>CM028133.1:345360000-355360000 GCA_016271365.2 Neoceratodus forsteri
TATGTGAGCAGGTCCTGTGGTGGGAATCAAACAGAACAGCCACATTCTTTAAATAATCTTTAACTGGAAAGAGTCTCTGAATTTAAGTATTTTTTTTTATTTTCATTTTAGTCTTTGGTAACCAGGTAGGGCCCACTAGGCACGAGTGCCTGTTTTCAGGGGCGACCTGGGAGCACTGGGCGGTTAAGTGACTCGCTCAGAGTCACACAGTATGCAAGTGGAGGTTGTGAGAATCAAACTCAGGTCTGGTCTGCTGGATGTATCAAGCTTGTTCACACCTCGTTCCTCTAACCTCTAGGCTATACTGCCAACCCAAGCCATTTGGTGCTCTGTTTTAATCCCTCTCTTACTTTTAAAATCCACATTGAAAAAACATTCTCCAGAACTCGAGCATGTTAAGGCTATTTAAGATATGTCAGATGCTGCTTAACTATAGAAGACAGAAAACATTTAGTGGCCAAGGCAATTCTTCCAATTCTAGACTATGGGGACATCATTTACCATCATGCTCCTGAAACTGAATTTGCCCCTTTAAATACAGTATATTATCAATTGTTATGTTGTATTTTTAAAGAACATGGGATATTCATCATTGTTTGCTGCTTCAAAAGTTAAACTTGCTTCCCCTGCCTGTAGAAGAGAACTGCATTGGCTTTCTCTGATCTGTAAGGCTATTAATACATTAATCTGCTCCATATTTATCTGGTTGGTTAGTGGTTCCTTCTCATAAGTATTCCTTATAGGAAGGACAGCATTGTTGTTTTCTGTTACCTAAGTATTCTTCTGTTTATGGTAGAGCAAATTTTTCTTTTGGTGCCCCCCTCTCCCCATGCCTGGAGCAGCCTGGCTCCAAAGTTCCGAAGCTGTTCTAATTTTTCTTCTTTTAAAAAATTATGTAAAACTAAATATGTTAAATACTAGATTGTTCTGTATATGCCTTGCAACTTGGTTGTATGATTCTGTTTCATGTCATTAATGTTTTGTTTAGTATTGCAATGTATTGTATTATTTGACATACAGTAGGACATTCTGCAAACAAGAATTTTTTTTATCTCAGAGAACCTAAGCTGTAACTCTGAACTTTTAAATAAATTATATAAAATCCCCAAGAGAGTTGTAACCAGGCTGGTGACAGCATGATACAGTGAGTGAAGCAGATGACCCTTGTCACACCATAGAAACAGAATTTGTCAGCAGAAAAGGACTGCTTGGCCCACCCAGTCTGTCCTGATGTTCCTTGCCAAATCTGTCTCTGCAAACCCTAAGTGGTCCCCGGTGACCATAAATCTCCCTGCTTATTTACTAATACTCACCTATGCCTATCCCACACATGAATGAACCCCACCAATTGTTTTTGCCTTCACCTCTTCCACTGACAGTCTGTTCCAGGTATCTACCACCCTTTCAATGAAGTAGTACTTCCTCATATCCCTCTTAAAGCCTCCCTCCACCTTTACGGAATGCCCCCAGTCCTGGTGCTGTTTCTCATTTGAAAGAGGCTCCCCTCCTGCACACTGTTCACCCATGTGAAGTATTTGTGGGGCTCCATGATGTCCCCTCTCCCTCTCCTCCAAGGTGTACATGTTGCCATCCCTCGGTCTCTCCTTGTAGAGCTTCTCGTGCAACCACTGCATCATTCTATGTCCTTTCTGAGTTGTGGCCTCCAAAACTGGACACATTACTCCAAGTGGGGTCTCACCAGCAAGTGATACAGTGGTAAGACCACCTTCCTCCTTCTGCTGTAGATACCTCTCCCTATGCACTCCACTAGCTCAACCCACTGCTTTTTTCACACTACCCTACCACTTTGAAATTGTCAAATATGATAACCTCAAGGTCACTTTCCTGTTTAGAGACTGTTGATACTTCCTTTCCAGCCTAGTGTTTACTCTGCTTCTCAGTTCCTATGACCTAGGTGAATGATTTGGCACTTTAAATTTTTTTTTATTTGAAATTTGTTAACTGGGTAAATGCTGAGGGCATCAAATGCTCATTTTCATGAGGGACCCAGAAGACATAACAAGCACATAACAAAAAATAACAACATGATCACAGTACTGTAATCAATTCAAACAGTTACACATTGAGTTATCTACACAATATTGTTTCGTTTAATTTTTGAATGATTTGTATGCCCTAGATCAATGAAAGTCAACAGGTAAGAAGTCCCTGTCTCAAACTGCTTTATAGAGAAAAGAACATTGGGACAAAACAGTTCTATAAAAAGGAAGTTAGTTGTTTTGATGCTGTAGATGAACATGAAACATGAGAAGTCTCAATAATTGTAGTAAATCCTTAAAAAAAAAGAATACTGAGCCATGTAAAAATTGCCAAAATAAAATGAAAATAAAAACAGCAAGCATCAAATTAAATCAGATTCAACAAAGGATACAAATTACAGTGATGTGAATTCCTGGAGTTCAAAACAAATCTGTAAGCATTATGATATGGAATTTTGACTCTGATCAAAGCTATTTCAGTAGCAGAATAGTACACAGGCAAACCATACTCGATAACCAAAAATATAAGTGACTGAACCAAAAACTTTTTAAAGTTAAAGGAAAGACAATTACATATGCTATATAGTTGGCCAAGTCTACTGCTTCCAGTTTTAATCACAAAATCAATATGGTCATGGTAAGATAAAAATGGAACCAAATGAAAACCCAGATAATTAAAAGAATCTACAAGTTCAACATCATTACTCTGTTCATCTTTTATAACAGTTGAAGAAGCGACAGACAAACCCTTTGGTTTACCACCAAATACAATGTGCTTCATCTTAAAGACATTAAGTAAAAAATATTTCTTTGCAATCATTTTTGAGTCAAAATAAAGACTGATTGTAATGTAGAAATCAAAGGTTCTATTTGTTTTTCATTTGACATTGGCTATCTAGGGCTGAAGATATTTAAATGTAGCAGCCCTACTCCCAGATCAGTCAATCAATCTTTATTTTACCAGGCAAAGCATCACTGAGCGAGCTCATTGGCAAGGTGGACCTGGACAAATGCACATAAAAATAAACAATATACAAGGTAAGAGATGAGTGTACAATCAGGAATACGATGTAGAAGAGGACATAAAACAAAGTACAATATTAGACAAGGTCTATACAGGCAGAATATGCAAAAGGCTAAGAAAATATTTTTGTCAATATACATTATTATACAGTATGTACATGAACAGGTCAGGAAAATGGGTAGGAGGGGTGTTAGGGAGAAGAAAGGAGAAGGAGTGATAAACAGGGAGTCACAAGGCCTGGGGATGGATGTCTGACACTTATTTCACTGGCTTCCGGGGTGGGGGGGGCAGTTACAGGATTCAAAAAAGGAATGAGAGAATAGCTTTTTGAAGGAGGAGAAGGTTGTCGGGGCAGCCAGCTTCAGAGTTTTTTTACAATTTGTTCCATAGGTGAGGGAGAACATAGCTTATATATGCTTTACCAAAATGTGAATTAACTTCAGGAATGTATAAGAAGATAAATGAGAGGCTGCGCAAGGAGTAATTGCCTACAGCACATAGGAGAAAACAGTCAGAGATATACTGGGGAAGCTTATGTATGTTAGCTCTAAAAGTCCAAAAGGCGGCACTTCTTTGCCTTCTGAACTTGAGGGATGTCCAGCCAATTACGGCATACAGAGAGTAGTGGTGGGTGAGGTTAGGTAGACCAGAGATAAATCTCAAAGCTCAATGATAGAGCGAGTCTAGTTTAGAGAGTGCAGAGGCAGAGCCTTGGCCATAGAGGAAGTCGGCATAGTCCAATAAGGATAGAAGGGTGGTTTGGATCAGTCTTTTTTTGGTGTCGTGGGATAGGAGATGCTTGATCCAGAAGAACAGGCCCAGTCTCTGCCTTAGCTTCTTAGATAGTTCTTCAGTATGGTCAGGGAATGTAAGATTGTGGTCTATCCAAAGCCCCAGATATTTAAATTTTGTCACATATTCAATAGGTACTCCCATAAGAGATAGAATCTGAGGAGTTAAGCTGTGTAGAGGAGGTTTTTGACCTATGGCAGAAGAATGGCCTTTGTTTTTTTTGCGTTTAGAAGTAGTTTTTGGCTAATAAGTTTAACTGCAGTTGATTAAAGTTTACCTGTAGGTCCAGTACAGGCCTGCTCCGGGGTAGGCCTAGCAATGTATATGACCATGTCATCATCAAAGAGATGAATGTTGGCTGCTTTGATTCCAGAGTCATAGGCTCCAGAGCAGTCATCAGTGGTTGAAATAGTCAGTTGCAATTGCATTTTATTGCAGTCATAAAATAGTGGAGTTGAAATCCACTGCAGTTGATAATTCCATGACCAATCCAGGTTTGTTTTTGTGGTGCACTGCAGTGTGTGTTTTTTTCTTTCCTGGGGGGAAGGACGGGCGCTACGGGGGCCGCAAATGTCTAACAGTCCTCAACTGCCAGCACCAAGCCTTACAGCCAATAAAATGCACCCCCTGGCTCCTGGGTATGAAGCATCCACCAGTTAGGAGAGATAGAAGGAGGAGGAGCCAGGAGCTTGAGAGTGTCTGTGACTGGCTGCATGAGGTGGTGGGGAGAGCATGCCTAGGTAGGAGAGGAGACTGTCAGGAGAGGAGGCATCTGTGTGGGTGTGTGGGCAATGGAGCGAGTAGTGTTTTTCTGCATGGATGAAGTTTGGCGGTTCGGCCTTTAATTTAAAAATAAGTTAACCATGTCCACTGTCCTGATGTGTCCGGTGCCCGGAGAGAGACTATTGTGTGGCTGTGCAGGTCTCAGTCAGCCCTCCAGCAAAGCCAGGCAGCAATTGTGTGAAGGCTGCAAATCAGTGGTCTGGTCATGATCAGGATCAGCCCATGACCCCATTGGCCTGGCCTGTCAAGCGACTCTCACTCAGTCTCAGTCAGGTCTTCAGAATCGATGAGGAGGAGGAGGAGGAGGAGGAGTGGTAGGTGCACTAGTTCCACTGACTGGAGTACCAGAGTGGGGACGTGGGTCTGGGTTGGGGACCATCTGTGCGGTTTGGGAGGAGGGAGCACACAGCGCTAAAAAACACCAGCAGCACCACCACCAAGTAAAGCAGAAGCGGCAGCCTGAGCCATGGAGACACCCGCCGACGCTGACCGAATAATCACCCTACACCTGACCGAACTGGCAACAGGCTATTACATTGAGCAAGGTACTGTATGGGATGTGTATGTAAGGCCTGCCAGGGCTGGGCAGTAGGAAGGAGTAGGATTGTCTCTCACAGACTACTCAGTCTGTCTGTGTGTCTGCTGCATGCCTGGCTGGCTTGTCTTACTGTTTGAGGGCTTGGGGGCTGTGGGGAAGAACTTGAAAAGCCAAGGTGATCGATCATCATCGATCTACTGCTGGTGGTCCGGCTGGGCTCTCTCTGACTGTGGTGGCATTGTGAGTAAGTGAGACTCCCCACGAGGTCGAGGAGTAGGCCAGGCTCAGGTGGTCAGTTGGTGAGTTCCCAGACCCATAGGAGGCCAAAGCGCAGATCATGGTCAGTCAGGTCCAATGGACAAAATGTTTGTTTGCCACTGTAGGAATCAGATAGACTAAATATTAAAGTCCTCATGGAAAGATGAATAACACTTTACAAAACACATTAGTGTACATGCTGAAAGTCAAAACAAGGTCAGAAACTGTGTCAGAAAAATATTTTTTTAATATGCATGAGTTTTTTTTTTAGTTTTAAATTTAAGCTATGGATACATCTCAGTTCTGGTATACCTGTATCATACAGGAGGTATTTCTAGGACCCCTATCCTCCTTTAAACTGTTTTTAGTCTCACAGATTCTACATAGAAACAAAGAATTTGATGGCAGATAAGGACCGCTTGGCCCACCAGTCTGCCCATTTCCCTACCTGATGGATAAGCTGCAGATTCTAGTTAATCAACAGCTTACTTCCTCCTGCCCCCACTAGAATTGCCTTATGCCTGTCCCATGCATTCTTGAATTCTCCCACTGTTCCTGACTCCAAAACCTCCTCAGGAAGGTGTGTTCCATGCATCCACAACTCTTTCTGTGAAAAAATACTTTCTAACATTACCTCTGAGCCGTCCCCACTCGATCTTCAAATTGTGTCCCCTTGTTCTTGCACATCTCTTCTTCTGAAAGATACTACCCTCTTGTATCTTGTTAATTCCCTTGAGATACTTGAACGTTTCTATCATGTCCCCCCTCTCCCTCCTTTCCTCAAGGGTATACATATTAAGCTGCTTTAGTCTCTCCTCGTATGTCTTCTTGTTCAGACCTTGCACCATTTTGGTTGCCCTCCTCTGAACAGCTTCCACTCTGTCTATGTCTTTGCAGAGATGGGGTCTCCAGAATTGCACGCAGTACTCCAGATGGGGTCTCATTAACTGTCTGTAGAGAGGGATAACAACTTCCTGTTTTCTACTGTTGATGCCTCTCCCTAGGCATCCCAGTATCCCCCCAGCCCTCCTTACTGCCTTCTCACATTGCTTGTCCACTTTTAGGTCATCTGATATAATTACTCCTAGGTCTCTTTTGATTGTTGTTGTTGTTGTTATTAACTTACCCTCCATTGTGTACTCTTCCCCTGGGTTTTTGTTTCCCAGATGCATTACCTTGCACTTCTTTGCATTGAAATTTGAGCTGCCATGTATTTGACCATTCCTCCAACCTTGCCAAGTCCCTTTCTATTCTTTCCACCCCACCTTGTGTATCAACCCTGTTGCAGATCTTTGTGTCATCTGCAAAGAGGCACACCTTTCCTTCCAGATGCTCTCCAATGTCACTCATAAAGATATTAAAGAGGACAGGTCCCAGTGCCGAACCCTGTGGTACTCCACTAGTTACCCTCCTTTCTTCACTGTGGACTCCGTTTATTATTAGCTTTTGCATCCTGTTGTCCAGCCAGTTTTTTTATCCAGGCTAACACCTTGGGACCCACTCCAAGGGTGGCTAACTTGTATATTAATCTTTTGTGTGAGTATGTCAAATGCCTTGCTAAAATCTAGGTAGGCCATATCCACAGCCCCTCCCTGGTCTACTACTTTGGTCACCCAGTCAAAGAAATCTATTAGGTTCATCTGACATGACCTTCCTGCTGTGAAACCATGCTGCCTTGGGTACTGTGCCCTACTGGCCTCTAGGTACTCAACAATTCTTTCCTTTAGAAGTGGTTCCATCATTTTCCCTACCACTGAAGTCAAACTAACTGGTCTGTAGTTTCCTGCCTCTGCCCTGCTACCACTTTTGTGAAGTGGAATCACATTTGCCCTCCTCCAGTCCTTAGGTACCACTCCATCCTCCCATGATTTGTTAAAGAGAGTAGTCAGTGGTGTTACTAGTTCTACCCTTAGTTCTTTTAGTATTCTTGGGTGAATCCCATCAGGACCCATTGCTTTGTCCACCCTCAGTTGCAAGAGTTCTTTCAAAACCCTTTCTTCTGTGAATGGACTGGTATCAACCCCCCTATTCAGAGTTTCTCCCTTGTTTGGTTTAGGCACCTCCCCCTCCTCATCTGTTGTGAATACTGAGCAGAAATATTCGTTCAGTATCCCTGCTTTTTCACTGTCACCCTCTGCCCACATTCCCTCCCCTTTATTAAGTCTTGGTATCCCTCTCTTGGTCTTTCTTCACTCCCTGATGTACCTATAAAAGGTTTTATCCCCCTTCTTAACATAGTTGGCTATCTTTTCCTCAGTTTGTGCCTTTGCAATCCTGACTGCCTTCCCTGCCTCCCTTTGCTTTAACTGATAAAGTTCTCTGTCTTGCTCCTTCTGTGTTTCCTTATATTTCCTGAATGCAATCCTTTTCTCCTTAACCGTCCCTGCCACCTCTTTTGAGAACCATAGTGGTTTTTCCTTTGTTTTGTTTTATTGATTTGCTTCACAAAAAGGCTTGTTGCCTCTGCGATGGCTGTTTTGATTATTCCCCATTGTTCCTCCACCCTCCTTCTTGCCCATTTGCTAGTGCTTTTCTAAGGCACTCTCTCATTTCCCAAAGTCAGCCTTCCTAAGTCCAATACTTTGTATGGCTGACTCTATAGCTGTGTTTATTGTAAACCACACTGTTTGGTGGTCACTTGTTCCCAGATGGCTACCCACTTCTAAATCTGAGATCCTTTCTCCTTCCCCATTTGAGAGTACCAGGTCTAAGATTGCTCCCTTCCGAGTGGGTTCCAACACTAGCTTTCTGAGGCATGCCCCTTGTGGGGCATCAAGAATGACCCTGTCCTTGGATGTGTCTGCAGCAAAGGTACTCCAGTTAACATCTGGCATATTCAGTCCCCCATCAACAATATCTCCCCTTTTTCTGCCATTTTAAGGATGCCCTCTATCATTTCCTTGTCCGTTTCCTCCCCCTGATATGGGGGTCTGTACACAACCCCCATGCAGATTGTGGTGCCATTTCCTGTCTCCAGGGTGACCCATAGTGACTCTACTACTACTAGTAAACTAACATATATTGATGGTTAGCTCTGTTTGCAAAAAGGTACCTTCTAGCTTCTGTGGGGTATTTAAGAGGCCCTACCTACACTGTATTTTAGACTCACAGTTCTTTTTCTAAGTAACTTGTATTACTGCTGCTTATTTTTCTATATTGTATACTGTTTTACTGCCCTGCTTCAACTTGTTACTTTTAGGGGCTTAGTATATTTTGTTGTTGTTTTGACTGGTTATTGTGCTTTAGTGGGTCCCTACTGTGTGTAGATTTGTTTCACTGCACTTTGTATTTGCATTTTAAAGAGCAGCTAGCTTCTTAACTGCTGCTACCTAATTGTTGATCCCTCCAACATATGCAATACCTCACCTGCCCCAGAATTGAGGGGCATAAATAATTCCTTGTGTTTTTGCCCATTTATGAAGTTAAAATGCTTCTAAATCCCAAATGCTAACAAGCATTTGTCAATGCTAAATGTTGTCTTGCTGCCGTTGGAAGTGCAGGAGTTAGAGAGATGCAGCATGGGAGTGGCAGTCAAGTATTGAACTGATGCCAACCCACCCCCACCCTGCAGAGAGTGAGAGGCATTAAGGTGTCCCTGTGGGTGTTTGTTAGTGCAGTGCGGGAAAACATGCTGGGCAGGATGTGAAAAATGACAGCTGCACAGTTCATAAGGAGGTGTAATTAAATGGCAGTGCTGAAAATGTGGCATACAAATATACGAAATTTGCAGAGTTGCAAGGGTGTGTGGGAAATATGCAAGGCATGCTTGCAGCACTGCCAGTTTGTGGGCGTTCAGCGCCAAATTTTCAACATAGGCATTTTAGCACCTCTGCTCATGTACAGTGTCACTGTTATTTCCTCAAAGTGGCCCAAGAAGTGATTTCGCACAGCGACCACGCTATTCTGTGCCGGAAGTGCGAAAACACATTTTGGGCAGGATATGTGAAATGATGGCTGTACTGTTCATCAAGAGGTGTGTAAAAATGGCAATGGTGAAAATCCAGAGTGAAAATATCACATATGCACGATGGTACGAGCATGTGTGCAATCTGCCAACACACATTCATAACACAGTCATTTTATGGAGTATCAGCTCCAAATTTCAACATAGGCATTCTAGGAGCTCAGCTCATGAACTGTGTCACTGTCATTTTCATAATCTGGCCCAAACACTGATTTCTCACAGCGACTGCGCAATTGCGCGCTGGAAGTGCGGAAACACATTTTGGGCAGGATGTGGAAAATGACAGTTGTACTGTTCACAAGGAGGTGCACAAAAATGCCAAGGCTGAAAATACGTTAAAATATTCAGTCTGTGAGGATTCTGGCCTCAAGTAACAACTTCATAACACCGCGTTAAGTAAAACAGGCATTTGTTGGATTTTTCCACCAAATTTGGAACATAGGCTTTTGAGAGGCCACCTCATGAACACTGGCACTGTCATTTTCAGTTAATGGGTCCTGAAGGTGATTTGGCGCAGTGACTGTGAAATCATCTTCCGAGGCCAATTAACGCCATGACAGTGACAGAATTCATGAGGAGGGACCCCAAAAACCCTATGTTGAAAATGTGGTGCCAAAATTCCAAGAAGTGCCTGAGATATGCAGCAAAGTTGAAAAAACCCTATTCATTGCATTAGACAGCTTACTGGCATTTCCTCAGTTCACGGTCGGCTTTGAAGAGTGCAGACGTGTTCTGGTCCACGGGAGATCGTCGGCGCGAGTCCGGGTAAGTATGGGGTGGGGGTGGGAGGCAGGGGTGCGCAGTGGGTGGGTGCGGTGGGGGCATCTAGACTCGAGGGGCGGTTTCTTTTGCAGGTGGAAAAAAGGAAAACCATTGGGACAGTTTTGCATTGCAGGGCATTTGGCATGCTGGGGTGCGCTCCCAGCATGCCACCTAAATGGGTTTTGTGTGGGGGTGTCAGTAGCGACGGGGATTGGGCACCCTGGTTGGCACACACAACCGCGGTAATACCCGGTGGGGGATCGGGCACCCCACCGGCAAACAAAGAAAGGGAGGGCGTGAGCGAGGGGATTGGGCACCCCTCTGCATTCAACAGTTGGGGGATGATGCCGATGGGGGTGGCTCCCCATCGGCGAACAAAGCGAGTGCGAGCTGAGAGGATTGGGCACCCCCTCAGCTATTCCATTTGCGGGGGATACTGACACTGAGTGGGCTCCCCGTCGACACACAAACATGGGGGGTTCCTGACAGAGTTGGGCACCCCGATGTTGGAAAAGCGATGAGGCAGCCACCTGCTCGCCGACCATCATCATAATGGCGGCTGAGCCTTGCTGCCAAGCAAGGGCCGCCCGAGTATGGCGAGCTTTGCTTTCAGTTACAGCGGACCTTTACTTTGATGTGCTAAGCCCCATTATGAATGCATGTGTGCGGTGGCATGCAGGCTGATTGGGGAATGAGGGATGCACCTGCATTCGCCCAAGAGCAGCCACACCCCCAAGACCCGCACTGTTGCAAGATGTTTCTTGCGCATACGTGCAAGCCAACATAAAAATGGAGCTGCTTCCTGACTGTAACCCACCAACATGTCCCCACGTAGGCATATGCAGCCCCGTTTTGTGATGTCAGAAGGTGAAGGCTATGTGTGCATGCGCCCCATTGATTTCTTTGGGGGGGGGACTTTTCCATACATTTTATTAACTTTAATAGTCAAAATTTTAATAAAAAAAAGATACAAAGTTAAAAAAGTATGACAAACTACTACATAATAAAATTCAGTGATGGTGAAAGTTGAAAAAACTGGTTGGATTTGCTTCAGTTAGTTGAAATCAGAAATTTCAAACTACTTGAAAAATCAGTCATAATGTGTGGTAAGCCAGTCATAATTGGTTTTTCAACTGACTCCGGGGTCTACAGAGTCAGTGTTGTTAATATAAAGAGTAAAGAACAGTGGGCCTAAAATGGACCCTTGCAGCACACCTCTTTGGAGCAATTTTAGGGGAGAGAGATCCCCTTGCGCTTTAACGTGTTGGAATCTCCAAGAGACGTAACCATTAAACCATTTCAAGGCAGAAGAGTCTAGGCCGATGCTTTGAAGAGTGTCCAACAGCAGGCCATGATTCACTGTATCGAATGTCTTGCTAAGATCAAGAAACAAGGCACATACATATTTCTTGACATCCAAAGAATTTTGCCAGTCGTTGGTTACCTGCGTGAGTGCAGATATTGTACTGTGACAAGCTCTGAATCCTGACTGGGCAGGGTTAAGCAGGTTGGTGGAATCCAAGTACTTCCTGAGCTGCATGTTAACCACTTTCTCGAGCAGTTTAGAGAGGATGGGAAGTAGAGATATTGGTCTGTAATTGTTTAGATTACTTGGGTCACAAGATTTGAGTAGAGGAATAACATGGGCAGTTTCCCAAATGGAAGAGAGGTCCTCTTGGGCAAGAGATAGATTAAAGAGGTGGGTGATAGGTGCTGATAATACATGGGAGGTGAGCTTCAGAAAATAGGGGTTGATAAGGTCAGCACCTGCACTTTTCCTGGTATCCAGGGCTAGCAGTAGCTCTTCTACTTGTTTCAATGACACAGGACTAAAGGAGAAGGACATGTCAGGGACAGAGGTAATGATAGTGGGTCTAACAGTATCCTGACTGCAAAGTTGTGTGTGGAGATTATAGGTGGGTGAGGAGTCAAAGGCGAGCCCAGCGGTGGCAAGATGGTTGTTAGGCAGATCTAGGATTGTCTGTTTGTCAGTGAATGTGGAACCACCAGAGAGGATTTCGGCTTGGAGAGAATTTGCAGATTCATGCCCTTCTATAACCTTAATGGTCTTCAAAAACTTAGACGCACACTTAGAAGATGAGTCCAGCTCGTGTTGAAAATACTTGGCTTTTTCGGATCTGACAAGTTTAGTACAAATGTTCTTTGCCATTCTGAAAGCCAACCAGTCGGCAGGGAGCTTGGTTTTATGTGCTATTTCCAAAGACCATCCCTATTAAGTAAAGCGGCCTTCAGGTTGGCCATAAACCATGGGCACGATTTTTTCTTTGAGCGAACTTTAATCAATGGAGCATGTCTATCTATAGCCGAAAGTGCAATCCTTTGAAAGGATTCATAAGCTTCGCACACTGACGTGGCTAGATAGAAATATTGCCAACTAGAGTTTTGTAGTTCAGTGAGGAATCCTAGAGGAGCAAAGTTACGTTTGCTTCTTTTGTATATCTATCTTGAAGAGGAGACTGGTTTCGGAGTGGACCTAACACAGGCAATGGAACAATGGTCACCAAGGTTGGTGAAAAAAAACACCTAAATGGGTGAAAAGGTGAGGCTTATTAACTAGAATAAGATCAATTAAGGTACTGTTGGCAGAGTTTTTCTTATTAGGGCATGTGACTTCAGGAATTAGTTGCTTAAGGCTGAAGGTGTCACATAGTTTGTTAAGGGGCTCAGAGCTTGCTGACAGCCAGCTGAGGTTGAGGTCTCCCAAAATGATGACTTCTGAGGTCATCATGTTCAGTTCATTGCGTACGTGGTCTAGCACCTTTAGGCCTGCCAAGGGTGGGCAGTAACATCCAATAACGCAAAGAGATTTGGAGGAAGAGAGCTGAATCTTCAGGGTCAAACTTTCAAACTCCTTAGGCAAAGAGGTTGAATTGGTAGCGGTCACCAAAAATGTATCTGGTATATATGCAGCTGCTCCACCCCCTCTGGTAGGTTGGTTAGTTCGGAAGACGTTATAGGATGGAATGTTTATGGCAGAATCCAGAGCAGAAGGACTGAGCCAGGCTTTGGTTACTACCAGTATGTCAGGCTTAGTATGGAGGGTACAGGACTGAATGGACTCAAACTTCTTCAGAGGACTACCAACATTAATATGAAGGAATTTTATGCCCTTGAGGTGAGCTAAGTCTGAGGGAGCTCTTAATGAAGTGAATGGTCCAGGGTTCAGTTCAACATTGCCCGAGCAGAGTAATAATATCAGCAATATTTTACTCAGGGCACTTAGTAGCAGTTTAAAGATATGGGTACGTTCTCTTTTGCGATGGAGAGAGAGAGACTAGATGTAGAGTAAACACCCTGGTAACTAAGTGGTCCTAACACTGCATAAAGCAGTACCCTAGCCTCACAAAAAACTAAGTGGAAGAGGGACAGATGCGGTCCGATTGGATGATTAAAGTACGGTAAAAGGAAGACAGAGGTTCCAGGATTCCAAGGCAGGTGAAAGGGAGGGTCCAATAAAAAGAAGAAATCAGGTAGCGGTTGGCTGTGAATATCCTCCTCCTTAGGAGATATAATGTACTCCACCTGTAAACGGTCAGTATGTGGCTCTAGGGGAGTGAGGAGGGAGGTAGATACAATGCAAAGTAATAATAAAGAGGTCCACATTGTGTGGTCCTGGATACAGTGGGGAGTATAAGGCCAACAGACAGACAGCAAAGTTTAAGTATTGCTGTGTGTAATGCTGGAAAATCGTAGTGATAACATGAGTGCTGTACAATGGTCACGAGAGAAGCTGGACTAATGAGCTGCTTCACGGGAGCTGACGAGCTAAGCTATATTACGTAGCCAGAATGCAAGCTTCTTGATAGGAGGGTATGCGGAGCAGCGCTCAAGATGATGCGACACACTCCTGAGGTCAAATAGATATGTAAGGGCTTGAACTGAATGGTCAAAATAGATTGACACCTCACACACCTGAAACTACAGGTAGGGTGGGATGGCTGCACTAATTTATGCAGGATAACTAATAAGAAAGAACTCTTGGCCCACTGGTAGATGTGAAGGCAGCAACAAACAGTGAGAAAAGAGAAGAGAAAAGGAAAATGTATCGAGATGCTACTTCAGATACTGCCATCACCTATTAGAGGGAGGGACAGACACCCAAGTGGGTAGTTTAAACAGAGGTAGCATGAAACAGGGATCTGCTGTTTACCTAGAAAAGCAGTTAATAACAGAAGTAGAGAAGCAACTGGATTGCAAAAATACAGCATAGTACAAACCTTTATTTGGACGACAGGATCGGCTCTTAGTGCAAATGACAGGATCGGCTCATGGCACTGAATCCCAACACCCACGCTCTTAACCACTCCTTGAGTTTTCTAAGATCCCTGTGCATTCTCTCCACCCTCTCCTGAGTGTCCACCGTACTGCAAATTTTGTTATAATCTGTAAAAAGGAATACCTTTTCTTCCTGTTCTTCTGCAATATGAAGACATTGAAGAGGACTGGTCCCAGTAGTGAGCCTTGCAGCACCCACTGGTTGCTCTCCAATCATTGGAGTGAGTGCTGTTTGCCACTATTCTCTGTCTCCTATTCATTGACCAGTTTCTAACCTAATTTATCACTTTGGATGTCACTCCTAAGCTGATACCACCCAAGACTCATGGGAATGTATTGACTGTGTGTGTGATAGTGTATAAAAAGAAGTCCGCATTTGTGAAAGGGTAAATCTGAGTGGAGGTTTTAGTGAGAGGAAAAGTAGAGGAGGACAAAGGGTGGTCCTCCTCAAGGGGGCTGCCCTTAGAGTTTTTAGGTGAGGTCCTGGAAGTGGAGGAAGTCAGAGCCTGGCTTGCAGTCTCTATAGCATGGGACAATGGCATAGAAGGTAGTGGACAATGGAGGCAGATGCCACCTGTATTCACCTGTAAGGTGTCATTGTCTTAGGGTTGTCTTTGGGGGCCTACAGTCCATATGTTCATTTCAGAGGAGGCTGATGCTGGCTGGAGGTAGAGTCTCAAGAAAACCTTCCACTAGGAGACAGCTGGGGAGAGGACTGTGAGCAGAAAATGAAGGATGAGTCTCAACAGCCAGCTGAGGTCTTAAGGACTAGGGGAAGAAAAGTATTCATGCAGGGTGTCCCCAGGTAAAAGCTGAGGATACTACACACAACCAAGTTGATGGAATACCTATATCTCCACTGGGGAGTGGGAAAGAGTGAAGGGTACAGTTAGCTCCAGGAATATGGGGTGGATGCTAAAAATGAAACAGCTTGAGTACCTACAAAGTAATGAGTGCTGAATGATCAACTTCATTGGTAAATAAACTTCAGCCATCAATTAGATAATCTGGAGCAGTCAATAAATTTATTTCAGGGAAGAGTGTCTTTTTATTTCTGGTGCCCTACATATCTTGTTTCTACTAAATAGGACACTGTGCCTGTCCTTTCACTTCTCATTCAACTCCCACATAGAGTACCCGAGAATAGAAACGTATGCTGTGCTCCTCTTCTAGTGTAGGTAGGAGCTGAATGACAGGTAGTATTCCAAGAAAGCCAAGTCCACCACTAGGAGAGGGCTGGACAGGACAATAGATGGAAAGTGAAGAGGATTCCTAAAAAAACAGCTTTGGACATAAGGGGTAGGGAAGGAGAAGTGTTCATGTAGAGTGTTCCCAGGTAAAGAGCTCACTGATCTGGGGGTCTGTGATAGGACACGGCCAAGGTGGTGGGAGACATGTGATTCCACTGGGGAGAAGGAGTGAGAAAAAGGGTACAGTTAGTCCCAGGAATATAGGTTTCCTGTTTGGGGATCAGCTGGTGGGGCAGATGATACAGCTTGAGTGGCTGCAAAGGAATGTTTTCCGCCAGATCAACTTTGTCAGTAAATAAACTTCAGTCATCAACTCCATCATCTGGCGTGAACAATGAATGTATTTCAGGAAGGAGTGTCTTTTTATTTATGGTACCCCACATGCATTAGTTATTCTAAAGACAGCCCTTGGCATGGCCCCTGTATTATTTGGTGCCCCCAGGGGCCTACATACACAAAAGGGAATTAAGTGTAAGAATCAATAGCTCTTGAACAGGAGTCTTGACTCTGGGGAACTACACCTAGGAACAATTAGGTAGGAGGTTTGAGGGGGGTTAGAGGTTCAAGCCCCACACCACTATTTTACACTTGTGCCCTTTAAGTCCACTTACTGAAATGAAAGTAAAATTTGGGATATGGGGGTGTAATTAATATACACCAAAACTTCCAACTGCATGAGCAAGATTTAGAATACCTTGTGAGTGTGACAGTCTAGTTCTCTTGCCTGAGGAATGCAGTGAATTGCAGGAGCAGTAGCATAGATTTGTTTGTGATGGTGCTGCTTTTAATTTGGCATGTTTCCATGGTGATCCTTTCCACAGAACTGCAAAATCATCAAAGGGAAAAACCCGAAAATGTGATTTCTTCATTTGCAGGAATCACTTTCTTTCACTGTGTGCAGTCACCCGATGAATAATTTCCTCCAGACAGGATGGGAATCTCCGTTATTCTCCTGCTAGAAAAGAATCTGGCAAGGGGATGCGATTTAATGAAGACTCGTACTAGTTCTTGTAAATAGTGAGAAACTGAAACTTTTTACATATATCTGGCTTTCTTTTTTGTGCGGTGGTGGTGAAAGCATTTCATCCCATTTGGCAGACAAAGCTGTGCCCCCACATGATAAATCGGAAAAGTTAAATGTCTTTCTGTCTAAATTTGCTGTGTTCTTGTGTATATCTTCATGGAAAAGCGATTCTCTTAGTCTTCATATTACAACTCAAACCAGCAGGTGCCAAAGTGAAAACCGACAGTTTGGTCATTATATAGAGCGACTTTCCTGAATTGGCTCCTTTAAAGTCCTTCTACCTATGTAATTTAGAGGTGATCAAAGAGCAGGCTACAGGAGCATCACGCACCTCCCAAACTCCACATAAATTCCAAAACTAGAACTCTCTTCTCTTATTCCATTTAACAAGACTGACACATAGTTTACCAGTATCTTCATGAAAGTTTCTAGTAGGAAAAGCGTGGAATTTCCAGAATCAGCACCACAGGTTGTATCATTCCTGCTTCCCATATTAGATGATACATGTTTAAAGGGTGCAAACCCCTGTCTCTGCTCTGTTTGACAGTTGAAGCCTTTTTATTTACTAGCAAAAAAAAAATAATTGTAACTTAAAGTAACAGTTCAAAGAATTTGGGGAGCAGTGGGTTTACTACATGTTCAACTGGATCTCATCACTTTTGGCATTGTAAGTCATATTGTTTTTTATACTGCGATGGGATATTTCCCAATATGCTTCAACATTTAAAATGCTTTTTATATCAATGTTTATAATATGCAGCTGTTCCCTTTGCAGCAACAACTGGTGACCCCACTAAGCCCCAACTGTTATGGCGCAGCTCCATTTGTTGCGTGGGGGTCTAAGAAACATAGAAACATAGAAACATAGAATTTGATGGCAGATAAGGACCGCTTGGCCCACCCAGTCTGCCCGTTTCCCTACCTAATGGATAAGCTGCAGATCCTAGTTAACCAGCAGCCTACTTCTTTCTGCCCCCAACCCCTAGAATTGCCTTATGACTGTCCCATGCATGCTTGAATTCCACCACTGTTTTTGACTCCACAACCTCCTCCGGAAGGCCGTTCCATGCATCCACAGCCCTCTCTGTGAAAAAATACTTCCTTAAATTACCTCTGAGCTGACCCCCCTCTATCTTCAAATTGTGCCCCCTTGTTCTTGCACACCTCTTGTTTTGAAAGATGCTACCCTCTTGGACTTTGTTAATTCCCTTGAGGTACTTGAACTAGAGGTTGTCACTCTAACGGTTTCGGATTGGCCCCCCCTCCCATTTGTCTGTTCCTTTCTCCTTTTCACAGGTGTCACAGTCCACCCTTTACTAGCAGTGACCCCATGGAGGAGGCAGGGATGCATGCATGCACTCTAAGCTCACCTGGATATATACCACAGGCATCACTGTGATAAAGGAAGGATAGAGCCTCCTTCCCCTGCCAGGAGGTGCATCAGACAGTCCTGCCATTTAAAAACAAAATTGATATTTTTGTTTCATGGTCCTCTGTACTGGACTGCCTTCAAAGCTTGTGTAGTTCAGGCCTGCAGGGTGAGGTATGGGGACTCCAAAACATACAACGGTAGCCAGCCAGGGTTATTATATTTACTGAAACCTTGGGGAACAGTGAGGGGAGGACTTAAGTAGCAGGGAACCTTCTAATTCTAAACCCAGATCCTTGATGTTCCTTATCACTCCATGTTCCAGGTGATGTGTAAAATACATAGCAGTTCACTAACCTCTGCTTCCCAATCACCAGACAGACAAACTATTAGATAGACAAGGCAATGCCTGCAGATAGGTTTCAAAATAGCATGGCTCTGTTTTATACTCATGCTGGGCACATCAGGTCCATCCTAGTGTAGAAGGGCCTTGAAACTAGAAATCATACCATAGGAAGGATGCACAGAAAAGTGATGAAGAAACAGCAAAACAGTAAAAGCAACAACAGTTCATTACTGGGTGCCTGGACTCTGACATGGAGCCCTCAGGTTCACTGCACCCCAGGCTAAGTCTTTTACCATCTAGGGTCTATGATGTCTTTAGCAGCTGTTGTCCATACAGCAATCAATGCTCCCTTCCTGTAAAGTGTAAAGGTACAATCCCAGGCAACTGCTTTTCCCACTGTTGAGCCATTGAAGGGAAACAGGGGGTCCCTGATGAATTTGTCCCACACTTCCTTCTCATCAAGTCATATGGGAACTTGGACATAATTTGAGTTCTGGGCTGTGGATGTGAGACCCAGTTAACTCTTCTGTGGTAGAAGGCAGACTTGCTGGTTGCAAGTCAGTTCCATGTCCCATCAGGGACCTCGGCCAAAACTGGTGCCCTTCACAGCCTAGAGAGACCTGAAAGCTGATAGTCTGCATGAGACCTTGTCTCAATTAGACAGTGGTCATTGGAGGCCTGTGAAAAGCAGAGGTATATAAATTGCACACAAGACCAACAGGTCAAAGTATGTGAGGTGAAAAATGTATTATGTAAAAAAAAAGTACAAAATAGCTTAAAGCACTTACAGCTCAAGTAGGACACAAATGACTGGACCAACAATACCCAACGTTTCACCTCCAAAAAATGTTCACCTTGTTTACTTAGGTTTGTCAGTCTTATGTGCAGCTTACATACCTCTGTGTTTCATAGTTGGAAGGGGTTATTTCCTCTTCAGTATGTTACACCTTCAATCTGATGTAGAGGGAATCTGTTTTTTGGTTTTCGGTCACTGGAGGCCTGGCCTGGCTTGGAACTCCCAGAGACAAGTACATGTCAGGAGGGCCATCATGTAAAACTGGACCTGGGTGGCCCATACCCTAGGTTACAGTCCTGAGACACTCTGGTCACATCCAGTCACAGCTGAGGCACCACCAGCCAGCACAACCTTATGCCCCCTCCTTACTCGGATTCCAATCTCTCACTAGACTTCTACATTCCTGAATCCTTTTTGACCCCAGTCTTAAACATTCTTACTTGCAGCATACCACTGCTTCACACCACTTCTACAGCAAAGGATAATCCTGGCCATAGCTAACCAAAATGTGCCAAACTGGGGGATTTGACACTTGCCTTTAGACTGCTCTTGCTTGCTGTCTCCACTTTCTGATGTGGACGGTCTCCTAATCCAGAGCTTTGGAACCTCTGGTATTTGAACCACCCAAGCATGACCCTCATGGCATGGTTTCCCCTGCAGTCTGGCCAAGATTTATTCAGGAATGGACACATACTACACCAGTCACTCAGTGTTGGGAAGGTAGGCAGGTGTTCTCTGTGCTTGTTTGAGCATGGCTGGCATCAGGCTCATGTGTCATTCTGCAGCCAGTAAGGGTGACTTTTTTCTCTCAGATCCTTGACCACCATACCTGGATCTTGTGGGTGTGCAGTGGCTACAGACCTTGTGGAATGCAAGGTGGTGGGAAGTCACCCACATCAGTAGGGGCACCTCCTCAATATCACCACTAGGTGTTGCTAAAAACACCTAACAGCAGTCCAATCCGCCTGCTGCTGCAATGGTAGTGACCTAATAGATGTTTGTGGCCCTCTTTGCATGCCTCTGCTCCTGCTGTCCTGGACTTGGAGCAGAAACTCTGGTCACCAATGTGCCACTGCAGTGCCTCACAACTTAGCACCATGGAGCCAGTCTACATTTAAAACTAGGTAAATATGATCCTCAAATTTTAACCCCCCAAAATTGATTTGCCTGGTGCCCGTGTCCACTGGAAGCTGTAGGGGTAACCATGGGTAGGGCTCCAGAATAAGTTTTAGACCTAATAGTGCCCCAAGCAGAAATACTTGTGATGCCCCTTCTCCTCCCTTCTGCCTCGATGCACATCCAAAAAGTGGTAGAAATCCTATGAATACAAGAATGATAACTTTGCAAACCACATCCACATAGCTCTCTGAATTTTGATGGCTGTCTGACATACTGTAGGAGAATACAATGAATCCCTCACCTGTGCCATTATACAGAATGAGAAGAGTGTGACTGCTGTGGATGAAAAGCTGGAACAACAAATCAAAGTTGTTGAAAAACTCCAGGTTAAACTGTGAGTAATTACAATAACTATAAACTTAGAGGAAGTACTGTGAAATGATTAAATTGGGAAGATGGAGAACACTTCAAGAGTTAAAAATCTGGGTTATCAGGTTTCATAACCCCCATACCAGTGTGATGACACAAAGGCTATGCCTGCAGTTCAATTGGCAGGAGCTACCAGCCACATCCGCCTTCCTGAGCTCTTGAAAGTAGCTTCCTCCAGTCTTATTTGGAAGCAATGTTTCTTTGCTGCAGCTGGAGGCTCTTCTGGGACTCTGCCCCTCCCAACTTTTCTTCCCATGTTTGTCTGCTACTTTCCCTTTGTATTTTCGAGCTTTCTGTTTGGTTTGCACCTTCAGCAGCTTTCTAGGCCAGTATTTTGCTTTCTACCTTTCCTGGCTGCAGCTTGAGCTTCCTCTTTCTCTCGGTCAGCTACGCCTGCTGTACTCCTGTCCTCATGTAATACCTGTGTTTCTTTCTGTTTTGGTGCTTGGTATACTTACTAGTTTCTACAGTATGTCCTGCCTATGTCATTCTACTGCTTAATTGGCTTGTGCTGTTTCAGGCTTTTCCATTTTGCTGTTCATACCATACCACTTGCAAACCTTTTAGTACAGCTGCATTCTTCAGCTGTATTCACCTGGCTTTCTGGGAAGGCAGTTGCTCCCGTTTCTGTTCTATTATATTATTTAGTTTACTCAGTCAGTCTGCTTCAGCATTTACCACCCTAGTCTTACTGTGTTTACAGCTTTCAGCCTTTTCTGCTGAGGTTGGGTTTTACCTCTCATTTTAACCTTGATATATGTTCGGATTTTAGTACCTTTCAGTTGTATTTTCCATCATAGTAATCATTCCATTCAGCAGCCATTATTCAGTTAGAATCTTGCTCTCAGGGTTCTCCTTGTGGGTAGGCAGCAGCTCTTGCTCCCCTTTGAAGTCCATATCTTGAGGGTGAGCCCTTCATCTCAGGTGATGGTCTTTCTTTGTAGTCTGCCTGCCTTTTGTGGTGCCTCCCAGCAGTCCCACTGGGTGGTAAGGTCCAATGCACTGGGTGGAAGTTTTAGCCCCGCAGACCTTCAGTTGGTGGCATCTCAAGGTGTAGTATTTAAGACCTCAGCTGCCAGTGGGTGGAGCCCTAAGCCATCATGAGTTCCTTTAGCTCTACAGACAACATCAGCACCTCTGAAAGCAACTTTCCATGCATCTGTCTAAGGTCCACCTAGTCTCATTCCATATCCCGTTCCTTTAGTTTCCAGTCAAGGATAGGCCTCCTCAAAGTCTTGAAGCTGGGTGATAGCCTTTCAGCCATTGCTACTCTCCTCATTCCATGCTTTGATGGGTGGGCCTCCTTCACAGGGAACTTACTTTAGCTGTAGAGATTGACTTGTGTCACCCCACAGCATTATTCTGTTAGAGGGATAGAGACAGAGTCATCCCTCATAAAAACTTCCCCTGAATTCTGAACTTCAAATTAGCGTTCTGAACTGCCACAATAATAAGTTCCCATGCCAAGACTAGAGATGGCAGCTGATGCCATAGAACTCCAGAAATTTTCCCCACATGGTTTTTGTTTTCTCCTGCGAGCCAGAGGCCATAATGTAGTATATGCATTTAGCCTACGTTTACCCTAGTAGTAGGTGTCTGCTGTTGGGGTTGGATGGTGGTTCTCTTATATTACAAACCTGCCATTCACTCTCTCCTTACAGAAGTCATGCCTCTGTCTGCTATCAGTTTCCAGTTTCTGTCAGTCATTGCTCAAATAAGTCTCTGTTTATTAGTCATCACCAGTTGCTGTCAGTCAGTACTCCACTGAGTCTCTGTGTTCACCACCTGCTGTGTAGTATTTTTGTGCTCCTTCCTAAGGTACCTTTAGCCTAAAGGAATTATGTTCCTGTGGCACCTCTAGAGGAGGAAACCTCCTCAAGAGGATCCCTTTGCCTTCATGGTACACCAACATGGTGGTAGTCCTCCATGGGACAGAAAGTCTGAATGGCCAAAGTATCCACATGTAACAGTCAAACAACACATTCATTCAACTACCTTCAGTCTATCAACAATGTTGCACAGGCATAACTCCACACTTAATAGGTAGGACTCAATCTGTTCAGATTACTGACTCTCTGTCCCCCCCTCAATCAGGATAGGTGTACCTCAGGGATCTGTACTTGGTCCCTTTCACTTCTATATCTTCCTAAATGACCTTCCTGCCATATGATCTTACACCTGTATCCACATGTATGCAGATGATACAGTTCTGTATACCTCTGGAACCTCCTCCTCTGATGTGGCTACCTGACTTCAGCACAATTTTGAAAATATTCAGCGCTGGTTGCGTTTACACCAACCTTTCCTTAATGCCAAGAAGATCATCTCCAAGACCTTTGGAACTTGGCAGAGATTCTCTTGGCTCCCATCCCTACCCACTTTCCACACCCTCGATGGGACTGCATGGAATGTCACATTACAGCTGCCACCCAATTTTTTTTTTTGCGGTTACTTATTTTTGCCTCCTGGAGTCCTCTGCCCTGCATCTGAAAGTCCCCCTCCTACTCGAGCACTGGGTATGAGGCCCCCCTTCCCTATACCACATGACTTATCCTTCATGGCAGGGGGGTGGAGAGCAACTCTACCCACCGGACTGGATTTAGTGTTTGGGGAGGTGCCTTCCCGAGCCGTAGTGGAGGGGAGCCATCGTCATTCGCAGAAGACTCTCTATTTTCCCAGTTCCTTTATCCCCCGAGGTTGTGAAGTGCAATGGCACCAGCGGCGGTGGCGCATACGCTCCCATACACACCCCCACCAAGCGCCTGCTGCAACTCTCGCCCACAGTCTCCAGAGCCGACGCGCTACCTTCCAGCCTCCACTAGGTGGCAGGCGAATGCCGAGCCCTGCAATCCCTCCTCCCTGGAGAAGGAGAGCAGTCCTAGGGATGCTCAATCCTTCTCCACCTTGCCAACTCCCAACGCCCCATGTCTGTTCCCTAACATGGGTCACTGGCGTGACGTGAGTTAAGGCAACCAGTGCCTCAGCCCTCAGCACCACTGGGCCGGCTAGCTGCCACCCAATTTAAACTGTTCCGACTGAAGAGTCCAAAGTTTATCTGCACTCTGGCTGAGGCCAAACCAACCTTAAAGCAGCTCATAGTTCTGGCAGGTCTTCTAGCTCAGCAAGACCCAGTGACTGAAATCTTAGGCAGCTTCATTCCTTGGAAAATAGTTTCCTGGTTCTTTTGCAAGAACTGTCAACAGAAGCATGACGTCCAAGCTGAGGATGGCACCCATCCTGTCTGCTCACAGTGGCCCCTCTACCTCTGCTAGCTTGGAAGGACAGGTTAATAAATGGCAGTGCTACAGGTGAGGAGAAGCAAAACTTACTGTAGAAAAGCCTGGTTCTGCTGAAGGTCTGCAGCTGTAATGTGACATTCCATGGGTCAAATGATTTAGTTTTTTCTTTCCTTCATTAGTAAATCAGGTTCTGGTGATACTGCCTGGTCAGGGGAATCTTCTTAAAGTGCAGTGCATCATGAAAATATGAGGCTGAACTGGGGGGGAGAGAACAATGATTCTGCAGTATTGAAATGCTGATTCTGGGAGGGGGGTCAGAGTGGGTGGTTCAGTCCAGGACCTTGAAACTGGGTTGGTTGCATAATGGTACCGTAGGTGGGAGGGGCCCTCTCCTCCCCCTCTCTTATCTGGCCCACTTGGCATATGGTGCAGGCTGAACCACTGCTCGGCATGATATCATAGACACATGGTCCTGAATAGAGGTCAGAGAGAAGTACAAGAACTATTGGACCAGAACAATTGTTTTTCTTTCCTCTTAAATGATTAATCCAGGCACAGTGGGTCAAGCAAGGAGGTGGATCAGTGTGATCTCCTTAGGGTCAATATTCAGTTGGAGGCCCAACATGTGGGAATACAATGCCTGGTCTTCCTCCCAGTGTCTGGGGGGAACAATCACTTTGGTGCCTGCTTCTCTCTTGGAGGTTCCCCAGGGTGGCATCAAAGAGTGACAAAAAGGCAGAGCCCATGTCTTCCCAGAATCCTGACCAGACCACTTGAAGAGGTAAATGCTTAGTTGTTTAATAGAATAGCTCTGTATACTTACAGGCTTGAAAGCAAGAGGCTTACTGGTCCTCAAGACAGGAGCGACTCAGAGCCATGGCCTGGCCAGTGGCCCTACCCCAAGATAGCAGCACATTATTCACTGATGGCAGGGCAGTGCAGTCAAGGCATAGCAGAAGATTGGTGGTGGCCATGGGGCTGGGGCCCTACCTGCAAGAGTTCAGAGTGCAAGTCACCCTGGGAAAAGAAGGGGTGATCCATGGAGCAGACTGATGGCTTCAGACCCACAGTACATCTGGAAAGCTCTGCAGTGGAAGGGGAGCCCATTCCCTTTTTGGCATGGCCTTGAGCTGACCCGGAAGGCTCTGTAACAGAAAGGATGTTTTTTTCCTTAAGTGTGTTTTCCTGCAGCTCTCCTTGGTAGTGGGGGAAGAGACTGGCCTAGGATCAACTCATGGGAAGGGGCCCCGGTGCTGAGCAGCTTGTCTGACACTGACCTAGATGAAACATTGAGGGGGAGATGATCACTTGTGTTTACATACCCACTGAATGAGTTGGGATTTATAGGGGTTGCACTACACACAAGAAAGGAAACAAGTGCAAGATGAAAGCTGCAGAGTGGTTCAGGGCACAGAGGTGGTAGATCTAGAGTGCAAGTTAAGCTCAGGGTACATGTGGAATGTGCCCCATTCTGGCCGTCCTACTCCAACAGGCAAATGGGAAGGGTGTTGTGTATGCCATGGAAGGTTTCATACTCTAGTGGAAGTAGTTCTAGTTGTTTTTTTTCTTATGTTAATCTGGCACACCATGGCTATTTATAAGACTGGGGGGAGCTAAATTCTGTACGGACTGGGTGGTAAAAGAGGCCCTTCCTCAGAAAGCACTAGGAGTGGCAGTAGCTGCCACCCTTTATGTCCTAACCCCTGCCTAGCAAAATGGAGTTGGTCTGTTTTGTCATCTACAATGTTGGGGGTTCAAAAACCCAATCAAAAGAACCCAAGTCCTAAATGAGCTAAAAAATCTCAAAATGGAGGTCTCCCTCCTTTAAGATACTCACTTAACCCTAGAGGAATGCATTACATTAAAGAGAGGATGGGTTGGGGCAGTGTACAATGCTTCATTTAATGATCAGCCACACAGGGGGGTGTAGCTATATTGCTGTTCAAAAACTGCCCACTTGAGGTAATAGAGTGTACACAGGATCAAGAGGGAAGATAGTTGTGTGCGAGGTCATTACCGTTCAGTCCCTTGCACCATTGTAAATATCTGTGCTCCCAACCCAGAGAAAGAATAAGTGGACTTTCTCAAGCAGATTTTCTCCTGATTCACTCCAACCCCCAGGGAGATTTTCTTGGTCAGTGGGGATTTTAATACAGTGGTTGACCACAGCTTGAATAAATCAGGAGCTAGCCAGTGCCCACCCAGCCAGACAACAAGGCATTTGTGGTGACTGATGAAGGAATTGGGCCTCAAGGATGTCTGGAGGTATTTAAATCCCAGAACGAGATACTACATGTATTGGTCTGCTCCTCACCAGGTGTACTTGAGGATTTACCCCTTCTTGGCCTCTTCTGAATGGCTTCATGGGCTGAGCAGAGTTTTATCTGGCCACAAATGATCTCGGACCATACGGCAGTGGTGGTAGATTTAGGTATTACCCCAAAAGTGAAACATCCCATGTGGAGACTCAATGTATCCCTATTAAACAATACAGATTATAAAGAAATAGTCAAACAGTGTGTGGAGGATTTTCTAATTAACAGAGCAGGGAGATTGTTGGCCTGGCAATTACGCAAGGAGGCAGTCAGCATATTAGTGCTCCACATTTGCAAAAAAGGCCACCTCCCAAAGATTTGTGACTGACCTGGTTGTTGTTGTGGCACAGCCCAGGAAGAATAGGAAAACCAGGAGCAGTTATAACATTTGCAAATAGAGTTTCATTGTTATCAATAACAATAAAATAAAAAATAAAATTGTACAGGATCGCTTTTGTGGAAGTCGGTTCAAACATGAAACAAAGTCCTTAATCTGACAGTCTTTCTTTAAAATCTCAGTGTCTCTCTCTCTCTCTCTCTCTCCAACAAAAGATTGCTCTCTTTATGTATAATATCTTTTCCTGGGCATTAACTTTTGCATTCTGAGCTTGTTAAGATACATGTCCTGTTTTTTCACAAAATATAGCAGAACTTTGTCAGTTTATTTTCTTGCAGTGCAACAAAATAGAACACTGTGTCCCAGAACTGATCTGCTGTTGATAGCTCTGCAAATGAGCTTGTGGAGATCAAACTGCATCTCAAGGTTAACCCGTTGAGTTCCAAATAGCTTTTTGCAATCATTTCAACACTACAATTATATACATTTTCAAATTAGAGAACCCAGTTTCATATAAAGATCCATATATGTTTTTATAACCATAGATAAGCAAGGGGGAGAAAAGATGGAAACAGCAAGTGAAGGCAGGGATATAGAGGGAGGGGGAACTCATGAGACTGTCAGAGTGATCATTTCCTAGGCCTCACAAGAAAATTTGATTGCACAATCAGACAGACAAGAAACAGAAAAGGAGGGGATAGACCAGATCGTTGCTTTTAACTCTTTCTGCATAACAAATGGGACATGGTCTTATTCAACCCTGTCACATACTAAGAGGGAACCTGTTTTAAAAAAAACACAGGTTTTCAAAACATCTTTTAAATCTTTTCTAACTTTACCTTATAACCTTTACAGTTGTGTGGATAAGCAGTATCCACTTTTCTATAACAATCAGTACAGCAAATAGTTAAGTTTAAACCCACACATTTTTTTCAACCTTCCGGAATTCTCAACTTCTGATCCACATCTTGACAGAAAATCAGCACTGGCATTTTCTTTTCCAGGTTTATGCATCACTTTGAATTTAAAACGCTCTAGTGCCAAATACCACCTTGTGATTCTAGAATTTTTATGTTTCATTTGACTAAGCCAACGGAGAGGATTATGATTAGTTATAAGTACAAAGTCAGTTCCTAGCAAATAAAACTTAAGGGACTCCATGACCCCCTTTGACACAAGGCATTCCTTTTCAATGGTGAAGTAAATTTTCTCTCTGTCATGCAATTTCTTACTGATATATAGAATGGGATGTTCCTGCCCTTCTTTGTTCTGACTCAAGACTGCACCTAGGCCTACCTCCGACGCATCTGTCTATAATAAAAATTGTTTCTCAAAGTCTGGGCTTCTTAAAACAGGGGCTGAACATAATGCAGTCTTGTGGCCCCAAAAGGCTTATCACACTCTGAGGTCTATTTCACATTATTTGGGTACTGTTTCTTCATGAGTTCAGTGAAGGGTAGCTAAATGGACGAAGTTGGGAATGAATCTCTGATAGTAACCAGCCAGCCCTAAAAATGACATGACATGTTTCTTTATTTTAGGGACAGGACTGTTAGCTACAGCTTGTATTTTAGAAATTTCTGGCTTTATTTCTCCAGTTCCCAAAACATCCCAAATATCTGTTTCCTGCATGCCCAATGCACATTTGGTAGGATTAATGGTCAGACCTGCCTTTTTGATAGATTGGATAACTGCTCATAGGTGTTCCAGTGGCATTTCCAGTCTAGACTGTACACCACAGCATCATCCAGGTAAGCTGCACAATAATCAGTGTGAGTGGCTAAAATTACATCCATGTACCACTGGAATGTAGTGGGTGTGCCATGTAAACCAAATGGCATGGTGGCGAACTGATAGAATCCAATAGGAGTGGCAAATGTAGTTTTGTCTCTGGATTCTTTAGCTAGGGGAATTTGCCATTAACCCTTGGTGAGATCGAGCGAACTAATGCATTTGGCACTTTCCAATCTGTATACTGAATCATCTATTCTGGGCATAGGATAACTGTCAAATGCAGACACTTGATTAAGTTTCCTAAAATCAAAGCAGATTCTTACACCCCTTTTTCTTTTTTATTTACATTCACCATTGGTGATGACCAAGCAATTCCCAGCTCTTCTATGATACCCAGCTGTTTCATGTTTTGCATTTCCTTAACCACATCTGCTCTTAATCACTCTGGTAATCTGTATGTCTTTTGTATGATAGGGCAAGCATTCTCTGTCACTGCTACATGCTGTTTGATTTGCCTGGCATTGTGCTAAAAGCACTATTGAATGTCTTTATCAAGTTATGAATTTCTGTGGCTTGTTCGGAGGTTAAGGAAACATTCACCTTTACAGCATCATGGGTTACAGTCTGTTCCAGTCTGTCATAAGCTATATCAATATCTTCTTGATCAATTTCTGGTAATAATAAGCCTTTGGTGTTTTTCAACCCATTTCTTCAGGAGGTTAGCATGGCATATCTTAGTAGGATTTTTCCTATCAGGGGTCTCAATTTCATAGTTAACTGTGCCAGTACAGCTAAGCTCTTTATAAGGCTCTTGCCACTTCATTAACAGTTTATTGTCTGCAGTGGGTAATAGTAGCAAGATCTTTTCCCCTGTCACAAAACCTTTTTCTTTTACTCCATGGTCATAATACACTTTCTGCTGGTTTTGGGCTTTCCACGGTGACCCTGAAGTGCAAAACAGAAACCAAAAAAGTGAAAGGCAATCAAATAAGTAAAGCAACAACCAGAAAATAAAATGCAAACAAAAAATGTAAAGCAATAAAGCCAGATGCAAATTGTGCTGCTACAAAACTAATGTAACACACAGCAAAACTGAATGTGACGTCCAACCAAAAGAAATGAAAAATGCAACACAGAACAGTGAAGTCCATCTAAAAATGATGAAGTTATAAAAATATATTAACACAACTAAAACATGAATGCCAACAACTTAATATAGCACAACTAAAAATAAATGCAAACAAAAAGCATGGCACAACAACAAAAAAAATGGATGCAAACAAAAAAGCACAGCACAACTAAAAATGAATGCAAACAAAAAAATATAGCACAACTAAACAAGCATTTGTCAATGCCAAATGTTTGCTTGCTAATATTAGCATTAGAAATGCAGGAGTTAGACAGATGCAGAATAGGAATGGCAGTGAAGTATTGAACTTCACATGAACCCCACCTCCATCCTGTAGAGACAGACAGGATTTGGGGTAAGTTTTTGGATTGTCACCCATGACAGTCAAGCCATGTCACCTTACCCTATTCTGCAGAAACCAACACGTGTTGAGCTGTGCCTTAGGGTGTTTGGCTTTACAGTCACCCGATTCCATAAGGACATACTGTATGTTGAAATGGGTGCAGCATAGGAGAATGGGGTGAAGTCTTGGGACGAAGAGTCCAAGGTACACCTCGATGCCTGTCAGTGGCTGGGGGGTGGGGTGGGATGGCATGAGCAGTACAATTGGCAATCCAAAGGCACACCCCGATGCCTATCTGTCTGTACAGGGTAGGACGTTATGGTTAGAAACCGTAATGCCTCAGGCGTTTTGCTGGTATTCACAGTACAAATTTTGAACATGGCCTTTTTGTGACCCTACCTCATGAAAGCATTTGGGACCTCTTGTCATGAACAGGGGCAGCGTGATTTTGTCAGTGTGTCCTGAAAACTGACTTCCAACAGTGACAGTGGCATTCTGCACCACATGTACCAAAACGCAGATTGGGCAGGATGTGAAGAATGACAGCTGTACCATCTATAGGAAGGTATGAAGAGATGGCAATGTTGAAAATGTGTAGTGGAAGTATTAAAAATGCTTGCACTTCTGAGCATACGTGGAAACCGCACAATGCATGCGCGTAACACAGTCATTTTATGGAGTTTCATCACCAGATTTTCAACATAGGCATTTAACGAGCTGTGGTCATGAACAGTGTCACAATGATTTTGTTACTGTGTCCTGAACACTGATTTCCCACAGCAACCACGGTATTCTATGCTGGAACTGCAAAAACACATTTCGACCAGGATGTGAAAAATGACAGCTGTACTGTTCATAAGGAGATGTAGAAAAATGGCAATGTTGAAAATCTGGAGTGGAAATATTACAAGTGTGCAAAGTTATAAGCATTAGTGGTGGGCGAAGTGGCCCCAATTCGCTCCAGTGATCCGATGGAGTGAAGGCAGTTCATGGAGTGCCCGCAACGCCAAGTGGAGTACTTCGCGTTATAATGGGTAACGCGAAGTCCATTGAAAACAATGAGTTTGTGTTACTCTGCCTTCCCAAACCACTATTCCACCAATTCTCAAGGTGAAGTACATTGAAAACAATGTACTTTGCCTCACTTCGCCTTGTTTTTAAGCTCCAAAGGCGAATTTTGCAGTGTTTCATGGAATTTCAGGTCACATGAGCTTTAGATTGTTCTGCACAGCCTCCGTTTTGGGTTGTGTATGTATGAAGCTGTAGGAGAGAATCTGCTCTGAGAGCTCTGTGATTCAAACCTTCTAAAAGCTGTTAAAAAAGCCTTTTGGGGTCATTTGTTTTGCTGAAACTTTAGTTCATCGATTATAGAAAACCCATCTGTGCTTATATCATCAAGCGTTTATTGTTTGTGTGTGGATTTTGAATGTTAATGTACAATATTCAGTCTGTGTACTGAGAGACAGTGGAAGTGTGCTTTGGGGGAGGGGCATATCTGTGGTGTAGGTAGATTACTCGGAGAAAAAGATAGAGCTTTCTGTTTTGGTGATATTTTTCTTGTATAACTGTGTTAATGTACACACAGTAATATTTTCAATAATTCTTGCCATTTTTTGCTGATTGCTGTAGTGCATAATTTTAGTTTGTTTAAAATATGTGGTTATATTACTGAAGTTTTCAATTTGCTACTCATTACTTAGTGTATGTGTGAGTATGTGTGTGACGCGTGTCATTAAATCAGACACCTTTTAATGTGCCACATAATTTCAGCAATGTGAACCTGCTATGCTATCCACTGCAGCTGTGTAATTTTTTTTACTTCTTTGTGGTATCTTTACTAGCACTAGTACTACTGACTGTTACTGCAGCAGTGCAATACACTGCCCCCCATGGCCTGCCCCTACTGGAAAAAGGATTATTTTCCAGATTTTTGAATTTCTGATGGTGAGCATTGATTAGGTGTTGTGCCTTTGCATCTGCATCTCTTCAGTGTGCAGCGCGATCTTAATCTGTCTGTGCATTTGCATCTCTTTAGGGCCCAATCTCCATCTCTAACTTAAGTCACAATTGTTTCTTTGGCTTCCCTTCAGAGTACTGGACAGGTGTGGTGCATAATTCTGCATGAACATTGTACTCATTAATATGTGTTTTTAAGTCGGGACCATTACCACAAGTCATTCGTCATACAAATCACATTCTTCATCATCATGGACAGTTACAAATGCAGTCACAAATCCTGATTTATGATCACGTCATGAATCACGACATTAATCTTTTTTTAATAGTTACTTGTATGTATTGTAAGCCTGTTCTGTAGTATCTCTCCATGCTTCACCACTCCTCCATTGTACTCAATAATGAGTGTTTTTAAGTCAGGGAGTTTTGTGTCACACCTCATCGGGGGGGGCCTGGGGAAGTACAGCCGTAGGCATTCGCATTTCGTCACAAATCATGATTTACGATCACGTCACAAATCGCAACATTCATTTTTAATAGTTACTTGGATGTATTTTAAGCCTGTGAGAAAAATACAATTTACAAAAAGAGCAAATTAAGTAAAAAGAATACAGAAAAGACAAAAAAATGTAGCTTTTAAAAAAGCTGTTGGGTCTAAATCAAAGTTTAAATCTCCTCTCTGATCTCAAAGTATCAGCAGTCACAAAACACACTACTCTATCTCCGTCTACACAGGAGAAAGTAAAAGTGTCTGCTTGTATGACTCACTTTCTTCCTGCCTAGCTAAAGAGCATGTGACTTATAGTGCTGTAAGCCATGTAATGTGTGTGGGGGCTGCCAAATCTGAAACACCAAGTGGGTCACTTAGAATCATAATGAGGAACGCGCAGTCCATTAAAAACAATGACTTCGCCTTACTTCACGTTGCCATTCTGCCTTAATGCGAAGTGGTAATGACAAGGCGGAGTGAGCACTTTGCATTCACTTCACCAGCGGAATTTAAATTTGTTGCATCTTCAATAAGCGTGCATGGAAACTGCGCAACGCACGCTCGTAACAGTAATTTTATGGACTTTCATCACAAAATTTTCAACATAGGCATTTTAGGACCTCTGCTAATAAACAGTGTCACTGTGATTTTTGTAATGTGTCCCAAACAGTGATGTACCATAGCACCGAGCCATTCTGTGCTGGAAGTGCGAAAACACATTTTGACCAGGATGTGAAAAATTACATCTATACTGTTCATAAGGAGGTGTGGAAAAATGGCAATGTTGACAATCTGGAGTGAGAATATTGCAAATGTGCTAAGGTACGAGTGTGCATACAAACTGCACAATGCACGCTCGTAACACACTCATTTTATACATTTTTCTCACCAAATTTTCAACATAGACATTTTAGGACCTCCACTAATGAAAAGTGTCACTCTGATTTTCTTAATCTGTCCCAAACATTGATTTTGCACACCGACTGCGCCATTGTGCGCTACATGCGTGGAAACATATTTTGAGTGAGATGTAAAAAATGACAGCTGCACTGCTCATAAGTAGGTGAGATAAAATGGCAATGTTGAAAATCTGGTGTGCACATGTTACAAATTTGCGAACTTACGAGTGTGCGTAGGAACTGCGCAACGCATGCTCATAAAACAGTCATTTTTAGGGATTTGTTCACCAATTTTACAACATAGGCATTTTGAGAGCCCCCCTCATGAACACTGACACTGTCATTTTGTTAATCAGTTCCAAAAGGTGATTCCGCCAGTGACTGCGAAATCACCCTTCAGGCCCGATTAATGCCATGACAGTGACAGAATTCATGAGGAGGGGTCCCAAAAACCCCATGTTGAAAATTTGGTGCCAAAATTCCAAAAAATGCCCAAGATATGCACCAAAGCGGAAAAAACCCTATCTATCCCATTATACAACTTGCTGGCATTTCCTCAGTTTGTGGTTGGCTTTGAAGAGTGCAGACATGTTCCCGGCCCAACGAAGATCGTCGCACTGGACTCCGGAGGTAAGTATGGGGTGAGGGGGTGTGGGGAGGCAGGATGCGCAGAGGGTGGGTGCAGGTTGTAGGAGGGGGGCTCTAGAGACCATGAGGGACCATTTTCTGCTTTTCAGGTACAAAAACAAACAAAAAAAAGACAATGCTGGACGGTTTTTACTTTACAGGCATTTGGTATGCTGGGGTGCGCTCCCAGGGTGCCAAGGGAGTCTTTTTTGGGGGGCAGCTGTAGCCGATGGGGGATTGGGCAGCCCCATCAGCACATAGGGAAATGGAGGGGGGCATCATGCCGATGGGGAGTGGGCTACCCTGTCGGCAGACAGCAAAATGGTGGGGTTACAGCATGCCAGCGGGGGTGGGCTCCCCATTGGCGAACAAAGACCGTTTGGGGGGTGCACGCTGCGAGAAGTTAAGGCACCCCTCTCGGCACTGGGGCACAGTAATATTGTTCATGAACAGGGGCAACTCACCGCCATGTTCACAAACAATATTACAGCAGCAACATTCCACCCAGCAATGGCAGGTCGGTCCCTCATTGCAGCGAATCGCTGACGCTGCAATGACGAGGCAGCCCCTGATTGCTGCGGCGAAAACGTTACAAGTTGGTGCACCTTCTGAAAGCCAGTGTGTCATCAGCACACTGTGCCTCCATTGGTGCACCATGGCCAAGCCCCAAAATGCTGTGCCTCCCTTAGCTGCTACACTGCCGCGCCTCCTTAACCAGCTTCCCTCCTAAGCTGTCACATAATGTTTCTTGCGCATGCGCACAAGCAAACATAAAAATGAATGCAAACAAAAAAGTGAATGCAAACAAAAAGCATAGCACAACAAAAAGATGAATGTATGTAACATGTGAATCAAGAATCCAAGAGTTGGTTGGTACCTCAAATAGCTTGTCCAAAACAGTAATTGCAAATGAATGCATCCTGTGTCAGGCATTCCCTGGTGTCCATTGGCACACTCCACACTTACCCCATCACTTGCCAAGGACACACTACTTGCCAAGGAGTCACTAGTGTGCAGAGGCAATCTGTTCCTGTCCCAAGCCAGTTATTTCCTGCTGCCCAGTGGCACACACCCTCCTGCACCCCATCTCCATGCCATGTAGTTCCTAGTGCCCAGTGGCATCCTCTTACCACATGTCCAGTCTGTATCAACCATTCAATGCATGTCCAGTAGCACCATCCCCCTCTTTCTGTCATCTGCCAAGCAATCACTAGGGTCCTAGGGCTACTCCCTCACCCAAATCCATGCCAAGCACACCCTGGTGTATGGTATCAGTCCCCTCCCTAACCTTACCCATGGCCAAGCAGTCCCTGATGTCCAGTGGCACTACCTTCACTTATCTATGCCATGTGAAGCATTTCGTGGTTTTCAATGGCACCTCCTCCCTCCCCCATCCTGCAACAAGAATTCCCTGGTGTCTACTGGCACCCCTTCCTTTCCCCTTCCCCATGCTATGAACTCTCAGGTACCTGGTGGCACCCCCTCCTCCCCCCATTCAGTGTTAAACACTCCCTAGTATCCAGTGGCACCCCCTTTCATGCCAAATACTCTCTGGCCCTGGTATCCACTGGCACTCCTTCCTCATCCCATTTCATTCAAAGCAATCACTGCAGTCAAGTAGCACTCCCTATCTTTCCCCCATCCCATGCCAAACCCTTTCTGGTATCCATTGGTCACTTCCTTACTCAGACCCATGCCAAGCACTCCCAGGTATCCAGTTGCACACTCATGCTCACCCTGTCCCATGTCAAGTTGTCTCTAATGTCCAGTGGCACCCCTCCCTCCCTCACCGCATCCTATGCCAAGGACACCTTGGTGTGTGGAATGTCATTCCATTACCCCAGGCACATCCAGTGCTCCTCACCATATTGTATGGCAAGCACTACTTGGTTTGTAGTGGCCCCCTCCATTTTACACACAATGGCTACAATTCATGAATGGGTGGGTTTCCCACACAAAACATGCATAACCTGCCCGTACAGTTCCACACCTATGAACAGGTGTGTGGTGGCCAGCATTTGCGATCACTGGCCACAGCACACCTCCTGTTCACATACCCTCCCCATGGCATGCTAATGCAAGGGGGCAGACTGGTGGACACAGGTGGGCAGCCAATGGAATGCTTCTACTCAGTCTGCCAATGGATCCCCCACAGTGTGAGGGTCTTTGGTAGCAATGTACTGGTTTCATGAAGGGCCACAGGGTGAAAGCCTGGGGGGCCACCTTAGCCCCCCCATTCCATGGGGCTGGTGTCATTGTGAGGGGACCAGCAATGCTTTGCCACTGCCAACAGCAGCACTGTGAGGTAGGTGCAACAGCTATGCCTGCATCCCCCTGGCATTCAGGATGCAGCCCAGAATGACACACAGTGTGATTGTGAAAGGACACCATGGGGGTGTCACTTGGCATGCTGCCATCCCACCCTTGATGTGGCACCCTGCAGCCAGCCAGGGATAACTTGCACGGGGTACTAATGCACCCATTAGTGAATGCCATGGGGTGGACAGGGCACCACTGCAAGCCATTTAGTGTTGGGGATGCCTACCAGCTGTCCTTGCACACCATGTAGGCATTGGTGAATTGCAGTCAGTATATTGGTACAGCCAAATAACTCTTTTCACACGATATTCCTTGCTTGGGCAGACTCGATGGACCACAGGTCCCCTTCTGCCATCATCTTCTAGCTTTCTATATTCAAACACAATTGCCATATGGTTCTGTCTTACACATGAACTTTTGATACACAGAACCACTATCAAACATGTCATTACAGTCAGTCATGCAAAAAAAAAAAAAACACTGCAAAGATTTGAACTTTGTTCTCATATAGACCAGAAGTGCCAGTCACCAGTGCTTCTTCTTGCAGTGTAAAAAGTATCAGTGAAGTCTGCACTCACTTAATGACTAACACACACACTTACTGATGACCAAATAAATTATTGACTGATCCACTCAATCAATAACCAGCTAACTCACTCATACACTTAGTCACTGACTGATCCACTCACTCAGGTACTGACATCCCACTCACTTAGTCACAGACTGACCCATTCATATCCCCAGTCACAGACTTGATCACTTATACACTCAGTCATGGACCAATCCATTAACATACCTTTTCACTGACTCCAGGGCTGGCTAGGGGGTTAGTTGTGCCCTTGGAAGGAAGGTACACCTGTTTTGTGCCCTAGCGTTAGGTTCCACAGTCATAGGTGCATCTAGGTAATGTTGTCCCCCCCCAGAAATGCAAAGTCTCAGCTTGGATGTGTTTTAAAATGTTTAATTTCTGCTTGTTTTCCCTGTCTGCAGACTTGTACAGACCCCCAACCAGTTGCCTCACGGCAAGAACCTGCTCTCATGAGTTCCAGTCATGAGGGCAGGCAGGAAAAGACTTGTGAGGATTCCAAGACGGAATCCTCAACCCATTTCAATGGCTACAATCATTCAGTTCATCATTGGAGTGAAAGGGAGCAGCAGCATCGAGTGAGGGAGAGCAATCAGACAGCCATGGCAGAGCCTGCATCCCTCCTGCATCCCTCCTGAGTCCTGGCCAGTCCAGCAGGTCAGCAGCTCTTCCTCCTTGCTCCCCAGCAGTTGACCCAGGTCCATGGCAGTAATGTAATCCCATCAAGAAGGGTGGTGGTGGCAGCAAAAGGCTGGCCCCTCCATCATCAATGGTAGTCAGCAAAAGTCAGAGGAGATGAGTGGGAGGAGGGGGTGGGTCCAGGCCTCCCATGTTGACCTTCCAGCAGTCCCAGCCCTGAAGGCAGTTGGCGGCATGGTGAGTTGCAACAGCACTGCAGTTGGGTGCTTGCCGCCATCCATTAAACCAAAGACTGTTTTTTAATTAAAAAAAATAAACTCTGGGCGCTTTCAGGTGCTGGCAGCAACAGCAATGTCTGGGCAAGTAAGGCCCTGGAAATGGACCACCCACTAGACCGAGTTGGGCTGAAGGCTCTATTGAGCCAATGAACAGTAGGGGTGGGCAAGGCCCCAGGAATGGACCACCCATGGGACAGAATTGAAGGAAGGCTCCATTGAGCCAGGGACTGTGGGGATGGGTAAGGCTCCTGTCATGGAACCCCTCCAAGGGGAAAAGATAATAGGGAAGCTCCATAGGCAGCAAGAGAAGGGGGCAATAATTATTCAAATGTTGTGCTGAGTGTGGATAATTGCCCTGAAAGCCAAATTTAAAGGGGAAATGCAACCCACTAATGAACTGTGTGACAGAACTGTGCAGAAATGACTAATTGTGATATTTTGGAGCCCCTGTAATAGTATTGTCCACTGTCCAAATGTCTGTGTGGCATCATGAGATGGCCACCAAGAAATAGTGCCTCTGTGTTGAACTAACTAAACCAAAAATTCCTCTAAGAGACTGTGTGAAGCTTTGGGCCCCTAGGGTGAACTGTGGTTGCCCAATATGTGTGTGCCCCGTAGAGATTGTCTAAATGCCCCTGAACTGTGCTATGCAACCTGTAGTTGCCTGAACTGGGTACAAGTAGTGCACAGAAGCTGTGCCAGATAGAATGACTATCACAAGGTTTTCATCAAATGTTTTTATTGTGCCTCCACCACGGCCCGTGAGTGGCCCCATTGTGTCCCAGCCCTGATCTATCACACAGTTCATTAATGGGGTACATTGCCCCTTTAAATCCTGTCTCTGTTGCATTTCTCTTTTAAATTTGGCTTTCAGGGCAATTATCCACATTCAGCACATCATTTAAATAATTCTTGCCCTTTCTCTTACTGTCTATGGAGTTTCCTGTTTATGTTTGCCCCGTGGAGGGGTTCCTTGATAGGGGCCTTGCCTGCCCCACAGTTCCTGGCTCAACAGAGTCTTCCTTCAAATTTGCCACATGGGCGGTCTATTCCTGGGGCCTTGACCATTCCCACTGTTCATTGGCTCAATGGACCCTTCTGCCCAACTCGGCCCCATGGGCGGTCCATTTCCAGGGCCTTACTCGGCTCAGACATTGTTGCTGCTGCTGGTACCTGAAAGTGCACCGTATGTTTTTTAATTAAAAAAAAAAAACAGTCTATTTTAATGGATGGCAGCCAGCACCTGACTACACTGCTGCTGCAACTTACCCTGCTGCCCACTTACTTCAGGGCTGGGATTGCTGGAAGGGCAACGTGGGAGGTCTGGACCCACCTCCTCCCACTCATCTCCTCTGACTTTTGCTAGCTGCTGATGAGGATGGAGGGGCTGGCCTTTTCCTGCTACCACTACCCTTCTCAATGGTACTACAGCACCACCATGGACTTGTGTCAACTGCTGGAGAGCACAGAGGAGGAGCTGCTGACCTGCTGGACTGGCCAGGACTCAGGAGGGATGCAGGAACTTAAAGTAAGTAACTTCCTATAGGCTCCACCTCGGCCATCTGCTAACTCCCCTTCACTCAATGCTGCTGCTCCCCTTCACTCCAGTGATGAGCTGAATGGTTGTAATCATTTAAATGGGTTGAGGATTCCTGGAGTCCTCACAAGCCCTTTCCTGCCTGCCTGCCTGCCCTCGTGTTCAGAACTCACAAGAGCAGGTTCCCGGAGTGAGGCAACTGGGGGGGGGGGGTCTGTACTAATCTGCAGGCAGGGAAGACAAGCAGAAATTAAACATTTTAAAACACAGCCAAGCTGAGGCTTTGCATTTCTTGGGAGGGGGTACCTAAAGATGCAGTATAGCACAGTGGGTTAAGGCTCTGAGTTGCAGATCTGGAGACCCAGGTTTGACTCCCACAGCTACCTAGGTGCATACTGTGTGATCCTGAGCAAGTCACTTAACTTCCCTGTGCCCCCAGACTGCATCTAGAAACAAGTTTCAGCTTAGTGTGCTACTTCTGGTTAAACAATGTTCCCTTTCCCTTCTCCTGCACCTATGACTGTGGCACCTAACGCTAGGGAACAAAACAGGGGCACCTTCCTATCCAGGGCACAACTAACCCCCCAGCCAGCCCTGGAGCACCTGGATGCCAATTTTTGGAGGGCACCAGGAACCCTGGGACACTATAAATGTACAATATATTTAAAATGAAGTGGAGGGAATGGAGTGAGGCATGTTTAAAATGAGAGGAGGGAGTGGACTTTAAAATGGGGTGTCACAGTGTAAAATATTTAATGTGTAGGAGGCTGTACCTGTAAACTTTTTTGCACCAAAATGTAGGACACCCTTGAAATGTACTTGAATGTACTGCCCTCCCCCCCCACACTTGATGCAGGCAAGCATATCACATCTTCTCTTGCTTTCATAGCTGCTTTGCTGCTCTCTTTCCAGCTGCCTGGTAATGAGAATTTAGAAGTGACATCAGCTGTCAGCATGGTCAATCGCCATTTAATAACATTCTGTGATGACCATTGTGGACCATGCCATTACAGAGCTAGGCTGACAATTGTTTACTACAATGATCAGCAACTACAGTTAAAGCATGTTCTACCATTTCTAATTGTGGTTGAGTGTGGTACTATATACTTGCCTGGACTATTACTGAGAGTAGGAGCATGAGTGAGTGAGTGAGTGAGTAGGAGAGTGAGTGAGTGAGTTGGTCAGTGAATAAGTATGTGAATGGATCAGTCTGTGACTGGGTGTGTAAGTGGTCAGTCTGTGACTGGGCGTATGAGTGAGTTAGTCTGTGACTAAATGAGTGGGATGTCAGTGCCTGAGTGAGTAGATCAGTCAGTGACTGAGTGTGTGAGTGGGTCAGCTGGTTATTGAGTGAGCGGATCAATCAATAATTTATTGGGTCGTCAGTGAGTGTGTGTGTTGGTCATTCAGTTATTGAGTGCAGACTTCACTGATATTTTATGTACTGCAAGAAAAAGCACTGGTGGCTGGCACTTCTGGTCTATACGAGAACAAAATTCAAATCTTTGCAGTGTATTTTTCTTTCGTGGCCAGCCGGGGACCACTTTTTTATTCCTATGACTCTCACTGTGTGATCTGCCAGTTTCATCTTAATAGTTTGCAGCTGTGGGACACTATCACTTGCCTGCATCTTTTGTGTTGTTTTAAAAAGCAACTGACAACATCTGGCCAAAAGTGCTACATTACAGGATTAGAATGAGCATACCCTGGGTAAACCCCGTACCAAAAACTAGATTTCTGTGTTACTTCATTTTAAAGTTATTAGCCATCTTGCAACCCTGATTTCACTACCTGTTAAAAAAAAAAAGCCTGTTTCAGTGAAGAGCTGCTGCTGATCTCATCTAAGGACCTCACAATCTAGTATTCCCTGTCAGCAAGATTGTAGGACCTGTTTCTCTAAAGTTGTAAAGATCATGTGCAATGGTTTTCACAAGTAAAACAGGCAGCATCAATCAGAAAACTATGTGGGCTGTTTTTTTACTTGGTCTGTGAAGGTTTCTTCCCCGAGTTGCTCAGTTCAATACACTTGGAAATCATTCTAAATATGGTTGTGGAACAGTGCTGTGCTGCTAGCATTGTTTCACAGCCATCTGTTGGTCTGCCAAGGGAATTGCAGGAACAACTACCAGAGTTGAAATCTCCTATGCACTTTAATATATGCATTTCCCATAATGCACAGCAACCAAATCCCAAACAGCAAACACAGCAGAAAATCGGAGTCAGCCAAATTGAATACAGAGAAACATAACATTTGATGGCAGATAAGGACCGCTTGGCCCACCTAGTTTGTCCATTTCCCTATCTCTTGGATAAGCTGCAGATTCTAGTTACCCAACAGCCTACTTCCTCCTACCCCTCACTATAATTGAAGTATATCTGTCCCATGCATTGTTGAATTCCCCTACTGTTTTTGACCCCACGACCTCCTCAGGAAGCTGGTTTCATATGTCTACCACTCTCTCTATGAAAAAATACTTCCTCACATTACCCCTGAGCCATCCCCCCTCTATCTTCAAATTGTGCTCTCTTGTTCTTGTACATTTCTTTCTCTGAAAGATGCTCCCATCTTGGACTTTATTGATTCTCTTGAGATACTTGAAAGTTTCTATCATATCCCTCCTCCTTTCCTCAAGGGTATACATACTAAATACTTTTAGTCCCTCTTCATATGGATTCTGTTGCAGACCCTGAAACATTTTAGTTTCCCTCCTCTGGACTGCCTCCATCCTGTCTATGTCCCTGTGGACATATGGTCTCCAGAACTGTATGAAGTACTCCAGGTGGGGTTTCACTAACTGTCTGTACAGAGGGATAACAACTTCCTGTTTTTTACTGGTGATGCCTCTCCCTATACATCCTAGTATTCCCCCCAGCCCTCCTTACTGACTTCTCACATTGCTTACCTACCTTAAAGTGATTTTGTGAACTTTGCCATAGAAAATTGGATTGATAACCTGTAGTAACCTGCAGGAGTTGCGATTCAATCTGCTACCATTCAAACTGCCAAAAAAAGTGTTGTTTTCCTTGAAATAAATGCTTTTATTTCTGTGCTCTGCTTCACTTGCATAACCTACCCCTTGCAACCCCATGCGTGACATCATGCAAGGAAAACAAAGTTTATAAGCACTGTTTTAAAACAGAGACATCTGTTGGTCAATCTTGGTATTGGGTCTGTTCACAAAAAGGGGTTACCAAGGCACCCATCACTTTGATTGAATTGTGTTACAAAAATAAAAAAAGATTTCCCTATTACAAGTGGTGTTTTTTAAGGGTAGTTGGTAGTAGAGATAGGTGACATAATGTTTTTTTGCAGTTACATCCCTAACATATATATTTTTTTCAATTTAAGTTAATTTACTGCTGATTTTCTTGCCTCAAAATGTGACATCAAAACCAATGTGTTTGTTTGCTACTGTGAACTCATTTTACTTCACAGTATTCAAACTAAAGTACTATGTTCCACAGAGCATCTTATTTTAAGATATTCACACTGTCCTTGCCCTTTACTTTATTCCCTTTGGCTGCAGAGATGCTCAATAGTTTCCGTGATGGGTGTAATGTGTAGTGTCCTACTTTGTTACACCCATCACAGTGAACCCCACACTGTCTTCCAGTCAATTATTTAAAATTCTTGCACTTTTCCTTGCTCCCTGGATCTCTCAGCTTCTTAGAGAAAACACTGATTTGTCCATGGCCCACAGCACAACGACGCTATGTGGCCATTTGATCCCCTCCTGACATGGTGTCCTAGATTTGCTTATGTTTGCACATCACAGGTGGAAAGTCAGTCTGGTAGCCCAGTGTGATACTTGTCTTGAGTCTGTGCCAGAAAAGCAGTTTGAGTTGGTGGCAGTATAAAAGTTACGTTTATGACCGGATCTTTCTCTTTTCCTTCACATCCAGTGAGAGTTAAAGAGCGGTGTCTTTGCCACTCCTCAGTGTTACACCCATCACAAGGTGAGTGACTAGTTAAAACCATCATGGGGGACAAGTAACAATTAGCAAACTGGGCAACCAAGATCAGTCCTATAGGATTGATTGTTCACTGGTGGCATTAGTATGCAAGTTCTCTGATTTTGGAGATGGGGGAGCTTTTCATTTCACTGACTGAACTTGCTGGAGTTAGTGAAACACACCAAAACCTGTGGAGTGTCTGATCACCCATCATGTTCTCTCATGAGTGTCTTTAGAGAGGTTAGAAATGGAGCCAGTTAGTATACATTTTAAAATGACTATTTCCCTGTATTGTCAAGTATGTAAGCTCTGTGGTTTGATCCAGCCCATTTATCTGCATTTTTGTTTGTAAATGTTCCCCTTTTGAGAGAGTTTAGTAGTGGAGATCTCCTCTGGACAGTTTTAACTCAGAGGCATAGGTTGCATGGCAGCAACAATATTAAATGCTTGTTCAAGCATCCTGGTGTTTCATTCTGGATGTCAGAGTTCTAGTACAATACATTTCATTGTGATGTTAACTGCACAGCCTAGAAGGTAGAAGCTGTGAATTAGCTTAGTACATCTAACAGACAGACCTGGGTTTGATTCTTTCAACCTCCACTTGCACACTGTATGACTCTGAGCAAATCCCAAAACTTCCCCCGTGCTCCCTGGTCATTCCTGAACACAGGCACCTGTACCTAGTGGGCCTTACCCAGTTAATATAGAATAAAATAAATTTTAAATGTGCTATTAATTTAGTTGATGTTCTATTTTACCAGGGTATGTTTTTGTTTCTGTTTTTTCGCTGCCAAATATTTTGATGTACCTTTTGTATCTTGTTGTATTATTTTTATTTTGGTATTGTTTACTATCTGCTTCCCAGGACCTCCTTGTAACTGAGCTGTGTAGGTAGTGGAGTCATTTTACTCATTTTCTGGTGCAAGAATTTATTAGATGAAGGGCTAGGTCTCATTGTTTTGTCATTACAAGTAAGTGAGAGAGGGGCAGTGAGTGAAATAAAATTTTGGACATTCTTTGTAATTGCTGTCCACGCATTTTGTACGGTGGTGGGGTTGGGGGCTCAATGTACTGTGAACTGTGAATGCTTTGGTTTTTTTTAAATAAATGTTATATAGTAATAATTTATACAGAAAAAGTGAAAACGTGTTTTGACTCTGCATGTGTGAGCATTCATATTTGGCCTTCCTGAGCACCATGTGGCTTTCCTGCTGGTGGGTGGTGGTTTGGGAAGGGAGGTACTCTTGATGCCTTTGACACTGATCTCATTATGGCCAAATATGAATATTCACACAACCTTGATGCTTCCGATTGTCCGAATCTTTGTGTCTGGGTAAAATAAAAAAAAGTGGCATAGTTATGCTGTGGTTATTATTCTGGCCTGGGAGCGTGTCCCAGCCAGTCTTTTGACTTGACCTGTGTGAGTATTCATATTTAGCCTTCATGAGCACCATGCGGCTTCCCTGCTAGTGAGCTGTGGTTTGGGGGTACTCTTGGTGCCTTTGAGGCTGGTGGGGTACTTAACAGACTGTTAATCTAACTCTTGGGAGTGCCTTATTGCAATTATAAAAATGTATGCCATGGTGATCAGCCTGTACATGACAGTGTAACAGGGATTATTGTAAGGCTTTTGGACTCCTAACAGCCAATCAGATTGCAGCATTTCTGAAAGCCTTTTTATAATATCCCATCTTTTGTTCCATCAAATTGTCCTGAGTGTTCCATGCCTCTCCCTTGATTGAAGGATCATGTGGAGTGTGCATGCTGACTCTTTCGTACTGTCAAATGGCCTTGAGTGCTCTGTTCCTCTCCTGTCGAATGGTCTTGAGTGTTCCGTGCGATGTAGAAAAGTTTAAAGTAGTGTAATTATAATAAACATGTTGTTTTTTTAATGTAATGTTGTGTTTAAAAAGCCTTCAGTCTACATAAGCAAACTTTTTTACTCATTAACTGTTGTGTGGTGCCCTTTATTACACTCGCAGTGATGTGTAGTGTGTCTTGTTACGCTCACCACGGTGTGTAGTGTGTCTTGTTACACTCACCACGGTGTGTAGTGTGTCTTGTTACACTCATCACGGTGTGTTGTTACAATCATCACATTAGACCCCAATTTTCTTTGGAACCTTAACATTTTGTACATTAAAACATTTTGATTTTTTCACATGTGGGTCATAGTATCTTAACCTATATTACACAATTCATCTATGGTCACTCTTTGTTACACTTGCAGTGATGTGTGGTGTGTCTTGTTACACTCACCACGGTGTGCAACGTGTATTGCTACACTCATCACGGCGTGTGTTGTTACAATCATCACACTAGACCCCATTTTTCATAGGAACCTTAACATTTTTTATCGTAAAACACTGTGATTTTTTCATATATGGGTCATAGTATCTTAACCTGTATTACACAATTCTTCTATGGTCGATTTGCAAATGTCATTCCCATGTTACACTTTGGTAGACCTTTTTCATGAACAGACCCTAGTGTAAACATTTACATTACCAACATAGGAGAATACATCTCTCAGTAACAAAATCCTGTCAGGTAGATACTATATGCACAATGCCTTGCTTGGAAAATAAACATATAAGGGCTTTTATTGTTGAAGCGACTACAGAGATTTGAGACTGCACTTCATAGTAAGGGAACTGGAAAACAGCATCTTATTGTACTCACAATGCCTTGCTATGGATGTCTACATATTGGGCGGAGTCACCACCATCAAAATAAAGCTCTGCACCTCTGAGTAGCTAACATTTTCATCAAAATGATAATTTACACAGAATTCATTGATGCTGTATGTAAAACATTAACAGTTCATTTGCATGACATCATTTTGGGGAGGGGGGGTGACTGCACACAGAAAACTGGAGGACACAATGCTGATAAAACAAATAAAAATGACTATGACAGCAAATTGCAGCTTCAGCATCTGAAGCATGGTGGGACAATGGCATACTGTGTGAAAAAGGCATCTGTGAAAGCTCACATAATCACTTTAAGGTAATCTGATATGACTCCCCCAGGTCCCTTTCCATTTGTGCTGTTGTTAGCACCCCAACCCTCCTCACTGTGTACTCTTCCCCTGGGTTTTTGTTTCCCGGGTGCATTACTTTGCACTTTTTTGCATTGAATATATTCCGAAAATGTTGATCACATCTGTATGTAATCAGTAATTGAATGACTGTTCACCACTGTACCCACAATATACACAATGCAGTTAAGTATATGCATTTCCCGTAATGCACAGCAGCCAAATCACAAACAGCAAACACAGCAGAAAAATGAAGATGGTTCCATGCTATCTGTGTCTGTATCTGTATTTTACTGTATTTGCTAATATAGGATGTCATGTTACAATCTCTTATAAAGCATAACTCCTTGTTTCTCCACTTGCCATGTTTCAAGCACATTAAACCACTTCAGAGCATAATTCTTGTGTGGAAATAACTTTGTTACAAAACCTGACACTCATTTAGTTTTTATAGCAATGTTTTTTTGAATAGTGTTTCTGTTTTACATGTGAAAACCATTGTACATGATCTTTACAACTTTGGAGAAACAGATCCTACAGTATATGCTTGCTGACAAGGAATGCTACACTGTGAGGTCCCTAGATAACATCATTGGCAGCTCTTCACTGAAACAGGCTTTTTTATACAGGTAGTGAAATCAGGGTTACAAAATAGCTAATAAGTTTAAAATGATGTGACATAGAAATCTAGTTTTTGGTATGAGATTTATTGAGGGTATGCTTATTCAGATTCTGTAATGTAGCACTTTTGGTGTCAGTGGCTGTTTAAACATGTACTATATGCCTATTTCATGGGCTGACATTAACTTTTACAGCACCTACAACCAGCATCGCAAGAAAGTGGAAAGATCCTCCAGCCCTGTGGACATTCCACGTGCTCTCACTGATGTATTTATTCAAATATTATTGCCTCCAATACATGCCAGTAGGGAAAGTGAAAGTATGTTTTTACAAAACTCTACCAGCATTTGGCTGGGGAGGCTTCTGCCAGTTAGATGACCATTACCTCACTGGCCTTGCTCTGTCTGCCCCTGACTGCCACTCCTTACCTGCAGAACTTCTTCCAGCTCCACAGCTTGCCCCCTCCTTCCTCCTCCTCATGGTTCTGCTTGAAGTTTGAGGGTCCTCTTCAGAGCACAGGGGAGCAGAGGCAACAGGAGGCTATGTAGTGCCAGTGTTCTGGCAATATCCTGTACACCATGCTTTGTCCCACTTTTTCTTTTCTGCCCCAAGTATACTGGCAACCGAGGCACATAACTGAATTAAAATAAGACTAAGGCAGACTGAACAACATGGACAGGGTTAAGAACAATGTAAAACAGCAGTCATTTTGCTGCTAGTGGGAGAATAGGAATTGCTTCTTTCCTAGGTCATGGGGTTCTATCTCTTCACCATGCTCTTTTATGGCATGCTGTTCAGTTCCAGTGCCTCGTACTCTTTGGTGAGGAGTGTGTTGAGGGTCTTACAGGAGGGGAAGTGGACTTTCTTTTCTGGCTCACCCATGGAGAGCAGGGGGTCCTCTGATGTGGAGGGCTGTATGTGTTGCTATGATATTTTGAGTGCCTCCCGTACCATCGTAATGAGTTTGTCAATGTTGTCCCCATGACACCTTCAGTTTGATTTGTCTGATGTGCCCTCCCGTGGCCTCAGACATTGTGCTGTCCATGTCGAGCCTCGGACGCTTCTTGGTGGGATCCGGAGTTGGGGCTTTCAGGGTGCCTGCTGTTGTAATGTGGCTTCCTGCTTTCAGGGATTCCAGAAGCTGGAACAACATCTGTGCTTGGCTAGCATCCAATGCAATTGGGATGGTTGGTGGCAGCTGGGATTCTAACATGGAGTCTTCCTGTTCTATATCCACTGAATCCCTGCGCGGTGTGAGTATGCACACTACACACGCTGTGTTGTCTCTTCCATTGCTGTGAACGACACTCCACATTCCTTGCATTTTCTCATGGTGTGCAAATATCTGTGGAAATCAAAAGAGAACTGCAACAGGTAGAGTTCTGCTATTGCAGCAGGCCACATAGTTGTTTCGCAGCTGCTACTTGTAACCTTGCTGTAGCATCGCTTATAATGTGAAACAAGCTCACACAATAGGAAACAATGAGTGAGGGTCCCAGGCAAGATGATGGCTGTGAGATCTCGTGAAAATCCACGGGACTTGGGATCCATGTATAAAAATCTTACCCCCAACCAAGATGGCTGCCGTAATCTCACGCGGGATCTGCAGTGCTAGCTGAGTGGTCCTAGTAGCTCTCATGAGAGCTGAGGAGCATCATGGGGTTTGTGCACTTCAGCAGCAGAGCGAGTGCTTGCATGGCCATGTGCTGTCTCGCGGGGATGGGGGACTGATTTATGACCTCCTGAGACAAATAAAATTCCATCGGAATATAGAGGCGTGGGAATGGCCCATGATGGAATATAGAGGACCTTTGCTCAGCCAGCAGAGTAGTGGAGAACAAGCAGCACAGATGACTGCAGAGCAGGTATGTGGGAAAAGAAGACCGCTGTTCCTGGAGGGCTATTGTGCCAGACTGTTGAGTTTGTGTTCATTTGTGCTATTGCCCAGTTGCTTCACACTGTGGTGCTGGGGGGGGGAGCACACTTTCAGGCTGTATCCTGTGTGTGGGACTAAGTGCCAGGAGGCCATTCAGGAGGGGCCTCGAAGCAAGCAATAGCTATCCAGGCAGATGTCCTGGAGAAAGTACAAGCCTCTGAGGGCTGTGCTGTCTTTTTACCTTGGGCAGAGGTTGCTGCTGGAAGGGACCCCAGCCCAGGTAGTTTGTTCCTGGGGAGCTCTTCTGTTTGTGGAGTTAGGAGACTGCTACTGGTGGGGTGGTTAACTTCCCTCATGGGCAGTGGTCGCTACAGCAGGAACCCAAGCCTTGAAGTTTATCTCAGGGTGTGCAGCTGATGTGGGTTCAGGTCCCACTACAGGAGGGGGTACCTGATTCTTGGGAGCACAGTCTAGCTTGTTGCAGAGCATTTAACAATATTTCTAGCCTAGCTGTTTACTGTTTAAGGCTGCTCAACACAGAAATTAGATGCTGCTGATGTTTAACTGTGTGTAGTTAGTTTATACTGATCTATGCTGGCTACCAGGCTGTTTATGTTAGTTGGGATTAAAAGTAAGAGTACCTGTAATATTGCTCGAAGTTGTGAAGAACTGTTGGGAGTAGTCAGGACGTGACCAACCTATCCTGATGCATGAAGTAAAACTGGGGATAATCTAATGAGTATAGTGGTATGTCCTCACCCCTCTTTGATTTGATTGGATAGTGCATCAACCTATAGGATGGACGAGGAATACCAACTGGTGTTGACTGCGGAGTACTATAAAGGGTACGAAATATAATAGGAATCCAGTAAAGAAGCAAGACAAGGTACGGCAACCTTTTTTCCTACAGTGCCCTTTCCCAAAGGCTCAGGGCACTTTACAATAAAAGCAACTATAAGCTCTCAGTTTAAAACAGACAACATATAAGATCGTAAATAACACACATTAAAATTCAGGGAAAAGCCTCAGCAAAGAGGAAGGTTGTTACATTAGACTTAAAGGCTTCTATAATGCAGGCAGATTTGATATATTCCAGCAAAGCATTCTATAAAGTGGGTGCTGCCACACAGAATGCTCTGTCCCCAGATTGTCAAAGCTTAGATGTAGGGACAGGGAACAGGCCAGCATAGGAAGAGTAGAGTGAGTGAGTTGAGTGGTAGGGTGCTTTAAGGTCTTTCAAGTAGTCTGGTCCCAAACCGTATAGGGCCTTAAAAGTTATCAAGCATATCATGATGGTTATGCACCACCGCATAAGCGGCCAGTGGAGCACAAGCATTACCAGTGAATGTGTGTGTGTGTGTGTGTGTGTGTGTGTGTGTGTGCACACACGTATGTGTCTGCAAGTATGCAGCAAGCATAAGGCTGTTCATCTGGGCAGTGTGATAGAATTGACTCACATACACAGTAAATACTTCTATGAAATGTAATTCTAAATGTGTTCATATACTGCAACTCTATGTAGACTCAGTAGGTTACAGTGGCAGAATATGGATCATAAAATGGAAAGAAAAATCCTAGCCTTTGTTTGGTCATTAGTACCCACCTTCAACAGTGATGCTATCCCAGCACATCATCATTGTATGAAGGCCAGCCATACACAAGACACATACAACATATAACTGAAACAAAAAGAAGCTGGGCATACACCAGGGCTGAAAATAATGAAAGGGTTTTATTTAGCTAATTGCACAAGCATGGCAGACTACTGGGCTAACACCCTTATGTATTGATCCAGTCACATGGATCTTCCTCAGGTCGCTATGTAGGGGTGTTAGCCCAGTAGTCTGCCATGCTTGTGCAATTAGCTAAATAAAAGCCTTTCATTATTCTCAGACTTGGTGTGTTCCCAGCTTCTTTTTTGTTTCACCTAGATAAACAAGCCAGGATCTAGTCAGTGGTGTGGTGCCAGCAACAAGTGTGAAATTTATCCTGCTTGGCAGGGTCCATTTTCTCTCTTTATTCTCAGCCTGCCCACCTCCCCTGATACTGTGTGTAGCCTCAGATCTGGCCTCCACACACATGGTGCACCTTGTGAGGGAAAATTACTTAGCCTTCCTCAAGTGCAGCAGAATGCTACACCATCCCACACCCTGCTAGGATCTCTGCCACGCTGCAGCACCATCCCCCAGCCCCCCTGAGCAGCTCTCCAAGCTCATTCCCAAACTTAGGTCACTTGCATGGGAGTGCGATGCTGCACTACCCACCAGGCCAACAGGTGACTTTGTCTTTTTGTTTCATACATCATTTGTGAGTGGCTTCACGGAGTCACAGAGCAAACACCAGGAGCACATACACTGGTTATCAGCAGAGTGTGCTGTCTAACTCTGTTCTTCACTACAGTTACTGATTGGTCCCAGCTGGCTTCTCCTGGTCCAAAATACAGAACTCACCCACAGTTTACTATATGGTGGGGGAGGAGGTATAGCATACTTGACAGGGCACTGTGAAGAGAGCAAGTGAGAGAAGGGAGGAGGAGGAAGGGACACACATTCAAAACACTAGAGCACATGCAGACCATCTACTGGCCAAAACTAAAGCAAGAGCCTTTTTCTTTAAAACAAATTCAAAAATCAACTTACAAAATTTTTTAGTAATTTTTTATTTTTCTGCATATACACGAGACATTTTATAATTGCAATAATATACTTCAGGCCAGGGTGTGTGTGTGTCATGAGGAGAACATCCACTTCTCAAGTGTTGGATGCACAAGGACTGCAGCTTCATGCCAGTTCATCCAAGATGAAATGTTATCCCAGCATGACACAAGTCAAGCCCTCTCATGCATTACTGATTAAATTATTAATTTTTGCCAAGAATGGTTTAAAACAATAGGAACAAAAACAGAGAAGTCATCAAGCTGAGTCACAAAATAGCACCCATCATGCATTTTAATATTTACTGCATGGAAGGGCCCTTCAGAGTCAATGATAATAACTTGTGTATGGTTCTCTTACATTAGACTGGTGTCAGTCTCAGCAGTGTGGTGCCTCTCACACCAGAGGGACTTTACTATTGATAGGTGGTTGGTATGGCATCTCTAACTCTAGAGGGCTTCCTTACTTATAGCCACTCGGTGTGGTGTCACTCACCGTGGAAGGGCTTTCTTACTTAAAGCCACTGGCTTTCTTTACTTCCTGTTATACTGTATAATGCTAAGATCTTGCTGTTAGTGGAGGACTGCAGACCAGGATTAATAGCATAGCTTAGTGCTACACTATTTGCACTACTTACAGTTAACGACAGATTTAGGTGATCATTTTGCCTTTCTTTTAATTTGCTTAAGTTGGAGTGCTCCACCATCAACCCCCTTCCCATTTTAAAACTAAAAAGAAAGGAGGTTGCATGAACAGACCCCCCCATCTTAAAAAAGAAACACTGAAACCATAATAGTATATGCATGCATTGACAGTTTTAACTAAGTAGTGCAAATAGCAAAGCATAACACAATGATACGTTGCTAACACTGGTTCTAGTCCTTCACCAACACCAGGATCTTTTTATGATCTATAGCACTGCATTATCGCTTTTCTGCAGTTTGCATCCCACTGTGTCAGCATCCCGGGGACTGATTTTGGCCACCCTCCCACTCCTTCTACAATAGCTAAATAAATGTATTTATTTATTGAAGAGTTTTACCAGGGAGGCATACTGAGCGGGAACCGCTCGATTCCAGATTTGCCCTGGGGGAAGGGAGAATTTACAGTAGGAATACAAAAGAGAATACATGATAAATACAGTAGAATATATAGTATAAATACAATAGAATATACATACAGTAAGTATAAATTGAGTCTTGCCCTGTAACAGAATATACAATAGAGAATACATAAGCGGAGGATGCAGTGGGTACAAGTGCTCTGAACCACTAGCTGAGGATGACTACATACAAAGTAATATGCACAGTACCAAGTTATTACATAGTATACACCATGATTCGGCATGGATAGGGGTCAGCGAGCACAAGTATGGAGCAGTGCTTCACAGTAGATTGGGCAGGAATTAATGAGGGTGCAATGCTAGGCCCTCAGCGGCACTAGTTGCATGTGCAGGTGGAGGAGAAATGCATCTTAAGGAGGGAGTTGAGATGCTGTGTGTTGGTGGCTTGCCTAATGTCTACCAGCAAGGGTTCCATAATTTAGGCATGTGATATTTGAAGGCAACCTGTCCTGAAGCAGTGTACATATGTGGGACATAGAGAAGCAAGGAGTCTATGTTCCTGAGTGAGTATGCAGGCAGGGGTAGAGCTGCTAGGGCTGCCACTAGGTAAGGGGAGAGGGACTGCATCCAGAATGTTGCTATTGTCCTGGAACAGTGGGTCAGTCTCCGATCCTGGAGAGATGGGAGGTCTAAGGACCTGTAGAGGTCACAGTGATGGGTAGTGGGAGGTCAGTCCAGGGTGAAGCGACAGAAAGAGTGGATGAGAGGATGAAGTCTGGCTAGGGAGGACTTGGGAGCAGCACTATAGACTATGTCCATATAGTTCAGTATTGGGAGGATCATTTTTTGTACAATTGCCTTGCGCATTGGCAGTGGGATGCAACCTCTGTTGTGGTATAAGGCACCCAGCATGGTGTGCAGTTTCTTGAGGGTCACATCAATATGTGCAGTAAAGTCAAGGTGCAGGTATAGCCAGAGCCCAAGGTATTTGAAGGATGAACAACCCTCCAGGGTGGTACCATCAGTAGTGTGGAAAATAGGGTGGAGGGAAGTCGGGAGAGTTTTGATCTCATGCCAAAAGTTAGGGAAACAGTTTTCTTAGGGTTTAGAAAAAGCTGACTAGAACGAAACCAGAGTTGGACATTGTTGAAGTCCCGCTGCAGTCTGGTGGCCACTTCATAAATAATGATCCATTTTGGGGTTCTGGTGACACAGAACTACCTGAACTTTGCTTTCATTGTTATGATGTCACCAGAACATGCCAGATACAGATTGGTCAGTACCAGCAGGGACATCTGCCAGAACTAGACACATGGTGGATTACCTGTAGGGGGAGGGCCTCAAACAACTGGTACAACAACCCACAAGAGACAGGGCTATCCTAGATCTAGTACTGACTAACAGAGAAAGGATCACAGATCTCCAGGTAGAAGGTCACCTGGGTGCCAGTGGCCATAACATGGTATGGTTCAGTTTGGCCACTAGAACAAAATCATCCCATTCCAACTTAAAAATATGGGACTTCAGAGGAGCTAACTTTGATAAGATGGCCAACAGAGTTAAGCTAGCCCTGGCAAAAAGAAATACAGGTGAGAGGGTACAGGCAAAGTGGGCAAGCATTAAAGATGCAATACTTGAAGCAACATCACATTGTGTTAGTGAGAAAAGAAAATACAAAAGAAGAAGGAAACCCCTTTGGTTATCAAACACAGTAGCAGAAAAGGTCAGAGCCAAAAGACTGGCCTTCAGGAAGTATAAGGGAACACAGCAGGATGAAGATAGGGAGGCATACCAACTTCCCTAAGGGAAGCAGGGAAGGCAGTAAAGCAGGCAAAGGCCCAAACCGAGGAAACACTAGCACAAACAGTAAAAGAAGGTGACAAGATTTTCTATAGATACATTAGTGAAAGGAGAAAGTCCAGAGGAGGTATTGCTAAGCTCAAAGGGGCTAAGGGGGCATGTGAGGAGGAGGACCATGTAAAAGCATCTATCCTAAATAGGTACTTCTGTTCAGTATTTACTGAAGAGAAGGTAGGGCAGGGCCCACAGCTCAGCACCATGGACACAGGGGGGAGGGAAGTGTGCACTAGTCCCTTCACAAAAGAAAGGGTCCTACAAGAGCTCGATAAGTTCAGGGTGAACAAGGCAATGGGACCTAATGGCATACATCCCAGGGTACTAAAGGAGCTAAGGGTGGAACTAGCGAGCCATTATCAGAACTGTTTAGTGAGTCTCTGAGCACAGGACAGGTCCCAGAAGACTGGAGAAGGGCTCATGTGATCCCACTCCACAAGAGTGGTAGCAGGGAAGAGGCAGGGAACTACAGATCAGTCAGTCTTACCTCAGTAGTGGGCAAGATTATGGAGACACTCCTTAAGGAAAGGGTAGTGCAACACCTGGAATCCATAGGAGCACAGGATTCAAGACAGCATGGGTTTACAAAAGGAAGGTCCTGTCAAACTAATCTCATAGATTTCTTTGACTGGGTAACCAGAGTGGTGGAACAAGGGGGAGCAGTTGATGTTGCCTACCTTGACTTCAGCAAAGCTTTCGATACTGTTTCATATAAAAGATTGATTAATAAGCTGGGTAGGCTCAGGGTGGGTCAGATGTTGGTCAAGTGGCTGGCAAACTGGTTGACGGGCAGAAAACAGAGAGCGGTGGTAAATGGTATACAGTTGGAAGAGATGCAAGTCACAAGTGGGGTACCTCATGGATGAGTTCTGGGGCCAGTCCTCTTCAATATCTTCATCAGTGACATCACAGATGAACTGGAGGGTAAGGTTTGTCTGTTGGCAGATGACACCAAGATCTGCAACAAAGTAGATGATCCAGATGGGGTGGGCAGAATGAGAAGAGATCTGGATAAACTAACAAAATGGTCGGAAGAGCGGCAACTGGGGTTTAACGCAAAGGAATGCAAGATCATGCACATAGGGAAGAGAAACCCTGAAGCCACCTATAGGCAGGGAGGAGAGTTGCTGGCAGTCACAAGGGAAGAAAGAGACTTGGGCGTCATCATCACCGATGACCTTGAAATCATCCAAGCAGACCACTAAAGCAGTAGGTAAGGCTAGAGGGATGTTGAGGTATATTAGTAGGGGTATCACAAGTTGGAAGAGGGAGATAATAATAATCCCTCTTTACAAGACACTGGTTAGGCTCCATCTGGAGTACTGTGTGCAGTACTGGAGGCCACACCTTCACAAGGATGTTAACCAAATTGAGGCAGTCCAGAGAAGGGCAACCAAAACGGTGCAGGAACTGTATCAGAAAACATATGAGGACAGATTAACTGAGCTCAATACGTATGCCCTAGAGCAAAGGAAGGAGAGAGGTGATGTGATTGAAACATTCAAACACCTTAAGGGCATTAACAAGGTGAAAGAGTCTAACATGTTTCAATATAAGAAAAATAGCAGGACAAGAGGACACAGCATGAGATTAGAGGGAGGCCAATTAAGGTGTAATGTGAGGAAGTTCTTTTTCACAGAAAGGGTGTTGGATGCTTGGAACGGCTTACCTCAGGAAGTGGTGAATATGAATACAGTGCAGGGCTTCAAACAGGCATGGGATAGGCATAAGGGAGCAATACAGGTAAGTATGAATAGATAGGCCATTGATAGAGCAAAGGCCAATGGCACATTCATAAGGTAGAAAAAGAAATGGGCAGACTGGATGGGCCTTGCGGTCCTTATCTGCCATCAACTTCTATGTTTCTATGTTTCTATGAACCACTTTATGCTAGCCTAGTATATGATAGTTCCCAAGCTATTATTCAATTTGGTATTTCTAAATTCAACTGCTTTGAAAGCACTATAGTATCAGAGTAACAAACGGCATCAGCACTACAAATGTTGCTCTCACATTCTCTTTCATTCCCTGACCTAATGACCAGGTTTACTGTGGGATTTGCAGACTTCTGTAGGTCTATTAATGTGACTTTTCACCTCTCTTTATCACCACTAAATGTCACAATAATGTGGTATGGCATACTGTATGATGTGAATCCCACAATGCAGTTTTTCATAATTTGATGGATGATATGGGACCATAAGTCTATCCCATTGTTAAAATGAAAAAAAAACTGTTCTGAACTAAACTGCACATTGTAATATAATGTTTATATATATGGAAAAAGCTAGGAAGGGCTATAAATTTCTGATTAGTGACATACCCAGTTAAGCACAAAGGGGGAAATGTTTATGTCTTTTAGCAGGGTCTCCAGCAAAACAGTCACACACACACTGAAATGGCAGACAAATAGAATGGCTCTGTGTTACTTCTAGTGGAAACATGTTTATAGGCAAACAAGCAATGAATGGCAGACTGCACTGGTTTCCCAAAACATAGCAAATGCAGCACAGTGACTCAGTGATGCTGTGCACATTTTAGCACCTGGTTCTCTTGTTCTCAGGCCAGCTGCCTTTCCAAATTGGGTAATTTCTCAGTTGGAGCAATAAAGGTAGGCTGTCAGGAAGAGCACCAGTCCTTTATAGCACACAGAATAAATGTGTTCCAGCTGCTGTTGGAGCAGGAACTGACTTAACTTGTAAACTTCCTTTACATTTTTTCTCCCTTGTGAGTGTGAAAGAGTAGGTCATTTCCCTTGAGGAACCAGCTTCTATTTACATTTTTTTTTTGCATGCTATCTTTTCTTGATGTCAGCTGCTTTTTTGGCATGTTTACCATTTTTGTTGTGCAGCTGTTTTGTTTGGTTTGCATCTTTCATTTCTGAGTCGTACTGTTTTGTTTGGTGCCTCATCTAGTTAGGTGCTTTCATGTTTTGTTTGTACCGTACATATTTTTGCTGTTCAGTTAGACATACTTTTTGCAATTGCTTTATTTTTGTTTTTTTGCATTCATATTTTACTTGCTTTCATATTTGCATTCATGTTTCATATTAATTTTTTAATTGCATACTTTTAGTTTACATTATTTTTTTTAGGTTTGTTATACATTTTGTTCATTTTTGTTTGGATTAATTTTGCAGTTATGCTATAGCTGTTTATTTGCATTTCATTTTTTTTCAGTGTTTCTCCTTTTTTGTTCGCATTTCATTTTTTTGGGTTGTTGCTTTACTTATTTGATTGCAAATTACTTTTTTTGTTTGTGTTTTGCACTTCAGGGCCACCATAGCTTTCTTCTGATTAGTGTGGGCAGTTTCAACATATTTTGCCAATTTCCTTCTCAGTCCACACATATAAGATATAACAGAATATTTCTGAGTATGGTTAGCTTCCCATGTTTCTTTTATTATATCTAGTGGCCCTCTAGGTTGTCTGCCGTACAACATTTCAAATGGTGCAAAACCTGTTGAGGCTTGTGGCGCTTCTCTGTAGGCAAAACGCAGGTAAGGTAAGTACTGGTTGTGACGTGGACAGCCAGTTCTGAGTGCTGTATCATTTTGTTTTAAATATAAAAATGTATTACTGGTTGTCTCTGCTGAAAAATCTGGTGCTTTTAGAATGACCTCACTCATCCACCCCCCAGGTTTCAGCTGAAAGATGAAAGCCATGAGAAAAAATGCTGAAAACAGCATGTGAGATCACACACACAGTTTTAGAGACAATGTGTTAAAAGGGAAGGCCTTAATCAAGGACCTCCTGTTTTTTCTGAGTTAATTACAGCTGTAGTTGCTAAGATGGAAGATCAAATCCATTTTTATGATGTTCCAAAGGGGAAACCATGTTTAGCAAACTGGTGCAAGATTGTAAATACTCCTGTGAAGCCTGTGTGAGGGAGGATGCAGCATGGATCAAAGAGATGTCATTTGAAACATATAAGTTATGCTGTGGTTGCAAAATGTAATATTTCGAAAAGACTTCCTGTTTTTTTATTAGATATGTTTTTATGTATAATCTGACAGAGGAGGAGCTAGGTGACCTCACACAAAAGGGGTTGGCAAATACAGTTTACTTTAAGGAATAATTCTATTTTACTTAGACACACTTTTACCTAGACTCTGACAAGGAAATATCGTGAGCACTTTTAAACAGGTATGTAGAGAGAGAGTCAAATCTAAGTACTGTAAGTAGGAATTTGCACTGTTTAAACCTTGTTCTTTTAAAAGATTTGTATGTCTTGTGATATAAGAGTTCTGTATTTTGTGTTTCACATATTTTTATCTATTTTTAGTAAAACTCTTTTTAAGAATATATTTGGTCTGTCTTTGAATTTCTTTTAGTTGTAAGAAAAGTATATATGGTTAAAGCAGACAATAGACATAAGCTTGACTAGTAATACCAAACTGGAAAGAGAAGCATTTTAAATCTGAGGTCTCTATTAAAGTTTTTAAGGGTTCATCTCTGTATACCTGGTTAGGTGCCCATAGGCAAAGATATCTGGCCCCCCCAAAGACAGAAATATCTGAGCCTGTACATTGTGTACGCTAGCAAGAGGTTAACAGTTTGAATCCCTCCAAGACTTGAGACCAAAGGTTGATCCGAACTCACAAAACAGACAAGAGGGTTACCTTGTTCTGTTAAACTGTTCACAAGACTGCACTCTGAGGTTGGCACTTTGAGAGTAGAGGGCCTAACCTGCCGAGGGGGTTTGTGACAGATTAGGTTGGCAGTGGTGGCTACTCTCAAATCCTATGCCTAAGTATCTCATCCACCCCACATTCCTAACAACAGAAACCTAGGACCTACAAGCCTAGTTCCCTTAATCCAAGATGACCCTGCCTATTCTCTACCTTTTACCTATTCTGGCCTCCCTTTTGGCTGCCTACTCTTTCACCCCAGTTTCAATTCTATTCCTTAATACCGCCATATTTTTTATCATTTAGGTATGAGCACTTACTCAGCAGAGACTATATGGGATTGTTGTCTCTTCTCATTTCAGTAAAGCTTATCATTATGTACCTTTGCATGTTAATTATGTTGACCGGTATGTATAGGCCCATATTGACTGGCACCTTCACAATGTTTTTCTTTTTTTTTTTTTGCACCATTGTCCACCATAATTGTAATCTTCTGAAGTGTACTGTATTGTATTTATGCCCAGGACCACCTTGAAAATGAGCTTGCTCAATGGTGTTTATGCCTGGTTAAATAAAGTGATTGATTGATTGATTGATCGATTTTGGTATCACAAGCTTTTATTGTTCTGTGTCAGCTGAGACCGTAAACTCTCTTGCAAAGAAAGAAAAAGACAGTTTTATATTTAAAAAGGAAACAGAACTATATATCACTTGGTGTACAGTCAAGTTCCTACCCATTTTATTTTTTTCAAAGTGCAAGTCAGAGTAGCTGTAGTCAGGAAAGATAACTTCCAACTACAGCAGGCACACTGTAGATTACTTAAGGGAGTTGTGAGGGGACAGAGGAGTCCCGGTCAAGGTGAAAGTAAGCAAGCAGAGCCTCATAGATGCCCTGATGGTAGCAAATACCCAGAACAGCGAGTCACCAACCATGACTGGAAAGGACCAAACCTCAAGTGTGGAAGGGCTAGCGGCCAGTAAAGGGTCCAGAGCCGATGAGAAGAACAGCAAGGCCACTGCCAGTGAGGGGCCACAGCAGCAGAGGAGGGTCACCAGTATCCTGAATCCAGAGGTACTCAGGCTGCAAATTGAGTTGTGCAGGATGGAACTGGAGGCAGAGTGAGAACAGAGAGAGGCAGACTGTGAGGCAGAGTGAGGACACCGAAAGGCAGAGCAAGAAAAGAGAGACACAGAGCATGAGGAGTGTGAGCGCCAGCGAGATGCAGAGGAGAAGAGAGAATGAGAATGCCAAGACACAGACTGTGAGGAGCAAGAGCACCTGAGGCAACACAAACTGGAGAAGATACGACTCTGACCAGTGGCACCAGAGCAGGTACAATAAGTGACTTGGGTTTAACTGAGACTGCAGGACTGGGTTACAAATTGAACTCCAAGTTAATAGCCAAATTTAAAGGGGGTAGGACATGGATACCTTTTTAAATTCTTTTGAAAAAGTTTGTATTCAGGCTAAAATTCCTAGAGAGTCCTTGAGCTTCCAGCTATCCCCGCTACTCACCAGAAAAGCTCGGGATACATTGGGTCAAATGGACAATGAGGACAGTGATGATTACAGCAAGTTAAAAGCTGCACTGTTAAAAAAGTTTAAATTAACTGCTGAATCATACAGAGCTAAATTCCGTAAGCTCAGGAGAAGCCCTAATATGAGCTATGAGGAGCTAACCATGAAACAATGTCAGTTTTTAAAATGTTAGTTGGAAGGAATTGAGGCAAACTCTGTTGATAAAATTGAAAATGTGATTTTATTAGAACAATTTTATTGAGCTTGCCCAGCAGAGCTAAAAACCTGGCTAGAAGACCGAGATCCTGAAACAGTGCAAGAAGTTGCTGAACTCTCAGACCACTATGCCAAGAGCAGACCTCCTCTGAGAGTAAACGGGGCAGGCGTGGCAGTGCAGAAAGGGAAAAGCGTGCCTTCAGGGCAGCTAAAACCCTCACTGCCTCCGCTGAAACCAGTAAGCCCCAAGTTTCAATGAAAAGATTTCTCTGAAGTAAGAAATGCCTGTTGGTTGTGTGAAGAAACTGGGCATATTGCCAGAGAGTGTCCCAAAAAGGTGATCAATAATACACAACAGGGTACTAGAAAAGAAGGGGGTTGTTTGTGTGTCCCTGGAAGCATGCCAGTGAACATGAGGGAACCCATGCACCCAGTCATGGTAAATGGTGTGCAGATGCAAGGGTTAAGGGACACAGGGGCATCCTTGACCTTGGTAAGGGGGATATGGCACAGCCTGGTCAGCTTATACCCAATAAATACATCACTGTACAAGGGTTTACTGGTGAAGAGAAAACATTACCCTTCGCTAGTGTTCTCCTAGACTGGGGTGAAACGGGGAACTGTGCAACAGGTGGCTGTAGCCAAAACATTAGCAATGGATGTGATCCTTGGTAACAACCTCCAACAGGGGATGGTATGTGCAGTTACCCGTAGCCAAGTGGAAAGGGAAAATTGTAGTTCCCTGAACCCCACAGAAACATTGTGGAAACCATTGGGAGGCTGGTTCCACAGCATGTTTCTCCAGATGGGGAGACTGATAAAAAGGGAGTAGAGATTTCCACTGGAGCAAGTAACCACACAGCTATGGAAGGTTACTCTGAAGAGGGAGGGGAGACCAATTATCCAAGGGTTGGGATTGACAGTGATCCTGAGGCCCTGATGCTAGTGCTAGGGACCCTAGTTTAGTGACTGAAGGGGACCTGTCCCATGCCCTGGTAATGTGTGAGGGGTTAGCAGCTGCTCAGCGGAGTGACCCTAGTTTAGAGAAGCTGAGGGCTTGGGCAGACTCAGCCGGCACACAGGGAGGTGACTGCAGACATAAGGTTTATTGGGAAAATGGACTTATGTACACTCAGGCAGTGCAGACTGAAGGAGGGATGCTAGGCAGGCAGCTTGTCATTCCCCAGGGGTATCGTGAGCAGTTGCTCAAAATTGCATATGGTATTCCCTTGTCTGGTCATCTGGAAATCGCATGCATGATGCAGTGATTGGCTCAAAATGTCTACTAGCCTAACTTCACTCAGTAGGTGAAGGAGTATTGCAGGTCTTGTCACTGGTGCCAAGAAATAGGGAAGGCGGGCAAGAAAACCCAAGCAGCCCTGATCCCCTTGCCCATAGTGGAGGAGCCATTCCAGAGGGTGGGAATGGATATTGTGGGGCCTTCAAATACCCCCAGCTCCTCAGGGAAGAGATTCATCCTGACTGTGGTGGATTATGCCACCTGGTACCCAGAGGCAGTCGCCCTATCCTCACTGAGGACAGACAGAGTGGCAGATGCCATACTTGGGATTTTCTCCCATGATGGGTTTCCACAGGAGGTTATCACCGATTGAGGGGGTTCCTTAATGTTGGACCTGATGAAATGTTTATGGGAGAAGTGTGGGGTGGTGCAGAGATGCACGACACCGTATCACCCACAAGCCAATGGACTTGTGGAATGATTCAATGGTACCCTAAAGTCAATGCTCTGGGTGTTTGGCTGAACAGCATGGGAGGGGCTGGGAGAAATACCTTCACCACCTGTTGTTTGCATACAGGGAAGTGCCCCAAGAGTCGACAGGATTTTGCACCTTCGAACTCTTATATGGACGCCGGGTACGTGGGCCCCTAGACTTGATCCGGGAGGACTGGGAGTGCAAGCACACCACCCAGGGAACTTCCATTGTTGATTACGTCCTTAGGTTTAAGAAAAGGCTGAAGGAGCTTATGGGGACAGCTCACAGCAACCTGGCAGCTGCCCAACAGAAACAAAAAGTGTGGTACGACCGCAGAGCCAGAGCTTGCTTGTACATGGTGGGACAGGAAGCCATGGTCCTTATTCCCGGTCCAGAAAGACAAGCTGCAAGCTGAGTGGGCAGGACTGTACAAAGTGGTTAGGAAGGTAAATGACGTGAACTACATTGTGGAGTTATCTGACAGAAGACAGACCGAAAAGATGTACCATGTGAACATGATGAAGCCATATGCAAATAGGGCTGACATGGTGTTTGCAGTGTGTAGTCCCGGGGAAGGGAGGGACAAAGGAACCCCCTTCTGGACTTGCTGGAAAAGAGTAAGTGGGAGTCCTCTGTGGAGCAGTAAAATTGTCTCCCCAGTTGACCACGGACCGGGTCCAGAAAGTAAGGGAGGTTTTAGCAGACTTTGCTACCTTGTTTAGCACCAAGCCTGGACTAACTCCCTTAGCGACACACAATGTGGAGACAGGGACACAGACACCCATACGACGGACAGCATATCGAGTGTCAGAGGCTGTCCAAAAGGACATTAGGAGGGAAGTGGAGGAGATGCCGGATTTAGGGGTAATCCAGAGATCCCACAGCCCCTGGGCCTCACCCATAGTCCTTGTGCCCAAGCCAGATGGCTCAACTCATTTCTGTGTGGACTATTGTGGACTGAATGCAGTCATGAAGTCAGACGCACACCCAATACCCCAGACGGATGAACTCCTGGACAAGTTGGGAGGGGCGACCTACCTCACGACAATTGACTTGACAAAGGGGTATTGGCAGGTAGAATTGACAGACAGTGCTAGGGAGAGGACGGCCTTCATCACTCTGATAGGCTTATCTGAGTTTAAAGTAATGCCTTTCGGAATGAATAATGCCCCAGTCACTTTCCAAAGGTTGCTGAACAAGGTGTTAAATGGTGTTGAGGAGTACACCATGACATACTTGGATGACATTGCCATCTTTAGTACCAGCTGGGAGGAACACTTATCCCACCTTAGGGAAGTGCTTGACAAGGTACAGAGGGCAGGGCTCACTGTCAAAGCCAAGAAGTGCCAGGTGGCCATGGGAGAAGTGGCATTCCTCAGGCATGTGGTAGGCCGGGGACAGCTCAGTCCTAACCAAATAAAGATAGAGGTGATCCAGGCTTGACCCAGACCAGAAACCCAGAAGCAGGTCAGGAGCTTTCTTGGGACAGCAGGGTACTACAGGAAATTTGTACCCAATTACAGTCCCCTGGCTGCTCCCTTATCTGACCTGACAAAGAAAAAGATGCCAAAGAAAATTACCTGGGGCCCAGCCTATAAGGAAGCCTTTACCAGACTGAAGGAGGCATTGTGCAGTGCTCCTGTTTTGACAAGTTCTGACTATAGCAAAACCTTTATAGTTCAGACGGACACCACAGACGTGGGTATTGCAGCAGTACTGAGTCAGACGTCCAGCCAAGGGACAGATCACCCAGTAGTGTACCTGAGTAGGAATCTGCTTCCCAGGGAGCAAGCATACTCCACAGTGGAAAAGGAGTGTCTTGCCATAGTGTGAGCCCTAAAGAAATTAGAAGCTATACTTGTATGGGCAGCATTTTGTGGTGTATACTGACCACAACCCCCTGGTTTGGCTGATGCAGATGGGGGAAAAACAATGGCAGACTACTAAGATGGAGTCTTGCTTTATAAGGGTATGATCTAAAAATCATACATAGGGCTGGAGAGAAGAACCAGAACTCAGATGGGCTGTCTAGGGTCTATGAGGAGTGAACTGATTTGGGAAGCTCATCCCATGTAGGGCATAGAATCCCCAAATTCAGTCTAGGTGGGGAGGAATTGTGACATGAGCAGCCAGTTCTGAGTGCTGTATCATTTTGTTTTAAATATAAGAATGTATTACTGGTTGCCTCTGATGAAAAATCTGGTGCTCTTAGAATGACCTCACTCATCCCCCCCCCCAGGTTTCAGCTGAAAGATGAAAGCCATGAGAAAAAAATGCTGAAAACAGTATGTGAGATCACACACAGTTTTAGAGACAATGTGTTACATGGAAGGCCTTAATCAAGGACCTCCTGTTTTTTCTTAGTTAATTACAGCTGTAGTTGCTAAGATGGAAGATAAAATCCATTTTTATGACATTCTAAATGGGAAACCAGGTTTAGCAAAGTGGTGCAAGGTTGTAAATGCTCCTGTGAAGCCTGTGTGAGGGAAGGTGCAGCATGGATCAAAGAGATGCATTAGAAACATATGAGTTATGCTGTGGTTGCAAAATGTAATACTTTGAAAAGACAACCTGTTTTTTTTATTAGATACATTTTTATATATAATCTAACAGAGGAGGAGCTAGATGACCTCTCACAAAAGGGGTTGGCAAATACAGTTTACTTTAAGGAATAATTCTGTTTTACTTAGACACACTTTTACCTAGACTCTGACAAGGAAAGATCATGAGCACTTTTAAACAGGTATTTAGAGAGACAGAGTCAAATCTAAGTACTGTAAGTAGGAATTTGCACTGTTTAAACCTTGTTCTTTTAAAAGATTTACATGTCTTGTGATATAAGATTTCTGTATTTTGTGTTTCACATATTTTTATCTATTTTTAGTAAAACTCTTTTTAGAGTATATTTGGTCTGTCTTTGAATTTCTTTTAGTTGTAAGAAAAGTATATATGGTTAAAGCAGACAGTAGACATAAGCTTGACTAGTGATACCAAACTGGAAAGAGAAGCGTTTTAAATCTGAGGTCTTTGTTAAAGTTTTTAAGGGTTCATCTCTGTATACCTGGTTAGGTGCCCGTAGGCAAAGATATCTGGCCCCCCAAAGACAGAAATATCTGAGCCTGTACATTGTGCACACTAGCAAGAGGTTAACAGTTTGAATCCCTCCAAGACTTGAGACCAAAGGTTGATCCGAACTCACAAAACAGACAAGAGGGTTACCTTGTTCTGTTAAACTGTTCACGAGACTGTGCTCGGAGGTTGGCACTTTGGGAGTAGAGGGTTTGACCTGATGAGGGGGTTTGTGACACTGGTCCCAATCTTTTCCTTTTCTTTTTACTAACTTTTAACATGTGCTTTAGGGTTTGATTAAAGTACTCAACAAGATCATCTGTCTTATGGTGTTAAGGGGAGGTTCTTATCATGATGACACCTAGCAGTTGGGATGGCTCCTTCAGTAATACAGCACCAAAATTACTACCTTGATGAGTAATAAACTGTTTAGGTATGCCCACCCTGCTAAAAATGTTGGCAAGCTCTGCTGCCACTTTTGGGCTGTGACAGTACACAAAGGAACTGTCTCTGGATATTGAGTAGCATAGTCACATACTACCAAAATTAATTGATTACTCTTCTTACTTTTGTCTAAGGAACCAGACACATCCACTGCAATTCTCTCAAAAGGCATGTACATCAAGGGTTGGGGTACCTTGTCTGTTTTAGTCACTGTGGCTACTTTCTGACATTCAGCACAAGAACTGCAATTGGTAGGAACATACTCAGTAATTCCAGGCCAGTAAAATCTTTTCAACAGTCTTGCCAGGGTGCAGTCCCTCCTTGAGTGACCAGCCATAAGACTATCATGTGCTGTCTATAACAACTCTGTTCTATACTTAGTCGGTATGACCAACTGTTCTATCTGTTTCTGCATCCGAAGATTAGCCCAAACACTGTACAATAATCCATTACATTTTTAAACATTGGTACATCCTGTTTTTGTTTCACCCCCAGCTGCTTAAAATAACTTTGGAGAGAAACATTGTTAGTTTTCTCTGAAACAAAATCACAATCAGTTATCAGTTTAGTTTTAACATTTTCATATATTAACCCCTCAATTTTCAACGCTACCAGAGTGATGCAAGGAGTGTGTGTCAATCAGAATTGCCACAAGTGGCAACTTGCATCACATTTTGTGCTGTTCCTTATTTTCTATCAGTGGCTGCATCCCCCCTGGGACCCCTTGCACTGAAGTGTCCCTGTGCTATCCTTGTGCCCAACATGGAGGTGTGGCTGGTCATAAGGGGGCTTGCACCATGGTGGGGCTACAACATTCCCTTGTTTGGAATTTTGCAAGCCTCACCATGGATGCAGCAAGGAGCACCACTTAGACCAGCAAGGAGGTTGTCTAAGTGTCCTCTGCCAGTTGGACAGGGTGGATGATGGGCTGCCAGGGGCATAAGGGGCACAGGAGGAGGCATAGGAGGAGTTGGGGGGACAGCTGAGACAGAATGTTAGTGAAGTGGCACTCAGCGGGGTGTGTTTACATCTGTGTAATTATTGTAAATGCTGGCATGTAATCGTACAGTACCACAATGTACAATAACTTATACCCATACTGTACATATGGAACTAGCCCTACATAACCACAACAAAGGAGGAACAAGTGATATATCTGCAGAATACAGCATCATATTGAACCGTAACACAACAGACCTCACAACTGTACAGTGATAGAGACATCACTGTACAGTTGTGAAGTCTGCCATGTTACAATTCAATATGATGCCATATTCTGCAGGTGTAACACTTGTCTCTCCTTTCTTGTGGCTGTGGTTGTGTAAACACACGTCAACATGCACCAAGGTCTGTCTGCTTCCTGAATCAATAAGTGCTTCCACAGTTTTATCTCCCACCTTGACATCTGTTAAATACTTGCCATAATTTGCTGAAGACAAATTTGCTCCAGTTTTTCCCTCCTTATTTTTATGGCAGTTTCTTGCAATATGTCCTGGCTTGTTACAGTTAGCAAATAAAGTCTTTGGGTACAGATTTGTTATCCCAACCAGAGTTCTTATCTGACCTGGAGTTAAATAAGGAAAAAGAGGGTCATTTCAGTCCTTGGCTGTTACCTTGCTGCTTCAGTGTCTTTCTAGTCATCTGATAGTCCTCAACCAAAGAAACGGCCTTTTCCTCACTTTCTGGTTGGTGTGCTTTTACCCAAAGCTGCACGTCTGTAGGTAGGGTATTAATGAATTGCTCCATTGCAAATATTTAAATGATTTTTGGGACTGTTTTACCTTCTGGTGGGAGCCATTTAATAAGGAGTTTTCTGAGTCATGTGAAGGCTTCTCGGGGATTGTCAACTGAGTGGTACTTCAGGGATCGGAATCTTTCCTTAGTGGTCTCTCCTGAGATGTCATATCTTTTCAGGATTTCTATTTTCACAAGGTCATAGTTTTATGACTGTGCAGTTTCCATATTGCTGTAGGCAAGTTGGGCTTTACCTGTCAGGTAAGGTATCAGCCTGATTGCCCATTGCTGCTTTGGCCACTGGAAGGCTGGGGCAACCCTTTCTAAAGTCATCAGGTATGCTTCAATATCATTCGAGGGACACAACCTTGTAAGTTTAATGTCTTTTAAGTTGTTTGTGTTTTGTTGCTCTGCTGGACCTGTACCAGATCCTCCAGCTTTGACAGCTTGCACAGCATCCAGCTATTGCTGCTCCTGTTGCTGCATCTTCTCCTCTTGTCACTGCATCTCTTCTTTTCTGTGCTTCTCTGTGCTTCTTTGTCTTTGTTTGTTGTACAGCCCACCATTTGAAGAAGGCAGACTGGTTTTCAGGTTCTGTCCCCACCTGTTCTTCTTCCAAAACTGGTGGCGGCTGTACAGTCAGTTTGGACTTTGGTTTCTGCTTCTAGTTTGACTGCCATTCTACTGGTAGACACTCCTGGGCTTGCTTTTGCAGGATATATACCTTTCCTTCATGCTTCTCTGGTACCAGGTCCAGTACCCATGCACACAGCTCCTTTGTTCTGAGTTTGCACAGTGTAAATCCCATTTAGTGTGACACCATATGTTGCTGAGGCGCAGGCCAGAAAGCATAGGAAAATCAGGAACAGATATAAAATTCACAAGTAGCTTTTATTATTATTACTAACAATAAAAATAAAAAGTTTAATTGTACAGGTTGGATTTCTGGAAGTTAGTTCAAACAAAAAAACAAATTCCTTCATCTGAAAGTCTTTCTTTAAAATCCCCCCCCCCAACAAAAGATTACTCTCTTTATATATATAGGCCCAGATATTCAAACTGCGCCAGGCTGTGGCGCAAGCCTGGGCGCAGCGCAACTTGGCTGCGCAGAGGCATTGACTGGGAGATATTCAACGGAGCTGCACCATGGCACAGCATCATTGAATATTGCACCCTGGCCACCTGCAGTATGCATGGCACAGTGGCACTGCACCAGCATAAATGGCCAGAGTGGAGCAGGAGGATGCGTTAGTGCAAGTTCTGTTGCGCTATGCGCAGCAACCGCGATATTCAAAAGTGAACACGCAAATGGGGCCATAATGTATGCAAGGTGCAAATGGGGCAATTTGCATGTCATTATGGCTCCATTTGCATGCAGGTGTGCTGATCCCCGGTGACTTGCACCTGGGTTCCTGCCAGGCAGCAGCCATTGGGGACCGATGACCCCCTGCACAGCGCGGCAATGTGCCCCACAGCCCAATCACGGGCATTTGTAAAATAAAAGTGATTCCTATATCCCTGGTGGTCCAGTGGACCACTGTCAGCCCGATCGTAGGCATTTGTAAAATAAAAGAGATTCCTATATCCCTGGTGGTCCAGCGGTAGCCCCCTCCCCACCTGCCACTGGGCCCCACCGCTCCGCTCCCCTGGTCAGCTGACGAGGTGGCAGCACCCCACCACCCGCTGCCCGTCCGACTGACACCATAGGAGTAGGGCTGTACACCCATTGATCCACAGCGTGAGCCAATGAGCATGCAGCCTGTACTGTAATACACATTCCAGATATCTGAATGGATCCATTCACATATCTGGAATGTGTAGTATGGTACGGGCTGTACGCCCATTGACTGATGCTGTGGACCAATGGGCGTACAGCCCTACCTATGGTGTCAGTCAGTGGGCAGCGGAGCGGCAGGCAGGTGGGGTGCTGCCGTCCGCCACTGACCGGGGGGGCATAGGGGCAGTGGGGCTCAGTGGGCAGGTGGGGAGGGGATACCGCTGGACCACCAGGGATATTGGACATCATTTGTTTTTATTACAAATGCCCATGATCGGGCTGCGAGCAGTCCACTGGACCACCAGGAATGTAGTACTTCATTTTATTTATAGCTAAGCCCGCGATCGGGCTGACAGCAGTCCACTGTACCACCAGGGATATAGGAATTACTTTTATTTTACAAATGCCTGCAATCGGGCTGACAGCAGTCCACTGGACTACCAGGGATTTTGGAGGGTCATTTATGTATGTATGCCCATGATCGGGCATGGTGGGCGCTGCCAGGTGCAGCCGGAGCTTGGGTGGCCACCCACAGGTGGCAGCTGCCGTGTTGTGCCCTGCAATATAGCAGCTCACCTGTGGGTGGCCAGCCGTTGTTCCTTTTTTTTTTTGGCTCACCTGTGTGCGGGGCAAGTACGGGTTGCACATGCATGGAATCAGCACATCCCGGGCTGAATATCGGGATGTGCAGAGTATGCATGGGCATGCACCCCCCACCTGCGCCGCATACATTACTGATGCACTCCAGCACATCGATTTGTGCCAGGCACTATTCTCGCTTAATATCGCGCCGGGGCGCATCAGTGGGTTGCGCATGGCGCAACCCTTTTGAATATCTGGGCCATAATGTATTTTTCTGGTAATTAACTTCTGCATCCTGAGCTCATTAGAATACATGTCCTGTTTCTTTCCTTGCAGGTGCAACAAAATAGAACATTGTGTCCCGGAACTGGTCTCCTGTTGATAACTCCCCAAATGAGGTTGTGGAGGTCAAACTGCATCTCAAGGTTAATCCCTTGAGTTCCAAATAACTTTTTGCAATCATTTCAACACTACAGTTATATACTTTTTCAAACCACAGAACCCAGTTTCCCATAAAGATCCACATATATATTTTATAACCATGGATAAGCAAGGGAGAGAAAAGATGGAAACTGCAAATCAAGGCAGGAATATAGCGGGAGGGGGAAATCATGAGACTGTCAGAGTGATCATTTCCTAGGGTTCACAAGAAAATGTGATTGCGCAATCAGACAGACAAGAAACAGAAAAGGAGGGGATAAAATAGATCCTTGCCTTTAACTCTTTCTGCATAACAAATGGGACAGTCTTTTTCAACCCAGTCACACCAGTCCAAACAGCTGAGGAGTTTGCTGAGCTCTACAAAAGACTTTATCTACAGGAAACACTACCTAATTACCAGAATAAATTATAAGTCTTTTTTGAGATAGGGTAAAAAAAAATGGCACAAGAGCGGTACATAATCTAGAGGCCCCAATCTCCATGTCAGAGATACAGGAGGTATCGAAGGGCCTCAAAACAGGAAAGGCTCAAAGCCCTGATGGGATTGCTTCTGAATTCTGTAAGACATTCCAAGAGGAGCTCATGCTTCATTTGTGCAGAGTCTTTGAGTGGGTGCAGGAGGGAGAGGGGGGCCCCCTTCCTGGCAATTCACTCAGATATCTGTGCTCCCAAAACTGAGAAAAGACCCTTGCCTTTGTGGCTCTTATAGACCTATATCACTTCTATATGTGAACCAAAAAATCTTTACCTCCATTTTTGGCCAAAAGGTTGCAAGAGCTTGTTGGAATCCTAGTCCACCTGGCACAAACAGGTTTCATAAATGGTCAAATGATACAGGATAATATCTGATGCCTGCTTAACTTGATCTCCTGACAGCATAAATCTCCAGAGCTAGCCCAGGCAATTTTCATGGATGCAGAAAAAGAAAAGTCTTTGACTGGGTGGACTGGATGTTTCTGCAAAGGACCTTGGAGGAAATGGGAATGGGTCCAAAGTTTTGGGACAGTATTAGATCCTTGTATGCCTCATCACAGACCACTATCAGGGTGAACAATTTATCAACCAGTGGGTTTCATTTAACCGAGGGCACCAGGCAGAGCTGCCCCCTCTCCCCCCTCCTTTTTGCTCTTTGGGTTGAGCTCCCAGCAATAGCAGTCCGGCAGAATGATGGGACCCGGGATATCCTGGCAGGAGACAGAAACCATAAGATTTCTTTATATACAGATTACTCCCACTTTTTCATTACCTTCCCTGAGCTCTCAGTCCCAGAATTATAGGAAGAGCTCCTCCTATATGGGGACGTTTCTGGCTACAAAATCAGTCTTGAAAAATCTGAAGCTCTAAAGTTGGTGGTGGGGTGGTGATACATCCTGGAGTTCCTTGCAACATTCCCATTTTGCTGGGAATCCAATAAAGTGGTGCAGTACCTGGAGGTAAGGATCTCACCTTATCACTCCATACTTTTTAAACTGAATTACAAGAAACTGTTAGGGGAGGTCACAGCTGATATCAAGAGGTTGTCACCCTACCCCCATCACTGTGTGGGTGAGTAGCTACATTCAAGACAAACATTTTGCCCTGGTTTTTATTTTATTTATAGGCCCTCCCAATCAAACTCCCTGAGCAATACTGGTGGTGAGACCACAAGATGGTCATCACCAAAGAGTAGGCACATAATCAGCAGACAAGTGCTTTCTGTGCCAAGTGAAACAGGGGGTTTAGTGATGCCAGACCTCAAGCTTTACTATCCAATGATCCAAATGGTGGTCATAATTTTATGGCTAAAGCAGAGGAGGGAAGAGGAAATTGTTTAACCAGGAAAGACAACTAAGTCAGAGCTTGTTTCCAGGTGTGACATGGAAGCACAAGGAAGTTAAGTGACTTGTTCAGGGTCACACAGTATGCAAGTGGGAATGATGGAATTCAAACACAGATCTCCAGGTTTGCAGCTCAGTGCCCTTAACCACAACTCTATATTGCCTCCTTGGTTGGAGACAGGGTGGTATGACATCAAGGCTCAACAATCCAGGACCTACTCACTGTTTGTCCTAACTCACATCACAATTACATCCACAGCCCACAGAGAAATGTCCGGTCCTTGGATACTTCATACCCTTAATGCCCTAACTCAGGCTAGAAAGCTCACTGGGACCCCAAATGAGGTGGGGCCACTTACGACTATCACAGGAGACCCAGAGTTTAACCCTCCCAGAGTAGACCCAGGTTTTAGAAACTGAAACAGGCTAGCCCTGATCATATATCAACAGTTGATACATAGTAAGAGAATCTTGTCTTTTGGAGAAATTCAAGTAACATTTGGTCTCCAGTGCAGGGACATTCATCAATACCTCCAACTGAGACACTATATTGAATATAATAGCCTACAAGATAAAACTGACAGGGAGCACACTCCCCTTGAAAATTTTTTCTACCTATCAGTGATACTGAGGGTCAGCACTAGAACCATTTCCTGGGTATATCAGGTATTGCTGGGAGAGGTGTTTCCTGAAACAGACTGGATCAGGCTTGGGTAAGATGTTTGGGGGGTTCCAGATGTTGGAACAGAAATTTAAGTGGGTACTGTGAAGAGGGTGGAATGTGACTTCCTCCCCTGGCTGGATGGAATTCCAATGAAAATGAGTGCTCAGTTTCTTCCACAACCCCACAATCACCCAACATTTCCAAGCTGGTAATACAGATAAGTTCTCAAACGAGTCATGCACAAGGTAGCTGTGGTGCTCGCAGCTCTACACAATCATTTCCAACAAAAGCTGCTGCACACACACACCAAATTGATCCTTGGAGCCAATTCTTCTGTTATAACATTTATTCACCAACACAACACCACACCTGACGCATTTCAGACAGAAATCCTTTGATAAAGGACTTCTGTCCGAAGCAGTGTAATATTATTAATAATATTATAACAAAATTAACTCAAGATCAATTTAATGTGTGAAATATAAAATAAGTATTGGAGGGGTTGTGGAGGACTGGATCCCATTATCATATCTTTTGGGACTGCCCCAGGATCCTTCACTATTGGTCAAGGGTTCAGGGGGAGCTTTACAAGGTACAGAGAATATACACCCCCCTTGAATTTAAACATATAATTTTATGGCTCAAGGTTGAGGGAGTGGGGAACTCCCAACAACAGGGCCTCTTTAGAATTTAATGCATTGCAGCAATGAAAGAAATCATGGCGAATTGGTTACAGCCACCCCCCCATGACTCCTGGCTAGACAGAGTGGATGACATCAGGAAAATGGAATAGACTACAGCACAGCTGAGGCTCACCTCAGACAAACATGCTGCGATGTGGGTGAAATGGGACCTAAGGGGAGTCATTCCTGGGGTAGACCATAGTACAGCTGAGGACAGAAGGGCCGAATGCTGAGTAAATGGGACAATGTCTCATGTCTTTATAGTCTAACATGCTCCTAAACAGATGTGAATGAATGGTAACTAAAGGACATTTTTGTTAAATTGAAATGGTGTGTCACCACAATTATACCACTGTTTGCCCTGCTTAGTTTTAGTGTTGTAGCAACTGTTTTAATACCCTGTTTTTTTTTCTTAATTCACATTCCTGGTACAAATGCTTAAGGTGAGGAGGCTTAATCTGCCTGAAGATGCAATGAGTATCAAGAGCTACAGCCCACAATTCAAACTCATACATGAGAGGGGCTTAGTCTCCATAGCACATACCTTTCTTCAGTGGACCACTTGATGAAGGTAATGTTAAAGAATGTTGTATATGTATGAACTGTGATTTCTGAATATTGTGCGATACAATGTCCTCCATCTTTTACTTATATTACAAAGAGGAGTTTCAAAACAAACAAAAAAATAGACATGAGATTCTATGCTGTTGTACCACTGTAGTGACATAGTTATTATGATACAACAGCATTCTGAAATCACTGCTGTGGTACAACAGCATTTGGAAATGTATGAATGTCAATGAACAGCACCACTGAACCCTACCCTGTAACACTGAAACATATACTATGTAGGTTTATTACTGAAGATGTTGCTCGGGAGTTATGTGCATAGAATATTAGAGACAACAAAAATATCTGGAAGAATTGGAGCTGGAAGACAGGGGTCAAACTGTTTGTATACCTGTAACTACATCATGGAAAAGTAAGTGAAACCGAACTAAATAGTTACAGTATTTATTTGAATTGATGAAAGCAATAAAAACATGCTGTCATGACTTGCCATTTATAATAGATGTCGCAAAAATGTCTTTTGTGATGAAAGTATTCCCTATGCAGAGTATCAGGGATTTTTGCTCATTTTTGGTTCGTTAACTTAGCCATGTATATTAAGTTGGAGAACCAAATCCACATTCATGTTTAGACCTATTGGTAAAAAACTGGCTTAATTTGTCTTTTTTTGTCAAACCCTAAAATAAACTGTGGGAAGAGAACTAATGGGGGAAGATATGGAATTCAGTATGTTTTTATTATAACTGCCAATGTGTGTTATTTTCTTCAAAAAATTAGTATCCTCTTCTGAAGCTATGATTTGTATTTGTTGAAAATCAATAAAACATATATTTTTATTTTTTTCAAATGTATCTTCATTTAGTACTCATAAAAACCTTCACAAACCTTCACAAATATCTCCATACATTACAATATACTCATTAATTGATACACAGTGGTGTAATGGTAGAAGTGCTATCACATTGAATGCCTATGTTACTAGATAGAAGGGGGTTATCCTACATTCACACATTTAAGATTATATATCTTAATGAGACTAATCACAATCAAATGCTTAGGTAAATAACTCAGTAATGATTATTCGAACATTTCAATGACTGGCTACTCCAGTTAGCCTAATAATACCCAGTAAACTTGTCATTCTCCTGGGTCTATACAGAAACCCAAAGCCCCTGCTACAACAAGAAAACAGTAAAACTGCAGATTTATTGGAAATACCAAACTTGCTGTTCAATAGACATAATAATATAGAACATTCCCCGACTTCCATACAAAAGTCCAAGATAAACATACCACTTCATATCCGTCTGTTCATTAGTAGCATTAATCGATCACAACAATATCGATCAACTGTACCGTAGACTAAAGTATTTCAGTTTTTAAGTGCATCACAGAGATAACATGCAACCATGTGCAATGAAGACTGTCTCTAGTTTGAGGTGAAAAAATGTCACAAAGTAAGGCTCAAGAATGGCATCATATTAAAGTTCTTATGCACAAATATATTGAGACAAATACACATTAGACTAGTATTACATGTTTAAGACACACTTTTAAAGCAGGGTATTCGGCTTTGCAAATACTTCACTAACCCCTGAACCATGGTAATGCAAGTACTCTTGCCACTATAATTGAGGACCCTATTGTAACACAAAGCTGCACATAGGGAAAAGGAAACATCAGGGAGTACATTAGCACATAAAGAGAAGCAGGAGTTCAAATGAAATGGCTGTGCAGTTACATGTCACCTTCTTCTGAATCCATGTTTCCTTCTGGTTCAGACACTACTTCATGGTCCCTTGTAAAGAAACTGCTGTAGCAAATGGAAAAGGAAGCCAATACTGCAGTGATAAAGACTAGTGACCATATTTCTCTTGTGTAACACAAGTTTAAAGAAAATGATACAGGGGTTACACAAGATGACATATGAAAATAGGTTAAAGGAATTAAACATGTACTCCCTGGGGCAGAAGCGGGAGACATGATTGAGACCTTCAAGTACATCAAGGGTATAAATAAGGTGCAGATAGAAGAGCTACAGTATTTCATATCAAGGAAGGTAGTAGAACAACGGGACATGACTGGAGACTACAAAAGAGAAGGTTCAGGACCAATTGTAGGAAGTTCTTCATCATGGAGAGGGTGATGGATGCCTGGAACAACCTTTCTCTAGAAACCATGGGTGCAAAATGATGGAGGGGTTCAAGAGAGCTAGAGAGAGACACAAAGGTATCATTCACCAGGGGGGGAAATTGGGGGGGTAGACAGTATAAACCTTGGGCAGACTAGATGGACCTTGCAGTCCCCTTCTGCCTTCATCTTCTAGAGTAGCAATGTGATTGAACAGATAGAGATGTTTGACTTGATGTCCTCAAGCAGGATGGAAAGGCCAAGCCTGAAACTCAGAGATAGTAAATTTAAGATTATGTTAGGAGGAAATTTTCTCAGAGGATGTTGGATCTACAGAACAGCTTATCAGTAGTAGCTGTGGATGTGAAGACAGTACAAGCTTTCCAGGTGAGCCTGGATGCATTTCTGCTTACCAGGGGAATAACAGTGTACCTATAGTAGAACAGTGTGTTTCTGTTTACTAGTGGAGTAACAGTGTACCTAGAGTAGTGCAGTACATTTCTGTTTGCCAGTGGAATAACAGACAACCTGGAGTAGTACAGTGTGTTTCTGTTTACCAGTGGAGTAACAGTGTACCTAGAGTAGTTCAGTGTTTTTCTGTTTACCAGTGGAGTAACAGTGTACCTAGAGTTCAGTACACGTCACATTAAACTGTTCCATCAGCTCACTGGTGTAGTATTTTTTTTGTGATTCTACTGCAGTGGCAGCTTGAATTGTTGAAGCTTTTAATTCTTTTCCAACCATTCTTCACTGCCTATTCAACTCACTTGTAGCTGTTTAGTGATATGGCAGTAGCTGTTTTGCAGTGTTTATGCAATGCATTTTCATGGCATCATTTATAAATATCACAGCATTCCTGAAGAGTTGTTTAGTCTGCCTTCTGAAATGAAACTCATAAGCACTCAACTGAAAATCAAGCTTATAGTCCTAACAGCTAGTTGCAAACCAATACTAAACTTTTAATACTTCATTGAAATAAACACTGCACAGATTAGGAAACTCATTGAACAATGCTACACCAGTGAGTTGAGGGAACAGTTTAATGTGACTTGTACTGTAGTTCAGTGTGTTTCTGTTTACCAGTGGAGTAACAGTGTACCTACAGTAATGCAATGTGTTTCTGGTTTACCAGTGGAATAACAGTGTACTACAGTAGTACAGTGTGTTTCTGTTTACCAGTGGAATAATGTGTACTACAGTAGTACAGTGTATTTCTGTTTACCAGTGGAATAACAATATACTACAGTAGTACAGTGTGTTTCTGTTTACCAGTGGAATAATGTGTACTACAGTAGTACAGTGTATTTCTGTTTACCAGTGGAATAACAATATACTACAGTAGTACAGTGTGTTTCTGTTTACCAGTGGAATAATGTGGACTACAGTAGTACAGTGTATTTCTGTTTACCAGTGGAATAACAGTGTACTACAGTAGTACAGTGTGTTTCTGTTTACCAGTGGAATAATGTGTACTACAGTAGTACAGTGTGTTTCTGTTTACCAGTGGAGTAACAGTGTACCTACAGTAGTCCAGTGTGTTTCTGTTTACCAGTGGAATAACAGTGTACCTACAGCAGTCCAGTATGTTCTGTTTACCAGTGGAGTAACAATGTACCTACAGCAGTACAGTGTATTTTTGTTGGCCAGTGGAATGACAGTGTACCTACAGTAGTACAGTGTGTTTCAGTTTACCAGTGAAATACAAGAGTATCTAGAGTAGTACAGTGTGTTTCTGTTTACCAGTGGAATACAAGAGTACCTAAAGTAGTACAGTGTGTTTCTGTTTGCCAGTGGAATAACAGTGTACCTACAGTAGTATGGTGTGTTTCTGTTTACCAGTGGAGTAATGGTGTACTTGAAGTAGTGCAGTGTATTTCTGTTTTCCAGTGGAGTAACAGTGTACCTACAGTAGTACAGTGTGTTTTTGTTTATCAGTGGAGTAACAGTGTACATACAGTAGTACAATGTGTTTCTTTTTACCACTGCAGTAACAGTGTACCTACAGTAGCCTGGTGTGTTTCTGTTTACCAGTGGAGTAAAAGTGTACCTACGGTAGTCCAGTGTGTTTTTGTTTACCAGTGGAATAACAGTGTACCTAGAGTAGTCCAATGTGTTCCTGTTTACCAGTGGATTAACAGTGTACCTACAGTAGTCCATTGTGTTTCTGTTTACCAGTGGAATAAGTGTACCTACAGAAGTACAGTGTGTTTCTGTTTACCAAAGGAACAACAGTGTACCTATAGCAGTAGAGTATGTTTCTTTTTACCAGTGGAGTAACAGTGTACCTACAGTAATACAATGTGTTTCTGTTCACCAGTAGAGTAACAATGTATCTACTGTAGTACACTGTGTCTCTGTTTAGCAGTGAAATAACAGCATACGTACAGTAGTACAGTGTGTTTCTGTTTACCAGTGGAGTAACAGCATACCTACATAGTACAGCATGTTTCTGTTTACCAGCAGAGTAACAGCATACCTACTGTAGTACAAGTCATTTTTGTTTACCAGTGGAATAACTGCGTACCTACAGTAGTACAGTGCGTTTCTGTTTACCAGTGGAGTAACAGCATACCTACAGTAGTATAGTGTGATTCTGTTTACCAGTGGAATAAAAGCATACCTACAGTAGTACAGTGTGTTTCTGCTTACCGGTGGAGTAACAGTGTACCTACAGTAGTCCAGTGCATTTCTGTTTAGCAGTAAAGTAACAGCGTACCTACAGTAGTTCAGTGTGTTTCTGTTTACCAGTGGAGTAACAGTGTACCTGCCGTAATACAGTGTGTTTCTGTGTACCAGTGGAATAACAGTGTACCTACAGTAGTCCAGTGTGTTTCTGTTTACCAGTGGAATAACCATGTACCTGTAGCAGTCCAGTGCATTTCTGTTTACCAGTGGAATAACATTGTACCCATAGTAGTAGAGCGTGTTTCTGTTTACCAGTGGAGTAGCAGTGTACCTACAGTATTACAGTGTGTTTCTGTTTACCAGAGGCATAAAAGTGTACCTATAGTAGTAGAGTGTGTTTCTGTTAATCAGTGAACTACAAGTGTACCAACAGAAGTACAGTATGTTTCAGTTTACTAGTGGAGTAACAGTGTACCCATAGTAGTCAAGTGTGTTTCTGTTCACCAGTGGAGTAGCAGTGTACCTATAGTAGTAGAGTGTGTTTCTGTTTACCAGTGGAATAGCAATGTACCTGCAGTAGTCCAGTGTGTTTCTGTTTACCAGTGGAATAAAAGTGTACCTGCAGTAGTGCAGTGTGTTTCTGTTTACCAGTGGAATAACCATGTACCTATAGCAGTCCAGTGCATTTCTCTTTACCAGTGGAAAAACATTTTACCTAGATAAGTACAGTGTGTTTCTGTTTACCAGTGGAATAACAGTGTACCTACAGTAGTACAGTGTGTTTCTGTTTACCAGTGGAGTAATGGTGTACTTGAAGTAGTGCAGTGTGTTTCTGTTTTCCAGTGGAGTAGCAGTGTACCTACAGTAGTACAGTGTGTTTCTGTGTACCAGAGGAGTAACAGTGTACCTACAGCAGTCCAGTGTGTTCTGTTTACCAGTGGAGTAACAGCGTACCTACAGTAGTACAGTGTGTTTCTATTTACCAGTGGAGTAACAGTGTACCTACAGAAGTCCAGTGTGTTTCTGTTTACCAGTGGAGTTACAGTGTACCTATAGTAGAAACATAGAAACATAGAATTTGATGGCAGATAGGGATCACTTGACCCACCTAGTCTGCCCATTTCCCTACCTAACAGATAAGCTGCAGATCCTAATTAACCAACAGCCTACTTCCTCCTATCACCCCCTAGAATTGCCTTATGCCTGTCCCATGCATTCTTGAATTCCCCCACTGTTTTTGACTCTATGACCTCCTCAGAAAGGCTGTTCCATGCATCTACAACCCTCTTTGTGAAGAAATACTTCCTCATATTACCTCTGAGCTGTTCTCCCTCTATCTTCAAATTGTGCCCCCTTGTTCTTGCACATCTCTTTTTCTGAAAGATGCTACTCTCTTGGACTTTGTTGATTCCCTTGAGGTATTTGAACATTTCTATCATGTCCCCCCCTCCCTCCTTTCCTCGAGGCTATACATCTTAAGCTCCTTTAGTCTTTCTTCATATGTCTTCTGGTGCAGACCCTGCACCATTTTGGTTGCCCTCCTCTGGATAGCCTCCACCCTGTCTATGTCTTTGCGGAGATGGGGTATCAAGAACTGTACACAGTTCTCCAGATGTGGTCTTACCAACTGTCTGTACAGAGGGCCAACAACTTCCTGTTTTCTACTGGTGATGTCTCTCCCTATGCATCCCAGTATCACCCCAGCCCTCCTTACTGCCTTTTAACATTGCTGGCCCACCTTTAGGTTATCTGATATGACTACCCCTCAGGTCCCTTTCCATTTTTGTTGTTGTCAGTATCTCACCCCCCATTATGTACTCTTGCCCTGGGTTTTTGTTTCCCAGGTGCATTACTTTGCACTTCCTTGCATTGAATCTAAGCTGCCATACATTTGACCATTCCTCCAACCTTGCCAAGTCCATTTTCATCCTTTCCACCACCCCCACATATCAACCCTGTTGCAGATCTTTGTGTCATCTGCAAAGAGACATACTTTTCCTTCCAGTCCCTCTGCAATGTCACTTATAAAGACATTAAAAAGGACCAGACCCAGTAATGAACCCTGCGGTACCTCACTAGTAACCCTCATTTCTTCACTGTGGACTCCATTTACTACTATCTTCTGTGTCCTGTTGTCCAGCTAGTGTTTTACCCAGGCTACCACCCTGGGACCCACTCCTAGGCTGGCTAATTTGTTTATTAATCTTTTGTGCGGGACTGTGTCAAATGCCTTGCTAAAGTCTAGGTAGACCATGTCCACAGCCCCTCCCCGGTCTACTACTTTGGTCACCCAGTCAAATAAATCAATTAGATTTGTTTAACATGACCTTCTTGCTGTGAATCCATATTGCTTTGGGTCCTGTGCCCCACTGGCCTCTAGGTACTCAACAATTCTTTCCTTCAAAAGTGATTCCATCGTTTTCCCTATACCACTGAGGTCAAACTGACAGGTCTGTAGTTTCCTGCCTCTGTCTTGCTCCCACTTTTGTGAAGGAGAATCACATTCACCCTTCTCCAGTCCTCAGGTACCACACCATCCTCCCATGATTTATTAAAAAGGGTAGTCAGTGGTGTTACTAGTTGTTCCCTTAGTTCTTTTAGAATTCTGGGGTGAATTCCATCAAGCCCCATTGCTTTATCTACCTTCAGTTTTAAGAGTTCTTTCAGAACCCTTTCTTCTGTGAAAGGACTAATATCAACCCCCCTATCCAGAGTGCTTCTATTGACTGTGTTAGATATCTCCACCTGCTTTTCCATTTTTCCAATAGTACAGTGTATTTCTGTTTACCTGGCTGGAAGAGAATTCCATCCCCTTATTGGAGGCTCTAACTCCAGCTGGGTTCTTGATGATCCACCGCCCGAGATTGGATCATGGGGTGGGGGGGCTGCAGTCTGTTTCAAGATCGAACTTAATCTCATGAATGTACTAGTCAAGAAGACTGAATCGTTTGAGTGTACTGTGGTAGTAGGAGTAGGCTGTAGGATCACTCTCATCTACCGTCCACCCAGTGATGAGAAGCAGGTCCTTCAGGAAGTGGCGGACTTCGGCATCAACATAGTGTTTGAGTCACCCAGACTGATGGTTCTGGGTGACTTCAATGCCTGGGTCAATGCCGAATTTTCACAATTTGGAAAACACTCCCTCCAGCTGATGTCATCTCTGGGCCTTACACAGATACTTACCTCTGCTACCCATAAATATGATCACTCTCTTGACTTAGTCTTTCTCCTGGGGATCGAAGCCTCCGACTTGGGGGTGGAACCAGTTGGATGGCCTGATCATTACACCATGGGATTTAATTTTAGTGCCTCCCCCTTCATAGGCCTACCCCTGTGAAGATGGTCATGTATTGCCCTTTGCGAGATATTAGCTCTGAAGGCCTGGCGGCTGTACTTGACCTATCATCCTTTCCACAGGCAAACAGTGTCCCAGAGGCCCTCATAGTGGCCTGTAATATGGCCATTTCAGTGGCCCTGGATGTCATTGCTCCTGTCCATGTTCGTCCTCTTTCCCTTTGCCCTTGATCCCTTTGGTTTGATGGGATTCTGAGGGAGATGCAGCGACTAGGATCAAGGTTAGAGCATTGCTGGCAGACGTCTGCCCTTGATGCTGACTGTCTTGAATTGATGGATCATTACCATATCTATCAATCTGCAATCACATGTAAGAAGGCCGATTTCCTGTCTAGGGAGCTGTTTTTTCACACTGTGGACAGACTGTGCAATCCAGCCTGTCTACAAGTCTGAAAAGCCTTTTTGCAGGTAGAGTGCAATGAACTTGTTCAATTCTTTATGATTAAGGTGGCTGACATCAGAGTGGTACTCCAACCAGCACACTCTATGGGAGTTGTATTTGACCAGTGCTTGGTCATTGCCCCTCAGCATTCCAGGAGTACCTTTGACTGACCGGAGTTCATGGATGTCATGCAGATTGTCCAGGATGCATGCCCTGCATGCTGTAGTTTGGACCCTGAAGCAACTTCCCTGATTTTGGGTTGTATTGATTCCATTGGTCCAGTCCTTGCACAGATAGTCTTGTGCTCCTTGGAAACAGGAGAGTTTCCTAGCACCCTGAAGGAAGCAGTGGTAACACCCCTCTTGAAGAAGGTTATTTGGACCCCAACTGCCATGTGAACTATGGACCAACCTCTAACCTCCCCTTTTTGGGGAAGGTGTTTGAGAAAGTAGTGGCCGAAAAGCTGGAGAACCATTTGACCATCCATGACATCTATGAACCCCTCTAATCAGGTTTTCAAAAGAGGCATAGTACTGAGACAGCACTGGTTCAGGTGCTTAATGATCTCCTAATGGCCAGAGATCAGAAAAACTGTTCCATCTTAGTTCTTCTAGATCTCCCTTCAGCGTTTGACACTGTGGACCATGGGGTCTTACTTGATCACTTGAGGTTCATCTGCGGATTGTCTGGTGCAGTCCTCAGGTGGTTTACATCTTTTCTCACCAGAAGAACTCAGAGAGTGGTGTCTGAAGTTTATTCTTTGGACCCAGTTTCTCTATCATGAGGGGTTCCTCAGGGTTCAGTATTGTCCCCCATGTTGTTCGCAATGTGCATGCTGCCCCTCGGTGACATTGTAAGAAGGTATGGACTGAGGTTTCATTGTTACGCCGATGATACCCAGCTTTACCTTTCTTTTGCACCTCACCAGGATGGAGCTCTCTCGGTCTTTAACAACTGCCTCACAGAAATCCAGGACTGAATGGATTCGAGCTGGTTGAAGTTGAACTCGGAAAAGACTGAGGTACCGATTGTGGATCCGGCATGCCGGATATGGGGGCTGGAGATTGGTTTATCCTCCAGACTTTTTCTCAGGGGTTTACCACTCCTGACCTGTGAATGGGTGCGAAACCTGGGGATAATTTTTGGTGAAGGGCTGACTCTGCATTCGCAGGTGTCAGCTGTCATCAAGTCCTCTTTTTACCATCTGAGGAATATCTCCAGAATTAAGCACCTTGTTCCGTCCGGTGATCTTCCAGTGCTGGCCCATGCTTTTGTGACCTCGCACTTGGACTACTGCAACTCCCTTTACCTAGGGCTTCCTGAGGTGGAAATCCACTGCCTGCAGCTAGTGCAGAATGCTGCGGCCAGGCTTTTGATGGGGACTTCCCGGTCCTGTCATATTTTGTCGGTGCTGTGTGCACTGCACTGGCTGCCAGTACAGTGGCGGATCACCTTCAAAGTCAGTTTACTGACTTTCAAAGCCCTACACAGACTGGGCCCGGACTACCTGAAAGAGCTCCTGGTTCCTTGCCGCCCTCAGCGATCACTCTGCTCAGCTGACGAGGGGTTGCTAGAGATTCCTAGGGTGTGTTTGAAATCTTCTGGTGTCTGTGCATTATTGCATGCAGCCCCAACCCTTTGGAATTCTCTACCCCATCGGTTATGGGAGTGCGCGATGGTGGAAGGATTTAAGCAGTTATGGTACCAGGCGTTTAGTGACTGATCTCTTTTTAACTGTTATTACTTGTTCTATTTTAATGTCTAGATTGTCTGATATGATGTTTTATATTTGTTAGATGCCTTGATTTTTGAAAGGCACCATAAAATAAAGAATATTATTATTATTATTATTAAAACAGTGTACCTACAGCAGCCCAGTGTATTTCTGTTTACCAGTGGAATAACAGTGCACCTATAGCAGTACAGTGTGTTTTTGTTTACCAGTGGAATGACAGTGTACCCACAGTAGTAGAGTGTGTACACAATCACAATAAATCAGTTTATGTGGAACAGCATACATATTTATCCTTGGTTATAAAGTGGGAGTGGGGGGGGGTGCACCTGATAGGCATATACTTCCTCCTGAGTGTAAATTACAATGTTACTGTGCATTTAAAATTTTACTGACATTCTTTTTCCATTCCTAGAGGGATCAGACATTATGACCAAGGCCACTGTTTTTCGGTTTTTAACGGAAAATCCGGTAAAATTCCGGAATTAGGGCTGCCTGAAAAGTGGCAAAAATGAAGATTTCATGGAATCTGGCGTTTTCTATCAGATCAGTAAATCTAAAAAAAGTCTGTTTTTCTTTTAATTCCTTCCTGTACTATTTTCAGTTTGCTTTATTTAATGCTCTGTATATTAAGCCTTCTTTAATTCTGATTATTTATGCACATACTAAAAGAATGATAACAGAATCCCGGTAAAATCCAGAAATTAGAGTAACAATCACCGGTGAAATTCCGGAATCTTAAGTCTTGAAAACGGAATTTAATTGTTTTAATCACCGTAAATCAGTGGCCTTGATTATGACTGTGGATGATTTTAACCTTAATTGGCTGAGCCCCTAAATGTAAACTACTAAATCAGACAATAGATGTGTGACATATGAGAAGTCAAAAATTGTCCTACTAGAAATCTTGTTCAGGGTCAGGCTGTATCATACACTGTTCTAGACTAGGGGCCTAATTTTCAATGGACTGAGGGATTAAGTCCCATGCTGCAGTCCGCCAGTGCAGAACAAATCTCCTCATTGGTGGCCAGTCACACTTTCAGTCCATGCCCTTCACAGGGGGCAGGCACAGCTGCAGAAGATGTTTCTCCTGGTCCAACCAGGCACAACATTTTGTTGTAGCTGTGCCAAAAAACAGCTGCAAGCTGTCATAAATCATGGAGCCGATTGCGAAACGGCTTCTTCTATGAAAATCCAGCACATGCAGGAAAGACTGTGGCTCCACAAGTGAAGACCCACTTGCACCAGTTTTACCCACATCTGCGCTGATTCCTGGGGGGCTTTGAAAATCCGCCCCTGAAGTTTACGAATTAATCAGAAGTAAATCAAAATATAACAGCAAATTTGAGATCATTAACATAAACTGGAAAAGAATTTGCTTGATTCCAATGACTGATGAAGCCTGTAGTTCTTTTTAAAATCTGAGTTTAAAACAATCTGTATCAAGTATGTGCTCATAAAAAATTAACATATAAAACATTTAGCCAGTATGTGGGTTTCATCTAAATTGACTGATAGGTGCAGACTGTGAGATGAAGCCTGCAGGACAGCACTTAAATCAAACCATAAAAAGGTAGGCAGCATTATGGAAATGCATGTAACTGGTGCTCAGATATGATTAGGAAGCAAAAAGCCAGTTATTGTATGGAATTATCTACAAAGAATTTATGTAATCCTTGAGAATTCTGGGAAACAATACACTGATTAGAAGGCAAAATACTAACATCTGTTCCAGTTTCAATTAAAGTAGATAATAATATGATTGATACCTGATCTGGTCAGCTTACAAAATTAATAATTATTTTGTGGAGGCAAGCAGAGTGTTTGAAAATAGCATACAGAAACATGATGAAAGTAGAAATAATGTGACCACATCAACAGACAAATGAAACCGCTGTGCTTTAGAGTACTAATGGCTAGAAAGTAAAATTATGTGAAGTTACAGACCTGGAAGTTCTACATGAAATCTGAGGTACTATAAATCAGGGGACGTTGACAGGCTGATCTTAAAGTTTCTGAAAATAGCAGCGGATATTGTCTGCAATCCAACTGCTGAGTTGTTTATCCAGTCTATTAGAACTGGAAGAATACTGGATGACTGGAAAATGGCCAAAGTAATACTGATCCCCCAAGGCAGAAACAACCTGCAGTAATTTCGGCCCATTTTGCTATTCTCTGTTATCTCAAAATATGATCTGCACTTAGCCTTGGGAGTATAACTGGACTGATGGATTGGTGCTATGCAAAAAGTCATTCAGATACTACATACTGCACAACTGAATCTCCAGCTGCTGCATCCTTTGGCTGGCCTCAGCTGTGAAAAATTCCTGGAAGCACCCACGGCAGCACAGATTGCAAAATGTGGTGGGTGGGTGGGTGGAAACAACTGGATTAAACAGATCAATTCAAGTACTGGAAGCTACTAAGTACAAAAATATTTTTTCCCCACTGAACGCCTACTGTGTCAGCCACCTTCTTAAGTGAGGATTTATATTACGCGCGTTATCCTTTAAATATGTTTACCTTTAACCACGATAGAGTTGTATGAGAGCCTTAAAACTAATGCATGAATATGTATATATATATATATATATATATATATATATATATATTGATGTTTGTACTGATGAGATAAAGTTTGATTGATTGGCTTGAAACTGCATGTTTGCTGACATGCCAGGATTCCCCAGGAAATTAAGTCATCTGTTTTCTCACAAGTTCTCTTCCTGGTTAAATAAATGGTTACAATAAAATAAAGTAACACAAAACTGTGATGTCGAAAAGGAGTTTTGTCTGATTTTACTAGACACCATGTGTATTATATCTGTCCCTTGTGTTGGGAAGACTCACCAAGAACTCCTGTTGGGAATCAAACCTGGGACTCTGATTTCCAAAAAGAGCAGCTTTTAAAAATGGGAAATTTCTATGGGCTGAGCATTTGGCTTTTCATGACTAGCAGTCTCTTACTACCAGAATATTTTGTTGTTACTATTCCTAAATACAATAGAAACACAAAAACAGAAAACTGCCAGCAGAAGAAGGCCTCACTGTATATCCAGTCTGCCCTGTTGGGTGGTACATTCACCCTAGGGGATCCATAGCCATCACTCCCCCAACCTATCCTCCCTAGCTCCCATAACCAGCCCTCTATGTCTGACTGATCACCTCTTGAATGCCTGCCCCAGTTTAGCACTGATCATCTCTGTGGGTAGACTATTCCACTTTTCTACTACCCACTCTATGAAGAAGAATTTTCTTTTTTCCTTATACGTTTTATCTCCAGATCTCCCTGGCAGACCCTTTCTAACTGACCCATCCCCACAGCCCCATCACCAGCTCCTGTGGGACTTATCTTCACCAGCATCACTGCCACACGACTATGGTTGTGTCCGGCCACTGGTGCGGAGCCTGCAGAGGATCAGTTGTCATCCTGCTGCCTGGGGTGGTTTTCCTCTGATTTTCTCCCTGGGCCCACTGACGTGCAGTGGGCGCAATGTCTGAGCTCTGCCTCTGCAGAAATGGCCCTAGCATCCTGAATATGGGATCCCTTCCCTATGAGGTGACGTGCATGTGCTGGCACCCTGCCACCGCTGGGTGTCAGGCAAGCAATGTACCACACTAACCCCAAAGAAGGAGAGCTGTCTAGGGATGCTCGATCCTTTGACTCCCTGCTGGCCCCTGAGCAACCCGAGTCCATTCCTGACCTCAGGTCACCAGTGTGGCAAGAGGTAAGGCACTCAGTGCCTCAGCCCTCCATACCACCGGGCCAGCTAGTTGAAGTATGTTGCATTATACAATGGCAAAAAAGAATGCTGAGCTCTGATTGGTCAGTCTGGGACTGGACCTGGGAAGTTATTCCAGCATAACGTCCTGGCTCTAGTCCCAGCACACGTGACCCAATGACATGAAACTAAATTACTGCACTCCCAATCAGCTTCACACCACTTGCTATATTCACAGCATTCACTGACCCAGTCTCTGCTAACCAGAAGAATTGAAAGCAAGTCTCCAGAAATCCCTCTAGCTATCATGCCCCCACCACATCACCACACATTCCATCCTTTGCCCCTCCACAGAAATCAATAAAAAAAATTATAAAAAGGGTCTCAGAAATGCTGCATTCTGATGGTTGTTAGGATTCCAACAGCCTTACATTAATCCATGTTATACTGTCATGTACAACCTGATCACCATGGCACATGGATTCTTCCTGTCAGCATTCCATCCTCTAGCACTGCTGAACGTGTGGAATGATGCATTCTGATTTTGAGCCAGCATTCTTAAACTGTTGGTGGAAGAACTAATTTATTAAAAATCTCCCTCTAAATGAGGAAAACATTCAAAAAGTGTACTTTTAACTAATTTCTTTTGGAATATTTTTTTATAATAGCAATAAGACACTCCCAGGAGTTAGATGAAGTTAGTTAATCATCCCATGGGGCAATATGGCACTTGGCTGCACCTCGTGCCACATTACACCCCTAGGGGGTGATTAACAGACTGCTATCTAACCCCTGGTCATGCCTGATTGCGCAGTTAATCTAATTCAAGAATGTTCTGCTGTGTACAAGTTGCTTCATTGTTGTTAGTGTCTTTCCCCTTGCTGCCTTCCTGATTCTGCCTCCCACCTTATCACAATCCCCCCTGACCAAAACTGTCATTTTCTAACATGCTCACCCACGTAAAGAAGACTTCACAATGCAAACCACAAAGCTTTTGTGAAACTGCCACCCAACCACTTTGACATTATTTTTTCTACATGTCATTGCAAGTAGACTGAGCGCAAGAGTGAGTGAGCCAGAAAGTATTTCTTTCAGCATTAAGCATTTGGCTGTTTCCATAACTGTGGTGCGCTGTTCAAGTCACTTTTTTTTTCTTTCTTATTCAGGCATTTAAAAATTCTCTGTACCACTTCCCTACCTCCTTCCCATTTCCCCCAGACATACAACTGAGAGTGGCAGCAGTGGTGGCCAGCAGCAGCGATGACGACGGAGAAGAAGCTCCAAACACTGGTTGCTGACTCAAAATGCCATGCTTGTCATCCATTTATGTAAAAAGCCATACCAACAATTGGTGTCTGTGATTATTTCAAAAATAACTTTCTAGTGAAATAAACAAACAAAAAAAACAACTAGCAGTAGGACCGATAGACTTACCGATAAGTTCTGGAGCAGAAGTCTCTCACTCCCTTCAAGTCAGTCTGCCGATCAGATCCCTTTCTGAATCATGACTTCCTGCTCCTGAAACAACTTGGACTCAGTTCAAGTACAGGACTCCAGACCAGTGGTGGTGGTGGTGGGGGGAGTACGGAAGAAAGACAGAAAACTGTGTGTGGGTGTGTGAATGTGTTGGTGGGCATACGCTCAAAGCACCAAAAGCAACACTACTGACTGAGCAAAAGAATAGAGCAGGACTACTTGTTTAATATGTACACTTACCCAGCAAAAAAACTAATGAAAAAAACACTTTTGCATATACTTTTTTCAAGTTTTTCTATTTTTATTCATACAAGCCATTGTATAATAGGAATAATGCACTCCAGGGTGGTTGTTATGCTGGGATAATATCCCTTCTTGGCTGTTGGATGCACTTGGCCTGCAGCCTCGTTCCCAACCACCTAAGGCAGGATGTTATCCCAGCATAACATCCACCCTGTTGTGCATTATTCCTTTAATATCCCTTTAAAAACTACCCCCTCCCCACCCACCAGTCTTCTCCTGTTTTAACTATTGTTGATGTTGGCACTCTGTGAACAGCTCACATGAGTCCTTTTTGTTTATTTTCTGCATGTATTTAAATATTTTGATCATACCCTCCTCCCTCCTGGCCTCCAGATAGTACATGCTGAGGCTTTCCAGTCTCTACTCTTATATCCTGCTTTGCCAGCCATGTTTCACCTGGGTCACCTTCCTATGCAACAACTCCAGTTTGTAATGTCTTTCCTGAGGTAGGGATCCAGAATTGCACACAGTAGTCCAGCGGCAGCCTCTCTTTTCTCCTGCTGCTGAACCTCCCTCCCGCTGCATCCCAGTGTTCTACTTGCTGTCCCTTTCACTTTCAATGCCAAAAGCTGTAAGATCATGTATGTAGCATCAGAGACCCTAGGGCTGAATATATTTTGGGAGGGGTAAATGTTGCTGTGATTAAGAAAGGGATCTAGGAGTGGATATTTCCAGTAACCTCAAACCATCAGAGCAATGTAACAAAGTCATGGGGAAAGCAAATAGAATACTGGGAGACTGGTAGATTAAGTTGGCATAGTAAATGCTAAAAACACAGTCAAGAGCAGAGTTTTTGCATAAGGTGTCAATATGGGTGGTGAAGGACAGTTTGCTTCCAGCCAAAACCCTAGGTATATGTAGTCATCCACTAGTTCAGGCTTATCCCCAGGTAGTGTAGAGATGGAGAAGGGGAGAGCTTTTGAGGATGACTTATCACTAGCAGAGGAACATGTGGTCTTAGCTTTTAAGGCATTGAGTAATAATTTAGAGTGAAGTAGGTTGAACTGCAGTATATTAAAAGCACTCTGAAGATCTGCCACTACTAAGGCTACAGTGGGTCTGGAAATGCAGAGGGAAATACTGTCAGCAAAGGAATTTAAGTTTGCATTTGCTAAACTGGGTCCTGGGGCCAGGATATTCAGATATCCTGGTTAGGGCCCACGTGAGTAAACTAGTGTCTGGAGCAAGCCATGGGTATAGGAGAACATGCTTTGGCATTTTGTGAGTGCTCAAGGCATGTTCCAATATATCAGACAGGCGCTACCCAGACTGATCTTATAAATCCCCAAGCCCTCTACTGCCCACAGGAGGTATGTGGCCAGTAGGATAGTATGGGGACTGTGGGAGCAATCTGGCTGTTAGAGACCACTAATGGCAATTGCTCTACTGGAGTAATCTCCATAGTTGTATCCCAACATGCTAATGACCCCATAGCACCAACAAGGTGCCCTGCGGTCCTTGCATCCGATCAGGGTCACATTAAAGGCATGAAGCAAACAGTTTGCAACTCCCCGCCCCAAAAGCATTTCTCAGGATTGGCTGCAGTCAGTGCCTGGTAGTCACCCAGCAAGGAGAAATTAGGAAGTGATTACATAGAGAACATACACTGTTAACTGTGCAAAGGCTTTCCTCATGGTTTTTTTTTTACATTTTTTTTACACCAGGGTAGCCTTGTTAAGTGCAGCTCTTAATTTACAAGAAGGCCCCATCCTAAGGGAGAGGAACAGCAGCATTGGTGATGACATTCAGATTCAACACAACATTGCATTCAGACAACCTAACATTACAATAGATTACACAGAGATGTTGTGAGACAGATTTACAATTATGTAACTGACAACATAGGTGTAACCCCCACCAGCAAGGTATGTGTGGTGCAACCTATAGATGAATGAAGGCCAACCGACAATTCTGCTGACTTCAAAACAAAACAGAAAGATTACTCATTCATCAATGTGGCTTGTAAAGACCTTATCTAATTATATATGCTATCAAGTGTATTACATGCAAGTCTGCATCATGTTCTGTATGAATGTACTGTGTCTTGTGCCAGGGTCACTTCTGTAAAAGGGACCTAGTCCCTGTGAGCCCACCAGATAATTGAAATCAACAATTAATACATCAATCAACCAATAAATATATAAAGAAATAAGTAAGTAAGTAACTAACTCACTAACTGTCTGACTAATTTACCTTGAGGCATTCGAAAAGTTGGCCTTAGGCTTGGGTTGATGTTCAGAACAGTAATTATGTGGTACCTTCACCTAGCAAGATCCTCTTACATGCTGGATGCCAGGTTGTTGCCTATGAGGAAATAATAATAGAAACCTGCCCCAATGATGTAGTTACAATATATATTTCTGGTACACCAAACAACAATACATAAAATGAAACAACAGCAGTTACGCAAAGGACACAAGATATACAATACAAGAAAGGAGCAATTTTTTTGGGGGGGGGGGCAGTAACAAAGATTGTGAAGGAAAGGAATGGGTTTAGCAAACAATAAGCTAAGATTTCAATACAAGCCTCACAAAATCTTTCACCAGCATCTCATATAGTTTCCTCCCTACCTGATACACCAAAATAATGCCCACAGTTGCCATTAGCTCCTCTAAAGTCTCTATGGTACCACAGGTAGTGCTCATGTAGAGTGCTGATTACTGAGTGCTGCACTTTTGAGCGACTCAATAATAGTGCTCTACAACAGAGCGAGTGGTGCAATACATCACTATATCCTGTATAGCGAGTATAGCAAGGAGCTATATTCACTATTACAGGATATAACATCCTTTGTGGCCAATTCCCACCAAGTTGCTTGCATAGCATAGTGGTGTACACCACTGCTTGCAATGCAAGCAGACCTGGGTTCAGGCCTGGCTATAGGCAGAATCCATTTTTTTTTTAATCCAAAAACTTGCCCTGTGGTCCGCACCCCTCTTGGAGTTGATTATTTAAGTTTGTGGGGTGCAGGGGGCTTGCCCCCACAAAAAAAAAGTATTTCTGTGTGGTTTTGATAAGTATTGTAGTGACCATCGCTATTTACGACCGTCGGTACAATATCCGTCGCCCTTTTTACTATAGGCTCTGGTTTGTTCACTCTATGTGATAGGCAGTCTTTCAAACTCACTTTTATCACATAGAACTGGTACCACAGAGCTACAATGAAGTTATGGTGTGGGCCTGATGCGGGTAAGGTGGTATGGTACTGATCCCTTCGGTTCAATTAAGTAAAGCAAACAAGAACAATTGTAATCCCAACTGCCTGTTGGGCAGAATGCAGGTCTTCACATGGGCAACTACCAAGACACAGCTGAACCTAGGATTACAAAGGTCTAAACATTCTCTAGCTACAGTAACTTTACAGTTGCAGGGCCTGAATGATTACTTGTGGTTGTAAGCAGCAGTCTCATAGTAGTCATCAACTCAAGAAGAAGGGATCTCCCCTACTACTGGTTCAGGAAACTGTGTGAGATGGAATCAGGATCTGGTGTTATGGCCCTGTAGTACTCGCCTGGTGGCTGGCAAGGGCAGGCTAGTCTGCAGGCATTTTAGTGCTCAGGAATTCTCCTCTGAGAGAGGAAGTTTGCCATCTTCACTCCACATAACACCTTTGCCACTGGGGTACCTACCTGTCAGACAAGCAGTGTGCTTGCAAAACAAGAGTGTGAACCAAACCAAAAAGGCACATGTCACTAGATCACCGCAGTACAACTGTATCAAAATATCACTAAAGTGTGAGCACAATTCCACCATTTATCATCATGTCTCCAATCTTGTCATTTTGGCTAATGTTGTTGAGAAGGTGGTTGCCATCCAGTTTGTGGCTCACCTGAAGAGAAATTACCCCTTTAAACCATTTCAGTGTGGTTTCTGAAGCAAACACAACATCTAGACAGCTGTGATCAGTGTAGGCAATGACCTTTATTTAGTGATGAATTAAGGGGAGATCTCTTTTAGAATCCTTCTGCACTTATCTTCATTTGATACTATGGATCATGCAGGTTTGTTGGCCATACTTGGGGAGCTTGGATTTTTTGGGACTGTTTTGCAATGGTTCTGGTCATTCCTCAGTGGTTCTCAGCTTATACCGGTCATGGCCAGTTGCTCTGGACCGTAGAGTTCCTTGGGATTCTGTCCTTTCATGTGTACTATTTGCAGTGTATATTATACCACTAGCAAGGACCATTGGGCACTACAGTCTGAAGTTTCACGGCTATGCAGGTGATACCAAGCTGTATGTGTCCTTCACTCCTGACAGGATGTCTTCCATGCTAAGATCAGAACAGTGTTTGAGGTATATTGGGGTTTGGATAACCTCCATAGGTTAGCTCTGAATCCCACAAAACTAAGTTGCCAGTGGTGGGAAATGAGAGGCCTTGTGTGGGGTGTGATGACAGGCAGCACAAGAGGTTCTCTCAATCTGGGAGTAGTTCTTGACAGTCAGTTGACATTTGTTTCCCAGGTGTCTTCTGTAGTACAGAGCTGATTTAATCATTTTAAAAAAATCTCCAGATTGCGTTCCCTGCTTGATTTGCCTGATCTTGTCGCTCTAGTTAACACCCACATTTTTTTCTCTTCTTGACTATTGTTGTGCACTCTTACAAAGCTTACCAGAAGCCAACTGCATCACCTGCATCTGGTCCAGAATGGGTCAACGAGATTCCTGACCTCCCAGAGCATATCACCCCACACTGCCAGTTCTGGTCTGGCAGTGATTAGATGGTGCATTGACTTCTGTTTGCTTTTGCTAACATACAAATCCTTGAATGGGTTGGGCCTCCAGTACCTCAGTGAGCTTCGGACTCCACACATGCCTTCCAGAGATCTGAGGTCCAGATGGTGGGGACTGCTTCAGGTGCCACTGTCCAAGCTGAAGTCCGCTGGTGACCAGGCTTTCTAAGTGACTGCCTTGTCCATCTGGAATACACTACAGGAGGGAATTTGTGCTACAAATTCTGTTACATAATTTAAAAATAAATTATAAAGTTACCCACTCCAAACAGAATTTGGATAGTCTTCTGGTTTCAGTTCTGCACTGTCTAAATTATTTTTTTTTTGCATTTGTAGATGAAATAAATAATTGTTTGTGTGTAGTGGGTAAACTTATGGAAGTGATCCTGAAGGAGAAATTGTTCACATTTCTTGAGGTAAATGGCCTCCAGGCTGGGCAGCAGCATGGGTTCGTCTTGGGGAGATCTTGTCAGACCAACCTAATACAGTACTGTGACTGGGTAACCAGAGAGCTGGATAGGGGCCATGCAGTGGATATCCTGAATTTGGACTTCAGTAAGGCCTTTGATTCCATGCCTCATGGGTGGCTGGGGGGGGGGGACTGAGATCAGTGGGAGTGGGGGTAAAGATGGCTTACTGGATCAAGAACAGGTTGAAGGGGAGGCAGCAGTGGGTAATGGTGGGGGGGTGGAACTCTCAATCCCTAGGCATGTGATAAGTGGGGTGTCTCAGAGTTCTGTGCTGGGTCTGGTACTGCTTGGGCAGTTCATATTGGACATCTCACATGGAGTTAGGCACAGGAACAATCTGTTCACAGACAATACCAAGATAGGAATGGTAGTGGATGATGTACATGGGTGGAAGGAGCTACAAGGGGATTTATCCAAATTGGAGGCATGATTGGCGAAATGGCAATTCGGCTATGAAGTAAAAAAGGGTAAAGTTATGCTCTTCGGGGCTAGGAACTTGAGGAGGGAATAATGATTGGATGGGGTGAGACTGGGAGTCACTGAAAAGAGGGAGACCCAGGTGTGATGATGACTGAGAGAATAAACAACCCTGCCCAGTGCAGAAGGGCTTCAGCCAAGGCTAACAAGATGCTGGGGTGTATTGCAAGGGTAATCTCATTCAGACATAATGATGTGATTCTGCCACTCTACAGATCCTTAGTTAGGCTGTATTTAGAGTACTGTGTCCAGTTCTGGTGAACATATCTAATGAAGGATATCAGGCTGCTAGAGGGGGTCTAGTGTAGTGTGACAAAAATGACACAGGGGATGGAGGGCAAACCCTATGAGGACAGACTGAGGCATCAGAGTTTGCACACCCTGATGGAGAGGAGAGATCGGGGGGATATGATTGAAATGTTCAAGAATATGAAGAGGTTCAACACAACACAACGGTTGTAGGGATGACATTGTTAGAATCAAAAGGGGGGATGGGCAGGACAAGGGGAAGATCAGGCACAGCCACTCAGTGAGTATTTCTGCTCGGTGTGAATGAAAGAAAGGGATGGCCCAATACCAAAGGGAAAAGGGGGCAAGGGTGAGGGGCAGAGATAACAGATGGGGTCATCCAAGAGGATAGAGTTCTGAAGGATCTGAAAATCTTGCGGGTGGACAAGGCACCAGGACCAGACGGTGTACACTCAAGGGTCCTGAAGGAACTGGCAGGGGTGTTGGCAAGCCCTCTGATGGACCTGTTCAACACCTCCTTGGTGATGGATAATGTACCGAGGGACTGGAGGATGGCTCACATGGTGCCCCTTCACAAGAGTGGACCCAAGGACCAACCGGGCAACTACAGACTGGTGAGTTTGACTTCCATAGTGGGGAAATTGAGAGACCATTCTGAAGGAGAGATTGATAACCTTTCTCGATAGCAATGGTCAGCAGGATGAGAGACAGCATGGGTTTGTCACGGGAAGATCTTGACAAACTAACCTGATTGACTTCTTCAACTGGGTCACTAGGGTGGTTGCTGAAGGCCATGCTGTAGATGTCCTGTATCTGGACTTCTGCAAGGCTTTTGACTCAGTGCTGCACAAGAGGTTAATAAGCAAGCTTATGGACATGGGGGTGAGGGAAAGATTGGAGGGGTTGGTGGAGAGCTGGCTACAGGGCAGACAACAGAGGGTAGTTATAAGGGAGGAGACATCCAAGCCAAGGCCAGTAATGAGTGGAGTACCGCAGGGTTCAGTGCTGGGCCTTGTTTTGTTCAATGTCTTTATTGAAGACATTGCTGAGGGGTTCAAGAATAAGATCAGCCTGTTCATGAACGACACCAAGATCTGTGCAAAAGTGGACAATGAGGAAGGGAGGCAGGCACTCAGACAGGATCTAGCTAAACTCAAACACTGGTCTAGGGAGTGGCAGTTAGGGTTTAATGCTAAGAAGTGCAAGGTCATGCACCTTGGAGCCAGAAATCTCAGGAACAGCTACTGGCTGGGGGGAGTGCAGGAAACAGCTTCAGAGGAGGAAAGGGACATGGGGATAATAGTTACAGGGGACATGAAGGTATCAGCACAGTGTAGGAGGGCAGCAGCAAGGGCAAATAGGATACTGGGGTGCATTGCCAGAGGAATCACCTCTAGAAAGAGGGAGGTCATCCTGCCATTGTATAGATCACTGGTGAGACCACACTTGGAGTACTGTGTACAGTACTGGTGCCCATACTTCAAAAAGGAAGGGAGGAGATTACTGGAGGTGGTGCAGTGTAGGGCTACAAAAATGATCATGGAACTGGGGGAGTTGCCGTATGAGGAAAGGTTGAAGGTGCTCAACATGTACTCGCTGGAAGAGAGAAGGAAAAGAAGGGACATGATAGAGACCTCTAAGTACTTGAAAGACAAAAAAAAAGTCAGGGAGGGAGGAGTGTTCCACTTAAATGGGGGATGGGTCACTAGGGGGCACAGTCTGAAGTTGGAAAGGGGAAGGTTTAGGAGGGAGATGAAGAGGCACTACTTCACAGAGAGAGTGGTGGTGGGTTGGAACGCACTACTGGAGGAGTTAATCACTCAAAGGACAGAGGATAGCTTTAAGCGGGGTTGGGATTGAGTCAAGAGCAGGATTAGTACAGACAAGAACACAAAGGGGGGGCAGGATCGGGAAAGAGGAGGAGGAAGGGAGGGGTTTGTGTGGGGGTGGGCAGCTGTAGTGAAATGAAACTAAGAGCTGCACAATCATGCAGACTTGATAGACATATGGGCCTTTTTCTGCTGGCAATTTCGTATGTTCGTACAACTGGTACAGATGGGTTTTTTAGGCTGAGGAAAGAAAGGGATACCAGAGGACATGGACTAAGATTGGAAGGGGTAGATTTTGGAGAGAGATGATGAGGCATTATTTTACAGAAAGGGTGATGTTGAAATGGAATACCCTAATGGAGGAGTTGATATCATGTAGGATGGTGGGCACTTTCAAAAGGGCATGGGACAGGATACGGGGCAGGGGTATCTGGGTAAGTAGTAATGAGAAATTGCCAGAGGTGAGAGAGGGGGAGGGAGGTGGGGGGCAGCTAGTGGTGCTAGCTGTGCATTCGAGCAGACTTGATAGACCATAAGGCCTGTTGCTGCTGGCAGATATGCATGTATGTATGGATGTTTGTCTTAATATGGTTTGTGTTATTTATTGTTAATTGCAGGTGCTCCAGGCAATGGAAGAGTACCATTAATTAATTCAATAACCCAACCAACCAACCACCCAACCAACCGATCGACTAGCCGACGGACCAACCGACCAAACAACCAACTAAAAGACCTACAGAGGAGCCAGCCAAGCTGAAATACTCTGACCACAGTTCTGCCAATGACATGCTGCAGAATACTGCAGGATCACAATGTTATCCAAAGACAGTTACTCCAATTTGTCTAACTGGAGAGTGTGACATGATTATGAATGAGCATTGTATCCTAGCTGACTCCACTGTACCATGCACACTCAATCCCCACAAGAAAATAAACTTGTATATCCAAACTTAAATTGGGGAGCCCCCTTAAGGCTTGGTTATTGGCCAGTCTTTTTGCTTGTCACAGGACGTAGTTGGGGGCATAGAATTCAAGGGCATGGGGTGCCAATTCTTCAGGCTTCCTATCCACCTATCCCTTTGGGGGATGTCATGGTATGGATTGCCAATGATCAGGGAACAAATAGAGGAGTAAGGAGAAGGCCAAGGAGTTTCCTGTAAATGCAACTCTCAGGTGCAGGGCACAGAATTGCAACCCTGATGACAGCATTGTCTTGTAGCAGAAGAAAGGAGCCACTGCTCCTGTCTGGTTAGACTCTGTAGTATTGCTAGGGTTTTTCCCATGCATTTTTCACCTGAGCAGGCACAGATCTCATGGTTCAAAGGCAGTCACCTCATTTTGTGCATGGGCTACCCAGCCATGTATTTGTCAAGATCTTTACCTGGCCACAATAAAATATGGTTTTGTGATGAAGCAAATGCCTGGGGGGGCACTTCAATCATGCCTAGCCCACAAGTGTGGAAGGCATCCTACTTCAGACAAAAGGTTTTTAGTAGCCAGCGCTCACCCAAAGGCACATATAATATGTAGGCTCTCTAAATTAGAAATGGATACTCAATAGATTCCACCGTATGTATTGCTTTTAATGATACATATCACCACACAATTTTCCAAACAGGAATCACAGTTTACTCACTAATACAAAAAGAGTCCTTCAGATGAAGATGTAAGTAAAAAGTCCATATCAAAGTCCAAAATCCAGCAACTCAACTTTAAAAGAACAGGCCCAACATAGGACAACATCCAGCTAGTGACTTGTGTCACAAACCCACTCAGCAGGTCAGCCCTCTACTCCCAAAGTGCCAACCTCCGAGTGCAGTCTTGTGAACAGTTAACAGAACACAGTAACCCTCTTGTCTGTTTTTTGGGTTCGTCAACCTTTGGTCTCAAGTCTTGGAGGGATTCAAACTGTGAACCTCTTGTTAGCATACCCAATGCACAGGCTCAGATAATTCTGTCTTCGGGGAGCCAGATATCTTTGCCTATGGGCACCTAACCAGGTGTACAGAAATGAACCCTTAAAAACTGTAATAAAAGACCTCAGATTTAAAACGCTTACCTTTTTCCAGTTTGGTATCACCATTCAAGCTTATGTATAGTGTCTGCTTTAACCATATATACTCTACTTGTGAAGGAAAGAAATCAAAGACAGACCAAGTAAGCTCTAAAAATAGAGTTTTACTACAAAAGATAAAAAATATGTAACACATAAAATACAGAACTATTATATCACAAGACGTACAAATCTCAAACAAAGCAGGTTTTAACAGTGCAATTCCATCTACAGTACATAGATTTGTCTCTCCCTCTCTCTCTCTCTAAATACCTGCTTAAAGTGCTCACAGATGTTTCATCAGAGTCTAGATAGAAGTGTGTCTGAAGGAAAACAGAATAATGTATAAAATCTGGTTTTCCCCACCTATTTGCATGAGGTCACCTAGCTCCTCCCTCTCAGAATATATAAAAAAATATATCTATATAAAAACAGGATGTCTTTTCCAAGTATTACATTCTGCAACCTCAGCATAACTCATATTCTTCAAATGACCCTCTTTGATCTTATGATAAGCTTCCCCCTTCCAGGACATGAAAGCAACTTTTATGATTTCGCACTAAAACGTCACAACCTACTCTTCTTCCTCTAAGCGTTATCAAAGTTTATGATATTCCCTCTTAGCAACTACAGCTATAATTAACTTAGTTAAAGTCTGCAATTACCTTCTGGACTTCCAGGTAACACCTTGTATCTAAAACCTGTGTGTGTGTGTGTGTGTGTGTGTGTCATACTCACATGCTGTTTCAGCATTTCTCAAGAGAGACAGTCCATAACCCATTTTTTATATTACAAAAAATGATACAGTAATCAGAACCAGCTGTCCAAGAGTCACAATTCCTCCCCACCTAGACTGAAATCAGGGGCTCTATCCCCTGCATGGGATGAGCTTCCTAAATCAGTTCACTCCTCGTAGACACAAGACAGCCCATCTGAGTCCTGATTGGTCGCTCTAGCCCTATGTAGAATGGTCATGTCATACCCTTGCAAAGCAAGACTCCATCTTAGCAATCTACCATTGTTCTTTCCCTTCTATGTCAGCTAAACCATGGGGTTGTGGTCAGTCTGTACCACAAAATGCTTCCCATGCAAGTATGGCTCCAACTTCTTTAGGGCCCACACTATGACAAGACATTCTTTTTCCACCATGGAGTATGCTTGCTCCCTGGGAAGTAACTTTCTATTCGGGTACACTACTGGGTGATCTGTCCCTTGGCTGGATGTCTTACTCAGTACTTCCCCAATACCCATGTCTGAGGCATCAGTCTGAACTATAAAGGTTTTGCTATAGTCAGGACTTGTCAAATCAGAAGCACTGCACAGTGCCTCCTTTAATCTAGAAAAGGCTTTCTCACAGGCTGGGTCCCAGGTAATTTTCTTGGGCATCCTTTTCTTTGTCAGGTCAGATAGGGGAGCAGCCAGGGCACTGCAATTGGGTACAAATTTTCTGTAGTACCCTGCTGTCCCTAGAAAACTCCTGACCTGCTTCTGTGTTTCTGGTCTGGGCTACACCTGGATTACCACTATCTTTATTTGGTTAGGATGGAGCTGTCTCCGGCCTACCACATGCCAGAGGTATGCCACTTCTCCCATGGCCACCTGGCACTTCTCAGCTTTGACAGTGAGCCCGGCCCTCTGTATCCTTCCCAGCACTTCCCTTAGGTGGGATAGGTGTTCCTCCCAGCTGGTACTAAAGATGGCAATGTCATCCAGGTATGCCATGGCATACTCCTCAGCACCATTTAACACCTGGTTCACCAACCTTTGGAAAGTGACTGGGGCGTTCTTCATTCCAAAAGGCATTACTTTAAACTCAAATAAGCCTATTAGAGTGATGAAGGCCGACCTCTCCCTAGCTCTGTCTGTCAACTCTACCTGCCAATATCCCTTTGTCAGGTCAATAGTCGTAAGGTAGGTCACCCCTCCCAACTTGTCCAGGAGTTCATCCGTCTGGGGTATTGGGTGGGCATTAGACTTCATGACTGCATTCAGTCCATGATAGTCCACACAAAAACAAGTAGAACCATCTGGCTTAGGCACAAGGACTGCGGGTGAGGCCCAGGGGCTGTGGAATCTGTGGATTACCCCTAAATCCAGCATCTCCTCCAGTTCCCTCCTAATGTCCTTTTGGACAGCCTGTGACACCCGATATGCTGTCCGCCGTATGGGTGTCTGTGTCTCTATCTCCACATCATGTGTCACTAAGGGGGTTAGTCCAGGCGTGGTGCTAAACAATGGGACAGAGTCTGCTAAAACCTCCCTTACTTTCTGGATCTGGTCCGGGGCCAGCTGGTGAGACAAGTTTACTGCCTCCACAGAGGACTCCCACTTACTTTACTCCAGCAAGTCCAGAAGGGGGTCTCCTTCATTCGTCCCCTCCCCAGGACTACACACTGCAAACACCATTTCAGCCCTATTTGCATATGGCTTCATCATGTTGACATGGTACATCCTTTCTGTCTGTCTTCGGTTCATTAACTCCACAATGTAGTTCACGTCATTTGCCTTCCTAACCACTTTGTACAGTCCTGCCCACTCAGCCTGCAGCTTGTCTTTCTGGACGGAATAAGGACCATGACTTCCTGACCACCATGTACAAGCGAGCTCTGACTCTGCGGTCGTACCACACTTTTTTTTTCTGTTTGGCAGCTGCTAGGTTGCTCTGGGCTGTCCCCATAAGCTCCTTCAACCTTTCCCTAAACCTAAGGATGTAATCCACAATGGGAGTTCCCTGGGTGGCGTGCTTGCCTTCCCAGTCCTCCCGGATCAAGTCTAGGGGCCCATGTACCCGGCTTCCATATAAGAGTTTGAAGGGGGAAAATCCTGTCGACTCTTGGGGCACCTCCCTGTATGCAAACAACAGGTGGGGAAGATATTTCTCCCAGTCCCTCCCATGCTGTTCAGCAAACACCCGGAGCATTGACTTTAGGGTACCATTGAATCTTTCCACAAATCCATTGGCTTGTGGGTGATATGGTGTCATGCATCTCTGCACCACCCCACACTTCTCCCATAAACATTTCATTAAGGTCTGACATGAAGGAACCCGTTCCATCGGTGAATACCTCCTGTGGAAACCCAACACAGGAGAAAATCCCAAGTAAGGCATCTGCCACTTTGTCTGTCCTCAGTTAGGATAGGGCAACTGCCTCTGGATACCGGGTGGCATAATCCACCACAGTCAGTATGAATCTCTTCCCTGAGGAGCTGGGGGTATTTAAAGGCCCCACAATATCCATTCCCACCCTCTGGAATGGCTCCTCCACTATGGGCAATGGAATCATGGTGGCTTGGGTTTTCTTGCCCGCCTTCCCTATTTCTTGGCACCAGTGACAAGACCTGCAATACTCCTTCACCTGCTGGGTGAAGTTAGGCCAGTAAAAATTCTGGGCCAACCGCTGAATCATGTGTGTGATTCCCAGATCACCAGACAAGGGAATAACATGTGCAATCTTGAGCAACTGCTCACGATACCCCTGGGGAATGACAAGCTGCCTGCCTAGCACCCCTCCCTCTGTCAGTACCGCCTGAGTATACATGACTCCATTTTCCCAATAAACATGTCTGTCGTCATCTCCCTGTGTGCCGTCTGAGTCAGCCAAAGTCCTCAGCTTCTCTAAACTAGGGTCACTTCTCTTAGCAGCTGCAAACCCCTCACACATTCCCAAGGCATGGGACAGGTCCCCTTCAGTCGCTAAACTAGGGTTCCTAGCACTAGCATCAGGGCACTCAGGATCACTGTCAATCCCAACCCTCTGACAAGGGGTCACCCCTCCCTCTTCAGAGTAACCCTCTGTAGCTGTGTGGTTACTTGCTACTGGGGAACTTTCTAACCCCTCTTCATTAATCTTCACATCAGGAGACACAGGCTGGGGAATCAGCCTCTCAGTGGTTTCCACATTGGCTTCTGTGGGGTTCAGGGAACTACAGTTTTCCCTTGTTGCTTGGCTATGGGTAACTGCACATACCATCCCTTGTTTGAGATTGTTGCCCAGGATCACATCCTCTGCTAATATTTTAGCTACAGCCAACTGTTGCACAGTTCCCCCCATTTCACCCCAGTCTAAGAGTACACTAGCGAGGGGCAATGTTTTCTCCCCACCCACAAAGTCCTGTACAGTGATGTATTTATTGGGTGTAAGCTGACCAGACTGTACCAGATCCCCCTTTACCAAGGTCAGGGATTCCCCTGTGTCCCATAACCTCTGCGTCTATACACCATTCACCATGACTGGGTGCATGTGTTCCCTCATGTTCACTGGCATGCTTCCAGGGACACACAAACAACCCACTTCTTTTCTAGCACCTGGTTGTGTATTATTGCTTGCCTTTTTGGGACACTGTCTGGCAATATGCCCAGTTTCTTTACACAACCAACATTCATTTCTTCTTTCAGAGAAATCTTTTCTCTGAAACCTGGGGCTAACTGGTTTTGGTGGAGGCAATGAGGGTTTTAGCTGCCCTGAAGGTGCGTTTTTCCCTTTCTGCACTGCCACACCCACCCCATTTGCTCTCAGAGCAGGCCTGCTCTTGGCATAGTGGTCCGAGAGTTCAGCAGCCTCTTGCACTGTTTTGGGGTCTTGGTCCTCCAGCCAGGTTTTCAGCTCTGCTGGACACGCCCAGAAAAACTGTTCTAATAAAATCACATTTTCAATTTTATCAACAGAGTTTGCCTCAATTCCTTCCCACCAACATTTTAAAAACTGACATTGTTTCATGGCTAGCTCCTTGTAGCTCATATCAGGGCTTCTCCTGAGCTTACAGAATTTAGCTCTGTGTGATTCAGCAGTTAATTCAAACTTTTTTAACAGTGCAACTTTTAGCTTGCTGTAATCATTATTGTCCTCATTGTCCACTTGACCCCATGCATCCCGAGCTTTCCCGGTAAGTAGCGGGGATAGCTGGAAGCTCCAGGACTCTCTAGGAATTTTAGCCTGAATACAAACTTTTCAGAAGAATTCAAAAAGGCATCCATATCCTCCCCCTCTTTAAACTCAGCTATTAATTTGGAATTAAATTTGTAACCCAGTCCTGCAGTCCCAGTTAAATCCAAGCCATTTACCTGCTTTGGTGCCACTGGTTGGAGTCGTAGCTTCTCCAGTTCGTGTTGCCTCTGGTGCTCCTTTCTCTTTTCCTCTGCAGCTTGCTGACACTCATGCTCCTCATAGTTTGCCTCCCTCTGTTCTCGCTCTGCCTCTCAGCATTCTCGCTCTGCCTCACAGCATTCTCGCTCTGCCTCACAGCATTCTCACTCTGCCTTCTCTTCTGCAGCTCGCTGGTGCTCACGCTCCTCATGGTCTGCCTCCCACTGTTCCCGCTGTGCCTCTCATCTCTCTCATTCTCTCATTCTCTTTTCTCCTGGAACTCCAGCTCCATCCTGCACAGCTCAATTTGCAGTCTGAGTACTTCTGGATCCAGGATACTGGTGACCTTCCCCTGCTGCTGTGGCCCTTTACTGACAGTGGTCCTGTTGTCCTCCTCATCAGATCTGGACACTGCACTGGCCACTAGCCCTGCCACACTTGAGGTTTGGTCCTTTTCAGTCATGGTCCATAACTCATTGCTCTGGGTATCTGCTACCATCAGGGCATCTATGAGGTTCTGTTTGCTGGCTTTCACCACAAATGGGACTCCTCTGTCCCCGCACAACTGCTTTAAGGAGTCTACAGTGTGCCTGCTGTAGTCGGAAGCCATCTTCTTCCCTCACTGCTGCTACTCTCACTTAAACTTTAGAAAAAAAACCCGGTAGGAACTTGACTGTATGCCAAGTGATATAGTTCTGTTGCCTTTTTAAAAATAAATCACTGCCTTTTTCTTTCTTTGCAAGTGAGCTTACGGTCTCAGCTGACTCACTGAACAATCAAAGCTTGTGATACCAAAATTATCTGCACCGCTGCCAACCAATCTGTCACAAACCCACTCAGCAGGTCAGCCCTCTACTCCCAAAGTGCCAACCTCCGAGCGCAGTCTTGTGAACAGTTAACAGAACAAGGTAACCGTCTTGTCTGTTTTTTGGGTTCAAGTCAACCTTTGGTCTCAAGTCTTGGAGGGATTCGAACTGTAAACCTCTTGTTAGCTTACCCAATGCACAGGCTCAGATAATTCTGTCTTCGGGGACCCAGATATCTTTGCCTATGGGCACCTAACCAGGTGTACAGAAATGAACCCTTAAAAACTGTAATAAAAGATCTCAGATTTAAAATGCTTACCTTTTTCCAGTTTGGTATCACCATTCAAGTTTATGTATAGTGTCTGCTTTAACCATATATACTCTACTTGTAAAGGAAAGAAATCAAAGACTGACCAAGCAAGCTCTAAAAATAGAGTTTTACTACAATAAATAAAAACTATGTAACACATAAAATACAGAACTATCATATCACAAGACATACAAATCTCTTAAACAAAACAGGTTTTAACAGTGCAATTCCTACTACATTTCTTAGATTTGTCTGTCTCTCTAAATACCTGCTTAAAGTGCTCACAGATGTTTCTTTGTCAGAGTCTAGATAGAAGTGTGTCTCAAGGAAAACAGAATAATGTTTACAATCTGGTTTCCCCCACCTATTTGCATGAGGTCACCTAGCTCCTCCCTGTCAGAATATATATAAAACATATATCTATATAAAAATAGGATGTCTTTTCCAAGTATTAAATTCTGCAACCTCAGCATAACTCATGTTCTTAAAATGACTCTCTTTGATCTTATGATAAGATTCCCCCTTCCAGGACATGAAAGCACCTTTTATGACTTTGCACTAAAACGTCACAACCTGCTCTTTTTCCTCAAAGCGTTATCAAAGTTTATGATATTCCCTCTTAGCAACTACAGTTATAATTAACTTAGTTAAAGTCTGCAATTAGCTTCAGGCCTTCCAGGTAACACCTTGTATCTAAAACCTGTGTGTGTGTGTGTGTCATACTCACATGCTGTTTCAGCATTTCTGAACAGAAACAGTCCATAACCCATTTTTTATATTACAAAAAATGATACAGTGATCAGAACCAGCTGTCCAAGTGTCACAACTCGCAACAGCAAAGTGGAGGGGGTCCAGCTCCTGAGGTCACCTGGCGCGTTTCATACTGTAATCAGTACTTTCTCAAAGGATGACCATTAGCTCACTACCACCACCTTATCTACTAGTCACAAAGAAACATTACCCATAACCATTACACTTAATGAACAAACTGTTCTCAGTCCTAAAAAGTGTATATTCATATAACAGTTCTCATGTATTAAATTACTACCACTAAAGCATGTTATTCTATGCAATATTCATTACAAAATAAGTAAGAGATAGAATGGTACTGTGCCAACTATACTTTATAGAGCACCAGTAAAGAAATTGCACAAGTCCCTTAGCAATAGATTTAAAGAACTTCTTCCAACAACTTAGATGTATGTTAGGTGCTTTTGTCTCCACCCTGGTAGGTGGACACTAGCTGTGCAAATGCTGTAAAAGATAAAAAAATGAAGCTAATTAAAACACAAAAATATGAAAATAAATACAAAAAAATACCAATTAAACACACAAGACATTTCAGTTTCCTTTCAGAAAAGGCTTGATTACAATTCTATCATTTAGTCCTGGTGGCTGCATTGCTTTCATTGAAAAAATCCAATACTGTTCCCTTCTAAGCAGCAAATTGTCATAATCACCACCACGCTTTGTAAGAAATGGCTTGTCTAAGGCCGTGAACATAAATTCATGTTCAAGTCTATTTTTCACTTTTGACATGTGCAAGGCCAGTGCATTTTTGGAGTCCAAATTAATAATTGCTTGAGCATGTTCGCCTATCCTGGTTTTAAATAGTCTTTTTGTTTTACCAATACAGTAACTACTACACTTACATTCTGCCATATAAATTACCCCTACTGTACTACAGGTAATCAACCCCCTTACCCTCACCTCTATGCTAGTGGCAGGATTTTTAAAAGTTTTTGTGGTTCTTACCATCAGACAAATCTTACAATTCCCACACTTATTACTACCACCCATTCTTTCTGTCAACCACTTTCTTGGTCTCTCTGGCATAGGCTGGACTGAATGCACAATCATATCTTTAATATTTTTCCCTCTCCAATACACCATTCTTGGACCTTGTACATTAATACATTTCAACTTTTGGTCCATCATAACCAAATGCCAGTGTTTTTTAATGATGGATATGATCTGACTAGATTGTGGACTATATGTCGAGACAAAGGTAAGCTGGGGATCACATTTCTCACTCTGACATTTTTCTTTGAGCAATTCCTCCCTGGGAATTTTTTTCACCTCTTTCATTGTTTTTACTTGCTTCTCCTCTCAATATCCCCTTTTTTCAGCCTTTCTATCAATTCACCTACTCTCTCTTCAAATTTCAACTGATCGCTACAGTTCCTTTTTGTTCTTATATATTGGCCCTTCGGAATGGCCCTCATAACATTGTGGCGGGTGGCTACTACTAGCTATTAGCAAAGTATTCTTATCAGTATGTTTCCTGAACAAGTCAGTTCCTAGTCCTCCCCCCTCTTCCTTATATATTATGAGGTCCAGAAAACTGATCTCTTTCCTACTGAAACTTATACTAAAACATAAGTTCTCATTACTCCCCTCTAGATACTTTACAAAATCAAACAGCTCCTCTTCACTGCCTCTCCAGATGATAAAAATATAATCTATAAAGCATTTATATAAGTCAGTTTTCTGCTAATAGGGATTGTTGTCACTTCAAACTACTTCTGTCTCCCATTTTGCCATAAACAAATTGGCATAATTAGGTGCCAAACTGGCACCCATCTCTGTCCCTCTTTTTTGCAGAAAAAGTCTTGTTTGTAAAAGAATGTGTTACATTCCAACACAAATCTACTCAGCTGTATCAGTATTTCAGTGGGGGGTTACTGAACTAATCGTTTATCTAAGTAATATGTAAGTGCCTGTAAGTCCTCTACGTGGGGTATATTAGAATATAACGAGGCTACATCCAGTGTTACCAATATACTCTCTCTCTCTCAATCTCGATATCTTGCAAAATTCTTAATATATTCCCCGTATCTCTTATAAAGGAAGGCACTTCTCTCGCCCGATCAAAAATGAGTCAATATATTTTGCTAAGGGCTCTGTCAAACTATTGTTGCCCAAAACAATTTTTCTCCCTGGAGGGTTCACCAAATCTTTACGAATCTTACGCAAACAATAGAAAGTGGCCCTTGTAGGATACTGTACCATAACATAATTCAAAACTTGGTTCGTTATAAGACTCTCATCTCTTATACTACACAAGTATTCATCAATCCGTTTTTTAAAAACATCAGTCAGGTCATTTCTCAGTTTCTGATAATATTTTTCATCAGTTAATTGTTTCAATATCTCCCTTTCATATTTGTCACTATCGATCACCACAATTGCTCCATCCTTGTCAGCAGCCTTAATGGTAATAGTTGTGTTTTTCCCCAAATCTTGAAGTGCCTCTTGTTCTTTTCTACTCATATTATGAAAGAAAGACCTATTAGTCATTTCATTTAACACACATAAATCTTCTTCACAGCATTTAGCAAACATTTGTGAGGTTGCTGACAAAGATGGGCAAAAATCTGACTGTGGCCTAAACCTAGTAACAACATTAGCCCCTTGTACTGGCAAACAGGTTAGCCCACCTTCATTTTGTTCCCCCTCCAGTCACATCTCATTTTCGTTCAGAAAAAAAGCCTTCAGGCTTAAATTATGTACCAATCTGTTAACATCTAGAACAGTTGCAAACAAATAAAATTTCTGGGTGGGGGTAAATGAAAGTCCTCTATTCAAAACATTTAGTTCTATCTCGTTTAACTGTTGACTTGAGATATTGACAACATTTACTGAAATCTCCCTCAACGACGTCTCCCTCTCCAGCCTCTGTTGTAATTGTTTCTTTTTATTCCTTCTTCTGCTGCCCCCCCGCATCCGTTTTGTTCTCCTCTGTTCTTTAACCTGTGGCTCTGTCATGGAACGAACAGAATTGGCTGTGGAAAAACAACACATTGTTCCTCCTCTTCTTCCCCTAAAAAATGCTCCTGTTCTTGTTCAAGCTGTTCCGTTGTTGTGGGATGAACAATGTTTAATGAACTTGAAATTGCTGGGTCCTGATAATTGCCAGCAGCTTGCACACTCGCAGGTACAGTCCAATTAAAGACCCTGCCATCACGGTAATCCCATTCATCTCTCTCAGACTTATTCTTTTTTATGGCTTTTACCTTTTCTTTATATTTATGTAAGCTTTTGCTGAACGTTTCAAGCTGTTTGTCAAATTGTGGGGCTCCAGCAGAAGAATTTAGATCTAATTCTCTTTTGGTTAATTCAATTTCAATCTCTTGTTGAATCACCGCATTCTCTGAAATAATCAGGTCCAAATATTCTCTACTGGCTTTGTGGCTAATCTTTCTCCATTTATCAATAAAGCCCTCTCGACTCTGGCCACATGTTGGGTTTTTTAAAACCCTAAGTCCCCTTGGTACTCGATCAACTTCTAAATAGGCTTCAAGAGAGATTTCCTGCCATTGAAGATGTTTTAGTTTATACGCTGTTTTTTCAAATGCTGAGAAGGCTTGTATACTATTAAATGGTCTCAGATTTGAAGTTGTCTCTTCATATAATAGACTCGAATAGTTAGTGTCTTGATTAGTATTTTTTAAAATGAATTCTTTCAAGGTGTGTGTACCCCCTCCGCGCTGTACCTGCCATGTTCCTCCCATATACTTAAATTCTAAACACGTTTAAGCAGGAGTGCATGCTGTTTCTAGAAGATAAACAAAGAGCCGCCTTTTTCCTATTCAAATCAAACTCATGCTGGTCAAAAAGAAAAGTACTTGTTTGTATGAAATGACCGCACCTAGGACATGGTGGTGCCAGGCTAAGAATAAATATCAGACAAAAGGTTTTTAGTAGCCAACACTCACCCAAAGGCACATATAATATGTTGGCTCTCAAAACCAGAAATGGACACTCATTAGATTCCTACTTCAGAGACTACTTCCAGGATTGTGGTCCCAATGTAACTTTTTGTTCAAACTTCATTTATAAATCTTATGTCATACAGCATGCACCATACGCCATAACAGCAAGGTGGTACGCAGATCCCAGTAGTTAATGTGCAGGATATTATAGACATGCTATTACTAAAAGTCCTTTAAGTCCAGTACCTTTTAAGGCAAACCAGAGATATATGCAGGAGTTAAATTCCAACAGGATAATACTGTAGGGCATGTTGCTGTCACCAAATCTGAGGCATGACAGGCTATTCACCAGTATTCCTTGCCCCTCATAGGATATAAATATATGCAAGGCTGTTAGGTCTGATAGGCAGATGCAAATTAAACAGAGGTTCTGGGCTTAGTTCATTTGCCTTATTACCCCTACATTCTGCGAGCAGAAGCCATGCTGTGTAAGAATTCAGTAAATAAACTGTCCAAAATGTATGTAGTTCACAAACTGAGCTGGTGTACATTTACACACTGAGATATTTAAACATGTAACCCACTGGAACAAGCAGGGTATAAACATTGCAAATGATTGCTGTGAGCAACAAATACATGGCAAATGTAAGCAAAAGAAAACAATTCGTCCAGTCTTAAGATAAATCAGTGGATGTAAGTTCCATCTCAGACCCAAATAGGAGCAATGGGATTGTTCACTAAAAGGCTCTTTGAACAGGGTCCTAATCACCCTTCCTCACCATAATCTGATTCTGCTTTGTCAAGCTGTGCCAGTATTTTCTTGGCAAGGGCTGAGTCTGGGCTCATAAAAATGTGGGTTTTAGAGTTACAGTATGTTGGACTTGTAGCCATGTAGGAAACAACAACTGTGTGGCTACCCACGTGTGCCATAAAATACTTTTTCATTAGTTGCAAGTCCTTCTTCTTATTTTGTGTCTGAGAGGATGTGTCTGCAAACAGCACTAATTTACTTTCCTCCCATATGATATCTCCTCGTTTCTTGGCTGCTTCCAAGGGGAAATGCATTTCTCTACAGATGAGAGTGTTCCTATGGCCGTCAGTGGTGTTTGAGAGTCCCATCCACATGGTCAGGCTCTCAGCAGAATGGTGAAAGCTCACACAACTTGAATCCCAGAATCAGCAGGTAATTGTTCAAGGTCTTGCATGATCATTTTTTTCAATAGCAGAGATAATATCAGCTTTACCGCAAATATGGGGAGGAGGCCCATAATCCATATATTTGCTTGACGGGGAATTTCCAAGAGCTTTTACCTTTGCTTTTAGAAACTGCAGATCCTTCACAAATACTGCATTCTGCTCTCTTTGCCTCTCAGATTTCTTGGTTAGATCTTCTATGGAGTTAGAACTGTCCTTTTTTCTGGAATCAGTTTCAGAAATCTGTATCTCCATGGCCACTAGATGCTTATTTGTCTCCTCTCCCATTGATTGTATTTTTTGAAGCATGGCCATGATTTGGACCATTGAGAAATCAGCTCCTATAGCTCTGCTGGGTTGAGCAGGCCCTAGTCTCTTTGAGGAGGTTGTCATTGCAAGTAAGTCTTCTAATCTGTGAGTTGCCTGCTTTTGGTCCCGTTTTGGATCCATCTTTTATCTACAGGTTTTCCCACATTCAGTGACTCTAGTTAGGTGAGGCTGCAAGTACTGGATACTGAAAAATAAAATATTTACTTTCAGTAAGTATCAGAGCATTACAGAGATGCAATCACCATGTTTGCTGCTCGACCCTGATTTCCAGTCCCAAGGTAACTTGTCGCGTTTAATTAACTTTTTGTTTATTAAACAGGATTTATTCCCAAAATGATATGCTCAGCTGGAGCTGAGTAAAAACATCACTGTGTATTTGAGTTAAAAACACTCTGCATCCACAGTGAAGGATGCTGTTCTTGGGTTGGCTGCTAGAGATCCTGTTACATCAGTATTGCATACTTCACCTTCCATCATCATTATCATCTGCCAGCAGCTCAGTGTTAATCAACATGTTGCACTCAAACTGCATTTACATGGGCCCTTCTGTATATGCAAGACTTTTTCTGATTGTGAGTTGCGTTCTTGTGTATGTGATTCAGCCCATCTGTTCAATGTTATGTAATGTGTGCCCTGTAAAATCAGACACCTCTTCTAGATGGGGTGCAACTTGATATGCTCTGTGCTGTACAATCTATAGATGACAGGTCTGCCTAAAGGTGTGCTGGGCAATAGTTTATGGTGAGAATACCATTATGTTTTAGCAGAGATTTATTTATTTCAAAAGTTTTACCAAGAAAAACACACAGAGTTGCTAGCAGTTTATTTCCAGATACATCCTGGAAGTGAGGGGAAGTGGCGATTAAGCAGTCATATTTAGCAATATAATATATCAGAGGAGCATAATCATAAAACTTGTAAGGCACATCAGTGCAACATATACCGGTAGTAGCTAAAATTGAATTCTAATAGGCAAGGAGAAACTACTCATGCAAGTATAGTCTGGGGATGAAGGGAGCAAAATGGCCAGGACAAAACTAGTGGGGCGGGGGGAGGAAGTCAAGATATAGAGGATCATGGACAGTTGCAGATGGGAGTAGAAAAGTCTTGAAGGAGGGACTTAAGGTAGAAAGCAGAAGAGGCAGAATGGATTGACAGTGGAAGGGAGGACGAGTGTCTAGCAAAGTGAACTGAGAAAGCAGATTGACCAACAGTAGACTCCCTAGTAGGAATAGAGAGGGAATGGGAAATATTACTGTGGAGAGGGTAATAGGAGAAAGGGTGAGAGGACAGTAGGAATGTAATGTATGGAGGAAAGGAACCAAACCAGAATTCAGATATAAAGGAGGCACAATGGGGAAATCACCAGGCATCAAGAGAGGGGCGTGAAAGGGCAGAGTACAGTGAGCAGTGGTGGGTACAAGGGGGACAATCTAATGCAACATATCTTAAAAAGTGAAAGAGAGGGTCCAGTCTGGCAGGGGAGGGTTTGGGAGATCAACTACAGACTATGTCACCATAGTCAAAAATAGAGAGAATTGTCTTTAAAACAGTCTCTTGGCATGCAGAAAGTGGGACACTCGCTTCATTCCTGTACAGTACACCAAGCTTAGGTTGGAGCTTAGGATATATGGCATCAATATGCACCCCGAAATCAAAATGGTAATACAACCAGACCCCAAGGTACTTAAAGTAGGATACTTCCTCAGTCATAGCATCATTAAGGGTATGAAATAAAGGGAGAGAGATGAGTCTGGTACGCCGCTGAGGGGGTGCCAAAAGGCATGGAAACTGTATTTTTGACATTGAGGGGCATGTTGGTTAGACTGGAACTAGCATTGAGTGCTTAGAAAAGTGAATTGAGAAAGCAGATTGACCAACAGTAGATTCCCTAGTAGGAACAGGGAGGGAATGGGAAATATTACAGCAGAGAGGGTAATAGGAGGAAGGGTGAGAGGATAGTAGGGATGTAATGTATGGGGGAAGAGAACGCCACTGAGAGCAACAGTGTTCTGAGTGGCATTTTTTTATGTTATTTTATTTCCTTTTTGCTCTTTTTTCTTGTTGCTTTGTCTTAGTTTGAGTCATTTTCTTATTTTTCTTATTTTGTTTGGTTTTTAGTTATTCTAGGTAGGGTGGTGAAAAGTGAGGAAGATTAGCCAGGCTTGTGTCTTTTTTCGGGTTTCAGGGCTTTTTATTTTGTTAAGCATGCAGTGTTTTATGTGTGTGACCACATTAATGTCTGTGCCATCTGCTAGCTTTGCAATATTGCTAGCAGCGTTCACCAGTTCAATTGTTTTGTGTGTGAGCTACGCTATCACCTAACATATGGTGATTATTTCAGCACATTTTTCATGTAAGCCTGCCTGTCTGTGATTGAGTTTGTGACTGTCGGCGTTCGTATTTTCCATTCTTCGAGTACTGGTAGCCACTTCTCGAACTTTGAGTTCAAGTTGAGTCTTTCTTTGTGGTGCATATGGGAGGTCAAAGTCAAAACACAGTTTTTTGGGCGGTACTCAGTTAGCGAGGTGGTGCTCCCAACAGAGGTTGCTAACCTCAAATAAGTACAACAAAAGAAAGGAGCACTCCAAAATGACATGAATATATGCTAAGATAGCATTTTATTGTTGCCAAAAAATCCAACAGAAACCCCTGTGCTTCGGCTTCATTTTGGAGTGCTCCTTTCTTTTGTTGTGGTGCATATGGGAGCCTCTGCCTGTGGTCTGGGGATGAGTGGAGTGTGGTGCCTGCAGTTCCATCAAGCAGAATAAGATGGACAGAGGGAACAGAGAGCAGACTATGGTGGACTTCATTGTAAATCATCTTGGTGAGCCCGTTCCATTTTAACATTGTGGATCTTTGCAAAGCCCCTTATTGTGACTCTGTTGACCTGCTGGGCCCCTATTTTGCCAACAGGGGAGTGGTGCTCCTCGGCTGGGTCGCCTATGGGAGTGGGGTGAGAGTTCTCATTTGGAGGGTGTAGCACCCCTGTCTGCCTCAGAGGTTTCTCCAGGGGACCTGGTTGGAGGACATGGTCCATCTGGGGCCCTGTCCCTTGGGTAGCTTGCCTGGGTCTCACTGCAAACCCAGAAAGTGATTTTGGTGGTTCCAGTTGGAGGTGTACTCTGTTAGAAGACCTATCTTACTGGGTGTGCTTCCTCCTCAATTTTGGACTGCAGCTGCAGACGGGTGTAGTGGTTGGGTGTGGACAGCCGGACAGAGTGAGCACTGGGTACACTGCAGGTGAGCGGTGGGGCCTGGATTGCTCGGGGTGTCCCAGGGGTAGGAGCCGGAAGGTCTCACCTCAGGGGGACCTATTCTGTGGAGGGCTGACTACCCTGGACTGCTGCCCCATTTGAGGTCTGTTATTAGATCTGGCTGAAGAATTCATGTTGGCCTACTAGAGGTTTGGAACTGATCACTGGTGGGCTGGAGCCATGTAAACTTTTTGGTGTTGGCTATGAGAGAGCCTCCAGAATTTGCATTGTTCTTTCCTTTTTAAACTGGTGACTGCTGCAGTGAGAGCTCAGCTTTCAGATTTAATTTTGAGGGCTCATGGGGGTGACAGTCCCATTGTGTCCAAAGACAAATCTTTTAAGCGTGGCATGCTTAGCCCTTCTCTGATTATTTATGGACTTGTGTTTTGCTGGCCCTTGTATCGTCTAACAAGGGATTTTAATTTGGGGTTTGGGGTTGAGGGGATAATTTTCTGTATTGTTTTATGTTTGGGTGGTTTGTTTTTTTTGGTTTGGTTGTTATTCTTTTTTGTGTATTGGGTCTGACTGTTGTGTGTGATCCTTATCGGAATGTGCTGGCCAAGAGCTCCCTGATCAGGTGCTACTCCCCCTCCAAGCTCCACAGTCTTGGGCCTTTTGAATTCCCCCCCTTTTGCCCAGTGAGGTATATGGGCATTGCCGGCTGCTGGGGACTGGTAGGAAGAGGTACAGGGCCGGGGGTTGTGGACTTGGAGGGGGAGTGGAACTGGGTGGATGGATTGGGGTGGTTAGGTGCATTGGTTGCCCTGGCATGAAATTAGTTCCAGAGAGGAGTCCTACCTGTCTGGTCCCCATACCCAAGGGCTCCACTGTGGGTGGGCAGATAGCACAGCCAACCTCAGGAACCTATCCTACTTGGGCGGTGTTATCCATTGCCGGGTCCATTAAAAACAAGACAGCAGTGATTGCTGATCTTGTTGCGTCATCAGACCTGGCTTGCTTCACCAAGACCTGGCTGGACGAGAATGCTGGTTCAGTTTTGGAGTCAGCTGTTCCAGCTGGTTTCTCTGTGATACACTGCCCGAGGATGGATCACAGGGGTGGGGCTGTAGCCATCTGTTTTAGAATGTAATTGGACCTTGTAGATGTACCAGTGGGGGAGGCTAGGTCTTCTGAGTGTATCATTGGCATAGGTGTGGGGTGCAGGATTCTTCTCATCTACCATCCACCCAGAGATGAGAAGTTGTTCCTGCAGGAAGTCATGGACATCACTGTCGATATGGTGTTGAAGTCCCCCAGATGGATGGTGCTGGGGGATTTCAATACCTGGGTCGACGATAAACTCTTGCAGTTTGGTCAGGACTTCTTCCAGCTGAGGAATTCATTGGGCTTCACACAGGTTATTATCTCTGTGACCCATATTCATGGTCACTCATTAGACCTAGGCTTCCTGCTGGGGATGGAGACCTCTGACCTGGTGGTGGAGCCGGTCAGTTGGTCTGACCAACACACTATAAGGTTCAGTTTCCAGGCTCCCCCAATAGGCCTGCCCCTGTGGAGATGGGCCGTTACCCCCTTTGAGGGATTTGACCCAGATGGCCTTGCAGCAGTGCTGAACCTATTGGGCGTAGCAAGTGTAAGCACGGATCCTCAGAATCTGGAATAGGCCTATAATAGGGCCATGGTGGAGGCTCTGGATTCTGTTGCTCCTGTCCGGGTTTGCCAACTCATTCTTCACCCTCAGTCCCCCTGGTTTGATGGGACCTTGAGGGAGTTGAGGCAAGTTGGACAAAGGCTGGAATGATGCTGGCAGAAATCCACCTTGATGCCGACAGGCTTAGATTGATAACTCGCTATAAGAAGTATCAATCGGTCATCTCCTGTAAGAAGGCAGAGTTCCTGTCCATTGAGATTGCTGCTGCACAGAATCAACCAGCTCAGCTCTTTTGGACTGTAGACAGACTGCAATCCAGCCTGTCTCCAGTCTCAGAGAGCATTGTCACAAGAGAAATGTGACTAGTTTACTGGATTCTCTGCAGATAAGGTTGCTGACATTAGGTCTGAAATCTGTGTGGCTCATTCCAATGAGACATGAGTTGGTCGGTGGGAGGTTGCTGCACATTGTTTTGACTGGTCTGACTTCAACCAATTGACAATTGTGGATGTCATGAGGATCATCCAGAGGTTGCAGATGACCTGATGTAGTTTGGACCCAGGCCCAACTCACCTCCTTGTGGGGTGTGTTGAAGTAATCAGCCAGTCCTAGCAGAGCTATTTGGATGTTCGTTAGAGACAGGTGTGTTTACAAAAACACCCTAAAGGAGGCATTAGTAATACTTCTCCTTAAGAAACCCTCTCTTGACCCCGATTGTCTAGCTAACTACAGGCCTGTCTCTAACTTTCCTTTTGCGGGTACGGTTATTGAGAAGGTGGCCGCACTGCAGCTGGAGGTCCATCTTACCATCCATGATATCTATGATCCTCTCCAGTTGGGCTTTCGGAAGAGGCATAGTCAAGCTCCCTAGATTTCTGTGGCCACAGAATTTTGCGCAGAACTTGCAACCTACTGCAGAACTGCTGCAGTGCTGCAGAATTCACTATTCTTGGTAATTCTTTATTAATATTTCTGTTAATCCATAGAAACTGGTTCCCTTCCCTTCTTTTTATATTCAAAACCCCTCTATGCTCAGAATGTGATATCAGTGCTATAACATCGTATATTAGCTAATTAAATGGCTGCATTCTGCCACAGAAATGAATTGTCACTTATCTACCACAGCTCCCACTGTGAGAGGCGGTGGCACAGCACATCAGGTATGGTGATATTTGCTCAACCTGCACCACAGCCTAATATACTTTTCTATGTTACATTATTACACTAGGGCCAACTTAAACAAAATCTTGACAATAGCATAGACCTGTTAAATCCATACCTTACTTTGTACAAACGTACTTGTGCCTTTATAGAATAGTGATGACATCTGAAAAGAATAACTGGTAAAATAAATTAACCTGTTGTTTTTAAGAAAAAATATTTATTTATTTATTTTGTTTAGTTTTTGTTTACCAGGTAAGTGCACTAGCCATGGCAATGACTATTTTCAGGCATGAGCCGAGGTTACAAATTAAGTAATTATGCCCAGAAAAGTGGAATATAATAATGTGTAGACCTGTTGAAAGAATAGACCTGTTAAATAGATAATTGCACTGTACACATTTTTGCCAGGGTTATTGATTACATATTGTCATTGGTTTATAGAATCATCTAAATGTTATGTAGAAATATGTGCAGGGCCATGTGTTGGGTCAGAGGGTAGCATGCTGTTTTCCCATGCCAGCAACTCAGGTTCAAACACTAGCTCTGGGAGTTGGCTGGGCAGCACAGGGATAGGGGGAACACACCAGTGCTCTGAGCTTGGAAAGGTATGACACAGTGTTCTGTCACATGGGGGACACATTGTGATGGGCTGGAGAGCTTTATCTCACAATGGGTTCACATGCATGTCATGGTCTGATGGTGTTACGTAGTATGTCAGGTGAAGTGGGTTGGCATGAAAAATCAGTTTTGCAATTATCTCCTCTGTTCTGTTTATTCCATTTTCAAAGGGACCTGTATGAATGAGGATGCAATTTCATGCAAATAAAAAAAAAAAAAATATATATATATATATATAATGGTAGCATGGTAGTGCTACCATAGTTAGGGTTGAGGAGCCATTTCTATGTTAAACCCCAAAACTTTGCACCTTAATAACTTTGCAACCGTTTGACGGATATAGCTGAAATTTGGAATACCTGATCAAGAACCATAGGCCTTGGCATCTGCCAGGTTTTGTACCAGTCAGATACATGGCTGCGGAGTTATTAAGCATGATTTGCGCACGCGTTTATGCTTTTTCTGGAATTTTACTGTCGCACGTACAGGTTGTACAGTTTGCGCAACTGGCCCAAAATCTTCATATAATGTGCGGCCAGGGTCCCTGATGTGCCTTTCCAAGATTTGGTGAAAAAATATTAAACGGTTCAAAAGTTATTCAAAAAACAATTTCCCATTATAAGTCCATGGGAAAAGTTAACAAAAAGTTCAACACTTTTGCAAATGCATTTTTACTTTCGCAAATGAGCCTGTTACTTTCGCAAATCAGCCATTTTGTTTTCAGTTGGTGATCAGAAAAATACTTGGCATTTAAATTTGGGATCCTCTAGCAACCTAATTCTTTTGTATTCACCTAGTCGGACCCGGGGATGCTAGCCATGTCTTTATTTTGGGTAAAACACCCCAGAAATATGTTTTCAAATTTCTGGAAAAAGTACTTTTCGCAAAAGTACTTTAGTGCTCAACAGTTCTGAAATCTTTACAAGCTGCAAATTGCGACAGTAGTTTTCTAGTTTGTGGGAAAATGACAGCAATTCTTTGCGCACTGCACTGCAAAAGAACGGTTGGGAGTTTTGGGCTGAAATTTGGAGGGAACGCAGCCGACATCTCACAGATGTGCCTTTCAGTGTTGTATTGAAAAAATAATACATGGCAGCAAAGTTATGGCACTCCAAATTTGACGGTTTTTCCCATAGGATAACATTACGGCGCCTGTCGCATTACAGGAATCCTTTGGCACCCTGCTGCAAAATAATGGTTTGGTCTTTTTTCCTGAAATTTGGAGGGAAGACAGCCAACAGCCCACAGATGTGCCTTTCAGTGGTTTGGTGAAAAAATATTACAGGGAGGCAAAGTTATGGCGCTCCGAACTTCTCTTTTTTTCCCATAGGATAACATTATGGCATTCGCCGCGCCTTTCAGGGCCTGTATCTCGGAAACGGTGTGAGATACGGACTTTTCATCGGAAAAATACTTAGCCCCCAATGGAGGCTATGTGTAAAACTAGCCAGGACAGTCATAAATCATATGACTTTTAAATTTTTTTTCTACGTCGTACGGTTCCTGAGATATAACCTATTTAGTATTCCAAGTCCTCATTTTCTGCTCCGATACCCATTATTATGCATACATTCTTTGTACTCACTGTCTTTCTCTATTCAGCTTTTGGAAAAACCAGCCCTGTCGCGCTTACATTACTGTTACGTTGCCTTTCAAGCTTACGGTTTCTTGCCCTGTTCACTTACCATTGATGTCTATGCCTCCATGTATGCGTTATCCTCATGCTTTCATTTGAGCTATGCTTTCTCTTATTTTTTGCCATTTGTGTCTACAGTGCTGTTTCTCTTTCTGTTTCACTTTGCGTCACCATGCTCATTGACATTTTCATTTGCAGGCACCATGTTACTATGTGACAACACTTCATGTGGCAGACCGTTCCGGTCTACGCCACCGTGTGCGTTATCCTTTCTGTTCTCATTTGCACTTGTGTTACCATGTGTGCCACTGTTAGCGCTTCTGTTTGCATTGCTGTTCCTGTTACTATGCCACAAGACATCATGTGGCGGGAGCGGGCCCGCTCTCCCGCCGCTGCATTACATTCACTATTTCTCGTTATCATTCTCAAAAAGAAGGGAAATTAGAGGCAAAAAATTCCTTTTAATGCATTAGTTAGGGTTGTTCCACAGCGACAAAAGTGAGGAAATTTGCTGTTAGGGTTGAAAACCCTAACTCCGAATTTACCTCCCCCCAGCACCACAGACACACACATGCAAGTATGGGGAGGACCAAGTCAACACAACCAATGACAGACATCCAGCAGCAGGTGACAGAAATAACAAACAATTGTCTAAATGTACTACGAGACATCCCCACCCACCTGACCAGGTACTGCATGCTCAGTGGAGATCAACAGCAAAACTGAGGCTATGTACATCAAGCGTACACATCCCTGATTGCAGCTGCACACAGCATGTACCACACTTAGTAGTTGCATGGCCTTACCTACCAATGCCCCACCACACCACAACTGGTACTGTGCTGTTAATCAATATAAATGCTGAAGGTGCATGATGACAGTTGTAGAAAGGTTTTAACACTAGGAGTATGCATTAATTAAGAGAAGTACATAAATTAACTACAAGACACTAGCATGCTCAAGATAAAAAGTAGTGTTACGTTTAGTATATGATTTACAGTAGTAGTACATTTACTGCAGCGGTTTATTCAAGATAGAGGCTGATGTAAGCGTATGGAAAAGCATTGCCTGTTCAACGCTGCAAATACGTACTGCCAGTATCAGATGCATTCTTACTGATGAAGGTGTACTGCTGATGTACATACATAGACCTTCAGTGTGTTTCCATACTAAAGATGCAGTAAGTATTCTTTGTAAGAAACAGTGTAATTGCATGGATCAGGCCAAGCAACTTCTAAATATCATAGCACTACTGAGCCAACAATGACGTACCTGTATCGGAGATGTCTATAGGATAGATTTTCCTGTAGGCACTTACTGAGTATGTTGTACCTGAGAAAGACAATCTCATTGCATCTGTGATGACTAACTTATTCAAATAGTGATACATTTACTATTGTTGCAATGAGTGATCTATGCTACTTATGGACATAGTGTAATTCTTTTAACAGTTGTTTCATACTCAGGTGTATGCCTAGTGTTTGGGTTTGCCACACTTCTGTCACTGATGCTATCAAAGTGATAACTATGTTAATTGTGGTACAACAGGAATCAAGTAGGTATAGTGTAGATATAAACAGAATGTCTTTTAGTATTGATTTAACTCACAATGGGGTAAGTGTACTAGGACAGCAGGGGTTATTCTGTATCACTGACTCTGTCAGTTATAATCACACTAAGGTTTCGATGACTGTAATGATCAAGTTACACTGTTCATCTTCATGAGTTCATATTCACAGCCATTCTCCAGTAACTAGACAGTGTATGGTGTAACTGGGTGGGACACTGTGTTGCAAAGCTGCTGCAGTGCCTAGCAGAGGGAGAGTATCTACTCATAAAGCAATTAATCAATAAGGCATGACCAACAGTTATGTTAAATGGTCTGTTAATCACCCTGTAGGGGTTTAATGTTGAATGAGGCGTAGCCGAGTGCCACATGTTGCTAGACAGTGATAAACTGACCATTAACATAATACTTGGGAGTGGCTTATTGCTATCATAATAAAACTGTTTTTTTAAACAGCATTAAACCATGTTCATCATATGGTTAGGCTCTACGTGTATGTTAATAAAAACTAAACATAAGGCTGTTACAATGTTTACAATCAATTAGAAAGCTGCATTTCTCAAACCCTTGTTATAATCAGAGATATTATACCTGTACAACTCCTTGGTTATGCTCAACTCTGTTGCTCAGGTGGCCCACCACATGTGGTGTGTCTGGTGTGGGGCATCGGTAGGTAAGGCCATGCAACTACTAAGTGTGGTACGTTGTGTGCAGCTGCAATCAGGGATGTGTACATTTGGTGTACATAGCCTCAGTTTTGCTGTTGATCTCCACTGAGCATGCAGTACCTGGTCAGGTGGGTGGGGATGTCTCGTTGTACATTTAGACAATTGTTTGTTATTTCCATCACCTGCTGCTGGATGTCTGTCATTGGTTGTGTTGACTTGGTCCTCTCCCATACTTGCATGTGTGTGTGTGTGTCTGTGTGTGTTTGGTGCTGGGGGGAGCAGTGAATTCGGAGTTAGGGTTTTCAACCCTAACAGCGAATTTCCTCACTTTTGTCGCTGTGGAACAACCCTAACTAATGCATTAAGTGGAGTTTTTTGCCTCTAATTTCCCTTCTTTTTGAGAATGATAACGAGAAATAGTGAATGTAATGCAGTGCCCCGCGCTCCCGCCACATGATGTCTTGGGGCATTGCAACAGGAACAGCAATGTAAACAGAAGCACTAACAGTGGCGCACATGGTAACACAAGCGCGAATGAGAACAGAAAGGGTAACGCATACGGTGGCGAAGACGCGAATGGTCTGCCACGTGATGTGTTGTCACATAGTAACATGGTGCCTGCAAACGGAAATGTCACGGGCATGGTGATGCAAAGTGAAACAGAAGAAAACAGTACTGTAGACACAAATGGCAAAAATAACAGAAGCATAAGTGCAAATGAAAGCGCAATGGATACGCACATGGTGGCGTGAGCGTTATGATGAAGGTAACAGACACGGAACCGCAAGCGGAAAGGGCAATGGTAACAGTAATGTAAGCGCACAGGCTGGTTTTCCCCAAAAGCTGAATAGAGAAAGACAGTGAGTACAAAGAATGTATGCATAATAATGGGTATCGGAGCAGAAAATGAGGACTTGGAATACTAAATAGGTTATATCTCAGGAACCGTACGACGTAGAAAAAAAATTTAAAAGTCATATGATTTATGACTGTCCTGGCTAGTTTGATACTTAGCCCCCCGTTGGGGGGCTAAGTATTTTTCCGATGAAAAGTCCGTATCTCACACTGTTTCCGAGATACGGGCCCTGAAATGTGCGGCGAAAGCCATAATGTTATCCTATGGGAAAAAAAGAGAAGTTTGGAGCACTATAACTTTGCCTCCCTGTAATATTTTTTCACCAAACCACTGAAAGGCACATCTGTGGACTGTTGACTGTCTTTCCTCCAAATTTCAGGAAAAAAGACCAAACTGTTATTTTGCAGCAGGGTGCCAAATGATTCCTGTAATGCGACGGGAGCCGTAATGTTATCCTATGAGAAAAACTGTCAGCTTTGGAGTGCCATAACTTTGCTGCCGTGTAATATTTTTCAATACAACACTGAAAGGCACATCTGTGAGATGTCGGCTGCGTTCCCTCCAAATTTCAGCCCAAAACTCCCAACCATTCTTTTGCAGTGCAGTGCCAAAGAATTGCTGTCATTTTCCCACAGACTAGAAAACTACTATCGCAATTTGCGAAAGCTTTCGCAAAGATTTGCAACACTTTCGTGAGCACGAAGTACTTTGCGAAAGTACTTTTTCCAGAAATTTGAAAAACATATTTCTGGGGTGTTTTACCCCAAAATAAAGACATGGCTAGCATCCTCAGGGTCCGACTAGGTGAATACAAAAAGAATTAGGTTGCTAGAGGGTCCCAAATTTAAATGCCAAGCATTTTCTGATCACCAACTGAAAACAAAATGGCCGATTTGTGAAAGTAACAGGCCCATTTGCGAAAGTAAAAATGCATTTGCGAAAGTGTTGAACTTTTTGTTAACTTTTCCCATGGACTTATAATGGGAAATTGTTTTTTGAATAACTTTTGAACCGTTTAATATTTTTTCACCAAATCTTCAAAAGGCACATCGGGGACCCTGGCCGCACATTCCCTGAAGATTTTGGGCTGGTCACGCAAACCGTGCGACCTGTACGCACGACCGTATTAATTCCAGAAAAAGCGTAAACGCGTGCGCAAATCATGCTTAATAACTCCGCAGCCGTGTATCCAACCAGTACGAAACTTGGCAGATGCCAAGGCCTATGATTCTTGATTGGGTATTCCAAATTTTAGCCAAATCCATTAAATGGTTGCAAAGTCATTAAGGTGCAAAGTTTTGGGGTTTAACATAGAAATGGCTCCTCAACCCTAACTATGGTAGCACTACCATGCTACCATAATACATATATATATATATATATATATATATATATATATACACATATATACACATACAGTATCTCTCTCACTACACACACACACACACACACACACACACACACACACACATTTGTATTTATGTTACAGACCACATGTAAATATGTAAGTGATACACAGTGGGGACCTCATGAGTGGTGAAGACAGCACATATAAATATATAAGTGATGCACAGTGGGGACTTCAGGAGTGATATAAACAACAGGAGTATAGAAATACCTTATTTATCACATAAGGGTCCCATCTGCATATTTCATTTATGCAATAGGCTAGGACCTTAAGGGATATATATATATTTGTTTTGCCTTTTTTAGGCATAAAATTATTTGTCTGTTAATTTTTGAACTAGTGTTACTGTGCTTTCCATCATCCTGATTGCTATAACCATTGCCATGGATAGGAAGTCAGGATGATAAACTGACACTGTTATGTGGTAGTTCATTAGTGCCACAGAACTTCCACAGAAATTACAAACCACAGCCACAGAAGTTCTGTGGCAAATGGTAATCTTGCCACAGAACTTGGTCCCAAAGTGCCGCAGAAAAGTAGGGACCTTGGGCATAGTACTGAAATGTCCCTGGTTCAAGTGCTCAGTGATCTCCTGATAGCAAGAGATCAGAGGACTTATTCCATCTTGGTTCTCCTTAATCTCTCTTTGGCATTTGATACCGTGGACCATGGTGTGTTATTAGAGCACCTGCGGTTCATCTGTATACTGTTGGGTATGGTCCTCAGACGGTTCCATTTTTTCCCTCATGGGCAGGTCACTGAGAGTGGTGTCTGGGATTCGTTTTTCAGACCCGGTCTCCCTGCCGTGTGGGGTCCCACAGGGCTCTGTGTTGTCACCTATGTTGTTCGCAGTATATATATTGCCATTGGGAGACATTGTGAGGTGGCATGGGCTGAGTTTTCACTGCTATGCAGATGATACTCAGCTCTACATGTTCTTTATGCCCAACCAGGATGACACTGTCTCGGTATTTAACAACAGCCTTGCTGAGATACAGGACTGGATGAGTGCCAGCTGGCTGAGGTTGAACTCTGACAAGACCAAGGTGTTGGTTATGGACCCAGGTCATCATGCTAAGGGGTCATTAGCTGGGCAGCCTTTGGGGCTTTGGCTCAGAGGCAATCAGCTATTGACCTCTGACCAGGTGCGCAATCTGGATGTTATTTTTGATGATGGACTGACCCTTAAATCTCAGGTGCAGGCCTTCATTAAATCCTTATTTTACCATCTGACTAATATCACTTGGATTAAATACTTGGTTCCACCTAATGACCTTCCAACACTGGTCCATAGCTTTGTGACCTCCCGCTTTGACTATTGCAACTCCCTGTACCTAAGGCTCTCAGGGTTTGATATCCTCTGCTTGCAGCTGGTGCAGAATGCATCAGCCAAGCTGTTGACTGTCTCATCTTAATTTTGCCATGTCACGCCTGTGCTCCACAGACTGCACTGGCTGCCAGTTCAGTGGTGGGTCACCTTCAGGGTTGATTTGCTGACCTATAAAGCCATACATGGATAGGGGCCACACTACCTGCAAGAATGTCTGTGTCCTTATTGCCCCCTCTGCCCACTCTGCTCCTCTGATGAGGGATTGTTAGAGGTTCCCAGGCTCTGTTTAAAGACCTCTGGTGCTAGGGCATGTGCGTTTGCAGCCCCTACCCTATGAAACTCTCTACCTTGTCAGATAAGGAATTGCGTGACTGTGGAGAGCATTAAATCTGCCTTAAAAATGAATTTATTTAAGCTCACTTTCTTGGAGTGTGAATGAATTGTGGATTATCAAATACTGTGATACTGATGATTTTAATTGCTATTTATGGTTTTAACTGCTGAATTTTTCTTTTGTTTTTGGGTAAGTGGTTAGATATTTGTTTGATTTGTGCTTTTTTATAAATAAAATTTGAGCTGATTTGTCAAAATCCAGTTGTAGCTGTAAGTGAAGGTCATGGGAGGAGTAGCCTTTGTATAATCTTTAAAGTAAGGTGCAGACATTTTGCTGGGTCAGTAAGAACAGCCAGATTGCTGAGGAGTTGGGGAAAAAAGTGTTTAGCTTAGTACACCACACAGGGTCCACTGACACACTGGACTTCCACCTGTCACTGCAACATTGAAAGGATTCCCAAGGTTTAACTGAACACCACGGCTCCAGAGTATCCCACTGCCACTTGCCAATGGGAGCCTGGCATGATACTTTTTAATAAAATTCATGATACTTATAAGCAATGATATTCCAGTTATTTAAACAGATGTTTAGTATATACCAGCCAGCCAGCTGTGCTAAGCTCTAGATAGCAAATGCAACTCCCTGATGTATTTCACGTCACTGTTCTTTCAGATGCTGCCTCACAGGGTGGAGCTACGTTTAGCATATGTACAGGCTAATTAAGAGGTATCACCCAAAGGCAATACTCCTCCAAGCTTGAAAGATGCATTGATTGCTAAGTCTCAGAGAAGGACTCTCTGGTCGTCAAACTGTACACTTCTAGTAGTACTTAGGGTGAAGTCCAATATGGGGCAAAAGTTCTTTATCACTACTGCCCCATCTTCATGGATAACCTCCCACCCACCCTTCAAAACTGTGCCTCCCTTGGAGGCTTTTTTTCTTACAGGAACCAGGCTTTATTTAGTAAAAGCTTGTTGGTTACCTCATTATACCTACCAGTTCTTGACTTTGGAGATTTTATTTATAAAAATGTATCAGGTACATTGTTGAGCACATTGGACCCACTATTTGACAGTGCAGTGAGATTTGTTACAAAACTGCCTTACAGAATGCACAGCTGCACTTTATACAGGGAGGTAGGCTGGACTTCCCTAACTATGAAGGGACGCTCATCTGTACACTTTTGTATACAAGTTTATTTTAGGATTATTACCCTCTTTCTTACTATGTAAGTTACAACTTAAAAATCTGTCGAAATATACCATCTAGAAGTAAATATCAAATACCAAAAAACAAGATCTAACCAGTAGGACAAAACTTTAGCTGTACTGGTGCCAAAGACTTGGAATGTGATCAAAAATAAGATTGATTTGTGTAAACTGCCAACTTTAGCATATCTTAGAGTATTATTAACAAGTATCTTCAGTAGGCATTGTAACTGTTTTGGTTAAAAATTTTGTACCACCCAGTGATACGATTAACTTGCCTGAAAACTATGTTTTAATCCCTGATTGTAACTCTGTCTGTGTGTTTGTTACTCTTGTAATGTTTTTACTTGTATGGACACATTTGTAAAAGAGAAAGTCTTTTCTCAATTATGCTATCCAGTAAATATGATATGATTTAAATAAAAGGATTAAAGGCCCTATTACTGGAATTTAACCAATGTACCTTCCTTCACTGATGTGTTTTCTCCCCTCAGATGTGATTTACTATTGCAAAGTGTCTGTACTCGTTCTATGAATGCTACTCTTTGTATCTGGCCTGCTTGGTCAGCTGCTTGTACGATCTGCCAGACCATCGTTGTATTGATCTAATCAACACAGAATGTATGTAACTTTGCTGTGGCCCCTGTTTGCTCTGAGTCATGAATGTAGACAACCCACTGTAACTCACTGTTGCCTGAATATATTAAATCTGTTTTGATATACCTCTATGTAATTAAACCCAGGGACACTTAGCCTCAGTGGGCCTACCTGGTGAACAAAATTCAATTATAAAAAGGGTCTCAGAAATGCTGCAATCTGATTGGCTGTTAGGATTCCAACAGCCTTATATTAATCCATGTTATACTGTCATGTACAGCCTGATCACCATGGCTGGCACATGGATTCATCCTATCAGCATTCCATCCTCTAGCACTGCTGAATGTGTGGAATGATGCATTCTGATTTTGAACCAGCATTTATAAACTGTTGGTGGAATAACTGTTTTATTAAAAAGCTCCCTCTAAATGAGGAAAACATTCAAAAAGTATGTTTTTAACACTTTCCTTTTGGAATCTTTTTTTATAATAGCAATAAGGCACTCTCAGGAGTTAGATTAACAATCGCCCCCTATTGGGCAATATGGCACTCAGCTGTGCCTCATGCCACATTACTCCTCTAGGGGATGATTAACAGACTGTTAATCTAACCCCTGGTCATTCCGTATTGCTTAATAAATAAATAAATGTTCAAAATATTTCAAAAATATATACATTATACGGTATGAATTCAAAAATGCAGTAAAAGATGCATAAAAAACCTGATGGTATCACTAACATAACCAATAATGCAACACTATATCAGCCATAAAAAAACTAAATGAAGTGCCAAACAAAAAAATAAAAAAGGAAGACAGTAATCGGAATAATTATCCTTCAATCTATATTATAATATAGTCTCAAAAATTAGAATTTTCTATACTACTATATTGTTAATATTTCCTAATTTTCTTAAGACTTTTATTGATGTAAGCTAAAGATTAGAAATGAAAAGAATAGATTGATTCTAAGAAGGAAGGAACCACAGGCAAGGAATAAAAAACTTGAATTCCCAGCAGTTCCTTCAGTAAGTGGTACAATTTCTTTAAAGGGACAAGATAACCACTCCCAATGAAACATAGAGGAATGATTTTAATATAGTTTACTGAAAGACTAATTGCATCTTGGTAGAGTATTGCAAGGCAGCAGCTACTACTTGGAAAGTGTTTGCACGACTTTATAACAAATCTGTATGTGGCTTGTGGAATAAATATTTCCTCTGGGAGTCGATCTGCCAATCCATTGCCTGGAGACAAGGAAGTGGGACAGTGGGTATTGTAGTTCTGAGGAGTCCTACTATGACCACTAAACTACTGGGGATGAAAATGGTGGCAACTGTTTTTAAGTATTTATTTTATACACAGTTGTGAGACAACTAAGTTATTTTACGTTCAAGGCCCTATAGCACTGGGGATATTTTGTTTTTTTTTTAAACAGTTGAAGTGCTAGCACTTAATCCAGTGTGTCACCAAGAGTCATGTGACCCTGTCCTGTACCTCCTCATCCACACAGTTAAAAGGCAGCCCCTCAGTGAGTGGGGTGAGCTCGAGAGGGTAAGCATGTGGAGATGCACACAGAGACAAGAGCGTCTGCTTGTGTCTACTGTGTCCGCTAGGGAAGGCAGGCAGATGGGAAGAACCTCTAGAGAAAACATGCTAAGAGGTTGTTTATCTGGTCTTCTTGTTTCACATTATATTCATAGCAGTATATAGATACATTGGATTTACTTGGCATTATCACACTTGTTAGCTGTAGAGAAATTGATACAGTTAAAGTGAATAAATAAACTTTTAGTACAATCAGGTATTCCTTCAGTAGTTGTTATCCATATAGTGGCTCATTTTCTGTAAAACCAATAAACATGGACCTAAATGTTGTGACACTTCCAAATGGGGAAATGGGGGTCAGATGCTCCATAAGCTATATGTTTAGTACGAGGCCTGACTCCTTGTTCGAAGTATGCACATCTAAGCATTGCACTGAATTAAAAGAACTAAGTCTCCAACTGACAATTAAGGAAAATTAAATTAAAGACTTAAAAAAAGACAGAAGTGTATCAACTCAATAGTATACGTAAAGATATAAACAAAGAGGGTCTGAGTGGAAAAAGACAGAGAGTTCAGGAAGCTGATATGGAAGAGGACACAGAGGACTGAAGTATGGTGGGGAAAAAGAAAAAAATAAAGAAAGGCAGGTGTACGATGGTAGTAAATTTTGAGGATAACAATTGATACAGTCCCTTACTGAATTTATTGGAAAACATTGAAACCCAGTCACAAGAACTGCTTGACCTGGCAGGGGAAAACCCAATGGTAGATATAAATCAAATGGATAGTACAGACCAGCTGGAAACAATGGAAACTCAGATCATTGAAGAGGATAGTGCAGCCTTAAATTCAGAAGAAGCTATGGCAAGACAAATCATTGTATTGGGTGACTCTGTCACTAAATATACGGATAGGTTCTCCACCAGAGATAATAAAGACACTGTAATGAGCTGCAGGAACAGTGGGGCTAAACTGAGGAATATAGCAGAAATGCTGCAAAATATTCTTAGCACCAGTAGCAATCCAAAGACAGTATTATTACATGTGGGTACCAACAATTTAGGGAGACAAAATGTAGAAGACACAATAGACGAGTTCCTGAAATTACAAAGTGTACTGGAACAAGATAAGTGTAATATCATCTATTCTGAAGTACTCCCTGTACCAAGAGCTGGTCGGGAGAGAACAAATAAGATCAATTCTTTCAACAACTGGCTCAGAAGGTGGCGTGTGGAAAAACAGATTACATGTTTAAGATTGTGGGAGCAATTCAAAGGACGCTACTATCCATACTGCCAGGATGGGTTATACCTTAGTAGAAGGGGCAGCAAATGACTGGACATTATATTTTATTGCCTCATTAACAAAACCACAATGGCCCCAAAAAACTAATAAACAGAGGGTGTAGGGGGATTACACAGAGCACAATAGGTAGTAAAATCAGGCATCTTAAGAAGGAGGGTCTCAGTATATTGTCTGCCAATGCAAGAAGCTTAAATGCCACTAAAAAGGCTGAACTTGAGATACTATTGCAGGATAAACAAATAGACATGGCAGCTTTAACTGAAACATGGTGGACAGACCACACTTCTTGGAACAGGAACATTCCAGGTTATAGGGTTTTTTTATAGGGATAGAGGGCAAAGGAGAGGGTTGGGGTGGCCCTATACATAAAAGATGACATAGCCTGTAAACAACTAGATACTGACAATCAGTCATTGACCGAAAATTAATTGATTTGGACAGAAATCAGAATGATAAATAATAAAAAACTCATAACAGAAGTGTGTTATAGTCCACCTGACACCACTATACCTGATCAAATCAAACTACTCAGTAGCATAAACAACAGGGCTCAAAATAAAGATATGGTACTCCTGGGAGACTTTAACTTACCAGGAATAAACTGGGATCTCTATAGTGCATCTAACACACAGGAGCAATTATTCCCAGAAGTTCTTATTAACAATGGACTAAACCAGTTAGTGGACTGCCCAACCAGGGGAAAAGTAATTCTTGATTTAGTGATCACCGACATAATAGAGAGAACATATAACCTTGAGACTCTAGAGCCTCTTATCAACAGTGATCAGAGGATGACATCATTCAACATAAAACTTAACCTTAAAAAGATAAAAGGACAAACAATAACAAACATTACAGTGCTAGGTTAAGCTAACTAAATATGATGCCATTGGAGCTCAGGAGGACTAGAGCAGATCTCCTGCAATTATTTAATATGCTACAAAATCCAGACATAGCTTCCTCTTGCAACCTTATATACAAAGAAAGACCCATCTGTCTCTGGTCACACAATAAACAGATTGAGATACATAGAGATCAAACAAAAAGAAGAGAAAATTACTTCATGATAAGGGCCCCAAGAATATGGAATGGGTTACCTCATCACCTGCTAGACATATCAAAGTTTGAAATTTTTAGGAAACTACTTGATAGACATTTGGGGTACTAGACAATGGTCACTACATAATGCGAGCGAAAGTCTCGATGGGCAAATGCTTACTTCTGTCAACATTCTACCAAGTCTAGTAGTGCCAACCTATTTTTATTTGCGGCGGGGGGGCAGCAAAATCTGCTGCCGCAGTCCATGTTGAGATAATTCAGTTAACTCTGAGTTCATCTGTCCCTGTTTCTGCTGTCAAGGGTCTACTCTTGCAGTTCCCATGAAGTCATTGTGCTAGGAGGTGGCCTTTACTTCATATGAAAAAGCCTGCATTGCCAAAAGGCTGCAGAGAGACTGGGGCAGGGACAGGCTCAGGCTCACGGGTCTTCAATTCTGACCAACATGCACTGCTGCACAGTTAGCTCTGCGGGATGCAGCTGAGCTGATATTCCACTTCCATTCTCAGTACAGCCACTGAAATGTGTTAAGTGCACGCCCAGACACCTCTTGTTTGCCTAACTTCAAACTTTTTAATAACCGCAGTCTTCTGACAAGGCTGAAGTAAAACTAACAACTGCTGAAGGATGGCGCCAAAAATATGATCCAGAAAAAAACTGGCTACAGATAAGCAGTGAAGGAGACTTTGCAGTGTAAGTTAGCTGAAAATTGTGCTGTCAGGACTGAGATGAGCTACGTGAGTTGAGGAACTTCAATGAGGCATTAATTACAGGGATAACAGGCCCTCAGCTAAAAGTTGACACCATCCGGAAACATCTTCAGTCAGTGCAGCACAAGAAAGCTGTTAACATTTTGAAATTTGGTAAAACAAAGGTCATCACTTGATATATAATGCCATACCACAATTGGTAAGTTTAAAATAGTGAGGGGGGTTGGGATTTGGACCCAGAACTAAAACAATTTTAATTTATTTGCAAGGAGAGCTTTCAGTAAGACAAAGGAGCAGCATATAATGATTCTAGGCAGGCTGATGGAGATCCTGTATATGATGGCCAAAGAGAACATCTCTATTAAAAAGTCTGAAGTGATAGAAGAACAAGAGATGCACAATAGAGTGCATTTGGGCAAAAAATACATTAATGCTGTTAGTGGGAAATAACTCACAATGTGTACTGGCAAGAGCCTAGAAGAAAACCTGCTGGCAACCATCAAAAATGATAATTATTTTTCTGTAGAAAACATTGATTCGCATTAAAAAGCAGGGCCCCCCTCCAACTGAATTCAACCCAGAAAGGACTTTAGATTTATTTTTCAGTCAATAGCCAAGATGTCCTGGTGATATGGCAGCTTAGGATAGTGAAACCCCAGCCCCCCCCCCCAAAAAACAAGCTAGAATTACAGGCTACATGCCTGGTGGAGAAGAGTAGCTAGCAAACTAGATGACCTAATAAGAAATCAACCCAGACTTTTTGGTTGCTGGGCTTTTATTTATTTATTTTATTTATCTTATTATGGTCACGAATTCTGTCACGGTCATGAATTGTCATGGTCTGCTTCCCAACAGACCTCATGCTCACTGGCTCAGAGGGCTCTATGATGCCAGTTCAACAACCCTTTTATCAACCGGCATCTCACCGACAGGAATCATGTTGACCACAAGTTGTGATTTACATGATTCCTGTGTGTTTCCTGGTTAATTTTTTTTATCGGGGGACTTCGTCCCCAAACCCCCCCCCAAACAGGGTGATCTGCCTCCCTCACCCCCATCTTTAGGATTCTAAACTCCAATCGGAGTTGATTTGGGGTGGGGGTGCAGGACTGGGAGACAATGTGCCCCTGTCTCAGGCACACCAACACACTAACCTGTCAGCAGTGTCGATTTTGCTGACAGGGATGTAGTTTGCTGGGTTGGTGTCGCTGTACATGGGACATACCGGCTCTGAGGCTCTAGAATAATGTGCTGTGCTGCATGCAACTCCTGTTTGTGTCAAAAATGGCTCAAAATAAACAGATAATGTCAAAAACTATGGGCCCGATTTTCAAACGGGGACACAGGGCTTGCAACCAAGCCCTGCATCCAAGGGTTTGTCACAACTTGCACAAAATGTTATAACCATGGATACAAGTTGCAACAGTGCCCTCATTTTATGGCAGCTTGCACCAAAGCTGTGGTGCAAGCCCATAACTCATCTCCCCCATGGATGCAAAGTTACACTGGGGGAGCAGACGCAAGGGACTTCTGTCGGAGATTTGTGGCAGCTGCAGTTCTAAAATTGCAAATGCCCCCCAGTTTGAAGAAAGTCAGCACTTGCAGCAAACTCTCCACTGCAGGTCTTTTGCGTCCCTCTAAGTGTGATTGAAAATCCGGCCCCATGTGTACAATATGTATTTTATCAATGTATACAAAGATAAGTAGTTATTACAGGGTTTAGAGTAAAAATACAAATTTTTGAAACTGCTAATCAACTTCGGCCAGTTGCTAATAATTTTTCACTTTGATTAGCAGAGGCCACTAATCAAGACTCCAACATTAATTTATGCTTTGTTTTGACATCACAAATGCATGTGGCACACTATTTGGAATGACATTTTGGCGATCACGTTGGTACAAAATACAGTATGTGACATTAGAACATGTAACATCTTTGAAATATGGGGGCAATCTAATCTAATAACTTCTACAAAAAGAGTACCACTACATCTTCAGATTGAAGACATGTGTATCTCATGGGACTGAAAGACCAATTAAATATATTGCTGTTTTCATAAGAAATGCGAGGATATTACAGAAAATTATGCATGGCTCGATAGCTGAAATGTAGGATAAGTAATGTACATATTTAAGTAACATACTTGGTACTATACTTGGTGGTTAAGACAGGCAGAAGACTATTGCCCATTTTGTCTGTCTCCCGCATTAGCGGGGCCATTTGGAATTTTTATTAAATAGAAGATGTTAAAAGATTCAACATTTATAACCTCACCAGGTAGACTGTTCTACAGCAGTATTAAAATGTTAATTAAAACGTTTCTCCTGGCATTTTTTTGGGAAGGCTAGTTTAAGTTGGTATTTATGGCTCCTTAAGTTGGTATTTCTGTGGTTTATTTCCAAACCCAAACTGTCCATTAAGTGACTGTCCTTTATTATTTTAGACATGTCTAGTATATCCCCCTGCTTATGTCTTAGTTCTAATAGGTATAGGCCTAGCTGGTTCAGTCTTGATTCATATGGTACATCTCTTAATCGATGTATTATTTTAGTCACCCTCCGCTGGAACCTCTCCAAGTTGTCTAAATCCTTTCTTAAATAGGGGCTCCATGGGGGAGTACAGTAGTAAAGTTGGGGTCTAACATAGGCCCTGTAAAGGGGTAATATACAGTTTTTGTTCCTGGATATAAAAGCCTTTTTTATACCCCCCAGAATTTTATTGGATTTCTTTACATCATCACTCCAGTGTGGGCTAAAGCTGAGGTCTTGGTTGATTAAGATCTCCAGATCCCTTTCACTTTCCATTGCCTTTAACTGTATGTCATTTAAAGCATAATTATTTCAACTGTAGTTTGCACCTAGGTGCATTACCACACATTTCTCTATATTAAATGTCATCATTCCTGTTAGCCCAGTTCTCCAGTGTTTTTAGACCCTTTCTTAGGTTGTCCACCTGGCTATCATTTCCCACCGCAGCTCCCAATTTCCAATCATCAGCGAATTTTATTAGCCAGTTGTCGATGCCCAGGTTCATATCAGTGAAAAAAATAACAAGAACAGCACAGGCCCTATAACTGTGCCCTGCGACACTCCACTAGTCACTGCACCTGCACCTGATAGTATTCCTCTTATTCTACCTTGCTGCGACCTTTCTGTCAACCAGTTTGTAACCCACTTCAATAACCTGATGTAAATAGCAAAGTCAGCTAGTTTTTGTATTAAGGTGCTGTGGGGGACCTTGTTAAAGGCCTTTTTGAAGTACAAAACGACAACATCCACTGGTCTATTGTTGTCCAGAGCTCCACTAACCTTGTCATAAAAGACAAGTTATATTAGTCAGGCATGGCCTTTGTTTTTTAAATCTGTGCCGTGTTACATCCAGGAGGTTCTTATTGTTTATTTCCTCATTTAGATTATCTTTTATGATTGATTCCATTATTTTACCCAACACAGATGTTAAACTGATGGGTTTGTAGTTGATCACTGCACCCTGGTCACCTTTCTTAAATATTGGGATAACAATCACTGACTTCCAGTCATCTGGAACCTCCCCTTCCACAATTATTGTCTAATTTTAGCAGTGGATCAACCAGCCAGTTCCTTATTTCTTTTAATAACCTTGGGTGTAGTATATCTGGGCCTGCTGATTTTGATGGATCAATTTTTGCCAACGTATTTACTATTTCAGTTTGTGTAATCTTAATATTTGATATCCCAGTGCTTAATTTAAATGGTATGTGATTTAGCTCACTCCCATTGTCCTGTTTGTATATTGATTTCATATATACTGAACAGAAATATTCGTTAAAAGTTTAGCTTGCCCCTTTGGCTCTGAGATTTCGTTGGTGCCTTCTTTGATTGGGCTCACTGTTCTATCTGTACTTTTATTGTTACTATAGAAGGACTTGTTGTTTTATTGTCCTTTATATGGTCCAGCCTAAATTCCAGTTCATTTTTTTTCCATTTTTATCATATATTTACTTTCCCTTAACTGATTTTTGTAGTTATCAATGTTGTAGAGACTATTTTTCTTTTTCATTGTTGTATATGCTTATCTTTTTTTACTTAGTTGTTTATTTAGTGTGTATGTATACCACAGAGGAACTTTGCCTCTTTTGTTATATAATGGTCTGTTGGGTACATACTTATCCTCAAGCTCGAGTAATTTATTTATTTAGGCTGTTGGTTAACTAGGATCTGCAGCATATCCTGTAGGTACGGAAATGGGCAGACTGGGTGGACCAAGTGGTCCTTATCTGCCGTCAAAGTCTAAGTTTCTAAGTTTCTGTGTTTCCTATGTTTCTAAGTTTCTGTGTTTCTATGTTTACTTATTTATTTTTATTTAGTATGTTTTTTCTGGTGGGGCCTCCCGTCAAGCTCTGCCCTGGTCACAGCCCCTGGACTCCCACCTACCATCACTGTCGGCACTCTCCCTGGCACGCCTGGCTTTCCCCATGGAGGGCCGGGCCACAGCACTGGTTCCCCTTTCCCAGAACCACCGAACCAGTATCTGTTTGGGAGAGCCGGCGATGGAGGCTAATTGAAGCCCAGGGAGGGCTTCATAGAGACGGATGACCCACACATTTTTCTCCCCTGTAAGCAGGGGGTGGGGACATGCAATGATGACTGGCATCCACCCCGGCCCTGGATTCTAGTAGGCGCTGATGCGTAGTAGTGAACCCAGCCTCTGCTGGGTGTCGCTACTGCACCGAGCACTCAGTTTACCCCCCCCCGGAGAAGGTGAGCAGTCTTGGGACACTTGATCCTTCTCCCCCAGCCCTTTGATGACCTGGATTTGTTCCCGAACCCAGGTCACTGGCGTCGCAAGTGGAAATCCAACCGGTGTGACGAATCTCAAACCCAAAATCCTAGTTCCTGTCTGATACCAGCAAAGTCAGCCTAACGATAATTTCTTGTTTTTTAATCTGGTGATGAGCTTGGTAGCCCTTCTTTGCACTCTCTGCAAGAGTTTAATGTCCTGTTGTTGATATGGAGACCAGAAAGAACAACTGTGCAAGTGTAGTCATACATATGATTGTAGAGCTGCATTAGACAGTCTTCGTTCCTAGTAACGAAAGACTTCCTAATAATATTAATGAACTTGTTAGCAGTCTGGATTGCCTTCCTAATGTGTGTGTGCATACCCAAGCTGTTATCAATTTTGATTCCAAGATCCCTTTCAGTTTCCACTGATGGTAGAATTGTATTATACTGTATAACTCATAAGATTTCTTGGGGTTATGTCGACCCAGGTGTAACACCATGCATTTGTCAAGGTTAAACTCCCTTTTATTCCTGGAAGCCCAGGTTTCAATAGATTTCAAGTCTTTTACCTGAGAGAGATAATTTTGCTCTGTGCTGACATCACAATTATTTTGGTGTTGTCAGCAAATTTAACAATTTGGTTACTCAGCCCATGGTAAAGATCCCATAAAAAATTTGCTGAATAAGACCGGGCCCAGTACTGACCCTTGGGGGACCCCACTAGTGACTGGTTTTACAACAGAAAGTTTGCTCCTGATTCAAACCTGTTGTGTTCATCCCATTACCCATGAGTTCACCCAGTTTATCAGATAGTGACTGTACCCCATGTTGGTAAGTTTTTGTACTAATTCTAGGTGGGGTACCTTGTCAAAGGCTTTTTTAAAATCCAGGAAAATTACATCCATGGGTTGTCCCACATCCAAGTTGGCACTAACAGAATCATAGAAGGTTATGAGGTTTGTTATGTAGGATTTGTCCTGGATGAATCCATGCTGTATTATGTCATTTAATCCCTTATTAGCACTTTCAGTCTCCAGATTTGCTTTTACAAATGTTTTCATCACGTTGCCCAGTACAGAAGTAAGGCTTATTGGCCTGTAGTTTCCTGGAGATGACTTACTACCCTTTTTATGTATGGGCGCTACCATTGCTTTTTTCCAGGTTTTTAAGAAACTTAGGGTGCACTTCATCGAGGCCTGATGATGAATTTGGTTTAAGGGATCTAATAGCTTCCGATACATCTGCATCAGTGAAACCAACAATGTTAGAGTCATCTTGAGGACTTGTAGATATAGATGAATTGCTAGTATTAAAGACAGTAAAGAAATAGTCATTGAATGCATTTGCTATTTCTGAAGGACTGTGTAAGGTAATTCCATTTACAACTGATGGGTCTATAGCTCTGCTTCTATTCCTCATGCTGTTTACATAAATAAAGATGGGTTTTTGATTATCTTTTGTACATGATATCTAGAATTCTAACTTGTTTATTTTCTTTTTTTAGTTGTTTAGTCTATTTCAGTTCTATCTTGTAATTCAGTTTGGATTGTTCAGTGTTGTTGTTTCTTAATTTAGTATAGGCTCTTTCTTTTATTTATTTATTTACAAGTTTTACCAGCAGAGCACACTGATCAGAGTACTGCTCGATTCCAGGTGCATCCTGGGGGAAGGGGAACATAGCAACAGACAGAATACATACAGTACATTTGCAACACAATAAAAAGAGGTAGGTACAAACATGGCTATGCTAACATAAGTTAAATTGTTGCATATATTAATTTATACACAGCAGCACTTGAGATATGATAGTTACAGAAGACAATCCAGGAACATGATCAATACTGTTCTCGTGTACTTCTATCCACAATCACATGGAGTGAAGAAGTGTTCATTTATGAGGTGACTGAGGTTCTGGGAGTAGGTTGTTAGCTGGGTAGTTGCAGGGAGGGAGTTCCATAATTTGGGCATGCGGTGTCTGAAGGCTTCTTGTCCTGATGATGACAACATATGTGGAACCGACAGGAGGCTGGTGTCAGCATTTCTCAGGGAATATGCTGGAGCAGTATGAGTCATAAGCAAAGCCTTGAGGTATGGAGGCAAGGACTGGGACCAGTACTTTGCTGTGAGCTTGGTGCACTGGGCCTATTGGCGGTCATGCAGCAAGGGCAGATTTAGAGACTGATAGAGGTTGCAATGGTGTGAGTAGGATGTGCTGTCACTGGCAAAACTGCAGAATGAGTGGAAAAGAGGGTCCAGTCTGGCTAGGTTGGGCTTGGGACCGGCACTGTAAACTACATCCCCACAGTCGAATATGGGGAGAATCATTTTATGTATGAGTGCCCTACGAGCTGGCAGGGGGATGCAACCACAGCTGTGGTAGAGAGCACCCAGTTTTTGACTTTTTTTGTGGATGGCATCGATGTGTACAGAAAAGTTGAGATGCTGGTCCAGCCAGACCCCAAGATATCTAAAGAAGGGGCAATCCTCCGAAGTAGTCCTGTCCATGGTGTGGAAAGAGGGGGTGGTTTTAAGCTGAGAGAGTCTCTGCCTTATGCTGAATGTCATGGAGACAGTCTTCTTGGCACTGAGGAATAGCTGGTTAGTGCAAAACCAGAGCTAGACTTCATTGAAGTCCTGCTGCAACTTGGTCGCTACATCAGCAGTTGAAAGGCCAGAAACATATAAGACTGTATCATCTGCATACATATGTATGGATGTGTGTGGGCAGGTAGTGGACAGATCATTTAGAAAGATGGAAAATAGGATTGGGCTCAGGACCGAGCCTTGGGGGACACCGGTGGTAGCTGGGAAGGAGGGGGAGGTGGAACCACCAATTCTGATGGATTGGGATCAGCCTACCAGGTGGGAGTATAATCAACTGGTGGCATTGGCAGATAGCCCAGCATGTTGAGTGCCTTGATCAGGTCTACAAAAATAGAGGAGGTGATGTGACCTTTGTCCATGCCATCCAAGATGGAATTGTGATCCATAGGAGTGAGGTGGCTGTGGAGTGGAACTTTCTGAAGACAGACTGGTAGGGTGAGAAGAAGAAGGAGGAGTTGAGAAAAGAGGAGAGTTGGGAGAGAACTAGTTTCTCTTGAATTTTTGCCAGAATGAGGAGGGAGATAGGATGGTAGTTGCCCGGGACAGAGGAGTCACTTCCCTTTGGGAGTGGGATGACAGTAGCGTGTTTCCATTCTTAGGGAATTGAAGCAAGAGAGAAGGAGAGATTGAAAAGATCAACCAGTGGGTGGCAATTGCAGGAGCAACTAGGTAGAGCATCTTGGAATCCAGACCGGTGGGGCATTTATCTTTGTTAGGGTTTAAGGCGATCAAAGCTTTCAAAACATCCAAGGGGGAGACTTGACAGAAGGAGGGGGCTGAAGGGGAATGGGCTTGTGTGGGGGTAGCTGTGGCAGGGGGTTTGGACTGGACTGGGGGGAGAGCAGACAGCAGTGCCGAGGTGCAACTTGTAAAATAGGAGTTAAATTTGGTTGCTACTGCTAGTGGGTCTGTTACTACAATACCACCTACATTCAATGCAGGTGAGGGGGAATGAAAGCGTGGGAAGAAGATGGATTTGACCACTTTTCAGAATGTTGATGGATTGTTTATTTTAGCCTGGAAGGAAGATTTAAGGTATGATGCCTTAGCCTGCCTGATTTGAGTAGTACAGGTGCTGTGTAAGGATCGGTATTTTGCGTGGTCGACGGGGGAACTGGAATCCTTGAAAGTCTTCCATGCCTGGTCTCTGGCTCTGATGAGGGACATCATGTCAGCAGTGATCCACGGCAAGTGGGCACCCCTCACCTGAGACTGTTTGAGAGGTGCATGGATGTCCCATGCAGCTATGAACTTGAGTTTGAAATAGAGCCACATGTTGTTGATAGAAGAGGCCCTGGGGATGGGGGACCAATCAGTGGCAGTCAGATTATTTAGTAGCATGGCAAGGTCCAGGGATTTAAATGACCTTGAGAGAATGGTTCTGGAAGGGGGGGTTTTAAGCTGGAAAATTTTATGGATTAAGTAAATCATATGGTGATCACTTAGTGAGTCAGGTAGGGTGCCTGAGGCAATTTGCAATGCTGGTGGGATGTCAGGGCCAAGTCCAGAAGGGAGTGCTTATTTGACTTCTTGTTCAGTCGAGTGGGTTCAGTGATCATTTGTGACAGATTTAGTGCTGCAACTTGGTTACGGAGCTTTGAGGTGGTGCTGGATAACCAGTTTAAATTAAAATCCCCTAGGATATGGCGCTCGCCACCCTAGGTGAGGGAATTCAGGGAGTCCAGGTGTTCCATAATAACTGGTAACATGGTTTGGGGGGACAGTAAAACTCTGCTATAAATAATGGGGTAGTATGGGGGAGGAAGAGTTTGATTTGTAGTGCGTCTATAGTGTGAAGGAGTGTTGGTATATTGACAGGGGTGAAATGGATGGCAGAAGAGATATACATAGCTATCCCACCTCTCCTCTCCTCTCCTCTTGTTGCCTGGTCAGTTGATCCTGATAGTGGAATAGCCTGGGATGGAGATTTCACAGTCATTGTTGGGGGGAGCTTAAGCCAATTTTCGGAGATAATCAGAATGTCAGGTTTTAGGGAGGTGATAGTTGGCTGCAGCAATGTGATTTTGTTTAGCAGGCTGCAGATGTTTAAATGCATCATTTTTAGATCATGAGGTAGACTGAGGGGGGTAGTGGATGGCCCTGTATTTGGGGTGGTAGATGGCCTTGGTTTTGTCTCAATGTCCCCAGAAAGTAGCAGCAGAAGGGTCATTAGGAATGTGTAATAGAGCATGCAGCTCTGAAGTTTGTGGGTAGTGGACCTTGGATGGCTACCTTCACTGGATGGATAAAGTGCAGTAGAGTTTAAGGCTATGAGGCCAGCATGGAAGGAGGGTGGCAGGACTGAGGAGCTGACCGCCATATAAGTGCCATCGACCTCTGGTAAAGCCCGATGTGGGTAGTGCAAGAGGGTGTCTGCCAAGCTGGCATTGTGTAGGTTGTGACATTTTGAATCAGCTCTGTTGAGAAGTTGGAGGGAGGGAGAGAGTGAAACTAGAGAGAATAGTGGAGCAAGAAGGGCGATTTACAGTAAAAACATGGTGGGAGTACCTTTTGAAAGGAATCCTGTAAGTTAAAGAAAAAAATGCACAGTGGTAGCCTCAAGTGGCAAAACAGTATAGGTTGCTAATGGGAAAGATGACTGATAGGCTAAAAAGACCACATGTTAGGGACTGTATATACTATATAAAAGTAAACGTCCACCAAGGGTGGTGGTGGGGCAGCCGACGCAAAGCGTCAGCTGAGCAATCTTAAGAGAGCCACGTCTCGAATTTGGAATGTTGTCCATACTTTGTGCCAGAAATTTGGGGAAGGGCTGCCTCTGCAGTGCCCTCACGACCTCCTTGTGGGTCCCGCAGCTGTGGAGACAGGAATTATGAGGACACAGAATTTAAAACAGAGGCCTGCGAGCAGGATAAGGCTGCTTTGATTAACAATTGGAAGCCCCCCTGGGAGGAGCTCAATGCAGCACTCAGCATGTAGCAAACAAGGTGCTTACAGCCTAGCTGGAACTTCAACTTTAAATTTAAAATTACAATTCCTGCTCCAGAGCTTAGCATCACAAAGCATGCAGCCAGTAATTCATAAAATCAGAGCTAGAATTAAGTTAAAGCTACCTGTCCCACAGTATAGCAGTAATTAATAAATCAGAGCTATAATTAAGTTAAAAGCTACCTGTCCCACAGTACAGCAGCTTTAAGCATTTGGGTACTCCACATTCAGTGTATCATATGAATTAAAATTCCTTAAAGCATTTAACTGATATGCAATTATACAATGAATTTTGCTGGAGAACTTTGTGCAAAAAAAAAAACTATCTGTAGGTCTGTGCCAAATTTTTAAAGCTTTGCAGCCCTGTTGCGCCTTTTAACAGAGTCCTAATTCGAAATAAAAATGGCACCACATTTGAACCCAATCTTAAGAGAGCCACCTCTTGAATTCAGAACACCGTCCATACTTTGTGCCAGAAATTTGGGTGAAGGTTGCTTCTGCAGTGCTCTCATGACCTCCTTGCGGGTCTCGGAGCTGTGGAGTCTGGAATTATGAGGACACAGAATTTAAAATGGAGACCTGCAAGCAGGGTAAGACTGATTTAATTAATAATTGGAAGCCCCCTCTGGGAGGAGCTCGAGGCAGCACTCAGCACATAGCAAACAAGGTGCTTACAGCCTTTCTTTTGTATTTGTACCTTTAACTGTTTTGTCATCCATTAGGATAATCTGCTCTTTTTATTATTTATTAAATTTTTAGAGGTATACCAATCCTCAGCTTTGGAGAATATGTTGAGCAATGATACCCAACCTTTCTCAACTGCAAGAGCCTGAAATAAGCTGTCCTACTCAATTGATTGCAGTGTTTTCCTTGATGTTGGCGTAGTCAGCTTTTGCATAGTTTCTAATGTAAATTCTATTAATGTCAATAATATTACCCTCAGAGTATGACACATTTGTTAAATCCCCAGCCCTTCTATCCTTGACTGGCTGGCATTCCCTCCCATGTCTTGTGTATAGAGCAGAGATTATGATGGAAGTCACTTAATTTTTTACATTGGGCTGACACAATATGTCCACACAGTACCATTCTTTTCACTGCAAAAGCAGGGCACAACATTTAAACAGCTCAGACAGTTTGAATAAAATCTCCCCTCCACCATCACTGCCAAAAGTACGGCACCACACTTCAGTAGTTCAGTAAATGTCTCTTTTCCCATCTCTACAGAAGCAGGGCACAACACTTCAGTTCAGTAAATGTATCTTTTTCTATCACTGCAAAAGCATGGCACAGCACTTCAGTAGTTCAGTAAATCTCTCTTTTCCCATCACTGCAAAAGCAGGTTACAACACTTGGAAGCTCACCCCCCCCCCATCACTGCAAAAGCAGGACACAGTACTTAATAGCAGCAGTCAGTAAATGTCTCTTCACTACAAAAGCAGGGCACAATATTTAGCAGCACAGTAAAATGTCTCTTTTCCGATCACTGCAAAAGCAGGGCACAATATGTAATAGCAGCAGTCAGTAAATGTATATTCACTGCAAAAGCAGGGCACGATACTTAGCAGCAGCACAGTAAAATGTCTCTTTTTCCCATCACTGCAAAAGCAGGGCACAATACATAAATAGCAGCAGTCAGTAAATGTCTCTTTACTGCAAAGGCAGAGCATACTACTTAGCAGCACAGAAAAATGTCTTATTTTCCCATCACTGCAAAAGCAGCATGCAACACTTGACAGCTCTCAGTAGTCTCTCCCCACACATCACTGCAAATTAAGCAGGGCACAATACTTTCAGCAGCTCAGTAAATGTCTCTTCCCATCACTGCAACAGCAGGGCACAACACTTAGTAGCTCAAAGCTGTCTGGTATGTCTCTTCTCCCCCAAGCAATGTGAAGAACAGGGCACACACTTTAAAATGTCTCATTTAAGCAGAGCACACAGTTTTTTACATAGTTGCACTGACTCAGCAGGGAGGCTGATGTCCAATATTCATATCTGCATCTACAGGGCACAAGATGCAGGGCACAACTTAATTTTTCACACTTGACTGAGGGTACCACCTTTTTTTCATTGCAAAAGCAGGGCACAACACTTAACTCAGGCAGTTTATCAATTCAGAGTCAAAAGCTGTCCTTCACTGTGAAGTCTGCAGGGCACAAACTTATATTTTTGTAATCCATCCTCAAATCCTCTGCATTGGAGTCGTGCAATGATTACTTGTTTGCTTTGCCGAGGAGGCTAATGTCCAATCTCTGCCTTTGCAGGGCACATTACTCCCTACCCAAACTGGCACAGATTTTGTTCACCAAAACTGTCCTGATTCTTGAAAAGTGTGCTAACTGCTGGCTGTTCCCTTGGGGCATTGATTGGCACTTTGATTCAGCTGCCCACCCCCCTTGTCCTTACTTCTGTGTTCCAGGCCTTTGGCCTTGCCAGTTAAATTACCTTCTTGCTGTTTGCACAGCAATCCCCCACCGATTCTGTGTGCCTAGTCAAGTGCTCTCCTGTGTTTGTTTCTTCCCTCTGTTGAGGTTTCCTGCCCATAAAGAATGAAAGTTTCTACTTGTTTTTTTGTAGAGTCCCTGATTCCCTTGCTGCACTTGTAATGCTGCTGAAAACTGTGTCTCAGCCTCTGCTTGCCCCCACATCTCAGTCATTCTCATCTTTGCTCCCCTCCTCTCAGGCTCTTGACCTCCTCAGCTCTTCTCAGCTTCTGGCTCCTGGGCTGTCTGTGGTTTCTACCTCCTCCTGGCTCCCTCTGCCCTGCTAAGAAAAGGAACAAAAAAAATAACACATTACTACTACTACCAGACATAAAACATGATGAGGAAATAAATAAAGCCCTACAAAAAAACAACAACATTGTACTCACCACAGTTGAAACTCCAGCCTGCTCCCTGACTAGTTTCTTCCATCGGTGATGCAGATGCAGCAAAGGACTGAATCATGTTTCTCCTGCACTTATAGTGGGTAGGGGGAGGAGCTAGGATGTCCTTCTAAACACTAACAGACAGCTCAGGGCACAGGGAGCGGGACCCAGGGGAAGACGAAAGAAAAAATTAAAGTCACAGTGCCTGAACAAGCCATTTTTACAGGAACTACCACCAGTTCTGAATGATTAGCAATGACTGCTAATCATGCTCACAACTGAGTCGCATTTCCTGATTCTTGGGTTGCAAATTGTGATGCAAACCTGCTTAATTTATCCCTTGCAAAATGTTGAATTTCTTTAGTGTGTTCCTGGATTCTCTTTTTGACTGGTCAAATTGTGTGACCTTTATTCATTTTGACCAGGTGCACCATATCTAATAAACTACAAACACATCATTACAGTCTAAATTCCAGTCCAAAACAATTCACTTCTGACTCACTGGACCCAGGAACACATTCCCTTATCCTTGTATATTGGCAACGAGAACAATTATTGCACTTGAAAAATTCCTTTCTCAAACATAACAGCAAATTGTCGGGTTTTGGATTGGAGAAGTGGCTAACGACCTCTCCAACACCCACACTACCAATCCTAGTGAAGGTTGCCTTTGGATTTTTTCCTGTTATACAGGTGCTAACATAGGATCTGCTTTCAGAATGTGCCAGAATTTGTAAGTAAGTACGTAACATTTTATTTATCTAGTGCCCAATCCCAGAGGCTCTGGGCACTGTACAGGTACACAAGAGTTCAAAATAAATACAGTCCATCAAATACAAAGATATATACTCTAAGTTTTTCTCTCCATATGTTTACCCACTCATTGTGCTATTCAGCTCTATTTAACTGGTTAGCACAGTATCAATGAAGGAACATTAACAGTGACTTTGAAGCACTTTTGTGTGCCACCAGTTTGTGACACTTTGATGTGTATAAATCATAGGAAAATGTTGATGACAGATTTACAGTTTAAAGTAGACTACAACTAAATTGACTGTAAAATGTTTAGGAAATTGAAGCCAAGGGGAATTATTGGGTTATAAAATGGCCCCTGTTTAACAGCTAATAACAGTGGCAATTTTTCTTCCAAAAAGCAGAGAAAAGCACTCACAGGAGAGATCTCACAGGCAATATTACTGGTGAGGGTGCCATAGCCAATAGCCAATAAAAGGATGTCCAAACTAAAAATTGCCATTCCAAGGGAGGATTTGAGATCAGTGAAGGGACTGAAGGTATTTACAGTGGTGATCCAGTCAGTTAGTTCAGTGTCACCTACTGAGAGTTTGTTAATAATGGAGGCTATGTACTAATAGGCCAAAGGCTTGTACCCTGCCCACATAGCGCCACACCTGCAGACAGGTGAGCACAGGCTGGTATTCATGAATGGATGCTACCTGTCTGCAGCTCCACCCCACCCAGGTGCAGGATGGCCAGGTGCAGAATAGCAGACCCATGTGGACAATCGGATGCCCATTTCAGGTCCAGAAGTGGATCCCTTGCACGGGAAGGCACTGGTCCAGGTGCATGAATAAATTTAGACACCTGGACCCACGTGGCCATGCCACTCTGTCTCGCTGTCCCCCCAACATGATACTCACCCCAGTGGCCTGGGGCCCCCCTCCAGCCACAACCCTGCCCCCCAGGAGCCAGGAACCCCCCCACAAAGGCAGCAGTGCCCTGGCCCTGTCAGTTGTCAAATGCATCCCCAACACACACACACGAAGGGGCCCTGTCCCAGGTCCTGGCAGTGACCCCCTCCACTGCACAACACCACTCCATCCACTGACCCCATGTCAGAATCCTACCCCTGACCCTGACCAGGTACCCCAGCACAACCATTGGTGAACAGTGGTCCCCCAACACCTAGAGGTGCCCAGCCACAGATATCCGACCCTGACCCTGGTACTCCAGCACAATCATTGGTGGACAGTGGTCCCCCTCTCTGTGGCATGAACAACATCCCCACTCCCCCATACCTGCATGCTGGTGCCATGGCTGTTGCCTATGATTGGCACAGCCCTCTACACACCTCCTCAGCTACCCACTGTAAAACTGATACAGGGAGTGCATTGCTTATTTATAGGCAGCATGCTCACAGCATCAATTGTATGGTAGGTGGCTGAGGAGGTGTGTGGAGGGCTGTGCTAGCTCACCGGCAATAGCCGTGGCTCTTGCATACAGGTACAGGGGGTGTTGTCAGTGCTACAGGGGCAGGGGTACCACTGTCCACCAATGATTGTGCTGGGGTGCCAGACTCAGGTATGTGTGCACCAGGGCTTCGCAGTCTGTTGGGGGGATCCTTCACAACAGTGGGGTGGGGCTGACATGTGTGGGGCATTGGTGCTGCTTGTCATACAGGGACAGGTTGCAATGTATGGGGTGGGGGTTCTGCTTGTACAATGCCAGGTCAGGCAGCCATGTGGGGGGGTCAACATGAGGTGGGGCAGACATGAGTGTGTGGGGGGTGTTACACACCAACAACAGGGCTGGGGCAGTCCTGTGCAGTCCTGTGTGTGGGGTGTGGTATGTATGCCACTACAGGACACAGTGCCAACATGTGCACCCACCCAATCAGCTGCCCCAGCCTTCTCCATCAGCCTAGTGGGCTGGGGCAGTATGGAGAGCCATATCCCCAGTCCCACTGCACCTGGTGGGTGCAGTCTGTGGGGGCACACAGTGGGTTACAGCAGGGTCCTGACTGCTGTAAACTGCTTGCCACTACACCCTCTGAGAGCTGCACTATGCACCTTTGTGAATGGTGCATAATGTGGACATTCCTCTCACCCACCTCTGGCATGTTGCAGTCTACGCAGCTGGAGGATTGGGTGCATATGGGCTGCATGCCCCTTTTTGTGCATCCCACATGAGGGGGTGCAATAGGTGCAGAGTGGCTATGCGCCACAGATACATGGTGCATAGGCATTCCTCATATTCTTCCGTAGGACCCATTAAGTCCTGTAACTGGGGTTCGCTTCTTATTTGCTCCCACCCAGAAGGTCTAGGGATTTTTCAGATTCTCAGATTGTGATTGTTTGAACACTCCATTTGTAGTCTCATTATGTTCCCTTTTTTTACATCTATTTCTAAGGTCCTCTAGCTCTACCAATCATCATCAAGCTCTAAAACTTGTACTGCTTCCTGTCGCAATCCCTGGCATTCACTGCAGCATACTGTACATTTTTCTAACAATTTGTTGTTTACCTTTATAGGCCTTTTTTATATTAAAATGTTAAAAGGAAATAAAACAGAATTTATGGACCACAAAATTATGAACAAAATGACAACAGCCCTAGAGTATTGGCAAGTAGTCCTAACAGACGACTTCAATTTTCCTGATATAAACTGGGAAAGAAATTGTGCTGCAAACAATCAGAGTAACGTTTTCTTAGACTTCTGTAATGAAAACAATTTAATTCAGTTTATAAAGCAACCAACTAGATTTAATAATATATCAGATCTAGTACTTACAGCCAGTGATATTAATATAACAAAATGTGAAACTGTGTCACCAGTGGGTAATAGTGACGATTCCTCTGTTTTGTTTAGTTTGGACTATGCAAATCCACCTATTGTAGGCTGCACAAAGATTTACCTATACAAAACTGCAAATAAAGAGGGAACATATAAAGATTTAAGTGGAATAAAATGGGAGGATGATTAGCAGGGAAACTATAGATGAGTTGTGAGCATGCACTAAAACCACAATACACAACACCATGAAAGCCCATTTTAAACAAGTGAATAAATATAATAAACATGGAAGAAAACCTAGATGATTAAACAAAAGCTTAATCAAGTTAATAAAAAAGAAAAACAAAACATACGGACAATACATTATAAATAAAACAGAATCAAATTGGTTAAAATGTAAGCAAGTTCAAAGAAAATGTAAGAATAAAATAAATAAAGCTAAAAAAAGGGTATGAACTATATTTAGCAAAAATCACTACAAAATCCAATCTTAAACAGTTTTTTTAGCTGTATTAATTCACTGAAAAAGAGCAAGGGAGAATTAACTACAATCACAGTTAATAATACTGTTATTACAGAGCCTATAGAAATTGTAAACTAATTTAATAACTTTTTCTGCTCTGTATATGCAGAACAGACTATACAAAACATGCAAAGAGATTATGGGATAATGGAAGGGAAACATAGTTTCTCAAAAGAAAAAATAATGACAGGAATTGAAAATATGAAAGATCATAGTGCCCCTGGAATGGATAACATAACTTTTACTATGCTTAAAATTATGAAAGAAAATATTTGGTTACCATTAAAATTACTTTATGAAAAAAAACACTCAATACCAGAAATTTACCCAAAGAATGGAAAAAATCTAAAGTTACTCCAATTCATAAAGGTGGCAGTAAAATTTTGGTGTCCAATTATAGGCCCATAAGCCTTACATCAATACCATATAAAATACTGGAAACCTTAATAAAGGATAGCATTAATCAACATATTAACAAAGATTCACTGTTTGACCAGAACCGGTATGGTTTCTAAAAGCAGTACTCTTGTGCCACAAATTTGGTTTGTTTTTACAATCATGTTAGCAGGATGAGGGATAATGGTGTCCCTGTAGATGTATTTTGTTTGACTTGAGTAAAGCTTTTGATCGACTCCCACATTAGGCAATACATCAAAAACTGAAAAAGTATGAAATTGATAACTTTATTGTTAGATGGATAGATGACTGGCTTCATGACAGATCCCAAGTAGTCTCAGTTCGAGGCCACCAGTCCACTGAAGGCCAGATAACAAGTGGAGTACCACAAGGGTCAGTAATTGGACCCCTGATATTTCAGATTTTCATGGCAGATTTAGATGATAATATTTGTAACATTATTAAGAACTATGTGGACAATACAAACATTTTTGGCCCATGTAAAAACATTGAACAATTTCAGACCCTACAAAATGATATCAATGCATTAAGCACATGGCAACAAAATGGGGGATGCAGCTCAACCTTGAGAAATGCAATGTTTTACATATTGGTTGACATAACCCAAATTATGTTTATTATTTAGATGGGGCACCGATCCAAATTAAAGCTACTGAAAAAGATTTAGGGATTCTTATTGGCAACAAACCTCCATTATTGCCAAAGCAAATAGGGTAATATTAGCAATTAAAAGAAACATTAAGAGCAGAAAATCTGAAGTATTATTGCCGCTGTATCTCTCTTGTGTGAGACCTATCTTGGACTATGTATCTCATATATGGTCTCCATATGAAATAACAGAAATTAATAAATTAGAAAAAATACAAAGAAGATATATCAAATCAATAACCATGTTGAAACAATATTCTTACAAATACAGATTAGATAAATTAGGGCTACACAGTTTGGAGGTCACAAGGCAGAGAGGTGATCTCCTGTTCTTTTTTAATATATTAAATAACCCTTTATTAATATTGGTTCTAGAAATTGAATTCAAGAATGACCAACTGAATACTAGAGGACATCCATTACAGATTAAGTTTGAGAGATTTAAAACTAAAAATAGAAAATATTTTTATACTTTATGGACAATTTCACTTTGGAATAGATTACCTATTAAAGTCATCTCAAGTATTACAAAAGAAAACTTAAAAAAAAACCTTGATGAATATATAGCTACAATAGGGACCCTTAAATATTATAATTTGTCCTAATAAGAGCTATTATGGGTCATGCCTTTTTTGCTCCTGCTGAACTTAACGAACTTAGTGATATGGTTAAGGTTTATTGAGCATTGAATTCGGAGACTTTCAAAATCTTGTTGTAGGACAGTTCAAAGGACAAGAAAGCTGTTGTACTATTGTTCTGACATCACATCGATAGTACAACAACTTTTCTGACCTTTGAACTACCCTGTTCATTGTTACAGTTCCAGAATTGGTTTCTAAGGTGCTCCACTCACCACCCTCCACCAGCTGTTACCTCTTAGCCTTAGAACAGTAGCAAAACACTATTAGAATACTTTTTTATTTTCTTATTAGTAGCATGAGCGTGTCTATATGGATTGGGCTGGCAGCAGTTTTTTAATCACAGTCGGGAGCTGATAATGAAAGCTGCACCAAGCTCTCCAAAAAAAACTTAATTTAATGTAAGAAATATTGTTTTGTCAAAAATCTTCTCCACTTATTGCAGTTCGGGGACATGTGGGTGAAGAGAGGTGAATGAGTGAGCAGGCAGTTGGGGGGAAAAAGCGAGTAGGTAGTTAAATGAATGAGCGGATGGAGAGAGAAAAACTGACAGCCCCTTTTCTCTAGCGAGCAGGCAGGTACGTGATCGAGCTGGGGGAAGAGACAAGCTGAACGCCTGTTGTGTCCTGTAGTTTTTTGAACCACATACTATATAAAATAGTATATGGGAAACCATACACAAACAAAGGCTGTGTTTCCATCGAGGGCTTGAGATGACATCGGGACCTCTTGAGCTTCACTCTCGAGGTCCCTGCAATGTCATCTCAAGCCCTCGATGGAAACACAGCCTTGTTGTGTATGGTTTCCCATATACTATTCTATATTTAGTAGATGGGACTCATTGCTTCTACATATGTGCCTTATAGGACCACACAGTTGGAGGATTACTTCTAGACCTGGGTACAAACAAAACAAGGGCTACATAAAGCAACAGCATACATTAAGTTTTTAAAGCTGGTCCTTCGTTTTGAGTGTGAAACCTTTATGAGAAGAAATCAGCCTGATAGAAGTAGAAATGGAGTTCCAAACAGAGGCAGCTCGGTAGCGGAAGGATTTTTGCTCCATTCCTGTGTGCATAAGTAGAGTCTTTAATAAATTATTTGCTGTGGAGTGGGAGTATGGGTGATTGACAAGTGTGAGCAGTACTGTGAGACAATATTCTATGTTGGGCTTACCTGTTGCTGACAGCAGTTCAGGGTTATCACTGACTAAGTCCTCCATATTTTGATTTTACACTGCCACCATTTCTGAAATGTTTTGATGTCTGGAATCTGTAAGTGTAATTAGGCAGTGCAAGCACAATCGACTCCAAGGCTAGGAGATCAGAATGCTGTGGGTTCTATCCCCACACCAGGTACTTCGGTTAAATCCCAATACTAACACTGTAGTGAATCGTGAGGGGGGTGCAGCACTCCTGAGGTGCCATCTTTCAGATGAGACGTTAAACTGAGGTCCCATCTGCCTGTTCTGGTGGTAGTTCAGGTGGATGTTAAAGATCCCATGGCACTTCTCGAAAAGAATAAGGGAATTCTCCCAGTGCCCTGGCCAAGTTTCCCCCCATTCACTAAAAATACCACCAACCGCTTAATGTGGTTCAAGGTCAGTTGGCTTTCATCTGTATCCCCCTCCCCTGGGTTGTGCCTGAAAATAGGTAGAATTTGTCTAGTGCACTTACCCAGTCAGCAATAACTAAATAAATAAATCATTCTCCATAATATCGCAAGATTACAAAAATGGTGGCTGTGTAGTGTCAGAAACAGGAAAATTAAAGACAGGGATAATTTTGAAGTGCTGCCAGCTATAGATAGTCCTGATACCTCAACTGAAACAGATTTATATGGGCTTTCAAATTATGACAGACATGGGTCATAAATTATTTCCTTTAACTCATGGTAACTGATCTGCTGATAGTGCCTCAATGCAAGGAAATCTGATTTGGAGTCCTAATACAGAACAAAAATGAAGCAAACAAGTCATCCGAGTATCCCAATGTTCATATGAACTTAAATTAGCAAAGGGAAACAAAAAATTCCTTTTTTTAACTATATAAATATCAATAAAAATGGGAAGCAGCCAATTGGCCTAATAAAATTAAACAACGCAGAAATCAGTGACACCAATCTAATGGCTGAGGAATTTAATTTTTACTTCAGTAGTATCTACCAGCCCTTAGATAGGGAAGTAAACACTGCTTGCCCGACTCCCACTGATGGATTCATTATAAGTGAATCTGAGGTGAGAAGTAGAATACTTAAACTAAATGTAAATAAATCACCAGGGCCAGACGAGCTTCACCCCTGGCTGTTACATAAAATAGCAGATGAGATCTCAGACCCTCTTGCTGACATCTATGCAAATTCAGTCTTTGAAGGGAGAGTACTTCAAAACTGGAAAGAAACAACAATAATACCTATACACAAAAAAGGACCTAAGACCAATATTAAAAACTATAGACCAATCAGCTTAACGTTCACAATAGGTAAACTTTTTGAGGGATTCATAAAGGATAAACTACTTGAGTACCTAAACAGAGAAGGGTTACTGGACATAAATCAGCATGGATTCAAAACAGGTGGATCATGTTTGACCAGCTTGTTAAATTTCTTCAAACCAGTCAGCAATGCAATGGATGTGGGCCTACCGGTAGATATATTGTTTCTGGACTTCTCCAAGGCCTTTGACAGTATGCCACATGGTTTATTAATACAAAAGCTTTATGATATGAAAGTAATTACCATCATCAGCTATCACTTCCATACCCAAAATAGGTCAATTCAAGACAGCTCTAAAAAAATCACATTCTGTCCTCTCGCAACTGTCAATGTGCTTGCTAAGCCTAGGCCCTGCTGTTGCACCTGAGGCATTTCAAGACCTCCACTGACAATGTCTCTCCTGAGGCAGTACCCACTGTACTGCATCTGAAGCCTACTGGCTCATAGTTTTATCCAATTAGTACCCTAGTTAATTTCTGTGTTAGATCTGCTTGACAATGCCTCCCCTGAGGCAGCACTCACTAAGGACTGTAGCTATGTGACTTAATTATACTTATATACCACCTGTATAAGTCAAACTGTCTTATTGTCTTCTGTATACCCACTTTGTATGTCATCCACTTGTAATCAGCTGTTCACAATTGCTGTCCTGTAATAGCCTGTTTTGTCACTGTATTTTATTTGTATTTGTTGTGGAGCCTTTGTAAACGAGACTTTGACTCAAAAGGTTGTAATTCCTATGTGATCTTAAATAAAATAACAACATAGTAAGCTGGATTGCATCATGGTTGAAGGGGAGAAGGCAACAGATGAGCATTGCAGGCCACACAGCAAATTGGGCGAAAGTGACAAGTGGTGTTCTACAGGGATCGGTCCTGGGGCCAGCTCTATTTAATGTATTTATTACCTCATTACAAACTACAGATGGCTACTGGCATAGCAAATCTGTTGATGATATGAAGGTGGGTGCCATAGTAGAGAATGACAATGCCATCAGACAGTTTCACGATGAATTAGATAAAATAGGAGAATGGTCAATAATTAACAAACATCCATTCAATTTGGATAAATGCAAAATCATGAACATAGAGACTAGAAACAGAAAAGCAAAATATTACATGAATGGGAAATAAGTGAAATAACAAGGGAAAGAGACCTAGGCATCATAACAACAAATAGGATAACACACGAAGACCACGGTAGGGAAGCTGTCAGCAGAAGCAATAAGGTAATGGGATACATATATAATATTTGCAGCAAGAATAACAATGTGCTGGTCCCCCTGTACAGTACCTTTGCAAGGCTACGCCTGGAGTATTGTGTGCAGTACTGAGCCCCTTACCAAAAAGGGAACATAAGACTGCTGGAGAGAGTGCAAGGAAGGGTGACAAAAAAAAATTACAAATGTAACTGAAAAGCCGTATGGGGATAAATTAAGAGATTTAAACTTATATTCACTGGATTACAGAAGATCCAGGGGAGATTTATGTACAGTCTTCAAAGCAGTGCAAAATGGTGATATAAGGGAGTGTCTAGGTTTGGAAATGAAGTGCCCAGAAAGCACAAACAGAAAGAACAGTCTGCAACTAAAAGGGGCAACCTTTCAAACCAAGCTGAGGGAACATTGGTTCAGCCAAAGAGTCGTATCAGCATGGAATAGTTTACCTAACACCATGGTAACATGTAAAACATTAGACTCGTTTAAAGTGGCACTGGATAACTTCATAGGTACTAAGAAATTTTTACACTAGTAAGCTGAAAGCCGAGTTACATGGCCACCAGGCTAATGGCTCGTATCCTACTATGATACTATGAAAATACTGTAATACTAGAGAGTTTGCTTTCTAAATTTGCTGCGAAGGACTGAACTCACTGTAAAAGATTTAATCCAGGTGTACAGACATTAAGAGGTCCTGTAATGGAACATGTAGTGGTTGTCCATTGTGCCATTCTAGCAGTGACTGTGGCAATGATGCGAGGAAACCAAAAATGATTTAGAGAAGTGCACTTAATATAATTGATAGAGACTGACTATACATATTGTAAGTCCTGCAAAAACAGGATTTAGGGTCCATAGATGTGAGAAGAAAAACAATCTTCTTCCTCAGTGGAGTCCAGTAATGTCTAGCACTCATTCATTTGGCCAAAGGAGCTAAGGTGATACTGAACTAGGAATATAAAATACTGAGTAACACTGAAGGAAAAAAGTACAAGATATGCCTCACGTTACAGTAGGCTTTGGATCAGTGGAGAAATTTGGATAAAGCAAACTTGTTAATAATCAGTTTCCTTGTAAGACTGAATGTTTATGGGTCTTGGCACTAGTAGTTTAACGGATTCTTGATTTGTGTTTTGCCTGTATATTAAAGGGACACTGGCAACTATTTTTGCATCATGTTATTTCTAGTTGAAAACCCACATTTTGTGATTGCTTGCTTTCTCTAAAATTCATTGCTGCTGCTGTTGCTTAGTCTGCATTCTTTCACAGTACAACTGAAATGCATGGTTATGGTGTAAGTACATTCATCCTTGTTTTGTCTCAAATCTTTGATCTACTTTTATTGCATACATCCTGAACATGAGGAACACCCTCAAACAGAGCAGGCACTCATGATGTAATAATCTCCTCTCCTCACATTGCATCTTGAGTGGCTAGATTGTGTTTGGGGTGACCCCCAGTCCAGAAAAGATGCACTGGGAGTTGATCAAGGAATGTAAACAAACACATTTTGGTGTGGTAACACTAGTATGGTGGACAGTCAGTTTTTCACTTTTAAAAAGGAAAAAGGGATCAGACTCAGACTACCAACTACTAGTTGGTAGTTTGAGTCTGATCCCTTTTTCCTTTTTAAAAGTGAAAAACTGACATTCCACAGAATGTGAATAATCATAAAATGTGTATTTTAAACAAGTAACAGTCTGAAGCCTAAGGGGTTTGACAGTGTTCTTTTATTGTATGCTTTACCATTTTTTTAAAGCTTTTTGTTTATTGATTTTAAATGTCAGTATACATAAAAACTTCTAAAGCACTCACTCCACATAAATGTCATGCCCTCTCATTTAAGAGAGGCTTTTGCTTCCTTTAGTGACCCCTTCCTTCTCAGTTGCCCCCAGAGATTAGGGATCTGTTAGTGCTCTGGGGGTAAAAATTCTGTTAGCCGCCATTTGGTGGCAGCTGACAGTAGGGTCTGGGCAGTATATAAGGGGAAGAACAGGAAATTAGGAGGAGAGGGTCAGTAGAGAGAGGAGACTGACAGGTGTGGCAGGGCAGTGGGGGGTGGGGACCCCCCTCTACATATAAGCAGGGGTTGGGGACCCCCATCTGTGTATGGGCAGGCCAACTTCTTAAGCGGCAATGTGTTGGGTCCCCTGGGTAAGGATCCGAGGGAGGGTATGAGGCAGGTAGCTGCAGCCGTATTCATGGGGCCTTGGGCTCTGGGGGTGGAAGGGAGAGAAATGGAGATGCAGGATAGGTAGCCCCGTTTGGCAGGTGGTTAGTGGGCCTAAGTCATCGGGATGGCAGCAGGTGGTGGCAGGGCCTCTGTCTCCTGATGTGGCAAGGCAGCTTAGGGCTCACTGGTGAGGGGGCCTGGGGAGCCTCTGACCCCAGTACAGGCTGTTCAGAGGGACAGGCCTGGTGGCTGCTGGTCTTTAGCTGAGTGGGCCACGGAATGCCCTGAAGGTGTTTATCCCCTGGTGCAAGTTTGCATATATCGAGCAGCAGGATGGTTGAAGAAAGTTTATTCCAACATTAGCACCCTGTTTTATTGCCCCATTCCAGGGTCTTGGAGAGAATAAAATGTGGTCTGGGGAGGCCGGCTGACCAGAAAAGTGACCAGGTTGGAGAGTGTGGGGGTATGGTGTAGTGGGTTTGGCTGGTACCACACCAACTGTGTTCCTGGAAGGCCATAATAGGCAAGTCAGGGAACAGTGGGGGGTAAGCTGCATGCTGCCCCGGGTTAAAGGAGCTCGTGATACCCTCTCCCCATTGTTGAAACCCAGTAGGATGCTCTGGCAGGTACTTTCCAGTGTCATTTAGTATCTATGGAGCTTCACGTTCCAGGAAGAGATGTTATTTTAGGTTCCTGGGGAAAAATCAGTTCTGCTGGTTGTTAGCTGTGTAAAGAGTTTGCCCTGCTGAAAGGTGTGCTGTCAATACTCTCTGTATAAGATGTTTAGCCCCATGGAGCTGTTGAATGTTTATTTAAGATATGAATGAACCCCTGTGCTCATAATAAATCATTTTGGGCACAGGAGAAATAAAGTGATTGGTTTGTGAAGGGAATAATTGGAGTCTATTTCATTTGTAAATAAGTGTCTAATGAATTTAACAACCCCAAGCTTAAGTTGCTAATGAGCTTCTCTTCAGTGGGCCTTTTTATTTAGCTATTCTGCATCTCTGGTCTATGGGGTCGTTGAGGATCCTCATGACCGAAAGAAATCGGAAGGCATCCAGAGCCGTGGATCCTGGTTGGGAGGTGGTGTGCTCAGTACGATTGTGGCCACATCCTCTAAGTTGTCCTAGCTGTTTTGAAGACATCTTCAGGTAGGCTGTAGTGTGTTTGTCTATGCTCTTGAACCTGGGGATTATGTCTGGAGGATTTCTGTGTTCTGGGCTGCCCGACCCCCCCCCAGGGAAGATTGTGCTTCTTTTATGCCCCTAGACATGTTGGGAGGGGAGCGGGGGGGCCCCACTTGGGGGCTCGTCTGGGATGTTTCCTTGCACCCCAAGACCCAAGAACTCCATAATTCCCTAGAGTGGAGGGGCTAGTGGGTCACTTTGCCTACTAGGCCGTATGGCACACTTTTAAATCCATTGGTGGCGTGGTGGTAGTGGGCCTTCCCTGATACTAGGCTGCAGGCCCCTTCTGGAGAGCTCATGTGTAATCTGTGGGTCACGTTGTGGGACCCCATCTTCTGATTGGCTACTGGCTCATGGAGGGGAAAGCAGTGCTACATGCCAGTGCCATTTTGTGAAGCGTGGAGACAGGCATGAGATTGGACCTTGTGGCTGCGAGATGAGAAACGTTCTAATGTTAGTAATCAAGGACTAGCCAGCATTTTCCCCTGATCCCGGTAAGAGACAGTGTGGGGATCTGATTATATGAACTTACGAGGCCGAATGGTGGGCAGAGGATTCAAGTTGGAGGATGCACCTCCCCAGGAGGAGCCTATGTCAGTGGTGTCTATGTCTCTTTTGGCATGGCTGTGGAAAAATGGAGGGAAAGGACAGCAGGATGAATGATATGTCCTCTGTGGATTTCAGGGGAAAGGCATAACTAGATTGCCTGTGTGCAGCATCTGTTCAAGCTCTGCCCCTGGAGGCATATTTGATTGAGCCCCACCAGTATTCTATTGAGGGTACCCTCTCAGCATTTCAGAACGCCTGTCTTCGGCGTGGTCATAGGGGAGTGTGGGGTCTCGACTGTTTGAGAGACTTTCGCTTGGAGACCCATCCCCAGTCAAAGAAGAGAAGCTGCCAGAATGTTCCTCCAATGTAATTGTGGAAATGGTGGAAGAGGAGAATGGTGCTGCAGGATTAGATCCTGAGGGTGAGGAGGGGCATTGACATCTGCCCAGACTCTCATTGCCGGCTGCTAACTATCCCTGTGGCAGAGGAACAGCAGGGGGTCTTAAGCAATCGGTGGTGACCCCTCAGGGCCCAGGGGGTCCCAGTCTCAATCCCTGCCTGGGAGCAGACCTCTGGCTCTGGAAGGTAGGCTGGTGGATGCAGCATCGTTGTTACTAAAAACTGCAGTGGCTAGGCTGGGGCCCATAGGAAACAAAATTAAAAAGATGGAAGAGAAAGGGTTCATCATGGAGGCTGAGGACTTTGATGATGAAAAGTATGTTGGCAGAAAGTTTCAATTTACAGACTATGAAATATACCATGCCATTCCCAGACCATTCTATCATCCTGTGATTGCCTCTGGGGACTGCAACCCACGTATTCCACCATGCTCTAAGCCCCTTAGATCCAGGATGGATGGACTAAACTGCAGCAATCCTTTGAACTTAGCCTATCATCAGGGAAGCTGGCTGGAACCAGATCAAGCCTGCAGAACCAGTGTCAGGGATCTGCCTGAATGGAGTCAAGCTGAGAGGTGGGAGCATCTAAGGATGCAGGTCGAGTATCCGCAATTGGACTATTCCTATGTCTCTGAACAGTTCTGGGATATCATCGAGGAGATGCAAGAGGGGTGAATCTTCAGGGTACAGCTTGAGTGACTAAAGTATAAATGGGAAACAGAGGCCTGCCCTCCCAACAACTATTCCAGAAGGTGCGGCCTATGTGCCATACCGCCCTTTAGACAGGGCTTACCATCTTCAAACATTTTGCACTGGTCCAGGAATTGGTAGGTTGCTGGGTAAAATATTACACAGTGTCAACAAACTCTTTCGGTGATGTTACCACCAAACCGGATGCAGAGTTTTATTTCCCACCCGGTGGAGGCCCAGCTTCTTAAGCCCTCTGTGAAGGACTCTTTAGACTGTGCCAGGAAGCTGCTCCCTGGAGCAGGTTATGGTGACTGTATAACCATTTAAATGGCTAATGCCAAAACTGATCACTACTGATTGTTGATTTGGAGTTTAACAACAGATAATAGCCTAGTTTATTGCACTTAAGATGTGTGTATGGTGTGTGCAAGGTGTGTGAGTGGTAGAATGCCTTTAGTTGTATATAAAGTAACTTGTTCTAGTGAGCGGAAGGTACAATCAGGGGTAAGGGAGACTGTGCTGCCAAACCTACCGCAAACCATTTTACATTACTGTTGTTTAAATTGTTATTTGAATCCTAATGAAAAGAATTTTGTGGTTTACAAATTAAGGTAAACTTTTTAGCTATTTTTACATGTATAGACTTCCTGGCACAGGTAAGCTAGTTAGAGTTTTAGGTTAGGATAGGTTAGTAGGTAGTGTGGAAGGGAATTCCTTTTGGGCCTAAACAGGTGGTTTCTTTTCTGGCAGGCTGGGGAGATGCTCATTACCCAGTTGTTAGATGAGGCCCACCTGGGGCATTCCGCTGTCATTCACAGGAGGGAATGATTCCCTGGGTAGGGGGAGAGTGTAAGCCCCCTTGCATTTAAGAGAGGCTTGTCCTCCCTTTAGAGACCCCTTCATTCTCAGTTGCCCCCAGAGATTAGGGATCTGTTAGTGCTCTGGGGGTGCAAATTCTGTTAGCTGCCATATGGTAGTAGCAAAGAGTTGGGTCTGGGAAGTATATAAGGGGAGGAACAGGAAATTAGGAGGAGAGGGTCGGTAGAGAGAGGAGACTGATGGGTGTGGCAGGGCTGTGGGGGTGGGGGGACCACCTCTGTGTATAGGCAGGGGTGGGGGAACCCCCTCTGTGTATGGGCAGGCCAGCTTCTTCAGTGGTGATGTGTTGGGTCCCCTGGGTGAGGATCCGAGGGAGGGTATGAGGCAGGTAGCTGCAGCCATATTCATGAGGCCTCAGGCTCTGGGGTTAAAGGGACAGAAATGGAGATGCAGGATAGGTACTGTAGGCCCAAGGGTCTGGGTGGCTCCATTTGGCAGGTGGTTAGTGGGTCTAGGTCATTGGGGCGGCAGCAGGTGGTGGCAAGGCCTCTGTCTCCTGATGTGGCAAGGCGGCTTAGGGCCCACTGGTGAGGGGCCCTGGGGAGCCTCTAACCCCAGTAGGGCCTGTTTGGAGGGACAGGCCTGAGGGCTGCTGGTCTTTAGCTGAGTGGGCCACGGAGTGCCCTGGAGGTGTGTATCCCCTGGTGCTGGTTTGCACATATCGAGCAGTGGGATGGTTGAAGAAAGTTTATTCCAACTTTAGCACCCTGTTCTATTGCCCCATCCTAGGGTCTTGGAGGGAGCAAAATGTGATCTGGGGAGACCGGGCCCACCAGGAAAGTGACTGGGTTGGAGAGTGTGAGGGTATGTTGCAGTGGGTTTGGCTGGCACTGCACCAACCATGTTCCTGGAAGGCTGTAATAAGGAAGTCAGGGAACAGTGGAGAGCAAGCTGCATGCTGCCCTGGGTTAAAGGAGTTTGTGATATCCCGCCCCCCACCACATATTGTTGAAATCCAGTAGAAAGCTCTGTCAGGCACTTTCCAGTGCCATTTAGTATCTATGGAGCTTCACATTCCAGGAAGAGAGGTCATTTTAGGTTCTTAGGGTAAAATCAGCTCTGCTGGTTGTAAGCTGTGTAAAGATCTTGCTCTGCCGAAAAGTGTGCTGCCAATACTCTCTGTATAAAATGTTGAGCCCCATGATGCTGTAGAATGTTTATTCAAGCTACGAATGAATCCCTGTGCTCATATTAAATCATTTTGGGCACAGGAGAATAAAGTGATTGGTTTGTGAAGGGAATAATTGGAGTCTGTGTTATTTGTAAATAAGTGTATGAAGAATTTTAGCAACCCCAAGCTTAAGTTGCTAATGAGTTTCTTTTCAGTGGGCCTTTTTATTTAGCCATCCTGCATCTCTGGTCTCAGGGTTGGTGGGGATCATCATGGCGGAAAGAAATCAGAAGACATCTAGAGCTGTGGATCCTGGTTGGGAGTTGGTGTGCCCAGTTCGATTGTGACCACATCCTCTGAAGTTGTCATAGCTGTTTTGAAGACATTTTGAGGTAGGCCTTAATGTGTTTCTCCATGCTTTTGAAGCTGGGGATTATGTCTGGAGGATTTCTGTGTGCTGGCCTCCCGGAAGATTGTGCTTCTATTATGCCCTAGGCATGTTGGGGAGTGGAGTTGGTAAGTAAAACAAGTAAGTAACGTTTTATTTATATCAAGCACCCTTCCCAAGCTCAGGGTGCTTTTACAATAATTCAAATCACTTAAAATCACATTTCAAAATAATAAATCAAACAATCACACAATACACTTATTTATTTTCCGTCAAATGCCAGGGCAAAAAGGAAAGGCCACATAAACAACAATAATCATTTTCAAAAATCATTTGTGTGGCTATAAAGTGTTACAAGATTTGAGGGGATGTTATCAACATGTAGACTTAAACATCATGGTTAGACCCAAAAAGCTTCCGCTACTATGCATTCTGCAGAGCAGCATTCATATCAAGATATATATAGCTACATCTATGGCAACAAACTATGTTAATGCTCAACAGGGTTGCTACTGCACAAAACTCAAGTCACACAAATTTCACTAGCAAGTTCTTAGATTGTTTGTTTTCTTTCTTTGTTTTTCTTCCATTTTGGATGGTTTCTGAATCTGTGCTCGGCTTTTGGCTTTTTTGGCTAGTGTTTATGCCTTGATTAATTCTACAATAGCTGGATTGATTAAGGTACCTATATTTGGATATGTAAAAGTGTCCGCAGTGAGGTTTGTCTGTAACATGCTTCTACTGTTTATTTGCTATTTTGGTTTACTTGACACTCTGCCTGCATTTTAAACCCTCAAATGACGCTGCTTAGACTTTAACCAGTTCCTGTAACTATGGTTTCACTAAAGTATGCACTGCATACACATACACACAACAGGGGCTATCTGACACAAATCAGCGGCTGCTATGGTTACAGACTGGTAACAAATAGTACACATAGTGTTTTGTTCAAAACTTTTATAAAAACATGTTTTATTCTGAACAGCTCTAGTGGGTTAGTCCTGTGTTACATGATGAAAGGTAGGATTCACAGGTGAAATAGAGGGAGGAAGAGGCCCCCAAATGAGGAGGAAGCAGCTGCTGGTGGAGGACTATTTCATTAGGGGGGATAGACTTGGGAGTGGGGGGAGGAATAGAGAGGGAGGTGAATTGCCTCCCTGGTGCTTCAACTTGGAGGGGTGGAAGTGAGCGGATCCAGAGGATTGCTTGGGTGGCAGAAGATGGTAGGGAGCTAGACATCATTGTCCACCTAGGGACAAATGACCTGGCAAAGGATAGGGTATGGGTAGTGCATGATAATTTTAGGGAGCTGGGGAGGGTACTGAAGCAGGTAGCTTACACTGTGGCATTTGCCAGAGTGTTACTTATGTACAGCTGAGGAGAGGAAAGGGCATTCTGCACCATGGCTTTTAACAACTGGTTGACAGCATGGTACATGGAGGAGGGCCTCGCCTACACTGGGGACTGGGGACCAGCCTAGGAGGATGTGGGCCCCTACTGGGGAGAAGGCCTGAGTCCTTCCAAGATGGGGACCTCAGTCTTTAGTGGGAGATCTAAATGCTACTTGGATGAGCATTTAAACTACATAAGAGGGGAGGCTGTAACACCAAAGAAGGCAAAGAGTGCCTCCTCTCAAATGATGACTCAACAAGGAGAGAGGGCCTGAGGCGAGGAATGTCCCCCAGGGCAGTGGTGCATGAAGACAGAGGTGGGGACAAGGTAGTGGAAAATGGGGTATAAATCAGAATAGCAAGAAGAGAAGAGTAAAGGAGACATGTAACACAGAGGATAACAAGGGAAGAGAGGGTCGGGGGAGCTTCAGGCAACAGCACAAGAAGGAGGGGAGGGAGCAGGGAGGCAGGTTGGGTAAGGTATGGAGAGCCATGTACACCGATGCAAGGAATCTGGAAAATAAAGTTTCAGACCTGGAGGCCATCATGGAGGAGGCTAGCTGGGATTTGGTGGCCATAACAGAGTCATGGTGCACTGACAGCCATGACTGGGATGTGACCATACCAGACTACTGTCTGTTCAAGAAAGAGACAGGGAAGGGAGGAAGGGAGGAGGAGTTGTACTATATTTGAGGGAGGGAATCAAGGCTACAGAAATGCAAGGGCACCCAGAGGAAAAGGAAGGACTGGAGGTGCCATGGGTCATCCTGGAGACAGGTGCTGGGGCCACTGTCCATACAGGGGTGCTATACAGACCTCCAGCACAAGAGGAGAAGTTTGATAAGGTACTGTAAAACTTGAATTTGTCACTGTCAAATAATTTTTGCTAAAGCACTAATTTGCGTGAAAATAAATTTGTGCTAATTGGCATCTTTTCCATTGTAGTGAATGTGGTTCTAATGACTTGGTGCTAAATTAAATTGACACAATTGTAGTTGTATTTGTATTTGTATTGACGCTAAAATTACTTTGCATGAAAATAACCAGTTTTACAGTACTTGGGGAGGACATCATTATGATGGCAAATAAGGAAGAGGTGCTGCTAGTTGATTACTTCAGACTGCCAGACATGGATTGGATCCTTACAGCTACAGCTTTGGCAAGGAACAGGACCACCCTTGTCTCCCTACGGGGGGCCTTTCTCAGGCAGCTAGTCAATGAACTTACTAGGGATGAGGCAGTGCTGGATCTGGTACTTACAAACAGGGACAGCATAGCAGATGTTCCAGTGGGCAGTCCCCTGAATAGCAATGAACACTGTACAGTGTGGTTTAACTTCAAGACAGGCATAAAGGCAAACTACATGAGGTAAGGGTCCTGGACATTAAGAGGGCAGATATTAAGGAAATGGGAGACTGCTTCAAAAACTGCCTAGTTGGGGAGAATGCCAGTGAGGGGTAGAGGAACAGTGGGGAAAAGTAAGTGAAGGCATCATTAAGGCAGACAGCCTCTGTGAGAAGGAAGTGAGTAAAAGCAAAAGGAAAAGAAGACCATTATGATACTTTAGGGGAGTAGCCATGGTCTGGTACATGGTAGTGAAAGCAAAAAGGGCGGCATTCAGGAGGTATAAGGAAATGCAGAGGAAGGAAGAAAGGAAGGTGGACAGGATAAAACAAAGGGAAGTAGATAAGGTAATGAGGGGTGCAAATGTGCAGACAGAGGAAAGGATAGCCAAAGGGGGGAGCAAATGGGGATGAGATTTTCTTCTGGTATGTAAGTGAGCACAGGAAAGTAAGGGGAGGGAGAATGAGGAAAAGGAGGGTGGCAGAAGGAGACTGTGTGGAAGAGGATCAATGCAAAGCAGACATCCTGAACAGGTGCTTCTGCTCAGCCTTCAAAGTAGAGGGAGGGGAAGAGGAAGGACCACCATTGATCAGCAGGAACAAAGGGGGAAGGGAGGTGGACTCAAGTCCATTTTCAAAGGAAAAAGCCCTGAAGGGACTTGCAGCTCTGAACATGGACAATGCTTTTGGAATGGACAGGATGCGCCCAAGAGTACTGAAAGAACTCACGGAGGTGCTGGCTGCCCCACTGATGGCCTTATTAGACAGCTCACTGGAATCAGGTATGGTTAAAGAGAACTGAGGCGAGCAGATGTGGTCCGTATACATAATTGCGGCAGCAAGGAAGAGGCTAGTAACTATAGGTCAGGGAGCTTCACCTCAGTAGTGGGGAAATTAATGGAAACACTTTTAAAGGAAAGCTTGGTAATCTAATGGGCTGCAAGATCAAAGGCATCATGGGTCTGGGGAGGCATACCAGACAAATCTGATTAAGTACTTTGACTGGGTAACCAGGAAACTAGATCAGGGGAGGGCTGTGGACATAGCCTATCTGGACTTTAGCAAGGCCCTTGACTCTGTGCTGCACAGGAGACAGATTAAGAATTTGAGAAGCCTAGGGAGGGAGCCAAAGTAGTGAACTGGGTTAGAAACTGCTTAATAGATAGGTGACAAAGGGTGATGGTTAATTGCACTCACTCTAATGATAGAAGAGTGACCAGCAAGGTGCTGCAGGGCTCAGTTATGGGACTAGTCCTCTTCAATGTATTCATAAGTGACAATGCAGATAAACTGGAAGGGAAGGTATGCATTTTTGCAGATGATACCAACATCTGTAATAGAGTGGACAATAAGGAAGGGGTGGAAAGAATGCGTAGGGATCTTGGGAAACTCAGGGAGTGGTTAAGAGCATGGCAGTTGGGGTTCAATACCAAAAGGTGCAAAATCATGCACCTAGGGCATAGGAACTGAAGAAATAAGTTTATGATGGGAGGGGATGTACTGTTAAGTTATTAAAGGGCAGCTTTCATAGAAGACAGTACCTGTTATGATGTCATGCACGTTCATCTCCTGAGCTTTAATGTATCCACGGAACGTCGAAAAAATGTTCAGTTTTTATGTAATTTTAATTTATTTAATAAGACTGCTGGAGAAAAACAAAGATTCCCGAGTCGTACCGCAATCGGAGAGGAAGTAAGTGTTACATCAGTACATGAAGCCCCAGGTTGCCGGAAGTCGGCATATTTCCTCGTTTTGTGCAATGGTGGTTGTGTGCAGCAAATCTAGTAGCTGCAACATCCAGTTAAATAATTACATACTTGAAGTAAGTGTTGTCCAGTGTAACTATCTTGAAGTTTTCAGAAGTGACCTCTCTTCTAATCGCTGCTGTTTTCACTGTTACCCGAATTGTGATGTAGTCTTGGGAAGGTGCAGTTTATGTGTGACTTTGCACCAATCTGTTTTCATGTGGCTACAGTGTGATAATAGCATGGAAGTTTTTGTTTTCCAATAGGAGGCTCAACATAATTTGAAAAACAGAATTATCTGTGCCTATTCTGATGATGTATTCAGACTGACTTGGTATAGTCATGTTGTACCCTTAAGGATAGCTGCCTCATTTTTGTGACCGTGCGACTGCGTTTTACCTTTCCAATCTAGTGCCATAATCACTATCCAATAAACCTTTCTGATGACATCTATTCATGTTGTAGTTGCCAGCCCCCTTCAAGTCCATTGAAACGTTGCAGGCCACAAGTGGCAATTTCAAGCTGTCGAGACTGAAAACATCAGAAGTGGTGTAGGGATAAAAAGATTAATATTTTTCTGGTGATATTTTAGTCCACTGCCTCCTGTTTACATCGAAATAGTGGTTCGTTCAGGTTGTTGTTATGAGTGGTGTCGCTCCCCTCCCCCAACAGCCATAGTATGCATAGGTAACAAAAGCATTTGGGATTGACTTTCCATGAGACTACGAGAGGGAGGATTGTAGGCTGTTGAGGGGATTGAATGCCATCTATGGCAGAAGAGAATGAGCATGGTGACGGTGATGAGCTTGTTGAAGGAGGTCAAGGCTCTGGGTCTTTTATCAGGAATCTGATGCGATAGCTGAGGGGTTATTATGATGGGGTGTGGGGATCTGAAGCACATTGAACATAGCACAACAGTGGAAAATGATTAATCTTTCTGTTATTTTCTTTTGACATCTAATTACTCTGCCTCCACTAAGAGATGAGCTGCTGATCGATACACCACCCCTACCATAGTTTGTGTTTTGTTCTGTTTTGTTTTGAATGTTTTGAATGTGGTGATACCAGCAACTGTGCAGCCAGGATACACAGGACATGGTGAAGTTGATGACCCTCTTCCTGGGATGTGGGCCATCACCCATCACAGAGGTGGACGTTGTGTAATATGGGCAACACACTGGCTGCAGATGTCAGCTGGAACATTACCCATCATGGATATCTGCCCTGTTTATGATGTGTGAAATGCTGGACTTGAGGGACCTGCAACCAATGCAGAGCACTGTCCCCAGTTGGATGGTGGAAAAAACATGAGTGTGCTGTCCAAGGGCAAGGTGCTTCAGGCAGAGAGCAATGGTAACATGCAGATAGCCTCTGGATCCCATGCCATGCCCTGTCATGACCGAGGTGCCTATGGGCATTGCAGGAGCATACCAGATGACCCCTATCGGTGTCCCACAGCCTATTTGATATTTCTAGGGGATATCCGTGGGTAATGCATGCCAGCTGGGCACATGTACATGGATCTCAACACATGGTGATATGGTTGCCCAGGTCAGCCATATGTGCACTGCAGCAGTGGGAGGGTGCAGACACATATGTGGACACAGAGATGCAGTGCTACAAACATGCTGGCTGCCAGAAGGCAACTGCAGGACAGCCAGATGGCATGCTGCATGTAGAGCTTCTGTCTGTGGAGTGCGGTGCAATGTGCAGTGAACTTGTAGTATATTAGCCAGGCCTGCCAGGGTCAGTATGATGCAATGTGGGAGGTGAGACAGGCACAGACAGGGCAATACAGCACTGGATGACAGGATGGGGAGTGGTCAGCAGCAAGTCGTGGTGTAGTGTGGCACACACCTGTGATGGGGAGTGTACAGTGACATGTTACTGCATGCATGCCATAGCACTGCCACAGTGGTAGAGCAATGCATGCAGTAGTCAGTGTAATGCTGCTGTTTTGCTGCCACCATACCCATTACCTGTCCCACATGACAGTGAGCAGCAGCCTCAGCACCTCCAAAAGCCCCATCATGTCACAAGAGTGTGCCACTGTCACACAGGGTACACTACATGTGGAAAGCAACAGTCCATTAAGTGAAATGACACTTGTGAATGCAGAAAACCTTTGTAACATTAAACACACATTCTACACCTGTGCCTGAACCTGTAGCTATGTGAGCTACAGTAATGTCCCACACGCTGTGCAGCTTGACCTCATTGTGATGTACAACATTACCCATTTGTGGGTTTGAAAGTTTGAGTAGTGTGGCAGCCACAGCAACCGGGAGTGCCAGGAACCATGGGTGTGTGTACAGTAGCTGACTTGGCAGCTGCCTGGGAGGATCCAAAGTTGGTGAGACCAGCAACTGTGCAACAAAATACACAGGCTCTATTGCAGGTGATGACCTCATGCCTGGGATGTAGGCCCACCACCCAGCACAGAGGTGGACTTTGTGGAAAACGGCAATAAATTGGCTGTGGGCTTCTGTCTGGAACAGTACCTGGCATAGATATATTCTCTGTGGATGCTTGGGCACATGTTGGTTTTCATAGCATGTCCCCCAGTTGGACACCCATATGGCTGTCAGATGGTGAAAACACTGGGTGTGCTGCCCAAAGCCGAAGTGCTTCATTCACGGTGCAACAGTGCCTTGCAGAGAGCCTTGGGATCCCAAGTGATGCCCAGGCCCTCCTGTGGTGCATAGTGGGACTGTATGGGCATACCAGATGACCACCTGCAGTCCCACACATCCTGCGGCCACCATCGCTACTGCCACGAAACACATCAGCTGTTCTGTGTGGCCAAACATGTGACACGTGGCAGCATATGTGATGTTGGAATGTGAAATCCACCCATGAACCAGTCATTGCTCTGTGCAACATGTTGGTCATCAATGTGCATCATGGGAACATGTGTGGACAGGGTGGTCCAAGACAACGTATGTGTGGTACATGCCTACAGTGTGGCTAGAGGACAAACCAGCAATACTGCATACTCATGTGGTATGTGCCTTTTAGCAGACAAAGAGGATGTGATGTCACAGCTCGGAGACTTGTCTTCTGCTGTCTTTGGTTGGGTCCCCTGTCTGAAGAAAAGTTCTCTGAATGCCGTATCTGTGCTGTGTTAACAACCAGTGTGATTACACCGGTTCTGTCACACCTTGTTCCGTAAATGTTAACGCCACTGTACATGGGCCGTGTCCACATCACAGTGCGACCCAGCCAACAGTGTGAAATACTTACTTCCCCCCACCCCACCACGTAGTGGTAACCGCAATGTTTCCCTTTCACTGACTGTACTCCTTAGCCAGCAATTTTCTCATGGCATCAGTCAGAACATGGTAATAGTGTATAGTGGAATGCTGTTATGCATGGACTAACATTCCTGTAATATGCTTGTTCTGCTGCTGAAGTGACATAATCATATTCTTCTTTTGTAGTAGTGGTGTCAATACTGCAGTAGAACAACTTGGAATGCTGCCACATGTTTGCTTTTTTCTATTGAATTCTGTGGTAGACAAGCATTGTAGAAGCTCTAGAGACTTCACAAGTCATTTGATTGTGAGAGAGAGAGAAAACAATGCACACATTTCACATAATACTATGCACTTTAAAAAAATACAGGATGCGTAAGTTTATGCATAACCAGTGTATTCTGTCACCTCAGGGTTCTTCGCTCTCGAGGTCAAAGAGAATCAAAACCCCTCTGTGTCAGAACACACTCTTTGTGCATAGTTGCCCATCCAGTATTCTCAATACTGATGTTGTGGCACTAGTGTGGTTTGTAATACCTGATGTGTCAGTTGCAGTGCCACTATATCATTGATTGGTAACTGAAACCATGGAGTTCCTTGTAGCGATGATAACCATGACTGATGACTGGCATTTATAAAAAACATAATTCTAATCATTTAAAATTATTCGTAATCACGTGTCCACTGCACAATATCAAGAAGGCACTCCAGGGTGTGGGTAAGCAAAACATTTACCCACATCTTGTGGGTTGAAGTAAATTGGCAGAACCTTGTGACACACTACACTAGGTGTTGTTAATTCACCATTATGCAATGGTGCGTGAAAATCCTGTAACCTCATTGGTCAAAACATGTCACATGACCCTGGGTATTTCCTGTATTACCCATGGCTGAGAATCTGCATTTATAAAAAACATAATTAAACAAATTTTTACCTTTATTTTATACATGGGTCCATTGTATAATCATAATAAGGCACTCCAGGGTGTGAGTTATTGGGGATTTTTATTTTATTTATTTTTTATTTATTCATATATTGGATTTACAAACCTTTGAGTCAGAGACTCATTTACAAAGACACCTCATCACAAGGGAGGGGAGACAACATAATTGTGATTTACCTTGCTTGTGTGTCATGAGGCTAGCCTCATGACACACCACACAAGACGTGGGTGAACCCCCAATAACCCACACCCTGTTGTGCCTTATTGCTTAAATAACCCACACTCTGCTGTGTCTGCTTGCTTAATAACATGTTTTGGGAAGACAGTGGTCTCACGGTTCTGTGGTGTGCATCAATTAGTAATGTCCACATCCAATGCTGCAGTTTGTCTCACAATATCTGTAGGGTTGTTTCAGTATGCGTACTATGGTGTTATAAACTGTCTGCTGACTGCATGCATACTGTATACCACTAAACATGTCAATGTATGGTACATCTGGTGTTCTAAATAATATGTTTAATATATTTGCAGAAAATGTCAAGCAGTGCTGTGGATGACAGCTTTTTTCATGATACTGATGACAGTGGTGACAGCAGTCATCATGATTATGCACAATACCAATCTAGTGATGATGCATGCAGTGATGAGGTTTCCACCAGCATCACAAATCCAGTATTGTCTGTTGGAATTCAACCCCACAGATCTGAGCCACCTGCTCATGCACTGCAGGAAATACCAGAAAGCGTAGAGAAGGAAGGAACCAATGATGCTAGAATTGGTAACAATGAGTGGTATGTTACATAACTTAGGTCATGATATTTACTTCCGATATGTGCTGAATTATTCACACTTTATTTTTGTTTGTTTGGCTTAGGACAGTTAGCTGTATCAGTACTCATTTTAACAACAGACTACAACCAGTATGCTGTCTTGGCATCATACAGTCACATTATATCCAAGTACATAATGTCATGCAAATAACATATATGTGGATGTGATTTCTACCGTATTCCTGCATATCTGTCATCAAAGTGAATTAAATAAGGTATGGCAGTTTCACAGATTCACCTGGCAGGTACATGACAGTCGGTATTGTCTACCTGTTCTGTGATCCATCTCTGTTACTCTGTGTACCTAGCATCTGCTCATTCATGTTCTGCTTATGGCATGCTGCCTATCATGTCAGTAATATATTTCATGCCATATATTTATGTGTCAATACATTGTAAGTTAATACCACTTTTTATGTGGCAGATTGTTTACTAATTTCCTTACTAAAGCCACGATCCACAAGTGAAAGAGCCACCGCTGGTTATTTTTCACATCAATGGAACATGTGCTTGTCACTCCTAAGTACTTTCCATCTGTATCTCCATGATCACATGCAAACAATTTCCATTGTGCTCCACTTCTTAATGTGTGTTTTAAGTTAGTCACACTTTTTTTTCAGTTGCTGTGTATTGTCACTTATGTCATGTTAACGGTATAAGCTTCAGAACAGCAATCAAATATCTGTAGGTGTCATCACTCATGCTTCAACCCTCCATGCATGTATTTAATGAAATGGTCAAACAATGTGAAGCAATCATATAGGTTGTTAGCCATTTATCTGCTCTGTATTCTGCATTGCTGAAAGTAACAAGATAGCAGTATTAGCAATAAGATGACAGCAACCTGAAATTTGTATTAATGTTATACAATTGGAAAACATGGTGTTGAGACAGGATGACCAGTGACTGTTTAGTTGTTCCTTATTACTTCCGTTATTTTACAAAATTCATATACTGTGTCACACTTTGAATTACCGTCTCCTATTTTTTTTTTAGGTGCTCCTGCGACCATTGTGTCCCAATGACTGACACCATCAGCAGTATCTGCTGCATGGAATCTCAGAAGTTTTTAGACAAAATTGAACATAACAACAGTGAACCTGGTGCTGTCATCATTGCTTGCATCACTGATCATTCTGGTTTTGAGGGTGTGTGCCTGAATCGATGGGTTCTGGAGATATACTACCAGTACAGGCAGCAGTATCCAGAAGATGATTCAGCTGTTGAGTTCCAGTCAGAGTAAATTGATAAGAAATGTCAGACAGTTTTATGTTATATTGTGAAATGGGTAGAAAGAATGCTGGCTCCAGAGTGGCAAAGAACAGCTTTCTGCTGGGCTGTTATGACAGCAAAATATCCCAGCTGAAAGTAATATGTGTGCAAAAGTCATGAGACGTAGTAAACATTACCCATTACATAATGTCAGTAAGGCACTCCAGGGGTTGCATTATGGTTTGCTAACGTACCTTTTTAGGTGGAGGAGGAACTCAGCTATGCCTCGTGCTTCAACACACCTGAGCATGTCAGTTATCTAACCATGATGAGTACCCTGTCATGCCTTATTGTTTAAGTAATGTGCATAAAAATATGGCGTAATTTGATATCTTGTAACAGAGAAACGTTTATTGAACTTTTCTTACTGATATGGTAGAATTGATCATTAGTCCTTTTTATATTGATTTGTTCTGCTTCTTGTGAGATGCTCTTTTTCTATGAAACAACGTCTTTTCAGGTAAGCTGATGTGACTGTGAAACTTTCATCAATTTAGTCAACAGGCGTGGTTAGTAAGTGATACAGTTAGTAATGTTGAAACATTACTGCATACATCAATCAATCAATGTTTTATTTATATAGCTGTGTCTATACCAGGCAGTAATGCATGCCTGAAATGTGTTGTTATTAATGATAGCACACACTGAGTGATATCCAACTACCAGAGGCATGCAGGAATGCCTAATTTAGAAGATGGGCTTTTTATTTCCTGTTCTCTGATTGGCTGGCACTCCTGCCAGGGGGGCACATTAACTTTCAATAGATGACCACAAAATAAAAAGTGCCAGCTCCAGTGCCTCTTTACTCACCATGGTAGCTTTGTGCCCAGCCTGCTTTCTGATTGGCTGAAAGCACCTAATGTTATTTCAAATTGCCACCTTATTTTTCCTGTCACTTAGCGAAAGAAACTGGGCCCCATAGTTCAGTGCTAGCTCATCACCTTGCTGTACAAGACACATTTTAAATACAGCTGCTGTCCTTACTTGCATGTGTTTGTTCCACGTGGTTAATCTTTTCCAGCCATGACTCACAGTGTGGACATTTCTGGAGTCTGGTACATAGAGTTCACATGATCAATGATTTTAAAATTGACTAAACTTTACTAATTTTATACTATTTCAACATCCTTTGACAAGCATACATCTTTCCAGCAATGCTTACAATGGGACATTGGCATGAGTTCTTAACAAAGCATGTATCAGAACATTTATAACATCTTGACAATTCTGCCATACTTTAGGCACATGAAAAAGAGAAAGAAGAAGAAGAAAAAAAGGGAAACAACATAAGCTGCTCATGCCTTTTATTCGATGGCTAAATACTCCCCCCCCACACTTCCTCTCCCTCCCCTAACCCCCCCAACCATACCCTCCCAGAGCCATATTTGCCATTCCCCCTGGTGCCATTTCAAACTATTGCGTGACACTACAGCCCTTTATGTTTATAATACATGAACTAACAAAGTCGTCTGTGGGGGCTCCTTCAAAAAAGGGCATCCTCTGATTCCCTACGGGGTAACCATATAGAGTATTACTATTCCTTTATTTATACTTCTCCTCTAGTTGGTCTTCTAAGAAATGGGGGGAGAGACCAGAGCATAAGACATTTTTCCCATCTGGCTTTATACAGAGGGAGAGTACCCCTTAGGCTCGCAATTGCCTTTTTCATTCTTAAATTATGTAGGAGTCCCTTTACCCACTCAAGGTAGGTAATCACATGCTGATCTTTCCAGTAGCAGAGAACAAGCCTTTTAACTGACAAGGAGATGATGGCCATATGATACCTTCTCTCCTTGAGAGGGACAGTGGAGTAATCTCCCACTATACAAACCTGTGAAGAAAAATGGTCCTGCAATCCCAAGAGTGGGTCAGCCTTATCCTGAATGGTTCTCCAGAGACAGACTACTTTGGGGCAATCCCAAAATATATGGAGTAGCATCCCAGGTTCCCGCTCATACCTAAAGCACACTTGATTTTGTATCTTCCCCATTCTGTGCAGTTTAGTTGGGGTAAAATAGATATTATGCAGTATCTAAAACTGTATTAATCTTAAGTGATCATTGGCTATATATATAAATGGACTCCCTCCCAGATTTTGTCCCATGAGAAATTATCATGAGGGAAATTGTGCACCCAGTAACTGAAGTGACCTGATACCTCCGGGTTAAGCTTCCCATATAACAATGAAACCAACTGGGATACAGCGTGTGGTTGCTTAACACATTTAAGAAACTCTTGAAAAGGAGGTGCCTGTTGCGTACACCATGTACCTGATCCAAACCATTTTATCAACATGTGCCTAATTTGGAGCATGAAAAAGGAATATTCATTGGGAAGTTGAAGAAAAGTTAATATTTCCAATATACCACCTAGTTTACCATCAACTACCAGATCACAGACTTTAATTTGGGGATCAGAGCATTCTTTGGGAGCAGCAATTATCTTATCACCTACCCTAAAATTGGGATTATTAAACACTGGCTGTGACAAGTCCAATTGGTTGTTACATTTCATTGATTTACAAAGCTGCGAATGGACTTTTAATGAAATGTATAGTACCGAGCCTCATAAATTACTGGGTAATTTGCCCGGGGCTATAAATAAGAAGCTTTCCGGAGATAACCCAGCCAATAGATACTGTTCCAGCTGTAACCAGGTGGTAAGCTTATCAACACTGTCTATATCTAAAAAGGTATCCATCCAATGCATGTATTTAGCTATATGACTAGCTAAGTAATAGTGGTATAAATTAGGGAGTTTTAGACCCTCCAGTTGCCTTGGAGTGCTTAACCGGTTATATGCTCTACGTGGGGGATTACCTCTCCATATGAATTGGGAGATTATACCATGAAGCCTATGGAACCAGCTCAGGGGAAGGTAAACATTCAACATATTTAGTGGATAGAATACCCTCGGCAAGACATTCATTTTAATCACACTAACCCTCGCTTGGTGGGACAAATGCATGGAGTTCCATCTATTTAGATCCAATTGAATTTCCTTTACTAAATTATCTAAGTTCAACTTTTTCATCAGAGACAGTGATGTAGATAAGGTTATCCCTAAATATTTAAGATGGGTAGTCCAAGCCATGGATAACGGGGTAATGTCCTCCTTGAAAAGCAAATGATTCATGGGCATCACTTCTGATTTACTAATATTAAGTTTGTAATTGGAAACCTTACTAAACCTATAAATTATCTGAAGGGCAGCTTGGATAGATTCACAAGGGTTAGTGACATGCAGAAGGATGTCATCCGCATAAACCGATACTTTCAAGTGAAACGCCCCTATCCTAATACCTTGCAACATTGCTGAATCCTTTAACTGCCATATCAATGGTTCCAAATATAGATTAAATAATAATGGAGAAAGTGGGCAGCCCTGCCTGGTACCTGATTTTAAAGGGAAGACCGAGGAGAATATTCAATTGCAGTAAACTTTTGCTCTGGGTTCTCAATATAATGCTTTGACCTAAGAAATAAAGAGTGCTGGAAAGCCCATTACTGCCAGGGCATCAAACAGATATGTCCAATTAACCCTGTCAAATGCCTTCTCCGCATCCAGGGATACCAGAGCCATTGGTTTATCTGTATCCCTGGATGTGGAGAAGACATGTGCTAGGTTGCGGACATGATCTGATGAGACTCTGCCCACATGATCAATGATGATCAATGCTGTTGTACTATGGATATGATGCAGCCAAGATGGTATAACAGCATGTTGATGTCACTGATGGTACAACAGCTGTTTATTTCCATCGATTTCCATACATAATAGCCCTTACCCATACAGTATAATGTAGTATTCAGCAAACTTGCAATGGCAACTGGCACATAGTTATTGTGACACTGTGTGACTCTAATGATTTCTCTTGTCAGTGGTACTCATGTAGTCTGAAAACCAAACACTTAAAAGAATTTGAATTAAATTAACATCAACAAAAACAAACACCCACTTGATGTCAGCCATTCTTTCTGCTGCTCTTCAACATCAAAGACACCATGTGAGCAGCTAGGGTACAGACTGTTTGGGAGACTGTCATGTACATCAGTTATGTGATGCATCGGGGATTGCCATTTAGCCACTATTAGTTCTCCATTGTTAAGGAAAGAATTGTTGAGTACCTAGAGGTCAGTGGGGCACGGGACCCAAGACAGCATGGTTTCACAGCAGGAAGGTCATGTCAGATGAACCTAATAGATTTCTTTGACTGGGTGACTAAAGTAGTAGACCAGGGAGGGTCTGTGGATATGACCTACCTAGATTTTAGCAAGGCATTAGACACAGTCTCACACAAAAGATTAATATACAAGTTAGCCAGCCTTGGAGTGGGTCCCAAGGTGGTAGCCTGGATAAAAAACTGGCTAGACAACAGGACGCAAAAGGTAATAGTACACGGAGTCCACAGTGAAGAAAGGAGGGTAACTAGCGGGGTACTGCAGGGTTCGGTACTGGGACTGGTCCTCTTTAATATCTTTATAAGTGACATTGGAGAGCTTCTGGAAGGAAAGGTATGCCTTTTTGCAGATGACACAAAGATCTGCAACTGGGTTGATACACAAGGTGAGGTGGAAAGATTGAAAAGGGACTTGGCAAGGTTGGAGGAATGGTCATATATGTGGCAGCTCAGATTCAATGCAAAGAAATGCAAGGTAATGCATCTGGGAAACAAAAACCTGGGGGAAGAGTACACCATGGGGCGTGAGTTAATAACAACAACAAAAATCGAAAGAGACCTAGGAGTGATTATATCAGATGACCTAAAGGTGGGCAAGCAATGTGAGAAGGCAGTAAGGAGGGCTGGGGGTTACTGGGATGCATAGGGAGAGGCATCAACAGTAGAAAACAGGAAGTTGTTATCCCTCTGTACAGACAGTTAGTGAGGCCCCATCTGGAGTACTGCATGCAATTCTGGAGACCCCACCTCTGCAAAGACATAGACAGAGTGGAGGCTGTTCAGAGGAGGGCAACCAAAATGGTGCAAGGTCTGCACCAGAAGACATATGAGGAGAGACTAAAGCAGCTTAGTATGTATACCCTTGAGGAAAGGAGGGAGGGGGGGACATGATAGAAACTTTCAAGTATCTCAAGGGAATTAACAAGGTACAAGAGGGTAGCATCTTTTGGAAGAAGAGATGTGCAAGAACAAGGGGCACAATTTGAAGATAGAGAGGGATGGCTCAGAGGTAATGTTATAAAGTATTTTTTCACAGAGAGAGTTGTGGATGCATGGAACAGCCTTCCTGAGGAGGTTGTGGAGTCAGGAACAGTGGGAGAATTCAAGAATGTATGGGACAGGCATAAGGCAATTCTAGTGGGGGGCAGGAGGAAGTAAGCTGTTGATTAACTAGAATCTGCAGCTTATCCATCAGGTAGGGAAATGGGCAGACTGGGTGGGCCAAGCGGTCCTTATCTGCCATCAAATTCTATGTTTCTATGTTTCATTGTTCATCTCAGTAGACACTGCTGACCAGTACATGTGGTTAACAACTGATGGTTTCCACAGTGCAATATCTCCACATTTCTTTTGCATTGCAACTCGGTCTATCTTTTTCCCAACACCTGCAATGTTGACAATGGTATAATGAGTGATATGGTACTACATAACAATACCACCCAAAAACTTACAAACATAGTCACCTTTGAAATAACTCATCTTGTTGATCCTGCAGCTTTGGCAGCTGTGAAGATGGTCATGCGTGACCCAGCACTGTACAGCATTGACAGCAATGATGTCGCTGACATTGCATGAGGTGTGGCATCCAGCGCCTCAACCCTCAGCGCCACCTGGCCGGCTAAAATTATGGTATGTTGTACAATATTTATAATGCCTATTTTGTTGTTTGGTCACAGGTGTTGTACATTGTACAGTGACCCAAACCCTTGTCGTGGTAGATTGATATTATACAATGTCCTCCTTGTTTTGTGCTCCAACAAAATAAAGAAATATTTTGACATTTTGAAATTATTTTCATTGCTGTTATTGGTCATCATGGACTTCAAGAACCACAGCTAAGTGTGTCCCAAGCATACAGACAAATATGGGTGGGGGTGGTGGGGTCCAAATTACTGCTACATCTTTACTTGGAATATGGAACTACAACGATGCCCTAGCCACCAAGGAATATTTTGTATTTTGGCAGAAGAAGTCAAATAACAAGTAACTAATGTTGCAAATAACAGTTTAGTTTTGGTTAATTAACAAAGCTGGGGAGACATTGTATAGTAGCAGTATACTCCTCCAGGGAGTGTGTACACTGGTGGACTTACCATGGCTGGTGTTGTTCAGTCACTCCACTGCACCTCATGACCAAACCACACAAGCTGTTGTAAATCCACCAGTATACCTACACCCTGGAGGGATATATTGTTTAAGTAATAGCCTCCATCCAACTGCAAAAAATGAATTACCCTAAACAGAACAACATAACGTACGTTTGGCGACATGCCAAATATCAAAATAGTGGGCGGTGTCCTTTAGGTTCTCCCTTAACCATTTAGCATTTAGCCTATGCCGGTCTGTCACAATGATATTAATTGATAGGCCGTTCTGGTCCTTCAGGAATGCAGTCACCCTTTTTAGGCCTTCATGCTCACACAAAGTGCTGTTGAGTACTTCATTACTCTGAAACGGAGAACTGTTTTGGTTAATGTTGCTGTGGGACATATCTATCTATCTATCTATCTATCTATCTATCTATCTATCTATCTATCTATCTATCTATCTATCTATCTATCTGTCTATTTATTTATTTGCTTTTGGTAACCGGGTAAGTGCATTAGGCAACATAACTGACTCTAATGATTTCTGTTGTCAGTGGTACTCATGTAGTCTGAAAACCAAACACTTAAAAATAATAACTCTAATAATGTAGTATGGATTCAATCCATGTACCTGCACCAACTGAACGTCAATCACTTTTTTCAGCCTCTGTTCGATGACAGTAAAGACTCCATATTTTGCACAATGACCAGAGCTGTCGGACCTGGCATCCTCAGCCAATATCAGCCCACCTCCCATTCCTTTCAGCTCTACAATCATTTGCTCCTGCTGGTTCCTCCAGGTGTTCATCCCTGTTGGTTCCAAGTAACATTTCTGATATCTACAGAAAGTACTGAGGGAAATGCAAGACACCCTCAGAAAGTTAAACATCTTGAGCACTTTAGACGGGAGTTCGCCTGAAAACAGGATCGCTGCCGACAACATTAGATTTCCAGCTGGCATCAGTTTGATAAAGGGCTGACTAAACCAGTTGTTTTTGTGGCCACACTCTAAACAGCTCTGACAAACCTCAATTGCCATACCATTAGTCTTGGTAATCTATCCTTTACATGGTCCAAGGCAACTTTGACACATGTGGAAGAGTTTCAAAAGCTAAGATTCATATACTATGTATTTTGGTTCATTGAAAGTACTGTACTGGTCTCTCACCTCTTCATTCTCATTTCTGGGTGAAAAATATGAGACATAAAGTCACACTGCAGTTTGTCAGAAACAAGGACCATATAGATTTTTTTTGTCTCACCTGCTTTTGAAGCTAGATCATTATAAAATAGCCATGCTGGGTACGTTCTGCTTTCAGATGTGGCTGTCTAGTCATACAGTGTAACAAAATGACATGCATAGTACTGTGATCAATGTAATGTTCCATGTGGCAGCATTAAAGGAAAACACTGAACAATATACTGTAGGCAACATTATGTATTGAAGCAAGTGCTGCAGAGCTGCACCTTTCCAGGTAATGGAGCCCGCCTAGCGTCCGACACACTTATGGTTAACGGATTTTTCTTTCTTGAAATAAAGTATGTTGTGGCACAAGGAAAATGCCGCAACATACTTAAAAGGTGTAACCGGAGGGTAAGCCTTGTGGGGTACAGGTGCCTGTATTGGTGAGGGTTTCCCTTTCACACTTGTAGAACAATTATATGTGACAACTACATATCATCAACTGCATTGTTATTGCACAGTTCACTACTGTATTTAACCTTAGTAGACAGAAACAGAGCAGATTAGGATTCTCTGTCAGGAAATTAAGCCCCAACGTCATCACACGAACCACAGTTTTGCTACATCACAAAATGAGGGCTGCGTGACAGCGCCACATTCACTTACAATGGTGCCAATGATGTCAAAAAGAGTACACAACTATGTGGCAATGTTGCCACCATTATAAGTGAATGCTGCGCGAGCATGCACACTTTGTTTTGTGACATCACAAATTATGGCTGGGTGTGCGATGTGGTGGCATGGTTTGTGGACTGGGAAGCGATTCTTTGTTTAGTCCATAAACCAGAATTTTAACTGTCAAAAAAAAACAAGAATTTGCATGACACAGTCAGGTAGGAACATAATACGTCACACAGACATAACGAGGTTTCACATATAACTGTAATACACTTTACCATCGGTGAGCATGTTGAAATCACATGCTCAGATTACATGATTCTCTATTGGTTCAGCAACGCCACCGCCATCCAGATAACCAATTCCCGCACCAACAATAATCACCAAACTCCCTTCTGTTCTACTGGTACCACCCAGCACCCACCCACACGTAACCCGGATGCCACCACGGTCCTCTATTCACGGCAGTGTCAGTTAATCGACGGGCATAAAAACCCAGAAAATTACAGTGCCACGAATGCACGCCATAATGACATCTTACAGTATCACATACAATCTGACTGGTTGATAGTGCCAATCAATGGATTTGTACAGTGTATTGTAACATTCATTCGATACTACATTGCTGTGACAAAGAGAGCGTGGTGAAATAATGATCCTGTGTGTATGGGGTAACTTTGTGTTTTGGGATTATTGCAGAAATGTGGATGTGGTCTCGAGGATGGTGGAGATGGGGATGGGTGACACTATACCGTTGTTATTATTGATATTATTCTTGTATGGGAAGCTGGGTACGGCGTTGGTAGGGTTGTTGTTAAGGGGAATGAAAGATGGCCGATACCATTGCCTGCTGTACGGCCTGGTGTATTCATGGAGATCTGTGCCATGAAGTATAATGTTTTCACATTGATCCTTGGTATTTCAATGCAAAAAGGTTAAATATTGTGACCATCTCTATTACCGTATAGTTCATATTGTCATTGTTTGTTTGACAGCAAAACGCTTTTGAAAAAGCTACTGTTCCATAACCAGGAATGTAGAACTGTGAATGTCTACAATTACTGATGTCATTACTCAGATCATCAACAAGGCAAAAAAAAAGTAACAGCACACCTCATAAATGTTGAACTTGAATTGATAAATGGTATCTGTTGCAAACAGCTATGGAAAATGAAAATAAAGAACTTTAATTTGAACATCGCGACTGTGAGTTTTTGGGATGACTTACGGACAACTGCAATGAAACATTTAATACACAGTGTATATCAGGTCACTGCTTTGTTAATAAACTAAGAAGAAACATTATTAATGTACTAATTGTGTGAATACATTATCAAATTAACAACAATGTACTGTGGTTTCAATGCCATACCTTGAACTTTGACTACTGGACAGTACATCTGTGTCAGATTCATCGTCAGCATCATGAGTTGGTGAATAGTCAGGATCTGATTTATCATGCTGCGATGACTGTGCAAAATCCCTCTTGGAAGTCTCAAAGTCTACAGCCGCAGAATCAAATGGTCTGAGAATATCACTCAGTGACCTACCAATAAGGGTGCAGTTCACTCCTCTATCCACATCACAGGTCCAACCTCTATACCTTTTAAGAAATTGCATTGAAACAATTATAGCAAACAGCACTTCATAAAACAAACATTTTTCTGTTGTTGCATGCTTGTCTCCTAGGGGAGCACCCTGCCCCGTCCTACCGTGTCCACCATCCAGCACTGACCCTGCACCAGTGCATAGTACCCACTGGCAGTGACGGTGGGGTTACCCAACCCCAACTGGTGACCAGATTGAAAGGACAAGTGCCGTTGCTGTCCAGGAGCGGAACCTGTGATGTGCCCCCCAATTTTCTGCAGCAAGTGATTTTCACTGATTTTTCTACTGGGGTAGAGGCATGCAATGTCACCTGTGGAGGAGAGCGCACACACATTCGCAGGCGCTCCCTGCGAGCATCTGTCTCGACTCCTCCCCCCCCTTGTACTGGAATGATGGATTCTGATTTTGAACCAGCACAGTTAAACTGTTGGTGGAATAAGTGTTTTATGAAAAATCTCCCTCTAAATGAGGAAAATATTCAAAAAGTATACTTTAAACACTTTTCTTTTGAAATACGTGTTTAGAATAGCAATAAAACACTCCCAGAACTTAGATTAACAGTCAGTTAATCACCCCTAGGGGCAATATGGCCATCGACTGCATCTCATGCCACATTACACCTTGAGGGGGTGATTAACAGACTCTTAATGTAACTCCTGGTCATGCCTTACTGCTAAAACAATATCACAGATACAAAGTGTGATTAGTCACAATATTGTGTGTGTTTGAGGGATTTTACTGCACTTCCAAGGTGAGTTCATACACTAGGCATTCGGTCACGTGACCTATCACATACCTGTGACGTACAGCAACATACTTGAAAAGAACACAGTATTGTGGATTCTCACTTACATACATTATATGTTACTTGATTTACTGTACTACAGACATGATTACATCAACCTGCAGAACATGGTATATAACTGTACGGACATTATGAACATCAAATTAATAATTATTTGTCACTAAACATAACAGTTGTATAATATTGTAAGTCATTACCCTTGCTGTGATGTGGTGTCTTTAATCTGCATTGTGTCCCCACTGATGTCAATGATTTATTTTGATTAAGAACAGTGTCTGGCAGTTTTCAAGGATGGCTAGTAACAACAGACATTGGTTCTTCAAATGAAGACATGTCCATTTCGTTATCCATCACATCAGAGCAGTCAAGGAAACCAGACTCATCACAATTGGCAAATTCATTTTCAGCTATGCAGACAAATGATTGATCCTGATTGTCTAAGTCAGCAGTATGATGAACAGCAGATAACCATTCCTCAGTAATATCCTGTCAACGAAAGGAACAGTTTACGAGAAGATATAAAAAAATTAAGATCAAAAGTAGTTATCAGTACATATTAGTTTGTATAGAACGTACACTCACATTTCATATATGTAGATATGAAAGCATTCATAATAATAACAATCCGTTGGCATGGAGTATTGATGCACTGGACGCCACACCTCGCTTCATGCCGGGATCTGGAATGGACTTGGATGGCTGAGGATCATCGGAGGGGGAGTGATTGACCCACCAAGGGACTGCTCTCCCTGTCTGTGGAGGGGGGATTTCAGATGTTGACATGCGTCCAGCCCCTAGTAGAGGCTGGAGCCCGTGCGCTGATGCTGAGAACAAAGGGACTTGTCTTGGGCAGATGCTGGGAGGTACTCATGCGGATGCATGCATGCTCTATCCACTGGTGTAATTGCACACCCCACTCAGGCAGGGAGAGAACAGGAGTAAAAATGGCATCCTTTGTCATGGCGGCTTGATGGACATCCAACTGAGTGCCCCAGCTTCGGGGGCATTGCCATTAATTGGATCTGGACCTGGGTGTAGAGAGAGGAGGCTCCCCACCACCACTGCCACTGGGGTTATGGTGAGGGCCCTATACAGTCGGGGCACACCAGATGGTGGACGGAACAGGAGATGCGCAGACGGAGTAACCTACCAAGGAGCCAGGTAGGAGAAAAAAAAGGATTAACCCCCAAAAAATAAATTAACAATAATAGCACTGTGTATGGTCAGCCATGTCAAGAGGAATAAGTACTGCTGTTTAAGTAGAAAACAATCTTGTATGTACTTGTTTAGAACCTGGGATAACTGTACAATGCCACAAAGAGGAGAATACAACAACATACAGAATACTGGATGGTCAACTATGCGCAAACAGTGTGTTCAGCTGCAGAGGGTTTCTTATCCCCTATGACTTCTAGAGCAAAGCTGAACAGACCACTGGGAATCACAACATTGAGGTGGCAGAACATAGTGGATGTGCATAGAGTTGCTTGGACAGTACAGAACTTTGACAGTGCTGGAATTATGTAAAAAACACCAGTTTAGTATACAGTATGTCACATTTCTTATGTTGTGTTATTCTTCTACTTTAAATTCAACAGATGTCCCTGCATTGTGTAATTTCACATAGTTGTTAGGAAACAAAGTGCTGTATCCTATCACGTCTTTTATTTAATACATTACTCTATAATGCCTTGGTGCCTGTTCAGATCAATATGGTCCAAAAATCGACATCTTCAAAATGACATGCCTCCTATAGAGTGGTAATGACTGGTTTATGTGCAAAGGCAGTATAACACACCACTGGATGGTATGCAGTGTGGACTGTGCACTTTCAAAGTACATTAACCACGGTGTGCCAACATGCAGGTCAGTTGGCCACATGTCTATGATGTCTGTGTGCCACACTTTAGTTACACATGACACTGTGCCAGGCAGGCATCAGGTTGTTTCACTGGATGTGTATGGTACAACCCATTTTCTGCATACAAGAAGCAATTTATACCATTATACAGGTGGGACAACAGGGTGATGATGATGGGACTAACCTGGAGGATGAGACCTCCCACCCCCACTATCAAACTATCTACACACACCGCTATACAGTTTCCTATCCACCTGAGTATCAGCCCCCACCATCCCCATATTCTCCCGCTTCCCCAGTAGCCCATGATGTAGCACAGAGACACATGTCCTGTTGAAGTCCAGAAAGAGGACATCCACTCACTTGCCTTGACCCAGTGATGTCGTCACCACTTTATAGAACTCAAGCACATTTATCTGCCACAATCTGCCCTTAAGAAAGCCATGACAGTGCTCATGTAGGTGACCCATGCCCTCAGAACACCCTCCATCCTCTCTTTCAGGATGACATACATCATTTTACACAGTACTGATGTCAGGCCAACCAGCCTGTAGTTCTTTGTTGTATTTTTTGGAGTTTCTGTTTATGCATCCTACCTTCAGGGCATCTCTCAGGATCACCAGCCGCCAGACTCAACTGCCCGCCTGAACCGTTTTTCCGGTAACTTCATCGGGTAAGCGGTATTCAGGCTCTCCTGACCCACACGGACAGGCCACAGACCCCAGAGAGAACCGGAGAATCGGCTAACATTGGGCATGTGGTCGGACTGCCAGCCTATGCTTCACCGTTGCATCAACCGACTATGGGAAATGTTCTTGTTTCCACCCCGGAGCTCAGATATGCAATGACATCTAGCCCAGTGTGCAAATGCTCCCACATGCACCTGGAGGATGTCCACCGTAGCTCTAATCCCCTTGCATCTGCTACCGCGTACTGCAATAACCCCAGCCTCAGCCAAGGGTAGTCAGTGCATCAGACATGTGAAACCACCCTCCCCAGGGAGGGAGAGTAGCCCTTGGGGTGCTCCGTCCTTCCCCATCCCTACTGCCCCCTCATGACCTTTGCTTGCAACCGAACTTGGGTAGCTGGTGTGTTGTGCAGCGCCTCAATCCTCAGCGCCACCAGGCCATCTAAACCAGCCTAGAATTACCTGGCACCTAACGCTAGCCAGCCTTGTGCATATGCACCATATGGGCCATCTTCTCATCCTGAGGTAACCCCCATGACTAAAAGGAGAAGTTAAAAAGGTCTGCTGGAGGGGAGTGGCCAGATTATCTGGGCTGGTCATATGTTAATGCTAGCTCTGTTACTCACTGTCATTGCACATAAAGAATGGCAACCCAGGATACAGGTGGGATGAAAAGGTGTGTAGATATTGCTACTGTGCAATACCTTAACCAGGGTCTAGCAGGAATCAAGCAGGATGCCCAGATATGGCTGCTGTGGCACACTTCGTGTGAACTGGCACCACTGACTGGGAGTCTAAAGTTGTAGTGTCAAGACACATATGTTTCTGTGCACAACAGTCAATGCACACCAACAATAAGAATTGGTTGCCCTGATGTGGATGATGTTCAGCATCTGAAAATGCTGGTGAAATGGTCCAGGATCTGTCAGCTTTGATTCAATGTCAATAAATGCAAAGTTATGCATATTGGAGCCAATATTCATATGATACAGTACTACCTGGGTGAGTATCTGCATCAGCTGAGGAGAGGAACCTGGGATTGACAATCACTATTGACTGGAAACACTCCATGCAGTGAAAAAACAGCATCACAGACAAACAAGATGCTTCTATGCATAGCTGGAGGGATCAGTAGTATGAGAGAGGAGGTTATGCTGACCTTGTACAGGTCACTGGTAAGGCCGCATCTACATTACAGAGTTCAGTACTGGTGCCAACACCTCAAAAAGGACATAAATATTCTTGATGGAGAACAGTCTTTAGATGGAGTGTGGGAGGTTTAGGAGGGAGGTCAGCAAGCACTTATTCACAGAGAGGGTGGTAGAGATTTGGAATGCGCTGCCAGAAGAGGTCATCATGTTGAAGACAATGGACAGCTTTAACTCATTGCCTCCACGGGCTCACTCTGAGATTACAACACTTGTCTCCTGAATCTCCTGTATACTTTTAACAGTGAATCCTGGGCCTTTCTAAGCAAAATCAAGCCATAGTCAGCATGTCACAAACAAATGCTAATAGCTCAATAACTGTACATGCTAGACACAAAGTATGAGTGGCAGAGTTATTCAGCACAAAATTGCCTTTCCAATGGTGGCATGCATGTAATAATAAGTAATTTTGTTTTTTTAATATGCTGTTCCAAAGAGCAAACTAAATATTTTTTTCACTAAAATAGGGCAACATAAGCCATTTTTTGTTGGAAAATGTGTAAAATATCAACACCAAATTAAGCATACAGACATTGGATGGTGTTTTAATATTATGTTTGTTAAAAAAAGATATCTTTTTTACTATAAAGTGTAATTTTTCCCCATTTTAGTCAAGGTGCTTTGGTGAGATTTGAGGGATGAATCTCAACCACACACACCATATCATAAACAAATGTGTATAACTCCAAAAGTATACATGATACACACAAAGTATCAGCATGAAAGTTGATGAGCACAAAAATGCCTTCCCAATGGTGCTATGCAACCAGTTGTAATCAATACGGTTTTTATTTTATACCTGCTGAAGTGCCAAAAAAGTGAATTTTATTCAAGCTGCTTAGGTGAATCTTGATGGAAAACATGTCAGCCATACACACCATACCATAAAGAACTGTGACTAACTCCTAAAGTATACATGATATACACAAAATATCAGTGGCAAAGTTGTTCAGCACAAAATTACCTTCCCAATAGTGGTATGCAAATAATAATATGTAATTTTTTTTAAGCTGGTTGAAACAGCAAAAAAAAAATATTTTTTTCACTAAAACAGGCAACATAAGCCATACGCACCATACCATAAACAAATGCAAATAACTCCTAAAGTATACATGATATGCACAAAATATCAGTGACAAAGTTGTTCAGCATAAAATTACCTTTCCAACGGTACTATGCAGTCAAATATATATTATATTCTGTTATACTATATATTAAAATATATAAGTGACTTCTCCAGATGTTGCAAGGTCACACTGGGAGTCAGTAGCTGACTTCTGCAGATGTCCTCAGGACACACCAGTGTATTTTACTGATGACTACAGGCGTCTGCTAGGAGACAATGAGTTAAGAGAGGGTGGGATAATTATAGGGTGAAGGTAAGGATCATAGGTAGGGAGGATGAGATGAGTGGGGAGGAAGGCCAGTGACATTAACTCAAGCTGTACATACTGCAATACGAACAGCCTTAATAGATCAAATGGCCTTCTTCTGCTAGCTTGTTCATATGTTCGGGCTGTTTCCATCATTGTGTGAACATACACCAGTGCTTACTAAGCATCGGGAAGGCTGAATGCATGTGCATACAAGTTCAAAAGTTTTTGGTGCACATGCACAAGGGACAAACAAGGCTACTGATGTGTGGAAATCAGGCATCAGGTGGTATGCTCAGACATGGATGATGGGGTAAACTTTATCTGCACATTAAATGATGCATATCAAACCACAGATGTGATCTCATACTGCATGTTGGTGTGCACATGACCAAATAACTAGCTGGCAGATGTGAAAGGTGGGAATGGTTCTGAGCACATGACCGACTGCATACCACACGGAAAGTGGATTTGCATTATGAGGCTGCTTGCCCCACACCACATTTACTCACAGGCTAATGCCAAGGTGATTACATTTTAGATGGTTTGTGTGATTGTATAAGTCTCTGTAAATGGACCAAGGGAACAAGACAACTCCCAAACAAACCATGTTAGGGGCCCATTTTTATCTCCAAACCTCCCCCTTCATATGCAATAGCACACTAATAAATTATAGCGTATAGCACAGTGTTGTTCTGTATAGAATTCCTTCCCTTTCAAAATGCTGTTCTACCACAGTTCCAAAGGTCATGGAATGTGATTGTACCCTACTGTGGTACAACAGCATTCTACAACCTCAAGAAACTGCATGAGTCAGTTTCATTTTGAAAGCAAAAAAACTCATGCACACATATTTCACACAGTACTATACACTATAACAAATACAGGATGAACAACTCAATGCACAACCAGTGTGTTTAGCCACATTGGGGTTCTGATTCCCATTGATCTCTCGAGCTTTGCTCTCAACAAGGTCAGAAGGAATCAGAACCCCTCTGTGGCAGAACACACTAGTTGTGCATAGTTGCCCATCCAGTATTCTCTATATTGTAAGTAATACACAACAGTTCAGACTTTCAGTGCTTCACTATACATACAGATGTTTTATATTACAATAGATATACGGATATGTACACACATGACTAAACTTACCCATTGCACCTTCAGCTTCAGTGCCGCCTTACTTTGGTGTTTGCCAGCACCCACGCTGACTGTGGAGACAGTGGTACTGCACACTCCATCACTGCTAATTTGGGGTTTACGACTAGGTACTGCAGTTGGAACAAAGTCCAACTTCCTTTTGAATCCTGTGACACACTGTTTATAGCCCATAGAATCATCAGGTGCATTGAAGTGTGTACCACATACTACACTTGTCTTGGAACCAGTAACCCAGTTCTCATGAGTAGAACTGACAAATTTGTTTCACTTGTTATGCAGATCATCATCTCTTGGCCAATAGTGCAAACTAACATGATCAGCATTAGTATTGCTGCCACCACCTACTATGCAACGCTTAGGCATTTCAGTATTGTTACACAGGGCAGTAGGGAAAAAATATGTACAAAGACTGATATTAAAATCTCTATTAGTATTACAGACACATACACAGTTAATGTTGACCACCAAATGACAGCTATTGTAAGTCACACATCAATATAATTGAAAATATAGTAAGTGTTAGGAAAAGTCCCAAGTCAGATACTATATCACAGTGTAACTCAGACCCACACACACCAAACTAAATGATACAGCTAATGTGAGTTTCACACCACCAAGATATGTATGTCACTCTTTGAATACTGTAACCTACTTTCATACACCTCTACTGCAAAACTTTTACACAGTGCAGAGAAATAGGCTTGAATTCATTAAATCTTCAGTCCCAGACAGAAGGATGATTATATAATTATTTAAATAAATCACACTCTGTAGCATATGCCCCACATTGCTAAGAAGTCATCCCATTTATTATTTAACAGTACTGAGGTCCCCACAAAAAAATGTCTATAAGAATTATTTGTTAGCAGCCACAATACAGTGAAACATACAGGACACAATGAGAAAAAAAAATGATTATTACAGACAGTGCTAAAATGAAGGAAAATGACAGATCACAGAACGATGAAGAATCACTGTACCACACAGAACAAACAGGAAAGGTTAGCACACAGCGCAATGACAAAGAGAAAGCAATATTTCCAGATTTCAGCTAATTGATTACTACTGCTGTCAGCACTATAACAATTCTGACTCTCCTTTGGGCCACAGGGCTAGGCATTCAGTCTTGTGCTGACTGGCCACAACTCGCGTTCATTTGCTGACGTGTATCAGGGGATCTCACGGGAGTTGCGGCCGGGACAAGCGCACACGGAATTTCAAACAAAAACATTATAAATATATTTTTACGAGTGTTGTAACTTGAAATTGGCTACACATTCAGTGCACATAATTACACTGCTGGAAACAGGAGGACAAACTGCAGCTACATGAAACTGAATGGCGCTCAGAAGTGCAGGTAGGAAGCTGCTCTTTAAGCTTAAAAGGGACCTTGGTGTTATCATATCTGATGTCCTCAGAGTGGCAGGGCAGCATAACAAAGCAGTGGGTAGGGCCAGTGGGATACTGGTAAGCATAGGAAGAGGCATCTTCAGCAGGAGGAGGGAGGTGGTGTTGCCACTACATCACTCACTGGTGAGACCACACCTGGCATATTCTGTACAGTTCTGGAGGCCGTACTTCAGAAAGGACATAGACAGGGTGGAGGCAGTCCAGAGGAGGACAACAAAAATGGTGCAGGAGTTGCACCAAAAGCCATGTGAAGAGAGATTGAGGGCTCTACACTCTGGAAGACAGGAGAGCAAGAGGAGACATGATAGAGACCTATAGGTACCTCATCATGCTGAACAGAGTGCAGGAGGGGAGTCCCTTTCAAATGAGGAAGAGCACCAGAACAAGAAGACATGCTAAGAAGCTGGAAGGGGGAAGTTTATGAGGGCTGTGAGAAAGTACTACTTCACTGAAAGAGTCGTGGACGCCTGGAATAGACTGCCAGCCAAAGTGGTGGAGGCAAAAACAGTAGGGTCTTCAAGCATGCTTGAGGTAGACATAGGACAATATTAGGAAATGGGCAGGGAGGGTCATCTGAAACCAGTTAGGGTCTGCGGAGACAGATGGGACAGGAACATCTGTGCAGGCTTGGTGGATCAAGCGATCCTTTTCTACTGACAAGTTCTATATTTCTATGTCTACAGGTGGAGGTTTAAAATCATAAACCTGGGCCAGCCCATCTGCCCAGTGACAGTGGTGTTGTCCAAACACCAGTGACCCAGGCTCAGGAACAAGCCTTGAATGTCAGGGGCCAGCTGGGGAGGATGAGGAGGACCATTCATCTCAGAGGACCCTCTACTCCTCCAGGGAGGGAAGGAATACAGCAGGCTCTGCTGCAATACTGCCACCAGGGTGCTTGCAGGTGGTAGTACTATCACAGCTGCTTCTGGTATAGAGGTTCCTAGCTGGTGCCATATGCAGACAGGCATCTGCATGTATATGTGTACATGGCACCCTCCCTGCTGGTGTCCCATGAGCTGGAGGAGACCTAAGATGGTAAATCCTGGTAACGTGGCAGCATAATGCCAGCACAGACTTCACTGTAATAATAGTATTAAAAATAATCTACCATTAGCCACTACATCGTGTATAACAATTTTTTAATTTTAAAAATGTTTCACTTAATTTGTTGTTAGTACAATCCTGCTGTACCTGCTCTTGATTGTTGATTTTGTATTGCTATATTAGGTCTTGACAGTAATGTATGTATTGATTGCTCTAACTGGATACATGTGAAAAAGGGATATTCTAGCTCACTCTTTATCCAGTATAATAAATAATGAAATTAAATAAAAAATTGTCCTGACTTCCTATCACCTTCCACATATGATAGACCTGAGGGGGAGTTGCCCTACCCCCCACCCAGTGGAATCCACTGTGGAGATCAGGGGAAGACTAGAACTCCATGGACACCAAGAAGGTGGAATATAGAAAATGGAATGACAGTGCTGAGAGGTAGCCGGGCTGATTAAGGTAGCTCTTGGGATGGGGGTTACAGAAGAAAAAAACATTGTAAACTTTCACTGGAGAGCCGCACTGTGCAGATTATTAGTTTTCACAATCTTTATTTAATTTATATTCCTCTACTGATACCATCTAAGTGTAACAGAGTTTGCATGGATAATACTGTTGGGTTTGCCTGATAAACACACCTCTCAAGTATTACAAACTGGGCCTAATAGTACATATTATGTACATACATTTATTCTTTAATAGTAAACATACAGTGCATACAATTTATGATCCTATTATTCTCTACTTCAGAAATATGCTACACATTATATCTATTTGCTTTATATTTTAAAGCAGCAGTACCAGTTAGATAGAAAGCATACATCACTTCCCATATGCTTTGTAAATTTACAAGTTCCAGTAATAGTTTATGTGCTTTTTACTGCTTTCCTTTTTATTTAATGTATAATTTATTTCTCTCACTTGGCATTTTATCTGGCTTCCTCTCACTTGATCTACTGTCTGTCCAGAGTCTTTACTACTGGGGCCAGAGCAACTCTGTTCCAGACCCACTCTACACTATGACCACCTGCTCCCTTGGCTTAAACCCAAGGCAGGCTTTTTCCCTTTTCTTGTCCCTTAATTTGCATGCTCAGGAGATATATATATATATATACATATCTAGTGGAAATTTTGTTGTGAGGAGGAAGGGAGAACATGGCACATTCATGTGTTCAGCAGACGTGGGTGGTCCTCAACAAAAGAGAGAGAAAAAGTCAGCCTCACAACAGTAGGGAAATGTGGTGTCAGGGTTTCCAATCCTAACTCCCCACAACCCAAGCAGCAAAAGGTCAATACCACACAAGACAACAATAGACAGTCATCATCAGGTAAGACAAACAACATACAACTATTTTTGGAGGACACAAATGCAGTAGCACTAATGTGCTACCTTCATGGATTTGTATATGTGGCTTCAGAAGCTCAGGCCTAACAGGGGCCTATGGTTCTGTAGCCAGAGGTGTGTGCATGTCCTGGAGTGTGCATGACTACCTGTGGCTGCAGAAACTCTGGCTTCACAGGGGACTGCACTTCTGCAGACAGAAGTAGTGTTGCAATTTGGGTACCATAGACTTCTATCTATGGCTGCAGAAGTGCAGGACCCATAGCGGCTTGCGCTACTAGAAGTTGGTGTGTTTTTCTTAAACATCCTATAGCTGCAGAGGCACAGACCCATCAGGGGCCTGTGCTTCTGAAGCCAGAAGTGAGTGTATGTCTTACAGTGTGAATGCGTACCTGTGGCTACAGAACTGCTGGCCCCAGAGGGCCTGCGTTTTCTGACAGAAAGTAATGTTGCAATTTGGGTATCATGGATTCCTATGTGCTGCTGCAGAGTTCCAGGCCCACAGAGGCCTGCTCTTCTGCACAGCCAGAGAATCCAATGCCTATGTCTTACGCGTAGGTGCTAAAGCCCAGGCCCTTAGGGGTCTGGGCTTCTGCAGCCAGAAGTCTGTGTATGTTCTACAGTTTGCATGAGTACCTGTGGCTACAGACAAAATAGCCCCACAGGGATCTGCAATTCTGCAAAAGGAGGAACTGTTGTAATTTGGATATTGTGGATTTATATCGGTGGCTGCAGGGGCTTGTGCCTCTGCAGACGGTAGTAGTTTTGTGATTTGAGTATCGTGGATCTCTATCTGCACCCAGAAGTGAGTATGTACAGTGAAGTCCACCAGGATGAAGCGCAGTGTCACAGGTCTACTGCATGACAAAAGGGATTGACTCCCATTGAAACTGTACTGTTTGCTGCAGTAACTCTGCTGCAGAATTTTACAGTGATGTGCTTCATCCTGGTAGGCTTCACTGTATGTCTTGTAGTGTGCATGCCCCAGATACACATCCACAAAGGGTATCACATCAGTGCTACTTCATTTGTGTCATCTGGAAACATTTGTATGTTGTTTGCCTTACCTGAAGATGGCTGTCTGTGGTTGCTTGTGTGGTATTGTTCTTTTGCTGTTTGGGGGTTGGGGAGTTAGGGTTGGAAACCCTAACATCACATTTCACTAGTTTTGCAGGTTGAAGTTGAACCCAAACTGGTGCATTAATGCAGTTTTTTTTCTGCAAAGAATAGATAGATAGATAGATAGATAGATAGATAGATAGATAGATGGTTAGACAGACAGACGGACGGACAGACAGACAGATAGATAAGATAAATATATATGGCAACAAACTACTTTAATGTTCATTAAGGTTACTACTGCACAAAACTCAAATTGTTCAAATTTCACTAACAAGTTATTGTATTGTTTCTTTTCTTTCTTTGCTTTTCTGCTACATTGGGTGGCTTCTCAAGTCTGTACTTGGCTTTTGGGTTTTTTGGCTAGTGTTCATGCAGTACAATTCCTTGACTAATTCTACAATAACTGGATTGATTAATGTAACTATATTTGGATATATGAAAGTGTCTTCAGTGATGTTTGTCTGTAATATGCTTACACTGTTTATTTTTACTTTTAACTCTATGTGCTTTTTAAACACTTAAATGACGCTACATAGACTTTAACCAGTTCCTGTAACTATGGTTTCACTAAAGTACATACTGCGTACACATACACACAACAAGAGTTATCTGACACAAGTCAGCTATTGCTATGGTTACAGACCGGTAAAAATTGTACAGATGGTGCTTTGTTCACAACTTTTATCGAAACATGGCATTTTATTCCACACAGCTCTAGTTAATAATGATTAATGTAGTGCTCCAAGGTATGGGTCTCAACAGTAAAATAAAATACAGAAGGTGCCCTCTGTAAGATACCTGGGCAGTGTGAGTAGGTAGGGGTGGCAGGGGGCAGTATAGGGGCCCCATAGAAACATACATAGAAGTTGACAGCAGATAAGGACCGCAAGGCCCATCCAGTCTGCCCATTTCTTTTTCTACCTTATAAATGTGCCATCGGCCTTTGCTCTGTCAGTGGCCTATCTATTCATAGTCATTTGTATTGCTCCCTTATGCCTATCCCATGCCTGCTTGAAGCCCTGCACTGTATTCATAGCCACCACTTCTTGTGGTAAGCCATTCCATCCATCCACCACCCTTTCTGTGAAAAAGAATTTCCTCACATTCCCCTTATAGTATCCCCCTCTAATCTCATGCTGTGTCCTCTTGTCCTGCTATTTTTCTTATATTTAAACATGTTAGACTCTTTCACCTTGTTAATGCCCTTAAGGTGTTTGAATGCCTCGATCATATCACCTCTCTCCCTCCTTTGCTCAAGGGTATACATATTGAGCTCTGTTAATCTGTCCTCATATGTCTTCTGATGCAGTCCCTGCACCATTTTGGTTGCCCTTCTCTGGACTGCCTCAATTTGGTTAATGTCCTTATGAAGGTGTGGCCTCCAATACTGCACACAGTACTCCAGATGGGGCCTGACCAGTGTCTTGTAAAGAGGGATTATTACCTCCCTCTTACGACTTGTGATACCCCTACTAATACACCCTAACACCCCCCTAGCCTTACCTACTGCTTTAGAGGTCTGCTTGGATGAGTTCAGGTCATCAGTGATGATGATGACCAAGTCTCTTTCTTCCTTTGTGACTGCTAGCAACTGCCCTCCCAGCATATAGGTGGCTTCAGGGTTTCTCTTCCCTATGTGCATGATTTTGCACTTCTTTGCATTAAATCCCAGTTGCCACTCTTCTGACCATTTTGCTAGTTTATCCAGATCTCTTCTCATTCTGCCCACCCCATCTGGATCATCTACTCTGTTGCAGATCTTGGTGTCATCTGCAAACAGACAAGCCTACCCTCTAGTCCATCTGCAAGGTCACTAATGAAGATGTTGAAGAGACTGGCCCCAGGACTGATCCTAAGGTACCCACTTGTGACTTGCATCTCTTCTGACTGTATACCATTTACCACCACTCTCTGTTTTCTGCCCATCAACCAGCTTGCCACCCAGTTGACCAACTTCTGACCCACCCCGAGCCTACCCAGCTTATTTATCAATCTTCTATGTGGAACTGTGCCAAATGCTTTGCTGAAGTCAAGGTAGGCGACATCAACCGCTCCCCCTTGATCCACCACTCTGGTTACCCAGTCAAAGAAATCTATGCGATTAGTTTGACAGGACCTTTCTTTTGTAAACCCATGCTGTCTTGGATCCTGTGCCCCTATGGATTCCAGGTGTTGCACTATCCTTTCCTTAAGGAGTGCCTCCATAATCTTGCCCACTACTGACGTAAGACTGACTGGTCTGTAGTTCCCTACCTCCTCCCTGCTGCCACTCTTGTGGGCGGGATCATAAAACCCTTCTCCAGTCTTCTGGGACCTCTCCTGTGCTCAGAGACTCACTAAACAGTTCTGCTAATGGCTCTGCTAGTTCCACCTTTAGCTCCTTAGTACCCTGGGATGTATGCCATCAGGTCCCATTGCCTTATCCACCCTGAGCTTATAGCTCTTGTAGGACCCTTTCTTTTGTGAAGAGGAGTAGTGCTCACCTCCTCCCCTGTGTCCATGATGCTGAGCTGTGGGCCCTGCCCTACCTTCTCTTCAGTAAATACTGAGCAAAAGTATCTATTTAGGATAGGTGCCTTTACAGGGTTCTCCTCCTCACATGCTCCCTTTTCTCCATTAAGCTTAGCAATACCCCTCTGGACTTTCTCCTTTCCTAATGTATCTATAGAAAGTCTTGTCACCTTCTTTACTGTTAGTGCTAGTGTTTCCTCAGTTTGGGACTTTGCCTGCCTTACTGCCTTCCCTGCTTCCTTAGGGCAGTTTGGTATGCCTCCCTATCTTCATCCCGCTGTGTTCCTTATATTTCCTGAAGGCCAGCCTTTTGGCTCTGACCTTTTCTGCTACTGTGTTTGAGAACCAAAGTGGTTTCTTCTTCTTTTGCACTTCCTTTTCTGTCTAACACAATGGGATGTTGCTTCAAGTATTGCATCATAATGCTTGCCCACTTTGCCTGTACCCCTCACCTGTGTTTCTTTTGCCAGGGCTAGCTTAACTCTGTTGGCCATCTTATCAAGTCAGCTTCTCTGAAGTCCCATATTTTGCCTTGGAATGGGATGATTTAGATGTAGTAGCCAAATTGAACCATACCATCTGATGGTCACTGGCCCCAGGTGACCTTCTACCTGGAGATCTGTGATCCCTTCCTTGTTAGTCAGTACTAGATCTAGGATAGCCCTGTCTCTTGTGGGTTGCTGTACCAGTTGTTTGAGGCCCCCCTGCAGGAATCCACTATGTGTCTAGTTCTGGCAGATGTTCCTGCTGGTATTGACCAATCTGTATCCGGCATGTTGAAGTCTCCATTATCAGAACCTCCCTTTAGCTGTCATGTTTTGTATATCTTCTAACAGTAATGTGTCTATGTCCTCCCCTGGTCTGGGGCCTGTAGACAACCCCAGTTCTTATGGCTGTCCATTTCCCGTTTCCAGGGTGACCCACAGTTCTTCTGGCTCCTTCGTGTATTCTGAATTTCTGTAGCTTTGATATTTTCATTGACATGGGCCACTCCCACCCCCTTTTGCACCTCAGTCTCTTCTGAACAATACATAGCCAGGTACTGAAGTCTCCCAAGTGTGGTTACTGGTAAACCACATCTCACTAGTGCTACTATGTCCAGTTTAGCCTCTGACATTGTGCCTGCAGGTCTGGGATCTTATTTCCCAGGCTGTGAGCATTGTGTACATGATTTTCCATTGGCCAGATTTTGGTGTGTTAGTTGTTGGGTGAGGTTGGCATTACCCTTGTGCGTTGGGGAGACAAACCTTTTTCTTACCTGGTGATGCAAATGAACTGCAAACATGCTGAATCCCTGTTTGACCACTAGCTGAGGGAGGGTGTTCTTCCCATTCGGCGTAAGTGCTGCACCCTCTCCTATTGCTAGTTTAAATATTCTGCAAGGCGTCAAACTTCTGCCCCAATGCACTGACTCCTCCTTAGTCAGATGCAGTCCATCAAATTTAAGAACTTTCGCTCCCAGAACTGTTGCCAGTTCCCTACAATCGATGTCCTTTCCTGGCACCAGCCCTTGAGCCCGTGTTTAGCTCCCTATCTCCCTTCTCTGACCTTCCGTCCATCTGCTCCCCTCTCCCAGACTGGCAGGATCTCAGAGAAGGAGATGCCGGATGAAATAGATGATAGTTGTCACCCAGCCTGGTCAGGTGTTCCTTGGTCTCCACAACTGACCGGCTGGCGAGATCATTAGTCCCTATGTGTACTAGGACATCAATGTTTTCTCCTGCTTTGTGAACAATTTTAGCAATGCGGTCATTGTCTATCCATGCTGATGTACCTGGGAGACATCTGACCATTACCCCTGGCTGGAGATGGGTATCAACTTCCCGAATCATGGAGTCTCCTATGATCAGAAGTTTTTTGAATTTCCTTTTTGCTTTTTTTGTTTTGGTTCCTGATTTGGGTGAGTTTTGTTTTGCTAGCTCCTGTGCTGCAGTGTCCTGCTCTGCAGTGTCTTCTGCCTTTGTTTGATTTCAGAGATAGAGGCAAATACCTGTTTGTAGTGTTTATATGGTTTTTGGAGGTAATATGTTGGAAGCAGAGAGTGATGGGGCACCCAATTGCCCCTCTAACCACCTGCAACCTCCTGGACCAACTACCCTCTGCAGTCGAGGTTTTTCTGTTGGATGCTGGGGAAATGGCGGTGGTTCTTATAATGTATTTCCTCTTGAGTATGAAATTTGAGGCATGCAATCTCTGCCCATGCTGCCGGAGCTGAGCCCTAAGATCTCCAAGGCCCAGCATGTAGGACAGTGTCCTAAATCCTGTAAGACTGTCCTTCTGAAAATTGTTCCACAGTACCTGCAGTTAATGATATCCATTCCAGATAAGTTGCTGGGTTTATAACCTAGTCAGAGTAATTAGAAGGAAAAAAAATGCAAGTAATGGTTTGATTGTGTTTTGTTTAACTTGTTATAACAAGTTAAATTACTAGTGCCCCTGTAAATGAGCTCACCTTGTGGAGTTCCCACTGATCCACCCCTGAGACAATTGTAATCAGAAGATTACAGCAGTAATCTGTTAGCACACACCTGTAGGCATCCACCCACCGCCACAGGAAATGTCACAACTGTGGTACCCTATAAAAGGAGTGTAGTATGGGGTGGTTGGGGATGGGGGGGTGGCTGGGCCCTTCCCTTGACGAAAAAGAAGAACCATGGATGAAAGAACAAGGAGGTAAGAGCAGAAACAATCAGTCAACAACAAATGCAATAACCCTGAAAGCTTATCCTAATGTTAGATAAAACCGTAAAACCTGTAAAGCACCACCTGTAATAATTTCAGAGAAGATATACGCTGTAAGAAACACTTTGTTAAAGAGAAAAATAAAGCAATCAAATGTTAGCAACAAACAGTAGCAATCCCTGTGAGTAAAAAATAAAAACAACACCACACAGTAAATCTGCTTAGCCAAAATAAGTATTAATCCTTTCCCTTGCTCTGGTAAGTTTCTCTACTCTGCCTTTCAAGCAGTCTTAGAAGGAAAGAGCTCAGGTGAAGCTAGGTGCTTTGGCCAGCAAACCAAGTCTTCTACGTCCATGTGCAACTGTGTTCTCCCCCACCCTTTTGCCAGCAGCAGAAAAATAAAATAACAAGTTTTCTTTGCTTCCTCTGGCTGCCTGCACTGTATTCTGGACCCCCCTTCAGGAAAGCAGCGTGAGCCAGGGGAACATTGAGGACTGGCCAGCGTTACCAGGGACATATGTCCCGAAGGCCGGCCAGTTAGTCCAGTTCAGCAGTAGCTGAGGAAGTGCGAGCTGTGTCTCCGCGGTGGTGTGGGCAGCAGAAAAGCCCGAAGTGAGTGCTTTCAGCCACGCTGAACAAAAGAACAGCCTGATCGCTGTGGTTGTGGGAGAGAAAGAGGGGACACAGGTAGTAGAGCAGCATCAGGGCTTACCTGTGGTCTGCATCTCGTCCCTCCTAGTCGGCTTCAGGTCCTGGTGAAGTCCGGTAGTAATCCAGGTTGTGGAAATTCTCTCCTAGTTCAGCTGTCCTGTTTCTGTCCCTCTGGTGCCTTGGTGTGGGCTCTGTCACCCCATTTTTTTTTTATTAAAATGTAAAATGTCTGGTCCCTTGTTGGCAGCATGTGAAGAGCCGCATCCAGGAAGAGACCGTCGGGTGCCTGAAAACCCGCAAGGCCCCCTGTCATCCTCTTTGGTGCCTGCCTGAAATCCCTCCCACTGCCAGAACCTCCCTGATTCTCGATCCAGTCCTCTTCACCCCGGGCTGGGGCGGGGAGTTGGTGGCAGCACTAAGGCAAAGTGCTGACCACCAGAACAAAATAAAAGTTTTTTTTTTTTCATATTAGATGCAAGGTCACCAGGAGAAATCAGCTGACGGCCAAGGGAGGGGCGGGCCAGAGGGCCATATTCAAATATTTTAATATTGATTGTGGGCGGAGCAATGACCAGGGGAGAGGCCAGGTATAAAGGCCCAAAAAGGGGGAAATAATATAACTATTTATGAGGGGGACAGAGCAAGGGAGGTGATGGACAGGCCCTGCATAGGCCTGTAGAAAGATATTTCAAGGGGCAAGTCAAGCCCAGCAGTGTATTTAGAGGGGCAGTAAGGCCCACATTAAAGATTTAAAAGGGGCCCAGTCATAACCAGGCCCTGGATGAGTTAAAGGGGCCCAGCCAGTAGGCTCACCAGTTAAAGGGGCAGCATAGGCCCTCAGTTTAAAAGGGGCCCAGCTATAATAGGCTAAGGGTTAAAGGGGCTTAGCTAGCCATTTAACCTCACAGATGTTAAGGGGGTTTAGCTAGCCAGTCCCAGTAGGTCAGAGGTTTAGACGAGGTCCAGCACAGCTATAAGGGGCCCACCCAATTCAGGTACCCACAGTCTATGGAGGCCAGCTAGTGTGTAGCCACCAGAAGTACAGTAGTAGCCAGAGACATTGCCAGCTATTTCCAGATATTTCGCAAAATTTCTGAAGAGTTTCTCTCTGCTGCCCCTACTGTGGAAATGCAGAAAGCAGGATATATTTCTGGAAATATCACAGAAATTTCGAGAAATATCTGGCAGTGTCTGTGGCTGCTACTATACCCACAGTAGCAGAAGAGCCCATTTAAGTTAAAGGGACCCCATTATGGTTAGGTCCACTGAACACCAGGGGTGTTCACCCAGAAGAACAAAGTGCCTGTTTATTTGCTGTGGTGCGGTCGGGACATTCAGAGACTGTACAGTTGACTGCTACTGTTGAACCCGTGACATTTTATTACATTGCCCTGAACAGTGTCTGGTGCCCTGCAATTACCCGATCTGTCTGATCTTCATTGCTACTTCCCGACCCTGATATGGAAAAGTCAAGTCAGCTTAGGAGCTGTGCTGACTCAATAGTTAGGGCTTCGACTCATAGAAGGGTGGGATTCCTGTTGTTCCTGTGATAATGAAAGCTGCAAGATGATGAAAGCTGCAAGACGACGAAAGCTGCCAGATGCCTTTGCCCCGGATCCCAAGGTTTTGACAACCATAGTCGGCAATCTGACCCGACCTTTCACCAATGCCCAGAGGATCCTGTGGACAAACCATCCATCTTTCCAAGTGATCAGCAGTCGGCTATGATCTTCCACTGATCAAGCATTTCCTCATGCTTCCTGCCTGGTGGTCTGGGATGACCTGTACCGGGCATCCATTTTCTTCCTGTGTGCATCAGCCACGCTTCTTTCAAGTGCATTTGGCCCGGTGGGCTATTATGACTTAAACTAGGCTACAAATCTTTTCCTTGGGGATGAGAATCATCCTTTGCTGATCCCCGCTCCTTAGCAGTTGCCTTCTAGTCCTTGATCCAGCATGTGCTTGGCCCCTGTGTGGGTCAGTCATCCCAGGAAGTCTTGGCCCTAAGTATCCTTTTATCTCCTCATTACCTCTTCACAGCTGCAATGAGGGTTAGGCCGAATGTACTGTAACAAACCGTGACCAGGGTGATAGAGTAATAGAGATACAGAGTAACAGATCTAGAGTGATAGAGTAGTAGAGATATAGAGTGATAGAGTAATAGAGATATAGAGTAATAATAGAGTGATAGTACTGGTACAGTTACAGTCGGTTCCAAAATTCATAGTTGCTCTACAAGTAAAGTGCCTCCAGTGTGCCTGTTATTGAAATTTTTAACAGTTAGACCCCTGCCCTTATCCTGGCATAAACTATTTGTTGCATATGAAGTTGTCGTCTGCCTCTCCTTGCAACCCCTTTCCATCTACCTAGAACAAACCCATAGCACTAGGTGAGTGGCGAAGATTGGTCACACAACAAGTCAGGTGAGTGCTCTACAATGAGAATTGGTTAACTTGTGATATCACCGTTCTTGGTTAGTTCTGAGTTACATGATAAGACCTAGGATTCACAGGTGAAATAGTCTACAGAGATAGGTGTAAAGGCATAAACCTGGGCCAGCCAGCCAGCCCAGCAACAGTGGTGCTATCCAAACATCAGCGACCCCAGTTCAGGAACAAGCCTTGGCTGTCGGAAGCCAGCCAGGGAGGAAGAGGATCAATCATCTCAGAGGGCCCTGTACTCCTCCAGGGTGGGAAGAAATATAGCAGGCTCTTCTGTAATACTGCCACCAGGGTGATTACAGGTGGTAGTGCTGTTGAAGCTGCTTATGGGATGGAGGTTGCTGGTCTGGTGCCATGTGCAGCAGGCATCTGCAAGTACTGTATATGTACACATGACAGCCTCACTGCTGGTGTCCCACGGGCTGGAGAAAATCTAAGATTTTTTTTGCAATTAGTGATGTTTCACTCCCAGCCCCAAGCTGCCCTCCAGATGCCAGTCACCCTAGCCAAACTCCACCAATTTTCCTCCAGGACTTACCTTCAGACATATGCAGCATGGTCCGGGTGTTCATGGGGGTGCAGGGCTGTTGGGGTGGTTGAGGTCTGTGGCAGCTCGGGAAGCTATTTTCCTGTTTTCTTCCTGAGCTTTGGCATGCAATGCTGCCCAGACCTCCCTGTGCATGCTTCCATGCATGGAACATTGGTAGCTGCCACTCCCCCAATTTGACAGTCCTTGACTGCCTTACCCCAGGCAACACAGACTAATGCTGGGCACTGAAACCCTTCCTCCCTGGGAGAGGAGAGTAGTCCTCTGGATGCTGTATCTTTTCCCAACCCAGCCAACCCCCAGCAACTTGAGTCTGCATTAGAACCTGGGTCACCGATTTGACACAGGGTGTGGCGTTCTATGCTTCAACCATCATTGACACCAGGCCAGCGAAGGAAGCCTAAGATGATAAATCCTGGTAGTGCAGCAGCAAGATTCCAGCACTCTTGGACTTCACAGTAATAAAAGTAGTAATAATAATCTACCACTAGCCAAGGCATCTTGTAAAACAATTTCAAATTTAAAAAATGTTTTATTTTGCACCTGTTTTTGATTGTTGATTTTGTATTGTTATATTATATCTTGATTGTAATTTTTCTATTGATTGCTCTAACTGGACATGTGAAAAAGGGCTGTTCTAGTTCAATATGTTTATCCAGTATAATAAATAATGAAATGAAATAAAAAATTGTCCTGATTGCCTACCACCTTCCACATATGATGGACCTGAAAGGGAGCTGCCCTGACCTGCAATGGAATCCATCATGGAGATCAGTAGAAAGAGGAGAGATTCCATGGATACCAAGAAGATGGGTAAGTGACAGAGAATGGAAGGATAATGATGAGAGGTGGCCAGGCTGAGTAGGGCAGCTCTCAGGATGGGGGATAAAGAAAAAATAAATTGTGAACTTTCACTGGGGTGCCAATTTGTACCGATTATTGGTTTTCATCATCTTTATTTTATATTTATCTACTGATAACATCAATGTGCAGGCCCCCTGTCACTCTGTGGCAAAAAAAAAAAAAATATTTTCTGCAGCAGGGCTGGTCAATTTCTGTCATAAGGTTTTCCAAATTCATTTTTTGCACATATTTAGTAGCATGAAAAGTGTAAGGGACAACTTGCATTACAAATTTTTAATCTTTATTGCACAGACATATCAGAGGGAGTTAGGTTAACCATTTTGTGAGACATTTAAAATGCAGCATTATTTTCATTTCGATGACATTCTGTATTTTTGTTTTGCATTGAAACAAAGAAAAAACAGCCTGTGAATGCTGTCCTCAGAAAGTCCCCTATGTCTTTCTGTAAAGATGGTATTGTGAACACTGAAACTGCGTTCTGCATCTGCAGAGTTTATAACACAGTTGACGCACGTAAGCGCCAAGTCAGAAAGTTTTGGTGTGAGAGCAGCTGCAGACTTCCAAAATAAGTCCAGATCTTTGTCTGCCTGGCTTGTATTGCTCACATAGTTCAGTGCCAGGATTTGTTTGTATAGTTCAAATTCTGCATCAGGGATATCACTCCATCCTGGAATAGCTGCATAGCCCTCCTTGCTCCACAACACAAAGGCCACTTTAGAGGGATCAAAGATTCTCACTGCTTTCAAAAAGTTTAATCCAGGCTGGCTCTCCTCTGATAACTATTTCCTGAATTTGGATGATGCATTACAGAATGCTTCCCTGAAACTGCCCAACAGCTCTGTCTGAATGTGAGAAAAGGAACTGCTTCATCATCATCGAAAAAGGAACCACAACTCTCCACGACAAGCTGCTGATGCATCTGAAGATTGGTCTGCAGCTCTTCTAAGACGTCTGCAACATCTGTTGTCACGGGGATCTGTGACTGGAATTTATCCAGTAGATTGCAAATCCATTCTGATTTCTTTGTGAGGAATGCCAGCTCAATCCGCAGCTTTAGTACAAGGGTGTCATCATAAAGAATGTCCTGTAGAGATGGAGAAAAACACATCTTACTTTTTCTGTAAACAAAATGCATCACCATATCATTCAATAATAAACATTAATAGTACAGTATTCTTACCTTTATTGCAAGTAATGTGCTGCATGGGTGTCTTGTTAGGGCAAGTTCTTTTTCAATCAAGGACCGGTGGTAGATGACATGGTTGTGATGATACCTAGCAGCGATGAAATAGGATGTCCACCTTGTTGAGCAGGGATTGGCAGGCATCATGGCATGCTTGTCAGGGGTGACCTCTGATAGTTGTCGCAGGCAACAGTTCTTTCTTCCACTGGGTAATGAAAACAGTTTGTGGAATAACTTCATTTATCATATTGTTAACTGGAATGGCTTCTCCATTACACCAGTGACTAAGTCCATGATGTGGGCAAGGCATGTTACATAGGTGCAGTTGGGGAACAAACCTTGTAGAATTGCTCTGTAGCATTTCTTCATATACGAGTTGTCTGTGTCGAATACCCATACAGCATCAAAATGTATTCCGTAATCTGTTACAGTTTGAACCACTGCTTGTGCCACTATGCTGTGTGTCAAGGACGTCAGAAACGTTGGGCCGGATATTCAAACTGCGTCGAAAAAGTGCGCAACACAGGAGCAAGCACAAGTCAATTGCGCACAGGCGCAACAGACGCGATATTCAAACATGGAGCAAAACAAATTGCGTAAGCAGCCAACGTCTGAATATCGCACAAACTGCGCCATAGCGCAACCAGGAAGGGGAAGCTGAGCAGAAAGGTGCGCAGGCTGCTAACAAGGCTAGCCCAGCTGAGCAGTCCAGAGGTGCCAAGCAGCAAGCAGAGCCCCCACCCCCAGCAGAGCAATGGAACTGCACAACCAGTGAGGCAGGCTGGGGCCCACCACCAACCATGCCACACATGGGCACAGGAACACACTGCAGAACCAACAAGACACCGCACACCCCAAGCACAGCATCACTGGGGAGGGATGGATGATCCACTGGCCCATGGGGACAAGCCAACAAAGCACAGCAGGGCCATGACGCCCCAGCACAACCACTGTCAGGCTGAGACTGCCACACACAGGGGGTCGACAACCACAGTGCACATCAGCCCCCCCTTCTGCACAGCACACTCTGCACCGTGACCCCAAGACACCACCCATGTGAAGTGACTGTCACTGAAGTAAACACCATGCATCCCCCCCCGGCACACGTCAACCTCGTGTAGCATAGAACCATACAAGCCAGACCCACCCTGGGCACCCAGCAGTGGGCGGCAGCAGATGGCAAGACCGACTGAAAGTCACTCCCACACCGGAGACACCTCCCCATGCACACACGCACACACACACACACATACCCAGGACCATACCACCCCAGATGGCATGCACACCACTGCAACTGAGCAACCATAGCCAGCTGCAAATCAGAGACCACCACAGTATTCATAACAAAATATATATATATGGAAAACAGAAATTACAACACCAAGATCAAGAACACAACTATATACAGATATGTACAAGACAAGGGGGTAGGGGTACAAGGTAGGGGTGGGTAAGGGTAGGGGTGAACAACTGGAGAGAGGAAGGCAGGGTGGGAGGATGGAGTGAAGTGGGAAGGGAAGCACATTTAGTGCCTTGCAGGCTGGTCTGCTGCTGCCTGGTGCTGTCCCTGTCTCCTCTGCCGTCTCCTGACCCCATGGCGCTGAATGTCCCTGAGTATGTCATGCGTCGCGATCGATACCCTTGTCAGCCGCTGGAGGGCATGGTCCATCCTGCTTAGGATGCTGAGGCCTAGGAAAAGGGAACACAGTCAATGGCTGTGACTGTCCACAACCCTGAACACTACCCATCCTGCAAGGCATATAGCCTAGTGCCCCGCACCTGTGATGGTATGCACCCACCCACAGTGACCATGCACATGACACGCCCAACCAGGCAGCACCAGCTATGTGCACCACTACACACACACACTGCCCATGTCCATCACAGCACAAACAAGGCTGTCAAGTGACGTGGCAATGTGGTGGGATGCCAGTTCCACAGCCATGTGCCCAGTGCATGCATGGACCACCAGTGACTCACACACAGACGTGCAGTGACACTGGACAGTGATGACTGTCGCCTGTGTCGTGCATGGTTGTGTTGTCCATGGCTAGTGGTCATGCCCACCCCCTCCAGCATGCAATAGCATCCATGATGTAATGATACTCACACTCATCAAGCAGCTGTGGCTGCTGCTGCTGCTGCTGCTGCTGCCGCTGCCGCTGTGGCCCACCCCTCACGTCTCCTCCGTCCGCCACCTGGGCCCTGCCACGGCCCTCCTCAGCCTGTGCCTGCATCCCCTCCACCAGGCCTGTGGGAGACAAATGTTGAGAAAAACATCAGTGTGACCCCAAAGCAGACTGCCCCCTGCCCCAGTGAGTGTGCCTGCCCACAGCCAGACCCATGCATCTCACACCTGCACACACTGACACAGCCAACCATGGCAGAGCCATCCCCATGCACCGCCACCAAAACACAAGTCACACCCTATGGAGAATACAGGTGCATAGATGGTACACCCACCTGGCCTAGGCTGCGCGCCCCTCGTGTCCGCGTGACCTGAGGTGTCGCCCGTCAGCCCTCCTCGGAGGTCACTAAATCTGTGCCTGCACTGCTCCGCAGACCAGCACCGCCTGTGACCCTCACCAGGTCAGTGGCCACCAGCCACACCTGGGTGCGGGCCATGGTGAGGGGCTCTTCACCATACAGTGCCTCAAAGTGGGGCACAACCAGGGCCACCAGGTTGGCCACCTCCACCTGACTCCATTGGGGAGCTCTCCTGCGTGCCATAATTGGGGTCGTACAGCAGGCAATATGGCGCCCCGCAGCGCAGCAACCCCACGTTGAAATGTTGCGCAATAGACCACCATAGGTTCCAATCGCGCTGTTCATATAGCGCCGCCGGTTCACATAGCGCTGTCACCAAACAGCGCAATAGAGCATACACATGGCAGCCGAACACGCCAGGGGCAAAGGTCGGACACCAGGTCAGGGGTCTATGGCGAAGGCCACACACAGCGCCATCTGACATCGCATGCTGCGCTTCTCGATCACCTGTGTGCCAGTGCCACAGTGGACTATGCGCAGTAGTGCCACAGCGCCATATGGTGCCCAGTGCTGTGGCGCCACTGGCACAATGGTGGCCATGGCCTGGATGCCGATCGCGCACAGCCGTCATCAACCACGGCAGATGCCTGCGTAGCTTCATGGGCAGCCGCAATGCAGTGTACCACACAGTCACGAGATCTGCGCCATTGGCTCAGCCAGCTCAACACGTATTGCGCCAAATGCGGTAGCGATATTCAGCCAACACATGCAAATCATCTGATCAGCCATTCAAAGGCGCAGTGGCGTGATTTGCATCTCATTACAGTTGCTCCACTCCTAATTTGCATGCATTGCGCTATAAATGTGCGACATTGGGCTGCGCTGACCAGATTTGGTTACTGCAGGTGAGAGGTGGGTTGCATGCTGTGTGATGTTCTGGACAATGGTCATGGGATAACGCTGTAGACTGCACAGTGACAGGTGTCCACTTCCACCCATACAGATCGCCATGACCGAGCAGAGCCAAGGTGAGGGTGAGGATGGTGGGTGGAGGAGGAGGCCGAACTTCACCACGGCGGAGACAGAGGCCCTCTTCCAGGCCTACCTGGAGGAGGAGGCGATACTGAGTGGACGGCGGGGCACCCCTCAGGCCCGTGCGGCTGCATGGGAGGGGGTAGCTCGGGCAGTGAACCTGCACGGAAGCCACCAGCGCTCCGTGCAGGAATGCAAAAAGAAGATGGGGACAGACCGCAGGAGGGTGAAGGAGAAGGTGGCAGCCCTCAGGGCGGCACGTGCTGGCACTGGCGGGGGCCAGCCAGCGGTGGTGGAGCTGACCCCGGCTGAGGACCGACTGGCTGCATCAATGCAATGGAGTGCTATTGAGGCGTACCAGGAGGTGGATTCCAGACAGGTGGAAGCCCATCACTGCACGGTATGACATGGTGGTGGTGTTGGGGAAGGTTGTTCACTCACATGTCCTCTCTTTCTGTTACAGATCCTGTTCATCTTCGAGGCGGTGGTGGTGGGTCCAGGCAGTGAGGAAGACCTGCTGGACATGGAGGAGGTCCATCCACCTCTGTCACCAGCCAGCATGCATTGCACCAGAATGCACGCTGGGCTGCCAACTCTGGTGTCGGTGAGTCTGGTGTGGGGGTGCACAGCCTGTGTCTCAGCAGTCTGGCATGCAAGCATGCCAGCACGCGTGACTGTGGCTGTGCAGTACCTGCACCATTGATGATGCAAGGACTGCAATGGGCAGTGACATGTGTGTGTCCATGACGGACACACAGCAGGCCAGCACGTGCTCCTGGGCCTAGCTGGTTCCAACGTGTGTGCCAGCATGTTGGCACAGTCCCAGGCTGTGCCTGTCAGCACCGGTGAGGCAGCACCGGTGGCTGTGCAGGTGTCTGGCACTGTTGCGGCCACAGCAGTGGAATGAGTGGTCCCTGGGGCACAGTGGTTGGAGGGGCAGCAGCAGCAGTCACCCACCAGGTCTGGGGGTGCATTGTCCAGCGGTGGCACATGCCCACCGCCCTTTGATATGCCCATTCCTGGTCCTGGTGAACAGCGCCCACCCTCAAGGGGTGTTGAGCATTAGGACCTTCCATACCCTGGGGGACAGGATGCCGTTGTGGCAGAGTACCCATTTGAAGAGCACACCCACCTGCTGCGGGAATCAGTACAGCAGCAAAGGCGGGTTGCAACGTCCGTGGAGGCACTGTGTGCGGCTGTGGAGCAGCACAGCAGGGACTGTGCTCTGGACCATGCAGAGATGGTCCATATGTGGATGGATGTGACTGCCACCATTGACAGGCAGACCCAGGCTTTGGTCGCTGTCATGGCTGCATTGGGTACACAAGCAGGTGCTCCTGTACCGCGCACCCCACACAGTACGCTCTCCACTCCCCATTCCCGGCGTCGTGTGACACCAAGCCTGTCGATGCCGGGTTCTGCTGTGGGCATCCCAAGCACCTCTGGTGCAGGTATGTTTGGCATACTACAGACCCCACTGCGGACAAAGTCGCGATCGTGCAGTGGGACCCCTGGTGGTCCATCGGTGCCACCCCATGTGGCCCCTGCTCAGCCTGCCAGTGCTGTTGGGTCACAGCGGGGCCGCCCATGCATCCGTTGTGGCCGTGGAATGGTGTAACATGACTGACCTGTCTCCCAGTGCGGGCCCTCTCTGGTGCTGCCCTGTGTGCACTGTGCATCATGGTGGGCAGTGCACTGGTGGGTGCCCTGCACATCACGCTGACATACGGACCACCTGCACACCATCCCGACTGCTGTCCACAGGTGCGTGTGCATGATGATGCCTGCATTATACTGTACACCAAGGTGCAAGGGTGCCTAGCATCTGACACACGTACTTGGACAGTACAGGTGGTGGAGTGTGTCTGTGGATCTGTGTGTTCATGTCTGTTCCTGCTCTGCTGTGCACTGCCCATGTACGCTTTGTGCTGCTGTGTGTGTGTGTGTGTGTGTGTGTGTGTGTGTGTGTGTGTCCATATGACTGTTGCCCCTCCCTGATGGTGTGTTTGTGTGCCTGGTCCTTCCACTCCCTTGCCGTCATGCACACCTGGTGTGTTACTCTGTGTGCCTGTGGGTTGCGCCAGGACAGTGTTGGTTGCATGGCCCTTGACTTACCTGTGTTGTGCATAATGCTCCTCCGTGATGGTGTCCGGTGCAGCTGGGCCTGCGGATCAGTCGGGGTCCCGCCCGTCAAGGAGGCTGCTCATCACCATCAACACCGGCGCCACTGGTGTCCCCATCGCTGTCCCCTCTTCAACCTGTAGGGCTATCCCACAGTCTTTGGCCATGTTGTGCAGGATACAACAGGCCAGGAATATCCCACAGGCCTTTGAGGGGTTGTACTGTAGGGCACCGCCGGAGGTGTCTAGGCATCGGAAGCGTGCCTTGAGCATCCCAAACACCCACTCAATGATGTTGCGTGTGGCGGCATGTGCCTCATTATAGCGTTGCTGCGATGGGGTCATGGGGCGCCGGTACGGTGTGAGCAGCCAGGGACGGAGAGGGTATCCGCTGTCACCTGTGTGGAGATAGTGGAGATCAGTATCATGTTCAGGTCCATATTGCCCATATCCCTGTGTGCCACTACCATGGCACCTCTGGCATTCCCACCCTTGCCCCGAGTTTGCATTTCCTACATGCATACTCACCCACTAGATGGCCTGTGGGGATGTCCCCACTCTCGAATCGATGGCACAGTGCGGACTGATGCCATATGAAGGCATCATGTGCTCTGCCAGGGTGTGTGGCACAGACATTGATTATACGCCCAGTGGCATCACACACCACCTGGCAGTTGACACTGGAGAAGCCCTTTCTGTTCCTATATGCGGCCCCATCAGGGCCAGGTGGCGTGCGAATGGCCACATGGGTGCAGTCTATGGCTCTTAGCACGCCAGGCATACGTGCTACCCTGTGGAACTCCTGCATGTTTGCTGTATGCTCTGCCATGGTGCTGGGGAAATGGATGTGCTCCGCAGCATGTGGCAGCAGTGCACTGAGGAACTGGGTGAGGATGCGTGATGTGGCCGACTGTGTGATGCCTGTGGTGTCCCCTGTTGGCCTCTGGAAGGTGCCCGTGGTGAGCAGGCACATGCAGGCTGTCACCTTGGTCTCCACTGACAGAGCGTGACTCCGTCGTGAGGGTGCCTGCATCACATCACTGCACAGCTCACAGAGCCGCCTCAGTATTGCCCTGTTCAGGCAGTACTGGCCCAGGATCTCTACATCTGTGTACAGCTCAAAGCTGATGCAGGCACGTTGCTGCTGTTGAGGGCGTGCCAGACGGGCCCATCCACGCCACGCCCCCTGCACCTTGCATTTCACCCTCATTACAGCTTCCATGTGAAGCTGCCACTGTCCATCTCCTGGCTTGTGACCCCCTGGCTGATGTTGCTCTGTTACCCCGCTGTCCTGACTGCTACTTCCACTGCACGGGCACCCCCGCTGGCCTCTGCAGCCTATGGCCCACACTGCTTCCCTTGCCTGCCCTGGCCTGTCACTGTCTGTCTTTCTCTCTCTCTCTCTCTCCCCCCACTTGGCATCCCTGTGGCGTTCTTGCGCCTCTTCCTTGAACCTTTTTATTTTGGCTCATTTCCGCTGGGGTGCCAACTTCGGCTGTTCGCTGTTGCGCATTGCGCAAGTCTTTGAATATCGCATTGCGCTCTTTATGCATGGATCCGCCCACTTCGGTTGTGCATGCCTTCATTTGCATTGCGCTGTTGCTCAGCATGTTTTCGGTGGCGCAACTGCCTCCTGCTGAATATCGCAGAATGGCGCACTTTCGGACTTGCGCATGCGCAACCCTATTGCGCATGGCGCAACCCTTTTGAATATCCGGCCAGTTATGTCCAAGAAATAGGGGAGCACTCATCCAGGTTCATCTCTTTCGAGTGAAGCTGCCAGGATATTGAGGATGTATTGCTTCTCAGTATCGCTGGTCTCATCTACAATTAGGGCAACCTTTTTGCCTGCCAGTTTTTGGTGCACATCCTTCCTTTTCATAGTATAAATGTCCGGCATATATGCAGCTCGGATTTAATCCACACCTGGTATGGCACCTCCATTTGAGATGTGTTTACCAATAAAACTGTGAATTGCTGGATGATCATTTTTCTCCAGGGGGATGTCTGCTTCCAGAAAGATCTTTGTAAAGTCCTGCATGGTCTTTATACATTTTGTCTGGGCAATTGTGTCTTTTGCCAGGGATGTCAGCAGAGTCTGTTGCTTTTTCCTTGCATTTTCTAACTGTGTTTCAGCAGCTCTTTTTAAATGTGTCTTGGAGCAGGAGTGATCAGAGATGCCAGACTTCTGAACATGATATAGGATAATGTTGCAGGGTGTGCAGAATAGTTTTCATCCATCTTCATGTAGAAGTTTGTCTCCAAACTGCTTGCAGCGATCTTTTGCTGACATGTACAAGGTCATCTTTGATCAGTTCTGGGCAGATGGGGTAGATTTTCTCACAAATTGATCCATTCTATCCTGTGAAAGAAAGATGTTAATAAATGTTAGAAACTGCCTAGATGAAGTCCAAAAGAATATGTACATTAGACTTAAGAAACACGTGCATACATTGTTAGTATACTCATTTGCATGTTGCCAGGCAGTGATGCAGATGCAGACAGATTAAAATCACATCTGGTGATGGGTTCAGCAGAGCAGAGCAGAGTAGACCAGTAAGTGGTACTGTCTGCAGCCACTCTTAGCCATTACTGTGCGACAGTGATAGAGAGATATCCATTTTAAATATCTTTTTTTTTTTGCAGCAAAATAGGAGACTCACGGAGAAGAATACACTACAAAATTTGAGAACAGCTATGACACTTCTTTGAATGACACTCCGAACAGACTACCAGCACACATGATATTTTTAAATCATAGTCACCTGGGTCCCAGCCCCCCACCTACTGAAGAATGAACCTGTGGACATTGAGGAAAGCAGAGAATGCTTGCAACAGTCAGACTACCAGCACAAGTGATACCCACCCACCCAGAGGCTGTACAGTACCTGCGGACTTTTCAAACAGCAATGAACACTTACAACAGATGACCACCAGCACAGGAAGCAGAAGCTGGACATCAATCAACAACTTAGGTTGGAGTCTCCCCCGGACACTCAGTGAATGTACCTGTGGACTTTGACAACAGCAGCAAACACTTGGAACAGACCACTCACCAGCACAGGAGATCTTTAAAATATCTCCTGTGCTGGTGGGTGTCTGTTCCAAGTGTTTGCTGCTGTTGCCCTCATACACAGAGGCAGCTTCTTGCTGGCTGAGGTGCAAAAAAACACAACAACCTAGGTTGGAGCTTCCCCCAGCCATCTAGGGGCAGTACCTGTGGGCTTTTCAAACAGCAGCAAACACTTACAACAGATGACTACCAGCACAGGAAGCAGAAGCTGGACATCAATCAACAACTTAGGTCGGAGTCTCCCCCAGACACTCAGTGAATGTACATGTGGACTTTGACAACAGCAGCAAACAGCTGGAACAGACCACCCACCAGCACAGGAGATCTTTAAAATATCTCCTGTGCTGGTGGGTGTCTGTTCCAAGTGTTCGCTGCTGTTGTCCACATCTGCAAGGGCAGTCTCTGGCTGGTTGGGGTGCAAAAAAAACACAACAACCTAGGTCGAAGTCTCCCTAGCCATCCAGGGGCTGTACCTGTGGGCGTTTCAAACAGCAGTGAACACAGGCAACAAACTAGGCAGGCTGTAACAGCCCCCCCGACACCCTTTCTCCGTCATCCAAAAATACACTAAAAAATAACTTTTCCACCATCACTGAAATATTAATCTGGACAGCATCACAAAATGCAAAGCTGCCAGCCACAAACAGCAGTAAGCAAACAAGCAAAACAGAATCAAAATTACAACGCTCATAAACAAAAAAAAATTGTGCAGTACCTCTTCCTATCAGCAAGATGTCAGAAACAAGTCAATATAATGTTCTTCCTTCCGCATTCAGTATCTCTTTCTCTTCTTCTTGGTGCTCTCTCCTCTCAGTCAGAGTCCAGGAAATGTAGGGAAAAACTACTGGAATTCATCCATTTTATGCCCATGGATCTCTTATCTCCACTCCCTGACTATTGCAGAGGTTGCTGCCAATTGGAGCATTAAAAATGGAGGCGCTTTAGATTTGATGCCAATGTACAACACTGAGCTGATTGGCTGCCTTATGTGGCCAATCAGCTGTTTGCATAGTCAATCCCCGGACAGCTTTAAAATCTCGGGATAAACAGCATTTCAAAATGTTGCCTCCTCTACTAGCCAGGGTTGGACAAGGTGGAATGGAGCCATCAGTGTACCCTCTGGCTCAGAGAAAAGCAGCGCCTAAAGAACGCTGATCCAGAATGCTGGCCAGCATCTTCACAAGAGCCAGAAGTTACCATGGAGTAACACAGAAAGGTAGGTAGGGGAGAAGGGTGGCTAGTGAAACTCTCACTGCACAACAGCCTGGCTAATAATTTTATTTTAATTTAATTAATGTTCGATGTTTCTGTCTGCACTGTGTGAGAAGGGTAACACTGTCTAAAGTGTGGTTTGTTGGTTGGCCATGGCTCTGGCAGTTTGCTGAAACTCATTTCACCTAAGAAAGATGAGGGAACTGGAAACACAATTGTTTACTTTTCCCCTTTCCAGGTAACTGTTGCTTCCCTGCCCGTCGACCGATGTTGCCTCGAATTTTATGTGCTCGCTCTGAAGAAGTGAGCGTACACCAGTTACAGTACATGCCAGTGTGAACAGAACAAGGGCAGCTGGAAATGCGATCGCATGTTTTTTTTTCTTTAAATTTTTTGCTTCTTTGCCCGCCAGTCGCTGTGTGTAGTTCATAAACCGAGGATGTTGCTCAAGTCGAAACCTACAGAAGTTACTGGCCAGCGGGCAGGATTCCATCTCCAGTGTATTGGGAGGTGAGGCAGGGATTTGGTGGCATGGATGTGTTTACTGCTAGGCTTACTGACTGCCAGAGAAAGGAGGCTGTAACTTAAATGAATTTAGTTTCTCTGGCATCAGCTTTGCTTTGTTTGTGTGTCAATGCAATGGCAACCGCTTGACTTGCAGGAGCAGCGCCTGGAAACTTGTCTTTAAATTATTGGAGGGGCTGCATGTCCATGGAGCTTTGAGGGTGGGTGTATACACAGTTATGATTTATGATGGCTGACTTATATAATATTTTATTATTTAATCCACTCATCAGACAGTCACTGGGTCTTTTGTTGAGCTTCCATACTGCGGTATCTCTTCCTTAAGTTATTCGCTTCTTTCCATCTGGAACAGTGTCCAAAAATCCCTGAAACTCCCACAAATTGTTAGTATGTCTACCTTCAAAACGCTGCGTCGCCATTTGTTGAAAGAAACTTGCAACTGTTTCTGCAAGCCATGGAACTCTAACATGCTCATTGGTTAAGCCCAACCGCCTCCCTATCCCTAGGTTAGGTTAAACTGGAGTCCTTCGTGAGTTTTATCTCCTTCTACCCTCTTCTCTTACTTTTTCTAGGTAGGACTTGAATCCCCAGTGACCCTCACCTAGTCTTACATCCTCCTCACCCGCTTCGCCCTACCTCACCCCTCCCCTCCTGGCTTCCCCTCTCCCAAGCACCACTTACTCGCTTGGTGTCTTCATCTGCCTCTTCTCCTCCTTTCTACTCCTCTATTAAATTGTTGCTCCCATACTTTCTTTTCTTCCCCCTGTTTTTCCACCACTCTAGGCTGTATATATTGTACTTATTGTTTATTAAATATCTCATGTTACATATCGTTTATTGTATGTTTTATATTTTGTATTCTGACTTCCTTGTATCTATTTATTGTATATCATTTCCCTAGGTTTGTTCCTTTTTGAGTGTCAATTTTATGTGCTTTGTCCACTAGGATCACTTTGTAAATAAGTTTATCTCAATGGTGCTCCTCCTGGTTAAATAAAGATTGATTGATTGATTGATCGTTTGGGGGGCAGATTCATAGACCAAGAAGGCAAACTGATACAATCCTGCCCACTGGCCACCTGTAAAACTTATTTAACTTCAGTGTTCTGTTTAAAAACACAATGGCCAACGGGTAGGAAAGCAGAAATACAGAACTGAAAAAAAAAATGTGTTCGCATTTGGGGGTGCCATTTTGTGTTAAGCGGCCATTTTATGGCAAAAGCCGCATGGAGCCTGATTTCTGCAGCAGACTCAAATTTCTGCAGGTTGGGGGAAATTCCGTGGTCATTACCATGGCTGCAGAATCATGGAATACCAAGGGGCCCTGTCTATGTGTAACTAGAGTTTGCATGGATAATACTGTTGGCTTGGTCTGATAAACACCCCTCTCAAGTATTACAAATTAGGCTTAGCAGTACATATTATGAACTTACATTTCCTCTTTCTCCACAGAGACATAGTAATGTTCCTGGTGTTATTTCTGAACAAAGTGTACAACCATTCTAGTTACATAGTTACATAGTAGTTGTCAGAAAAAGATCCTGTGTTCCAGCTAGTCTGTCCTGGTTCTAGACTAGTTTACTTCCTTACTACAGATCCTGTTGGACCTGTGACCTCACTTCCCCCCTTTCCTAACTTCACGAGTCCTCTGTGCCTATCCCATGCATGTTTGAATGCCTCTATGATACTTGCACCTACCATTTCCGCTGGTAGCCTGTTCCAGGGTTCCACCACCCTTTCTGTGAAGAAATACTTCTTCACATTACCTCTGAGTCTCCCCTTTCCAACCTCATATCATGCCCCATTGTTCCTGTGCGTCTCCTTTTCTGTGGAAATCTTCCCTCTACTATATTTATCCCCTTGACGTATTTGAGTGTCTCTATCATGTCTCCTCCCCTTCTAATCTCCAGTGAGTACATATTTAACTCCCTGAGCCTCTTCTCATAGCTTTTCTGATGCATGTCATGGACCATGTTGGTAGCCCTTCTCTGCACTCCCTCCACCTGTTCAATGTCCTCTCTGAGATGAGGCCTCCAGAACTGGATACAGTACTCTAGGTGAGGCCTCACTGGTGACCTGTACAGGTGCAATAACACCTCTCTGTTCCTACTTGTTATACCCCTCCCCATGCATCCCAGAATCCTGTTCACCTTTTCCACTGCCCTTCCACACTGACTTGCCGCTTTGAGGTCATCTGTTATTATGACTTCCAGGTCCCTTTCCTGATTAGTTGATGCAACCTCCTCTCCCACCAGTTGATACATTGCCCTTGGGTTCTCATGTCCCACATGCATGATTTTGCATTTTTTAGCATTAAATTCCAGCTGCCATAAACTTGACCATTCCTTTAGTCTTTTTAAGTCCCTTCTAATTTTTTCTTTTTTTCAAAATGAATATGCGTTATTATTAGGAAGGTTTTATCATTGGTTACAGACATAAAGAAGAATTATTACATTTATTTATTTATTGAAAATGTTTCACCAGGAAAGGCACGCTGAGCAAAAAGATGCTTGTCTCCCGGTGTGACCTGGGGGAAGGGGTTACAGAGGAGGCAGGTGTACATACAATAGTTGAGCTTAGCAGCAGAGCAATATAGATAACATACAGTTAGGAAGGATTACTTTTGAACTTGTTACATTAGGAGAACAGTACAGAACATAATCATCAAGGACATGGTATACATAACATGGGTACATATCAAAGCAAGAACAGTACAGAACATGATCATCAGGGACAGGGTAAACATATCATGGGTACATAGCGAGGCAATACATGCATTACATAAGTGCGAGTAACAGAACTATGGTCCCGGTTTCAGAACCAGTGTGCCAGTAGTAGGATTTGAGCTGCAGCGAGATGCACCAGTTGCCATTAGGAATGGAGAATGAAGTTGGGGGTAGGAGAGGAGGACTAGTAAACATATGGTGTATGGGGGAGGTTTAGGTGGAGGTGGGAGGGGAGGAGTGGAATTAGTATCTGCGAGTAGGGCTGAAGAAGGTTAATTAGGAAGGAGGGAGAGAAGGGGGATGTTAGGAGAGAGAAGAGTGAGTAAGAGTGAGAGTGTAAGTGCGTAGGGCAGGATATAAGCCAGACAATTAGGTGTGGCCAAGCAGCTGCTCAGGTGCTAAGGGGCAAATGAGGGAAGGGAAGCTTTCAAGAGGGGGAGGTCAGGGGCAGTTGCAATTTGGAGCAAGGAAGTTAGTGAGGGCAGAGGATAGGGAGCGTTTGGATGAGGAATGGTGGATCTGGGCCGGCAGGCTGTTCCAGAGTTTAGGGAAGAGGTAAGAGAAAGCTGATTAGCCAGCGGTGGTCCTTCGGTGGGGGATGACTAAAAGCCTAGTGTCAGTGGACCTGAGGGCGTGGATGGGGGTAGGTTTGGGGGTAGGTGGGGAAGATAGGGAGGATACGAAGTAGGGTGGAAGGGAGCCGAGCCAGAAGTTGGAAGCGAACTTAACACTATGAATTTGGTGCCGGTTGCTCAGGGATGGCAGGGCCAGTGAATGGTAGAGCTCGCAGTGATGTGAGTGGTGGTGGGGGGGCATTGAGGGCAAAGCGGCAGAACGCATTAAAGAGGGGGTCAAGTTTGGCTAGGGTGGTATTTGAGACAGAGCTGTAGATGACATCACAGTAGTCGAAGGTGGGTAGAATCATTTTCAGGACTAAATCACGTCTGACAGGTAGCGGGAGACAAGTGCGGTTCCTGTAGAGGGCGCCAAGTTTCAGGTGCAGTTTAGAGATGATGGCATCCACGTGTGTGGAAAAGGAGAGGTGACAATCGAGCCAAACCCCTAGATACCTGAAGGAGGGCACTTCATCAAGGATGGTGTTGTTTAGGGTATGGAATATCGGGGGGGGTGAGCTTGGATAAATGCTGTCTAGTGCCGAAACACATTGAGACAGTTTTCTTGGCATTCAGGAAGAGTTGGTTGGAATTGAACCAGTGCTGGATTTTGTTGAAGTCTGTTTGAAGTTTGGAAGTGAGTTCTTCGTGTGTCCGGCCAGAGGTAAAGAAGACTGTGTTGTCTGCATACATGTGGATCACGGTAGAGGAGCAAGAATTCGGTAGATCATTTAGAAGGATGAAGAAGAGGATGGGGCCAAGAACTGAGCCTTGGGGAACACCGGTGGTGATGGGGGGGGGAGGTGTGGTCTGCTATTTTAGTGGATTGGGTTATATTTAGTAGGTAGGCACCGAGCCAGTTCATGGCAGACGCTGCTAACCCTGCCCCTGATAGGTGGGATAGTAGGAGAGAATGGGATACCGTGTCGAAAGCTTTAGCTAGGTCAATGAAAAAAGTGGCAGTGATTAGCCCTTTATCTATCCCAGTGAGGATGGAGTTTGTGAGTCTTAGTAGGGAGGAGTGGTAGAGTGATGTTTTCGGAACCCGGACTGAAATGGGGTGAAGAATTTAGTTTCTGAGAGAAAGTGGGAGAGCTGGGATAGCATTAGGTGTTCCTGGAGTCTGGCGAGGGTGGGGAGGAGGGAGATGGGACGGTAGTTAGTAGTGGAGGAAGGGTCACCACCTTTAGGAAGGGGTAGGACAGTGGCATGCTTCCATTCTGAGGGGAGAGACTCGGTGGTGAAAGATAGGTTTAGTAGGGTGGTGAGGGGATTAACGATGGCGGGGGCAGATAGGAAGAGGAGTTTGTTGTCGAGACCATCTGGGGATTTGCCTTTGGAGGGGTTCAGGGAGTGAAGGGCATCTAGGGTTTCGGTGGGGGAGATGGGTCTGAAGGAAAAGGGGTTCCTACCAGCTGGTAGGGGGCTAGATGACTGGGGGGCCAGTGTGGTTATAGATGTAAGGGGGTGGGTGTTGTAGCAGGAGGTAAGGAATCGAGGAGGGCCAAGGCGCAAGTAGTGAATTAGGAATTAAACTCGGAAGCTACCTTCAGGGGGTCAGAGAGGAGAGTCCCTTGGGTGAGGAGGAGGGGTGGGGAGGCTTGCTGTTTAGGGGGAGAAAAGGGAGTTAATGACCTTCCAGAATTTCAAAGGTCTCCCAAGATTTGCATTTAGGGTGTTGTTGAAATATTCAGCCTTAGCTAAGCGGATGGGCTTTGTGCACTTGTTTCGGAGCATGCGGTAGGTGATAAAGTTACTTGGGAGGAGCGTGGCTTTGTAGTTACGTCAGGCCTTGTCACAGGCTTGTTGGCAAGCTATCAGCTCAGGGGATATCCAGGGTAGGTGACATCCACGGACTCTAGCTCAGTGCAGGGGGGCGTGTTTGTCTCAGGCGGAGAGGAAGGTGTTCCGAAAGTGTGTAAGGGCCGAATCCATATTAGAGCAGCTTGAGCTCGGGACCCAATTTGAGTGAGATAGATCTTCCAGGAGGGGGGAGAGGTTGAGGGATTTGTACGACCGTTGGAATATAAATTTGGGAGGGGATTTAACTCTGTGTATTTTGCGGACCAAGTAGATTAGGTGGTGGTCACTAATGGAGTCTTGGAGGAGGCCAGAACTGATGATGCGGTGTGGGTGGGATGTAAGCGCCCAGTCTAGTAGGGAGTGATTGCCAGACTTGTGGTTTGAGCGTGTGGGTTCCGTAATGGTTTGGCTAAGGTTAAGAGTGGTAATCTCAGTTTGGGTATTTGTTAAACGTGGGTGCTAGCCAGTTGTGGTTAAAATCACCCATGACATATAGTTCACCTGACTGGGCTAGAGATGAGAGTTGGCACAGTAAGTCAATGACTATTGTGGTAGGTGTGCCTGGGCAACAATAAATACTGGCCACAAAGATAGGTAATGAGGAGGGAAGGGATAGTTTTACCATGAGAAGCTTGTAGGCTTTGGGTTCAACTTTTGTAAGAGAGACTGAGAAGTGTAGGGCTGATCTGATGTAGATAGCCACCCCTCCACCTCTGGAAGGCCGGTCTTGCCTTGTGATAGTGAAACCTGGAATAGCAATGGTATTATCTGGTAGACTGGAGTTTAGCCAGGTCTCAGATAGGATGATTATGTCAGGGGTGTGGTGGGCGGCTAGGACCTGAAGCTGATCGAGCTTAGGGGCTAGGCTGCGAATATTTAGATGGAGAAGGCGTAAGCCTCGGGGGAGACAGCCTGGACGAGTGTCAGTGGTGGTCTTGACTGAGGGTTTAGGTAAGGGGTGGTCTGGGCCTGTGGTTAGGGTTGTGCCGGGGTTAGGGTGTATATCCCCTGCAGCCAGTAGGAGTAGGAGTAGGGCGATGGTTAGGTGGCAGCGTAGAACACGGAGAGACCGGGATTTTGCCATGTGCTGGCTGGGGGCGCCAGTAGGGTGTGCTGAGTAGAGGGAGAGGGTACAGGAGTGGGAGAGAGTGGCCAGAAGGTAGCCGAAGGAATAGGCCAAGGAGGAGAGTGGTGTGGGGAAATGGGACCAGGAGATAGCTGGGAGGGATGATGTGGACTTAAAAGGGGCATATAAGGGATGGGTCAGGATAGTCAGTGGGGGGTGCTGGGAAGCTGCTTGGAGGGGGAGTTAAAATGGGAAGGGACAGTAGAATGGGGGAGATCAGAAGTACAAGGGTTGTTGATGGGACCATTTTACCAGATTTGGGGGAGAGGTGCCCTGGCATCGTGCCTTGGTAGTAGCAGAGTGGTGAGTTACAAGTATCCTGGTTGACCCTCAGATAGCGTAGATACCACGTTGGAGTAGTGGTACTGTCATGGACTCTTGTGGACAGGGTACAAGGTTCGAGACCCTGTCAGGGCAGTTGGCATAGGATCTGGCTGGGAGATGGGATCCAGGTTGTAGGTGGCTTAAAGCGGGCTGGGTTTGGGCCAGAAAACAGGGTTGAAATAGTGACTCCTAGTGGTCAAATGGGGTTAGTGACAGGTTGGGTGTGGGACAGGTGATAGGGCAGAGGTTGTGAGTAGGGCTAGCAGGTGGCAGGGCTAGGGTACGGTGTGGGCAGAGGCAGGGGTGGGAGTAGGGAGAGAAGTAGCCAAAACAGGTAGAGAGGTTACAGGAAGGGATTCTGGTGGGGAGTCTGGGGTGCCTCTAGTGGCTAGCAGGTATAACCTGCAAATGGAAAAGTGGGGACAGGAAGTGAGGTCATAGGGCAGCGCCTATATAGATAGTGCCGACCCAGGGTGGGTGGCTGGGCGGGGCAGTCGATGCGCGCAGTACGTAGAGCGGCTAACCTCACAGGGTGCAGCAGCAGAGGTACTGTAATCACCTCTGTCGGCACCCTGTGAACCGCCTCCCTAGAAGGAGCTCCGTTACTGCAAGGCAGGCAGCTGAGTGGGACAGGGACCTCAGTCATGTCTCAGTATTGTACCGTGTGAGTGAATAAAAGAAAAAAAAAATCCACTGTAACATATTTTCACATATGTACCTGGTAACTAGTAGATAAGATTAGCCTTCTGTATATAGATTTGTCCGTGACATAGAAAAACAAGAACTTGTCCAACTTCCTCCCCCCCCCAACCCTACCTCCTACATCCTCCCCCTCCCCTCCAAGTACGCCATAGGTGTAACTCTGGGGCTTGCTAGCCCTGGGTATGGTTGCTCGGAAGAGCCAAAAAATAGTGTTGGTTTGTGTTGCACTAGGTTTCTGAGGGTTGGTGTGGTCTGAGCTCTATTCATGAGATAGCAATGTATATAAAGGTACCCATATTCTTTGGTAATACTGTGGTCTTTTGGCATTGTGGGTGATAGTATTTTCTGCCTGTAAGGTGAAGAGTATCTCTTTTAACCATTCTGTGTAGGTGGGAACACTCTTGTCCAACCAATGTCACATGATAACCTTCTCATTTTTTCAACCTTCTCTGGTGTGTTGACCCGGTTGCAGATCTTTGTGTCATCTGCGAACAGGCATACCTTCCCTTCTAGACCCTCTGCTGTATCACTAATGACTACATTGAATAGTATTTATGTACACATACAGTGCCCACAATATATTATCCTATTATTCTTATTTTAAGAAATATGCTACACATAATGTCAGTACTAGTTATTCACAAAGTGTACATCACTTCCCAGATGCTTATTAGATATACAGTACAAATTCTCATTATACTTTTTGCACTGTTCACTGCTTTCTTTTGGTGTTCTATTTGGTCTCCTCTCACTTGATGTACTGCTTGTCCTGAGTCTCCACTACTAGAGCCAGAGCTCCTCTGTTCCAGACCCTCTCTGCACTATGGCCACCTGCTCCCTTGGCTTAAACCCAAGGCAGGCTCTTTCCCTTTTTCTGTCCCTTAATTTGCATACTCACAGGATATATACAGTACATATCTAGTGGCAGTTTTGTGGTGAGGAGGAAGGGAGGACATGGCAAATACATGTGTCCAGAAAATGTGGATGGTCCACAGCAAGCTGCCATTATCTGGACCTATGAGAGGTATTTTTTTACCCAAAATGTTGTTCATCCTGCCTCACTGTTTGGAATGGTGCTCACTCAGGATGGCTCTACAGGGGTGTGCTGCATGACAATGGTATGCAATAATACATTCTAGTATCATTGTACATGCAGTGCCTGGACACGTAACCACGCCAGGAGGAGAACATCTGCATGGATGCTCCTAATCATCCATGATGGCCTCCGCTCTTGACATACCGGGACTGGGGTGCAACCTCAGGTTGCCAGTATGAGAGTGTAGTCCACAACTGCTCAGCACCATTGAGCTGGCTTTTTTTACTGTTTTCTAATTTTTGGTTCCCTTGATTCTTTTTGTAATTTGTTTTATTGAGTTTCATATTGTATAAAACAAAGTATTTATATTTAAGAAACATTGGGGTATACAGGTCCTTGTACAACTAGTATTACAGAATCTCCCCAAAAATGGTACCACATGAAGGGAAAAGAAATAATCCATAATTGAAGAAGAAGAATCAGCATTTACTGTATATAGTTCTTTTCATATACATTGTATTGCAAAGAGCTTTATAAGCAATGAAAGACCGGTAGTGAAGTGACTGAATGTTAATAATACACAACATTAAAGTCCAAGCTTTTTCCAGGTTTGAGCCACAAGAGTTGCATGGAAAAGTCTTGAAAATACAGTCAATATATTCCAAGCTTTGCCTGCCCTAACTGGGGGAAAAGTATTCCAATGCAACAGTCTATGTTTAAATCTTTTTGCAAAAATATAACTGCATCTTCATGACATTAATATATCTGATTGTAGATTTCAGCAACAAGAAATTAATATATCTGGTTGTGGTTTTCAGCAAAAAAAAAAAAAAAAAAAAAGATAACAGGCCACTAAGAGATAACTACTGTTTGAACAGCAAAACACGTCTTACCTAGGGAAAAAGACCTTGGTCACAAGGTACGATAAGTCATGTCTTTTACTGAGTACCACATAGATGTTTCCCATTAGATTTTCAAACATGATTACATATAAAATAATGCATGGGGAGGTGTGTCTAACTAGAAATGTACTCACACCCAAGGTGTTGGATGCTACATAAACTCCGAGAGTGAAGCTCAAGGGGTTTATTTAAGCATCCAACACTGAGGATGAGTGTAAAATTCTTGCAAAGCACACCACCCCATGTTTTATTCTGTATAATTGCTGGTGAGCATTTTTTTGCTACAGCAATTATATAAAATATCAATACGCTGGTGTTCAGCTGTGGTCTGGTCGGGATGAAACACATTCTGCAGCTGGGCAGCTGCTGAAAACTTTCCATTTTTGTTTTTTTTAAAGGTTGAATCAAGGATTCAAAAACTCTTATGATGAGAGGTGATTTTTTTTTTGTTTTAATTTACTTACCAATGAGTGCTAGTGGTGGTGAAGTGTCTGGCTCTGAGGAGGGGAAAAGCGGTGACTGGTGCATGCATGGAGTGAGGGAAACCCAGCACGTGTTTGCCGTTATAATGGTAAATTATAACTGGGTTTCCCTATGGGAGAAAATGCTGCCCAGTTATTATATAGCTGTAACTCATGAGGTGTCACTGTGTCCCCTGAAAATCACCAAAAACACATTTTTCCTTTTTTCAGACATTTTGGCACATTTGCAATGGTTTACTTCCTTTATTAGTTATGTTGTAATTTTGTTGTACATATGAGTTGTTGACTCTTCTCACCACTGTTGTCTTTTGTAACTCTCTGCTATCATGGTTTGCGTGCATATGCTGTATCATGGATTAGTAATCTCAACTGCTTGTAATATTATCACTGCTGTTCCCCCTCTCCTGGGTTATGCCTGGAAATGAGCTCTGGCTCAATGTGCTTTTCCCAGTTACTGATTTTCTTTTTTTTTTCCATATTACTTTTCACCTTTGTTTTTTTCCATTTTCTCCTTGTACTCTCCCCTTCCCCTTATGGCATGTACGTATGTGTGTGAAGGCACATGCACATCATGTCTCCATTCTTCTGTGTATCCAAACTTTCAGCGCTGCCCTCCGGCCTCCACTAGGGGCAGTTAAGGAGCAGGACGAAAGGCCCCCTTCCCTGGGAGAGGAGAGCAGTCCATTGGCTGCTCGATCCTCTTCCTCCCCTGCTGACCCTGGCAACCCGTGGTCGCTCCTGACCCCAGGTTGCTGGCATGGTGCAAAGTGTGGTGTCCAGCATCTCAACCCTCAGTGCCACTGGGCCGGCACCCAGTTACCGATTTTCAAATAAATAAATAATAAATGAATGATAGTTGTTTGCATCAAAAAAGTGACATGAATGTCATTTGGTTAGCACATCAATCAATCAAATCTTTATTTATCCAGGTGAACATCGTTGAGCACAGCTCATTTGCAAGATGGACCTGGTAAGGTCAAGGTTCAATTTACATAGATACATAAAAAATATTCAATATACACACACTCTAGGATACTACATAGAACATTCAGTATACACACAGTCTAAGGATACATTCTAATCAGACTATACATTAAATTCAGGTGTAGTGGTAATAAGGGGTGAGGGGAGGGGGAGCCGGAAGTGATGTGCCTGGCTGGTGGGGGAGGAGGAAGATGGTGGGGGCCTATACTGTGGAACGGATAAACTGTGGGCCTTATGAAGAGGGCAGGAGGGCGGCACTGGGGGAGTTTGTATAACAGGGGTATAGAGCTGTGATATATGACAAGGGATTAAGGGGAGGCGGATGGAGAGGAGGAGTACATGGAGTGTGAGGGGTGGTGACTCTTAGTAAAGGTGGATACCCTCCGTGAGTTGGCTATCTGGGGAGGGAGACGGATAAGATTAGGAAAACGCTACTGTTTGTGGAAACAATTACATTTTTCTTTGATAAGCCTCGAATACAGATATTTAAAGGATGTGGAAGCATTTTTGTCCCAGTTTCATGTAACTGTGCCAAAAGACCAACTTTAATGTGAGCTAGCTGTGACATTACTTTTGTAGCAATTACATGATCTTGCATTAAAAACAGGACAAGATTCTTTGAAAATGTGGCCTTAAATCACCTCACAGTCAATCAGAGATGCACAGGTTCACTTAGAAAAATAGATGAAAAGTGTTGAAGCTCATGAAATTAAACGCCCAACATGCAACTTATGTATTCTTCTCTTTTTAAGGTGATCTTGTAACCTGGGATAAAGCAAATAATGTTACAGTACTCTCAGTTCATGCATGAAAGTATGAAAACGTCCTTGGTTACCAAAGAGAGAACTACTAGTAACTTAACATAAAAGGCTGTTTGAATTTGATTGCCAAAACTGTTCAGTCTTCTGTGACTCAAGGGGCTTCCTTGTGGTCTGAGTCCAACTCTTCAGTATCTTGGCACTTGGAATCCAATGTTCTCTTGACCCATTTCCCCACACTGATTTAACTCATTATCTCTTGGGCGGCCATTTTGTGTCAGGTTAAGCAATGGATAGTTCTGACTTCATACAAAGCTATTGGAAGCAATGAGAATTACATTAAAAATGTTTGCTAGAGTGATAATGGTATGTAGGACATCTACCTCCTAAAACATCTTGCAAAAGGTGGTGAAATAGTTTTTCTGTAGCTATCCTGTATTGCAAAGGAGACACTGGGGAAAAAGAATAGTGTATCATCCACCAAGACTGGCCCATGTCTCCTCACAAAAGCCAGAATCCTTTCCATAGTACCAAATTCATCAGTTGTAAGTAGCAATGTTCAGGGCAACTCCAGTGTTTGTGGTCATTGTCTCAGTAGTAGACGTAGGCCTTTTGCAGTGCGGACAACTCCCCTGATATAGCAGAACTTCACTAAACCATTCCTAGAGGAACATCAAGTAGTGGTTATCTTCCAGTCCCTTGGGAAGCCCTCAAATATGAACACTGGCTTCTTCGCTTGTTTTTCTAGGGTGCCCAGGCATGCTGTTAGGAGCTATTTCTCCTTCACTGTATGGTAGTGTGCATAGCAGCATCATATTTCTTGCCTGAATTGGAAATATCCATTTTTTATATCTCCACCAATGATTTAATTTTATGTACTCAGCAAGTCAGGCTATCCAACCTATTACTGATCTCCATGACAGATTTGATAAGCTGAGGTTCGTGCCTTAAGAAAGCGCCTGGCTGTTGGCACAACGTCAGTGGTGGTGATCCAGTTTTGCTCAGCTGCACTATGCAACAATTTTCTTAGAGCACACAGGAGAGTCGAGCTCAGGCTTCTCCAGTAAAAGAAAACCCAAAGAAATGATGGGGTATCTGATTCAAAAATCCACTTTGTTGTTTAAAAAGGACCTGCTACTCCAGAACAATACCAAATGTTTTTGAGCACTCTACCTTGAAAAAGAGCACAGGTAGAGTGCTCAAAAATCTTTGGCGTTGTTCTGGAGTAGCAGGTCCTTTTTAAGCAGTAAAGTGGATTTTTTAATCAGATACCCCATCATTTCTTTGGGTTTTCTTTTACTGGAGAAGCATGAGTTTGACTCTCCTGTGTGCTGTATGTATTTTTCATCTGAATCTCAGCTGTATCATCTGGTTGCCGTTTTCCTCTGAACAATTGAACAATTTTCTTAGTCAGTAGAGGTAGTCTGAAGCACAAGGCTTTGTTTCTGGCTTTTGTTGTATATAATGGTGCCCAGCTTCCTTCCGTGACTGAGTTTCATGCCTACTTTTTGCTGGATTTCAACCGATCCTAAGACACCATGTTGCTCAGGTCCTGAACCTCTGTCTTTAGTTGTCAGCTGTGACATTTTCCTAACAACTTAATGAACAAAAATATAACTTGACAGTATAAAATCTTAGATTACGTTGTTATTATTGCCAAAGGTTTGATGTTTATTGTGGAGGTCTGAGTTGCTACTGTCTAGGCCAGATTCCACCATGCTCAAGCCATTTAATTTTGTAATTTATTTATAGTTTTGTGTGGATCCCTGGAAAATATGACAGTGCAAATACCATTTTCTGAGTTTTCACCCTTTGCTTCCTTTGTTTTATCAGCACTCAGAAGGCAAAGAAGGGGGAGGTGAACAACTGTAACATCAGACAGAATAACCAATGGCAGCATGACACCACCTGTTTTCCCTCAGAGTTCAACATGATGTGCTTGCCAAACGTCTGTGCAAACCATTTAGAAAAAAAATAAAGATTAGGAAGAAAGGATTGCAGGTTTACAATTTACAGACATGTTTGCTGCAATGGCTAACAAAAAACATTTAAATAACTACTACTGTTTTAAAGGCCAGTGCTATACATGTAGTGTTGATTGGCTGAGAGGTACAGTGTGCTGATAAACTGAAGCAAATTGACAGTATAGGTATTATGTGTACTTCTAAACAGAGTCTGTTGGAACAGTAGTACATCTTATATTCAGCAAGAACTTTAAAACTTTAAATAATCTTATTGGCAAATACTAAAAAAACACTCATTAGTACCCAAATCTCTTGAGTGATAATAATGTTTTTATTTGGTATTTGCTGGTAAGATGAATAAAGTGTAAAAGTTATCAATAAAAAGAGGCAGCAAAGGTATTTAAAGAGACATTGTTAACTGTTTTTATTTAGTTATTTCAATTTTGTTAACTGGGTTGACCCACTGAGCCCCAAAGGTCTCTTTTTCAGGGGCGACCTGGAATTAGTTACATAGAGAGGAGAAAAGGACATTTTGCCATACAGTGCAAACCAGTAACAGCGTTTTGCTTACAAATGAGACATTATTCATCAGGGAATTATACAATCAAATGGGTTGACAATATATATCGCTAGCACAATTGCCTAGACTCCTGGCCAGGGCGGTATTAGTACATAGCAAGTTACAACACACTTTAATTGCATCATATTATTTCTGGCTGAAAACCCACATTTTGATATTTCTTACCATCTCTAAAATTCATTGATGTTGCTGGTTGTTTGATCTGCTTCCTTTCTTACTAGAACTGAACTGCATGCTAATTGGGTAAGTATACCCAACCTTGTTTTGTTTCAAAGCCTTGATCTACTCTCACTATATACTTCCTGAACATTGAGACCCCCACAACAGTGCAGCCACTCAGGATGCAATAGTCTCATCTCCTTCCACTGTGTCATGAGTGGCTAGACTGTGTTGTGGGTGTTTCCAACTCCAGGAAAGATGCGGTGAGTGTTTGCCAAGGACTGTAAACAAACACATTTTTGTGGGGCAACACCAGTATGGTGGGCAGTCTGTTTTTCATATTAAAAAGAAAAAAGAATCAGAATCAAACTACCAGCTATGTCAACAGTCTCTACAAAATGTGAGCAATCATAAAATGTGTCTTTTTCGAACTAGAGACACTTGGAGGCCTAAGAGGGTTGACAGTGTCCCTTTAAATTATTTAGATCTAATTAGAAATATATGGGAAGGCTAAACTCATGCTCTGTTCTGTGTTCAGCTTTCACTTCTGAGGCTTAATTACAGTACTCCCTTGTTATATGCAGAGGTTATCTCAGCAGGCACTGCTGCAAGTTAATTTAGAGCAGAGGTAGGAACTGAAGCCCAGGGAGAAGCCAATATTCATGAACAATGTTGCAAGCATTAACATCACTTTGCTTTGGCCTTACTAACCGAAACTACACGGGGATTATGGAATCAGGTTGGTAAAGCTGTGGTAGCAGTGGAGGTATGGCTTCTTAATATATAGTAAAGCAATAAAGAAAAGCCGCTCCAACCATCTGTGTGTGCTAGTGGGAGCAGCAACCATCCAAACAAAAAACTCTGGCACCACCCACTGCAGTCTAGACAAACTAAACCTATTTACAAAATGCCAAGCAAGTTATAAAGCATGTTAAAAATTTACTTTATTCAGTACATTCATATATGAAAAAGCAGCCAAAAAGCACCTATGACCTTCTAAAATGAGAGCTCATGGTGAGACTCACCAAACTCCTACCGGTTTCACTTCAGAGCATCATCTTTATAGTTTTATAGTTTGTTTGGCATTTTGTAAATGGGTCTAATTTGTCTAGACTGCAGTGGGTGGTGCTGGAGTTTTCTGTTTGGTTTCTTAATATATAGACCAGAAAATTCACGAGAGCTAAGGGAGTGGGATGTATTACACCTTTTATGAGTTTGTTGATAATTACAGTGACACTGTACCAGAGTGACACTCATTTGGGATGGGGGTGAAGCTGGAGGAGGGGGGAGTTTGGATTACAGCAGCATAACTTTTTCAGAATTTAATTATAGCCAGCTCCATGGTGCTGAGCGGTGGGGCACCCACTTGGCATGCTGGCGACCCGGGTTCAAGCCCTGAGCCTGGGATGTCAGGAGCGGAGGCTGGCAGAGAGGGTGATAGAATATCTGCTCAGATGCTGTCCTCCTGTGGTAGGGTTCTGCAGAGCACTGCGTGGACAGTGACACCTGGTGGTGTGTGGACTCGTTCTGATGTGGGTAACGACATGTTGGCTGGCTCTGCTTCTATGGCATCGCTGTGGCACTCATCGTTGGAGTCTGGTGAGAAGCCCAGACAAAATAGAAAACTAGCACTTGTCGCAGCCTACCAGAAGACAGCTGCCTAGTCCCCCATGCCACTGTTCCCCTAGCACTCTACTCCTGGCCCCCGCCAGCCTTGGGTACCTCTTTGGAACCCCCAGGGAATGCTACTTCCCTTTTCTCCACTAGGGAAGGTGCCCCCTGGCAGGGATAAACCCGACTCTCTGAGGACGTGGGGACAGCCTGGAAAGCCAGGTAGCAGGAACTGACAGTGACGGTTGAGACTGGCAGGCAGACAGGGATGTTGAGCAGCCAGAAGGAGTGGGAGGTCAGGGGTGAAGGGGAAGGCACACAATAAAATGAATTTCATTATAATTTCACTGCTGTTCGCTCCTTTATACAGTCAACTCATGGCCCCACTCATCTTTTCTCCTTACCTCAAATAAAATGGTTTCCTTCAGTCTTTGTGGCTACAGTGATGAATGCTCTCCTCCTTTCTTGGCCTTTTCCCACATGTCTGTAAATTTGGGAGGGAGCACTGAGTGCAGTAGGTTTATAGTATGTTGTAATGACTTGTTTTCCTTGACCATGAGAAACGTCATTGTTAGGTGCGTTCACTTTGTATAGGTTGCCTACAAATGACTTGCTGCAGACACATATTATCATAGCATGCAATAAAGAGAAGTTAAAAAGCTGATTTGGTCTTATGATACCTAACTCGTGCAACATACAGAGACCACTAAACATATGCCTAGCAACAGTCTACAGTCAACATTAGGATATCAACAGGAAATAACAGAAAAACCATAAACAAAGTACACACACTCACACAAAGTCCTTGCAAAGTTCTTGCAAATGTAAGGATGACCAACACACAATCGGTTAAATTGTGTTCAGTTTAATCAGTAAATCCTACAGCAGACAGGTACAAAGGCAAACAGGCAGGCTACCAACCCAGCAAAACAGGCCTCCAACATTTCATGCTTGCACGCTTTGTCAAGAGGATTCTGAGCAAGCACCCAAATAGCTTGTAAATAATAATTTCTCTTAAAGGGCTAGTATATTTAAGTTACAACTGTAGTGAGTGTAACAGTGCTCAATAAACATGCAGGTGCAAATTGAAAAAAAAATTTCTAGCAGGCTGCTAACATATCCTTTAAAAGACCTTTCTAATACCACCCAAGGTTGCTAATACAAATATTTAATATTCTTTTGATATTCAATATTTTAAAATACTTCTTAAAGGAAAATATTAAGGACATTAATATTTGCAGAGGCCATTCCAAGTATACCATCTCAGTTCACTAAGTAATAATGCAGTGTAAATAGTTCCCAGTCAGAACAGCACATCATGCTGTATGAAGAGCATATCACAGACAATGATGGGTAGAACAGCGTAGTGCAGCAAGCGCTACCCATGTAGCTGTTCATGGTACTGGGAGTCAGTAAAGGGTGTAGACAAGGGTTGAAAAAATTCAGAGGCTGGCCAAGCTGTTCCCATGGTGGAGAAGGATGAGGCATGGAGCAGCTCAGCCAGAATGGTACTGGAGACCAGGGTTCTAGTCCTGGTCACTGATCTTTTATTTTGTGAGGCAGCTGTCATAGATTTTTTTACAGTAAGTCCCGTTTCACGGACCAACCCCCCCGACTTTATAACCTACTATGTAATCTAACTCTGACTTGGGGTTGATTATTTTAGTTATGGGGGGTGCAGGGGGCAGAGCACCTTGCTTCAGGCGAGGGGGTACGGGGTGCAAAGCTTCCCAGAAAAACACAAGTTTATTATTTTGTTTGGTAGGGATCCTGCCTGTGTGTTGGGACCACTTCCATGCGGCCATACTGCTAGCACTGTTGTTGCAGTGATCTGTTGGTGCCCTATTGTTGCATCCGCTGTTATGACCTAGTGTTGTGTAAACTGCTAAAGCCTTTTATTTTTAAAAATGATTTAAAGATTTATAGCAAACCAAGTATACATTAAACAGTATCATAGCTAAGAAGACAATTCCACCTTGTCATTGAGACCTGGTTACACTATAGTATGCATTTTGAAAATCTGTTACTGCTCCCTGCATGCCAAATTTAAATCAATACTGCCTTCTCTCAGTCCCACCTTTACTTTTTCAATTCCCACAAATGTCCAAACATGGTTAGGTGGCTGAGCAATAATGGGGTGTTATAGTATACTCCTGGTTACCATTGCTAATTGTTCTCATATGCTCCCCCACCCTTTCTTTCAGTTTCCTCTTGGTGCGACCCACGTTATAAGCCCCAGATGTACACCTTGCCAAATAAATGACATAAATAGTGTCACAGTTAATAAAATCTGTGATATGTGTAACCCCTAGGTGGTGCTATCCCAAGGGATACTACCTCTTCCTGCATGACTAAGTGCAGGTTAAGGGGCCTGAATTTTGTGAATGGCTGCCTCCACCCGGAGGGTTGGTTTAAGGGTAGCATAGCTGCTCTGTGTACAGCCCTCTGGGATACTGATACCCCCCTCTAACTGCTCTAGTGGTCTATACTGGTCAGCAATTAGACAGTTACAATGAACACCAGAATGAAATGTTATACCCACACTTGGCATACTTACCACAAGGACTGGATCAGCTGTACTGGCCATAGAGACCCCCTGCAAAACAAGACCTGCAATGGAGAAAGACAATAGCAACACAGTATCCCCACCACAAAGGTACACCATAGCCAGTGTAAATGCAAAAAGATTTAGATCTGATTTATTGAGGGATGTGAACAAGGGAGGGTCAGTAATCTGGTGTTTGATTCTGGATCTGATTTAATCAGGCTAAGCATGCATGCCTCTGAGAGTCCCTCTAACACAGTCACACACACTCTGCATACCCAGCTGGTCTGCAGGCTAGCTTGGAGCATTTCCCAGGGTAGACCAGCATTGCAGCTGTTGTTGGGGCCCTTAGGAAGGAAAAACACAACATGCACTTTAACCCACAATTTGTATTCTGGAGCCGGATGGCTCAGTTTGTAATGATTAACCAAAACAATTAAATCAGATGACACACTTTGATTTGAGCTCTGTTGCAGGGAACTACCCTGATGTTTACTCACGCTACCAAGACCAGGAGGCAGAATGGATGAAATGAAGACCTCAGGATGATTGACTGCTGTGCCAGGAGAAACAGGGCCCACAAGATGCACTGTGGTGGTCGATCCTGTTTGATGGTGTTGAGCAGGGAGCTGAATAGCCAGGCGGGTTTTTCGTCAGATATAACTCTGCGGCATGAGCGGCAATCTAGGCCAAGATGGTGAGGCCCAGACGAGGTGAATGATTTCGGATACAGTCCAGTAGGTTTTGCTGGATTCAGCCTCCAGCCAGCGTGACACATTCAGCAATGTGAGGAACCAAATCATGACCCACACTCTACATTCAGCATAATTATAGTAAAGACAGGTAAATACCACAGTTTGGATGACAGTTCGGTTGCAATCAACAGTGTCTCTGCGCAAACAGTACGCTGTACGGTTGTCTCAAGTCCTGACAGGTGGATCACACCGAGGCACATCTTCGGTACACACCAGGTGAATTTCACTTTGTCACAATTCAGGATTAGGGTCATAATCACAGCAAATTCGGATAAAGTCTGAGATATTAATGTAGACTTCTTCATTTGAAAAGGTGGTAGCAAGCAGGCCAGACACAGCCTTCCTGCCGATTCCCCCGCACTACTATGCAGGAGCAGCTGCTCAAATTACTTGAGCTGTTCACTCTCTCAACTCCAACTATATACTGACTCACTGCTGCAGGCAGCTCTGGGACTTCCTAGTGATCCAAAAGTTTTGGTTGGTTGATCCATCTGTCTGTCACAGCAAGGGCTCCCCCTCCAGGTCCATTAAGGCACCAAACAGTAAAAACTACAATTCCTACAGAAATTCATTCCCATAAGACCCATGGAGAGAGTCTCCATTTTAGGGTACCCAAAGGTACTGATTGGTCCATACTGGAAGTCCAGAACCAAGATGGTGGTGCAAAACAGAAAGTCCATGCTGCAAAGGAAGGCAGATTAGACAAACTACTATATCATTACTATTAAAGCAGATAATCAGCAAACAATCACAGATTCTAGTATGACTTCCTCTGTGCAATTAGCAGTGGCAGAATGAAGCAGCTGTATTGCTGCCCAGGTGCAACTCTAGCATGAAACCACTCTCCCCCCCCACCCAGAATAATTATAACCCACGAAAATGATGCCTCCTAATGGGACAGGCTTGGAGGCTAATAGGGCACTCACACGCAAATACTTTTAAACGGTTAGAACACAGAACACCAGACTGGCAGTGGGCATTAGGCAAGCTCAGGAGGACATTTTAGGAACCCCCATTTGTATGGGGATTACATATGTATTGTGGTCCCATCACTTGGGTTAACCACTGAGTCAGTGTTCTCTATGTTCATACAATATTTGCATCTCTGGCATTTTTGGTAGTGGGGGGGGCCAGGTTAAGGCTTTCTTAGGGGCTGGCTGGTAACTATGTATTACCTGATCACCTACAGTATATTGATAGGGTATCTATAAACCATTCATGGAGGGTCTTTTACATACTCTTTTAATTTTTGTTCAGTCTGCAAAATGCTCTAGTTTTTTCCTCAAAATACTCTCAATCTGTTTTGCCTTGATTGTATATGTAGTAGCAAAACTGAGCTTAGTGGGACCTATTTCATTTGGGCATGTTCCAGTAATGATTGTGTCTATATCCCATTCTGTTGTATTCTGTCTAGCATTTGAGTCATCTTCTAACCTGTACCCCCTCTGGGAAAATCCTTCAGTGAGATCACTCGCATATGTTGCAAAGGCTTGTTCAGTGCTGCAATTTCTGCGTGCACATATAAATTGCTCTTTAGGGATGGCCTTCACGATGTGATGAGGGTGACAGGAACTTGCTAAAGGTATAGATTTCCTGTTGATCGGCTTTTCTATACAGAGTAGTATCTACTCCATAATCTGCATTCTTAATAATACATTAATTAAGAAATGATATGTGCATTTCACTTACATATTTGGTGAGCCAAAGATGTTGATTGGTGGATTCCAAATACTCTAGGAATAAACTCAATTCCTCTTTTGTGCCCTGCCGGACATAGGACAGTCACCAATGTATCTTCACCATAAACCTGTCTTTTCATAGAATAGGTCTACTTCAGGATCATAGATGTACTGCCTTTCCCATAGTCCCATATATAGGTTGCCAAAATTTGGGGCAAATGATGTGCCTATCACCATCCCGCTAATCTGCAGAAAATATTCCCCATGAAACATGAAGGCATTATACTCAAGCACAAACCATGCCAATTCAAGCAAGATCTCAGTGGGGGGTGTCTGAGCTATACGTTTATTCAGAAAAAGTCTCAGAGCATGTAGACCTTCCTCATGGGGTATGTTGGTATACAGTGAGTTTACATCTAATATAACCAATAAGTTGCTTTGTTTCACATGTAGATCTGCAAGCCACCCCAGAGTTTGCTTTATGTTCTTAATGTGAGGCCATAACTGAGGGACAAATGGTTTGATGTAAAAGTCAATGTATTGGGACAGAGGTTAAGTCACTGACCCAAGACCAATAATGAGTGGTCTTCCTGGAGGCTGACTTCGGCTCTTGTGCACTTTTGGCAACATTTATATTGCTGGATGGTTAGTATTTTCTACTGTTAAGAATTTACATGTCTTCTCATCTATAATATTCTTTGTAGGGTAGACTGCAGGTATATATCTATGTGTTTCTTAAACATGGGAGTAGGATCAGTACTGAGTGGCTTGTAAAAACGGTGATCATTAAGCTGTCTCACAACCTCAGCTGTATAAGCAAGCAATAACACACGACGGGGTGTGGTTTATCGCCTGATAAGAGCACGCTGAGGGTGTACTAAAACATGATAAATGGGCCGAGTGCCTTATGCCACTGGTGTGCTCTTATTAAGATGATAAACCACACCCGGAGTGTGTTATTGTGCTTATAAAATGGGCTTCAAGTAAATACTTAAAAAAAGAAAAGACATTTTTTTACAAAATGTTTTAATAGTGGTAACATGAAAAACAGTTCCTCTACTACTAGTGTGTCCTGCATCTGACATTGTCTAGCTGGCAAGTAGAGGATTATAAATAAAAGAAACATACTGCTTTATCCCACCCCAAGCATGAAACAGGCATATACTATTTTATTTTACTGTCTTTTTTTCATGTTCATGTGGTTGTCAGTGTTTATGGGATCGAGCCTGTCTGTGAGCCAGGTGCCATACTTAATGAGAGCCTGTCTGTGAGGCAGCTGCCATAGTTAATTTGATTTTTTGAGAAAGATTGCATCTTTTGTAAACAGCCCTCCTGGTTTCCCATTAAGGAAAGCATGCAATTATGCTTCTTTCTGTTAATTTTTTATTATGTGAAGAATTGTAGAGTTATTTCCGTGAAGTGGGACGAACATGTCCCTCAGCAGCCACCATATTTAACGCTTTCTTGATAAGTAGCTTTTCGATTAGGTTGTGGGTTGCAGGTTGTATACACAGAAAGTGGTGCTGTAAAAAAAATTAAAAACATAAAAAAAAAACATATTGTGCAGGAGAGGGACAAAACTGGGTTTTGTCAGTTGTAAAGGAGTGGCTTAGCACGTGGGGATAATCGGTAGATCGCAAGTGCCTGAAAGATTGTGAGCAGCTGTTTTAAGAAGCAGGAAGAGTAGAGGTTAGACTTTTCAGATAACTGTTAGTTTAATTGACTGTGTTTGAGTACTAATAGAGCCGGAGGGGAAGGTGATGGACAGCAAGTGTATGACCTGAGGAGTCGGAGGGGATGTTGAAGATTTCAAAAGTCTGTACTGATGGCACACGGTGAATGTTCATTGCAGTTTTCGGGTTTGCTGTTAACTGAAACAGTACAGGTCACAGTTTTTTTGTAGAAGTTTTTTAATTTAGTTAGCTTATTACAGTGTTCCTCTTTGAATGGAGACAGGCTATGTGCAGCTGTCAGCGCGCACTACTGATTTCCCGCTGCCGCTCGCTGAGCTGTGCCAGGCTATGTTTTTGTTTCTGCTTGGCACAGCTCAGTGATTCTTTGTTGTCAAGGGGCAGACTGGCAGATGTTAGTGCCAGTTGGCTAAAATATCATGGATTAAGGACATGGCTGGGAAGCTGAAACAGCCAATCAGTGGCTTAGTTTTTTTTGCCCATTTTATAAGCAACAGTATTTAAAACAACATGCTCCCACCCATATCAGCCTTGCTTGATTATGATGGCAGGGTTGTTTCTCAGTGCTTCGAGTGCTTGGAACTCATCTGTATTCATGTTAACATAGTTAACTCTACGTTCATTTTCTGCTAGTGATTGTAGATCTTGTTCACAGGCTTTAAGAAATACTTGCACTGTTGGATGTTGGGGGGGGGGATCAATTTTGATTTAGATTTGAATCTATTAATAGCCTTAGCACTGCTAGTGACATTTAATGTGTCATTTGACTCAGCAGAGACATCAGCTTCACCCCCTATTATATCATCATCATCCATTACTGCACTGTGACTAACATCATTAGGGCTACCTATGTTGGCAAAAAAAACACTTAAGATTTAAATTTCTAGCAGATCTGTTAAGGTCTATATAGGTAACAAATCAATTAAAACTGTGAGTTGGTGCAAAGTTGAGTCCTTTATTAAGCACTGAATGTTCATGTTCTGAGAGCACACAGTTGGAAAGGTTGATCACATTGTCCTCAATGAATGTTTACTGTACCTCATCTCCGATTCCATATCGTGGCTCCTGATGGTACTCCTCTGACCCCTGTCTTCTGCCTCTGCCCTTTCCTTTGTAATTGGACTGTCCCCTGGTTGCGGTGCTTGTTGCTTCTATGGGCTCTTCTTGTCCTCTTGGTTCTTGTGGTTCTTGAAATGTAATTTTGGGGCTGTGGCATGGAAGTGGGGTAAGTGATGTTTCTGTGCCTTCCTCCAAACTGTCTTCTAAAAAAAACCAAGGAGGCAGTATCCGATTCACTTCCGTTAAGTGAATCATTAGCAGGTGCATTCTGGAGATTGAATTTTTTCAAAACTGATTTTGGGTGCTTTTTCCAGTCGAATACCCACCCATTGTTGTAGTCTCCTTCAACATGTAAAAACATTTTTTGTTTATGTGGTTTCAGATCCAATTGCTCAATGGATTTGTTCAGTTTTTCTTTCAGGGCATTAACGTCTGGGTGTCTAACAAAACTATTAAACACAGTCTCTTTATTTTTCAATTCTTCTCCTAATAAGACTTGTTGTTTAATTGAATCCTTCATGATCAGTCCAATTAACTGTAAGGAGGAATCATGAGTTTCCTCTAGCCAAGGGTCAAAAAAGTCCATTCTATCTTAGCCAAATGAAGTGAACCTCAAAATCATTAGTTTTCTTGACGCTCTTTTTACTTTTGTGTTTCTATGTGTTGAAACTGTTTAATGTATACTCAGTTTGCTACAAATCTTTAAATCATTTTTAAAAATAAAAGGCTTTAGCAGTTTACACTGCATTATTACTTTGTGAACTGAGATGGTATACTTGTATTGGTCACTGTAAATAAAATGCCCTTAATACTTTTCTTTAAAAAATATTTGAAAATATTGGACATGAAAAGAATATCAAATCTTTGTATTAGCAACTTTGGGTGGCATTAGAAAGGCCTTTTAAAGGATATGTTAGTAGTCTGTTAGGATGTTTTTTTTCCAGATTTGCACCTGCATATTTATTGAGCACTGTTACACTCACTACAGTTGTGATTTATATGTACTAGCCTTTAAAGATGAATTACTATTTAAGGGCCATTTGGGTGCTTGTTCAGAATCCTCTTGACAAAGTGCACAAGCATGAAACATTGAGGGCCTGTTTTGCTGGGTTGGTAGCCTGCCTGTCTGCCTTTGTACCTGTCTGCTGAAGAATTCACTGATTAAACTGAACACAATTTAGCTGATTGTGTGTTGGTCATCCTTACATTTGCAAGGACTTTGTGTGAGTGTGTGCACTCAGTTTATTATTTTTCTCTACTGCTTAAGTCACTGTTGGCACCATGCAATGCCTGAGAGCAGCTCTGTTTGTTGTCATTAGGACATCAACCTCAACATTCCCGGCATCACATAATAAAGGCTGTATCCTTGACTATGGTCAACTTGTTTTGTTTTTTTATTTTTTTTAGTTGCTAGCCAATTGTCTGCTCAGCTATGAAGCTACCCTTGGTCTGCTCCATATAGTCCGGAAAGGGGAGACACCAGAAGCTGTGTTTGTCTAATTGTTGAAGAGATCACAAGAGGTCTACATCCTTATGAGCAATAAAGGGGAAAGGCCAAAAATGAAACCCCCGGCTCAGAAGGTACTGTAGGCTACTGATCCTGAATAAAAAAAAAAGTATGTGACTGCTAGAAAGAGATAGGTTGCCTTCAGGCCAGAGAAGAGTATAGGGCAGCTTTGAGGGGCTACAAGGCTAAAATTAAGAAAGCCAATGAGGGAATGGAAATGTGGATAGCAGTAGAAGCTGTAATATCACTAAAGCCTTTTTACAGTACATAAATGTGTGGATGCAGGAGAAAGAGGGGCTGGGGTTCTGAAAACAGGGCAATGGGAGGAGGAATCTATGAGAGGGTTGTGGGTGATGGCTTAGGGGCTGAATAAATAGTTTGCTTCAGGGTTCATCATGGGCCCCCCGCAGGTGTGATGGTACTTATTAAGAGGGAACTCAGCATCAGGAGTAGTCATGATGCAGCCAGCAGACTTTACACCTACCCTGTTAGCTGACAACCTAGAACAGATTAAGCCAGGTATGTTCAAGGCAGCAGATGGGATTCAGTCTAGGGTAATAGTGGAGCTAAGGGAACAATTGGCAGGGCCACTTGCAGCAATCTTTTAGGAGTCTATCTGGACAGGTGTGGCACAAGAGCACTGGCCAGTGTGATCTCCATTTTCAAGAAGGGGCTAGGTCAGACCCTGGCACCTACAGTCCAGTCGACCTGCCATCAGTACTGAGCACACTACTAGAAGCTATTATCAAGGATAGATTATTTGAGAAATTGGCTGAGGTCAAGGTTCTCCCCAGCATGGATTGATGAAGGGCCAATCATACCAAACCAATCTGATTACCTTTATTTGAGGGGGTGACCATGGAGGTTGGCATGAGCTGGGCTGAAGTCATAGGCTGTCTGGACTTCAGCAAGGCCTTTGACACTGTGATGCACGACAGACTCCTGGGCAAGCTACAGTATACCAGTGTGGTATGCATTAGGCATACACAAGGTGGACTGCTAGCTGGCTTGGGGGCAGGACACAGAGGGCTATGGTGGATGGGTGCTACTCTGAGTGGAAAGGGGTATTCAACATTATCCCTCAAGGATCAGCAATAGGGCTACTGATGTTCTGCATTTTTTTTAATTATCTGGAAACTGGGGTCTCTGCTTTATCAGACTGATTAAAGGGAACAGTCAGCACTAAGAACTCTACACCAAAGTGTGGGGCTGGTCCCAATTTGCACTTTGTGTGCAAAACATTTTTTTTAATTTACTGTTTACGGTAGTATAGTAGATTATATCAGATTAAATTTACTTACCTCCAGGCTGACATTTGATGTAACTACAAATTTCAGAATCCCGTCTTGCTGACATCAGAGCAGGGCTGCAGCAGTGGGAGGTTTAAAAGCCTGCAGTGCATGTTAATGTTCATATGACTTCTGGTATTTTGTTTGCTAGTCTAGCTGTCCTCCCTGGGCTAAGTACAGTTGCATAAGAGGTTTACAGTTGCTGACTGAACTAAAGCCCTGCATTTTGCATTCCTTGCAAATGGTTTCTCAAGGGTTGACCTGCTTGCACTAAATGTCAAAACTACGCAATAGGTGAACAACACAGGGTACAGTGAATTTAGACATTTTGTTATGTATTAATGTAACATACTATAGGAATAAAGGATTAAAGTGAAAAGATAAAAGTGTGTAGCATAATTCACTATTCCATGACATCACCGTGATGGTTAGCATTTTCCATGAAAACACAACACTATAGCTAGCGGTGGCTGTAAATGACAGACCCATAACTGTATACCTCACCACCACAGTGCACTTGGTCCCACTGTGCCCCAGTGTGGGATACTGAGGGTTCCAGTCTCTGAGATAGCAGCACAGAAATATGCAGTCAACAGCCACTGGACCAGCCTAACAATTTAATTTTTAATACATTTAAATCCTTGCTGATGTGTTTGCGCAACACATGTGTCACAACAGAGGAAAGTTGTGTAAAACTCAGTGGATCTAGGGCTTTGTTGTGACTTGGACGATGATGTCCATGATTCTTACCATTTCAGCTCTGACAATACCATGATTTTCACCAGAATGTACCATGCCAAAGTATAGCCCTGATTATCACAGTCCTCAATCTCAGTTGCTCTAATGTGTCCCCTTTTTGGGACCATGATAATGCACTAGCCAAACATCTCCTCTTTACAAAAACAAACAAAAAAAGGAACTCTAGGAGGATAAGAGCTTGAGGTGTTTAAATAGGCGTCACAATCTGAGGGTGTGTAAAAACAATGAGTATGCACAGCTCCTCATAGTTTGCTTAGTTGAATTGCTGGTTCCATTAGCTTTGTGAGTCATAATACAGAACATGTTCAGACAATGTGTTTGGAGTAAAAACAGCTCCATTTTCTTTTAGTTTGATTAATAATTTAACCCTTGCAGGGCTGCATACTGATATATCAGTCCAGAATTCCTATACATTCTAATTCTGTTGGTAGCCTAAGGGTTAAAATGTGTCAGAAAACTCAAGACAAATATTAGACTGACTTACTTATGATTGGTTTGTCTTGTTTTATGTCCTGTTTTTTTGATAGTATTTATTACAAGACTTGTGAATGACTTTTATTTATGTCAGCCACTGACTGAATGTAAGGAGACAGTTTACAACTGGGGCATTTTGATTGTTAATGGCTTACAGAGAGAAAGTGACTTGTGTTTTCTGCACAAGGTAAACAATGTTCATTTAAAAAAAAAGGTGGTGACAGAAAAATGAATGGTGTTTTATCAACAGTATTGAAATACAAACAAAGTGGTGGAATCAGTGAAAGGTTGTTACTGGTGAATATTTTCAAAACAGCAGAGTGCGTTATGAGCTGTGGCATAATACACTTAAAAATGTGTGTTACAGTAGGCCTTAATGCATAGTTTTCCATGTACAGTGAAACTTTCCTGTTAAGAACATTGCATGTTGAGAATGTGATGATATTAAAGACAGTTCATGTACTTATAACTGCTATTTCTTAATTAATGTGCAGCCTGCATATAATGGACAATTCAATATTAAGGTCCTTTTTGATATATGATCATCCAAGGTATATATCTTACATATAACACAGATTTCATTTAAAATGTTTCTGTGCACATTGTCTTACTTTCTACTTTCAGTTCCCCACTCCAGGACTGGATGGAAGGCAGTCCTGAGAGCTCCCTCAGCACTGAACATTCTTTCCTCCTCTCAACCAAGGACTGACACCCTAAGACAACCCTCTTTTTTTTGCTTTTCATAAAGCTTTTTGGTCCTTGAGTCAGGTGGGTAGGCTTTCAGCCCTGTTTCTGCTCTTCCCAACTGGTGTGCACCTGCTTCAATCCCCCAGTCAAAATCCCCCACAGATTTCCCCATGGAGGGGAAGACAGGGATAGCCATCCACTCCTCCCCCAGTGCACACAACCAGAAGTGTCCAGGGACTGGATGTTGGTGGGGGGATCAAGATGAGGTGGGCAAGGCTTCATTCAGCCTGTCTGGCACTTTTCCATTCCTTCTATTTCTCTCACTGTGGTGGCATGTGGGAGTGTGCATGTGGAGGAGTCATGTATGCACCACAGAACCGTAGCCCCTCCCTTTGAGTCACTTGCACCTGCACTACCACTGGGCCTCCACTCTGTGGCAGTCAGAAGTGGAGATGGCTGATCACCCCTCCCTAGGAGAGGGGAGCAGTCCCTGCTATGCTCAATCCTCTCCCCCCGGTTGCTCCCCAGTGACCGAAGTCAGTTCCTGAACCTCTGTCGCTGGTGTGGCAGCAGGTGAGGCACAGGCACCTCAGCCCTCTGCACCACTGGGCTGGCTCTAAGATAACCCTCTCTGAATGCCAGGCAGAACTTAATGTGTGAGGCATGGCCCCAGGGTTACTCTCTGGGTTTAGGGATATGCTGATGGCATCTGCTTACCAGACATCTACCCTGTACAGGATCTCCACATTTCCATATATATATATATATATATCTATATTTATATCAGAGGCCAAAAACTCCATTTAATGCATCAGTTAGGGTTGTTCCACAGTGACAAAAGCGAGGAAATTTGGTGTTAGGGTTGAAAGCCCCCTTGGTCCCCAGCCACCCCCAACCCGACACTGGGGTGCGCATTGGGGTCATCGACCTAACTCTCACCCCACCACATGTATAAAGAAGCAGAGGTATAGGAGAATGGGGTGAGAGTTGGAACTACGACCTCAATGCACCCGATGCCAGTTGGGGGTGGGCTGGGGGGTCCAAGGGGCTTTCAACCCTAACTTTTCTCACTTTTGAACTGTGAACAACCTAACTGATGCATTAAATGGAGTTTTGCCTCTAATTTGATTATTTTTGAGAATGATGACGACAAATAGTGAAAGTGGGCCCCACGCTCCTGCCACATGATGTCTTGTGTCATAGTAACAGGAACAGCAACATGAACAGAAGTGCCAACAGTGGCGCACATGGTAATGGAAGCGTAAATGGTAAAGGAAACGTTAATAGAAATGCAAGTGCAAAGTGACGCCAAAGCGAACAGTGACGCAAACGGACATTGAAGTGCGTACGAAAATGCAACTGGTAACATGAACAGTGATGGCAGCTGTATTTTAAATGGAAATGTTAAGTGTCACAGCAAAAAGAATGTTAAAGGGAAAAGAAACAGAAACGCGAACGCAAGCACACAGGTAAACGCAAACCGTAACACGCACAGGCATGGTACCAGAATTGTAAATGCAAATGACAAAGTTAACATGAAGAATAATGCCAAAGGAAAGAGAAATGGAAACAGGAACAGAAGCACATATGGAAACGCAAACTGAAACACGCACGGACACAGTACCGCAATTGTTAATGCAAATGGTAACGGTAAGGGGGAGCAGTTGATGTTGCCTACCTTGACTTCAGCAAAGCTTTTGACTCTGTTCCACATAGAAGATTGATAAATAAGCTGGGTAGGCTCGGGGTGGGTCAGAAGTTGGTCAACCGGGTGGCAAACTGGTTGACGGGCAGAAAACAGAGAGTGGTGGTAAATGGTATACAGTCAGAAGAGATGCAAGTCACAAGTGGGGTACCTCAGGGATCAGTCCTGGGGCCAGTCCTCTTCAATATCTACATTAGTGACATTGCAGATGGACTAGAGGGTAAGGCTTGTCTGTTTGCAGATGACACCAAGATCTGCAACAGTGTAGATGATCCAGATGGGGTGGGCAGAATGAGAAGAGATCTGGATAAACTAGCAAAATGGTCATAAGAGTGGCAACAGGGATTTAATGCAAAGAAGTGCAAGATCATGCACATAGGGAAGAGAAACCCTGAAGCCACCTACAGGCTGGGAGGGGAGTTGCTGGCAGTCACAAAGGAAGAAAGAGACTTGGGCATCATCATCACCGATGACCTGAAATCATCCAAGCAGACCACTAAAGCAGTAGGTAAGGCTAGAGGGATGTTGGGGTGTATTAGTAGGGGTATCACAAGTCAGAAGAAGGAGGAAATAATCCCTCTTTACAAGACACTGGTTAGACCCCATCTGGAGTACTGCATGCAGTACTGGAGGCCACACCTTCACAAAGACATTAACCAAATTGAGGCAGTCCAGAGAAGGGCAACCAAAATGTTGCAGAGACTACATCAGAAGACATATGAGGACAGATTAATGGAGCTCAATATGTATACCCTTGAGCAAAGGAGGGAGAGAGGTGATATGATCGAAACATTCAAACACCTTAAGGGCATTAACAAGGTGAAAGAGTAACATGTTTAAATATAAGAAAAATAGCAAGACAAGAGGACACAGCATGAGATTAGAGGGTGGCAGATTAAGGGGGAATGTGAGGAAATTCTTTTTCACAGAAAGGGTAGTGGATGCATGGATCGGCCTACCTCAGGATGTGGTGGCTATGAATACAGTGCAGGGCTTCAAACAGACATGGGATAGGCATAAGGGAGCAATAGAGATGAGTATGAATAGATAGGCCACTGACAGAGCAAAGGCCAATGGCATATTTATAAGGTAGAAAAATAAATGGGCAGACTGGATGGGCCTTGCGGTCCTCATCTCCCGTCAACTTCTATGTTTCTATGTAACAGCAACAATAACACCAAAAGAAAGAGAAATGGAAATAGGAACAGAAGCAAGTACAGAAACACAAACCATTACATGCACGGTCATAGTACCGCAATTGTAAATGCAAATAGTAACAGCAACAGCAAAAATAACACCAAAGGAAACAGAAATTAAACAGAAACGCAAGCGTGTATGGAAACGCAAACCGTAATGCACGTGCATGGTACCGCAGTTGCAAATGAAACAGGTAAAGGTAAAAGCAACAATAACACCAAATGACACAGAAACGCAAATGCAAGCACAAGCAAAAATGCAAACCGTAACGCATACAGTGGTGTAGACAGTAACGGTGCCGCAAACGGTAACGGAAACGCAACTGGAAATGCTAACTGGCACAGTAACAAAAGGGCACACCCTTCTTTTCCCCAAAAATTGCATTGGAAAATACAGTGAAAGCAAAGAATGTATACATAACAATGGGCCTTGGAGCAGAAAATGAGGACTTGAAATATTAAATTGCTTATATCTCAGGAACCGTACGACGTAGAAAAAAAATGTTAATTTCATATGAATTATGATTTTCCTGGCTAGTTTTGCACTTAGCCCCTGTTTGAGGGGGCTAAGCATTTTTGTGACGAAAAGTCCGTATCTCGCACCGTTTCCGAGATACGGGCCCCGAAAGGCGCAACGGATGCCATAATGTTATCCAATGGGAAAAAGCATCAATTCAGAGTGCCGTCACTGTGCTGCCCTGTAATATTTTTTCACAAAACCACCAGAAGGCACATCAGTGGGATGTTGGCTTTCTTCCCTCCAAATTTCAGCCTAAAAGACCAAACCGTTATTTTGCAGCAGGGCAGCAAAGGATTCCTGTAATGCGGCAGATGCTGTAATGTTATCCTATGGGAAAAAATGTAAACTTTGTAGTGCCATAACTTTGCTGCCCTGTAATATTTTTTCACCAAAACAGTGAAAGGCACATCTGTGAGATGTTGGCTGCGTTCCCTCCCTAATTTCAGCCCAAAAGACCAAACCGTTCTTTTGCAGCAGGGTGGCCAAAAATTACTGTCATTTGCCACAGCTGGAAAAATACTGTCGAATCTTTATGAAAGCTGCAGAAATTCATTTGACAGTGTCGCAAGTGTGAAAGTACTTTGCGAAAGTACTTTTCACAGAAATTTGAAAAACATATTTCTGGGGTGTTTTACCCCAAAATAAAGACATGCCTAGCATCCTCAGAGTCCAACTAGGTGAATACAAAAATAATTAGGTTGCTAGAGGGTCCCAAATTTAAATGCCAAGCATTTTTCTGATCACCAACTGAAAACAAAATGGCAGATTTGCGAAAGTAAAAGGGACATTTGCGCAAGTAAAAACTGCATTAGCGACACTTTCAAACTTTTTAACTTTTCCCATTGACTTGTAATGGGAACTTGTTTTTTTGAATAACTTTTGAACTGTTTAATATTTTTTCACAAAATCTTCAAAAGGCACATCGGGCACTCAGGCCACATGTTCTCTGAAGTTTTTGAACTGGCCGCGCAAACTGTGCAACCTGTAGGTGAGAGCAAAGAAATCACAAAAAATCATAATTGTGCAATTCGTTGTCGTTTAATAACTCTTCAGTCATACATCCGACCAATACTAAACTTGGCAGATCCCAAGATCTACCATGCCCAATCATGTATACCAAATGTCAGGCAAATCTGTTGAACTGTGGCAAAGTTATTAAGGTGCAAAATGTTACCCTTTAACCTTAAAAGTGCTACTCAACCCCAACTATGGTAGCACTACTGTGCTACCGTAATATATATATATATATATATGTACAGTATATCTCCTCTCTTTCTTCACTACTTACACTAAAGTGATCTTTATTTCAATTTATCTTGGGGGGTGCAAGAATAAACACTTTTAGGGCAATCTGTATTGTCATATTTTCTATCGTATTTATAGCTATACTGTCAGGAAATTGGTCCCCAAAATGTTCTTTTTGTCAGCACTCATAAGGCAGGCTATATTCTGATCACAGAGATAAGTCAGAACCTCAGGGTCCCTTTTGCAAAATGGTGGACCTTTTTTAACACACTTTCCATAGATGCCGTGACTCCTGTTATTCCTTATAATTCACCAGAGGGTGAGCTCATACTTTAGGTCAGAGCCTCTTTACTCCAAAGTCTAAATTTACCAGGTATCCCAAACCATCCATTCACTTTGGCTTACACTCATTTGCACATGTGCTAGTGGCACCTTGGTATCAAATCTGTTGATTTGCAGGAGGAAGCCCCTGTGTTGAAACTTTCAATCAGACATAACTGGTTAAGGCCCACACCTTCTTGGAGTACCTATCTTTAACCAGACTCTTATTCTCACTGGATAGTTAGCTGAGCATCAGTGTGATGATCATACCTCAGCATGCCTTATGGCGGCAGCTGGCAATGTCCCTAGGCACCTGGCCAGAGGCGATGTCTCCAATTCCCATCCCAACTTGGGATTCTTGAAACAATAGCAGGTGTATCTCCATCATGCATTGGAAGCGCAACATCTGCCACCAGAGCTCTCACCATCTTCAACATTATTGGCAGCTTTTCTTCCTTTGCACTGCAGCAGGACTGATATCACCCCAAACTATAGACCCATATACATACTGTTGCACATGGGCAAAATACTGGAAAAAGTGGCTCACCGTCAACTAATGGAGCACACTGAAAAACATGGCCTGCTATCCAAGGGCCAACATGGTTTTTGTAGAGGCTTTAGTACTGCCACAGCCCTCACTAAATTATTTTTTTTTGTTTTTTCATTTAGTTGTTTAACCAGGTATAGCACACTAAGCTGAAAGCTTTTTTACAGGAGCAACCTGGGAGCACAAGGAGGTTAAGTGACTTGCTCAGGGTCACACAGTATGCAAGTGGAAGCTGTGGGATTCAAACCCAGGTCTGGTCTGCTGGATGTCACCAAATTTGCAACTCAGAGCCTTAGACCACTGACCATGTGCTCAGCAAAGCAGACAAAGGTAACCTCATGGGCTATTTTTGTAGACTTATCAAAAGCCTTTGATATGATGGACCGTGGGATACTACTAAACACCCTACCTTCCCTTAACTTCCCCAATAACGTCACAAACTGGGTCCGAAGCTACCTAACCGACAGAACACAGCTAGTAAAAATAGGATACGCTCTATCTACCCCACTCCATGTACGAACCAGTGTGCCCCAGGGCTCTGTACTAGGTGCTTTGCTCTATCTCCCTCTTTGTTAATCTTTTACTCGCAACAGCCGCAAACAGCAACATAACAATGTATGTGGATGACCTCATTATCTTCAAAAGCAGCAGTGACCTCCCTGGGCTTAACCTAGATCTTAACATGGACTTTACTGCTACAGCACACTGGTTCACACAGCACAGGCTTCTTGTCAAGACCAAGAAAACTAAATGTATGCTGTTTGACTCAAAACCAAAACTCGCGAAGTGCACCCCCAACAACATCAAAACTCTCAGTATACTAACCCCTGACAGCTCGACCCTTGAGCAGGTAAAAGAATTCACATACCTGGGGGTCAGCCTAGACCCATCTCTTATGTATGAGCACCATATTGGCTCAATGATTAGGAAGGTGAATCAGTGAATAGGAATGTGTTATCGTCTGAGGCACCCACTGACCCCTGATGCAAGAGTTGCGATTGGCCGTGGCCACCTCCTCCACATTCGGGAATACTTCTCCCCAGTAATTGCCCTTGCATCCCCTTCACTATTAAGTCACTTGAACATAGCCTGTAATAATATTTGTAGATTCATCACCCAAGTCCCATTCCGGACCCACCACTGCCATCTCTATGAATCCTTAGGATGCCCCCCGCCAATCGGAAAGACCTCATGCTAGGATCATTCGTAGCAAGAGCCTTACAGGATGGGGATGGATTGTCTCTGTCAGGGTTGATGATATTAAAATGTAACAGGTGAGAACTGAGGTCCTCCACCGGTAGATGGTTGGAATGCCCCAGGTGCTCTACTGAGCTGGGAAGGAGAAAGCATTCCCATATGCTGCACCCAAGTTCTGGAACTCCCTCCCCAGCAAATTGCAGGCATCGGTCTTACCTCACACATTCAAACGGAACATCGGGGAAGCTATGTTAGGAAGACCCTTATGCAAATGCCATACCAAATGATGGCATACATCACCTTTAGCATATGACTAGTTCAATAACATATATATGCACTTAATGCTGGATGTCGGTGTTATGTACGGCCAGAGGCCTTGGAGTCTTTGACCACTTGTTCTATGTATGTACACCATACGGCAACTGTTTGCCATTGCTGTTTTTGTATACCTGATGTTACTCCTGTTCCACTGTGATTGTTATGTAACTATGTTCATATTAGATGTGCCATCTGAGTGGCCCGGGTTGTACCTGAAAATGGTCCCTGGGATCAGTGTACCTATCTGGTAAACAAATAAATAAATATTCCCTGAGCTCTGTTGAGCATTTACCTGGTAATCTTTCCCACCAGCATTGTACTATCACCTCGTAATGTTCTTAGTTGTCTTTTGTTTTTGTTTACATTTCTCCCACCGGCTATGGTGAAAGCAGCAGTACTAGTTAGCAGCCATCATATTTACTGTGACGCTACAACAGTTGAAACTGATCACTTCCTGGTTAGGTAGTACTGCTGCTTTAAGGCAAAAAGCTTCTGGTTCTGTGAACTTTTATATATTGCATAGCTATTTATCATGAATTACAAGAAGGTGGCAAGTGCTTCCACATCGCCAAGCTATTACATTTCACCTCTCCAGTAGGGACTTCATCAGAGATAATTAACACAGTTACCAGGTGAGCCTTTATACTACAAATAAACAGACAGTGCATGTCATCCACCAATCAGGATGTGGTACATTTCATTTTAAATTTGAAACATATAAGGTACATATTTTGACATTTTGCATCAATGCCATCATATAGAAACAATATAATTCAAATAAAAAAACCACCACCATTGCAACAAGGCTAAATAAGTTTCCTATATCCAGTTCCTTGTTCAATATGACCTTCTGTCATCACGGAGAAACAGTAATGAAGAGAAACATCAAGATGCATCAAAAACAGTTAAAACTCTATTTGACCATGTCTTAGATGCTACAACATACACAGAGACTGTCAGGAATCCTATGTTCACTATACCTGTGCCCTGGGGGAGGGATTCTTTCTATTGTACAATTATGTGTTCAAGGTATAAGTGTGGTTCTATGCACAGAAATATACCAGCATTTGTACATTACCTCCTTTTTAATAGGAAAGGTGAAATTTCAAACTTCTCATTTAAGCCTGGTTTCCTTAGGGCCTCATGTTTGTAAATCCATTCCTGTTCTAATGAAATACAGTTTTAAAAACAAGTCTGCCTCCCACCTAGCACTGGAAATGTATTTTGTGTCCAGCAAGTTACTGTAAAATTGAAGTTTATGAAACGGCGAAAATTGAATACCTGCTCTTTTTAATTCCATTTTAAACTGATCATTTTCTCATGTCTTATACCCTTTCTGCCCTGTGTGGAGTCTGCTTTGCATTTTTATATATCTGAAATAAAAAATGGTGATTGTTGTTAAATATGACTGTCCCTGACTTTGCCGTTATAGGTATCTTGATGTCCGTGCAGCTCACATAAGTGTATGGAAAAAAAGGTTTTGCACCAGAGATGTTTGTGGAGGTTTTTAGGAACACAAATTCTTTTGTGTCTTGAATGTTCCTACGGTGTCATTTTTTGAGAGCAGCTATTCCAGGCATGGAAGGAGCAACATTTTTGGAACTTGACATGTGATTATTTCATTTCTTGGAGTGAACTTAACTGATTGGACTTTATAACCTAGAGCAATTTTGCAAATAATTTTTGGGTCCTAAAATTTCAGATCTGGCAGACGAGGTGCGAATGGCTTCTGACTCTGGAATACACCTCCCAATTTGAAATGGTGTCTATGGTTACCTGCTCCCCGAGATCTATTTGCCTCTTGGAAGGGAAATCCTTCAATATACATTTGCTGACATCTTTGTGGAAGAATGTTTTGTAGAGTCATGATTTTCCTGTTTGTAATTCATATCTTCTGTCTGACTTGTTGGGTGTGGTGTTGGTTTCTTATATAAACATTGCCTTTGTGTTGTATGCTATATTCTTTTTAAATAAAAAAAAATCCTTTCTGAAGTGCCACGGGCTCTTTAATGTTTACCTGAACAGCCACCAGAAAAGGCAGACAGGATCTCAGTTTAACATCTCATCCAAAGGATGGCACACCCTGACAGTACAGCATCCCCTAGTACTGCAGTTGGGTGGCAGCACATTTGTGGTATAAGCCCAATTCTGGCGCTGGGCTAGAACCCCTGACCTTCTGGCCCAGAAGTGGATGTGTTGCCAGATGAGCCCTGCTCACACCTGTAACAACTGTTGACTTTGCACATTTAGTTTTATTTTTTGCTTACCAGGAGACTAAATTGAGATGAAAGTGCTGTTTTCAATTATATCCAGGGGCAAGAACGACAAGTCACTAAATAGACTGATCTAAAGCAGGAAGTCACTCCAGCTTGAGCATTCTGTGCTCTGGTGAAAACAGTACAAGAGGCAACAAAATGAGCTGACAACAGACCTCCAGTAGCAGCACATTACTTTTTATTTAAAGTGCAAATGCAGTTGTGCATAATTCACAGCAAATTACAAGGCTACCTCGTGGTTAGTGAGATGCTCCAGCAAAGATGGCCCAACCAGTTTTGCTGTAACGTACCTTCCTCAGGAACTCAAGAAACAAGTCTTGGTAGAAATCCTGGTGAGGCAGAAACTTTGGGACCATGCAAGCATGGGAAGAAAACTGAACCAGACCAGAGGAAATGAATGTCATCAATCTGTAATCCAAAGAACTCACTCCCTCGGAAATCAGCATACTGAATAAGATACACTCCTTTTTACCCAATAATGATGTGAAACCTTTTGATTTGGTTCTTGAGTTAAGATGCCTGAAACAGAATTTGAATCTCAGAGCCTTCTACAGCAGAAACACCATGGGGAGCTCTCGTAATGAGAACACCCAAGCACAAAACATGGAAATGTTTTAGAACATGAAGCAGATGCTGTATTAGTAGGGGCAGAAAATAAAATAATACAGTAACACAGATACAGACATCAATGGTAGGACAAGATAATCCAGAGTCCAATTCAGATGTATGGCACTAGGGACTTATGGGCTCCATACATCTTTGGTCAAAATTTTGTCCACCATATCACAATATAGTGGCAGTTTTTGTAAGACTGTGTGAGGAGGATTTTAAAACCCTATTACACATGTCTACTATATAGACATATTTGAACATCAAAAAGGAAGAAAGGATTTCTCTACAAGCCCTGGAATGAGATATAGAGAATAGTGGATGGGCAACTATGTAGAACCAGTGTGTTCTGCCACAGATGGGTTCTGATTCCCTATGACCTCACGAGCCAAGCTTGAGAGATCCATTGGAATCAGAACTCTAAGGGAGCAGAACTCACTGGTTCTGCATAAAGTTGCCCATCTACTATTTTGTATAGCATATAGTACCCCTAAAAGTCATAAAAAAATGTTTAATTGAAAAACATTTTTGCTGCTGCATGTTATTCCATGATTTAAGGCAAGTTGCTAGGATCAGTGGTGTGGTCGTTAGGGACCAGACACCTTACGTGTATAGCACAGGTTTGTATTGGCTGTTGCTTGCGTATGGGAGATATTTTCAGAAAAAAAAGGCCATCGTATTTCTCGCTGAGAGAATTAGCTGTGAGGAATTGTGTTTGCTGCTGTAGGTGAATTAAAATATCTGATTGATACAGTGTTTTTTTTTTAACTATACGTTTTAATATCTGGTTGATCCTGCTTGTGTGGGATTTGTTTGTGTCTCCATTGGTTTGAGCGATCTGCCATTGCCACTACCTCCAGTTACCATCTTGTTAAGCCTGCTGTTTCTGTTGGTGTGGCTTGTGCGCTGTTGAAATCAGCTGTAATGCTGTTGTACCATAGAAGGGTTGAACAGGGTTCTATGATCTCTCAACTGTGGTACAACAGCTGTTTAGCTGTGATGTAAACCAGAGTAAAACAACGTTCCACCATACACTATAACTCTGTAACTGCAAAATCAGCAGACAAGGGCAGGTCAATGGTAGTTATGTACACCGGTAAATATATAATAGAAGTAGAGATCTAGGTAGTTCAAAAATGCCTCATTTCATGAAAAGGTAACAACAGAAACAAATTCTGAATTCAAGTAAGAAAGTTATGCCTTTTTGAGAACTGAGTTGCTTGATGCTACCGTTTCTGACCATCTGTATAATTTTCTGTTAACAAATCCCATCAGGGCAACTTTTTATATCCTGCCCACAGTCCACAAAAGCCTGGACAATTTTCTAGGGTTCCCAGTAGTTGTAGATACACAGTATGGTCCCTCACAGAGCCACTGTCACAACTTGTGGACGTGTATATCAAATCTTTGGTGCCTGTACATACTTTACCTTCTTCTGCAAGGGACACCTCTAACATACTGGGCATCCTGGGGAAATTACAAATGTTAAGTAATTGATAGCATGTGTTAATGGGTATAGAAGCATTATATACCAATGCTCTCCATGCAGGAGGGTTGTCTGCTCTAAAATATTGGGTTGAAATTTCTACAGAATATGATGATGCACTGATTCATTTCCTGTTATAATGTGGTAACTATGTTCTCATTTGTAACACCTTTCTGTTTCAGGAGGACTTTTTTCTGCAGATTCGAAGTACAAACATAGGAACTACTTTCGCTTATTTCAATCTCTACCTCAGCCTTTGGGAAAGACTAAATGTCTATGAATCCCAGACTAATCCTTTTCATAATGGAATAGTTCTGTGGAGAAGGTACATGGATGAAATATTTATAGTGTAGAGGGGTGACAGAAAGGAGCTGGATGATTGTGTCAGGTACCTGGAAAGATCAAGCCAAAATTTGAGCTTCACTGTCCAGGCTAGTATGGACTTTGACAGCTTCTTTAATCTTGTTATAAGCAAGAAGCCAGACAATACAGTAAAGACAGACTTGTACAGTTAACCAATGAACAGGAATACAATACTCCTGTCATCCAGCTGCCACCCAGACATACTGTGCAGAATATACCAAAGTCTCACATTTTTGAAGATACACAGAAAATGCAGTGAGGATGCTGACTTTGAGATCAGGAACCAGATTCACAAAATGTTGCCCCAGCGTAAACCCAGTTTGTACAGTGCAAACCAGGTTTTGTGCCAAGTTGGTATTCACAAAAGCCCGGTTTACAACCACAAGCCGGGTTTGCACCACGGCAAAGTGTAGAGAAGGATGCAGTGCAAATGAGGGGGAAGGGAAATGAATATCAGTGCCGCCCAATTCACAAAGCATTTGTTCCACGTAAGGGCCTATTGAGTGGTCCCATTGAAACACGGAATTTGATGGCAGATAAGGACTGCTTGGCCCACCTGGTCTGCCCATTTCCCTACCTAACGGATAAGCTGCAGATCCTAGTTAACCAATAGCCTACTTCCTCCTAGCCCCCACTAGAATTGCCTTATGTATGTCCCATGCTTTCTTGAATTCCCTCACTGTTTTTGACTCTACAACCTCCTCAGGAAGGCTGTTACATGCATCTACAACCCTCTCTATGAAGAAATACTTCCTCACATTACCTCTAAGCCATCCCCCCATCTTCAAATTGTACCCCTTGTTTTTGCATATCTCTTTTTCTGAAAGATGCTACCCTCTTGGACTTTGTTGATTCCTTTGAGGTATTTGAAAGTTTCTATCATGTCCCCCTCTCCTCCTTTCCTTGAGGCTATACATCTTAAGCTCCTTTAGACTTTCTTCATATGTCTTCTGGTGCAGACCCTGCTCCATTTTGGTTGCCCTCCTCTGGACAGCCTCCACCCTGTCTATGTCTTTGCAGAGATGGGGTCTCCAGAACTGTACACAGTACTCTAGATGTGGTCTTACTAACTGTCTGTACAGAGGGGCAACAACTTCCTGTTTTCTACTGGTGATGCCTCTCCCTATACATCCCAGTATCCCCCCAGCCCTCCTTACTGCATTCTCACATTGTTGGCCCACCTTTAGGTCATCTGATATGACTACCCCCAGGTCCCTTTCCATTTTTGTTGTTGTCAGTATCTCACCCCCAACTGTGTACTCTTCCCCTGGGTTTTTGTTTCCAAGGTGCATTTCTTTGCACTTCTTTGCATTGAATCTAAGCTGCCATACATTTGACCATTCCTTTAACCTTGCCAAGTCCCTTTTCATCCTTTCCACCCCATCTTGCATATCAACCCTGTTGCGGATCTTTGTGTCATCTGCAAAGATACATACTTTCTCTTTCAGTCCTTCTGCAATGTCACTTATAAAGACATTAAAAAGGACCAGCCCCAGTACTGAATCCTTTGGTACCACACTAGTAACCCCCTTTTTTCACTGTGAACTCCATTTACTATTACCCGCTGTGTCCTGTTGTCCAGCCAGTGTTTTACGCAGGCTACCACCCTGGGACCCACTCCCAGGCTGGCTAATTAGTTTATTAATCACTTGTGCGAGAATGTGTCAAATGCCTTGCTAAAGTCTAGGTAGGCATTGTCCACAGCCCCTCCCTGGTCTACTACTTTGGTCACCCAGTCAAAGAAATCAACTAGATTAATCTGACATGACCTTCCTGCTATGAAGCCATGCTGCCTGGGGTCCTGTGCCCCACTGGCCTCTAGGTACTCAATAATTCTTTCCATCAGAAGTGATTCCATCATTTTCCCTACCACTGAGGTCAAACTGACAGGTCTGTAGTTTTCTGCCTCTATCTTGCTCCCACTTTTGTGAAGGGGAATCACATCCACCCTCCTCCAGTCCTCAGGTACCACACCATCCTCCCATGACTTATTAAAAAGGGTAGTCAGTGGTGTTACTAGTTCTTCCCTTAGTTCTTTTAGAAATCTAGGGTGAATCCCATCAGGCCCCATTGCTTTATCCACCTTCAGTTTTAAGAGTTCTTTCAGAACCCTTTCTTCTGTGAAAGGACTCATATCAACCCCCCTATCCAGAGTGCTTCTATTGACTGGATTAGGTATCTTCCCCTGCTTTTCCATTGTAAATACTGAGCAGAAATATTCGTTCAGTATCCCTGCTTTTTCACTGTCGCTCTCTGCTCAACCACCTTCCTCTTTATTCAGCCTCAGTATCCCTGCCTTAGTCTTTCTTTGCTCCCTAATGTACCTATAAAAGGTTTTATCCCCCTTCTTAACTGAGTTGACTATATTTTCTCTGGTTTGGGCCTTTGCTATTCTGATTGCCTTCCCCGCTTCCTTCTGCTTTAACTGGTACAGTTCACTGTCCTGCTCCCTTTGTGTTTCCTTATACTTCCTGAATGCTATTTTTTTCTCCCTTACCTTCCCTGCCATTTCTTTTGAGAAGTATAGTGTTTTTTTCTTTCATTTTGATTTGGTTATTTGCTTCACACAAAGGTTTGTTGCTTCTGTATTGGTGGTTTTGATGTTTCCCCATTGTTACTCCACCCCAACTTCTTGCCTGTTTACTAGTGCTTTTCTGAGGCACTCTCCCATTTTGACAAAGTCAGCCCCCATGAAGTCCAGTACCTTCACTTTTGTATGGCTTGACTCTACAGCTAAGTTTATCGTGAACCACACTGTTTGGTGGTCACTTGTTTCCAGATGGCTACCCACTTCAAGATTGGAGATCCCCTTTCCATCCCCATTTGAGAGTACCAGGTCTAAGACTGCTCCCTCCTGAGTGGGTTCCAAAGCTCTCTGTCTGAGGCATGCCCCCTGTAGGACATCGAGAATGGCCCTGCTCTTCAAAGTGGCTGCAGCAAAGGTGCTCCAGTTAACATCTGGCATATTCAGGTCCCCCATCAGCAACATCTCCCCTTTCTCTGCCATCCCAAGGATACCTTCTATCATTTCCTTGTCCATTTCCTCCCCCTGAGATGGGTGCACAGAGCAAATACCGCTGACTGAGACCTGGTGGTATTCCATGCAACCCTAGTGGCTGGAGGAAGCACTGTGGCACCCCCATGACTGCCAGCCCAAGAAATAAATAATCTATGTTGGTAAGTCATCCCCTCATCACCAATCACCTGTCCAGTGATAAAAAAAACATCATCTCCCTAGTAGTAAAGTGGTACCTCCGCTTCCCTGGTTGCTGATCCCCATCCAGTTGATCAGAAAAAATATGTCCTGGTGGTCTAGTGGTCCCTCCCCCCACCGGGTCCCTCTTCCCACATTTGAATCTCTATTCTGTGATGTCCAGTGGTCTCCTCCCTTGCTGATCGCAGGCCTGATATCAAAAAGAAAAGATGTGCCTGGTGTCCAGCAGGAGGTCATGAGGGCATAAGGAGCAGCTCTCCCCCAAAACTCGGAGCTGTTCTGCTGCAGGTACAAAATGCCGAATTTCCCCATGGCACCTGAAATCGCGACCGTGCTAGCAATACATCAGAGTGAGACAGAGAGACTGCTTTTGGTGCCTTTTCCACATTTAAATGTTGGCACAGCAGTGGAGATAGTTTTTGTCTACCTCCTTTCTGCTTGCTGTAACCTTGTTCTTCAGTGGTCTATGGAGTTGCTTTAATGAAATCCTAACCAAGGCAGCATTTTAAAGAGACATAATTTGCTTCCTTAATTGTGCTATCTGTCTAAAGCAGTGTTAACTGCATCACGCTAGTGAACTTACTTGTGTTAAACAATTCAAAGTATTTAAAAAAAATATTTACAATGAATGTTGTCTTAGTACCGTTTAACCCTAGCTATCTGAAACTTGGATGCAGTAAATCTCAGCAACCCCTCAATGCATTATAGCCCTGTTTTCAGCAACCAGACTATTTAAATTAATTTAAGAAAAGGTGAGCCCTCCAGCAGGATCCCTCCCCTCCTGTACCTTATTTAATGACCAAACTTCTCATTCTCCTTCCTCCACAGCTGAAGCCATTTTGCTGCATCTGAAGCCCTGAATTAAGCAGGAAGTTATGCGGGCATAAGGAGCAGCCCTCTGCCAAAACTCGGAGCCATTTTGCTGCAGGTACGAAATGCAGAATTTCCCCTGGGCACCTGAAATCGCGACTGTGCCATCAATACATCAGAGTGATTGCCCCACCAATGCTATGCATCAGCTGCCCCACCACCACCCTTGGCAAACTTTGCTTTATATACAAGAGGTCAGATGACTCAATATAACATATCAGCCCACTTCTCCACTAGCAGCTTATATTACTCCACCAACACAAAAAAACACAAAAAAGCTGCACCGAGTGAACTGCTGGTGCTTAATTATTAAACTTAACACCACACATGAAGGAAAAAAACAGCCAATTTATATACAATATAGATTTAGCTGCTTTTCTATAAATAACTTTCTCATTAAAAACTTGTTTATATTCTGAGGTTTTGATCTAATATCTTAATTAAGATGTGTTCTGATTAGATTAGTATTTATAGAAAGTTTATACTGAGAAAGTTTATAATCATACTGTGTATATATATATATATATATATATATATATATATATATTTTTCCTCTCTATATTTTGAAACAGTGTAGATGGTAAGCATTTGTAAATAATTGTAGGGTGATGTTCTAAATCTTTTTCCTTATTTTTTCAGTGTTCACTATAAGAGTGATCAATTATATGGTGAAATTGATGTATTTTACTCAAATAGAGTTGTTATCACAACTGGAATCAATTTATAAATACTCTATCTAAATACATGTTGTTTTCACATGAAATACATGCTGATACCATTGACATCTGTAATTGTGTAATTGTTTTAGCATTACCGTTTATTGTATTCAGATTTTGCACTTGGTTTTTCATTTTATATAAGTGTTTGTTACATTAATTGAATCATCTCTGATGAAGCCAGGCATTCTGCTTGGCGAAACGTAAAATGTTTTTTGCCCCTCACCATTATGGTTTTCAGCCTAGTATGCTACACACTTTCATATTTAAATAAACGCATGTTTTATTATATTATTCTGCTCTAGCTGGGTGCTTTTTTCCTTCATGTCTGGTATTACTCCACCACTAGTGGCCACCAAACGCTGCCAGCTCATACAGGATTAAGAGAGCTAATCATGGCCCCAATCCTAATAAATCTAGTCTTTCTCTCCTCCCTGATCCCACTAGCAGTGCAGCCTATCTCTGGCAGTGCTGTGCAATTGCAAGTAAATCGGACTACCTGTGGAAACTTTCCCCCTGCCACACCTTTTTGCACCATTGGAGCACCCAATTCGCTGCTGAATTCCCTCTTCCCCAGGTGTACCAATATACCCACACTCATTTCCATGCTGTGCTACTAATTTACACATATGCTCACACTCACCACTGCACTGCTGCCCTAACTCTCCGAGGATCGCACCCTCAAACTCCTGTCCAAAACAACCTACCCAGACACCGACCACCTGTGTCTCCTATATTTCTGGCCAACCTTGCTCGCGCCCTCCCAATACCAGCTATACCTACAAAAATTACTACATCTAAATTGGTTCCAACCTCCCTAAAACTGCTCAGGCTAGTGCTACTCAGGCATACCCTCCTTCTCCTCCTTCTCTCGGGGAATGTGCACCCAAACCCAGGTCCACCACTCCTTGGTGTCACACAGAAGGGCAAACAAGGCAACCTGCTACTGGCATCCCTAAATATCTGTAGCCTTCAAAAAAAGTTCACCTCCCTCCAGGGATGGATTGCGCAGCACTCCCCAGATGTCCTTGCCTTATCAGAGATCTGGCTGTCAGAAAAAGTCCCAAATGGATCTGTCGCCCTCAGTGACTACACCCTATACCGAGCTGACAGAATAAGCAATAGGGGAGGTGGATGCACCATCTACGTTAAATCCTCCCTGCACGCCCTCTCAGTCTTCATCCCTCCCCCTACCCATGGAGACCAATCCCTCGCTGTCAAACTAAGTTTTGGCAACTCAGGAAAAGTAATATACATCTTGGCTGTCTACATTCCCCCCAGAAACCAAAAGCCTGCCTTTGACTCTGTGCTGGCCATTATTTCCAACCTCCCTCCCAAGAGTGAAATCATTTTACTGGGAGACTTCAACATTAATTGGAAGGCCACTGCACCTTCCCACTACAAAGACACAGTCCTTGCTTATGACCTCACCCAAGTTGTCCAGTCCTCTAATAGGCTGGACCCCAAAACTCAGACATCCACACTTATCGACCTTATCCTCACCAACCACCCTAAAAACCTCTCCCATATCAAAGTGCTCCCTGACTCTATAAGTGACCACTCCCCAGTTGCCTGCTAGTGGTCTAATAAACCCCCCCACTCCCCTTAGGGTCACCATCCTAAGATGTCTTAAGAAAGGTGCCCTCCCTCGCCTCAAATCCTACCTGGCCACCTGTGACTGGTCTCCTATTCACTCTGCCCAGTCCATACATACTGCCTTTACCTACTTTATTGCCACTTTTAATCATGCCTGTGACATCTTTGCCCCTTTCACCAAGCGTGTATTAAAGCAGTGGGACACCCCTTGGATTTCCTCAGCTTTACTTGCTCAAATGAGCCAAAGAGATGCCCCCTGGGAAAAGACCCTTGACTCACAACTCCCCCAAGACAGACTGCATTACAGGGAGGCCTGAAATAGCTGCACATGGGCTATCAGACAAGCTAAAGCAACTTACAACAAACAAGCCCTCACCTCCTCCTGGGGATCAGGTAGAAATTTCTGGAGCAACATTAAGGAACTAACAGGGAAAAATGTATCTCCTACTCTATCTCAGCTGCTAATCGAGGGGGTTATCTCACAAGATCCTAAATCTATCTCCAATGCCCTTAATATCTCTTTCACTGACCTCAGCCATATCCTCCCCCCTAACTACTTTCATCCTATCAGTATCAACTCCTGTCAATTTTCTACCACCCACGGCCATAACCCTTTTCGGCTACGAATCATCTCCTACAATGAGGCAAACGATATCTCAACAAAGCCCTGACAAACTCGCGCTATAGCAGTGACTCCCTGGACCTCAAACTCATCCAGCTCACACTGGATGTGATTGTTCCCCATCTCACCAAAATCCTTAACTTATCCTTATGCCTCAACCAATTCCCCACAACTTGGAAAAGAGCAGTTATCACTCCCATCCTGAAAGGTGGTGACCCCACGTCCACCAGTAACTACAGGCCAATATCTATCCTGACCACCTCTCAAAGGCCCTTGAAAAAATTGTGGCTGACCAGCTCTCAGACTACCTGACCAAACACAATCTGCTCTGTCAGGAACAACATGGCTTCTGAAGGGGTCACAGCACCTCCACTGCCCTCGCCAAATTTACGTTATACATACATGAGGCCCTTGATCAAGGCTCAGTGGTTGGGGCTGTCTTTGTGGACCTAACTAAAGCCTTTGATACAGTTAGTCATATGCTTCTTCTCCACACCCTATCATCCCTTAACATCTCCCCTGAGACTACAGCTTGGCTAAAAGACTATCTCTCTGGCCAGACCCAGCAGGTAAGAATTAATACAATACTGTCCTCCAGTAGACCAGTCCTAACAGGTGTCCCTCAAGGGTCTATTCTAGGTCCATTACTTTTCACCCTCTTCCTGAACTCCCTCCCACAATCATGCAGTGGGAAGCTTATGCTTTATGCAGACCACGAGGTAGTCTTCTGGAAACATCCCCATCCAAATATGCTGCAATCTGCCCTGCAGGGTTTCTTCACTGAACTTGAAACCTGGTTCTCTGAACACCGCCTTATACTAAACTACAAGAAGACCAAATCTATGGTCTTGGCCTATCACCAAAACCCAATCAGTAAAATAAATCTAATGATGACAAACGGCCTGGGCAGTGCGGTAGATCAGGTGCACTGTTTCAAATACCTGGGTATCGTGTTGGACACCTCCCTCACCTACCACACGCACATACAACAAGTCTCCTCCTCTGTTAACTCCAGGCTCGAGATCCTATATAGACACAGAGACTGCACTCCCCTGCAGGCAATGCACCTAGCAGTATCGTCTTCCATACTACCCTTGGTGGATTATGGAATATTAATTTGTGGGTCTGCTGACCATACTGCCCTATGCAGCATCAACCTTGACCTTAATAAAGCCTGCCATCTGGTATCAAACTGTGGACAGGCTAACCCATACCTGTGAGCTTTACAAGTCTACTGGTTGGCTTAATTTCCAAGATAGGCTTAAATATCACACCTGCCTCCTTGCAAATAAGATTCTACACAAACAGGCACCGACTGGCTTCCACCCCCTCATCCAAACAGTTACTCACAGGAGGGCTCCAAGGCACTCCGCTAACATCCCCTTACAAGTACCTCATTGTAGAACCTCCCTTGGCCAACGGTATTTCAGTTATCATGCCCCCTTGTGGCTAAACAACCTAGCAACCAGTGTCTCTCTTGCATCAAGTCAGGGCCAATTTAAAGAAGATCTCAAATCCTTTCTCCTTGACTCTGCAAGCTGTGAATGTGCATAATGTTCAAATGTACTTAACTCCTCTCCCCCTCAGGTTTTCCTCCCCCAGAGCAACAAAGATGGCCCCAGCATAGGGATATCCTCTCTTTTCTCCCATGCCAAGGCTCATCAAACTCATCGTAAATATTTCTCGACTCAGGGCCTATTTATATGACCCTCTGAAACTTTTACTGTCATATGTACATAATATTAACTTATGACCTTCTTTAATGATCACTACTGATGTAACTGTGAAATGTTTACTGTGCTGAATGATGTAACTGTGCAATGTTTACTGTGCTGAATGTTTTAACCTGTAATACATAAGTAATGCTTGGATATCTACTTTTTTTTTACTTTCCTACTGACGTGGAGCCTTTGCAATGGAGTCTATGACTCAAAGGTTGTAATTCCGATACTTTCAATAAATAAATAAATTCACAAGTGTAAATGCTAAGAAAATGTATGTAGGTGTTTCATCAACTGTGATACTGAAAATGTTGTATTTTTAGCTACTTATGGGGGGAGGATCAGTGAACCACTTTAGGGCAATTACCAAGAATGACAAAAATAATGCCCTGACACAACATACAAATGCTCAGCATGTGCTAACTGACAGTGGCCCAGATATTCAAAAGGGTTGTGCATGCACAACCCACTGATGCTCCCCGGCATGATATTCAAAAGGGAAAACTGCGCGGAACAAATCCCGATGCGCCGGAGTGCATCGTACATGTATGCAGCGTAGCTGGTAGAAGTGCCCATGCATACCTTGCACAGCGATATTCAGCCCGGATGTGCAGAGCCATGCATGTGCAACCCCTACCTGCGCCAGCACAAAGTTGATCCAAAAAAAAAAAAGGAACAACTGATGGCCACCCACAGGTGAGCTGCCGCATTGCAGGGTGCATCACGGCAGCTGCCACAGCCGAGCTCCGGCTGCACCTGGCGGCATCTCCCCATGCCTGATCGTGGGCATTTGTAAAAAAAAAAAAAAAACATCTGTCCAGTATCCCTTGTGGTCCAGTGGACCACTGCCCGGCCGATCACGGGCTAAGTAAAATAATCAGATCCCCGAAATCCCTGGTGGTCCAGTGGATCTGCCCACCCGATCGTGGGCATTTGTAGTAAGTAAAAGTAATAATATCAATCTCTCTGATGGTCCAGTAGACTGCTGACTGCTCAATCATGGGCATTTGTAGTAAATAAAAGTAATGCTACCAATCTCCCTGGTGGTCCAGTGGACCACTGACTGCCCTATCGTGGGCATTTGTAGTAAATAAAAGTAATACTACTAAATCTCCCTGGTGGTCTAGGTACCCCCCTCCCCACCTGCCCACTGAGACCCACTGCCCCACTCCCCCCCCGGTCAGCTGGAGGGTGGCAGCACCCCAACCGCCTGCTGCCCTGCCTCCACCAGCTGACACCTTCGGTGGGGCTGTACACCCATTGGTCAACATCGTGAGCCAATGGGCGTGCAGCACCTATGCCATACTACACATTCAGATATGCGAATGAATCATTTACAAGTCTGGAATGTGGTATAGTGCAGACTGCATGCCCATTGGCTCACGCTGTGGACAAATGGTGTACAGCCCTACCAACGGTCAATGCGGCGAAGGCGTGTGGCAGGTGGTGGGTGCTGTCACCACGCCGCTGACCGGGAAGCAGGGTGGTGGGGCTCAGTGGGTGGGTGTGGAGGGGTACCTAGACCACCAGGAAGATTGGTAGTATTACTTTTATTTAATACAAATGCCCGTTATTGAGCAGTCAGCGGTCCACTGGACCACCAGGGAGATTGGTAGTATTACTTTTATTTACTACAAATGCCCGTGATCGGGCAGTCAGCTGTCCACTGGACCACCAGGGAGATTGGTAGTATTACTTTTATTTACTACAAATGCCCATGATCAGGCAGTCAGTGGTTCACTGGACCACCAGCGAGATTGGTAGTATTACTTTTGTTTACTACAAATGCCTGTGATCAGGCAGTCAGCGGTCCACTGGACCACCAGGGAGATTGGTAGTATTACTTTTATTTAATACAAATGCCTGTGATCAGGTGGGCAGGTCCACTGGACCACTAGGGATTTCAGGGATCTGATTATTTTACTTAGCCTGCGATCGGGTGGGCAGGTCCACTGGACCACCAGGGAGTTCGGGGATCTGATTATTTTACTTAGCCCACGATCAGGCGGGCAGGTCCACTGGACCACCAGGGATATTGGACAAATGTTTTTATTTTTTACAACTGCCCGCAATCGGGCTGTGGAGCACATTGCCGGCTGCAGGGGGCGTTGGTCCCTGACAGCTGCTGCTTGGCAGGGCACCAGGTGCAAGTTGTCGGGGATTGACGCACCTGCATGCAAATGGGGCCATAATGACATGCAAATGGCCCCATTTGTGCCTTGCATACATTATGGCCCCATTTGCATGTCAAGTTTTGAATATCACGGTTGCTGTGCATGGCGCAATGGAACTTGAGCTAGCGCATCCCCATGCTCCACTCTGGCCACTTGTGCTGGAGCAGTGCCACTGTGCCATGCACACTGCGGGTGGCCAGGGTGTGATATTCAATGCTGCTGAGCCATGGCGCAGCTCCATTGAATATCGCCCAGTCCACACCCCTGCGCAGCCAAGTTGAGCTGCGCCCAAGCTTGCACCACAGCCTAGCGCAGTTTGAATATCTGTGCCCATGTGTTTAAATTTTGTGGTGTGAAGAAGGTGTAGCTGGTGAGAAGGGGCCGTGACTTGAAGAACAAACTGTTACAAAGAGAGGGAATGGGGATGGTACAGCTGAGTGCTTTGCACCAACAGGGCTCAGTAATAGTTTTGATAATGTACCATTTGTAAACAAGAAATATATCTAATAATGGTTTACAATACTTGCACTACCCATAGATGATACTAATTTTGTTTCTTGTCTTTTTTCAGCACTGTTGATACCTTGGCGAAATCAAGTTTGTAAACATTAATCCTGGTTTGATATGAATACCATGAGCATATTATTAATTAATGCAGCGGATCTCTTTACCTATATAATCAACCAGAGTGGTTTTACTATCCCCTCGGTGTAATATATGCAATGTGTTTGAAATGTTTTTAATTCATTTTGGATGTTTGTATTGATCACTAATTTTGTATCACTAGTGTCACTTTAAAATATTCTCTATTGAAGAGAAGTGGCTCCTAACATCTGGATTTCCTGAGGAAGTTATATTACAGGGAAACCGGTTGCACCACCTCTGCTGGAGAGTCTCGCTTGCAGTGAGGTAGCTTTGTAATTTGCTGTGAAATTTTCACAATTGCAACTGTACTTTAAAGAAAGGTTGCTTGCTGCTTCTGGAGGTCTGCTGCTGGCTCCTTTTGTTGCTTCTAGTACATAGACTAGTTTGTTTTAATTAACAGAGCAACATTAACAGATATACATTACTATTAATACAATTAAGGGTAATACATTTTTGATCATTAGCAGTGGAACTCTTCAGTTCACATTTAAAACAGTCCTCACATTAATCAGATTTCATATACTTGAGGTCAGTCCATTGCAGAGCAATGGTGGATATTGAACAAATATTCTGGCACTGAATCCAGTCTTGGTAATTATTTTAAATAACAGCAAAGTCCAGCTACTGGTGCCCCAGTCCTTGGTGACATTATGTGGGATCCGCGACAGCTGACACAATGACACCTGGGGAAACAACACCTGGCGGCAGCTGTTCAGCCTAATGACATTTTCCATAATGCAGCAACTAGGGAAAACAACTCTGACATGCACCAGCAAAGTGATGATAAGCATGTAGAAGGCAGTCATAGCTGCTGTATTAGAGCAAACATCCCATAGGGCAAAGCATCAGTGGGCCAAAATTCCACCACAAAATGTTGAAAGGCTGCATGTTGTTAGTCCAATTATCATGTCATGCATTATGTGCACCTATTATAGTTTACAGTGGTGGATATTACATGGATCCAGTAATGAGAACCTACAAATATTATTATACAATGGGCAAGGAATTTGTTGCATCCTGATTGGCTAAAAGGTGTCAGAACCTGGAGTCTAACAGGGCGACAACAACCAGGAACCCATCTGACAACAAGGACACAGCACACCCACATATCCATGCCTCTTAGAAACGTTTTAAATAAATTTCTGGCAGCCATGTTGGTACAGCAGAAATGCCCAGACTCCTCTCACAATGCCATTACCTCAGACAGTGAAAAAAGCACAACAGCCCTGCACCCCCTAATAGTGTACATGTACAAAGGGCCAGGACTATTTTTACTTTTCATTCAGGAAATACACTTCAAAGTACAATTTCTTTTTATTTTAATACAGTACATCTAATTTTTTCTCCTCTAGCTTTTCACATGGGTAGCCCATTTCATAACTGGAATAAGACACTGCAAGACATTGGTTACCTTGGATTATAAAAAGGGTCTGAGAAATAGAGCCTTCTGATTGGCTGCAAACATTCTAACAACCTTATGTTAATCTTTTATTAATGTACATGTAGAGTTTAACTATATGCTGAGCAAGGTTTAACACTGTTTAAAAATATTTTTTATTATAATAGCAATAAGGCACTCCCAGGGATTATGTTAATGGTCAGTTAATCACCCTCTAGGAGCATGTGGCACTCGGTTACACCTCGTGCCACAGTACACCCCTAGAAGGTGATTAACAGACCATTAACATAACCCTTGGTCATGCCTTATTGCTTAGTTAATGCACTTCCAAGTGCTGAAGGCACTTAGCACAAGTGACTGGATCCTCTCTCCATCTTGCCTCTCAGCTTGTTCTCTCCACTAGGACTCAAACTTTGTGCTCCTCTGACCTGAGCCTTCTATGTATTCCTCTCTTGAAGACTACCATGGGTTAAAAAGCTGTGGAAATCTAAAACTCCTTGCCTCTTCACATTTGTACTATCAAATCCCACATTCTGCTTTCAAAGTGAGCCTCAAGAAATATTAATCTGTGAACACTTTGTCTGTGATGCTAGTGTGGATCACCCTGAAGACAGGAAATGGCATTGCCAGTCACACTTGTGTGATCTACAGACCTCCTGCACAAAAGGAAGAGCTGGACAGGGTACTATAGAAGCCATCTACAGAATGAAAGCTAAAGGGGAGGTGCTGCTGGTAGGAGACTTCAATCTGCTGGATGTGGATTGCAGCAACCAGGCTGCAGTCTCAGCCAGGAACAGAGACATCCTGGAAGTCCTGCAGGGGGTGTGCCTAAGACAGCTAGTGATGGAGCCCACTTGAGAGGGAGTAACTTTGCACCTGGTACTCACCAACGGGGACAGAATTACAGATGCAAAAGTGGGGAGCTATCTGGGATCAAGTAATCACAGTATGGTGTGGTTCAATGTGAGAACAGCAGAGGAGTCAAACCACACAAAAGCAAAGGTCCTAGATTTTAGGTGGGCTGACTTTGCAAAGATGGGGAATGTCTTAGGAAATCACTGGTAGAGAAGGAGAAAAGAGGGGGGTGGAGGAATAATGAGAGAATCTTAAGGGAGCCACAGCAGAGGCAATAAGCCATTGCATTAGGGAAGGAAGCAAAACAAAGGGAAAGAAAAAAACACTATAGTTCTCAAAAGAAATGGCAGAGAAGGTAAGGGTGAAAAGGTTGGCATTCAGGAGGTATGAGGAAACACAGTGGGAATAAGACAGGGAACTGTGTCTGGAAAAGTAGAGGGAGGAAAAGCAGTCAGGAGTACAAAGGTGCAAACAGAAGAAAAAATAGCCCAGGCAATAACAAAAGGGGATAATACATTTTTCAGGTATGTTAGTAGAAGAAATAAAGACTAAGAGTGGGATTGTGAGAATAAAAAGTGAAGGAGGGAAGTGTGCAGGGGGGGGGGCCAAGAAAAAGCAGAAATCGTGAACAAGAATTTTTGTTTAGTATTCACAGAAAAAGGGGAAGGTGCAGGACCAAAGTTAGGCGATGGAAGCACCACTGGGAGGTAAGTGGACACCAGTCCAGTTAAGGAGGAGAAAGTCTTAAAGGGAACTCACTAATCTGAAAGTAGATAAGGCAATGGGGCCAGACAGGATAGATCCCAGCATACCAAGAGATGCCAGTGAGGTGCTGACAGCACCACTAACAGCCCTGTTCAAAAGTTCACTGGAAACAGGTATGGTACTAAAGAATTGGAGGAGGGTGAATGTAGTCCCTCTCCATAACAATGGGAGCAAGTAGGAGGCTGGCAATTACAGGCCAGTCAGCCTGACCTCAATGGTGGGGAAACTAATGGAATACCTGCTAAAAGAAAGGTTTGTGATATATCTCAAATCCAACAGAGCACAGGATACAAGGTACCATGGATTCACAGTGGGAAGAGCTTGCCAAACAAATCTGATAGATTTCTTTGACCAGGTGACTAGGAAGGTGGATAAGGGAGGGACAGTGGATGTGGCCTACCTAGATTTCAGCAAGGCCTTTGACACCGTCCCGCATAGTAGGCTAGTAAACAAGCTAGACTGCCTGGGAGTGGGTCCCAAGGTGATAAACTGAGTCAAAAACTGGATGAGTGATAGGACACAGAGGGTGGTTGTTAATGGAGTTCAATCCAAAGAGAGGGGGGCTGACCAGCGAGGTCCCTCAGGGATCAGTGTTTGGATCAGTCCTCTTTAACGTCTTCTTAAACAACATTGCCGAGGGGCTGGTAGGGAAGGTGTGTCACTTTGCAGATGACACAAAGATCTGCAACAGGGCTGACACTCCAGGAGAGGTAGTGAAAATTAGAAGGGACCTAAGCAAGCTTGAGGAGTGGTCAAGGGTGTGGCAGCTAAGATTCAATGCAGAGAAGTACAAGATCATGCACTTGGGGCACAGAAATGCTGGGGAGAAGTACACGATGGGGGGGAAGGTACTGATGGCCACCAAACAGGAAAGGGATCTGGGAGTAATCATATCTGATGGTCTAAAGGTTAGCAAACAATGTGAGAAGGCTGTGAGGAGAACCAGTGGAATGCTGGGGTGCATAGGGAGAGGTATCTTCACAGAAGGTAGGAGGTGGTGATGCCACTGTAAATAACGTTGGTAAGACCTCATCTAGAGTACTGTGTCCAGTTCTGGAGGCCACACCTCTGGAAGGACATAGACAGATTAGAAGCAGTTCAGAGAAGGTGACAAAAATGATGCAGGGGCTGCACCAAAAGTCATATGAGGGGAGACTGGAGGATCTCAATATGCATTCCCTGGAGGAGAGGAGAGAGAGTGGGGATATAATAAAGACTTTCAAATACCTCAATGGTCTAAATAAGGTACAAGAGGGTAGCTTCTTCAAAAAAAAAAGATGTTCAAGAACAAGGGGCATGATATGAAGATGGAGGGGGTAGACTTAGGTGTAACATGAGAAATTATTTTTTTCATGGAAGGGTGGCGGATCCAAGGAATAGCCTCCCAGCAGAGTTTATAGGGGAAATTCAAAAATGCATGGGACATACATAAAGGAACTTTAGCGATAGGAAAGAGAGGGTAAGCCACAGATCATTTAGGATCTGTGAGATATGAAAGAGGTAGGGAAAATGGGCAGACTAGGTGGGCCAAGAGGTCCTTATCTGCTGTCAAATTCTATGTTTCTATGTTTCTATATTGACCTCTCTCTAACTGTTGTGTTCTAGTCAAGCTTTCTCCACTGTCTGTTGCTTCTTTGCCTGAGTCGCTCTTATAAAATGGACTCTGTCCCAGAAGGCCTACTCGTTTATCAAAATCAGATAAATCAATAATTATCTAAAACACCATTGACATTTATCCTGTACCTTATCTAAGCAGTAGGTGTGCCTTGACAGTGAAATACTGCATCATCAGCAGCATATAATGTACAGTATTTTTACACCATGGCAAACTAATGGTAATGCAATAAATAACATGGAAAAAGAAAAGAACAGAAGAACAGATAAAGAAAATAACATGGGTTCCGGGACTGAACCTTTGGAACTACTCCAGAGGCGATAGAATATTTTTAGCCTCACCATCTCCAGTTTTACCATCTAGGTTCTGTTAGAGATACAACTTTGAAACCAGTGTGCTGTTGCATCACCGAAGCCCAAGTCAGATAGCGCCTCAATTATTTCTGAGTGACTGATGAGATCAAAGGCTTTGGTGAAGTTAACAAATATGACTCACTGTATTTGTTGTATTTCTCCTTTATCAAAGGCAGCTCAGTTTTAATAGTTTTAGTCGAGACCATCGCTACCAGCTTTTTTGATGCACTACATGAGTTACAATTCTTTCATTTTCCACTTTGTGAGACTCTCTTAAAATGTAAGGTTTCTGTGTAGTCTGGTCAATTTTACAATATTACATGGTTCACAGTTGAAGCTTAAACTGGGCAAAGAGGTAGATGACATTTTGTTGGTTAATAATTTAGCAGTACAGATTTTAATTTTATAAATATCTAGATTTGTAAAACTGTTGTTGAAGACATTTGTAATTTGTTCAGAACATGTTAATTCAACATCATAAAATATTCTTTAAGACAGAGTTCTTAACAAGAAGCTATTTCATTTTCAAATCCATTGCCTAATTTGCATTCCTCTTTATTTATTTTTTTTATTTAGTTTTTGTTGACCTGGAGAGGAGGACTTGGCAATTCTGCCTATTTTCAGCTTCTTTCCAGGGGAGAAGGGGGATACAGATGAAAACCAACTGACATTGAACCAGATTAAGCTGTTGGTGGTATTTTTTGTGAATGGGGAAATGTGGTAGGAAACTGGGGAAAAGTCCCCTACTGTTTTTAACAAGTGCCACGGGATCTTTAACATCCACCTGAACAACCACCAGAACAGGCAGGCAGGACCTTGGTTTAATGTCTCATCCAAAAGACGGTACCTCAGGAGGCAAGGCAAGGCAAATTGTATTTAAGAAACGCCCATCCTGGAGGCTCTGGGTGTCAAACATATTAAAATTTCATACTGCAAGTCATAATAAGTACATAAACAACATACTATTGAACATAAATATACAATATCCAGCAATTACAACAAAAATTAATTTAAATACTACCCTCAGCAGCAGCAACTACTACTCAAAATAAGGCTAACTTAAGCATAGAATTCCGAAAACAGGTAAGGGCTATAAAACACAGTCTGGGAAGGCCTGATTATACAGGAAGGCCTTGAGATGGGCTTTAAATACCTCCACAGAAGGGGCCTCCCTAACAACTGAAGAAAGTGAATTCCACAGGATGGGGGCAGTGACACTAAATGCTCTGCCGCCAGCTGTTTTTAACCTCGTCCTGGGAATTGAGAGGAGGCCACTAGAGAAGGAGCAGAGAGAGTGAACTGAGACAGCCGGTGTAAGAAGGTCCTTCAGGTAACCAGGGCCCAGGCCATGTAGGGCCTTAAAGGTGAGCAAACCCACCTTGATGAGGACCCTCCACCTAACTGGCAGCCAGTGCAGTTGATGCAGCACTGGAGTGATGTGACAATATTTAGGCTGTCCTGTCAACAGCCTCATTGGCACATTCTGCACCAGCTGCAGTTGGCATAGGGTACCCCTGGAGACCCTGAGATAGAGTGCATTACAGTAGTCAAGCCTGGATGTCACGAAGGCATGCACCAAGGTGGGGAGGTCCAGCAGCAGAACTAGGGGCTTTATCTTGGTGATATTCCTCAGATGATAAAAACTGGTATGGACAATGGACACCACCTGAAACTCAAGTTTCAATCCACTGTCAAGAATAATGACCAGATCACACACCCTAGGGGAGGTCTTCAGTGGTACAGAGCCAAGAAAAAGCCCTGTCTCTGCACCAGAAGCCAACCTATCATGCCCTCTGTTGACTCCACTACCAGTACTTCCATCTTATCGGGGTTCAGTCACAATCAGCTGGAGGCCATCCAGTCATTGATCTGTAGTGCAGCACCCCCTCATGCTGCACTACAGTATCAGTAGTGGGGTTTAACCCAAGTGCCTGGCATGGGGATGGAACCCATAGCCTTCTGATTTTCTGGCATCAGAGGCAAGTGGGCAACCTGCTGAGCCATTGACACTGTATATGTCTTCCATGTGTTTATTCATGATACTTTATACTATGGCCCAGATTTTCAAACTGCGCCATTCTGAGGCGCAAGCCCCTGCGCTGCTCAAAATAGTTGCGCAGGGGTGTGGCCGGGGTGATATTCAAAGGAGTTGTGCTGTTGAGCAACTCCTTTGAATATCACCCAAGCACACATAGCGCGGCGCGAGTGGAACTGCGCCACCGCAAGTTGCCAGAGTTGAGCATTAACTTGCGGTGGCGTAAGTACCATTGCGCCATGCTCAAATTTCCGATATTCAAAAGGTGACATGCAAATGGGGCCATAATTTATGCAAGATGCAGGGGGCCATTTGCATCTATTTCTGTAGCCCCATTGCATGCCATTTGCATGTAGGTGCGTCGATCCCCGAGGACTTGCTCCTGGCCACCCTGCCAGGCAGCAGCCGCCGGGGACTGACGCACAATGCAGCCCGATCGCAGGCATCACAGTTAAATGAAACCCCCCCCACACATATCCCACAGCCCGATCGCGGGCATCACAGTTACATGAAACCCCTCCCACACATATCCCACAGCCCGATCGTGGGCATCACAGTTACATGAAACCCACCTCACACATATCCCACAGCCCGATCGCGGGCATCACAGTTACAAGAAACTCCCCCCACACATATCCCACAGCCTGATGCGGGCAGTACAGGTACATAGACCCCACACACATCTCCCACAGCCCGATCGCGGGCAGACTATATGAGAACCCCCAGTGCCCGATCGCGGGCAGAATGTAACCCTCCCCCAGCCAGATATCTCCTGGTGGTCCAGTGGACCCGTAAAGCCCGATGCGGGCAGAATGTCACACAACCCCCAAACATCTCCCTGGTGTCTAGTGTCCCCCACCACCACGGCCCCTCACCCGCTTCCCCGCGGCCGGCGGGCGACAGCATCCCCCGCCTGCCGCCCGCCGCCCGCCGACTGACTGTCGGTGGGCTGCATGCCCAGTGGTGCAGAGCTACAGCCAATGGGCGTGCAGCCATACCGATACGCTGACAGTCAGATTTGTGAATGATGTTCATTCACCGTCCTGGACTGTCATGTGCGGAGAAAACTCTGCGACAGCTATAACAACATGCAACGACAATCATAGCGGCGGCAGCAAACAGTGGATGTGCCGCCCGACTGCGGGCGCAGGTGGAGAAACCGTGGGTGGTGGGACACTGGGCCTGAAATGTTTGGGGAGGTTGTGCTGTGACATTCTGCCCGTGATAAGACTACAGTACTGGACCACCAGGGGAATATTAGGAGTTGAGGAAAGTACTCTGCCGCGATCGGGCACTGGAAGGGATTCACTCAGCGTTCTGCCAGCGATCGCGGAAGAAAATAGCAGAAGGGGTTCATATTATCCACTACCTCTCAACCTCTTGTGTCATGCATCAGGGACAAGGCTTGAAAAATCAGGGACAAAGATGCCAAATCAGGGACACATCTTAACAATTGGTAATATTCACTCAGAAATCTGATAGAATAAGGGGATTTGTATAAGATGCATTTCTGAAGAAGAACTAGTCTGTATTTTTAATGTTTGATATTATTTTATGCTTACAGTCCCCACTGTTCTGTCACAGAAACACGAATTTTATGAGAGACAGTGGAAAATTCTGTCGTAAAATCAGGGACATCCCTGAAAATCAGGGACAGTTGAGAGGTATGTGTTACTCTATGCCCACGGATCGGGCTGGTGGGGGCACAGGGACCGAAGCTGGGGCCAGCCAGGGGTGGCAGCTGCTGTGTTGCCCTGCAATACAGCAGCTCACCTGTGGGTGGCCTCAACAGTCCTTTTTTTTGGCTCAAGGTTGTGCAGGCGCAGGTTGGGGGTTGCGCATGCACAACTCTGCACAACCCGACTGAATATCGGGTTGCGCAGGTTATGCATGGTTCCTCCCCCTCCTGTTGAGCATGCATTCATTTGCATTGCTCTTTTGCGCAACCTGTTGCCAGTGGAGCAACTGCCTCCTGCTGAATATCGCAGAATGGTGCAATGTAGGACTTGCGCATGCGCAACCCTGTTGCGCATGGAGCAACCCTTTTGAATATCTGGGCCTATATGTCTTTTACAAGTCTTGCAGTGTTTGCTACGTATACTATATTGAGTTTACTTGCACTATTTTTTTTTGTCTGTACTATTTTCTGCTGCCTGTATTTTTTACGTCTTGTGCCTTTCTCCTGGGATGCACCTGGAAATAAATCTCAGCTTAGTTTGCCTTTCCCAGTTACCAGTTATAAATAAATACATTCTTAAATGAGTTTCAAATGTTTTTGACAATGGTGAGATTGTCTATCTGTTGATATTGATGTTTTTAAATTGTTTCTATTTAACTTCAAATTTACATTTATTTCTTATCTTCCAGTACTTCTACAATCTGAAACACTATTAATAACGTCAAAAAAACACCAAGACCAGATGGGTTGCATCCTAGGTTACTCAAGATGCTTGATAATGACCCATTAGCTGATATCTTTCAGGAGTAACTTAGAGCAGAAGCGGTACGGGAGGATTGGAAAAGGGCCAATGCAGTTGTTTCATTTAAGACGGGTGCAAGGAAGGATTCAAGGTTTGGTTAGCTTGACATCAGCTCCAAGAAATGTAAGAAATATTGATAAAGGATAGGCTCTGACTGTACCTGAAAAAAAATAATTTGATAGGTGTGAGCTAGCACAAGTTTGTTAAGCGTGGGTACTGGGCCCTGTCAGACAAACCTAATAGAATCTTTTAAGGGTATCACAGAAAGCACTGACAATGGAGAAGCTTGTAAATTAAAAATAGAACTTCAGTAAGATGCTTTGTACAGTTCCACATAGAAAAACTGTTTTACAAGGTCAGTAACTGACAATGCCGTTGAATGGGAGATACTAAAATGTATCCAAACTTTGTCGATATGTACAGTGGTACTCCAACTTTTCCAGGTTTAGACAGCACATAAAGACTCATGAGGCAAATTTATTGATTTGTTGAATTTTGCTTGCTTTACTTGAGAGTCAATAGCATGTTGAAAAGCAGTATTGTAACTTTCAATTTCAACAGTTGGACTCTGACAGGTAGCAGATGCTGTTCTCAACACACTTGCTATGATGGCTTTACATCTTGACTTTCAGTTACACAGTTCTTTAACAGCAGTACAGTTGGTATAACTCATACAAAACTCACAGCTTGAGCAACTTGGTAACAGATTTATTTATTTATTTAAAATTTGATAACCGGAAAAGGACACTGAGCGGGTTCGTTTCAGGTGAGACCTGGGGAGAGGGTAAGGACATTACATAAGTCAGATTTGTAAGAACATCAAAACAGTTAGCTGAACAGGTTTAACATGATGTATACAGTAAATACATCATAGGTACATATTTGACAAAGTATACCTTACAAGTGCAACAGTGTGACAGGCAGTTCTTACAAAATATACATTATAGATAAGGACAGACATATGTGTAAAGCAAATTGATTATGTACAATATGTAAGCTGACTACAATACCAGATTAGCAATGGGCAAAGGGTGGGTCAGGGGGTAGAAGAGAGGCAGTTGCAGCGGGGTGTGGGAGAATGTAGTTTTAACTGCTTTCTGAGCATGGCTAGGGTGGGTGGGTGCAAGGTATATCAGGTTGGGAGATGACTTCAAATGTCAGGAAGTCTGAAAGAGAAAGCTGCCTTTCCAGACTGTGAGTGGGGTTGGGGAAAGAAAGTGTGGGAGTTGTGGTTCTGAGGCAGTAGCCTGATGTTGAGGAGGGAATAGAAGATTTGTGAGAGAGCAGGGAAGGCGCTGAACCAGTATTTGCCAACAAAAGCAGCACTGTGTACCAAACATCGATCTTTGAGAAAAGGAGGATAGGCAGAGCATAGGAGGCAATATGCGTAGTGGATTAAGCCTTTGAGCTGCAGATCTGGAGACCTGGGTTTGAATCCACAGCTGCCTAGATGCATAATGTGTGATCCTGAGCAAGTCACTTAACTTCATTGTGCTCTCAGTTCGCATCCGGAAACAAACTTGACTTAGTGTGCTATTCCTGGTTAAACAATGTTCCTTTATCTTCCCTTTCCTAATGGTGGATCGAAAGGAGGCTGAAAGCAAAATGACAAAAGCGTTATATGGGGATCTAATTTGGCAAGAGATGATTTGAGGGCAGAGCTGTAGACTACATCTGCATAGTCTATCGAGGGAGGGTTAGGTTAGTAATGAGCTCTTTGCAGATCAGGAACAGATAGAAGTACTGATCGTGGTTATGGTGCAGACGGCAACACATCCAAATGGAGCATCTTAGGGGCTCACTTATTACAGTAGTGCGAAGCTTCGTGTTCCCTTATGTCTAGTCATGTCAATCAGTATCTTGAGAGAAGAACCATTACATATAATTAAGACCATCACTTTGCATTTTTTATATTTTCTTATAATTTGTCAGTTAACAATTAGATCCCCCAAACTTAAATGGCTTGTGGAGACACATACACGTGACACACAATGCCTGAACAATGTCAACTGCTAACTCTCTAACAACCCTGCATGCAATGATTTATATATACAGCATTTATGCATAATGACACCAGATATTACAACTAGTTAAAATTGTGGACATAGTGACAGTAACATTGATATCTTTAGTCATGATAGAACCATTATAGATACCAAAGGTTTATTGTAAACAGGCAGTATGAAGAGTGGAGGATGGTCAGAAGTAGAGTCCCTCCAGAGGCACTGCAAGAACCTCTCTTGTTCAATATAGTCATTAATGACTTTGCAAACTAAACCAACTGCATGTTAGTTAAGTTTGCAGATGACAACAAAATAGCTAGAACAGTTACTGTCAATCCAGAAAATAAAAGTATAGGGCTACAGATAAACCTGGACATACTAGAAGGGGAATGGGGAAATTGTTTAACCAGGAAAGACACACTAAGCCAGAGCTTGTTTCCAGGGGCGACCTTAGAGCACAAGGAAGTTAGGTGACTTGCTCAGGGCCACACAGTATGCAAGTGGGGCTGATGGGATTCAGACCCCAGGTCTCCAGGTTTGCAGCTCAGTGCCCTTAACCACTGCACTATACTAGAAAACTGTGCAAAGTTGTTAATGCACTACAGTATGAATAAATATAAGATAAGGTAGCTAGAACAGTTACTGTCAATCCAGAAAATAAAAGTATAAGGCTACAGATAAACTTCGACATACTAGATAGGGAAAGGGACAATTATTTAACCAGGAAAGACACATTAAGCCAGAGTTTGTTTCCAGGTGCAACCTTGGAGCACAAGGAAGTTAGGTGACTTGCTCAGGGCCACACAGTATGTAAGTGGGGGCTGATGGGACTCAAACCCAGGTCTCCATGATTGTAGCTCAGTGCCCTTAACCACTGCACTATACTAGAAAACTGTTCAAAGTTGTTAATGCACTATGGTATGAATAAATATAAGATAAGGTAGCTAGGACATACTTTAAGAATGTCCCATAAAAGGCCAGACTGATGGAACAGTGGTAGCATCTCTGCTTGCTATGCCAGTGACCAAGGACATTTTTGGACTTCAAAGAAAGCGCCATCTAGATCTTGGGATCTAAGCTCCAGGAGAATGAGGTAGTAGCTTTTCAGTAATTGATGACTAACCCTAGTATTATGTGGCCAGGCTGTCTTATGGCTTTCACCATACAGGATGAATATGATGCAAGGGATTGGAACTCTTAGAAAGCACTGCTTACCCAGAGTCAGTGCGCAGGGATATGTCCCGAGTCTGTGATGGAGACCTACTCAAGGCAAGGAGTGACATCATACTGTGGCTCAAACCTGAGAGGTCTAACCCTAATGGCAACAACCCCACCAGAGAGGTGAGTGAACAGTTGGTCAAGCTCACCAACAGGATGTCTGATGTCTGCTGTGAAGTGTGGAACCTAAATAGTGACTGGGCAGGGAACCTCAGACAAATTGGTTTTGTAGACAAGAATAAAGTACCAATTCCCATCCCAGGATTCATGAAGGGGCACTGGTAGGAGGCTTTTGGAACAGTTAGACCCCAAGGGAGGCCAATTTGCCAAAGATCAGTATAAGCAGTCACTTGAGAGATGGTGCACTGAGGATATGTCAGTGAAACATAGAAACATAGAAATAGATGGCAGATAAGGACCGCTTGGCCCACCTAGTCTGCCCATTTCCCTACCTAACGAATAAGCTGCAGATCCTAGTTAACCAACAGCCTACTTCCTCCTACTCCCCACTAGAATTGCCTTATGTCTAGCCCATGCATTCTTGAATTCCCTCACTGTTTTTGACTCCACAACCTCCGTAGAAAGGCTGTTCCATGCACCTACAACCCTCTCTGTGAAGAAATACTTCCTCACATTACTTCTGAGCTGTCCCCCCCCATCTTCAAATTGTGCCTTCTTGCTCTTGCACATCTCTTTTTCTGAAAGATGCTACTCTCTTGGACTTTGTTGATTCCCTTGAGGTACTTGAAAGTTTCTATCATGTCCCCCCCTCTCCGTCCCTTCCTTGAGGCTATACATATTAAGCTCCTTTAGTCTTTCTTCATATGTCTTCTGGTGCAGACCCTGCAACATTTTGGTTGCCCTCCTCTGGACAGCCTCCACCCTGCCTATGTCTTTGCAGAGATGGGGTCTCCAGAACTGCACGCAGTACTCAAGATGTGGTCTCACCAACTGTCTATACAGAAGGATGACAACTTCCTGTTTTCTACTGGTGATGCCTATCCCTATGAATCCCAGTATCCCCCCAGCCATCCTCACTGCCTTCTCACATTGCCTGCCCGCCTTTAGGTCATCTGATATAACTACCCCCAGGTCCCTTTCCATTTCTGTTGTTTCAGTATCTCACCCCCTATTGTGTACTCTTCCCCTGGGTTTTTGTTTCCCAGGCGCATTACTTTGCACTTCTTTGCGTTGAATCTAAGCTGCCATATATTTGACCATTTTTCCAACCTTGCCAAGTCCCTTCTCATCCCTTCTTAGTGGTTACAAATTTAAACAGAGTCCCTGCAGCCAGGGACAGACACTCTGGAAGGATACAACTAGGTCTGTGCCTTAGTCTACAACATTGCCTAGAGTGGTTTTGATTTGTATACATATAGTTGACTGTTGCTGTCAGGATTAATGGAATTACATTTATGGCATTGTTAGACAGCCTCTCGCAAGTTACCACTATGCAAGAGTGCCATTGTTTTATGCTCATATTTTGACCCTCGGAGGCTGCCAGGGGGGGATCAACCCCCACCTCCCCGTATTGGCTAGGTGGTGGCACATGCTGGGATCTGGGTGTCACGGGGCTTACACGGAAGGGTTTTTCCCTTGTGCTTCCCCCCTTCCCACCTGTCTGAGGCAGGGCCAGTTGTGCAATGATCTTAGTGCATGATAGGGTGCACTCCTGCACCCGATGTGCAGAGGTCCACCGGCCCTGCCCAGACAGGCTACCAGTATGTTCCTGGGCTGCCACACACCCCTACTGATGCTAGGGGTCGGTAGGTGCTGGGTACCAAAATCCCTCTCTCCCCAGAGAAGGTAAGCAGTCCCTGGGATGCTCAGCCTTCTCCCCTATGGTCAACCCTCTGATGTCCGAGGTCCACTCCCGAACTCCAGTTGTCAGCACTGCAGATGGAAGCCCTTCTGCTATGCTGTTGGGCTGGCACAAAAGTGCCATTTCTTTAGGGCAGGACATGCAAGCAGCTATAGCAGCCTCCTTAGACCAGGCTCAAACTATTGTAAACTTGAAATTTTCACTGTCAAATAATTTTTTTTAATTTTGATGAGGCACTAATTTCTGCTAAAATAAATTTGCACTAATTAGTGTTATTAGTAATTTTTTCATTATAGTAAATGATAATGACTTAACACTAAATTTAATTTACGCAAATATAGGATTACCACCTTTGTGTAAGGCCCAAATCGGGACAGAAGCTACTCGGCATGCTAGACACATGCAGCGGCATCCAGGCCATTTTGGATGCAGTGTCGTGAGTCACAACCATGAGGAGCTGTTTGACAGGGCTTTCATACATATTACACATTATACAATGGCAAGAAAATTTCCTGGACTCTGATTGGTCAGTGTATACCTGAGACAGTGATGTTATTACACAATAATATCACTGTCATTGATTAGCATATGCTTTTTCCCTCTTCCTTAAGAAACAAAGATATACTGCAGCACTAAAATTCTACTAAAAACATTTTTTAAGTGTTTTTTTTTTTTATGTTACTTGCGCATAATGCAAGAAAAATAGTGCCTTCATCGAATTTAGGAGGTGTCACCTCCTCCTCCAATTCAGTCAGTGTGCTGGCAGGCGCGGCCTGTGGCCAATGCATTGAACTGTCATGACATGCTCAAAATGCAGTGGCATACAGTTGAAAGGAGCTACGGCTGAGTGAGCAGTGAAAGATATCGCCTGCTCATGCGCAGCTCCCCCCACACACACACGCCGTGCCCCCCGACTGTATCGCGACAGGTGCCCAAACCCCATCGGCTGTGCTGCGTTCCCCGCCTCCCCAAAGGCTTCCAAAATGCCACGCTGGGTGCCCACCCCAGTGTGGCCAATAATATAGCCGGCAGAGGTGCCCAATCGTCGGCTGCACTGTCCCCCGTGTGGTAATGCCACGCTGGGCCACCCCAGCATGGCAATCATTCATAGGCGTGAGGTGCCCAATCCCATGACTGAAACGCCCCCCATCTTTGTGGCTGGGAGCCCACCGCACGCCGCTGTTTTTACCTGTCAAGAAAAAAACGGTCCCACTGGCGAGTCTCCCCGCCCCCCACAACCGCACCCACCCACTGTGCACCCAGCCTCTCCACCCCCCACCCCATACTTACCTCGGACTTCTGGCGGATCTTGGTGGACCAGGAACACGTCTGCACTCTTCAAAGCCGACCGCGAACTGAGGAAATGCTGGTAAGCTGTATAATGGGCTAGATAGGTGGGGTTCAACTTTGTTGCATATCTCAGGCATTTTTGGGAATTTTTGCACCAAATTTTCAACATGGGGTTTTTGGGATCCCTTCTCATGTATGATGTCATTGTCATGGCGTTATTCGTGCCCGAAGGGTGATTTCGCTGTCACTGTGCAAAATCACCCTTTGGGCCTGAATACACTGACACTGACATCATTCATGAAAGGAGGTCCAAAACCTACATGTAATTGATGAAATCCAGAAATATTCTGTTTTATGGCTGCGTGCGGTTCCTCGCAGGGCTCGTAAGTTCACTGAAATTTCAATATTTTCATTCAGATTTTCATCATTGCCATTTTACCAGACCTTCTTATGAGTAGTATAGCTGTCATTTTTCACATCTCACCCAAAATGTGTTTCCGCCCATATAGCACAATGGGCGCGGTCGGTGTCTTGAAAATCAATGATGCGGACAAATTAAGAAAATCACAGTGACACTGTTCATGAGCAGAGGTCTTAAAATAGCTATGTTGAAAATTTGGTAAAAATTCTAAAATGACTGTTTCGACGTGCATTGCACAGTTCCTATGCATGCTCGTAAGTTCGCAATTTTCAATATTTCACTCCAGATTTCCAACATTGCCATTTTGCCACACCTTCTTATGAATAGTACAGCTGTCATTTTCACATCTCACCCAAAACATGTTTCCACTGATGTAGCACAATGAGAGCAGTCGGTCTGCAAAATCAATGTGCAGGATAAATTAAGAAAGTCACAGTGACACTGCTCATGAGCAAAGGTCTTAAAATGGCTATGTTGAAAATTTGGTGAAAAATTCCTTCAGATGTTCTGCAATATTACTAATGAAGACATTGAACAGAACTGTCCCCAGGACTGATCCCTGCAGCACCTTATCGCCCCTCTCCCTAGACTGCATACCATTTACCATCACTCTCTGCCTCCTGTCTGTTAGCCAGTTTCTAACCCAGTTTACCACCCTTTCCCCATGCCCAGCCTACCCAGCTAGTTTATCAGCCTCCTATATGGGATGGTGTCAAAGGCTGCTGAAATCAAGGTAGCGTTGTCCACTGCCCCACTCTGATTCACTTCTTTGTCACCCAGTCAAATAAATCAACCAGATTTATCTGACATGATGTCCCCACTGTGAATCCATGTTGTCTATGGTCCTGGGTTCCGATGGCATCTAGATGCCCACTATCCTTTCTTTAAGCAATGTCTCCATGATCTTTCCCACTACTGAGGTGAGGCTGAATGGCCTATTGTTCCCTGCCTCCTCCCTGCTGCGGACTTGTGTAGAGGGACCACATGCGCCCTCCTCCAATTCACTTATGTTGAATGACTCAGTGAACATGGCTGCCAGAGGTATTGCTATCTCCCTTCGCAGTTCTGTTAATATCCTTGGGCGTATGCCATCTGGTTCCATCGCTTTGTCCACCTTCAATTTAGTGAGCTCCTGCAGGACTCTTTTGCCTTTGAATGGACTATTGTACAACTCTTCACCCCCTTGGCAACTGCTGTACTGCTGTGGCCCTTGCCCCTTCCACTCTTCTGTGAATACTGAACGGAAAGACACAGTGGATGTCTTGGGAGGAAGGCATGAAACTGTCACTTCCAAATACCTAAACAGCACATACAAGCAAGCAACATTCGGCATTGACAAATGCTTGTTATTTTGTATCAAAGCGAGCCATTGTATAATAGCAATAAGGCACTTCAGGGTGTGTGTTATTGTGTAAAAACATCACTCCTGAGGTGGTGGAAGCACTCGGCTTCACCTCGTGCTTCAACCCACCCCAGGAGTGACGTTATTACATGATAACACACACCCTGTTGTCGTGTTATCTTAATTATTCACCTCTGAAATACATTTCAATCTGCATTATGTAGAAATTATGATAAACTATTAGTTAAATGTAGTAATTTAATTACCAAAACAATGTTATGTTGCAATAAAAGAGATTTTACTTAAAACAATCAATAGTTACGAAAACAATCATGTTAGGCACAGTTAAAACACCATTTTTTTCAAGCAACAATAAATACAACACAGTGACATACATAGCAATCAGGCAGATTATTTCTTCACATTAGAACTGTACTTAGCTTTTGATTTTACAGCCTGTAGAAGGGCTGGGTTTCAAACGATGTTGTAATGAAATTCAGTGCATTTTCAGTGCATTTCATGAGGAAGTTTACTGTGACTATCAGTTCTGCTTTTATTAGTTCCACTTGGCAATGGTTTCTTGTGTTTGTCTATTTGTTTTTGAGACGGGAGAAAACTGTCTCAGTAACTGCTGACGGTTAGGAGGCACTTGGAGAGTATGTTTACATTTTGGCTTTGGAAGTTGAACTCCTTCTCAACAGAATTAAGTGGGAATCAATAACAAAAAAAGATCCACATACGTGTCTCTTAGGTGTGAAGGGTTTGTCACAATTGCTCAGTCACCTCAGAGGATTGGGCATTAGTCAAAGTCTTTCATGGCAATTCAAGACATTTGTCCACTGCGTGTGTACAGAAAGATTCCTTCAGAAATGTAAGTAGGGTGCAGCTCACCTCCAGCCAAGTGGCTTTCCTTGCTCACAGTTCATTGCTTTAATTGCTTTTGCATGAAATCGGGACATTTGGTGTCCACTGACACTGATGTAGGTGACAGGATGAGGGTGATGAAACTGGGACTGTCCACTGCAGGAAACAGGACTTGCGGTAACACTACACAATACGGCTGCATTTGGTTTTGCACTAAAATTTCTTTACATGAAAATATCTAGTTTACAGTAGTTGCTAGTACTAGACTGAATAGTCCATACCAGGAACATATAGAGGCTGACATCCAACTGGGCAAGACAATTAATTCTCAGTAAGATATCATCAGTTGTGCTGACAGTAATAATCTGTCACACATGACAATTGGAATTAATTTCTTTTTGTTTTTTGCCCTTCCCATGCTCCTCGACCAGCCACTCCAACTACCATCCCACATTTGCAGCCCCCCAGGTAACCCAGCATAATTCTTCACTGGGTGGGTCCCCCCTCCTTGAGGGGGAAGGTGCCAGTGGGGGAGGACCTTCCACTTGGGTGCTGCTGAGGTGGTCGGGGCTTTCCAGGGCTTCATGGTGGTGGGAGCTGGCAACCGTCATCTGGCTGGGAGTGCATCTCCCATTTTCTCCCCAGGATCATGGTGTGCCACTGACATCAAGGTGCACACTGACATCCATCATGCTCCCTGTGCAGAGGCCCAGTGCATTGCTGCTCTCCCAGCCTCCGCCAGGAGTCAGAAATACCGGGCAGTGGACCCTCCCTCTTCCTGGGAGAAAGCGAGGCAGTCATTGGATGCTCAAGCCTTTCCCCTGGCTGGCCCTCCAGCACCCAAGTCCATTCCCAAACCCGGATTGCTGGCATCACGAGCAGAAATCCAACCCTTGCCAATGGGCGGCCTGGAATGAATTTCTGCAAAATTTTTATGATGATCTTGTAAAGGTCTTGAGAGACAAGCCATACAACTAACCTGACCTGGCAAATAAATATTACATACAGCTGACCATCAACATACTCATAGGTCACCAGTTCTTTGGCAATCTGAAAGGGAGACTGGTAACGTACATATTACCAATGTCCAACCCATTACTGTGAGTCCAGATCCAAAACTACAGTTTGTGGTAAGACCATAGTAGGACTCCAAGGTCAGGACTAGGGCAGCAGTAGAATCCTATCAGGAAGGATGAAAAGGGGACGCTGTAATGCTAGTTTGGTGTGGTGACCATGACTAAAGAGTGGATCCCTGTCATGGAGCCTGAATTATAAAACTAGCCCATCAGGTCACACTGGAATCAGACAACTGTCCGACTCATGATGGTGAGCTTATAGGATATTGTGGACCTTAGGGATGAGGCCGATGCATCAGCGATGCCCTCAGTGTGACCACAGTTCCGAGATAGCTCTGTGTGTTCCTGATATTGACTGGAAGGATGAAAGTGAGTTAAGAATCTCTGAAATCCTGATGGAACAAAAAATGAAAGTTCTGCAGTAAGTGACGCACAGGAATGCTTTCAGTCAACACCTGTTGGATACCAGGTGTGTAGCTTTTGTACAACACAACATCCCTATGGAACACCACCTCCTGGTAGGGAGTGCTTCAGACTAATTCTGCCTGCTATGTCTCAGCCTGTTAAATATATACTGAAAGAGATGAGAGAAGCACAAGTAATCAGTAGAGAGCTACAGCACATTGCTTCAGCAATTGTGCTTGTGAAAAGGAAGGATGGGAAAATAAGATTCTGTGTTGATGACTGAAAGTTGACACATACCCACACCTGATATTGTAGACTCTCTGACAGTCCACAAGTCAGCAGTTTTAGCACTTGATGGGCCAATTTCAATGAACTGAGAGGTATCTTGGGCAATTCGATGCTCCTTGAACACCTCAAAGGCTAGTTTTAGCACTGTTTCAGGAGTCAGAACTTCAAACCTGTCCTGCTTTACCTTGACAACATTGTCATATATTGAAGAACTTACAGAGATCGTCTGCAGCATTTAAACATTATTTTCCAATTCATAACAAAGCATGGCCTCAAAAGAAAGTCATCAACATGCCATGTACTAAAGCCACAAGTGGACTATCTGCAATAAACATGTTCCATCACCTCTTCCTTCTTTAAACTTCATAAAATATGAAATAGCAGCTTGCTAGAGCCTAGATACTGCACAGGCATGGACAGAATAGAGGACAGCCAGAAATAGAAATGTTAAAGAGACCCTAGACACCGAGGCAAAATATTTCATAAAGGAAGTAGGTGATAATAGAATATCAAAACCACAGCATGTCTGGAAAATGCTTACTAGATTAGACAGGAAGAAAAAAATTGACTGGCGTACTTCCTTTTTCAATAATTATGAAACTGTGGGTGATGCAGCCAAGATTGCAGACACACATAACAAATAGTTTGATATCAGTTTGGATTGTCACGGCACAATATTTGATGCAGAGTCCTCCCCCACTGAGCCATTAGTATCTGGACTAGCAAAAGATCCTCTTTTCCCCTTTAAATTCAGTTGATAAGTGGTTCAGAGGTTGCTGATGAGCTGCTTGTGCTGGACGTCAGGAAGATGAGTGAACTGTATGGTGCACCTACATGTCTTCTGAGGTATGCTGCACCAAGAATTTGGCTATTTATCATTTATCCTTAAAATGGGGCATATTTTCTTCTGCGTGTCAGGATCCCTGGTAGTTCTGGTGTTTAAGCCTAGTAAAAGGAATCTCATGAGCTATTACAGATCCGTTTCTCTATTACCAGTGGAGTTGAAGGTCCTGGAGAGACGTAGTAGCAAGACAATTGAATAACTAAATGCAGAGCAAAAATGTGCTGAGTTGCAATCAGTCTGGGTTTAGGAAATGCTACTGCAATTGTTAAGGTTACTAACACTGTATAAATGGCAGTGAAAATTGCCTGAATGTTCGGAGTCATTTTTGCAGATCTCCTCAGGACCTTCAACACCATCAGTCATAGTTTATTGATAAGCAAACTGTGAGAGATGGATTTTGAGGGGCTCCATTGTGCTGTCTCACAAGTTATTTGACAGGTGATGAAGCAAAGTCAGGGCCTCAAGGTCTGCTTGGAAGCAAATGAGTAGGATAGAGCCAGAGGGGTCTGTTTTGTGGCCTCTGTTGTTCTCCTTATATACAGTATGAGTAACAAAGAGCAATGATTGCCCAGAATGGAGGTCCATATGTGTGCTGACAACACTGTAATGTATAGCATAGGTTGGTCCAGTCATCTGATACAGATCGACTGCAGTGGGGATTCAAGTGGCTGCAAGACTTTTAAAACAACAATTTGGTGTTGAATTCAAAAAAGTCACAAGCAATATTATATAGACCAACCAGGAAAGTTGAGACCAATGATGACCCTCTGACTATTGTAATCCATGACAATACTCAGTTGTTTTTGGTCCCTGCATATAAATACTTAAGGGATATGATTAGATGCCCACCTCACCTGGCACCACCATATTCACAGTGTTGTGAAGAGGGTTGTTCCCAGAATAGGGTTTCTGTACAGACACCAACATTCTCTGTCGTTCAAAGTTAGGAAGCATATTGTTTAATGAATGATGGTGCCGATTGTGACATAGACAGCCAGTTCTGAGTGCTGTATCATTTTTTTTAAATATAAAATGTATTACTGACTGTCACTGCTGAAAGTCTGATGCTCTAGGAGTGACCTCACCCCCTCCCCAGGTTTCAGCTGAAAGATGCAAGCCAGGAGAAAATGCTGACAGCATGTGAGTTCACAAACACACAAGTTTTATAGACAATGTTTTTCATGGAAGGCTTTAATCAAGGATCCTGTTTGTCTGAGTTTATTACAGCTGTAGTTGCTATATCATATCCATTGTATGACATTGGAGAAGAACCAAGGTTGTTACACAGAGGTGCAATGTTGTAAATGCTCCTGTGAAGCCTGTGTGAGGGAGGATGCAGCATGGATCAAAAGAGATGTCATTTGAAACATGAGTCATGCTGAGGATTACAAAATTAATACTGAAAAGACATCCTTTTTTTTTAAAGATACATATTTTTTATATATAATCTGACAGAAGGATCTAGCTAACCTCACACAAAAGTGGTTGGCCAATACAGTATGCTTAAGGAATATTCTGTTTTCCTACACAGAGACATTTTTACCTAGACTCTGACTAATAAAACATCTTTGGAGCACTTGTAAACAGGTAGTTAGAAAGAGAGCCAAATCTAAGTACTGTAAGTAGGAATTTGCACCTTTTAAACCTTGTTCTTTTAAAAGATTTGTATATCTTGTGATATAAGAGTTCTGTAGTTTGTGTTTTACATATTTTTAACTATTTTAATAAAATTCTTTTTAGAACTTACTTGGTCTGTCTTCGACTTCTTTTTATTTGTAAGAAAAGTATACATGGTTATAGCAGACACTAAGTATAAGCTTGAATGGTGATACCAAAGTGGAAAGAGAAGCATTTTAAATCTGAGGTCTTTATTGAAGTTTTTAAGGGTTCATCTCTGTATACCTGGTTAGGTGCTCATATGCAAAGATATCTGGCCCCCCAAAGACAGAAATATCTGAGCCTGTGCATTGGGTACACTAGCAAGAGGTTCACAGTTTGAATCCCTCCGAGACTTGAGACCAAATGTTGATCCAAACTCACAAAACAGACAAGAGGGTTACCTTGTTCTGTTAAACTGTTCACAAGACTGCGCTCAGAGGTTAGCACTTTGGGAGTAGAGGGCCTGACCTGCTGAGGGGGTTTGTGACAGAATGGTTGGCAGCAGTGGCATAATTTTGGTATCATAAGCTTTATTATTCTGTGTCAGCTTGAGACCGTAAGCTCTCTTGCAAAGAAAGAAAAAGACAGAGTTTTATTTTAAAAAGGAAACAGAACATATATCACTTAGTGTACAGTTAAGTTCCTACTCACTTTATTTTTTTTCTAAAGTGCAGTCAGAGTAGTAGTAGTAGTCAGGAAAGATGACTTCCAACTACAGCAGGCACACTGTAGATTACTTAAGGCAGCTGTGCGAGGACAGAAGTGTCCTGTCGAGGTGAAAGCATGCAAGCAGAGCCTCATAGATGCCCTGATGGTAGCAGATACCCAGAGAAGTGAGTCTCCAACCATGACTGAAAAGGACCAAACCTCAAGTGTGGAAGGGTTAGTGGCCAGTGAGGGTCCAGAACTGATGAGGAGGACAGCAGGACCACTGTCAGTGAAGGGCCACAGCAGCAGGGGAGGGTCACCAGTATCCTTAATCCAGAGGTACTCAGGCTGCAAATTGAGTTGCACAGGATGGAACTGGAGGCAGAGCAAAAACAAAGAGACACAGACTGTGAGCAGCATGAGCACCAGAGAGCTGCAGAGGAGAAGAGTGAGGAGTGCCAGAGGCAAAACAAACTGGAGGCAGAGCGAGAATGCCAAGAGGCAGAACGAGAGAGAGAGTGAGCAGTGGACCATGAGGCAGGCGAGAGAGTGAGGGCAGAGGAGAAGAGAGGGCACAGAGGCAACACAAACTGGAGAAGCTACGACTCTGACCAGTGGCACCAGAGTAGGTAAGTGGCTGGGCTTAACTGAGACTGCAGAATTGGGTTACAAATTGAACTCCAAATTAATAACCGAGTTTAAAGAGGGGGAAGATATTGATGTTTTTTTAAATTCTTTTGAAAAAGTTTGTATTTAGGCAAAAATTCCTAGAGAGTCCTGGAGCTTCCAGCTATCCCCGCTACTTACCGGGAAAGCTTGGGATGCATTGGGTCAAATGGACAATGAGAACAGCAATGATTACAGCAAGCTAAAAGCTGCACTGTTAAAAAAATTTGAATTAACAGCTGAATCATGCAGTGCTAAATTTCATAAACTCAGGAGAAGCCCTGATATGAGCTATGAGGAGCTAGCCACGAAACATCAGTTTTTAAAACGTTGGTGCAAAGAAATTGAGCAAACTCTGTTGATAAAATTGAAAATGTGATTTTATTAGAACAGTTTTATTGAGCTTGCCCAGCAGAGCTAAAAACCTGGCTAGAGGACCGAGATCCAAAAACAGTGCAAAAGACTGCTGAACTCTCGGACCGCTATGCCAAGAGCAGACCTGCTCTGAGAGTGAATGGGGCAGGTGTGGCAGTGCAGAAAGTGAAAAGTGCACCTTCAGGGCAGCTAAAACCCTTACTGCCTCCACCCAAACCTGTTAGCCCCAGGTTTCAGAGAAAATATTTCTCTGAGAGAAGAACTGAATGTTGGGTGTAAAGAAACTGAGCATAATGCCAGGCAGTGTCCCAAAAGGCAAGCAATAATACCCAACAGGATGCTAGAAAAGAAGTGGGTTGTTTGTGTGTCCCTGGAAGCATGCCAGTGAACATGAGGGAACACATGCACCCAGTTATGGTGAATGGTGTACAGACGCAGGGGCTAAGGGACACAGGGGCATCCCTGACATTGGTGAAAGGGGATCTGGTACAGCCTGGTCAGCTTATATCCAATAAATATGTCACTGTACATGGGTTTACTGGTGAAGTGAAAACATTGCCCCTGGCTAGTGTTCTCCTAGACTTGGGTGAAACAGGGGGAACTGTGCAACAGGTGGCTGTAGCCAAAACATAAGCAGTGGATGTGATCCTGCAACAATCTCCAACAGGAAATGGTATGCAGTTACCCATAGCCAAGTGGCAAGGGAAAATTGTAGCTCCTCGAACCCCACAGAAACCAGTGTGGAAACCACTGAGAGGCTGGTTCCCCAGCCTGTGTCTCCTGATATGGAGACTGATAAAAAGGGGGTAGAAATTTCCCTGGTAGCAAGTGACCACACAGCTATGGAAGATTACTCCGAAGAGGGAGGGGAGACCCATTGTCAGAGGGTTGGGATTGACAGTGATCCTGAGGGCCCTGACGCTAGTGCTAGGGACCCTAGTTTAGTGACAGAAGGGAACTTGTCCTGTACCTTGGGACTGTGTGAGGGGTTTGCAGCTGCTCAGAGGGGTGATCCTAGTTTACAGAAGCTGAGGGCTTGGGTAGACTCGGATGGCACACAGGGAGATGATGGCAGACATAAGGTTTATTGGGAAAATGGACTTATGTATACTCAGGCAGTACAGACAGAGGGAGGGATGCTAGGCAGGCAACTTGTCATTCCCCAGGGGTATCATGAGCAGTTGCTCAAAATTGCACATGATATTCCCTTGTCTGGTCATCTGGGAATCACATGCACTACTAATAATGTGCAGGAGGAAGAAGAGGAGCTGGAAATGAGGGAGGGAGATGAAAGGAAGCAAGCAGGGAGTAAGAGGGGTGGAATCTTAGTGCTGGGGGACTCAATACTAAGAGGAGTTAGGTGGGGTAGCAAGGCGGAGAGGCATAGTCGCATTTGGGTGGAGGCCTTGCCAGGAATGACAGCGGAAAGGGTGGGACAGTCTGTTCTGAAATATGCTAGAAGGGGTAGGGACAAGCCTCATTTAATTATACATCTTGGGACAAACGACCTGGCTGACAAGACAGTGGATATAGTCCAGAGGAGGTTTGAGGAACTAGCACAATTATGTGAGGGGCAGGAAGATCAGTAACTTTTCCGAGATACTTCAGTGCCAAAGGCAAGCACAACAAGAAAGTTGAGAATAGAGGAATTTAACAGATGGCTAAGAACCTGGTGTTGTGCTAAAGGGTATGGGCTGTTGGGGGGTGGGGAGGGACCTGGGAGGACAGTAGTCTCTATGCCAAGGACAGACTACACTTGAGTGAGGAAGGAAAGAAAGTGTTGAAGCAGAGGATGGAAGAATATATAGAGGAAGTTTGGAGTTTAAACTAGGAGTGGGGTGGCAGTTGGGGAAGAGATATGCAGGGACCACAGGTTGGGAAATCATATGAGCTTACCCCATAACAGTGACAAAGGACAAATGGCAAGTACTATTGGTGATGCTAGGAAAGGAGGGCAGGATGGGAGGAGGGAAAAGGGTGGAAGGTGGTTACCCTTAATGCTAGGAGCCTTGGGAGGAAAACTGCAAGTTACAGGTTCTCATGGCAGAGGGAGAGGTGGACATTGCAGCCATCACGGAAACATGGGCCACCAATATAATGACTGGGACCTGTCTGTACCAGGGTACAGGTTATTTCGTAGGGACAGGGTGACTGGGAAAGGAGGGGTGGTACTATATGTGAAGGAAGGACTGAAGTGTGTAAGGGAGGAAGGGAGGAGGGCAGTACAGAGTCACTTTGGGTGCAAACCAGGATTCAAGAATAGGAGTCTTAGAATGGGAGTGGTGTACAGGCCACCATCTCAGATGGAGGAGTTAGACAGGGAACTAGCGGGACAGATCAGGAGGACCTGCGAGAAGAAGGTAGTGTGGTGATTGTGGGGACTTCAACATGCCAGAAGTGGACTGAGCACCCCAACAACCAGGAACAGAAGGAGCAGGTACTGCTGGATGCCTTCAGGACAGCTTCCTGCTGCAAATGGTCAGTGAACCAACCAGGTTAGGGAATACCCTTGACCTTGTGCTGGCAAATGGGACTTTGGAGAGAACTTACAGTGGAGGAACCGCTGTCGGGAGTGACCACCACTCAGTATGGCTCACATTGGATATGGGCAAGGAAGGAGTGGAATCTGGCACAAGAGTGCTGGACTTCAGGGGCTGACTTTGGGAGGATGGGGAAGTGGTAAAGGGTACCTGGCCAGAATTCAATCTAGTATGGATACTAACCAGAGATGGGAGCTCATAAAGTTGGGGATAGTGGAGCAACCAAAACCTGCTGCAAAGCCCAGAGCAAGAAGGCTAGAGCTAAGAAACCAGAGCTGGTTGAGCAAGGAGGTCATGGAAAAGGTAAGGAGGAAAGAGCTGCCTTTAGGAAATACAGAAAACAGGGAGGGGAGGACAGAGGACTTGACAGAATCGAAGGAGGTGACAAGGGCAGTAAGGAGCCAAAGCATCTCCGAACTCAGGCTGGCACAAGGCATTAAGAAGGGAGAAGGACTTCTTTAAGTACATCAGGGAGAAAGAGGCTGTAAGGACCACATAGTAAGGATTAGGAAGGAGGGGTTGGGTGGAAGCAGGGTATGATAAGGCGGAAGCACTAAATGAGTACTTCTGCTCAGTATTTACTAAAGAGAAGAGGGGTGACATCCAAGATGGGTGAAATGGCAGGCATGGGGGAAGTGGTGACAGATGAAAATCATGGAGGACAGAGTTCGAGAGGTTTGAAGGCACTGAGGTGGACAAGGCACCAGGCCCAGATGGCATCCACCCAGGGTACTAGAAGGAGCTGGCAGAGGTCCTTGGGACCTTTGGCAGACCTATTTAATGCCTCACTACATTACGGTGTGTACCTCTCAGGACTGGAGGATGGCTCATGTGGTGCCCCTCCACAAGAGTGGCCCCAAGGATGAACCGGAAACTACAGACCAGTGAGCCTCACATCCATCGTGGGTAGCTAATGGAGACTATCCTGAAGGAGAGGCTGGTGGCCCTCTTAGAGGCCAAAGGACTACAGGACAGCAGACAGCATGGCTTCATACGTGGCCGATCCTGCCAAACCAACCTGGTCGGGTTCTATGACTGGGTAACTAGGCAACTGGATGGGGGACATGCAGTGGATGTCTGTATCTGGACTTCAGTAAGCAGTTGACTCAGTGCCACATGAAAGGCTGGGAAGGAAGTTAGTAGGCACAGGGGCAGGTGCAATGCTGGTGAGATGGGTAGAAACTGGCTGCAGGAAGGCAACAGAGGGTGGTGGTGGGTGGGGGCTCTCACACCCAAGGGCAGTGACGATGGTGTCCCACAGGGCTCGGTGTTGGGACCAGTGTTGTTTGGGATATTCATTGCAGACATATCATGGGACATCAAGAGCAAAGATCAGTCTGTTTGCTGATGATACCAAGGTTGGCGCGGTGGTGGATGACCTAGGGGGATGGCAGGGTTGCAGGATGATCTGGCAAAGCTTGAAACCTGGTCAGACACCTGGCAACTGGGCTTTAATGCCAAAAAGTGCAAGGTGATGCATTTTGGGATGAAGAACCCAAGGAGGACTTACCAGCTAGGGAGTGCAGCTAGCCCAGACAGAGGAGGAGAAGGATCTGGGTGTGCTCATCACAGGGTCAATGAACAACTCGGCACAGTGTAGGAAGGCAGCTGCAAGGCCAACAAAATGCTGGGTTGTATTGCAAGGTATATCCTCAAGGAGGGAGGAGTGATTCTGCCTGTATAGGTCATGGTTAGACCACACCTGGAGTACTGCACGTGCAGTTCTGGCGTCCGTATCTGAAAAGGACATTAAGTTACTGGAGGAGTGCAGCGCGGGGTGACAAAAAGATGATCAGGGTCTGGGGGACTTATCATATGAGAGAGAGGTTGAAGGAGTTGAACATGTACTCACTGGAGGAGAGGAGAGACAGGGGGACATGATTGAAACCTTTAAATACATGAAAGGAATAAACAAGACAGGTACAGAGGGGCTGTTCAAAGTAAGGGAGGGGCGGGCCACCAGGGGCCATGATATGAGACTGGAGCGAGGAAGGTTCAGGAGGGAGATGAGGAGACACTTTTTTACAGAGAGGGTGGTGGCTGGATGGAATGCGTTACCTGCAGAAGTGGTATGCAGTAGAACAGTGGACTGCTTCAAGCGAGGATGGGACAGGACAAGGGGGAGGGTTAATGAAGGGGAAGGGTGGAAGGGAGGGGCAGCTGCAGAATAAGGGTGCTAGCTGCACATTCGAGCAGACTTGATAGACCTCTGAGGCCTTTATCTGCTGGTTTCATATGTTAAGTATGTTAGTACTTCACGAGCAGAGACCCAGAATTTCTACTGGCCTAACTTCACCCAGCAAGTGAAGGAGTATTGCCGGTCTTGTCACCAGTGCCAGGAAATAGGGAAGGCGGGCAAGAATCCAAGCAGCTGATCCCTTGCCCATGGCGGAGAAGCCATTTCAGAGGGTGGGAATGGATATTGTGGGGACTTCATACCCCAGTTCCTCTGGGAAGAAATTCATCCTGACTGTGGTGGATTACCACCGGTACCCAGAGGCAGTCACCCTGTCTCACTGAGGTTGGACAAAGTGGCAGATGCCTTGCTTGGGATTTCTCCTGTGTTGGGTTTCCACAGGAGGTAATCACTGATCGAGGGTTCCTTCATGTCGGACCTGATGAAATGTTTATGGGAGAAGTGTGGGGTGGTGCAGAGATGCAAAACACTGTATCACCCATAAGCCAATGGACCTGTGGAATGATTCAATGGTACTCTAAGTCAATGCTCCGGCATTTGCTTGAACAACATGGGAGGGACTGGGAGAAATACCTTCCCCTTGTTTGTTTCCATACAGGAGATGTCCCAAGCGTCGACAGGTTTTCCCCTTCTAACTCTTATATGGGCCAGGTACATGGGCCTAGACTTGATCAGGAGGACTGGGAAGGCAAGCATGCCACCCAGGAAATCCCATTGTGGATTATGTCCTTAGGTTTAGGGAAAGGCTGAAGGAGCTTATGGGGACAGTTCAGAACAACCTGAAAGCTGCCCAACAGAAACAAAAAGTGTGGTATGACCGCAGAGCCAGAGCTCACTTATACATGGTGGGTCAGGAAGTCATGGTCCTTATTCCAGTCCGGAAAGACAAGCTGCAAGCTGAGTGGGCAGAACTGTACAAAGTGGTTAGGAAAGTAAATGACGTGAACTACATTGTGGAGTTACCTGACAGAAGACAGACAGGAAGGATGTACCATGTCAACATGATGAAGCCATATGCAAATAGGGGTGACATGGTGTTTGCAGTGTGTAGTCATGGGGAGGGGACGGATGAAGGAGACCCCCTTCTGGACTTGCTGGAGGAAAGCAAGCAGGAGTCCTCTGTGGAGGCAGTAAAATTGTCTCCCCAGCTGGCCCCGGACCAGGTCCAGAAAGTAAGGGAGGTTTAGCAGACTTTCCCATTGTTTAACACCAAGCCTGAACTAACCCCTTAGTGACACACGATGTGGAGACAGGGACGCAGAGCGCCCATAAGGCAGACACAGCATATCAGCTGTCAGAGGCTGTCCAAAAGGACTTTAGGAAGGAAGTGGAGGAGATGCTGGATTTAGGGGTAATCCAGAGATCCCACAGCCCCTGGGCCTCACCCGTAGTCCTTGTGCCCAAGCCAGATGGCTCAACTCATTTCTGTGTGGACTATCATGGACTGAATGCAGTCACGAAATCTGACGCCCACCTGATGCCCCAGACGGATGAACTCCTAGACAAGTTGGGAGGGGCAACCTACCTTACAACTATTGACCTGACCAAGGGGTATTGGCAGGTAGAATTGACAGACAGAGCTAGGGAGATGTCGGCCTTCATCACTCCTATAGGCTTATTTGAGTTTAAAGTAATGCCTTTTGGAATGAAGAACGCCCCGGCCACTTTCCAAAGGTTGGTGAACCAGGTGTTAATGGTGTTGAGGAGTACGCTGTGGCGTACCTGGATGACATTGCCATCTTTAGTACCAGCTGGGAGGAACACCTATCCCACCTTAGGGAAGTGCTGGGCAGCATACAGAGGGTTGGGCTCACTGTCAAAGCCAAGAAGTGCCAGGTGGTTATGGGAGAAGTGGCATACCTTGGGATAGTGGTAGGCCAGGGAGAGCTCCATCCTAACCAAATAAAGATAGAGGTGATCCAGGCATGGCCAATACCAGAAACCCAAAAGTAGGTCAGGAGCTTTCTAGGGACAGCAGGCTACTACATAAAATTTGTCCCCAATTACAGTGCCCTGGCTGCTCCCCTATCTGACCTGACAAAGAAAAAAATGCCAAAGAAAATTACCTGGGGCCAGCTTGTGAGGAAGCCTTTACCAGACTGATGGAGGCACTGTGCAGTGCTCCTGTTTTGACAAGTCTGGACTATAGCAAACCCTTTATAGTTCAGACGGACACCTCAGACATGGGTATTGGGGCAGTACTGAGTCAGATGTCCAGCCAAGGGACAGATCACCCAATAGTGTACCTGAGCAGGAAGTTACTTCCCAGGCAGCAAGCTTACTCCACGGTGGAAAAAGAATGTCTTGCCATAGTGTGGTCCCTAAAGAAGCTAGAGCCATACTTGTATTGGCAGCATTTTGTGGTGCAGACTGACCACAACCTCCTGGTTTGGCTGACGCAGATGGGGAAAAACAATGGCAGACTACTAAGATGGAGACTTGCTTTACAAGGGTATGATCTAAAAATCGTACATAGGGCTGGAACAAAGAATCAGAACTCAAATGGGCTGTCTAGGGTCTATGAGGAGTGAACTGATTTGGGAAGCTCATCCCATGTAGGGGATAGATCCCCCAAATTCAGTCTTGGTGGGGAGGAATTGTGACATAGACAGCCAGTTCTGAGTGTTGTATCATTTTTTTTAATACAAAATGTATTACTGACTGTCACTGCTGAAAATCTGATGCTCTAGGAGTGACCTCACTCCCCCTCAGGTTTCAGCTGAAAGATGCAAGCCAGGAGAAAATGCTGACAGCATGTGAGTTCACACAAACTCAGTTTTTAGAGACAATGTGTTACATGGAAGGCTTTAATCAAGGATCCTGTTTGTCTGAGTTTATTACAGCCATAGTTGCTATAATATCCATTTTATGATGTTGGAGAGGAACCTAGGTTGTTACACAGAGGTGCAAGGTTGTAAATGCTCCTGTGAAGCCCGTGTGAGGGAGGATGCAGCATGGATCAAAAGGGATGTCATTTGAAACATGAGTCATGCTGAGGATTGCAAAATTAATACTGAAAAGACATCATGTTTTTTTTTGTATAAGAGATATATTTTTTATATATAATCTGACAGAGGAGGAGGAGCTAGCTGACCTCACACAAAAAGGGGCTGGCCAATATGGTACGCTTAAGGAATATTCTGTTTTCCTACACAGAGACACTTTTTACCTATACTCTGACTAAGAAAACATCTTTGGAGCACTTGTAAACAGGTGGTTAGAAAGAGAGTCAAATCTAAGTACTGTAAGTAGGAAGTTGCACTGTTTAAACATTGTTCTTTTAAAAGATTTGTATATCTTGTGATATAAGAGTTCTATATTTTGTGTTTACATATTTTAACTATTTGAGTAAAATTCTTTTAGAACTTACTTGGTCTGTCTTTGACTTCTTTTATTTGTAAGAAAAGTATACCTGGTTATAGCAGACACTAAGTATAAGCTTGAATGGTGATACCAAAGTGGAAAGAGAAGCATTTTAAATCTGAGGTCTTTATTAAAGTTTTAAGATTCATCTCTGTATACCTGGTTAGGTGCCCATATGCAAAGATATCTGGCCCCGGAAGACAGAAATATGTGAGCCTGTGCATTGGGTACACTAGCAAGAGGTTCACAGTTTGAATCCCTCCAAGACTTGAGACCAAAGGTTGATCCAACTCACAAAACAGACAAAAGGGTTACCTCATTCTGTTAAACTGTTCACAAGACTGCGCTCAGAGATTGACAGTTCGGGAGTAGAGGGCCTGACCTGCTGAGTGGGTTTATGACACCTATAACAGGCCATATTTTGATGGGTGGCCTGCCACGTAAGGTCATGTGAAACCTGCATGGGATGCTGAGTGAGCAAGGGCATTTTCCTGTTTCCACCCCGGGATCTGCATGTGACGCAACCAGGCTTGTGTGTATTGACACATGTGTGGGTTGCATCAGCACACCTCCCACCCTCATCTGCTGGTCCCACTATGCTATGCCAGCTCCGCTGGTTGTGGCGGGCAAATGGTGGCACTCAGAGTCCCCGGAGGAAGAGAGTTGTCCTCAGGATGCCATGCCTTTTCTCCCAACCAGCCACAGAGTGGCTCCGGTCTGTTCCTAAACCTAGGTCGTCACTGTGGCTGGAGTTCAGCACCCAGTGCCTCAGGACTCCATGCCACTGGGCTGGTTCCATCTGGACAAACTCAATGCTTTAATAAGTAAGTTAGTGTTCTTCATTCTTGTAGTACAAGGTAATGCCCATCATCATGGCCTGTATAATTTCTGTAATTGACTCCCGCTTGTACAGAGACACAACCTACACCAATTACAACTAAAGAAAAAATGCATCAGTGGGAAAGCCTATTATATTAGTGAATAGGTGTCTGTAAGGCATACCTGACTTGGCACTCGTTCATCCAGTAGTTTGACTTTGGATGTCCCACATGTAGCTTCTGTCAGAGACAATCAGCCATTCATCTTTGATGCCTGTTAACTTAGAATAAACTCCCAATTTTTTAAGAACAGCAACTCGTACATTACTCTCCAGTAATCAGCTCAAAAGTGTTTTTACTGTAAATGGTTCCCACTGTCTGTATTGTTGATTGCTGTCAACTGCATTTTATAAATGATTTATACTGTTCTATTTTTATTATTGTTGCATTTATAAATTCCTGACTGGACCGCAGCTGCCAAGTGATGTGTGTTGCTATTTATATAGTTGCTGTGGTGAAAAATGCTCCCCAGCAATTATATAAAATAAAACATGGGTGGTGTGTAAACTCCAATTTTAAACACACCCACGGAGTTGGATGCTTAAATAAACCCTGAGAGCATAGCATCCAACACCTCAGATACACACCACCCCATGTGTTATGCTACATGTATTACACAGAAGTAGGATTCTGTCCTGCTGCACTCACCCAAGCACATGAATACCTCCTCACACACAGAAAAAAGAATAGGCTGTCTTGGAACTGTAGGACAATTAAGACATAACAATATCAGTTTTAAAATGTAAATAAAGGCAAATTGAAAATAATAAATAAAAATAAATGTGAAAGCAAAGATTAGTACAATCAGAAAAGAAATTTGTAGAGTTGCATTGGAATTGTATCAGTTAAAACAATCTGAACTCAATAGAGAGGTAGTGAAGGAATTGTGGAGTAAAGTATGGACAGATAAATGTGTGTGTATGATGTAGAATGGCAAATGCCAGGGCTTGGGTGAGTGGGATTTGCAGTGTGTGTATTAAGAGATAGTTGGTGAGAAGATGGGGAGTGGCAGGAAAGGAAAGGGTTGGGGTGGGGGTAAGAACAGGAAATAAAGAAGTGAGGATTAAGGTGGGAGAAAGGGTTGGAATGGGGGTTAAAAGAACACTGGTGTAATAAAAGCAAGCATGTGGTAAAAGAATTGGTATGGAGTAAGAGATGGAGTCCAGTAAATTACATTAGTGCACCATCACACATGTTTGCCTACAACATAGCATCTATGAAGATAAGTGCTATTATACAGACACAGACAACTAAACAAAGGGTTTTAAACCCCACGTTGTAGTTTAAAACTTTGGGTTTGAGACTTCTGAGTAAAAATGCAGAAAACGCTCCCGCCTGTTGCCACCTCTTCTAGGCGTTTTGATCAATTCAGTTCCCCTTTAACTTCATGATTTTAGGAGTAGAGTCACGAAATTCAGTAAAATGTTCCCTGACAAGGATAGCTCTGTAGCATTTTTTAATGTCTCTGACATGTTTTTTCAAACTCTGTCTCAGGGCCTCTATAAAATTTAGTGCAGACGCACCACAATACATATATTCATTTGTGGCACATATGAACTCCCTAACCTCCATCTGATGACTGTATCCTTCAAGCACAAAAGAACTACATTGTTTACAATATTGGCAAATATTACAGTGGCCACATTTATGCATCCCTCTGTGCTGAATTGGCAACCATGTATATTGTGTTGGTAAACTGTGTTGGCCCTCCAAAACTGGCAGTGAACCAATTTAATACCTATATTGTATGGTGAAATGTAGTTCAGCATGGACTTCCATGCTCTGTAAACAGTCATTCTGCTGCACTAGTGACGTCCATACTGCAGTAGTGATGTCAGCCGACAGTGCTAGCAAGCTGTTTGTCACTCATGGGTATAAGGAAACAGCGACGGAATGAAAAGAAAGACACAGGTTCAACCCAATATCATGAAAAAAGGCAGGATCAACCAGATATGATAACTTTTCTATAAATGCACTGCAGGATCAACTAGATATTTAAAAATACTTACACCTCCCGGTCTTCACAGTGAATGTCCTCTTGCTAAGCGAGAGGAACAGCCGCCATTTTTTTCTACTTCAAAACCCTGCCCAAACCCAAAAGACAACCAACTGAAATGCGTGATTAAAGTATAGGGACACCAGTTCCCTAACAACCAGGCAACGAGGCCTAGCAACCAGGGTTAACTTGGCAGAATACAATGATTACCTTTAAAAAAACAAAACAAATATTAAGTGATCAAACTATATAGTATTTGTTTTTGGAGACACCATACGCTATATAGAGCATTGTATGACTCACTATACACAACATGGCTATTCTCAACCTCATGATTACTATGCCGACTGAGAGATCTCTCGAGCTTTGCTCTCGAGGTCATCTGGTCAGCATAGTAACCACTCAGCTGAGAATAGCCTTGTTATGTATAGTGAGTTATACACTATCTTATATAATAAGTGCTCTACTGAATGTAATCCGAGGACTGTCTCCCAACTCTGGTGACAAAAGAGTATCCCCCATCAGGACTGGCCAAAATTGTCTCACAATACTGTCAATTCTCCCTGCTAATATATTGAACTGTGTGCTAAAAGTAACAGAGAATTGTTCTGACAGGATCTGTTTTTGGTTTTAGCAGTTAGTGTCTATCGCTAGCCCTAGTCTTATTAAGAGGTGTTCCACTGTGGTGTCAGCATAGCCCTTTCCTGTAATCTCTTTTCAGTGTCATGGCTTCAGATTCAAACCTGCACACCTGCAGCAATTGTACTTGAGATGTACGAATTTTCAATGTGGAATTTTTTTCAAGGATTTGGGTGGGCACTTTCTTCTCTGAGGAGGTTGTTGCTGGCTGTCAGCTTCCTGTGTCCCTTTGTACATACCATGTTCTGTTGGTTAATTTCTAAGGTAATTTCAAAAAAGTGGAGTTCAAATGTATCGATTTTTCCTGTGGACCTCAAATTCTAGTTGTTACGGTTAAGCCATTTAAGGAAAGACAGAGCCTAATTTCTGGTGCCTTTCTAAATGCAGACCACATCATCAATAAAGCAGTACCAATGTATAATGTGGTTTCCATGTGGATTGGCTGTGCTGCTCAGGACTAATTCCCTTTCCCATAATCCTAAAAAAAAAAAAAATTGCAAAAGAGGGGTCCATGTCTGCCCCCGTAGCTGTTCCACATAGGTGTCATTTTTATTTATTTATTTAAAAATTGGTGTCTGGTAAGGGCACACTGAGCCAAGGCTGATTTCCAGGTGTGATCCAAGAGAAGGGAACAGGGGAGACACATACATAGAAAGGACACAGTATACAGTTAAATGCAATTACAAAGCATTGACACGGTTCACATTTACAGTAAAGTGGAACACAGTACATGATTAAAACAGGAGTAAGCACCATAAGAGGAAGCAGTAAAAATCAAGTAATTCAGTCACACCTACACCAGGATAAGAGGCAAATGTAAGGGTGCAGTCTGGTAGGACGACAACAGGAGCAAGAGAGGGAGGAAAAGAGTTTCAGCTGGTATCTGAGGGAAGCACATGATGTAAAGAAAAGGAGGGCATATATGAGTAGGTTCCAGAGTGAAGGAAGACAATAGAAAAGGTTGATTGCCCAGCAGAGGAGCAGGGATGAGGAATGGTGAAAGTTGAGAAGATCCCTGGAGTGGAGGGAGCAGGGGGAATGGAGGAGAGAAAAGAGGGAAGGGACCCAAAGCAGCATTTGGACAAGAATGAGGCACAGTGGTTCTGGTGATGTGAAAGTAGAGGAAGAATGGATAAGGCAGAGTAGAGTGAGTAATGGTGGGTACGAGAGGGAGAGTTGGTAGCAAAACAACAGAAGGTGTTGAAGAAGGTGTCCAGTCTGGCCAGGGAGGTGGATGGAGCAATGCCACACACCATATCTACATAGTCAAAGACCAGGAACACCATTTTGGTGACAAGTTCACAACATACCTGTGAAAACAGTCAATCTTTATTGCAGTACAAGGCACCAAATTTAGGGTGGAGCTTTGTATGGATGGTGTCAATGTGGGCCAATAAGTCAAGTTTGCTATCTAGCCACACACTGAGATATTTGAATTAATGAACCATTTCAAGAGGGGTGACACCCAAAGTGGAAAAGATAGGCAGAGTTGGGAGTCTGCCCAATTTTTGGCTGGTGCCAAAGGTCATGAACACTTTTTTTTTTTTGCATTGATCTAGAACTGGTTAGATTTAAACCAGCACAGGATATTGTGAAAGTCTTTCTGAAGCAGACCTTCCAAGGCTGTAGTGGAGGGACTGGAGGTGTAAATGACTCTGTCATCTGCATACATGTGGATACTGGAGTTGACATAAGCAGTAGGGAGGTTGTTAAAGAAGATGGAGAACTGGATGGGCCCAAGGATGGAGCCCTATGGAACCCTGACCTGGATGGAAGTGGAGATGACTGGGCACTACCAACCTCTACTAACTATAGGCGGCCAGACAGGTAAGAACAGAACCAGTCTTCAACGAGCTAAAAGGCCAGTCATGCTCAGCTTATCCAGGAGGAGACAGTGGGACACCTAGTCAAAGGTCCTGGCCAAATTAATGCAAATGGCAACTATGATGTGATCCTGATCCATCCCTGAGAAGACAGAATCAGTTACAGTTACATGAAGCAGGAAAGAGACAGTGGGTGGAATTCTTGAAGACAGACTTGAACAGGAGAGGAAATCGGTGAGAGGACAATCAAAACCTAAGCCACCAAAAACACTTCTCTTACAATTAGCAAAGAAAGAATATTAGCAAAATTACTTAAGAGAAAACCCTCACCCCCATAGAAATGAACTTTAACCAACCACAAGACAAAAGACACTTACTAAAGAAAAAAATTACTTAAATGAAATCCATAAAATATACTCACTATGTATTAAATACAAAAGTACACCAAAACTCACTCTCCCAACTCTTTTAATAACACTCCATTGCTCATACACTCCTACCAATAACCTATGAAAATTTCAATTTAAAATACTTTATACAAACCCCCTAACTCCCAACTCATAAAATACAATTCAACACTGAATGTACTATAACAACAACTACCAATTTAAAATGAAATTTAAGATCAATCATAGAAGACTGGGTACACCAAATGAAAATAAAAGCAATAAAATTTCTAAATATAATAGAAAAACAATGAAAAAAGAGAAAAACATACAAGAAAATAAAACTAGAAATAAAAGAAAAACAGAAAGTAAAAACTCATTAAACAAACATAACAAAGAAATTTAAACACTACACAAACAAACAAAAAAAAGTAAAAAACAAACTATATACCAGAAAGTCAAAATTAGTACCTTCCAGAACTTTGATTGTGTATTAAAATTGTTCTGAAGGTTGTACTAAAAACAATTTGGAAATAGTGACTTATTTCATATATAACTCCTGTAAAGGTGTTCAAACACTTCAAAAATGCTATAAACATGCAAGGAGTTCGCGATGTCCTTTCTGACAATAATAAACTTCTACAATATGCTGGTATTCCACTTCTTTTATTAATTTTTCAGCGTCCTACGTTTCATTCCTCAGAGCTTGTTCACAAGGTATTTTAAAATCTGTTTCAATAGAAAAACTTTTAAATTTATTTACTCCATATAATCTTTAAATCCATTATGTAATGCATAATATTATTAATTCATATTTTACCAGGACTGTTTCTTGGTATACCAAATACTTTTCTTCTTAAATTCTGTGCAACTATTTCAGTCAACTGACTCTCTAAAATAGTAAACAAGCAAAATAAAACCTTCAGTGCACATAATGTGCGCTGTTGATGTGGTTAGTGCTTATTTTAACTTCAGTATTAAACTTGCCACCATGTATCCATTCACATACCTTCAGAGATGTGTTGTTTGAACTATATATCTTAGTGCTGTACACTTTGCCAAGTTTCTCAATTTATTCAACCCGAATCAGGCTGCACCTGCAAAATGAAGGACTTTTAGTTTTTTCAAATGCTGAGTCTTACCTTTCAATATTTTTATCTTTAAAATAATTTAACAAGTTTTTACCTTTTCAACACCCAATGTATGACCACTAATCCTCTTATAAGCATATGTTTTAATCCATCTTACTTGACGTTTCATTAAAATTTATAACACCACACCTTAATGGCATTTTCCAAATGTTCTAAAGTCTCTCAAGGAGTGTCTTCCTCTTGAGCCTGCTTGGATTTCCCACAGGAGTGACATTTCACTCCCTGTACCTCTCGTAATGTGAGAGTGTTGCTTAGCAACTGTACACTCTTCTCCACATAAACCAGAGGAAGACATGGTTTTCCTAGCGGCTCTGATTGCGCTAACAACCTCTAACCAGTGTATAGTATTATTAGCTCACAACTTTTCTTTCGTAGCCATTACTAGGCAACCACAAAACCTTAACCATAATAACAATTTTTTACAATCTCTTCATTTTAACAACACTAGGATTTCTGGAGTTTGACAGGGACTTGGTTCCAGAGCATTGTTTACATTCTCATTCAACATCCCGTTTACTTTTTGATCATTCAAAATAATTATTTTGTATAAAACAATATATTTATTCTCTACCATTGAATTTTTTATGATTGTTTACAGGTCCATAACTAAGCATAATCCATTAACTCAGTACAATGTTACATCCATGGTAGATACACTATTTTTCTGCAATTATTCTCCAACTATCCTACATCACCCCAACCATCACAATAAAATTCACATAGTCCCCCATTTATTATTTATATATTTTTACTTTATTTTTATAGACACACTTGCCAATTACTGTCCAAGTTCATTCCTATAGTAGGATCCAATGTTTTTAACTGGAAAATCCATTTCATTTCAATTTTTTCTAATTGTTGTATGTAATTTCCACCCCTTAGTGGGTGTTTTACTACTTCTAACCCCCAGAACCTCAAAGAGGCTCCTGTGTGTCCTGCCTGATTAAAATGTGAGGCTACTGGTGATTGTTCATCCTTATTTCTGATATCACTTTTACGTTCCATTATACAATGGCAAGAAATGTCCTGGACTCTGATTGGTCAGTGTATGCCTGAGACAGTGATGTTATTACACAATAACATCCCTGTATTGATTTTTTTGGATGATTGTTATGAGCTACTTTTTTTTTTTCAGAAACAAAGATACACTGCCTCACTAAAAATCTACTAAAAACATTTTTATTTTTATTTTTTGTTTTCTATAACATTGAGCCATTGTATAATTGCAATAAGGCACTCCAAGGTGTATGTTATTGTGTAATAATGTCACTCCTGGGGTGGTGGAATCACTCGGCTTCACCTCGTGCTTCAACCCACCCCAGGAGTGACGTTATTACACGATAAACACACACCTTGTCATGCCTTATTGCTTAAGTATTCTCTTTTTAAGTGCTCTCTTTGCCCAACGTACAATCTATCACATGGGCACTGTATAACGTTACACTACTCCCTCTGTATTACAGTATATATGTTCCCTGATCTTAATGTCTTCATCTATATGTGGATGTTTAAATACACTTTTTTGCTTGTGTTATTACATACTGTACATTTTCCACACCTAGTCATCCCAGGTTGTAAAGGGCCCAGTAATAGCTGGGTTCCTTTTATATCTGGCATCTTAAATTGTGAATGCACCAACTTATCTTTGAGGTTATTTACTTTTTTTGCTACTATAATAGGTCTCTGCTGTAAAATGTTATTTTTGAGGTTATCTGATGCTATCATATGCCAATGTTTATTTACTATTTTTCTAATATCTGCCATTTTATGATTGTACTTAATTGCTAATATCACTCTATCTTGTTCTTCCTTACTTTATTATATAGTAATTCCTCTCTTGTTTTATTCTCTATCTTATAACTTGCCTGTTTCAAGACTGTTGTTTTATAACCCCTTCATTTAAATCTGCCAATCATTTCCTGCTTGTGTTTTTGATAGTCTCTTGCCTCCTTACAATTTCTTTTTACTCTTACCATTTGTGCATATGGAATGCTGTTCTTTAATTTGGGCTAATGATAACTTCTACTATGCAACAATGTATTTATATCAGTCTCTCTTCTATCAATGGATGTACTAAATTACCCATTTTCAACTTTTACTAATAGATCCAAAAGGAATACTGGAAACACTGTAATTCATTGTGAATTTTAAGTTTTATCTCATATATTCAAACTTAGTTAAACTCATGTAACTCTTGTTCCATTTCATCCCATATGCAAAACACATCATCAATAAATTATAAAGTTTATTGATCCACAAGTAAGATGGATTAAAACATACACTTATAAGAGGATTAATGGCCACACATTGGGTGTTGAAAAGGTAAAAACCAGTTAAAATTATTTTAAAGATAAAAATATTGAAAGGTAAAACTCAGCATTTGAGAAAACTAAAAAGTCCCTTCATTTTGTAGGGGCAGCTCGATTTGGAGTTGAATAAATTTAAAGATTAGATTAGATTTAAAGATTATATTATGGAGTAAACAAATTAAAAAAAAATTTTATTGAAACAGATTTTAAAATACCATGTGAACAAGCTCTGAGGAGCAAAACGTAGGGGGCTGAAAAATCTATAAAAGAAGTGGAATACCAGCATATTGGTGAAGTTTATTATTGTCAGAAAGGACGTTGTGAACTCCCTGCATGTTTATAGCATTTTTGGGAAGTGTTCTGAAGGTTGACTTGAAATGCTGCAATTTCACAACTTGGATAACCTTAGTGCAGAAGTTGCTGATAGTTCTGTATAGGAGGAGGTCAGGAAAGGAATAAGACCGTTTTAAATGTGTGCAAGCAGTGTCACAGGAGTTGCACTGATCAATGATTTCAGGGGTAATACAAGAGTGATGGTAGTTTTTGACCCTGGGCTTTCTGACTGGGGCATGCTTGTCCCAAACAGTGGAGAATTTGGAATGGAACGGGGAGATGGTAATGTTGATATCTGTGGTGGAGGGTATGGCTCTCCAATCGGCAGCAGTAGGTGACTCAAAGAGTGAAGGTGTAGAGTGAGTGAACGGACCTGGTCCAGATGTATCTAGGGAGGAAGGTGAACTCCAGATCTTCCCAACACAGAATGTCATGCAAAGGTCACTGAAAATGTCTGGCAGGATTCCTGCTGCTACAGTATGGTGAGGGTGGGAGGAGAGAACCCAGTCCGGGAGGGAGTGGTGTAGAGTGGGTGCTGAGACAGGTGATTCAGTGATAATCTACATGAGATTTAGGAACTCAGCCTTGTATATGGTCAGGCTGGAGGCCAAGAAGAGCCAACTGACACTGAAGTCCCCTAGCAAAATCAGTTCATCAGTGGAGGAAAGAGAAATGATGGTAGAGAGGAAATCTACCAGGGAGGAGGGGGATATTCTAGGTGAGGCATGGAAAACCACAAAGAAAATGGGCATGGAGAAGGGGAATGACAGCCTGACCAGGAGAAATTCATGGGAGGAAGATTCAATCTCACTGAAAGCAATGTTGCAAGAGAGACTGTGATGGGCATAGATGACAGCACCACCCAATGTTTTCCCCCTGTCCTGCCTGAAAAGATTATAGTCAGGAAGAGACAGGCTAGAGTCTTGGATACTGGAGAAGAGACAGGACTCAAGAGATATGGAGGATGTCGGGTGATGTGCAATTCAGGCAGACAGGAGGCCAAGTTTTGGAAGAAGGCTCTGAGCATTGAGATTAAATGTGCTCAGGCCTTTAGCAGGGGAGGTGGAGAAGGGGGTAGGGGAGGGTCCAGGGCTGGACAGGCTGTCATTCCCCTTCTCTATGCCCAAGGGTACCTAATAGAAAGAAACAAAAGTTAGTAGTAATGAAGAGAAATGGGAATGTGAACAGAGGCGGTAAGGAGAGAGAGGGAAAATGGGGGGGGGTGTCGAGCAGGGTGGCACTAGAGGTTGGAAGACCAAGTGTAGCAAAGCTCGAAGTGTGGAAAATAAAATTCTGAACACAGAGGCCATTATGGCAGAGGCTGACCTGGACATTGTTGCCATTATAGAAACATGGTGCACTGAGAACCATGATTGGAATATAGCCATAACAAAAGCTACACTTGGTTCAGGAAGGACAGGATGGGGAAAAAAAGGTGGGAGGAGTTGCTCTTTATGTGAGAGATAGCATAAAGTGACAGAGGTACAGAGAATACAGGAGGGCAGTGGTACTGTGGGTCACCCTAGAAACAGGGAATGGAGCCACTATTCACACCTGATATGACAGGGGTTGGATACAGTTCTGGGAAGCCATCTAAAGATGACAAATAAGGGAGGAGTACTGCTGGTGAGGCAATCTGCCAGATGTGGACTGGAACATCCCAGCTTCAGCTACAGCCTGGAGCAGGGACATCCTGGACTTCCTACAGGGACCTTTCTCAGGCAACTAGTCAGAGCCCACTTGTGAGGGGCAATATTGGAACTTGTACCAACTAACGGGACAGTGTTGCAGTCATGCAGGTGTCCACCTGGGGACCAGTGATCACTGTACTGTGTGACTCAATATAAGGACTGGGGCAGAACTGATCAACACAACTGATGAGGGTCTTGAACTTCAGGAGGGTCAATTTTAAAATGATGAGGGAATGCCTCACGGATGCCCTGGCAGGGGAGCGGTCTTGGGTGGAGTGGAGGAACTATGGGCAGAACTAAATGGAGGCATAGAGAAGGCAACAAGTCTCTGCACCAGGCTAGTAAGCAAAGCCAAGAGGAAAAAGAGACTGCTATGGTTCTCTAAGATGGTGACTGGGAAGGTAAGGGCAAAAAAGTTAGCATTCAGGAGGTATAAGAAGGCACAGAAAGAGGAGAATAGGGAGCTGTATCTGGAAAAACAGAGGGAGGCAGGAAAATAAATTAGGTGCACAAGCAGACATTTTGAACAAATACTTTATTTCAGTGTTCACAGAAGAAAGGAAAGGAGAAGGGCCACAGAAAAGTGACAGCAGTATCAAAGGAAGGAAGGGAGGTGGACACTAGTCCATTTACAGAGGGGAGAGAGAGTCCTGAAGGAACTCACGAATCTGAAAGTGGATAAGGCAATGGGGCCAGACGGGGGTCCATCAAAGGATACTGAGGGAACTCAGGGATGTGCTGACTGTACATCTGACAGTCCTGTTCAGATTCTCATTGGAGATGGGAGAGCAGATGTAGTCCCACTTCACAAAAGTGGTAGTAGGGAGGAGGAGGCCGGCAACTACAGACCAGTCAGCCTGACTTCAGTAGTGGAGAAAGTATTGGAATCACTGCTGAAGGAAGGGGTAATGGAATATTTTGAATCCAGAGGCTTACAGGATACAAGACAGTATGGCTTCATGGAGGTGGGAGGTCTTGTCAAACAAATTTAAAAGAGTTCCTTGACTGAGTGACCAGGGAATTGAATCAGGGGAGAAGCGGTGGATGTGGTCTACCTGGATTTCAGCAAGGCCTTCAACTCTGTTCCACATAGATTAGTCAGCAAGCTTGGTAGCCTAGGAGTGGGACCAAAGGTAGCAAACTGGGTAAGACATTGGCTAAGAGATAGGAGAGACAGAGGGTGGTGGTAAACAGAGTTCACCCTGAGGAAGAAAGGGTGACCAGTAGGGAACATCAGGGATATGTACTGAACCAGAAATCTGATAGAATAAGGGGATTTGTATAAGATGCATTTCTGAAGAAGAACTAGTCTGTATTTTTAATGTTTGATATTATTTTATGCTTACAGTCCCCACTGTTCTGTCACAGAAACACGAATTTTATGAGAGACAGTGGAAAATTCTGTCGTAAAATCAGGGACATCCCTGAAAATCAGGGACAGTTGAGAGGTATGTGTTACTCTATGCCCACGATCGGGCTGGTGGGGGGGCACAGGGACCGAGTTGGGGCCAGCCAGGGGTGGCAGCTGCTGTGTTGGCACTGCAATACAGCAGCTCACCTGTGGGTGGCCCTCAGCATCCTTTTTTTTTGGCTCAAGGTTGTGCAGGCGCAGGTTGGGTTGCGCATGCATACCTGCACAACCCGACTGAATATCGGTTGCGCAGGTTATGCATGGTTCCTCCTCCTGTTGAGCATGCATTCATTTGCATTGCTCTTTTGCGCAACCTGTTGCCAGTGGAGCAACTGCCTCCTGCTGAATATCGCAGAATGGTGCAATGTAGGACTTGCGCATGCGCAACCCTGTTGCGCATGGAGCAACCCTTTTGAATATCTGGGCCTATATGTCTTTTACAAGTCTTGCAGTGTTTGCTACGTATACTATATTGAGTTTACTTGCACTATTTTTTTTTGTCTGTACTATTTTCTGCTGCCTGTATTTTTTACGTCTTGTGCCTTTCTCCTGGGATGCACCTGGAAATAAATCTCAGCTTAGTTTGCCTTTCCCAGTTACCAGTTATAAATAAATACATTCTTAAATGAGTTTCAAATGTTTTTGACAATGGTGAGATTGTCTATCTGTTGATATTGATTTTTAAATTGTTTCTATTTAACTTCAAATTTACATTTATTTCTTATCTTCCAGTACTTCTACAATCTGAAACACTATTAATAACGCCAAAAACACAAGACCAGATGGGTTGCATCCTAGGTTACTCAAGATGCTTGATAATGACCCATTAGCTGATATCTTTCAGGAGTAACTTAGAGCAGAAGCGGCAGGAGGATTGGAAAAGGGCCAATGCAGTTGTTTCATTTAAGACGGGTGCAAGGAAGGATTCAAGGTTTGGTTAGCTTGACATCAGCTCCAAGAAATGTAAGAAATATTGATAAAGGATAGGCTCTGACTGTACCTGAAAAAAAATAATTTGATAGGTGTGAGCTAGCACAAGTTTGTTAAGCGTGGGTACTGGGCCCTGTCAGACAAACCTAATAGAATCTTTTAAGGGTATCACAGAAAGCACTGACAATGGAGAAGCTTGTAAATTAAAAATAGAACTTCAGTAAGATGCTTTGTACAGTTCCACATAGAAAAACTGTTTTACAAGGTCAGTAACTGACAATGCCGTTGAATGGGAGATACTAAAATGTATCCAAACTTTGCCGATATGTACAGTGGTACTCCAACTTTTCCAGGTTTAGACAGCACATAAAGACTCATGAGGCAAATTTATTGATTTGTTGAATTTTTGCTTGCTTTACTTGAGAGTCAATAGCATGTTGAAAAGCAGTATTGTAACTTTTCAATTTCAACAGTTGGACTCTGACAGGTAGCAGATGCTGTTCTCAGCACACTTGCTATGATGGCTTTACATCTTGGCTTTCAGTTACACAGTTCTTTAACAGCAGTACAGTTGGTATAACTCATACAAAACTCACAGCTTGAGCAACTTGGTAACAGATTTATTTATTTATTTAAAATTTGATAACCGGAAAAGGGACACTGAGCCGGGGTTCGTTTCCAGGTGAGACCTGGGGGAGAGGGTAAGGGACATTACATAAGTCAGATTTGTAAGAACATCAAAACAGTTAGCTGAACAGGTTTAACATGATGTATACAGTAAATACATCATAGGTACATATTTGACAAAGTATACCTTACAAGTGCAACAGTGTGACAGGCAGTTCTTACAAAATATACATTATAGATAAGGACAGACATATGTGTAAAGCAAATTGATTATGTACAATATGTAAGCTGACTACAATACCAGATTAGCAATGGGCAAAGGGGTGGGGTCAGGGGGTAGAAGAGAGGCAGTTGCAGCGGGGGTGTGGGAGAATGTAGTTTTAACTGCTTTCTGAGCATGGCTAGGGTGGGTGGGTGCAAGGTATATCAGGTTGGGGAGATGACTTCAAATGTCAGGAAGTCTGAAAGAGAAAGCTGCCTTTCCAGACTGTGAGTGGGGTTGGGGGAAAGAGAAAGTGTGGGAGTTGTGGTTCTGAGGCAGTAGCCTGATGTTGAGGGAGGGGGAATAGAAGATTTGTGAGAGAGCAGGGAAGGGCGCTGAACCAGTATTTGCCAACAAAAGCAGCACTGTGTACCAAACATCGATCTTTGAGAAAGGAGAGGGATAGGGCAGAGCATAGGAGGCAATATAGCGTAGTGGATTAAGCCTTTGAGCTGCAGATCTGGAGACCTGGGTTTGAATCCCACAGCTGCCTAGATGCATAATGTGTGATCCTGAGCAAGTCACTTAACTTCATTGTGCTCTCAGTTCGCATCCGGAAACAAACTTCGGCTTAGTGTGCTATTCCTGGTTAAACAATGTTCCCTTTATCTTCCCTTTCCTAATGGTGGATGCGAAAGGGGAGGCTGAAAGCAAAATGACAAAAGGCGTTATATAGGGGATCTAATTTGGCAAGAGATGATTTGAGGGCAGAGCTGTAGACTACATCTGCATAGTCTATCGAGGGGAGGGTTAGGTTAGTAATGAGCTCTTTGCAGATCAGGAACAGATAGAAGTACTGATCGTGGTTATGGTGCAGACGGCAACACATCCAAATGGAGCATCTTAGGGGCTCACTTATTACAGTAGTGCGAAGCTTCGTGTTCCCTTATGTCTAGTCATGTCAATCAGTATCTTGAGAGAAGAACCATTACATATAATTAAGACCATCACTTTGCATTTTTTATATTTTCTTATAATTTGTCAGTTAACAATTAGATCCCCCAAACTTAAATGGCTTGTGGAGACACATACACGTGACACACAATGCCTGAACAATGTCAACTGCTAACTCTCTAACAACCCTGCATGCAATGATTTATATATACAGCATTTATGCATAATGACACCAGATATTACAACTAGTTAAAATTGTGGACATAGTGACAGTAACATTGATATCTTTAGTCATGATAGAACCATTATAGATACCAAAGGTTTATTGTAAACAGGCAGTATGAAGAGTGGAGGATGGTCAGAAGTAGAGTCCCTCCAGAGGCACTGCAAGAACCTCTTGTTCAATATAGTCATTAATGACTTTGCAAACTAAACCAACTGCATGTTAGTTAAGTTTGCAGATGACAACAAAATAGCTAGAACAGTTACTGTCAATCCAGAAAATAAAAGTATAGGGCTACAGATAAACCTGGACATACTAGAAGGGGAATGGGGAAATTGTTTAACCAGGAAAGACACACTAAGCCAGAGCTTGTTTCCAGGGGCGACCTTAGAGCACAAGGAAGTTAGGTGACTTGCTCAGGGCCACACAGTATGCAAGTGGGGGCTGATGGGATTCAGACCCAGGTCTCCAGGTTTGCAGCTCAGTGCCCTTAACCACTGCACTATACTAGAAAACTGTGCAAAGTTGTTAATGCACTACAGTATGAATAAATATAAGATAAGGTAGCTAGAACAGTTACTGTCAATCCAGAAAATAAAAGTATAAGGCTACAGATAAACTTCGACATACTAGATAGGGAAAGGGACAATTATTTAACCAGGAAAGACACATTAAGCCAGAGTTTGTTTCCAGGTGCAACCTTGGAGCACAAGGAAGTTAGGTGACTTGCTCAGGGCCACACAGTATGTAAGTGGGGGCTGATGGGACTCAAACCCAGGTCTCCATGATTGTAGCTCAGTGCCCTAACCACTGCACTATACTAGAAAACTGTTCAAAGTTGTTAATGCACTATGGTATGAATAAATATAAGATAAGGTAGCTAGGACATACTTTAAGAATGTCCCATAAAAGGCCAGACTGATGGAACAGTGGTAGCATCTCTGCTTGCTATGCCAGTGACCAAGGACATTTTTGGACTTCAAAGAAAGCGCCATCTAGATCTTGGGATCTAAGCTCCAGGAGAATGAGGTAGTAGCTTTTCAGTAATTGATGACTAACCCTAGTATTATGTGGCCAGGCTGTCTTATGGCTTTCACCATACAGGATGAATATGATGCAAGGGATTGGAACTCTTAGAAAGCACTGCTTACCCAGAGTCAGTGCGCAGGGATATGTCCCGAGTCTGTGATGGAGACCTACCAAGGCAAGGAGTGACATCATACTGTGGCTCAAACCTGAGAGGTCTAACCCTAATGGCAACAACCCCACCAGAGAGGTGAGTGAACAGTTGGTCAAGCTCACCAACAGGATGTCTGATGTCTGCTGTGAAGTGTGGAACCTAAATAGTGACTGGGCAGGGAACCTCAGACAAATTGGTTTTGTAGACAAGAATAAAGTACCAATTCCCATCCCAGGATTCATGAAGGGCACTGGTAGGAGGCTTTTTGAACAGTTAGACCCCAAGGGAGGCCAATTTGCCAAAGATCAGTATAAGCAGTCACTTGAGAGATGGTGCACTGAGGATATGTCAGTGAAACATAGAAACATAGAAATAGATGGCAGATAAGGACCGCTTGGCCACCTAGTCTGCCCATTTCCCTACCTAACGAATAAGCTGCAGATCCTAGTTAACCAACAGCCTACTTCCTACTCCCCACTAGAATTGCCTTATGTCTAGCCCATGCATTCTTGAATTCCCTCACTGTTTTTGACTCCACAACCTCCTTGCAGAAAGGCTGTTCCATGCACCTACAACCCTCTCTGTGAAGAAATACTTCCTCACATTACTTCTGAGCTGTCCCCCATCTTCAAATTGTGCCTTCTTGCTCTTGCACATCTCTTTTCTGAAAGATACTCTCTTGGACTTTGTTGATTCCTTGAGGTACTTGAAAGTTTCTATCATGTCCCCCCTCTCGTCCCTTCCTTGAGGCTATACATATTAAGCTCCTTTAGTCTTTCTTCATATGTCTTCTGGTGCAGACCCTGCACCATTTTGGTTGCCCTCCTCTGGACAGCCTCCACCCTGCCTATGTCTTTGCAGAGATGGGGTCTCCAGAACTGCACGCAGTACTCAAGATGTGGTCTCACCAACTGTCTATACAGAAGGATGACAACTTCCTGTTTTCTACTGGTGATGCCTATCCCTATGAATCCCAGTATCCCCCCAGCCATCCTCACTGCCTTCTCACATTGCCTGCCCGCCTTTAGGTCATCTGATATAACTACCCCCAGGTCCCTTTCCATTTCTGTTGTTTCAGTATCTCACCCCTATTGTGTACTCTTCCCTGGGTTTTGTTTCCCAGGCGCGTACTGCACTTCTTTGCGTTGAATCTAAGCTGCCATATATTTGACCATTTTTCCAACCTTGCCAAGTCCCTTCTCATCCCTTCTTAGTGGTTACAAATTTAAACAGAGTCCTGCAGCCAGGGACAGACACTCTGGAAGGATACAACTAGGTCTGTGCCTTAGTCTACAACATTGCCTAGAGTGGTTTTGATTGTATACATATAGTTGACTGTTGCTGTCAGGATTAATGGAATTACATTTATGGCATTGTGAAGACACCTCGTAAGTTACCACTATGCAAGAGTGCCATTGTTTTATGCTCATATTTTGACCCTCGGAGGCTGCCAGGGGATCAACCCCCACCTCCCGTATTGGCTAGGTGGTGGCATGCTGGGATCTGGGTGTCACAGGGCTTACGGAAGGGTTTTCCCTTGTGCTTCCCCCTTCCCACCTGTCTGAGGCAGGGCCAGTTGTGCAATGATCTTAGTGCATGATAGGGTGCACTCCGCACCCGATGTGCAGAGGTCCACCGCCCTGCCCAGACAGGCTACCAGTATGTTCCTGGGCTGCCACACACCCCTACTGATGCTTTGGGTGGTAGGTGCTGGGTACCAAAATCCCTCTTCCCCAGAGAGGTAAGCAGTCCCTGGGATGCTCAGCCTTCTCCCCTATGGTCAACCCTCTGATGTCCGAGGTCCACTCCCGAACTCCAGTTGTCAGCACTGCAGATGGAAGCCCTTCTGCTATGCTGTTGGGCTGGCACAAAAGTGCCATTTCTTTAGGGCAGGACATGCAAGCAGCTATAGCAGCCTCCTTAGACCAGGCTCAAACTATTGTAAACTTGAAATTTTCACTGTCAAATAATTTTTTTTATTTTTGATGAGGCACTAATTTCTGCTAAAATAAATTTGCACTAATTAGTGTTATTAGTAATTTTTTCATTATAGTAAATGATAATGACTTAACACTAAATTTAATTTACGCAAATATAGGATTACCACCTTTGTGTAAGGCCCAAATCGGGACAGAAGCTACTCGGCATGCTAGACACATGCAGCGGCATCCAGGCCATTTTGGATGCAGTGTCGTGAGTCACAACCATGAGGAGCTGTTTGACAGGGCTTTCATACATATTACACATTATACAATGGCAAGAAAATTTCCTGGACTCTGATTGGTCAGTGACTTACCTGAGACAGTGATGTTATTACACAATAATATCACTGTCATTGATTAGCATATGCTTTTTCCCTCTTCCTTAAGAAACAAAGATATACTGCAGCACTAAAAATTCTACTAAAAACATTTTTTTATGTTTTTTTTATGTTGCTTGCGCGAAATGCAAGAAAATAGATGCCTTCATCGAATTTAGGAGGTGTTCACCTCCTCCTCCAATTCAGTCAGTGTGCTGGCGGCGCGCCTGTAAGCCAATGCATTCTGGAGCTGTGACATGCTCCAAAATGCAGTGGCATACAGTTGAAAGGGGAGCTACGCTGAGTGAGCAGTGAAAGATATCGCCTGCTCATGCGCAGCTCCCCCCACACACACCGCGCGTGCCCCCCACTGTATGCGCAGCCGGTAGGTGCCCAAACCCCATCGGCTGTGCTGCGTTCCCCGCCTCCCCAAAGGCTTCCAAAATGCCACGCTGGGTGCCCACCCCAGTGTGGCTAACTAATATAGCCGGCAGGGTGCCCAATCGTCGGCTGCACTGTCCCCCGTGTGGTAATGCCACGCTGGGCCACCCCAGCATGGCAATCATTCATAGGCTGACGGGTGCCCAATCCCATCGGCTGAAACGCCTCCAACGTCTTTGTGCCGCTGGGAGCCCACCGCACGCCGCTGCTTTTTACCTGTCAAGAAAAAACGGTCCCATCGGCAGTCTCCCCGCCCCCACAACCGCACCCACCCACTGTGCACCCAGCCTCTCCACCCCCCACCCCATACTTACCTCCGACTTCGTGTGACGATCGTGGACCAGGAACACGTCTGCACTCTTCAAAGCCGACCGCGAACTGAGGAAATGCTGGTAAGCTGTATAATGGGCTAGATAGGTGGGGTTCAACTTTGTTGCATATCTCAGGCATTTTTGGGAATTTTTGCACCAAATTTTCAACATGGGGTTTTTGGGATCCCTTCTCATGTATGATGTCATTGTCATGGCGTTATTCGTGCCCGAAGGGTGATTTCGCTGTCACTGTGCAAAATCACCCTTTGGGCCTGAATAACACCCTGACACTGACATCATTCATGAGAAGGGGTCCCAAAAACCACATGTTGAAAATTTGGTGAAAAAATTCCAGAAAATGACTGTTTTATGAGCGTGCGTTGCGCAGTTCCTACGCAGGCTCGTAAGTTCACGAAATTTCAATATTTTCATTCCAGATTTTCATCATTGCCATTTTACCAGACCTTCTTATGAGTAGTATAGCTGTCATTTTTCATCTCACCCAAAATGTGTTTCCGCCCATATAGCATACAATGGGCGCGGTCGGTGTCTTGAAATCAATGTACGGGACAAATTAAGAAAATCACAGTGACACTGTTCATGAGCAGAGGTCTTAAAATGGCTATGTTGAAAATTTGTTAAAAAAAATTCTTAAAAATGACTGTTTTTCGAGCGTGCATTGCACAGTTCCTATGCATGCTCGTAAGTTCGCGAATTTTCAATATTTTCACTCCAGATTTCCAACATTGCCATTTTGCCACACCTTCTTATGAATAGTACAGCTGTCATTTTTCACATCTCACCCAAAACATGTTTCCACTGATGTAGCGCACAATGGCGCAGTCGGTCTGCAAAATCAATGTGCAGGATAAATTAAGAAAGTCACAGTGACACTGCTCATGAGCAAAGGTCTTAAAATGGCTATGTTGAAAATTTGGTGAAAAAATTCCCTTCAGATGTTCTGCAATATTACTAATGAAGACATTGAACAGAACTGTCCCCAGGACTGATCCCTGCAGCACCCCACTTGTCGCCCCCTCTCCCTAGACTGCATACCATTTACCATCACTCTCTGCCTCCTGTCTGTTAGCCAGTTTCTAACCCAGTTTACCACCCTTTCCCCCATGCCCAGCCTACCCAGCTAGTTTATCAGCCTCCTATATGGGATGGTGTCAAAGGCTTTGCTGAAATCAAGGTAAGCGTTGTCCACTGCCCCACTCTGATTCACTTCCTTTGTCACCCAGTCAAATAAATCAACCAGATTTATCTGACATGATGTCCCCACTGTGAATCCATGTTGTCTATGGTCCTGGGTTCCGATGGCATCTAGATGCCCACTATCCTTTCTTTAAGCAATGTCTCCATGATCTTTCCCACTACTGAGGTGAGCTGAATGGCCTATTGTTCCCTGCCTCCTCCCTGCTGCGGACTTGTGTAGAGGGACCACATCGCCCTCCTCCAATTCACTTATGTTGAATGACTCAGTGAACATGGCTGCCAGAGGTATTGCTATCTCCTTCGCAGTTCTGTTAATATCCTTGGGCGTATGCCATCTGGTTCCATCGCTTTGTCCACCTTCAATTTAGTGAGCTCCTGCAGGACTCTTTTGCCTTTGAATGGACTATTGTACAACTCTTCACCCTTGGCAACTGCTGTACTGCTGTGGCCCTGCCCTCCACTCTTCTGTGAATACTGAGCGGAAAGACACAGTGGATGTCTTGGGAGGAAGGCATGAAACTGTCACTTCAAATACCTAAACAGCACATACAAGCAAGCAACATTCGGCATTGACAAATGCTTGTTATTTTATATCAAAGCGAGCCATTGTATAATAGCAATAAGGCACTTCAGGGTGTGTGTTATTGTGTAAAAACATCACTCCTGAGGTGGTGGAAGCACTCGGCTTCACCTCGTGCTTCAACCCACCCCAGGAGTGACGTTATTACATGATAACACACACCCTGTTGTGCGTTATTGCTTAATTATTCACCTCTGAAATACATTTCAATCTGCATTATGTAGAAATTATGATAAACTATTAGTTAAATGTAGTAATTTAATTACCAAAACAATGTTATGTTGCAATAAAAGAGATTTTACTTAAAACAATCAATAGTTACGAAAACAATCATGTTAGGCACAGTTAAAACACCATTTTTTTCAAGCAACAATAAATACAACACAGTGACATACATAGCAATCAGGCAGATTATTTCTTCACATTAGAACTGTACTTAGCTTTTGATTTTACAGCCTGTAGAAGGGCTGGGTTTCAAACGATGTTGTAATGAAATTCAGTGCATTTTCAGTGCATTTCATGAGGAAGTTTACTGTGACTATCAGTTCTGCTTTTATTAGTTCCACTTGGCAATGGTTTCTTGTGTTTGTCTATTTGTTTTTGAGACGGGAGAAAACTGTCTCAGTAACTGCTGACGGTTAGGAGGCACTTGGAGAGTATGTTTACATTTTGGCTTTGGAAGTTGAACTCCTTCTCAACAGAATTAAGTGGGAATCAATAACAAAAAAAGATCCACATACGTGTCTCTTAGGTGTGAAGGGGTTTGTCACAATTGCTCAGTCACCTCCAGAGGATTGGGCATTAGTCAAAGTCTTTCATGGCAATTCAAGACATTTGTCCACTGCGTGTGCAGAAAGATTCCTTCAGAAATGTAAGTAAGTGCAGCTCCACCTCCAGCCAAGTGGCTTTCCTTGCTCACAGTTCATTTGCTTTAATTGCTTGTGCATGAAATCGGGACATTTGGTGTCCCACTGACACTTGATGTAGGTGACAGGATGAGGGTGATGAAACTGGGACTGTCCCACTGCAGGAAACAGGACTTGCGGTAACACTACACAAATACGGCTGCATTTGGTTTTGCACTAAAATTTCTTTACATGAAAATATCTAGTTTTACAGTAGTTGCTAGTACTAGACTGAATAGTCCATACCAGGAACATATAGAGGCTGACATCCAACTGGGCAAGACAATTAATTCTCAGTAAGATATCATCAGTTGTGCTGACAGTAATAATCTGTCACACATGACAATTGGAATTAATTTCTTTTGTTTTGCCCTTCCATGCTCCCTCAGCCAGCCACTCCAACTACCATCCCACATTTGCAGCCCCAGGTAACCCAGCATAATTCTTCACTGGGTGGGTCCCCTCCTTGAGGGGAAAGGTGCCAGTGGGGAGGACCTTCCACTTGGGTGCTGCTGAGGTGGTCGGGCTTTCCAGGGCTTCATGGTGGTGGGAGCTGGCAACCGTCATCTGGCTGGGAGTGCATCTCCCATTTTCTCCCCAGGATCATGGTGTGCCACTGACATCAAGGTGCACACTGACATCCATCATGCTCCCTGTGCAGAGAGGCCCAGTGCATTGCTGCTCTCCCAGCCTCCGCCAGGAGTCAGCAAGTACCGGGCAGTGGACCCTCCCTCTTCCTGGGAGAAGGCGAGCAGTCATTGGATGCTCAAGCCTTTTCCCCCCTGGCTGGCCCTCCAGCACCCAAGTCCATTCCCAAACCCGGATTGCTGGCATCACGAGCAGAAATCCAACCCCTTTGCCAATGGGCCGGCCTGGAATGAATTTCTGCAAAATTTTTATGATGATCTTGTAAAGGTCTTGAGAGACAGAGCCATACAACTAACCTGACCTGGCAAATAAATATTACATACAGCTGACCATCAACATACTCATAGGTCACCAGTTCTTTGGCAATCTGAAAGGGGAGACTGGTAACGTACATATTACCAATGTCCAACCCATTACTGTGAGTCCAGATCCAAAACTACAGTTTGTGGTAAGACCATAGTAGGACTCCAAGGTCAGGACTAGGAGACGCTAGTAGAATCCTATCAGGAAGGATGAAAAAGGGGACGCTGTAATGCTAGTTTGGAGTGTGGTGACCATGACTAAAGAGTGGATCCCTGTCATGGAGCCTGAATTATAAAAACTAGCCCATCAGGTCACACTGGAATCAGACAACTGTCCGACTCATGATGGTGAGCTTATAGGATATTGTGGACCTTAGGGATGAGGCCGATGCATCAGCGATGCCCCTCAGTGTGACCACAGTTCCCGAGATAGCTCTGAGTGTGTTCCTGATATTGACTGGAAGGATGAAAGTGAGTTAAGAATCTCTGAAATCCTGATGGAACAAAAAATGAAAGTTCTGCAGTAAGTGACGCACAGGAATGCTTTCAGTCAACACCTGTTGGATACCAGGTGTGTAGCTTTTGTACAACACAACATCCCTATGGAACACCACCTCCTGGTAGGGAGTGCTTCAGACTAATTCTGCCTGCTATGTCTCAGCCTGTTAAATATATACTGAAAGAGATGAGAGAAGCACAAGTAATCAGTAGAGAGCTACAGCACATTGCTTCAGCAATTGTGCTTGTGAAAAGGAAGGATGGGAAAATAAGATTCTGTGTTGATGACTGAAAGTTGACACATACCCACACCTGATATTGTAGACTCTCTGACAGTCCACAAGTCAGCAGTTTTAGCACTTGATGGGCCAATTTCAATGAACTGAGAGGTATCTTGGGCAATTCGATGCTCCTTGAACACCTCAAAGGCTAGTTTTAGCACTGTTTCAGGAGTCAGAACTTCAAACCTGTCCTGCTTTACCTTGACAACATTGTCATATATTGAAGAACTTACAGAGATCGTCTGCAGCATTTAAACATTATTTTCCAATTCATAACAAAGCATGGCCTCAAAAGAAAGTCATCAACATGCCATGTACTAAAGCCACAAGTGGACTATCTGCAATAAACATGTTCCATCACCTCTTCCTTCTTTAAACTTCATAAAATATGAAATAGCAGCTTGCTAGAGCCTAGATACTGCACAGGCATGGACAGAATAGAGGACAGCCAGAAATAGAAATGTTAAAGAGACCCTAGACACCGAGGCAAAATATTTCATAAAGGAAGTAGGTGATAATAGAATATCAAAACCACAGCATGTCTGGAAAATGCTTACTAGATTAGACAGGAAGAAAAAATTGACTGGCATCTTCCTTTTCAATAATTATGAAACTGTGGGTGATGCAGCCAAGATTGCAGACACACATAACAAATAGTTTGATATCAGTTTGGATTGTCACGGCACAATATTTGATGCAGAGTCCTCCCCCACTGAGCCATTAGTATCTGGACTAGCAAAAGATCCTCTTTTCCCCTTTAAATTCAGTTGATAAGTGGTTCAGAGGTTGCTGATGAGCTGCTTGTGCTGGACGTCAGGAAGATGAGTGAACTGTATGGTGCACCTACATGTCTTCTGAGGTATGCTGCACCAAGAATTTGGCTATTTATCATTTATCCTTAAAATGGGGCATATTTTCTTCTGCGTGTCAGGATCCCTGGTAGTTCTGGTGTTTAAGCCTAGTAAAGGAATCTCATGAGCTATTACAGATCCGCTTCTCTATTACCAGTGGAGTTGAAGGTCCTGAGAGACGAGTAGCAAGACAATTGAATAACTAAATGCAGAGCAAAAATGTGCTGAGTTGCAATCAGTCTGGGTTTAGGAAATGCTACTGCAATTGTTAAGGTTACTAACACTGTATAAATGGCAGTGAAAATTGCCTGAATGTTCGGAGTCATTTTTGCAGATCTCCTCAGGGCCTTCAACACCATCAGTCATAGTTTATTGATAAGCAAACTGTGAGAGATGGATTTTGAGGGGCTTCCATTGTGCTGTCTCACAAGTTATTTGACAGGTGATGAAGCAAAGTCAGGGCCTCAAGGTCTGCTTGGAAGCAAATGAGTAGGATAGAGCCAGAGGGGTCTGTTTTGTGGCCTCTGTTGTTCTCCTTATATACAGTATGAGTAACAAAGAGCAATGATTGCCCAGAATGGAGGTCCATATGTGTGCTGACAACACTGTAATGTATAGCATAGGTTGGTCCAGTCATCTGATACAGATCGACTGCAGTGGGGATTCAAGTGGCTGCAAGACTTTTTAAAAACAACAATTTGGTGTTGAATTCAAAAAAGTCACAAGCAATATTATATAGACCAACCAGGAAAGTTGAGACCAATGATGACCCTCTGACTATTGTAATCCATGACAATACTCAGTTGTTTTTGGTCCCTGCATATAAACTATGGGATATGATTAGATGCCCACCTCACCTGGCACCACCATATTCACAGTGTTGTGAAGAGGGTTGTTCCCAGAATAGGGTTTCTGTACAGACACCAACATTCTCTGTCGTTCAAAGTTAGGAAGCATATTGTTTAATGAATGATGGTGCCGATTGACATAGACAGCCAGTTCTGAGTGCTGTATCATTTTTTTTAAATATAAAATGTATTACTGACTGTCACTGCTGAAAGTCTGATGCTCTAGGAGTGACCTCACCCCCTCCCCAGGTTTCAGCTGAAAGATGCAAGCCAGGAGAAAATGCTGACAGCATGTGAGTTCACAAACACACAAGTTTTATAGACAATGTTTTTCATGGAAGGCTTTAATCAAGGATCCTGTTTGTCTGAGTTTATTACAGCTGTAGTTGCTATATCATATCCATTGTATGACATTGGAGAAGAACCAAGGTTGTTACACAGAGGTGCAATGTTGTAAATGCTCCTGTGAAGCCTGTGTGAGGGAGGATGCAGCATGGATCAAAAGAGATGTCATTTGAAACATGAGTCATGCTGAGGATTACAAAATTAATACTGAAAAGACATCCTTTTTTTTTAAAGATACATATTTTTTATATATAATCTGACAGAGAAGGATCTAGCTAACCTCACACAAAAAGTGGTTGGCCAATACAGTATGCTTAAGGAATATTCTGTTTTCCTACACAGAGACATTTTTTTACCTAGACTCTGACTAATAAAACATCTTTGGAGCACTTGTAAACAGGTAGTTAGAAAGAGAGCCAAATCTAAGTACTGTAAGTAGGAATTTGCACCTTTTAAACCTTGTTCTTTTAAAAGATTTGTATATCTTGTGATATAAGAGTTCTGTAGTTTGTGTTTTACATATTTTTAACTATTTTAATAAAATTCTTTTTAGAACTTACTTGGTCTGTCTTCGACTTCTTTTTATTTGTAAGAAAAGTATACATGGTTATAGCAGACACTAAGTATAAGCTTGAATGGTGATACCAAAGTGGAAAGAGAAGCATTTTAAATCTGAGGTCTTTATTGAAGTTTTTAAGGGTTCATCTCTGTATACCTGGTTAGGTGCTCATATGCAAAGATATCTGGCCCCCCAAAGACAGAAATATCTGAGCCTGTGCATTGGGTACACTAGCAAGAGGTTCACAGTTTGAATCCCTCCGAGACTTGAGACCAAATGTTGATCCAAACTCACAAAACAGACAAGAGGGTTACCTTGTTCTGTTAAACTGTTCACAAGACTGCGCTCAGAGGTTAGCACTTTGGGAGTAGAGGGCCTGACCTGCTGAGGGGGTTTGTGACAGAATGGTTGGCAGCAGTGGCATAATTTTGGTATCATAAGCTTTATTATTCTGTGTCAGCTTGAGACCGTAAGCTCTCTTGCAAAGAAAGAAAAAGACAGAGTTTTATTTTAAAAAGGAAACAGAACATATATCACTTAGTGTACAGTTAAGTTCCTACTCACTTTATTTTTTTCTAAAGTGCAGTCAGAGTAGTAGTAGTAGTCAGGAAAGATGACTTCCAACTACAGCAGGCACACTGTAGATTACTTAAGGCAGCTAAAGGAGGACAGAAGTGTCCTGGTCGAGGTGAAAGGCAGTTGAGCCTCATAGATGCCCTGATGGTAGCAGATACCCAGAGAAGTGAGTCTCCAACCATGACTGAAAAGGACCAAACCTCAAGTGTGGAAGGGTTAGTGGCCAGTGAGGGTCCAGAACTGATGAGGAGGACAGCAGGACCACTGTCAGTGAAGGGCCACAGCAGCAGGAGGGTCACCAGTATCCTAATCCAGAGGTACTCAGGCTGCAAATTGAGTTGCACAGGATGGAACTGGAGGCAGAGCAAAAACAAAGAGACACAGACTGTGAGCAGCATGAGCACCAGAGAGCTGCAGAGGAGAAGAGTGAGGAGTGCCAGAGGCAAAACAAACTGGAGGCAGAGCGAGAATGCCAAGAGGCAGAACGAGAGAGTGAGCAGTGGACCATGAGGCAGAGCGAGAGAAGTGAGAGGCAGAGGAGAAGAGAGAGGAGCACCAGAGGCAACACAAACTGGAGAAGCTACGACTCTGACCAGTGGCACCAGAGTAGGTAAGTGGCTTGGGCTTAACTGAGACTGCAGAATTGGGTTACAAATTGAACTCCAAATTAATAACCGAGTTTAAAGAGGGGGAAGATATTGATGTTTTTTTAAATTCTTTTGAAAAAGTTTGTATTTAGGCAAAAATTCCTAGAGAGTCCTGGAGCTTCCAGCTATCCCCGCTACTTACCGGGAAAGCTTGGGATGCATTGGGTCAAATGGACAATGAGAACAGCAATGATTACAGCAAGCTAAAAGCTGCACTGTTAAAAAAATTTGAATTAACAGCTGAATCATGCAGTGCTAAATTTCATAAACTCAGGAGAAGCCCTGATATGAGCTATGAGGAGCTAGCCACGAAACATCAGTTTTTAAAACGTTGGTGCAAAGAAATTGAGCAAACTCTGTTGATAAAATTGAAAATGTGATTTTATTAGAACAGTTTTATTGAGCTTGCCCAGCAGAGCTAAAACCTGGCTAGAGGACGAGATCCAAAAACAGTGCAAAAGACTGCTGGAACTCTCGGACCGCTATGCCAAGAGCAGACCTGCTCTGAGAGTGAATGGGGCAGGTGTGGCAGTGCAGAAAGTGAAAAGTGCACCTTCAGGGCAGCTAAAACCCTTACTGCCTCCACCCAAACCTGTTAGCCCCAGGTTTCAGAGAAAATATTTCTCTGAGAGAAGAACTGAATGTTGGGTGTGTAAAGAAACTGAGCATAATGCCAGGCAGTGTCCCAAAAAGGCAAGCAATAATACCCAACAGGATGCTAGAAAAGAAGTGGGTTGTTTGTGTGTCCCTGGAAGCATGCCAGTGAACATGAGGGAACACATGCACCCAGTTATGGTGAATGGTGTACAGACGCAGGGGCTAAGGGACACAGGGGCATCCCTGACATTGGTGAAAGGGGATCTGGTACAGCCTGGTCAGCTTATATCCAATAAATATGTCACTGTACATGGGTTTACTGGTGAAGTGAAAACATTGCCCCTGGCTAGTGTTCTCCTAGACTTGGGTGAAACAGGGGGAACTGTGCAACAGGTGGCTGTAGCCAAAACATAAGCAGTGGATGTGATCCTGGGTAACAATCTCCAACAGGAAATGGTATGTGCAGTTACCCATAGCCAAGTGGCAAGGGAAAATTGTAGCTCCCTGAACCCCACAGAAACCAGTGTGGAAACCACTGAGAGGCTGGTTCCCCAGCCTGTGTCTCCTGATATGGAGACTGATAAAAAGGGGGTAGAAATTTCCCTGGTAGCAAGTGACCACACAGCTATGGAAGATTACTCCGAAGAGGGAGGGGAGACCCATTGTCAGAGGGTTGGGATTGACAGTGATCCTGAGGGCCCTGGACGCTAGTGCTAGGGACCCTAGTTTAGTGACAGAAGGAACTTGTCCTGTACCTGGGACTGTGTGAGGGGTTTGCAGCTGCTCAGAGGGGTGATCCTAGTTTACAGAAGCTGAGGGCTTGGGTAGACTCGGATGGCACACAGGGAGATGATGGCAGACATAAGGTTTATTGGGAAAATGGACTTATGTATACTCAGGCAGTACAGACAGAGGGAGGGATGCTAGGCAGGCAACTTGTCATTCCCCAGGGGTATCATGAGCAGTTGCTCAAAATTGCACATGATATTCCCTTGTCTGGTCATCTGGGAATCACATGCACTACTAATAATGTGCAGGAGAGAGGAGCTGGAAATGAGGAGGAGATGAAAGGAAGCAAGCAGGGAGTAAGAGGGTGGAATCTTAGTGCTGGGACTCAATACTAAGAGGAGTTAGGTGGGGTAGCAAGGCGGAGAGGCATAGTCGCATTTGGGTGGAGGCCTTGCCAGGAATGACAGCGGAAAGGGTGGGACAGTCTGTTCTGAAATATGCTAGAAGGTAGGGACAAGCCTCATTTAATTATACATCTTGGGACAAACGACCTGGCTGACAAGACAGTGGATATAGTCCAGAGGAGGTTTGAGGAACTAGCACACTATGTGAGGGGCAGGAAGATCAGTAACTTTTCCGAGATACTTCATGCCAAAGGCAAGCACAACAAGAAAGTTGAGAATAGAGGAATTTAACAGATGGCTAAGAACCTGGTGTTGTGCTAAAGGGTATGGGCTGTTGGGGGGTGGGAGGGACCTGGGAGGACAGTAGTCTCTATGCCAAGGACAGACTACACTTGAGTGAGGAAGGAAAGAAAGTGTTGAAGCAGAGGATGGAAGAATATATAGAGGAAGTTTGGAGTTTAAACTGGAGTGAGGGGTGGCAGTTGGGGAAGAGATATGCAGGGACCACAGGTTGGGAAATCATATGAGCTACCTCCATAACAGTGACAAAGGACAAATGGCAAGTACTATTGGTGATGCTAGGAAAGGAGGGCAGGATGGGAGGAGGGAAAAGGGTGGAAGGTGGTTACCCTTAATGCTAGGAGCCTTGGGAGGAAAACTGCAGAGTTACAGGTTCTCATGGCAGAGGGAGAGGTGGACATTGCAGCCATCACGAAACATGGGCCACCCAATATAATGACTGGGACCTGTCTGTACCAGGGTACAGGTTATTTCGTAGGGACAGGGTGACTGGGAAGAGGGGGTGGTACTATATGTGAAGGAAGGACTGAAGTGTGTAAGGGAGGAAGGGAGGAGGGCAGTACAGAGTCACTTTGGTGCAAACCAGGATTCCAAGAATAGGAGTCTTAGAATGGGAGTGTGTACAGGCCACCATCTCAGATGGAGGAGTTAGACAGGAACTAGCGGGACAGATCAGGAGGACCTGCGAGAAGGGTAGTGTGGTGATTGTGGGGACTTCAACATGCCAGAAGTGGACTGGAGCACCCCAACAACCAGGAACAGAAGGAGCAGGTACTGCTGGATGCCTTCAGGACAGCTTCCTGCTGCAAATGGTCAGTGAACCAACCAGGTTAGGGAATACCCTTGACCTTGTGCTGGCAAATGGGGACTTTGTGAGAGAACTTACAGTGGAGGAACAGCTGTCGGGGAGTGACCACCACTCAGTATGGCTCACATTGGATATGGGCAAGGAAGGAGGAATCTGGCACAAGAGTGCTGGACTTCAGGGGCTGACTTTGGGAGGATGGGGGAGTGGTAAAGGGTACCTGGCCAGAATTCAATCTAGTATGGATACTAACCAGAGATGGGAGCTCATAAGTTGGGGATAGTGGAGGCAACCAAAACCTGCTGCAAAGCCCAGAGCAAGAAGGCTAGAGCTAAGAAACCGAGCTGGTTGAGCAAGGAGGTCATGGAAAAGGTAAGGAGGAAAGAGCTGCCTTTAGGAAATACAAGAAAACAGGGAGGGGAGGACAGAGAGAGTACTTGACAGAATCGAAGGAGGTGACAAAGGGCAGTAAGGAGCCAAAGCATCTCGGAACTCAGCTGGCACAAGGCATTAAGAAGGGAGAAGGACTTCTTAGTACATCAGGAGAAAAGGGCTGTAAGGACCACATAGTAAGGATTAGGAAGGAGGGTTGGGTGGAAGCAGGTATGATAAGGCGGAAGCACTAAATGAGTACTTCTGCTCAGTATTTACTAAAGAGAAGAGGGGTGACATCCAAGATGGGTGAAATGGCAGACGAGGGGGAAGTGGTGACAGATGAGAAATCATGGAGGACAGAGTTCGAGAGGGTTTGAAGGCACTAGGGTGGACAAGGCACCAGGCCCAGATGGCATCCACCCAGGGTACTGAAGGAGCTGGCAGAGGTCCTTGCAGGACCTTTGGCAGACCTATTTAATGCCTCACTACATTTGGGGTGTGTACCTCGGGACTGGAGGATGGCTCATGTGGTGCCCCTCCACAAGAGTGGCCCCAAGGATGAACCGGGAAACTACAGACCAGTGAGCCTCACATCCATCGTGGGTAAGCTAATGGAGACTATCCTGAAGGAGAGGCTGGTGGTCCTCTTAGAGGCCAAAGGACTACAGGACAGCAGACAGCATGGCTTCACACGTGGCCGATCCTGCCAAACCAACCTGGTCGGGTTCTATGACTGGGTACTAGGCAACTGGATGGGGGACATGCAGTGGATGTCCTGTATCTGGACTTCAGTAAGGCATTCGACTCAGTGCCACATGAAAGGCTGGGAAGGAAGTTAGTAGGCACAGGGCAGGTGCAATGCTGGTGAGATGGGTAGGAAACTGGCTGCAGGAAGGCAACAGAGGGTGGTGGTGGGTGGGGCTCTCACACCAAGGGCAGTGATGATGGTGTCCCACAGGGCTCGGTGTTGGGACCAGTGTTGTTTGGGATATTCATTGCAGACATATCATGGGACATCAAGAGCAAGATCAGTCTGTTTGCTGATGATACCAAGGTTGGCGCGGTGGTGGATGACCTAGGGGATGGCAGGGTTGCAGGATGATCTGGCAAAGCTTGAAACCTGGTCAGACACCTGGCAACTGGGCTTTAATGCCAAAAGTGCAAGGTGATGCATTTTGGGATGAAGAACCCAAGGAGGACTTACCAGCTAGGGGGAGCAGCTAGCCCAGACAGAGGAGGAGAAGGATCTGGGTGTGCTCATCACAGGGTCAATGAACAACTCGGCACAGTGTAGGAAGGCAGCTGCAAGGCCAACAAAAATGCTGGGTTGTATTGCAAGGTATATCCTCAAGGAGGAGGAGGTGATTCTGCCACTGTATAGGTCATTAGGTTAGACCACACCTGGAGTACTGCGTGCAGTTCTGGCGTCCGTATCTGAAAAGGACATTAAGTTACTGGAGGGAGTGCAGCGCGGGTGACAAAAAGATGATCAAGGGTCTGGGGGACTTATCATATGAGAGGAGGTTGAAGGAGTTGAACATGTACTCACTGGAGGAGAGAGAGACAGGGGGACATGATTGAAACCTTTAAATACATGAAAGGAATAAACAAGACAGGTACAGAGGGCTGTTCAAAGTAAGGGAGGCGGGCCACCAGGGGCCATGATATGAGACTGGAGCGAGGAAGGTTCAGGAGGAGATGAGAGACACTTTTTTACAGAGAGGGTGGTGGCTGGATGGAATGCGTTACCTGCAGAAGTGGTATGCAGTAGAACAGTGGACTGCTTCAAACGAGGATGGGACAGGACAAGGGGGAGGGTTAATGAAGGGGAAGGGTGGAAGGGAGGGGCAGCTGCAGAATAAGGGTGCTAGCTGCACATTCGAGCAGACTTGATAGACCTCTAGGCCTTTATCTGCTGGCAAATTTCATATGTTCGTATGTTCGTACTACGCAGCAGTAGCCCAGAATTTCTACTGGCCTAACTTCACCCAGCAAGTGAAGGAGTATTGCCGGTCTTGTCACCAGTGCCAGGAAATAGGGAAGGCGGGCAAGGAAATCCAAGCAGCGCTGATCCCCTTGCCCATGGCGGAGAAGCCATTTCAGAGGGTGGGAATGGATATTGTGGGGACTTTAAATACCCCCAGTTCCTCTGGGAAGAAATTCATCCTGACTGTGGTGGATTATGCCACCCGGTACCCAGAGGCAGTCACCCTGTCCTCACTGAGGTTGGACAAAGTGGCAGATGCCTTGCTTGGGATTTTCTCCTGTGTTGGGTTTCCACAGGAGGTAATCACTGATCGAGGGGGTTCCTTCATGTCGGACCTGATGAAATGTTTATGGGAGAAGTGTGGGTTGGTGCAGAGATGCAAAACACTGTATCACCCATAAGCCAATGGACCTGTGGAATGATTCAATGGTACTCTAAAGTCAATGCTCCGGGCATTTGCTGAACAGCATGGGAGGGACTGGGAGAAATACCTTCCCCACTTGTTGTTTCCATACAGGGAGATGTCCCAAGCGTCGACAGGATTTTCCCCCTTCTAACTCTTATATGGACGCCAGGTACATGGGCCCCTAGACTTGATCCAGGAGGACTGGGAAGGCAAGCATGCCACCCAGGGAAATCCCATTGTGGATTATGTCCTTAGGTTTAGGGAAAGGCTGAAGGAGCTTATGGGGACAGTTCAGAACAACCTGAAAGCTGCCCAACAGAAACAAAAAGTGTGGTATGACCGCAGAGCCAGAGCTCACTTATACATGGTGGGTCAGGAAGTCATGGTCCTTATTCCAGTCCGGAAAGACAAGCTGCAAGCTGAGTGGGCAGAACTGTACAAAGTGGTTAGGAAAGTAAATGACGTGAACTACATTGTGGAGTTACCTGACAGAAGACAGACAGGAAGGATGTACCATGTCAACATGATGAAGCCATATGCAAATAGGGGTGACATGGTGTTTGCAGTGTGTAGTCATGGGGAGGGGACGGATGAAGGAGACCCCCTTCTGGACTTGCTGGAGGAAAGCAAGCAGGAGTCCTCTGTGGAGGCAGTAAAATTGTCTCCCCAGCTGGCCCCGGACCAGGTCCAGAAAGTAAGGGAGGTTTTAGCAGACTTTGCCCCATTGTTTAACACCAAGCCTGAACTAACCCCCTTAGTGACACACGATGTGGAGACAGGGACGCAGACGCCCATAAGGCAGACAGCATATCAGCTGTCAGAGGCTGTCCAAAAGGACTTTAGGAAGGAAGTGGAGGAGATGCTGGATTTAGGGGTAATCCAGAGATCCCACAGCCCCTGGGCCTCACCCGTAGTCCTTGTGCCCAAGCCAGATGGCTCAACTCATTTCTGTGTGGACTATCATGGACTGAATGCAGTCACGAAATCTGACGCCCACCTGATGCCCCAGACGGATGAACTCCTAGACAAGTTGGGAGGGAACCTACCTTACAACTATTGACCTGACCAAGGGGTATTGGCAGGTAGAATTGACAGACAGAGCTAGGGAGATGTCGGCCTTCATCACTCCTATAGGCTTATTTGAGTTTAAAGTAATGCCTTTTGGAATGAAGAACGCCCCGGCCACTTTCCAAAGGTTGGTGAACCAGGTGTTAATGGTGTTGAGGAGTACGCTGTGGCGTACCTGGATGACATTGCCATCTTTAGTACCAGCTGGGAGGAACACCTATCCCACCTTAGGGAAGTGCTGGGCAGCATACAGAGGGTTGGGCTCACTGTCAAAGCCAAGAAGTGCCAGGTGGTTATGGGAGAAGTGGCATACCTTGGGATAGTGGTAGGCCAGGGAGAGCTCCATCCTAACCAAATAAAGATAGAGGTGATCCAGGCATGGCCAATACCAGAAACCCAAAAGTAGGTCAGGAGCTTTCTAGGGACAGCAGGCTACTACATAAAATTTGTCCCCAATTACAGTGCCCTGGCTGCTCCCCTATCTGACCTGACAAAGAAAAAAATGCCAAAGAAAATTACCTGGGGCCAGCTTGTGAGGAAGCCTTTACCAGACTGATGGAGGCACTGTGCAGTGCTCCTGTTTTGACAAGTCTGGACTATAGCAAACCCTTTATAGTTCAGACGGACACCTCAGACATGGGTATTGGGGCAGTACTGAGTCAGATGTCCAGCCAAGGGACAGATCACCCAATAGTGTACCTGAGCAGGAAGTTACTTCCAGGCAGCAGAGCTTACTCCACGGTGGAAAAGAATGTCTTGCCATAGTGTGGTCCCTAAAGAAGCTGAGAGCCATTTTGTATTGGCAGCATTTTGTGGTGCAGACTGACCACAACCTCCTGGTTTGGCTGACGAGATGGGGAAAAACAATGGCAGACTACTAAGATGGAGACTTGTTTACAAGGGTATGATCTAAAAATCGTACATAGGGCTGGAACAAAGAATCAGAACTCAAATGGGCTGTCTAGGGTCTATGAGGAGGAACTGATTTGGGAAGCTCATCCCATGTAGGGATAGATCCCCAAATTCAGTCTTGGTGGGAGGAATTGTGACATAGACAGCCAGTTCTGAGTGTTGTATCATTTTTTTAATACAAAATGTATTACTGACTGTCACTGCTGAAAATCTGATGCTCTAGGAGTGACCTCACTCCCCTCAGGTTTCAGCTGAAAGATGCAAGCAGGAGAAAATGCTGACAGCATGTGAGTTCACACAAACTCAGTTTTAGAGACAATGTGTTACATGGAAGGCTTTAATCAAGGATCCTGTTTGTCTGAGTTTATTACAGCCATAGTTGCTATAATATCCATTTTATGATGTTGGAGAGGAACCTAGGTTGTTACACAGAGGTGCAAGGTTGTAAATGTCTCTGTGAAGCCCGTGTGAGGGAGGATGCAGCATGGATCAAAGGGATGTCATTTGAAACATGAGTCATGCTGAGGATTGCAAAATTAATACTGAAAAGACATCATGTTTTTTTTTGTATAAGAGATATATTTTTTATATATAATCTGACAGAGGAGGAGGAGCTAGCTGACCTCACACAAAAAGGGGCTGGCCAATATGGTACGCTTAAGGAATATTCTGTTTTCCTACACAGAGACACTTTTTTACCTATACTCTGACTAAGAAAACATCTTTGGAGCACTTGTAAACAGGTGGTTAGAAAGAGAGTCAAATCTAAGTACTGTAAGTAGGAAGTTGCACTGTTTAAACATTGTTCTTTTAAAAGATTTGTATATCTTGTGATATAAGAGTTCTATATTTTGTGTTTTACATATTTTTAACTATTTGAGTAAAATTCTTTTTAGAACTTACTTGGTCTGTCTTTGACTTCTTTTTATTTGTAAGAAAAGTATACCTGGTTATAGCAGACACTAAGTATAAGCTTGAATGGTGATACCAAAGTGGAAAGAGAAGCATTTTAAATCTGAGGTCTTTATTAAAGTTTTTAAGGATTCATCTCTGTATACCTGGTTAGGTGCCCATATGCAAAGATATCTGGCCCCCGGAAGACAGAAATATGTGAGCCTGTGCATTGGGTACACTAGCAAGAGGTTCACAGTTTGAATCCCTCCAAGACTTGAGACCAAAGGTTGATCCGAACTCACAAAACAGACAAAAGGGTTACCTCATTCTGTTAAACTGTTCACAAGACTGCGCTCAGAGATTGACAGTTCGGGAGTAGAGGGCCTGACCTGCTGAGTGGGTTTATGACACCTATAACAGGCCATATTTTGATGGGTGGCCTGCCACGTAAGGTCATGTGAAACCTGCATGGGATGCTGAGTGAGCAAGGGCATTTTCCTGTTTCCACCCCGGGATCTGCATGTGACGCAACAGGCTTGTGTATTGGACACATGTGTGGGTTGCATCAGCACACTCCCACCCTCATCTGCTGGTCCCACTGTGCCTATGCCAGCCTCCGCTGGTTGTGGCGGGCAAATGGTGGCACTCAAGTCCCCGGAGGAAGAGAGTTGTCCTCAGGATGCTCATGCCTTTTTCTCCCAACCAGCCACAGAGTGGCTCCCGGTCTGTTCCTAAACCTAGGTCGTCACTGTGGCTGGAGTAAAGCACCCAGTGCCTCAGGACTCCATGCCACTGGGCTGGTTCCATCTGGACAAACTCAATGCTTTAATAAGTAAGTTAGTGTTCTTCATTCTTGTAGTACTAGGTAATGCCCATCATCATGGCCTGTATAATTTCTGTAATTGACTCCGCTTGTACAGAGACACAACCTACACCAATTACAACTAAAGAAAAAATGCATCAGTGGGAAAGCCTATTATATTAGTGAATAGGTGTCTGTAAGGCATACCTGACTTGGCACTCGTTCATCCAGTAGTTTGACTTTGGATGTCCCACATGTAGCTTCTGTCAGAGACAATCAGCCATTCATCTTTGATGCCTGTTAACTTAGAATAAACTCCCAATTTTTTAAGAACAGCAACTCGTACATTACTCTCCAGTAATCAGCTCAAAAAGTGTTTTACTGTAAATGGTTCCCACTGTCTGTATTGTTGATTGCTGTCAACTGCATTTTATAAATGATTTATACTGTTCTATTTTTATTATTGTTGCATTTTATAAATGTTATGTACGGTTCAATTTTTATTAAATCAAGCAGCAGCTCATTAGAAGCCACATTCTCAGTCTCGTAGACTACGAACTGGTGAACTACGGTGCAGCTGGTAGCAAAGTACTCAACAGAGTCCAGGGCTTAATGAACAGGGCCTGCTGTTTTGCACGTAACCAAAAATGGGACTCACATAAATGCACCCTGAACTATGATTTAGTTTGGCTTATTCCTGACTCCTGCCTACATTATCTAACCCCCGTCATAGGTAAAAAAGCCTTACTTGGGCAACTATTCACAGGTGTCCAATCCTTCCTTAGCTCTGTGGCCTCCAAGCACACCTCCAGGGGTGCTCCACAACTCCTTGATGCTCCAAAGAAGAAAAAATTCCCTGGGTCAGTCCTGCTTCTCATTTAATTTCCCCAAACTATGAAATTCCCTCACCCCATCACTCAAAACTTCTGGCTCACTTGCCAACTTTACCCCCTCATAACCCCTGTGGCTGCTATCGCTAACCAGGCTACCACATTCCCTCATTCCTCCCTTGACCTCCATGCCCTCTTACTCCCACACTTTGGGCTTTTGTACCATACTCTTGTATCTTGTGTTCCTTGGCTGCACTACTCGACAGCCCCCAAACTACTACTAGGCAAGACTACACAAAAAATTAATACTTATTCTCTTCTGAAATGCTTGCACTGTAGCGCTGTCTAATCACTGCTGTGTAATGTACAATCCCAGTTTCCTGTACCAAGCTACTATATATATTGTGGTCATCTTGTTGCTTACTCAGCTGTTAGTTAATATGTCTACCATGATGTGTTACTCAGCAGAGTCTTGCCATGCCAATTATCACTGTAAATATATAAAATACTCCTTGTCCTTAACTCACAGTTCAATGCTGTAAATATGTTCATATATAACTGTTACAATGCTTTTCTGTTGTATGTAACCCTAGACCCTTTGAAAATAGGCTCTGCCTAAAGGATCTTTGGCCGCATTCTAGAAGGGTGGCGCAAGTTGCCGCAGAACGCAACTTGTGCCACATGCAACTGCGACATTGACCCTGTGCCCTATTCTAGAAGGGGCAGGGTCATTGCAGCTTAGTTCTGCGACTTGCATCATGTAGCCAGGTATGCCGAACTGCAGGCATACCTGGCAAGCATGTCGCAAGCTGCAACAGCAGGGTGGTGCGGTCAACTCTTCCCATTAGTGCTCGACCCAGAGTCACTAGGTGCATATGCAGCATATACCCCGGTAGTCTAGTGCCCCCCCGAACAATGTACAAATGTTAAACCCTCCACTTTCCTGGTAGTCTAGTGCCCCCCCCGAACTGTATAATATGTATTACGAGCCCCATATCCCTGGTAGTCTAGTGCCCCTGAACTGTATAATTTGTATTACGAGCCCCGTATCCCTGGTAGTGTAGTGTCCCCCTGAACTGTATAATATGTATTATGAGCCCCGTATCCCTGGTAGTCTACTGCCCCCACCCCGAACTGTATAATATTAATTATTAGCAACCATATCCTTGGTAGTTTAGTGCCCCCAGAACTGTATAATATGTATTACAAGCCCTGTAACCCTGGTAGTCTAGTGTCCTCCACCCACCACCCAGCCATACAGCTCACCCAGCAACCTCATTTTCAGCCGGGTTCGCACAGCCTACCTCAGTAATTAAGGCCAGCTGCCAACTGAGTTCGTATCAGCCGCATTGCAAAGACGTGCTCAGATATTAATATCTGAGCACAATTTTCAGTATGTGCTGATACTGGACTCAGCTGGTGGCTGGCTGTGGTGGTGAGAGGTGGGCTGTGCCAGTCGCTGGCTGGGGATGAGTGGGGAGGGTGCTGGGTGGAATGCTAGAAAGTTTTACTACACAGAGAGTGGCTGAGCTGTGGAACAGCCTGCCAGCAGAGATAATTGGTGCAAGGGTGGGGGAACCAACCTAGAGGAGTCGAGACTGGCAGACAGGACCCGATTGGGGGGCCTGAGGTGGTGGGACCCATTACGGGAGGATATCATGGTCTGGTTCTGCCTGAACCTAGGAGGGGTAGAAGGCCACACAAAGATGGAGGTAACTGACTTCAGGGGGGCGGATTTCAAGGAAATGGGAAGGATTCTTAAGGAGCACTTGGATGGGATTAGGCCAGACATGGACGCTGACAGTAGGTGGGAAATCATCAGGAGGGGGGTGCAGGATGCTACCAGCACCTGTGCAAGAGTAAGACAAATATGCGGTTGGGCCCAAAAACCCTGCTGGTGGACCAGGGAGGTTCAAGAGGTGGTGAGGGGAAAGAAGGCAGCCTATAGGCAATTCAAGTGCTTAAGGAGTGAAAGGGACCGGGGGAGTACGAGCTGATGACTAGAAGGGCCACTAGGGTGGTGAGAGTGGCTAAGGCAAGGAAGGAGCAGAACATGGCCAGGGAAAATAGGAGAGGGAACAAGGGGTTCTTTAGATACATTGGAAAAAAATGAAGGGTGAAGGGGCAGATTAGCAGGATTAAAACAAGGGAGGGATGGGCACAAGAACCAGGGAGCAGGCTAAGGTACTAAATGAGTACTTTGCCCTGCTTTCACCAAGGAAATGGGGGCTGCATCATACATGGGAGGAGATGGTGAAACTGACGAGGGGTTTTACTGATCGGCGGTCTGGGAAGGTGGCATCACTGGCAGGTGGGGAAGGCAAAGCAGGGGACGAGGTAGCGGAGATGGAAATCATGGCAGAGAGAGAGGGAAGGCCCTAGGTCCCTTAAGATGGAGAAAGCACCAGGGCCAGATAAATTACATCCCAGAGTGCTGAAGGAACTGGCAGATGTCCGCATGAAACCCTGGCAGAGTTTCTGCATCTCCTGAGGACAGGATGGGTACCCCAGGACTGGAAGATGGCTATAGTAGCCTATCCACAAGGGGATCAAGATCAAGGGAGGTGGCAGGGAACTACAGGCCTGTCAGCCTGACATCAGTGGTGGGCAAGGTGTTGGAGGGCAGTCAAGGAGACTGGGGACCTGGAAAAGTTGGGGTTCCTGGGCCGATAGACAGCATGGATTCATCCTGGGGAAATCATGTCAGACAAACCTTGTGGAGTTCTATGACTGGGTGATGAGTGCCTTGGACCTGGGTAGACCAGTGGATGTCCTCTTTCTTGACTTCAGCAAGGCATTTGCCTCTGTTCCTCATGGGAGCCTGTTGGATAAGCTGGGAGAAATGGGGGTGGGGAGCCAGATGATCAGATGGATAGGCACTTGGCTCCAGGACCGGACCCAGAGGGTCGTTGTTGGTGGGATAGCCTCATCCCCAAGTAGGGTCATTAGTGGAATCCCTCAGGGATCGGTCCTGTTCAATGCCTACATCTCTGACATAAGGAAGGGTATCAGGAGTGAGATGAGTCTCTTTGCGGATTACTCAAAACTGGGGGCGGTGGTGGATGGGGAGGAGGGGAGGGTGGCCCTACAGAGGGACCTGGAGGCTCTCGAAAGGTGGTCTAGAAAGTGGAGGCTGTGGTTCAATGCAGGAAAATGTAAGGTACTACACCTGGGAGCCAGAAACCCAGGCCAAGTGTACACCCTGGCAGGGGAAATGCTACAAGTCTTGATGGCTGAGAGAGTTGTGGGGGTGGTGGTGGATGTCAAGATGAACAACTTGGAGACTTGTAGGAGGGCAGTGGCAAAGGCCAACAGGATGCTTGGATGCATTGCTAGGGGGTCACCTCCAGAAGGAGGGAAGTGATACTCCCACTGTATAACTGCTTGGTGAAGCCGCACCTCAAGTACTGCATGCAGTTTTGGAGGCCACATTTAAAGAGGGACATTGAACTCTGGAGAGGTCCAGAGGAGGGCAACTAAAATGATTTGGGGCTTGGGGATAGGATCTATGGGGAGACACTCAAAGAGCTAAATATGTACACATTGGAAGAGATAAGGACTGGGGGCATGACAGAGGTCTTCAGGTACATGAAGGGGTAAACAGGGGAGGAGAAGTTAGATGCTCTGAAGGAAGTGGGGGCAACTAGAGGGCATGGGTGGAAGCTGGAGGGGGAAGATTCAGGGGAGAAAGGAGGAGGTGCTACTTCACTGAGAGGGTGGTGGAGCCATGGAATGCGCTGCCCAGGCGGCTGGTGGAGGCAGAGATGGTGTAGGGGTTCAAGAATGGGTGGGACAGGTACATGGGAAGGGTTCTGGAAGCAAAAACCAGTGCAGCAAGAATATCCGGGACTGGGAAGGGAGAAGCCGGAGAGGGAGTCAGCAAGGTCAGCTCCCAGGGTGGGGGCTGACCAAACGAGCAGACACGAAAGACCATTAGGCCTATTCTGCTGGCATTTTAGTATGTTAGTAAGATACATTAATGGGTTCAAGCATGGCTGGGACTGAACAAAAGGCTTATTAATTACTCAAGGGGGTAGCAGTAAGGCAGGAGCAAGGGGAGAGTGAGGGCAAAACCCAATATGCCATGGGATAGAATTGGGTCAGCAGGGTAAGGCATATGAGGAGAGGTTGAGGGCACTGAACACGTACTTCCTGGAAGACAGGAGAGAGAGAGGGGGGACATGACTGGGACCTTCGAGTACTTGAAAGGGATAAATAAGGTTGATAAGGAGAGTCTTTTTATGCTGAGTGGGAACCATAACACAAGGGGGCACAGTCTTAAGTTGGAGTGTGGGAGGTTTAGGAGGGAGGTCAGGAAGCACTTCTTCACAGAGAGGGTGGTGGGCACTTGGAATGTGCTGCCGGAAGAGGTCACCTCATTGAAGAAAGTGGGCAGCTTTAAGAGAGGCTGGGATAGGCACAGGGGGAAGGTAAAGATCATGGGTAGGGAAGATGGGAGGAGTTGGAAGGGAGGCAGGGACATTAGCTCAAGCTGTGGACCCTGCAAAATGAGCAGACTTGATAGACCAAATGGCCTTCTTCTGCTGACTTCTTCGTATGTTTGTATGTTAAACTGGGAAGACTGACTTGACCAATGGTCTTTTTGTCGACATTGTCTGTTTCAATAAACATAAACCTGTAGTAGCTGCAAAAGGAGTGTCCTCCGATCCAACAAGATTAAGGTGGTAAAGGAATGGCCTACCCTAGTAACTATTAATGATGCCCAGAAATTGTTTGGCCTTGTGGGTTATTATTGACACCCCTTTGTTATCGCCCATCTTGCCCGTAGCTTAGCCGCTGGAAATTTGAACTTTGTTTAGTGCTGAATCTCTATTCCATTGTCATGGCAACTTTATCAAAATAAATGTAACTTGCAGTTTATTTTATGTTTCCTATTTACTGGTAAAACTTTTTGAAATCAATCAATGAAATGATCAATGTTTTGTGAAAGATTTTGTTAAGCTTGCTTCATCTCAACTACTCTGACGCAAGGGCCAAACCTCCAAGAATAGTCTAATATGGTGGACTGTGACCCAACAGGAGGCATATGATTAACTAAAAGTCATACTTACTGAGGCGCTTGTACTGGCCTACCCAGACTACCAGCAGCCATTCAGAGTGCACACCGATGACAGCAATCAGGCTCTAGAAGCAGTATTGACCCCATTACAAGAAGAGGTAAAGCATGTTATTGCTTATACCAGCCATTGATTGTGAGGCTCTGAACACAATGACGAGAGGTGCAGCTCTTTTTTAACCAGAATTTCTCGCTGTAGTGTTGGCTATCACAGAAAAGTTCTACAACTATCTAGCACCAACCCCATTTGTAGTCTTTATTACAAACAATAATCCTTTGGCTCATCTAAATACCGCCAGACTTGAAGCCTTGGAATAAAGGTGGTCATTCAAGTTGGCAAATGTTAACATCATCAAGTATAGCTCTGGAGAGTCAAATACCAAATGCTGATACACTGTAATAGTTATCCACTCAGACTGATGACAAATTGGTGATACTTCCAGGGAGAATTTGTAAATGCCTCCCTTCCTTGAAGTTCTTGTGGATGAAGTATGTGCTTGCAGCCAAAGCTACCAAGAGGCCATCCCAGAGTAGGAACTTGAGCTACCAACCAGTGTGGAAGAATAGGCAGGGGGTGCAGGACCCAAGTTCTATTATTTGACATGTAAAGGACCTGATATAGAAAGCAGTCAGACCCTAGAGTCAGGAGCCAGAAAGAAGGCTGATGTGGAGCTCAGCAAATGTTTGCAACAAAGAGCTCATATGGCAATTGAGAAGGACAGATTAATCTGAAGGAGTCAAGACCTGAACACTTACTGCAAAATAGTTTAAATTGTAATACCACAGCATAGTGTGTAAGTCATTTTGGAGGCATATCACGATCAGTCTGGACAATCTGGGCACAACAAAACTGTGGCCAATATTCACAAGCATTTTTCTTGGATTTGTATGTGGGAAGACAGTGACATAGGAGAAGACCCCTAAGACATGTAGTATGAGGTCAGGGGTATAGAATTGGCATGGCGTGCATGGACCAGATGAACTTGGGTCCCACAACCCATTCAGCTGTTACTGTACAGTCTCTCAGGCGTTTCTGGCACCAAACAGTTGCAACTGAAGTGTTCAAGATGAACCAGCACTTCGGCAGCAGGTGAAAGCTGCATTTCTTGCCGAGGTATACACCAGACCATCGCTTCAGTACAGAAAGGGCTGCTGTGGACTTTTCTTGTCTGTTTTCACCGTGTTTACCAGGACTGTTGCCCAAAAGTTGTAGGGGGTCTGGCGGCGGATCAATCAGAGGGCAGGACTCCACAGGGGTGGGGCACAGTTCTTTTTCAAAGCCCCGTGCCTCCCATGGGTGCGAGCACCATGGCACAAGCATTGTGAGAGGCACGAGCACCACTCGGAGAGAAAAAATAGTTAGTAAAATTTGCTTTCGCACAACTTTAATATGCATTTTTCTATATCATTGGGGGGTTGGTTATTGATGGGCATGTGGTTAGTAAACAAACATGCATTAAAGGAAAACTGTAATAGTGTTTGTAAAGGGATGGCCTTTATGGCCATGAGGGGACAAACTCATATTTATCAGCCTGAGATTGTTAAAAGATGCAACCCCTTTACATACACGAGGAAATTATTTTCAAAGTCCTTTGTTGGCAAGAGTGGTGTGTTTGGAGCAGCAAATTTCAGGGCACAAGATTTGCTCTGTTTTATATTATTAGCCTCATATGGTGATGTTGAATATAATTCGGGGCCTAAGGAAATTGATGACATTACAATTACACATGACAATGTTAGAAGTCTTACACGTGAGATTGATCAATATAGAATTTGGGCAGCAGAATTGGACCAGAATATTTTAGCAATTTCTGATATCTGGCCTCACTCAGAAATATCTAACAAAGAGGTGCATTTGGCAGGGTATAATCTACAGAGGGAGGAAGGACAGGGAAAAAGGGGGGAGGGGTGTTATATAAAAGAAAGTTTGGGACCTAACCCAACGTTACTTGCAAATAATGTGGAAGGAGTTGACTGTTTATTAATTAAGTTGCTAAAAACAAAACTATTGATTGGTGTTAGTTATGCTCTCTCCCCGAAACCAAAATAATAACATTTGAAGTTTTAGCTGATATACTATTGGAGCACGTAAGATATCAGTGTGTAATACTAATGGGGGATTTTAGTGCAAATTGGGGACAGGATAGAGGAAATTAGTTAAAAACTAGTTTTGATGTTCTGGGTCTACAATAAGTTACTCAATTACCCACGAGAAGTCTGAACAATAGAACATAGGGTTAAATATTGGACCTGTTCTTAATCTCCCAGGACTTGAAAGTGGAAGGTTGTGGGATCCTATCATTGAATTTGGGGGATCACAACCCAATACAATGAAAATTAATTTTGCAGAGAGCCCTGGGAGGCAGAGAACATAACCACTGGGTGAGGAATTTAAAACAGGTTTAGTGCAGAATCTTTTAGAAATAGCCTTAACAATTTTAATTGGGAAAGAGTGTACCTGATCCCAGATCTCGATTTAGCTATCCATGAGTTTACAAACTCTTTTTTGGAAATAGTACAACAGCATGCCCAAAAGACAAAAAAGAGCAACAGCTAAAAAGACGTAGCATGGTTAAAGGAAAAATTAAAAACACAGCTATGAATAAGAAATAGGGTATGGAAACAAGCCAAAAGAACAAAAACAGTGGAGGACTGGAATGTGTTTAAATCCTGGGGAAAAAAGTGTAAAAAAGAGATAGACACAGCAAAAAAAGGTATTATCAAAACAGTTCTAACAAGATGCAGGATCCTAATAAGTTCTGGAAAAATATTTCAGAACTAAGAAACCCGGTAAAACCAAAAAACCCAATTAATTCATTAAATGGGGAAAAGTTGGTTGATGACCCAGAGAGGTTGCAAATTTATTTCATTCTTATTTTAAGGAATTACCTGACTTAAAGATACCTGGTTTAAATTACAAAACAACTAATGCTACCACAGAACAGACTTCAGCCTCTTTACATCATAATACTACAAGATTTAGATTTAGGGAGATTGAAACAAAAGAAACAATTAAAGAATTAAAAAGATTGAAAGTGTCAAAAGGTGGAGGAATGGATGGCATTGAAGCAAGATTTTCAAAGACTGGCGCAGATATACTTGCCCCAATGATCACATATTTTTATAATTGGAGTTTAAATTCCTCATTGGTGCCTGAAATTTGGAAAATGGGGAAAATTATTCCCATATTCAAGGAGGGAGGTAGCATTGTTCCCTCAAACTATAATTCAATAACTTTACTCCCCATCCTGTCGAAGGTGCAGGAGAAATTGGTATATTGCCAGTTTGGCCAGTACCTTGAACAGGAGGGGATTATAACAGAGTACTAGTGTGAGTTTAGGGAGGGAAGGTCCATGAACACCACCCTAATGGACTTCAACAACCTGGTTGCAACATCACTAAACCAGGGCAGGAGCACGGGGCAGTGTTCGTGGACCTTAGCAAAGCCTTCAATTTGGTACAGCATGAGGTCCTGTTACAGAGGTTGTCTGATATTGGGGTACAGCAGGAATCTCTGAAGTGGTTTAAGTCCTACTTGGCTGATTGCAAACAATGTGTCCAGTGTGGAGCCACCATCACAGGTCTGGAGGATATAAAAAGAGATGTACCACAGGGCTCAATATTGGGCCCTGTATTGTTTAACATTTATGTCAATAATTTAGCAACCCAGATAAGAGGAAGTGAGATCAGGCTCTATGCAGATGACACTGTCGTAGTGGCTTCTGCAAATAATCCCGAGGACCTGAGACAGCAGCTCCAGACAGACTTTACTAATCTGGAGATGTGGATGAGGGACAATGTCTTATTAATAAGTACAAAAAAACAGTGTATGAAATTTTATGTAGGTTTAAAAGAAAACAAAAAAAATTTCTGATTTGCAAATAAACTTTATGGATGGGACAATGGGTCAGAATGTAACAACTTATAAATACTTAGGAGTCCTTGTGGACTCCTGGTTAACTTTCTCAGAGCATATCCAATCCCAAACTAAGAAAGTCTACCAGAGGATGGGAGCCCTTAAAAGGATGTCTGGGTGTTTGACCAGAGACAGTACAGCTAGACTGGTGAAGCAATTACTATTACTTGTGGTAGAATATGACCTTCCTTTATATATGCATTCCAATCAGAAATCTTTGGCTAAATTGAACCAATTGCATTATAGTATGGGGAATTTTATATTAAGAAAAGGCTATGGGGTACATCATTGTATAGTTTTTCAGGAACTTGGTTGGCTTCAACCAGCAGCACAGAGGGAATACCTGTGTCCTTTAGTCTGTCGCAGACTAATCCATCAGAAAAATAGACAACACCCATTGGTACATTTAATACAATTGGAAAGACATATGTTTACATTAAGGAAAACCTCATGGAAGGTACCTATGAATAGAACTTTAAATAGGATGGGAGACATTACACTTCAGAATACTTGGGCTAGAAATTGGACTAAATTGCCTTATGAATTAACTGTGATATTTGATCTGCACAAGTTTAAATCCATGTTGAATAAAAATATATATGTTCAATGCCAATGTTTTAGATAAATGTTGAATGTGTGTTTGATATTGTGATATATCTATGCTAATGTATCTTCTCCATCATTAACTTATGTGAACAAATGCTGTTTTGTATGTCCGGTAATTTGTAACCTTTTATAAACCACAGAAATTTGTTGTAAATGGGGTTTCTTTTCCCCAACAAATGATCCTGTATAAAAATAAATTTTTATCAAATCAAATATGGTAGGCCTCTCTTGGTGTCAGAAGGGGCTGGGCATAGCTCTGGGATACCCTCTGTGTCTATAGTATGATGGTATGCTCACCAAAGTGTTCCCAATAATAATGAAACACACTTTCACTCTCTCTCTCCCGAACCATGGAACGTGTTCAGATTTAACTATCTGTCTGGACAGAAATAATATCACACTGCAAGGTGTTTAAGTAGTTGTCACTTTTTACTGAAGAGTCACTGATTTACAATTACACACATGGGAACCTCAGTACTCAAAATGCTCTCCTTGTTGGTATCTTATAGACAGGTTTAATCCTGGCTGCTGAATCAAGTAAAAACCTGCAGGGTCCCCTTATATAGGCTGTACCCCACTACCATCCTTCCTAGGCCACATGACATCTCTTATTTCTTGTAAACACCAGTGGGTGATGTTATTTATTTATTTATTTATTGAAATATTTCACTAGGAAGGCACACTGAACAACAAGTTGCTCATCTCCCGGTGTGACCGGGGGGGGGGGGGGTTACAATTGGATGAAGAATTAGACATACACTTTAACGCTTAACATTTAACATATCCGAGAAATTAAACATTCAATTACATTTGTAACAAAACATACAGTTAAAAAGTATCATAACTAATCATACAGTCGCATTTGTGACATAACATACAATTAAATATAGGATGCCTGTGGAATATGCTTTAATTACATGTGGCATATCTGAGGAACATAGTACAGAAATTTACTGTAGCCTTGGAGCCAATTCCTTGCAGGAATGGATCATGGTTAATAGACAGATCATTTAGCAATTATTGAATGAATGAGGTCCAGTGGGGGGACATCAAGAAGGGTAGAGGGGATGACAGGGGATACCAGCTGGGGAAGGAGAGGCTAAAGAATGGGGAAAAATTGCTGGAGAAAAGTGAGCAAAAAAAAAAAGAATCTGTTGTGAAGGGCAAGTTAAAACAGGGCTAGAACACTCTGGGAGCACCTCAGACAGAACAAAAAGTGTAAATTATTAGCTAAAGTGAACTAATTACTTTGATTAAGTGCAGGGGGTATAGAGGGGGTCAGGAGAGAAGTGGGGGTAAGGAATAGGGAAGGGAAGGATGAGTTGTACCTGGAACTGGCCTCTTTAGAGTGCAGAGTTCACTGCCAGTGGCGGAATGAAGTGAGGACTTAGAATAAGGGGTAGGAGCAGGCAAGGACAAGTTGGGTAGAGATAGTAGAGGGGATGGTAAAGGGAAGGAGGAGGAGGGGTGGAAGAAACTTGCCTAAGACTTGGCCTCTTCAGGATGCTGAGAATCCTGCCAGAGAGCAGACCCAGGCAAGGACGAGTTAGGTAGAGAGGCTGAAGGGGAAAGGGGAGGGAAGGAAGAGTCATTTCCCAGTGCTGGACCCCTCCAGGATACTGAAAACCCTGCCAGGGGGCAGAACTAGATGAAGACAAGTTGGAAAGAGAGAAAAGAAAGGATGAAGGGAAAGGAGGGAAAAGAAGAGAAAGAAGATGCTTGCCTAAGACTAGGCCACCCCATGATGCTGAGAAACCTATCAGAGTGCAGAATCTGGTGAGGACTAGTGGGGTAGAAAGGATATAGAGGAAGGGGGAGTGAAGGAAGAATAATTGCCCAGTGCTGGACCCCTCCAGGATGCAGAGAACCCTGCCAGGGGATAGAATTAGGTAAGGACAAGTTGGGCAGAGGGAATAGTGGGAGATAGAAGAGAAAAGGAAAAAAGAAGGAGAGAGTGAAGAATCTTACCTAAGAGTAGACATCACCAGGGTGCTAAGAATCCTGACAGAGGGCAGATTTAGACGAGGACAAGTTGGGTAGAAAGAAGAGAGGGGAAGGGAAGGGGAGGGGAAGGAGGAGGCTTGCCCAGTGCTAGACCCCTCCAGGATGCTGAGAACCCTGCCAGAGGTCAAAACTAAGCAGGGACAAGTTGGTAATGGAAAAAAAAGGTTAGGGGTAGGAGTGAGGGGGTAAGCAGTGAAGAGAAAGGAGAGCATGCTGAGAAGCAGGCTCGGGGAGGAAGGTTTAATAGGGGATGTGAGTCATGGAGAGGAGCAGAGGCATAGGAGGACAGTTAAGAAGGGTTAAAGCAGCAGCAGTTAGATGAGAGAAAGTTATGTAAGGCAGAGGCAAGAGTGTAGGAGGAGGAGGAGGGGTGCCATATTTGGGGGGGAGGGAGTTCCAGATTTGCAGGAAGTGATAGGTAAAGCCTGACTGACTGACCGATGAGAGTAGTTTGATGGGGGACCAAAAAAGTGCAAGTCTCAGAAGATCTGAGGGAGTGGGAGGGTGGAGGGGGAAGACAGTGAGCATGGGAGGTAGGAGGGAGTTCTAACTAAAATTTAGAAGTGAGTCTGGTATGTTGAGTGAGGTGTCTGTTGGCAAGCGGGGGAAGGGACAGGGCATGGTAGAGGTCACAGTGATGACTGCATGAGGGAGCATCAAGGGCAAATCAACAGAAGGAGTTAAGAGAGTGTCCAATCTGATTAGGGAGGCTTTGGAAGCGGCACCATAGACTACATCACAATAGTCAAAAATGGGGAGGATCATCTTCTGGACTAGTTTACATCACGCTGTAGGAGGGATGCAACTATGGTTCCTGAATAAGGCGCCAAGCTTGGGGCGCACTTTTTTCAGGATGGCGTCAGTGTGGCCAGAGAAGTTGAGGTGTTGGTTTAACCAAACCCCAAGGTATCTGAGTGAAGAGGTATCCTCTAGGATTGTCCCATAAAGGGTATAGAAAGATGGTAAAGGGTGGAGACTAGAGAGTCTCTGCCTAGTGCCAAAGTCTTATTGGCATTTAGGAATAGTTGATGTGAGGCAAACCATAGCTGAACCTTGTGAAAGTCATGCTGAAGGGTGGTTGCTACATAGGCGGGGCATTTGCCAGAGGAGAACAGGACGGTGTCATCGGCATACATATGGATAGAGGAGGAGAGGGAGCATACTGAGGGAAAGTCATTTAGGAAGATGGAGAAGAGAATGGGTCCAAGCACTGAGCCCTGTGGGACTCCTGTGGAAATGGGGGGGGGGAATTGTATCCTGGATCTTGACTGATTGTGTTCTGCCTGAGAGGTAAGCTCTAAACCAGTTTTGGGCAGAAGTAGACAAGCCAGCAGCCATAAGGGAGTCAAGAAATAGGGCATGGGAGACTGTGTCGAAAGCCTTGGTGAGGTCGACAAAGATGGCAGAGGTAATGAGGCCATTATCCATTCCGGTGAGGATGGAGTCAGTGAGCCTTAGTAGGGAGGTGGTAGTGGAGTGGCTCTTCTGAAAACCAGATTGGAACTGGGTGAAAAAGGAAGAATCATCGAGGAAGGAGGTTAGTTGAGAGAGGACCAGGTGTTCTTGGAGTTTAGCAAGGGCAGGGAGGAGGGAGATTGGCAGAAAATTTGCAGGGGAGGAGGGGTCACCACCCTTTGGAAGAGGGAGGACCAGTGCATGTTTCCAGGATGAAGGGACAGATGAGGACGACAAGGAAAGATTTAGGATTAAGGAGAGAGGGTAATCTATAGCAGAAGCTGAAAGGCAGAGGAGTTTAGGGTCAAGGTCACCCGGCAATGAGCCTTTGGAAGGATTAAGAGAGAGAAGGGCCGTTAGTGTTTCTTCTGAGGAAACAGCAGAAAAGGAGAAGGAAGGGTGGATGTGGACGAGTTGTGTACTAGGTGTGGGAGGATAAGGAGGGTGGAGGTTAGAGGGAAGGGACTTTAGAAGTGCTGTGGCACAAGAGGCATAATAGGAGTTAAACTCTTGAGCCATTGCGCATGGTTCGGAGACCAATGAGTTGTTTATTTTCAGCACAGGAGGAGGCAGATGTGAAGAGGGGAGAATAGGGCGTGGACCACTTTCCAGAATTTGGAGAGGGAATTGATGTTTTTGAGAAAAAATTATATAAAATATTCAGACTTAGCAAGTCTGGTAGCTTTTGTGCAGGCATTTCTTAACATGCGATACCTGGCATAGTCTAGGGGAAGCTGGGAGGCCTTATGTTTCCTCCAAGCTTTGTCATGCTCCCTGAGACAGGCCAGTAACTTAGGGGACACCCAGGGATGATGGTTGCCATGAACTCTAATGCATTTGAGTTTCATGTAGTTATAAATTTATCTTTAAAATAAGCAAGGGCTTGGTGAATGGAAGGGCCAAAGGCAATAGGGGACCAATCGGAGCTGGCCAGTTCATTAAGAAGGGGATTAAGGTTTAAGAAGCTGAAGTAGCGTAGTTGCAGAATTTTGTGTGATGGTTTTGGCCTATGGACTTTTCTGACTATGAAGACTGCGTGATGATCACTGAGGGCATCCAAGAGGATGCCTGATTTAATGACTCAGTGGGGGTGAGAGGTGAAAGCCCAGTCTATCAGAGAGTGGTTAAGGGTTTTATAATTTAGGCAGGTGGGTTCTAGGATGAGTTGTGAGAGACTGAGGGCTGTGATGTCATTACGTGTCTTGGCAGTTGTTGGTGATAGCCAGTTTTAGTTTACATCACCTAGGATGTATAGCTCACTTTTATGTGAGAGGGAGGTTATGGAGGCAATGAGATCCAAAGTTTCGGATGTCTTGGAGCTAGGTCGACAGTAGATGCCAGGTATGAAGATAGGGGAGGAAAAAGGCAAGGTAATGTTTACTACAAGTGCTTCATACCTTGGGTCATAGCCTATCTTACTCTACAATGAATTTACCAGAACTTCAACTTACCGATTAGCTTTAGGGTTCACAGTTTTACACTTACACCTTGTGACACCATAGTGCCCACATCAGTTGGTATGCAGGAGGCAACAGTGCTGTAGGAACATTGACATCTCTGATTGCTATCAGGTGCCTGGACCAGAAGCCATAGCTACACTCAGCCCAATATCCTCTCAGAGCCTGAAGGGCACCCTGGCATCAGGTGCCCTACTTCAACCTAACCTAAATCACTGGACAGTGTGCTGAGTACAACACGGTAATGTGTACTCCAGCCAGTAACCAGCCCTCTCTCAGCAGCTGGCAATCACCCAAACATCTCTGCCTAAGATAGTGTCTCTAATGACCATCCCAGCTAGTGATTCTCTTTCACTAAAAATAGGCTTATCTTCAACCTTAATCAGCAGCTTGATTTCTTTGTCAACAAGTTTCTCGCCAACCTTGACACAGCTGGCAGCACCATTCGAGAAAAGGACTGTGATTGTCCCCCTCCAAAAAGTGAACACCCATCACTGGTGGGACCCCACTCCATGCTACAGGCCCACCAGGCATCTTAGAGTTACCACACTCTCCTTGATTCTTCCTTACATGCTCCCAATAATTAATGGCGAGCTATGCTACATGTCTTCAGACTCCAAAATCCTGGAGTCTCCACTGTTGTCATAGTGCCCATCTCTAGAGGCTACCATGCAAGTGGACAATGAATTTTGTTGTTCTTTTACACTGGATCCATAGTCAGCTACTGCTATGAGGGGCCTTTAGCCTCCATAGATGCTTTGGCAAGTGACCTGAGGCAAGAGTTCCCCAAAGGCACTCCTGGCATCCTCCTTCACTCTGCCATCATCCACACAGCAACTGCTGCAACTGACATTTTAAGTTTCAACCATTGGGCTCCCAGTCAGAGGCTCTCCACCAATCAGTATGCTCTGTGGTCTGGCATTCTAGTAAATAACCCTCCTATCCCTGCTGGCAGGAGTTGGTCATTACACATATAAACTATAAAATTCCCCGGCAACAGCTGCAGCATTTTCCCCTGACCACATGAGCAGCTGTATACATTTTTTATATTCTCTTCCTGACAGTTCCTCTCTGAATCCCCCCAGGCAGGTAGTGCGAGTGGCCCCCATCATGCACTGGGCACTCCATCTCTCTGTTTTCCAGTGCATGGAGAGCTTAAATTGGAGCTGCTGCTGGCACGTAGAACTCAGAGTGATCAAATGAGGACCCCAGACAGCTAGATTCCCTGAGCCCTGTTAAGGAGAGCAGTCAATGCTGTGACCAGCAAGGGTAGAAGACCCAAGGAGCAACAGACAATAGAAGGCTAATTATGTCCATTTGAGGCAGTCTGTCAGCTCTGATAGCATTCCTTCCCTCCAGTACAGCAATCCTTGGCACAGTCACAGTTCACTCCAGGGAGCAGATATTGTCTGGCAGCTCCCTCATTCTCCTCGGCAACAGTGGAGGCAGCAGTATATGTAGAGACATCTACACAGACCTCCTCCTCTTCAGTGGAAGATTTGACTGTGAGTTTGCCAGTCTGAGTCTCCTTCTCTGGCAGCCAACAAAGACCAGGTAGCGGTGGTGAGTGAGACTGGAGCATTGGCATCAGTTCCAACTGCAAAAAGCCTTATTTTCATTATTAAATTCAGGACTGAATGGTGCACTAGGAAGCGGTATAGCTGGGGGGTTGGGGCAAGCTATGCCCCCAGATTAAGGACTGCCTATAAGGTGGAGCGAGACACTAGTGATCCCTTCAGGGGCATGGAAAGGGGCAGGGCAGGCACCAGCTTCAATGCCGCCCATAGGGTGGAGATATTTAGCGCTTACTCTAGGTGCAGGATGGGGGGCGGAGTAGGCAGACCCCAGTAGAAGGATCACCTCTTAAGGTGGAGTTTCAAGCATTCTACTAGGAGCATTACAAGAGGCAGTGCTATGTGCCAAAATATTTTTATGAACTGGATAGGAGAAACCCTGGATGCTCATTAGTTGCAGCATTCTGTACCCGTGCTGATATTGACCCATAAAAGCACAGATAGAAAAAAGCTCCTGCCAGCAGGATTTTTTTTTTCACTTAACTTCATAGCACTCCACACTGACTACTGTTACCAGCTCCAATAACAGTGCCACGTACTGGCCACAGCATGAAATTACAGAACTTTTTTTTTAAAGATGTATCCTTAAACTTTCAAAACTGTTAAATACTGAAAAAAAAAAAAAAAACTGTTTTTTTTTTCATTTTGTATTAATACACAAATGGATCCCATTCATAATCATAATAATTCACTCCAGGGCTTATTTTATCATAGGAAATTGTCACTTCTCGTGTGTGTAAATCACTCGGCAAACCCAATGCACCAGAGGTATGCCGATACCCTATAATAAAAAACACAGCCTATCGTGCATAATTGTTTCACTGAGGAACAACACAGAACTGATTTAAAGACACTACCTTCATGTGAACTGCTGCATTTATTGAAAAATAAGCTATTATAGACTGCCTAACTGTCTAGTTGCCTAACAATAGACTGCCTGTTTACTTGGTGCCATTATAGACTGTTTAACTGCTGAATTATCTAACAAAAGGCTGCCATTTACTTGGTGCCCTGTTATAGACTGCTTACTGCCTACAGTATTTACCTAACGATAGACTATCTACTCACTTGGTGCCCTGTTATTGGTTGCTTGACTGCCCATTTGCCTAATGATGGATGGTTTATTCACATGATGACCTGTTATAGACTGCCTAACTGCCTATTTGCCTAATGTTAGACTGCTTATTCACTTGGTGTCCTGCTATAGCCTGCCTAACTACCGAGTTATCTCACGAAAGACTGCCTATTCACTTGCTGCCCTGTTATAAACTGCCTACGTGTGGAATTATCTAACAAAAGACTGTTTGGGGCCCCTGTTATAGACTGCTTATTCACCCAAAAGACTATTTACTCTGATCCCCAGCTACATTTCAAAGTTCTGCACACACCAATTGACAGCAGCTGACGGACTAGATGTCCTGGACCTCTCTAAAACTGATTTAAGGTGCTCAGTATAAATAAGAGTCTGATCCTAAAGACATTGTGCATGTTATAGAAACTACATCAGGGTTGTTTTAAGGACAATATTGGGACTTCAACTCCTATCCCAGAGTTTTCAGAACTGTCCTTCATTACTTCCAAGGGCTTTGAGATATCAGCTGTGGTGCACTAAGTGAAGCCTTTGTGACAACCCGATGCAAGCAAACCAGCAACTTCATCCAGCAACTGTGATCGCAAATCTGCCACAAGCAGACAAGGAGTCAGTTGTTTAACTAGTGCAGGGTGATAGAGAGATAGGTTGGGTACAACTGCCAAAATTGTGTTCCAGCATTCAACTGCCCCAAAAATGAGTTAGGTAACATAGGATCTGCCTAGCTCAATAGTTAAGACAGTCAATGTACAGTGGTGCTGTTTTTTACCCCTTTTTATGATCAACTTCATTCCAGATCAACCTCCTCCAAGATTTGCATTCTTCAGTGTCAACCTTTCCCATTACCAGCAGTTATATTCCTGCATCTTTCTACAGCATCATCCATCCTGGCAACTTATTTGGGGTTTTCCAATCAGTCAATGGCATAAGGATTCTACTGCTTCTTCTTCTGGCTTCTGGTCTACAGCATCCTCCACCTTCATGATCCATTTGGCAGTCCATCCAGATGGCAACTCAAAGATCCCACTGCTTCTTCCTCTTGCTTCTGGTCTACAATATCATCCATCCCGGAGACCCATCTGGATGTCCTATCAGCCGACAACATGAGAGTCATACTGCTTCTTTGTCTTGCTCCAGGTCTACAGCATCATTCATCCTGGTGGCCCAATTGGATTCCAGCCAGCCATTGCCAGAATATCCTATGGTTCATTACCCTGTGGTTAACTATTTGTCTGGACAACACATGCAAGGTTACAGCTTTCATATTTTAATTTCCCACAGCCTGGTGATTCCTCTGATACAACCTATTTGAAAAAAACACTATGTCAGACCCACCAGTCCTGAAGCCCAGTTTGATGAGAAGGAGGACACTCAGTAATTCAATGTTCAGTGCAATGACATTAGTACTAATTTGGGGTTCGCCTTACTAGACTTTAGCTGGTTTCCATAAAGCCAAATCAGTTTTTCACAGAGTTTAAGATTAATCTGTAGTGTAAAATTACTCACCTCATAAAGGTTAAGATTATTCTGTAGTATGACTTGGCCAGGCTACATTTGAACTCATAGAGCTGTACGTTTGATAACAACATACAGTATGAATTAGAGTGCAAAGTAAGTTTCAGTTCATGACACGTTGCTTGTCTGTTTGTTCACTGTGACTCCTGTCCAAATACTGTAAATCTCATGCCTTGTTTCTTGACTACCTCCTGTCTGTCTTTGTATGTGATCGAAGAGGATCACTTAATTAAACTACCTTTACTCGCCATCAACCTTGGTGCCCACCATGGGCCACCACAGGTGGTCACATGGGGTAGAAGGGGGAGCATTGCCAGTAAAAAAAGGACAGCTTAGAGAAGATAAATCTAACAGGTGCAAAGCCTTAGTTGTTATCTGCCATATGACTACCCCACCCAGCTGCTTATGCTACTCTTATGAGTCACATGTTGTTCCACAGGTTATTACCATATCCATAGCCTACCTTTTGGCCAGCAATGAAAAACTAGAAACCTAAATGTTTCTGCAAGGAAAGGAATTGGGTTTTTATGTAATGCCTTTCATACTTATTGTTTCCTAACATGCTTTAGAAGCCATAAACAATTGTTTCAGTCATTAGGTGAGCACTGTGCAGCTAGGGGAAACAGAAATGTTAAAGAAAGCACATGAATTGTACACAGGGAGAGATGGAGAGAGTGGCAGAGAGACAGAGAGAGGAAGTGACTTGCTCAAGGTTGTAGTGAATAAGTCATGCTGATAGGATTGCTACCTGGGTCTCCATGTTCAGATCCTTGCACTTTATTCACTAGGCTACACTGCTACTGTGAACATTCCAATAAGGCTCTGCATAGCTCTCAATTGCTATGAATTTTCAGGCCAAGGGCCTTCTTCTGCATTCAATGTCTGTGCATCTATGTAACTAGTTTTACATGCAAATTTACCCCTTGCTCTGCAAATATATACTGATGTTCCTCATAATGTTACAGCTATTTCTAGACCCAGGCCTGTATATTCAGAAGGGTTGCACAAATGGCGCAACAGTGTTGCACCATGCGCAACCCACTGATGTGCCCCAGCATGATATTCAAATGGGGATTGAGCCTGGCACAAATCCCGATGCATCGGACCGCATCAGTAATGTAAGCGGGGCAGGTGGGGGTGTGTGCCCATGCATACTCCGCACATCTCGATATTCAGCCTGGGATGTGCTGAGCCCATGCATGTGCAACCCCTACTTGCACCGCACACAGGTGAGCCAAAAAAAAGAAAAGGAACAACAGCTGGCCACCCACAGGTGAGCTGCCATAATGCAGGGCACAACACGGCAGCTGCCTCCTTCTGGTAGTGCCCCCCATGCCCAATTGCGGGCATACATATAAAAATATTAGTCCTAAATCCCTGGTAGTCCAGTGGACTGCTTCATGCCTGATCACAGGCTTAATTATAAACATAAATGTCCAATATCCCCGGTGGCCCAGTGGCCCGCTTGCAACCCGATCGCGGGCTTAAGTATAAACATAAATGTCCAATATCCCTGGTGGTCAAGTGGACTGCTCGCAGCCCGATCACAGGCATATGTTTTAAGTTAAAGGTCCAATATCCCTGGTGGTCCAGTGGACCACTCGCAGCAAGATCACGGGCATATGTTTTAAGTTAAAGGTCCACTATCCCTGGTGGTCCAGTGGACCACTCACAGCCCAATCACAGGCTTAAGTATGAAAATATATCGTCCAATATCCCTAGTGGTCCAGTGAACCACTTGCAGCCCGATCGCTGGCTTAAGTATAAACATAAACGTCCAATATCCCTGGTGGTCCAGTGGACCACTCGCAGCCCGATCGCGGGCTTAAGTATAAAACACAATCGTCCAATATCCCTGGTGGCCCAGTGGACCACTCACAGCCTGATCGCAGGCTTAAGTATGAAAATATATCATCCAATATCCACGTATCTGGACTGTGTAGTACGGTATAGGCTGCACACCCATTGGCTCATGCTGTGGACCAATGGGCATACTTCCCTACCGTACGGTGTCAGTCAGTGGGCGGCAGGTGGTTGGGGTGCTGCTGCCCGCTACTGACCGGGGGGAGGGAGCGGGCATTGGGGGCTCAGTGGGAGGGTGGGGGAGGGCTCGCTGGACCACCAGGGATGGACAATATATATTTTCATGTAAGCTCAGCGATTGAGCTACAAAAGCAATCACTGGACCACCAGGATATTGGACATTTATTTAAACATATGCCTGCGATTGGGCTGCTGCCCACTGGACCACCAGGGATATTGGATGTTTATTTAAACATATGCCCACGATCGGGCTGCAAGCGGTCCACTGGACCACCAGGGATATTGGAAGTTTATTTCAATCAACATATACCCACGATCGGGCAGTGGGACACATTGCCGCGCAGTGCAGGGGGCGTCAGTCCCCGACAGCTGCTGCCTGCAGGGCACTAGGAGCAAGTTGCCGGGAATCGGCGCACCTGCATGCAAATGGAGCCATAATGACATGCAAATGGCCCCATTTATGCCTTGCATGCATTATGGCCCCATGTGCATGTGCACGTTTGAATATCACGGTTGTTGCGCATAGCGCAACGGAACTTGCACTAGCGCATCCCCCTGCTCCACGCTGGCCACTTGCATTGGCGCAGTGCCACAGTGCCATGCACACTGTGGGTGGCCAGGGTGCGATATTCAACGATGCTGTGCCATGGCTCAGCTCCGTTGAATATCACCCTGTCAACGCCCCTTCGCAGTCAAGTTGCGCTGCACCCAGGCTTGCGTCACAGCCTGGAGCAGTCTGAATATCCGGGCCCCACCACTATTTAAAATGTAAACTATCTCAATAGAAATGGTCCTTAACGGGTTAACATTAAACGTAAGGTGCTCATGCTTCTTAGAGTTATTATTCTTAAACTAAAAATGTGCTATAAAATTTAAACGTGAGTAAAAAATAAGTGCCCTAGCTGTCATTCGAACTCAGGCCTGATTGAAATACCATTCAACTGAACTATCAGTAACTTGAAACCTGAGGATCTCAGAGACACTCATTGTTTCTCCAGGCAGACACTGAAGCCATGTAAATTAGAATTACACTTTTATTTCTAGGGAGTGTAGTGGGAATTTTTTAATTTTTTTATTTTAGTCCTTCGTAACTGGGTAAGGCCCACTAGGCACAAGTGCCTATTTTCAGGGGAGACTTGGGAGCACTGGGTAGTTAAGTGACTTACTTAGAGTCACACAGTATGCAAGTGGACGTTGTGAGAATCAAACTCAGGTCTGGTCTGCTGGATGTATCAAGCTCGTTCACACCTCGTACCTCTAACCTATACTGCCAGCCCAAATATTTTTTTCAAGTATTTTTCAAGTATTTGAAATACAGTTTGGAAGTGAGAAAGAAATAAGTGCCTTAGCTGGTATTTGAACCCAGGCCTGCTCACAATACCATTCTGCTGTACTACCAATTCTGCTACCAGGACAACTGGAAACCTGGCAACCCCAAAGGCACTCTCAAGCACTAAATCATGTTTTCTAGGTTCAGATTCCACCTAGGGCACTCTTTCAAATTGTCTTTCAAATATATGCAAACCATGTTCCTCATAAAATAAAACTGCACCTTTAATTTGGGTGGTTTCAGGTTATGCATTGAGAAAAGATGAGTGCTTTGGGATCCCAAGGTTTCCAGTTGTCCTGGAAGCAAAGCAGAACAGTATTCTGATTAGGCCTGAGTTAAATCCCAGTTAGGGCACTTATTTCTTTTTCACTTCTACATCGTATTTTAAATATATGTACACAAACTCCTTGTAAATAAAAAATGTAACTCTAATTGCTTGGCTCTATGGTGTGCATTAAGAAGAAATAAGTGCCTTTGGAATCCCCAGGTTTGGACTTTTCCTAATAGCCTAGCTGGTTGTGCAGTGGAATGGTATTCCTTTTGAGCAGGCCTGGATTCAGATAGCAGCTAAGGCACGTATTTGTTTCTCACTTTCAAACTGCATTTCAAATATATGCACACTGCACTCCTTGTAAATAAAAACTGAATTCTAATTTTAGTGACTCCAGGGTGTGCAATGAAAAAAGATGAGTGCATTTGGGATCCCCAGACTTTTGGTGATCCAGGTAGCACAGCTGGTAGTGCAGCAGAATAGTATTTAGAGCAGGCCTGGGTTCAAATCCCAGCTAAGTCACTTATTTCTTTCTTTCTTTCTCACTTCTAAAATGTGCTATGCATTTTGGCCATTTGCTCTTCATTTTAAAGACCAGTGCTACACATTTTGATACTGAGCGGTTTAGAGATACGTAGTCCTGCTAAGCACCAAAATGTTACATGGCTTATCAGGACCTAAAAATCTGTCATGTTTCTCCTACCCCTAAAACAAGCACTCTAAATGGCCCTGGAGAGAGACCCTATTTTTTTTTTCAGAAATTGGGAACTGAGAAATCCAAGTGCCATATTTGAATCCTGTCTGAACCTGCAGTAGTACAGACAAGGCATTTAAAAAGAAGAAATTAAGTTTTAAAAACATTGTTAAGTGCTTTCTTATATGTATAACAAATTGAAACAGAGCCCACTTTAATCGTTTGAAGAGGAAAAATGTCCCTTAAAAATAAAGATTTAAAAAAAATACAGTAAAAAAATGCATGATGAAAGAAAGCATTGAGTTTTGGCCTCAACTGCCAAATGCCCCCTTGCATCATTGAGTTTAAAAGGGAAATAAATTATTCTGGGAGCTAAGTCACCACATTTGAAGCTACAAGACTCCTGGGCATCCCTGGAGAGACAAAATGCTAATGCATTAGAACCGGTGGACTATTTTTTTCTGTAGAACAAGGTCTTCATAACAGGAAATTCTTCTGCTTCAGATTTTGTGCGATGCACATGTAGTCTCTGGTTTCCTAGGCAACAAATGAAGTGCATATGTGTCTTGCAAGACCTTTCAGTTTTACCTTTTTTTCTGTACTCAAGCCTCCAGAGTTCGACTAGTGCCCCAGCAATATTTATTGGTAGCTGGTGGAGCCTGGTGAGAACACAAGTTATTCCAATATCAACTGGAGCTCCATGCATTTGGGGCACTGCACAGGAGGTGCCAGTTTCCCACTGGTAGGTCGGTCCTGAAAATTATAAGACATGCAAGGTGGTGCAATCCTAGTGGCTAGAGCACTAAACTCTGTCCGAAACTGAACATCTCAGGTTTGAATCCAATAGGTATGGCAGTTAGTAGCTCACTGCGTGACAGTAAGCAAGTCCCCTGAGTTAGCTCAGCTTCTTGCCACCCTGATATACAATTGGGCAGAAGAAGGACCTCATGGATAATAAGCAGTTGCACTACTCTTGGGCTATTCTGGATGAATAAACCGTAAAAAGAATAATTTCATTAAAAGCATATAAGCTCAAAGAGTTAATCTTGTGTGTGGTACTAGTAGGTGTCTAATGCTTTCTAATTCTCTAAACATCATCAAACAAAATGTTTAATTCCATTAACTTAAAAAAAGACATGGTTTTGGCTGCATTCCATGTTTTTATAGTGGTGTTAGTGTTCTGTGTCCTAATTCCGGGGACCAGGGTGTCAGAATCTCTTAGTAACCAAACCTGGCACACCATTAACAAACAAAGCTAAAAAAAAAAATCACCCCCTAGTTACCAGCTTCTGTGTATAGTCACAGCATGAATTCATTTTTTGTCCTCTTTTTCTCGTGTAACACAAGAAGGAAGTGCTGCAATAAGTGACTTTATCAGTTCAGACAGAAACAGGACAGAGTAAAACTTCCGGTTTTTATTTGTGTGTTATGCTGAAGTGAAGCACTATTTACCAGAGGCTAATGCAAGATGCAGGATCCCTTTCAAATGCAAGCACTTGCAGAACCAACAAGGACAGGTCAGGTCCACACAGCGGGCCACTCAACAGCCTGTTTGGCAAACAACCAAGTGAACTCAGTTATGAATAATAGCTAGATGCACACATGTCTCTCTTTCTCTCCCTCCCACTGTGATACCAGCATGTGGGAAGTTCCAGTGCTCTGAGATCCACTAATGTGTCAGAATACTTCAGTGAAGAAAACATCAGTTACATTTTGGATCCCCATTGAATAAATGGAAATAAGCACCCTTTAATAAACCATACAACATGCAAAAACACTGAAATTTAGTCCAGTGATCCTGAGTGCTGTTTACTTGCCAGTTTTTATGGGCATTCTCTTTGCTCATTTAAATACAGTACTCTTATGGGTAAAAGCAACGCTGTCGCACTTGACAGTTTTTAAGCTTACTTCACAGGTGGCTATCTTAAGAGAGGTTATTCTGGAAATTCAGACTACACTAACCAGTCACAGGTCTGTGCCCCCTTATTTTTGCCCTTATATTTTCCTCTTATTTGTGCCCGAGTGCTACCTGTCCCTTCCCCCAGTGCATACAGAGCAGATAGCAATATGTGCTCTTACTCTTGAAGAGTGCAGGAGATGGAATGCAGAAACATAGAAAATGGCAGCAGAAAAAGATCAGAGGTCCATCCAGTCTGCTCAGGTTCCTTGTAATACCTGGAACCTACTGTTCCTCCAGGGTACTAACCCTCCCCCGTCATTTCTCTGCTCCCTCCCTGGTCCTGTTGCCCCCAGTAACCACTATTCCCTTCATTATGTCCCAGCCCTGTTTGAATCCCCTGACTGTTTTTTGCATCCACCACCTCAGCCTACAGACTGTTCCAAGATTCTAGCACCCTTTCCGTAAAGTAGTACTTCCTCACATCCCTCCTGAACCTACCTCCTGTTCATTTCCATTCATGTCCACATAACCGCGAATTGGTATTCAGGCTAAATAGTTTCCTGCAATTTACTTTGTTAATTCCTTTAAGGAACGTGAAGGTCTCTATCATATCTCCCCTCTCCCTTCTGGTCTCCAGTAAGTACATATTTAGTGCCTTGAGGTGATCCCCATAGAACCTGCCCTGTTGGCCTTTTATCAGTTTTGTTACTCTGCGCTGCACTGTCTCCAACCTATCCTTATCCTTTATGAGGTGAGGACTCCAGAACTGGGCACAGTACTCTAGGTGAGGCCTCACCAGGAATCTGTAAAGGGGGGAAGTATTACCTATTTTCTTTCGCTATCAATACCCCTCCAGAAACATCCCAGCATCCTGTTAGCCTTGCTATAGGGATGTTCTCTGCAACCCTGCCATGTGCCTCTCATAAATCTGTTGTAAGGGGGTGAGTGTCCAAGTGCAAAATACCATGTCTGCAGGACTTCCTGTCCTGCAGAGTGAATGTGCAAGCAATAAGCCATGCCAGGGTGAGCACTGTGGAGAATTGATGCATGTATCAGTGTGTTGTGAGGCACACGGTGTTGCTGAGTGCCAGCAGTCATCTAGGAGTGTATCGATTCCTCATGATGTTCACTTTGACGGGCCTTGTTGCATTTATAAAATGATCTGTTGTTAAAAAGTCAAGAAAAAAGCAAAATATTTCTTTTCAAGTTAGCTAAAAAGTAAATTCAAATTTGTTCATGTTGTTATGACTCGTGCTATGATACGGTTGTTTCGTTTTTAAGTTTTAGAATGCAAACACATTATAGTATATGGTGGAATATTGTTGAGGGTTGAAATCCATCCCTTGAACAACGTTGTTATGCTGCAGTAGCTACATAATCGTAGCTGTAGTGCTGCAGTAGCTAAGTAGCTACTGCAGCGCAACAACTTTGAATGTCTGCGCACATGTGCGAAGAGTGAACCTCCGAGCTTCATCAAACGGCCTCAGTGGTGAAAGCAGACCCTGGAAGAGAGCAACGGTGAGAAAAAGGGCAAAAGTAAGGGGAAAGTTGTAAAATTATGATTGACCATACACTATAAAAGACAATGCATGATCAATCATACACAACAAGGGTGTTTTTTACTCTTGAGGTTTCCATGGTAATGAGACCTTTCAAGCTGCGCTCTCGAGGTCTCCTGTTACCACAGAAACCTCTCGAGTGAAAAACATCCTTGTTGTGTATGATTGATCATACACTATCCTCTATATAGTATAGGTTAGGGCGGTTCCATGTCATAACGATGATCGACGACCAGCGATCGCCATTAGAGTGAGTGTACATCACCAAAAAGCAAAATGGCGATATACAGTCCCAGAGACAAGGACAACAACAGGGGTGAAAACCAACAAGTATATTTATGCAGGTGGCAGCGTGCCCCCGCACCCCACTTACTTTAGATTGTCAACTCCAGGGGGGTGCATGTCAAGGAGGAGGAGACGCTCGTAAAAAAATTTCCCCTCCCCAGCCCCTGCACCTACCACACTGTAGCAAGCCACCCTCACCACCACACCATACAGTTAGCTTGGCAACACCATGCCGCACTACCTCCCACATACTTTCTTCCTTATCCCTCTCCATCCGGTCGCCATCCTACATCGTTGCTCAACTTCCCTTGCTACCCTATACCCTCACTCTTCTTCCTTCACTACCCTTTCAGAGTAGCTCACATAATGGGCACTGAAACTGAGTCGCTCATATCTTGGTTGCCCATATGATGGGATACCAGTTAGGATTTATTGTGCATGGAAATCAATGGCTACTCAAAAGTTGTTGTGCACATTCTGAAAGTTGTTCTATATGTTCTAAAAGTTACTGTGTACATTCTAAAGACCGTTGCATATATTCTCTGATTAGTGCACCTGTGTACCAGCTCATGCTAATTCTCACCTGGCACCCACTTTCGTTTTCACTTAGCGTGGTTTGTGCAGGCTGCAGCCTGCCTTTGCAACTGCACTAACAGTTTGCGACATCCACACTCAGGGTGTGTGAGGGGATTCCCCTCAGAGTATGGTAGCACTTACTAGGCAGAGCCGCTCCTTGACTCTCTAACTCTCTCTGTACAGGATTTTAATTTTTTTTAATATATAGGAAGCGCTTATTCAGCAGAGCTGCTCACTGGCTCATTCTCTGTCTGTATTGGTGCTTGGAACCGCTTGCTAGTTCCCTCTGCAGCTTGCCTTGTGTTTCCATCTTGGGGTCGAGATGACAGCATGGTCCTCTCGAGCTTCTCTCTCAAAGTCCATATGCTGTTGTCTTGACCCCTTGATTGAGAAACAGCCATGTTGTGTATGGTCACCAATACATAATTCCTTATATTATCAATTATCATAGTGTTCAGTAGAACACTTTGATTATTACTCTTTGCATTGCTAAGACACAGAAGTTTGTTTACATAGCTGGTTTTGTGTGTGTGTGTGTGTGTGTGTGTGTGTGTGTGTATTGATGTACAGTTATGTGACAAATATCAGCCATTCACAGACTATGATTTCTTAAGTGTATTTTATAAACTGCTTCCAAGTTGTAGCCATCCTCCACCAGTCTAGTAAGTGAGATACCTTGACATCACTCCCAAACCCAGGTATCCCACCTAGCTGTGTTGTGCATTGCAGACAATGCACCAGACAAGCCAGACATTTCTGTTTTATATCAGAAATGTAAACAAATTAAGTGCTTTATAAAAAGAGGAAGTGGGTGGAATACAGAACTTGTTAATTTGAGGACAGAGGAAGTCAGATACAGAATTTTACCCATTTGGCAGCCATTCAAGTTAGGTGGAGTTGCCATTTACCCATTCTGAATTTTTCTACAGAAACATAAAAACATAGAAGTTGACAGCAGATAAGGCCCACCAGGCCCACTTAGTCTGCCCATTTTCTCTGCCTGTTTCAGAAACCACAGACCATACTTGATCTCTGGCTTGGATCTCTTACCTATCACTAGTGTTCCCCTATGCCTATCCCATGCATTTTTGAATTCCTCTACTGAATTTACCCCCACCACTTCTGCTGGGAGGCTGTTCCATGCATCTACCACCCTTTCTGTGAAGTCATATTTCCTCTTGTTGCCCCTTAGCCTACCCCTTCCAGCCTCACATCATGACCCCTTGTTCTAGAACTTCTCTTTTTCTGGAAGATGCCACCCTCCTGTACCTTATTTATGCCCTTGAGATATTTGAAAGTCTCTATCATATCCTCCTCTCCCTCCTTTCCTCCAGGGTATACATATTGAGTTCCTCCAGTCTCTCCTCATATGACTTATGATGCAGGCCTTGCATCATTTTTGTTGCCCTTCTCTGAACTGCCTCTACCCTGTCTATGTTTTTATGGAGATGCTGCTTTCAGAACTGGACGCAGTACTCCAGATGAGATCTCGTCAATGATTTGTACAGAGGCATCACCACCTCCTTCCTTCTGCTGGTGATGCCTCTCCCTATGCACCCCAGTATACCACTGGCTCTCCCCACAGTCTTTGCACATTGTTTGGACACCTTTAGGTCATCTGATATGATAACCCCTAGATCTGTTTCCTGTTTAGTTGCCGTCAGTATCTCTCACCCCATCATGTACATCTCCCTGGGGTTCCTGTGTCCCAAATGCATTATTTTGTACTTTTTTGCTTTAAATCTTAGTTGCCACACTCTAGGCCATTCCTCTAGTTCTCCAAGATCCCTCCTCATGTTTTCTACCCCTTCTGGTGTTTCTACCCCATTGCAGATCTTAGTGTCATCTGCAAAGAGGCATATGTTTCCTTCCAGCCCCTCTGCAATGTCACTTATGAAGCCATTGAATAGGACCGGCCCCAGATCTGATCCCTGGTGGTTCCCGGCTGGTCACCCTTCTTTCCTCAGAATGATCTCCATTTACCACTACCCTCTGTGTTCTATCCCTCAACCATTGCTAACTCAGCTTGCCACATTGGGACTGATTCCCAGGATGCCTAGCTTGTTTACAAGCCTCTTATGTGGAATGGTGTCAAAGGCCTTGCTGAATTCCAGGTAGGCTACATTCACAGCTCCCCCCAATCCACTTACCTGGTCACCCATTTAAAGAAATCTATAAGATTTGTTTGACATGATCTTCCTGCTATAAATCCATGCTGCCTCAGGTCCTGTGCACTGCTGGATTCAAGATGTTCCACAATCCTTTCTTTTAGCAGTCATTCCATTATTTTCTCCATCACCAAGGTCAGACTGACTGGTCTATAATTTCCAGCCTCCTTCCTGCTCCCATTTTTGTGTAGAGAAACTACATCTGCTCTCCTCCAGTCCTCTGGAACTACTCCGGTTTCCAGCGATTCGTTGAACAGGGCTGCCAATGGTACTGCTAGCATCTCCCTAAGTTCCTTTAATATTCTAGGATGAATCCCATCTGGTCCCATAGCCTTGTCCACTTTCAGCTTAGTGAGTTCCTTTGGACTGGTGTACATCTCCATTCTCTTGTTGCACCTGCCACTTATTTGCTGTCCCTCACCTTTTTCCCTCTGTTATGAATACTGAACAAAAATGTTAATTCAGGATTGTTGCTTTTTCCTAGTCTCCCTCCGCATACTCCCCTTCTTCTCCCTTAAGTCTTACAATCCCACCCCTTGTCTTTCTCCTTTCACTGATGTACCTATGAAACATATTTTCCCCTTTCTTTACTGCCTTGGCTATTTCTTTCCATTGTTTGCGCCTTTGTGATCCTTACCTCTTTCCCTGCCTCCCTCTGCTGATCCAGATACACTATCCTATCCTCTGCTTTCTATGTTTCCTTGTACTTCCTAAAAGCCACCTTTTTCTCTCTTGCCTTCCTGACCACTTCCTTTGAGAACCATAGTATTTTTTTCTCTTGCCTTTGTTTATTTTGCTTAACACAAAGGTTTGTTGTCTCCACTATGGCCCCTTGTGCTGGACATATATAGATCACACCAGTCATGATTCCCATTGTACCATGTCTCATCTTGGTAATAACGACAATGTCCAGGTCAGCCTCTGCCAACAAGGCCACCCAATCTGGGATTTTATTTCCCAGGCGGTGAGTGTTCGCACACATGGCCTTCCATAGCTTATTTCTTCCCCTCCAGCTATCCCCCCTTTTATCATCCTGCCCTTCCTCATTATCCCTCCTGCTTTTAATCCTCTTTCTCCTTTTCTACACCAAGCTACCCTTTCCCAGTTTAGATATCACTGGGGATTTCCAAGCCTTAGGGTCCTCCATGCTGACTACATTAACCTGTGGGGGTGGGAAGTTTGATTCTCACTGCCTCCTTCTGCCACCCCCCTTGGCTAGTTTAAATGCTTGCCAATGAAACATTTAAACCATTCACTAAGGACAACAGTCCCCTCCCTGGATGGATATAGGCTGTCACCCTTGTACAGGCCTACATCCCTCCGGGTGGGTCCCCAGCCCCCAATGAAGCCGAAACCCTTCTCTCTGCACCAGTTCCTCAACCATGTGTTGAAGTCCCAGGTGTGGAGATTCCTAGCCTCTCCCTTGCCACTGACAGGCAGCACCTACGAGAAGATCATGGAGCTTGCTACCTGCTCAAAGCCCCTCCCCAGCTCTCTGAACTCCTCCTGCATTCTCTCTATCCCTGCCTCATCCCTAGCTAAGTCATTTATCCCCAGATGGACAATGACATCCAGCTGCCCCCTCCTTGCTGCCATCCTAGTGAGCCTCTGAATCTGCTTTCCATCCCTCTGAGCTCTGCCACCTGGCAGGCACTTAACCTCCCTCTCCACCCTGCTATATGTCCCCAACTCCACTCCCCAGACTATGACACCAGGAGTTTCTTCCTCCTCCTCTTGGGTCCTGTGCTATCTTCTTTCAGGTCTCCACCCTGGAGAACCTCCACATCCATCCCAGCCACTACTTCAGGTGCCACTGTGGGACAGTTCTGCCCTGCTAGTGCAGCTTTGGAGTTCTGACATAGCTGGTAGAAGTCTGTAGAATTCTAAAGAAATTCCGTAGAAAACAGCGTTATCTTTTCCTTAAGAGTACAACAGAGAATCATCCTCTTCCCTTTACAGATATTGTTTCTTTAAGTTTCTGTGCATAGACACAAAGAATCTGATATCAGAAGGAGACCAAAGATCCGTCTAGTCTTCCCTTACTTAAAAGACCTCACCTCACTAACCTATTGTTCTAGTAGGGGGTTTCCTTCCCTTCTGCCATACCATCACACTATCCCCTTCTACCCATCTTTTGGCATATTTGTCCCTTTACTTTGTCCACATCATGCTTAAACCCAGTAAGAGTTCCTGCCCCCACCACTTCTGCTGGTAGACTGTTCCATGGATTCACTACTCTCTCTTAAAGCAGAACGTCCTCACCGGTGTCTTAAGTCTGTCACCCACTGGCCTGCAGTCATGACCTCTAGTAACTGCATCCTTATTTATTACAAATATATCCCCACTGCTTACCTTATTCATGCCCCTAAGAAATGTTTATGTTTCAGTCATATCCCCCCCTCCCTTGCAAGGTGTCTAGTGAATACATTTTTAGGTTTTCTAACTGTTCCTCATAGGATTTAGCCTGTTGCTTGTGTATCATCTTGGTGACCCTATTCTGCACACATTACAGTTTACCAATATCCTTCCTCAGATAAGGGTTCCAAAACTGGGCACAATACTCCAGATGTGATCTCAGAAGAGATCTGTAAAGTGTCAGAATGACCTTACTTCTCCTACCATCAAAGCCTCTCCCTATGCAACCCAGTATCGTTGAAACCTTGCTATATGCTTTGTTCCACTTGACTTGTTTGTTTAAGGGAATTCAATCATTATGGCCCCTAAATCTCGCTCATCTGATGCACTAGCCAGTTTAACTTTTTATTTTATTTATTTATTAAATTCTCGGATTACAAATACCTTTGAGCAGAAACTGCTCGTTTACAAAGGTCCCACGTCAAAGGATGAGGGTCAACATACATACAGAGGTAGTAAAAGAATGCACAATAAACAACCAAAACAACTAAAAGAAAAAATAATGATATTCAGTTATAACATAATTTGTGATATTATTCATAAAATGAGCAGCTTGAGTAGGCAGCTGGCTGCGGTAACAATAAGAGAAAGAGGGCACCATAGGCAGTAAGTATTGCAGGCATGCGACTGGGAGAGGAAGTTGGCAGGCTAATGGGCCACTCTCCGATGGTGGTGGAAAATGTCTTGTACCAGTGGAGATGTGAAGCAGGAAAGGAGTCACAAGGAAGGCCTAGTGCCAGAGGGAATGAGATTGGGAAAGGGCGGGCTGTGAGACATGAATGAGCTGGGAGGTGTTTAGAGAGATCTCTGTTCAACGAAGCAGTCACATGGAGTGGTAGAGGTGAGGTAAAGTTTGAGATTCCTTTTGAAGGGTCCAAGTGTAGTAGAGGAAAGTGCTTCTTTATTGAGGGAATTGAACCATTGAGCGGCTCTATAGATAAAGGACCGCTGATCCATGGAGGTAAGACATCTGGGAACCTGAAAGGTTAGAGATTGGGCACCACGTGTTTGTTGAGTGCCACTGTAGGTAGTAAGGAGTGAGCTAACACCAGGTGGCATGAGACCAAGGAGAATCTTTTTGGTAAGTAAGCAGGTCTGGTATTGTATTCTGCTGTGTAGGGGTAGCCAGCTGGCCTGTGCATAGAGGTCACAGGTGTGGGTTTGTTGGGCTGCACCCGTCAGTAGTCTACAGGCTTTGTTGAGAGCAACTGAGATCCTGCGGAGGGCACTTGTTGGGGCACAGCCATAGATGGCAAGGCTGTAGTCAATGATAGAGGTGACAGAGCTGTAGATGGCTAGTTTAAGGGCATCCACAGGCATACAGTGCTTGTGTTTGTGTAGTAGTCCAATCTGTATATTGGCGGTCTTGGCAACAGTGTCAATATTCCAAGTGTAGGAGAGGGTTCTATCCAGGGTAATACCAAGGTACTTGAACTCCTTGACATGTTCAAATGGGTTCCCAGCGTGGTTCTTGATGGTGAGAGACAGAGAGTTGTACCTGCTCTGTCGGTTACAGAAGGACATGGCTTTAGTCTTGCTGTGGTTCAGGACAAGTTTATGAGAATTGAACCAGTCTTCGATGCGATTGAAGTCGAGCTGCAGCTGGGATTCAAGGACTGTAATGTCATGGTGGCTGGAAAACAGGACTGCATCATCTACGTATAGTAATATTTTTTGGTGGCAGGCACTGGGGAGATTGTTGATGAAGAGGGAGAAGAGTAGATGGCCCAGAATAGACCCCTGGGGGACTCCGAAGCGGACCGGTTTCTCATCCGAAGATCTCCCTGCAATCCTTACACGTTGGATCCAATTATCAAGGTAGCTGGTGAACCATGGAAGGGCATTGCTGGAGATCCCAATGGAGGACAGTTGCTTCCCCTATCAAGTATTCAGTATTCAGGATTATGTCTACCTAAGGGCATAACTTTACATTTCTTGGCTTTAAACCTCAGCTGTCATACCCTAGCCAATTTCTTCAGTATATTCAGGTCTTTCTGGATCTCCTGCACACCCTCCTTGGGATTTGCCCTTCCACACAGCTTCATGCCATCCATGAATATACAGTTTTTCTTGAATACCCACTCCAATGTCACTAATGTACATTTGGAACTGGACAGGTCCCTGTGGTACCCTGCTGGTGACCACTCTATCCTCTGATTTAGCCCCATTTATGACTATTCTGCATCCTTTCTTTCTTTTAACCAGTTTCCAACCCACTTAAAGAAAACTACTTTGAATCTGTAAGCCCGTATTTTCTGTAGAAGCTGTGCTTCAGATACTGGTTCACATTTTATAATAGTTAAATTTTTACTGTCCCTTCAGTAAATTTGGAATATGTTTCTGATTTTCAGCCTGGTGGTTAGTGCCATTTTAGAACTACATGATGTAGTTTATGTCCTTGTTAAGAACTTGCATTGTTTTCACAATGCATTCATGTTCTACTATAGGACTCTGTGGTCCAAGGGGACGTAAACTGTATCATACACTTCTAAAATAGTACTAACAGTAAGTTTGTAAATCAGAAGCAGCCACTGCATTTACTAACAGGCTTGTAAAGACTGAACAATAACAGAATGTGATCTAATATATGAAAACATTGTCTATAAACAAAAATGACTCTCAGGTTCTGCGCAGTTCTCCTTTAACTAAACCCTGATAACTCCCAAATCCTTCATCTACTTCAGAAGTCTCCTTTCAGGTACTGAACTGAAGGCTCTACTAAGGTCAAAGTAAAGCAGATCTATGGCCTGCCTCTTGTCAGTTGCCCTGTTGACCCAATCAAAAAACATTATCAGGTTAGTCTAACATGACCTCCCTGACATAAAGCCATGCTGCTTTCCATCCTGGAGTCTGTGTTCCTCCAGATAGGCCACTAAATTTTCCTACAACATGGTCTCCACTGACTTACCTACTATGGAGGTGAGGCTGACAGGCCTATCGTTGCTTGGTTCCTCCCTGACCCCCCTTTATGAAGCGGCACTACGTCAGCAGATTTCCAATCTATTGGCACCACTCCTGATTGTAATGAGTTGTTATATGTACTGGTTAAGGGTACAGCCAGTATTGTGGCCAATTCCCTATGTACTTTAGGATGCAGACCATCCGGGGCTGGTGCCTTGTCCACTTTGTGAATCTCTAGTCCTTCTTCTACCCTTCCTATTGAAATATTTTGATGCCCCCACCATGTCAATCTTTATGCCTTTCTCTGGCAGAGGACCATTATTCTACACCATAAATACCAAACAGAAGTAATTGTTAAGAACTCAGACTTTCTGCTCATTGTCCTCTGCTATCTTGCCTCCCTCAGCTAGCCTAACTATTCCCTCCTATTTTCTTTTTATCATTAACGTATCTAAAATGTTCCTTTTCCCCACCTTTTAGTATCTCAGCAGTTCTCAGTTCAGTGTCTGACTTTGTCTTTCTAACCTCCACCCTAGTCTATTTGAGTTTAGCCTGATACTCTTACCAGGTCTTTTCCCCATTTTCCCTTTTGTACTCAAGGAATGCTGTTCTCTTCTCCCTCTCTGCTTCCCTCAACTTCTTTTAAAACCATTGGCTTAATTTTCAAAACACCAAGAATGATGCAAGTAGCTTGCACCAAATATATTTGATGCAAGTCGCGGCTTGCATCAAATTTTATGTCAAGTGTGATTTTACAATGCACCATGTGGCAATATTTGGGACGCTTGCATCAAAGTGCCTTGCACCAGACTTCTGTAAAAAAATTGGGTGTGCCATGTTACAACAGGGCTTGCATCAAAAAAATTACACAACATTCCTTTTTTTTATTTTACAAGCTGCAACAGCTGCACACAGTGCCGATCATAGCATGCAGCTGTCCAAGGTAGAGCTAGTCTGACAATCGACCATAGAAATAATCCCACATCGTGCAGGCAGATCTGAGTCACTAGGAAGGTTGCAGTGCTGTGCAGCACCACAGAAGTGACAGAGAAGATGTCAGATGCACTGGCCATACTGGGCATCAGGCTGGCCATGGAAAGGTGGCAGAGACAAGCCAGGCAACAGGCTAGCAGGGTCTAGTGGAATAGCATGCCTCAAAGACAGCACAAACCCACCAGGAGATATGTGGCATGGGTCTACTGGAGGAGAACATCATACCGGGACCTGACTGAGGAGCAATGCATAGCCTGCAATCACCTCAACTAGGCTGCCATCACGGAATTATGTGAAGAGCTGAGAGAGGACCTGCAGAGTGCAACACAGAGATGCCATCCAGTACCTGTGGATGTCAAGGTGAGTGCTGCATTTTGCTTCTTGGCCACTGGGAGCTTCCAGACCCTCACTGGCGAAATAGTGGGGATTTCACAGTCAGCCATGTTGAAGTGCTTGAAGTTGTTTCTGCAGGCTCTGTTATGCAGGTCACTCAGGTGCATCAGCTTCCCACAGGATGCTCAGCAGCAGCAACAGCCTGTGAAGCAGGACTTCTACCATAGGGCACAATCCTCACATGTGCTCGGTGCAATTGACAGCACCCACATTTCCATTAAAGCACCATCGGCTAAGGAGGAGGCGTATGTGACCCACAAGGACTACCACTCTAGGAACATGCAGGTGGTGTGACAGTCAATGCTGTATACTGGATGTGGTTGCCTGGTACCCTGGATCCTGCCATGATGGCTACAATTTCCACTGCAGGGTCTGCATGAGGCATTTGAGAGGGGAGACATTCAAGGTGGGTGGCTGATAGGTAGGTGCATGTGCCACATGTGACGCTTTGCCATCTGATTATTGTTATATTGTATAATATTTGTGTTATAAATAAAATGTGTATGGTATGGGATTGTCTGCCTAGGACAAGCTAGCTGCTGCAGTGAGTGAACTTTGACCCCAACAGATGTCAGCGTGAGGAAAACCACAGGATGTTATTGTCACAAATGTACTCAGCAGGTTAGGCCCTCTGCTCCCACAGTGCCAACCTCTGAGCGCAATAATGTGAACAGGTAACAGACAGGGTAACCTTCCTGTCTGCTTGTGGGTCTGAATCACCTTTAGTCTCAAGTTCTGTGGTGATTCAAATTATGAACCTTATGCTAGCGTACCCAAATGTACAGGCTCAGATAATATTCTCTTTGGGGGATGCAATATATCTTTCACCTAAGGGCACCTAACGAGATATCCAAAATGAACCCTTTAAAACTCTATAACAGACCTTAGGTACTGTATATTCCTACCTTTTCCCAGTTAAGTAACATCATCAAGCTATTGAACAGTTGTCAAGCTTAACCATGTATACATTATCACAAACCCACTCAGCAGGTCTGGCCCTCTGCTCCCACAGTGCCAACTTCTGAGTGCAGTCTTCTGAACAGGTAAAAGAAACAGGGTAACCCTCCTTACTGTTTTGTGGGTTCTAATCAATCTTTGGTCTCAAGTTCTGGAGAGATTCAAACTGTGAACCTTATGCTAGCTACCCAATGTACAGGCTCAGATAATTCTGCTCTTCAGGGAAATGCCAGATATGTTTTGCCTACGGGCACCTAACCAACTGTACAAAATGAACCCTTAAAACACTCTATGAAAGACCTCAGATAAACTCTTACCTTTTGCCAGTTTGGCAAACCACTTTTGCACAGTGTCAACTTTAACCGCATATGTTTCACTTGTCAAATAAAAAATTTTGAAGGCACACCAAGTAGTCTCTTAAAATAGAGGTTTACTTTAAAATAGAAAAAAAAATATGTAAACTGTAAATACAGAACAATATATCACAAAACCATACAATCACTTAAAAGAACAAGGTTTAAAAGTGCAAATTCCTACCAACCATACACTTAGACTTTTCTGTCTAATGTATTCTTATTTCCTTACAGTGCTGATAGATGTTGTAGCTTCAGAGTCCAAACATGAATGTGACTAAAGGTCAGTCACAGCATATTTAAAAAAAACTGTCTTGAACCTGCCTTCATTTCCCCATATGACTTCCCAATCAAGTCTGTGATTTTCCAGTATCTTCTTTCATCCATGAGCAGTTTCCTGTTTCACAGACATCAAAGGAACATTTATGACTTAGCACCTAAGTGACATAACCTATATTCTTCCTCTAAACGTCATACACGTTTATGATTTCCATCCTAGCAGCTGGCAGCTACAATTAAGCCAGATAAACAGGAGATCCTTAATTTGTGTCTCTTCTAGCCTGTAATTATCTCCTGGCTTTTAGGTTAACACCTTGTAGTTGAAACCTGGGGGGGAGGGGTGTCATCCTAGGAACACAGCATGTCTCAACAGAGACATTCAATGACACATTTTTGTATTACAAAAAGCATAGATTAATCAGAACCAGCTTTCCAAGTGTCACAATCCTCCCCACTTAGACTGAATTTGGGGGCTCTATCCCTTGCATGGGATGAGCTTCCCAAATCAGTTCACTCTTCATAGACATGAGACAACCCATCTGAGTTCTGATTTTTCACTCTAGCCCTATGTTGGATTGTCATGTCATATCCTTGCAAAGCAAGACTCCATCTTAGCAATCTACCATTGTTTTCCCTCATCTGCATCAGCCAAACCAAGGGGTTGTGGTCAGTCTGTACCATAAAATGCTGCCAATATAAGAATGGCTCTAACTTCTTTAGGGCCCACACTGTGGCAAGACACTCCTTTTCCACAGTGGAGTATGCCTGCTCCCTGGGAAGTAACTTTTTACTCAGATACACTACTGGGTGATCTTTCCCTTGGCTGGATGTCTGACTCAGTACTGCCCCAATACCATCATCTGAGGTGTCAGTCTGAACTATAAAGGGTTTGCAATAGTCAGGACTTGTCAATACAGGAGCACTGCACAGTGCCTACTTCAGTCTGGTAAAGGCTTTTTCACAGGCAGGGTCCCAGGTAATTTTCTTTGGCGTCCTTTTCTTTATCAGGTCAGATAGGGGAGCAGCCAGGGCACTGTAATTGGGACTTCCTGGCTTTGACAGTGAGCCCGGCCCTCTGTATCCTGCCCAGCACTTCCCTAAGGTGGGACAGGTGTTCCTCCCAGCTGGCACTAAAGATGGCAATGTCATCCAGGTATGCCATGGCGTACTCCTCAGCACCATTCAACACCTGGTTCACCAACCTTTGGAAAGTGGCCAGGGCATTCTTCATTCGGAAAGGCATTACTTTAAATTCAAATAAGTCTATCAGAATGATGAAGGCCAAACTCTCCCCAGCTCTGTCAGTTAACTCTACCTGCCAATACTCCTTTGTCAGGTCAATAGTCGTAAGGTATGTCGCACCTCCCAACTTGTCCAGGAGTTCATCTGTCCAGTGCATCAGGTGGGCATCTGACTTTGTGACTGCATTCAGTCCACGGTAGTCCACACAGAAATGAGTAGAGCCATCTGGCTTGGGCACAAGGACTACAGGTGAGGCTCAGGGGCTGTGGGATCTCTGAATTACCCCTAAATCCAGCATTTCCTCCACCTCCCTCCTAATGTCTTTTTGGACAGCATCTGACACCAAATATGCTGTCTGCCATATGGGCATCTGCATCCCTGTCTCCACATCGTGCATCGCTAAGGGGGTTCATCCAGGCTTGGTGCCGAACAGTGGGGCAAAGTCTGCTAAGACCTCCTTTACTTCCTGGATCTTGTCTGGGGCCAGCTGGGGTGACAGTTAAACTGCCTCCACAGAGAACTTCCACTTGCTTTCTTCCAGCAAGTCCAGAAGGGGGTCTCATTTGTCTGTTCCCTCCGCCGGACTACATACTACAAACACCATGTCAGCCCTATTAGCATTTAGCTTCATCATGTTGACATGGTACATTCTTTCTCTATGTCTTCTGTCAGGTAACTCTATGATATAGTTCATGTCATTTATCTTCCTAACTACTTTGTACGGTCCTGCCCACTCAGCCTGCAGCTTGTCTTTCTGGACTGGAATAAGGACCATGACTTCATGACCCATCATGTACAAGCGAGCTCTGGCTCTATGGTCGTACCACACTTTTTGTATCTGTTGGGCAGCTGTCAGGTTGCTCTGAGTTGTTCCCATAAGCTCCTTCAGCCTTTTCCTAAACCTAGGGACGTAATCCACTATGGGAGTGCCCTGGGTGGTGTGCTTGCCTTCCCAATCCTCCCAGATAAAGTCTAGGGACCCACATACCCGGCGTCCATATAAGAGCTCGAAGGGGGAAAATGCTGTCAACTCTTGGGGCACCTCCCTGTATGCAAACAGGTGGGGAAGGTATTTCTCACAGTCCTTCCCATGCTGCTCAGCAAATGCTTGGAGCATTGACTTCAGGGTACTATTAAATCTTTCCACAAGCCCATTGACTTGTGGGTGATAAGGTGTTGTGCATCTGTGCACCACCCCACATGTCTCCCACAAACATTTCATCAGGTCCAACTTGAAGGAACCCCCTCAATCAGTGATAACCTCCTGTGGAAACCCAACATGGGAGAAAATCCCAAGCAAGGCATCTGCCACTTTGTCTGTCCTCAGTTAGGATAGGGCGACTGCCTCTGGATACCGGGTGGCATAATCCACCACAGTCAGGATGAACCTCTTCCCGGAGGAGCTGGGGGTAATTAGAGGCTCCATAATATCCATTCCCACCCTCTGGAATGGCTCCTCCACTATGGGCAATGGAATTAGTGTGGCTTGTGTTTTCTTACCTGCCTTCCCTATTTCTTGGCACCGGTGATAAGACCTGCAATACTCCTTCACCTGCTGGGTGAAGTTGGGTCAATAGAAATTCTGGGCCAACCGCTGTGTGGTGTGTGCAATTCCAGATGACCAGACAAGGGAATATCATGTGCAATCTTGAGCAACTGCTCACGATACCCATGGGGAATGATAAGCTGCTTAACTATCACCCGTCCCTCTGTTTTCACATCCTGAATATACATCAGTCCATTTTCCAAATAAACCTTATGTTTACCATCACCTTTCTCTGCTCCATCAGTCTGCCCAAGCCCTCAGCTTCTCTAGACTAGGGTCACTTTTCTGAGCAGCTGCAAACTCCTTATACATTCCCAAGACATGTGACACATACCTCTCAACCTGCTGCCTCGTAAATCAGGGAGAAGGCTTAAAATAATCAGGGACAAATGACCACAATCAGGGACACATCTTCAAAATTAGAGATATCCATCCAGAAAACTGGTAGAAAATTGGGCTTAGTGCAAAGTGCATTTTCTAAAGAAGAACAAGCCTGTAACTTTAATGCTTGACATAATGTTTTGCTTATAATCCCCCTCTGTTTAGCCTGAAAACACAAATTTTAGGAGGAACAGAATAAGATTTTGAAGCAGAATCAGGGATGTCCCTGAAAATCAGGGACAGTTGAGAGGTATGATGTGACAGGTCCCCTTCAGTCTCTAAACTAGAGTCCCTAGCACTAGCATCAGGGCACTCAGGATCATTGTCATCCCTAACCCTCTGACAATGGGTCACTCTTTCTTCGGGGTAACCCTCCATAGCTCTGTGGTTAACTGCTACTGGGGACATTTCTATCCCCTTTTCATTAGTCTCCATATCAGGAGACACAGACTGGGGAACCAGCCTCCCAGTGGTTTCCACAATGGCTTGTGTGGGATCCAGAGAACTAAAATGTTCCCCTTGCCACTTGGCTACAGGTAGCTGCACACACCATCTCCTGTTTGAGATTGTTGCCAAGGATGATGCCAACTGCAAAAGTGTTGGCTACAGCCACCTGTTGCCCAGTTACCCCTGTTTCACCCCAGCCTAGGAGAACACTAGGGAGTGGCAATGTTTTCTCCTCACCAGTGAAGTCTTGTACAGTTACAGATTCATTGGGTATAAACTGACCAGGCTCTACCAGGTCCCCTTTTACCAATGTCAAGGATGCCCCTATGTCTCTTAACCCTTGTGTCTTTGCACCATTCACTGTGACTGGGTGCATGTGTTCCCTCATGTTCACAGGCATGCTTCCAGGGACACACAAACAACCTACTTCTTCTCTAGCCCCATGTTGTGTATTGCTTGTCCTTTTGGGACACTGTCTGGCAATATGCCCAGTTTCTTTACAAACCCAACGTTCATTTCTTTTCTCAGATAACTCTTTTCTTTGAAACCTGGGGCTAACTGGTTTCGGTGGAGGCAGTGAGGGTTTTAGCTGCCCTGAAGGTGCACTTTTCCCTTTCTGCACTGCCACACCCACCCTATTCACTGTCAGAGCAGGTCTGCTCTTGGCATAGCAGTCCAAGAGTTCAGAAGCCTCTTGCACAGTTTTGGGATCTTGGTCCTCCAGCCAGGTTTTCAGCTTTGCTGGGCATGCTCAGAAAAACTGTTCTAACAAAATAGCATTTTTAATTTTATCTGTAGCGTTTGCTTCAATTCCCTCCCACCAACATTTTAAACATTGACATTGTTGCATGGCTAGCTCCTCGTAGCTCATGTCAGGGCTTCTCCTGAGCTTACGGAATTTAGCTCTGTATACTTCTGCAGCTAAATCAAACTTTTTTAAAGTGCAGCTTTAAGTTTGCTGTAATCATTACTGTCCTCATTGTCAATTTGACCCAATGCATCCCCAGCTTTCCCGGTAAGTAGCGGGGATAGCTGGAAGTTCCAGAACCCTCTAGGAATTTTTGCCTGAATACAAACTTTTTCAAAGGAATTTAAAAAGACGTTCATGTCCTCCCCCTCTTTAAATTCAGCTATCAATTTGGAATTCAGTTTGTAACCCAGTGCTGTAGTTACAGTTAAACCCAAGCCACTTACCTGCTCTGGTGCTGGTGGTTGGAGTCATAGTTTCTCCAGTTCATGTTGCCTCTGGCGCTCTCGTTCCTCTTGGTCTGCCTCTCACTGCTCATGCTCTCTCTTCTCCTCAGTGGTTCGCTGGTACTCACGCTCTTCATGGTCGGCTTTTTGCTGTTCTCGTTCCCTCTTCTCCTCTGTGGCTCACTTCTCTCACTCCGCTTCTCTGTTCTTGCTCTGCTTCTCTCTGTTCTAGCTCCACTTATCACTGTTCTCACTCTGCTTCTCACCGTTCCCACTCAGCCTCCCTCTGGAACTCCAGCTCCATTCTGCACAACTCAATCTGTAGCCTGATTGCTTCTGGCTCCAGCATGCTGGTGACCTTCCCCTGCTGCTGTGGCCCTTCACTTGCACTGGCCCTGCTGCCCTACTCACTGGATCTGGATACTGCACTGGCTGCTAGCCCCTCCATGCCCAAGGTTTGGTCCTTTTCAGTCACAGTCTGTGACTCAATGCTCTGGGCATCTGCTGTCATCAGAGCATCCACAAGTTTCTGCTTGGTGGCTCTCACCTCATGCAGGACTCCTCTGTCCTTGCACAACTGCTTCAAGTAGTCTGCAGTGTGTCTGCTGTAGTTGGAAGCAAACTTCTTCCCTAACTATGGCTTCTCTAACTTGCACTTTAGAAAAAAAATAAAACAGGTAGGAACTTGACTGTAAGCAAAATTATATAGTTCTGTTTCCTTTTTAAAAATAAATCACTGCCTTATTTTGCAAATGAGCTGTACAGTATTAAGCTGACACATTGAACAGTTAAAGCTTGTGTTACCAAATTTATCCACACTGCTACTAACCAAATCTGTCACAAATACACTCAGCAGGTCAGGCCCTCTGCTCCCACTGTGCCAACTTCCGAGCACAGTAATGTGAACAGATAACAGACAGGGTAACCCTCCTGTCTGCTTGTGGGTCCAAATCACCTTTAGTCTCAAGTTCTGTGTGGATTCAAACTGTGAACCTTATGCTAGCATACCCAAATGTACTGGTTCAGATAATATTCTCTTCAGGGGATGCAATGTATCTTTCGCCTAAAAGGGCACCTAACTAGGTATCCAGAATGAACCCTTTAAAACTCTATAAAAAACCTTAGGCATATTACCTTTTCCCAGTTTAATAACACCATCAAGCTATTGAACAGTTGTCAAACTTAACCACGTATACATCACATGCAAAAAGAATTTGGAAGACACACAGGCAGTTTTTTAAATCAAAGATTTACTAAAATAGATAAAAATATGTAAAATGTAAACACAGAACACTATATCAAAAAGCATACAATCACTTACAAGAAAACAAGGAAAAGTACAACACAAAAACTCCTACCACAATGCATTTAGACTTTTTCTATCTAATGTATTACCTCTCAGTGCCTATAGTTAGTTTCTCTTGGAGTCCCCCAAAAATATGGCAAAAAGATCAGACACCAGTATTAGTTTAAACTGTGTCTCTCCACACCCCTTCTGTGAGTCATCTAGCGCCTCATTTTTAGAATATTAAAAAAATACAAACAGGATGTCCTATCAGGAGATATTTTAAATAATGTGACTTCAGCAAAAACTAATTTCCCAACTTATGACAGTCTTTAATCAAGCCTTTCCTTTAAACTGGTGGCTAATTCCTGTTTTTCCAACGAACATCAAAGGTTTTTTCAATTCTGCAGTTTCTCACCTAGGTGCGATATAACCATATCCTGTCCTGTAATAAAATGCATATTTAGCTTCCCAACTTCAGAGGCAGGAGGTCATAAAAAGGCCTTAAAATGCTATGTCTCAAGGAAGTTAATTACATTACAGAGATCTCCTGGTCAGTTCTGGGGGAGGAGGGCACCCATGGAGCACAAACTCACATACTATATTTTTATATTACAAATATCATACAGCAATCATAACCAGCTGGCCAAGTGTCACAGTTATAAACAGGCCAGAGAAACCTAATTAAAAGTTTCCTGTTATGTCTTCTAGCCATCTGCCAGAAGATAGAACCTCCATAAAATGTTATGATTCCTACAGGAAGAGACTTATCTGGTCGCAGACTTGTGAGAAAACCATAAAATCCTGAGATCTCTAGCACAACAGGAAATCAGCAGTGACACATCAAAAGGGGATGTTTTGATCAAAGACTTATATTTGGGAAATGACTAGTGATGATTTTTTTCACAATAATAACATACATCCTTGTGGACAATTATGTGAGAAATTAAATCTAAGGGAGGATCCAATGGTGACCTCACCAAAAGGGGTGGGGAGATGGAGTTTGAAATGAACATACATCTGGGGAAAACAGTGCATATTATTTTGGACTCAAGAGAGACTGAACTCTCTCTTGACTTTTTGAAAGCCCTTAATGGTAACATCTAGATAGGAAATAACTTAAGTATTTGTGGTAGGAGTTTGGGTTCTGTAACTTCCCATTTTTATTTTATTGTGATTTTAAGTTAATATTATAATAATGGTTCTGTGTTTGATTTCACCTGTTTTACAATTTTTAGTAAACTACATTTTCTTTAATATATTGCCTACGATTTATTTCTCAGTTATTGTACATATGATTGCTGAACCTGTGTTTAAGTCTGACAGCTGTTGAGAGCTTGAATGTGTTACTAAGCTTGCTTATAGGTAAGAATATACCTAGGGCTCATATAGTGTTGCAAGAGTGCATTTTGGAAACCTGGCTTGGTGCCCCTGGGTGAAGGACTGTACTGCATTCCAGAAGAGGATACATATCTGAGCCTGTAAATTGGGTATGCTAGCATAAGGTTCACATTTTGACTCCCTCCAGAACTCGAGGCTAGTAGGCGATTTGGACCCAAAACAGACAGGAGGATTACCCTGTTTGTCACCTGTTCACAATATAGCACTCAAAGGTTGGCACTGTGGGAGCAGAGGGTCTGACCTGCGGAGTGCATTTGTGACACCACACACCAGTAAACTATGTTACCTGGGGTCCATATATGGGGCTCACACACAGACAGTGACTTGTGCAGATGGCATGCTATGCAAGTGAGCATCATGTGAACCACAGGGACACTTTGTACACTGGCATGGTGTACTTGGTACAGTGACCATGGCATGTGGCTGTAGGCAAAGTGGCCACCACACTTGGGGAACATTGGTGATGGGCATGAGCCACCATGTACAGCACATATGTGTGTGTGTGGCCCATGTGAGACCATGTGTGGGAGTGATGTGCTGCGAGCAACCACAGGCAAGACTGACAGGCTGGTGGCAGTGTACATTGGGGGCATGGAGCCTGTACATGCCAGCAAGAAAGACACGGTACACACAGGCAACAATGAGTAACCTATGCATTCCAAGCCTTCAGGTGACAGTGGATATCCCCAGCTGCCATGGCTGCTGACCCCCTTCAGGCAGCCAAAGACTGAGGCAGAGGAACAGTACAATGAGGCACTCACCTCTACACAGTCAGTGATAGAGAGGACTATTGGCCACTTGAAGATGCCCTCCTGCTATCTGGACCAATCTGGGGGCCCTGAACTACACCCCAAGTATGGCTTGTGAGATCTTTCTGGCATGCTGTATTTTGCACAACATCACCATATCTCAACGGCTTCCCCTGCCAGAGGTGGATGCTGAGGAGGGTGACAAGGAGGGAGCAGCATGCATGCTGGATGACATACTTGCTCAGGGTACCACACGGACAAGAACTGCAGCAGCCGGACAGTGCACCACAGCAGAACTGATGCACAGCCCCTTCAGCTGATGGGACAGGAAAATCACCAGGGCAACACCCACAGTGGTGGAGCACATCCCAGGAACAGTGCACACAGTGCTCCTGGGAGGATGGAATGAGTGGGTGGCTGTGTGCCATGCTGTGGAGGATGTCAGGCTGTCTGGTGTGGCCTGCAGGTGATGGCACCACTGTTTCATGTATGGTGCCCATTGTCTGTGTGGCACCAGTTGGCCTAGAAACACATCATGGCAGGTGTCATATCCAGTGCAGTATGACAAATGGCATGTGGTGAATGTGGATAGGTCTGTCATAGTAACAGGTAGGCTATGGACCAAAAACAGTACAACAGACATGCCACAATGGTACACCCTGAGGCAGTACATATGGGGCACCATATACACACACACTAGATGGTGCATGCCTGTCAGTCTGGGGGGGCCTTTTGAAATGGGAGCAGGGGTGGAACACCAGAGGGCATGGAAAACAGCATAGCGTGCATGCTGACACAGTAATAATGTTGGCCTGGGGCACATCTGACTGTGTCCCAGAGAGTCAATGACCAGACCACCCCAAACAGCTGTAGCAGGTGGCGCACTTGGGACCTGCAGCATGGTATGGCTCACCTCTGTAAGAATGCCACAGCCACACTCTATAGGGCAACCCCTGGTTGTCACACACCAGAAGGCATTGTAAGTTATAACAATAGGTGGTCCACAGTACAGTGGTAACACTGGTGATAGAAAGGGGCTATGCAGCCCCCCCAGAGATACTGTGTAGGCCACATCACATTGGGATGGCACATTATTGCTGTGTCCCAGTGATGCAGATGCATGGGTGTGGTGTGCCCCCATAGGCAAGGTGGGCACTGTGCCAGATTCTGTCAACACAGAATGGTGGGGCACTTTCCCACCTAGTTCTCATAGGAGATTGCCACAGGGCACTGTCAGGTAGTCACATGGGGTGAGCACATACCCGGGGGGGTGATGTACAGAAATAGGTGGCATGTGTGTAGTAGGACAACATGGCCAATGGTGCACAGATGACCCCATAGCCCTTTAGGTAGTGGCAAGCAGTGCCATATGGGATGTCCTTGCATGTGGCAGTGACACAAGGGATGGTGCAGAATAGAGCAGGGTATCAGGTAGGCCAGCAGCACACCATGCATCACAGTCAGGTGTATGTGTGATGCATGTAGCATGGTGCGTTGAAAAGGCTGCAACTGCAGCAAAAAGACATGGAAGTTCTGATGCAATGTGCATCACTTTGCTCAGAAAAAGACACATCCTACATGGGGCCACAAAAAATGACACAGCTGCATCTAATTTGATGTCTACTGAGTCAGAACATGGAAGTACTTTCCCATGCAAGCGGCAGCTGAAAAATGTGACTGTGTGTGATGCCACAATAGTGGAAAAGTGGATAAGACTGCCCACTGAACTTCCTGTGACCCACACTATCACAAACTAAACAATGGCTGCAAGCAGAAGGCCCCCAAACTTTCCCCTCTGAGGAGACTGCCCTACTAGTGAGCCTTGTCCAGCAGTGGTACAGGGTACTCTTGCCCCCGGGTGCAGAAGGCACACCCACACCCAGGGAAACAGGGTCTGGCACATAACTGGGGGCCATCTCCACAAGCTGGCAGGTGTGTGGCACACACCTAGGCAGCAAAAACATTGGTGGCAGGACCTTGCCCACAGAGACATAGCCATGCTGCAGAGGCTGCATGACATGGCCTGGGAGATGGATGTCAGTATGCACATGGGACACCGCCCTGATCCTTGTAGGTGCCAAACTATACATATCATATTATGGACTGCAGCCAGTACCATGGCTGTGGTGGAGTCCACACTAACAGAGGTGCAGCACAAACCACCCACAGTGGGCAATGGTGCAATGGGCAATGGAGGTGCCCAAGGGGCCCAAGAAAAGGATATGGCTGGACCCAGTGATAAAGGTAAGTGCCATGTACAGTGCAGGTCTGGGTACCAGGCTGTGGTGTTGACATGGGCACAGGCCCTCACAAGATTCAGACATCAGGATACAGTGGGGATGGGCCACAGCTGTGCCATGTGCCCCTCCAGTGCTAGCACCCCTGGCCACAGTGTGCAACCACCCTGCATCCCACTGGCTACAGTAACCCCAATGCATAGTCCACTGAGGCATGGTACAGGGGCCAGAAACCTATGCCATGCTGCATAGGCGGGGGAGGGGCATGCACACACACCACAGTGGGTGGTGTAGCAGCTTAGGTGGGATCATGGGGGCTGGGATGGCAGCAGAGTGGGAACCATGGGCTCAGAAGCCCTGTGCATGCAGCCCATTGTTTCTGGAAGTGTACCACTGCCAAGAGGATGGAAAGGCACTACATGGCAGGACACAATGTGCGTTATGCACAAAGGGACAGGGTGCCAATAGCATCCCAGGTGGAACTGCACACAGTAGCACAGTCAGTTTCCCCAACAAGGGTATAAGCACTATGGACACACAGTGGCACAGTGCCTGGGTCGCACATAGACATAGGCAGTGGTCCACAGGTGAGTGGCACAGCCGTGGCCAGGGTAACATACACAGATGCAGCACAGTGGCCAATGGAAATGTTGCTGCATTGGGCAAGGAACATGCTGGTTGGCTTTGTGTATGTGTGTGGTGCACATAATGTCTTGGGATGGGGACACCCACCATGCATGGGGCATGGACAGCTGCAGATGCCTATCTGTGGTATATGACCTGCCAGCAGACAGGGTGTGGCATATCTGCCACAGGTCCCCCGGGAATGGGGACCACAGGGTGGTGGTCTGTCAGGGGTCTAGAGCATGGCACATGCGTCATGGTGACATGCCACTGTGGGCCTGTGCACACAGACACCTGCGGGATACCGTACAAGACAGGCCACTGGGGCTGGCAAGGAGTGGGACTGCTGGGCACTATTATTTATTATTATTTGTTTATTTAAAAGAGATTTACCAGGAAAGACATACCGAGCAGTGAAGCTCGTTTCAAGATGTGTCCTGGGGGGAGGGGGTGTTCAGGGATAAGTACAAACAAGTAGAAGCACAGTAATAACAATTCAACAATACACAGTATTACAATAATATACATTACCAGTAATAACATTCAACAATACACAGTATGTACAATAATATACATTACCAGAGCACATAATAATGCAGGTTAAACATCAGAAATGCGAAGTACCTGGCACATACAAGAAGGTAACATCCCAAAATAGGAAAGGGTAGGGGAGAGAGAGAGAGAGTAAGTAGAGGAGGATGAGAAAGAGAGGCTGGTGGTGGGTGAAAAGGTAAAGTAGTGGTGGAAGTAAAAAAGAAGAGAAAAGAACAGATTATGGTGGGTAGGGTGGGGGAATAGAATGTAGAGGATTAGAAAGGGGTAGAAAGGGTGATTACTGGGGTGGGAGTGACTGAGTAAGAAGTAAGGGAGTGAGAGGAAGTGGTGGAGGGGAAAGGGGGAGAGGAAGGGGGGATGAGGTGGGGTGGCGAGAAGTATAGAGGTCAGAGTAGATAACGAAAAGTGTAGGGCAATGGGACTAAGGGCATTTACAGGAAGGGGCAGTGTGGCCTTGGAGAAGAGAGGAAAGAGGGCATTTGGAGGTGGCAGAATGAATTGTTAGTGGAAGTGCCTGCTATGTGGTGGTCTGTGACATGCTGGACAGACAATACTGTGCTGCGGCCCTGTGTACCATGGCTGGAGATGGACAGCAACACCCTGCACAGTAGCACTAGTGGACACAACTGTGCACCCTGGGCAGACATGGCTGATAGGGGCTACTGGGGGGGATTGGGCTCCATGTGCCTTGCAGCCACAGTGTAGGGCCCCACACCAGCACCACTGGCCACATGGGGGGAGTTTGTGTCAGCATTTGGTGGTGTGGACGTTAAGTACCATTTGTGTATACAGTTGTTAACTGGACATGTACTGTGGTGTGGTTGCTTGCCTGTGGAGGGGGGCAGAGGGTGTGCAACCTCTGTGTAGTGCCATACAATAGCTCTCCACAGAGACCTAACCTATTCATAAGTAAGGCACATGTACATGGTATGGGGCTGGCATGGCCTTCAGGTGAACGCCACTGCTACCTGGGATGCTGGTGGTGCCATACTGTGTGTGGCGTGGGAGTCGGACAGCCATGATGGCACACATGGGGCAGCATTGTGGTGTGCAGCAATGCACAGGGGAGCAGCTGCCCCCAGCTGGCTCACACGCCACATACATGACCACAGTATGGCTGTGTCATGTCACAAACAGGGCCCAGCCAAACACCAAGGACATGTACCTCCCAGGGTGTGTCCTGCAAGTTGGTGTTGCACACACCCAGGGACCAGGGATGTCATCACCAGCACCATACCCATGTGTACCTCTTGCTCACTTGGTGGTGTTCGACAGTTAAGTGGCTTCCCTGTGGCAATGCCGTAGCCACTGTGCTGATGCACTAAGGGGCCAGTGGACACCACCACCACTGTTGTGCGCTCCACAGCTCCGTGAGCATGGCCATGGAAGGGGTCAATGTGGGGTAAACATGGTTGAACACCAGCCCCAGCTGCACCCCTCACCTGCGTGTGTGGCCCAGGGATCCGCATCCAGGTGGTGCCATCAGTAGGGTGGGGAAATGTATGCAAGAGGGACAGCCACCTTTGCGGGCACAATGATGGGTTGGCCATCTCATGGTGGCCACATGTACCACCCCACCGAGAACTACCAAGCCTTGCCCATCACCACACACATATGTCATGATACCACATGTACCAGGCTGCAGCATGCGACACCATTCCACCAGAGTATGGTCCCCACAGGTGCCACCATAGAGGCTATTCCCCCAGCACAGCCCCAGGGCCAGTTGTGTGGGTCAAGGGCTTCACAATAGGGACCTCCGCTAGACACTGCTACCCGGGGAAGTCCAATCTTACCCAGCCTGCCTGGTCCTAGGATGGTGAAGACTTTCCTGGGAATGGGTGGCTGTAGACACTCCCCTGCCCTGCAGTTCACCTGGCCATGTCCAGACAGCTGCTACACAGGTGTGACTGCGGTTGTGCCCAGCGATTACATCATGAGTGGGCCACCAGTGGGGCACATGCCAGTCATGCAGGCATACAGAGTGCTCTCCATGAGACACCACCTGCATGTTGTGGGCAGTAGACTGGGCATGATCACTTGTCAGGCAGCATGGCATAGATGCCCAAGGCCCCCAACTGCATGCTGCACACCACCTGTCCCACCTGACCCTTGCCCAGGAGTCCATGCATGCAGTATATGTGCTGCCACCTGTCCTGTGATGGTACCATAGGGATGTTTGTAGGGTGGTGGTAACAGTCCCCCAGTCCATCCACCACCCCTACCTGGCACACAGTGCTGCTGTGTTGGTCCCCCACATCACTTACTATCTGTCCCTGCTGGACCACTGCATGGGATCCCCCAGCACACATGTAGTGACATGTCCCCACACTGCTGTGCAGGCTATGTGGCCACCCATGTATCCTGTTTCCTGGGCCTACACCATCAGCCCTGCAGCCAATGGCCCCTGCCCCCTGCCCCATGGTCTTACATATTCACCAGGACTTGACTCCCACCCTCTTGTGCCTCTGGCATGCTCTATACCTGGAGCATTGCAACATGGTGTTCTACACTCGGACCAGTCACAGGGCTGTCCAGTGTCCATGTGCTATGGGTGGTATACACTGACATGACCTGGGGTGCCCCCCTTTTCACTGCTCACATAACAGAACCTACCAAGGGGCATGCCACTACAACAATGTAATACCTCACACCCTTTCTTATTACAAGTGACTATCAGGGTACCACATGGGCTCAGATGCCTCAGGGTCCTAGTTAAGGGCTCTGGAGAGGGCGATTCATAGGCAGAAATGCCACTTCATGAGGACCTATGCAGTGAGGATAAGGCGGTGGCCTGGAAGAGACTTGGAACATCACAGCAATGATGCTCAGGAGGAGGAGCAGAAGCTTGAGGAGGCTGATGCACCAGCCAACACCCCTGCAATGCAGATGAATCCACACAGCCACTGCAATGTCTCGTGCTGGTGCACCCACTCCCCCAGCTGCCACCTATGGGACCTGCGGATGCACTTGAGAAGGATGGTGATGTGCTGGATTAACCATTGGAGCCCATGGCACAGGATGCTCTGCTACAGTGGCTTGAGGAGGAGGAGATAGCTCCCGGGCATGTACCACCACAGAGTTTAATGGACACTCTAGCCCATCAGCTAGAGATGGCAATTGACCTTGCCAAGGTGCAGGATTCTTTCAAGGCCCTGTTGGCCACTGTACAGAGTTGTCATGGACAGTAGTTTGGACAGAGGGGGTAGTTAGTGCCACGGACTGTGTTCTGTGTCCATGTCATCCTTTTGTGATCATTGTTGTGTACCCATTGTGTTGTGTTGTAGTTCTGTTCTTTGCTGTTCATCTGTTCCTGTTTGTTTTCTCACTTAACATATAGGCTTTTTTCCTGAAAATACCTGTTGTCTATGTTGTTCCTCATAGTGAAAGTGACTGTGATATGTGTCCACCTGCATTGCCCACAGGGCCCTTCATGGCACTCTTACAGTGGCACACTTATACACTGTGGCCATATACTGGTGGTGCTGTACTGAGGTGCCAGTGTGGGGCCTGGCTTGTGGCCTGGTGTCACACAGCTCTGCAGCCTCTAGGGGTCCACATGGTACCCATGCATATTGGGGCATGCACCAGCAATATACCATATGCTGCTGTGGATTGTGGTTACACTGCCTAGGCACACCTGGTGTTGCACATCACAGACACTGTAGCCCCATGTGTCCAGCCATGGCCCTTGCCTTAGCAGTGGCTGGCAGCCGGCAACTCTGTCCATACATGACAGATACACATGCACCATGCTTCCCCCAATGGGTCTTTGACTGACTGAGGCCACCACGGTGTCCCAACGCACCTCACCATGACATCCACAGTGTGGTCTTTAGAGGGCCACGCATGCAGTATCATGCCACTGTGACACTCATGACATTATGTCAGGGTTCTGTAAAGGGCCATGTCATGTACATGTACATGTCATGGTTCTGTGTGTCCCTGGGTGGTGCCTGGCTGGGTCTCAGTGTTACACTCCCACCCGTGTCAGGCACAGGTGTACCGTTGGCTGTACAGGATTTTGGGGATGTCAGCATACTTCATATTCAGCATAGGTGCTGGGTACCAGGTGGGGAAACCGCATGGTGTTGGTCATGCTATATGGCCCCAGCCATGACATGTCTTTGCAGGATGTTTCCTGTCTGTGGCCCACATGCCCATGTCTGTGTGGACCATGGGCATGTGGGACAAAGTGACACACGCACACTTGTTTGCACCCTTGTGCCTTTATTGGTACACACAGTGGTACTTACAACGTGCACATTCACCCACTATCCTTACTGTGCTCTGTGGACAGAGATATCCAACACAGGGCACACACATGTTGTCTTCACACAACATTCCCCCGTACCCCTCCAGTGCCCCAGTATCCCCACATCTATACATGCACTACAGTATGGCTGTGCCACTGGCATGTGCAACCAGTGTCCTGTCCTCACAGGGTCTCTGGGATCATCTATCTCTGTCCCCTTGTATCAGCTGGTGAGTAGTGCCATAGTATCATGTCCACTTGGCCTGCTGTGGTCATGTAGTCTGGATCCTTGACCTTCACAGTGGCTTGTGTTTTCCTGTCCTTTTGTGTTGTGGCTATGGGCATTGGGTTTGTACCGCTGACCTCTGCAGAGCTGGCTCTCCCCTGTGCGTTCCATGTGTGGTAGCCTGTTGCCTGCTGTGACCATCTGGTTGCAGTCCCTGTAGCACTGGTTGTTGCATCATCTGCTGTCTCCTGCATCCCAATGAACTTAGTTTTCCTACTCCATTTTGGGTGGGAACTTGTGACTGTGTCACTGTGTGTGGTAGGGGTGGCTTCTGTGGCTGATGATCTTGTGCCCCTGCTGCTCCCCCTGACTGTCATCGTGAGGCTGTGGTGCACTGCTGGTCTCTACTTTTGGTGGCCTGGCCACTGTTTTATTTATTTATTATTAGAACAGTATCAGAATTACACTCCTTTGAGTCAGAGACTCTTTTACAAAGGCTCCATGTCAGGGATTGAAAAAACTTCACAAACTATACAAACTATACAAACTTACAAGCAATATCTGGAGAATATACATCATTTAGGCAACAAAATAGAAGATACAATACAGTAATGGCAGTCAAGGTACTGGCAGACACAGAAAGTAGGCATTAGTTGCATAAAATGGTGAAGACCACTTAAAATCAGAGGTGGTCCTGTCCAGGGAGGTAGTTTGGCAGGACAGGCTTCCTTTGTCGGAGACAGAAGAGTAGGAACATGGGGGAAGGGGGTAGCCAGATTAGGGGCAGTTACAGGAACGGGTGGTAAGGAGATGGTCACGTAGGAGGATTAGAAATGTCTAAGTTTGGGTTCTTGGGTGATAGAGTTGGGTGTGGAGTTTAGCCAGGTGGGGGCTCTATAGGAGAAGGAACGCTGACCTAGGGCACTTCTGAAATGTGGAACTACTAGGGTAGGTTTGGATGAGTTGTGGGTGGCCACTGTAGTAGGCGCTGGTTGGATGAGAGAGGTAAGGCTGAGAGCGGCAAGGCCACAGGATATCTTCCTGGTGAAGAGGCAGGTTTGATACTTCAGCCTGTCCTCAAAGTTGAGCCAGAAAGCCTGGCTGTAGAGCGAGCAGGCGTGGGTGAATCTTTGGCTTCCTGTGGCTAACCGGCAAGCCTTGTTTAAGGAGACCTTAATTCTATGAAGAGCGGTATTGTCAGCAGCCCCATAGACCAGAATCCCATAGTCAATGAGGGACAAGACAGGATGAGATAGCTAGTTGGAGGGCATCTGGGGGTAAGCAGCATCTGTGGTGATAAAGCAGACCAATTCTAGAGTTGACAGAGTTGCAGAGGAGGTGGATATGGTCATGGAAAGTGAGAGCAGAGTTGAGGGCAATCTCCAGGTATTTAAAGATGTTCACCTGCTCGAGGGGGTGAAGAAAGCTGGTATGAATTTAGAGTGGGATTCCCTTATGCTTGCTTTGGTGATGAGTAAATAGCATAAACTTGGTATTTTTTTGATTCAGAACGAGCCTGTGACTGACAAATCAAGACTGAGCTTCACACTGAAGGAGTTCTGGAGGGACTGTTGAAGGGAGGTGGGGTCTGTATGGGAGGCGTAAAGGACAGTGTTGTCCACATATAGGAGGATTTTCTTAGAGCAGGCCTTTGGTAAGGTGTTGAGGAAGAGGCTAAACAGAATAGGCCCCAAGATAGAACCCTGGGGTACACCAGAGAGAACTAGGAGGGGGTGGGAGAGGGTGCTGCTTATTTTGACCCGTTGGGAGTGATTAGATAGGTAATTGGAAAACCAGGCCATGGCCTCCTGGGAGAGGCCGAGGTGAGACAGGGTGGTAATGAGGAGGATGTGATTGACTGTGTCAAAGGCTTTAGACAAGTCAAGGAAGACCGAGCCAGCCATCAACCCGCTGTCTAGGGTAGAGTGGATGAAACTGGAAAATTCAAGGAGGGTGGTGAAGGTGCTATTCCCCTGATGGAAACCATGTTGTTCTTTGGTGAGGAGGCTGTATTTGGTGAGATGATCAGTAAGTTGGTCCGAGACAATATGTTTGAGGGCTTTTGAGGGGGTGGGGAGGATGGATATTGGGTGATAATTACTGGGGGGGAAAATGGTCCACCCTTTTGTGAATAGGGGTAACGATGGCCATTTTCCACATGGAAGGGAACTTTCCAAGGCAGAGAGAGCAGCTGAGGAGGCAAGTGAGGGGGGAGAGGACCACATCCAGTACCAGGCGTAGAAGTCTGAGGTCAAGGGTACCATTACTGTGACAAGCACAACTTAGTACTTTAAGGAGATAGGGTTCAGCTTCCTGTGGAGTGAGAGCATGAAAGTAGAATGGTGGGTGAGGGAGTGGGAAGGGGGGATGATGGGATCAAAGAAGTTGGGTGGAAGCACCGAGCTAAGATCCGAAAAGGAGAAATTGAGGGTGTCAGCGATAAGTTGCAGGTTGGTGGAGATGGACCCATTGATGCTGAGTTGGGTAGGGGGATTGGTAGTGGTTTTACCACTGAAGACCTTCATGTTTTCCCAAAATCTGCATTCAGAGCCCCAGGAAGAGGTAAAGGATGATCTGAAGTATTCTGCCTTGACTTTTCGGATGGCCCAGCTACACCTGTTACTTGCGGACTGGTAGCACTGCCTATCAGCAGGCTTGCTGGAGTCTAAGGCTTTTTTTCCAGAGGTTGTCTCTCAGGCGTGTGTTCTGTGCTTCTGGCATGGCCTGTGCTGTCTGTGCCTTCCACCACAGGTGTGCTGGTGCTCTATGTTCCGGCTGGCCTGTGTACTGCCACCTGTTGGGTACCAGTTGCTTCTTTATCACCAAGTCTGGGTTGTCTAGGGGGCTGGGTTCCTGAGGCTTGGACTGTGCTCTGTACTGGTAGTGGTGACTGCAATGTGGCGCTGGCCTACATGTTGGGTACTTGTGTGGGCAGCTCAAGTAGACACCCGGCATGCTGCTGCACCTGGCTGTTGGGGGTCTGTTGTTGAAGGGTGCTCTGCTGCATTGTTCATGGTGTAGAGGACCACTCTGTGTTGCTGCCACTGTGGGCATTGGGCAGAGTGTCAGTTGGCATGCTGTGGACTGTCTGAACAGATCCTGTGGGGCTGTTGTCAACAGCTGTGCTGGGGGTGCTGTACACAGTTCTGTAGCCTGCTCTGTCTTCTGAGGCACTGGATGCATGACCTATGTTCCCACTATGTAGGTGGGTGGTGTGGGCAGCTTGGTACTGGCTGGCTGGTTCACTGGCCATCAGGATCTCATGGGCGGCATGTCCATGGTGGTATGGCCATGTAGCACTGCTGTGTCCCCTGTCCCATAATGCCACTACAGTGTTCTGCAGCACAGTTGTTAGGGTGTTTTTTTGCTCCTGCTGCACAGCAATGCTCCTCTCCAGCACACTCATCAGTTGATTCACCGCTTCCGTGTGGCACTGCGAACATACCTGGAGCCCATGCGGTACTGCCATTATGTCACATGCCAGGCTGCACTCTGCTGTAGTCCAATCTCCATGGCATCAAGTACTCCAGAGATTAGCTCCACCATGGGCTGTGGTGTGCATCCGTGGTGTCATGTAATGCTGTCAGTTTTCGTGCCTATGCCGCTTGGGTGACCACTATGGTGTGGCAATATGTGTCAAGCTCTGCATTCACCATCACCTGGAGGGGGAGGTCCTGTGTAGCCTGCTGTAGTGTGGCCTTCAAGTCCTCTGCTGTTATTGGGCTCAGCTCTTGGGCAATGTTGTCTGGCATACTGTCCGCCAGGTCTGTTTCTGACCCCTACTGTCAGTTCTGGCACAGTGTGTGCCACTTTCTATGTCACTGTAGGCCTGTGTGATATCAGGCATCTTCTTGTGGCCACAGCTCTCTTGTCCAGCACATCTTCTATCTGCAGGTACCCTGTGGTGTCTGTGCTCCTTGTATCTGTGTCAGCTAGCCCCTCTCCTTGATGTTCTGGTGGTGCACTGGTGCTACTTGTGCCTGCTATAGCTGTTTCCACCTGTTTCTCGGTGGTTTCAGTGGGGAGAGAACACTGCGTCTGTCAGTTGCCGTGTCATGCACCCATGTTATTGTGTTCCCCTGTATTGTGTTCAGTGCTTGAGTGTGCACTAAGACATATTTCACCCTTTTGGCTCCCTGCCCAGCAGCACAGGATGTGGGCTGTGTCCTGGCACAGTGTGTACTCTGTCTTGTGTGTCATAGCTGCCCTAATGTTCTGTGCATGCTGCACCAACATGCAGGTTGCTGCACCAGTGCTCTGCATGTGTTCTGCCCTTTGCATGCAAGTGGCATGACCACCTGTCCACACATGTTACATACATGTGTTTGACACCCCTGGTGCATCACCATCATATGCTGGGGTACTGTGTGCACCCCATAGCATGGTGGTGCATTGCCAGTGTGCTGGATGCTGCCAAACAGTGGCACAGGCTGGCTGTAACCCCAGGCACATTCCACATAGCACAGGGGCCAGACATGCTATGGCATGTCTAGCACACCGTGTCTGTGGTGTCAGCTACGTTTGTGTGTTGTTCAGGCTGCTGTGTGAGCTGCTGTACTGCAGTATGGGGCTGGGGTGGTGGACGGCCGCACTACAATCAGTGTACCCTGTTTACAATCTGGCTGTTGTGGCTGCACAGTGTTGCCCCCCCCATGCCACACCCAGAACCATAGAGCTCACACAGCATCCAGCCTGGTCAGCACACATTCTGTACCCTTGGTGCACCCCAGCTCCCCCCCTTCACCCCTACCCTCTGTCATACATGCTACCTCTACAGCCTGTCCTGTGACTCTACCTTGTGCAGGCCTACCTGTGTCAGCTGCCCATGTTCCAGACACCCATTGTCTGCTATGCTCACACCGTCAATTGCAGACCTCTGTTGTCATCCTACTGTCTACATCACTGGTGCCTCCCACATAACCCCTTGTCCAGGGGTGTTGCCCCATGTGGCCTGGGGGTCATGCCATTGCTGTTCCTAGCTGTGCAGGTGTCCTGGTTCTCCTGTATTGCCTACACAACACTTTCACCTGTTATGTATGTCCACACTGCCAGCTTGTGCTCCACATCATGACATGCAACCTTGTGCCAGTGTCACCACAACAGCATACACATCTGCATGCAGTCTTGGCCTGTGTCCATCCTACACAGCTGGGAGCCACAGACCATACTTCCTTCTGGCAGCCTTGTCCTGTCCAACATCCAGTGTCAGGCTGTGTGCATGCCACGGATTAAGCTTGCACCCCTTCTGTGCATGCCTGGGTCTACAGGTGTGCACAAAGTACATAGGACACATGCCTGCTCCACATGCTCATCTGTGGGGCATGTGTGCAGTTCTTGCCACATGTGCCACCCTTGTGTGCTGCCTCAGGTTGTGTGCATCATTTCAGGCACACCACTCCTCCCTGGTCATTCTGTGCTGTGCATACATGCACTACTGTAAACATGCATGTGCCTCTGCTCAGTGCTTGCCATGCAACCCTTCATTGCTGTCTCTGTGCCCTTTTACATACCTGCTTAGCTCTGTAGCAGAAGTCATCCAGGTTGCTGTCACCCTCAGTCATATGGCTACTAACGTGTGCCATCACATGCTCTTTCTGCTGCTCTGGGGGATCTGCCGGCTTGGACCACTTCCAGTTGTCATTGCACACTGCCTGTTATGGGTAAATTTTTCTGTTGACCTCTGTCTGATATCATGGTACTGTACCTCTTTTGGAGTTCTCTGATGTAGCACTTCCCAGGGCCTACAGCATTGACACTGGGTGCAACCTCATCCCAGGCTTATTGCCTTTGGTCCTTGAGCTCCTTGTCCCCACCTTGAGATAGCAGGAGGTCCACTTGGGTGTCCACCTCTTTAATGACAGTGTCTGTCTCATCAGTGAAGTTTTTCTTGCACTGTCTGCGAGACCTTTCCTGTGCCATTTTTTTCCTGCTCTGCTCCGCCATCACCTGATACACCTTGTGTAGTTACCATCTAGTGCGCCACCTTTTATGGCATACCTTGTCACTTGTGTCATTTCTGGAAAAATTGATGCATCTTGTGAGTATTCCAGAACCAGGCACATACTGTTTACAGCAACAAGATTTGAGGCAACCTGCCTGTTTGATGTATCTTGCATCGATCTAAGCCCTCTTTGAAAATTGGGCCCCATAACTTTTTTATGTTTTGTCCTTTTTGTGATCTTTTTTGCACAGTCCTCTATCGCTTCAAGGTTTGTGCCTTTGAGCTTGCTCCATTGTTCCTCCACCCCCTCATCTGGTTCATATCTATCAACTATTTACTAACTAATAGCCTCATTTTCCCAAAACCAATACATTTGAAGTCAATGACCAGTGTTTTTGAGGGATGCTCAAGATTTCTTCTCATTAGTCCCACCCATACAGTATAATGATTGCTGGACCCATGTGGTTCCATGACAGTCACCTCCGCACTGTCTCTGAATTGGTGAAAACTAAATCTAGTATGGCATCATGTTCTGTAGGATCTTTGACCATCTACCACAATAAACAGTCCTGTGCAGTATCCAGGTGCTCCTGATTCCTGTTGCTCTTAGCTGCTATAATATCCCAATGTATATTTGCCAGATTTAGGTCCCTAACAAACAACAGGTCCCCTTTGCTGCTCTCTTTTTAATTTCTTCCATCAGTTCTCTGTCCCCTTCCTCATCCTGCCCAAGTGGTCTGAAGACAACACATAATCTAACTCTCTTCCCAACAGATGGCATTAGCTGCACCCAGATAGATTCCACGTTCCCTCGCTCCTTCTTTTTTATAGATGTATTATCCATCACCTCTATTCATCACTAATATGTAGGGCTACCACTCCCCCTACCCTAGTGCACCTATCTCTCCTAAGTAATTAATATCCTGGGATGAAACTAAATCCCAGACATTGTTGCCACTGGCTCACGTCTCCATGATGATGACTAAATCTAACTTTGACTCTGCCATTAACACTTGTAGGTCACTAATCTTGTTTAAACTCCTGCTTTTAAGGCAAACCAACTTCTTAACCTCCCTCACATTTCCTCTCTTTCTGTCTGCTCTCTTGTTTTTGCTTTTGTGCTACCTCTCCAGCCAACTAAGCCTCCTTCCCTTTAAATTCACCATTGTTATCCAATTCCACACTCTTGCTATTAATAACTTCCCTTGCCCCCTTTTCTGTAACTGGGGTAGCCTCTGCTGTAGTTGCCCTGTACCTACCACCTGAAAGGGTGCCTCCAGCTTCAGCTACCCCTCTTCAGTTTAAAAGACTGGCCATGTAGATGTCTAGTTTCTGTCCCAGTGTACTAACACCCTCTCTAGTGAGATGAAGTCTATCTCTCTTAAAAAGTGTTCTATCCCAGAATCTTCCCCAGTTCCCCATAAATCCATAATCCTCCTCCCTATATCGATCTCTCAATCAGGAAGTAAATGCCTTTATTTCTTCATGCCTCACTCTTTCTCCTTCTCTGTTCCATACAGGCAACACCTCAGGGAAAGACAATACGGTTGCTTTCCCCATTAGTACCTTTCTCAACCTTCTGAAATTGTACTAGCCTTCAGACTATAATTTGCCAAGTCATTAGTTCCCAAGTGAACTATGACATGTGCCACCTCCCTAATATTGTCAAGCAAATTCTTTATCCTGGTCTCATCCCCTCACCAGGAAAACACCTGACTTCTCTTAATGATGACCTATCACTACTCACCACATTCTCTGCACACCTTACTGTTGAATCCAGTACTATGATGACTCTTTTAACCCTTTCATTATTTCCATAGTCCCTGTTTGATACAGTTCTAACATACTGGTCCTGTAACTGAATTATCTTAACTGATAAACCAAAATCAGTTCATAATTTTTTCCCCACCCCCTAGTCTGCTGACTGTACCTCATCTAAGGGTGCAAAAGAATTAGCTATTAGTTTTGGACTCTGTCTTGCACCTTCTATCCCCTTTTCTACTTCTCTACTACTTTATCTCCCCTTCCCACTACCCTCCAATCCCCCTGACAAATGGGCCTCTGTGGAAGAGGGATACATGGTACCTTTTCAGAATCCCAACCAAGGTACCTGCACAGTTCTATTATTTCCTCATGTGTTGTCCATAACTATGGTTGAAGCTTCTTGAATTGTCTACAAATTGGGCAGCAATTTACCTTCCACAGCACAACACAACACAACACAACAGAACACAACACAGGGTAAAATCACTCCACACTCTACAATTAATTAACTTTCTGCTCCTAGTGAACTCTATTCTCTCTCCCCTATCTACACTTGATTATTACTGGTAAACATTTATACTATCATAAACCCCAGAGACAGGATTTTCTGCAGGCCTTTAGGGGCACTGCATCATGATTCTAATGCAAGTAAAAGTGGTCTACCTTGCATTCAGAACTGATGCAAAGTCACCCCAAAAATTACTTATGTATCATTTTTTGTCATAAACTATGGAAACTGATTGACTTTTGCCCATGATGCACTCTAAATGAAGATAAATCATGTATCTTTGTTCTAACAATTTATCTCCACTTAGGCAAGTCACATAAATCCCTACCCAATGAGGGAGCAGGTTAAACAATGCCTGATGACATCATAATGGCCTCTGCTGCACTCAGAGCAGAGCAGTGAAATCAAGCAGCAACAGTAAAATCATCATAAAAAGGAACTAATTCAAAAGCTCTACAATTTAAAATACATTGTATAAATTGGATACAAAATAGCCAGACCAGAATATGCTACTTATCATCACTTGTGAGTGTAGAAGACCTACCCAAATTACTTGTGGCCCTGCCACACGTGAGTTATTGTCCTCTTTCTCACTAATGAAGATAAACGACATATTCTGTGTTAGGCAACTGTGTACCTCATAATGTATTTACATTACTCTAACAGAGAGTATCATCCACTAGGATCAAGTGCCCTCATCAGCTGTAGTAACTCCATGTAATTCAATGGCAGTTATGCACTAACACATATGGGCTAAATCCTAACAGAATTTGTCATGCAGTAAGTTGTAAAATCTCACACATAGTGCTTGATCCTGGTGGATGGCATTTTAAATCCATACATCCATATTTATGCCTTTAAGGAGAAAGAAGATCATTGTGCCTCAGGATCCTCTCTTTCATCAACTCAGTGGGACTGCCCAGCAAGAGAAAACTGAAAAAGCGGATCAAGCATACTTGCTGGGCACTCAACAAAAAAACTATTTTCTCTACAAGATGCTGAGCACTATAGCCCACCTGCAGTAGAAGAAAAGACTGTGTTAGTCTCTTCTGCACAGATAGTTTTATTAAATATATTACATACAAAGGATAGACCTGATAAAAAAACACAAGCCACAGAGACCTCATGAAAAAGTCAACTATTCACACCTTATACCAGGTACTTTTTTAAGGCGCATTTAATGAAGTTATATGCACAAAGGAGACAAATTTATGATCTTTCCTTATGCTAGAGATAGAATTTTGTGCCTGGCTTTTTGTACAGAAAGAAGGGACTACCCAGCAACCATTTTTCTTCAAAGTACTTACTGTACGAAGTCTGAGCTTGAAGTGTGTTATAGTATCAGCTGATACCACCTGCTTTAGTAGTCTATTCCAAGTGCCTACCACTTGTTCTATGAATACGTGTATGTACTTGTAAAACTAAAGCCTTCACCATAAAATTGCTAAGTACTACATTTTCATACTGAGGTAGATACTTTTCTTTCCAAAGTCCTGTGTCCTGTCCAGCTGCATGTGCCTGTCTTGTTTTGTAACTAAGAAACAGCAGTCTCAAGGGGTTAAGTATTAAATCCACATCAAATAAAAAAGTTTGTGTAGTTGAAGGGCAGTAAGGTAGTTTTCTACCTTTTGGAAATATGCTACATTGCTGTCATAGTTGTATGTATTGTAAATGAAAATAATAACTGTAGGCAGTACATTGGAAAGCAATTATTGTGAGGGAAGAAAAAAAAATCTGTATTGTGTAAATAAGCTGATTAATTGCTACAATATGGTGATGTACTAAGAATGGAATTCTGCCTAAGATGTATCAGTATGATAAACTATAAATAAAAAATTAAATAAGTTAAAAAAAAAAAAACAGCAGTCTCTATGTTAGAGCGATTAAAGAAAGCAGCTATAACTAAAAATGCAGTTCTCTGTACCTACTATAATTCTATTAACTTATAATAAAATAATCCTATTTAGTGAGAACAGACTATATCTTTTCTTCATGCACAACAGCTCTCTTACTTAAAGAAGCCACAGTGAGACACATTTATACCTGTAGGAGACACCCATAGTAGCTGTCACTGATTGACAGGAGGGAACTGCATTTCATCCTGTTCTCCCTTAAGTGCATCAAAAGCAAAACCCACAAGTCTTGTCCTAGATTCTTGTATTCTACTGGATCACTTGAGCTGATGGTCCCACACATAAATACTACTCAGGGTTCCCTCACCTTCAGTCACACATGCCCAACTGTGTGGAACTCCTGAAAAAATACCTGTGTCTGTTAAAGAGCTGCTGATGCCTCAAAGAAAACTTTGAAAAACATAGTATTTATTTATTTAGCTTTTGTTGACCGGGTAAGTGCACTAGACAAATCCTGCCTATTTTCAGGCACGACCCGGGGGAAGGAGATACAGATGAATGCCAACTGACCTTGAACCAGATTAAGCTGTTGGTGGTATTTTTTAGTGAATGAGGGAAATTTGGCCAGGACACCGGGGAAATTCCCATACTCTTTTCGATAAGTGCCATGGGATCTTTAACATCCACCTGAACTACCACCAATCCAGGCAGATGGGACCTCGGTTTAACGTCTCATCCGAAGGACGGCACCTCAGAAATGCAGCACCCCTCTCATGCTGCATTACAGTGTCAGTACTGGGATATTAACCCAAGTGCCAGATCTGGGAACTGAACCCACAGCCCTGTGATCTCCTGGCCTCAGAGGCGAGTGTGCTACCTACTGAGCCACTGACACTGATTTAGGTACAATTCAGCTTTCATTCCATATGTATTCTATAGATTTCTCCTGCACATTATTTATCATTGTGGAAATGTGCATAAATACATGATCTTTATACTTTAGAGTTCATCTACTTGTATAGCTTACTCTCTACTTCATGTCATAATCCTCTGTTGTGACATAACAATCTGTTGCCACGGCAGTAACTGTGATGTCACAAGCAGTACATTATGACTTCAGGTAAGGAGAAAGCAACAGGAATAGATGAACTCTTTAGGAGCAAAGATCCTGTTTTCATGTAAATTACATCAGTAATAAATAAAGGGGAGAAAGAACACAGAACTAATGTGAAATACAAGCTAGACTGTGTCTAAATATTATATTTGTTAAAGTTCTCCTGAAGGTATCAGCTGCTCTTTAAACTGCCCCTTTCCCTCTGGTACTAAAGTCACAAAGTGGTTCTTTTTGGACTCCTCTGGGTGTAAACCTTGTTGCCATCATTCCAGGGCATAACATCAGCGGCAACAACAATGTGTGTTCATCCCTATACCCCCTCCACTAGGGCTTGCCTTGCAAGTGGAAGTCTGTTATGCCAATGTAAACATACAATGTCTGGTAAGCTGTATAGTGTATCTAGCACTGTGTATGTCTGTAACATGGTCGCTTGTCATCAGAAGTTTTGCCTTAACAGGATTACATTTTAAATGACCTCTGCTCAATGTTCTTTATCGTGAACAAAAGTTAAATTGATTGAATTGAATGCAATAGTGTCTAGCAAGATTTGGGAAAATAAAAGCCTGAGCTCTGTTGAGGGGGGTGAACTTAGTTCATGGCCTGCTGAATTAAGTTACAGAAGACAAACTTCAACACATTAAAATGAATGCCCAGGCCTACACGCTATAGCCTGGTGACTCCCCTGATTTAAATAATGATGATGATCAATATAATGTTCATTTTTACGGCTGTGGGTGGAGCCTGCAGCCATCTTGCTGTAGCTGGAAAAATGGGATACCAAAGCACACATTTTTGGAGTTTTCAGTGTATCTTTCCACAGATACAAATCATTATGCCAGTTGAATGAAGTACTCCCTTCTCTTGGTTGAGTAGACCAGCTCAGGCCAACAAATGACATTTATAAGTCAACTTATCAACATATAGACACTACAGGCTTGACTATCAGAGAAAAACAATCCAAGGATAAATGTCACATAGTGAGAACTCCCTTCTGAAAAATAAGTCATAAATATACTGGAGGTTCATTAAGGAAAACAGGTAGAATCACATTAAAAGGAAACACTACAAGGTCAAAGTGCCGAATGAATAATTCAATATCTGAGAGAAAACACAGAACCCACTAAATTCTATTGGGATTTAGCCTGTGTGTGTTAGTGCATACATTTGAAAATAGCTGTGGTTTTAAAACCAAGTTAGACTAGGATAAGAAATCATAGTATATAATGGTAAAAGTCTCTAAAATAAGAAACTACCTTTCTGTATGGCAAATAGTGGGTTGACAGACAGGCTGCCCTGTGAACAATACATATCCACTAGAGAGAGAGAGAGGAGAGGGGGAGGGAGAGAGCATAGCCAGATGTATCGCTCTATTTTTGCATTCCACACATGAAATGATAACTGTATGCAGGATAAGAGGGCCTGCGGCTTTGATTGCTGATAGGCTGAAATCCCTCAAGTGATTTATAATATTAATAATATATATATTTTTATTTATTTATAAGCCTAGTTGAAATGCAACATCTCTTTATTTTTTTTTAAGTTCTCTTTATGCTGCCTAGCCTTCTGGCTAGGACACCCTTCCACCTGTTGCCAGTGTCTCCTCCTGTCCCTTGAGGCTCCCTTTTCTTGATCCACTGTGATACCACGAGCCACGTGCAACACACCACTTCACTACCCCCTCCACTTGCTCCCTAATGCTGCATCTAACTTCAGCAATGTGGCAGGTTCCTCCCCACACTTTCCAGCCACAAACACAGGAGGCAAAGCCTGGGAGTGCCTCCAGTGGTCAGGAAAAGGAGTCCAAGATGGATGTGAGGGGCAGGCAGGACTTCATATGACCAGCCACTGCCAATTTTCCCCCTTTTTTGTTCCCTCCCCAAGGAAGCAGCCACAAATCACACAGAGGACATGTACCCATACAGTAGAGAGTCATGTTGACATCAGTCACATTTCCACCTTCCCTTGCTGTAGCTGCTTCAGCCATGCTACAACTCATCCTTCAGTAGGTGGCAGCCAAGTAGTGGATCCAGCATGCCTCACTTACTGAAGGAGAAGAGCTGTCCACTGGATGCTCTAACCTTCTTCTTTCAGCCTGCCCCTGATGACCAAAGTTCATTTCTGAACTTGGGTCACCAGCGTCGCAAGCAGTAGTGCTACCACTGTGCCAATAGGATGGAGCAACATTTCTTTTTATAGTGGGGGCCTGCCGTCAACCCATTTTACCTCTGGGTGAAATGATGCACAGGGAAGTCACATGACACACATATGACCACACGAGTCGTGAGTAGCTGTGATGGGATTTAAACCTGGGATCTCTTCATTCACTCTTCAGTGTCCTCTCAAAAAAACACTACCATCCAAGCATTTTCCCATAATAGGAGTCAAACCTCTCCTGTTGAGGTGAAACCAGGAATCCAAATTATTAGGCAGTCTGAATGTATATCAATGAAGAAGAGGTGATTCACTGAATTCCTTCATCATCTAAGGCAAAATTCAAATGCTCAGATTGAGACCTGTTCACAAATCCAGGTTCGGCATTGTTTTCCATGATAATAAACATGATTAATCATATGTTAAATATTAAACAGTAGTTATACAATAAACAGTGATGTAGATGCTCTCTCTGAAGAAAACTCAGCCACCTTGAATGCATGCTGCTTGGTTTTCATGAGACCTGAACCAAATCTTGCCAGGTCAGATGTCAGTGCATTTATTTTTATATCTTCCCCAACCTCCCAGCTTGAATGCCTGTCATGTGATAGGCTTAGGAGGCTGGGGAGAGGTCAAAGGGTGCCTTGGGGGAGTATATATAGCCATGTGATGCTGACTTCGATACATGGGTGCCGGAACATGGGGAAAAGTGGAAGTGCTGAAGTTCAAAAGGGCACAGGGTAAAAAAGCAGTGTTTGCAAGCAAAAGGGCACTTTGAATGCTCATGCGCAAAAGTGGGCAGCTGCATTACCCCTGCACTCAGAGGTTCCGGCATCTATGCTTCGATACCATTCCAGCTCAATAAGCAGTGGGAAGGAGATGAATTTTCTGGTTGCTGCCATTTACCTGTAGCAGCGCTCAGAAAGCCAAAGCAAGGAAAAGAAAGGAGTGAGGAGCTGGGGACAGACAGGATAGGAGGGGAAAAACATTTTTTTTTTTTACGAACATATGAAACTGGCAGCAGATAAAGGGCAAATGGTCTATCATGTCTGCTTGATTGTGCAGCACAGATGTTAGACTCCTGCTTCCGCCCCAACCCCTTGCTCCCCCCTTCCACCCTCATCTTCCCACTGACTAGTATCTTACCCTTAACCCTATCCCACCCCCTCTGAAGCTCTCCAATGTTTTAAGAGATATAATTTCTTCAGGGAGCGCATTCCATCCTCCTACCACTCTCTCGATGAAGTAATGCTTCCTCGCCTCCCTCCTGACTCTATCCCCCACCAGCTTCAGGCTGTGCCTCCTAGTAATGCCTTCTCCCTTTAATTGAAACATGCCCTCCTTACTAACCCTGTTAATGCCCTTTATCTACTTGAAGGTTTCGATCATATCACCCCTTTCCTTTCCCATCTCCAATGAGTACATGTTGAGGTCCTCCATACCTCTGACCATTTTAGTCGCCCTCTGCTGTACCCCTTCCAGTAACCTGATGTCCTTCTTTAAGTATGGCTTCCCGAACTGTACACAGTACTCCAAGTGCCACCTCACCAGTGACCTGTACAGTGGCAGAATGACTTCCTCCCTTCTGGAGGTGATTCCTCTAGTAATGCACTCCAGCATTCTATTGGCTTTTGCTGTTGTTTTCCTACATTGAGATGAGTGGTCCATATTCTTTTTGACCATTACCCCCAAATCCTTTTCCTCCTGAGAGATGGACAGCTGAATTCCTCCCAGATGGTAACTGTACCAGGATTCCTAGCTCCGAAGTGCATGACCTTGCATTTCTTAGCATTGAAACCCAGCTGCCAAGTGTCTGACCACTGCTCAAGCCTTCCCAAATCTTCTTGGAGGACTTTTCCTCCCTCTACCCTATCCACAACTGCCCCTATCTTGGTGTCATCCATGAATAGACTGATTTAACTCCAACTGCTAAATCAGCTATGAAGATGTTAAACAGCATCGGCCCCAGCACTGAACCCTGTGGGACCCCACTGGTGACTGCCCTATGAGTTGAGAGTTCCCCCACCCACAACTACCCTCTGATGTCTGTCCCCCAACCAGTTACCAACCCATTTAACCAGTTTCTCCCCTGCTCCCAGGTTCCTAAATTTACTAGTTAATCTGCCATGTGGTACCGAGTCAAAGGCCTTGCTGAAATCCAGATACAGGATATATACAGCCTGACCAGTGTCGTTCTTCTGTCACCCAGTCAAAAAAGTGAACCAGGTTTGTTTGACATGATCTCCTAGAGATGAACCCATGCTGTTTGTCGTCCATAAGATTGTTCACCTCCAGGATAGTCACCAACCTTTCCTTTAGGATCATTTCCTTGAGCTTACCACAATGGATCTTAGACTGGCTGGTCTATAGTTACCAGGCTCATCCTTGGGACTGTTCTTGTGCAGGGGTACCACATGTGCCATTCTCCAGTCCTGAGGCACACACCCCATCTGCAGGGAGGTATTGAACAAGTCTGCCAGAGGAGCTGCAAGGACCTCAGCCAACTCCCTCAGGACTCTACAGTGCAGCCCGTCCAGCCCTGGAGCCTTGTCTGTGTTCAGTGACTTAAGGCCCTCAAGCACTCTTCTCACAGAGATCTCCCCATCTGTCATTCTATCTCCTCCCATGCCAGTGTTTACCCTGCCCTTGCGGTATTGGCCCATCTCTCTCCTTGGTGCAAAACTGAGCAAAAGTACTCATTGAGCACCTCTGCCTGGTCAACCCCCTTCTCTACTCAACCTCCATCCTTCTTTGTCCTGGTGATTTGCTCCTTGCAGTTCCTCTTCTCCCTTATGTACTTGAAGAAGGCATTGTACCCCTTCTTAATCCTCATCTGCTAGCCTTAGCTCCTTTGAAGCCTTGGCAGCCCTCACAGCTCTGCTCACCTCCCTGTTTTTCCTTGTGTACTCCTCCTTATCTTACTCTCTTTTGAACCCCTTCCATCTTCTGAAGGCAGTCTTTTTCTCCTTCACCCTTTTCTACACCTCCTTTGACCTCCAACATGGCTTCTTGGTCCCTGCCTTCTTACTGTATTTCTTTGTGCAGGTGTCTGTGGCTGCTAACAGGCCTTCCTTCAGGATGGCCCATTTCCAAATGGTATCCATGTCAGGGGTGATGCTAGTCAAATTCCCCAGAGGATGTCAGCCATCCTGCAGAAGTCAGCCCTTTTGAAGTCCACCACCTTGGTTTTTGTAGAAGTCCCCTCCCTACCCATAGCTACCTGCTAGGGGGTACTCAGTTCATACACCCTGCACATAGTCTCCATCAATCAGCACAAGATCTAAGATGTTCCCCTCCCTAGTTGGTTCCTCTGCCTTTTGTGACAGGACTACATCCTGGAAGACTTCCAGAATGACTTGTTCCCTAGTGCTTGTGCTAGACATGGTTTTCCAATCCACCCCTGGTAGACTGAAATCCCCGACCTCCAGAGTGCCACCCCTTACACAGTGTTTAAATAACTGATCTGCCAGTTCTCTATCGATGCCCTCTGACTGTGAGGGTGGTTGGCACACAACCCCCAGTCTGACCCTTTTACCTTTATTGTTCTGTAGGTGAATTCATAAGGCTTCCAGCCTCCCCTCACCTCCCTCCCTCCTCCCTGCTGCTCATGGCATGGGGTCATTATGTTGCACGGCAGAATGCCATGCGGCACAAATGTGTTGCGTGATTTCTTGATATTTATTGTTCTGTGGGGCCCCCCAAACCCCCTGTTACAGATGGCTGTGCCCCCTGGACTCCCCTCACTAAAGATTACAACTCCAGTGGGGTCCAACTCGGACAGCACACAGGTCCAGATTTCGCCATAATGCTGTACACTATTAAGCGTACGACATTATGACCTGGTGTGACTGCTCACTATCCTTCCATCACAAATAAAGCCACCCCTCCACTCTTTCCTTTTGTCCTATCCCTGCGATACAGTCTGTATTCCAGTAACATGATGTCCCATTCATGGTGCTGGTTGACCCATGTCTCGGTGGTGGCAGCTATATCAACCTCCCCTTCTGCCATTAATGCTTGGATCTGAGGTATTTTGTTCCCCAAGCTCTTTGCATTTAGTGACACCACCCTCCAGACAGATCCCCTGCTTACCTAAGGTACTCCCCTCCCCTCTACCTCCTCTGCTTTTTGATTACCCCCTACTTCCCCTCCTTGCTAGCTATAGGGAGAGGCACATTGCCTCCCTCCCTCCCCTTTTGGCTCTTGCTGCTGCCCAGTGCTAAGCCTCCCCCCTTAGTGAGTTTAAATTATACTTGGCTGTAATGAACTTCCCCAGTTTCTGTTTCAGGACACAGGAACCCTCCTTGCTCAGGTGAAGCTTATCTGGAGAGTAGAGGTGCTTGTTATCCCATGTTGCCCCCCAACCTGCTACTAAAGCAAACCCCATAGTTCTACACCACTCTGCCAGCCATGCATTAAATTCTATGATCCTCTGTTTCCTGGTTGTGCTTGCCCTGGGTACAGGTAGGATCTCAGAGAATGTGCTTGTTTGCCCCTCGATGCTGCACAACCTGCCCATCTCCCTGAAACTGACCCGCACTTCCTCCACTCTGCTGTCCTCCAGATCATTAGTGCCTAAGTGCACCACTATGTGGGGCTTCACCCCTGTCTTCTCACACATTTAATGACATGCTGTCCTACTCTACCTGCCATCATACCTGGCATGCATTCCACCCAGATAGTACTCTTCCTGGCTCCTTTGCCCCCAACACCTGATACCTTTCACTGTTGAGTCACTCAGTATGATGACCCTCTGTTCTAATCTCTGCAGCCCCCCCAGTTCTCTCACCCATAATCTGCCTCTTACCCCACTGTCCCACTCCTCCAGCACTGTCATCATCACCTTTTGTCTCTGCTTCCTCCATTGTGCTCTCTCCCAGGAGAGATTCTTTTCTGTCACTGGCATAGCTTTTCTGCCCTCCCTCCTGTCTCCCATGATCCATGTGATCCCCTCCCTCTCCTATATCTCAGTCCCCCAATCAATGAACTTTTCCACTTCATCATGCTTGCCTCCTAGCTGGCCTCCCCTTTGCAGGCCACTGTCTCTAGGTCCTCGTTCCCCAAGTCCCCATTTTCTCCTATTCTACCTATTCCTCCTTCCCCTCGAAGCCTTCTTAAGTTCAGATGCCCTCCTGACCCTCACCGACATTGTATCACTAGCTGGCCCACTGTCATCCCCACTGCCCACCCCTCTTGTCTGACTTCCCAGCCCCCTGTCATCACCAACATTACCATCTTCATTCAATGTACATGTATGTGTGGATGGGGGGGTCCTGTTTTGGGAGAAGGGGCATCCCTTTGGCAATTGCACTGTAGCCCCTGTCTGCAGTATCGCTAGCCATTTCCCACGTATGCAGTCATTTTTGTTTTGTGTAGTCCAATAAAAAAAAAAAATGCAAAAACAGAGCCAGTAAAGGCTTGCATCACATGTGAAGCCTTTTTGGGGGAGGGATATCCATCCCTTTGACAGTTACGTTATAGCCCCCATCTTTAGCATCACCACCCATTTCCCTCGGAAGTACAGGAGCATTTTTGTTTTGTGTACTCTAGTAAACAAACAAACAAAAAAATACTGTGAAAGCAGAGCTGGTAAAGTATTGTTTCAAGTGTAAAACCTTTTTGGGGATAGGGACAGCCCTTTGGCAGTTGCAATGTAGACCCTGTTTTCAGTATCATCAGTCATTTCCGACACAAGCACAGGACCATTTCTGTTTTGTGCAGTCCAATAAATAACAAACTGTGAAAGCAGAGCCAGTAAAGGTTTGTGTCACATGTGAACCCATTTTGGAGGGAGGCGGCAGCCCTTTGGCAGCTGCATAGTAGCCTCTTGTCTGCAGTGTCACCAGCCTGTAAACTACAAGGCCATGTTTGTTTTGTGTAGTCCAGTAAATAAAATTAATTGTGAAAGCAGAGCAGGTTAAGGCTTGCATCACAGGTGAATCGTTTTTGGGATGGGGAGGGATACATCTTTGGCAGTTGCTTAGTAGCCCCAAATTGGAGTCTTGCTATTGTTAGCCAGCTGTTACCTTGTCTTAAGACATGCACTCATTATTGCCACCTATTTCCCCAAGGTGACTGAGAAAAAGGGATGGGAGAATCTCAAAAGGTTCTGAGGTTCTAAAAAGGTTCTGATAAGCAAACAAAGGTTCAGATCTTTATCCCTACCTTATCCAAACCTTTTATACCCTTTATTGTTTTATGGTAACTGTACGTTAAAAAATCATTTTAAACTGCTTTTAATCAACATATTTGTAGAAAAAAATGATTAAACCACTGTTTGCTAGTAATAAACAGCATGATTAGTGAAATGAGGTGAGAAGGAGTGAACAATGTAACTGGATAAGCTTACTGGAAGTTCCAGTGCTGTAATAAGTACAACTGCCACCGACCTCTAAGATGATGATGATGATGATGATGATTTTGTCCATAGGCAGGCAAGTCACAGAATTCTGACCAGCCCTTATAGCTTAGTTAAAGCACCAATGTGTACCATGAAACTCTGACAACTACCCACCACATACTGTCTGGGGGATTGTTTTGTCAAAAGGCAGGTAACTCCCAGAATGCTCTCTAATCACTCTTCTGTTTCTGACATTTAAAAAAGTAATACTATTACTGTGTATAAGTTATTAACAGTAGCGATTTCTATTTCTCAATAGGCACGAGCACCACTGTGAATGTCTCTTAGTTAAGTGATGAAGAAGAAGCCAGGTACACAAAAACAGCACCAGGCCAGAGTAGAGGGCAGCCTGTCAGAGAGAGCCAGTCAGCCAGCTATCACTTCAAAACTGCTACTACCCTCACCTACTACAATCAGGGGAAACTAGAAGTAGTCTACAAGCACTGTGATCCATATGGTTAAGGCACATTTACCAAACATTACTGCTTAGAAAAGAATAAGAAAGTCACTGTGATGACGAGCAAGTCCCAGACCAGATCTCTAGTTTGTTAATAGTCTCCTCCAGAGTCTGATTATTATGGCTGCGTGGGCCAAGCTCTGCAGATGTTATGCCATCATCAGATTTGTATAAGAGCACTGTGGAAGCACGTGGCTGGACCATTGTCTGGTGTGCTGCCACAGTGCTCTGACATAGTTTCCATTGATTCTGTTTATGCAGCCCTTCCCCTCCGTGGGCCACATAAACACATCCCCTTCCTAGTGCACTACTTTTCCTTTCCACAATTGCAGAAGTGATGGTGCCATGTGCAACATGGTGGCACTGACTTAAACTATGCATGCTTGAGTATCATGCATATATAGTCAAGTCAGTGCCACCATGTTACGCATAACTGACTCCGGGGCAACCTGCGCATGTGTGAGTATCATGCATGTGCAGTACTATAATCACTACAGTATTAGTTATGGCCGACTCTGGTGTGGCGAGAGCACCACATATTCTTTTCAATGCTCTTGCCTCTCCTAAAAGCTCTCCACAGCCATATTGGCTCGGACCAGAGTTTGTTACACAGGTGACTACAATTTAGAACTGAAGTTCTATTTTCAAGAGTAGATCCAATGGCTCAATCAGGTTTGGGGGCCTGGCAAGCATGACAGTCAACCGGGGGCACCAAGATGGCAGCAAAAGAGTGCTAATTTTAAAATGTGAGATGGTCTGCTTCATAATCAGTGTTTTTATGTATAATGGGTAAGAAAGTGAACAACCTTTCTGGAAACTTGGAAAAATTGTATTTCACATGTGCAGTTTAACTGATGATCCCACCGGTACTGGCACACAGGATATGTATTAAGAGGGTGCCAGTAAGATTTTTAACTTTCATGTCCATTTGAGCTCACAGGAGCACTGATTATGTCTCTCCCCCCTCTCCTCCCCTGTGTAAAAATTAAGTCCCTAGTTTGATTAGAAGACTGGAGTGGAAACAAACTGTGGAAGTCTAGTGAGTGATATACAGTTTTGAGTAGCAGGACTAGAGACAAAAGCTGAAAGTGGCCAATACCATACATCATTTATTTATTTATTTAGTTTTTGTTAACTGGGTAGGTACACTAGACAGCATAGCTGCCTATTTCCAGGTACGACCCAGGAGATTACAACAAAGGGAATGTAGACAATAGTAAATACAAGAAACATCATGGGAACAAGTAGAGGTCAGATATAGTACACTTATACAAAATTTTCAGCAATGACAGTACATTTGCGGAATCTATATGTAGTAACAAAACAGGAATACAACTGCAAAAAACTAACAGTCATAAGTCATACAACTAGTGAGTAAGTGCTAGAAGAGAGAAAATAGCAAGATTTCCAGGCAGGTTTGAAAGTAGTAGAGATTGGAGCCCATAGGCAACTAGGAGGAACCAGTACAGGAGTGGGTGGATAGAGAACAGGAGCAGGGTTCAGATCTTAAAAGAGCAATACAAAGCTCCTATTTGAAGCTACATGGAGAAGGGGAGATTCTTAGATTCAGTGGAAGGGAATTTTCCATAGTTTAGGGGTGCAGACAGAGAAAGCATTCTCCCCTATTTTGGTTTTACATCTCAGTTGGACAAGAAGGGATTTGTCAGCTGATCTCAGTGGGTAGGCAGAGGTTGCAGATTTGAGCAGTAAAGCCAGTTTGTCAGGTATCTGGAAGGAGATCATATTCTTTATAAAACAGTAGGAAGTAAACTGACGGAAGGCTGAGGGGGTAAACCATCCCAAGCTGGAGTTTAGTGTGCATCGGTGAGTAGGTTTGGGTAAAGACAGAGCAAAATGGCAAATGCTATTGTAGCAGACATCCCACTTTCAGAGAAGCCCTCCAGTAGTTGCTGGAAAGGCTATTAACCCATATGCCAATTTGGGTCTCAGGATCCTTTGTGCAATGACCATCCTTGCTGTGGAAGTTAGGCTATATCTGACCTTATATGCCAGTCCAAGTTGAATACTGATGGATTTGATGACAGAGGCTAGGTGCACATCAAAATTCAAGGCAGGATCAAGGGTTACTCCTAGCTATTTAAAGGAGGTAACTGTTAAGAGAAGAGCCATAACGTGCTCTGATACTTAATGGCTGGGTGCAGGACTGAATTTCTGAACCTCAGTTGAAGAGCATAGTCACTGTTTCATTTTTATTTAAAACAAGCTTGTTTTGCAAGAGCCAGCTCTGAAAGGTATTGAAGTTACTATTGAGATTCAGGTTGAAATCTGAGAAGTTTGAGGAGGATGAGTAAAGAACAAGATCGTCGGCATATAGCAGACCTGCGCAAGCACCAGTGAGAGTGAAAGATCATTTATGAAGACCGTAAACAGGACAGAACCAAGAATCAAACCCTGGGGCACCCCGATCCAAGTAGGAGCAAAAGGGGATTTAGCATCTCTGCTCTGGACAAATTTTTGATGCTTAGAAAGATAATTTTGGAACCAGGCAGTGGCAGAGGTAGAGAAGCCTAGGGATGACAAATTTGATAGGAGCAGCAGGTGGTCAACTAAATCGAATGCTTTTGTAAGATCAACAAAAGTAGCCACAGTGAGACAGCCATTGTCCATAACGAGTCTGACATCATTTGTAAACTGTATGAGAACAGTGGATGTACTGTGCCCATGTCAGAAACCATGTTGGTCAGGGGTGAGGAGTTTGCAGGAGTAGAGTTTATCCAAGACCTGGATAGCAACGATTTTCTCCAGTATTTTAAAGAGGGTGGGGAGGATGGCAATAGGGTGGTAGTTATCCAGGTTAGTGGTGTCCCCCTTTTTGTGAACCAGCACAACTCAAGCAGTCTTCCAGAGGGAAGGGAAATGTCCTGTAAGAAGGGACAGGTTGAAAAGTCTAGTCACTGGAGAGACTATAGAAGGGGCAACAGTTCTTACGAATTTCGATAAGAGTCCATCTGCCCCTGCTGATCCAACAGGAGAGATGGACTTAAGTAAGCATACGATTTCAGTCTCAGAGTGTAGCCTCTTGTCATTTCAAACTAAAAGCAGCTTGGCTTGTCTACAAGTGAGCAAGCACATAATTCTACATGTGCACATGCACTCACACCTACCTTACCTGCCTACTCTTGTGTTTTCACACACAAATATGGGCAGTTTGCTCTGCCACATTCATACAGTGGCCAAATGCATCACCAAATTGCCTTGACAACACATTGGCAGTGTAAATCATCTCTGAGACATGACGTCAGGATCAGTATACTTCTTGGTGGAGCAGCAGTTTCACAGACAGGGGTCAAGGGGGTTGGCTGCTCCCCCTGCCCCTCTAGCTCTGCTTGTGGATAGTCTTATGATAAATAGACAAAATAATTATTTTTTTTTTAACTTTCTTTCTTCACTGAGTTTCCAGGAACACTTTCAGGCAGGCTCCTTTCGCTCCTACAGCTCCACCACCCACCTGGTACTCGCTGTTCTGGGAACTTGGAGATAGACACTCCCCACCTTGCCTGGCCTGACAGAACCCTGGCTATGAACCCCCCGATGAGGGACCACTGACCGACCCTGGTGTTCTATCTGTGAATTTAGTGTGCCAGACCAGGGCATGGCGAAGGGGTCGGAAGAGCCAGAGAGCTGAGTTCTGCAATAGGTGTGTGGCTGCAGGGCCATGGAGGCTGCCATCTTCTATCCTGAGACTCAGGGTTTTCTGCTTGGTGATTGCCCCTGAGGTGGTGGACATTTAGTGATGCCAGTGCAGTGAAGGAGTGGACCGCTCCCCTCCCGCAAACATCTGCAGCCGCCTCCCCCAATGTTACATCCTTGCCTGGTGCAGTCCCCCCGATCTCCACTGGGGCCACTGCAGATGGGTAAATCCCCTGGATCCCACCCCAGAAGAGGACAGCAGTTCTCAGGATGCTTGATCCTGTCCTCCCTCACCGACCCCCGATGGTCCGAGTTTGCTCCCAAACCTGGGTCATTGGTGTGTCGCGAAGTGTGGAGTCCAGCGCCTCACCCCTCAGTACCACCGGGCCGGTGACAAAACAATTCTTGAATGTTAAAGGAAACTGCAATTCTCTCTTTACATGTACATCCCACAGCTTTCTCCAAATGATACTGAGAGAAAATGGTGAGATCATGTAAATACATTTGGTAGAATTTTTTTTTCTAACTTCTTTTTCAGGTGACTTTTAGTCCATTCATAACCTCTTGATCAGCCCATTTCCTGACCTCACAGTGCCTTACATGCTGCTACTCTCAATGCACTGCACTAGGGATGTCTGACCTATATTCAAGCCCTTAAAAAAACAACTGATGTAGAACTACTGTCTTTTTTTTTTACAAAGATTCATTGCCTTTCTGCATGGTTTCTGTTAACACAGCAGTTACTGCTGTTCCTCCAGTTGCTTATCAGAAACAATCAGATTGCTCATTACTAAACAGTTTGCTCCCAATGCTGCCAAACAAGGTACATAAACTTAAAAAACAAACAAACAAGAAAACCTTTGCTTAACTCAAGTCTGCCTACCAGTGACAATATGTGCTTGCATGCTTTAACAGTGCTTTTAAAAGACTGGTATGGGTAAAGGTTTGTTGGTAACAGCTCAGTTCCCAGTGGCCAATAATCCTTCCTCCATATCAGAAACTACCACACACAAAATGAGACACAGGTTATACAATTTATTCATAAATGTTTTGATTGTTACATTTCCTATACACTACATGTGTTTGTGTTGTTATAACGGTGAGTTTCTATGTCATTCTTTACTATTGGATAGGTTTGACATAGAAACTGACAAATTACATGGCCGTAAACAGTGAGGTCTTATGTCGCCACTGCCTTATGCACCCACATTGAAAGGACATGGAAAAGACTGTCAGTGGCACTGGAACAGGTACAGGTGGACTGATAATTGAACACAGATTATAATTTTAACAACCCTCTCCTGCCACCTGAGAGCGGGGGATTGATTACTAGAATGCCAGACCCAGAACCTACTGATTGTGACTCTGACTTAGTGAGACCATTGGGCAGAAATTATTGCTAGTGAGAAGGGTACCAAGGGGCCTTTGAGGTCTCCTGCCTCTGGTTGCTTGCCAGACTGCTTGAGATGGCAAGCGCTTCATACCTTGCAGCTATAGATAGACCCAGCTTCTGAGACCAAGTCACCTCTATGTCCAGTCACCTGTTAGCCTCTAAGAACAAGCCTAAGAGAGCAATGGAGACTCCATGGAAGCTGACATGTAGTGCCCAACACACCTGTGGGTGAGTGTGCAGAAGCTGATGTGAGACAACCAGAGCAAAGTTCAGCTCTGGGCTACGGTGTGGAGACTATCTTGTACAGGGGAGGGTATCCCTGGATGCCCATCAGTGAACTGAAGGCTGAGAGAGAGAATTCCCTGCAGTGATAATGCCTCCTGCATCACCCACTGACCAGACACTATGGTGTCATGAAAAGTTCGTAAAAGTGTAGTCATAGATCATCTAGTACAGTTAGTTTTATCCTCCCTAGACAGCTGTCTAAATCTGATTCCTTTATGTTGGCCTCCTCTGTCCTTCATACTTGGGATTTGATTAAGAAAATATGCAATTTAAATTCCCTTATTTCCTATACTCGTTTTAAGGCTTCTATTGCAAAAATGATCCATAGCTCCTGTGATTACATTGGTTGAACTTCATAACATAAGGCATAATTAAGATTTTTACAAGTTACCCTGGAACTTAATGTATGCATTGTATAGTTTTGACTTGTTGTTGTCTGTTGATTGTTTGTATGGATGCAATTGAAAATGAGAGCTTCTCTCTCAATTTGCTTTCCAATAAATGAAATAAAATGAATGAGATACTAGCAAAGTAATGCAGAGTAGAACTGGTTCTAACCTGAAGTATAACCCTACCCACTGGTGGGTGAAAAGAGGAAGAGGAAGGTTCATTGTAGCTTCAGATATGAGAGGAGGGTACAATCTTTACAAAGGAACCCTAAAGTCCTGACTCCCATCTGGGCTCAGGGTTGAATGTCTGTACAGTGCTAAGCAGAAGAGATAGAATTAGGTAGACTTTTATTTATATAGTGCTTTTCCCTGAGTTCCAGTCACTTCACATAAAACACAAAACCTGGATACAAATCATAAATTTATTTCAAGATTCAGATAGTTAAAATTATAAAAAAAATTATCCAGAAACTAATTTTGATATATCAATAACCTGAAAATGTGATTCTAAAAAGCCAGGTCTTCAGATTAGATTTAAGAACTTCCACTGAGGGGAGCAGAATGGAGACAGCTTTCAAGGACTGTGTTCCTGTAGCATGTAATATGTAAATATGCTTAGTATTGCATGACTACTGCATAAATCACACTTGCAGTCTGATATTTTGTCAGGACAGAGGACCAAGCTGAGTTCACTCCTCAGTCAGGAAAAATGGGTACTGAGTGTGATGCCCCTTGCTTATGATCATTGTATGATATATGTTAAATAAGTAACTGGTCTGTGTCTGAAATTTGTCTCACACATGTCAGCAGTGACAAGTGACCTGACCCCAGGTGGTAATAAAACAGACCAGGAGAATACAGTTAATTGGAATATCATTACAGAGACAGTTTACTGCATGCTGCTGCTTTTGAAGTTAGAACTTAAATACAAATTTTATGATGTTTAAAAGGGACAGGTAATTTGGCTGGTTCCTCTCAAATTTAGCAAATAGCTGTACAGTCATAACATTCTCTCAGATCTCACTGGCAGGAAATCAACCAAGGGACATGACAGATGTGGGAATGTTAAGATGAAAGAGAAATGTTTAATTAAAGGATGCCATATGCAGGAAATGTTTTTTTTTCTTTTGATGTACTATTAATTTTAAAATACTTCCTGGTAGGAAATTATGTTTGTAACAATTCATTCTAAAAGGAGGAGATAGATGACTCACCAAGGGGGTGGAGATATAGAGTTGAAAATGCATCATTGTATCTGAAAAGTGTGATTTCATCTTGGCTTCTGAAGAAACAAAGCTCTCTCTAACTAAAATCAGCACTTACAAAAAGATAATACTTAGATAGCAAATATCGTGGTAGCAGTTTTGTTCTGTAATTTTCCCATTTTCTTTTGTGACTGTGAGCTCATGCTTTTTGTTCTATATTTTATTTTACAAGTTTTAGTAAATAACCATTTTCTTGAAATACTGCCTGTGTGTCTTCTCAGTTTCTTTTTTTTCTTTTTTATTTATTTAGTTGTTTAACCAGGTATAGCACACTAAGCTGAAAGCTTTTTTACAGGAGCAACCTGGGAGCACAAGGAGGTTAAGTGACTTGCTCAGGGTCACACAGTATGCAAGTGGAAGCTGTGGGATTCAAACCCAGGTCTGGCCTGCTGGATGTCACCAAATTTGCAGCTCAGAGCCTTAGACCACTGCGCTATACTGCCTCCTTTTTTCATGTGAAGTGTCTGCATTTTAGGTCTGACAACTGTTTAAAAGGCTTGATGGTGTTACAAAGCTTGGAAAAGGTAAGAATATACATACTGTCTCTTATAGAGTTGTAAAGGTTCATTTTGGAGCTCTAGCTAGGTGCCCCTGGCAAAGGATTGTACTGCTATCCCAGAAGAGGGTACATATCTGAGCCTGTACATTGGGTATGCTAGCACAAGGTTCACAGTTTGAATCCCCCCAAACTTGAAGCTAAGAGGTGATTCAGACCCAAAGCAGACAGAAGGGTTACCCTGTCTGTTACCTGTTCACACTATTGCACTCTGAGGTTGGCACTCTGGGAGCAGAGTGCCTGACCTGCGGAGTGAATTTGTGACAGAGTTGGTTGGCAGTGGTGCGATAAAATATTGGTAACACAAGCTTTAATAGTTCAGTGTGTTAGCTTAATACTGTACAGCTCACGTGCAAAATAAGGCAGTGATTTATTTTTAAAAAAGAAACAGAACTATATAATTTTGCTTACAGTCAAAGCTCCTACCTGTTTTATTTTTTTTCAAGTGCAAGTTACAGTAGCCATAGTTAGGGAAGACGATGGCTTCCAACTACAGTGGGTACACTGTAGACTACTTAAGGCAGTTGTGCAAGGACAGCGGAGTCCAGTATGAGGGGAAGCCAATAAGCAGACCCTCAAAGATGCTCTGATGGCCACCGATGTCCAGAGCATTGAGTCACAGTCCATGACTGGAAAGGACCAAACCTTGGTTGTGGAGGGGCCAGTGGCCAGTGCAGTGTCCAGATCTAGTGAGTAGGACAGTAGGGCCAGTGCAAGCCAAGGGCCACAGCAGCAGGGGAAGGTCACAAACATTCTGGAGTCAGAAGCATTCAGGCTGCAGATTGAGTTGTGCTAAATGGAGCTGGAGTTCCAGAGAGAAGAGTGACAACTTCAGCAAGAGGTGGAGCGAGAACAGCGAGAAGCTGATCGAGAACAGCGAGAAGCGGAGCATGAACAGCCAGAGGCTGACCGTGAAGAGCATGACTGCCAGAGGCAACATCAACTAACGAAGCTACGACTCCAGCCACCAGCACTGGAGCAGGTAAGTGGCTTGGGTTTAACTGGAACTACAGGACTAGGTTACAAATGAAATTCCAAATTGATAGCTGAATTTAAAGAGGGGGAGGATATGGATGCCTTTTTAAATTCCTTTGAAAAAGTTTGTATTCAGGCCAATATTTCTAGAGGGTTCTGGAACTTCCAGCTATCCCCACTACTTACCAGGAAAGCTCTGGATGCATTTGGTCAAATGGGCAATGAGGACAGTAATGATTACAGCAAACTTAAAGCTGCACTTTTAAAAAAAGTGCAAATTAACTGCAGAAGCATACAGAGCTACATTCCATAAGCTCAGGAGAATCCCTGACATGAGCTATGAGGAGCTAGCCACAAAACAATTTTAGTTTTTAAAACATTGATGTGAAGGAAATGAAGCCAACTCTGTAGATAAAATTGAAAATGCTATATTGTTAGAGCAGTTTTTTGGGGCATGCCCAGCAGAGCTGAAAACCTGGCTGGAGGACCAAAATCCCAAAACAGTGCAAAAGGCTGCTGAACTCTCTGACTGCTATGCCAAGAGCAGACCTGATCTTAGAGTGAATGGAGCAGACATGGTAGCGCAGAAAGGGAAAGGCTTGCCTTCAGGGCAGCTCATACCCTCACTGCCTCCACTGAAACCAGTTAGCCCCAGGTTTCAAAGAAAAGATTTTTCTGAGAAAAGAAACAAATGTTGGGTTTGCAAAGAAACTGGGCATATTGACAGGCAGTGTCCCAAAAGGATGAGCAATACGCAAAATGGGGCTAGAAAAGAAATGGGTTGTTTGTGTGTTCCTGAAAACATGCCAGTAAACATGAGGGAACACATGCACCCAGTCACCATGAATGGTGTACAGATACAAGGGTTAAGAGACACAGGGGCATCCCTGATGTTGGTAAAAGGGGACCTGGTAGAACCTGGTCAACTTATACCAAATAAATTTGTAACTGTACAAGGGTTCACTGGGGAGGAGAAAACATTATCACTTGCTAGTGTTCTCCTAGACTGGGGTGAAACAGGGGGAAATGTGCAACAGGTGGCTGTAGTCAAAACTTTAGCAGTTGATGTCATTCTCTGCAACAATGTCAAACAGGGGATGGTGTGTGTAGTTATCCGTAGCCAAGCAGCAAGGGAAAATTGTAGTTCCCCGGACCCCATAGAAGTCACTGTGGAAGCCACTGGGAGGCTGGTTCCCTAGTCTGGGTCTCCTGATATGGAGACTATTGAAGGGGGGGGTAGAAAAGTCCCCGGTAGCAGTTTACCCAACAGTTATGGAGGGTTACTTCAAAGAAGGAGAGGTGACCCATTGTCAGATGGTTATGGTTGGCAGTGATCTTGAGTGCCCTGATGCTAGAGCTAGGGATCCTAGTTTAGAGACTGAAGGGGACCTGTCCCTTGCCTTGGGAATGTGTAAGGAGTTAGCAGTTGCTCAGAAAAGTGACCCTAATCTAGAGAAGCTGAGGGCTTGGGCAGACTCTGACAGAGCACGGGTAGGTAATGGAAAACACAAAGTTTATTGCAACAATGGACTGATGTATATGCAGGATGCTAAGACAGAGGGAGGGTGATAGGTAGGCAGCTTGTCATTCCCCAGGGATACCGTGAACAGTTACTCAAGATTGCACACAATATTCCCATCTCTGGTCACCTGGAAATCACACACACTATGCAGTGATTGGCCCAGAATTTCTATTGGCCCAACTTCACCCAGCAGGTGACGGAGTATTGCAGGTCTTCTCACCAGTGTGAAGAAATAGGGAAGGCAGGTAAGAAAACCCAAGCTACCCTAATTCCATTGCCCATAGCGGAGGAGCCATTCCAGAGCATGGGAATGAATATTGTGGGGCCTTTACATACCCCCAGCTCTTCTGGGAAGAGGTTCATCCTGACTGTGGTGGATTATGCCACCCAGTACCCAAGGCAGTCACTCTATCCTCACGGAGGACAGACAAAGTGGCAGATGCCTTACTTGGGATTTTCTCCCATGTTGGGTTTCCACAGGAGGTTATCTCCAATTGAGGGGGTTCCTTCATGTTGGACCTGATGAAATGTTTGTGCGAGAAGTGTGAGGTGGTGCAGAGATGCACAGCACCTTATCACCCACATGCCAATGGGCTTGTGGAGAGATTTAATGGTACCCTAAAGTCAATACTCCAAGCATTTGCTGAACAGCATGGGAGGGACTGGGAGAAATACCTTCCCCACCTGTTGTTCGCATACAGGGAGGTGCCTCAAGAGTCGACAAGGTTTTTCTCCTTCGAGCTCTTATATGGATGCCAGGTATGTGGACCCCTAGACTTGATCTGAGAGGACTGGAAAGGCAAGCATGTCACCCAGGGAACTCCCATAGTGGATTATATCCTTAGCTTTAGGGAAAGGCAGAAGGAGCTTATGGGGACAGCCCAGAGCAACCTGGCAGCTGGCCAACAAAAACAAAAAAAGTGTGGTACAACTGCAGAACCAGAGCTCGCTTGTACACAGTGGGTCAGGAAGTCATGGTCCTTATTCCAGTCTGGAAGAACAAGCTGCAGGCTGAATGGGCAGGACCGTACAACGTAGTCAGAAAGGTAAATGATGTGAACTATATCATAGAGTTACCTGACAGAAGACATACAGAAAGAATGTGCCATGTCAACATGATGAAGCCATATGCTAATAGGGCTGACATGGTGTTTACAGTGTGTAGTTCTGGGGAGGGGACAGATGAAGGAGACCCTCTTCTTGACTTGCTGAAAGAAAGAAAGCAGGAGTCCTCTGTGGAGGCAATTAAATTGTCACCTCAGCTGGCTCCAGACCAGAACCAGGAAGTAAGGGAGATTTTGCAGACTTTGCCCCACTGTTTAGCACCAAGCCTGGACTAATCCCCTTAGTGATGCAGGATAGAGAAACAGGGACACAGACACCCATACAGTGGATAGCATATCAGGTGTCAGAAGCTGTCCAAAAGGACATTAGGAGGGAGGTGGAGGAAATGCTGGATTTAGCGGTAATCCAGAAATCCCACAACCCCTGGGCCTCACCTGTAGTCCTTGTTCCCAAGCCAGATGGCTCTACTCATTTTTGTGTGGACTATCGTGGGCTGAACACAGTCACAAAGTCAGATGCCCCTTCCCATGCCAAGGATGGATGAACTCCTGGACATGTTGGGAGGGGTGACCTACCTTATTACTAGTGACCTGACAAAGGGGTATTGGCAGGTAGAGTTAACTGCCAGAGCTAGGGAGAGGTCGGCCTTCATCTTTCCAATAGGGTTATTTGAATTCACAGTAATGCCTTTTGGAATAAAGAATGACCCAGCCACTTTCCAAAGGTTGGTGAGCCAGGTGTTAAATGGTGCTGAGGAGTATGGCATGGCATACCTGGATGACATTGCCATCTTTAGTGCTAGCTGGGAGGAACACCTGTCCCACCTTAGGCAAGTGCTGGGCAGGATACAGAGGGCCGGGCTCATTGTCAAAGCTAAGAAGTGCCAGCTGGCCATGGCTGAAGTGGTATACCTCAGGCATGTTGTAGGCCAGGGACAGCTCCATTCTAACTAAGTGAAAATAGAGGCGATCAAGGCATGGCCCAGAACAGAAATGCCAAAGCAGGTCATGAGTTTTCTAGGGACAGAAGGGTAACATAGGAAATGTGTACCCAATTACAGTGCCCTGGCTGCTCCCCTATCTGACCTGGTAAAGAAAAGGATGCCTAAGAAAATTATCTGGGAACCAGCCTGTGAAAAAGCCTTTACCAGTCTGAACGAGGCACCATGCAGTGCTCCTGTGTTGACAAGTCCAGACTATAGCAGACCCCTTATAGTCCAGACTGATGCCTCAGATGTGGGTATTGGGGCAGTACTGAGCCAGACATCTAACCAAGGGAAGGATCATCCCACTTTGTACCTAAGTAAAAGGTTACTTCCCAGGGAACAGGCATACTCTACTGTGGAAAAAGAGTGTCTTGCTATGGTGTGGGCCCTAAAGAAGTTAGAGCCATACTTATACAGGCAGCATTTTGAGGTACAAACTGACCACAACCCTCTGGTTTGGCTGACACAAATGGGAAAAACAAATGGTAGACTATTAAGCTGGAGTCTTGCCTTGCAAGGGTATGACATGACAATCTCACATAGGGCTGGAACAATCAATCAGAATGCAGATGGCCTGCCGTGTCTGTATGAGAAGCGAACTGACTTAGAGAGCTCATCCCATGCAGGGGATAGAGCCCCCAAATTCAGTCTAAGTGGGGAGGAGTGTGACGCTTTTCCCCTTGCTTATGATTATTACATAGATACATAGACATTATCAGCAGATAAGGGCCTATGGCCCACCTAGTCTGCCCATTTGAGTTTGTAACTTCAGTTTATGCTTTCCTAGAACTCTGCTGTCCCTTACCCCTGACCTCCAGAATTCCTTTATGTCTATCGCATGCATTCTTAAATCCCGTGATTGTTTTAGCCCCCACCACTTCCTCTGGCAGGGTGTTCAACTTGTCCACCACCCATTCTGTGAAGAAATTCTTCCTTACATTTCCTCTGAATCATCTTCCCTCCAACTTTATCCCATGCCCTCTAGTCCTGGAGCATTTTTTCGATTAAAAATAGTGTATTCCTGCACCCTGTTGCTCCCTGTAAGATACTTGTATGTCTCTATCATGTCCCCTCTCTCCCTTCTCTCCTCCAGGGAGTACATATTCAATTCCTTCAACCTGTCCTCATAGGACTTGTGATGCAATCTATGTGCCATCTTTGTTGCCATTCTCTGAACCTTCTCTATCCTGTCTATCGTATGATATCTGTAAAATAAGTAACTGGTCTGTGTTTGAAATTTGTCTCACACATGTCAGCAGTGACAAGTGACCTGACCCCAGGAGGTAATAAAGCAGGCCAGGAGGAAACAATTAATTGGAACATCCTTCCAGAGACAGTTTACTGTGTGCTGCTGCTTTTGAAGTTAGAACTTAAATATGAATTTTATGACATTTAAATGGGACAGGTAATTTGGCTGGTTCCTCTCAAATTTAGCAAATAGCTGTACAATCATAAAATTCTCTCAGATCTCACTGGCAGGAAATCAACCAGGGGACATGACAGATGTGGGAATGTTAAGATGAAAGAGAGATGTTTAATTAAAGGATGTCATATTTGGGATTTTTTTTCCTGACATACCATTAATTTTAAAATACCTCCTGGTAGGAAATTATGTGTGTAAGAATTAATTCTAAAAGGAGGAGTTAGATGACTCATCAAGGGAGTGGGGGATAGAGTTGAAAATGTATCATTGTATCTGAAATGTGTGATTTTATATTGGGCTCTGAAGAAACAAAGTTCTCTCTAACTAAAATCAGCACTTACAAAAAGGTAATACTTAGATAGCAAAGATCTAAAATATTGTGGTAGGAGTTTTGTTCTGTAATTTTCCCATTTTTCTTTTGTGACTGTGAGCTCATGCTATTTGTTCTGCATTTTATTTTACTTATTTTATAATTTTTAGTAAATAACCATTTTCTTGAAATACTGCCTGGGTGGCTTCTCAGTTTCTTTTTGCATGCTCAGTGCCTGTATTTTAAGTCTGACAGCTGTTTAAAAAGCTTGATGGCATTGCTAAGCTTGGAAAAGGTAAGAATATACCTAAGGTCTCTTGTAGAGTTTTAACGGTTCATTTTGGAAACCTGGCTAGGTGCCCCCGGCAAAGGATTGTACCGCAATCCCCAAAGAGGGTGCATGTCTGAGCCTGTACATTGGGTATGGTAGCATAAGGTTCACAGTTTGAATCCCCCCAGAACTTGAGGCTAAAAAAGTGATTAAGACCCAAAGCAGACAGGAGGGTTACCCTGTCTGTTATCTGTTCACACTATTGCACTCTGAGGTTGGCTCTGTGGGAGCAGAGGGCCTGACCTGCATAGTGTGTTTGTGACACCGAGTGTGTATCAGAAATGTGGAAAACTCTCAGGCAAGTAGTCGATCTTATATCTAGACACAGAAGGTCTTTCTGGGCCATGCCCTACTACTACTGACACCAAGAGAGGGTCACCATACGGTGCCAGCCTCAGGTGAAAAAAACAGTACAGCAGCAGCTGAGAGGATTGCAGAGATATAATTTCAAGAAGGGGCTGCATAACAAAAGACACCAAAGTATAGTGTTTAATGGCATCTCAGACTTCTGTTGACAAATATCGATGACTGTAACCAGAACCCCATCATGCCATTATCACTTTTCTACGTACAGTTGGACGTACGTTATTTATCCAATACTGAATCTGCCTTGAAGTGCTTGTGGCCATGCATCAACTTGTGAAACAGTGGGTGGGAAGTTAAGCAGTGGGCAGTGCACGTCAGGCAAGGATCTTACACCTGAGCAGAGAAACTAAGGCTACAGAAGACAGAATTTGAGTGGAGAGTTTGCTTAGATACATTGGGAGGTAATTAGAACCTAAATAAGAGGTTTAAATAACACAAAGAAAAGTGTAAAGGGTGAGCCAGTTTTAGGTGGTGATTCAAACCAAGGGGATAGATTTTTAAAATTTTACACAGCAACTGCAGGCCACCAGATTTGGGAGCAGATTTAAAGCACAAGGGAGGGTATTTTAATTTTAAATCTGTGCAAACATTAATAAGATACACCACAAATAAGTGGGGATTTAGACATCAAAAACATACCTGGTTTTCAAATGCATAACTAAATAATTTTGGAGTTTCTCTGTTTGTTCTTGCAGTACAGCAGCTCCCTCTCACACCCTCTAGGTTGAGTAAGAAGAAGAGGAGGGTCATGTGTGAAGCAGAGGACCAGCTGGGGACTCTACAGTTCATCAGGAAGTCCTGCCTGGAGGAGGTCCCTCAGGGAGGATAAGCGGCTGCACTGCTAATGTGCCCCATTCATGTACGTGTTTCAGAGCATGAGAGTAACTGAGAGGAGGAGTGGGACAGGATTGCTGTCTTAGTCATTGAAAGACATCTACAGGAGACAGCAAGCATGCAGAAGACTCTGCTGGTCCACTAAGGTAAGTTAAAGTACATGTTTATTTGTTGATGCCTATGTAAGAGAGTACTATAAGAAGTTAAGGAGGAAACAGCAGTTGTGCATGAAGGAAGGAAATGCCCTCTCTAGAGTAATCATATGTAGGTGAAAAGGTTACATTAAAAGGATAAAATCAATATCACCTGTGGTGTGGGGATAGAGGTAACACCTGATCTAGGGCAAGGGTTAAAACTGGATATAAGAAGACAAGAGGAGAAAACTTAAAAAAAAACTCTATCTAAGGTCAAGATACAAAGTGATTAAGTAAAGGAAAAAAGGGGAATAACAGAAAAAACATATCTAGGTTAAGGGTATGGACTCACTAAGGGGATAGCCTAAATATGGGATGGAGGGAAAAAGTACAGTTAAGGCAGAGAGGGATATACATAGGAAAGTTATAAGGACAAGGGAAAGGCAGGGAAGTAAGTAGTTAAGAAGGAAAAGAGCCATCAGGCATGGGTGTGGTGCAGTGTAATTGGTGTGGGGCCTGAATGTAGTGGGAAGCACATGATGAGAGAGGAAACCCCAGAACAAATTCACTGAGGCAACATTAATTCTTAGTGCAATATTGCTATTTATTTAGAGTGTGAAACCCAGAGCCTGAAACAAGCTAACCCTGGCATTTTGACTAACAAGGGGTGTTTGTGTGGGGCCACAATATTCAGATGTGTTCTGGAAACTAAGGTGCTACCCCATATGCAGGCATCTCTCTGGGCTGAGAGCAGAGGTCACTGGACTCAGGAACTAACTGGCACAAGTACAGGGTACAGTCTGCCTCATGCAGCTAGACCTTGGTGGGCTCTTGGAGGGAGGAGTGGTAAAGAAGGCTCCCTTCAGACCTTACTTCTGCATGATTTCTTCATTTAGGCAGGACACGGAAGCCAGGAGGAGGCACCTGAGGCAGTGGGAAGGGAGGAGGTAGGGGTCCTCAAGGGAGGAGGTCCCAAGTAAGAAGGTCTCCAGTCAAGGAGGAGGAAGATAATGGCAGGGAACTCCATAGTCAGAGGATAGAGTTGGAAGCAGGGGAAGGGAGAGACAGGATATTAAAGTGCCTACCAGGAAATTCAGCAGGGAGGATTGGAGGGCAGATCCTAGACATCTCCAGGCAATGGGTGGTAGGGAGGGAGCTGAATGTCACTATCCATCTGGGGACTAATGACATGGCCAGGGAAGCAGCAGAGGTGGTGAACATTGGTTTAGGGGAATGAGGAGGTGCTTGAAGCAGGTAGCTAACATGGTGGCCTTCACTGAGGTGCTACATGTATAGGGCTAGGGGGAAGACTTGGGAATACCACACCAGGGCCTTCAATGAGTGGTTGACAGCATGGTACAGTGAGGAGGTTTTAGGTTACATCATGGACAAAGATGCTGCAAAGTTTTAATTGACAGGTGAAGTTAACTTGAGGTTGCCAAATCAGCCCCCACGGATAATTTCACAAAGTTTTTCTATGTAATAGGAAATTTGCCATTGGTAAAGTCACCTGACAACTTTGCCTGTAACGTCTCCTTTGGAGTACACCAAGGTGAAGTTGCATCAAAATGAAACTACTGATAAATAAAAGTCTCAAGGTCATCAGTTCTCTGTCTCCCCCACTCCCTAGCAGCCTAAAGTCCCTGTGCCAACCCCTACTCTCTGTGGTACCACCCACCACAGACTACAGTACATTCACTCATCAATCTCAGTCAGGAGCAATTCTAACATTTTCTGAGCCATATGTGATCCAGTTACACTCTGCATTGCCAGCATGGCTTTCTGGCAAATATCTGGAGTGTTACTACCACTGCAATTGGGCTTAGTACAGTTTTTCCCCCAGCCAGAGTTGAATACTATCCCAGGTACCTGCATCCAGTATGCTGTAATGCACAGAAAGGAGCTACCAGCTGTCTGGCCACTGGTCCACATATCCTTACTGGGGACCTATTATCCAGATCAGGCTCAGAGACACCACCACTGGCAGTCAAGAGAACACCAGCAACCTCCTCCTTGACCGCTGTTCCTATTCTTGAGCCAGAGAGTTTGCTACCTCTTGGGCTGATCTTCTTGTCACCACCTCCTCCAGCATCCACCAGCAAGGATGCACAAAAGTGGCAGAGAATAATTTGGCAACATGAATGCCACCATCCCACTTCCACCAACTATTCCTTTGTTACTAGTACTGCTAGCCCCAGAGCCAATGGATGAAGCTGCTGCAGAGGCAGTTTTTTTGGGTGCAACAACATTTTGCTCCACTGAACCTGCACTTTTTGGCCGCCTTTCTGGCACTTGACTTGAGCTTCTCTTTCCAGGCATTTTATACATTTTTATTTTTAATATTGCAAGAAAAAAAAATAGACACTTCGGTAAAACTACATACCAGCAGCAGCAGCCGACAACACATCACCAGAGGGATCAGCAGTCATTTTTTTAAGGCAACTGTGTTGGCCAAGAACCTTACCAAAACCCTGCTCCAAGCAGGGTTAAGGGAATTCAGGCAATCTGGAGAGCAATTAATTTGATTCATTCTAATTTTCTTTTGTTGAGCTAGCTTCAATGAAAAAAAAAATACTATGTGCTTATCTTAGTTCCCAGGAGTTGATTTTATAGGGCAAACATGTTTTTGTGTTTGGTTGGCATAACTCAGTAAATTTTTGTTGGATTTGACTGAAGTTTGGTATGCTTGTAGTCCAACAGGAGATACACGTGTGGGGCATTGTTGATGCTCATTGGACTTAACTTGTGGATTTGTCACTATGGTGAACTTCAGAGGTAATTTTGGGGTGCTGTACATACCCCTTGACTTTGTCTGGGGACAGTATGTGTCAGTCTTGTTGTACTGATTGAGACCTTTTCTTTTATGTATAGATTGTCAGTAAACACCAAAGACTGATGGAGTTATGGCTTGTTAAAGTTGCAATGTTATCCGATGGGAGTTTTAATTTTTTATGTGTTTTATATGTCTGTTTTTAGTTGGCATTTTGTGAGAACTCAGTCTTGTAGTACTCATTGAGGCCATTTTTTGATAAATTGTCCTTAAAATCCAAAGATTGATGGAGCTAATGCTTGTTAAATTTGCAGTTTTATCCTGTGGGAAATGTTGTCACTACGCTGCTGTGATTGTGGAGGAGACACAGTCTGCAGGACTGCATTGCTAGTTTTAAAGCTTCAACAGGTATGCTATTTATGTCGTGTAGTTTGCAGTCTTACCAGAACAACTTATTGTGAGTCTCTTGTTCGGGTAGCCCCCTTCTCTTATTTCTCCTTTGGGTCTGTTTCAGAAATTATTGCCTTCCACCTTTGATGGCAGTGGAACAGTGAACAGCCAAGAAGACACTGTTTGGGCTGGCTGGAGAGAGAGAGAGGGTTTGGCTCCCGAAAAAATTAGAAGAGAGACGGGTTCCTAGAGTTTGAATATATGGCATCTATTGGGAACATGAAAAGTCACACAGGGAGAAAGAACTAGAAAAAAAAGTTAGAAATTTGGAGGAGAGATCGAGCTATTTACACTCAAAACTCAGTTTTAAGGGCTGTATTTCCTTTATGTTTTTAATATTTACATTTGGTGTCTTGAATGTTTTTGGTCTCTTTCTTCTGTATTATTTGTGGTGTTTAAGAGTTTTTTGGGGGGGGTATCTGAGATTTGGCTTCTTTAGATTTCATATTCTCTATTTTTATTTTTAAGTATAGGTTGTTTTTTAGAATTTCCCAGGATAGCTCAAGTCATATGATTTACTGTAGTCAATCAACTTGATTCCTAGCAACTCCTGGCATAAGAGCGCATGTGTGGCGTCCTTTCCCCATATTCATTCGAGAGGGGAGAAGGAGAGAGCATAACCATTCGGGAAAGCATGGATATATTTGATCTTTTTATCTGGCATACCTTCGTTCTTAAACTTCCCAGCTTCTGTGCTACCTGTTGAAATTGAAATTGAAGCTGTAAGGGAAGTAAAAACAGGTGACCCGAGGTTAGTGTGCTCAATACATTGTGAAATTGTTCTGTGCTAGCTTTGCTGCAACGCGGGGCCTAGTTTTCACCACCTTGTACATTTTTATCCATGCTGCATATTCATTGTGATTGCAGTACTAAAGAGTAAGTACATTTTTATTATGTATTTGTGTACTTTATAAACTCCTTCTCCTCACTAGTTTGCTCTCTCCCTGCTCTGTTATTTAAGATTTTATCAAAGCTTCATATTAATTTTGTGACATTTAAAAGCTGATGTTACATGGAATATTACTTGTAGGAATATATAATAGAAGAGAGAACAAGCGACACAAAGGGAATTTCTTTTTAAAGTAAGTCTAAATAAGGAATCCTCTTTTTCTGATTATTTTTCTTTTTGTTATTTTTTCATGCTATAGTGTCTGGTTCTCACAGTGCTGAATGCAACAGTCTGGTGGGAGTGCACATCCTAATTGCCAACCCCTATTTAAAAACTAAGATGACTGCGACCTTACAAAAAATCACAAGTATAACATCTATGAAGTACTGCAGACTGGTGGGAAACTAGAGAAGGGGATATTTGATCTCTTAGAAAACCAGAACATACCTTTTCACTGAAGTACTTTTGGAACTTTTGCGAATATTACAGCAGTTCACTCTTGCCTTGGATATCCATTGTGAGCTAGTTCCGATGGTATAGTTAATGATTACAACAGCATATGCAGATATTCCTGACATTATCCAACTTTTGGCGGTGGCTCACACTTGGATTTGAGAACTGAGACCTGATCTGGAATTAATTTTTACCAGCTGGAATAAGCTGCTTATTTTAAACTGTTACTTGGATCGGGAATATTGTGTCTTCTTTTTTCTTCTTTTCAGCCATTTATCAACTGTTAATAAGCTAGGAGAATGTCTATGTGTTCATATTCCTTGGTTATGGCAACAAGAAGTTGAAGGATTCTTGCAAAAAAAAACAAAGAAGCTTCCATTAACAAAGGGAGCAGTAACTAAGAAGTATAGGGGCAAAAATAGCAACAGAGCAAAACCCTTAGGACTTCCTATGGAACCAAGTAAAGTTACTTAAATCTGGGATTTAAAATGGCTCCATTAATTCCCAAGATCTTCAAATTGCTACGTCTACCCTGACTCTGACCCCACACATGCCGAAATCTAATCAGATAAATGTTAATATAGGGTAAATAGTGGGGTCATTCATCTAGACCAAAGTCAGTCGGACCACCTTTTGATGCCATGGCAATCCCCAGCTAACACAGAAACCCCTGGAGTTTTACATTCATTGTTAGTGGATACAAACTTACAGTGGGCTCAGCAAGAGAAACAGGTTAATTTACAGACTATTTTGTGTATCAATCAATCAATCAATCAAGTCTTTATTTAACCAGGCGTTCATCGTTGAGCAGAAGCTCATTTGCAAGATGGACCTGGGTGGAGCATGAACAATTGTATATACAGGTCAACACAGGTATTTACAAGGCAATACAGATAATACTCTTTACAGAGAGGAAGAAAAAGAAGTTCATATGTACATAGAATTATACAGATATTGTACAGATTACATGGTGTTTACATACATAGAAGTGTCTCTAGGAAGATAAAGCAGGTTATCTAAGGTTGCAGGAGGAAGTAACAGAAGAAAAAAATAAAAATAAAAATATACACCAGGTAGAGGTGAAGGTGGGGGGAAGGGAGGAGGTAGGGTAAGAAAGGCTAGGAGGGCACGGTGCACAGAGAGGTTGAGTAAGCGGGATGTAGAGAAGGTGGATGGAGAAAAGGGTATGTGTGAGCCCGGGTTTAATGCTATAAAATGCAGGCATGGTAGGATATCACAACCCAGGGTAGTAGCTCATATCCAAGGTTGGGAAAGGAAGAATAAGGGATGGACAGGCCTAGTGTTGATAAGACAGGGGATAAGAGAGAGAGAGCAATTAGGCTGGTGAGGAGCAAGCTGGGGGGGGGGGCAAGTGTATAAAAAAAATATCCAGGAATTATTACCACAGAGATGTAGAATGCTGGGGGTAGTGTAAGAGGGGATATAGAGATAAATTCTATCCATCATGGAATAGTTCAAGAGGGCCCAGCTTTGCTGGAAGAGGGTATCTCCTTTTTTCCATCTAGAATGGACTTGTTCAGCCCACTGGAGCTCTCAGGTGAGCTAAGTAACTTAGGAACGGAAAAGGGGGAGAACATAGAGGAGACCCTGGCCAGTTCTCCAGGAGAAGTTTTTGAGAGAATGGATGGAGAAGTACAGAACATTCATCTGGATCAGGATTTCCTGGCCCAGTGCCCAGATACTATTTCTAAATACACTATTAAGGCCCTGGCCCACCCAGTTATGTCCAATATAGTATTACTTGAAGCCAATAATGGCATTAAATCTGCTCTTGAAAACCTATCTTGTCTTTGCCTAGAGAAATTTTCCTCACTTGATCAACATATAATGGACTTGGCTAATAAATATAAGGACCCTAAAAATAAGCATAAATTGCCTTTCTTGACATGGATTATACCTGACACCCCAAAAGAGAAAGAGAAATCTAGACTTTACAAAAATAAAAAATCTGAGGAGGCCTCTAAGGACAGGAGAAACAAAAACAATAAACCTAGGAAAAGTAATAAAAATAAAGTAGGAATAAAGCATAAAGAGAATGGGGGAATTTAAAGAGGGTAGAGTGCAATGGGCCTAACGCCCTAGGAAATTCTACGACACTTAAGAGGAAGCCTCAAGCAGCATATAAGAAGAAAGTACATAAAAATGTAGAGATTTGTGATCTAGCTAAGGTGCAAGAAAATTTAATAGCCCCTACTCTTGGAAGCCCCAACTCCATTAGCTCTGTAATAGCTTTGGGGGATGAAGCATCCAAGATTACTACCACATTGAATCAAGTTAAACCTTTGTCTGGATCACAGTGCCCCTTACTCTTAGAGGACCCCCAGATTTCTGATCAAGATGATAGTACTTCATAGTCTGTATATAAAAAGTAACTGCTTGTTGTTTATTTGGTAGTCATGATTTTCAAAGTGTCCTACGCAGTGGTTCAGACTAGTCTCAGAGTAGCAGCCCCTGCAGTCTCGGAGTGAACCCCCCCCCATACCACGTCTGCAAAATCTCACCTAATATTTATTCTGCTTTCCTCGCTCTTCAGCAGAATCAGCAAGGCTCCCCTCATGGGTGCTGATGGTCGTGAGGGCAAGGACACCTTCCCCCGAGCTTTGCAAAGGACCCCCACAGCAATCAGGTAAATGTCTGCTCTCTCGGAACAAACAGCGACTCAACAGCAACGCAGTCCTGAGCATTTGAAAACCTCTCAGTAGAAGTCCCACTGACACTGTGCATCAGCTGTCCTACCGCCCCCACCACCACCCTTGGTTGAGTAATTGTTTTATAGTCTCAAGAGACCACTGGTGATGCATTTAAACCAATCAGTCAACTTTTCCATAGGCAGGTTATCAGGACCTACCACTAGAGGCTGCTACTGTCCCTCTGCTGATTTTCCCTCTCAGCTCCGATATTACAGCATGGTTATTTTCGGTGTGTGACACAAAAATACTTCCCATACACATCAAATAATCCTACTTTAACTCCCACACTTTACCCACCCCCAAATCTGCAGCAGACAAATTTTATTCTACCCAACTTCTTAGTACAAAACTACACTAGGTTTGATACTAAATTCTTCCCAAATATGCCAAGCAACATTGCTATATCTCCCTCTCTCATTCACAAAGTGACTCCATGGCTTACTATCCTCTTGTTAACCCTTCCCCTCATACTACTACCCTCCTGCCCTTCCCATGCTCATCCCTGCACTACCCCTCCATCTGCCCCACAATCACCTCCTATGCCACACAGCCCTGTGAAAACTCCTTCAACAGTTACCATATCCAACCGCCTCCACCCTACTCTTGTGCCAAGTCACCTGCTCCCTGAAATCATGAATGCCCCATTTCTATATGGCCATGAAATATTGCACTTTACATGCTCCCATATTTCCAATAAACTGCACCATCATGCAGTCTCATCGCTGCACACTTGCAAAAATATCCTAAAAAGTACCCTAACCAGGACACCAATCATCCTCCTGCCACTTGTGGGCAACATTCACCCAAATCCTGACCCCACTGACCATACTCCTCGATTAACAACACAACACAGAGGACTGCAATTGGCTGCCATTAATATATGTAGTCTCCAAAAGAAACTTGCCCCTCTCCAAGCCTGGGTCTGCCTCCACCACCCTGATGCACTAGCCATAACTGGAACATGGCTATCACAGCATAACCCTGACTTGGCTGCATACATACTGGGCTACACATTGTCCAGGTCAGATAGGCTGGATAGACGGGGTGGGGGTAGTGCATTGTATCTTCAGGAACACCTGCAAGGAACAAATACTGCCATTATAAACCCTACAGAAGGTGCATAGTTCCTCACCGTCAGGGTTGAAATTGGAAACGCAGGTAAATCACTTTATTTAATGTTGGTATACATACCCCCTCAAAACCAAAGGGATGTCTTCACGTCCATCCTAAACATAATCGACCAGCTCCCAAAAAACTCGGAAGTCATAGCGCTAGGTGATTTCAACACTAACTGGCTTGCTCCCCAGACATCCTCCCTCAGGGATGCAGCTGCTGCCCAAAATCTGTCCCAAATGGTCCTTACCCCTACTAGAGTGAATAAAAACTTGGGCCAAAGCTCCCTCCTTGATCTCATACTCACAAATCATCCTGAGCACATACAGGATGTCCAGGTCCTGTTGGACTCACTCATTGATCACTCCTCTTTAAGTTGTCTCTGGACAAATAATTGGAAGCCCCCCCCACCCAAAATCTCTATGTATCGCCAACTTAAAAAAGGGGCTTTGATACATCTCCGAAACCAACTCCAAAATTTTGACTGGTCCCCACTTGATCAACAAGTGTTGGTTGATGCTGCCCTGTCCTTCTTCATAAGTTCATTCCAATCCACCTGTGACATCTTTGCCCCTTTGTAAAATGAATTGAAAAATCAAAATCCTCCCCCTGGGTAAATCGGTCCTTGCTCCACCAAATGAAGACATGTGATGACCTCTGGCACCCTGCCCTTCAGACAGGTTGCCCCTCTGACCAACTAATGTACCGAGCTGCCCAAAACACATGTACCTGGGCTATATGACAGGCAAAGGCTGCTTACTGTCAGGCAAATCTTACTGCCACTTGGGGAAATGGCAAGAAGTTCTGGAAAAATAGAAAGGAACTCAGTGGCAAGTCTGCCTCCCTTCCCCCTACCATGCTTATTATTGATGGAGTCCTCACCCAAGACCCCCTCAAAATAGCAAATGCTTTCAATATATCATTCTCTGACCAAAGTACTATTATCCCTCCTGATTTCTTCACTGCAGATGCTGGAAAATTCTCGCCACCCTCTTGTGTTCCACCTTTTCACTTCAAAACTAACTCCACTAGTGATGCCTGCTCATATATTGCCATGTTCCTAGTAAAGACTGGGCATAGTGGTGACTCTCGTAATGAAAAACTGCTATCCATAACCCTTGATACTGTCCTTACACCCCTCACTAAAATAATCAATAAGTCCCTGTGCTTAGGGCAGTTTCCATCCTTCTGGAAATGGGCGGTGATTACGCCAGTTCATAAAAATTGTGCCCATACCTCAAGTAGTAACTATAGGCCCATTTCCATACTCCCTCCCCTCTCAAAATCCCTGAAAAAAATAGCATACGATCAACTTATTGACTGTCTAAACTCATACTACCTACTATGCCAGCAACAACACAGTTTCAGGAAAGGACACAGAACCACCACTGGCCTACTAAAATTCACCTCCTTTATTCGTGACACCCTTAATCATGGAGACTTGGTTAGATCAGTCTACATTGATCTCTCCAAGGCATTTGATACTGTCAGTCACAATATGCTCATAAACTCCCTCCTCTCTGTTGGCATATCCACAGAAACTGCTGGCTAGTTCTCCAACTATCTCTTTGGCCGCACTCAACAAGCGAAGATAAATAACACCCTCTCCCTAGACCTTCCTGTCCAGTCAGGTGTCCCCCAAGGGTCCATCCTTGGTCCACTCCTTTTCTCACTATACTTGAACTCCTTACCGCTGGCCTCTTCAGGGCACCTCCTCTTTTATGCTGACAATGCCGTGATTTTCAGTAGGCACCCTGACCCTACACAGCGCCAAACATCCTTGCAGGGCTCCTTCACACAGAAAGAAGCCTGGTTTTCCTCCCACAAGCTTGTACTCAACACAAAAAAGATGAAAGTTATGCTATTCGCCCACCCACAACATAAACACAGCACAACCAAAATATCTATACATAACGTGTTGGGCACCGTACTGGAACCTGTTTCCAATTTTAAATATCTAGGGGTTACCCTTTACTTTACCCTTACCTATCATAAGCATACTGCGTCGACTTGCTCTGAAATAAATAGGATAATTGGTCTCTTATATGGGGTTAGACCCTGTGTAACTCCTGAGGCCCTACGTTCAGCTGTCTCTAGCTCCATCCTTTCCCTGGTTGACTACGGCATAGTCATCTATGGCGCCGCCTCTGACATGGCACTGACTAGCATTAAACACACCTTAAACAAAGCCTGCAGATTGGTCACAGGCTGTGATCGGCTCACGCATACCTGTGACCTCTTCTAATGGTCAGCATGGCTAAACTTCCAGGGGCGACTATTTTACTGGCCAAAAAAATCCAGTTGGGCATAGCCCCCACTGGCTGTCTCCAGCTCCTCCAAAAGAGCTTGCCGGTTCGCACCACTAGATGTTTGGACACTGCAGCATTTCATGTCCCCTTTCTGAAGACCACTGCTGACCAAAGGTCCTTGTGCTATAGGCCCCCACTCTGGATGAACTCAGTCCCTGCCTCTATCTTATCTATCCCCAGGCTAGGGCCTTTTAAACCTGAGTTACTGAGCCACATTTCGTCCTACTCCCACTGCGACTGCAGATAAATCCCCTCTAAAAAGATCTAAACAGTTTTACTGCAGTATTTGCTCTTGTGTCCCCAATATATGCATCAAATATTCACACCTCTGATGTTTCCATATGGATGTATTATGTATTTTCACTTATGTAATTAGTGTCGTATTTCTGTATTAGAGCAATAGTCTGTATTATGTATTTGTGTTATACTGTGTATCAGTCTTTATTTATGTATGACGTGGAGCCTTTGCAAATGAGTCTCTAACTCAAAGGGTTGTAATTCCTAGAACATCAATAATAATAATAATAATAATAATAATATAAGTTAATAAGCACAGGCAATAAGGTAGTATTTAAGCTGGACCAAATGTTTGCTAAACCATATGAAACTAACACCTCACTGATGGGTTTGATAGCCCACTTATTAAAAGCTGAATTAGGGCTACCAGAGGTAGCCACTGCCCTTAACTTTGTATGCAGAGATTGGTCAAACCCTGTCCACCCAGTTTATGTCACGTTACCTAACATGGAAACTGTGAAACAGGTATGGGCAAAACAGAGTTTGATAAATTCATTAGGTCTTTTGATATCATCACCATTACATGGGCTACCATCTGAAAACATACTTATAATGAGCCTAAACCTGACCAGATGTTATCATACGATAGGTTTCTTTCAACTTGGGGCCAGCTTAATTGGGATTTTGGAGCAAACCTTACATCATATGAACTGTCTTATTTGGGAATAGATACTTTTGAAGGGGAAAACCCAGGTAACCTAGCTTCTTATCTTAGGGTGATTCAGATTCATGTTAATGAAATAGGGAGGGCAGAAAGAGTTCTTGAAGGCACTGGTGCAACCCAGATTAACTGTAGTATATGCTCTGCAGAATTATACTCACTACTTCTAGAAAGGAGGCAAATGTTGGATGAGCTGCAAATTTGCCTGGTTTTATCAAATGAGTGGAATGTGCAAGACCAGGTCTTACCTGGATTATCATGACTATACAAATCTAGTACAAAGAGAGATTTAACTGGGGTAGTCTGTTCTAGGTCTGCACCCTCTACTAGTAGTAATTTTCTTAACTGAAGTATAGCAGGGATCTGTAATAAATATGCAGACCCCCAATGGTTGGAATTTGTTTCTGGATTTGAAGCCATTACTTTTCAGGAAACGTGGGCGGCGACGCAACCTCATCTTAATGGGTTCAAATCCTTTTATGCACTTGCTATTAAAGTGAACACTCATGGGAGAAATAAGGGTGGAATAGTAACAATGGTTAAGATTAGGGATGGTCTAAGGATGATTATGAATTATGCCCCGACCCCAGAGATTCTTATAGTCTTAGTTTTATGGGATAAAAGTGTTTTAATGATTGTGAATGTATACATCCCTTTGAGTTTTCACTCTCATCCACCATATGACATTTGGTTGAAACTAACAGAAGAGATAGATATAACTGCACAGTAATATACAGTGGGTACTAAACATAGAAACATAGAATTGGATGGCAGATAAGGACCGCTTGACCCATCTAGTCTGCCCATTTTCCTACCTAACAGATAAGCTGCAGATCCTAGTTAACCAACAGCTTACTTCCTAGTACCCACCACTAGGACTGCCTTATGTCTGTCCCATGCATTCTTGAATTCCCCCACTCTTCTTGACTCCACGACCTCCTCAGGGAGGCTGTTCCATGCATCTACAACCCTTTCTGTGAAAAAATACTTCCTCACATTACCTCTGAGCCTTCCCCCTTCTATCTTCAAATAGTGCCCCCTTGTTCTTGCACATCTCTTTTTCTGAAAGATGCTACCCTCTTGGACTTTATTGATTCCCTTGCGGTACTTGAAAGTTTCTATCATGTCCCCTCTCTCCATTCTTTCCTCAAGGGTATACATATTAAGCTTCTTTAGTCTTTCTTCTTATGTCTTCTGGTGCAGACCCTGCACCATTTTGGTTGTACAATAATTTTAGCAAGAGAGTTTAATGCTAGAATAGTGAATTTTGATAATATAAATCTTTTGCAAGAACAACTATATATGGTCGACCTAGAACCAAGAAACATGACAGATTTGGTGCTTAACGAGCCAGGGAGATATGTTCAAAGTTTTATTATGAATAACAATTTCCTAATTCTAAATGGGAGACTAGAAGGTGTTGAGATGGGGGAAGAGTACATTTTTTCCCCCATTGGTAAAAGTATTATTGATTTTATATTATGTTCCCCTCATAGTTTTATTCATTGTAAAAGGTTGGAGGTGGTCATGCACCCAGAAAGTGACCATGCAGCAATAATAGTATCATTTTTGAGCCAGAGCTATAAAATAATTGTCCCAAGTAATCCTATGGCAGCAGTAGAGATTAAAGGTAAACTGAAACTAGTTATAAATGTCAAATCCATGGAGAGGGTGACGAATGTAATTTTTTCTCCTATTTTTTTCAAGTCTTTTTTTAGGTATATTCAATGACACTAATATCAGACAAATTAACCATTTATTGAATATGTGTTACCAATTAATAAACAGATGTTTAAATAGACATTTACTGTAAAAATAACAGGAAGAACAACCCATCATCCTGGTTTGATATTCAATGTGCAACTAAAATACAACAACTGGGAAGTCTTATAAGACAAACAAAAAAAAAATCACCTTCAGAGAGTGCGTTCTTAAGATTAAATAAAACCTGCAGAGAATATAAAACATTTCTGGCTTTGAAAAAAACTGAATTCATAAACAAAGAGTGGTAAACCATGTATCACACCATAAAAACTAATGACACCAGACTTTTCTAGGCATTAGTTGAGGAAGGAATTAAAACTCAGGGGCAACCCTTCCAGTGTATATCCCAAAAAGAAACTGGATGCAATATTATAAATCACTATTTAGTAAGGATTCTGATTCAGGAAGGGAACCTGTGGACATTTTTTTATACTAACAAAGAGGAGTATTCACCACTAATATTTACATTTGCGGAAGTTGAATAAAGCTATAATAAACTTACAAAAACAATAAAGCCCCAGGATCTGATTCTATCCATGGGGAAGTTTTCAAAGCACATTTAAATTATTGGATAATTTTCCTTACTAATTTTTTTAAATATTTGTCTAAAAGAGAAATTTGTGCCATCTTCTTGGGCTAAAAATAAAATAGTACTGATTCACAAGAAGGTAAATTACCAAACTCCATCTAACTATTGATCAATCAGCCTAATAGATATTAGTGGTAAAATATTTGCAAAAATATTATTATGAAAACGTCAGAGTTGGATGGAGACCACTTCTCCTTTATCCACGTTCCAAGTTGCTTGACTATAGACACTGGGCTGGATATTCAAACTGCCCTATTCTGTGGAGCAAGCCCTTGCGCTGCACAAAATAGTTGCGCAGGGGTGTGGCTGGGGTGATATTCAACGAGTTGCGCTATTGAGCAACTCCTTTGAATATCACCCCAAGGCCACAGCCACTGTGCATGGTGCAGTGGAATTTGCTCCACTGCAAGTGGTCAGAGTGGAGCATTCAAGATGCAGTGGCGCAAGTACCATTGCACCATGCACATATTTGTGATATTCAAAAGGTGACATGCAAATGGGGCCATAATTCATGCAAGGTGCAGGGGGGCCATTTTCATCTATTTATGGCCCCATTTGCATGCCATTAGCATGCAGGTGCACTGATCCTCGAGGACTTGCGCCTGGCGCCCTACCAGGCAGCAGCCATCGGGGACCGACGCCCCCTGCAGCCCGATCGCAGGCATAAGTTCAAACATCCCCAACCCCCCGACTGGCCCAATTGTGGGCAGAAGTTCAAACATCCCCAACCCCCGACTGGCCTGATCACGGGCATAAGTGAAAAAGAACCCACCCTCCGACTAGCCCGATCGCGGGCATAAGTGAAAAAAAGAACCCACCCCCACTAGCCCGATCCATGGGCAGTAAAGTTCACCCCAGAACATATCCCTGGTGGTCCAGTGGACCTCAAAGCCCGATTGTGGGCAGTAAAAGTTCAATCCCCCCAAACATATCCCTGGTGGTCCAGTGGACCCTGAGCCTGATCGCGGGCAGTAAAAGTTCACCCCCCCTTGGAAAATATCCCTGGTGGTCCAGTGGACCTCGAGCCTGATCGCGGGCAGTAAAAGTTCAACCTCCCCAAGGACCACCTACCTTGATGATCTAGTGGCCCCCCACTCCACCCACCCATGGAGCCCCACCACCCCACTCCCCCTGTCAGCCAGCGGGTGGCAGCATCCCACCCGCCTGCCACCCCGCTGCCTGCTGACTGACTGCCGGATAGCAGCAAGAGCCAATGGGCATGCAGCCCATACCAAACAAGGCAGTCCAGATATGTGAATGAATTCATTACTACAGGTACTACACCATCCTCCCATGATTTGATAAAAAGGGTAGTCAGTGGTGTCACTAGTTCTCCCCTTAGTTCTTTTAGAATTCTGGGGTGAATTCCATCAGACCCCATTGCTTTGTCCACCTTCAGTTTTAGGAATTCCTTCAGGACCCTTCCTTCTGTGAATGGACTGGTATCAACCCCCCAATCCATAGTGCTTCTATTGACTGATTTGGGTACCTCCCACTCCTTTTCATTTGTGAAGACTGAACAGAAGTATTTGCTCAGTATCCTGGCTTTTTTACTGTCACCCTCTGCCCACCCACCTCCACTTTATTAAGCCTCACTATCCCTCCCTTGGTCTTTCTCCACTCTCTAATGTACCTATAAAATGTTTTATCCCCCTTCTTAACTGAGTTGGCTATCTTTTCCTTGGTTTGGGCCTTTGCGATTCTGACTGCCTTCCCCACTTCCTTCTGCTTTAACTGGTACAGTTCTCTGTCCTGCTCCTTCTGTGTTTCCTTATACTTCTTGAATGCTATCTTTTTCTCCCTAACCTTCCCTGCCACCTCTTTTGAGAACCATAGTGATTTTTTCCTTCATTTCAATTTGTTTATTTGCTTCATACAAAGGCTTGTTGCCTCTGTGATGGCAGTTTTGATTTTCCCCCATTGTTCCTCCACCTCTCCTTCTTGCTAGTTTGCTAGTGCTTTTCTGAGGCACTCTCTCATTTTGCCAAAGTCAGCCCTCCTAAAGTCCAGTATCCTTGCTTTTGTATGGCTTGACTCTATGGCTGTGTTTATTGTGAACCACACTGTTTGGTGGTTACTTGTTCCCAGATGGCTACCCACTTCTAAATCTGAGATCCTCTCTAGATCCCAGTTTGAGTGTGCCAGGTCTAAGATTGCTCCCTCCTGAGTGGGTTCCAGCACTAGCTGTCTGAGGTATGCCCCCTGTAGGACATTGAGAATGACCCTGTTCTTGGATGTGGCTGCAGCAAAGGCACTTCAGTTAGCATCTGGCATATTGAGATCCCTCATCAACAATATTTCCCCTTTTCTGCCATCCTAAGGATGCTTTCTATCATTTCCTTGTCCATTTCCTCCCCTGAGACGGGGGTCTGTATACAACCCTCATGAAGGCTGTGGTGCCATTTCCTGTCTCCAGTATGACCCACATTGCCTCCTCTCCTCCCTGTTTATCCTTTAGTTCCATTGCTTTGATCCCTTCCCTTATGTAGGGAGCTCTTTCTCATCCTCCTCCTCTTTTACCTTCTCTGTCCCTCCTGTAGATTCCGTACCTTGGTATGTTGACATCCCAGTCGCGGTTCTCTGTGTACCATGTTTCTGTGACTGCCACAATATCCATGCGTCCCTCCTCCATCAAGGCCACTGGTTCAGGGAGCTTATTACTCAGATTATGGGCATTGTTACTCATTGCCCTCCATTTTTTGATGGCCTTACTACTTTAAATCCTATCTCTCTCCTTACTGTCTTTGCCTTTTACTGAATTTACCCCACCCTTCTACCTATAGACTTCTCTAGCGTGATGTTTACCTCGCTAACTACCCTGTTTTATGGGAAGGGGGGCTGGGATTTCCCCTGCTCCTTTTTGGTGCCTCCTCCTTGGCTAGTTTAAATGCTTGCTAATGAAGCATTTAAAACTATCAACTAGGATCCTGGTTCCCCTCCTGGACAGATGCAGACCATCATGCCAGTATAAGCCTGTATCCTTCCAGGCAGACCCCCAGTCCTCAGTGAAGCCAAAACCCTGATCTGCACCAGTTTTTCAACTATTCATTGAATCCCATGGTGCAGAGCACCCTAGCCTCACCCATGCCATAGGCAGGCAGCACCTCCGAGATGGTTACCATGCATGCTACTTGTCTAAGACCTCTACCTAACTCCACAAACTCCTCCTGCACTGCTATGATCCCATTCCCAGCCAGGTCATTTGTCCCACCACACAAAACACTGACTACAACAGCACTAGTGCTGCTCAGAAAGAACAGGCTGGTTTTGCTTGCTGCTAGCTTCTAACACAGAACCCCCCCAGCACTGTCTCACCACACATAATACAGAAAATTAAACTACAACTTGAAAGTAATTAAATAAATAAAATACCACAAATAACTTGTAATCTAGAGGCACAAGGCACACTAGACACTTTAGAGAGTGTTTTGGTTGAAAAAACTGTGTGTTTTAAATGCTTTTCAAAGGTTTTTGGGAACAGAGATTCAGAGCTGCCTTAACACAAACTCTCTCTCTTCATAAGACTGCACTAAAATTCAATCTGCACATGGCACTACAGCTCACTGCAGCATCATGTGACCTCTAATTCCATTGCAAACATTGCCTTAGAGGTACAATCTGCAGGCAAAATTTCCAAATTTGCCATTTGTAATTTTCTATCTGTAAGGTGAAATTGAACTGTGCATTGTAGATTAAAATTGTAAATTGTTAGAAAATTGTGAATTTAGAAATGTAGAAACATAGAAAGATGACAGCAAAGGGAGAGCAAAGGTCCATCAAGTCTGCCCGTGAGTTCCTGAGGCCCTAGAAGATCCTGGGACCTAGCCCATACTTTTGCCCCCAGATTTCATTCGAGCATACTCTATCCCAACCCCGTTTGAAGGCTGACAAGGTCTTAGCTTCCACTACATACATGAGCAGCCTATTCCATGGCTCCACTATCCTTTCTGAGAAACAGTGTTTCCTAAGATCCCTTTTGAATTTCCCACCCCTCTATCTATGTCCCCTTGTATTTGAGCTGGATGCCCTGGTGAATAGTTCAGAGTAGGGCACTGCATTAATTCCCCTCATGTACTTGAAGGTTTCTATCATATTCCCTCTTTCCCTCCTTATCTCCAGCAAGTTCATGTTTAATGCCTCAAGATGTTCTTCATATGCCGGCTCCTGGGGCCCCTGTATCACTTTGATTGCCCTTCTCTGTATGGTTTCAAGCCTGTCCCTGTCCTTCTTAAGGTGTGGGTTCCAAAACTGGACACAGTATTCCAGGTGGCATCTCACCAGGGATCTGTACAGTGGCAGTATCACCTCCTGATGCCTAATGTTGAATCCTCTCCCTATACACCCTAACATTTTGTTGGCCCTACTATTGTTCCACTTGGGTTATGCCCCCTATCATCCCACATACACCTCACACTGTTGTCCTGGTCTATTATACTGTGATGCTGCTATTTTGCACTAACATGTAGAAATAGGCACCAATCATATAAGCATGAGTGCCAGGAATGTGCTTTGCTGCTAATATATGCCAATGTTTACATCCTTTCATGGGATTAGATCATGGATGCCTATTATACCTCACTATAATGCATTATGTTTGTCTTTTACATATATTTCACAAATAATCTACCTAATCACTGATAAGATGACTCTGAGGGATCGTCAGTGATTATTGCATACTTATATTCTCATATAATTATATATAGTGTGTGTTTCACACTCAGGCGGATATTTCACATGTAATAGAGCCCTGTAAGCACTTCTCTTTGTCTCTTTAGAGAAAAATCCTTTGTTATGTCTTGTATTATATATACGCAACAGCCCAGTCAGCATTTCTTTTGTCCAAGCTATAATGCTAATGGAAGCATATTCTGACTCATATGATACTCATTAGTAACATCTGATAATCTCATATCTGATCATCTAAAGGTGGCAGGTCAGCGTGACAAGGTAAAGGCAAAGCTAGTGGAATGCTGGGGTGCATAGGGAAGGGTATTTCTAGCAGGAGGAGGGAAGTTGTGTTGCCACTGTATCACTCACAACTGAGATCCTATCTGGAGTACTGTATCCGGTTCTGGAGAAGTGATCCAGAGGTAGGCTAGCAAAATGGTGTGGGGCCATACAAGGAGAGGCTGCAGGATCTCAACATGTAATCTCTGTAGGAGAGATGAGTGAGATGAGTCATGATTGAGACCTATCAGTACCTCACAGGGATGAACAAGGTGCAGGTGGGGAGTCTGTTACAAACGTCTCTTAAAAAAAGCACCAAAACACATGGGACATGCAATAAAGTTAGAAGGGGAAGTTTAAGAGGGACGTGAGGAAATACTTCTTCACAGAAAGGGTGGTGGACACCTGAAGCAGCCTGCCAGAGGAGGTGGTGAGGGCAAAAACAATGGGGAGTTTCAAACATGCATGGGATAGACTCACAGGCATAATAAGTAGAGGGAAGGGAGGTGTGAGGGATGCTGGTGACCAACTAGCATCTGGGGTTTCAGAATAGACAGGGAAAATAGGGCAGACTGGATGGGTCTATACTGGCCTTTTTCTGCCAGCAACTTGTATGTTTCTAAATTTCTGTGAATCTGGGTTGTAACCCACAGAGACAACATTTCATTTACGGTGGGGTCCCAGAGCAAGACGTAGCAGAACAGTCATTTATCTTTATGCAATCAAGTAAAGTATCTATCTACCACAAATAAGGAAAATATCACTCTAGGGACCCATGCTGCCACCTGTCTGCCTTCACTACTATGAGTCCTGAGGGGGATGCTGACCTGAGGGCTGCGCCATAAGGAGCAAACCCTGGGGTTCAAGGAGTAGCATTCAAGGCAGAGTTGTGGCTTGGAGGTCATGAGCAGGCTGCAGGGGTTGAAGCTGGAGAAGGGAAATAAAGTGGGAATTATAAATAAAATCATAAAACCATCCCAAATGATGCAAACAAGTACTTATTGCACACAGACATAATCATTTCTACCAATGCAAACAATCATATAATTTCTACAGACCTAAGGTGGGGGGTACAAAACACAAAACAGTTCAATTCATGGCATAGTTCTAACACAAATGACGATAGAAACTATTAAAGTAACTGTTCATTGTAAACACTTGTATTCATTTCTGAAATAAAGGCAAAGGCTTTTTGTTAAAAAGGAGCAATGCAGTTGCTGGCATTCCTTAATTAGAGGTGGAGTGGATCCAAAGAGTCAGAGCTGTCCTCCTCATCCTGGATTAGTGGTGAAGTACATTGCTGAAAAACAGGGGAACCCTGGCCTGTATCTGCTTGCATGACAGCACTGCACCCGATGTATAGATTAAAGTGAAGTTTCAGTTTACATTAACTCCCAATACTGTACACCAGAACCTCCCACTGCAGAAGAACTAAATTCCACATTTAAGTAATTGTGATGCAGTGTTCATATATTTATGTTTAAATAATATTGTGTGGCTCTGTTGCCTCTTCTGTGTTCAGAGAGCCTTGAGTTTCATTAAAGGCCAGGAGATGGAAGGAGATTAAGGCTGTAGAGAATCTGTAAATTTTGATTTTATGGAACTTTCACAAAATTTTATGAAATTCTGTAGAAAGTTTCATGGAACTTGTGGAATTTCACAAATACGTGTATTTGGTAATAACTCAGCTGACTATCAAGAGAAAGACCCTAGACTTGGTATGCTTGTTCATTAGCTATCCTAAAGGCATACCAAATATCATGACATTTCGATAAGTAGTTATGAACTTATAGGATCTCAAAGTCTGATATTCTTTTTTGTGTTAATTGTTTTGAAAGTATTTATCCATTATTAACGCAGCCACCTGTGGAGCTAGATACAGTATCTGCAAAGCAGCATTCTATAGCCATTTTTGAAGAGTTCATAGAAACTACTAAACTGGAGAGATTTGGTTAACTATTGTTTTTTAAGTTACAGGGGTTCGTAATGCCACTGTTTAATTATTTGTGAAATTTTATAAACATTTTATACAAATGTGGATGTTTGTAACTTCCCCTGCTATTGCAAGTATAGAAATGAAATTTGGCATGCATTTGCAATGTCAGTGAATCATGGAACCGTACAAAGCTAGAGAAAGGAGAAATGATTCATGCATACTGTAGTTCTCTTTTCTGTTTGCTCCAACATTGTCAATGGGAAGTCTTTACACATGGGTAATGAACACCTGTACTGGGTTAGTGGCACAGTTTAAGGCTGTCAGTCATCACAGAATCCTGCCCATGTGAACATTCTGAGAGCTTAGATTCTCCAGTCACCTTTTGTCCCACGCAGTACCTGTATACTCCTTTGTAGCCAATAACCTGCAAAATGCACAGGTTAACAAGCTCTCTCCTAAACTTAATGCTAACAATTACACATACAAAACAATCTGACAATCCAGGAAAAATAACTTGATGTCCTACCTTACTCAGAAGAGCTGATTGGTGAAGTTCTGTCCTTCCCTGAAAGAGTCTGACACTGGTACCTTAACACGATTGGCCTTCTGTTGAGCACTTGCAATATAAAGTTGTATAACCAATACTAACAGGAATAACAGTAAACATGACTGCAAAAACCAGGATATTCACTAACCTGTAACAGGAAACTGCAGCATGCAGTATTCAGACATCTTCACCTGTTAATCTGTATGCCTGTAACTGAATAAACTGCAAATGTTCCCTGGTCAGCAGATAAGAACAAACAAATCATAAACAAGTGCAGCCTTGCTGAAATCCAAACACTGATATAGATCTGGCAATATTCTCCAGCGGGAGCTATGGGTTGTGGGAGAGGTCCCATTGGAGGTAACAGAAGAGGAAATTAGAGTAAGTATGAAGAAATTTCTCCTTTCTGCATTGTTCCACATTGTCATTAGGAGGTCTTTACACATGAGTTTTAAGAAGCAGTACCCATTATTCAATCAAGTGGGGACAACTATTGTCCCATATATATTACACACACAGGTGAAATATAATATTTATCTGCTAACTAGCCCCTGCAAAACTCTGCAACCAAAGAAGGCTACATTAGCAGAACTTTGAACATCCAATCTGTAGTGCTTAGTGAATGTATGAACAGAGGACTACGCTGCCGCTTTGCATAATTCTAAAACAGAAGCCTCCTCTTGCTCCACCCATGAAGTACCCGGAGGCCTGGTGGAGTGAGGCTTGATGAGAACTGGAGTTTTCTTCTTTTCTGCCACATTGGCCTTGACAATACAAGTCTTCATCCACCTAGCCAAGGTGGCCTTAGAGGATTTCTGACCCTTTTTAACTGGTCCAAAGAGAACAAACAGAGTTTTGGACTTCCTGAATTCTGATGTCCTCTTGAGGTACTTCCTGACTGCTATGTGCAAACCTAACTTGTGTAGTTCCTGCCCCTTTGGATTTGCTGGTTTAGGACAGAATGTTGGTAAGCAGATTTCCAGATTTACATGAAAAACTGTAAGAGTCATACAAATAAAAGACGGGACCATCCTCAATACCACCTTCTCCGTATGAATAATAAAGTAAGGTTCTTTGTGTGACAAGGCCTGAAGTTCACCCGCTCCCCTGGCAGAGCAGATTGCAATCAGGAAACACACCTTGTATAACAAGATATCCAACAGCACTGAGGACAGAGGTCTCAATGGACCCTTACAAAGAACGTTCAAGACCAGATTAAGGTCCCACAGTGGAACTGGAGAAAGGAACAATGGCTTGCTTCTACTAAACACTCTTAGAAAATGTATAACCTCCTGATTGGTTCCCAGGGACATACACATGGCACTTCTCAGGGCTGCTTCTATTGCATACACCTGACCTCTCAGAGTGCTTAGCGCAAGCCCTTTGTCAACTCCTGCCTCCAAAAAATCCAATATCTGAGAATCTGGTACCATGGCTTTGGAGAGTCTGATACCCTTCTCCCTGGCCAGGCCAAGAAGGTAGTCCACATACATTCATAGGCCACAGATATAGACACCGTCCTAACAGCCATCAGAGTATCCTCAACTTTCTTGGAAAAACTCTGTCTTAACAATCTCCTCCTCTCAGGAGCCAAGCCACCAGTCACATTGCCTCTAGTCTGGGTGCAAAATAGGCCCTTGGAAGATCAGGTCCTCCTGGAGCTCTTAGAAAATGTATTACAAACAGCATTCAATACCAGATTAAGGCCCCACAGTAGAACTGGAGACTGGAACACTGGCCTGCTTCTAATGACCACTCTTACAAAATGGATAATCTCCCCATTGTTCCCCAGGGATGTACCCGTGGAACTTTCCAGGGCTGCTCCTAATCATGACACCTGACTGCTCAGAAGTGCTCAGCCCAAGCCCTTTATTCACTCCTGCCTGCATAGAATCCAGTATCTAAGGGATCATGACTTTGGAGGGCCTGATATCCTTCTCCCTGGGCCAAGCTGAAAAGGTATTTCACACACTTCCATAGGCCACAGCCGTAAACACCCTCCTGGCAACCATCAGGGTATTCATGACTTTCTTGGAAAAACCCTGTCTTAACAAGCTCTTCCTCTCAAGAGCCAAGCCACCAGCTGCATTGCCTCTGGGTTTGGATGCAGAATAGGCCCTTGGAAGAACAGATACCCTTGGAGTGGGGTCCAAAACAGGACCTGATGGGTTTGATTCACCAGGTCTGAGAACCCCTATCTTCTTGACCATTCTGGTGTTATCAGAAAGAAGCTTTCTCTTAAGTGACTTACCTTGCAAGGCACCTTGAGAGAAGCAGAAACAGAGGGAACATATATGCTCTGACAAAATTCCACATCTGAGAAAGGGCATCTACTGCCTCCACCCAAGGACATTGGTACTGAATGAAGAACCGTGGTATCTGAGCATTTTCTCTTGATGCGAATAAGTTGATCTGGGGATGGCCAAACCTTCTGCACATAGGTACATAGATACATAGACAGTGTCGGCAGATAAGGTCCTATGGCCCAACCAGTCTGCCCATTTGAGCTTGTAAATTCAGTTTATGTTTTCCTAGAAGTCTGTTGCCACTTACCCCTGGCCTCCAGAATTCCTTTATGTCTATCCCATGCATTCTTAAATCCCGTGATTGTTTCAGCCCCCACCACTTCCTCTGGCAGGGTGTTCCACTTGTCCACCACCCGTTCTGTGAAGAAATTCTTCCTCATGTTTCCTCTGAATCGTCCTCACTCCAACTTCATCCCGTGCCCTCTAGTCCTGGAACATCTTTTTCACTTAAAAATAGTGTATTCCTGCACCCTGTTCCTCCCTGTGAGATACTTGTAAGTCTCTATCATATCCCATCTCTTGCTCCTCTCCTCCAGGGAGTACATGTTCAGTACCTTCAACCTGTCTTCATAGGACTTGTGATGCAATCCATACACCATCTTTGTTGCCCTCCTCTGAACCTTCTCTACCCTGTCTATGTCCTTACGTAGGTATGGTCTCCAGAACTGTACACTGTACTCCAGGTGGTGCCTCACTAGTGCCTTGTATAGCGGAATTATGACCTCCCTTTTCCTGCTGGTGATGCCTCTGCCTATACATCCCAGCATCCTATTTGCTTTACCTGCTGCCTTGTCACACTGTTTCCCTACCTTGAGGTCATCAGAGATGATAACCCCAAGATCCCTTTCCTGCTTGGTGCATGCTATATCCTCACCCCCAACTGATATATTGTGCCAGGGTTTTGTCCCCATATGCATTATGTTGCACTTTTTGCATTAGTTTCAACTGCCAAACCCTGACCATTCTTCAAGTTTCTGCAGGTCCCTTCTCATTCTGTCTACACCCTCTGGTGTGTCTACTCTGTTACAGAGCTTTGTGTCATCAGCGAACAGTGAAATTCTGCCTTCTAGGGTCCTGTGCAATGTCACTGATGAAGATGTTGAATAGGACCTGTCCCAGCACTGATCCCTGTGGTATCCCACTGGTCACTCTTCCCTCTGTGGGTGACAACCATTTACCATCACCCTCTGTGTCCTGCCACCCAGCCAGTTACCTACCCACCACACTACTGTCCTGCCCACACCGATATTCCCCAGTTTGTGTAATAGTCTTCTATGTGGCACAGTGTCAAAGGCCTTGCTGAAGTCCAGATAGACCATGTCCACTGCCCTCCCCTGATACACTTCCTAGTCACCCAATCAAAAAATTCAACGAGGTTGGTCTGACATGACCTCCTCCTGGTGAAACCATGCTGCCTTGGGTCCTGTGGTCCATTGACAACCAGATGTTCCACCAATCTCTCCTTCAGTAGTACTTCCATGATCTTCCCCACTACGAGGTGAGGCTGACTGGTCTGTGAGTTCCTGCTTCCTCTTTGTTCCCACTTTTGTATAAGGGACTACATCTGCTGTCCTCCAGTCTTTGGGTACTTCTCCTGTTTCCAGTGATTGGCTAAACAGGATAGCCAGAGGTTCAGCCACCACCTCTCTTAGTTCTTTAAGGACCCTGGGGGTGCACCCCATCTGGTCCCATTGCTTTATCAACTCTTATTACTTCCAGTTCCTTCAGGACCCTTTCTCATGTAAAGGGACTTGTGTCCATTTCTGCACCATTCTCACCCTTGTACTCCTTCAGACCCATTACCTCCTCTTCCTCAGTAAAGACTGAGCAGAAATACCTGTTCAATATGTCAACTTTACTGTTGTCATCCTCCACGCGGCCTCCGTCCTCCCCCTTCAGTCTCACTATCCCTCCCTTTGTCTTTCTTTTTTCACTTATGTACCTGTAAAAGGTTTTGTCCCCTCTACCCACTGATTTTGCAATGTGTTCTTCTGTCTGAGCTTTGGCTTCCCTTACTGACCTCCCTGCCTCCCTTGGATTCTCCTGGTACTTCTCCCTATCCCATTCTGCCTGGGTCTTTTTGTATTGCCTGAATGCAATGTTTTTGGCTTTCACTTTCTTTGCTACCTCTTTGGAAAACCATAATGGTCTCCTCTTCCTTTTTCTTTTGCTAACCTGCTTAATGCATACTTCTGTTGTTCTTGTAATCCCCATTTTAAATACTGCCCACTGTTCCTCAACCCCTGATTCCTGTCCCATTCCCCTTAATGCCTCTTTCAAGTATCTCCCCATTTTCCCAAAGTCTGCCCCCCTAAAATCCAGGATACGTGTTTTTGTGTGGTTTGGTTTTGCTCTTTCTGTGAGCACAGATGCTTGAACACCTCTGGGTTCAACATCCACTTCCCTGGGTGGACTGTCTCTTGACTTAGCCAACTGGCCTGGATGTTCAGATCTCCTGCCAGACAAACAGCAAAGAGAGACAGGAGGTGCTTCTCTGCCCACAGCAGAACCTTGGTGGATTCTGCCAGCATCTCCCTGCTTCTTCTGCCTCCTTGGTTGTTTATGTGTGCCACAATGCTGGTGTTGTTCACACCCTACCTTCACTGCCTTGGACCACACTTGAGAGTAGAAATGAAGAAGGCCAAGGTACACTGACCTCCTTTCCAATATGTTTATCTGGAGCTGCTGGGACCAAATTTCCTGTGCTAGAACATGGTCCCAAACTATGTCCCAGCCCACTAGGCTGGCATCTGTCATCAGCATTGTCTCTGATGGGTCTTCCAGAGGAGACCCCCTACAGAGGTTCTAAGGACTTATTCACCAAGTGAGCAATGTCCATATGGACTGAGGAAGCATGATCAGGGCTTAGTAGTCTTCTTAGGCCAGATTCCCAGCCTCCAGCATCCCATTCTGAAGAGAATGCATATGCATGTGAGCCCATGGAACTAGTTTTATTACTGTCATCATCAGCCCCAGGATACAGAGGAGCCTGTGAGCAGAAACCGATGGTTGGCTGTTCAGCCACTGAGCCTCTTGTCTCAGGGTCTCCTTCTTGGATGTTGAAAGGAGCATTTTCCCCTTGTCCATCCTGAAAACTGCTCCCAAGTGTTCCAAGCTCTATGAAGGAGCAAGGGGTACCTTTTCCAATTGTAAGTCTCTAACATCTCCAAGGTCCTTGACACCAACCTCCTTGCCCTGTGAACCAACAAGGCTTTATGAGAAGGTTGACCATGCAGGGGTATGTGTAATGTCCCTTCTGTCTTAATTACACCACTAGTATGATAAGGACCTTCAAGAATACTTGGAGAGCTTTTCCTAGATTGAAAGAAATTACGCATTACTGAAAATGCTGTCAATGAATTCCGAACCTCAGAAACTTCTGGTGTGACTGGTGCATAGGGATGTGGAGATAGGCATCCTTCAGATCTAAAGATTCCAGTGTCCTGGTTGGATGTCCCATATTGTTGACCATAAGGAATCCATCTTGAAGATTGTGTGGTAGACAAACTTGCTTAGTGCTTCAGGTCCAAAATCAGTCAGAAGCCTCTCAACTTCTTGGGAACCACAAATAAAACTGAGTAAAACCTCCGGCCCTCCTCATTGAGGGTTACTGGGAAAACTGCTCCAATCTGCAATAAATGATCCAATATCTGAGCTATCGCCTTCCTCTTCACTGGGTTTTGGGGTACAGGGGATGGCAGAAACCAATCTTTTGTGGGCACTGTCACAAACACTATATCATATCATAGAGCACATATTTTTACTACCCATGCATCTGATGTGATTTAGACCCAGCTCTGGTAAAACTGTTGTAGCCTTCCACCAAGGGAAGGAAGTAAGAGAGGGGCTGCATTCCTTCATTGGGAGCTACCTCCTCATCGTCCTGCACATCCATTATGCCTGTGGATGAAGGATCCCATGTTACTGTTATTCTTGGATCTGGAATAGGCTCCCCTGGATTGCTGATTTCCAAAATTCTAAAAGGGCTAAAAACTGCCTCTGGGTTGCCATTGCTGATTACCTCCTTGACCCCTTGGATTTGAGTTCACTTTTTGCTGCTGTTTCAACACCAGAAGTTGTCCCTTCTTATTCCGGACATTCTTCAGGATGTTGTCCAGTCTAGAGCTGAATAATAAACCACCTTCAGAGGCCAGATTAAACAGCCTCACCTTTGCTGCCGGTTCTGTGACCTAATGCCTGAGCCAAACACCCCACATAGCTGTGACGATGTGAGAAACCAAGCATGCTGACATCCTTAAATTATCTTCTGTGGCACTCCCCAGAAAAGTGGATGCCACAGATACTAGCTGCAAGATGATCACCTCTTCTGAATCCTGGGGAATGAAACTACCTAGGGCCATGATGTTTTAGTTCAGTGCTTTGAAAACCATAAAAAATGCATATGAGGTACAAAGGTTTACCCTGTTTGAAGCAAAGGCTCTTCTGCATGAGGCATCCACCCTCTTATTGTGGGTGTGTTAGGACCAATGAACCTTCAATAGGGATGGTGGTGTGCTAAACAGAATTATACACATCCATATCTGCCAAGGGAGGAACCTCCCACTTCTGGGAGCTCACCTCCAAAAATGTGTAGCATCTCACCCATTGTCTACAGAGATGCTTGCACCTATCTGCACCAGCCTATTCCTACTCAATGATCTGGTCACAGTGTACAAAGTTTGAAAAGCAGTTTGGTGCAGATGAAGAAGTGGACAGAACTGGATTCACATCTAAACACTCCATGACTTGCACCTCCTTTAGCTGTAGCATCCGACAAGCCTCTGTTATGAGATAGGACAGAAAGTTTATATCAAACATAAACAGAATAGAAATCTTTCCTTAGTCTCTGTCCACTCCCCTTCCTCCTCAGAGAGATCCTGCTCCTCATCAAACAAAGCAGACAGGTTAGAATTTTCCTCTTGGCCCCCAGAATCTTCCTCTTGACTATCAACATCATTAAGAATTGGGATTGCCTGTGGATCTGGGTGAGCTACATTGTTCTGCTCTGGTGCACCTGGGTGTTGTCTGTTAGGGCCCCCCCAACCTGAGGGACCAGTCTTGGGTTTGGGTGTGTTAGTGGGGATGTCCTGTGGAACATCAGAACCTAGTAGCTCATTTAGGTGCAACAAAAGAGATTTGCACAACTAGGTCCTGCCACTGCCACTTGGTAACCCAGGTGCACCCCCCCAGCTTTGGGGTCCAGCTGAGGGGACCAAAATAGACATGTTTGATTGCGTACATGGTTAGCGCAGTAGAACCCTAGTGAAGAATGTCTCAGCATCCATCTGCAGGTCTCACATGTTTAAAATATTACAGGTCTCTGATAAACCATGGTGCTAGTGTTTCTGTGCCAAAATGGAAATACCCAACACAGTAGCTCAGAATGTGATGCTCCTTGTACCTGCTTTCTATCATGGAGGCTAACTCCTGGTTCCCCCAGTGTAAAATCACCTCAAGAGGGGAGGGGAAAATGGAAGCAGCCACTAAAAAAAACAGAGGCTTCCAGGATCTCAAATATGGCCTGAATTAGCAATAGATTTCGGAATTGAAGACAGTGCTCAGAGAAGCTGACAAAAGAAAAAAAACCAGCCACTCTGACAGCAAATGCTGACTGACAATGATAAGCACTCCAGAAAGTGCTTTGAAGAGAAGCACAGCACACAGGGAAATCCACTCCTTGAGCTCTTGCTACCTGCTTAGAAACACTGCCAGAAAACACTTCCTTGAGAGGACGAGGAGTGTGCATGTTCACACATCAGTATAATAACATTACACCATAATGCACAATGTCACGGTGGCGAGGGTGAGTATGCCTGAGAGGACAGGGTACCTAGAGCTTGTGCTCAAGAAAAAGAGCATGAAACTCACTGGCAAGGAGTCAGCAGAGAGAGAACAAAACATGTGGCTCCTTTGATTTGACAGGAATCTGCCTGGGACATGGAGTCAGCTGTGAACTGCCAGTTTAAAACAGTAGAGGGCTTAATAAAAAAATGGAAAACACACAAAAATGGTGGCTCAAACGAACACACAAAAAAGCAACAAGGCCCTTAACTGTCCTTAGGGGCTGAACAAACGAATGTCCCTAAACCACACAAAAACAAAAAACCTAGCCACCCTACCAGCAGTGTAAAAAACACACTAAATCCCCTTAGACACCTGAGGGAAGGCTAAGGGGAAGGGATCCATTGCTGAAGAATTCATGATACATAAAAACAACAAAATTGGAACAGAATAGGATAGGACTCTGAACCCTGTAACTGCACCTCCTCACACACAGAGAAAAAACTGAACCCAACAATTACCTGAAAAGGCACCAGGCTTTGAAAACACTTGAGAGACCTGCAGATAACACGCTCTGTAAAAATAAGGCACGTGGCCCCAATTCATGCATAATAAGCAATGAACTGAGGTAAAAAGGAATCTCAGGTTATCCAATTTGATGCAACTCAACAGGCACAATTTCTAAATTTTAAGGTGCCCCCTGAAAAACAGGTTGCCCCAGTCTGGCCCACGGTTGCACAATCTGCCATGAAAATAACAACACAACTGTAGATTGAATAAAATTCTGGGAGAGAGAACCCCCATGCTGTTTACCCCTTACTGGCACTGCAAAGTCTGGAGAATCTCAGCTCTTAGAATGTTCACATGCCCAGGATTATATACTGAAGAACAGATTTGGGCTGTGCCACTACCCCACTAGTGGTGCTCACTACCCATGTGTAAAGACTTCTCATTGACAACGTGGAGTGATACAGACATGTGGCTCAGTTGTTTTAAGTTTACAGTAGAATTACTGGAATCATTACAAATTATTAACGACAGCGTTTTCTCAAAACTTCATGGTAGTGTTTGCTAATTGATAATGTCATGAGAATTCCAGTTATGGAGTTTAACTTTCACAAAGCAGTTATCATCAATGCATCTCATAAGCTAAGCTGAGGGGGTCTGCAGTCATATAGTTCCTTCCTTGGTAACTATTTTATTCCCCCACTTTTTTCGTTAGCTTGACCAGATGGATTCAATGGAATGGCTCACTCCCAAATCCTCCATGTTCTTCACAAACACACACTTCCTTAAAATGAGAGCCACCTATTACTTTTCCTATCAGACCTGCCTGTTGGACTTGCCAGACATTCTATTTTGTGGTGCCCAGGGCTTCAGTTAACTCAGTTTTGGGAGTATTTGACTTCCAAAAATAAGGCAAAAACTTCCAAAATCAAGGTAGAGGAAGTCATTGACTTCCAAATGTAAAAAACAAAACAAAATGGATGACTTAAAAAACTGAAGCCAAGGAAGCCAAGAAATAATGAATTTTTCCAAACTAAATTGTATTTTACATCAATAAGTTAACTGAACTTCTGGTGGTGCCCCAGTAATTTTCCTACCCAACCACTGTAGGTCTCTCTGCAAGTCTCTTCATTCTGGACTTCCAAGTACCTGATGCTCTCTGGCTAGTTGCTTCTGTTGACTATGATTTTTATATGACCTGCTTTCAGTTCCAAATTGTTTTCCCTCTGTGATTCTTTGCTCCAGCTGGGGGCTTACTACTTTCATGCTGCCCAGCTCAGCTAACCTTCCCTTGATAAACCCTTTTATCTAACAAATGCCGCTAGTTAACCTCTGCATGAGCTACCTTCACAACCCCATCCTTTAGTTTAAATCACCCTGACTTCCCTGTCCAAGAACATGAGCAGTACCCCCTGCTTCTTGGCACAACTGCAGTCCAACCTGAGTATGCAGGCATTTCTTGCCCCAAAATGTCCCCTAGCTGGTCAGGAAAAGAAGACCCTCCCTATTTCAATGGAACCTTACTAAAAGTTAGCTTGTCTGATTTCTTTCACTGTTAATCCTCACAGGCACCAGGACCATGAGGACTTTGGAAAAGATGGCCTTTGTCCTTAGGGACAGCCCATATTCAATAATAACCTCCTCATGCCCTCAGAACATGTATTATTTATTACAATGCAGACAGCAGTTACTTTAGCTCCTCCCTCTAGCTGCAGTGCTTAGGTAAAGATCACACTCATTTGACCTGTATCTTATGGCAGGCAGGCAGGCAGTTAAATCACCTTACCTGCTCTAGCATCATGGTCCTGCAATGCCCCTCCAACTCTCATAATGCTTTTACAATGGAGTCCCCTATGAATCCAGCCTTATTACCACTTTACCCAGCCTTTTCCTTACCTTCCATGGAAGGTCATGCATGTGGCTGATCAAAATGCATGGATATGGAGTTCACAAAATGATCACAAAATTCTACAGTTTTCATGAAAACTCACTAACATTCAAGTTTAAGTATTGATGTAGTAGTAATAGTAAAAAAAATGTTATTCAATTGACAAGCAAAAGAATAGGAAACTCAACTGAGACAAGCTCATTTCCAGTGAGGTCCTTAATGCAAACATTCATATTGACATCATAGTGAAAAAAAATTTCAACACAAATTACATACATAAATATATATCCAGTATAAGCTAACACCACAACAATATTTAAGTTACAATTAACTACTTAACACCTATATAAATAATCTTCGTAGATGATACAGGACACATTCATTCATATATGTACAGGTGCAAACCTTCATCATGTTTAATACATAATATTCAAGGTGGATCAACAATAAACCTTTTGTCTGTTTGAACTTTGAACCATTTTTTTATTTTTCCTATACAGGGGCTAGAACTAAGTGGTCTAAGATAAGCTGACAATGAGTTCCATAAATTGGGACATAAATAAAAAAAATGCGCTCTAACCAAATCTGTCCTTCTTCTGGGCAATTCATATTCCATACCCTCCGTAGAGCATAGGCCTCCTCTAATTGTCCTAACCTGGAGTTCATTGATAATGTATTACAGGTGATGTTATCTGGCATACTTGCAAAATGTAATTAAAATGGGTCTGAACAGCCAGACCAGTGGGTAGAGGGCTGCTGCACTGGGTGCCTCAGCTCCTACCATGCCAGTGACCTGGATTCAGGTATGGACATGGGTCGCTTAACTGCTGGCTGGAGGGGGGGGGGATTGAGCATCCAAGGACTGCTCTCCTTCCTCAGGGAGGAGGGTAAATAAATGTGTTCCACATGGTGACTGCCACCTAGAGGGAACTAGGTGGCAGTGCAATGGACACAAGGGAAAGGAATCCCACCCATAGGACACCGGGGGTGTCACTGCGAGGCAGAGAATGCACAATGTGCCATTGTATAAGCTGTGCATCCTAGGGAAGAAAAATGGTGGAAAACCCCAAAACTGCATCAGGATGATGGCCTGGTCCCTTGCAGACCCCGCATCAGTGACTGGCACCTCTGACCATCCTATGACAGAGGACAGATGGAGCTTGAGGATAAGACCCAGAGAGAGCAGGTGATGGGGCTGGGGGGACCAGTCCAGATGGGGGCAGGTTGGGTGAAAAAGGAGATAAACTACTTATCGAAAAAAGTGTCTGAATGTTTGGCAGCTTACAACACACACAGAATGCACAGTATATAGTATATGGTTTGGAGCTACAACTGTGCCAAATGTGGTGAAATTTAGATAAGTAATGTAAAATTAGATGAAAATAACTGACAATAAAGGTCTGGCAAATATTTTACAAAACTGACATGGAAATTCTGTGACATTTCACAGAAGCAGAATGTTAAATTCACATTAATTCCACTGGTGGTGGTTTCAATTCCACATAGCCTTAACTGAGAGTAGCATATCCCAATCCATCAAGCTAGTCCACACTGCTGTTACTAGGACTGTTAGGAGACAGTGTGCTTTAGTGTTAGAGCACAAGTTTGGGGTTCGGAAGGTAAAGGTTCGAACCTCATCAGAGCCAAACACACCCCATCTGACCATGAGCAAGTCACATAACTGCCCAGTGCACCAGTCAACCCAACTTTGGAAATAAGTAGAAGCAGCACTTGACTGTAAGGCATAGTCTGGATAAATGAATTGTTAGTGGCAGCCTGGCAGGACACTTTTATGGGGCAGTTCACAGTGTTTCAGATCTGCCACCAGCAATGGATATTGTTATAAGCCAAAGGGCAAGATACCAGATGCTGTAATATAACAAAGCAATTACAGTCCACAGTTTCCTTTGAAAATGAAAAAAAAAGTGTAATTTCAGATTTGTAGTATGCCCCATGTACCACTGGCTTCTTAATTAAGCAATAATACACAACAGCATGTGATATGTCATGAGCTATCGCCATGCCTTGGGTGCATTGTGAGACACAAGGCAATGATGATTGTTGTCAAGCAATAAAGAAGTGCTGATATTCCATGATAAACCACACATGGTAGTGTATCATTGCAATTATAACAAGCATTTGTCAATGCTGAATGTTGTCGTGTTGGCATTGGCAGTGCTGGAGCTAGAGATGCATAATATTAATGGCAGTGAACTATTGAAGTGACTCCAATCCCACCCCCACCCTGTAGAGAGCGACAGGCATTGGGGTGTGCCTTTGGGTCATCAGCTATAATGCTCATGCCCTTGTACCTCACCCTACCCTGCAGACACTGAGAAGTGTCAAGGTGTGCTTAGTGGTCTTTGGGCATTATACTTACCTCATTCCATAAGGAAATACTCTGACATGGGTGTTGGGTGAACTTTGTGGCTGAACAGTGCAAGGCACACCACAATGCATGTCAGTGGCTGCAGGGTGGGGATGGGGGGGTGGAATGGCATGAGCATTACATCTGATGATCCCAAGTCACACCCCTGACACCTGTCAGTCTGTACCGGGTGGGGTGCTACAGTTGGAAACCCTAATATCGTAGGCATGTGGTGGTAGTTTCACTCCACATTTTCAACATGGGCTGCTTCTCAGGCCACCTCATGAAAAGCGGCACAATCACTTTGTTAGCTGAAAGGTGGTTTTGCACAGTGGCTGTGCCATTTGGTGACAGGGATGAAAACACATTTTTGGCAGGATGTGGAGAATGACAACTGTATTGTTCATGAGGAGGTGTAAAAAAATGGGAACGTTGAAAATCTGGAGTGACAATATGAAATATTGGTGAAGCAATGAGCATGCATACAAACTGCGCAACACACGTCCGTAACCCAATTATTTTTGGAAGTTTGGTAGCCACATTTGTAACATAGGCATTTTGGGACCTTCCCTTATTTATTTATTTATTTATTTAGTTTTTGTTTACCGGGTAAGTACACTAGACAAGTTTTATGCCTATTTTCAGGAACGACCCGGGAGAGTACAAAAGGGTACAACAGGTACATTGATACGGTAATTGTTTCAGACGAATACATTATGAACTGTGGCGGTGCGATTTTGTTAATCTGTCCCAAAAGTTGATTTCCCACAGTGACCAGGTCATTGTACGTCACAGGTGCAGAAACACATTTTGGGCAGGATGTGAAAAATGACAGCTGTACTGTTCATAAGGAGGTGTGAAAAAATGCCAGTGTTGAAAATCTGGCATGGAAATATTGCAGATTTGTGAAGTTACAAGGGTGCGTGGAAACTGCGCAATGCACGCTTGCGACGTAGTCATTTCGTGGACTTTCGGCACCAAATTTTCAACATAGGCATTTTAGGACCTCTGCTCATGAACAGTGTCACTGTCATGTCCTCAAACTGTCCTGGAAAGTGATTTCACACAGCGACCACGCTATTCTGCATCAGACATGCGGAAACACATTTCAGGCAGGATATGCAAAATGACAGCTGTACTGTTCATCAGGAGGTGTGGAAAAATGCCAGATTTGAAAATCTGGAGTGAAAATATTACAAATTCATGACGTTACACACGTGCGTAGAAACAGCACAACGTATGCCATAAAACAGCCATTTCAGGGAGTTTTGGCACCAAATGAGCACCCCTCATGAATAGTGGCACTGCCGTTTTGTTACTCAGTTCCAAAAGGTGATTCCATGCGGTGACCACAAAATCACCTTTCTGAACCAAATATCACCGTGATAGTGCCAGAATTCATGAGGAGGGTTCCGAAAAACCCCATGTTGAAAATTTGGTGCCAAATTCCCCAAAAATGCCTGAGATATGCATCAAAGTTGAAAATACCCTATTTATTCCATTATATAGCTTACCGGCATTTCCTCAGTTTGTGGTCGGCTTTGAAGAGTGCAGATGTCTTCCCAGTCCACCAAAGATCATCGCACCAGACTCCGCAGGTAAGTATGGGGTGAGGGTGTGTGTGGGGAGGCAGTGTGCACAGTGGATGGATGTGGGTTGTGGGAGGGGGGCAGGGAGACCGCCGAGGGACCATTTTCTTTTTCCACAGGTACAAAAAAAAAAAAAAAAAATTGCGGGATCGTTTTTCTGTATACGGGGCATGTGACATGCTGAGGTGGACTCCCAGCATGCCAACAGAGCCTGTTTTTTAGAGGCAGCTGTAGCTGATGGGGGTTGGCTGCCCCATCGACACAACTAAGGGGGTTACTTTTATGCTGACAGGGATTGGGCACCCGATAGGCAAAGGAAAGTGGGGGCAAGAGCCGAAGTTGGACACCACCCCCCTCGAGCATATAACAAATGGGGAGTTCTTTATGTCAGAAGGAGTGGGCTCCTCCATCAGCACATACATTGGGGGCAGGGTAAGCCGACAGGGGGATTGGGCATCCTCGAAGTCGTCAGTTTGGCGGGCAGTGTGCTGCCATGTTTGTTTTTCCAGGTAAGCATGTCAGGAGGACCGCTGCATGTGATGAGCTTTGCAAACATTGCAGTGGACCTTTCCTTAGATGTGCTCTCCTGGCTGGTGTGGTACTGGCATGGAGACTGATTGGGGAATGAGGGATGCACTTACTCATCCGTGCCCTGAATTCACCCAACAGTGACCACGCCTCTAAATCTGTACTACCGCAAGATGTTGGCTGTTCAAGAGCGCCAACATAAAAATGACCCCACAGTATTAGCAAATGGCTGACCTTGAAAATCAGTTTTGAACTGGGGCAATATACTGACATATCATTACAGGTCAAAGACTGCTCCAGTCAGACAGCTTACATGATTTCTCCTCTCCATTTTATAAAATACAAGTTATTGATGCTGCAGGTTTCTGTTCTCTTACCACCCTTTAAAAAGTATCAACCCAAATAAATGCAAAGACAAGAGACTTTTGTGTTTGTTTATTTATTCATTACGACATTTTAACTGAATATCCCAGTTCAGTTGAATTATGTGTTTGCAGTAGGTTCCTGCTCAGGGGCAAATTATATGCACAACACATTATACCAAATGAGGTAACACAGGCACGTTGCTTTTTGCATATGTGCAAAGTGCATGAATAACTAATTACATGCACATGCCTAATAGTGCCTTGTATTTCCATATAACAGGTTACTGGAGAAAGAGAGAGAGAAAGAGAGAGAGAGTGAGAGTGAGATACTGTGTATATATAGATATATATATATATCTATCTATATATATATCTATCTATCTGCTGGGTGTCTGAAATCATTTAGGAATTCAGACAGATATTCTTTTCTGTGACCTTCATGTTCTTAAATGGCTGCCCCTTCCCCCCAAAAAATGATTGCATTCTATTCTAGCATCTAAATAACACTTTCTTTGGTTGAGTTTTGGTTAAAGTCACCAACAGTCTTTCTTTTCACTGCAGATTTGAAAAGGAAACTCAGTCCTAGTAAGCATATGAAAAAATCAAGTACAGATATCAAATGGTCCGGATGCTATTGTTCACACTGATGCTATTCATTGTACTAATGTCAGTTAAGCTACTACTGCTCCGTGCTAATATAGGGTGTGCATTACCTGTTGGAATATGCCAAAGCCTGGCTGCAGTTTTTGGGTTCACTTGCGCTTGCGTAAGGAATGTCTTGGCACTATAGGGAATTTGAGAGGTGTGTCTCTGCCAAGCCAATTACAGCTGAAACTGCAATGGGTTTGGCAGTGTACACTAATGACAAGGCACTCTGGTCATGACAGCAGTTCAGCTTTGCTGACGTGGCATGTGATGGACTTGCAAGAAAGGAACCGCTCCAATGGGAGAGCTCCATTTCCTTCTGCAGTCCGAACTCTGGCCATGCGTATTAGAGTGCACACTAATGCACATGGCCGGAGTTATGGCCGATGTATTCTCTCTCCCCGTCATCCTCCTCTAACCCCCCTGCATCAACATTATTACATGATACGACTTTCTCTCCTCTCCTCTGCCCCCCCAAGGCATTAACATTATCCAAGGTGTGGCTTTCTCTCTTGCTCCTCTGCCTCCCACAAAGGCATCAACATTAGATGTGGTGCGGCTTACTCTCCTGCTGCTCGGCCTCCCCAAAGTATTAACATTAGCCATGATGCAGCTTTCTCTCACGGTCCTCGCTCTTGCTATTATGCACATACCATTCCCTATTTATAGTGTACTTTGTCAAAAGGAAGGGGTGAGAGTTAGGCCGACCTCAACGCACACCCCAATGCCTGTTGGTTGGGGTGGGGTGGTAGAGGTGATAACCCCAACATCTAATTTCCTTGCTTTTGTCACTATGAAACAACCCTAACTGATGCATTAACAGAGTTTTTTGCCATGAATATACATACATATTTATATATATATATATATATATATATATATATATGTGTGTGTGTGTGTGTGTGTGTGTGTTTTCAACTTTGACCCCAAATTTTCAAGATAAAATGATTCACCTTAGAAACATGATGTACCATTTATAGTATACTGACCAAAATTTAATTTCACACCAGAAGTGAGAAAAGACATCTCATCTAGAATTTAAACAATTACACATGTCATGTTTATGAGGTGGTGTGTAAAAATGGCTATGTTACCCAACCCACCAGCGCAGCGGTAGGGCTACTGCTCATGGCACCAGCAACCCAGGTTCGGGAATGGACTTGGACGGCTGGATGGCCGGCCAAGTGGAGGAGGATTGAGCCCCCAGTGGCTGCTCTCCTCTGGGTGGGGTGGGATGCAGGACCTGCTCCAATATTGCCACCTAGGTGACCACAGGTGGAGGTGCAGTGAGACAGCATGCAGTAGGGAGGGAGGACATTTGCCAGGAGCCAGTCTATAGGCACATTGAGATGGGTATCTCCCCTAGGCTCTCCTTGCATGCAGATGTCTTGAGGGCTGGGAACAGAAAAAGTGAAAAACCCTGCATAGGATTACTGTAGATGGGACCCGGCTGTCCCGGACAACCCTTAACCAGGCTCCATAGATGGGGCTGGCGATGCCTCCTGATGCATACTCATTGGACTGAGAGGGGGATTTAGAGGGACTCCCCCTCCTCCCCTCCCAGGGAGTAAACTGAGGCAGGATGGGGGAAGACTCACTGGTACCCAGAGGGAGGTAACTGGGGCAGGACTACGGGAGAATGCAGCCTAAGGATCCCTGAAGAGAGGAACTCAGTGCAGCGAGGAGGATAAATAAAGAGACAATATAAAAAAAAAAAAGAAAAATGGCTATGTTGAAAGTTTGGAATCAAAATATTGAAAATTAGTGAAGTTATGAGTCAACGTTGAAATACTGCAATGTTTACTCATAACCTGGGCATTTTACGTATTTGTACACCAAGGCCTGGATATTCAAAGGGGTTGCGCTGGCGCAACCCCGCATTGCGCCCTGGTAGGATATTGAGAAGGCTGCCTGGCACAATGCATATCCTGATGCGATGGGGCACAATGGTAATGCATGCAATGCAGATGCAGGGTACATGCCCACACATATGCAGCACATCCTGATATTCAGCCTGGGATCTGCAGTGCATATGCTGGTGCACCCCTGCACTGCGCTGCATAGGTGGGCTCAAAGTTGAGCCTGCACAGAGAAGGAGTAAATCTCAGGCACACACAGGCAGGGTGCTGTAATGTAGGGTGCAACACAGCAGCCCAGCCATGGGTGGATACCCAACCACCCAGAACACCGTCTGCAAGCACACACAACCCTGGTGGTCTAGTTGAACCCCCTGCCCATAGTCATGATTGTGTGGCATATGTGTCTAAAGATAGCCCTGGTAGTCTAGTGGCCCCCCCAGTCCCCAATGCCCTGATGTATATGAAACATGACCATCTCTCGTGGTCTAGTGGTTCCCCCTTCCACTGAGTCACTGATTCTCCAATAGATGACATTAAGACTTCCCTGGAGGTCTAGTGGAAACCCCCCATCCATTGCTGTGATCGTGGTAAACTCCCAAATCAAAATGCCGTGGTGATCCAGTAGCACCCCTACCCCACCCACCCCACAGAACCCCTTGCCAACTCCACTCCCCCCCATCATTGGCGGGTGGCTGCATCCCATCCATACACTGCCTGACCACCCGCTGAATGACAGGTACAGTATGGGCTGTAAGCCCATTAGTCCCCAATGTGGACCAATGGGCTTGCAGGGCATACTGTACTAGACAGTCCCATATCTGTGAATGGCTCCATACTGTACTTACAGCCCATACTGTACCTGTCATTTGGCGGGTGGCTGGGCAGTGTGTGGATGGGGTGCAGCTACCCACTGATGATGGGGGGAGTGGGGTAGGCAAGGAGTTCTGTGTGGGTGGGTGGTGCCACTAGATCACTAGGGCCTTTTGATACTGGAGTTTACCGCGATCACAGCAACGGGTGGGGAGGTTTCCACTAGACCACCAAGGACATCTTAATGTCATCTATCAGGGACTCAGGGACTCAGGTGGGAAGGGAGACCACTAAACCACCAGGGATGGTCATGTTTCATACACCTGGGGGCATTGGGGACTCCAAATAATAGACTACCAGGCTATTCTTAGACACAGATACCGTGGTGATCATGGCTATGGGGCGGGGGATGCCTCAGGATTCCCGCAGAACAAGTCATGCTGTGCAGGGCACCAGGGGCAAGTCTCCAGCCTGCCCTGTGCAAGGCATGCAAATGGGGCCATAATGACATGCAAATGGCCCCATTTGCACCTGGCATGTATTATGGCCTCATTTGCATGCCCACTGCTGAATAGCGCGGGTGATGCACTGAGCACACCTGCACTTGCGGTGGCACATCCCCAAGCTCCCTATCAGTGGCTTGTGCAGGCGCAGTGCCACTGTGCCATGTACAGTTTCTGCACTACCCATGCCATATTCATCGGTGCTGCGCCATGGTGCAGCACCATTGAATATCACCTGGATCTGGCCCCGGCGCATCACAGCTGCACTGCGCCCAAGCTTGTACCACTGCCTGGTGCAGTCTGAATATCCTGGCCCAAATTTTTCAGCATAGCTTTCTGATCACCCCACCTCATGAACCCAGTAGTTAAAATTTTCAAATCCCCACTGAAACATCATTCCGCGTCACTGAAATGTAATTCCATGCCACAGGGCAGAAACACATTTCGGCCATGATTTGAAAAATGGAAGCCATTGCATTCATGAGGCAGTGTGAAAAAATGGCTATATTGAAAATTTGGAGTCAAAATATTTATAATTACCAAAGTTATGAACGGGTGTAATAACATTTCAATGTATGCAAGTAACGTTGCCATTTTCACATATTTTGACCCCAAATTTTCAACATAGCCTTCTTATGACTGTTCCTCATGAGCAAGGGAGGTAACATTTGTCAAATCCTGCCTGAAAGGTGATCTCACCAAGTCACCATGAAATCACCTTTTGGGCCTGATTTGCATAATTCCACTGCCTATCAAGAGGTAGGATCCCAAAATGCCATGTTGAAAATTTGGGGCCAAATATCAAACATGGAAATTTATGCATCATAGTTTAAAACCCTATTGAAATACATTTGACAGCACCAACCTTAGTTTCATTTTGCAGTTGGCAGTTCCAGCAGCAAGGCGTGTCTTTGATTGGAAGTGGATTTTTGCTGTGGGACATGTTCAAGTGAGTGAGGGTGTGTGTGTGTGTGTGGGAGAGTCACGAGTGCTGAGTGGGAGGTTGAGGTGGAGTGGGTGAGGGAGTTTGGAGGCCGATTGCTGAGGGCTTTTTTTACAATTTTTTAATAAAACATTGAGTGATGTTTTCTTAATTTTCAGTCAAATTCTGAGACTGAGGTTGGACAACCAGTGTCAGGCTACAATGTGGAGAATGGGAGTGGGTGACCTGGAGGAGGGACAAAGAAGCAGTGCTGGGGTTGGGCACCCTGGTCTGCTTATATTAAATAAACATAATAACTATATATATATATATATATATATATATATATATACTACACACACACATATACTTTTATGGGGTTTGGGCAACCTGGAGGAGGGAGATAGAAATAGTATCAGAGGTGGGCACTCTGGTCCACTCTGGGGCATCATTTAAACAAATTAAATATACACACAGCTAGATAGATAGATAGATGAACAGACAGACAGAGCAGGAGATTGACTGTTACTCCTCTCACTGCAGCCCACAGCACAGCTTTCAGCTGTGGTTGTAGAGCTCAAGAAAGTTCTGCTGTTCTCATACAGAGAACACAGGTGAATGGCTCCTTTCACTAAGCTGGGCACCTTGGATTTTTGGGTGTTCAGAAAAGGTATTTCTGGAAAGTTAAAAAAAAAACAGCAGAATCTAGCTAATTAGGTCCCGTCTAGCTGGGTTCAGGTGTTTTTTTTTTTAAAGAGATTATTTTAATGCATTTTTATGTTTGCTTGCACGCATGTGCAAGAAACATAGTGCCATCATCTGAGATACCGGATGCAGTGGCATACAGTTGAAAGGGAGAGCTCCACTTCAGTGAGCAGAGCTCTCCCCCTCATGCATGCAGGCATGCAAGCACTGCATTTTGTGTTCTCATGTGAACTGCCCTGGACGCACACACTGTATGCCCAAAGGGGTGCCCAATCCCCATCGGCTCCAATCCCCCCCCAAAAAACAAGCTTCCTGGTGCCACACCAGCAGCCCACCCCAGCATGGCAAACAATATAATGGCTGACGGGGTGCTGAATCCCCCATCGGCTCCACGTCTCCAGGCCTCCCCCCAAAATGTTTTCAGGTGCCATGGTGAGGCCCACCAGCGAGGCAGAAACTGTATGGCTGATGGGGGTGCCCAATCCCCCATCAGCTCCAGACCCCCCTAAGCAGCCTTCCCGATGCTATGATGGGAGCCCACCCCAGCGTGGCAAATGTCCCGCATCGTCCTCCTTTAAAAAAAAAAGTCCCTGAAAGAAAAAAAGAAACGGTCCTTCATGGGTTTGTTGGCCCCCTCCCACGTCCACCCACTGTGCACCCTGCCTCCCCACCCCCCAACACCCCATATTTACCTTCGGACTCCAGCACAACATTCTTCAATGGACCGGGAACATGTCTGCACTCTTCAAAGCCAACCGTGAACTGAGGAAATGCCGGTAAGCTGTATAATGCAATAGATAGGGTTTTTTCAATTTTGCTGCATATCTCAGCCATTTTTATGTTTGCTTGCACGCATGTGCAAGAAACATAGTGCCATCGTCGAGTTTTCAGAGTGTGTCACCCCTCTTCCAATTCAGTCAGTGTGTTGGCATGCCCTGTCCACCAATGCATGCTGGAGCTGTCATGACAAGCTCCAAATGCAGTGGCATAACAATGAAAGGGGAGCTATGCTTCAGTGAGCAGTGATAAGATATCGCCTGCTCATGCACAGCTCCCCTACACACACACACACACTCGCGCATGCATACTGCGTGTTGCCCCCACGCACACATACTCTATAGCTGGAGGGGTGCCCAATCCCCCATTGGCTGTGCTGCAGGCCCCTCAAGCCTTCAAATGCCATGCTGGGTGCCCACCCCAGTGTGGCAGAGATTATCGAATAGCTGACAGGGGTGCCCAATCCCCCATAGGCTCCACTGCCCCCCCACCAAAAGTACCGGGTGCCACGCTGGGAGCCCACCCCAGTGTGGCAACTGATGCTATGGCCAACGGGGGTGCCCAATCCCCAAGCGGCTTTATGCTCCCCCTGCCATCCTTGTGCCACGCTGGGAGCCCATCCCAGCATGGAAAACATCCCATGTCGTCTTTTAAAAAAAAAAACCCTGAAAAGCAAAAATGGTCCAACGCAGTCTCCCAGCCTCCCCTCCCACAACCCACACCCATCCACTGCGAACCCTGCCTCCCCACACCCCCCTCACCCCATACTTACCTCTGGAGCACGGCGCGACAATCTTCGGTGGACCGGGAACACGTCTGCACTCTTCAAAGCCGACCGCGAACTGAGGAAATGCCGGTAAGCTGCATAATGGGATAGATAGGGTTTTTTCAACGTTAGTGCATATCTCAGGCATTTTTTGGAATTTTTATACCAAATTTTCAACATGGGGTTTTTGGGACTCCTCCTCATGAATTCTTGCACTGTCATGGCGTTACTCAGGCCTGAAGGGTGATTTCGCAGCCACTGCATGAAATCACCTTTCCAGAAATGATTAATGAAATGACACTGCCAGTGTTCATAAGGTGGGCTCTCAAAAGCCTATTTAATTTGGTGGAAGCATTCTAAAACTAACTGTTTACAAGCGTCGTTGCGCGGTTCTCGCACCTTTCTTGAAGTTCCGAATTTTCAATATTTTCACTCCAGATTTTCAACATTGCCATTTTACCACACCTTCTTATGAACAGTATAGCTGTCATTTTTCACATCTCACCCAAAATGTGTTTCCGCCCATGTAGTGCACAATGGCACAGTCGGTGTGCAAAATCAATGTACGGGACACATTAAGAAAATCACAGAGACACTGTTCATAGGCAGAGGTCTTAAAATGGCTATGTTGAAAATTTGGTGAAAAAATTCCAAAAAAATGACTGTCTTAAGAGCGTGCATTGCGCAGTTCCTACGCACGCTCGTAAGTTTGCGAAATTTCAATATTTTCACTCCAGATTTTCAGCATTGCCATTTTACCACACCTTCTTATGAGCAGTACAGCTGTCATTTTTCACATCTCACCCAAAACATGTTTCCACCCATGTAGCGCACAATGGCGCAGTACGGTGTGCAAAATCAATGTACGGGACACATTAAGAAAATCACACTGACACTGTTCATGGGCAGAGGTCTTAAAATGGCTATGTTGAAAATTTGGTGAAAAATTCAAAAAATGACTGTTTTACAAGCGTGCATTGTACAGTTCCGCATACTAAGTAAGTTCATAAAATTTTCAGTATTTTCATTCCAGATTTTCAACATTGCCATTTTACCACACTTCTTATGAGCAGTACAGCTGTCATTTTCACATCTTGGCCAAAATGTGTTTCCGCCCATGTAGCGCACAATGGTGCAGTTGATTTGTGAAATCAATGTATGGACACATTAAGAAAATCACAGAGACACTGTTCATGAGCAGAGGTCTTAAAATGGGTATATTGAAAATTTGAGTCAAAATATTTATAATTACCAAAGTTATGAATGGGTGTAATAACATTTCAATGTATGCAAGTAACGTTGCCATTTTCACATATTTTGACCCCAAATTTTCAACATAGCCTTCTTATGACTGTTCCTCATGAGCAAGGGAGGTAACATTTGTCAAATCCTGCCTGAAAGGTGATCTCACCAAGTCAGCATGAAATCACCTTTTGGGCCTGATTTGCATAATTCCACTGCCTATCAAGAGGTAGGATCCCCAAAATGCCATGTTGAAAATTTGGGGCCAAAATATGCAAACATGAGAAATTTATGCATCATAGTTTAAAACCCTATTGAAATACATTTGACAGCACCAACCTTAGTTTCATTTTGCAGTTGGCAGTTCCAGCAGCAAGACGTGTCTTTGATTGGAGAGTGGATCTTTGCTGTGGGACATGTTCAAGTGAGTGAGGGTGTGTGTGTGTGTGGGGAGTCACGAGTGCTGAGTGGGAGGTTGAGGTGGAGTGGGTGAGGGAGTTTGGAGGCCGATTGCTGAGGGGCTTTTTTTTTTTTTTTTACAATTTTTTTTAATAAAACATTGAGTGATGTTTTCTTAATTTTCAGTCAAATTCTGAGACTGGGGATTGGACAACCCAGTGTCAGGCTACAATGTGGAGAATGGGAGTGGGTGACCTGGAGGGAAGGGGGACAAAAGAAGCAGTGCTGGGGTTGGGCACCCTGGTCTGCTTATATTAAATAAACATAATAACTATATATATCTATATATATATAGATATATATATATACACACACACATATACTTTTATGGGGTTGGGCAACCTGGAGGGAGGGAGATAGAAATAGTATCAGAGGTGGGCACTCTGGTCACTCTGGGGCATCATTTTAAACAAATTAAATATACACACAGCTAGATAGATAGATAGATAGACAGACAGACAGAGCAGGAGATTGACTGTTCACTCCTCTCACTGCAGCCCACAGCACAGCTTTCAGCTGTGGTTGTAGAGCTCAAGAAAGTTCTGCTGTTCTCATACAGAGAACACAGGTGAATGGCTCCTTTCACTAAGCTGGGCACCTTGGATTTTTGGGTGTTCAGAAAAGGTATTTCTGGAAAGTTAAAAAAAAAACAGCAGAATCTAGCTAATTAGGTCCCGTTTAGCTGGGTTCAGGTGTTTTTTTTAAAGAGATTATTTTAATGCATTTTATGTTTGCTTGCATGTGCAAGAAACATAATGCCATCATCTGAGATACGGATGCAGTGGCATACAGTTGAAAGGAGAGCTCCACTTCAGTGAGCAGAGCTCTCCCCTCATGCATGCAGGCATGCAAGCACTGCATTTGTGTTCTCATGTGAACTGCCCTGGGCCCACACTGTATGCCCAAAGGGTGCCCAATCCCATCGGCCCAATCCCCCAAAAACAAGCTTCCTGGTGCCACACCAGCAGCCCACCCCAGCATGGCAAACAATATAATGGCTGACGGGGTGCTGAATCCCCCATCGGCTCCACGTCTCCAGGCCTCCCCCCAAAATGTTTTCAGGTGCCATGGTGGGAGCCCACCCCAGCGAGGCAGAAACTGTTATGGCTGATGGGGGTGCCCAATCCCCCATCAGCTCCAGACCCCCCTAAGCAGCCTTCCCGATGCTATGATGGGAGCCCACCCCAGCGTGGCAAATGTCCCGCATCGTCCTCCTTTAAAAAAAAAAGTCCCTGAAAGAAAAAAAAGAACGGTCCTTCATGGGTTTGTTGGCCCCTTCCCACGTCCACCCACTGTGCACCCTGCCTCCCCACCCCCCAACACCCCATATTTACCTTCGGACTCCAGCACAACATTCTTCAATGGACCGGAACATGTCTGCACTCTTCAAAGCCAACCGTGAACTGAGGAAATGCCGGTAAGCTGTATAATGCAATAGATAGGGTTTTTTCAATTTTGCTGCATATCTCAGCCATTTTTATGTTTGCTTGCACGCATGTGCAAGAAACATAGTGCCATCGTCCGAGTTTTCAGAGGTGTGTCACCCCCTCTTCCAATTCAGTCAGTGTGTTGGCAGGCGCGGCCCCTGTCCACCAATGCATGCTGGAGCTGTCTATGACAAGCTCCAAAATGCAGTGGCATACCGTTGAAAGGGGGGAGCTATGCTTCAGTGAGCAGTGATAAGATATCGCCTGCTCATGCACAGCTCCCCCTACACACACACACACACACTCGCGCATGCATACTGCGTGTTGCCCCCCCACGCACACATACTCTATAGCTGACGGGGGTGCCCAATCCCCCATTGGCTGTGCTGCACGGCCCCTCAAGCCTTCCAAATGCCATGCTGGGTGCCCACCCCAGTGTGGCAAGTTATCGAATAGCTGACAGGGGTGCCCAATCCCCCATAGGCTCCACTGCCCCCCCACCAAAAGTACCGGGTGCCACGCTGGGAGCCCACCCCAGTGTGGCAACTGATGCTATGGCCAACGGGGGTGCCCAATCTCCAAGCGGCTTTATGCTCCCCCTGCCATCCTTGTGCCACGCTGGGAGCCCATCCCAGCATGGAAAACATCCCACGTCGTCTTTTAAAAAAAAAAACCCTGAAAAGCAAAAATGGTCCAAGCAGTCTCCCAGCCTCCTCCCACAACCCACCCATCCCTGCGAACCCTGCCTCCCCACCCCCTCACCCCATACTTACCTCTGGAGCACGGCGACAATCTTGATGGACGGGAACACGTCTGCACTCTTCAAAGCCGACCAGAACTGAGGAAATGCCGGTAAGCTGCATAATGGGATAGATAGGGTTTTCAACGTTAGTGCATATCTCAGGCATTTTTTGGAATTTTTATACCAAATTTTCAACATGGGGTTTTTGGGACTCCTCCTCATGAATTCTTGCACTGTCATGGCGTTACTCAGGCCTGAAGGGTGATTTCGCAGCCACTGCATGAAATCACCTTTCCAGAATGATTAATGAAATGACACTGCCAGTGTTCATAAGGTGGGCTCTCAAAAAGCCTATTTTGAAAATTTGGTGGAAAATTTCCTAAAATAACCGCTTTCTAAGCGTATGCGCTATAGTTCCTACGCACACTGTGAAGTTCACTAATTTTCAATATTTTCACCCAGATTTTCAACATTGCCATTTTACCACACCTTCTTATGAACAGTATAGCTGTCATTTTTCACATCTCACCCAAAATGTGTTTCCGCCCATGTAGTGCACAATGGCACAGTCGGTGTGCAAAATCAATGTATGGGACACATTAAGAAAATCACAGAGACACTGTTCATAGGCAGAGGTCTTAAAATGGCTATGTTGAAAATTTGAAAAATTCAAAAAATGACTGTCTTAAGAGCGTGCATTGCGCAGTTCCTACGCATTCTCGTAAGTTTGCGAAATTTCAATATTTTCACTCCAGATTTTCAGCATTGCCATTTTACCACACCTTCTTATGAGCAGTACAGCTGTCATTTTTCACATCTCACCCAAAACATGTTTCCACCCATGTAGCGCACAATGGCGCAGACGGTGTGCAAAATCAATGTACGGGACACATTAAGAAAATCACACTGATACTGTTCATGGGCAGAGGTCTTAAAATGGCTATGTTGAAAATTTGGTGAAAAAATTCCAAAAAAATGACTGTTTTACAAGCGTGCATTGTACAGTTCCTACGCATACTCGTAAGTTCGCAAATTTTCAGTATTTTCATTCCAGATTTTCAACATTGCCATTTTACCACACCTTCTTATGAGCAGTACAGCTGTCATTTTTCACATCTTGGCCAAAATGTGTTTCCGCCCATGTAGCGCACAATGGTGCAGTTGATTTGCGAAATCAATGTATGGGACACATTAAGAAAATCACAGAGACACTGTTCATGAGCAGAGGTCTTAAAATGGGTATATTGAAAATTTGGTGAAAAAATTCCTAAAATTGACTCTTTTATGAGCATGCATTGCGCAGTTACTATGCATGCTTGTAAGTTTGCGAATTTAATATTTTCACTCCAGATTTTCAACATTGCCATTTTATTACACTTCCTTATGAACAGTACAGCTGCCATTTTTCATATGTTGGCCAAAATGTGTTTTCGCACATGTAGTGCACAATGGTGCTGTTGGTGTGCGAAAGCAATGTTTGGGACAGATTAAGAAAGTCACAGTTACACTGATCATGAGCAGAGGTCTTAAAATGGCTATGTTGAAAATTTGGTGACAAAAGTCCATAAAATGACTGTGTTACGAGTGAGCATTGCGCAGTTTCCACACACCCACGTAAGTTCATGACTTTGTAATATTTTCAGTCCAGATTTTCACCAGTGGCATTTTCACTTCCTTATGAACAGTACAGCTGTCATTTTTCACAACATGGCAGTGTGTTTCACACTTTCAAGCGCAGAGATGTGTGGTCGCTGTGGGAAATCATTGTTCGGACAGATAAAGAAAATCACACTGACACTGTTCATGATTGGAGGCACCAAAATGCCTGAGTTGACAATCTGCTGTAAAAATCCCAACCTAATTATATTACGGTGTGCGCTGCACAGTTTCTATGTACGCCACTCACGTCACCATTTTTTAAATATTTTTACTGCAGATTTGCAACATTGCCATATTTTACACCTCTCCATGAACAGTACAGCTGTCATTTTTACATCTTGTTCGGAATGTTTTGCACCTGTAGTGCTAAATGTCGTAGTAAGCTGTGCATAAACAGCTTTCAGCTAACAAACTGATATTACCTCTGTTCATGAGGTGGGGTCACAAAAACCATGTTGAAAATTTGGGTGAAAATACCAATGAATGCCTGAAGTATAGGGTTTTCCAACCATAACGCCCAACCCTGTGAAATGACAGGCATTAGGGGTGTGACTTGGGATTCTTGCCTGTAATGCTTATACCATTCCACACCCTGCAGCCAGCGAGAGGCATCAAGGTATGCCTTGGACTCTTTGAAACCCAAAGTTCACCCCATTCTCCTATATTGCACCTACTTCACCATATTTTCTAATGGAATGGGGTGCGCATAAGGGCCAAAGACTCCAAGGAACACCATGACACTTGTCAGTGTCTGCAGGGTGGGGTGTGGCGAAATGGCGTGGCCGTTATGCCTGACAACCCAAAGGCACACCTCAATGCCTGCCACTCTCTGCAGGGTGGTGGTGGGGTTGGCTTCAGTTCAATACTTCACTGCCATTCCTGTTATGTAGCTCTGTAACTTCTACACTACCACTGCCAATGCCAGCAAGCAAACATTCAGCATTGACAAATGCTTGTTTGGAATTTTGCACCAAATTTTCAACATGGGGTTTTTGGGACCTCTCCACATGAATTCTGTCACTGTCATGGTGTTAATTGGGCCCGAAGGGTGATTTTGCGGTCACTGCATGAAATCACCTTTCAGGACTGAGTAACAGAATAACAGTGCCAGTGTGTATGAGGTGAGCTCTCAAAAAGCCTATGTTGAAAATCTGGTGAATAAATTCCTGAAAATCACTGTTTTAAGAGTGTGCATTGCACAGTTCCTATGCACGCTCATAAGTTAGTGAATTTTTAATATTCACACTCCAGATTTTCAACATTACCATTTTAGCACATCTCCTTATGAGCAGTACAGCTGTCATTTTTCACATCTCGCCCAAAATGTGTTTCTGAGCATGTAGCACACAATGGTGCAGTTGGTGTGTGAAATCAATGAATGGGGCACATTAAGAAAATCACAGTGACAGTGTTCATGAACAGAGGTCTTAAAATGGCTATGTTGAAAATTTGTTGAAAAAATTCCTAAGAATGACTGTTTTACGAGTGTGCGTTGCGCACTTCCTACGCACTCTCGTAAGTTTGCAAATTTTAATGTTTGCAATCCAGATTTTCTACATTGCCAATTTACCACACCTCCTTATGAGCAGTACAGCTGTCATTTTTCACATCGCCCAAAATGTGCTTCCATGCATGTAACGCACAATAGCGCAGTTGGTGTGCACAATCAATGTTTGGGACAGATTAAGAAAATCCCAGTGACACTGGTCATGAGCAGAGGTTTTAAAATGGCTATGCTGAAAATTTGGTGAAAAAATTCCACAAAATGACTGTTTTAGGAATGCACGTTGTGCATTTCCTATGCACACTGGCAAGTTTGCGAATTTGTAATATTTGCACACCAGATTTTCAACATTGCCATTTTACCACACTTCCTTATAAGCAGTACAGCTGCTATTTTTCACATCTCGCCCAAAATGTGTTTCTGCACATGTAGTACACAATGGTGCAGTCAGTGTGTGAAAACAATGTTTGGGACAGATTAAGAAAATCACAGTGACACTGGTCATGAGCAGAGGTCTTAAAATGGCTATGTTGAAAATATGGTGACAAAACTCCATAAAATGACTGTGTTAGGAGTGAGCATTGTGCAGTTTCCATGCACCCTTTAATTTATATTTTCAGTTCAGATTTGCACCAGTGGCATTTTTCCACACCTCCTTATGAACAGTACAGCTGTCATTTTTCACAACATGGCCAAAATGTGTTTTCACACTTTCAGCACAAAAATGCGTGGTCGTTGTGGGAAATCATTGTTGGGGACAGATAAAGAAATTACACTGACACTGTTCTTGATTGGAGGTCCCAAAATGCCTGTGTTAACAATCTGCTGTAAAAAATCCCCAAACTAGTTACATTACGGGTGTGTGTTGCACAGTTTCTATGCACGCTCATGACTTCACCAGTTTTTTTAATATTTTCACAGCAGATTTTCAACATGGCCATTTCTTACACCTCCCCATGAACAGTACCACTGTCATTTTTCACATCCTGTTCGGAATGTGTTTTTCCACCTGTGGTGCCAAGTGCCGTAGTCACTGTGCAAAAGCAGCTTTCAGCTAACAAACTGATACTGCCACTGTTCATGAGATGGGGTTCACAAAAAAACCATGTTGAAAATTTGGAGTGAAAATACTAATGAATGCCTGAGGTGTTAGGGTTTCTGACCATAATGCCCCACCCTGTACAGAACTACAAGCATCAGGGCTGTGACTTGGGACTGTTGCCTGCAATGCTCATACCATTCAACCCCCACCCACACCCTGCAGCAAATGAGAGGCATCAAGGTGTGCCTTGGATTCTTCGGCCTCAAAGTTCACCCTGTTATCCTATACTGCACCCATCTCACCGTATTTCCTGATGGAATGGGGTGCGCATAAGGGCCAAAGACCCCAAGGCACACCATAACACTTGTCGGTGTCTGCATTGTAGGGTGTGGTGAAATGGTGTGGCCATTATGCCTGAAAACCCAAAGGCACACCCCAATGCCTGTCACTATCTGCAGAGTGGAGACGGGCTTGGCTTCATTTCAATACTTCACTGCCATTCCTAGTATGCAGCTCTGTAACTCCTACACTACCAATGCCAATACCAGGAAGCAAACATTCTGCATTGACAAACGCTTGTTAATGTTTGCGAGTGTAAAATGAGAAAAAAATGGCAGACAACACAATCAGTATTTTTGTCAACAAGAGAGTTAAATCATGAAAATAAGCAGTCATGGTAATTTTTTTTTACTGTTCATGCGGCAAATAACAAAAATAAGCAATCACAATCTTTTTTGTTTTTTTACTGTTCAAGTTAACTCTAAAATCTTTATAAATCTGGAACCATATACTATTTTTTCATGAAATTTTCCTAAAGCATTCCCTTGGCGTGAGCTCCTTCAACCCTGAAAATTTCATGAAAAAATTCCAAACCATCTAAGCTGTAGGTGACAGCAAAAAATATCTAATGCGAAGTATGGGGAAACCAAATTTGCCTTTTTACTGTGTTTTGGTGCTCTATATCTTGAAAACCAAACAAGATGCCATCACATCTTTGCTCCAGGCAGTCAGTTCCAGCCATCTCCATGGCCACCGCCCGCCCCCTTGCTCAAGTCCTTGCCAGATTTTGGATCCAGGAATGTGGATCCAGCCTTCGGGTACGACAGCTGATCTTCCCTAGAGCCAACCCAGTCAGCTGAACCCGATTGGTGCGTTGCGCTCACAGGCGAACTCTGATTGGTCCAAATGCTATCCTACTACACACCGATTGGTGTGCCCTCTGCCATAGACTCAAACAGTGAATTCTGTGGGACTTTTGACTTGAATTTTCTCCCACCCCCCCACTCCCTCCCAGGCCACCTTTAAATACAACTCTGTTCTGCCCCTACGGGTTCTCTGCCATATGATTGGCTCTCATTGGCCTTTCACTTATCAGTGCTGAATCTACTTAGCCTATATTATGTGCAGTAGCACTATAGCACCTAGTTTGCTATTTATTTGTTTTTTCTTCCTTTTCCATATCGCTACACTAGACTGAGCATTGTTATATACTTCACTACTATTATTAATTCCCGTGAGTCTTGAAGGTGCCTGGTTGTGATCCTGGTATCCACTCAGTAGTATCACCCAACTTGTACTAACCTTTGGACTCAACTTCTTTGGAATTATGGCTTGCTTCATTATTTTATTTTTAATTCTTGGCAACAGTGTACCACATGCTATACTGCGCCATGAAGTGCCAGGCGCTAATTCAGTCTTTGAATCCATTGTCACATCCTATTTTGCCCCCTAACACTGTACCTCCCCTTTCTTGTTGACCCACCTTCCCCACACATATATCCCCCATTCTTCTAATCTTCCCTTCCTTTCCCCATCACCTATGACTATCCAAGTGCTCTCTCTCATTGCCTTAAACTGTCACATCAGCTTCACTTTCTCCTGCACCAAACTCACATCCCTGACAACATATCAAAGGCAGACCCAAAGGAAAAAAACCCTTCTCATTCTTGATAAATTCTCTAAAGAAAATACTATTGTTGCTCCTTCTCTACTCAGGTAATGTTGAGTTAAATCGTGGCCCTCCATTACAACTTACCTCTCCTTCAGATTTTACAGTTGCCCCTGGTCTAAAAATGATGTTGGTTAACATTCTAAGCCTGACCAAAAAATGTGGCCAACTTCAAGCATGGGCTGTGCATACTAACCCGGATCTCATCATTATCACTGAGTTGTGGCTTAAAAAGGCTAATTCTGTCCATCAAATTACTCTTCCAGACTACAAACTATTCAGGGTAGATAGGGAAACTGGGGGGGGGGGAGTGATCGTCTATGCCAAAACCAAGTATGCTGTTAGTGATATCTTTTGTAAATCTAAGCCTAAAGAATCGGAGATTCTTTCGCTGAAGCTTCACCTTCCTTCCATGGAACACATTACTATTATAGGTGACTATAGGCCTCCACCTGGTGGCTCTGAACTCCTTAACATATTGAAATCCCTAACCATAGATGCCAACACAGAAACAATAATTCTAGGGGATCCCAACATGGATTGACTTACCCCAAAATCATACTGCCTTAAATATCTCTGTGATGAGCCTGGCCTTGTACAGCTAGTTACTGAACCCACAAGGAACAATACCTCTAACATTGCCAATAGCTCCCTCTTGGATGTTATTTTAACCGCTCATCCTCATAAAATCTCACACTCAGCAGTTGTCCATAATGATATGAGTGACCACGGTGTTGTATGCATACTGTAAGATCTCAAACTAAAATCCACCAACAGTCCAAACTCAGAACTAAATAGTCCTTTCATAAGTTCAATGCAGCAAATTTTCTTTCTGACTTGGGTAAGGTCAGATGGCAAAATCTTTATCTTGCCAAAACTGCCAATGAAGCTGTCTCCATCCTTAACGATAACCTTACCACTCTGGTAAACAAGCATGCCCCCTTATCAAAGTCAAGGTGCGTAACATTTCTTACCCCTGGTTTACCCCAGATCTCAAGGCAGCACTTACCAACAGAGATAAGCTATGGGATCAGGCTAGACATTCAAATAGCCCTGCAGACTGGTAGGCCTTTAGAACTGCTAGGAATGCCTGTGTAAAAAGCATTTGTGCTGCAAAAGCAAACTTTTACATCTCCACCCTGGAGCAAGCTGATGGGAACTCCCACAAAATCTGGAGGGCACTTCAATCTATTGAAGGCCATCCCTCTGCTCCCTCTATTCCAACCAAGATACTCACCAGTGGTAGGTTGGTGGAAAACAACTCCCAAATCCTTGAAGAACTTTACTCACATTTTGTCACCGCTGACTAGCTTTTGACTCCTCACCTTATGCTAACCATGTAAATAGTTGTGCTAGCTCCACCTCCGCAACCTACATTCCTTCCCATCCCTTTCAGCTGCGCGTGATTAACTATAAAGAAGTTGAAGACTCATTCCTTAATCTAGATACCAGGGGACAATGGACTTGAACCTTTCTTCCTGAGACTAGGCTATGCCCATCTCACTGCCTTTATCCTACATATTTTCAATCTCTCCATCACTTCTGCCACAGTTCCGTCCTGCTGCAAATCCGCCCACATTCCTTCTCTTTTCAAATCAGGAGACCCTTGTGACCTAAACAATTACAGGCATATCTCCATCTTGCCTATCCTCTCTAAAGTTTTTGAAATGCTGATCTATAACCAACTAAAACTTCATATTGAAACTTACTTACTCCTAAACTCAGCATAATCTGATTTTCAGGTTTAAACACAGCACTATCACAACATTGGCTAATGTCACTGATAACTGGGTTTCTGCTGTGGACTCCAGGAAGATTACTGGTGCAGTCTTCTTAGACCTTAGTAAAGCATTTGACACTGTTGACCATCACCTTCCAATTACCCACCTTACTAATTTAGGTGCCACTCTGTCTACCGCACAGTGGTTTACCAGTTATCTTTCTGGAAGGATACAGAAAGTCAGCGCTGATGGTCTACTCTCAGCTTCCCTGTCGATTGCCAGAGGAGTCCCCCAAGGCTCCATTCTAGACCTGATCCTCTTCTCTCTGTATATCAGTGATCTTGATTCATACATAACAATCTCCAGCCTGCACTTCTTCGTGGACAACACAGTATTGTATACCTCTGGAGCAACTCTATCGGAAGTTAGTGACGTGCTGCAAGCTGAATTTGCTCAGCTCAAAAACAATCTTATAAAAGCCAAGCTTCTCCTAAATGCCAAGAAAACTAAGGCAATGATTTTTTCCTGTAGTACCTCCTTTGGCACCCCCCTCCCTGTCCTACCAAAGGACTTCATTGTTACCTCATTGGGAGAACCCCTGGAAGTCATTCCCAAATTTAAAAATCTTGGCATTTGGATAGACACTAAGCTCTCTTTTAAGGACCATATTGAGGACTTATCCAGGAAGCTCAAAGCCTGCTTAGAATTCTTTTTTAGAAACAGGTCTCTCTTCCCTCTTGCGACCTGAACCAGGCTTGTCCTTGCCACATTTCTTCCCTACTTGATTACGAAGATTTAATCTACACCTCCTCTGCAATCTCAAGCCTAAGTAAGCTGGACGTTCTCTACCACCATGCTTTACAGTTCATCAGTAGCTCCCCTTATAGTACTCACCTTTGTGATCTGTACTCAACTGTTGGTTGGACATCACTTGCCACTAGATGCTTGCTCCATGCTGGTATCTGGACCCTTAAGATACTCCTTCATAAACTACTGAGCTACATAATGTCTCTTATCTGCATCTCCCGCAGTGCATACTCTCTCAGGAAATCAGACTACATCCTGCTTGCTGTTACTAGGACTCATACTACATTTGGACAACAAACTATGTTGTTTGCCATTCCTACTTTTTGGAACCAACTCCAATCTGTACTGAAATTAACTAGCATCATCTCAATTAATTTCTACAAAGCATTAGCTACATCTAAAATAAAAGATATTTGTAGCTGCTACTAAGCCTCTCCCCTACCCTTATGTCTGTCACATGTGCATCCACTGCCCTTGTTCTATCCAAATCAGAACTGAAACTGCATAGTAAGCATAAGGTTTATAGTTGCTAAACATGTTTTTTTTCCTTTTTTCCTTCTACCTGCTCTCACTGCCTTCTTCCACTAGACCTCATACCCACATCTTACTCCCGCTTTACTCTTCCTAACCCCCAGCCATCCCTGCTTTCTTTTAATCTTCTACTCTGCCTGCCTAACTATCCTTTCTCTCTTGTCCTTGCACACTAACCATATTTATTGCCTCTCGTCAGAGTTATGTGTATATTATCTTCCCTGGTATAGCTTTGACATAAAGAAGCAAATGCTCCTTAACTGGACATTGCTCTACTAGGATGTATCTCATCATGAAATGCCTTTTGTGAACTATGTATGCATTTTGTTTAATTATAGTCAATGATACCTTTTATGTAATGCCCACATATCTGTGTAAATGCTTCAGGACCTCTTTGTGAATGAGCTTGCTCAATGGAGTTTTCCTGCAATAAATTTGAACTTGAACTTGAACAACACTTTCCATATCTTGAGACTCTGGAAGCCTGACTGTGCCAAATTTTAGGCTATTTCATCAAATGATGCCAAGGTTATTAAGGTGCAGAAATTGGGGTTTACATTAAACAGCCTACTCAACCCTAATTATAGGGGTGCTACTGTACCCCTGTAATATTGCTGACCACACTCATCAAGGATAGGGATATTAACAATAAATTCATCTCCCCAAAAATATTGGACTGCTACTATCAGCAAGTTAGAGTTTGGTCAAAGTACAAAGCCATACACTAAGACCACGGTTTAGTAACTTACTATATGTAGTAGGTGCCTCTGATACAGGACTGTAACACTCACTAGAAAAGTGAGAACTGGTTGGCTCTGTGGCACCGAGTAATGGGTGTTCACTTGGCATGCTGGTGACCCAGATTTGCACCCCGAGGCCGGATGTCAGAAGTGGAGTCCAGCAGTGAGGGAGTTTACGTTCTCTGGGTGCTTCCTTCCGGGGGGGGGGGTTTCTTGACTGCTGTTTGATGGCTCTTAGTGGTGGCTAGTGGTTGGCATTCTTAGTAGTGTGTGGCCTTGATTTGTGGCTGAAAACCCTTGCCCCCAGGATGCTGTTGTGGCCAGACTGCTACATGGGAGGTGTGGGGGGGGGGCTTGGGAGAAAACTGAAAAATTAGCTGCTTGGCTGGCTGGATAACATGGCTGATTCTCTGCTTGTCATGAAACTTGGAAGTATCTGTGCCACCCCCTTCTATGCCGAGATATGGTTAGAATGACTGAGGGCAACTCTTCTCTCCTAGTTCCCCTCTATAGGGGAGGGGCCCTCCAAATGAAGGGATACGTTGGGTTACCTGGGTGGCAACATTAATAGGGTGGTAGATGGTGAAGGGACATGGCGGCAGGATGGGAGCCTTGGTGAGCCAAAATAGTGGCTGCTGAGAGCTTGGGGAGGTGAAAAAAAAAGTAAACTCCAAAAGCCATTTAGAGATATTCAACAAACCTTTTAAAAACCTCTGAGCAGGCATAATCACCTTCCTGAGCAAACAAAACAACAACCTCCTAATATCTCTCACCAGTTCACATGTAGGCAATTTGATCACTAGTGATCCTGATATACTAAGACACTGAAACTGCATTCAACAAACCTCCATCTGTCTCTCTCTTCCAGCCCACATGTCCCTCTGCTCTTAGAAAATTCAACGTAGGCACCACCTCCTTTCTCCTGTGAGGATGTCCACCTGGATGAGGTACAGAAATTGCTGCATGATTTGGACACCATGAAAAGTGTGGGCCCTGATGGCAATAACCCCAAATCCCTAAGATATGTGACTGACCGCTTGGCACTATCAATATCGGTACTCTGTAAAGGAGACCCACACCCTCACATATTGTAAACTTTATCTTCTTCCTTGTGACCAGTCAACTCCATTTCTTTACAATATCTGCTGGATACATAAAGTTTTGTTCCAGTTATTTTTTATTGTTAATCATATTCCCCTACAACTATCCTGAATGCCTCCTTTTTATGGCTGGAAATCTCGTATGTCTCATTTTTATGTTTGCTTGTGCCTGTGCAAGAAATATTTTGTTACGATGAACACCATTTCAGAGGTGTGTCACTGAGTAGTCCAATGCAGGCCAAGCTGCACTGGGCTTGTCAGTAACAGACCAATAATAAGGCAAGCTGAGTATGACACTGGTCATAGTTTGATGGGTGGAAACTTCATATAGTTGAAAGGACTGAAGTGATTCGATGAGACAGTGCTTTGGCCCTTTCATTCGAATAAAGCTGGTTGGTAAGCAGCTGAGCAGCTTTATGACTTTCTGGTGTTGGCCTGTTTCTTTTTTTAATTTCAGCCCCCCTATGATGTCCAACCTGCATCCTGTACACTGCACCTTCCATCATGCCATGGATCATACGATTTCTTCATCTCTCCCTTTTGCAAGCATTGCCAGTTCTTCCTGAAGTAAGACTGTAAGTTTTGCTACTGGCACTTGTTTTGGATCAGATGAAGTGTTCAAGATATGCAGAGGTCCATCGGTTTCCAGTTAATTGTGATGAAAGTGCTGGGAGTGGAGTGGAGCTCAGCTCAGTCTGTGCTGCTATTACATTTTGTTTCTTGCTGAAAGTCCATATATTTTTTAAGCTTTTTGTTTATTGAGCTTTATCTAAAGCTTCATTCACATTCCTTAGATTGTGCATCATATTAATACATAACATTTAACTACATTTGATTCATTACTGATGGTGTCTGTGGTAGGATAGACTCTGGCAGTCTACTTTGTCCACTCGAGGGATTTGACTTTCAACTTTAATGCAACATGTTAGCTAAATAGTAAAATCATAAGTAGCTACAAATGCTTCAAGATGCCTGCCAGCCAGGACGTAGCTGGGCTTTGCTTATTTTTTGTTTGTCACATGTGTTACCCAGTGAGAGTCATCGCAAGTGCAGTGTAGTAGGAGGAGGAAAGGAGAGTTGCAGTTCTCAGGTCAAATCTCATCAAGTCTTTGAACTAGTCAGGTACAGTACATCTCCGAGCGACAGCAGCAGTAGTTTATTTAAAAAATGTACTTGTTTTCCAATGATGGTCAATGTTGTTTGCTCCCCTCCCTCTCAGTCATTTATCTCTGATGGTAACGTGGGCCAGGCTCAGTGAGCTCACTAGACACCAGGCATTCCTGTTAGAGAAATATGAAAGGATGTTTTCTTCTTTTTGGGTCTGGAGATCCATTAGGAGACCTATGTTTTTTAATTTTTTGTCTGCCTGGCTCAAAGCTGTGGCCTCTAGGCATCCAGCCCTCTCTAGGACCCACCTGCCTGACAGATCTGTAGGAGCATGGCCTTTAGCTCCTGTCCCCTGCCACAGCTAAGGCTGGCAAAGTGGGGAGAGTGAAAGCCTAAGTACTTTCTTACAGTTACCAAACATGGAAAGGAACACTGAATTAGTTCCCTTCCTGTCCATCCTGTCACCTGAAACCAGTACCAGAGCCAAATGCCAATGCCAGAATTCATATAGCACAATAATATTAGTACTCAATTTACATGTATATTATAAAACATATCTGGGACATGTTGGCACAACTTAAGCATTTTTTTTACTATTAATTTGTCTAAGATTAGGGTAATTCCATACCTACTAAATTACATAAGCGTAAACTACATGGAAAACATGTTCACAAGATTCATTGGAAATGCCACAATGAAATCATTCTCTTTTTCACTCAGAAAAAGCAATGAGCAGATAACTATTGTATAATCCCAGCATTCTTCTTCTAACACAAATTCATGGTCTGAGAAACAGTACTGGCTAGCCTTACTGAATTATACAGCAGTGCTAGTATTCCTATCACAAACAACTATTCAAAGCTATATTCTAACTAACCTATTGCTTAACTTCAGCATGCATGTTGCAAAGCATTTCTCAAAGAATGGTCTTATTGAACCCACAGCCTTGATCACTAGTATTTTACATCTGAAGCTATCAGTGCTAGAGATGAAGAGCTTATCCATTTTTTTACCACTTTGTCAGGCCCTGTCAGTTAGTCTTATCAAAATGCCCACTAAGCATGTTTGGAGTGTCCTCCCATGTACCAAGATACTAGCATTTTTATAGTCTTGCTGAAGGGGCTCTTTTTTAGATGGAATTTTCCAGAACAGAACTCAAAAGAAAAAGGGAACCAGGGTCCTATTTGAGGTGCACATGTCTGGTACCTGCTTTAACAGTTATTGGCATAGTGAAGTACAGACATGATTGAGGAAGCTTGTTATCAGCTAACTGCAAAAAGAAGAGTTACTGGACTTGTAATGTTTCTATTTACTCTATCTCCTTTTATTTTATTTTGTTTCATTTTAAAAAGAATATTGGGTTGTGCTGATGGACTGGTGGACTTAAGTGGTTTAGTGGTTCTTTTTATGTGGCTGTTGTCTGATTATGTTGGGTTTCAGTATCGGTATCACCTCCATTGTCTCCCACTCTCTTTCACAAACTGCAGGAGAGAAGCACTGGTTAAGTCTGCTTGCTGGCTGAGGAGAAGATTTCTGTAAGTTTTGCTATTTTTTTAAACTACAGGAGAGAAGGATTAGTTAATTCTACTTGCTGTTAAGGCAGTTAATGTATAGAGAATTTTTGTAAGTTTTGATATTTTTTTATTTTCTTTTTAATTTAGCTTAAAGTGGAATTTAGCTTAAAGGTTTCTGTGGCTGGAGTGACTGTAAAGGTTCTGTGGCTACAGTGACTGCACAGGACATGGTCAGACTTGCCCACCCACATAGCCTTTAAATTCTGACTGAGTTATCAAACTGCAGGAGAGAAGCATTGATTAAATCTGCTTGCTGGCTGTAGAGAAGATTTCTGTAAGTTTTGCTATTGTTTTTTAAACTACAGGAGAGTGTGGAAGGGTGCCTGGTATTTATGTTCATATGCTCTCTGTTTTCTAAAATAAAAGTCTACTGCAGTAGCATATCTGTCTTTTTTCTGCTTTTCCTTTTTCTCTACTGCCCCATTTTTTCAGGTTGGCCACCTCAGTTAAAAATGGGTGCTTCTTTTCTGTATTCCTTTTCTAGCAGTCTAGTGCTTTTTCCTTTCTCTGCATAAGAACAAATACCAGCCTTCCCTTGTCACATTCATTGAGGTTTGTGTTTAGAAAAGCATAGTTTAAACACAGGAACTTGGGTTGAAACTACACATGAGACTGTGGGTGTAGCTGCTGGTTTTAAAACATGTTTGTGTTTGTTTAAAAAAAGCCCTGCTCCCAGACCACCAAATAAAGCATACTTTTTAGAGTTTACAGCACAAAGCACTTTGCTAGGTAGCTAGAATTCAGAAGTTGTGTGTTGTGAAACTGCTAAAGGTTACCCACTTTGAAACACTGTGTGTTGCAGTCTGCAATATTTTTCTCCAAAGTGCATTTTGTCTGTGGTTCTGGTAAGGTAGCATAAAGATAGTTTAACTCTTTGTATTTTAAGTTGCTTTCATTGTAAACAAATAGCCTTTCTCACTGTTAGAAACCTAAAGTTCACTCCTACCCACAAACACAGGGACTGGGTGTGGTTCCGTCTCTGTGGCTCTTTGTTTATGCTGGCTCCTTAGGAGGCAGCCGGCCCTACTCTTCCCTTAGTTATAGTTGGGGGAAGGGGAGAAGACACCTGTTTCTGCAGCAAAGCTGTTTTATCTGTTATATTGTTTTGTTTTATGAACTGAAACACTTGTAAACATGTATAAAAGACATGTATTCAGTTGAGCTAATAGTACTGAAATAATAAAATGTTTGTAAGCATTTTGCTGTACTAGATGGTTTGAGGGAGGAGACAGCAATAGTCACATGATTATGTTTTGCAATTAAAGAGGTATCCTGGCTGGGAGACCTCAGATTCCTCTTGGGATCAGGCCGGTTACTGATCCCTCTGTGTAGGTCTGCTCCTTTCCAGACCTGTAGCCAACTCTGTTTGCTAATGAGGTGACTATTGCTGCCTGTGCCTCAAGAAAGCAGAAGTTGAATTCTATTTGTTATTTTTGTTCATTTTGTATTTTATTTGCCGAAATGTAGTTGCTTTTGAAGGCTTTTTGAGTTCATTTTTGTCTACAATAAATTTCTGATCTGGCAGTTGCCTTTCCAACACCTTACAACTCTGTGTCAGTGTCCATTAGTTCACCCACAAGCCACAACACTGGTGTCAGAAGTGAGATATACTGGTGAAACTGGTGCCTGCCAGGAGGTGGTTACTGTATGCAGAGTTTTGTGGATGACCAGAAATTGAGTACTCCAAGAGGTGTTGTGACCCAGAGGATGTCTCAGAAGCTTGGTGAAGTCCTATTGCCTGGTTTGGGACCTGATGTTAAATGGAGGACTGCAAAAGAGAAGAAGCAGGAGGGTCCAGAGGAAGAAAATGGTGAGGAGTTTGTTACTGCTGCTGCTGCTGCTGACTTGATGTCTGCTGACCCACCAGAGGACATTCATGACTTATTGTGCTGGCTGTGTGTGAAGCAGCTAGCGATGGACAAGCAAAGAGAACATGATTTGCGGAGGGCAGAGGCTTTTTGGGTGGATACTTTGCAAGCCATACGAGACATTGGGGCCCTCAATCCACCTCCCACTAATGGCCCAAAAGACATTAAGCTCACTAAGTTGGGTCTCAATGATGACATAGAGGCCTACATGACAACTTTTCAAATGGATTGCACAAGCCTGTGGGTGGCCCAGAACTCAATGGGTCATAAGCCTCATACCATACCTATCAGGGAAGGCGCAGTTGGCCAATCGCCACTTAGACAGTGCTCAAGCAGAAGACTACAATGCAGTAAAAACAGGCTATTTTGCAAAGGTATGATATCAGTCCAGAGACTTATCGCCAGAGATTCAGAACTTTTAGATTTACTACAGTGGACACACCCAGAAAAGCATATGCCTGACTGAAGGATCTGTGCCACAAATGGCTTCAACCAGAGGTTAAGACAGCGGAGTAAATGTTAGAAATGGTGATCTTAGAACAGTTCAACAGAGTCTTACCAGGAGACGTCCAAGTGTGGGTGAAGGAGCACTGGCTGGAGACATCTGAGAAGGCAATCTCACTGGCTGAGGACTACCTGACAGCATGACCCAACCACCAGAGAGGACATTATGGTGCCACCCCACCCACGGTAAGACCTACTTCTGTTACTACTACTACTACTGCTACCACCACTGAAACCCCTGGGAACATTAGGGCAAGTGCACCCTGACCCTATAACCCCAATATTATTTGTAGAGAGTGCCAAGGAAGGGGGCACATTGTGAAATTTTGCCCCAAAAGAAAGAAGACCCCAGTGCAGTTAGCCTTGGCCCATATGGGATGTTTTATTGCTCCAGTGACATTTGGGGGTATCTCCATTACTGATTTGTTGGACTCTGGTAGTAGACAGACCCTGGTGTGTAGTGATTTGATACAGCAACAAAATAAACATGGGCCATACACCTCTGTTGTCTGTATCCATGGAGACATTCATCAGTATCCAGTCACTACCCTAGAGATGCAAATTCAAGGAAGGACACATGCCCTTACTGTAGGTGTAGTTCTTCACCTACCTGTACCTGCCATTATAGGGCAAGACTATCCAGATTTTCACAGTCTGATGACTGCTAGTAACCCCTTGTGTGCCATGACAACTCGAGCCTGTACTAAATCAGATGAACAATGGGCCCAGTTGTTTCCATTTGAGGAAGACATTTTTGAGGCACCTGGAAAGAGCCCAAAATCAAAAAGGAAAAAATGAGAAGAAAAGAAACAATGGACTAGAAAACAAAATAGTGGTGTTTCTGATGTTCATGATGCTGCTATTTCCGAATTGTAAAACCTGATGTGCCTGACCTAAATGGAAAAAGTTTTTGTTTAGAACAACAAAAGGATGAAATACTAACCCCTTTCTTTCAGGTTGTGGGACAACAAGACGGGGAAGGACCTGGCACCATTATAAGGGCTGGGTTACTGTATAGATGTAAGCATCCATCCACTGGGGAGCAAATAGATCAGCTCTTAGTGCCTATTCAGTACAGGGAAAAGTTGATCTCCCTGGCCCATGATATAACTTTGGCTGGACATCTAGGATGAGACAAGACGGTGCAACATCTACGTTTCTATTGGCCAGGTATACATACCCAAGTGGCAGAGTTTTGTCAGAGTTGCCCAGAGTGCCAGAAAGTAGCTGCCATTACAAAAAAAGATACAGTCCCCTTACATCTCTTACCCCTCATCACTACCCCTTTCAGTAGAATAGCTATGGATGTTGTGGGACCTCTCCCAAAGAGTGCAAAGGAGAATCATTTTATTCTGGTTCTGTGTGATTATTGTACTAAATACCCAGAAGCTATACCTCTTAGAACTGTTACAGCTGAGAAGGTGGTAGATGAGCTTCTCAAAGTCTTTAGTAGAGTGGGGATACCCAGAGAAATACTCACCGATAGAGGGAGTAATTTTTGTTCCAAACTGTTGGCACACCTCTATATGACACTAGGGATGGAAGCTATATGTACTACCCCCTATCACCCTCAAACAGATGGACTGGTTGAACGATTCAACCAGACCCTGAAGAGGATGTTGCGAAAATATGTAGAAGATGAAGGCAAGGCCTGGGATGTATACCTCCCACTCTTGCTGTTCGCTTATTGTGAGGTACCCCAGGCCTCTACTAGTTTTGCACCCTTTGAGTTACTGTATGGGCGACATCCTAGGGGACCACTTGATACAGTGAGAGAAAACTGGGAAGATAAGAAGGAGGTATCCACTAGCACCACCCTTGAATACATGATCACCTTATGGAACAGACTGATGAAATACATACAACTGGCTCACCAACATAACGTAACTAAACAGGCTCTCCAAAAGGCATATTATGACCAAGGTGTGGGGGACAAATCCTTCAAAACAGATGAAAAAATTCTGTTGTTACTTCCTTCTAGCACTGATAAATTGCTCATGAAATGGCAGGGCCCCATGAGATTTTGAGACAGGTTGGCCCAGTGACATATGAGGTAGAAACTCCTGATAGGCAACAGAAAAAAAAAATTACCATGTGAACTTGTTAAAATGCTGGGTTGAAAGGCCTGTGATGGGATGTTATGTGTATCCTGAAACAGAAGATAGTGAGCTTGAAGTGGCCTGTGATAGGTTGGAACACCGAGGGGGAGTTACAGGAACTCACTATCAATCACACCCTAGATATTCATCAAAGGGAGGAGTTAGATCATTTGCTAAATGAATTTGAACATACTTTTACCTCAATTCCAGGCAATGTTACTGGTATACATCACCACATAGAAGTCACCTACCCCAGCCCTATCAGACAGAAGCCATATCGGCTACCAGAGAAGGTCAGAGCAGAGGTTGTAATGGAAGTGCAGAAAATGTGTGAACTAGGAGTAATAGAACCATCCACCAGTGAGTGGGCATTTCTCATAGTGGTAGCTGACAAGAAAGAAGGTGGCATTCGACTCTGCCTAGACTTCAGGAGGTTAAATGCTGTGTCAAAGTTAGACGCCTATCCGATGCCTATAATTGATGACATCATAGATCGATTAGGGAATGCCAGATACATATCTACCTTTGATTTAACAAAGGGATACTGGCAGATCCCATCGGATGATGTCTCTAAAGAGAAAACAGCATTTAGCACTCCTGTCAGTCTATATCAGTTCACTACCATGCCATTCGGTCTGCATGGGGCCCCTGCAACCTTCCAGTGGTTTATGGACAGAACCTTACAAAAACATTCTCCATACTGTGCTGCATATCTGGATGATGTAATCGTGTTCAGTCCTACGTGGGAAACCCACTTAGAGCACTTGCAGGCAGTATTACATACTATAGCCCAAGCAGGGCTAACCATCAACCCCACCAAATGCTTTATAGCAATGAGTGAGACTAAGTATTTGGGGTTTATTATTGGAAATGGGCAAGTGAAACCTGAAATCAATAAAATAGATGCAGTGGCTAACTGCCCCAGGCCTGAAATGAAAAAACAAGTACGGTCATTTCTAGACCTAGCTGGGTACTACCGCCATTTTGTTCCCAATTTTTCCACTCTGGCAGCTCCTTTAACAGAGTTGACTAAGAAACACAGGTCCAACAAAGTTCAATGGTCCCAGGAATGTGAAAAAGCCTTTTGTGAGATCAAAGCACACCTTTGTGCTGCACCCGTATTGAGAAGTCCAAACTTTGCCCTCCCATTTACTGTGCAAACAGATGCCTCAGATTGTGGTTTACGAGCAGTACTCTCTCAGACGATAGTGGGGGAAGAACACCCCATCATCTATCTAAGTAGAAAACTACATGAGAGGGAGACTCGCTACTCAGCCATCGAGAAGGAATGCGTAGCAATTAAATGGGCTATTGAAGCTCTCAAATTTTATATGTGGGGCACAACGTTTGAGGTCCTTACTGACCATAACCCCTTATATTGGTTAAATGTCATAAAAGATAAAAACCCTAGAATTATGAGATGGTACCTCTCCCTACAACCTTATAGGTTTACTGTACACCACTGTCCAGGTTCAGCCAATAAGAATGCTGACTTTATGTCCCGTTATGGGGTGGATCAAGTAAAGCATACACAGTCAGACCTCAGGGAAAATGTAATTGTACTGAAGGAAGGAGATAACAACCTTTCTTTATATTTTGAATGTCAAAAGGGTCCCCGAGGTGGAGCTTTGGAGAGTGGGTGGGCTAAAGCTCCATCTTTCTCCCAGATACGAGAGAGAGATCTGACATGTTGGTGTATACTGTTAGGAATCTAACTGTCTATTATTAGGAAAAACTTAGAGATTGTTAAGAAACCCCCTCTAGTTTTTACTTAAGTGGGGAGGAGATGTGGAAGAGTGCCTGGTATTTATGTTCATATGCTCTCTGTTTTCTAAAATAAAAGTCTACTGCAGTAACATATCTGTTTTTTTTTCTGCTTTTTCTTTTTCTCTACTGCACCATTTTTTTCAGGTTGGCCACCTGAGTTAAAAATGGGTGCTTCTTTTCTGTATTCCTTTTCTAGCAGTCTAGTGCTTTTTCCTTTCTCTGCCTAAGAACAAATACCAGCCTTCCCTTATCACATTCACTGAGGTTTGTGTTTTAAAAAGCATAGTTTAAACACAGGGGCCCAGATATTCAAAAGAGCTGAGCCATGCGCAATAGGGTTGCACCTGCGCAAGTCCGAAATTGCGCCATTCTGCAATATTCAGCAAGAGGCAGTTGCGCCCCCGAAATCATGCTGAGCAACAGTGCAATGATAATGAAGGCATGCACAACCGAAGGGGAAGGAACCATGTATAAATGGTGCAGTGCGATATTCAACGACTTGCACCATGTGCAATAAAGGAGCAAGCGGAAGTTGTACCATAGCGGAAATGAGACAAAATAAAAAGGAGCAAGGGAGAGGCACAAGAATGCTACAGGGAAGCCACATGAGGCAGAACTCTAGCCAGACAGACAGGGCAGGAGGTACAAACAGGGCAGACCAGGGAAAGGGCAGTCTGAACAGCCAGGCACAGGGAAGGTGTGGGGAGCCACACAGCACAGAGGCCAGCACAGGCAGGTGTACCCAGTGCAGGGGAAGTAGCAGCCAGGACAGCAGGGGGAATACAGCAACAGCTGCCGGGGGGTGAACATAAGCCAGGGACATGGCCAGTGCCACCTTCCAAATGGAGGCAATTATGAGGGGGGTGAGAAGGCAGGCAGCAGGGGGGCATGGCCATGGAAGGGCCCGTCGGTGGTATGCCCCCAACAGGCAGTACCGAGCCCGCACCAGCTATGAACTGTACACTGATACTGAGATTGTGGGCCGGTACCACCTGAATAGGGCAATTCTGAGGTGGCTCTGTGAGCTGTGCAGTGATGTGATGCAGGCACCCACACGACGGAGCCATGCCCTCTCAGTGGAGACTAAGGTAACAGCCTGCATGTGCTTGCTCACCACAGGTACATTCCAGAGACCAACTGGGGACACCACAGGCATAACCCAGTCGGCCACGTCATGCCACCTCACCCAATTCCTCAGCACACTGCTGCCACATGCTGCGGAGTACATCCATTTCCCCAGCACAGTGGCGGAGCACACAGCAAACATACAGGAGTTCCACAGGGTAGCACATATGTCTGGCATGCTAGGGGCAATAGACTGCACCATATGCACACCACCTGGCCCTGAGGGGGCTGCATACATCAATGGCAGGGTCTATGCCAGCATCAACTGCCAGGTGGTGTGCGATGCCAGGGGGCACATAATCAATGTCTGTGCCACACACCTTGGGGGAGCACACGATTCTTTCATCTGGCACCAGTCGGCACTGTGCCACAGATTCAAGAGTGGGGACATCCCCACTGGGTACCTGCTGGGTGAGTATGCAAACCACATGGACAATCATAGGGCCTGGGGGCATGGCCAGAGTTGGCATGGGTAGTGGCCTACATAGCCTGGGGCAGGGTGATGCTGATCACAAAACTAACCTCCACCCTCTACACACAGGTGACAGTGGATACCCACTCCATCCCTGGCTGCTCACACCCTACCGGCGGCCTGCGACCCCATCGCAGAGACGCTACAATGAGGCACATCCCACCACACGTAATGTCATCGAGCGGGTGTTCGGGATGCTGAAGGCACATTTCCATTGCCTGGAGACCTCTGGCAGTGCCTTACAGTACAGCCCCTCAAAGGCCTGTGGGCTATTTCTGGCCTGTTGCATCCTGCACAACATGGCCAACGAATGTGGGAAAGCTGTACAGGTCAAAGAGGGAGACAGCGATGGGGACGCCGATGATGATGGTGATGGGCAGCCCCCCTTGGTCGATGAAACCCCGACTGCTCCGGCTGGCACAGCTGCACTGGGACACCATCACAGAGGAGCACTTCAGCCAACCCAGGTAAGTCATGGGGCCATGCGCAACCACCAGTGGCTAAGGCACAACCCACAAACATGCATGGACACACACTAGGGGTGCATGCCATCAAGGGAAGTGGCAGGGCACAGAAGCACACACACAACCAGGGATGGGTGAGGATTAACATGCCACACAGACGGACACACACACACACACTCACACACAATGCAACAAACGTGCACAGAGGGCAGGAGGCACACCGATCCAGAACGCACACCCTAGCGACACACATGTCCACAGGCCACCACGTCCACTGCCTGTCTATGTGCGTGTGTCAGATGCTGAGCACCATTGCACATTGGTGTACAGCGCAATGCAGGCATCATCATGCACACACAACTGTGGACAGCAGCCAGGAGGGTGTGCAGGTGGACTGTGTGTCTGTGTGGAGGGCCAGGTACCCACCCGTGCACTGCCCACTGAAACACACAATGCACACAGGGCAGCACCAGACAGTAGCTGCACTGGGAGACAGGTCAGTCACGTGACACAGTGCCCAGGCCACCATGGATGCATAGATGGCCCCACTGAGACCCGCCAGCACTGACAGGCTGACCACTGGCCTCATGAGGTGGCACCGATGGTCCCCCAGGGGTTCCACTGCGTGAACGCGACCGTGCTCATGCAGGGGTCTGCAGCACACTGTACATGCCTGCATCAGAAGTGCTCAGGATGCCCACAGCTGAATCTGGTGTCGACAGGGTGGGAGTCACATGACGCTGGGAGTGGGGGTGGATAGTGCACTGCGTGGTGTACGCAATGTATGGGCACCTGACTGTGTGCCCATTGTGGCCATGACAGCAATGAATGCCTGTGCATGCCTGTCAATGGCAGCGGTCACATCCTCCCATAAATGGTCCATCCCTGCCAGGATCAGTGTGGTATCCCTGCTGCGACGCTCCTCTGCCCACTCCAGAGCCACACACAGTGCATCCACGGATGTCGCAAGCTGCATCTGCTGCTGGACTGATGCTTGAAGCAGGCAGGTGTGCTCGTCCAAGAGGTCATCAGCCTCCTTGGCATCCTGTCCCTCAGGGTGTGCACGGCCCTGATGATCAGCACCCCTTGAGGGTGGGTACTGCACACCAGGACCAGGTCTGGGCATGTCCACAGGCGGTGCACAGATGCTGCCACTGAACCCTGTACCCCCAAGCCCATTGAGCGACTGCTGATGCTGTCCCTCTGGCTGTTGCTCCCCAGGGCTCAGTGGTGCAACTGCAGTGGCTGCAACAGTCCCACTGTCCTGAACAGACACCAGTGCTGTCCCACTGTTGCCAACAGGCACAGCCTGGGACTGTGCTGACAAGCAGGCCCCAACGGTGACACCACCCACAGCCATGGACGTGAATTGCCCTGCTGTGTGGCCATCCCGTGGCACACACGTGTCACTGCCTATGACGGTCATGTCATCATCATCGGTGACGGACTCTGCACTGGCCACAGTCACAGCATGCTGGCATCCATGGATGCCAGCACACAGGGACACAGACAGGGCTTCCTCAACACCTGTTACAATGACATCAGTGTGGACAGCCAGGTGGCCCCACTGTCGTGAAGATCCACGTATACCTGTGGAGGTGGATGGTCCCTCCTCCAACTCCAGCTGACTGTCCGCAGTGGACAGGCCCACCACCGCTGACCCATGCAGACACTCAGGATCTGTAAGGGAAAGCAAAGTCGCGTTAGTGCATGTGACCTACCCTGCCCCCCCATAGACAGACCATGACTTACCATGCAGTGATGGGCCACCACCCGTCTGGAAGCCACCACCTGGAACATCCTCAATGGCACTGTGCTGCATGCTTCCAGCAAGTCTCTCCTCCTGTGGGGTCAGCTCTACCACCTCTGGCTGTCCCCCACCTGTTGCAGCACATGCTGCCCTGATGGCAGCCACCTTCTCCTTTATCCTCCTCCTGTCTGTGCCCATCTTTTTCTGACACTCCTGCATGGAGCGCTGGTGGCTGCCATGCAGGTTTACAGCACATGCCACCTCCTCCCATGCAGTAGCACGGGCTTGAGGTGTTCCCCGCCGTCCACTGAGAGGTGGCTCCTAATCCAGGTAGGCCTCGAACAGGGCCTCGGTTTCGGCCTTTGTAAAGTTAGGCCTCCTCCTCCTCCCACCACTGTGTTCCTCCTCGCCAACAACCTGCTCGGTCATTATGTAGCCTGTAAGAATGGCAGTTGTTACCTGTGACTGTGCAGTCCCATGCATGTCCCTGAATCCGCAGTCCACACTCCCAAACAGCATGCAACTCACCAATAGACTGCAGTAACCGACTATGGCCACTGCAGCTCATTGTCATACTTTTATAGCACAATCCTTGCAAATGTGGCAAGGAGCAACTTTAAGTAGATGCAAATTGCAGTGCTGCACTATTGAATGGCTGATTAGATGATTTGCATATGATGGCTGAATATTGCGCTGTTGCGCTTTGCGCAATTGTGTTGAACGTGCTGAGCCAATGGCGCAGTTCAGTGACATACGTAGTACACCTCACTGCGCATGCCTGGGTTGCTGACGCAGGCGTCTGCTGCGCTGATGATGTGCTGTGCACAGTAGGCAATGCAGGGCATGGCCATCATTGTGCCAGTGGGGCTATAGCGATGGTCACTACATGGCGCTGTGGCACTGGGCCATCATAGGTGCAATGGGCCAACTGCTCGGTAGGCCACTATGGCACTGGCACACAGGCAGCCAATCGCGCTACATGCATTGTCTTCCAATGGCGCTGTGTGTGGCCATGTGCCAGAGACCCTTGACCTTGTACCTGACCTTTGCCCCCTAGGCACCATGCATCAGGCATTGGTGGACCTCTATCGTGCTGTTCAGTAACAACGCAATAGGGAATGGCAGTGCTGTACCGCGCAGCATCTGCATGTGGGGAGCCATGCTGCAGAGTGCCATATTGCCTACTATGACTGGAAGAATGGCACACAGATGGGCAGCGCAGTGGTCTGCGATTGAGTTGGCCAATCTGGTGGCAATGGTGGAGCCACACCATGGGCCTCTCTTTGGGGAGGTGTCCCTGGACAGGGCGAGGACCCAGGTGTGGCAGGAGGTGGCCACTGCCCTGGAGGAGGCCACCGGATGGGGGAGGAGCGTGAAGCAGTGCAGGCACCACTACAGGGACTTACAGAGGAGGGAGCCGGAGCTACTGGCATGACTGCAGGCATGTGCCAGGAGGGGCACAGTGCCACGGCCAGGTAGGGGTTCTGTCAACACACTTTTATCATCCATATGGGTAACAGTGTTGTATGTGTCCAGCACATAGGGGAAGGACTGTCAGGGGTTGGCTGTGGCGGTGTTCACAGGGGTGTGGGGTGGAGTGGGTCTGGCTGGGTGGGTGGGCACACACCTTGGGGCAGGGGGACTTTGCTACGGGATTGTACTGAAGTCCTTCTCTCCTTGTTTTCCCCACAGGCCCAGAAGAACACAGCCATTTGAGAGAGCAGCGGTGGAGGGAGGAGGACTGTGCAGCCAGGCGGGGCGAGGGCCATCACCGCTGACCTGACCAGCCCGATGAGGGTGAGTGCTATACATCTATGATTACTATTGCATGCTGTGTGACAGGGTGGGCAGCAGGGCATAGCCACCATTCATCGACACCACTGCCATGCATGCAACTTGTTACTGTCAACACTGTCCAGTGGTAAAGCATTTCTGGGAGTGTGTCAATGGTGGTCCATGCATGCACCAGGTGCATGGTTGTGCCACTGCCTTTGCACCACATAGCCATGTCACTAAATGGCCACGGTGGTGCTGTGCATGACTTGGCCAGTGGGGGTGTGTGTAGTGTTCCGCATGGCTGTATGCACCTGGGTAGGCAGGTCTTGTGGACGTGATCACTGCGGGTGGTCACACACCATCACAGTGGTATGTCCCATGGCCGTATGCCATGCACAGTGGGCGGGCTGTATGGGGTTGTGCATTCACACCTATTGACTGTGCTCCCTTTTCCTAGGTACCCACCATCTACAGGAAATCAGGGAGGCTCTGAGGGAAATACTACTGGTGGCCTGGGCATCACTGGACATCATCAGGTGGATAGATAACACTGGGGTCCTGAGGAGGCACAGAGGCCGGAGAGTCAGAGTGGGGAATGGCACTCCCGCTAGGGATGTATCCGTCCCTGTATTCCCCTACTCCCCTGGACTCACTTTCACACCGCTCCTTTCCCATCCCATTTGTCCACCCCTGCCCCCTACCCCCACCTTGTTTGTGGTCCCCCAACCTTGTACATAGTTTTTGTGATATTGTAAATAGCTGAATTTTATATTTGCGCAATACATTTAATTTTGATATGAATACTGTGGTGGTCTGTGATTTGCAGTGGGCTATAGGTGCTCAGTTGCAGTAGTGTGCATGGCATCAGGGGTGGTGCAGTCATGGGTATGTGTGTGTGTCCATGTGGAGGTGACTATGGTGTGGGGGTAGCTATCAGTCAGTGTCTGTGGTGTGTGTGTTGTGCCCTGTGCACTGTATGACTGTGTGCAGAGGTCCATGGCATGTGCTCTGTGTCCATGGTGCACCCATCGGCCCATCCATGGCCTGTGCAGCTGAAACACATGCATGTCTGTGACCTGCACAGTCCACTGGCATGTCAGTGGTGGCAGTCCCTGCAGGGTGGCCACTGTACCCGTCATTTTGCTGGGTTGCCCCTGTCACTGGTGTGGTGCATGCCTGGCTCGGGTGGCACTGTGGGCACCACAGTCGTTGTTCCACCTCCATGCTGTGCCTTGTGTGTGTTGCAGGGGATGTGCCCCACTGTCTGTGACTTGTGCTCCGGGTGACTGCTGGTGGTGTATGGGTCCACAGTGCCTGCACAGGGTGGCTGGCACTCCAGTGTCATGGAGAACTGTGGGTTGTGTGTACACAGCTTACATGGGCCCATAATGGGGGCTTGGTTGCCCCACCACTGCGTCCCTGTGTTGTTGTGCCCTTGGGTATGGGTGGGTGTCTGTCCATATACTGTGTGGCATCCAGTGTGGTGCATGCTTCCATGCACCACTGTGGGTGGCTGTGCTGGCTGCTGTGACCAGTGGTGGGTCGGGGTGTGTCACTGGACTACTGTGCAGGGTGCTGTACCACTGGTGGTGGTGTCAAGGGCATGCCCTGTCCTGTGTGGGGTACCTCTTGTGCCGACACATGGTTGGTCTCTCAGCAGTACCTCGGGGGGATTGTGCATGGTGGCACTGTGTCTGCCATTGTTGCATTGCTGTGTGCTGCCACCCACTGATGGGTGCTCATGGTGGGGCTGGCTTGCATGGTTCTGTGGTGCACAGGGTTGCAGTGTCACAGTGGAAGTGGTGGCATGCATGGGGGTTCCTGCAGTGGTGGTCACTGCTCATGGGAGGTGTCTGGGGGTCACGGTACAGGGTGTGCTCTGCACTGGGGGGATGGTGTGGCACGGGGTGGTCTTCCCTCCTTGTGTGCCAGTCACAGCTTGCCAGTAGGTGTGATGGGGCACCATGGCCCGGCTGTGGGTTGTTTGCTTGTCTCCATGGGCCAGTGGTTATTCCAGCCCTCCCCCAGTTGTGCAGTGCTTGGGGTGTGGGGGGATGATGTCTGTTCTGCTGTGTGTTCCTGTTCCCATCTCTGGCATGGGTGGTGGGCTGCTACCTCCCTGGTTGTGCAGTTACATTACTCTGCTGCTGGGGGGCTCCCTGGTTGCACTATGGTGTCTCTGGACTGCTCAGCTGAACATCCCTTGTTGCGCTATGGCACATCAGATCTGCTCAGCTTCCCCTCCCTAGTCGGCTGTAGGTGCAATTTGGCCTGCTCCATTTTTGAATATCGTGTCTCTTGCACATGGGTGCAATAGACTTGCGCTTGCTCCTGCTATTGCGCACTTTTTGGGTGCAGTTTGAATATCTGGGCCAGGAACTTGGGTTGAAACTTCACAAGAGACTGTGGGTGTAGCTGCTGGTTTTAAAACATGTTTGTGTTTGTTTAAAAAAGCCCTGCTCTCAGACCACCAAATAAAACATACTTTTTAGAGTTTACAGCACAAAGCACTTTGCTAGGTAGCTAGAGTTCAGAAGTTGTGTGTTGTGAAACTGCTAAAGGTTACCCACTTTGAAACACTGTGTGTTGCAGTCTGCAATATTTTTCCCTAAAGTGCATTTTGTCTGTGGTTCTGATAAGGTAGCATAAAGATAGTTTAACTGTTTGTATTTTAAGTTGCTCTCATTGTAAACAAACAGCCTTTCTCACTGTTAGAAACCTAAAGTTCACTCCTACCCACAAACACAGAGACTGGGCGTGGTTCCCTCTCTATGGCTGTTTGTTTCTGCTGGCTGCTTAGCAGGCAGTCGGCCCTTCTCTTCCCTTAGTTATAGTTGGGGGAAGGGGAGAAGACACCTATTTCTGCAGCAAAGCTGTTTTATCTATTATATTGTTTTGTTTTATGAACTGAAACATTTGTAAACATGTATAAAAGACATGCATTCAGTTGAGCTAATAGTACTGAAATAATAAAATGTTTGTAAGCATTTTGCTGTACTAGATGGTTTGAGGGAGGAGACAGCAATAGTCAAATGATTATGTTTTGCTATAAAAGAGGTATCCTGGCTGGGAGACCTCAGATTCCTCTTGGGATCAGCTGGTTACTGATTCCTCTTGTAGGTCTGCTCCTTTTCAGACCTGTAGCCAACTGTATTTGCTGATGAGGTGACTATTGCTGCCTGTGCCTCAAGAAGGCAGGGGTTGAATTCTATTTGATGTTGTTTTTGTTCATTTTGCATTTTATTGGCCGAAATGTAGCTGCTTTTGACGGCTTTTTGAGTTCATTTTTCTCTACAATAAATTTATGGTCTGGCAGTTGCCTTTCCAACACCTTACAACTATATGTCAGTGTCCATCAGTTCACCCACAAGCCATGACAGAGAGAAGGATTAATTAATTCCACTTGTTGTTGATGGAGTTAACGTATAGAGGATTTTTGTAAGTTTTGATATTGTTTTATTTTCTTTTTAATATAGCTTAAAGGTTTCTGTGGCTGGAGTGACTGTAAAAGCCCTACCACCTACCCCTTCCACCAGCCTTTCTTAAGTACTGAAATATCACTGGAGGTTGGGGTTGAAGGCTGTGAGGGAGGAGCTTGGGGAGCGGCAAACTGACCTGAGCCCTCAGAACAAGCCAGGAAGGAGGAAACAAGGAATGACCATATGAGCTAATTCTTAAAGATGTATAAACACATCAAATGTATGAGTAGATCTATAGTCCTTATGAGTAGGATTGTGGTTTCCAGTTAGCACTGTAGTTGGCTGTCTTATGCTGCATGCAAGGACATTTAGGATAACAATTTCTGTTACAGACTGGACTAGGATTAGTTAATTCTACCTGCTGTAGGGACAATTGGTGTGGAGAGGCTGTATAGGTAGTGTGGACCATGGGTAGGATTGTAGGGTGCAATGGTTATGGGGCAACAATGCAAATGAACATACTGTGGAGGCTTGAAGGGTGCCCAATGTGCCACAGGCTAAGGAGGCTTGAAGAAAAGGTTCAGTGGCTTGGCAGGGAGCTGGGGAGGTTGAGAGATGAGAGGAGATTGTGTCAATAGGAGGGCTGACATCTGAGAGTATTGTGGGTGCACCACAGAGAAGGAACAGTGGGCAAATGGAGGGGTTGGGGAAGGGGGAAAGTAGACAGGAAGCCAGCTGATGAAAGGTGGACTCTAGTAGGACCTAGAAAAAGAGGAGCAGCAGTAGGCAGGAGGGAGTAGGAAACACATAGTAAGGCAAAGGGGGAGGGAACATGTTTACTGTACTAGCAACACATGGGAAAGAGGACGCAGGAGAAGATTGCACAATGGATAGTACTCACAAAGAGAAGGGAGAGATGGGCATTACTAGTGGAGAGATTGAGCATGGCATGGCGGGGAAGGGATAATACTCAGTGAGGTGTGGATGGAGAGGAAGTTTGCTATTCAAACAGGAGGAGAGGGAGGAGTCTCAATTGAGAAGGACAGGGGGATAACACTGGGACACATTGTAAAAACACCATCTTGAGTGGCCCCGGAAATGAGAACCTGGTTGGGGGCAGGGTGGTGATGGGCACAAAGAAGGAGGAAGGAGGTGTACTGGTGTTGGAGGACTCCATACTGAAGGGGATCAAATGGGGCAGCAAGGGGGGAGGCACAGTTGGATATGGGTGGAGTCCATATCAAGAATAAAGGCAGACAAGGCAGGACAGGCAATTCTAAGGTGCGTAAGGAGGGGTAGGAGGAAACCACACATTGTAGTACATGTGGGGACAAATGACCTAGCAGGGGAAATGGTGGAGGTAACAAAGGAGAGGACTGAGGAAGTGGGATGAGGGTTGTGTGATGAGACTGGGGAGTCTGTGGCATTCTCTGAGGTGCTTCCAGTACCCTGTGCAAGCACAGTGAGAAAGGAGAGGATTAAGGAGTTGAACACATGGTTGGTAGAATGGCGTCAAACTAAAGGATATGGGGTTGTGGGCAGCTGGGGCAGTACCAGGGATAATAACAATCTGTTTGCAAAGGATAGGCTGCACCTGAGTGGGGAGGGGGAAGGAGGTATTAAAACAAAGACTGGGGAGGTATATTGCAACAAAGGTGGATTTAAACTTGATGGGAGGTGGCAAGTAGACAGCAGGTAGGCAGGGATTCAATAGAGTGGAGTCACAGCCAACCCCCAGGCTAGCAGGGAAGGACTCTGGGTGGCCAAAAAAGGAGGGAGTAGATGGAAGGAAATGGAGGCCAATGAAGGGAAGGGGCAGGATGGAGGGTGGTCTCATTGAATGCAAAAAGCTTAGGCAACAAATCAGCTGAGCTACAGGTACTCTTAACAGTATGGAGGGTGGACATTGCAACTGTCACAGAAACATGGGCAACTGAGCATCGGAACTAGGATCTGGCAATCCCAGGATACAAGTTATACAGGAAGGACCATAAGGAAGGTAGGGGCTGGTGGCAGTCTATGTGAGGGATGGGATCAAATGCAAAAGGGACAAGGGGGAAGAAAGGAGAACAGAGGCAATCTGGATGTAGCTCCTAGACTCAAGGGGTAGGAAACAGAGGTTTAGGGTTGTATACAGGCCACTGTCCCAGTCTGAGGAGCTTGACAGGGAATTAGCAGGGCAAATCAGAAAGGTATGTAGAAATGGGAAGGTGGTCATCGTGGGGGATTTCAACTTGCTGGGGGTTGACTGGAGCATGCCGGTCACCTCCAGTGCTAGGGAACAAGTGCTCCTGGATGTGATCCAAGAGGGTCTCCTGACACAGTTGGTTTGTGTACCTACTGGACTAAAGAACACTTTAGATCTGGTGTTGTTGAATGGGGAGGCAGTAAGGGAAATAAAGGTGGAGGACCCACTAGGGGACAGCGATCATCAAATGGTGTGGTTTAATATCATGATGTGTGGGGAGCCAGAGAAATCACTTACTCAAGTGGTAAACTTTAGGGGTGCAGACTTTGGGAGGATACAGGAAGTACTGAAAAGGAAACTAGAGGGCATAAGGCAGGAGATGGATGCAGAACAAAAATGGGATATTATTAAATGGGGGATTACAGAGGCAACAGAAGCCTGCACCAAGACACAGAGTAAGAGGGACAGAGCAACAAAACCATGCTGATTGAACAGCCAGGTAGTGGAGGTGGTGAGAGAAAAATGAGAGGCTCACCAGAGGTATAGGAGGATGGGGAAGGAAGTAGACAGTGAGGAGAATGCAAAATGGTCCAGGGAGGTGACCAGAAAAGTGAGAGACGCCAATGCCCAGAGGGAGCTGAGATTAGCACAGGGAAGTAACTGGGGGGGGGGGACTTTTTCAGATACATCAGGGAGAAAAGGAAGTGCAAGAAGACAATAGTGAGGACAAAAAGGGGTGGGGAGTGGACAGAAAAGGGGGAGAAGTAGGCAGAAGCACTGAATGAATATTTTTGCTCAGTGTTCACAGAAGAAAAGGGGGCACTGCTACCACCATGGGCTGGAAGGGTGGGGACAGGGGGAGAGGAGGCAACAGATGGAAGAACTGAGGTGAGTAGAGTCCTAGAGGAATTGAGGGCACTGAAAGTAGACAAGGCACCAGAGCTGGATGGTATCCACCTGAGGGAGATGGCGGAGGTGTTGGCAGAGCTGCTGACAGATCTGTACAGCACCTCACAGGAGCTGGGATGGGTGCCTCTGGACTGGAGGATGGCACATGTAGTACCATTGCACAAGAGCGGACCAAGGGATGAACCAGGTAATTATCGTGCGGTAAGTCTCACCTCCATAGTGTGCAAACTCATGGAAGCAATACTAAAGGAAAGACTGGTGTCATACCTGGAGGACAACGGATGTCAGAATGTGAGGCAGCATGGGTTCATTTCAGGGAAGTCTTGTCAAACTAACCTGATACAATATTATGACTGGGTGACAGGTGAGCTAGGTAAGGCTCATGCAGTGGATGCTCTTTACTTGGACTTCAGCAAGGTCTTCGATTCTTTGCCTCACAGGTGGCTTGGGGGGAAGCTAACTGGTGTAGGGGTAGGGGGGAAAAAAATGATAAACCAGATTACAAGCTGGCTAAGTGGGAGGCTGCAATGGGTGGTGGTGAGAAGGGAGCTCTTAACTCCAAGACCAGTGATGAATAGGGTGCCACAGGGCTCTGTGTTGGGGCCAGTATTTTTTGGGCTCTTCATATCAGACATTGCACATGGGGTGGTGAGCAAGGTAAGTCTCTTCACTGATGACACCAAAATCAGAGCAGTGGTGGATGGAGAGAAGGGATGGAAGCAGCTGCATGGGGACCTAAGCAAGCTAGAGGATTGGTCAGAGAGGTGGCAGCTGGGTTTCAATGCAAAGAAGTGTAAGGTTATGCACTTTGGGGTGAAGAACCCGAGGAAAGAATACTGGCTGGGAGGGTTAAGCTGGGGATCACTGAGGAGGAGAAGGACCTAGGGGTAATGATAACTGGGACTATGAACAACACTGCCCAGTGAAGGAGAGCAGTTACAAAAGTGAACAAAATGCTGGGGTGCATAGAGAGGGTTTTTTTGTCCAGGCGAAGAGAGGTGATCTTGCCCCTCTACAGGTCACTGATAAGGCCGCACTTACAGTATTGTGTACAGTTTTGGAGGGCATACCTAAAGCGTGATATCAGGCTGCTGGAGGGGGTGCAGAGGAGGGCAACAAAGATGATATGTGGAATGAAGGGGATAGACTATGACAGCAGGCTGGGAGACCTGAATATGTAGACCCTGGAGGACAGAAGTGACAGGGGGACATGATAGAGACATTCAAGTATCTGAGGGGAATTAATAAGGATGGGCCAGATGGAGTCTTTAAGTTAAGGAGGGGGAGGGTCACAAGGGGGGCATGGGCTAAGAATAGAGGGGGAAGATTTAGGAAGGAAATGAGGAGACACTATTTCACAGAGAGGATGGTAACAAAATGGAATGCCCTACTAGAATGGGTGGCATCATGTAAATCTGTGAACAGCTTCAAAAGGGCATGGGACAGGGAACAGGGGAGAGTGAGGGGAGAGGTGGGGGTGACAATGGGATGACAAAGGGGGGTGGGGCAGCTGCAAACTAGGGATGCTAGCTGCACACTCGAGCAGACCTAGATAGACCAGGTGGTCTGTTTCTGCTGGCACATTTATATGTTCGTATGTTCTTGCTCTCCCGATTGAAATCCAACATTGGAGTCTTGGTAGAGATCAGGATGTTGTGGGGAAATTAGACTTACTCAATGGAGTTTGTGATTTTTTTGTATTTATTTTCCTTCCAACTTTGACTTTGGACTTGAATTAAAAGCTTAATTGATCATGAGTATTTGAACCTGATTATAGGTATTTAGACTTTGTTTGGTGGAATGTGTTAAAACTTACAATTCTGGCTGCTGTTTTGCTCACCTTTTCACGTTTTCCATGTGAAATACCTGATCTTTGGCATTTTCCATAGAAAGACATTACAGAGACACTACAGACAGGGATCTCTCCTAGAGTGATGTCACCTAAGCCTTTTCTATAAAACCTGCCTATGCAGAGCAATGCCGAACCGAGTGCACAGGCTGCCCAAAGTGAAAAAGCAGCTAGTGTTTGGAAGCCCATGTTTTAATTTGATATGACATTTGTAGCTGTTTAGCTCTTTTACTTTAGGCCCCAAATATTACTGAAGTCTAACAAATTAAGTTTGTACTTTGAGCCACACTTCAATGCTTCACAGGGCCACCTGTATATTCTCTTCTCACAGAACAGAAGTTACATTTTAGTATTCTGGGGGGAGAGAAGTTTGGTGACTTCTGACTCTACAGACTACCTGTCAGATCTCCTTGTTTATTGTGGACAAACATGAAACTGATTATTGTGCAATTATAAAATGGGCTCTGTTTTATGAGCAACCTGATTGGTTGTTAGCCATGCACTGAAAGTGTCTGGCATATGGCTAACAACTAGTCCAGGTAAACTAATGTACACTGGCACCTCATATCAATGCCCTTACTGAACACTGGCATTTTCAATAGTCGCCATTATTGCCAACCACCATAACTCTATGAAACCCTGTACAGCATAATTCATTTTCCATGTCACAACATACCTAAGCCCAATTTTGACCTAAGACTCTGAGACGATGACCCCCTCCACTTCCTATATTCAAAAAATTACCCAAGAGAGCAGCAAGAAAAATATCTGCAGCACCAATGAAAAAACAGAAACTACCACTTTCGTGATGCCCAGCTGCTTGGTTGCTCGCTCACACACTCCTACCCCCCTGCCTCACACTTAAATATGTATACAAAAATATTTAAAAACTAACCACATCTCAGGAGATCAATTTGCATTTGGAGCTGCTGCTCTCCCAGTATGCAGGCTGACTCCCTGGCAGTTGTTGCTATGTCAGTCCCCACACTTGGTCACTCCTTGCTGCACCAATCCAATACATGATAGAAACAAAAGCATACAAAAGGGATAAAAAAAATCTTCCTTACAGAAATAACTCAAAATAAAACAGAAATGTGCGTGTGTGTTTGTGTGTGGCACATGAACCATGACAACCACAACCAAAAAACAAACTGCAACTACAGAGTCCACAATAGAACAGAAGTCCTCAGGTGAGAAAAAAACCTGCCTACACAACACACCCAGGTGGAGGAACTATTTTATTTAAAATGAAGACAAAAATTTAACGTTATTATTACTCAGTCCTAATAATTTTAACTTTGACATGCATGTACAATTTACATGCCCATTTCATAAGTAAAATAAGACCCTCTGGGAGTGTGCTGTAGACACTTCTAGTGCATGGCCAGGAGCTGAATGCACTTGGCATTTGGCCACATGCCTTTCTATGCCCTTGGCCATGCACTATAAGTGTCTAGTGTACACTCCCTTGTGTCTTATTGCTTATAAAGCACTCAGAAAGTAAGTTTATAAAATTCTCTAATTTCACTAATTAGCACACTTAAACCCAACAGATTTTATTCTGGTGTTACTACCTGATCCTTTTGGGATAATTTAACATAATAAATTAATATTTGTTGATTTCCTTGAGAGCACGTTACCTGTTTCTGCCTAGTACAGCCCATATACGCTTACATGTTGGAGATCAATTTTGTATTTTTTTTTATTTAAATACAATTATCAAGGAGGTGTAGAAGTAAATGTAGTTCTGTACTTTTTGGAAAAATCACTTTGAATACACTGTATTTTATTTTTTATACTCCAGTGCTTGTGCCAGTGGATCACTCACAACTATCAGACTACCATCAATCATCAACGTTTGGTGTGAAAAAATTTTTGAAACATTTGTTGGTTGAAATAAAGATAGTTCTGACATAAACTGAAAGAGAGACATTCCTTGTGTTATGTAGAAGTGCTTGAAGCACCCACCTGGCCATAATTTCAAAATATTTTCAAGGGCTGAAGGTCATGGACTGGGAAGTACTGGATGGAAAGAACTGTAGAAATATTATTGAGTTCTTTATTTTTTACCTCTTTTAAAAACCTTTTCTTGTACTTATATTTATTCACATTCCTGTTGTATCTACCAACTAGTTATATGACGAGGATCAGGTGTTCTAAATATAATATTTACTCATATCTCTCAGACCCTGAGGGAATTTAAGGGAGAATAAAGGAGGAGTTGCAACAATTAGCAGTGAAATAACAGTTAAAAGACATTCCAAGTCAGCTACCATAGAAGTAAATGGTTTATTTAATAGGAGGGGAATAAATAAAATAGGGAAATATAATCAATTAACTGCAGATGTTAATCAAACTACTGTAAGATAAAACATTATACTACTGGAGTAACTTCAACTCCAACAAAGGAACTGGGACAAACAGCTCCTCCTTTAGAACCTCTACCTCAGAAACTAAGTACTCCTCTTATTAATGAAGATATGGTTAATGAAATGGTTCCAGATGCAGAATCAGCAGGTTATAATGATGGGGTTGATGAGTCCATCCATATTTCTGTTAACTATAATAACCTACATGGTAATAGTGGTATACAAGTACTAAAGGCTGGTGAATCACTTATGATAATTAGAATGAAATCAGGAGAATACTAAGCCTGTTACTGATCTTTCATTGAATCTGGCAGAGGTCATTCTAGATTTGGGGCAAACAATTCATGGTCTGAAAGTATTTATTAAGGAAAACTCTTTAAATAATGACTCATCTTTATTAAAGGTAAATAATAAATGGCCCTCATTTTTTTCCATAGGGAAACCGGGTTGTACTTTCACCGTTATAACCAGCTGGTTATAACAACAGACACATACCTGGTTTCCCTTGTACTAGGCATACGCTAGCTCTGGCTCTTCCCTTCCTCCCTGCGGCTGCCACTTCTCATGCCGGACTGTTCACCGTCAGTGATTCTGCATCTGCATGCACCCTCAACAACTCATTTCTTCAGTTTTAAACAGGGCTGCTTCAAAAAAGAAAAAAGTAAATGCTACTTTCACAAACTACCATGCGCTAGCAGTGGAATTCTTCTTCTCTGCTGTCCCCTGCCATCCCACTCCTCTGCAGTTCACCAAAGTAGGAGTTGGTGATAAGTTTAAAAAAAAAAAAAATATGACTGGGCACAAATGTTTATTTTCAGTCAGAAATAAAAAAAAAGTAAACACTGCTTTACTTCAGGAGCCAAGCCACCACAGACCACAATGAAACCCCAATGGCCCTCGGCTCAGCTCCATAGAGATACATTTATTTTGTATAATTGCTGTGGTGAAAAAATGATCCCCAGCAATTATACAAAATGAAGGATGGGTAGGTGGACAAAACTCAAACTTTACAGACCCCCTCAGTGTGGGATGCCTTAATAAACCCCTTGAGCTTTGCTCTCAGGGTTTATGTGGCATCCCACACCTTGGTGGGGTCTGTAAAATCCTCATTACAACTACCTACCCATCCACTATTTTCAGTATAATAATGAAAATTTGGAACACCAGAGATTATCCTGTTCACCAGAACTAAGACAGCTGTCATCTCAGGGGTACTCCTGGAGCCTTTTCAGGGACAAAAACATGATACACCAGAACCAGAAAGAAAGAACAAGAGTACCACTGGCGACCAAATGGAACACATGAATCCTTATGGAAAACCTATATCTACAATATTATCACAGAATGTTTTGGAATTCATTAAGAATCCTTACAATGCAAATATAGTTATTCTGGAGAGTCTCTGGGTATTGAAAGAGGAAATATTTTCATTACGTGCTAGTGGTACAGAAAATTAACAATTTATAAGAAAGTTTTCAGATGATTATTTTCATGAAATTTATGAAATTGATGCCAATGGATCACATATCAAAAACACAAACAAACAGAAGTTGAGAAAGAAAAGAGAAAATAAATATATCCAGGCCAATTTGACTCAAACCTTTGTTAAAGAACTTCCATTGGTTATTGAAATTGGAACTCATGATTCTATAAAAAAAAAACTAAAAAAAAGATGGTTAAAGATTATCTAGCAAAGGGAAAAATAAACAAACAAAAAGAAAATCAAGTAAATTGATGGGAAGTTGGCTGCTTGATAGTCTGGTAACTGCAGCCCAGCAAGATATACAGAAACAGAATAAAAATGTAGGGAACGTTATGACTACTGAGTCTCAACCTATAAGTATTCATGGAATAATCCAAATGATGATTTGGAAGCCCATTCACCAAAATCACAAACAGGCAATAATCAAAATACATGTGGTCAACAAGGTCACTCTTTTAATGTAGATGCAGGTCACTAAAATGAGTATGCATGTCATAATAGTAAGGATAATGATATTCCATTTTTGGATCTCCACAAATTATCTCCTTACTTCAATTAAATGGATTTCCAGTTGATAAAAGTGAGACTCAGAATACTTTGAACAAAAACTAAACTATCTATTGGATCTTGCTGAAGAGAATGATGAATTGGTGCAAGTTTTCAAGATAAATGATTTTCAAAATTCAATATTTTTGCTGTTTAGGATTATGGAAGTTGCCATCCCTGTTAAAAATAATAGAAATGTAATTAATTCACAATGGTTTACAATAAAATCTCTTGTATTGATTATTACACCATTATTGCCTGATTTAATTGGTGATGATCAGACAATAAAATAAGGTTTATAAAGTTATGACCAAAGTAAAAGCTATCCCCTGAACAAAGGAAGAAACAGATAAAACATTAAAATATTAAACAAAATACCTGCTTAGGACAGCTGACCCTTATGAAACCTTTTATGCAAAAAGGTCTTTAAATCTGGAAAATTTGGAAGGTTTAAGCAAATCCTAAGCACTGCTATTTTTGAGAATTCTAAGTTAGTTTTTGAAATTTGGAAAAACTAAATTAACTGGTTGAAATGGGCTTTGAACTGAATCAACCAAAATGAGTCAATAACAGTAGTGATAAACTCATATTAGTACAGTAGGTAACCCTCAAGAAATGGAAATAAACACATTGATAGGTAAACTGAATACAATTATATCTAAAATACACAATGTCCAATTATAAGCATCAAAGTTAAATGACTTAAAACCTTTATCATGTTTGTTTATTTTTTTTAATTTTGATGATGGGTAGGTCCACTGAGACAAAGTTTTTCCTTTTTCAGGGGCAACCTGGGAAATATAAGCATTCTGTACAATTTCAGTTAAAATACATAGCAATACAGAGGTAGAGCTATTTACATTAAATTGCAACATAGATGAAGACATTTACAAATAAGCAAAACTGGTTAGGACATATATTACGGAACAGACGAGCAATTACAATAAATATTCACATTACATTAAATAGGTCAGTAGTGGCAGAGTGATACATTCAAAACAGTTCTTGTTGTTGAGCAATCTGTACGGTTTAAGCAGAAACATCATAAAAAAGGATGATCATAGAGGAGTGGTGGTTAAGAAGGTAGGGGGTAATCAGCCTGTTAGGTTAGGGTAAGGGGGGGTGAAGGTGGGGGTGGGGTGGAGAGAAGACATGAGGATGAACGGGGGGTCATTTACAGGTACAGATAGGAGAGAGAATGAAGATTTCTTTGAAGCATGTTTTAAATTGAGAAAGAGATGTACAGGAAAGTAAGCCAGTTGGGAGGCTATTCCATTTATATGGGCTGCAAATGAAAAGGATCACCTACTAACAGCTAAGCAAGTCTTTGGTAGACTTAACATAGGATATTGGGAGGATTGAAGGGACCTGGTGTAGGGTTTCAATGTTATTAAGTTGGAGAGACTGGATGGTGAGGGAAGATGGATAATTTATTTATTTTTTAACATCTCGGATTAAAACCTTTGAGCTAAAAGCTCATTTACAAAGGTTCCACATCATATAGGTAAACAATACAGACATTAATGAGCAAATCAACATTACAATTGCAACAAAAGGACATGGTTACAAGTTCATAAGGTTAGCTGATAAGGTACACTTGGTTAAGTGGAAGCATGTCCTATGTAAAAAGAAAGGAGGTTAGGGAGAGGGAATAAAAAAGGGGGGAGGAGAAGCAGTATGATAGGCAGGTATCTGATAGTAGGATGGTTGCAGGAATTGGTTGAATTCAGCCTTATAAGTGGAGGTAAGGAGGGATATGAGGAGCAGCCAGGAGGACCTTGTCAGTACATAGGAGACTTAGAGGAGTGGTTCAAGGGGGTAAGCAAAGGAGGGGTAGGTAGTGGTATGTGTAAAGTTGACCACAAAAGGGAAAAGTTGACAGAAACCATAGGAAGGAAGGAGAGCATGGAATGCGATGGAGGGTAGGAGACACAGGAGGATAGGAGAGGTGGGTGGTGACTAAGTGTTGCTGTTGAGAAAAGATAAGTTTGAAAGTAGTACAGAGTAAATGGAATTCCAGTATGGATGCAAAAGATGGACATGCTAGTGTTTTAAGCACAGCACAGTGGTGAGTACATGCTTGGGCAGTGGCTGTTGCAAATTGGGCTATTCTGTGATATGCTTGCCTTAGTTGCAAATTGGGCTATTCTGTGATATGCTTGCCTTAGCTTATTTATGATTGGGAACTTTGCAGCATAAATTAGTGGAGCTCCATCATAGAGACCTGGAAGTAAAGTAGCACATTCAATAGTTCTCTTGGATTGTGGTACAAGATAGGGGGCTGATGAGTGGCTTCTATCACTTTGTCAGTATGCGTTTCGAAAGATAAGTGTTCATCTAGTGTTATGCCAAGATATTTGAAGGAATTCACTCCTTCAAGAGCGTCACCTGTTGAGGTCTTGGTAATCAGTTGAGGTTGGGTGGTCTGTTCCTTAGGGAGAACCTGTTAGGCATACTAAAAATCAATAACTGATTTTCTCATTAGATTTTTGCATTGTAACCTAGAAAGGGATTCCATTAAATAAACATAGATCACAGTACATTACTTAGTTATTTCTGTTTCTCCTTTTGGTCAGAGGAGATAAAGATGTTATCACTCTGTGTTCAGTAGCTTGGAGTCTGTTTTGAATTCTGCTGAAAGTTTCTTGTAAATGTTTTTACAGAAGATATTTTTATTGCAATTTCCAGTTAATTGATCTCAGCTTGATTGTAGCATGTCTTAGTTATAAGTAAAATTCAGATTGTTTTAGGCCTTGTCAGTTTTTTAAGGCCTTTTTTCAGCTGGCTTTCCCTGGATTAGTCCAGGTCCTCTGTTAGTTGGCTTCATCTGGATTGGTCCAGGTCCTTTGTTAGCTAGCCTCACCTAGATTGGCCCTGTTCCCTGGAAAATGGCTTCCCTGAGATCAGTCCAATAATCAGATACAGTGTCAGCAGTTGGAAGAGGGAGGGACTTCATAACTAAAAGTTGTATGTCAACTTTAACCGTCGGGGCTCTGCTAAGGATTATTTGGTTATTATGAGCATGTTGTCTAGGAGGAAGGCTTGTCTTGTTTGTAAAGCTGGTGGGGTGGTCTTAAGGAGGCTCTGCTCCAAACAAACTTGTAAGTTGTGTGATCCTAGTCACTACTTGCCTATACAGTTTGAGAGATGTGTTTTGTATTTTTAATGTCCTCCAAGAAAAGAATTACATAGGCAGAAGTGAAACAGTAGTGTCCCTGGATGGAGCCTCGACTTTGTGTTTGCTGCTGGTGTGAGGTTTGTGTAGGGGTTGCAGAATATTCATTTTCACTGCTGGTGTGAAGACTGTGCGAGGGTTGCAGAATATTCATATTCAGTTAAATAATGCATGATTATCATTTTTACAGCCCTTCTTTATCAAAAAAAATGTGTTATTTCTATCTTATGTTTGCTGCCTCAGAGGGTTTGGTAAAGGGCGTGATTTTGCACACATCGAAAAATGGATGTCTCACATTGGCTGGTCTGGAGATTGAAAGGTATGACATGCAGTAATTGTATCATCCATATCCATATAGTGATATTTCATCAACCCATATAAAGCTCAGTCAGGTGCAGCTGATGTGAGGAGGTGATGGTGAGGGTCAGTACTGGTCTGGTATCAGATGTAGTTGAAATGGAAAGTCCCCCTTAGTACCAGCTTTGTGTTTGTGCAGCCTTCTGTCCTGTATTAGTCATAACACATACTACAATTACAAGTATGCTGTACTAATAAGTAATATTTGGTATTTATAGTGTCGCAGTGTGATCCTTTTTTAACCCAACCCTTGAAAAAATGTGTCCCCAGTCCTGAATATACCTCTCTGCCTGCTGCATCTGCCTTTCTCCCTTCCCTTTCTAATGCTGCAGGACTCACTGTCAAACCGCTGCTGCACACATCACACACGTGCTCTGTCTCTCTCTCAATCTGTGAGCTGATAGTCAAGGGTAAAGAGAGATTTATTTATTTTTATTTATTTAGTTTTTGTTAACAAGGTAGGTGCAGTTGCCAAGAAATGACTATTTTCAGGCACGACCAGGGAGAGTACAACAAAAGAAACAGTGGAACAATAGCAAACATGGGTACAGTAAATGAAAAATAAGAGAAAACAATACATTGGAGAATACATCAGTACATCAGGGATACAAGGATATAATATGTAGGATCAACAATCACAACAGTAAGCATTGTGCACAAATAATGGCAAACAAGCTTTATATTAAGTGCAGCAGCCATGGATGGGACCTGTGGAAAAATGGGGTAATTAGAGAGTAGGAAGGGAGGGAGGGGGAGAGGGGGGGAGAGAGAGAGAGAGAGAGAGCTAGAGCTAGAGCTAGAGGTTGAGGAGAAGGAAAGTGTGCAGGGATTACAAAAAATGGACACACACATACACTGCGGCTGAGATACTGATTAGAATCCTACTGCTTCTGCTGCATTTTGACTCTTTGTTGCCTTACTAAGAAGTTTTTCTTGATCACTGTGTTGGGGTAACTGCAGAGGAGGAGAGGGGAGTGAGTGTGGACAAAGAGCTGCTGCAGCCATGGGTTGGATAACTAAGTTGGCCCCTAAGGTGGCATTATCAAACATTGCGGGTATGATGGGACTGGGTGACTCAGCATGCTTTGTTAGATGCAAATGAAAGGGCCAAGGGAGAAGAAATGAGCTCCCCCCATGTCCCAGGCTCAACCAGACAGGCCCCAGTCACCCTCCCAACTGGACTGACCCAGCAGCTACCCTGAACTGGGTGCTCCTGCCATCCATTGTGAGAGGACAGGGAAAGAGAAAGTCTCAGAGATTACAGGGGAAAACCCTTGCTGCCATCTGGTTGTTACCAGCTCCATGCTTCCCAGTTCTCCTCCCAGCTTTACTCTTAGAGCTTACCAGCTGCTGCACGCAAAGATCAACTAGCGAATTTTAAATAAAGAAATGGACTGGCTGCCAGGTGGGAAACTAAGACACTTTCACCCCCGGCTGCCACTGCTGGCCCTACATCACTCTGGGCATCTTTCAGAGCTTGTTTAAAAAAATCAGTGATGGGTGGATGGGAATCTCCACTGCAACCATAGCATGGATCATATAAAGAAACATTGAGTCACAGAGCAAGTGGGTAGCTGAGGTACTCTGTTCTCCACCGATGCTCACACTGCAAGTCATCTGTGGCTTGGGGGCATCCTATAATTTGTATCCCCAAAATTAAATAACTAGAAGGCAATAATCATCCCCCCCATGAAGCAAGGATACCATTTAAATAGTGAATGGGGATGAGTGCCCCCCCAGCAGCATTAAACTTCAGTACAATACCACCACACCTGGAGAAACTAATCTGGGCAGGAGGAAATCCAATGCACTCCACACACACACACACACACACACACACACACACACACACACACACACACACACAACTGGACATCGATGGATGGAGGATGTAAAAAATAAAGGATCCGCTATATGCAACCAGACATCTGACCAAGAATAAGAATCAACATTTCAGTATAGCACTTTTCATGCACATTTTATCCCAAAACACTTTACAAGCAATGTGAGAAGGTTAGTGAAGTGACCGAACGTGTAATGGCAGCCAGTTTGCACATCAACACCCACACACAGTCTTGAACAATTAAATCAACCAGTTTTATGGGAAAGGAAATATTGGCCAGAAGACTCTGAAAAAATCTCCTACTCTTGAGAAGAGGACCTTGAGTTCTTTTACATTCACCTGGACACTCACCAGAACAGCACCAGATATGGGTAGAAGGGACCTCAGTTTAATTTCTCATCTGAAGGATGGCAGACCCTGACAGTACATCACCCTTCCAGTACTGCACTAGGGTGACAGCCTTTAATTTATGAGCCCAATCCCAGTGTAAGACTAGAAATCATGACCTCCTGACCCAGAGGTGGATGTGCTACCACCTAAGCCATGCTGATACCTAGGCTGTGGTGGGTGTGCAGCATGGCATGGTAACCCATGATAACAGCTAATCAAATAGGGCTAAGCAATAACAGTGAGTAGTAAAGCCCCAAACCACAAATAGCTACATATTCACAATAGCAAATGTTAAGAGCTACCTACTTAAAGGGTTTAAACTGTAGTGTACTAATAGTAACATCCATGACATGTCAAAATGGCAACTGGCACTAACAATGATTGGCAGAATGAGCATTAGAGGTTAGGCGTAAATACAGCGAATGGCTCTACAGCACAGCACATGCTGTTACCCATGGACCTGCACCCCTGATTGCCCCCCCTACCTCACTGACAGTAATACCTGGGGCACAGGCACTTATTGTACAAGCATAAGTGTCAGGATCTGACTTCTACTGTATTTTCTACTGAGAATCATAATGCATTTGCTATCATTCTAATTGTACCACCGGGGAGACACCTCTGTTTATACCATTGTGTAATCATTAATTAGACAATACTGCCATCCTTAGTTCTAGTACAGAACAGCAATTACCTATGCAAATATGTGTGTAACCACAAGTGGCCTTCACGAATACAGGTCACTTGTTTAGTTATCTTGTCTTTCTGCTAGCTTAGCATGCTTTCCCAGGCTAGTAAGAAGTCAGGTTATTTGCCATTATCCAATGATGAGACTTTTATATATCTTTTTAGTAGTTGCCATGGTTTTTATCAGGCATGTAAGACCCTTTGCATGCACCTTTTTCTCTGAGAAGAAGAAACATATTGCTGCCTATAGGTAATAAAGATTGGAGGTGTTCTCCCTGGTGTTTAGCACTGTGATTTGGTTGTAAGCCTGTTTTATATACCAGAAATAAATCACTTTATGTGCTGGACACCACTTGTCTGTCATTTCTTCACTTTTGTGCAGTTCCAACAAGAACCTAAGAAAGGTAACTTTATTATGAAGTTACATTTTGGGGACCATTTGCAGGTTGGAATATACAAAGTGAGGATTCCATTCGAGTTCTCTGAACTGAATGTCAAGTAATGTGGTGCATTTTTGCCCACTTGGACCTACTTGAACATACTTTGGTTGTTCCTTTGTGGACTTGTTCTGTCTTGGTTTCAGGCATGGCAGACCCACACCGAAACACTGGTACACTCCCTTTGTGAGTAGCAGTGTACCACCTTGGCACCACTGTTTGCCCACGGGGGACCGGAAAGTCATTGGGTAACGACGCCAATGATTTTGTTCCAGTCTTTCAATTGCTTTTTTTGTTTGTCTGTACCCCTTTGTTTTGTTATGCTTGAACTGTGCACAGAACTGAGACTTGATGTCTCTAACTACCTCACCTCCCGTGGAAGATGGACTGATTTCACGCTGGACACAAGATCAGCTGAAGATCCCTTGCTTGCGACCTCTGAATAATATCTCAAGTCCAAGCAAAAAGCCAAGAAATACCACACCAAAGATCTCTTGGTAGCAGCTTTACATACAGCTGTCGAAGGTTTATTAGTACGATGTGCCTCCCTTGAGCTGCAAAATGCTTCTCTGAAAAACAGATGGGCTTGCAGGCATTGGTTACTGAAAAGGGAACAGAAACTTGCAGAGGAGACACAGTTACTCCGTGATCATAGCAACAGACTGTTGCACTACACTGCTCAAGACTCTGAGCGTGAATTGTATATGTTGAGGGATGACAATAAAAGGTTAAAATGTAATAAGAAACAGCTATCTTATCTGAATGACATTTTGAGTGATACGAATTAAAATCTGAGAGTGGATAATGTTGAATTGAAGGAAGAGAATGTGAGGTTGATGCATGAACTAGACAAAGAGCTTAGGGAAAACGTTGAATTGGGTGCAGCGTAGAGTATTGAAGCATGAGGCTGAGAAGGGTATTGAGCAGGACACTGCTAAAGTTTGTCACAAGAAATGTAGAGACAAAATGGTGGCACTGCACCATCAGTGAGATATTCTCACTGGCCATGTAAAAGCCATGAATGGTTTTCAGTACACGCCCATTGACATTACCTCATCAGGTGATGACGACTCTGCATATGAGGGAATAGGATGCCTCATCACATCTAAGACCCCTCCCCACAGGGCGGGTGCCTTTACTAGTCATTCCCAAGATGGCAGCCATTATAGCCCACCCCATGTCACGTTGGCACACCTTCTACACTGCCAAGTCAAAACAAACATGGTGGCCCCTATGATACAAGAGGCCAACCATCTCCCAGTAGGAGCCCACTTCTACTGGCTCCCCTTTCCCGGGAAGATGGTGTGGAAGTGTGAGGCATTGTACAGGATGTCTTGACTAGACTATCAACCCCTGAGGGAAGCTCCTCCATGCAGGAGCAGATCGGACATATGTTTGAAAATGCTGTAACCCAGGAGAATGCTTTCAAGGCAGTCGCTGATGCGGTGGCAGAAGCTGGCCTTTGCGGTGCTTTGGGTAGTGGGGAACTAAACACCGCTCCCCGCTCGCCCACTTCCAATCCCCTACAGGTCGCTCATTCTGTTCAGAAAATTGCCCAAGGCATCGAACAGATGGGCCCAACTTACAGCCTCAGCTGTCATTTGGAGAAGGCGCGCTCCCTCTGTGAGAAGCTTTCTCTCCAGCCTGAGTACCAGATCCAAGTCCTGAGACAAACCATAGAGCCTTCCCTCTGGGCCAAACTCCTAGAGGCCGTCCGCAATTGTGAGATGCTCGACTACAATGATATTGCACAGGCACTCCTTGCTGTCAACTACCCAGGTATCGTTGGAGCCCGTTTGGCCTATAAGGTCAAGCAAAATGTGAAGGAAAGCCCAGTGGCTCACCATCAATGATTGTGGCTCACCTACAAGGTTGGCAATGGCCTAGCTGGTGAGACGCTAACAAAAATCAAATTGAGTACAAGGATTTGTACATCCAGAACATAGAAACATAGAAGTTGATGGCAGATAAGGACCGCAAGGCTCATCTAGTCTGCCCATTTCTTTTTCTACCTTATGAATGTGCCATAGGCCTTTACTCTGTCAATGGCCTATCTATTCATACTCATCTGTATTGCTCCCTTATGCATATCCCATGCCTGTCTGAAGCCCTTCACTGTTTTCATATCCACCACTTTCTGAGGTAGGCTGTTCCATGCATCCACCACCCTTTCTGTGAAAAAGAACTTCTTCACATTACCCCTTAATCGGTATCCCTCTAATCTCATGCTGTGTCCTCGTGTCATGCAATTTTTCTTATATTGAAACATGATAGACTCTCCGGGAGAAAGTTGAACTCAGCATTTACCTGCAGGCCGATACTTTTGATGAGATCCTCACCAAGATGGAGCGGGTCTTTCAGGTCTACCTCCATAACCTAGCTTCCAGTAAAAACACCAACAAGGCCGCTATCATCCAAACTCCAACAGCCCAGGCCACCCTGGCCCAAGTCACCATGGTAGGCCCTGCCCCAACCCACTATATAGTGGAAGGCAACAGCAATAAATAGGAAACCCCTTCTGATGACCGACAGTCGCACAAGGTTGGGGGGACCAGAACAACAAGAATAACCAGAACAATAACAACTACAACAGGAATGGGAGATCAAATTCTGATGGCAAGTACTGTAACGGGCCTAGCTATCGGGACCTAAAGGATGAAAATGAGACCCTCTGCAAACAGCTGGAGGAGGCCCATACTGCAAAAGAGGCCGCATCCACGTGTTACGCTCTGGTCCTAGCACCGACTAGTACTAACATCAGCCCTTTTTGGTCTTTGGCTACTGAGCAATCAAGCAGCCGAGAGAAAAACCCTTTCATGGCATTGGGCACTGGCCAAGCTGATGTAGTGATTCAGGAACCACCAACTGAACAGTTTGAGATCTCGGCCCCGGCATCAGAGGCAGAGTATTCATACTCTGTGAAGCACCGAGAGGAGGCCCAATGGTCCTCCAAAGGCCTCAGGTCACAGGGACAGGAGGATGAGGAAGAAGCCAGGAGCAGCACCAATTGACAATTATAGGCCGCTGTCTGGATTGTGAGTAACTTGCTTGTTGACACAAATGGACAGCCCTGTGTAAGGGCCACAGTTGGGAGCTGCCAACTAGACATGCTTCTGGATACAGGAGCAGCCATGTCTGTTCTCCATGATGAGAATCCAGCCATGTGTGCTTGGTCTACCGGTTGGATGACCAATACACAAGGGGTAGATGGTACCCAACTACAAACCTATTGATCTGTGTCTCTCCCTGTGCAGGCAGGCAGGCCACCTTAAGACTAATTTTGTCTTTGACCTCATGGTATTACGTCATCACCCTAGCATACTGGGAACTGATTTTCTTGCACAGTATGGCTGTGTGGTGGACCTAGCTAACAGGTTATTGCTACAGATCAAAGGACAATGTCATGCTGTCACCGTACCTGACTCCCATGCGGTGGCAGCCATCTCCCATAACAACAAGGAGTATGACGTTATGGCTCTGTTTGAAAGTCATGACTTGTTTCCTGATCTACAGCCATTACTACAAGAACACATTGATGTGTTTGCTACCAACAAGTAAGATTATGGTAGGATGCACACTATCATTGAAATCCGAGGACCTAATCCTGTGAGGCAGAAGCAGCACCCATTTCCTGCTGAAGCTTTACCCTCATTGAGGGAGACCATCCAATCACTGCTACAACAAGGAGTGATTAGGGCTTGTAACTCTACTGTCAACTTGCCCATTTGGCCTGTGAAAAAGCCGAATGGAGCCTGGAGACTCACAACTGATTACAGAAAACTCAACCAAGTTACCCCCAGCTGTGCCCCAACTGTGGGATCAGCCCCTGATGTGCTCAAGTTGCTGACACCTGACAAAAAGGCATTCTCAGCTCTTGACACCTCTTTTTGGTCACTCCCATTAGCACAAGAAAGTCAATATAAATTTGCCTTCACATTCAATGGGCGCCAGTACACCTTGATCTGGCTGCCCCAGGGCTTTCACAACAGCCCTTCCCTCTTCCATCTCCACATGATGGATGCTCTGCAGGGATTCTCCATGCCCCAGTGCCTCCTGCAGTATGTGGATGATTTGCTTCTAGCAACCACCACTAAAGAACATTTTACCCTTCTAGATGAACTACTGACTCTCCTCAGGAGGGCAGGCCTCAAGTGCAACCCCTCTAAAGCACAATTGTGCAAGAAGGAGTTATCTTCCTTGGCCTATGCATTACTGACCAAGGGAGGAGCCCAGCTCTTAAAAAGATCCAGGGCTTGCAAGACCTGCCACTTCCCACTTGCATGGCAACACTCAGATGCTTTTTGGGAATAGTAAACTACTCCAGGGATTTCATTCCTGATTTTGCCTTGAAGGCTGCTTCCCTGTATGAACTTCTGAAAAGGATGTTCCATGGACATGGGACCCCACACACACACACTGAAGATGTGGTCCAGCTCAAACAAGCCTTGGCCTCAGCCCCAGCACTGATCAACCCAAACCCAAGATTACCTTTTCACCTGGAAACTGCCACCTCTGATGTGGTCATGTCTGCAGTGCTGGCACAAAAACACAGTGGGTACTACAGACCCTTTGCCTATGCATCTCAGATGCTATCCCCAGTTAAGAGGAAATACAGTCTCTGTGAAAGGACACTCTAGGCAACCTTCTGGGCTGTCAAACATTTTCTCTACATTATTGGGTATGCTCCCATCATTCTGCATACCTTTCACACTCAAACTAACTTTTTCCTTTCAGACAAGGTAAAAGATGGATCAGTCTCTAACACCAGACTCAGCCATTGGTCTCTGCTTTTGCAGGATAAAGACATCAAAGTACTGCCTGCCAACATGCCATCAGTCCTTGCCCATGGCCTACTCTACACAGGTAAGCCACATGACTGTGCCCTCCAACCACCTGACTTACCTGATCCAGGACCCTTCCTGCCAACTATACCTGAGGTCTTGGAAGACAAAACAATGTTCCACATCTTCACAGATGACTCTGCATCCTATGTGGATGGAGAACAGGTAGCAGGCCTTGGAGTGCTCATACTGGATCATGAGGGTGATTTCAGGTGCATTGCTAGAAAATGTACTGTTATCTCCTCACAGTATGCTGAACTGGCTGCTGTGGCCTGTGCATTAGAGATTATGCCCCATGGTGACAGAGATGCCATCATCTTTGCGGACTCCAATTGGGTATGCTCATCCCTGAGTTCTTTTCATTCTGGCAAAAGAACACTTTTACCTCATCTGATGGTACCCCTGTCAAATATAAGGAATTATTTGTGTATATACACATCCTGACACAAATATTCACACATAAGCTGTACATACAAAAGGTAAAGACTCACTGCAAATCTGACCCTTACAATGAATTCAATGAATGAGTGGACTTCCTTGCAAATGCAGGTGCTCGGGGGAGACATGGGAAATTACTTATCCACCATGCATAGCAGCAATTATGACATCCAAAATTTCTACCACCAAGAAACCAGTACCAGAACCCCCAGTAGATTTTTACACTGCACAGAAAGCAGATGCACAGATCAGAGATGTGTTCAAATTCTTAGACAAAGGAACTGAACAACCCTTGCAGTTGGCAGTCCCTACAAAAGACACTTGGACAATATACATCTGTCCAGTGATTAGAAACTCATCTGGTATCATAAACAGGATACAGGTGACAAATTGTGGGTAGCACCACAATCCCTGCAAACCATTCATATGGTTCATGATGCCCCCACTGGTGGACAGTAGGGGACAGAAAACACTCTCCAGAGGCTCAAGACAGTCGTCTGGTGGCCTGGCATGGCCAAATATGTGGAACACTATATGGACAACTGCATAGTGTGTGCACAGAACAACCCAATTACAGTGACAAAAAATGCCAAATTACTGCCTCAAAGGCAGTCTGGACTGTGGAATGAGATACGCATCAATTTCACTGGCCCTCTTACTAACTCCAGTAAGAAAAAGTATGCACTTGTTGTCACAGATCTGTTCTCCAAGTGGGTAGAGGCATTTCCCACTAAGAACAACACGGCAAAGACAACTGCCAAGATCCTGGTAGATCAATTGTTTTCCAGGTGGGGCCTACCTTTAAAGGTAGACTCAGACCAGGGAACCAGCTTACAGTGTAAGTAATGCAGCAGACACCCCACCTTCTTGGAGTTGATCAGAAATTCCACATCCCTTACCATCCTCAGTCATCAGGTCAAGTAAAACGAGCTATCAGATGCATAAAACAAATGTTATGCAAAGTTATTGATGACAATCCCAAAGATTGGGATTTCCTCTTGCTACTCCTACTAATGGCAATTAGGGGTACACCTGCAGCTACTACTCAGTGCACACCCTATGAAGTTATGACTGGTAGAGCAATGAGACTCCCTGAGCACCTGTTGATTGATCTCCACACGCCTACTGCAGATAGAGTATCTGTGGAAAAGCTTCAACTTAGTTTGCTAAATCAGGATAGAAGAGAGAAATAATTTGGGGGTGTGGCTTGATCAGTAGAAAAGCAGATGTCTCCAATTACAGCTTCCTGCTGCTAGTTTCTGGGAGAAGGAATCTTGCTTTCAGAGCAAGTAGAAGCTGACTAAAAAAGCTACACAGTTTCTTGCTGATAAATCACTTCTATCTCAGCAGGAGTCAGTGCCTGTTGAGATTAAGCAAATAGACACTTTATTAGAAGCAGGGGTCTCATTTAAGTAAAAAAAGGAAGTCACTGTGTGTTTCTCTGCTTGGGGAAAGGGGCTGTATCAACTTAGTTTGCTAAATCAGAATTGGTGGAGAAAAATTAATTGGGGGTGTGGCTTGAGCAGTAGAAAAGCAGCTGTCTCCAATTACAGCTTCCTGCAGCTAGTTTCTGGGAGAAGGAATCTTGCTTTCAGAGCAAGTAGAAGCTGACAAAAAAAGCTAGAGAGTTTCTTTCTAATTGCCCTCCTTCCCACCTCTCCACCCTCTCACCCTAAACCAGTTCTACTTTTATAACCACTGGATATGACTGACAACAGGAACTTCCTGCTTGGCAGTAGGAAGGGAAGGATCACTGAGACACATTAGTTTCATCAACCTTGAAGGAAAAAAAATCTCTTTCTCCACCCCCCCAGCTGCTGGAGGTCTGAGTCCAAGCAAGGAAGAAGGAGGCTACTGAAGACTACAGGAAGTTCCTGTCCCAGAACAGGAAGGGCGAGAGTTGTAAGGGCACATAAGCAGTAGGAAAGTAGGTAGAAAAATACGTAGAGGGAGGAGAGAGTAGGCATACAAAGCAACAGGAGTGGGGACACAAAATATCTCATGATAGGAGTGGTGCAGTGCAATTGCTGTGGAGCGGCAGTGTTCCAGGAGGCATTCTGGAGGCTGCGATGCTACCCTATTTGCAGGCACTTCTCTGGTCTGAGGGAGGAGGTTGCCTGTCTCCGGGCTGACCTGGCAAGGATTCATGAAACCTCTTTCCTCACCCAGGGACCACCAGGGCCACCGCTGCCACCTCAGAGGTTACTAGGAAAGAGGAGTGGTTGGACCAAGATTGGCTCTGGGAGGGAGAGGGTAGTGTAACAGAGGTGCATCCTTCCCACTGTACCTCTTGACAATTCATATGCTGTTCTTGTGAAGAGTGGTTCCTCCATGGAGGCACCTACAGTGGAGACCAAGGAGGATGCTGGGAGCCTCCACAAAGGAGCCCACAGTAGGGTGGTACAAGGCCCCACAGGGAAAGAAAACAACTCCTGGTGGGGGACTCAATTATTAGGGGGTAGAAGTGGGGGAGGAAGGGGAGAGGGATGTAAGGTGCCTGCCTGCTGCCACAGCTCAGAGGGACAGGAAGTGAACCCTCAGGAACATGGGAGCAGCTGCATGAGAGAGGGAGCTGGATGTCATTGTCCACCTGGGGACAAATGACCTGGCTGGAAATTGGATCAGAGCAGTGCTAGAGGAGTTTTTAGAGTTGGGAAGGGGCCTTAGACAAGTAGCACGTATGGTAACCTTCTCAGAGGCAATGCCTGTCTATGGCAATGATTATGGTAGGATACTCCGCACCATGGGATTCAATGAATGGTTGAAAAACTGGTGTGGAGCTCAGGGTGTTGGCTTCATTGGGCACTGGGGAACCACCTGGAGGGATGCAGATCTACACTGGTGCAATGGTCTTCATCTGTCTGGGGGAACCAGGATCCTAGGTGATAGGTTTAAATGCTTCATTGGCAAGCATTTAAACTAGCCAAGGGGGAAGGCACTGAAAAGGAGCAGAGAAATCCCAGCCTCCCCCACAAAATACAGTAATTAGCAAGGTAAACACCAAGGTAGAGAAGTCATTAGGGAGCAGGACAGGGCTAAATGCAAAAAAAGGCAAAGGCAGTAAGGACAGGGATAAGGCTAAAAGGGGTAAGGCCATCACAAAATGGCAGGTAATGAGTACCAATGCCCTTAGTCTGTGTAACAAGCTCCCTGAACTAGTGGCCTTGATGGAAGGGGGATACCTGGATATTGTGGCAGTCACTGAAACATGGTATACAGAAAACCATGACTAGGATGTCAACATACCAGGATACACAATCTACAGGAGGGATAGGGAGGGTAACAGAGGAGGAGGAGGAGTAGTTCTCTATGCAAGGGAAGGGATTAAAGCAACAGAACTAAAGAGCAACCATGAAGTAGATTAATCACTATGGGCCACCCTGGAGAAAGGAAATGGCACCACAATCTGCATGGGAGTTGTGTACAGACCCCCATCTCAGGGGTAGGGAATGGACAAGGAAATGATAGAAGGCATCCTTAAAATGTCAGAAAAAGGGGAGACATTGTCGATGGGGATCTGAATATGCCAGATGTTAACTGGAGCACCTTTGCTGCAGGCACATCCAGAAGCAGGGTCATTCTTGATGCCCTACAAGGGGCATGCCTCAGGCAGCTAGTGTTGGAACCCACTCGGGAGGGAGCAATCTTAGACCTGGTACTCTCAAATGGGGACAGAGAAAGGATCTCAGATTTATAAGTGAGTAGCCATCTGGGAACAAGTGACCACCAAACAGTGTGGTCCACAATAAACACAGCCATAGAGTCAAGCCATACAAAAGCAAGAGTATTGGACTTTGGGAGGGCTGACTTTGGGAAAATGAGAGAGTGCATCAGAAAAACACTAGTAAATGGGCAAGAAGGAGGGGTGGAGGAAGAATAGGGAATAATCAAGACAGCCATCACAGAGGCAACAAGTCTTTTTCATAGATTCATAGATTCATAGAAGTGTGATGGCAGAAAAGGACCGAACCAGGCCTACCAAGTCTGCCAATTTGCCCAGCTATGTGCTTGAACCTGTGCCCCCCCTTTAACACTCCCATGTGGTTTTTCCATGCCCTTTTGAATCCCTCCACTGTTTCCTCTCCAACAACTGCTTCTGGGAGTCTGTTCCACTTTTCTACGACTCTCTCTAAGTAATAGTATTTTCTAATGTTACCCCTGAACTGTCCTCCCTCCACCTGCAGGCAATGCCCCCCCTCATCCTTTGACTTCCTTTCATCTTGAAGATGCTCCCTCCTGGCACCCTGTTTATACCCTTAAGGTACTTTAAGGTCTCAATCATGCCCCCCCTCCTCTGCTCCAGGGAGTACATGTTCAAATCTCTCAACCTTTCTTCATAGGATAGGTGGTTTAACCCGTTTACCATTCTTTCCACTCTTCTCTGAACCCTCACTATCCTCCCCACATCCTTCCTGAGGTATGGCCTCCAGAACTGGACTCCGTACTCCAAGTGTGGTCTAACCAAATGGGTGTACAAGGGTACTATGACCTCCCTATTCCTACTGGTGATCCCCCTTCCGATGCATCCCAGCATTCCACTCCCCCTGGTCACTGCCCTCCCACACTGCCCTTCCACCTTCAGATCCCCAGATATAATGATGCCTAGGTCCCTTTCTTGCTTCATCTCCTCCAGCTCTCTGCCCCCCATACGGTACCCTGCCTTTTGATTTCTGTAGCTCAGATGCATTATTTTACATTTTTCTGCATTGAATTCAAGCTGCCACCTTTTTGACCATGTCTCAAGTCTCCCCAAATCTCTCTGCACTTGTTCCACCCCTTCATCCATGTCCACCCTATTGTAGATTTTAATATCGTCTGCAAACATACTCACACCCCCCTCAAGGCCCTGCACTATGTCTCCTATGAATATATTTAACAGTAGGGGCCCCAGCACTGATCCCTGGGGAACCCCGCTCGTGACCTTGCCTTCCCCGGTTGTCGCCCCATTTATTATGACCCTCTGCCTCCTTTTCCCCAGCCAGTTTCCCAACCATTTGACTACCTTCTGCCCCAATCCCCAGTCCTGCCATTTTACACAGCAGCCCCCCCATGAGGCACTGAGTCAAACGCCTTTCTGAAATCCAAATAAGCTATATCTACTGCTCTACCTTGATCTATTTCCTTGGTGACCCTGTCAAAAAACTCTATCAAATTTGTTTGACAGGATCTGCCCCTAGTAAAACCATGTTGTCTTGGATTCATCAGGCCATTTGTCTCCAGTTAGCTGGTGATACTGCCTTTTACTAGCTTCTCCATGAGCTTGCCTACCACTGATGACAAGCTCATGGGCCTGTAACTTCCTGCTTCCTGCCTCCCTCCCCCCTTATGCAGAAGGACCACATTTTCCTGCCTCCAGTCCTCTGGCACCACTCCTGTTTTCAGGGACTGATTGAAGAGAGCAGTCAAGGGTCCTGCCAATACCTCCTTTAGCTCCCTTAACACCCTTGGGTGCACCCCGTCTGGCCCCTTTGCCCTGTCCACCTTCACGCAGCCCAGTTCTTCCAATATTTCCTCCATGAGAAACAACCTCATCTCCACCCCTTCCCTCAGTCATTTCATTATCTGCTCTGCTGCCTTCTTCTCCTTCTTCCTCCCTCTTGAACACTGAGCAAAAGTAGGTGTTTAGTAGGTATGCCTTTTCTCTGTCTCCTTGTAGTGCCACCCCCTCTTTTGTTCTTAACTGGAGAATCCCTTTCTAGTCTTCCTTATTTCATTTACATATCGAAAGAAAGTCTTATCCCCTTTTTGACTCCTCTCGCTATTCGCTCCTCTGTCTGTGCCTTTGCCCTCCTTACCTCTACCCCTGCTTCTCTCTGGCTCACCTGGTATTTTACCCATTTCACTTCTGTCTGAGTTGTCTTGAACCTCCTAAAGGCTTTCCTTTTTGTCCTTACCTTTTTTGCTACTATCCTCGTATACCACAGAGGTTTTCTCCTCCTCTTATTTTTACTTTCTCTCTTGGCACAGATGTCAGTGGCCCTTACAATAGCTTCCTTGATCTTCCCCCACTTTGCCTCCACCTCCATCAACTCCCCTACCCCCAGCAATGCCCTCTCCACTATTGCCCCCATTCTCCTGAAGTCCATCCTCCTGAAATCCAGGACCTTTAACCTAGACTGGTGAACCTCTGCAGTGTTTCTCATTTTAAACCTGACCGTGTTGTGGTCACTTGTACTGAGATGTTCCCCCATCGATAGCTCTTCCAACCTTCCCCCATTCGTCAGGACCAGATCAAGAGTAGCTCCTGCTCTGGTTGGCTCCCTGACCAGTTGATTTAGGAGGGCCAACTGCAGGGAGTCCAAAATTTCCCTGCTGCTGGTTGAAGAGCTGAAAGGATGTTCCAGTCTACGTCTGGTAGATTTAGGTCCCCCATCAGCACCACCTCCCCCCTTGCTGCCATTCTTATGAACTCATCAGCCATACTTCCATCCACAGATTCGTGCTGTGCTGGGGATCTATACACCACCCTCATATGCACTGACTCCCCTTCCCCCCGCCAATGAGACCCAGAGTCCTTCTGCCTCTCCCCACTTACCCTGCAATTCTGATGCCCTGATACCCTTCTTCACATAGAGTGCAACCCCCCCCTTCCCTCCCTGTCTTTCCTGAATAATTTGTACCCTGGTATCTCCATTTCCCATCCCTGCTCCTGGTGGCACCACATTTCTGTTACCACAGCCATTGCCAAGCGGGGTTCATGTGGTTCGAAAGAACCCCCCTTTTGAAACTCCTCCTTTTTTTTTCATAATTTGTAACATTTTTTTCATTACTTCTGTTTATTTTGTGACTGTCGCAGAGTGCTTATGCACACATGATGAACCCCAGCACTTTTTCTCTGTGTGCATGCCCCTCCCATCTACTACCAATCAGCTCCCTCAGTGCCAGTAAGATGATTGGAGCTGCTTTGTGAGCCTTTCTCCACACCATCCCTATGACTGGCTGGCCAACTTGAGCTCACATCAGCATCGTGAATGTGACTGGAATACAGCACGGCCACTGCCCACAATTCACACTGTCAGCTAGCACTTGAGAAAGATGGAGCATTGCGGCAGACTTAGAGACGACATCTCCAGGAGAGCAAAAAAGAAGTAGAGGACCTCAACTTATAATATTATCAGTCACCAGCAGGTAAATTTTGCTGGACACTATTGCCGAAGATGTGTCTCTTAATAACTGCATATCAAGGGATAGGCTGTGCAGTTGAGCAAGGGAGCTGTTCGGTGGGTGGGCTGAAGATTTAGAAATAAATTACGTAAATCATCCTCTATACAAAGTTGTCATGTTTCATATGCCTGTGTTAACTTTTCATAAGTTAAGCAAAAGAGGTACCACAGTGGAAAGGAAATGCAAGTGTTTGGAAGGGTCTGTCTGGGATCTACATTGCCACTTCACTAATTGTGCTGTTCAGAGAGGCCTTCACTGTGGTCCCATTTTTATTGACATTCAGGTCCACTTTTGTCTGTGTCATTTGTGTCAGAAGCTGTTAAAACAAATAAGTTGTGAGAAGCGTTTTCTCCAGATGATCACATGTATCAGTAGAATGACATTTGTTGCTACAGTTCAGTGATACTAAAATACCCACTATACATTTGGAAGCATGGTGGGGTGGGGGTTGGGTGGGAGGGTAGGCATTTAGGAGATGGTAACTTTGCACTGGGAATCCCCACCACTGCCAAATTACCTTTCCCCTCACTCTTTTGTCATGCCTACCACATTGGAGAATGGAGGGAGGGCAACAAGTGTAGTACCCAATACTGAACTAAGAATTATGTTACAGATTTTTTTTGAAGCAGGGTGCCTGGTATAGAAACATAGAAACATAGACAGTGATGGCAGAAAAAGACAGAGGTACATCCAGTCTGCCCAAGACCCTGGAACCTACCATTTCTCCAGGGTACTAACCCTTCCCATCCTCTCTCTATTCTCCTCCTTGGTCCTGTTGCCCCCAGTAACCACTATTCCCTTCATTATGTCCCAGCCCTGCTTGAATCCTCTGATTGTTTTTGCACCCACCAATTCAGCTGACAGACTGTTACAAAGTTCCACCACCCTTTCCGTAAAGTAGTACTTCCTCACATCTCTCCTAAACCTACCTCCTGTTAATTTCCATTAATGTCCATGTGACTGCGAATTGGTACACAGGCTTTATAAATAATACCCCTCAGTTCACTTTAATTCCTTTAAGGAACTTGAAGGTCTTTATCACATTTCCCCTCTCCCTTCTGGTGTCCAATGAGTACATATTTAGTGCCTTGAGGTGCTCCTCATAGGATCTGCCTTGCTGTCCCCGAATCATTTTAGTTATTCTGTGCTGCACTGTCTCCAGCCTATCCTTATCCTTTCTGAGGTGAGGACTCCAGAACTGGGCATGGTTCTCTAAGTGAGGCCTCACCAGGGATCTGTAGAAGGGAAGTATTACCTCCTTACCTTCTGCTATCAATAGCCCTATCTATACATCAGCATCCTGCTAGCCTTGCTGTAGGCCATTTTGCACTGACTCAATTGCTTAAATTGTATATTGAGTTGGGGAGGGTGAGGGTTACAGTAAGGGGTAACAGGAGCTCAGATATGAGTTATGTAGACTTAAAATAAGCCACAACAGAGCATACCATAGCACATGGTTTCTGGGAGCTTATCAGCCCCAGACCCCCTGCCCTAGAAGCAAGCCAGCACTGCAGTAAGTTAGTAGTGTACAATACCCAGCCAAAACCAGCTACAGACTCACCATTAAGGTTCAGTGCATATATGTATACATACACAGACAGACAGACACATACACACACACACACACACACACACACACAATGTGCCACCCAGATAGTAATTGTCCATAGAGCAGGAGGTGGAGGGAAGCTCACAGGTGAGTTGTTTTGATTTAAAATAAGCAACACAATTAGCCACAGAGCATCTAGTACCCCAGAGCTTTTGGGGGTCTGGCACCCCTAGACCCCTTACCTACACACGAGTAGATACAGCTGCAAGTATTAAAACTGATAACACAATATATGTGAGACAATGCCTTAGATATATTACAGTAGCAGCATCTTGCTGTGCTCCGGTACTGAATACATATATGTATTCACCCTGCTGCCAGCCAGATAATAATTTTGCTTAGAGCAAGGGGTGTAGGAGATCTCAGATATGACTTCTTTAGCTTCACAATAAGCCACAAAATGCACCCCAGAGCATCTAGGACCTCATGGCTTCTGAAGTCCTGGCAGCAGTAAGACCCACAGCTTTTTTAAAAAGGTTGAAGACTGCAAGTTGGCCCTGTAGTGCAGAAGGCTGAGGTGCTGGTGCCTTACCTCATGCTACACCGGCAACCTGGGTTTGGGAACAACCTTGGGTCACCGGGGTGCCAGCTCGGGGGGGTGCTGGAGCAAGACTGAGCCATGGCTCTCCCCTCGAAAGTGGTGGCTACCCGCCCATCCATAGTCTCACTCCCACCGGGTGGAGATCCGATGGCTGAGTAGGCAGTACGGGCAGTGACAGAAGTCAGGAGGGGTGGAAGGGCCCACCGGATCCTGGCATGTGCCTCCATGTGCGTACATGCATGTGTACACCATGGCCCTGGGGGGAAAGGGGGTAGAGAACAAAACAAAAAATGTATATAAAAAAAATAAATAAAAGGTTGTAGACTGCATAAAAAGAACCCCCCCTTGGAAAAATCCTGGCAACGGCCCTGGTTACCCCCACTATGTCAAGGCCCTCCTCTGCCATTTTTGCCCTTAGATCAGGGACCTTTCTACCCAGACCTGTGGCATTCGTACACATAACCCTCCATGCCTATCTCTCCTCCTTCCCTATATGTTTGTCTCCTTTACCCTTTTGCTGTGTGTGTAGGGCTTTTGGCCCCCCCCACCTCCTGCCTCAATAGCCGGGCTTTTCCCTGTCCTCCCCCCTTGTTTAGTTTAAATGGCAGCGTCTGTCCACATAATCATCCAGTTTATATTTGAGCACTGCTTTCCCCTCCCCGTTTAGGTGCAGCCTATCTGGGGCATATAGGCTCGTGTCACTCTATGTTGACCCCCAATCTCCTATCACATTATACACCTTCTGGGCACATCAACCTACAAGCCAAACATTTAATTCCTCAATATTTTGCCTTGCCTCCTTGCTGACCCTTGGTACAGGTAGCACCTCCGAGAAGGACAGGGATTTGAAGTCTGAATTGCTGCAGAACCCGGCCAGCACCATAAACCTGGCCTGCACCTCCATCACACTGCTCTTTGCAAGGTTGTTTGTGCCTAGGTGGAAGATCAGATGCATTTTCTTATCCATTTTTCTCCCCCTCGAGGGGATCCACTGGATAACTTTGGCAGCAGTCATACCTGGCAGGCACTGCAACCATATTTTTTTCCCTCTCTCTTCCCTTCTCCTCCATGTAACTTCTTTTATAGTAGTCTCCCACTATTAAGACTCTATCCCCTTTTTCTTCCTGGACATCCCTCCCTGCTGCCATTCTCCTCCTTTTTTCAAATTTCTTCTCCTCCATCCCCTTGCTTCCTCCCCCCCCCTGAGTCTACCTGAGCCTTCTTCCCCTCATCCTCCATCTGTACCCTTCCCTGGGCTCCTTCCTGGTTTTCTGGTTTCTTCATGCCACCCTTACCCTCCTCTGAAGCTTTTTGATCCTCTCTTTCTCCAACCTGCTCTTCTCCCTCACCCAAATCTTGGTTTTCCGGCACTTCTATTGTGCTACCCTTCCTTGTGCATTGCTCCCTTTGATTCCCCCCCCCATGCTTTTCTCTCTTTTCCTTGTACCCTGACCTTTATTGCTGGGCTCTGCTCCACTTTTCTTCCTGCCGAAACCCTCTTTCCCACTTCCTGCCTGGTTTTATTCCACTCCACTTCCTCCATTCCCTTTCTTATTTGTGTGAAGCGAATCAATAAAACAAAATGAAGGAAAAAAACCCACTATGGATCGCAAAAGAGGTGGCAGTGAAGGTTAAGGAGTAAAGGGTAGCATTCAGGAAATATAAGAAAACACAGAAGGAGCAGGACAGAGAACTTCATCAGTTAAAGCAGAAGGAGGCAGGGAAGGCAGTCAGAATAACAATGGCCCAAACTGAGGAAAAGATAGCCAATTCTGTTATGAAGGGGGATAAAACCTTTCATGACACATTAGGGAGTGAAGAAAGACCAAGGGAGGGATATGGCGACTTAATAAAGAGGAGGAAATGTGGGCAGAGGGTGATAGTGAAAAAGCAGGGATACCGAATGAATATTTCTGCTCAGTATTCATAATGGAAGAGATGGGGGAGGTACCTAAAACAAACAAGAAAAACACTCTGGACGGGGGGGGTCAATATCAGTCCATTCACAGAAGAAAGGGTTTTGAAAGAACTCTTGAAACTGTGGGTGGACAAAGCAATGGGGCCTGATGGGATTCACCCCAGAATTTTAAAAGAATTAAGGGGAGAACTAGTGACACCACTGACTACTCTCTTTAACAAATCATGGGAGGATGGGGTGGTACCTGAGGACTGGAGGAGGGCATATGTGATTCCATTTCACAAAAATGGGAGCAGGGCAGAGGCAGGAAACTACAGACCAGTTAGTTTGACCTCAGTGGTAGGAAAAATGATCGAAACACTTCTGAAGAAAAGAATTGTTGAGTACCTAGAGGCCAGTGGGGCACGGGACCCAAGGCAGCATGGCTTCACAGTGGGAAGGTCATGTCAGATGAATCTAATAGATTTCTTTGACTCTGTGACCAAAGTAGTAGACCAGGGAGGGGCTGTGAATATGGCCTACCTAGATTTTAGCAAGGCTTTTGACACAGTCCCACACAAAAGATTAATATATAAGTTAGCCAGCCTTGGAGTGGGTCCCAAGGTGGTAGCCTGGATAAAAAATTGGCTGGACAACAGGACACAGAGGGTAATAGTAAACAGAGTCCATAGTGAAGAAAGGAGGGTAACTAGTGGGGTACCGCAGGGTTCATTACTGGGACTGGTCCTCTTTAATGTCTTTATAAGTGACATTGGAGAACACCCTGGAAGGAAAAGTATGTCTCTTTGCAGATGACACAAAGATCTGCAAAACATTGATTCACAAGGTGTGGTGGAAAGGATGAAAAGGGACTTGGTAAGGTTGGAGGAATGGTCAAATGTATGGCAGCTCAGATTCAGTGCAAAGAAGTGCAAGGTAATGCACCTTGGAAGCAAAAAACCAGGGGAAGAGTACACAATAGGGGCTGAGATACTAGCAACAACAAAAATTGAAAGGGACCTGGGAGTAATTATATCAGATGACCTAAAGGTGGGCAAGCAATGTGAGAAGGCAGTAAGGAGGGCAGGGGGATACTAGGATGCGTAGGAAGAGGCATCAACAGTAGAAAACAGGAAGTTGTTAACCTTTTGTACAGACAGTTGGTGAGACCCCATCTGGAGTATTGCATGCAGTTCTCAAAAATCCCATCTCTGCAAAGACATAGACAGAGTGGAGGCTGTTCAGAGGAGGGCAACCGAAATGGTGCAGGGTCTGCACCAGGTCATATGAAGAGAGACTAAAGCAGCTTAATATGTATACCATTGAGGAAAGGAGGGAGAGGGGGGACATGATAGAAACTTTCAAGTACCTCAAGGGAATCAACAAAGTCCAAGGGGGTAGCATCTTTCTGAAAAAGAGATGTGCAAGAACAAGGGGGCACAATTTGAAGATAGAGGGGGGGATGGCTCAGAGGTAATGCTAGAAAGTATTTTTTCACAGAGAGGGTTGTGGATGCATGGGACAGCCTTCCTGAGGAGGCTATGGAGTCAAGAACAGTGGGAGAATTCAAGAATGCATGGGACAGACATAAAGCAATTCTAGTGGGGGGGTAGGAGGAAGTAATCTGTGGTTAACTAGAATCTGCAGCTCATCCATCAAGTAAGGAAATGGGCAGACTAAGTGGGTCAAGTGGTCCTTATCTGCTGTCAGATTCTACGTTTCTATGTTTCTATGTAGCTTCATGATGACATCATGAAGACACCTGTTTGCTGCTAAGCAGATGGACAAAGCTCAACTACAAGCTAAAGTTTATTTTGACAAGCATTTCAAAGAAATTGACTGCCAAGTTGGAGACCAAGTTATGCTTCTCCAATACAGACAATCCACACACTCATTTGCCAGTAAATGGAAAGGTCCCTATCCCATTGTCAACAAGCTCAGCTCTGCTGTGTATTAGGTCAGAGTACTGCAGCAGAAAAAGACTGCTGACAAGTGGCTCCATGCTAACCAACTCAAACTATATAAAGGTGACTAAAAACGTACTTTTCCTAATGCCATAGGGCGGAATAGTACTTTCGGCTAACTAATCCTTTCCTATTTCTTTCAGATATCAGCAAGATGGCTATCTTGCACCCTCTTCTTCTACTGGTGGGACTACTGCCTCTAACCATTATAGTACCCCCACTCAAAACCCCACAGACTCAGAAGGATCGGTTGGATCACTTGCTTGGTCAAATGGAACATTCAACTCCCATAGGTGTTCAGATTAATATCCCAAACAAAAACATTAAGTTTGTTCAAGGCAAGGATGCCTTTCTGGATCCTGTAGTTGTCACCCAGGATAAATCTTCACTTTCCATCCAATGGCAAACTGATGCAATGGGCTGCACAATCCCTGTAGCTCAGCTGGCCAAGGGTACATTCCATGGCTGGCCTAACATTTATATATCTCAAAATGATACTCTCTCTATTAGACAGCCTTCTCCACAACACACTGGTCATCATAATCTTACTGCACTCACAGATCCTGCCTTTTGTGACAGATTCCCTTCACAGGAGGCCACTGATTTTGTCTTCAGAATTATGCTGCATCCTCTTCTCTTTACCTCTCTGTAGTCCCACCCACCCAGTCAGGAAGAACTGCTTGCCTGTCCTCACCTGGAGAATGGCTCTCCTAGTGGTTTACCACCACATCACTTTCAGGAGGCCTGATAAACAATGTACAATTTATGCATGTCCCAGTTATTTTCAATTTATCCCATTAGAATATGGCTGAATTTGGTTTACGTCAACAGACTAATACTTCTAAATTTCACAGTATGGTGCTTTCTGATCTTGTAGCTGCTTACCAAACATGCACAAATTATCCTATTGGTGGACCTCACACCACCAACCCTACTGGTGTTTTTAGACCCACCCATAAATATGATAAACCCAGACCAAAACGCACCAAGTGGGATACAGCCTCAGATGTCGCTGGTGCAGCCAGTTCTATCTCTGATATAACTGAAGTAGCTGGCAATGTTACTGGCCTTTTCGGCTCAGGAATGTCTATTTGGAATAGAGCAGATATTGCCTCTATTAAAGCACATGCACTTAAGTTCCAGCAAACACTTGGCAATGATGTTATGCTCTCTATCTTGCAAGATGTTAATCCTCTTAGTGAGGAAGAACGTTATACAGTGTATATATAATGAAGGACATTGCTCAAGGGTTCAATGATACCAGACATAAACTTAATTATCTTATTTTTGGACATGAAATTCTATGTTCTGCTTATGGCTCTTATGTTCTTTCTACTGTTAATAGTCTTTTCAGGGGCTTGGAATCAGGCAAAATTCCAGATGTTATTCATGATCTCAGATTGGGTAAATGGTATTGCCCACATTGCACAGCCACTGGTTGCATTTCTATGTTTAAAGAATACTCTCAACATTTCCATGTCTACAGTACATAATATTGATTATGTTTCCAGGCTGCCTAACAAAGCCCTGTGTTACTTGATCAAATCTTGTTCCATTAGGGACAACATGTTGTGCAGTAGCAGTGTCAGTGGCTCAGTAGGTAGCACACTCGCCTCTGAGGCCGGGAGATCAGAGGGCTGTGGGTTCAGTTCCCACATCTGGCACTTGGGTTAATATCCCAGTACTGACACTGTAATGCAGCATGAGAGGGGTGCTGCATTTCTGAGGTGCCGTCTTTCAGATGAGACATTAAACCGAGGTCCCATCTGCCTGGATTGGTGGTAGTTCAGGTGGATGTTAAAGATCCCATGGCACTTATCGAAAGAGTAGGGAATTTCCGTGTCCTGGCCAAATTTCCCTCATTCACTAAAAATACCACCAACAGCTTAATCTGGTTCAAGGTCAGTTGGAATTCATCTGTATCCCCTTCCCCTGGGTCGTGCCTGAAAATAGGCAGGATTTGTCTAGTGCACTTACCCGGTCAACAAAAGCTAAATAAATAAAAATAAATAAAATGTTTGTCATTTTCACAGTCTCCTTACCATGCTTTGATCTGGCTACATCTGTCTTCGACAAGCTGGCAAATATCCACTCCACTGGACATCTTGAAAATGACATTTTCCGTGAACGAACTGAACTTCCTTATATGCTGATTTACCACCCTGTTCTTCAAGCTTGAGTGGCTCCACACACTAACTGTTGTGCCAAAAAAGAATTTTACTTCTTATGCCGCTGTGACGTTTTTGACATTGTGAAACCAGTTTGTGACAACTCACCAGAACATCTTGACTGGCTTTAACATTGGGTGAAGACTTGCCAACTAACCTTACTGACATTGATCCAGATGATGTCTCTCCTGCTGCATCTTCAGCGTTCGATGCTGAAACAACACCATCCAGAAGCTATACTGAAGAGATGCATTGCTTCATCACCCGGTTGATGAATCAGACCTTCACCTGCCCTGTACGCTTACATCGCTTGCACATACCAACACTCAGAGTCAACTGTACCTCTGACAGACAATCCTGTATCATTACTAGCTATCCATCTTTTGTCTATGGCTCTCGTACTTGCAATATTGATAGACCTAACTTTTATTTACTCCACAGCAGAAAACTGCAATCGGTCACACTGTGATCGTGCCTGTTCTTCTCCCCAAACCAGACGTTATCGATACTGACCCCCAGTACTTGCTTGCCCTGTCTCAATATTTGCCTATTTTTAATGTACACATTGATCCCTTGACTTTCTACAATCTCTTTTAGCTAGAAAAGATGCTCATTTGATATATATTAGTAATAATATATCTAAAGCTAATAACATACTTAATGATCTGATTTTTGATGGTGATTTAAGTCTTGCTGTTGGCAACAATTGAGTTGAACATAGCTTCAAAGTTTATGTTATTGTTCAAGCATTTTTTGATTGTTTTCCTCATCTTCACTTTATGCTGCCTGCGATGTACCCTAAAACAACATTGAGAACAACTTAAATTCCTTTACAAGGCTTGTGCATCGGGCCTGTAAACAACCTTTTTAGCTCCATCCATACCAGCTTACTTGGGATTGTTGCCCCTTCTGAGGCAACAGGGGGGATGTTACCCATGGACCAAAACCCCTGAATGACCCCCTACCTCACAGACAGTAATACCTAGGGTGCAGGCACTTATCATACAAGCAAAAGTGTCAGGATTTTAGTTCTACTGTATTTTCTTCTGAGAATTATAATGCATTTTCCATCATTCTAATTGTACCACTTGGGAGACACCTCTGTTTATACCATTGTGTAATCATTAGTTAGACAATACTGCCATCCTTAGTTCTAATATAGAACAGCAATTACCTATGCAAATATGTGTGTAACCACAAGTGGTCTTCACAAATACCGGTCCTTTGTTTAGTTATCTTGTCTTTCTGCTAGCTCAACATGCTTTCCCAGGCTAGCAAGAAGTCAAGTTATTTGCCATTATCTAATTATGAGACTTTTATATATCCCCTCAGTAGTAGCTATGGTTATTATCAGGGGTATAAGACCCTTTGCATTGCACCTTTTTGTCTGAGAAGAAGAAACTTACTTCTGCCTATAGCTAAGAAAGATTGGAAGTGTTCTCCCTGGTGTTTATTACTGTGATTTGGTTGTAAGCCTGCTTTATATACCAAAAATAAATCGCATTATGTGCTGGACACCACTTGTCTGTCATTTCTTCACTTTTGTGCAGTTTCTACAAGAACCTAAGAAAAATCATTTTATTACCAAGTTACAAGACTCAGTATAACCATTCACAGCACAGCAATCATGAAGCAACTTTCTGAATACAGCAATATAGCGAGATGCAATAATGGTGACTACAAGTTACAGAAACTAACCTAAATAGTAACTTTTCAAAAACAGTGACTAGTGAAACCTCATGCAGGAAGCCTCAGAAATACTTGCAGGATGGGGTTGGTGGGGTGGGCATGCTCACTGGGGACCACTGTATACACTGTAGGGACATCCAATGCTGTAGGGGCATCCTGTATGGTCCTCATGCTTGTAGGCTGCTGGCTGTCTGCAACATAGATCCAGAAAGAGGGCATCCAGCCTTGGTGATGTCATGGTGCAAGCAGTTAGGCAGTGTGCATTAGGCAGGTAGTGTTGTAGCAGGTAGGTAGGTTAGCTAGGGTCACCAGTTCAAATCCATATGCCGCCTTCTGCATTGACCTGCCACTGAGCAATTCTGCATACCAGCGAATGGCATATTGGACCGTGCGATACCCCTGCACCACATGGACCTGGTGGTGCATACATCTACATTGTACAACTGGTTACCACCAGGGGCACTTCATGGGGTGATGGGCACACCAGTATGGCATGCAACTGCAGTCAAATGGCACTTTTATTGCCATGCACAAATGGACCTGCCAGACAGAGGGTGCAAGACTCTGACAAGAGTGGGGTTCCCCCCATCTACGAATGCGGCCACCGATCAGCAGCACATCTGCAGCCACACCTGATGGACCATTGCAACAGCTGAACCCAGCCATGATGGACGGTGCACCAGGAAGACAGATGGATAATGCCACCCCTTCCTTAGTGGGGACAGCAAACAACCACCCTGCCACACACACCACCCCTGCAAGGCACCACATTGTGCACAGGTTCAGACAAGTCAGCTGTGCTTAGTGGTAGGGGACTGTCCATGGCATGTGTATACCAGCGGCTGCTAGTGAAAAAGCGCAGTGGTTGGTATGTGGGTGGCTGTGTGGGTGATGCCTGACACACCCACCAGGCTGGATGTCACACACCCTTAATGGTTCTACAAGTGGCTAACCACTGTAGCAACATACGGCACAGCCCCAGAGTGATGTAAACAGAGTCAGGCACAGGGGTGAACATGACTGGATGATGGGTAAATGTGGGACTGCACACTAGGATGGCACATGGACAGGACATGCCAGATGGCACGGAGATACAATAATGCTGTAATAACGGGGAGGGGAAGCTGCTGCCATGCAATGTTTGTCAGGCTTGTTCCTGTTGTTGTGTTTCCTAACTCCGCCCACATTCCCCAGGTGACGGCAGTTGCGCAACGCCAGAACATATAGGTGTGGGTGTGCCTACAAAAGGGGGGTGGATCTGTACAGCTGAGCCTTAGCCTGCATTTTTGTGGTTAGTCAGCTACATGAGAAGCTGGTCCCTGGCTGTGTACCATTGAGCCATCATGGCTTTGCTGTGGCCTGCTTCCACAGGCCAGTTCTGCTGTTTCCTGGGGGTGCAACTGGGCCTGAGACTACCTGTGACCTGCTGCCTCCCTCCTGTACAGCTGTTTTCAGGGGGTGCGACTGGGCCCTAGAGAACCACCTGTGCTGTGCCCTGCTGCCTCACTCCTGTAGAGCTGTTTCCTGGGGGTGTGACTGGGCCCAAGACAACCTGTACTGTGGCCTGCTGCCTGCCTCCTGTAGAGCTGTTTCCTGGGGGTGCGACTGGGCCTGAGACAGCCTGTGCTGTAACCTGCAGCCTCCCTCCTGTAGAGCTGTTTCCTGAAGGTGTGACTGGGCCTGAGACAACCTGTGCTGTGACCTGCTACCTCCCTCAGTAGAGCTGTTTCCTGGGGGTGTGACTGGGCCTGAGATTACCTGTGCTGTGACCTGCTTCCTCCTTCCTGTTGAGCTATTTTCTGGGGGTGTGACTGGGCCTGAAACAACCTGTACTGTGACCTGCTGCCTCCCTCCTGTAGAGCTGTTTCCGGAGGTGTGACAGGGCCCGAGACTACCTGTGCTGTCACCTGCTGCTGTTTCCCTGCATAGCACCTCCTGGTGGTATACCTGTGAACTGCTCATCATTGTTGTGGAGCGCTACCCTGTCCCCTGCAAGCTCTGCCTGTGTGTGCATAGGAACCGCTGAAGCAACATGGCAGACAATTTCCTGAAGAGCCAGAAGGGCAAGCCCCTGCTGGCCTATGCTGGGTACCTGTACAGGTGGGACAAGCAGGTTGGCTAAAAGGTCTACTGGCACTGCGCAGAGTACCACAAGTTCCAGTGCCTTGCCAGGGCCCACAACATTGCTAACAATGTCATGTTCTGTGTAAGGATGTACAGTCATGTCCCAGATGCTAGCAGCATCACTGCACGGTGGGTCATATGTGAGGTACAGGACTGTGCATACCGCAGCATGGAGAGCATCTCTGCTGTGGTGGCAGAGTGCACCTCGGGTGTGTCATCTATAGTGGCCAGGTAGCTACCAGGCATGCCACTGCTGAGACACACCATCCAATGTGTCAGGCAATCAGAGAGGGGATGTCCTGTTGCCCCATGCACCATGAGTGATCTGATAGTGTTGGACCAGTACAAGGTGACAATTGGTGGGGAGAGATTCCTGCTTTTTGACAGTGGTCTGGAGGGTGACCATCTGCTATTCTACACCACAGGCCAGAACATCAGTCCTGCCATGGTTCTGTGCTTGTGTACCCTACTCCATGACGCATTGTTCCAAACCCCCATGTGTGCCATTGATGCCCACCATGTATTGTGTGTCCCATGTGGCCCATTCACCGTCTCCACATGTGTTTGGGCTTGTGTTCCCCTACATTGCCAATGTTACCCTGCACCCACGTCCCACACTGCTCACGTGGGTGACTCCTTGACCTGTGTTCCAAGATGGCCTACTCCCCATGACGTGCACAGTGGACACCTACCCAGTTGCATTGCTCACATACCTGTGTGGCATTGCCCTGCCATGGCCATTGTGTAGTTATTTGGGCACCCTGTGCCATTCCTGTGCATATGCCAGTCCCCCTTATGTGCTATGTGCTATCCCATGGCCATGCCCATCACAATGTCTTGTCTGATTCCCCCCACCATGGCCTTTGGCATCACTTTTGTCTTGCCATGTGAACCCCCTGATTGCCCCCTGTTCCTGATTTTTGTGCTGCATGGGGGGCATGCCCTGCCACCTTTTCCCAACACCGTGGTTGCAGACTGTTTTGTTGTCCATGGGGACCCCTGATTGTCCCTGCCATTTCCGATTTTTCATGTTGCCTGGTGGGGCATGCCTGCCTCCTTCCCAGCACCATGGGTTGTGGACTGTTTTTGTTGTTCACATGGACCCCCTGATTGCTCCATGTACCTGATTTTTGTGCTGTCTAGAGGGCATGCCCTACCACCCTTCCCCAGCACCACGGGTTGCAGACTGTTTTTATTGTCTATGTGGACCCCCTGATTGTCCCCTCTACCTGATTTTCATGCTGCCTGGGGGGGGGCATGCCCTGCCTCCCTTCCCCAGCACCACAGGTTGCGGACCATTTTTGTTGTTCACGTGAACCCCCTGATTGCCCCGGTACCTGTATTTTGTGCTGCCTGGGGGACATGCCCTGCCACCCCTCCCCAGGACTGTGGGCTGCGGAGTGTTTTTGTTGTCTACGTGGACCCCATTTGCACAAGGTCCCTGGTTTGGGGGTGATAAGGGCTTCAGTTCTTTGCCTGCCATACATGCCAGGCACCATGTCTTGTACTGCTTTTCAGTATGCCACATGTACATCTGAGGTGGCACCCTATGGTGGCATAGTGGTGCACTGTCCCCAGGGTCTGCCATCTTCTGGGGCTCTGCTGTATCCAAACACGGTTTGTTGCAGGTGTGTCCACCGGGTGCTGTGTGACTTGTCCAGCTCTGCCTCTGTGGAGGCTTCCCATGGGCATTGCAGTGGCCCTCTCTGTATGGGGACACAGCCTGTGTCTGGCCTTTGTGTGTCCATGGCCCCTGTTTCCACAGCCCCCCACATGCACACATTGCCCTTGTGTCAGACCTCTCTGTGTTAGGCCTCTGCATATCCCCACTTTTGTGGCCTTTGTCCTGCCAGTGGCCAGTGCACCTGCCCTGTGTAGCCATTCCCTTTGCTGGTACATTGTGCAAGTCGGGGCACCTGTGCTGTATGGTGCCCTATCCATGGACATGCCCGTGTCTGCCATGGTATGTCCGGGGACCATGTCCCCCCCCTCCAAAGTACCCCCACTGTCATTTTTTTTCATTGGTGTAGTCACCATTTTGACATGTTTGCTGCTTCTAGCAGTGAGCCCAGTGCTGGTGTTGTGCTGTCCATGGTCGCTCTACCATGTGGTCATTGATGTTTTCTCCCACTGTGCTTGTGCGCCCCTTTTCACATCGCCATTTTTACTATGTGCCATTCCTGGTTGGGCTGTTCTGTAGTCGCCATTTAATATGTAACCGATCTGCAGTAGCTGTTATCACATAGTACTGCATGGCATACAGCCAAAAGAAACAAAACTCTTGCATGGGCACACTAGGGCTCTAGAGTCACAGTCTGGTGCCATGCAGGATATAGTACAATCCTGCCTGCCAGTTTGTGCCAGGGCAAAGAAAACATAGGCACTTGCACATACATCACTTTCTAGAGCCTGATCTCCTTGACAAGATGTGGATGGGTGCAGCATAACAGCATCACTGCTAGGCACACCAATACTAGTGGTTAAACCCACGCCCTTCTCTGAACAGTACACATGAGGGAGAATGCTACATCCTGGTCCTTGTACACAGCAAGGGGTATGATTCTGTATATGGGTATCTACAGTTGGAGGCAAGGGGATGGTGTGCGTGCATTAGCATTTAGAACTGCAGGTGAGAGGTTGGGGGTGCATGTACTGGTTTCTGGAACAGAAATTAAGGTACAGGTAACTAATTTGGCTGCTTGAGGCAGCACTGGCAAACACTGTGGTTAGGCAGGACCAGAACAGGTGGGTCTGTTTGCAGCTGTGCAGATCATGAAAGAACAACCCAATCAATCAATTGGGAAAAGCAAAAGGCTAAATTTTATATATTAAATATTAAGCCAGGCCAGCCAAGCAAAAAGACAGTCAACCACTAAGCCTAGGGTACCACTGACTGTGTGGCAAGAAGTGCTTCTGCTGAGCTGCAGCCTGTAGTTAAGCATTGGAATCTACCATCAACCATTGTCAGAAAGTGGCTTCCCCCATGTCCTGCGTACGGACATACAAACATACGAAATTTGACAGCAGATAAAGGCCTTGAGGTCTATCAAGTCTGCTTGAATGTGCAGCTAGCACCCCTTATTCTGCAGCTGCCCTTCCCTTCCATCCTTCCCCTCCATTGACACTCCCCCTTGTCCTGTCCCATCCCCCTTTGAAGCAGTCCACTGTTCTACTGGATACCACTTCTGCAGGTAATGCATTCCACCCAGCTACCACCCTCTGTAAAAAAAAGTGTCTCCTCATCTCCCTCCTGAACCTCCCTCCCTCCAGTATCATATCATGGTGCCTGGTGTCCTTCCCCTCCCTTACTTTGAACAGCCCCTCTGTACCTGTCTTGTTTATCCTTTCATGTACTTAAAGATTTCAATCATGTCCCCCCATCCCTCCTCTCCTTCAGCGAGTAAATGTTCAACTCCCTCAGCCTCCTCTCGTATGATAAGTCCCCCAGCCGCTTGATCATCTTTGTCACCCTGTGTTGTACCCCCTCTAGTAACTTAATGTCCCTCTTCAGATATGGGCACCAGTACTGCACGCAGTACTCCAGGTGCAGTCTAACTAATGACCTATACAGTGGCAGAATCACCTCCTCCCTCCTCGAGGCTATACCCCTTGCAATGCAGCCCAGCATTTTGTTGGCCTTTGCAGTTGCCTTCCTACATTGTGCTGAGTTGTTCATTGACCCTGTAATGTGCACCCCCAGATCCTTCTCCTCCCCCTCTGTCTGGGCTAGCTGCACTCCCCCCAGCTGGTAACTCCTCCTTGGGTTCTTCATCCCAAAATGCAACACCTTGCATTTTTTGGCATTAAACCCCTGTTGCCAGGTGTCTGACCAGCTTTCAAGCTTTGCCAGATCATCCTGCAACCCCTGCCATCCCCCTAGGTCATCCACCACTGCTCCTACCTTGTTGTCACCAGCAAACAGACTGATCTTGCTCTTGATGTCCAATGACATGTCTGCAATGAATGTCCCAAACAGTACTGGTCCCAACACCGAGCCCTGTGGAACACCGCTCGTCACTACCCTTGGATGTGAGAGCTCCCCACCCACCACCACCACCCTCTGTTGCCTTCCCTGCAGCCAGTTCCCTACCCATCTCACCAGCTTTGCACCCATCCCTGTGCCTTCTAACTTACTTCCCAGCCTTCCATGCAGCACCGAGTTGAATGCCTTACTGAAGTCCAGATACAGGACATCCACTGTATGGCCCCTGTCCAGTTGCCTAGTCACCCAGTCATAGAACTCTACCAGGCTGGTTTGGCAGGATCTGTCATGTATGAAGCCATGCTGTCTGCTGTGCTGTAGTCCTTTGGCCTCTAGGAGGGCCACCAACCTCTCTTTCAGGATAGTCTCCATCAGCTTACCCACGATGGATGTGAGGCTCACTGGTCTGTAGTTCCCTGGTTCATCCTTGGGGCCACTCTTGTGGGGGGGCACCACATGAGCCATCCTCCAGTCCTGAGATACACACCCTGAGTGTAGTGAGGCATTAAATAGGTCTGCCAAAAGTCCCGCAAGGACCTCTGCCAGCTCCTTCAGTACCCTGGGGTGGATGCCATCTGGGCCTGGCACCTTGTCCACCCTCAGTGCCTTCAAACCCTTCACAAACTCTGCCCTCTATGATTTCCCCATCTCTCACCCCTTCCCCCCCTGTTTCTGCTATTCCTGCCCCCTTGGGTGTCACCCACCTCTTCTCCTTAGTAAATACCGGGCAGAAGTAATCATTTAGTGCTTCTGTCTTATCACACCCTGCTTCCACCCAACCCCCCTCCTTCCTAATCCTTACAATGTGGTCCTTACAGCTCCCTTTCTCCCTGATGTACCTAAAGAAGTGCTTCTCCCCCTTCTTAATGCCTTGTGCCAGCCTGAGTTCCGTAGACACCTTGGCTCCCCTTACCACCCTTGTCACTTCCTTCTATTCCGTCAAATACTCCTCCCTGTCCTCCCCCTCCCTGTTTTCTTGTACCTCCTAAAGGCAGCTCTTTTCCTCCTTACCTTTTCCATGACCTCCTTGTTCAACCAGCTCAGTTTCTTAGCCCTAGCCTTCTTGCTCTGGGCCTTGCAGCAGGTTTTGGTTGCCTCCACTATCCCCAGCTTTCCGAGTTCCCACCTCTGGTTAGTGTCCATACTAGATTGAATTCTGGCCAGGTACCCTTTTACCACTTCCCCATCCTCCCAAAGTCAGCCCTCCTGAAGTCCAGCACTCTTGTGCCAGATTTCACTCCTTCCTTGCCCATATTCAATGTGAGCCATACTGAGTGGTGGTCACTCCCTGACAGTGGTTTCTCCACTGTAAGTTCTCTCACAAAGTCCCCATTTGCCAGCACAAGGTCAAGGGTATTCCCTAACCTGGTTGGTTCACTGACCATTTGCAGCAGGAAGCTGTCCTGGAAGGCATCCAGCAGTACCTGCTCCCTTCTGTTCCTGGTTGTTGGGGTACTCCAGTCCACTCCTGGCATGTTGAAGTCCCCCACAATCACCACACTACCCTTCTCACAGGTCCTCCTGATCTTTCCCACTAGTTCCCTGTCTAAATCCTCCGTCTGAGATGGTGGCCTGTACACCACTCCCATTCTGAGAATCCTATTCTTGGAATCCTGGATTTGCATCCAAAGTGACTCCGTACTACCCTCCTCCCCTTCCTGTCTTACACACTTCAGTCCTTCCTTCACATATAGTGCCACCCCCCTCCTTTCCCAATCACCCTGTCCCTACGAAATAACCTGTACCCTGGTACAGACAGGTCTCAGTCATTGTATTGGGTAGCCCATGTTTCTGTGATGGCTGCAATGTCTACCTCTCCCTCTATCATGAGCACCTGTAACTCTGCAGTTTTCCTCCCAAGGCTCCTAGCATTAAGGGTAACCACCTTCCACTCTTCCCCTCTCCCATCCTGCCCTTCTTTACTAGCATCACCAATAGTACTTGCCATTTGTCCTTTGTCACTGTTATGGGGGATAAGCTCATATCGTTTCCCAACCTGTGATCTCTGCATGTCTCTTGCCCAATTGCCACCCCCCGTTCCTAGTTTAAATTCCCAAATTCCTCTATGTATTCCTCCATCCTCTGTTTCAACACTTTCTTTCCCTCCTCACTCAAGTATAGTCTGTCCTTGGCATAGAGACTACTGTCCTCCCAGGTCCCTCCCCACCCCCAACAGTCCATACCCTTTAGCATAACACCAGGTTCTTAGCCATCCATTAAATTCCTCTATTCTCAGCCTTCTTGTTGTGCTTGCCTTGGGCACTGGAAGTATCTCTGAAAAAGTTACTGATCTTCCTGCCCCCCTCATGTAATTGTTCTAGTTCCTCAAACCTCCTCTGGACCATATCTACTGTTTTGTCAGCCAGGTTGTTCGTCCCAAGATGTATAATTAAATGAGGCTTGTCCCTACCCCTTCTAGCATATTTCAGAACAGATTATCCCATCCTTTCCACTGTCATTCCTGGCGTGGCCTCCACCCAAATGTGACTATGCCTCTCCCCCTTGCTACCCCACCTGACTCCTCTTAGTATTGAGTCCTTCAGCACTAAGATTCCACCCCCTTGCACCCCGCTTGCTTTCATTCATCTCCATCTCTCATTTCTGGCTCCTCTTCTTCCTCCTGCACATCATTTCCCCCTTTTGCACCATTGTAATTCTCCCAGCAAAAACCCTCCCCCCGGTCCAGGCATTTATCAATTACTCCTCCAATTGCATAATTTCCCTCCTCCTTCTTCCCCTCTAGCAGTGCAAAACTATTTTCTGAAGACCGTTCACAAATGCCCATTCCCTCTCTCTTCATAGTAATCTGTTCTCTCCTTTCCTCTCCATGACTTTTACCACTTCTCCTCCCCTCACAAGTCCCTATCTCCTCCTTCCATTTGTCTTTTGTCTCCTGACCTTGTTTTTCCAGCAATTATTCTTCCTGGCCTGGGCTTCTTTGTCTCTGCTTCCCTTCATCTGACACTTTCCTCGCCACTGTTGGCTCAAATCACCCTCCCTTATCTCCCCTCCTCCCTCCCTCCAGTATTGGGCTAAACCCACCTCCAGTCTGCCTTGCCTGTCTTAGTTCCTCCTGCAGACCCTCCTTTCTAAGTTTCTCTATGTGGTTGCGCTCTAAACATCCCCCCACACTCCAGGCAATTTTTAGAAAGATTGGTGCACCGCAGTTGCTGCATCCTGGTCCTGTTGGAACCTAGAGTCTGGCCATTTTTGTATCAGAGCACTGCAGAGATAGGATGGAGCAAGAAGACCTTTCAGAGAGCAGCTCATCACCAGTAAGGAGTGGAGAGAGTTAAGGTAAGAAGCACTGGTTTTAGAATGTAATGCAGCAAGCAAGGGGGCAGAGTGTCACAATAGGTATTAGGAATGGCCCTTTAAAATGGTTAAAATCTTACCTGAGTAACCGCTCTCAGCAGGTAGAAATACAGGGCTATTTATCTGAGAGTCAAAAAGTTACCAGAGGTGTCTCTCAAGGGTCAATTTTAGGACCTCTTTTGTTCCTTATTTTCATAAATGGTCTACCACTGGTGGCCAAGCATACAGCAATTAGGTTATATGCTGGTGATATGATAATTGTTGCCTCGGGTCACTCTGATGCTGAGTTGCAATTAAAACTGCTGTCTGATTTTCTAAAGACTGGGGGTGGGTCACCAGGTCAGGGATGATTATGAATACTAAAAAAACTAAATGTATGAAATTTTTAATAAAAGAAAAATTACATTTCTTCCCAAGTTCAAATATATACTAAGGACTTAACTAAACTTGAACAGGTAGAGGACTATAATTGTCTGGGTGTGACTTTTGACCAGCATACTTCCTTCTCTCAACATATTTTGGTGTTAGTAAAGAAGGCAAACAAAATGGTGGGGGCTTTAAGGAGAACTACAAAATGCCTGACGATAATAGATAGAAAGAAGTTAGCTGAACAGTTAATTATTCCAGTCTTGAGATATGGTGAATTGACATAGAACAGCTAATAAAACACTTTTGGGCAGATTGGATAAGACTTACTTTCGATTGGCAAGATTTGTACTCAAGGGGAATTACCGTACTCATCATTATCAGTTGCGTAGCAGATTAAATTGGTTGTCTCTGAAAACAAACAACACCTGTCACTGGCTAACCTTAATTATGAACTGGTGATCGTAAATGGACTTCGCTGATTGGCCGAGGCGTTTTGAAGCTGTGATGATATCGAGCTACATCATCATGGCTTCAGAAAACCTCCGGCCACCAGCCTCCTCACCCACAAGAAACCAGTTCATGAGCACCAAGCAACAAGACAGCCCCGCTGAAAGCGTGCTTGGCAGCAGCAGCTTATCACTTGCCTACTCGGTTCCACTACCAGTTTTCACAGCAGCAGTGCGTGACTCAATTTCTTCTCTCTCTCAGTAAACAGAAGTCACACAGAAGAGCCCCCCTACCAGAACAATACAACTTCCCCTCATGGTCAAACATCAGCAAGGCAGTATCGCAGGAGCAACAATGGCAAAATCATGTTTTCTCCCACAATAAAAAGATACCAAAACCAGTTTATTTAAATGGCAATGAGCATGCCAGTTGCAAACAAAGCCGAAGAGAAATGGCCAAGTACTTGTTTTTTTGCGCTAGTGTCCCATTTTAAGATACCTTCCTCCCCCAATGGCAACACCACAATGGCGACTCGCAGGCAAACTGCCAAAAACAATGGCAGTGGGCAAAAAAACACCCCCCAAAAATCACAATAAGATTGTCTATTTTATCTGAATGAAAAACACATGCAGGGACAATACAGTTCATATCCAGAACTAGTCCTTAGACAGTCAGAGTTCACTGCTGCACCTCCTCCACTTACAGCAGCGCCACCAGCTGCCAGGAACTATTTTTTTAAAAGATAGTCATCCACCACCACAATCAACTCATTTTCAAAAGGTTTTGAAAGTTCTTTTTTAATATTTTACTCATAAGACTTTGAAGCCAGTTCATAATATCAATAAATCACTCCAGGGTGTGGTATATCATGGGATATTGTCACTACTCAGACGGTTGGATGCACTCGGCCTGTGGCCTCATGCCCAACCACCCGAAGCGTGACGATATCCCATGATATACCTCACTCTGTTGTGCCTTATTGCTTAATTATACCATGGACATACATGAACAGTCAATGAAATCATCAGACTGGCAGTTTACCACTGGTGTAAATCCTTTGATAATCAATGGCTGTTGATGAGACTATCCAATAAATCATCTGCAGCACAGGAATAAATACAATAAAATTAAAAAAAACAAATCAACCTCTTTAATATTTGTATTTCATTATAGTAAAAAAAACGAACTTTGGTATAATCGCAATAAGCCATTCAGAGGATGTGGGTAATCAAGGGACTTACCATGGCTGGCGAGGATGTACCCACTCAGCTGCACCTCGTGGCAAACCACTCCAGCCATGGTACATCCCCGGATAACCCACACCCCCTCATGGCTTATTACTTAATTCACAAAATGAAAAATATATGCCTGAATTCCCCATCTCAAAACTATTATTCCCAGTAGATCTAAATTTGAAATGGGCACTAACTAGATCTGTACATTTGAATAAAATCACCATGGAGAAATCGTCCAATAAATATGGGGACAGGACTTTGGTCTATAGGGCTGCCATTATTTGGAATTCTGTCCCCTCAGACATAATCAAGTCATCCCATGTTTGTCCAGGCTATAAAAGAACTGAAGGTTCACATTTCTAATTGGTAACACTCTTTGGGCTTATAAGATCTTATCTATTTGCTGAAGTGCCAGGCAGTCTTGACACTTTGTTCATAGGAACAGTCTTTTTCATTTATCTATCTTACCAAAATTTGTAATTTAACAGTTGCTGTTATAAGTTACTCTATTAGTAACACTCTATATTTTTATTCTGAAGTATTTTGTGTATGCTATATAAGAGATTAATTGTCTATTCTTACTGGATTTTGTATGTTTGTAATATGTCTGCAACATTAGTTTAAGGTTTACACAGGTCTGTCTTGTAAATTGGACAGTAGTCCAAATGACAAGTATTACCTGTATAAAAATAAACTTTTACCTACCTACCATTTTGTGGCCACCAATAGGACACAGCCACAGGCATTTCATAGTAGGGGCTGCTGATTCAGGGAAGATGATCCAACCATCTACATAATCACACATTTATCATTTTTCAACAGATTCACTTTTCAAGTCAACTTCCAATGTTTTTGATATTGTTGTCCCCTCCTGGAGTAATGTTATTATTTTGTAAGATGCAGACCTCCTCAATCTCCAAAGTACTTGGGCACGCTGTTATATTTGTAAATCAGTGAGGAACACAAAGGTAAGTAATCCCTGACACAGCAGGTGATACCCAGCCAATATGTCACAGATTATAGCACAGTATAATCCGCATGGCAAAAATAGCATACGGCAAAATAGCTACAGGGACAGCGCAGTACAAGTACATTACCGCTATCCCTGTAGCTGTTGCCGCTCTGCACAAAGATGATAACATGTCCCCTGCATGTTGCCTTGCCAAGCAGCTGCTGTGGTGCAGAAGTTAGGGCCATGAGCAGTGAAAGGTGGCAGAATGTCTGGATGACCAGGGTTTAATTCCCAGTCCTGTGACTTTTTTTTTCTTCCCACCTCCTGACTCCCAACCCCAGTTGCCATGATCAGTTCCCCCTTCCACTGGTGACTGTCTCCCTCTCCTCATAATGGGGGGTGTGGGGGAAGAGCCCCCCACAAACAGTCACTGAAGCTACTTTTTTTTTGCCATGGTAGTGCTCGGTGTTTTTCTTGATCGCTACTTTTGGCTTCACTGGTTTTCATGTGAGGTTTTTGACTGCACTTTTGTGTATTTTGGCATTATGACCCAGTGTCCACAGCAGGGTTATCAGTCAGTAAGAACTTGCAGAGACTGTGGGAATGAAGGAATGTATATTATTATTAAGAAAATGGCCACTTGCCTTGACTAAGTGGCGAGCAGACCACGAAACATTGGCAAAAATCTGAGGTGGTATAAAATCAGTAAACTTTGAAGCAAAGTATGAATAGCTTCTTCTCAGCATCTTGCAGCTGCTTCCACATTGCATTCACCCAGTCTAACCAATGTAGCTCATACACTCTAAATACACGTACGCAATGCACCATATTTGACTAGTTGCCTATGTAACTTCTTCTTTTTCTATTTTTGTTTGTCTGGAAAAATTTTTGATGCTGTCTCCTGGGAAACCATCACAAATGAGACATTTCATAGAAACATACAAACATAGAAACATAGAAGGTGATGACAGATAAGGACTGCAAGGCCCATCCAGTCTGCCCATTTCTTTTTCTACCTTATGAATGTGCCATCAGCCTTTGCTCTGTCAATAGCCTATCTATTCATACTCATCTCTGTTGCTTCCATATGTCTATCCCATGCCTGTTTGAAGCCCTGCACTGTATTCATATCCACCACTTCCTGAGGTAGGCCGTTTCATGCATCCACCACCCTTTCTGTGAAAAAGAATTTCCTCACATTACCCCTTAATTGGCCTCCCTCTAATCTCATGCTGTGTCCTCTTGTCCTGCTATTTTTCTTATATTGAAATATGTTAGACTCTTTCACTTTGTTAATGCCCTTAAGGTGTTTGAATGTTTTGATCATATCACCTCTGACCCTCCTTTGCTCTACGGTATACATATTGAGCTCTTTTAATCTGTCCTTGTATGTTTTCTGATGCAGTCCCTGCACCATTTTGGTTGCCTTCTCTGGACTGCCTCAATTTGGTTAATGTCCTTGCGAAGTTGTGGCTTCCAGCACTGCATGCTGTACTCCAGATGGGGCCTAACCAGTGTCTTGTAAAGAGGGGATTATTACCTCTCTCTCTTCCGACTTTTGATACCCTACTAATACACCCCAACATCCCTCTAGCCTTACCTACTGCTTTAATGGTTTGCTTGGATGGTTTCAGGTCATCTGTGATGATGATGCCCAAGTCTCTTTCTTCCCTTGTGACTGCCAGCAACTCCCCTCCCAGCCTATAGGTGGCTTCAGGGTTTCTCTTCCCTATGTGCATGATCTTGCACTTCTTTGCATTAAACCCCAGTTGCCACTCTTCTGACCATTTTGCTAGTTTATCCAGATCTCTTTTCATTCTACCCACCCCATCTGGATCATCTACTGTGTTGCAGATCTTGGTGTCATCTGCAAACAGACGAACCTTACCCTCCAGTCCATCTGCAATGTCACTGATGAAGATATTGAAGAGGACTGGCCCCAGGACTGATCCCTGAGGTACCCCACTTGTGACTTGCATCTCTTCTGACTGTATACCGTTTACCACCACTCTTTGTTTTCTGCCTGTCAACCAGTTTGCCACCCAGTTGACCAACTTCTGACCCACCTTGAGCCTACCCAGCTTATTAATCAATCTTCTGTGTGGAACAGAATCGAAAGCTTTGCTGAAGTCAAGGTAGTTGACATCAACTGCTCCCCCTTGGTCCACCACTCTGGTTACTCAGTCAAAGAAATCTATGAGATTAGTTTGACAGGATCTTCCTTTTTGTAAACCCATGCTGTCTTGGATCCTGTGCTCCTATGGATTCCAGGTGTTGCACTATCCTTTCCTTAAGGAGTGCCTCCATTATCTTGCCCACTACTGAGGTAAGACTGACTGGTCTGTAGTCCTCTGCCTCCTCCCTGCTACCACTCTTGTGGAGCGGGATCACATGAGCCCTTCTCCAGTCTTCTGGGACCTCTCCTGTGCTCAGAGACTCACTAAACAGTTCTGATAATGGTTTTGTTAGTGCCACCCTTAGCTCCTTTAGTACCCTGGGATGTATACCATCTGGTCCCATTGCCTTGTCAACCCTGAGCTTATTGAGCTCTTGTAGGACCCTTTCTTCTGTGAAGGGACTAGTGCACACCTCCCTCTCTGCTGTGTCCATGGTACTGAACTGTGGACCCTGCCCTACCTTCTCCTCAGTAAATACTGAGCAGAAGTATCTATTTAGGATAGATGTTTTTTTGGGTTTTTTTGTAGTTGTTTAACCAGGAGTAGCACACTAAGCTGAAAGCTTATTTACAGGTGCGACCTGGGAGCACAGGGAAGTTAAGTGACTTGCTCAGGGTCACACAGTATGCAAGTGGAAGCTGTGGGATTCAAACCCAGGTCTGGCCTGCTGGATGTCACTAGTTTTGCATTCTCAGAGCCTTAAACCACTGCGCTATACTTTTACATAGTCCTCCTCCTCCTCACATACCTCCTTATCCCCTTTGATTTTAGCAATACCCCCTCTGGACTTTCTTCTTTCACTACTGTATCTATAGAAATTCTTGTTACCTTCTTTTACTGTTTGTGCTAGTGTTTTCTTGGTTTGGTCCTTTGCCTGCCTTACTGCCTTCCCTGCTTCCCTTAGGGAAGTTTGGTATGCCTCCCTATCTTCATCCTGCTACATTCCCTTATACTTCCTGAAGGCCATCCTTTTGGCTCTAACCTTTTCTGCTGCTGTTTTTGAGAACCAAACTGGTTTCCTTCTTCTTTTGCACTTCCTTTTCTCTCTAACACAATGGGATGTCACTTCAAGTATTGCATCTTTAATGCTTGCCTACTTTGCCTGTACCCCCTCACCTGTATTTCTTTTTGCCAGGGCTAGCTTAACTCTGTTGGCCATCTTATAAAAGTCAGCTCCTCTGAAATCCCATATTTTTGCCTTGGAATGGGATGATTTTGTTCTAGTGGCCAAATTGAACCAAATCATGTGATAGTCACTGGCCCCCAGGTGACCTTCTACCTGGAGATCTGTGATCCTTTCCCTGTTATTCAGTACTAGATCTAGGATAGCCCTGTCTCTTGTGGGTTGTTGTACCAGTTGTTTGATGCCCTCCCCCTGCAGGGAATCCACCATGTGTCTAATTCTGGCAGATGTTCCTGCTGGTATTGACCAATCTGTATTTGGCATGTTGAAGTCTCCCATTATCAGAACCTCCCCTTTAGCTGTCATGTTTTGTATATCTTCTAACAGTAATGTGTCTATGTACCCCCCAGTCTGGAGGCTTGTAGACAACCCCAGTTCATACAGCTGTCCCATTTCCTGTTTCCAGGGTGACCCACAGTTCCTCTGGCTCCTTATGTGTATTCTGAATTTCTGTAGCTTTGATATTTTCATTGACATAAAGGGCTACTCCACCCCCCCCTTTTTGCACCTTGATCTCTTCTGAACAGTACATAGCCAGGTACTGAAGTCGCCCAAGTGTGGTTACTGGTAAACCATGTCTTGCTAATGGCTGCTATGTCCAGTTCAGCCTCTGTCATTATTGCCTGCAGGTCTGGGATCTTATTTCCCAGACTGCGGAGCATTTGTGTACATGATTTTCCATTGGTCAGATTTCATCTTGAGTGGCTTATCCCAGTGAGAATGTTAGTAAATAGATACATTAAAATTCTGGGAAATCTTTACAATATGTTTGCGATGCTTATTTAGCACATCACTTATGAACCCAAGTCCCATACATTTTAGTTCAGTGAACAGTCATGCTTCCCATACCTAAGTTAATATAAAAGAAGATAATAATGATTACTTTGGGAACCTAGAACATTTATTAGGAACATTTCAAAGAATCTGCTGCAAGCAAAGAACAGAATGTTCATAATGATAACCCTCCTTTTCACTTCAAGATTTTGTCCATTGCATTAGTTTCTAAATATATTCTAAGAATGAATCCTAAACCTTGTATTGGTTCTGAATATATTGATTTTTGATTGATTACATTGGCTAATGCCATTTTGTCATATCCCCTCACCTATATTATAAATCATTCACTTTGTTCTGGAGTTATACCCAAAAGTTGCACATGTGCAGTCATTAGGCCTATACATAAATCTGATTATGTTAAGTTAGTCTAGTCTATAATTCTCAACTATTTTCCTTTAACCCCTCCATCAAAGTTATTTGAAAGGACTGTGTTTAATCAGATCAACAGACATCTGTTTAAGTATGACCTCCTTACCAGGACACAGTATGATTGCAAAACAAAATACAACACAGACAGTAGGCGGCCTAAGAGAGGTTCACTGACTATGTCCATGGAGCCCTTGTTAGTGGGCTCCATGTAGCATTAAGACTTTGTGGACCTCAACAAGCCCTTCATACTTGTAGATCATGAGATCCTCTTATGCTCTCTGGCTAGGCCAAGATTTTCAGAAGGTGACAAGTCCTGGTTTGGAGGGTGCTTAACTGAAAAATGCATTGTACAATTATAGTTGGTATTAGTTCACAGAAAAAAAAAATAACTACGTGTGATGTACCACAGTGGTTGATTTCAGGGGTATGTGCCATGATCAGCGACATCAACACAGTGACCTACATCGCTGTTGACAAACTGACAGTTCACCGACAGGTCGCTGTGTTGGTGTGCCTGAGACCGGGGCACACTGTCTCCTGGTCCTGCACCCCTTCCCTGAATCAACTCTGACATGGGGTGTTCAGGGGGAAAAAGCCCCCCGATTAAAAAAAAAAAGGTCAGGGAGACAATCGGGTTATGTCGGCCGCGACCTGCGGTCGGCATAAATCCTGTTACTCTAATGCTGGTCGACGAAAGTGTCATCGAACCAGCATCTTAGAGCCGATTTCAGGTCCCTTATTATTTTCTCTTTTTTCAAATTCAATGCCTTAGTTTGCATTTCTTCTAAACTTATTCCTTCTGCTGATGATGCTGTTATTTTTAGTTCTGCTAAGGATATATTAAATTTGCAAAAACAATTTAATCTGATTTTAATAGCTTATTGGTTTCTGACAAATTATTACTTAATGTAAAATATAAGAAATCTATGTTTTTTCACTGTCAAGTAAGTCTTCCCCATATGATATTCATATTTTTAACTTGAGAGGTGAACTGACAGAAACTTAGAAACTTGCCAGCAGAAAAGAAACCAATGGCCCATCCAATCTGCCCAACCCCCGTCCTTTTATCTTGCCCCCTCCCCGCCATGTCATTTTTTGCCTTTATTTAGCTCCATGTAGTCATCCCAAGCCCTGTTGAATTTGCTCACGGAATCTACCCCCACCACCCATTCTGGTAGCCTATTCCAAGGACCCATCATTCTCTCAGTGAAGAAATTCCCCCTCACATTTCCTCCAAACCTGCCCCCCTCCAGCTTGAATCCATGTCCTTTCATTGATTTATTTTCACTCATCCTGAATATGCCGCCCTCCCTCACTTTGTTTACTCCCTTCAGATATTTGAAGGTTTCAACCATATCCCCCTTTCCCTTCTCATCTCCAGTGTGTATAAGTTTAGTTCCTCTAATTGCTCCTCATATGACCTTCTGTGCAGCCCTTGAACTATATGGGTTGCCCTTCTCAGAACCCTTTCCTACCTGTCTTCCTCCCCCCTGCAAGTGTGGCCTCCAGAACTGGACTCCATATTCCAGATGTGGTCTGACCATAGTTTTGTATAATGGCATGATTACTTCCCTCCTCCTGCTTGTAAAGCCCCTCCCTATGCATGCCATCATTTTGTCTGCCTTCCCCATTACCTTATTGCATTGGTTCCCCACTTTCAGGTTATCCAAAATGATGATCCCCAGGTCCCTTTCCTGCTCTGTTACCTCTAGTTCCTCCCCCAGCCAGTATTTTGCCTTTTGGATTCCTACTGTCTATGTGCATAATTTTGCCTTTTTTTACATTGAATTGCAATTGTCACTACTTTAACCACTCCTCCAGCCTGACTAGATCCTCCCTTATCTTTTCTACCCCTCCTAGTGTGATAGAAAAGATTGATAATTTTTGTTATCTGGGTGTACATCTGGATGACTGCTTTTCCTTTGAGGTTCATGTAAATCAATTAATCAAGACCATACACAAAAGGCCTGGCATGTTTTACTGTATCTATCAGTCACTTATACCTGAATCATGTAAATTGCTTGCAACTAGTTTGTTACTTTCAAATTTGATTATGGGAGTTTATTTTATTTCTCTGTCAGGGACAAATTTAGTAGTATGTTAAATATAGTGTATAATAGGATATCTAGATTTGCCACGGGAATGCCTAAATCAGCTCACCATTGTGCTCTATATCAGGAGATGGCCTGCCTGTCACTTCAACATTGATTTAACTATAGGGCTTTGATTTTCATGCATAAAATCTACTTGTGTATGATGCCACGGTCTATCATGGACTTTTTTCCTAGATTTATGAATACCTTTTTTCTAAGACTCGAGCAAAATTTGTGTTTGCAACTCTACTCTTTGTTTCTACCTTGGCCAAAGAGCACTTAAATTCAAAGCAGTTAACTTTTATAACAAATTACCTAGTCCTTCATTAGCTTGCAAGCAAATTGACACTGTTTAAACCTCAACTGTTGAAAATGGTAACTGAAGGATCTGAATGTGTATTTTGTTTAATGTCTTGTCTATTTTATTGTATTCATGTTTTTATGTATACTGGTCACTGTGAAAAAGGGAAGTTGTACCTATCTGTTCACAGGGTAAAACAAAAATGAAATAAATGAAATGAATACTAGTTTGTTTTTGCATATAAGTCCTCCTTATAAAATAGGGTCTGCCAGTTCTGATTCAGTTCAAGACCACATCAAGTAGGACTTCACTGACATAGCTTATATCCCTGCTAAGGTTACATTAATTCAGATAACAAGCTGCCGGAGTCAAAATGTCAATATGTAAATCACACAACCACACAACCAGGTAAGAACAAAGACATCATGCAAATCAGCCATATGATAAAAATTGCTATAGCACACCCTCATATACACAATTAGATGCAAACCTCAAAATTAAGAAATACTACTGAAAAGGCAGATATACCCTATATCAACAAGCCTGACCCCCCAAAAAACTTGAAAGTCATGCACTGAAAAACAAAACCTCAACAAATGCAAGCCGAAGAACAAACACAATAACCAAATAAAAAACCTTAAATCCATACAACAAAATTATAAAAAGGAAAAAAAAACTTACTGAAGAATTTTAACTTCAAATGCTTCAGTGGTGCTCCCTGATAGATAGAAAGGGTAAAACAAAAATATACACCTAATTAAAACATAGAAAACCATCAAAAATACAATTCCTTACAAGAGCAAACACATACATATAGACACAGTAAAACAAATATCAACACACATCTACATATAGTACTCTAAAATTTTGTCAGTTTTGCAAACTAATTAAATAATTGAATTCAACAGCTCCATCAAACCCGTGACCCAGTTCTAAACAAAGAGGATCCAGTTCTTTAAGGAGCAATGACAGTTAACCTGTACTCAGAAAACTTGATGTATTTGTCATTGCAAAAACATTTTAGAACTGAAAAAAGCCACACCAGAAATTTTGTAAGTGGAATAAGACACTGCAGAAAGAGAATTTCCACATCTGTTAATGTACTTGGTGATTAAGCTTAAGAACCAATTAATAAGTTAACATAGCAGCATCTCCTTTCTATTATGTCTTATTTCATATGTATTGTACTGCAGACCTTACTACTGTACCTAAACAGAACAGCATAGCTACTTTATATTGTCACTACTCACTTTATTTTTCAAATGCTCTGTAATTGGTTATCTACCATTATCTAGGTGCGATTAGAAGGTTTCTACTCCCTTGAGTTTCTAGGCTGTGAAGCTGGAGGTAACAGCTGAGCTCTTTGGTGTAAAGGTATGCAAAAAGGCTGTGAGTCTACATAAAAAAACCTATATGTACATGTTCACGTGTGTTTCAGATATTGATTATGCTGTCACGGGACAACAATATTCCTATATAAATCCCAAAGGCAAATTCTCCACAATGTGTTACAATAAATAAATAAATTCCACTCAAGTTAAAGGATATAGCAAGCAATTTATCTTCCTGCATGCAGGCTAACCATTCCAGTGTGAGTGCAATGGTTTAATGTCCTGAAGCATCATCAAAGATGTTCTGCAAAGCCCTCATTTCCATTAATGACATACAAACTGTAGGAAATTAGAGTACCTTGAATTTATGATCACATAATCTTAATTCTCCATGATGTGCATCATTCACTTTTGTTTTACAATTGGGTATTCATATTTGATTGTTAAAGATGACTTCGGGTAATAAAAAAATAGTGAGCTTCCACTATACCCTGCTTAAGTCTGCCTCCAACTGTACATCAGTAGCCTGGTTATGAATCTGTGCCCCCTGAAAAATCAGAGTACACCACAGTTTTTATTAATGGATAAGTATCAAACTCTGTATTGGAGCAAAAGCAATGCCTAAAGGCTAGGCAGAGAAAGTCTGTTGCAAATGTATGTGTTTACGTTTCAAGTATAAAGTGAAAAAAGCAGGGAACATTTCCAGATAGACTCCAATTCATTTTAAGGAGTGACTTCCACATTAGGACCAACTACAAAAACAAAATATTTAAGCTCAAACCATTTTATTTCCTATATTTTAAATTCCATTTATACTAGGGTATGAGGTTTCTTCCACCAACTCCCCTTCTTCTACTGCTTGAACATGCAGAGGCATAATAAACCCTTATTTCTAACATCTGATCACATCCTGTTGTCATGGAAAAACCTTTAATGCCACAAACACTGGTTTACGAAATCTGATTGTTACCATTAATAGATGTAGCCCGGTTGCCAGCAGGGTTGTTAAAATAAGAAATTACAACAACTAGCTACTTGTAATTTGATTAGTTTTTCCAACTAATATGGGACATCATGCAAAAATATTTTTTTTTCAATAAATGTAGCCCCTCCCCTGTTAGGGGTACAATTGTGTGACTCCAGGGAGGGCACCACAGTGAACATTTATCTTTTTACCAGGATTGGGATGACTAAGTACTTAACAGCAGCTCACACACCATGACCGCTAACACAAAACTAAAACACAGGAGACTGAATTAGTGCACACTTGATCTCCTTAACTGTTCCAATAACTGATGTCAGATACAAAACTTAAACATAACACTGCACCCTCACTTCTATGGCCATTTCAACCTCATGTCGACACACTTGAGGGTACAATTAATGGTGGCCCCTTGCTCTGTCAAGAACACTTTCTGCTTTCTAACTCCTGCCATGGCACAATACTGGTGCACCTCAGGTCTAGAGATTAACCACCTTCCTGTGTCCCTGAGCTCAGGACTCTTCAGAGTGATGCATCTGGGATTTCTGCCCCCTGTATTGTCCCAGCACTAACGCCTTCAGGAACTTTTCCTCCTGTGCCCCGACCTCCTTTACTTCTAGGTGGTCAGACATACACAAACCTTCCCTCCTACTGTATTCAGAGGGATGCTGGTTTCTCTACAGGGGTATTCTGGCTTTACATGCCCCTCTGCTTGTCTCTTCTGAACCCTTAGACCCCTGGACTATACTCCAGGCCTTTAAGCCCACTGGGCACCCCCTTGAAGGGTGACCCCCCACAGTCCCACTTCCCCTGGCTGTAACATCTTGCATACTGGCCCAAAACACTCTCTGTACTGCTATGATATACCTCTTCTTCTAACTCTTCTGACTGTAACTGGATCCTGGCAGCCATTAACCCCTGGCTGGTCCAATGCTGGGAAGGCAGGGAGCATGGATGACTCACTAGTATAAACACTCACCCAGTTGGAGGAGTGAGATGTGTTATAACTCTCCCACTTACAAATATGAATGAGCAGAAGCAGACCTCGGTATATTAAAACTACATCCTACAGCTTAGTGGTAGAATTCTAGTTTCACACCATCCCTTGTCATTTTGTCAATATGGTGCTTAAATTCCCCTTAACTTGTACTTTCAATTATATTCTCTGGGAGCCTTTTCCATATTCCTGCTATTATATGGGTGAAGAAAATTTTTCCTCTCTTGGTTTTGAAATGATTAGTTTTGATTTGTCTATAATGGCAGTGTAGTGTATGATAACCAGGTTTTACTTCTATATTTAATCCCTTGGTTAGTTTGTCATGTCTACTTATATCGTACATGATGAGTAAATCATCTCTTATACACTTTTCTTCCAGGGTAATTAAGTTTTGTTTATTTAGCCTTTCTTCACATGTGGTATCTCAGTCCAGCCACACCATCCTTGTGGCTTTCCTCTTCTGTACCCAACATTCAAATTCACTGTCCACGACCCTAATTCAAATTTTAAGCAGGATCGGACCCAGCATGGACCACTGGGCCTTTTCACTTAGAACCTCACCTTACTTCAAGTAAATTCCTGTACATCTAATTGTGATGAGAAAGGGGACCAGAGCCTTGCATTATTTTGATTCATTTATTCTTTTCTAAATATGTATCTGCATCAGGTACAAGATGGCTAACAGATCACATGATCAGGTAGTATATGACAGCTTATATTAGCTAGGGTAGAGGGTCTGATGTTCTCATGGGAAAGTTAACAGGAAAACTGGGGAGGAGGCAATACAGCATTAAATTCAGTGGGAGTTCCTTCCTGGAGATGTTTCCAAGTTGGACAAAGGACCCAGGTGCATGTCATTATGGTAGCAAGGATCAAAGTGAGTGAGACCCCCTCTGCACATGGAGTGAGAGATATATAGTGGTGCTAGAAGCAAGCACTTCTTCTTGGACCTGGTACATCTGAAATCCAGAGCCCTGCAACTAGAAGTCTGGTAAGAAAGAAAGCTTAGGGAAAAGTATTTTCTTCAGATAGCAGCAGGTAAAGACGTAAGTTTTAGGTGAGAATAACTAAGAATTCCGCTATACACTATCTGTCTCTTCAACCTAGTTTTATTTTCTTCTTCTTAGTAAATATGCAACCCTTTTGTTTTCCTGTAACTACATCATGTTGTAAATACTTGTAGTATGTTACTAAAGCTTCTATTTTTATAGAATCAGTGACTGCTTGTTTTATTTAAAAGAGTAATTCTATCATTTCTGTTGGATTTTATTTGCAGTCTGTTTCTGAAGGGGGCACTCTACCAACAGTTATTGTTTTGACCTTTCTGACCTTGAGCAAGGAAAAGGAAGTAAAACACAGGTTTCCTGGTTCCAGTTGGTAAATACCATGTGGTGGCAATGATGTTGAAGTCCCTGGTGAGGGATTTGTGTCACATTAACTTTTTGCTTTCTATTAAAAACATAGACAATGAGGGCAAAAAAAGATCAATGGTCCATCCAGTCTGCCTGAGTTCCCTATTTAGTCCTGGGACCTAATGTACCTGCAGGGTTCCAGCCTCCCTCCAGTCTCCTCCCAGTTTCTGCCAGCTGGAGCAAGCACTACACCCTTCATCCTGTTCCAACTGTGCTTGAAACCACCAATACTTTCTTGTACCTACCATGTCAGCTGGTAGACTCTTCCACAGCTCCAACACTCTTTCTTTAAAATAATACTTTCTCATGTCCCTCCTGAACCTCCTTCCTGTCAGTTTGAACTTCTGTCCATCTGACCGTGAGCTATTATTGAAGCCAAACAGTTCCCTGCAGTTCACTTTGTTAATTCCTTTTAGGAACTTGCAGGTCTGCATCATATCTCCCCTCTCCCTTCTGATCTCCAGGGAGTGCATGTTCAGTATCTTGATACGCTCCTCATAGGATCTGCCCTGTTCCCATCACCCTGTTCTGCATGGTCTCCAGCCTATGCCTAGCTTTTCTGAGGTGAGTACTCCAGAACCGGGTGCAGTACTCCAGGTGAAGCCTCACTAAAGATCTGTATAGGGTAAGTATTACCTCTTCCCTTCTGCTATCAATACCCCTCCTGATATAACCTAGCATCCTACCTGCTTTGCTATATGCCTTATTGCACTGACTCACCAATTATTGAACCATGTGATCAACTGCTCATGTATTACTAGTTCCCTAAGTTTGCCTGCGCTTTCTGTAGAAGCTGTTTTCAAATACTAGTTTAGACTCTACAGTTCAAAATCTGCTTCTGATTTACACTCTTCTGGTCAGTACTATTTTAGAATATTTAGGGAAGCAGTATAGTGCAGTGGTTTAAGGCTCTGAGCTGCAAATTTGGTGACATCCAGCAGACCAGACCTGGGTTTGAATCCCACAGCTTACACTTGCATACCGTGTGACCCTGAGCAAGTAACTTAACTTCCCTGTGCTCCCAGGTCACACCTGTCAAAAAAGCTTTCGGTTTAGTGTGCTGCACCTGGTTAAACAACTAAATAAAAAAAAAAAAAGAACTGCATGACATAATTTATGTCCTTGTTAAGAACTTACATTGCTTTCACAATGCGTTCATGTTCTACTATATAACTACTATAGAACCCTTAGCATCAGCCTTCTTGTTTTATCAAAATACATGGTTTGTCCACCATTTTAATTTTTCTTCATAGCCATCATAAAGAAGTTCACTTTGTGATTGGATTGCTGGTTGCAAATTGCCCTCTAACCATACAGATTCAATTAACATTTATCTGTATGCATAGTTAAATCAAGGAAGTGATATTCCAAGTGTTTTCTGTCACAAATTGTAATATCCCATTCTTTTCTACCTCACCCACAAATCTTTTCTGCTGGGCAGTGTTGCCTGTTATTTCAATCCAGTCAATGCCTGGGAAGTTAAAGTCAGGGTTTAGAGTAGGAGTACAGGGGAGGGGGTAGGAAATTAATCAGGGTGGGCAGGGAAAAGAAGGCAGGCAAAATGGAGTGGAAGATGGGTGGAGAGAGAGAAAAGGGAAGGAAGAGGGGAAGGAAAACTTAAAACAGATACAGATAGTCAGAAGGAGAGGGGCAGATTGGGAGATGGAAAAACAGGGTTAAAAATTGTGGTTGTGGAGATAAGTTCACCAGTATGCAGAAAGAGCAGTTAGGTGGGGAAGCAGCTAGTACCAAAGGTAAGAAAGGAAGGACTGGGAGCACGGATGTAGGGGATGGAAGGGTGGCAATCATTGGGTACTCCATAATTAGGGGTATTCACTGGGGAAGGAAAGGGGACCCAAATGCAAGCAGGATGGTGGTTTGTATGCCAGGGATGACAGCAGGAAAGGTGGGCCCAAGTATAAGGGAACTAGTAAGGGATGTTGGAGGAAAATCTAATTTAGTTATACATTTGGGAACCAATGACCTAGCTGGGGAGGAGGTTGAGGTAGTGCAAAGTAGGTTCAGGGAGTTAGGAAAGATCTGCAGGGAGAAAGGAAGTTCTCTGACTTTCTCAGAGGTGATACCAGTACCAAGGACCAGCACAGTCAGGAAAAGAAGACTAGAGGATTTTAATGACTGGCTGAGGAAATGGCGGAGGGAGAGATGTTCATCTGTATTGGGGACTGGGAGAAGACCTGGTCAAACAAAGCACTCTTTTCACCAGACAGGCTACACCTCAGCAGGGAGGGTTTGAGGACACTCAAGGATAAACAGGGGGAATACATTACCACTACACTTAATTTAAACTACTAAAGGGGAGGCAGCAGGCGTGAATGCCTACAGAATCTGACAGAAGGAGGTCAGTGAACCTCCCCTTCCCTCAGTGATGGAAGAGGTCTGGAGGGAGGAGGTGGAAGGGGTAAGGACCTAGTTAGCAAAGGGTGAAGGGGGTGAGGAACATATAACAAGGGTATGTGGATGGGGGCACACAGAAGGTATAAATGTGAATAGAAGAATAGAGGGAAGAGAAGGAAGGTCAGATTCTAGGTGGAGGGCGGTGTCTCTGAATGTGCATAGTCTTGGAAACAAGATGGATGACCTGCAGGCACTATTATCAGACAGGAGGATGGATATAGCTGCAGTAACCAAGACTTGGACAACATCACACCACGACTGGGACCTTGTGATTCCTGAATATAAACTATACAGGATTGACAGGGTAGTCAAGAAGGGGGAGGGGTGGCAGTTTATATCAGGGATAGAATAACCTGCACAAGGGAGGAGCTGGAGGAAGGGGAGGTGGAGGCATTATGGATTCAGTTAAGGCCCAATAGAGGGAAAAAGGTGAGGTTGGAAGTGACCATTGCACGGTGTGGTTCCAGTTTGATATGAGCAGGGAAGGCATCTCGACTAAGACCACAATCTTTGATTTCAGGAAAGTGGACTTCAGGAAAATGGGTTAAGTGCTAAGGAGCCATCTGGTAGGCATCAGAGCAGATATGGGGTGGACCAAAGGTGGTCCATCATTAAGGAAGGAATACTGGTTACCACAGATGAGTGTGTTAGGTTCAGGGGAAAGAACACAAGGATCAACGTGCCCAGCTGGTTCAGTTCTTGGTTGCCCAGGCAGTAAGGGAAAAGTGGTTGGCCTATAGAAAATTCAGAAAGACAAAGAGAGAGGTGGATAGGGAAAATTACTTAAGGTTGGCTAGTGAGGCAAGTAAGGAAATCCAGCAAGCAAAGGCATGGAAGGAGCTGCAGATAGCTGAAGGAATTAAGAAGGGGAAAAGGGCTTTCTTTCACTATATAAGTGAGAAAAGGGACAAGAAGGAAGGGATTGTTAGGCTTAAGAAAGGGGTGGAGTGGGTGTAGGATAATGTGGGAAAAGCAGAGATACTAAATGAATACTTCTGTTCCGTCTTCACCAGGGAGAAGGATGGACCAGTTCCTTCAGGAGGGAAAAGAGGAACATGGGGGGGCGGGACACAGATGTAGTGATAGAGGAGGCTAGAGTGAGGGAGGGGCTGCTACCACTGAAGGTGGACAAATCACCAGGTCCGGACAGAGTACATCCAAGGGTACTAAAGGAACTTTTTGAGGAGCTGGCAGGCCACTGGCAGACCTATTTAATAGTTCACTAGAGTCAGGCATGGTACTGCAGGGCTGGAGAACAGCACATGTAGTACCCCTCCACAAAAGCAGCCCCAAAGATGACCCAGGGAATTACAGACCAGTCAGTCTGCCCTCCATTTTGGGCAAGCTCATGGAAACCATACTAAAGGAAAGGTTGGTGGAATATCTAGAGAAGCATGATCTTCAGGATATGAGGCAGCATGGGTTCATGGGGTGAGACTGTGTCAGCCAAATCTGATTGACTTCTTTGACTGTGTCACTAAGACAGTACACAGGGACCAAGCGGCAGACATCCTCTATCTTGATTTTAGCAATGCCTTTGACTCTGTGCCCCACAAAAGGTTGATCAGGAAGTTGGCGGATCTCAGGGTTGGGGACAAGATAGCTAGATGGATGGAAAACTGGCTGAGGGACATAACCCAGTGGGTGGTTGTGGGTGGAGAGTTATCTGACACCAGAGAGGTAACCAGTGGGGTCCTGCAAGGCTCAGTGCTGGGCCTGTGTTGTTCAATGTCTTCATCAATGACATTGGGGGTAGCATTAAGGGCAAAATGTGCCTATTTGCAGATGACACTAAGCTCTGTGAGAGAGTGGACACAGTTTAAGGGATACAGGACTTCCAGGAAGATCTGGAAAAGTTGGGGAGGTGGTCCAGGATCTAGCAGCTTGGCTTAAATGCCAAGAAATGCAAAGTTTTACATATTGAAGCCAAGAATCCCAGGACAGAGTACTACCTGGGTGGAGTCCAAGTATCTGCATCAGAGGAGGAGGATTTTGGAGTTATGATCACTAGTGACCTGAAGCACTCCATGCAGTGCAAGAAAGCAGCAGCAAACAAGATGCTGGGATGCATACAGTATCTAGGGGGATCAGCAGTAGGAGACAGAAGGTTATACTGCCCTTGTACAGGTCACTGGTAAGGCTACATCTAGATTATGGAGTTCAGTACTGGTGCCCATACCTCAAAAAGAACATTAACCTGATGGAGAAGGTCCAGAGGAAGGCTGCAGTACAAAGATGATAGTGGGTCAGCAAGGTAAAGCATACAAAGTGAGGTTGAGGGCACTGAACATGTACTCCCTGGAAGACAGGAGAGAGAGAGGTGACATGACTGGGACCTTCAGGTACCTGAAAGGGATAAATAAAGTTGATAAGGAGAGTCTATTTAAGCTGAGTGGCAACCATAACATGAGGGGGCACAATCTTAAGCTGGAAGATGGGAGGTTTAGAAGGGAGATCAGGAAGTACTTCTTCACAGAGAGGGTGGTGGACACTTGGTATGTGCTGCCGGAAGAAGTCATCTCATTGAAGACAGTGGGCAGCTTTAAGAGAGGCTGGAATAGGCATAGGGGAAAGGTAAAGATCATGGGTAGGGAGGATGGGAGGAGTGGGGAGGGAGGACATGGACTTTAGCTCAAGCTGTGGACCCTGCAATACGAGCAGGCTCAATAGACCAAATGGCCTTCTTCTGCTGGCTTCTTCATATGTTCATATGTCGCCAACTATAATAGCATTCCTTTGCTTAGATACTGATCCTAATTCTTCTTCAAGTGCTTCATATATATCAACATTGCCATCAGTGAGTCTACAGCACACCCAAAAATGTATTACCCTGTTATACTCATTCTTGATACTGACCCATAAAGATTCCATCGTCGTATACATTCCAGCTGGTTAGTGCATTGTTTATAGAGAGGGCCACCCTGCCACCGTTCCCGCTTATCCTATCTTTCCTATACAATTTGAAGCTGAGTATATTTTTCCGCCAGGAATTGTATTCCTCCCATCATGTTTTGGTTACCTCAGTTAGATCCATTTTTTCTTCTATCTTAATATTTTAGCTTTTACATTACTTAGACTTTATTACTATTTATTACTTTGACTTCTTGGGCCCTATTCTAGAAGTATAGTGCAAGTCACTGCCAAAGGTGACTTGCGCCAAATGCTGTTGCGACACGGACCCTGAGCCCTATTCTATAAGGGGCAGGGTCTCCGTGGCTAAGTCCCATGACTTGTGACATGCGGAGGGGTATGCCAAACTAAGGGCATGCCCAAGGGGTATGTCGTAAGTTGCAACCCCCCCCAGTGAGCGCAGGTGTCCCCCCAAGGCCCTGCAGAGCACCCGTGTCCCCCCAGCCTCTGATCCCCTGAATCTGTCAGTGCCCCACAAGGCAGCACACACACCCCACCCCAAACACCCAACAGAAAGCCCCACAGGTTGCCCACACCTTACCCTGATCCCACACCGCTAAAGACCCGCAGGGCAGCTGTCCACCTCAACACCCTGCGGTCAGACCGAGTATTAGTGCCACAATGGTGGTTTTAATGCACATAACTGGTAGTCTAGTGGCCCGCCAGGCCCTACCCAGCAGTGCCAGTACACCCTGCACCCTCAGGTTCTGTCCGCAAGCGTTGCGGCTGGCACAGTCCATCTCTCACCTCCATGGCCAGCAGCCAACTGATTTCTGTAGGAGTGCTTACAGTATAGATGTACTTAATGAATAAATGAGTACATTCATTAGCCGCGTCTATACAGTACGCACTCATACAGAACTCAGTCTGCAGCTGGCCGTGGAGATGAGAGGTGGGCTGTGCCAGCCACTGACTGGGGATGGCTCAGGGGGGTGCAGGATGGACTGGCACTGCTGGGTGGGGGGATGAGGGCCACTAGACTACCAGAGTTATGTGTGCATTATTTAACTACCATTTGTGGCACTGTGTCTCGGGTCCCACCATGGGCGGGGAATAGAGCCACGTGCGGGGCTTTAGCAGTGTGAGGCATGGGCATGGGTGTGGACAGCCCTGTAGGCATGTATTGTTCGGGTTGGGACTATGGTGCGAGATGCTCAGCTGGGCACTTACGGTATGGGAGATTGGGGGCTGGGGGGGTTGTGAGATGCCCTGTGGGGCACCAACAGAGGTGTTCTGGGCACGTGGGGGAGTGCACATGGCTTGGGTGCTGGTCTGCTGATCGGGTCTACAGAACCCCCGGAGGGCATACTTACCGTTATGCCAGCTAAACGCTTGTTTAACTTATGCTGACAGTTTTCCCCCAGGATTCTTGTAGAATCCTGACACTGGGGACTTAGTTGCTGGCCTTCCAGAACAGGGTGCAACTGTTGCTGTAAACCCCCTAGTGCCATGTCGCAGGGAGTTTAGGGCATAAGTGCTGGCGTAAGTTTACTTTGGCACAAGTGGCCTGCGGCATGTCGCAGGCCACTTTGTAGAATACCATATGTCACAACTGCTGGTGTAACCTGTTACTTGCGCCATTCTTTTTGGCGCAAGTCAAGTTACACCAGTCGTATCCCTTCTAGAATCGGGCCCCTCATCTTTATAAGTATTTTTATTTATTCAGTCTCAGATTACAGAGTATCTTTGAGCTAATCACAGCTCATTTACAGAAGTTCCACTTCAGGATGCCCTTCCACTTACAGTATAATCTCCCTTGTTTCTCTTGTTCTCATTCATGGGTTTTAGCCTTTCCTTATTGACTGTACCTGATACAGTCTCAGACAAGAGAAATTCCTCCTCCTTCCCCTTATTGTTTAGTTTTAAAGTATGTTCAGTGTACTTTTTCAGTCTATCCCTAAGAAACTATGCCCCCTTTTGTTCAAGTATTTACCATCACATATGTACAAATCTGGTCTGTTCCAGGTTCCCCAATGTTTTACAAAAGTACTTTTTTCCTCTCTGGCCCAGTTCCTTAGCCATCTGTTCATAGTCACTGTCACTCTTTGTCTCCACATAGAGCAACAAGGTACAGCTAATATTTCTGACAGAGCTATGAGGTCACTTCAGTGTTTTAACTCACTAACTAGGGCTATAAAAGAGAAACATAGAAATGTGATGGGAGAAGGGGACCTCACAATCCATCTAGTCTGCTCATTTTAAAGTAACTACCTCCCTTCCCCTATTTATTGCCGAGTGCTATGATGCTTTTGTATTTATCCAATGCATGTTTGAAAGTTCCGACCATCCTGACCCCTACCACCTTCTGGGGGAGACTGTTCCATGGGTCCACCACTCTCTCCATGAAGAAAAACTTCCTCGCATTACCCTGCATCTTCCCTCCTTCAATCTTATTATGCCCTCTGTTTTTTGTGCAACTCCTACCCAGGAACAGGTCTTGTACCTGTATTTTGCTGATACCTTTAAGGTATTTGAAGGTCTCTATCATGTTCCCCAACCCCTCCTCTGTTCGAGAGAATACATGTTGAGTTCCCTCAATCTATCTTCATATGGTGTCCTGTACAGCCCTTGTCTCATTTTAGTTTCCCTGCACTGAACCCTTGCTACTCCATCTATGTTCTTCTTGAGATGTGGACACCAGAATTGTACACAGTACTCCAGCTGTAGCCTCGCCAGAGATCTGTAGAGTGGGAGCACCACCTCCCTTTTCCTGCTGGAGATTCCCCTACTTATGCAACCCAGAATCCTATTTGCCCTAAGTGCTGCCTTTTCACACTGTTTGCTTCTTTTTAGGTCATCCATAATAATCACCCCCAGGTCCCTCTCCTGCTTCATGGCCTCCAGTCTCACTCCTCCCATGAAGTAATACTCCTCCTGGTTTCCCTTCACCTAAGTGCATGACCTTGCACTTTTTCACGTTGAAATTCAGTTGCCAGGTCCCAGGCCATTGTTCCAGTTTCTTCAGGTCAGACTTCATTTTTTGCATCCCCCCCCCGAGAGTGTCTACCTTGCTAATGATCTTTGTGTCATCTGTGAACAGACACACTTTACTCTCTAAACCTTCAGCTATGTCACTAATGAAGATGTTAAATAGGATAAGACCTAATACTAACCCTGAGGCACCCCACTGGTCACCTCCCTTTCCTTGGATGGTATGCCGTTTACTAGTACCCTCTGGATTCTCCCAAACAGACAGTTTTGAACCCAGTTTACTGCTTTCAGTCCCACTCCTAGATTGGCTAGATTGCTTAGCAGCCTTCCGTGTGGAACGGAGTCAAATGCTTTACTGAACTCTAGATAGATTATGTCCACACTGCTCTGCCTTGGTCCACTATCTTGGACACTGAGTTGAAGAAGTCTATTAAATTTGCTTGGCACAATCTCCCCGTCGTAAACCCATGTTGTCTAGGATCTAATGTTGTGCTGTCCTCCAGATAGGAGATGATTTTTTTCTTTGAGGAGTGCTTCCATAATCTTGCCCACAATCAATGTGAGGCTTACCGGTCTATACTTACCCATGTTTTCCCTACTCTCACTCTTATGAAGAGGGACCACAGTGGCTATTCTCCAATCCTTGGGGACAACTCCCTGGTACAAAGATAGGTTGAATAGTTCTGCCAGCTCTTCCCTCAGTTCCTTGAGTATCCTGGGGTGTATTTTGTCAGGCCCCATTGCTTTGTTTACCTTGAGTTTCCCTAGTTCTTCTAGAACTCTCTTCCTTGTGAATGGTCCTGGGTCTACCTCCTTACCAGAGGTGCTGTTCCCCCCATAGCTTGGTCCGCTGCCATCTCTTGCCTTAGTAAAAATTGAGCAAAAGTAGCCATTCAGTAATTCCGCTTTTTTCCTGTCATCCTTCATGTGTTCCTGTTTCCTTTTCTATTCTAACTGTATCCACCCTTTCTTCTTCTTTCACTGATATATCTAAAGAAAGCTTTGTCCCCCTTCATTACTCCTTTAGTTATCCTTTCCTCTGTTGACACCTTTGTGAGTCTGATTGTCCTCCCTTGATCAGTTTTAGTGTCTTTGTACCTTTTAAAAGCTGCCTTTTTTTCTCGGATTTTGGCAGCCACTTTCCTGGAAAACCAAAGTAGTTTTCTCCTTTTTTTCATTTTACTCACTCTTTTTAGGCACTGATTTGATGCTTCAGTTATAGATATCTTGATCCTTATCCAGTGTTCCTCTACCCCCTCTCCCCGATTACTGTACCTCAAAGGTTATGTTTAAGATGTCCCTTCATTTTATTAAAGTCTGCCCTCTTAAAGTCCAGGACTTTAATTTTGGAGTGTTTAGTTTCCCCTACATGTATTCACCTGGAACCACACTGTGCGGTGGTCGCTAGTTCCGAGATGACTACCAGCTGTTACTTCCAAGATGTTTTCACTATTTGTGAGCAGCAGGTCGAGGATCATTTCCACTCTAGTTGGTTCCTTGACTAGCTACCTTAATCCTGATTCCCCTAGAGCATCAAGGAAGTTTTTGATCTTCGATGAGTTTGCTGAGTGGGAACTCCAATTTATGTCCGGCGAGTTAAAGTCTCCCATCAGTATTACTTCACTCTTGTCTGCCATCTTGTGTATGGATTCTATGAGCTCCTAGTCGCCTTCCAGTCTCAGCACCAGAAGTCTGTAGATAACACCGATGCTAGTCACCATGCCAGTCTCCACCTTGAGTGTGACCCAAAGGGCCTCAGACTCCATCTGAGTGTTTTGGATCACGGTGGCATTGATCCCCTCCCTCACATACAATGCCACTCCTCCGTTTATGCCCTTTTTTAATATCCTCATCCAACTTTTTCCCAATGCCATTCACTCCAATATGAACGTAGAGGAATAGATTCTCAACATTGTTTACTATATTAGTGGATTTTAGTAATATTAATTGTTTTGCTCCATGGAAGCAACTAACCATAGTGTTTATCAGGCTATCTGATAACATAGTTCCCAAATAGAATAACAACTCATTTCTTGTTGTTTATTGCTTCAGAGTTGTGACTTATTTTTGGGGCTCCTCTTCCTCCTTGGTACTTAATACTGTTTATCCTACTGTTACTGTGATCTATTGTGTTTCTAGCAAGGGCCTCAAATCTATTTTGGGTTGTAAACTCTGGATATTGATGTAAACCTGCTCTCCTACCTCTTTAGTAACCTCTGTTGTGCAAAACCTTAGTCCAACTAGCCTTCTCCTCACTAAAAATGTCTTCCCTATGCTTCTTTCTTTTTTCAAGTAGAGTTGCCATATTTTGTGTTGTCAGTTTTAGTTCAGTCATGTTCTGGTGAGTCTTTTCAACATAGGCCTCTGACTCTCTTACTCTCTTTTTTACTTTATTCTCACTAACTCATCTTTCAATTTCATAACCTCTTTTCCCAGTGCTGTCATGTAGTTACACCTATTACACAGGAAAATATTTCTTTCAAACCAGTCTATTAATATGTCATATTTTACAGTGCATACTGTATATTGGGCAGATTCATCTGATTTCCACACTATTCAGCTTCTTAGTGTCCTTATCTACTAATATGATGTGCAGTGTACCACAGTTCCCTTTATATCAGAGAATAACAACTGAAGAGATTGGAAGTAAGTTAGTAATGTGGCTTATAAAATGGAGAGAAACAAATCCTTCTTTCTGATTGGCTATTACCTGTACACGAAATCAGTTCCATGCTCAGGTAATAACACTTACCTAAAAGTGGAACCACATGATAAAGAAAAAGAAATTGGTGAGCAGTTAGAACGCTGATGTTTTTAAATGCCGACATTATTTACACCTCACTAAGTGGATCATCTCGGAATAGAGCAGGACAGATAAGCCTACTATTCTCACCCCAGGAATTCTTCAGTATGCTTGACAAGTGCAGTATGCCAGCTGAGTCCAGCTGCCCTGGAGGTGGAGTTTATGCTAATAGCTATTGGCATCAGCCAATCAGAGAGCAGAAAGTGGGAGTGCTGCCTGATCTAGAGCGGGAGGTCAACCAGATTAATTTCTTTGCTGACTGGACAACACTGCCCCAGAGCTCTCCCTTCACACCTCGCATGAAGAAGTTCTTTTCTGTGGTTTGTTAGTTTATATTTTACTTCTTTGTGCTCCCTTAGCGATTTTTTTGTTAACATTTTTTTTTACTGTTTCGCCTTTTATACTAAGGGTTCCTCCGGTCCCAGAAATCCCAATTATGCCACCTCGGGGTTCTGCTTACAGTTCCCGATCTCTCCTGAGGTAAAAATTTGAAAATAAACAGTCAGTATAACCCATGGTTCCCTTTTTTTTGGAAATCATGATTTTACATTCAGTTTTTTTTTTTTATTTTTAGTGCTTGGTAACTTTTTTTTAAATGTCTGTTGACAATTGACATGTCAGACAAACCCAAAATGAGTTTTAGTCTTACTACTTCTGAAAGTTGTGTCAAGTGTTTCTGTGAAAGCTGTAATTCTTCTGGTAAAACAGTGAAAAATAGAGTCAAAAGTTTGGAGATTATGGCTACTCAGTCTACTCCCCCCTCAAAAAAAATTATAAAGAGGGTCTGCCTCTCATAAAACTAAGGGAAGGTCTGATGAAGATTTTCTACAGAACAAAATAGACAAAAATAATTCTGACCAAGCCAAAAAAAGACATACTGAGCAGGTCACTGATGAAGTGCCTGCTAAAAGGAAGAAAACAAAAACATATCACTGTCCCTCCCACTGTGAAGCAAAGGGAGACACCAGTGACACAAAAATCTATGCCTTCTGATGAAGAGTTGGCTAAAGCTTGGCATTTACAACAAATGGGCCAGGCTATGGGCAATATTTATAATGCCCTCCTAACCCTACTACCCCTCATACATTAAACTATGGTCATATACAGGAATTTTATTATGAGGGTGATGATGATGATATGGATTGGGTGATGAACCCTTAGATCCAGAGACTCCTCCTGACCAAGAGTTTGTTTTTTCCACTAATGGGCAAGAGGATTTTCCTCTCATTTTACCTTTGTTCAACATGTGGTGGATACCCTTGATCTCACTATACAGAAAACTACTGACCAGGAGGTGGGGAGAGTTTTCAGATATGACGGGTCTCCCACCTTCCAGGAAGTTACTGCTGAACCAGCAGATCCCAGACAGAATTGCTCAGGGCCTCACAGAAACTTTTAAAATGGCCCTGAAAGCTACTAAGTACCAGTTTCACATGGCTGTAGATACTAATAACACTGCCTCCAGAGCCATAGCCCAGGCAAACTCTCTAAAACGCCATGTCTGGCTAAGGGCAACTAATTGCTTGCAATATATCCAAAATAAAGACATGGATTTCCCCAGTGATAATAATTCATTATTTGGGGACAAAACTGGAAGTTTTTATGAAAAAGATGGAAGAATATAAAACTACCTACCAGAGTAATGCTGTAAACGAAAAAGCCTCCACTTCTCAGAGGCCTCAGAGCACAGGGAACAGAGCCAGAGGCTACTACCCCAGGGCCTCCTACCCTATGCCAATGTCCATGCTCCTGTACTACTGTACTACTCTCAGGTGAGAGGTTACTTCAGGGGAAGGGATAGGAGGGGCCAGAGATGAGCTGCTTCCTTTCCTCCCTCCAATACTCAGTCCAAACAAATCTCCTGACTACAAGACAGGTCACCTCCCCTCCCCTGTCAAACTACCTCCCTCACTGGCACCTCATTGCCACAGACAAGTAAGTACTTGAGGTAGTGAGTCAAGGTCTTACCATGCAGTTCAAAAAGTTCCCCTTTTCACATAGTCATAAATCTCTAAAATCTCTAACGTCTACAGGTAAGCTACTGTTGGAGCTAGAAGTAAAGTCTATTCTGTCTGCAAAAGCAATGGAGATTTTTCCCTCTTCTCAATGGGGAAAGGGTCTTTACTCCAGATACTTCCTAACTCAGAAAAGTACTGGGGATTGGTGACTCATTTTAGACCTCAGGTACCTAAACAGATGCCTTATCAATTCCAAATTTAAGATGGTCACCATGGCAGTGGTGATTCCATCTCTGCAAAAGGGAGATTGGCTAGCTTCCCTAGACTTGAAGGACGCCTATTCCCACATTCCAATTAGACTGTCTCACAGGAGATTTCTCAGGTTCAGACTGCCTTCTGGCCACTACCAGTTTGCAGCAATGCTCTTCAGCCTTTCTTCAGTGCCCAGGGTCTTCACAAAGTGCCTGACAGTACTGGCAGCCCATCTCAGGAGACAACAGGAGTCTGTCTTCCCTTACCTGGACGATTGGTTAATAGTGGATAAGTCTCAACAGGAGGTCAGAGACTCTCTCAGATTAATACAGACTACCCTGGAATTCCTAGGGTTTATAATCAGTTCTCAGAAATCTCATTTTCAGTCAGTTCAACTACTGGAATTCATTGGGGCAGAACTGGAGACAAAAAGAAAGGGTTCCACTTCCCATCGACAAGGCACACAACCTGCAGACCCTGCCAAACTGTTTCATCCTGGCTCAGCCAAGACCAGCCAGACACTTTCTGAGGCTTCTAGGCCACTTGGCTTCTACCACAGCTTTGGTGCTAGGTGCCAGATTTCAAATGAGGGACATTCAGTATCACCTAAGAGCCCACTAGTCTCAGAAAAAGGACTCTATGACAAAAATTATTCCAGTCACAAGGACTTTGCTCCAAGCCCCAGACTGGTGGAAGAACTTACAGAATCTCAGGGAAGGGATTCCCTATCAGCAAAGGGAACCATTCAGAGTTCTTACTACAGATGCCTCCCTCCTAGGCTGGGGAGCACATCTGGCAGACCAGTCCTTAAGTGGAACATGGTCCCCCAAGGAGTCAACTTACCATATAAACCTCCCTGAACTCAGGACAGTTTATCTGGCAATAAAAGCCATTGCTCCTCTCCTAAAAGGCCAGTCTGTTCAGATCGGAACAGACAACACAACAGCTATGTTCTACATCAACAAGCAGGGAGGTACCAGATCCACAAAGTTTTGCACAGAGGCCACAAAACTTTAGCCTCTGGTCTGCTCTCTGGAAAATCAGCTATTAACCATTCAATTGCCAGGGAAGAACAATGTTCTGGCAGATGCTCTGAGTCACATCACTCAAGGCCACGATGACTGGGTCCTGAACAGACAAGTACTGGCCATGGTTTTCAGAAGGTGGAGCACTCCAGAGAGAGAGAGAGAGAGAGAGAGAGAGAGAGAGAGAGATCTCTTTGCCTCCTGTCTGAATTACCAACTATCCCTGTACTGCTGCAGGCCTCTGGCACTGGGCACAGTATTAGTGGATGACTTGAATCTGGATTGGACAGGGAAGTTTCTGTACATCTTTCCCACTGATCTTCAGAGTCCTTCTGAAGCTCAGAGCCCAGCCTGCCACTGTGATTCTAGACACATCAGACTGAGCGAGATAACCCTGATTTCTCTACTCCTGGCCTAGCAGCCAGGCAACCAATTCGACTACCACCGAGCCACAGTCTCCTGACTCTACCTCTAATGAGGATAACATACCCCAACATAGAGTCTCTTCACCTCAAAGCCTGGTACTTGAAGAGCTAGAGTACCCAGACTCTCAGTACTTGGAGCAGGCCCTAAGGATTCTTCACCTGACTAAGAATCCTAACACTGAGAAGACTTATTCCTCAAAATGGAAAATATTTTCTTCGTGGTGCAAGGACAGGCATATTCACTCACTGAAAGCTTTCCCTTCTTCAGTGCTTGACTATTTGGTGCACTTACAGGCCTCATGCCTCCGGGTCTGTCCATGAAAGTTCATTTGGTAGCTGTGTCTGCCAATATTTTGACTGGGAAAGAAGCAGCTTTTATTTCCTATCCCATCTTTAAGAAATTCTTCAAGGGCCTGTCACACTTTCAACCCCCTCTGAGGGAGCTATCTCTCCATGGGACCTGAAACTCTGCATAGCCAAGCTCATGGAGCCTCCTTTTGAGCCTATGGTATCGACTGAGTAAAAGTACATCACTTGGAAAAGTGTCTTTTTGATAATTTTTGATAAGAATTTCAGAGCTGCAGGCCCTCTGCACTGAACCTAACAACATTATCCCTCACAGCGATAAGGTAGTTTGGAGGACAAATAGGAAATTCCCTCCTAAGGTAGTGTCAGAGTTCCATCTCAGGACAGTGACCAGGGGGGGTGCAAGAGCTGCAGTTGCAGTGTCAGGGGGCCCACCGTCTCAGAGGTCAGCATCAAGAAAGCCTTTTTGTCATAGTCAAACTTGCAACTTTCTCTTTGGAACTTGCTTATCCATTTGAAACAGGATCTGTCAGCAGTGATGTCAGAAGATTCCAACTCAAGTTTCACTTGGTGGAGGGAGAACAAAGAAGCAATAGATCACATTACTCAAAAAAAATTATTCTGGGGTTGGTGATCCCAGAAGATGCTGAGATGAATTACATTGATCAATTCCTTGATCATGGTGCCAGCAAGGGGTATGAAGGAGTGGCAGCATGGACAAACTGTGGATGCTTATCAGGACTGATCCCTCCAAAAATTACATTATCAAAATGTCATATGTGATAATGGTAATTTTATATTTATTGGTGAGGATGAAAGCCCTACAATATATTTTGCAGGGGGGTCCTTACAATCGTTGGCACAGCCCTGTTCCATCTTAACCAGTCCATAACACTTCCTGTCTTCCTCACAGATGAATCTGCTCCTGATGAGCAAAAGCTCCATAGTATGGATATGAAAAGGGCACTGACCCACTACCTGGAGCACACCAAGCAGCTCAGGACTTTGCGTACTCAGTTTTTCCTTACCTGTGGTGAAGTAGAGAAAGGCAGACCTGCTTCTAAAAGAATTATCTGTTGTTGGATAGTCTCTTGCATACAGTTCTGTTACAGTAAGGCTGGCAAGCAGCCTCCTTAAGGCTTCAGGGCCCATTCCACTAGAGGCACAGCAGCCTCGGTGATAGCTACAAGGGACATTCCCTTGCTGACTATCTGCAAAGCAGCTTCATGGAGGATTGTACACACTTTCACAAAAAAATACTGTTTGAATGTACAGTCTAGATCAGATGCCAGATTTGGCACAACAGTCCTGCAGAACCTCTTTCCAAAGTAGGTTATGTACCCACCTCCCAGCTCTACTGCTTTGTAGTCTGCACTTGTCAAGCATTGCCTGTGTGTCCAGTACACAGTTTCAGGTTTACTAAGTTGGAAAGGACATCAAGGCTCCAGACCCAATGGGTATGTCCCCCACAAAGTGGGTCATAGCTATATCAACATTTGCCTATTACAGTAGTGTTCATCGAATGTGCATTTAAAGTTATTGAGGTTATTAATAGCAACTATATGCAAGGAGAGCCTATCCCAAGCTTTGGTAGTTCTTATAGTATAATAATTATCTCTTTTGTTAGTTCTGGCATGTGGTACCACTAACTTAATGTTGTGAGATCTTATGTTACTCCTGGTCATACTGTAGTGCAGATCACAACTGCTCATAAGATCTTGTGACTGTAGGATGTTAAATAAGAAGAGTAAGTCCCCTCTTTGGCATCTACAGTACATTGAAGGGAGTGGAGTACTGTTGCAATTAATCTATCAGAGTATGTCATATTTTTAAGTCCTGGGATAGTTTTTGTAATAGACCTTTGGGCTTTTTCCACACTACTAACATCTTTAACAAGATAGGGTGACCAGACTTGTGACACATAGTCAAGATAGGGGCGAACATAATACGATACAGGGGAATGATACATTGCTCAGTGAACATAACTACAATACAGGGGAAATGATACATTGCTCAGTGAACATAACTGTGATACAGGGGAATGATACAGTACCTTGCTCGGTTCTTGTAATAAATGAGTGCTTGATCCTAGTAATCATTCCCATAGTCTTTTTTGAATCAGCTCTGCAGTGATCTGATGGAGGTAGCTTGTTGTTGACTAGTACCTCTAAATCACCCCCTAAATTAGATGTTTTAAGTATGATTTGGTTAAGGATATATGAATCTGAATATGAATATGAATAATTATGATTATTGCAACCAAAATGTATGACAACACATTTGTTAGTATTAAAGGTCATACCATTTTTTATTGCCCATGTTTCCAATTTCCTAAGATCTTCTACTAATGAGAAGTGTTGTGAAATAGTATTTACTGGACCTTCTAACTTAGTGTCATCTGCAAACTTCACTATACTGTTTTTCAGGTCTCTATCCATATTCATTATAAACAGTTTAAATAGTGTTGGGCCCAGTACAGATTCCTGAGGTACACCACTGCTAACCACTCCCTGCTTAGACAAACTACTGTTAATTCAAACACGTTGGCTGTGATCACTTAGCCAACTATGCATCCATTTAACCAAACAATGGCTAATGCCAAGTTCTAATAATTTGTCGGTTAGAATGTTATGTGGAACCTTATCAAAGGCCTTGGAGGAATCCAATAGTATAATGTCAGAAGGGACACCATCATCCAAATTTTCACTAATGCTGTTATAAAAGGTAATTGGATCAGTCCCACATGATCTACCCTTTGCAAAACCATGTTACCTTGAATCACACGTCCTGTTGTTAAAAAAAGCTTCTAGTTTATCCTTAATTAATTTTTCCAAAATCTTACAACAGTGGGATGTCAAACTTATAGGTCTGTAATTATCTAAGTGCCCCCTATTTTCCTTCTTAAAAACTGGCATGACAATGGCTGATCGCCAGTCAAGTGGTACATAGCCATTTTGTAATGAAAGATTGTAAATAATTGATAATGGATAGACTAGAATCTGAGCTGTATTTTAAAAAAATAAAGGACTGATGTTATCTGGTCCCGGGCTGGATCTAGTGTTCAGTTTAATTAGTTCAGAGTAGACTTCATTGTATGTAATGTAATTTACTCTATTACCTTTATTATTGATATTTACTTTATAATTTGTTTTAGGGGAAAAAGACTGAACAGAAATAATAATTAAAAATATCTGATTCGTCATTGTTTATTATGGTATTATACTTAATAATAGGCCCGATAGTCTTAATGGACGTCCTACAGTTAGAATTAATATAAATATAAAGTAATTTGGTATCTTTACTGTGGGCTAATCTAAACTCGTGTTTGAGTTGGCTTTCTTAATAAGGTTTTGTAAAAGCTTTAGGGTTTTGTTATAGGCCAGTTTATTAGCTTCTGATTGATTGTTTTTAAGCATTTTAAATGCTTTCTGTTTAATTTTCATCTGATGGTTTATTTTAGCATTCATCCAGTTGGGCACCCTACCTTTTCTATTCTTTTGTTAAACAGGTATAAAAACACTTTCTGTAGTATATATTGTGTTTTTAAACTTATTCCAGGCAATGTCATTGGATAAACCCTGGAACATATCGTCCTAGTTCATAGTAGATAAATGCTGAATAATATGTTCAAAGTCAGCTCTATTATAGTTCTTAAAAATAGTAGAGCGATATGTTTTATCACGACTAGTGACCAAACCCACCATAACCATATTGGGATCACTACATCCCAGGGAATTGGTAACAGTAACATTACAAATACTTTCTTGGATGTTTGTGAGAAATAGATCCAAAATATTATTAATCTGGGTAAGTTCATCAACTAGCTGTTCAAGGCCATTCTCTGCATAGAGTTCCACAAAGGATTGCTCCAATAAAATAATACCTTTAGAGTTAGTCCAGGATATACCTGGAAAATTAAAATCCCTAAGATAATCACATCCCCTTGCTCTGTGATGGTAGAAATTTCTTGGAGGAGAGCACTTTTACACATTTCAGAAGAACCTGGGGGTCTGTAACAACAACCTAAGAATAACTTAGTTCTACCTGGGAATGAAGGTTTGACCCATAGTCTTTCAAACTTCACACTGGAATATATTTTAACTTGATGGGATTCAGAAGAGATGGAACTGTTGATGTAGAAGCACACCCCCATCTAGTTCTGGATTCTCTCTTTTTTTTTTTAAATAGCTGATAACCTTGGATGTCTCTCGACCAATCCGAGGACTGGTCCCACCAAATTTCCATTATTGCTACCACATCAATATCATATAATTTACAGAAGACTTGTAGTTCAGCTTTTTTTAAGTGGTGTAACCTCTGTGCATTAGCAAAGAGAATTTTACACTTGCTGGTTGCTGGTAGGTGTAAAACTTATTGGAGTTTGCACTATGATATCTGTATGATAGACGACCCCCCTCGACTTAGTTTAAAGTTTTATTGATAAAACTTTCTATTCTTTTCCCCAATAGGGAACTACCACGTTTACTCAAATGGAGGCCATCCCAGGAAAATAGATTATGATGATCCTGAAAGTTTTCCCAGTGTGTCATACAAGAACATCCTTTTGCTAGGCACCAACTCCTGAGCCAATTATTAATATTTTTAATTTTATTAGTAATGACAATAGTCACTCTAGGGGCTGGGAGGAGTTCTGAAAAGCATACCTGGACATCATTAGCAATAAGTAATTCACTTAGAATGATAAATGATTTTTTGATATCCTCCAGTCTGGTGTAATTCACATTATTTGAACCTGCATGGATTACAACAAGTGGAGAATCACCACCGTTGCAAAGAATCAAATTTATCATGGCAGAAAGATCAGATATTGTAGCCCCCCTGTAGCTGTTACATGTTCTATTCAACTTATCTGTGTTACAGATAATTTAATTTATATGTTTTATCATGAAGTCTCCTAAAACAAATGTTTGACATTGTTGTTAGACTACCTGAGGTACAGGCTGGCCCATAACCTCATCTGTTGTTATAGGTTTAATAGGTCTGCTTTTGTCAGTATTCCCTGGGATCTGAGTACCTGGGGCAGAGTGTGGATCAGTATCATTCCTTACTATGTGTCCAGTTCTGGAGGGGTTAATTTCAGGGCTATCAGTATCCATATTTACTTGTATAGTTTTGTCCCTGCTATCATTGCTAATAGTTTTGGTTTCTATGATGGAAGTATTACCAACAAGGTTACACAGCAGTGGGACTGATTCTTTACTTATACTCTCATGGTTAAGGCAAGAAAACTTATTTACCAAGGGTAATGTAAAATTCATGGATCTATGGCCTTTTTGGTTTTTATTTCCCACAACAGTTGTCCATTCCCCTTCCATGCTATCAAACTCCTCTATTTCTTTCTCCATTCTTTTACTGGCTCCATGACCCACAGTGGTATTTCAAATATCCACTGTGGTTAGTGGGGTTGTTCCAAACATACTACAGTCTGTAGCTATTGCAGTCTTGGGACAAGTGGAACCTGCCCAACATCAGTACTCTTGATTCTTTGTTGAATTTCTTTCTGATTTTTAATGATAGAGTCTAGCTTTGAGTTCCATGTTTTTATCTCATCTTCTAAGCTGGTAATGAAGAGAAACTTTGTACACTTTGAATCAGACTCCGATAAAACATTTTTGGAGACAGTGTACATGGAGCAGGAGTGGCATTTGTAGCAATGCTCTCCTCCCTGGGTATTAATTGTATGACTCATTTTGCCTACTTATACTGCAAACTGATACAGCAAACCTTGGTAAGCAAACTGAGCTCTGGTAGCAAACAAATAATGAAACAATGAAGGGAATAACTGCTAATTATATAACATTTGTTACATGCAGCAGGATTTAGGAATATATATATATATATATATATATATATATATATATATATATAGAGAGAGAGAGAGAGAGATAGTCCAGTACAATTTGCTTACTGCAACTGATTTAATAATATCCTATGTGCTGTACAAAGTCACTGAGAAAAGCAGTCTTACCATTAATATTAAGCAGGCTACCTGCAGTTCCTGTGGCTACTGTGGACACTGCAGACATGTGCAGAAAAGCTGTGTGTGTCTTAGCATGCATCTTCACATGCGCTTGACTGCCTGTGCTCACCCCGCTCACAGGGCATGCTGTTTAATAGCATCTGAACCAGGAAATAGCATGGGTTATGTGACACTCGGCCCTGAATTTACACAGTTGTAGAAGTACTAAAAATGCACAGTACAGGGCAGAAGATGGACTGGTTACTCACTAAAGTGAGTTCTAAACTGCTTAAGTGTAATTAAACACTCCTGGATTAAAAAGTTCCCTACGCTCAGCACTGCCGCTGGACAGGAAGATGTAGTTCTGTGAGCCTCAGTGAAGAACTACTGCTCCCAAACTACTTCCTGCCCAGTTAGTTCACACAGCAAAGCACTTATAATATTTCATACAGCGCAGAACCATACAAGGGTAGCATTGCACTCCTTCCAAAGCTGTCTCACTACTTCTAGAGTGGTCTCACAGAATGTTGATGGGACGGGAGGTTCTTAGATGCTACTTGGCTAAGACAAAGAACATACTGAACAAGTGGGTAATAAAAAGCAAAAGCAGTTTATTACAGATACTCACACCAGAATGAGTAACAGAGTTGCAGGGAGATGATTTCCACCAGTCAGCCCGAGGGTTTCTCGCTTCTCTTCAGGGAGGGACTGGCTGGCAGACACACAAGTATTACAGATAAGAATGCAGTTTTCAGATATGGTATACAAACATAATTGGCTAGATATAGCAAAGTGTAATAATAGGTAGGTTCCTCATGTGGAAACATCAGGAAATAAAACATGCACAGTCAGGGTAAATCTTAGAACAAAGAGAAAGCACTGTCAGCAAAGAATGAAAATGAAAAATATGATAACAGTTCTTTCTGAAACAAAGAGACTGCAGGGTAAGCAGAAAAGCATGTGGCATATGAGAAACATATGAACACACATAAAAGGCATAGCAGGTATAATGTATAAAAACAATAAAAATAAGTAAAGGAACAGATTAAAAACAGTATGAACATGATGCATAGCACCAAATGACAAGTGCAATGCAGCAATATCAGAGTAAGAATAAAACAAGGTTATGAAAGATTACTTGTGTTATGAGCTTGTGTAGGTGCTTAGAGATACAGTTATGTGTGGGTCAGTAGATGGTATAGAACCCAGGCATAACACAAGCATACTGAAGAATTTCTGGGGTGGGAAGAACAAATTACTCACTATGGTAATATTGTTTCTCCCAAGGTATTCTTCAGTATGCTTGGCCTCTCACTCATCCTCCCCTACATAACCTGACAGAATAGTTCTGCAGTCCATACTTTGGGACAAATTTCACTGCTGAGCTTCAAAGTTAAAGCTTTTATAATGATAGGTGTTTTTCTGGTTGTTATACATTGTTCTTGTTCACATGTTTTGATGGTTCTGATAAGAATTGTTGGTGCTTTTTGCCCCTTAGCTTTGTAATTAATCTGATTGACCTACTACTATTGCTCATGCAGCACTCCCACTTTCTGCTCTCTGACTGGCTGATGCCAATAGCTATTAGCATAAACTCCTCCTTCTCCAGGACAGTTGGACCTAGCTGGCATTCTGCACTTGTCAAGCATACTGAAGAATACCTTGGAAGAAACAATATAACTACGGTGAGTAATTTTTCTTTCTGTAGTTGTCCATTACTAATGGGTCATGTAAATCCTCCAGAAATGTTACCTTTAAATGTGAATAGAAAATGTTGAGACAATGTGGTTTCCTTGTCTCCCGATGACACATCTGTTCCCACTGTGGCCATCGTGACTTGGTCCCGTGCTGTAAACAATTAAACCATTTCCACATGTTTTTTTTAAACTAGACTTCCCCTCACTCATCCTGCACATTTCCTAATAGCCTGTTTGGTGGTGGTTTGGGGGTTGAAGAATTACAGAGTGGACCTCCTCTTTGGCCGTTTGTGTGTGTGTGTGTGTGTGTGTGTGTGTACCGCTCGCTCCTGCCATCAGTCCTGATACAAAACCAAAAAAAACACATTTTTCTCTCCCTTTCTCTTTGTCTACTGTCACATGATAGAAACTGCAGCTCCTACTGACTAAAAATGTTTTTTAAAAAGTACATGGAGTGCCAGCCCAGTGGCGCTGAAGGTTGAGGCACTGGATGGAACACCTAGCGCTACGCTGGCCATCTGAGTTTGGGAACAAGCTCAGGTGCCGGGGGTTGGCAGGGGTGAGTGAGGATTGAGCACCCACTGGGCTGCTCTCCTCCCTGGGGGGGAGGAAGGAACATCACTCGGCATGTCAGCAGCTCTCGGTGGAGACCGGGAGTGCTGCAGCATGTAGGGCAGCATGTACTTAGTGTGGCTGATGCTTGCCAGGGTTGTGCCATAGTGTCAGGGACGTGCACCATGCACGGAAGGGGGGAGCGCACACCAGAATAGGGAAAACACCAGTCTGCAGGGTAGGTGTCAGCACCTGCCCCATGTCCACTGCTGGGTCCATCCTGCCTGGTCTTCCAGTATCTTCCATCCAGTCTGTCACCCACAAACTGGAGACTGACTGTACAGAGTGCCGAAGAGGAGGGGTGACCCCACCCCAGATGGGTTCAGCTGAGGTGTCAGTTGTGTGGGTTGACAGGGAGGATAGAGGAGGCTCAGATAGGAGGAATCAGGCAGGGCAGGAACAGGCAGGATGCCTGAGAGAGACTCTGCAGACCATGTCTGGAGGGGGAAAAAATAAGTAAAAAAAAAAGTACATGGGGGAAGTTTTCCTGAATGTTACACACTTTGTTATGCATTTTGTTAGGAACAGCACTGTGGTTTGTACAATGACATCACTTTGTAGTAGGCAGAAGGATGATTTTATCATAAATTCATATAAGCACATCTTTTTTCAACAGTCTAAAAATTATTTTTCTAACTGCAAAGAGTAAAAAAAAAAAAGCCCATTTTATAACTGCAATAAGACGCACGGGGTGTACATTGAACAGACATTGCCATACTTCGAGGGCTAAAGGCACTTGGCCTGCAGCCTTGTGCCTCAGTGCACCCCGGACACGCAGTAATATCTGTTTAATGCACACCCCATCATGTCCTACTGCTTACAGTACCTGTCCCTCATCTTCCCTGTCTGACACAGGCAGATACTGCTTCTGTCAGCATTGTCTCCACCATTGCTGACCTCTGCTCACACAGGTGGCATCTTACAGATACCAGACTTGGAAGTTCCAATTAGCTGGCTGCCAGTTTTGTGCAACCAAAGTCCCCCAAAATATGTAAATTAAAAATGCAGCTTAAAATGATGTTACAGTTGCAGCAATTGACATGGTAAGATATTCTCTGAAATTTCTGTGGCATCTCTAGAGAAACTCCCTGCCTGCCTGCAGTACCACTGTAAGGACAATGGAGAGTATCTCTTCAGAAATATCAGATTTTACAGAAATATCTATGTCTATTGCTGCACTGTATGTGTCCAAAAACAAAGTAAAAACAAGGTAAAAACAGATAAAAATAATTAAAAGTCCCAGATCTATGCTGCCTTATATGCTTTGGAGAATACTTCCACAGAATATCTCAGGGTAAAGTGGCAACAAGACTTGGGTATAGAAATTATCCCTCAACAGAGGGGAAAATTACCTGATGTATACCCATAAATCCATGTACTCTTATATGTAGAAAGAGTTCGCCCGGAAGGTCATAACTTGTTATTTTTTTACACCATTCCTACAGCCAAATATGGTTTCTGAGTTCCCCCACACTGTTGGAGGGGCTGCAGAGAATCCAAGATGAGCCATGCACACATCTTTTGGTTTTTTTGCACCCCTATTCCCTCCCTGGTCGGTCACTCCTTTGGGTCCCCCAATGTCTCCCCATCTGCTCACTCTCCCTCTCACTGGTCACTTACCTCAAATCATGGCCCCCCTGCAGGTAACCTGGCATATCCCTTCGCTGGACAGGTCCCCCTTCTCCAAGAGGGAAGGCACCAGTGGGGGCAGCCAGCACACTTCCTATTTGGCCCAGGGTGCCACTAAGGTAGGGCCAGCTATCGAGGCCTAGCAGCAGCGGGGGACTGGAGAGACTGTCATCTGGGCTACCAGGGCAGTTTCCTGGTTTTCTCCTTGGGGTGTGGCATGCCACTGACATCATGGGATATGCTGACATCCACCACCCCTCCAGCATTTCCAGCTCAGGTGTCCATGCTGTGCTTCCAGCCTCCACCAAGGGCCAGCAGGCTCCGAGGTGCATCCTTGCCCTCCCCCTTGAGAAGGCGAGCTGTCCTGGGATGCTCCTTTCCTTTCTCCCCTGCCAGCCCTTCAGTGACTCGATTCCATTCCCGAACCCAGGTTGCCACAGTCACAGGCGGAAATCCAACTACTGCACCGATGGGCCGGGTCATGCACACATCTTTTGGCTTTGTCTGAGATTCTGAGCCTTTGGAGTTCCCTTGCAAACTGAAGTGAAGGAATTTTTGAACCCTCCCTAGTGGTTACCCCACAGTTAATCTTGTTTTTAGATATACCAGGAAACCTCAGATTCACTCCCACTAGGAAACCCCTCACTGTTTGCCTTTTAGCAGCCAGGAAACTATCACTAAAAGCTGGCTTACTGATAAAGTACCAACGGTAGAGTTGGCATACTGTAAATGAATGATCGATATTTATGACATGGAGAAACTAACTACGAAGGTATCACACACATTTCTGAAATCTGAAGTCTTATGGTGGAAATGGGTAATACATATAATGAAAACCCATATTAATATTCTGGAACCACACTTAGAATTAAATGACTCTCCAGTGTTGATGAACAGTGGTACAAAGTGTGTCAGCATGTTAGAAGCAACAAGGAGCTCTAGTACTTTGAACACAAGAGGAAAACTCCCCAGATCTACTGTTAGCACTGTATTAGAATACTGTTAGGTTGCTGCCAGAATCTCTGCTTCGGCAGCTACTAGTAAAGTGTAAAATTAAAAAGGCTTCGTACAATTAAACATTATGCACTAAAAATCTACTTTTTAATGTAAAGATTTTGTCTTCAATTTACTTGTGATCACAGTTTCAAAGTTTTAAATCTTACAAAGTGTAATAATCTTGCTATATATTTTCAGATTTTTTAGTGACTTCAGACACTAAGATCAGTAAAATGGGACAAGCCACTGGTTGTATGCAGAGAAAATTCCAACACAGGTTTAAATTCATAGGTGTGACAGGTGGAGGGAGGGGAGTTGTTCCTGGATGCCCATAATATAAAACCATCATTTGCATTCCTTTATTTGAAATAGCACTTGACTGTCAAATATACCTTTTCCCAGTATCTGAATTTCTATAGAAACTGTTTGATATCTTGTGGCTGCTGAGTGAACGAGTATCTGACTCTGTAGTGTCTGTCAAATAAAAACGTCATTAATCTGCATTGTACAAACACTGTCAGCTAAAGAGAGAATGTTGAGAGTTGCTTGATATGTGCTTTGGTCTGTATAATTTCCATGGTGAGTGAGGGAAAACTAAGCCAATGACTGATACTGAGGTGAGGTGAGTAGACCTCCCACTCAGAAATTGCAGTAGTGGCTCCAGAGTTGTATTACTAAATGGAAAGTGTGGTTATGTGCTGTCAGTCATCATAGGGGTCTGATGCTATAGTACTAGCAGGTCTGAAGATTCCTCAACTATGTGGGAGCTTGTAGGAATGTCTCCAATGTACTGTTTGCTTCCTCTGTTCCCAGCTGGAGAGTAACACAGTGTCCTGGGAAGCAGGGGTAGCAGCGGTGCACCAGCTAATGCAAGGGGAAAGGGGCCCAGTCCCAGATGGATTCCCAGGAAGGCAGTAAAGGTTGGAGAAATTGAACGGAGGGGCTGACAGAGAAGTGCAAGCTGCAATAAATTAACAAGTAATAGCCTGTTTGTTTATACCCTGCTTGTTATTTGCCCATTCTGTCTGTTTTGTCTGTTTAGACCTTATTTGCTACTTTACCAGAAAAAAGACCCAGTTTCAATCTCTTTGTATTTTTATGGTTGCATAGCAAGAGTTATGAATTACAAGGTGTAATTATGTTTAAAAGGGGGGCTTGGTACCATGTGACTGTGAGTACAGCATAGCTGTGTCTCTCCACCAGAGTGGACTTGAATCACATCTCACTGTATCCACTCCATTCAGTACTGTGCGGTTTCTTCCTCCCTCCCAACCGCACTATTTTTTCCCCTCTCCCTGCTACACTATTTTCTTGAGTGCCAACTACAGCTACTGGAAGCATCTTGACTCTGTAAACACCCATCTACACTGGCACTGTGCTGATATCAAAACTCGTGTATGGCCATTTTTACATTTTTCAGGGTGTCACTAAGTAAGGCAATAGTCAAAAAACGTGAGTGATCCTGAATACGTGGATGTCTTTCTGAAATAAATATGAACACTGGAAGTGCATAAAAAACATATTTCAAAAATGGAGCTGTGATCCTGAACATGTGCAGAATGGTTGGGATCTTGATTCTATTTCTCAAAGTGTTTTATGTGTACTTCCAGTGATCATTTTCATTTCAGAAAGACATCTATGTGTTCAGGATCACTCACTGTTTTGGATTATTGCCTTACTTAGTATCACCCTGAAAAATGTAAAACCAGACACACATGAGTTTTGATTATCAGCAGTCAAGATGCTTCTGGTAGCTGAAGCTCAGTGGCAGCTCATCCTGAACTGAATAATTAACGAGCATTTATCAAGGCCAAACATTTGATTACATTGTAATAAAAAGATTGCATTCTTACATCAGACTTCCTACTGTGGGTTAACACTAACAAAAGCGGTAAAACATTAAGAAATACGACACTCAACTGACTGCTGACAGCCATTGACATCATTCAAGGACTGACGTCAGTGGCAACCGCACATGTGTACACTGAACATCTGATCAGAACAGCTGGCTCAAGATCATTTTCTGGCATATTTTTCCCGGCAACAACTAAAATGGCACACTTTATGTCCCAGGATAAAGATACCCTGTCAGTTCGAGTGTTGTAGCTGTACATTTTAAATTATATTAGTACAAAATTGCTCTGTCAGTGTATAAACACCCCCATGCTGAACAAAGCAGGCAGTTGACTGTATAGCCATTTGAAAACTTTACTGCTCCTTACATCATATGTTCAAGCTAGCAGTCAGACATATAAATTTGCTTGTCTGATGTATGCTAAATATCTGTGCTTGTACTTTAATTTTCTATTACTGTTACTCGTGCCTGTTCTTCTCGATCCACCCTCTGCCTGTTCTCCCCCCCTCCATCTCAACACCTCCCTGCCTTCCCCACATTCTTGTCATCTATATTTTCCCCTGCCCTCCTCACCCCTCCTCCTCCATGTTCCCTTTCCTTCCAACCTCTTCACCTTTTCCTTCCCTCCCCTTGTTTCTTCTTCCTTACCCCTCTCCCCTCCCTCCCTTGCCATATATTTTCTGTGGCTCTCTACATTTTCAGTTCTTTCCCTCTCTTCTTTCTTCTCCTCCATCCCCCCACCACCACCCTACTATCTCCAGGCTCTACATTGAGCTACCGCACTCATTTTGACAAGGTCATATTCTGACTGCCTTATAACCTGCTTTAGTGGTACTTTCATACCTGCCCTTCATTTATCACTATTTGTAACATATTTGTTTTGGAACTTTGTTGCATTGTAACCTCCTTGATTTGTAACTTGTTTGTTTTGGAATCTTACTGCATTGTAACTGCCTCAATTAATCCTCCGTCATGTTATTGTATCTACCTTTGTTTGATGCAAAACGTTTGTAAAAGAATCCCTGGTTCAAAGATATTTGCAATCCTAGCAATCAATAAATAGATAAATAAAATAAATAAAATGTTGTTTAGTTTGATGGCATCCTCATTCGTCATTGTACTGTGTGAATCATAGTTTCTCACACAGCTGCAGCACATCAGTGCCAACAGTGGGAGTGGTCCCATCTAAGAAAAAGATATTCAAATCTACAAGACAGGTGATATGGTGTTAAGCTATAATTTATATTGCTTTTCTATTCCTACTGAGTCACTACTACCACTACAACAGTGCTCCCAGATTTATCTGGCATTTTCCTGATAACACCAGGGCAATTTTTATTTATTTAGTTATTTCTGTATTTATTATTGTCTCAGATTACAACCTCTGAGCTACACGCTGTTTTACAAAGATTCCACGTCAGAGTGAGAACAAACAGGTACAGTAAATACAATGCATGATACAGTAACATATCAGAGTTCAACATCAGAGTGAGAACAAATAACAAGTACAGTAAATACAGTGGATGGTACATAAATATATGGGAATTACTTATAATGTAAGTACAGTGTGTATATCAGTATTGTGGGGGAAATGAATCATCCAGAATAACAGGTGTTTTTCTATAGATTACATTGTTTCCTATGTAAGCCTAATTCAAGTCTGGAGACCAGAGCAACCTCAACAACTGTAGACCAATTTCTATTCTACCAGTCCTGTCCAAGCTAATGGAAAAATTAATGCACGTTCAAACAAAACAATGTCTGGAGAACTTCAACCTACTTAACCCACTCCAATCAGGGTTTAGGCAAAATCACTGTACCGTCTCAGCCCTGGCAATGATAACTAATGGCTGGTTCTCTGCCATTGACAACAAACAGTCTACTTGTGCTGATTTCCTTGACTTAAGCAAGGTGTTCGACACAGTGGATCATACCCTCCTCCTGCACTGCCTAACATCCCTGGGATTTCATGACACTATGGTAAAATGGTTCTCTAGTTATCTCTCAGACAGGCTGTTAAGAATAAATGGCTGACAGAGCCATGTCAGACACGGTGTCCATCACAAGGGGAGTCCCTCAGGGATCCATTCTAGGGCCCCTCCTCTTTACTATTTACAGCAACTTATTGGGCAATAACATTTAACAATCCAAGCTGCACTTCTTTGCCAATGACATGGTCCTCTACATCTCTAGGCCTTCACTGTGCAAAGCCTGTGTCAAGTTACAATCTGATTTCAATCAGCTACAGTTCAACCTGGCCCATTCAAAACTTCTAAACACACAGAAGACAAAGATTTTTTTTCATCAAACCATATGCCCTCTACTCTCAGTATTCAGAGTACCTCATTGCCCATCACTACTATATTTGGGGACATCCTCAAGGTTGTGGACAATTCAAGTATCTTGGAATATGGCTAGACAATAAATTAACTTTTAGTGCCCATATCAACTGCCTTGTCAATAAGCTAAAAGCCAGTCTGGGGTTTTTCTTCAGGAAAAGATCCCTATTTACACTCGACTGCAGAAGAAGACTGGTCCAGGCCACATTCCTACCACTCCTTGACTACGGGGATATAATTTACAATTGCAGTGCACCAATTCACACTCGCAAACTTGATGTCTGGTACGATCGTGCATTACGTTTCTTACTAAATGCTCTGGCCAGGACACATCATTGTACCCTCTACTCTCCTTTGAACTGGACCTCACTATCAACTAGGTGTATGTTCCATATTGGGCAGTGGACTCTAAAATTGCTGACTGGCAAGTTGCCTTGGTACATATGCTCCCTAGTGCACTAGTCTCACAATGTGTATGCACTGCGCACCTCAGACTTTGTGTTCCTAGATGTTCCCAGGACACGTACTAATCAGGGCAGAGGTGCCATTAGTTTTGTCCTCCCATCTATATGGAACCAGCTGCAAAAAAACATGAAACTAACTGAGATAGTCACGTTAAATTGCTTAAAGTCCCTAGCCAAAATGCATCTGAAGTGGTCTGCTGCTGCTCTTCTCACTAAGCTAATATATGAATCCTCACCTTCCCTTCTGCTTGTCATCCTATCCCTGTCTCCCCACCAACCACCCAGCCTATCCTCTCATCCATCTGCCCCACTCACCGCTTTATTCCTACCCTTACCCCTTTACCCATTCTGCCTCCAAGCACTTCTTCCCTTCCTCCTTCTCCTCCTCCCTGTCTCCCCACCCCTCCCCTACCCCTATATTCCTACCCCAGCCCACTTTACATTCTGCCTCCTAGCACTTCTTCTGTTCCTTCCCTCCCTGTCCCTCTACCCCTCCTCCCCTACCCCAATCACCTTCTTCCCTAGACCCCTCCCTGTAACCCCATCTCTGTGCACAATATTCCTGTCCTGCAGAATCTACCACCCTCCCCTTCTGCAAACTCCCTATCTCCCTACCCCCTCCTATCCTACCCCTACCCCAGTCACCACTCTCCCCTTGACCCCCTCCCTGTACTCCATCTCAGTGCACAATATTCCTGTCCCTCTGAATCTACCACCCTCCTCTGTGATGTCATCTACAGCCTGATGTTTTCACTTTTTTCTTTTTTCCTTTTCCTTCTGTCCCCAGTGAAGACTTGTCTCACTCTATATATATCATTTACATGCACATTAGTGCAGTTAGTTTTTGTACGTAATGCATCAGATATTTGCAACAATCCAAGTTGTACCTTATCATTGCCATTGCTGTTTACTTGTGTTATCCAAATCTGTTTTGTATAAGATCATGTACAGTGAAGCTCACCAGGATGAAACCCACTTCTAAGGCATTCTGCAGTATGCTGCAGCAGAGATACTGCAGTAAACAATGTAATTTCAATGAAAATCAATACTTTTTGTTATGCAGGAAACTGTGACACTGCCAGGATGAAGTGAATGTCACAGTTTCCTGCATGAAAAAAGGGGCTAACTGATATTAAAATTACATTGTTTTACGCAGTTATTCTGTGGCAGCATGCTGCACAGTGCTGCAAAATGCTGCAGAACTGGGTTTCATCCTGGCGAGCTTCACTGTACATCACTGTATTGTTTGAAATCTCCAGGACCTCCTTGTGAATGATCTTGGCCAATGGAGTAATTCCTGTAATAATAAACTTGAACTTGAAGCCTAATTACTATATTTTTCTGTATAATCAATACAAGTCTATGGGAAGAATTCCCCTGTAGATGGCCCCTAATCCATGTGAAATAGATTTTACAGCTGTATTAGCTCTGACCAGAGTTTGTTTATTTATTCAACAGATTTCAGTTTCACAAAATACCAGTAAAAGACATCAAGAATTGTTATATTGATACAACTGGCAGTTTGAATGCAACCAGTACCTTCAACCACATTCTTTGTGACTATCGTCAAAATTCACATGTGATGGTGAACCACTTTCAACAAATGAAAATGTGTTTTTATGATTATTTAATGAGTGTTTTAGGACAAATGTTATTGTGATAAGTTATTTTGTTTAAGGTAATATTTGCTGTATGAAAAGTTTATTTATATGTTTTGTTCCTTGTTCTCTGTTTGCTCTAATTAAGAATACTGTTTGCTCAGGACCTTGTTGTAAATAAGTATTAGCTCAATTGAGTGATTCATGGTTCACATGTTGGTATATGAATAAAATTTTACAATGCAAAATTTTACAATACAATACAATACAATACTTTCTGACCCATGACTAGTGTGGCCAAAATGCAGACACAGCTAAAACCTTACTATCATCATCCAGTCCTCAAAGAGATCATGTGAGAAGCCAATACCCTAAGACACCACCTTTGAACACAGTAGCTGAAAGTACTACATACCGTATATTATGCAGAAACACATGAGCCTTCATTGGTCACTGGGGTGAACAAGTGTGTAGGCAGCCCCTCCCAGATTTCTAGGTATATGAAGATGTCAACAGTCCGTAGGGAGGGGCAGTCACAACATGTAGCTAACGTCCTGGATGGCTTACATTTACCCAGGTCCTGGATGAAGGGGGGTGCTCCCTGGTGCTGGGCTAGAAGAAAACAGTGGTTAGAAGCCATACAGTCATTAGAAATTAGGTAAATTCACTGGAATTGGAGAACAATGGGATCCCAATTTAATAAATGGAGCAATATCAAAATATCCACTCCATAGAGCAGTTAATACCAGGAGGAGGACAATGTATTGCACTGGACCATGGAGGTCACATTATTGCATGAGTCCCAAGACACATAGTCCTTTACATGGAGCGTGGTCTGGATGACCCCAAAACCTTTAGTCAGCTCAGTTTATTTTAGATGAAATAATCCAGTCCTCACTCATTCAAAAAAGAAAGTAATCCATAGGCAGCTCGTCTTGCTCTTACTGACCCTCAAAGTACTGCTTCACACTCTGTGCTCCCATGGCCCCACTTGGGGCCCTTAATCACAGTCCCATTATTCAAAATTAGTTTTGGGAATGGAACACTTTGCCTCTCACTTCGGGGCTAGCATTCCCTTCTTCCTCACATATCTCCATTCCTCCCAGGGCTTACCCGACCTCTCAGATCAGAGCCAATGCTCACTATCCCACAGGTCCAAAACCACATTTTCTCCTGTCTGGGCTTAGCTGGCATCTCAATCCAGGGCCAGGGCCCACACCATTCCCCTTATTGGTGGCATTTCAAAATCTCCCTGTCTTCCTACAAAGCATGGCAGCTCCTTCTTTCCAGGGCTGCATCATTGTGTTCTCCCTTGGACCTCATCGGAGGTGCTCCATATCAAACCACTGCTGTTTCACATTTTCTGGGGCTTCTGACTGTTGATCCCCCAAAATGGGGCCTCTTGTTTTAGTGGCCACTGCCACATCAACATGGGGCTATCTACTTACCACATTTCTGGGAGAAAAACTGCCAAGCCACTCAAGTGGGCAATCACCCCCTCCCGAACCTGGCCTCCTCCCCTTCCCGCTCTATTCTCTCTTTCTGTTTTCTCATGCTGTCTTTTTTCCTTCTCCCTACTGGCTCTCAAAACTCCGCCCCATGAGGCAATAACCAGTTAACCCTTTGGTGACAGGGATGATAGGTCCCACTCATATTCAGGGTGCACAATCAAATGCACCATAACAATGCCCCAAAATGGGGTGGGGGCTATAAGCCCTACAGAAATAAATGAATATCCCTTATCTCAGTTAGGTTCCCCAGTGCATGGGGCATGAATGGTAACCCAGTCACCATAGGAACTACATTGTTGTGGCCAGACCCTAAACCAACATATCTATGCCTTACCATACCCTACCCACATAGGAGTGTAATTTTCAATTTAGCATGGCCCATAGCGCTACTCTTCATCTCCATAACTATTTTTGCCAATACATAACAGGGTGAGACCAATTACATTGTTGCACCACACCTTCTGATAAGGAAACAGCAATATGAAGACTTGGAGCAATTTTTATAGCAACATTAAAAGGAATAAGAATTTGGAAACTTTCTGATCAGTGAGCCGCAGGAGCTAAAGTCCATGATTTGAAATCTTGCACAAGTTTCTGAGCCAAGCCTTGCTGTAGATCCTAACTACATTGTTCTCCATCTTGGGGTCTTCCTCTCATCCTTCTTCTGCCTAGATCATCATGCATAAGTGGTGTCCTTGCATAAGGCCCCTCTGGGGTAGGTGATCTCTCCAATTGCCTTCGGGGCGCAAGGTGCCACTACCTTACACCAGTAATGGGCTACCACAGATGTCTGTGGTGGCTTATGGGTTTGTTTCTCACCAGAGGGGAGTGGGGGGAGGGTCATATCCAGTTACAAAGAAGTGCCTCCAACCAGATAACAATTTAAGTGGACCAAATGACTGGTCAGTAAACCTCCCTTGGATGGTGTCTGTACCCACATTCCCACTGTGGTAACTCATCTCACAGACCATACACAAAGGCAACAGCCCCTTCCCCCACTTCATTGAGCATGCATAATATTATTGTGGAGACAATTAAGAGATTTGCTTAACAACAAATGCGTTTTTATTGCAAGAAACAGCTCTAAAAGGGAAACATATTAATGCAACAAATATCCACATGTGGGGTTACATAGAAACATAGACTTTGTCGGCAGATAAGGACTGCTTGGCCCATCTAGTCTGCCCATTTCCCTACCTACAGGATAGGCCATAGATCCTAGTTAACCAACAGCCTATTTCTTCCTACCCCCCACAAGAATTGCCTTATGTCTGTCCCATGCATTCTTGAATTCTCCCACAGTTTTAGACCCCACAACCTCCTCAGGAAGGCTGTTCCATGCATCCACTACCCTCTCTGTGAAATAATACGTCCTCACATTGCACCTGAACCACCCTCCTTCTATCTTTAAATTGTGTCCCCTTGTTCTTGCAAGTCTCTTTTTCTGAAAGATGCTACCCTCTTGGACTTGGGTTTTAGGGTATTGTCAGGCTGGTTTCTTAGATGCCCTTCTAGGTGTGATCTAAACTGCAACCCCCTTTGTTGCCTTCCTCAGACAAGATATCAACTCACAAAGTTTGCTGAGGCTGCCTCTAAGTGGATCCAATCAGGCACAGCTAACCTTAGCCCATCCCCACATCACAAACACACTATAATACTAAGGAGGACCTCCTGTACTAGAGGCTGCTTCTTTCCCACCTGGCAACAGGAATTTCCCTTACTTAATATATGGAAGTTCCCTAAAGCACAGGCCTTGGGGACCTAGGGTTAAATCGGTATAGGCCCAATAATATTTCAGTGGGCTGGCTGGCATGTTCCAGGACTGGTATCAGAAGCATTTGTTTAGTGCACCCCTGCAACCCTTGGAAGGGCTACATGTGTGGGGCTTGAGTGAGAAGTCCTACCCCTACTCTGGCTATATTCAAATTTGGTTGTCCTATCCCACTTCTGTGGCTGGAGTGGCAGAGCAAGTGGAGACCCTAGCCTACTGAACTGTATGATGGGGTCCCGTTGTTGATTGAAACTAATTCACATATGTTTGGGTGATTGGCGCAGTTGTGTTATGAAAAACAAGGGTCCCGGACTGGGAGAGCTCTAAGAATTCTGGCCTTGATTAAAAAGGCCTATGAGGCTCAGAGAAATGCTGATAGAATGGAACCAGAGGAGCTGGTTAGGGTTGTCTGGAAGAAGGATCCTGAATCTTTGCTTTTGGCACCAAATGCTCAATGTGTTCTACAAGGAGAGGTCCACATAAAAGAGGATGTCAAGAACAAAATATTAATGGTGGATGCACCGGGAGATGGAAAACTGCCCGAGGGGCTGCTGGTCAAACCAAGTATTCGGCCTGCTAGAGCCCATGCTTTTGCCAGAAGAGTGATGGTTCAAGTTCACAATGTGTCTGACAGGGAGATCCGAGTAAACCAAGGCTGCACCCTGGCTACTGTGCACTGTGCGAATACTGCCATGCTACCCAGTAACAAGAGTTCAGGAAAAAGTGATAGAGTAACGCCTGACTTGTTCGATTTTGGTGACTCCCCATTGCCAGCCAAATGGAAAGTGAGGATCAGTAAGTAGCTTGCCCAAAGGGACCAGGTGTTTTCTCTAAAAGAGTGGGATGTGGGCTGTGTGCAGGGAGCTGAGCACCATATCCGGCTGCATGATGAAAGGCCATTTCATGAGAGGTCTCGACGCCTGGCACCTGCTGACATAGATGATGTGAGACGGCATCTGCAAGAGATGCTTGCTGCTGGGGTAATACAAGAATCCCGAAGCCCATATGCTTCTCCCATTGTGGTAGTGAGGAAAAAGAATGGGACTGTTAGGATGTGCTTCGATTATCACACTTTAAACTGGTGGACTATCCCTTATCAGTATACAATGCCATGCATTCAAGATGCTTTGAACTGCCTGAATGATAGTAAGTGGTTCTCAGTGTTGGATCTTCGCAGTGGGTACTACCAGATCCCGATGGCCCCAGAAGACTATGAAAAGACAGCCTTTATCTGTCCGCTTGGTTTCTATGAATTCATGAGGATGCCTCAAGGGATTTCAGGTGCTCCAGACACTTTTCAATGATTGATGAGGTGTGCGGTAGGGGGTATAAACTTGTTAGAGTGCCTGGTATGCCTAGATGATGTTATTGTGTTCAGCAGCTCACTGGAGGAACATGAGAGCAGATTGTTCAAGGTGTTGGAGTGACTGGAAGACTTTGGCTTTAAGCAGTCCATTGATAAGTGTCAATTCTTTCAAACATCAGTAAAGTATGTGGGGCACATAGTCTCTACTGAAGGTATAGAGACCGACCTGAGCAAAGATGAGGCCTTGACAACTTGGCCACAGCCCAAAAATCTAAAAGAACTGCAAAGATTCCTGGGTTTCTGTGGTTATTATCGGCACTTCATCAAGGACTATTCAAGGGTGATCCGCCCTTTACTTAACCTTACTCAAGGGTATCCCCCAACCCACAAAAGATACAAAAAGTCAGCGTCCCTCAAGACTGAAAGAGTGTATTTTCATCCAAGTGAAGTATTTGGGGCCCATTGGACTCCTGATTGTGAGACTGCTTTTCATGAGATCATATATCAACTTACCCACCCTCCAGTGTTGGCCTATGCTGATTCAACAAAACCTTATGTCCTGCACATTGATGCTAGCTTGCAAGGGTTGGGGGCTTTGTTGTATCAGGAGCATGAGAATGGCCTGAGACCAGTGGCCTTTGCCAGCAGAAACCTGACCCCTTCTGAAAAGAACTATCCTGTACACAAGTTAGAGTTCCTAGCTTTTGTTGACCAATTCCATGAGTACTTGTATGGGACTAAGATACTAGTAAAAACTGACAATAATCCTTTGACCTATGTGCAGACTTCAGCTAAGTTGGATGCCACTGGCCATAGGTGGCTCTCTGCATTATCCACCTATGACTACGCTGTTGAATACAGAGCAGGCCTGAACCACATAGATGCTGATGCTCTCTCATGGAGACCTGCCCCCCCCAGCCAAATAACTGGGTCAGACTGTCAGAACCTGACATTTCAAGCACTCTTCCAGAAGTTTGACAGGGAGGAACAACTGTCCCCGGACGCAGCGGACTGTATGGTGGATTGTTTGGGACCCTCTGAACATTGCACCCCAGCTGCTTATTACCACTTCTCTGCCTGGGACACTAGTGCTTTGCCTCAATTCAATAATGACAGTATTCAGTGGGCTCAATCCCAAGATCCCATGATCAAAACAGCTCTAGAAGCCCTCCAAGCAGGGAAAGATGTGTCAAGGTTACGTTCCACTGATTTGAGAACTGCACTGCTATATAAAGAAGGCCCTAAGTTGAAACTGATCAATGGACTGTTATATAGAGAGACAGTAGATAAAGGGGGCCAACTGGACAAACAACAGTTAGTTTTGCCTGCTGCCTTTTGAGACCTGGTGCTGAGGTCTCTACACAACCACATGGGACACCTTGGCATAGACAGAACACTTGATTTGGTGAGATCCAGATTTTATTGGCCTAAAATGGGGGCTGATGTTGAACAATACATTAGAACTTGTAGTTGCTGATTACAGAGGAAAGCTTTGCTCCAGAGGGCTGCCCCCCTTGTTAACATCACCATCAGTGCACCCATGGAATTGGTCTGTATTGACTTTCTGAGTTTGGAGCCAGATCAAAGAAATATCAGTAATGTGCTGGTGGTCACTGACCATTTCACCCGATATGCTCAGGCTTTCCCCACCAAGGACCAGAAGGCTTCCACTGTGGCCAAAGTGCTTATAGAAAACTTTTTTGTTCACTATGGGGCACCACAAAGAATCCATTCTGATCAAGGAAGGGACTTTGAGAGTCATCTGATTAAAGAGGTGCCTTCTCTGTGGGGAGTGCTGAAGTCCAGAACCACCCCTTACTACCCCAAGGGGGACCCACAGCCTGAATGATTCAATCGCACTTTGCTAGACATGCTAGGTACCCTTCAACCAAAGGACAAACCCAGATGGAGCCAACAGATTAGCACACTGGTACATGCCTACAACTGCACTAAAAGTGATGCCACTGGGTTCTCCCCCTATCGCTTGATGTTTGGAAGAGAAGCCCGACTACCAATAAATGTTTGCTTTGGAGTTTCTCCTGATAGGGTTCAAGCAGCTACTCATTTACAGTATGTGCAAAAGTTAAAGGCCCAGCTAAATCATGCTTACCAACTGGCTCAAGCCATGGCTGCCAAAAGAAATCTGTCCAACAAAGAAAGGTATGACAAAAAGGTGAAAGCACTGGCACTCCAGGAGGGAGATCGGGTGTTGCTAAGAAATCTGGGGCTGCATGGAAAACACAAGATTGCTGATAGGTGGCACCATCTCCCTCACATTGTGGTAGGCAAACTAAATGATCTGCCTGTGTACAAAGTAAGGCCTGAAAATAACTCAAAAGATGTGAAGACCATGCATAGAAATCATCTACTACCTATTGGACAGATCTTGATTGAGTCTGAACCCCCAGAAAATGCCCCCTCTGGACCAATGACTAGAGCTGCTGCTAAGAGGGAGTCAAGAAAGCCTTCACCCATGGAAATTGAATTAACATGTTCCCCTCCGCAAGTCCCAATTGAACATGATTGTCAGTCCATGTCAGAGGAAAGTGATTGTGGCCTTGAGTACTACCCTTCTTATGAACTGAGTCAACTGTTTTGGGGCAATCCCCCAGTTAATCCTGGAGATGAAGCTGGGCCTTCTGGACTGTCTAAGCCCCCAGTTTTGTCCCCAGAGCCAATGCTCCCAGAAAGTGAAGTGCAAAGCATCAAGTCAGATGATATGGAATCATTGTGCATGGTTGTACTGCTTGAGTTTTCAGAGGAAGAGAATGATGGACTGGGACAAACTAGTGATACACCAGAACAAGAATAGTGTGTTGAGTGCCTTGATAGTTCACTGCCAGAGTCAGGAGCCTCCCCAAGTGAACTAAGTGTTGTGGACTCAGAGATTACAAATTCTGGAGCTGAAAGTGTCCCAAGTTCTAGCCTATCTGCCCCAATGGAGACCCCTGGCGAGTACAGACAGTGCTGAAAGTGAGTCTAACCGTGCAGAGACGGTAACCATTCCTCTTAGAAGGACTGATCGAGAGGTGAGGCCTGTAGTATGGCTAAGTTACGAGTCCCTGGGTAGACCTGTAGACCTGCCCCTTAATGTGGTCCATAAGGGAGTGTATGTGACCCCGAGCTGGTCGCCCAAACTAAGCCTGGGAAATAACTCCAGATTACTTGTCTTGCCCTCTGAGTATGGTGCCCCTGCCCCCCAGCCCCAATGTAGCTGATAGGGAAGGGCCCCCTCTATACAGGTTTCATGTGTAGGAAGTGATGACCTGAGTTAACATGTTTGTATGTGTACTGTTGTATAATCAGTAGGAGAATGTATAATACAGTGTAAGTGTATAGGACAAAGGTTTAACATGCTGATTGCTGTTTAAAAGGCATGCAAGTTCAATCTGTTCTGCCTTAAAGTGATTTAAGGGTATCTCCTTGATGCAGACATCAAGCTTTTTCAGGCCAGGAAGGGTATAACTCCCCTGAAAATAAGGGTTCCCAGAGGTCTTCCAGGTGCTGCTGAGTGCTCCCAGCCTGAATGGTGTTCGGCGTTTAAGTCGTTTGTCTGTGAGTGATTTTAGAGCCTCTGGTACTGTCTTTTTAAGAGCTGTCTCCTTGCAGACATAATTGGTTCATATAGGGGAACTGTGTGTTTCTCTGCTCGAGTCCCACTCGAGCTGCTGACAAATCGCTCTGTTTCTGCTGTCACTAAGTGGGCAGAGTGAGCACTTTTCAAAGATGTAACTGTTTGCCACATATCATTTAGAGTATTAGTGGAAATGTAATTTGTCTAACCTGCCTTTCTTGCAACTGGGACTCTGTGTATTTTGCCCCTCCATTTTGGATCTGGACTACTGAATAGATCCAATCAGTGCAAGGGGGGCCTCTAAAATGGAGTTTATGTGGATCAAACAGAATCAGGACTCTCTTGGGTGCCGGCTTGCCATAAGACATATAACCAGTAATTCTGTGAAGTGAAGTTCTGGACCTTGGCGCCTATTTGCACCAACAGGGGGAGTTTTGAGTGATTGACAACTGAGTCCACCAATTGGACTGTGTGACACCCAAATGGAATGCCCTGCCTTGTGTCTGGAGAAGCAGATCCGTTGTGACCGTGACAAGGGAAGGTGCTCCGAGCTCTGCGCTATACAGTTTTCATGCGGAAAGCACATGGGAGGCCTAAACTTGGACAGCTCATTGCCGTTTTGACTCAGACTCAATCCACAGCTACCAAGAGGAATGAGATATTGAATGAATGGGAACCAGGCTCACCCTGTAGAGGACTGGAGAAACTGCTTAATCGCGCTCGGTCTGTCAGGAAAGTGAAGCTGCAGTGTGAATTCCCGGGTTAGCAATAAGTGCGATCAGGACCTGAGAGCAGCTGCCCGGTATAGTAATTTCCTTTACATATAAATGTATGGAGTGCTTGTGAAGGACAGCTAAATGGGTCCTCTTGTCCCCGTGGGGTGTAGACTGAAATCCAACTGCATGTATGCGGACTGAATTTGTTGCTGATTGAAGCTGTGTGCCTGGCTTGTAGAAGTTCATCTCCCTGCTGTGTCAGGGAGTCTGGCAATCCAGGACCCCATCAATGGCAGTTTTTGGTATTGAGTTTGTGAGTACAAATCAGGGTAGCTCCCTGCCATTAGTTTATCAAATTACAAGTGTTTCATCTGATTTATTTTCCTTCCTTTCTTAATGAACTGAGCCATCTGGCTCCGGATTACAATTGGGTATTGTGCAAGTGTTTTTTCCATCACAGGGCCCCAACCAGCTGCACTAATCCTGGCTAGCCCCCCCACCATCCTGGGTGCCCAGTAACAGTGACATTTGGGACTCTGAATATGTGCACAGTACTGTGATTATTAATGTGTCTAACCTAATTAACCTGGTTTCCCCTTTCCTTGTTACAGCTCCTTAAATAAATCAGATATGTTTGTTTCAGCAAAGTTACACTGACTGTGGTGTTTGTTTATGTTAAAGTATTGTACTGTGGCTATTATACTGCATCATCTTGTTTTACAGGGGGTCCTCAGAGTCAAGCTGACCGAACCAGTCCTGGGGGTAAGTGTAAATAGTGAAGATACTCATGGTGTATTGTGTGGGCCACTCATAGGAATAAAAGGGGGTCGCAGTGTCCCAGAGGGCTGTGACCAAGTTAGTCTAACTACTGCAAACCCTGACCTCTGGGTGGAGGCACCCGCCATAGAACCTAGGCCCCTCAACCTGTTAGCAGTTAGGCAGGCAGGGGTAGTAGCCCATGGGATAGCGCCACCTGGGGGTTACATGAGTATCACTTAAAAATTCCAGCATTTTATGACATACTTGGTGTGGGGATCATGCTGCATGTGATAAGACTGCACATGGCTAATAATGAAAAACTCATGTAACCTTCTTAGCCTGTATTAGCCTATCACATAGCAGCAATTAAAACTACATTGCTGTAATCTAGGGCAGTGGTGGGCAACCTGCATAGCAGTGTATAGTTTCAGAGCTTTATTAAATAATAAGGCATGACCAGGGATTATGTTAAAGGTCTGTTAATCACCCTGTAGGGGTGTAACATGGCAGCAGGTGTAGCTGAGTGCCACATGGCCCTAGAGGATGATTGACAATTATCATAACCCCTAGGAGTGCCTTATTGCTACTATAATAAACATTTTTTTAATAGTGTTAAATGTTGTTCAGCATATGTTTAGGCTGTGCATGTATGTTGAAAAAAGATTATCATAAAGCTGCTAAAATATTTACAGCCAATCAGAAAGCTGTGTTTCTCAGATCTTTTTTAGGGCTGCAGTGGGCAGAACCCTGCAGACCTTTTGCTTCAGAAAAAGGACTTCCGCATTTCTTGTGAATGAACAATATACTGGAGTGACAAAAAAGGTCACCTCCATGTGCAACACTCCGCACTCGCACTGGTTTTGTTTTTATTTTAGGCAGTCTGTGACCGCTGAAGTACATAACCCCCACCCGAACCTCTCCCTTAGCACCCCCAACCCCACTTCCCCCAGAAATGTAAACAGTGGCACTCGGGGATGCCCAATCCCCCAGTGCAGGAATCCTTATTCCTCTCCCAAGTACTGTGCATGCATGGTTATTTTTTTCTTCTTTTTTTTTTATTTCCTCCTTCCAACCCAACCCTCCCTCTGAGTGCCCATCCTCTCACCCCCCAAGAAACATAACAGCGACACTGTGGGTGCTCAATCCCCAGTGTTGTAATCAGCACCTCGGTCCATTTTTTTTCCTATTGTTTTAACCTGTAACAAGAAAACCATCCATTGATGTCTTTTGTGCCATTTCAGGCCCTCCACCCGACCATCTCACTCAACACCTGCCAGCCCACACCCCCTCAAGCCCTTACTTACCCATCGGGGGTCCAGTGCTGTAATTCTTTATGGACCACAGACATGTCTTCACTCTTTAAGGCTGGACCGCAAACTGAAGAAACAGGTATACCATTCAATGTATTTCAATGTGGTTTTGAACTTAGAGGCATAACTTGGCTATTTTTGCATATTTTTAGCCCATCTTTTCAACATGCCTTCTTTGGGACCCCACCTCATGAACAGTGTCACTGTTGCTAGGCAAATCTGTCCCAAAAGGTGATTTTACACTCTCTGCACAAAATCATCTTTCAGGCAGGAGTTGAACATTTTCTCTGCCCCTATTAATGAGGTGCAGTCTTAAGAATGCTATGTTGGAAATTTGGTACAAACGTATTAAAAAACAACAAAGTTATGAACCTCATTGAATTTTTTGAACTCGTCCTCGTACCTCTGGTAGTTGTCAATATTTTTACTCCAAATTTATAACATAGACATATCTTTACAGCAACTCATGAATGTGACAGATATCATTTTTCAAATCGTGGCCAAAATGTTTTTTTTTTTATCCTGAAAGGTGGTTTTGCAGTCCCTACATGAAATCACCTTTAGGGCAGAAGTTAACAATTTTCTCTGCCCTTGTTCATGAGGTGGTGTCATAAGAATGCTAAGTTGAAAATTTGGTATAAAATATTAAAAAACAATAAAGTTGTGAGCCTACATTGAATTTTGCTAATGCAGCCTCTTAACTTTGATAATAGTTAATACTTTTACCCCAAATTTACAACATAGCCCTATCTTTACAACACCTCATGAATGTGACAGCTATCATTTTTCAAATGCTGGCCAAAATGTTTTTTTTTTTTACATCCAAAAGGTGATTTCACTGTCCCTGTGCAAAATCACCTTTCGAGCAGGAGTTGAAAAATATCTCTGCCCTTTTTCATGAGGTGGGGTCATAAGGAGGCTACGTTGGAAATTTGGTGTAAGATATTAAAATTGAATAACGTTATGAGCCTATGCTGAATTTTGCAAATGCAGGCTCATACATTTGATAATATTCTACAGGGTTTTAAATAATTGATTAGCCGTTTTTTCTTGGGGCAATACTAACTGTACAGAAAGCATTTATATAGGTTTTCTAGAAGTGTTATGTTTGTTAAACACAGTGAGGCAAGTGCTATGCATTTTCACAATGTTTTAGAACATTTATGAGCAAAACGCTAATCAATTTTTAGAGTTAAATAAAACCCTGTTCTATATTTTACCCCAAATTTTCAGTATAGCAATTTCTTTTCTGCACTTCCTATATGTGACAGCTGTAATTTTTCCGCTCCTGCCCAAACTGTGTTTTGGCACTCTAACAGTTGATTTCCCAGTCCCTGCGTAAAATCACCTTTATGCCAGGAGCTGAACATTTTCTCTGCCTGCCTTCATGAGGAAGGGTAATACCAAGGCTATGTTAAAAATTTGGTGTAAAAATATTAGAAAACAAATTTACAATATTTTTACCCCAAATTCCACAGCTGTAGCCCTATCAACTCTGGCCAGAGTTTATTATAATTGTGGTTATCGTATTAGTTGTGTGATTCATTGTTATTATGTATATATTTGCAGCCTTACAAATGTTTTTAACTCATGAATATAATTTATTAAACATGTTATACTCAAAATTGCATTTTTGTATGAACCTTTGAAAGTCAAAATCATAGCTATAGTATACTCTGAAAATTTGAAATTGGGATGTTCTCATGTTTTTTTTTAAATAGTGTTTTTAAATTAGTTTATTAAGGGGTTAAGAATGTTTATACTTTTCTTTCACTGTTTATTGCACCAAGTTAGAGGCTAACATATTATATTCTACTGTTGCTATTCATATGTGTACTGAAATTAACATTTTATATAGCCTTTTCGGTAGAATAAATGTAAAAAATATACTTGCTTTAAAGAGGAAGTCCATCCAAAAGTGTTACACCTCAGAAGTAGAATCGGCATATCTCCAATAAGCCTCGTACCAAAAATTAGATATCTAAATCACTTCTTTTACTAGTTGCAGATAATTTTATAACCTGATTTTACTCCGTGTTCAGAAAAGCCAGTTTCAGTGAAGAGCCAATGATGATGTCATAACCACAACTCATGGCCTAGCCCTCCCTGTCAGCAACCTTATCAGACTTATTGCTCCTATGTTTTAGAAACTGTAGTTGTAGTAATCATGTGAAAAAACTGACACTAGATTTTGTGCAGTGCATGTGCTTTTAGAATGCTCAGATACATAGTACTGTACTTTAGAACGTGGCAGGGAGATGGTTTTGGAACACAGTGTTGAACATAGCTATGGAATGTCAAGGCCGTGCTCAGTTTCAGAATGTTGGGGGGACATTCAGTCTGGGAATGTGGCAGGGATGTGCAATCTCAAAATATGGTGGATACACAAAATCTCAGAAAGTGTCAGGGACACACATCTAGGAATTTGCCTGGGACTGACAATTTTAGAATATGGTAGAGATGTAAACTGTTGGAATTTGACAAGAAACACCATTTTATTCTGTAATTGCTTGTCCTTGCCACATTCCATAACTATACTAACCCACCAAATTTCAAAATAATCCTTTCCTGTCACATTCTAATACTGTGCATCCTTCCCACATTATGACATTGTGCATTACTGCCACATTCCAGAAGTGCACATCCTTGCCACATTCCAAAATTGCATATCCCTGCTGTATTCCGAAGTCGTGCTTCAATTACACATTCTGAAACTATGGCATCCTGACATTCCGAAATTGTATATCACCATTTCTGAAATTGTGCATCCCCGCCATGTTCCAAAATGTCATGCCCCCACCAGATTCTCTCATTGCATATCCTAGCCACATTCTGACATAGTGCATCCCACCATATTCTAAAGATGTGCATCCCAGCTAAATTCATACATTGTGCATCCCTGCCACATTCTGAAACTGCATTTTACTGCCACATTCTGAAATTGTGCATCCCTGCCAGTTTCTGAAACTGTGTCACCACTACATTTCAAAATTGTGCATCTCTGTCACATTCAAAAAATACTCATCCTCACTACATCCCAAAATTATGCATCCCTGCCACATTCTGAAACTGTACTTCCCAGGCACATTCCAATCATGAAGGTCCCCACCACATTATAAAACTGTATATCTCAGCCACATTCTGAAATTGCACCTTCCCGCTACGTTCTGAAATAGTATGCCTCTGTCAAATTCCATAACTCCCTGCCCTTATCACATTCATGAATGCATATCCTCACCATGTTCCAAAACTGTACATCCCCACCACATTCTGAAAATGACTGTCCTTGTCATATTCTGAAACTGCATGTTCAAGCCACATTCCAAAATTGCACGTCCCTTTCACATTCCTAAAATGCATTTCCCTCTCATGATCTAAAATTACCCATCCCACCAGATTAAAAAAAAAGTGCTTCACTGCCACATAGAAAAACTGCATATTACCACCACATTCTGAAACTGTGCATCCCTGTCACATTCTGAGGTTCCATATTTGTGCCTGTTTGAGAAATTGCATATTGCCACCACTATCTGAAATCAAGCATCACCATCATATTCTGGAATTGTGCATCACCACCACATGCCAAAATATTTCAAAACTATTGGCCCAATTTTCAAACCATCTGGAATGATGCAAGGTACTTGCATCAAAGAAAAATAATGCCAGAGGCTCACTGTGCAGCACCTTGTGTCATTCCTGATTTTACAAGGCAGTCTGCACCACTTGGAGGACTGTCTGCACCAGCTGGACTTGCCCCTTGCTTGTGATGGATGCAGCAGTGCACCATGGTGAAAGGAGGCCTGCATCTGGGCAGTGCTGCCTTCCCAAAGGGCTCAAGGCCCACCGGAGTTAGGCCAGCCAAGAGCTGGTCTAACACCCTGTGTGAAACTCCTGTCCTCAGCTGTAGGATGGCAAGAGTACCTAGCATGGACCAGCAGGTGAAGGTCATAGCGGAATACAGCTGGGCACCAGTCAGGCACAACACAGCTGGGCTGTGCCGGGCACCACCAGTAGGTAGGTACAGTAAAGGGAACAAGCATGACCTATTTACACTGAAGGAGAGCCACAAGACTGCTGTACTAATGTATGGTACATATCCTGATGGAGTTATTATGCACCACTGTGGTACATGGCAGTGGAGCTGCACACGACCATGCCTGCCAGAACAAACACCCATGGCCTGCCTAATGAACATCAGTGCAGCCCTGCCACAGAGTACCTGTACCACATGGTTGTGTGCACCTCTGCAAACATCACTGCCAGCTGACAGGACACTCTGGAGTCCTGCAGGCCCTGGAGTGACAGGCTGCCAGTTGGCACAGCACTGACATGTGTGCAGTGGTAGGGACACTGTTGCTTATGGCATCTAGGATATGCACCAGCTGACACTGCCAAGTTGCCACTGAAATCATCCTGCAGTCCCAGCTGCACCCCTGTCATGATGGCCCTGCTGCAGGAAGCACATACTGGTATGACTCAGATCATGGTGTACCCCCCCCCGCTTACAACACAGTGAGGAGATCCATATATACCAGAGCATGTATGGCCAAGTCAAATATGGACAGATATACACAGCTGTATGCAGTATCTGGTGATGGGCAACATCCTGCTATCACAAGGGAAGCACTATGTAGCCGGTGCACCTGCCACATCATTGCAGTTTACAACCCTGCCCATGCAGTGAGAGTGGTCGAGCATGATGCTGCACAGTGACACTATGCACCATGCCCATTATATATCTTCCTACTGTTGGTGTTGCAATGCCAACAGAGCCACTCAGATTGGATCGGCCAGCCCTGTGTTCCCCAACTACAGGGATTATGTATGTTTCCATGCTGTGGCCCAAACCTCTGGCACCTGCATGGCTTTGGCAGCAGCCTTTGCCTCAGGGCTCAACTTCTGTACAAAGTCATTACTGGCATGCTACCAGAGTGACTGATATGATGCACAGCAGTCAGGCACCCACATTGCCATGCATTATGCCTGGTATGTGTCTGGGTGCACTATGGTCCCCGGTGACATGTTGTGGTATGGCTGACATGGTCCTGTTACAGGGTGTCTGTCAGGCAGGGGGTCAGCGCATGCCAAAGGCACTGTCCCTGAGGCTAGCAGGGTTAATGATGGGGGGCTGCCGGCAGCCTCCGCCATCCCCCCATGTGCCACGTGTTTTACATATGGGAGTGCTTGCAGTGAACTGGGGGAGTTTGGCGCTGGAATCTCTCCTATACCGAAATCTGGTGCAGGGTCACTGGCGCACCAGGATTTGATGCAAGCTGCTGATTGCCGTAGCTTGTGTTCCTCTAATGGGCTGTTCTAAAATCGAGCCCTTACGTGTCACCCACATTTCAAAAATGCATATCTTTGCCTTATTCTAAAAAATATATGACACTACCACATTTCAAATTTCTGCATCCTTGCCACACTCCAAAACAATGTGTCCCATCTACTTTATAAGATTGCGTCATTGCTGCATTCCAAAATTTCATTTGGTGGCATTACGAAATATCCCTGTAGTATTCTAAAAATTGCATGCAACCTTGGCATTCTAAAGCCACATTTGCCACTGCATTCCAACTCTCTCATCACACTCCTAAGCACCTTGCATGTGTACATTCTGGTACTGCATGCCCTGTACCCGCCCAGTTGCATTGAGAATGTGTCTTATTTGGACTTGCATCATTTGCACTGTACTCACAAAGAACAGTTTCTAAATTGTTATGATATTTAATTGTTCTCCTTATGTATTTATGTATGCTGTAAACAGGTGCTGTTTCTACACTTGGAAAATGATTCTTAACTGTATTTCAGTGTCTTTTTGTACTTTGCATAATGCCTTTGGGTGATGCCTAATAAAACATCTATCTACAATGTCAGATTTCCTTTTTCAAATGTTTACTACAAACAACAGTATTATTTGTGATGTGGGGGAAATAAATCTTATGAGGTTGTATGCAGGGAGGAATAGGCGGTGAGCTTTGCTTGTGATATCATAAGTGGCCCTTCATTGAAACTGGCTTTTTTGAACAGGCAGTGAATTTAGGGTTACAAAATGGCTTGTAGAGATCTCTTTTTCAGCATGAGGCTGATTGGAGCTATGCTGATCCTAATTCTGAATTTATCGATGCTTGAAATGTTGACTGGGCTCCCTCTTTAATAGTTTTGGAATCAATAATAAATTATAATGAGTGCTAATTTAATTTGTGCACTTTGGAACCAATTGCACCATAAAAATGTAAGGCCTAGTTTAATTGTTCCATCTCCTAAAGAGGAAAGCTGTTTGTCAATATGAAGAGGAGTAGCTGTTTCATCATTTGTCAGCACAGCAGCACTGCACTGTTGTAAATTTTATGTTTTTTTCCATACAGTTATTTTCCTCTTGGATGATTATCAGCCCCAGCTCCCCTCTCTCCATGGTTGGCATCCACCCCCCCAGACATACCTTAGATCTAGTTCCCCCACAGATTCCCCCCCCCCAAGGCAGGGTTGGAGGGGAGGGCTGTCCTCCCCCTAGAGCTGCATATCCAGATGCTCCTGGCATCTGGGTGGTGGTACGAGTCCAGGGAGAGGCGTAGGGTTTCATGAGGTCTTTGGGTCCCTATTTCTATTTTCTCTCCTTGAACCATGTTGGCACAGGCTATGCATGCATGTGGAAGTGCCCATATATCCTGGAATCATGGCTCCCCCTTACCGCTGACTTATGTCTGTCACCCGTGCATCAGTGCTGTAACCAGGCCTCCAGCTGGTGGCAGCCAACAGCCGAGTCAGCACATCACCCCAATCTGGGAAAGGAGAGCTGCCTGGCCAGCCCTCCCGATGCCAATTCCCAGCAATCCGAGCTCATTTCTGAACTCAGGTCGCCAGCATGACAACAGGCAAGGCACACAGCGCCTCAGCTTTCTGCATCACTGGGCCAGCTTGATGTAACTGTTTTAGCACTGGCACTTTATTATAAGTAAATAAAATGTTTTAAATGCAGCCTTTGTGTGCATAATCTTTCTCTTGGTTTTGATCAGTAATGTACAACTGATCACTTCTGTGCCAGTTAATTAGTAATATGTAACAAATAACTTTTCAAAAGTCATCTTAACAACCCTGGTTGCCAGGGAAAAATGTTAGTTTTAGTCATATAGGGACATATACATTTAGGGGTGTAGGGTATATGCCACAGGAGCATACCCTGTCTGCAGCACTCTGCACCCTTGAAGATAGGTGCACCACATGCCATTCATAAAGCAGGTGTGTCCATACATGGCCTGCTCCACAGGCACGTTACAGCTTGGTGGGATGGGGAGATCTGGGTGGGTGGTGGATATAGGCGGGCATCTGACTGGATGCTGCCCTCCCGGTGAACTAGATCTTCTGCTTCATGTGCAGCAGTGGATTGTGGGTACTGGCATATGTTACCCCTGTACGGCTGCTGGTACAACACTGCTGGTAGTCCCCTATGACCCAGTGCATTCTGAGGGTCGGTCAGTGCAGCTGGATAGGGGTGACCACTTGTCCCACTGGGTCACCAGCTGTCGGATGTAGGGGGTACATAGCAGCTATGGCAGGGTGCCCGTAGGTGTAGCCTACACTCCCTCTACCAGCATGATGCACTATCATGAATGGTGCAGGGTCTTGCCCCCCTCTTCCCTTACCCCAGCAGTCCAGTGTGCAGTGCTACCTGTTGGCTGGGAGCCAGTATGCATAAGGGGTGTGTACCTCTTGCCTACATGCCACTGGGGTCTGGTAGGATACCCGCTGCATGGCTCTGTAACTTTGAGATGCCTATGCACCGCATTGTCTGTGGTGCATAGGCATTGTCCACAAGGCCCAATAATCTTCACTAATTAGAATTAACTGGAAAGAAAATACAGAGAAAGAAATTAAAGACAGCTGTATCATTTTAATTTTTTTAAAAGTTTGTCGTAACGTGAGAATCTCTCGTTAAGTTTCTGAAAGTGTAAATTTTGAAGCACTGCCCTACTGTATGTTGGAAATTGTTGCTGAACTGTAACACTTAGAATAAAGACAGCAGAACACCTTTACCAATACTGGAAAGTGAACAATACAGGTGGGAGTTCAGGAGCAAGCAGTCTTGAAGCCACATCCTCTAAGGGTCTGGTTTTGTGGATTTTGTCACTTAAGACACAAAAGCAGATAGTTATAAACTCAAAACCAGATACTGTTTATTTATTTATTTGTTAACCAGGTGGGTGCACTGGTCCCAGGGACCTTTTTCAGGCATGACCTGGGCCATCAAGATGGCACATAATGTGCTATGGCAAAAGCACATTCAGGCAAGGCAAATAACATATATAGGACACGATGCAATTGGAAAACACAGTACAATCAAAAGACAGAGAAAATAGATCAAAAAGGGTGCAGGATATGGTACAATATAGGAACCATTGAAGAGAAAACTGTAACTCAAGTAAAAAATAAAATCTGGTAATTTACACAATATACAAAATAATTTAGGCAATTTACACAAATACACAAATATACAAAATAAGCAAAGACATTGCAAGGCCAGATTTTCTAATGAAAGACCAAACATGTGGAGCAATCAATCGCAGGAGCCATCTAGCAAAATCAGGGAAGGCACTTGTGGGTTGAAACAGACATAACAGCTGGCTTATAATAAGTTTTGAATAAGGAGTTAGTCCCTAGAGAGCAGAGTGAGATTGACAGGCTATTCCAGGTGGCAAGGGGCAGTAACAGAGAAGGCCTTTTGATCCATACAGGATGTCACCTGGTGATGTTCCAGGTTAGCCATGATGTGGGCATGAGGTTGTGATGGCAAAGCTTAAGCTTGAGGAAGTAATTCAGAGGGAAGGACTCTAAGTCCCGAAGGGATTTATCAATGAGGCAGTCAAGCAGGTATTCTTACCAGGCATGAGGGGAGACCCATCTGAGGAACTGGTAAGGAGAGCAGTGGTGAGTGGAGTATGGGGGCATCAGAGTAAATGTACAAATATTGTTATGGACTGTGTTTAATCTAGACAGGTAAGGTTAGAAGATGTATGCATGTAAATTGGAGAGCAGTGGTCCAGGAGGGAGAGTAACATGCCTAGCAGTGGCTGACTGTACCTCAGAGGTCATATGGTCCTTTAGGTGGAAACTGATCCCCAGTTTCTGATTGATGCATTTGATAGTGAACCCAATGTGTTCTGAAAAGGTCAAGCAAGGGTCGAGTGTGATCCCGAGGCATTTGAAGGTTCTGACTTGTTCAAAGGAGTTCCATCAGGTGGCAGAATATTCAGAGGGTTGGTTACTGTTGCTACCTTGACAAGCCTAGGTTTGGACTCAAACAGCAAGACCTTGGTCTTTTTGGCATTCACTAAGAGCCTGTTGGCTAGGAACTTCCTCTGGGCAACACTGGAGGATATTTCAGTGGGGCACTTGGTGCTATGGAAAAGAATCAAGACATCAGCATACAGAAGCATTTGGCATTGCTTAAGTCCTTGGGGAGGGAGTCTATAAATAAGGAGAATAGAATGGGCTTCAGGATGAACACTTGTGGCACCCCAATCAATACGCCCAAGAATTTGGAAGTGGCCCCTCTGGAGGAAACCACTCGGGTTCTTCCTGAGAGGTAATTATGTAACCAGGATATTGTCACAGTGGAGAAGCCAAGGTGAGTCAGTTTGCTCAAGAGGAGGTCGTGGTCCACCAGATCGAGGCCTTTGTCAAGTCCACAGACATGACACCAGTTAGTTTATCTTCATCCATGCCCTTGATGAAATGATCAGTAAAACAGGCCAAGGCAGTAGTGTTGATGTGGATTTTTTTAAAACCATTTGGTGGAGGGAGAGAGGATGCTTTACTTGAACACATAGTCAGATATTTATTGGAAGACAATTCTTTAAAAGGTCTTGCTCAGATGGGATAGGATGGAGGTGGGTTGATAGTTGTCAAGGAGTGACAGGTCACTGGTATGGCAGTCATGACAGGTCATTTTAAATTTGGGACCACCCTGGCCTGTTTCCAGATTGAAGTGATGGACAAGGAGGAAAGGAATAGGCTGAAAATGGTGGTGAGAGGTTTGGGACTCATATTGGTAGACAATTTAAGAAACCTTGGACCTAGACCATCACTGTAGGCTCCATCATGGTTGGGTAGGGACCTGAGAAGATTGCAGATAACATGGAGAAAAGTGGCTGGCCCGATGGTGCCCAGGGTTGAGGCACTGAACGCCACACCTCGCGCCACACTAGCGATCCATTTCGGGAACAGACTCGGGCCACCGGGGGTCGACTTGGGAGGGAGAGGATCAAGCATCCAAAGGACTGATCTCCTCTCCCAGGGTGGGTAGTGGGCTTGCATAGCTCGCCAGTGGCTCCCCGATGGAGATCAGGGGCATTGCAGTTAGTGATACCTTACACAGGGGTGGAGCAGTGGTGGGTATCAGCACGCACACTGCGCAGATGACATTGCATGTCTGCACTCCAGAGGCAACACACACAAGGACAAAAGCCCCCTCTCCCTGGATAGGCGACGGCACCCTCCTGAGCCCCACTGCCACATGCCCAATGCTGGGCTCAACCCACTCGCTCTCTCGATCCCTCTGTCCTGCCTTGTTCCGGCGATGGTGGGCCAGGTCAATGGATCAGGTAGGTGGGGGGAATGTCTGTCCCCAAGTTCCCAGTGCAGCGGGCTTCAGGCAGATGATAGCGCAGTGGTGGTGAGTGTGGATTGCCAGAGAGAGTTCCATATGGCAGGAGATAAAAATAGTTAAAAAAAAACAACATGGAGAAGTGGTCTTAGAGTGAAAGGAAGGATGCAGGGACCACCAATGACCTGACTGTGGTGTGTAGGGGGGGGGCTTACACAGCAAGCTGGACAGGTCATTAAATTTAGTATTAAGTGCCTTGGCAACTTGAAGGGAGTCACTGAGGATTCTAGCCACTGTTATCAGTTTGATGGTGTTTTGCTTGTTCCTGGGCTTAATGAGAGAGTTTACTGCAATGCAGAAATTTTTCGGGGTTACCCATGTGTGTTTTTTTTAATTCTTTGATAACTGGGTAAGGCCCACTAGGCACAAGTGCCTGTTTTTTTAATGGGTGACCTAGAAACACTGGGGGCTCAGAGTCACACAGTTTGTAGATGGAGGTTATGGGAAACAAACTCGATTCTGTTGGATATACCAAGCTCATTCACAGCTCATTACTCTAACCTCTAGGCTGTACTACCAGTTCCGTTGGGTTTGATGGTCTTTGAGATAAGGAGTCTTATGGGCTATTACCTCATTCTAGGTTGCACACCCAGCAGAACTCATTCCATGAAGAGGGTGAGGGGCTGGATTTGTACACTAACCATAATGCACCTCTAAGCTTCATTTTCCTAAGAAAATCTTTAGAAAGCCACCTTGTATTTATAACACACACTCTCTGTGTAGTTAGTGGGATGTGCTTTTGCTGGATGGAAGACAGGGCATTGCTGTAAAAGCCCAGGGCTGTGTTAATATTGGATGAAGTGTGAAAGACTGACCAGTTGACAGCACTAAGGCTCAAGAACAAATTAGACACGTCACACTTGGAGACGTTTCTAAAGCATTGGCTCTTAGGAGGAGGATGCAGGCACTTGCAGGACCAAATGCAAAAGATAGGGGAGTCATAGCTGATGGAATCAGATAGAACTCCTGCATGTAGTACCCTATCCTCATGGCTAGTATGGATCCAATCCAAGAGGGAGTGTTTTAAGGACCTATGGTTTAACCAAGTAGCTGTGGTAATAAATTGAGAGAGGTTGAGTTGCTTCGGAAGCTTGTGACACTTAAGCTGGGCGTTGTGCAGTCAGTTAAGGATGCAGTCACCTAACATAATGACATCCCACATAGGGAGCAATGACCTTTGCCTTGAAGCATTAGGGCAAGTCCAGGCAACCTTCCTTTGGAGGGATTGTACATGTAGCCAATACATATTTTTCTTAGCAGAGCCCTATGAGACCTCGGTTATGAGCCAATCACAAATAGATTTGCCATTAGCACTGCTGGAAATTAGGGAAGCATTTTGTGTATCTCTGGAGTATATAAGTACACCATTTCCTTTTTTGGAGCTGTTATGGTCCAGTCTAAGCATTTTAAAGCCACTAATGTGACATGAGGAGTCAAGGATGGAGGGTGCTAACCAGGTCACGGTAGCATCAATTATGTTGAGGTTTGTATAGCGAGATCCAGGTGTCTTACTCAGTGAGTTTGGGCAAGATACTGCAGACATTAATGTATACAAGCTTTAGTCCATGTTTGTGGACCCATTGGGGGTCACTGTGGAGATAGGAGAGGTAGCAGAACCAGGGTATCCCCTCCCAGGTGGATCAACGATACTGGAATTAGATAGCTTAGGAAGTCTACAATGAGTGGGAGGTAACTGTAACGAGGGAGTCATTCAAGAACCAAGAGGGGTGGTAGCGTAAGATGTAGGATGATGTGTCTCAATGCAAGGAGTCTGGGTAATAAAATTAGCAAACTCCAGGCATTGATGTCAGACTCTGGGCTGGATCTAGTGTCTGTCACAAAAATGTGGGCCAATAAGAACAATGAATGGGACCTGATAATCCCAGGATACACCTTATGCTGTATAGGTGCAAAAGAGGAATAGGTATAGGAGGAGGGTGGCCATTTATATAAGAGAAGGAATAGAAACAGTCCATTGGAGGGAAAGGGAAGGTAGAATCATTGTGGGTACAGCTCACAGAGTCATCAGGTTGAAAACTTTGCTTGGGAGTGGTTTACAGGCCACAAGAGCAGGGAGAGGAGAGAGAGAGAGAGAGAGATAAGGAACTAGGAGCAGAAGGTGAAAAAGTGGCTACAAGAGGGGAGGTTGTAATAGTAGGAGATCTCAACCTGCCAAACATTTACTGGGCCATTCCAGCAGCCAAGAGTGCCAGAAACCAGGTCCTGCTTGATACTTTGCAAGACTGCATGCTGGTAGAGCAGATCAGGGAACCCACTGGATAGTCAACCATTCTTGATGTGGTACTCACTAACTTGGAAAGAGTAGATGGAGTGTGGGTTAGGGAACCACTGGGGTCCCGTGATCTGGATTGGTCCTGGGCACCAATAAGCCCGTATCTAGAGCTGAGGTGCTAGACTTCAGAAGGGCAGATTTTAACCAAATAAGGGAACTAGTTCCTGGGAGGTTTGCTGAAGTAGAAAGCATTAGGGGAGTGGAAGAAAGATGGGGGTGGGGCATAAAAGGAACCATTCTTGCAGCAGTTAAAACATGCACAAGAAACCTCTTGCCATGGCAGTGACCTGTGTTCACGGTGCAAGTGGGTTGCTGGGGATCGGCTGAGGAGGGAGAGGATCGAGTGTCTGGAGGACAATTCTCCTCTCCCGGGGAGGGTGGGTTGGCCGTCCCGCTGAATGACTGCCCCCAGGTGGAGGCCTAAGGGAAGAATAGGTAGGGGACACCAATAGAAGAGAGGGTACTGCAGGACTCCGCAACGTATGTGTGCCTCCACGCATGCGCATTGACATTTTGTGCCTCAGCAATGGTGGGGGGGGGAGAAAATGGTCAACCGGCAGGATGACACCAGTCCTCCACAGTGCAGGGGGGACTGGTGGAAGGGTGCTAGTTGACTCTGTGGAGAAACTGTAGATAGAAAAAAAAAACATGCACAAGAACAGTTACCAAGTGAAACAAATATAAGAAACCAGTTTGGTTCTCTGAAAAAGACAGGGAAGCAGTGAGGGCCAAAAAGAAGGCATTTATGAAAAACAGATGGATAAGGAATGGGACGAGTATCAGGAAAAAACTAGAGAGGCCAAGTTGGTAGTCAAGATAGTAATGGCAGACACAGAACTGCGCATTGCGTAGGGGGAAAGAGTTTTTTAACTATATAAGAGAAAAAAGAAAGATGTGAGCAGTGATTGTCAGGCTAAGGAGGGGGGGCAGGGTAATAGAGGAAGATGGGCAGAAAATAGCCATGCTGAATGACTACTTCTACTCGGTATTCACTATGGAGAACAGCAGGACCTTGCCAGAGAATGGCATGAAGGCAGCTGATAGAGGGGTCCCAGAAATGAAGCTGCAAAACCAGGGCTTCAGTTAACTCCATTTTGGGAGTATTTGACTTCCAAAAATAAGGCAAAAACTTCCAAAATAAAGAGGGAGGAAGTCATTAACTTCCAGATGTAAAACCACAAATTAGATGACTTCCAAAATTACAGGCTTGGAAATCAGAAATTATGGATTTCTCTGAAAGAAACTGTATATTAACATCCATAAATTTGTCCTTCCTAGAATATTGACTTCCAGAAGTAGGATTCTGGAAGTATTTTGACTTCCCAAAAATTGAAATGACTTCCAGATTTCTACTCCTGGAAGTTTTAGACTTCCACTGAAAATAAATTAACTGAACCCCTGCGAAAAATTATACTAGTAGAAAAGTCAGGAAAAGTCTAGCAGCCTTGAAGGTAAACAAGGCCCCAGGGCTGAATGGGATGCATCTGAGGGCACTGAGGGAACTGGCATCGATGTTAGCTGACTGCCTGGTGGGGTTGTTCAATAGCTCTTTGCAGCAAGGGGTGGTTTCCGTGGAGGATAGCAGACATAGTTCTGCTACACAATGGAGGGGACAAGGAACAGCCAAGAAACTATAGAGCCATCAGCCTTACCTCTGTGGTAGCGAAACTGATGGAGACACTAGTCAAAGAGGACCTAGTAGAATACTTGGAGAACAGTGGGTTTCAGGATAGTATGTGGCATGTCTTTGTGGCAGGGAGGTCTTGTCAGATCAATCTGAGAGTTTTCTTTGACTGGGTAGCCAGTGTAGTTGACAAGGCGCACGCAGCAGTATTACTATACTCTGAATTTAGCAAGGCATTCAACAGTGAAGGCTGCTGGGGGATGATGGGGGATCTGGGTACAGCTAGGGAAATGGCAAAGTGGATAGGGAGTCGTTTGGAGGCGAGGCAGCAGAGAGCTGAGGTGAATGGGGTCAGATCAGTGGAAAGAGAGGTCAACAGTGAGGCACCACAAGGATCTGTCCTGGGGCCAGTTCTCTTCAAAACTGTATGTTCATCAGTGAAATAGGAGAGGGAGTCCAGGTGAGGTTGTGTCTATTTGCAGATCATGCTTTATTCTGTGGTAAGTTGACAATGTGGAGGGGATAATGTAACTATAGAGAGACTTAGAAAGGCTGTAAAACTGGTCCTAAGTCTGGCATCTGAAATTCAGTGCCAAGAAGTGCAAAGTGATTCACTAAGGGAACAAAAATCCCACAACAGAGTATTGGATGGGTGGGGTTCAGTTGGTCACAACATCAGTGGAAAGGGACCCAGAAGCCATCATCAGTGACTCCTTTAAACAAACCAGTCAGTATAACAAGGCCTCCAGCAAGATTAACAGAATGGTAGTGTACATTGGGGGAGGGTTTGACACTAAGGAGTAGGGGAACTATTACCTCTGCATAGGTCACTGGTAAGGTCACACCTGGAATACTGTGCCCAGTTCTGGAGTTCCCAACTAAAAATGGAGAGGGACAGGCTAAAGATGGTACAATGCAGGGTGACCAGGGTAATTCAGGGCCAGGGAGGCATATCCTATGAGGATCGGCTAAAGTGGCTCAATATGTATTCACTCAAAACTAGATTGGGGTGGGGGCTATAACTGAGACAGAACAGTTACGTAAGAACTTACCATAACTGTAGATCTTTGAGGGGATCTCAGTCATCAGGTCATACCATAGGACTATAGGAATATCACCATCAGTGAAGCAGGATCCACACAGAAGAATTTCAGCAGTACAACTGTGGCTGTCCATGCCGTCGGTGTCATCAATCCTATAAAGGTGTGAGCAGACCCGCTCCCTCCTCAGTTCTTTCCCAGGGAGACAAAGGGAGCATAGCTGTAGCAATGGGGAATCGAGGTGAGAGAGAGGTGCTCAGGCCTATATGAAAGACTGGATACACCAGAAAGCGAGTTCCAAGACACGAGCCCCAAGAAAGGGGATGGTGGGAGGAAAAGCAGACCTGATGACTGAGATCCTCTCGAATATCTACTGTTACGGTAATTTCTTATGTAACTGTTCCATCTTCATGGGGGGAGGTATCTCAGTCATCAGGTCACACCATAGGAATGAGTCTCAGGCAGTTACAGGTATAAACAGACAGTCTGGGAGGAAGGCCAGCTATAAACTTAAGACAGGAAGCCCTGCAGCACAGCTCTGCCCAAACCTGCACAGTCTCTTGAGGCAATGTCCAGACTGCAGCACTTGGTGAAAGTATGGGTGGTACTCCAGGTGGCAGCTGCACAGATGTCAGCGGCTGAGACCCCTCTGAAACAAGCCACAGAGGTAGCCATGCCTCTTGTGGAATGAGGTTTAACTGCTCCAGGCAATTCTTTGCCATACTTGTTAAAGCAGAACACAATGCAGTTTTCCAACCATTTGGATAAACATTGCTTAGAAAGTGAAGCGCCTTCTCTACCTAGGGTGAAGGAAACAAACAACTGCTTCAACTTTCTATATTTCTTGGTGCAAAGCAGGTAGTACTTCAAAGTTCTGTGCACTTCTAACATATGGAGCAGTGCTTCCCCTCGACTGGCATGCTCAGGAAAATAAACAAGAAGGTGGATAGACTGGTTGAGTCTAAACTCAGAGACCACTTTAGGGAGAAACTTAGGATTTTTGCACAAAGACACCCTGTCTTTGTGAAAAATCAAATAAGGCTCCTCGTACCAGAGGGCCTGAAGCTCTGAAATTCTTCAAGCAGAAGTAATGGCAGCTAAAAATAACGCTTCCCAAGAGGGAAAGTCTAGTTCGCAAGTTGCGACTGGCTCAAAAGTAGACAAGGTCAACTTCTCCAAAATAAAATTCAAATCCCAAGCCAGGACAGGAGAATGGATTGGGGGTTTCAGATGCAGGATTCCCCTTAAAAGGTACAGGAGACATCCAGCTGAGCAATTGTGCGGTCAACCATGGGATCATGAAAGGCAGAAATAGCCAAAAGATTCACCTTGAGAGAGGAGTACTGGAGACCTGAGTCAGAAAGAGAGATCAGGTAGTCCAGAATGTGTCTCACCGGACATGTGAAAGTGTCTAGATTATGGTTGGTAGCCCAGATGACAAACTGCTTCCACTTCATGGCACATGTGGCTTGAGTGAAAGGCTTCCATGTGGCCACCAGGATGCCTGCCACTCTGTTGGAGACCCCAAACCTGGTGATGGCTATGTCCTCAGGAGCCAAGCATGCAGATGGAGGGACCTAAGGTTGGGATGGACCAGGGTCCCCTGAACCTGGGTGAGCAGATTCCTGCAGAGGGGAAGGGGCTGCTGAAGTAATAGAAACCAGATCTGCCAAGGCCAGAATGGAGCTACCAGAATCATGCTGGCCTCCTCCATCTGCTGTTTGATTAGCACCCGCTGAATTAGAGGAAATGGAGGGAAAATGTAGATGAACCTCCTACTCCAGGAGAGGGACAATGTGTCTCACCAGAAAACTCTAGGCCCTGGATCTAGCGAGCAAAAAGTGGTCAGTTTTGCGTTGAGTGGGGATGCAAAAAGGTCTGACTCGGGATGATCCATCTGTCAAACAACTCTTCTGCAACATATGAGAGAAGGTCCCACTTGTGCATGCTGGACTGAGTCCGGCTTTAGGTTGTCTGTCACAGTGTTTAGCACTCCTGGTACACAGACTGAGAGTGTCAGATCATGATCTAACACCTGATATCACACTCTCATGGCCTCCCTGCATAGAGGGTACAAATGAGTTCCCCATTTGTTGATGTAGTACACTACACTGAGATTTTTAGACTGTACCAGCAGCTGACACAGAGCGAGGTGCTCCTGGAAGGCCTGCATGGCATAAAGCACTGCCCTCATCTCCAGGACATTGATATGCAGGGAGGTTTCCATCTGAGACCAAGAGCCCTGAGTTTGGAAGGGGCCCAGCTGCGCTCCCCAGCCCAGACCCAAGGCATCTGTTGTGAAGATCTGTTGTGGGGAGGAGATCTGGAATGGGACACCTTGCAGTAGGTTCAAGGGGTCCATCCACCACTGCAGCACCTTGCAGGCTGGGGAAGAGACCAGGACTAGGTGATCTAACTCATCCATACGCTGGTTCCACTGTCCTTGTAAAGTCCACAGGAGGATGTGTATATGGAGCCTGGCCAGTGGAACAGTGGGTATGGCAGCCACTATCAGACCCAGCATTCTCAGGTACACTCTGGCAGGAACACAGTGGCTTTGAGCAACTTCCTGAGCTTGGGCTATGAGGCACTCAGCCCTGTTCTGGGGAAGAAAGGTCTTTCCCTGCACTGAGTCTAGAACAGCTCCTATATACTGCAGCCTTTGGGACTGCACTACAAATGACTTGGGCAGATTGACAGTAATGCCCAGGGAGAGAAATAGAGGGCAAGTTTTCTCCAGTGTCAGCAGGAGCTGTTCCCTGGATGGGGCCTTTGGAAGCCAATTGTCCAGATAAGGGAAAATGTATAATCCCTCCCTTCTGAAAGCTGCTGTTACTGCTGCTAAGCACTTGATAAAGATCCACAGTGCAGAGGACAAGCCAAAGGGCAGCACTTTGAAGTGATAATGCTCGCCCTAGAACATAAAGCAAAGAAAACCTCCTGTGAGGAGTAAGGATCAATATGTGCAGGTAATCATCCTGTATATCCAGTGAACGCAACCAATCACTTGTCCTGAGGAGAGGCAGTAGGCCTGGCAAAGTTACCATCCGGAACTTTTTGTACTGGACATACAGATTGAGGTCCTTTAGATCCAGAATGGGCCTCAAATCTCTGGTTTTTCGGGGGACCAGGCAAAACCTGGAATAATACCCCCTGTTTCTCTAGTGCCTGGGTACTGGCTCAATGGCCTGCTTGTGCAGAAGGGACTGTATCTCCTCCCAGAGAACAGACGAGTGAGCTGGGGGGTACTGGAGGATGGGGGAGCCTGGAGGTTGCCTGGTGAGCTCCAGGGTGTGACACTTCTATAATCTGAAAAATCCAGGAATCTGAAATTATGGTTCTCCATTGATTTAGATGGAGGAGAACCAACCTCCGACCACCACCTCTTGGTCGGGGACTGGAAAGGGGGGGTCTGGCAAGGAGTCAAGCAGAGGTGGATCCAACCGTGGGGGCTGGTCCCTCACTTCTGGGATGCTTGGCCACAGCTCCTGCATTGGAGGGGGAAGGCAAGGCAGCGGAGGCTCTGCACTTCCCTTGGGGATGAAAGGCTGCACCAGCTCTATTGTTGTCTTGCGAAAGGAAGGGCACTGTCTACCTGTCAGCTGAGTATGGTACAGATTGTGAACAGACTTAATAGCCCTGCCAGAGGCCTGCAGATAGTTGATAATATCCTGGACGTCAGGACCAAAAAGCTTAATTCCATTGAAAGGGGCATTAAGCACCTGCTGCTGAATATCAGCAGCAAAACCAGAAACCCTCAACCAGGAGTGCCTACGTAGGCATATGCCCCTGGCAGCAGCCCTGGCTGTAGTGTCAATCATGTCATAGAGGGCCCTGAGTAGGTGCTTCCTGACATCCTCAGCTGTCTGCAGACACTCAAGAAGCTCCTGCTCCTGTGTGCCATCTGGGAGGCCCTGGGTGGCAGCCTTTCCCTTCTTCCAGTTAGAATTATGGTACTTGACCATATGAGACAGGTAATTTGCAATTCCCAACCCAAGGGTGGAGGAGGTGTAAACCCTCTTACCCCAGAGGTCAGTTCGTGGGACTCCTTATCTGGGGGAGGGAGCTAAGGTGCTTAGGCACCTTAGACCTGTAGTGGACTGCCTTAATGACCACTGTCTGTTTCAGGCTGGACAGCATAACAGAGGAATCCCTGGGGGTCATGGTAAAGTTTATCCACCCTGCAGGGCATAGCTGGCACTATGTCTGACAAGACTGTAAATATAGTCCACAGGAGGTTTGAGGAACTAGGACACTTATGTGAGGGGGCAGGAAGATCAGTAACTTTTTCAGAGATACTTCCAGCGCCCAAGGCAAGCACAACAAGAAAGCTGAGAATAGAGGAATTTAATGGATGGCTAAGAACCTGGTGTCATATTAAAGGGTATGGGTTGGTGGGGGGTGTGGGGAGGGACCTGGAAGGACAGTAGTCTCAATGCCCAGGACAGACTACACTTCAGCAAGGAGGGAAAGAAAGTGTTGAAACAGAGGATGGAGAAGTACATAGAGGAAGCTGGGAATTCAAACTAGGAGCGGGGGGTGGCAAGTGGGCAAGAGATATGCAGGGACCACAGGTTGGGAAGCCATATGAGCTTACCCCCCCATAGCAATGATAAAGGACAAATGGAAAGTACTATTGGTGATGCTAATGAAGGAGGGCAGGATGGGGGGCAGGGGTGGAAGGTAGTCACCTTTAATGCTAGGAGCCTTGGGAGGAAAGCTGTAGAGTTACAGGTGCTCATGGCAGAGGGGGAGGTGGACATTGCAGCCATCACAGAAACATGGGCCACCCAATACAATGACTAGAACCTGCCTGTACCAGGGTACAGGTTAATTTGTAGGGATAGGGTGATTGGGAAAGGAAGAGGGTGACACTATATGTGAAGGAAGGACTGAAGTGTGTAAGGGAGGAAGGAGAGGAGGGTAGTACGTAGTCACTTTGGATGCAAATCCGGGATTCCAAGAATAAGACTTTCAGAATGGGAGTGGTATACAGAACGTCCTTTCAGATAAAAGAGTTAGACAGGGAACTGGTGGGACAGATCAGGAGGACCTGCAAGAAGGGTAGTGTGGTGATTGTGGGGGACTTCAACATGCCAGGAGTGGACTGGAGTACCCCAACAACCAGGAACAGAAGGGAGCAGGTACTGCTGGATGCCTTCCAGGACAGCTTCCTGATGCAAATGGACAGTGAACCAACCAGGTTAGGGAATACCCTTGACCTTGTGCTGGCAAATGGGGAGTTTGTGAGGGAAATTAGGGTGGAAGAACCGCTGTCAAGGAGTGACCACCATTCAGTATGGCTCACATTGGATATGGGCAAGGAAGGAGTGTGTTGTAGGGTGTGGGATTTCACACAAACAGGCAGACAAAATGTTAGGTGCATAGAAAACACATAAAGGCGTTTAGCATTTTTTTTTGTAGAAAATTGAAATAATAAAATAAATCTTTACAGAAAAGAAAATATAGTGTTAATTCAGCACACCTAAAGACTCCTCTCTAGTCTTAACTTAGCTTTAAACTCAATTCTGTCTCTGTCTCTGTCTCTGTCTCTGTCTCTGTCTCTGTCTCTGTCTCTGTCTCTGTCTCTGTCTCTGTCTCTGTCTCTGTCTCTGTCTCTGTCTCTGTCTCTGTCTCTGTCTCTGTCTCTGTCTCTGTCTCAGGACAGCAACAGACTGGCCCACCTATCTGAATTTCATCCCTGGTGGTCAGTTTATATACTCTGCTACTCATTACATTATTAGTCAGGTGGTAAGGCACTTAAGCTGTTTCTCTATCTTTCTATCCCTGACTTTATAACATCAGGCAGAATGACCCAGGAGCATAAACCATTCTGAATTAGCTTTAACATCAGGCAGGTAACGTGGTAACAACAGACATCTAGGACTACTAAAAACAGCCATGAATAACAAATTAGGATCTAATGAGCCTTAGCCCCGCCCATTGTCTTGAGAGTGACAGCACTTTGTAGTATAAAGTAGGGCATTAGAGGGCGCTGCCTTCCCTAAAGGAAATCATTCCATCAGCTCCTGACTACAGGTAAGCCTTGCACAGGTGAATGGGTAGATTGCAGAGAAATGGATGGTTTACAGCAAGACATTTTGTAAAACAGGAAAGGAGGTTTTAAATGTTTACATTAAGTATTACATGTTCAAAAGCCTTTGCTCCTTATCCCTGTTCAAAAGACAGCTAATTATATAGCCCTTGTACCTTTTTATTTATTTATATACTAAAGAACCTTGTACTATTTCTTCACAAACTACCTTATTTTCAACTTCATAGGGCGGCTGCTTTTGCAAGCCATCGGCTCAAACTTTTCTTTTGGCCTTCTTGGATTTGGGGCTTCTGAAAACAAATGGCAAGAGAGCCACATACCTCATATTTTAATATTGTGTGTGGCTACTCTTTACTTTTGAGGTCTCAGATAGGACAGAGAGCAGCAGGAAGGGAACAGAAAGAAAAAGGGGTTGCTGCTCCTGTCCACCCAGTCACTTTATACAGTACTTCATTTCAGATATGTAAGAGGAGCAGGGGAGGCAAGAAGCCTCAACTGTATTCATTATTTGAATTTCCACTTGCCAGCTAGGAGTCCCTTTCTTAACGTCTCCTATTGCTAATTAATTATAACAATATCCCTTTAATAATGTTTGTTATGCTTGACATTTGTAGGAATTTTATATTTACACAGAAACACCTGACACTTCAGGGTTTTATTTAACTCTAAAAATTGATTAGCGTTTTGCTCATAAAAGTTCTAAAACATTGTGAAAATGCATAGCACTTGACTCACTGTGTTTAACAAACATAACTCTTCTAGAAAACCTATATAAATGCTTTCTGTACAGTTAGTATTGTCCCAAGAAAAAAACTGCTAATCAATTATTTAAAACCCTGCACTTTATTGCTGCACATGAGCACTTTATTTACTAGCACTTTCAAAATGCTGTACAGTACTTTATTTAATCAGTCAGCAAATAAGTCTGGCAAGTTAGCCATCTCTGTGCTTTCTTCACTTAAAGCAAGGTTATGGGAGGTCATGCTGCCTCCCAGGGGTTTGGGAGGCAGTATGGCGCAGTGGTTTAAGGCTCTGAGCTGCAAATCTGGTGACATCCACCAGACCAGACCTGGATTTGAATCCCACAGCTTCCACTTGCATACTCTATGACCCTGAGTAAGTCACTTAACTTCCCTGTGCTCCCAGGTCACTCCTGTAAAAAAGTTGTCAGCTTAGTGTGCTACTCCTAGTTAAACAACTAAATAAAAAAAAAAAAGGGTGAGGGACGGAAGGTGAAAAAGAAATATCAAAGATGGAAAAAGATTCAGAAAGACAAAGTAAAGACTGTCATAGGTGGCCAACCGATGTCAGTTGAAGAAATTAATAGGAAAGGTATTCAGGAGCACTGTTGTACAACAGATTTATATAGAAAGAAGAAGAAGAGAACAAACGAGACATCCCTCCTCCTTGGCATGCGGACTGGTAGAACACAGTTATACCACAGAGTGGAATCTGGCACAAGAGCATTGCACTTCAGGAGGGCCAACTTTGGGAGGATGGGAAAAGTGGTAAAAGGGTACCTGGCCAGACTTCAACCAAGTGTGGGCACTAACCAGAGGTGGGAGCACATAAAGCTGGGGATAGTGGAGGCAACCAAAACCTGCAGCAAGGCCCAGAGCAAGAAGGCTAGGGCTAAGAAACTGAGCTGGGTGAGCAAGGAGGTCATAGAAAAGGTAAAAGGAAAAGAGCTGCCTTTAGGAGGTATAAGAAAACAGGGAGGGGGGGAGGACAGGGAGGAGTACCTGAAGGAATTGAAGGAGGTGACAAGGGCAGTAAGGAGAGCCAAGGTACCTACTGAGCTCAGGCTGGCACAAGGCATTAAGAAGGGGGAGAAGGACTTCTTTAGGTATATCAGGGAGAAAAGGAACTGTAAGGACTACATAGTAAGGATTAGGAAGGAGGGGGGTTGGGTGTAAGCAGGGTGCAATAAGGCAGAAGTGTTAAATGATTACTTCTGCTCAGTATTTACTAAAGAGAATAGGGGGGTGATACCCAAGGGGAGAGAAACAGTAGAAACAGGGGGGAGTGGGTGACAGATGGGGAAATCATGGAGGGCAGAGTTCTGGAGGGTTTGAAGGCATTGAGGGTGGACAAGGTGCCAGGCTTAGATGGCATCCACCCCTTGGTACTGAATGAGCTGGCAAAGGTCCTTGTGGAACCTTTGGCAGACCTATTTAATGCCTCACTACACTCAGAGTGTGTACCTCAGGATTGGAGGATGGCTCATGTGGTGCCCCTCCACAAGAGTGGCCCCAAGGATGAACTGGGAAACTACAATGAGCCTCACATCCATCGTGGGTAAGCTGATGGAGACTTTCCTGAAGGAGAGGCTGGTGACCCTCCTGGAGGCCAAAGGACTACAGGAAAGCAGACAGTATGGCTTCATATGTGGCAGATTTTGCCAAACCAACTTGGTGGAGTTCTATGACTGGGTAACTAGACAATTAAATGGGAGCTATGCAGTGGATATCCTGTATCTGGACTTCAGTAAGGCATTCAACTCAGTGCCACATGGGAGGCTGGGAAGTAAGTTAGAAGCCACAAGGACAGACGCAAAGCTGGTGAGATGGGTAGGGAACTGGCTTCAGGGAAGGCAACAGAGGGTGGTGGTGGGTGGGGAGCTCTCATACCCAAGGGTAGTGATGAGCGGTGTTCCACAGGGCTCAGTATTTGGACCAGTGTTGTTTTGGATATTTATTGCAGATATATCATTGGACATTAAGAGCAAGATCAGTCTGTTTGCTGATGATACCAAGATGGGAGTGGTGGTGGATGACCTAGGGGGATGGCAGGTATTGCAGGATGATTTGGAAAGCTAGAAGCCTGGTCAGGCACCTGGCAACTGGGATTTAATGCCAAAAAGTGCAAGGTGCTACATTTTGGGGTGCAGAACCCAAGGAGGAGTTACCAGCTGAGGGGAGTGCAGCTAGCCCAGACTTAGGAGGAGAAGGATCTGGGGGTGCTCATTACAGGGTCAATGAACAACTCAGCACAATGTAGGAAGTCAGCTGCAAAGGTCAACAAAATGTTGGGTTGCACTCCGAGGGGTATATCCTCGAAGAGGCAGGAGGTGATTCTGCCACTGTATAGGTCATTAGTTAGACCACACCTGGAGTACTGCGTGCAGTACTGGTGCCTGTATCTGAAGAGGGACATTAAGTTACTGAAGGGGGTGCAGCGCAGGGTGACAAAGATGATCAAGGGGCTGGGGGACTTATCACACAAGAGGAGGCTGAGGGAGTTGAACATGTACTCGCTGGAGGAGAGGAGGGACGAGGGGACATGATTGAAACTTTTATGTACATGAAAGGAATAAACAAGACAGGTACAGAGGGGCTGTTCAAAGTAAGGGAGGGGAGGGACACCCAGGGCCATGATATGAGACTGGAGGGAGGAAGGTTCATTAGGAAGATGAGGAGACACTTTTTCACAGAGAGGGTGGTAGCTGGGTGGAATGCATTACCAGCAGAAGTGGTATCCAGTTGAACAGTGTACTGTTTCACAAGGGTCTGGGACTAGAAATGGATGAAGTGGCACCAATTATCTCTGCAAAGTGATTCGCGGAGTGAAGGCGAATTCGCGGAGTGCTCCACAACGCGAAGCAGAGTACTTCACGTTATAAGGGGTAACACGAAGTCCATTGAAAACAATGATTTCACATTACTCCGCCTTCCCAAACCACTACTCCACCAATTCTTAAGATGCAGTACATTGAAAACAATGTACTTCGCCTTGTTTTTAAGCTCCAAAGGCAAATTTTGCTGTGATTCATAGGATTTCAGGTCACATGGGCTCTAGATTGTTCTGCACAGCCTCAGTTTGGGATACTGTGTGTAGGAAGCTGTAGGAGACAATCTGCTCTGAGAGATCTCTGTGATTCAAACCTTCTAAAAGCTGTTAAAAAAGCCTTTTTGAGTCATTTTGTTCGCTGAAACTTTAGTTCATCGATTATAGGAAACCCTCCTGTGCTCATATCATCGAGCATTTATTGTTTGTGTGTGGATTTTGAATGTTAATGTACAACATTCAGTCTACGTACTGAGAGACAGTGGAAGTGTGCTTTGGGGAAGGGGCATATCTGTAGTGTAGGTAGATTAACTTGGAGAAAAAGACATTGCTTTCTGTTTTGGTGATATTTTTCTTGTATAACTGTGTTAATGTGCACACCGTAATATTTTCAATAATTCTTGCATTTTTTGCTGATTATTGTGGTGCAGCAGTGCATAATTTTAGTTTGTTTAAAATATGTGGTTATATTGCTGAAGTTTTCAATCTGCTAAGCACTACTTAGTGCGTGTGTGAGTATATGTGTGACGTGTGTCATCAAATCAGACACATTTTTTTGTGCCACATAATAATTTCAGCAATGTGAACCTGCTATCCACTGCAGCTGTGTGTTTTTGTACTTCTTTGTGGTATCTTTACTGGTACTAGTACTAGTGACTGTTACTGCAACAATGCAGTGCACTGCCCCCACCCCAGCCACCCCAACCGGCAAAGTATTCTTTTCAGATTTGAATTTCTGGTGGTGAGCACTGGTTAGGTGTTGTGCCTTTGTATCTGCATCTCTTCAGTGCACAGCGCAATCTTAATCTGTCTGTGCATTTGCATCTCTTTAGGGCCCAATCTCCAACTGTAACTTAAGTCACAGTTGTTTCTTTGGCTTCCCTTCAGAGTACTGGACAGGTGTGGTGCATAATTCTGCATGAACATTGTACTCATTATTATGCATTTTTAAGTCAGGACCATCATCACAAGTCACTCGTGATACAAATCACGTTCATCAACACAGTCACAAATCACGATTCACGATCATGTCACAAATCACAACACTAATTTTTTGACTAGTCACTTAGATGTATTGTAAGCATGTTTTGCAGTACCTCTCCAGGCTTCACAACCCCGCCATTGTACTCATTAATCAGTGCTTTTAAGTCTGGGAGTTTGTGCTGCAGCTCATCGGGGAAGTACAGCCGTAGGCATTTGCGTTCCCAGTACAGTTCCATATTGTTAATCTCACACCATCGACACCAAATCATGTTCATCATGGTCACAAATGCAGCCATAAATCACGATTCATGATCACGTCATGAATCACAACACTAATTTTTTGACTAGTTACTTGGATGTACTGTAAGCATGTTTTGTAGTATCTCTCCAGGCTTCACCACCCCACCATTGTACTCATTAATGAGCATTATTAAGTCTGGGAGTTTGTGCTACAGCTCATCGGGGAAGTACAGTCACAGGCATTTGCGTTCCCAATACAGTTTCATATTGGCTATCTCACGCCATTGACACTGAATCACATTCTTCATCATCATGGTCACAAATCACGATTCATGATCACGTCACGAATCACTACATTCATTGTTTTTGCTAGTTACTTGGATGTATTGAAAGCCATGATACTTTGAATTATGGGGGCATGTGTGATTTTGTATTTCTTTGTATTGTAAGCATGTTTTGTAGTATCTCTGCAGGCTTCACCAATCCACCATTGTACTCATTAATAAGCATTTTTAAGTCTGGGAGTTTTGTGCTACAGCCCATCGTGGAAGTAGAGCCATAGGCATTTGCGTTACTTCCCATACAGCATGTGAGATAAGTACTGTAAGTACTGGTGGGTGAAATGGCCCCAATTTGCTCCGTGAAGTGATTCTCTGAGTAATGTGGAATCCATGGAGAACTCCACAATGTGAAGCGAAGTACTTCACTTCATAATGACGAACGTGAAGTCCATTGAAACCAATGACCTTGTGTTATTCCGCCTTCCCCAAACCACTTCTCCACCAATTTTAAGGCGAAGTACATTGAAATCAATGTAATTTGCCTCACTTCACCTTGTAATTGAGCTCCAAATGAAATTCTGCCGTTATTCATGGGATTGCAGGTCACATCGTCTCTAGACTGTTTGGCACAGCCTCAGTTCTGGCCTGGGTAGTGTGTATGCAGTGGTAGCTGGAGACAGTTTGCTCTCAGAGCTCTGCAATTCAAAACCTCTAAAAGCTGTTTAAAATGCCCTTTTTAGTAATATTTTTTGCTCAAAATTTAGTACATCGATTGTAGGAAATCTTTCTGTGCTCATATCATTAAGTGTTCATTGTTGTGTGTGGATTTTGAATGTTAATTTAGAACAGTCAGTCTGTGTACTGTGAAGTGTGCTTTGGGGGAGGTGCGTACTGTATTTGTGATGTAGGTAGATTAATTGGGAGAAAAAGGCAGGCTTTCTGTTTTGGTTATTTTTTTTGTATAACTATATTAATGTACACACAGCAATATTTTCAGTAATTCTTGAATTTTTTTTGCTGATTGTTGTGGTGCAGCAGTGTACAATTTGTCTGTTTAAAACATTTGGTTATATTACTAAAGGTTTTCAATTTGCTATGCATTACTTGAGTGTGCGTGTGAGTGTGTGTGCGATGCGTGCCATTAAATCAGACACCTTTTATTGAGTTCCAGAGTAACTGCAGCAGTGTGAACCTGCTATCCACCACACCTGAATGAATTTTTTATTCTGCTTTGTGGTATCTTTACTGGTAGTGGATTGTTACTGCCGTGCACTAATCCCCCAACTGGCAAAAAGTACTCCTTTCCAGATTTGGATCTGTGACTTGTGAGCACTGGTTAGGTGGTGCTGTGCCTCTTCGTATGCATCCCTTGAGTGTGCAGCGCAATCTTAATCTGTCTGTGCATCTGCATGGCACCATTAATTCTGGGAGACTGCTTTTCTTGTTACGCTCTCATTTCACTTCGTCAGCACTGGGCAATTTTCTGGACACTAGACAGTAGCATTTTGGGGATGCACATTAATTCTGGTGATTCTATGTGTGACCTGACCACTGTGCGCATGACTGAGTGCGTCATTAATTCTGGGAGACTTTACATTTCTTGTTACACTCTCATTTCACTTCATCAGCACTGGGGAGTTTTCTGGACACAAGACAGTAGCACTTTAGGGATGCACATTCATTCTGGTGACTGTGTGGGAGGGATGCTGCCAATATTGTTGTCACTCTGCCTTACTTTATGTTTAAGGTGGAATGACAATGCAAAGTAATAATAACAAGGCAAAGTGAGATTTTCCTATGGGGCACTCTGCGTAGCGAAGTACCAATGCAAAGTGGCCACTTGGCATTCACTTCATCAGCGGATTTTAAATTTGCTGCATCTCTAGATGGGACAGGGCAAGGGGGAAGGTCAATGGAGGGGAAGGGTGGAAGGAAGGGGGAGCTGCAGAAAAAGGGGTGCTAGCCGCACATTCCAGCACACTTGATAGACCTCTAGGCCTTTATCTGCTGGCAAATTTCATATTTTCGTATGTCTGGCCTGTGCCAGGCTGCCATGGCAGCATTTATCAAGCCAGGCAAGACTGGAGGAATGATTTTGAGAGGAGACTATCGGATCTCCAGGAAGTCCACCAGCTCTTTCCTGGTGACATCCTCTTCCTCAGTGTGGAAGCCATTGAAAAATGTGGGGTCCTCAGAAAGAGACCTAGGAGTATGCTTAACAGAATCCTCACTGACAGAGGAAGCTGTGGACCTGTCAGAGACCAGGAGCTCTTCCTCTTCTTCCTCCTCCTCATCATCAGAAAGAGTGATGTCTAGATGGTACTCCTCCTCCTCCTTGACGTTGACCTCTTTAAAATCTACATCCAATGTTGAATGCACTGATGATGGCCTGCGGGGATGATGAAGCACCATAGATGACACCTGAGATGTGAGCCTGTATGTGCCCAGCTGTTGCACAATAAAAGAAGTGAATTTAGTTAAAATTTCATTTAGGTTGATGACCGTTGAAGGCTGCATCGATGGATCGATGGGGGGGGTGGGGGTTGATGGTACACGGATCGATGATCTGCTTGAAGCGCCCTGTGAACCAGAAGAGCCTATAGCCCTGGGAGAAGAGGAGTCAGGCCTTGACAGGAGGGCCATTAATGATGAGTCCACCACCGATGAAGTAGGAGCCGATGACCCAGAGGTCGATGACCAGCTGCCCTGGGAATTGGGCAGATGAGCTGTCGGCATGGGCCTGGAGGGCACAGAGACCTAGACAGTGACTTTGTGCATCAGTGCAGCTGCAGCTGATGAAGATCCCCTGGACGAAGGAGAAGAGGCCATTGGGGAGTGAAATCACCACTGGGGGGAGTGGTCATGATCGGAGTCTTTTTTACGACTTTTCCCTGAGGACTTGTCTTGGGCCTCAGAGGACTGGGAGTTTGATGACCTTGTTGTCGACTGAGAGGCTGGGACCCCAGAGGACTCCTGCCCAGAACTGTCTACCATTTTTTTTATTTTGCATTTATATTTTTCAGGTTTTTCCCCATTTTTCTATCTAGTATCCTGGTATCCCAGCACACAGCAGTGCATGTGTATGGAGGTGTGTACATACTCTGTGGCATCAGTTCCAGCCCCCTCCACCCCTCCCCTGGCAATTACCAGGCTCCCCATATCCTGACACTACCATCCATCCTCCACTATGTGGCAGCCAAGGGCCGAGGAAACCCCTCATCCCTCCTCAGGAGAAAAGAACTGCTTTGTAGCAGCTCAGTCCTGCTCCTTGCCCTGCCCCCAACCCCAGAAACCCAGGCTCATTCCTGAACCTGGGCTGTCAGCATGGCATGAGTTGTGGCATCCAGCACCTCAACCCTCAATGCCACTGGACCTGCCGCCATCAGAAAATTTATTAGTGCCTTTTTGCTTTCCCCGAATGTTGTTTGGTTAAACTTCTGGCAGAGTTCACAGTCAGAGACTTCTTAGTCAGGCCCAAGACAGTAGACACAGAGGGAGTGTTCATCTGTGGCGGCAATCTTCTTTCTGCATTGGCAGCGACAGAAGGGAGAGGTCAAAGGATTAACTCTTGACATAAACAAAATAAAGGAATCTTTTTAAAAAAAAAAACTTCAAAAAAAATTACAAAGAAAAAGCTGTTGGTGAAAAATGGCACAAGTACTGCGTCAAAGCTTCCGCAGAGACCCATGCAATCGGGCCAACAGTGGGAAAGAACTGAGAAGGAAACGGGGCAAGTCATGCCTTTATAGGGTTGATGACGTCGATAGACGTCGACAGCGTGGGTGGCCCCAGTTGTACTGCTGAAAGTCTTCTGTGTGGATCCTGCTTCACCAACAGTGAAGTTCCTACAGTCCTGTGGTGTTACCTAATGACTGAGATACCCCCGACAAAGATCTTCAGGTTCCTGAAAGGAATAAATAAGGTGAACTGTGAATAACAATTTACCAGTAAGAGATAACTAAGACACAGGGTCACAAGCAGAGGTTAATGGGGGAAGATAAAAAAAGGATGCAAGGAAGTATTATTTTACAGAAAGAGTGGCTCAGCCATGGAATGGCCTTCTGGCAGAGGTGGTGGATGCCCAAACTGTAAATGGCTTTAAACACAGTTGGACAGAATGAAGGGCATAGTAGTTGCTCAGCAGGATGAAGGAGGCAGAAACAGAGAGAGCAAAACAGGGAATAAGATATGTGTAGACCCCTATGGAGACAACAGATCCCTGGGGGTATGATAGGATAATAACGTCAGACTAGATGTACCGTCTGTTATTTTCTGCCATCATTGTCTATGTTTCTGTGGAACCATAAATGTGCAGTGTGAGAATATGAAGGTGCCTAGGAGACAGTCTTCTCTCTTTTTGAGGAGAGCCAGATGGAGCAAACGAGAGTGGGAAGCAACTAACTAACAGAAGTGGACTGGCGCAAAAGTTGGCTACAAGAGAAGTGAAGTAGGGCAGCTTGGTTGAGTGCCAGAATGTGTGCACAAGACTTAGACAATAAGAAGAGTCCTAACAGTAGGGGCGCATAACACAAATGGGTATTGTGAGGTGCCTGAGACCAGAGAAGGGTGTCAGATTACTAGGACAGGGTAGTCTAGACTGCTTTCTGATGGTAAAATAAATTGGTGCTGGCACTGCAGCAATCCTGACTTGAATGCAATGGGCCCCTGTGGTTTTGGGATGCAGTGAGTGGGGGTGTAGCAGAACATCCAATCAGAGATTCAAGAAACTTCATGGGTTCATCTCTCTTTTAGTATCAATTGTATATGACCAGGAAAAGCAAAACAAGCACATTGTAGCTGTTACCGTTTATTGGGCTAGCGAAATTGCTTTTTTTTTACATGAGAAAATGAAGTCAGCACAAAGCTATGGCATCTAGTACTGAGGCTGTGAATAATGTACTACAGTAGGAAGTTTCCTATAGTGCTGTACATAATAAGCTGTCTTTCCTGTAGAGATAGCAGAGCATGCATAATGTGCCGCAACAGAGATGTTAGGACTTGAAACAAAGAGGCCCTTTGGAAAGGGCTGATCAATCATGAAATGTTCAGAGGAAGGGAAAAAGCATTCACCATTGCCATCTGCTGAGGATGCCATGTTCTGAGACTTGACTCTCCCTCTAGTTCTGCCAGTCCCGCCTGAAGAGACAGAGGATCCATATTAACAGGTGACTTTTGAAACTTAAGCCCAGAGTGGAGTAAATAATGTTGGTTTGTTAGTGAAAAAACCCCACAAGGCTAGTGATGTGGGAGAAAGACACATGTAAATAGATGCTAGTGCCATCATTTCACTGACCATCAGTGAGCTGACCATTGGACAGTCTTCCCTACCAGAGGCAAATGCCCCAAAGTAAAGTGAGAGCAATTGAATTATCACTTCCATGAGAAATAACATTAATGACATGCAAACTACTGCATAAAAAGATTATTTTCACAGTTTGTTATCATCATGTTTCCATAATTGTACAGTATGTTATGTTGGATTATTACTTTGTATTTGGTGAAATGTATTTATATAATTATCATATGTATTATATCTAAAACAATAACTGATGGACTGATTTTGGCATTTCTCCTTGTATTCTAGCTCTTGATTTCTTTGTGTACGTCTGCTACCATTTTCAATCTGTGACTCTCTGTTTCTTTTCGCCCACTGTTTCCTCTCTGTGCCCCTTAGGCTGTATTCTGTCTCTGTGTTGTAGGTGTTACTTCCCCTTCTTCTGACTCACAATAATACAGATGATCTTATCAAAGTGTGACTTATGCAGTTGCACAGGAACGCAAGTGCAGAGGGGCCCCCCCATGAAGATTCAACTCTACTGATGTCCTCACTTCCTTCTGGTTCTTTCTATCTCTGTCTGTGTTTCTAGAAACATATTACTAAGTTTTGGCATCTCCTGGCACCTTAGTGATATCATAGGGAGACTGCACTATAAAAGCCAGCAAGTGACTATTTTTAATAAGCAATTATTAATATGATTTTATAAATATACTCAAATCAGCTTGTACTAGTGACTAATACCTTTTCAACATTTCACTTATTTTTCCAAGTTATGTGGTACTTTTTTGCCAACTTATTCAATAAGTCTTTATAGTAAGCTTTTCTCTGGATTTTGGGGCTTCATAGTACACTTGTTATGCACTATTGGGGGAGTTAGTCGGCCTTGAAAAAGGGACCTCTGGTTCCAGTGGGTCTACCGGGTTACCAAAATGAAATAAATAAATAAATGTACTAAGTTACAGTTACTAGTTACTCTCAAGTATTAGTAATAAGTGACAATTCCTTATTACTTTTTGTGTAACAAGTAATATGTAACTGTTACAGTAATACACATTACTTTTGTAGCCCCCCCCTTCCCTATTTTCTTGGGGCCAGGTAAATAAATAAATAAATGTACTAAGTTACAGTTACTAGTTACTCTCAAGTATTAGTAATAAGTGACAATTCCTTATTACTTTTTGTGTAACAAGTAATATGTAACTGTTACAGTAATACACATTACTTTTGTAGCCCCCCCTTCCCTATTTTCTTGGGGCCAGGTGTTCCGGGGAAGGGGGTCCCAGACTCTAGAATCTCACCAAGCATTTCTCTGAACAATAACAGTATTGGAAATGTTTTTTCTTGCCTTGAAACATCTTCTAGATCACCCTCTCCATGCCCCAAAGTGATATTTCTTTTCCCCAGCAGCTGGACCAGCGAGCAGACCCCGAGCAATTCATCTGTGAACTTCTTGAATTCCACCCACTGGTCCCAGAGCAAGAGGGCACAGGATAAAACTGGAATGCTTCAAGACCCCAAAGAAACTACAGAACCCCTAAAAACTAAAGGACTGGCTATTTCATTTAAATCCTTCATTAAAATTAATCACTCTGGACTCTGTTTTCTCCCCCAAACAAATCAGGTTTATTCTCCTGAACACCTAAAGATTACAGGAGTACAGGGTCCCAATTTCTTAGAAGCTTTAAAATTCACACAGTTCCGTGGCGCTAACTTTTTTTTTTTACATAGAACCATTTAAAGTGGAGAGTGTGTGGGCTTTCTTAGGCTTGGATTTTCTGTCTAAACAGAACCTGCAGCAAATCTTTTACTCAGGACAGAAATTACACTGCAACCAATTTCAAAAGCGTGAAGCTCCCTATAGACTGCCTGCACTAGTAAGTACTTGAACTTTGATACTGTCTCATTTTACACTGAGCTTCATTCAAAGTAGGGATCTAGGTTCACTTCATTTACCCAAAATCTCTACCAGGGGAGTGATGTGATCCTCTGATGCCACCAAGCTATTTCATTCTCGAGGGGAAAACTCACATCCTGCTAATTCCACGGCTGCCTCTTCACAAAACATGGCTCTCTTTCTTAATTTGGCCCTTGTCCTGGCTGGTCCCTCTGGTTTTTCTTTCTCTCTAACCGTGGCTTCTGAACTCTATAAGGAGCTGAATCTCCCAAGCAGTCACAGTGGCTCCAACACTTAACTGTTTCTCTGACCTAGCTGAGCCATGGCTTAATAGGCCTTCAGAGGTAAACATGGGCCTCATACCCAAAGCCTGAAGGCATGTCCTGGGGTTCTAACTCAAGGTCTTGGGACCTGCACTCCACGTAGGCCCCATACAAGTAAAGGCCACCACCCACTCCCAAACTGCTAGTCCATGAGCCGCCATGCCACACGGGGAAGGAAACTGGGACCACTGCCACCAGACCTGATCCCCTGCAGAGGCCCTGCCACAACCTCAACAGCCCCGATGACTCAAAATATCCACTCCTGAAGATGGGCCCAACGCCCCTGGGGTCCGTCACTACTTGCCCTCCAATGCTCCCTGGATGCTCTCACCACCCAGTCCCAAGGTACCCAAATGACCACAAACTGCCTTGTTGCACACCTCCCACAGATGCCCAACCCAGGGACCCGGCGCATCGCCGCTGAAGCTGCCGGCCTGCCTAAGAGAAGGGGGGACCTGCACTTCTAACTGTCCTGCTGCAGTACCAGCTGATCTCTTCCCCAATCTCTCTCTCTCACTCTCTTTCTCTCTCTCTCTTTATATATATGTCCTTAATCTGCTGTCCCAAGTGGCGGCAAGCAGAAATTACACCACCCAGTACACAAAACTCCCTACACACTGGGGGGATGGGTCAAGGATTCCTAAAGGTGAGCAATAAGCCCTCTCAAATGAGGGGGGCTTACACTTTTATATTACTTTGTAGTACTTTTCATTACATATTTTCAGCAGTTATAAATGTACAATTGGCTCTGCCACTCATGAGTTACAGTCCTGCCCCCTCACACTTGAAAACAAATTGCATATTTTAAGTTATAACATGGGTTGGGAAAAGGAAGATCCACAATTGGTGAATAGCATCAGCTGACCATGGATAAACTGGCAGCATATGCACAGTTGTTATTAGTCGGCATGAAGCAGTATCCGTGTGCAGAGAGGTACTCATTTTGCACTTGAAATATTAATCAGAGAAGGCAGCCATTTAAAAAGTGTGAAGCAAGAGAGCACTGTAGCATGATCGTGACCATGACAGGTACTAAAATGGGTTGCACCTGGTTGCTAAAATGTTTAGGAGAAAGCACAGGCTCTCCGGTGTTTGCTGTCCATGACAAAACTGGAGTGAGTGCCACAGCGTGACAGTGGTTGGGCTGCGACAGAGCAAGAGAGAGAAAAGGCAGAGAAAGTGCACTCTGCACAGTGGAGCTGCAAGTGTGTGATACTGACTAAGCTGTGTGGTGTTCACTGTCCATGTGGGGAAATGCGGGTGAGCTCCCTGGGAGAAAGTACAGGCTCTCCATGTTCTCTATCCATGTGACAGACAGGAAGAGAAAACAGCGGACCCACTGTCAGTGTAGCAAATGTGGGTGAGCTCCCTGGGAGAAAGCTGGAGTGAGTGGCATGGTGTGACAGCGGGTGGGCTGCGAGAAAGGGAGAGAGAGAGAATAAGTGAGAGAGTGCACCCTGTACAGCCAGGCTGCATTGGGAGTAGGTTATTGCTTACTTTTCTTTGTCCATGGAATACTGATGGAACAGTTAATGCACTATCTGATTTGGACCTGCTCTCAGTGTAGCAAATGTGGGTGAGCTCTCTGGGAGAAGGCTGGAGTGAGTGGCACGGTGTGACAGCAGGTAGGCTGCGAGAGAGGGAGAGAAAGAATAAGAGAGAGAGAGACAGTGTGCCCTGTACAGATGGGCTATATCGTGAGTATTAGCTTAATTGTACACTCATGACAAGCAAGAGAACCATGCCTATGTGTGTGTTATGAGCATAGAAATGTCAGCAGTCATTTCACAACTGCATTTCTAACATTTGTATGCTCATAAAGTAACTCAGACATGCATGAGCTCTGGGGACTATTTTGTGAAGTTGACAGAATACACTCTACAGTTCCCTATTCAAACTCTTAAAAAACACCATTCTGGATGGTTTTCTGTTTTTAAACTTAACCCATGCTATAAACGCAATAACCTGCTCCAGGGTATGGGGTTACTGGCAGTTAATCCATATCCCGGGTGCTGTGAGGGCACTCAGTCTGCAATCTCAGGCCTCACAACGTACCCGGGGTGTGGATTAACTGCTAATAACCCCATACCCTGTTTTGGGTTATTGAGTATTTATACCCTTGTGTATTCAAGTTTTACAACATCATTTTACTATTTATAGTTTTTTAAATTGGCTGTTTGAAGATTGAACTGATTTCTTTGATTACAGCTGCTGGCTTCAGTACTGCACAAAGCTATTGTGATGACATCTGAACTGTGAAATCTGCTCCCTGTTTGGTTCAGTGCTCCATGTAACCTTCAAGAAATCGATTATAACTGCACTGAAAACAAGATCTCATTATATCTATAGGTTAGATACAAAGATATCAGTTGTTATCAACTCATTGTGTGTGCTTTTATTTTAAGGGAGTTACTATGAGGATGACTCCTTTGGCTCATTTCTACTGGGCGAATAAGTCTGTTTTTATTCCAGGGAGCAGGGAGAGCTGTTTGAAGCTCTGTTGTACTGATCTGGGTCACGAGACCTCTGTCTTCCATTTTGAGGGCAGAGGTTTCTACAAGTGCTGCTACAGTTAAAACTGTGGTTGGGGGAGTGCATTCTAGCTCACTGGCAGAGGCTTAGACTGCTTTTTTAAAACCAGCCTATATCTGCAGCACTAGATCGGGTGGTTCAGTTTGGTGTTGTTAGGCAACACACCAAGGAAGTGAGAACTTCCACTTCTGCCCAGCTCCTCATTAAACCAGAGCCCCAGTGAGAGGAGTCAGTGTGTGATTTTATTTGGAGGGAGTTACTAAGAGGGTGACTCCTTTGGCTCATTTTTACTGGGAAAATAAGCCGGTTTTTATTCCAGGGAGCAGAGAGAGCTGTTTGAAGCTTTGGTGTACTGATCTGGGTCACATGACCTCTGTCTCCTGTTTTGAGGGGCAGAGGTTTCTACAAGTGCTGCTACAGTTAAAACTGTGGTTGAGGGAGTGCATTCTAGCTCACCGGCAGAGGCTTAGACTGCTTTTTTAAAAGCAGCCTATATCTGCAGCACTAGACCAGGTGGTTCAGTTTGGTGTTGCTAGGCAACACACCATAGCAGTGAAAACTTCCATTTCCACCCAGTTCCTCATAAAACTGGAGCACCAACGAGTGGAGGCGACGTGGGCAGAGGCAAGCAGCATCTGCCACATCAGCCACGGAAGGCACGGACAGGGCAATAACTCTATAATGAAAAGTTCCACAGGGAAGTACCAAGATGAGTATTTCTGTAGACCCATCAGAGGAACTGCTACAGCTGCTATGCAAAGAATATACACTAGTGCGCTGTGCAAAGTGTAAAATGTTTGCAGAAAACACATTAACTAGCAACAGAAAAGTGTACATATGCATAAAATGTGAGGCATATAACACATTGCAAAGTAAACTAAACGAGCTTGAAAATTAAGTTAGAAAACTACATAATGTTAAAATACAGGTGGTAAATACAGAACAACGACAAGCAGCTAAACAGAGAGGAAAAAGGAACAGGCAGGATGAACAGTACAGTGGTGACTCAGAAAGTGAATCAAGGCTAACAAAAAAGGCCACGGAAGGAGATAAAGATATCAGTTTGGACACATGGTTCTCGGTCAACTCAATGAGTAGAAATAAAAGAGGTAGGAGGGCAGATGTGGTGAACAGACCACAATTAACTAACAGATATGAAGTAGTCAGACATGGAAACACAAGATCCAGATAGTGACCTGGTACACACTAGCACAAGAGAAATAATTGTCCTTGGTGATTCTGTTGTAAGAATGTGTGACATGGTGATATGTGAGGGGGACAAACAAAACAGGATGGTTTTATGGTACCCTGGTGCCAGAACAGATGACATTAGAAAAATAGCACCCAACGTTATAAAAAAAAGTGAAACTAAGCCTATGGTAACATTACATGTAGGTACAAACAATGTAGGGTATAAACATGAGAAAGATATTTGTCAAGACTTATTGGACACTGCTAAAGAACTAAAACACCTTGGTGCGAGGGTCATTATTTCAGGACTATTACCTATTCCCAGGGCAAAGAGAGAAACAAATAATACAATATACAGAATAAACACTAGACTGAAAAACTGGACTGCAAGGGAAAACATAGGATTCATAGAATCTTGGTCACATTTTAACAATAGGCATCATTTATTTAGCAAAGATGGTCTGCATCTGAACAACAATGGGGCATTTATACTTGCTAGACTGATAAAAACACATGTTGAGCTGGTTCCTTTAAATTAGCTCAGATGGGGGATACAACCCCCCCCAAAAAAAAAACCACAACAAACAGCATCATTCCACCATTTCAAGTCTAAAATAAATAAAAACAGCCCTATAAATAAAGACAGTCTGAGATGTATGTTATGTAATTCTAGAAGTATGAACAACAAAGTAAGTGAACTACAGGGAATATTACATACGGACCAGAAAAAGGACCTTGTATTAATCACTGAGACATGGTGGAATGACACTGGCAACTGGAATAAACACATCCCAGGCTATAACTTATTTAGACTGAACAGAAACCATGTAAGAGGTGGTGAAATTGCTATATATGCTTCAGAACACCTAAAAATAGTAGATGTTACATCAAGAATTAAGAAACATAAGGTTGTGATTGAAACACTATGGCTTCAGTTAAACCCCGATACAAAGAATGCTTTTACTTTAGGTCTGTGTTATAGACCTCCCAACACAGAGGACGATATACATACTCTTCTCCTAGAAGAGATTACAATGGCCGCTGAGATGGGACCGCTAGTCCTTGCAGGAGATTTTAATCTAAATGATACTGATTGGAAACTTCAAACATCAAAAAATAAACAAAGTGATACCGTTTTACAAACTTGCCTAGAGCAAAACTTGATACAATATGTTAATTAACCAACATGTGAAAATAACATACTTGATTTAGTACTTAGCACAGAAAGCTTAAACATCACTGACTGCCATGTAGTCTCCCCACTGGGTAACAGTGATCACTCTAGTATACGTTTTACAGTACAGTGTATTCCAACAAGAGTAAGAGGACAAACAGAAATATACTTATACAGGACAGCAAACAAAGAAAAAATGAACGAAGAGCTTAATAACATTAACTGGTATAACCTTCTTTATTTATTTATTTTATTTAGTTTTTGTTGACCGGGTAAGTGCACTAGGCAGATTCTGCCTATTTTCAGGCATGACCCAGGGAAGGGGGACACAGATGAATGCCAACTGACCTTGAACCAGATTAAGCTGCTGGTGGTATTCTTTGTGAATGAGGGAAATTTGGCCAGGGCACCGGGGAAATTCCCCTACTGAGCTGTAGAGGAAGCCTTGGCAGTCATTCAACAAAATGGCTGCTTTCAAGAGGCTGGAGGAGGAAGCCAGGGAGTTTCAAGTACTCCCACAAACTTCTGCATCGATCTCGAATACAACTATTTCAAAGAGAATGAAGACATTTCACAAAGAAATTCTGAGAATATGATTGCATCTGGCTTGAATACTAAATCTTTAAAACAGGTTTCAACTCAGAGGAAAGACTTGGACCAAGATCTACAACAAATAGGTACAGGCATTCCTACACAGTCTATGCTACCAGAGGAACAAATACGGGCAATGGTCACACAGCACAGGTCCCTTATACAGCAGCTCTTGCCAGAGGAACTGACTACTTCATGTGATATACCTGAAGCTATATACTCTGCATCTGTGTCTCAGGAAAATATGTGTACCACACCCGCTGGTGTTAACGACAGTCCAATACCTCAGGGGATGACAGTGGGGATGGATCTTCACTCCTCGCTACACCTTTGTGACAGCCGGCACTCTAGATCTCAGACTGAATCTGCGTGGACCCAGAGGCTCCCCTTTGAGCAGCGGGGTGGACTTACTTATCTACAGGCTCTGGTTGGACTTCTCCAAGTCCGATAAATACTGAAGAAATTATTTCCGCTGGTAAAGCGGACTCTGGCATATTGGAGGAAAGCAGACAAAAGGAAAACACAGGATCAAAAAGCACGTTGAACGCAAGTTGCTCTGCACAGGCTAGCATGACTGCCGAACACTCCCAGGGCCCCAGTGCTGTACAGCATCAGTCAGCTTCAACTGAACAAGCCTCCTCTGAGAAGGACTTTACTCAATCCATGGACAACAGGCATCCGGACCCTCAACCTGAAGGTGAGGCCTCAGAAAACACCTCTTTTTGCCTCAGTGACTTATTTCAAAATATAAGCAAACCTGCACAATGCAGGAAAACCGTAAGGCTAAAATTTATGGACAATATATCTAAAGCTCCCAATAGACAATTCTACATAATATGTTGTGGGACTCTTTGGGAATTGGGGCAGGGGAGTTGTTTGCTTTTATTCATGGTGAGCCCATATATGACTTGAGTTTCAAAAATGTGTACACCCTAGAAAAATTCTGGGCTAAATATGGACATGTGAAATCATAGCCTCTGTGGTCCTCTTTCATGCTTATTCCTCTTACTAAACCAACAGTTAAAACCATAACTCTGCTTTTTCGAAGTGAGGGAGTAAGCATAGCAGATGTACAGTGCTGGCTGAAGCAGCGCTGCAAAATACTCGAGGCTCCTTTTCCCATCTTGGATGAGGACCTCGTATGGACAGGGGTTGGAAGGTTAAAGTGAAATTAAAACAGTCTGAGAGAAGTATTTTCATCTGCCGGGGAGTTTTTTCATAGGGAGGGACCATGGACTATGTTTTAACCCCGGCCAGCCTCAAACCTGCCATAAATGTGGGGCTAGAATCCATCTTAGCAACACCTGTGATAAGCCAAGGTGTAGTTTGTGTTTGGCCTATGGGATCATCAGTTTGGGATGCCCCAATCCACTAAGATGTAATTTATGTGATGAATCAGGGCACTCTTACCATCAGTGCCCTAGGGCAGACTGCAATAGGCTGGACCGCCCACCCCCAGGATCAGGTGGCCTTGATAATAGACTCTCAGGCTCAGGCCCTCCGACAGAAGGAAGGAAATCAGTCAGACCTTCCCCGTACTCAGTCTATGACAACAGGAACTCTAGTTTCTAGTCCCCAGAATGATCCTCTAGGGGTAAATGTGTGAGACTCTGGTCCCCTGGTGAAGTTACCAGGTTCCTCTCAGGGGCATGGACCAGACCCTATGCCCCCTCTCATCTCCATCCTGGGATGAAAGGCCAAATAAGGTAGTGGCCTCTGTAAGAAGTGGGAAAGGGAAAAGGAAAGCACACAGTAACTCTGTACAGCAACCTATCCTTACAAGAAACAGGTATCAAGCCTTGAATAAAAGAAAGCAATGGGGGACACGGAAGGGGAGGAAGAAGATTTGGATTCTTCCCATGCTTCATCTACAAAAATGGATTACTCCTCAGACTTTCAGCAGGACCCCTCTCCCTCTAAAAAGCCCTCAGAGGTGACTAGGAAATAGCTTTGTAGGTATCTGGGTAATACACTTAATACTTTAACCTTCTTATGTCTTCAGGACTTACACTACGCTGCTTAACACATACTGCGTGTAGTATAAAGTCCTATAGGAAATGAATCACTACATTACAGTATTTGACTGATTTACACCAGGATATTTATTTGCTCCAAGACACCCGACTAAAAACTAAGTATGATCTATCACAAGTAAAAAACAGATGGATAAAGGGTCCTTCCCCTTCTGGTCCATTGGAGAAAATAGGTGTGACGGCCCAGGAATATTATTCTCAGGGTATAACTTTCAGGTACCTAGGCTAGTAGACATTTTCCCTGGCCAGGCTTTGTTATTAGATTGCAAATACAAACAGCTAAACTTCAGAATTATTAATGTCTATGCGCCGCAAGGCATAGCGGCCAGATCAGAATTATTTAAACTTCTGCAGCCTTATTTATATACTAACTGATACCTGTATATGGGAGGGGATTTTAACTGTGGGTTCACATTAGCAGATATAGGAGGATCTACTCAAAAGATGTTCAGAGACATGGCAGCTCTGAGGACCACCATTAAAAGTGCAGTGCTTAAAGATGGGTACTGTGAGGTACACCAAACTGGTGCAAAAACATTTTATAAAGTTACTCAGCCCCCATAGCATGCTCCTTTTCTGCACTGTCCTCTCACTATCTCCCAATTTCTGCCTCTTTCAGCCTCCTCTCCTATGTCCTGTCGGCACCCATGTATGTTTCTGTTTGGCTTTCTGTACTACCTTGCTGGTTTTCCTGGGCTGTACCTGATCACAAAACTACAGTTTTAACTATAGATTTCTAATGACCTCCTGATGTGATCCATTACATCAATTATACCACTGTATATGAATGTATAGCTTGATCGTACTACCTCAGACCCTGTATATATTCCTTTTGTATGTTTGTACATAACCATTGCTATGTATAGCTTTAACTAAGTACTGTTACCCAGCCTACTTCTCTGTAATCAGTTGTTTCTATATGTTTCACGTTACCTGTATTTACTTCCTAGATATACACTATGTATTTACTATAGTTTTTTTTTTTCATTTTCTGTTGCCTTCCTGTTGGCCCGAGTCGTGGCTGAAATCAGTCTGTTGGATCAGTCCACTTACCCGATTATTAAAGACATAAATAAATAAATAAAGGAAGCCTTGCTACATGCATAGATTTTTTTTTTATCCCAGAACATTAAAGTACAGCGAGCAGAAGTGCTCCCTTGTGAAACTTCATACCATTTGGCAATTCTACTTTCCTGTACCCCCTCTGTTGGGCCTTTTTCACAAAAAATTCACTCCCAATGGAAACAGAATAATAATTTATTAACTGATACGCACATTTCAGCAGCATGCCAGGAATTGCAGAGAGCAAGGATTTCTGTACTAGATGCTTACCAATCCCCCTTGAGCTGGTGGGAGGACACAAAAAGGGATTTGAAGTTTTTCTTTATCAAATATGCCAAAAATAAATCCCTTAATTCCTATCTCAAATATCTAGCATTGAGATAGAAACTTTGGATATCATCTTCAGGGTGTATGAATCAGGCATGTTCCTCTCTCAGGAAATTAAAACTTTAAAAACAGAGATGGGAAAATTCCAATATAATAGGGCATTGTCCCTTAAATAGAAGCACAATCAGGCACACAAGGCTCTAGGGCATCCCTTGATATTTATAAAAGCTGCACAGATAGGGTAGCAGCCACTCATATTCATCACCTTACTGATCCTGATACCAACAAAATGCAAAACACTCTGTCAGCAATTAAAAAAATAGCCAGCTCCTTTTAAGAACATACTTTTGGTACTCCCTCTAAGGCTACCCTCACAAAGAGTTTTTTCCTGATATACTCATCCCTCCAGTTCCTAAAGAGCAATTGGATGGTCTTGTCAAACCTATAACTTTGGATGCTATAAAAAAAAACCAAAAATAATAATATAATAATAATAATCTTTATTTTGCATAAGTGCCTTTCAAAGTACCAAGGCGCTTTACAAAAGGTTAAAACAACAGTAGTAAAATCAATAAATATGATCCAGAACAGTAACAAAAGTTTAACGAGGTTCGTTATTCAGTGCTATCAAAGGCCTGGCACCATAAAAAAAGTCTTTAATGCCTGTTTAAAGCCTCCCACTGTTGTGCACCCCTGCAGCCGATGGGGTAGAGAATTCCAGAGGGTAGTGGCCACATGCATAAATGCACGGGCCCCAGAAGACTTCAAAGACACCCTCGTAATCTCCAACAACCCCTCATTGGCCGAATGGAGCTGTTCCTTGGGGCAATAAAGAACAAAAAGCTCTTTCAAGTAGTCAGGGATGAGTCCATGTAGGGCTTTGTAAGTCAGTAAACCAACTTTAAAGGTGATCTGCCACTGAATTGGCAGCCACTGCAGAGGGTGCAGCATAGGGGTGATATGAGAACTTCAAGAAGTCCCCATCAACAATCTTGCTGCGGCATTCTGCACTAGCTGCAGATGATGGATATCCATCCCAGGAAGCCCTAAGTACGGGGAGTTGCGGTAATCAAGGCACGAGGTCACAAAGGCATGGGCCAATGTAGGTAGATCACCAGACGGAACAAGATGCTTGATCCTGGCGATGTTCCTAAGATGGTAAAAGGATGACTAGATGACTGCCAACACCTGGGATTATAAAGTCAGCCTGTCATCAAGCATCACCCCCAGGTCCCACACCCATTCAGAGGTAAGGATCTGGGAGCCCCCTAGATAAATTCCAGAGGGTTGACCAGTCCTCAGACCCCCTATCCGGTGACCCAGGTCCACAACCATCACCTCGGTCTTTCCTGCATTCAACTTTAGCCAGCACAAATTCATCCAGTCCTGGATTTCAGCAAGGTAGTTGTTACATACCAAGAGCTCACTATCCTGGTCAGGTGCAAACGACAGGCAGAGCTGGGTATCATCAGCATAGCAGTGAAAACTCAGCCCATACTGTCTTACAATGTCTCCGGGGGTAGCATGTACACTGTAAACAACATAGGGGACAGCACTGAGCCCTGAGGGACCCCACATGACAGAGAGAATGAGTCCAAGGAAAAATCACAGACACTACTTTCTGAGTTCTGCCAGTAAGGAAAGATGTAAACCACCTGAGAACCTTACATGTCAGGCACAGATGGACCTCAAATGCCCAAGCAAAACCCCATGGTCGACAGTGTCAAAAGCTGAAGAGAGAGATCAAGGAGCACCAGAATGGAACGGCATCTCTGATCTCTCACCATCAGGAGATCATTGAGCACCCGAACCAGCGCGGTCTCGGTACTATGCCTCTTTCGAAAACTGGACTGGAGAGGTTCATAGATGTTATGGATGGTCAAGTGGTTCTTCAATTGTACCACCATTACTTTCTCAATAACCTTTCCTATAAAGAGGAGGTTTGAGATTGGTCTGTTGTTGGCCAGAGAGTCCGGGTCCAAAGACACTTTCTTCAGGAGGGGTGTTACCACTGCCTCCTTCAGGGAGCTTGGGAACTCACCCGAATCAAGAGAGCACCGGACTATCTGTACCAGGATCGGGCTGATAATATCACAACATCCCATAATCAGGGAGGTTGGGCCTGGATCCAAACTAAAGCACGTAGGGTGCATACTCTGGACAATCTGCATGACATCCATGAACTCTGGCAGGTCAAAGGAACTCCAGGAAGCATGAGGTGAAGTGACCAAGCACCGATCACCAGCATCCCCCACAGGGCGAGTCAGGAGGATCTCTGACCTGATGTCGGCCACCTTATTTGCAAAGAATTGAGCAAGCTCATCGCACTCCACTTGTGAAAAAGGTCTTCAGAGCTGCAGACAGGTTGGGTTGCACAACCTGTCCACAGTTCGGAAGAGCTGAGCTGGTCGATTCTGAGCAGCAGCAATCTCCCCAGACAGGAATTCTGCCTTCTTCCGGGAAATCGCTGATTGGTAAGCCTGATAATGTTCTACCAATTTAAGGTGGTCGACCTCCAGGGTGGAGTTCCACCAACGTCACTCTAACCTATGTCCTAGTCGCTGCAACTCTCTCAGGGACCCATCAAAACAAGGGGCCCAAGGGCGAAGGGAGAGAGGATGAACATGGACAGTAGCAATTAAGTTCAGAGCCATGGATATGGCCTTATTATAGGCCAAGACCATGATCTCTGGAATAGTGCTGGCTGCGAGAAACTCTGAGTGATCAATCACTGCCATAAAAAAAAAAGTGCACCTCTTCCAGAGCAGATAGTCTCACAGCAGAATTGTATCATCATTTTATGGAATCTTTTTTCTCCTGTTTTAACTTTAATATTTAACACCATAATTAGCACTACTTCCACTCCTCAATATTTTTCCGATGCAATTATGGTGCTCCTCTTTAAAAAAGGGGACAGATCTGATATCCAGAACTGGAGGCCTTTAAGTCTCTTAAATGTAGATTACAAGATTTTTGCCTGTATTCTGCTTAGCAGACTTACTCCAATAGCTGAACAAATTATATCAGAAATCCAGACATGTGCAGTTCCTAACAGATTTATAACTTCAAATTTATCACTTCTTAGAGGTATGGTTACTTATAGTACAATTGCCTCCCTTTCCCCTTCTAATTTCATTAGACCAGGAGAAAGTCTTTGACCATGTGGATCATCGTTATTTATCACATTATCTCAGTATCATATTCTGATGCAATATATTACTTGGATTAAATTGTTATATAATACTGCTTGGATACAACCATACATAAATGGGTCTCCGTGCCCCGCCATTCCTAAGTCAGAATGGATTTGGCAAGGATGTCCCCTAAGTCCCTTTCTTTATGCATTCCATATAAACCCCCTACTCAGAAAGTTAATACAGAACCCTTCAATCCTTAAAATTCTATTGCCCTCAAGCTCTACCATACCTTTGTTTCAGCTTACGTAGATGATCTCTGCATTCACATAACTCCAGCTTTTAAAGAAGAAGTCTTTGCACCCCTTATAAAGGATTTCAAAACTGTATCTGGGTCTAGATTAAATGATGGGAAAAGTTCTGCTTTTTATCTGCCTCTAGCAGATACACCTGCCACAGTCACTTAAATAGCTGACATTCCTTTAGCTACTTCCCCCCATAAAGGTCTTATGACTGACTTTTGGTACTACTGATGATACCTTTTACAACTGGGGGCTAACCCTAGATAAAGCTTCACATGCAATCTTGTCATGGAAAAAGCGTATCATTGCTAAGTGGAAAAGGGTGATGCTATTAAAAATTCTGGTTCTCCCTATATTTCTTCACTTAGCAGCCATCTTCCCGATACTTTTTTCTCTTGAGGCAAGGGTAAATGATATTTTTTTCAAGAGTTTTGGGGCAGCCGCCTAAACCCGGTAAAGAGAACACATACATACCAAGACTATTGCCATGGGGGTGTAAGAATGATTAACCTTATAGTTTTCTTCCATTATTTATTTATTTATTTTTTAAATTAAAATTTATTGGAGAACTTTTTTCCAAAGAGATACATACATTAACAGACAAATGTAAAGTCCATTCCTACTCACTTACACCATAATAGAACCAAAGACAGAAGAGAGGAGAAGAAAAAGGATAGAAAAGAAAAGCAGAAGAGAGAAAGAAAAGGGAGGATGAAATAAACAAGGGGTAGAGTGCCTTCAAAACTTACGAAAGGAAAAGGAAAATAGAACAGGAGAAAAGGACAAAAGGGCAGCAAAACAGTTGAACATTATAAGTGCAAACAGTAATTTATTGCCTTTAACAAATAAAAATATAATCTCTATAGTTGCTAAAAGCCTAGACAAGCACAGATGCCCTGGTACTGCATTTAATTAATAAGTGCCTAGTAGAAAAGAACATATCCAGAAAATAATAATAGGGCAGATTAGAGGCACAGAAGTGAAAGGATCTCCTGGTCCTGCACACCAATCAGCATATCCAGACTGAACCAGAAGAGTCTTTTCAGGCATATCTGGCCAGTAATTCTAATACAGGGTTTCTCTCCCGAGAGGCCATGAAATGCATGAAAGGTAGCCATCTTTCTTTAAATTTGTCTAAAGATAACCTCAGCTTGGCAGTCAGATATTCCATTTCTAGAATCCTGGTGCAGATTTTATACCAAGTGGAGATGGTGGGCTTGTCTGAAGTAAGCCATAACAAATTAATGGCCTTATGAGCTGCTGCCACTAGGATTCCAAATAAAAGATGGGAAGATCTAGAAGCCAGAAAGGGGGGGGGGGTAAACCCAGTAGCCAGTACTGAGGAGAGTCTGGCAGTACCGACTCGAAAATCTTTTCAAAAATATCCTTTACCTCCCTCCAATACTCCTGTATAACTTTACATTCCCAGAATATGTGGAAATAAGTACCAACCAACTGACAGTTTCTTCAGCAAAGGTTAGAGTGATGTAACCCATAATGTTTTGTCACCACAGGGACTCTAAAAAATCTAACAACTAGTTTCCACCAAAATTCCCGCCAAAAGAGGGATGATGTGGTAGTTTGAATGGCCTTCCAAATGAGCGTCCAGTCAGATTCTGATAAGCTCACACCAAGGTCTCTATGCCACATATCTTTAACCAAAATTAAGGAGTCCCTCTCTGCACAGTGCATCCCCTGGACTAATTTGGAGATCAGTTGTTTTTGATATGGAGATATAATCAGGGAGGATAGAGTAGATTGCACTGGGTTGTTTGAAGACTCAGTACCCAACTCAATCTCCTTTTCATTTAAGTGGACAAAATGTCTTCGCTGAAGATAACGGAAAAAGTCCGTATGTTGGAGATTAAATTTGGCCTCTAACTGCTGAAATGATTTTACTAGGTTCTGATCAAAAAGCTGGCCCAAATTAATCAGCCCAGCTCTCAACCACCGTTGAAAACCCATATCCCACTTAAGTGGGCCAAAATCTGAGCAGCTCAATATTGTTGTGCATTGGTTAAGCTTTAAGGTAATACCTAGTTTAGAATTCATATCCCTCCAAACCTGGGAGATCACCCTAGTGAAGGGATTTCTAAAGTCAAGCTGCCGCAGCCTAGGGATATCCAAAAAAATAAAGTCTGAAACCTTTCCTAAAGGAAAATCTGCCTCCTCAATCTGAACCCACTTTGGTGGTGGCTCCTGGGCCATGGTCACCAAAGATTGCAACTGAGATGCCCAGAAATATTTCTGGACATCTGGTACCCCGAAGCCCCCCCCTTTCTTTAGGGGCCACCATGGTCTTCCATCTCACCTGGGGCCTACTCCGAGACCAAAGAAATTTAGAGAGGGTGGAGCTCAGGTCACGCCAGAAATTCTTCGGGGGCCTGAAGGGAATAGCACCCAATATAAACAGCAGGCGGGGGAGAATATTCATGCGGATAGATTCACCCATACCCGAAATGGAAAGGGGAAGCTCTCTCCATCTATTACAGTCCTCCCCAATCTCCTGAAGTACTCTTAAATGATTTGTAGGGTATAGGGCCTTGAGATCCCTAGGAACCCATACCCCTAAATATCTGAACCCTGACTTACACCATTTAATTTGCTGCACCCGTGGTAAAGGCTGACCCAGGATACCCCCCAAGGGAAATAATTCGGATTTGTTCGGATTAACCTTATAGCCAGAAAGAGCTCCGAATTCAGAAAGAAAATTAAGAATTCTGGGAACTGAGTTTACAGGATCATATATATATATATATATATATATATATATATATATATATATATAAAACTATGTGTCGTCCGCGTATAGTGAAATCTTGACCTCCACCCCCTAACCTGAAGACCCTCGAAAAAATCCGATTGCCGAATATATGCGGCCAATGGTTCCAAACTCAGGGCAAATAGAAGAGGGGAGAGAGGGCAGCCCTGCCTGGTGCCTCGCTCAATCCGGAGCTAAGTGGAGATTGTCCCATTCACCCGGACCCTAGCTCTGGGCCTGGAGTATAGATTAGATATCCAAGAACAAAATTTCTCGCCGAACCCAGAGCCCCCCAGGACCAAATCCAAATATTGCCAATTTAAACGATCAAATGCTTTTTCAGCATCTAAAGACAGTATGGCTGAAAGTGGGGAATCTATAGGGAGCTGGACTGAGGAAATAACATTTAACAACAATCTAATGTTGTCTTGGATGTGCCTCCCAGGTATGAACCCGGTTTGGTCCGGGTGAACCAAGACGGGGACCACTTTCTGTAGACGTTTGCTAATAATCTTTGCAAAGATTTTAGCATCTTGGTTGAGCAACGAGATAGGTCAGTACCCAGCACAAGAAGCATGATCTTTCCCAGGTTTGGGTAATACCAAAATAAGGGCCTCTCCCCATGTATCTGGCAAGACCCCCGGCTCCTGCGCCCCATTACAAACTCTGGTAAGCAGCGGGGTTAACATATCCGTGAATCCTTTGTAAAATTCCGAGGTGAACCCATCCGGGCCAGGAGCCTTGCCAGAGCTAAGAGTCTTAATAGCTGCCCTCACCTCTCCCTTGGTAAAGGGAGCCTCTAGGGAGTCCCTCTGAATCCCCGATAAGGCAGGGAGCTCTAGACCTTGTAAAAACTTCAAAATTCTGTCACCATGCTCATGTGTTCCTTCCTTCTAGTAAAGTTGTCTATAAAATTCGGCAAACTCTTGTGCAATTTCACCCAGAAGGATCTTATAAGGGAGATTAAGGGGATCTGAACTGACCTTAGCCACATACCTATCAGCTGCCTGCCTGCGGAGCCTTAAGGCAAGCAGTTTGCCCGCCCTCTCTCCCCTCTCGTAGTAACGTTGCCCGGTGTATCCAAGGCAGTTCTCTACCTGCCTATGTAATAATGAGTTATAGGAATCCCTGGCTTCTCTTAACTTTTTGAGTGTGAAATTAGACCCCGTACGTTTGTGTGATGCTTCCAGATCAGCAATTAAGGCGAGGGCTTCCCGTATACGAGCCTGATGCAGTTTATGCTTATGAGAGGAAAATGCTATTGTATGCCCTCTCACCACCGCCTTTAAGGCATCCCACAAGTACTTGGGCTTAGAAAGTGCCTCTATGTTCTCTTTTAGATAACACTGAATAACTTTTTTGGTAGATTCTATGTACTGTTTATCATTGAGAAGCCCCGGATCGAACCTCAAAAGACCGCCCCCTCCGTTGAGTCCCATCGAAGTTGTGCCTTAACCATAGCATGGTCGGAAATCGTGATCGGGAGAATAGAGAAATCCCTAAATGAATGCAAAGCATTTCTATGTGTATAAAATCTGTCCAATCTGGAATACATCTTGGAAGCTGGAAAGAAAAAGGTGAAATTTTTCACCGAGGGATTAAACAGCCTCCAAGGGTCGATTAGTCCTGCTTCCGCCAGCAAGTTACGAAGTAACCGGGAGCAGGACCTTGAATTTGGAATTTTGGCAGAGCTTCTGTCCAAACTGACATCCTCCACACAATTCCAATCCCCCATTAAAATAACTTGTCCGGGTAGTAAACTGGCTACCGAGTTAAAAAGGGAGCGAAAAAACTCTCCGGAAGGTGGGGTGGGGGCGTAAACTCCAATCAAGTGTATTGTTGGACCCTTATAATTGCCAGAAACCGTCAGTTGGTGTCCTGAGCCTGATTTGGTTACAGATTGAATCTGAAATGGGAGGCCCCTACGAAATAAAATGGCTACTCCCCCCTTTTTGGATTGTGGATGCTCGTCAGAGCATACCGTATTCACCCAATCCCTGCGCAATTTCATGTGCTCTCCCAGGGTCAGCCTGATCTCCTGTAAACAGGCAATATCACACTTTTCCCTTTAAATTCAGCTAATATTTTAGCTTGCTTGACAACATTATTAATACCCTTAACATTAAGTGAACAAATTGTCAAATCACCCATGTTTTCAATTCAAGAAAACTTCGACAACTAATTATACGCCCTTCATCCAGTTGTACAGTCATGACACCTACTTGTACATAAAGGCACTCTCCCCAGAACAAGTAAAGGCAGAAAGGAGAGAAAGAGTAGAGAAGAAACAGAGCAACAAATAACACAACCACCATAACACCTGATAAATCTAAAGACCTTGCATGCCCGGCACTAAGAGCGCAGGACCTGCCTCCCACAAGGGAGCGCAACGACACCAAGTCATTGCTTGAACCTGGCTTGCCAGCCGAAGCGTCCATCCGTGCCAATAATAGTCAGCTCAGTAGGCGCTCCAATATAGGGTAGGGGGAAACAACTTACACCCCCTCGAGGAAACAACACTCCACAAGGAGTGGAAAAGTTGGAGGGCTCCCCAGACACCTGGAGAGTCACCAGCCTGTGCCCTCTATGAATTTCCTAGCAGCAAAAACTTCCGGAAGGGGCTGGGAAAAAACAACTTTCGGGTCTCCAACGTAAACACAAAAACTGATACACTCCTATAGCGGAGAATCCAATGCAGCGCAGACTGCAGGAGAGAGAGAGAAAACAAAGGGGGGATGGGGAGCGGGGAAAACATCAGGATTAATAATTGATAGATCCTCACTCTAAACTGGCCGGCCCTCATAAAAATGGGGGGGGCACCCCAACTCAGGATCCTACTCAAGTAGAAAAAATAGGCCCTCAGATGGGAGTCTCATCCTCGGGAAATCCAAATAATAATAGAAAAATATATACTCATTCCCCTTTGTTGGCACTGACCGTCAGTTGGGGACCTAGCATAGCCAAGAACTGTATATGCCTATCGAGCTCTGCCCCAACCCGAAGTCTATGACAATGATTCAAATTGCAAGGGAGTAACCCACTCTCCACTCTGTTCTTTGGGGGGGGGGCAGCAGAAACAAATTACTAAAGCGAAAAAAGGAAAAAGAAAACAAAACTATCCCCTTTTTCCCGTTCCTGCCCTCAATCCCTGAACCAGAAATGAATGGGACTAATTGTTACTATTACTATCAGAGTGAAGGGTAAACAACAAACCCAAAATCCACCCAAATCGAACTGTTAATCTTACTTTAAATTAGAAAAGCCGTCTCTCTTGAGGGTATCCAGACCGTGGCCACCTTAATATCCCAGTCTTCTACCAAAAAGCTCCCCATTTGGGCAGCCTCCTTCGCATGGAGGGGCAATGTAAAACTGAGAAAGCCCCGTGAGGACAGCGGGACCGATATCCAAACCGGACTCCAGGAAGGCGCCACCCTAAAAAGGGATCCCACCCACCATGGAGTCCGAAACCAAAAAGGCCGCCCTCTCAACCCTCCGATGCGCTGTTGTAGACTCGCAGCACATCCAAAGAAAGAGAGAAACCCCCCAACTCCACCCCCTCCAGAACCAGGGCCACCACTGAAAAAACAGAAAAAAGCAACAAGAGGGGGGGACAGAAAAACAACCAAGTAGGCCCGATGACCACCATTTTCTATACTCTAAGGGCACTTCATTTAAGTATTCGAAATGAGCACATTTTAAGCAGTAAGTCCCCCAGTAGAACTGGGAGAAAACTAGACATGCATTCAGTTACTACAATTCAAGCAGTCTTCTCTGGGTGCTTCCCCTTAGCAATCTATTTGGATAAATCAGCGTGTAAGGGCAGAACTAAATCCGCTCTGAAGTGAGGCCGATTACTGTTCTTTGAGCCTGGAGCCACTGCCCAAAGAAGCTGCTCGATCTCCCTCTCGGTGATCTCTCCTTTTATATCAGGGACCTGGATGTCCTTCGAAACCAGAAAGTCACAGGCCATTAGTAAGGAATCATAAATATTTTGACCATCAGGCAGCTCTACCCATAATCTAGCAGGGTAACACAGCTGGGCTCTCAAGCCCTTCTCCCCTGAGCTGTTTCACCACCCCAAGCACTTTTCTCCGATGCTGAGCCAAGGCGGGGGGAAAGTCTTGATCCACGAACACCTTCACTTCGTCGAAATTCAGATCTCTCTTTGCCCATGCCAATTGCAGGACCCTGTCCTTCATAAGGTACCTCAGAAATTTGATTATAATGGCTATTGGGGGAGCACCCTGTTTGGGCTTCGGGGTGAGGGCTCTGTGTGCCTTTTCAATCTTGAGTGGAGTATCATCCTCTATCTGCAACTCTGTTTTCAGTCAACAGTCCATAAAGGCCACCATATCAGCCTGCTCGGCTCCCTCTGGGATACCGACCACCCTTATGTTGTTGCGCCTGGAACATGCCTCAGCATCCTCAGCTTTTGCTGTCAGTGCTTTCTCCCTGCCATATAAGAATGCCAGCGATCTACCGTAGGCCATATGCTCGGCCTGCAGCCCCTCTAAATGCTGTTCCACTGCTGTAGTTCTGGATTCCAGCTTTTTAAAGTCCCTTTGAATATCTGATACCTTTGCATCAATCTTATGCAGAAGCTTAATAATCTTCCTCGATTCTGCCCAGGTGTTCATTGAGCCAGAATCGGAACACGAATCTTCGGCTCCCGATGTTGAAAGCACCGATGAATGCGAGGGAGCTGGACTGAGGCCTGCCGACTGTCTGCCTGGTGAATTTACCAAAGCCATTTTGGCTATCAAAGAACCTCTTTTTTTCGTGCGGACTATTGCGGGTCTTTACTTGCACCTGTACCAAGGTATAGAAATGCAGGATGCTTTCAGAAAGCACTGGATTCTCCTTTCGTTTAGAGTTGGAGGACCGGAGCGAAGAGTTAAGCAGCCATTCCTGCCTGCTACGTCACCGGAAGTCATTATTTATTTTTTAAATTAAATATCCCTTTTCTTCTGCAAAACCAAACTGGAATTTGGTACTCTCTGGCATGGAGCTTTACTAAACCACTGTGCCAGATATGGCAAACACCTCACTTTGAAATCCCATGGAATTTCGGGAGACACCATCCCCCCTATTATCTGACCCCTACCTTTCTAAAAGCCAGGCAATGGAATTTATCAATAAACATTATACTTATTAATACCAGGAAACAGTTATATCAGTTAATATTAGGGACTCATTTTGCTGATCTACCTTTACTAACAGATATCTATGGGAACACACTTAATCTGATGACTGTTTTCCAACAATTAACAGATCCTAGAATTCCTAAGAGGGTATGGGACACTACATGGCTATCTTGCCATGGGAGTCCAAAACAACCTCAAGCACAAAGCCTTAGAGGATAGATTGTGCCCACGAGACACATATCTTAATATACCAGAGACAATGAAGCATTTCTATCTGGACTGTCCCATAGGCAATCAAGTATGGAGTATGTTACTCCATAAATGGAAAGAAAAGGCTCTTCCCACTTTAACCTATGACATTTTGATATTTGGCATATATCCCTCTGCATTAAAATCTTATCACCCTAGCACATTGCGATTAGTATTTGCTCTTTGTAGGTTCTATCTGTGGCAGGCCAGATGTGCCTATTTGCTACAGCAAAAAGTTTATAGTCCTGCACAAACTACAACTCAGATCATTCATATCATATGTGAAATACATGATACCGAAAAAATTTATGTATCCCCTAATGTTTTTCAGAATTATTGGAGAAATTGTGCATGGATACTATTAGTAACTCTTGTGGAATGTATTATAAATAACTGGGTTTTTTTTTCTCTCCTTTTATTTCACCTATGTTTTGACCTTTTCATCTTAGATCATTATGCTCGCAGGGTAAAATGGATGTAATTGTGCAATATGAATTTGAATGTATGCTTTTGTTTATTTGTTGATTGTTTATTTTCAATAAAACATTCTCCTACTTTTTCAAGAAGTGCCATGGGATCTTTAACATCCATCTGAACTACCACCAGAACAGGCAGATGGGACCTTGGTTTAATGTCTCATTCAAAAGATGGCACCTCAGGAGTGCAGCACCCCCCTCGTGCTGTACTATAGTGTCAGTACTGGGATAGTAACCCAAGTGCCTGGTGTGGGAACTGAACCCACAGCCTTATGATCTCCTGGCCTCAGAGGAAAGTGTGCTGCTGAGCCACCGACACAAATCAGGAGAAGAATGTTGGCTAACTATAAAATAAACTTTTATCGCTAAGTAACAAATACATAAAACATATTAAAAAATATAACAAAAAAGATGTCAAACCAATATGGTTAAACAAAAGAATCATGAAACTAATTAAACAAAAAAATAGACAATATGCATTATATAAGCAAAACAATTCTGTCGACAACTGGAACAAATTTAAGCAAAAACAAAATACAAGTAAGAACGCAATCAACAAATCAGAAAGGGGAATTGAGCTAAACTTAGCAAAAATAACAACAAAAGGTTATAGTAAGCAGTTCTATGGTGATATAAACTCACTTAGAAAATTGGATTCAGGATTAACAACTATAATAGAACAAAATGAAATAATCTCTGACCCAGTACACATAGCTGACACATTTAACAAATACTTTTGTTCAATTTATTCAGTCTCAGAACCACTAATCATTCATAACACCAATATTTCCCCTGTACAACTCTGCACTAAGGAAGAAATTAAAAATAAAATAGAAAATCTAAAAAAATATGGTGGGCTGTGTTTAGACAACATTATTCCACAAATGTTGACTGTAATTAAAGACAGCGTGTGTGTGTGTGTGTGTCCCTAGAAATTCTATATAACAAACTGTTAAGCACAGGTGAAGTTCCAAGGGATTAGAAAGTGGCTAAAATTACCCCTATCCACAAAAAAAGACCACACCATGATATCAGGAATTATAGACCAGTAAGCTTAACATAGGTCCCTGGAAAAATATTTGAATCTCTGATTAAGGACAAGCTATGCCAACATATAAAAGCAACAAATAGGGATGACCCCACCAAACATGGATTTACAAAAGGAAAGTCCTGGCTCACAAATCTTATTTGTTTTTATGAAGGTGTTAGCAGACTCTTGGATAGAGGTACACCAGCAGACGTAATCCTGTTGGATTTTAGCCATGCTTTTGACACTGTACTGCACTGGGGAATACTATGTAAATTGAAAAAACTTGAGGTAGACCACAACATGTTGAGATGGATTGGCAACTGGTTGACAGGCAGAACCCAGAGGGTGTCTATAAATGGCTTGTCCAAGGAGTGGAGTGTTACAAGTGGTGTCCCGCAGGGCTCTGTGTTGCGCCCAGTGTTGTTCCAATTGTTTATTGCTGACCTGGGTAACAACCTGATTAACAGACTAATTAAGTATGCAGATGGCACAAAACTTGAAGGCTTATGTGGAACCCTGGAGGAAGTCAATTCCATTCAGATAGACTTAGACCAAATAACAAGATGGGCTTACAGATGGGGAATGTGTTTCAACACAGACAAATGTAGTGTCCTCCACTTGGGAAATAACAACAGACAAGCCAAATATATACTAAGTAACTCAAGCCTGAAAAAAACAACAACACTGAAAAGGATCTAGGTGTATTAATAGACAACAACTTAGACTTTAGCAAGCAGCGCACAAATGCAATTTCCAAAGCAAACAGAGTAGCAGGATCCACTAAAAGGAACATCAAAAGTAGAAAGGCAGAAGTGATATTTCCACTATATAAATCATATGTCAGGCCACAGCTTGATTATTGCAGTCAACTATGGAACCTGTACAAAAGAACTGACATACAAAGGACAGGGAGAACTCAACGTAGCTTAACAGAAATCATCATAAGTGTTAAAGATCTTCCATATAAAGATAGAATAAGCATTCATAACTTATATACACTGGAAGACAGAAGACTACATGGGGATTTGTTACTTATTTATGACGTAATAAAAAACCCGAACCTTATGCACAAGCTGAACATTACATTCAAAAATCAAAACTCTGTAACTAGGGGACACTCCTTACAAGTTCAGAGCAGCAATTTTAAGACTAATAAATGAAAGTTTTTCTTTGCTGAAGGAGTGGTCAATCTGTGGAATGGACTAACAGAGAACATAGTGACAAGTGAAGATAAAGAAACCTTCAAACGAAGGTTAAATAAATTCATACTGGATGGCAGAAGTTTGGAGTACTATTACAACAAATAGGAGCTACCTTGAGCCTCTGTCTTTTTTTTTGCTCCTTTACAATAGTGAACAACAGTGAACATTTTTACCTCCACTGGTGTTGCATACTTTTATTTTATGAGGATATGGAGAAACTGGAGAAACAGTCAAAGATCTGGCAGCTGAGGTTTAATGCCAAAAAGTGTATGGTCACACATGCAGGCATCAGAAACCCTGGGGTTGAATACATTCTGAGAGGGATGAAGGTTGCTCTGACTAAGGAGGGATGGGATCTGGAGTGATGATTTCCAACAGCCTCAAATCATCAATCATCTGGTCACCCCTGATGTAGAACCTTTGTAAATGAGCTTCTAGCTCAAAGGTGTAACTCCAAGATGACAAAATAAATGAATAAATAAAATGGGCATTTTGCTCATGGATTCATCAGATTTTAAATAAATAAAAGTAAATCAAATCAATGCAATGCACTGTAACAAAGTGATGGGGAAAGCAAATAGAATGCTGGGATGCATTGGGAAGGGAGTTAAGCAGCAGGAGATCAGATGTAATTTTTCTCCCTGTACATAACACTGCTGAGACCCCACCTAAAGTATCACGTGCAGTCCCCCATCCCAGTAAAGACATAAACAAACTGGTGTCATTGCAGAGGAGGGTGACCAAGATGATAATGGCCAGTAGGGTAAGATGTATGAGCAGAGACTGGGGGCCTGAACATATACTATCTAGAGCCAAGTAGGGAGATGGGGCATAATTAAAATGTTTAAATACATGGAGGGAATAAACAAAGTAGATATAATCAATCTGTTGAGAGAGTGGCACAATTAATACCAGGAGACCAAGAGAAAATTGATCGGGGGAGGTAGATTTAAAAAAGGATATTAGAAAGTATTTCTTCACAGAGTGGGTTGTGGAAAAGTGGAATAGGCTGTTGCACAGGTGGTTAGTGCAGAAGCAGTGGTGGGATCCAAGAGAAGAAGGGATAGGACAGACGTAAAAGGCTAGTTTATTTATTTATTAGCTTTTGGTAACCGGGTAAGTGCACTAGGCAAAAAACTAACTATTTTCAGGCACGACCCAGGAAAGTACAATTTGAAATTACAGCAATGACAACAATCCGATACATAATGCAAGAATAACTGAACAAGACAAACAAATCAACAAAAGCAGCAACAAAAATGAATACAACTTAAGAATAACAGCAAGAATGGTCAAGTTGAGGCTGAATACAATTAATTACATAATAGACAGGTGAGCAAGTCATATGGCCTAGCTAGGGGAGAACAGACAGGTAGACACACATTCACATTAAGCAATCAGAAATGAGCATGGTCACGACCTGATATCCAAGACAGAGAGGCAGATGCAGAAGTTAAGTGCAGTCACAGTTGCCAAGAGCATAAAGGTGTGAAAACAATGCTAGCTTAAATGTAAGGTGAGATGAGGAGTTCTGAACATGGAGGGGAAGTAAATTCCAAAACCTAGGAGCAAAATAGGAAAAAGCTTGCTCACCCATTTTAGTGGAGCATGGCTGAACAGAGAGCGAGGAGATGATAGAGAACCTAAGGGAGCAAGAGTGAGAGACCGGGGTAAGCATGTCACCCAGTGTGGGGGGGGGGGACAAGGAGTTCTGGATAAGAAGTCCACAAAACACCAAAGAGCATAAGAATGTAGGGCATTGGGAGATAGCCAGTTTAAGACAGAATAGAGTAGGCAGTGATGGGTTAGGCAAGGAGCTGATAAGGCGAATCTATAGACATTGTTATAAGAAGGGTCCCACTTGCAAAGAATCCCCGCATTGGCATAAGAGAACACAGGGAGGCATATAGAAGTTGGGGCCGTAAAACACCTCTTGCAACTGAGATCCTAGGTTAAGACAGCTGGGAAGGATGGAGTGGGAGGAGGATGGTTATGGACCCCTAGGGCGCATGTCCCATCCCTCATGTCAGACTGGATAGACCCTAAGGCCTTTTTCAGTGAACTATTTTTTGTTTCTATTTTCGTTATGTGTCTTCTGCAGATATAAATGTGAGTGTTATGTATGAAAACAAATTCTGTGGGAGCAATGCTGTAATACCACATAAATCCAACGACTAGATTTGTCAGACTGTATTTCTTTCTGGTGCAGGTAAAACCTGTAAGAATACAGCTCTGAAAGGACAATAGCTGATTCTACTTAATAGTAACTTAAATATATATTACAGTCACTAAACAAAATCATAGTAAAAACTGCATGCTGAAACTAGCAAAAAGTTAGAACAATGTTTTAATCATTGGTCTTCTCCAGGAATTATCAGTAAAAAGAAAATTAGAAAGTTAGTGGAGAGATAAGGAGAAAGCAGGGATATATTTATGTGGGCAAGGAAAACAGGTGGGTGCATGCCAGAAAAACTGACAGTAGGCTAATTAAGAACAAAGCTGGAAAACAAAACGGTGTTGATGGGGAGGGAGGGCTATACAGACACTGAAAAGAGTATGCGCCAAATGGAAATGGAGGTCGGGTTCTGCAGTAGGGGTGCTTAACCCCAATTGCAACACAGCACAAGATACTGCTGCACTGCTATGCAGAGGTTTCTGACTCCTGGCCTAAACAATGATGCACACTCTTTGGCTCTTCTGACAGTGCAAAAGCCTGCCAAATGTTTAGATTGTAGAATAGTACTTACTGGGGTGAGAGCTACTGACTCCAATGATGGACAGACACTCCAGCGCTTCGCTTGTTATGAAACTCATGATAAATTTGCACACTGAAGAGAGCCAAGGAGTGTGCATCATCGTTTTGGTCTGGAGTTATAAACCTCTGCAGTGGAGTGCAGCAGCATCTTGTGCTATGAGGAAGAAACCTACACTGTAATAGGAGTGAATGAGCTGAGGAGTCTTCAAGTAGGATCCTATAAACTGCATATAGTAAGAAGGCTGAAAGGTGACAACTGTGGGGTGAGGAGTAAGGAAAAGGAGGAGAAAACAAAAATGCACACTCAATGTTTGCTTGATAGAATAATTCCTGAAGAATACCTATAGTTGAAATATTGTAACTCTAATTTCTGTTTTCTCTGGGTATTTATTATTACCTTTTTGTTTTTAGCTCACATTGTGATGCAGCACTCTGCTTTTTTGTTATTACAGTAAGTAAGGAGGAGGGGAAGGTATGCCTCTTTGCAGATGACACTAAGATCTGCAACAGGGTCGACACTCCAAGAGGGGTGGAAAAAATGAGAAAGGACCTCAACATGCTTGAGGAGTGGTCGAGAGTGTGGCAGCTAAGATTCAATGCAAAGAAGTGCAAAATCATGCACTTGTGGCACAGAAATCCAAGGGAGGAGTACAACATTGCGGTGGAGATACTGATGGCCACCAGTCAAGAAAGGAACCTGGGGGTGATCATATCTGATGACCTAAAGTAACCAAACAGTGAGAAGGCTGTGGGGAGAGCCAGTGGGATGCTAGGGTGCATAAAGAGAGATATCACCAGCAGAAAAAAGGAGGTGGTTATGCCGCTGTACAGGACAATAGTGAGACCTGATTTGGAGTACTGTGCCAGTTCTGGAGATCACATCTCCAGAAGGACATAGACAAAATAGAGGCAGTCCACAGAAGGGCAACAAAAGTGGTGCAAGGACTGCACCAAAAGTCATACTGATGAGGAAAGATTAGAGGACCTCAATATGTATTACCTCTGGGGGGTATGATAGAGACATTCAAGTACATCAGGGTATAAACAAAGGGTACAGGAGGTTAGCATCTTTCAGAAAAGGTGTACAAGAACAAGGGGGCATGGTATGAGGCTTGGGGGGGTAGGCTCAGGGGCAATGTGAGGAAGTATTTTTTCATAGAAGAGTACTGAATGCTTGGAGCAGCCTCCCTGTGGAGATGCTGGGTGCAAAAACAGTAGGGGAATTCAAGAATGCATGGGATAGACATAAGAATATTCTAGCAATAGGGAAGACAGGGCAAGCCACAGATCAACTAGGGTCTGCGGTAATGCATTAGGTAGGGAAAGGGGCAGACTAGGTGGGTCACATGGTCCTTATCTGCCATCACCTTCTGTGTATCTGAGTATCTGTGTGTAATTACTTTTACGAAAAAGTAATGTCTTTGCAGTTACTTACTAATTTTTTAAGGTACTCTATTAAAATTACTAGTTGCTAAAAAAGTCATAATGGTCTTTACCATGAGAACAGACTGTGATGTCACAAAGACAATGTTTGTAAGGTCAGTTAGGAACAGTCAGTTATTTTTTAACAGATAGTGGAATAAAAATTTAACGTGAAATATTTTAAAGAGACAATAATGGGAAGCAAACACTCACAAAATGTTAAAGTTAAATGTTATTGTTATGAACACAGAAACATAGACAATGATGGCAGAAAAAGACCATTGCTCCATCCAATCTGCCCATAAACTGTAACAAACTCAGACATTTTTGCCCATATAGGGTTCTAACCCACACTATCCAGCCCCATGCACCCTGCCCAATCGCTGTCACCCTGAGGAACCACTAAGCCCTTCATTCTGTCCCTGCTTTGTTTGAAACCATTGATAGTTTTGGCACCCACCACATCATAGAAACATAGAATTTGACGGCAGATAAGGACCGCTTGGCTCACCCAGTCTGCCCATTTCCCTACCTAATGGATAAGCTGCAGATCCTAGTTAACCAGCAGCCTACTTCTTCCTACCCCTACCCCCTAGAATTGCCTTATGACTGTCCCATGCATGCTTGAATTCCACCACTGTTTTTGACTCCACAGCCTCCTCTGGAAGGCCATTCCATGCATCTACAACCCTCTCTGTGAAAAAAATACTTCCTTAAACTACCTCTGAGCTGCCCCCATCTTCAAATTGTGCCCTTGTTCTTTTCACACTCTTTTTTGAAAGATGCCTTCTTGGACTTTGTTGATTCCCTGAGGTACTTAAAAGTTTCTATCATGTCTCCCTCTCCCTCTTTCCTCAAGGCTATACATATTAAGCTCCTTAAGTCTATCTTCATATGTCTTCCGGTGCAGACCCTGCACCATTTTAGTTCCTCCTCTGGACAGCTTCCATCCTGTTCTATGTCTTTATGGAGATTGGGTCTCCAGAACTGCACGCAGTACTCAGATAGGGTCTCACCAGCTGTCTGTACAGAGGGATAATAACTTCCTGTTTTCTACTGGTGATGCCTCTCCTTATGCATCCCAGTATCCCCAGCCCTCCTGGCTGCCCTCTCACATTGCTCGCCCACCTTTAGGTCATCTGATATGACTACCCCAGGTCCCTTTCCATTTTTGTTGTTAGTATCTCACCCCCATTGTGTACTCTTCCCTGGGTTTTGTTTCCAGGTGCATTACTTGCACTTCTTAGCATTGAATCTAAGCTGCCATACATTTGACCATTCTCTAACCTTGCCAAGTCCTTCTCATCCTTTCCACCCACCTTGTGCATCAACTCTGTTGCAGATCTTTGTGTCATCTGCAAAGAGACATATTTTTCCTTCCAGTCCCTCTGCAATGTCGCTATAAAGACATTGAAGAGGACTGGTCCTAATACTGAACCCTGCGATACCCCACTAGCAACCCCCTTTCTTCAGAGTGGACTCCATTTACTATTACTCTCTGTGTCTTATTCTCCAGCCAATTCTTTACCCAGGCTGACATCTTGGGACCCACTCCCAGGCTGGCTAACTTGTATATTAATCTTCAACATAAAATCTTCAAATAAACATCAACTGACATTACTCCATGGCTCCACCACCCTTTCTGTAAAATAAAACTTTCTCACTTTCATCTTAAACCTCTCTGGTCACATTTCCACTCATGACCCCATATTTGTGATTTGCTACTTATGTGAAATAGTTCCTTGCAGTTTACCTTGTTCATTCTTTTCAGGAACTTGAAGGTCTCTATCATTTCTCCCCTCTCTCATCTGGTCTCCAGTGAGTATATATTCAATGTATTGAGCCAATCCTTGTAAGATCTGCCCTGCTGGTCTTGAATCATCCTGTGTTGCACTGCATCCAGTCTGTCCTTATTTTTCCTTAGGTGAGGACTGGAGAACTGGCCACAATACTCCAGGAGCGGCTCCACCAGTGATCTATAGAGCGGATGTAATGCCTCCTTCCTTCTGCTTTCAGTACTCCTTCCTGTACCTCCCAGCATCCTCTTTGCCTTACTGTTGGCCTTGTTACACAAGTTTCATTACTAACATGCAAACATATGAAGAAGCCAACAGAAGAAGGCCATTTGGTCTATCAAGTCTGCTCATGATGCAGGGTCCACAGCTTGAGCTACTATTCCTGCCCCCTCTCCCCACTCCTTCCATCCTTCCTACTCATGATCCTTACCCTCCCCTTATACCTGTTCCAGCCTCTCTTAAAGCTGCCCACTGTCCTCAATGAGATTTCCTCTTCTGGCAGCGATTCCAAGTGCCCACTACCCTCTCTGTGAAGAAGTGCTTCCTGGCCTCCCTCCTAAACCTCCCACCCTCCAGCTCAAGACTATATCCCCTCATGTTATGGTTGCCACTCAGCTTAAAGAGACTCTCCTTATCAACCTTATTTATTCCTTTCAAGTACTTGAAGGTCCCAATCATGTCCCCTCTCTCTCTCCTGTCTTCCAGGGAGTACATGTTCAGTGCCCTCAATCTCTCCTCGTATGCCTTACCCTGCTGACCAGCTATCATCTTTGTAGCCCTCCTCTGGACCTTCTCCAGCAGGTTAATGTCCTTTTTGAGGTGCGGGCACCTGTACTGAACTTCATACTCTAGATGCAGCCTTACCAGTGACCTGTACAAGGTCATTGTTTTAGGGAGTCACTGATGTTGACCTCTAGCTCTTTTTCCTCAGAGGTTATGCCCAGCTTTACCATCCCCATTCAGTACTCTATCCTTGGGTTCTTGTTCCCCTATGTTTATTACATTGCACTTTTTGGCATTGAATTTCATCTGTCGAGCCTTTGATTAGCTCTGTAGCCTTTGCAAGTCTCTCTGCATCTCCTTAACCCCCTCCTTGGTGTCTACCCTGCCACAGAGCTTAGTGTCATCTGCCAAGAGATACGTCTTGCCCTGGAGTCCTCCCATGTCACTGATGAATATATTGAAAATGACTGGACCCTGGACTAATCCATGTGGAGCTCCACTGGTAACCTCCCTCTCTTCTGATTTGACTCTATTAACCACAACCCTCACTGTCTCCCTTTCAACCAATTTCTCACCCATCTGTGTCCTTTGCTGCACCCAGATCCTCTAACTTCTTCAGCAACCTTCTGTGAGGCACCAAGTTGAAATCCTTGCTGAAATCGAAGTAGAGTAAATCCATGGAAAAGTCCTTATCCTCTACCCTCATTACCCAGTCAAAGAACTATCAGGTTGGCCTGACAATACCTCCTTGCCACAAACCCATGCTGTTTACTATCCTGGAGTCCATTGCTCAGCAGGTAGTTCATGAGGTCCTCTTTGACTAGTGTCTCCATTAGTTTACCCACAATAAAGGTTTTTATCATACAATTCACAGCTTGCTTATCTAATTGACTTTGAAATATTGTTATTAGTGTGTAACCTGTTTAATTATCTGCACTTACTCTGTAACCAGTTGCATCTGCTTCTCACCCTGTAATGTTATCTCTGGGTCGCCCATGAAAAAGGGACCTTCAGGGTCCAGTGGGCCTACCCAGTCATCAAAATTTAATAAATATAAATAAATAAGACTGTCAGGTCTATAGTTACCCAACTGCTCCTTGTCCACACCCTTATAGAGTGGGATTACATCTGCTATCATTCAGTCTTTTGGAACTACCCCTGTCTGAATTGAGCTATTGAATAGCCCTACCAGTGGTTCAGTTATATTGTATATTTATTATGTGTCTCTGATTGTCTATGTCTTCTGTGTCTCATGTTTCTTATGCAACCTATAGATTGTAGAACACGGGACTGTCCTGTGAACTTGATTGCAAAAATTCCTAATGACATGTATTTTCCTGTATAAAAATAAAGTTTTACCTACCTACCTACCTAGTTAGTTCCATTGCCAGTTCTTTGAGCACCTTGAATACATCCCATCTGGCCATGGGGCCTTATCTATCTTTAGGGCTGCTACCCATTTCCAGACCTGTTCACTGGTAAATACTTGTTGCCTCATTTCAGGGATCACACTTCCAGCTGCCTTAATGCCACTCACTGTCAAAGGCCCTCTGTCTTCCCTTGTGAATACAGAGCAGAAGTTGTTGTTAAGAACCACTGCTTTCTGCCCATCCTCCTCAGTTACCCTACCTCTCTCTGTTAACCTAACAATTCCTCCTTCCTTCTTTCTTTTTCCCTAATATATCTAAAGAACTGTTTTCCCCTCCCTAGATCCCCTCCTCAGTGTGTGTCTGCCTTTGCTTCTCTCACCACCTTCTTGGTTTCCCTTGTTCTTATTTGGTACTCTCAGGGTTGATCTGGTCTTTTGGTCAGATCATCATGCAGTGTCATTTCCTTGTGGGAAATGTACTTGAATTACCACCCCCCAGTACTGTCTGAAACATAATTTGGAGCATTGCAAAGTCCAGGAGGTACTGGATGTCTCAAATAAGATGCTTGCTTCTGCGCAGAGAGCTGAGAAGGGCATGGAGCACTACACTATGGTTCACATGGATGCCTTAGACTCCCTAGCACCCTACCACTTTTGTCCCTTGACATCTCGACACAGCTTACCTTGGTATTGTGATGAGCTGTGTCTGTTGAAGTCTAAGGGATGGAAGATGGAGTGTCCTTGGAGGAGGTCCTGGTCTGAGAAGGACAGGTTGGTGTTGAAGACTCACTACAGTGAATATTAATGTGCAATCACTCTGAAAAAGACAGAGTTCCTGTCAAGGTCGATTGCTGCAGGGAAAAATTGACCTGTTCAGCTCTTTAACATCATAGACAGGTTGCTAAATCCTTTCTGTCTACAATCCATTCAAGCTTTTTCAGCAGAAAAGTGCAAGGAGTTTTGAAACATTTTTTTTAAATGGTGTCCTCCATCTATTTAGGTATCCCTTCAAGCAGTCTGTCATGGACTGGTGAAGATCAGCCTTTGGGTGTTTTAGATCTGCCTACCTGGAATGACTCAGTCCAAACAAATAAAGCCGCTCACTGCTGTTGTGGTGCCCACAATAAATAAATTAAATAGCAAAACAAAACAACGCAGCATTCACTCATGCTTAACTTACAGATAATGCTCAGCACAACTTGCTATTGTGTCTGCAAACTTTTATCAAGTTAAAAACCAGAATCACGATAAAGAAACTGGACCCAGCTGCCACCTCAACATTTCACATGCTACTGCTTTGTCAAGAGGTTTTTTATCATGATGCTAGTTTTAACAGAATAAAAATTTACAATGGACGCAACAAGGGTGTGCTTGGCGATATCTGTAAGTTAAGCATGAATGAGTGCCGCATTTTTTGTTTTGATACATGGAGTGAGTTTAGTCCAATTGCAGAGGAAGAGGTGATCTGGGTGATCTTAGGTTTGAGCCCCACATGCTGTATGCTAGACTCAGGGCCTACATGGCTGCTCTTGGGCTGTGGTGAATTTCTGGGTCAGATTATCATGGAGATTGTTGAGTGTTCCTTAAGGAAGGGGGGCCTTTCCATCTGCCCTTAAAACAGTGGTGGTCAGACACCTACTTAAAAAGCTATCCTTGGACCTCGACATTCTAGTGAATTACAGGCCCATCTCAAACCTCCCCTTTTTGTAAAAAGGTTATCAAGAAGGTAGTGGTAGAGCAACGTGTGGATTGTCTCAAGAACTATGACATCTATAAACCTTTCCAGCTGGCTTTTTCACTCTGTCATAGCACTAAGACACTTAGTGTAACTCATGATCTCCTCATTCCAAGTGATTGAGGATTTTGTACTATTTTTGTCATCCTGTATCTCTCATCTGCATTTGACACGGTTGACCATGGGCTGCAATTGGATCACTGAAGGAACTATATGGGTCTCACCAGCACAGTTCTGTCCTGCGTTGATTCCTACATAACAATGAGAATGCAGCAAACTGCCCTACATAATTACATTTCTGGGGTTTCTGCACTCTCTAGTGGAGTTACTCAAGGCTTGATCCTTGCTCATGTGTTGTTTTCTGTTTACATGTGGCCATTGGGTGAGATCATTAGATGGTATAGCATTCAGTTTCACTAATATGCAGGTGATACTCAACAATACTGGTCTTGTTGGGGTTCAAGCTGCTTCATTGCTGCGACAATGTCTTGCCAAGATCAATGAGTGGATGGCCTCAAACTGGCTATGTCTTAATCCAGGGAAGAGAAGCAGTCAAGATGATGGGCTGGTGGGGGTTCAGCAATAATGAGTGGTTTGGCAACACTGTCTTTGCTGGGCTGCCAGTCTCTCAGTGCTGTTGATACGGTGAAGAATCTTGGGATCATTTTGTACTGCAGGTTGACACTGGAACAGCAGGTGCCAGCGGTGGTCTGATATGGCTTTTACCATCTCTGTAACATCTCCAGGGTCAAAATGCATCTGGAGCCCATTGGCCTGGTGATGACTGTTCATGCTTTCATCACCTCTAGGCTTGATTACTGTAATGCTTGATACTTACGATTATCTGCAGGTTTGATGTGATGTCTGCAGCTGGTCCAGAATTCTGCTGCTTGGCCGATTGTGTGAGATTCTCAGCAGGACCACATCATGCTGGCACTGCATGTGCTGCACTGGCTGACTATGTGGTAGTGCATCACCTTCAAGATATGCTTGTTGATTTTCAAGGGCCTACATTAGTTTAGCACCTGACTACCTAAAAGATATAATGGTTCTCTTCCTCCCAACAAACCCCTCTGCTCTGTTGATGCTGGCTTGCTTGTTGTCCCTCTTTCCCACCTAAAACAATCTGGGGACAGGGCTTTTGGTGTGATGGCTCCCATGCTGTGAAATACTCTTCCCAAGAATGTCTGCTCTGCTTGCACAGTGGAGGCCTTTATGACCTCGCCAAAAACATAGTTATTTATGCAAGCATTCCTCAACAATTTTTAATTATGTCAGAAAGATACATTTATATGATGTTACATACGAACATACGAAATTGCCAGCAGAAACAGGCCTCATGGTCTATCAAGTCTGCTTGAGTGTGCAGCTAGCCCCTCATCACGCAGCTGCCCCACCTGCCCCCCTTCCCAGTATCCCTTACCCTGTCCCAACCCCTCTTGAAACTGCCCACCGTGTTACATGATACTATCTTGTCTGGTAAAGTGTTCCATTTGTCCACCACTCTTTTTGTGAAAAAATGTCTCCTCACCTCTTTCTTGAATCTTCCCCCCCTCCAATCTCAGTCCATGCCCACTCGTGTCCCTCCCCCTTCTCATCTGAGAAATCCCTTGTGTGTTGGTCTTGTTTATCCCCTTCTGGTACTTAAAGGTCTTGATCATATCCCTCCTATCCCTCCACTCCTCCAGTGAATACATTTTCAACTCTCCCAGCCTGTCCTTGCAGGACTTGCTCTCCAATCCATGGATCACCTTTGTGGCTCTTCGCTGCACCCCCTCCAACAGTCTGATGTCCTTCTTCAGGAATGGGTGCCAGTACTTCACGCAGTACTCCAGGTGGGGCCTGACCAATGACCTATACAGGGGCAGGATAACCTCCCTCCTTCTGGAGGAGATCCCTCTTGCAATACACCCCAGCATTTTGTTGGCTTTTGCTGCCATCTTCCTGCACTGAGCAGAGTTGTTCATGCTCCTTGTAATGATCACTCCTAGGTCCTTCTACTCTGTGGAGCTCCCTAACTGTACCCCACTCAAGTGATAATCCCTCCTCTGGTTCCTGGCTTTTGCATAACCTTGCACTTCTTGGCATTGAACCCCAACTGCCATGTTTCTGCCCAATCCTGCAGCTTAGTCAGGTCCTCCTGAAATCCCTTTCACCCTTCCAAATCATCAACCACAGCTCCCATCTTGGTATCATCTGTGAACAGACTGATCTTGTTCTGGATCCCATGTGAGATAACTGCAATAAAAATCCCAAACAGCACTGGTCCGGTACTGATCTCTGTGGTACCCCGCTCATCAGCACTCTCAGTGATGAGAGGTCCCCCCCACCACCACCACCACCCTTTGCTGCCTTCCCCTTAGCCAGTTTGTGATCCATTTCACCATTTTTGATCCTGCCACCACATATTCTAATTTCCCCCCTAACCTCTCATGCGGCACTGAATCAAAGGCCTTGCTGAAGTCCAAATACAGGATATCCTCTGCATGGCCCTTGTCCATCTCCCGCATCACCCAATCATAGTACTCTACAGGGTAGTCTGGCAGGATCTGCCCGCTATAAACCCATGCTGTTGACCATCCTGGAGACCATTTTCCTCTAAGAAGCTCACTAGCTTCTCTTTTAGTATGGTCTCCATGAGCTTTCCCACGATTGATGTGAGGCTCACTGGCCTATAGTTTCCAGGTTCATCCTTTGGACCAGTTTTGTGAATGGGCACCACATGGTCCATTCTCCAGTCCTGTGGTACACATCCCATGTCCAGGGAGGTATTGAACAGGTCAGCCAGTGGCCCTGCCAGGACCTCTGCCAACTCCCTTAGTACCCTTGGGTGAATGCCATCAGGTCCAGGTGCTTTTTCCACCCTTAATGCCCTCAACTCATCTAGTACCCTGCTCTCTGTAATCCCTACATCTATTGTCCCCTCCCCCCTACCCACTCACCCCCTCGCCTGGAGTATCTGCCCCGCTTCTCCAGTGTGAATATATAACAGAAGTATTTAGTCAGTGTCTCTGCCTGCTCCATCCCTTTCTCCACCCACCATCTGTCCTTTTTAATCCTCACCAGCTGATCCTTGCTCTTTCTTCTCTCTACAGTGTAGCAGAAGGAGTTATTTTATGTTTTCTTGTTGTGTATAGTGTTTCTGTTTTAATGCATGTACAGCAGCCTGAGCTTACAAGAAAGGCTGCTTTAGAAATAAAAATGGCCTTGCCTTGCCTCTCCTCATTCTTCTTTCCCCTGTTTCTCCCTGTACCTGGTGAAGGCCTTCTTTTTGGCTCTCACTGCTTCCCTGACCTTTCCAGAGAACCATGTTGGTCTTTTGTACCCTTTTCTTTTAAATACTACTCTGTTGCAAGACTTTTTGTTGCCTTGAGAATGGCCCCTCTGATTGCCCTCTATCTTTCTTCCACACCCCTGATGCTGTCCACACAGACTAACTTGTCCTGGACCAGCTCCCTCATCCAGTAGAAGTCTGCCCTTCCAAATCTAGGACTTCAGCCTTTGATGTAGTCTTACTTGTCCCAAGGGCCAGGCTGAACCATACAGAATTATGGTTGCTGAACCCTAGTGGCTCCCCTACCCTCACTCCTCCTACCACTTTTGAGTTGGTGAGCACCACAATGAGAATGGCAGCCTGCCTGGTGCGTTCCTTAACCAGCTGCACTAGCTGATAGTCCTGCAATGTATATAGCAGGGCCTGACTTTTGGAGCTGCTGGCTGTTGGAATGACCCATTTAATAGATGTCGCCCCCCCCCCCACACTTGTTTGTGTGTATTTCAGTTTGCTAGGTGGCTTGGTAGTAAGTTTTTAGAGATTATCAGAGGGGAATTGGCCCCTACTCCATTTATAGAATTTTCTTTGGGGAATTTGCATATACCACAATCTTTTAAATCTGTAAAATCAACAGCTAATTTGATACCACAACTGAGTGCCCAAAATCTCATATGAAATTGTTTGACCTGATGTCAGAAATCTCATATGAAATCTCGACCATCATATTGTGGGGATAAACTGCAGCCAAGCCAAAAAAGGCACAACTGTCCATCAAATCCATCCAGTACCTGCTTGCATCCAGTCACTGGGAACAAATAAGTGAAGCATGCTGTACATTGCTGTTTACTAGAACAATTACATGCAAATGTAACCCCCCCTGCAAATGGGGGTTCCCAAAAGTCTTCTAGGAGCTGGCTAAGTGCTCCCAGCCTGAATGATGTTCGGTGTTTAAGCCGTTTATCTGTGAGTGCTTTTAGAGCCTCTGGTACTGTCTCTTTAAGAGCTGTCTGCTCGCAGGCTTAATTAGCTTGAATGGGGGGACTGTGTAGTTAATGCTCAAATCCCACCCTGAGCTGTCATCTGATCACTCCGTTTCTGCAGTTGCTAAAAGCGCAGAGGGAGCCCTTCTGAAAGATAACATACTAACATACTAATTGCCAGCAGATTAGGCCTTATGGTCTATCAAGTCTGCTCGAACCTCAGATCCCTAGTTGGATGCCAAGTCCCTCCCCCCCCTTTGTGTTCCAGAAACCCCTATCATCCATCCCCACCCTCCTGGGCCAGGCCATCATCTGATACATCTGCTTTCTGTGTCTGTCCCACCCTATCTTGAAGGCCTTCACTGTGGATCTCTGAACCAGCTAGCCAGACAGCACATTCCAAGGGTCCACCATCCTCTCAGTGAAAAACCTCCTCCTCTTTTTCCCCCTCACCCTTCCACCTTCCAACTTCAAACCATGCCCTCTGGTGATACCTCCCTGCTTTAGTCTAAAGATCCCCTCCATGTTTACCCTATTTATTCCCTTGAGGTACTTGAAGACCTCAATCATGTCCCCCTCTCTCTCCTCTCCTCCAAAGAAAACAGGCAGAGATCCTCAAGTCTGTCCTCATACGTCAAATCCCCTAGTCCTCGTATCATCTTAGTTGCCTTCCTCTGTACCCTCTCCAGGAGCTGTATGTCCCTCTTCAAGTGTGGTCTCCAGTACTGTACACAGTACTCAAGGTGTGGTCTAACCAGTCCATTGTATAGCGGCAGAATCACTTCCCTGCTCCTAGTGGTGATCCCCTTACAATGCATCCCAACATCCCGTTTGCCTTGCTAGCCACTCTCCTGCACTGCTCAGAGTTATTCATACATGCATCCGCCATGACCCCTAGATCTTTTTCCTCGTTGAGGCCTCCAGCGCCTCCCTTCCCAGGGTGTACCTGTGTTTAGGGTTTTCCCTGCCCAAGATGTAATACCTTGCACATAGTGAAATTGAAATTTAATTTCCATGTGTGAGCCTAGCTTTCCAGGGTGTCCAGGTCCCCTTGCAGGGCCAACCTCCCCTCTTCCCCCTCAACTACTGCTCCCATCTTGGAGTCATCATCGAAGAGACTCATTTCATACCCTATACCCTCCCTGATGTCCGCTATGTATGAATTAAACAGGATTGGATCCAGGACCAAGCCCTGCGGTACCCCACTACCGACCTCTCTAGGGTTTGAGAGCTCCCCACCAACCAGCTAGCCAGTTTTCAATCCATCTGACCATCAAAGGGCCTACTCCCAACCCCGTCAGTTTCTCCACCAGACCATTGTGGGGGACAGAATCAAACGCCTTGCTGAAGTCCAAGAATAATACATCCACAGGCTTTCCCCTGTCCAGTTCTGATGTTACCTATTCGTAGAACTCCACAAAATTGGTTTGACATGCTCTACCTGGCACAAACCCATGTTGCCGACTAGCCAGACCTCCCATCTCCTCCAAGTACACCCCCAATCATTCCTTTAGTATACTCTCCATTAATTTTCCCACCACCGTGGTCAAACTGATGGGTCTATAGTTACCTGGTACTTCCCTTGATCCCCTTTATGGATTGGCACCACATGTGCCTCTCGCCAATTCCTAGGTACCTTCCCTGTCTCAAGCAACCTGTTGAAGAGCTCCATCAGGGGTGCAGCCAGTATGACCGCCAATTCCCATAGTACTCTCGGATGAATGCTATCCAGCACAGGAGATATATCTTTCTTTGGGGCCTTGAGGGCTAACCACACCCTTTCGGTGGAGATAGCATCATCTGTCCCCTCCACCTTACTGGCCTTTTTATCCTTATCCTGATGTGACACCCTTGGGGTACCTCTCCCTCCCTCCCTCTTGCTCCATTTCTGTTGCTCCCCTGATCCCACTCACTACCACTTCTATCCCCATCGTGCCTTGCTTTGTAGATATCCCATCCCCCTCCCTAGTGAACGCAGAGACGAAGTACTCGTTTAATACCTCTGTCTGGTCCCTCACCTCTTCCACCCACCCTCCTTCTGATCTCAATCTGCCAAGATGGCCCTTAGTTTTTCTCCACTCCCCAATGTACCGGAAGAACCCCTTTCCCCTCCATGTATCCCTTGTGCCAGCCACTGCTCTTTATTGGACTGTGCCCTCCTCACCATCCGGGTGACTTTTCTAGATGCAAGATGGTACATTTCCTTTTCCCTACCCCATCTTGTTGTTTTATATTTTTTGTAGGCTGCCTTCTTTTCTCTGACCGCTACCTGAACCTATGTGACCTTGCTCCCTTGCGTTTCACCTTAGCGCAGGTCCTGACTGCCTCATGAAGTCCCCATTTTATGACCTCCCATCTCTTTTCCACATTTGTCATTGATGTAATCCCCTTCAAGTGATCCTTGAGAATATTTCCCATGCCCACAAAGTCTGCCCCCCTGAAGTCCACTGCCAGTGTCCTAGATCTCTCCCCCCCATGATTATTTGAAACCAGACAGTATTGTGGTCGCTCCCAGTCAGGTGATCCTCTACAACCAGGTCCCTTACCAGATCCCCATCTGCCAGAACCACATCCAGGACATGCCCCTCCTTTGTGGGCTCCATCACATGTTGTGTTAAGAACACATCCTTGAAGCCGTCCAGCAGCCTCTGCTCCTTGGCCGCCTTAGAGGACATGGTTCCCCAGTTTGTACCTGGCATATTAAGTTCCCCCATCGACACCACTCCTTCCCCTTTTGGTCCACACTGGGCAATGATGTTGTCCAGCAAACCATCCTCCCACCCATCACCCATCATCACCCATCCTGGGGGGCCTAAATACTACACCCAGCATGAACTTACCTCTTGCTGAGGTTCGTAAGGTGACCCATAAGACCTCCACGTTTCCCTCTGCCTCTTCTACCCTAGCAATTTCTATGTCATCTATAATGAACATAGCCACTCCACCCCCTCTGCCCTCCTTTCTATCCTTCCTAAGCATAGTGTACCCCCTCACGTTTAGGTCCCAGTCATGGTTTTTGTTGGCCCACATTTCCATGACCTCGGGTCCTGCAGTATTTGTGATAGGGATCGAAAAGCAGCTGCGTGGTATAGTAATTTCCTTTACATATAAATGTACCTAGTGTTTGTAGGGGATTGTGATTCCTTTTCCCTTTGTTCTGTGAGTTGTGAGCTGAAGCTGGAAGCTGGACTCAAAGCTAATCGGACTGAATCCGTCTGCTTTCCAGATCAGTTAGGCCCTGTTACAGGGGTCTCATCTCCATGCCCTGCTCATTCTGGCCATCCAGAGCCACCTCCTCAATTCAGCTCTCGGTTTGGGGTTTGTGAGTACAGATAGGGGTACCTCCCCTCACCTTCATTTAATCAAAGTGTGTCAACTGATTGTTTTGTGTGCTTCTGTTTGTGGACTGTGCCATCTGGCTCCAGATTACAATTTGTTTGTGCACATATTTTCTTTCTACAAGACCCCATTCAGCTGCACCAGCCGGCCAACCCTGGGCAATGGACCTGGCTATCCCCCTACCATCCTGGCTACCCAGAGTGTGACTTTTTGGACCCTTTTATGTCTGTACAGTACTGTGATTTGAATATTGCCAATCAGCCTGATTTCCCCCTTCCGTGTTCTAGTCTCCTGAATAAACCAGATTTGTTATTGTTGAACTTTATACTGTCTGAGGTGTCAGCACATATAGAACCAGCATTGCAATCTGTGTTTGTATATGTTGCTTAACCTTTGTTTTACAGGGGGTCCTCAGAGACGTGCTGCAGAATCCGTCTCGAGGGTAAGTGGTATCTATATGTGTAGACCATGTTCATATGTGAGGTATTGGGACGGTAACTCCCATGAACAATGTGGGCCACTAGTGGGAGCAAAAGGGGGTCACAGTGGCTCAGAGGGCTGTGTCCATGTTAGTTTAACCACTACCAACCCTGACCTCTGGGTGGAGGCACCCATCATAGAACCTAGGCCCCTCAACCTGTCAGTAGCCAAGGAGGCAGGGGTAGTAGCCCTTGGGATAGCGCCACCGAGGGGTTACACAAACTTGACCTAATACATTAAAGAAAATGTGTGTCAAGAACTTGAGTTGTCTATTGATAAAGGCACTGGCCTTTTTCAGATGAGGTTCACAATTTACTTCAGGCCACACGTGAACTGAATTTGATGGTTTCAACCTGGCTGATGGACACTGGAGAGTGCTACTGTACTACATAGACCAACATCACTTTATCCAATTTGATACAGTTGGCAGTCTTGGTTAGGCTGATACTTTATATCAACAGAAGAGTGCTTCACTCTGAGACACCCATGGTACTACCATAACTACAGTACAGGCACACAGAGGCATTCAAAATAGATAAAGATTACTGTGAGTAGAACATCTGCATACATTTCTTTTGGCATGGGTTCATTTTTATTCCTGGTTACATTTTTTAAAACTATGAACATGTTTCTTTAATAAAAAGTTGTTTTAAATTAATGATTTCCACTCCAGTTTAGGTTAAATTGAGGTGACCTAATGAGTGCTCTGCTCTGTCAGCTTCAGAGGCCTCTGTTTAATCTGGATGTAATATACAACTGGGACGATAAAGAATGGATACTCAGTTACGGTGTCTTTTTGCCCCAAACAGTTGGCCATTTCAGCTATGGGGTTTAAATGGGCTGTAGATAAATAGATAGCATTCATTTCCAATTAAACCAATCTGCAGGCCAGCCCGCTGGTGCTGAGGGCTGAGGCGCTGGATGCATTACCTCGCTCCATGCCAGCGACCTGTGTTCGGGAACGAGCATGGGCTGCCGGGGGTCGGCAGGGGTGGAGAATAATGGAGCACCTGACGGCAGCTCTCTGGGATGGGTGATCTGCAAGCACCTGCTGCAATACCACCACCTGTGGGAGCTTGGGTGGTTATTGCGGTATAGAGAGAAGCAGTGCTGGGTATGGCCAGACACCAGCAAGAGGGCTGGAGCAGGTGGCACATCTCAGCACATCTCCTGGCTCATTGGCCCTCATTGCATGCTGACATCTAGGGGGAGGTGGAGAAAAGCATGGAGGAAAAAGCTCCCGTAATGGCGCTGCTAGACAGATCTTGGGTGGATGACTCTCAGAAGGCTCTGGTGAGCCCGACGTGCAAGATAAATACTCCAATCATGGTCAGAGAAGTTAGGGATCTCCTCCACCCCACCGGGGGGCAATCTGGATATCAAGGGTCTATGGAATGGGGCATCCATGTGCTCAGATGGCCTCAGCGGGGCTCTGAGGTGGGTCAACAGTGAGGTCCCGAAGAGTGGGGTCATTGAGGAACAAGGTAGGAGGATAAAAATAGGGTTAAAAAAAAAAAAAGAATCTCCAAACCTTTCAAAAGTAATGTTTTAAAAATGCAGATGCCATGCCTAACTCGATGGCATTGGCAGTAGTATGTTCGCTAACCATGTGAGAGACCAGGGTTTACAGCTCATGCTTAATTCTGCAAGCAGTCTGGAAGAGTCTGGGTTGTGCTACAGAGATACTGAGCTCTAATGCTAGGGGAAGGGTCAGTGTACTACACAGTGCTTCACCACCTCATAGTGTAGCTGCCAGGGACCACACTCTCCTCAATCTATCCTTTGTCTACAGGGTGTGGTCCTACAGACACTGCTAATCGGGGAGATAAGCATGGATTTGCTCCCCTTCAGCCACAGTTTGCCCATCCCCCTGCGAGGATCAAGTGTCCAGAGGACTGCTGTCCTCCTCTGGGGTGAGGTTTGGTAGAGCCCGCTGTTCACCTGGCCCCTAGCAGAAGGTGGGGGAAAGGCAGCCTTGGCCTGAGCATCAGAAGGAGTATCGCAGACATTGACACAAATTGCCCAGGAGTGCGTGGGGTGTATCCTGGTGTGATTGCATGCCACGCATCTCGGGAACACAGAAAAAGAGGAAAATACTGGTGGCAGGATGATGACGGGTAATCACAAACCCTGCACCCAACTACCTGGGCCCGCCATCCCAAACTGGCTGTGTATCTGCAGCAGGATTTGGAGAACCCATTCTATCCCACCAGAGGGATATGCTCTGGGTGAAGATGGCTGGCGATAAGTCCCAGTAGGTGTTTGGGTGATGGGACTGGAGCACCCAGTAGATGGTGGCAAACCAGAGGGGGTATAAAAAGAATATTAAAAAAAATATGAAGGCCTTGAAGGAGAGAGGTAGCAGGCATTGGGGGACCAAAAAAGAAAAAAGCCAGCATCTCAGTTTGTTTACCACTTTTCAAGTTCAACTTCATGTTATATCTATGGCGCGCCTCAGAGGTGAACTCAGAGTGCAACTTATGTATGTATTTCATAAACTAGTCGTAACTAAAATGTATTCTCAATATCAACACGTCCTTAATAGATCATTTATGCAGTCAGGACCAGATGAAACATCCATGTGCATATTACTGTTTTCAAAGATGACAAAAAGCATGCAGCCAAAATTCCAGTACTCGGAAGTAGTTTTATACTAGGGTACTTGAAGATAGTGTGGCATACTGGTTCGAATGCTGAATTGTAAACCAGAAGATTCCAGTTTTCATCCTGCCCATAACCACAGGCTCATCATCAGACCCTGGGTTTGTCATTTGACCTTCCCATGCTTCACTCTTCCCAGACATAAGGCTAAGTAGAAGCAGGCCTTCACTGAAAGTGAGATATTGCATCTCAGTTGGGATATCCTGTGTAAGCAATAATACATGATGGAGTGTGCATTAAACAGTTCTAACTCATGGCTAGGGGGCATAGTAGGCTGCAGGCCGAGTGCATCCAGCCCCCCCAGCCATGCATTAGAACTGTCTAATGCACACCCTGGAGTGGCTTATTGCGCTTATAAAATGGGCTTCTGTAAATTAAAAGCATGTAAAGATTATAATTTTTATGTTTAAATTGAAAAAAATTGAAATCTTTACTGTGTTTTGATGTAAACTAGTCCTGCTGGCCCACCGGCCCAACAGCAAGGTGTCCACATGCAGTGCCGACATCCTGGGCTCGGTGATGGACTTGGGAGTTGGAGGGCTGGCAGGGAGGGAGAAAGATTGAACATTCCAGAGACTTCTTTCCTTCTCTGGGGGGAGGGGGGAAGAGTGGTCCGGCACTATGTGGACTTCTGGTGAAGGCTGGGAATACTGTCATGGCTGGCACCACACGTTAGGGGGGTGGGGCAGATGCTGGCATGATTTCACATTCCTGCCCAAGGGAAAAACTCTCACAAAAATGCCAGCCCCCAAATGCTGGCCCCCATCTCTGCCGCCACTCCTGCTGCAGACTAAGGTCCGCTGGGGGGTCCCATTCCCTTGGCCCCACCCTGGGGGAGCAAGCCAGGGCTCAGAGACCAAGTTCCTTGGGAAGGGGGCACCTGCCTGGTGGCCCCACCTAGGGGGGCTAAACCTGGGGATTTGTGTGGTGGCAAGTGGAGGGAGGAGACCAGAACCTCCGGTATCGGGGGGGAGCCAGTACAAAAACAAACAAACAAACAAAAAATAGTCCTTCCACCTGCAATACATTTTTTTTTTGCCCTGGGAGTTTTGTTCCATTTTGACCACCATAGTTGAGAATGGTTGCCATGGTTAACAGGTATGCCCCCAGTCATGATTTAGCCCCCCCCCCGACACACACACAGCAGGATATGTTTGTATTGTTTTGTTTGATTTATCTATTTTAACTATTTTTCCTGCCATGCTGTAAGCTCCAATAAGGAGCTAGTAAGGAGCATGTGACTGCACGTGTGGGTTGGGCTGAAACGGAAGATGGGAGCGGAGCACTGCAGCGAGTGGTAGTACATGTTTTGAAGAGAAAAGTAAACTGAATAAAATATTAAATCAGGTGGTGATTTGTGCAGGGCCATCTTTAAAAGTGCCTGCAGTATGTGTAATGGCCGAGGGAGGAGGAGCGAGTGGAAGAGTGGTCAAGGTGGGAAGGACAGTGCGCAGCTGAATTGGGGATTGTGTGATCTCAGTGTGTTAGAAAAAAAATGGAGTAGATAAAGAGGCATTTTCTAATGGAGAGATGTTGATTTTGATAACTGTTCTTCTTGTTTTCAAGTGAAACGGTAAATTTATTATATGTGGGTATGCCGTAATTTTTCTCGGTAAAGAGTAGGAAAAAATGGTTGCTATTTCTTTTTCGAAAATTCGATGATTCAATGGCTCAAGGATTTTAAGCAGACACTTGTATCTTGATTTTCAGGACTAGTTTCTAACGCATGGCTAAGAACCAAATTACTCAAAAGTCTTAGCCCAGTTTATAAATAAAATTAATTCAATGTTTTGGTGAATAGAGTATGGCTGTAATAGTGCTTATGTAAACTGTAGTATACATTTGGCCTTTCTCTATTCCCACCCTTGGTAGATAGGCTGGGTAGTGTTGTAGGGAATAGAGGGCCCAGCATCAAGGGTGAGTAGAGTGTGGAGGAGGGTGATGGGGAGGGTGTAGGTTGGTTGAACACCCTAAGCAAGGACTTCTGGGAGAGGCTAGTTTTTATTGGGGATGTGGAAGGAGCTGTTCCCCCCACATTGAACCTCAGGCTTTAGCCCTCCCATTCAACATCTTGGAGAATAGAGTATGGAAGTAGTAGTGCTTATGTAAACTGTAGTAAACATTTTGCCTTTCTCTATTCCCTCCTTTTGTAGATAGGCTGGGTAATGTTGTAGGCAATAGAGGACACAAAAAGATTACCTACTGCAACTCATGGAGAGTGTGACCGGTAGCACACAGGACAGGGAAAAAACCCAGGTGGAGGAAACCTCTGAGGACCCATGGCTACTGTTCTGCACATCCTCTGGGCGTACTAGGAGGAAATAATCCTAAATGCTTGTCTAAGTTCTGGCTTGGGGTTAGGGATGTAGGTTTCAAAAACTGATGATGTCCATCTTCCAAGTTTCTTGATCATATGGGGTGGAATATTGTTTCTTGACACTAAAATTGCTGCTCCAATTCGGAATGCATGTCCTGAAAATGAGTACGCGTTAGTCAGTGAAGGATGATTCTGATGTAATCCAAAAACCATTTTTTAGTCATGGGGAATTACTTGACAGAAATCAATAAAGACAGAGATGGATCTGAATATGAATGGAGGAACATTAGTTTATCTAGATAGACTACTGGGCACCAGTTGTTATAGGATAGATAATAAGGTATGAACACTCCTTTATGTAGTCTGTCAGTCTTAGAGAATGGTAAACATAACATGTAGTGGTTGGTGATTTTCTGCAAATTGGAAATCCTAAGGAAGCTGGTAGAAGAGGATGATGAAACAATAAATTCACCAGGGTGCAGGAATCCATAGAAAGCCAGACACACTGCTGAGAAAACCATGGTGTTTGACGTAGAATCGAATGGGTTTGAGTTCAATAAGTCCAGCATGTTTCACATTATAGAGCCATCTATGGGCCGATGCTGAGAACATTTTATGCTTGAATTTCTTTTAATGCCCAATAAAAGAAGTTTAACTGAATGTTTGCCGAACAAGAATGGCAAAGATGGAGTAGACTGGAAGTAGATGAACTTAATACCTGAAAGGTATTGCTTGATGGTTCCAAAGGAAAGCTGCAAGGCCTGATTGCAAAATGTTAAGAATGCTCGAACATTGTCTGCTTGTATGGAAATACTAGAAGAAGACTTAAGTCCACAAAATGAAAAATACTTTCTCCATGCAGTAGTGTACATAGCGTTGGTGGCTGGAGTCAAGGTGGTCCACATAATGTTGTTAGCTTGCTGGCGGTAATATAATCTATGTCATTATGAGGTCTTTGAATGAGGGGGTAGAGACATGACCAGATCTGCCGAAGGGCATAGTTGACAAAAGGTCTGGAACTGAAAATGAGATAAGGCATCAGCTGCTTCATTCGCATAACTGGGTATATGAAAACACTGTAGCATAAAAATGGTAAGAGAGAGATAGCCAATTAAGCATCCACATGAACAACATGATGGTATAGGATGAAAACCTGCACTTGTTAATAATGTCCACTGTAGGTTGGTTATCTGAGAAAATGGATACAGTCTGGAAAGATCAGTGATAACCCCATAGAAAGTGCAGCTGCTACGATTGGATAAATCTCAAAGAGAGGGGATGTAGTTGAAAAATCACAAAGAGAGGTAATATCCAGAGGCCAAGGGGCAGCAATCCAGGACTGTTTAAAGACAGCAGCACAATCATATTTAGAAGAAGCATCTGTGTAGACTCTGGGGTGGAAATCAGGAGAAGGGTTTTTATAGAACATTGAACAGCCATTTCAGTAGGACAGAAACTGGGACCACATAACAAGATCCGATTTGTCAGCAACTTTGATTTGTATATGGTGATGTAACTCAGAAATGGATGAAGCTAATATCAGGAGATAGGATATAAAGGAATGACCCTGAGAAATTATCCTTATTGTGAAATTGAAGTATCCCTGAAGGGAAAGGAGTTCAAGTTTCATGCACTTAGATCTGGTAGAAAAGGATTCCACCAAGGTTTGAATCCTGTGTGGTTGGTCAGGTGGTAATCAGGCTTCCATACAGTCAGAATCCAGTATAATGCAGAGGAACGTAATGGATGTCACTGGGCCTAAGGTTTTTTTCTTCAGACAAAGGAACAGCAAGGTTGTGGAATAGCCAGATGAGAGTCGTAATGCCAGCAGCTGGAGGGGAATCCGAAGGAAGTCATCAAGCAAATGAATAACAGCTGACCACCAACAAACATATCAAACATTTATGGCTGCTTTTGCAGCCAAACATCAGATGGGTTGCAAAGTAGTAGCTGTCTTGCCAGAGCATACCATAAAGGTGCCAGAGGAAAGGATGAATAGGTAATAACTTAAAAGCATCCATAATATCAGCCTTAGAAAGCCAGGAACCAGGGCCAAAATGTTTGATGATAATGATCACGTCATTGTTACGTGTGTATGATAAAGAATACTCATCCAATTGTATCAAACAGTTGATGCTAGGGGTAGAGGAGAATCTGGGTGCAGAGAGGTCAATAATGAAGTGCTTCTTACCATAAAATTTTCTGGTGGCAATACTGATGGGGTTGATTTGGTAGATAGGAAAAGGTGGGGATTGAAAGGGACAGATGAATCCTTTCTGTAGTTCTTTCTGTAAGAGCTGATGGACAACAGCTGGCTCCTTGACAGCAGACTGTAGATTGGGACAGACAAATGGTTCAGAAGGGAGCACTGAAATGCCTCTGTGGAATCCATGATAATAGCCAGCAAGGAGTTGCATCATGACTGAAGGGGAAGGATGGTGCACTAGAATCTGGGCTAAAACAGAAATGTTAATAGGAGTGGAAGGCTGAATAGAGTGTCATTGTTGATGCTTGGGAGCTTTAGGGCAGTTGTAATGAGCATGGGCATCACCACAAAAGTGCAAACATGAAGAACCATACACCCATGAGTGGGGCATCTGGTCTCATTGAAGTTCAGTTCAGTTCAGTTTATTTGTACAACTTGTATAAAAACAATGTTTGTTATACACCAACTTTTAAAAACACAGACACTATTGTATACATAAATACTTCACATTCCCAAAGTTTCATATACAAAATTTAGACATTTGTGAGCTACAATATCCCTCTAAAACTTTATCCCTTATTCCTGGACAGTCACCTTCTGTTAACATTGTGATTCAAGACAGTAGGCTATAGCTTAACAAACTTCCCCTTTTAATTTAACAACAACTTTTTGTGCAAAACTTGTGACTGAAAAAATGCCAGCTCTTGTACCTATATTTAACATCATTTACATTTTTTTATCATTCTGTAGTAGTACTAAATTATTAAAAATTGGACACAGTGGCCAAGATATTCAGACTGTGCTGGGCATGGGCGCAAGCATGGGCGCAGCGCAACTAGGCTGCGCTGGGGCCAGGACCAGGCGATATTCAACAGTGATGCACCATGGTGCAGCACCATTAAATATGGCAAGGTTGGCACACATACTGCACATGGCGCAGTGGCACTGCACTAGCGCAAGCCACAGAGAGGGTACACAGGGATGTACCAGCATAAATGCAGTTGTGCTAAGTGCATCACCCGTGATATTCAGCCAGGGGCATGCAAATGAGGTGATAATATATGCAAGGTACAAATGGGTCCATTTGCATGTCATTATGGCCCCATTTGCATACGTTGCACAGGGCAGCTCTGTGAAATGCGTCTGGCGCCCTATCTAGCTGCTGTCATCGGGGGTGGGTCCCTGGTGGGCATTGCTAACACCCTCCCCTCCCATATGCCTGATTGGAGGCATCTGTATTAATAAACAAGTACCTGGTGGTCTAGTGGTCCCCTCCCCATATGTCTGATCGTGGGCATACATAAAAGCAAAAGAATTACCTGGTGGTATAGCGGTTCCCTCCCCATACGCCTGATCATGGGCTGTTGTAATACAAATGATTTACCTGGTGGTATAGGGTGCCCTCCTCCCCACCTACCCACTGAGGGCCCCAAGCCACCCAGCACCTCCCATCATCGACGGGCAGCAGCACCCCACCTGCATACCACCCGGCTGCCCACCAAATCACAGCGTACAGTATGATCTGTATGCCTATTGGTCCACAGTGTGGACCAATGGGCTTGCAGACCATACTATACTACAGAGGGCCAGATCTGTGAATGAACTGCATCTGCACTGCATACATTACCAATGCGCCCCAGGCATCGTGGGTTGCACAGCACAACCTTCCCCTTTGAATATTGTGCGAGGTGGCGCAACCCCTTTTAATATCTCGATCAGCCTTAACTTCTGGACATTCCAACATTATATGTTTTGTTGTTAATTTTATCATTTCTTTACATCCATACTTTCAGCTCTGTGCTCCCAAGTTTATTGCCCATCTATTACTTAGGATGCCCAGTCTCAATCTCGACATCGCTTTTCTCTGTTTTACATTCTTGCGTACAATACGATATTTCTCTATTCCAAAGTTCTGTTTTACTTTCTTAAGTGTGGTATATTCCCAAGCATCCTTTATGCTGCCAATATCTTGTTGTATTGCTACATCCACCAATCTTTGACAGGCAATATCCCTAAATTTTCCAGGATCTAGTGATTCTTTTTACATATAATTGTATGGCAGTCCAATTTTATTTCATTTGTGGTTCAACTTAATGAACCAATCTTCTTTATACATCATCTTTCCTTGTTGGGCCTCCACCCAACATTGATATAACAGACTATCTGATGGTCACTATATTTTACAGAAATTGACACATCTTTTTAAAACTTTTGTAGCAATGGGAAGGGTTTCTCCCTCTCTGCTCGGACTGCAGCATTCAGTGTCGATTTTGGGACCCCATGTAGATTTTTTAAATATTGGTTTTGTACTGTTTCTGCATCTCTGATATTACAATACAAACCCCACACCTCAGACCCATACATAACTTGTGAATTTACTTTGGCATCATAGCATCTATACTGAGTTATGTAGGAGATTTTTGTGAAAGTATTGGCAAATCTAGCAATCCCTAGCATAGTTTTTGAAGCATTGTGTGCCTTCCACCCCATATTTCTACTCACTGTAACTCTGAGATATTGGAATTCAGTTGTTTCTCCAATACAATCTTCTTCTGCTTTACAATTTTTCATATTCCTCTTTCCTCCCCCAAAGCCATATATTTTATTTTTTCAATATTTAGTTGCAGATCCAGTTTCTTAAGGGTTTCTTTTACTGATAGTATGTCTCTTCTCAGTCCTAGAGGGGTTTGAGAAATGAACACTCCATCGTCAACAAATAATATTTTTATAGGCATAAGATTCACTTTAGGTAGAAATGTTTTGATGCTTTCTAGGTTTTCCACTGTGGTGTCAATATATATATATATATATATATTAAATAAGGTTGGTACCAGCAGGCATCCTCATTTGACATCTCTGATTGCATTTATTTGCTCTGTCACTGCTCCTTGTTTACGGTATCTTACAACTAACTTTGTGTTTTCATGTAGTAATTTTATTGTCTCAAGCAAATCCTTGTTTATTCCCTTTTTCTTTAATATATCCTACAATGTTAACCTATTCACTGAATTGAATGCAGCTTTAATATCTATAAATACTGTATGTTTGTCTTTTTTCCAGCAACATACTTATAGTATCTAATATGTCACAGAATAAAAATGTGTTTGATAGCAGATCTCCCTTTACAAAATCCTTCCTGATTTTTTTGACAGTATCTTATTATCCTCTATCCATACCTGTAGTCTGTTTAACAGTAGTCTTGAAAAATGTTTGTATTTATATTTAACTATATAGTGTATAGTAGCCCCTTTTTGTGCATGGAAACCGGAGGTTCTAAAAATGTTGTTCTGCTGCAGTTCAAAAGGTCATGGAATGTGATTGTACCCTACTGCAGCAGAACAACATTTTGAAAACCTCTAGAGGTTCCAAGCGCTCAGTCCCTTACCTTTACTCAGCAGAAATGGCAGGCTTCACACTCCTGGTGGCAACGGTAGAAGCAGTCACATCACAGCCTCAAAACATGCAGGATCAACCAGATATTTTGAAATGCAGGATCCACCAGATATTTTAAGTTTAAAAAAGAAACCGAGCGATCCCCAAATAAACTCCCTCTAGCTTAGCGAGGACTATGACCACCATTTTATTTTTCTTGGAAATCCCTCCTACACTGGAATGACAGCCAATAGAAGGCTGCTCATTAAACAAGGACACATCTGTTCTCTAGCAACCACGCACACCACCTAGCAAGCAGCACTAACTTGAAGAGCATGATGGAGCAAGCAACAAACCTTTTTTTTTGTTTTTTACAAATTTAAACCCTAATTGAAAATGGAGACTATAAACTATAAAAAATAGCACATGGGCAACCTCATGCGTAACCAGCCTATTGTGCCAAATCGGGGTTCTGATTACCTTGGACATCTCGAGCTTTGCTCTCAAGGTCTGAGATAATCAGAACCCCTCTGTGGCACAGTAAGCTGGTTGTGCATGGTTGCCCATGCACTATTCTCTGTGTTATTGGTCTATAATTTTCTGGGACTGATATAGATCCCTTTTTATGTAATGGGACAACAGTCCCTATATTCCAGTAATCCGAGGTAGTATTTGTTCGAATTATATTCTTATAAAGTGGAACCAAAATATTGGCACACCATTCTGGATTGGCCTGGTACATTTCTGCACTTACCCCATCTGTACCTGGAGCTTTATTTCTCTTCTGGGATTTGATTGTTACCACTACTTCCTCATTAGTGATTGACAAGTTACTGGCACTACCTATCCTTTCTCTTTCCCCCACTTTTATTCTCTAGTGGGACAGGTACATTGATATCATTAAAGATTTTTTTGAAGTGCAATTTCCAAGCCTCAGGGGAAATTACTGCTTCTAGATTATATCTAGTCTTTTCAGTATCATGTGTCACTAGATGTCAAAAAGCAAGGCTATCCTTATTTTCTATTGACATTTGCAATCTATTCCATAAGTCAGAGTTAAAGGCCCATTTTTAATTTTTTAGGAGAGTTTTATATTAATTTTTCGAGTATTTGAGCGCAATCCTGTATTTTATCTCATTATGTTGTGATACCCTTTTCCCTATTTGCTTGATTACTCTGTTTCCCATCACCTTCTCCATCAAACCATTTTGCCTTATAGCATTTATTCTTTCTACTTTCTTTTTGTAGTCTGCTTATCCCTTCATGCATCTGATTTTCTGTCTCCAAATATAGGTGCCGTATGACATTTGTCCATAGGTCCCCTTCCATTTGCCAGAATTCCTCCAATAATTTACCTGTTAGAGTTCTAAGTTCTTGTTCTTCTAAGAGCCCCAATAATTTTTGTACATTTAATGGTGTCCAGTTTATTCTCTTCTTGTTGTACAATAACATGTTATTTTCTATCCATTCAGTCATTTTCTGATCTTCAATTATTTTTCTACCATTCTCCCTCACCTTCACTTTTATTGGTCTATGATTACTATCCCAATTGTCTAACACCTTTAGACTTAGCACATTTTTGTGGAAGAAAACATCCACAACAACATAATCTAATGTACTTCCACCACTTTGATGGTTATGGGTCAATTTTCCACTCCTATCACCTTTACATCTCCCCTTTTAATATTTGAATATTCGATGTATTTAAGCATTCCAATAATAACTCTCCTTGTTTATTATTCTGGTATCCAATGAGTTTCTCAAAGGAATTGACATTATATCATCTAGATTCCAATTTCCATTTTTTTTCTTCCAAAGCTGTTTCAGTGCGGGCATTAAAATATCCCGCTGCTAGAATCATTTTACCAGGATAACGAATTTCTAGTTGCAGAACAGTTTGCTTTAAAGCCTCCAATTAGGTTACCGTACAGGGAGCTGTAGATATGTATGGAGGGAAATATAGATTCAACAAAATACAAACAATATCATCATTGCATAGTACCATCAGGCCTAGAATAAAATGTTCAATATCCTTAAAAATGCATTTCCCTTTCAGCTCCTGGCCTGTGCGTATCAAGATACAGATTCCCCCAGATGAGCCTCCATATTTACTATTTTTCCTTGCCTCCATTGCCCAACATTGATATCCTTCTAATGTACGTTCATCTTGGGAATTAGCCCATGTCTCCTGTAGCATTATTATTGGGTATCTATTCAGGAATTTTACACACCCTACATCTCTAAACTTTCCCACTGCCCCAGCAATATTCCAACTCAGAATGTTTAGATTTTTTTTGTGGGGGGACTGTGTTTCTTTCAGTCAGCATGCTTCTACAGATTCATCCAAAATGTGGAAGGAATTACTGTCTTATACATAGGAGCTGTATACTACTTCTAGATTTGTATCTGCTTCACTTCCCAATAGGACCACCTCCTCATCACCTGTTAAAACTGTACTGTTAGTAATTCTAGGGCCTTTTTGTAACCTCCCTCTTATATTTTTCCTTGGTTCTGGTTGCAAAACATGTTCCTGTTCATTGGGCACCACATATGTAGTAATCCTTTGCTGTATTTTTATGTTAATTTTTCCTTGATTGTCCCCTACTTCTTCATGTACTACATCCTTTTTTCTTCTTTTTTCCCTCACCTTGTTGTCTATACTGAGGAGGCATTATTATTGTTGTTTCTGCCTTTATTCCAGGTTCTAAAAGTTGTTCTATTTCCATTAGCAAATTTTGTCTTATAGTAGCTGACTTAACAAGACACACCCATCCTTTTTCTTTCCCTGCCTGATATCTATAAACATAACTCTATCAGACCATGCAAAGCTCTTTCCTAGAACACCTGTGCAGATGTTATATATTGCTACTTTTAAAGTCATCACACTTTCATTTCTTGTCTTAGGTGTACCGTATAGGTATATTCTTTCCATATATTTCTCCTCCTTCCTCTTCTGTCTCTCTTATTTGTACTAAGTCCAATGATTCAAAGATTGTTTCTACCAACTGGTATTTTTTTTTTATCTCATTCTCTTCCATAATAAAGGTTTTTTTTTTTACTCTTCCCACTTCTTTCAGAGTTTTTTCCTTGTAGTCTAGTCTCTTGCTTGGGTACCTTCATATTTTGTACTTTCCTCTTCTCAACTCCTACTCCTACTCCTACTCCTACTCCTACTCCCACCATCTTCTGGTTCCATTTCTTTTTTATTTCTTGCACTAGCATAGCTGTTTCTCTCTCTTCCCTAGTTCCTATATCCTCCATTGTCATTTTTATTGACTTTTCCTTGACCTTTTCAGTCCCTTCAATTGTATCCTTTCCAACTTTTTTTCTGATTCCTATGATCTTTATTTACACAGTCTTTAGTATTAGTCTCCTGATAATGTCCTTTATGAACAGTGAATTACTCATCAGTGATGTAAAATTTAATAGTAACTCATTGTTCAAAATAATTCCATCCCTTATTTCCTTTAGTATTTTTATAAACTGGTCCTCCTTCAAGTTGTCATTTCCATTGTTACTTCCATCAGTACTACCACCTCCCTCTTGACTCGTATCTCCTTTGTTTCCCACATTGGACGTTAGGATATGTGAAATATCTGGTGGTTGTTGGCTGGTGGTGATGGCCCAGTCGCTTCACAAAGTGATCCGCGGAGTGAAGGCTTAAGTTATGGAGGTTCATAATGTGAAGCGGAATACTACGTTGCAAAATGGGTAACATCGAAGTCCATTAAAAACAATGACTTCACATTACTTACCTTCCCAAACCACTACTACATTACCTTAAGGTGAAGTACATTGAAAACAATGTACTTCGCTTTACTTCACCTTTGTTTTTAAGTCTAAAGGCAACTTTTGCAGTGTTTCTATGGGATTCAGGTCACATGGGCTCTAGATTGTTCTGCACAGCCTCAGTTTGGGGTAGTGTGTGTAGGAAGCTGTAGGAGACAATCTGCTTTGAGAGCTCTCTGCAATTCAAACATTCAAAAAGCTGTTAAAGAAGCCTTTTTGAATCATTTTTTTTGATGAAACTTTAGTTCATCGATTATAGGAAACCCTCCTGTGCTCATACCGAGTGTTTATTGTTTGTGTATGGACTTTGAATGTTAATGTACAAAATTCACTCTGTGTACTGAGAGACAGTGGAAGTGTGCTTTGGGGAGGGGTGTATCGGTGGTGTAGGTAGATTAACTTGGAGAAAAAGACAGTGCTTTCTGTTTTATTGATATTTTTCTTGTTTAACTGTGCTAATGTATACACAGTAATATTTTCAATATTTCTTACCATTTTTTTGCTGATTGTTGTGGTGCAGCAGTGCATAATTTTAGTTTGTTTAAAATATGTGGTTATATTACTGAAGTTTTCAATTTTGCTATGCATTACTTACTGTGTGTGAGAGTGTGTGTGACACGTGTCATCAAATCAGACACCTTTTATTGTGCCACATAATAATTTCAGCAATGTGAAGCTGCTATCCACTGCAGCTGTGTGATTTTTGTACTTCTTTGTGGTATCTTTACTGGTACTGGTATATGAACTAGTGACTGTTACTGCAGCAGTACAGTACACTGCCCCCCTTGCAGCCCACCCCAACTGGTAAAGGTATTTTTTTCCAGATTTGAATTTCTGATGGTGAGCACTGGTTAGGTGTTGTGCCTTTGTGTCTGCATCTCTTCAGTGCACAGTGCAATGTTAATCTGTCTGTGCATTTGCATCTCTTTAGGGCCCAATCTCCATCTGTAACTTAAGTCACAGTTGTTTCTTTGGCTTCCCTTCAGAGTACTGGACAGGTGTGGTGCTTAATTCTGCATGAACATTGTACTCATTAATATGCATTTTTAAGTCAGGACCATCATCACGAGTCACTCATGATACAAATCATGTTCTTCATCATCACAGTCTCAAATCACGATTCACGATCATTCATGTTACGAATCACAACATTAATTTTTTTTCTAGTTACATGGATGTATTGTAAGCGTTTTGTAGTGTCTCTCCAGGCTTCACCACCCCACCATTGTACTCATTGATACTTGTTTTTAAGTCTGGGAGTTTTAAGCTACAACTCTTCAGGGAAGTACAGCCATAGGTGGTAAGCATTCATGTTTCTTCATCATCACAGTCACAAATCATGATTCATGATCATTCACGTTATGAATCACAACATTAATTTTTTTTCTAGTTACTTGGAGGATGTGTTGTAAGCCTGTTTTGTAGTATCTCTCCAGGCTTCACCACTCCACCATTGTACTCATTGATATGTGTTTTTAAGTCTGGGAGTTTTAAGCTACAGCTCTTCAGGGCCCGGGGAAGTACAGCCATAGGCATTCACATTTCTTCATCATCATAGTCACAAATGTAGTCACAAATCACGATTTACGATCATGTCATGAATCACAACATACATTTTTTTTAATAGTTGCTTGAATGTATTGTAAGCCTGCTGGTCACAGTGCTGAACAGGGATGGGATCCATACATGGGCCCTGGGGAACAGGCACATCCTGCTCCAGAGGACCTGGTGCTGGACTTGGTGGTGGTGGTTCAACTGCCTCAGAGTCAGGACAGGAGGTGGTGCTGGTCCTGCTTTGGGGGAGCACTCACAAGTTTTGAGCGGTCCAACAGGAATGGGTGCCCATGCCCTCCACACATGCACATGGTACGATGCTTACCACTACCATGCTCTCCCAGAGCTGCCCCGTCCCAGACATTCCCTCACCCTGGTCCGCCTCTCCTACTGAGCTCCTCAGTCTGAGCAATCACTACTCACACTGTCACACAACACACACACACACACACACACACACACACAGTCACACAGACACAGACAAACAACTAACTACTTATAAAGGTAAGAAAAATAAAATTTTCAGAAAGAACAAATTAAGTAAAAAAAGAGTACAGAAAAGACAAAAAAATGCAGCTTTACAAAAAGCTGTTGGGTCTAAATCAAAGTTTAAATCTCCTCGTTCTGATCTAAAAGTATCTGCAGTTACAAAACACACTACTCTCTCCGTCTGCACAGGAGAAAGTAAAAGTGTCTGCTTGTATGACTCACTTTCTTCCTGCCTATCTAAAGAGCATGTGACTTTCAGTACTGTAAGCCATGTGATGTGTGGGGGGGCTGACAAATCTGAAACACCAAGTGAATCACTTAGAACCTTATTGAGACGAAGTCCATTAAAAATAATGACTTACTACTTTCTTTGCCATTCCGCCTTAATGCAAAGTGGTACGATTAGCGTGCGGTTAATTTTGCATTGCCCACTCCGCGTAGTGGAGTGGCAAGGTGAAGTGCCCACTTTGCATTCACTTCGCTGGCAAATTTTAAATTCGCTGCATCTCTAGTGGTTGTATGGTCAGGGAGTCTAAGCTAACTTTTTTAGTATAAGTTGTTAAAAATGCATCAAAGTTACTTAAGAATGAACTACTAGAAAACTGATGTGATTTGTCCTTATAGTCTTTTCCCTTCACCTTTTCAACCCTTTCCTTCTCTGAAAGAGTCTCTAACTCCTTTTTTCCATCCTTTTCTTTATCCTGTCCTTGCATAGCTTTATTCTTTCAGCAATTTGTACTAGGACTTCAACATACTTTTCAGCACCCACAGGTTGAGTTTCATTTTTTTCCAAGTCTCTTATTGTCTTCAATAGTGGGTGATCTGAAACATTTCCTTCCATAGTTGTCTTCTTAATTAACCTTATGGGGGAGGAACTCAAAGGTGGTGAAGTAGAGCTTTGCATTCTTAATACTTCATTTTTGCCTACTAAATTCAGTTGGCTACCTGGTGCTAAGATATAGTTTGTTATTTTCCTCTACCCCAGGTCTATCTTGTTGCTCTTTTGACCTCTTTTTGTACCTTATAACTCTTTAGACTGTTTTCTGTCGTATGTCTTAATATTTATAGAAGGTTTACTTTTTGTTGATCTTGTTTCCATTGTAAATACAATGATGTATGCGGTATAACCATTTTTAGTAACAAGAGTAATTTAACAAAATGCTAATGATGTTAATACAGTTTTAATTGATAACATAGTTTCAGTTTCATTTGTCAACATATAAATGACATATAAGTTCCCATCCAGTTAACCGCTTTTACTCTTTCTGTTAGCAATTTGGATTCCTCTCAAGGTCTATCCCCTCGTAAGGTGGGAAAAAGTATTTTTTGTCATATACTTTTTAATGTTTTTGCCACACTCATCTCAGTAATGAACTCTCCACCTGTAAATACTGCAAACTTTTCCAGCTCATAAATATGTAGTATCAAACAAGATACGGCCTCTTCATTAACACCACAATCAGCATCACAATTAGACTGGCCAATGAACTTCACCAGATCACCTGTAGCACCAGGCACCTTTTCCTTCTTTTCCTGTGGCACTATGGATAGGTCAAATAGCTGCAGTCAGTAATTCTTCAATCAGTAATTCTTAAAATTATCAAGAATCTGGTAACCTCTAGTTTTAGCTGTATAATTTTACATAAAACAACCACTAGCTAACACCATTAAATTAATTAAACTAGATAAAGAAACCAGATTACCAAATTAAGAATAGATTAATAACCAAAATGCATACCAGACTATAGGTGCTTAATTAAGCATTTATGTGAATATGTACACATTTAAAAGTGGTTCCTATTGAATAATAAGAGATAGTAACACCAAATCCACTTAAAAGTGTACTTAAAATGTACTCAGTCTACCAGGCCAGTTACCTGCTACCTGATACTATCCAATCAATGTAACCATATGGTTGTATTCAAGTACATTCAGTGCAGCTGGAAAAGTCACATTCACATATAAAAGTTAAGATTAACTTTAAAAGGCCAGAATTTCTTTAATCCAGTGCATATAATAGCACATTAACATGCACATTAACACATTAACCTTACATCTTGCACTAGCCCCATTCAGGAATTGCTACACTTACTGTTTTTTCTAGTCCTGAATCTGTCTTTACTTGGAAGTCACTTTTCTATCAACACCTCCATTGAGACTTTAGAGGTTTCCACACTCAAATGTGAAGCCCTGAAACTGAGATAGCTTCCACGATAATACTAGCAAAAGTAATCACAGTAAAAATGGACACAATTTTAGCCACAAGATAACTAAAATAACTAGCACATACGGCAAATAACTGGGAAGCACTGAGACATCTAGTATCTCCAGCTCCTTGCTGTAGCTCCTTCTCAGTGCCTGTGCTAGTAGAAAATGGTGCACTCACAATGAGAATGCCATATTGCGCACTATATCGCCCAGGATCTGGTCATGTGATTTTCACAAAGAGCACTGAATACAAGCAGAAAGTGAAGTAAAGTAATAAAAGTTGAAAAATCAATCTAGAAATGTTTCCCCTACTATTTAAACACACACATTTGAACAATCATTAGGTTTAAAATACTAGCGCTTCCCTTTTCTAAAAGCTTTCGAGTCCCATGGAGCCGCTAAGTAACACCCTCTAAACTGTCAGATTTAAATCAACCAGATGGTCAAAAAAACAGTCAATCAGACAAGTCCAAGTAGGTAGGAGGTAGGAGCTTAAAATTTAAAGTTTAAGATGTAGAATTCCAAACTTTTAGCCAGTTTTCAGCCAATAAACTGCTATCAAGCATACAGCATGATGCAGTTGAGATGCAGTCGTGGTTTCTTCTAGTGAAATCCACTTTACACCTCCACTTCTTCTCCTCCATTATGGTACTGGCTCCAGTTGTTTCCACTCTGCTGCCGATAACCCCCTGCGAGGCCTTTTCCACCACTCCTCCGGGTTTGGCTTCACCACTCCTGCACTCCAGACCCTGAAATAAAAATGGAGAATGGGAGCAGAGAGAAGGCAGCACCCTCAGTTGCACAAGACAGTCTAGAAAGGCTGTGTATTTAGACAGGTATGGCAAAGCTGTGCACTCAACTGGCATATATCAGAGTTATCAGGATATTTCAGTATTCAGCAAAAACTTGATCCCGTTAGGTTTACAGTGATGGTGGCATACCTTTTCTAAATTAAATTACAGCATTACATTGCTCCTGCTGTCCTAGCTCCTCCACAACTAGGTAGCGTGCAGCCCAGGTATTTACTGGGGAATTGTTGAAGTTGTTGCAGATAGGCTTACCTCTGAAGTATTTAACTGGATAGCCTTGGAGGTCCAGGCAAGCCGCCGGATTGGATACAGTATGATGTAGCCTAGAAGCAGACACGGTTGTGGAACTAGAGGGCCAGTCATACCTGGAGGAAGTAGTAGATGAAGAGGAGGCAGAGACTTACAGAGGACAAAGGGGTGCAAAATGATTAAATGAACTGCACAGGAAGCAGAAGTAAGCTTTGTCCTGCAAAATGGCAGCAAAAGAGTTCATTGCATAGGACAGCACAGTTCAGCTTGGTATTGTAATGAGTCAAAAAGGCAGTGGCTTTCTCAGAGAAAGATCTGTGGTAATCATAGAAATGGGTTCCCCCATAAAGTACGCTAAGATCCATCAGAAGATACAAATATGAGACTAATTCCTGATGCCGCAATGGAAACGCCTAGCAGAGGACATCATAGTAGAGGCTAAAAGCTAGGACAAATTCAGATAATGTCAGTTTCTGCAGGAGATGAGAATCCTTGGTCTTAAGAATGATAGAGACGTTGCTACAGAAAATAATCCTATTTTTGATAACCTCATGAGAGGAGATAAGGAGGGAAGTCAGGTTTATGTCCTTCCCATTAATGATGTTCCTGTGGAGGTGAGTCAGGATGAGATGAATGGGAGATATAACAGGAGAAGAGGTGGGTATTGATGTACCTGAAAGCTGGAGAGGCAACGGTTCACTGGATGATGGAGGAGGATTATCCAGAAGAACAGGAACTGGAATGTTGAGAGCATGACTGGTGGATGGCATGGCCTCTGAAAAGGCTGGGCAGAAGCAGGAGTAGTAGCAATGGGGATGTGGGCTTCAATGGCAGACATTTGAGATTTTAGGCTGGAAACTGAGGAGGAAAACTGGGCCATAAAGTCCTGGGTTTCTGACGTGGGGGAAAGATCTGAGGGAGGATTCAGTTGACAGGGAGTAAGATTCGGGACTGGCTGGGATTGAGAGGCAAGGAATAGGTAATTTAACTCCTGTTTGCAAGCTGCAGTTGCCTGTTGGATGCCCCATTTTTTCAGCTGAGCAACTAAGCAAGGAACAGTCCAATCCTTGGAGGAAAAGTTTGATTTGGAAGTCTGCTTATGGGAGGATGGAACCTGGTTGGAAGTCTGCTGAGGCTGAATAGTATTGCCTTTGGAAGTTACAGGTACAGTATCAGAAGGCAGGGTAGTTGCCATGATATGGAGACTTAGAATGTATGGAAGCCAAAGTGGGCCTCAGCCACTAGATCCAGGCAAACTGAGAGGAGGACTCGGATACGAAGGTGCTGTGGAGTTGGGGTACGGGTTCCCACCTCTGAAGGAGGTGGTGAACTTGAATCACTGATGGTAAAGGTGCAGCAGTGTTGGGATATGAGGTTCCCACCTCCAAAGGAGATGGTGAACTTTAATCGCTGAGGGGTAAAGGTGCAGCAGTGGTGGGGTATGAGATTCCCATCTCCGAATGAGATGGCAAACTTGAACTGCTGATAGTAGAAGGTGGTGCGGTGTTGGAGTATGAGGTTCTCAGCTTTAGAGGAGATGGTAAACTTGAATCACTGTTTAGAAGACCTATGGGATTGAGATAAGGGTAGCATTGGGGAAGAAGCTGTAGAAAGCCCTGGACTCCCATCCCTGAAGATGGGCAATTGTCTTATACCCAAAACCTAGGAAGGGTTAGGAATGGAGACTGAAGGGCTGCTGGTGTAGTCGATAAAGTATACATTAGGTAAGTAAGTGATTGAGACCGTCTCCCAGCCCTGCTAGCCAAGCAGCTCCAACCTACTCCAATATCACTAAGTATGAGTTAGGGTCAGAGTCTGGTAGCTAAAGTAAAATGGAATGAAATTTAAACAGAATCCCATCTCTGGTAGGCAGGGCAAGTCTATCTTCACTCAATACCTCTGAAGGCATGAGTTAGGGATGGAGTCTGGAGGACTGCTGGTATGGGCTGGCAAGAAAAGCAAGGTTGGCTGCTGTGGCAATGGGAGGAAAATATCAACTGAAATTGCTGGAAAGTTATGTGAAGACACCATAGGTCGTCAGAAGGACAAACAGATAGTGGGAAACAGGAGGCTGGAATAGCAACAGAACAAGAATGCTAGTTTGGACAAAGTGATAGGGGATAAGGATTGGGTGTAGTGAAAAGATAAACAATGAGCAAAAGACGGCATTTTTAGGAGCAGGGAGCTGAAAATGCATAAATGTGAAAATAGGTGCATATCACTTTAAGAGCAGTAGTAGGCATACGACCCAGACGTGCCAGGGCAAAAGGGGGCATCAGGCCAAGTGGGTGAGAGACCCCCCAAAAAAGCATAAAGGAGAAAAGACAGAGGATGGGGGGGGAACCAAAGCGAAAGCAGCAGCATGGGAACAGAGAACAGAGATAAATGTCCCACACGGAGTATGCTGAGTGATAAGGTAGGCGAGCTACAAATGTTCCAAAGGAAAGGAACACCAGAGGAAGTGGGACAGGGAAGCAAAGCAGGTGGACAGAGCAGAAGAGTAAATGGGAAACAGCAAAAAGGGGGGGACAGATAGAGCAGGGAGGGAAGTGGAAACAGAAACAGAGGCACTGAAAGAGCTGGTGGTCAGGAGCACGCACCAGTGGAGGAGGGAGAGGAAAGAGAGAGAGAAACATGTCCGGGGGGGGGGCAGTGCAATCCAAACAGGACAGTACAAGGCAGAACAGGGAGCAGGGAGAATGAGGAAAGCTCAGCACAGGGAAGACCGAGTGGGACGGGGAAGAGAACAGGCAGGAAGGACAGGGGAGGGCAAGGGCAGGAGTGGATGGAAAAATGGGGGCATAGAGGGAGATCTCAAAATAACAAGCACAGCGGTATGGCAACAGGACAGGAGGGCACAATGGGACAGGAGGAGGAGGCACAAGGAAAATGGACTACAAAAACACAAAGAAGAACAGAGAGAAAAAAATCATGAAAGGAGCAGGGCAAGGATGACGGGCGATGGGGCACAAAAGAGAGCAGAACACAGAGACAAGAGATGGACAAAAGGAGGGCTAACCAACAGCTGGGAAGCAGCAGCAAGGCAGGATAGGGAGAAGGCAGAGCCACACAAACCACGCAGGAGCTCAGAGTGCCCAACTGAACACCTGAAGCAAGGACTTCTGGGAGTGGTTCGTTTTTATTGAGGATGTGGGAGGAGCTAATCCCCCACTTGAACCTTGGGCTTTAGCCTTCCCAAAACAAATGTATTTGTAAAAGGCACAAACACAAAAAAAAACAAGTCATTCTGTAGATAGTAGTGCCATTCTGGCAACAGAAAGAACTCCTTCCCAGATTCTTGTTTTAGCAGCTGTATTTATTTATGTCATCATTTTACCAGGAACAGGCACAACTGAGCAACGTTCAGTGACAAGGCGGTCCTGGTTAGAACAGCAAAAACATAATAAAATTCAGAATGGTATGCATACAGAATATATTATAGGCACTAACAAGGATCAGAAACAATAACAAACAGCAAATAAATTAAATCATAACAGCTATTAGAAAATATGCTAGTTATATAAAATACGTTATTTATTTATTTGTTTACCAGCTGGATACACTGGTCTCAGGGATCATTTTCAGGCATGGCCTGGGTCATCAAGATGGCACATAATGTGCTATGACAAAAAGTATAGAAAACATGACAGGTTTTTGTATTTGCACCTATTTGTTTTGTCAGGAAAAGGCTCAGTTGAGCGATGCTCATTTTCAAGGGGGTCCTGGGTAGTACAGCAATAATATTAAATTCATAATGGGACATACACAGAACATACTACAGGCAGTGACAAGGATCATAAACAATGAGATGCAGCTGAGGACCACCGTGGTTGTGAGTGGGACTTTGGAATGAAGGGAATTACCAGCAAAGCTTAGACTCTGGAAAATATTTCCAAGAAATGCATTCCAGATCGGAAAAATAACTTGGATAAAAAAAAGTAAAAAGCAGTTGGAAAGTTGGAGGCAGTAGCGCACAGATTGTGAAAGTGAAAAAAAAAAAAAGTAAAATAGGGGATTACTTTGCTCTACAGGGCCTTCCCGAAGGGAACTTCCAGGAACCAATCTTTTCAAGCTGCAACAGGAAGAGTGGTATGTATGTTTCAAACTGCTCACTGAGGTTTATCAAAGCTAAACCAACACCCTTCCCCTTAGCTAGACAGCTCTTCCAAATACTTCAGTATAAAAACAAATCTTTTTCTTACAAAATGGTTTCTAAGGATCCTGTATGCTGATTGATGGAAACATGTTCCTACCCACTGGACTGAGACATCACAACCAAGGGGTATGAAAAAGTCCTGGCACTAAGCTCAATTTCTACAAATATCAGTGTACAGCTCCTGGATGTTGCAGTCCCTAATCCCAGTTTCACTTTCATGCACACTCTACCTTACTTATTTACTCAGTCACTGAGCTAAAACACCTGAAGCCAATGGTATACTGGGATAAGGGTGCTGGGGAAGGGGCACTGACAATAACGGAGACCCACTCCCCAATGCATCCCTCAAGGGCTATGGTAGGGTAGGGCAGCCGGATTGGGGGGGCAGTGAATATAGCGATGGAATGTTGCTATACGTACATGCACGGGGGGGGGGAGTGAGCATGCACAGCGAGGGGTCAGAGGGGTTGTGATAGGTTGTGCCATGGTTGGTTGCCTAGCTGACCCAGTGGCGTGGTGGGTGAGTTGCCAGCACTGGTCGGCAGGGTACTGGGTTCTGGTCTGGGCGTTGGTGTGTTTTTGTTGCACCCAGCCCAACCCTTTTATTTTTTTTATGTTTTCACCCCCTTCTGACGTGCAGCTCCCTGGAGTTGAGAATCCTTTAGTAGGGGGGTCCAGAGGGCACAGCTTCCCACACTCTGACACCCCGGCACAGTTTTGCTGAGTGCCGGGGTGTCAGAGTGCCCAAAAAAATGTTCACCACTCTTGACTTCTTGTTAATGGGGATTGACTTCAGGCTTTCACCACTATCACATAGAACCAAGCCACTTATTTCCAATGCAAATCCAAAATGTAAAACAAATATCAAGGTTTATTTTTAATTTAAAGAACAAAAGAGGAACAAAACTGGTGGAGGAGGGTGACTTCAGGAGTCATTTCACACAAAAAGCAGACACTATAGTGGCTCACACCATGCAACTCATGCTAGCAATCTGTGGTGACAACTGATCTGCATAGGGACTATTTCACATAAAACTACGGATTTTTAAAACAAAAATCTGTTTTTTTTAATTATATCACACTCTTAAAACAAAGTCCATTTTCTAATTGCAACAAGACACTCTGGGGTGTTGGTTGTGTTGGCACAACCTCACTTCCAATGACTGAAGACATTTAGTCTGTGGCCTCATCTTACTCGTTCCTTACTACATCCATGGTCATATGGTTGTGACTGCACAACCAACACCCCTTCATGTCTTACTGCTTACATAATTCTGTGCATTACATGAGAAAGAACTACCTGGTGCAGTACAGAGTTTTGTTAAACTCTAAGCACATTTTTTTATACATAGACAAGGGATATACCATGGCCCTAATTAAAAATATTACTCACATTTTTCCAAGTACAGTTTGACCTTATGACATCATGAGTGGTGAAGCCATGACTGATGTCAAAAGATCAAACTGCAAGATAGATTAAAATCATTTTTTCATTAAAGCATGGCATATCTAATTTATGCCCTGCCTTTTATCATATTGTAGCAAGAAAAAGTCCTGCAACCCGATTGTTCTGTGGCCAACTTCAGTGATGCTATCCCAGCACAACCTTATTGTGAAGGTTTGCATTATAGAAGTATACTAAGCGTACCAAACCTTCACTGTACCTACATTGTCACTGTGGACTTAGAGTGACAATACTGGACCTATAGTAAGAATATCATGATAGTCTCACTTTGGGTCCATAGTGGCGAACAATATCACTGTTTTATGTCATTGTTTTATATCTTCACAGGTGTTGCACGGATAGATAGATTGATAGACAATTAGATATCTTTCTATATATGGAGCGTGTGTTGGACAGATTCATATGCAATTTATCATCAACTGTGAGGGGGCAGAATCATACCTCATGAATGGCAGAGCCACGAGGGAGTAATGAAAATCCTGCCCACTCAAAAGTGGAATTTACATGAAATACAAATTCTTTGAATTCCTCATCTGGTCCACACCACATGCCACCACATCATCATATCTCTTCCACAACCTCAGACAGTCAAAACATGGGTTCTGATTTGCATCATATATGTGTTTCATCTCCAAGAGGCCCACATATAGAACTGGCCAAACTGGGGGCAAAGGTTGCCACTATGGCTGTCCCTAAGACCTGCAAGTAGTTGGCATTTAGAAAAGAAAAGAAAACATGTTCAATTTAAGGGCAAATTCCAATGACTGCAGCAGAAATTTAGTAGAGGAGTTTTCAGAGCCATCCCTTTGACTAAGAAAATGGTCAGTTGCATCCAATGCCCCTCATGGGGGATATTGGTGTATAATGTCTCAATACTGAAGGCCACTAATAAGGTATCTTCCTCCGACTCCATATCATGGAGAATTTGTGGTATGGCCTTGGTGTCCTTGACATGGGACCTCAGTTTTGGTGCAAGTGGTCTGATGTAGTAGCAGACCACTTTTGAGAGGGTTTTTAGTGACTCAGTTCCACTGATGATGGGATGGCCAGGTGTCTTGCCAATGGACTTATGCAGCCTTGGTGGAATGTACATAGTTGACTTGCCTGGAAAGGGTGTAGTGAAAAACATCAGGTTGGGAAGAAGCATCAGGAGCTGATGAACCCTCAAGAAACAAATATCCTGTTTTCAAGCATATGCCCTCAATAATGAGTAATGGGGATAAGAGATGCAGAGCTAATGAGAAATACAACATTGTGAAAGCAGCTCTCTGATTAGTTCAGTATTCTACTGTGATGAAAGTAACTTTAAAAATATCCATTGTGACAACAGTAGCAACAGCTTACCGTATTTTGATATTTTGCTGTAACTGACATAACAAGCCAAGATATGTTTTTAATCTCATTATTTCTACCCCCACTCCTATTTTATGTCTATGTGTATCCCAATACTTCTGCAGTCCAGACTCCATGGCATAGCTCCACCTGCAATCAGGGCCAGCGAGCACTGGCAGCTGTATTTTACCACCTATAGTTGATTTTCTTCCTCCTCTCCCACCTCCCACTGGTGCTGCTGATACTGCAAGGTATGCAGCACCCTTGTGGGACAGGATGAGCTCCTTGGGATACCACAGGGTATACTGTAGTATCAGAATTTGGTGCCATTCTCCCCTGCCTACCTCAGGGTATAGCTTAGTATCAGAATGTGGTGCCACACTCCCCTGCTTACCTCAGGATATACTGTAGTATCAGAATGTGGTGCCACCCTCCACTGTCTACCTCAGGGTATACTGTAGTACCAGAAAGTGGTGCCACACTCCCCTGCCTGCCTCAGAGTATCCTGTAGTATCAGAATGAAGTGCCACCCTCCCCTGCCTACCTCAGGGTATACTGTAGTATCAAAATGTGTTGACACTCTCCTCTGCCTACCACAAGGCATACTGTAGTATCAGAATGTGGTGCCACCCTTCCCTGCCTATCACAGGGTATACTATAGTATCAGAATGTGATGCCACCCTCCCAATCCTACCTCAGGGTATCCTGTAGTATCAGAATGTGATGCCACCATCCCCTGCCTATCACAGAGTATACAGTAGTATCAGAATGTGTTGTCATTCTCCCCTGCCTACTACAGGGCATACTGTGGTATCAGAATGTGGTGCTACCCTCCCCTGCCTACCACAGGGTATACTATAGTATCAAAATGTAATGCCACCTTCCCCTGCCTACCACAAGGTATACTTTAGTATCAGAATGTGGTACCATCCTCCCCTGCTTACCTCAGGGTATACTGTAGTATCAGAATGTGTTGAAACTCTTCCCTGCCTATAACAGGGCATACTGTAGTATCAGAATGTAGCACCACCTTCCCCTGCCTACCGCAAGGTATACTTTAGTATCAGAATGTGGTGCCACCCTCCTCTCCTTATCTCAGGTTATACTGTAGTATCAGAATGTGTTGCCACCCTTACCTGCCTACCTCAGGGTACTGTAGTATCAGAATGTGTTGCCACCTTCCCCTGCCTACCTCAGGGTATAATGTAGTATCAGAATGTGGTGTCACCCACCCCTGTTTACCTCAGGGTATACTGTAGTATCAGAATGTGGTGCTACCCTCCCCTGCCTACCTCAGGGTATACTGTAGTATCACAGTGTGGTGCCCCTCTCCCCTGCCTATCACAGGGCATCATGTAGTATCAGAATGTGGCGCTACTCTCCCCCTGCATACCTCAGGGTATACTGTAGTATCAGAATGTGGTGCCACCCTCCCCTGCTTACCTCAGGGTATACTGTAGTATCAGAATGTGGTGCCACCCTCTCTTGCCTACCTCTGGGTATACTGTAGTACGGGAATGTGTTGCCACCCTCCACTGCCTACCTCAGGGTATACTGTAGTATCAGAATGTGGTGTCACCCACCCCTGCTTACCTCAGGGTATACTGTAGTATCAGAATGTGCTGCCCCCCACCTATGTCAGTGTATACTGTAGTATCAGAATGTGCTGCCACTCTCTCCTGCCTACCACAGGGCATACTGTAGCAACAGAATGTGGTGCCACCCTCCCCTGCCTACCACATGGTATACTGTAGTATCAGAATGCAGTGCCATCCTCCTCTGCCTAATTCAGGTTATACTGTAGTATCGGAATGTAGTGCCACCCTCCTCACCTCAGGGTATACTGTAGTATCAGAATGTGGTGCCACCCTCCCCTGCCTACCTCAGAGTATACCTGTAGCATCAGAATGTGGTGCCACCCTCCCTTGCATACTTCGTGGTATCCTGTAGTGTCAGAATGTGATGCCACTCTCCCCGCCTTCCTCAGGGCATACATGTAGTATCAGAATGTGGTTCCACTCTCCCCTGCCTACCTCAGGGTATACTGTGGTATGAAAATGTGGTGCCATCCTCCCCTGCCTAATTCAGGGTATACTGTAGTATCAGAACGTAGTGTCACCCTCTCCTTCTTACCTCAGGGTATACTGTAGTATCAGAATGTGGTGCCACCCTTCCCTGCCTACCTCAGTGTATACCTGTAGTATCAGAATGTGGTGCCACCCTCCCCTGCCTACCTCATGGTATACCTGTAGTATCAGAATGTGGTGCCACTCTGCCCTGCCTATCACAGGGTATACTGTAGTATCAGAATGTGGTGTCACCCTCCCCTGCCTACCACAGGCTAAACTGTAGTATCAGAATGTGGTGCCACTCTCTCCTGCCTACCTCAGGGTCTACCTGTAGTATCAGAATGCAGTTCCACCCTCCACTGCCTACCATAGGCCATACTGTAGTATCAGAAAGTGGTGCCACTCTCCCCTGCCTACCACAGGTTATATTGTAGTACCAGAATGTGGTGCAACCATTCCCTTTCCATCTCAGGGTATACTGTAGCATCAGAATGTGGTGCCACCCTCCCCTGCCTACCTCAGGGTATACCTGTAGTATCAGAATGTGGTGCCACCCTCCCCAGCCTACCTCAGAGTATACCTGTAGCATCAGAATGTGGTGCCACCCTCCCTTGCCTACCTCATGGTATCCTGTAGTGTCAGAACGTGATGCCACTCTCCCCTGCCTTCCTCAGAGCATACCTGTAGTATCAGAATGTGGTTCCACTCTCCCCTGCCTACCTCAGGGTATACTGTGGTATGAAAATGTGGTGCCATCCTCCCCTGCCTAATTCAGGGTATACTGTAGTATCAGAACGTAGTGTCACCCTCTCCTTCTTACCTCAGGGTATACTGTAGTATCAGAATGTGGTGCCACCCTTCCCTGCCTACCTCAGCGTATACCTGTAGTATCAGAATGTGGTGCCACCCTCCCCTGCCTACCTCATGGTATACCTGTAGTATCAGAATGTGGTGCCACTCTGCCCTGCCTACCACAGGGTATACTGTAGTATCAGAATGTGGTGTCACCCTCCCCTGCCTACCACAGGCTAAACTGTAGTATCAGAATGTGGTGCCACTCTCTCCTGCCTACCTCAGGGTCTACCTGTAGTATCAGAATGCAGTTCCACCCTCCACTGCCTACCATAGGCTATACTGTAGTATCAGAAAGTGGTGCCACTCTCCCCTGCCTACCACAGGTTATATTGTAGTACCAGAATGTGGTGCACCCATCCCCTTTCCATCTCAGGGTATACTGTAGCATCAGAATGTGGTGCCACCTTCCCCTGCCTACCTCAGGGTATACCTGTAGTATCAGAATGTGGTGCCACCCTCCCCTGCCTACCTCATGGTATACCTGTAGTATCAGAATGTGGTGCCACTCTGCCCTGCCTATCACAGGCTATACTGTAGTATCAGAATGTGGTGTCACCCTCCCCTGCCTACCACAGGCTAAACTGTAGTATCAGAATGTGGTGCCACTCTCTCCTGCCTACCTCAGGGTCTACCTGTAGTATCAGAATGCAGTTCCACCCTCCACTGCCTACCATAGGCCATACTGTAGTATCAGAAAGTGGTGCCACTCTCCCCTGCCTACCACAGGTTATATTGTAGTACCAGGATGTGGTGCACCCATCCCCTTTCCATCTCAGGGTATACTGTAGCATCAGAATGTGGTGCCACCCTCCCCTGCCTACCTCAGGGTATACCTGTAGTATCAGAATGTGGTGCCACCCTTACCTTCCTACCTCAGGGTATATGGTAGTATCAGAATATGGCGCCACCTTCCCCTGGCTACCTCAGGGTATACTGTGTATCAGAATATGGTGTCACCCCCGCTTACCTCAGGGTATACCTGTAGTATTAGAATGTGGTGCCACGCTCCCCTGTCTGCCTCAGGGTATACTGTAGTGAGAATGTAGTGCCACCTTCCCCTGCCTACCTCAGTGTTTACTGTAGTAGAAGAATGTGGTGCCACTCTCCCCTGCCTACCTCAGGGTATACATGCAGTATCAGAATGTGGTGCCACCCTCCCCCACCTACCTCAGGGTATACTGTAGTCAGAATGTGGTGCCACCCTCCTATGCCTACTTCAGGGTAATCTGTAGTATCAGAACGTGGTGCCACACTCCCCTGCCTACTTCAGGGTATACTTGTAGTATCACAATGTGGTGCTACCCTCTGCTGCTTACCTCAGGGTATATTGTAGTATCAGAATGTGGTGCCACCCTCCCCTGCCTACCTCAGGGTTTACTGTAGTATCAGACTGTGGTTCCACCCTCCTCTGCCTATCTCAGGGTATACCTGTAGTATCAGAATGTGGTGCCACCCTTCCCAGCCTACCACAGGGTATACTGTAGTATCAGAATGTGGTGCCACCCTCTCCTTCCTACCTCAGGGTATACTGTCGTATCAGAATATGGTGTCACCCCCTCCTGCTTACCTCAGAGTATACCTGTAGTATCAGAGTGTGGTGCCACCCTCCCCTACCTACCTCAGGGTATACTGTAGTCAGACTGTAGTGCCACCCTCCCCTGCCTACCTCAGGGCATACTGTAGTATCAGAATGTGGTGCCACTCTCCCGTGCCTACCTCAGGGTATACATGTAGTATCAGAATGTGGTGCCACCCTCCCCTGCCTACCTCAGGGTATACTTGTAGTATCACAATGTGGTGCCCCCCTCCCCTGCTTACCTCAGGGTATATTGTAGTATCAGAATGTGGTGCCACCCTCCCCTGCCTACCTCAGGGTATACTGTAGTATCAGAATGTGGTGCCACCCTCCCTTGCCTACCCCAGGATATACTGTAGCATCAGAATGTGTTGCCACTCTCCACTTCCTACCACAGGTTATACTGCAGTAACAAAATGTGGTGCTACCCTACCCTGGCCAAGGTGTGGTATGACCAACAACACCCCTGGCAGTAGGCTGCCAGACTGGTAATGTGATGCACTACTGCAGGGGCATTGGGTCAGCTAGTACCAGCACTTTAACGTCAAATGACCACCTTTTGTGCATACTAATTGCTGAGAGAACTCACATCATCTGGTGTTGCTAGTCAGGTTCAATAAACTGTTTCACAGCTTCAGGTACATTAGCTGTAAGGAAAAGTATAGAGCACCGCAGAGAAGAGATGGATGCATAGTAATTAGTTCTCTGGTCTCAAATGCAAAGAGGGCCACAGTATAAGGAACACATACTTCGATGAGAAGCAACACACTGTGCATTTCAGAGATACTGGTAACATCACAGAACTGCTGCAACTGCGAGTTTACAAGTCAGACTGACAGGCTTCCACTACTGAGCAACAACAGCCGCCATATGGCCTCATATCACTGTGCAAGGAGAAATTTGTTTGCCAGTGAATTACTTGTTTAAGGTTTTCATTAAAAGGAATTTACTTTATCACGTTGCAGTGATTCTGTGTTATTTTGCTGTAATGCAGGTGGTAGCAATACTCGCTGTGAAACGACGAGGCTTGAAAAGCAAAACAAACTGAAAGTTACGCCTCATCTGGTTTCCTTCAGTTGAAAAAGTACATCCTGACCACAGACCAAGTAGCTCCCTAGCACACACACACACATACACACACACACACACACACACACACACACACACACATTACAGATGAAGTAAATCATGTTATCAAAAAGCACCCAATGCACCTCTCACAGTAACTTCAAGGAATGAAGGAGTAGGGGGACAATAAGGAACTCGGAATATTTCCATTCCATAGCAATCAAGCAAAACATTGAAAAGTAATACAGTCAACTACTTTTACATCAAACTTGTACACTGTTGGAAGAATTCATTCTTAAATATTAACTGAAGCTACAATGAGCTTTATTTTTCAACACCATTTATTTGCCTGCTCTCCCCTTCTTTTTATTAAGGGAAACATTCATATGGGGAGGAGGACTAATTCATTAATAAAGCAGTATTTGTTATATACTTCTTAAATGGCAGTTATGATCTAAAAACAAAGATTCAGAACTATTATATTCATAATGATTGCATTTAACTTCAATATTTCTTTATTTATTTTTGAATTTCGGTAACTGTGTGAACCTGCTGAGAAAATACAGTCCATTTTTCAGGGCTGACCTGGGAAGTGAATTACATTGCTAAAGTGCATAGTGCAATACATTGACAAAGACATGGCAGGAATAGAGGTTACATATACATTCATGTAACCCCTAGGTGGCATTATCCCAAGGGCTACTACCCCTGCCGGCTTGGCTAGTAGTAGGTTAAGGGGCCTGAGTTCTGAAACAGGTGCCTCCACCCGAAGGTCAGGGTTGGTAGTGGTCAAGCTAACCTGGGCACAGCCCTCCGGGACACCGTAACCCCCCTCTTTCCTTACCAGTGGCTGTACACAATAATCACTTTCACAGTACCCCTGATACACCACACAAGTACCCACTTACCACCGGGGCTTTCCTCTGGCTCTGCCCTGGGGACCCCCTGTAAAACAAGGTTATACACAGCAAATAACAGCAGTACAGTACTCTTGCACAAACTGGAACCACAGTCAGGGTAAATGCAAAAAATAGTTAGATCTGATTTATTTAAGGGACTTGAACAAGGGAGGGGCGTAATCAGGTTAATTTGCTTAAAGGCTGTATCAATCAAACAGTTATGCATGCACTTCAGGGTCCATAAACAATCACACACCCTGGGTACCCAGATGGAAAACAGTGGGCTAGCCAGGAACTTTGTAGCTGGTTGGGGCCCTGTGATGGAAGAAAAACAACATGCACAACACACACTATTTGTAATCTGGAGCTGGAGGGCTCAGTTTGTGAAAAGAAAACAAGACAAGCAGCTGACACAGTTTTAGATTAGGCTGTTGTCACAGAGAGCTACCTTGATGATTACTCACGATATCCAAGACTGGACACAAGATGGATGAAAATCGAGACAGCAGGAGGTTAATCTGGAGTGCCAGGAGAAGCAGGGCCCACAAGAATTGCCAAGGTGTCGTTCCTGTTCAAGCGTGGAGCAAGGGGTTGATCCCCAGGCAGGTCTCTCGTCGATGGCTTTCTCTGTGGGTAGTCTGGCTGGGCCAGTGTAGCAAGGCCCTGGCCAAATGGAGATAAATTCAGATACAGTCCGTTTTGGGCTGGATGCAGTTTCCAGCAAGCAGAACACAGTTCACACAGTGGGGAAACAAATCACTACCCACTAACAACTCACAGCACATTTACATGTAAGGAAATTCTACTGTACCAAGCAAACCACTCTCCGGTCACAATCGCAGAGTCTCTGCACAAACCAGGGTTTCAAAAGCAGCTGGAAATTCTGACAGGCTGATTGCATTCAGCAAAATCTTTGGTCTTCTTCAGGTATGAGCCTGGTAAAAAATCAATGGCTTACTTCATTCTCACAAACTTGGATTTAGTCTGAAATAATTCTCTTCTCTCCCTCTCAGGGGCAGCAGGCAGACATGCAGGCCACAACTCAGGCCTTTCCACAGTTCTCTTGCCTGAAACTACTCAGACGGCTGCTTGACTGTATCAAGCTGTTGCTTCTTCAGCTCCCAACTTAGATCTGACTCAACTGCCAGCAAGCCTGGGACTTTCCCCAAGTCCAAAAGGTTCGGTTGGCTGATCTGTCTGTCAGTAACAACAAAGGCTCCCCCTTTAGGTGCAAAAAGGTGCCAGAAGCCCACAACTACAATTCCTACAGATTTTGACTCCAGACAGCTCCGGTAGTCCGGCTCCATTTTAAGTCCCACCAGTACTGATTGGTCCAATTTGGCAGTCCAGGACCAAGCTAGTGGAGATAAACAAAACAGTCCTTGCTTCAAAGAAGCCAGGTTAAACAAACTACATTATCATTATCATTCTACATGATTTTCAGCAAATAGTTGCATCTTTCAACAGAGCTCCCTCTCAGATTACTTATGACTGCAATCCAGGCAGCTCTTAAAGAGACCGTACACAGAGGCTATACAGACAGTCTCTGGCAATCACATTTAAACTGCTAAAATGCAGGACACCAGCCTGGCAGTGAGCATTTAGGCAAGCTCAAGGAAGACTTTTTGGGAACCCCCATTTGTAGGGGGTTACACCCTTCCTTGCCTGGAGAAAACTTGGTGTCCATGTCAAATCTGTACCATCATGCATCAGTTAACATAAACTTATTACTTTACTATACATATTCACTACATTTCTGAATACTTTGTCCATTCTGACAATACATTAGGCATATTTCACACAAGTCAGTTGAACATTACTATACTAAATCAGGTAATAACTTCTTGTACCCTGAACAATGCAAGAGGGGGGCCCTTCTCTATCAGCTAACTTGGGCTGGATGGAGCAGGGGCACCATGGTGAGAGGGCAGAACAAGTAACCTGGAATGGGCCATCAAGCTCAATTTGGGCAGTGACCTTGGTGAAACATAAACACCTTTGTGAATACATGGAGAGGCAAATCCACAGGCCTCCCTGGAGAATCATAGCTGAAACACAATACTGGCTTGACAGCTCAGCCAGTCTTTCTGGGGGGAACAACCACAGTCTCTGTACTTTCAGCAACAGCCTTGGGGCTTTCTTCACTTGTGAGGGGTGCCTCTGCCTGGATGGGAACATCGAAACTTGGGGCAAAGTGAGCTCCTTGCTCAGCAGGCTCTGTTTCTAGAACACTTGACTCATTGTGTGAAGGCTCAGGCACAATCAAACTTTGAGGCACTGAAGGGGAGTTGTCAGCATTCTCATAGTGTTCTTCATGTTCTGCTATGTCACCAGAAAGACTCAAACCATCAGCCCCTCCTTCAGGCAAATCATACAGTTCCACAATACACAGGGAATCAGCATCTTCAGATGTGATACTTTGCATTTCACTTTCATGGAGCATTGGTTCCCAGGACGAAGCTGGGGGGGTTAGACAGTCCAGAAGGCCCAACTTTATCCCCGCAATTAGTCATAGAATTTCCTCGAAACAACTGACTCAATTCATAGGAGGGGGTACTAGGCATTGTCACACTCACTATCATCAGAATCTGACTGACAATCACTATCAGTCTGGACCTGCTGGGGGGAACCCTTAAATCTGTATCCACTGGGGTAGGTTGACTCTGTCTCTTCCTTGCAGCAGCACGAGTCACCAGCCCAGGGGACTCAATCTCTGATTGTTCAGCCTCAATTATGACTTGACCAATAGGTAGCAAGTGGTTACGGTGCATGGTCTTGACAGCTTTGGAGTTGTTCTCTGGGCGCACCTTGTACGCAGGTAAATCATTCAACTTTCCAACTACTACATGGGGAAGATGGTGCCACTGATCAGCAATTTTGTGTTTACCATGCAGTCCCAAATTGTGTAACACATGGTCTCCAGGCCGAAGTTCTTGAGCCTTTACTTTTTATCACGCCTCTCTTTGTTGGCTAGATTTCCCTTGGTTGCCATTGTCTGGGCCTGTTGACAGGCATGGTTCAATTGAGCTTTCAGGTTTTGTACATACTGCAAGTAGTTTTCGGTTCAGACCCCATCTGGAGAGAGCCCAAAACAACATCAACTGGCAGCCGGGCCTCTCTTCCAAACATGAGGTAGTAGGGGGAGAACCAGGTAGCACCACTTTTCATGCAATTATATGCAGGTAGCAAGGTGCTAATCTGCTGGCTCTATTTATGTTTGTCTTTTGGGTGGAGGATGCCCAGCATGTCTAGAAGGGTGCGGTTAAAATGTTCTGGTTGAGGGTCTCCCTGCGGGTGATAGGGGGTGGTTCTTGACTTTCACACCTCCCATAGAGAGAACATTTCTTTGATTAGTTGACTCTCAAAGTCTCTGCCCTGGTCAGAGTGGGTCTGCTGGGGGGCACCATAGTGGATGAAGAAATTTTCCACTAGCACCCTGGCCATGGTAGATGCCTTTTGATCTTTGGTGGGAAAAGCTTGTGCATACCATGTGAAACGATCCGTAACCACTAACACATTGCCAATGTTCTTCTGATCAGATTCTAAACATAAGAAGTCTATTCAGACTAGTTCCATGGGGGTGCTGGTAGGAATATTAACAAGGGGGCAGCCCTCTGAGGCAGGGCTTTTCTTTGCAGGCAGCGACTACAAGTCTTTACGTGGTGCTCAACATTGGCCCCATTTTGGGCCAGTAGAAGCGAGATCGTACCAGGTCAAGGGTTCTGTCAATACTGAGGTGCCCCATGTGATTGTGGAGAGACCTTAGTACCAAATCTTTAAAGGCCATGGGCAGGACCAATTGTTGCTTGTCTATTTTGCTACTACAATCTACTGTCTCTCTATATAACAACTGATTGAGCAACTTCAGTCTGGAGCCTTCTTTAAACAATAAAGCAGTTCGCAAGTCAGTGGAAGGTAACTTAGACTCATCTTTCCCTGCACACAGGGCATCAAGTGCTGGCCAAATCATAGAATCTTGGGATTGAGCCCACTGAATGCTGTCAGTGTAAAACTGAGGTAGTGCACTAATATCTAGAGCAGAGAAGTGGCAATAAGCAGCTGGTATGCAGGAGTCAGAAGGGCCCAAGCAATCTTCTAAACAGTCCACTATGTCCGCAGACATCTGTTGATCTCTATCAAATTTTTGGCACACTGCTCGAATGTCAGGTTCAGACAGCATGACCCAATCACTCTTGGAAGTGGGCGTTCATGATAGGTCATCAGCATCAATATGGTTCAGACTCGGTCTGTATTCGACAGCATAATCATAGGTTGATAATGCAGAAAGCCACCGGTGCCCAGTGGCATGTAACTTTGCTGAAGTCTGTACATAGGTCAATGGGTTATTGTCAGTCTTCACCAGTATCTTTGCCATATAGAGGTATTCATGAAACTGGTCAATGATGGTCCATTTAAGGGTAAGGAACTCCAACTTATGCACAGGGTAGTTTCGTTCAGACGGGGTCAAGCTCCTATTGGTGAAAGCTACTGGTCTCAGGCCATCCTCATGGTCTTGATACAACACTGCTCCAAGACCCTGCAGACTAGTGTCCATATGCAGCACATAGGGTTTGATGAGGTCAGCATAAGCAAGGATGGGGGTGTGGGTGATCTGGTATATGATCTCATGGAAGGCTGCTTCACAGTTGGGCATCCAGCAGGGCCCGAGGAGTTCACCTGGGTGGAAGTATACTTTTTCTGGTTCTTTAACAGCCCCTTGTTTGTATTTATGATTGGTAGGAGGGTAAGCCTGGGTAAGTTTCAAGAGTGGGTGAATCACCTTGGAATAGTCTTTTATGAACCTGCGGTAGTAGCCACTGAACCCCAGGAAATGTAGTTCTTTCAGATTATGGGGCTGGGGCCAAGTAGTCAGTGCTTCAACCTTACTGAGATCAGTCTCTATCCCTTTTGTAGATACTATGTGCCCCACATATTTCACGGAGGTTTGGAAAAACTGGCCCTTGTCAATGGACAGCTTGAGGCTGAAGTCTTCCAGTCGGTCTAGAACTTTAAACAGTCGGTTCTCATGCTTCTCTAAGGTGCTCCCAGACACAATGACATCATCCAAGTACACCAGGCATTCCAGCAAATTCATAACTCCCACCGCACGTTCCAACAGTCACTGAAAGGTGGCTGGGGTGCCCGATATTCCCTGTGGCATCCTCAGAAACTCATAGAATCCCAATGGACAGATGAAGGCTGTATTTTCATTGTCTTCCAGGTCCATTGGGATCTGGTAGTACCTGCTGCAAAGATCCGACACCAAGAACCATTTGCTCCCATTCAAGCAATCCAGGGCATCTTCTATATGAGGCATAGTGTATTGGTCTGGGATTGTCCACTGGTTCAGTGTTCAATAATCAACACACATCCTCACAGACCCATTCTTCTTCTTACGCACAACCACAATGGGAGAGGTGTATGGACTCCTGGATTCTTGTATCACGCCAGCAGCGAGCATTTCCTGCTGGTGTCTTCTCACATCATCTATATCTGCTGGGGCTAGGCATCAGGACCTCTCTCAAAATTGCCATTCATCGTACAGGCATATGTGATGCTCCACATCCTGGACACATCCCACATCCCATTTCTTCAATGAAAACACTTGGTCTCTCTGGGCAAGTCTCTTGCTAATTCTAGCCTTCCATTCAGCTGGCAACAGGGAGTCACCAAAATCAAACAAGTCTGGGGTCACTCTTTCGTTCTCACCAGGGTGCTTGTTGCTGGGCAATACTGCAGTGTCTGTGCAGTGTACCATAGCTAGGGTGCACCCTCTGTTCACCCAGATCCCCCGATTTGACACATTGTGAATCTGGACCATCACTAGTCATGCATAGGCATGGGCACGAGCAGGCAAGATGCTGGGCTTGACCAATAATCCTTCTGGCAATTTTCCATCGCCTGGTGCATCCAACATCAGTATTTTGTTCTTGACATCTTTTCAGAGGCAGACCTCCCCTTGAATGGTACACTGGGTGTTAGAGACCAGTACCATTGAATCGGGATCCTTCTTCCACACGATCCCCAGCGGTTCATCCTGGTCTACTTCTTCGGGTTTCTGTTGCAAATCATAGGCCCTCTTAATCAGAGCCAGAATTCTCAGTGCCCTCCCAGTCTGTCACCCTTGTTTCTCATGACAGAGTTGTGCTAGTCTCCCAAACATATGGGTGTTTGTCCCAATTAACAGGGGGACCCTATCATACAGGCCGGTGGGGGGGACACACTAAGGCCAATGTTTCCACTCACTCCTCTACACTAGTTACAGTTGCAGGTAAAGACAACCATAGGCGGACATACCCTAGGTAGGGATAAGACTTGTCGCTCAGGCCCCACACGTGTAGACCTTCCAGGGATTGCAAAAGCACATCGGATAAGTGTTTGTCATACCAGTCCTGGAATACAGTGGTCACTTGCGACCCACTGTCAAGTGCAGCCCAGGTATGAATACCATTCACAGTCACCGTAGTCTCCATTGAAAGACCCACTACTTTGGACCAGTCTGGAGAGGCAGTAGCAAAGGCCTGGACAGACGGCTTATCCACAAAGAAATTTGAGTTAGGGTTTCTCGAACCCTCACTGTGGTCATTTCAGGCACCCCTTAGCCATTGATTTACTTTTCGGAGCTCCCCTTGGAGTCTGTTTACTACTCTTTCTAAGTCCTTCTGAGACCGGAATTCTCTTTTCATATGGCCATCCTTTCCACAATTGTGACAAATGATAGACTCCTGGGTCATCCTGGGAGAGAACATCATATGAGGACCTGAAGCAGTAGTAAGAGATTGGGGTCTAGTATCTGCTTGCAGTGGTGAGAGTGGTGCAACGTGTCTTAACAGTTCCTTTAGAGTGGCAGTCAATCCAGTGATCTCCGCCTTGGAGCCACCCTCGGTAGCAGATGCCTGAGGGTGCACCCCAACCCCCATGGCAGTCACGTCCTGAAAGGGACCAGAATCTTGTTCCATGGGGGAAACCCTTGCAGAGGCACCTGTCTTCAACTCTCAGACTTCCTTTAGTAGATCATCTTTCCAGTTCTGGGCCCAGGGCGGGAAGTCCTTTGCTTTCTCAGAGTGCTTGTTAAGTGCTGACTTTTGCCCCTGAGCCTCACTTAGCTGATCACTCTTGGTCACTTGCGCAGCAGATATGGGTGCAATTCCCCCACGGGGTTTCCTTTGCTCAACCCCCTGAATTTTTTTCATTAGCTCATCATAGGAGGGGGGGTGATTCAAGTCAGGTGGCAAGGCGCAACTGAAGCAGTAACAATTCTGAAAACAGAGCAGACTTAAGGATCCAGTCTGGACTAGTTCAATCTAATTCATTTGACAGCAAACTACCCTTTCTGATGCACTCTTGTAGCAGCTTTTCAAACCGAGGTACATACACAGATAATGGCTCCCCTAGGTACTGCTGAGCATTTCTTACTCTCCACCACAGATCCTCATCTGAATCCGGGCTCCCATACACATTCTCCAATGTAATAAGATAGTCCTGTGCAGTTGCTTCGGGGTTATTGGCCCACTTGGCATGGATGGTAGCCAGGGCAGGATCTCAGAGGCTGTCACTCAACCTCTTTCATTTCTCTGCTTCTGAGCATTGCCATTCGAGTACTAGAGGGGCAACATAGTCTATCCAGATCTCCCAGTCATCCTCCCCTTGGGGGGTGGGGAGGGTGCCCAAGAAGATTCTCAGCCTTCGGTAGGAGTCGTGACTAATGGCAGGTACAGATATTGGGGCCAGCATTGGCATGGGCACAGAAGGTGGGGCAGTAGCAGGTGCAGGAGTGGGAGGGGGTGTTGGGGAAGGAACACCCCCAGGTGGCAGGAGTAGTTTCTTAAAGTCCTCTATGGTTTTCCCTTCCTTCAGCAACAACTTAGCAAAATTCTCCTCAAACATCTCAGATAATGGTGGGAGCTCATCCTCCCCAGGGTCTTTACTGTCTTTTGTTATTCTCCAGGCAGCTGGAACCCCTTCTGGGGCAATAGTCTGTGGCACTTTAGAGCTGTCCATGAGATCACTACACTCTACCATGGCCATGAAAGTTTGGGCAATCAAAATCAGCCTGTCGACCCACCACCCCAGGGTTTTTTACACATTCAACTTTGGAGAGGGCTCCCTCTACAGTGTCTTTACTGGTACCCAGGAGAATATCCAATATAAAATAGAGCATTTTGGGGGTCACTCTCCTGCCCAGTACACCACCCCACCAAATGGTGTACAGCCATTTCTACTGGGGTAGCCATTAATCTTTAACAATAATTCATAATTTTTGGCCACTAGAAGGCACAAAATCCCAGCAGTGAGCCTTCAAGATGTAACCCCTAGGTAGAGCTATCCCAAGGGCTACTACCCCTGCTGGCTTGGCTAGTAGCAGGTTAAGGGGCCTGAGTTCTGAAACGGGTGCCCCCACCCAGAGGTCAGGACTGGTAGTGGTCAAGCTAACCTGGGCACAGCCCTCTGGGACACTGTAAGCCCCCTCTTTCCTTACTAGTGGCCAGAACAATACACAATAATCACTTTCACAATACCCCTAATACACCACACAAGTACCCACACTGTTTGTACTTACCACCAGGGCTTTCCTCTGGATTGGTCCTGGGGACCCACTGTAAAACAAAGTTATACACAGCAAATAACAGCAGTACAGTACTCTTGCACAAACTGGAACCACAGTCAGGGTAACTGTAAAAAAGAGTTAGATCTGATTTATTTAAGGGACTTGAACAAGGGAGGGGCATAATCAGGTTAATTTGCTTAAAGGCTGTATCAATCAAACAGTTGTGCATGCACTTCAGGGTCCATAAACAGTCACACACCTTGGGTACCCAGATGGAGAACGGTGGGCTAGCCAGGAACTTTGCAGCTGGTTGGGGTCCTGTGATGGAAGAAAAACAACATGCACAACACACACTATTTGTAATCCGGAGCTGGAGGGCTCAGTTCATGAAAAGAAAACAACAAGATAATCAGATGACACACTTTTAGATTAGGCTGTTGTTACAGAGAAGCTACCCTGATGATTACTCACGATACCCAAGACTGGACACAGGCTGGATGAAAATCGAGATAGCAGGTGGTTAATCTGGAGTGCCAGGAGAAGCAGGGCCCACACGAATCGCCGTGGCATCATTCCTGTTCAAGCGTGGTCAGTGGGCTGATCCCCAGGCAGGTCTCTTGTTAATGGCTTTCTCTGTACAGTGGGTAGTCTGGCTGGGCCAGTGTGGCAAAGCCCTGGCCAAATGGAGACAGATTCGGATACAGTCCATTTTGAGCTGGATACAGCTTCCAGCAAGCAGAACACAGTTCACACAGTGGAGAAACAAATCACTACCCACTAACAACTCACAGTACATTTACATGTAAGGAAATTCTACTGTACCAGGCAAACTGCTCTCTGGTCACGATCACAGAGTCTCTGCACAAACCGGGGATTCAAAAGCAGCTGGAAATCCTGACAGGCCGATTGCATTCAGCAAACTCTTCGGTCTTCTTCAGGTATGAGCCTGGTAAAAAATCAGTGGCTTACTTCAGTCTCACAAACTTGGATTTTGTCCAAAATAATTCTCTTCTCTCCCTCTCAGGGGCAGCAGGCAGATATGCAGGCTACAACTTAGGCCTTTCCACAGTTCTCCTGCGTAAAACTACTTAGATGGCTGTTTGACTGTCTCAAGCTGTTGCTTCTTCAGCTCCCAGCTTAGATCTGACTCAGCTGCCAGCAAGCCTGGGACTTTTCCCAGAATCCAAAAGGTTTGGTTGGCTAATCTGTCTGTCAGTCACAACAAAGGCTCCCCCTTCAGGTGCAAAAAGGTGCCAAAAGCCCAAAACTACAATTCCTACAGATTTTGACTCCAGACAGCTCCAGTAGTCCGGCTCCATTTTAGGTCCCACCAGTGCTAATTGGTCCAATTTGGCAGTCCAGGACCAAGATAGTGGAGATAAACAAAACAGTCCTTGCTGCAAGGAAGGCAGGTTAGACAAACTACATTATCATTATCACTCTAAATGATTTTCAGCAAATAGTTACATCTTTCAACAGAGCTCCCTCTCAGCTTACTTATTACTGCAATCCAGGCAGCTCATAAAGAGACAGTACACAGAGGTTATACAGGCACTCTCTGGTAATCACATTTAAACTGCTAAAATGCAGGACACCAACCTCGCAGTGAGCACTTATGCAAGCTCAAGGAAGACTTTTTGGGAACCCCCATTTGTAGGGGGGGTTACATTCAGTTACAACATTCACAGATAAAACATAAAAGCATATTCCAGGTCATTGCATCATTCACAGATTAACATTTAAGCAATGATGCACAACAGGGTGTGGGTTGTGCTGAGACAACCATACACCTGGGGTGGTTGGACATGAGGCCAAGTGCATCCAACACCCCAGAAGAGAGGTTATTCCAGCACAACCCACACTCTGGAGTGCATTGTTGCTATTATACAATGGCTCTTATTTATTAATACTGTGGGACCAAAATGAGCACATGCAGATGGCCATTAGGCACAGAACAAGTGTTGGAACATCCCTTTTATGTTTAGGGACATCTGTTTTATAGTATCAGTTGGACAGTTTTATTTATTTATTTATTTATTTTAGGAAACACTCCCCATGGGAAAGCACTGCATAATGGGTATGCAAATAATCAATTGTCTGATATCACTGTAGGGTCTTATGCAGTACCAGGCAATTAGGTATTTGCATACCCATGATGCAGTGCATTTATATGTGGTGTGTTTCTTCATAAAAAATAAAACTGTAAAACTGATACTATAAAAGAGATGTTCCCACACTATATAGGAGATGTTCTGACACTTGTTCTCTGCCTAACTATGAAACAATTTAGTCATGAACAAAAAAGTTGCCCCCCCACACAATATAAATAAATAATTTAAATAAGGTTTTTATATGAAACCAAATTTTTGCTTCTGTACTTTAATTGCAAAGCATCAAACTCTTTTGGTAAGAGTGGTTGTGGTTAGTTATTCAGTCTGCTATGCAATCATTTGTATGGTTGGACTTGATGTTGTGAGGTTGTGCTCAGATAACCTCACTGCCACAAGCACGCACTGATTAATCAGAGTCCAGGAAATTTTCTTGATATTGTATAAGACATCATTTACAAATACTCATACAGATTATCAGTTATACTTGCATATCACATGTACATAAAGATATACATTATAGAAGAGATTCAAGAGAGTAGATATCTAACTGTAGAGACAGGGAGGTAGGCCAAACAGTTAGCACAAGCAGAAGCAATGCGAGGAGGCAGAGAGAGATGGAGTGATTGAGAGAATTGAAACATATCAAGAGAGGAGCTGGCCAGTGTAGAATGTGGTAGGGAATTCCAGGTGGACGCTGCTGAGAATGCAAATGATCGCCGGGCCACTGCTAGCCATGGTTTAGGTACTACTAGGAGGTGAGGGAAGCCAACCTAAGAGCACATGGAGGTTGTGGCAGCTGGATTTTCCAGGTTTCTGACTCTGGTAAATTAGTGGTCTTTTCAATAATTTTTGCATAAACTTCCACTTTTTTCTTTAAGTTTAAAGAGCTACTGATGCCTTAAAGAAAACTTTAAAAAAACAATAATTAGGTACAATTCTGCTTGCATTCCATGTATATTTTATATATTTCTCCTCCCCATAATTTATTACTAAAGAAATGTTTATAAATATATGATTAGTGTCCCTTAAAGTGAATTTTGAGTACATCTGCCTCTATAGCGTACTCCCTACTTCAAGTCATAATCCTCTGTTGTGACATCACAATCTGTTGCCATGGGAATAACTGTGACGTCAGAAGCAGTGCTCTATGACTTTAGGTAGGGAGAAAGCAGCAGGAATAGATGAACTCTTCAGGAGCAAAGAGCCCGTTGTTATGGAAATGACCTCACTACTAAATAATGGGGAGGAGGAATACAGAACTAATGAGAAATACATGCTGAACAGTGCCTATATATTATGTTTTGTTAAAGTTCTCCTGAATGTGTCACCAGCTCTTTAAAAAACATCCAAACAAATCAGCCTGCTGGCTCCAAACCCGAAGCCCATTCTGCCCTCTATGGCTAGCAGGAGGCAGAGGCTTGAACATCTCAGAGGATGCACAACTTTTCTGTGGAAAGAGCTTAGCAGCTCCTGCTGCAGTCCTGCCCTCTGGGCGACCACAGGTAGCAGTGCAGTCAGCACTGCTAGAGGGTGAGAAGAATGCATAGGCAGTGTGTTGATATGCTAGTACTTGACTGTGTCTTACTGTTCTCATGGGAGAGGTTGTATTGAAGAAAACCAAAGAAAATGCCCCCTCTCATCAACAGGTGACATCACCACCTCCCCATGCTCAGTTTGGACTCTTAGACACCCTGATTCCTCCATGCTTCCTTTTATTCTGATACCCCCCAAGTGGTGCAGCCATAGAGATAAAAGCTTATCCTTGGGAGGCCCATCTGATCAGGTAACAAGGGGCTCTGCCTGGACAGGCATACAGTTAGGGGCTTCAGAGGGGAAATTAACAGAGTTTTGGGGCTAGCAGAGACCTCTTCCAAGGTAAAGTTGGGCTATGACCACTGGAGAGACTGAATGACTTCTTGAATAGGGAACATAAGGAGATTCTACAAATGGAGCTATTTAAAAATCTGATTGGCTACAGCTGTCCTCCCAATTACCATGTCTGTAACATCACAGTCTGTATCAATCACCTAAAGCATAACATCATAAGCAAACACATAATAAGGCCACATAAATCCTCATTTAAACCATTTGCATAAATTTCATAAATATGTTTGCACAATTGTATTGTAAACCTTGAAAAAGTAAACCTAAATTAAAAACATTCCATAGTAAATGTACATTAAAAAAACCACATTCAAAGTAGACAAATGGGACTGGATTTCAAAAGCTCCTGGCATGTACATAACTCCTAGGTTTGTTGATGTTGGGCACTTCCCTGGTATGTGTGTGTCTTACTACAGCTATTATCAAAGGTTGGACATGGTTCCATGATTTCCGTCTGCTTTGTGTATCCCAGATTACTTCTACTTTGTGTGCCAATCGATGCTAAAACTAGATGTTGATGTTTGCCCAAGTTAAACTTGGTTTGGAATATATGTCTAGATATAGCTGTATCTGAACTTGAAAAACTGGACGTACTGTAACTAAGGCAGTCTTAAAAATAGACTTAACTACAGTACGTCTTGGCTTTGAAAATTGGACATAGACACAGTCTGCTCTTTTTTAACAAAAACATTTTTATTTTTATTTTCACGTCAGTTACAGTACATTCACTGCAACAGATGTCAAAAAGCATCAACCTCGACACTGGTTACAGTGGTGAGGGAGGAACGACACCAGCAGAGTCAAGACAGTTAATGCCAGATAACACTGTAGAAGACTAATAAAAGAACTTTTGTGCACAATAAATTGTGTCTTAATTTGTGTGTGAAACTAAACATACACAAAGCCATTAACTTTTAAACACTTATAGAGCTGTGGACACAAAACAAAACTACATCTAGATATAGGCTTTGAAATCCTTCCCCCTCACTCTCACAAGAACATCTAATTAGATGATTGGGTTTCAGTCTCACTCTCAGTACATAATGGCTCAATGCAATGTTTGTACAGTAATTGAACATCATTTTTATTTATTTTTATTTATTTATTAAATTCTCGGATTACAAATACCTTTGAGCAGAAACTGCTCGTTTACAAAGGTTCCACATCAAAGGATGAGGGTCAACATACATACAGAGGTAGTAAAAGAATGCACAATAAACAACCAAAACAACTAAAAGAAAAAATAATGATACTCAGTTATAACATACATTGTGATAATATTCATAAAACAAGCAGCTTGAATAGGCAGCTGGCTGCAGGTAACAATAAGAGATAGAGGCACCATAGGCAGTTAGTATTGCAGGCATGCGACGGAGGAAGTTGGCAGGCTAAAGGGCCACTGTCCGATGGTGGTGGAAAATGTCTTGTACCAGTGGAGATGTGAAGCAGGAAAGGAGTCACAAGGAAGGCCCAGTGCCAGAGGAATGAGATTGGGAAAGGGCGGCTGTGAGACATGAGTGAGCTGGGAGGTGTTTAGAGAGATCTCTGTTCAATGAAACAGTCACATTGAGTGGTAGAGGTGAGGTAAAGTTTGAGATTCCTTTGAAGGGTCCAAGTGTAGTAGAGGAAAGTGCTTCTTTATTGAGGAATTGAACCATTGAGTGGCTCTATAGATAAGGACCGCTGACCCATGGAGGTCGACATCTGGGAACCTGAAAGGTTAGAGATTGGGCACCACGTGTTTGTTGAGTGCCATTGTAGGTAAGTGAGGGAGCTAACACCAGGTGGCATGAGACCAGGAGAATCTTTTGGTAAGTAAGCAGGTCTGGTATTGTATTCTGCTGCGTAGGGGTAGCCAGCTGGCCTTGCATAGAGGTCACAGGTGTGAGTTTGTCGGGCTGCACCTCTCCAGTAGTCTACAGGCTTTGTTGAGAGCAACTGAGATCCCAAGGAGGGCACTTGTTGGGGCACAGCCTAGATGGCAAGGCCGTAGTCAATGATAGAGGTGACAGAGCTATAGATGGCTAGTTTAAGGGCATCCGCAGCATACAGTGCTTGTGTTTGTGTAGTAGTCCAATCTGTATATTGGCGGTCTTGGCAACAGTGTCAATATGCCGAGTGTAGGAGAGGGTACTATCCAGGGTAATACCAAGGTACTTGAACTCCTTGACATGTTCAAGTGGGTTCCCAGCGTGGTTCTTGATGGTGAGGGACAGAGAGTTGTGCCTGCTCTGTCGGTTACAGAAGGACATGGCTTTAGTCTTGCTGTGGTTCAGGACAAGTTTATGAGAATTGAACCAGTCTTCGACGCGCTTGAAGTCGAGCTGCAGCTGGGATTCAAGGACTGTAATGTCATGGTGGCTGGAAAACAGGACTGCATCGCTCATGATAGTAATATTTTTGGTGGCAGGCACTGGGGAGATTGTTGATGAAGAGGGAGAAGAGTAGAGGCCCAGAATAGACCCTGGGGACTACGGAGCGGACCGGTTTCTCATCCGAAGAGATCCCTGCAATCCTTACACGCTGGATCCAATTATCAAGGTAGCTGGTGAACCATGGAAGGGCATCGCTGGAGATCCCAATGGAGGACAGTTGCTTGAGCAGTAGGGGGTGGTTAACTGTGTCGAATGCCTTGGTAAGGTCTATAAATACTGCCCCTCCACAATTCCCTTTGTCAAGCGTGGCATGGATGAAGGTTGTAAATTCCAGTAGTGCAGTGGTGGTGCTGTGCCCTTTCTGAAGCCATGCTGCTCTGGGCACTGTACATTGTACTTATCCAGAATTCAACTAGTTGGTCCGACACTATTCGCTCCAGCGCTTTGGATAGTGGGGGGAGGAGTGAGATCGGTCTGTAATTGGTGTGCAGTGTCCTATCTCCGCTTTTGTGAACCGGTGTGACAGTGGCTTTCTTCCAGAGAGAGGGGAAATGGCCCAATCTAAGCGAGAGATTAAAGATCTTTGTAAGTGGTTCTAAGATTTCATCGAGGACTTGTGCCAGCAGTTTCAGGTCAAGGGAGCCACCACTGTACTCTTGTTTGCCGATGGCCTTTTGAATGTATTTTCTAGCTACTTGTGGTGGGACCTCCTTAAAAAAAAACTTTGGGGTTGTACGTTCTAGTTGGGGGGTAACTTGGGAGGAGCTGGAGGGGAGGTAGTCGAAAAAATTTGGTGGAAGGACACTGTCCAGGTTTGTAAATGCATTATTAAAATTACTGGTGATGATACCTAGGTCGAGTGTAGGAGTGCCATGAAGGTTGAGCATAGTGGGTGGTGCTTTAGGATCCTTGCCTGTGAGTTCTTTCATGTTGTTCCAGAATTTGTTTCCCTGGCCCCAGGAGTTGGTCAGATCTTCTTTGTAATAGCTGCTTAGCATTCGTATTCTTCGAGTGCAATCATTTCTGGCTGCTTTGTATAATTGTATGTTTACTTCATGCCGGAGTTGCATTTAGTACAATGCCAGAGGTGGTCTCTGTGCTTGAGCAGAGTTAAAAGGTCAGTAGTAACCCAGGGGTTAGTCTGTCCTTTGACCTTCATCTTTTTCACTGGTGCATAGATGTCACAGGCTTCGTTGAAACGTTTGATAAATAGGTCCAGAGCTTTGTTGGTGTCATTGAGGGAGTCAAGCACTGCCAAGTTCAGCCTGGTTAGATGGGATTTTAACAGCTGGAGGTGCCCTTGTTTGATAACCCTGGCATAGATAAGCTTGGGAGGTGGCTCGTGGTATATGTTTGACCAGGAGCAGATGACAGGCGAGTGGTCACTTATTGTATCCGGGAGTACAGAAACATTGGAGATGCATTCAGGGCGGTTAGTTAGAATCCAGTCTAAAAGCGTGAGGGAGCCTGTCCTATAGTTACACCTGGTGGGGGCATTGACCAGTTGAGTGAGGTGATGCGCCGCGGCTGCATCCTTATAGGTAGCAGCCTCAGCGGAGAGCCAGTTAATGTTAAAATCCCCCATGATTATTGTTTCAGAATTATGTTGCTGGACCCTTAGATATTCCATGATGCTATGGAAGCCAGCAGCCTGGTCTCTTGGGGGTAGGTAAACCAAGATGACAGTGAGTTCCTTGTTATGTGCACCAAGGAGGATTTTGATTGTGAGGACCTGAGAGGAGTTGCTCAGGCTAGGGATGGATGATGTGACCCATAAGGGTATCCTTAAGATAGATGGCACAGCCCCGCCTGCTTAGCAATCCTGTCTTGCCTGAAAAGCAGTAGCCAGGGATAGAGACTGAGGTATCAGGATTTTAGGGTTTAGCCATGTTTTCACAACTGAGAGGACATCAGGGTTGTGCTGTAGGATCCATGTTTGGAGGAGTCACGTTTGTTGAGGATGCTGCAGGCATTGATGGATGCCATGGTAAGTGTCCCTGTCCTTCTGATTGGTGCCACTGCTGGCTGCCCAGGTGGTCCTGGGTTGGGGTGAACATTTCCTGAGAGCAGGAGCAGCATAAGGAGAATTTTAGGAGAAAGGATTTCAGCATCTTGTAGATACCTGGTGGTTAAGTCATAAGCCAAAAGAAATTATCAACAGCTGAGGTCCAGAGTCACAGAATGTGTTAGAATTCCTGCAGGTGATGAACTGTGCTCATGCATATGCAGGATGTGAAATCCTTTTGTCTGCATACTTTGTCATTCAAAGAGGTTGTTGAAAAGCCCACATACAGATCATGGAGCAGGTCAGACTAAAATGGGATTCAAGCAGACCTAGAGTCACTGAGTTTATCAGACTTAATTGCTTGACTTATGTTTTGCTCGGATAGCTTCCAAAAGTTGATTTTTAAATGAAAAATGCAGATACCTGGTTGTGATGTTTTGCAGAAATCCAGTTCAGGAGACTTTCACGGATGTAGTGAGCAAGAATGGTGTAGTTACTCCAAGCAGAAAACCATGTAAATCCACAAAAACTAAGCTACAGACACAGACACAGACAAGCAGCCACAGAGGAGGGAGATTCTTGTAGATGGTATGATGGTATCTGTATATGTAATATGTAATCTGCCAGTTTATACTGTTTATATTTAGGGATGAGTAGCAATCCAAGGATTACCATGTCTCTGTTGAACAACGGATAAGTGTAAAAGTTGGCTGGATGATTCAGCACAACCAGAACCTACACATTACTTACAATTCAGCTAACCAGCTGTAAATGAAAGTTGACAGCTTTGCTTGGTTTTGTAATGTGACAGCATTATACGCTGTTTAAATAATGAAACATGACTAACATGCCACAGAAATAAGGGATGATCCCTTAACATAAGGGGTAGGGTAGCAACCAAAAGGGGCTGTTCTTGTGGCAAATTGAAATAAGATAATATTTAGAACAAGATGCGGGCAGCCATACAGTGCACACAATGAGCCAGTGTTTCCATTGAGCGGTTGCGATAACAGTATATTGACCTTGAGAGCTAAGCTCAGGAGGTCCATGCTGTTATCTCAACCCTGAGATGGAAACATATGGTGGGTTTTGTATGGTTGTCCGTACTTTTGTTTTTTATAGTAAATGGTATTGAACAAGTGAATTTTTATGCTTTTGTTTATGGTTTTTTAAGAAGACTGTTGGTGCCAAGAATTTTACTTTCAGTTTTCATTTGTTAACAGTGTGGCGTGAGACAGCATGAGCAGGGACATAGCCAAAATTGATTTGGAACATACACAAGAATTTATTTTAGAATATGCACAACATAGAACATGCACAACAATTTGTTAGAATGTGCACAACAACACAGACCATGCACAACAGCATTTTTGATGGGTCTGATTTTGCTACGTTACAAGCACTAACCAGATACTGTAATACAGTAGTTCAGATTTCCCAGTATTAAAATTAGAATGGAAACATTGTTGTTGCACATATGGAGTGAGTGCCTTGACTCAAGCACAAGGTGCATTGCTGCAGGATTTATGGGTAAGTTTTCACTGCAGAATTCCTTATATGGTCTGCGAATAAATAAAGCACCAGTTGCAGTTAGTCAGACAACTCAGCTGGTAAAACATCAGGACAGTATTCTTGTGGTCTGGGTTCAGTTCTCTGTTAGACCACATTGTTTGTTTCTCATAAAGATTTGTGTTCAAAATGGTTAGCAGTTGCTAATACTGCACCAAACATTCTTGGCTGGATGATTTGCAGTTTGAGAACCAAAGTGACTGCGGGATGCATAGGTCTGCCAGTTAGCCTGATCCCTCAGCCAGTAAAGGGAAATGATGCAAATAATTTAGATTTATATAGTGCCTTTTATACAAACTGTATCCCAACTTTTGCTTTACAATCTAGGAGGGAAGGGGAGAGAATGCTATTGCCATTTCTGCTGACAGATTCTATGTTTCTATAGTCACAACAGGATGATGAGGGAAGGGGAACAAACCACAGGACACTAGGTCTGGGGGTGAGGTAGTAAATTATAGACAGACTTGATGGACCATTGGTCTCTTTCTGCTGTTTTCTGTGCATGGGGAGACTCAAACAGCACACATTAGGGCCTTCTCTTTGCACTTTGTGTTTCAAATGCTTTGCAGTGGCTTTGCTGCAGAAATAATTACTTATCATCTAAACTGCTCCCAGTTGCAAGATTTGCAGTTTCAGAAAGACGACAACTGCAGGAGGGTGGCAGAACAATCTGGGGTTTTCACAAACTTCATGAAACACGGAGGGGCAAGCATAGAGTTTAAGCTGCATTTATATTCCCAGTAGAATTAATTTTAAAAACATGTGGGTAAGATTATTGGGTCTGAAAATACAAGATGCATGAAAGGCAGGACATTTAGAGCTGTTTTGTCAAAGAAACCACCTCAACTAAATCAGCCCTAGCATTCAGGGATTTCTTAAGATTGGGCGCTATGCAGGAACACAGCACACTACGCACATGGGCGTGTAGTGCACACTACAATTCATGGTTGCGCACGCTTATGCAGTGCAGCAAACGGCGGGCGGCAGGACCTGCAGCACCCATGCATGGGGAAAGTGCAAGGGTACTGCGGGGTGTGGCCACATGTAGCAGGTGCACAGTGGGTCTAGCACACATGCACCAACACAGATATGACAAAGAGGCATGCGGGGCCTGGGGTGCACAGATACATGAGGGCAGAGGCTGCTGTAAGGACACATGCACAGGCACACATGGAAGCAGAAAGGAGCCACTGATGCCAGGTAGACGGGCCCTGACCCTGCCACACCATGGCACACCATACTGGAGGCAGAGGCACCCCAGGGCCATGCCACTGGACCAGCCATGCCACCACCACCGCAGAGCAGAGCCACCTAACATGGCATGCATATGTGCCACATGACTGCACGGACACAGGGCATGCCATATGGAACATTGCCGTTTGCAGGGCATGCCATATGGCACGTTGCCATACACAGGGCATGCCATATGGCACATTGTCATACACAAGGCATGCTGTATGGCTCATTGCCGTACACAGGGCATGCCATAAGGCACAAGTATCACATGCGTACTGCACACGGCAAGATGCACAGCACACAGTGCATGTGAGAAGAAGTGGCACTGAGACGGGTATGGTGGCATGGACCCAATGCACCACATGTGGACATGCCACATGGAATGCACAGACACTGGGCAGCATGTGCCTGCACCCACTGGTGCACTGTCTGGGGATAGGCCGTGGCAGCAATCATCAGACACCCCCCCCACCAAGTCAATGAACACACAGGTGCCAGGTACAATGTTTTATTGCAGGAAGATGGTACAAGTACAACAACACAACTGGGGGTACCCACACACCAACAAGTGCGATAGCCCCAATGCCCAGCACCCCCCAGGCAGCGGGTGCCAGCCACACATGGCCCACCAACATGGTGGCCGCACTGCCACACCCCTCCGACAGAGTCCACACCAACAAAGGCACCCCCAGACAATCATACATAGTGGCAGATGGGCCTCACACTGTCCCACGGGTTGTGCACTGCACTGGCCCTCATCACTGCTGGTGTTGCTGTCACCATCCTCCGGCTCCTGCAGTGGTCATCCGATGTTGTGAAGCATCATCCTCTGCACTGAACCCCTGTAGTGCTGCAAAAACAAGGGGGAAAATGTCAGTCCCAGTGATGCTCCCCAGTCTCCACCATGGTGCCTCAGGCCTCTCTACCACCCAAAGATGGGAGATACACCTCCCAGTGCCTGTAGTCCACTTCCTTGTAGTACAGTATAGCCCCCTCACCCTTCAGGATCATGTACTGTGGGTACCGTCACTGGTATCACTGGTGCCACTGCCCGGGGCACACACAAAGTAGAGTGCACTGTCCGGCTGCAACTGCAGACTTAACTTCATCCATTCCGGACAGCCCTGGGGATCCTGCAAGGGAGATAGGGAGGTGTAGGTTAGCCACACATCCAACACGTGCCATGGCAATGAACAGCGCATGCAACACACACAGCACTCATCTGCCTAAATGCCCGTACCTGCCACAGGTCCCCCGCTCCCCAGGTTGGGGTGTAGGTCTCCTCTGAGACACAGAACAGGTGTTGTGGGAATCTGGCCATCCACTCGACAACTGCATGCACCATTGCTTGTACTGGTCTGTATGTACACAGGGCACTGCGTGGACGTGGGCATGTGCCATGGGACATGGTGCAGTGTGCAGGGTGGGGCCATGCCTACACCAGTTTCCGCCACACCCACGGTGGCGCATGCCTATAAGGGGAGGTGCCTGCTGGCTGCACCATGTGGGAGAAGGTGACACAGCGATTTAGGATGTGTCCAGGAGTGGGACTGCATCTGCTACTGTTGGAAGGCAAAAGACAGGAGATGTTGAAACAGGCCATCATGCCCAAGGTGTTCTGTGCCGGGGTCAATGCCACAGGGTGCATTTCCACTTCCCATGGCCTATTGTTGCACGGCTCTTCAACATGGTCTGCACAGGCACAGCGCTCCATAGCAATATGAGTGAAGACAAAGGTCATGTGTGCCTTGACCTACTACATGACAGGGTCATTCCAGCACATTACCAGAGAAGCAATCAACATGAGCCAGTCCTCCATGTCCCATGTCCCATGCCATGGTGCAGGTGACCGACGCACTGTTGCCACATGTGGGGGACCATGTCTACCTGCCCCGTACTGCACAGGAGCTCCATGTGACAAAGCCTGCATTGTTCATGATGCATGGGATGCACAATGTGTGTGGGGCCATTGACTGCAGCACATCATAATCCACACCCCCATGGTGGACGAGGAGGCCTACCGCAACAGGAAGGGTTTCCACAGTATGAACTGCCAGGTGGTCTGCAATGTGGATGGCCTGTTCCTGGATGTGTGTGTGAGGTTCCTGGGGTTGACACATGACTCGTACTTCCTAGACGCCTCTGGCATCAGTGCATTGCTGCAGGATCGGTGACTCAATGGATGGCTGCTAGGTATGTATGCACACACTGACAGCACTCACACAGACATGGTGGGTGCTGCAAAATGCTCACAGTGTCTCTCCCCTCCCCCTGCAGGTGACAGCAGCTACCCCCTAGTGCATACCTCATGACACCTATCCTGGTGCCAGGGACCCAGGCAGAGGTGGCATACAACGCTGCACATTGCCAGACATGGAGCATCATGGAGTGGGCCATTGGACAGCTGAAGATGTGTTTCTGGTGTCTTGGCCACTTGGGTGTCACGGTCCTGTTAACACCCAACAGGGCCTGCAGGGTGTTCACTGTGTGCTGCATGTTGCACAACCTGGCCAAGTGTGAGTCTGTGCTGATGCCACAGGGGCTACCACAGGCCCCAATGATGGATGATGGGGACATTGACAATGCCTGTGGTCTACACCAGAGTTGGGGATGGTGCTGGGTACTTTGGTGCCACGTTCTGGGTGTGGTGGTGTGGAGGGTGCTGCGGGTCCTGGGTGCATCATGGGGGGGTTCACTGCACACACCATGCTCTGGTCCACGGGGTTGTGCAGTGTCCTGTGTGGCCACTGTGTGTGTGTGCCAGTAGCCCTGGGGACAGGCACACTGGGGGTGTTGCGTGTGCGGTATGGAAGTGTTGCATGATCTGTTACAGTGCAGTGGTGGACCATGTGATGCCATCACCTATGGTGCGAGTGACCATGACTGGGAAATGACTAGCCCAGGACACTATTTCTTCCAGAAGGACAGAACTGGGTGAAGGGGGGGAGTAAGTGGCTATGTAGATAAAGGAAGACATAAAAGTGACTATAACCCAGAATGACATCACAGAAACTGAGTCACTTTGGGTCACTCTAGAAGTTGGAAATGGAGCCATAACTGGGGTAGGAGTATATTACCAACCACTGACAACAGGGTTGGAGGGGGAGAAAGAAATATTGAAAACCATTCAAAACATGAGTCATAAAGGGGAAGTAATAGTGCCGGGGGACTTCAATTTACCCAATGTAAATTGGGTTACTCATACAGCTCAAAGTTCAACCAGAAGCAAAGACTTTCTGGAGGCTCTCTGCTTATTGAGCCTGAAACAACTTGTAATGGACCCAGCAAGGGGGGATGCTGTCCTTGACATGTTACTAACAAATGGGGACAATATCGCAGAGTTAGAGGTGGGACACCACCTAGGGTCCAGTGACCACTGCATGGTGCAGTTTCATGTCAGGGCAAAAACAGAAACTAAGCACTCTAAAACTAAAGTCATGGACTTAAGATGAGCAGATTTCATGAAAATGAAGGAAGGTCTTAAAAGAAGACTTGCAAATATAGTTTGGGGGAGGGATGTTGAAGAGTACTGGGCACATCTCAAGGCAGCTATACTACAGACTGCAAACCATTGCATAAAAAGGGTGAAAAAAGCAAAAAAGAAAAGAAAACCGCTATGGTGTTTTCTAAGGAAGTAACCACAAGGGTCAGGGAGAAATGGGCTGCTTTCAGGAAATACAAAAAAACAGGATCTGACAGGGACTACAAAAAAACAATGGGTAGCAAGCAAGGAAATTAGAACAGCAAAGGCAAAAACAGAGGAGAGGATAGCCAAGGAAGTCAAGAAGGGAGGCAAAACCTTCTATATAGGTATATTAGTGAAAAGAGAAAGACAACAGGGGGTATTGTCACACTCACAAAGAAGATGGAAGGACCACTCTGGTGACAAGGACAAAGTGGAAATCCTAAACAGATATTTTTGCTCTGTATTCACCAAGGAGCAGGATAGCTGTGGACCCATCATTACAGGAAACAATAAAGGAGGCATCGGGGTATACTCAGGACACTTTACAAAAGAGGAAGTCATAAAGGAACTGGAGAAGTACAATATAAACAAAGTCATGGGACCATACGAAATGCACCCTAGGCTACTGAGAGAACTAACAGAGGAATTGGCAGCTCCACTGGCTGATATTTTTAAGATATAATTTGAACTGGGCGAGGTCCAACAAGTCTGGAAAATGGCCACAGTTATCCCTCTACAGAAAAGCAGGAGCAGAGAGAGTGCAAGCAACTATTGACTGGTAAGCCTCACCTCAGTTGGAGGTAAAACAATGGAAACCCTTCTCACGGAGATGATTATATCCTTCTTCGAAGACAACAAAAAACTAGACACAAAACAGCATGTCTTTACCACAGGAAAGTCATATCAAACTGATTTAACTGACTTTAACTGGGTGACGAAAATAGTAGACCAGGGAGGTGCAGTAGACATAGTGTACCTAGATTTCAGCAAAGTCTTTGACTCGGTCCCACATAGAAGGCTACTAAACAAGTTAGACAGCATGGGAGTAGGGCATCAGGTGGTAAACTGGGTAAGGAGTTGGCTTACTGAAAGGACCCAGAGGGTATTAGTTAACGGTTCACTGTCAGAGGAAAGAGACATAGCTAGTGGAGTACCACAGGGTTCAGTGCTTGGACTGATCCTATTCAATATTTTTATTGGTGACATTTCTGATGAACTGGAGGGCAAGGTGAGTTGGTTCTCAGATGACACAAAGATAGGCAATAGAGTGGACACTCCAGGAGGAGTGGAGAAAATGAAGGCTGACCTTGAGTCTCTTGAAAAGTGGTCAAAAATGTGGCAACTAAATTTCAATGCTAAAAAATGCAAGATCATGCACCTTGGAAGTACTAACCCAGGAGAGGATTACTACCTAGGAGGAGAAAAACTGGAAGCCTCCTGTCAGGAAAGAGATCTGGGAATAATTACAACAGACGACCCGAAAATGTCCAAGCAATGCGAGAAAGCGGAACTGCAAGCAAATGGTATGTTGGGATGTATAGGCAGGGGATTACCAACAGAAATAAAGAGGTCATCCTGCCACCCTATAGATCACTGGTGAGGTCACACCTGAAGTACAGTGGACAATTCTGGAGATCACACCTTAACAAGGATATTAACAGACTGGAAACAGTGCAGAGGAGAGCAAGTAAAATGATTCATGGACTTCACGACAAATCATATTGGAAGCATCTGCGTGACTTAAACATGTACTTCATGGAGCAGCAGAGAGAGAGAGGGGAGACATGATCAAGACTTTCAAATTCCTAAAGAACAATGGAGAAAAATCAAAACTGCTATCATAGAGGCAACAAGCCTTTGTGTGGGACAAATAAAGAAAACAAAGCGGAGTAAAAAACCACTATGGCTCTCAAAAGAGGTGGCTGGTAAGGTTAAGGAGAAAAAGACTGCATTCAAAAAGTATAAGGCATCACAGAAGAAGCACGACAGGGAACTGTATCAATTAAAGCAGAAAGAAGTGGGGAAGGCAGTCAGAATAGCAAAGGCCCAAACCGAAAAAAAAATAGCCAACTCATTTAAGAAGGGGGATAAAACCTTTTATAGGTACATTAGGGAGCATCGAAAGGTTAAGGGAGGAATAGTGAAGATTAATAAAGGAGAGGGGAGGTGGGCAGAAGGAGACAGTGAAAAGGCAGAGATACTGAATGAATACTTTTTGCTCAGTATTCACAAAAGAAGATGAGGAGGAGTTACCTAAACCAGACAATAGAAGCACTCTGGGTAGGTGGGTTGATACCAGTCCATTTACAGAAGAAAGAGTCCTGAAAGAACTCCTAAAACTCAAGGTGGACAAAGCAATGGGGCCTGATGGGATTCACCCCAGAATCCTAAAAGAACTAAGGGAGGACCTAGTGACACCACTGACCACACTTTTTAACAAATCATGGGAGGATGGGGTGGTACCTGAGGACTGGAGGAGGGTTGATGTGATTCCCCTTCACAAAAGTGGGAGCAAGGCAGAAGCAGAAAACTACAGACCTGCAAGTTTGACCTCAATGGTAGGGAAAATGATGGAATCACTTCTGAAAGAAAAAATTGTTAAGTACCTAGAGGCCAGCGGGGCACAGGACCCAAAGCAGCATGGATTTACAGCAGGAAGGTCATGTCAGATGAATCTAATTGAGTTCTTTGACTGGGTGGCCAAAGTAATAGACCAGGGAGGGGCTGTGGATATGGCCTACCTAGACTCTAGCAAGGCATTTGACACAGTCCCACAAAAGACTAATAATCAAGTTAGCCAGCCTGGGAGTGGGTTCCAGGGTGGCAGCCTGGTAACAAACTGGCTGCACACAGGACACAGAAGGTAATAGTGAATGGAACACATTCAAGAAAGGGTTACTAGTGGAGTACCTCAGGGCTCAGTACTGGGTCCAGTCCTCTTTAACATCTTTATAGGTGACATTGCAGAGGGTCTGAAGGGAAAGGTATGCCTCTTTGCAGATTACACAAAGATCTGTAACAGAGCTGATACACAAGGAGGGTAGAAAGGATGAGAAGGAACTTGTCAAGGTTGAAGGAATGGTCAGATATATTGCAACTTAGATTCAATGCAAAGAAGTGCGAAGTAATGCACCTGGGAAACAAAAACACTGGAGAAGAGTACACAATAGCAAGGGAGGTACTAACAACAACAAAAATGGATGGGGACTTGGGGGTAGTCATATAAAATGACTTAAAGGTGGGTAAGCAATGTGAGAAGTCAGTAAGGAGAGCCAGGGGGATACTGGAATGCATAGGAAGGGGCATCACAAGTAGAAAAAGGGAAGTGGTTATCCCTCTGTACAGACAGTTGGTGAGACCCCATCTGGAATACTGTGTGCAGTTTTGGATACCCCATCTATGCAAGAAGATAGGATGGAAGCAGTCCAGAGGAGGGCAACTAAAATGGTGCAGGGTCTGCATCAGAAACCATATGAAGAGAGACTGAGAGAGCTTAATGCGCATACTCTTGATGAAAGGAGGGACGGGGGGACATGATAGAAACTTTCAAGTACCTCAAGGTAATCAACAAAGTCCAGGAAGGTAGCATCTTTCAGAAAAAGAGATGTGTAAGAACAAGGGGGCACAATTTAAAGGTAGAGGGGGGATGGCTCAGGGGTAATGTGAGGAAATTTCTTTTTCACAGAGAGAGTGGTGGATGTATGGAACTGCCTTACTGGTGAGGTTGTTGAGTCTAAAACAGTGGGGGAATTCAAACATGCATGGGACAGACATAAGGCAATTGTAGTGGGGGGGGTTGCCGGAAATAGGCTGTTGGTTAACTAGAATCTGCAGCTTATCCAATAGGAAGGGAAATGGTCAGACTGGGTGGGCCAAGTGGTCCTTATCTGTCATCAAGGTCAAAGTCTAAAAGGAATAAACAAGGTGCAGGTTCAGGACCTGTGCCATATCAAAAATCACTCAAGAACCAGGGGACACAACATGAAGCTAGAGGGGGCACATTCAGAAGCAATGAATGCAAGTTCTTCTTCACAGAGAGAGTGGTAGATCCACAGAACCGCCTCCCACAGGAGGCAATGGAGGTGAAAATGGTGGGAACTTTCAAGAAGGTGTGAGATAGATACAAGGGCACCATAACACTGAAAAGCAGCAAAGGGAAGGGGTAGGCTTATAGGCAGATTAGATGGCCCACATGGTCCCCTTCTGCCATCACTTTCCATGTTTCAAAGCCTCATAAACTATTTGTGTTAGCCAGAATACCTTCAGATCAAATGGGGGGATAAATTTATAATAAATGCATATAAACAAGAGAAAAATAATAGTAACTGATCCTAAAAAGACAAGCCAACTGCAGCATAAAACTCAAACAACTCAGTGGGGAACCAATAAATCTTACTAAGATGATTGGTAACCCACTAAGGCTGGGCATTAGCTAATGCAGAAACTGCATGTAATCTGATTTATGGAAATCTCATAGAAAGAGATCTAGTAAACTCACATACTGACCATCACTAATGTATGCCAATAGAAAATAAAAATAACTCACAACTAACTTGAAATTTTAGTCCAAAGAGGGGTTACACAAATACAAGAAGAGGTTATTTTTCTTAATACACTTTATAATATAAAAATAGTTTGTCATTTGATTAATAATAAATACATCATTGTAGCATTGAGAAAAAAATTACAGTTAGTAAATTATCAATTACAGATACTTAGAAAGGAGACGAATGGAGACGAGACTGATGGCGGAAGAATTTAATGATTATAACAATAATCACAGCGAGAGATTACAAGTGGTACATTCTTCAAAATAACAGTGTGTGCTGGCTTGCTTATATAGTGGAAGACAGCATCATCATTTCCTATGGTTTTCTATGATTGGTTTAAAACAAGCACAAACATCAACTTATAAGGTAATACTCTTTCTTTGGTATATATATGAGCTCATCCTTGGTCAGCACAAGAATAGATAGTGTACATTCTATTATCATATATGGCTAGCAACAGCTGTCACCACCAGTAACCTAGGTTCAGGAGGAAGAAATAGGTTTGGACTTAGGAATGTGCATACAAACATTCTGGTCTGTCCTGATAAGGACAAACACTAGAGATAGTCAAAAGGGTAATTTGGACACTATCCTGTGTTCCTGTCTTGCAGTCACATAGGCCAAATGTTTGCTATTACTTACTTGGTCAGCACAAATGTCAAAAGGCACTTTAATATTGCAAATGTGGCTTAGGTTGTCTTATGGCTTCGCAAGCTTTATATGAACCAATTATATAGGCCAATATTAGTTACACAGACACATAACATTTCAGACCAAAATGAGGTTAGGCTGCAATATGGGGACAAACTTCTTTATCCCTTGTTACAATCATTCACCAAAAAAAGAAAACCCCGAGGATCATCAGGGACAAAACTAACACCTAAAAGTATGCTATTTATCCGTGTAGCCCTTAACTTGTTTTATAAAATGGGCTTCGGAATTCCAGCAATCCGATTGGCTAGTACATCTTCTGAGCCATGTCCTTATCAGAAGACATACAAGCCAACTGGCACTAACCTCCTCTGCCTGGCCCCATAACAATGTATAAGTGAATTTCAGTGTGCCACCCTCAGGAATACAGTTATGCCAGACTAGACATGAAGGAGGAGCGGGCTTCCCTTGTCGTTTGATAGCCGTGTCATGCCAGTGCCCACAATAGTCACCGGTCATAAACTTTTATGCCTTTTCCCTTGATTTAAAAATAAAAATCTCACCTCTGCTACTTTTCTAAAGAAAGCTGCTCCCGGTTCAATGACTGTCCCACATGCCACCAAGATGTGGCTCTCAAAGATAAAGGAAACCCGCTCCTCTGTCAGCGAACCAGATGTAACATTTAACAGCCAAATTTCAGTTTTTTAACACCTCTCTTACAAAACAGAGTTCTCGTAATTGCTCACACAGCAGTAGTAACTTTGCGGAAGTGGTAGTAATGAAAACTATTAACGACGGTAGCCACTGTGAGACATGCTCGCTCCCGCTTGGTGTCAGTAAAATCGGCTGCTTTCTCTCTGTCTCTCTCTCTCTCTGTTAGGCATCACAAAGCAGTGGGAAAGTAAGAAATGTTAATAAAAAGATTTTAAAAAAGTAAAATGAGCATACTGTTAAGCATTTTGTGTGGGGGGGATGGGCACGCTCGCTCCTGCTCCAAATGCTACTAAAATCAAAAACACAGCCAAAACAACAAATGTGAAAAATATAATAACAAATACAAACCACAGTGTACAGTGTTTTCAGTGTCTGTGTGTGTGTCAGCGGTGGGGAGGGGGAGGTAGGGACAGGCAGACACAACTACTCTCTAGTGACTTTCTCCATTGCAATACAATGACATGGACTATTGTTGATGTGCTCATATTTTTACAGTATTTATTTACAGTTTTTATGTGCTTTTTTGATTAAATTTTTACTAGGGGGACCCATTTTATAAGTGTAATAACACACTCCGAGGTGTGGGTTATCTTCTGATTAGAGCACGCTCAGGTGCATAAGACACTCGCTGTAAGCACCTCGTGTCTTATAACACACCTGGGCATGCTCTTATCAGGAGATAACCCACACTTCCTTGTGTGTTATTGCTTGCATATCATGTACAGTGAAACATCACATGATATTGATTTTCTATACCTCCAGCTGTACACAGGAAGGGGCATCACCTGCATTTGGAATATGGGCACATCTGTCGGTAGCCGGTTAATGCCATGAAGCAATATGAGCATGATAAAAACTGCACAGGAAAAAGATTATGAGGAAATACAGCTACAGTGAAACTATAGTGCAGAACCTTATAGCGCTATACCTATAGCTGTATTCACTCAAGCTTATCACTTCAAGTGTGTGACTGTGTGCAGAAGCAGCATGCTGCCATCATGGCTCAGAGGATAGAGTCACAAACTGGAGTGGCAGTAGAGAGCTATGTATCAGAGGTTCCATTCCAACTCCTGCACTGTGCATTTATTTTTTTCTGATGTGATACCTTTACTTTTTGGGATCTTGCGCCGGACCCTTGCTAGCCCTCAACCACCTTTACTGTCTTGCACACGATCCACCCTCATCCTGATATTTCCCCCTTCCCTGAATGTGGCCCCCCTCAGAGTTGATTATATTTATTAGGGTGTGTGTGGGGGTGAAGCCCCTCACTTGGGGGTGCGGGGAGCATGGCTCCCACATTAAAAATTAGATTCAGTCTGGTGTGCTGTGTGGTTTGTTGTGTTGGGGACTACTGGATCATAAGGTTGTGAATTTTGCTATTTTTTCCCACTGCAGTCTTGTACTATGCTGTTTTGTCTGTGCTGTAATGAACTTTTTATTTATTTATTTATTTGAGCATCAGTTTACGACCTTTGAGCCAGAGGCTCATTTCCAAAGGTACCTCATCACATTGAGGACAAATACATTACATTACAGGCTCATTGTTACATCACAGAGTTTCAAGTTGTAATAAAATGAAAACCAATTAAATTGACAGCCATATATATTTACAAATATTTGTAGAGCAAAGGAACCATTCTAGTTACAGTGGTGCAGCACATGCGAGCATTGTCTGTATGTGGTGGACTAAGTCACGACTAGTGACAGGTGTAATCACGTGCATTAAATAGGTGGTTCTGCAGTGCGGTATTGAAGGTGGAGATAGTAGTGGTGTCAGAGATGGCTGGTGGGAGCGTGTTAAACCAGGCTGGGGCTCTGTAACAGAAAGATCTCTATCCTTGGCTTGTCCTGGTTCCAGGGCTCAGAAGGGTGATTTTGCCGGAGGTTCGGGTATTAATCAAGGGTTTGGCTTGGCGGATGGAGGCTGTCTGCCCGGGGGGGGGGGGGATAGCCCAAGAAGGGTTTTTTTGTAATGAGGCTGGTTTGGCATTGAAGTTGCTCATCCAGATTTAGCAGCCTTGCCAAGTCATATAGCTGACATGTGTGAGTGAGCCTGGGGGCCCCTGTAATAAGCCTACACACCTTATTCAGGACAACGCAGATTTTGTTGAGGGCGGTCGAGTCAGCCGCACCATAAACAGGTGGGCCGTAGTCCACCAATGGACAGTATCGAGGATGTAACTGCTAGTCAGAGGGCAATGGGGGGGAGACAGTTTTTATGGTGGTAGAGGATACCTAGCTGCACATTAGTAGCACAGGCAAGTGCCTCAATATGGGTGTGGAAGGAGACGGCAGTGTTGAAACTGATCCCAAGGTACTTGTATGAGTGGACTAGTTTAAGGGGTTGCTTGGAGCTGGGGAGGATGTGTAGTGGGAACTTACTGGCTTTGTTTTGAGGGTGGGCAAAGAGCATTGATTTGTTTTTTTTGAGATTGATGACAAGTCGGTGCTCTTTGAACCAGGTTTCTGCATCATTAAAGGCGAGTTGTAGGGAGTCCTGGAGGGCGTTGGGGTTGCATTGGGTAGCAAAGAGGACGGCATCATCTGCATATAAGAGAATTCTACCAGTGCAAGCACTGGGTAGGGTGTTTAGGTAGATTGAGAAGAGTTGTGGTCCCAGGATGGAGCCCTGGGGGACACCTGAGCAGATGGGACAGGTTGTAGAAAGTGTCCCATTGATTTTGACACGTTGGAGGAGGTCAGATAGGTAGCTTGTGCACCAAAAGATCGGCCCAGTAGATAGGCCAGTATGGGAGAGGGCTTCCAGTAGGAGTGGGTGGGAGACAGTGTTGAAGGCCTTTGAGAGATCTACAAACACTGCACCAGCTAGGGCGCTGGCATCCAGGGAGGAGTGTATGAAATTTGAAAACTCAATTAGAGCTGTTCCAGTACTGCGCCCTGCCCAGAAGCCATGCTGTTCTGGACAGAGGATGTTGTACTTGGTTAGGTACTCAGTGATTTGAGAGGCTACCAGCTTTTCAAGAGCTTTGGAGAGGGGTGGGGGAGGATGGAGATGGGTCTGTAGTTCCCTGCATTAGTCTTGTCACTGCCTTTGTGGATGGGCGTAACTATGGCCTGCACCCTTATACTATGAACTGCACCCTTACACTTTAGCAGTTTTCAACTAGATCTGTAATCAAAACAAGCATCACTTCTTGAATACCATGGTGAGAATCTCGATTTAGAAATAGCAACCAAATCCAATTGTTGATTAGCTATTCTAATTCTTTATGTAAGTGTTATACTTGAGGCTTATAGTAATAGCCCTCTTAAAATATTCAGAAAGACACAAAAGATCATATTCCTTCAAAGGGAGTGCACATGTGCTAACCAAGGAGATATACCATACCCTAGCTGCCCCCAGTAATATTTTTCATCAAAAGTTAGACATATTAGACTGTTGGGAGTGGCTCCAGTACATTTTATCCAATATCCTAAAGTCAAGGAATCGGCCAAAATTGTATAACTATCCAGACCGAATTCTGCTCTAATATGAGCAGTAGGAATGGACTTACTCAAACCAAGGCATGATTTAAAAAGCTGAATTGTGAACTTTTCCAGCTCTGTAACTTTGTAAGGGTCTCACATTTGTGCTCCATATAAGGTGTGCAGATTTAACTTTGAAGAAATGACTTGCCTCAAGGGTTTAATACTTTACCACTGTATTTATAATTAATATTTTTCAAACCCCAAAGCATTTTCTTTAATTTTAGCTGAGTATTTACAACATGAGAGTACCAACAACCATTGGAAGTGACACATAAACCTAAGTAAACATAAGAGAACAAAACAGGAAGTTGTTATCCCTCTGTATAGACAGCTGGTGAGACCCCATCTGGAGTATTGCGTGCAGTTCTGGAGACTCAGTCTCCACAAAGACATAGACAGGATGGAGGCAGTCTAGAGGAGGGCAATTAAAATGGTACAGGGTCTGCACCAGAAGACATATGAAGAGAGACTTAAGGTGCTAATATGTATAGCCTCGAGGAAAGGAGGGGGACATGATAGAAACTTTCTCAAGTACCTCAAGGGAATCAACAAAGTCCAAGAGGATAGCATCTTTCAGAAAAAGAGGTGTGCAAGAACAAGGGGGCACAATTTGAAGATGGGGGGGTGGCACAGAGGTAATGTAAGGAAGTATTTTTTCACAAGGAGGGTTGTGGATGCATGGAACAGCCTTCCTGAGGAGGTTGTAGAGTCAAAAACAGTTGTGGAATTCAAGAATGTATGGGACGGTCATAAGGCAATTCTAAGGAGTGGGGGTAGGAGGTAGTAGGCTGCTGGTTAACTAGGATCTGCAGCTTATCCATTAGGTAGGGAAACGGGTAGACTGGGTGGGCCAAAGCGGTCTTCATCTGCCACCAGATTCTATGTTTCTGTGTTTCTATTTACAGTGGTAATAGTCAAATTTCTCACTTTCCATCTTAGGGTAGCTTTCCCCCCACCAAATAACCACCTGACTTTTATTTTCATTAATAACCAAAGAAAGTTTATGAGATATACTATGAGATACCCTGGCTAAACAGTCTAATTTCTTTTGAAGGTCAGCTTGGGACAAAGAGAAAAGAACTAAATCATTAGCATAAGACAGAACAGGGAGTTCCACAGATCCTAAATTAAGTGAGTCTGAAATAATCCAAGAAAGATCTTCCCAAATGCAGTCTATGTAGATGTTAGAAAGAGAGGGAACAAGTAAACATCCCTGCCACACACCTTTACTTATTAGAAAATCGTCCAAAACATTACCAGTGGAGCCTAATCTCACCCGGGCCTAAATCTGACTGTATAATTTGGCAATATCCAAAAAAAGGCCATAATCAACACCTTTCTCCTGCATAAGCTGCCTTAATTTATTTTGAGAAATAGAGTCAAAGGCAGAACTAAAGTCAATGAGAGCAACATATAATGTTTGTTCATGAACTAACAAATATTTCTACCATAAATGTCTGAGCATAAAACAATTATCCAAAGCAGAACACTTCTCTTTAAAACTAAACTGCAGCAGAGAAAGCCTTCCTAGCAGGTTAAGTTGTTCTCTCTGACTAACAAGGATAATTCTGGAGAATAGTTTAGATTATATATCTGACAAACTGATAGGTCAGTACATATTTGGGTCAGATATACCACATTTATTTTTAAAAACTGGAACTACGGTATTTCAATGCCAAATCAAGAATGCGGAAAAGAACCCTCCTTCAAACATTTATTAAAAAAAGTGAGAAGGAAATCTGCACAGGCTAGAGGAGACTGAAGATATACCTCTGCCGGAATTAGATCAGGATCCGGGGCTTTATTGTTCCTTAGTGAAGAAATTGCAGAATTTACTTCTAAAATAGTAACAGAACTAACTGGGCAATATGTCAAGAAATCTTGACAGACATACTGTCTCCTACAATATATTTTTTTTTATTTTTAGTTTTTTTTGACCAGATAAGTGCACTAGACAATTTTTGCATATTTTCGGCACAACCCGGGGAGAGGGATAAAGATGAATGACAACTGACCTTGAACCAGGTTAAGCTGTTGGCGGTATTTTTATTGAATGGAGGGAAATTTGGCCAGGGCACCAGGGAAATTCCCCTACTCTTCCAGTAAGGGGACCCCTTGGCCGTCTGCTTCAGGATGGCCACTTCACAGGAGCAGACTGACAGGATGGATGCAGAAGAGACAGTGGAGCAGGCCTCCTTCCCTGTTGTCTCAACCCAAGAGACCATTGATGTGGCAATTAACAGTGGCGGACCTCTCTGAGGAGGATACTGCTGCTGAAGTATTCATTTCCATTGAGGAAGTACAACTACCTTGCACTGATGAGCAGCAAGAAAGTGCAGCATGGCTCCAGGAATTATGCGCTGAAAAAGAAAGCTATCTCCTGAAGGCTCAGGAGCTGGAGGAAATTTTGCGGAAAATGGAAGGGAATGTCTTGAATAGTGCTGGAGGTTTGGTAAGGGCTGACCCATGTTTCCTTGAAATGGCTACATGATTGTCCCAGCTGCAACGGTAGTCACTGAAGGCACTCCCAGTACAGTAGCAACGAATGCAGTGAGAGGAGAGGATGAAGTGGCTGGCAGTGAGAGCAGCTGAATGGCTGTGTACACAGAGCTGCAAACACCTCTCCTCGATCAGTTGGTTGGAAAGAAAAAGAAGATGAGAAGTTGGCTCAGAGCAGGGCGGCAAGTTGTAAAAGCCACTGACATAGTCACCAGATCCCTGGCTGGACGACAAAATGAGCAAAGTAAAGAAAACATTTTTCTGTTCCCTAAATCTAAAAAGGTTACCAGCTGGAGTAAGGGACAGCAGGAGGACATGATCCTGGACAAGGCACTATCTATTGCAGCTCCACAGAACACAGCAATAGATGAAGGCAACTGGTCTCCAGTCCACACCCTAGAAGATGTGGGCTGGATACAAGGGGAAGGTGGACAATGGGTTCCTGATCCAGTGGCCCCTCTTTTCAAACACTTATTACATCGACTGGAACTGCACAGCACGAAGCACCCGGCATGAGCTCCAACAACCCTGGGGGTAATATTTTTATTTTAAATAGGTTGCAACCTGATAACAGTACTGTCATGCCTATTGTTGTTGATAATAATATTACTGATAATACAGAACATAGTGCCAATACTAGACCTGAGTCTGAACAATCTTCTGTTACAGGGGATAATTTGCAGGCAGATGAAGGTACACTGTGTATAGAACCAGCTGAGAAGGTACTTCAAGACCTAGGCAACAGGGCAGGGCTGGCTCCTATGTTCAGGTTGGCAGATTTGTTCCAAATAAGGGAGAACCTGCACCTAGGAAGAACGCAGTTCATTTGTTATATACTGTAAAGGTGGTTTATAATCACCTCGTGATAGGTTACATATTGCAAAATTCCTATTTAAGGGCTCTATTAAATTTTTTTCATCAGAAATATTTGCCCTACTGGCCCAGTGGCACTGAGGGCTGAGGTGCTGGATGCCACACCTCACTCAACGCCGGCAACCCGGGTTTAGGAATGAGCCTGGGTCATCAGGGGTTGGCAGGGGAGGACTACGATTAAGCGTCCAACGACAGCTTTCCTAGTCTTGGGGAAAGGGGTGGAATGCACACCATGCTCTGCTGGTCCCTGGGGACACCTGGAGGTACTGCAGATGTGCGGGTGCCTAAGTAGGGGGGGAAGCATGGCAGACGTCTGCACATCAGTGAGCTGACATCCTTGCATGCCCATGCTTCCATCGGGGAGGAAAATAAGGGGAAAAATGGCAGCACAAGTCCGCAGCAGCTTGATGGCCGCAGTTTCACTGGCTGACGATGCCTGGAGGCATGTGCCGGTAATGGTTTCTCGCCGGGCATGGGAGCTACAGGGGGCCCCTTTCACAGGTGTAGCTGCATCTGCCAGCTGGGCATGTGAGCTTTGGGGTCAGAGGTGGAACAGAGGAGCGGTGGATGGATGTGGAGCAGGACTGTGGCTGCAGGTCAGAAAAAACTGTTAAATGAGAAATATTTGCCCTTATCAGTCTTGGGAATTCAGATTATGATATCAGTTTTAAAACTGCATCTACTTTAGATAGGTTTGGGGTTCAATATAATGTGCAAAAAAACAACCCAGTCTGGATCCCCTTTGCTGCAATTCCCCTCACAAAAACCTAGGTAAAACTCATTACAGTTATGTTCAGAAATGAAGGGGTGAATGTGGAAGATATCCTGTTCTGGTTAAGGCAGCGATGTGAAGTACTGGGGAAACCCACCCCTACCTTAGACAGTGAGCAAATCTGGGATGGATGGTGGTGAATTCGAGTCAAATTATTCTCAACTAATACAGAGCCAGTCCACCTCCCTAGTTGTTTCTTCCTAGGATGAGACTGTGGCTCCCTTTTTTATGTGGGACAACCCCGGTCTTGCTTTAAATGTGGTTCACGTTCCCACCTGAGTTCTGATTGCGATATTGCAAGATGTAGCCACAGCCTGGAATATGGACATGTGGTGGCTAAATGCTTACTGTACATTTATTTAAATGTAACCTGTGTGAGTGGACCGGCCATGTGTATGGGCGTTGCCCATGGGCCTCACACAACCGAGAGGACTGTCCATCTCATTAGGAGCTGATTAACATAGCACAGCAGTTGCAGGCAAATAAAGTGTCAGAACAAGGTCATGGCAGGACTCAGGAAAGTAGGGTCGGAGGAGGTCTCCGAAAATACTGTGAGCATTCCCCAGCAAGTGGCTAAAATTCAAAGTGATGCTCAAACTCCAACTGAAAGCCCCTCAGATACAGCACCAGAAGGGGAAAGAAGGGAGGTCCCACCTAGTATCCCTGTAGAGAGAACCGATGCAGATACGGTAGAGATGCCTCCACCCCTCCCCCAGTACTGATAGACCCTTCACAATAGTGCCCCCAAGAAAAAAGACTAAGCAGGGAAAGTCTTTTCTCTTGAAAAAAACAAGGTGAGGGTAGAAACAAACAGGATTCTGTCACACCCTCTTGGAAGAAAGGCAGCAAATATGTGGCATTAATTACTGAACTCACAGAAGATGATTCAGAGGAAGAAGAAACTGACACCTCAACCATAGCCTCTGATACCAATACAGAGGAAGGTGGGGGTAAAGATTCTATTGCAAAATGTACTAGACAAAGAAGGTTCTCTAAGACCCCATAGGATGCAGTGGTCCAATATCCTCCCTTAAATTTTTTCTCTTTCTATCTTAACACTTAATGTAAATAGCATTAAGAGTGAAAGGAAGCGTACTGGGGTACTGTTTTCCCTGCAGGAAGCCAAAAAAGATATTTACTGTATCCAAGACACACAACTAAAAATCCACATTGAATTACAGCAAGCCTCCCATTTATGGACATTAGGGCCCTCCTTTTGGTCCGTGGATACAGATGCCTGTGATGGGGTGGGTATTCTTTTGAGTAACCCCTCATTAAAAGTCTCCTGGCTGGTTGATATACACCGTGGCAGGGTGTTACTTTACATCTCACCTTTTTTACAGAAAGGCTTCATATTATATGTACTTATGCCCCTCATACCAAGGCCCAGAGAGTATCCCTGTCCAAAGAAATACAACCTTATTTACATACGACTCGTCTTCTTTTATGGGCAGGGGATTTCAACTGTGGACTATACCAGACTAATCAGGGATTATGTACTTCTAAAATGTTTAGTGATTCCACAACATTATACAGTGTCATATCCATGGCTGGACTGATAAACGCTTACAGAAGCTTGTACCCAACTGGGGGACACACTTATTTCAGAGGGGCACTGAAAACACAAATAGATTTTTTCTTGTGTCTTCAATTTTAAAAATCTTGACAGTTGTCACAAAGGCTAGTGAATTTTCAGACCATGTTTGTATAGCTATGCGGTTCACATAGGATAACACACCCAATGTAAAAAAAATAATTGGAGACTCAATGAGTCCCTCTTGGAGGACCCTGTTACACAAAAAATATGGAGACAAGACTGGACGGCTAGGACCTCTGTGGTAGAATGTTACAACAATCTTATAGAATGGTGTGAGGACACGAAGAAATCTTGGCAATACTTGTTTCAAAATAGGGCCAGGTATATTACCAATAAAGAATATTTACATTACTTAAAGTTAAGGCATCAGCTACAACATCTAATCTCCCAGACTGAGGCACTACACTTCGATTACAGCACACAGATTAGTAAAATTAAAGCACAAATGTTCAACTTACAATACAACTGAGCCAAATCACTCAATCAAGAACTTAGATTCAGAACCCAGATGCAGAAGGGATCCATGGACCCCTTTAAAGAATGTAAGTCTAGAGTAGAAAGCAGAGTAATTAAGGAACTAGAGTCTTCCACAGGCCAGAAAGTCACAGCTCCCAAAGATCTGCTTAAAGTAGTAGAAAACTATATGGAGAACTTAGCAGGTGAAGCTATTAAATCACTACATGTGGAAGACTATCTGAGCTCCCTAGATCTACCACAGGTTACTACACAAAATGCCCAAGAACTGTCAAAAGAAATACCAGTAGAAGAGATAGAATAGGCTATCGAAAAGCTAAAAAAAGATACTGCCCCAGAATCTGATGATTTGGGGGCAGGGATTTACAAAACATTCAAAGCAAAGATAGCACCAGCTCTGATGGTTTTGTTCAACTACATGCTAGATACTACAACTTATGCTGAATCTACGAAAACAGCATTATTGGTACTACTGCACAAAAAAGGCCCAGAAGTAGACATCAATAATTGGAGGCCATTAAGCCTGCTTAACACTGATCTTAAAATTCTAAGTAAGATTTTATTGGCTAGTTTATCAAAAGTCTTCCAGTACTTGACTAGTGTCCCTCAGAAATGTGCTGTGCCTGATAGGAAACAACAGGACAATCCTGTAGTGTTAAGAGAGTTTTTTTTGCAGGCAAACAAGGTAGTCTAAAAGGATACATAATAGGCTTGGGCCAGGAAAAGGCTTTTGATAGGTTATCCCATGAGTTCCTTTTTAACACCTTAAAAGCCTTTGGAATTCCAGCTAGGTTTGCTGGGTGGATTTAGAGTATGTATTGAAATGCTAAAATAGTTCCTAACATAAATGGATGGCAAGGCAAACAAGTTCAGATACGGAAGGGTGTCAGACAGGGATGTCCGTTGAGCCCCCTGCTATATGCTTTCAACACAGACATACTTATACGTAGAATTATGTCTGTCACTGCAATCCAGGGACTCTCAATTGCCCCAGATATACGAGGGCACCGGGTGACTAACAAGGCCCCTGTTAAGCACCCGGTGCCCTAGTTTAATCGCCACATGATCAATTTAGTACATAAAATTGCTAATAAAGTTACTCCCCCATAGACTACAATGTACCACGTCCCCACGCTCTCCCTGTGATCACATCATAAACTTAGTAGAGCGTGGGGCAGCACATTGGTGGATCTTCCAACCGGGAAGTGCCTGTGTCCCTGTATTCAGAATTTTATGAGGAGATTTACTGATAAATGATTTACTGTTTTGGGGGAAATTATGGCTCAGATGCAGATCATGGAGGTAAGGCACTGAACTATTGGGTGTTCAGGGCTACATTGGTATATCTCTTTAAAGGTGATAGGAAACAGTTTTTACACCTCTAGATGCCATACAATTGTTCTGTTATTGACTACCCAGTATTCTGATATGTTTTGCCCTTTTTTGGTAAATCAAATTATCTAATTTTGTTGCCTTTGCAACTACTCTGAATCCCTCTCTCCTCAGCAGTTGCTACTCTCTATTTTCTTACTGCTTGAACATTCTATGACACTAGAAACACCCATTCCAGGCCATTCAGATGAACAGCAAGGAATGGGAGTTTATGATGTCATAGAATGTCTTAGAAATATGAAAATCAAGAGCAGTGAGAAGAGTGGAACTCCATGTAGATCTGAAGGCACCCAACAGCTAGATTATTTGTTTATAAAAAAAAATCATCCAAGCATATCAGAATACATACCTGGCATGGAAAGGAAGATGGAAGAGCAGTTAAATATGAAAACATCATTTCCTGTCTCCTTTAAGACTGAATCAAATGGAACTCTGACAATAACAGACCTAAATATTTAATTGAATATATTAATGTAATAATGTACACAGTATGGTTACTATCTATGTTTTGTTATGTAATGAAGTCCATCTTTCAATAAAAATTCCCCTACTCTTTTCGAGAAGTACCATGGGATCTTTAACACCCACCTGAACTACCACTAGAACAGGCAGATGGGACCTTCATAAAATAATGAAGAAAAATGCTCTACCCAGGATGATACCGAAAGATATGTGTCTAAGGTACCAGCTGAATTCAGAGTCCCCTTAGCTGCAAGAAGCCAAAAGAATCTAGAATCTTTTTGCATTTGCTTGTGTGCTTGCACAAGGAATGTCTTGTGCTAGTCGCACATTTCAGAGGTGTGGATGTGCTGGCGAATGCAGGGCATGCTTTAGTAGGTGTGTCCCTCATTCCCCAATAAGCCAGCATGCTAGCGCTGACACCAGCATTATGCAAAGTGGACACAACTTCTAAGAAAAGTGCCACTGCAATCAGAGATAAGCTCATCATGCAGTGGCACCGGTGACATTCCCCCCGACAAGTGTTTCCTGGTGAAGCATTTAATAAAGAGCTAGTGTACTGAGCTCTCTTTTTGTTATTTGTAATACCAGAGTAATGTGCTTGTGCTGTGCCTCACCTTTTCTTCTGTGTCAGAATTAAATTTTCCTGTGGTGTGTGGGTTTTAAATTCGATCGTACCACTCAGCTGGCCAGACTTGGTCTTCAAAGAGTTAACGTGTGCAGGCTTGAACCAGGACTGAGAGTGCCACAATGAGAGGTGATAGCAGGTCTGACAGATAGATGCCTGTCAAGGGACTTTTGTTATGCTCACACTAACAGCAACTTAGTTGTCTGTGAAACTCACATTGTTTTGTTATATCCTCTCAGCAGATCTATTTTTCTTTGACGGAGATTTCACATTTGCCATAGAACAGCAAAGTAACATCATTCCCACACCGTACTGTGAGCTGCTTCAGTGCTGTTAGCTGAAGGATCGCTAGCCGTTTTGTTCAGTTTTTTTTTACAATGCGCATGTCATTTGATCCACCCCTGTGTAGTCTTGCAATGAATATACTGACTAAAACTGATGAAATCATTTAGTAAAATAAAGCTGTATATGTGTGCTCAAGTTTGGCTACGTGCGTTTACGAGTGGCGGGGGGGGGGGCATCTGATTAGTGATGTGTACAGACCAAAAAAAAAGCCACTGAGCAATGTGCTTCAAGAATCACGTAACGCTTTATTTCTTAAAAAGATAGAAAACTCACTTAGAATACATATTCTTAACCTAAACACCTAAGCAGTGCATTTCCTTCATAGAGTGTGCACTCAGGCACCAGCAGCCTATTTTTGCACGCTCTATGAATGAAACATACTGCCTTGATGACGAACATGTATTGTAAGTGAGCTCTCTATCGTTTTAAAAATAAAGAGGCATAAGATTTTTGAATCCAGTTGCTCGGTGCCTTTTTTTTTGTTCTGTGCATGACTGAATGAGTGTTTCCAGGCATGGGCAAGCTGGAGTGGAGAAGTGGCTTTAGTGTACTGATAGCACTGTGTGCAGTTCGCTAGAGTGACAGTCTTGAGCTGCGGAATGAGTTTGTGCCATACCAGTTTCCACCCTCTTCTATGAGCGGATTATTAGTTCAGGTTCCCTTTAGGATGAAGAACAGGTCCAATCAAATACGATGCAAAGTTAACAAGTAGTCATGCAGTCCCAATGCCCAGCTGAAGCATAATTAAGCAATAAAGCATGACAAGGTGTGTGTTATCATGTAGTAACATCACTCCTGGGGTGGGTTGAAGCACGAGATGAAGCTGAGTGCTTCCACCACCCTAGAAGTGATGTCATTACACAATAACACACACCTTGGAGTGCCTTATTGCAATTATACAATGGCTCGATGTTATACAAAATAAAAAAAATATTTAAAAAGGTTTTTAGAAGATTTTTAGTGTAGCAACATATCTCTATTTCTTAAGAGCAGCTCCAAACAATCATCCTACAAATCAATACAGTGATGTTATTATGTAATAACTGTCTAAGGCACAGACTGACCTATCAGAGCCTTGGAAATTTTCTTGCCATTGTATAATTTGTTGTATCGCACATTACACAAATGCTGTCTGCATACTGTTGAACTGATTACTGAATGCTTACATACTGTTCAGGAATATCACATTTCATTGTTAAAAAAGTATTTATTAGGTATGGGGAGTAGGACACCCTGATGTTGAAAAATAAATACTCAAATGGCTTTGATGTTGATGTGTGTACCTATTATATGCTTATGTGAGTTTTGGGGAAGGGAGTCGCTAGTTTGTTATGTGGTTTCATTTATGGCAATCATCCTCAGTTCATACCCTTTCAGATTCTGACTTTCTTAGTGCAAGTATACAATCACTGAAAGAGAATGCTACCTAAATATCATGCACAGAATATCTAGGTTGGCTGCATGAGTGAGAGACCGTATAGGCATAGTGAATATTTCAGCACTGTTTCTTTCCACTCACCACGTCACATCCAGTTTCGTTGAGTCCAATGGTAATTAGCAGAGCATGGTGCACCAGCAGCTTATCCAGTAGACTCAGAAATGGACAATGTGGTATGACAAGCATGTTAGGTTTGATCTGTAAAAGACATAATTCAGCCCAAAACAGCAAATCCAATCCACTAGCTTTTTAAATAAACATGGCAGCGGCTGCTGCCACCGTCTGCCACACACAATCCCCAGAAAGCCGAATTTGGGGGTGTCCAATCCCCCTGTCGGCATGTTTCATACCTCCCAAGATTGTGTGGCACATTGGGAGCCCACCCCAGTGTGCCTCCCTGTGTTCATAAGCCAATCGCCATCAGTATGTTCCTGCCCCTGCACCACCCCTATTGTGTGCCACACTAGGAGTCCACCCTAGTGTGACCAGCATCACCTCCCCCAAAGTCATGGGGCACACTGGGAGCCCACCCCAGAATGCTCAACATTTTTCTTATGCCTGTAAAGAAAGAAAACCATCTGTGATGTTCTTTTTTTTTTTATTATTATTATCTGAAACAAAGAAAACGGTCCCTCGCTGTTGTGTCCCATCCCCCAACCCACACCCACCCCCACCCTCTGTGTGCCCCACCTCCCACATCACCGTCACCCCATACTTACCTCTGGAGGTCAGCACTGTGAACTTTGGTGGAGCAGGAACATGTCTGCACTCTTCAAAGCCAACTGCGGACTGAAGAAATGCTGGTAAGCTGTATAATGGCTTAAATGGGGGGGGCTCAACTTAGGTGGATATCTCGGTCATTTTTTTGAATTTTGCCTCCAAATTTTCAACATGGGGTGCCTGGGACCCCAGCTCTTGAACACATGCACTGTCATCTCATTACTCCATCCCAAAAGGTAATTCTGTGGTCACTGCACAGAATTTTGGGACCAATTAACAAAAGGACAATGCCACTATGCATGAGGTGGGGTCCCAAAAAACCTATCTTGTAAATTTGGTGGAAAAATTCTAAAAAATGACTGCTATGAGCATTCGTTGCGCTCGTAACTTTGACAATTTTTAATATTTTCACTCGAGATTTTCAACATTGCCATGTTTCACATTTCCTTATGAACAGTACAGCTGTCATTTTTCACATTCTGACCAAAATATGTTTTCGCACATGTGGCACACAATGGTGTGGTCGCTGTGGGAAATCAATGTTCAGGACAGATTAACAAAATTACAGTGACACTGTTCATGAGTGGAGGTCCCAAAATGCCTATGTTGAAAATTTGGTTAAAAATATCCCCCAAATAATTGTGTCATGGGCATGCGTCACGCAGTTTCTACGCACTTTCATGACTTCACCAATTTTTCATATTTTCACTCCAGGTTTTCAACAATGCCATTTTTTACACTTCCTCATTAACAGTGCAGCTGTCATTTTTCACATCCTGCCCGAAATGTGTTTTCGCACCTGTGGTGCCAAATGGCACAGTCGCTGTGCAAAATCACCTTTCAGCTAATGAGCTCATAGTGCCACTCTTCATGAGGTGGGGTCACAAACAGCCCATGTTGAAACTTTGGAGTGAAAATACTAACACATGCCCGGCGCATTATGGTTTCCAACTGTAACACCCCACCCTGTAGAGACTGACAGACGTCAGGGGTGTGACTTGGCATTGTGGGCTGTAATGCTAATGCCATTCCACCCTACTCCCACCCTGCAGCCAGCGACAGGCATCAAGGTATGCCTTGGACTCTTCGGCCCCATAGTTCACCCCATTCTCCTATACTGCACCCATGTTTCCCTACGGAACGGGGTGAGTGTAAGGCCGTAAGACCCCAAGGCACACCGCAACACTTCTCAGTATCTGTGGGGTAGGGTGAGGTGAAATGGCATGAGCATTGTGTCCGATGATTCAAAGGCACAACCCAATGCCTGTCAGTCTCTGCAGGGTGGGGCCAGGGTCGGCATCAGTTCAGTACTTCACTGACAATCCTATTATGCATCTCTCTAACTCCTGCACTACCAATGCCAATGTCAGCAAGCCAACATTCGGCATTGACAAATGCTTGTTTGCTGAGAGAGACAGGGAGAAGATGGAGAGAAGAGGGAAGGAGAGAGAGAGAGAGAGAGCAGAGGGGTTAGAGAGAGAGAGAGAGACAGAGGGGAGAAAGACAGAGAGGGGCAGAGGACAGAAAGAGAGAGAATAGGGAGTGGGAGACAGAGAGAGGCAGTGCGGGGAAGAGAGAGAGAGAGAGAGAGAGAGGGGAAAGAGGGATCATACCTGTTAGCTTTCCCTGATTTTCAGGGATGTTCCTGATTCTGCCTCAAAATGTTTCTGTACCTCCTAATATTTGTGTTTCTGTGACTGAACCGTGGGTATATTGTCTGCTCACAATATATATATATATTTTTTTAGTCTTTGATAACTGGGTAAGGCCCACTAGACACAAGTGCCTGTTTTCAGGGGCAATCTGGGAGCACTGGTCGGTTAAGTGACTTGCTTAGAGTCACACAGTAGGTAAGTGGAGGTTATGAGACTCAAACCAAGGTCTGGTCTGCTGGATATGCCAAGCTCGTTCACAGCTCATTACTCTAACCTCTAGGCTAACAGAGTTACAGACCTGCTTTTCTGCAGACAAAGTATTTTACACCCATACTCTTACGCTGATTGATTCAGGGGATAGACCCAATTGTTAAACTGTGTCCCTCATTATGCTTCTTTGTCACTGATTTTTTAAGCCATGTCCAAGTGCCAAACACCACTGCAAATACCTGCAAGTGAACATTCAGCATTGACAAATGTTTATTTATTAATGTCCTGAGACATTACCTCCCATTGCTTGTGATAGTACTCCATTTTCTTCCCTTGCAGGAAGGTTTTGTATAATCCCTGGCTCTATTTATAAGCCTACAACTATAGCGTGATGAACACAACTTTTCATATTTCACTAACAAAAGACATTTAGCTGCAGCCAGTCTGGTGGTGCAGAGGGCTGAGGTACTAAATGCCTTACCTCATGTCACGCCAGTGACCTGGGTTTGGGGATGACCTCCAGTCATTGGAGAGCTTGCATGAGGGAGGAAGGGAGCAAGATTGAGCAGCTGAAAAGGCAGCTCTCCTCTTCCAGGGAGGTTGTCACCCCCCCCGTAGTTCTGCTCTCATCGGGTGGAGGTCCAGTGGGCAGCGTAGGTGGGAGGAGGTGGCAAGTAGTGGGTGGGTGCTTCAAGGCATGGCATGCATGTGCCTCCATACATGCCCAAGGCATGGGAATGGGCAAAAATGGGGGTAAAAACAAAAGAAGTTTAGCTTTTTCATGTTAATAGTCCTGATCAAACCAACTGACTTTCTCTCTCAAGTGCTCCCCCCCCCATTTATAGTGTAGAGAATAGAACATAGATGATTATACAAAGTTTCCAATAACTTATGGAAATCTGAAAACTCCAAACCCTCCATGTCATGTTGCAGCAAAAAATCCATATTAAAAAAATAAAATCTGCTGTAATTTAGAGGAAGTCTCGGTAGTTCATATAATTCTCTTCTTGTTTCTAATCTCAACATTAGAATATGGCTTAACAGGAAGTTTAACAGAGAATAAAATAATGTGAATGAGACAAAATGGCCACCCCAAATCTAATGGAAAGTGATTGCTTTCAACGCTATTAATTAATGAAAGTGTAGCACACATCTCTACAGCCCATCCCAAATAGCATAATCAATGACCAAGGCACCCATTGAAGAGAAATTGGCCTTCTTCATCACTTAACAAGTTTCCACTAAATGTGAATACAACTTGTATTCTTACATAAATTTAAGAAAACCATAAACGGCATCATTTGTTCTGGAATCATGAGATTTCCTGAAAGGAAGAAGAGGAGTCTCAGATAATGAGCCAGCTGATGAATTTTCAAAAAAAAAACTACTCTAGCATTAAAATCACCCATCTTTAAAATAGGGGCATTAATATGACTCTCATAGAGCTCCTCTAACGTGTTCCCTAAGTTGCCCCAAGGATTATAAATAGCAGCTTAGGAGAAGAAGATAGAATATGTAAATTAATAAGAATAAATCTAAAGCTGTAAATCGTAATGGAGAGAACTATTTAAAAATCTGACACTTTGACTAATTCAGTGGATAAATGATTGTCAATCTTAATACAACAAGGAGGACTTCTGGTGATGTCATACCCTCATGGCTGCCTAAACTGAGAGCTCCAGCACTTGATGCTAAAAGCCAACCTCGCACAGCTATTTAACTTTCTCTGTTTTGCTATAAACGAACTCATGAGGTATAGCTCTAAGTAGGCTCAAAGGGGGAAAGAACAAATTTGAGCTTTTATCTGCGAATGAAGAGGGATCATCCACCAAGATGTCTGACTCCAGGACCTCTGAGAAATGTCACGCCTCTTGTCCTCCAACGGCTTCGACTTCCAAGCCTACAAAAAAGATCAGTGATCAGAAATTAGATGTCATTCTAGTGGAGCTGAAGGACTTTAATGCTGAATTTATATCTTTTAAAGAAACTATAGCTGCCTTAAGAATGGACTTAATGCAGTTGGAAACCAAAGCCACATCATTGGAGGAACAATCTAACTTTCAGACCAAACAGATGACGCACATACAGCTATTATACACATTGCCAAAACACAGTAAGCTATAATGGATCGCAAAGAAGATGCAGAAAATTGCCACTGGAGAAAAAATATTAGGAAGTATGGCATCACAGAAGATTATGAGGGCGCTGATATGGTTGATTTTCCTAGAAACCTATCTGCACACTTCTCTTACCTTGGACACAGAGTTTCGACTGAAGATTGAACACACTCATAGGGCCTTAGGTCAAAAAACAAGCTAGTGCCATAGCCAAACCGAGATCCAGCATTATAGAAACATAGACTTTGATGGCAGATAAGGACCACTTGGCACATCTAGTCTGCCCATTTCCCTACCTACAGGATAGGCCACAGATCCTAGTTAACCAACAGCCTATTTCTTCCTACCCCCCACAAGAATTGCCTTATGTCTGTCCCATGCATTCTTGAATTCTCCCACAGGTTTAGACATCACAACCTCCTCAGGAAGGCTGTTCCATGCATCCGCTACCCTCTCTGTGAAATAATACTTCCTCACATTGCCCCTGAACCGCCCTCCTTCTATCTTTAAATTGTGTCCCCTTGTTCTCGCACGTCTCTTTTTCTGAAAGATGTTACCCTCTTGTACTTTGTTGATTCCACTGAGGTACTTAAAAGTTTCTATCATGTCCCCCCTCTCCCTTCTTTCCTCAAGGGTATACATATTAAGCTCCTTTAGTCTGTCTTCTTACGACTTCTCTTGCAGACCCTGCACCATTTTAGTTGCCCTCTTCTGGACTGCCTCTATCCTGTCTATGTCCTTGCAGAGATAGGGTCTCCAGAACTGGACACAGTACTCCAGATGGGGTCTCACCAACTGTCTGTACAGAGGGATAACAAGTTCCTGTTTTCTGCTGCTGATGCCTCTCCCTATACATCCCAGTATACCCCAGCCCTCCCTACTGCCTTCTCACATTGCTTGCTAACCTTAAGATCACCTGATATGATTACCCCCAGGTCCCTTTCCTTTTTGTTGTTGTTACTACCTCCCCACCCATTGTGTATTCTTCCCCTGGGTTCTTGTTTCCCAGGTGCCTTATTTTGCACTTCTTTGCATTGAATCCTAGCTGCCATACTTCTGACCATTCCTCCAACCTTGCCAAGTCCCTTTTCATCCTTTCCACGCCTCCTTGTGTATCAACCCTGTTGCAGATCTTTGTGTCATCTGCAAAAAGGCATACTTTTCCTTCCAGTCTCTCTGCAATGTCACTGATGAAGACATTAAAAAGGACTGGACCCAATACTGAACCCTGCAGTAGCCCACTAGTAACCCCTCTTTCTTCAGAGTGGACTCCATTTACAGTTACCTTCTGTGTCCTGTTGTGCAGCCAGTGTTTTACCCATGCTACCACCCTGGGACCCACTCCCAGGCTGGTTAATTTGACTATTAATCTTTTGTGTGGGACTGTGTCAAATGCCTTGCTAAAGTCTAGGTAGGCCATGTCCACAGCCCCTCCCTGGTCTACTACTTTGGTCACCCAGTCAAAGAAATCTATTAGATTCGTTTGACATGACCTTCCCCTGTGAACCCATGCTGCCTTGGGTCCTGTGCTCCACTGGCCTCTAGGTACTCAACTATTCTTTCCTTCAAGATGATTCCATCACTTTCCCTACAGAGGTCAGACTGACAGGTCTGTAGTTTCCTGCCTCTGTCTTGGTCCCACTTTTGTGAAGGGAATCATATCCGCCTCCTCCAGTCCTCGGGTACCACACATCCTCCCATGATTAATTAAAAAGAGTAGACAGTGGTTTCACTAGTTTCTCCCTTAATTCTTTTAGAATTCTGGGGTGAATTCCATCAGGACCCATTGCTTTGTCCACCTTCAGTTTTAGGAGTTCTTGCAGAACCCTTTCTTCTGTGAAAGGACTGGGATTGACACCCCCATCAAGAGTGCTTCTGTTAATTGGATTAGGCACTTCCCCCTCCTCTTTTGTGAATACTGAGCAGAAATATTCATTCAGTATCCCTGCTTTTTCACTGTCCCCCTCTGCCCACCCACTGTTCATTCTGTTCAGCCTCACTATCCCTCCCTTTGTCTTTCTACGCTCGCTGATGTACCTATAAAAGGTTTTATCCCCCTTCTTAACTGAGTTGGCTATCTTTTCCTCAGTTTGGGCCTTTGCTATTCTGACTTCCCTCCCTGCTTCCTTCTGCCTTAACTGGTACAGCTCTCTGTCCTGCTTCTTCTGTGTTTCCTTATCCTTCCGGAATGCTATCTTTTTTTCTTCCTGACTTTCACAGCCACCTCTTTTGAGAACCATAGTGGCTTTTTCTTTAATTTTAATTTGTTTATTTGTGAGGCACTCTTCCATCTTGCCAAAGTCAGCCCTCCTAAAGTCCAGTACCCTCACTTTTGTATGGCTTGACTCTGTAACTGAGTTTAATGTGAACCACACTGTTTGATGGTCACTTGTCCCCAGATGGCAACTCACTTCTACATCTGAGATCCTCTCACTGCCCCCGTTTGAGAGAGTATGAGGTCTAAGATTGCTCCCTCATGAGTGGGTTCTGAAACTAGCTGTCTGAGGCCTGCCACCTGTAGGGCATCAAGAATGGCCCTGCTCTTGGATGTGGCTACAGCAAATGTGCTCCAGTTAACATCTGGCATATTCAGGTCTCCCATCAACAGTATCTCCCCTTTCTCTGCCATTCTAAGAATGTCTTCTATCATATCCTTGTCCATTCCCTCCCTGACATGGGGGTCTGTACACAACCCTGTGCGGATTGTGGTGCCCTTTCTAGTCTCCAAGGTGACCCACAGTGCCTTCTCTCCTCCCTGTTTACTTTTTGTTCAGTTGCTTTATACCTTCCTTTACATAGAGAGCTACTCCTCCCCTCTTCTCCCCTCCTGTCTCTCCTGAGGTTATGTACCCTGGTATGTTAACATCCCAGTCATGGTTCTCTGTGTACCATGTTTCTGTGACTGCTACGATATCCAGGCATCCTCTTCCATCAAGGCCACCAGTTCAGGGAGCTTGTTGCCCAGACTACGGGCATTGGTACTCATTACCCTCCATTTCCTGATGGCCTTACTCCTTTGCCCCATCCTGTCCTTCTTGCCTTTGTCACTTTCTCCATTTACCCTGCCCTTCTCCCTATCGACACCTCTTTGTTGGTGTTTGCCGCCTTACTACCATGATTATTTGGGGGGCTAGGATTTCCTGCTGCTTTCCAGTGCCTCCTTGGCTAGTTTAAATGCTTGCCAATGAAGCATTTAAACCTATCACCTAGGATCCTGGTTCCCTCCCGGACAGATGCAGCCCATCATACCAGTATAGGCTTGCATCACTCCAGGTGGACCCCCAGTCCCCAATGAAGCCAAATCCCTGAGCTCCACACCAGTTTTTCAACCACTGATTGAATCCCATGGTGCGGAACACCCTAGCCTCTCCTATGCCATAGATGAGCAGCACCTCCGAGAAGGTTACAGTGCATGCTACTTGACTAAGGCCCCTCCCCAACTCCACAAACTCTTCCTGCACTTCTCTAATCCTTTCTTAGCCAGGTCATTTGTCCCTAGGGTGGACAATGACATCCAGCTCCTCCCTCCCTGTGCAGCTGCTCCGCAATCCTGAGATTTGCTCCCTGTCCCTCCAAGCCATGGCGCCAGGCAGGCACCTTACCCCTCTCCCTTCCTCCCCAGTTCTACCTTCCCAACAATGGAGTCCCCCACCAGGAGTTGTTTCCTTCCCCTGCAGGGTCCCCTGCCACCCTCCTGTGGGTCTCCTTTGTGGAGGTTCCCAGCATCCTCCTTGGTCTCCACTGTGGGTGCCTCCATAGAGGAACCACACTTTGCCAGAATGGCATAGGAATTGTGGAGAGGTACAACTGGAGGGATGCACCTCTGTTCCACCACCCTCACCCTCCCTGAGCCCACTGTGGTCCAACTGCTCCTCTTTCTTGACAACCTCTGAGGCAACGGCAGTGGTCCTGGTGGTCCCTGGATGGAAGAGGAGGTCCCGCAAATCCTGGCCAACTCAGCCTGGAGATGAGCAACCTCCTCCCTCAGCCCAGAGAGGTGCCTGCAGATGGGACAACACCGCATCCTCCAGAATGTCTCCCGGAAGACTGCTGCTCCACAGCCACTGCACTGCACCACTCCAATCATATCTTATTTCTAGCCCCTTAACTGTTTGCAATCCTTACTCTTTCCTCTGTTTTTTTCTCTCTCTCCTTACTTTCTGCCTGTGTGCCCTTTAAGCTCCTGATTGTCCTGTTCTGAGACAAGAATATCCAATATTTCTCAGTAGACCCCTTACTTGCTCAGAGGCAGACCTCCAGCAGCTAGAGGGGGCCAGAGAGCTACTCTTGCCCTTCTAGGATGGTGGGTATTTGGTGGTTCTGTGATCACTCATTTCCTGCTCCTAAACAGAAAGTTCCTGTTGTCAGTCAAATCCTGTGCCTATAAAAATAGAACTAGCTTTGGGTGGGGGGTGGAGGGAGGAAGGAGGGCAATATAGTCCCAGTAGAGAAGTTCAGTCACACAGCATTATACACTTTCTCCATTATCAAACTAAAGAGTTTATTTTGCAAAAAACCTGGACCCAGGGGAACATCTTCTATGGCTCGACACATGTCTATTTTGACAATGATTATGCACCCCAAATGATGCTATGCCACCAAGAGTACATACTGTACCTCTCTTTTCTACCCACAGGCAAAATAAGCTAGAGTTTAGAAACCCTTATCCAGCTTGTCTGGTGGTACAATACCCAGAAGGTCAATGGACATATCCAATGGCAACTGAAGTGGCTGATGACCTAAAGAAAAGAGGTTTCAGCATTTCTCCCTGAGTACAGCTACCACAGGGCACTACAAATCGATGCACCCCAGGCAGGCCACAAACAATAAACCCAGATGTTAGACAATCTGCCTTGAATACTCTACAGCAGATTACTCAACACCTTTGAGCAGATCGGGACACATGAATGGCATCATTAGCAGGATGTGGTGCACCCACTTTGTAAGTAATGCTGCAGACATGAGGGTGGGGCAGCGGTTCCTGGGGCCAGGCCTGACACTGTCATCACTCGCCCTAATTTGGGCTGGTTTGGGGGGAAATGGGGGTAAGGCCAGTCAGCTACTGTGATGCTGGGGCTCATTGGAATTAGCACTGTATTAAATACCTATTTCTTTAGAATTTTACACAGCCATTGAAGGTGGCCTACTTATACGGGAGACACATCATTGTAATCTACATTTCTCACTTGGCTCATGGGTACCAAGGACAGTGGGGGTAGTTATTTTGCAGTAGTGAGGTGGTGCCTCGGATTCCTCCCTCCTCCATTTCCCACTTTAATCCTTATGCATCAGGGTCTTCCATCAATAAAAGTAAAAGGTTAATTCTTTCCTGGTATTTCTACAACGGGGGACTGTGGTGTTGGTTGCTGCACAGTGGTGCAGCTGCTGCTCAGATTCCTGTCTTCAGTTTTGTTCCTGGAAATAAGTCTTGGCTCAGTGTGCCTTTCCTGGTTACCAATGTTTTTTCCTTTTTTATACATTCTGTTTATTAACTTTGCAACTCCGGGCATCTTTGCAGAGTACCCACTCGGCTATGTCTCTACTCCCTGCCTGAACCCTTACTAACCAGTGTCCTCCCCCAACTGCCCAGGTAGGTCAGGCCTCCCCAGATCACCCCCCCGGGGTGGGTCTGCCCTCCCTCGGTGGCCTTTCTGGAATTAGAGGGGCCTACCTGGTGTCAGGTTGGCTGTGAAGTCCACTGGTGTGCTGGGCTGGTGCTGTAATGTGGACCTGCCCCTGGAGTCTCCTTTATCCACACAGCTCTACAGAGGGCTTTCTCTTGTTGTGGTTTTGAGGTCTCAGGCACGCAATGGCAGCTGGGCACTACATACCACCGCCTGCCAAGCTCCACCACCGCTATGCATGCGCCACTAGTCTGTGCTGCACCCGACAGCCGCCAGGTGCCGCTACAGAGCGGCGCATCCCCAAAGCCCTCCCCAGGGAAGGGAGAGCTGTCCTCCAGATGCTCTATCCCTTCCCTCCCCGGCTGATCCCCGGCAGCCCCAGCTCATTCCCAAACCTGGGTCGCCGGTGTGGCATGAGGTGTGGTGTCCAGCGCCTCAACCCTCAGCACCACCGGGCCAGCTCTAATGTTTAAATAATAAAAAAAAAAATAACATTTACCTTGCTCTAAGGAGTGAAAAGATGGCTGCATTGTGTTGTTCTTTCTCCAAAATAAATCAAGACACACCAAATGAATGTTTCTCTCTGGTTTATTTTCAGTTCGTGAGTCTTCAGTACAAGTATTTTGGTATACTTCTCAATACAGGTATCTGGCTTTTATTTGATGCTAACTTATTCAATTTTATACAAGGTTTATATGATGTTTTCTTATCTTAAAAACTACTAACTCCCTAGTATAGGCCAATCATATAACAAAATAACCTATTAATCTTAGGGTGTGGTGAATAATAGTCAAAGCATAGAGATAACCATATTGCTCATAACATCACAAGGTGTTTCTTGTGCAACATTATAACTGTTTACTTCATGTAACAGGTAGTCACCATCCTAATAAGGGTATACCATCCTGTTCCAGTTCTCCATAGAACATCTAAATGCTGATCATTATAAAATCATAAGGTAAAGTGTGTAATCATCAGAAGGCAGGCATCACAAGACTTTCAACTAGGTCTTGTTAGAGACTGTCACAGCTAACTTAGTAAACACATTTGGTTATATAGTATAAGAAATTATACTGAAGCATTCTGTAAAAGGTTACATTTAACACTCAGTATAACTATTATAAAAGGTTATACTGAAATAAATGTTATACTACAAAATGTTACATTACAATATTCCCCCTTTGTGACTTTCTATACTTGGAGATCACACAAGACGAAGTTGCCATTGTAACATTTGTATTTGTCGAACCATGTGTTTCATTTTACGATACAATAGCAATTGTATAATAATAATAACACATATTACTGCAATACTGCAACCTACTACTATGAGAGTTGGACTAGTACCCAAAGCAGCCGATCCCCAATCCCACCTGGATATAATAGGGATATATGATGACCGTCTCTTTACCTCTTCAGCAGAGGCCTTTTGTGCCAAAATAAGTCCTTTTGTTTGTTGATGATACAACAAGGCACCAAGTGTAATTTTATTAATTTAAGGTAGGTCGAAATGAGGTGGAGTTGCCAAATCAATGAGTAAATCTAAGGTCATACTGGAACCATCGATATGGGTAACATTTGTTCGGCTATAGGTAGGATGTTCCCAAAGGGTCTAATTTGCAACCCACCAGGTCTTGTCACTACACCCCCATACATTCAAAGGTTGACCTGCAATTACACACCATGATTGGTTCCATCTCATAGCTTAGCGGTATTGAGTTGCAGACGTTAGGGTAAATTTACATTGTTCAGGAAACCATGGGGCAGTTGATGTCTCTTCCCCACATATCAAGGTTTCATATTCTTGTACTCACTGTTGCTTAGGTAAGACGACATATTAATTGCGTACCATAGTAATAGTGTCACCTGGTATTTGGAGTCTCATGATCTGGTCATGTATTAATACTCCCAAATTACTGATTTGCCACAATATTTTTGGTGGTTCAAAACATACAGGTATTATTACTAGTATGGGAATCACATGTCGCAGCACTTACGCATATTGATTTGGTGAATTCCATACTTTTATCATAGCCAAGGGTGGTAGGAATAGAGTGGGATGATCTAATAATCTAGTTACAATGGTCTCACCTATTTCTAAAGGTAACCTGTTGGTTTCAATCCTATTCAACTCATAAACTAGATAAACATGTGCTTCAGCAGCTAGTTGAGAACTAGCTAGTTCTATATAACTTTCTCTAGACATATTAGAAAGTGAGTTATAAAAACGAGCTGATATTTGTGCAATAATTTGAAACTTTTGTAAGGTTTCTCTAAATGCAAACTAATCAATTTCTTCATTATCAGCAGCTAATTTTACAGTAGTTGATAATGCTCCAGTAGCCATATCTTTTAAAGTCATTTCTAAAGAACGAATATGACCTTTTAAAACCATAGAATCAATACCATTAGCAATTCCCAATCCTGAGCCTAACCAGCCCCACATGTCTCTTTTAAGTTGGAGTAAGCCTGGTGTTGCTTCTGCAGGAATTTGAAATGACCACTTCCTGTGTCTATCATGGTATCAATTTAAAGTATTATTATAATATTGTTGCCATACTATTACCGAAGCCCGATCCCTACATTGAAGTGATAACCATGGAAAAGGCAAATGCAGCAACACATTATAATACTGTAATTTACAAGGATAATATAGAAGATATGCATTTTGTGTCAAGATGATACCATCTGATGGGGGCAAAAACTTTTGCCCTGGTATCCCTTGTTTTTGATACACTATATCCCATGCCCCAAAATTATGCCAGGCAGTTGAATTAACATTACAGGATATTCCTGGCCAATGTGTCTTTTGAAGACACGCACAAATGTTAATAATGGATATACATTTTTAATGGTAACACTGTAAAAAATTGCTTTAATCTTACAGTATATATTCTAGTTGTATTATATAGCAAATGCCACATATTATGTCTTGAACCATAAGAATAATTTAATGCAATTGTATTTACTGGATATGGTAATACGTCCTTTATTTTATTCAAAATAAATCTTGTTCTTCTTTCATTAAATTCATAGTATCTTCCAATGTAGAATGGATATAAAGTCCCTTCTGGGCTGCTGTGTTCACTACACACATTGCCGTGCCAGGCCAAGCTTCTGGCAAGCATCCTCATGTCACATTTTGACATTGTCCAATACAAATAAAGTACCATTTGACAAGCAGATATTCAGTGTGTTCATGTCGTTCTCCCAAGAGCACTGGGAGACCCCCTACAATACACTTTGTAACATTTGGGCTATTTAAACTTTTCCAAATATGCCTTGGACATCCATTTACGTTGTTAGAAGTCACCAAGGTCAGCAAGGTACTACACAATATAAGTACATGAAACAGCACTGTACTTCACCTAGTGGGAAAAACAGAGCAGTATCAGTTATTGTCATTTAAAGGCTGATACAATTTACATTGGTCCACATGGACCCATTTGGTCTCTGTAGACCCTCGTCAAATTCATCGGACCTGAATGACCCATGGTCCTAAATCATAAATGACGTCATAGGGTCCCATCCAATTAGCATCCCATGGTCCCTTTTGACCAAAATATTTCACCATGACATGATGCCCCTTTTCAATGGGCGATATAAATTTTTCGTCATGTCTCTGTTTTTCCAATGAGTCTGTGCCATATTTCTGACAGCGTGGGGTAAATAAACAGCTAACTGTTTTTGTAGTAGTTGCAAAAACACATCAGTTTTGATGTAGTCCATTACTGGTGTTGATAGATCTGGATCCGATGGATAATACAGCCGCATATCTCATCCAGTCATCAATTGATATGGGCTATAGCCAGTACTTTTGTTTTCTGTACCTCTAATACCCATTAGGATTCCTGGTACCAGTTCCCTTTACCAGTATCCAACACTGCCTTTTTCAGTGCATTTTTTAGAGTGCGATTTAACCTTTCTGCCATTCCGGATGATTGTGGATGGTAGGGTAAATGCAAATGTTGAGTGATACCCAAAATATCACACAAAGTTGTCATTACTTTCACTGTAAAGTGAATTTCTCTATCACTTTCAAGTATTCTGGGAAAACCCCCAATGTGAGAACACCTGTTCCCATAGCACTTTTGCAGTAGCTGTAGCACTATCATTTCATATGGGCAATGCTTCTACCCATTTGGAAAATATGTCAACAATGGCTAGTAAATACGGAACCCCCCCTTTGGCAGTAGGCAAGGCCCCACATAATCAGTTTGTAAGCTGGACCAAGGACCATCCGCTAAGGGTATACACCCTAATGGAACCCTCTTACCAGGCACTGGAGGATTCATCTGTGCACAGATGAGACATGCCTCCAGGCATTACTTGACATCTTTTCCCATTTTTGGTCACCAATATTTTTGTGCCAACATTTTACAAGTTTTATGGAGTCCACAATGACCCCCAATTCGATGATTATCCATGATAATGTCCCTTCTAAATGAAGTGGGTGGTATCCACTTCCTAAACCCAGGTAGTCATTCCCATACTACCATATCTTTCCATACGGTAACATGTTTGGTTGCACACTGTCTTTCCATTGGTTCCGACAACCCATTATCCAAGCATCTGTATCTTGGATACGCCCTAAACTTGGGACTTGTGAGATGGCAGCTATTCATTTAATATGGTGTTTGTCAAATTCATCCATCTCCTATAATTGTGTAGAATCACCTCCTAGAGGGTCTACCCATAAATTTGTTTGTTTGGCTGCCAATTTGGCAAGATTATCCACATAGCCATTATTTAACTCATGTACATCCTTTGGGTTTCTTTGATGAGCTCGTACTTTACAAATGGCTATTCTTAGTGGAGTTTGAGCACCGATATCCCATATATGCTGTAATATGGGTACATGTTGTATTGGTTCACCACTGGCTGTTTTCATACCCCTTTTTTGCTGAAATGGGGAGAAAATTAAGTAATGAGTTAACTATGAAGGCTGAGTTGGAGTAGATATTAATATCTTTCTCTGGGTCAGCCATAATAGCTTCTCTTACTGCTTCTACTTCAGCCTGTTGTGCTGAAAATGAGGAGGGGCACCTAACCAAAATTTCTTGATTAGTACTGGGTATCCAAATGGCATATCTAGTATGGAAATGTTCATCCTCCCATTGTCTAGATCCATCTACATACACATCTCTAGCCTCTGGGCTGGGTTCTGTAAAAAAAATGGGTTTAAAATCTGTTCCCATGCCGGCCCAGTGGCGCTGAAGGTTGAGGCGCTGGATGCCACACCTCACACCATGCCGGTGACCCAGGTTTGGGAACAAGCCTGGATCACTGGGGGTCGGCAGGGGAGGGGAAGGATTGAGCATCTGGAGGACTGCTCTCCTTCCTCACAGGGTCCAGGGATGATGCCCAGCACTGTGGCGACATCTGGTGGAGACCGGAGGTACCACAATGCTTCAGGGCTCAAGAAGAGGGTTGTGGAGCCATGGCAAGATGTTCCCTGGCATCATTGCATGTCAGGGCCCATCAGGGGAGGGAGGAGGAGGGTGTAAAGGAGGAAATAACCCCTCATCTCTGATAGACAAAGACACCTCCCTCCATGGACCACACTCCCGCAGACAGGTTCGACTCTTGGGCTTCTCCCTGTCCTCTCCAGCCAGTGTCTCATCACTATAAGAAAGAGCGCCCTGGGTGGGGGTGGCCCTTCCCCGGAGGGTAGACCTGGGGGATGCTCGGTACCAGAGAGGAGCCGGAGTCGACCGAGCCATGTTGGGAGGTAGAGACTGTGGAACAGAAGGTCACTGGAGAGAGTTCAGAGGTAAGGGGCAGGGGAGAAATAGAATTAAAAAAAAAATCTGTTCCCATAACAGTTCTACAATCATGTGCCTCTCCCTTCCATGCCATTAATTCAACTAACATAGGTGAGGTACATTTTTCTAAAGTGATATTTTTCCCTTGTAGAGCTAAAGCCCATTTAACCAATTGCTGTGAAGACCACCTACACACCTCTCACATCCCTTTCAAGTAGAAATTTTACTGGAGTGTAATATGTTTGCAGGATAATTTTGTTAAACCCCACAATATGTTTGGTGGCTTGTAGAGCCCAGTACACAGCTAGCAAATGTTTTACACATTCCTCATATGTCTCTTCCACAGGTGTCAATACACAAGAAAAATATCCCACAGGACATAACATCCCTGCTCTCTTTTGTAACAGTACTGCATTGATTACTTGATCTGTTGCATGTACCTATATTACAAAATCATAGGATTTAGAAGGACTAATAAGAGCCGGAGCTGTCATTAGTGCTTGCTTTAGAGCCAGAAAAGCTATCTGATGTTCTGGTTCCCATTTGAGGATGTCAGTTTCCTTTCCTTCCTTCAGTAGATTATACAGAGGCATTGCCATGATAGAGAAGGCTTCAATAAAATCTGCAAAATCCAACCATGCCCAAGAACTGTTGTAATACATAGATACATAGACAGTGTCGGCAGATAAGAGCCTATGGCCCACCCAGTCTGCCCATTTGAGCTTGTAAGTTCAGTTTATGTTTTCCTAGAAGTCTGTTGCCCCTTACCCCTGACCTCCAGAATTCCTTTATGTCTATCCCATGCATTCTTAAATCCCGTGATTGTTTCATCCCCCACCACTTCCTCTGGCAGGATGTTCCACTTGTCCACCACCCGTTCTGTGAAGAAATTCTTCCTCATGTTTCCTCTGAATCGTCCTCCCTCCAACTTCTTCCCATGCCTATTAGTCCTGGAACATCTTTTTTGCTTAAAAATAGTGTTTTCCTGCACCCTGTTCCTCCCTGTAAGATACTTGCATGTCTCTATCATATCCCCTCTCTCCCTCCTCTCCTCCAGGGAGTACATGTTCAGTTTCTTCAACCTGTCCTCATCGGACTTGTGATGCAATCCATGCACCATCTTTGTTGCCCTCCTCTGAACCTTTTCTACCCTGTCTATGTCCTTACATAGGTAAGGTCTCCAGAACTGTACACTGTACTCCAGGTGGGGCCTCACTAGTGTCTTGTATAGTGGAATTATGACCTCTTTCCTGCTGGTGATGCCCCTGCTCATGCATCCCAGCATCCTATTTGCTTTATCTGCTGCCTTGTCACACTGTTTCCTACCTTGAGGTCATCAGAGATGATAACCCCAAGATCCTTTTCCTGCTTGGTGCATGCTATATCCTCATGCCCTCAACTGATATATTGTGCCAGGTTTTTGTGCCCAATACGCATTATCTTGCACTTCTTTGCATTGAATTTCAACTGCCAAACCCTGACCATTCTTCAAGTTTCTGCAGGTCCTTCTCATTCTGTCTACACCTCTGGTGTGTCTACTCTGTTACAGAGTTTTTGTGTCATCAGCAAACAGTGAAATTCTGCCTCTAGGTCCTGCTAATGTCACTGATGAAGATGTTGAATAGGACCGGTCCCAGCACTGATCCCTGTGGTACCCCACTGGTCACTCTTCCTCTGTGGAGTGACAGCCATTTATCACCACCCTCTGTGTCCTGCCGCCCAGCCAGTTACCTACCCACCACACTACTGTCCGGCCCACACCCATATTCCCCAGTTTGTGTAATAGTCTTCTGTGTGGCACAGTGTCAAAGGCCTTGCTGAAGTCCAGATAGGCCATGTCCACTGCCCTCTCCTGATCCACCTCCCTAGTCACCCAGTCAAAAAATTCAACGAGTTTGGTCTTGCATGACCTCCCCCTGGTGAAACCATGCTGTCTTGGGTCTTGTAGTCCATTGACAACCAGATGTTCCACCAATCTCTCCTTCAGTAGTGCTTCCATAATCTTCCCCACTATGGAGGTGAGGCTGACTGGTCTGTAGTTCCCCGCATCCTCTTTGTTCCCACTTTTGTATAAGGGGACTACATCTGCTGTCCTCCAGTCTTTGGGTACCTCCCCTGTTTCCAGTGATTGGCTAAACAGGATAGCCAGAGGTTCAGCCACCACCTCTCTTTGTTCTTTAAGGACCCTGGGGTGCACCCCATCTGGCCCCATTGCTTTATCAACTCTTATTACTTCCAGTTCCTTCAGGACCCTTTCTCGTGTAAAGGGACTTGTGTCCATTTCTGCACCATTCTCACCCCTTGTACTCCCTTCAGACCCATTACCCTCCTCTTCCTCAGTAAAGACTTAGCAGAAATACCTGTTCAATATGTCAGCTTTACTGTTGTCATCCTCCACGTGGTCCCCATCCTCCCCCTTCGGTCTCACTATCCCTCCCTTTGCCTTTCTTTTTTCACTTATATACCTGTAAAAGGTTTTATCCCCTCTACTCACTGATTTTGCAATGTGTTCTTCTGTCTGAGCTTTGGCTTCCCTTACTGACCTCCCTGCCTCCCTTTGCTTCTCCTGGTACTTCTCCTATCCCCTTCTGCCTGTGTCTTTTGTATTGCCTGAATGCAATCTTTTGGCTTTCCTTTCTTTTCTACCTCTTTGGAAAACCATAATGGTCTCTTCTTTTCCTCTTGCTAACCTGCTTAATGCATAATTCTGTTGCTCTTGTAATCCCCATTTTAAATACTGCCCACTGTTCCTCAACCCCTGATTCCTGCCCCATTCCCCTTAATGCCTCTTTCAAGTATCTCCCCATTTTTCCAAAGTCTGCCCCCCCTAAAATCCAGGATACATGTTTTTGTATGGTTTAGTTCTACTCTTTCTGTGATTTCAAACCACAATGACTGGTGGCCACTGTTCCCCAGGTGCTCCCCCACTGTTACCCCATCACACTGTCCCTGTTTGTGAGCTCAAGGTCCAGTATTGCCTTCTGCTGAGTTGGTCCCATGACCAGTTGCTTGAGGAAGGCACCTTGAAGGGAGTCCAGGATAAATCTGCTCCTAGTTGAAGCTGCTGCTGGGATGCTCCAGTCCACATCTGGAATATTGAAGTCTCCGACCAGTACTACCTCACCCTTGTCTGCCATCCTTTGGATGGCTAGCATCAACTCCCTATCTGTTTCTTCCTCCTGGGCTGGTGGTCTATAGACCACTCCTGTGCAGATGGCTGGCCCCAATTTCCTTTCCAGCTTAACCCACAGTATCTCTCCCCCATTTTGTTCCTCCTGGATCTCTGTGGCCCTTATGTCATTTTTCACATACAGTGCCACTCCTCCTCCCTTCTTGCCTGCCCTGTCTCTTCTGAATATGTTGTAGCCAGGTATGGCCATCTCCCAGTAGTGGTTATCATTATACCAGGTTTCAGTGATGGCCACAATGTCCAGGTCTGACTGCACTATGACAGCCTCCAGATCTTCAATCTTGTTGCTAAGGCTCCTGGCATTTGCACACATGGCTTTCCATGATTTGACCTCCCTAGACTGTTTCACTGTTTTACTCCAGTCCCTTCCTTGGTTGTCCTTTATTCCTGGTTCTCCTTGCTGTCTGCTCTTCTGCTGAATTCTGCCCCTTTTCTGCCTATCCACCTCTTGGGCGCTAATCTCCATCTTTTGCACACTGCTTTGTAGAGATAGCCACTCCTCTGGTTCACTGGTTCCACTGCTAGCTGTTGGAGTGAGCAAGTAGGTACCCTCCTTGCTGGCCTGCCACCCCCCTTTCCTAGTTTAAATGCTTGCCAATATAGCATTTAAACTTATCATTGAGTGCTTGGATTCCCCTCCAGGATGGATGCAGGCCGTCAGGCTTGAACAAACCTCCATCTCTTCAGGTTGGTCCCCACTCACCAATGAATCCAAACCCTTCCTCACAGCACTAGTTCTTCAACCATGAGTTAAAGTTTCTGGTGCATGCACTCCTATGCTCTCCCTTGCCTCTTGCAGGTAGTACTTTTGAGAAAGTGACAGAAGTAGCTACTTGCTTGAGACCCCTCCCCAATTTCCTAAACACTTCCTGAACTTCCTTTGGGTCCCCATTTGCCAGGTCATGAGTACCTAGGTGGATAATGACATCCAGCTCACCCTCCCGTCTTGCCTTCCCAGTGATCCCCAGGATCTTCCTTCCATCCCTCCATGCCGTGGCATCTGGCAGGCACCTCACCTCCCTGTCCTCCTCCTCCTGTGTTCCTAGCTGGATCCCTCTTATGATGGAGTCCCCCACCAGGATTCACTTCCTCCTCCTCTGGGGTCCACTGTTTTCCCCACTGAGGTCACCTCCTTGGTTAACCTCCTCATCCTTTCCTTCCACTTCTCTGGGTACCTCTATTTGGTTATCCCCATTTGCCAGTGTGGCATATGAGTTCTTGAGTGGAATAGGATCTGGGATGTGCCTCTGCCTGACCACTCTAACCCTCCCTGAGCCCACTGTCATCCAAGTGCTCCTCGTTCTCAGCATCCTTTGAGGAAGTTGCATTGGACTGGGTGGTCTCTGGATAGGAGTGATGGTACTTCTGACCCAGTTTACTTCCGCTCTGAGTCTGGCTACCTCATCCCACAGTGCAGAGAGATGCATGCAGATAGGGCAGCACCTCAGTGTCCAGAAGGTCTGCCTGAATATGGCTGCCCCACAGCCACTGCACTGCACCACTCCCCACTTTATACTGCAATTATACTGCTATTCCACTACTTGTCTGCTACTGAAGCTCTCCTAGTTCCCTTTTCATTAATTTACTGTCCTAAAAATCCTGCCACTGATCCTCAGATACTTTTCTTTTTAAAAAAAGAAAATAAACCAATAAATAAATAAATGAGTCAAAACCCTTGTCATGCTGAGGGTAGGCTTCTTCTCCCTTATGCCCCTCCTACTCCACACCCCTTACTATATCCTGTGTTTAGCTCCTGTCAATCAGATTTAACAGGGCATATAATTAAGAGCTGGGGGAAGGGGGGTGAAAATTTGCAGCAATTAAAGACAGCAAAGAAATACACCACCACTACGTTTTAAATTTTCAACAGCCCAAAAACAATTCTAAGTAAAGACAACAAAGAAAGTAAAGTGTCACTAAATGCACACAATCTAAGTTTAAAAGAAAAATAGCAATTACCAGTTACTTTAAAGCACTGAACTGATTATGTTTCCTTCCCCTTCTGGCTTCTTCTGAGAAAATAACTCACTTGCTACCTCAACTCTGACTAAGCCCCACCTCCAGTTATCACGTAGCTGAGGTCAGAGGCCAGACAATTAACACCCCTCACCCAAACTACAGGGAAAGTCAGACAAGCCAAGACTAAATTTGCAGCAATTAAAGACAGCAAAGAAATATACCACCACTACGTTTTAAATTTTCAACAGCCCAAAAACAATTCTAAGTAAAGACAACAAAGAAAGTACAGTGTCACTAAATGCCCACAATCTAAGTTTAAAAGAAAAATAGCAATCACCAGTTACTGTAAAGCATTGAATTGAATATGTTTCCTTCCCCTTCTGTCTTCTTCTTCCTTCCCCTTCTGTCTTCTGTAATGCAGTCTTTGTCTTGGGTCTTGGTAACTGCTGTATTACCTGATTCTTATCAGGATCCACAGTTCATCCTTCTTTGTTAATACATATTCCCAAAAAAGTAACTTCTGACTGTCCAATTTGTGCTTTGCTAAGGTTCAGTTTTAACCCTCCTTTACCTAAGACTGTTAGCAACTCATTCAATAAATTAACATGCTCTTGGTATGTATCAGTCTGCAATAAAATGTCATCAACATACTGTATTATTGCTTCTGGTACTGAAAAACCCAATAATATTTCTGCTAAACATTGGTGAAATAAAGTTGGCAATGAATGAAAGCCCTGTGGCAAACACTGGAATGTGTATTGCTTATCCTGAAAGGTAAAACAAACTTATACTGACTATCTGGATGTACCGGGATGGACCAAAATCCATTTGACACATCTAGTACAGTATAGATGGTTGCAGTGGGAGACAACCAAGATATTAAATCCGGTAGTCTAGATACCACTGGAGTGACTAAAGATGTTTCCTTATTTAAGACCCTATAGTCTATTGTCAGTCTCCAAGTACTGTTTGCTTTATGAACTGGCCAAAGAGGGGAATTAACAGTTGAACATATGGGTCTAATGACCCCTTGTAACAGTAACTGTTTCAAAATAATTCCTTCCTCTTCCTGTGCTTCCTTTGGAAATGCATATTGCTTTTGTGGTGGTGGGTCTGGTCCCTTAATCTGGACCTCCATATTAGACACTCATCCACATTCTGTAGCATTTTTAGCCCTAATTGATTCATGACTTTGTACATCAGATTTTATCCATTGTGGCACCTGCTTCCATAAATCACTCATGTGATAAATTTTTAATGACTTGATTGTGTACACACTATGTGAGTCATCCACATTTGGTCCTAGGTTAGTAGTGCTTTCTCTCCATAAAATCATGTTACTAAGATCTAAAACTAAACCATGCTGTGCTAGAATGTCCATACCCATGATGGTACCTTCATGTGTATTACATTTCCAAAACCTACATTTCAATTGTTGTTCACCTATTTGAACCATAACTGAATTTGTCAAATATGCTATTATTACGCCCCCTAAGAAACCTTGCAAATTAATCTGTTGTTTCCCGTGAGTTGCTAAAGGCATATCAGTATCTGTTATACTAACAGTAGCACCAGCATCAACCAATATTACAGTCTGGCAGCCCCTGACCATTGCTGATATTGTTGGATGCCCTTCGTGATCCTCTTGTAATTGACCAAGGATTTGGAAGGTAGGGGCTTCATCCTGTCGTTTCTTTTTCTTCTCACCTGTAGCGAAAAGCTCTTCCTTATCCTCTTCTTCCTCACTATCGCTAGGCGCAGTAGGCTCCTTCCGAACCACTGCAACTGTCTTAGTATTAATCAAATTACTAAACACTTCGATACATTTTTGTAAGTCTGCCTTACCACTGGGTTTAGCATTACTATCTGGATTTTGAGCACGTCTTCTCTCTAAGACTTGCTGCTTCTTTCCTTCCATATCTCCACCTTTGACCCAGCAATCATATTTAAAGTGGCCTACATAATTACAGTTGTGACAGGTCAACCCACCCTTGCCTTCCATTTTGACTCTGGCTGCTACCCTTCACTTGTCCTTTCCTTTTTCAGGACCTTCATCCTGCGGCATTCTCCACCAATCTGTGACCAACTGTTCTTTTCTTAAAGCGGTCCCTGCCTGTTTACACATCATACGTATTGATGCAGGCACAATAGTAGCCTGTCTCACAAAAGGTTCTCCATCCTTATTTGGATTGGCCACTCCTCCATAGGTGGCATAGGCAGTAAATAACCTATTAATAAGCATGACAGGAGACTCCCTGGGTTGCAATGTGATCTCATAGATCCTGTTCCAGTCCGTGTGAGAGACTCCATGCATAGAATATAAAACAATCTGTATCTCATCTATGGATGCCCAATTATTATCAATCTCAGATGCATGTTGAGTCCCCTTCATTTTATCTGGAAGACTCTGTAATAATACTGCCGGTAAAGAAAGTGTAACAGTTTTACAAGCATCTTTATTAGTCAAATTAAAATTGACAACTAATGTCCTCAATTTACTACAGTATGGTACCTGGTTTTGTCCCGGTTCCCATCTTCCCAACTGGTCCACTAATTGCATAGATTCTGCAATAGTAAGGTCCCTTTGAGATATTTCAGTATGCACTTGCACTTCCTCTAAAGCTTTTTCCTTTTCCTTCTCTGCTTTACAGTTTTCACTATCTTCTTTCAATTTAGTTTCTAATTCCTTTATTTTGGTATGAATTTTCCCTGCTTTTTCATCTAAGGCTGCCTTTTGATTTTCATCTTCTTCATCTTTGGCTTCCTCCTGAATTTTATCATATTTAAGTTTATTTACTGCTAAACCTGTCTCCAAATTACTCCGGGATTTTCCATCATAATTTTTATCCTTTGTCCCCGTCTTGGAACTTTATTTCCTTCCCCTTTAACTTTGGTGATTAGGGGAGCCATCTTTGGTTTTTTACTTCTCATACCACATTCTTCCTCGCTAGATTCCTCAGAGTTGGTATCAGAGCTAGACTCAAACCAATGTCCTCTCCGTACACAGGTACATGGTATAGGTCTCTCCTTTTTTGCCACTTGTACTGCTGCTTATTTACATTTTTGTACTTGTTGCCATAGCCCCAGTGATATTTGACATTGCAGTTGAGCTTCAGTACATACTGTATACATCTCTTGTTCAATATATGCTAATTCTTGAACACATTCTTGATTAGCATGGTCTAATTTTTGTACGGCTTGCTGTAGCTGCCGAGATAGATCATTAATCTGGGCTTGACTCTGTTTGTTAATATATTTAATATTTTCTTCCAATTGATTATTCTTAATCATTAAACCACATACTTCTCCTTGAGAAATATTTAATTTGTATTCACTGTTCTTAGTCTCTGTGACATACGTGGCTATATTTAAACAATGAGCATCATCTTTGTCTAATATTTCTTTCTTCAATTGACACGTCCTAGCAGTTATTTCTAACTGATACTGTACATACATTTGACACATGTTAGCTAACTTAATTTTGTCTGATTTACTTTTCTCATTACGGTCTATACACTGTTTAGTTAAACATAAGTATGCATCTTCCTGCTGTTCAGGAGAGCTGTACGGACCTTCTTTAAGGTTTGTTTCTAAAAATTTACGTAATATAGCATCCATACTTACGTCAGTAGGTTCATTGGCAAATCACGTCTGACTTTGCCTCAGCTTCCTTGTTTGTCTTCCGACCTCCCTCCGTACGTGAGTAATTAGTTCAGGTATGGTAGGCATTCCTCACAATGGCTTCCTTCTCTTCTTGGTCCTTTTGATGCAATCAGCAACCATATAGGCTGTCTTCAGACATCCGAGTCACAGCGAGTGAAAAGATGGCTGCGTTGTGTTGTTCTTTCTCCAAAATAAATCAAGCCACACCAAATGAATGTTTCCCTCTGGTTTATTTTCAGTTTGTGAGTCTTCAGTACAAGTATTTTGGTATACTTCTCAATACAGGTATCTGGTTTTTATTTTATGCTAACTTATTCAATTTTATACAAGGTTTATATAATGTTTTCTTATCTTAAAAACTACTAACTCCCTAGTATAGGCCAATCATATAACAAAATAACCTACTAATCTTAGGGTGTGGTGAATAACAGTCAAAGCATAGAGATAACTATTGCTCATAACATCACAAGGTGTTTCTTGCGCAACATTATAACTGTTTACTTCATGTAACAGGTAGTCACCATCCTAATAAGGGTATACCATCCTGTTCCAGTTCTCTATAGAACATCTAAATGCTGACCATTATAAAATTATAAGGTAAAGTGTTGTGTAATCATCACAAGATTTTCAACAAGGTCTTGTGAGAGATTGTCACAGCTAACTATTTAAGTAAACACATTTAGTTATATAGTATAAGAAATTATACTGAAGCATTCTGTAAAAGTCTATATTTAACACTCAGTTTAACTATTATAAAAAGTTATACCAAAATAAATGTTATACTACAAAATGTTGCATAACACTTGCTCCTAAATAAAATGCAAAGTTGCTTGTGCTACCTCAGGAAAACACAGTTAGATCATGCCACTGTCACTTGAGGGCTGAGGCACTGTAGCAGTGCTTTTTATATGCCTGTCATTTACACTACAGCAGTGCTGTTTCAGGAGTATACTGGATGTAAATGGGTCCCAGCAGTCATGGATAACAGGCTGGCTCTCCACTTCTTGCCTCGATGTGACAAACTGGCCTGAGGGCTTTGATGGGGGTCTGGGTGATGGCTCCTAGTCCACTGCTGGGAGACCCCCCGCCACCTGGATCCCAACAGGTACAGTTACCTCAGCATCTGGAGCACATATTTATCTAAGTGGGCTCCCAAGGGGAGGCTCCAGACTGGTAGCAGGAAAACCCTGCTTAGATATAAACACAAAGCATAGCCTTTTCTTTTTTTTCTACCCCTCATCATTCATATTTGGGATATTGATTATCATCTCTAAAATGGCAGGATTACAGCCTCGGAAATATGGTTCCTGCCATCTTCTTTTTTTCTTTACTGGATGCTCATAGCTTTGGACTGAACATTTCAGTTATACTCTAATTCTGGAACTTTCTCCAATGACCTCAAGGTACATACAAATATATAAAATTGCCAACAGAAACAGGCCTCACAGTCTAGTGAGTCTGCTCGAGTGTGCAGATAGCCCCTCATCTTGCAGCTGCCCCTCCTGGCCACCCTTCCCAGTATCCCTTCTCCTTCAGCTGTCCCAACCCCTCTTGAAACTGCCCACAGTCTTATAGGATACTATCTTGTCTGGTAAGGTGTTCCATTTGTTCACCATTCTTTCCATGAAAAAATGTCTCCTCATCTCCCTCTCGAATCTTCCCCTCTCTAATCTCAGTCCATGCCCTCTCATGTCCCTCTCCCTTCTCATCTGAAAAATCCCTTCTGTGTTGGTCTTGTTTATCCCCTTCAGATACTTAAAGGTCTCGATCATATCTCCCCATCCCTCCTCTCCTCCAGTGAATACATATTCAACTCCCCCAGCCTGTCCTCGTAGCGCTTGCTCTCCATCCCCTGGATCCTCTTAGTGGCTCTTCGCTGCACCCCCTCCAACAATCTGATGTTCTTGATCAGGAATGGGTGCCAGTACAGCATGCAGTACTCCAGGTGGGGCCTGATTAATGACCTATTCAGGGTCAGGATAACCTCCCTCTTTCTGGAAGAGATTCCTCTTGCAATACACCCCAGCATTTTGTTGGCTTTTGCTGCTGCCTTCCTGCACAGAGCAGAGTTGTTCATGCTCCCTGTAGTGATCACTCCAAGGTTCTTCTCCTCTGTGGAGCTGTCCAGCTATACCCCATTCAAGTGATAATCCCTCCCCTGGTTTCTGGCTTTGAAGTGAAAGAACCTTGCACTTCTTGGTATTGAACCCCAACTGCCATGTTTCTGCCCACTTCTGCAGCTTAGTCAGGTCCTCCTGCAACCCCTTCCACCCCCCCGTATCATCAACCACAGCTCCCATCTTGGTATTGTCTGTGAATAGACTGATCTTGCTCTGGATCCCATGTGAGATATCTACAATAAAAGTCTCAAACAGCACCGTTCCCAGTACTGATCCCTATGGTACTCCACACATTTCTTGGTGACAAGAGGTCCCCCCCAGCACCACCCTTTGCTACCTTCCCTTTAGCCAGTTTGTGATCCATTTCACCATTTTTGGTCCTGCCCTCACATATTCCAGTTTCTCCCCAACCTCCCATGCGGCACTGAATCAAAGGCCTTGCTGAAGTCCGAATGCAGGACATCCACTGCATGACCTTTATCTAGTTCCTGTGTCACCCAGTAGTAGTACTCTACAAGAATTGTCTAGCAGGATCTGCCCACTATAAATCCATGCTGTTGTCCATTCTGGGGACCATTTTCCTCCAAGAAGCTCACTGGCCTCTCTTTTAGTATGGTCTCCATGAGCTTTCCCACCATCGATGTGAGGTTCACTGGTCTCTAGTTTCCTGGTTCATCCTTTGGGCCACTTTTGTGGATGTGCACCACATGGGCCATTCTCCAGTCCTGTGGTACACATCCTGTGTCCAGGGAGGTATTGAACAGGTTGGCTAGTGGCCCCACCAGGACCTCTGCCAAATCCTTTACTACCCTAGGGTGAATGCCATCAGGTCCAGGTGCTTTGTCCACCCTTAATGCCCTCCACCCATCTAGTACCCTGTTCTCTATAATCCCTACATCTGTCATCCCTTCACCTCCCCACCCCCCCTGTCTGGGGTATCAGGCCCCTCCTTCTTCTGTGTGAATATAGAGCAGAAGTATTCGTTTGGTGCCTCTGCCTGCTCCACCCCTTTCTCCACCCACCCCGTCCTTCTTAATCCTTGCCAGCTGATCCTTCCTCTTTCTTCTCTCTCTCTCTCTGATGCAGCAGAAGCAGTATTTTTCTCCATTTTTGATTCCCTGCACCAGTCTCAGCTCCCTAGATGCCCTGACCAGTCTGGTAACCTCCCTGAACTTCCCTATGTATGTATCCTTATCTTCACCCCACCTTGATTTCTTGTACTTTTGAAACACTGCCCTCTTGGCCCTCACCCCTTCCATAACCTCCTGTGTCAGCCAACTGGGTTTCTTTGCCCTTCCCTTTTTGCTTTTCTTCCTAGTGCAAGATTCTGTTGCCTCCACCAGCCCTTCCTTTATGATGTCCCATTTCTGGTCTGCATCCAAGTGTGGTTGCATTCTTGCCAGGTGCCTGCCTAAAATTCCCCACATCTTCTTAAAGTCTGTCCCTCTAAATTCAGTCACCCTTGTACCCATGCCCCCTGTTTCCCTCCCCGTGTTGAGCATGAACCACACCAAACAGTGGTCACTCCCAGTCAGCGGTTCCTACAATTACAGATTCCTTACAACTTCCCTGTTATCCAGTACAAGGTCCAGAGTCCTTTCTAACTGAGTCAGTCCCTAGATTTGCTGTGTCAGAAAGCTTTCTTGAAATGCTTTACCCATCCTCAGTGTCCTATTCTTTGCATCTTAGAACTGCATACATAGTGCTTCTGTCCTTCCCTGCTCCCCTTCCTCCCATATGCACCTTATCCCCTCTCTTACATAGATTGCCACTCCCCCCATTCCCCTTAGCCTTATCCTTTCTAAATAACCTGAACCATGGACTCATCATATCCCAGTCCTGCTACTGGGTGGCCCACGTTTCTGTGATGGCCGCAATGTCCACCCTTTCCACTGTCAAGAGAGCCTGTAACTCCACTATTCTATTCCTTAGGCTTCTTGCATTCAGTGAGACCACTCTCCAGCCTGTCACCTCCCCTTCCCTACCCCTATTCTTCCACCCTTTATCCATCCCTGTTCTGCTTCCTCACTCACTAGGCTCCCCTTTCTGGACCCTTTTCCTAACAGCGGTCCCTTCCCACCCCCTCTCCTAGTTTAAATCCACCTTTGTTGATATATACCCCTCTATTCCCTGTTTTAGTACTCCCTTCCCCCCTGCTCAAATGTAACCTGTCCCAGTATGTAGGTCACTATTGCCTCAGGTCCTGCCCCAGTCTGACATTAATCCATACTCCCTGGTACTGCACCAATCCCTCAGCCACTCATTGAACTCCTCTATCCTCTTTTTCCTCACTTTACTCTCACATGGTACTGGAAGTAGCTCAGAGAACACCACAGACTCCCTCACCTCCTCACACTGCCTACCCAACTCCTCGAACTTCCCCTTTACCACCTCTACCATCTCCTCCATAGGTAGGCAGTGTGACAATGTGAAAGGAAAGGCAGACAGGATGCAGAGATGCATAGGCAGGGAAATCACCAGCAGAAAAAGGGAGGTAATAATTTCACTATTCAGGCCATTAGTGAGGCCACACCTCGAATACTGTGTCCAGTTCTGGAGGCCTCATCTATTTAAGGACACAGATAGGGTGGAGGTGGTTCAGAGGAGGGCAACTGAAATGGTGCAGGGACTACATCTCAAGTCCTATGAGGATAGGCTGAGAGAATTAAATATGTACTCCCTGGAGGAGAGGAGGGAGAGGGGGGATATGACTGAGACATTTAAGAACCTCAGAAGGAAGAATAAAGTACAGGAGAATACTATATTCCAAAGAAAAAGATGCTCAAGGGTGATGGGGCACAAGATGAAACTGGAGGGAGGGAGGTTCAGAAGGAACATGAGGAACTACTTCATCACAGAGAGGGTGGTGAACAAGTGGAACAGCCTGCCAGTGGAGGTGGTGGGGGAAGAACTGATTACAGGTTCTAAACATGCTTTGGATAGACATAGAGGATTGCTGGTAGTCAGGGGAAGGGATACAACCTAATGTCAGCAGTGCATAATAGAGCACAATTGTTAGTGGCAATAGGGCAGACTAGGTGGGCCGAAGGCCTCTATCTGCTGACAATTTCTATGTTTCTATGTGACTTACCTTTCTTATTAAGGATATATCTTATAAGTCTACTTTAGTTGGAACCTCTCTCATACCTGTGTTTATTCCTTATAATAATAAATTGGTATTTATTAAACTATTATACTCTTATGTTACATAAGGTTTTTGATAAGACAAGACAATTCTAAGTTTTGTGGCCTAGATCCCTCTAGAAACCTTATTAGAATTTTAATATACTTTGTAGCACACAGGTCTGTGTATTAACCCCAGCTTAATAAGTTTACATGCCAGACAGTTGAGCGCTAGGGAATCTATGGGACTCGGACAGGTGCTTGGAGATTACCATTTTTGTCTTCCCCTTGGCCCTTATCCAAATCCTAGGCTTGTTACTTTTACTGGTCCCTTATTTCCCTTATTTTACAAAGTAATATAATCCATGCAGAACCCTGTCTCCTAAACAAAGTTAACTACCTCATGAGGCAGTTTCCCAAACTGCCACCTACAGGGTTGCTTTTCTTTGCACCCCTTATTTTGGAAGTCAGTTACATGTTCTCTTTATTGCCAGTTGTTGAGGTGTGGGTTTTGGGACGCACCCCTCTACCGCTGTTAGTTTTTTGGCCCAGTTGGTCAGACATGTTGTTGAGACTTAGGTTACAGTCTCTCAGGCTACAATTTCACCTGGAAGTTTTGTTTCTGTTAGTAGATTGTTTTGTTTTTTTCAGTTTAGTGGTTTCACATGTGGTACACACTTTGCTGTTATTATATATAGCTCATATCATGTGACATTAGTTACCAACTTTAATTGCAATATCTAGATTACAATTGATAGCTGTGACAAGGGGGGGAATGAAGACACTGAACTATTGCTTTGGCCAGTACTCCCATTCTTGAGATTTGAGTGTTAAATTTAAAATAGTTTCTCATAATGTAAATAGATTGACTCGACTGGTTAAGCGGTACAAGACTATAACAAATCTTAAGAAGCTGAATCTGGATATATTGCTTCTACAAGAAATGCACCTCTCAAACTTAGAACATAAAAAGCTACTTAAGTGTGGGTTTACACACATCATTGACTTGGATTATAAGCATGGTAGATGCAAGGGGGTGGCAGTTTTTTTTTTTTGCATTATCTATTTTTACACCTACATGCTCCAGAGCTGCCTTTCCTTTGGGCCACCATGGTCCACAGGCATTCCCCCTACTATCTCCCCCTTTGACCACCTACCTCACATCTGCAGCCACCCGTTGGGTAACCCAGTGTAACCCTTCACCAGGTGGGTCCCCTCTCCTCCGAGGGGGAAGGCACCAGACGGAGGAACCAGCACACTATTCTCTCAGTCCTGGGAGCTGCTGAGGCATTCTGTGACTCTCCCAGGGGAGTCTTCGGAGGTGCCTGGGGCCAGCAGCCATCATCTTCTGGAGTGCTTTTTCCAGTTTTCTTGTTCCCCTTGCACGCCACTTCTTGTAGTGCCTCCAGTCTCCACTGGGGGCCACTACATGAGTGAGGCCAGTCCCTAACTCACCCCAGAATAGGAGAGCAGTCCATTGGACACTCAATCCTATCCTCCCCCTGCCAATCCCTGATGACCTGAGTCCATTCCCGAACCCGGGTCGCTGGCGTGGGTCGAGGTAAGGCCCCAGTGCCTCAACCCTCTACGCCACTGGGCGGGCCAGGGGGTAGCAGTTTTAATCCCTAGAGACTCACCATTTTTACTTGAAGATCAATATAAAGATAAAGAAAGTTGCTTAGCCCTGGACTCGGGCACTATTCATGGCCAACAGGTGACAGTCTGCAGCATTTATATTCCCCCAGGCAGAGCCACATCTACTATCCAAAGACTAATAGATAATGTTGTTTTACTTAAGAAAGAAGCCCTTATCATTGGTGGTGATTTTAACTGCCAATTAAAGCCAGCTTTAGACACCTCCACCTCCTGATTCCCTGTGTTTCCTAAGGCCAGAAACACCTTTGTGCCTTGTTAGGAAGGTGTGATTGGTGGATGTCTTGAGGCACCTTTACCCCACTACCAGACAATTCACTTTTTACTCACATGCACACAAGCACTATTCCCGTCTTGACTATTTCTGTGTCAGTAGGGAACACCTTAGTTGGGTGCACTCCTCAGCTATAGACAGTGGGCCAGATTTTCAAAGTGCCCCTTGATCACCACAATTTGTGGTGGGCACTGGGTCAGAACATAGCCAACTACAGCATTAACAATGTGGAAAAATGCCATCAATTTTGTTTTTGCGGGCGGTTCTGCCCCCAGCATCCCTGGACTTATAGATTCCCATGGGGGGGACAGATCACAGGGCAAGTAAAATTTGTGGGCCACGGAATACAATTTCCATGGCCCCATGTAAAAAAAAAGTCCAGATTTATGTAAAATGGTTGGAGACCAGGATTAGAACACTGGTCTCCACTGCCTCCCAGTCGAGCTGCTCCATGCCCAAGCCCTCCATGCCATGGGAGCAGCTTGGACAGCCCCTGGTATTTTGCTACCCTTGTCTAGTGGCAGCATCACAGACAGTGACCAAGGGCGTGCATATCGCAAGTGCTCTACAACCCTGCTTGCTGTCCATGGTAGCACTATCCAGACTAGCACACAGTTGACTGGTGCTATTCTGGTAGCGCTAATCTAATCGGAAACCTTTCTATTGATCTAGGGCTGTGGTGCACCCTAGCTGCATCAGGGACCCTGTGCCGTATTCAGGAAGAACAGGGTCCCTGCACCACAAATCTAGGAGTTGCCACACCAGCAGGAGCACACCAAAACAATTGGCACACCTTCGGGAAATGCTGCAGGGATTCAGCTGCCACCCCCCACCTGACACAACACCAGAGGATCTGGGATGGTTCAGGGGGTACAGAAACTTACCAGGCTGGAGTGGGCAGATGGCAGAAGGGGCACCAGGTTCCATGGTGGGTGTTGGGAAGGCTGTGGGTAGTCAGATCAGGGAAGTACCCGGTCACCAAAATTTAATAAATAAATAAATAAATAAGTAGCACTCAGTGGGGGTGCCAATTATAGCACACTGATACCAATGAAATGGCACCATTCCCTGGCCCAATGTGGGCACTTCCTTGTTGCTGCTGCCAGGACTGTGCCCACGTGGGCCTATGGCACTGTGTGGCAGTGGAACTCTCCTGAGATGCCAAGTCATTGGTGTAAACATTCTATAATCAGCATCCCCACTAGGTGCAACTGCCCTGATTAGAATACCCACAGCCTTCCCAACTCCCACTGTGGCACCCCATGCCCCTTCCCCTGTTGGGCATCACCGTTAGGGCCCCCCTCCACCAGAGTCCACCATGGGAGTGCGAACAGCGCAAAGAGCTTAGACCAGCTTAGTGCTGGTCTATCACAAGTCCCTTGCTGTGGTCAGGGTGGGGCTTTCTGCATCCCAGAAAAGGGGATGTTGCAGCTTCGTCATGGTGCAAGCCCCCTTGCAACCTGTCACAGCCTACTGTGTGGTGCAAGGGTAGGCACAATACCAGCTTGATGCAGTGGCTCCTGATTGAGATGTATACCACATTTCTGAATCAGGATTGACGCATCTTTTGACACAAGGTGCCAGTTGCATCACACCTGTTTGACGTAAGCACCTTGCATCCTTTGAAGGGCTTTGAAAATCCGGCCCAGTATTTACCTTTCACACCATGCACCTGTAAGCCTGGAACTGGGAATTGAAAAAGAAATTAAAAACAGTTGTTGAAGATTTAATTATTCCCTATTATGAGACCTGAATTCCTGCAAGTGTTGAAGGAGGTTATCCCTAGAATACTCCAGGAAAATACATCTACAAGTATTGTGGGATACAATTAAAACAGTTTTACTTGGATACATTATATCCTATGCCACTAAGAAAAAGAAACAGCGTGAAGTGCAGCTTCTTGAGCTGCAAGAGAAACTGAAATTTCTACAGCTAGCTCACATACAGGAAGATCACTCCCTAACCCAGTTAATTCAACAAACCCAGTCTGCCAATATGGGCAGACTAGATGGGCCTAGTGGTCCTTATCTGCTGATGATTTCTATGTGTCTATGTAAACCCAGAATAAGATTCAAAATGTATTGTCTTATAAGATGGAGTTGGCTTTACTGTGGCTTAGACAGAAATATTATGAGGGAGGGTCTAGCACCTCAAACATTTTAGCTTACCGCTTAAGAAAACAATGCAATATGGTTTGGTTCCCAAACTGAAAGATCCCCCATACTGGAAGGTTTACTACTGCTACCACGGAGATTCTAAAAATATTCTGAAATTACTACTCTAAGCTATACATGAAGGAGACCCCCCCCCTTCAGAGGACGCCATGGTGAAGTTCCTGGAGGGCATACATCTTCCAGTTTTGAAAGATGAACAAAAACACTCCCTCATTAGGCCCATTTCAGAGCAGGAATTGCTAACCACCATTAAAAATTTGAAAAATGGGAAAAGCCCAGGCCCGGATGGGTACGGGGAGGAATTTTAGAAAGCCACTTCGGAACAGATTTTGGGAATCTCCACTACAAGCCTTACAAGACAGTCATGAGAAGGCAACATCCCTGTGTCATGGCAACAGGCTACCATCTTGGCCATCCTAAAGCCTCAAAAGCCAGCACATCTATGGGACTCTTATCGCCCCATATCAGTACTAAATCAAGATTACAAAATCTATACCAGTATCATAGCACACCATTTGGAATCAATTTCCCCAATATTATCCACCTGGATCAATTGGGCTTTATTAGAACATGACAAACCACAGATAATACAAAACAGACCTTGTATCTTATTAATAATGCTCACCATACCAAAACACCATTACTAATCCTGAGCCTAAATGCCCAAAAGGCATTTGATAGAGTTTCCTGGATCTTTCTGCAGCATTACCTATCTTAATTTGGATTCCCTCTGGAATTCTTAAATAATATACATGGAATAGTCACCAACCCCTAAGCAACTGTGAAGGTCAATGGCTCCCACTCCTCCCATTTTACTCTATCCTGCGGCACCAGACAATTCTGCCCCTTATCCCCGTACCTATTTGCACTATATGCGGAACCATTGGCCCAATGTTTATGACAGTCCTTGTGGATTCAAGGCTATCAGGTGGGAGATCACCTTCATAAGCTGGCATATTACGCAGATGATATGCTATTATACATTACTAATCCTGATTCCTCTTTGCCTGCCCTGGTGCAAAGCCTCCACACAACAGAGCAAATCTCTGGATATAAAATCAACACCCAAAAAACAGAGGTGTTGCAGATATACTTCCATCCATCACCCCAGCTACACCAACAATATCCTTACAAGTGGAATCAAACACACATCAAATATGTGTGTAACCATCTGACACCGGACCCTGCTAAAGTCTTTATGCAGAATTTCCTCCATTAATAGAGTGCATAAAGACAGACTTGCAAACATGGCACCAGCACCATTACCCTTACTTAGCAGAGTACAAACTATTCAAATGAATGTTCTACCCCGCGTACTTTATCTTTTTCAAAATATCCTGATAGTACCTACAAAGGCAGATTTTCAAAGGTGGAATGGGATGATGTTGTGTTTCTTATGGAATAGAGATCTTTAAAAAATTACAGCTACCTAAAACCAAGGGTGGCTTAGCATTACCTAATCTGCCTCAATACACTATGGTGACCTTAAATAATCATATAACATATTGGCTCCACCCGACACCTCAAGCTTCCCGATGGGTGCAGGTAGAGAGCATCTTGGCTAACACAGATCTGAAAAAAACATGGTCTTTCAACCAAATAGTAGTACAGAGCCATCTATTTTTGTGGCCAACCTGCTGCGATATTGGGGGGCCTTTTTGACTAGACCAGAAAATATGACAGGAGCGAGATGGCTAAGGGTCCCAGCCTTAGACCCAGCTTTTATTCCAGAGAAGCTCGATCATAAATTTCGCTCTTGGTCATAACTTGGTCTTTTCCAAACCTATCATTATTATGATGGTGTTCTCAAGTCTTTCCAACAGCACAGATTTCCAGCTCCATGCTCAGATTACTATTGCTATCTGCAGATCGGACATTTTTTAGGCAGTACTATTGCCCTTAGAGTTGAACCCCAAGCAACAGCACCCATATTTACAGTGATCTTGGCAGTGCAGTTGGAAGCCTTCCCTTCTCATCTAATCTCTTGTTGATATCATGCACTTACTGAGGTCCCAACTACTCTAATGGATAGGATACAATTCCATTGGAAAGCATAACTATCCATTGTATTAACTCCACAGCAGTAAAGTGCAGTTTGAAGTTGGCAACATAGAATCACTAACTCTTACATTTGGCATTAATATGGATGGAAGGTAGTAACCCACTATTTTTGCACCCCGCAAATAACAGCTAAATTTCATGCCTCTAGAGATTCATCTTACTGGCGGGGTTGTGGTTGTGAAGTATCTTCATATTCCCATGTGCTCTGGTCCTGTCCGGTGTTAGCTCCTTTTTTGCAAGCAGTGGCTTCAGTTCTTGCAGAACTATTTCCTAAGCTAGGCCTCTTAACACCAGAGACGGCTATTTTATTTTATTTCCCCCCTCAAGTTAAACACAAACACCAGTTTTACCTACTAAGTATTCTCCTAGTGGCTGCCAAAAAAGCTTTAACCAGATTATGGTTGCAGCTCTCCCCACTGTAGGTAAAGTAGTGAGAAGATATCCCTCTATGATATTTATATTATGGAAAAAATGACAGTTCAATCACAAAATAAGCTTCTGACCTTGCTGAATACATGGTCTGTCTGGTTGCTATATGTTTCTAATCATAGAGCTGATATTATTCCATAAGGGGGAAGGAGACTGCACTCTAGGTATTACGGTCAGGTCAGTCCCATGGGAATTTATCCATACACCTATCACTCTGTTTGATGAAGGGTCCCTCATATGTGAAATACCCCAAAGTGTCATATTCCCGATATATCCCCAATTTTACATATTGATTAAGGTGGTACTGATGTCCAGAATAAATGCCTGTATTTATAAATCTAATATTATGCAATGGTACTGTAAGATATTGTATGTACCATTTAAAATTGAAATAAATAGGAAGTTAAAAAAAAAATCTTAGTATAACAAGCAAGCCTATCGATGATCTGCCTATCTTACATTCTTTTTTTTTTTTTTTTTGCAGTAACATGAAAAAATATAACGTTAGTAATATGAATATCCTGGTCCTTTAAGTGCCAAGTTTTCTGGAAGCACAAGTTGGTATAGTCTGAAATGAATTCCTGGTCCCCCATTTTAACCTAAGACCAGCAACATTCCACAACAGTAGATGATTCAAAACTCTAACATTAACTAAATTAGACAAAGGATTAGTGGTTGAAAATAAAATAGTGGGACAAGTGAGACAGTGATAACTGGCCAATAAGTGGAATCTATTAGTAGTAAGTACCACCAACGAGGCTGAGTCCATTCTCAGACAAGTAATAGCCCCCCGTGAAACATTAGTTCTACATACATCACTCAGAACTACATAGATACCTAAACTATCCAGGATATCACATTTCTCCAAGACTTTATCCACTATTGTCCTGGGCTTAAAAAGAACATCCACCTGAGCCCCATCAAGATCTTCCCATCTCCTTGCATTAATTACTCCCCTGTTACCCAAAGGAAACTGAAGAAAATTGGAAAGAAAAAAAGCTAATTTGTTTTGTTAATTTTTGGTTAGATTCCCCCATACATCTTCTAAGACCGAAAATACTAACAGAACATTTGTTTGAGTCATGAGCATAGGAAGTAACCTCATACGGTATTTTCTACCTGTTCACATATATAAGAATAATGTTACCTTTTTCCAACAAATAACCATTATTCCAAGGATAGATTGCAATCCCATGATTTATGCAGTAAATCTGAATACAATCCAGACCATAATTATCCACAATGTAAGCAACCTCAACTAAGTCCCCCCATGAATCTGGACCTCCATCTTAGTACATAGCAGCAAGATAATAAGTTCCTGTAGATTATCATCTGCTGAATCCTTCATGTTGCAACCATATGACTTCAAGATTCCAACTTCAGACTCTATTGCCTTATGGTCTTGAGAGGGAGATCTTCTTTCAGGCAGCAGGGGAGCAACAGGCAGAACCTCATCTGTGGACTTCATCACATTAATACTATGATTCACCAAATCCAACTCATGGGATAATACTTTAGGTACTGTAGAGGAACCCATAGCATTCAAAAGGATACTGGTTAATGGAACATCCCTTAAGCCTACACCAGATTTACCCATACTACCCACCTTCCCTATGAGGGAATTACAGTCCTATTTAATTGCAATAATATCTGCACAAGTTGCTTGCAACTTTGAGACCAAAGAATGGTTCTTCTTACTGGGAGACAAGTGAACTTATTTGGAGGTCCTCAAATTATCAGGTGATTTAGATACTTTGAAGGTCTCATTCACATTCCCACTGAACTTAACACCTTGAGAGGGACCTGAACTCATCTTAGATGACTTCTTCTTTCCTTTCTTCTTTTGCTTTCACTTTTTATTTCTTGGGATCTTTAAAATACTCGAGACAAGGAAAATGACTGAACTGAAATCAAAGTCTAACAGGGTTTCTGATCCAAATCTACCGTAACCTCTGTCATGGAGGAATCCTTTGGAGGATATATTTGATGGAACATTTTTATTATGTCATCCATCCTGGCCCCATTAATGGCAATATTCTCCCTAACTCTCCCTAGTTCATATTGAATAATAACCAATTGTTCCATTAGCATATGGTTGGCAGCGTAGGGGTTACTCATTAAATTAATAATATCCTCACTTAGGAAGAAAAGTAAGATACAGGTTCCCTTTTCTCATGTAGTGCCATAAAGGCATTAGGACCCACAAAGCCTGAAGATGATGTATTAACATTAATATACATGTAGTGAGGAGAATGCTCACACTATTCATCCAAGAAAGAAAAATATTTAAACCATTTCAATCTGTACTGTCAGTTTATTGTAGCAGCATATAGAAGGAAAATGAAAATACAGGTACCGGCAGCACAGAGCAAGCCTGTCTGCCTGGCTTACATTTCACCCCACCATTGGGGCTTCATCAGAGCTAATTACAAAGTGCTCACCTAGTCTGTTAAATACACTTCCCAATTACATTTGAAATACCTACAGCCTATCAGAATGTACACATTATTAAACAACAAGTGTTAACAATTCAATAACAAATCTATGTTCTTTCTTCAAGGCTATACTTGACTTTATCGTCCTGTATTCAACAAACATATACTAATTTAATGATTTTTTTTGTAACCAGAACATCAAAATACATTAATGTTAGATGAATTGTGTTGAGACTCCTTATTGAAGGTAACATCAGACATAATAAGATTAGAATTATCCAGTTTTTTGAGACCCACTATAGTTTGGTGTAGATCTGCAATCACTTCAGCCATAACAGATTTAGGACACTCATCTGTAGGCTCTTGAATACTTCCTGGGTCATCTAAACATCAAGGGGATAAACCCAGAAGATGCAACCCCCCCAAAAAAAAAGCTATTAGATAAAGCTGATATATCATTTTTAGTAATCTCTTGGGAATCATGACCAACTAACTTATTACTTTTCTGTGAAACATTTCCTATAGCTAAATCTGGGGATTCAAGAAAGGAATCAGGAAGCTGTTCCAATTTCATATCCATTTCTTGCTTGGGTGGGGTAATTACCCTGGGACTCAACCTTGATGTAGGAAGAATCACACTGACACAAAGAAGGAAAGTATGTCATTAGCAAACTTATTAACATTATTGTAAATTAAATGGTCAGTAGTTTTTAGTGGGGAAATATTATCTACCAGCAATTGTTTGTTCTTATTCTTTTTCTTGAGCACTTCAGGAGATTATTAGAAACTAATAGAATGTGAGCTTTAGAGCTATTTTACATTTTCTCTCAAAACATGACTGGTATCACTTATATTTTCCCCAGGAAGAAACAATTTCTCAGCCATCTGTCCCGTTGTTATAACCATACTGATTGACTCCCTGTATTAAAATGCAATAACAATTCCTCAACCAAAAAAACTATTAATGTTTCCTAAACCCCCCTTCTGGCTAACATTCAGACTCAGACAGCTTTATGGATTATAGATGAGAACAAAAACAAACAAAATGCAAGACTTCTTTCAATAGAACTTTGGGTAGATTGCCTTCCATGTTTCCAAAGGGACTTCAATCCACTTGTCTTAAATATTCATCCAGATTTTCCACCAAAGGCCTGCAGCAGGTAAATTAGGAGCTATGTGCTTCCATTCCAAGGGGCAAAAAATAAGGGGCCAAGGACAGGATGTGGGTAATGAGTGAGGTAAACACCTTGACAACTGTGTGCAAATCAGTTTTTGGTAGACTCGTGGTGAGGAGGCATTCAGTGTAGTGCCTTTATCATCTTATTTTCAATTTCCTCAGAAGCACTGCTGCCAGGGGGTGGGCAGGAAAGCAGTTGTGATGCAGCTGCACACACAGATTCTGCATTTCAGTTTCAGGCCCTAACAAGCACCACAACCCATTGCCATTTCAACCAACCCTCTAATAAACACAATGAAAATTGTGGTTGGTGATTCAATTGTTAGACTTTGCGACTCATTTGTATACAAAGATGACAAAATGAATTCAATGGTGTCAAGCTTTCAAGGGGAAAAAATCCAGTGTATCAAACCAAGAATACAAATATACTTAAAGGTGTGGTCATAACCCATTTGTAACTCTCCACCTAGGCACTAAAAACAAAGGACTAGACCATGAAAAATATATCTGCTATGAGCACCTGAAATTAGGAACAAGACTAAAAAGTAGTGGCTGTGTGGTCCTTATTTCTGGTATCTTGCACATTCCACATGCTTCAAAAGAAAAGAACAACACAATACATCATATTAATACAAGGCTGTCAATTTAGTGTAAAAAGGAAGAAATAATGTTTATAGACACTGGGGAGGAATTTGAATGAAATTAAGGCTTGTATGCAAGAGATGGTCTCCATTTGAATAAACAGGTGACAATCTCGGAAGTGTTATTAGAACAAGGATGGATTTCATTCATTTAAACTAAGTTGGATGGGGTGGGAGGGTCATATCTAATCCTTCTAAATACACCAAGCAGAACAGAAATAAAACAAAACATCATATGAAAACTACCAGGAATAATGTATTTCCACCAAAAAACTGAAATGTATGCTGTGTAATGCAAGGAGCTTATCAAAAAGAATGATTTAGAAATAATACCGTCGGAAAATCACTTTGACCTGATCTCTGTTACAGAAACATGGTGGAAACCAGATGACACTTGGTGAAAGGCCATAGAGGGATGTCACTTGTTGGGATAAGATTGCACAGATAACAGGGGAGGTGGACTTACAGTATACATCACAAGTACTCATAACAGTTACAGATATAACATCCAAAATAAGGGACATATTTTCAAATCTAGAAGCTAAATGGTTTAAACTGATAAACAAAAACACTGTTGGCCAAATATTTGGGATATAATATAGACCTCCTGACATGGATGATTAAACAGACTCTGACATACTGCAAGAAATTGAAAAAAGAGCAGACCTCGGAGACACTGTAATTGTCAGTGACTAATTTTCTGGATATAAACTGGGATACAAATACTGCACAGAACTAAAGTGGAAAAAACTTTATACATATATGTAACCAACTAAACTTGGTATAAACAGTTAAAAAACAACTAGAAAAGAGAATACACTGATTAAAATCTGAAAATATCCATATTCCAAAATGTAATGTTAGTGTACCTTTAGCTGATAGTGACCATAATATCATCAAAGTCTCTATTCAATCATTGGTCACATAAGTTCTACTAAAAATTCCCCAAATACATAATCCTGACACCGACTAGCCCTAGCCTGACATCCCGATGCTGCACTTACCTGACAGTGTCATATCCCAATGATGGAAAACCCAACACTGAACTTATGCCGGGTTTCTGGTCTAGCGGGGGGGCGATGCCCCTGGCACCCCCTGAAATAATTATCACCAACTCCGAGTCCTGGCAAACTCCACTGTCAGGCTTACCATCATCAGGATGTGACACTGTCGGGTAGGTACAGTGTCAGAATGTTGGGCTCAGGCTGATGGGTGTCGGGATTTTGTAGTGATACCATCACATGTACAATGGAAATAATTGAAGTCTATCTTTATGATACTGGCAATGTAACTGAAATACAGCACAATCTTAGTGAATTCAATGGGAAGAAGAATGAAGGGATGCATTTGTGGGCAAATCATGGTGTAAAATTAAGCAAATCCTTAAATCTATCTGTGACAAATATATCATTAAGGTCAGAAAATATAAATAAGTGATTAAAACCAAAATGGCTAACCAAGTTAGTCAAAAGAATAATTAAGAAAAAATGAGACAATACAACAAATTCCTCATATCAAAGTCAAATGAGGACTGGATAAATATAAAACTATCCTTAAACGTGTAAGCATAAGGTTAAGAAATCTAAAAAGCAAGCTGAACTGGACTTGGCAAAAAATGCTAATAAACAAAATGGCAAACAGTCTTCAGCTACATTTAAATTAGTTAAAAAAGAATGACGCAAAAAATAGGACCAATTATTAAAAATGGGGTCACTATCGCCCTCTGTCAAGATTGAAATATGCTGTGAAAAGCACGAAATGAAGCCTGTCCAATGTAGAGCAAATGACACTATCTTCTTTAGCAGGGGGTTCCCCCTGTGCACATAGTGTTAAAACCCCCAGTAGGTGATGCAGGCAGCCGACACCTAGGCATGAGGCAGTTGGGGCAGATGTATGTCTGTGAGCTGTGTTGGGCTCATGGCTCAGGAGGTAGGGTGTCATGCAGTAGGTGTTGTGAGAGGTAGTGTAGTGTAGATGAGAAGTTCAAGGTCCATGGCTGAAGTATGGACTATATTGCAGCGTGCGGAGACAGATGTGTGGTCAGTGTATTGAATAGAGCAGCAGCCTTCATCCCTGCGGTAGGCAGCTATGGTTTCCGGGACTGTGACCCACCAGCAGGTAGGTGACTGCATCCTGCTGGTGTGTGTCCACATCCAGCATTTGCTTTGTGCCCAGGATAACACAGTATTGAACATTTTCCGGCGTTCCTGCCCATGGTCTGTTTGGGGGGGTAGTACATACATGTTAAGGCCACTCCCAGCTGGGACAGGTATGTGTAATCCTACAATTAGTAGGGCTGTAAATTAGGGTGTACTTCTGCTGGGACCAGTGACCCGTTAGGTGTCTGTCGTGTTAGAACACTGCAAAGCAGGATGTCATTACAGCTGATACAGAACCAGGCCTAAATATCACCCCATTCCATCTGAAATTACATTCACAAGCCACAGTAAATAAGAATGGGGTGACATTTAGGCCTCACAACCCAAATGACACACCCCGTCAGCTGTCAATCTTGGGATGATGGGCGGGTTCAGGGGAAGGGGCAACCCTAAACATTTTTCATTTCCTGACTTTTTGTGTTTTAACCCTAAGTGATGCATTAACATAGTTTTTTTGCATAGAATTTCCTTACTTTTTGAGAAAGAATAAAAAACTAAGAACTTGCTCAACTTGGTGGGTGCTCCCACCAACTTGTAAATGTAACACTATAATTCACATCTACGGGACATACCAAGAGCACCCTCCAAATTTCAGTGCAAAAGACCAAACCATGTCCAAGATATAACATGTTAAAGTTTGAAATTTTCATTTGTCAGAGTTGCAGAATTCCACAGCTGTTAACATTTTACAGGCACAATGACTGATTACTACATCCATGACACTACGGCTGGGTACCCTATCAATTTCAAGCCACCAGCACAATGCAAAACACTGTCTGCAACACATAAATTACATCATGCAATATCTCTGCCAAAAAAATTTTCTCCGACACGTAATTAACTGCATTGTATGACCGTGATTGAGGGGATACCCAGGAGAAATAAAGCAAGCAATATGCACTTCTGATGGAAATGCCAATGGGTTCTAACTCTCTGATGTGGTACAAGCTTTTATGTGAATAATGCACTTCTGCGGCCCAACTATGGGGTTGCTCGTTTTATAACATAATTTAATGGCTGCCACTCAGGAATGTGAATCCTAACAAATAAGAAGTGCAGCTCTAAGTCAACCTAACTAGCAATTGGCAGATGGGCTTTTCATTATGCAAGTCCAAAAGCCTGGAATGCCATCCCTGCAGCCCAAGACCCAAAAATACACAAATAAAGCTAAACAGAATAAAAACCTGGTTAATTAAACTGGGGAAAAAATTATCCTGTTGTTTTAGCTTGGAGTAGGTTATAGCTTTTAACCTGATTGCCCCCTTATTAAGAGTTATTAAACTGAATGTTTCTAAGCCTCGTTTTTTTTGATGTTAATGTATACAGAAGTTGTATATAATTAAGCATTATACAATGGCAAGAACATTTCCTGGACTCTGATTGGTCGGTGTGTGCCTGAGACGTAAGCAATAAGACACGACAGGGTGTGCATGGAACAGATTTTACTGCACGGCTAGGGGCGTAATGAGGCACGAGGCCTTGGCCGAGTGCCTTTAGCCCCTGGCGTGCAGTAAAATCTGTTCCATGCACTCACCTGGAGTTTCTTATTGCACTTATAAAATGGGCTCCTGTTTTAAAAACTTTTTACATTTGGGAAAAGCATGTTTATATGTAGAAACAATAGATTTACTTGTGTGCATTTATGATCAAATAGTCCTTCCACTCACAACAAATGATGTCACTGATGATGTCATTGTATTGTTGCCTACCTTCTTCTTCCTGTTTTTTCTGTTTTCCCCATTCAAGATATGGAATGTTTATCATAGAATGTTTACCATGGAATACATGGATTCAAAATTCTGCTCAGTTCCATTGGCAGAATGTTTTCTACTAACACTCTGTATGTAGACAACAAAGGCCTTTGTTACAGCCAGAGCCTCAGTTATCTCTCAGTCAGGACAAGAAGAAGAGAGTTACCTGACGAGCAGGTAAAGATAGAAGGGATTTTCACTGCAAGCAAAGAAACAGTTGTAGTGAAAACTATAAACAATACTTATTGTTTCTAATTTGTTCATGTGTGTAAGGAGAGTGTGATAATCAAGGAAACTACCGTAAATTAATTTGTTTTATATTTTATTTAAGGTAGTTTTATTTTAGGGCCCAGATGAAGTTTTTTTTTACAGTGTAAAGGTAGCAGCATGTTTGTGGTGGAAGATCAGTTCTGGCTGTAGGGGCTAACTGAAATGCCTGTGTTCCAAATGCCCATTGATCTGGTTTCCAGACTCTTCACAGTCCTTTTTTTTAGCCATGTGTAAACCATATTTTACACATAAATAACAGCCAATCAGATTCCATGATTTTACCCTGCCATTTTATAAAGTGATGATATTACACAATAACATCACTGTGTTGATTTTTTGGATGAGCATATGGCTGATATGGTTTTAATTTTTCAGAAACAAAGATATACTGCCTCACTAAAAATCTGCTAAAAACATTTTTATTTTTATTTTTGCTTTGTAAAACATCGAGCCATTGTATAATTGCAATAAGGCACTGCAAGGTGTGTATTGTGTAATAACGTCACACCTGGGGTGGTGGAAGCACTCGGCTTCGCCTCGTGCTTCAACCCACCCCAGGAGTGACGATATTACATGATAACACACACCTTATCATGCCTTATTGCTTAAATATTGAATGACGGGGGGTTACGTTAATGTTCTAGTTAATCACCCCCTGAGTGTGTAATTAACACGAGGCACAACCGAGTGCCATATTGCCCCCCAGGGGGTGATTAACTTGAACATTAACATAAACACCCGGAGTTCATTATTGCTATTATTATAATGGAGTGTCATAAAAAAATCTGTATGTTTCTGTTTTATGAAATTTTTTATAATTCTTACCGACTTTATAATAAAAAAGTCCTTCCACAGCAGTTTGTGAGTGGGAGCCTTGTCATGAGATAGAGCTGAAGTTAGAGCTGCCATGACGACCGTCTCAAACGTGGTACAAAATCTATATAAACAGTATTAAAATGAATTTAATGGGACCCTGTGGATCTCTCGGTGTAGTTTTTACAAACTTTTTGTGCTGGGCAGGGTCATTTGACCTGATAGCCAGAAGTCAGTCTGTCAGCATTAAACAGTTCTACCCGCCCCTCCCCCCACACACAAAGACATCTGTTCAACTTGTGTAACTGATTTTTTTCTTACTCTTTTTGTCCCAATGATGTTTGCTGGTGCCTGAGGGCAGTTACTGTAAATGCTAGAACAAAAGCACAGTGGCTCAGCATCTTAGCGTGACCGCATCTCTCTCTCACTCACTCACTCTCCGTGCATTTTATCAAACACTCTCTGCCAGCCAGTGAAGTTTTGCTCTAACAGCCAAGTCAGTTACCATCAAACAATGCCCCCAAACACACTTATTCAGCTGTGCAGCTTGTTTACCTTTAATTCTTACTTTTCAGTTGTATGAATTAATGGTCCCTTACAAGACAGCCTGCAGTGCACCTTTTCCATGACAATCATTCTCACTCTGTCTTTGATACAGCGGCATGCTACTGGTGAAACTCTTGAGCTGCTAGAAAACAATACTTATAAAATAAAAAAAACACCATCAAACCCTCTGCTGCCCTGTTTGCTCATTACATTATTTAAAGCCTCTGGCATTCCATTTCCCAACACTGAAGACACTGGCAGCATTCAGCCATGTTTTTTTTTTAAATAAATCGGGAGTCAGAAACATTCCATTTGCCAGTGTTGAAGACAGTAGCAGGATTCAGCCATGGGTGTCTTAAATATATTAGGAGTCAGAGACGGTTGGGGGGATATTTGCTGTAGACTATCCTTGACACACCAGACAAAAATTTTTCTTTAATTCTGTTGCGATTTGGCTGGCAGCAGTGTTGGGGCACGGCGTATCTAGGTAGGGTTTTTTTATTTTTAATTCTACCATTTCACTATCGATTGTAGAAGAAGAAGAAGAAGAAGAATCAGCATTTATATAGTGCTTTTCATACATCCAAAGCGCTTTACAAGCAATACTAGACTGGTAGTTGTATGTACTTCACTATTACAATGCATGATTTCTAATTATGTATGCCGAGTAGTACATTACAAACTAAAAAAACACAGAAATTAAGAGATATGAAAATGAGATAGATGGATGATTTCCAGACTTTTCAGTGTTAGGTTTATTACATGCTACCATTCACACTGGCCAGCACATCTACTGGGGGACATAATGATGACTGTACATTCTAACAATGGAACTTGAAAAACAACAAGACCTAGCTAAATTAATACTCTTATAATTAGCCTGGACAAGTACATTAATAAGGAGATTAACATAAGGCTCTCAGAATTCTGACAATCAGATTGTAGCATTTATGAGACCCTTGTAATAATTAAGCAATAATGAACAATGGGGGTTATGTCAATGTTCTAGTTAATCACTCCCTGGGGGTGTAATGTGGCACGAGGTGCAGCCAAGTGCCATATTGCCCCCAGGGGGTGATTAACTTGAACATTAACATAATCTCCAAAGTTCTTTATTGCTATTATTATAATTGGGTTACCTGTTACTGTAGTTTTAATTATTTTTTTTAATAGTTTTTGCTAATTTTGCGTAAAAGTGACATAAAATAGTCCCTCCGCCATACTAAATTATTATAAGGGTCTCAGTAATGTTGCAATGTCATAATGTTGTATCATTATCAATCAGTATTGCTATTATTATAATTGGGCTATAAGATACTGAAGTTTGAATATTTTATTTAATATATTTTGCTTATTTTTTTTTTGGTAAATTAACATAACATAGTCCCTCTGCCATGCTAAAGTGCATAGGGTTTGGGTTGTTTATATATTTTGCCCTCTTGTCAGAAAGGAATTAGATTTTTCTTTTCAACGTGGTATGCTGGCATTTTATTTTTAATATATCACTGTTTAAAATTGGTGCTATGTGATGTTTCTTGTCTCTCTTAGCCTACCTTATGATCAGGCTACTTTGTGTAGCAGTGTCAATGGCTCAGTAGGTAGCACACTCGCCTCTGAGGCCGGGAGATCAGAGGGCTGTGGGTTCAGTTCCCACATCTGGCACTTGGGTTAATATCCCAGTACTGACACTGTAGTGCAGCATGAGAGGGGTGCTGCACTTCTGAGGTACCGTCTTTCGGATGAGACATTAAACCGAGGTCCCATCTGCCTGGATTGGTGGTAGTTCAGGTGGATGTTAAAGATCCCATGGCACTTATCGAAAAGAGTAGGGGAATTTCCCCGGTGTCCTGGCCAAATTTCCCTCATTCACTAAAAATACCACCAACAGCTTAATCTGGTTCAAGGTCAGTTGGCATTCATCTGTATCCCCCTCCCCCGGGTCGTAGTCAGGATTTGTCTAGTGCGCTTACCTGGTCAACAAAAGCTAAATAATAATAAATAATAACTGCAACAAGACATGCTGTCAGCCTGAGCCTGTGTGATGAATATAGCCATAAAAAAGCCTTGGGCTGCTCGAGGTGAACCTGAATGTGGATGCGAAGTCTGTGGTAAGGAGAAGTACAGGCATGTTCCCATTAAATAATTACTGTCATTTAGTCACAGCAACATGAATATTCAAAAGTCATCCTGGGCTGAGGCTATTGAATATCTCTGGTTGATGTCAGTGAATCCAGCAAGTATTCACTGATATTTTGTGTGTGAATTACAAGCTGGTAATTTAGGGACACGTCAGTACTTGCTCCCTCCCCTCTCCCCAAAAAAGGTGCTCTGTGAGAGGACTTGGACCCTGTGCCTACTCCTCTGGTAGGAGGTTCACTGTCCTGTGTTGGTGGACAAGGCTACTGATTGCCTGCTGGGAACAGCTTTCAAACCGGATGCATTCTAAACAATGTTGTGGTTTTCTAGCAGGGATTGAACTGTTGCACTGTGACACTCGGGCTCATTTAGAGGATTTAAATGTTGGTGTACTGCTCCTGATTGTGGAATTATCCCCTGAGCAATACTCCTCTGGTGGAGCCAGGCTCACTGCCCTGTGTTGGTGGGTGGGGCTACCTATTGTCTGCTGGGAGTAGCTTTTAAACAGGCCACATTCTGAACAGCACTGCTGTTTTCTTGCAGGGACTGGACTGTTGCACTGAGTCATTTTGGCTTGCTTGGAGGATTTAACTGTCGGTGTCCTGCCTGTAAACTTAGCCCCTGTGCCCTACCCCTCTGGTGGGAAGTTCACTGTCCTTTGTTGTTGGACAAGGCTACCAATCATCTCTTACTGGGAACAGAACACAGGCAGAGATGTGCACAGGAAAACAGTGTTTCTCCATTGCAGTCAGAAATACGCAAAGCAGCCTGATGAACTTTCAACTTGTCTGAGCATATGGTAAGCTAGGAGAGAGAAAAGAAACACTACACACCTGCAGTTTTACAGTTATTTATTTAAATAATGACAGCATACTAAATTGAAAACAGCAACATTTGGGTGAGATCTTTAATGGTGGCTCTGAGTTCTGAGATTAGAATCTCTGTAAAAAGTAAACCTTAGTTTTTCAAATTAATTCTCCAGTAATTAGGCTCTACAGGTATATTCGTCAGGAGATTAATGTAAGGCTCACAGAATGCTGCCAACCAATTAGATTTCTGGATTTCTGAGACCCTTATAATAATAACCATAGACACATAATGGCTGTAAATCAAAAATTAGAAGGAATTCCAGGAAACTACCACCATGGTTCAACAGAATGAAGCCCCCTAAGCAAAACCCACCCTCCCTCAGTTGTCTTCCTAGGACACTCCTGGGCTGAGAAACCTGATTTTTTAATTCAGCCATCTCATCTCTCACTCGCGATGCATGATCGCAATCAAAGAATGTCACGATCAAAGAATTTGCAGGCTCATGATCAAAGAATAAAAAATGCTGTAAATCAAAAATTTGAAGGAGTTGCAGTACACCACCACCATGGTTCAACAGAAGGAAGCCCCCTGAGTAAAACCCACCCTCATTTGACTTCCTAGGGTACCCTTGGGCTGATGAAATGTATTTTATAATTCAGCCATCTCGTCTCTTGCTCGCAATGCACGATCACGATCAAAGAATTTGCAGGCTCACGATCAAAGAATTAAAAATGCTGTAATTCAAAAATTATGAGGAATTGTGGGAAATCACCACCATAGTTCGACAGAACGTAGCCCCCTGAGCAAAACCCACCCTAATTTAACTTCCTAGGGCACCCCATGGCAGAGAAAATTGATCTTTTAATTTGGTGATCTCATCCTTCACTCGTGATGCACGATCTCAATCAAAGAATCTCATGATCAATGAATTTTCAGGCTCGTGGTCAAAGAAATTGCATGCTCAGGATCAAAGAATAAAAAATGGTGAAACAATTTTTTTGGCTGATTTAAACGAAACCAATGCCATGCCTCGATAAAATGAAGCCCCCTGATCAAAACCCTCATTTGTGTCCCTAGCCAAGCCCTGAGCTGAGATAATTGTGTTTTCAGCTCATGATGCAAGATCGCATTCAAAGAATCTCGCTATCAAAGAATTTGCAGGCTCGCAGATCAAAGATCGTTAGCGAGTCGAGACCAAAGATTTTAAAACCTGATAACTCTATTTGTTTACCATTTTGGATGAAACCAAAGACATGGCTTGAAAGATAGGAGCCCTCTGAGTAAAACCCATCCAAGATTTACTGCAGGAGTGACCCCTGAGCCGAGATATTTGTGTTTTTGCTACTGGAAATTTAAAAACAAGATGGTAGACCTCGCGATCAAAGAATTCTCGGGAACAAAGATTTTTGAACCACGAGACTGCAAATTCTTTGACCACCAGGTGGGACCAGATGGCCAGAACCCCGTTCTTTGCTCACAAAACATACAGTACATATACATTTTCCCATTGACTTATAATGGGAACTTAAAAGTGGCATAACTTTTGAATGTCTTAATATTTTTTCACCAAACAAAAAGCAGAATATTCAGCCACCAAAGATCTTTCAAACAAGTTATCTCACAGAGCAGCAGACCACACAATGGCAGCACATGACCACATACAAAATCCCAAAAGCTGCCTCCAAAAATGGATAATTTTGCATTTTTCAGCATTTTCATGTGCAAAGACCATAAGTACAATCAAAACAAAATTTGACAAAGCAAGAGATCTACCATGCCCCACCATGCATTCCAAATTTCAGGCAAATCCATTGAATGGATCCAAAGTTATTAATGTGCAAAATGTTGACTTTAACATAGAAATGACATCTAAACCCTAAATATAGTGTCACGACTGATCCATTATATATATACAGTATATATATATATATATATGTATATATATCTTCATTGCAAAAAAACTTCATTAATGCATAAGTTAGGGTTGTTAGTAAAGCAACAAAAATAGGAAAATGTGGCATTAGGGTTACCAACCCTAACACCCAACCCCCAGCTTGCAGACACCAACAGGCATCAGGAGGTGCCTTGGGGTCATCAGCCCTAATGCTTTCCCCATTCCATAAGTAAATAAGCTGAGATGGGTACAGTATAGGAAAACAGGGTGAGCAATAAGCCTTATGATCCCAAGGTACCCCCAATGCCTGTTGGTGTCTGCAGGGTGGGGGTGGGCCATGAGGGTTGGAAACCCTAATGTCACATTTCCCCACATTTGTTGCTTTACTAACAACCCTAACTGATGCATTAATGAAGTTGTTTGCAATATATATATATATTTATATTTATATATATTCACGCCAAAAAAAAACCCTCAGTTTAAGGCATCAGTTAGGGTTGTTCCACAGTGACAAAGGCAAGGAAATTCAGTGTTAGGGTTGAAAACCCTAACTTCACATTCACCCCCCAGCCCCACATACACACAGACACACACACATGCAAGTAGGTGGGTGGACCAAGGCAACATGACCAATCACAGACAACAAGCAGCAGGTGACAGAAAATACAACTGTCTAAATGTACTACAAAACATCCCCACCCACCTGACCAGGTACTGCATGCTCAGTGGAGATCCACAGCAAAACTGAGGCCATATATCCCAAATGTACACATCCCTGATTGCAGGTGCACACAACGTACCACACTTAGGAGTTGCATGGGCTTACCTAGTGTTCTAAGACACTGTTTATTCTCTATTTATTACAGCTTTCTACAGCAATAGTCAATCAGTCAGAATGCGTTTGTGGTCGCAGAGGGAGATGTGTTGCCTGGCTCAGTCAGCCCAGGCCAGGGAAAACCCACGCATACTACTACTTAGTACAAATATGAAACTGGAAAAGATGTGGAGGCACATTCATGAATATATGCGCACTGTGCATAAGGTGTGAAACAAAAATGCAGCAATGTGTAAAAGGAAGTGGTAGCTGTTGCATCACCAGTTCTGTGTACTGAAACAGAGAGAGGAGATACCGGAGAGTGATGTGACCTGGTACTACCTGGCTTACGAGATGTGGGAGGCAGCAGGAAAGCCACAAGCGGGGAAGCGCCTAACAGACCGTGAGTACAGAAACTGTGTGTCACTAAACATGTTTTCTTTTGTAGAAAAAAAAGAAATACCTTATTATTATGTTAAGGAAACAATGATGAACTCTGCTAAGTTACGGAGATGTACTACTTAATGACCACCTGTGGGTATAATGTTGTATGCCACAAAGTTGGGTGGCGTATTACCCTCAAGTAATGATTTAATTGATAATGTAACATAACCCCAACCTCTCCAGAGGATCCTGTAAAGACAGTGTAGTAAGCTGATCAATGTAAGGTTCTCATAACAGTGTCAACAACTGAAATATAAGCATTTTTAGAGCCTTATACTATATAATAACTTCAAATGACCTAAAAAATTAGACTTTTCTGATTGTCTCTTTGCATTGTAGCAATCAAATGTCAATCTTCTATTGAAATGCATGGGCAGCTTAGACATACAGTTGCAAAGGTTCAAAATTATCCATTGACATTATAGATTGTAATATCAACTATCAATACCATACATTGTTTCAATGACAAATCTATCAACGAGTAGAATCACAAAACTACCGTATTCAATGCAATCTTTCTAATCTCTCTTTTCATAGATCGACAAAGGCGTTCCCCACCACGAAGCGAGGTAGTGCCAGCTGCAGAAAGGGCTGTGGAGGCTGAACATTCTCATGCAGACAGTGTGATTATTGTCGAATCAGAAGGTAAGAAAATCACACAAGAAAAACTTAGCCATAGTTACTATTACAGGTCTACATTGATTACACTTTGATGCAGTGAACCCACTAAGCTGCTATAAGATTGGAATGTACTGTACAATTTGCATAAGTCTACTTTGTGCAAACCGGAAATAGTTTGTGTATTAGCACACAAAAAAAAATCGCAAAGCACATAGAATAATTAATTTCCCAAGTATTCTGACCTCAATTATTAGCAAATTGTTCTGAAATTGTTGCCAGTAGTAGTATTCCCCTGTGTGTTCTACAGTAAAGACATATCACATCTTAACCGTATGAGTAAAAAGCAATACCTTACACAGTACTAATGACTCAAGAAGAATAACATAGAGAAGAACAAAGTATTTAGTCACAAAACAGAGTTCTGTTTGAACAAAAGTGAACTCATTAGTATGTCTCACAGCTATAGGCATAGTGATTTCCTAACCATTTCATACAAAATCATTTAAATGAATATGTTACTATCAAATTGTGATACATAATAAAATGTTGTGTGAAAATCCTGTAACCTCATTGGTCAAAACATGTTACATGAACATGGGTAAATCCAGCATAACCAACAGCTGACTAATGGCATTTATGAAAAGCATTATTTAACACATTTTAAATAAATGTTAGACATGCATACATTGTGTAATCACAATAACGTACTCCAGGGTGTGAATTATTGGCTGATTTATCTACTTCTTGTGTGGTAAGTCACTAGGCTACACCTCGTGACACACCATACAAAGCATGGATAAATCCCCAGTAACCCACACCCTGTTGTGCCTTATTGCTTAAATACCAGTCTGTCTGTGTCTGAACAGAGTATGTGGGAGTGAGGGTGGGGTACGGGAACAGCAACACTGCCCAATAATTGTAACATTGCAGCTAAACACTGTTACTTTCTTATGGAGATTAAACTTGTATTCATCAACTGAAATATACATTGTGTAACCAATAACTGAACAGTTGCCATGCAGGTAACTGGGCTAACAACATGGAACAGTAATGTCCCCTTTCTCACAGAGTTACACCATCTATCTCCATAGAATTTGTTTCACTATCACTGCAAAGGCACTATTCACAACTTGTATAAGTAGCCGACGTGACATTGCCTGTGTCATGTCATGAAACACCTAAGTGTTCCAAGTTGTCTACCATTCATTTGGTTATCTGTCACTGAGATGTTCATGACCATTGTTGAACTTAAAAAATACATTGACACAATGTACAGTGGGAGAGTAATGCCTGCGGCAGTGAGATTTCCATGTGTAATACCATATACTTCTTACAAGTTCAAATATTTATCAAACTGTGACAACACATGTACAGTGTCACTGTGTCTATACTTTCTTTATGTGTAACTTTCTACTCAGCATGCAGTATCTCCCATCACTTGCAGATAAGGACTCTTATTATTTAGCTGCTAATAAACAACTACTAACTTTTTCAATAACAGCCTAATAAAGTAATACAGCTGAACCATATAGACGCATTCCTTTTGTTTAAAAGTATTTCTCTACACTTAGAATACAATAACAGTATCATTTAGAGAACTGAAATACCTTCATATATGTTAAAAACCATCTATCTGTCTTACAGTGGTTGGGAGACATCAGAAACACCAGTGTGTAAGTCAAACAAGGAAAAAAAGCTGACACAAACGTTATGCAGTACTGCAAAAAGTATCAGTTAATTAAACAATAATGAACTCCAGGGTGTCTGTTGTGCTGGCATAACGTCACGCCTCAGTTAGTTGGAAACAAGGCCACAGGCTGAGTGCGTGCAATTACTGAGGTGTGACGTTATCACAAATAACACACACCCTGGTCACCATTATTGCTATTATACAGTGGCTCGTTGTTATACTGAATTAAAAAAATCAGTTTAAATATATGCAACTAATAAGAGTGTTAACTGCAGAGTACCTGTTATCAAGGAGGTATACTATTGATGTCCATGTCCTTTTGTTTTACTATGTCTCACTACTCAAGATGCAGTACCTGCACTGTTTTTGTGGGGGTGAATTCCTTACTGAGACTGTGCAAGTCCTAACTGTACAAACTTGTGCACAACTGCAATCAGGAAAGTGTACCATTGATGTCCATGGACTTAGTTTCACTATGGTTCCACACTCATGACTCAGTACCTGGTCTGTGTAGGGGGCGAGGGCATTGCCTGGCTGACGTCATGCAACTCCCAACTGTACTAACTTGAGTGTACTTGCAGTGAGGGAGATGTACCATTCATTTCCATATCCTCAGTTTAGCTGTGTCTCTACACTCAGTAGACAGTGCCTGATCTATAGTGTGGGAGGAGAACTGCATGGCTGAGGGCATGCAAGCCATAAGTGTGATAACTGGAGTGTACCTGAAATCAGGGTGCTATACCATTGATGTCTATGCCCTTTTGTTTTACTGTACCTCTACACTCAGGATGCAGTACACCCTCTGGTTGGGGGGGGGGGGATTCCTGACTCAGCCTGTGCAACTCCTAACTCTGAAAATGTGTGTACACCTGCAATTAGTAACACGTACCATTTATGTCTATCTCTTATTTTACCTGTGGCTCTACACTCAGTACACAGTACCTGGTCTGTGGGTGGTGGCTGTGCGCATTGCCTGGCTGAGACCAAGCAACTCCTTACTGTTCTAACTTTACTGACCTTGCAATTAGGAATGTACACCATAGATAGCCACAGCCTTACTATTGCTGTGTCTCTCTACTCAGCGTAACTGTGCAAACTTGTCTACTGCTACAATCAGTGAGGTGCAGCATCGATGTGCACAGGCTTATTTGTACTGTAGATCTATACTCAGTATGCAGTACCTGGTCTGAGGGTTGGGAGTGTAAAGAAGCTGATGAATAGGAGAATGGGTTGACAGTTAGTACCAATGACCCCAATGTGCACCCTGATGCCGGTTGGTGGGGTGGGCTGGAGGGCTCCAAGGGGGGTTTCAGCCCTAACAGTGAATTTCCTTGCTTTTGTCACTGTGGAACAACCCTAACTGATGCAGTAAATGGATTTTTTTGCCTCTACTTTCCCTTCTATTTGAGAATGATGGCAAGAAACAGTGAAAGTAATAAATCACTTAAAATATGTGCTTGTGTGAAATACTATTTCTGTCTTTCAAGAGAAGATGATAGATTTCTATGCATAACCACATTCTTATGTAGTAATAGTTTGTTTTTCCTCTTTACAGATCAGCTATGTAAAAAGCAACACACTGTGCATTACTGTTGTGTTCGGAGGCTCGAGCACAAGGTTGACTGTTTGTCAAATGAAATAAAAGAAATGAAAACACAACATGAAAATGATTTGAAAACAATCAGACAGCAACAAGATAAATTAATAAACCTATTGACTGCTCAGCAAGCAACAGTCAGTCTTGTGCTCGAGTCTGTGAGCACAGCAGCAGGTGCCAGTGCGAACAGCATCACTGCTTCACCTGTCACCATGAGCAGTCTCTCTGACCACTGATGGACAGCCTCCACAGCTACGTCCGGTATCTCCTCTTAAGCTGGCGCAACAGCTTCCACTTCTGATGCACCCCCAGTTTTTCCAGTTTCCGGCCTGGGCTGGCTGAGGCAGGCAACACACCTCCTTCTGCTTTTCATGAGCAACCTAATTGTTTTCTATTTAATTTATTTAAACAAGGCATTTATTTTTGTATAAAAAAAAATTCTTTCCAACAGATATTTCTATATATTTTTGCAAGTCTATTTTTATTTTGTTGAACAAAGCTAAACTATTATTTCACTGTCTTTTTATAGATATATATATTTTTGTGTACAAATAAAATATTTTCATATCAATACATTGTTTTTATTGAACAACTTGTTAAAAACAGTAGTTCTAGTCAGGGCTATGTAACTTGGAACAAAAAATACTTATCTCACATCGTTTTCAAGATACGAGCCCCCAAAGGCACGGCATACGACACCATGTTAGTCTATGGGAATAAAATGACAACTTTAGAGTACCATAACTTGGCAACCATGCAATTTCTTTTCACTAAACCACCAAAAGGCACATCTGTGAGATGTTGGCTGCCTTTTCTCCAATTCTCAGCCCAAAAGACCAAACCGTTTGTTTGCAGCAGGGTGACAAAGAATTCATCTCATTTTTGCCATAGTCTGAAATGTAGTGTCGCAATTTGCAACACTTTTCACAAAAATTTGCAAAAGTGTAGTGTGTGAGATACTACTTTGTGACACTATTGTTTCCAGAAATTTTAAAAACATATTTCTGGGGTGTTTAACCCCAAAATAAATACATAGCTAGCATCCTCAGGGTCCGACTAGGTAAACACAAAAAGAATTGTATCCCTAGAGGGTCCCAAATTTAAATGGCAAGCATTTTTCTCATCACTAACTGAAAACAAAATGGCGGATTTGCAACACTACTAGGACCATTTGTGACGCTAAAAAGTGCATTTGCGAAAGTGTTGAATATTTTGTTAACTTTTCCCAATGACTTATAATAGGAATTGTTTTTTGAATAACTTTTGAACCGTTCTATATTTTTTCACAAAATCTTCAAAAGGCACATCAGGGACCCTGGCCACATTTTCCCTGAAGTTTTCAGACCAGTCGCACAAACCGTGCGACTTGTAGGTGAGAGCAAAGAAATCGCAAAAAAGCGTAATTGTGCAATTTGTTGTCACTTAATAACTCCCCACCCATATATCTGACCAGTATGAAGGCTGGCACATCCTAAGATCTAACATGCTCAATTATGCATACTAAATGTCAGGCAAATCTGTTGAACGGTGGCAAAGTTATTAAGGTGCAAAATTTGACCCTTTAACCTTAAAAGTGCTACTCAACCCTAACTGTGGTAACACTGCCGTGCTACCATAATATATAGTTCAAAAAATCTGTTTCAAAATATAAAAAGCATAAAAATTGCATGTACCTTGATTTCCGAATATGCCATTGTCAAATGCCTTTGGATTACAAACCCAGATAAATGGTGGACAAAACAATGGAGGTTAGATAAAAAATAGTAAAAAATTCAGACTTTGTGGAAAACAATCAGGTGCTATTAGGGAATTTTGTTTTTTAATCATGATTGTAAAACAGCTATATCAGTAGTTTTGAATGCTTTCAAAGCCACCATCCACGCCCATATCATTGCATATGAAATAACATATAGGAAATAATAACAATAAAAATTAACCTATGACAGAAATTGCTAAAATTAGACAAAGAAATAGTGCAAAGGAAATTGAGCTAACTTTAGAGATTTAAAGATAACAATGAGTTCTTCAAGTAAATAAAAACTGAAAACTTCAATAAAACATCATAAGTTAAAAAAAGATAACAATGAGTTACAAGGTGTCTTAAATCAGCAAATTTTGAAGACTATGCAAATGTTAACACATATTTTAATGGAGATAAATCTAGGAAAATTGTTAGCATTCATGCTTAAAAACATAAAGATAGAAATACAGTCATAAATATCTGAGATACAAAGAGTAACCTGGAAACAGATAATGAACAAATAGCTCAAATATTTCTTTAGTATTACGTAGGTATTTACCAGGTTCCACAGGAGCAAATCTCCATGATTAAATAGTATAAACAGTCCCTTTTCAACTTGACAAGTGTAGATGGCATTTTATTTACTAGAGAAGAAATAGAACAGGCAATATACACAGACAGGTATAGGCCAACTGCACGCCTTAATCAGGATTACAAAATCCTCACTAAATTAATTATGAAAAGAAATGAGGGCCAAGTCCCTATAATAACTGCATCCTCCCAAACAAGATATGTGAAAGCCCAAACAATATTTCAAGGTCTTTATAAAATACAATGTGCATTCCACCATGTTAAAAAGCAATAAAAGGAGAGAGAGAATTACTTGTATCTCTCAGGCAGTTTATATTCTTAACTTGATTGTCATGAAAATCTGTCTGGAAAAAGCTACTTTCCTGATATCTTTTAAAACAATTATTAACAGTGTCAGTGGCTCAGCAGGTAACACACTCATCTCTGAGGCCGGGAGATCAGAAGGCTGTAGGTTCTATCCCTACACCAGGCACTTGGGTTAAATCCCAATACTGACACTGTAGTGCAGCATGAGGTACTGTCTTTCAGATGAGATGTTAAACCGAGGTACCATCTGCCTGTTCAGGTGGATGTTAAAGATCTCATGGCATTTCTCAAAAAGAGCGGCAGAATTTCCCCGGTGCCCTGGCCAAATTTACCCCCATTCACTAAAAATACAACCAACAGCTTAATCTGGTTCAGGGTCAGTTGGTGTTCACTTGTATCCCCTTTCCCTGGGGCATGCCTGAAAATAGGCAGAATTTGTCTAATGCACTTACCCGGTCAACAAAAACTAAATAAATAGACAAATTGTAGAAATACTCTAGAAGCATTTTTTTGTATTCATAATTTCACTTTCAGACCTGTCACAATGCAAAACAGAGTAAGACAAGGTTGGCCAAGCTGAAGTTGGTTCAAACCACCTTTCTTTCTTTACTTGAGTATGCAGACTTCTTATATGGCCAAGATACTGCTGGTGCTCTTGCAAAACTAGACACACTCTATCACCTTGCCTTAAGATCTGTTACAGGTTTACCATATTCTACCCATCACTGCTCCCTGTACATGGCAGTAGGATGGACATCCCTTAGCTGTAGCCAAAAGAGGAATGCTGCATTCTGGACTTATAAGGTGATTATAGGAATGCTGCCTCAGTACATCTCCGTCTGCCTCCCGATATGTACTCTCGGCAAGTATGCCCTGAGAAGTGCTTCCTTCATTGCTCTGTATATATACAAGGCAAAATCATGTTTCAGCAGAGCAGCCATAAGTTATGTACTACCTCAGATGTGGAATAAGTTGCAAAGGACCCTGAAACTAACCCATCCTATCTCCCTTTCTACCTTCAAATCTCTTTACCTAAGTCATAACAAGAAGCCATGCACCGTCTTTACTTGATGATGATAATCCTATAACCCTAACCAGATGACTCCTGCCTCCACAGTTGAACAGTGTCTGATATTTATATTTGGGGGCTCCCCCTTTGCCTTCCCCTATCCACGGCCCCTGCTCTCACCTCTTTAGTTAACTGCCATCCTCCTAACCCCCTGTCTCTCTCCTCCTCCCCCAGAATCTTTTTGTTGGCTGAACCTAGATTCCCTTCTACTGCAGCAGTTCACATATCAACAATGTGTTTTTTTCTTTTCTTCATTCAACTCCCCTATGTCCCTGTCCTGGACCGTACCCTTATTCTGTTGTTATTACCTCCTCACAAATACATTCTAGAGTAGCCTTTTAACTCTCACCCCTACCCTGGACCTTTACTTATAGTGTATATTGGGTGCTTTTTAATCTGCTGTGCCCATCGACTGTTATATCTATTCATGTATATTTTCATATATACTTGTATGATATGTTACCAGTTTAGTTCCCTGACCCAGATTCCAACTGTCTTTCATTACTGTATATGCCCTTGTTATCACTGTATATATTTTTATTTATATTGTATTTTATTCCTGCTTGTATATTGTTCATTGTATCTTTCTGATCTGTCTTATACTGTATACCCCAGGTCCACCTCGAAAATTAGTGATGCTCAACGGTGATCTCCTGGTTAAATAAAGATTTTGATTGATTGATTGACCAGTTTTATTTATTATAGCCCTCAAACCCTTTTTGGCATGTATTTGTTCACATAATTATATAAGTGGTTTTCCATTTGTACAGGGTAAGTTGAACACTTTTTCAGATGATATTTTAATCTGATAAGCGAACCACGAGGTTCTTTTCTGCTTCTGATGGGAGAGTTCAACATTTTCTCAGGACTGTCAGGTAATACATTGCATAAAGCAAAATCAGTGATTCTAATGAACACAGCCATTTCTGATGCTACAAGGGAAATAGTTAAAGTAATTAAGATAGAAAAAAATAGTTGAGCACACTTTAGATATTGATATTGTATCTACAGCTACATTAAATTTTAGCAAAGTGACTAATAAGATTTCCAGTCTATTAGACAGGTGGCAAAACCTAACACTTTCACTGTGGAGGTGTGTGAACAACATAAAAATTATAGCTTATCACATATTTTGTTTTTATTTTGGGCGGAGATAGTGCTTATTCCATATAATTCACTACAGGAGTTTAGGATCCTTTTTTCCCCAAGTTTCTTTGGAGGGGAGGTTTATTTATTTATTTGTTAACCGGGTGGGTACACTGGTCCTAGGGAACGTTTTCAGGCACGGCCCAGGCCATATATATGGCACATATACTGTACACAGATACAGAAGTTGTAGATATATCAAATGAAAATTACTAGGATATAACAGTAAAAGATACAAAGATGATCAAGGATTTAACATTTGCAGATTACAGTTTAAGAACACTACAACAGTATGATAGAGCAAAATGGTGGCATAGGAACTATGGAGATCAAGCATAGGTGTCAGGATGCAATAGGGTTCAATTCCATATAGATTTGGATAGTAGGGTGGAAGATAAGTTGGATTTGAAGGTCAGTGTATGGCCTAAATTGAGGACAGAGGAGGAGAGGCTCTACGGAGAATGCTTTCTGGCCCATGTTCATGTTAGAGCGAGGGACACTTAGCAATCATTGAGACAAGGACCTCACCATCCTAGTGCTTTGCTTATTGCAAAAGAACCTACTTAGGAGAGAAGTTGAGCCCACCACAATAGTTTTATAGACAAGACCACCCAGGTGGAGGTCATGTCAGGCCTGGGGAGAGAGATAACCTAGAGAGGCATACAGTGATGGGTAGTTAGGGGGCTGAGAGAATAAAATGACAGATGCAGTTATATGCAGTGTTTAGTCAGTTAAGTTCCCTGGATAAGGTCTGTGAGATGACAGGAAAGCAGTACTCTAGGAGAGAGAGCTTTGTACCCCTTTCTATCACTAGTCGTGCCTCGGGTTAAGAAAGTGTTTCAGGCAGTAGCAAGCTCCAACCTGCTGGTGCAATCTCTAGATAGTTGTATTTACATGTTCACTGAATGTGAGGGAAGGGTCCAGAGTGACTCCCAGATATTTATAACTCTTGACATGCTTGAGAGGTGCACCTTTAGGGACCAAGATAGAGAGGGAGTTAAGCATAGTTGTGGATAATTTGTGGAACTTTTGACTGAAACCAAATAGCATAGTCTTGGTTTCCTTAGTGTTAACTAGTAGTCTGTTTGTGGAGAACCAGTTGTGTGCTATTTTGAAGTTGTGAGATAGGGAGTGGGACAAGGAGGGGATACTGGGATCACTGCTGTAAAGGATCAGATTATCTACAAACATAATTTTCAAACAGTCAGGGTTTATGTGTAGCAGGTTATTGACAAATAGGGAGTAGAAAATTGTGTCCAGTATGGATCCTTGTGGGACACCACTAGTCAACTCGAGGGGAGACAAGAGAGCAGCACTAATGTATACACTTTGTGACCTCCCGGAAAGGTAATGATGAAACCAGTTTGCCATTCCCTCAGGTAAACCAGATGAAGCCAGTTGCTAAATTAGGAGGTTGTGGTTGACAAGATCAGAGGCTTTGGATAAGTTGATGAAGATGGCTCTGGTTAGCCTACCCTCATCAGCAGATCTGACTTGCCTGGAAGAACATGTGTTTATTAAGAGTAAATGGATGTTGGGGATGTCCAGATCCTATAAGTTACTGCCAAGTTACTAAGATACAATATGTTTAGTCTGGAAATGGGCTTTGGATTATGACCTGGATGTAATAATACAAAATGATTTTTTCCCCACAATTTTAAAAGAAAGACCATATATTGCCTTCTTTTCACAAAGATATAAAGTTCCCAAAAGTTCACTACTATCAGCTGTCACATTAATATAAAGAAAGCACAATCTACAGTACATATTAAGACATGTATTGCATGAACAATGTTAGGGTTAGCCTCATCTTATAGTAATGAAAATCCACTTATTACAATCCTTACATTTGAACAGAAACTATGCCTAGTAGGTATTACAAAATGGGAACATATTGCTATTAACAATGGGCTAATGCTTTTTGATTAACTGAATAACAAGTATAAAGATTTAAAGCTGAACTGGTTTGAATATAATCAAACTGATAGAATATTCATAAATATGACAAAAACATGGGCCCTAATCCTCAGATTGATTGGCAAGAATAAACACTGGAAGACTATAGTAGAATGAACACACTCCTTGGTAAACATGTAAGTTGGTGTTATAAATTAATCATGCAACATTTCTACCTACAAGCAGATTGGACCTTGAATAATAATAGGTTGAAGTGAGGGGGTACTTTAATACATATATCTGAGTACAAATGGACAGGATTATTAAAACAAGCAAATACAATTTTTATTTATGTGAAAAATAAAACCATCCAATTGAAATATTGTACATGTCATATTATTACCCAGCAAGTCTTTTTAAAATGAGGCTTAAACAAAGTAATTTATGTTGGCATGAATGTGGTGAAGTGTGCACTTTACATCATCAGTTATGGTTCTGTCCAAAAGTTTCTGAATGGTGGAAAGTAACTGTGGTTGAGTTTGAGAGGTCACTAAACTGCAACATTATACACAATGATCACATATTGTAAGAAATTATTTTTCTACATTGAACCCTGATAATAATCAGAAAAAAAAGTAGCTACATTAAACAATGACAATAATCAGAAAAAAATAGCTGTACTAGCTTCTGCCTGCAGGAAATGCTTTGTATTAGAGCAGTGGAATCGTTCTACTTTAACAGAATTTGATAGACTGAAAGGAATTGGTTTGTTCTCTAGCTGTGTTAAAACTGAAAAATGATTACAAAATGTTCAAGACTATGATCCTTTGCATAAAGAAACTGCAGATTGGTATAGATTGGTTGGGATTTTACCTGAACCACTTAGGTCCTGAGCTAAGCAGCTTGACTGCTACCACAATACAAGTTAGACAGTTATATTTGCTAACATAGGGTAACATTGTGGTGATAAAGACCCACTATTGATGTTTATTGAATTTATACTAATTTGATTTATATTGAAGCCAGCCATGTGCTAGGAGAAGAAAATGTATTTATTTAAAATTTGGTAACCATTAAAGGCACACTGAGCCGAGGCTCGTTTCTAGGTGCAACCCAGGGGACAGGGTAGTGGGTTAAACAATAGACATACAAGAGTATAAAAACAGCAAAATACAGGAGTGACCAAACTAGGAAAGTATATTACAAGGTAGAGGATATATAAACAGGGTACGTATTTGGAGTAGCATAAACTGACAAGGTGTAGAGTAGTGCAAAATAAAGACAGAAATAATTTATCTGTATTAATTGAAGAGATGAAACCTGCATGAGTGTAACAGTTAGTAAATAAGGTAAACAGAAAATTGATAGGAATATATTAAGTCATGATAATGCACTGGGTGAACATGTATTGGAACATGTACTGGTTGGTATCTTGTTATTTATGTCTTTGTTTTGTTTTGATTAATGGAAAAAATAAAGAATTATTGAAAAAAGTTGAGGTCGGGCAGAGCCTACGGAAATTCCATTTCTGCAGCTACCAGATAAGTCTTTTTTTTTCTTTTAGCTTTGTATACATTGTTATCTTTTTTTGTAAAAGTCTTACGCATTTCTTTTACTTTCTCATTTAGCAATATGTTGTAGCACAGCAAGGTAGATTTAGAAAATGTGACCCAAACAAATATAAATTACAACTATATACTTATTTTTATGCAAGTGTTCTCTCACTGTACTCAGGGACATTAAAGTACATAGGGCCTTTACCACACAAAGAGGTAGGGTAATCTTCAAAGAAATGGGGTTAACATAGCCCTAAAGGTATGGTTTGGACATCTAAAACATTCTGTACTTTCTGTTACTTTACAGTTTACAAACATTACAGAGAAAGCAGATGGCTTAGCTGATCTCTGTTTCTGTCTTACACACACACACACACTTCTTAATGGGCCTGATATTCTTTATACCATACATAAGGCACTTACAGTCTATGGTAAGTGCTACCCTTTTCCTATACAGTCACCCAGTCTGTCACTTTACTGATATGGGGGGGGGGGAGTACCCAAGTGACTGCCTTTACTGCAGTAATTATACTGTTTTTGAATCTCTGATTTGAATTCCTACCCATTTCTTTTCTTTTTTTTTTGTTGGGTGGGGGGGGTGTCTTCTGGTTACAACACAGAAGGAAAATGAAGGAAGGAAGTAACAAGAACACAGGAAAAATATGAACAGGACAGATAAGCATACATACATCTATCCCAAACCGTATGTGCAAGAGTTAGGAATATAATTATTCATAGCATAAGTTAATTAGTACATTCAATAGTAGCTTTAGAGCTATCACTACGATGGCAAGGCAGTTTGGAAACTCAGAGAGGTAGCATTATGCGTCATGAGGTCCAGGCTCCAGTCATTTGAACCTTAGTGTTCTTACATGCCCTCTAAACAGTATCAACAGGCAGGCAAAGCACTACAGAGCACATAATTCTGCACTTTCACTTTTTCGCTTTCTCCTGTCTGGCTGCCTGCAGCACAACACAGGTGGGGGCAAACTGCCTCCCTTGGCTCTTTTTCTTTGGAGCAAGTTGTGAGTCCTTGGATGTTTAAGCTCTGAAGGGTGGAGCAAATATACCTCTCTGTCTTTTACTTGAAGGGAACCCTACGCTATTTCCATACAGGTTGTTCTCACAACCTCAGGCTTGTCTTGTCACTTCTCAGTCCCTGCACCCTGCATTTCTTTCTACTGGACACCTCCAAGTGGTGTGGGTCCTAGGAGTGTCAGTCTTCATGTGTTTTACCCTGCATTTTTCCTCCTTTGTTCCCCTGTCCACCTTCTGATCTGGTGCCATGCCCAGCTGCAATAGCCCTGTGTGCTCACAGCGAAGGGTAAACCCAACTTGGCCCTGTTACAGGGGTCTCTGTGACAGTAGAAGGGTATCCAGTTATAGTAGTGTTCCTGAACTGTGCAGTATAAACCATGTGATCAGGACATCATGAGCAGGAATAGCAATAGGGGAAGAATAGTGTCTACTAGCTACCACTACCCCTACCCCTGTTGCTATTCTACCAGGATAGAAGCACTGGAGAAGAGAAAGAACAGTGCGCTTGCTGGCTGAGCTGCCCCCATGGCAGAGTGGGTTAAGCCAGCAGCTCAGCTAGCCAGATTGGGAGATGAGGTTTCTAATTCTGGTCTCCCCTTGAGGATTTTATTTTCTTGTTGTGGAACTTAGTATTTTATTACAAAGGGCCATGGAAACAGTATTCCACAGCCCCACAAATTTCATGTTTTCCCTGTGATCCACTCCCCCTTGGAGTTGGAATCTTTAAGTTCGAGGGTGTGGGGGGGAAGAGCCCCCCCCCACATCAGGGTGTGTGGTGGGGCAGAGCCTCCAACATAAAAATACATTTTTACAATGGTAGTGGTTGTCTCTGTGGTGTGCAACTGCTACCATTGGCACTTTGTTGGGTGGCAGCATTTTTTCCTGCTGCTGTAGTGGACAGGGCTGTTAATACAGTGCTGTTATAGACGGCGCTGTTATTGACAGTGCTCTTCTGACCTAGTGCCCAGTAGAAGCACAATGTCTCTGTTGTCAAGGATGCACTGCTGCTGGCAACACTTTCCTAGCCATAGTCGCCTGATCACAGATGACTGGAGCTCAGTTCTTGACCTGGGTACCCTGCATAGTGCTACAGCATGCCAGAGCTGGGCCATTGGGTGGGTTCTATACATTACACATTTAATGAATGAACTTGTATTTATATAGCACCTTTCCAAAAGCTCAAGGCACCTGAACAATCAAATCAAACCTCAATTATAAAATCGATAGAAAAAAGGGGGAAAGCTGATTGATGGATAGCCACTTTCACCCATAATGTTATCCCAGCACAACCTCACAGGTGAATGTAGTGCTCAGAAATAACCTACTTATAAATGTAAACACATAAATGGACCCATTTTATAATTACAATATGGCATTTCAGGGCATGTGTCACTGGGATGATGTCACTTCTTGGGAGGTCGAAGGCACGTGGCCTGTGGCCCATGCTTCTCAATGCACCCAAGGCATGATGTTATCCCAGCATGGCATATGCCTTGTCATATCTTATTGCTTAGACATATAACACTACTGTACAGGTACACAAAATGTGTGACTCCTTGTACATTCAGCTAGAAAGTATGCAAATGGAAACAGGAAAAGTATGCTTCAGTTATCAAAAACAACAGCTTTTAAAACAGTATGAATTCCTAGAGGGTGCACAGGCTCTTTAAATGAGATTAATTGATTTGATGTCAGTCATTACTGAGGCAAACAACTGCACACCTTTGGAGTGCTGACTGCTGTGCACCCCATCATTAGGGTGCCAAATCTGAAAGTCATCACCCCCTCCCCGAGGTCCTCCCCCCAGAGTTAGAATCCCAAGTAAGAGGGGGTGGGGGGCACAGCCCCCCACATGAAACCTGATCGACGACTTGCAGATTTGGCACCTTGATGATGGGGTGCACAACAGGCAGCGTGTTCCGAGGGTGGAACAGAGGCAAACGTAGTCAATGTGTGACTGATGTAGAAAGAAGTGGATACCTGCCACACACTGAAATTCTAAGCACTGTCATTGCAACCTCTGCCGACTCACCTCTGCTTAACTGGGTTTGCTTTTGTCCAGAAGAAACAGCTGTCTCTCAGTGTGCTGAATTGTCTATTGAATTTATTTATTTATTTATTGGATTTTGGTAACTGGGTAGACTTACTGAGGCTTGCGTCTCTTTTTTCAGGGTGACCCAGCATAAGTTACATACAATAAATGGAATTTATATGATACAACATGAGAAACAGGAGGACAATAGGGACAGCAAGAACAATGCTGGTTACAATTTGTATGACAGTCTTCACTTTGAAGAAGAATACCAATTTGTACATACAGTTCAACAGGACAAAGTAAGCCATGCAGTTTCACAATATACAATACACAGTATATCACATTAGGTTCAGGGATACATAGGGTGTTTGGCTCAGCATAGACTAATAATGACTCAGCAGAAGTGGGTGCAACTGTGCTGGCGGGGAAGGGGTGCCTTTGAGTTGTCCCTTGAAGGACTGGTAAGTACAGCTTTCCTGGATAGGGACTAAAAGTTCATTCCAGAGTAGTGAGGCTCTATGTGAAAAAGACCACTGACCAAAAGAGGTTCATGTTCTGAGGACCTCAAGCAGGGGTTGTGAGGAGGAGTAGAGATGCCATCTTGTGGGATTCCAGGACAGCACATCTATAAGGCTGAGAAGGCAGCTCTTTAACATCCTGTAGGTCAGAAAAAGGGTTGGGTAGTGGAAGTGCTGTTCAAGTGGGTGCCAGCAGTGTTGGGTAACTTACTTTTTCTATTACTTTATTACGGTTGGAAACATATCCCAGGAAGTTTGTGAGTTACTAGCAAAGATGGAGAAGAACTGAAAAGTAAACACCTTACAGTTATAGTTACTTATTTCTTTTATACAAAACAATACAAAAATAATAAATAACTATAACAGATTACATTTTTTGAAAGTAATAGGTTAGTTACTAGTTACTTTCAACTAAATGTAATCAGTTACAGTTACGTATTTCTTTTGTATAAAAAGATATAAGTAAATGTAACTGTAAGGTGTATTACATTTTCTAGTACTTCTCCATCCTTGCTAGTGACTGCACAGAGCTTTCTCGAACAAGTTTTCAAAAGTAATAGAAAGTACTAAAAAAAGTAACCTACCCAACACTGGGGGTCAGTTAAGGGAGGCAAGCACATCACAGTGATGCTATTCCCTGCACCAAACACAAACCTGCCAATTCTTTGGTACAGGGTTTTTAGATTAGTTATCTTCATGCCCTTCAGGAAAGAAAGGATTTGGGCCCCATATAGTATCATAGGGCATAGATTGATGGCTACAGCCTCACAGGTTTCATTAGTTAGGTAGGGCTTCAACCTATAGAGCAACCCCAACCTTTGAATAAGGAGCTTAAAGACATGATCAGTGTGGGTCTTAAAGGAGAACTCCTGGTCAGCCAAATGCCAAAATATTTTTATGTTCACGTTGGTCGGAACCCAGCATTCTGGATCCAGACAACATGGCCTTATATTTTGTTTAGTTTGTTTTTTACCACTGAGGACAAATCAACTGGAGACAGACCAATATTCAGGTTTATGGAAGTCGAACATACAAACATACGTAGAAGCCGGCAGAAGAAGGCCATTTGGTCTGTCTAGTCTGCTTATATTGCAGGGTCCACAGCCTGAGCTACTGACCCTGCCCCCCCTCCTCACTCTTCCCATCCTTTCCATCCTCCCCACCCTTGACCCTTACCTTCCTCCTTTGTCTATCGCAGCCTCTCTTGAGGCTGCCAACCATCTTTAACTAGACCACCTCTTCAGGCAACGCATTCCAGCTAGTCACCACCCTCTCCATGAAGAAGTGCCTCCTGACCTCTCTCCTAAACCTCTCCCCTCCAGCTTAAGACTGTGTCCCCTAGTGTTATGGCCATCACATAGCTTGAATAGACCCTCCTTATTCACCGTATGTATCCCTTTCAGGTACTTGAAGGTCTGAATCATGTCCCCCCCTCCCTTCTGTCCCCCAGGGAGTACATGTTCAGCACATTCAACCAGTCCTCATATGCCTTACTCTGCTGACCAGTGATCATCTTTGTAGTCTTCCTCTGGAATGTCTCCAGCAATTTATTGTCTTTTTGAGGTGTGGGCACTAGTACCAAACTCCGTAATCTAGATGTGGCCTCACTAGCGACCTGTACAAAGGCAGTATAACCTCCTTTCTCCTACTGCTGATCCCTCTAGCTATACATCCCAACATCTTGTTTGCCCTTGCTGCTGCTTTCTTGCACTGCATGGAGTGCTTCAGGTCACTAGCCATTATCACTCCCAGGTCCTTCTCCTCCTCTGTTGGAGATACCTGGACCCCTTCCATGCAGTACTTCATCCTGGAATTCTTGGTTTCAGTGTGCATAACTTTGCATTTCTTAGCATTGAAGCGGCAAAGCTACCAGATCCAGAACCACCTCTCAAGCATTTTCAGATCATCCTGTAGGTCCTGTAACCCTTCAACTGTGTCCGCCCTGCCTCAGAGCTTGGTGCATGCACAAAAAAACAGATTTTGCCCTTAATGCCATCCCCAATGACACTGATGAAGATTTTGAACAATTTGAATCCCTTGGTGTTATGGCCATCACATAGCTTGAAGAGACCCTCCTTATGTATCCCTTTCAGGTACTTGAAGGTCTGAATCATGTCCTCCTGTCCCCCAGGGAGTACATGTTCAGCACCTTCTACCAATCCTCATATGCCTTACTCTACTGACCCATGATAATCTTTGTAGCCCTCCTCTGGAATGTCTCCAGCAATTTATTGTCTTTTTGAGGTGTGGGCACTAATACCAAACTCCATACTCTAGATGTGGCCTCACCAGTGACCTGTAAAAGGGCAGCCTAACCTCCTTTCTCCAACTGTTGATCCCTGCAACTATACACCCCAACATCTTGTTTGCCCTTACTGCTGCTTTCCTGCACTGCGTGGAGTGCTTCAGGTCACTAGCCATTATCACTCCCAGGTCCTTCTCCTCCTCTTGTGGAGATACCTAGACCTCTCCCATGCAGTACTCCATACTGGAATTCTTGGCTGCAGTGTGCCTAACTTTGCATTTCTTGGCATTGAAGCAGTGAAGCTGCCAGATCCAGGACCACTGCTCAAGCTTTTTCAGATCATCCTGTAGATCTTGTATCCATTCAGCTGTGTCCACCCTCCTACAGAGCTTGGTGCATGTGTGCAAAGGCACATTTTGCCCTTAATGCTGTCCCCAATGTCCTTGATGAAGATCTTGAACAACACTGGTCCCAGCACCGAGTCTTGCAGGACCCCACTAGTGACCTCTGTGGTGCTAGATAACTCTTCCCCACCACCCTCTGGATTCTATCACTCAGCCAGTTTCCCACCCATCTTGTCATCTTCTCTCCAGCCCTGAAATTTGCCAACTTCCTGATGAACCTCTTATGGGGTACAGAGTCAAAGACCTTGCTGAAATTCAGGCAAAGGATGTCTATCGCTTGGCCCCTGTCTACTCTCTTAGTGACCCAGTCAAATAAATTGATCAGATTTGTTTGGCACAATCTCCCCCCATAAACCCATGCTGCCTCGTATCCTGGAGACCATGCACCTCTAGATATTCTACCAACCTTTCCTTCAGTATGATCTCCATGAGCTCGCACACAATTGAGGTCAGACTGCACTTCACTGGGTCATCCTTGAGGCCATTCTTGTGGAGGGCATCACATGTACCATTCTCCAGTCCTGTGGCACCATGCCTGACTCCAGTGAACTATTGAATAGGCCCACCAGTGGTCCTGCAATCTCCTCTGCTAGTTCCCTCAGTACCCTTGGCTGTGCTGTATTTGGGCCTGGTGATTTGTTCACCTTCAATGCTAGTAGTCCATCCTTCACTCTATCCTCCTCAGTTACTAGACCTGTGATTCCCTTCCCCCTTCTCCTCTTCTACCACCTGAAGGCACAGTCTGTTCTTCTCCCAGGTAAATATGGGTCAGAAGTATTCATTTAGTATCACTACTTCCTCCCATTCTCCTCTAGCCACTCCTCTCCTTTCTTAAGCCTCATAATCCCATCCTTGTTGTCCATTTTCTTACTTACTGTATATAGCAAAGAAAGGCCTTCTCCCCTTCTTAATTCCCTCAGCTATCTGCAGTTCCTTATGTGCCTTAGCCTTTCAGACTTCCCTACTTGCCACAATAGACAACCATAGGTAATTCTCCCCCCATCCACCTCTCTTTTGGTTTTCCTGAATTTCCTATAGGCTAGCCTCTTTTCCCCTACTGCCTGGCTGACCCCAGAACTGAATCAGTTGAGTGTTTTGGCCCTCAGGTTCTTCCCCTTGAGCCTAACCCATGCCTCTGTGGAAACTATTATTCCTTCCTTAATGATGGACCAACTTTGGTCCACCTCCATACAGTATGTGCCCTGATGCCTGCCAGGTGTCTCCTTAGCACATTGTCCATCTTCCTGAAGTCTGCCCTCCTAAAATCCAAAATTTTGGCCTTAGTCAGGATGCTTTCCCTGCCCACATCCACCCAGAACCACACTGTGTGATGGTCATTCCCACCCAGGGATTTTCAGACCATTAGGTCCTGTATGTGCTCCTCATTTGTGAGCACCAGATCAATGACTGCCACCTCCCTGGTTGGTCCTGTGAGACCTTGAGTGAGGAACTCACCATGCAACCCTTTCAGGCTCACCTGACTCCTGGCACATGTTTTGCATGGTATGTTCCAGTCTGCCTTTGAAAGGTTGAAGTCCCCCACAGTTACCAAGTCTCCTTTCTCTGCAGCCTACAGTATTTACAAGGTCAGTTCCCTGTCCCTCTCCTCATCCTGGGTGGGTAGTTTATAAACCACCCCAACCTTTCTTTTCTCTCGCTATTGGACAGTAATTGAACCCACAATGCCTCCACCTTTCCCTCCTCTGACTCCTACCTCATGCAATTTATTCCTTCCCTGATGTAAACTGTCACCCCCTCCCACCTTTCCTGCTGCCCTGTCCCTCCTGTATAGTTTATATCCAGGGACCACAAGGCCCCAGTCATGGTGTGGTGTGGGCCAAATATCAGTTACTCTGCAATATCCACCTTCCCCTCTGCTAATAGAGCTTGCAGGTCATCCATCTTGTTTCCAGCACTACATGCATTCAGAGACACCACCCTCTCCTAGAATCTGACCCAACTTCCCTCCTCTCCCTTCTTTTTTTCACATTTCTCTCACTCTATGAGGCCCACACCTCCCCTTGCTAACTATTCCTCACTCCTCCACCCTTTGCTAATCCTTTCTCACTCTTGCCAACTCCTCCCTCCAGACCTCTTCCACCAGTGTGGGGAGAGGTCTATTGATCTCTTCCTCCTCCTAGAGTGTTTGCGCCTGCAGGCCTGCCCCCCCCAGTAGTTTAAATTAAACATAGTGGTTATGTATCCCCCCTCAGTTTATCCTCAAGTATCCTCTAACTCTCTCTACTGAGGTGTAGCCTGTCCAGTGAAAAGAGTGCTTTGTTTGACAAGGTCTCCCCCTAGTCCCCAGTACAGATGAACAACCCCCCTTGCACAATTTCCTCAGCAAGTCATCAAAATCCACTAATCTTCTTTTCCTGGCTGTGCTGGCCCTTGGTATTGGTATCACCTCTGAGAAGGCCAGAACATTTGCTTCCTGCCTGCAGATCTTTCCTGAACTCTCTGAACCTGCTTTGTACTACCTCTACCTCATCCCCTTCTAGGTCATTGGTTCCCATGTGTATGTCTAAATTTGGTTTCCCTGTAACCTCCCTTACTATTGCCATGATTCTTGGGTCCACCTTCCCTGCTGTCATTTCTGACATGCAAACCACCCTCTTTCTTGCATTGGGATCACCTTTTCTTCCCTAGTGAATATCCTTAATTATGAAGTACGGTATGAGTGTCACCCTTGCATCCCCTGCTGTCATGCTCCCTGTCCTATCTACCTTACCTGTGGTACTAGCTGTTCCTCCACCTAAATGCTCCCCCTTCACCCTGGTGAACTTATTGTCACATCCACTACTTATCCCTCTAACTGTTTCTCCATTCTCCTCTCTGCCCCACTCTTTCAGCTATCCATGGTTGCTTTCATTATTCCCTCTCCTCTTCCTTTCCTTGTCTCTCCCCCCTCCATACTCTGCTTTGATCTGTATGGCCTGCTTTCACTTCCCTGCCCACTCTGACTAGCTCCCTTTCTCCTCCTCTGTCCTCCTACCCTTGGCCCTGATTCACTCCGATCTCCTGCCTCACCCCTGATACACTCCCCCACACCAGACAGTGGTGCGAGTCTGTTCGATAAAGGCATCCCTTCAAAAGTTCCCACATTTGGTACTACCCTCATATTCCTATCCCCTCCCCTTATCACTTGCCATTCCTCTATCCAGGGACCCCAGGTCCTCTGAGGAAGAGATGCTTCTGTATACTGAATGTTCCCCCCAGTTCCCTTCCCCTGCTCCTGCCTGATGCCCTCACTTCCCTGGGCACCCCCCATCTGCCTTCCTCTCCATTGCTCTGCTCTTCTGATTCCCCACACAATCCTCCCGAGCTCCCATCTGAGCAGATTTCAACATTTAGGTGCTCCAGGCTCCTGCACACTGGACAGCCCCATTTCCTACACATCATCCCAAGAAGACTGATGTCCCTCAACTATTATAGTTTACCACTCTCCTTCCATACATGTACCTATTCCCCCACATCTTCCTGCCCCAGCTTCTCCTATCCCCACTTATGTGTCCTTGTGTGTGACCCAGTTAGGGATGACTGCAGCAAACCCCAAATCCTCTCAGTTCCCCTAACCCACATACTTCCTTTCTGCTTAGCACAACTGAAAACTGACTCCAGATAGGGCTCAGCTGCAGTCCCCTTCCACCCCCTACAAGGTACTACCAACCTCCTATGGTGTACTTCCAACTTTCTCTTTCACAATGCTAAGTTCAATGTAAGTTGACCCTAAAATGGTACCAGCTGCATCCCCTTACTAACCCCCTTCAGTGTACTTCAACTTCCTTCCTTGCACCTCCAACCATCCCCTTTATGCTTACCTCCCCTACCTTGATCAGCGTGGCCTGCAGTCTGCCTGTGGATGCCCTGCTGTTGTCCTATTGATGCCCCCAGATGCCACTCTCCTGCTTTATTGCACTCATACTTTGAGATCACTAGGATTGTGGGATTTTATAGGAACTACAGCCTCCCAATTGGAGTACTGCAGGCACATGACCTGGTGGGCCCACCACTCAGGTCAACTAGTCTGGCTCAGCACCCACCCTCAACCCTCCCTCTGCTGACTTCCTCCCTCCATGCAATTCCCACAACTTCCAGTTCAAAATGTACACAGACATTTGTTTCACCATAGTGTGTAGATGGAAATTGTAAGTTCCCCCAAGCACAAAATCCCACTACAAGCAGCCTCACTTATCTGGCCGATCCTGCTCAGCATCCCTCCTTACATTTTGTGGCATCCTAAAGAGGAAGGGGACAATGCAGGTAGCCTTTTTAAACAGTAATAAAACCTGCAGTCTCCATCATTTTTCAGTCCAGTTTTTACATTGCTCAGATCTTAGCCAGAATTATATAAGATCATATTGTCTGTGTAAAGGAGAATTTGGCATCATCGCAGTTTGAGCAGAGCTAATTGACAAACAGTGAGAAGAGTATGGGCCCCTGAATGAAGCCTTGAGTGACCCCATCTGAGATCTTGCATTGTGAGGAGAGGCGTGTCCTGCACTTAACAGATTGCTTTCACCCTATGAGGTAGCTTTTAAACCATTGATAAGAGAGTTGGTTGAGGCCCACCCTCCTAAACTTAGATAGCAGTGGACCATAGTTTATTAAATCAAAGGCCTTCTTCATGTCAATGAATGTAGCCGTGTGGGTTACCTTGGTCTAAATCCCATGAACCAAAAGACCTAGAGGATTTCTAGGCTCTAATAGTTTCATTGATATAGTCCATGAATTCTAACAATTGATTTTCTGTAGCACTCCAAATTATTAAGTTATCATCAATAAAGCGCTTATATACCTTGATAAATTGTAAATCTTGATTGTAAGTCTGATCATAGATGTATTGTTGTTCCCAGTTACCCATGTATAAATTAGCCAAATTTGGGGCAAATGTGGTCCCCCTTTTTTCTATATAGCATCCAGTTCCAAAGAAAAAATAGTTGGATTCCGGGACAACCCATGCCAGGGTTACAATAAAGTCTGATGGTGGCAATATTTTTGCAGGGCATTTTCCATACAGTATTTTTTGTATTACTTACAAGCCTTTTTCATTGATATATTTGTGTAAAGGCTTTCTATATTAATTGTAACTAATATATCTTCTCTCTATACTCTCACACATTCTAGTTTATTGATAGTATCACTTGTGTCTTTCAGGAGTGTTCAAAAATAGTGCAAATAATTGATTAATAAAGTGAACCAGTGCTTCTAATAAAACGTTCATTTGTGAGCAAAGGATTTTTCATAGAACTTTGTTAAATGTTTTAATAAACTGTAGTCACCAGCAGTGCTCCATTTGAAGGACGATTTTAAAGCAAAGTTCATGACAGTATTGCTCAGTTAGTATAAAGGACCTTTAAAAGACCTTTGCACAATGTTTATTTTATCCTAGGTCCCCTCTGCAAAATAACACACAATTGGTTAAACCTGGTACAGCAATCGAGCATCAAAGGTCACCAAGTCTGATGATATCCAAGATAACAAACCATTGTATGTGGAAAACTTAATTTCTCCTGGGTTCCCTTTGCTGAGCACTCATCAAATTTACCTTCCTATAGTAAAATCATGATCATGTAATTTGCCTTGCCTGTCCACTAAGGCCATGAACTAATGGTAGAACAAGCCAGAACAATCATTAGAGTTTATTTTAGCTGGTGAGAATTATGAATAAAATGGAATTTTTAGAAATGGAGACAAAGTGCTTATCAGAATTAAAGTATCAGTAGAATGTCGGCTCCAAGTCCCATGTAGTATGTCTCCAAGTTCCTGATGTATACAGTATCCTTCATATATTGTTCCACAAAGGATAGAACAGAAAGTGCTCAAGTGCTCAAAATGCTCATAGCCATAGTTAATATTCCATAAAACAGAAAAAAATCCAAAAACTGTGAACACCGAAATGGCCAACAATGCCACCCTGAGCAACTGCCTGCTAAACAATGGGTGATGATGTTTCAGGGAAACCCTTCATCAGACCAACAGAAAGACCAGAATGAGTGATTTAAATTTTGAGATGCAGGACATGTGCAGACATCCAAAGAGAGAGAAAGTGTTGGAGTTGAAAATATTCTGTGAGGACATGCGCACAATACCCAAACCTGATGACAGAAGAAAGCAGATACAGAAAAAAGGACACAGATTACATAAAACCATTTCATATTCAAATGTTTAAATCAGTTTTCATGCTTATTCTAAGCATGAAAACCTATTCAACAGTATCTGTTGCCAAAAATCCGTAAAGACGTTAACAAACCACCTGGCAGACCAATTGTCTCCGGCATAAATTCAGTCATGGAGCCACTTTCACAATTTGTGGATGAATTCATAAAGAAACGGGTACCAGATCTTCCAGCATTCCTGAAAGACACAAGTGATGCTATCAATAAACTATAATGTGTGATAGTACAGAGAGAAGATATATTGGGTACAATTGATATATAAAGCCTTTACACAAATATACCACATGAAAAAGGCTTGGAAGCAATACAAAAAATACTGTATGAAAAATGTCCTGCACAAAAATTGCCACCATCAGACTTTATTGTAGCCTTGGCATGGTTTTTCCTGGAATCCAACTATTTTTTCTCTTTAACTGGATGCTAGTTACAAAAAATGGGGACCGCTATGGAGACCACATCTGCCCTGAATTTGGCTAATTTATATATGGGTACCTGGGAACGACAATACATGTATGATCAGACTTGCAATTAAAATATACAATTTATCAAGGTATATAAGTACTTTATTGACATTATCTTGATAATTTGGAGTGGGACAGAAAATCATTTGTTAAAATTCATGGACTATATCAATGAAACAATGATGAACTTGAAGTTTACACATGAATGCAGTACAGAAACAGTTAATTTCTTGTAATTAAAAAACTCTATAGGATACCAATAGAATGGAATACTATCTTACATGGGACAAGTTACCATCCAGAAAATCTTAAAGCAAATATTCCCAAAGGTCAACTTATATGGGCAAAAAGAAACTGCACAGACGAGGCAAAATTTTCCAAACATGCTAACGAGATGGAACATCGCTTTATAGATCGAAGATATTCTTGAGAAGATTTGAGCTAAACACAAAGTAACAGTGGAGGGTATGGATTGGACACAGATGCTGACAAAAGAAAATAAATCTCCCCCTAATGACACTTCAAAAAGACATACATTTGTGACACAATACAATCCTATTGCAACAAAACTTGGGGAAATGGTTTCAAAAAACTGTCACATCTTACAAACAATTCTAGAATTTAAAGAGGATCCAAGAATTACACATAAGAGAGAGAAAATGTAAAAGACACACTAGTCCATGCTGTGATCTCTGAGAAGCCCAAAAGACAGAACTGGCTATCTAAACTTCTGGATGGAAATTTCAAGTGTGGACATTGTGTATATTGTGCTCAAGAACAAAATGTTAAAAAAATTCAAACAGCCAACCAAGGCACTTGAATTCTTGATCAAAGGATTTATTAACTGTTCAACTACAGCAGTGGTGTACATGCTCTCATGTCCCTGTGGTACTAGCTATGTGGGGCAAACCAAACAAATGCTCAAACAGAGAATCTGCGAACATTTGACAGCAACCAGAACTGGCAACCTGAATTATGTGATAGCCAAACATATGAAGTAGGAAATGGAACAGCAAGGGACATTTGATTCAAAGGCTTGGAAAAAATTTATATGGGAATCAGAGGAGGAGATATCCAAAATAAATTAAGACAATGGGAAAGTTTTTGGATATTTATCCCGGCAACACTTACGCTGAGTGGACTAAATGAAGAATTACTTATGGGCCCCTATATGGAAACCTAGGAAATGACATTCAATAAGAATTCTGTCTGCCTATTTTATTTGTTTGTCTTCTTTTGTTGTTTGCCTCCTGTAGTCAATTATAATATACACCTTAAGTGTTGGGTTAGACCTTGATCTTTATCTGATAAGTAAATTATCAAAAACTACTAAAAAATCTCTTGGAGACCATTTAAGCTCCATATTAGGGATTACCATTTTGTATTGTATTGTAAAGTTATCCTTTAGCCATAATACAACTTCAATGTATTTGAGTTAATTAATTTATCTGGTATTTTTGAAAGATTGTGGTTATTGTTTGCTTCTCATAGATGTTTTGAAGGAGGTAGGGGGTTGGGGGCGCATTTTATAGTATTCAATTTTTATACATATCTGATCTACTTTGTATAGAGTACTTTGATTCCCATTCTAAGCATGAAAACTGATTTAAGCATTTGAATATGAAATGGTTTTATGTAATATGTGTCCTTTTTTCTGTATCTGCTTTCTTCTATCACCAGGTTTGGGTGTTGTGCGCATGTCCTCACAGAATATTTTCAACTCCAACACTACCTCTCTCTTTTGGATGTCTGCGTATGTCCTGCATCTTAAAATTTAAATCACTCATTCTGGTCTTTCTGTTGGTCTGATGGAGGGTTTTGCTGAAATGTCACCACCTGTTGTTTAGCCACAGTTGCTCAGGGTGGCATTGTTGGCCATTTCGGTGTTCATGGTTTTTGGATGTTTTTTCCATTTTATGGAATATTAACTATGGCTATGAGCACTTTGAGCACTTGAGCACTTTCTGTTCTGTCCTTTGTGGAACAATATATGAAGGAAAATGTATACATCAGGAGCTTGGAGACATACTACATGGGACTTGGAGCCGACATACCACTGATACTTTACTTCTGATAAGTACGTTGTCTCAGTTTCTAAAAAAAATATTTTATTCATAATTCTCACCAGCTAGCATAAACTTTAATGATTTTTCTGGCTTGTTCCATCATTAGTTCATGGCCTTAGCGGCAAGGCAAATTACATGATCATGATTTTACTATAGAAAGGTCAATTTGAGGAATGCTCAGCAAAGGGAACCCAGGAGAAATTAAGTTGTCCACATAAAATGGTTTGTTATCTTGGATATCATCAGATTTGGTGACCTTTGATGCTCAATTGTTGTACCAGGTTTAACCAATTGTATGCTATTTTGCAGAGGGGACCTAGGATAAAATAAGCATTGTGCAAAGGTCTTTTAAAGGTCCTTTATACTGTCTGAGTGATATTGTCATGTACTTTGCTTTAAAATCATTCTTCAAATGAAACACTGATGGTGACTACAGTTTATTAAATCATTTAACAAAGTCCTATGAAAAATCCTTCGTCCACAAAGTAATTTTATATTAGAAGCACTGGTTCACTTTATTAATCCATTTTTTGCACTATTTCGAGCACTTTTTTTCACATCTATGTGTGAAATATTTATTAATTTTTTTAAGGAATTATTAAAGGGAAATGACACACTGTGAATGACCACTTTTAAATAACAAAAGGAAGAAACACCATGTGTTTACATGCTAAATGAACCCTAAATAATTGTATGCTGCTACAAATTTTCCTTAATTTCTTTCTAATAAATGAATGCCATCTAGCAAAGTTCATAAATTGAAAAGTGTATTTCTTAGGTGCTGGCATTCTTACTATTAGAGCCTAAAAATTTTCTAGGCCTTTTTGTTCATGTGATTTAGCTCAGTTTGCCTGGCATTAAACAAATTTAGTGCACAATTGAGCTAGGGAGCTGAGAGTTTTGTGCTTCTTACCTTGGTCTAAATCGTGAAGGATTTCAGTGGTGAAGCATACAAGAGCTGACTCAGTGCTGTGGTGTTTATGGAACCCATGCTGGATGTCCGTGAGCATTTAGTGGGTTTCAGTGTATGCCAATAGTTGGTTATACACAAGCCTCTCTTGCACCTTTGACAGGTTGGTGAGTATGGAGATGAAGTGATAATTTGAAGTCTGTTCCCTGGCTCCTCCTTTGTACACATGCACTACCTTCCATTTTATGGGAACTGTGGCTTTTTGCAGGGACAGGTTATAGAGAGTAACAAAAGGAGGTGCAAGTACTGGGACAGCCATTTCTAGGAGTGGAGAATGTAATTTATTATGGCCCACTGATATGTCCAATTCAATTTTTAGGAGGTTGAGGGCCTTTTTTTTGGAGACTAGTAGAAAGTGAAAATATGGGTAGTTTAGTGGGCTAGGAGAATTAGACTGGGGACCTAGAGAAGGGCCCTTGTATGCATCCAAATCAGTGAAGAAAGTGTTAAAAACTTTGGCAATTTGTTTAAGGTTACTAATCATTTTTGCATTGTGGAGAATTTCTCAGTCTGGTGCACTGGTCCGTCGCTTGAGGAGAAGATTTACCTGAGTCTAGAACCATTCAGAATTATTTAAGTTGCTGACTTGTTGATCCTTCAGGTAGGTGAACGTGGCCTTATTCAAGGTGGATTTACATGAGTTTCTTTTTTTTTTTTTTCAAAATTGAATACATGTTATTGAAAAAAGAGGATAACAACTTACACAAGTCATATCCAATTCTGGAAATACAGTGGAAAGAAGAAGACACCATAACCAGATCCAGGAAGCATATTATATTACATAGTAAACACTTCACAACCCCTTTCATCCCTCCCCATCCCCCCATATCCCCCAAGCACCCCACCGCTGGAGATCTACAAAATTAATGTATTGGAAGAACACAGGTCAAAAACATCTGACCCTGTATTCACCAATCCACTAAGGGAGAACTACTAGTAAAAGTTGGAACATGTACTCATACTGTTCATAAAACATACAATGGTCCCCAGATTTGTTTATATTTATGGATCTTGCCAGATATACTAGCTACATGTTGCTCAGCTTGTAGTGAAAACAGTATCTCCCTATATCATTCAAGGAACTGAGGTGAGCACTGGTCAAGCCAGTGCCAAAGGGTGACCTTTTCACACATGGCAAAATTAAGGCCATGTGTGTCCTCTGGTTACCAATCAGGGTTTCATAGTATTCACCCAAAATATACATTTCAGAAAGAAATGCATCAGACAACCCCAGCAGGGGATCTAGGCATGTTTGAATTGATTTCCAAAAAGGGACTACCATCTCAGAGGATCATAAGACATGAAGCATGGTGCCAGGTTCTTTACAAAATCTGGAGTAAGAATCTGTGGGTAGTCTACCAATTTAATGCAATTTAACTGGGGTGTAATAAAGATTATGGATGATCTGAAATTGCATGAAATGGCATCTATCCCACTTTATATATTTATAGAAATGATTCCAGATGTCAGGCCTAATTATTTATGGGATTGCTGACTGGGAGAGTTTGGTCCCAATAATAGAATCTTGGGCCCTCATTGGTAGCCAGATGGTCCTGCAGGGACTGATAATAGTATGAAATATAATGGGAGGTAGGGGCATTATGGAGAAGAGGAAAAACAAAATTGCCAATGGGGCTAAGCCATGGTCCATTACCAAAAAATTGTAGAAGAATATGTGACAATTGGAAGTATCAAAAACAGGAAGACGTAGGTCAGTGACATAGAGTGCATCCTTCCTGAAAAGATAGGGATTTCTGATTGTGAACAAGGTCCCCAACTGTGTCCACTCCCATACCAGGCCAAAACCTTCTAGCGAGCCTCCATCTAGCTATTCGAAAGTTAGGATTCCCAAATAGAGGTTGGGATGAGTCTTTGTATGGCCAAATTTTAACTAGAGAAAAGAGTTGTAAGTGGACATGGAGGGATGCATCTAAAGCTGTGCCCTGTAGTGGTCAAGAAAGTTTCCTCCTGGAGAGGTAAGGGAGTAACAGGATAGCTAGGCCAATATTAGAACCCAAAGAGTGCTCTATGTCCAGCCAAGTCAGAACATAGGGCCCTAAGGGATCTCCCACAGATGACCCAAACCAGTGAGAAAATCTGATAAGATGTACAGCCAAGTAATACAAAAAGAAATTGGGAGCTTGTAGGCCCCCATCCTGTTTAGCATGCATTAATTTGAATAAAGCCCGGTGGGCCATCTTACCTTGCCATAAAAAAGAAGTAAGAATTCTATGCACTTGAGTAAACCATGACTGAGGTAGGGCGAGGTTATACATCTATAGAGGATACAATAACTGGCGTAAGGCATTTATTTTTTATAATGTTCAAATGGCCCCAAAAAGAGAAAGAGGTAGCAGAGACCAGTGTTCTAAATCCACTTTGATGCAGGCGACTGTTGAGTCAAGATTGAATTGTTTCATTTTAAGAGGTGAGGTGCTAAGGAAAATCCCCAGGTACTTCCGCTTATCTTGTTTCCATACAATGCCAAGGCGCTCGACTTCTGCCTTTAAAGTGGTACCATTAAGCGGCATGATCTCAGTTTTAATAAGGTTCAGTTTGTAATTGGAAAAGTTCCCAAACTGAGAAATAATCTGCAAGGCAGTGGGCAAGGACGTGGCAGGAGAGGAGACGTGTAACAAAATATTATCTGCGTGTACTGATAACTTATATTCATTAAGATCTATTGAGATGCCACGAACCTATGGTGAAAAATTAAGTTTATGGATCAGGGGTTCCAGAAAAAGATTGATTAAATAGGGTGAAAGATGACACCCCTGGCTGGTACCCTGGTGGAGAGAAAACAATGACGATAAGACACCATTACAAAGTATCTGGGCCATCAAGGAGGAGTAGAGCACCTTGACCCATCATTGGAACTCCTGGGGAATACGATACTTGGGTAAAAGGGCAAACAAATAATCCCACAAGACCCTATCAAAGGCCTTTTCTGTGTCCAGGGACACCAAGGCGGTAGGAATAGGGGAATCACTGGACACAGAAAGAAGATAGGATAACTTTTGGAGGTGGTCGTCCGAGAGTCTACCTTTCACAAAACCAACTTGCTCCCTACTTAAAAGGGAATCCCAGGCTTGACCCAATCTACAGGCCAATACCTTGGCAAGTATTTTAAAGTTCACATTGATGAGTGATACCAGCCTGTAATTGGAGGCCAGCAGGGGGTCCCAACCAGGTTTAGGGAGGACCACAATAGTAGTCTTAGTGGGGGAGAGGTTAGAAAGGCTCTCTTTAAAAAATATAGTTAAAGGTATCCAGAAGAGTGGGAGCCAATTGAACTTTAAACATTTTATAAAAATTTGTAGTGTACCCATCCGGGCCAGGAGATTTATCTAAAGCTAGGGAGTCAATTGCTTGGGAAACTTCAGCCAGGGTCAAAGAAGCTTGTAAAATTGCAACATGTGGGTCAGCCAATTGTGGAAGGGTTATTTCCTAAAGGAAGTTCTAGAAATTGGTCAGGACAAAAGTGGGAGGAGGACGGAGCATGCAAATGTTAATAAAAGTTTTAAAGGTATCAACAATGTCACGTGGTGAGGTAAGAAACCGTCCAGAATCAGTACGGATAGAAGATACAATCCTGTCCATAGCTTGAGAGTGCAAATGGAGAGCCAGTAATTTCCCAACTTTCTCCCCTTGATCAAAATATTTCATCTTGGAATGCAGTATTAAATGCTCTGCCTTCTCACCCAATAAGGTATTGTCCTGAAATCTAAGGTTTTCTAACTAATGTTTTTCGTCAGTCTACATATGAACAGATCAAATTGCTGGCAGAAAAAGGCCCACAGGTCTATCAATTCTACCAGATTGTGCAGCTCTTAGTTTCATATCACTACAGTTGCCCCACCCAAACCCCTTCCCTTTCTCCTCTTTCCCGGCCCTTCCCCCCTTTGTGTTCTTGTCTGTACTAACCCTGCCCTTGACTCGATCCCACCCCACTTTAAGCTGTCTACTGTCATTTGAGCAATTAACTCCTCTGACAGTGCGTTCCAACCTGCCACCACTCTCTCTCTGTGAAGGAATGCCTCCTCATCTCCTTCCTAAACCTTCCCCCTTCCAACTTCAGACTGTGCCCCCTAGTGACTCTTCCCCCTTTAAGCAGAACACCCCTCCCTGACTTTGTTTATGCCTTTCAAGTACTTAAAGGTCTCTATCATGTCCCCTCATTCTCTTCTGTCTTCCAGCAAGTACATGTTGAGCTCCTTCAACATTTCCTTGTACTGCAACTCCCTTTATCCCATGATCATTTTTATAGCCCTATGCTGCTTCCCCTCCAGTAATCTCCCATCCTTTTTGAGGTATGGGCACCAGTGCTGTACACAGTACTCCAAGTGCAGCCTCACCAGTGATCTGCACAATGGCAGGATGACCTCCCCCTTTCTAGAGGTGATCCCTCTGGCAATGCACCCCAGCATCCTATTTGCTCTTGCTGCCACTCTCTTACACTGTGCTGAAACCTTCATGTCCCCTGTAACTATTACCACCAGGTTCCTTTCCTCCTCTGAAGCTGTTACCTGCACTCCCCCCAGCCAGTAGCTGTTCCTGGGATTTCTCTCTCTCCGAGGTGCATGACCTTGTGCTTCTTAGTGTTAAACCCCAACTGCCACTCCCTAGACCAGTGTTTGAGTTTAACTAGATCTGCTTCGAGTGCCTGCCTCTCTTCCTCATTGTCCACTTTTGCACAAATCTTAGTGTCATCCATGAACAGGCTGATCTTACTCTTGACCCCCTCTTCAATGTCTCCAATAAAGACATTGAACAAAACAGGGCCCAGCACTGAACCCTACAGTATCCCACTCATTACTGGCCTTGGCTTGGCTGTCTCCCCCCTTACAACTACCCTCTGTCTACCCTGCAGCCAGTTGTCTACCCACCCCACCAGATTTTCCCTCCACCCCCATGTCCCTCAGCTTGTTCATTAACTTCCTGTGCTGCACCGAGTCAAAAGCATTGCTGAAGTCCAGATACAGGATATCCACAGCATGGCCTTCATCAACCACCCTAGTGACCCAGTAGAAGAAGTCAATCAGGTTAGTTTGGCAAGATCTTCCCATGACAAATCCATGCTGTCTCTCGTCCTGCAAATCATTGCTATTGAGAGAGGTTATCAATCTCTCCTTCAGAATGGTCTCCATCAACTTCCCCACTATGGAAGTCAAGCTCACTGGTCTGTAGTTGCCCATTTGGTCCTTGGATCCACTCTTGTGAAGTGGCACCATGTTAGCCATCCTCCAGTCCCTGGATACATTCCCCATCTCCAAGGAGTTGTTGAACAGGTCCATCAGAGGGCCTGCCAACACCTCTGCCAGTTTCTTCAGGACCCTTGAGTGTACACCATCCGGTCCTGGTGCCTTGTCCACCTGCAAGGCTTTAAGGACCTTCAGAACTCTATCCTCTTGGATGACCCCATCTGTTATCTCTGCCCCCTTTCCCCTTTGGTATTGGGCCATCCCTTTCTTTCATGAACACCGAGCAGAAATACTCATCGAGTGCCTCTGCCTGATCTTCCCCTTGTTCCGCTCATTACCCTCTCTCTCTTGATTCTAATCATGTCATTCTTACAACTCCTCTTCTCCCTTATGTATTTAAAGAACCCTCCCCCCCAATTCCCTGAGCCAACTTCAACTCCTTTGCTGCCTTGGCTGCCCTGACTGACCTTGTCACCTCCTTAGATGTCTTTGTGAACACCTGTCTATCCTCCTCATGCCCCGATTGATTTTTTGAACTTAATGAAGGCCAGTCTTTTTTCCTTCACCTTCCCCTCCACTTCCTTGCTGAGCCAGCTAGGTTTTTTGACCTGGACTGCTTACTCTGAGATTAGGCACATGTATTTGTGGCCTCATTTAGACTCTTCCTAATGATTGCCCACTTCTGTTCAGCATCCATCCATGGGTTAATTTTAGCTAAATACCCCTCTAGGATGCTGCCCATTCTGGCAAAATCTGTTTTCCTGAAGTCCAATACTCTTGTCCTGTTCTTAGCCGACTCCCTCCTTGTGTTGAGGAGGAACCACACTGAGCGGTGCTTGCTTCCTGCTAGAGGGTCCTGTACTACCACATCCTGGACTCGATCCCCATTTGCTAGCACCAAGTCCAGTATGTTCCTCTCCCTAGTAGGATCCATCACCCCTTGCACTAGGTATCTGTCTTGGCTAGCCTCCTACAGCACCTGTTCCCTGGCATGTGCTATAGTTACTGTCTGCCAGTCAACCCCAGGTAGGTTGAATTCTCCCACTATAACTGTATTCTCTTTGTCACTGACCTTCCTGATTTGCTCCCTCAGCTCCCTATCCAACTCCTCGCTCTGTGAGGGTGGCCAGTACACCACCCCCATCCTGCACTTCTTACCTTTAGAGCTTTGGAGCATTACCCGTATGGCTTCTGACCTCCCCATATCCCCCTCCTCCCTGGTACACAGTGCCCCACCCGACATAAATAGCCACCCCTCCCCCCTTCCTCCCTCCCGGTCCCTGCAGAACACCATGTATCTTGATATCATGAGATACCAGTCATGGTATTGGTTGGCCAAGGTCTCTGAGATGGCGGCAATATCTACCGCTCCCTCCACCATCATTGTCTGGAACTCTGCCACCTTGTTTGCTAAGCTCCTTGCATTCAAGGATACTACAGTCCACCTTGTGTCCTGCCCCTCCTTATCCCGTCTCTCCCCCTTCCACTTTTGTCTTGGTAACTTCCCCTCATTCTCCTCCTCCCTCTCTGGGTGGCAAGGCCTTCTGGTCTCCCCTGGAAGGTGCCTCCTCCCTGCTATCCGACTCAGCCCTTCCTCCTCCTCAGTCTAAATCTATGTTGTTTTTAATGTACTTCTCCAGCCCGTCCCAATGCCCTTGTACCCTCGATGTTGAGATGCAGCCTGTCCTTGGCATAAAGCCCCTTATTGTTCCATGTCTTGTCCCACTCTCTTACTACCCCATACCCCATTTCTGCACACTACCCCTTCAGCTACCCATTAAACTCCTGAATTCTTAGCTCCTCGCCGTGCTTGCCCTCGGTACTGGGAGTACTTTGGAAAATGTCACTGAGCTTCCCACCCGATTGCAGATACCCCCCACTTCCCTGAACCTCTCCTGCACTTCTTCCACTGTACTGCATTCTAGGTCATTTGTTCCTAGGTGCACAATGATATGAGTCTTTCCTCCCACCTTTTCCACACATTTCTGAACGCACTGCCATACTTTCCCTACTGTCATACCTGGCATACACTCCACCCAGGTTTGGCTCTTCCTTTCTCCCTTACCTTCCCATCTCATTTTCCTGAGCATAGAATCCCCTAATACATGTACTCACTCCCCCATCCCTTGCACTTCCCCATGGTTTGCCCTCCTACAAGCCCCTTTTTGTCAGTGTCCTCTCCTTTCATACCCTGCCCTTCCCCCTTCCCTTCTCCTTCAATTGCATCTCCACCTGCTCTCCTGCTCCTTAATCCTTTCTGTGCTTGCTCACTTCCACAACCGCTCCCCCTCCACTACTTTTACATCCTCCCACTGCCCCCTGCATTTTGTCTCTCCCTCACCCCCAACATGTTTCGGCCTTCGTCCTCATTTGTTTAGTGTGTTTGTGCCAACTTGACCTACTTCCCTATCCCTCCCCACTTTTACCCCCAGTATTCCCTTTCTTCTTGTTTTCTGTATGTCCTCTCTCCATCCTAGTCCCCTGACTCTTGTTCTATGGTGCCTTCCCCAACCCCCTGCTCTGTTTCATCAACCAGTACTGCGTACCTGTTTCTTGCCTCCAACCTCTTGCCCTTGCCTTCCCCTGAAATCCCTTCCTGCCTCTACTTACTCTGAACCTTTTTTAATACTTCCTATCTGTCTACCTGTGTTTCCTAACACCTGCCACCACCCACTTTTGATGCTCCCAGGACACTGTGGACATGTCCCCCCTGGCCAAGCACCCTCTTCCAGGCCATGGCAGCCTGGTCTATCCTGTGATGGAGCCCTCTCTGTCTCTCTGCCCCATCTCCTCCTCACTCCCTCATACCTGTCCCCATTCTCCCAGTTCCCATCTCAAGCTCTCTATCTCCAGCGTAAGCTGTCTGAACATCCTGCACACTGGACACCCCCCATCTTCCACCAGATTCCCAGAAACAGTGCTGCCCCACACCCATTGCAGCTCACAACCCTCCCGGCCTCCATGTGCCCTCAACCCCAGTCATCCCTACTGCTCCACTCTCCCCCTCCCCTTACATCCACCTGCCTCCTTGCCCTGGTCTCCACATTCCCCCTGTGTCTCTTAGTCTCTAAATATTCCACAGCTCTTTACAATTGCATCCATATTTGTATAAGAACTCTAAACATGTAGTAGTGCTGCAAAACTCTCTCCTTCTGTAGGGACATACAGCTTCTCTCTCCTCCTCTTGTATGTGCCCTTTGGACCTAGTTGCTAGCTACACCCTTTGTAATTCTGCATATATATCAGCTAAACTATTGCTTGTGCCATGCTGCCTAACTGTTCCTGCCACTTTAAGTAGGTGGCTTGGCCTTCCACTATAAAGGCAGAGCACTTGGGGTGGTTGGGGAATGAGGGGGGTGGGGGGCTGTTCCTTTGATACTCAGTGTCTACAAAAACAATCAGGTAAAAAAAGACAGTCTTCTGTAAACTACAGGGCAAAAACTCACAAACCTAGCAGCAAACAGATTCTCCTAGTCCTGCTCACACAAACTGGCAAATCCAACTGAATGTCAGTTAGGCATACACTAGAATTTCAACCCTCCCTAATCCCCTACTAAAATGTGATACCCTGCAGTTTAAGTACAACCTCAGTCAATCTCAAAAACTCACAAACCTACCAGCAAACAAAGTCTCCTAGTCCTGCTCACACAAACTGGCAAAAAAAGAAAACAGCACCTCCCTGCAGAAAACCGTCAAACAGTCAGTCTGAATATTGGAGCATAACAAACATGAAAATATCATATTGGGGGTAAGAGGTATAATCATCATTTGAACGAAAGTCCTCCAACTCCAAGTTAGACCAGAGAAGCAGGCATGCTGTAAGTATTGTGAGAACTGAGTCCTCATCAGGTAGCCAAACAACAGAAGGAGTAACATCCTGGTCAATCAAACAAACCCTTGTCATTAAACATGCAGGCGATCACTTCAAGGTTATAGTGTGCACCAGGAGCATATGCTATAGGGGTACAACTGCAAGTTTAAAGTAGGGTGATGATGTGATTCAACAAGGTAGTTCAAATTGACCCACGCAGTGGTGCAAAGGATGGACTCCTAGGACAGTCAGTAGGGGTATGGAGAAGAAAGAGTACAGGTGGCCAGGTATACTCCATCAGTGAAGCAGAATAAGCGATCACAATCTTTACCTGAATCGCACCACAGTCCACTATCCCTGAGAAGTAAGCACCCCCTTCGTTTCATAGACAGATGGTTGATCACCACAGATGTGGATTGAAGCAGAGTAAACATACGATGCACCAGGGTAGCTCAACCAGATCTATCGGCAATGCAGAAAGTAAGTTCTTATTCCAATCATAGGGGATGACGGGAGTAAGAAAATACAGTTGACCAGGCACGCTCCCTTGGTAAAACAGAACAGGCAACCTCAGTTCAGAGTTGAGTCTCACCACTGCACCTTGTAGCAGAAAAGGGATTTCAAGTTCGAAGCAGGATAAGCATGCAAGGTACTGGGGTAGTTCAATTCTGGATCCTGCATCCAGTCAAGGGAAAAAGCACAGCTCTATAAGGAAAAACACATAGTAGTGGCTGCCAAATGAAGTAACAATAGAAATTTTTATACCGCTCCCCATTAGGAAAAGGCACTGAGTTGAGCTGCATAGATTTCAACGTGACTTAAACAGATCAGGGAGCAGTTCTTCAAGGGCAACAGATGCTTGTTCGGTGGATTCCCAAGATTTCCAAGAGTCCCCAGTTTGGACCTGGAGATGAGCTGGATACAAGACTTTGAAATGGAGACCTGCTACTATGATTTTAGTCACTATGGGGTGATAGGCAGCTCTCTGTCATCTAACTGATGCTGGCAAGTCTTGTAGAATCTGCAATCTGTGGCCCTCCCAAAGAACCTCTTTCAGCTCTCACACTTTTGCCAGCAAGTGTTGTTTGTTGAGGAAACTCAGGAATTTGAAAATAAATTGTCTTGGGGGTGCATTATCTGGGGGTGGTGGGCACAGAACTCTGTGGGCCTGTTCAGTGATGTAGGTTGACCTGTTTGGGGATGGGACAGCCAGCTTAATGCATAGCTTTTTTTGCAAACAGTATCGGTGACGTTCCTTTAGCTTTCTCAGCTAATCCAAGGATCACCACATTACATCGCCGGGTGTGACCCTCCAGATCATCCAACTTTGATTCCATCCTGGTAAGCTTCTGTTGTAAGGTCACAACATCAGTTTCAGTTTTGCCACTCCGTTTGTTCAGTAAAGATATTTTAATCTCCCACCCGTTGACCGAGATCAAAAAGGTCAGGATGTAGGGATTTAATCTCCGAGGTGCATAAGTGGAGGGCTTCCTTCATGGGCGCAAACTCTTCCAAAAACTTTTCTTCTGAGAGTGAAGTAGCACCTGAGGTGGGAGTAGTACCTTGCCCAGCACCATTTATCTGGGTCTTAAAGTGTTTAGCATTCTTGTCCGGCATCGCTGGTGGGGTGTGCCACGGCAAGGCAGAACGCATTCCAGTATCCATTTTTTGCCAAGATTTAGTGGTCACTAAATGTGTTGAAGAATGTAGAATACAATACACCCTGATGTGAGCAAAGAAAAGATGAAATTATGAGATATTTTGGGGTTTAGTGTAGCGAGGGGCAGGAGCTGGTGAGAAGAGCTGCTCACTCCGTCCTAGGCATCACCTGACTCCCAGATTTACATGAGTTTCTGAGATGTCTGTATGCTAGCCAATCTTGCTGGCAGCCTGTTTTCTTAAACACTTGCCAGTCTTGGTCCCTCTACTTCATGAGGTTGCGGAGGGAAGGGATTAACCATTCGGAGCAGTTGCCTTTGACCCTTCTTTGTACAAAAGGGGTGTGCTTATTTATGATATTAACAAATGTATTTATAAGGAAGTTGAGGGCAAGGTTAACATCCTCGAAGTAGTCAAAACTTTCCCAGTCCACTAGTGCTAGGTCTTCAAGAAAGATATTGCTATTCAAACCTTTAATCATTGGTAATGATAATTTGGGGGGGTGGTCTTAGGGAAATTGTTTTGCCAAATGCAATATACTGGGGAGTGGTCACTCAGAAAATCTGACAAGTTCTTGCTCCTTGTATTTGACCTGTTCTGCTGACCAGGACCCTGTTTATTAGGGTGTGGCTCTCTGTTTGGTATTTAACCCTGTAGTTTCATTAATTTTTTGGAGTAGGTTAGCATCATTTAGGGTATTTGTAAAGGTGCAAGAGCCCTTGTCTGATCAACTAAGGTTAAAGTCCCCTAACAGGATTAATTCATCAAATTCTTACTCTCTGAGGCAGCCCAGGAGGTCATCCAGGGCAGGCTTGGCTACTGAGTGGGGGCTATAGTTGCAGCCCACATAAAAGAGCTTGACATTGCCTAACAGTTTAATAAATACTGAGTTACAAGAAGTGAAGCCAGAAATAGGAGGGGGGTAATTCGGTGGCTCAGAGAGAGGTGTTGGTATATATATGGCAACTTCACCTCTGTTTTTTCCAGGCCAGTCTTTTCTGAACATATAGTAGCCAGGGATGTCAATTTTGCTCAGTAGGATATGTGGCTTCAACCAGGTTTCTGAAAGAGCAAGTATGTCCAGGTAGTACAAGTTCAGCCAGGCCTGTAGTTCAGTAAATCTTGGGCTTTAAGCTGTTTATATTTGCATGGACTAACTTGAGTCCTTAACAGTTGGTCCAACCTGGGTCTGAGGGAGAGGAAATTCAGGTATTAGGGAGACAGGGGCAGGGGTTTGTTTCAATGTCCCTGGCTGATTTCAGGAGGATTAATAGCAAGAGCTTAGTTAGCAGATAGTGGGCTGGTACAGCGAGTTTACTGACAACACCAGGTGTCTAGACATCAAGTAACAGACACCTTTTTTTCTCATTGTACAGGCTTATAACAAAAGGTGAGTAGGCCAGCTGGGTCTCAGCACAGATCAGAGGAACTGGATGTCTGGCTTGCATCCCCAGATAGAGAGCGGTGAGTTTAGCTATCAAGCTATTAACTATCACCATCAGACTTACAGAGAGTAAGGTGAGGAATAAGCCAGCAGAAGCCATGATTATAGGCTGCAGTGGTATGTAAATAGCTTGGCATGCTGAGACTTGATTGAAGAAAGAGGGGAGGTACTTATTACTTTTCCAGGGGGGAATCTGCCTTGCCAAGTGTGGTATGTTTCCTTGCCAGAGCCAGGTACTTGAGAGAAGAGGAGAGGCTGATTCAGGTAATGTCACATAGAATTTGGGCCCACCAATGGTTGAATGCCCTGCCTGGAGAGATCTCTGCCTTAGCCAAATTGGGGCAAATTAAACCTAGTCTCCATCAGCTTCTCCTAGCCTCAGAACACAGTGACTGTCTCTAACCCACTTTCGCCTCCTGATCTCATGTCCACAACCCCCCTTCTTGCTGATATGACAAAGTCTATCTCTGACTGCTCTCTAAACCCCTTCACAATTGAATGATTTCTCTTTGCCAACTATAGTACCTGGTGAACATGCCTGTAATTTACAAACTGTATTTTTCACTCAATTTATGTTATTATGTTATGTTGCTATGTATTGAAATTTAGCTAATTTGTTGTATCTCAACCTGTCTGCAATAATTTATTGTCTGACGTGGGGCCTTTATAAAGGAGTCTCTGACTCAAAGGTTTGTAATTTTGAGAATTCAATAAATAAAAATAAATAAAATAAAAAAGTAACGTGGAGGCCACCCAGATAGGATTTTGCTGGTAGTGTGGAAAAACCATCAGGCAGAGTTGGGTTGGTAGGAGATGCTTCTTAGCAGACACAGACCTTGCCAGCAAGTGGGTGTACAGGGATATGCAAACAGCAGTTAATGCTGGTTAGCTTCCAAGTCTTTATCTAACAGATTAACTGGCAGCAGTGGAGGTTAAGGAATTATCTATTACAGTTTAATTTTGTAGCATTGCGGGTTACAGAACTATCTATCACAGTTTAACCACATTAGCAGGTTGAGCAGCATAACAGTAAGTATGCAACTGGGTGTTAAAACACAGTAAGGTAGGGAGCAGGCTACAAATCTTATCTCGCACACAGATGTTCAGCAGTATGGGTTAAGAAACTTTATACCACAGTTTAGCCATTTAGGTAGATTTGGAGTTTACAATTCATACAAACTGAGCAAAAGCAGTAATTATTATACAATTCAAAACAATGGTGGAAAAGTTCCTGAGATGGCCAGGGAGACCAAGAGTTCTTTTTTACTTTGCAGACAGATTACTTATGGGCAATGTTTAGTCAGACAATATGGCTGGCTGCTGGTTGTCTCCCCATGGCTGACTCCAGGCAGACTCCATGCTGTCCTTTGCATTCAGTCCTTAGCACAAGGGCTGCAGTGCAGAAGGGCTTCTTAGTGTTACCTAGTTGAAGTGCAGAGTCTGTCATGCCAGTGAGACTCTTGACTGCATGAGGGACTTCTGGCTGGTCAGTGACTTCACCAGCAAGGAGTACCACGAGGATGTCAATGGCCATTGAGGGAGGGAAGGGAGTGAAGCTGGTTGGACCCCCTCTTGATCCTTGCATCTGGGCTGGTGGGCGCTGGTTGAGACTTGGCGAGAATGGGCTGTCATTGCTTTAAAAAAGGCACTGAGATTTAAACTTGCTCTGTCACACCCCCCGAGCCTCCTAATTGGCTACGGATTTTAGCAGGTTGATGGCTGCTCGTTCAATGAGTGCTGCAAGGATGTCGGTGGTTGTTGAGGTGGGAGGGAGTAAAGCTGCCTGGATCCCCTCTCTACCCCTGGCTCTGGGCTGGTGAGTGCTGGTTGAGTCTTGGTGCGAATGAGCTGTGATCACCTTGAAAAAGGCACCAGGAGTTATGCTTGCTCCATCACACCCCAAGCTTCATGATTAGCTGGGGAACTTTTGGCTGGTCAGTGGCTGCTTGTGCAAGGAGAGCTGCAAGAATGTCAGTGGCCATTGGGGAAGGGAGTGAAGCTGGCTGGACCTCTTCGTGACCCTTGGGTCTGGACTAGTAAGCACTGGTTGACTGTTGGCAAGAGCGAGCTGTGATCACCTTAAATGAGGCACTGGGATTTAAACTTGCTCAGTCATGCTCCTGAGCCTCCTGATTGGCTCGAGTACTTCTGGCCGATCTGTTTCTTCTTGGGCAAGGAGCACCATGAGGACATCAGTGGCAGTTGGGGAGGGAGTGACGCTGACTGGACCCTCTCTCAACCCCTGGGTTTGGGCTGGCAAGTGCTGGTCAAATCTTGGCAAGAACAAAGGTGTCTTATACACCATGTTATGGACTGTTGTTTGACAAAACACAGGTCCTTTTTTCTGATTTATGTTTCAGTTGGCCTTTTTCCTAACACTTTCTAAGAATGACCGTGCTACTGCAGCTTTGTTCAAAACTGCATTACACAACATCAATGTTTAAAGCACAGCATGTCAGCAGCCTGTCTTAGTGAATTCTCATTCCTCAGTCAGTGATGTCAGTGCTAAAAGGGGTGTCCATATTGACTGCCTGTGGTTTACATTGCATTCTAATGAGAGAAGGCATGATGAGTAATATTCCAGTTTGAATTTTCCATCGATGTTAGAAGTGAAATATTCTGTATTACCACAAAAATAATTAATCCAAATCATTGCGTTATGAAGACAGGCTGCACAGAGGCTACAAAATGACTTCATACCTTTCTAATAAAGGTTTTTCTTCAACTCAATCAAGGGCCTTAGTCTTCCAAGGGCCCTGTGCAAGGAAACCTTCATATTCAGGTGCCAGAAGAGCAATGGGGAATCCCATGAAACATCCTCATCCATACAGCTGACTCTCCATGGTTTCCTGTTCTGTGTAGTAAAGTTTCATGTTGGTTCTTGCATTCTCTCTGAATTAGGATGCAGTCTCTCAGGGATTAAAAAATGCACAGACTCAGCACTCATGCCAATTTTCTATTTTTCTGTGCCACACTGAAAAAATCACTGATATTTATCTATCTCTTTCATTTTCTCTCTGTCTGTCTATCTATCTAGCTATGCCTCTATAGCTATATATATATATATATATATATATATATATATATATATATATATATATCTATATATATATATATATGTGTGTGTATATATATATATATATATATATATAGACAGTTTATACCTTTGCAAAAACTTTCTTAATGCATTATTTAGGGTTGAACCCTCAAAAGTAGGGAAATGTGGCATTAGGGTGTCTAGCCCTAACACCCCACACCAACCCTGCTGGCAGCAACAGGAAAACCCACAATGGTTTCACATCTCTTGCCTCTTCACAAATCAGGCATGGAGTGTGCCTTGGAGTTATCAGCCCTAACACTCACTCCATTCCATCAGTAAATAAGCTGAGATGGGTACAGCAAACTCCACTCCTGATTTACAAAGAGGTAAGAAAGGAGAAACCATTTTGTCTTTTCCTGTTGCTGCCTGCCAGGTGGGGGTGGGGTGTTAGGGTTGTAAACCCTAACACCACATTTCCCTACTTTTGTCAGTTCAATCCTAACTAGTGCATTACCTAAGTTTTTTGCAAATAATTTCCTTACTTTTTGAGATAGCATAATTGTATTCTGATTTGTCTGTGTGAGCCCAGGGCCCTCTGGGCCCTGTGCTTCCATTTGTAGAGAAACAGAAATTAAATTGTCAGCATAGCCTTCTTATTATCCCACCTCATGAACCCCATAATGGAAATTCTGAAATCCCTGCCAAACGTGATTCCATGTCACTGCGTACCACAGGTGTGAAAACACAGTTTTGCCATGCTTTACAAAATGGCAGCTGTGACGTTCATGAGGTGGTGTAAAAAGATGGTTATGTTGAAAATTTGATGTCAAAATATAGAAAATTGGCAAAGTTAGGAACGAGCATAGCACAAATTCAGCATTTTATTTATTTATTTTTTTCAGATTTGGATTAATACTTTTGGGCCAAATAGCTCTTTCCAAAGGTTCCAAGTCAAGGACATGCAATAACAGTACAAAAAGGTCAGGAGAGAGAAATACACAGGTATACATTACAATGATATTTACTCACCTGTTAAAGGTGATTATTTGAGTACCCTTTATGGTACTCTGCAGTCAGAAACCAATGGGATATTCCCCGTCCATCCTATAGGTTGATGCATGATCCAACCATATTCAAGCTAGCCTCAGGTCAACCCCCTTGTCCCATTCTAGTAGCTTCAGCAAATACTTCCTTAGCAATTAAAAAGAAGAAGAACAGAGAGAAAAAAACTCTGGAATAACTAATAAATCTCATTAGTTGGTGCCTGGTAGTCCTACTTTAACCTAAGTCACGTTAATATCCTCACACTAGTCCATAATGAACAACTAGGTTACTGTTTATCATTATTTTCACATCATCATTTCTATGCAGCCTTAACCATACTTATAGTGTTGAGACCCGTTATAAAACATTGTTGTACAAATATACTCTATATCAGTCTATGCAGACTTTGTAGTCCATTTAACAGTACATTTCCCATAATGATTATCTGCCATCCTGGGTGGGGCTGCATAGTACTATTAAGGGTATTCAAATGATCACACTTACCAGATAAGTAAATATCATTATATATTGTACCCTTTATAGTACTCCACAGTCAGAAACCAATGGGACCTTTAGAAGCAGTGTAGCCATTATTTGTTTGGGAGGGATAAGGCAGATTTGCTTCACTTTTGTTGTATTCCTCCTCTTAACAGTGTCATGCTAAAGGAGGCTCTGTCTGCGGATGCAGAATCCAGGTGGTAATGCTTGGTAAAGGTGTGTACTGATGACCATGCGGTTGCTGAATAAATGTCTGCTATTGATACTTGGCATATTCTCCACCCAAGACATAGCCACTGCTGTAGTGGAGTGTGCCTCAATGCCATCAGGTGGTTCTTGGCCTACCTCCCTGTATGATTCAGCTATGGGATTTCTCATCCACCTAGCAATGGTGTCCTTTGAGGCTGCCTGCCCTGCCTTTTTTCCTATGGTCAAGATAAATAGTCTGTCTGACTTGCGGGTGTAGTCGGACTTTACAACTTATGTATTCAGCTGTTGGTCAACATCTAGAGGGTGTGGACCAATAGTTGGATTGTCTTATCCCTGTTTAAGACTGGCAAGTGGACTTCCTGCCTAAATGACATGGAATGGCCATCATTGAGGTAAAAAAGGTACCGTTCTCAGGGTATCTCTGTCAGTGTGGAAAACTAGGAATGATTCTCTACAGGATAGTGCCTAAAGTTCTCCTATTCTTTTGACTGAGCATATTGCTACTAAAAATAGTTTTTTAATGTACACTAATAAAGTCCATCCTGTTGGCATAGGAGGTTCCTGTAGGTCCCCTAGAACAATGTTTAATTGCCATGGGGTACATAATATTCTCACCTTGGGCACAGTCATAGTAACTGCCCTCAGGTGCCTGATTCTGTCTGGATGTGTCCTGATGGTACCTGCTCCTGGTAATGGACCTTTAATGGATGAAACTGCCGATGCTTGTACCCTGAGGAAAGAGTGACTAAGTCCCTTACTTGCTCTATCATTTAGAATATCTAGAATTTGTGGAAGGCCAGCCATTAAGGGTGATGTCTTTTTATCTGGACCACGTCTGCCAAACATTTTCCAATGTCTGTGGAATGTCACACTGGTGGATCATCTCTGTGACTGTACAAATCTGTCCACCCCTCTCCGGTGGTAGCCCAGGTTCAACTGTGTTCCCCTTTCAGTAACTGGGTTGACAGCTTGAGTGATGAGGGATTTGGGTGGAGAAGTGGGCCTTGGCTCAGCAGGTCCAGTCACTGTGGTAATGACATTAGTGAGCCTGCTGACGCTGCCTGAATTATGGAATACCATGTCTCCCGGGCCAGTCTGGTGCTACCATCAGCAATGTTGCTCCTGCGGTCCATACCTTGCGCAGTATTTTGTGGATCATCATTATTGGTGGAAGCACCTATGCCTTGTGGAATGTCTGTTACACTGATAGTGTGTCTATCTCCTGTGTCATTTTGTCCATAGATCTTAAATAGAACCTTGGTAATTGTGTTTTCCCTTGTGCTTAAGGGATTTATCGGTAGTGGTCCTCATCTGTGGTGTATCCTTTGGAACACTCTTTCATTGAATTTTCATTCTGACTGACTTTGGATGACTCTACTTAGTCAATCCACTTCTATGTTTGCCTTCTCTGCCATATGTAACACTTATTTACAGTTGATTTCATTCCACCCAATGCAGTACTTCTTGTCTGTTCAGGTATGCCACGGTAACCTGGTTGACACGTCTCACCAGGACTGCCTGACTGGTGGTCAGGGACTGAGAGAATATCAGAGCGAGACAGACTGCTCTCATCTCTTGGACATTTATCTGTAGCATTGGCTCCCCTTGAGGACCATAACCCTTATGTGGCCTAGTCTTGTATGTTGACCCCAGTCAGTCAGACCTGCATCTTTGATGATTATGATTGTGTTTGGTTGGGGTAGTGTACAACTTGGAATAAGTTCGTTTTGCAAATCCACCACTATAAAATGGCTGGAATTTTGGGTCGGCGGTGTTACTCCTAAATGGAAGTTCTGGGATGTCTGATCCTGAGTCTCTATTGGATAGCTTTGCAGCAGGTGCATGTGTAGTCTGGCCTACTGGACCCTGTCTGTTGTTACTGCCTGGAACCCTAGGACTTGAATGTAGTCCCACACTGCTCTGTTCGAGCTGTGTAAGAACCTGTTGACTTGTGCACAGGTGCAGTGTACCTTGTCCTCCATGGGGTTCATTTGATTGAGTTGTATGTCTATCACTGCTCCTAGGCCTGCTCCACCATTCTTGTTCATAGCAGCCAGTCATCCAGGTATGGTATGACCTGCACCTCCCCTTTTTCTTTTTTCACAGGTGAGCTGATAGGATGATTAGAGTCTTGGTGAGTTCCTGGGGTAGGGGCTGATGCTAGATCAAAGGCAGGTGAGTGCATTAGCAGTGCTTCCCCTTTTATGGTGAACCTTAAGTATTTTTCCGTGTGCTCAAAGTACTAGACTGCACAAGAATGCAACCTGCAGGTCCATGAATGTGAGGCTGTCCCCTGGCTGAGTGTCTAGTAGGGTGAATGCCTTGGCCTCCATTTTGATCATCTTTTTGTTTTGTTTTGTTTTTAAAAATCACAAATTTGTTTAAGTACTTTTGGTCCAGCACTGTATGCACCCTCCCCCCGCCCATCTTATTTGGGACCACAAAGAAAAAGGGGGTAGACTTTAGTTTTTCTTTTCTCCTTCGGGACAAGTGAAATAGTCCCATTTTGCTTTTATGTCCTGTACTGCGAGCCCTATGGCTCGATGTTTCTTGGTGCATTTCATTCTTGTTTGTACTGATTTGCTTTTGAGGTCAATGGCGTACCCCATCATGGTGACCTCCCTCATCCATATGTCGGACGTCGTGTGGGCCCACTAAGAGCAAATCTCTGTGGTCTCCCAGCCATTGGGGGGCTGTTTGCTTGGGTCCGCATCACTTCATTGTTCCCTGGTGCTTAAGGATGGGTTTGTAGCCCCTGCTGCCATAGTACTGGTTGGCATTGTTTTTTTATTTTGTTGCCATATGCATTGTGCTGGAACTTGGGTCTCTGATTCTGATGTCTAGGATTTGGAGACTCTGGTGTTGTATCTTAGATTTGCACGGTTTGGACTTTTGGTGAAGGGGCCTCTCTGAGGGCAGGTATATATATCTTTGTCTCCTCGTGCTCGTTTTCCCCCTGACCTATTTTTTACGAAGTGGTGAGGCCTTCATTGAATAAGGTTCCCTCTTTGAAGTGCAACTTCATTAGGGCACTCTTCGACTCATTGCCCACCATTTCAGGACTCGTACCTGAGTATGTCTGAGGATGCCTTCATGATATATCTGATAATCTGCAGTGCACTTTCTGCCGTGCCTGTTTGTGGTGAGTCTTGTGGGATAGACTCAGTTAGGGATTCTGTACATCGTGAACCAGATAGCCGTGTGACATCCCCGATACCTCATATATTTTTCTTAGGTATTCCTCTACCCTTTTATCCATCAGCTCCTTCAGTGCCGCTATGCTTTTGATAAAAATGGTTGTGTGTTTTGACAGCTCTGATACCAGTCGGTCCATTTTATGAGCTTCTCCTCATCCTCTCTCCTTGTTTCAGAGAGAGTGAATACCAGTTATTTACCTTATTCATTTTCTACTAATCTGGTGGGTTTGAGAGTATTGTAATATTTAGTGAGGATATTCTCAATTGTTTTGCGGTATAAAGGTGTCCCTTCTGTCCTGGTTGACCTGATAACAACGGCGGGTCTTCCAGCCTGGTGGGTTGATCAGGCTCTTCTACAATTCTGATCGTCTCTCTAACTATCATGATTAGCTCTTCAGTGTGCTCGCCATGACACACTCTTCAACTGAAGTCTCGGTTGTAGTGCTCTTTATACCCTTTCTGCTTCCTTTGCATGCAGTTTGGCCCCCTGCTCTACCCTGAGAAGTTTTCTTTGGAACTGGTATGGATTGCCGGTGATCCACGTTTTGAGTAGTTGGAACAAAGGTTGTACTTGGCTGGCATCTAGGACCAACAGAGCCATTGGGGAAGGGGAAACTACCCCAGTTGGAGCCTCATTCATCTGTTATTCAGGAACCCGTGTTCCCTATTATAATGCAGAAGGCACAGAAAACATCACCCTCGTCTACCTCTGGGAAGGTAATCCTACCTTCCCTGCATTTTGTCATGGCTCCTATTATTTTTTTTTGTTTGTTTGTTTTTTGTTTTTTGTTTTTGTCGACCTGTGGCATTTAGATCGAAAAAATTGTATGAGGTACAGGTTTTCCATAGTGTGTGCCACATAACAAAGTACCATATTCATTTCACAGGGATGTTTAGCCCCTTAGTTGGTGGTATCTTATCCTTGGGGGGTGTGGCTGTGGGCTAAGTAACCCTGCCTTGCTCAAACTAGCCCATTGTGTTTAATAATTTCTTGTGGCTGTGGCACAGTCCTCTGTTCATTCTGGCTCCATTGATTACTATGGAGTTCATGGCTCTTTGTCCCCAGGTAAGATGGCAGCCAAAATCTCACGATGGTAGAGAGAGATTTGGGGCCATTCTATCTCCCATATAGTGAGGTCCCAGACAAGATGGTCACCATAGTCTCATGGGATTTGCCAGCAAGATTTGCAAACCCTGCATTGTGCTGTGTGTTGTTTTGATCCCTCGGGACTTACGGGGTTTCTGGGAGCTTCAGCGTGTGTGAGCACACACAAGATGACTGCAGCTCTGCATGGTGGGCAAAGAAGTTGCTCTCTGGTGGTAGCAAGGCATGAATCCAGAGGCGTACGGGAGTATTTAGTGTCAGGGAGCTCCTTAATTTAAAATGGCTGTGGATTGCCTCAGGGGCAAGTTGTTCTCTGGCAAGGAGTGGGACCAACATGCAATTGTCAGTGGCAGACTGAGAAGGTGAGTACATTTTGTGGACCAGCATTGAGATAGAAAGGTAACCAACAGATGATTTTTGTTAATATTATTGTTGCCTTGTTTCACATGGGTTGTGGGAGCTACGGGAGGTCCCCAAACTCTGTGAGTGCATACAGTCGCACAGTAAATGCTGCTTTTTGGTTAATTGAGCATCTGTGAGAATGTTCCTTGAGGGATCTCACAAATTACTGTAGGTGCCCAGGTCTATTAGTTAGGGAAAAGGCATACCGCTCCTGGAGGGCTCCTGCCTGAGTCTCTCTGCAGCTGCGTTTGTTCCGGTGGGGCTAGATAATGTCATAAGCTTGCTCAGGGCTGGGAACACTACTGGAGGGATCCCTGCCCAGCCTTCTTTTAACCACATACAGTCTTGCTTGCCAAACAAATTTAACACAGTTGTTAGCTCCTCAAAGAAATATGGATGTGCTGTAATTTTCAATACAGTATAAAAATATAACAGTAATGTTAGTTTTTGAGTTACACTGTAAAATGGCTACCAGGTCTTTTTGATTAGTAATAGTTATGTTAAAATTGTTGTACCTTATGTTAAATGTTGGGAGCGGACTTGGATTGCGGCCAACCTCTCTCGATGCATGAAGTAAACTGGAGCTACTAGAATGGGACAAGGGGGTTGGCTAGAGGCTGGCTTGAAATTGATTGGATCATGCATCAACCTACAGCATAGGATGGTTGGAAAATATCTCATTGGTTTCTGACTGTAGAGTACTATAAAGGGTATGATATATAATTGGCAATTACAGAAGTGCAAGAATGTTAACAAATAGTGTTGTCACACAAATACACAGAAAAGTATTGGGTAAAATAACACAGAAATAATTAATTGTAAACATGTTCAGGTTGCTAAGTGCAGTAGAATAGACAGTAGCAGCCTGAGCAAGCTTTGTCATGTTTGGAGGGAGACGGGAAGAGGATTAGGGGAAAAAGGAAGAAGAAATAGCAGAGAGAGAGAGAGGAGATAGCCAAAGTTAGGACCACGGATTGTAAGCAACTAAATTGGGCAATCACAGTGGTTTGCTTGGTCAAGGATCAGGTGGAGGTCACTTTTGAAGAGACCAATCTTACCACAATCTATGAAGGAGGCATAATGCCATTTTTACATATATACAGGGTATAAGGAAATGCAAAGGGAGGAGGATAGGGAGGTGTATCAGAGGAAACAGAAAGAAGCAGTGAGAGTGAAGGTACAAAATAAAAAGAGAACAACCCAGGAGGTGACGAAGAGAGATCAAGACATTTTTTAGGTATGTAAGCAAAAGGAAGAAGAGCAGGGGTGGGATTGTAAGGTTAAAAAAGGAAAAGGGGGAGTGTGCAGAGAGCAACCAGGAAAAGGGAGACATCCTGAATAAATACTTTTATTCAGTGTTTATAGAGAAAGGGGAAGAGGAGGGGCCACGATAAAGTAACAGGAGCAACAACACCATTTTTTACACCACCTCATAAACATAACAGGTGCTGATTTTTAAATCCTGCTCAAAAGTTGTTGTTTTTTTTGCACTTATGGCATGAAATATTGTTTTGGCCAGTATTTCATAAATGACACCTGTCTTATTCAGAAGGGGATGGGGATCATAAAAACCCTTTGTTGATATGTAACAAAAAAATAGGAAGAAATGTCTTCAGGGCTGGCCATTGGCCCTGTCAGTTGCAGGTTGTGATCACATGCTGGTTAATTAAGTTTGTGAGTGAGCTCAGTCAGCTATATGGATGGGTTGAGGCTGGGGGGAAGGCATTGCTATGCAGCACCACTTCCAGCCTAAGGAGGGGGCTGTACAGTGCTGGCCACATGGGTGACAAGTAAACATCTAGTTGAGATAACTCTTCTCTTTCCTTAGGGTCCAGAGGTCCCTGTGCCTCTGTATCCATACCTGCATGGAAGAGCAGGACCCAGAGGGCCCTGCACTTCTGCAGACATATTGGCCCTGTATTTTTGCATCTGTAGCCACATGTTAGTGCAGAGCCCAGAGAGCCCTGTGATTCCACAGTAGCCCCACAGAGATGCTGCATCCATAGCCACACAGAAGTGCATGGCCTAGAAAGCCCTGTGTTTCCACAATAGGTGGACTCTTCCCTTGGTGCAGTTACGCAGGGTGCTGTGTAACTGCATGTGTTCATGCAGGTCCCAAAGGGACCTGCATGAATGAGGATATGATTCCACTATCACAAAAAGAAAGAACATTTATTACAAAAAAACTATGTTAATGCACACATTAGGGTTGAAGACTGCAAAGTGGATAAAGTAAGGAAAAGCATTAGGGTTTGGAGTCTTGGGCATCTTGGTGAATCAGAGGTGTGGTGCTTCCTGGAGTTGTCAACCCTAATGCCCACCCCTCTGTTGAGCAATCCTACATGAGCACTTGCTTCACACAGGGCCTGCAGGGCCCTGTGTGAAGAAAGCTACAACTGATTCTGTTGATCACATGTGGCGAGATATACTTCTGTACCTCCAGAGATTATATGCCTATAAGGCACTAAGTTGTAGCTGTACCTTGTGCTTCAGACAGGAAGCTATGGGCTAGGGGGAAGGGGTGGGCATTAGGGTTGACAACCCTAAGGAATGTCATACCATCAATTTTCCATGACTTCTGATTCTCCAAAGTCTTAAGTGCTCAATTTCCTTATTTTATCTGCTTTGCATTCTTCAACCCTAATGTCTTCATTAACATAGTTTTTTGCAATGAATATATATCTATATCTATACATACATATATATATATATATATATACACACACACAGACACACACAATGACAGTAGCCCTGTTACTTTGAAACCACTCATGACACAGCAGGGGTTGCACTATGCAACACAGCTGTCGTTTGTTAAACAATAGCTGTGTCATATAGTGCAACCAGCTACTAACCGCCAAATACATTATACTACGCTAAGCTTTATTCCTCAGTTCATGGTTTGGCTTTGAAGAGTGCAGACATGTCTCGGTCCTCAGAAGATGACAGTAACAACCTTCGGAGGTAAGTATAGGGTAAAAGCGTGTGTGGGATGGTGGACACTCAGTGGGAGGGTCAGGAAGCAGGGAGGGGAACAGCAGCAGCAATGACGAAGGACTGTTTTCTTTATTTCAGGTTTAAATTAAAAAAAAAGATGTAGATGGTTTTCTTTTTTGTGGGTTTACATATAAAATTAATCTGTTTTGGGACACGGGGTGGGCTCCCCAGTGTTCCACTCTGTTGGAGGGGGTGAATTGGATGAAACAATGGGGGGGTGCAGGGGGCATCTGACACTGGGGGTGGGCACTCCAGTGTCGGATTGTGCAAATAAATTAACAAACAAATAAACAAATACACTGCCACTAGGGATCATGTCCCCAAGTGTGCAGATACAGTTGAAGGCATAGCACAGTCAGGAGGGTGGGGCTACAATGACAGTAGCCCCATCCCTGACCTATGAGTTATGACAACAGCAGGGGTTGCACTGTATGACACAGCCATCATTTATTAAAGACAGCTGTGTCATATAGTACAAGCTGTTGCTTCCACAAAAATTCAGTTATGAATAGAACGGTAATTTTTTGAACTGCGCATGCTCAGAAACGGAACAGCTGGACCTAAAAAACACAAAAGCACATGCCTTTGACCGTGTTTTATCAAATCTGAAAGTTTCAGGTTTTAAGGCCTCCTATATTTTTAGTTATCCAATGGCAGAAAATGTTTACAAATGTTTAAAAATGGAGACTTTTATGTTTTGTTTGCACCTCTGTAATTTTGCCCTCACTGAACCGATCTGCATGAAATTTGTAGGATCAAGAGAACCTGACACAGAGGTTGGGCTTTCCAAAGTTCATCTAAATCAGCTAAAAGAGGGCAAAGTTATTAAGGTGCAGAAATTTTAGTTCAACATAGAAGTGCTTACTCAACCGTAATATACAGGCACTATCATGCCTGTATAATTTATACCTTTGTACTGGTGCAGAATATTGCAGAATTCATCAAAAATAGGCTTTTATGGTGCCAATATATAGAGAATAATGGATGAGTGGGTGTGCATTATGAGAATTTAATATACACCCAAGGTGTGGGATGCTACATAAATCCCGAGACCAAAGCTTGAGGGGTTTGTTAAAGCATCCCACACCAAGGGTATTAAATTTGAGTTGGGTACACCCCATCATGTCTTTTTTTATATAATTACTGGTGTTCATTTTTTTCCAACAGAGATTTTATTATCTTTTGTTTTTACATGAGAAACATAAACCAGTAGCTCATAGCTGAAAGCACAATGCCTCGATGCCACGTTGAGAGCAGTAAACAGATTTTTAATTTGTGTTTTACTTGCATTAAAATACCACAGGCAAGACTAAAAAAGAAATGAAACTGCATTTAAAAAGGCAGCATAAGTAAAGAACATTGAAAACTGATAACGGTGCCTGTAAAAGATCACTCAAGAACAAGGCTATTATGAGCAAAACTGAACATTAACATTTGGATAACAAAGAGAAACAAACAACAAAGAAGTCAGAGGCTGTGTGATGAACTTATTTTTTGACTGTCCTTTTAATCAGTTTCATTTGCTTGGTCTCTGCGACACTTCACCAGTTGGTTGCCTAGGATACATACAGTAGCTCATGGCGTGGAAGTCCCTGTTGAAACTAAGGGACGGTGCTCAAATTACCAATTTCAGTGTTCTAGACAGTTATATTTAAACATTTTTTTAAAGAATTTGTTTGTTTTTTTAATTCAAACTATCACAGGGTTGTTTTATTTGCACAGTTTGTTCACTAATGACTCATCTTTACTCTGAGTCTGACTCAGTCATGGTGCACCTCCATTTCTTCTGACCTGTTTCTTCAGGGGCTCCACGATATATGTTTATGGTCACTCCCTGATTAAATATGCAGTGCAGTCCAAATATGGTCTGCAGAGAACTTTGTGCTGAGGAAGTTTCTGTCACTGTAATCTGGGTGCTGGGCTGTTTGGGTGCAGAGCTTTTCGACATGGATGACTGCTCAAAGGTATTGGAGAAGTTCTGAGATTTTTGCTACTTTTTCAGAAATTATAGAGTAATAATTTATACTCTATAGATTATGGTGTCTAGATATCTATTGCACCTCAGTCAGGGAAATCTGGCAATCGAACAGCCTTTGTATCAAGTTTTTCAAGTGGAATGGTTAGTGATTCATTTACAGTTTGCTATGCCTGCATCTGCCTTCATTGTAGACATCACGGACCTCAGTTTGTTCATTCCCACATTCATGTTGCGAAACCATAGGGAACCATGTGCTGCATTAACGTTGGGTGCCAGATAGAAGGGAGCCTGTGGGACTAACGTGGCTAGCATCTGTTCTGTTTGTAAATGTCACAGGCATTCAGTGTGTCTCTGTCTTTTTCTTCAAGATTTTGGTAAATCCTGGGCTTTACAAGTCTGGCATCCTTAGGGTTCTCTCTGGTCCTCATTTTGGTTTGTCACTTGTATTCTAAAAAATGGTTGTCTTTGCTATCACTGCCCTCCACAATGTCCCCCCAAGCTATATCATAGTGTTCTTTTGTCCTTAGTGCAAATTGTATTCCAATATTAAAAAAAAAGAACATTTAATAACCCTATGGGAGTTTTCGTGCTCAAGGTGCCAGATGAATACGGTAAATTTATGTCTTCTTCTGTCAGAGGGTACGCTGTCAATGGCCTATTCCCTTTGCTCAGTTTCTTAAGATGTTTAATCTTGGTTGCCAGGCTGCATTTTGTTTCCATGAAATTAGCCTGTAATCCTTTGAATATTGAGTGTGGATAATGGTTTCTAACAAGATGCCTGTCTATGGATGCCATAATGCCACGTACTGAACCTGGCTCATAGTCACTGCCATCATTTTTTTCTTAAACAATAAACAAAATTTGCTACTGACTCATCGAGTTTACTTAGTGGAAATTTTGTGAAGTCTAAATTTTCACCTGCCTCAGTTAGAAAGGTATTTATTTATTTATTTAGTTTGTGTTGACCGGGTAAGTGCACTAGACAAATCCTGCCTATTTTCAGGCATGACCCGGGGGGAGGGGGACACAGATGAATGCCAACTGACCTTGAACCAGATTAAGCTGTTGGTGGTATTTTAAGTGAATGAGGGAAATTTGGCCAGGACACCTGGGAAATTTCCCTACTCTTTTCGATAAGTGCCATGGGATCTTTAACATCCACCTGAACTACCACCAATCCAGGCAGATGGGACCTCGATTTAATGCCTCATCTGAAAGACGGCACCTCGGAAGTGCAGCACCCCTCTCATGTTGCACTACAGTGTCAGTATTGGGATATTAACCCAAGTGCCAGATGTGGGAACTGGACCTTAGATCCTTAGGTCCTTAGATCACTTTCCATTTTTCTTTTAGTATTTGTGTTATCCTGTGCTTCAATAAATTCATGTCTCTGGTGTCCAGGGGGAATCCCGAGCCTAGTTGTACTATTTGCCATTGTTATTTCTTTTTTTCCAGGTTCTCATGGACTTTGGAGTGAACAAAGGAACTTTTTACAGTGAACTGAGGAGTCGACGAGATTCGTCTGACACATAGGTAAATACACAGTGACATTTCCAATGTGGTTGCTGGTTTTTTCCCCCTAGGCTTCTGTGTGTTGAGTTAGGATGCTTGTGCTGGACTTAGACAAATACAGCACATGAATCTCATAATAACCAACTGGTTATTATGGGAAATATCACCCAAGAAATCCCACTAAAAGAAATTTAACACCAGTAGTTATTGCAAAATTCTGGCAAGAATGCACAATACAGCACGGAAAAAGCACAGAACATGCTGCAGTGAGCAGACTAGAAAGTCTCATTTTGTTTGGAGAGGCTCAAATATTGCTTTACACCATCCACCATCATTGATCTTGCCAAGGCATTTGATCTGGTGAATCATGGGACATTATTAACCAAGATAGACAGTCTCAGAATAGACCACCATGCTATTGCCTGGTTCAGAAGCTACCAAGTAGGTCACAAACCAGATGTATATGGAACGCCAGCCAGTCCTCATGCTGAGCAATCACTGACAGAGTCCTACAGGGGTCAATACTTGACCTTTACTCTGCTTCTTCTTTATCAATGATCTGTCATCCAACTGTGGGGAAGCAAAAACAATCCTGTATGCAGATGATACAGTCCTGTACAGAGACAGCAACGACATTGCAGACATTGAAAGATGGCTAAATGAGGACTTTGTCACACTAGGAAGATGGTGCTTATCTAACCACTTGGTACTTAACATCAAAAAAACTAAAGCCATGCTATTTGGACCTAGAAGGCTAGGTGCAGACAGAGCTCAACTTCTAAAGATCACAGATGCCAGATGGGCCATGCTGAAAGTTGTGGACAGTATAAAATACCTCAGGCTGTGGCTAGATCAAGACCTCACATTAAAATCACATATCAAATGCCTACCAAGATAATACACCAAAAGATCAGTCTGTTATACAAACAAAAAGTGTACCTCACCAATGCTGCCTGCCTAGCAATAGTGAGCTCCATCCTGCTTTAACGTTCATCTATGGAGCCCCTATACTGATAGCCCTGAAGGAAACTGAGCTCACTAGACTTTGCATGCTCTACCACAAAGTTTGCAGATTTAGAAAAAGGCAGAAAGCAAGGAGCATCACTGAAAATCACTTGCATCATTGAACTGGCCCCCTTCTTGACAACAGATTTAAATACCCCTCACTCTGCCTTATGTACCAAACCCCTGAACTTCCAGCTACCTCACCTCCAGAACCTCGTGGTACACAGACAACATGAAAGAACTCTCTGCCCATCATTGCAAACCTCTCTAGGGGTGTTCAGAGTAAACATGGCTGCTGAACAAAGGTAATTTGTGTATAGAATCACGCAGCTCTGGAACAAGCTTCCTATCAACTTGCAGAGCTGCCCCTCTCTCCCTACTTTCAATACTCACTAAAGGCACATCTCTCCTCCAGAAGCACTAGCACCTACATTCACTAAAGTAATACCTAAGTCTATAGTTACCTGCCCTGAACTAGCATACCTGGACATACTTACTTCCTTCAAGCCATACAACTCCTAATATGATAAGATGCAATATATACATATTGTACCTCTAATATATGTGTAGTACTTCCAATGTTGGCTGTCCTTCCTATGGTATAACTAATGACTAGTCCTGCATTGCAAGACTGTGATTTGTAGTGTCCTCATATGTGTCTATATAGTGTTCTAATTAGTACTGTGTGGTGTGTGGAAAAGTTTCTGTACTATATACGATCAGTTTTCTGTGCCATACTATTTGTAGCTAATTCCGGGTTGCCCCTGAAAAAGGGACCCTTGGTCTCAGCAGGCCTACCTGGTTGACAAAAAATTCAAATAAATAAATAAACAGGACTATTTTGTTTCTAGGTTAAAATCAAATCTGAAATCAAAATAGCTGGTATGAAAACAAATGTAAAATTAGAGTATATATATGAAAAATAATGCTGAAGAATTTTAAAATTGATTGCACAACATTTTACGGTTGCAGCCATTCCCATGGTCGTATATTTCCAAATCTCTTAAAATATATTGTGAAATATCTGGCAATGTCTGACCATATCAATGGCTGCAACTGTAGTATACAGTATACAGAATTTAAATAATATGGAGCTGAAAACTGGTATATGAGGCCTAATAAATTCTTTAGAAACCTGGTCGGAAACATACGCTAGATATAATAACTAGGAAAAAGTGAGGACAGCTGAACAACTAAGCTTCTTGAGGGACCCCTCTGCTCCTGGAGACCCATGTGGCTACTCAGTCTGTACTAGTATTGTCAGCTCCAAAAAAATATGCTCCATTTCTAGGAAGACCACTGTTAGTGTTACAAGTTTATATGTAAATATTTAAATATTGTAACAATTGTGTCACTACTTTGTAATACCCACTGCTGCTGCTGCCATCCTCTTGAACAAGTTGCACCTAGCTGAGACCATCCTGGTGTATGAAACGCTGAATAAAAAAATACCCAGTAGATTCTGCATGGGGGGCCTGTTAAGAACAAGATTTTGTTATGGGAACAATACACAGCTTGGATAGAAGGACATGGTCTCAGAGAAGAGGAAGGTCATGCACGAGAGAGAGCAGGGAGATGCTCCTAAGGCAAGTCTAATTCCAAGTGAGGGAGAGGTAGGGGACAAATAACACCTCACAATCACCCCAAAACTCCAGTGGGGTGAGTTTTTTAGAACAGCCAACACAACAGACCCCAAATGAACTAAATAAAGCCCCACTGCAAAAAAACTCAAAGCAGAAAGAAGAACAAGGAGGGGATGCAGGGGGTACAAGCACCACAAAAAAACTATCACTAATGAGGAATTAATCTCGAGTGACATTGCAATAATAGTGAATCTTTCACACAGTCTCCTAGCACCTGCACAATTTAATGTTAAATATAAATTGCTGCCTTACTGAATGTCTTTTGTGCCAACTTCAGGAGTGGATGAGTTCTACATCCACTGTGATTTGTTCAGACTTTTTCACAGAATTAACCTAAAAAAGTATTTTAGCAACAGCAATATGAGACATTCAATTGAAACGTGAATAGGCTTACAATCCCTCCCTCTTGCAGAGCATCAAATATTCACTGTGAATTCTCTGAATGAAGCCATTATCCAGTAGCTTATGGCTATGGTTAAATAATTTACTGACCCCTGGACAATACACGTGACTAGTGCAATAGACATGGACAGTGTACTAGATGAGTTAAATGAATCAAAATTGTCAGACCTAATTAATGATGCAGATAATGATACTAGAGTAACCACACCAATTCTTAATCTCAAAGTCACACAGAAATAAACATTTACACCAGGGAACATGGGGCGTGTGGCACCTGAAGCATTTCAAAAAGCAGTTCTCAGAGACACTGCAGATGCTATTCAAAGAAATAAACACAAGTATCTTTCTGTCAACCTCAATCAAGAGGAAAGAAAGGCATTGGACAAACATGCTAGAATGCAGGACATTGTAATCAAGCCATGTAATAAGGGGGGCAATGTAGTAGTCCTTGATGTGAACTTCTATAAAGAAGAAGCAATGAGACAGCTGAATGAAAATACCAGCTATTGCGGTCTTTCCTTGAATCCTACAAGTATCTGTCAAACTAGATTGCTGGACTTTTTGAAGGACTTAGTAGATCAAGGCTGGATCACAGATACAGAAAAGGTGACATTGTACCATGAGTATCCAAGGACTCTGATATTCTATCCTATACCAAAGTTGCCGAAAGACAGCTATAACCCATGTGGACAGCTGATAATATTGGGAAACAGTGCAGTAGCTGAAAAATTGGCCTAGTATTTTAATAGACTCATGCAACAAGAGTTTGAGACTAAAATTGTATTTGAAAGATACACCAGTTTTGCAGCCATTCAAAGGAACAGTATGGCAAGAACAATATACATGGTTGGTCATAGACGTGACCACACTTTATACTTAAATTAACCATAAACTGGGTATATATGCGGTAAAACAAATGTTGAAAAAGTCTGGCATTGGTTTTCCAATATCATTTATATTGCAAGCAATATAATTGATGTTTACCATCATTTTTTTTTCATCTGATAACCAGTTCTTTTTACAGATCAGGGGTATAGTGACGGGTATGTCAATTGCCCCCTACTCCACCAATCTATTTATGGGTTAGTGGGAGGAGGGAGCCATCTATGACAGCACTGCCAATCCATTATTACAAAATTGTTAAATGGACACGTTATATTGATGATATACCCTGCATTTGGGCAGAAACCATCCATGAACTGTAGGATTTCATAGCACTTTAAATCAAAATGATGTGGATTTAAACTTCACGTACTAAAATTCACGGGTTTGATAAAAGTAACATAGTCTTTCTTGATGTAATGCTACACGGCAATGATAAGAAGCCAATGAATACCACAGGCCATAGAAAACCCATGTCAATGAATGTTGTACTACATGTTAGAGCTCCCATCTGATCTGAAGCACTTGATTCGAAGTATCCCCTGTGCACAGTTGTTATGCCTTAAGAGAAATTACACTACCTGGGAAGACTTTAAAAAAAAAAGGCTATGGATATGAAGGGCAAGATTTACTTGTAGTAGCGGACTGGCATCTGGCACCATCTTGGATCTGTTAGCAGACTGCATTGATTGCTTTTTTTTTTAACCATGTCTACCTTTTCTACTGCATTATTTGTAATACAATGCTGCTGTTACTTTAAGGAGTCTGTTTTTCATTGATATTTGAAGTGTTCTGTCCTTATGGAGCTCCTAGCCTACCTCCTATATTTTTTGCTGTTCTTTTATGGATTTGCCTTTCTTTTTCTGTATTCTTAGTACCAGGGTTAGTGTTCTCCAGCTGAGGCATGTTTCCTTCCCTTTTTCTACATCATTACACTCTCTGTCTCTCTTCTCAGCCTTTTCCCCATCCCTCCCCTTGCCTGTATCCCTCCCACCCAGTTTCAGGTGCTCCTAACCTCCATTTTTCTTTCTCTCCACACTGTTGTTCCTGAACAGTCTTCTCCTGCATTTCTCTAAGTCGTGAGGGTCCCTGCAGCCCTCTCTGATGCTCCTGCTTGACTCCTGGGACCAAAACAAGGTACTTGTAGCAGTAGCACCCACCTGCTCACCCAAGTTGACACTGTTTTTATAGAGACTGCAGGGGTCTTGTAATCATCAGTAACTAATCACCTACTTTTGCACCCCTCCCTTCATTCCACTTAGTAAAGTCCTCTGCAGATCCCCTCCACCTCTCCTTTCTCTATCTTCACTTGGTATAATACTCTGCAGATCCCCGCCCCCCATTTTCTACCATCATACTCTTTTCTGCTGGGCCTCTTCTACTCTGCAGAAACTCACACACACACACGCACACACAATGTGCCTCTCCCTCTCACCGGTTTCCCTGTGCACTTCATCATGCTAACTTGCTCTGGATCCTTAACTGGGCTGTCCCTCCTTTGCCAACCTAGTCTTTTTTATTGTTGTCATCACCTGCTGATATCTTGCTCTTCCTTACCTACAAAGTAAGTATATTTCTGCTCAAATCCTATCAACCTCCACTTCATTCTTTCACCTCTCTGCTGCCCTCTCCTGTACCACCACCACCTCTTCACTGGTGTTGTGCGATTCTCACCTCTTCCTGTTTGTTTCCCATCTGTGTCTCTTTATTCATGGCCTTAAAGGGGCTCTGCATTGGCTCTATCTACTGCAGACTGTTACTTTTCTTTGAGAATGTCTTAGGTTGCTTAGCTGCCCCCAGATCCTGTACACACAAATGTCACAACCTGCCAAATATCACCACAGCAACTTAACATCCATGTCCAAGGGTTCCTCTGTAGGAGGCATACCTGTACCCTGGGATTCCAAATCATGATACTACACTCCCCACACCTTTCCAAAGCAGCCTTTTAGCTGCCTCACTTACTAAATACCCTCCTACTACTATGAGAGGACATAGAAACTAACCCTGGCCCTGCTGAAACTACTCCCTCCCACTCCACCCCATCTGGACTGGTCCCAAAGTCATCTGCATCATGCATCTAAATGCAAAAAGTGTGGTTTCTAAAATGCACAATATTGAGGCCTTCTCCATCCTATATAAACCCCATGTACTAACAATCTCAGAAAGCTGACTCACACCCCCCCTCATAAAAGATTCAGAAATCTCCATTCTGAACTTTAGCATCTTCCACAATGATAGATGCTCCAAGAAAGGGGATGGCATCCTGATTTACACTGACATCAACCTAGAAGTGGAAATCTGCAACCCTCCATATACCCCCAGTACCCAATGCAAATAGTTCTCCATCAACGTCTCACTAGGCCCAAAAACCCTCTGCATCAACTGCGTCTACAACCCACCCAAAGTAGGACTCAGTGGCCTCTAAGACCTCACTCCCATGTTCAACAAACTCCCAACTTCTCAACTTCTTGTACTTGGGGACCTGAACCTAGACTGGCTTTACAATGTCTGTGCCTACATATAAGGATGCACTCAACTCAGGACAGTTGCAGCAAATCATACAAACCCCAACTAGATTAAATCACAAAACTGGTAACTACACTCTGCTAGACTGGATTCTGCTAAACAAAACTAAAAGAAAATCCTGGTCTAGGGAGTCCTTAGTGACTCAATCAGCAGCCACCTTTCCACTTACTACTAATGGTATAATAGTGCTCCCCAAACCTTCCCCCAGGCTTATCTCCTATAGAAACTACTCTAACCTCAACACTGACTCCTTTCTGTCTGACCTATTCTACGTAGACTGGTCTTACGTTGACATAGCCCCTGATGTCAGCAGAGCCCTTGAGTTCTTTAGCAATGCCTTCTCATCAGTGCTAGATAAGCATGCCCTCCCTGCACACATGCAGAGTTAAATCCAAAAATTCCCCTTGGCTCACGAATGACATCTTTGTTCTCATGCGCAAAAGGGAAGCATCCAGGGCTTAGTACAAAGAAACAAACTGCATCTCAGACTGGAACACATACAGGTATCTAAGGAACAAGTGTAAGCAATTAATCCATAGAACCAAAAGCCAATACTTAAAATCCCAACAGTCACAGAATGTGAACAACCCCAAAAAGTTCTGGCAGTCAGTCAGTTCCCTGCTAAATGGCCATTCCCATCCCCAAACAATGTCCATTGATCTGAATGGCATGAGCTACAGTACACCGCCCTTTCTAAAATCACCACACTTTTCAACAACTTTTTCTGTGACCTGTCCAAATATAGACCTACTGGATACCTTGATCCTGGCTCCAATAAGGTCCAACATGACCCCCAAGTGGCAACTTTTTTACATTAAAAGAGTCACACACCATGAAGTGTGTTTACGTTTTTTTCACCATACGAGCAGCAAAGCTGTGGAATACTTTGCCCAAAGAATTAATCACCAAACCTAGTTTTGATGCATTTAAATATAATTTGGATCTATGGATAAGGGAGAACTTATGTTGAGTTCTAATGTCCCACAAATTGTGGGGGACAATCTCGATGGGCCACGTCCTTCTTTTGTCCCAAAAACCAATTAATACCAAGTAATACCAAGTAATTACTCCTCACCCTTAAAATTGACAAATCAGCTGGACCTGATGGTCTTATCCCTAGATTCCTTAAACTTAATGCCTTCCAAATTGCACTTCCTATTTCAAAAATCTTCAGCCTATCCTTCTTATCCAGTACCATGCCTGACCTCTGGAAAATGTCCACAGTTATCCCTCTGCACAAGAAGGAAAAAAATACCTCCCTCAAAAACTACCACACAGTCTTGATTCTCTCAGCTCTGGCTAAGCTGGAAGAGAAAATTGACCACCACCAGCTAGTCAAATATTTTCAGCTGCACAACCTCACCTGCCTGGAGCAGCATGGTTTTTGAAAAGGTCACAGCACAGGTACGGCCCTAATTACTTTAACTGATGCCATTTACCAAGCAATGGATAAGAACACATTACTGGTACCGTGTTCATGGATCTGACTAAGGCCTTCAACCTTGTTGACCACAAATTACTAATTTTGAAACTACTGACACTTGTTCAAGGGTTCCTACTCTTGTCTGGTTTGAAGACCACCTGCGTCATCGAGGACAGGCTGTCAAAAATCGGTAATACCCTATCTGGGGTAAATCTTTTTTTTTAACGAGGAGAAACACACTAAGCTGAAAGCTCATTTACAGATGTGACCTGGGAGCACAATGAAGTTAAGTGACTTGCTTAGGGTCACACAGTATGCAAGTGGGGGCTGTGGGATTCAAACCCAGGTCTCCAGGTTTGCAGCTCAGAGCCTTAAACCACTGCCCTATACTGCCTCTGTGAAATCCCCCAAGGCTCTATTCTAGGGCCTCTCTTGTTTTCAACTTTCATAAACAACCCCCCTACAGTCTGCAAACCAGTGCATACACTCCTCTGTGCCAACGCCGGCGTTCTCTACACCCACAGTGACAACATTGCCTCCATTAGGGCAGTATAGTGCAATGGATTAAGGCTCTGAGCTGCAGATCTGGAAACCTGGGTTTGAATCCCAAAGCCACCTAGGTGCATACTGTGTGATCCTAAGCAAGTCACTTAACTTTCTTGTGCTTCCAGGTCGCATCTGGAAACAAGCTTTGGGGCAGTGTGCTACTCCTAGTTAAACAATGTTCCCCATTAACCAATTACTCAATAACTCCTTTGCAGGCTTCAAACCTGGTTCTCTCAAGAAAAAATGGTATGAATTCTCCCCAAAATGTAATCTGTGCTATTTGGAACTAAGCAAAACCTTAATAAACTATCTCCTTTGCTCGGTGTCAACACTGGAAACAACTCCTGTCTTGAAAAACACTCTCCTTTAATTACCTCAGGATTCACCTCAACCCCTCTCTATCTTTTGAAACTCATCTCCAGCACACCACCACCATTATTCACCAGAAGTTGGGCTCACTCTACAGAGTCTACCATTATCTGACACCTGACATCAAGGTCAGAGTTGCCCAGGCAAGTCTTCTCCCCTCACTCAACTGTGGTTCAATCATTATTGATGCCACCAGTAAATTTGTTCTACAAAAAAAGCATACTTTATATTATAATATTGCTACATTCACTTCTGGCTGTAATCATAGTACCCATCACTGTGCAGTGTTGGATACTCTTAACTGGCTCCCCCAGAACTCAGAGCCAGTCTTGCCCTCACCTCCCTTATTAACAAAACTCTGCATATTGGTACCCTTCCTTACCTAGCTAGACAGGTTGCTCTCATCAATCTCCCTACCTCTCGCTCAGCCTCCTACAACAATATTGTTGTCCCACTGTTTTGCACCAACATGGGTCAAAGGTCTTTTCGTTTCTGTGCTGCCTCTATATGGAACTCGATATCCCCTCCCATTAGGACCCCCCCCATCCCTATCTTTATAAAACTCCTGAAATCCCACTACTCTTCACCTGTCATATGTCAGTGCTTTCATTAACCCCCCCCAGCCACCCCAATCTACTCTTGCTTTGCTCTCCCTTTTGTGTTTAGGTTGTCCCCTCACCCTGTACCCTTGTTTTACTCTCTAATACCCCCCCCAGGTGATAGCTACCGTATATTCCTACTCAATTTACCTATGGTTATTGCTTCATCTTTGTGACTACTATGCAATGTACTGTATATGAACACCTCTGTAAACATATTTCAGTGTTGCTATATACTGTAAATATTGCTACATCCATTGCATTATGTAAATGAATACTGTAAATATTGCTACAGCTATTGTATTATCTCTCTCTGCTCTCATCTGTGCTGCTTCACCCGGGTCATGCTTGAAAAATGCTTCTCATACCAGTGTACTTACCCAGTCACCATAGTTAAATAAAACATATCTAATAAATAAATACATACATACATACTTACATACATACATACATACATAAGGTTTGGGCAAGGGAGTATTCTGAGCCAGTATTAGCCAGTGCATTGGGGAAGGCAAAAAGTTTATACCATTCCTCACTTTTGGCTAAAAAACATGGAGACAACCAGGAAAACAAGATTTAATTTGTAAGAATATATGGTTGCTTTGCTATGGACCTCAGGAATATACTGCAGGACAATTGGCACCTACTAGGACTGAGTGATGATTTAAAAGAAATTGTTCAAGCCAGGCCTAAGGGTATAATTCAGGAAAGCTAAAAGCACTGGTGATACAATAGTCCATAGTGGGTTTACCATTCCAAAAACAAACATAAATTGGCTTCAAACCAAAACCTAAGTTTTTTCCCTTGCAGAAATTGTGTGACATGTATTTCTGCTGTGCAGGGTAACAGGTTCACAAATAGAGAGGGGAAAGGAATTAAGGAAGTACAGATTAGCAGTTTATAACCTGACAGACATTTGTTGTGTTGACCCTGTGGTGCTCCTGAGGGAAAACTTATATAGGACATACTGTCAGGACCTTAAAAGAGAGAATTCAGAAGCACTACAAGGCTATGAACAATAAAAGAACTGATTATCTGATTTCCACTCACTTACTTGAGGTGTACAGTGATGGTAGTCACAGTATCAGATATATGGAAATGCCTTATTGTGTAAGGAGTCCCAGTGGATCTTTTAGCTTAGGACTTTGAAGCTAAATGATTTCAATGATTACATGGCCTGGGAACAGTTTCTGAAATAACATTTTCCTGTATGCCTTTCCTCGCATTATCTATTATGATGTCAGATATTTGAATATGTATTTTATAGAATTTGATGGCAAAAGGAGCCTTCTATAAAACAAATTAAAGTGTTTCTCTATCATATTATGGCTCCATACCTCAGTATTGTACAGGCACTGAGAGAGAACCTTAGCATTCAGAACGTTAAGTGCTGCCAACTTTGTTTTACCTTCATATTTTGTATTGAACCTTAGTATACCACTACAGGTCTGTTTAACTTTCTTCTGTATAGCAGCAGTTTTCTGTTTCCAAGTTAAACGATTATTAAAAACCAAGCCTAAATAAGTGTGTTTATTCACTATTTCTAAAACTAGGTTCCATGTCAAGATAGCGATTACAAACTCCGTGCAAGAGAGAAAAAGCACACCGTCCACACAGTCCAAACAAGTGTGGTCCCAAACTACAGAGATATATGTAAACCTTCATGGTGTCTCTGTGCACTTAAATGACAGCACAATTTTTGATTATGCTGTATTGGCAGTGCAATCTTTACATCATGTCCTAAAACTATACCCCAATTGTGAATTTCAGTTTAGCTTTCTTATATGAAACTTTCTTTTGACAATCATAATTTTACTTTTATCACAGTTGATTTTCAAATCTATACTAAGACAATAATTAGCCAACTTGTCCAATTGTGCCTGAAAACCATGCTGCATCAAGGAAATTAATACAAGCTCATCTGCATAGGCCAATACTGGGGAACCATATTGATCATTATCTAACATAAATAAAATATCATTGTTTTATTTTTATTTTTTGGGGCTCAGATATTTTAAGAACCAACTTTTCACCTGAGTTAATCAGAGTTAGTGGTCTAGTGAATCATCATAGCCGTGGGGTCCAGACATTCAATCTACACTATTTGCTGTCCTATGTATCTGTTTTTTTATATAGTTTTTACATATATAATGAGGTTGAAATAGGTGATTATGCACTTTTTAGGCAAGATAGAGGAAAACGGGGGAGGGGTTGTCTTATATATCAAAAACAAAATTGGACTATTTGAATCTGCATTTCAAGGAACGTTAGAGGGTATTGAATGCCTTTGTGTTGCATCTAATCAACTTAAACTTCTTATTGGTGTAGTTTATTCTCCCTCAAATGTATATGTGAACAAGTTTGAGATCTTAGCAGCAAAGTTAGCTCTTTTGGCAGAGGGAAAACGATTGTTTTAATTGGAGATTTCAGTGCTGCCTGGGTAAGCCCAGGGGTTTAAAATTGGAGAAATGTTTTGAAATGTTAAATGTTAAGCAGGTAGTGAATCAAGTTACAAGAAGAAGTGGGATAAATAGCCAAGACAGTATTCTTGACCTGGTATTTTTATCAAAGGGACTTTACATCAACAGTTGTCAAGTCCTGCCCTCTAATTTAGGTGATCATAATTTAGTATTATGTGTAATGACACAACATCATACAATTAAAGAACAGGAGAAGATCTTGGTTAAGATAGACTTTACAAATTATCACCCAGAACATTTTGTTAGGGATTTAGAAAATGAAAAACTGGAAAGGTTGAGCCTTATACCCAATATAAATCTGGGGTCTGATGAATTCACAATAACTTTTGTGAGTATTTGTAATAGACATGCTCCCTTTAAAACTAAAATGTTATGGAGAAAAACATCTTCCCTGGGTAAATGAATATTTAAAGAAAAAGATACGTATTAAGGACAGATTTTGGAAGAAAGCCCATAAAACAAAAAATAGGGCTGACTGGGATGATTATAAAGTAAGGCAAAATGAATGCCAATGATTGATTAAGCAGGCCAGGAAAAGATTTTATAATAATAAAGTTGAAACAATGACAGACACAAAGCAATATTGGGATATAATGAAAGATCTGGACAACCCATTAAGAACTAAACAGACAATAAAAATGGTAAATGATAGGGGAGAAATGTTAGACAAAAAAACAATAGCACTGGTATTGAACCATTATTTTATTACTTTACCTGACATAGATATTCCAGTTAATATTCAAAAAGATTCTTATAAATCTAGGGATACTATGGAATGTTTTCTCAGTTCTATTTTAGGAAAATTACTACAAATGAAGTTAAGGGTGAAATAAAAACATTGAATATTAGGAAGTCATGTGGTCTGGATAAAATTGAATCAAAATTCATCAAATATGCAGTGGATTTATTGACACTGATAATTACAGATTTATTAAATCAGAGCCTATTGGAGAATACATTCCCAGAATTTTGGAAGGCTGCAAAAATAGGACCAATTTTTAAGGGTGGAAATGCAGACAATCCCTCTAATTATAGCCTGATAGTTGTCCTCCCCATCCTCTCTAAATTAATGGAGCGAAAGGTGTATATTCAACTGTATGAGTATTTGGAAAAGTATTCCAAACTTACAAAATTTCAGCATGGTTTTAGAACAGGTTATTCGACAGGCACCATGTTCATGGACTTTGTGGACAAGGTGGCTATTGCTCTGGATAGGGGGAGTCCATGGGAACGGTGTTCGTCGACCTGTCTAAAGCTTTTGATCTAGTGGATCACCAGTTGGTATGTGAGAGGATGGGGAGGACCGGGATTGCACCAAAGACCCTAAAATGGCTTGAATCTTATTTAAGTGATAGGGAACAACAAGTTGAAATAGACAGTCAAAATTATATCCTGATGCTTATTCAAAAATAAAAATCAATCAAAACTTTATTTGTAAAAAGTGCAGTTTCATAGAATGACCAAAGTGCTTGTACAATAAATATTAAATAGAATATATAGTAACACAATATAAAAGAATAGGGTAAAAAGTCTAATTAATGCAACTTATAGAATTTAATCAGGATCCAGAAAAGAACGGTTAAAAAGATGGGTTTTAAGAGCTGATTTGAAGCTGTCGACAGTCAGGCACTCCTTTACCTGATGAGGTAGAGAGTTCCACAGGGTAGGGGCTGCAAAAGCAAATGAGTGAGCACCAGAAGTCTTGAGTTGAACCCTCGGAACCTCTAGCAATCCCTCTTTGGAGGAGCGGGGAGGCAGATGGGGCTGTAGGGGACAAGGAGATCTTGCAGGTAGCTCAGTCCCTGCCCATGTAGGGCTTTATAGGTCAGTATTCTGATCTTAAAGGTGAACCACCAAATAACTGGCAGCTAGTGCAGGATGCGGAGCACAGGTGTGATATGACAGGATTTGGGTAGACCGGTCAGAAACCTGGCAACCACATTCTGGACCAGCTGCAAGAGGCGGATATCCATCCCTGGTAGCCATAGGTAGAGGGCATTGCAGTAGTCCGTGCCACTATAGTTAGGGTTGAGTACCCCATTTAAGGTTAGATAGTTAAATTTTGCACCTTAATAACTTTACCACCATTTGACAGATTTGCCTGAAACTTGGCAGACTCAGAGCATTAGCATAGATCTTGGGATCTGCCAAGTTTCATACCAGTCAGATGTACAATTGCGGAGTTATTAAGTGACATTCCAGAGCATATTTACATATTTTTGAGCATTCTTTTCATGAACCTACAGGGTGCATGGTTTGTGTGACTGGTCCAAAATCTTCAGGGAACATGTGGCCATGGTTCCCAATGTGCCTTTTGAATATTTCATGAAAAAATATTGAATGGTTCAAAAGTTATTCAAAAAACAAGTTTCCCATTATAGTCAATGGGAAAAGTTAACAAAAAGTTCAACAGTGTAGCAAATGCAGTCTTTAGTGTCACAAATGACCCCTGTAGTGTTATGAGTCAGCCTTTTTTTTTCAGTTACTGATCACAGAAATGCTTGGCATTTAAAATTGGGACCCTCTATGGACACAATTCTTGTGTTTACTTAGTCGAGTCCTGAGGATGTTAGCTATGTCTTTATTTTGTGGTTGAACACCCCAGAAATATGTTTTTGAAATTTTTGGGAAAAGTAGAGTCACAAAGTAGTGTTACACCTGCGACACTTTCATGATTTTTTTTGCGAAAGTGTTGCAAATCATGACACTACTTTGCAACACTATGACCAAAATAACAGGAATTGTTTGCCACCCTGCTGCAACAGAACGGTTTGGTTTTTTGGGCTGAAATTTGGAGGAAAGACAGCCAACATCCCATAGATGTGCTTTTTGGTGGGTTGGTGACAAAATATTGCAGGGATGCAAAGTTATGATACTTTGAAGTTGACACTTTTCCCCATAGACTAACATTGCGACGTATGCCATGCTTTTCTGGGCCTTTATCTCGAAAACGGTGTGAGATACGGAATTTTCATCTGAAAAACGCTTAGTGTTAAGTGCAAACCTAACCAGGAAAGTCATGAATCAAATGAAAATTTTATTTTTTTCCTACGTCGTACGGTTCCTGAGATATAAGCAATTTAGTATTCCAAGAGCTCATTTTCTGGTCCGAGGCCCATTATTATACATACATTCTTTGTAGTCACTGTGTTTCTCTATGCAGCTGTTGGGGAAAACCAGGGTGTGGCTTCCATTACTGTTACAGTTAGCGTTCTCACTTGCGTTTCCATACCCATTTGCATTAGCATTCCTGTGTACACCATTGTGTGTGTTTTGCTTTGCGTTTTGTTTGTGCTTGCGTTTGTGTTACTGTTACCCCATTTGCATATCCACTACTGTTTGTGTTTACATATCAGTTTGTGTCACCGTGCACATTACCATTTGTGTTTGCGGCTGCCCTTCTGTTTGCATTAGTGTTTCTCATTCGTTTTGTGCCATCGTTGCTGTTACCGTCACCATATGATTTTCCAATTGCATTACCATGACCGTGCACATTATGGTTTGTGTTTCCATATGGGCTTGCGTTTGCTTTTGTGCTTCTGTTTCATTTGGCATTATTGTTGCTGTTACCATAACCATTTGCATTTACAATTGCTGTACCATTTGCCCTAACTGATGCATTAAATGGGGTTTTTTTGCCATGAATAAATATATATATATATATATATATATATATATTGCAAAAACTGCATTAATGCAAAATTATTTTCTTTACAGTGACAAAAGTTAGGAAATTCGGCGTTAGGGTTTTCAACCCTAACTCCGGCTTCCCCCCAACCCCCCCCATTTCCACTGGCACACACACACAGGCACAAACATAGACACACACACACACACACACACACACACAGAGCACACAACTATGGGGGCAGTACAAGAAAATGCAACCAATCACAGACAGACACCATAACGCAACAGAAATAACATACAACTTCTTAAACATACCACAACAGGCATCCATCATCATGTTTATCAACTATATCAGTTACTGTGCCATTTCAGTTTCCTATATGTACACAGCTTTGTATTTAACACCATATGACTGATACTAATGCACATGTGTTGTTCACAATGTAGACCCATTTCATTCACTGCTGTGTTAGCAACTAGTCACTTTCCCTCTACAAGCATATAAGTGTGGTACTACCAATGTTGTCATTTTTTATATGAAGCTATTCTACACTCCTCCACTTAATTAGTTGTTACTGAATAATACTATAGCTATACAGTATCACAAACTTGCAAATTGTTAATCACATAGCACTGTGATATGTCAGTGTACTTGACCATTTCTGCATAACAGAATAATATAAAAATTAAATGCATTTATTATAAAAAAAAATCTTACCTAGACCCTAGTGATGTAACAATATGTGTATGAAAGCATTACAGCATGCTACAAAAAATTGTATGATTTGTAAATGCCACCATACCCATGGCTCCACCCACTTGCCAGTTTGTCTGTTAAACTTTAAAATAGCTGGAACGGAGACATATTATTAAGAACAAAGGAGTAGAAATGTTACCATTACTATATAGCAAAATACCTCAACTTTCCAAATGATTGTTTAGTTAAGCAATATAGCATGACAGGGAGTGGTTATATTGGTGGATTTACCATGGCTGGTGTGGTTCAGTCACAAGGTGCAGCCAAGTGACTTAACCACACCAGAAGTGATAAATCCAGCCATATAACCACTCCCTATCATCGTATATTGCTATTATACAATGTTCAACTTGTTTTTTGGTTTTTAAAGTGATATTAAACTTTAGCACTGGGTATAGTGGAGGATTTATCACGGTCATATAATGTTTTTTCACCAATGAGCTTACTGGATTTTCATACCTCATTGCATAATTTTGCATATTCCATCATTTTAATAGACAAACACACTAATTGCTCAGAACACATGAGGCATAGAGCCACTCCAGTTGTAGTAAGTTTCCAATGCTACACATTTCTGCTCAAAAGTATTATATAAGAAGTAAACCTCATGTATTTATCAGAGTGTGATGCTGTCTTACATGGCATGCTTCACAAACTTGTACATTTGTGGATAACATAGGCTATGTTGTCACTAAGTTGGCATTTGTGCATAGAACCACAATATGATTACTAATATCATCTCTCACTAACTACTCTGTGTTTAACTAATAGGTCACAACTGCATGAAGGTTATTAGAGGTTTACCCATGCCTTGGGTGGTGTGCCATAGGTTATACTCAAGCAAGTTAATCACATAAGAAGTGGGTAAATCTCAAGTAACTCACATCTTGTAGTTCCTTATTCCGATTATACAATAGACTCATGTTCAGAAGAAATGTAAAAATGTGTATGATTACGTTTTGATAAATAAATTTCCTCACACATAGCCAATAGAGGATTTACCCATAATCATGTGACATTTTTTCCAATATGGTTAAACAATTTTCACACAGCATTGTATAATAGTAACAGAACAGCATACCCTCACCTTTTTATGAAATGTTAAATTTTATATAAAACAGTATCACATAAGTAATGATGTAGATGGATAAGTAGTTCTACCTGAAATGCTTCTAACACATCTCACTCTGTGCAGGCAACAGACTCCAATGGTAGGACAAGCGAGAAGTTAGTGAAACATTATGATATATGCCTGTTGCGGTATGTTTAAGAAGTTGTATGTTATTTCTGTTGCGTTATGGTCTCTGTCTGTGATTGGTTGTATTTCCTTGTACTACTCCCATAGTTGTGTGTTCTGTGTGTGTGTGTGTGTGTGTATGTGTGTGTGTGTGTGTGTGTGTGTGTGTGTCTATGTCTATGTTTGTGCCTGTGTGTGTGTGTGCCAGTGGGGACGGGGTGGTGGTGGGGAGTTGGGGGGAAGCTGGAGTTAGGGTTGAAAACCCTAATGCCAAATTTCCTGACTTTTGTTGCTGTAAAAAAAACCTAACTCTTGCATTAACACAGTTATTTTGCAATACATTTCCTGACTTTTTGAGAAAGAACTAAAAATGTGATGTTTTCTCACTACACTACATCTTAAAAAAGACAATCTAAGCTTTATATACATTCTCTGAACAATACCTCACCCAAGTTGAGAGCCCATCTCTCAATAGGAGCTACTGCATCATACAGTTGTAGCCACAGACATTGGCATCTGTTTCCAGATATTTCTCAACATTTCTGCACAGTTTCTCTCTGCTGCCCCTAGTATGAAAATGCAGAAAGCAGGAGATATCTCTTGAAAAATTACAGCTATTTAAGGAAATAGGTAACAGTGTCTGTGGCTGGTACTGTAAGTCAAGAATAATAACCTAAAGGAAACCACCATCATTAACACTATATTTGTCTGATACCAAGTATTCAATAGCTCTGACAGTCATAATTTTTATACTGTCAGGCATGCTATTACCTCACCCCTCTCTAACCAATACCTGTATAACATACAAATCTATAATAACAAGAAAAACACATTATTGAAAAACTATAATATTTAATAAAATAATTTTTTTTACAAAATATAAAACTTTTATTTACAATTATAATAAAAAAACACAAATACAAAAATAAATAAATGTGTTTATTCACACTGAGGGGAGGGCATAATAAATTAAAAATAAGTAAAATAAAAGTTGTGCTAAAATGACATAAAAGTGTTGCTGCACACTTGTACTACAAAGGAGAGGTGGGGACACATAAATATAAATAAATAAAACAAATCATAATAAAAAGCTATTTACAGTGACTGGTCAGGAGTGACAGAGAGGTGCTGGCCATTCAAGCTGTATGGACTTGGGGAGACGATGGGGAGGAGGAAGTGGAAAGCTGCTCAGGAGTAGATGCAGCCAGGTGTCCCTCTTCTGCAGCTGATGTTGGTGGTATTCTTGGAGGGGCACCTTTGATGGGCTGTTGCTGAGGAGCTCCAGAGGGCTGGTCATCCTGCAGGTGCTGCAGGTCCTGGTGCAGAAGGTGATGTATTGCTTCTGTGGCCTCCGGCTGGTTCTCAGCCAGCCGCACCATGAGATTGTATGTGGACTCAAGCAAAGCAACAGAGGCCACTTCCAACTCCCTTAGTGAGTTTATAGCTTGGGTGAGGCCCCTGTTGCTCTGCTCGAGCGAATGGGAGGCTACCAAGGCTGCATGCCCCACACGCCCATGATGCTGCAGCAAGTCAATTATCTCTCCACCTTGCGCAATTATCTCTCCTGCCTGTCCAACTAAATAATTGAGCTTTGCTGCAGTGTCACGGGCGTGTTCGGCTGCAGCCCTGTTACCACCCTGCATGGTCTCCAGCAGCCGGCTGAGGGTGTTACTGATCTTATTAAGAATGGCTATTTGCCCTGTAGATACAAAAAAAGAACAAGAATATACATGTCATTAAAGTAAACTGTTCTCTACTTTTCTGATAATGGACTACACAAAACTGAGTATTTGTTATATTTATTATAGCTGAGATGTATTAACATCTATCACACCTCAAAAAAGCTGTATTAACTTAAAAATACTATTATCTATGTTTGTTGGTCCCACATTTACCCTCACCATTTCAGATATTACAATGTCACACTTATTCGAGCAAAATTAGGTTCTGTTAACCCCAGAAGAGGTGTCTATTAATGCTGTTGCTTTAAACATATCATGAACCTCTATATGCAGTATGTGCAAAAGTTGTACAATAATGAAAGCTCAGCAGCTCTATCTAGTTGCTCTCCTCCCACCCCACCATGCAGTGATGTCTCCTGCAATGAAATCTCTGCACTGTGGAACTATAATCACTAGGCAGCGTACAATGACACACAGCACTATATAGTCAGTAATGCTAATTCATGCTGACTGTGAGGGAAACCCTGTCCAACAAGGCAACAGGTCTGAAAGTGTACTAGTTAAGCCACCACAAATGACCCCCCCCCTTGACAGAGATACACAGATATCATCCATGCCAGTCACACAGTATAGCACAGTTACACTCCATAGCCCATTGTCTGTATCTCAGCACCATTTGTGTGTGGATCTCTAAGGGTATAGTTTTACTCAGACATTGTAGCTCAATAGGAAAACTAGTGCAGACATACCATGTGACAAAACCACCATTAGTGCAGTAGTAGTGTGATCTCTTTCCACCTCATCAGGTTTCTGAAGCTCACACAGGACAGTTCAAAAATAACATTGTAACAGGATTTCATGACACATGTTGCAGATGAACATACAGTAACTGTTCTTCAACAGTGAATTTGAGATCAAGTAAGATGAATAAAAAAAATATTGTATACTCCCTTTTCACCCACACACCAACATTGTTTCACTGAAAGTAAATCTTTATGCACACGAGAACACAGTTCTCACAAAATTCTCAGACATATTAAGCTTCCAGACTAGTCCTATTAAGTGGAGTTTGACTGCTCAGTTTGCTGCAGCAGCTCTTCATCTCTGTAAATTGCAAGTCTCAAATATCAAATATAAGACACTATCATTAACATCAGACCACCAAAATGAGTGCTGTGCTGTAACATTATGTAATGCAGCAGTGCAACTGTGAATTCGTATCCACCCAACAAGAATACTATTCACAATCACAACTTTCACCTTGATGCCCACCCACCTGTACTGAAGAAAATCCAACATATGTCATTTAAACTCTAATAAATTAAGAAATGATATGATAGTGTGTAGTGGAATGTTGTTCTATATATAATCCCATCCCTTTCAAAATGCTGTTCTACCACAGTCCCAATGTCATGGGATGCTATTGTACCACATTTCCAATGTAATGGAATGCTGTTCTACACTACTGAGGTACAACAGCATTACTGAACCTTTAGAGACTGCATGAGTCAGTCTAACTTTGAAAGCAAAACAACTGACAAAACACATTTTCCGCACAGTACTATACAGTATAACAAGTACAGGATGAGCAACTCCATGCACAACCAGTGTGTTTTGCCTCCTCGGGGTTCTGATTCCCATGGACCTCTCAAGCATCGCTCTCAAGGTCAGAAGGAATCTGAATACATATGTGGTAGAACACATAGTTGCCCATCCACTATTCTCTATGTGATTCAACTTCTTGGAGACAGATATACAAAAAAAAACATATGTAATTGATAAAAGTCACACAGGTCACCAGCAGACAGAGACTAGTAAGATGATTGACCATATCAACAGATACCCTACTCCTACTAGCATAGGTCAGAAGAGCACATTTGGCACCTCACGCAGCAGTATCCATTGAACAATAGCCATCGGGGCACTAGATGTACAAGTCTGAATTGCTTTTTTTTCCACCATTTCTCATATTCAGTTTTGAGACTGTATTCCAACAACACTGACAGATAACAGTGTTAGATACTTTTAACAAACAGTTTACTGTTACTCAATAACATCATTATGTAGGAAGTCATGCTGTTACCATAACTGTAATAATTACATCTTCCAAGACATTACTCACTTACTGACATGTGTGTGATATCCAGCACCCTTGAATGTCCTTGGACTTGGTGAAAGCCAATTCAGTATGTATCATAGTCAAGGTCAGCAATGTACACAACAGTACGGAAAGGGCTGAGAAGTCACCCTTCTGTGTTGTCTTCAAACAAGCATAGTACTCAACATGATATGTGGAGAAAAGTAGTTGCAACTCTCATAAGCATCTTAGTCCTGCAACTTTATTGTCTCACAGCACATGGAGCACCTGATGCAACACTCTCAGTATAACAACAAGGCACCATATCTCTCTGTAGACTACCGTTGGTACACACAATGTGGACATTTGCAGCATCATCTGTTACTACATCAGCTGTTCACCTCCCACATGTCTTATTATGTATTATAAAATCAGCTTAAAAAAATCCATCATTCTGATTGAGTACTACATCATGAGAGCCTTGTCCTTATCACATGATGTAGTAGTCAACCGGTGAAGTACAGTAATGATATCCATGCTTTAACTGCCACTGCTTCTGTACTCATGATGTAGCACCTGATGTGTCTCAGATGGACCTGGCAGTGGTTGACATTGCCCCCTAAAGCCATACTAGTGTTCAGTATCCTAATTTGTGTCTGAGAACTATTATGAACATGTACCAATCATGACCATGCCATCTGCTACCTTGTACTGTAGCTCTACATTCATTATATACAGTTTCTCAGGGAATATTTCTCCAACTACATAGTGCTGTATAAAAATGTGTTTTTTATTTATTTTCTTCTCACCAGAAAACGTACTCATACATAGTCTACAGAATGTAGAATGCAGTCCCACCACAGTAGGCAATAGCAGAATTTCATTAGTTTGGAACCTCAAAACACTCCATTTAGACAGGTAGTGAAACTTTCTACACAGAAGAATATTCCACAATTCAATACATATCAAAATAAATGAGAACGTGTAGTATGCAACTTAGACAATATGCTCCATCCACAGTCCACTGCATCCCAACTCAATGTACGAAAGAGACTGATTCTCTGCCCCACAGAATATGGTACATTCCCATCCAAAAATAACTGTATCATAACTTGGATAACTACATAGAGAATATTGGATGGGCAACTAAGCACAACCAGTGTATTCTGGCACACAGGAGTTCAGATTCCCTCTCATCTCCAGAACAAAGCTCAAGAGGTCCACGGGAATCACAATTCTGAGGTGACAGAACATACAGTTTGTGCATAAAGTTCCTCATCCTGTTTTTTTCTATAGTGTGTGTTTTGTGTTTCTGTCTCTCTTTTTTACAATGAAGCTGACTTATAAGTCTCTAGAGGTTCTATTACATTATCACCACAGAATGAAATAGAGGGAATCAACAGTATGTCAGGATTCCAAGTGGTTCTGCTGCAGTAGTGACATCACTACTATAACAGAACAACATAATGATATCACTACTGCAGCAGAACAACCATATTCCAGGTATGGAATTTCATGCATAACAACATTCCACTATACACTATATCAAGAGAAATCTATATATACCTTCAGTAGGCACCATCTATCACACAGTGAACATTGGGAATAACGTATACTGTATCATAGAATGTTGTTCTTGCTATAAATTGTGCCTCATGGAAAGGCTGTTCACCAACACTTTGTTAAATTGATGTGATTCTGTTCTTACCGTATGCCCAAAACAGCATTCCATTCTTTTAGACTGTTAAGTACAAAACTGTTTTCAAAAAAGAAATAGAACCCCACCACACGTCAGTATTCACTCTAAACAGACATGGGATGGATGCAGTTGTTTTCAGCCAGAGGACCATTAAATCTAACAAAATCAGAAAAGCCAGATTTCAGTTAAATACAGTAAACTTACACATTTAGCCCTCTAGATTGCTTATTTCCTCGCTAAGTAAGATGTTCAACCACCATTGTTGTTGTTTTCAAAATGACGCCCACAGTAGACTGGCAACCAGAGTGTGCGCTGCTAACATAAGTATGCCCAGTCCATACCAACCATGCAAGCCTATACCCTGCACTGATAGTCAGCAATTATTTGTACCTGAGTCAAATGAATGTTTTATGTGTGAAAATGTTTAATTAATAATCTGACGGACAGCCCACACTATGAAAAACACAAGATGTGCAACCCACTGCAGAACCAGTGTGTTCTGCCACCTCAGGGTCTTATTCCCAAGGACCTCTTAAACTTCATTCTTGAGGTCACAAGTAATCAGACCTTTCTGTGGCAGAACACAGTCATTCTGCAGGGTTACTCATCCTGAATTCTCTAAATAGCTCATATAGATACCAGAGATAACATAAATACCTCATAAAAATAGTAGAAATGAAAGTCTCAACCTGAGGATATTTTTTATTACATGAGACAATGTAGATAGCTAGATAAATTACATTTACAGTCAGCTCCTCACAGTATTATCATGGCATTTGACAGTGATACTAGATATTTACTTAAAAGAGACTTGTCAGTACATAATTCAGATTCACCAGCAGAGTCGAGCACCAGCAGCTGCTCAACAGGAGCTCTTTGTGCCACATCTTCCGGGAGTGGTGGCAGCTGCACATGATGGGAGGATGCAGGTTCAGTTGGTGTTGTGACTAAGTGAGAAAATAGAAATGAAAATTATTTCTAGCTATTTCAGCATTAACATCAATATCACTATATTCTTTTTTCCTTTGATTTTGACAGTTTCTTTTTACCACTTCTTTATCTGTCTTCAGTAGCAAGTTATTTGGCCCACTCATGATCATACCCAGACCCCAAACCTACGATTTATGCCTAGAGTAGCACCTTCCAACATCAACACAAGACAGGTACCATACAATGAGTGGGCCAGACCAGGTAGTCTAGTTGTCTTCTAGAACTGCAAAGCTAGTTTTCCTGTCCTGTCTTCCCCTCTCACAACCCTCATTGCACAGTGTCACTTAGGATAAACATCCAGACATGTGACATGATGACACACATCTGCCTTTCATATGACACACAATATCCCATCTCTGATTTTTGAATAATGCAGCAAAAGTCCTATATTCCTAAATACTAACACCCTCAGCTTGGAGCCTGAGCAGCTACACTGTGAAAAAATAGGGCATGGGTCAAACTCTATCTTACCATAGTCCTCTAATATGTATTCTGAACAGAAACTGCATATGTGTGTATGTTTCTATATAATATATTGAGAGCACTGAAACATTGCTACATGTCATCTCTTTTACATTTCATATGTTCCCGTGCTACTAGCCAACTCTTATAATGTGGCTTTTAAGAAACTAAACAAATGTTTGTGACTCTTAGTTCAAATACCCTATCACTACAATGAAAGTCTTCAGTTGATGGTTATTGAACTGGACTTGTGATAGATTGTTTCATTACCATATGAGTACTTTCAGAACTATCATACAACATACCATATCCTTAAAAATCCTATGAAAAATGTTCTGCATACTTTATAAAAAAAATGAAATTACCTGATCAGTCTCAGAGCAACAAGTAACACATGGAAGATATTAGCCTCTATATTGACATGAGCATAATTACAAAGGTATACTTACAGGTATGACAGTGATCCCCAAATTCTGTTTTGCCTGCATCCTCCCACATAGCATATGCTATGTCATACCACTACCGGACACTCCTACGCATATCGCCCACCGCTGCCTTGGTCTTAAAAAAGGTCTGGTGGGTGATCTTACACTTCTTCTGACACTCATTAGGAGATCTTGTAATCTCCTGTCTCCCCAAGGTGCGACTAACCTAAACAAAAAAAAAACAGAAAGAAAAGTATTATGAGTGGTTTTTGTAATATAAAAATAAATAACTTTACAAAAACCACAATTTCACCAGTCAGTAACAAAATCTAACAATATGGACTCAGATGCACAAATCATTACATATTAAAGGAATAATACATGACAGGCTATATTGTAATGGCATAATGCCACACAAGGGGGGGACTGGGCACAAGGTCACAGACCAAGTGCATCCACTACCCCAGGTGTAGCATTATCCCAGGATGAGACACACCCTTGAGTGCATTTTTCCCACAACACAATACCCTGTAGTTATATATAAAATAAAAAACTTACTTAAAAAATGTTTTTATTAATATGAAAAATCTTTTCGTTTCTTAACAGGAGATCCTCCATATCAACATGTACATTTGATCACAGTTCTAAGACTAAACTGGTGGTGTAATACTTCGATAACACCATGTGTCCAGTGGCAAGTTACCAATCAAAGTAAAAGATTCCTCCTTGCAATCGAATCATCACAGGAAAATCTATTAGTATTGTAATTCTCAGGATAAAAAATCTGTCCCACTATTTCTGGATACTTCTTGTATTAGTTACACTCTTCTACGTAGCACACTCCACTGTTCAAAGCAAAATAGGTCTCAATAATTTGTCATAACTGTTTGTGCTAAAACTTTTTATCCATACCATACATCTAAACACTTCGACTGCTTCTTCACAGAGTAATATTGTGTAATCATCCACTAAGTAAGCACAATGATACCATACAGATGCATCATAATTACAAATATTGTTCATCCCAGTAGGTATAATACCCTCCACCTGTTACATCAGATCTCGTACGGCCCCTCAATGTGCCAACATTTTCCAGTAATGGATACACTGTCAGTTGTTATTGCTCATATCTATAGCAGTGCAAAAAATACTGAACTGTCAATCAAATCAAAGACCTACCTTGCCCCACGTGTGTGATAGACTAAGGTTAGTCACATGCATGATGATGCATGCATTCGCATGCTCCCTAACAACCTGGACAAGGGCCAGCACCTCTCTATCACTCCAGGATTTAGGTATGTTTGTATCTGTAAAAAAAAAAAAAGAGACAAGAAGCATCAGTAAATTTACAATATAATATATGTAGTGCTCTGTCAATCTCACACATGTTTCTGTTCTGTAAGAACTAATAAATTCTGAAGTTCCAGTGACTCTATTATTCAAAGAATTTAATACACCCCCGATCAACAACACACAATAGTGATTAAATATTAACAGCTGCATTCAGACATGCTGTGATATCTACTTAAAAATTATGTAAGGTCTATTATTACTATACTGACTACATACTGACATAGGGCAGCCAAACAGCTCTGCACCATGGACACAGGGTAAAGGGATGTGTGCACTAGTCCCTTCACAAAAGAAAGGCTCCTACAAGAGCTCAATAAGCTAAGGGTGGACAAGACAATGGGGCTGATAGAATACATCATAGGGTACTAAATCATTATTCACTGTATCACCACTGTACTGACCTGCTGAGCATAAAACTAGTTCAAAAAACAGCAGTACTTACTTAACAGTTGTGTATCACACAGCAACATGTCTCAAGATATATATTTATCTGTTGAAACAAATACAGATAAGGTATTACAGAACTGTCAATAGAAAAAAAATCACAGTATATGAGCCACACAATACCACCCCACATCTCAAAAAATAACATGTACTAAACCTATAGTACATACCCAATGTACATTAATACTATGAATGTGTCATAAAACATGCACATTGTTACCAACAAGAACTAATTACACAGAGTCACCCAGGCAATATGTCCCTACCACCACAGCAGACAGAACCTAGTCATAATAGACATACATCTTAGATAACCTCATACATCAATAGTATACCTCTATCATATCAGATTCATACAACTTAGAACACTGAGCAGTTTCACACACTCAAACAGCCAACACTTCCAATAAGTGACTCCAGAACAGGAAATGAATAACCAAGCCACTACCACAGCAATAATATACAGATGTACTGTACATTAATAGTATACATGCATTCCCGTGATAACCCCCACACACTTGTCAACTGCTTCACCCCAGTCTTGCTGTACAAATGACAAATATTATTAACTCAGTCACAAACACAGATTACCACCCTGAATGAACATGTGGCATCCACCTTATCAAGCATGAGTGGCACAGCCTCAACATAAGTGTCTGATAACAACAGCACACCACTTAAAACACCCAAAACATTCTTATCCATACTCACACAATACATCCCCCCTTAAAATCAAGAATACGCCATTCTAACTTGAAAGTCATATGCCAAGAAAAATCTAAAATAGTAACAGTACACATACCTCAGACCACATGAACACATTTCACAAAAACAAATGCTTGCACAGCAACACCCAACCAATATGTGACATAACCCCCCAAAAAACATGTATTATATCCCAAGTACAAATCAACATCCCAACCAACTGATAACGATTAATATAAGACCTGTGTTATAGAAATACCACACACTGTATGTTGCCCAGAGACTCACACTCCAACATATAGACAAAAATGTGCATAGTGTAACATTTTCAATTTTTGACCATTTAGATTGGCTCTAAAAAGAGCCGTTTTTGTCACTGCCTATGTCATGTGCTTGAGAGGTACAGTTGTACAGGTACACAATCACAGAACTGTAAGGATGCCATTTGGAAGGCCCCCTACAAAAATGTTATTATCTGTACTAGAGAGATGCACACCATCTTTTAGATACAGCCAATATTTGTCATATGTAATTTGGGGGTGATGAATGTTATGCATTCCCATAGCATGAAGGAATCTAGATATCTGTATGTTAACCTTCCTGCATGATCTTTCAAGTGCAGGACAGTAATCCTCATCTCTCCAGACCATGCAATGTGTAATATCTGAATACAGAATTTTACAAGCTGGTAACATACTTACAATATGCTGCAAGTCAAACTGTGCAGCTTTGATTAAATCAATAGCCCTTTTGTTCCCCAAATCATTACCTCCAAGATGTATAAGGAGTATGTCTGGTTCCGGCTGTATCTCCAACAAGTGGTACATGGTAGGCATGAGCTGCTCCCACCTTATACCACCTTTCCCAAACCAAGACACTGAGCACCCGGGTAGGTGTAAGTCATTGCCAAAATGACTACCTCTACTGAACACTGCTGCCCTTCTTACCAAACTTGATCCCACTATCTATACAGTCAATGTTGATTTTTCTGCCATGCTGAGTGAGAAATCTCAAAAACTCAGATGAAGAAATATCACAATTGTGTCTGTCTGAGTACCAAACATGACCAAGTCTAATCAGTAGAATGACCAGTATTCTGTTGCATCATAAAGATAAATACAGTCAAAACAATCACAAGTAATATCCTGATCCTGGATTGGCGCATACAACCTAAAAGATCTAGCTATGTATGTAAAGCCTCTTTCTATTGCCATTTTGTTTATTAAACATTCTTTCTTGTTTTGGTGGGAGAATACTGTCTTGTCATTGGCCACACTTAATGACTTGCAACAACACCAGTTTTCATTGGACAAACTTAGTGGTCATCATGCTCTGTGAAGGTTAATTCCCTCTCTTTCTCAGCCAGCAGCTTGAGTGGTGAGTAGAACTATACCTGTGTACCTCACAAACATAGTCTGCAACAGTTTAAAAGTCTACTATGTTAAGTATCTAGCAATACTATGATGACAGCTGTTATTATTCAGTGCTTAGTATGTATCTATAAAGAATTAGTGCTATTATATGTGTAAAGAAAAAAGTTTGAATGTATCTGTGTAATGATAGTGAAAAATGACTAGCATGTTACCCTAGACAGTACACAATGTCTTTCCCAGATAGGATTTCACATCTGTTAAAAAACACACATATTTTACCAAATAGTGCTTATGTTCTCACATAACTAATAAATGATCACAAACTGTATAACCACTAAAATGCAGTACATCTGTTTCATGCAACAACTCTAAAATGTACCAAAAGTGTCATAGAAAATGGTAAACTGGAACAGGCAATAGGGAACCTGGAGCACTATTATCAGCCAGTTATAATAAATCTCAGAGTAACACTATTAAAAAAAAAAACTCCCATCTCAGCAAAAAAAGAATATTGATAAATATCAAAATGTGAGGAATCACAGCAAACATAGCAACAGAGTGCCAAAATTAAGCAGAAAACATGGCACAGTTCTTCGTATGTTCTTACAATCCAAAATATCCAATCCAAGTAACTAGTCAGTTTTAATAGTACTTAGAAAAGTACTCACTAATTCCACCTGGAGTAGCTGCTGCTCAAACAGTCTCTTCAAAATTGCCCCCAAACTGTTATTCTTTGATTCTATTGGCTCAGGAAAGTCATATGACAAAGTTTGCTGTTTCTTTGTTCTCGAGACAGCAAAATCTTTAATCACGACTTGCACTGTTTGCCAGGATTGACATCAAGCCCATAAAATCTTTGACCATGAGAATAACATGACACTTCATTGCCAGAGTGTCTGTGTTTGTAAAAAACACTCCTGAGCCTTTCTAGTACTTATAACTAATAAATATAATGTTTATTTATTAATGTTTTGTAAGTTTTGCAAAATATTACAGGATTTTTCCAGTCTTTGATTGCAAGCGTGCAAATTCTTTGATCGCGACTAGGTTTGACCATGAGGATTGTTTGCAAGCGTACAAATTCTTTTTTTTGGCATTCTTTATTTATCGCCCCCTGCACCTGACCGGCCTCTTCTTCAGGCCTTCTGCCAAGGACTACCCCCCACTACCTCCATTCCGAACCCACCCCCGATGTCAGCTTTTCCACAGATCCCAGATCGTTGCTGACCTGGGTAGCCCGATGTAGCCCTTCGTCGGACGAGTCCCCTCCTTCTGGAGGGAAATTGCCTTCAGGCATTCTTAGTCTCGGCCCTAGTGCTGCTGGGATCGGGATTTCCCTGGCTCTTCGGGGGGTTCCATGGAGGTGGGGGATCCAAGCAGCCGTCATCCGGTCACTCGGACGCCATTTTCCACTTTTTTCTATTTTCCCCTGTTGTGCCACTTCTTGTAGTGCCCCCGGTTTCCACCAGGGGCCACTACAGAGTGAGGCATGCCCCTAACCCACCCCCAGGGAGGAGAGCAGTCCTTAGGATGCTCAATCCTCTCCTGTCCCCTGCCGACCCCCAGCAACCCGAGTCCGTTCCCAAACCCGGGTCGCTGGTGGGGGTTGAGGGAAGGTGCCCACTCCTCAGCCCTCTGTGCCACTGGGCTGGCTGTATACAAATTCTTTGATCATAAGAATAACATGAGACTTTGCTGCTGAGACCTCTCAAGTTAAAAAAAAACATGAAATTAATTATTTTAACAACACACTGAGTACTCCTGACTTGTTACACTAGTCAGCAGACATAAAAAAATCACATTAATAATAATGTTTACTATGTTTCTTAATATTTTACAATGTTATTACAATCTTTGATCATGAGTGTGCACATTCTTTGATCATGAAGATAATCCGAGATTTGAAGTTTGAAAGTAAATAGAAGTAAAATTAACATTTTTAACAGTAACTTTCAATAGACTGTGTTGGCATATGTGTTTTTCTTACTTATACCACAGTAACCATGCTAAATAAGCGTCTATTATTTTATAATGTTTACACATTCTTTGTTCACAATGGTGCAAATTCTTTGATCATGACCATCTTTGACCGTGAGGATCCTTCATGAGACAACAAATTCTTTGATTGTGACAAAAGATTTCTAATTTTCAATGTTCAACTCATGTAACTTTCTGTAGCTTTAGTTTCTCACACAATTAATATCCCATTGACATAAATATGTTATCACATCAGCCAAGCCACCTAATATTATACTTCCAAAACATCATTAATAACACCAGTAGGACCTTTACACACAGTCATACCACTAACACTAGCTCCATTGAGTAATAGTACCTGGCTATCCCGTCATTATTATAGGTTGACATAAGTGGGCAGAAAGATGTAGCAACTAACATTTAACAATTCTGCAACTTGTAACTTGGTAGTAAACAGCTACATCACCACTGTACTTGCCACACGTAATCTTTTGACAACTATTACTGTTTGACAATCTGGCCCAATATTTAGACGACACTGTGGTGCACAGAATTATTGCATCTAGTCACACACTGTGTTGCAAATCTTAGCATAAAAAATAGTTTTTGTTTTAAGTGTACTATGCTGTCAATGGCTTATACAGTATGTGTTTTTTATTAGCCAATAGCACATTTTTCTTACACTACATAATGTCCTCTTTTTACTTTTTTAGGAGACTACAACAGACAGGAGATTGAAGATATACTTTACTCTTTCATCATGGTCATTTGCCGTAAAGTTAGAGAACAAAGCAAAAGTGCTAGCTGTACTGCTTGTTCATCCTCATGCCATGTAAGCAGTAAAGATAAAACATGTCGACAGAAGGAAAAGAAAATTTCTTCTGTTGCAAATACACTTACAGTAAAACGTACACATTTGAACAAAGACGCCTCCTCTAGTAAAACTACAACGAGTAGACTTTCTAGAGGAACTGTGCAGATTCAGCGTCCACCACTGTCATCAACAAAACTTAGACATACGAGACAGAAAAAAATGCTGGACGTGTCAGTTCTGCTACTGCACAACACAGCAAGGTGAGTTTTTTTCAAAAAACTTGTCCATAGAGCTAAAATTGAACATGTGATCTCTAAAATAGTGAGACACAAAGAGAACAGTCTGCATACTAAGGTTGCATTAATGAAATTGTGCTTGAGAGTAAGATGATTTGTTAATGTGGCTCTAGCTATTCGTTCCCAGTTATGGGCTGAAATGAAGTCAGCTATTGATAAATTAAGTCTAAAGATAGAGGAGATGAGAAACAAAATATTGTCTTTGGAACACCCGAACAGACAAAATATCTATGTGGTGTTTCAAGGAGACTGGTTTCATTCAGCATACTCAGAAGCATTCTTCTGGGAAGAGACATACCATGCACACAACAGAAACATCAATAACAGTTGATGAGCAAGAAAAAGTGCAGAAGGTCTTAGCTGTATCTCATGAAACCCTTGACTTGCAGAATGACGATGAAATTGAGCAGGTTGCAAGTAACACAAAGTCGTCAGCTAAGACATGGGCATGTGACACTACATGTAATGTTAGAGAAGAATCAATAATGTCTATTGAAAGTTTCCTCTCAACATTTCTAACCAGAAAGAGATCTGAATGACATACACTGATTCACACCATTGACAAGTGTGAGATTTGGACTCACAGAGGCCTAATGGGTCACTCACTTGCATGCTTAGAGAGCATGAATTGTGACAGCACATTTCATCACTTTTGTATGCTGGCAGTGCATAACTCTGGGCTTCAAAAATCTGTACAAAGATATATCGCATGAGATCTGTCGTTCGAGATGATATTCAATTTCCAGCATTGCTTGACAGTGGAGATGTAGAAGGACTTATGGACTTCATAAAACAGTTGCAAACAACCCATAGATTGAGGTCTAATGATACTGCTCCCGAACAAACAAACACAATGCACACATCACTGGTGCAAGAAGCTCAACTTCTGAAAATGTTTGGACATGATTTTGCTAAATTTGAAATTAGCAAGACAGAAAAATTTGATGTCATCTGCATATCATGTGAGCGCCTGTTCTACAAACACTTATGTGTTACAATAGACCTGCAGAACATTCCACCCTGGAAAATAATGTAGGGATGTCTTCGTGCATACCATCTCTTAAAGTCTGACTTTGAAGAAGTTGGAACTGTGTCACTCTGTTCTTACTGTTATAACAAGATTAAGAGTGACAGTTTACCTCCTCGGTCTGTACTTAATAAAATGGAAGTTGAACAAACTCTTCCTGAGATGGCAGTCTTGAACTTGTTTGAAAGGATTCTGATTCAGACCATGAAGCCATTTCAAGCAATCATTAGGCTGAATACAAAGACACGAGACCTGCCAAACAAAGAACTGGTATGGTCTCTCAAAGGTTCTGTTGTATATTTGCCTTTACTTTTGCAAGAAAATGTTAGCACTATTTCTCAGGACAATAGTCTTGTAATCTTGGTAAATGGTGTACCAACAAAGGCAAAAACAATATGGCAGGACATAGTCAATGTTGACAAGGTGAAGCAAGCTTTGCAATACCTAAAAGAGCATAACGGTTTTTATGCTGACATTGACTTAAATGCATTTGCTGGTCATTCTACAGGTGCTGCTGTGGAGAACTCTGACAAAACAATACTAGAGAAAGTTGACATCACAACTGTACACAATGTCTATGAGTAATTCACCATACACCCATTGCATGGGAAAGATCCAGTAATGGATAACATTGATTTATATCAAATGAAGCAAGTGGAGGGCAATCCTGTAAGTATATGGGAGGCTACTCTAGAAGCTTGTTGTTTTCCTGATCTGTTTCCACTTGGCTCAGGTGGTCAGTTAGATGAACTTGAACTTCGTGGTCCAAAAGCTGAGTATAGGGCCTCACGAGGTCTACATAAGGATGGCAAGTTTTGAAGAAACATTGCATACCTCTTCTACCTTATTTTGGAAAGTGAACTTACTGTCCTATCTGCTAGTATTGCTCATACATTGAGGCTTGGTACAGAGTTCAACAATATGACAGCTGCACAGTTACTACAGAAGTTGCAGACCAAAGATGAAACACTGCAAGTCAGTCTTTTTTCCATTTTGTGTAGCACGCGTGGTACTAACGAATACTGGTACAGACGACACTCTGAGGTGATGGGCATGCTGAGAGTTTGGACCAGCTACATGGTTTGTTATGCTGAGTTGTGCTGAATATTATTGGGATGATCTGCTTGATCTTCTCAGATGGGCAAACTCTGACATTGAGAACATACAAACTATGACTCTCAACGAACTATGTTCACTTGATCCAGTAACTGTTTTACGTTACTTCTGCCACCGGTTCCACATTCTTTTAAAGTTCATACTGTCTAAGACAAATCCTCCTCTTGGTATTGTCCAGCACTACTTTTGGAGGGTTGAGTACCAAGCTTGTGGAGCTTCACACATACATATGTTGCTGTGGGTAAAAGATGTCCCACGTATGGGAGACAAAGAGACAAGTGAGATGCTAAGCTTCATACTGAAGAATGTCACATGTCAGATTCCAGACAGGTATGATAGTGCAACACTTTGGGAACTGGTTTAGAAATTCCAGTGACACCTGTGCAGCAAGTACTGTCTTAGGAAAGTAAAGAACAAGGGACAGTGGTACACTGTATGCCATTTTGGTTTCCCAAGATGAGCTTGCCTGGATGCTTGACTGAATGATGTCTTTTCAGCCATGAGACACCACTTGAAAGCAAAATCAACAAAGCAAGTGTATGAACTACCTCGTACAGAATCAGAAGTTTATATCAATGGCTATAGCCCTCCTCTTCTGTTGATGTGGCAGGCAAACACTGATGTACAGTTTGTTGCTGATAATTCAATGGCTCTTGTCAGGTATGTAACATCATACATCACTAAACATGAGCAGACAAACTTGCAGGAAATGTGGGAAGAGTTGTCCAACTGTGATAGAACAATGTCTTCTAGGCTATGGTCACTGCGACTTAAGATGCTATCACACTGTAAGTGTGGAGCATATGAAGCAAGTGACCGACTTACAGGTGTATGTCTGTATAGCAAGTCAGACTCCATTTGTTTCTTGAATGTGAACTACAAGCAGAACAGGTGTTCCATCCTTAAGAGCCATGAAGAGATTGAGGATCTGGCTGCTACAAGGCCAACATCCACAAATATTCTCAAGAGCAACTTAATTGAAAACTACTATCCACAGTGCCACAGTGCTATGGACAATCTCTTTCTCTTTGAAGTTGCTCAATGGTATGATTACAAGTGGGGTGTTCCTTCTGACCCAGAGAAGAGCATATATAAAGTCACTGGCTTTGATGGCTCACTTGTGAAAAAGCGAAAATCATGGTTAATTGACCACTGCAAACTCAGCTTGAGCACAACAGAAAACAAAGAGCATTAATATTTTGCTCTGTTGTTTTTGTTTAAGCCTTGGAGGTCAGAATCTGAATTGAAAGGATTCTCTGACACATATGAACAAGCATTCATAGAAATGCATGATACCTTTAAGAGTCATGTCTCTGACACTTACATCGACAGACTCGAGAATGGAAAAAAAAACAGTTAGAGAACACCAAGAAAGTTCTGGATGATGACACCCCAGTAACATCACAGGAAATGGTTGATGTTGAAGGAGAAGGGACTCTTTATGCCCCTCTTCCTCCTAATGACCCAGCTGTGCTAATGTCAGAGGTAGAGGGCACAATGCAACAAATCATGCAGTTCTCAGAGTCAGCTGCAGACATTGTTGAGAAGTTGAACTCACACGGAAAGGTGGTGTATCAGTCTGTGATACATGCTGTGCAACATGGTATTCAGCAAAGTACCAGGCACTGTATTTGTGAGGACCACACACCAGTGAGGATGTTTGTTAGTGGTGCTGCTGGGACTGGAAAAAGTTTCTTGATTGAAGCTTTAAGCAAAGGTGTGCGTGATGTTACTAACTCTGCAACCTCAGTTATTGTTGTTGTTCCGACTTGTTTGGCAGCTTATAACATAGGTGGCATCACACTTCATAGATTATTCATGTTGCTAGTTGAGCATGGCAAGAGTGGTGATTACAGGAAATTGTCATATGACATTGCCTCTGAATTGAGGTCAATGTTTGACAAGATGCATTTGCTGATAACAGATGAAATCAGCATGGTTTCAAATGTTCTCCTTACATATGTCCCCCTCCATCTACAGGAGATACTAGGCACCAAAGATGACATACCATTTTGTGGCAAGAATATTATTGTTCTTGGGGATCTCCTGCAGCTGGCTCCTGTAAATGGCAAACATGTTTTCTATACTCTTTCCATTGAAGAGGCAAAGAAAACAATTGGATGCATAGGTGGTGTCAATCTGTGGGAGTTCTTCTCATATGTTGAACTCTCACAGAATAGGAGACAGCAAGGTGATGTCTTACAAAGCATTGCTTGACGAAGCTCACATTGGTGCATTGTCACTTACTTATGTGGAAATGCTAAGACAGTGCATGATCACTAGAAAAAATGCTCCTATTCAGGATGCTTGCGATATCTTTGCACATGTATAGAAGTCTGGGGTACATGTTGTATGTCTATTCCCAAGACTTAAACAGTGTATAGAGTTCAATGAGATCATGATGAAGAGAGAACAGCAACCTATTGTCACTCTCACATGCATAGATACCATAGATGGTATAACCCTGTCATGAACAATGGTATCAAAAATGATTGAGTGTCTCACAGAGCTGACAAGTGATGTGTCACGTACTGCTGGCTTGAAAGCTGTCCTACCACTGTGTAGAAATGCACGTATCATGCTTCTCAGAAACATAGATGTTGAGCGAGGTCTTGTGAATGAAGCCATGGGCTACATCCATGAGTTCCAGTACAATGTTCAAAATACAACTGTGAAGTTTGTCATTGTTAAGTTTGACAACTGTGAAACTTTTCAACCAATAGACAGAGTTACTGTCAAGTTTGAGCTTGTAAAAGACATATATGTGACAAGGAAACAATTTCCACTGTGTGCTGGTTATGCAGTGTCCATACACAAGTCACAAGGCCTCAACCTTGAAAGTGCCATTGTAGATATAGGCACTGGTATATTCAAGGATGGGATGTCTTATTTTGCTTTGTCTCATGTCAGACAGTTGTCTGGACTACACATAGTAAATCTAGCAGAAAATAAAATCCGTGCTGACACAAAATGCATTGTTGAGTACAACAGATTACATATATTGTACCAGCCAAATGCTCCTTTGTTACTAGTTCCCATATATGCATCAGGAACAGATATCTCAATGGATGAAAGATGCAAACTAAAAAGAAAGCACACTAAGACTCCAGAGTCATTGCCTAACCGTGCAATGACTGAGCACTCTCTCCATAAACAACTCACATCTCCACCTGCGAAGAAATGTATTGGGGTTAATGCACTGCCAATATTTGACAACAGCACAGGAGTAAACTGCTATGCAAATGTTACTATGCAAGCACTTCTCCACATTCCTGAGTTTGCTAATGTATTAAACTCAAGTCAGTCGACACCTCTGTCGGAAGCATTAAAGAGAGTCATTAGAGGTAGTCAAGACCAGTTACCCACTTTACAAAGCTTGACTCCTCTATGACTAACTCTTGGAAAATATGCAGGACAATCAATGTTTGCTGACAATGCACAACAAGATGCCACAGAGTTTATGATGGGAATGATCTGCGTCAACACTTTAAAGTTGACTATGTGTCCAAGTACACATGTTTGTCATGCGGCCACAAAGTATCACAAACAACTCAGGATATGCTCTGGCTGTCTGTCTATGTCCTTGAACAGAGAACTGTGAAGTTCCACAAGTTATTTGCAAATGCAGAAACTGGTTGGCTGTACCAAAGATATTGTCGTTCTTGTGTTTGCTCTCTGAGAGTTACATCTTCAAGTTCATACATAATGATAGTATTTCAACATTTTAACTCTCAAGGCATGAAAATCACAACACTTATTTCACACTTCATTGCTGGAAGAGCTATGTTCTCAGGAACTCAATTTGACACCCGTGCAATATTCTTCCATCACGGCCTATCCATTCACTCTGGCCACTATGTCACTTGGCAAAGGTTCAGAAAGGGATGGGTGGAGTGCAATGATACAGTATGCACTCTGAAACAAAGATTCCCAAGGAATCTCAAAGATGCATATGTCATCATTCTCCATTGCATCAATGTTGCACAGCATGTGGAGGAGTGATGCCATCTAATGACAGTGTCTCACTAAACCAGCATCTCTGCAACAATTAGCAGTGTCAGTGGCTCAGTAAATAGTATACTCGCCTCTGAGGCCAGGAGATCAGAGGGCTGTGGGTTCAGTTCCCACATCTGGCACTTGGGTTAATATCCCAGTACTGACACTGTAGTGCAGCATGAGAGGGGTGCTGCACTTCTGAGGTGCCTTCTTTTGGATGAGACATTAAACCAAGGTCCCATCTGCCTGGATTGGTGGCAGTTCAGGAGGATGTTAAAGATCCCATGGCACTTATCGAAAAGAGTAGGGGAACTTCCCCAGTGTCCTGGCCAAATTTCCCTCATTCACTAAAAATACCACCAACAGCTTAATCTGGTTCAAGGTCAGTTGGCATTCATCGGTATCCCCCTCCCCCAGGTTGTACCTGAAAATAGGCAGGATTTTATCTAGTGCACTTACCCAGTCAACAAAAGCTAAATAAATAAATAAAATTACATTCCGTGTGCATATTGCATCCAGATATAAATTTTTCCCACCAATGTACATATGTATTTTTCTTCAATAGGATACGTTACATTTTTATCTCAAACTACTGGTGTGTAAAACCACCCATGATGATCTATGTATTCTACTTGTTGTACACTATCACCACAACCCTTATAAATTGCTCAGATTTCTCTGCCATTGCAGAAGACAACCACAACAGTACAGCAATGTAACAACCTGTGGTAGACAATTACTTGTTTATCTCACTGTGTTTCTCATACGTTAGATGCAAAACAACACTGTTTTCATCATTTATTGCAATACAAATTTTCAAAACACATTTGTATTGTGATATTGAGCATTTGCAACTTTGATATACTCACTACAAAAACTGCATTGTTACTGTTCAAGTAGACTTGAGGGTATTGAGCTGTAATCATTGTATAGTCAGTGAGTCATATCTTTTTGCAGATGCCTTAGTTAAGTTTGTATCTCTTATCACATATTACTGTGTATTCAGATGTTTCACAGTACAATCTTACATGGCAATGACAAACTCACTAATTTAGTAACATGCTTCACAGAGTTGCAACCACTGATCTCGATATATTGTGTTAAGAACTATACTTCTTTCAACAATACACATCAGGTTAAGTTCTCAAGTCCTTTTCCTGTTGTTGTCTACATTCTTGACCTTGACTATCATACTTACTAAACTGACTTCCGCCAAATGCAAGCATACTCGAGGGCGCTGGATATTACACAAATGTCAGTTAGTAAGTTATGTCTTGGAAAATGTAGTTATTACACTCACATTAACAGCATGAGTATCTACATTGTGGTGTCATCTGCTAGCACTGAATTGCAATTATTGAACACTATCTGACAGGATTATCTGTCACTGTTCTTGGACTCTCAACACTGAATATGACAAACCCTACCCAAAAAATGTGACTCAGACTTGTGCATATGTATATAATGCTGAGCTTAAAATTGAATGTATATACCTTATATAGACTTTGAGGTTTTTATGTTTGTTTTAAAAAAACAAAACAGAAAAATTACATGCATTCATTTATTAACTGTGCAGGATTACCTGTCACTGTTGTTGGACTATCAACACTGAATATGATGAACTCTACCCAATAAATGCAACTCAGACTTGTACATATGCATATAATGCTGACCTTCTAGTTGAATGTATATAACTTAAATAGACTTTGAGGTATTTATGTTTATTTTAAAAACACAAAACAGAAAAATTACATGCATTCATTTATTTACTGTGCCAAACTTGCTCTATCCATGCATTTAATTGTATTGCATTGCATTAAGTGCTACTGTTCATATTACTCATAGTTGATAATAGAGATTTAGAAAATGGCAAGAAGTAATTCTAAAACCTGATTGGATGAGGCAGGCTCCAAGCTGGGCATTTATTTTTCAATAGATGCCCAGCTAAAAATAAAAGCCTGTCCAAGTACTACTTCACCAGGTACCCTTGGGTACTGGTGCCCTGCCTGCTTTCTCATTGTCGAAAGCACCGGCAAAATTTCAAATCCCTGCCATCTTTTCTTTAAGCAATGAGGCTAATCCCCCTTCCCCCCACACACTCTCCTTGCTTGGTGCAAGAAACTAAACAAAGTCCACACTCCAAATACTTTGTGGTTGGAAAGAGTGCTAAAACAGCAATTTCTAACAGCCGTGTTCTTATACAATGTCACCACTCTCCCGACCGCGCTGTTCCAGTACGCTGAATGAAAACAAAGCCGTGAGTCCATTTGGCTTCGTGCTAGGAAGCACGTATAAGAATACAGCACAAATACAGAGTCCCCACACTTAGTTAAGCTGCTGCCTCAAACTGAAATAGATAAATAATTTACATCGTAGCTGTCCCTCATTACCACAGATGCAGCTATCCAGTAGGGCCACACAAGGTCAGTCACACGCTAGACACTCATCTTCCAATGGCTACTGAATAAAAAAACAGTCTTTCACGAAAGGAGACAGACGATATCCAGACACTGCTGGAGTGAACGTTTTCTACATTTCTTGTTCAGGTGCGTGTCTGTGTGTGTGTGTGTGTATGGGGGGAGGATGTCTAATAGATTAGAATAGCTCTATGGGGAGAACCAACAGGAGCTGGAACAGCCTTTTAAACAAATGGACTACTTTTTCAAGAAAAAAAAAATTCTACTACTTCTATTGATTTTTAAACTGATTTCCTCTCTTATTTTATTGAAGTTTACTAAGATGCCCATTTTCTAAGCACAATAATACCCTCCAGGGTGGGCATTATTGAGAAATACCGGAACTTCCAGGGCATCGGGCCTCATTATGCCCCTAGGCGGTCCGGTATTTCTCAATAATGCCCACCCTGTCGGGTATTATTGCTTACATATACATCTGATTATCTGGCCTATTTCCACTGTACTATGCATTTCTATATATCTGTGCAGATGTGTGCAACTGAAAAATCAATGCAAAATGTTAACAATGATTGTGTACTTCTGCTCCATAATGCAAAAAATTGGTGTGCTCTTGCTTTAACAGGATTGTCCATGTTTTGGAGGTCAGATGAGGAATTTTCCCAGTTCCACAAATAATAAATAATTTAAAAAGCTCATTAATGTGCAGCTTGAACAACCTTTTCAGCATCAGTCGAAAAAATGGATGTGAAATGAGTATCCTCACCAAACCATGACATATGTAACAACTTGTTTTCATCCTTTCATCTGTTTTTTACTTCTTGATATTGGTAGTTCCACTTTCAAATAAATAACTGCTAGTTTTAAAAAAATAGTAGTAAAATATATTTAGACATCATTAATAAAGTACAATAGTACTCAAATTCAAAATTACAAAAATGTTTGTTATTTTACTAAAACACAATAAATACATAAGAACAAATAAAAATTATGTGTCTGTTGCCATCAAACTAAAAGTGTCTACTCAGATGTAAAATATTGTAACCTACTTTAACATTGTTGGCGTAGTCTACACATGTGGTTCTCCTATAGAAACATGTACGAATATGCTCATGAGAACCACTAAATGTTTTTTACTCTCTCATGTGCACATGTAGTCAATAACTAAATGGCATAAAACATCAAAACATCAAATAGGTAAAAATGTTACTCAATTCTAAATATTTCCCTAAAAGAAAGAATTGTCAAGTATCTAGAGGCCAGAGGGCCAAAGGACCCAAGGCAGCATGGATTCACAGCGGGAAGGCCATGCCAGACAAATCTGATAGATTTCTTTGACTGGGTGACCAAAGTAGTAGATCAGGGAGGGGCTGTGGACATGGCCTACCTAGACTTTAGCAAGGCATTTGACACAGTCCCACACAAAAGATTAATATACAAGTTAGCCAGCCTGGGAGTGGGTCCCAAGATAACAGCCTGGGTAAAGAATTGGCTGGAGAATAGGACACAGAGGTAATAGTAAATGGAGTCCACTCTGAAGAAAGGGGGGTTACTAGTGGGGTACCACAGGGTTCAGTATTAGGACTGGTCCTCTTCAATGTCTTTATAAGCAACATTGCAGAGGGACTGGAAGAAAAAGTATGTCTCTTTGCAGATGACACAAAGATCTGCAACAGAGTTGATGCACAAGGTGGGGTGGAAAGGATGAGAAGGGACTTGGCAAGGTTAGAGGAATGGTCAAATGTATGGCAGCTTAGATTCAATGCTAAGAAGTGCAAGGTAATGCACCTGGGAAACAAAAACCCAGGGGAAGAGTACACAATGGGGGGTGAGATACTAACAACAACAAAAATGGAAAGGGACCTGGGGGTAGTCATATCAGATGACTGAAAGGTGGGCAAGCAATGTGAGAGGGCAGCAAGGAGGGCTGGGGGGATACGGGGATGCATAGGGAGAGGCATCACCAGTAGAAAACAGGAAGTTGTTATCCATCTGTACAGACAGCTGGTGAGACCCCATCTGGAGTACTGCATGCAGTTCTGGAGACCCAGTCTCTGCAAAGATATAGACAGGATGGAAGCTGTCCAGAGGAGGGCAACTAAAATGGTGCAGGGTCTGCACCGGAAGACATATGAAGACAGACTTAAGGTGCTTATTATGTATAGCCTCGAGGAAAGATGGGAGAGGGGGGACATGATAGAAACTTTCAAGTACCTCAAGGGAATCAACAAAGTCCAAGAGGGTAGCATCTTTCAAAAAAAGAGATCTGCAAGAACAAGGGCACAATTTGAAGATAGAGGGGTGGCTCAGCGGTAATTTAAGGAAGTATTTTTCACAGAGAGGTTGTGGATGCTTGGAATGGCCTTCAGAGGAGGTTGTGGAGTCAAAAACAGTGGTGGAGTTCAAGCATGCATGGGACAGTCATAAGGCAATTCTAGGGGTTGGGGGTAGGATGAAGTAGGCTGCTGGTTAACTAGGATCTGCAGCTTATCCAGTAGGTAGGGAAATGAGCAGACTGGGTGGGCCAAGTGGTCCTTATCTGCCATCAAATTCTATGTTTCTATGTTTCTAATACCTGTCAAATGGTGATAACCACATGTAAAATAATGTATAATTAGTCTCCATTCTCTTAATATCTAAGCGGGCAGTCTATGTCATCAAATAATACTGTCAATGGATACATTACCAATACCACTCAGCAATAAATGTAACCAAAATAAAGATTTGCTCACAACATATTCTGTAACATAAACATCCATATGTAACCACTTACAAAATCTATATAAAATCTTAATTCTAAAGGTTATGCTTATTGAAAAGATACAGTGTAGATAAAGTAAGTGAAATACCAAGAAACAAAAAACACCCCAAAAAATGTTCAAGGATATATAGAACAAACTGTTTTTTGCCCATCCCAAAAGCAACCAAACAATTCGGCCTAAAGATATTGAAATACTGAAATAATAAACTAATTATAAACCTTATCCTATGTGTCCTGAGTTTTTCTTTAAAGCAATTACTGTTACAGAGGTATACTATTGATCTACATGTGTTTTATTGTACTATGACTGTGTGGCCTTGAGCATGCAGAGAGAGAGTAGACCACTAGAGAGAGGATCTCCTTGGGGGGACGGACAGCAGGTACAGGTAACCTGACACTGTGCAACTCTCCCAACTTTAAAGTTCTTTACAACTGACATGAAGTGTAAATATTATCCATGTACATGCCATTATTTGCATTTTTCATCTGTACTAAAAAACAAATTCCTGGTCCATAAGTCTTCACACACTACCTAGTCAAGGCTGTACAACTGGATCAGGCTTCTAACCTCTTAACAACTAAAATGAAGCATGCTTAACAAATAACAAATAACATGGCCTTGGTCAAAGTACACTTACCACACCTTGAGTGGTATCTTACAAGGAACAGCCAAGTAAGTTCACTGCACAAACAGTGGGTAAATCCACAATAAGTCATATGCTGCACTGCCTTTTGTATATGTGAGCATCTGTGTGTCGGGAAGGGATATTCTGTAACTTCACCCTGCACCCTACTCTACAAGATGCAGACACTCCATGGCTAACTCCTACAACTTGCTTTATGCAACCTCGCACACCAAAGTCTAGGTGCACCTGGCAAGCATGTCACAATCTGGAGCACAGATAACAAGTCCCCCCATGCCAAGCTACCCTCAATACACACTCAGTTTCAGGCCTGCATAAGTGAGTTGATGCTTGGCATGGAGGTGAGAGTTGCACTCTGACAGTTGCTAACTACAGGTAACTCAGTGTGTGGTGGTGCAGGTGGCACATGACTGCAGAGCCACAATAGTATCAGTTGTTGGCAAGTTATTTGTTCCATTCCCGGTCACCAACTCAGGGATTAGGGGAGAAGTTGCAAGGATGACAGTGCACTCTGAGGGTAATTTTGCAATGGAGCATCTCCAGTACTGATGCTGTATGTACCTCTGTGGGAGCAGTCATTGCAGATTATAAGGGAGGAGGTTGGTAGCCCTCTGTGGCTCTATGCATACATGTGGAGGTGCCACTTGCTGTGACTTGCCGTGTGGGTCACCTATTGAGGTTAGCTAGGCACGGGGGGCAGTTGCAATCTGCATTATCTCTTGTGGATGTGTGCAGTGCCTATTGACACTAGCTTGCCATGCAGGTACGTGGAATCTGGAGCATCTCTAGTACTGAGGCTGTGAGTACCTCTGTGGGGGCAGTCGTTGCAGATTTTGCAGGGAGGAGGTCGGTAGCCCTCTGTGGCTCTATGCATACATGGGGAGGTGCCACTTGCAGTGACTTGCCATGTGGGGCACCTATTGAAGCTAGCTTGGCATGGGGGGGCAGTTGCAATCTGCATTATCTCTTGTGGATATGTGCAGTGGCTATTGACGCTAGCTTGTCATGCAGCTACTTGCAGTCTGTGTTCCAGGTTGCGACATACTTGCAAAATGCACCCACAGTTCAGCGAACCTGGTTGCATGCCACAACACACATTTCAACTGGGCCCCATTCCAAGCTACCCTCAATAGCTGTCCCACACAACAACCAACAACAAATCCCACCACCATGTCTACACATACAGCCCCACAGAGCTATCCACCCCCTGCCCCAAAGCCTACAGGCACTACCCCACATACCTGCCAACACTACAGCACCCCAAACCCCCATTGTAAAATTCTGCATTCTGGAGTGTGGCACTACTTGTGAGTTCACTACAAAAACAGTGGGTAAATCCACAATAAGTCATATGCTGCACTGCCTTTTGTATATGTGTGCATCTGTGTGTCGGGGAGGGATATTCTGTAACTTCACCCTGCACCCTACTCTACAAGATGCAGACACTCCATGGCTAACTCCTACAACTTGCTTCATGCAACCATGCACACCAAAGTCTAGGTGCACCTGGCAAGCATGTCACAATCTGGAGCACAGATAACAAGTCCCCCCCATGCCAAGCTACCCTCAATACACACTCAGTTTCACGCCTGCATAAGTGAGTTGATGCTTGGCATGGAGGTGAGAGTTGCACTCTGGCAGTTGTTGACTGCAGGTAACTCAGTGTGTGGTGGTACAGGTGGCACACGAGTGCAGAACCACAATTATATCAGATGTTGTCAAGTTATTTGTTCCATTCCCAGTCACCGACTCGGGGATTAGGGGACAAGTTGCAAGGATGACAGTGCACTTTGAGGCTCATTTTGCAATGGAGCATCTCCAGTACTGCTGCTGTGAGCACCTCTGTGGGGCCAGTCATTGCAGATTTTGCAGGGAGGAGGTCGGTAGCCCTCAGTGGCTCTATCCATACATATGGAGGGGCCACTTGCTATGACTTGCCATGTGGGGCACCTATTGACGCTAGCTCACAATAGAGGGCACTTGCAATCAGCGGTATCTCTTGTGGACGTGTGCAGTGCCTATTGATGCTAGCTTGTCATGCTGGTGCTTGCAATCTGTGTTCCAGGTTGCGACATACTTGCAACATGCACCCACGGTTCAGTGGACCTGGTTGCATGTCACAACACACATTGCAACTGCACCCCATTCCAAGCTACCCTCAATAGCTGCCACACATAACAACCCACATCAAATCCCACCCCCACATCTACACATAGAGCCCCACAGAGCTATCCAGCCCCTGTCCCCACAACCTACAGTCACTGCCCCACATACCTACCCACACCCCAACACCCCAATTGTAAAATTCCACCATTCTGGAATGTGGAACAACTGCTATCACAACCCCCCTATCACCATGTAACAGATGGTTCATCATAAAACCACCACCGTAACAACTGTCTGGCACAAGTACCCTGCAGCATGTCACAAATCACTTGGCAGAATACCACAACTCACAACTGCTAACATAAGTTGCTACTTGACCTATTCTACTTGGCACAATGGCTCTTACACCAAGAATAACCTTTCTAGCATCAGGGTGCATGTTTCTATATTGGCAAACCACTAACTGCACCATGCAATATCTCCACCCAAAAATATTTCCCAACACGTAAACAGTGTGATTTAAATTCACACAACATTCCATTAACACTCTCCAAATTTCAAGTAAAAAGACCAAACTGTTTCCGAGATACTTAATGTTAAAGATTGGCAAAATTTCCCAGTCTATTCCATAATAAAAAATCTTGCAATCTTGTCCCCCTCTCATAATCAAAGATGGCGGAGAAGAATCTCACGATCAAAGAATTTGCAGGCTCACAAATAAAGAATTAAAACTGTTCCAATTTAAAATTTCAAAGAATTGCACTAAATCACCACCATGGTTCATCAGAATGAAGCCCCCTGAGTAAAACCCACCCTCATTTGTCTTCCTAGGACACCCCTGAGCTGAGAAAAGAGATTTTTTTATCTGGCTATCTCATCCTACCCGCACGATGCATGATGGTGATCAAAGCATATCACAATCAAAGAATTTGCAGTCTTGTGAACAAAGAATACAAAATGCTGTAAATAAAAAAATTTAAGGAATTCTGCTAAACCAACACCATGCTTCATTAGAAGGAAACCCCCTAAGTAAAACCCACCCTTATTTGTCTTCCTTCCTCTTACAACCCTGAGCTGACAAATAAAAAATGTTGATCCAGCCATCTCCTCCCTCCCTCATGATGCACGATCGCGATCAAAGAATCTCACGATCAAAGAATTTACAGGCTCGCGATCAAAGAAACTACACGCCCACGACCAAAGAATAAAAAATGGTGAAACCTGATTTTTTCACCAATTTAAATGGAACCAACTCAATTCCTCGATAGAAGAAAACCCCCTATCAAAACCTACCATCATTTGAGCTGAGAAATTTGTGAAAGTAAGTCGCGATGCAAGATGGCGATCAAAGAATCTCACAATCAAAGAATTTGCAGGCTCGCGAGCAAACATTGTTAGCGAGCCATGAATTAAGATTATAAAACCTAATAACTCTATTTTTTTATCAGTTTGCATGAAACCAAAGGCATGGCTCAATAGATTGAGGTCCCCTGAGTAAAACTCATCCAAGTTTTACTTCAGAAGTGACCCCTGAGCTGAGATATTTCTGTTTTTCTGATTGGAAAACTGAGAACAAAACGGAGGACCCCGTGATCAAAGAATTTTTAAAATTCTCTGGGACGAACATTCTTGCACCACAGGGCTGCAAATTCTTTGATCACCAGGTGGCACCAGGTGGCCAGAAACCCATTCTTTGTTCGCAAAACATACATATAAATTTTCACATTGACTTATAATTGGAACTTAAAAGTGGCATAACTTTTGAATGCCTTAATATTTTTTTACCAAACGAAAAGTGGCATGTTCGACGACCAAAGCTCTTTCAAATGAGCCATCTCACAGAGCAGCATGCCACACAATGGCTGTGCAGGGCCCTGTCCAAAATCCCAAAAGCTGTCTCCAAAACTGGATAATTGTGCATTTTTCAATGCTTTCATGTGCAAAGACCGTAAGTCCAATCAAAACATAATTTGGCAAATCAAGAGATCTATCATGCTCCACAGTGGGTACAAAATATCAGGCAAATCTGTTGAATGGATCCAAAGTTATTAATGCCCAAACTTTTGACTTTAGTATGTAACTGAATGTTGAACCCTAACTATAGTGGCACAACTTAATGCATCAGTTATAGCTAATTCAATGTTAGGGTTACCAACCCTACCACCCCACTCCCACCCCCACCCTCCACACACCAACAGGTGTTGGGGTGTGCCTTGGAGTCATCAGCTCTAACTCTCACCCCATTCCATGTGTAAACAAGATGAGATTGTTCGTTATAGGAGAACTGGGTGAGAGTTAGGCCCAAAGACTCCAAGACACACTCAAATGCCTGTTGGTGTGTGGAGGATAGGGGTGGGTTGGTAACTCTAATATCGAATAGCCCAGCTTTTTACACTTTAGTAAAAACCCGAACTGATGCATTAATGTAGTTTTTTTGCAATGAATTTCTCTTCTTTTTGAGAAAGTGTAATGTAACTGGTATGCAGTTGTGGGAGCACTGGCCCTCCAGGCCCTACGCTTCCCTCGCGCTACCCATTTTTGCATAATGATATGCATAAGTGGGAGTGTGGGCCCTCTGGGCCCTGCGCTCCCACTTACACATAAGTATGGACATACCACAGCCCTATAGTCATGAAAAGTAACCCGTGTAACACTAATTTGGCAATATCTCAGTAACCATAGCAACTATGGAAAACATTCCACTGCAGTTATAATCATGACTTTGAAACCTCCACGGCTGCTACCTAAAGGTGGACTAAGCTGTGGAGAGCAAAAAATCCATATCTCGAATTGTTTGAGATATGGGCACTGAAAGGCATCGTAGGCACCATAATTCAATGGACACACGTAACTAGGGCATTTTTAGGATTTTTTTCACCCAATTTTCAACATGGCATTTTTGGGACCCCGCCTCATGAACAATGCCACTGTCATTTTGTTAATCTGTCCCAAAAGTTGAGTTCACACAGCGAATGCACCATTCTGTGCCTCAGGTGCAAAATCATGTTTTTGGTAGGATGTGAAAATGACAGCTGTATATTGTTCAGGAGGAGGTGTGGAAAAGGATAATGTTGAAAATCAGGAGGGAAAATATGAAAAATTGGCAAAATTATGAGTGCACATAGAAATTGCACAATGTACACTAGTAAAGTGGACATTTTTGTGAGTTTTTTAAACATGAGCTTTTTAGAAATCCCCTCATGAACACTGGTACTGTGATTTTGTTAATCCATCCCAAAAGCTGATTTTGTACAGCGACACACTATTCTGTGCCAGAGGTGCAAAAAACACATTTAAGGCAGGATGTGAGAAATGACAACTGCACTGTTCATGAGGAGATGTGAAAAAATGGCAATGTTGAAAATCGGGAGTGAAAATAATAAAAACTGGCAAAGTTACAAGCATGCGTAGAAACTGCACAATGTACGCTTGTAACATGGCCATTTTTTGGATTTTTTGCACCAAATTTTCAACATGTTTTTTGGACCTCCCCTTATGAATACTGGGATTGTCATTCTGCTATTCAGTCCTGAAAGGTGATTCCATGCAGCGACCACAAAATCACCTTTTGGGACTGAGTAACAAGATGACATGACATTGTTCACGAGATGGGGTCCAAAAATGTCTGTGTTGAAAATGTGGTAAGAAAATATCAAAATATGGCTGAGATAGCTACATTTAAATTCTTTGTTTGTGTTAGAGTCATACGAAGTAGGATCCTAGTTCGTATCTTGTCATATGAACTCAGATCCTACGTCGTATGACACTGATGTGAACAAAGAATTTAAATGTTAAATAACACACATTTTAAGGGCATTTTCCAAACAGTAAAGTGCAGAGTGCACCTAGGGGTCACAATAAGCACGCTGCATGTGTTGGTTCCTCCCCAGGATATCATTTTGATAGGTTTCCAAATCGGAATTTTAGGCAAACTGGAAACAAGATGGCAGCCATATGAAACAGGAATTTTCTTATAGAATGCAGGATTCTTCTTTTGTATCAACCAGTTGTATTGAAATACCTACTGAGCATGCTCAGAAACAATTTTTTCAAATTTTTAAATTGCAATAACTTAAAAAGCCTTTTGTTTTTACCAGACTAGCAAAGGCACATCTGTGGGGTAGTCCCTTTCTGTTCTGAAAATTTCATACCAAACAAGCAAACAAACCCTCTGGGCTGTAGGCAAGTTCAAAGAAAAATCCCAGCAAAGTCAATGGATGAAAACATGTTATTTCACCTCTCCTTACTTGGAGACTGCACATCCGACCAGAACAAAACTTTCCAGATCAAGAGATGTACACCACAGAATGTCGCATACCAAATTTCGTGCAAATCCATTCAATGGTTGCAAATATATTAAAGTGCAAAAATATATATTTCTACATACATATATATATACATATACATACATATACATTTCTATTTAGAATTATATTTTCTAGTTCTTTTGAGAATTATATTTTCTAGTTCTTTCATCCACATTTCCTGCATAACAGCAGGAGGAGGTGCTAGATAACAACTCTTGCACAGGACTTTCTATTTACTTTCATCCACACTTTATCTCTGTGTCATCCCACTTCCTCCCTAAGAACAGGAGGAAGTGCTATATACTAAAAAAAAAATTATGTTTTTCTTCCATAACCAGTCTACTCAACCATGGACATAGTAGACAGTAGACACTATGGGACTTTATTCAACAGAGCAATTGCTCAGAAAACTGAACACTGTCCCACATGCTGGACACTTGGAAACCTGTTTTCTCAGCTCTGCGCTGCATGGGCTGAAATAATATACCACAAGACCAAACTCCAGGCAATAGAACATTACAGCATTCCACTGGCAGCACTTACCACCCCCATGTATCACCATGACCCTAGAAAACAACCAGACTATGGGGTCTGGCAGACAGTCAAAAACCCTAAGTCATGTTCCTCATTGTTCAGCCATTCAGTCAGTTCATTGTTCAGTGGAATGTGCATCAAATCACTGATACAGACTTCAAATAGGTATTCACCACTTTCATCTAAGCCTTCCACCAAGGTGCAGGATGAATCAGTTCACATCCAGGCACAGAACACAAATGAGCATACCACCCAGGCCATTTCACAAAAGAAGGCCAACAAAAAGTCCTTGTTGATCACTGGAGACTCTATGATAAAAAGGAGCAGAGTCTCACCTCCAGCAAAATGGACACTCTGTGGTTGCGGTCAGGTGCTTCCCCGGGATATCAGCTTGTAGGGACATGAACTGCATTGAGAGAATAGCACAGGACATAGCTAAGGATGCACATGTCTTGATTCTTATAGGAACAAACAACCTGGCTAGTCGAACTGTAGATGAAACAAAAGCGCAGCTATCCAGCCTCGGGGACAAATTGGCTTCTATTTTGTCCACTGCCTCCTTCTCTGAAATTCTGCCCGTATGTGGGAAGGGAAGTAGCAGGCAGAAAACCAAGGAAAAGGAGATCACTGACTTAAACACCTGGCTTAAGCACTGGTACATGGAAAAGGGCCATCACTTCATCAGAGACTGGAGGAATTTCTGGGAGCAAGATGTTTTCAGGTTCAATGTCCTATGCCTCACAAAGGAAGGGATCCGTGCACTCAGCCAAAAGTTCAAACTATTTATCAGTCATTTAAACTAGTGGAAGGGGAGGGAGTACTAGCACCCACTATGGCACCAGGGGTGGCAGTTGCCCCTCCTCTACCACCTGCTAATTCTGCAACAGGACACAAGACAACCGGCACTGACCAGGATATAACAAGTGCAGCCCAAGTTTAACCACTCAATAAGCAAAAACAGCATAATAGAAAGAAAGACACAGCAAAGAGACACAGACAAAGCTGGTGGGCTCTCTGTCTCAATGCTTGTAGCCTAGTAAATAAGATACCGGACCTCACTGCCATATTGGCAGAGGATAACCTTGACTGGGTAACTCCAACAGACTTGGTTCAACTAGAACCATACCTAGGATGTTGTTATCCCAGAGTACACCCTGTACAGGAGAGATGGCAAAGGAAGGAAAGGATGGGGGGTGGCTATCTACGTAAGGGAAGGAATCAAGGACACAGAGGTATAGATGGCAAACACTGAGACTGAAGCCCTATGGATCACCCTTGGAGCTGGGGAATAGTCCCCCATCTGAGTGGGTGTGCTGTACAGACCCCATCTCAACAGATAGATAGATAGTGACAAAGAGCTACTAAAAACCATCCTAACAATGGCCAATAAAGATGACTTGTTGCTCATTGGAGACTTCAATCTGCTTGATATGGATTAGTCCTTCTACACAGCTTCATTGGACAGGAGCAGAGAATTCCTCATAGCTCTAAAAGGGGTAGGAGTAAAACAGTTGGTGGAATCACCCACCAGAGAAAATGTAATCCTGGACCTCATACTATCAAACAGTACCAGGATCACAGACATTCAGGTTGGAATCAATCTGGGGTCAAGCCATCATAGGTCAGTCCAGCTCACAGTCAAAAGGCAGAGGACACAAGTTACACAAAACTGAAGATCCTGGACTTCAGGAAGGCTGACTATGCCATCTCAAAGATGTTGCAGGGGGTGATGTGGAGGAAAGCTTGAAAGCCATAAAGGATGCAATAACTCTGGCCACAGCAGAATGCACCAAACAGATCAGGAAAACTAAGAAGAGGAGAAACCCTCTTTGGTCTTCTAGGAGGTTGCTTTCAGTATAAAGGAGAAAAAAAAAGCTTTCAAAAAGTACAAACAGGCAAAGAGGGACAGGGGCATGGAGGAATACAAGACAAGGCTCAAAGAAGCAGGGAAGGCAATTAGGATAGCCAAAACATGAACAGAAGAAAGAATTGCTGAAGGGGTTAAAAAGGGGGACAAGACCTTTTACAAATATACTGTATATGGGAGAAAAGAAAAAGAAAAGGGGGTATCATTCGATTGTGAACCAGAGAGGAGCAGAACATAGAGACTGACAAAGAAAAGGCAGAGAACCTGAATGAATACATCTGCTCAGTCTTCACACAAGAGGAACAGGGTTGTGGGCTGATACTAGGAAATGAAAGACACCACACCAGTGAAGCTGACACAAATCCCTTCACAAAAGAAAAGGTCCTAAAAGTAGTTCCATAGAAAGGGTGGGGCGGGTATTGTACTGGCACCGGGCGCAACCCTCAGAGGGATGCAATTTTCAACTGAAGCTCATTTGTTTGTTAACGTGCGATACCAATTTAAACTTTTTTTAAATTTATTTTGGCTTGGTAAACTGTAATTATGTCTGGGTGTCAGTAGGGGTGCATCTGTGGACCAAGGACCAGCAAGTTGGGAGGGGGGGAGGTCACATGAGTTGCAAGCAAATAATCATGTGGTGTGGTGGTGCTGCGATGAGAAAGAAAGAAACTGCAGGTGGGCTAAGCTTCACCCTAATATACAAGATAAGGCCGGCAAGCGTAGCACAGAGAGGCGGTTAAACTTGGAGACAGTGAGTGAGCCACCCGTTCCAGTTTTGCAAGGATTGTCCTGTTTTTTTTGTTGCCCTGTCCCTGGAAATATGAAAATCAGACTGGGACATTCGAACTCCCAGTTTTAGACTATCCAATATGTTTTCAGTGCATAAGTCCTGGTTTCTCAGTAGAAAAGTCATTGTTTACTGTAATTCAGAGTGAAGAATTACTTTTCTACAGAATTCACTCTTTTTATTTATTTATTTATTTTTTTACCCAAAAATGTACCTGTGGACCACTGGACACCATCCCGGCAGTCACTGATACATTATTGGTTGCTAGGCAATGGGCATGGGGGTGTCTTGTCTGCATCGCGCTGCCCTGTCTACTAGGTTGCTTCCCCAAATCAGTGTTCTCAGTGACACTGACTGACAGTGATATGACCTCCAGAGACTCCTCCTCATAGTGTAGAGCTGTGACTCACTTGAGTCGGCTGATGTGTGTGCGGGCAGCGTGTGTGACAAATGCAGCATCCTGATTTTGCGGATTGAAGCTAGCACAAAAGCAGCCATTTTTTGGAGTGGTGGTGTAGTTGATGGTCTGTGGACTGATTTTGCTCCCTTGGCTTGCCTAATGTTCATTGCCTGCTGCTGCCCCTGTCAATATCACCTGAACTTAACTGGCTGAGTGCCACACCATGCCAGTGTTGCCAGGGTCTCTCTATCCCATCCTGTCTCTTCTCCCCTGCTGCCTGCTGTGCCGCTCACTTCCCGACCCGTGGCCTGCCTGAGGTATCCATCCATTTCTCTCTGCAGTGAGTGAATGAAGACAAGTGTGCACAGACATCACATCACCACCTTTTAGGCAAGTTTAAATGAAAGTTTGATGAATTATTTTTTTTGAATGAATGGGGTGGGAGGCAGGAACTCTGGCCAGCAACAGACCTTGGAGGGTTGCTGCTGCCAAGACTCAGATGTGCATGGAGGAATGTGTGACTGTAGCTAGCTATAGATAAGGGTACCTAACCTTACAGATGTTGCAGAATTGAGATTCTGGAGTCCTGAACCCCAATTCTGCAACATCTGTATGGTTAGGTACCCTTATTTATAGGAAATGGGATGCTGACAAGTGACAGGCAGCCAGGGGTTGGGGGGCTTTGAATATCCTTCTGAGTGGAGACAATGCTATTGTTGAGACTAGACCTAGAAATAGAGTGACTAGCAGGCAGCAAAAAAAACGATAGACAGAGAGTGTATGTAGAGAGAGAGAGAAGACTGGGAGAGATGATAGACAGAGAAGACAAGTGCAATCCAAGTAGTGATCCGTCTTGAAGATTTTTAGTGTAAGCAAATAAGCAAAGCAATGCAGCTCAGTACTGTAGTACTCCATCTACAGTACAGTCTGTTGTACAAGTCCGTCATCCCGGCAGCCTTCTCCCATGTGTCTGTGTGACCCTGAATTCCGTATTGAATTAAAATGAAAATTCATTCTTCTAATTTGTTTACTGTTTAGTTTGTTGTGTCTGTGTGACAGTGTCAATGAATGAGATGTGAGTGTGTTGTAGGTGGCACATAGCAGTGGCAGCACCGTGGGTGGGGTTAAGTGAGCAGGTGCAGCAAAACTAAATAGGGCAACAGCATCAAGCAGGCAAATATGGTTCGTTAGTATAGGGCCATGAGGAAGAAGACAAGGCTAGTAGATTGAGGGGCAAGAGCAAGTAGCACCATGTGGGGGTCAGAGAAGGCACTTAAAGGCAAGGAATGAAGGGGTGAGATGAATGGAAGAGGATAGCTGATTCCAGAGGGAGGGGAGGCAATAGCAGAAAGCTGACTGGCCAGCAGAGGAGTGAGGATGAGGGAGGGTGAAGAAGTGGGAGTGGTTGAAGCACAGAGAGTAAGAGGTTGGAGTAGTGGGGGAAGAAGAAAGGAGAGAAAGGATGGGAGATTCCCAAACCAGTACTTAGAAATAAAAGTTAGACTGTGGGCTAGGCACCTTAGTGGAAGTGGGGAGATACAGAGAGAGGAGGAGAGATGGCAAATGGTGTGTGAAAGAAGGAAAGAAGGAAAATTAGTGGCAAATCGACAAACAGCATTAAAGAGAGAGTGTCAAGTCTAATCGTCCAGAGCATATCTCTGAAGCTACAGTCCTCCCAGACTCCTTAAGTGATCATTCCCCTATCTTGTGTATCTGGACCAACAAATACACTAACCCCCCCCCCAAAAAAAAAAAAAATTAACAGAAGAATGCTGACCCCTGGTCATCTTGAGTCACTTAAAACACTCCTTTGTGAACATGACTGGTCACCAACTGATATAGCCCCCAACGTAGACTCAGCACTTGACTACTTTATCACCTGTTTCAACTCAGCCTGCGATGTTCATGCTCAGTTCAAGAAGATCAAGGGTGTCAATAACCCATGGATGGCACTAGACCTCCTTAAACAAATGAAATCTCGAGACCAGCTCTGGTATCGGGCTATGGCTACTGGCACCCAGACTGACATCCAGGCCTACAAAACAGCGAGGAACACATGCATCACAGCAATCCACCATGAGAAGGCTAACTATTACAGGAGCGCCTTAGCCAGCATCTGGAATGACGGGAGTAAATTCTGGTGTAACCTTGCTGAAGTGACTGGAAAGGATCCCAAAATAACACCCACAATGTTGAACATAGATGGTACCATCACTTTTGACCATGTAATCATTGCCAATTCTTTTAACACCATTTTTTGCTGACCTTAATCATGTGCTACCCCCTAACTTTTTTAATCCCACCACAGTCAGCTCAGCTCCTGTTAGTTTAGGTTTTCCACTACGGCATCCTCCTTTCCATTTCAAAGCAATCCCGGAAAGCCTAGCTAAAAAACACATTCTTAAAGTGCTTGGAAAGTCTAGGGTCAGTGGTGATTCACTGCATATGAAACTTTTTGACCTCACCATTGTCGAAGCCCTGCTCCCACTAACCAAAATCCTCAACCGTTCCCTCATGCTCTCCCAGTTCCCCCAAAAGTAGAAACTGGCAGTGGTGACTCCAGTCCATAAAACCGGTGACAAGACTCTCATGAAAAACTACAGGCCTATATCCATCCTCCCCATCTATCCAAAGCATTGGAATGGATAGTGGCTGATCAGCTCATGGAGTACCTTGCAAAATACAGCCTGCAATGTTCCCAGCAGCATGGCTTCCACAAAGGGCACAGCACTACCACAACACTCCTTGAAATCACCACACATATCCATCATGCACTTTATCAGGGCCAGTTGGTCGGTGCCTCTTTTATTTACCTGACTAAGGCATTTGACACTGTCAGTCACTCCATTCTCCTCGAACAATTAACTCTCCTTGGTTTTTCAAGTGAAACTACCCGCTGGTTAAAAAACTACCTCAGTAACCAGACCCAACAGGTTAGGATTGGTGAATTCTTCTCGTCATTCCTACCAATCCAGTCTGGAGTACCCCAAAGTTCTATCCTGGGTTCCTTGTTATTCAGCATATTCCTGAACATTCTCCCTGCTTCCTGCCATGACAGAATGTTACTGCATGCAGATGATGAAGTAATCTTCACTTGCCACACTGACCCCACCTCCCTTCAGTCTCAACTACAGAAAAGTTTCACAGAAGTGAAAGACTGGTTTTGCTCACATGAACTCATCCTTTTTTTTTTCAACTTTATGCCCCTCTTACACCGGCGTCCCTGAACTTTCTCCGGAGAGACTCACGGTACAGACTGTTCCTGCCCGCCTGAAGCACCAAAGTCCACTCCAAGGGCAAGGTCCATCTCCTGACCGCCACATCTGGCCACCCGACTCTGAGCCCCTTGGGGGGGGACTACCAACTCCACTGGCACTCTATCTAGAATTTAGTGGTGCGACCAGGGGATGGAGGGAGTACCCAGGATGGAGCTGGATACCTGACGTTAGGCATGGGGACTGACCACTGGTTCTGCCTTTGCCTATCAGGCACCGGGGATTTTCATGTTTTCTTGTCCCCCTCCTGCAGAGTTTGAACATGCAATGACAGCCAGTGTCCACCTAGCTCCACCTCCAGTGCCATTTAGCAGTGTTGCCTTGTTCCTGGCTACCCCCAGCCATCGTCAGGGGTTGCTCAGGAGTGATGCAGTCCCTATTTCCTCCCCTAGGAAGGGAGAGTCAGCCAATGGTTGCTTGATCCCTCCCTCCCTCTCCCTGCCAAACCCCGACAGCCCCGGCTCATTCCTGAACCTGGGTCGCCGGCATGGTGCAAGGTGAGGCATCTAGTGCCTTAACCTTCAGCACCACCGGGCCAGCATAAACTCATCCTTAACCACAAAAAAAACTAAAACAATGTTGTTACATGGAACCCACAATGTGTACAAGGACCATGAGCTCATAATTAACAACCACGAAGGCATCGCCCTTGAGCAGGTGGATATGTTTAAATCTCTGGGACTGACCCTTGACTGCTCCCTCTCGTATACCAAACACATTGACAAAATCACTAAAACTGTGAACTTCTGCGTAGGGCTACTATACTAGCATAAATGTTGCCTAATGGCTGAAGCCTTGAACCTCGCTATCCAGAGATCTGTTATCTCGACTACTGACTGCGGGCTCATTATCTACGGATCTGCTACTGCTACTGCACTCCAGCACATAGCTGTAGCCCTTAATAAGGCATGTAGACTCCTTATTTCAGCTGCCCATCTTTCTCACACGTGACATTTATGAGCAGGCTAACTGGCTCCAGCTATCTGGCAGGCTAAAGTACCAGACCTGCAGCCTAGCTAAGAAGACATCACTGGGCCTTATGCCCCCTGAAGTCCAATCAATATTGACTCGGCAGTGTGTCCACCACCAAACTAGAAGATTGGACAGTCTAACCTGTACAATACCTCGCTGCTGGACCTGTCACCCTCAGTGGTCTTACCTTGTCAGAGCCTCCACCTGGTTCAACTTGCTACCTACAGAAATCTCCAACATTGCCACAATTGGTGCTTTTAAGTGTAAACTACATCAACACCTCATGGCTATTGCCTTCTGTGATTGCTTCTTACAATCCCCTCCAGGCATACTACGCTCAAGCATCCCTCCTCATTGCCTCAGTTCTTCCTCCTCCTCCTCCTCCTCCTCCTCTCCTACCCCCCATTACTGGGTATAGGATGAATTTGTCTCCTCTTCCTTTTCATCCCCCCATTCCTCCTCCCTTGTTATTTCCAATCTACCACATACCCAACACAATGCCCTCCCTATTTCTCCCCTCCTCCCTCTCTCTCTCCCCCATACCACCACCACTCTTCTTTCTCTTTTCCCACTAACCCACTCCTAACAAAGTGTCCCTGAGCCGCCTATGACTTGTACTATATAATTAACTCGTAACACAATTCCTTGACAATGCCTTTGGCTGCTATTATTGTAACCTTACTTGTGCTTTTTTTTTGTAAGTTCCATTGTAATGATCATGTTATGTTTGCACCTTATTGTTCTTATTGCCTTGATGTGGAACCTCAGCTCAAAGGTGTCATCTAAAATACAAATAAATAAGTCTAGCAAGGGATGTGGCAGGAGCGGAGCTGTAGACAATGTTAGAATAATTGAATACCAGGAGAATAATTTTCATTATCAGATCATTGCGAACAAGGAGGGCGAGGCAGTTTTTATTTTGATATAATGCTCCAAGCTTGGGGCAAAGTTTGGAGTGAAAAGCATCTATATGGGTTGAGAAGTCAAGATATGAGTCAAGCCATACTCCAAAGTATTTTAATGCAGGGACTACATCGAGTGGGGTGCCTTCTGGAGTGGTGAAAACTGGTGATGTTGAAAGCCTAGCCAGTTTTTGTCTGGTGTTGAAGGTCAATTAGTCTTTTTTTTTTTTTGTGGTATTTACCCTGAGTTGATAAGCATGAAACAAGTTAAGCACATTTTAGAAGTCTTGCTGGAATAAAGAAATATTCCATTTCAAGTTCGGGAGGTAGAGGAAGCTTTTCAGGGGCGATATCTTAGGGTAATGGGCAACTTGCAGAACAGATCAGTACATCTAATAAATATTTATGCACCGAATAAGGGAACAGAGAAATTCTTCAAGGAAGTGTTTCACAAACTAGCAGAAGTAATGGAAGGTCAGCTTATAATAGGAGGAGATTTTAATACTGTTTTGTGTCCTGCTATGGACCATTCCACAGGTCAAACTTCAACAGCCAAATTAGCCACCAAAAAATTGAAATCAGTAATACAGGAATAGGGGCTGATGGACATCTGGAGGTCCTTACATGGCTCAGAAAAGGATTATACATATTATTCTGTGGTTCAACAGTCATACTCACATATTGACATGTTTTTTACCTGCCAAATTGATCTCCATGGGTGTACGGCCTCCACAATACAGTACATCCTATAACATTGTCGGATCGCACTCTGATCTCCCTTGAACTATGCTGGGGCAATGTACCTAAAACATCCTTATGGAGACTGAACATTTCCTTGCTAAATGATAGGAACTTCCTGCAGTACATAAACAAAACAATACAGGATTTGGTAATGGATCCTTCCCAGCAGATAGTTCCCCACTAATTTGGTGGGATACTATGAAAGCTGTCCTCAGAGGTCAAATCAAAAGCTTTGCAGCTGCTAAAAAGAGAAGCTTAAACAAAAAATACATAGAAACTAAAAATATAATATTGGAATGGGAGACTAAACATAAACTAGACCCTACAAATTCTAGGATTTTAAAAGAACTTACTAAAGCTCGGACAGAACTGCAATCCCTGGATAATAGGAAAGTGGAAAGGTTGCTAAGATTCTCTACCCAAAAGTATTATGAGGGAGGACCGCATGCCGTGAAACTGTTAGCAGTTCGACTTAGAAAAATCCAGGCCAGCAGATATGTTCAGTGTATCCATAGTAGTACTCAGATCAAAGAAGTGTGTAGACAACCCCCTGATATAGCTCAGCAATTTATGCAATATTATAAAAATCTGTATTCAGAGGATAAACAACCACAGGAGGTAGCAGAGGGAACAAAACATTTTTTTAAGGAATTTGTCGCTCCCTAAACTATCAGTAGAAGCACAACAGGTTCTATGAGCACCATGTATGGAGCAGAAGCTTACCTCCATTATACTTCAACTCCCATCAGGTAAATCCCCCAGACCAGATGGCTTTCCCGCTGAATTTTATAAAAAATTTAGGAAAACATTAGTCCCAAAACTAGCAGTAGTGATGAACACAACTTTGAAAGAAGGCACGTTTCCCGAATCGTGGTCCGAAGCTATAATTTCAGTAATCCTGAAGCCAGGAAAACTTACAATACTGTATACTGTGAGCCCTATCAACCTATATCACTGTTGAATCAAGATTTCAAACTTTTAACACCAGACTGTAGAAATACATGGAAACCCTGGTGCATCCGGACCAATAAGGGTTCATACCCCATAGACACATCTCTGACAACATCAGGAGGTTGCTCAATATTTTAATAGCCCAAACTAAAACAAATTCCTCTCAAATAGCCCTATTTTTAGACATGACATTCGACCGCCTTAACTGGGTGTATATGCAGGAAATTTTTAAGCAGATGGGGATAGAAGGGAACTTTTTGAAATGGGTGATACTAGCATACCAAAATCCGACAGCTAGAGTAAGGGTTAATGGCACACTTTTGGAAAGATTTAAAGTAAATAGAGGCACCCTTCGGGGGTGCCCACTCTCCCCATTACTATTCACCTTAAGCATTGAGCCCCTTGCACAGGTCATCAGGAAGGAAGATAGTATAGAGGGGATCATGGTGGAACAAGCCCTGAAGAAGGTCTCAATGTATGCAGATGATACCTTGATATATATGAATAATCCAGAGACTTCCCTTCCCCCACTTTTAAAGTTATTAGACCAATTTGGGAATATTTCAGGATTCAATATGAATAAAGAGAAATCAAAAATGTTTTTGATCAAAGGAAAGAAAAGGATAGGGAATAATTTAAACATACCTTTCTCTTGGGCCAAAGACAAAATTTGGTATTTGGGCATACTGATACCCACAAAAATCTCAAAGTGCTATAAAGTTAATTATGGGTTGCTTAAACAACAGGTATTCACAGACATTAATCATTGGCAAAATTAACCCCTTACACTTTCAAATAGAGTGGAGACTGTGAAAATGAATATATTACCAAGATATTTGTTCTTATTCACATGTCTTCTCTTACCTTTTCCTAAAAAGGACTGGAAGGAACTTAAGCTCAAACTGAGTAGGTTTATATGGGCGGGAAGGAGGCCCAGGAAAAGATGGGACCTACTGACGGAGCCAAGAGATAGGGGAGGATTAGGTATTCATGATTTTTACAATCTCTATCAAGCAGCCCAGAGTCAACCCATTTTAAAAATGTTATCTGCAGAGTATCAAAGTGGATGATATCAAATGGAAAAATATGCCCACCCATTAACCCCCTTACGGTACCTACCATGGACAGTGATGCCATCTGAGATAAATAAAATCAAAAATCCCTGGACTAAATAAACAACAAGGATCCAGATACAAATTAGACAGAGCTGGGAGATCATCAGACTGGTATGGAAATATATACCCTTACCGTACTTACCTCAATTTCCTACTACAGCTGAGGACCACTGTTTAGTGACTAATTTTCTGACCCAGTTTCTTCAAGGAGAAGTGATCAAAAGTTTTATGACTTTACAACAGGAATTTAATACCCCACAGAGGGATTTCTATAAATATTTACAATGTAGGCATTATCTACTTACGCGGGTGGGTATAAATACACTCACAGAACCCATAGCACAACCATTGGTATTGACTTACCAAAAAAGTCATTCAGCAGATCTGAGGGGATACATATCCTTTATCTACCAAGCCATATAGGAAGGGATGGGCACTCCAGCAGTCCAAGCCATAGAGCAGAGATGGTAGGAGGAGCTCTCTATAATATTGACAGAGAAAGAATGGTCCAAGGTGTGGACGGGGGTAAGCAAAACAACAAGCTCCCCTATGTGGAGAGAATACCATTGGAAAGTTACTTCTAGGTCTTTCATATACCCAGTAATCTCATCTCACTATTCCTTGCCCTCTACGGATGGGTGTTGGAGAGCATGCAGGCAAAAGAGAACTTTTGCATATATTTTTTTGGGATTTCCCACAAATCACTAATTACTGGAGGGAGGTAATACAAGCAAGCCAAGAGATTTTTCAGTTGGAAAATAGCCTAACTGGAATAAATGTAGTCTTAGGCCTGCCCCCAAAAGAGGTTATAACAGGAGGTCAAAAATATTTGTTTAATATTTTGATAGCTACAGCATTGAAAACTATTACACAACACTGGCTCAGTCCGCTTCCTCTTTCACTTGACCTGTGGAGAGCCAATGTTGAAAATATTAAAGCCATGGAAGGGGTCACAGCATGTCTGAGGTTACTAATGGACAAATTCAATTTCAGATGGCTACCCTTTAATGACTATGTAGAAAAAAGGGAGGGGTTAGCAGTGATAGAACAACAATTGCTTCCTTGGTAATCAATTAAAGGCTTCACCAAACATCTTGCTACTCAGAGTAGAAATCCTCACTATAGGCATTTCTTACATAGATACATCAATAAATGCCTCACACTTCGCAAAGCTACTAAATATTAATAATCATAGTACAATAAATAAATTCAAAAACTGTTCAAATAAGAAATAAGATCCTCACACAAGTTGATTGCTAGTTTTAGTTTTGTTTAATTAATGAAATTTATCTTTCTTATTCAATGGATATTGCTGAATTGGTAATCATAGGAATCAGTCAAAGTTCTGGAAATCCATATGAAGTGTATAGAATTGAAGAGGGAAAGAACACATCTGTATAGTGAACTGACCATGGTGGAGTATGGATTTTGGACCATCCAAATCTTCTTCAATTGAAATTGACAGATGAACAATCTAGAAACATGTTATAACAAAACAGTGATTAAGATAAAGGTATTAAGATTGGTAGATTATAATCCATGTATTTACTATATGACTGAACCTGTTTTTAAAAATGATTCATAAAATTTATACAAGTTCAAAAAAAAAAAAGAAGTCATGCTGGAGAAGGGACAAGACACTGGAGGTAGATTGGCCGGAGCTATAGATGATAGTATCATATGCATACATGTCTATGTGAGAGTTTGAGCAGATGGAGGGAAGGTCATTTATGAAAAGAGAAAAGAGGATTGGGCCAAGGATTGATCCTTGTGGTACCCTTACAAGGATCAGGAGGGGAGGTGATAGGACAGAACCCACCTGTACAGACTGTAGCCTACCTGTAAGGTAGGAATGGAACCATTCTAAGCAAGGAGCCACTAAGCCTATAGAGTACAACTTGGTAATGAGGAGAAGGTGGGATGTGGAATGAAAGGCCTTGGCCAGGTCTATGAAAATGGTGACAGTAATGTGACCCCTGTCCGTCCCAGCAAGGATGAAGTTGGTGATCCGTAATAGAGACAAAGTGGTAGAGTGGCATTTTCTGAATCCAGATTGGATGGGGGAGAGGGTACCAGAGGAGGTAAGGAAATCAGCAAGCCTGGAGTAGACAAGGGACTACTGGAGCTTAGCTAGGGAAGGGCGGAGTGATATGGGCTGGTAGTTTCCAAGGGAAGAGGGGTCTCCACCATTGTGAAGGGGCAGAACATTAGCAACCTTCCAGGCCAGGAAGACTGTGCCAGAGGAGAAGGAGAGGTTAAGAAGGTGCAAAGGGGGGACAACAGCAGGGGCAGAGATACAAAGAAGCTTGGGGTCAAGGACATCTGAACTAGACTTAACAGGGTTGAGGGACATTAGAGCCCAGCAGACTTCCAGCAGGGAGATAGGGGGAAAGGTATCCTTTGAAAGAAGAGTAGGGGTAGATGGAGGATTGACAGGGAGTGTACACATAGTGAAAAATTTGTTAAAAATGGCCACGACAGAGGAGGGATCTGAGACTGGTGAACCATCCACAGTGAGGACTAGGGTAGCAGTCTGGGTGAGGGGGTCTAGAAGGTAGTGGATGACATTCCAGAATTTGGAGAGAGAATTATGAGTGGTTGGAAGGTGGAGTTTGAAATACTCATCCTTTGCCTTGCGGACTGCCTTGGTACTTAAATTTCTAAGTGATCGATACAGCTGGAGGTTTCACTGGGACTGGGAGGATTTAAAACAAGCCCAAGCTCAGTCCTAGGAATTGTACAGGGTAATGAAATTGGCAGTGATCCAGGGGTGATGAGAATGTTTGACCCTGGCTTTTTTGAGGGGAGCTTGGGAGTTCCAGACCCACAAGAGGGTGACCATGAAGAAGCCAAGGGCTGAGTCAAAGTCAGGGGCAGAGAAACAGGAGACCAGTCCACATCAGCGAGATCATGGAGGAGGGAGCTCATGTCAAGTCCTCTGAGGGGGTGATACCAGATGCATTTGGGGGCCAAGTGTAGGGGGTGCACTTTCCTAACACAGTAGGTCAGGCAATTATCACTGAAGGCATCTGGAAGGGTGCCAGCAGCAATGATGCAGTGGAGGTGGGAGGAGAGCACCCAATCAAAGAGTGAGTGATTCTGGGAAGCGTGGGTTGAGATGGGTGGGTTCAGTTAACAACTCTGATAGGTTCAGAGATTCAATTTTATGTAAGATAGACTTGGATGTGGGAAAGAGCTAATCTCAGTTCAAATCCCATAGGAGAATGAGCTCTCTGGAGGTGGCATGCATGGCAACTGAAGCTATACAGGTGACCAGGGAGGCAGTTGAGAGCCTGGAGGAAGCATACAGCACACCAGGATAAACTGGGATAGTAGAAGGAGGGGAGAGTTTGGCTATAATGAGTTTGTGGGAGGTGGGGATTGTTTCATAGAGAGTGATGAAACAGGAGAGGGATTAATGGATGTGCCTAGGTGAAGCATCCTTGCATGGAGGGGGTTCTCCAGTGGACATGCAGGGGAAGGGCTGAGTCCTAGGGCGTCTGCCCTCACAACCCTCTGCAGCTGTGTGCAAGATCTGGCTCACAGCTAGATGAGGCATCCTTGTGGGAGGAGGGCTGAGTCCTGGGGCATCTTCCCTCATGATCCCCTGCACCTGTGTGAAAGACCTGACTCTCGGCTAGGTGAGGCTTCCTTGTGTGGAGGGGGTCTCCAGTTGCCGTGTGGGAGGAGGGCTGAGTCCTGAGGTGTCTACCCTCATGACCCTCTGCAGCTGTGTGAAAGATCTGGCTCATGGCTGGGGAGGGAAATAGAACCAGAAAGCAGAATGCAAATGAGCCTTTTCTACCTTATTGAACAACTAGTGTCATCACAACAGTTTTCAAGAAGAGAACTAACAAAGTACGCTGAGATATTTGTAACTGTTATGCCGAATATATGCAACACTATTTTGAAAGGCAGAATCACAGTAATAGTAACCCTAATACAGAGTATAAGCAACACTTTTATATTTACTCAACTCAAAAGTAACAGTTTTATATTTATTTAAAAGGCAAACCCACTCCCATTACTACTGTTCATAATTATTTAAAATGGCAAATCTGCTCCCAGTTCTACTGAAATGTAGTACGTTATTCAGGTGTGGCTGTTTCTCAAGGAGGCTTTTAACAACAGTTCTGCAACAATATAAACTGCTGAAGTCTGAGCAGAGAACCCAGATTACTGGGCTTTATTGTCCTCTCTCACACCAAAAATGTACATAGTTGAGGCTTCCTTGTGTGGAGGGGGGTCTCCAGTGGCCGTGCGGGGGGACATCTGAGTCCTGAGGCATCTGCCCTCATGACCCTTCACAGCTGTGTGAAAGATCTGGCTCGTGGCTGGAGAGAGCAACAGAACCAGAAGGTGGAATGCAAATGAGCCTTTGCTACCATGTAGAACAACTGGTATCCTATCACAACAGTTTCTAAGAGGAGAACTAAAAAAGTACTGCTACTGCTGAGATATTTGTAATTCCTATGCAGAATATACTGTATGTAACACTATTTTGAAAGGCAGAACCACTGTAATTGTAACCCTAATACAGAATATAAGCAACACTTATATTTATTCAAAGGCAAAACCAGACTTTTTATATTTATTTAAAAGGCAAAACCGCTCCCATTACTACTGTTTAAAATTATTTAAAATGGCAAATCTGCTCCCATTGCTGCTGAAATATAGTACGTGATTCAAGTGTGGCTGTTTCTCAAGGAGGCTTTTAACAACAGTTCCGCAACAAAATAAACTGTAGAAGCTCGAGCAGAGAGTCCAGATTACTGGGCTCTATTGTGCTCTGTTGTGCCTAAAATGTGCCTAGTTGAGGCATCTTTGTGTGGATGGGGGTCTCCGGTGACCATGCTGGGGGGGCTGAGTTCTGGGGCATCTTCCCATGTGACCCACTGTAGCTTTGTGCAAGATCTGACTCACAGCTAGGTAAGGCATCCTTGTATGGAGGGGGGCCTCCGGTGGCCATGGGGAAGGGGGAGACCTGAGTCCTGGGGCATCTGACCCTGCAACCTTCGGCAGCTTTGTAAATGATCTGGCTCTCAGCAAGGTGAGATGTCCTTGTGTGGAGGGGGATCTCTGGTGGCTATGTGGGGGGAAGTCTGATTTCTGAGATGTCTGCCCTTGTGCCTATCTGCAGCTGAATGAAAGATCTGGCTTGCAGCTAGGTAAGGCATCCTTGTGTGAAGGGGGGTCTCTTGTGGTTGTGTGGGGAGGGCTGAGTCCTGGGGCATCTACCTTTGTGACCCTCTGCAGCTGTGTGAAAGATCTGACTTGCAGATAGGTAAGGTATCCTTGTGTGGAGGGGGGTCTCAAGCAGGTGTGCAGGGGAGAGCTGAGGGCTGAGTCCTGGGGAATCTGCCCTTGCGACCCTCTGCAGCTGTATGAAAAATCGGGCTCACGGCTAGGTGAGGTATCCTGGTGGGGGGAGGGCTGAGTCCTGTGGCACCTGCCCTCATGACCCTCTGCAGCTGTGTGAAAGATCTGGCTTGTGGCTGGAAAGGGAAATTGAACCAGAAAGCAGAATGCAAATAAGCCTTTGCTACCTTGTTGAACAGCTAGTGTCCTATCACAACAGTTTCTAAGAGGAGAACTAAAACAGTACTGCTACTGCTGAGATATTTGTAACTCCTATGCAGAATATATGCAACACTATTTTGAAAGGCAGAACCATAGTAATTGTAATCCTAATACATAATAAAAGCAACACTTTTATATTTAGTCAACTCAAAACCAACACTTTCATATTTATTTAAAAGGCAAAACCGCTCTCATTGCTACTGAAATATAATACATTACTCAAGTGTGGCTGTTTCTCAAGAAGGCTTCTAACAACAGTTCTGCAGCAATATAAACTGCTGAAGCCTGAGCAGAGAACCCAGATTACTGGGCCCTATTGTCCTCTCTCATGCCAAAGATGTAGCTAGGTGAGGTGTCCTTGTGTGGAGGGGGGGTCTCCAGTGCTGTGCAGTGGAAGAACTGAATCCTGGGGCATCTGCCCTCATGAACCTCTGCAGCTCTGTGAAAGATCTGGCTCGTGGCTAGGTGAGGCGTCCTTGTGTGGAGGGGGTGTCTCCAGCAGCTGTGCAGGGGGAATTCTGAGTCCTGGAGCATCTTCCCTCACAACCCTCTGCAGCTGTGAGAAAGATCAGACTCACAGTTAGGTGAGGCATCCTTGTGTGTGGGGGGACCTCCAGCAGCCATGGGGGGCTAAGTTCTGAGGCCTCTCCCTCATGACCCTCTGCAGCTGTGTGAAAAATCTGGCTTGCAGCTAGGTGAGGCATTCTTTTGTGGGAGGGTCTCTGTCGGCCATGCGGGAGGAGGGCTAAGTCCTGGAGCATCTGCTCTCGTCACCCTCTGCAGCTGTGTGAAAGATCTGGCTCATGGCCAGGTGAGGGATTCTTGTGTGGAAGGGGGTCTCAGGTGGCTGTGCGGAGGGAGGGCTGAGTCCAGGGGTGTCTGCCCTCACAATCTCCTGCTGCTGTATGAAAGATCTGACTCACAGCTAGGTGAGGCTTCCTTGTGTGAAGGGAGGTCTCCAACGGCCATGTAGGGGGAAGGTTGAGTCCTGGGGCATCTGCCCTCATGACCTTCTGCAGCTGTGTGAAAGATCTGACTCGCGGCTAAGTGAGGCATCCCTGTGTGGAGGGGGGTGTCTGGTGGCTGTGCAGTGGCAGGGCTGAGTCCTGGGGCATCTGCCTTCATGACCCTCTGCAGCTGTGTAAAAGATCTGACTTGAAGCTAGATGAGATACCCGTCTGTGGAAGGGGGTCTCCAGCAACCATCCAGGGGGAGGGCTGAGTCTTGGGGTACCTCTGCAGCTGTATGAAGGATCTGGCTTGCAGCTAGGTGTGACATCCTTGTGTGGAGGGGGGTCTCCTGCGGCTCTGCAGGGGGAGGGCTGAGTCCTAGAACATCTGCCCTCGTAACCCTCTGCAGCTGTTTGATGATCTCAGAGGGTTCAGCTAAACACCAAAGCCATCCAAAATGTAACCTTATATTAAACAATGTATCTAAAATTTCTCTAAAAGGGAAAAAAAGAAACTATAAAATCACTCAGACTCAGGCATACATACAATCGCACAAAATCACAAGACCAAATTATAGAAGTCTCCAAATAAAAGAAAGTCCCAGGCTGATTAACAGCAGTGTACTACTGCTACAAAGAAATCATCAGACATCTCCTTTCAACATTTCCAAAGTAATTCAGCTCCCTCATATTGTCCACACAGCTCTGTTGCCGTATAACCCTCTCCAAATCTTCAGGGAATCCAAATTTTCCAGCTCAAGGGTCAGCGTAGTCGACTTCTACCTCCACATCTGCAAAGGTCTTCTAACCACAACCAACATTCACCTGGGGAGTAAAATAAAAAAAACAGTTCTCATAGTATCACAGTACTACACATTAAAGCTTGCAAAGCCTTAGAAAAAGTCCCCTTAGGGAAGAGGCATATCGAATATAAAACTCAATCAGACATTAAAGCTTTGGGAACCGGCAGCTCCTCCACAGTCTCATATTCACATCAACTACCTAAACGATGTGCCATTGCTAAATCCTATGAATGTAATGTGCAATATCTCCTACTATCTTTAAACTGAATGTAATTAACTCTAGGTTGTATTTGAATAGGGACATGCTGTCTCAGTGGGCCCCCAGTTATCAAGATTCAGATAAATACAATAAATAATCTGGAAATATCTTTTGCTTCAGTTGTACCTAGATAATTAGTTATAGTGTATACGATGCAATGAATACTTCTGGTCCAGGTTTTCTCTGTGTGCTATCTACTGCTGGATCCAGGTTCTCTACAAAACAGTCTGCTTTCTTTTACAAACATTCATTTCTTTTACAAATTGCCTATGAGTGTATTCTTAGAATAATTGCTTAAGGTGATGTTTGCTACTGCCACAATACCATCCAACCCAGCCTAAATGGTGCAGATGAACTGGTTTGCTCCTACAATCATTTTGTCACCAACCTGGTCATGACTCACTTGGGGCTGCTCCCACCTGTTCTACCACGGGCTTATGCTCACACAGAGGTAGGCCAGGCTCTCGCTGATAGAGTGCAAGGCCTCTTTGGCATAGGAATCCCCCTAGTGACTACAGGTACACCGTATGTATGTATGTATGTATGTATTTATTCATTTATTTCAATCAGTCCATCAATATTTTTATTCCTCATCAAAGAATGAATGAATGAATGGGATACTAAGTCGAGCAGAGCTCATTTTTAAAGAGTTCCTGACATAGCGCTCAAGGTACAAGTTTAACATGGACATGAACATACATAGGCTATGCTTAGAACATGCGTAATCAGCGAATTACTAAATTTTACAGTATTTACATTGAGGTTGCTTATAGTGCTCTTGGTAAGGTTAAAACGGGTTGCAGCAGATAAGTCTAGAGTGACAAGTCAAAGTTCTGCTGAGTTTGCAGGCTTGGTACATGGTAGTATTGAGGGGGGTTGTTTTGGGGTGAGGGCATCAGGGTTTACTGTATGGTTGCGAAGCAGATTCACGGCCTGTTGTAGTGTTCCAGGTGCCATTGCCTGAGTTTGCCTATGCTTATGAGTTTGCTTCCTGGTCTGAGGTGGATGAGTAGAGTGTTCCAGTGTTTGGGGCCCATGTAGAGAAAGTGTTGCTTACCCACTTCCTGGTGTCTGTTTGGGAGCATGAATTCTAACCCTTCCACCAACCATAGTGACCCCATGATAGTTCTTGTGCGGATGTTGCATGTTATGTAATCTGGCACTTTTTTTTCTGGAGCATTTATGCATGTATATTATGTGGTGCATGTCCTTCTGTCTTCAATTATTTGTCCCAGTAAAAAATCTATCTTTATTTCAAAAGTTTCACCAGGAAAAGACATACTGAATTGATAACAGCTCATTTCCAGATGCGTTCTGGAGGAAAGGGGATGTGGGTGATCATATAAAATACAATAAAACAGCATAATCAGCAGTATAAAAGATATGCACATAAGGTAAAAATTGAGTCCTTGTGGTGCGGGTAATACATTTCAAGTAAAGAACAGTGTAATGGAACAAGGCAAACTATTGGGGGGGGGTGAGTACAATGTGTGACTTAGAGTAAGAGGGTCATGGACAGTTGCAGGACAGAGAGAAAAAGTCATGAAGAAAAGACTTCAAGGAGAAATCAGAAGAAACCGTGTGAATTGACAGTGGAAGAGATGACCAGAGCTCAGGGAAGTGATAAGAGAAAGCAGATTGACCAGCAGTAGTTTTCTAGTAGGAATAAAGGGGGAATGAGAAGTACTAATGCGGAGAGTGTAGCTTGAATTAGATGGGAGGATAAAAGGGATGTAAGGCAGGAGGAAAGAGCACCAAACCAGAATTTAGAAATAATGGAAACGCAATGGAAAAGGCACCTGGCATCAAGGTGGGGAAAAAGGGCAGAGTAGAGTGAACAATTGTGGGTAAGAAGGGAGCAATCTAAAGGAAAATGACAGAAAGAGTGAAAGAGGGGTCCAGGCTGGCAAGGGAGGATTTGAGTGCACCACTATAGACCATGTCGCCATAATCAAAGATGGGAAAAATTATCTTTAAAACAATCTCATGATGCTGACCTAGTGGCACTTGAGGTTGAGATGCTGGTCAGTACACTTCATACCATGCTGGTGACCTGGGTTCGGGAATGAGCCTGGGACACTGGGGGTTGGCAGGGGCTAGAGAGGATTGAGCATCCCGAGGATTGCTCTTCTCTCTCAGGGAGGGCGTTTTTTGTCCCATTCGCTGACTGCCCTCTGGTGATGGCTGGCTGGGGGAACAGTATGGGCCAGGAGGCACGTACTGATGCCTTTGTGTCGATAGGGAGGCGAGGTGGGGAGAAAGTGGTGGAAAGGAGTCTGGCAGGTTCTGTGATGGTCACCCGTGTCCCGAGGGCCATCCCCAGTTTCTAGATTGGGTCTCGGGGGGGGGGAAGCTGGCACCCTCCTCCCTGGCCCTGCCACAGGGGGCAAGCCAATGGGGGAATTTTGAGGGATCGGCAAGAGTGGGAGCTTGTGAGACCAGAGAGTGAGTCCCTCTACAAGGAGTGTAGTAGCCTCCTGCTAGGGCTGCAGGTGGAATAATACAATAATTAAAAATACATATATATATATATCATGGTGGACAGGAAGTAGGATACTCACTTTGTTCCTATACAGTGAATCAAGCTTGGGGTGAAGCTTTTGGTAAATGGCATCAATATGAACCAAGAAATCAAGATGATGGTCAAGCCAGACTTGGAGGTACTTAAAAGAGGATACATCCTCAATCATAGCACCATCCAGGGTGTGAAATACAGGGAAACAGGTGAGCCTGGAAAGCCTCTGATGGGTGCGAAAAGTCACAGAAACTGCTTTTTTAGCATTGAGAGTTAACTGATTAGACTGGAACCAGCACTGAATATTGTCAAAATCCAGCTGCAACTGTGAGGTAACACTACAGGATAAAGAGAAAGAAGCAAAACGTTCTGTATCATCACCATACATTTGAATTAACACAGAAGAATAGACAGAGGGGAGGTAATTTAAGAATATGGAAAAGAGAACAGGACCCAGGACAGACCCTTGAGGGACACCTGAGCAGCTTGAGACCTACCCTCAAGGTAAGACTAGAACCAGCTGAGTACAGAATCAAAAAGACCCTCTGCTTTAAGCTTGTCCAGAAGAAGGGGGTGTGCCACTGTGTCAAACACTTTAGCAATATCAACAAAAATGGTATATGTGGCTCAGACCCTGATTCACACCTGAGAGTATGGAATCAGTGAGCTGAAGGAGAGAAGCAGAAGTGGAGTAAGATTTCCTAAAACCAGACTGAAAGGGGTTAATAAAGAGAAGGAATCAAGGAAGGAAGAAAGTTGAGATAGAACAAGGTGTTCATGTAACTTAGCTAGGGCAGGAAGAAGAGAGATAGGAGGGTAGTTAACAGGAGAAAAGAGATCACCACATTTAGGGAGAGGAATGACAGTAGCATGTTTCCAGGCATCAGGGACAGAAGCAGGAGAAAAGGAAAGGTTGAGGAGAAGGATTATAGAGTGATAGCAGGGGCTGAGAGGAGAAGAAGTTTGGGATCAAGGCCATCAGAGCTACCACCTTTGTGAGGATTAAGGGCAAGCAAAGACTTAAGTATAGCAGAGGTAGTGACAGAAGAGAATGATAAAGAGAGCTTTAAAGGGGAGGAAAGGGTAGGGGTTGGGGAAAAACACACATTGTGGTGCACCTGGGCACAAATGACCTGGAAGTGAGAAGGATTGAAGAGATGCAGAATAGCTTCAGGGAACTGGGGAATCTATGCAGTATAGGGGGAAGGTCAGTAGCCTTCTCAGAAATTCTACCATACGAACATATGAACATACAAAATGCCAGCAGAAAAAGGCCACATGGTCTATCGAGTCTGCTCGATTGTGCAACTAGCTCCTTAACTCGCAGCTGCCCCACCTTTCCCTTCCCTCCCCTCCTCACAGTCATTCCCCCCCTTACTCTGTCCCATCCCTTCCCCTCTTGAAGAAGCCCACCATCCTACAGGAAAACACCTCCTCAGGTAGAGTGTTCCACTTGTCTACCACCTTCTCCGTGAAATAATGTCTCCTGGTTTCCCTCCTGAATTTCCCCCTCCAACCTCAGTTGATGCCCTCTAGTATCCCTTCTTCTGATGATCCAGAATATATCTCCTGTATTAGCCTAATTTATCCCCTTCAGGTACTTAAAGGTCTCAATCATATCTCCTCTATCTCTCCTCTCCTCCAGTGAATACATGTTAAGCATGTTCCGCCTTTCTTTGTAGGATTTCCCCTCCATACCCTGGATCATCTTAGTTACTCTGCACTGCATCACCTCCAACAGTCTGATGTCCTTCTTCAAGAATGGGTGCCAATACTGCACGCAGTATTCCAGGTGTGGCCTGACGAGTGACCTGTTCAAGGGAGGGATCGCCTCACTACTTCTAGAGGAGAGCTCCCTAGCTATACAGCCCAGCATCTTGTTGGCTTTCACTACTGCCTTACTGCACTGAGCTAAGCTGTTCATATTTCCCTATATAATCACCTTCAGGACCTTTTCCTCCTCTATGCTCCCCAACTGTACTCCTCTCAGCTGATAGCTCCCCCTCTGGTTCTTAGCTCGGAAGTTCAGTACCTTGCACTTCTTGGCACTGAACCTCAACTGCCATGTTTCTGACCACTCCTGTAGTTTAGTCAGGTCTCCCTGCTGTCCCCTCCACCCCTCAATATCATCCACCACAGCTCCCATCTTGATATTGTCTGCAAGCAGACTGATCTTACTCTGGGTCCCGTGTGAGATATTTGCTATGAATATCCCAAATAGGGTCCCAGTACTGATCCCTGTGGCACCTCACTTGTTACCGCTCTTGGTGATGAAAGTTTTCCCTCCACCACCACCCTTTGCTGCCTGCCCTTCAGCCAGTTAGTGATCCATTTGACAATCTAGGGGGAAGGGTGGGGTGGGAGTAGGAGGAGGAGATCACAGATGGGAAATCAAGAGGGAAGGGTGTTGGAGGGATTTAAGTCCTTGAGGGTAGATAAGGCACCTGAGCCAGACAGAGTTCATTATACAGTACTGAGAGAGTTGGCAGAAGTCCTGGTGGGGCCATTAGTGGACCTGTTCAACACCTCTCTGGAAATGGGGTGCATACCCAGGGATTGGAGGATGGTGCATGTGGTGCCCCTCAATAAGAGTAGGTCCAAGGACAAACCAGGAAACTATAGACCAGTGAGCCTAACCGCAATTGTAGGAAAGCTAATGCAGACTATCCTTAAGGAAAGACTGGTAAAATGTTTGGAGAATGATGATCTCCAGAATGGCAGATAGCATGGGTTTGTCATGCATAGATCCTGCCAGACGAACCTGGTTGACTTTTTCGATTGGGTGACGCGGGCACTGGATAAGGGTCATGCGGTGGATGTCCTCTACCTGGACTTCAGCAAGGCCTTTGATTCAGTACCTCATGGTAGGCTGACCAGCAAATTAAAGGTACCCTTATACTATGTTGAGTCTCACTATCTCAACACTGACCTGCCAGGGCAATATTGTCCGACAGGTTCAGTATCTCGATAGTAAAAATCCCAGCAGTAGGAAACCCTACAGACATTTACAGGGGTAAGGTAGTGGATGTGACAGCTTGCTACTTTACCACTGCTGATGGTAAAGCAAAGCAAAGCAAACTTTATTTGTAAGAAAGCGCATTTCTAACACCCAAGGTGCTTGTAAAATGCAATAAGTAAATAAAATACATCAATAAATAACAGACACGGCAATTTAAAATCTAATAAATACAACAGCAGCGTAATAATCGGAATAAGCTTGGCTAAATAAGAGGTTTTAAAAGCAGATATAAAACTTTGGACGGTCAGGCAATCTCATACCCAACGAGGTAATGAATTCCACAGAGTCAGAGCCATAAAACTAAATGATCTGGCCCTATATCTATATGGTCTATAAATGTTGGATGAATCTGGAGGCTAGTCGAGCTGCCCCAGTGGTGTTTGGGGCTAAACCACTGGCAACTTGGCCAGCGTGCTCTGGGAAGCCTGGGTTCTGGTCTGCGCTGTGTCCATTTCTGTTTTAACCCCCTTAACTAATATTTTTTTAACTCTGAGGTCCACTCCCCCTCAGAGTTAGTTATTTTAGTTATGGGGGTGTGGGGGGCTGCTCAGGGGGTGACGCCTCTAACTGCATTTTGTGATTTTCTATCAGATGCCCGAAATAGTATTATCGAGCATCTGATTGATTGGGAACATGTATTTTGGGCTAGTGAGGTCGGTATCCTGAGTCTCAGGATAGTGAGTTTAGGGATACCATAGCATACCTAGATTGAGCAACCTAGGAGTGAGGAGGAAACTGGTTAGATGGGTCAGGAGCTGGTTACAGGATAGACAGCAGAAGGCAGTAGTGGGGGTGAAGTATCAGAGCCCAGGGGGGTAACAAGTGGAGTCCCACAGGGCTCGGTGCTGGGACCAGTGCTGTTTAACGTTTCCATTGCCAACATCACAGATGGAATAAAGAGTAAAATCAGTCTCTTCACTGATGACACTAAGATCTGTGCGTAAGTGGATGAGGGAGAAGGCAGTAAAGCACTCCAGGAGGATTTGGCAAGACTGGAAGAATGGTCTAACATATGGCAACTTTGGTTCAATGCCAAGAAGTGCAAAGTAATGCACTTGGGAGCCAGGAACCCCAGAAATAGTTACTGGTTGGGGGGGTGCAGTTATCCACATAAATGGAGGAGAAGGATTGGGTGTACTGGTGACAAGGAAATTAAGCACTCAGCTCAGTGCAGGAAGGCAGTAGCAAAGGCCAGCAGAATGCTGGGGTGCATCACAAGAGAAATTATTTCTAGGAGCCTGGCAGTCATCCTGCCCCTGAACAGGTCCTTGGCGAGGCCACACTTGAAGTACAGCATGCAGTACTGGTGCCCCTGCTTCAAAAAGGACATCAAGCTACTAGAGTGGATACAGTGCAGGGCAATGAAATTGATCCTGGGATTGGGAGATAAATCTGATGAGATGAGATAGAAAGCTCAATATGTATTCCCTGGAGGATAGAAGGGAGAGAGGGAATATGACTGAGACCTTCAAGTATCTGAAGGGTATGAACAGAGTAAGCACTGGGAGTATTTTCAAATTAAAAGATGGAAGGGAAACCAGGGGACACAGTCTGAAGTTGGAAGGTGACAGATTCAGGAGGAAAATTAGGAACCACTATTTCACTGAAAGGGTGGTTACAGGGTGGAACACGCTGCCAGAGATGATGGTATCACTGAGGATAGTGGGCAGTTTCAAGAGGCGGTGGGACAGGATCAAAGGGAGGGTTCAAACTGTGGGAGGGTAGATGGTGGGTGTGAAGGAAATGGGCAAAAACAGTGGGTGGGAGGTGAGGGGAGGGGGGGCAGCTGCATTCTAAAAGGCTGAAGTGATGCATGCTTGGGCAGACTAGATAGACTGTAAGGCCTGTATCTGCTGGCAATTTCATATGTTCATATGTTCTTATATTCATATGAAAGGGGAGAGGAGGAGGAAGAGATGAGAGAAAGGGCACAGGTAGTAAAGTAGGAGTTAGAGGAAGAGGCAACAGTAGAAGGATCAGAGACGAATGAGTCACCAGCCTTAAGAATAAGGGAGGGAATACTGGGTTGGAGTGGAGAAAAGAGAGTGGATAACCTTCTAGAACTTGGAGGGATGATTACAGTTGTTCTGGAGTATGGATACAAATACTTAGCAAGTCTTAACAGCTTTGGTGCAGGCATTACAAAGGAAACCGTTGTGTGCCAAAGCAATTGGGGAGCCAGTGATCTTAAAAGAATGCCAGGCAAGGTCTCAAGAACAGAGGCAAGTCATCACCTCATTCATAATCCAAGGAAGATGAAAGCCCTGTACTTTGGATTTTCTCAGGGGAGCATGACGATCCCATACAGACATAAATTTGGAATGAAACTATTGAAGGGCAGAATTAATATTATTGACTGTTGATATTAGAGTCCAATCAGTAGCCATAAAGTCAGCAAGGAGAATGGACGTCCAGTGACCTAAAGGACCTTAGATGGATAAATTTAGGTTGGCCTTAATACAATGTATCTTGCATACACAGTAAACCATAAGATGGTCACTGAGGGCATCAGGAAGGATTCCTACATTCACAGCATGGTGAAGATGAGATGAGAGAACCCTGCCTATCAAAGAGTGATTTAAAGATTTAAAATTGAGATGAGTAGGGCCAGAATTCAGTGAAGTCAATTGTAGTGACTTTACATTTTGAACAGTTATATTTGTGCTTGGGGAGAGCCAATTTATATTAAAGTCCCCAAAAATATAAAGCTCACCTCTGGAAGAGTTAGAACATACAGTATAGTCAAAAGAAGCCCAGTAAGTAAGGCAGGGGCAATACCAGGGCAACAGTAAACCCAGCAAGAAAGATTGGGACAGAAACAGGAAGAGAGAGTTTAAGAAGCAGCAGCTCGTAGGCAGAGGGGAAAGAAATAGCAAGAGCAGTCACAAATTGGATTCCAGTGGAAATGTAAACTGCAAAATCACTGCCCCTCTTTGTGTGATCTTGCCTGGCTGTAGTGTAGCCAGGTATAGTTACAGCAGAATTCTGTACCTTGGAGGAGAGCCAGGATTCAAATACTGTATAACTAGAACATCTGACCATATATTAAGAATGATAGGCTGCAGGTGGTCAATTTTTGAAAGAAGGCTACAGATGTTTAAATGGGCAACTTTCAAACCTTTGGCAAAGTGTAAGAATGACGTAGTGATGGAGCCAGGATTAAGTTCAATGTCACCTGCTAGCAGTAGTAACAAGATGAAAAATAGCTTAAAAAAAACAGGATAATACTTGGAGGAGGAAGGCAGGATGAAAAAAGAGGAGAGAGAGAACAGGAGGAGAGAAGGGTTAAAAAGTGCCAGAGAGATTCAAGGTGAAGCCAAGAAGCAGGGAGAATTAGACAACAAGGACGCCAAGAGAAATGGAGACAAGTAGGAAGAGAGGAAAAGTAGAAAGCAGGGAATGAGTAGGGGGAACAGCTAAAAAAGGAAAAGAAGGAGAAGGCAGTAGATTGTGGAAAAGAGATACAGGGAGAGGTGAGACAGAAAAACACCATAGAAGTCAAAAGCATAATGGAGAACACTAAAGTGCTGAAAATGAAACACAAAACCACAAAAAGGTAAAAGTTAAGAGAGAGAAAACAAAACATTAAAGAACAATAATAACATATAAATAATAGGAACACAGGAAGGGTATAGTTAGATAAATTAAAAACTTAGGTACATATTCATGCTACAACTAACTAGAACTAAAGTAAGAATAAGTAAAACTGCAAGCTACAACTAATTAGCAGTATATAACTTTAGGAACTAATACAAAATGGAACTAGCTAACAAATAAATTAGAAGGAAGATAATGTTATCAAGCTGTACCTACTAGCATAGGTATAAGAATTCATTACTATTTTAAGCTAGAAGTATGTTAACTAACGTTAAGACCTTGGAACTATAACAAGCTACAGCTAACTAGCAAATAGTGCAGACAATTGGTATTAATTACAAGGTAAGAATACATAGCAAAATTAGAATTTAGCTGTACTTACTAGTTATACGTAAAAGCAACATGAAGACAAGCACTTTCAATGTTGACAATAATATAGATGCATAGACCAACAGAAGCCACCTACACAGTGTTGAATGGCAATTAAAACATAAACAGAGTAGACCTTTACAGTTCCGCAGGAATAGGCAGTTCCAAGGGGATACCTTACTGAACCCTTTGGGAGCAGTGTGGCTGGCCAAACGGCTGCCTCACAGCTGACTCCAGGCAGACTCCATGATGCCCTTATACTAAGACTCGTAAGCAATCGGACCACTGCGGATGGCCACTAGGAATCGGCCACGAAATAGAGCACCGGAAGCCCTGCCCATCAACACAGTAAAAAGGGGCTAAGTCCACAGGCAGGACTGCAGGAGCAAAATCACCAAGGAAGCCTGATTGGCTCTGTGCAGCAGACTGTCCCTTCAAGACAACAGCAGCAGCACTGTTGGAATACAGACAGTATGAAAGCCGCTCCTAGCCATCGATTGGAACCCTGTCCACCAACACAGTACAGTAAACCTACCTCTGGAGGAGTAGGGCACAGGAGCTAAGTACACAGGCAGGACAGCAGGAGCAGAATTACCAAGGGAGCCTGAGTGGCTTTAATAACAACCCCTGCTATACATTAAGCCGTGTTTACATGACTAACCTCACTCCTTCAGTGAAGCATTGCAGAGCTGCTCCAACCCAAAAGATACTTGTCTCATGCATCTACACAGACCCCCTCAGCACTGATGTAAGACATGCTGTAGAGGGGCTGAGAGTCGGGGCAGTCGGCTGATGGAAGTGCCCGCAAGGTGTTTCATGTGGGAGTGAGCAGTGCAGCCTATCCATATGGCCGCTTAATCCACTCGCTCCCGAATGCGTCCCCAGACTTTTTTGGAATGTGGAGCAGAGCAGGCAGCTGCTTACTGCGATTCAGTAAGCGTCCACACAGCAGCATTTGCACCGCAGCAACACGAACGCTCAGGTTGCTGCGGTGCAAATGCCACAGCGTAAACATGGCTTTCGATGCAGGATAACTTAAGTTGGTAGTGCTCTCACTGAAGAGGAAGACCATGTGCTTATCCAGCAAATAGATTACCTTTACTTATTAAAACACTTCAGTCACAGATACATTAAAATAGAATATTTTTTATATAAATAAATATATAAAACAAATTCAAATACTTTCTGCGTATAACTTACAACTACAATTAGGTGTTTTTTACTTACAGGGTAATGCTTAATGTGTTTCAGATAATTTGCTAATCATGTGAACATTGAGTGCTTTCATGTATTTCTACTTAAAGGAAAACTACATGCAAACATTATTAACAAATGTGCATTTGGTTTTTGTTTCTTTGATTATTTCTGGCATTCTGTTACTTGTGTTTGAGACAAGGTATTTTCCTTGTTTGTTTATTTTTTCCAGTCAGTTTTATGGCTCCCGGGGGTAACCATGTAGGATTCTTTTATTGCCTTTGATCATCTGTAATTTTCCCAGAATGCATCTGGGAATGATGTCAATTAGGATATGCCATCATGAGAGTGAACCCCTGACAGTGAAACCATCACAGCGACACAACCTGTTCAACAGCCATATTGTCCAATAGGTTGTCGGAGCACTGTATGATACAGCAACTTCCACTCTGAGTCGCTCTCCCCCATAATCTGCCCCCCCAGAGCTGATAATCTGTGAATCTGGTGGGTGTGGGGGTGAAGCTCCCAGCAAGCAATGTTGAAAGCCCCGTCATTGCGGTGGTCCGTCGATGGATTTGCCAGTTGACCTGGTTGATGTCGACAAATCCATGTCACTGTGGGGGATGTTTTAGTTTAGTTTTTAGTTAGTTTTTGTTGACCGGGTAAGTTGACAACTTTCTTGATGAACCAACTTGGTGGAAGTGTCAATTAGACCTAGGACTAGAAATAAGAGTCCAGGATCCTAATTATAATCTAGTCACAACATCTAACTGCAACTGCTTGTGAAAGTTAACCACTCTGAAAAAGTGTTTGCCCTCTCTTACCAGCCGAAGTCAGATTTCTCTAAGCAGCAACTGTTGTTATTGTGGATGTGTTGCAATTTTCTTTGAAAAGTGCTGTGACTGGGTGATAATAAAGCCTGTACACCTTTGAAGAACTTGGGTCTAATTCATATCATTCCTAGAGACATTCTGGGAAAATTCCAACAGATCAAAGGCAATAAAATAAACCTGCATGGCTACCTTCAGGAGCCATAAAACTGGCAAAAAAAAGTAAAAAAAAATCTTGCCATAGACACAGTTAACAGGACACCAGAAACAATCAGAGAAACAAAAATCCAATGTACAACATGGATTTTTATAACTTTTGCACGTAGTTTTCCTTAAAGAGATTTATTTAGTGTGTTTTATGTCCTGTAGGAGTGTTGTCATAGGTTGATATCATTTTTTGGTTTTGTTGCTCTATTTTGTATTGTTGCTTTTCAAGACCCATTTAGTTTGACAGTGTTCAGTTGGGAGGAACAGTGTTAATTTGGTTGTACTGTACAGTACACAAATCTCTTTTACTTTACTTTTTCAGGCAGGTTAAAGTATGTGACATTGGGAGGGAGCCCATGTTACTTTGGTTGGGTTACAGGCAGGTCAGTTTTATTTCAGTTTTGTAGGCAGGTAACAGCGTGCATGGCATTAGTCAGTGTTACTTTGCTTGTGTGCAGGCAGGTCCCTTTTACTTTGCATGTACAGGCAGCTAACCGAGTCTGCAACGTCTGTTGGGGATCGATGTTACTTTGGATGTGTTGCAGGTAGGTTGCTTTTAGTTTTTTTTTTTCAGGCCGGTAACAGTGTGTGTGACATCAGTTGGAGTGGTCAGTGCTACTTTGGTTGTGCTGCAGGCAGGTTGCTTTTTGTTTGATTTTTGCAGAACAGAGTGCAGTTTGGGCCGTCAATAATCCATTCCTCACAGAAGTGACCTCATCACACGGGGTAACAAACTTTTTCTTTTCACAGTAATCAGTGGGTAAAAGAACAACAGCCATGTCATACTGCAAGCCAGTGCTGACAGTTGTGTAGCATACCTTTCTCTAGGATGTAGAAGAGGTTGGTTGCCAGTGGCTACAGTGCCTGCTGTAGGCCACACCCTTACGGACGCCATAAGAAGTGCTCTGAAAGTGTATCCTGTGAGTAATCCTCCTACCCTACACTATGTGAATATAGGTGTTCATCATTTTGCCTATCAAACAAAAATAACTTCTGTACTTTGCTACCTTTGCGATTACTTTTCTAACCTTCTGATGAGCTAGCTGAGGTTATTGCAAGGAGAATCACAGATGTCTCATTGCCTATACCATATACTGTCATATTCTAAGAGACTCAAAGAGCAGGGTTTCTGTCTCCAGCATTACAGGATGATGGCATAACAACAATTTGAAAAAAATAAGATTACTTCTCAACTGCTGGCCTGTCGGTGCAGCAGTAGCGCTGCTGCTTGTGATACTGATGACTTGTGTTCAGGAACACGTATGGGCCATTAAGGGCAAGCCAGGAGAGGAAGGAGTGAGCACCCCAACAAATGCTCTTCTTCTTCAGGGAGGGGAGGACACTGCTTCTGCTTGACAGCTGAGTCACCTGGTGGAGAATAGGCAGGAGCACCATTAAGTAGCACATGAATGCAAGGAGTTACTATTGGATGCCTGGTGTGCATGCATAACATATGTTTGTCATTATGTCACTGCATACCAGCAGTCCCAGAAGAATAGCCAGAGGATGGAGGAAAATGCCAGTCTGTGCTATGTTGGCACCCCCACAGGCTTGTGCATGATTGACTTGGCAGGGCACCCATCATTATGTGGTTCTGGGTAAGTGGTGGATGACTGGTAAGTACAAGAGAAGGTTGATGACTGGGCTGGGGGTACCACTGGGCAGATCCATGAAAGAGAAGCAAGCTTGGGAGAAAAAAGCTTCTACAAGTAAACAAATTGTAAGTTACTGGTTTAAAAATGTAATCCATCACAGCATGCTGACTATTTCCCCTACAATTAATCTATTACTAATTTTGTGCAACCTCTCAGCTGGTTACGTGCTCATTCCTCAGTGGTATTTTTCAAGTGCATCTTCTGATGGCAGGAAGTGTCTGCATTTGCTAAGCTCAACGTACATCAAGTCGGCTGCACTGTGGTCATGATAGCTATCATTCCCTCCTGATCAGCATTTCCTTGTCTCCTTGCACAGGAAGTTCAAGAGCTCAAAAGCTTGAATATTATAATTGTAATGCCAAATTACCCATTTCACATAGACGGGTTTGTCTCGTTGCATCACTCACCCGAAATAAAGCTTTTGCAACACCTGCTTCATTAAAGTATGTCAGTTTCCATTAAAGCGGTTTTCTGCAACAATAAGCCTAGCACAAGGTCTGTCACATAAAAGTGCATGCTTCAGTCTCTGTGGAAGTTATGCCCTGCAGCACTAAGCCTTCCACTTGGCTAGTCAGCACTCTATTGTTTGAGCTGCACAATAAACCTTTCAGTTCACTTGACACCTATCACTTATTGTTCAATATCCCGAGATAAGTCATGCACAAGGTCTTTCACCGGTCTTCTAATGTTTGATCTTCTGAAATACACTTTCCACTAGACCTGTCAGTAGTTTACTACTGCCTGATCTTCTGAAAGAAATCTTACAGTAGCCCTATCACCAGTCTCCTATTGTTTGATCTCCTGGCATAAGCCTTACACTAGGATTGTCCTATTGTTTGGCATCCTGAAAAAAGCTTTCCAAAAGGCCTTTACATAGGTCTGACATGCCATGACGTACATCACAGACTCAGTAGTTCAATCTCCTGTGGCTTGGATAACCAGAATACCAGTGATAACTCCAGTAACAGTTCTGGTTCCTGCTTACGTGGCTGGTCTTCAAGTAACACTTGAGATGCTTTTACATTCATGACTGACCTGGAGTGTTGCTGTCTAAATCATCTTCCTTGCTTTGTTTGCACTGCTGCCCTCTTCTTTGCAGTGTTCCCAATGGCCTTCCTGTGTTTTAGGATATTTTCTAGTGGAGGAGTCTGTGAGTGGGAGTGGCACTGGTCAGGTAAAGCAGCATTTTTACACACTTGCAAAAAATGCCTGCTCTGGTGCACTCAACTTTGCATTCTCAACAAACCAGGGAACGTGTTTTGCTGCAATGTAGTGCAACGGAGCAGCTTACAATGCACTGGCAGATCTTTACTCTGTTGGATCTGTACCGGTGCAATTGATCTGCACCGCTGGCACCAGTGCAGATCTGGAATTGTAAAAGCCCATACTGTGTCCTACCAGCAATAGTGACATGTAGTCTAAGTGAGATTTTGTTTGGGAGGGCAAGCAGAAAGATTTGGGATATTAGGAAGATGTGAAATGGATGTCCAACAGCATTTTATCTTGTTTTTTTTCCCCTTCTCCAGCATTGCAGGCATAGTATTTATGATCATGTATTTGACTGATCCTGCTGCTGTGTAGTTTGAGTGGGCGACATTGTCAATAATCAGTGTAAAACATGGGGAGGGAGAGCAGTATTCCATCACACTCACTGTTTAGATGACAATGGGGATGCTGAGGAATAATAGATCACGTGTAGAACAGAACCAAATCCAAACACTAGGTGGCCTGATACATGAGTAAGGCATGATATTCCCAGTGCCCTGACCAAATCCAGATGAGGATGACCTATGGGTAACAAGTGCAGGCTTACCAGTGTCCTATAAAGAGGCAGAATTACACAAAAGTAAAGCCTTCAGAAATACAAGGCCAGCCAGCCAAATGAAAACAGGGAAGTGTACCAGACCAAGATGAAAGACACCAACAAAAGGGTTAGGATGGCAAAGTTGGAAGCAAAGGTGAGGACAAAGCAGGGAGTGAAATGGGGGATAAGGTATTGTCCTGCTAGACTGGAAGGAAGTGAAAAAAAAAAACAAGGGGGGATAGTTAGACTGAAGAAGAAGGAAGGGTGGGTGGAGGAGGACAAGGGTAAGGCAGAAAAACTGAATACGTATTTTTGCTTGGTATTCACAGTAAAGGACAAGGGTACACTGCCTGAATACAACCTCAAAGCCAAAAGCACAGGAAGGCCTCAGATTTATCATGGAACTGATCACTGAGGAGAGGGTGCTGAGGGGGTCTAAGGGTTCCAAAGATTGCTAAATCAACGGGTCTGGATGGCTGCAACCCTGAGTGCTGAAAGAAATGTGATAGGAGTTGACTGCCCCACTTGCAGACTTCCTCATTTATTCACTGGAAACAAGAATGGTTCCAATAGATTAAAGGGCAGTGGATGTGGTACCCCAGCACAAGGGCAGGAGCATGGAAGAACCAGGGAGCTACAGTCCATTCAGTCTGACATCTACAGTGGGCAATACTTGAGACCATTATTAAGGAGAGGGTGGTGGAGTTTCCATTTGCTAATGAGTTCCAGGACAAAAACAGGATGAAACAGCATGGATTTGCAATGGGGAGGTCATGTCAGACAAATCTGATTGAATTTTTTGACTGAGTGATGAAGGCAGCCAGCTAAGGACAGGCAGCAGATGTACTGTGTCTGGATTTGTAGCAACACCTTTGACTCAGTCCCACATGGGTGAATGGTTAAGAAAGTAAAGGACCTGGGGTGGGGGCCAAGATTACAGGATGGGTCGAGAACTGGCTGGGTCGGAGAACACAAAGAGCAGTCTTAAATAAAAAATTCCTAGAAGTAAGAGAAGTCACCACTGAGGTTCCCCATGGATTTGTCCTAGGTCCAGTATTTTTCATCATCAATATTTGTAACATCGGCAGAGGGATCCAAAAGAAGATGTGCTTATTTGCAAAGGACACAAAAGTCTGTAATACAGTGTACAGTGATGCAAGGGCCAAGACACTGAAGGAAGATTTGAAAAGATTGGACATATGGTTAAGGGTTTGGCAATTCAAATTCAGTGCAAAAAAGTGCAAAGTTGGATCTCAGAGTCTAAAGACAGAATATGACTGGGAGATGTAGAGCTACAAAAAACAAGAGCGGAGAAAGATCTTGGGATCTTCAAATCAAATCAAATCAAATCCATTTAAAGCAGTCAGTACAGTGCAATGGAACAGTGAGGAGAGCAAATAGCATACTTGGGTACATAACTCCTAGCACCCTGGGCAGCCATTTTGTATCAGATTAAGCAGTGGATGGTTTGGACTTCAAACAGAGCTACTGGGTACCATAAGATGAGCAGGGAGATCAGAAGCTGAACGAAAGGGGTGAACGTGCCCCTGTACAGATCCCTGGTGCAGTCACATTTGGAGTACTGCATGTGGGGTTCTGGAGTCAGCACACAAAATTTGACAGGAACAGGGTTGATGCACTTCAGAGGAGGAACAAAAATGATTCAGGGGAAGCAAGATAAGTCCTACATGGTGAGACTTGAGGACCTCAACATGTATAGACTGGAGACCAGGAAGGTGAGGGAGGACATGATCAAAAGCTTTCAAATTTCTGTAGGGATAAACAAAGCAGACACCGGGGAACTGTTCACAATGAGGACTATGCACAAATGGTAGGCAGCCCTCATGCAGTGCTTATCCACCACGCTTCCCAGACATGCTAGCCATAGCCGTGTGGCATGCATATGTGCCACACAGAGGTGCGCGGAACTGACACAAGCATACTACTGCCATGGCTGCACAATGCACAGGTGGAGGGGTGTGGCCACATAATGGCACATATGCATCACACATACGTGCATTTACAACAAACAGTATGTCTTTCTGGGGCACGGGACTGGAGGTTAGCACTAGTCCATGTGTAAAGTTGCTGTAAACTGCATGCACGCAGGGCCTGCAAGATGTCTTGCAGCACAGTCACAGCTGAAAGTTGCCAGGGCATTAGGTCCAGTTTGGGTATAGGATGTCCCAGGCACCATGAGGAGCAGTGATCAGAGCACTAAACAGCCACTCCTGGTGTAGACCACATTTACCAGTCCAGAACATGTGCAGGAATAGTCCACCACCGGCCATTCATTTTGTTTCATTTTCATTTTCATTTTGTTTTTTTTTTATTTTTACCAGGAGGTGACTGGGCACAGCCCTTTTTCAGTCTTGCAGATGAATAAAAACAGTACAGCAACAGAAACAACTTACACAAACAGTATCAACAATGAGTAACACAAGTACATATATTATTTTTGTGATAAAAAAATCAGACAATACATTTTTAAAGTGCTTTACCGTTTTGGCAGTTTTAGTGATAGATGATAAACTGTTAAAGAGTGTCAGAGCATACCAAGTAAAAGACCGCTGAGTCAAAGCTAACTTTGGCAGAGCTTGATAAAAAAGTACAAATTATTTTTGCCTAATTAAGTACATGACGATATATCTAATAAACTTATTAAAAATACAGGAAGGCAGAGAGTTATGGTAGATTGTATAAGCAAACACTGCTTCAGTATACTCAATTTGCTATATAGGGGGCAAAATATTCATTTTCGTATACAGTAGACAGTGGTGAGTCATTATTGAAGCTCTTAGTCCGAACCTGCAAATACTATTTAATATAAGCTGATATTTATTAATAAATGAAGCACCCTGATTCACAAACAGAACTGCTCCATAATCCAGTGCAGGCAGCAGTATCTGCTTAGCTACTGCAAGACGTGCCTCATCAGTCAAAGCATTAATATTTCAATACAGAAAGCCTAATGCCTGTTTTTTTTTTTTTTTGCCAGTTTTGTCTTGGTGACCCACAAGGCTCAGCAATGGATCAAGGTGTACACCAAGATACTTAAATAATTGAATCCTTGAGATTTCATCCCCGCTACTTCCCATAATGACAAAGTCTCCCCCAGCCCGCGTCAGTCTCTGAGATGTCCCAAACAACATTACATTAATTTCCCTCTCATTCAGTTTCAGCTTATTCTGCAGTAACCATTCAGTTAGTCTATCACAATCATACTGTAAAGCCCCCTGTATTTCTGAGGTAGACTGACCCAAGCTGAGGAGGACCATGTCATCAGCATACAAAATGCACTCTGTTCTCGTAAGAATGTCTGGCAGGTCATTCAGAAAGACAAAAAAACAATATGGGTCCCAACACTGGGCCCTGGACAAGGCATGACCCCCTCCTTACACATGTGCCTCTGCCACCTCTGGCACAGTACATGATTGATATATGTTGGACCCCTGCACTTTTAGTTTGAGTTTGTTGCCAATGATTTCCAGGAGGCCTACCCCACTCTCACAGCAGGTATCACCATGGGCTGGAGGGGTCACCATCATATTTAGTGAGCCTGGAGTGGGACCGCGAGCTTGTAAGCTACAATCAGATAGAGAGGGGAAAGCAGATACAATGGGAGAGTGAGGCTGCAGCTCTCACGTGGAAAAGATGGGGAGTGGAGAAAGAGCCAGGAAAGCAGCTGTGGTTTTCTCACACTGGAAGCACAGGAAAATGAATAGCTGCTGAAGCTGATGCCTCCAAGATGGACTGGTTGTGTACTACTAAGAAGAATGTGCAGCTGTGAGCCTGTTTTTTGTGTTTTTTTAAGCAAGGTGCGAGTGAGAATAGCATAGCCATTGGGGAGTCAGAGACACTGAGCGGCAGCATGATGTAAATCATTGTTTTTTGTTTGTTTAATTCAACCACTGCCATTCTCTGTAGGGCTTACATTTGCTTTAGTTAGTGTTCTTATGTTGAAATTTATGTGCTGGGCTCTTTACTATTTGCTACTGTGCATTCAGTTTTTCTCGCTAAAAAAATAAAAAATGATGTCTGTTTTAAAAGGAATGTTCGAAATGGCTTATTGATTTTAGATTGCATTGTGTCCTAATTTTGGGGTTCTTGTTATTACCTGAGCATCAGATGGACTTGATGCACAGGCAACAACCAATCTGGATGCAGACATCCCTGCCCATTTTATAACACCAGATATAGAGGGCACAGGGTGGAGACTTGTTGTCATCCCCAGTCAGGGGTATTCAGCTGAGCAGTCATTGCCAGATTAGTCAAGTGGAGATAACAAGAGTTTTCATCCAGCCATTTTCAACGTCGACACTTCAACATGCCCTGCTGCTTGTTTGCCGACTTGAGCAGAAGCAGGTACTAAATGGCATGACAATTGGTCATGACAAAGGTAGTGCACAAGGCAGCTATTACAGCTAACTTGGTCATGCAGCCAGTGGTGAAGGTGCTGACTCCGTACGAATACACAACATGTGATCCCAGTGTATTCAAGGTATAACTGCCAGCTGATACCCATCTGCTCTTCATCTTCATCCAAATGCTCTACTGTGCATGAATTCTGTAAACGGCTCCTCGAACCTAGTGAGTAATATTCTGGGTGCTCATATTTCACACTTGATTTACTGTGGTGTGTTTTAGCTTGTCTTCTTGATTCCTGCAGGGCCTTCCTCTAGTTTTTAGTTCACTCTTCTTCACCTTATTCAGCACAGTGAACAGCATCTACAGCATGTAGACTCTACAAATGGCTCAGAACTTTATGAGTTTAGCTTTGTAGGCTTGGTACAAACAACAGGGAAGGTGTGTACTCCATTTTAGCAAAGAACACATGACCTCAGTGACTTGACGGTACCACTAAGTCAACTGACACCTACTGTTCTCACTCTTGACACCTACTGTTTTTTTACTCTTGACACCTACTGTTCTCACTTTTCTTCATCAACAAACTCTGCTATGCATAGATGTTGCTAAGGTTTCCTCATCATCACCAATGGACAGCAAGTTATGTAGGTTTTTGTTTTCATATCGCTTTTTACTGTCCAGGCCCCGGGGAAGACAAACTGTGGTCCGACCTCAGAGAATCTCAATCCACCCTGTTCTCAGGGCTTCATTGAGCCTGCCTGTGCCCCATTTTCCATTTTTCTCCCCCGTTGTCCTTGCACCCCTGAACATGGTCACGCATGTGAGTGGAGGTGGGCACATGCCCCATGGTTCCAGTAATGGCCCCTTCCTCCCGCCCAGCCTAATACCTGGCTCCCTCTTTGGCTTGGCACAGCCACTTAGCCTCCTTCTGGTGGCAGCCAAGAGCCAGGTCAGCCCAGTCCCTCCCAGGTGAGGAGAGCTGCCTTGTGGCTGGTCAATCCAGTGCCTCCCCCTCCCCCCAGCTGACCTCCGGCAACTCAGGCTTGTTCCCGAACCTAGGTCACCAGTGTGAGAGGAGCTGAGGCATCCAGCGCCTCAGCCCTCCATGCCACTGGAACAGCCAGCAAGTTATGTACGGAAGTTGATTGGTTAGATGTTAACCTTAGTTCAGTCTCAGCATCATCAAGTCAGGTGGTACCTCCTGCAAAACATGGCAGCACGTTATTCTATTTATGTTGTTATTACCCTAATCTATAGCTAATATAAAATAAATATGCAGAGGGGATGTGATGTGATGCGGCTTTTAGAGTTTTATGTATAAAATAGGCAGAAATCCCACTTGTTTCTTTATTTCAGAAAATCTTTGAGCTAAAACAGTTCTTTTTCAAAGGTGTCTATATCAAGATACAAATAGACACTACAACAGTGCAAAAATGAATAAACATTATTTCCAATTACATACAGTCTTGTTTAAGAACAACTGCAACACATTAGTTTTAAAAGCATTTAAAGTGCTTAGACAACAAGTCTCGGACAGAAGTGAATTCCCGACCCTTACTGCTCTCATTGAAAATGACCTTTGTCCCAAGTTTATTCTATTTAATGGTACTTGGAGTTTCTCACTTGTCATGTTCCTTGTGGACTATCTATTAGAACCAATATAAAATAGCTTTTTAACTCCAACAGGAGTACAGCCCAAAAGTGCCTTTTTACACATAGTTGCATGATTACAGTCATTCTAGAATATAGTGGTAGCCAATTAAGTGTAGTATATAAACAGTACCTATGATTATGACTTTTACTATTAAGAACAAATCTACAGGCATCTTTCAAGTGCTGTATTACTGGTTGCTGAATATACTACTAGCCCGTAATCACAACTGAGAAAAATCAAACTATTGACTAACAACTTTTTTACCTCGAGTGAAATTATTCCTGTTCTGATAAAGAAGCCAATACAGCAATTTACATTTTTTTATCCACATAATCAACATGGCAAGGAAATAATACTTTATAAGTAGTTTTAGTACAAAGAGGTGTAAAAGTGCTGTTGTTTCACAATGTATTGTTACACTGATAGCAAAAATGAAATACAGCCCTGACAAGTGCTGTATCTACATTTTAGTTTAGCTTTATCTTGCATTTTAACATCTAAACAACTGATGAGGGTCAGAGAACTGGCCAGTAATGATATTCACCAATTTTACTAAAGTTTGTCATCATGAGTCTCTAAATGACACCAAGGGCCCGGGTTTCAAATGGTCTCAAATGCTACAAGCCCTGGGTGTGCTGAACATATGGTGCATGGGGCTTGCAGGATTCTCCAGGCCAGCACTCGGGATTTTTGATCCAGTGCACCAGATGCCACAAGTTAGACCAACTTTTCTGGTCTAGCCTGAGGTAATCCTGGCTACCTTTTTTACAGAGCTCATGTCACATATTTAGTGCAAGCTGCAATAAATCAGGTAAAGTGTTGCAACTATGCCCGACCTACTAGATAAAGTAATGGGGCCAGATGACATCCACCCTAGGGTACTGAAGGAGCTTTGGGAAGAACTCGCTACACCACTGGCTGAGCTTTTCAGCAAGTCACTGGAAAGCAGAATAATATCTCAGGACTGGAAAAGGGCAACAGTAGTACCTTTACACAAAAGTAGAAGCAGAAAGCAGGCAGGAAACTACCGACTGGTCAGTTTGACCTCGGTAGTAGGAAAAATTATGGAGTCATTGCTAAAGGAGAGGATAGTGAAGTACCTGGAGGATAGCAGAAAGATTGACCCCAGGCAACATGGTTTCACAGCAGGATGCTCTTGTCAAACCAACATGATCGACTTTTTCAACTGGGTCACCAGAGCACTCCACCAGGGAGGAGCAGTGGACATTGTGTACCTAGACTCCAGCAAAACCTTCAACACCATCCCCTAGAGAAGGCTAGCTAACAAATTAAAGCATACAGGAGTCAGTCATAAGACAGTAAACTGGATCACCAACTGGCTACAAGATAGGATGCAGATAATACTTGTCAATAGATCATTATCAAGGGAAGGCAAAGTGACCAGTGGCATTCCACAGTGGTCTGTGCTGGGACCTATCTTCTTTAACATATTTATTGGGGATATTGCAAATGACTTGAAGGGGAAGGTTTGCCTGTTTGCAGATGACACAAAATTCTGCAACACAGTAGACATGCAGGAGGGTGTGAAATGTATGGAAGCGACCTGAAAAAACTTGAGGAATGGTCCAGGGATTGGCAGTTGAAGCTCAATGCCAAGAAGTGCAAGGTTATGCACATAGGATAAATATACCCAGGGATAAAGTACACACTTGGAGGGCATCAGTTAGAGGAGACAAAGACAGAAAGGGACCTCAGAGTAGTCATCGCAGGTGACTTAAAAGTTGGAAACAGTGTTAAAAGGCAGCACAGAGGGTGAATGGTATCCTTGGCTGCATTGGCAGGGGAATTACAAGTAGAAAGAGTGATGTTATTATTCCTCTCTACAGGTCTTCGGTGAGGCCACATTTAGAGTACTGCAGTCAGTTTTGGAGGCCCCACCTCAAAAAAGTCATAGACCACCTGGAGACGGTACAGAGAAGGGCTACAAAGATGGTGCATGGACTACACCATGAGCTATATTAGGCAAGACTCAGGGAACTAAATCTGTACATGCTTGAGCTGAGCAGAAACAGAGGAGACGTGCTCAAAACTTTTAAGTACGTTAAAGGAATCAACACAACACATGCAGAAAACCTCTTCCAGCAAAACAGGGATGCGCATGCAAGAGGGCACAACTTGCATCTGGTGGGAGGCAGGTTCAAAAGCAACCTCAGGAAGTACTTCTTTTCAGAAAGGGTCATAGTCCTATGGAACAGCCTACCTCAGGAGGTGGTGGAATCCAAGGCAGTGCACAAGTTCAAACTCACATGGGACAAACATTGTGGACACATCAGGGTGCAGTCTAAATAGGGAGGTGGGCAGAAACACAGACAGACTAGATGGATCATGTGGTCCCCATCTGCCGACATGATTCCTATGTTCCTACTAAAATTATGTGCGGTTGCGGCAACAGTGTTTGGCGCAAGCTGCACCAAAGGCAAAGTTTGATGCGAGGTTTGACACAGACCCTGGATCAGTGTTTGAAAATTGAGCCCCAAGTATCTTGAAGCCTGACATAGAAACATATTATTTACTTTGGTGATGTTATATCTTCAGATGACCATCATGTAGAGGGAAAAATTGGTGGAAACACCAGGGAACATCCTTGATTAAAAAAGAACACCCAAGCCATATCGGCGGCATGGATACAATGAACACGTTGAAACAATAGAATACTTCAAGTGACATATTTATTTATAGTTATATTATTTATTTTATTTGTAAACTGGTGATGGGGAGAGGAACACGGAGTTGAGGGTGGTTTTATTTATTTATTTATTTATTACAGTCTTGGAATTTGACATACCTTTGAGTCAGAGACTCATTTACAAAGGTTCCACGTCTAAAAGAAATCATAACAATTAGCTAAACACAACAATCTAACAAAAACATGACATGGATATAACAAAAAAATAACAATCGTAGCAGTCATTATATAAGACTTTGTCAAAGTTAGCAAAGCAAAAGCTAAAATAAAATTAACAATAATGTATCAGTATGTGATAATAGGCAGTCAAGAATAACTTTGTCGCAGTCAATAGGTTAACATGTATCAGCCAAGACAAATAAAAAGGAGCAGTGAAAAAGAGGAAAGAGGGAGTTGGGGGAATAGGGGGAAATCAGGGTTCAGGAGCTACAGAGTGAAGTGAAGTGAAGTGAAGTAGAGAGGAAACACGATCCAGGGAAGGAGAGACAGAGTTTTTGAGGAAATAGGATAAAAAAGGCAAACAGTACAGTTCAGAAAACACAAGCAAAATGACAAAGAGCTACAACTGGTTTCCACTCCATGGGCAAGGGCCCATCTCCCAACCACCACACCTGGCCTCCCAACCCCCTGGCTCTCAGCCCCCTGGGGTGGGACCGCCGATTCCACTGGCAATCTATCTAGAATTGAGTGGAGCAACCAGGGGATGGAGGGAGTGCCCAGGATGGAGCCGAATGCTCAGTATTGGGCACGGGGACTGACCACTGTTCCCGCCTTCACCTATCAGGATCTGGGAATTTTCACACTTCTTGTGCCCCCCCCTCGGAGCTCAGACATGCAATGATGGCCAGTGTCCACCGAGCTCTGCCCCCACTGCCATTTAGCAGTGTTGCCTTGTTCCTGGCTACCCCGGCCATCACCAGGGGTCACTCAGGAGTGATGTGGTCCCTATACCCTCCCCAGGGAAGGGAGAGCCATCCAATGGATGCTCAATCTCTCCCCGTCACCACCAACCCCCAATGGCCCAGGCTCGTTCTCGAACCCGGGTCACCGGCATGGCGCGAGGTGAGGCATCTAGTGCCTTAACCCTCAGCACCACCGGGCTGGCCACATCTGGCAGATTAAAGCCACCAGCTAGCAGTACCTCCCCCTTACTTGTCATTCTGATGATGGTTTCCCCAAGTGCCTTATCCAACTCCTCTCCCTGTGCTGGAGGTACGTACATTACCCTGCTATGGATAGCAGACCCAAAGCCTGCCTCCAGGATGACCCACAGCACCTCCAGCCCTTCCTTTTCCTCCAGGTGACCCTGTACCTCCATGGCCTTGCTTCCCTCCCTCACATATAGTGCAACCCCTCCTCTCCTCCTCCCTGCCCTGTCTCTCCTGAAGAGAGTGTAGCCAGGTACTATATGGCCATGTCCCAATCATTGTGCTCAGTGCACCCCAACTCTGTTATGGCCACCAAATCCAGGCTAGCAATATGGCCTCCAGGTCCTCAGTTTTATTTCCTAGACTCCTTGTATTGGTGCACATGACTTTTCATATCTTACACCCTCCCTGGTTGCTTCCCCCTACCTGCCTTTGCTGTTCCCCAAAGCTCCACCTGACCCACCTCTTCCCTTTTCACATTGCCCATTCCTCGTCTCATTTACTGTTTTATTGTTACTTACCTGATTTATACCACCTTTTTCCTCTGCCTTGTCCTCACCGCTGTCATTTTCATCCCTGTCCTAGGAGACTTTATTCCCCTCAGACCTGCTCTCTTCAATACTTATAATTTGGGGGATATCAATTGTTGCCTGCCTTGCTTTTAAATTCCCCTAACTGGCTAGTTTAAATTGCCATCTAAGTAGCATTTAAACCCCCCACTAAGGACTGTCTCCCCTATAGAGGCCCATATCCTACAAGGTTGGCTCCCAGTCCCCAGTGAATCCAAAGCCCTCCTCCATTCACCATGCCTTCAAAAATTGTCAAATGCCCTGGTGTGGAGCAATCTTTCCTCTCCCAGGCCATACACAGGTAGCACCTCAGCAAAACAGTTTAAAACATAGGGTGAACTCCACTACACACACAAATTTTCATTGCTAAAAATACAGTGATTTTTATTTATCAAAAAATCCACACCAACAGTCCTGGGCAACAGTTTTGTAGCAAAACGTCACTTCTTCAGGGCCCCAAATACAGTGTTGTTTTATCTAGACAAAAGAACATATAACAACACATCACAATACAACACATAAAAAAAAATATATATATATATTTTCAACACTCCAGCTCCATTTCCCCACCCATTTATATAACACATCTCTTTAAAACATATAGTTATATCATATATCTTGTTTAAATATCCCCGTTTTACATCAATTATACAGTCACATCATCATTTCATTTCTAATACAAAAATTCATTAAAAACAACATACCTTCTTTTTTTGTGTTCAATATGAATATATCACTCTACTGAGATGCATTTTGCAAGTCCTTCCAAAAAATACCCTGAAAACAAACACATAGAACAAGATATAATATTCTTTCTGCAGGCAAACATTCCCCAAGGCCTTCACTTCCATTCATTACCAAGCCCTCACTAATTCACTTAAAATACATATTTAATTATCACATCTATCCTTCTTTTATGCTTAGCCCATTATTCTTTGCCAATGTTAAACATAGCCTGCTACAGTGAATTTTTTTCAAGAGCCCTTTTAAGTGTTCATTTTAATTTTGCCCTAGCCAGCTTCATTCCTTTTTTTAAAAAACTCAATCCCCCAAACACTGCCATTCTCTCTATGATTTCTATCACTTCAAATTGTCCCCTTCCAGCTTTTTAAATAGTTAAAGACATCTGGTGTCTGTACCTTTTCTTTATCTGTATCTTGTTCACTGCAAGCAGGCTTTATATTTCTCCTCAGAGTTTTGTTTTATGTAGCTTTCTAGCATTCTTCTAAACATCAGAGATATAATTCAAATAAGTACTTCGCCCTGAAACTATGAGGCTCTAATCAAATGCAGAGTTTCCTACAAACTTGTTTTTAAATATGAGTATTCCTTTTTGAAGCTTACCTCGTTGCGCAGTGGCAATACCTCTCTTCCAGATTTAAAAATCTAACCGAAGCTATTTCAAACTCACTTTTAAAGCCGTGAGAGTAATGGGAAGTAAAGACATCATAATGACGTCCAAACCCCTCCCACTCCATGATTCCCAGTGCTCGATTTAAAGCATGAACACCCCTTTCCTCCCGTGGCTCAATTAAATCAAGTGTATGCAGGCACACTGAAAATTAATCAGTGAACTGTGGGTTCACTCCCCCTCCTCAGCTACATGCATAAAATTATTTTTCTTCATTTGAACAATTATAAAACCCCCGTTTAACAATACCATTTCTTTGTCTTAGATGAACAGACATGTTCATATCTTATATCCAACTATCTAAATAAATCTGAATAGCCTAAGGAAATTGCCTGCTGAAAGAAAATACATAGATGTACAATGTTGCCAATACCATTACCTAATCTTTTATTTGTTTAACAAGCATGCAAAAAATAAATCTACACACACACTATTTTATACAAAATACATCATACATGTTATACGTTTTGTTATTTAATCAGCTCCATAGAAGTCCATTTTAATTTAATTTTTGATTTTGAGAACTATTAGAGATCCAGACAGAAATCAAACTTTAGGGTTTCTCTTCCAAACTGTAAATTGTTCTGTAGACGTTCAGATGCTCAATAAAGGACTTTCCTTCTCCCCTACCAAGAGTCTGGACCTTTTTGAATTGGAAATAAATTTGCAAAAATTTTATAGGAAATTAGAGCTGGCAGACTGGTTTAGAGATAAACCAGAAAAAGCCATTACAAGGAAACAGGCCTTAAGAAAGACTTTGGGAATAAAATCAGATTTTACACCCCAAAGAGGTAGAGATATAGTAGAAACATATATAAGAGTGATGGAAAAACAGATAAGAGATATGATAAATAAGGAATCATTGACTCCAAAGTTTAGTAATATGACAGGAAAAAAGAGAGAAGCCTTGAAGAATCTGGAACAAGATAAATCTATAATAGTGAAACCAGCTGATAAGGGAGGAGGAATTGTCATAATAAACTATTCTGATTATAAAGCAGAAAGTATTAGACATTTGGGTGATGGAAATAAATATAAAAAATTGGAATACAATCCAACTTTGGAGATAGAAACAGAAATCAGGGTCTTCTTAGTATATGCAATGGATCAGGGTTGGTGTACAATTACAGAAAAGGAAATGTTGACTAATGGGAAAGCAAGAACTCCTTGCTTTTATATACTGCCTAAGATACATAGGGATCCTGTGAGACTACCTAGATGATCTATAGTGTTAGGGGTAGATTCAGTTATGCGTTTGCTGGCCAAAGCACCTAGCTTCACCTGAACTCTTTTCTTCTAGGTTTCTTGAAAAGACAAAGGAAATAACCTTACCAGAGCAACAGTAAGGACTAAGGCTTCTTTTGGCTATGCAGGTTTACTGTGTGTTGTTATTTTTATTTTGTACTCACAGGGATTGTTACTGTTTGTTGCTAACATTTTATTGCTTTATTTTTCTCTGATTCAAATTGTTGTTGCTGGGTATACATTCTGCTGCATTATTACAGGTGTGTGCTTACAGATTACTGCTGTAATCTTCTGACTCAAATTGTCTTTTGCAAGGTATATCTTCTGTTACTGCTTTATTTTTCTCTGTAGCAAAGTGTTTCTTACTAGGTATTTCTTCTGTGAAATTATTACAGGAGGTACTTACATTTTTGTGACTTTTTATCATTAGCCTAAGCAAAATTAGTGTTTGCTACCATTTTATTTTATTTTGGTTCTTTTGCTAAACTTTTTTTTGTCTCACAGGTGTTGCAGTCTCCTTCTTACATTGAAGGAGTTAATTGCTTTCCTCCAACAGCTCTTCCAGGGGATTAGGTGTGTATCTGGGGGTGAAGCTGACAAATTGTCAGTCCCTTCCAACAGAGGGAAGGGTTAAAAGGTGAGGTTAGATGATATCTTGGAGGTGTAAGATTAGGTTTGCTGACCAAGGCACCTAGCTTCACCTGAACTCTTTTCTTCTAGGTTGTTTGAAAGGACAGAGCAAATAACCTTACCAGAGCAACAATAAGGATTAAGGCTTGTTCTGGCAAGGCAGGTTTGCTGTGTGTTATTTTATTTTGTACTCACAGGGATTGTTACTGTTTGTTGCTAACATTTTATTGCTTTATTTTTCTCTGATTCAAATTGTTGTTGCTGGGTATACATTGCCTACAGGTGTGTGCTTACAGATTAATGCTGTAATCTTCTGATTCAAATTGTCTTTTGCAAGGTATATCTTCTGTTACTGCTTTATTTGTCTCTGTAGCAAAGTGTTCTTACAAGGTATATCTTCTGTGAAATTATTACAGGTGGTGCTTTACAGGTTTCACAGTTTTATTTGTCATTAGGATAAACTTTCAGGGCAAATGCATTTGTTGCTGGGTGATTGTTTCTGCTCTTACCTCTTTGTTTCTTTCATCCATGGTTCTTCTTTTTCAGCAGGGGAAGGGATCACAGATCTCCAGGTAGGTCACCTGGGGGCCAGTGATCATCACATGGTATGGTTCAGTTTGGCCACTAGAACAAAATCATCCCATTCCAAGGCAAAAATATGGGACCTCAGAGGAGTTGACTTTGATAAGATGGCCAACAGAGTTAAGCTAGCCCTGGCAAAAAGAAATACAGGTGAGGGGGTACATGCAAAGTGGTCAAGCATTAAAGATGCAATACTTGAAGCAACATCCCATTGTGTTAGTGAGAAAAGGAAATGCAAAAGAAGAAGGAAACCACTTTGGTTCTCAAACACAGTAGCAGAAAAGGTCAGAGCCAAAAGGCTGCCCTTCAGGAAATACAAAGGAACTCAGCAGGATGAAGATAGGGAGGCATACCAAACTTCCCTAAGGGAAGCAGGGAAGGCAGTAAGGCAGGCAAAGGCCCAAACTGAGGAAACACTAGCACAAACAGTAAAAGAAGGTGACAAGACTTTCTATAGATACAGTAGTGAAAGGAGACATTCCAGAGAGGGGTATTGCTAAGATCAAAGGGGGATAAGGGGGTGTGTGAGGAGGAGGGCCATGTAAAAGCATCTATCCTAAATAGATACTTCGACTCAGTATTTACTGAAGAGAAGGTAGGGCAGGGCCCACAGCTCTGCACCATGGATACAGGGTGGGAGGGAGGTGTGCACTAGTCCCTTCACAAAGAAAAGGTCCTACTATAGCTTGATAAGCCTAGGGTGGATAAGGCAATGGGACCTGATGGCATACATCCCAGGGTACTAAAGGACCTAAGGGTGGAACTAGCAGAGCCATTATAAGAACTGTTTAGTAAGTCTCTGAGCACAGGAGAGGTCCCAGAAGACTGAAGCAGGGCTCATGTGATCCTGTTCCACAAGAGTGGCATCAGGGAGGAGGCAGAGAACAACAGACCAGTCAGTCTTACCTTAGTAGTGGGCAAGATTATGAAGACACTCCTTAAGGAAAGGATAGCACAACACCTGGATTCCATAGGAGTACAGGATCCAAGACAGCATGGGTTTACAAAAGGAAGGTCCTGTCAAACTAATCTCATAGATTTCTTTGACTGGGTAACTAGACTGGTGAACCAAGGGGGAGCAGTTGATGTTGCCTACCTTGACTTCAGCAAAGCTTTCGATACTGTTCCACATAGAAGATTGATTAATAAGCTGGGTAGGCTCAGGGTGGGTCAGGCGTTGGTCAACTGGGTGGCAAACTGGTTGACGGGCAGAAAACAGAGAGTGGTGATAAATGGTATACAGTCAGAAGAGATGCAAGTCACAAGTGGGGTATCTCAGGGATCAGTCCTGGGGTCAGTCCTCTTCAATATCTTCATCAGTGACATTGCAGATGCACTGAATGGTGAGGTTTGTCTGTTTGCAGAAGATACCAAGGTCTGCAACAGAGTAGATAATCCAGATGGTGTGGGGAGAATGAGAAGAGATCTGGATAAACAAGCAAAATGGTTGGAAGAGTGGCAACTGGGGATTAATGCAAAGAAGTTCAAGATCATGCACATAGGGAAGAGAAACCCTGAAGCCACCTATAGGCTGGGAGGGGAGATGCTGGCAGTCACAAGGGAAGAAAGAGACTAGGGCGTTATCATCACAGATGACCTGAAATCATCCAAGCAGACCTCTAAAGCAGTAGGTAAGGGCCAGAGGGACATTGGGGTGTATTAGTAGGGGTATCACAAGTCATAAGAGGGAGGTAATAATCCCTCTTTACAAGACACTGGTTAGGCCCCATCTGGAGTATGGTGTGTAGTACTGGAGGCCACATCTTCACAAGGACATTGACCAAATTGAGGCAGTCCAGAGAAGGGCAACCAAAATGGTGTAGTGACTGCATCTGAAACATATGACGATATATTAATTGAACTCAATATGTATACCCTAGAGCAAAGGAGGGAGAGAGGTGATACGATTGAAATATTCAAATACCTTAAGAGCATTAACAAAGTGAAAGAGTCTAACATGTTTCAATATAAGAAAAATAGTAGAACAAGAGAACATAGCATGAGATTAGAGGAAGGCCGATTAAGGGGTAATGTGAGGAAGTTCTTTTTCACAGAAAGGGTGGTGGATGCATGGAATGGCCTACCTCAGGAAGTGGTAAATATGAATACAGTGCATGGCTTCAAACAGGCATGGGATAGGCATAAGGGAGCAATACAGATGAGTATGAATAGATAGGCCATTGACAGAGCAAAGGCCTATGGCACAATCATAAGGTAGAAAAAGAAATGGGCAGACTGGATGGGCCTTGCGGTCCTTATCTGCCATCAACTTCTATGTTTCTTTATGTAGATTTCCATATACACGGAGAAGTGAAAAAAATGGGTACTTACATTAAAGACACAAGTCACGTGATAGAATTAATTTCTGAATTCAATGAGAATCTAGTAAGTGTTCAGGACCTATGGCTTGTCTCTTTAGATGTGAAAGATCTGTATACTAGTATACCCCATGAAGAGGATTTGGCATCATTGGAAGTGGCATTAAGAAATAGAGAAGAATAATTTCCCAAGACAGATTTTTTATTGGGATTGGCAGAATTTGTTCTAAATAAAAAAGATTTCCATTTAGAGAATGATTTTTATTTGCAAATCCATAGTACTACTATGGGTAGCACAATGGCTCCCTCTTATGCCAACCTTTTCATGTGGAATTATGAAAACACATATATATTAAATGCAGAGGTGAACCCATTTATAGGGACTATCAGAGGGTGGAAACATTTTATAGATGATGTACTGTTATTATGGGCAGGTACAAGGGAAGAACTGAACAAATTTAAACAATATTTGGATGGTAGGAACCAGAAGATAGTATTCTCTATGGAAGCAGGTGTAGATCAAATAGCATTTTTTGGATTTGTGTATTTATAAGGGGACAAATAGATTGGAAACCAAACTCTATCATAAAGAGACTGATAGGAATACAATTTTACATTATCAGAGTTAGCACGATCCCAAACTGAAGTAGATCATACCAAAATCATAGTTTATAAGAGGAAGGAGAGACAATAGCATGGATGGGAAATATCAGCAAGAAGTAGAAAGAATGACAGAAAGGTTTAGGGAGAGGGGCTACAAGAATGAGAATATACAAAAAGCCATAAGAGAAGTGGCAGACATACCACAGAGGAAGGCCCTTCAAATTAGAGAGGAGACAGAAATTGATAATAGAATAGTTTTTTTCAACAGCCTAAAGTTATTTGGGCAAGAAAATTGAAAAAGTTATTACAGAGAATTGGTATATTTTACAAGCAGGGGAAATACAGAATAAAAGATTTATGGAAAAACCACTGATAACATCTAAAAAGAATAAGACCCTGAGGGATAAATTAGTACAGACAGTGCATCAGGGCTCCAGACCACAGAGTAAACAACTACTGTTGGGACCTCTTAAGAAAGGGAATTTTCCCTATGGGCAGTACTTTCAGTGTAGTAATACATTGAAGAAACAATAATTTGAACATCCATATACAAATAGAAAATTTGTTATTAAACAACATATAACATGTAAATCCCATCATGTGGTTTATAGTTTTAGATGTCCATGTGAGAAACTCTGCATAGGAAAAATGAAACGGGAATTGCGAATTTGCATAAGTGAACATAAAAGTGACATAAGGTTAAAGGATCAGAATTCATTTGTGGCAAAGCACTTTAATCAATTGGGCCATACAGCAGCCTCTTTGATGTTTTGGAGGCAAGAATTGTTAGAGGAACCAATAGTGGGCAGGACCACGTGGGATGGTCTTCTCCGGAAAAGGGAAGTATTTTTAATTTACACTGTGGATTTTTTTAATTCAAGAACTATTTTGAATAAAACATGTGATTGGAATTTATATTGGAAATGAAAGAGCCCTGAAGCTGAAATCTGTCTCATCTACAGAAGGATTTACAGTTTGGAAGAGTAACCCTAAAGTTTGATTTCTGTCTGGATCTCTACTGGTTCTCAAAATCAAAAATGAAATTAAAATGGACTTCTATGGAGTCGATTAAATAACAAAACGTATAACATGTATGATGTATTTTGCATAAAATAGTGTGTATGCAGATTTATTTTTTACGTTTGTTAAACAAATAAAAGATTAGGTGATGGTATTGGAAACATTGTACATCTATGTATTTTCTTTCAGCAGGAAATTTCCTTAGGCTATTCAGATTTATTTAGATAGTTGGATATAAGAGATGAACATGTCTCTTCATGTAAGACAAAGAAATGCAATTGTTAAATGGGGGTTTAATTGTTAAAATGAAGAAAAATAATTTTCTGCATGTAGCTGAGGAGCAGGAGTGAACCCACAGCTCACTGATTAGTTTTCAGTATGTCTGCATACGCTTGATTTAACTGAGCCATGGGAGGGAAGGAGTGTTCATGCTTTAAATTGAGCACTGGGAATCATGGAGTGGGAGGGGTTTGGACATCATTGTGACTTCTTTACTCCCCATTACTCTTGCAGCTTTAAAAGCAAGTTTGAAATAACTCTGGTTAGATTTTTAAATCCAGAAGTGGGGTATTGCCACTGTGCAATGAGGTAAGCTTCAAAAAGGAATACTTGTATTTAAAAACAAGTTTGTAGGAAACTCTGCCTTTAATTAGAGCCTCATAGTTTCAGGGTGAAGAACTTATTTGAATTATATCTCTGCTGTTTAGAAGAATGTTAGAAGGCTACATAAAATGAAACTCTAAGGAAAAATATAAAGCCTGCTTGCAGTGAGCAAGATATGGATAAAGAAAGGGTACAGATGCCAGATGTCTTTAACTATTTAAAAAGCTGGAAGGGGACAATTTGAAGTGATAGAAATTGTAGAGAGAATGGTAGTGTTTGGGGGACTGAGTTTTAAAAAAGAAGGAATGAAACTGGCTAAGGCAAAATTAAAATGAACACTTAAAAGGGCTCTTGAAAATTCTTATTTATTTATTTATTTATTAAAATCTCGGATTACAAATACCTTTGAGCAGAAACTGCTCGTTTATAAAGGTTCCACGTCAAAGGATGAGGGTCAACATACATACAGAGGTAGTAAAACAATGCACAATAAACAACCAAAACAACTAAAAGCAAAAATAAAGATACTCAGTTATAACATACTTTGAGATAATATTCATATAACTAGCAGCTTGAGTAGGCAGCTGGCTGCGGTAACAATAAGAGACAGAGGGCACCATAGGCAGTTAGTATTGCAGGCATGTGACCGGGAGGGGAAGTTGGCAGGCTAATGGGCCACTGTCTGATGGTGGTGGAAAATGTCTTGTACCAGTGGAGATGCGAAGCAGGAAAGGAGTCACAAGGAAGGCCCAGTGCCAGAGGGAATGAGACTGGGAAAGAGCGGGCTGTGAGACATGAGTGAGCTGGGAGGTGTTTAGAGAGATCTCTGTTCAGAGAAGCAGTCACATTGAGTGGTAGAGGTGAGGTAAAGTTTGAGATTCCTTTTGAAGGGTCCAAGTGTAGTAGAGGAAAGTGCTTCTTTATTGAGGGAATTGAACCACTAAGCGGCTCTATAGATAAAGGACCGCTGACCCATGGAGGTACGACATCTGGGAACCTGAAAAGTTAGAGATTGGGCACCACGTGTTTGTTGATTGCCACTGTAGGTAGTAAGGAGAGAGCTAACACCAGGTGGCATGAGACCGAGGAGAATCTTTTTGGTAAGTAAGCAGGTCTGGTATTGTATTCTGCTGAGTATGGGTAGCCAGCTGGCCTGTGCATAGAGGTCACAGGTGTGAGTTTGTTGGGCTGCACCCGTTAGTAGTCTACAGGTTTTGTTGAGAGAAACTGAGATCCTGTGGAGGGTGCATGTTGAGGCAGAGCCATAGATGGTAAGGCCGTAGTCAATGATAGAGGTGACAGAGCTGTAGATGGCTAGTTTAAGGGCATCCGCAGGCATACAGTGCTTGTGTTTGTGTAGTAGTCCAATCTGTATATTGGCGGTCTTGGCAACAATGTCAATATGCCGAGTGTAGGAGACGGTACTATCCAGGGTAATACCAAGGTACTTGAACTCCTTGACTTGTTTGAGTGGGTTCCCAGCGTGGTTCTTGATGGTGAGGGACAGAGAGTTGTGGCTGCTCCATCGGTTACAGAAGGACATGGCTTTAGTCTTGCTGTGGTTCAGGACAAGTTTATGAGAACTGAATCAGTCTTCGATGCGCTTGAAGTCGAGCTGCAGCTGGGATTCAAGGACTGTAATGTCGTGATGGCTGGAAAACAGGACTGCATCGTCTGCGTATAGTAATATTTTTTGGTGGCAGGCACTGGGGAGATTGTTGATGAAGAGGGAGAAGAGTAGAGGGCCCAGAATAGACCCCTGGGGGAAAATAAATACTCTGCAGCAGGCTATGTTTAACATTGGCAGTGAATAACAGGGTCTGAGCATAAGAGAAGGATAGATGTGAAAATTAAAGATATTCTAAGTGAATTAGTGAGAGATTTGGTAATGAATGGAAGTGAAGGCCTGGGGAAATGTTTGCCTGCTGAAATAATATAATATCTAGTTCTATTTGTTTGTTTTCAGGGTCTTTTTTGAAAGGACTTGCAAAATGAAACATAGAAACATAGACTTTGACGGCAGATAAGGACCACTTGGCCCACCCAGTCTGCCCATTTCCCTACCTACTGGATAAGCTGCAGATTCTAGTTAACCAACGGCCTACTTTCTGCCACCCCCAACTACAATTGCCTTATGTCTGTCCCATGCATGTTTGAATTCCCCCACTGTTTTAGACCCAACAACCTACCCAAGAAGGCAGTTCCATGCAACCACCACTCTCTCTGTGAAAAAAAAAATTCCTCACATTACCCCTGAGCCATCCCCCCATTATCTTTAAATTGTGACCCCTTGTTCTTACACATCTCTTTTTCTGAAAGGTGCTACCCTCCTGGACTTTGTTGATTCCCTTGAGGTACTTGAACATTTCTATCATGTCCCCACTGACCCTCCTTTCATCAACGGTATACATATTAAGCTCTTTTAGTCTCTCTTCATATGATTTCTGATGCAGACCCTGCACCATTTTGGTTGCCCTCCTCTGGACTGCTTCCATCCTGTCTATGTCCTTGCATAGATGAAGTCTCCAAAACTGCACACAGTACTCCAGATCGGGTCTCACCAACTGCCTGTGCAGAGGGATAACCACTTCCCTTTTTCTACTTGTGCTGCCCCTTCTTATGCATCCCAGTATCCCCCTGGCTCTCCTTACTGACTTCTCACATTGCTTACCAACCTTTAGATCATCTGATATGACTACCCCCAGGTCCCGTTCCATTTTTGTTGTTGTTAGTACCTCCCCTGCTATTGTGTACTTTTATCCTGGGTTTTTGTTTTCCAGGTGCATTACTTTGCACTTCTTTGCATTGAATCTAAGTTGCCATATGTCTGACCTCCAACCTTGCCAAGTCCCTTCTCATCCTTTCTACACCCCCTTATGTATCAACTCTGTTACAGATCTTTGTGTCATCTGCAAAGAGACATACCTTTTCCTCTAGACCCTCTACAATGTCACCTATAAAGATGTTAAAGAGGACTGGACCCAGTACTGAGCCCTGAAGTACTCCACTAGTGACCCCCTTTCTTCGGAATGTGTTCCATTCACTATTACCTTCTGTGTCCTGTTGTGCAGCCAGTTTGCTACCCAGGCTACCACCCTGGGACCCACTCCCAGGCTGGCTAACTTGATTATTAATCTTTTGTGTGGGACTGTGTCAAATGCCTTGCTAAAGTCTAGGTAGGCCATATCCACAGCCCCTCCCTATTCTATTACTTTGGTCACCCAGTCAAAGAAATCTATTAGATTCATCTGACATGACCTTCCTGCTGTAAATCCATGCTGCTTTGGGTCCTGTGCCCCACTGGCCTCTAGGTACTCAACAGTTCTTTCTTTCAGAAGTGATTCCATCATTTTCCCTACCACTGAGGTCAAACTTACAGATCTGTAGTTTCCTGCTTCTGCCTTGCTCCCACTTGTGTGAAGGGGAATCACATCTGCCCTCCTCTAGTCCTCAGGTACCACCCCATCCTCCCATGATTTGTTAAAAAGTATGGTCAGTGGTGTCACTAGGTCCTCCCTTAGTTCTTTCAGGATTCTGGGGTGAATCCTATCAGGCTCCATTGCTTTGTCCACCTTGACTTTTAGGAGTTCTTTCAGGAATCTTTTTTCTGTAAATGGACTAGTGTCAACCCCCCTACCCAGAGTGCTTCTGTTGTCTGGTTTAGGTAACTCCTCATCTTCGTTTGTGAATACTGAGCAAAAGTATTCATTCAGTATCTCTGCCTTTTCACTGTCTCCCTCTGCCCACCTCCCCTCTCCCTTATTAATCTTCACTATTCCTCCCTTAACCTTTCTATGCTCCCTACTGTACCTATAAAAGGTTTTATCCCCCTTCTTAACTGAACTGGCTATTTTTTCCTCGGTTTGGGCTTTTGCTAGTCTGACTGCCTTCCCCACTTCTTTCTGCTTTAACTGATACAGTTCCCTGTCGTGCTCCTTCTGTGATGCCTTATACTTTTTGAATGCAGCCTTTTTGTCCTTAACCTTCCCTGACACCTCTTTTGAGAACCATAGTGTTTTTTTTACTCCGCTTTGTTTTCTTTATCTGTTTCACATAAAGGCTTGTTGCCTCTATGATGGCAGTTTTGATTTTTCTCCATTGTTCTTCCACCCCTCCTTTTTGGCCATTTGCTAGTGTATTCCTCAGGTATTCACCCATTTTGCCAACGTTAGCCCTTCTAAAGTCCAGTATGCTTGTTTTTGTATGGTTTGTCTCCATGGTTGTGCTTATCGTGAAGCACACTGTGCAGTGGTCATTTGTTCCCAGATGTCTACTGACTTCTAAATTTGTGATCCTCTCTCCATTTGAGAGTACCAGGTCTAGTATTGCTCCCTCCCGAGTGGGTTCCAACACTAGCTGTTTAAGGCCTGCCCCCCGCAGAGCATTGAGAATGACCCTGTTCTTGGATGTGGCTGCAGTACATGTCATCCAGTTAACATCTGGCATATTCAGGTACCCCATCAACAGTATCTCCCCTTTTTCAGCCATTTTGAGAATGTCCTCTATCATTTTCTTGTCCATTTCCTCCCGTTGAGATGGGGGTCTGTATACAACCCCTGTATGGATTGTGATGCCATTCCCTGTCTCCAAGGTGACCCAGGGTGCCTCTTGTCCTCCCCCTTTACATTTTAGTTCTGTAGCTTTGATCCCTTCCCTTATGTATAGAACTACTCCACCTCCTCTTTTCCCCTCCCTGTCCCTTCTGTCGACTGTGTACCCCGGTATGTTGACATACCAGTCATGGTTCTCTGTGTACAATGTTTCTGTGACTGTCACAATATCCAGTTGTTCATCTTCCATCAAGGCTACTAGCTCAGGAAGCTTGTTTCCCAGACTACGGGCATTGGTACTCATTGCCCTCCATTTAATGTTGGATTTATCCTTTTTTCCCCCATGCCTACTCTTTTTGCCCTTGTCTATTTTTCCATTTACCCCTGTTCTGCCCTCTGTTGAGCACTGTACCTCAGTGTTTACCTTAACACCCATCATATTTTGTCGGGGGGGCTTGCAATTTTCTGCCTCTTATTAGCACCTCCCCCCATGGCTAGTTTAAAAGCCTGCCAAGGAAGCATTTAAACCTGTCACTTAGGATCTTGGTTCCCTTCGTGGACAGATGCAGACCATTGTGCCAGTAAAGACCTTTATCTCTCTAGGTGTACCCCCAGTCCCCAATGAAGCCAAAGCCCTGTGCTCTGCACCAGTTTTGCAACCATTCATTAAACTGCATGGTGTGTAGTACCCTAGCTTCACCCCTGCCATGGACTGGCAGCACCTCTGAGAAGGTTACTGTGCTTGCTACCTGTCTGAGGCCCCTCCGCAACTCCACAATTTCATCCTGCACTGCACTGATCCCATGCATAGCTAGGTCATTTGTCCCAAGGTGGACAATGATATCCAGTTCCCTCTCCTGTGATGCTGCTTCTGCAATCCTGAGGATTCACTTCTTGTCCCTCCAAGCCATGGCACCAAGGAGGCACCTTACTTCCCTCTCCTCTCCTCTCCCTTCCCTAGGTCCACCCCTCTAACAATTGTGTCCCCTATCAGAAGCTCTTTCCTTCCCCTGTGGTGTCCCTTGCCACCCTTCTGTGGGTCTCCCTTGTGGGTGTCCTCAGCATTCTTTTTGGTCTCCACTGAGGGTGCCATCATAGAGGAACCTTGCTCTGCCAGACTGGTGTATGGTTTGTGTAGAGGTACAACTAGGGGGCTTCGCCTCTGTTCTACCACCCGCACCCTCCAGAACCCACTATAGTTCAACTGCTCTTCATACTTGGCAGCCTCTGTGGCAGTGGTTGTGGCAGTGGTGCTCTTTGGGTGGGGGAGGCCTCCTTAGTCCTTGCCAGTTCAGCGTGGAGGTGGGCAACCTCCTCCCTCAGAGCTGACAGTTGCCTGCAAACAGGACAGCAACACAGTTTCCAGAATGTCTCCTGGAAAACTGTTGCCCCACAGCCAGTACATTGCACCACTCCCCACATGTCCCTCTCCCTTATGATATACAATATGTAATAAATATATTTAAATATTTTTTTTCTTCCTTTTTGTGGTGTGTACTTACCCTTTATGCACTTTGCTGGGTTATTAAGAATATGACAGTTCTGCCCCAAGACTGTTGAGGAAGTGATGTCAGAACATTGGTTATAAAGGAAACATCATGCCTGGGGGGGTGCGGAAGGGTAGGGGGGTGGGTAGTCCACAACCACTGGTGACTGTTAGAAACAATCAAATACACCACTGCTCCACCACCCTGGTGAGTACTGCCCTTTATAGTAATTCAACTAACCTCCAGTAACTGATTTGTCAACTATTTAAAAGTAATTTGATGCAAACTGTTACAGAATACTAGTAGACAGTCCAGTTACTCACAAAGGAAAATCAAATATGCAGTTATTTCAACCCTTCTGAAGTTGCCCACAAGCTAAGCAGTTTTGAAAACCCCTTCCTGATTTAAAAACGAAAATAATTAAACACAAAGCAATACCAATGTAAAACTGTAAAGTAAGGAAAACTTCCCTCAGATGTAAGTAAGAGAGATTTGCTGCAGATTTCTAGTCCAATATAATATATCCCATGCAGCTTCTCAGTTGTTTCAAAGCACACTCTGTTACACAAACTGAAGAGATGGGCTTCTGTCTGAAATAGGATCACACCAGTAGTTTATAGTAATTGATCTATGCTGGAATGTTCCATCCAAAACAATGATGATGCAAGGTCTCCCTGACTAGTGAAGACAATTTCCACCACCTGGGGCTCTGTCTGGCATCAAATTACAAACTGCAGCCTGTGCTATTAGTAGTACACAGCCACCACCAGTAAATTATTTCAAAATATATAGATGCATCTGAGTAGAGTGATATATTCATATTGAACACAACAAAAGAAGGTATGCTGTTTTTAATGAATTTTTGTATTAGAAATTAAATGATGTGACTGTGCAATTGTTGTAAAACAGTGATATTTAAACAGGAGGATAATGTAATATAAGTATTTGTTTTAAAGAGGTGCATTATATAAATGGGTGGAGAAATGGAGCTGGAGTGTTGAAAATATATATAAAAATGTTCTATGTGTTGTATTCTGATGTATTGTTATATGTTCTTTTTGTCTAGATAAAAGAACACTGTATTTGGGGGTTTGAAGAAGTGGCGTTTTGCTACAAAACTGTTGCCTAGGACTGTTGGTGTGGATTTTTTGATAAATAAAAAGAACTGTATTTTTAGCAATGAAAATTTGTGTGTGTAGTGGAGTTCTTCGTATGTTTTGAAACTGTTTTGATGTTATGCATTGCCATTTTGGATTACCCAATTATTGATACAGAGAATAAGAAAGGGCAACCTAAACCAATATTCTGTGCTAAGTACCTCAGCAAAAGTCACCATAAGTGCCACCTGCTTGAGTCCCTACCCAGTTCCTTGACATCATCATGTTCCTTGCCAGATCATTTTGTACCCAGGTGGACAATGACTTCTAACTTCCTCCCATATCCTTTTGTCCTAGTGACCTCTGGATATTCTCTCCATCCCTCAAAGCCAAAGCTCATCTCAGGCACTTCACTTCCCGCTCCCTTCCTCCCCCCACTCCCAAGCCTATCCCCCCAAACAAAAAAAGTCCCCAAACAGCAGCTTCTTCCTCCTTGGCTTGGGGGCCTCTTCCTTCATCCATCCCTCCCTCCTTGGGACCTCCCTTCTTTTGATTTTTAATTCAGTATACTTATTGAATTTTGTGTACAGATGACCCACAGACATCATCACAGGAACATTATACAGAAACATGTACAAGAATCCAACCTATGTACAGAGGAGTGGTATGAGTTTAACATAGTCAAAGGAGAGATGAGCAGCATGAGCAGTTAGGCTTAGTACTAAGCTCTCTGCACCCAGTGTGGACAAAAACAAATGGCTCTTACAGACTACTTAAGACATTAGTTACAATTACTGTAGTTACATTATTCTCCCTCATCTTTTGGCAGTGTGCAGAGTTTATGAAGTTTGCTCCAGTGTTTTTTGTTGCATATTTTTTCCTGCCTTACCTCCTCGGCAGGGGTGATACTATGGTTCCCCCTTCTGGTCTTCCCCTGGTGGCCCCTGCACCATGCGCCATGCCCAAACTCACCTCCTCATTCTCTAACCCATTCAGTCCACATTGCACACCCCATAGTGTGGAAGATCTTTGAGGAGTCAGGGTCAGAGAGAGCACCCTAGGAGAATCTGGTGCAGCGCCGGTGGGCTGTCCATCATGAGCACAGGAGGATTGGGTCTATTTGTCTTTATACTGGTTACCCCCCCATGGCACAGGTGTGCAAGGACATGAATGATGTTGCAGTATGCGCTTCTGTGCACCGCACGTTCGATGTCAGCCCGCGCCGACCCCTTCAATTCACCAAGGCTTGCACTGACCTCCAGCCATCGCCAGGAGCCAGCATAACTGTAGTAGCATAACTGTAGTTGTGCCCCCCACCCTCCCTGGAGGAGGAGAGCAGTCCCTGGGATGCTCAGTCCTCCTCCCCCTGGCCGCCCCTCTGACACCCAAGGTTGTTCCCACTCCCAGGTCGTCGGCATGGTGCAAGGTGTGGCATCCAGTGTCTCAACCCTCAGCACCACCAGGCTGGCTTCTAGTGTTTTTTTTTTTTGTAACTCTTTTCTCACCACAACCCCAGGAACTCTCTCCGGCAGTTCTCGGTGGCCCAGGTCTCTACCTCCGACCTGAGACTCCCTTACTTCTCCCCCGCACAGTGCTGACACAACCTCCGGATCTGCACCACCTGGAGGAAGGGCTGCCTACCCACCCAGGGCACTCTATATATAGTATAGAGTGTCAGGACTGCATGGTTAGGCCGTGGAGAGGAGGGAGCCCAGTGATGGAGTGTGGTCCTGGGGCTGAGGGTACCTTTGCCCATCCCAGGTGTGGAGTAATTTTTCCCCCTTGTATCTGCCCCATGTGGAGTGCAGCCATCAAGGCATCACTATGCCATTGCTCCATCCCACTGCATATGCAGCCTTGCTATGTCATGTGCCACCGACCGCTGTCAGAGGTCGCTCTATGAGCGATCACTCCCCTGAACCCTCCCCAGGAAGACAGAGCAGTTCATTTGGATGCTTGATCTCATCCCTCCCCTGCCAACCCCTGATGACCTGGGCTCATTCCAGAACCCAGGTCGCAAGTGTGGCACGAGGTGTAGCGTCCAGTGCCTCAACCCTCAGCACTACCGGGCTGGCTAGTGTTTTTTAAATAGGGGAAGCAGATTGTTCACACTGGCAATTGTTTTTTTTTGTACCATTAAATTCATTAATAATTCTCAGTTCCACTCTTGGCATGAGAGAACTTCTTCATCTATCCAATGACGCAAAACAAACATTTTAATAGATGCAGCAATAGTAGGCATATGACATTTCCTTTCTTTCACAGAGCTGGATTTGAAGTCCCATAATATACAGACAGCTGGGGTGAACAGATCTTGTAGACCAAGAAGTGGGCGCATGTTATTCTTTATGTTGTTCCCGAGGCCTTGGACCAGTTCACACTCCCAGGGGATATGCAATAAGGACCCCTTAAGCTTTGTTACACTTGGAGCAGACATCTGTTTGTAACTAGCACCATTTACAAAGCTTAATGGGTGTCAAATAAAGGTTATTAAAAATATTAAACTGAATTAGCCAAAGTGTGTCATTTTTGAGAAATACATAGGTATCTTTCCAGATCTGCCATTTGAGTTGGAGTTGTGGGAATTCCATCTGCCATTGGGGACAGACACAATCTTCTTTGAGGGGGACTTGTCAAATAAAAGATTATCAAAGCAGAGATAGCATGAAGTTGCATGGCTGCTTGTAGTAAAGGGACTAATAATGCATGATTATTGGTGTACCAAGTAGAGATCCAAGATGTTACACCTGGATAGTTGTACAAATTAGAAAAATGACTCTGTTATCGAGATTTTATTGAGTTTTAAATTATTCAAAAGGTAGTAGGCTGCCATCATGGAGCAGATGCTTCAATATATATAAGCCAGACCAACTGGACTCTTTTATAGATAGCCCAGCAATCTTAAAATTTGAGTTATTAACAATGGGATGCGTTACATCTTTGGCAGGCAGGATTTTTAGAAAGTGGAAGAGCTGGCTATCAATTTTAATGGATGTTAAAATGACTGAATGTTTTGTGAGTTTAGGTAGGTTCTTCAGTGCAGTATAAATAAGAAAACAAGGGAGATACAGGCTGTAATGCATTGATCCTTTTTAATTGCTTTCCTCTGTGGAGACAGTCTTGTGCTTTGGCTTGTGAGTCATAAGCAAGCCACTTAGGATACTTACTAGTCTGTGCTGCAAAATAGCAGATTTTAAAATGCGTAAGTCTAAGGCCACCCTGTATCTTGGGCCTGGCTAATTTGTGAAATGCTCTTCGATATCCTTTATCAGCCCAAATAAATTTAGATACTATGGCATGAATCTTGGTGAACAAAGTCATCAGTGTATGGATGGTCATCATGTTGAGGGGGAATAATAACATGGGCAGAATATTCATCTTGAAAATACTGCCCCATGGCACTAGTGGCAAGGAGCTCCAACTGGCAAGGTCTCACTGTAAATTTGTGACAAGATCATCTAAGTAAAATTTTTCATAGCAGCCTGACTTTTGCCTATTTCAATACTTAGATGGCCAGGTGAGCCCCATCTGAACAATGTTATATGGTACATAAGTGACCACGGCCCCTTAGACTTTCAATTCTTTGTTTGAAAACAAACTTTGGTGGCCAGCTCCATGGCGTCGAGCACAGGGGTTCGCTCGGTGCTCTGGCAACCCGGGTTCGCGCCCCGAGCCCAGGTACCAGGAGCAGAGACCAGCAAGGGAGGGGTTCTACAAATGCCCATTGGACACTTCCCTCCCGGGGAGTGGGATTTGCCTGGGGACCTGTGGGTGGATTGGTGGTGAGCTTGGGGACGTGCTGCCTTGACACACCAACGGCAAGCCCCCACCCCAGGAATACCCTGCGTGCTTATGCAAGGCCGAGAACTGCAGTAGCCAGGGCACAGAAAATGGAAATTATGCCCTGTTCCAACCGGATGATGAGTGCCTTGGCCCCTGCCACCCAAAGCCCCAGAGCCAGCCTGGATCCAGCCCTGCAGCACCTGGGATGCGATGTCGGCCATAAGGCCATTCTCCCCCCAGAAGAGAGGGATCATCCCAGCATAGGCCTATGCTGGGTTACCCAAGGTAGGCTTCAATTGGGGCTGGGAGAAGGTGGCAGGAGGTTGGAGGGTGGCAGGAAGATGCTGGCGCTCTGAAGGAGTGGCCGGTCGGGCTGTGTGGGAGGTGCATAAAAAAAACAACTTTGGAGCCAGAGATGTGAACAAGATTAGCATTGGTTGGAATCCTTTTACACCTGTCGAACAGATTCACGCTTTGAAATTCAAGCAGGTGTTCACACTGAGATATACATAATTCGATTTCAGTTTGGAGAGTCACATTCATTCACACTTTGTCAAGATTGCCCTGCACCGTTTCTAAGTTTCAACTTTCAAATCTTTGCAAAGGCCTAACTTTTTTTGCATTCAGTGTGTGTTGCATCTCAGGGTTACCTGGGTAATTTAGGTATAAAATATTCAACAACTAAGAATACCCTTATGTCGGAACCAGGACCACCAATCTGTACTAATTAAGCAGGACTGGCATGGGCCAGAAAGAGGCACGTAGACCTTGGATGGTGCAAACCAAATCCTATCCTTTCCCTGGTATTGTGAGTTTATTGCATTTTTCATCACTGAGAAAACAGCACTACACCACTGAGATTAGAAAATGCACAGTGCTCAATAAATGTGCATCAATGGTGATACAGTGATCTAACTCACTGAGTATGCAGAGTTTCTGTGCTGCTGGCCAGATTGATTCACTGAGACTTTATTCATATGGTGCCCATTTGTCAGAGACACTCTGGTTACCTAACATTATGTCAATAGCACTATACACAGTATGCCATCAAATGAATGAAAGGGCCTTGCCAAGCAATAATGAACTAAAAACACAGCCTCATCCAAAAACAAATAGACTTCAATTGAATGCTTTTGAGATCTGGTTTAAAAACAGCAATGGACACAGGCAAAGCAAATGGAACTGAGTAGGACACCAGAACTGAGGGATAAAGAATATTTCAAGGAATAAGCCTGACAGGAAAGGCAGTAGGGTGGCTCTTTTTGTAAGGCAGGAAGTAACCATGGAAGACAAGGAAGACATAGGGATGACAGGGGCAAAAAGTGTCGCACAGTCCATTGGATCAAGTCACCCTGGAGGTGTGCAACAGGCCCCAAAACAGGTCATCAGAACATGATGCCTATATGTTCTGAGAAACTGCAAAAGCAGCTAAATCGGATGCAGTGGTAATCTGGGGGAACTTCAATCTCCCGGTTATAGACAGGCACCTTGAGACGGCTAACGGAAGGGCTGGCAAAGAGTTTCAGTCTGCTTTCAGGGACTGCTTCCTACTGCAACATGTCTAACAGGGGACTAGTTTTCAGGCCACTCTTGACTTTGTTCTCAGCATTGGGGATGCTGTAATCTCCAGAGTGAACAGCAAGCAGAGGAATAAATGAGAGACAGTGACCATACAGTAACAGAGAAGGTGGAGGTTTGAGGAGCTGGACTGGCTGCAGTGGGCATTGGACTCTGAGCTTCCAGTGGGGCACCTGACATAAGCCTGTTGCCCGCCTTAGTTAAATACAAGTTTTTGCTATTATATTTGCATTTTATTCTTCCACGGGTCCAGAGCAGTATCTGGACTGCCCATAGAACTTTCTTGATCAGCCTCTATGTCATTACAGCTGTGAGGTATCAGAATGTATTGATTCATGGGCTCTGTGGGGCACTAAACAATGCATGTCAAAAATGCTTTTATGTTTACACAATGGCCTGGATACTATGAGGGTTTGGCAATAGACTCTTGCATACGGAGGAGGAGGGGTGATTGAGAATATTATCCCTATTCTGGTGTCTGACAGTTTTACTGGTTCTGTTACAGAGACAAACTAAACATCTGGGGCTCTCAGGGTGGCTTCTAATTTTGAGAGGATAATCCACCACCATCTCTGTCTCAGACCTGGAGGCAGTGCAGAGTTAGTCTGGGGTAGGGAACAGAGATCTCCTACTAGAGATTTCCCACCTTGTAAGTGGACAATCTAACTGCACAAGCAGGGTTCTCATCCAATTGGTGACTCTGCTATTCTGGTTTATATGTTTGTTATTGAATATGGAGCACAGAGTGAAAAAATGGTGGTTTAGACTCTTGGTTATGATGTGCTGGGTTTGTCTTGATGCTAGTTAGTTCTTCTCATGGATGACTTTTGCATACTCAGGAATATGGCTAGTTCAGATACATTAATAGTTTCCTATAACATCAGTGACCTTACTAACCCAGTAAAGCATAGCAAAATTATGTCTTTTCTTAAAAAGACCAGAGTTGAATTTCTTTTGTTACAGGAAATACACCTACAGTACCCACTGCTGAGCATAAGTTGCAGTTCTTTGGTTACCAGAGAGTTGCCGCTTCCCCCTGCAAAGCAAGGTGACTTAGGGGGGATGGCCATTCTGGTTCTAAATTCTGTGACTTTTGTGATGATTGACCAGCTGAGAGATAAGGAAAGTCAGCATGTTTTACTTAAGCAATGATATAATGGAGTGATTATTATCCTGATCTCAGTGAATGGGGAGACTGGATGGGCCTGGCAGTCCTTATCTGCCAACAAATGATATGTTTCTATGTTTCTATGCCACTGCCCCCCCACCGAATCTGACTACTGTTCTTATAGGAATATGCTTTTGTGGGTTACAGATTGGGGAAGGGGGCTCTGATGTTTGGTTCACCTTTCCTTCCTACCTCAGCTGGACAGTACCTTACAGATACCAAAAAAGGAACACCAGGTAGCAAAGAGGGTTAGGATATTGTTAGCTGAGATGGGATTTGTAGATACCTTGTGGCATTTCTATGACCAGTGTAGAGACTATGTTTACTACTCCTCCCCACCAAATCTACTGTAGGTTAGACAACGTTCTGGCACAAAAAGAACTGATGGGTTCTCTTGAAGAATCCTGGAGGGGGTTGATTAATCACTCAGACCACATCCACATTCCACATTTTTATGTTTGCTTGCACGCATGTGCAAGAAACATAGTGCCATCATCCGAGTTTTCGGAGGTATGGCAGCCCTCTTCCAATTCAGTCAATGTGTTTGCAGGCGCTGATCGCGGTTCTCAATCAACTCTGCAGCTGTCTACTGACAGCAGTTGAATGCAATGCGTGCAGTTGAGGAGAGCTCCGCTTGCGAGCAGCACTCCCTCCACCGCATGCACACACAATATTGCGTGCTCATGCACCCCCACGCACAAACTGTGTGGCCGATGGGGGTGCCCAATCTCGCGTTGGCGCCACGCCCCCCCAAAAAAAGCTTTCTAGGTACCACACTGGGAGCCCACCCCAGTGTGACACGTCCGTATGGCTGACGGGGGTGCCCAATCCCCCGTTGGCTCCAGGCCTCCCCAAACAGCCTTACAGCTGCCACACTGGAAGGCCACCCCAGTGTGGCAAATGTCCCGTGTTGTCTTCCTTTAAGAAAAAAAAAACCTGTAAACAAGAAAATGTTCCCTCGGCGGTCTCTCAGCCCACCCATGCCCACTGCACACCCTGCCTCCCCACACCCACACCCCCCACACCCAATACTTACCTCTGGAGCTCAGCACGACGATCTTCGTTGGACTGGGAACATGTCTACACTCTTCAAAGCCGACCATGAACTGAGGAAATGCCGGTAAGCTGTATAATGTAATAAATAGGGTTTTTTTCAACTTTAATGCATATCTCAGGCATTTTTTGGAATTTTGGCACCAAATTTTCAACATGGGGTTTTTGGGACCCCTGTTCATGAGTTCTTGAACTGTCATGGCATTAATCAGGCCCAAAGGGTGATTTCACAGTCACTGCATGAAATCACCTTTTGGGACTGATTAATGAAACGACAATGCCAGTGTTCATAAGGTGGTCTCTCAAAAAGCCTATGTTGCAAATTTGGTGAAAACATTCCTAAAAATGACTGTTTTTCGAACGTGCATTACGCAGTTCCTACACACGCTCATAAGTTTGCAAATTTTTAATATTTGCACTCCAGAATTTCAACATTGCCATTTTACCATACCTCCTTATGAGCAGTACAGCTGTCATTTTTCACATGTTGCCCAAAATGTGTTTCCCTGCATGCAGCACACAATGGCGCAGTTGGTGTGTGCAATCAATGTTTGGGACAGATTAAGAAAACCACAGTGACACTGTTCATGAGCAGAGGTGATAAAATGGCTATGTTGAAAATGTGGTAAATAAATTTCTAAAAATTACTGTTTTAGGAGAGCACGTTTCACAGTTCCTACTTACACTCGCAAGTTTGCGAACTTTTAATATGTGCATGCCAGATTTTCAACATTGCCATTTTATTACACTTCCTTATGAGCAGTACAGCTGCCATTTTTCACATCTAGCCCAAAATGTGTTTCCGTACATGTAGTGCACAATGGTGCAGTCGGTGTGCAAAAGCAATGTTTGGGACACATTAAGAAAATCACAGTTACACTGTTCATGAGCAGAGGTCTTAAAATGGCTATGTTGAAAATTTGGAGACAAAAGTCCATAAAATGACTGCGTCATGAGTGAGCATTGCGCAGTTTGCTCGCACCCTCGTAAGTTCATGACTTTATGATATTTTCAGTCCAGATTTTCACCAGTGGCATTTTTCCACACTTCCTTATGAACAGTACAGCTGTAATTTTTCACAACATGGCCGAAATGTGTTTTCATACTTTCAGCACAGAAATGCGTGGTCGCTGTGGGAAATCATTGTTCGGGACAGATAAAGAAAATTACAGTGACACTGTTTATGATCAGAGGTCCCAAAATGCCTGTGTTGACAATCTGCTGTAGAAAATCCTCAAACTAATTACATTACGGGTGTGTGTTGCACAGTTTCTATGCACTCTCATGACTTCACCATTTTTTTAAATATTTTCACTGCAGATTTTCAACATTGCCATTTTTTACACCTCCCCATGAACAGTACAGCTGTCATTTTTTACATCCTGTTAAGAATGTGTTTTTGCACCTGTGGTACCAAATGCCATAGTTGCTGTGCAAAAGCAGTTTTCGGCTAACAAACTGATATTGCCACTGTTCATGAGGTGGGTGTCACAAAAAACCATGTTGAAAATTTGGAGTGAAAATACGAACGAATGCCTGAGGCATTAGGGTTTCCGATAATAACACCCTACCCTGTAGAGGATGACAGGCATCAGGGGTGTGACTTGGGATTCTCGCCTGTAATGCTCATACCATTCCACACCCTGCAGCCAGTGAGAGGCATCAAGGTATGCCTTGGACTCTTCGGCCCCAAAGTTCACCCCATTCTCCTATACCACACTCATCTCACCATATTTCCTGATGGAATGGGGTGCACATAAGGGCCAAAGACCCCAAGGCACACCGTGACACTTGTCGGTGTCTGCAGGGTAGGCTGTGGTGAAATGGTGTGGCCATTATGCCTGATGACCCAAAGGCACACCCCAATGCCTGTCAGTCTCTGCAGGGTGGTGGTGGGTTTGGCTTCAGTTCAATACTTCACTGCCATTCCTATTATGCAGCTCTGTAACTCCTATACTACCAATGCCAATGCCAGCAAGCAAACATTCGGCATTGACAAATGCTGGTTTAAAGATGAAATTGGGTATGGTCAACATCCTGGAAACCGAATTTTACTTTAGTGAAAGATAAGGATGTAGGAACGCTGCTGAGCTGTGTTCAGACTACACACTTTCATCTGGAGCTCCACTGTGGAAAGTCTGAAAACTCAGTGTAAAATTCATTCAAAGTTGTTAAGCTGTTCAAAAAAAAAAAAGATTTAACTGCATTCTTCATTTTGGATGGAATCTTCGGTGAATGAAAAATTTTTCTTCCCAAAGCAGCAGGGAGAGATCTTTCAGCCCGAGGGCCTGCTGGCTCCTTTGGAGTGGGTGGAGCAGGAAACTCTCCTGCAGTACTGACACACTCAGAAGGGCGTGTGAAGCCCAAGGCACTGACCAAACCAACTTTTGTATCTATACAAGCTCTCTTGACTAAGTTTCAGGCTGAAGTTAGGCTGTCATATTTGAGGATTGAAAACTCTCTTGCAGAGATGTCCTCTCATTGTTCTGTGAGATAAGCACAGATTGGGAACGCAGAAAAAGCTATTAAACATAACAAAACAGAAATCAAAGTCATTTCAGCAAGCCCTGGAAGGGGCAGTAAATGGAGCATTACATAAACAACTGCCTTGGCATCAAGACTTGAAAATAATATACTGAAAAGCAGCTTGGGTATCATTTGGTTTCCAGGAACTGTTCCTAATACTTAGTTAAAAGATGTAGTTCAAAACTCAGTTTCTCTTGTCTTTTCAACTAATCTCTCTCTCTCTCTCTCTCTCATATATATCTACGAACATACGAACATACGAAATTTGCCAGCAGATAAAGGCCTAGAGGTCTATCAAGTCTGCTCGAATGTGCAGCTAGCACCCCTTATTCTGCAGCTGTCCCTCCCTTCCACCCTTCCCCTTCATTAACCCTCCCCCTTGTCCTGTCCCATCTTCGTTTGAAGCAGTCCACTGTTCTACTGCATACCACTTCTGCAGGTAACGCATTCCACCCAGCCACCACCCTCTCTGTAAAAAAGTGTCTCCTCATCTCCCTCCTGAACCTTCCTCGCTCCAGTCTCATATCATGGCCCCTGGTGGCCCTCCCTTCCCTTACTTTGAACAGCCCCTCTGTACCCGTCTTGTTTATTCCTTTCATGTATTTAAAGGTTTCAATCATGTCACCCCTGTCTCTCCTCTCCTCCAGTGAGTAAATGTTCAACTCCTTCAACCTCCTCTCGTATGATAAGTCCCCCAGCCCCTTGATCATCTTTGTTGCCCTGCGCTGCACCCCCCCCAGTAACTTAATGTCCCTCTTCAGATACGGACGCCAGTAGTGCAAGCAGTACTCCAGGTGTGGTTTAACTAATGACCTATACAGTGGCAGAATCACCTCCTCCCTCCTCGAGGATATACCCCTTGCAATACAACCCAGCATTTTGTTGGTCTTTGCAGCTGCCTTCCTACATTGTGCTGAGTTGTTCAGTGACCCTGTTATGAGCACACCTAGATCCTTCTCCTCCTCTGTCTGGACTAGCTGCACTCCCCCTAGCTGGTAACTCCTCCTTGGGTTCTTCATCCCAAAATGCAGCACCTTGCACTTTTTGGCATTAAACCCCAGTTGCCAGGTGTCTGACCAGGTTTCAAGCTTTGCCAGATCATCCTGCAACCCTGCCATCCCCTAGGTCATCCACCACCACGCCAACCTTGGTATCATCATCAAACAGACTGATCTTGCTCTTGATGTCCCATGATATGTCTGCAATGAATATCTCAAACAACACTGGTCCCAACACGAGCCCTGTGGGACACCGCTCATCACTGCCCTTGGGTGTGAGAGCTCCCCACCCACCACCACCCTCTGTTGCCTTCCCTGCAGCCAGTTTCCTACCCATCTCACCAGCTTTGCACCCGCCTCTATGCCTACTAACTTCCTTCCCAGCCTTCCATGTGGCACTGAGTCAAATGCCTTACTGAAGTCCAGATACAGGACATCCACTGCATGGCCCCTGTCCAGTTGCCTAGTTACCCAGTCATAGAACTCAACCAGGTTGGTTTGGCAGGATCTGCCATGTATGAAGCCATGCTGTCTGCTGTCCTGTAGTCCTTTGGCCTCTAGGAGGGCCACCAGCCTCTCCTTCAGGATAGTCTCCATTAGCTTACCCACGATGGATGTGAGGCTCACTGGTCTGTAGTTTCCCGGTTCATCCTTGGGGCCACTCTTGTGGAGGAGCACCACATGAGCCTATTCTCCAGTCCTGAGGTACACACCCTGAATGTAGTGAGGCATTAAATAGGTCTGCCAAAGGTCCTGCAAGGACCTCTGCCAGCTCCTTCAGTACCCTGGGGTGGATGCCATCTGGGCCTGGCGCCTTATCCACCCTCAGTGCCTTCAAACCCTCTCGAACTCTGCCCTCCATGATTTCCCCATCTGTCACCACTCCCCCCCCCCGCTTCTGCCATTTCTTCCACCATGGGTGTCACCCCCCTCTTCTCCTTAGTAAATACTGAGCAGAAGTACTCATTTAGTGCTTCCACCTTATCATACCTGCTTCCACCCAACCCCCCTCCTTTCTAATCCTTACTATGTGGTCCTTATAGCTCCTTTTCTCCCTGATGTACTTAAAGAAGTCATTTCTCCCCCTTCTTAATGCCTTGTGCCAGCCTGAGTTCCGTAGGCAGCTTTGGCTCCCTTACTGCCCTTGTCACCTCCTTTGATTCTGTCAAGTACTCCCCTATGTCTTCCCCTCCTGTTTTCTTGTACTTCCTAAAAGGCAGCTCTTTCCTCCTTACCTTTTCCATTACCTCCTTGCTCAACCAGCTCGGTTTCTTAGCTCTAGCCTTCTTGCTCTGGGCTTTGCAGCAGGTTTTGGTTGCCTCCACTATCCCCAGCTTTATGAGCTCCCACCTCTGGTTAGTGTCCATACTAGATTGAATTCTGGCCAGGTACCCTTTTACCACTTCCCCCATCCTCCCAAAGTCGGCCCTCCTGAAGTCCAGCACTCTTGTGCCAGATTCCACTCCTTCCTTGCCCATATCCAATGTGAGCCATACTGAGTGGTAGTCACTCCCTGACAGTGGTTCCTCCACTGTAAGTTCTCTCACAAAGTCCCCATTTGCCAGCACAAGGTCAAGGGTATTCCCTAACCTGGTTGGTTCACTGACCATTTGCAGCAGGAAGCTGTCCTGGAAGGCATCCAGCAGTACCTGCTCCCTTCTGTTCCTGGTTGTTGGGGTGCTCCAGTCCACTCCAGGCATGTTGAAGTCCCCACAATCACCCACACTACCCTTCTCATGAGTCCTCCTGATCTGTCCCACAAATTCCCTGTCTAACTCCTCCGTCTGAGATGGTGGCCTGTACACTCCCATTCTAAGAATCCTATTCTTGGAATCCTGGATTTGCACCCAAAGTGACTCCATTACCCTCTCCCTTCCTCCCTTACACACTTCAGTCCTTCCTTCACATATAGTACCATTCCCCTCCTTTCCCAATCACCTTGTCCCTACGAAATAACCTGTACCCTGGTACAGACAGGTCCCAGTCATTATATTGGGTGGTCCATGTTTCCGTGATGGCTGCAATGTCCACCTCTTCCTCTGCCATGAGAACCTGTAACTCTGCAGTTTTCCTCCCAAGGCTCCTAGCATTAAGGGTAACCACCTTCCACCCTCCCGCCCCCATCCTGCCCTCCTTTCCTAGCATCACCAATAGTACTTGCCATTTGTCCTTTATCACTGTTATGGAGGGTAGCTCATATGATTTCCAAACCTGTGGTCTCTGCATATCTCTTCCTCAACTGCCACCCCCACTCCTAGTTTAAATTCTCAACTTCCTCATATACTCTTCCATCCTCTGTTTCAACACTTTCTTCCCTCCTCACTCAAGTGTAGTCTGTTCTTGGCATAGAGACTACTGTCCTCCCAGGTTCCTCCCCACCCCCAACAGCCCATACCCTTTAGCACAACACCAGGTTCTTAGCCATCCATTAAATTCCTCTATTCTCAGCTTTCTTGTTGTGCTTGCCTTTGGCACTGAAGTATCTCGGAAAAGTTACTGATCTTCCTGCCCCTCACATAGTGTGCTAGTTCCTCAAACCTCCTCTGGACTATATCTACTGTCTTGTCAGCCAGGTCGTTTGTCCCAAGATGTATAATTAAATGAGGCTTGTCCCTACCCCTTCTAGCATATTTCAGAACAGACTGTCCCACCCTTTTCCGCTGTCATTCTGGCATGGCCTCCACCCAAATGCGACTATGCCTCTCCCCCTTGCTACCCCACCTAACTCCTCTTAATATTGAGTCCCCCAGCACTAAGATTCCACCCCTTTTACTCCCTGCTTGCTTCCATTCATCTCCCTCTCTCATTTCCAGCTCCTCTTCTTCTTCCTGCACATTATTTCCCCCTTTTACCCCTGTTGCAATTCTCCCAGCAGAACTTCCCCCCACTCCAGTTTAGTCCAGGCATTTATCAATTACTCCTCTAATTTCACAATTTCCCTCCTCCACTTTCTTCCTCTCTAGCAGTGCACAGCTGTTTTCTGAAGACCCTTCACAAATGCCGCTCCCTCTCTTCATAGTAACCTGTTCTCTCCTTTCCACTCCATGACTTTTGCCACTTTTAGCCTCCTCTCACAGTCCCTATCTCCTCTTTCCATTTGTCTTTTGTCTCCTGACCTGGTTTCCCAGCAATTGTTCTTCCTGGCCTGGGCCCTTTGTCTCTGCTTCCTTCTTCTGACCCTCTCCTCACCACTGTTGGCTTAAATCGCCTCCCTCATCTCCCTTCTTCCTCCCTCCAGTATTGGGCTAAACCCACCCCAATCTGCCTTGCCTGTCTTAGTTCCTCCTGCAGACCCTCAATCTCCTTTCTAAGTTTTTCTATGTGGTTGCACACTAAACATCCTCCCACCTCCAGGCAATGTTTAGAAAGATTGGTGCTGCACCGCGGTTGTTGCAGCCTACCACCCTACCCATTACTGTTGTTGCCCACCAGCAACCCCCACCCTTCCAGATGCAGGATACAAACACTCCCCAAGTCTCCCTCTCCCCCTCTATCAGTGCAGAACATTTTCTTTATTCCCTTACCTCCTTTGTTGCACATGTTTAGATATATTGAGCAACTGCTTTTTATATTCCTATCCTTCCTATCCACACTCAAAAAGAGACTTTAAGTAGCCATTGCACAACCTTCTTCAAACTCCTACTCCTCCTTTTCCCAATGCAATATCAATGCGAAGAAGTAATAATGAAAGCTCCTAGATTTGCATTTACTTCCCTTCCACTGAGACAGCAGTTTCCTCTTCACTTGCTGCTGTTACTTTCCTGGATGTCTGCTTTTGCTATGACAGGTGCATATCCTTTGCCTGTATGAGGAAGTGATGTCAGAACCCCTAGTATAAAGGAAATAATGGACCAGGGTGGGTGGGGAGAGGGCTTTAGGTGGGTGGGACCAGCCAAGTCTTCCAGAAACGATCAGGTATCTGAGGCCTCTGGTCAGACCATTAGCACCCTTCCCCCACTGTGCACTCAACTTTGCAGCTAGTGAGGCCAGCAACAATGAATCCCAATTCTACTCAAAGCCCCCAAAATAGGTTTGCTACCAAAAGAAACAGGACTACAATTCATACAGCTTCACCAACAACATATAAAAATAAGCTTGGAATTAGAAGATATAGGTCTCCAATTCAAAGAAACAGACCCAGTTAAATTACACCAATTATGTTTTAAAACAGAAGAAATAGGCCTCTACAAATGCAGCCTGCCACACAGTGAACCAAACAAATGAGCCCACTTATAGCTACCAAAACATGTTTCAAAATTCCAGCAGCCCCAAACAATACCCTGCTAGCCCCTTAATAGTAAGAAAGAAAAGAAATAACGTTCTACCAAGTAGAATCCATGAAAAACAATGTAAAACAAGAAGCTACTGTACTGTAGATCTGATCCTTTCCCCCTTCTAGTTCCTTCTGAGAAGCCAAAGCTTATATCTGTATTTTGGCCTCTCATATCAAGCAAAGGAGTTGACTACTAAACCAGAACAGCGAGGAGCAAGGTATTATTATACTTATATTTTACATACCAGTTGAATTAAATAAATAGCTTCAACTGGCAAGACAAAAAAAAGCAATGTCTGTATGAAGGATGCAGAATTGATTAATACCCGGACTTTAGTTTACAAACCCATCACAGATGAAAAAGATGTCTAGCCGTCCTTTCAGAGTTTAAGGATGCAGGGATACCAGCTGCTTTACTTGTGCTGGTTTGTTTGAGGGTCAACTTCCAGGGAAAAGTTCAGCATTTTCATGATCCTGATGCAGTTTGAGTTTTTTCTGAAATAAATATAAGGATACCTGAGGACATCTGTTCTGATTTTGAGGAGGAAGAGGCAGAGATGACTGAATGCCATCCTGCACAAACAGCTGGACTATGATTCTCTCCCCTGCAAAATAATTATTTGCAATGTACTTTAATCCTAAAAGTTTATTTCTTGTAATTAATCGGCAATGGAACTACATGGAGGATTTATAAATAGTGAGATGCTTGAGCGTAAATAAACTTTTGAATTTTTCTTTTCTGCAGGAAGGATTAATCTTGGAACACATTCAAATTTATATATATATATATATATATATATATTTTTAGTAGGCTTTTTCTCCCTATCCCTGACCCTGGGTGTGCATGAATGTGTGAAGGCATGTGCACACCATGAATTGGGGTGCCCTCCTGTTATGCTGCCACCCCCTCCTGCCTTTGCTACCCACTGGACCTCCACCTGATGGGAGCGGAACTACGAGGGGGCAGTGATCACCCCGGGAGAGGAAAGCTGCCTTTCAGCTGCTGAATTCCTTTTCCTCCCCCCCCGTGCCAGCTCCCTGATGCCCTGATGACCCAAGGTCATTCCTGAACCCGGGTCGCCAGCGTGGCGCAAGGTAAGGCATCCAGCGCCTCAACCCTCAGTGCCACTGAGCCGGCCATGCACATTTGAATTTGATTATCTAACAAACTTTATGAAGATCTTGAAACTTCATTAAATTGTTATTTTTTAAACTCCCCTTAACAAATTTAAAATAATTTTTTATGTGTTCTGTTTAGTTATACTGTATTTCATCATTGCACTATGTTGAATATTTCAGAATGTTATTTTCTTTTATATGAAATTAATTGTAATGTGAAATTTTATGTATGAATAAAAAAGAACGAAAAGGAGGTGATGAAGCTGACACCTCAGGTGATGGCACAACCGGTGGCTGACAGTGACACACTGGGAATTACCTTGATCATCCTCTGGAATACGATTAAGGCACTGCTTAGAGGCAGATTGAAAGACACAGCATCTCATAAAAAGAAATAAGTGGAGGCCCAGCAGCTGGAGCTTGAAAAACAAATAGGGGAAATGGAAGCAATTCAAAGGTCAAGTTATCCAAGCAAAGAAGAAAGGATTTATGCACTGTAAAAGGGAGCTGAAAGGCATTCTAGATTTTAAAGTTGAACAAAAACTGAGATTACTTCAACAAAGGTTTTATGATGGTGGTTCCCAGGTGCTCTGCACGCTAATGGACAGACTCAGAGCACAGGCTAGAGCGTAGGTCACAGGATTGGTTCACCTCAGTACAAACAAAAAGGTATTCAGTATGAAGGAAATCTCGGAGGGATTTCAGGTTCATAATAAGGAATTATATATTGGTGGTACAGAATCCTCTCCAGAGGAGATTAGCTCTTTCTTGACCTCATCATGTCTTTCTGAAGTTACCCATGATCAGAATACTATGCTGAGTGCCCCCATCTGATCCCAGGAAATAAAGCAAAGATGAAGAAGTTGAAAATGAATAAATATCCTCAGACAGATGGGTTTAGTGGGGAGTTTTAGAAATAGTTTATGTGGAAGACTGTCCCATTCTTTCAAAGAGCATACCAAGAAGCCTCAGCAGAAGGCAAACTGACGTCATTCTGGAACCAGGTGCTAATCTCCATGATTTCCAAGCCTGGCAAGGACCTGCCCACTGTACCTCATATAGAACATAGGCTATTTGAATGTGGACCACAAAATCTTAACAGCTATTTTGACTTAGACACTTGAAACTGGTATCTGAACACTGTGCATATGGACCAACTGGGTTTTATTATGGGATATCAGATACAGGATAACATTAGGCGTATGGCCCACATAACATACCACCTCAATCATACTACACAGCCATCCTTTTTAGTGAGCCTTGATGCCAAAAATGCTTATCACAAGGTAGTCTGGGACCGGTTTTTGACGAGCTGTTCTGGGAATATTTGAAGGGAGTCCTTGCCGGGTTTGGCTTTCCCAATGCTTTCATAGGTTATATCATAACTTGGTATGCAGCTTCTTTGGCCTACATTTGGGCAAATGGGCATCTTTTCTCTGGGTTTGAGTTAGTACAGGGAACAAGAATGGGCTGCCCCTTGTCACCCATTTTATTTGCTCTATATATTGAACCCCTTGCTCACAGTATTTGACTGAGAGCAGATATGAAGGGAGTTCAGTTGAGTTCACAAGAACATGAAATTGTGCTTTACGTGAATGCTATTTTATATCTAAATTAGCTCAAAACATCACAGGATAACTATGATGGAAATCTTGAGACTCTCAGGTTACAGTACACCTTTAATGCTGCTTAGTACTTGTATAGACTGGAACATGGTAAAACAAAACGTTTTAAAAATCAGATTAGTTGTACTATTTTACAGCATCAGTACTTCTGTGGAGTGTGTTTAAGCATGGTTATTAAACCGTGTTGCCACATCTGAGTCAGGACCACCGACCATGCTTGATGCTGAGCTTTGAAACATGCTTTCCTGAGTCAGGCATCCAAGAATGCTTGGAGAGGAGCATTCTGGACCTTCTGTCCTATTAGGTAACACAGTTTAAGTAGAAAACCATTTCAAAAACCATGTCAAAGCCCAGGTCTAATCAGGGTTTTGAAACAGTTTTTGAAATTGTGTCTAAACTTGCATGTAATGTGGACATGAACCGTTTTACACTTACTTAAAATGTCTTCAAGGAAAACTACACACTCATATCTTGTAAATTTTATTTCCAGGTTAACAGACAACTCTTTTTGTGTAGCTGTTAGAGATGTATGCAGTTGCTTTAGTTGGTTTTCACACTTCATACTAGGCCCTGTAACTATCCTGGGGCTCTCCATTTGCTGGTTGCTGAAATCTCTTTATTCTTGAGAGCTGTATTAGTATGAAAGCATGATGTGTAATAACCTTTTAGACTCCAGAGTATGCCTGTCTTCTTAATTAGACTTAAAAAAAAAAGTTGCAGGAAGGTGTTAAATGCCATATTTACCTTCAGTTAGCTTTGCAAATGGTCTGAGTTGTAATGCAGGATTTTTCCCTTTAAACTGCATTCAGTTTAAGTGTTCCCGAGACCTTTTTCAGGGTATTTGTTCTTTCAGCATAGAGATACATGGTATAAATGGGTGGTGTGACATCATGTTCTCATATGCTAATGCAGCTGTCATAAACAATGAGATATTAACAACCATAAAATGGAGACCCCAGGGTAGTCACAGGGGCTACCATGAACAGTGAAAACAAACTAAAGCAAACACATATAGCCCTAACAGCTGCAGGAAAAGAGTTGCCTGTTGACATGGAAACAAATAACATTTGCAAGATATGACTCAGGGGTGTAGTTTTCCTTTAAGCAGCTTAAACCATTTTAAACAGTATAGTCTGTACAAGTCCTAAGACTGAGGTCCTTGTTTTCCATCATCAAGTCAATCCACAACTCCAGCATAAACATCCCATGAAATGGAGACTCTAGATGTTAAAATATTTTGGGATCTGCCTGTTACTTACAGCTCAAATGCTATTTGATGAAAATTACACCCCTTTGATATGGGAGCTGCGGAAGACTGCAAGGGGTGGTGGTCACTTCCCTTTCCTTTTTATGTTGGCTTCGCACAAGCAACATCTTGTGCTAGTAGCAAATTTCAGAGATGTGTCAGTGTTGGTGAAAGCAGGGCACGCTTTAGTAGGTGCATCCCTCATTCCCCAATAAGCCAGCATGCTAGTGCTGACACAAAAATTATGTAAAGTAGACACAACTTGTAAGAAAAGTGCCACTGCAATCAGAGACAAGCATCATGCAGCGGCACAAATGACACACCTCCTGATGTGCCTTTCCTGGTGAAACATTTCAGTAAACATGGCGGCTGAGTTGCCATCACACAATCCCCAAAGGAAGCTGACATTAGGGTGCAATACCCATGTTTGCATGCCCAGCCCCTCCACCACATTGTGTGGCACACTGGAAGCCTACCCCAGTGTGCTGCCGCTCACAGTAAGCTGACCGCATCAGCATGTTCCTGCCCCCAGGCTCCACCACACACCCATTGTGTGGCACACTGGGAGCCAACCCCAGTGTGCCCAATATTTGTTTTCTTTCACCTGTAAGGAAATAAAACTGTTCCACATTGCAGTACCAATTTTTTTTGTACCTGAAAAAAGAAAATAGTCCATTGTCTGTGGCACCCCCTTCCCAACCCACACCCACCCTCTGTAAACCCCACTCCGCATCCCCCTTACCCCACACTTATTTCTGGAGGTCCAGCGTGGATCTTCAGTGGCGCAGGAACATGTCTGGACTCTTCAAAGACGACCGTGAACTGAAGAAGTACCGGTAAGCTGTATAAAGGCAAAAATTTATTTATTTATTTATTTCAGTACTCGGAAACCATTTGAGTTCAGAGCTCTTTGCATAGGTCCTATGTCAATACATTTCAGTACAACAGACAGGTGAAATCATACAAAGGATTGCAGAAATACAAAGGTAAACAAACAGGATTATATGTCAAACACAGTACAGGTCACATGAAAACAGACAATTTACAGTGCCCAATGGTGAAACCAGTCAGTTGTTAGCAAACAAGAGGTTGTTTGGAGCGTTGCTAAGTGCTAAAGAAAAAAAGAAAAAAAGGGTGTGAAGGGGAGGAGCCCAAGTGCAATGTGCAAAAGGAGAGTGTAATATCAGTATAGCAGTAGATAATGGGGGGTCAATCTAGGTGACTATCTCAGCCATTTTTTTTTTAATTTTGACTCCAAATTTTCAACATGGGGTTCTTGGGACCCCACCTCATGAACACATGCAGTGTCATCTTGTTATTCAGTCCCAAAAAGGTCATTTTGCAGTCACTGTGCGGAATCACTTTTTAGGACTGATTAACGAAACCAACAGTGCCACTGTTCATGAGGTGGGGACCCAAAAAGCCTATCTTGTAAATTTGGTGAAAAAAATTTGCTGTGGGAAATCAATGTTCAGGACAGACTGACAAAATCTCAGTGACACTGTTCATGAGTAGAGGTCTCAAAAGGCGTATGTTGAAAATTCGGTTAAAAAAATCCCCAAAATAATTGCATTACGTGCGTGCATTGCACAGTTTCTACGCACACTCATGACCACCAATTTTTCATATTTTCACTCCAGATTATCAACATTGCCATTTTTTTACACCTCCTCATGAACAGTATAGCGGTCATTTTTCACTTCCTGCCTGAAATGTGTTTTTGCACCTGTGGTGCCAAATGGCGCAAGTCGCTGTGCAAAATAACCTTTCAGCTAACGAACTGATAGTGCCACTGTTCATGAGTTGGGGTGACAAAAAGCCCATGTTGAAAATTTGGAGTGAAAATACCAACCCCCGGGGCATTAGGGTTTCCAACCATGACGTTCCACCCTGTGGAGACTGACAGGCATCAGGGGTGTGACTTGGGATTGTCGGCTGTAATGCTCAAGCCATTCCATTCCCACCCTGCAGCCAGTGACAGGCATCGAGGTGTGCCTTGGACTTTTTGGCCCCAAAGTTCACCCCATTCTCCTATACTGCTCCCATATCACTGTATTTCCTTATGGAATGGGGTGAGCATAAGGCCCGAAGACCCCAAGGCACACCAAGACACTGCTCGGTGTCTGCAGGGTAGGGTGAGGTGAAATGGCATGACCGTTATAGCCACTGACCCAAAGGCACACCCCAATGCCCGTCAGTCTCTGCAGGGTGGGGGTGAGGTTGGTGTCAGTTCACTACTTCACTGCCATTCCTTTTATGCATCTCTCTAACTCCTGCACTACCGATGCCAATGTCAGCAAGACAACATTCAGCATTGACAAATGCTTGTTGCTCTAGAGATAAACACCCTGCTTCATTATTTATACCTTTTGTTTTTTATAAAGGCTTTTCTACCCCGAGTCATGTGTGCAGGCTCCCAGGCCTGTCCCCATTCCTCCTGACTAGCGGATGCCTCTCCCAGTATTTACCAGAGTAGTGATCCATGGCTTGCCTCCTGGGCAGGGCCATCCTTGCCCCACCTGGTGCTCATAATCCAGTTCCTTTGGTGATGGGGTGATGGCATGGGTTAGAAGAGAGCAGGCAGGGCTTCCCAAAGCCCACATGGCCTCTTTTCTGTTTTCTCTTTAGGCCCCCCTCCTGCACAGCAGCATGTAGGTGTGTGCGTGTGGAGGAAAGCATGCACCACTGAATTGCAGAACCTCCCAATTATGTCGCCTGCACCTGTACAACCTCCAGACCTCCACCTGGAAGCAATCAGAGGCTGAGCCAGCAAGTCTTCATGGAAGATGAGAGAACTCCTGTGATGCTCGACCTCCTCCCCCCTGGCTGCCCAAAGTTCACTTCTGAACCCTGATTACTGGCATGTGGGAAGAAGCATTACCATTGAGCCACTGGACTGGCCCATTATTATACCCTTTCCAGTGTGTCCCAACCCCAGTTCAGGTAAGGACATTGTAGACATGGCAAAAACAACTTCAGAAGTTTCTCTAGAAAGAGGTAAGACCTAGAGTTAGCACACCACGCTACAGTTAACCTAATTACAGGAGGGTTGGGCAGTCCCTAATCTTGTGGGTATTGGATTGGTGCCCAAATGAGGATTGTCTTACTGTAGGGGAATGACTCCTATGGTGCTGGTTGGAAAGACATAGATCTTCAGGAAGGAGACAGCATCCCACTGGATGTGACTTTGTTTGATGCAAAGCTCAAGTAAAATGGGGGACATCAATCCTATTATTTATATGGCATTGGAAGGGTATCCCGTTATGTGGGTGACTCAAATTGAGCAACTCAGTTTGAGCACCTGTGATGTGAGCTACCATGAAAGGATAGCATGGCTGGGTTATAACAAAGATAGAGGAGAAGAACGGCAAGTGAACAGGAGAGTGAATGGAATAGGGAGGAAAAGGAAATTGGTATTTGGAACTGAGTTTGTCAAGGCAGTCCCAAGCTGGCTGTGTGGTCTGGTGGTGAGAGTGGATGCCTGCAGTGCGGGAGGATCTGGGTTTGGGGCTGGGTAGGCATCATAGTATTTTTCTGTTTTAGGTATTTAAATTACTTGTTTATTTTATGTGTTATACCCTGATTTCCTGGTTTTGCAGTCAACGGAGTCCCCTCTCCCTCAAATAGACCCCTCCTAAGCAGTCTCCATTACCTCAGTGCCAGGCCCCCTGGAGTTGATTATAATTAGAAAGTGGGGGTGCAAAGCCCCCCACATGGGGGGTGCAGGAGGTGTTGCCCCCCGCATAAAAAGTGTAAAATGTTATGGCATCCTGACCGTATTGCGGATCCTCGCTGATTGTGGGTCCGCTGTTGTGCACAGTTGCTGCTCCTGTTTTCAGCGTTCTGCACTAGCCAATGTGGAAGTCGCAGTAATATTTTCACTGTTATGACATGGAACCCATTGGAAGGATGGTATGGGGTCTGACAGGGAAACAAAAATGCAAAGGCTTATGGAAATTTGAATGCTGGAGTGAGATGAGGGCTCTAATCCAGCCCAGACTGACACCTGGTTTAGGCATCAAGTGAAGCAGGGCTTCAGAGACCCTTATCAGTTACTTCATCGTGACCTGGTCAGGTCATCTGAGGAGTGCTTGACACTTTTTCACTGGAGACGCACAGATAGATATCATTATTTCCAACTTTGTGATTATACTTGATTCCATACGTGCACTCTGAGAAGGGAGGGGTATATATTAGAATCTTCTCTTTTAGTGATCAAAAAGCAATCTGGGAGACACCCTCATTGAAGGGGATCATTTCCCATCTTTATCTATATGAGCAGCCTGGGAGCCACCACAGAATATTTAAGGGTCTCTTGGGAAAATGACAATGGATTGCCAATTTCTAAAAAGGTTTGGGCACAATTGTGGGAAGTGGCCTATAGAACCTCTTTCCCCAGGTGGAGGGAGTTTGTATGGACATCAGAACTAAGTATTTTTTGGCCCCTCACCTTTAAAGTAAATGATATTCCAGTATGGTCCTGGCTTGCTGGAGAAAATGTGGAGAGAAAGATGCCACCCATGTACATATCTTCTGGCACTGCCCACAACTGAGGGAGTACTAGAGCAGAGTTCAGAAGGATATCTGTACCATTCTGAATTTGAATGACCCCTTACTGGGCCTCAGTCTGATATTGTGGGTTCCACCAGGGAAGTTAAGGGGCACTGACAGTCTGTACTTATGGAATATACTACTAACAGCTGCAGCCAAGGCAGTTATTACATGATGGTTACAGGACCTGCGGTTGGGGACTGGCCAGATATAGTAACACATATCAAACAAATGGAGAGGATCACATAACACATATCAAACAGATGGAGAGGATCACATATCTGGTTCAGTTATGTACTTTGGCATATATTAATAGCTGGACAAATAGGGAAGTTTTCCAGCTGGCTACAGCGGCTGCAATTTAAGAACCAGGCCTCTGTGGTGCCTAGACAAAAAGGCTCTGAGGTTAGAAAGAGCTACCAGGTGGTCTTGTACTCAGTCACCCATATAAAGAAGGAGGAGACAGGGTTATGGTTGGGGCTACACATGAAGGGGTTAGCTAATAGCTATCACTGGTAAACCTAACAAAGAAGAAGACCTCAGGGAAATACAGCATACTACAGAATGCTAGTTTATATTAGAAGATTGCTGTCTGGAAAGGGAGTCTGAATGGTAGCAGAGTTTTTAAGTACTTAGTCACTCTGTGTGTTTGTGCTACTGTTCTTAGTTTGAGGCTTTAATCATGTTACCACAGCCCTACTGACTTAAATTAGTACTCTGAACTCTGCATTTATTTATTTGATTTTGATAGCCAGGTAAGATAAACTAAGCATAAATATGCCTATTTTCAGGCATGATCTGGTAGAGTTACAATAGCTGTCACAAGCAAAAGAACTACAGAAAACATTATTTTGTATTTTTTTTATTCATTTTTACTCCTTTCCTCCTTGGACTCCTTGGGGGCTATGACGCCTCCCTCGGCGGGGTTCATCCTCTGGTCTGATCCTGAGCTCATCCACCCCGAGGTTCCCCACAGATTCCCCCTCCATGGCAGAGCCAGGTGGGGTGCCAGCATACCCCACCACCCTGGTACATCAAATCTGGTGGCAGGGGCAGATTCACTGGCATGATCGGACCATCATCAGTCCTGTGGAGCCCAAGGCATTTTTTCCATTTTCTCCCACTCCTCCCTTCTGACGTGAGGACATTGTCTATAAGCCTCCTGACCTGTAGTGCCCTCTGGCTATCACCAGAGGGCAGTCAATAAGTAGGATGACTAGTCCCTTTCCCCTGAAAGAGGAGAGCAGTCCTCTGGATGCTCAATCTTCTCTCCCCCTGCCGACCCCGGTGGCCCAGGTTCGTTCCCGAACCTGGGTCACCAGCATAGCACGAGGTGTGGCGACCAGTGCCTCAACCCTCAGCGCCACCTGACTGGCCAGAAAACATTATTAAATGACAAAGTAATAATAAGTGGGAACAGACAACAAGGCTTTACAGTTGAGCAGAATTTACACTAACATTAGAATTAAGGAGTGCATTGAGAGCAGCATGGACATAAAATAGCAATAGAAAAATACAATACACAGTATAAATGAGAAAAACAGAAGACTGTGCCAGTATAAACTGCTTAAACATTTGTAGGAACCTAAGGCTTTTGAAACATTTGGAACAACCTACTGAGCACTTTTTGGCTATACTGTTTGTTATAGGAAATGTCTTTAACAAAGAAGTATTACAGATTAGCACTTTAACAATATTTCAAGCCAAATGCATTTTTATTAGTGGAGCCATGTTTGTTCCATCAACATACCCAGAAAGAGGGAGACTCTATCTCTAAGTTTGTCTTCATCTTAGAAAATCTGGCATCCACTTGTGACAGTGATCTGTTCCAAGACATCCCCTAAGGGATCAGTTGGTCTGGGGACTATGAGAAAACACTATGAGAAGTGAATGTTAACAGAACTGTACCTAACTTTCCAGTCAGCTTGTGGGATTACTTTACTGGTCAAACTTGTCCAAAAGAATACCAGCGGGCTAGCTGGACACACAGAAACACTGAGAGATGCCATCCACATAATTACTTCCATTGACAAGTCAAAGGGGCATCCTCAGTCACAGGGTAGCCAGTTAAAATCATGTCCCCATCAGCTAGCCCCTCAAAAACCATCACAAAAAGTGAAGGCTTGTGAGCCCTGTTACTGCTGTGAAAGAAACCACCAGTGCTACACATGCAGATTCTGACAGAAACAATGCAACAACTGCTGCAAAATAGGCAATCTTGCATGAGTCTGCATGAGTGCACCATGCATGGCATGGGAACAGTAATTCATGGATACCATGCCAGAGATAGCTTAAGACGAAGACACTTTAGGCTTGCTCATGGTGTATGAACCGCAAGGTCATGGAGATGGCATGTGTGTAAACATCAGCATGGCAGGCACTACTGTGAGCATGCAGCTAGACACCAGTGCATCAGTATTGCTGATTCCAGAGTACGTTTAAAAGACATGTCTCAGCAAGTACTCACTGCAACTGTCCCACATCTAGCTAACACTGTACACTGGAGATAACATCCATATGCTGGGAGAGATATACATCCTATTTACTTAAGAGGGAGGAGAGTGGACCCTGCCTCTTGTGGTGGTGGTGCAGGGAGAGGTCCACACTGCTTGTCAAGAACTGCCTAGATAAGATCAAACTCAACTGGGAGAAGATTTTTACACCATGCACTGTGACAGTGACATTACAGGATGTAGCCAAGGGAGTGCTGGACAAACATGGTCTTATTTTCCAAGATGGTTAAGGCACCATTCTGACCTTCAAGATGAAGATCCAAGTGCATAAAGGTGCTGCACTCATCTTCCACAAGCCTTGATCTGAGCTCTACACACTGAAAAAGGTGGTAGAGCAACAGTTGGGTTGGCTGGAACAACATGGTAGCATGTCGTGGGTAGAAAGGAGCAACTGGGTTGTCCCTATCATTATGGTACCAAAGAGAAACAAGGCAGTGAGGCTATGTGGAAATTACAATGTCACAATGAATTAGTGAATTGGAGTGTGTGGACCCAGACTCGTATCCACTACTTAACAAAGAAGATTTATTTGCCACACTGGCTGGTAGCAAAATCTTCAGCAAAGTATATCTATCATTTGCCTGTCAGCAGCTGGAATAAGACCGTGAGTCAAAGCCATTGTTGAGAACTAACACCCACAAAATACTGAACCAATATAACTGGCTGGCATACAGAGTTTTGAGGGTGCCAGCAATTTACCAGCACACCATGGCCTGGACTGGGCCATCTGCTTCACAGATGACATTTTGGTCACAGTAGCTGCCATGGAGCAGCACCTGTTCGTCTTAAATCAGGTTAATTCCAGGCTACAAAAATACAGAGTGAGTGTAAAGCTAACAAAATGTCATCTGTTGAATACCATGGTTATCAAACAGACACTCAGGGCCTGCATTCAAAAGCAAAGAAAGTAGCAACAATCATCAGTGTACCTACACTCTCAAATGTGACACAGCTATGATAATTTCTGGACATGTTAAACTACTACGGGTGAATCCTGGTAAATCTGTACACAATTCTTTAACCACTTCATGACTTGCTGGAAAAAGAAGCATGATGGAACTGGTTTATGCTACATTCCAATCTTGATAGTAATCTGTTTCAAACAGCGAATGACTAGCACACTATGACTCTTAGAAGCTTTTGAGACTGATTCCTGACAAATGTCATATGGAGTGGGCACAGTCATCTCGCATGTCCTATCATCAGAAGAACATCTGATCAGTTTCACATCAAGGATCTTGTACCCCACCAAAAGAAATTATGATTAAATTGAGAAGGAAGTGCTGAGCATAATTTTCCACATAAATAAATTTCACACGTACACATATGGGCATACACTTACCCAGCTAATAGATCACAAGCCCCTCATAACCATTCTGAGTCCTAAGGCAGCAATTCCCACACTCACCATCCTAAGAATGCAGCACTGAGCCCTAATCCTGCTAGACTATGATTACAACATCAATTATCTATGGTCCCAGGACCATGCAAATGTGGACGCATCGTCCTACTTGTTATGCAAGGCCTCAGCAGAGAAAGAAAATGATGGGCAGTGTTTCAAATTTTGCACATCAAGAAGCTTCCTGTGGCATGCCAAGATGTGGTGGAGGAACCCCAACAGGATCACGTCTTCTTATACGTCCTGGATCTTATACTAAATGGATGGCCTACTTTTACAAAGGATCTGACTCTACTGCCTTTCTTTGACAAAAAGGATAAGCTATCCACAAATCAGGACTGAATTCTCTGGAGTGAAGATCCTTACTAAATTCTGAAAGCAGGTGCCTGCTGACATACACAAAAGCCATCCCTAGATTTGAGAATGAAGGCATTGACTTGAGGATACCTTTGTTGGCCAGGGCTATATTGTGGCATTCTGGATCTGGTTAGCATCTGTGCGTCTTGTGTGGCTGTCTGAAATAAACATGCCACAGCATCTCTCCATTCCTGGTGCTGGGCTGCAACACCTTGGGAGTCCATCCATCTCAACTGTGCAGAGGTGGACCAATAGCATTTGCTGGTGGTGATGGATGTTCTCTCAAAATGGATGGAAGTGTTTCCCACACAGGTGACAAGCACCAAAAAGACCATAAATCTTCTTCAACATTTGTTCACGTTGCATGGACTGCCAAAGGAGCTGGTGTCAGACAGCAATCCTAAGTTTTCTTCTCAGAACATCAAACTATTTCTTGAGAGAAATGGGGTTCAACACATCCTGTCTCCACCATACCACCCAGCTTCAAATGGAAAAAGAGGAGAATGCTATACAGACCTTCAAAACAGGTCTACGACAATTTGCTCTGGCCAACTCGCTCCCTCCACATTTGCTCCCAACAACTCGCTCCTGCAATAACTCGCTCCACAGCAAATTCACTCTCGCCAATTACGCCCCTGCAATATCATAGGTAGAAATACAAAACACACCATACAGAGTGTTAGAGTGCATGATGCCCCCCAAAATCCCAAAGATCTGACTGAGCTCATCATACCTGCATCCTAAACTCACTGAGGCCTCATGAGCTCCTTGAGAGTTTCACCACTTGTGGCCTGTATACTTTTAACAGTGCAACATGGAGTTTTCTGAGCAAAATCAAGTCATAATCAGCACACCACAAACAAATGTGAATAACTCATGAACCGTAAGTGCTACGCACAAAGTACGAGTGGCAAACTTGTTCAGCACAAACTTACCTTTCCAATGGTACTATGCAATTAATTATAAGTAGTTCCTATTTTTTTCTGTATTGGTTGAAATAGCAAAAACAATTTTTTTTCAATAAAAAAGGCAATGGAAACAATTGTTTGTGGGAAAATATTTAACATATCAACACCAAATTAAGCATCCGTACATTAGATGGAGGTACAAAACAAATTTTGTACCAAAAAGACATTTTTCTAATATGATGCATGTATTTCTTTCCTGTTTTATTAAGGTGGCTAAGTAAAGCTTGAGAGACAAATGTCAGCCATTAACACCATACCATACAAAAATGTGAATATCTTCTAAAGTATACATAACAGACAGAAAGTATCAGAGGCAAAGTTGTTCAGCAGTATATTACCTTTCCAACGGTGCTATGCAGTCAATTCTATTCATTTTAGTTTGTGAAATATTTGAGTTTTAAAGAGTGACGTCCTTGGAAGTCAAAAGTCCTCAGTGGCACAGAGTGCAGGAAGTCTGGAGGTGTTAAAGACCTCAGGGTTATGTTTTCTGCTGCCACCTACGGGTGTTTTGGGGCCTCAATGAGTTCATACACAACTGACACAGGAGCAACAACTGTTAATTTTCTGTTGTTTGACACTGGTCCTGGCCAAGAACAGATTATGATTTTTGGCACTGAAAATAACTTGAAATTCTTCAAGCGTGCCAAGAATTGGTATGCGGAGGGCACAGTGTTACACCCCCGCTGTTCCAGCAAATGTATGTGATACTGGGTGAGAGGTCGGATAATTTTCAGCCTGCTGTTTATGCCCTGCTGCCAGGGAAAAGGAGAGACACATATGAACGAATACTCACAGCACTGAAACATCTTAATCCAAACCTGGCTCCAGAGTTTGTAATGACAGACTTTGAACTTGCCACAGTAGCTTTAAAGCTGTTTTCCTACAAGCCAAACAAGTTGTGTGTTTTTTTTATATTTCACCCAATGTATTTACAGGAAAATTCAGACTGAGGTGCTAGCAGTACAGTACTTGCAGGACCCAGAGTCTGCCCTCAAATGTTGCTGAGCTTACCAAGTGCTGGTATGGATAACAAGTGCTGGTTAGGCAATGAATGAATAAACAAATAATCCTGCTTCGCTGGTGATGTTTCACTGACATCGAGCATTGTAGAAGGGGGCAGAGCCTTCAGACATGTGTCACAGCATAGGAGAAGGGGGTGGAGCCTGGTGCTGTAGGAGCCCGAAGCATCTTAGAAGGGGGTGTACTGATGATGTGGGAGCAATGCGGGAGCTAACTGAATGTGAGTACATAATATGAGCCAGAAGCAAATTGGCTCTGGAGCAATAGTCACGGGAGCACATTGGCACAGGAGTGAGTGTGGCGGGAGCGAGTTGACTGGAGCAAATTGTCATGCTCCCTTCAAAACAGCATGGGCAAAACTAGCCTCTCAAAACACTTGAACAGTAACAACCACCCAGTGACTGGCTTATTTTCTCTTTGTGTATCCTAACACTCCTCATACAGTCTAAAGAGAGCACCAGCAGAGTTCTTTTTAAAGTGTCTCCCACATATTAGATTGTCTTTGCTCAACCTGACTTGTCCAACATAGTGCAAAGGCAGCAAAACGGACATACAGTAGCAAGGTCATGTAGCCTCTCAGAATGTTTCAGTCAGGGGAGAGGGTGATGGTCTGGGATTTTTGAAGCCAGAAGCACCTTTGGATTCCAGAAATGGTACAAGAGATTCAGGGACCTTTGACTTATAAGGGTAGGTCATCATTAAAATGTGCATGTAGCCAGCCCGGTGGTGCAGAGGGCTGAGATGCTGGATGCCACACCTCGAACCACGCCAGCGACCCAGATTCAGGAATGGACTCAGGACGCCAGGGGCTGGCAGGGGTAGGAGAGGATCGAGTGTCCAGAGGACTGCTCTCCTCTCCTCTCCTGGGGTGGGATGGGTGGGACACCTCACTCCAGTAGTGGCCCCCGGTGGAGTCGAGGGGCACTGCAGGTAGCGGTGCAGGAGGGACAAAAAGCACCAGAACATGAGAAAAACCACTCCGGATTGGCCGGATGATGTCACCCAGTTCGAGACACGTCCGAAGATTTCCTGCAGGGTCAGCCCCTGCCTCGGCAGCACCTGAGGCGGAAAAAGGAAAAATAGTGTGCTGGGCCTCCTCCACCGGTGCCTTCCCCCTTGGAGGAGAGGGACCCACTCGGTGAAGGGTAGCACCGAGCTACCTCAAGGTAGGCTGCGATATGAGGCAGAAGGGTGCCCAGGGAGGTTGGAGGGGGTGCAGGGAACCTAGGATACCTGAAGGAGTGGCAAGATCCGGAGCTAGGGAGGGGAGAAAACAGAATCTCAAAAAAAAAAATGTGCACGTACTGTAGACAAGCTTTTAATATCAAGGGCTCTATTACCCATGGCAGTTGAGGTCATCCTTTCTGAATATGGTGATAGCAAAGATTTTGCCCTTGCTTGAGTGATTCCATCTGTTCCTGTAGTGGCTGTTCTAGAAGATCCTGTTTTACCTGCAGCTGCCATCCCAGACTGAAGATACCTAATAGGCAACAGGAAGCCCCACTGAGATTTGATATTTATAGTGAATGCCTGTGATGTCACTGGGCAGTATTGCATATCAATAATAAGTTCCATTCAAAGGGGCAGGATATTGTCCAGAACGTGTTGGGATCTGAACAGTCTACAACAGAAGTGAAGTTAAGATGCAATTGTTTCTTAGACTACTGCCTCTAAGGTGAAAGAGTGTAATAGAAGTGGTACTTACCTTTAAGAAAGTACTATAGCTGACATGATATTTGTAGTCCATAGGTAGGCAACTTGTAGTCCTATGCATTTTCTGTTCTGCTCAGTTGTAGTACCCCAGTCTGCAGTAGTCCAGTCTGTTTTAGATACAGCCAGTAGGAATAAAGATGATGGCTAACATCCCTTGATGTCTGTATCTATATGTTGACATTAGAATACTACAGTTAAGGGCCAGCCCAGTGGCATGGAGGGCTAATGCACCAAATGCCTTACCTCCTGCCATGCCAGTGACCTGTGTTCATGAATGAGCATAAGTTGCCAGGGGTCAGCTGGGGGGGGCTGGGAGAGGATCGAGTGGTCCTCTGGCAGCTCTCTTCTCCATGATCAGGTTGGTTGGCCATCTCAGCTCTTGACTGTCCCCAGGTGGAGGCCTTGTGGTAGCTCATAGGAGCTCAGAGCGGCAGACATAGGTTAGGGGGAGGTGGAGGGGGAGGGAGCCACCATGCCAGGATGCATGAGCGCTTCATAGAGCATGTGCAAACCCAAAAGTGCCATGGCTGAGGGCAGGGAGGGAGGAAAAACAGAGGAAAAAAGACAGCACAACAGGGTTGCATGAAGCCTACCCACCACACCTCCACCCGCCGCATCATTGGAACTACCTGTCTTTAGCATTGGATTGGGACATTCGGTGGGGGAGGCCTCCCTTCCCCTTCCCGACCCCGCCACAGAGGGTAATCCATGGGGGTACCAGTTGCTCAGGTAAGCCCTGGGAGACGATGGACAGTGGAGGGTGGTGGAGTCAGGTTGAAAGGGAGCCCAGCCCTGTTGTGGCCTCAAAAGCATAAACAATTGATCGGGAAAACAAGAATACTACAGTTGGAGATTGTTCCACAGACTATAGATTGTTCTTTTTTCTTTTTACAACTTTAACTTCAGTCACTTCATCTCCGGTGGTGGAAATTATCTGTAGTTTGCAGATAACAGTGACACCGTCTTCTAGGAAAGCATTTACCTGTGGCCAACCAAAACATTTTGTGAACTTGCATGTGTCAAACACCTGGTGTAAACTCACATGACCTCACCCCCTGCCTTCCTCCCCCAGGAGTAATGAATTTACACCTGCATTTCCTCTTCTGTATTTCATAGTAAAGTTCAAGTCATTAGGCTATATAGCCCATAGTGACCTGCCACATATCAGTGGAAAAAGTTACCCTATCTTTACCCATATAGTTGTCTAATTCTGTTTTAAACTGGCTCATCAATTTGCTATGTACCACTCTGTGTGGAACCGAGTTCCATTGCCTCATTATCCTTTGACTGAACCACTGCGCCCTCGTGTTAGTTCTACAGATCTTTCATCTTAACTGCATTCCATGTGATCTAGTACTCCTACAATTGTCGTTTCTGAATAAACCAGTTGTTACACAGAGTCTTTCATTATTGAAGGCCTTATACACACAGCACAGGTCACCCCTCAGTTTTCTATAGGTGACTGAGTACATACAGGTCCAGTACCTGAAGCCTATCATTGTATGTTTTATCTTTCAGTCCTTTTAACTTTTTTCATCATATTCCTTTGTACACTTTCCCCTAGTTTCTTGCTTCCTATATTATATACCAAAATGACTGGTGCACAGTATTCAAAATGTGGTCTTATCAGTGATGTATAGAATGGCATTAATACCTTCCTCCTTCTACTCCTCACTCCTCTCAATATGCACCCCATCATTTTGTTTCCTCTCTTGACCATTTCCCTGACAGGTTGATCAAAAGTCAGTTTGTCACTAATAAAGACACCTAGATCTTTTTCGAGTACTGTGGTAGATATATGTATGTTGTTTAACTTATTCTGTGCCTTAATGTTGCTGCAACCTAAGTGCATCACCTTGCACTAATCTACGTTAAAGTCAAGGTCATGTTTTACTTCCCAGCTGTTCAGTTGGTCCAATTCCCTCTGTTAAGTTTTGAGCTGCTTCTGCATTATTATTGCCCCAATTTTATAATCATCATCATATTTACAGATCCGTGCTTTGTCTGAGGTCTGCATGATTGAAATCAGTATATTAAATAATATGGGGCCCAGCACCGACCCCTGTGGCACCCCGCTAGTTACATTTATCCTTTCAGAGCTATGTCCTCTAATGGTCACCCTCTGGGATCTATCTTTCAACCATGAATGAACCCATGAGACAATACTAGGATGAAAACTGTACAGATATAGCAGCTTAATTATCTCATGTGAGGCACCAAATCAAATGCTTCTGATTAATCTAAAAAAATAACATCCACTGAAAGTCCCCTATCCAGTGCTCCACTTACAAATTCAAAGAAGTGCAGAAGGTTTGTTAGACAGAATCTACCCTGTATAAAGCCATGCTGTGTGATGTCCATAAGGCCCATCTCTTCCATATGTTGCAGCATAAGTCTTTAATAAATCCTTCCATCAACTTTCCCAAGACGGCAGTGAGACCAATTGATCTAAAGTTCGCTACATAACTCTCGTCCCCTTTTTTGTGTATTGGTGTCACATTCACCTTTCCCCACTCCACAACTGTATTTCCTTCTGCTAGAGATCTAGTAAACAGCATGCCAATGGGTCCTGCCAGTTCTTTAGCCAGTTCTTTCAGAAGCCTCGGATGTATCCCATCCGGGCCTGGGGATTTATTTAGATTTAGATGACTTAATTTCTGATACACCTTGTCTACTGTAATTTCACATATGTGCCCAGCACCATCATGCTTATTTATGACCACTTCATTGCTGCTTGCGTTTGGCTTAAAATTACTTACAAAGAACCTGTTAAAGACATTTGCCATCTTAGATTCATTGGTCATAACTGTGTCACCTTCTTTAATTTGCCCAATTGTGTTTTGTTGCCCATTTAGGCTCCCAATGTAAACAAAGAAGTTTTTTTTGTTGTCCAATGTAGATGTTACCATTTAGATTTCATTTTTTATTTTTGCTTTTTTTTTCTTTCTTGCAGTCTTTAGTTAGTTTTTTATACTTTCCCATTTTTCGACTGATGGTTGTGATCTGAATTTATTATAGGCCTTTCTTTTTCTGTTTATAATTTTCTTTATTTTGTTAACCATTTCAGTGTGCTATTTATGTTATACTTTTTTGTTTCAGGTACAAACTCCTTAATATAATGGTCTATCTTTAGTTTTATTCTACTACACATTTCCTCCAAATTTTCCCCTTGTAAATCTTTTTCCCATTTCCATTCCCATAAAATGTGTCTCATCTGTTTGTAGTTTGCCTAATTGTAACTTTTAAGTTTTGTTATCCTCCCATATGTCTCAGTGAGGGTGTTATACACAAATCTGACCATATTGTGGTCACTATCGGCCAGTGATTCCAAGATTTCTACCTGGTCTATTTTGTCTTTTAAAATGGTTAGTATTAAATCCAGGACATTATCATTCCGTGTAGGTTTTTTAACCATTTGTTCCAGACTTTTTTGCAGTATTACAGCCAGGAATTTCCTATCTTGTGATATTACTGACGACTATTTAATCCAATTTATATTGGGATAGTTAAAGTCTCCCAGCAATATATCATTTTTCTCAATGTCTAAGTCATTTATTTGCCTCAGAAAATAAAGTATGTTCCTCATTATCTTGATTAGATTGTCTATACATAACACCAAGTGTAATATTTGTGCCATTCATGTTAATGTCTACCCAGACACTTTCATTTGGATCTGTAGCTCCCTGTACAGTATTTTTCTCTATTGCTCTAATCTCATTTCGAACATCAAATCAAATCAAATCAAAAATCTTTATTTAACCAGGCAAGCATCATTGAGCAAGCTCATTTTCAAGATGGACCTGGACATTAAACAATAAGACAATATAGGACATAAAGGTTACAGCAGTACCAGTCAACGTGAGTTGAGCTGGGGTCAGACCAATTAACAATATTGTAACAGTCAAGGAAGAAAGTATATGGCAACATAACAATAGAACCACAACATAAAAGTTACATAAACAATATTTACATATAGTCCCTGGCATTGATCAGGGGTAATCATAGATGGATACATACTAGTTGTTGGTATATGGCGACATAAACAGTAAAAAGAAATCAATAAGTATAAGCATTCCACTAGGAATAGAGAATAGTTCCATACTAGACCTGGCACTGAGCACAGTTCAGCATGACTGGGTACCTATAACTATTTGGGGAAAGGTGAATGAAGAGTGGCAGGGAGGAGTGGAAGGGGGCGAAGGGATGAATAAACAGAAGTATTGAGAAAGAGGGTGTGAAGTGAGAGAGGATAGGAGTGAAGTGGTAATGTAGTGAGGCGACCCCAAAATGGGACAACATAGGGACCAAAAAAGTGCAACAAAATAGAAAACATACATATTCCACGATGAAGTAAAAGGCCGTTTAAAAACCCCAGGTCTGCCTATAGGGGTTAGAAAGGGTTATTTAAGGGTGAGGTTGCCTACAAAATGGCAACAGTCACCACACCAACACTGATATGACAAGCTAGAGTGGTATACTGAGAAGGTTAGGGAGGGATGGGGGAGGGCAAGATAGTAAGAGGTCAGCAATTACCCCTGGATGGTACAAGGTGAATCACAGAAGCAGAGAAGGCAGAATGGTAATGAGACAGTAACTGAAGAATTTTTATATTCAGTATGAGGCTAGGCTCAAGGAGGACACCAATAACTGGAGAAGGGGCAGATATCAGTGGCAACAGTTACATACAGCACCACACCACCCCTTCTCATATTCAATCTGTCCTTATGAAAAACCTGATACCCCTGTACATTAATTCCCCAGTCATCATTCCTGAACCATGTTTCTGTTACAGCACAGATATTTATGACTTCTTTTTCCATAATTACAGTATATGTAATTCTTCTATTTTATTTTTAAGCTCCTGGCATTTACTGCCATAAAGTTATCAGAGTTTTTGACTTCCTTTTATTTTATTTCATTTTTAATGTTAGGTGACAAGGCTTTATATCACGGTTTAACTCTACCAGGTTATCCCCCCCCCATTAATCAGTTTAAATACTTATTTATGGTATTATTAAACACACTACCCAGCAATATACTTCCACTAGGATTAAGGTGCAAGCATTCTTTACAGAACATGTTTTTCTTGTTACCCTCAAATAAGTCCCAGGTTTTAATTAGGCAATACCCTCTTGCAAGCAACATTTTCTGAGCTCATTATTTACCCCCTTAGAAACATAGAAACAAAGAATTTGACAGCAGATAAGGACCGCTTGGCCCACCCAGTCTGCCCATTTCCCTACCTAATGGATAAGCTGCAGATCCTAGTTAACCAGCAGCCTACTTCTTTCTACCCCAACCCCCTAGAATTGCCTTATGACTGTCCCATGCATGCTTGAATTCAACCACTGTTTTTGACTCCACAACCTCCTCCGGAAGTCCGTTCCATGCATCCACAACCCTCTCTGAGAAAAAATACTTCCTAACATTACCTTGGAGCCGCCCCCCCATCTTCAAATTGTGCCCCCTTGTTCTTGCACACCTCTTTTTTTGAAAGATGCTACCCTCTTAGACTTTGTTGATTCCCTTGAGGTACTTGAAAGTTTCTATTATGTCGCCCCTCTCCCTCCTTTCTTCGAGGCTATACATATTAAGCTCCTTTAGTCTGTCTTCATATATCTTCTGGTGCAGACTCTGCACCATTTTAGTTGCCCTCCTCTGGACAGCTTCCATCTTGTCTATGTCCTTGCGGAGATTGGGCCTCCAGAACTGCACACAGTACTCCAGATGGGGTCTCACCAGCTGTCTGTACAGAGAGATAACAACTTCCTGTTTTCTACTGGTGATGCCTCTCCCTATGCATCCCAGTATCCCCCCAGCCCTCCTTACTGCCCTCTCACATTGCTTGCCCACCTTTAAGTCACTTGATATGACTACCCCCAGGTCCCTTTCCATTTTTGTTGCTGTTAGTATCTCACCCCCCCATTGTGTACTCTTCTCCTGGGTTTTTCTTTCCCAGGTGCATTACCTTGCACTTCTTAGCACTGAATCTAAGCTGCCATACATTTGACCATTCCTCTAACCTTGCCAAGTCCCTTCTCATCCTTTCCACCCCACCTTGTGCATCAACTCTGTTGCAGATCTTTGTGTCATCTGCAAAGAGACATACTTTTCCTTCCAGTCCCTCTGCAATGTTGCTTATAAAGGCGTGAGAGAGGACCGTCCTAATACTGAACCCTGCGGTACCCCACTAGTAACCCTACTTTCTTCAGAGTGGATTCCATTTATTATTACCCTCTGTGTCCTATTCTCCAGCCAATTCTTTACCCAGGCTATCATCTTGGGACACACTCCCAGGCTGGCTAACTTGTATATTAATCTTTTGTGTGGGACTGAGTCAAATGCCTTGCTAAAGTCTAGGTAGGCCATGTCCACAGCCCCTCCCTGATCTACTACTTTGGTCACCCAGTCAAAGAAATCTATTAGATTCATCTGGCATGACATTTCTCGCTGTGAATCCATGCTGCCTTGGGTCCTGTGCCCCTCTGGCCTCTAGGTACTTGACAGTTCTTTCCTTCAGAAGTGATTCCATCATTTTCCTTATCACTGAGGTTAAACTAACAGGTCTGTAGTTTCCTGCTTCTGCCCTGCTCCCACTTTTGTGAAGGGGAATCACATCTGCCCTCCTCCAGTCCTCAGGTAGCACCCTATCCTCCCATGATTTGTTAAAGAGGGTAGTCAGTGGTGTCACTAGTTCTACCCTTAGTTCTTTTAGAATACTGGAGTGAATCCCATCAGGCCCCATTGCTTTGTCCACCTTCAGTTTTAAGAGTTCTTTCAGAACCCTTTCTTCTGTAAATGGGCTGGTATCAACTTCTGTATCCAGAGTGTTTCTATTGTTTGTTTTAGGTACCTCCCCCTCTTCATTTGTAAATACTGAGCAAAAATATTTGTTTAATATCTCTGCCTTTTCACCATCACCCTCTGCCAACCCCCCTCCCCTTTATTAAGCCTCACTTTATTATTTCCTTTACTTCCTGCTTTTGGAACAGGTAGTATTTCTGACAGTACAGTTGTACAATTACCATCATTCAGGCATTTGTAAATATCCTTATAAAGGTTTACTATCTCCAGTTTCATTTTGAGTTTCAAATCATTCGTCCCTGCATGCATTATGGCCACCATGTTTTTCCTTGAGGGTTTGATTATTCAGGTAAAAGCTCTCTCACATCATTTAGGCCACCATCTGACAGTGATATACTCAAAACCTGCTCTTTTCTGTTCAGCGTTGTGATAGTCTTGGTGTATTTTATTATTGAATCACCTATGATAAAAATGTCTGGCCTGTTTTTTTCTGGTCCCACCTCCATGTTTTCCACTGTTTGTCCTCTGTCTGCCGGGATCTCATTACCATCTCTTGCAACTTCTAGCAACTCATCAGTTTCCCTTTGGACACTGGTCATTAAAGTTAGTGATGGAGAACATCTATTGCTAGGACTACTATTATAGCTCATAGATTCATTGTCTTGCTCTGTAGATTTACTCCCTTTGCTTTCATTTTCTGCTGTTGCCTCTGATTTATTCTTTAGATTTCTGGTTTTAGTTAAATCAGTTTGTGTAGGAGCAGTATGCTTGTCTGTTTTATTTAGCAACTGTTTTTCTGATTCCTTACTTGATATCATTTTGTGCACTTGTGTCTGGTCCTTCCACAATAAGTGTTTCCTTCCTTATTCCATTATCTGTAACAGGTACCAACAAGCCAGTTTCCATGCTTGAATTAAACATCATTGCTCGCCTTCTCCTTTTAAATCAGATATTTCCCAAGTGATTATCCATCCTCTCAGTTTCCTCAAGGTTGCGCTGTGTTTTATTACTTAACATGGATATCATTGTGTCATTGTCATTTCTTTCATTTTCCCATACTGGGTCCTTTTCCAGTTGTAATAAACATTTTATCTGCAATTTTAGCCCTATAATCTTGGTCTTCATTTCTTTTAGTTCTATACACTGTTTACAGATAGCCTGTATCAAATCACTGTCATGCATACTAATTCTATATATTTTTTTTAATTCAAAGTTTATTGATTTTCATATATAAATGGACAGAATACATCAGTGATAATTGAGACAGGAAAACATATCCTTCCCCACTATCCCCCCCAAAACCCCCATCTTCCCTCCTGTGTCCCTCATCCCATCCCTCCCCATGACATCATCCTAGGGGAAATTCATTTCCAACATTATGGCAAGTAATTAAAGCATGAAAAAAATAGAGTCACTACATATATAAAGTGTGCAACTTATCATGCATACTAATTCTGTGGCAGGCAGTGCACCTTACTCCTATCTCCCCATTTGGTAGTGTGTATCCCCCTACAATTGGGGGTTCCTAAAAGCCTTCCCAGAGCTTGTTTAAATGCTCCATGCCTGACTGGTGTTCGGCGTAAGGCCACTAAATGTGGGGGTTGTGAGTGCTTTTAAAAGCCTCCATGTACTGTCTCTTTAAGAGCCATCTGCTTGCAGGTAAAATCATTGTTTATGAGGGGGACTGTGTGTTTCCCTGCTCGAGTCCCGCTTGAGCTGTACTGTAATTGCCCCTCTGTAACTAATGTCTCCTTCATATTGTCCACGGTGGCTGATATACTATACCCACACTTGTACTACACACTCAAAAAAACTACTCACATTCACCATACAGTGGTATATTATTTAGAACCTGGGAACACACATGCAGAGGTTATGGCCCCACTTCCCCTCCATGCTTGACTCTGCTTGCTGGAGCCAAGATATTTATGTAGCGCCCCCACTGATGTCACCCTGTTACTAGGTGACCACTCGATTACCTCCTTATGCAAGCTGACAGTACCATACCCTACCTTTGAAAAGGCAAGGTAGTCAGTACCCAGCAGCACAAATAGCCAGTCCGAAACACCCAGAGATGTTTGTCAGTTCAAGCCCCTTGAGTAACCGGGGAGCAGGAATGCCTTGCACAAGTACAACCCAAGCTCATACAAACACCAGCTGCCTTCCCCTACAGCTGCAATGTGTCAAACACTTTAAAATAAAACTACCTTGCTGTCTCCTCCTGCAGCACTAGGTCAAGGCTGACTATTTGTTGTTTGGTGTGTCTCTTCAAACCACAAGCAAACACTCACTAGCATCAAACCTTGTGCAAAGCATTACGGGTATGCCAATTCTTGTGTGGGAGCAGTCTGACAAGTAATCAGTGGAACATTTTCTTTACTGATGTTCACATTCTTAAATACTGCATCTGACCTGGCAGATGCAAGATGTCAAATCAACATCCTGCATCTTGTGGTCATAGGTGAGGCTTTGAAACACCTACTTTGCCTTGCTTTAGTTATCAGTAACTCATTACTCAGAATTGTATTGCTCTTTTGTCATAAGGCAACACATTTGATGAAAATTCCCATTGCATCTGCATAATCAATGGCTTGTGCCACAGTGTGCCAGGGCTACCATGAGATCAGTGGTATGCACAGTGAGGAAGGGCACAAAGTCTTTGTATCTGCTTGGATGTTATACTTCAAGGGGCATATCTTGAGAAGTGTAATTAAAACAAACAAACAAATATCTGGTAATTCATATGGGTTTGTGTAGCTATCACTCTAATCAAGATTGCCTTAGTAGGACAGTTCCTCTTTTTTACAGGAGAGGGGAACATCTTTTGTATAACATGCCGCCTTGGACCAAACCATGGTATCCGGAGGTAGAGAGGGGAATGTACATTTACTGAGATTTTAAAATTGTCTGTGTAACTGAGCTCAGTGGAGGGGATGCCCCCTGTAACAGGGAGGCTAGTCAGGGTTCTTACTGCAGTTGATTAACCTGTGTGGGACAGCAAGTGAACTCTTGCCTTTATGGAAGTTCATGCTGCAGACCTCAGTCTCTAGCACACAGTACTTTATATGTACAGAGCTCATGGTGGTGAAATAGGCAGGGTGTACATAAGCATGGGTCATCTGGAGAATTAATACACACCTGGGGAGGGGTTGGGGCACAAGGCTGCAGGCTGAATGCCTCCAACCACTCAAAAATGGATTACTTCTATGGTAAACCCACGCTGCTGAGTGGGTTAATGCACTTGTAACACGGCAAGCGCAACCCCTCAAATCACAGGTGTCAGCCATGACACATTATGCAGTGACTGTGTGATCTGCAAGCGTGAGCTATGAATCAAGAAGACTGTTGCATGGAGGTGGCTCCTGTTCCAGTCCCACGGTTTGCTGTGAATAACCTTCCTCTCAAAATGCACACCACAAACACTCCTCTGCTCCCCTGGGTCTATGAGACAGATTAGTACAACATATTTAAAACACAACATAGTTGGAAGATGCTGAAAGTGGCTTTATTTCAGTGACTGAATACCTGTGATCCTGCAAACACAGAGTGAGAGAGTACAGAGATTGCAAAGGGGAGAGCTGTAGCTAGTGCACCTCAGTTGCGGGGGGGGGGGTCACTGCTCTGTGTCTCTCTCTCTCTCTCTCTCTCGTGTGTGTGTGTGTCTCTCTCTCTCTGTCTCATTCACTCTCGCTCTCTCTGGTGGTACTTATCAGAGACTGTTGAGCAAGCCCCTGCTACCCGACTCCTAGGCACCCACTCTGGAGGGCAACTATGAGAATTAATCCATGGTCACCTGAACCGTGTTGCCCAATAACAACAGGGTTTGCTAGGTAGCCATGTTACAAAAATTGATAAGGCACAGCTATTTGACAGTGACTCACAGTTCATTGGCAACATGAGTAAGTACTCCATATTAATGATAACCCTAGAAAATAAATGTTTTTTGCACACCGCCTTACCCTAAAATTTATTTGGTAATTTAACAGAATTTAATTTCTGTAGTCAATTCACTGACTTACTTGGCATTTTCTGTTATTCTGATTTAAATTGATTTAGATAGTGTGAGATTTCATCTCCAAATCTATAGGCTTGATTCATTGCTCTCTTTTTATGTTTGCTTGCATGCATGTGATAGAAACATAGTGCAATCATCCTAGTTTTCGGAGGTGTGGCAGCCCTCTTCCAATTCAGTCAGTGTGTTTGCAGGCACGGCTGCAGTTCTCCAATGCCTGCTGCAGCTGTCTATGACAGTGTCCAAAATGCAGTGGAGTACAGTTGAAAGGGGGAGCTACGCTTCAGTGAGTAGCGATAAGATATCGCCTGCTTATGCGCGCTCCCCTCACACACATGCACACACACACACACAAGCACACATCGCATACTGCATGCTCGCCCACACACACAGTGTAGCCGACAGGGGTGCCCAATCCCCCCATCAGCTGTGCTGCACCCCCCCAAAAGAGAGTTACATATGCCATCCTGGGTGCCCACCCCAGCATGGCTGCACATTGTATAGCTGATGGGGGGTGCTGAATCCCCCGTCGAGTCCACTGGACCCCCACGTACAGGGTGCCATGCTGTGAGCCCACCCCAGCATGGCAACAGATGCTATTGCTGATGGGGGTGCCCAATCCCTTGTCGGCTCCACACCCCCCCCCACCAGCCATCCTTGTGCCATGCTGGAGCCAACTTGCATGGCAAACGTCCCGATCGCCGTTTAAAGAAAAACCTGAAACTTAAAACGGTCCCTCACAGTCTCTGCCCCCACCTGCGCCCACCCACTGTGCACCCCACCTCCCCACACCCCCATACTTACCTCTGGACTCCAGCGCAATGATCTTCCATGGACCGGGAACACGTCTGCACTCTTCAAAGCCGACCGCGAACTAAGGAAATGCCGGTAAGCTGAATAATGGGATAGATAGGGTTTTTCAACTTTGCTGCATATCTCAGATATTTTTGATTTTGCACAAATTTTCAACATGGGGTTTTGGGACCCTTCTCATGAATGCTCTCACTGTCATGGCGTTAATCAGGCCCGAAGGTGATTTCATGATCACTGCACAAAATCACCTTTTGGGACTGAGTAATGAAATGACACTGCCACTGTTCATAAGGTGGGCTCTCAAAAGCCTATGTTGAAAATTTGGTGGAAAAATTCCTAAAAATGACTATTTTACAAGCGTGCTTTGCTCAGTTCCTATGCACGCTCGTAAGTTCACGAATTTTCAATATTTTCACTCCAGATTTTCAACATTGCCATTTTACCACACCTCCTTATGAGCAGTATAGCTGTAATTTTTCACATCTTGCCCAAAACATGTTTCCGCCCATGTAGCGCTACTAACAGCGCAGTCGGTGTATGTAAATCAATGTATGGGACACATTAAGAAAATCACAGTGACACTGTTAATGAGCAGAGGTCTTAAAATGGCTATGTTGAAAATTAGTGAAAAAATTCTAAAATTGACTGTTTCTCGAGGCTATGCAGTTCCTACACACGCTCAGAAAGTCTGCATTTTTCAATATTTTCACTCCATATTTTCAACATTGCCATTTTATTACACTTCCTTATGAGCAGTATAGCTGTCATTTTTCACATCTTGCCCAAAACGTGTTTCTGCACATGTAGCGCACAATGGTACAGTCGGTGTGCGAAAGCAATGTTTGGGACAGATTAAGAAAATCATAGTTACACTCTTCATGAGTAGAGGTCTTAAAATGGCTATGTTGAAAATTTGGTGACAAAAGTCCGTAAAATAACTGTGTTACGAGTGAGCATTGTTCAGTTTCCACGCACCCTGGTAAGTTCATGACTTTGTAATATTTTCAGTCCAGATTTTCACCAGTGGCATTTTTCCACACTTCCTTATGAACAGTACAGCTGTCATGTTTCACAACATGGCCGAAATGTGTTTTCACACTTTCAGCGCAGAGATGCGTGGTCGCTGTGGGAAATCATTGTTCGGGGCAGATAAAGAAAATTACAGTGACACTGTTCATGATCGGAGGTCCCAAAATGCCTGTGTTGACAATCTGCTGTAAAAAATCCCCAACCTAATTACATTATGGGTGTTATGTTGCACATTTTCTATGCACGCTCGTGACTTCACCAGTTTTTTTAATATTTTTACTGCAGATTTGCAACATTGCCATTTTTTACACCTCCCCATGAACAGTACAGCTGTCATTTTTCACATCCTGTTCAGAATGTGTTTTTGCACCTGTGGTGCTAAATACCATAAGTCGCTATGCATAAGCAGCTTCCATTAACAAACTGATGTGCCACTGTTCATGAGGTGGGGTCACAAAAAAAAACCATGTTGAGAATTTGGAGTGAAAATACCAACGAATGCCTGAGGTGTTAGGGTTTCCAACCATAATGCCCCACCCTGTGAGAATGACAGGCATCAGGGGTGTGACTTGGGATTCTTGCCTGTAATGCTCATACCATTCCACATCCTGCAGCCAGTGAGAGGCATCGAGGTATGCCTTGGACTCTTCGGCCCCAAAGTTCACCCCATTCTCCTATACCGCACCCATCTTACTGTATTTCCTGATGGAATGGGGTGCGCATAAGGGCCAAAGACCCCAAGGCACACCATGACATTTGTCAGTGTCTGCAGGGTACGGTGTGGTGAAATGGCATAGCCGTTATGCCTGACGACCCAAAGGCACACCCCAATGCCCGTCACTCTCTGCAGGGTGGTGGTGGGGTTGGCTTCAGTTCAATACTTCACTGCCATTTCTATTATGCAGCTCTCTAGCTTCTACACTACCAATGCTATTGCCAGCAAGCAAACATTCGGCATACAAATTTAAAAATGTCTTTATGGTCTTAAATATTTTTTTTCCTTTTTTAGTGTTTGGGTGTGTTAATTTTCACAAACTAGTCCACGACCTTATTACCCAGAACACTGAACAGATCTGTTGTCTTTTAATACAGAGTGCAGTGGATTACTGTCCAACTTTATGTTGTAGGTTTGCTCTACCTACTACATCCCTTCCACCTCGCTTTAATTTGACTGTTTGGAACATTGAACTTGTAACACACTGAATAGCTGTTTTTGTCCTTTAACATCAAGTGCTGTGGAACACTACCATTTACTATTTCGTTTCTGGACTGTACTATCTCCAGTACCTGCTCTCTGTTTATTCTTTATACAGAATTAAAAGAGGCTTGATAAAAGGACATAATGAACTTAAGATCTAGGAAAGAAAACACTGGCCTTTTAGGATACCAACATCTTTTGGGGTTTACATACATGCCAGATTTCTGCTCTTGAGGAGCCTCAGACCTTGGACTTCCCTGCTGGGCATGGTCAAGAATCCCTTCCTTTTTTTGTGTTGGACTTAATTTGTGGTTGGATACTGTAATATCTGTATTTTATACTGTTACTAATATATAAAGTCTAGAAGTTATAGGATTATCAAAAGAGCCATAGTACTAAAGAATCAGATTCTGTCAATATAAATATGTACACTAGGAGTGGTAGAGTATTACTTAAGGAAAATAAATCTTCCTCCCTGAAGGTGCTCAAAATGAGCTCTAAAAATGGTTGTGTGTATACACAAGACCTGTCACTCTTAGCCTTGCCCTCTTCTGCTACACCTAAAGAAGAAACACAAAACACTATATCATTAATAAAAGAAAAAGTAAAATACGACTATAGACAACAATTTAATTTTGATTGTTCTAATCGTAATAATTTTACTAATGCTGAGTCTAATGTTCTGTCTGATGCTATGCCTTATGAAGAGACTCCTTTGAATTATTCTCAGTTTTGTCTCACTCGCTGTCCCTTCAGAACATATAGAAGCAAAAAGGGGAGATCCTTTTACCCCTTAACCACTCTAACTCAGCTCCAGAAACTGATTTTTTTGAACAAACGGATTCCGGGTAATTAATTACGAGTCCTGTAAATTGTTGGAGAACAATAATAGAACAAGAGAATCTGTCCCTTTTTCACCCATTTCTTCCCCCCAACTACCTCATACAGTCTAAATATCCTAATCATCATAGACAAAGGAAAATTACTGATTATTTTTATTTTCCAAAAGCAAAATCCAATAATAATTCAAATGAAAAAGGGGAATGCAGTATAAACATGCAAGAGAAAGCTCTAGATAGGGATAAGAGACTGTCATTAGAGGGGGATCTCATTTCATTGCATCCTACAAAGCTAAATCTTTTTAGCCCACTTAATTCTAGTATTATAACAATAAGCAATGCTACTTCTACCTTTCTGCATTTTAACCCCCCTACGGGAAATCAATCTATCCTAGCAGGATCTCCTGATAAAATCTTTGAAAAATTAGATCAAGAAGTTGAGAAAATAAATATTCCACCAGAAATGTTAGCACGATGCCCGAACACTATCTCTAATTACACAATTAAAGCTCTAGCCCATCCAATCATGGCTAATATAGTTTTGCTTGAAGCCTTCAATGAATTAAAACATCACATGAGAGATCTTACTACCCTGCATGTTGAAACTCAGGGCAAACTCTCACAAAGAATAGATGATCTGGAGAAAGTACTTTTGGAGGGGGAAAAAAGTCACTTGTCATTTTCATCAATTTATTTTCCCAGTCCCAGTCCCAGTATCCCCCCCAAAAAAGAACAAAAAGGGGGAAAAAAAGGGCAAAAATACGAGAAAAAATTCTGAAAATGGTAAAATTCCAAAAAAAGAAGAATGAAAAATTAGCGAGGAAACATAATTGCAAACTAAATGAAATTTCTGGAATAGTTAATTGGCCTAATGAGCCTGTTGAGCCTGACATTTCCAACTCACATAAGGATCTAGTAAAGAGCTCTTTAATAGAGCCAATTCTAAATAATTCATCTTTGGAAAAAGTCTCAAAACCGAAGGTACAATCCCATCATTCAGACTCATCTGAAGAGACTACTTTTATAAATGCCAGGCAGAAAACGACAAGTAATACTGAGGCAGTCTCAAACTCTTTGGCCAATCAAGTCCCTCCCTCCCTAGTTGGAGATAAAAATTGCTCTAAAAATCAACATAACTCCTTAGACATCAATGGAGGTGAGGTTGTTTTCAAATTTGAAAAAATCTTTCTGAAGTCAAATGAAACCTCTGAATCACTTACCGAACTCATAACGTACTTATTTAGATGTGATCTTGTTATACCTGAGGCTTTAAATGCAATCATGCATGTTTTTAGAGATAGAACTGTGGAAACAAACCCTGTCTATGTGCTATTATCAGACATGATTAGTGCAAAAAAAATATATGGGCAAAGCAAAGACAGCTTGATATATTGGGAATTTCAATATCTTTCCAAGTAAATTGGACCACAATCTGGAAGCATGTACATGGAGAAGCTAAAATAATGTCTGCTACATCTATTGACATTATAAACAACACCATATCCATTTTGAACTGGAACTTTGATAATATAGTTTTGAAAACTCTTTCTATATTTGGAATATAACATTTACAGGGAGAAAACTCTGAGATGTTGCACTCATATATTAGTAAATTATTGAGCTTTTGTTTAAATATTGCTGTCTCCCCTCTAGATTTTTAATCAGCATTAAGAGTTTTTCCACAATCTAATGAGACACAAATTGATATAGTAATAAATCTAAATCTTTGCTCTATTATAATGCAAAACCTTATTAAATTGGATTGTGCTCAATCATATATATATAGTTGATTTTATTAATGGCTCAGCCCATTTAAATCAGAAGGGTATTCCTGAGCCTAGCCCTTGACTAATTAATTTAGGTTATATACATTTAGATACCATATTAGAAGACTCAGTAGCACCTAGTACAGATTCACTAATTCAAAAGTAAAAATTCTAATCTTGGAATATAGAAGTTTTTTCTGCAAAACTCCTAGATCCTGATTGGTGGAAGTTTTGTCAAAATTTGAAATATTACTATTTCAGGAAACCTGGGCTATGGAATTAACTTTGTTAAATGGGTATGATTCTTCTTTTGTTCCTGCAAAAAAAGTAAAGCAGAATGATAGACCTAGAGGGGGACTATTCACATTTATAAAGATACGGAAGAGCCTTCTGGTTTGGACCATATTGTTTTATATGATGAAATGTTGTTACATGTTGTAAAATGGGATAAACTATGTATTTCTTATAGCAAATATCTATATCCCACCTAATTACCACTTTTTAACCCATAATGATGTCTGGTCCAAATTGGACATTGAACTAGACCAGGGGTTCTCAAATGGTGAGGCCAGCCTCCCTGGGGAGGCCCCAACCAGTTCAAGGGGAGGCTCAAGCAAGTCTGAAAAGTACTATATTTAAATTTTGAGTTTTATATATTATGTGTGAAGAGATGAAGCAAAGTGAAAGAGAATAATAGTAGGTGAATTTTATGCATTTATTTACTATTAGGTGACAAGGGAAGATGAATAAGGCAAGGCTCATTTCAGGTGTACCCAGGGAAGGGTAGGTATTGAATACATTTCAAAAGATAACTGCAAAACAATTAAGAAATACACTGTGAACAATAGTGCAAACAAATATGAACAATAAACTAATCATGAGTGGTAGTAACTGATCAATTTTTAGACTGATGATAGAGCATTGCAAATACAAGGGTTGAGCATAGAAGTATTAAGAGCAATAGCAGGAAGGAGCAAAGTAATCTCAAAGAAGTTGTTTAGGAGCAGGGAAGGAGGTAGAGAGGCAAAGCATGTAGAAAGGTTATTTCATATAGAGAGGAAACTGAAAAAGTAGTCTGACCCATGAAGATACTGTAACAAGAGGTAACAATGGTTCACAAATGAAAATAGTGGAGCAAGTAGGCTCACCTGTGGGGGGGGGGTTACAATAAGCTGAACAATAATATTTGTTTATTTTATTTATTTGTTATTGAGATTACACCTTTGAGCATAGGAGCTCTTTTTCAAAGGTTCCATGTTAGTATAAGACAAAGAACTGAATGTGAACCAAGTACTCAAAGGGGTTTCAATTTATTCATGGTATACTGCGTAAAGTATAGTATGTTATTTTTCTTTGGGGAGGCCCAAGATTATTTCAGTTTTTGGGGAGGCTCAAAATCTTTTCCATGGATTGGGGAGGCTCACTGTAACAAAGTCTAAGAACTATTGAACTAGACCAATTAATGCTAAAACATTCAATTGATATAATACTATTGGGTGGAGACCTTAATGCCCGAACTGCTAATGCAGACAATTTATTTTTGCTTCAGTCTATATTTTATCTGGGTGATCTAGGAATAAGAAACTCCATTGATACTGTTCTTAACTGTGCAGGGAAGAAACCTCTTGAATTTATCAATAATAATCACTTCTTAATTCTTAATGGCAGGATAAAGGAAGATTTAATTGGGAACTCTACATACTTTTTATCACCAGGAAAGAGTGTTATTGATTATTTGCTTATCTCTCCTGACAGTTATGAACACTTTCGCTCCCTTGTGGTTTTGATGAGACCTGAAAGTGACCATTCAGCCTTGATAGCTGATATTGCTACACTCGGTTATGAGGGACAATTTGGAGTAGAAAAAAAAACACAATAAAAGATAATCAAATTCAGCTAGAACCAAGAGGCCAATTAAAACTATCATTAAATGCAATTAATACAGCAAGGGTGTTAGATCTGATGTATTCTCTCCAGATGTCTAAATTATTTTCTTTAGTAGGCAATTCTTGCTCCCCTCAGAATTTATATGAACTGTTGGAGATTGCCTATCAAACAATTAGATCTAAAATATACAATTTTACAATGAATTCAACCAACTCAAATACTTGGTTCAATATTCATTGTAAAAAGGAAAAACAGAATTTAATAACAATTATTAGATACACCAAGAAATTTCCTTCCAAAAAGAATTTTTTTTATTTTAAAGGAGCTAGGAAATTGTACCACAAGTTTCTTCAAAACAAAAAGTTGGAATTTAAGCAACATTGATGGGTAAAAATGTATGATATTATAAGATCTAACAATACTAAGTCATTTTGGCTAATGGTCTCTAATGGTGAAAGAAAAGACCATTGTTCCTTATCAGTACATATTCCACAAGATACATGGATCACGTATTTTAAAAAACATTTTACTACAGATTCCCAGGCACATAGTTTACATCAAACCTCATCTAGGATCCTATTGGCTGAATACCAACCACTAATAGTTACCTTTAAGGAAGTTGAAAATGCCATATCTAAATTAACAGTAACAAAGTCCCTGGCCCAGCTCTTATTCCCAGAGAGATATATAAAAGAACACAAGAATTATTGGGTACCCTTTTTTACAAATTTCTTCAATCTCTGTTTTAGAGAAAGGTACATCCCACCATCATGGAACAAGAATATTATAGTCCCCTTACACAAAAAAGGATCTTATCAGTCCCCTTCAAATTATTGTCCTATAAGCCTCCTAGATATAAGTGGTAAATTATTCTCTAGAATACTTCTAGATAAACTTCAGACCTGGGTTAAAAATTATAGCCCACTTTCCAATTGTCAATCAGGGTTTACTCAGGGATGCTCAGCTTTGGATAATACATATATATATATATATATATATATATATATATATATATATTATACCCATTTAATTGAGAAATATAAGGTATATAGGAAAATGAAGTTCTATGCATTGTTTGTAGATTTTTCTGCGGCATTCAATTCTGTAATAAGATAAATTTTATGGGAAATACTGTATAAAAAAGGCTTACCTTTAGAATTATTAAATCCAGTTGCACTACTATACTCTAATAAGGACACAGCAGTGAAATTTGATAACAGTGGTAATATTACAGACTACTTTAAAACTAACAAAGGGGTAAAACAGGGGTGCTTATTAGCATCATTGTTATTCAACATTTATATAGACTCCTTACTTTCATTTGATGAATCATTACCATTAGATTGTCCTAAAGTTAACAATGTTTCCCCTTCCTATACTGGCCTATGAGGACGGTTTGGTGATACTTTCTCTTTCAAACACAGGACTTCAGAGAAAATGGATCAACTTAAGGTAAAATGTAACTATTATCATCTGGGAATTAATTTAAATAAAACTAAAATATTGGTTTTTGGTAAACAATCAGTGGCTCCCAGAATTTATATTGAAAAACATCCAATAGAGGTGGTGAAGTCATATGTTTATCTAGGAGTTACATTTACATCAAATGATTTGTGGAATGTACATATTAAAAAACAGGTAGATAGGGCAAAACTTATTGTGAAGAGATTACTCCATTTTAACTCTAAGTTTGGTGGATCTACTGTATTACCTGCTATTAGAGCTGGAGAAGCAAAAATTATCTCATTACTTTCATATGGGGTGGAGATTTGGGGTACCAGAGAGCAACCCAACTTAGAACTTCCCTTATCTTACTATTACAAGGTTATATTACAGGTTCCTCTTTCTACCTCTAACCCAGTAGTACGTTCTGAGTTAGGTAGGATTCCAGTAAAAGATAGAATAAATCTAAAAATAATTTCATATTGGTTAAGACTAATAAATAAAAAAAATTATAATAAAAATGACTATACAGGTGGTATCATCTATATTTGTTTATTGGAAAAAAATCACTGGAATACCGAAAGCTTTCACTCTCCATGGTTAAAAAGGTTGACCACTATCCTTAAAAATATCAATAGTTATCATTTGTGGAAAGATTTTAACAAGGGTATTGTGATATTCTATCCAATATAAAAATAAAATGAAAAAAATTTATTTTTAAACTAGCCCAAAAAGAACAGATGGAGCTAGTTAAGAGTCAAAAACAGGTAATCTGGTTTAGCCAAAATAAGATTGATTCGGAGATTGAAACCTATTTGTTGTTACCTTTACCCCAAAGCATATGTAAAGTAATTACCTGGGATAGGTTTGGAATTTTGACATCTAAATATATTTATTTTAACTAGGGGAAAAAACAAAGAGCTCAAAACAGAGCAATTCCATAGATGCAATAGGGATTTTATGAAACATTGGAGCATATAATAATGCAATGCCCTTTGTATTATCATTTAAGAGACTCCTACCTCAAACAGTTCCTGATGAAATATATGAATTTATATTATAACGTGGTTTTTATCCTGTTGCATCCTATTACCCTAGAGGATACCATAATGATTGCTAAATTCATTGTGTCTGTTATTCATTTAAAAAAAAGGTATCATAAAGAAATTATCAGCACATAAATTATACTTCATTGTATAATTATATTACATTGGTGAAAGACCGAGCCATTTATATTCTGCTCTTTTACAATTTCTGTATTTGTTGCTTTTAATTGTTGTAATTTATTTATTTTTGTAATGTCCAAACTGTTATGTACTGGATGAACAAATAAATGATGATGATGATCATTGGCAACACACTTCAACAGCAGCCTTGAAGGTAAATAAGGCCCCAGTGTGGAAGTGTGGGTGTCGATTAAGGACACAGCAGGCAAGGATTCAGATAAAAGTCCCACAGGATGGCACAGTTTATTTGCTTTGGCAGTCTTTAGACATCTTTGACAGCTGCAAAATAATAAACATAGAAACTGATAGCAGATAAGAACCGCTTGACATATCTAGTCTGCCCATTTTCCTTACCTTCTATAACACCACAGACCCTACTTGATCTCCGGCTTTACCCCCTCTTCCCTATCTCTAAGGTTTTATTATGCCCACCCCATGCATTCTTGAAGCCCGTTACTGTTTTTGCCCCACCACCTCCTCTAATGGGAGGCTGTTCCAGGCATCAACCACTCTTTCTGTGAAGAAGTACTTCCTCACATCTCCCCTGAGTCCCCCTCCCCCAGCTTCATAGCATGTCCCTTGTTCTTGAGCATCTTTTTTTTCTGAAAAATGCTTCCCTCTTAAACTTTATTTATACCCGTGGGGTATTTCGACATTTCTATCATATCCCCCCTCTCCCTTCTTTCCTCCAGGGTGTGCATATTAAGGTCCTTCTGTTTCTCCTCAAGGTCCTTCTGTTTCTACCCTTTTTAACAAATCATGGGAGGACGGTGTGGTACCTGAGGACTGGAAGAAGGCTGATGTGATTCCCCTTCACAAAAGTAGGACCAAGACAGAGGCAGAAAACTACAGACCTGTCAGTTTGACCTCTGTAGTAGGGAAAGTGATGGAATCACTTCTGAAGGAGAGAATTGTTGAGTACCTAGAGGCCAGTGGGGAACAGGACCCAAGGCAGCATGGGTTCACAGCAGGAAGGTCATGTCAGATGAATCTAATTGATTTCTTTGACTGGGTGACCAAAGTAGTAGACCAGGCAGGGGCTATGGACATGGCCTACCTAAACTTTAGCAAAGCATTTGACACAGTCCCACACCAAAAGATTAATAGTCAAATTAACCAGCCTGGGAGTGGGTCCCAGGGTGGTAGCCTGGGTAAAACATTGGCTGGATAACAGGACACAGAAGGTAATTGTAAATGGAGTCCACTCTGAAGAAAGAGGGGTTACTAGTGGGGTACCGCAGGGTTCAGTACTAGGTCCAGTCCTTTTTAATGTCCTTATAAGTGACATTGCAGAGGGACTAGAAAGAAAAGTATGCCTCTTTGCAGATGACACAAAGATCTGCAACAGGGTTGATACACAAGGAGGCATGGAAAGGATGAGAAGGGACTTGGCAAGGTTGGAGGAATGGTCAGAAGTATGGCAGTTTGGATTCAATGCAAAGAAGTGCAAAATAATGCACCTGGGAAACAAAAACCCAGGGTAAGATTACACAATGGGGGGAGGTAGTAACAACAACAAAAATGGAAAGAGACCTGGGGATAATCATATCAGATGACCTTAAGGTTGGCAAGCAATGTGAGAAGGTGGTAGGGAGGGCTGGGGAGATACTGGGATGTATAGGGAGAGGCATCACCAGCAGAAAACAGGAAGTTGTTATCCCCCTGTACAGACAGTTGGTGAGACCTCATCTGGAGTACTGCATCCAGTTCTGGAGACCCCATCTCTGCAAGGACATAGACAGAATGGAGGCAGTTCAGAGGAGGGCAACTAAAATGATGCAGGGTCTGCAAGAGAAGCCATACGAGGAGAGACTAAAGGAACTTAATATGTATACCCTTGAGAAAAGGAGGGATGGGGGGACATGATAGAAATGTTTAAGTACCTCAGTGGAATCAACAAAGTCCAAGAGGGTAGCATCTTTCAGAAAAAGAGATGTGCAAGAACAAGGGGATGCAATTTGAAGATAAAGTGTGGATGGCTCAGGGGCAATGTAAGGAAGTATTTTTTCACAGAAATGGTGGTGGATGCATGGAACAGCCTTCCTGAGGAGGTTGTGGGTCTAAAACTGTGGGAGAATTCAAGAATGCATGGGACAGACATAAGGCAATTTTTGTGGGGGGGTAGGAAGAAATAGGCTGTTGGTTAAATAGGATCTGCAGCTTATCCTCTAGGTAGGAAAATGGGCAGACTAGGTGGGCCAAGAGGTCCTTATCTGCCATCAAAGTCTATGTTTCTATAGGGCTTGTGATGAAGACTCTGCACCATTTTGGTAGCCCTCCTCTGGACCTCCTCTACCTTGCCTATGTCCTTCCAGAGATGTGGTCTCCAGAACTGAACACAGTACTCTAGGTTAGATCTCACCAGTGATCTATACAATGGTAGTACCACCTCCCTTTTTCTGCTTGTGATACCCCTTCCTATGCACCCTAGCATCCCACTAGCTTTCCCCACTGCCTTGTCACACTGTCTGGCCACCTTTAGGTCATCAGATATGATTACTCCCAAGTCCCTTTCATGTTTGGTGGTGGTTAATACCACCCCTCCCCTCCATTTTGTACTCCACCCCTGGGTTTCTGTATCCCAAGTGTATGATTTTGCACTTCTTTGCATTAAAACCAGGCTGCCAAACCCTTGACCACTCCTCTAACTTTCCTAGATCTCTATTAATTTTTTCTGCCTCTTCCCTCCCCCTGGAATGTCTACCCTATTACAAATTTTAGTGTCATCTGTCAAAAGGCATACCTTCCCTTCTAGTCCATCTGTAATGTTACTAATAAAGACATTAAAGAGGACTGGTCCCAGTACTGATCCCTTTGGCACCCCGCTTGTCACCCTCCATTCCTCAGAGTAAATTCCCTTTACCACCACCCTCTGTCTCCTACCCTCCAACCAATTTCTCACCCAGCTTACCACCTTAGGACCCACTCTTAGGTTTCCCAGCTTGTTAGCATGTCTCCTATATGGAACAATGTTGAATGCCTTACTGAAATCTAGGTAGGCCACATCCAGCGCTCCAACCTGATCTAATTCCTTGGTGACTCAGTCAAAGAAATCTATCAGATTTGTTTGACATAATCTCTCCCCAGTGAAGCCATGCTGCCTCGGATCCAGAAGGCCACTGGACTCCAGATATTCCACATTCCTCTCCTTCAGTAGTGATTCCATTACTTTCCCCACCACTGAAGTCAGGCTGACTGACCTGTAGTTGCCAGCCTCCTCTTGGCTTCCACCTCTGTGAAGTGGAACTACATCTGCCCTCCTCCAGTCCTGCAGAACCATTTTCATCTCCAGTGAGTGGTTAATCAGGGCTATCAGAGGTGCAGCCAGCACCTCCATGAGCTCCCTCAGTATCCTAGGATGCACCCCACCTGGATGCGTTTCAAGTCTGGCTACCTCAGAGACTGGTTTTGCATAGGCTTCCTCTCTGCTGTCTCAGGCATGTGTCTCTCTCTTGCAGTTCTGTAGCTGACTGACTGAAAGCTGCTGAGGGAGTCTTTTTATAGCTCAAAGAATCACATGATCTGTCAGTCAAATTCAAATTTGACATCATTAAGATTCAGTGTACCAAAATCACAGAAGAAACAGGAATAATTAAGCACCCATCATATCAGAAAAACACAATACTATATGTAAGCAATAAGACACTCCAGGGTGTGTGTTAGACACTTCAAACACATGGCTGGGAGGCGAGTGAGGCACGAGGCCACCGGCCGAGACCCCCAGCCTCCTAGCCATGTGTTAAAGTGTCTAACACACACCTGGAGAGGCTTATTGCACTTATGAAATAGGCCACCTAAAATACAGATGTATGTTTTAAGTAAAATATATAGCATTTAATAGTGAAAAATGTAAAAGTTTGTGTTAATTTTTAATAAAATAGTTCCTCCGCCTGTTTTTTTTTTTTGAGTTGAAGACTTTTGAGCTATTTAGGCTTCCGTATCTGTATTTTTCCCATTATGTAGTTGCCATGGTACCACCCGTCAACACCCCACCCAACTAGTAGCAATCCTACAGGGACCAATGTAAAGTTTCATCCTAAAAATTGAGAAATGACAGGGTTAAGGGATGGAAGTATTGAGCGGGTGGCAGGTCACTCATTGAAAAGGACAACGAGCAGGCAAAACTGGAAAAAATCTTGACTTTTTTCCTGTAATAAGCACTGCAAGCGTGCGGGCAGAACTGGAAGAAATCTTGATTTTGTTTTCACAGTTGTGCTTTGCATCTACAGAGTGCACATTTACAAGAACTAAGTCACCATGGACTTTTATTAAGTGTTTACCCAACTAGCTGGAGGCGGCGGCGAGTGGGCTGGGAGACAGATCATGACACTTGCTGTTGGAAAGCGAGTGGACTGGGAGACAGATCAGCGCACTTGCTGTTTTGTTCCCGCTTTTCTACATGCATAACAGAAACCCTCAAAGACCAAGGTCAACTGAACAAGAGGTCAGATTTATTTTTTTTATAGTTAGGCTGGCACCACTTATGCCAGAAACAAGATGGCTGTGTTTTCATTTCTGAAGGTTCTGAGTGGGCAGCATCACCCATATCACTGCCCGCTTGCCATAGCTTGGCACAGCCTGATCCTTTTACAGTGCTGTTAGACATATTAGCACACTCCTAGCAGCCAATCAGAATACTGCTTTACTACCACCCATTTCATAAATAGTCACTAAACATGTGAGTCATCTTCACTTTACAAACGTTTTTTAGTATATTTCCCTTGATGACTAGGTCCTTCCCCCTTAACTGCCGCTATTCTCTGATCATATGTTCTATAAAGCCAGCAGTCCTTGTAATAATCACAGAGACACCAACATGGAGTGAACTGGTAAGTTTACTGTATGAAATACACACTTGAAACAACTGCAGAAAATGCGGGCTTCTGCCTGCTAAGCAAGGGTTTATATAAACATGTTAGTGCATGCACATTAGTAAAGCATACACAAACCCCCGTATACTAATTAACTTCCTTACATCTTCCTTCTCAATTGAACTCCCCCTCCCCAAGTAAAATATTTAAAGTTCTATGTAGTTCAATGTTTTTGTGAGTCTATATAGTCACGATGCCAGGTGGGCCTTCGGATCTCCTGTCCACTGACATGGCTAATTCTTGGGCTGGAGCTGGTGCCAGTCACTTGGTCCTGACTACTCAGCGGTGGGGCCAACACCACAAGCTTACTTTGAGACTGCCCCAGCATCACTTGTGGAGGGACCTCCATTGCAGGCACCTTGGGATCCCATCGTGCTCCATACTGTCATTCTGCTCACTTCTCTCCTCCTTTCCTCGGATGTGCAAGTTTTGTGGGCCACAGGAGCAGCGTGGCTCAGGGGTTAACAAAAAAGGTCTCTCCTGTTTCTGCGATACAATTTCCCATTTGCTTGGACTACATAGGAACATGGTTCTTCAGTATGGCATTCCATAACTGCGGGGGTCCAGGTATTCTTAGGTGTTCGCAGGTAAATAGGCTGCCCCAGCTATAAGGCTGGGAGTGGTCAGGCATGCAAATTGTAATAAGATTTTTGTCTTTCTTGAGCCCTTCACAATGTAGCTCGCACCGCAACCTGTGGTACATTTGGTTTAAGTAGCTCAGATCTGGTAGGCATTAAAGTTCTGGTTCTGCGACCTGTAAGCAGCTGTGCTGGAGATCCCGATTCCTAGCCCCTCCAGTGAGGTGTTTCTCAATTCCAAAAGCACTAAGTAAGGGTCTTGATGGTCCACTTGTGCTTCTTTAATAGTCTCTTTATTGTTTGAATGGCTTGTTCTATCATGCCATTTCTATGGGGGAATCTTGGTGAAGACATTACATGTTTAAACTCATACCTTCACTGAAAGTCTCTGAATTCAATGCAGGCAAAGTGCGGGCCGTTATCTGTTACAATTATTTCTGGGATATTGTGATTTAATGTGGTTAATCACCACTTCACTTGTTGTTTTTTGCAACTTGGATATCTCGATGTATTTGGAGTAGTAATCAACCATTGCCAGATAATCTTCCCTTTCAAGTTCAAATAGGTCAGCCCCAACCTTTTGCCTAGGTCTGTCTGTTATCTCATGTGGCTGCATTGATTCTCTAGCTTGTGCTTTCCTGAATTGATGGCAAATGCTACACTTGGCCACCACGTCACTAATCTGACTGTTAATCCCTGGCCAAAATAAAAGACCTCTGGCCCTGTGCTTGCATTTTTCAATGCCCAAGTGGCTGCTGTGTAATCTGGTTAACATGTCTGATCTCAGTGATGTGGGGACTGTCAGTCTCTCCTCTTTAGCAGAAGTCCATTTTCTATCAAGATTTCATCTCTGAACTGCCAGTACTGCCTTATCTCGGGGTGCACTGATGTTTTCTCCTGGGGCCACCCATTCAAAACAGTGTCTCTCAGCTTGACCAGTGCGGAATCATTATCCATCTCTCGTTGAAACAATTTCAGTTTTTCATCACTGATTGGCATATCATCCACCATGTGAACCTAATATTTGTCTAATTCAGTTTCTGGCACAGAATTTCTCCCACAGCCCTGCTCAGGGCATCTGCTATATGAAGTTCTTTACCTGCTTTGTACCGTACTAGCAAATGATACCTTTGCAGTTTTAGCATCATGCATTGAATTCTCGGTGGGGCTGTGGCCGGTGTTTTTTTAAAAAGGCTTTCTAGGAGCTTGTGGTCTGATTCAATATGGACCTGGAGTCTGTCATAGATACATTGTTGGAACTTTGAACAACCAAACACAATACCTAGTGTTTCCTTCTCAATTCTTGCATAATGTCTCTCGGCTTTATTAAGTGATCTGGAAGCAAAATTAACAGGCCTGCCTTCTTGCAGCAGACAGGCACCCAGCCCTTCAGAGGATACATCAACATATAATTCAACAGGTTTCCTTAGATCATGGTAGACCAGCACCTGGGTGTTAGTAACAACTGTTTCCTGTTCTTGACAGGCCTGTTGGTGGCACTTCTCCCAGTGCCATGCTATTTCTTTGTCTAGTAACTCTGTCAGTGGCTTATTTACAGTTGATAGGTTTGGAATAAACTTTGCCAGGTAGTTTACCATGCCCATAAAGCTCTGTAAGTCAGTCTTATTTTGGGGAACAGGCATCTGGGTAATTGCTTAAATTTTCCCAGGGTCTGCCAACAACCCATTGTTACTTAACTTGTATCTGATATATTGGACCTCTAACATTTTGATTTTGAATTTCTTTAAATTTAGAGACAAATGCTTATCTCTGACTCTTTGCAGAACATGCTGTAACCTCTCATTGTGCTCTTGTACATTAGCTCCCCATATTAGGATGTCATCTATAACATACCTCTCAACTGTCCCCGATTTTCAGGGACGTTCTTGATTTTAACTCAAAATGTTACTCTGCCCCTCCTAAAACTTGTGTTTCTGTGACTAAACAGTGGGGTCTATAAGTACAAAATAATTTCAAACATTAAAATTACAGTCTTCATTCTTCTTTAGAAAATGCATTTAGCACTAAGCCCCATATTCTACTAGCTTTCCGGTGAATAGCTCTAATTCTGAAGATGTGTCCCTGATTTTGGTCCTTTGTCCCTGATTTTTTTTATGCCTTGTCCCTGATTTGTGAGGCAGGAGGTTGAGAGGTATGATCCATAATGACCTCTGTGCCCTTGAACCCTTCAAAAAAGTGTTAAATTTTCTCTTGGAAGACTTCTGGTGCTGAGCAAATCCCAAAGGGGGGACGCTTGAACTTGTACCTCCCAAAAGGTGTATTAAAAGTCATTAGATCAGAGTTAGGCCCATCCAGTTTAAACTGCCAGAAGGCATTCCCAGCATCTAACACTGTGAATACTTTGGCCCCTGCTAGCTTGGCTGCAGCCTCTTCAACTGTTTTCATTGGGTAATGTTCCCTTTTAATTGCTCTGTTAAGATCTCTGGGATCTATACAAATTCATTTTTTGTTTGATTTTTCTACAACCACCATTGAGTTGACCCAGCTCGTGGATTTCTCAAACTTCTCAATAACCCCCAATCTTTCCATGTTCTCTAGCTCAGTTTTCACTTTATCTTGTAATGTGAAAGGTATTTTCCTAGGGGGATGGATCACAGGGCTGACTGTTTTATCTATTTTAATGTGGTATTCACCTTCTAAGCATCCCAATTCCTCAAATATATCAGCAAATTCAGCCAGTATTCCTTCTGTGGTTTCCTCTGCGCTTCCAGTTGCAGCATCTACTGAATATTGCTTCTTTATAAGCTTAACTTCCAAGCAAGTAGACAGGCCCAACATTGGGGTCATGTTTGCATTAACCACTTGAAATGGCAGCAGGTAATACTTTTGCTTAAAACATGTTAGCAACATCACTTTGCCTTTTACATCCAGTTAATGCCCGGAATAGGAAATCAATCTAGCTGATGACCTTTGAATAGCTTCTCCAGACAATGTCTTATACATCTGAAAAGGCATCACATTGCACTATGCTCCAGTGTTTAACTTGAATGTCACCATTTTCCCATTTATACTCAGATTTACTTTCTGATCAGCCTCTGGCTTATAGGTAGTCACAGTTTCAATGCCGAAAGTACTTTCATTCTCCTGAGCATCGTCTCTAACAACATGGATCTCACTGCACTTACCCACACGACATATCCCAGCAAAGTGATTTTTCCTGTGGCACAATCTGCAAAACTGTCCATATGCTGGACATTTATTTATCTCATGCCTACAACCACACTTTTCACATTTGACTTTATTGACACGAGGTGCATAACTCCCCTTGCTCACATTGGCACTTGCTTTTACTCTTTCTTCCTGGACAACTGCTACTTGTACTGTGCTTTCATCCTGAGCATTCCGATTTAAGAGTTTTACCTGCATTTCACTTAGTTCAGCGGCCCTGCATGTATCTATGTCATCATAGAATGTTAAGTCTGCTTTTCTCAACAGTCTGCATCTCACATGCTCACGCTGTATGCTGCATACAATTCTATCTCTGATCAAGGATTCAGTTAAATCTCCAAATGTATTTTGCCTTTAGCCTCAGATCAGTTACATATGAATCAATGGACTCACCCAGATTCTGGTTCCTCATATTGAACACATGCCTTTCATAAGTCACATTCTTTCTTGGGTTACAATACCTCTCAAATTGCCCCATAATTTTATTCAGCTGCCCCTTCTCTTCCTCGTTTTCCTAAATTAAAGCACTGAATACCTCTAATGCAGGGGTTCTCAAATGGTGAGGCCAGCCTCCTTGGGGAGGCCCCAACCAGTTCAAGGGGAGGCTCAAGCAAGTCTGAAAAGTACTATATTTAAATTTTGAGTTTTATATATTTTGTGTGAAGAGATGAAGCAAAGTGAAAGAGAATAATAGTAAGTGAATTTTATGCATTTATTTACTATTAGGTGACAAGGGAAGATGAATAAGGCAAGGCTCATTTCAGGTATACCCAGGGAAGGGTAGGTAGTGAATACATTTCAAAAGATAACTGCAAAACAATTAAGAAATACACTGTGAACAATAGTGCAAACAAATATGAACAATAAACTAATCATGAGTGGTAGTAATTGATCAATTTTTAGACTGATGGTAGAGCATTGCAAATACAAGGGTTGAGCATTGAAGTATTAAGAGCAATAGCAGGAAGGAGCAAAATAATCTCAAAAAAGTTGCTTAGGAGCAGGGAAGGAGGTAGAGAGGCAAAGCATGTAGGAAGGTTATTTCATATAGAGAGGAAACTGAAAAAGTAGTCTGACCCATGAAGGTACTGTAACAAGAGGTAACAATGGTTCACAAATGAAAATAGTGGAGCAAGTAGGCTCACCTGTGGGGGTGGGGTTACAATAAGCTGAACAATAATATTTGTTTATTTTATTTATTTGTTATTGAGATTACACCTTTGAGCATAGGAGCTCTTTTTCAAAGGTTCCATGTTAGTATAAGACAAAGAACTGAATGTGAACCAAGTACTCAAAGGGGTTTCAATTTATTCATGGTATACTGCGTAAAGTACAGTATGTTATTTTTCTTTGGGGAGGCCCAAGATTATTTCAGTTTTTGGGGGAGGCTCAAAATCTTTTCCATGGATTGGGGAGGCTCACTGTAACAAAGTCTAAGAACTATTGCTCTAATGCATCAGGGCCTGCCACGTGCAAGAAGGTCATAGCCTGGATTTTCTGGGATTTTTCAGCGAGTCCACCGACAACTGAGAACGTTTCAAATTGCTGTTTAAATCTTCTCCAGTTTTCAAATGCATTTCCATGTAAATTGAGAATGGTGGAAGGCTGCAGGCAGTCCATTCTGACACCATGTAATAATCACACAGACACCAACGTGGTGTGAGCTGCTAAGTTTACTGTATGACACGCACACTTGAAATAACTGCAGAAGACGTGGGCTTCTGCTTGCCACGCAAGGGTTTATATATATATATACATGTTAGCGCATGTGCATTAGTAAAGCATATGCAAATTGCATATGCCAATTAACTTCCTTACAGTCTTAGGTGCAGCCAGCCTTATAGGGAAACAGTAGTTAGCTGGCTGCTGAGAATCAACCCAAGCCACTCACAGTCTCCCAGCCAGGGTAAGTTAAGGGAAACTCTTGTTACACTGAGAGACTGCCTTTTAGATTAACTTTTAACAGTTAAAAGGTAACAGAAGCAAACAGGAAGAAAACTGTGTTAGTTCCAACGTCAAATGCTGTCTTTTAAATAGTTAGAGGCAATATGGCATAGTGATTAAGGGCAATGAGCTGCAAACCTGGAAACCTGCTTTTGAATCTCACCAGCCCCCACTTGCATACTGTGTGACCCTGAGCAAGTCACTTAACATCCTTGTGCTCCCAGGTCACACCTGGAAATAAGCTCCTGCTTAGTGTGCATTTTCTGGTTAAACAATTTCCCCTTCCTTCCTTCCCTTAAATAGTTTAACTTCATGACTGTTCCTAGATTGCTTATTTCTCCATTTTAAAACAAGACACCGCTCCTGCATTTTTTTCTCTCTTAAGTATTTAATCAATAAGGCATGACAAGGTGTTGTTATCGTGTAATAATTTCACTCCTGGGGTGGGTTGAAGCACAAGGCAAAGCCGGTGGCTCACCACCAGGAGTGATTACTCTACAATAACACACACCTCGGAGTACCTTATCGCAATTATACAATGGCTTGCCGTAATACAAAGTAAAGAAAAATTAAAAAATGTTTTTGGTAGATTTTCTTTGTTTCTTAAGAGAAAAGTAAAATGAGCAGCTCCAACAAATCAGTACAGTGATGTTATTGTGTAAAAACATCACTGACTCAGGCACAAATTGACCAATCAGAGTCCAGGAAATGTTCTTGCCATTGTATAATTACCATTATGGATTAGATTCTCCCTTGCTATTAGTGGTGTGTGTGTGTGTGTGTTGTGTGTGTGTGTGTGTGTGTGTGTGTGTGTGTATGTGTGTTGGGAGGGGGGCTATAAATTTCAGTTGAAGCAAGACCTGAGCCCTGGGCTCTCTTGTTCCTGGACCACTGTTAACCCACTAGAGCAAGGGTAATTAAATATACATACTTGAGTTCCTACAAGTGCTTCTGCTACTACAGTACAACCAGGGAGATGAAAAGATGCTTAAAGAACAAAACAGGAACTACAAAGAATTAACATCTTCACTTCCATAACGGTGTGTGTGGGGGGTGAGTGATAGATAGATAGATAGATAGATAGATAGATAGAAAGACAGACAGAAGAGACAAGGGAGTTCTCCTGGGTAGTCAGTCCAGGAAAGGCAATAAGAAATATAGACATACAGAAGCTGCACAGCTAAAAAGATAAAGAAAAGGTATGTATGAGCTTCGTTTATTTTTTTTTTGCAGAAAGTGATCCCTAAACTGAAGCAGTGCTTCTTATACTGACTAACCATTGCCTTGGGGAAGGCTTTATCATGGAAGTACCATTTACAATTCATAAGTCTGAGCCCTTATTTATAAATCACAAAACAATGGCAGGAGCTACCCTGCCACACCCACCACGGATTGGATTCATCTGAGATTATTATGAGAACTGGCATTGATGCTCCTAAACCCCTGGTGGGGCTACTCAATAGCTCTATGCAGCAAGGGGTGGTTCCAAGGGACTGGAGGATGGTGATGTAGTTCCACTACACAAGGGTGTGGACTTGGAGCAGCCGGAAAACTATAGACCTGTCAGGCTTACCTCCATGGTAGGAAAATTGATAGAGACACTAGTCAAAGAGGACCTTCTGGAATACCTGGAAAAAAATGGTCTTCAGGATAGTAAGAAGACCTTGTTTGTGGCATGGAAGTCTTGTCAGGCAAACCTAAAAGTACTCTTTGACTGGCCAACTAGGGCAGTTGATAAGTGGCCCACAGTGGACGTACTCTATTTTGACTTCAGTATGGCATTTGACTTGGTGCCACACTGAAGACCGCTGAAGAAGATGGGGTTTTTGGGAACAGCTGAGAAAACTGTAAGATGGATATAGAGTTGGCTGAAGGAAGGGGTAGCAGAGAGCTGTGGTGAATGGTGTTAGACCAGTGGAAGGAGACATCACCAACAGAGTACCACAGGGATCTGTTCTGGGCCTAGTCCTCTTCAATATATTCATCAGCAACGTAGCAGAGGGAATACAGGGTAGGTTGTGTCTATTCACAGATAACACAAAATCCTGTGGTAGGCTTGCAACTGGATAAGAGATTCTCAGGAAGCCCTGCAAAGGTTGGGATATTGGTCCAATGTCTGGAAGCTAAATTTTGATGCCAAGAAAAGTAAACTGATGCACTTAGGAAACAAAAAACAGAAACGAGTACTGGACGAGAGGGGTTAAACTGTAGACAACATCAGAGGAAAGGGACCTAGGAGTCATCATTAGTGACTCCTTAAACAAACCAGCCAATGTAACAAGGTCTTCAGCATGGCTAACAGGATGCTAGGGTGCATCTAGAGAGGATTCGACAATAGAAAACAGGACATACTGTTACCACTGTATAGGTCATTGGTGAAGCCATGCCTGAAGTACTGTGCCCAGTTCTAGAGTCCCCACCTTAAAAAATGACAGGGACAGGCTATAGAAGGTACAATGGAGGGTGAATAAGATGATTCAGGGACAGGAGGGCAGATCCTATGAGGTTCCACTAAGGGTGCTGAACATGTATTCACTCAAAACCAGGCAAGAGATGGGGGATACAATACAGACCTTCAAGTTCCTGAAAGGAATTAACAATGTGAGCTATGAGGAGCTATTTAACAGGAACAGAGAAGCTAGGATATGGGGTCATGAGTGGAAGGCAATGGTAGGAAGGTTTAAAAAGGATACGATGAATGATTATTTTACAGAAAGCATGCTAGAGCCACAGAATGGTTTGTTGGCAGAGGTGGTGTGTGCCAAAACCATAAACGGCTTCATACATGGCTGGATAAAGTCAATAGTATAGTAGCTAGTTAGTGGGAAGAGTGAGGTGGAAACATGGAGAACAAAAGGAGGAACCCCACAGAGATATAGACCCTTGGGGGTATGATAGGGTAATATGTTCAGACTAGATGTACCATCTGTCTTTTTCTGCCATCATCAACTATATTAACATATTACAGACCCTTGTAGGAGAGTCTGAGCTCTCTTATTTGCTGCCCAACACAGAGCCTCAGTTGTCTAAGCTTCTGGGACACCAGACAGAGATCACCACACAGTTCATGGCCCCACTACATCAGACCATGGATGGGGATCCACAGCACATCTTTTACACACATAGCCAACCAAGTGATGGTTATGCCCTCAGCCCCTACTGATAGTGAAGCTTTCTTAGGACCTGCTCCTCTAAACTAGTGACCATGGTGTTGTCTTCAGCCTTTACCAACAAGAGGATTTTCTTAGACTTAGAATCTGCCCTTGATGTGCCCTTGAACTCCTTATAGGTGAAAATATGGGATGATGTTTGGCAAGTGTTATTCACATTGTTTGGATTCAGTTCAGTCTCTTGGAAGACCACTAGAACCCCAGCTAAGGAATCCTTTTTATTACCTTAACAGTGAAGTAAAACAGTCCTCTCTATGGAGACCAGCAAAGCCAAAGTGGGTAAAAACCTTCAAGGAGCAACCTCCCACATGTTTCTCCTGAAGCAATCCTCCAACTGGCATAGTTAAGACAGACAGCCCCCAGACAGCTTCCTCTCCAATGGCCTCTAACACTTGTACAGAATATCCTTTTATTTCCATGTACATTGTGTTGGTCTGCACTCCGCTGCCTCATACCTAGACTGAAGTAAGCCTGGGCTCCTTCCTGCCAGAGGCCCTCACTTGGGTGGTACCAACTGGCAGCAATACTGCCACCTAGAAGGGTGGAAACTTTGGATTGCACCGTAATTCCACCAGATGGCATGTTCATTTTAATATGGTTTACAATATCTTTATAGGTACAGTAATTATGTTACCAGCTTTTCTTGATGAGAGTGGGCTGTTAAATAGCAGACCTTGGCCACGTGTGACAACATAAATTAATTTCATTACTGCCCTTGTCTTGTGTGGGTGGTTGCATAGCTCCATCAGCCATTGCTAAACAGTTCTATTGAATACCATTTCTCTCACTCTTGGCAAACAGCTCCAAATCTTCCTTTACATGGTCCTATAGTCTTTCCCATATCTTATTCCAATGCTTATTAAGTCCCAGTTGTCTTCATCCCAAGAGTGTACAAGTCTTTGTTTTTACATTCTCAAGCTATCTCAGTTCTTGACTTTTCTCACCTGTCACTCTAGACTTGGCTCCATTTTGCATTGCCTGATTTTCCTCCTGCTGTCATGGAGCATGCCTAATCATGTTCTTTGAATGTTACTCCAGTGTTTGTTTGTGCCCTTTATAATGTTCCTGGTCTCACTGTGCTCTTGTAAGTGTGTCTGCTTGTCTTATTTGTGTTTCTTTTTCATAACTGTGGAAATACAAGCCCAGTTAGCTCCATCACTTTGAATATTTCCCGTCACTTCTTCCACTGGTACTCTGACTCCTCAATAGTGTGATCAGTACTGGCTTCAAACAATGAGACTGGTAATAATAGTACTGCAGCTTTATAACAGCAAGAGAGAGTTCAATGTATGCACAGCTAGCAACCTGTTGCATTTCCTGTTTAAATTGTTTTCTTTTTGTTTATCTGATTTCATGCAATTCAGTGCATCTTACTTTCCAGACAAAGACGATATACTGGATGATAACATTATACAAAACTTAAGATGTAGGAGGGAGTTGTCCTTTTGTACAAGATATGGGGGATTCCGAAACATTAGTATCTTTTGACACAAGATATAAGGGATTCTGAAACAGCAGTACAATTACAGTACTTTGTCTCTACTGCTTTTACTATAAAACCAACACTATTACATTTGTTTCCATTAGTTGGTAGTACAGATAAAAGGACCACAGGCCTCCATAGCCCTTATTTGTAAATATTTAAGTAATCTGCACAATAAAAACAGCCTCAGACCCATATGAGCCCCTAAACACCTGGGATTGTACATATACAATAGCATCCTATTGGGTTCTGCCAGAGTCAGCCTGTGTGGCCATCAGAAGTATACTCTGCCCCTCCTGTGAGCAAAGCACTACATGGAAAGGCACTCCTCCACTGCCACCAGGATTTCCATCTCTTCCAAATGGGCATCATTACTAGGTCACCAAACAAAAACCTTCATCTTCCATATAGCCATAAATGCAGAAACAAGCCACAATGATAGCCAACGTGACAGCTACCTATAGAACTTTAAGACTAATCTTAGTTTGCATTCTTTAGATCATCTGACCTTTTGGCTAATTGTGAACCATGCTGAACAGTGATATGCCCCCATGACATGACAGTGTTATGGCCTCACAGATCCTAAACTGAAACAAAGTCATCAGCTGCCTGGACCCCCATCATAATTTCCACCATCCCCATTCAGCATGAAATCATTAGGAAGGACGCCACTTAGAAGCAAAGAATGGGCAGGGGTTTCTCAACATGGTGGGGGCCCTATATCGATCACCAAAGGCTGCAGTGGTGGTTAATGGAGGCCTATCACAGGTCTTCGGACTATACAGAGGGACAAGACAGGGCTGCCCCCTTTCTCCTCTTCTGTTTGATCTTGCCCTGGAACCCCTAGCTACGGTTATCAGACAGTGTGAGAGGGTGAAAGGAGTGATGGGCGTGGGGCGACAGCATAAATTATCCTTATATGCTGCGATATGATTTTATATTTGAGTCAGATGAAGACTCCTCCCTGCTGTTCTGGACCTGATCGAGGTTTCTCACTGTTCTCTGGCTATAAAATAAACCTAGCTAAATCAGAGGTAATGTGTTTAGGAGGGGAAGTTAGTGGACCTACAGAAATGGGGACTACGGGGTGGAGAAGTCTTTGCAATATCTGGGGTAGGTTTGGGAAGATCTCTGGCTGATTTATACAGGATAAACTATCGCCAATGATTGAAGGCGTGCTGAGGAGATATGAAAGGTGGAGGCATACCCTGTGTCCTAGCTAGGCGGATGAATATCATAAAATGAATATCCTACCAGAATTTTGTACCTTCTACAGATGCTCCCAATGGGCCTCACTAAAAAGGATACTGAAGAGACTGGAAGGGGTTTTCTGATTATCTCTGACAAGGGAAGAAGCCCAGAATTAGCCTACAAAGATTAAAACTGAGGCGAGGAGTGGGGGATTAAGCTTCCCAGACGTTAAAAGTTACTTTTTAGCCTCGCCGGTGAGGGTAATCAAAGACTGGGTGGCGCGCCCAGAGGCAGCAAGCTGGCTGGACTTGGAAGGGAAGGGGGAGCAGGGTAGGCTTTCAGCCTATCTGAGGAAGGGAGGTAGAAGGGCATATCAGCATCACTTGAATCCCAGCCCATTGGTAATATGGACCCTGGAGGGGTGGGAACAGATCAGGGCAAGGGTAAGTGATGGTAAGGCGGAGACGTTGCTCCTCCCCCTGAGTGGTAACCCTCTCTTTCTCCCTGGTTTGGAGGACCATGGATTTAAGGAATGGGATGAGAGAGGTACATTGTGTGAAAAGTTTGTATGATGGTCTGCATATCTCCTCCCTAAAGGAGTCAGGGGAAAGGAGGAATCCGGGTAACCACATGTTTAGATTCCTGCAGGCTAGAGATTTCGCCCGCAGTCTGGGAGGACCAGGCTGCAGACTATGCCTCAGCAAAGTTTGGAATTGACAATTTGTAGGAGTGGCGCAATCCTAAGGGGTAATAGGCAGGCGGTGCTAGATCTTAGAGGCCCTGGTAGAAGTAAGCTGGTGGGAGACCACCTATGGGAGAGGGACCTGGGGATCTCGATCTCAGGCCAAATTGGGAGCTGATGTTGGGAACACATGGGCCTACTATTATCAAACAGATATAAGAGTCGAGCCTATAAGTTTGTCCATAGACTTTTTAACCCCCCGGTAGTGGTCCATAAAAGCCGCCCAGAGATACCAGAAACATGTCCCCGATGTAAAAATGAGGTGGGTACATACATACACTGCTTTTGGAAGTGTTCCTGGATACAGAGCTTTTGGAGGGATATCGTAGAGTTCTTAAATGGGAAGACAGAGGCCAGGGTCTCCCTTCAACCGATAGAGCTCCTTTTTGGAATTGAGTGGGTGGAGGAAGAGGAATGGAGTTTGCATAGGAAGTGGCTGAGGGTGGCCTTGGCAATTGCCAGGCAATGTATCCTGAATACTTGGATTTCAGCAAGAAACCCCTCTCTTGACCATTGGAAAGCAATGATAGTCTCTGCTCTGGCTATGGAGAGAAGGCCTATCAGTTTCAGGAGAAACGAGATGTTCGGAATCATATGGGGCCCTCCTCTTGGCTTTACATGGGAGGATCTAATGGCCTAAGCTAGGTTGTTTTGATGAAGGGAATAGTGCAATAAATGTTTGTATTTCGAATCCCAGCCCTAAGTCGAATAACTGGAACACTATGTGAATGGTGGAGAGGTTGGACCTGTTGAAGAAGGGGGTATCATGTAAGGGGAGAGTAAATTGTGCCTACAACCTATAATGAATGAGTGACCTAGATGTGACTATAATTAACTGTCTCTGTTTGAACAACTGAGTGGATGTGGATATCTATAAATAGTTTTTTAATAATCTTCATGATCAAATTTGTACTTGTTTGGGGGGGGATAAGGGGAAAAATAAAAATCCTCCTCTTTTTTTTTTTTTTTATAGGATCGGGAAAATGGACTATGCTACTGGGGCGCTGTTTATTTAACCCAGTTTAAAATGTTTAAATTTGCATATTGCAAGATTTGGGGTGAAATGGAAAGGATGATTTATATATTGTATGAGGACAGTAGCAGAATAAGCTATACATCTATTGGTTTGTAGAAATTTGTTGGAAAAAGCAAATAAAAATATTACACAAAAAAAAAAAGCAGCAAAGAAGACAGCTGTGCCATAATGTGGTAATTAGTGAAGGGGCCATTTTGAACAAAATTACGTCCTGCTCCATTTAATAAATCACACACAGACACACACACACACACACACACACACACACACATATATACAGTGCAGATATTATATCGATAACCTCATAGTGGTCTGGGTTTACCAGGTAATTACTGCACAGCGGTAGTAAACACCTCAGCTTTAAGCCTTGGTGTTTATTGACCCTCTTTGATCTGGTTATTACTGAGGAAAAAGAGATGTGCCCCGTTCACTTCCTGGTTAAAAATAAAAAATAATGGCCGGCCCGGTGGCGCTGACGTTTGAGGTGCTGGATGCCACACCTCTCGCTATGCCGCGACCCAGGTTCGGGAACATGCCTGGGCCATCAGGGGTTGGCCGGGGAGAGAGAGGGAGAGGATTGAGCATCCGATGGACTGCTCTCCTCTCCCTGGGGAGGGTATGGGGTTTACATTGCTCTGCAGCAGCCCCCAATGGAAGTCAGGGACATTGCAGGTGTGGTGTGTTCAGGGAGAAGTGCCGCAGACGTTGGCATGCAGTGCCTGGACGTCATTGCATGTCCATACCTCGGGGAAAAAAGCTCGGGAAAAAATGTCGGTTGGTTGTGGTGGCTTGATGACTGTGGCTCTCCACCCAGGGGATTTGACAGGAGTCACGCTCCGGTATTAGATCTGGGCCTGGCGGAGAGAGTGAGGACCCCCCTCTGCGGGCACTGTGCATGCTAGCCGGATGCAAGTGAGCAGTCGGGTTGAATGGGAGAGGGAGGATGGTGGGCGGATGACAGGCAGACCAAGCTGTGGGAGTAAGAAATAAATTCAATATAACAAAAAAAATGAAAATGAAACATAGGCTACTATTGGTATTATCACTATTATACTGAAAAAAATTTAAAAACAAAAACAACATTTTTTAAACTGCCAAAATCGGTTTGTTGTTCTACAGCACGTCAGTGAGAAAGCAGGAATTATTTCTCACAGACACACTGTAGCAGCAGAGCAAACTGGGCTTGCTCTCCGATTGGCTAAGTACATAGGCAGCAGTCAATCAGAATGCAAAGCCACTGTCCAGTTAGTGATCTTAGCCAATCACAATGCAGAGCCGCTTTCCCATTATTCAGTCTACTGTCCTGTTATCAGACTAACTGAACAGTAATGCTAAAAACAATTTTTTTTCAGTATAATAAAGCACAATAACAACCAAGAAATAAGTGTTATAAAGTCAGACACAGTAAGGCAAAAGACTCCATACTGTTCATTGGTGTTGCTCTGACTTGCGTTCCACATGTGGAGCCCCCAAATGGTGACAAATGGGGAAACCATTAGAGGTCCTGTAAAAGATAATACTGTTTGACAGCAAAACATGCAGTGATATGCCCCCATAGAATGATGTACCTATGGTCTCTCAGTGCCTCCCTTGTGACTGTAGTCCCAGCTGACTGGAACCCCAACACAATTTCTCACCAACCCCACCCTCTGCTTGCATTAAAATACAAAAAAGGTGCCATTTAGGCTCTTTACAAATAAAACAACTGTGCCACAGTGGAGCCATTGGAGAAAGAGGCCTTTCTGAACTCAGTTACAACTGAAGCCCTGCTACCACATTGTAAAATCCCCATACAAAGTGCAAAATCTGAAAACACATGCAATAAACTGTATATGAGGAGTCAGTCCTGCTAATGCAAATGCTTCCCTACTGTTCATTGGCATTGCCAGTCTAAGTATCCCATATGTGAAATTTCTCACATGGCAGAAACTGGGAAACCCACAATAAGATCCGAAAAAGTTAAGGCTCCGAAGAAATCAAGTAAAATAAACAGTCAGATCTATCCCACGCTCACCGAGCATAATGCAGCTCACTCATATTTGCCTTTCTGTGTCCCCTTCAAGCTTCCACATCATCAATGAATTTTCATGACTGTTCCAGCAACATTTTGCCTCCTGCTTTTGACAAGATTGCTAGCCTCCAAGGGATCACTGTAGAAGTACAGCTTTTTGACAGTTGTCATTTGCAGTTCAGCTGAATATAACAAACTATGGCCCCCTCTCTTACTCCCAAGATCCTAATATTGACTGCTCAGACCACATTTTTTAAATGCTGTACCCAAGCTTTCAAGATGCCCTCCCTCTGACCAGGCTGAAAGGGCACTGCCTCTCTCCTGTAGCACTTCCAGTATTTCAGCCACCCTCCCGGACCTTCAGCCCCATCCTCTGGACCCCAGCCCTCCCTCTGATAAGGGTGAAAAGGCACTGCCTCTCTCCCACAGTTTTCAGCATTTCAGCCACCCCCTGGACCATCAGTTGCATCCTCTGGACCCCACCCCTCCCTCCCTCTGACCTGGCTGAAAGGGTGCTGCCTTTCTCCCGCAGTGCTTCCAGCACTTCAGACACCCCCCGGACCTTCACCCACATCTTCTGGACCCCAGCCCTCACTCTGAATAGGCTGAAAGGGCGCTGCCTTATTCCTGTAGTGCTTCCAGCAATTTAGCCACCCCCCCAGACCTTCAGCCACATCCTCTGGACCCCAGCCCTCCCTCTGACCAGGATAAAAGGGCACTGCCTCTCTCCCACAGTGTTTCCTACATTTCAGCCACACACTCCCTCTAGACCTTCAGCCGCATCCTCTGGACCCCAGGTATGCCTCAGCTCCTCCACCACTGCAGAAGCCACCTCGGAACACTAGCAGAGCTCTCCTTACTGTAAACCAAGGGCACTTCTGTGGCCTAAACCTGATTGGCCATTTTTCAGCTTCATGGTGTGCTGATTGGACCTTTCTCTCTATGCCCTGTGCTCTGTGGCTTTCCGCAAATTTACCTTTTTCTGTGAGCTTATTTAAACGTGAAAGGCTGCTCAATTCTATTTTTGCTAAGACTGCTGACGTTTTACTGCTTAAACTGTGGGCTATTAGAATGTGTAGCTAAATGTATAAAGTTTGGGCTGCAAATGTGTTGGGCTGTGTTACTGATGTAATTTTTTTTGTGTGTGTCCAGTTTCCCATTAGCAGATTATAAAGATCTGCCACTAGAGGGACCTTAGTTCTTTTATTTGCAGCATGACTGTGTCATAACAGCATAGTCTTCTCTTCCCCCTAACTTATAGTATAGTCTTCTCGTTCCCCTAACTTATAAGAGTTTCACTCAGTGGTGTTTCATCTGGTATAATAAAGATTGATTGTTTTTTATACTCTCCTGCTCAATCCACTACATATCTTTTCCTCACCACGTCTCTAGACTCACTCAGACTACTTCTCCCTAATTCTCTGTCCTCTGTCTCCCCCTTCTCACCCACACACCTTCCCTTTCCCCATTATTACTGGACCCTCTCTGCCACATTACACTCCACTGTCCTGTCTTCAGTTACGCTGTTAACCCATCTCTCTCTCTTCAGACCTGGGAACAATACCCCTTCTGCCCTAGTGCTTCACTCTTAGCAATTCCTATTAACTACACACTACTACATATTCTATGCTGCCAGCCTCCTCCTTCTCTCCACATACCCCTTATCTCTAGTCAAGCCTGCTCTGTACCTTGGTATAACAGTGTAAAGCTTCACTACATTATCACTGCACTCCTGCTCCTATCTGCCAGAGATATAAATCCCAACCCTGGACCTTGCCCTTCAAGCACTTCAGTGCCCCCATCCACTGCTCCAGGAACTTCCCCATCAAGCCTCACTGTCCTTCCCAGTGGACTAAAAATTCTCCACCTAAATCTGCGTAGCCTTCTCCCTAAAGTCGATCTACTCCAGTCTCTGGCTGCTTCGCTTGGTTCTGATATTATGAACCAGTCTGAAACCTGGCTTAACAATAAAATAGATGAGCCTTCTCTCTCCATCCTGGATTATACTATATCTCGACAAGATTGGTCAGGGAGGGGTGGCTATCTATGTCTCCTCATCTATCCAATTCACGACCATTCTTTCTGCCTCTGTCCTGAAAACATATGAGGTGCTTATCTTTTTTTATATTTTTTGATTTTTAGTCTTTGGTAACCGGGTAATGCCCTCTAGGCACAAATGCCTGTTTTCAGGGGCGACATGGGAGCACTGGGTGGTTAAGTGACTTGCTCAGAGTCACACAGTATGCAAGTGGAGGTTGTGAGAATCAGACTCAGGTCTGGTCTGCTGGATGTACCAAGCTCGTTCACACCTCGTTCCTCTAACCTCTAGGCTATACTACCAGCCCAGCATCTTACAGCTATCCCTCCCTTTCTCCATCCCTATATTTGTGGCAGGTGCCTATTGTCACCCAGTCCTCCACTCCTCTGTTGTTACAGACCTCATCATTTCCATAATATCCCACACCTCCTCCAGTGAAGCTATATTATGGGTGACTTCAACTTAAACTGGTTATCCCCCACCATGAATAAAGTATGAAATGAAATTGATGCCCATAACTTATTCCAGCTCATCCTTGATCCAATTCAGATGAACCATAAAATGAGTAACTACTTCTTAATCGACTGGTCCCTCACCTAACACCCACATGGGGTCATTAAATCTGGTATATTATCAGATGCCCTAAGTGGCCACCTCATGACCTTCCTGGTACATAAAATTCACAGAATCAAGGCCCCTCATAAAATCTTAATTGATTAATCAATCAATCAAAATCTTTATTTATCCGGGCGAACATCATTGAGCAGAGCTCTTTTGCAAGATGGACCTGGTTAGAACAAGGTCAGGGTATCATTCAACATAAAAAAAAACATATAAATACATGTATATAAGTATGTAAACACATTCATATTGATGCAATACAGGTGATTCAATGACAAAGGAAGGTAGACAAGGAAGAACCATAACAGAAGAGGATCCAAATTACAAGGGGTCAGGTCCACCATTGATAATTTAATTACATAAATACAACTTCATATAATCCATGTTCACTGTAGAGAAATACCCGATAGACCAATTACCAGGGGTAATCACATTACATTAATGACTCGCTCATATAAATCTCTGAACCTCGGTCCCCTCCTCCATGATCTAGCTCATACAAACTGGGCCCCCTATAGCCGCAGCGAACTCGATAGATAAAGCCACAGAATACTTTAAAGGTAAATTTCTCAACATTTGGAATCAGCATACCCCACTTCGATGCATCAGAGTCCATGGGAGCTACCTTCCATGGATCTCACCTGAACTCATAGCTTGTCAAAGAGTGCGGGACCAAGCCTGGAAGCTACACAAAGCCTCAAAGCTCCCTAAAGACTATAACACATATCGTTCTCTTTGCAACAAGTGCACAAAAGCTACTTGTTTGGCTAAGGCAGACTGCTTTAGCTCAACCTTTCAATCCAACATAAACAATCCCTCTAAATTCTGGAAAGTCATCCACTCACTCTTCTCCCGCCTTCCACTCCTCTCTCCCCCCCTCCTCAATATAAACAACATCCTTATTACTGATCACCCCAGTGTTGCTACTGAATTTAATTCATAGTTCACCTCTTGTGCCTCTGCTCTCCTATCCTCCTTACCGTTTACTAGGTCAGGTACCCCCTTCACCTCACCACGCACACTGCCCCAGTCTACTTGTTTCTGTTTCACTAAAATTGCCTGTTCTGACACCTTGGATGCCTTGCATGCCTTAAACACATCCAAAGGCAGTTTGCCTGATGGCTTGGTCCCCAAGCTGCTATATCTCTCAGCTATGGATATCTCTGCCCCACTGTCTGACCTCTTCAACCTCTCATTTGAAATGGTAGCCATTCCACCTGTTTGGAAACATGCCATTGTTCTCCCCGTACTTAAGGGCAGTGATCCTTCCTCACCGGGGGACTACCATCCCATATCCCTCCTTCCCACCATTGCCAAACTGCAAGAACACTTGGTTCTTGCTCAACTCTCTTCTTATCTCTCTAACTACAATTTTTTCACTCTCTTTCAGTCTGGTTTTCAGAAAAACTACTCACCACTACCTCCCTGATTAGACTTACCAACTCCATTCTCTCAGGGATGGACAGTGGTCAAACCATTTTTGTCGACCTGGCCAAGGCTTTCGACGTGGTTTCCCACACCCTACTACTAAACTCCCTTTCCTCAGCAGGTCTGACTGACTCAGCTACTAACTGGTTCAGAGCCTACCTTGTAGGTTGGAACCAGTCAGTCAGAATCGCTGACTCCACAACTCCCCCTCTCCCTATCAACACTGGTGTCCCTCAAGGGTCCGTGTTGGGCCCTATACTTTTCTCCATATTTCTTAATGACCTATCATCTGCCTGTACATCAACCTCAATACATATGTACGCAGATGATATGGTCCTCTACACCTCTGGACAGTCCCCCACTGATGTTGCAAACAGACTTCAGCAGGACTTCAATAATGTTCAGCACTGGTTTTGCTCTCATCAACTTTTTCTAAATGCCAAGAAGACAGTTTCCATGGCCTTCAGCACTAGGCAGAGACTCTTGAGGCTTCCCTCCTTGTCCTCCTTCCATACCCTTGACGGGACAGTCCTTGATGACTCCATGTCATTCAGATATCTGGGTGTTTAGCTTGACAAATATCTCACATTCTCTGGTCATGTGAACACCATCCTGAAAAAGCTGCACCTCAAGCTCAGCACTGTATATAGGAACCAGAACTGCCTCCCCTCCCAGCTAGGCATGAACTTGTCCAGAAGATGATCCTTCCTATTTTCGACTACTGTGATGTAGTCTACAGTGCCGTTCCCATGACCTCCTTAGCCAGACTGGATACCCTGTTCAACTCCTTCTGTCGCTTCGCTCTGGTCTCTCCTCCTCTGACCCACCATTGTCAACTCTACCACTTCCTGGCATTTCCCTCACTAAAAAAAGACGCCTCCATCATTGTGCTAAATTTGTCTCCAAATTCTGGTTTGGATTGCTTCCATCCTATCTCACTTAATATCGATCAGTCCTCTCTCCCTCTGCCCACTCACTTAGATCTTATGACTCTCATTCCTTGGTTGTTACTCACCAGTCTACCACTGTAAGCTAGGCTGCTTTCTTGTATCGCATCCCAAAACTGTGGTATTCACTTCCTCACCAGATTCGTCACTCCTCCTCCTCCTCCTCCTCCCTTTCCTCTAAACTTCAGCCCTACATAATTTCATCTCTGTGAATTGTACCTGTAATTAACCTACCTGGTAGTCCTGACCTGCTCCCCAACCTCTATCAATATATTAAGTAACTATTCTGAATTACAGCTCCCTTCCAGACCCACTACTTTCTTTCCCTGCAGTGATCCCTACCTGGCCATTCCTTCAGGTTATCTATAACTGCCAATATAACTATGACTTTAGATTCCTATCAGTCTACAGCTATCACTATATCTACAACCTTGATTCCTATTCATCTGCTCCCTTCCCAGCCTCGGTACCTTTCCCCCTCTGCTGTTACTCCCTATCCACCCCTTCCTTTCGGGCTAAATGGTATCATCGTTATGAATTTAAGGTGTTATCCTAATGTAATGCCCTTGACCTGTCCATTATGACCTCTGTAAACAATGTACTCATATGCTGCACTTAATATGTTCTTTCCGTTATCTGTTATGCTGTTTACTGCTGCCAATATTGTTCTAATAATGTTCGCTGTTGTATGCATGTATGTATTTCCACTACCCTTTCCCCCAGGACGGACCATGAGATGAGTAACTTGTTCAGTGTGCCTTTCCTGGTGAAAAGTTTCAATAAATAAATAAATAAACAGATTGCTCCTTTACTGTTGTAGCCATCACAGACAGCACCTTTCCTGAAGTGGTCTTCTTCTTTCTGCACTACTGTGGCAATTTCCTTCACCTGCTCTCCACAGTAACTAACCTGGTGGTATAGAGATTAATTTTTTTGTTCATTGGTTTAACTACAGCAGAGTTAGAAACTATAGCTGCTTGCTGTAGAGAATCCAAAAAGGCTGGTTGTAAATCACCTCTGGGCCAGTCAAAGCTTGTTGCGTACTGTTGTTTTGTTTGCCAAGACACTGTGTCACGAAAATCAAAGAAGTTTCCTTTTTTCTCCTTACACTTCTTACTCATCTTCCTGAAACTAGCATCAGCTATAATAAGGATTTAGTTCTCTTGAACAGTTCACAGCTGGAGCCAAAATACTGGCTGAAAATGGTTGAAAGTACCACTTTAAAGAGGACAGGAAATCATTTCTAACTGTCAGCTGTTTATAATGTTCTTATTCTTAGAAATGATATGCAGTCACCTAAATTATCCATATTTAACTGTACCTGAATAAAAAGTGATATAAAAAGCTGTATTTTGCATTGTCTTGTTTTTATGGGCAGCATTCTGTTACAGTTCAGTTTGTGGAACCAATTATTTGGAGTTGTAACTATATCATGGTTTGTGCACAGAACTTTAAATAGGGTTCTGATAGGTCAGCAGCTCATAATTAGCATTCTGCACACAAATCGTGACATAGTAAAAACTCCACATAAGTGATTCCATGGAAGTGAACTGTAACAGAGACTCACTACCATCATACAAAAACTGATTTTACCTGTCACTTTTTATTCATTCTGTCCTATTGTCACTTTTGTTCATGTACACTCTGCCTGCTGCTGAACACCTGTGTTCCTGAAGGGGTTCTAGATCTGCAGCATTCATACAAACACACTGTGCTTAAACCTACATATCCTAAAAACCATACATCCAATTTTAAAACTGTAGAAAGAAAAGTTTTTCAGGACAAAATGTTTTTGAAAATGAGTGAGGTTTGGTAATGTCTATTTAACTGGATTTAGTGTTGTATAAGGTTGCTTTTTCATATTTTCATAAATTCTGATGATTTTATCTAAATGTAATTATGCTCTGTCTATCTAGTCCTACAAAAATATTATATTTCTATAAAATTGTTGGTTAAAATTATGCAATAAACATCTGTCATTGTCTAAATGTAAATTCTGCAAGGTTTTTAACCATTTATTTAGTCAGAAATTATTGTCTGAATCTCTTGTTATTAGAACTTGAGTTTTTTGTTCCACTCCACTGGTTGGAATTTTTGCAGTGTTTAATTCTTCTTACCCACTGATTTTAGTTTATGAATCTGATTATAAAAGTTTTTATTTACTTACTAAAATAAAAAAAATGATCTAGGCCTTAAAAATAAATCACCCTCAAAATAAAAAGAGTAAAGAAATTTATTAAATGATCTTCTTCAAGGATATCGAATATAGAGACAAATCCTGGGCCACTAGATGCTTACTTCTCAGCAGATGACATACATAGTATGTCCAAACATGGGCTGTTAATTGCACACTTGAATATAAGAAGTTTGATGTGTCACCTCATGGAACTAGAGTCAGAGGTCAAACTGTACAATCCTGATATACTCTGTCTCTCTGAGACCTGGCTAAAACAATTGGTTACTGACTCACTCTGCTCCCTGCCAAATTATTATTTGAAGGGATAGGATATCGAACAAACGTGGTGGTGGAGTTGCTCTGTACTACAAAAATAATCTGACTGTCTCTCTTCTCGCTATCCCAGATGCTCAATCGGTATATGAATACTTGCATGCTACCCTTGCGTAGGGAGTCAAGAAACTGCATGTTATTTGTGCATATAACATAGAAACATAGAATTTGACGGCAGATAAGAACCGCTTGGCCCACCCAGTCTGCCCAGTTCCCTACCTAATGGATAAGCTGCAGATCCTAGTTAACCAGCAGCCTACTTCTTCCTACCCCAACCCCCTAGAATTGCCTTATGACTGTCCCATGCATGCTTGAATTCCACCACTGTTTTTGACTCCACAACCTCCTCCAGAAGGCTGTTCCTTGCATCTACAACCCTCTCTGTGAAAAAATACTTCCTTAAATTACCTTTGAGCCACACCCCCATCTTCAAATTGTGCCCCCTTGTTCTTGCATACCTCTTTTTTTGAAAGATGCTACCCTCTTGGACTTTGTTGATTCCCTTGAGGTACTTGAAAGTTTCTATCATGTCCCCACTCTCCCTCCTTTCCTCGAGGCTATACATATTAAGCTCCTTAAGTATCTCTTCATATGTCTTATGGTGCAGACCCTGCACCATTTTAGTTGCTCTCCTCTGGACAGCTTCTATCCTGTCTATGTCTTTTCGGAGATTGGGTCTCCAGAACTGCACGCAGTACTCCAGATGGGGTCTCACCAGCTGTCTGTACAGAGGGATAATAACTTCCTGTTTTCTACTGGTGATGCCTCTCCCTGCATCCCAGTATCCCCCAACCCTCCTTGCCCTCTCACATTGCTTGTCCACCTTTAGGTCATCTGATATGACTACCCCCAGGTCCCTTTCCATTTTTGTTGTTGTTAGTATCTCACCCCCCATTGTGTACTCTTCCCCTGGGTTTTTGTTTCCCAGGTGCATTACCTTACACTTCTTAGTATTGAATCTAAGCTGCCATACATTTGACCATTCCTCTAACCTTGCCAAGTCCCTTCTCATCCTTTCCACCCCACCTTGTGCATCAACTCTGTTGCAGATCTTTGTGTCATCTGCAAAGTGGCATACTTTTCCTTCCAGTCCCTCTGCAATGTTACTTATAAAGACATTGAAGAGGACGGTCTAATACTGAACCTCATGGTACCCACTAGTAACCCCCTTTCTTCAGAGTGGACTCCATTTACTATTACTCTTTGTGTCCTATTCTCCAGCCAATTCTTTACCCAGGCTGTCATCTTGGGACCCACTCCCAGGCTGGCTAACTTGTATATTAATCTTTTGTGTGGGACTGAGTCAAATGCCTTGCTAAAAGTCTAGGTAGGCCATGTCTACAGCGCTTCCTGATCTACTACTTTGGTCACCCAGTCAAAGAAATCTATCAGATTTGTCTGGGCCAACCTTCCGTTGTGAATCCATGCTGCCTTGGGTCCTGTGCCTCTGGCCTCTAGATACTCGACAATTCTTTCCTTCAGAAGTGATTTCATCATTTCCCTACCACTGAGGTTAAACTAACAGGTCTGTAGTTTCCTGCTTCTGCCTTGCTCCCACTTTTGTGAAGAGGAATCATATCTGCCCTCCTCCAGTCCTCGGGTACCACCCCATCCTCCCATGATTTGTTAAAGAGGGTAGTTAGTGGTGTCACTAGTTCTACCCTTAGTTCTTTTAGAATTCTGTGATGAATCCCATCAGGTCCCATTGCTTTGTCCACCTTCAGTTTTAAGAGTTCTTTCAGAATGGGAGGGATTGTGGGTCTACAGTACCTGTTGGAAAATACCTCTCAGAATTTCAATCTTAATGAGGTTGTCATCTTAGGGGACCTAAACTTAAACTGGCTTTGGGCAGCTCTCAGTTCTGTTCAATCTCTGACTCATAGCTACAACCTGCATTAGATGGTAACAGTGTTGACTAAAAGTCTGTCTTCATCACCACTAGGCACACTATTGGAATGGGTGCTGGTAAACCGGATCGAACACATCTCAGCTACTGGTACTCTTGCTGATGCCTTAACTGACCACTCTCCTACTTTCTGCATCCTGTCCTTGGGGGCACCTCCATCTCCTCCACCACATCTCATCACTCTCATAAACTTTGCTCACCTAGACCAAGAGGTGTTTCTGTATGACACCTCCAGAATTGATTGGTCGGAGATCTATCTATCACACTGTTCTCAGGATGCTCTTAACCTCTTCATCACTAAATTCCTTACAGTTCAATGTAAACATGCCCCAAAGATCACCCAGAGAGTGAGGGGTAAACAAAAAAGATGGCTAAACAAAGACTTGCTCAAAAGTTTGCGCTTTAGAGATAAGCTCTGGAAGCGCTACAAAACATCAGGCCAGCAAACAGATTTCAACGCTTACCATACGCTACAGAAGTCATGTAAAAGACAAGTCAGAGCTGCTAAGAGCAAGCAAGTACTGTAAAGACCTACTGATTAACTTGGCCAATGATCCCAGAAAATTCTGGTCACACTTCAAATACTTCCTAGGATCCTCACAGTCAACTACCCCTGGTGATATGCTGATAAATTATGTGCATTGCAATGACTCACAAACCATAGCTAATTCTTTCAACCTGCATTTCTCTGATCTCTCCCAGTATACCTTTTCCTTCAATCCCACTGCAGTGTCCTCCCATTCCTCATCAAGAACATGTCTGGATAAGCTGGAAGTATTGTCCTCTGTGGCTCCTTATACTCCTCCATTCTATTTTAAGGCTGTGTCTAGAAAGGAAGTCCTGAAGCTCCTGAGGTCCATCTCTGATCATACCAGCTCTGGCTCAGACTCCCTGGAACCCCGCCTCTTGAAACTTGCAGCTCCCCTTATTGCATTACCGCTGGCCAAAATTTATACGTTATCACTTTCAAGTGGAGTGGTCCCTGACCTCTGGAAAGCTGCTCTGATCATGCTTGTACTTAAAAAAGTGGATCCTAAGGTTGTCATGAATGACAGACCAATTGCCATACTCTCTGTACTGAGCAAAATACTGGAGAAAATTGTCACAACTCAGACAACCGACTATCTACTTAAGCACAGCCAGCTCTCGGATGCCCAACATGGCTTCAGGAAAGAGCATAGCACAATGACTGCACTCCTTAAATTCATCACAGACACTCTTTCAAAAACAGATACTGGCAAACTGATTGGGGGCTGTCTTTATTGATCTCACAAAGGCTTTTGACCTTGTTGATCACACTTTGCTTCTCTCCTCGCTTCGACACCTGCATTTCTCCTCCTCTGTTGTTGACTGGTATGAAAACTACCTGACAAATAGAACTCAAGTGGTGAAATTGAATTCCTCTGTATCGAACAGTACCACCATTAACACTGGTGTACCTCAGGGCTCCATCCTAGGGCCCCTCCTATTCTCTCTTTATATAAATGACATTGGAGCTGCTCTAAAATCCTGCTCTGCTATTCTATATGCTGATGATCTTGTCATCTATACAAGTTCTACTAATATAGACACTATCAACACAACCCTTTCCTCTGACTTTAACAATATCCAAAACTGGCTATATGACCACAAACTGGCTGTCAACACTAGCAAAACTAAAGCCATGCTGCTTGGATTGGCCCCAAAGCTCCGGGTTTGCACAACAGCACTGATGGTGCAGGTCTTAGAAGGTCAATTACTGGAATATGTGACCTCTTTCAAATACCTGGGCATCCTGCTAGATCAATCTTCTTATCTTAAAATTCATGTACAGTCTGTTTGCAAAGCTGTCAACTCCAAACTGGGTGTTGCATATAAGATTAGTTATATGCTTATGCCATCAGCTAAAATGGCCGTTGCGAGGCGGATTCTGCTCCCCACCCTAACTTATAGGGCTCCCTTGTTTGGGGCTGCTCATAAAACTGACCTACTCATATGGGATATTACAAATAACAACATATGTCACTATGCCTCTTCTGCTCCTTAGCTTAAACACCACTGTCAACTTTATAATGATCTTGGTTGGCTCTCTCCTTTAACTAGTAGGAAATACTACCTTGGCTCTCTTATTGATTCGATAATTCAAAATCAAACCCCTAGATGTCTTGCAGCTATGCTTGTTCCTCAGGACACACTCCATGGTCTATGATCAGCTGACAAAATTATTTCTGAATTTGCCGAGGTGCCGCACTAGGAAAGGAACTTTTGCATTTGAGCATGTGGCTCCACAGCTGTGGAATTCCCTTCCCCTCGACATTAGACTTTCTAGCTCCCGCACATGCTTTAAGAGAAAACTGCACTCGAATCTGTTTATTGCTGATACCTGTTCCTGCTTTCACCCTACCTAATGACTGATGTCTCTGGCCATACAATAGTATTTCCTCACCTCTATATAACCTTCTTACTGCCTCAGCCTGTCCCAGCTCCCTTTCCTTGCCCATATACAATCTTGCACTGCAGGCATCTCTCTTACACTTACATACACTCATATAATCTAATTTCATGACTTTCTCCCCTCTTCCTCACTTACCAACCTTTTCCTTAATGACACCCCCTGCTCTCAGTGGTTATTTCTTCCTTTTGTACTACCTGTTTTTGTTTTTGTGTACTTTGTTCTGTTCATATGATATGTCACCTGATAATTTATTGTCCAAGGTCATCTCTATTCATTGCATAGGTAGGCACCTATGAACTTATGAATGGTCTACTCTGTATGTCTCTGATACATTTTATCCACTTTAACTCACTGTATGTAAAGCGGTTTACTTTGTATGTTCTGATATATTGTATCCTCTTTAACTCATTGTATGTAAAGCACTTATAATTTGTTATCCTGTTAAGTTTCTGCATGTCTGTACTCTCCCAGGTCACGCCTGAAAATAGTCATTTTATGGCTAGCGCACTTACCCGGTTAACAAAAGCTAAAAAAAAAATAAATAAAATAAATAAATATCTCTTTCATCAGGCCACACCTTTGGAATTATAACCACAGCACAGTGGCGGATCCAGGAATTGACAGAAGGAGGGTGCACTTTGCTCCAAAAACCAAACCTCTCTAGGGGCATCTGGGGGCATGCTCCCCCTGGAAATTTTTATAATATAGGTGTGAAATGGTGCATTTTGATGCATTTTAGGCCCAGTTTCAGGAGCAAAGTGATGAGTAGCCCATCAGAAAATCTCCTAGTTTCCTTTCCATCACAGAGCAGCTGCAAACAGTAATGGCTGCCTCACATGGAGTTACTGAATCTAAGAGAGATGTCTGGTTGTTCTGCTGAGGCAGCTTGTCTCAGAACTACAAAGGAGAGAAACTAGGAGATGGGTTTAGGTGAAAAGGACATGAGGCTAGGATGACTGATACCCTGGGGGTGTTGGATGACTAAACCATCACCCCACTGACTGCAGCATCACTGAACATGTACAACACAATGGTTGAACCAAAACGACAAATGAGGTTGCAGTGCTGGAAAAGCTGGGGTGCATCTAGCACAGGAAGCACAGAGATTTAAACCAGGAAAACTGAACCATCAGTCTTATGTTGGCAAGCAAATTAAACACTGAAATACTCTGTGTGTAATTTGCTTGGCAATGTAAACCTGATGAAAGACAAAGATTTTTGGTCAGGCATACAAGTAATTATAACATGGTATAGACCCACATTTCTGAAAGAGAATGATTCTGCAGACACAAGCCACTAACTTAGTGACTTGTTTCTGCAGAATCACTCTCTTCCGAAAGCCTTATAAAAATGCCTTCCTTGTTTCTTTGTAATCAAATGTCCCCATACAATAATTATTCTAAGTAATATATAATGGGATAGTGTCCATAACATGATGTCAGCACAACTCAGTGAATCCTGGTGTTTGAGAGGCAAAGGGACCAACACAAGATAGATTTGCTGCAGCAATCGAATTTCAAAATCAAGTCAGGATACCAACTCTACAGTACATGTCTCTGTGTAACATCTTAATTTTTTGTTTCATACAATCACAATCTAACAAAATGTTTACTCCTGTGAGATAAATGCAGATAATTCCATAGCCCTTGTACCAGACCCCCCCCCCACACACACACACACTGAAGCAAAGGAAAACTCTTCATTCAGTACACAAGAGCAACAATTCCATTTGACTGTGATTACATTAAATTAAAAAATATGTTAGACAGAAGACATGTAGATTGTGGAACCTAACATGATTTTGAAATTCGACTACAGCATTAAAACAGATTTGCACTTGTTCCATTTGCTGATCAAATCCTTGTTCACCCAATTGTCCTGACAGCATTATTTTTAAAAGTAAAGCAAATATTAACAATTGATAGCCATTAATTTTGGTCAAGGAGCTTTGGCAACATGATTTGTGAGCCTACGTCTGTGCACAAGTCAAACAAACAAGCAAGAAAAAAAAACAGAGGTTGAACATTACCAGCCATGCCTATAATCATTATATGCACACAGTCACCACTGGCCTTTACATAGTGGGCTGGGATCCAGGTCTATGGGCAAAATAATGAAGCAGAATGATCGCAAGCATTCAGGTAGTGCCTGTAGAGGGGGGGCCTAGTGAACCTGAGGCCACATAAGCTAAAATATCCACATTCCTATAAAAATATCCATCTTAAGCAGCAATGCATTAGACAATATTTTGTGTTGAAACTTACACTCTATCCTATATATACTTCCAGGTTGTGTTGTGCCAGTCTGTATCCAGTGTCCTACTCTTTCTATGCTGGTACAATAACTGAAGCTTCCTGAGAGAACTTCAGTACATTTGTTGGAAGTTCCCTCAAATGTACTGAAGTTAATTCCAGGCAGCACTGCTTGAGGTAGTTAAAAGTAACTGTAACATGGCAAAGTGATACAGCTAAAAAACAGAAGCAATGATTGGAGGAAAGCCATCACATGGGATAGTTTGGAGACGGCATTAATTTTACAATAATGCTGTCCCCAAACTGAAATACCAGAGGAGTCCACACAAGTGAAATCAGCAGCATACTAAAACAGAGATGCAAATATGAGACAAGTGCAAAGTGTGCTTTCTACCTACCTACCTACTGACATGGCCGTGTGTATGGTCGCAAACTGTGACGACTCCCATAAGGAGCGACTGTGTCGCGCGGCAGAAGTGACTCTCACAGACTGCACAAAGTGATTGGAAAATGGCAAAAATCAGTAAAACAAAGTAATCTTTCAAACATGCACATTGAAATTAGCAGGCAAGCTTTCCGTGGCAATCAGAGCGAGTAAAACAAGAATTCTAGAGCAGGAGAAAGGCAGACAGAGTTCCAGTCAGAAATAGGCAAATGAGCAGCAGTAGCACATATTGGAACCCTGAAATGTGAGTATTCTGGACCTCCTAGACAGTTTTTTGCAATATTAAATGTCTACAAATGGAAAACGCTAATAGAAACAGGTAAGAGTGCAGTAAATGAATAGTAATACATGCTGTTGTGCTGAATACATCAGTATATAAAAAGATGTTACTTGTGAAACGAAAGCATTAATGAAAGTGAATTGAACATATTATGTCCATAGAAAAATTGTGTCATTCATTTTTCTACAAAACAGAAACAGGCAAAAATGTGAGATTCACCTCAATCATGCCATGTTACAAGCACATTAAGCCACTCCAAAGGTGGCATCTAATGAGGAATTAATGCATGGCTGGGTGGTTGTAGGCATGAGGCCGAACACCCCCCCAACCATACACTAATTCCCATTAGATGCCACCTTCATTCAATAACAATGCTTCAGGTGTGTCCCTCTAAAAGCACCCTCCACCCCACCCCAGCAACAGTGACTGCAGTTAGTTTCTCTTTAATGTGTCAGACAGACAGTCTGGCTCTTAGTTACAATGTTGCATTGTGACAAGCCTCTGTACCCCAACAAGGTAGCCAGTCCCACAGAGGTCCATTCACACACACACACACACACCTCTTGACTCTTTCTAGTTAGTCACTGCTGGCTGGGCGTAGACTCCCCGGTCCACAATCTTGCACAGGTAATCAGCCCACCTCCCACACACACACACATATATGCACGCACACACACACACACACACACACGCTCACACTCCTCGTGGTAAAGCATGCAGTGTGTCTTAAAACTATCCCTGACCTGCCTTAGTCATGGTCACAGTCTGGGGAGTTTTTAGATCCATGCTAACTAAACAGTATCCATCTGTTAGTTCCCTCACTCCATCAGTCTCTTAATTGTACTGAGCTGAGCAATGGACTAGGTTTTAGTTCAACTTTATCTCACACTTGACCAAACACAGAGTCCCTCCCTGATCCGCACCCACCCAGGTCCCACACATGCATACACTTGCGTAGAAACATAGAAGATGATGGCAGATAAGGACTGCAAGGTGTCTGCCCTTTTCTTTTTCTACCTTATGGATGTGCCATCGGACTCTGCTCTGTCAATGGCCTATCTATTCATACTCATCTGTATTGCTCCCTTATGCCTATCTCATGCCTATTTGAAGCCCTGTACTGTATTCATATGCACCACTTCCTGAGGTAGGCCGTTCCATGCATCCACCACCCTTGCCGTGAAAAAGAACTTCCTCACATTACCCCTTAATCGGCCTCCCTCTAATCTCATGCTGTGTCCTCTTGTCCTGCTATTCTTCTTAAATTGAAACATGTTAGACTCTTTCACCTTGCTAATGCCCTTAAGGTGTTTGAATGTTTAAATCATTTCACCTCTCTCCCTCCTTTGCTCTAGGGTATATATATTGAGCTCTGTTAATCTGTCTTCATATGTTTTCTGAAGCAGTCCCTGCACCATTTTGGTTGCCCTTCTCTGGACTGCCTCAATTTGGTTAATGTCCTTGTGAAGGTGCAGCCTCCAGTACTGAATGCAGTATTCCAGATGGGGCCTAACCAGTGTCTTGTAAAGAGGGATTATTACCTACATCTTCTGACTTGTGATACCTCTACTAATACACCCCAACATCCCCCTCACCTTACATACTGCTTTAGTGGTCTGCTTGGATGATTTCAGGTAATCGGTGATGATGTTGCCCAAGTCTCTTTCTTCCCTTGTGACTGCCAGCAACTCCCCTCCCAGCCTATATTAGCTTACTATTACCTCTTAAACTAAGCAACTGACAAAAAGCAAACATACTACACTGCAGTCAGTGTAATAATTCAAATATCAATTAAAATACCTGAAGGCCTGAATGGATATCTATGCAGTGATCTGATCTTTAGAGAGGGATTCACACAGCAGGTAAAACAGTCATCAGAAGCTACAGTTATTGCCAGGGCAGGACACAATTAACTGAAATGAATGACTAAAATGAATAGGAACAAGAAACACACTGCTGCAGGTAAGCAGTCAGAACTCAGAAGCTGCAATTATTTCCAGGGCAGGACAGTCACACGCTCTCCCCACAAGTTAGCATGCATTTTGTGGAAGGTGTTTAAAAGGATGAATCACAGCTGGAAAAACAGAGGGATTGTTAAAAACTGGACTGTTTATATTACAACTATGAAAAGGCAGACAAAACTAACACAGCAAGAGTCTGAGATCAACATGAATATTGTTCAGCTAAGAAGGGCCAACACCAGATGGATCCAGATAGTGCAGAAGCAAAAGGCAACAAGCATTTGTCAATGCCGAAAGTTTGCTTGTTGGCATTAGCAGTGGAAGTGCAGGACTTAGACAGATGCAGTACAGAAATGGCAGTGATGTACTGAACTGACGTCAATGCCACCCTCACCATGCAGAGATGGACAGGCATTGGGGTGTGCCTTTGGGTCGTCGCCAATAAGGATCACGACATTTCACCTCACCCTACCCTGCAGACACTGACAAGTGTCGAGGTGTGCCTTGGGGTGTTCGAGCTTTACACTCACCTCATTCCATATGGAAATACTCTGAAATGGGTGCAGTATAGGAGAATGGTGTGAACTCTGGGGCCAAAGAGTCCAAGGCGTACCTCAATGCAGCCAGACTGCAGGGTTGGGGTGGGGGTGGGGTGGAATGGCGTGAGCATCAATTCTTGTGGGGATTTTTTTGTACCAGATTTTCAATATAGGCATTTTGGGATCTCCACTCATGAACAGTGTTACTGTGATTTTCTTAATCTGACCCGAACAATAATTTCCCACAATGAGTGTGCTATTCTGTGACAGAAGTGCGAAACATTTCAGCCAGGATGTGAAAAATGACAGCTGTAATGTCCATAAAGTTGTGTGGAAAAATGCTAATGTTGAAAATCTGGAGTGAAAATAGTACAGATTTGTGAAGTTACAAGGGTGCATAGAAACTGCGCAATGCACACTCGTTACATAGTCATTTTATGGACTTTTGTCACCAAATTTTCAACGTAGGCATTTTAGGACTTCTGCTCATGAACAGTGTCACTGTGATTTTCTTAATCTGTCCCAATCACTGATTTCCACAGCGACCGCGCTATCCTGCATTGGAAATGCAAAAACACATTTCAACCAGGATGTGAAAAATGACATCTGTACTGTTCATAAGGAGATGTGAAAAAATGCCAATGTTGAAAATCTGGAGTGAAAATATTACAAATTCGCGAACCTGCGAGTGTATGTGGAAACTGAGCAACACATGCTCGTAACACAATAAAAAATTTGCAACATAGGCTTTTTGAGAGTCCACCTCATGAACAGTGACACTGTCATTTCATTAATTGGTCCCAAAAGGTGATTCCATGCAGTGACTGTGATATCACCTTTCCGGACAGAATAACCAGATGACAGTGACTGAATTCATGAGATGGTGTCCCAAGAACCCCATGTTGAAAATTTGGTGCAAAAATTCAGAAAGTGACTAAGATATGAACCAAAGTTGAAAAAACCTATTTATTCCATTATACAGCTTACCGGCATTTCTTCAGTTCACAGTCGGCTTTGAAGAGTACAGACGTGTTCCCAGTTCACCGAAGATCATTGTGCCGGACTCCAGAGGTAAGTATGGGGTGAGGGTGTGTGTGTGTGTGTGTGTGTGTGGAGGTGGGGTGCTCAGAGGATGGGATCGTCTTCTTTTTTCATAAGTTTATTTTTTAAAAAGACGACGTGGGACTTTTGGCACGCTGGGGTGGGTTCCCACCATGGCACCTGGAAGTTTTTGGGGGTAGTGGAGCCAACGGGGGATTGGGCACCCCCATTGGCCACACAGTGTGTGTGAGCACATGATGACATGGGACTTTTGCCTTGCTGGGGTGGGCTCCCAGTGTGGCAGCATGAAGTTTGTTTTTTGGGGGGGCACTGGAGCCAACGGGGATTGGGCACCCTGTCAGACATACAGTGTGCTGGGGGTGTGTGCATGAGCCATGGGGGATTGGGCACCCCCTCAGCACAAAACAAATGGGGGGGCACATCATACAGATGAACTGGCGTACAGTTTGACTGCTAAGGTGGTGATGTGTAGATAATTTGCATACTGCTGAAGGCAGGGCAGTATACAAATTGCCTATACGTTACTACTGCTGATTGTAGCTGTCATTTGCTTTCAGCTGTATGCCACTGTATCTGAACTGCTGTCATAGACAGCTCAGACAGTAAATGGTGTGGTGGGGCCGAAAACTTGTATGGTGGCATTATGTTTCTTGCACATGCATGCAAGCAACATTAAAAGGCAAGGTTCAAAGTACAGAACTTGATAGATTTTGTATCATGCAATAGACAGCAGTCAGGGACTGCTGCTTAATTCATGCTCTTAGTGCTTTTCCATCTAACTCTTTTTATTAGCCATCACTATTCTCAACAGTATAGATATTTTTTGTGTCCTATTATAGGTCTGTCATACTGTGTCTGATGTCCTGGTGGCCACGGAGTCATTGCTCAAACCTGGAATTGCTGACTGGGAGGCAGATATCCCCTCTTACTCCCTTTTTGGAATGGACAGGTTAACCAGAGGAGGAGGAGGAGTTGCAATTTATGTCCAGGATAAATTCTCTGCATCGGTCACTGACTCAGCCTCAATTCAAAAAGAGTCTGAAAGTCTGTCCCTCAAACTTGAAATATCCCCCACTACCTCACTCTGTGTGGGTGCTATAGGACCCGTCACAGGATTACAGCTTCTGAACCACCTTCTCAACTCCCTGGGTTCTTCGCCCTCTGAGTTTATCATCTTAGGAGATCTTAACTTGGATTGGTCCTCCAGTGCCTCTTTACCACTTAAAAATATCTGTGACACACTCAGCTTGTCTCAGCTTATTACTGAAGTTACGCGTCCTAAGAAGAAGATCCCTAACAATAGCACCCTACTGGACCTCATTATGGTTAGCAAACCACATCTATTTTCTCACACAGGGGTTTTTTTTCTCCAACATTAGCGGCCGCTGCTTTATTGCCTGTGTAAGATCTATCCTTAAAATAGCATCTACATCCAAATTTACCTTTAAAAGATGTCGGCGTAACTTTGACCCTTATGCTTTTATCACAAAGCTACGCTTTTCCCTGCGCTTGCAGGACTTCTACCTGACAAAGTCTGTGAACAGGGCCTATGACATCTTCCATGAAATTATGCTGGGGTACTAGACAAAATTGCTCTCATAGTTAAAATACGTGCCAAGAAAAAATCATGCCAATGGTTCTCAGCACAGTTAAAGCCCACCTTGCTTGAGAGAGAAACTCACTCTGGAAAAAGGCCAAGAAAACCAAGCTCCCAGCAGACTGGTTATCATTTAGGAAGGCTAGGAACTATTGCACCAAAATTGTCAGAGAAGCTAAGGCAAACTTCTACCGAGCAGAACTTGACGCTACTTCTAACTGCTCAGCTAAGTTTTGGAGCACTTTAAAGGAAGTGGAATGCCATTCATCTGGAAATGCCCTGCCAGCGAAAATCTGCCTTGGAGACATTACAATCTCTGATAAGCCATCCATCCTTGAGTCACTCAACAATCACTTCTCTACTACAGGCCTAGCCTTTGACTCCTCCCCTGCCAGTGTGCTCTGCAACCAAGCTGGCATACAGGACCTCAAAGTCACTGTCACAAGTTCTTCATTCTCCCTTCAACCTGCATCACTGAAAGAGGTTGAAGATCTTTTGCAGCAACTGGATACTAGGAAGAGTGCAGAAGCAGATCTGCTTGACCCCTTCTTCCTTAAGATTGGTTATCACGTATTGGCTGTGCCAATTACCTACCTTTTTAATCTATCTATCTATCTCTCTGGGTGTCCTTCCCTCCATATGGAAAATTGTGCATGTTATTCCCCTTTTTAAATTTGGAGACCCCAGCGACCTAAACAAGTATGGACTTATTTCTTTACTCCCCATCCAGTCTAAGTTGTCAGAAAAAACTGTGAGCTCACAACTAAGGAATTACTTGGAATTATATAATCGCCTTAGCCCTTTGCAGTCTGGCTTCAGACCACAGCACAGCACCATTTTGGCACATGCTAAGGTTACGAATGACTGGCAACATGAACGTGATGCCAAAAGCTTTGTTTATGCAGTATTCTTAGACCTTAGCAAGGCGTTCGATACTGTCGACCATGACCTGCTTCTCTTTTCCCTCAGGAACATTGGACTGAACCACCTTTCCTTGAGATGGTTCTCTAATTATCTACTAGATCAGTTTCAGCAGGTCAAAACAGTAGGGGAACTCTCTCCACTTAAGACCCTCCTGAGAGGCGTACTGCAGGGTTCGATACTAGACCCATTGCTTTTCACAATATATATTAACAGTATAGAAGATGCCTGCATCAAAAATGCCAGTATACATCTTTTCGCAGATGACATGGTTCTTTACACCAGTAGACCTACCCTTGAGGCTGCTTGCAGTTACCTTCAACAGAATTTCAGTCTTCTGCAACATCCGCTTCTTAACCAAAAGGTACTTCTAAATGGCAAGAAATCTAAGGCAATGTTCTTCTCCCCCTTATGCCTTCAAGATATCCAGCTTTACTTGGAACACTGCCTCCGATCACCACCCTTCTTGGCGAACCTCTGGAATACGTATCTAAGTTTAAGCACCTGGGAGTAAGGATTGACCACAAGCTCTCTTTTCTTGACCACATCGAAGAACTGTCAAAAAAGCTTAGACGGAGGTTAGGCCTGTTTTATGGGATTAAGCATCTTCTTACAAATGTCTATGTCATCTGTTAGCACCCTTTGCAAACCGTGTGAGAGGCCTTTCGGCACCATGCAATTCTGCTTAAAGTTGAACCAGCATAACATTCTGTGGTGATTTGTGTGTTTGTATGAATGCTGCAGATCTGGAACCCCTTCAGGAACACAGGTGTTGAGCAGCAGGCAGAGTGTACGTGAACATTCTAAGTGACAATAGGACAGAATGAGTTAACTGTACCTGAATAAAAAGTGACAGGTAAAACTGTAGTTTGCATTGTTGTGTTTTTATGGGCAGCATTCTGTTACAGTTCACTTCATGGAATCACTTATGTGGAGTTTTTACTATGTCACAATTTGTACACAGAATGCTAATTATGAGCTGCTGACCTATCAGAATCCTATTCTGTGCACAAACCATGATATAGTTACAACTCCAAATAATTGGTTCCACAAACTGAACTATAAAAGAATGCTGCCCATAAAAACAAGACAATGCAAAATACAGCTTTTTATATCACTTTGTATTCAGGTACAGTTAAATATGGATAATTTAGGTGACTGCATGTAATTTCTAAGAATAAGAACGTTATAAACAGCTGCCAGTTAGAAATTATTTCCTGTCCTCTTTAAAGTGGTACTTTCAAGCACTTTCAGCCAGTATTTTGGCTCCAGCTGTGAACTGTTCAAGAGAACTAAATCCTTATTATAGCTGATGCTAGTTTCAGGAAGATGAGTAAGAAGTATAAGGAGAAAAAAGGAAACTTCTTTGATTTTTGTGATACAACGTCCTGGCAAACAAAACAACAGTATGCAACAAGCTTTGACTGGCCCAGAGGTGATTTACAACCAGCCTTTTTGGATTCTCTACAGCAAGCAGTTACAGTTTCTAACTCTGCTGTAGTTCAACCAATGAACAAAAAACTTATTCTCTATTCCACCAGGTTAGTTACTGTGGAGAGCAGGTGAAGGAAATGGCCACAGTAGTGCAGGAAGAAGAAGAGACCACTTCAGGAAAGGTGCTGTCTGTGATGGCAAACCGTGTCAGAGGCCTTTCGGCACCATGCAATTCTGCTTAAAGTTGAACCAGCATAACATTCTGTGGTGATCTGCATATGCAGCCCATGAAGCTTTGCATTGTGGGGGCATGTGTGATTTTGTATTTTCTTACAAGAGATGCCAAGAAAAGACTGGTCCAAACCACCTTCCTCTCCCTCCTGGATTACGCAGACTTTCTGTAAAACCAGGGCCCAGCTGCTGCACTCTTGAAACTGAACACACTCTATCATATAGTCCTAAGGTTCATCACCGATCTTCCATACAATACACACCACTGCTCTCTATACAATGCTGTGGGATGGACATCTCTCTCTTACAGAAGACAGAGAAATGCCTCCCTCTGGACCTTCAGAGCTATCACCAAGAAGCTACCTCAATGTATCTTGGATTATTTACCCCTAAGCGTGATAGGTATGTATACACTGAGAAGTGCCTCCTATATCTACCTGGCAGTGCCAAAGGTCAAATTATGCTTTGGTAGGGCTTCAATGAGCCGTCTGTTACCTGTATGCTGGAACACACTGCAAAAAAGCTTGAAATTGGCTCACAGCATCAGCATATCAGCATTTAAAACTCTCTATGCTCGTTCGTTTAAGGAAACCTGCAATTGTTTCTCCTGATATCCCCCTAACTGCCTCAGTGACTTGCTGGTCACCTGTCTGATGAAATAGTACATTTACTACCCTGTCTCATTGACCCCTTCCCCTCTCTTTAACCTTTTCATAGCATTCCTTTTTTGTTTTTCCTTATGTAGCCTGCTCCCTTGGGTAGGTTTCAGTTGTCTTAAAGTAGCATTATCTCTTGTTCACATGCCCCCTGTCTCCCTGACCCTGGAGCATTCACCTTACCTACTGCCTCTTCTCAATTCCCTTATCTGGAGCCTATCCATACCCATGGCCCTGGTATCACTATTTGCTGCTATGACACTTACGGGTTCCCCTGCCTTCCTTCCCCCTCCCTCTTTAACCTTCACAACTCCCTTCCTTTTCTTTGCCAGCTTCCTAACTTCCCTTGTTGCCTCTTCTCACTTGTGTTTGTTCTTCTGCCTTCACCACACCATAGTTTCCAATCTTGGCTATAACCTGTATTTATCTGCTCATGTGTGTATATAGTACTCATGCACTACCACTGTCATTACCCTGTGTATTATATTTAGCCCTGACTATGTTAGTTAGTTACTTAAATAGTGTGCGATTTTATTGTGTTCAATGTGCTGTGTAATGTTCTTGTACCCTGTCCAGGTTAATCTCTCAAATGAGCTTTGCTCAATGATGTTCACCTGGTTAAATAAAGATTTTGATTGATTGAATGATTGATTGATTGATTGATTGATATAGGACACAAAATATCTATACTGTTGAGAACAGTGATGGCCAATAAATATAGATAGATTGACATATTTAGCTTGTACTCCCAGCCCACATACATCTTTCCTAATCTGGGACTCAGCAGCCATTCAGAGCCATTCTCAGAACTCAAACTAAGGCAAGGACTCAATTAAGATGAATAACAAATACACTGTGCAGTCTGCACTCGGTACACTGCTCTGCCAGTCACTGATTGCAAAAAGAATACAAAAGTAACTAACAAATAATTAAATGCAAATACTTGCTCACCTCTCTCAAGCACTCTGCTCTCTGCCTCTTGCTGTGCTGCACCAACCGAACCACCAAAGTACCAACTCTCTCACTGAGACTGCAGTCCCAGAATCGGATTTTGACAAGCATGCAGTTAAGTGAATGGGTCTTGAGCAGCACCAGAGATCCAATCATGAAAGGGCCCACAGGCCGAATTTCGGGGATGAAGCAGCAGCAGTAGAATCCAGCAATCCTGAGGCAAAATATATACCTCAGGACTGCTAATCACGCTGGTGAGATTTGTAAAACAAAAATAAATTCCTCAATCAACAATCTATACGGATTGGTCCAGTCTTCAGTGTCTACACTGTGTGCATGTGAAACACACATGAGTGGAGTACTGGACTAATCCAACAGAACTACCTGCCATAAATTTATGGCTCTTATCAAAGCGAGCCGGGAACTGACACCGGCGCCAACCCCTGCTTCTTTTACAACTCTTGCAGCTGGTATGTGTCTTCTTCCCATGTAAGTATCTGATGTTTCTCTTTTAATTACACGGGGGAAGATTAAGACACATACCAGGCAGCCAGCGTTTGGCATTCCACATTCATGACTTGTTTAAAAAGACCACCGAGGAGGGTGGCACGCACCCCACTCATGAAAGAGGGTGGCGCGCACACGTGCACCACTGCCTGAATCCGCCACTGCATCAGCACTAGGACCACATGGAAACTTTTGCAAGCAGTAAGCCAGGGACTGCCCATGATGATGTCACGTGTCAGCATCTACATAAATGTGGGCAGCCCCATCTTTCCTCAGTTCTTTTCCTGCCATCGATCAGACTCATCGGACCAGCCATTGGAAATGTCACTGCTCAAAGCAGCTGTTTTATTTTTTCTTTTACTAAAGTAATCACTTAGTGATAGTAATCACATATTGATTTTTGGTGACCTGTATGCAGCCGAAGGAACCGTCTAAACTCTTCTGCTACTACGAGTGCGGAGAGAAGGTGTACAAGGACGACACCCACGTCATGTGTGTCTGCTGCCTAGACCTCTCCCACAACGTGAAAGTCTGTTGGATCTGCAGGGGGTTTAATTATTCTACCAGGTGACACAAGAAGGGGGCTTTGGAGAAATTTATCCTCCAAAAGACCTTTTAAGCAATGAAGATGCAGTTTCGCGGTATATCCATGTCATCATCCCTGCCAACTTAGTTTCAGTCGTCTAACTCCAGGGAGAAATCTTCATTGGGGAGCCACAAAGACAAGTGCCGAGACAAGAACAAGGCCTCCCAGCAAGATCCAGGTCTCCCCTGCGAACTACAGGTATGACCTCTGCTTCAACGTCGACTGCTCTGGCAGTGACACCGACTGCCCCCAACCGTCAACCAGACACCAAGGTCAGGGCTTGGTACAGGAGCTACCAGGCTTGTAATGGCTGATGCATCACCATCATTAATAGTGACCCAACCTCCAACGTCGAATACTGAAGTCGCACCTACTACCTAAAGTACCATCAATGCTTAGGCAGTATTCCTATCATCTTCAGACATGATACGGCATCTACTACCAGGCCTAACTGTTCTGGGGGCCCATCAATGGGGACTCCTACAACTACCTCATCAATGTCACAAGCTAATACCTTACAGAATAGACTCTGCCACTGCTGATGTTGCCGGCGCAGTAATTCATTCCCATCGATGAGTCAACAACGAATGTGAATATAATCCTGACTTCATGATATAGGAGGATGAGGAGGAAGGCTATTCTGAGAGACACTATGGCCAGGCCACCAGTTCTACAGTGTCCCTCTGTAGTGAGAACTGTGTTGTGAACACACCAAGATCACCTATAGAGGCTCCCTCATTATTGTTTGCTTGTGCACATACACAAGAAAGATATTGTGGCTGTATGACTTTTTGGAGGTGTGTGACCCTCCTGTCCAATGCACTGCTCCATTTAGAAGGTGTGACTGTACCACACCAGTGGATGTGTGAGCTGCCTATGACAGAAGTTTGGTTGCAGTGGTCTTCAGTTCAAAGAAAACCACCGCTGCAATCAGCAGTGGTAACGTGTATTTAGCATATTGACATCATGCAACTTCTCCAGCCTGCCTGCACATTACTGCCAATGAAATCCCTCCTGCCTCCTCCCTCTGCTACTGTCCTCCCTGCTACCTCATTCCCTAGCTCACCCTCTGGCTGCAAAGAAATCCCTCCTGCTTCCCTCCTCTGGTGCTGTTCTCCCTGCTCCCTCATTCCCCGACTCACCCTCCATCTACATAAGAAATCCCTCCCTCTTCCTCCCTCTGCTGCTGTCCTCTCCACTCCCTCGTTCCTCAGCTCACCCTCTGAATGGTCAGGTTTTCTTTTTTGTTGACAGGGTGCCCAGTCCCCGTCGGCTCCAGTCCCCTCCCCCCAAAAAAAACAAGGAGGCATGCTGGAAGCCCACTCCAGCATGCCAAATGTCCCTGTAATTAAGAAAAAACATTTTTTTTTCCTGTAAAAGAAAAAAAAAGTCCCTCGTTGTCTGCGGTGGCCCCTTCCCCCAACCCTTACCCACCTTCTCTGCACCCCACCTTCCCACAGTCCCCTCACCCCATACTTTCCTCCAGAGCCCGGAACGATGATCTTCAGTGGAGCGGGAACACATCTGCACTCTTCAAAGCCAACCACGAACTGAAGAAATGCTGATAAGCTGTATAATGGCATAAATGGGGTTTTTTTCCAACTTAGGTGGATATCTCAGCCATTTTTGCAACTTTTGGCACCAAATTTTCAACATTGGGTTCTTCCACATTACTATTTTTTTACACTTCCTCATGAACAGCACAGCTGTCATTTTTTACATCCTGTTCGAAATGTGTTTTGGCACCTGTGGTGCTAAATTGCACAGTAGCTATGCAAAATTACCTTTTGGCTAACGAACTGATAGTGTCACTGTTTATGCGGTAGGGTCACAAAAAGCCCATGTTGAAATCTTGGAGTGAAAATACCAAGAAATGCCAAGAGCATTTGGGTATCCAACCATAACGCCATGCCCTGTAGGGACTGACAGGCATCAGTGGTGTGACTTGGGACTGTCGAAAGTAATGCTCACGCCATTCCACCCCAACCCCCACCCTGCAGGCAGTGATAGGCAGCGAGGTGTGCCTTGGACTCTTCGGCCCCAAAGTTCACCCCATTCTCCTATACTGCACCCATTTCATTGTATTGCCTCATGGAATGGGGTGACTGTAAATCCAAACACCCCAAGCGCACTTTAACACCTGTCAGTGTCTGCAAGGTAGGGTGAGGTGAAATGGCATGAGCATTATGAGCCATGACCCAAAGGCATACCCCAATGCCTGTTCATCTCTGCAGGGTGGGGTGGGGTTGGCATCACTTCAATACTTCACTGCCATTCCTATTCTGCATCTGTCTAACTCCTGCACTTCCAACGTTAATACCAGCAAGCAAACATTTGGCATTGACAAATGCTTGTTTAACCTGATGCAGCAAATGCAAACTGCCATGGACTTCACTTTAGAGGAACAGGACTGTACCAAAAAGAACCTGCTGGAGCTTCTGGAGATGCCAGCATCTCCCTCATCTGTGGTTCCTCCTCTGTTCCCAGCCTTGGAGGATGCCACTTATGCAGCCTGGTATAGGCCAAACAATATATCAGCTGTGCCCAGAAAGGCAGACAAAATGTATTCTGACCCTTCTGGAAAGCCCTTTTATGTTTCCAGCCTGAGACTGACTAAGTGGTAATCACAGCAGACCATGACAGGTCCAGGGCACCTAGGTACCTGAGCTCCCTTCTTCCTGATAGAGAATGCAGGAAGTTGGATGTCCTAGGCAGGTGTACATATGTCTCTGCCTCGTTGGGCCTCTGTATTGCTAATTACCAGGCCTATATGATAAAATATCAGAACACCATCTGGAGGAAAGTTAAACCTGCTGCACAGGCCTTGACTGAGGGGTCTGCTAAATGGGAGTTAATGAAAACTCTTAACGCTGGTGCTGATGTGAGGAAACATTTGATCCACACAGCATACAATATTTCTGATGCCTCTGCCAGGGTTGCAGCCTCTGGCATCTGTCTCAGGTGCTATTCTTGGTTCAGAGTAGCAGGTTTTGCACTGATGTGCAGCAAATGGTTCTCAGTACTTTATTCAGAGGTCAGAAACTATTTGACCATGATGTAGAAGAAGCTTTGAAAAATCTTAAATCATCTGGTAAGACTCTGAAGTCAGTGAAATCCCTGTATAGTACACAAAACAGAGGTTGGATAAGGTTTACCTTTTGCCAGTCCTCTGTCAGACAACACCACCAGGCCTACAGACAGCAGAGAAGAGGCAAAGATGCAGGGGCCTTGCCAGTCCCCAACACAATCCCAGCTGACCATACAAAATCACCTAGAGATAATGAAATCAGTGGCTTTGCCCCCCCCCCCCAGCTCAGCATGGCTCCCTGTATATCCCATAACCACCTTTACTTCCAGCGGTGGTTGTAGGGGGTCACCTGTCCCGTCATTTGGACCAGTGTAGGGTGGTGACTACAGACGAATGAGATCTGGAGATTATAGAGAACGGCCATGCTCTGGAACTTTGGAGCAACCCTCCAGATCATCTGCCAGTTGTGACAACATACCCAACTGGACACATGTCCCTTTTGCTAGAGGAAGTACAGATTCTGCTTCCAAAACGGGCCATAGAACCTGTACCTCCAGAACAGAGGAACACAGATTTTTACTCCAGATACTTCCTCGTCCCAAACTGGACAAGGGGTCTGAGGCCTATTTTGGATCTAAGGGACCTAAACTTTATAGAATACAAGAAGTTCTGGATGTTTTTTCTGCAGGGTCTCCTTCCCCTATTACAGACAGGGGATTGGATTTGTTACTTGGATATGAAGGATGCACTCCTCCATATCAAAATCCAAAAACCTCACAGTAAACATCTGAGGTTCCTGTTTCAGGGGAAGCATTACCAGTTCAGAGTGTTGCCCTTTGACTTATCTTCTGCCTGCAAGTCTTTACCAAATGCTTGGTGGGGTGGCAGCAGTTCTTCACAGGGAAGGCCTGTATGTTTTTCCTTACCTGGATGACTGGCTATTAAAAGCCCACTCCAGGGATCAACTGCTGCAGACCTTAGTTTGAACCAAACGGATGTCTGATGCTCTGGAGGTGACAATCAACATACTAAAATCTGTACTGACACCCTGCCAATGACTGCAGTACATAAGGGCAGTTCTGGATACAGCTCAGGGTTCAGAGTTCCTGCCTCTGGATAGGGAAGACTGCCGTTTGCCCAAGTGCAACTGGTGCATGACAGCCTTCATGACTCAGCAAGAATGTTTCTACACCTTCTGGAACTCATGGTGGCAACCAATGTTACTGTGCCACTAGCCAGGCTGCACGTGTGGATCCCACAATGGACCCTGAGAGTCCAGTGGTGCCAGCTGACGGATGAGCTAGAACAGATGACTCTAGTCACATCTCCCTTGCACAGAGAGCTCAAGTGGTGGATGAAATGCAACAACCTGCTGAAGAGGTTTCATTCTTGATTCCTTCCCCATATCAGATCCTCACCACAGATGCTTCAGTATCAGGATGGGGAGCTCACCTGTGGCCTCAGCAGACACAAGGCAAATGGAACCAGGTGGAGCACGCTTTGCATATGAATATTCTGGAAATTAGAGTGGGCCTATATAGACTCTAGGCATTCAAGAACCACTTGTCCCCAGGTCCTCTGTATATACAGACAGATAATGTCAGTGTGATGCATTATATCAACAAACAAGCATTTGCCAATGCCAAATGTTGTCTTCCTGGCATTGGCATTGATAGTGCAGGAGTTAGAGGGATACATAATAGGAATGGCAGTGAAGTATAGAACTGACGTCAACCCCAACTCACCCTGAAGAGAGTGACAGGCATCGAGGTGTGCCTTTAGGTCATCGACCATAACGCTCATGCCATTTCACCTCATCCTACACTGCAGACTCTGACAAGTGTCATGTTGCGCCATGAGTTCATTGGGCCTTACTCTTACCCCATTCCATAAGGAAGTACATTGAGATGGGTGCAGTATATGAGAATTGGGCGACCTTTGGGGCAGAAGAGTCCAAGGCACACCTTGATGCCTGTTAGTGGCTGCAGGGTGGGGTGGGGGTGCAATGGCATGAGCATTACAGCTGACAATTCAAAGGCACACCCCTGATGCCTGTTAGTCTGTACAGGGTAGGACGTTACAGTTAGAAACCCTAACGCCCCAGGCATTTGTTGGTATTTGCACTCCAAATTTTCAACATGGCCTTTTTGTGACACCACCTCATGAAAGCATTTGGGACCTCTGTTCATGAACAGTGGCACTGTGATTTTGTTAATCTGTCCCAAATGTTGATTTCCCACAGTGATTGCACCGTTCTGTGCCACATGTGCGAAAACACAGTTCACCAGGATGTGAAAAATGACAGCTGCACCATTCATAAAGTGGTGTGAAGAGATGGCAATATTGAAAATCTGGAGTGAAAATATGAAAAATTCTCGACGTTACAAGCGTGTGTGAAAACTGTGCAATGCACCCTCATAACACAGTCATTTTTTTGAATTCTTTCACCAAATTTTTAACATAGGCATTTTGGGACCTCTGCACATGAACAGTGGCACTATGATTTTCTTAATCTGTCCTGAACATTATTTCCCACAGTGACCACACCAGATGTGCAAACCCACATTTCAGGCAGGATGTGAAAAATAGCTGTACTGTTCATAAGGAGGTGTGCAAAAATGAAATTTTTTTTAAATCTGGAATGAAAATATAAATCATTCTCGAAGTTATGACTGTGCGTGGACACTGCACAACACATGCTCAGAACATAGTCATTTTGTGGAATTTTTTCACCAAATTTTCAACATAGGCATTTTGGGACCTTTGCTCATGAACAGTGTTACTGTGATTTTCTTACTCTATCCTGCACATTGCTTTCCTACAGCGATTGCGTCATTTTGCGCCAGATGTGCAAAAACACATTTTGGGTCAGATGTGGAAAATGACAGCTGTACTGTTCATAAAGTGGTGTGAAAAAATGGCAATGTTGAAAATCTGGAGTAAAAATATTAAAAATTCTCAGTTATGAGCGTGTGTGGAAACTGCGCAACACACACTCGTAACACAGTCATTTTTTGGAATTTTTTCACCAAATTTGTAACATAGGCTTTTTGAGAGCCCACCCCATGAAAAGTGATACTAGCACTTCATTACTCGGTCCCAAAATTTATTCTGCGCAGTGACCACAAAATCACCTTTAGGGACCGAATAACGAGATGACAGTGATTGAATTCATGAGACGGGGTCCCAAAAACATAAATTCATCAAGTTCAGCATTCCAAATGATGAATATATCATCAATAAAACAACAATATAAATTCACCTTCCAGAAAAAAGGGTTATTGTCGGGGTCCCTTATATAAGTCGACCTTACATAAGGGACCCTGGCAATACTCCTTTTGATGCTTTTGTGTCCACTTTACATGAATCTAACCCTAATTTGCATTTCACGTATGAAGCCAGTAGGGAGAATATTCATTTCTTAGACCTCAAGGTTAGCAAGCGTCAAGATGGTTTATTACACACTGATGTTTTTAGGAAATACTGTGAAAGGAACACTCTGTTTCACTTGTCTAATTGTCATCCACGACATACTGTCAAAAATGTACCCAAAGGACAGTTCCTCAGGATGAGGAGGAACTGCAGTGATGACACTAGTTTTGAGGAAGCAGCCTTGGATCTGGAAAAAAGATTTATGGAGAGGGGATACCAGAGTGACCGACTCAAATTGGTGCATGAGGAAGTCAGTAACATCCCTAAGATAGATACACTGACTAACAAACCTCACAAGAATGTAACATACAATAATTTGAACTTTGTGACCACTTTTTCTGTCCGTCCATCCAATTTAGCTGATATTATTACATCCGGTTTGGAACATTTTAAAAGGTGATGTGAATCTGAGTGTTTTCCATGACAGACCTCCATGTATGTCCTACAGAAGGGCCCCCACCATACCTTAGTACATAGTAGGCAAATCGTAACTGCTACACAAACATGGTTGAAACCTAGTGTAGGGTGTTTTAAATGCCACAAGTGTGTACATTGTAATTACATACAAACAGGAAAAGAGTTCACATGTTGTAAACAAAAAATATGAAATTAAGGAACTTCCCACATGTAATGCAAGTAGAGTGATTTACCTTACCACTTGTACTTGTCAACCATTTTATGTAGGAAAAAAACAAGAGACAATTAAAACAGAGGGTGACTGAACATGCAAGAGCTGTTAAACAGCAGGATCAGACCTATGCCACAGCAGAACATGTGAAACAAGCTAGAGATGAGACTTCACATACCTTTATGTTCCAGGGGATAGAAAAAGTGCTTAAAAACCCAAGAGGAGGAGACCATTACAACTTCATCTTAGAAAGAGGGGGTTTTTGGATTTATAACTTACAAGCTTATAAGGCCCCAGGACTTAATGAGAGGTTTAACCTGACTTCTTATCTTAAGAAAAATCAATAAGTATATATATATATATATATAAATATATATATATATTTAGGATTTTCTGTGAGTTTAGTTAGATCTCTCACATTTTCTGCACTGGTAATGGTATATTCAACAGATGAATGTTCATTTAGTTACAGTTCCCACTATGGGTCTAATATATATCATTACTATGTGTAATATCATACAAATGTTATCTTACACTACTAAAATATGTTTTTATATATCTTTCTGTTTTAGATTTTACTGACTGGCACAGGAATTGGTGGAACTTACTGGGACCATAGTCCTGACATGACATTTGGTTGTCTGTTGTACAGGTAAAATATTTTAACATTTTTGTACAAGTTCTAATGCTGCTCTGAATCAAGTTGTGTATATATATATTTTTTGTGTAACGTGAGTTATATTGTTGTTTTTAACCATTAGATTGCACTACTAGCACCTATACATAATTTTACTCTTGCACTTGTCTAACGCTGCTTGATGATGTCATCACCTTACATGTATATAAAGTGCTGTTTTTCTCATTGTATTAAATCCTTTGAGCCTGGAGCTCTAGTTCTGAAACACGTCAAGGCTGTGCACACAGTACTTTATTTAATAAAATGGAGCACTGATTATTATTAATGGTGAGCCGTTATTATTGAGGATTGTAGAGTGCAAGATTCTATTTTTCTCTATTATTGCTTCTATCCTGGCACTTCAGTCCATGTGCAGCCTTCTTCTGTTTTGTTATGGTCTAGAACTACTATCAGCAGTACGTGTTCCAGTTAATCAGAACATTTTGGCAGACTAACTAAGCAGGTCACAGTCCAGGATGCATGTGTGGGAACTGCTGACCTCAGTGGTCGATGACCTCTTAGAAAGATGGGGTCATCCAGAGTTGGACCTTTCTGCATTCCCACACAAAACTGCCACATTTGTGCTCACTTGCTCCAGGGCCTGGAATTTTTTGGTGAGGCACATTGTCCCTCTCTTGGAAAGGGAGGTTTCTGTATGCCTTCCTTCCCTTCCCTCTAATTCAGAGAGTACTACTCAAGCTGAAGATGGAGGTGGCAACTCTAATACTCATTGCTCCTCTGTGGCCTTGACAGATATGGTATCCCCTGCTACAACCGTCAGGGAACTCTAGTCCACCTAGATCTGAAGCCCCTGTATCTGCACGCATGGCTCCTGAAGACATAGCCATATAGCTCACCTTGGGATATCACAGAAAGTGGCAGATATTCTAGTGGCTGCTAGAAAACTGCCCCCACCAGACATACTTACTCCCTGAAATGGAAGCAGTTTGCTATATGGACTACTTTGCGTAACCTGGATCCATTTACCTGCCCAGTCAATTAGGTTATAGAGTATCTGTTGCCTTTATCAGATTTAGGCCTGCAGTATTCCTCAATCAAAGTGCACTTGGCTGCTATACCAACTTTCTGTGTGCCTATAGATGGCCTTATGGTTGTTCAGCTGGAGGTAGCCAGTACATTCTTGAGAGGCATTTTACACATAAAGCCTGCTATTTGAAATTTAGTCCTGGCTTGGACCTAAATTTTATTTTGGAAAAGCTCACTTTGGCTCCTTTTGAGCCAGCCGCGACTTGTGTCTTACACTTTCTTTCTTGGAAAGCATTATTTTAGTTGCAATCCCTTCTGCTCAAAGGATTTCAAATCTGCAGGCTCTAATGTGTGAACCTCCTTATTTTAGTCAAGGAGCCAATTTTCAAAAGGGGCCTAGAAAAAGGGTCATGTAGCACACCCAGTATTTGGAAGGTTTGACGTTATATTCATTTACTTGAATGTTTTGGGCATATCTTGAAACCTGTTGTACAACAGAATTGTTGTATCACTAACACATGACAGTCCAATTTTCATTGCTAAGCGCCTTTCTGCCTGCCTTTACAGTGTAAAAGTCTGTGTGTAAGTCTTTGGAAGCTTATAGTTCAAGAACTATCCATTCCATCTTTCCCAAATTGTAAACATATTACCTACATGACCAGATATACTGTATATGTCAGTAATGTAACTTTGGCTGAATAAGTTTAATTTCCATAACAATTGTGTTTTTTGAGAGCAAGCTTTGACTGCGGATATTTTTTTGTCAGCAAAAACTGTAAGAGTGACTATTTTGCCCAAGCCATGTAAAATACTCTTTTAAAATGAGCTCAGAATATGTTCTAGGTGGTAACAACCTCCTTGGGTAAAGAAATAGGAAATATGTTCATGGCTGAGTGATTTTTGGGCAAAATACTTATTTTTGAAAAAATGTAATCATGGCAACTTTGGCCAAAGTATCGTATATTACTACACAGTTACATTGCAAATGTGTATATGTGTGACATATATATACAGTATATATATATATATATATATATATATATATATATAGGATACATGATGGGCATGAGTGCGATATGGAAAATATTTTCACTCCTCTAGAGTGACTTCTGAATACTCACAAGTGGAGAAGCCACGAGTGAGGTTTCAGAGGTCACTGCACAGGACTGAACAAATTTCCCATATCATATGAGTGCACATCATGTATCCTGTTTATACAATGGGGGCCGCATTGTTGCAAAATGTACAGTTTGCCTGGCTTTGCGCGATTGCGTGGCATGGCATGGCTTTGCGTGGGTTTAGCGCAGGTTTCAGGGGTGTAATAAATGGCATTTATTTTAACTCTGCTGATGTCATCAGGATTTATTTCACTGCAGTGAAATTAACTTGTTTTATCTCACTGGAGTATGTCTCACCCCCATTGTGTACATATATATATATATATATATATATATATATATATATTTACTGTATGTCACATAAAACTCAAAAATCTTGAATTCTTACAATGAAAGAAGAAAATGTAAACAACTTACTGAAGTCACAATTTTTTGCTTCCCAAAACACAAAATGAATACAATGAGACTCCACAGATACACAAAGCAGTATGTCTAGCTATTCTGAGGCACTATTATGGAATACAATTTAAAAATAAATACAAGACAAATGTATTCTGTATGTGATTGAAAATTAAAAAACAGTAATATATGTTTCACATCATCTTTATCATTTTCATCCAAGTCATCTTCATAAGCAATTGTTCTATGGACATTTTCACACAGTTCACCTGCCATGCAAAAGCAAGCTTCAGTGCAGACTAGATTGTTTGCTTTGCACTGGCACAGATCAATCCTTGTGCATGCAGATTTCTGACATCTGCATGATCTAAGTTCCAGCAGTCAACTTGGAGCAGGTTCTTTTGACATGAGAACAGGGCTGAGCTGACCATCCAAGAAGTACCAGCCATGTCCATTTGGAGATGAGAGGTTCGGAACTGCTTGCAATGAAAATGTCTACACAAGCGCCTGGAAGTTGGCCCTTCCTGTATGGCTGTTGAATGTAGGTGGCAGATTTTCATTTCTTTGTCACTTTTGACAGAAAAGCCAGTATCAGGTGTCATCCGCTGTAATACCTGCATTCTTTGAGGCATACATGGCACATACAAAAGTCTCACAGGACCTCACTTTATCCATGGACAGTTCCACACTTCCCCAAGCTGTGCAAACTCTGCTGATAACATTTAGTTCTTTTAGCAGATGAAATTTTTTTTTCTTGCCTAGTCCAGACTCCAGAGAAAGCACTAGTGCTATCACAACCTGTCAGTAAATTAAAGCCTGAGAGGGCAGAGCACAGTGTTGGACCTAGTCTATCTGCAACATGATGCACTGGTATGTAGCATAGCTTGTCTTTTATTCCTGTGCAAAACTACCACTCAGGACAGAGAAGTGAGCTGTATGCATACACACTTAGTACAGCAACATCTGTATCAGGGGACTGTATTACTACTGTTGAGTGGTCATTAGAGGCATGGAGTGCAGGCATCATTATGTGTGATTCTGCTTCCTCATGCTCAGATCTGAGCTCATCCAGAGGCTGTGACTGAGTCAGAGAAATCAAGACAGCATCCATACCATCCTTGAATCTGCCAGCTAGAATGATGCTCTTGCCAGCAGGCAATATATTGGGACCAATGTTGTATCACCTTTCACTGAGGAATGCAACCAGATTAGCCTTGTTGACTGGATTGCTAATACACTTCCCCCACTGCCTTGGGACAGGAGTGTTCACTCTAGCAATCTTTACTTCAAGCACAGCCAATTATCCCCTTATGATATGCTCCTCTGCTTTTAAACACTCTTTTCTGCCATATCGGTCAAAAACTATGTCTACTATATTGTAGCCCTCCTAACTCAGTGGCACTGTTAGGATCCTCCAGTACTTATCAGCTATGTTTCCAAATGTAGTTGCACCTCCAGCTTTGACCATTTACAAAGTGGCCATGCCATCCACAATATAGGCTGTAGACACTGGCCTTTCTGAATGGGGGAGCCTTGGGTGGGGTTCAACTTCCTTCTTAGGTTCAGGCAGAAAAGTACTCTTAGTGTTCTTTCTTTCTTTGAGTTCCATCTGATTGTGCCAAGGCAAAGGGAACAGCAGAGAGTTCATAGGTCAGAACTTCTTTTAGATCAAAATCTCTGAACTTCGCTGCAATAACCAGTCTTCCAAAAAGTTCTAGGTAAGATTAACAATTTTTACTTTCGCATCTCTAACTTTGACTGTTTTCTGTGCTAGAGTTGCAAACATTTTCAATTTCAGGAATAGCAAGGTGTCCCAAAAGCTCTTTGTGTGAGTGTTCAGTTGTTCTTGAATAAATCTCTCCATATACTCCCTACCAATATTTTTAGTGCACACAAGACTGTGTCATTTCAGCTGGTACTACAACTCCAGTTACAATGTTCACAAGTGGGAGATACTCGCTGTCATAATTATTTGGAAAAGTGAATGGGTTTGGCATTAGTTTTGCTGTGGACATCTACAAAAGCCTCTGCACATCAGCTCCATCCCTCTTCAGTTGCTGAGTACCTAATTCCTAGAGAGCGCCAACTGTTTCACTCTCTTGCAAGCCACGCATGTGCTTTGTAGCAATTGTTATGGCTGCCCTGTCATGGCTGGTGAGAATCCATCCCTCTAGAGCTCCTGGCTGTTGAGTGATTCTGATGATGCCCCCTCATTTCTTGGAATCAATGTTAATAGACTGCTCTAGGGCCATATCTGTCCATACCTGACTGAATGGTTGACTTGAGTGTCTGACTGAGTGATTTCTTTTCATGAACTCTTCATGCACCTGAGGGAGTGTACTTGGGAGTTGGTTCATGTCTGCAAGATATATGGGCAGCCATCTTGCATAATTGGTTCTGTCCTTGGAGAAGAAGTATGGCACTGTTCCAGCAGTAGACGACAAGTGCAACAGCCAGTTCCCATTTCAGCTCTAATGAACCCAAGTAAAAGTTGTACCATCTGAATATACGAGTTCCAGAAAGCAAAAAGATGTGATTTTGAGCTAGCTTCAGCTTTGAAAGATGTGAACAGCTGCTGAAGCTCATTCAGATCTCTGCACAACTCTCTGAAGTTCTCACACAGCATTTCGCCCCTTTCAGCAATGTTTCTGCACATCTTAATTTTGCTGTTGAGATTTTCCACTTCCATGGCATTCAGGATGTCCTGATGCTCTCCTTTGTCTTGAATCCATTCCAAGAATGACTGCCGTTGCATTATTAAAATGTGCACACTTACATAGACTGCACTCATTAAAGGTTCAGACCCACAATGTGCGGCATTCTACAACATCTGCTTTACCTTTGACCTTTTGACAGTTGATCATTAACATTTTGGCCCCAAATATATAGCTCCTCTAGAAAATGCCAAGATGAACATGCATATCACATTTTGTGATCCTATTATTATCAGTTCTTGAGTTATCATAATAACCCTATGACATGTATCTGATCTTGACCTTGATATTTGACCTTTTGACCCCAGATATGTTGTACTGCCAGAGTATGTCAAGGCAAATGTGTACAACAAATTTAATGATCCTATTGCAATTGATTTTTGAGTTATGACGTGGACAAGCCCATATACCCATGTACCGAGACCGCTATTCACACCGTCCAATTCATGACAGCATAGCTAATTATTGATATCACAAATCCATAGTACAACAGATCTAGAAATGTTCCTTAGGCATTCCTCTAGCTGGACCAAGTGACAGACCTTCCAAATACTGGGTGTGCTATATGGTCATTTTTGACCTAACGTTACCTCTTGGACTATTTGGCTTGCCACCAGGAGGTGGAGAAATGCTGCCCCCTGAACCTACAGATCCATCACAAACTCCCTCCTTACATTACTCTTTAAATGTACACCCAGGGCCTATTCTCTCTGCAGATACTCCTATAGCCTGCTTGATAGTCCCAAAATAAGAACTCGTTATGGGGTCTGCTCCATAAGCTATGCGCTCCCGACACTATGAAATAACCTTCAGAAATCCTTAAAGCTTTCAAAAATTATTGAGTTTTTCACATTTAAATCCCTTTTAAAGAACACACTGAAGGAAACGTATAACTATTCCTAAATTGTATGTAGTTTCTGATGTACCTAGATGATACTCTTTCTTCAGCACTCTACTATGATATGGGCAATCGTCTTCAGCACTTAACTTTTACCTGGGTGTGCATGGTGCTTTTTCTATAATAGAACTCCTCTAGCTGCATCCATGACATTATCTTATTCAGCTACTCCCTTGCTCTGCATCCTTCCTACCTCCCTCCCTCCTACTGTACCACACTTCCCTTTGCACCTTTATTACTTATACCCTTCTTGCTGCCACATAGTTGCTTAACCCTGCTTTCTTCCTCCCTTCCCCACTAACCCCTCCTACCTCTAATTAATTAGTACCATGCTCTATTGTTCCAGTCCTCAAACCGAAATGTTGTTGATTGCCTCAATGAACATACATATTGTCTGGTTTAGCCAAAAGTTAGAATTATGTTTACTATTGTCTACTGCATTTGTTATGCATTCTTCATATGGTTATGTAAACTGTCATGTTTATTTCTGTATTTCACTGTATTCCCGACATGCATTGTATATTGTATATTGTATTGTATTGTATTTTGTCTTAGCTGTGTCCACCCAAGACCACTTTGTAAATGAGCTTGTTCAATGGTATATTTCTGGTAAACTAAAGATTGATTGATTGATTGATTTGATTTTCCACAAAGACAGGGTATCTTTGCATAGTAGTCCTAAGTTTCTACCAAAGGTGGTGTTTGAGTTTACTTTAAATCAAAACATCCACCTGCCAGAGTATTATCCAAAGCATTCTAATCCAGGGGAAGCATTGAGCCATACCTTGAAAGTGCACAGAATACTCAGGTGCTATACATACTGTACCAAGGACTGCAGATAGTCCTCACAGCTTTAATTTTAGTTGCCCTTGGGAAAGAGGGTGCTCCAGTTTCCAAACAGTGCTTGTCCAAATGGTTAGCACATTTTATTACATTGGTTACAGGAAGCATAGGAAAAAAACTTCCTGATGTGGTTCATAATCATTCCACCAGAGGCATGGCCACTTCTGTAGCTTGTTTTTGGAATGTTTTCCTCTGCATAAATCTGTGCAGCTACCACATGGATTAATAGCTACACCTTTACTAAGCATTAGAGTTTGAATATTGTCTCTCATGGATGATCCGGGTGTGACCTGGTTGTGCTACAAAGCCTGTTATCATAAGCCTATAGGCTCCAGCTACCTAGATTGTTAGCTACTTGGGACTCATTCCACAGGTGTGACCTGATGAAAGAGATATCCTTGAAGAAGATAGAACAATTACATAAGAACTTACCATAGCAGTAGATCTTTGAAACAATCTCTTTCATTAGGCCAAGCCATCCCACCCTTCTTCCCCCCTTATGGGTTGTGATAAGGGATTTTTGTACTGCTGTCTCTATTGCTATCTTTTCCATCACTCTGTCTCAGCTAGTATTTGGAGTGCTGGGGTCTTTCCTGGTTCCTTAGAGGGAGGTTCTATGAGCGTGATCTCTGGTGGGGAACTGAGGAGATAAGGGGCTGCTCTGCTGCCCATGTTTATGTAGATGCTGATGCATGATGTCGTCATGGGCAGCCCCTGGCTGACTGCTTATAAAAGTTTCCATGTGGTCCTAGCGCTGACATGGTTATAGTTCCAAAGCAGTGGCCTGACGAAAGAACAACAGTTCTTTCTTTTCCTTTATATTCCCCTCTTTACACATACACAAATTTAAAAAAAAATACTACTCATAGTTTATTTTTTGGAGTTTCTTTTCTGACCAGGGACCACCCCTCCTATCCTTACCTGCCTACCAGGGAAATCTTTACTGCTTACCCTACCACAGATAAAACTGAATCCCTGGCTTTACTGATGCCTTATTTTTGGTGTGTTTGTGTGGGGGAGATGTGAACGTTCAGCCAGCATAATTCTGCTGAAGTTTGAATTCCTGCATTCTATGACAAACAAGCATTTCATCTATTGAATGTGTGGATAGACAGATACTTCACAGCTGGGAAGGGACTACATTTCACTAGTTACCTTAAACAAAAGAAAATACCTGTTTTTAATTTAAAAAGTTGGCTTTTTTAGTCTCTCATTTTACCCATTTTGTAAGTGCAATAAGATGCTTAGGGGTATGCATTGTGCTAAGGCCTCACCACCGTATGACTCTGGACGTGTGGTTAGCGCAGCATAGTGCATGCCCTGTCATGTCTTATTATCTGCTTATTTTTAAGTTTTGGTATCATCTGGTCCCTGATATATTAAATTCCATTTCAATGGTGAGGATGTTTTTCTGGGGCACCCATATAGGACTCTCTGTGAGAAGGTTTGTACATGGGAAACAGGATTCTTACCAGCAAACACTTTAAGGAATGAAGCACACAGTTCAAGTGACCTACCTAAAGCAGGGAGCCTGTTCTGTATTGCTGTAATTGGAACCCAACATTCCTAGTTCATAGCTCTTTGACTTTAGTACCATTTGCCTATACAAAATAAACTTAAATACATACACTAAAACAGAGTACAGTATAAGATTTTTAGGGTAAATGGCTTGTGTATTATTATACACCAGATACATTAAAGAGCAGATGACATGATCTGAGGTCTTGGGCAGGCAACTCATGCTAAGGAGTTGCCTGCCTGAGGAGCTAATTAAGTCTAGTTTGGAATTTATTTAAGTAATAAATAAATTAGCAACTTACAGTTACATGCCTGACTTGTAACTTCCGAGTATGAGTCGAGTGGATGCTGAATGCTGCAGTCCAACCCCTAAAAATAGCACTTTGATGATGTCAAGTAGGGGGATGGGGCTGTAGATGCACTATACATATAGAAACAATGAAATCGGTGGAGGGGGTCCTCTGATCATGCATACAGTTTCTTTGATACCAGTTATACGTATATGGGGCTAATATATGATATATATCACAGCCCCATACATATGTATAACTGGTAACAAAACTATGCATAGATCGAAAACCCCTCTGTTCATTGTTTCTATAATACTCCTGCAGCTCTCTCCTTTATTTCATGTAATCAAAATGCTATTTTTAGGGGCAGGCTGAACTGGGCATATAACTGAAAGTTGCTGTTTTATTACTTAACAAAATAAAGATTTCAAGTTCGCAATAACTCACTCCAGGTAATGGGGTTATAGGCATTTAATCCATGCCTCGGGTCCGTTGTGAGACACAAGGCCACAGGCCAAGTGCCCTCACAGCACCTGAGGCATGGATTAAATGCTATAACCTCATACCCTGGAGTGGCACTAGGTCATAACATCGAAACCATTAACAGCATGGTCGAAAACTATGCAACACAAATACCGAAAGCAACTGTAGCACTCAGCAACAACACAGAGCACTACCATAGCACCACAGATAAGTAACTGGCTACACTGTGTGTTCATGGAGGGGGGCTCTGCCTTCCTGCACCCCTGTTACCTGAGGCTTTGTCCCCAACCCCCCCATCTAAATATAATCACCTCTGGGGGAAGCAACACCAGGACGAGAAGGAACCACAGAGAAGAAGGATTCATTGAGGAAGGGGATGGGACCCCCAGGAGGCTACCGGTGGGGCAAAAGTGCAGGGTGAGGGCAGACACAGGCAGCACAACATTTGGGAGGGGGAAGAAAAAATAAATTAAATAACATTCTTGTGCCTACAGAAAACAATAAAAGAAAAAAAAAATCACATGTCCCAGGAACTGGGACTCAAACCCTAGTCCAACAATGTTTTGCCAACCTCTACGGCCTGTACTCTAGCCTCCACGCCACAGCAGCTGCTTGGTAACACACCCCACAGAAGACACTTTCTACTTTTCTCCCTAATGGGCAACAGCTACAGTTATAGTGTTAACATTACCTGTACTATACTATCCCTGTAGCTGTTTTATATTTTGCTGTTTTGACAGTGCGGTTTTGACTGCGTTATTCTGGTTTCTGTGTTTTTACCTGGTACACCCTGGAGTGGATTATTTCACTTATAACATGGGTCATGTTTGAAAGAACAAACATTATTCATAAAGGTGCTCTTCCCCAGTTTAAACAGGAAAAATGTTAATGTATCCAGCCGACCTGAAAAGTAGTCCCCAGCAATGACGCATATGTGATTTACTTTATGAACATACAAATGTGAGAAATACACTTGTGACATGATTTCTGACATTTGTATGTTCATATAATTAATTACACATGCATGTCTGTTTCCAACTCTCTCTCCCTTGGCCCCCCCCAAACATGGCTTGCTGTGTGTGTGTGTGTGTGTGTGTGTGTGTGTATGTATCACTCTCTCTCTCTCTCCCTTTCGAGGACAGTGTGCATGAAGTCAAACAGAGAGAGACACAGAGAAAGGAGATGTCCTGGTCTTGCCCTCTCTCTCTCCCTCTCCCTCTCCCTCTCTCTCTCTGTAGGTGCAGTCAGTGAGGTTACTCACCCTGGTACTTTGAGCTTTCAGGTCACTGTTACTGTGCCTGAAGCTGCAAAGACAGAGTGAGAGAGCAAGCAGTGGAGAGAACACGGACCGCACAGAGAGACAGACAGAGAGACAACACTGCAGTACTTGAGCATTACATGTCCCGATTCTGTATACAGCTCCCTCTTGTTGTGTGTCTCCAACACACAGATTGCTGCTGCTTGCCTTTATGTTTTGTCAGGGAGGGCAATTTACCTGTGGCTGCCATTGTGTTTTGTCAGTAGGGGGCCACAAATGTAGCTGTGGGACAACTGCTGGTCTCTCTCTTGTGCTCTCTAACGCTCGCTGCTACTGTCTCTCTCCAAGACACAAATTGCTGCTATTGCTACTGCCTGCTTTTCTGGTTTGTTGGGGGGAGCAGTGATTCTACCTGCAGGACAGCCAGGTGATGGCACAGGGAACACAAACTCTCACTCTATGAGATTTTGGCAGGCTCAGTTGTGCCGTACTCATTGCATAACTCACACACCCTTTCGGCAACTTGGTTTTCAACGCCTGTTTGAAAACTCAGTTTCTGTCCTGCCTGCACACATGGTGGCACAAGCAATTCATGCATTGAGTGGCAGATACAAAACAGGTGAGCCTCTCTCTCTCTCTCTCTCTCTCTCTCTCTCTCTCTCTCTCTCTCTCTCTCTCTCTCTCTGGGCGCCTTCGCTGCTCGCACTGTCGGGGAAAGCAGCATATACAAAGTTGCATTTTCCTGCACTCCATGTGGGATGGGAGTATGGCTGGCAGTACTGCTTCATCACATGACTTACAGAACAACAGGGGAACTGGACATATCACTGACAGGTGGCCACCAACTTACCAATGCGTCTCTCTCTCTCTCTCTTTCTCTCTCTCTTTCTCTCGCTTAGATGCATTTTTAATGGCTGCTTGTTAGTGCTGAATTTTCCCACTGATAATAAGTCCCACACTGCCCAGGGATCTTGCTGGCCAGGCATTTCACCACAACTGTGGATTAAATAGTTAATTTAATCCACAGTCAGATGATGCTGCTTTGCCTATGAGCTTTCCCCCTTTAGTCAACTCATGTTACAAAAAGGCTTAATTAGCTCCTTGGGTAGGCAACTTCTTAGTATGAATTGCCCACCCAGAACATGTTAGTTGCTCTTTAGGAATCATAGTTTGCTTTCCTTGCTCTCTGTGAGATGTATCGAGCCACACCTTGTTTAACGCTACCTAATGTATAATTTTTCCAGTCAACACCTTTTGATTTTGTTGTACTGTCTTAGCTGTTAAACAACTGGTGATAGTCTGACATTCTGCAATTAATCTGATCTCAGAGTGTTTCAATTTTCTTTGTACTCTGTTGCCATATAGTGACCTGGATCATACCTGTAAAAGGACCTCCAGTCCAATGTACTTAGCAGTCACCAAATAAAAATGACGTAAATATGATGCAACCTGCAGTTGAAAGTACTTCTTCCTCCTGAGAAATACCTTCCTCCTGAGAAATACAGTATCTTGGCCATACTGAAAGACTTGTCCTTCAAAAGAGTCAATTTATCTTAGTCTGCCGGGTCCAAAATGATCTCTGTGCTATGAGAAACCAAAGTTCCTTTGTGTGTGCTATAGCATGTCCCCCATGCTGCAGTTTAGTTCTTTGTTTACAAGAGCACACAGCTAGCTGTGGTTTCAAAACTGAACTTGGACATACCGGATTTCTCCTGCCCTCTGGCTGAATGGTTATTCTTGTCACAGCGATCTTCCTAACCTTACTTCCATGTTCATTTAGATTAACGTCAAGGATTAGTGATCCTTGGCCAGAAATCAACCCCCATTACTTGCTGCCAATTATGGCAGTTTGTTCTACTGGTTAGAGTATTAAACTGTCAGACACGATGCCCAGGTTCAAATCCCACCATGGCACTGGGTCACTGAGTGACCCTGAACAAGTCACCTGACCTCTTTTGCTTTGCTCCTCTAAATTGTAGACATGAGAAGGAGGAGGAACTTACTGATAAGAAAGCCACTGAATCTGCGTTTGGCTTGCCTAAAAGCAAATTAACTCTAATATAAAATTAAAAACAAAACAAAACTCATAATCCCAAAAATTCCTACAGGAAGCACTACAACGTTGATAGCTACAAAATGGAGAGAACACAGGACTATACATAACTTGTCTCCTATTTTCTTAATCTCAAATTATTTTTGTATGAAGTGCTTTGTTTTATCTGTTTTTTCTCATCATTTTATTAATTATTGGACTGTTGTATGCACTTCATAAAACAGTAATGGGATTTACAGACTTCTGGCTCAGATACTAAACCTGTTTGGCTTATGTTAATGGTTTACAGAAAATGAGGAGTTGAGAGACCTGAATCACAGCATTAGGTTCCCAGTGAGTTAGTGCTGTCTCCAAAATGATCATCCCTTTTCCCAGAAGTTGCATTTCAGCTGGACAAGGAGCACAGTCATATGAGCAGAAAAAAATGAGTTTGAACTTTAAAATCTGTGTGCAGATTCAGACATAAAAGACCGTGTAGCACATCAGTCACTGCAAAATGACTACAGGGTATTATTCATTAGTACATGGGAATGGAGATCCGCGCTCACACAATTTTTCCACAGGAATCATCTCAGCCCAGATTTCCTTTCTTGATCATATACAATAAGCAGTGGAGTGCCAGCTGGGCATGAGAAACTGGCCGGGATTGCTTTCATTTGTAATAAACATATAGTGCCTACCCCCTTACACACCTTCCCAGTGATGGTGGCTGGAGGGGTGGGATTATTCTGCAAATCATCGTAAACTTGACTCTAGACAATGTCATGAGTTCTAATTTTGACCCAAGAAGCAATCTTGAGTTTAGAACTTAGTGCCCTTGTAGTATCAGGGGTCTACTCATAAAATACAGTCATCACAAAGCTTAAAAGTCACTGTAACTAGATATGAAGTAGGGTCCCATAGTAACAGACAAGCTGTTCATACAGTAGTGAGGAGAGAAACTGTGATGAGATTTAAACCAGGGTTCCATGGTAACTGAGAGGCTACAGATGCTGTACAGCAGTAAGAAAAGTCAAAGTGACAAGATTAAAACTGTTTAAGCCAGCCTGGTGGTGTTGGGGGTTGAGGGGCTGGACACCACTCTTCACACCACACCGGTGACCCAGGTTCAGGAATAGACTCGGGCTGCCAGGGTTTGGCAGGAGAGGGAAGAAATTGAGCCTCCAGATGACTGCTTTCTCTTCCTGGGGTGGGTTTCAGGGGCTGCATCGCACAAGCACGACCTCTGGCAGTGGCTGGAGGAAGCCAAGGTTGTGTCGCCATGCATAGTGAGGGGGCAGAGCTGCAGCAGGCATCAGCATTAGTGCACGGACACCATTGCATGACTGCGCTCTGGGGGAAATAGAAAAATGGGAAAAAAAAACTGTGGAGGATAGGCGAAGGCACCACCACCTGCACCACACTCCCAATGCTGGGCACCTAACTCCCCGTGGTCAACACTCCAACCGGCACTCTGTACGATAGAGCACCCTAGGAGGATAGGGCAGCCCTTCCCCATGGGGGTTCAGATCTGGGGGTGTCACTGGCTGGAGTGAGGGGAGTAACTGTGGTTGTCACAGCGGGAGGTAGAGAGCAGGTAAGGTGGAAGCCGGAGAGAGTTCCTCCAGCAGAGGTGCAGAAATAAAGTCTACAAAAAAAAAAAGATTAAAACTGTTTCATTTTATTACTTAGTTTGTTTTTATTAACTTGGAAGGGAGGGCTAGGCAACACTGCCTATTTCTAGCCTAGGCACAGGAAAAAAGCACTCCAAGTGACCATAACATGACTGCAAGCCCAGGCTTCAAATTCTGCAAAATGAGTCTTTATTCAAGCATAAGGCAGAGCTCGAATGTTAAGCATCTTACCCCTAGCGCCTTGGCCCCACAATCAGATCTTCAACAGGGATACAGAATACAGATGCATTCAGCTTAAAATGAGCTAGATTAAGTTGTTGTTGGTATTTTATTAAATGGGGGAAATAAGGCCAGGACACAGAGAAAATGTCCACAGTGTTTTTGAGACATGCCATCGGATCTTTAACGGCCACCTAAACAACCAGCTGAGCTGGCAGACAGGATCTCAGTTTAACACGTCATCTGAAGGACAGCACACCCCAGCAGTACAGCATCCCCTTAGTACTGCATTTGGGTACCAGAATTTATAGTATCCTGGTGTAAGACTAGAACCCATGACCTTCTGCCAAACAGACAGATGTGCTACCAACTGAGTCACGCTGAGAGTGTGAGCAATAAGTGCCTGTTTTCACAATAAACCTACAGTAGGTCAACATAAAGTACAGTACACAAAAACTGTACATGGTACATTGTCATAGCAAAAGACATCAAGGTAGCTAACAGAAGAAAAAATGGTATACAAATTTAGATTAATACAAATTATGTGCACACTGTCAAACAGTTGTCACATTGTCATCAAGGCCCAAGGGTAGTTGCGAATGAAGAGGACCTACAGTTGACCAACAATTACATAAGCAATATGACACGATGGGGTGTTGTTTGTGGTACCACAACCCAACATCCAAAGATATAGCAAGGCACAAGGCCATAGGCTGAGTATCTTCAGCCTCTGGAACTGGGATTATGGCAGCACAACCAGCACCCCGGGGTGTCTTATTGTGCTTACAAAATGGGTTTTGTGTTAAGAAAGTGAGCTAATGTAAGCCAGCCCAGTGATGTGGAGGGTTGAGGAGCTGGATGTCATACATCCACACACATCGAGGACCCGAGTTTGGGAATAGACTAGGGTCGCTTGGGGGGCTGGCTGGGGAAGGGAGGATTGAGAGTCCCAAGGATGGCTCTCCTCCTTTGAGGAGGGGGTCACTGACTCCCATTATTTTCCTTCCACCCAGCTGAGGGTGGGAGGCAGCACAGGAGGACCACAAGACACTAGCCAGAGGTATGATGACGCAATATGCATGTACATCAAGATGTATGCGCATGGTTGCATCACATGCAGTTCTTGGTAGGCAGAAAAAGGAGGCAATCATCCCAGCTCTCTCAGCATCCCTCACAGTCCCTACATGACCCTACTAGCAGGCCACCTGCCAAACATGGCTCTGTGAAAAAGGTGCTTAAGTCCACGAGATGGGCCGACGATGGACTGGGGGGATGCCACCGACACCATGGACGCTTGGGAAATAAACAGGAATAATTTAAAAAAAGGATGTGAGAGAATTAAAAATAAAAACTGAAATATAGAAACATAGAAATTGATGGCAGATATGGACAGCTTGACCCACCTAGTCTGCCCATTTTCCGTACCTATTGCAATACTGCAGACCCTACTTGATCTCTGGCTTTACCCTATCTTTCCTATCACTAGGGTTCCCCTATGCCTATCCCATGCATTCTTGAATTCCCCCTACTGTTTTTGCCTCCACCACCTCTGTTGGGAGGCTATTCCATGCATCCACCACCCTTTCTGTGAAAAACATACTTCCTCACATTACCCCTGAGTCTACCCCCCTCCAGCCTCATATCATGACCCCTTGTTCTTGAACATCTTTTTTCTGAAAGATGCAACCCTCTTGTACCTTATTTGCTAATAATGTGTTAAACAATCAGTAGTTTTGTTTGAAATAGTCCCTCCACAGATGGGCTGTCACTACAGAGTGGTAGCCTGAATTGCACTTTGTGAGCTACTATGGTGCGTGTGTGGTTTATGTGCAGACTTTCTCTTGAAGTCAGCCCCCCTCCATTTTAATCTGCTTTTTTTATCTTAAAAAAAAGTTGATATTGCTTTGCATTGTGGGTGTGTGTTGGAAATAATTGGCTTCAGGTGTTTTAGCTCAGTGACTGAGTAGATCAGCAAGACAGTAGTGTGTGTGTGAAAGTGAAACTGGGATTAGGGACTGCAACACCCAGGAGCTGCACGCTGATATTTGTAGTAACTGAGTAACGTTGGTACCAGGGACTTCTTCATATCCATTGTTTGTGCTGTCTCACTCCAATGACTAGGGACAAGTTTCAACAAATCAGGATGCAAAATTCTTAGTACCCATCATATAACTTTTGTTAAACCATAAGAGATACAGTAACTGCACTACATGTTGATTTGTGTATTGCGGAGGTGTCTTTCATTGAACAAGAATGTTCTCTTGTTCTGTTTGGGTGAGATAACTGCAAAGCAAAGATAAACAGCATGAAGTATTATTATTATTAAATAAGAGATTCAGTACACATATAAATATATTAACAAACATTTGTCAATGTCAGAGTTTGTCGCTGGGATTACTGCTGGAACACACCGATTGGCAGGACTACAGTTCCCAGCAGAAAGAACAAGTTATGACACCAAGTTCACATTCCTGTTGAAATACAGTGAAGTGCATACCTGTTTCCTCAATTCATGATCTGGCTTTGAAGAGTGACGATGTGCTGGATTCAGAAAGGTCCACCTCAAGCTGTGGCAATGGCAGATTGCGGCGACCTTCACTGCGACCTGGCCCGTGCACCTGATTAAGTACTGGAGTGGGTGCAGCGGTCTGTATCCTTCGACTTACAGTAGCTGTGCAAGATAGGGCGCAGCACCCGGGAATGCCGCAGGTCATAGGACAGGGTAAGTGGCAGGTGCGCCAGTCGAGGGCTGCCATGGCACCCCCATGCCCACCTCTGAGACCCTGTATGGTGTGGGCACCAGCCCCAAGCCCCTTTGCCATGGACCCACCCAAGATCAAGGACCCTTACCTGCCCTGGTGGCTCAGTGGTCCCCCCCTCCCCCCAACACACACACACACACACACACACACACACCCAGCGGGTGAGTTGGCGACTGGCCCTGGTGGTGAGGAAGGGCTGTGCCAGTCACTGGCGGGGTATTGGGGTGTGTGGAGGGTTCGCTGTGGTGTGGGGGGCCACTAGACTACCAGGGGGTTATGGGGATGGCGGGGGGATTGTGCCCCAGTGCATGGGGGAGCCTCGACTTGTGTGTGTGGGGGGGTTGGGCACTGGGGGGTGCCACACACCCAGTCTGGCACAGTGCGTGCCATGCCTGGGACCCGGAGCCCATGGGTGGGGTTCGTAACCCACAGGGGTTGTGCGGCTGGGGCACAGTGGCAACCTCCAGTGAACAGCAAAGACCAGTTAGACCAACTTTATGTTGGCGTAACTGGTCCTTGACAGATGTTCACCGGTGGTTGTCGCTGAATCCCATTTGTGGACGTAGTGGCCACCCTACCTGAATAGGGTGCAAATGCTGCCAGAAACACCCTTATACCATGTCGCGGGAGGGGGTTTCAGGCACATAGGTGCAGTTGGGCACAGACAGCCTGCCACATGTCACAGGCTGCCTATGTGAATCCTGCCGGGACGCAACACAGGACGCAAGTGTGACTTGCACCATTTTTTCTGACTCAAGTTGCCTTGTGTCCTGCTTTGGCTTCTCTGAATCCAGCCCGATATATCTGCGGTTCATGGAAGATAAGGGCATTGGAGCCCCACCATGGGTAGGAGTGGGGGGGGGGTTATGGTTTGAAACCCATTTGTTGGTATTTGCACTACAAATTTTCAACATGGCCTTTTGTGACCCCCACCTCATGAAAGCATTTGGGAACTCTGCTCATGAACAGTGGCACTGTGATTTTGTTAATCTGTTCTGAACATTGATTTCTCACAGCGACTGCTCCATTCTGCACCAGAAGTGCGAAAACACAGTTCAGGCAGGATGTGAAAAATTACAGCTGTATCATTCATAGGGAGGTGTGAAGAGAAGGCAGTGTTGAACACCTGGAGTGAAAATATTAAAAATACTCAAGCGTACGAGTGCACGTGAAAACTGCACAACACACGCTCATAACAGTCATTTAGTGGAATAATTTCCCCAAAATTTCAACATAGGCATTTTGTGACCTCTACTCATGAACACTGTCACTATGATTTTCTTACTCTGTCCTGAGCATTGATTTCCCACAGCGACCACGACAATGCGCGCCAAATGTGCTAAAACACATTTCGGGCAGGATGTGAACAATAATAGCTATACTGTTCATAAGGAGGTGAGCAAAACTGACAATGTTGAAACTCTTGAGTGAAAATATTACAAATCCTTGACGTTACGAGTGTGTGTGGAATCTGCACAATGCACGCACATAAAATACTCATTTTATGGACTTTTGTCACCAAATTTTCAACATAGGCATTTTGGGACCTCCGCTTATGAACACTGTCACAGTGATTTTCTTAACCTGTCCTGAACACTGATTTCCCACAGTGACCGTGCTATTCTGCGCCGGAAGTGCAAAAACACATTTTGGCCAGTATGTGAAAAATGACTGCTGTACTGTTCATAAGGAGGTGTAAAAAAATGCCGATGTTGAAAATCTGGAGTGAAAATATTACAAATTGACGAAGTTACATGTGTGTGGAAACTGTGCAACGCATGCTTATAACACAGTCATTATATGGACTTTTGTCACCAAATTTTTAACATAGGTATTTTGAGACCTCTATTCATGAACAGTGTCACTGTGATTTTCATAATCTGTCCCAAACACTGATTTCCCACAGCGACTACACTATTCTGTGACAGAAGTGTGAAAACACATTTTGGCCAGGATGTTGAAAATGACAGCTCTACTGTTTATGAGGATGTATAAAAAAATACCAATGTTGAAAACCTGGAGTGAAAATATTACAAATTCACGACGTTACTAGTGTGCGTTAAAACTGCGCAATGCACTCTCGTAACACAGTCATTCTTTGGGATTTTGTCACCAAATTTTCAACATAGGCTTTCCTCGGCGCACAAAAAATTGGGGGGACATTATGTCGATGGGGAGTGGGTTCCCCCATCAGCAAATGAACTGGGAGGGGCATGCCAACAGTGGATTGGGCACCCTGTCATTGTTTTTTTAACTGCGAGGGGAAGGCTTGGGCTCATACGTTCACTGCTGTAACCTACAGCAGTGTGAGCGTCGCAATCAGGAATGCAATGCAGGAATGCAACTTCAAAGAACCGAGCCGCAACACTATTGGTGTGGCTCTGTCCTTTGAAAAGTTGTCCAATTCAGCCCGAACAGTTACAAGTGAGTCATCATCAGCCTGCCGATTGATTCGTCTGCCGCTGACCTGCCCTAGAAATGGAGCTCTCCATTGGGCACACACCTGTAGAGTACCTTATAGCTATGAGTTCGTCTGCACCTGCACACCACGACGAACTCAATAAAAATCACTCAAGCTGGCTTGAGTGATTTATAGTACGTTTTAGATTTTTGTTTTGTTTTTTTAAACTGAAAGAAATGCTCCTGCCCCAGTCTGTGAAGTAGAACATTCCACTTTTATATTCCCTCTCAAGATAACTGCACACAGGATAAGAGCCCCTGTGGTTCTGTGCGCTGATTGTCTGAAAGTACATTAGTGATTTACATTGTACATATAAACATGCACGGAGCCTGTCACGTAAAGAAAGGTTCTTTGTAGGCCTGAAAGCTTGTTTCTTGAATATTATGTGTTAGCCCAAATAAAAGAGTAGCTCAATAAAGAGACAGGACTATATAACTTTTATTGGCATGCTTTGTACCTATCTCTCTCTTCCAAACAGAACACTTGTGCACACGTCAGCACCTTATACAGTAATTTGGTATTCAACAATGGATTGTTTGGATCACAGATGTGATGTTATGACATGCCACTTAAAACAATCAAGATACTCACATATAAGTGGGATTCCTGTTCTTCAACACTGAAGTGCTGAGGTTAGGCAATGAGGAGGTGTGTGCCTTCTCTCGAACAGGTCTTTTACTTGAGGTGCAGTAATATTCATTCAGTTGCTGTGCAGATGCACTCTGCCAATTTCACTTCATTTTTATATTGATTACTGAGGTATTGTGAGACATATTTGTACGGAGGGACTCTCAAACATTTCAGATAGCTTGAGAGCCACTGCTGTTTGAGAGCTTCAAGACTAGTGGTGCACTCGTGGTATTTATATTTAGGCATGTGATGGAAGGAATTTGGGATTCCAGTTGATTGTAGACTTACTACTAGCATTTGTAAAGATTAAATAGTTGCCTTGAACTTGCAAGCCTATGCTTTTTGTTGAAGTTGAGTTTTATATACCAGTTTGCTTTCTGTTTCTGTTCCACCTTTAGTGGTCGTTTAGTACTAAATGCAATGGTAGTTCCTGACTGACACACTGAAGGTAAAGGCACCCTAAACATTATGATGCAGTTTATGCTCTTTTCAGTCCCCAGCGAGCCTCTTTTACACTCTCTCTCTCTCTCTCTCTCTCTCTCTGTTAGGCCTTTGCCACTGAGACTATCTGGATCAGCATCACCACTGTCAAAGTTCACTCTTCAGCAAGAGCGTAGACCCTGATGCACTTCGGACCCTATTCCACCAAATTCTACTCTTTAGACTCCCTGTGTTGAGGATCTCTGCTCAGGGTAGGACACACTCTAATTGCCTTCAGAGATTTTTACTGTGCACTCCTTTGTTCAGGTACCCTTCCCCCAGAGATGCAGTCACAACCAGTTACTTCAGCCTTTAGAAAAATGTATTTATTACTAAACACTGGTTGTCCAAATACATCAGCAAGATTCATGCATTTACACTATTTGCACAGTCGGATAACAGTCCATAGACAGGATTACAAACAAAGCTTCTACACTCATGCAGGTAAATGTTTCTATCTTCCCTACCTGTTACAAGGCCTTCTCATCTCACTGTCTACACTATGCTTTGTTTCCTTAAAGAGGAACAGTCAGCACTATGATCCTCACACCCAAGCGTGGGGCTGGTCCTAATTTACACTCTGTGCAAGACTATATTTTTATAATACTGCAGTATAGTAGATTGTATCACACTAATTCTGTTGATGTTCAAGCTGACATTTTTTGTAACTACAAGTCCCAGAATCCCCTGCAGCTGACATCAGAGCAGGGTTACAGCAGTGGGAGAGTCAATAGCCTGCAGTGCATATTAGTGCTTTTATAAGCGCCACTAAAATGTTTGTTGGTCCCATTGTTCTCACAGGGCTAAATAGACTCCTCTGTGATTGTACTTAGCCCAAGAAGGACAACAGGACCCGCAAACAAAAGATCAGAACTGATAAAATTCTGAGATATACTCCAAGCTACTGACTCTCCTCCTCCTACTACTGCAGCTCTGCTCTGATGTCAGTTACAGGTGATTCTGAGATTTGTACTTACAGAAAATGTCAGCTTGGAAGTCAACAGACTCAGTCTGATACAATCTATTATACTGCAGTAAACGGTAAGTAAAAAAAAATTTTTTTGCACCCAGTGTGCAAATTGAGACCTGCCCCATTCTTGGGTATGGGGCTCTTAGTGCTGATTGTTCCCATTTAAGTGTCTTCATACAGACACAGAGTCTGGCTCTCTCCTTTGGAACTACACACGGTAACCCAGCAAAAAGAGCATTAGAAGCACTGGGTTGAAGCATTAATACCATCTCCCTCTCTCTCTCTATCTGTGGTGCCTTAGTCAAGCAGAGCAGTGAAGTCACTGTCCTGTACCCAAATATATCTGACTATCTGAAACCACTTAAGACCTGGAATTTTGGGTAATGCTTACCTTGCATTATTGTATGTTCTCTGTGTCTCAGGGACCCAACTTCCTCTTAGAGATTATTTAGGATCTGAAAGAATGTGCTAGGTACAGTCAAGACACAGATCTCTGTGCCTTTTTTTTTTACTAAAGATCCCATCCTCCTTTCTGGAAACCTTTTACAGTGAAGGTCCACACAACTTAAGAAACCTTGCTGCGCTACTGAAATGCTCCAACATAGGCCAGTTTTATCACAGTTAATTAATGCTTCATGACCCCAACTGCTACAGAAGGTGACTAGCAATTGACAAAATAATTCAGACTACCAGCAAAACTTGTCTGGTTATCACAACTTCAACAAGAAAACACAACCCACAGTAGGCTCAACACAGTTTATAGTTAAAAGGAGATGGAATAAAATACTTCAAATATGCTGAAAAGAATAGGTCTCTCTGACTTGATCAAGTCAACTAAATATATTAGAAGCTGACATAACTAGAGAGCTTAATTGTGCAATTAAGAGAGGAAAATTTGGAAATATTGTTTTCACAGATTTAAATGGGGATTTGTGACACAGACTTCCATCTAAGTGTAGCTGATCTCAGGATGCCAGTTACTATGGGGGCTCCATAGAATGGATGAGGCTGTCCAGGGTGCTTTATTGTTTTTGATGGGACCATGGGTCACCTAAAAATACTAATGCAAAATAATTGGAATTCAGTTTCAACAAATTAATTTCTACACTACAGATCTACAGTCAAGCAGTTGTGTTTTTTTATATATTCATTACACCTCCCTCCTGGAAAGTAGTACGTTCACATGTGAGGCTTCTGATCACACTTCCCCGGTTACTTTTCTCACACAGAGGCTGATTACATAGATACATAGAAAGTGACGACAGAAGGGAACCATAAGATCCATCTAGTCTGCCCATGTCCCTACCCCCTCTCTTAACTGCTACTCCATGTTATGACACCTTTGTAATTATCCCAAACATTTTTAAAAGCCCCAATTGTTTTTGCTTGCACCACTGTCTGTGAAAGGCTTTTCCATGCATCGACCACCCTCTCCATGAAAAAGAACTTGCATGTGTTGCTCCTAAACTTGCCCCCCCCAGTTTTATATCATGACCTCTTGTTCTTGTATAATTCTTGACATGAAACAGGTGCTGAACCTGTAACCTATTTATTCCCTTCATGTACTTGAAGGTTTTAGTCATGTCTCCCCTCTCTCTCCTTTGTTCCAAGGAATACAAGTTAAGATCCTTCAACTGTTCCTAATATGGTTTCAGATGCAGTCTCTGTATCATCTTTGTGGCTTTCCTTTGCCCAGCCTCCAATCTAGCCACATCATTTCTAAGATGTGGACACCGGGACTGTATGCAGTATGCAAGGTGTAGTCTTACAAGTGATCTATAGAGTGGCACCATGACTACCCTTTTTCTACTGGTGATTCCCCTTCCTATGCATCCCAGCATAACATCTGCCCTTAATGCCACCTTGTCACACTGCCTGGTCTTTTTGAGGTCATCCATTATAATCACCCCCAGATCCCTTTATTGCTTTGTGGCCTCTAGTTTCACTCCACCCATGTGGTATTCTTCTCCAGGACTGCCCTTCCCTATGTGCATGACCTTACACTTCTTTGCATTGAATTGTAGCTGCCATGTTTTTGACCATAATTCCAACTTCCTGAGATCTGCTTTCATCCTATCTGCCCCACCTGGGATGTCAATTCTATTGCATATCTTTGTGTCGTCAGTGATCAGACTCACCCTGCCCTCCAAGCCTTTAGATATGTCTCTAAAGAAGATATTAAAGAGAATGGGTCCCAATACCAACCCTTGTGGTATACCACTAGTCACCTCTCTTTCTTCTGATAAGGTGCCATTTATCAGTACCCTCTGGGTCCTCCCACTCAGCCAGCTCCCTACCCAGTCCATCACTTTCTGGCCCTCTCCCATGCTGGCGAGTTTATTTAGCAGCCTTCTGTGTGGAACGGAGTCAAAGGCTTTGCTGAAGTCCAAGTATACCATATCCACAGCAACTTCTTATTTCACAGTTTTTGGTTACCCAATTAAAGAAATCTATTAGATTTGTCTGGCATTATCATCCTGTGGTAAAACTGTGCTGTTTTGAATCCAAGTTACCACTCTACTCTAAGGAGGTTAGAATTCTTTCCTTGAGTAGGGGTTCCATTATTTTGCCCACAATTGAGGTAAGGCTGACTGGGTGATAGTTGGCTGCTATTTTCCTACTCCCATTCTTATGCAGCGGGACAATATTTGCCCTTCTCTAATCCCTCAGGACCTCCCCTAGTTCAAGTGATAGGTTAAATAGTTTAACCAGAGGTGCTGCAAGCTCCTGTCTTAGCTTCCTAAGAATCCTAAGGTGAATTTCATCCAGGTCCATGGCCTTGTCCACCTTGAGTTTCCCCAGTTCTTCAAGGACTCTTTCCTTTGTGAATGGTCTTTTACTGACTTAACAATTCATGGTACAACTTCCACTCAGTATAGGTCCTCAACCATCTTCTTCCTTGGTAAAAACAGAGCAGAACTATCTACTGAGGATCTCAGTTTCATCTTTGTCATCCTCTGTGTGCATTCTTTCATGCCTTGTGATTCTAACTATACCACCCCTCATCTTCTTTTTTTCTTGGATATATCTAAAGAAGGTCTTTTCTCCCCTTTTGACCTCCCGGGCTAACTTTTCTTCTGTCGATGTCTTTGCTAACCTATTTTTTTTGCTTGCTTCCTTCTGTTTCTTCTTGTATATGTCTCTGTTTTCATCGCATCCAGTTTCCTTGTATCTCCTGAAATCAGTTATTTATCCCTTAACCCTGGTGGCAACCTCCCCAGAGAACCAGAGTGATTTTCCCTTCCTCTTTGTTTTGCTCACCAGTCTTAGACATTGATCTGAGGCTTCTGTTATAGCCCTCTTTAGATATGCTCAGTACTCTTCAACCCCCCCCCCCCAGTTTATTCATTAGGTTGTTTTCTAGATACTCCTTCATTTTGGCAAAATCTGCTCTTCTAAAGTCCAGTACTTTAGTTTTTGAGTGTCTAGTTTTCACTGTATATTTACCTGGAACCACAGCATACGGTGATCACTGGACCCCAGGTGGCTCTTAACTTCTACTGCTTACACATTACATTCCTAAACTGATACTATCACCAAAGATAGAGATCTCCCTCTCCCTATCTGATCCTATACTGTGATGCTCTACCTTCAGCCATGAGCTCCTTGAGCAGACAAGCTTGTAAGATGTCCCATGCAACAGACAACCATCTCATTGTGCAGAGCTTAGCACACGTGTTACCTTCAGTGGAGCAAATGATGTTGATTGTATGACAAAGTATTTCTCTAGGACTCACCATTTGCACTTTGGTGCTGCTCCCCTCCATCCACCTGGAATCAAATTCGTCTTTTTCCTCTGAGGAAATCTGCTTTTAACCCAATTTGGGAGGATCCCTAAGGGAGTTCTCAAAATGAATTCTCTCTCCCTCCTTCATGCTTTCTCTCTGTCTTGCTCTCTCCCATCAGCACTGGCTACTACCATTCAAGCCATATTTCAGCTTTTGAGATGCAACATTTACCAGTCCTAGGCAAGGGTACTGAGCAGCTAAATCTGTATCTAATTTTGTAGGGAATATCTCTTTCTTAGTCTTTCTGTCTTTACTGAGTGCACATATACTTCATCTCTAGCTCTCATCCCTTTCAAGCTCTGTTGCTCTCCTATACCTCTTCCTTTGCAGTCAGGCAGTAACTGTAGGACTCCAGGACCCATCACTGATCCATCACTATAGCCAAATCCATACCTCAGTTCCATGGGAGTCTGTCTGCTCTGGTTGTTCTGCTCCCGTATCTTATTCTATCACTAGCTTGCTTCTTCTGACCTTCTGGAGACCAAACCTGACAGGCCACCTGTGCCCCATTCCCAGAACTGGAGCCCTTCCATTACTCCAAGCCCAGAAGGCCCTATCCCTATCACAGTACATCCAGAAGCTCGGAGGCTAGAATAGCTACTCTCAGCTGCACTCCTCTCTCAGTCACCCCCTAGACTAGAACTCCAACACTATCTCTTTAGAACTTTCCAATCATCTATCTACTGTATTTCTAAATCCTCCCAATATCCTGTGGCTGAGCCCTTCCATCTCTTATTACATGGGCACCTCTATCAGCTATACATTAAACCCTTTATACTCTGTCACCTTGCTGGTAACTCAGCTTTGTCTCAGGGGCTGCACCAGTAAGAGTCATCTGTAATTTTCCATGCACAGTACTGTAATTGAAGTGGCAGTAATTTTAATGAGATATTAGGATTGTATTGTGAACTAGTCCCCTTTGTTTCAGCGTGCTGATCTGTGCTACTATTAGCAGTTTCCAGGCAATTAAAATGCTCAGTTTTAGGTTTAATTATCTTGTCTTGCTCATGTTAATGATGGCTCTATCCTTTGACCCCTCTCACAATATCAAACCCAATCATGCATGTTCCTAATACTGTAGATTTCTATCGCCACATTTTGCAGGTTAGCTCAGCTTTGGTCCCAGGTTATGGCTCTACCAGGCTTGAAATTCTGGGTTTTATTGTGAGTGGAAAAGAACTGACAGCTATGAGACAATTTCTCATTCATCAGATTTGTGTTGCTTTAATAGTGTCACACTTACATGCACAGAACGTACATTACATCTGCAGGAGCTGTCCAGGATATCTCAGCACTAAAGGTGACTAGAGGCTCTGGGATTTGGGGCAGCTGATTCCCAAATCCCTTTGGGATAGTAGCCAGTCTGAAATCGACCATAAGATGCTTTACAGGGTGCTCAGCTGTGCTTAAAAAGGTATTTCCCCAGCTTGGCCCAGTGGCGCTGAGGGTTGAGGTGCTGGATGCCACACCTTGCGCCACACCAGCAACCCAGGTTTGGGAGTGGAGGTCAGCGGAGAAGGAAAGGATAGAGTGTCTGCAAGACAGCACTCCTTTCCTGGGCAGAAGGTAGAGAAAGCTGCTGTCTGGTGACCCTGGTGGCGACTGGGGGTGTAGCAACAGTTGGGCTGTCCAGAATTGGCTGTGGCAGCACTCCTGTGAATGTGCGTGGGAGTGCGCACATCTTGCGCTGGTGCACATTGCACTGCTGAGCTGAAGGGGGGACAAGAAAGGGAAAAAACCCTGCCACAGGGGTAGGCAATGCTGAGATCAGTGGCCAGGTCTCATGCCCTATGCTGAGCTCTACCACCATATTCTCCCGGTCTCTCTCCTCCTTCCCAGTCACTCATCTAGAGTTTAGATAGAGCACCAGAAGGATATGGTGGTCACATCCCTGGGGTCTCAGCCAGCCGCCCAACCCTGGGGGGATTGGGCAGCTGGATGAGAAAGGAGTGAGATGCTCACCCAGCAGGAGCAGAGGTGAAGGGTTCAGGAAGGCAGCAGAACCAAGAGTCAAGTATCCACACCAGAAAGAGGCCCTGAGGTAGGAGAGAAATAAAAGTTAAAAAATGCATTTCCCCAATACATGCATTTGGCAGTTTTGAGGATTCATTACAGCACTGAACTACTAGCAAGCTTTGTGTAGCCAACAAGGTCTTTTGAGTCCTAATTAGAAAAGTAAATAAATCAGTTAGTTTGTATCATTAAAACAGTGAGAGCAACCATCAATACCTTCTGGTGACTGCACTTTTGGCCAACAGAGTTTTCAGCTTCAGTTCCTCTGCCTTAGCCCTGTTTTATCAGCTGCAGTCAAGATGATCTGTGTGATGTAAATCTTGCAGGTTGTAAAGGATCTGGCTGCTAAAACGATGTCATGAAACATCAATCTCTTAATTTTGCTCCTTAAAAATGCCTTAATTTTGCCCGTAATTATTCATTGACAATTGGCTATCCATTAAGGTATTAATTAAGGTGTTTTCATCCTCAAATTCTGCTTAATTCAGCCTTAAACTAGAGTGCTTAATGACTTTTTATTCCCTTAATATTAACCAATTAATGATAGTTTTTTTATTTTTATACTTAATTTTAACCCTTGAATATTCAAAATTAAATGTATTTTTATGCTTAATTTTTACACTTAATCCCTTAATATTAAATATATGTTAGTGTTTTTTTAGTTTAATATACTTTCTTAGATTTTACAAATTAGAACATGCAACATGCTACACCCCTGTAGTGGGAGGCTCAGAAGGGGGAATACAACTGGTGCCAGCCATTACAATAATTAATAGGTGCATACACAGAAAGTACAAGTGGTTTGGTTCAAAAATTGAGGTGTGGAGGTGAAGACATGCCATCTACTTCCATTTAAGACAATAGACTTCTGAACACTACAATGCTACTGTGCTGCATCTGAGGGCAAGGAATACAGCATATGGAGAAGCCCCAGTGTATACCAAAGGTTTGTAATCTATTTCATAGACTTATTATTTTATTTAATTTTATTGAATTTTGTTGACCTGGTAAGCCCACTGGACCTATAATCCCTTGTTCAGGGGCGACCGGGGATACAGATGGTAAGCAACTGAAATTGAACCAGATTAAGCTGTTGGTGGTATTTTTAGCGAATGAGAGAAATTTGGCCAGGACACCGGGGAAATTTCCCTACTCGTTGGTAGGGGGCGCTGTGAAGTGCTATCTGTTTCTGATGGCTGACACATTCCCTGTTCTGCTGGCCATGAAGATGGATGGGTGGTGGGCTGAGGAGCTGGTCTTCTTCTCAGCTTAGGAAAGTGTGGAGACTGAAGTTTTATTTGATGCAACTGGGCTTGTTGGCTCTGAGGCAGGTCTACAGAATCAATCTAATGAGATGCTGCAGAAAGGCTCTGAAGTGGCCGATTTGAAAGAGCTGGGGCCTGTAACAGGAACCCCACTGATTTCAAAGCCGACAGCTGCATCGTTGCAAGAGAAGTTGAAGTGTGCGTAGGAACTGTATCTTTTTCGGAAAAGTGCATTAGAATCAGTGCTCACAGGTTTCGATCCACTGGAGTCAGAAAAGTCCTTTAATCTAGATCAGGCCTTGCCTGAAGGTACAATTAAGCCTCCCACCGGAGACACGGAGATGCCGGTTTTGCCGCAGCCAGTTGTACCTACAGTGTTCCACACCACTCCACAGGACCAATCAGAGGCTACTGTTTTTTCATTTTCAGCCCTGAAGGAATCAGGACAGAAGGATCATATCATGAAGAAGGCTACTCTTAGTAAATTATCTTGGGTGAACACGCCCGTTGAGGATTCGACCCCTTGGTCAATAGACAAGTCCCTGCACGCTACAAGATGGGTATGATCACCGGACTCTCAGCATTGGATCTCGGGATTCTCTCCTATCAGAATCTCTGGGGTCAGCATTGGACCTTTACCTATGGCTGCCATTAATTCTGAGTTGGCAGCAGGAACAATGGAACAGGTACCTGTATCTGCATCTGTTAAAACTAAGGTACCAGATGAAGTGCGCTCACCACTGACATTGCCTTCGGATCTTGAGCTAACTCAGAACCCTGTTCTAAATGTTTTACAGTCTCATATAGATGTTATGGTAGCAAATGTTGACAATGTGGGGGATATGCTGAGTGATTTTCTGATATTTCCGATATCCCACATAAAATTCCTGTAGAAGATAGAAATGTGCCTCCTAGTCTTGGGGTTGAAGTGGCGGGTAATGGGGGTGCTAAATCTGCACAGGATAAGCCTAATCTTAGGCCCTGTGCCTCTTTTTTTAGACAACCACAGTACCCAGCTAAATGACATAATGCTGTTAGATTGGTGTACAAAGGGGGTATGGACCTTTTTCCTAATACAGTGTTTGTTGGGAAAGCCCTTTTGAGAGATAGCATGATTTTTAATGTCACCAAATGGTATGCCTTAATTCATGTCTCTGGAGAAAACCCCTTTTGACAATAGTTTTAAACTGGAAAGTGGGTTGTGAAAATTTTGGGATAAGTATCATTTGGTTAAAAAACTCATTTCTGGGCCCCATTCGAAGTTATACCTCTCATGCGTCCTACCCATAAAGTAATAACGGTACTTTTCCATAATGAAGGGGTGAGCGTGATGGACTTCCTGCACTGGCTAAAAAAACAATGTACAGTGTTGGGCCTATCAGAGTCAGTTTTTGATAACTGAAGGTATTTGGACTGGGGGATGGAAGGTTTGTGTCATTGTTCGATCTAGTGATTCTAGGACACAACACCTCCCAAATTGTTTTCTTCTGGGGAAGGATAGGGGTGTACTGTTTTATCCAGGCCAGCCCAAAACCTGTTACAAGTGTGGGCAGCCAGGGCATATTAGTAGTGCTTGTGATCAATTAATATGCAATCTTTGTCAAGCTCTGGGACACACTAGTTACCATTGTAGGGAGGAGGTGACTTGCAATTTATGTGATGGTAAGGGTCATGTTTACTCAGCCTGCTCGGAAGCAGACCACAGTACATCGCCGGCTGATGCAGAAGAACAATGATTAGGGGTTACTGTGGCACAGTGGAAAAACTTTACTTCTAAGATAGATAGACATGATTTATCTCACAGCTGACCTCAGTCTGATATTACAGGAGTAGTTATATTGAGGATGGGAACTGAGGCCTCTCTTTCTCCACAGGAGCAGCCTACCCCCTTAGTTAGACATTGTGGAGCCTCCAGTGGAAGCAGTTTCTGGGACTTCAAGAGGGGAAGAGTCCCCTCCTTGTACTGTCTCTGTCCCTATTCTGCTACAGATCATGAGTGAGGATCAATCCATGCCTCCTCCAGCCCTCTCGTTCCAGTAGGTGAAAGGGGTACCAGAATGGCATTGAGGAAAAGACAGGCTTGGTTTCAGCCTGCCTCTAAGGTACCTAAGATATCCCCAATAGTACTCAGTAACAGATTCCAGGCTTTTGGTATGCTGGACACCTCAGAAATGGAGGTGGGGGGGCAATCCCTGGAGGGTCAGAATCTGGACAAGCCCACTTATTCAGATATAAGTGACACTGAAGGGGTTAAGCAAGTCCCAAAAGGGGGAAGAAAAAGGGGGGAGTCAGTCACAAGGGAAAAAACAAGGTGGGGTGAAGGCAAAACCACCATAGTTATAGGATTTGTTGCTCCCTTATCATTGTTTTATGTTGCATTCTTTGTGTTTATTTTCCACAAATGTTAATAGTTTTAAAACTGATTTAAAGTGAGGGGCTGTGTTCCACTATCTAAAGTCAAGTGCCCCAGCTATTTTTTTTCTTCAAGGACACTAGATTACAATCTGTAGGTGCTCTATCGACTCAGATAGACTTTTTTTTTTATTTCACAAACCCTTTCTTGTTTAAAAATGATTGTACTGGTAGTTGAATATTCAGATCATAAAATGTTACAACTTCAACTAGGTCATAATGTGGCTTCACATGGTCCTGGGTATTGGAGAACTAATCCTTTCCTCCTATTGCAATCACACTTTCAGCAATATGTTTTATAGTTTTTGACTTGTAGAAAATCACCGTTTGAGTTATATGATTTCCCTGCTGAATGGTGGGCGCATACTAAGGTGGAGCTTCAGCAATTATTAATCGCATTGGGGAAAAGAGTTTGGACATCTGAATATCAATTATATTTGAGTCAGAGACAACAGTTTCAGCACCTTTTGTCACTGGCAGAATTCACTAGGCATGATTTTACAGAACAAATTTGATGTATTAAAGATCAGATGCTTCAATTCCATTATAAACAAGCTGCTGCTTTGAAAATGCAGCAGCAGTATGGGACTAGAGGGTCTTTTGTCTCCTCATGTCCTATGATGGCTAGCCAGGAACATACAAAAAATAAAACATTTTCAACCATATGTGATCAATTGGGTATACTACACACTGCGACCCCCCCCCCGTATGGTACAAGTGGTGACGGTTTATGTTACAACCTTATTTACGGAGGGTAGGCAGAATATGCTTCCATTTCAATAGCTATTCAATAGCTATGGGATTGAGCTTCCCCATGGTCCACCAGAGCTGTTACAGAATCTTATGCTATCCATCATCCAGGGAGAGGTGGAATGGGTTGTTTCTTCCTTGAATACAGGAAAAGCACCGAGGAAAGATGGGTTGCCTTTGGAATTATATAAGTTGATAATTTCAGAACTTTCCAATGAATTAGCACTGGTGTTTAACTATTATTTGAATCAGAGCATCATTCCTTTGGAAATGGCTGGGGCCATAGTGATTTTCCTTTTTAAGGCAGGTGATAAAACAGATTTGGATAACTGAAGACCTATTTGTCTTCTTAACTATTATTTTAAATTACTGTTCAGAAATTTTGACGGCTAGGCTTTTCAGACTTACAGAGCACTTAATTTACCCTTCACAATCAGGCACAGTACCTGGTTGGAAAATTACTGTTCAGCTTATTTTGCTCCATGAAATCTTTGCACAAAATGACATTTCGGATTTGGAAGGGCTTGTTTTGTCACTTGATCAAAAACAGGCCTTTGACAATGTTAACCACAAGTTTCTTTGGCATACCCTGGCTTGTTATGGTATCCCCCAGATTTTTATTTCTTGGGTCCAGACATTATACAGAGCTGCTATGGTAGCTCCCTTAGCAAACGGTTTCTTTGGCTCATTGATTCACCTGACTAAAGGGGTCAGACAAGGGTGCCCCTTGAGCCCCCTTTTACATGTTTTTGTGATTGACCCCTTGCTTTGGGTATTAAATATATCCAAGCATATTCACAGGATTTCAGTGGATCAACATCTGCTATCATACACTGCATTTGCATATGCAGATGATTTGGTAGTTTTGGTCAAGGATCAGCCGTCTGTGGAAGAAATGCTCTGTTTATGTAAGGTTTATGGATCAGTTTCTGGAGCGGCGTTGAACATGACCAAATGCTCTGGGAGGGTATTGGGGGGCTATCTGGCTTTACCTTCTTAGATTGCTGGTGTTAGTTTTGGCACAGACCCCATTAAACTATTGGGGGTACAGTTTTATTTCGGGGACATGGCTCTGATTAATTGGGATATTAAACTACAAATGGGTACACAATTGGTTCAGAAATGGAATTTGTGGGGGATGAGTGAAAAGAAACAGCTTTACCTTATTAAGACATTTTAGTGCCTATATTTTTGTATATGTCAAATATTTGTCCTGTTCCACAATCTAGGGAAACAGCAGTGTACTGCCTTTTTTTCAGGTTTTTTGGAGCAGTAAGCTGAATCCTATTAAATGGGATATTTTGTATCTTTCTTTGGAACAGGGAGGTCAGTGGATGGTGAATCCAGCGCTTTTCTTTTTTTGTCAATTTCTTTTCATGAATATTAGACTTTTACTAATTAATATGAATACTTATTGGGGTGATTTAGTTTATAATAGTGTCTTGTCTTGGTTTCCCTTGTGGGAGAGTGGTATGCTCCGGGTGGTGAAAAATTATAGTACTGTGGCACCTTTTTATAGGACAGTTTGTGTAAAACTTAAGATATGGAAAATATTCAGTCTGGCAGTAATTACATTGAATAAAAACCAAGTGTATGCACAGGTTTTAGAAACAGCATTTCATGAAGACGTGGTTTTCCCAAAATGCCCAGTGGAACACCACTCCTCGTTGGAGCATTTGTTAGTACAGCAACGCATTCCTATAAAGGTAAAGGATCATTTGTGGCTTTGTTGTCATGAACATTTAAATGTTAAGGCTAACCAGAAACATAAAAAGATGGAGGAAAGGATTTGTTCTAGACCTATGTGCTATAACCCACTGGAAACTATGGAACATTTGTATTTTCCTGTTCATATATTCAGCATTTTTGGACATATATTGCTAAAGAGATGGGGGATAATATATTCTCTACTGTTTCATATCCAATTTTGATTTATGAGACATACACTTCTGGGTGGAGTAAATGGGATAAGGAGATGTTACATGTTGTCTTTCCATTATTCAAATGGTATATTTGGAATGCTAGAAGTATATTTACATTACAACAAAAAGTGAATAATCATTCAGACATTTTCCATAAAGTACGAAGTGAATTGACTACGATTTATTTTTTAGAAGCTCGAATGTTGACACAGCAGGTATTACAGGCTAAATGGCGGCACCTTTTGTGGATCATGGATACTGATGTTTCTGTTACCTGAAATTCTTTGTTTTGTTGTTTCAGTTTTTTTTACTGTTTAGATTATGATTCGCTGTATTGAATGTTCTTTTAGGATTTTTGCATGATTTCTGCACTAAAATCTTTCCCTACTCTTTTTCATTAAGTGCCATGAGATCGTTAGCATCCACCTGAACTGCAACCAATACATGCAGATGGGACCTCAGTTTAACATCTCATCCGAAAGGCGGCACCTTAGAAGTGCAGCACTCCCCTCATGCTGCACTACAGTGTCAGTATTGGGATTGCCTTGATTTGACAGTATTGACTTGACTTGACAGTACTGACTTGATCGTATTGACTTGACAGTATTGGGACTGATTTGCAATCATTTTCTCTGTATGTAAATTAAGCAAGAGTTCTTGCAACCATTCGTTTTAAGTAATGCTGTTCTGATCAGGCCAGTGTCTTAGTATGGGTTGTTCAACAGATGCTGAAGTCATAGTCATATGGTATTTTCTTTCTGTTTGGAGATATCCCTTAAGTCTGCAATCAAACATATTTCTGAGGTGAAGAGAGTGAGTTACGAGGAGAGACTAGCTGAATCAGGGCTATTTAGTTTACAGAAGAAAAGAAGAACAGACCGCCTATTCATATATAACATACTAAACAATTCAAACCTTATGGCCCAATGTGGTTTAGAGTTTAACATTAGGACAACTAATCTGAGGTCTCACAATAGACAACTGGTCATCCCAAAGGCCAACACAAATGAAAGAAACAACAATTTTATCGTACGTGCAACCCATCTGTGGAACAGACTTCTCTGTGACCTGGTAAATTGGACATCATTCAGCAGTTTCAAACATGGGCTTGATAATTACTTGTTGTTGAACAGTGGCAAACACTAATTCACCCACTGGGAGTGGGAGACAATCTAGATGAGCTTCTGGTCTTCTTCTGTCTTACCTAACCAAGTAAACCAAGAATTTGTCTAAACCCAGCAGGGAACCAGTCTGACTTTAATCTGTTTCCACATGTTATTAACTTTACTGCATTCCCCAAAAATATAGATTAATGTACCCCTTCCCTTGCATGTATCATTGGCAAGTTTTCCCTTTTTATACTACTTGGATGGCATGTAATAAAGATTGTTTAAGATATTAAATTGTATGAGTCTAAGTGTATCATTTTCACAATGTTTGTAAGTGTCTTTCCATAGTTGCTGCCATGAAAATTGCTGGTTGGGGTAGTATAGGCACAATAAGGACATCTGCCATCTGATCTAAGGAATAATTTATAAAGAATCATATCATACAACAGAGAAATTGTATGACTCTGGGCCACAGCTTGTGTGAACTGTTGGCTCACCCCACTGTGGTCAACATCCTATGGTGGTGGGCTCATATGCTTAGAGATCCTATATATATATATATACATATATATATATATATATATATATATATATATATATATAAATTTTAGTGTTTAATTTTACACTTAATCTCAATCCCAAATATATTTTAGTATTTAATTTTACACTTAAAAGTAATCCCTCAATAACTAAAATGAGATATATTTTATTACATAGTTTTGTACTTAATTTAGTTTTGCAAAATCCTTGATTTCCACTTAATTCTGAAGCTTAAAATACCTTAATTTTATCCTTTATTTATCAGTGCATCTTTTCAGGGATAAATTAATGGTTTAACCATAAAATTTTCTAAATTTTCTTTTACGTGGAGTGCACAAAGTAAGGATTCCACCCCTTAATCGCAACCCCTTAATCCCTAAAATTAGATACACTTTTGTACTTAATTTTGGGGCTACGCATGGTCCAAATATTATTTCATGAATACCACAAATACCAGGCTTCACAACTATTTGGTTGGACCTCCTAAATAGTCTACTATTATTTTCTTTCTATACCAGTCTATGTTGCTATCTTCATTTTCATCTTTCTCAACCCTCAACACAGATATTTATCCAAAACTGAACATTTAAATTTCTATTGATTTTACATTTTGATGCATCTTAAAATGAAAATGTTTTGTGATTTGACCCACAATAATAAACTATGACAACATGAAATACCTTGACTTATTGTTTTATATCCCATATAAATGTGTTTTGCCCATTATGCCTTGTCACCCCATATACTGTATATATGCTTGATAATTTAAAGAAATGCAACTCCTTTTTCTCAACTTTCTTTTTCATGTGTAATAAAACAATACAATGTAGTTTCATGATGTGGAACATTAAGAAATGACAGCTTGACGTATCTTTGACTAAGACAATCTTATGCATCTGTAAGATTAAGGGGCACAAAACCAAGGGTGTGCCAATGGTTGCATCGTGCAGCTCTTTTTCTGGTCTGTTAGAGCAACTCTCAAGTTACACATCTCTAACAGCATTGTTAGACTCACATCAGTCTCATAGAAACATAGAAGATATCTGCAGAAAATGACCTCCTGGCCCACCTAGTCTGCCCTAAGTTCCTGCCTACTGTGCCACCATAGACTCTAATTGATCTCCAGCCTTACCTCCCTGCCCTAAAACTGTGGTCCCCTCATGCCTATCCCATGCACATTTGAAACTGGTTACTATTTCGGTACCCACCACCTGTGCTAGGAGGCTGTTCCAGATGTCTGCCAACCTTTCTGTAAAGAAGTATTTCCTCATGCCTCCTCTAAGTCTCCTCCCTTCCAACTTCATATCATGCCCCATTGTCCTTGAGCATCTCTTTCTCTGCTAAATGCCACCCTCCTGTACCTTGTTAATACATTTGAGGTATTTGAATACTTCTATCATGTCTCCCCTTTCTTGCTTTTCATCCAGGGAATACATATTTAATTTCCCAAGCCTTTCCTCATAGGGCTTCTGATACAGGCCATGCATCATTTTGGTTGCTCTTTTCTGGACTGCCACCACCCAATCTATGCCTTTTCTGAGATGGTGCCTCCAGAACTGGACACAGTACTCCAGGTGGGCCTCACCATTCATCTGTACAGGGGTAACACAGCCCCCTCCTTCTGCTGGTGATACCCCTCCCTGTGCACCCCAACATTCTATTTGCATTTCCCACTGCCTTATCACACTGCTTTGCTACCTTCAGGACATCAGACATGATAACCCCCAGATCTCTTTCCTGTTTTGTGGTTGATAACACTTCCCCTGTAAATGTTTCCTTCCCTCCAGCCTCCATTCCATCATGGGCTGACACACAAACCTGCGTTGCCAGTGTATCTGGGTGCCCCATGCACCCCAGTACAACAGAACATTAAAGACATTTATGAAATTTAAAGGAAGTAGCTTAAGTTCATATCTCAAACAGAAAGAGACATATAAATATATTGTGTATCTTTATTTCATCATGAATTGTCATTTTGGAATTTATGGCACAAAAAAAGAAATTTATTAATATCAAATTAAGTTTAATCCCTTCAACTGGTCACAATAAGGCTCTGGTAGGGCTGTACAAGGCGCTAAATGTTACTTTCCAAATAGCATGAATAATGGACTTCCCAAATATTGTATTCAGAACCATTTCCCAAATAGCCCACTATCTGGTATTACTCATAATCAGGTCCATGGGCCCCTCCCCATACCAGTAATTTGTTTTCCCACTCACTTTTTCACCCAGTACCTTCATCCCCCCACTCTCATAGCACCCTACCAACGTCCCCACCTCAACTTCAGCATACTCTAAACAAAATGTGCAATCAGCAAACATGCTCGCTCTTGCCTCCACACCAGTGCGTTCACCCCTCGCTAGCCTAATTCCCCCATTCACAAAAATACATAATTACCTTCTGTCCCCAGACTCCCATCCATGATTTTTGGGGGCCCTATGCAAAATAGTCATCCAGCACAGTCAGATCCACTCCTTCAGTGTGCCCTGCCTGCTTCTCATAGTAGCACTAAATGAATGGAACAAGTGAGTGGGTGCATGAGTAGCATTAGTGATGCCAGGCAGCCTGATTGGTCAGACTGACTAGTGTCATTACTGACACTGCCGCTCTACCCCTTCCCTCCCAATCATATGCCCGGTCTCTCCATTAATTCAGTGCTATTATGGAGTGGAGTGGGCAGGGTGCACTGCAAGATGGGGGTCTGACTAGGGTTAGTTGGATATTTTGCTTACTTGCTGTCCCTAAGAAATCATGGATGGGGCAGGAGATAATTATGTATTTTTGTGAATGGGGGAGTTGGACTGGTAGTAATTAACTACACTATTTTGCAGAGGCAAGAGCCTGCATCCTCACCCAAGACACCAGGGACACAAGAGGTGGGCAGGAATTATTGAAATAGGGAGGGAGGGTGTCCAGAAGACAAGCCATGGTCACACAGGCAGAGTTAAAGATACTTTTTTCTCCCCACCCTATGCCCGCATATGAATATCCAAATTTTAAAATATTTGGTCTCAAATGCTAACTATTATGCTGAATATTCAGAAACAGGTATTCACACAGCCTTAATTTTTCACTATAGAGCCACTGGTCATCACAAACTGAAACTCAAGTCTTACCAATGTGTCTGGAATCAATGTAAAAGGGTCTCCTATCAACATACACCCTGCTACCCAAAGGAGTACCCCAGAGTTCAGTCCTAGGACCTCTGTTATTCATGATATACACCAACAACCTGAGCTGATATATCAACAATGCCAAGCAGCACTTCTATGCTGATAACACAGTGCTATACACTTCAGGACCCAATATAACATCGGTGTGCTCGGAAGTACAATAGCATTCAACACACTGCAAATAAAGCTCTTACACTCCAAACTATTACTCAATGCCAACAAAACCAAGGTTCATCAATACTACATCAGAACAAACCCTTGCTCTCCCATCAGTACAGTAGTAGCCACAGACATTGCCAGCTATTTCCAAGTATTTCACAAAATTTCTAAAGCATTTCTCTCTGCTGCCCCTACCTTGGAAATGCAGGAAGCTTGAGATTTCTCTAGAAATACCACAGGAATTTTGGGAAATAGCTGGCAATGTCTGTGGCTACTATTGTATATTGCTCAGAGGGCACCTACAAGTAGTGTCAAGTTACAAATACCTAGTGTGACTCAATCCTTCTCAGAACACATTGATGCAATTTGCAAAAAGCTGCGAGTCAGACTTGGATTCTATTACAGGAACCAGCACTACTTTTCCATGAACATCAGGAAATGCCTTGCTCAAGTGAACTTTTAATCAATTATAGGCTATACTGACAATCTATGGTTGCTGCACTATTGAGTGTCTAAACAAACTTGACATACTTTATCACAGAGCACTGAGGTTCACTACGAACGTACCACCATTGACTCATCACTACAACCTTTGTGCTGCAATTGGGTGGATCTCCCTAACTAACAGGAGATTAGACAGTCTCTACACATGGGCTTACAAGATGCTAACTAACAATTTACCTGAATGTATCAATGAGCTCTTCAGTAAGTCCTCTTGCTCTTATGCACTTAGGAACAGAAATATAATTCTCCTAGACACACCTAGACACTCTATGCAATATGAAAAAACTGCAATCAGTAATATCATACTGGTAACCAGGAATAAGCTATAGAGCACACATTAAGCTTAGCTCCCTAGTTGGGAGAAATCATTTCAAAACCCTAATCAATAACCTATGTTCTGGAGTGTGTTCATGTAAATAGTATGTAAGCCCCCTCCCTTTGGGTGGGCTTACTAGTCTGTGCTGGCATCCCCTCCCCTTCTCCCTTTAGTTTTGCCGTTTAGTCTGGAAAGTGCCCTCCAGCCTTGCTTTCATGCTGCCTCCGGGGGCAGCAGCAAGGAAGTTATTTAAGACCCTGGTTTTCCCAGGAAAAGGGAGGAGAGAGCAGGAGTCAGCAGTGTGGTGTAGGGGCAGTTTCCAAGAGGGTTTCCTCCCGCTCTTTGCCTAGTAGGTCCGTAGTATGCAGCATTGGTGTGACATGGGGTGGGATACTCTGCAGGGAGGGTGTGCAGAGGTAGAAGTGGTTGTGAGGGTCTGGGGGGTTGGACATCAGCTGCAGGGGGCAAAGAAGGTCTGAAGGCAGAAGGAACAAGAGCACAATGGTGCCGGTTCTCCCTCTGTGGTGCAGAGGTCCTGGTACCCCCAATGTAAGGTAAGGCAAGGGGCATCCGAGCAGTGGGGCTGCTGCAGTGGTGGCAGTACTGCAGCAGGGCACTTATAGAGGTGGCAGCTCTGGAGTGTCTTTACCTGTGTGGCATGCTGCCTGTAGGAAATGTCAGGATGGTTGGGAGAGTCTGGCCTGGGATTCACCATGGGGCCTGCCATGCCCATGTCTTGGGCAGGCCTGGGACCTACCATGCTTGTGTCTGGGGTAGGTCCAGCAGACCCATTAAGGGACAAGGTTTCCCTGGAAAACTGGAAAGCAAGGAAGGAATGGAGCCACCATTCTACTAGTTGCAGCCTGGTGCTGGTGTGGAGAAGCCCTGAAAGTATGGTGCACCATTTGTTGGCTCAGGGAACTGGTTGGGAATACCATTTGAGAGCAGCTGTGGAGGCTTAGGCTGAAAATCCGCCCCAAGATCATTTTGGCATGGCTGGCACTGGAGGAGTAAGGCACTACAACATCAGAAGGTTCAAGGGATTAAAGCAAATGGAATTGTGACTTGATAAGGGTTTCTGTGGAAGAAGCTGTAAAACTAAGGAGCTATTTTTGTATGAAAATGTTGCTGCACACTGATGGGGAAAAATATGCCTGAAACTGCAGTTTTACTGTCTATGCTCTCAGCCCCTTGAAGCTGCTCCAGTTTCATTTATTTCTTAATCAAACTGGTCTGGGCCTAATCATTTTAAGGCCCAGAATAAAGTTATTGGTTTTGAAAGAACCCATGATTGGTGTCCATTTTTCATCTAATGAAGTGCATATTAATGATTTTGTTTTAATTGCTCTCAGTTTGCTCACTTTTGCCCTTTGAGATAAAGAGAATCCTGACCCCCCCCCAGCCTGGGGACAGTAGCAACCAACGCCAACTGACCTTGGTGCTGTTTGATACCACCACCACCTGGTCCAGGAAATCCTGCTGGGGAAGAGGCATGCTGTTCTAATTTAGAAGACAACACAAGGTAGGCCACCTCTTTTATTCATGTTTCAGCAGCAAGAAGTGCCATGGAGTGTTTTTGGTCTGTGACCCCTTTCCCTCCCCATAACAATTGGACCCCTAAACATAGAAGGAAAGGGCAGGTTACAAGTATAATACCTGTCTTAAATTGTCTTGAACAAAATCCTTGAGGCAACCAAGTTGCCCTTAGGTATCTCTTGCATGATATGTAACCTAGCCGAGTCCTATCATACATCAATGGCAGCTCCAAGGTATATTGCTTTGCTTTACTTTACTATTGTAACCGAATTTTTGCTGTTCTATACCTACTGTGTATTATATACATGTATTATGATACTGTAATGGCAACCCCTCGGTATATTGCTCTGCCTTGCTACTGTAACTGAAACTCTGATATAGTTGTATCTATTGTGCAATGTATCTATGTATTACCTCACTGCATTTTTATCTGTATTCCTGTCCTACCATGACCTCTTTGTGAATGAGCTTGCTCAATGGAGCCTTTTGCTGGTAAAACAAATAAAAATAACTACAAATAATTTGTCTGGTCAGTAGGAGTAACTGTTTTTCGTTGTTCCAATAAAGTTATCACACACGTTGCTCCTGACTACCTTGCTGCAGTCCATCTCAAAACTGCTTTTTAACAATGTATAATGGGAAATGAGGGCTGCATGTGACAGGCAGAGTTAATAATGGGGCACCCATGTTCTATTTCTGCCAGGCCAACCTTTCCTTTCCAGGAACAGAATGGTGTGGTGCCTCCACCTGGAGCTTAGGTTTAATTGGGTCTGGAGTCACAGCGGTATAACCCCCTGGGATGCAGTACCTACCCACCTTTCCCCAGGGTCCCCCCACACATGAAAACATACAATGCAGCCATGATTTAAAATAACATGTAATTAGTGACTATCTACTAATAACACGCCTACAAGTCAAAATTCAAATAACAATTAATATTTATTGGAGGATATTCGCAAGAGGTGGGGGATGGCAGGAACTCATGACTGTAAAAACCCAGGTCATAGTTAGTTGTCCTACTAGATTCAGCTACTATGAGCCATAATTAGTTGTCCTGGTAGGCATGGTCAAAATGCAGGTTAGCTGGCTGTAACTAAAAATGTCCGTCTAGCCACAGCAGGTTATAAAAACACATAGTACTGCCCACCCCTACTACACAGTGCAAGAACAGATGCTGCAAACATTTTGTACTCTCACCCAAAAAAGTACCACGATGGGTGGCTGGCACCACCCAACAGCCTCTGTGGCTGGCCACCAACTTTCAGTGCTTATTTGCACTAAATCATATATGTTTTCCACCCCCCGCCCTGGTAGCATCATTCTCCCTCCCTCCCTCCTCCTCCAGCACCCAAAAGCTGGTGAGTGGTGACTATGAGGAGGAAGAAGGTGACTGATGCAACCCACCCTCCTCCACAGCCATCCACCTTCTGAATAAAAGCACTAACATGCTTGCTCATAGTAAAACCAGCTGATCATGTGATCAGCTGGTTTTCCTATGAGCAAATGTGAGAGTGCCTTCATGTAAGAATACGGCTTGCTGTGTTGGAGGGTGGGATGCGCTGGTCACCTTACTCCTTATAGTTGCCATTCACCAGCTTTTGGGTGCTGAGAGGGAGGGTGCTTCCAAGGTGCGGAGGTAGGACACACATTTGATGAAGCTCAAATAAGTGCTAAAAGGTGTCGGCCAGCTGTGGAGGTGGGAGGTTTGTGCCAGATACCCATGATGGGAGTTTTTTTTAAATATAACTAATCTGATGGAAAACTGAGTGCTGGGGGGAAGGTGGATGGATTCTAATAGAGGGTGGGCGATGGGGTTGTATATCCTACAGATATAGGATGGGGGCTGTTTCTTCTTTTTGTTTATTGTTTTTTAATATTTTACATGAATAATAAATACTGAATATCCAAATATTTGGGGCCAGAATAGAATATTCAGCCCTAATGTTCATGATAAGGTATTCACACACCCCTACTACTCTCTCCCCATTGCTACATAAGTTAAACCCTTAAAGGGAATGTCCCCTCAACCTAGTTTCTGTATATCTGTATAGTCTGAAGCCATGAACAATGATTCTGTCTCTTACACCCCAATTTGAACTTAATTTAAATTGTAATGAAGTTGCTTCACTCTGTTCTGCCCTGGTGTGAAAACCTGTTTGACTTCATTGCAAAGATCATGACCTCACTCATGCAAGGCATCATGGGAATTGATGCATACATGCACAAGTCAGCAGAAGTGCTACCATCAGTCAGTTCTGTTGTATGTTGTCTGAAGTTCCTGTATTCTTGTATTGTGCTGGCCACCAAACTTTTCAAGGGAAGTTCTCTAGTGCTTTCCATTTAAAGTGTGTCTGAGCTGGAAAAATGCAGTTGGAAGGATGCTGGTGCTTGTAAAGTTTTATAGTATATGGTGGAACGTTGTTCTCCACCGAAATCCATCGTTTTCGAAACCTTGTAGTCACACACTAGTGACGTTCGCAGTGCAACAGAATCACTGTGTCTTCGAGCAGCATTTGACAGTTAGGGCTCACTCCATAGACAGGACACATGGCGAAAGCAGCAATATCGGGGGCAGTACTAATGGTTAGCATGGAAACGTTCACAGTGTAAAGTTCTTTTTTCCTTCTAGTAACTATTTTTTTCCCCCCAAAAAACAACGTTCCACCATACACTATAAAGAAAAGTGCATGGTGAACAGTTGACAACAGGGCATCTTTCACCTTGTTGGCACTATGATGACGGATTACCTCTCGAACTGCACTCTCGAGGTAATCCATCGTCATAGTGCCAACTCAGTGAAAGAATACCCTGTTGTCAACTGTTCACCATGTACTATCCTATATGTTGTTCAACTGATTAATTCCTATGTGCTAGGAGCTCTTTTCTTGCTCTCAGTCCCTTTGATGTGCAAATATGCATTATCAATGCCCATGTTTCTTTTCATGAGTAGGATCATGTCCTTTGCAATGGTATCAAACAGGTTTTCACATGAGGGCAGAACAGAGTGAAACAATTTTATTTAAATGCAAATTAGGATGAAATTAGGGGGTTACGAGAGAGAGAGACCCATTGCCCATGCCTACACACTACACTGGCAAACAGAAAAACAGGTTGAGAGGGCTTTCCCTTTAAATCTTTTAGGGAACTCCCAATGCTTCACTGGGAATTCGCAGCCATGGAAACAGTGTAAGCCCCATGATGATGCTGAAGCTGCTTGTCCAGTAGTGGCGCACTTTAAACAAAGAAATATTTTAAACCAAAATCCCACAGGCCATGCAATTTGCTTAAAATTGCAAAGCTCAAAATAAGGTATTTATAGATCCTGGCCCACTAGCGACCAAATTGCAGATTTGATGACAAATTATATACAAATTGCAGTTACAGGGAAAGCCCTGAGAGTACTCCCAGTTCCAGTGTTACAAGCTTCCCTCACAACTTTCACTCCTCTTCCTCTGTCTCTGAAGATGCATGTCTCTCAGGTGGTTGATCTTTGACGATCTGAACAGTGGTACAGGTTGCAGATGCCTCTAGGTGGTTGCAGGCTCCTTCTTTCTCAGTAGTTGCCTTGACCTCCTTGGCTTCCCTCTCCTTCTTTTTAGATAAACAGACTAGTCATAGAACTAGGAGCCACACATCTCACATATCTGTCCTGGCTTCCAGACCCTAGTGTGACATGTTAATCAGTGTCTAGCAGCAGCACTGCCTGGCTGATTCCTCATATTGTTTGTAGGCATAAAGCAGGATTTTTCAAACAGCAGTACACACAGTCTTTGCCGCACTGTACCACACTGCAGGCAGGCAGCTTTGGCACTAGTGCTGGATTTGAACACTTTCACCCGCTTTTCTCTGAAAGCGGAAACCACTCTCTCTCTCTTGTTTTTCAGGTGTCCTGACACAGGCAGAAAACAGCACTTCTAACAATCTGTTCCCTTTAAGACTGTAGAAACCTCTTGGTCATCTCTTGTGGTGTGGCTGTAAAAGCCCCAGGCAGGCTTCCTCAGATGGCTTTAGGCTAGCAGCAGCAGCCCTAATCACTGTGTGAGAGCTGACTGCTGAAGGCCCAATTCAAAAGATCAGCAGGCTGTTTAGTAGGTTAGGACTGATTGAGACTGAATGGTGCATTGTGCTTGTGCAACTGAATTTTGGCTTACACCCTCTCTGTCCTGTTACAGGGACTACTACCCTGTTGGGGTGTCACAAGGACCAGGAACCCTAATGAGGGTTCCAAGCCCTCAAAGTGTCACAGGAATGAGGCCCCAGGAACAAAGACACCTTAAGGAAGAAGGCCTAAAAGTACAATGGAAGACAGACAAGCACAGTGTTGCTAAGGTGGAGAGAAGCAGCCAGACTGAGATCCAGACCCAGGAGTGACACCTACTGTACCTACTCCAAGTCCTGCAGAGCTACCTAAATATGACCTTTGGTATGGAGGTGAGAAAATTCCCCCTAGAAGGAGGAAGTCTCTGGAGATCCATGGCCTTGGTCACCCTCCCTCCAGGTTAGGGACAGAAATAGCGACAGCTCAACCACTGCAATTTGGGAACTCAGTTCAAGGGAAGATCTTTTGGAGGAAGGACTCTTGCTCTATCCCTCTCAAGGGAATGCCTTGAGGTACTGCAAATCAATCTCTGCAGCTAGTGGAGGTTCCCAACTAAGGAGGCCCATCCCCAAGGCAGGAAGAAGCACAGCAATGACTGCTGAAAGGTACTTTCCTGGTCTCCAACCAAGGCAGTCCTAGTGAGGAAGCCAAACCCTTGAGTGGCAAGGTACAGAGAGGGGCAAAGAGTTGTGGTAGTTCCATGATCTTCAGCCTTGAGGGGCAGAGGAAGGGAAGTAGGTAGAGACCAAGTGAGTATTAGGCAGCTGGAGGGAGGAATAGCTTTGAAAGGTAAAGTACTTCCAAGGTGGTCTACACAGTTAAGGAGCCCCAAGGATTAAGAGGCCCCACTGTCAGGTAGCTGAAGTCTCAAATACTAAATTGAGAGGTACTGCTGAGTCAACCTGTATGCTAAATTTCCAAGTGTAAATCTAGATTTAATGTTTGCCATATTGGTCCTTGTAAGAACAGATCCTAAAGCAAATGATTTGACACCTTTTAATGAACCAACATAGATGTAACAACAAGAACAGAGTGCTCTAGTTTTCAGACCAACAAGTCCTTCATCAGAAGTGTATGACAATTATTTAGAAAAAAACAATACTTTTAACAACTAGATCATGCAGAAAAAAAAACTGAAAAAATCCCCATTGGTTTAAAATACTCATTTAAAAAACAGAAGATGATGTCAGAGAAGCTTAGCAGTACCATGTTACCTTAAGCTGGGAGGGTCCCAGGGTCAAAGGTGCTTGGTGCAAAATACATACAAAGAATTCTACTGCATATAAATTCAACTGACATGAAATAACACTACTCTGTCATAGGACCTCTGAGAAATTGAGAAATCACAGGATTCACATGTCATATGCCAAGAATATGGTTCTGGACAAAGAGTTTGCTGGAATTTTTATCACACTGGAGAGGATGTCTGGGGAACCTATTCAGGATATCTTGCGAGAGATACATATTAACTACCAAAGGACCTTAAGAAGAGCCATGCTTATGAAAAATAGGAAATTGGATGCCCTTCAACATACCATACTTCCTAACAACCATGAAGAACATAATGGAGTAACTGAACAACACCACACAGATGGGCACCTTTCAGTCGTTAATTTGTCCAACCACATGCTGACTATTGGAGAACTAAATGTACTTTCAAAGGGCCTCACTTTCTGCCCAACAAAAACAATGGACAAAATACAGTTTTGTGGTGAACTGGAGGAATACTTCCGTAGATTGAGACTTAAAGAATTAAAGAATTCTTTCATGGCAAGAAGACATCACTGGTAGTGAAGACATCATGATCAGCAATAATTTAATGGATAAGAAAAAGAAATCTGACTATATCCCCTCAAGTGGGCGTAACAAAAAAGCTAAACAATTACATTCATTGTTTCCACCAGCAAGTCAGTGGTTAGATCCTTACTAGGCAAAAACAGGCCAGTTATAACCTTTCTCCACTGGAACAGAGAGCTATATGGACACTGAAATCAAGCCACAACACTGTCATCAAAAAACTGATAAAGGCTCTGCAGTGGTGATCTTTAACAGAGAGGATTATATTAATGAAGCTAACAGACAGCTAACTGATCTTACTACTACAGAGAACTGGAGAGTGACCCTACTACAAGATATAAAAAAGAACTATATGACTTAATTGGAACTTTTCCAAACCATGTCCAAAAAAAACTAACTGACTTCATCCCTGCTGAACCCAGGCCAGGGACATTCTACATGTTGCCTAAAATACATAAACCTGGCAATCCGGGAAGACCTATAGTTTCTGGTAATGGTACCCTGACTTAGGGGATCTCAGGTTTTGTAGAAACCATTTTGAAACCACTGGTATTGAAAGAGACAGTTATATCCAGGACACTACACACTGTTTGAGTGTTCTTTCTGGTTATAAGGACTTACCACCTGATACCATTTTAGTAACGATGGATGTAACATCCCTCTACACTAATATTCTACATAAGGATGGCATTTCAGATTGCCTTAAATACATACAGGAGATAGGACTGGAACAAAACATCAACCCTGAAGTGATGGGGAAACTTATGGAATTCATTTTGACACGTAACTTCAACTTCAATGGTAAACATAATGTTCAAACTATGGGAACAGCAATGGGCACCAAGATGGCTCCACAGTATGCTAAACTCTTTATAGCAGACTTGGAGGAGGACATTTTAAGGCACTGTCCCCACAGACCACTAGCTTGTTTCCGTTACACTGATGATTTGTTTATTATTTGGATGGAGGGCACGGATGCACTTAAAGATTTTCATCAAGAACTTAATAACCTTCACCATGCCATAAAGCTTACCCTGGAGTATTCTACCAACAATGTTAATTTTCTGGACACCACAGTCACCATTAAGGATGGAACCTTACATAAATGTATTTACAGGAAGCCAACAGACAGACAGAGATACCTACACAAGAAAAGTAATCACCCAAACTACACAAAAAAATCTGTCATATACAGTCAAGCACTCCGACATCACCGTATTTGTTCGAATGAGGATGACAGAGATACACATTTGGCTGTGTTGAAAGACACCTTCATTGAGCAGGGACACTTTTCCAGAGAAATTGACAGGACAACAGAATGTGCAATGCAAGTACCAAGACAACAACTACTTCAGTATAAAGAAAAGACATCTACAGACAGAATAACCTTAGTAGTCACATATCATCCAGACCTTGAACTTCTGCATAAGATTATTAAAGACCTCCACCCAATATTTAGTGAGGCTGAGACCCTTAATTATATTTTTATGGAACTACCACTACTATCTTTTAAACAACCACCAAATTTAGCCAGCCTGATTATTAGGAGCACGCTTTCAGCAGAACAGAATACCATAATACAAAATGGCACACAACCCTGCAATCAACGCACCTGTAAGACTTGTGAGCTCATTTCCACATCAGACTGTGTGGCTACATCACGAAACAGACAATTCAAGGTACATAGGAGCTATACATGCACATCACAACATGTTGTTTATTTCATTCAGTGCAAGAGATGTCCACAAGCAGGTTGTGTTAGAGAGACAAGCCAACAGCTCCGCACTAGGATGAACTCGCACAGACATACTATTAGAACAAAGAAGACTGAAAATCAGTGGGGTAACACTGCTCCCACTTGACCACTCAATTTTAGATATGTTAGTAATGGTCTTAAAAGGAAATCTCAAAAACACTCAACAGAGATGAACTTTTGAGATTAAACATATTTTGCATCTTAATATGGTAGTAGATAGGATGAACATAGGTTTGGGTTTCATGGGACATTACAGATTTTAACATACACAGACCTCTTCTTCTTCAGACTGGCATATTATAGGATTTCAGCAAGTGTGTGTGGGGGTGTGTATGTGTATGTATGGGTGTGTATGTGTGTGTGTGTGTGTATGTGTTGGGAGGTATGTGAATATAGCAGGTGTAGGGTTTGCTGTCACATTGAGGTAGGCTTCTATTTAGATACATGGAGTTACACTGTGTTATTACTTTTGCTTCATACACATAATGAATATTAATTACTGTGTTATTACTATTTACCTTCACCTGGAAGTGGGGTGGATTCCATTGCACCATATTCAGATTCCCTAGCCTATTACTGTACATACAGCAGGTTTATTGCATACTGTCACATTTTTTTTTTATTTTGGCTCTGGACATATTGGGATGTGAGATCTCATTTGCATGGGGGTCCTTGACAGATCTATTTACATTAGGCTAATAGTGTAGTGATTTCTGGAAATGTAGGTATGTTAGGACTCTTGTCTTACACACATACTTTATATTTACTTCTAGTTACCATACCCTGGGGAGGGTGGCAGTTTTATTTTATTGTGGTTCTATCCAGAATCCTTGGAGATGTTACTACTCAGATAGGACTAAAGTTAAATAGTGTCACATTTTTGCTCTGTAGATATTAAGATACATGATTCCTTTTCTTGGGATTTCATAACCAGTTGCATTCCTTTGGGGAACAATTACAGTGACTGATGTGAATGAAGGTGCATTGGGTGTGTGTGTGTGTGTGTGTGTGTGTGTGTGTATCTATCTCCTTAAAACTAGTTATCCACTCCCGCATTATGGGTTTGTGGGGTGGGGTAGGGTGTGTTGTGTGTGTGGAGAGGAGGAGAGAATTTAATTTGTATCTCTTATTAAGATTCCTTAGACACTTTCAGTACATTAAGTTGTTATACACTGAGAATTTATTGACATCAGTACATATCAGGCTGCATGGTCTTAATTCCTTGGAGGTCCTTGACAAGATATTTTTGTTTGACACTAATACTGTCAATTTATAGTTATATTATCACTTATAAAGTCCTGCTACTACACTAGAGGCTTTTGAAGTTTATGGGGCATGCTATCTAGCTGGAGAGTATAGCTGGGTAATGGGTCCAGCTTAGTTTTACGCATCATACAGTATGTACTGATATTTGTAGGACAGCTTTACTGGTAATTTATTGTTTGTAATACATACATTGCAACTTCTTGAAGTCCTAAGACAATCTTAGTATGTCTTTAATTCAGGTGGGGATTGTTATTCAGTAATTGCATTCTTATACACATTGTGACACTCATAGGTTGATTTAAAAGCCATCTGCCCAAGTAGTGTTATCTCATGTCAGTTAAATTTATATGCAGTAGAATTCTTTGTATCTGTTTTGCACTAAGCATCTTTGACCCAGGTACCAGCCCAGCTTAAGGTAACATGGTACTGTTACACTTCTCTGACACCATCTTCTGTTTTTTAAAAGAGTATTTTAAACCAATGGGGATTGCTTCTGTTTTTTTCTGAAAGATCTAGTTGTTAAAAGTATTGTTTTTTTCTAAATAACTGTCATTATGCTTCTGATGAAGGACTTGGTCTGAAAGCTAGAGCACTCTGTTCTTGTTGTTACATCTATGTTGGTCCATTAAAAGGTATCAAATCATTTGCTTCTGGATCTCCGCTAAGTGTAAGATATTTTCACCGGAAGGACAGAAAGGAAAAGAGCGGTCCCAAATCAAGGGACTCACCCTCCAGATGCAGACTTCTTGAGTGCACAGTGAAACCATCAGCACAGAAGGCAGAGGCCCTGGAAGCTAATATATGGTCATGGCAGGCATGTGCCTGGGTGCAGGAGAGTCACAAGAGGCTGATGGTGAAGCCTGAGGGCCATAGTGAAAACAGGTCAGAAGATGACCAAGAGAGCAACTGACTGACTGAAAATGGTAGCAATGAGGTTACCTGAGGCTTGACTCATAAGACAGTAAACACTGGTAAAGACAGACACATAGCTATGACCATGATGTGGGGAGGTCAGAAGATGGAGGCAAAATGAACCTGAATGAAACCATTGAGGGAGAACATGGAGCTGAGTTGGCCCAATCAAAAACAAGAGAGAAGCCTACTGCCAAATGTTGGAAAGTCATGCCATGTCAAATGAAAGGCTGAGCAGTAGAGCAGTGACTTTGCTAGTGACTGATGCTGGAATGGGAAGGCACTAGGACCCAGGAGTCAGCCAGAGCCAAGTCTGGCAAGGCAGGAAGGATGCAGAGTTGCAGAACACAGAGGCACTGAAGTAGTGTATCTGAGCTAAAGAAAGCACCATAGGCAGAGTGAGAGCTACACAAAAAAGACCTACTGGAGCTACAGTCTGGCCAGTAAGGGGAGCAACAGCAACAGCCAACAGGTGGGAGCAATGTGGCAACAAGCAAGCCAGCATCTAAACCCAAAGACCACTGGGAAGTAGATAGGAGTAGTAGGAGATTGTATATGCCAGCGGAGGATGGACACTGTCTCCCAGAGGCAGATGGGTGGTGGCAGAAGTACAGGAGGTACGGGATCAAGCAGACAGGCTTCTGCATGGCGGCCAGAAGAAAACAAAAATTCAGAGCATCCAAAGGATGCTTGGACATGCATGATATTAACCCTTAGGCTGCTAGAAGATTTAGAACATATAGGTTTTTAGGACAGGATATCCAGTCAGTGGCACAGGATATCCTGTTGGTGGCAGCCTAAAGGTTAACCATGCAGGAGGTGGTACCCCTCCAAACTATGGGCAAAGCCGTTCAGTTCTGAAACTGCCCTGACAACTCTACTGGATCAGAGAAGCTTCAGATGGGTCCAGAAGGCTGTCAGCAGTCTCTTGGATCTCATTCAACACCCTATTGGCTGTCCAAAGGGCATGCATATGTGCGGCACACTACAGTTCCCTTTTAGCAACAGACCCGAAGCAAAGGGGGACAGATCATCCCAAATGGGATTGCACCTCTGCTCTTTGGCACTATACTCAGAAGTCTGCATGCTTATGATTACATATGGGATGCAATTCACTAAGGGGTCATTTGCATTCCATTATATGGCCAATAGCAGCTTTGTGCAATGCTTCCTTGTGCAAATGCATGGGCACTGTGCAAAGTGTTGACTTTTGCGCCCACCCTTAGTTGATCCCCATACATTAACCAATGAATCATTGGAAGTCTGGAGGCAACCCCATATGTCTGATCACTGATGTTATAATAAACAGATCTTGGCAGTCAAGTGGTAGCCTCCTTTTGCTGAATCCCAGATGTTCCAGTATTGCTCACCCCAGCAGTCTGGTGATACCTCCCTCCTGCCCCAATCCTCATGTAAACCTAATCCAACCCTGGCAGACTAACCCTGGTAGTCAAGTCATAGTCCCCTAGTGGTACCTGATTCCAATGTAAAATTAATCCAACCCTGGTGGTCTAGTGATATTTTCCTCTCACCCTGATCCCTCATGTAACATTATGCCCCCCTCCCTGGCCCACATACTCAGCACCTACAAACCCACACACACCTCCAGCACCCAACCTACCAGAATACACCCATCCCCATTGGCAGGAAAGCACATACAGTAACAGCCATGTACCCTTTTCTCACTACCTTGGCTGGCTGCAGTCTGAATGACAGGAACCATGTATGCGCATATTGTAGAAACACTACAATACACCTGTGCTCGGTCCCTGTCATTCATATAGTGACCAGTCAAAGTGGTGAGCATAGGGTCTCTGCCAATCACCATCTACAGCTCTGCCCACCAAAAAGGACAGGTTTATTCTGGTGGGCAGTGTGCCAGATGGAGCAGAGGGGGTGGTTGGTGCTGAGAGGGTGTACCAGGGTGGGGGATGACATGCTACATAGGGGATAAGAATTACGGAAGGTAGTACTAGACTACCATGGTTTGATTCATTTTACATCAGGATTGGGGAAAGACTACTAGGACCTGTTTTATTATAACATGGGGGATTATGGGGGAGGGAGTGTCACTAGCCTACCTAGGTCATTTTACCTTTACATCAGGGACCAGACTAACGGGGGTAGTTTTTTGCCACTGTGTGGCACCACTGCTGCTGGGTATAGCCAGGGTCATACACCACTGTGCTCATCGATGAGTAGGATTTTGGAAGTGATAGCACTAGCACTTCCAAAATTATCTAACTATACCCCAGCATCCTATATGCAAGAGGTTTCCCTAATGTGCGTGGGCGCTGTGGTGTATTTACTGAATTAGGTGATTTTTATACTAATTTTTATTGCTTTTATGACTATTTTGTCATTAACTAAAGCCACTGCTCAACTAACAAATCCCTTATTATTTTTACATATACAGAGCAGTTCCACTGCTCACTTGCATGCAGATCTGCGCTACTGGCCCTGCAGTTAGCAGGCAGTGTAGATTTCCATATAAGTGAGGGCATGCTATGGGCCCTATGCACAAAAGGTATCCCAGTGCTATGCACCTAGGGCCAACATACACACATCCTGGGTGTCTGGACACACACAGGTGCATAAATCGAATGCACCAACTCCGCATCCCTGCCCAGGGCCATCTGCGAGGGATCCTACACAACCTAGCAGCTGGTCTAGGCAGGGGAAATCTGAGGGCATGCTTATGGAAGGTTGGAGAAGCATGGCATGCATGATGCCCAGTACACTCTGCCGGTCCAGTGTCAGGGGTCTTTCCATTACAGCAGCAACAGGGCTGCTGTAATGGCGCTGCACCCCCTGACTAGCAGCCACAGGGCAACACAGGCAGTCCGGGGGGGGTAAGAGGAAGTAAGCTGTTGGTTAATTAGGATCTGCAGCTTATCTGTTAGGTAGGAAAATGGGCAGACTAGGTGGGCCAAGCGGTCCTTATCTGCCATCAAATTCTATGTTTCTATGTTTCTGTGTAACATGGCACCCCAGAGCCATGGATACCTGCTCTCCTCCATGCGATGTAGGGGTCAGGGTATTTGCAGGCTGTGGGGCCACTGATTTCCAAAATAGTTTTTTGGGAACATGACAGTCCATATGCAAGCCACCATGTCCCATGATCCACTGCTCCCAAGGAGCAGGTGATCCACTGCGGGGCCCAGTCAGGGCTTCCAGTGGAAAGCCCCTGGCCTGGCCCACGTCCCTCTTACCATGCCCACCCCATGCACAGATCTATGAGGCCGCAGATCAGGCCCGCCGGAGGCCATGCATACTAGCCCCACGCATCCCATGGGAGCCAGGTACATGGTGCACAATTGTGCGGCCAGGTATGCATCCCTACTGGCATGTTCTAGACATAATAGGGAGGTCACGTGATGGCATCTAGCTAGATAGCAGCTGGGATACTGAGCTCCCCCCGCTGGCCACCTTTTCTGATCGTTTAATTAATCATCCTGGTTCTTTTTCGATAAATCTGCCCAATAAACGTCTGGTGAAGGTACCTGCTACTACTTAACGATCGCTGTTGAAGAAAGTATTGCTTGTAGGATCGCGATGGAGGTGGATGGGAAGCAGGCCTAAGTCAGGCATACACCCCCTGCATCCCCAGAGAAGGCTGCTAAGAAACAACGGAATCAGGCCCCTACTAAAGGGGATCGAAGTGGGGACAGAGTGCAACAGGCTACTCCACTAACGGAGGATAGGTTCCTCCAAGAACTTACTCCTTTAAAAGATATCTTGAAAGAATTAACTGGTGAGCTAAAATCCTTGCGTAGCAATCTTTCCTCTGTCTCCATTAGAGTCTCAGATATGGAGACCAGAATAACCTCGTCAGAATTGTGGAGGTCCAGAACCAAAATGGAGATTACCGAACTCAGGCAACAAATAAAGAAATTACAGGCCAAGACTGAAGATTTGAGGGCGAATCTACTAAATAATCTTTTAATCATGGGCTCATTTGAGCTGGAAGAAGGCCCAGACATCGTGGCCTTCCTGCAGAAGTTTTTATGTAAGGTGGTAGGCCCATCCCCTATTAGCCCCTCTTATCACTTAGAACGGGCACATCGTTCTTTGAGACCTAGGCCTGCAGCTGGGTTCCCTCCACGCCCTATCATCATCAAGTTTTTGAATTATGTGGAGAGACACCACGTCTATACGAAGTCCTGTGAACTGAAAGAAATCCTGTGGGAAACATCCAAAATCCGGATTACTCAGGACCTACCTAAAGAGACCCGAGAGAAAAGAGCTGCCTATCACCCAGTGGTGCAGAAACTAATAGCTGCATCTATTCCTTTTAAGATGGTCTACCCAGCGACTCTGAAAATTACCATCAATGGCACCACTGCTAGTTTCAATTCCCCGGAGGCTGCCCGCAAGGACCTGGAGGCTAAGTTGCCAGAGTTATTCAAAGCGCAAGGCTGAGAGACCTTAACTGTTATTACCTGGGATTTTGAGCCTTATATTCTGGCTGAACTAAATTTGTTTCTATAGTTGTATCAGTTTTAGTAGTGATGTTTACTTATCGGTAATGGCGCTGTACCTCCTTGCTTTTGCCTTCCTTCTCTGGTCTCCTCTCTGTTGTCCCTGCTGTTTCTCCGGTTTCTCTGGTCCCTTCTTCTCAGTCCCCCTCTTTTGGATTTTCTTGCCCGGTTTGGGTGGTGGTGGTGGGCGAGCTCTGGACTCGCAGTGCTTTCCCCCCCATTCCCGTCCATGTACCCTCCCGATGGAGCTATATTCTGGCGGTAGTTGTTTCCGGGTGGAGACTTCCTGGGAGGTGGACCTTTTTTGGTCCCTCTGCCTTTTGGTTCCCCCTGGAAACAGCGGCCTTTAGATGGGTCTTGCCCAGATGTACTGCCTGCATGGGGATTTCCTCGACTTTCGTTGGCTCTCTGGACTCCCTACTTCATGTGGCCTATATGGACTCGGGTAGGGGTTTTCCTTTCCTTCCTTCTCGTACTGGTTTCACCGGTGAAGACGTTTGGGGGGATCGTTTGTCGGTTTAGATTGGGGTAATGGGTTCTCTGTGGCTGGGTGGCTGTGTTGGCACCCGTGCTCCCTTACTCGACTGTTCCCCTTCCCTATCTTCTTTCATTCTATCTGTTCATGATACTGGTATTGGGTTTCTGGGGGGGGTGGCTGTGTGGGTGGGGGTTCGGGCTTGGTGTGCTTGCTCACTGGATGTGGAATGCGAGCCATACATGGGGTTGTTGGCTGACCTCCCCCTGGTGCTGGGGCTTTTTGGGAGTATGATACTGTATGTGTTGGTCTGCATTCTCCTGGGATTGTGCCTGGCTTTATTGGTTTGTTGGCACTGGCGCCCAGCTCTGGGGTTTGGAGGTTCGCACTGGGTGTTTGGGGTTCGAGCCTTTTGGACGCTAGGGTCATTTTTCGGCTACCCTGGCTCGACTCTCCTGTATATACTTATTTTTGATTTGTATGGATATTGGCTGCTGGGGGGTTGGTGCAGGGGGACTTAGTTTTAAATACTTTATGCTATGGGGATTTATGGTCATTGGGGAGGGGATGGGATGATTTTCTTTCTAAAATTGGATCTCTTTTAATTTTCTGGTTTCTGGGTCCTGGGTGGGGTGTGGGGGGTTGGGGATTAATAATTAATGACCAGATGTTTTGTATGGTTTCTGGTTTGTTGCAATAGCATATTTCTGGGGGGGGTTTGACTGTTCAAAATGTTCCAGGGGTTTTAAGGTTGGGTGATTGCCTCGGGACCAATTCTGTCTGGCTTGGGTCTCACGGCTGGGTTTGCCTACTTTGCTGGTGTGGGCCTTGTTCCTACCCTGGCTGGATGAGCCGGATAAGGTTATTGCGATTGAGTCCCAGGCCAGAGCAGTTCTGGGTGGATACTGGGTCCCGGGCCTTTTATTTATTTTATTTTTTATTTATTGTTGAGATCAGTTTTACAACCTTTGAGTCAAAGACTCGTTTACAAAGGTACCTCATCAAAAAAGGGGGGGAGACAACAATAGAGTGAGGTTAGGACAGGGATGATGAACAGGTTAGATACATAAAATATACATTTGGAGAGTGCAGACAGCGAAGCTGTACTGGAGCAAACTTGTGAAGGTACTAACATTGGTAAAACAACAGGAGATACATTATTCAATTTAACAACATGTCACAAACTAATATGTAGAGTTAAAAGGACCGGAAGGTGAGGGGCTTGAAAAGGTTAGAAGGAACCGGCACAGGGCAGCTACAAACATTTACAGCATCGGTTGTCAATAATATGCTGGCAGAGGGCGATTTTGAAGCGGCCAATACCTGGGATCTTAGAGATGGTTTCAGGAAGGGAGTTAAACCAGGACGGGGCTAGGTGATGGAAAGATCTTTGGCAACGAGAGGTCCTTGCTCTGGGAACGTTGAAGGTGGCTGCGGCGGCGTACCGGGTTGGCAGGGACCTAGCAGCCCGCAGCAAAGGTCCAGAGACCCCAGGAGGGCAGAGGCCTGACATGGATTTTTTGGCCAGTAGGCAGGTTTGATATTTCAGTCTTTCCTCAAGAGTGAGTATTTTTGTGGCGGAGTATAGCAGACAGGTGTCGGTTCTGCTGTGGGCACTGTGAGAGCCCACAGGCTTTGTTGATAGAGGTCTGGACTTTGGATAAGGCAGAGCGCCAGCAGCAGTGTAAACAGGAGTCCGTAGTCAGCCAGTGATAATACTGAGGTGGTATGGCTAGTTTTAAGGCGGGTCTGGGAGACAGTCTTTGTGGCGGTAGAGAAGACCGATCCTGGAGTTCATTGCAGATGCCAAAGCTTTAAGGCGGGCATGGAAAGTAAGGCCGAGTCAAAGGTGATGCCCAGGTACTTATAGGATGAAACCTGCTCCAGAGGGAGGGCATGCTGGTGGTGATGTGGAGGGAAAGTCCCTGGCATTGTTTTGCCGATGAGAAAATAGCATGGACTTAGTTTTCTTTAGGTTCAGGACTAGCGGTGATTATTGAACCACTTTTCGGTTGGAGGAAGGCGCTAGCATGATTTGGAGTGGGAGTGGGTCAGGGTGTGATGCAAGGATAACAGCGTCATCAGCATAGAGTAATATTTTACTGGAACAGGAGCTGGGGAAGGTGTTCAGGAATAGGCTGAAAAGGGTCGGGTCAAGGATGGAGCCTTGGGGGACACCCAAGTGTACAGGAAGGTAGGAGGAGAGGGTCCCATTTAGCTTGACTCTTTGGGACCTGTTGTGTAGGTAGCTTGCGAACCACTTCAGGGGGCTGGCTGCGAGACCCAGTATGCTAAGGGAGTTTAGTAGCAGGGGGTGGCACACCGTGTCGAAGGCCTTGGACAGGTCTATAAAAACCGCCCCTGCGAGATGACCTTTGTCAAGTGCTGAGTGAATGTGGTGGGAGAATTCCAGAAGGGCAGTGGATGTGCTACGGTCAGGGTGAAAACCGTGTTGCTCTGGACAAAGAAGGTTGTAGTTAGTAAGATATTCCGAGAGCTGTGTGTTCACTATTTTTTCTAAGGCTTTGGATGGGGGGGAAGGATGGAGATGGGCCTGTAGTTATTAGGCAGAGTGCGTCCCCAGACTTGTGGATGGGGTTATTTCAGCTTGCTTCCAGGCCTTAGGGAATTGGCCAAACATAGGATTTGTTAATAATAAGCGCTAAGGGTAAGTATGACATCCAGCACGGTGTAAGTATCCTGAGTCAAGAGGGTCATTGATAGGGTTCTGAGAGGGAGGGATTTATTAAGAAAGGTTTGGCATCGTGGGGTGAGATCATTCAGAAGTGGAATTGTGGCCTGAAATGGGAGCATGGGTGGGTTTGCAACTGGTCTGAAAATGGGCTGGAGGACGGTACTTAAGTCAGTGAAGGTTTTATTAAGGCAGTCAGCAATACAGGTGGGGTCAGTCGAGACAGTCCCATTTATGACAATCTGGGATGGAGGGGGGGAGCGGGTCTTACCATTTAAATCTTTAATGTTGTCCCAGAAAGCTCTGGACGAGCCTTTATCCGGGGGGTGCACCTTGTTTCTGTATATTATGATGGTTTTGTCTGGATATCTAGTTGTTTTATCATGTTTTTAAAATGGCTATGAATACAGTCAAAATAGAGTCCTGGAATGTTAGAGGGCTTAGGGATCGGGTCAAACGGCTGCAGGCCTTTAATCATTGTTCATTGCTTCACATTGATATTCTTTTTTACAAGAGACACACTTATGCCATGATGATGTTAGGTTGCTTTCCCGATCTGGCTTTTCCCAATCTTACCTTGCCGGAAATTCCTGCTTTAGTAAAGGGGTTACAGTTCTTATTAAAAGGCATGTATTGTTTACCAAAGAGTTGACTGTCTCAGACCCAGAGGGGAGATTTGTCCTGGTGAAAGGTACTCTGAATGGCAACAATGTGGCCCTTGGTTCTGTGTACGGTCCGGTGGGGAGGAACCCCATTTTCTTCATGACTTTGGCGGATAAGTTGGCTGGCTTTCTTCCTGCTCAATTTATATTGGGGGGGGACTGGAATATGCCCTTCTCATCTACTCTGGATAGGGAACCGCAGGGTAAATGCCCTTCTTCTCCGGCTCAGCGGGCCTTTTGGGATTTGTCCTCGATGCTGGGCCTATGTGACCCTTGGCGGCTCGCTAACCCTTCTTGTCGTGCCTTTTCCTTTCAATCTCAATCACACGGTACTAAGTCGAGGCTAGATATGGTTTTAGTCAGTCTTCCTTCCTCCCGAACATCTCTGTCTGGTATCGAGCCAATCATTGTGTCGGACCATGCTATAGTCTGGATACGAATGTCTTTAAACCCTGATTATTCTCGTGACTCTATGTATGCTAAACACACAGTTGTTAAAAGATCATCAATGTGTTTCAGAAATTAGTTCCCGGATTTCCCTTTTTCTGGCTGATAATTTGAATTCTACCCCTAGGGTTGACATGGTATAGGGCGCTCTGAGGTGTTATCTTAGGGGCAAACTCATTAAGATGGCCTCCTTTAGGAAGAAGACACGGTTGGCTAGGTCCTCGGCCCTGAAGAACAAACTAAGGGAGTTAGAAGCTAATTATTCTATAACTTCTTCTATATCGGATCTTAAGGAGCTTTTGTTAACTAGGAACGAATACTCGGACCTTTTGAAAGAAAAAACAGAATATTGTTTGATGAAAACCCAGGCTAGGTATCTGGATCTTGGTGAAAAATCCGGTAAACTGCTGGCTTTGCGTTTGCATACACTTGAGAGCTCGAGGATCATTCCTTCCTTGTCTTCCCCTTCTGGTAGTGTACTTTCCTCACCTAGGGATATTACGCACATCTTTAAGGAATACTACTCGGGCCTTTATAGTCATTCCTCATCATCCCATCCCATCTCGGCCATCAGGGAGTATGTAAGAGGAATAGGTATCCCTTGTATATCAGAGACCCAGCAAGCGAGCCTATTAACCCCTATTTCAGCTGAAGAAATAAGGAGCACCATTGCTTCCTTGGTCCCAGATAAGGCGCCGGGACCGGATGGTTTCCCGGCAAACTTCTATAAGGTATTTGCTAAAGATTTGATCCCTGTTCTTCTCAAATTATATAATTATTTGCCGGTCTCCTCTGAGCTTGATCCTGCTCTGTTCGAGGCTACTATAGTTTTAATTCCCAAACTGGACAAAATTCTCACTGATCCGGCTAATTACCGTCCCATCTTTCTCCAAAACTATGATATCAAAATTCTAGCTAAAATACTTGCTGAAAGGATCAAGAAGGTCTGGTTGGAGCTGTTGAGCCCTGAGCAGGCCGGTTTTGTACCGGGGAGGTCGGCGGCAGACCACTTGAGGACTCTGTCGCATATTTCTCAGTACGCCCAAACTGCCATATGTCCGGTTGTTTGGTCTTCTTGATGCTGAGAAAGCATTCGACCAGGTTGATTGGTCCTTTCTGTGGACAGTAATGGAGGAAATGGGTTTTCCGCCCCTTTCTGACTATGATTCAGACTTTTACAGTTGCCCTTCTGTTAGGATTTACTGCAATGGGGTCTTATCTTCCTTCTTCCGCTTTTTCGCTGGTACCAGGCAAGGTTGCCCTCTTTCTCCTTTACTATTTAATCTATTTTTGAGCCTTTGCTGGTTAAACTCAAGTCGCTCTTCAGGTGAGAGGTATTATGTTACAGCAACGGAATTGGTTCTCTCTGCATATGCAGATGATGTCTTGTTGCACTTAACAGATCCGTGACATCTTTAAAGGTCAGCTCTTGATATCATTATGCAGTTTGGTTCTTTTTCTCATAAACTGAATATCTCTAAATGTGAGATTTTCCTTAAATAAGTATACTAATAAACAGGACTTTCTTTCCTTTGAATGAGATGGACTTCAGATCAATTGATATCTGGGAATCCATTTTTCCACTGATCTTTCCTTTTGAAAAACTAAATCTGGTCAGAGTTAGAGACTGATCAGTCAGGATTTACAGTGTTGGTCAACCCTCCTATCTCACTTTGGGGTCGAAGTCAACATTATTAAAATGAATGTTCTTCCCCGGATCTTTATCCACTGAATCTGACCAATCTCTGATTCCTCTTTCCTTTTCCAGCAGCTTCATCGGCTGTTTTCAAGTTTTATTTGGCTGGGAAGGGTGTGCGACGTCCTATGCCAACCTCTCGCTCCCCTAAAGACAGGGGTGGTTTACGGCTGCCCAATCTCCTGCTGTACTACTGGGTGGCTCACCTTTCTAAGTTAGGAGTTGGTTCTCCATGAGTACAGAGAACCCGGTCCAATTTGGCTCCAGCTGAGCGGACTTTCTTTCTGAACTTGGACTGGACATGTCCATTGTTTTATTTGCCCCTGAAGGCTCTTTCACAGTTGGTTCCGAACAACACGGTGTTAGGCTCTCTTAGGTCATGGGCACAGTGTCTTAAGTTCTTCGGATCTCTAGTGAACTGGACCTGGGACAGCCAGTGGTCCTAAACCCTAACATTAGATTGGGGAATTCTTGATCACGCCAAATTGGCTCCTCAATTTAAAGATGCCAGAGTGGAACATCTGTTTAATCAAGATTCGCTTACGTTGGATGATATTCTAACGAAATTTGATATACCAAGCAAAGGGATTTTAAGGTCTTCCATTTGGCACTTGGTGGGTAATAAATTGCATCACCTTTAGACAGTCGTTGTACATCCCTTTCTGTCCAATATTATCAGTCTTGCTTCCCAGTCCCACTCCATCTCGTCAATTTATTCTTTTCTCCTAAATTTTAATTCACAGGAGGATGCCGAGGGCCCTTCGGTCTGGACAAATCTTCTCCCTGAGGTTGTCCCGGTCTGGACTAACATTTGGCATAATTTACATAGATATCACACTCAGGATAGGTTGCGATTAACACAGTATTACATTGTGAATAACCTTTACTATACTCCTGTTAAACTCTTTCAGCGTAAGATGGTTTCCTGTTCGGACTGTTTCAGGTGCTTACAAGCCGAGGGCAATTTAATTCATATTTTTTGGGAATGCTCCAAAGTTGCTCCATTGTGGTCCTTGATCCGGGAGAACTTGGATCCTCTTCTGGGTCTGAGCAGGTTTTTTTGTCCGGAAGTTTGTGTTTTGGGTGATTTTTCCTATGTAGATAGTGTGGAGCGCCGATATCATATGGCTTTAGTGTCCATGGCGGTTAAGAAGCTGGTCCTAAGACATTGGAAGGACCAATTGGTTTTATCATATGCAGACTGGTTGAAGGAGATAATGTCCTATCTCCAATCAGAGAACCTGATTGCCAGCTTTAAAGATCGTATGGATTTGTTTCATAAAAGATGGGGTAAACTCTAAACTTTATGTTTGTCTTAATATCAAGGCCTGGCGACCGACCCTTTTGCCCTCACATAATATTTATTTCTGCTTAGTTGTGGATTCTAGATCTTCCTTTTTTGTTTTTATGTGATCTATGATGTTTAAAACTAAGGTACTTTATTACAGGCACACAGTGATATCCAGAATTAATGGGGTTCTTAGATCTTTTGTTGGTGCACCCAATTGGGATTGGGGAGGTGGGTTTTTGAGGGAGGGGGTTCTTTGGTTTCTTAGGTTGTACGATATATGTACTATTTCTCTGTTTACATATTTCTGGAGTGTTGTGTATTTGTTTTGGGGAGGGGGGGTCTTGTTTTTCTCTGTTTCAGTGTTTTTTCTTTGTTGTATTTGTATTTTGGAAACTAATAAACTTAAATTTCAACAAAAAAAAAAGTTCTAGACATAATAGTGCCTAGGGCCCTAAATGCTCATGACAGTGCTATGGAGTGGGGACTTGTTTACATTATGAAGCTGCACTTTAACTTTGATAAGAAAAGTAGAAAACAGAACACTTACCCCCTCCACTGCATGCACTGGTTGTGAAAAATGTTCACAGAAAGGGACCACTATAAGCTGATAATAAAATGTCCTTTATTGAGATCAAACCACCAAAAAACTGCAAGAAGGTAGATAATGAACAATAGTGTGCCTCCACACCAGTGTTTCATAAACACATTGAAAAAAACATGCAAGGCATTTGTGAAACATTAGAGTCTGGAGTATAGATAACTGTTGCCCCTGTAAAGGTCATGCAGGTTTTCTGGAGTAACCATCTCAGTCCCAAATATCTAGACCAAACTGCGTACCAGCCATGCAGTCATCTGTTGCAGTGCATGTTAACCCTGTTGCTCTCCCATCAGTTTTCACTCTCACTATGGCATTTGTTATTCTTTGTCCTTTTCTTTTTGCATAGCAATGTACATATGGACTGCCTGCCCACACTGCTTGCACATCTGTGCCCAGGGGTTCCCTATCCCACTATTACAGCTCCCAGCTTCATAATTCAATGTCCCTTCAGCACACATTTTATGACTTTAGCAGGGTGCCATTTACACTATGGGCACTTCACTTTGCTTCTACTGTGGTATTCTGATATGGACCCTAATAATACAGAACAAGCTTTGTATTTGCCAGAGAAGAGTGTCATGTATGGAACTTCCCTCACCAAACTCCCCAGCTCTCCTTAACTAGTAGACCCCAACTTGGCTCACTGGACATCAGTCACACCATACTTCCATGTATCACCAGGTAAACCCCATGACTCACCCTCCAATGTTGCTTTCTAGAGGAGTAGGTCATGGGCCCCGTCTCCTTTTCTGTTTCTTCTTCCCTCTTCTCTTTATGGACCTGCTTCTCCTACCTTACTCCTATAGTCACTGTTCCAAGAATCTCTGTGAGTGCTTGATGGACTCAGCTTGAGCAGGTCTCCCGGGTCACCCCACCACCAGGATGTTCCAAAATGATCTTCAGGGGAACCCACCATAGCCCCAGAAACTATTAAGGGTTATCTATAGAGGGGATACCTCCCCTGGGGTTTCCACATCCTCCCAATCATCCCACAAAAATCTCAAAATATGGGCAATATCCCTGTTCCTCTTACATGATTCCTGGGAGTTCATGTTCTGTGTTGGGTGAAAAGGCTCCTTCCTGGCAGCCTCTAAAGTCCTACTGAGTGGCAATCAGACATCCTCACTTCAGCAGGATGTTCAGGACCTCATGCCACTCTCAGGACTCAGAGTGATGGGCACTTTCATTTCAAGGTGGGGGCATACCTAGGGGTGCCTCCTGTGCACCTGGCCCAATACTTGCTACCAGCCCCTCAGTCAGTACTGTTGAGTACCTACTCAGGCTGAGCACATTGTAGTAACCCCTGAAACTGCAGCACACTACTGGTAGTGCCTGCACACTCCCTCACCTGGCATCTGTGCAAATAGTGGATCAGCCAGCCCCTCACCTCTGCCCTGTAGAGCGTCTGCCAGGTGACGACATCTGGGGCATCAACATTCTTACCAGCTTTAACTGAAATGTTTAACAGCCAAAAACCAGTACATGCTAAATGGCCCCACAAGGGCACCTCATCATTATATAACTCCTCCCACACTAGCTATACCCACAAAGGAGAATGCCAAGGTTATCTTTTCTCCACTGGCCAACCATTGGATATAACCACCTTTCCCTACTGTAAGGAGGGGTTGTTACAATCATATTAATGGCAGTTTGTTTTTTCTCCTCAATTATTTCTACCTTCCACCACCCCGTGACATGGGTACCACCAGGCACCTGATGACTGCAACCCAGGTAAGCTCATGCTGCCATCAGCAGCATCAGCCAGCCCTGGTTGCAATAATTCTGAATGCTTGAGTCTATTCATGATCCCGGGTCACTCATACGTTTGCACTGCACCACCACTGGGTCACTGAGTAGCCCTTCCACCAAGTATTAGAATTAAGGTACTCACTAGCATTGCTCAGAACCTACTGATTAAGTTCTATTGTGTATATATCAGACAATCAGAACTTCCTATTCCAGCTCTGATTCCTGGAATTAGAGTCAGAATTGGAAGCTCTGATTCTGCATCCCCCTCCAAATCCATTGCACACAAAACCTCTCTCCCACTCAGTTAAATTGCCAACAAGCCTGTTGTGGGCCAGGAAAATACCATCCCTCTTCCCCACCCACATCTCCTTCCCTTTACATTATGTGCCACTGCTGGCTGGGGTCCAATTCCCCATGCTGTGCTGCTGTGATGTCTCTGTGTAGACAGGTCTGATTCAGGATGGATGGATGAGGTAAGCAGTGACGGTCTGGCAGAGTCATCGCCCCCTTCAGGCCACAAAAACAGAAATGAATAATGACCCCCTCTCCAGTAAATGGTGACACAGTGGTCCCCCCTGCAACCTGTTCCCCCAAATCTTGGTCCGTGGGGGTGCTCCACACCCCAGATCCAACAGGGAAACATCCCCCACAGCTCTCTTTCAATTTCCCAGATAGTCCAATAGTGTGCATTGTGATCCAAGCCAGTCCCCAACTCCCCATATACCCAGCAGCTTCATCCTCCTTCTCCATGAGTGACTGCTGGGTAGGTGGACAACTGAGAGAAAGCCCTAGGTTGAAGGCTCTACCAGATGCTTTTTTGAGTAAGTTGTCTGGTGGTGGCTACCTAGAGCCTTCTTTCAGTCATCCACCTCCCCAGCAGTCACTTGGGGAGATGGAGGATGGAGCGGCTGGGTGCATGGGGAGTTGAGAACACAACTGGACCATCACACTATGCACACTATTGGACAATGGCTGTGGCTGACTGTCTGGCAAATTGTTTAAAAGTCACCTTTCGGGATATTTGCTTTATGTATTGGATTTAAGGCAGGGGTGACACATGGACTAGGGTATGAGGGCCATGTTGCAGGGGAGAGCTTGGCACCACAGCTTGCTGGGGGGAGAGACGTTCATTTCAGTTTCTGTAGACTGAAGGGGGAGTCGAAGCTGCTAGACCTCCTAAGCCTGCCTCATCCATCCTGCTTGATCTAGTCCTGCCTTCACAAACTGAGAGAGAGAGAGAGAGAGAGAGAGAAGCATCACCACATGGGAAGTGGGACCCCAGCCAACAGCACTTACACTTAAGGTAAGGTGTGGGAGATTAGGTTGGGGGATGGGGAGGACTTTTTTTCAGACCCACAGTGGGTTCCTTGGTGCTTCTACTAAGTGGAGAAGGTTGTAAAAAGGCTAAGGCAGTATTTGGATGCGTAGTCTGATTCTGACTCTGCATCCAAGTAAGGTGTTTGTAATTTGAATTATTGGTCTTGAATACCAAAATCTGGACTTCCAAAAAAAAGACTGAAATCTGATAAATCCAGTTCAGTTCAGTGAATTCTCAGTAACCCTAGTACTCACAAACCATTAAAAATATTTTAGTTTAGTTATCCCCCCACTATCAACACACAAATGCCTACACAGTCAGGGTTTATTGCTAATACTAAATTAAATGGCCTCTAATGCACAATGGGGCCTGTGTGCATATATGCGGAATGCCTATGCACCATGTATCCACGATGCATAGGCATCACTAAGTTCAAGAGCCATGCATCAGGGGTCCCGCAGGCACCCATGGCATGCAAGAAAGGGACTGCACCCCTTCTGCACTCAAGTCCCCTGGCTGTTTGCACAGCTACACATGCGGACAGTCCAGAGGAGTGTCCGGGGGTGTACCCACACTCTGCGCCATTCACTAGGGCATGGAGTACTGGATGAAGGGAACACAGGCTATGCGAAAAGGTATCCTACCATAGCTGCTGCACACTCCCCACAAAGACCACTCACCAGACACAGTGGGATAGTAAACCCCACCTCTGCCATGGTGCCCCAGCCCTCTGGTCAGGCAGAGAGGGCTGTGGGCAGCCATTAGAGTGATCACCCTTTTAATTTAATAACCCAGGAGCTGCAGCTCTCCACAACCCATTGCTCTATGTGGAGCACGGGATCCACTCACAGACTAAGACAGGCATCTGATTGGATGCCCACCTACGCCTGTTGATCTGCCCCTGCACTCTAATGTGCTGAGGGGTGAGGCCACGGACAGGTACCCTGCTTTGACTAGCAATCATGAATGTCATGCCCCATGCATCTGTCTGAGGATGCAGAGATGCCCAGGCTGGGTACATGCCTCTCACGTGTACCCGACCCATGTTAGTGCAAAGCAACCAATCTGAGCAATATAATATAAGAAGAAAATTAAAACAAAACCTGCTGTAGAGAACAGAGACACATTTCTGTCTGAAACCTCCTTTTAACTATTGATCAATTATTAAAAAAATCAAGGGCACCATACGCAGCCATAGTGGTGAGTGGTGGTAACTGGGGGTGCAAAGGGCTCTCTGGACCACTACTCATCAATACTGTAATACACAAATGGGTACTACTGTCTGTAGGGGGTGGACTGTCCCCTGCAACATCTGCACTACAGAAACATATCCAGATGTTACTGGTCACACATTGGCTGTGCGACCACTACCATACCGGATGACAATGGCTGCAGAGGTCAGCCCATGGGATGGCACTAGGTACAGTGTGCTATGTCATGTCCTGTATCCTAGGCATTCTGTGCTACTACTGATGTCCTACTTCCACCTCATGCATTAAAGGTTGCTTCGCTGCTGGTCAAGACCACGGTGATCATCTCTGGTGGCCCTAAGGTCCATAGGCAACGTAGCCCACTGCTGCAGCAGTTCTCCTCCTGGGTCACTACGCCTTGGGACCAGGAGGAGGATGCCGCAGCAGTGTAGCCTACTGCAGTATGTACATGGGATCCCTTTGCCCTGGCCCCATGTATTCCCATGTTCAGGGTTGATGTGCACCGCCTAACCCTTCCACCGTGGGAACGAATATTCTGGCTCACAAGGCTGTGACTCCATCATAAACTGTTTTCAGCAGTTCTCCTCCTGGGTCACTGTACCTTGTGGCCAGGGGGAGGGTGCCAAAGAGTCACCATGCATAGCACAACAGCACCTCTATGCATACCCACACCTTCATTACATCAGCCCACTCCTTTCTCTGTGCTGGTGCAGAGACCTGTGTGCTACCACAGGAAAGATTTGTAAACCCTTTGTGTACGTCACAGAAGGGATGCAAGGTAGAAATGTGCCACAAAATGGTAGTTGCAACCACTTTTCAACACAAGATGACCTTTATGTAAGGGGCCTCTAGTACAATAAAAATGTTACACCCTACATTACATGCTGACCCATCTACATATTGGTAAGGTTACCACTTGTGAGGTCAGTGATCCCGGTTTGGGAACAAGCTTGAGTCACCAGGGTACAACTGTGGGAGGAGAACTCCCCAGTGTCCTCCTCTGCATGTGTTACAGTTCAATACTTGACATTTCAGCACTACGTGGAGGTGTCTGGATGGCACAAGCTAAGCAGGGATGGCAGTGATAAGGAGAAGTAGATGGCCTTGTGGTGGCATGCCCATTGCATGCCTAGTAATATGTTCACAACCCAGTGGCTCAAGGATGAGCAACATCAGGAAGAAAGGCCACCCCCCCCGCATGCAAGATGATACCAGAATATTTGGGCCTTATACTGTCCACCCAGCAGCCCCACTGCCACTGAATTTGGACTCTGAGTGGGGGCTTCCCATCCCACCCCCCACTGGCCCTACTGTGATAGGGTTCCTCTCCCCCTCACACACACAGCAGGTAAGGAGGTGTTTGGGTTCTGGGTAATGTGACAGGACTAGATGGTAGTCAGACTGAGGGCTGAATAAGAACTAATTACAAAAAACTGCATTACATTATTTCATTCAATATCTGTTAAAAACATAATTCTTCAAAGTTTATAGTAAGTTGCAGATAATGTAATATTTATTAAAAAGTGTCATTAACACATTCACAAGAAATCTTACAGCTAAAAATAACACAGGGGGCCCCCATTTCCAAAGGCTAGCACTGGCGGGAATGCGGTTAGCACTGGCACTAGCCCATGTTTGCGCTACCGTACCAGATAGGGCCATATTCAGAGTCCACCAGAGCGAACCCCCATCCCAGCAGTGCAAAGGTGCTAACTATACCACTGCGCGTATGCAAATGAGGGAGCACTCTCATGCATACCGGCGCAGCGGCATATTCACAGGGTTGCTGCGAAGGTAAACTGTGTCCCTGAGCAATGCTATTTACTACCTCCAAAAAACACATCTCATCTGGGTGCTAAGTCCATGCCCCCCACCCCCACCCCCAAAGGCAGGGTGGCTTACTATAGCTTCCCACTCCTGTATCAAGCTGCCTCCAATGCCGATTGCCCACTGTGATGTTTCTTAATAATCCCTTGTAGCTTAGTAGTCACCCCCCATCACCCAGCTGTATTACATGTAACATACCCTATTGGTCCAGTAGCTCCCACACTTTGATCACCAATTACATATGCAATTTAAAAGTCCCTGGTGGTCTAGTGGATCCCCCCATCCCCATCACCTAGTTGTAGTACATGTAATTTGACCTGATGTCCTGTGGCTCCCCCACTGCAATTTGCTGTCCCTGGTGGTCTAGTAGTTCCCCCAACCCCCTGACCATACAAGTACCCCCACCTGCCCATCCACAGAGAATCCCAGCCCCACACCTTCCTCACCCCAAATGCAGCTCCCGTGAAAGCGTAGCCAGAACAGCCCTCCTCTGTCTTCCTTGGCCAGCCGCCATCTAACAGTCATGGAGTGCTATCACAGGAACAACTAGGTGGGAGCAACAACCACCACAGGAGAGGAGAATTGCCATTAGGTTGCTCGATCCTGCTCCATCCCTTATCCCCCCATGCCAGCACCCTGATGACCTGATGCAAGGTGTGGCATCCGGTGCCTCAACTCTCAGCATCACCAGGCCAGCTGAGATGCTCCTTTCTAAAGCCCCAGGAGTCCACTGAGTGAGCCACACCCCTGCACGACTTGTAATGTAAGATTCTGTAGAGCGTGGGGGGCACACTCCATTGGTTTCCATCAGGGTGTTTTAAACTACAATTTTTTTATGTTTTAGAGGATGAATTCAAACAAATTATGGCCACTGCTCAACTAAAAAGAGCCTTCTTAGCTCAGCAGTGGCTATAGTTTGTTTAAAGTCACCCTCTAAAACATAACAATTGTAGTTTAAAAATGGCCCTATAGAAACCTAATGAGCCCCCCACCCCACTGTGCTCTCTACAGAATCTTTATGTGTTGGTGTGGCTCACATGTATTTAAATGTGGACCCCTGAAAATTTTCCAGGGACTCCCACTTTTGAGTTGTGGACCTCACCTTTTTTTTAAAGAAATTCTCAGACCCCAAACCAAATAATCCTACCAAGAGCCCTTATACATTTTGAAAACAGATGGAAACTTTTCCAGTGCAAACTACAGTTGTTCAACTTGCTTAAACAAATTAATTCTCCACCCCCTTAATGAATTGAGCAAGTGCCTGCATTATGCTAGTAAGAATATGAAGATACTGTACCTAGAGAGGCTTTTTTTGATTTGGCAAATTGGGAAAAAAAAGATTAAACCACCAACAGAGTAACTGAACGTAATGCAACATTTTTTTTCCCAGTTCTAGTTATGCTCCTACGCTGCCTTACTCGGACTCTCTCCAGGGTGTCGCTCAGTTTCGGCCATGATCCCGCCCGCCAGAAGTCCTCCATTCCTCCTCCATCAGTTGCCTCTCCATCCATTGCCCAATCACCTAACCCTCCGGCTCTAAGTCCCCCGAGGTGGGACTGCCTACTCCTGCTGGCACTGTATCTATGATCTAGCAGAGTGACCAGGCAGGGAGGCTAGCTGGAGGTGTGAACGGAGAGACCCAGCACTGGGTGTGGTTGGCCGACCCCTGTAACCCCCCTTTGCCTACTGGGAGGCAGGGCTTTTTCTTTGTTCTGCCCCTTGGTGTGGCTGTGCAATGGCGTCGGTGCACAGAGTAAGCTAGCCTGCCTACTCCCACAGATGCCCGCCGACACCAGACCCCATCTGCTGTCCCTGCCCCATGTGCAGCACCCCCAGCCTCCACCAGGAGCCTCCACAGAGTGGGGAAATCCTCAGAACCCACCCCAGAAGAAGCAAACAGACCTCCGGATGCTTGATCTTCTCCTTGTCCTGCTGACCCCCGATAACCCAGGTTTGTTCCAGAACCTGGGTTGCCGGCATGGCGCGAGGTGTAGCTGCCAGCACCTCAACCCTCAGTGCCACTGGGCCAGCCATGTAATGCATCATTAACTGAAAAAAGTAGTCAATATAAAAATTCACAAGAATCATTGCAGATAAAATGAGCACAAGATGACATGTTATCCACTAAACATTTTAAAAACATTATTTATTTAAAGAATAAGAAACAATTCTACGACACAAGCTTCACAAGGAGAATTTCATTAGCTTAAACATTCATTTAAAGTAAATTACAAAGATTTTTTTTAAAGTATTTGGGCTTCATTGCCCATTACCTTAGGGCAGCGGTGGCTCATTTCTGTAAAAAGTTAAATTTTTAATCAAGTTGTTTTCAGGAATGAAGGGACCACAAACAGAACTGAAGCCATGGCCATCCAATCCCATCCACTTCCTGGTCCACCTGCTCTGCCCTTGCATTCAGAATCTTTGTGCTGTCTAACCAGAGAGAGCATGGGGGAGCACCCCACTGAAGTCTATGGTGTTCATTTTACAGAGGTTTAAGGAACCTTTGGTGAAAATGAAAACCACTGCTCAACTAATAGAAACCCTATTAGCTGAGCGGTGGCTTTCATTTTTGTCAAAGTTTGCTTAAACTTCTGTAAAAACGTTTTGGAAATGAGCCCCAGAGTGGGGCTTGCCCCTACATTCACCCTGGTTAGACATCACAAATAGTCTAAGTGCAGGGGCAGAGTAGGTGGACTAGGAGGTGGAAGGGATTGGCTGGCCCTGGTTTGGATTCTATTTACAATCCCTTTCTTTCCGAAAATGACTTATTAAAAATTAAACATTTTACAGAAATGAGCTACCGCTGCCCTAAGTTAATTGGCATTGAAGCCCACATGCAAATCTTTGAAATTTTCTTTAACATCCCATTCCCAAAAAGATTTGAGCAATACCCCCCCTTTTGCAAATAATAAAAAAACATACCTACAGAATCTTTGGATTTGTCAATCCTGCATAAACAGACTAAACAAAGCAGAAAAGCAGGACTCAGTTGCAGACTGCATGGTCCACAGTGTCTACTCTTCAACTGTCTTTTGGCCCCTCACTTCTTGTTATTGAAGAGCAAACTTCTGGGGAAGGGGCAGGCTTGCATGATGTATCTAAAACAAATCACACCAAAGAAAAAGTGAAAAGTCCTTTAAGCTTCTTAAAACCATTAACACAGCAAGCTACCACAAGAGAAACTGAAGGTCATGGCACCATATACATGTTTTTTTTTAATTATTCATTTCATACTTAGAAAATGTATACTGTATGCTTTAAAATATTATGTTTAGCAAAAATATTTGTTTTTACCTTTTGGTAATTCTGTTTCTCCTTGCATTACAATAAAATACCGGGTAATGTATGTGACAGAATACGTTACTTTAAACATTTTGGAGTATAGTAACATATGATGGGCTCAGCATATTCATGATTAGAGCATTTTTAAATTTATATTTTCGCATCAATTTAAATTTTTGTGTAAATAAATAATACACAGTTCACCTATATGTTAAATTAATACTTTGTTATTAAGGTAGATCAGTATTTTTTGCAGACATGCATTCATTGATTTTTCACAATTTTACTTGTCTCTTCCGGACAGGACCAGCCCTGATTTCTATAGATGACAAATCGGGGGGAGGGGTTATGGGGCTGCAGGCATTGTGGGATTTTTGGGGCTCTCTCCCTGTGTGGCATGTACTATTGCAGAAGGTACTACTCTCTTTGGGAGTGTGGATAGTGATGGGGGAATCAGGGAAATGCTAAGTAATGTACAAAAGCTAGAGTGGCGATTTATGGTTTGACAGCTGAAATTCAACACCAAAAAGTGCAAGGTAATGCGCCTAGGGAACAAGAACCCCAGGACAGAGGACAGGATGGATAGGGTGAGACCTAACACTGTGACTGAGTAATGGGACCTTGGAGTTATCATCAATGACTCTCCCAAACAATTGACTCAGTGAAACAAGGCATATAGCAAAGCGAGTAGGATGCTGGGATGTATCAGGAGGAGTACTGATAGCAGAAGGGAAGAGGTAATACTGTACTTCCTGTACATGAATCCTTAGTGAGGCCACACCTGGAGTACTGCACCCATTTCTGGAGTCCTCACCTTAGGAAGGACAGAGATAGACTGGAGACAGTGCAGCATAGGGTAACAAAAATGATTCAGGGCCAATGGGGAAGGTCCTATGAGGAGTACCTCAAGGCACTAAACATGTACACGCTGGAGACAAGAAAGGAGAGGGGAGATATAATAGAGACCTTCAAGTTTCTAAAAGGAATTAATAAGGTGAACTGCAAGGAAATATTTAGCTTGAATACTAGTTCGCAGTCACATGGAAATGAATGGAAACTGACAGGAGGGAGGCTCAGAAGAGACATGAGGAGGTATTATTTTACAGAAAGAGTGGTGGAACTGTGGAACAATCTGCCTGTCGAAGTGGTGGGTGCTGCAATTGTTGGTGGGTTCAAGTACAGGTGGGATAGAATTACTGGTACAGTGGTTGGTTGGGGTGACAGAAGCTAGGAGGGGAATTGAGGAAAGGATGGGGAAGGCTAAGACCCTGGCAAGACAGTAGGTCTCAAGGCTAGCTAGGGAACTTGAGCAGACTGGACGGACTGCTGGTCTTTTTCTGATGTTATTGTCTATGTTTCTATTCTATGCCTTCGAGCTGGTCATCCATGCTCCTGAAGTCTGTATAGAGCCCCTGCATTTCCATCGTGAGGCCACAGAGCTGGGCATTGTTGTCTCTGCTTGCCTGCAGTCAGTCCTGCTCCATCTGCTGCACCTCTGGGAAGTACCTACTGAACAGGTGTGTAGCAGAAATACCCTTTCTGTATGGTCCTGTCTGACGGGCCTTCATCACCACTGCCAGGGCCTGGGTCACTTGCTACTTGACGTCATACCAGTTTTGCTTGGTGATCCCGGCATTGGGTGTTGCCTGACTGCTTGTCACTACAGTGTGTGGAGGTGTCAGTGTACAGGGTGGTATCAGGTACCTGTGCTGCAGACATCTGTGTTGCATGTCCCTGTCCATTCATGTCCTTGTTTGTACCCTCTCCATGCCAAGGTTGGTTCACTGGGCTCTGGGACTGTGGTATGGGGAATGTGGGGGTATGACTGGCTGCACTGTGCTCAGGCCAGCTAGACCCAGTTCCTGTTGCTGCCAGTCTTTTCTTCTTCTTCCTTAGGATCACTCACTTTTCTGGCCTTGCTAGCATCTGTGGAGGCACGGGCGTACAGTTAGTGGCACAGTTGTCAGCAGTACAGTGCACCATTGTTGAACTCATCATTCCGTATCAGCGGGGCACTGTCCTGGTCAGCAGTGTCCAGCAGGTCAGCTGGGTGGACATCGATCACCACCATCATGTCGTCCCCATCCTTCTCCTTTACTGACAACAAAGGCAGATCTGCTGCAGGGGTAGAGGGAGTGCCACATTCACTGTCACCTTAGTGTGCACTGAGACACATGGATAAGATTGTGTGCACTCACCTGGCATGGTATCCAGACCTCCCCTTTGCTATCCACAGTCACCTGGCTGATGGATGTGTCCACCACCATGTCTTCTATTGGAGTGAGCTCTGGGGTGATGGTGGGCCCCCACAAGTGGCATTCCATGCCAGTCATCAGCCTGACAGCTTCTTTTGGACTGCCATCCTCAGGATCCACCACTGGTACTTGATGGCCTCGAAGCACCTAGATACAAGCCCCCCCCCGCACCCATCACATTGATAATGGTCTGGTTGGACTTCCAGATGTGAGCTGGGTGGCCAGATGCACTCTGAGGGGTTTGATCTCTGACATAGAAGTTCAAGGAAAGGCCGGCGCCTGGCACTCCTGGTGCATGGCTGTGGTGTCAGCTCTGAACCACATTTGCAATGTGGGCACTGCTGCCCAGCTGCCAGTTGCCACTGTTGTGGTCAGGGGATGCATGCCTAGGTATGCATGACCCAACTGCTGTGGCCTGCCACCACCAACACTTGTCCCAAGACCCCTGTGCTCTCCTAGGTCTGGCAGCTTGTACTTGCCCTACTATCTTCTGCTCCATGGTGTCATGGCTGGCACTATTCCCATATGCACCACCAGTATTCAGCAGGCCTGTGTAGTAGGTGTGCACCTCCGCTTGTGGATGTCCAATTATATTGGGGTCACAGGGCATTCCCAGGTCTGCACGGTCAACCCGTCCTTTCCTGTGCACAGAATTGTGCATAATTAGGTGGCTGGTGAGCAGGTCAATAGCAACCTTCCTCTGCATAATGCGTGCCATTGTGGGGTGCACATTTACATCTCACATAGCAGCACACCTACTTTAAAAGGCACTGTCGCATCTATATGCACTGTCCTTGCATATGACCTATCCAAATTACCCATTTTTTAAATGAACACTTTGCTATTAAGGTGTCTCATTCTTCATAGGCATGTATTATTTGTCTTTCTATAATTCATAATATGCATATTTATTTCTTAATATGATCCTTAATTAAAACTAGGGAAAAATGAGCTTTGCATTCATTTTTGGACTGTATTTTAATTAAGGGTACTTTGTTTTTTAAAAATCAAAGTTTATTTATTCTCCATGAAAAACAAAGACCAACTTCAACACAATCCATAAACCAAGATCAAATAAATACTTAGGTTACAACAAATCACAAAAAAAAAAAATACGGGGTGTAGCAATATAGAGTTCATCATGGATTGCATATTTTTATTTAAGCACAACGAGAATTCATTAATTCATACCTGAATTTTAATTAAGTACATTCGGTTTCAGTAACTAAACATAACTAACGACTTCTGGATTTTCAATATTTATTTTTAAGGCATTTTGAATTAAGGGGCATATTAAAAATTCAGGTGTCAATTAAAGTAAAATTAAGTTGCCTTATTGGTCCTTGTAGGAATGGATCCAGAAATAAATGGTTGATAGCCTTTTATTGGACCAGCATAGATGTAACAAAAGAAAACAATGTTTTAGCTTTCGGACTAACCAAGTCCTTCCTCAGAAGCTTATGGCAGCTTCTGATGAAGGATTTGGTTGGTCCAAAAGCTTAAGCACTGTTTTCTTTTGTTACATGTATGTTGGCCCAATAAAAGGTATCAAATCATTTGTTTCTAGATCTGGAAAATTATGGAGATTTTAAACACTTTTTTTCCCCCACAGTGTTAACCAGCAGTCACTTGTTTACAATGTACTGTGTCTGAGGAAGCTATGACATAATAGAATGGTATGATTGTGGTCTATTCACGATATTAGTTTCTTATCAACCTTCATCTGTAGCATTCTTCTACAAGGCCAGTTCTTGTGGTATATAACTGAACCCATCAGCCTGATAGGTTAGACCTAAATATTATCAGTTAAGCACCAATCTCTAAGTAGGTTCTGCCAAAAAAGACATCCTTGCATGGTCTGAGAGTTCTCTTGTTTTTCACTTAAAAAGGTAGATAATTCTTGCATATTACACTATTCATTCTGTCTCTTTTTTACAAAAGTTTAACTCCCACCCAAGTTCCAGTGGAATTGCACCAGTTTGACAGAAACATAGAATTTAACAGCAGATAAGGACCACTTGGCCCATGCACTCTGCCCATTCCTCCCTACCTACACTATTACTGTGGACTGTGCCCAGTCTACAGCTCTTTTTCCCCACCCCCTTCCTTTGCACTATGATTCCCTTGTGCTTATCCCATGCATTCTTGAACCATTCTCTAGCACTGTTCCCCCACTTCCACGGGAAGGCTGTTCCTGTAATCTACCACTTTGTGAAGAAGTACTTCCTCACATCTCTCCTGACTCTACCCTCCTCCAGCTTCATAGCATGTTCCCTTGTCCTTGAGCACCTTTTCTTCTGAAAAATACTTTCCTCCTGTATCTTATTTACCCCCATGAGGTATTCAAAGGTCACTGTCATATCCCCTTTCTCCGTCCTCTCTTCCAGAGTGTATATATTGAGGGCCTTTAATCTCTCCTCATAGGGCTTTTGATGCAGACCCTGCATCATTTTAGTTGCCCTCCTCTGGGCCAACTTCACTTTATGTCCTTCCAGAGATGTGGTCTCCAGAACTGGACACAGTACTCTAGATGGATTTTACCAGCAATCTATACAGGGGCAACACCACCTCCCTCTTTCTGCTGGTGGTACCTCTCCTTACTCACCCCAACATCCCATTAGTCCTCCCGACTGCCTTGTTGCACTGCCTGGCCACCTTTAGGTCATCCAGTATGATTACCCCAGGTCTCTTTCATGCTTGGTGGTCATCAATACCTCTCCAACCATTTTGTACTCCACCTCTGGGTTTCTGTGCCCTAAGTGCATTATTTTGCACTTTTTTTGTTTTGCATTAAAATCCAGCTGCTATACCATTGACCACTCCTCTAGTTTTCTCAGGTGTCTACTCACCCCCTCCGAGTGTCCACCCTATTGCAAATGTTGGTGTCATCTGCAAAGAGGCAGACCTTCCCTTCCAGCTCCACTGCAATGTCACTTATAAATAATAATAATAATAATAATAATTTTATTTATATAGCCCCTTTCGCTATATCAAGGCACTGAACAAATTGATTAAAACTTCAACATTCCATACAAAATATCAAAGACCACAAACATTATAAAATACATCATAAAAACATAATAAATTACAATAAAATTTCAAACATATTGCAGTACACTTTAACTTTCCAAGAAGGCCATTTTCCACAAATGAGTTTTCAATTCCTTCTTAAATATCTCCACGGAGGTGCATTCCCGTAACCGGCATGGTAGAGAATTCCAAAGAGTAGATGCAGCATGAGAAAATGCTCTGCTGACAGAGGATTTTAAACACAGTCTTGGAATCTCTAACAACCCCATGTCGGCCGAGCGGAGTGATCGGCCGGGGCAGTAAGGAACCAGTAGGTCTTTCAGATAGGATGGACCCTGATTCCGAAGGGCTTTAAAAGTCAATAAAATGACTTTAAAGGTGATCCGCCACCGTATTGGGAGCCAATGCAGTTCACGCAGCACTGGGGTAATATGGCAGGACCTACTTGTCCCAGTCAGAACCCGGGCTGCCGCATTCTGAACAAGCTGTAGGTGGCGGATTTCAACCCCAGAAAGCCCAAAGTAAAAAGCGTTTCAGTAGTCTAGCTAGAGCATTGCCAAAGGCGGACCAATGTTGACAAGGAGCCAGACGGAACAAGGTGCTTAACCCGGGCAATATTCCTAAGATGGTAAAAGGAAGTCCTGATGATGGCTGACGCCTGAGATTGAAAAGTCAGCCTATCGTCAAGGATCACCCCAAGGTTGCGCACCCGTTCGGAGGCTGGTAGTGACACGCCACCAAGAAAAATTCCAGAAGGCGCACCAGCACACGACCTCTCAATCTGACCACCCTGGTCCATGACCAAAACCTCAGTTTTCTCCGAGTTCAGCTTTAACCAACTAGAATCCATCCAGTCTTGGATTTCTCCCAAACAGTTATTAAACACCGAGAGAGCTCCATCCTGGTCGGGTGCAAAAGACAGGTATAGCTGGGTATCATCTGCATAGCAGTGAAACCTCAGCCCATACCATCTTATAATGTTTCCGAGGGGCAGCATATACACTGCAAATAACATGGGCGACAGCACAGAACCCTGAAGCACTCCACACAACAAAGAGACTGGGCCGGAGGAAAAATTCCCCGATACAACTCTTTGTGATCTCCCAGTAAGGAATGAATTGAACCATTTAAAAACAGTTCCAGACATTCCGCAGATTTGCCCCAGGCATGCTAGCAGCACCATGTGATCCACAGTGTCAAAAGCTGAAGAGAGATCAAGGAGAACCAAGATGAAGTGTCTCCTTTGATCCCTCGCTCTCAGAATATCATTTAGCACCCGAACCAGCGCAGTCTCGGTGCTGTGTCTTTTCCGGAAACTAGACTGGAAGGATTCGTAGATACTATGGATGGTTTAATGGTCATCCAGTTGAGCAGCAATGACCTTTCAATAACCTTCCCAATAAAGGGTAGGTTTGAGATAGGTCTGTAGTTTGTGAAACAGTCCGGGTCCAAGGAAGCTTTCTTCAAGAGAGGTGTCACCACCACCTTTTCCGGGGAGCTAGGAAACTCACCTGACTCCAAGGAGCACCAGACTATTTGCGCCAAAACTGGACCAATGATATCTACACAACCCAAAATTAGGGTAGTCAGTCCAGGATCCAAGCCACAGCTTGTGGGGCGCACACTATGGATGATCGTCATAATATCCACGAACTCAGGTCAACAAAAGGAACTCCAGGAGAAATGAGGCCCTGTGCTCTCACACACCCCTACCACGTCACCCTTAGAGGTTGTCGGACACAAGTCTGCCCTGATGTCAGCCACCTTAGTTGCAAAGTATCGAGCGAGCTCATCACACTCAATTTGCGAAAGAGCTTTCCGAACTTGCAGACAGGCTGGGCTGCACAGTCTATCTACAGTTCGGAACAGCTGAGCCAGTCGATTTTAAGCAACTGCAATCTCCCTGGACAGGAATTCTGCCTTCTTATGGGTGATTGCAGATCGATAGCTGGTATAATGTTCAATCAATCTAAGACGGTCAGCATCAAGGGCGGACCTGCGCCAGCAATGCTCTAACCTTCGCCCTTGTCTCCGCATCTCCCTCAGAGTCCCATCAAACCAAGGGGCCCTGGGGTGACGGGAAAGAGGGCGCTCTTGAACAGGAGCAATAGAATCCAGGGCAACCATGATGGCCTCATTATAGGCCAGCACCAGTGCCTCTGGACTACTGCCCACCAACACGAGGGATGATAGGTCAAGGACCGCCGCTAGGCCTTGTGAAGTAACATTCTGTAATGGGCGGTACCTGACCATCTCCACAGGGGATGGCCTTCTCGGGGGGTGCAAAAATTGAACCTCACAATGTGGTGGTCAGACCAAACAACTGGTTCCACCCCCATGTCATATGCGTCAAGACATAAAGACATTAAAGAGGACCAGTCACAGCACTGATTCCCTGAGGCACCCTGCTGGTCACTCTCCCTCCTCGTGTAAGCCCCCTCCTATTTCGGGGCTAAGCTGTTGGGCTACAACCCCTGATTCCCCTGATGTTGTTGGTGGGATTCAGGCCTGGCTCCCTCCCCTAGCTTCACAGCTGCTGCCGCTGGCTCTTCCTGTTCCTCAGCCCCAGCATGGAAGCGGGGCTGAGGACTTGCTGTTGTCTGTGCCTGCAGGTGCAGGGGGAAATGTTTTAGCCAGCAGCCTGGGGGAGGGCTCTAGGGTTGGCTGGTGCCAGAAAACATGGTGGTGGCACAAACAGAAGTCAGAGCATGCATGGCCAAATCTTAAAGGAGCCACTGCTCCCTAAAAAGTTGTGACCACAGCGTCTGTAATTCAAAAATCATTTCCAGCTACAGGGTAGGCAACAGAGCTGGGAATTAAGTATTAAGTGCCATCAGACACATCACTGAGGGTTTCCTGGTCCCTAAATAGCCATTGGGACTGGGAGCTGAGTTATGGAGGTGTGAATGCGCACCAGCAGCAAAGGGTGGCGCAAAACAGATACCTCTTCTTTTGGGAGCCTCGGAAGGCAAGCGGAGCTCCTTTCATTTAAAATGGGTGTTTCCTTGGCCCTATCACAGCATGCAGGTCCAGAGCAGATAGGAAACAGTCCTTAACTTGGTTTAAATTAACTTCTGGAGGCTGTAAAAGGCAGGCAGCCAAATGTAAACAAACATGGTGGCCCCAAGGGAATCTCACTGCCACCAGAGCTGCTGGAAGGGTGAAAGGGCACCTTCCACTTGCCCAGGAAACATCAGACCAATGAAAAAAGGAACTGGGGGCTGATATAAAAAGGGCTGTGCCCTGGGATCTGAGAGGAGTTCAGACGTAGCTAAGCAGTAGAAGTTATGTGTGTGTGTGTGTGTGGGGGGGGGTTGCTCCAGTCAGAGGCTAGCTGTGGTACATATAGGCCTTTCAGAGAATCTAAAGTTTCAGGCAGAGTAACTGCTCTCCTGTCTTCCCAGCTGGGAAGTTATTTAGACTGTTGTCCTGTTTTTTCCAGCCATGCAGTATCCTAACTGGTTTGGTGTAGACTGCAAAGAAGCCCACCTTTATTTAAGTTCCAGCGGAACCAGTGCATCCAGTAAGAAGTCCATGGGGACCATTAGCCTGAGTGGAATCCTGGTCAGATTGAGAGCTCTGTAGATGATGGCTATCTTTCACCTGTAGCCTGGGTGGTGGTGTCTGATCTTTCTGCCGGAGGGGTCTGGAGCACATCTCTGTGGGTAAAGATGACGAAAGGCCCAAGGGACGATGGAAACAGTGCTTGCTATAAAGTTTTCAGCTTGCATCTTCTGTTCCTTGAGAGGCTGCATCCATATTCAGAATAGCACAGCCAAGCCGTATCCTTCCACTGTACTGCAAACTCTCCAAAAACTGTGAGTACCTCTGGGCTGTGGTCCTAAAGCGTTCTGTTGAAATTGAGTTAGTTTAGACAGTTATAGAGGGGTAAAGTCCTGGGCAGGATTGTGTTAATCTTCAGGAAAAGCCCAGGCAGAAGATTATAAAAGTCATCCAGTCCATCCTTTTCAGAATCCAAATAGGGGCCTCTTACAAAAGTTCTTCCAGTTCAAGTTCAAAATTATTGTTTCTTCAGTATCCCAAAGTGCACCAATCCTGTGCCAACTGGTTAGCTACCAGCAAACCAGTGAGGTATCCACCCCAATGGATATTTATCATTCTTACGGAAGTTAAGGGGGGAAGCTGGGTGCACCCATGGGGGGTGGTATGGGGACCGTGTGTGCAGGACTATTGAAGCAAAATTTGTTAATGTATTTCCCACCAATTTCCATGTTTTCTATGCTCTTCTTGCTTTTCCTTATGCCTTTCCTATAATAAATTGGAGGTTAATGAATTTTACAATTCGTGTTCATGGTTATTGTCTTGTGTGTATTTCTATGTGTGGGAAGAAGTTAAAGGTGTGTGGGAGGAACACTAATACTTGTTCCTGGGGTGAGGTTAGGGCCACATCGGGTAGCCTTTATATATCCCAGTCTCAGGTGGGGGAAACAAAATCTGTTCCTAGTATTATATCAGTGTACTGTACCCGAAAGAGCCTAGGCTGACCTCAAGGTGGGTTAATGAGTGAGGGGGTGCTGGGTGAGCATGTCAAAGGCTCCCCTTACACTCAGGGTGAACTCCATTTACCTCCACCCTCTGTCACCTATTCCCTAACACATTTCTTATCCAGGTTACCACCTTTGGACCCATTCCTAAACTACCCAGCTTGCTTATCAGTCTCCTACATGGAACAGTGTAGAAAGCCTTACTGAAAACTAGGTAGGCCACATCCACTGCTCCACCCTGATCTTAATCCTTTGTCACTCTGTCAAAGAAATCTATCAGATTAGTTTGACATGAGTTGGCTTGCCCACTGTGAACTCATGCTGCCTTGGGTATTGAAACCCACTGGATTCAAGATATTCCACAATCCTTTTCTTCAGCAGTGAATCCGTTAACTTTCCCACCACTGATGTCAGGCTGACTGACCTATAATTGCCATCCTCCTCCCTGCTACCACTTTTGTGAAGTGGAACTACATCCACCCTGGGTTTGTGGCACCTAGGTGCTGGTCACTCTAATGGTTAATTACTGGCAGGCCAGACTGGCGGTACTCCACTGGGAGGGGGAGGAAATGGACAAGGAAATGATAGAAAGTATACTTAGAATGGCAGATAAAGGGGAGATATTGCTGATGGGTGATCTGAATATGCCAGATGTTAGCTGGAGTGCAGTTGTAGCAGCCACTTCGAAGAGTGGGGTTATTCTAGATGACCTACAGGGGGCATGCCTTAGACAACTAGTATTGGAACCCACGCGAGAGGGAGCAATCTTAGACCAGGTTCTCTCAAATGGAGATGGAGAGAGGATCACAGATGTAGAAGTGGGTAGCCATCTGGGAACTAGCGACCATCGAACAGTATGGTTCACAATAAACACAGCAATAGAGTCAAGCCATACAAAGGCAAAAGTACTGGACTTCAGGAGGGATGACTTTGCCAAAATGGGTGAGTGCCTAAGGAATGCACTAGCAAATGGGCAGGAAGGAGGGGTGGAAGAACAATGGGGAATAATAAAAACTACCATCACAGAGGTAACAAGCCTTTGGGTGAAGCAAATAAACAAAACAAAACGATGTAAGAAACCACTATGGTTCTCAAAGGAGGTGGCAGTGAAGGTTCAAGAGAAAAAGAAAGCATTCAGAAAGTACAAGGAATTACAAAAGAAGCAGGACAGAGAATTGTATCAGTTAAAGCAAAAGGAAGCTGGGAAGGCAGTCAGAACAGCAAAGGCCTGAACCGAGGAAAAGATAGCAAACTCAGTTAAGAAGGGGGATAAAACCATTTTTAGGTACATCAGGGAGTGAAGGAAGACCAAGGGAGGGATAGTGAGGCTTAATAAAGGGGAGGGGGTGACGGTGAAAAGGCAGAGATACTAAACAAATATTTTTGCTCAGTATTTACAAATGAAGAGGGAAGTACCTAAAACAAACAATAGAAACACTCTGGATACAGAAGTTGATACCAGCCCATTTATAGAAGAAAGGGTTCTGAAAGAACTCTTAAAACTGAAGGGTGGACAAAGCAATGGGGCCTGATGGGATCTCATCACAGAATTCTAAACAAAGGGTAGAACTAGGACACCACTGACTACCCTCTTTAACAAATCATGGGAGGATGGGGTGGTACCTGAGGACTGAGAGGGCAGATGTGATTCCCCTTCACAAAAGTGGGAGCAAGGCAGAAGCAGGAAACTACAGACCTGTTAGTTTAACCTCAGTGATAGGGAAAATGATGAAATCACTTCTGAAGGAAAGAACTGTTGAGTACCTAGAGGCCAGTGGGGCACAGGACCCAAGGCAGCATGCATTCACAGCAGGAAGGTCATGCCAGACGAATCTAATAAATTTCTTTGACTGGGTGACCAAAGTAGTAGATCAGGGAGGGGCTGTGGACATGGCCTACCTAGACTTTAGCAAGGCATTTGACACAGTACCACACAAAAGATTAATATACAAGTTAGTCAGCCTGGGAATGGGTCCCAAGATGATAGCCTGGGTAAAGAATTGGCTGGAGAATAGGACACCGAGGGTAATAGTAAATGGAGTCCACTCTGAAGAAAGGGGGTTTACTACTGGGGTACCACAGCGTTCAGTATTAGGACCAGTCCTCTTCAGTGTCTTTATAAACGACGTTGCAGAGGGACTGGAAGGAAAAGTATGTCTCTTTGCAGATGACACAAAGATCTGCAACAGAGTTGATGCACAAGGTGGGGTGGAAAGGATGAGAAGGGACTTGGCAAGGTTAGAGGAATGGTCAAATGTATGGCAGCTTAGATTCAATGCTAAGAAGTGCAAGGTAATGCACCTGGGAAACAAAAACCCAGGGGAAGAGTACACAATGGGGGGTGAGATACTAACAAAGACAAAATGGAAAGGACCTGGGGGTAGTCATATCAGATGACTTAAAGGTGGGCAAGCAATGTGAAAGGGCAGTAAGGAGGGCTGGGGGGATACTGGGATGCATAGAGAGAGGCATCACCAGTAGAACACAGGAAGTTGTTATTCCTCTGTACAGACAGCTGGTGAGACCCCATCTGGAGTACTGCATGCAGTTCTGGAGACCCAATCTCCGCAAGGACATAGACAGGATGGAAGCTGTCCAGAGGAGGGCAACTAAAATGGTGCAGGGTCTGCACCATAAGACATATGAAGAGAGACTAATGGAGCTTAATATGTATAGCCTCGAGGAAAGGAGGGAGAGGGGAGACATCATAGAAACTTTCAAGTACCTCAAGGGAATCAACAAAGTCCAAGAGGGTAGCATCTTTCAAAAAAAGAGGTGTGCAAGAACAAGGGGGCACAATTTGAAGATGGGGGCGGCTCAGAGGTAATGTAAGAAAGTATTTTTCACAGAGAGGTTGTGGATGCATGGAACGCCTTCTGGAGGAGGTTGTGGAGTCAAAAACAGTGGTTGAATTCAAGCATGCATGGGACAGTCATAAGGCAATTCTAGGGGTTGGGGGTAAAAAGAAGTAGGCTGCTGGTTAACTAGGATCTGCAGTTTATCCATTAGGTAGGGAAATGAGCAGACTGTGTGGGCCAAGCGGTCCTTATCTGCTGTCAAATTCTATGTTTCTATGTTTCTATGGTCTTGGCACTGGCTTTGGCAAGGCTGACTGTCATCCATGTTCTCTGGGGTGTTAATACTGGTGGGGAGAGTAGTGTATTTACTATATGTGACCATCTGGTGCTCAACATACAATATGGTATGGGTCATTGCTCACTGTCTACTGTGTCCAGCACATTAACGGACTGCTGGCTTACTACGTCAGCAATGATGTCCTTCATGGAGTTCATCTTGAGATCACCACTAGGATTCCTCCACCCCCTCCCAGTGGCCAGCTGTGTCTGTTGGTAGAGAGACAGATATGTTTTAACATTGCCACTGAAATTGCTCATTTGTGTTTGATGGCAGTGATGATGCCATGGATATTTCTGGGCATGTTGAGGATATCCTAAATACCCACCTACACTAGGTGTTTCTATGCTGGCATACCCCTCCATGCCCCAGACCCAAACAGGGTCCAGTGATGGCAGCAGACCTCAGTAGCACATCAAAACAGTGACAAAATAATGGCGAGTACAATAATGGCAAAACGGTGAGAGTCAATAGGACGACCGGAAGCTACAGGGCGACTTCAATTATGGCGACATTTGCTTCCTCCCCCCAAGAGGTGCTATGACCTTGGAGTTAGATATATATAAGTAAAGGGGTGTGGGGGGCAAAGCCTCCTACAGAATGCAAATGTTGCTGTAACTGCGGTCACCGTAAATTCTGGGCACCCAATTGACTCTTGCCATTTTGCCATCGCCGTTATTGTACTCGCCGTTATTTTGTCACCACAGACCTCAGTTGCAAAGATTGCTGTTTTGTTCGCTGTAAAATGTGGTGTCCATAGTTGCACAACATGTCCACAGATGCAGTCTACAGCCTGCCCCTGTATCACAGTCTTTCCACTGTTCTTGGGTTCATCAGTTTAGTACCACCCTGTCGGGCTTTGGTTGACAGATCTGATATTAACTCCATTCGCTGGCTAGGCACAGTTGGCATTTCAAGCATGCTTGCTTTTCCGCAGCTCCAGTCCCTTATCAATCTGCAGCTCTTTCTGTCAGCAGCTCACATTTTGCCCAGCCTCCACCATTGTGGATCTCATGATATGTCTAGAAGTTATGCAATGTGAAGCACATCACCTTTTGGCATTTTTTTTGGTCACCTTTGTGGATCAGGCACAAAGTTTACAGTACATGCATTAAGATCACAACATGCAAATGAACAGATAAAAAATGGTCAATTGATGGATGGGTAGCCAACAACTTTTTTTCTCAAATTAATTACAAAGTACTGTACTTTCCTACCAGTCCCAGAAAGGTGGGGTGCCTAATCCATTTTCAGCTCAAAGGGAAACTAGTGAGTACTGAAAGTGCTGGATGATTAATTTAAATTCAGTGTTTAAGTTAAAAAAAAAATAAAGACGCCAGGAGAATGCAATTAGATGAATGCTGGTAAGCAGCTTAGTCAGGGAGGAGCAAGAAGTCAGGGAGAAAGCATCCTAAACTGGGTGGCCTGCAGGGCTGTATTCAGCAGATTAGCTCAGGTGAGAAGTTCTTGGCTGGAATAGGTCTTACACATAGAATTAAAAGTAGAATGGCAGTGACAAGTCTGCCACTATGTCTGCTTTCTGGATGATGTTAGGGCACATGTATTTGTCTATGAGAAAAAAATAATAATGTGACATCACATGAGCTAGGACATTGGAACACTGCTGTTGCAGTCATTTTTATTCTCTGGAGTTCAGACTCCAAGGCCCACCTCTTGGGAGGAGCAAGACTCTTTCTATTTTTTAATGTATTTATTTATGCCCCTTTATCAGCCCTGGTCCCATCTGCCATTCCAGGTTACCTCCTCCCAATCACATTGTCACTGGTGCTGGAGGCTCATTATGCCCCTCTGACTTACCTCTCATGGTGGGGCCTTCAGGGTGCCACCCCTTCCAGATTCTTTCTCAGCACAGACCATCATGGGCTGTGTTGTGGTGTCCAAGAGTTCTCAATGCATCATCCTGTTGGGTGGTAGGTCGTTTTCCTTAGGTTTATGTCTTTGCACTCAGGATGTGAATGCAAGGATTCTGGAATGCATGCATGCATGTGTAGAGCATAGAGTTAGTCAGCATCCCCCCTCCTGCAAACTACACTGGCTGCACTACAAGCCAGTGTAGTGTGCTCTAAGGAGGAGCAGGTTCGAGCACGAGGTGTAAAGAGTTTGCTCCGTTCTTTGTCGACAAAGTGTCCTGTATCAGAGCAGAGATCTCCTCCAGCATCACTCCAAGGGATTGCCGGGTTCATCCTGAGACTTGTCGGAGCACTCCTTTTGTGTGGGCTGAGTTTGATCTGGTTGGAGTAGAGAAGGTCGTAGAAATTGTCTCGAGGCTGCGACCAACACAGTGTGATCTGGACCCAGGTCCAACCTGACTTTTGGTTGCATGTTTGGACCTGACTGGATCTGTGGTGGCCAAGATCATCTGCAGTTCCCTGAGGAGTGGGGTCTTTCCATCAGCTTTGAAAGAGGCCCTGGTTAGGCCCCTATTGAAGAAACCCTCATTGGACCCGGATTATCTCGGCAACTACAGACTGATCTCTAACCTCCCATTTTTAGGGAAGGTTATAGAAAAAGTGGTAGCCATTCAGCTTGAGGAGCATCTAGCCGCCTCCTCCATTTATGAGTCTTTCCAGTTTGGATTTAGAGCTGGGCACAGGATGGAGACCACCTTGGTGATGGCACTTAATGATCTCCTGATGGTGAAAGACAGGAGAGAGTGCACCATCCTGGTCCTCCTAGATCTCTCGGCAGCGTTTGACATTGTGGACCAGGAGATGCTGCTTGACCAACTGTGGTACTAGTGTGGCCTGTCCAGAAATGTCATCAAATGGTTCAGGTCATACTTGACAGGCAGGCTGACGATGGGGTTAGCCTCATCTAACCCGAAGCTGTTGCATTGTGGAGTTCCACAGGAATCAGTCTTGTCACCCTTGTTGTTCACGGTGTATATACTGTGGTTGGGGAACATTACTAGGCTGTATGGGCTTGGTTTTCATTGCTATGCTGATGATACCCAGCTTTACTTGTCCTCTGCACTGAGTAACCAGATGGCTGCCTCTGTATTTAATAATTGCCTGGAGGAGATCCAGACTTGAATGACTCACAACTGGCTATGACTTAACCCAGACAAGACTGAGGTACTGGGGGTGGACCCATGCTGTTGTGGTGGGGGAGGGAATTTGGAAGACCCCCTGGTCTTGTACTGGCAGGGATCCCATTGACCCCCTCCACACAGCTGAAGAATCTGGGCATGATTCTCGATGATGGCTTGACACTGGATGCTCAAGTGTCAGCTGTCATAAAAGCCGGATTTTACCATCTGAGGAGTATCGCCCAGATTCAGAACCTCATACCGTCTGAGGACCTGACCACATTTGGTACATACTTTTGTTACTTCCAGGTTGGATTACTGCAATGCCCTGTACCTAGGACTATCTGGAGGCAATCTCTACCGGCTGCAGCTGGTGCAGAATGCAGCAGTGAGGCTATTGACGGGTGTACGAAGGTGTGACCATATCACGCCCATCCTCTGTGAACTGCACTGGCTGCCAATTAGGTGAAGGATTGTCTTCAAGGTCAGTCTGCTAACCTATAAGGCCCTACATGAAAGGGGACCAGTCTACCTGCAAGATCTCCTCATTCCTCATTGCCTGTCCCGGGCTCACCGTTCCACCAAGGGTTGCCTTCTTAGGGTTACCAGGGTTTGGCTGCAACATTCAGATGACTGTGCATTTTCTGTTGCCGCGCCTACCCTGGGGAACTCACTGCCTAACCATCTTCAAGAGGCACCTTCGGTGGAAATATTTAAAAAGAGTCTTAAGACCTTTTTATTTAACCAGGCTTTTAACCTATAAATAAATATATTTTAGTGATGTATTTTAATGTGTAAGGTAGATAGATTTTGAGTCTGCTGCTGTTAGCGCTATTTGGATCTTGTTTATGGCATTGTTTATTATTTGTATGTACACAATGTTTCATTGATATGTGAAGTGCTCTGAGTCTCTGGAAAGGGGCACTTTATAAATAATCTATCTATCTATCTATCTATCTATCTATCTATCTGTCTGTCTGTCTGTCTGTCTGTCTGTCTGTCTGTCTATCTATCTGTCTATCTATCTATCTATCTATGCAGATGATACCCAGCTGGATTTGTCTTTTAGTCCCGGACAGGAAGATGCAGTCTCTATACTTAATAGCTGTCTATCTGAGATCAAGGATTGGATGAGTGCCAGCTGGCTAAGGTTAAACCCGGATAAGACTGAGGTGTTGGTGGTGGACCCAGGTCGTCTTGAGGCGGGTTGTAGGGCTGGGCTTCCTTCGGGCATATGGATCGATGGTGCCCAGCTCTCAACCTCAGACCGGGTGCGTAACCTGGGCATTATTATTGACGATGGTTTGACCATGAAGTTTCAGGTGTCATCCGTCGTCAAATCTTCCTTTTATCATCTTAGGAATATCGCTCGGGTGAAACACCTGGTTCCTCCGGCTGACCTTCCGGTATTGGTCCATGCCTTTGTTACTTCTTGCCTTGATTACTGCAATGCCCTGTACCTAGGGCTACCAGGGGTTGATATCCGCCGCTTGCAGCTGGTGCAGAATGCAGCAGCCAGGCTTCTGAATGGGACATCTATGAGAAGTCATATTACACCTGTGCTGCGCGAACTGCACTGGCTGCCAGTTCAGTGGCGGATCACCTTTAAGGTCGGGTTACTGACCTATAAAGCCCTACACGAACAGGGACCATGGTATCTTAAAGATCTTCTTGTTCCCTACTGTCCCTCTCGCTCACTCCGCTCCACTGACGAGGGATTTCTAGAGGTTCTTAGGGTTCATTTAAAAACCTCTGGAGCTCGGGCCTTTTCTTATGTTGCTCTTACCCTGTGGAACTCTCTACCTCGTCGGATACGAGGCTGCCTAACCGTTGAAAGTTTTAAGTTAGAATTGAAAACTTATTTATTCAAACAGGCATATGGAGAGTGATTTTATTGTTTTTATTGTAATCATATTGTTACTGTAATTCTTTGTTATATGTATGCATTGTAATTGTGTATTTGTACAGCGCTTTGACTTTGAAAAGCGCTTAAAAATTAATTTTTACTTACTTACTTTACTTACTTACTATCTATCTATCTATCTACCACAAGCTGTGGTCACCCAGAGGGAAATAACACAGCAGGCAGAGGGGTCCACCCTATCTAGAGGAAGAGAACATCTTCTGGCAAGCCCTCCCCTCCTCCCTCACCTTTCCACTGATTCAGACTTGCTCCAAACCCAGGTCACCGGTGTCACAAGCAATGTTGCTGTTGTGCATTTGGGCCAGCTAAGAGCTGAACTCTTGAAACTGCTGAGCTCATTTTCTATTTAATTCTGTTAATGTGCATGTTTTGAACCTATGATTTTATACATACCATAAATAAATACATTTTGAATCTTGAAACACTTGAAACTGCCAGCACAAAAAATATTTCTTTAAGGTGCAACGATAAGGACTTTTATGAGCATGAGATGTTGAGAACATTTTGCAGCAGGCACAGTGGTGACCATTTGGTTGCTTTAATTTTGGCATATAACACAAACCTTTTCACAAATGTGGTCACCAAGCTATTTTAAGCAAATTGTTTAAGCAAAAAAAATTCATAATAAAACTTTTTTTTTTCCAGGAATCAAATGAACCCAACAGATCACAGAACCCTTATCCCTTTTCGGCTCTCCTAGCAACCTTGCAATTTATGCCCTGCAATGGGAGTTTGCTATTACAGAACCAAAAATATTAGAAGGCAGGGTCTGGAGCTCAGGAAGGCTTTGTTTTGTCTGAGTTTTCCAGACTTTGCTCCCTTATAAGCTCTGCTCCCAAGGATGTGCTGGCATGATAGCCCTATGCATGTATGTGAACTGGCATACACGCCCAGAACTGCCAGTCACCTATCATGCTCTACCCTTACTCTGCTCTGGGCCATAAGGCACCAGCCATGAAAAGATCCTCACACAATCACTCACTTCATAGAAGGATACGTTTGATGGGACCTTACCCCACCCACCCCCCTTTGCTGGGACAGCCTGTCACAGCACTCCCAGGCTAGGTATGCATAATTGGGCCACCCACAGGAAAAACAGAAATACTGCCACTGGAACCACTGGGAAAAAATTGTGTTGTTTTTATTGAAACTGGAGGAGAAGAGGTGGAGTTTTATAGAAAAGGTCATTGTCCTACTTCGAAACTGCAATTTATTTACCCAGGATAGACCAGCTGAGATACAATATTCCATTTTCAATGGCTTTCTTATTTTAATTATTTGCATAACTGGGAGGACTGAAGCAATGAAAGGTTAAATGACTGGCTGATGGTCACACAGTAAGTAAATTGCTCTGATGAGATTTGAGCCTGGACCGCAGGGTCCCCAAGGCTATTCTCTAGCAATTAAGCAATACTGCCTTACCATTCACCATCTGCAGCTGTAAAAAGGTCTTTGTTTGCTTTGAAAATCAGACTTTAATTCAGCAATTCATACTCCTGGGGGCAATTCTCCCATGAACTACAAATTCTTTTTTTAAATCCCTCAAACAGTGCTGGGAGTAACCATGAAAAACTGTACTGCAAATTATGCCTTGCACTTCTCAACCCCTTTTGAAATTCTGGTCCTGAACATTTGCTCATGAGTTCCATTTACAGAAAAAACTTTACAAACAACAAAACATTCCATGGAGCTCCTCGATGACAATTTCCTATCAGAGTACTTTCTTAAAGCAACAGTTAATGTTACCAAGAAAATGTTATACCCATACCAGTTTATTCCAGTTTAGATTGTCCTTTTTCTTCTGTCTCCTAAGATGCCCAGTTTGCCACCTAGTCATGTATTACATCTAGTGAAAACATATTAGTTTGACCACCCCAACTGTCCAGTACCAGAGTATCACACTGTTATCCAGGAGACATGAGTTTGAGAGCTCATTCTGCCTGATTGGCTATCAGCAATAGTTATACCAATACATAACATGATCTGGTGAGAGCCGATACAGCTGCACTGAGCTTTTATGATCACCACTGTGCACAAGATGGTGGTGATGACTGAACTGCGCATGCTCAATACTCACACATGCACAGTCTGATTCGGCGCCGCCATGTTGTGCATGGTGGCCATCACTTCTGTAGTTGCAGAAGAAAAAGAAGTGCCCCTGAAGTGGGTGTTTTTATGCAGCCAGTGGAGGGGAAGGGCTGCATAAACACTAGCACTGGGAACTGTGCCACAGCACTGTGGAACCACACTGGACAGCAGTCCGGTCATGTGCTTCCACAGTGCTCTTCTCAGATGTTGGCATAACATCTGTGGAGCTCCACCCATGCATCCATAAAAAGGGTAATAAAGCAAATTATGAAAATTATAGACCAATAAGTTTTACCTCAGTACAGGAAAGATTATGGAATCCATACTAAAAGAATTAATTAACCTACATGTGGAGAAACATGGTCTCAGGGACATGGAACAACACTAGTTTATGGGAGGTAGATCATGTGTAACAAACCTGCTGTGCTTTTATGAGAAAATATCGGCCACTCTAGATAGAGGTACTCCAGTGGATTGTATGTTCTTGGATTTTGCTAAGGCTTTTGAAAAGGTACCACATAGAGCTATAATTCAAAAATTAATGGATATCAAGGTCATAGATTGGATTAAGGGATGGTTAAGAGACAGGATACAAAGGGTTAGTATTAATGCATATCTATCTGCCCCTGTAGCCATACCGAGTGGATTACCTCAGGGCTCGGTAATCAGACCAACATTATTTCAAATATTTATATCAGACACAGATAAGCAGGTAACTAGCTGGCTAAGTAAAAATACAGATGACTCCAAGATTGCCATGATGGTCTACACACAAGACGATGTTATCACACTTCAGAGGGACTTGGACGATATATCCAAGGGGGCTGATAATAGGGGATGAGCTTCAACATTGATAATGTAGTGTGATGCACCCAGGACATCACAATAAGGAGGCCACATATTATTTAAATGGAATCCCTCTAAAAAGTTCAACCAAAGAACAAGATCTGGGAGTAACTATCACTGAAAATGTATCATATGACATACACTGTATATCACAAATCTCAAAAGTTAAAAGACTACTTTGAACCATCTAAAGAAATTCAGAAGTAGGGATGAAAGGGTGATAATGCCCTTATATAGATCATATATTAAGCCACTGCTGGACTATGGCAGCCCAGCTTGGGGTACGATAACAAAAGGTTCTTCACACAAAATTGAAAAAATTCAAAGACAGACCAACTAATACACTATTTCAAGACATTACCTTATGAAACACGTCTAGAAAACAATCTAACATCCCTTGAAATTAGAAGAATATGAGGAGACCTGCTCTTATCTTACAACATCATGAATGATGATTATTTGCTAAGTGAATTAGATTTTAAGTTTAAAAATTACACTAAAGGAACCAGGGGACACCCATTGCAGCTAAGACTTAAAAAATTCAATACTAATAAAAGGAAGGCATTTTATATGCAGAGAGTGATTAACCCATGGAATAAACTGCCTTTATATGTTGTAATCAGGAAAGAGAAAAAACAGTTTAAGCAGAAATTAGATTCCTATATCCTAGATGGAAATGTGTTGTCCTATTATGGGTAGCTCATAGGAGCACACATGGGTTTACAGCCTTCTCCACTCCTTGCACCTTAGTATTAGTATGCACCTTAGTACTACTGTAGGTCCCCACCTCTGGAGGTAGAGGTGCTTGCCACATGGTAGCATGTTTCAGTCAATTGAGGGCTGGCAGTGAGTTTGAGTGCAACAGCAACCCCTGCATCTGGGCTAGGAAGCTTGCTCTCATCACAGGGGCCCTGTATGCATGCAAGGTTGATAGAGTCACTGCCCACACCATGAGGAGGAGCAAAGGTTTTGGGAGAAAAAACAAGAAGGAACACATTCATCCAAATGACAGTGGAATTTCCTGTGGCAATGGCAGGGGGTTAGGGTAGAAACACCTATATATAAAATAAACCCTGTATCTTATTTAGCCAGCAAGGAAAGGGCCCAAAAGGCATTGCCAAAAATGTGGAGTAGCCAGATAGTTTGATACCATTTATTAGACCACACAAGTATAGTACACAAGCTTTCAGGGCCTCACAGGTCCCTTCTTCTAGTGTTAGTTAGTTAGTTAGTTAGTTAGTTTTTGTTAATGAGGTAAGTTCACTAGACAAATATCTATTTTTAGACACAACCTGGGAGATTACATACAGAAATACAGAAATATAATAAATACATGTAGCATAACACAAATTTAGGTGAAAATATAACAGCACATATTACAGCAAGAGTTGACTAGAGTAGGATTAAATACATAGTAGACAGTAAAAAAACTATGCCGAATAATGCAATAAAGCCATGTATTACATTGAGTGATACACAAAGAATTTCACATAAATGCACAACACTCAATATCATAATAGGTTACAATACATGAGCAGCTGGTAACAATTCATTGACAGAAGCATTTTGTTACCTTAAGTAGATGCTCACAAAATCTGCTACACAATGAGGCAATAAAGGGAAATTGTCTAATATCAGGTGGAATGGAGTTCCATAACGTGAAAATAGTGTACACAATAGAGGATTCACTAGACCTGGTTCTAAACTTGGGAATAATCTGAAGGATATTAGAATCAGACCTTAAAGGGTAAGCATTATGCACTAGAAGTGGCATTTGGTTACGCAGGATAACATATATGAAACTCCCAAAGGAGAGCTCATGAGACTGTGATGGAGGAAGCCAGCTGAATTTGTCATAAAGAGAACAGTGATATGTTAGTCTATGGGATGCCAGTACAAAGTGACAGATATTGTTGTAAGCCACACCTCATCTAAGGAAACTGGTTTTCGAGGCAGCAGTAAAGACAGGAGCTCTGTTGAGAAGTTTGGGTAGGAGCATTCCTCTGACAATAGCCGGATGAGCTTGGGGGGGAGGTCAATGACTGATTTTATAGGAGACATCCAGCATGGAGTTGATGGCTTTGTAAGTACCCTGCATGTGTAGCACATAATCTAGAACCACATGGAAGTTTTTTAACTTTGATTTTATTTTTGAATTTTGGGCACCTGGGCACTAAGTGATTCCATTCATGTTCAAAGTTACTTCCAATGGAAGTAGATCCATTTGATAGATTTTCAGGAATGTAGTACATTAGTGATTTGCACATGTCATTTGGCACTGCCGAGGCTCCATATCTTTTCAATGTAATGCATAATTCCCATTCTGGGCTCTTTGTCTGACCATTTTAAAATCCATTAAATATATTTTTAACACTATTCTCAGTTGTCCTCTCAGTCAGTTTTGGACATCCATTGTTTAACATCCCACTTTTTATGACAAGTCCAGTAAATAATTTTTTCATTGCTGTTCTCACCTGTTTTGGAACACCCATTGCTTAACATTCCTCTTTTTCTAAGTAAAATGAATTATAACAGTTTCTTGCCCTATGGGACTTTGGGGACATCGTGGCTAACTGCAGGTCACAAAACTAAAGTTCTAGCATGGAGAACACAGAATTAAATGTAGCACTATAGAAATTGTTTTGATTTAATTTATTGCAACTTTTACACCAAACTGAAATTATTTCTTACATAGATATATAGTGAGAAAGAGGATACATAGACCAATCTTCGGTACTATAAAAATACAAACATAACACACCTCATACTATGCATGAAGTATACTAATTCCAGGGACAAAAAATCAAAGGGATGGCAACAGCATATCTTTAAAAAAGCATTTCTTAATTTATAAATTCGAGATAATACCATAAATCCATTCCAAATTTAATAAAGTGATGAAGAGTGCCCATGAATCAGAGGTCATGTAAAAATTTAAGATCTTTCCCTCTGGGTATCAGTTTTAAAATATAGCATTACAAAAATGTTGCACTGTAATTAATCCTATCAAATAATTTTAGAGCCTGGGAGGCCAAACTGGAGTAGTATCTTTAAAATTTTCCGTTAACTGTCACCCCTTTTTTTCTGGCCCCAACAGCCCCAACAGTTTTCTTGGTACATTTTCAATGATAAGAAAAAATGGTCTTTTCAATTACTTTCTTCTGACAGAGAGAACGATTTGAGCCCAGTCTTTACAAGGAAGGAGTGGGTAATGGGCCAGAAGGGAACTGTAAGGGGAGGAAGAGCAAGGAAATGGATACAAATAATTTTCCACAGGGAAGGATCCTAAAGGCACTCGAAGGATTAAGAGTTGGAGAGGGTGGCGGACAAATGGAATGCCTTGCCAGAGGAGGCAGTGGGGGCTGAAATGATTATAGGATTTAAGAATGCATGGGCTAGGCATCTGGGGATCTTGGTAGTCAGGGGAAGGGGACAACCCAGTTCTAGAGAAGCTTGAAGAAGCAAAGTTACATGCACAAATGGGTAGGCTAGGTGAGCCGTAGGCCCTTATCTGCCGTCAACATCTATGTATCTATGTAGTCCCAACCTTCTCAAAACTTTCTAATATGCATTGTGGCCAAGATCTCCTACTATAATATAACAAGCTAATTTTTAAATACTTCCTAGTTTATTGCTATCCTTTAGTTTTATCCCTGAATGCTGTACAGGAACAGTCCTCCAAAATAGGCCTCACTAGGGTCTTGAACACAATGGTAGGCTCCCTTTTTATGTCTGCGGTGGGCAGAGCCTGCAGACGTTTTGCATCAGAAAAGGACCTACATCTTGTTTTACATCCATGGAACTGTTTTTCCTCCACCTGACCTTCCCCCAAGAAGCAATCTGCCCATGTTGTCCCTATGGACTGCAGCACTGCACTATATCACAGTGGGAATTTTTTTTTTCTTATGGGCATTTTTTTGTACATTTCTGCTGTTCGCTATTTTGTTACAATTTATTTACCCCAATAGACTAGCCCAGCTGAGACCCTACATCCCTCTTGCTTCTACCTAATAACAGCTGTCAATATACTGCCGGTGATTATGCCAAGAAGAGCTCCAGTTGACAACATGATTCTGTCCACTGTAGTGTAACTTGTGGTGGGGATAATGGGAGACAAGCTGGTGACAGTAGGGACAGTATAGAATGGAGTTTCAGCTGAATCTTCTACTTCCCTTTTGGGTTTACAGGAAGACCTATCATCTTGAAGGATGAATCCGTCCCGACAACCACATATAAAACTACCAAAGGTGTTGGTACAGAGCTGTTGGCAGGAATTCCCCTCGAGGCAATTATGTATGTCAAAACACATCATTGTACCATCATCCTCCTCTTCTGAGACATAGCTGTCAGGACACTCGCACTCCTTGTTAATATTTGGATCACATTTGGCAGGACATTTTTTGGTGCCACAGAACAGTTTGCACTTTGTGTTGTCTTTAGGGTCCACAACATAACCTTCATCACAGAAACAAATACAACTGCCATCTGTATTGTTACAGGAATCATGTTCACATGGCATGTCAACACACTCGTCAATGTCTTTACATAAATCATTCTCTAGTTTGTAACCCTGATTGCACTCGCGTCTGAAACCACCTTTGGTGTTCACACACACCTAGTCACAGATATTGCGATTCACTCTGCAGTCATCGATGTCTTTGCAGGTTAGGTTATCATCTGCCAGTTCATATCCATCTCGGCACATGCAGACAAAAGCATTTCCAATGAGGACACAAAGGTGATTGCAGGGCGAGGAGTCACAGGGGGTAGGCAGGAAGAAGCAAGTAAGGCCATTGGTATTGAGGCCTTGATTGTCCAAGCAAACACATCGTGGTTTGCCTGTGTCAGATAGAAAATTATGTTCACAGTCCCCATTTTCAATTAGACAGTCCCAAGAGCCACTTTGGAGAGATTTTCACTTGAGTGTGCCATCATCTTTATCTGTACAATTCAGTTGAAGTCTCAAAGGTGAGAGGGACACAATCGTTCCAGGAGGAGTACCTGAAAGTCCGGCCCCATACCGTCAAAGGGGGTTAGAAGGTATGTAACCGAGGTGTTGGGATCTGGTATCTTGAGCTGTGCGCACATGCCATTATAACTATACTCACAGAGAAATCCTTCAGCCTTGAAATCACAGGATTTCACTTCTCAGGTCATATCGTTGGCCACCATAACACACTGCAGCCCACAGATCGAGAAAGGCTTCTTCCAGTTCTGATAGCTAGTTTTGTCATCCCCGTCACCCACTCAAATCCCCTTAGTGTTTTGGAGTTGTTCGAACACTTATCTTCGGCGAGATTCAATCCGATCCAAAATTCTTTTATGCTGCTCCTTACATGCTGCATCAAAATAGAAATGGAATCTGAAGCTACGGTGCTGCTCACTGGCATCAAATGTCCATTCCCACTGTTACAGATTTTGTTGGCTATGCAGAATTTTCTGGAGATTGGTAAATGCTGTAACACTGGTATCCGATACCGTACGCTCCTGCTGGCTGAGGCTCAGCAGCTCCCCGGGTTACAACAAGCTGTGCTACAGCAAAAGTCCCAATGAAGTGCTCCCCAGGTTACAACAAGTTGTGCTACAGCAAAAGTCCCAATGAAGTGGTGGAACATTCTTACCTGATCTGGAGAACGTCTCGACTGTTTGTTAGAGAAAATCCTCTTGAGCCTACAGTGCCTCTTGAGACAATTGAGATCGTGCGAACAGCCCAGCTAAACTCGATGTGCACTGTGTGTAGGAAAGTCTGCCATCTATATTTATATATTCCCTAACCCTCTCCCTGCTGAGTAAAGGAAGGAAGTGCCTGTGGGGCAGGGTTACATTGCTGATTACTGAAGTCCCGGGCTGAAGCATTGCTGATGCATTCCCCAGATGTTACAGAACTGTTATAGTCACCTCAACTGTACAGGAAAAAACAGTATAATAACGAAAGTGTTCAATCGGACTGAGGAGGTGGAGTAACTAAACAACTCCGCCTAACGGTAAAGCAAGTTTTACTGCCTTGCTTTTCATCTGGTAGCAGTTTTATTATTAGGACTGTTAGGTACAGTGTGTGATTCTTTGTGTTGCAGGAAGAAGTAAGGTTCTTGCTATTTCAAAAAGATAAAAGATAACTATTATGCTACTCATTCCTGCTGTCCAAGTGTGTACCCACTGTATATGCCTCTAGCCTCTAGCCAATAAGGGTCCTCTGTTTTTACAGTAGCAGGTAAGATACTCAGTTTGTCAAGCTACCTGTTTTTAAGTAAACAAATATGGATGAGGTAAAGTGCCTGAAATCTGGTGATAGTAGTGAGTTAATATTTCTGATAGGTTTGCCCTTTTGATGTAAGTTCTTTTGAACACACAGAGGGTGCTATTTTATCTTCCCATACCTGCTCGACCCACCATATAGTACTAAAAATTGACAGTGAAGATAATATGTGCAAGGACTTCCCCTAGGCTCCTGGTCTTTTAACAATGTACAGCCTGTCTCTGTAATTTCATTACTAATACTGTTAACGGATTCACCACATACAAATGATAGCTGTCAGAGCCCTGCGTGATCCTCTACTGCCAGTATTAAAAACTACTGGCATGAATACAATTATGATATTTTCTACACACTGCAGTCTGCATGTTTTTGTGTTATCTCTGGACAGTAATTTTCCTGTAGACTCCCAGAAGTTGTGTAATTTAGGCATATAACTTGCCATCTGATGATTTGCACTCAGTCTACGCATACATACATATTATATATTAAAACAATAGATCGTGTCTGATACAGCTATGTTAACATGAACAGCTAGGTCATTGTTAGATGGCCTAATGGAAGAAAGTGAAGTATAGTGAGTACCCTCATTATGACTATGCATACATTGGGATTTCCAGAAGGGGGTGTAAGGGTTACTAATCTGCTGGAGTCTTGCAAGAGCACTGCATTTTACTGACTGGTTGGCCCCGCTACAAAGTCACTGCACTGACGTAAAACCAGTAACTATTGTCATGATTAGAGAATTATATATGAATGTGAGTAGCCAGAATGTTGCACATACTGGAGGTGTGAGATGCTAGATAAACCCCCTAGAGCTCTGTAAAAGCAGCCCAGATGGAGTGTGTTTTTTTTTCTTTTTTACATTTCTGCTGTTCGCATTTTGTTACAATTTATTTACCCCGATAGACTAGTCCAGCTGAGACCCTACATCCCTCCTGCTTCTACCTAATTGCAGCTGGCATGCTATATGGAAGTCGCATGGCTTCTTCAAATTAACCAAGTGAATAAATTGGTCCGGTGAGATCACCCCCCCGCCCCCATCTTCATTGTTCTGTGCAGTATAACCACTGGGCACACTTCTGCACCAGGAATCCCAGAGTTCAGTTATTTTATATCAGCTCACACGCTGCTCCTTGTGTTTTTATTGAACCCATGTTTGAACACTGATGTCAAATAATTATTTTGCATGTTAACAGACACTACTATAATGTTTTCATTTCAAAACAAAAAAGTATGTGTTTCTTAAATAATATATTTTCAGAATAAAACTGTTTCCAAGGGGGTGGTCTTGAGCAGAAAGTCTAGCCTGAGCCACAGATCAATGGGAAAGTGAGGCCTAGAATTAGTTGGTACTGCTTGCTTTGCCTGCCTTGCTAACAGTGTACCAAACAGCTCGGAGGTGCTGCTGTTTACTTTGCACCGTGACATGAACCTGACAGCACTACAGCTGCAGCCCAGAGGGTGTCGCAGCCAGCAGCAAGTCTGAACACATCTAGTAGCATGGGTCATACACACTAAATTTATTCCTTATCAGGTCAAATCCTGCAGAGGTTTTGGCTCTGACCAGAGTTTGTTTATCCAGGACTGCGTTTTTCAAGAGTGTAAGAAAGTATAGCTTTTGTTTACTTTTTACAACACACAGTTTAAATGGGCACTCCATGCTAGATCATTTGAGAGTACAATTCCCAACAATTGTGCTTCAGTTACCACCTTTGTTTCACATTGCTAATATTCAGCTACTGATCGTTGATTATTCCTTTTGTAAAATAGATTTCTCACATATACAGTCTTAATGTTTATTCATAAATCATTTTGTTGGTTTCTGTCCAAGATAGCAGTTTATTTAGATCCAACTGGTGGAGCTCTCATTTTCTTTGTTATTATTAAACTATATATAATGTAATGTTGTCAACATAAGCAATGTGTTTGATGACTTGTGGGAAATCATTGACCATTATTAAAAACAGAAGGGGGGCTTTGCCCCTTGGAGGACACCTCCATTAATGTCACTTCAGTTGGACCTGAAATGACCAAACTTTTATCCTTTGTTTCTTGTCCATGAGGAAGCAACTCACCCATCTGATCAGTGCTGGATGAATTTAAAGCCTACTCATTTTATGAATAAGTAATTGTGCTCAACTCTATCAAATAATTTACTGAAATCCACCAATACTAAATCAGAGGTGTGTATCTCCTCAGCAGCCACATACATTTCATGCAATAGCTTTATTAAGTAGTGAACTGTTGAGCTGCCTTTTAAATTTCTGGATTTTCCCAGGTTAAATCTATCCTGAATAGCCTCCATAATATGCTAATAAAGGAGAAAAGAGAAAACCATGTGCACTCACTCACTCACTCAAGCCAACTGATGCTTCAGTAAAAATCCACCAAACACAAGCAAGGCTAATAGTGTTCAGTTTAAAGAGTACCTTTCCCTGTCCTTCTGACATTCATGCATAAATTACCCCTTCTTGCATTGATTCTGGAATTGTATTTCATTACTGTCCTCTGCAATTAGTTTTTGCATTCTGAGCTGCTAAAAACTTCAGGGTGTACCAGATCTTCTACAGCAAGTCTGCTCTTGCTGTGGACACAGTGCTGTACTGCTGACATCACTGTATGGCAGAGGAGTGACTCACACTGTAGTACATTGAGGTTGCAGCAGTTTTGCAAGGGAAAACTACATTATTAGGTGTACATACTGTGGTCCGTCTTCATCAAGACAACCTGTTAGCAATGCATTATGCCAAAATCAAATGCCTTGTCAGTATGTTTTTTTTTTGTGAAACTGACTTCTGCCTCGTAACAAAGCATGGGCAGTGAGAGAAGACTGAGTTGCTGTCAGCTGAGACAGCTGTGAGTTTAAGCATCAGTGTGATTAGTGTCTGTACCTTGATCATTTGAATGCAGTAATGCCTCCTTACCCATGCCATACTGGTACCCTCCATGTCTTTCTGTAGTAATGCACCTGGCAGTCACCCCGATCGAAAATCCCTTTCTGCTCCTCTGTCCTGCACCTCCCTGACATCAGCATGACACTGCGGAATGCTGAAGACTAATTGTGGTAGCACATAATACAATGTGTTTAGATGTGCTGTATGCATTATATGCACGGTAGAGGTGGTCTTTAAAACTGAGGGTTATTTCCAGAGAAATTCTTGTTTGAAAAGTGAAACCGGGATTCCGCACATGCGCACGCTGATGGTATTATATGATATGAAAATTAGTCTTCATCTTTCTGTGGTGCCAGAATTGTAAGACAAATTAGAGCAATTTTTCTTAGAGTATCCATGAAGAGTGTTCCACAGACCTCAGAACATTAGTGATCAAGTTAAACACAGTTTGCAGCTGTGGTGCCATTGCAGGGCTGAAGACCCAGCTGCACAGCCAATATGCAGCCCAGACCGGGTCCTGGAATGGATCCCTTGTGCTTACAGGGCACCATGTTTGTCCCAGAACATAACGCACTGGACAAGATGTTAGGCCGAAGTTGTCAGCCGATCCCCCCCAGCCCACTCAGTGTGCCACAAAGCAGGGGCATCCATATTGGGAGTGCCGATGCCCCCCGCTGTGACCACTGTGGCCAGTGGTTCCATCCCTGGGGGGGCGCATAACTTGCCACATGGGATTACGGCTGCTTTCAAAATGCATAGCCGCTGGATGCCTCATTCTGCAGTTTTATGCATCACATGGAGTCTCAGGTAGTGGACACAGAGAGGGACATTGTTTTGGCATCAAAACCACCCAGAGAAAATAATCCCTACAGTCTCAATTTTGTTACAGCTTATAGTACTGAGGCAGCAGAGTGACAGGATTATCAGGAAAAATTGGTCTATTTTGTAAACAGGACCTAAATTAGAGCAATGTGTCTTAGAGAATCCACGAAGAGTGTTCCACAGACTTCAGAACATTAGTGATCAAGTTAACCACAGTTTGCAGCCAGTGCAGAAACCCACAGTATGGTTGTCAGCATTTCCAGCAGGCTGCCACAAATGCCAGTTTTGTAAGTACTTCAGTGTTATTAGCAGTACAAAGACATTTGTGAACCCAAGTAATGGCGAAGAGATGGATATTTGAAAGTTCATTAATTGTGATTCTACATTGTCATTTATGTTGGAACTTGTTCTTGTGGTGCTTACCTACTACATAGGTGGAGCAAAATGTACACTAAAAGAAAGAGTGGGTGATCATATGTGGGATATCACAAACGAAATATGGATTAGGTTATGGATCAACACACTGTAAATCCCCACAACCCTGGCCCACACAACTGGAATTTTGTGGGCATTAAAAATGTGAAAGTGGGCACAGGTGGAAGTGATGTGGACCAGTATTTGATCCACAGGGAATCCTTCTGCATATTTAAACTGAGGGCTGCTCTTCTACTGGGACTCATACTGTAATTTCTGTGATTTTTTTTTTCTGTTTCAACTTTTGTTATCTCTTGTCCTTCTGGGCAGTATACATTATTTTACTAAGTGAATTTCTGATTTAACATTGGAAATACAGTATGTGCATTTTAAGGTAGGGAAAGCTTTTTGAGCCTGCACCAGTTCAGCTCCATTCTGCTTTATTCAGAATTAGTACCTGTAACTTAGTATGAATTTGAGCTGTAACATGCACGTTTGTTTTTGAATATTGTGTTTGAACAAGTTGTATCACTTTCTGCAGCATTTTTGTAAATGTACTTATTTACGTCACTTCTTTTTTTAGCACTGACAAACTCATTGCACATGATTCTAATATAATATGCTACTGGCCCATTAAGGCACATCAGTATTTAAGGACCTTGTGCTGTAATCATGGATATCTCTTGACAATGTGCCCAAGCACAAAATGTTGAGATGTGCTGAAGACTGAAATGCATTTCCCCGACACCCGGAAGCCCGACACCAGAATCCCGATACTCAAAATCCTAGCAGTGGGATTTTGTTTTTTTCTCATGTTTCAGGGACTTTGCCCCTCACACCCCCTTAATTAATATAACAAACTCCATGAGGGGGAGGCAGAATCCAACTGTTGGAATTTTTTGTCTCAGGTTTCGGGCGTCTGGCTTCTGGGTGTCAGGCAAATGCGTTTCAGTCAAATGTAGTTATATTCCTGATACTTGCTACCTGCACTGATTCCCTGTTCATGATCTGCACCATTAAATTGAACATTATTCGCTTTACTTGTGTTTGATAGAGTTTTACTGAAGCATCAACTGGCATAAGTAAGTGCACAAGATTTTCTCTTTGCTCTTTGATTTTGCTGTACCGCTGGCATCATAACTCCTGTGGCAGCGGCTTTGTTTGTTTTTTATATATGCTAATAAACAAATTCCTCTTCTAGTGCCTGTTTATCCTCCCATGGTCCTCTGGCTAAGATCCCCTTCTGCCTCTGTCATCACCTGCTCTCGTCCCATGTGACTCCTCTTTCTTGATCTCCTGAAACCACTGCATGGCCCTTTGCTTACATCCAATGCCAGGTCTGCCATCAGTTTCATGGTACTTCCAAACTCCTACATGTAGCCACACAAGGTGGAGGTGAAGCTCAGGAGTACCCCTCAAAGTGGGACAGGAAGCCTGAAGGTGGATATAGAGGTCAGGCAGGGTTCATTTGCCTGGCCAGCACCAAATTTCCCTTGTTTCTTCCCTCTGCTGTGACACTAACATAAGTGATGTCCAGGGCCATAGGTTCTGGAACTAGGGGTGCTGGGGGTGCAACAGCACCCCCTTGTTTGAAGTACAATTCCCTATGGCTTCCTATACTGTTTTGTTCAATGACTTTCAGCAACCCCACTACAAAAATTGTTCCAGTGCCTCTGCCCAGGGCATGTATCCACATATGTGCAGATACTACCAGTGCTGCCAGTGTCCCAAATCTTCCTTTGTGTAGCTACTCCAGACTTGCTACCATCTAGCCTTCACTAAATGACAAATAGCAGAGCTAGCATGCCTTTCACCTTAAAGTAGGAGAGTAGTCCCTGTCATACTCCAATTTCCATCCACCTAACATCTCTGATGACTCAGGGTCATTAATGAACTTGGGTTACCAGTATCACATGGGGTAGCACAACTGCTGTGCCAATGGGCCAACAAATCCCTCCTTTATTTTGTTTTATTTTGTCTTTGTTAACTGGGTAAGGCCCACTAAGCACCAGTGCCTGTTTTCAGGGACGAACCGGGAGGTTTGGGCTGGTTAAGTGACTTGCTCAAGAGTCACATAGTATGCAAGTGAAGGTTGTTGGAATCAAACCCAGGTCTGCAGGTACCAATCTCATTCATAGATCATTACTCTAACCCCTAGGCTATAGTGCCAGCCACAAAAATCAAGGCAATAAGTCTGAATTGTCCAGTTACTCCTTGCTTAGTAATAGGCATCACCTCTGCTCTTTTCCACTCCTGCGGTACTGCTCCTACCAGTAAGGAGGAATTTATAATTGAGCAAAGATGGGAAGTCATAAAGGTTATGCCCTCCTTTAACAGCCACCCAGATCCAGTGCTTTTCTGGGCATTAATTGCATACAACATTTCAAGTACCTGTTGCTCTGTCACCGGATACTGATTTGGCATATTCACTTGAGTTTGGTATACTTTCTTTAGTTTTTTCAAAATCGCCTGATACTACACAGAAATTGATTTGGCAGCCTAACAGTAGGGATCAACAATAAGGGTTGAAAGAGGGTGAATAATGAAATATATGAAACATTTGTTTAAACATGAACTGCTGCAGAACTGGCCTGCCGGCGCAGCACTAGAGCTACCGCTTGTGATGCTGATGATCTGAGTTTGGCAACGAGCCTGGAGTGTCAGTGGTTTGACTGGGGAGGTAGAATAGGCATTCCATGACTGCTGTCCTTGTCTGGGATGAGGGGCTGTGGGCTCACAGTGCATTGGTGATACCCAGATGTACACTGGCTGGGGTCCACATGGATAGGGATGGAGGGGATGGCGGATGTCTGTGGGACATTCATGGCAGCACGCATGCCCATGTGCTAACATTATTGCATATCCACATCTCCAGGGGGAACCTACAGAGAAAACCCTCCTGATAGGTTGCAGCATGAAGCCTGGGATCCATAACCACCGCAACATCAAAATTACCCCAGTGTAGGTCTCAGCTCAGGCTCTAGGGTGATCTTGGTCTCTCCTTGAGGGGAACTCCTCTGTGAGGGGAAAGTCATGGTTCTCCCAGACTGGGCAGCTAAGGGAAGTGCCAGGGGAGGGTGTGGGTAGTGGGTCTGTGGGCAGATAAGAGGTATATCCTCACCCTGGCCAGGACAGCCAGAAACAGAACTGAAAAAAAAATGAACTGCTGCTTTAACAAAGGATCCTAAAAGAAAGGAAGATCATGCAAAACCAATCTAATCACTTTCAATTGAGAGGAGTCACCAGGGATGTACACTGGGGTATGGCCATAGATGTAGTTAATCTGCACTGGAAGGCTTTCACAGTGTGGCACATTACAAACATTTCTAGGCAAAGCACACCAGTGTGGTAGACATAAACCATACATGAAATGAACTGCTGACTAGCTTGGGGCAGGAAGCAGAGGTTTGTGCTGTATGAGCACTACTCTGAGTGGAGAGGGATATACAGTGGCATCCCTCATGGAGTCATGCTGGGGTCACTGTTAATGTTTTCCCTCAATGATCTGGAAGCTTGTGTCTCTACCAGGCTGCTTAAATTCACTGATGTCACTAAGCTGGCCAGGGTGGTGGACTCTCTTGATGATGGAACACATTTCAGGAGGCTATAAACAAGCTGGGTGATTGGTTGGACTCCTGCAGTCTCAAACTTAGTGTATTCAAATACAAGGTGCCCCACTTGAGGAGGAAAAAGAGAAGTAGAACATATACACTGTGTGGGGATCCTTTGTTGCGCAGTGGAAGAGGGGTAAGAAACCAAGGGTCATAACAGACAAGAACCTACAGCATCTCAAACAATGCTTATTCACTATCAGGTAGGAAGCCAACATGCATCAAAATGGAGTGACAAGCAGAGCAGGGGAAATTATTCTTCCACTTCTCAATGCCTTCTCAGGCCACACCTGGAGTACTGCTTGCAGTTTTGGGCCCCTTAGTACTAGAAAGACATTGAGACAGTTGAGAAGGTACAATGCAGACCAAACAAAGTGATCAGGGGTCTGGAAGACAAAAGCTACAAGGAGTGGCTAGAGGCCCTTAACATGTTCACCCTGGAGACAAGGAGGCAGCAAGGGCACAGCAGCTGTCTTCCACATACTTAAGGGTATTAGCAGGACTGAAGAGGTAGAGATATTGAATCTGGTGTACTCCAGTCAGATGCTGGGACATGCCCTGGAATTCAGAGGCAGTAAATGCAGGGATAATGTTCGTACACCCATCATCTCCCAAAGGATGGTGACTCTATGGAACAGCTTACCACCATAGGCAGTAGCTAGTAAGACAGTACAGGCTTTGAAGGTAATCCTGGACAAATTTCTGATGACCCAGGGAATTGCAAGGTTCCCTAGGTAATATGGTGGATGGGGTATCCCCATAAACTAGTACATGACTGCACAGCATACTTTTTATCCCTGCTTATGAAGCTGAGTGATGGGGAGGGTGACAGACCTGATGGCCCTGAAGTTCCTTCCAATCTTAAATTGCTACTGTAACCCACCTGCCTCTGTAGTATTTATTGCACTAAAGAGTTAACTGCTTTAGCCTGGTTTGAGGTGGAAACACTTGTTTTCTGTTATTGCAATTTTCTGCCCCAGCAACAGGGAGCTGTCCTTGTTCTGAGTACACCCTATGCTCATTATCCAAGCAGTTTCCCTGGGTTTTTCTGCCTGGCCTCCTGGGACTTATAAACGGGGACCTAGTTCTGCCAAATGCAGCTTCTGAGTTCTGTAGTTCTGAAGTTTGCAGCTCATGGGACGCAGGCACCCCCAGGGTGCATGCTCTTGCTGTGACCAGATGGAGAGGGTGCATGGCTGGTATAGTGACACAGTCATGTTTTATTTTTTTATATTTAATTCATGACACAACTGAGCAGTGCAGTATATATCATGTCTAAAGACAGCATGTACAATAACAAATCATCAGACTATATACATAAGGGATATGCAGCGGTTCAGTGTGTGATAATGCATTTATCTTGTACAGTTTCCAGTGACCTCAAGTAACCTTACGAGTGCTGAAGGCATGAATGAGAGTTACGAGAGGTCACTGGAAACTGTACAAAATAAATGCATTATCACACACTGAACCACTGCATATTCCATTTATGCAACAGATTTAGATGTAGTGTGAACATTTTGATTTTGGTAGGTGTAAATACTTTGTCAAAAAAGGGAAAAGAAAATTGAATTTTATGCTGTTTTTTGCTAATTATAAAAAAAAATGGTATCTATAAATGAAACACCACTTATTTTGTAGATATTTTTGAGCTGAACATTTTTTGTGCTCGCAGTACCATGCTATCATTTTTTGTTTTAAAGTTATTCATATTTGTTTGTCAAAAAAGTGAACAAAAAATTACATTTTCTTCAGTTTTCTTGCTAATCATATACAATATACAGGGTTTATATGCATGAAACATTATTCATTTTGTAGATAATTTTGTGCTGAACAATTTTCGTGCTCACAGTACCATGTTATCTTTTTTCATTTGTAAGTTATTGACATTTAAATATGGTTAGTACTGCTTCTGAGGCCGAACATTCTAATTGAATTCTGAAGAGAACTGTTTAGATAAATGAGCTACTGATGTAGTTACTGTGTGGATAAATGGGTGATGATGTAGTTACTATGTGGGTAAATAAATTTATCCACATAGTAGCACAGATAAATGGATTTATCATGGCAGATTTATTCAGACACCTGTTGCATAAATAGATTGTACTCTTTTAAATAAAAAAATGTTTGCTTATCTGAATGCATAAAAAGGGATTTTAGTATTTGGGCTAAATTAATTTTACATTAATAAAGTTTGAACCCAATAACAGGATCTCTTTGGTTTTGATAGGGGAATGTGAATTTAAAATCATCTTGCATTAATTTGATACCTTTTAATGGATCAACATAGAGGTAACAACAAGAACAGAGTGCTCTAGCTTTTGGACAAACAAGTCCTTCACCAGAAGCATAATGACAGTTATTTAGAAAAAAACAATACTTTTAACAACTAGATCATGCAGAAAAAAACAGAAAAAATCCCCACTGGTTTAAATTATAATAATATTTTGAAAGTGTGGCCATATCATCTCATACTTTTGAATTTGTTTAGATGTCATGTAATGTGTACGTTCAAGCGCATGGACCATGGTTAGAAGTTGGAGCCACGCATTGAATGGAGGAGGGTCAGGGTCTTTCCATTTAAGCAAAATTAACTTGAATGCCTGCGTTAAACAAATATTAATAAACTGTATTTGATGGATAGAGAGATCTTCAGTAGTTAAATCTACATGAAGCAACATCCAATAGGAATTTTTTCTTAAAGGATAAGAGATGATTCTAGATACAAATGCCAGGATTGATTCCTACCAGAGATCCAGTTTAGGGCACAATATAAGCATATGCTCTAGAGTACCAGTCATAGGTTGACATCTGGGGCAGGTATGTGCAATGGTGGGATTCATTTTATGTAAATGATGAGGAGTATAGTATACCCTATGAAGGATATTAAACATAATTTGCTGTGATCTGATGGATTTTAAGCCCCATTGCTTAAGGTTAATAGTTTTCTTCCATAGAACAGGTCGGATGGGGACATTTAATTTATATGCCCATTTTTGCCTTAAGTCATTTGAAAACTGTTGATACTTTGGCAAAATGTTTTTTACAGATTTGGGAGATTAATTTATATGAACGAGACTGGATAATAATGTTTTCAAGATTATGAATATATTCATTTGGGTCCTTGCTATTCTTATTAATGAAATCCCGAATTTGAAGATAGCAAAACAACTGAGACTAAGGGATATTAAATATTTGCTTTAAAGAAGTGAAATCCAGACTATGGCCTTCTTGGTAAATTTGACTTACTTTCACTAGGCCATTAATGTACCATCTCTTAAAAAAGGGTACTTGAATTGAGGGAAAAAATAAGAATCTAAATATACTGGGGAAAAGCGAGAAAAGTAAGGTTTACATTGTTTAGGCAGAAATATTTTGTACCATACATATAATGTTGTTATAGTAGTGAGTGCCAAGTTGTTAGTCCTAGACTTAAAGGGACCTACATAGAGCAAGTGCCTAAGATGTTTTAAAGGAGAGTGGCTGGATTCTATATATGTTGAGACGGATGGATCCACATTAAACTACGTTGAAAGTATAGCGAGATGAGCTGAATAATAATAATATTTAAAGTAGGGCATGGCTAGTCCAGCATCTGATATAGGTAAATATAATTTCTCAAGTTTAAGGCGGGGTCTCTTACCGTTCCAGAGGAATTTTTTGATTATAACATTGATATCATTAAAATACTTATCATCAAGAATTATAGGCAATGTTTGGGGAAAAAACATACATTTGGGGAGAATAACCATTTTAATGACATCTGTGATGCTTGGCCAGCTGGTTATGATTGTTGTATGATATTTGTAATATAAAAATATAGTATGTGATTTTCTCACATAAGACAGCCTGTGCTTCCATGGGTGCCCCCCTCCCCCAGGTTTCAGTAAAGCTACAGGATATATTACACTGACCATGCAATCTCTGTAATGTGATTAACTTCCTTGAGAAATTGCATTTTATGGCCTTTTTATGACCTCATGCTTTGGAAGTTGGAAAATAAAAATACATTTTATTACAGGACAGGACATCATTTAGTTGATTCCTGTTGGCTATATCACACCTAGGTGATGGACTGCAGGGTTGTAAACCTCAAAATAACCGGTTGATAAAAGACTCATCATTTGGGAAATGAGTTTTTGCTGATGTCGCCTTATTTAATATATCTGCTGATAGGACATCATGTTTGTATTTTTTTTTATTCTAAAATGAGGAGGTAGATGACTCACAGAAGGGATGTGGAAACACAGCTTAAACTGATACTTGTATCTGAAATGAATATCATATATTATTTTGGGACTCTAGAGAGACAGCTCTCTGATCTAACTTAAGCACTTCCAGAGGTAATACCTTAGACAGAAAAGGTCTACATGTATTGTGGGAGGAATTTTGTTTTGTGATCTTCCCTTGTTCTTTTATATGATTGTGAGCTCTTTGATATATTGTTCTGTGTTTACATTTTTCATATTTTTATCATCTTTTAGTAAAATACCTTTTCTTTGAAAGACTGCCTGGGTGTCTGCCAGTTCTTTTTTTTTTTTTCATGTGACGTATAGATGGTTAAGTCTGACAATTGTTCAACAGCTTGATGGTGTTACTGAGCTTGAGTAAAAAGGAAAGAATATACCTAAGGTCTCTTATAGAGTTAAAAGGGTTCATTGTGGAAGCCTGGCTTGGTGCCCCTGGCAAAAGATTGTACCGCAATCCCTAACGAGGGTACATACCTGAACCTGTACATTGGGTGTGCTAGCATAATATTCACAGTTTTAATCCCCCCAGAACTTGAGACTAAAGGTGATTTGGACACAAAATCAGACAGGAGGGTTAACCTGTCTGTTACCTGTTCACACTGTTGTGCTCCGAGGTTGGCACTGTGGGAGCAGAGGGCCTGACCTGCTAAGTGCATTTGTGACAACATCCACATGGCCCATTAAAGAACTTGGTAATGTTTCTCAGTGTACAAGCAATTTTTTTTATTTCTTCTAGCAAGGAGTTGAAATTAAAGGCACAAAGTTTTGCTAGTTTATTATCTATTTTAACTCCAAGATATGTAACCTGGGTGATTGATTGATTGTATGTGTAGGTTTTGAGGAGGGATAAACAGGTTAGAGTGGTGAGGGGTTTCCATAATCACCATTTAGGTCCAATTCACCTTATATCCAGACTCTTTTCTGAACTTGTTAAAAATGTCCATAATATAGGGAAAGCTTTAATTCAAGTCTGTTACATAAATCAGAATTTCAGCGGCATATAGGCTTATGCGATATTCATAATTATCTATAATGGGGCCCTTAATAGAAGTAGATGCACGTATTGCAATGTCCAAAGGCTCAATAGCCAGGACAAAAATCAATGGAGAAAGAGGGCAGCCTTGCTGGGTACCACAGTGTAACTGAATAATGGGTGAAAGATCTGAGTTTGTTTGTACCCTGGCCACCAAACCCGAATAAAGCACATCAACCCATTTAGGTGGGGCCAAAGCTGTATTTACGAATAATGTCTTTTATATGGGGCCATTCCACACGATCAAAGGCAGTTTCTGCATCCACAAACATCATGGATAAATCTGTACCCCAAAATGAATCAATGATGTTCATAGATTGATGAATATTAGTTCTTAAAGATCTGCCTTTAATAAACCCATTCTGATCATGGTGGATTAGGAACGGAAGTGTTTTTTTGAGTCTGGTAGCCAGGATTTTGGTCAGTATTTTAGAATCAGTATTGATGAGTGATATGGGTCGATAAGATGAGGGTTTTTTATCTTTCTTCAAAAAAAGATGAATATTGACTTCTTTGAAATAGGAAGAAAGTGATTGGGTATTTAGAATACATTCAAAAACAGCTTTTAGATGTTTAGCTAACTCAGAGGAAAACATTTTGTAAAAGTCTATGGATAGCACATTGGGGCCAGGTGCCTTACCAGAGGGCAGTGATCTGATGGCAAAAGTAACTTCATCCAATCGAATGTCCTGATCCATCATTTGCTTATGTTCAGTTGAGTTAATCTGAAGATTAATATTATCTGAAAAATCAGCTTGTGAACCCATATCAGCCAAACTCTCTGATTTGTAAAGATCCTGATAACAATTGAAAAAGATCTGACTGATCTCCTTTGGAGAAGTGAGAATTTGTCCATTAGGGTCCACAATCTGAGTGATCAGGTTTTTCTGCTGGGCAGATATTAATTGCTAGGCCATACGTTTTTTCCAACCTGTCCCTACTAATATAGTACCGGCTGCATGTATAGCGTGCAAGTCATTCTACCTGTTCAGTAACCAACTGTGACTATTCATCTCACAGAGCAGTCACCCTAGGAAGTATATCCGGATCATTAGATTTCATGTGACAGCTTTCCACCTTAGAAATAGATCTGTCAAGTTTGGCAAGTCTTTGATTCCTGATTTTATTCCGCTTGGCTGTATAAGCAATAATACAGCAGCAGGTATTTAGGACTTAAAGGCTTCCCAAATGTTAGATATGCTTGTCTCTGAGGGAAGATTCACCTCAGAATAGAATTCAAGCTCATTGTTAATATATTGAATAAAAGCTGAATCATTAAATAAGATCAGGTCTATAAAGAATAGATTTGTTTTAATACTGTTGGGGATTTGGAAGCATAATTGAACCGGGGCATGATCTGAAATCACAATATTATGATATTTAACATCCTGTACTAGTGACTGAATACTAGATGAGATTAAAAAAAAGTCTATATGGGAGTAGGTCTGATAAGGATACGAATAAAATGAATAATGCCTCTCCTTGGGAAATTGATTGCACCAAAGTTCAATTAGATTATAGTTTTCCAAAAGTTGAAGAATTTTAGCCATGGTAGGGCTGCTAGCCTCATGACAAGCATCAGTTCGATTGAGATTAGGGTTGAGAACTAGATTGAAGTCTCCTTCAATTATATATGGGGCTGGGAAATTAAAGAGCTCCAGGAATACATCTGAAAAAAACTGAGGAGAATTCTCATTAGGGTAATCTCATTAGGGAATCTCATGCAGTAAAACTGACAGATGATGTCCTGGCTGTTGACATCAGAGTTATGCTTAATAATCTTACAATTAAGAGATTTCATAAAGAAAACAGCAACCCATCTCGAAATATTGGAATAAGGAGCATTTTTTCCTTGACCCCAACACTTGGCGTGGAACTGAAATTCAGTGTGATTCAAATGAGATTCCTGGATCAGGACACAATTGACCCTTAGCTGGTCTAAATGATGAAAAAAATTTCCATGCCTTATGTCTAGCAAGCATTCCCCTAACATTCCAAGAGATGAGCTTTAATTGCAAAGACGTCATTAGTGACTAATAGTATAGCCTAATACATGAAAAAATATATTCAAGTTGTAGGTTGAATATAGGGGTTGAAATTATAGACCCTGTTTTTTAACTAAACTGAAAAGTTCCAAGCATCAAACATCATACATGTACCACTGTCCCATAAAGAACTTCTTATATATTTTATTTTACTCCACCCCCCACCCCATCACAAGCCCATAATCCGTATATCGTCTTAAGGGTTTGAAACCCATCATATAGCCGGACAAGCCAGTAAACTTGCAAACAGATCACAACAGACCAAGCAGACTGAGAACATTACATTATCTTATATAGCCTATTCTTATTCTGAAATGCCTTATCTATTGAAAAAAGCATTTGCCATAAATCCATTTAGGGCATCTAGAGAAACAGACCCCAGGTTCAAATTTATTCGCTATGAAGTATAGGTATGCAATCATTTTTATCATAAATTCAAGTATTGCAACAGGACATATAATAACCACAATCAGTCAGTTACATGAGTCCCTTATCCCCCCACCCCCACCCCCAAACTCACTGTCCCAATGCTCATGTTCAGTAGCTTACAGCGGCATCTTAGAAACCCCAAAAAGGAAATAGTCAACTTAATCACAAGCCCTAGAAAAAAAAAAAAGGGAAAGAAAAGTTTGCCCCTTCCCCCCGCTCTCACAGAAAGCCCATCTGCGGGCTTCCCAAGCTGCTCCTGTAGCTCAGGCTCTCTCCAAGCAGGCCACAGCTAACAGACCACCCGACTGACCCCCGGACAGATTCAGACAGCCTACCTGTGGACTTCCCAAGCTACTCCTGTGGCCCTGGCTCTCTCCGAGCAGGCCACAGCTAACAGACCACCCAACTGACCCCTGGACAGATTCAGACAGCCCATCTGCGGGCTTCCCAAGCTGCTCCTGTGGCCCTGGCTCTCTCCGAGCAGGCCACAACTAACAGACCACCCGACTGACCCCCGGACAGATTCAGGTATGCACCAGACCTCCGAAACTCGTGGTTTTGAATGCCACTGTTTTGACTGGACCCCCAGTGGAGGAGCCAGGCACTGATTGGCAGCTTGGCTGATTTCCCAACGCCTGGCGCTTCCTGATCTCAGGTAAATCTCTTTCTGTGCTGTGTTCTGGACTGAATTTTTGTTAATGTAATTTACACATGTTATGCATCAATTGGCCTTACTTTACCTGCCAGCTTAGCTAGTCTATTACAAGCCACTAGTCTAGTCTCTCGGTGATACTTAGTGCTGTGCAATCTAGTGCTGGACAAACTGTATTGTATAGTAGCTGATGTTTGACTGCTGGACCTAGCTACTGAGCAAGATTGCTGCAGTTTTCCATTTCTGCCCTACTGACAAACCCTGCCCCTTCCCCGCACTGGTCACTCTGCTAATTATTAATTTCTCTGCCCCACTTGTAATGTTGTCTCTCTAAACACCCTACTTTCTTCTCTGCCTTGCCTACAAACCCTTCCCTTACACCTCCCTGCTGCTGTTGCTGTCCTCCTCAGACGTCCCGGTGCCAAAGCACAGACCCCCCCCATTAACTCCTCATCTAGCTCTAAATAATTGCCATACATTTACCACCTCTTTACCTCATGCTTTGTCCTACCCCATTGCCTGCCCCCCACTGAGCTTCCTATTGTACTCTAGCTGTATTTAATCCTCTATGTCTCCCCCCCTTGATCCACAGACAGCCCATCTGCGGGCTTCCCAAGCTGCTCCTGTGGCCCTTGCTCTCTCTGAGCAGGCCACAGCTAACAGACCACCCGACTGACCCCCGGACAGATTCAGGTACGCACTGGACCTCCGAAACTCGCGGTTTTGAATGCCGCTGTTTTGACTGGATGCCCAGTGGAGGAGCCAGGCACTGATTGGCAGCTTTGCTCCTTGGCTGATTTTCCAATGCCTGGCACTTCCTGATCTCAGGGAAATCTCTTTCTGTGCTGTGTTCTGGACTGAATTTTTTCGCCCCCCCCACCTCCTCACAGTATTAAATAGACCCTTACTCCGCCCCTTTCCTCAGCCTAGCAGCTGATTGGTCACTCCACTGCTGCACATTTTCATATTATTGGCCTCCCTGTCTTCAATACCTGACTTGACCCACTTTCTCACCGCCCCTTTTTAAAGCAGTCCCACACACAGGATCACACACATGCTCTCAACTTTTTCTCCAGCCACTCCATCTAACTCCTCTCAATTACTGATCTACCTGCCCTATTGTTAGGGACCTCACCCTAATTCGACTATATACCCTTTCAACTATAAACCAGCTAGCAGTTAAGCAGGCCAGCAACACCAAACAAACTACCATGGGGTGCAACCACCTACTACTACTCTTCACTACCTCTTTTGGCATTGCTGGTACCATATACGGAATTCGGACCCCTATCTCCCCACTTTGAATCCTCACTGCGTGCAAGCTGGAAGAAAAGCATACACATGGCCACTACCACTTCCGGTAATGATAGGCTTTTTATCCTCCCACACCTCCCATACACCGTTATCGCCAAGCCAACCTTGCAAACTGTAACCTTAACGGTTAGCTTTCCCCCTAATTTAACACAGACATATAGACACCTCCAACACCTGAAGCGCAGGTGACGGAAGACATGAGGGAAGATAAACATCACCCTATCTGCCAGAAAGGTTATCTTTCTGCTACTGCTACTCTCTGGCAATGTTCACCTAAACCCTGGACCAACAACCCTGAGGAGCAGGGGGGTCCATACAGTGAACAGCCTAAAGATGCATCACTAAACATCTGCAGCCTAACCGCCAAATTCGACCAGCTCCAGGCTTGGATGATCATCCATGCCCCTGACATACTCTGCCTAACTGAAACTTGGCTGTCGGGTAGGATCAAAGATGGTGAGGTGGCCATCGAAGGATTCCAAGCATTTCAACTTGATAGAATAGGCAGAAAAGGTGGAGACTGACTCCTATATGCCAGAAACTCACTGAGTTGCTCTGTCCTCCCCATCTCCAAAGTTGTGGAGTATTATGAGCTACTAGTGGTAAAAATACGAGTTTGCCTAAAAGGCAAAACCCTTACCATTGCCACAACCTACCTGCCCCCCCAAGAAAGCCAAGGAAGGCCTTCCTCTTGTTATGGAAGAAATTAGCACACTCAGAAAGGGCTCAGAACTCATCTTGACCGGTGATTTTAATATTAACTGGTTATGTAAGGAGGCAACACCCTTCAGAGACCTAATCACCTCCCACAATCTCACGCAACTCGTAACTCACCCCACCAGGCAGAACTACAAGGCTGGTACCAGCACCCTCATTGACTGGGTCTTAGCTAGCTCACCAACTCGATTCTCTGAACTCAGGGTTCTCCCAGACCTGCTAAGTGACCACTCCCCAATTTCCTTTATATGGACCACTAAACTTGCCAAAAGCCCACCCCGCCTCATCCAGAGCAGGGTTCTGTGGAAAGGCAAACTTGGATCCTTCAAATTGGCCCTGTCTGCCTACAACTGGTCCCCCATCAACAAGGCACCTACGCTGGACCAGGCCCTTAGTTTTTTCTCTGAGGGTTTCAATTCCATCTGTGATATCTATGCATCACGCACAAAATGGAAAATTTGGGGGGAGGTTAACGGCTGGATTGATGGCAAGCTCTTCTCCCTCCTAAAGGAGAGGGACTGCCTCTGGGAAAAAGCCTTAAACTCAGGCAGCAAGCATGACCTACAGTGCTACAAAACGTCTAGAAATCGGTGCACCAAACTTATCAGGCTCACTAAAGCCAATTTCCATAAGACCCAGCTTAACAATGCATGGGGAGATAGAAAGAGGTTTTGGGACAACATCAAGAACATCCTTGGTAAAGATCAAAAGCAGCACCCTAAGATGCTCAACATTAATAACTCATCCTTCTCAGATCCATTAGCCATTGCTGATGCTTTTAACCAGGCCTTTACAGACCTGTACTCAGTGCTGCCTCCAGACTACCTTCTGCCTGTGGAGGACCAAGGTTGCACCAACCTGTTCATAACTAACGACCCAGCTTTCTACTTTAAGAAGGTGACAGTGAAGGAGGCCCTAACGATGGTCAGGAAAGTCCTAGGCAAAACCAGATTGGGGAGTGATGGGCTAGACATGAAGTTACTATCTCTCACCCTTGATATTCTTATCATGCCAATAACAATGCTATTTAATAAATCCTTGGCCCTAGCTCAATTTCCAGAGGTATGGAAGGAAGCCCTGGTAATCCAGTGCATAAGAATGGTGACAAGGTGCTGGTGTCAAACTACAGGCCAATATCTATCCTCCCCCCACTATCCAAAGCTTTGGAAAAAATTGCAGCAAGTCAACTCACAGAATACCTCAATAAGTACAATCTGCTCTGCCCAAACCAACATGGCTTCAGGCAAAAACACAGTACCACCATGGCACTGCTGGAATACACTGACTATGCACACAAGGCGCTGGATGAAGGCAGATTGGTGGGGTCCATCTTCATTGACCTCACCAAAGCCTTCGACACTGTCAACCACTCTCTACTAGTACTCCAGCTCCAAAGATTGGGTGTGGCACCAAATGCTGTGAATTGGTTCAATGACTACCTAACACACAGGAGCCAGCAAGTCAAAATCGGGCAGACATTATCCAGCTCCAGAGATGTACTCCTAGGAGTCCCTCAAGGATCAATTCTATTGTCCCTTCTTTTCAGCCTCTTTGTAAATGACCTACCAACAGCCTGTGACACCAAACTTATTCTGCATGCAGACGATGCCATGCTGCTGAGCAGCAGCACCTCTCAGGTTGCCCTACGAACAGAACTACAGAACTCTTTCAGTAAACTCGAGGACTGGTTCAGTAGGCAAAAGCTGCTACTAAATTACAAGAAAACCAAGGCCATGCTACAGTCCAACCCCTACAACAAACACAAGCATGCTATTCTCGTAATCACCAACAAGGCTGGTGAGCAGATTGAGCAGGTGCACTTGTTCAAGTACCTTGGAGTCACCATTGATGACTCTCTCACTTATACACACCACGTAGACTCCCTTGTCAAAGTGGTAGACACAAAGATCGTGGTCCTCTATAGGCATAAGAAATCCCTCACCCCAAAAGCACTCCGAATCTCAGTCTCAAGCTCCATACTCTCCACGATAGACTATGGGCTTTTGGTCTATAGAGCTGCTACTGATACAGTGCTCAAAAGGGTCCAAATTGCACTCAATAAGGCATGCCACCTCACCCTGTGTGCAGATCGCTACACTCATACTTGCACCCTGTATGAGCGTACAAACTGGCTTAACCTAAAAGACAGGATCAAATTCCAAACTTGCCTCCTGGGAAAGAAGGCACTCCTCAGAAAACCCCCACCCTGTATAGTAAACCTGCTCAAGGCTTCTCTCTTTCAACACACGTCACCAGACGGAGGAAGAATGGAGCACTGTCCATACCATTCCATCGAACCTCACTAAGGCAGCGTGCTTTCTCCTATCGGGCCCCCTCTGGATAAATGAACTCCCAATGAAATTACAAACAAACAGCCTGTCTCAATTCAAAGTAGGCCTCAAACAACACTTAATGTCTAACTCAAAATGCACCTGCTTCTCAGGCCCCACTTGATAGACAGGCCTACCCCAAAGGTAACACCCAGCAGGGCTACCTAGAGAACCCTGCCTCCATTCCAGCCTAGCCAAGGGCTTAAGTAAGCTATCAGTCCTCTTTAAACGCACTTGGAACTGCCCTCCCAACCTCTCACACACACACAATTATACTCGACAAAGCCCTCTGAGTTGCTCCCTTCACAGCCCCCGCTTCACTATCCCCCACCTCTCTCTCTCTGTTGGTTTCAAACCCAGTCCCCTTGTTTCACTGTCACCCAGCCTCTCACTATCTGGGATAGCGTTAAAACCTATGCAGTTACTCTGCCATAGTCTATCAACGGATTTGGAGGTTTCCAGGGGTGTGCTACATAGGGCAACCGATTAGAAATAGCTTAGTATTCAATTACAACTGCTCAGTTTTTTTTCTCCTATTTGTCTAATTGTCATGTAATCGCTGTTTAATACCTAATGATCAGGCCTCTGTAACCACTGAATATGTGTATTGTCTTATTGTCTACCCTGACGTGGAACCTCTGTAAAAGAGCTCAAGCTCAAAGGTCTTTCCAAAATACTAATTAAATAATTAAAAAATAATTAAATTAAGCTCTCTTTAATTCCATTCATGATTCAGCAGCTCCAATCTTGTATTGCTAAACAAATCCTTTTTTTATATGCAGAATTTGATTAAATTTTTACAACCAAAACATACAAACATAGTACATACATTTTTCATATGAACAACATAAATAAGAGTAAGGTGTAAGTATCAGTCTTAGTAAACATTTCATTCTTGTGACAGTTAATTTATAGAGCTATCTTGTCAGAGGTAACAATTCATACAGGGTGTTTTGGGGTAAGAGTGCTTGTTTGATTGGTGTCTGTATGGTACAAAAGCTGGGTCTCTTGCCATGGCATATATGAGCCAGCGGTTCCACCTATTTCTCCCTTTTTCCTATTGGTTTCTCAGCCTATAGGTTAGAATTTTGTTTTGGTAAATATTGATGGTAACCTTCAATCAGTCAGCCCTATTGGGGATTTTGGTTGCAAGCCAGTTCTGGGTGATACATTTCTTCACTGCTGCCATTCCTATTCCCAACATCCCTTGTTAATTGTAGCTGTGGAGTTGTGATCTCCCACTTGGCTTCCTCCATTTCTTTCCAGAAAGTGGACAGTTTGGGGCATTCCCACCTTATGTATAAGTGGTTTGCTCATTGCTTTCCACATCCCCTCCAGCATTGTGCGTCTGGGGCTGTCTGCCTGTGCACCTGCTGTACTGGGGTGTAAAACAAATCAGTTTTTAGCTAGCTCCCAGTTCTGATTAAGCAAGAAATGTTCAGCCTTTTTGGGATCCTGAAACATCCAGGGTTTCCCATGAAGAAAGAAATGCAATATGGCCAGATGTGACATTGTACAGTTAATATTATGAGACTTGAGAATTTGCTTGGATTTATCAAAAGCTCTTTGAGCTTGCAGTGTGCTGGAGGATATATCTGGAAAATCTGAGAATTTAACTTGCTCATAAATCAAACCTCTGTTCACTCAGGCATATCTGAGAATTGATTCTCGGTCCTTATAATTATGTGGTTTGATGAAGACCAGTCAAGGGGCTGACATAGTGGAGTTGTTAGAAGAAATTGGTTTGGCCCCCCCATGGGCTTGATCAAGAGATACACTCCTTGGGGAATTTTCTGTTGAGGACAATGTGATCATTTTCTCGAAAAAAGGTACAGGATCCCCAGTACCCTCAAGAGCTTCCAGGATTCTAAACAGTTTTATATTAGAGTGCTGGGAGCAATCCTCTAAATCATTTACTTTTGCTCTTGGCTCCCCCAATTCCTTTTCCCATATAGAGTGCTGCTGAGTTATAGGGGTAATTTTATCTTCTAGGGAGCTGATTCTATTTTCTGGCTCAGTGGTCTGTATGGTAAGAGAATCCATTTTAGACTGTAGGGAGGTAAGCATGGAAGAAACATCCTGCAAAGCTAGAGTAATCGTTGCCAAGCCAGTCTTAATTCCACTCTTTGATTCTTCTTTGAATTCTTTAAAATTTAGAAAAGTTACATGATCAGGGTGGCCTTGTTTGATAAATTGTCCCACACACCTCCCCCCCAGTGCTTGCAGTCCAGGGCTGGGTAGAAACTATTCCCATGTCTGCAAGAGACTCTTCTGAGGTGTTTTTGGACTGGACATATGACACTGATGATTGTGTAGTCGAGCTTGACCTGTCCATTGTCTCCAGTCCAGAGCCTTCTATATCAGACATTATGTGGGAAGTAGACATTTGAATATTCTGGAGGTGATTTGTAGAAATATTAGTACTGACCTCTTTGATTGAAGAAGCATGGGGGGTGTTGTAAGGAGGAAGTAGACAGGATTTCTGCACCTTCGTCTTCGGCCATTGTATATCCAGGTTCATCCTACTCTGCATCTACTGGGTCAGGACTGCTGAGATTATCAACGTGTAGAGAAGTGGGTAGGAGGGAGAGAGGCCTCCCTGAAAAAATAGTTGCCGTGCAAAAAAAAAATTACTTAATTTCTGTTGCTGTAAATGGGTATGGGCAGCAGGTGGTATTACTAATGGGTCAGAAATGGCTGCAAATGAACTCCGACCGCTTTTATCATGCCCCTTTTTTTTTCTGATTAGATTAATGTACTAGCGATGGATTTTGCTGAGCTTGCTGCCTGATAGGGGATGTTGACATACTCCGTACTTTGTCCCGCGGTTAAGGGCCCGCCCATTGGTGACTCGCTGACGGTATTCTCTAAGGGTGTTCTTGAAGAGGACAGCCAACGTGGGACGGCATTCGCAGCTAGGTCGTTTCAGCAATTCACTATATCTGAAGCGAGAGACCATCAGCTATTTGGCCTCTAACAAATACTATTCTTAACAAGCAAAAGCAGGCTTAAGAGCAAAGGCATTACACTGAGCTGCAGAAACTACACTGTCACAAGAACTAAGCCACCATTGCAGATCGGCTACAGGAAGTAGCCCTGCCTCACCTTGCAGACCTCCGATAGTGGCACAGTTATGTGACCAGTGTGGCAGTGATTCCCTCCAGCTGGGGCTCCAGAGGGTTGGATCCTGTCTGGTTCCAAGATTGGAGACAGTGAGGACCTGTTGGTGATTCACTCTCAAGGAGGCATGCCAGATGGTTGTTACAGCTGATGTCCTTAGTAGCTAAAGATAACCTGCAGTTTTCCTGTCATCCTGGCTTCCATTTAGAGAGCAGAATCCAAACTAAACAAATTCAAGAATCCACAGAAGATCAGAATGTAGTAGTAGTAGTAGTAGTAGTAGTAGTAGTAGTAAAATTTATTTATACAGGATAAGAAGACAACTTCAAACACCATTAGGGTTACAATAACCCTCTTTACAAGGTGCACCTGTTTAGATGTCAATACAAAGTTACAATGATAAAAACAGGCAATAAAAACTGCACATTTAACAGTACAATAAATTACTTAATACAGGACAATGATTTTATGTCATGGCACTTAAACATCTTCAAGCAATTCAGGTCATCTGTTACATACACAATGAAAACATATTTCTTGCTTCATAGCAGAATTGAATTTGGCTATAGTCAGGTCCTGGGCTTTCAGCGGCAGTGAAAGTTCATTCCAAGTAATAGCAGCTCCGTACTGAAAAGTTAAAGTTGCAAATCTATTTTTATATTTGGGGACTATCAAATCTCTAGCTCCACTTTTACATACATTAAACTGATGAGTGGGGCTAATAAGTCTCTCTGCCAGGCCAATGGGATATCTGGTCTTATAAATTTTATAAACTAAATTTGGTCCAGATTCGTTGTCTCCTAATCTCTAGAGAGACCCAATTTAGCTCAGTATACATATAACAATGATGAGTATCAATTTGACATCTTAATACAAATCTTGCTAACCTATTATAATATATATCAAGCTTATGTAATATTGTTTTATTAGCACTTGAACATTCATGACTTCCATAGTCAATCAGTGGAATTATGAACTGGTTTGCTATAACCTGTCTGTCCTTAATGCCCAGACAGTTTACTATTCTTCTAAGCGCATCTATCCTGGAATGAACTTTTTTTATTACCATATTTAGGTGTTGTTCAAAAGATAACTTATGGTCTACAAGCACCCCTAGATACTTGTAGGCCAATACCTGTGTCAAACAGTTTCCATTTACAGTTTTTATGTATAGTTTATCATTTTGCAAACCATTCTTAGTTGTATTTAAACCAATTAACATAGTTTGGGACTTCTTTGTGTTTAAGACAAGACCTGAGGAGGCAAACCAAGCCTGTAGTACATTAAAATATGTCTGCAGGTTGGCTTCCACCTCCCCCAGATCTACTCCATCAGAGATCAAAACAATATCATCGGCATAAAGCCTAATATGAGTAGATTTTATGTAGTAAGGAAGACTGTTTATGTAAATGATAAATAACAGGGGTCCTAATATGGACCCCTGTGGAACACCACAAGTCACTGGAAGAAACCTTGAACTGATTTCCTCCACTATCACCATTTGAGATTGATCCTCCAAATAAGAGCGGAACCAATTTAACATCACTTTTACATTATTTTTATGAGAACTGTTTATATCCCATGATTATTTTGCAACACTAATATTTTAAAACTGCAAATGAATATCCACTAAGCCACTAGTAACAATAAAGAGTGCTCAATATCTGTCAAAAGGACTACCAATTTGGCAGATAGTGAGATTTCAAATTGCATCAAACACTAGTGGCACAAATTTTAAAAACCACCACTTCAAATTTACCTGTATACCTATTATTTATAATTTACTATAAACTACCTTCTCAATGGCAACATTTTTTATTAAACCTCCTATATATTTACCAGTCAGGTGGAAACTTAAACTTCAGCTTCTTATTTTTGTTTTTCTACACCAAGTGGCGCTTGCACCACTCACGCTCGCGCCACAGCACTCGTGCTGTAGCAGCACAGAGCTTTTTAAACTGTGTAGCTCCTCCTTTGTTGTGATGCGTCCCTCCATTCTCCGCCCTCACCAGCAGATTGATTCTCCGCTACACCGGGGGGTTTGAGGCTTAGGGTGGCAGTCTCTGTTAGGGCAGTTGAAATCAGTCACAGATGCAAAGCAGCAGACAAAGTACTTCACAGTTCTCGGCTGAGATGGCAAAAGCCAGTTTAAAAGTTCAGCAGTAGCGCTGCGAGCTCAAGATCCATAGGACAGGTAAGATGCAATGATCCATGTTAAATCTCATAGCTGTAACACTTTTTGTTGTGACATTACAACCCAATATAGGGTGGAGATCCAGCAAAAAATTTTTCTACCTCTTTATCATGGCTCCCATGCCCTGGTATCAGTGGGCTGCTGTCTAGGTGGGTACACTCCTCACTAAGTAACTCTTAGATCTGTTTTAGTGTAAATGCTGTGCTTTTATGGGCATGGGTACATACCATGACCTACTCCCTTCACAAGTGCCAGGGGACAAGCACAAAATGTATAGTTTTTATGTTAAACAGATTAAGATGTTAAATGTAATTTCCCACTTTTCACAGACTTGGGACTTCTACATACTTATTTTGTATGGGCCCTTGGAAAGGTTGCAGTCAAGGCTCTGACTATGTAATCCTCTGTTACTTTTTCGTTGCTGTGCACAGTGCCATGTAAATAAAATGTTGGTGTTTTGTACGCAAGGTATTGACTTAAGCATGGTTCATTGTATCCCACATCTTTGCGGTTAAACATGGAATAAGGGGAACAGAGTTTAATCTGAGCTGAAACATGTTTGAAAAGGGGGCTTTCCATTTAAAAGTTAAATACATTGTCATTCTCCTGAGTTGTCTTGCGGGTATCTATATAACCATTGTAAATATATTCTATTTTCTGACCAACCACGGACGGGTCCAGGGAGATATTTAATGTTGTGGGGCCACGGTGGTGAAGCGAAGATGGTGGCTATATTGACTAAGAGGGCTACCAGAGCAGCATAGAGAGCAGGTGTGCCAAGGCGGTGCAGGGACATTTATAGGCAGTGCCCTGGTGGTCACACAAGGGAAGCAAAGGGTAGCTCCCAGCAAGACTTCACCATTCAGATACCCCTAAACACAACAGTCACCACTGGGCTATGGCCCACACTACCCCCCTAGAGGCATGGTGCTGGCATGTAAATGGGGCTGGAGGGAGGGTTGTCTCATAATGTTGCTATGGAATTGTAGAATTAAAAAAAAAGGAAGTGAAGCAAATCCTTTGCTGGAATTAGACTTTATGAGCTTTAGGAGCTATGGGGATCCATGGAGTCCCAGTCTTTTAAATGAGTTCTCCTTCTTATCATTAAAAAATATCAGTGATATATGAGCTACAGATGTTCATTTCAGAGGTATGGGGCTCGGCTCTGGTAACTTCCCTTATAATTCTAACACTGAACATATCAATCTAATGCAATACATTGATATTTTTGCTACACTTAGTCATCCACCCCCTCAATGGAAAAGAACATTCTTTAGAGAGCAAAAACTCAATGACTAAATAACATGAGAATCCATTGTTGCCAAGCAGGCAAAAGCTACTGCTTCTCAGAAGAATCTTGTAATATGATGGACAATGGTTAAGAAATAGCAAATCAAAGGTTGGTGGTAGAAAAGGAATCACCAAGGGAAAACTTTCCCCCAGCTTTTAACATTACCGCAAATCTTAATGTCTTCCAGCTGTTTGCTGTTGCATTTGAAAAACTGAAACACTTTCAGATGGTTCTAAGTAGATCATATCTGAAGCGAGAAGCAAGAACTGGCTGTTACCAATACAGATTCTCCATGCAGAAAAAGACTGCATGACAGTAAGGGCTCTGATTGTATTTAAACAGGTTTAGAATTTCAAAATATCAGAAAGATAAGTTCAAGAGACATTCACAACTGAGTGAGTAGTTATGCATGTGGGAACTGTTGATAGTCTGAAGGTATTTGAATAAATGTATTGTTGACTGACATGCATGCATACCTTGGCAATTCGAACTCTCAGTCCTTTGGGGAACTACCATCCTGGTGGGTTACTGTGAAGGTAAAGGAAACCTCTTGAGGAGGTTTCCATCTCTACAAGTGATGTGGGAACATAATTCCTTTAGGTTAAAGATACCTTAGGAAGCAGCCCCAAGGACAGAGGCATGTTGCTGGAGGAGATGGGGAGGATGGCGGGGGCAAAGAAACAGTACTTCTGAGTGAGGCTGGAGGAAGCGTCTCAGTTCTGTCAGTCATTGACTACGGTCTTGTGGTGTATGGTGCCGGCTCCAATACTGCATTTGCATGCACTGCAATGGCCCTTAACAAGGCGTGTAGGCTAACACCTGGGGCAGACAACCTTATACACACATGCTCCCTCTTTGAGCAGACCAATTGGCCTACCCTACCCAACAGAATAAAATACCAAATCTGCCTGTTGGTCAAGAAATCACTACTAGGCAAAGCAGCTCCATTCCTCAGCGGCTTGCTGCCTGCCTGTAGATCTGGGTACCAGACCAGATGCCACTCCCGGAGCTCCCTAGCGGTTCCCTTCAGAAAACCAACACTGGGACAGCGGTCGTTTGCATACTGAGCTCCCCTGTGGCTTAACGAGATCCCGGCTCACCTACTGACAAACTCGAGCCTACCTGCCTTTAAGGCCGGAGTTAAACAGTACCTCTCTGGAAGCATGGCCTGTTGCTGTAGGCAGTAATTACATTCCCAGCCCTGCAAGTCTTAAGACACAATCGCCTGACTAACCGACATGGATCAAGTCACCTCCCATACCCTTTTTAACAAAGCCCCCACAAGGCCGCTGCCCACATCCCATATCCCTCAACCCCAACTCTCTAAATCAATTCCACTACATAGATAGATCTAGCTCCCTGGCAGCTGAAGATTATACCTTTGAGCCTAGCCTTTGGTTGTTGTAAATTATACCTGTGTACCTGACAGTGTTTGGCCTTGTTATGTTTCTTTACACTTACCAGATATCTTATGTCTCTGTTAGTAATGTTTCACCCTTGTACATGAAATTTGCTTACACTGGGGCTGCACCCTCCTTTGTTTTCTTGTTCTCCATTGTTCACACTTTGTTGTATCTGGCGTGGAACCTTTATACAAGAGCTTTTGCTCAAAGGTAATGTCCAAATCTTGAAATAAATATATAGCTTATGAAGTTGGGTGTGGCTGGGTATTCCGGCCTATTGAACTTCAGGCATAGCCTTTGAATTCAGTGGGCATACACAACTTATTGAGGAGTTATGCTTGTGCTACATTGCTTGTAGTCTGAAGGTATCTGAGTGAATGTGTTGTTGACAGTCATACCTGGATACATTGGCCATTTGTACTTTCTGTCTCATGGGGAACTACCACCCTACTGGGGTACTGTGAAGGCAAAGGAACCATCTTGAGGAGGGTTCCAACCCATAGAAGTGCCACAGGAACATAATTCCTTTAGGCTAAAGGTACTTAGAAAGGAGCCCAAAAGTACTGCACAGCAGGTGATGAACACAGAAACTGAGTGAGGACAGACTGACAGCAACTAGTGATGAATGATAACAGAGACTGAAATGAGCAATAACTGACAGTAATTAGTAACTGATAGCAGACAGAGTCATGACTTCCATAAGAAGAGAGGGAATGGCAGAATGGATAAGAGGGCTGCCATCCAACCCCAACTCAGGAGTGGAAATCTACTAGGGTAAACGCTACACTAATATAGATATATTACTTTATGCACCACTTCCTGTGGAGGCTACCTAGCTTTCCTGACCTTCAGTATAGAGGAGAGTGAAAAAAAAACACATAAGGAAGAAACCTCTGGGATCCAAGGCCTTGGTCACCTTCCCTCCAAGCTTGGAATCAAATTAGTGATGGCTTGGCTACCGCAATACAGAGACCCAATTTAAGAGGAAATCATTTAAAGGAAGAGCTCTTGCTCTAGGCCTCTAAGGGGAATGCTGTGGAGGTGCCACAAGCTGATCTCTGCAGCTGAAGGAGCTTCCTCATGAAGGAAGCCCACCACCCAAGGCAAGAGAAAGACAGCAATGACTGCTGAAAGGCACTCACTTGGCCTCCCCCACATGGAGGCCTAGAGAGGAAGCCAAACCCTTGGAAGATAAGGCATATGAGTTGGGCCCTTGAGGGGCAGGACTTGCATAACCAGAAGTCAAACTTAACCTTATTTTTGCACTAACCAGCAGGACAAGTTGATTCAAAATTGCACTAGCCAGCAGATGGTTGCACTAATCCACAATTATAATTTTAATTTTTGCTCACTTATAGAGGAAAAATTGCAAGCCAAGAAATACTCTATTGCCTATTTATCCTGCTCCTTCACTGCTTCCTACCCCCAGAAAAAAAGACTGCAATGAAATCACACACAGCGTGCCCCCCCACTGCTCTGTACCATGTTCCCCTGTCTTCCTCTTTCTGTGCCCCACCGCACCGTACCAGAGGATCCCACAGCAGCAAGTAGTTCAGTCAAACATTGCTAGCTCTGCACACACAACAGCTGACAAAATCATGCAACTCACCATATCTCACCCCCCAGCAGTAGTTACCTTAAAAATGTTTAGGTTGGGGAACTCTCATATCTGGATTTCTTGGTGATGGAACTGTCATTTCTAGGTGGTGGAACTCTACTATATTAATGGAGAAAGATGATAGAGGGGGTGGAACTCTCATACAACTTTTTAAAATATGAGAAAACTGAATTCCTGTGAGTTCCTGTCCAATTTAACCCCTGCCTACAGGGCAATGGACAAAGTCAGGCGTAGAAACAAACTCGCAACCCTCACCCTGTGACCAACCACAGATCTGCACTTCTGGAAGTGTTCAAGCAGTGGCAAGTGAGCCAGAGGCAGATCTAGGATTTATTTGGGGAGGGAGCCAGACAAATCTAGGGGGCTTGGGAAACAGAAAACTTCGATATTTATATTTATTGTGCATACTGTATAATAAGCACAAAAATCCTGATTTTAACAGGCTGTGCCCCAACAATAACAATATTTTTAAACACTGTCTTTTCATCACTCAGGAGAAACAGTATCAAGGCATGAAGCTCTGTCACCTCTATTTCTATTCAGTTGGATCTATGCAACCCAGAAATGCCTGTTTTAACCTTTCAAATTATATATTTTATTAAGGTTTATTTTTGTACCATACATGTTCCAAAGCATTGTTTTTAGGATGAAACGACATGCTGAGTGGGATACGGGTGGGAGTGCATATATGCATTGACTGGTGTGGTCCATTGGGAAGAGCTTGGGACCCGTACACCTGGCAGTAATGACAGCTATGGGTCTATGGATGGTCATTTCAGAGTCTGCTCTGCAGTGGTGTCCAGGGACAGTACAGAACTGGGACTCAGGAGACAGGAAAGAGAAAGAAAGAAGCTATGGTGAGGCTGGGACAAAATCCACCACCTGCAGGGCAGACTGAAATGTTCACTACAGATACTTAAAATGTAGGAAAATGAGGTGTACTGATCTTCACAGTGTGGAACAAATCATCTCACACATAACGAGTTCAGAACAGTGGAAGCTACAGTAGTGATTTAACAACACTCTGCCTTTGATCACAGCCTGGACACTAGCCGAAAGCCCTAACAATGGAGTGATCATGATTCACATTGAGTCTTTTGTGGGATCCCCATCTTGGACTGCCAGATAACTGCACCTTTTAAAGAGCTGTTTAATCACATCAAGTCATCTGAAGCACTGAGGGACATTAGCAAGAGGACTAGAGCTTGTTATAGTAGGGACTTTATTAACTTGATTGACAGCAAAGGAAAATCTGCACTAGTCAAGATGGACAAATAAAGGGTTAGCTGCACTAGTCCTGGTCGATTTGCTCTAGGTCCCATTTAAATAAAACAATGTTGAGCTGGCCCAGTGGCACTGAGGGTTGAGGCTCTGGATGCCACACCTCGTGCCTCACCGGCGACCTGGGTTCGGTGATGGACTCGAGTAGCTGTGGGTTGGCAGGGGAGGGAAAGGATGGAGCATCTGGAGGACAGCTCTCCTCTCCCTGGGGAAGGATCCAGGGTTGCTCAGGGTCCTAGCAGCCCCCAATGGAGAGCAGGGGCTTTGCAGGCATACCAGCTGACGCAAGAGGTGGAGTGCAGCAAATGCCAGCAGGGCAGCCATGCACAGGTGTCAATGCACGCTGCACTCCTAGGGGAGGAAACTAAGAAAAATCCCTGTCCTTGGGGATAGGTGATGGCACCTCACTCCACTGAGCCATACTCCTGCACCGGGCTTCTCTCCTCACAAGGCCGGCCACCCAGCCAGCACATTGGATTTCAGATAGAGTGCCCTGGGAAGATAGGGTGGCCCCACCTCGGGGGAGGGGTGCAGAACTGGGGAATTTGCTGGGCTGGTGCAGGGTGAGGGGAGAGCTTCAGGTGGGAGGTAGAGCTCACAGGGTGCAGTGGATGCCTGAGAGAGTTCCCTGTTGGTATGGAGCATAAACAAAGTATACAAAAAAAAAAAAGTAAAACAATGTTAAAATCAACCCCTGATAACTGTATGATCTTCACCCTTGAGGGACAGTGGAAGGGAAGCAGGTGGAGACCAGATGTATCTTAGGTGGCCATGGGGAGAAATAGCTTTCAAAGGTCTGCCAACATGGTCTGCACAGCTAAAGGAGCCCCTGTGGACTTAGAGGCCCCACTCTCTGGCAGTTGAGTCTTAAGTGCTGCATCAAGACGTGCCACCGAGTCAATCAGCATGGCTAAAACTTTCTCCAGAGTGTAGGACATGCTCACCTGAAGAGCAAAAAGAGAAGGACCCCACCCAAGTCGAGGGCCCCACCTTCAAGATGCAGACTTAAAGGGAGCAAAGCAAGACTGTCAGCATAGAGGGCAGAGGCCTGGAAGCCATGCTGTAGGCATGGCTGGCATGCATCCAAATGCAGGAGTAGTGGGAGACTAATGGCAAAGCCTGATGACCAGGGGCCCGATTCTAGAAGGATGGCGCAAGTTGCTGCAGAACGCAACTTGTGTCACCCACAACTGTGACATTGACCCTGCACCCTATTCTAGAAGGGGCAGGGTCTCTGCAGCTAAGTCCTGCAACTTGCGGCATGTGGCCAGGTATGCCAAACTGCGGGCGCACCTGGCGAGCATGTCGCAAGCCACAATGCAGTTTGCAAGTGCCCACCCCCCGGCTAGCCAAAGGCCCACAGGGCCGCCCACCCCCGAAATCCACATTAACTGCCCCCCGCAGGGCATCCCATTCCCCCAGCCCCCTGAAGTGCCATATAGAGCCCCTCAGGGCATCCCATTCTCCCAGCCCTACGATATGCCATATAGAGCCCCACAGGGCTTCCCAAACCCCCAGGCCCCCGTAGTGCCATATAGAGTCCTGCAGGGCATCTCATTCTCCCAGATCCTCAAAGTGCCACATAGAGCCCTGCAGGGCTGCCCACACCCCCAGCCCCCAACTCCTCCATTGTTAAATGCCCCACAGTGCAGCACTGTCATCCCTCACCCATGCCCCAACCCCCGAGTCGCCAGCTGCAAATGTGGCAAACATCATGATAAGCCCTGGTAGTCTAGTGGCCCCCCCACCCTGCCATGCCAGCCAACCCAGCACCCTTCCACCCGTCCCCAGCTGGTGACTGCACAGCCCACCTCTCACTACCATGGCCAACCACCGACTGAGTTCAGTATGAGCACGTAATGAAAAGACACGCTCAGAAATTAATTTCTGAGCATGTCTTTACAGTACGCGCTGATACTGAATTCAGTCGGCAGCTGGCCATGGTGGTGAGAGGTGGACTGTACCAGCTGCGCTGGGATGGGTGGGGGTGCTGGGTGAGCTGGCATGGCTGGGTGGGGGCCACTAGACTACCAGGGCTTATCAGGATGCTTGCCACATTTGCAACCGTGACCCGGGATCGGGGCATGGGTGGGGAGATGACAGTGCTGCTATGGGGCATTTACAATGGAGGGGCCGGGGGTGTGGGCAGCCCTGTGGGGCAAATATTACTCAGGGAGTCAGGGGCAGGGAGGTGGGCAACCCTGTGGGGCACTTACTGTACGGGGCCTTTTACAGTAGGGGGATGAGGCGAGATCCTGACCCCAAGTTTAGAGTTGGTTCTGTGCGGTACCCATTGGGGCAACAATGGGGGTGGTCAGGGCAAGAGGGGGTACATGGACTGGGTTCTACAGAACCCTCAGAGGACTTATGTAAGTTACACCAGCTAATTACAGGTGTAACTTATGATGCCGGTTCTTCTCCGGGGGTTCTTGTAGAATCCCAACATTGGGGTCTTTGTTGCTGCCCTTCTGGAATGGGGCTCAACTGCTGCCATAAACCCCCCAGCGCCATGTCGCAGGGGTTTATGGTGCAACTGCCGGTGTAACTGCAGTTCTTTGCAAGTGGCCTGCAACGTGTCACAGGCCACTTTGTAGAATCACGCAAGTCGCAACTGCTGGCGTAAGTTGCTACTTGCGCCATTCTACTTGGTGCAACTGCTGTTATGCCAGGTGTATGTGTACTAGAATCGGGCCCCAGGAGTGCAAGTTAGAAACAAAACATAGGCAAGCCTGAATGATTGATAGAGACAGCAAATGACAACTAAGTCGTGGTATCAGATTAAATGATACATGCCTGGACTGAATGGTGAACATATGTCAACCAATTCCATAAGGGAGGTTAGTGTTAGTTGCTGATGCACTGCAGGCCAGGTAGGCTGAGGCAGTAGTGAACAAGAGAATAAAAACTGCTGGGGAAACAGAAACGTATGAGAACTAAAAACTAAGCAGCATGCTGTTAGACTGAGTAAACTAATTAAACCACCAGAAAAGAAATGGGAGTGGCTTCCTTGCTAGGGAGCCAGGTGAAAAAAATTAAGGGTCATAGCTGAGTTGGCATATTGCAAATGGCCTGGAACAAAAAGCAAAATGAAAAGCCTAAAATAACACAAGCAAAGCAGAGAAGGAGAAAGGCAGGATACTGTGAATACTAGTAAGCACACAAGAACCAAAACAGAAAGAAACAGAAGTTACAAGATAACAGGGGTACAGCAGAAGTAGTTTACTGAGAGAAGAATGAAGGACAAACTGCAACTAGAAGGTATCAAAAACAAAATACTGATCTAGAAACCGCTAGACGCACAAACCAAACAGGAAACCGAAAGCCACGAAGAGAAAGTGGGAGACAAGCACAGTGGAGAAAAAGTGAGGACAAAGCCTTAGGCTGCATCAAAGAAACAGTGCTTCTGAGTGAGGCTGGAGGAGGCTGGCTCAGTAAGTGGGATGTGGCTGGTTGTTCCCACCCACTGAACTGCAGGCATAGCCTTTGAATTTTGGAGTTTGTTGATTATTTCGCTAAGAGAAGTGGCATGGGAGGGTGGAAGAAACATAAACTACTGTATGTATTGATTGATTGTTATGTAGTAGGGCACAGAAAATAGGAAACTGGTTTGAGTAAACCTGTGCACTGAAAATACTATGAGGCACAAAGTGTGAGGCTGATCCCAGTTTGCACTTTCTATCCAAAAACATTTTTTTTTTACTGATTATTTATTGCAGTATAGTAGATTGTATTAGGCTAATTTTGCTGCCTTGTAAGGTGACATTTCCTGTAACCAGAAATCCCAGAATCCCCCTGCAGCTGACATCAGAGGAGGGCTGCAGAAGTGGGAGATTCAATAGCCCGCAGTATGTATGTTAAAGATTTTGTAAGCTAAAATCAGATGTTTTCTGATCCTGCTGTGCTCACGAGCTTAGTACAGTCCTCTGTGACTGTACCTAGCCCCAGGAGAACAACAGACCAGCAAACAGAAGATTACAGTTTATACAATCTCTGACATTCACTGCAGACTATAGAATCTCCCACTGCTGCAGTCCTCCTCTGATGTCAGCTCCAGAGGAGTCTGGCATTTCTGGTTACAGGAAATGTCACCTTACAAGGCAGTGAAATTAGCCAGATACAATCAACTACACTGCAGTAATCAGTAAGCAAAAATAGTGTTTTGCACACAAAAGGCTAATTGTGATCAGCCTCACACTTGGTTGTGATGCTCTTAATGCTGACAGTTTTGCATTGATGTCCATTTTGTATTGAGGATCCCAGAACAGAGCACATTGCTCCATATGGGGCTCAGCAGGACCTTGCTAAGTGGTAGGATTACTTTTCTTGCTCCGCTGCTCTCCCCTGTTTTGATGTATATCAGTTTTCTTTCAGCCCTCTTAACAATGGCACTCTGCCTGTCCTACTTCATACCCTTGTCTATTGTGACCACAAAGTCCTTTTTCTGCCCCACTGTAGCAACAAGAGCCTATACATTATATAGGTCTTAACTCTGTTTTTCCTAGTCAAGTGTAGCAACTTGCATTAGGCTACACTGAATCTGGGACTCCAGAAGTTCATCTAGTGGCCAGTTTGTACAGGTCCTCCTGATGTTTGTTCTAATTCTCCAGGAAGTCCTCCACCCTGGGCAACTTAGTGTCATCAGTGAACTTAAGCACCTGCTCCGACTCACTCCTGCTGTCTCTTGCCCCTCTACCTCCATTGCCTTCCTGCCTCAACTTCCTTAGCCTCCTTGCGGTCCTTTAAAAAAACCTCCCGACTCTTAGAACCTGTGCTGAAATTTTGCTCATTATTGTTACTTTGTCCTTACTTATTGTCATTATGCACATAATGTTATGATTTTGTTCTTTCACTTTGTCTATATTGTCTCCCTTTTTTCCCTCAAGTTGCACCTGGATTGTGATTTAAAAAGATTTTCTGCATATTAGTTTTGATTATTTGGCTAAAGATATCACCTCAGTGTAACCTCCCCTACAAATGGGGGTTCCCAAAAAATCTTCCTTGAGCTTGCCTAAATGCTCACTGCCAGGCTGGTGTTCTGTGTTTTAGCAGTTTAAATGTATTGCCAGAGAGTGCCTGTATAGCCTCTGTGTACTGTCTCTTTAAGAGCTCCCTGAATTGCAGTTATAATTAATCTGGGAGGGGGCTGAGTGTTTCTGTGCTTGAGCCCCACCTGGGCTGCCAGATAATTGCTCCGTTCTGCCATCGCTATTTGCACAGAGGGAGCTCTGTTATAAGATGTGCTTATTTGCTGAATATCTATTAAGAGTGATAATAATATTGCAGTTTGTTCTAACCTGTTTTCTTTGCAGCAAGGACTGTTCTGTTTATCTCTGCCAACTGGGCCCGCGACTGTCAGAATGGGATAATTAGTACTGTTGGGACTCTAAAATGGAGCCTGCCTACAGGAACTTGGTGGGGTCAAAACTTGTAGGAATTGTTGTTTTTGCATTTTGGTGCCTAAATGAACCTGAAGGGGGAGCCCTTGTTGTGACTGACAGACAGATCAGCCAACCAAACCTTTTGGATCTTGGGGAAATTCCAAGACTGCTTGCAGTTTTCAGTCAGTTCTGAGTTGGGAAGTGAAATGAGTAACAGCTCAAGTGATTTGAGCAGCAGTTCTGTGTAGTTTTGCGTGGGAGAACTGTGAAAGGGCTGAGTTTTGGCCTGCCTGTCTGCCTACTGTTCTTGACAGGGAAAATAGAGTTTATTCAGACTGAATCCGAGTTGTGAGGATTATTTAAGCCACTGGACTGTGACCAGGCTTTAACCTGAAGAAGACCGAATATTTGCTGAATGCGATCAGCCTGTCAGGATTTCTAGCCACCTCTGAACTCCCGGTTTGTGCAGAGACTCTGTAATTGCGACTGGATAGCAATCTTCCTGGTATAGTGGAATTTCTTACATGTAAATGTGCTGTGTGCTGTTAGTGGGTTGTGATTTGGTTCCCCACTGTGTGTTGAACTGTGTTCTGCTTACTGGAGGCTGCATCCAGTTTCAACTGACTGAATCCGAATTCATTGCCATTTTACCTGGGCCTTACCACACTGGCCCAGCCAGACTACCCATTGCACGGAGAAAGCCATCGACGAGAGACCTGCCTGGGGATCAACTCCCTGCTCAGCATGAACAAGAATGATGCCTCAGTGATTCGTGTGGGCCCTGCTTCTTCTGGCACTCCAGTTCAACATCCTGCAGTCTCGATTTCGTCCTGCCTGTGTCCTGTATTGGGTTTCATGAGTAAACATCAAGGTAGCTCCCTGCAACAACAGCTAAATCTGAAGTGTTGTCATCTGTTTGTCTTGTTGCTTATTCTTTTATGAACTGAGCCCTCCAGCTCCGGATTACAAGTAGTGTATGTTGTGCATGTTGCTTTCTTCCATCACAGGGCCCCAAACAGCTGCAATGTTTCTGGCTAGCCCACCATTTTCTTACTTGGGTATCCAGAGTGTGTGACTGTGTGGGGACTTAAAGCACATGCATAACTCTTTGATTAATATAGCCTTTAAGCCAATCAACCTGATTATGCCCCTTCCTTGTTCAAGTTCCCTGAATAAATCAGATCAGATCTGACTTTTTTGCTGCATTTAACCTGACTGTGGTTCCAGTTTGTGCCAAGAGTACTGCACTGTTGCTATTTACTGTGCATAACCTTGTTTCACAGGGTGTCCCCAGGGTCAAGCCAGAGGAACCAGCCCTGGTGGTAAGTGCAAACAGTGTGGGTACTGGTATGGTGTACGAGGGGAACCGTGAAAGTGATTATCGAATATTGCTCAGGCCACTAGAAGGGAAAGAGGGGGGTTACAGTGTCTCAGAGGACTTTGCCCAGGTTAGTTTGACCACTAACAACCCTGACCTTCGTGTGGAGGCACCCATTTCAGAACTCAGGCCCCTTAACCTGCTACTAGCCGTGCAGGCAAGGGTAGTAGCCCTTGGGATAGCGCCACCTAGGGTTACATCTTGGAGGCTCACTGCTGGGATTTTTTGCCTTCTAGTGGCCAAAAATTATGAATTATTGTTAAAGATTAATGGCTACCCCAGTAGAAATGGCTGTACACCAGTTGGTGGAGTGGTGTACTGAGCAGGAGATCGACCCCCAAAATGCTCTGCTTGTACTGGATATTCCCCTGGGTACCAGTAAGGACACTGTAGAGGGAGCACTCTCCAAAGTTGAATGTTTAAAAAACCCTGTGGTAGTGGGTCAACAGGCTGATTTGCTCGCCCAAACTTTCATAGCCTTGGTAGAGTGTAGTGACCTTGTGGACAGCTCTAAAATGCCACAGACTGTTGCCTCAGAAGGGGTCCTAGCCACCCGGAGAGTGATAACAAAAGACAGTAAAGACTCTGGGGAGGATGAGCACCCACCATTATCTGAGACTTTTGAAGAGAAATTTGCTATGTTGTTGCTGGAGGAAGGGAAAACCGTAGAGGACTTTAAGAAACTATTCTTGCCACCTGAGGGTGTTCCTTCCCCAATACACCCTCCTACTCCAGCACCTGTTACTGCCCCACCTTCTATGCCTGTGCCAATGCTGGCCCCTATAGCTGTACCTGTCATTAGTCACGACTCGTATCGTCGGCTGAGGATGTTTTCAGGCACCCTCCCCACACCCCAGAGGAGGACAATTGGGAGACTTGGATAGATGGTAGCACGTGAGGTGGGCGCCTGAATCAAGGTACCGTCCAAAATGGCGACGCAATGTGAGTGAAAGCCCAAAAGGTGAAGGGGCAGGGAGGGCAATCAGATGTGGTGAGGTGGGCGACCCTAGGCCCGGAGGGGGGAGCACGGCGAGCGTAGCCTGGGAGGGGATGGAGGGGATGTAGCGGGTGGTGCTGTGGTTGGCTGCTGAGCTGCGTCATGGCATTGGGGGTTGATCTTCACTTGTGGTGCGTGGGGTTCCAGGTTTGGGTCTGGTTCCAGGCGCTACTGCATTTTTGTTGCGCCTGGCCCAAAACTTATGTGTTTTTGCATTTGTCCTCCCCCGACATGCACCCCCTGGAGTTGATAATCTTTAAGTAGGGGGGTGTGGGAGGGCAGAGCCCCCCACATGGGGTGTGTGGGGGTGAGGGGGTGCACAGCCCCCCCCCCACAGAAAGCAAAGGACTTAAGTCCCTGGCACCGTTCTTCTGTGTGCTGGGGATGTCAGGGTGGTGAAACTGTTTTTGCCACCCTGACGTCGCGATAATGCAAGTTGCAGTTTGGTGCTCGCCATAATCACATAGAACCGGATCAACTATGTTGCCCCTAAAATCCGAAAATGGCAATGCCTCGAACCAGAGATGAGGAGAAGGGTGGTCGAAAGCCTCAGAGGCCCCGCTCAACTTACTATCCGTGCTACACAGGCTAGTAATCCAGAAGCAACTGCTCAAGTTTTTTTGAATGCATTGGAAAATGTGTATGGGAGTCACGATTCAGATGAAGACCTGTGGGGTAGGGTCAAAAACACTCAGCAATACCAGGGGAGCCTTATCCATGTATGTGCCTCGACTCGAAGCAGTGCTACAGGAATGCCTAAAGAAAGGTGGCATGGCCCCAGCTAAGTTAGATCGGAATAGGTTGGACCAACTTCTCAAGTCAGCCCCATTCTCTGAATTATTGCTGCTCCAACTACGCCTTGCTGCTCTGCTCGGTTGGATGCACCTCCTACCTATGATGGACTGATGAAGGAAATTCGGAGGACTGAGAGGAGGCAGCCACGTGGGGGGGGGCCCTCCTGTATCTGCTGTTGCTGATTCCCAGTTGACCGAGGATGCACATGTGAGTGATACTCAGGGGTGAAATTCAGTGCTAATTGAACATTGGGAGGCTAGCAAGGACACTCCACCCCACAGATATTGTGAGAGGTCTGAGAAATGAGGGCTACCATTTCCCTACAAGCCCATTCCAGAACTACAATGGGCCTAAACCCCTCTCAGATCGTGTCTGCTATTGGGGTGGGGGTGCACTCCCAGGCATCCCCTGTTGACAGCAGCTCAAAGATTGATGAATCGACAGTGGAAGTGAGGGAATTACTGAGGCATCTCCCCATGCTTGCCACACACCAGACAGAGGTTGAATCTCAATTTTCTGTTGGTGGTGCTCCCACCTCAGCCCCCAATGTGATGCCTCAGCCACGACAGACTCTAGAAAGCATACTCTGTCATAATTGTGGGAAGGAGGGGCATATAAAGAAAGAATGCCGGTCCCCAAAAGACTTAGATAAGGTTTTATACAGACTTCAAGGGGAGCTCCAGAAAGCAAAACCATGGCCGAGGGGTGCTGGAAACAACCACAGTGAAGGCTCAGGAAATCCCAACTCCAACTTCTTTGTGGCTAAGTCATCTGTACCGGCCCCTGCTACTGTCCCTCCAGACTGGTCCAAGATAGTGGGTCCTTCAATGGAGACTAATGTGGCTGTGAATGGTATTCCTACTCGGGCTGTGCTTGACAGTGGGTCGCAAGTGACCATTGTGTTTCAGGACTGGTATGACAAACACTTATCTGATGTGCTCTTACAATCCCTGGAAGGCCTACATGTTTGGTGGCTGAGCAACAAGTCTTATCCATATCTGGGATATGCCCGTCTCTGGTTGTCTTTTCCTGCAACTGTCACTGGCATAGAGGAACAAGTAGAGACACTCACGCTAGTGTGTCCCCCCACCTGACAGTATGATGGGGTTCCCCTGTTAATTGGAACAAACACCCACATGTTTGGGAGACTAGCACAACTCTGCCATGAGAAACAAGAGCAGCTGACTGGATGGGCCCTAAGAATTCCAGCCTAAGTAAAAGGGCTTATGACTGGCAACAGAGACCCGATGAAGTGGACCCAGATAAGCCAGTGGGGACAGTGTGGAAAAAGGAACCTGACTCCTTGGTATTGGCCCAACACCCAGTGCACAATCCATGGAGAAGTCTACCTAAAGAGAAACGTAAAGAACAAAATATTAATGTTGGATGCACTAGGAGATGAAAAGTTGCCAGAGGGATTATTGGTCAAATCCAGCATCTTGCCTGCTCGTGCCCACACCTATGCACGACGAGTGATGGTCCAGATTCAGAATGTGTCAGATTGTGAGATTCGGGTGAACAGAGAGTGCATCCTAACTACAGTATACTGCTCTGATACTGCCGAATTGCCCAGCAACAAGTGCTCTGGTGAGAAGGAGAGAGTGACCCCGGACTTATTTGACTTTGGTGACTCCCCATTGCCAGCTGAATTGAAAGCTAGAATTAGCAAGAAACTCGCTCAGAGGGACCAAGTGTTTTCACTAAAAGAATGGGATGTGGGGTATGTCCAGGGTGCAGAGCATCACATATGCCTGCATGATGACTGGCCATTTTGAGAGAGATCCTGACGTCTCACCCCCAGCATTCATAGATGATGTGAGGAGACACCTGCAGGAAATGCTCACTGCTGGTGTGATACAAGAATCAAGGAGCCCATATGCCTCTCCCATTGTGGTCATGCGTAAGAAGAATGGGTTGGTAAGGATGTGTGTTGATTATTGATCCCTGAGCAGGCGGACCATCCCCGATCAATACACCATGCCCCGACAAGATGCTCTGGACTGTTTGAATAGGAGCAAATGGTTTTCGGTACGAGATCTTCACAGCGGATACTACCAGATCCCGGTGGCCCCAGAGAACCATGAGAAAACAGCCTTCATCTGTCCTTTGGGGTTCTACAAATTCCTGAGAATGTCACAGGGGATTTCAGGCGCCCCGGCCACCTTTCAACGACTGATGGAACGTGCGGTGGGAGATATGAACTTGCTGGAATGTCTAGTGTACCTAGATGATGTCATTTTGTTTGGGCGCACATTAGAGGAACATGAGACCCGACTGTTTAAAGTCCTAGACTGATTGGAAGACTTCAGCCTCAAGCTGTCCATTGACAAGTGCCAGTTTTTTCAAACCTCCATGAAGTATGTAGGGCACATAGTATCTGCAGAAGGGATAGAGACTGATCCCAGTAAAGTTGAATCACTGACTACTTGGCCCCAGACCCATAATTTGAAAGAACTATGTTTCCTGGGGTTCTGTGGCTACTACCGCAGGTTCATAAAAGACTATCCAAAGGTGATTCACCAGCTCTTGAATCTTATCTAGGGTTACCCTCCTACCAACCATAAATATAAAAAGGGTCCGTCAAAGAACCAGAGAAAGTGTACTTCCACACAGGTGAACATTTTGGGCCCTGCTGGACACCCGAATGTGAAGCAGCCTTTCACAGAGTCATATACCAGCTCACCCATGCCCCCATCCTCGCCTATGCTGACCCCACCAAGCCCTATGTGCTGCATATGGATGCCAGTCTGCAGGGTCTAGGAGCTGTGCTGTATCAAGCCCATGAGGATGGTTTGAGACCAGTGGCCTATGCCAGTAGGAGCTTGATCCCGTTGGAGCGAAACTACCCTGTGCACAAGCTGGAGTTTCTTGCACTAAAATGGGCCATCATCGACCAGTTTTATAAATACCTCTATAGGGCAAAGATATTGGTGAAGACCGACAATAACTCGTCAACCTATGTACAGACTTCAGGTAAGTTAGATGCCACTGGGCTCCGGTGGCTTTCCGCCTTATCAACCTATGATTATGCTGTTGAATACAGGCCAGGACAAACCATATTGATGCTGATGCCTTGTCACGAAGGCCAGTTTCCAAGAGTGATTGGGTCATGTTGTCTGAACCTGACATCCGAGCCTTGTGCCAAAAATTTGACCGAGATGAACAGATGTCTGCAGACACAATGGACTGTTTAGTAGATTGCTTGGGCCCTCCTGATACCTGCATACCGGCTGCCTATTGCCACTTTTCTGCTCTAAATATTAGAGCACTACCTCAATTTGACAATGACAGCATTCAGTGGGCTCAATCCCAAGATCCTATGATTCAGCCCGCACTTCATGCCCTGCGTGCAGGGAAAGATTTGTCCAAGTTGCGTTCCCCTGACTTGTGAACTGCTCTATTGTTTAAAGAAGGCCACAGATTGAAGCTACTCAATCATTTGTTGTACAGAGTGACAGTGGATCATGGCAGTCAAGTAGACAGGCAGCAACTGGTCCTGCCCACGGCCTTTAAAGATTTGGTACTGAGGTCCCTCCACAATCACATGGGGCACCTTGATATTGACAGAACTCTCAACTTGGTATGATCTGGATTCTACTGGCCCAAGATGGGGGCTGATGTTGAGCACCATGTAAAGACCTGCAGTTGTTGCCTGCAAAGGAAAGCCCTGCCTCAGAGAGCTTCCCCCCTTGTCAACATTACTACCAGCACCCCCATGGAACTGGTCTGCATAGACTTTTTGTGTTTAGAACCTGATCAGTGGAATATTGGCAATGCATTAGTGGTTATGGATCATTTCACACGGTATGGGCAAGCTTTTCCAACTAAAGATCAAAAGGCCTCTACCGAGGCCAAGGTACTAGTGGAAAATTTCTTCGTCCACTATGGTGCCCCTCAGTGGATCCACTCTGACCAAAGCAGAGATTTTGAAAGTCAGCTAATCAAAGAAATGCTCCCTCTATGGGGGTGGAAGTCAAGAACCACCCCTTATCACCCACAGGGGGACCCTCAACAAGAACAGTTTAACTGCACCCTTCTAGACATGCTGGGCACCCTCCATTCCAAAGACAAGCCTAAGCAGAGTCAGAAGATTAGCACCTTGGTCCACACATACAATTGCACAAAAAATGATGCTACTGGGTTCTCTCCCTACCGCCTCATGTTCGGGAGGGAGGCCTGACTGCCTGTTGATGTCTGCTTTGGGGTCTCTCCAGATGGGGTCCAAGCTGAAAATTACCTACAGTATGTACAGAAACTGAAAGTTCAATTGAACCATGCCTATCAACTGGCCAAGACAATGGCCGCCAAAAGAAATAAGGGCTCAAGAGCTTCAGCCTGGAGACCATGTGTTCTTACACAATTTGGGACTGCATGGCAAACACAAAATTGCTGATAGGTGGCACCATCTTCTCCATGTAGTAGTTGGAAAGTTGAATGATTTACCAGTGTACAAGGTGCGCCCAGAGAATAACTCCAAAGCTGTCAAGACCGTGCACCATAACCACTTGCTACCTATTGGCCAAGTCATAATTGAGGCTGAACCATCAGAGATTGATTCCCCTGGGCTGGTGACTCGTGCTGCTGCAAAAAAGAGACAGAGTCAACCTATCCCAGTAGATACAGATTTAAGGTTTCCCCCGCAGCAGGCCCAGAATGATAGTGACTGTCAGTTCACCTCTGACGAAAGTGAATTTGACAATGCCTGTTACCCCTCCTATGAATTGAGTCAGCTGTTTCAAGGTAACCCTATGACTAACTGTGGGGATGAAGCTGGGCCTTCTGGACTGCCTAACCCCCCAACTTCGTCCTTGGAGCCAATGCTCCCTGAAAGTGAAGTGCAAAGTATTATGTCTGAGGTTGCAGACTCTGTGTTTTGTGGAACTGTGTGAATTGCCCAAAGAAGGGGCTGATGATCTGAGTCTCTCTGGTGACACTCCAGAACTTGAAGAACAATGTGAGAGTGTTGACAGCCCCCCTTTAGTGCCACAAAGCCTAATAGTGACAGAGCCTCCTCAAAATGAGCAACCTGGACCTCCATCAGAAGATAATGAGCAAAGTGTTGTGGAAAAAGAGCTTACAGAGCAAGGAGCTGACAGTGCTCCAAGTTTGAACATTCCCATTCATGCAGAGGCACCCCTCACAAGTGACGAAAGCTCCCAAGTTAGTGCTGAAAGTACAGAGACTGTGGCTGCTCCCCCAAGAAAGACTGGCCAAGCTGTCAAGCCAGTGCTATGCTTTAGTTATGATTCCCCTGGGAGGCCAGTGGATTTGCCTCTCAACGTGGTCCACAAAGGGGTTTATGTTTCACCAAGCTCACTGCCCAAATTGAGCTTGATGGCCAACTCCAGGTTACTTGTTCTTCCCTCTCACCATGGTGCCCCTGCCCCATCCAGCCCCTAGTTAGCTGATAGGGAAGGGCCCCCTCTTACATTGTTTAATGTACAAGAAGTTATTAAATTAATCAGTATTACTTGTATGAAACATGCATAAGTATTGTCAATATGGATGTAGTATGTGAAGTATATTGAAATGTATAGTAATGTAACAAGCTAATGATATATATGTCTCGTTTATATTGCATTTTTGATATTGTGATGGTGCAGACTTGATGCGGATGCCAAGCTTTCTTCAGGCAGGGAAGGGTGTATCCCCCCCTACAAATGGGGTTCCTGAAAAGTCTTCCTTGAGCGTGCCTAAATGCTCATTGCTAGGCTGGTGTTCTGTGTTTTAGCTGTTTAAATGTATTGCCAGAGAGTGCCTGTATAGCCTCTGTGTACTGTCTCTTTAAGAGCTGCCTGGATTGCAGTTATAATTAATCTGGGAGGGGGCAGAGTGTTTCTATGCTTGAGCCCTGCCCGGGCTGCCAGATAATTGCTCTGTTCTGCCATCGCTATTTGCGCAGAGGGAGCTCTGTTATAAGATGCGCTTGTTTGCTGAATATCTGTTAGAGTGATAATAATATTGCAGTTTGTTCTAACCTGTTTTCTTTGCAGCAAGGACTGTTCTGTTTATCTCCACCAACTTGGCCCAGGACTGTCAGAATTGGCCAATCAGTACTGTTGGGACTCTAAAATGGAGCCTGCCTACAGGGGCTTGGTGGGGTCAAAATTTGTAGGAATTGTAGTTTTTGCATTTTGGCGCCTAAATGAACCTGAATGGGGAGCCCTTGTTGTGACTGATAGACAAATCAGCCAACCAAACCTTTTGGATCTTGGGGAAATTCCAAGACTGCTTGCAGCTTTCAGTTAGTTCTGAGTTGGAAAGTGAAATGAGTAACAGCTTAAGTGATTTGAGCAGCAGTTCTGTGTAGTTTTGCTGGGAGAACTGTGAAAGGGCTGAGTTTTGGCCTACCTGTCTGCCTGCTGTCCCTGAGAGGGAAAATAGAGATTATTTGTACTGAACCCGAGTTGTGAGGACTATTTAAGCCACTGGACTGTGACCAGGCTTTAACCTGAAGAAGACCAAAGATTTGCTAAATGCAATTGGCCTGTCAGGATTTCTAGCCACCTCTGAACTCCCAGTTTGTGCAGAGACTCTGTAATTGTGACTGGATAGCAATCTGCCTGGTATAGTGGAATTTTTTACATGTAAATGTGCTGTGTGCTGTTAGTGGGTCATGATTTGGTTCCCCACTATGTGTTGAACTGTGTTCTGCTCGCTGCTGGCATGATAGATAGCAATATGCCCGGTATAGTGGAATTTATTACATGTAAATGTGCTGTGTGCTGTTAGTGGGTCGTGATTTGGTTCCCCACTGTGTGTTGAACTGTGTTCTGCTTGCTGGAGACTGCATCCAGCTCCAATGGACTGAATCCAAATTCATTGCCATTTTGCCTGGGCCTTGCCACACTGACCCAGTCAGACTACCCATCGCACGGAGAAAGCCTTCGACGAGAGACCTGCCTGGGGATCAGCCCCCTGCTCAACGCTTGAACAGGAATGACACCGCAGTGATTTGTGTGGGCCCTGCTTCTTCTGGCACTCCAGCCCAACAACCTGCAGTCTCAATTTCGTCCTGCCTATGTCCTGTATTGGGTTTCATGAGTAAACATCAGGGTAGCTCCCTGCAACAACAGCTAAATCTAAAGTATTGTCATCTGATTGTTTTTTTGCTTTTTCTTTTACGAACTGAGCCCTCTGGCTCCGGATTACAAGTGGTGTGTGTTGTGCATGTTGCTTTCTTCCATCACAGGGCCCCAACCAGCTGCAACATTCCTGGCTAGCCCACCATTTTCCTACCTGGGTACCCAGAGTGTGTGACTGTGTGGAGACTTAAAGTGCATGCATAACTGATTAATATAGCCTTTAAGGCAATCAACCTGATTATGCCCCTTCCTTGTTCAAGTTCCCTGAATAAATCTGATCTGACTTTTTTGCTGCATTTAACCTGAATGTGGTTCCAGTTTATGCTAAGAGTACTGTACTGTTGCTATTTACTGTGCATAACCTTCTTTTACAGGGGGTCCCCAGGGTCGAGCCAGAGGAACCAGCCCTGGTGGTAAGTGCAAACATTGTGGGTACTTGTATGGTGTACAAGGAGTACTGTGAAAGTGATTATCATATATTGCTCAGGCTACTAGAAGAGAAAGAGGGGGGTTACAGTGTCCCAGAGGGCTGTGCCCAGGTTAGTTTGACCACTACCAACCCTGACCTCTAGGTGGAGGCACCTGTTTCAGAACTCAGGCCCCTTAACCTGCTACTAGCCACACAGACAGGGGTAGTAGCCCTTGGAATAGCGCCACCTAGGGGTTACATCCGGATTAACATCCAAATGGTAGTAAACCTCTCCAACTGCAATTTTAAGAACTTGCTTAGTAGGGAGGGGAGGGGGGCTGAAAGCACTTTGAATACTATTGTCTCTCAAGCAGCTGATTGTGCAGTATAAGGAGGGAATCTCCCCAGCAGCTGCAGTTTCTTTATCATTTGGGCCTTTTGTGTCTACCCCCCTTGGAAGGAATTGGTGTATTGGGGATGGGTTCTCCCTCACTGTGCAGGAGCTCTGGCTCTCCATACTCAACAGTCTCCCTCAGTCAGCCTGACTCCTCTCCATTCACCCACTTCACTTGTTTGCTCACATCTGCTTCACAGGCACTGAGCATTTGACTGGCCATGCTCATTCGGACCCCTGTGTGTCTGTACCAACCAACACATCAAGGCTTCTGAACCCTCAGGGCAGTTGCAGCCTGTCACCTGGCTATGGTGCATGATGATGGATGCTACAGTAGCCTGGATACAGCTCTTTCTCACTACGCTGGCAAGTCTCAAGAGTAGTCCTCCATGCTGGCTAGCATGCGAATGACACCTTTTCGTCGAAACCACAAAAATGTAATTTTACTCACAGTTCATCTCTTATAGACACAGTTTGTCACATCTCTAATTGAGCTCTCCTTAACAACAGTCCTCCATCTCTGAAATCTCCAATGCATCTGACTCACAGGCAGTACAGGCCCTCCTCCTCTCTGAGAATGGTCAGCTCCCATTTGTCCTCAGGGTTGTCAATAAATGCCAGGCAGTTCTGTAGGTCAAATGCCTGATCAGCCATTGGCTGTTGAAAGAGCACCTGTGTTGATGGGTTCTCCAGGAGTCCATCAGCCTCTGCAGTTCTCCTTGCAGGTTCAGCCATCCTACTGGCTCAGTTCCAGGTTTAAATGGTGCTAACATGGTGGCAGCCAGCCAGCCTGCCAGCGTAGCAGTAGTAGTACTACTGCTTGTGATGCTGATGACCTAGGTTTGGGAATGAGCCTGGAGTGTCAGAGGGACAGCCGGGGGAAGTAGGATGAGCATCCATTGGTCTTCTGTCTTCCTCTGGGGGTGGATGGTGGATCCCAGTGTAACTGTGACTCCCAGCAGAGGCTTAGAGTACAGCACCAGTATGGGACCACATTGATGGAGAAGAGACAATGGTGGACATCTGTAGGGCGTGTGCGGTAGCACATGCATCCCATGTTCTTGTAATTGCATGTCTGTGTTCCAAGGCCAACTATAAGAGAAAACCCCTGTGACAGCAGCACAATAAGACTCCCTCAACACCTGCTCTGGAGGATGTTGGGGGGACCAGATTAGCATCTCGGTCCTCCCCTTGGGCTGGGAAAGACCCACTATAGGGGAAAGTCATGGTGTAGTGGACCTCTAGGTAGGGCCCTGGAGCCAGCAAGAGCAAGGAGGCAAACCTGAAGGGGGCTGGAATGGCAGACATGGCTGTATCTCCAATCTCCTGCAGGAGAATACAGAATGTTTAAAAGAAAAACATGGTGGCAGTCATCCTAGTTAAGTTCTCTGTCCCCAAAAGTGGTTTTAAGGCTCATGCTCTTGAAATATCCCATAAAGTCCCCCCCGTTCATGCCTACACAGGTGGCACTTAAGTTGGGTGTTGGTTGAGGGGGCAGTCAGTCAAGGGAACTCTAGTCCAGGTATGCCGTTCACTCCTCATTATGTCAGCAGCAGGTAGCCACCTTTGAAATGTGGCAGAAGTCACTTGTGCACGGGTGCAGAAGGCACAAAAAAATCCCCCTTCCAGCAACTCTGGTCCTTTCCCCATTTCTGAATTCCAGTCTTATGGCCAGAGAGCATAAAGACAGCATGGAAGCAGTTGTAACGGGCTCCAGGGAACCAAATGGCAAGACCTATGCTTTGCAGAGGGTTACACTCTCCCTGGCTAAGGAATAGTTGTCCTCAGTAATTAACTACAAATAAATTCAAGCATCCAAACTCAACATATTTACAACAAGTACATGAAGGCTAGTCTAGAAACCTTGTTGCTGGTCTAGGCATAGTTAAGCCATTTCATACTAGACAAATACGCACTAGCTAGCACAATTTGTCTATAATATCCTAACATACAGTAGGTAGTATACCTTTCAATCCAGGGCACCTGTAGATATTATTCTGGGCAGGGTCCTGAGTGAGACATATATCCCTCTGTGCATAACTTGTAGGAAGAGATCAGTAAAGGCACCTGTGAGCATCATAACTGAGCTTGAGGGTGAGTTTCAAGGGCTTTTTAGAACATCTAAGCAGTGCAACTTCTTCCTCTTCTTCATCTTAGGTCTCTTCCTCTGCTGCTTCGTTCTCCAGTTACTCTAATCTTTCCTTAATTTCAGAGAGCTCCCCTTCTTTCTCCAACTCCTGATGCTCCACTTTTTATCATTTTAACCTCCAGAATGTTTCTCCTTGTCTTCTACAGGTGGTTTGGAAGTTTCAGGCACAAAGTGTTCTACATTTAGATCCAAAGCGGTTCCAGTCAAGGTGTCATCCTTCCCAGATCTAGGGGGTGGCGTCAAACTGGGTACAGCATGTACACAGTAGAATAGCATCTGATCTCTCCAGAATTCCTGTCTGAAGACTCACTGCTTGCCATCTCTGGGATGGGTTTGGGTGCAGTGATATTGTGTCTCTCTCAGGCATGGGCCTGAGTCTCCAGCCATTTGGGCATCTCAGACTTAACAGTCTTGGGGGTGACTGTTTTCACAATTGGTAAAAAGTGGTTAAAATGAATTGGTTGGTTTTTATTTGGTTCCCCTTCTGGCTGGTTTCAAATTCATTCCGCAATATCATGAGGAGTTTTGCCCCATATCAGCAAGTTAGCATTTTCTGGATAAGACCAATTACTTATGAAAACTTGGTTCCCAGGCAAAAGTTCATGGGCTGTACTTTCTAGTCATACCTGGCCTACTTTCAGAGACCAAACAGCAGACCATATCCAACTGATCTTTGAGCAAATGCACATAATGTAGGTACATCTCTGGGTGAGCTCCCTCCACAAAGATCCCAAAACACAAGTCAAAAGGCAGTCTGTCCTCACTGCTGAGCATTAAATACTGTAGTATGTTAAAAATCCAGTGGTGCCATTTTTGGTACAATTGTATGCATGTACAAGAGTACTGTCCTGTTAGCTCCTCCTTGCTTTGTTCTTAGGGTTCAGGGTACCTCGTATATTGAGTACCGTGAGAATGAAATGTTCTAGCTGTGGGTCGTCTTGAGAGTGCTAAGGGTCATATGTGATGATGGAATAAAGGAATAATGCACAACAGGGTGTGTGTCATGCTGGGATAACGCCACACCTGGGGGGGTCCGAGTGAATCCAATGCCCTAGGCGTGGCGTTATCCCAAACGACACACACTCTGGAGTGCATTATTCCTATTATACCATGGCTCGTTGTTATACAGAATAAAAAAAATAATTTTAAAGATGTTTTTGTGTGGAAACATATATTTTGCTTTTTAAGAGAAGATAAAACAATCAATCGAAAGCTCCATAAAACAATTAATCAAAGCTCAATAAAATGCTCATCTACAGGTTCACAGTGCTGAGACTAGACCTGTGGTGTCGTGCTGGGATAACGCCATGGGTCCAGCCCCAAACTGACCAATCACAGTCCACGATTCTTTCTTGCCATTGTATAATCCCCTATAGTAACAGCTGTTCTTTGACTAGATGACTTTCAAAATTATGGCCTTAGTCTGAGTGGCTCCATTTAAGAGCACCGTAGTGGGCAATAAACTTGTCCGTTAGTATGTGGACAACAGTAATGGACATTTGATCTTTTGCTAAGTAGGTCTGCATGCACAGTACCTTGACAAATGATCTGTGACCACAAGTATATTTGCAATGTTAACATACTAACATACTATTTGCCAGAAGATTAGGCCTTACGGTCTATCGAGTCTGCTCAAACCTAGATCCTTAGTTGGGTGCCGAGATCCTCCCATCCCTTGTTCTCTAGAAACCCCTATCATCCATCCCCACCCCCCGGGACAGGCCATCATCTGATACATCCACTTTCTGTGTCTGTCCACACCTCTCTTGAAGCCCTCCACTGTGGATCTCTGAACCAGCTCACCAGGCAGTGCATTCCAAGGGTCCACCACCTCTCGGTGAAAACCTCCTCTTTTCCCCTCACCCTTCCACCTTCCAACTTCAAACCATGCCTCTGGTGATACCTCCTGCTTTAGTCTAAAGATCCCTCCATGTTTACCCTATTTATTCCCTTGAGGTACTTGAAGACCTCAATCATGTCCCCTGTCTCTCCTCCTCCAATGAAAACAGGCAGAGCTCCTCAAGTCTGTCCTCATAAGTCAAACTCCCTAGCCCTCGTATCATCTTTGTTGCCCTCCTCTGTACCCCTCTCCAGGAGCTGTATGTCCCTCTTCAAATGTGGTCTCCAGTACTGTACACAGTACTCAAGGTGTGGTCTAACCAGTCCATTGTACAGCGGCAGAATCACTTCCCTGCTCCTAGAGGTGATCCCCCACGATGCATCCCAACATCCTGTTTGCCTTGCTAGCTGCTCTCCTGCACTGCTCAGAGTTATTCATACATGTATCCACCATGACCCCTAGGTCTTTTTCCCCTATTGAGGCCTCCAGCGCCCCTCCCAGGGTGTACCTGTGTTTAGGTTTCCCACCAAGATGCAACACCTTGCACTTTGGTGATATTGAAATTTAATTTCCATGTGTGAGCCCAGCTTCCAGGGTGTCCAGGTCCCTTGCAGGGCCACCCTCCCTCTTCTCCCTCAACTACTGCTCCCATCTTGGAGTCATCCACAAGAGACTCATTTCACACCCTATACCCTCCCTGATGTCCAATATGTATGCATTAAACAGGATCGGACCCAGGACCGAGCCCTGTGGCACCCCACTACCAACCTCTCTAGGGTTCGAGAGATCCCCACAGACCACTACTCTCTGAGTGCGTCCAGCTAGCCAGTTTTCAATCCATCTGTTCTTGGAATCAAGGTTCCTAGCTGAGAAAATTGATACAGAGCAATTCCATGGGGCACTTGTCTGAATGTTGTGAAGAAGGGTGGCCCTCTCAGCCAAAGTTTTATATTGCACACAGCCACTGCACCATTTACAATAGCTCTCCACCGCAGTCCCCATTTGTTGCCAATAGAACTGAGTGTCAGCAAGGTCCAAAGTCCATTCAGCTCTTAAATATCCCATTTCATCATGTAGAGCTCTAAGTACCACATGTCAAAATCTAGTGAGCAACAGCACTGTTGTCTTGGGAACCCAGATGGGACCTGGGTCTACTAATAGAGCAGATTAACTTTTAAGTGCAGTTTTGACCACTCTTTATGCAAAAGTGTTAGTGATCCTCGTTTCCTGGCACAGTCTTGGTTACCTCTCAGACCGGGGTCTTGCCTTTCCTCCAGGTAAGTCAAAATGGCTCAGATGTGGCAAAAAGGTTTTGTGAAGAGTTCCAAAACTGCTAAAAAAGAAGCAGGCAGAAAGTTGCTGGGGCCCCCAGGCTCTCTACAGATCAGTTCATATTGATGGGAGGTTTGTTCATCTGTGTCAAATCTTTTACAAAGCACATTGACAGTGGTCTCCAGAATCTTGATCCATTTTGTGCCAAGAGCATCGCTGTCAGTTAGGTGCCAAGACAAGATGTCCACACACAAATTATTCTGGTTGGTGCATTGTTCCACATAGTAGTTATAAGTAGATAGTGAAATAACCATCACTGTCCTGCTGTATCTAGTGTTGCCACGGTCTGTATCTAGGTCAATGGATTATTATCTGTTTTGACAGTGATTTGAGATCTAGACATGTTATCATGGTATTGATCCATGATAGCAAACTTGAGCACCAGGAACTCCAGTTTGTGGATAGAATAAATATGTTCAGTGGGTGACAAACTCCTGTTAGTGAAGGTGGCAAATCTCAAACCTTCAGGTAATTAATTCTTAGTGGAAGACAGCTCCTAGACCACCGAGATTAGCATCAGTATGCAGAACATAGGGCTTCACTGGGTCTGTATAGGCTAACACTGGTGAGCTAGACAGGTAATTATTTCCCAGAATGCTCCTTTGCAGGAGGCATCCCACCAAGGTACAAACAGCTCATGCACCTTGAAGTAGACATTGAGCTCCATTCCTTCCATGTGGCTGATATTTTAGATCTTGTTGTTGAGTGGGGTACCCTTGGGTCAAGTTCAGCAGGGACCTCATCAAATGGATATAATCATTGATAAAACACCTGTAGTACCCACAAAATCCCAATAAGCACTGAAAGTCTTTAAGATTCTCTGGTCATGACCAGGTTGTCAGTGCTTCCACTTTCCTAAGCTCCATTTGAATGCCACAAGTAGACACAATAGGCCCTACATATTTCATAAAAGTTTTAAAAGACGTGGCACTTGTCCATTGATAGTTTGAGCCAAAGTTTCTCCAGATTGTTGAGCACTGTGAACAGCAGAATCTCATGTTCCACTAGAGGTTTTTGAAACACAATCATATCATCCATATAGACTTGGCACTCCAACAAATCCACGTCCCCTACTACTCTTTCCATTAGGTACTGAAATGTGGCAGGTGCACCAGAGATACCATGGGGCTGCACAGAAACTTGTAGAACACTAAGGGGCAAAGGAAGGACAGAAGACTAGTCAAAATGATACTTAATTCCCTCCTTCCCAGGCCAAGTCCCAGTGACCCAAGTCCATTCTCGAACTCGGGTCACTGGTGTGATGGAAGGTGTGGCGTCCAGTGGCTCAACCATCCACACAACTGGGCAGGCTCCTTTTGTCATTCAGCCATGGTGAATATCCCAGATGAGAGCCTGATCAACTTGTCTGTGGCAAACACTGATCTCTTCCCAGCCTTAATAGTAGATTGTGCAACATTTTGTGGGGAGTGACTCGCTGCTGGTCCTCTAATGGGTTCTCCTATTAGCCCCCAGCTGTAGTTTTTGATTCATCACTTTCCTAATGTCACCAGAAACCCTTGATTGTTTTCTGCTGTGTTGTACCGTTGGGTGCAATTTATCCATAAGTTACAGTATACCCATCCAAAGGCATCATGTGGGATAAACTCACCAAAGACAATTGTAATATTTCAGCAGAGTCCCAGTGCAAGAGGTAGCAAAAGTTATCCAGTGCTGGAACATGACATTATATACATTCATAAGACTAGAGTTGGTGGAGTGGAAGAAAGTATGAATAACTAGGCCTAACTCTGGTTTTGGAAGTTGTGCAATGATAGAAACTGCATGTGCATTAAAGGCAAATCCCACTCTCAGCTTGGATTGCTCTTGAAGTGTCCCTTGTACATGTAGCATTGAATTGGGTAGTGGAGAGGAGTTGGAAAAAAATCATTTTAATTCATTAGAATGCATGGGATAGACATAAGGGAACATTAGTCATTAGGGAAGGGAGGGCTAAGCTTGAGATCAAGTAGAGTCTATGGCATTACAGTAGGTAGGAAAAATGGGCAGACTAGATGGGCCAAGCGGTCCTTATCTGCCATCAAATTCTATGTTTCTATGACCATTGTCTGTTATTACTAAAAATGTTCACTATAGTTAAGATTGCAATCCTGATGTATTTGAAGTAATCAGATAGACATGGATGAAAATCTTGACCATGGTAAACGTGTTAGGGCATTTTCAGTATGAAACACAAAAAATTGTTTCCCTTATTTTTAAGAAAAAAAAAGTCATTGTTAGAATACCCTGGACAGACATACCATAGCACCAAAGGGAGCAGGCCAGCGCTTAACAGCCTTAGCTTTTTTTATGCATGTAACGATCAAGACTTTAAACTAAATCTTGTTTTCCTCAACTCCTCTGTCCATGAAACTCAAGTTTTTGTGAGACATAGGGCCCAATTCACAAAGCGCCCCTGAATGGTGCAGGGGCTTGCACCACAAGGAATGGTGCAAAGTACATCTTGCACCAAAAGATACCCCAAGAGCAATTAAACATAGCCTGCATTAAACACAAGATGTGGGCAACAAAGGTGGCTGGCGCCATCCTTGTGGCATAAAAGCAGCTGTGGCATGGCACTAGGGTGCTTGTGGTAGATGCAGGCTGCCATATCCCCTAAGTCAGGTCTAAAGGTATTTAGAAGTGTGTCCTCTGGAAGGATTTCATATCTTGCCAATGTACCATGGTCCCCCCCTCCCCAGCCCCGATCCCCCACTATTAAAATAATGAGGTCCCTGGTGGTCTAGAGGACCAACCCCATCCCTGACCCCTTTTTAGTAAAAAAAAAAAATAGGTCTCTGGTGGACTAGCGGACCCTTCCCAGCCCCAATCCCAGTTTAGTTAAATAAACCAGCATCTCTGGTGTTCTAGTAGACCCACAGCCCCAATTCCCATATAGTAAATAAAAGACTGCCCTGGTGGTCTAGCAGAGCCTCCTACCCTGATCCTCTTATGGTAAATAAATGATGGCACTGGTGGTCTAGTGGACCCCTCAGCCCTGATCTGCCCATATAATAAAATGTTTTTCTCTTGTGGTCTAGTGGACCCCCTCCCTATCCTTGATCTGCCTGTATAAGAAACCACATATGTCCCTGGTGGTCTAGTGGATCCCCCATCTCAGTAGGTAGTGCCCCATCACCTAACACCCCCATCCCATCCCAGGCAAGACCTCACACAGCCCTCCATTCACCACCATGGTTGAAATGCTGATCGAGCTTTCAATGATCATGTACTGTATATAGTACACGCTCATTGAAAGCTCAGTCGGCAGCCAGCCATGGTGGTGAGCTGAGGGCTGTGCTGGTCGCTAGCTCAGAGATTGGATGGGGGGAGCATGGTGGTGGGGCACTGCCTGCTGTGGTGGGGGGTCCATTAGACTACCAGGGACATATGCAATGTCTTATACAGGTGGATTGGAGATAGGGAGGGGATCCACTAGACCACCAGGGAAAGAAATTTTATTATATGGATGGATCAGGGCTGGGGGCATCTGCTAGACCACCAGGACCATCATTTATTTGCTATAAGTGGACTGGGGCTGGGGGGAGTCTGCTAGACTACCAGGGACATTGGTTTATTTTACTAAACAGGGATCAAGGCTGGGGGGTTTGTTAGCCACCAGGGACTGCTGTCCATGGTGCTATTGGTGCATGGCTGATCCACAGCTTGCAGAACACCTTCCAGATGCACCCTCTGTTTGGTGCAGGGCCATGGTTGCCACAGGACTTTGCCACTGGGACTCTACCCAATAGTGAATTGTGCACCGGGTCCCTGATGCACTGGTGATCAGCATAGGGTTGCCATCTTTGGATGAGGTAAAAACCGGATCTGAAACCACACCCCAAACTTCGCCTCTGGTTCCACCCCTTTTTCATGACTGGCGAGTATATCACTCCTCCTCCAAAGCCATTTGTAATGTTGGAATAGACATTACTAGTGATAGGAAATTATTTTTATACTGTTATTTATTTATTCAGTTATTTATTTTTATTCTTTGGCAACCAGGTTACCTCCCATAGGTCACATAGCCCATTTTACAAGAGTGACCCAGGAGCACAGGAAGGTTAAGTGACTTGCTTAGGGTCACACACTATTTAAGTGGAGGTTGTGGGAATCAGACTTAGGTCTGCTGGATGTGCCAAGCTCAGCCACAGCTTATTGCTCAGCCCTCTGTTAAACACGCTCCCATTTTCATTTCTATGTCAGTCATGTATTCTGATGCTTTGGCCAATTTTTGAAAACTTAATTATCAGTGCTTGTGGTACCCTTAATACTGCACTGTGTTCACCTTTACCTCAGCAGCTACTGCTGTTTCTTTTCATATTTCTAAGACATTCCACAATTTCAGATACACTATTCCATGCTGTTTATCTGAATGATTTGTCAAAGTGTAGCTAATATCATGGAATGTTCAAGTAATACAAAAAATTTGAGCAAATGTAGTGATAAAAACAATAAAAGTTAGATTATTAATTTAACAAAAATGGGTCTAAAACTTACCATAATATAGAACAAACAGAAAGAAACACATGCGAGCACATAAAGGTGTAAAAGCTGTTTCCTGTCATAGCAGTAAAAGACCATACTTAAAATTCAGGGTGGAAAAGATTAGGTTAATTTACTGCTAATGATCTTAATGGCCATACTTTACACCTCTCAGACAGTCTGGTTTTACAAACAAAGGCAGGTCTGAATGACTGTGACAGTAGAACTTCTTCGTAACCTGGACATGTAATGCAGCCAAAACAGTGAAAGATTTGATACATACATAAGAGTATATGAGCACTCAAAATGGCCCAAAAACCAGACTGCATGTAACCAAAACCGGATGACCAGATAAGGACCCTAAAAACCGGATTATCCGGTCAAAAACCGGATAGATGGCAACCCTAGATCAGCACAAGTTGTCTTCGGTGCAGCTTGCGCCAACCATTGTGAATTGGGCCTCTAGTCTTGATGTTGGTTGAGCACTTGGTTGTGTCCTGGATTTGATTTATGATTTGGCAATTTAACATATATAAATATTATGTAGTGGTAACATTGTACTTGGGTACTGTGCCCTGAAGAGCAGTCTGTTCGGGTGACTTGTTGTTAATGACCAAAACAGTAAGAGGGTTACAATATAGTACTTGAGAAAGAGGTCCTTGCTAAATGTTGTGTATAGGGCACAAAAGAATGTAAATACAGAAGTGATCTGAGAAATTCTGAATGCCATGTTGTAAACCAGCCCAACCTGTAAGGTCTTTGATTAAGGTGTGCTTCGCTTATGCTAGGTGAAGTACGCTGTCTTGGTCGGTTTTGTGGGTAAGGTGGGTCTTTTACAATTTGGCTGCATGATGGAAGTTTTCATCAAAATGGTGAGACATGAGACATCACTAAAGAAAAAGAGTCAGTTTATTAAACAACAGCACTTCGAACAAGAGAAGAAGTGTTCCCTACTGTTTCAAATTTTCATTTTTTATGATGCTCCTGAAAAAGTTTTCATGGCTGTTGACTAGCACAAGTACATTCTTAAATAGGTACCCTCCTGTTCTCCCATGGCTCACTATCCTGACACACACCTGCCTGGGCACTATTGCATAGTGGTGTAATGTCCCGATAGTGAGCATCCCGGCAATGGATTCTCTGACATTTTTTTACAGGGGTAAGGTAGCGGATGTGACGGGTTGCTACCTTACCTGTTTATGTCAAGGGACAGTGGATTCCAGGAGTTAGCCAAGCTGCTCTGGTGGTGTACAGGGCTACACCACCTGCAGCTCTGCTGGCGTTCTCCCTCAGACCCGGGTTCTGGACCAGGCATATCCTTTTGGAACCCCCCCCACCCGTAACACTTATGTTTTTTTACTCCAGGTCCGCTCTGCAATATTTAGTTACAGGTAGTTGTGGGGGTCGTCGATGAAACTAACATTTTACACTAATTTTCAGTTGTAATGCCCGAAATATTACTATCAAGCATGCGATTCGTTTCCTGGGCTGTGCATTTTGGGCAGATTGACCAGTACACTGGAGCTGACAGCATACTGAGTTTAGGGATTACATAGTATATCGCTAAACACGTGTAAGCATTTTTAGAATAATGATTTTTCCTATTATGTCATGTCCAGGTAAGAATATATACAGGATGGTAGCAATGAAATTAGCTACCACGATTGCAGCAGTTGGTATCATTCAAGGCGCTTTACCTATCTGTGTGTCTTTGGTTACACTGTTTATTTTATGCTAGAGTCCTTGCCACCCTTAACGTACGTTTGAATTGTTTGAATAGCTTTCTTGTCAGTTTTATTTTTTATTGGGATGTTTCAGTTACTTTTGTCCTGAGCTGACCACCTCTGAAACTGCAACTTTGAAAGCAGATATAACCAAAAGAAGCATGGCAATCCTTATATTTCTTTATTTTCCTATATTCATAACCATATTCTTCATCTATCAAAAAAGTTTTATGAAAATGACATGGGTTTGAAATGGTTCTATGTATAAAAACATACAAATATTCTGCCTTCTTTGGGAATATCAGTTTAAGAGGCTGTCATAGTATTAGTAATTTACTCTTTATTTTTTCTTTTGTGGAACAAACGAAGCAAGCATCATGACAAATGATGTGTCCTTGTTTCACTTTTTCTTTCTCATTCATGTTGACATCTAAAACATTGATGTTATAACCGCATAAATCAGTCTGACCCCTTCTGGATTTTTTCCATAAAAAGGGTTGTCTTACCAATGTAACTTAGAAACAGGCACGGCAACCTATGTTTTTTGTCATGAATTATAAATGATTAGATGTCCATCATGTACTGGACAAAAAATTATGACTTCGACATGGGGTTGCTGAAACAGTAGGGATCGTCCTTAAATCACTCTAAAATCCATCTAAAAATGTTCCTCTATAAATGTGCAATTTTAGAATGTGTACAATGTCACATCAGAGTCTATGTAGATCCATTGAGCACCATAGATAACTCGTTGAGAATATCAGAAACAGAGAAACTCTGAGTACGTGCTTTCTGTTGGCTGGCTTGAAGAGCTGAACTTTTACCAAGAGCAAATGATTTGAATCACTGGGCTTCATCAAAACCTAGGGTTGAGAACCACATAAAGATTTGTATTCCACATGTAGAGACTCCAGACCTTCACAAAGGACTCTGGAAAAGAACTAGAACCTTTGTAATTCCAAGGAACTTGGCACAGTGAAGAGCTTCCAGGCTGTCACCATGGACCCTGGGGAGAAACCCGAAGAACTGAGTATTGCAAACTGAATAACCTCAAGGTTGTCACTGGTGACCCTGGAAAAGGACCTGCCGAACCTTAGGTAAAGCACTAGTCAAAATCTTGAAGAACCTCTGGGCTGGCACCATGGGCCCCAGAAACAGGTCAGAAGAACTGGACCTGGATAAAGCTAAAGATCGGCAATACCTCTGGGCAGTTAACCTTGGGAGTATCACGGCAGCAGTGGCACACTCTAGCGTGACACCCCGACAGCGAAACCTGAAAACAGACCATTAGCGATAGCTGCTGTGATGGTCTGTTTTTCACATCTTGACACCCGGTATTCTGCCCCTCCCGGAACAACTCTGACCTGGAGTTGATTATAATTAATGTGGGGATGTAGGAGCAGAGCCCCTGCATGGGGTGTGGGGTTGTAGCCCCACAAAAACACTGTCTTTGGGATGGTACAATACCGGTGTTGGTACTGTGCCCACATTGTGCGGGAAGTCGGGGAATTTTGTGTCGAGCACAAGCAGTGCTTTCAGACTGAAGAACCTGTGAAAGAAACCCAAAGCCCACTTGGTGACAGATCCCTATCTGCAAACTCGTACAGTTCGCTGCACTGCCTAGCTCACTGTTACAGAGGGGTTGGCCTAAAGATCTGAAGAAAGCAGGTGACAAGGAGTTCCTTAGTTGGCTACACTATCCCTATTCTAATGACCATCCCCAATTTGTCAGGATGCAGTTGGATGGAACTGTCTCAGGATCATGAAAGAAGAATTATTGACATGCCATTAGCAGAAAAAAAAAGAGTCTCTAAAGCAGGGGTTCTCAAATGGGGAGGCCCCAACCAGTTCCAGTGGAGGCTCAAGCAAGTCTGAAAAGTACTATATTTAAATTTTGAGTTTTATATATTATGTGTGAAGAGATGAAGCAAAGTGAAAGAGAATAATAGTAGGTGAATTTTATGCATTTATTTACTATTAGGTGACAAGGGAAGATGAATAAGGCAAGGCTCATTTCAGGTGTACCCAGGGAAGGGTAGGTAGTGAATACATTTCAAAAGATAACTGCAAAACAATTAAGAAATACACTGTGAACAATAGTGTAAACAAATATGAACAATAAAATAATCATGAGTGGTAATAATTGATCAATTTTTAGACTGATGATAGAGCATTGCAAATACAAGGGTTGAGCATAGAAGTATTAAGAGCAATAGCAGGAAGGAGCAAAGTAATCTCAAAGAAGTTGTTTAGGAGCAGGGAAGGAGGTAGAGAGGCAAAGCATGTAGAAAGGTTATTTCCTATAGAGAGGAAACTGAAAAAGTAGTCTGACCCATGAAGATATTGTAACAAGAGGTAACAATGGCTCACAAATGAAAATAGTGGAGCAAGTAGGCTCACCTGTGTGGGGGGGTTACAATAAGCTGAACAATAATATTTGTTTATTTTATTTATTTGTTATTGAGATTACACCTTTGAGCATAGGAGCTCTTTTTCAAAGGTTCCATGTTAGTATAAGACAAAGAACTGAATGTGAACCAAGTACTCAAAGGGGTTTCAATTTATTCATGGTATACTGCGTAAAGTACAGTATGTTATTTTTCTTTGGGGAGGCCCAAGATTATTTCAGTTTTTGGGGGAGGCTCAAAATCTTTTCCATGGATTGGGGAGGCTCACTGTAACAAAGTCTAAGAACTATTGCTCTAAAGCATACAGTCTCTTTAGTTGAGCGTTGCAGGTTCATGCAGGGTAAATAATGAACTTTGGAGAAAGTACAATAAATTTGAAAGGGTTCAAAGCATGCAAGGGCAGTTTCTCAGTCTCAAAACACGCAATTATTATACAAGGAAACTCTGAGAGGCAATTTAACATATCTCTGAGTGAAGCAGGGCAGGTTTAGCAAACAAAACAAATCTGTGGTATCAATGGCAGTCTAACAGTCTCAGAGTATGCATTTACATTAGGCTCTAATCCTTTAAATGAACAGTCCTGGAATGAAACAGTACTTGCCCTTTAAACATGTTCAAATGCAGTTCAGAACTGTCACTTTAAATACACAGGCGCTGGCACTTTAAAATGTTCATTCAAGAATTAGCACGGCCAACTGAATAATAGTTGCACTTGCACTTTAAAATGTTCATTCTGTAACTAGGGATACCATACCAGGGGAAACATTACTGCAGGTGAGTGGAAACCCGGATTAAATGACTGGTATATACCTAGCTAAAATGTTGATAATGGACAAGGCCCTCCCTTCCACAGGCATTTACTTTTCACTTTTAGTTTAGTACTGTGCCATCTTTGCTTACTGTACATAGAAACACAGAATTTGACAGCAGATAAGGACCATTTGGCCCATCCAGTCTACCCATAACTGCTTAGAGCAGAGTAACTTAGGCCTATATGGTGTGGTCCCACGCCCACTGTTCCTCCCTTGCTAGGGGCTCAGTGTACAGTAGAACATCCTAAAATCATTTTAAAACATTAACTAACACTAGGCTATGGCTGTGGCAGCTATGCTGCTGTGTGGTTCATTGGGGTCTGTCTGCTCCCCTCCTCCTGCTCCTGGCTGGAGCTAGTGTGCACAGTAAATTATATTTAACCTAGTCCGCTTACTGTGGGCTATCCTGGTGTCACTGGGCTGCTAGCCCACTTTGTTGCCCTTGCCCTGTTAGACCTTTACTGCTGGGGCCTACCCGGCCCCTAAACCCCACCCTGGGGATATTTTCTTAATTTTCCTAGGGCCTGCCTTGCCCTTTACTTTGTCCACTTAGGGGTTTCTTTAAAATGTGGCCTTGCTCTGTCCACTTGGCCCCTTATTCTGTGCTTCAGCATTTACTTACTTAAATATGACCTGCCTTGTCCATCAACCCCACCTTGGTGTGTTCCTTTGAAGCAGGGCCCTCCCCTCCCCTCCCTTGTGTCCTTGGCTGCTGCTTGCTACACTATCTGGTGCTGTGGAGAAACGTCTTTTTTACATCCAAGAAGCAGTCAGCACCTGAGATATGCAAAAACATGGAAGCTGCATTTTTTTTTTGTGCGATTGTATTTCCCCCATCCAGTCACCTGTCTTGCAAGGACATATCCGGAATCTAGGATATACTGTACCATTCATAAGACAGAGGCTATCATTCCAACAGTGGCTGCGTGTTTTTTCCCCTTTTTCCCATTCCCCCTCTGCCCTGTTGCATGAGTGTGGAGGGGTTGTGGGATGACAGATGGACCAGACACCGAACTTCAAGTTCAACATACAATCTCTGTGTGATGTTTATTCAAAATGTAGGAGATACCCTTCAGCAATGGCAAATCCCTTCTTCGGTTCATCAGTTTGTAGCAACAGACTATGCAAGTCTTTCCTCTACACTTAGCCAGCTTCTACTAACTCACTGATCTCTGATCTAACTTATCTGTTGAGATTTAGCCTCCACTGTGTGGGCCTTGTTTGCTTGGGTGGCGGGAGCTCAAATAATAAAAAACCAAAAACAAGCTAAAGACAAAAAAACCTCAGTGCAGAAGCATAGAAACAAGGGTTACTCCAAAGGGCATTGACAATAAGCCAAGTTTCAAAGAAACACAACATCACACATATGTCCATAATGCAAAGCATCATGGAATATATGTAAATCACCATGACATTTCAAACTTCTTCAACTTACAGCAATTTACATGCATTTTAAATAGCAAAAATAACTTAAATTTTATAATACAGTCTCCTAGTAACTTTTTACCTTTATCAAAAACACTTAGTACCATGGTATTTTCAACATTTACAGGTTTTATACACATAAGGTATATATAGTAATGTATTTTATGACATAGTGCATTGCATACTAAATCCAACAATGAGGATTACAGCCTGTTGTTTTACAACTGCTCAGAGGTCGCAACAATAACCTCCCTGTATGAGGATCTGAGAGGGAAAAGGAAAATGAAAGAGGACACTATAGCATAGTCAAGAAAGGGAAGCGGTTGCCCATAGGTGGCCAACCTTATGGACTAGAAATTGTAAAGGATAGATTAGGCTACGAAACAGAAGAACTGTTGCAACAGATTTAAGAAAAGGTCGGTCCTCAAGAGTGGCAGGAGCTCCCTGTCACATATCCCCCACCTTAAGAGGGAAGCAGTTATTGCAGACTGCTTACCACCTTCCTGTCCCAGGAAGGATGGGACTTCCACCCATCCATCTTCAGAAACTCCGTCTCATGTTCCCTATTAATGATAAACATGCCTTCATAAACATAGTGAATATCATTCTCTACCCTGAAGCATTAACACATTTCTCAACAGAGACTAACAGTACCTTCCCTACACTATCTTCTTATAGGGAAAGTCCATCATATTTCATTGACTGAAAATCTGGATGGCTGTAAAGTCCAGTACCATAGAAAGAATTACTCTGGTGTGAGTAATTACCTGCTCCAACCCCACTAGACATGCCAGTTTTAAGCAGGGGCCCAGTCCTAGGTTCAGCCCCTCTACATAAACCCACTATGTCTCTTGATTCATTTCCCTTGCTACAGATACAGACACCAGGGGGTAGACACTCTTTTGGTGTTACCCCAACACAGGTTCCAGTCCATTTTCCATCCATCTTCTCCTTGGTAGGTTTTCCTTCAGGAAAGAACAAACACATGCACCACTTTAGACTCCTTGTCTTCCCTTGGGTACCTCTTTCTTTTACATCAGGCCCGCCCCCTAACCAAACATGCTACACTTTTGCCTACAGAAAGGGACCATTGCAAAGCCACATCTGGCCTTGTACCTGCAACCAATCTGATCCCTCTGTCTTACACAAAGTGTCTGTGGGATATGGAAGAAGCAATAGTAGCTTCTACTCTCCTATTTCAACTTTTTATAATCTATGACCCCAAATCCTTGGTCATCTTATCTCCAGGCAGGTCTCTACAGAAACCTACAGGAGCCAATGAACCTTCCATGCTGAATATCCTGCAATGTTAAACAGCAGGTTCCTAAACCTTTTAACTCTTGGGTGTCTTAATAAACATCCTTTTAATCATTGTGCTATTTTCAGCCATCTATTACAATCTAGTACCTTGTGACCTGTGTGGGAGTTTTCCCTTTTTCCAAAGGTGCCATTTTTTTCTTTAATGACCTCTACTGTTTGGGACACTCTTTCCACACCCCTGGTGCTAGTTCCTCTGCTGTCCCCAGCAGGTACCTCTATCTGATTACACATAAACATTCCTGGCCAGTAATAATAATACAGGGTTAATCAAGCTAAGACCCCACCATAGCTCAGATGTCCACAGGGACTAAAGTGAGCAGCTTCCATCACTTGTTGCTGGTACATCTCAGGTACTACTACCTGGGCATCCACACTTTTTGTATGGGGGTTGAGCCTCATATGATACAGAACACCCTTCTTTAGTTTGTACCACCAACATTGTTTTGCCCCTACATCACCATTAATCTGCATACCCTCATTGACCTTAACATACTGTAACCATTTGGCAACATTTGCATCTTTAGCTTGCAGTATACCCCAGTCAATGCTATTAATAGATGTAGCTGTATCAATACAAGAATTAGTCCCTTCAGCCTCATAGGCTTCTTTTTGCTTGCTTGGAGTCTTCAACCCCAGCACAATGGCACTAGGCACAGTCTTACCTGGGGTCGTACATTCAAGTTCCATACTTGCATTTCTGATCTTCAACAGATAACATCCTGGGAACACAGGCAACAAAGGAATATCCTGCACAGTCGGGGGTCCTCCTCCAGCTGAGCCCACAAGAAATCCTCCTCCGATTCTTTATTCAAACTCTCTGGCAGGGACCTCTTGAGCACCTGGCACCAGTGTTTCACCTCTCTGCATAGTCGGTCTGCCTCCAGCCATTGCCCACTCACCCAGTGGGTCATCCTCATCAGGGTCTCCACCTCCTGGGTGTTGTCTTCGCACCTGTGGTCTGCCTCTACTCCACAGTAGTTCTTCATCCCTTTGCATCTCTTTGTCATCTTCAGGCTTTGCCTTCCTCCGAGCTCCCAGGTCCAGTCCAGGCAGCAGCTTCTCTCCATCTGTCAGCCATGGTTCTGGTCAGAAATCCACAGACTTTTTTCTCCAGGTTCTCCTGTGGCAACTCCTGGTGCATCGGTCCATCTGGGATATCTGGGCAATATCCACCAGAAAATGTTCCTCTTTGGCCAGTCCAGATGCTTCCAGCAGGTTATCCCACTCTGACACCAAGTCTGTGGAGGGGTTGTGGGATAACAGATGGACCAGACACCGAACTTTAAGTTCAACACACAATCTCTGTGTGTTGTTTATTCAAAATGCAGAGGACAACCTTCAGCAATGGCGTATCCCTTCTTCAGTATATCAGTCTGTAGCAACAGACTATGCAAGTCTTTCCTCTACACTTAGCCAGCACCTATGGACTCACTGATCTCTGATCTAACTTATCTGTTGAGATTTAGCCTCCTCTATGCAGGCCTTGTTTGTTGGGTGGTGGGAGCTCAAATAAAAAAAGCAAAACAAGCTAAAGACAAAGAACCTCAGTGAAACAAGGGTTACCCCAAAGGGCATTGACAATAAGCCAAGTTTCAAAGAAATACAACATCACACATACTCCTGTAATGCAAAGCATCATGGGACATATGCAAATCATCATGACATTTCAGACTTCTTCAACTTACAGCAATTTACATGCATTTTAAATAGCACAAATAACTTGGTTTTTATAATACAGTCCCCTAGTAACTTTTTACCTTTATCAAAAACACCTAGTGCCATGGTATTTTCAACATTTACAGGTTTTATACACATAAGATATATACATTAAAATATTTTATGATGTAGTGCCATTGCATACTAAATCCAACAATAAGGAACACAGTCTGTTGTTTTACATCAGCTTGGAGATCACAACAATAACCTCCCTGTACGAGGATCTGAGGAGGAAAAGGAAAATGAAAGAGGACACCATAGCATAGTCAAGAAAGGGAAGGGGTTGCCCATAGGTGGCCAACCTTATGGTCTAGAAATTGCAAAGGATAGATTAGGCTAAGAAATAGAAGAGCTGTTGCAACAGATTTAAGAAAAGACCAGTCATCAAGAGTGGCAGGAGCTCCCTGTCACAGTAAGCAGTAGCCATTTTGGCACCATGCAGCCACAGTGCACTTTAGAAAAGGAAGTTCCATGGCCCTCCCACAGATGTCACTGTGCTGCCACAACCTGCTGTCTAAGAGAAGATCACTGCCATGCAATAAATGCTCCAGCCAGAGCTGCTCCCCTATACGGCTTCTCCAGTCCAATCTAAAACTTGTGTCATGTGTACATCAGGAACCATGCTGTCACTGGGCTATCAGGGGACCTGGGAGCCTTATTATCAAAGGCTTCAGAGTTTTCAATGACAGTTTCCATGGTTTGCAGCATCTTACATCACAAAAGTGACAGATGGTCACTTACCTGGTAGCACAGAGGTAGAGCTACTGCCTGCTACTCTGGTGACCCACATTCAGGAATGGACTTGAGTTATTCAGGAGCTGGCCAGGAGAGGGAGGTTGCCGGGAAGGGGGGTTACATGTCCAGCTGATCATCTGCCACTTGGAGGAATCTAGGTAGCAGTGCAGGGGACAGGTTCCCACACCCAGAAGCATCTCCATGGAGGCAGATCACGTACATCACATCATTGTACATTTATGGCTGCGTGGGAGAAAATGGAGAAAGCCTTGCATCGTGGCAGGATGATAGCCCCTGCAGGGCTTGCACCAGTGACTGGAACAGTGCACAACATGCAAAGCTTTGAGAACTTTTTATTTCGAAAACCAAAGTAACTTAGCCATTTCTATGCAGCACAAGCACAAACAAAAAACCCTGGCACTTTGAAGTCAAAACTGAGGTTGTCAGAACCCTCTAAAGTTCTGGGTTCTGGCTCTAGCTTAGAATTTTTCAAACAATTCTAGAGTTCTTCAGATGGACTTTCAGAAACCCTCTGGATGTGTGTGACTGGATGCATCAGGACATTTGTGCAGTTAAACTGCTTGCATTAAAACGTTAGACCACATAAAAGGAGGTCTCACTTCTTGTCACAAGTGCTGCACATTGTGCTCAGAAAATGATGAATGTGTGATTTGTTTGCCATACAGCAGAAAAACGGTTGCAAATGCTCCAAAATGTTTGAAATTAGCAATCTAACATTTTGGGGTAATTTTTTTATACAGGGGCAGCTAGAAATCAAGAATTGTGCCTATATCAGGGCTTTTGAAAATCCAGTCCTTGGGGGGGCATATTCAGGGCAGCTGGTTGCGTGCGCATAACAATGCATCACAAAAAACAGATGCGCTGAACAGCTCTGTTGCCATATTCAAACTGAATGCATGATCATCATAGATCATGCACTCTGTGTGAATATGGGACCCTGGATGCACCGCACAAAGCAGTCGGCTGCTGTGTGTGGGCAGCACAACCAGGGATCAGGGCTGAAGACCGCCAGTGGGAGAATGCGTGGTGCATACCTGTATGCGCCGTATCCCTCATGGACAATATTCAGCCATAATATGCTAATGAGCTCATTGGGCATGCATGGTGCAACGGGGCCTCATGCATGCCCATTATGGGCTCATTAGCATAGCTGTGACCAGTGGAATGTGCCGGGCCAGCCCCTCACAGCCTCAAACACTGATTGCCATAGTAATAGTAGTAGACCCCATTTCCTAAGTGTAATGGACCCCTCACCCCTGCCCTTATCCCTGATCGCAGTTCAAACAATGGAACAACCCTTTGCCATAGTGTAGTGGGTCCGCTCACCCTGCACTGATGAGCTGGTGCACCAGACTGTCTCCAAGCCCCTGTCCATGGTGACAAGTGGTGCCTGTCCACCCCACCCGGGCCAGTGCCAGTGACTGTCACAGCACTCACCTCCCTGCCACTGCCAGCCATCGACTGATCTGAACCGTATGCACACAGTATAGCATGCGCTCATGAGCTGACATGTTAGCCAATAAGCGGAAACTACATACTATATAGGTATGGTCCAGATCAGTCGGCAGCTGGCCATGGCAGGGAGTTGAGGACTGTGCCAGTCACTGGCACTGATCCAGGTGGGGTGGGGCCGTCCACCAGGATGGAGGGGCACAAGCTGCCACCATGGACAGGGGATCGGAGATGGTCCAGTGCACTGGCAATCTGTGCGGGGGGGATCCACATTACTATTAGCTCAACCTGCTTTCCTTATATACTGCCTGCTTACAACTTTGTGCAACCTTACCAGGCCCTGGACTCTGACTTGTTGTGTGTAGGTGGTCGGGAAGCAGCTAATTAGCATCCAGGAATCCCATTTAGATAGAGGACATGTGCCAGCTGTTTGACTTGGCAGGGTCTCCACAGGTCTGCTGCCCTGTGGAAGCTTTATTCACATCCAGGCATCCAGCTGCAGGTCACCACATTCTGGACTGCATCACTCCTTCTCCATCCATCTCCAGACTCACCATACCTCATCTGGAACCAGGCTGTCTGAGTCCTTGGCTACTCATGTGTGTGGTTAGATCCTCCCTTTTCAGCTTTCATACATATGTGCCTTTCAGTCTAACAGTACTCACTGCTGCTTGGCCCAGACACCACACTCACTGACTGGATGTGGCCCCCCACCCTGCTGGACAGCAATGAAGGACTGAGGACAGTGCACTACAGGCTCATTGCATACTTGTCAGCTTCTAGTCTCCAGGGCTGGTGGAGCAGCAGGGTATACAGACCACTGAGCCAGCCTCAGGGTTTATTGATACCCAGGCAGTAAACAACAGCGTGGGAATATCTTCATTGGTAGTGTCGGTGGCTGTAGCTTGATTGCGTAGGGTATTCCTGTTGCTCCTTTCCTGTCTTGGGCCAGACAGCATGTAAAGAGCACTCTGCTTTCTTGGGGGGGGTCGGAGTCGGGGTGTATGGCAGTGCTCGGGGCTGTGGAGAGTGGGGACACTACATTAAGGGACTGTGCAGGGGATGCCTTTGATGTATGGGGTTTGGGCAGTGAGTGGGGGGAACACTACACTATGGAACGGGCAGGTTCAGGGATATTGTCATATGTTTCATGGGATTTGGGGACAGGGAGGAGGGGCTCTTGTGATTGGCCCTGCCAATTGTGCAGGGCTCACCTCTGCCTGACACAAAGTTAGGGCTGGATTTTGGAGACCTAACTTTGTGCCGGAGAACCTGGTGGTGCGTTTGCCAGGCAAGTGTGAAAACTGTGATGCAGGGATTATGCATGAGGGACCCCTCATTTGCATTCCCACATTGCATTGTTCTGCGTGGTGGCACTGTCGGGCATGTGGGGTGCATCAGGGTCTTCTAAATATTGCCACAGCCCCAATGACCCTTGCAAATCAGAGATGCGCAGCGCATCCCTTTTGAAAATGGGGGCCCTAATGTTTTTTAGAACTCAAACTCTCATTTCTAAGGCTGCAGAGAAAAAACAGAGTAAGAAACTGATTGAGAAAAACAATAACTGTCATTCACAGAGCTGTGCTATTCTGTCTCACTGCATGCAGAAGAATAAACGAAACACTGTGTGTCACGCAAGTGTACTGTGAATGCCATGAGCCACAACTGAAGTCTTGCAGGTTGACAGAACTGCATTTACCTGTACAAGAAGAAGAGCAGCATGGTCTCCTAATGTATGTGTCTCTCATGAAAACATTTTAGAATCTAATTTCCAAAAATGAAGAGTGAAGACTCTCCTTAAAGAGCTGCTGACGTCACTGGGACTACTTTCCAAAACAGAAATATTTAGACACAGTTCAGCTAATATTTCATATTGTTTTCGGTAATTTGCACCCTTATTTCTTTATTACTAAGGGCACTGGCATGAAAAAAGGGTTTCTTTTCTATCTATCATGGCCGTTTGTCTACACCTGATATCAGAATTCTGTTTATGACATCACAGTCTGTTTCTATGGTGATAATTATGATGTCATAAAGAGAGGATTACAATGTCATCTGTAGGCAAGCAACCAGTGCAGATGAAATCTAGGAAATGGTGATCTTGCTTTGATGCAGCTGTTCTCAGTAATAAATAAAAAGAGGGAATGAATTACAAAAAATATCTGAAACATAAAACAGAATTGTGTCTAAATCTTACATATTTCAAAGTTTTACAAATGGCATCAGGGGCTCTTTAAAGAGGAGATCCATTCTAGACATATTCACAAAAAAATCAAATATAATGTAATAACTTTTATCTCAAGGTTAAAGTGTTAAATCAAAATCCAAAAGGTGATTGGAACACACTCAATGGATGTTTACACAAAATAATTTCTGAGATCCAGTGTCAGAAAGAAACTGGCTACAAAAGTTCTAAAGTGATATTTACTTATTTGAATTGCATATGGACTTTTAAAATCATTTGCTGTCAGCACAGTAATAGCATATTTGTGTACCTACACAGTATTGCACCATTGTAAAAAATACTGGGCATAATCTGGACTGCGTCTGATAACCCCAGTTTTGCTGGAACTTGTGTGTGTGAGATCCTTAGATCCGCCTCTAAGGAAGACCCACTTGAGGATTGAAGCGCAGGGCTTGGTTTTCTCTGGCACCCTGCCGAAATAAATTTTGCACTTGCTGTACACTGGAAAACTGTGCTGAGCTTCTTTTTCCTTTTTGTGTGTTCACGAGTTGGTTACTTGCTCACGCACCACCAGCAATCTTGAGCGCACCAAATAACTGGTTCTATGCTGGAACAGAGCTACTCAGGCTGATGGTATCCTATGAAAAATTACTGTCCCTGGGCTAAAGGTACCAGCAGGTCCACAATTAATGCTGTTTGCATTAAGTAACAGCCAGTATGTCTGGCCAACACTGCTATGCTAGATCATAAATGGACAAACAGTAAAGTAAAAAAAAAGGATTATAACTCCCACAAGAGAGCAATAGAAAAGTGCATAGTGCCATATATTGGCAGAAGCTCAACAGTCCCTGGCACTTTGCCTGGTTTGGGTTCCTTGGGGGAGGGGGGCATTAAAGTGTTAAGTATCTTATTACATTGTTTTTTTAATTTTTTGTTAGATTTTTAAAGTTAGTATTTTGTGTCAAGTAATTTGTGCAAATTTATTTTGTATTTTTTTGGTTATGAATCACTGAGGTGAGTTCAGCCATCAGAGTGCAGAGCCACTGTACCTCTTATTCTGTGCAGGAACAGTAGGAAGAAGCGCTCCACTTCAGTGCCGGAAAAGACTCTAAACTTATTATAATCACTTGAGCTAAACTTGTGTGATTCATAATAAGATAATAGACTATCCAAGGTATAAGAAACTCCTCTTGTGAGATTTGGGCAGACAGGACCATTCAGCTTCGCGGTCTTCTGGCCCAGATCTCGCACTTAGAATCTCATACCAGAAGCTACATCCCTCAGAGGTCCTATTATCTTATACTGTAACATTTATTACATTTTTCTTTTGTACTGTACTGCACTTGGTTTCAGAAAGCCGTATTTAAATAAAGATCTGCCAGCCTGCCTGTCTGTCTATTAGATAGCTGTCTGTCTGTCTGTCTTCATTGTGTATGGAAATCCATATAATGAAAAAAGTGGTTGTGCCATATTAGTTAAATAAGTATTATGATACAATGACTTTTCATTGTACCACATTAGTTACATCCCCATGCAAAGAAACTGTGTAGTTGTTTTGGTCAACTGTGAGTGTACCAGCAGTACCTGTGTCTTGGCAGTGGCTTTTTCTGTAGTCTTGTTCCCGCTGTCATTCAGCCCCCTGTACCAACTGTTCCATATGCATGATGGAAAAGCTTCAAAATACTTATCTTTTTAACAGCAGAAAACTGGGGAAAATACTTTTCAGAGATGGAAGGAGATGTAATTTCATAGGAGCTGACAGACAGAGATTGATTCATGACTGAACAAGAATACTGGAGGACATTGCAAAAGGCAGAAAATGATGTGTCTAACCTTAGTTTTCTTACTGACTAGGATGAAGGCAGAGAAATAAAAGATATACCTGTGTAGGAGCTTCACTTGATCTCCTGATAGCTGAATTTATATTTAAAATGAACTATCTGGATTGCACCGAGTATGAGCCTACCACAATGTATGGCATGTTGAAGAGCACAGACAGGTACCCTATACCTTGTGAAAACAACTTTTGCACATTTTATATACCATGGCACAGAAATAGACTTCCCAGAGACTGTCAAGACAATGATAGTCAGACAGAATTGACCCACTGTATTTCCGGCATGCCCCCTTTCTGCAGAAACTGTCAGAACATTCTTATTGATGCGAGAGTCCATTGATCCTTAAAGAGCAGCTGACACCTTTGGGGAAACTTTGGAAAGCATATTAGTTAGGCACAGTTCAGCTTATATTTCATGGGCCCAATTCACAAAAGAGCTGCTAGAGTGGTGCAAGGTGCGTCGAATGCACAGTGTATCATAAAACCTTGCGCCAATGGCTTTGCACCCAATTCAGCAAGAAATACACCATGCGGCAAGCGCAGTGCACAAGCCGTAAGCACGCATGGTGCATCATATAACAGCATAGGCAGACTGCATGGTGCAAGCAGCATCAACATGTAGGAATGGAATCATGGCTCACAGAGGACACAGCAAGGACAAAGGGGGCAGGGAGAGCAGACAGCCACAGGAACATGGAGAAGAAAAAGTGGACACACCAGGAAGAAGAACTTCAATGACCAGGAGACAGACATCCTTCTGGATGCAATTGAGGCCCAGGTAGGTGGGCAGGTGGGTGAACATATCAGAGGTGCATGATGTGTAATGCTGCAGGGATGTAACATGTATGTGCTACCCAACAGGTGGACCTGCTACTGTCCTGGGGAAGGGACCAGAAGGTAAGGACACAGCGGCAGGATGCATGGGATAAGGTAGCCATACATGTCAATGCAGCAGCCCCCTTCAGGTGCAATGTGAGGGAGCTGCAGAAGTGGCACAGTGACATTAAGTGGCATGCGAAGGAGAAGGCAGCCCACAACAGGCAATGCACCATGGCAACGGGAGGAGGATCCACCCAACTGCGGCCCCTCAGCAGATATGAGAAACGTGTAGTGGCACAGCTCAGCACACACAGCATACAGGGTGACACAGAATTGGACCTGTACTGGCTGCAACATGCATAAGGTAAGAACATGGCATGCATGATGTGTGTGACACCACCTGCAGACAGCAGCTGTGGCACTACCAGTGGAGGCTGATGCCCTGCATGGCCAAGAAGCAAACCACAATGCAAGGCCTCACAATGGATAGTGACACTAGCGGGGGGGGGGATGGCAGAGCCAGGTGGAAATGGCATGGAATGTATGTGGCAACCCCTGCACTGGTTACCACAAGCTGGACATGCATGCATGTACATACTGGACACATACCACAACATGTGGACATAATGACACTCAACATGCACATGTATCTGTACATCCTGCAGGATGCCAGAGTACACAGGCTGGAGGACATGTCACTGTCAGGTGGCCCACACCACCACAGCGCAATGATGTATCTGACAGTGACAGTGATGGGATGGTTCAGCAAGGCATGGACAGTGACAGCAAAGATGAACAACAGCAGTCACCTGCCAGTAACAGCACTGCGGGCCAAGACTATAGGAGTGACACAGACAGTGATGCTGGAGAAGGACTGGCAACTGATATTGCCAGTAATGCTGGGCCATTCAGCAGCAGCAACAACACCACAGGGGACACCACACCTGCAGGCACAACAGCATTCCACCAGCAGTCCACGTCAGACAGTGAGCAGCCAGATGACAGTGGAGATGCCACACATGGTGCGGGACTGGTGGACAGTACACACACCACCAGTGACCATGATGACAAAGCACATCCCCTGGAGGTGCAGATGGTACAGGCCAACATGGTGCAACGCCTCTGCCACTGGACGGAGAATATGAGGACAACTTGTCACAATACTGCAAGGATGTCATGTTCACCCAGGAGGCAGCTCAGCGTGAGCTGGTTGGGATATGCGACAGCATACATGACCACACAAATGCCACCGTGGCACACATGGGCCAGCTGCAACTGACTGTGGCAGATATCCACACTGCCGTGAAACATGGGATACAGGAAGGGGCAGGCCAAACCACACAGACAGCAATGCTCTTACAGGACATACGCCTGTGTGTCCACCGCCAGACAGATGCCACAGAAAGGCAGAATATGGTCATGGAATGCAGCATTGTGCTGCAGATAACCCAGACAGAGGCTACAATAGCAATGGCCGCAGCACTGCAGAAGATTGCAAGATGCAAGCAACAGCATGCTTCCAGCATGACACTGGTTCCACGGGAATGGACCAAACCCACTGGGTGGCAGGAATGCAGACAGCCAAGGGACTGACAGCATGGCACACAGCACACAACAGGTGATGCCCAGCATGAGTCCCACAGGGGTGGTCAGGAGGCGACGCATAGGTGTGGGTGCAGACAGGGAACAGCACAGCCAGCAAGTAGCACAGGACAACAGCTGGCCACCGTGTCAATGACTAATGGGGAAAGCACAGCCAGAACGAAGGACAGAGAGGTGGGTGACAAAGCTGTCTGTCACAAAGTCATATGCGAACTGCAGCAGGATAGCAATGCCACTGATCACAGACATGTGGGCACCACAGACAACATGGTAGGGTCAGGGAAACACAGCGATGCTGGTGTAGACTGTGGAAATAGCACTGCAGTGCACACACAGCAAGGAGCCACATGTGTACATGCCATGGAAGACACCCACAGCAACAGTCCCATGAACATGGGTGAGGATATGTATGGACACAAAGGAGTAGAGGAACAGGAGGTGCATGGGGGCAGGATGCTCACCTGTCCAACATTGGCACGGTGCAGACAATCCACACATAGGACCTAACAGAGCAGGCCCTACCCACAGCCATGACAACAGCCACTGCTGCAGAGATGCCGGCACAGCCGAAGATGTCCCTGGGTCAAGGCTGCAAGAGGAGGTTCAGTGATGCAGTCGGAATGGACTGTGAGGGGCACACAGCCAGTCACGTGACCGTAGCAGCAGATCCCAGTGAACAGACAGCCGCATCGGGCAGTCGTACCAGATGGAGGAGAGACAACAGATGTGAGGCAGGGATGGTTGCCGTGCAACAATCAAGGCTGGATACACCATGATGGTCACAGAGGCAGATGGTACATGCACAGCCGGCCACCACAGGAACAAATGCGCACAGTGATGTACCTCAAGATGCAGTGCAGAGCAGCACGACAACACAGCCACCACGTGCAGTACAGAGGTGAAAATCAGCCAAGGTAAATCAAAATGGGCATCCCAGCCACCCCCATATATAATTAGCACAACACACGCCAGGCATGTATAGCAGACTGGAGGGAATAATCTGGATGATAGTGTTGTCCACCATGCAATAGTGTTTGTAGCCACATCACACCCTAAGCACATCTGCCCACCTTTAATCACACCACTCAAGCATCACGGATATACCACATGTATGTGTGATGCATGTACTATGGCCTCATGTCCCATGTACACTTCCCATGTCCATGACCCCATCCTAGACATGCCACCACAGGCAGGGAACACACCCACACACGCCTGCAGCCTACAGGCCACCATTAACAACACCACAGCAGTACAACCTTTGCCAACCTGTATGTCATGTGCCACATGCCATTACAATCCCCACAGCCCCCCCTGGAAACACTGGCCTGCAAATGCATGTGAACAACATGGCATGCCACAGGCAGTACGTGTGCACAGTGTGCACCCACTGAACAGACACATGCACAACAGTCAAACATACCTGTAGTCCATGGTCAGTCTGTCAATTCACACACAGGGGAACACCCATTTCTCGGGCATACTGGACTCTGGCTGGACAGCACACTACAGCAGCGCAACAGTGTCCACCACAGATAGGCCTGTCTGACGTGAGTGACAAAAGCAAGAAGGGCAGCTCCAATGCAGACATGCTCCAGTAATGGTAATTCAAAACAGACAATAAAACCAAGCATCATGCTTGGTTTTATTGTCTGCTTTGATGTGAGTGACACCAAGCAGAGCTGCCTTTGTTACCACCAGCAAGACACACCCGCAGGCCACCTGCAAACATCCCCACCAACTCCCAGTGATCATGTGGTGGCATCACACATTGCGAAGACTTACAAACCTGCATCACCTTGCACACACGGTGCCAGCAGGCCAACGCCGCTGTACCAATAATTGTTGCCACTTTACACCTGCAACCCATTTACTGCAGATAACCACCATATGGGTTGTGGCCTTCCCACACCATCCCCCTGTGCCCTTGATGCTCCCATTGAGTTGCACACAGCACAATGGGGAACACCACCACTGGAACGGCCCATTTCAAATGCAGCACCGTGTGCATCCACAGTTCCAGACATGCTGCCACACCCAGGTGCATGGCCAGTGCTGGTCAATTGTCCCCACCTCACACACGTACATGGGGTATCCCACCCATCCCACTGTAAGCACACCCACTCAGATTACCTGACGGGACATGCCACCACTGCTGGAAGACTGATGCACACTGCATGATGGTGGGTGGTCACCACACAATGCTGCATACTGTGTCACATCACACAGTCCTATCATGGAATGGTGTACCACATGTGTGGAACCATGACATGCACCACACCTGCAGATCCAAACTACAGGTGGGTAAGTCAAACCACATTGTTGACTGGTGGTTTGGCTTACCCACAGTGGAATGCCACTGTGGAACTAAGAGGACCCCTATACTGTTCACAACACAAACGTGCCGGAATACAGTGATCTGACACTGTGCACAGAGTGTGACACTACTAAGTCCTGTGGCACATGTTGCCAGTACAACATGCAGTACAGGACACACGATGTAGGTCAACAAACTCTGTGGTCCAAATGAGGCCCTGTGTATGCCAATATGGGCTGGGAAACACCCATTGCCTGACAATGCACAGTACACAGCATAGGCAGATGTAGGGCATGCGCATGCATCTATGACACATGGACACAGTATGAATGATGAACAACAAGGTATTATGAACACCAGAGCAATAAACAACATCATCAAGAAAGCCATATATCTAGGCACACAGTGTAGTGAGAACAACATCAACAATATGGATGAAACAGCGCAACTATCAACAGCATCATTAACAGTTATAGAAACAACATTACCAGTCGTACTCCTGAGTACGTGCTACACAATGTGCCCATTCCTTGGCACGACTGTCCTGTAGTACAAATTGTCCTGGACAATGTTGTGTTTTGCATGTCCAACAGTCAGTCTCCACCAGTGTGGTCAAGGTAGTCCAGTAGGTCACATATATCATCTTGAATCAACGAAAGATGATGTGCCAGGGGCCTCATGCGCACGCTGAGCCCATGTGCGAAGTCACAGAGGTCGGGTACCTGTGGTTGCTGTTCTTCAACACCCCTGGCAACAGTGTCCTGTGATGCATCATCAGCATTCACAGACTGCTCTGGTTCAGGTTCAGGAGCAGGCTCCGCGGCCCCAAGCACAAGAGCATCCCCAGCATCATCATGGCCATCCCCTGCCTGTCCAGCCACTCGCTCATTGCTATCCACTGCTGTCATGCCCACTGTGGCATCGGGGTTTGACTGCCCCTCAGCACCATTTGCTGGCTCCGCATGTGGTGGCAGTTGCTGCTGTTCCTCTGGGCCAGCCTCTTCCTCTGTTCTGTCTTCTGTAACCTCCGGCTGTGCATCCTGCTGATTGCCCTGTGCCATCCTCCTTACTCTGACAGTGTAGGCCCTTGTATCACCCCTCTTCAGGTGGTGAATCACTTGCTCAAGGCTATGCCACTGGGCATCATGGCCCTGCTGTCCCCTCTGCACACCAGCAGTGGAACCTGCAACACAATGTGACAGACTGTGAGGGAATGCACTGCGTGTTTGCACCTCTTGGTCCACAGACAATTAGTGTTGCACTGACTGAACATGCAAGGGGTGACATGCCATGCCATGTGTTGCACCACACATATGCATTATGCAGTGTTTTGGTATGGAGTGCCATCTCCTGTTGGTGTACACAGTGCATGTGCCCTACCCCCCCACAACATGCACAGCTGGCAATGATGGCCCTGCAGCTGTGTGTGTGTGTGTGTGTGTGTGTGTGTGCTGCATCATGTGCCATCTGCACAAGACACCAGCCGTACCACTGTATGTCCTGTCACAGCATGGTACAGTGCATGTGTGACACAGGCATGCCAATGCTGCATGGCAGTGAGTGTCTGAGGGTGCCCTGTCCCTGTTAGTGCATACTGTACCCTGTGTGTTATCCTGGTGGGCTGCCATGCCCATGGGTCCCCCATGTGTGTGGCCGCAAACATGTCCAGGAGCCATGTGGCCTGTACGCATGATATAGGATGCAAGTTGCCTCCTCAATATCTGCAGATGCATGTGTGGCCTGTGGCAACAGGCATGCACATCCAGCAGACTAGTGTACAACACTGGGACATTTACCACTGCAGGAACACACACAATAATGGGCTGCTTCCATACCTCCCCCCTGCTAGGTGGGCCCTATACAGTACATTACAATAATGTATGCATGCCATGTCGGAGGCACACTTACCTTGGCACCATTAGGCATCGTATTGCCTTGGTTCCTCTCCACCCTGTCCATGTCTCATGGGCCTCTCCTGCCCCTCATCAGCGTTTTCCTCTCCTGTGGAGACATAATAATACGTGACATCATCGGTACACAGCTGTGCATCCAGCATCTCTGTCGTCTGCTCTGTATCAGTAACAGGTGTGTTAACATACATACCTGCCTACCTTGAGCGTCCGCCTCACATCTGAACATCTGTGTCACAAGCCATCCTCCGCAGGTAGGCTAGGAGCTGACTCTCCCTCCAGGCAAGGTTATTCCATCGATGTCTGACCTACCTTACGGTCCTCCTAATACCAGACACCACCTGGAGCCTGGTGCCGATGGTGGACCACATCCTTTCCCTGTCTGAGGAACTGGATGGTTGTCTCCCCTGTGGGAACAGCACCCTGGACCATTGCTGTGCCAGACATAGGAGAAGCACAGTCTCATCATCAATGAAGTTTGGTGCCCTATTCCAGCATGCCATGACTGTGTTCTCTTATTCTTGTGTATGCTACTGGACTATAACTATCCCCTGACTAACTATCCACTGTGTGTGCCTAATGCAGCTTCAGCAGCACTGTACTGTTAGGCCTACTGCACGTGCAATTGCTGGCCTAGCACATGATGTAGTATGTGCTGTGTGGGACCCATATGTCCCTGCGTTCCTGCTGTTCAGACCATGTGAGATGCAAGGTGTGTCGGCCACCACCATGCACACAACACAGTACTATATGTGAGGTCCATAGGTGGTACACACGCCTGGCATGCCTCTTGTGTCTGCATTGTTGCTGTTTGTGTACCTGCTGTATATGTTCCAGTGGCTGCTGTATGGTGCCACCCTGTTGGGTATCTTGACGTGCACATCTCCTGTGGTGTAGGATAGCCATATGCCCAGTAGGGCCAGTGGTGAGAACATCCTATAGGGTGTCTCTCTCTCTCCCGCTGCAGTCCTGCCTGTATGTCAGTCCCGTAACACTGCCCCTGCCTCTACCTTTCCTTTCCTTTTTCTAAGTCCCCTTAGTTCACCTCTGGCTGGTCTAACAGGTGTTTGTTATTTCCTGTTTGGTGCACCTTTGTGAATAGTACTGCTGTGTCCTGCATGCCTTGCCCATGTCACAACGCACCTTGCATCATGGTGCTGGCCGACATAGGGCACAGCGACAACGCAGGTGGTTGTTGATGTACTAGTTCTGGCTTTGGCACACTGTGCATTTCTGAATAGTGTCTAGCTTGCGTTTAGGTACTGGGCACATCTTGCATCATTCTGCTTGATGCATGCACCTTGCATCATGGTCCTACATTTGAGAATTGGGCCCCGTATGTCTTCTATAAATTTCTCCTCGCCATTATTTTTTACTGAAGAAATTCCTACAAGAACAAGAACAAGATCTTTATGCATTAGAGTCCATCTGCCTCTATAGCTTATTCTCTGCTTGAAAACATAATGCTATGTTGTGACATCACAGACTGTCGCCAGGGGAATTACTGTGATGTCACAAGTAAAGTATTATGACATCAGGTGGGAAAGGAGCAATAGGAGCTGATGAACCCTCAAGGAACAGCTATTCTGCTTTCATCCATATGACCTCAGTAATAAATATCTGGGATAAGATATACAGAGCTAATGTGAAATATAAGCTGTATCATGTCCAAATATTATGTTTTTCAAAGTTCTTCTTGAAGCAGCATCGGTGGCTCTTTTACATTAGTCCACATGGAAACAAAACTGAAAAGGACTCCATCTCAAGCTGGCAGTTTTTTTTTTTGTGATCAATTAATTAGCCATCTAGACTTTTCACTGAGTAGCAGCTTAATGATGAGTGGATCCTTATTTCTTAGTTCAGAAACACTGTCTTGTTTTTTTATGAAAGCAAAGGATATTTTAAAATCTGTATGAGTTTAATGCACATACGTTCTCACTCCACCAATAACTTTAATTCCAGTGTTTTCTGATTTTATATATATATATATATATATATATATATATATATATATATTGCCTAGTGATTGCAGTTCATCTAGTATGGACCTATTTATTTAAGTCACCTTGTGCCCTTCTTCAGCGTTTGACATCATCACTATAAGTGCCGTCAGATGCCGAAGAGAGTTTTACATAGTGCTTAAAATCTTTAGCACTCAGAAAACGGGCTTAGAAATTCCCTGGCTCTGATTGGCTAATACCCCTGGAAAGGTGGGCATCTATCAGAAAATAGAGCTTGGGTTAAAAAAGTGCCTGTCTCAACCAGCCTGACTACCAGTATCACTGTACCCATGGAATTTTCACTTTTAAATAGACACCATGTTTTCTCTCTCTTAGTGAGAGATACAGCCCGCCCACCCCCAAAACTGCCACAGCCTATGCCACATACTCATTTTTTACTATTCTTTAACAACACCAGAGGAAAACATTTTTTTTAAATATCATTATGGAATCAGTCACACAAAGTGTGCTTACCTCTGAGCGTAAACACAGACAGCTGCTAGATCAGAGACTCCACTACAACCATCATCTGATCCATGGTCCCGCTCGTGGTACGTCTGCCCACCGCATTATAGTACACATCCCTCTATCATGCTACCATGAAAATAAATTTAAAAAAGAAAAACAATACTAGTACACAACTCAGGAGAAGGAGGGGGATTCAACAAACTGTTAGGAAGTACGCTGCTCTGCAACCTCCCCCAATCCTTCCAGGTCACGCGGTCAGCTTCTGGCAACCTTTCTGTGCTAGTGTCGCACTATTCTTGCTATTCTCCCATTGGCTTGGTTCTTTTCTGTGAAGAAGATTCAGCATTTTTTTAATAAAAAAAATAAAACAAAAACATAACCTGGTGCTTTAGTTTACAGTCACCTTTTCTGTCTTCCCGACGGACGGGGTGTATAGAAGACAAGTGCTGAGGCAACTGTTCAAATAGAAGCAGCTGTCAAACACACAATGCCCTCTACTGGCAGGCATACCAATTAAGGGACTACTTTACAAAAAGCAATTTCAAATTAATTTTGACTCATTTTTGGTATTTTTTTATTTTATTTTTAAATCCTACATAAAATGTTACATGTAGCCTATTTTCTAAGTGCAATAATACCCTCCAGGGTGGGTGGTATTGGATAACACTGGACCTTCTAAAGGCTACAACGCCCTCCACCTGCAGAGTTTGGCCCATTACACCCCTGGGAAGTCTGGCATTGCCCAATACTGCCCACTCTCTTGGGTATTATTGCTTACTTAGAACCCAGACCCCGAGATCTAAAAAAGTTCAAATCTTTTTTAGAACTAGTTCTATCAACTAGTGGAAACCTCTTCCTCAGGTTGCATGTTGTGCAGATTGTGGCCAAAATGGGCTGTGGATCGCAAACTGCAGCCAAACTGGCCTGTGCATCAAAAGCAGGGCTTTGAAAATATGGCCCATTCTGTTTTGGGAAGGGGATAAATACCTGTACGACCCACCCAAAAGCACAAGTGTTTTGGTTTTGCTATATTTACTGTTATCTGACCTACTACTAATTTCAGGCTTAAAATCTTAGTCAGCAATGTGTAAAGTACTTTCTTCATGGGGACTTCTTCTTTTCTTGTTAGCCACAGTATGCAGAGAGGGCTCACTTTGGATGAATCATAACAGTATGCACATTCACCACAGTTTGGCTTCTGTGGCAACTAGGGTTACCACTTTTCATGAAGTCTAAATCATGACATTTCATACTAAAACATTATTTTTATTTGGGTAGGAATTCCAACAATGCAACAGAATTCTTTGACTGGATTTAAAAAACAGTTGCAATGCCTGTGGACTCAGGCATGGCCATGGACACTGATGTTGCTGGTACATCTTGTCCATGGGAAATACCTGCACACAATTTTCCATCCGCTGGTGCACTTGCAGCACTTGGACATGCTTTGCAGACCCAAAATGGATGTAAGTGGTCCCAACAATCCCACTCGCTAGACCAGGAAGACAAGGTTTAGTGGGCATCCCTTTAACTTAGGGATGGAAGATCCTGGTTTAGCAATGCAAGTCCTGTGTGTCAAATATCTGACGCAACAAGGACTTGCCTTTAACATATAGTTTTGAAAACCCTGCTCTTTTCTTTACTGTATGTAATCACTATTAAGACTGTACTATTTATTTTATTAGTTTATATTTCTTTTCACCATTTTCATTCATTTTGCAGGTATTTCATTGAATTATTTAAGTTTTCTGCCACTTCTTTGGGAAAAAAAGAAAATATATTTTTCTAGTTTCACAGCAGGACTTTTTTTCTGTATTTCTACCGGACACAGTCCACAAAACCAGGACAGCCCTGACGAGAATGGGACAGGAGGAAACTTTAGGAAGAACTCTAATGGCACAACAGGATGAGGACGAACTCTCAGACTATGCTACAAACCCTAAGGGCCCATTGCACAAAGATCTAGAGATACACGTGAAAAAGCCTTGCAAACTGAGGACCTATCTCTATGCCCCACAACTCATATGAGCTGATTCACAAAGACAGGTACGCAAGTATGGGTGGAGAAGCATGGAGTGAATAGGGTCTGGATCCATGGAAACATGGACACTCCCATAGAATGCTCCTTGACAACACCATATATGGAGGTGGAAAACCCCGCAAGGAGCAACACGGACATGTCAGCTGGGAATAGGCAAGGAAAAGTTGCACGAGCATATTCCTGTGACCGGCTTGCCAGATAGGTAGATCATTATTGTGGTAGACAGAAAAGAACATGTTTCTTGGATTACACACACATCAGTTGCCACACAGGTGCAGGATGGATATTAATGTGCTATATGTTCCCTGTACAGCTGGGCCCACACACCCACAATCATTAAATGATGCAGAAACAGCACCCTATATGTGATTGGGTAATGCAGTGGATAGTGGCACACCAGCAGATATTGTAGGGCAGCTACAGGGAGCAGTGTATAATCTGATGACGCTCCCTGCACTAGCGCTCCACATTAACTTATGTGGCATAATCTCTGTGCCATTTCAAAGAATCTCAAATAACCAGGCCAATATGGGTACTGGTTAAGGGGGGGCAACTATGTCCTGATCCCAATCTGGTATATTCCATCATGACGGATATGTGCAGGTAGCAATCCAGTGATGACGTACATGATGGTGGACAACTGTGATGTTATGCCCTGCTGTGTGGCACAAAGAAATTGACAGCAGGAACAAAGTGATCTTCCTGACCACTCTCCAGAGATGTCACACCTCAGCCACCAACACATGCCAAAGCCCACCAAGCAGTCAGAAAGAGGAAATGAACGCACAGAGGGGAATCAGTGGAGCAAAAAAAGAAGGTATCACTCCTATACATCCACCATGGTAGGGTCTAAACACCATTCCTACTGTTGATGATCTAGAAGACACAAATGAATACAGCAAGTATAACAAGGTTCTGTATATGGCTGTCTGCCCTGTCATACTCACAGTATATTGGACATTGTACACATAACACAGCAATGCAACATGGATAGCAACCTATATGAGATTCTAAGGTTACCCACAGATGATACAATGAGTCCCAGAACCCCTCTTGGTCATCAATCAGGGTGAGGAAAGGGATATGGGTGCCCTATCCTGCAGAATGGAACAGCAGAATCCTGCCATGGCCTGGCCACCCTGGGGCACCATGGAGAACTGCAGCATTAGGCTTCTGTCTGCACCCTGAAAACACATGTCTGCAACCTGGAGCAATGCAGCTTCTCTCACTTCCACAGATATACACAGTATTGACTTAGTTGCATTGGAACACCCACTCCTGCCACACATGCAGTCCACCATGGATATGGGGTTAGGGTAAATATACTGTATCCTAACAGCTGGATGTGAACAGTCAATGTTCATTAGTGGTCATTGTCACAGCCCACACATTCTTTGTAGTGTAGTGAGAGTATGATGGTGACTAGTGCTGCTGGTAGAGATGAACGCTTCAGGGAGCCATGGATAAGGTGCTAGTGATGTGGGGGCCACAGTCAGGCCACATGGAGAGCTATTGGGCCATTCAGTTTGTCAGAGGTGGCATACTGCCACTATGAGGGTAGGGAAAGGGTGTATTCCATCGCCGCAGCAAAATTTTGACAGCGAATTACATTACAGCGACAGTTTGCTGTTGCTGTTATAATGTCACCGCAGGACCCTGGCATTGTTTTCTCGGGGTCTTGCACCCCATCCCTGAATCAATTCAGAATCAGAGTTGATCATATTAATTATGGGGGGTGGGGAGGTGGGGGGAAGAGCGCAAAGTTGCCTTGGATGGGTTTATGCTGACCGCAACTGCAGTTGACATAAATCCATTGCTGTAAGGTCGCGTTGTGGAACAGTTGTCGCTGTGGTGTCATAGATACTGGACAAGGCCATCCAGCAGGTGAGAAAGCAGGCTGAAGTATGTGACAACAACTAACAGCAGCTGCTTGTACAGTAATATATGGAGTATTTATACTAATTACTACACAAACACAGCATCTACTATAAATATGTCTCTGAAACATTTCACTGGTCAACCAGCTAGGATGCCTTGAGAACTACAGGATGTGTGGTCAGGATAGGGGCATACAGATGGCCTAAGAATGCATCTCCCTTTGTGCTGGAGATAGCAGTTAGTGCATATGTGGGTGAGTACAGTATGGCACCTTGCAGTATGTGGTGGAACCATTACTGGTGTGCATCAGACCACAAATGGGGGGGTGTACCAGAGATCTATGCTGACACTGTGTACGTACTGTTATGTCTGTCTTAAGTCTTTACAGAGTTATTGGAGAACTGAGAGAAGAGTACTCACTTGCAGAAGTGGTGCTAATGACAAGGTGCCCCCGCCACTCCTGCCAATGACTGAATGATTGATATGGGTAAAGGGAATTGCATAGATACATAGACACTGTCAGCAGACAAGGGCCTATGGCCCACCCAGTCTATCCATTTCAGCTTGTAAGTTCCCTTTACATTTTTCTAGAAGTTTGCTGCCCCTTACCCCAACCTCCAGAATTCCCTTATGTCTATCTCATGCATTCTTAAATTGAATTGAAGGTCATCTTCTTTGGTGTCCATAACATAGGAAGAAGCACCAATAGATAACCTGCCTGGCTGTGGAGAGGGTGCAGTGTCAGACGTATGTTACATAGACATAGTGTTAGACAGAACTAAGAGAGGTGGTAGCTGAACCTCTGGCTATCCTGTTTAGCCAATCACTGGAAACAGGGGAGGTACCCAAAGACTGGAGGATAGCAGATGTAGTCCCCTTATACAAAAGTGGGAACAAAGATGAAGCAGGGAACTACAGACCAGTCAGCCTCACCTCAGTAGTGGGGAAGATCATGGAAGCACTACTGAAGGAGAGATTGGTGGAACATCTGGTTGTCAATGGACTACAGGACCCAAGGCAGTATGGTTTCACCAGGGAGAGGTCATGTCAGACCAACCTCATTGAATTTTTTGACTGGGTGACTAGGGAGGTGGATCAGGGGAGGGCAGTGGACATGGCCTATCTGGACTTCAGCAAGGCCTTTGACACTGTGCCACATAGAAGACTATTACACAAACTGGGGAATATGGGTGTGGGCAGGACAGTAGTGCGGTGGGTAGGTAACTGGCTGGGTGGCAGGACACAGAGGGTGGTGGTAAATGGCTGTCACTCCATAGAGGGAAGAGTGACCAGTGGGGTACCACAGGGAGCAGTGCTGGGACCGGTCCTATTCAATATCTTCATCAGTGACATTGCGCAGGACCTAGAAGGCAGAATTTCACTGCTGATGACACAAAGCTCTGTAACAGAGTAGACACACCAGAGGGTGTAGACAGAATGAGAAGGACCTGCAGAAACTTGAAGAATGGTCAGGGGTTTGGCAGCTGAAATTCAATGCAAGGAAGTGCAAGATAAGCATATGGGGCACAAAACCCTGGCACAATATATCAGTTGGGGGTGAGGATATAGCATGCACCAAGCAGGAAGGGATCTTGGGGTTATCATCTCTGATGACCTCAAGACAGGGAAACAGTGTGACAAGGCAGCAGGCAAAGCAAATAGGATGCTGGGATGCATAGGCAGGGGCATCACCAGCAGGAAAAGGGAGGTCATAATTCCACTATACAAGACACTAGTGAGGCCCGACCTGGAGTACACTGTACAGTTCTGGAGACCTTACCTACGTAAGGACATAAACAGGGTAGAGAAGGTTCAGAGGAGGGCAACAAAGATGGTGCATGGATTGCATCACAAGTCCTATGAGGACAGGTTGAAGGAACTGAACATGTACTCCCTGGAGGAGAGGAGGGAGAGAGGGAATATGATAGAGACATACAAGTATCTTACAGGGAGGAACAGGGTGCAGGAATTCACTATTTTTAAGCAAAAAAGATGTTCCAGGACTAGAGGGCATGGGATGAAGTTGGAGGGAGGACGATTCAGAGGAAACGTGAGGAAGAATTTCTTCACAGAATGGGTGATGGACAAGTGGAACAAACTGCCAGAGGAAGTGGTGGGGGCTGAAACAATCACGGGATTTAAGAATGCATGGGATAGACATAAAGGAATTCTGGAGGTCAGGGGTAAGGGGCAACAGACTTCTTGGAAAACATAAACTGAACTTACAAGCTCAAATGGGCAGACTGGGTGGGTCATAGGCCCTTATCTACTGACACTGTCTATGTATCTATGTATGTATTTTTGGGTGAGGGTTACGGGGTGCCATGTGGTTGTCAGGGATATGCAATGGTGAGGCATTTATGGGTCATCCAAACCTTTTGGGAGATGCTACTTATTGTTTTGGGGTGCAAGTGCAGACACTTGGTTGAAGAGGCCTGCCTTTTACATGTGTCATCGTAGGACATCAGGCATACCAGGGCATGTAGTAGTATCTCTATTTCTACAGCACCCTTCTCCTGAGACTCAAGGTGCCTTACAGATAAACAAAACAAAGATAGCTCAGAGAAAGAATCATTACACATAATAACCCAATTAAAATACTTGAGCAATATAAAATCAGCATCAGAGGCATTCATCAGGCAATCAAAAACAGCAGAGGGCTATCAGATGTTGTCAAAGGCCTCTTTGAAGAGGAATGTTTTAAGACCTCTTTTAAAGGCCTCCACCAAGAGGATTTCTCTCTGGGCTTTAGAGAAAGAATTCCACAGGAGTGGACCAGCCACTACACTGGCTCAGTCTCCAGAAGATTTTAATCTGGTCCTGGATACCATCAAGAGGCCGTCCTCAGTGGAGAAGGTGGGGTGACTGGTAAGGAATCAGCAGATTACTCAGATAGCCTGGGCCCAGTCTGTGTAGGGCCTTATACTGTAGGTTAGTATTCCACTCTTAACAGTAATATGCCACTTCACTGGCAGCCAGTGTAGTTCGTGCAAGACTGGGGTCATGTGACACAACCTCAGAAGGCATGTCATCAACCTGACCGTGGCATTCTACACTAACTACAGGTGATGTAGGGTACCATCATTGACCCTCAGGGCATTGCAGTTATCAAACCTGAATGTAACATATGCATGTATCAGTCTCATCAGGTCCTTGGGGGAATAAGGTATTTAATCCAGCTGACGTTCATCAGATGATAAATGCCATGCTGGAATATTGCCACCACTAAGCCTCTAATATAAGACCTTCATCCAGAATGACTCTCTAGATTTCTCTCCTCACCTTAGTGAAGGCCTTCAGCCAAGATAATCCAAGCCAAAGCCCCAATACTACTACGGCAACCTTCTGCACCCCCTATGGCCTGAGTCAATCCCCAATACCGCAGTCTTGTCTGGGTGAGTGGTAGCCAGCTAGATGCTATCCAGTTCTGGATCTCAGTCAGACACAAATGTCTGCCATCCTAGGCACAAAAGGCAGATCAGATGCAGCTGGGTTTCATCTGTACAGCAGTGAAAACCCACAATGTACCATCTAGTGGTCCTACCCAAGGGCAGCATATACACTGCAAACAACATGGCTGATAGGATCAGCCCCCGGGGCACACCACAGGGCAGGGGCACAGGATGAGAGGAGACATTCCCCATCACACTTCTCTGCATCCTATCTCAGAGGCAGGACTCAGACCAGCAGATGACCTTGCCAGTGAGTCCAATGAACTCCTTCAGCTGATCAAACAGATGCCTATGGTCGACAGGGTCAAAAGTGGAGGAGAGAGACAGGAGAACAAGAATGGACTGTTCTTCTCTATTTCTCCCCCTAAGATGTTCATTCTGCAACCTGGCCAATGCAGTCTTAGTGCTGTGCCCTGATTTAAAGCCAGACTGAAGGGACTCAGAGATGTCAAAGGCTGTAAGATGTGCCTCAAGCTGCAGTGCCACAATATCTTCTCAATAACCTTTCACAGAAAGGGCAAGTTAGAGACAGGTTAAAAATATTATAGGTTATCCGGGTCCAAAGATGTTTTTTTCCAGAAGGGACCTACCCAGCACATCTTTCGATGCAGACAGGAAGACCCCCTCTGACAGGGAGCAGCTCACAATCACCATGAACACTGGACCCAAATGTCCTACACAGTTCATCAGTAGTCATGTCACACCAGGGTCCAGTTCACCAAAAATGGGGCACAGCTCCAAGACTGCCCCACAGATGTCTTCTACTATAGCTGGCCTTAACTGGCCTAAAGCGGCCCCGGATATCAATACGGCCTTGGATTACTTTATTACAACACAGTGTGCGATCTCCATGCTCCTCACAAAACAAGAAAGATCAAGGGTTACAGTAACCCCTGGATTACACATGACCTACTCGAACAAAGGAAATCCCGCGATCACATCTGTTACCGAGCCAGGGTCATTGGAAACCAAGTGGATATACAGGTGTACAAAACAGCAAGGAATGCCTGCACAAGAGCAATTCGGGCCAAAAAGCAAAATACTATAAGGAAGCCTTAACCAATTCCTGGAAAGATAGACACAAATTTTGGAACAACATCTTTGAGATGACAGGGAAGGTCCCCAAAGAGACTCCATCCATGCTCAACATAAATGGCACTACAACCGTTGATCCTCAAACCATAGCTGACACTGTCAATGAGGCTTATACAGATCTCAGTCGTGTCCTACCCCCTAACTTCTTCAACCCCACCCCCTCTTCCTGCAATTCTTAGTCAGCAGAAAATACGAGGCCACACCCACCATTCCACTTTAAAGTGGTTAGCAAAGAAGAAGCAAAGAAATACATTCTCAAAGTACTTGGGAAAACTAGGCTAAGCGGGGATTCACTTGACCCAAAGCTCATCGCCCTCACCATTGATGAGGTACTGCCCCCTTGACAAAAATAATTAACCACTCCCTCATGCTCTCCCAATTCCCACAAAAATGGAAAACCGCCTTAGTTATGCCAGTACAAAAGTCTGGGAACAGGGCATTGCACGGGAACTACAGGTCCATAGCAATCCTTCCACTACTTTCCAAAGTGTTAGAGCAAATTGTGTCTGATCAATTGGTAGAATACATGGAGAAGTATAATCTTCATTGTAGTCAGCAACATGGGTTTCACAAAGGGCACAGCATGACTACTGCCCTACTTGAATTTTCAAACTATATACATCATGCCTTGGATCAAGGTTAATTAGTTGGAGCAATGTTCATTGACCTTTCCAAGGCATTTGATACTATAAATCACTCTCCACTTATCAAACAGTTATCTGATCTAGGTTTATCCACTGACTCGGCCAATTGGTTCAACAGTTACCTCAGCTGACGCACTCAACAAGTCAGGATTGGTGATACACTATTCGTAAAACAACCGGTTTGTTCAGGTGTCCCACAAGGGTCTATCCTGGGCCACTACTTTTCACCATATTCTTGAATCAGCTCCCAGCCTCCTGTTATGGTCAGATCCTACTCTACGCAGATGGTGCGGTTCTTTACTCAAGTAATACTGATCCCACACTCCTGACTAATCAATTGCAGACAAGCTTTACCAATGCTGAGGCCTGGTTCCACTCACAGAAGATAGTCCTTAACTACACAAAAACCAAAACGATGTTGTTTCACAGTGCACAAAACAGGTTCTGTTCTCACAAGCTGGAAATCAGAAATAGATCAGTCATTATCCTAGAACAGATTCGACTTTTTAAGTATTTAGGAGTGAATACCCAAATTGGGCTACTATATAAACACAGACACTGCCTTACCCTGGAAGCCCTCAAGCTTGCTATACACAGTTCAATAGTCTCAGTAATTGATTATGGGTTTGTGATCTAAGGATCTGCCTCTGACACTGCCCTGTGCCATGTCACCACTGCCCTTAACAAGGCCTGCCATTGTCTGACTAGGATCACCCACCTGACACACACATGTGACTTATATGAGCAAGCAAACTGGCTTCAGTGCAAAGGCAGACTATCCTATCAATCAAATGCCTAATAGCAAAAAAGGCCTCCCTCGGTCTTTTGCCTCCTGGTGTACAGTCAATGTTTAGGTCGCCAAACCACATCCAGCATACTAGATGCACCTTGAACCACGTGTTCATAGTGCCTCACTGCTGTACCACCCAAGGGCAATGCTCATTTGCATACAGAGCACCATTGTGATATAATGCACTCCACTGTGATGCTACCAAAGATCAAACACTGGATTCCTTCAAAAAGAAACTTCACCAAGCACTAGTCGCCAATGCCTCCTGTGACTGTTGCACATAAAACAACTAGGGCCTGTTTCCTCTCCTTCACCCACACCCTACCCCACCCTTCCTCCACCCTACCATCCTACCCTTGCTACTACCCTATAACTTACCTGCCTTCCTGAGGTCCCCATTAATCAATCCCAGCATCAAACTATGCTTGATGCTCCATAGAGGGCATCATCTGTTCCTGCACAGATTGCCCCACTGGAGTGCACTCAAACTGAATGACATATCCCATGTGTGTCTGCTGATATTCTCCTCCTGGCAACCCCCCACTCAGACAATGCCTTTGTCTGTATCCCTACTCTGGAACAATGTTAGGCCCTAGCCCTTAGCTTCTGTCTATCCTGTAAGACCACATCCCTAGTTGTTGTCTTTCCCTCATTTTGTCTCTGACAATGCCACCTGGCTGCATCTTTTTCCTCTTGTAGCTGGATCCAAAACCTAATGCCCTTTCTTGCTAGTTAAGCTTACTCCTAGCCACTGTGTGTATGCAAAATACCTGTTTTTATAACTTAAATCCATATGTGCTTATTTTATTGTTACCTTTACTCCTAGGATCACTATGTATTTTCTCACTATACTGTTTGTTTCTGTTCTTTGATATGATGTGGAGCCTATGTAAAAGAGCCTTTGGCTCAAAGGTATTAATTACAAGACTGAAACAAATAAAAAAACTCTTCCCAAGACAGATGAGGACATCTGAAATGAACAAGATCAATTATTCCAGGCTATAACAGCCCACTAGGTGATAGCCTGTCAGAACAAAGGCTTATAATATCACTTTTTATAATAATGAACTTAGATTCACCTCAGGCCTTACCCAAAAATTATTTCATAAATTACCAAAAATAATAAAAATTCACAGTTTATTTACACCTATGCAATAGTTCTAAATATTCTTCATTAGCATAAATATTAAGCCTAATAACTATACACATCAACAAAAATGTTTCAAATAATTCAGAAAACTAATAAAACCAATTTTAGCAAATAAACAATGCAAATGAATAAGCAATGTTCAGCATAAGAAATAGTAATAGTTATACTAAACTTTTATCACACTTAGTAATAAAACACAGACCTTGCTTCATACACAATGAGAATGTCCTTGCATCTGGTTTTTGCACCTGGATCTTCTGGCAGCACGGCATAAGCTTTTGGCTATCCTTAGGCTAGACTCTGTGTTCTAAACAGGCGTGGCCCAAAGTTCTTTGGCCTAGCTACAGTATAAAGCCATTAGAATTCTTAGTTAGACTTACATAGGTCCTTCTGCATTGATGTTTTGGCTCAGACTGAGGTGTGGTCAGACAAATTCACTAATAAAAAACTGCCCTGGTGATGACGTCACCAGATTTTGATTGGCCTGAGTCACTAAAAAGGTAGGACTTCTTAGATGATAAAAGATGACATACAGACATGCCTCTTGAGACATCCCCTTTTTCTCCAGACTTGTTTTTGGTTCAAAATTATGTTCCTTAATAACATGCTCATTTGATCTAATTTAAATATTAAACTTACATATTTAGACGTTTCTCCTCAAGGGGAACATATTGGTATGAATCCCATATTTGTAGCATGGATACATTTTAAGTTACATTATTAAGGGTTATAATTTCATAATTTTAATAAAACTTCTTAAAATAAAATGATAGGCTTGCTCTAAATATTCTAAGCTACAGAATGATATACGATTTGTAAGAAAAATCCAGTCTTAAAGTCCTTAAAACATTATGTTTTTGTAGAAACACATGAGTTCTTTGTTCTGCTTAAAGACATAAATCTTAAACTGTCACAAAGATTCTTTTAGAATGTTTTTCCCTATAGCAACAAAATATAGACTAAAGAGTCATTTTCTTAGACTTCTTAAGATGTGAGCTATCACGAGATACTAGATTTGTTTAGTATTCTAATAAGAAAATGATATAAAATAAGTTTTAAACATAACTCCTGAAACTTTGGTCCTGCATTCATGAAACTTGCTAAGCTTATTTATCATACTAGTGTCCAATAACTGTCCAATTTTCATAGTGGCACCATATTGTGTTTTTAAGTTGTAAGCAAAATACTTTTCTCAATATACAAAGTTAGTGGAATTTTTAAACTCACTTTTTTTAGACAAGTCCATGCTGTGCTAGCCACATGACTGCCTATCTGATTGTAGTCATGGATACATAGTTCTGGCCAGGACTTTCTTGTAGAAAACAAACCCATAAATGTTAATCTACAGAACTGCACTCCACTACTCCTCTTAGTGCTTTCCACCTGCACTCCCCCTCCAATGTAGTTTGCTTCTTTTTTCCTCCTTTTTAGCAAAACATCACTCATTGGTATTGATTAGTAGTTTTATTTTCATTAGAATGTGCTTAAAACTAACATGTGTTTAAAAAAACCTTCTTTTGTTTAAACATTAAAAATCCAAAGATAATTATATTATAGTCATTACTGAAAACAATTTGTATTTATATATCACTTCAAATCTCTTCATTTATGCTTGATTGCAAAGTGTTTTCAACACTTGTACTTTACCATATTTCATTTATGGCAAGCTGTTTCCTCTTTGTGGCTCTATTGCCTGTTCTAAACTCTCTCCATATTCATTTTGTTTCTTTTATTTCATTGTGATTACACCTTTCATGGAAGGGGAGTGCAGGTGGAAAGCACTAAGAGGAGTAGTGGAGTGTAGTTCTGTAGATATCATTTCCCTGCCACATATGCACCCCAAAAACCTTTAAGCCTGGAAAGAAAGGATAGTAGAGCAACACTAACACGGGAATGTGATTTTGGAATTTGGACCATAAATTTTAATGAAAGTGTCTTCCCTGGAATGTGATCACCATTGTAAACTGTCAGTTGGATTAGCTAACTAGCAGCTATTCAAAGGCACATGACAGTCCTTGGTTCTGTGGAGAAGCCACTTTCATGGGACTTCCAATTTAAAAGAAGACTTTACTGGAACACACTTTTTTCTGAACTCTGAAACTGTCTCCATTTTAAATGGCATCATTCCTCTATTTTAATGTTTTTAAGATTTAATCAACATTAATCTCAACCAGAAATTAGAGTAACATTTCCCATGATTAATATCATATGAAATCACATAATAATAATTACAAAATCAATTCTTGATAATAAAAATATTTTTTTTTACATCAAGGGTTTTGTTCCCACATTTCCCCCCATTTTGAATTAACATGCACCCCAAAATGCATTTGTAATTCAAATTGAGAATCCTACTATAAATGGGTATATAGTTTTAAGCATTGCAGGGAAAACAAAACATAAAATACAAAGTTGTGTCATCATGTGGCAACTTATGACATCATCAGCACAGTACAGCATCACATATGACATCATAGGATGTGACATCATAAATGTGACATCACTAAATGACATCATTGGAGTTGTACTTTTGCATAGATATGTGTACAGTACTACATGAACTAACATGATTAAACATGATTACAACTATGTACACTTTAAAAATAACATATTTCCTTTACATTGTTTTGAACATTTTAAAAATATAAGAAATTATCTTTGTTCATTAACTTCAAAGATCAGCATTATAATTAGCATTTTAGTTTAACTCTTGTTCATTATTTCCACTCTTTTTAAATGTGTGTACCTTTTAAATCTTTAGTAATACAGTACCAACAAGGCTAGTAGTTATTTATTGTTACATTTCATAAGTTCTGTCCCCCCACCCCATGTGCTGCAGGCACTACTAAACTGGCAGTTGTAACTTTTACCAATGTTTACCAATATATCATTCCTTGATTGAAAGTTACTTTTGTGGTATTACATGGATTTAAGTTTAAGCTCTATTTGTAGTTTACTTTTATAGCAACCATAGTTACATTGTGATTACTTAAATGAAATTACAAAAATTTTCTACCATTTTGTTACCTCATTTTACTTCTACTAAATCAAAACCAAATCTTTACTATTTCTTTGTACATTTTCTTATCTAACTTAACATCAATCAAACATTTTTATCTGAAGTTACCTTATTTCTCAATATTTTGTTTTTCTCATTGTCCACCACTTAAGTTTTACATCCTCAACTACATATGCATCTTTAAACCCTTTTTTCTTGTTTTTATCACTTTTTTTAAGGTAATATCTTCTGGTAGTCTCCCCAATAACTAGAACAACACATATCTGAGCTGTAAAGGATTTCCTCCTTTCACTTTTTGCTAACCACAGTTAGTTTTAAAAGTGACAGACTCTGTTTTTGGATTTATGTACTAGGGAAAAACATGTATTACTTTAGTGCACATACCTAGACACAGTGTATAATGAATCTTTAAATCCATATTATTACTGCAGGTTAGGCACAAACAATACAGTTTATAGGACACCTTTCAATTAACCTTAACAGAAAATTCATTTACTTTATCTGAAACTGTTGCAGTGAGCAAATTCACCATTTGGCACACTTGAGGGATAATTTATCTAGACCTCGAGGCTGGTGATGTCACTTTATTGCATAAGGGTTTTTCATTAGTTGTGACCATAGAACTTTATTGGCTAGGTTTATACACACACACAGTTGTACAAGTGCATCTATCCCAAGGCACGGGAGATGTCAAACCTTGTATGTCATACAGGATATAGTATACTATTCCTATTTGGAGTTTCAAGGCAAGTGCCTATACTTTTCAAACTTTATTTGTGGTTTGGAACATCTGTAACCATTCATTTTAAAACTGGGTAAACCTATGCACTGCTTGGACAATACAGAACTTTACCAACTCTGTTGTCTGGCATTTCGGCTTTACCTCTGGTTTTATTGAGCGGCACCTCTTTTCCACAGTCCTCAATGTGTCTGGTACTTAAGAGTTTTATGTTTCTGTCAAATACAGGATGGCACTGAAAAACAGGACTTACTTTCTTTGTGAAGAAAGCTAGGCATCTGTTTCGATTAGAGATTTATCACATCTTGTTTTGACACACAAGCCACATAAGCTTTACTTCTCCATTTAACCAATTTTAGAATTACCAAAACTAAATACATCAATTACATTAGAACCTACAATAAATGGAATAGGCCTCTTCACCTGTGACCATAAGATTTTCTAGCCATAGTCTAGAATAGGTTTAAACCTCTTTAGAAGGTCATTTCCAATCAAGAAATCATTACCTGTTTTCGTTGTAATATACACTGGATGTTTAATCACCATTTTACCAAATCTCAATTTTAACCAAACTTTACCTAAGGTCTTCTGAGCTTTCTCTCCATAACCTACAATTTGTAAGCTGTCAAAAAAGGTTTTCAGCTTCTTGGAGTCACCTAAGGCATCAGCCACTTCATCATAGAGACTTTTAGACATGAGACTTAGTTCACCCCCAGAATCAAGCAAAGCCCTATGATTTAGACTGTTTTCAATGTTTATGTCATAGTAAAATCTACCTGCTTTTTCTTTGGGAATTAAGTTGCCCAAGCAGAATGTGCCATTCTTTCCTGGCAGCACAACAGTTTTACAATGACATTTTATACTGTTGTTGATACTAGCTCTGCAACCTTTAGAGAAAGGCTAATCACAGAGACAGTATTTTTAACTTCACTTGGCATCTCATTTTTAAATCTCATTCCAATCTCATCGTCCTTTTTAACAATAGCAGTTTCTGTAACCATGTCAGCAATAGAGTGAATGGGATTTACAAGTCATATAGCATAACTAGTCACAACTGTACAAGGTACAGTTGAGGAGGGATTTTCCACAGAAAAGAGAAAGCCAGGAGATGACCGAGCAACTGGTAGCCACTTTTGAAAATGAGTTCTTAACTCTTCTACCTTTCTGTTTGTTTCCTCCCTTTTCTTTTCCGGATTATTAATTATTTTCTCTAGTCTTGGACAACTATATCTAGACCTGTTTTGAGATGCACTATTATTTTGTTGATCATAGTCAGAATAGCGGTGCCCACTGTGGTCAGTTTTGTTAATATGCTCACAGCCATACCTTGCATCTCAGCCTCTCCCCTTTTGAGAGGGACTACAGTGTTGGCATTGGTTTGAGTCTTGATAAGGCTGCTGAGCCCCAGTTGGACCAAGCATGGGCTGCAATTGTTTTTCTTTGTTAGACAGAGGTAAATTCTCTACCCCCTTAGCTGGGATATTAGAGGTGGTAGCCCCCAACACCTTAGCTTGAAGCACAGAGGAACTCCTTTTTTGCCTAATGTTATGCTTTTTCTTATATTTCTTGGATGTTTCTTGCTCTGAATCAGAATTAGAATCCCTTTTAAGTCTAGGCATAATCTTATTTTTGCTCTGAGGTAATTCATTTTCTGAGTCAGATGATACACTCAATGATATACCAGAATCAGTCAAACAATCTAACCTTTTAAATGCTTTCATTTCCCCTTTACCTTGACTTTTACTTTGTAAACTTTCATACTTTTCTTTTAATTCAGTCAAATCCTTGTTAACCTGTGCATAAGCATCTGCTAGTTCAAGTTTTTCTGTTTTTAGATTCAAACACTGTCATGACACTGTTGTAATTCACTTTGCAAGACAGCATTTTTAAACTTTAGATTGACTAAGTCACAGTAGTTATTAGAAAGGTCATTTTTTACACTCTTGTAGAAGCTTTTCTAAAATGTCTACCTGGCCTGCAAACCTGCTACACTCAAAACATTTATCTTCCAACGTTTTCTCCAGCTGTTGTATTCTCTCATTTTTACTTTTAATGATAATCAGCTGTGCTGGGGTATGCATTACTGTCTCAGTGCTAAGCATATTTGCAGTTACAGCTAATGTTGTCATGGCTATGCAATAGTGATTACAAACTTCAACAACAATTAAGTACTCTTTTGAACAACAGTTAAAATAGCAATAACTTCTTATACAACAATTTAAACAAAACAAAATATTTTTCCTTTTGAGGCTTTAAAAGTTCTTTTTTCTTTTTCTTGCTGCTTTACTATTAGTCAGTGATTCTATTCTGTACACTTCTAGCTTAAAAATTCCCTTTTTTTTGGTTAAGGTAGCTTCAGACTCAGAAAAACAAAATAGAAAAGTATTATTTCTACAACTTAGAAATATTGGAAATACTAACAAAAAAACATTTGTTTTCATACACTGTAAGTGTGGATTGTTATGTACTAACAATTATATCCCAGATGAGCCCCCAAAGCTGTCGGAACAAAAGCTTATAATATTCTCCCTACAGCCTACTTCTCTGAAAGAAGTCAAAGATTTCCTCCTACAATTAGACACCAGGAAAAGTGCTGGAGCCAACTTCATTGACCCATATTTCTTAACGGTCGGTCACCGTGTCCTCGCAGTCCCTATTACACATCTATTTAACTTATCGTTGTCCCAGGGAGACCTTCTGCCCATCTGGAAAAATGCACTTGTGGTTCCTTTGTTCAAATCAGGAGATCCTAGTGATCTTAATAATTACAGGCCAATTTCCCTATTTCCAATCCTGTCTAAGAAGCTAGAGAAAATAGTGAGGTTTGAACTTCGGAACTATCTGGAATCAGAAAAACTGCTCAACCTGTTACAATCAGGCTTTAGGGCACAGCACAGTACAATCTCAGCTCTAGCCAAGGTGACAAACAACTGGCAACTTGAGCTGGACAAAAAAAACATTGTGCAGTTTTCTTGGACCTAAGCAAGACGTTTGACACCATTGATCACAAGCTGCTTCTGTCGTCCCTCTGAAACATTGGTTTGGATTCCCTATCCCTTAAATGATTTTCTAACTACCTCTTGGGCTGATTTTATCAAGTAAAGGTGGAAGGGGAAGTTTCTCCATAAAAACCATTGCTGAGCGGTGTACCACAAGGTTCTATTCTTGGAACCTTGCTCTTTGCCATTTATATTAACATAGATGCCTCCATCAATGAAGCACAAATACACCTATTCACAGATGATACAGTACTTTATCCTAGTAGCCCCACCCCCTGATGCTGCCTGTAATGCCCTTTAAAATGATTTTAATCTGCTGCAGACTCAGCTTATTAACCAGAAGTTACTTCTAAATGCAAAAAACCACAAAAAAGACAAAGCAATGTTACTCTAGCCCCATCACCATGCAATAAATCCTGCTACTGCCCGGATGCTCCCACAGATCACCACTATCTCAGGTGAGTGGTTGGAATATGTAGCAAAGTTCAAGGATCTGGGGGTCTGGTTAGATCATAAACTCTCCTTCACAGATCATTTAGAAGATTAGCAAAGGAACTTAGACAAAGACTTGGTCTGTTCTATAGGATCAACAATCTCCTCACAAGAGATGCTGAAACTGGTTCAAACTACCTTTCTTATTTATTTATTTATTTTAATCTAGGATTACACTACCTTTGAGCCGAGGCTCTTTTACAAAGGTTCCACATCAGCCTGTGCAACAGTCATCATTTTTAGTTACAAACATATAGTCATTGACTTACAGACATGTAATAACCAGTACACAGACTTGAGCTATGATCAAGCGAAGGGAAGGGGAGGTGGGTGGGGGACATGAGGGTAGGAGATCGAGGGGGTAGGAGGTGCAGGAGGTAAGGGGAGTACAGGAGGTGGTTGGGGTGGGGGCAGGAGTGGAGATATGGGGGGAGGTGGGCTAGTGCAGGAGACAGTGCAGCCAGGGGGCCTTGTCGAGGGAATATGATGGGTAAGGTGCTAGGGGTGTGAAGACTGATTGTAAGTGCTGGGTGCTGGGGCATGTGCAGCTGAAATGGTGGAAATGTTAAGATGGACAATGGCAGGATACAAGCAGTGAGAGGTGCTGCTTGGACTTGAAGAGGCCGAGTGTTGGAGCGGTCGCTATGTCACTGCCAAGAGAGTTGAACCAGTTGGATGCCTGATAGGCAAATGATCTTTGTCCTTGGGTCATATGACATCATGGGATATGTAGTAGATGGGAATTGGATCTCCTTGTAGTGACGTTCCTATGTCTAGGCTTAAGGAGGTCACAGACACCAGGTGGGGCGGGGCAAGCCCCCTTGTAATTTTCTTGGCCGTGATGCAGGTTTGGTATTTTATGCGTTTGTCCAGTTGAAGCCATCCAGATTGGGAATAAAGGTCACATGTGTGGGTACGGTGATGTGAGCCAGTGATGAGATGACAGGCCTTATTCAGGGAGGTTGCGATACATTTGCGAGCAGTGGTAGTTGCAGACCCATATATGACAAGACCATAGTCTATAACACTGACGATGGAGCTTTGGACGGCCACTGACAGTGCTTCTGGGGTTAGGTGTTTCCTGTGCCTGAACAATATGCCTAACCTCGCATTGCCAGACTTTGCAACACTGCTGATATGGACAGCGTATGAGAGGTGGGGATCAAGGGTGATGCTGAGGTACTTGAACGATTGTGTTTGCTCTAGGATGTCTCCTTGTTTGGTTGCAATGGAGAGGTGGAGTTGTTTGTTTTTGTTGTGGGGGCTGCAAAAGACCATAGACTTGTTTTTTTTTTTTCTGATTGAGAAGCAGTTTTCTGATTTAGGAACCAGGATTCGATGGAGGAGAAGGCCCGCTGAAGTTTATTTTGTAATTGGATTGGATCAGAGTCTGAGGTGAGGATCACAGCATTGTCGGTGTAGAGAATTATTTGTTCTGGGCAGCTGTCTGATAGCGAGTTTAAGAGTAGGCTGAAGAGGAGGGGTCCCAGAATGGAGCCCTGGGGGACTCCTGAGCAGACCGGTCCAGGGTCCAAGAGTGTATCAGTGATTCTTACTGTTTGGGACCGTTCTTCAAGGTAGCTCTTAAATAGCCAATGGAGTCGGTTGACAGTCCAGTGTTCTGAAGCTGGACAAGCAGGAGGCGGTGATTGACGGTATCGAAGGCTTTAGTTAAGTCAATGTAGATTGAGCCTAGTAGTTCACCGGAGTCAAGTTCATTGTGGATTGCACCGGTGAATTCAAGTAGGGCTGTGGAGGTGCTGTGACCTTTGTGAAACCCGTGTGGTTGCTTGCACAGGATGTTGTATGTATCCAGGTATTCTGTGAGCTGGTCTGAGACGATGCGTTCTAGTGCCTTGGAGAGTGGGGGTAGTAGAGAGATAGGTCTGTAGTTATCGTGGGCAGTTTTGTCACCACTTTTATGGATTAGGGTGACAGTGGCAGATTTCCATCTGTCTGGGAACTGGCTAAGGCTGAGGGAGAGGTTGAAAATTCTAGTCAGAGGACTAAACACTTCATCAAGTGTGAGAGACAGGATTTTGAGATCCAGGGAGTCATTACTGAATCTTGATTTACCAAGGGCTTTGGTGACATATTTGTGTACTTGGTGAGCCTTGACTGCTTTGAAGTAGAAGTAGGGGGAGCTGATGGGAGTAGTGTTTATTGCGGACAGAGGGGCTTTGCCATCTTTGAAGTAGTCCTGGGGTAGGACAGCACTGAGGTCAGTAAAGGCTTTGTTAAAGGTATTCTCAATGGTTTTTGGGTTGAGGGTTGTGGTTCCGTTGATGTTGAGTATTGATGGAGGGGTTTTGGGTGGATTCCCTGTGAGTTCCTTTATGTTCTTCCAGAATTCCTGACCATTGCCCCAGGAGTTTGTGAGGGCATGCTTATAGTAGGTGGACTTCATTTACCAGATGGTTTTGGTGCAGTCATTGTGGGACTTTTGTAGTTTTGGATGTCATTTGGCCTTCCAGAGTTTCTGGCCAGCTCCCATAGGTGGTCTCTTGTTTTTAGCATCCTGAGGAGGTCACCTGTGAGCCAAGGTTACTGAGTGATTTGACTTTGCATTTCTTAATAGGAGAATATGTGTCACAGGCCACAGTGAAGATGCTTATGAAGTGGTCAAGGGCAGTGTTTGCATTGGTTGCATTGAAGATAGGGGACCAGTCTTGATGGAGGAGGTGGGATTTGAGTTGAGGAAGGTGACCACTGGGTAGAACCCTGCTGGTGATAGTTTTTTGGTGGTTGTTTGATGAATTTATTTGACCAGGTGCAGCTAACAGGGGAGTGGTCACTGAGAGAGTCAGGGAGGACATTAGTGTTAGATATCCACGATGGGTGGTAAGGATCCAGTCCAAGAGCGTGCTGGTGCAGGTCCTGTAATTTTTCCTAGTTGGTGAGTCAACCATTTGTGTGAGGTTCACCGCAGCAATGGTATCCCTGTGTGCACCCGCATCGGCCACAGGCCAGTTGTTGTTGAAGTTGTCTAGGAGGATGGATTTGGTGTCCGGTGGGAGTGACTTTACAAAGTCAAGAACAGCTGTTAGATCAGTTCCCTGTTCTTTGGGAGGGATGTAGATGGTGGCAACATCGAGGGTTTTGTTTTTGGGCTCTGAGGAGGATTCTCACTGGCAGTATCTGATCAGTTGTGGGTTGGAGTGAGGTAATGATGTGGTGCCCCTGTATGGAGTCTTTTAGGTAGACAGCGCAGCACCCACCTCTTTTGGAGAGGCGATCTAGCCTAAAGACGTTGTAGCCAGGAAGGCTGATTGCATGGTCCGGTACTGATGGCGTGAGCTAGGTTTCAACAACTGCCAGGATGTCAGGGCAGTGTTGGCTGGTGAAGGCCTGTAGGGCATCCATTTTAGGAAGGAGGATGCAGATGTTGATTGATATGAATCACAGGGCACCTGAAGGCTTGCTCAGATTAGTGGCTTTAGAGTGGAATGGGCCAGCATTTGGGTGCACGTTGCCTGACAGCATTAGGAGGAGGAGGACTAGCCTCAAGGAGCTATGGCATATTTCTTTAAGGGAATGCTTTCGCCTGCTAGCGTCTCGGGAAATTGCTGAGCATCGACGATAGTGGGTGAGGATAAGCATAGACGGGGGACCAGAGTGGAGGGCTTTGACCAGTGTGGTTGTAGGACAGTTTCATGGTGGTAGGATGGATCCTGGGCAAGGGGCAGTGACCAGTGTGCAGTGTGTCTATGTGGAGGAAGGATGTAGGAATGTGAAAGCTGTGGGGGAGGGAGGAAAGCAGGTTTTTGGGGCATGCATTAGGGGAGGAAGACAGGCAAGAAGAAATAGAATAGGGGTAGAGAACAGTGAAGGCACATGATTAAGGTAGGATTCGGGGTAGGCCGTGGGAGGGGGGTTAAGACAGGCTGTCAGAGCAAGGAGAAGGGGTGGAAGAGCAGTAGCTGGATCACTGGGAAGTGAGGATACAGCCAGGAAGGCCAGGCAGCCAGGGAGTAGGAACTAGCAACTAAAAGATGGGGGGAGTCCCAAAACAGGTACCCAATGGAGCAAGAGTGGGGGGGCGGAGCTCCCAGGGGGCATGGAAGAAGGTCTATAAAGTTAAGGTTGGGGGGGTGGGTGTAAAATTTTGGCCATTTGCCATAGAAATGAATGGGCACAGCAGCCCTGAGCAGAGCAAAGTTTTAGCTGGCTCAAGAGCCAATCCCCGAGCAGGAGGCAAGAGAGCGTCCAATCAGGGTGTGGTACAGATACCGTGGGGCCAATGGCGTGGCTGTCAGCAGTCCCATGGTTTGGATTATGTAGATTTTCCATACAGTCAGGGACCTTCTGGTACTCTAGCTAAACTTGACACACTTTATCACAGGGCTATAAGATTCATCACCAGTCTTCCATACTCAGCCCATCACTGTGTACTGTACATGGCAGTGGGATGGTCATCTTTTGTTTACAGATGACAAAACAATGCTGCAGTCTGTATCTACAAAGCTATTACAAATAAACATCCCCATTATATCTCTGTCTGGTTACCATTTTGTACTCTTGGAAAGTATGCCTTGAGAAGCACCTCATATATCTACCTATATGTATATAAGGCAAAATTACGCTTTGGTAGAGCAGCCATTAGCTTTGTACTTCCTCAACTATGGAACAAGCTGCAAACAACTGAAACTAACCTACCCCATTAGCTTTGCAGCATTCCAATCACTGTATCTACATCATAATAAGGAATCCTGTGTCTGTTTTCCCTAAATCATGACTCTTAAAAAATCCCAGTGCACTTCAAATTGCTGATGTTATAAGATTAGTCACATCTAAAAACTGGCTCTTCCTTCCCCCTTTCTGCTCTCCACAGTTGTCCTTTCCATACACCATCGACCCTGGACCCAGCCCTAAATTCCTACCCCTTCTTCCTTCCCCTATCCCTTTGAACCCTCTCTAGGTCTGAACCATCCTATCTTTAGTTACTGTGGCTGTCTATATTTTAAGCCTTCTTCTTTCTACTCCCTACCTTCTGCTCCCTATCCCTATCTTGCAGATCACACTAACCATTTCAAATCCCTCCTGTCAATAGTCACAATTAACTTAGCAATGTGTATCTTGACCCTTATACTGGATCACTATATACCTTTTTATATTGTGCTCTATTTATAATTGTGCACCCTCTGACTTGTATATTTTACATGTAAAAAATTGTTTTATATCCATACCTGCTGTATCTTCTGACATATACATATTCTACTGTCAATGCTACCTGCTGATACTTGTGTATATACTGTATTTTATTGAACTTTACTTTATTTTAGTTTGTGTCACATCCTGTGTATAATGTTCTTTATGACAAACCCAGGTCCACCTTGAAAATGAGCTTCACTCAATGGTGATTGCCTGGTTAAATAAAGATTTTGATTGATTGATCACGTTTTATAATAATGCACTTAGATTCACCTCGGGCCTTGCACAAAATTTTTTTCATAAATTACCAAAAATAATACAAATTCACATATGATATTATCCTATGCTCTCCAGATTAAAAAAATAATGGTAAATGACACTGCTTTCCACTCTTAGAACTATGAAAAATAAATATTTTATTTACACTTATACATTAGTTCTAAATATTTCTCATTAGCATAAATATCAATCCTAATAACTATAAACATCAACAAAATTGTTTCAGATAATCCAGAAAACTAATAAAACCAATTTTAGCAAATAAACAATGCAAATGTATAAGCAATGGTCAGCATAAGAAATGGTAATAGTTACACTAAACTTTTATCATACTTAGTATTTAACATAACCTTCATGCATAAGAACATGCAAACTCATAAGATCAATGTCTTAGATTATTTCTGTATAAACTTGTTTTAAAACTTTATAGCATGTAAAATGTGTTTTGTATTAGAACTGGCAACAACTCATTACATCAGTGTTTTTTTCTATACTTTCATAAAATTCAGTTTTAACTTTTCAAATCATGCAAAATATTTCTCAGTTTAAAGCTTAAACTAAATACCCAGATTCTATAGTTGAGAGTAAATTTTCTTGTCACGTTCCCAGATAAGCCAATTTAAATTACTTAACTATTAATTAAAAATTAATTAGTGAAAGTATCAAAATTATACTTATATTCCTGGTTATAGAATTGGTCTCCTTCTCTCAACTTAGAACTCTTGTTTGAGTCTGGCTCCTGATGAGAAGTCTCTGTGTTAGTTAATTTTCTTGATCCTGGGACTTCTTGGCATGGACTAACTCTGCAAGTTAAACTTTTTTGCTGAAAGTCACTTCCAAAAGTCAGTTCTTAGATGTGTAGACCACATTTTCAATCTGCACAATCCATAGCAATACTGGATTCAAAGAACTTCCTTGTAGAGAGCAAAGTCATTTCTGTAACTTGAACTTTAATGACTTTTTATGTTTCATCTGCTCTTAAAACCTTAGGACACTAGACTTCCTTTTGCTCAGCACGCAGTATAGCTTGTGTGAGTTTTAAAGTTAAGTCTGTGTCTAGGCATATGCAGGCAACATTACTTCAGTCAAAATGCTCAGCAAATAAAACACAGACCTTGCTTCATACACAATGAGAATGCCCTTGCATCTGGTTTTTGCACCTGGATCTTCTGGCAGCAATGTGTAAGCTTTTGGCTATCCTTAGGCTATACCCTGTATTCCAAAGAGGTGTGGCCCAAAGCTCTTTGGCCTAGCTACAGTATAAATCCATTAGGATTCTTAGTTAGACTATCTTAGGTCCTTCCACATTGATATTTTGTCTCAGACTGAAGTGTGGTCAGACAAATTCACTAATATAAAACTGCCCTGGTGATGACATCACCAGATTTTGATTGGCCTGAGTCACTAAAAAGGTAGGACTTCTTAGATGATAAAAGATGACATACAGACATGCCTCTTAAGACATCCCCTTTTTCTCCAGACTTGTTTTTGATTCAAAATTATTTTCCTTAATAACATTTTCATTTGATCTAATTTAAACATTGAACTTACATATTTAGATGTTTCTTCTCAGAGGGAAACATATTGGTATGGATCCCATATTTGTAGCATGGATACTTTTTAAGTTACACTATTAAGGATTATAACTTCATAATTTTAATAAAATGTCTTAAAATAAAAGGATAGTCTTGGTCTAAATATTCTAAGCTACAAAATGATATAAGACTTGTAAGAAAAATCCATACTTAAACTTCTTAAAACATTACTTTTTTGTAGAAACACATGAGTTCTTTGTTCTGCTTAAAGACATAAATCTTCAACTGTCACAAAGATTCTTTTAGATGTCTTTTTCTCTATAGCAACAAAATACAGACTTAAGAGTAATTTTCTTAGACTTCCTAAGAAGTGAGCTATCACGAGATACTAGATTTGTTCAGTTTTCTAATAAGAAAATGATATAAAATAAGTTTTAAACATAACTCCTGAAACCTTGGTCCTGCATTCATGAAACTTGGTAAGCTTATTTATCATACTAGTGTCCAATAACTGTCCAATGTTCATGGTAGCACCATACTGTGTTTTTAAATTATAAGCAAAATACTTTTCTCAGTATACAAAGTTAAAGAAATTTTTAAACTAACTTTTCTATACAAGTCCATACTGCACTAGTCACATGACCACCTATCTGATTGTAGTCATGGATACCTAGCTCTGGTCAGGTCTTCCTTATACAAAACAAACCCATAAATTTTAATAAAAGTGTCTTCCCTGGAATGTGATTACCATGGTAACCTTTCAGTTGGATTAGCTAACTAGCAGCTATTCAAAGGCATGCGACAGTCCTTGGTTCTGTGGAAAAGCCACTCTCATGGGACTTCCAATTTAAAAGAAGACTTTACCGGAACACACTTTTTTCTGAACTCTGAAACTGTCTTCATTTTAAATGGCATCCTTCCTGTATTTTAATGTTTTTAAGATTTAATCAACATTAATCTTAACCAGAAATTAGAGTAACATTTCCCATGATTAATACCGTATGAAATCACATAATAATAATTAAAACTCAATTCCTGATAATAAAAATAAAATAATTTTTCCATCAAGGGTTTTGTCCCTACAATCCCAGTCTGTATGGAGGACACCCTGTCTAAGAAGAATCAAGCAAACTCTTTGCACTTAGCAGATGAACATGCCCTAGCAGGCTGCAGACAGGCCAGACAGAGTAGTCTATCCATAGTCTAAAAGAGGAGAAGGTCAATTCCTCCCAGTGGTGAACTCCCCAGATACAAAAGTTTGACTTTTTGTGTGAGTTATCACCCTGTGGTATTCACCACAGTGAATACTCAAAGGACGTTTCTCTTTCAGGGCCCTGGATCTCCTCTAACAAATCTCCAACCTCTGCCTTAAACTCCCAAAAATCCCCATCAAACCATGGGGAGCCTCAACGTGAGATCAAGGGATGTACAAGAATGGGGTGACAGTATCAAGAACCCCAGAGATAGCCCTGTTATAAGCCACCATTGTTTTTTTTGATCTTGTCTCACATGCTGCCCTCAATCCTAAAATGTTCAATACTGCCTGGAGTTCCTCAGGCTGTAGCCCCCTTAAAAGGCAGTATGGAACCATTTCCACAGGGCATTGACTATGGGGAAGGGGTGTTCCTAAAGCAGAACTTCACCATTAAAAGATCTGACCAGCTGATTGGGTCAGTCTTGAGGTTATCAGTCTCAAGCCGCTGGGAAAAAAAACAGATCCAAGGCATGTCCATGTGGGTGGATCACAAAAGTAACTACCTGTGTGAGGTCCAGTGATTCCATCACATTGAGGAAACTGAGCGAAGTGTGATAGTTCATTATCGATACAGCCATTAAAGTCCCTATCAGAGATGAAGTCCGCAATTTCCTGCAGGAAATCCTCCTTGCCACAGAAGACAGTATACAAGGCAGTCCCTACAACCTGAACCTGGACCTCCATACACTGCAATGCATTCAAATGATGAAACTGCTCTCACTGGGTGCATGCCACAATTGAACTCCAATCTGAAACAGATGGCAATACCCTAGGGTTGGGTAAAATTTATCTCCAGTCTGTGAAATTCTGGCAAAATTTTGTTTTTGCTTCTGCAAATTGTTGTGAAATTTCCATTAAAAGTGCGTGAAATTTTGTCAGAATTGTGATTTCAGTTATTTCCATCTAACATGAAAAGTGTGGTCCAAACTGCACCCAATAAAATATGATGACTTTACCACAGTCCAAACAGAAGTGTATCAAGTTGCAAATCTATATCTTTAGATGTGAGTGAATTATAAGCCTCTGAATGTTTGAACATTTTTTAATTACATTTAGCAATTATGTAAACTTTAGAGTTTTAAGCCCCTATAACTTTAAAACCAGAGAATAGAATATCACAAGTTTTGTTAGGTTCAGTGACCTTAAATATGCAGCTTTAAGGCCACCCCATGGCCCAGCAGCAGAGCAATGTGCTGCCATGCTGGTGACCCAGGTTTGGAAGTGAACCCAAGAAGTCATGTTGGGAGGTAGGTCATGGCCAAGACAACTGCCACTAAGCAGTGCATCTCAGTCAGGGAGGGTTGGCAGTGGGTTCCACTAACACAGCTACCTCTGCAGCTGGGCTAGGAAGCACGCTCCTGCTGCAAGGGAAGCTGTGGCTGTGTGAGGCTGACAGAGACACCGTCCTCACCAGGGGAGGGGGAGGGAAAAAATGTGGTAGAAAATCACAGTAGCCAACTGAATGATGGCTGGGTTCATTCTGATCAGGGTATATCCTTGTGAACAAGATATATCCCTGTTAGACAACCTGTTGGTAGGGAGCAAAATCAGTATGAAAAAAAAGACTCTCTGTGTGTCAACTCTCTAATCTCTTACTCAAAGGCTCACCAGATGATAAGCAGCCAAAGATTCCAAAATAACATAATTAATTGAAGTTGAATTTCATGAGCTTTTGTGAAATTGTGGAATGTTCTGATACTTTTGTCAAAGCCACGTCCTTACATTTTGCCCAGTCATACACTTGACTTGCCATTGTAGAGGAAGCTAAAGGCTGGATAAAGTGGCAATAAGGCAGCATTCATAAGTACATTGTGAAAGGTAAATTCCACAAGTGGAATTCTAGTGGCATTTCCTATTATGCGTCCAGGAATTTTTGAGCAAATTTTTCCAATTAATAATTTCTTAAGTAGCTGTGATGAATTTGAACCTACTAAACCACATTTATCCAGTTTAATTAGATTCCAGAACATATTTACTTTAGTATGTATGCCAAATCATGAGTGTATATCTGAACAGCAACGGAATTATAAGCATCCCAATATTCTGAAAATTTTCATACGGTTTAACAAACAATTGTGAAATTTTGAACTTCTGTAACTTACAATTTACATAACCAACTACCTCGCTATTTAGCAGTTTTTAAGACTACCAATAAATTATGCATATAAATGTTCTAATATGCAGCTCCAAAGGTGGCTAAGTTGTAAGATTAGAAACATTTTCAGACATTTTCCCATGAATAATAAATTGCCATTTTCTTATACATAAGAAGTCTGAATCATTATCACTATTACTGAAGGTTTACAAAAAGATTATGTACCTGTATTACAGACAGAAGTCCAGTGAATACTACTCCACAGAAGATGTATACAGTATTACACTTGATTCATGATGTCATAGGGGTCAAGTTCGGATATATCTGAATCTTTGTAATTTATTTAATGCCTGCCATTTAAATGAATACGTACAGCTGATGTGATGCAGATGCTTGATGTGACACTCCTTTTTATTATAAAGATTATAAAAAAATAATAAATTGCCAGAATTTGAGCACCTATAACTTTCCTGCCCCTCATTCAAATGCCATGAAACTTGAATTCCTGTTGGGGCCTGTTCCTAACAGTATTCATGTCAAGTACTATATCAGATCTCCAGCTGAAAAAAATGACCACATTATGATCAATCAAGGAATTTAAGAAAATTCTGCAAAATGTCATTCAATTTTATGAAATTTGTGGAATTTCAAAAAAAATTCTGCAAAATCAGAATTTGCTAATTTCTCCCAGCCCTATCACCTCCCACCCACCATCCTTTCTTGGGCAGTGTTTACAGAGAATCCATCTGGGATAGGCACATCTAAAACTGGATCCACATCATCACCCAGTCATGCCTCTGTGATGCTAGCCAAATCAACAGAGGAACCATAAAGAAAGTCTGCGATAATGGCAGTCTTGTTCCTCATTGAGCTCGCATTGCATCTCTATATAACGTTTTGTTTGTTGTATGACTCTATATTGTTTTGTACTTTCGTTGTGCCATGTATTAACCATATATAATGTCCGTTCCATTTTATTTGTGTGTGATGTGCAATGTCTGTATAAGACCCCAGTAGGGGCATGCTCCCAATAGCCTTGGGTTGAGAAGGGTGCCACTACTTTACAACACCACCAGGTCACTAAAAATTTCACAGAAGCTCATAGATTCATGATGTTCTTCACAAGTAGGGGGATTCATATCCAAATAGTAGAAACAGTGTGGTGCCCCCCACCCAGAGAAAGAGTTAAGTAGGTGAAGTGACTGGTCAATACAACTCACTGGGATGCTGTACCTACCCACTTCCCTAGTGTGGTCACACCTACTGTGAATCCCATACAATAACAAACAGTTCCCCCAAAGTAGCATACACTTATACTCTGTGTAGGCAATAAAGAGCAATGACTTTAAGCAAAATACAACTTTATTTAGGGATGTACCATAAGCGAAAAAGGGGGTTAGTGCAAATATGAGATGATAGTTTATGATATGACTTGTCTTCTGGTGCCCCTTGTAGACCAAGTTGAATAAGCACATCTATTCTTCTGTGCCAAACTGGGGTGCAATCAAATTAACCACGTTCTCAGGTGGTCATTAAAAAGACCCAGCTAGGAAGAATCCAGACATCAGTGCACAATACAGTAATCTCACTCTCATACCTCTCCCTGCTGGTACCAGTGTTTTCACCTTTTAACCTAATAGGGATCTCCCCAAACAAGTTACTGGGTACCCAGTCATTGAATCAGTGTAGGCCCAATGATATTGCAGCTAGTTGGCAGCTGGTAGTACATTTTAAAATAATCAATCTAAGTGAAACAATGAGTCTCCAAACCCAAAGGTCATGCAGTTGTTAAAACAGCAAACTGAACCTCAAATGGAGGTATCTGTGACTCTCTGACTGGAGGGCTAAAACCAGTCAATGTTTGTAAATTATTTTACACAATGTCCCAGGAGCATGGGCAAAACCCTGACAGTACTCACTATTACATTGCACACGGGCTCTTCCCTGGCAGGGCTAGCTTAATGTCACAACTCTCAGCAGCTCATTCCTGTTGGACAGATCATCTGCCTAGTCTCCTACTTTCCCTCTTTCACTGGCATCAGTGATAGCATTACAGATGGATGCATGGCTGTCCTCAGACAAGCCACACCATGTTCACATTGATCCATATGAGATAACTGAAGAATCCAGGCAAGAGAAGAACTAACAAGGACCTGGGGTCCATTTCAGAAGGACAGGGGCTCAAGGAGGTTTTGGGGTTAAAGGTGGATAAATCTCTCAGACCAGATGGCCTGCACCCTTGATGGCTAAGAGAATTGCCACGAGCCTTGGCAGTACCACTGGAGGACCTATTCAACTGTTTCTTGGACACAGGAGTGGTCTCAGGTGACTGAAAGGTCACAGATGTCATCCATCTGCATAAAAGTAAGGATGGGAGATCTAGGGAACTACAGGCTGATAAGATATACTGGGTAAGCTCCATGAGTCCACAACAAAAGAAAATTTGTTGGGCTTCATGGATGCACAAGTTCTCCAGGACAAGAGACATCATGGATCTATAAGGAGCAGAACTTGTCAGACAAACCTTACTGAATTCTTCAATGTGGTTTTACAGGATTGAGACATGGGCAGGGCTCTGGATATATGTACTTAGACGTCAGCAAGGCTTTTGACTCGGTACCTCATAACAGATTGGTGAAGAACTGAGCGATATAAGGTTTGGTGACGTGCTGAAAAGATAGGTGGAAAACTGGCTTTAGTATAGGATTCAAGAGTGGTCATCAACGAGGCTAAATCAGGAGTAAGCAAAAGAGGACCTAGATTATTCTTTATGTTGATCCCAGAACACACAATTGTTGCTTATGTCAAAAATTAAATTGGCTGTCATTTGGTGCAAGAGCATCATTCTAGCATTTTTAGGCCTTGATAGTTTGAAAGGCATTGAATGGCGTAACCCCAAAATCTGTACAAAATATGTTTCGCACATGTATAGCCTATGATATCTTAGGGTCTACTATCAATAAAAAATGATTCCTCCATTTAGAAAAACAATATTAGGCCAACAAACTTTTCCTGCACTTGCTGTTAAAATATGGAATCAGATTCCCAGCGAAATCAGACACATTCAATCCATATCCATTTTTAAAATGAAACGTAAAGGTTTTTTTTGATTGAAATCTAATGAATACAAGTCTGGTTGAGATGTTTCTTCTTTTTATATGCTACTGTATTGTTTATATGTATCTATTACGTGATATTCATTTTTTTGTATTGTTATGGCATATTTTTGCCCCAGGACACTCTTGAAAATGAGCCTTTGACTCAAATGTCTTTCCAGTAATCAGTAATAAACAAACACACAAAACAAAAAAGTGGCATGTCACATGGGCCAGTCCTGGGCCCAGTGCATTTCAACATGTTCATTACCAGTATAGGGGATGGCATACAGGGCAGGACATCTCTGTTCGTGGATGCCACTAAGATTTGCTGTATGGTGGACACTGAGGAAGGAATAAGGGAACCACAGAAGGATCTGACAAAACTGGAAAAGTGGTCTGGGTTCTTGCAAATAAAATTCAGTGACAGAAGGTATAAGGTTATGCACTTGTGAAGAAAATCCCTAATACTGAATGAATCCTGGATGGCAGGGGTTTGACTGGCCCAAACTATGAAAGAGAGGGACTTCGGAGTTACAATCAGCAACAGCCTGAGGAACTCAGCACACTGTGATAAGGCCTATAGCAAAGCAGCAGAATGCTGCGATACACAGGGAGGACCTTCTCAAGTAGGAGGAGGAAAGTGACGCTGCCCCTGTACAGGCCACTGGTTAGACCTCACCTGGAATACTGGTATCAAGTTTTGGAATCCACACCTGAGAAAGGACAGGAACTGCCTGCAGTCTGTTCAGCGAAGAGTGACCAAGATGATCCCAGGCCAGCAGAGTAGATTCTATGAGGAGAAACTAGAACATATCCCCAGTACAGTACTCACTGGGGACTAGAAGACAGGGGAGGACATGAGTGAAACCTACATGTATACCTAAAAGGTATTAACAGGCTGGATTGCCAGGGGCTGCTTCGGCTCAGTGAGGGCAACACAACTAGGGGGCACAACCTAAAGCAGGTGGGAGAAAAGTTCAGAAGGGTCATGAGGAAACAGTTCTTCACAGAGAGGGTGGTGGATAGACGGAACCACTTAACATAGAAGCGCACTAATTTTCAGATGGTAGTTACTTTTACACATTTGTGGATAGATTCATGTGGCTAGGGAGAGCATCTGAAAAGGGAGGAGGGCGGAGGAAGCATGGATGCAGCTCCTGAGGTAGGAGACATTCCTAAGGCAGATTGCAGTTAGGTCTACTTGACTGGCACCTAGACAAAGGTAGGGAGTGGACAGACTAGCTGAGCCTGCGGTCTTTATCCACCTGTAATTTTCTTTTCTTTCCATCTTTCTATTTATGCTCCCCCACCGGCCGGCATTGGTCTATCTCAGTGCTTCTGAACAGCCCCAACCCTGTCTCCCTTGCTATCTCCCTGGGCTTACCAAGCTTCGTGGGTGTAGCCTCATGGTATCCCTTCCCCTTGGTGGAAGACTTCAGGCTGAACCAGGTTCATCAGTAAACATCCTTTGGTGCCTACGAACTGCACCTAGGTTGGCAGGGTGCAGGGTCTGTGGGCCGCCCGGAACTGTCATAGGGCTCAGCTGCTTTTCTGGTTTTCTGTTTGAGGGTACATGTCTAATAGACATGATCACACAAAATGTGCATGCCCATCTAGCCAGTCAGTGGCCCCAAGTCCCAGAAATGCACTCCTTCCTGCACTGCCACCCATGGTCATCCAGGTAGTGGTCATCCAGTGGCAGTGATTCCTCCTCCCCAGAGGAGGAAAGCGTCCTATAGAACACTCAGTCCTCCTCCCCCAGACATCTCTCCGATGACCCATACTCATTCTCGAAGCTGGGTTGCTGGCATCGTGAGCAGTAGTGCTACAGCTGCACCAGCAGCCCAGCTTGCCCATAATTTTCTCTGTTTTCATGTCTAGGCCTCCAAACTCTCAAGTGGTAGCAGCCTGTTACTGGTCTATGGTACCCTCCAGCAGTCCCTGCAGCAGTCTTGGGCAACAGATCACGTCTCTCACCTCTTTTCTGCACTGGTAATGCTTAGCATCAAGTAGTATGCTGGCTAGCATGAGAATACATCCCTTTTCTCTGGCTGAGAAATACTGATTTACTCACACAGTTCATCAGTAGTGGATGCACAGTTTGTTGCAGAACAGTACAGTCTTTCCCAGACAGCAGTCCCACTCCAACATGATCTCTCCCAGATCAGCTTGAAGGTCACCTCAGCCCCTGCTCTTCTTAGAGACAATAGCAAATCTCATTGGCCCATAAGGGTTGTCAATCAGGATAGGATGTCCTGGAGGTCTGTTCATAGATTCATAGACATGTGACAGCAGAAAATGACCTTCCTGGCCCATCAAGTCTGCCCATTCCCTCTCTCTACCTGTCAACCCCCAAGATTTCCCTCGTCCTCCCCTTGACAACCCTCTGTTTGTCTCAGGCCCTCTTGAATCCCTCTACTGTACTGGCACTCACCACCTCCTCTGGCAATTGGTTCCAGGTTCAACCCTCTCTGTAAAGTAAAACTTCCTAACATTTCCCCTAAACCTCCCCCACCTTCAGTCTGTCCCCCAGTTCTTGTATCTACTGTCCCTGTAAATAAGCTCTTCCCCACTTTATTGATCCCCTTCACGTACTTGAATGTAACAATCATGTCCCTTCTTTCCCTTCTTATCTCCAGAGGACACAAATCAAGTTCCTTCAACCTCTCTTCATATGCCATCCCTCTTAGCCCATGCACCATTTAAGTGGCCCTTCTCTACACACTTTCCATGCCATCTATGTCCTTTCTTAGATGGTGCCTCCAGAACTGTACCCCATACTCCAGGTGTGGCCTCACTATGGAGCTGTAAAAAGGCATTTGCTCCTCCCTCCTTCTGCTGGTTAGCCCTCTCCCTATGCATGCCAGCATCCTGTTAGTGTTGCCCACTGCTTTGCTGCACTGGGTCCCCACCTTAAGGTCATTCGCAATTATAATCCCTAGATCCTTCTTCTGCCTGGTTGCTGCCATTTTCTCCCCCCAGTGTGTATGTGGTAGTTGCATTCCTCCTCCCCAAGTCCATCACTTTGCATTTCCTGGCACTGAATTTCAGCTGTTATGTTTCTGACCACTCTTCCAGTAACCTTATCTTATTCTTCATTGCCTCCAACCCCCTGAGGTTCCACCTGCAGTCTATGAGCACCTGTGGCTCCCTTTCCAGGCCCTGCAGCCTGATTAGTTGCAAGTACAACTGCTGACACCCCTGTTACTGTGGAGATGGGGTCAGGGTGTCCAGGTATTGTGGTGTTCCTAATTGCTGAAGGGGACTGACTCCAGTATCCTATTTCAAAAAGACCCCTGTCCTGAAACAGTTTTTCTGTGCCCCATAGTTTTTGTGCGGTTGCACTTTGTGTCCGATTCTATTGGGGCTCTGATCAGGGAGTCCCTGGTCCAGCTGGGAGCACAATTGCTCACTCTGTTGGTGGCATGTGGCTGCCTTGGATGTGCGTTGGAAGTTGCCGTCCACACTGGAGCAGGAGATGCTGGAAAAATCCCTTCTCTTCCTCCAGCAGGCAGTGCTCCTCCAGTCCCCCACCACAGAGTCAGAGTCCATGGGGTTGGAGGGCAGAAAAGGGTGGCATCATCCCTGCAGGGGCTCCATAAAGCTGAACGTAAGCTCCCGCTTTGAAGGGGGGGATTACATCTGATTGTGGCATATGTATCTGTTGGCACAGTGTTGGGGCACTTCACAGCACCCACATGGGTTGGGGCATGTATGTGGCAACTGGGACATGGATGTTGATTGTGCATGGTACAGGTTTGCATGTACTGTGCACTTTTTGTGAAAGGGATCTTCCAGTTGCTAATGCTAACCCCCCCCGATGGCATAGTGTCGGACCTGTGAGCCATGCATGCAAACACCAATATCCTGCTGTGGTTCAACATTCGCACACACAATTCACGTGTATGTCCATGTGTATAGAGACACTGTTACGCTCTGCAGCCTTGTGCTCTTAGCAGTTTGTTCGAGGTCATAGTCTGCATTGTGTATTGTCATGTGTCTGATTTCCACGGCTTTGGCACAGAAATGATCCCCCATGGCCTTTCGTTGGGGGGTTGCTTTGCTCACTGACCCATGATCAGTGAGGACAGCTGACCTTTAGGCCAGCAGCAGCAACACTGGATTGGTCCAATAGGGCAAGGGTTTTCCCAGTGGGACCAGCTCAATATAACACCCACGGGTAGGGGCCTCTGCCCCTATTTAAGGCTGTGCCAGAAAGGACTCGGCCTCTGTGACCTAGCACCATGAGGATGACCAATTCCCAACCACCGTCCCTACATTTCAGGCCATAGCTCCTTGGTTTGCTGTTTTTTCCTGCTTGTCACACTGATGTTTCTTGCACAATGCATCTTCGGGTAGAAATTCATGTTGGAGACCTTCCAGGCAGATGAAAGAGGAGTCAGCTGACGGTGAGTGACAGCCATGACAGGTGCATGACTCCGGGGCGGTACACATTCTTGTCAGGGGATCTCTCTCAGGTGAGGGCATGCGACAGAACATGGGGATGCCAAGGCCGGAAGAGGAGGCGTGCAGCCCTGGGTGGGCAAGATCTTCATAGAAAGTACTGGAATCCCCAAAACCCGGTGGGGAACTGTCCAGAGGGAAGACACAGACTGGGCGAGTGTGTCCAACCTTAGTTTCAGAGTTTCCCGTGGCGAGGGGGGGTGCGTGGGATGACAAAGGGCTCAGCTGGCTTGGCCATGAATCGCTGCCCCAGAGGCCCTCGTTTTGTGTTTACTGGTACTATGTAATATGTTTATACAAATTTTGAGTATAGCTGTGGCCTTTTTATTGCAAAAACCGGTGTGGTGTCGTGGTCACTGGTGCATGGGGATTGGTTGGGCAATGCCTATGCACTGCTGCTACCAGTAAGGCACCAAAACCCTTTGTGGACCTGGCACTAGGTCTACAACAAAACACAGCAGGTTGTGTTATTTATGGGTCAATAGCTGCACACCTCATGAGTGTTGTTTGGCATGAGGTGCTTGTGCTCAGTTTCTTTAGACACAGCAGAGGAAAGTGTGATTATTGACCATAATTACACATCCCTGAAGTGCTTTATCGCACTTAAAATAGGGATTCTACTTCAGAATAATTTTTTTAAAGTTTTTTTTATGATTTTTTCCATTAAAAAACAAAACAACATTGTTTTCTGTATGAAATACAAGGCGAAGAAATTACTGTTACACCGCCTAGTTCCCCCACGTAAACATTTCCCATTTTGTGTGATATCATTTTACCACTCCTTCAGCAATGCTACAATATGGCTTATTTTAGTGCTGGTGAAGCCTCCTCCCCTCCCAATTCCATTTCATGTAATGTGATTTAAAAAGGGTGTCGCCGTTTTAAGGTTGGGGTTTTCTTGCAGCTTCTGGCTGAAATGCTACTGCTAGATTTTTTTTGTTCCTATTGGTTTACTGCAGCAAGGGTGTGACTTTGAGTCCGCTCCCCTCCCTGCGCTGTCACAGCACACTTCATCAATTCCTTGTGAATCACCGAATCAAAACTCCGGTAAACTTCCGAGACGTGTTGCACAAATCTACCGACAGGATAGTAAGCAGGGCTCTCGGGCAATCTGTCGGTCTCTCCGTAGGCTTTTAACCTGTTGGGATCTCCGATCGTTCCGATTTCAGTCCCAGACTGCATCGGTTTTTATCTATTTTTGTTCGCTCCTGCACACCATGGGAAAAAGCATGCCTCGTGCTCGACTCCTGTTGATTCTATCGTGGGGATTATGTTTGCTGCGGAGCTCAAGAGCACAGGATGGGGGTAAGGGTAAGTCATATATCATCAACATTAGAATCCACCCTCTAGAGAGAAAAAAAAAAAAGATAGCGTCAACGGTTGCCTTTATTCGTTCCCAAAAATTGTGTCGTCCGATCGAGTTTAAATCTTTCTTGTAGTTCAAGACATGAAACACATGGATGTGTTGGGTAAAACATGGTTATGACTCCTGCCGTGGTGCTACGGTTTGTAGTGCCATGCATGGATTTGTCTGTGCTTCTCTGATGTCTGGATTACAATGAATACAGTCCGGGAATACAATACTATTTGTGCAAGGCATCCTAAATGAGAAGCAGTATTTAATGCACAGCGGGGTCCTGCCTCAGTGGTTAAACTTGGAAATGTTTAGTTGGGGGAACTCCTCTGTCTACATTTCAAGGTGGTTGTCATTTCTAGGCGGTGGAACTCTCCTGTACAGAAAGATAACAGGTGGTGGGAACTGTCTGTCATACAGTGGCACTGAGTTCCTGTACACTCCTGCCCATCTAACCTCAGCTGCTTCCCTTCCCTTTTGCACACAGACGCACAGGTGAAGTACAGTGATGTTCTGGTGAAGATCCAGCAGTAAACCAGTGCGTACAGTAAGCTGGGATTCAAAGCATGATTTCTTTGTTTTGGCTCTAACCACTAGATCGCCCTGTCTCTAATTTAATCAAACAAAAAACTGCTGATGTGTTTGTGTTCAGTTTGGGTGTGTCAGATACCCAGTTTGCTTTAAAATGCAAAGCAGGTATTGTGAAAATGCCTGCTAAACAAGGCATGGCATCGGGATAACTCGAGAAATGCAGTATATAATATGTTTACAGTACACAAACTGCAGCTCCCCAATACCCATCAGGGGAAGTACACGTTTTCCACAAGCTTAACATGAGACTAGTATCCTGGCCGTGGTGGTGGTGGTGGTTGGGGGGTCACTGCAGTGAATCACTGAAACCCAGCTCCACCCTGTAATATCTGCTTTACAGCCTGTGGCATGGAACTAATCCTGTCAGAGGCCGTGCAAGTATAGATTTAAACAAGCATCATCAGGGATGTGCTCTGGCCATTGGGGAGGGGTTGAAGCACAATGAATCAGTGACACAGTTTCACTTTACAGCCTCTGCTTTATACCCTGTGGCATAGCACTAGTGCCATTAGGAACAGCTCAAGTTTTGCACAAGCTTCACAAGGGGCTAGCGCACTGGCTAATGGGACTGGATTTTGGGGAAGGGGGGTTCTGAGGAAGCACAGTGAATCATTGAAACACAGCTCCACCCTGTAGTCTCTGTTTTGCAACCTGTGGCTTAGCACTGGTGCAATCAGGAGCAGCTCAGGTTTTGTACAGGTTTCACAAGGGATTAGTGCACTGGCTATGGGGTGGGGTGGGGTTGGATTGGTGGGGTCTGAAATACAGTGAATCATGAAACACAGCTCCACACTACACTCTTCTTTGTACCCTGTGACACAGCACTAGTGCCATTAGGAGCAGCTCAAGTTTTGCACAAGCTGCACAAGGGACTAGTGCATTGGCTGTGGGGTGTGTTTGGGGGCTCTGTAGTACAGTGAATCATTGAAACACAACTACAACCTACAGTCTCTGGTTTGTACCTTGTGGCATAGCACTAGTGCCATCAGGAGCAGCTCATGTTTTTCACAGGCTTCACATAGGACTAATGCACTGCTATGGGGTGTAGCGGTGGGGTTCTGAAGCAAAGTGGGACATTGAAATACAGCTCCACCTCTGGGGGGGGGAGCGGAGTTAGGCTGAGACACACTTGTTCTGTGATCTTGGCAAGACTGAACTCTTTACATCGAGTTTTTCTGCTGCTCTATCATAGTTCTAGAAGTGCAGCTAAGTGTTTCTGCAAATGTATGGTCAACAGGATGTCCAAAGCACAAACAAAAGAAGCTTAAAATGCTGTAGAAGAACAGAGAAATGGATGACTTTGTGCAGCTGACTATGGTGCCATCTCAGATCGGGGCTTAGGGCAGGTCAGATTCTGAACAAAGTCCTGAGGAATCCCAAATCACCTGCAGAGTTGCACAATCCAAACTGAGATACTTCGACTCACTCACAAGAAAAAAGGAACTGACTTTGCTGTTTTTCACGTTAGCTGAATCTATGGAAGTTACTGAGAAAGTGCTGTGTAAACTGCAGGCTGAAAATAAATCAGCATTTGGGGACCCGAATGCTGAATTAAATGCAGTTTCTCAGACTGTTTTGGTAGTTGCCAACAATGTTGACACTTACAGTAAACAAATAACCAAGTTGGAAAAGAATCTTGGGACAAAAATGTGATGGCATTTTAACTTTGTGAGCTGCTGAAGAAGTATTTGTGAAAAAGGTTGCAGTTAGCTGAAACTGGAGCAGCTTGGCAATTTACTGAGGGAGCGAAATGTTCACGTTTTAGTTCTGCCTGTAGCTTTTGGTCATGAAAACTTGATTCTGGCTGCTGGGACCCAGTTTCAAGAAATAACAGGTAAAGAGATAAAGGTGGTAAAGGCATTCCATTTGCTGCTGCGGCAGAGTCATAACGTAAAAAATTATGAGGCTGAAGTTTCAAGCACTAATGGAGATTCACAAGTTAGACTGACGTTAATTGTTACCCAGTTTCAGTTACTGATAAAGACACTTTGGCTGACTTGGCAAAAGAAATAAGAGCTTTCCAGTGTGAAGGCTGTAAAATATCTTGCTACCTTGACTTTTCACAAGAGACACAGCAGAGATGCCGCCTTCTACATTTTTGTCTAGCCCTGCTTGAACTGGGAGCTCAAGTGGCTTTGTTGAAACCAGCAAATCTGAGGGTTTTTTAAAGAATTCCTTAAAGGCTGGTCTGACTCTGTAGAACATTAGTATGTCAACTAAGACGGACTAGCTACCAGTGACACTTGCTAGAGTTCAAGAGAAATAACTGTGGTGTTAATATAACAATCCTATTCCTTGTTATAAATTGAGTTCAGTTAATAAGTGGTGGTTTAATCATTAAAAATAAGTATGCCAACGCAGTGGAAACTTTGGTTTATAGTGGGGGTCAGTAGTCTTATTATATTTAAATTATGCCTGGTCCTTAGTTTAATTAAATATCATTCGAGTCAGCACAAGAAAACGTGTAGATGAAATGTAGGAGTTTTTCAATCAACAGCCTTTTTTTTGTTTATTACAGTATGTCTATGGTAAAAAATTAATTATATCTCCAGACCCCCATGAGGACATGAACATGTCTTAAGCTTATGCGAAACAGTTGTACTTACACATTGCCATATTTCTTAAATAGAAGATCTTGTATTTTTTTTTAAATCCAGTAAAGTACTGTATATTAGAAAACAACAGCAACAAAAAAATAAAATAAAGCACAGCTCCACCCTACAATCGCTAGTGCCATCAGGAGCAGCTCAAGATTTGCACAAGCTTCACAAGGGACTAGTGCTCAACAATAGGGGCTAACAGGCTTGAGTGACACAGAGGGTAGAGGTTTGATCCCAGCCAAGAGCTGATTTTACATAGGGAGGGGTATCACCAGCAGAAAGAGGGAGGTGATGTTGCCTCTGTATAGATTGTTGGTAAGACCCCACCTAGCATACTGTCCAGCTCTGGAGACCACCTCCCTGGAATGACATACAGTAAAGACAATCCAGAGGAAGGCAACTAAAATGGAGCAGAGTCTACATCAAAAGTCCTAAGAGGAGAGACTAAAGGACCTCGATATGTACATCCTGGCAGAAAGGAGGTGGAGTGGGGATATGATAGAAACCTTTAAATACCTTGCGGGGTAAATAAGGTACAGGAGGGAATTATTTTTCAGATAAAAAGGTGCTCAAGAACCAGGGGACCTGCTATGAAGCTGGGGGTGGGGTAGGGTCAGGAGAGATGTGAGGGAATACTTTTTCAGAGAATGAGTGATGGATTCCTGGAACAGCCTTCAAGCAAAGTTGGTGGGGGCGAAAACAGTGATGGAGTTCAAGAGAGCATTAGGCATAAGGGAATCTTAGTGGAAAGGAAGGAAGGGAGAAAGAACCGGAGATCATGTAGGATCTGCGGCGATGCCAAAAGAAGGGAAACATGGATAGAATGGGTGGGCTCAGCAGTCCTTATCTGTGTCAGATTCTTCGTTTCTATGTTCCTGTGTGGGGTTGGGGAGTTTGAAGTACAGTAAATCATTGAAACACAGCTCCGCCCTACACTCTTTGCTTCGTGCCCTGTGACATAGCACTCATGCCATTAGGAGCAGTTCATTTTGCACAAGCTTCACAAGGGACTAGTACAGTGACTGTGGGCGGTGGGGTTGGGGGCTCTGAAGCACCATGAATCATTGAAAAACAACTGCATTCTACAGTTTCTGCTTTGTACCCTGTGGTATGGCACTGGTGCCATCAGGGCAGACTTCTTAGTATGTTTACATAAACTTCACCAGAGACTAGGTTTCTTGCCATGGGTGTTTGAGTGTGTCTGTGTGTTTGAAGCACAGTGAATCGCTGAACCACAGCTCACGTTACAAACACTGCTGTGTAACCTGTGGCATGGCACTAATGCCAGCAGGGGCAGCTCCCTTAATTTGTTTACATGAACTTCACCAGGGACTAGTGCTCTGGCCATGGGGGTGTGTGTTTGTGAAGCACAGTGAATCACAGAAACACAGTGCCACCCATTACTCTGTGCTTTATAAGCTGTGGCATGGCACCAGTACCATCAAGGGAAGTTCCCTTAATTTGTTTACATGAATTTCACCAGGGACTAGTGCACTGGCCATGGGATAGGGGAAGAGTAATGAAGCACAGTGAATCACTGAAACCCAGCTCCAGCCTACAGACCCTGCTTTATATCCTATGGCATGGCACTAGTGTCCACAGAGACTGCATAAGAAATGCATTTACACAGGATTTGGCAGGGACTAGTGCACTGGCCATGGGGGTGGGGGGGATTGGAAGCACTGTGAATCACTGAAACACAGCTCCACCCTACAAACTCCGCTTAATGCCCTGTGGCATAGCACAAATGCCATCAGAGACAGCTCAAGCAATACATTAACACAGTTTTCACCAGAGACTAGTGCACTGACTATGGAAGTGGTGGGGGGCTTCAGTGGCAGCCCAAGAAAGAAATATATCCAAGTTTCACCAGGAACTGCTTTACTGGGGACTGTTGCACTGGCAAAGCGAGGGGAGTTTGGGGGGTTGGGAGGACTTTGAATCACTGAAATACAGCTCCACCCTACAGTCTCTGCTTTATACCCTGTGGTGTGCCACTGGTGCCATCAGGGACAGCTCCCTTAATTTGTTTACATGAACATCTCCACGTATGTGCATTGACCATCAAGGTGGGGTTGGATAAAGCACAGTGAATCACTGAAACACAGGTCCACCCTACAATCTCTGCTTTACCTCCTGCCACTCCAGGATATGTACGGCCATTGCCTTCCCCATCTCCTCCCTTCTCAACCTCTCCTTCTCTCTTGCTTCTGTCCTTAACACTTGGAAGCATGCAGCTGTCATTCCTCTTCCTAAAAGAGGTGATTCCTCCACTCTTGGCAACTTCCACCCTATCTCTCTGCTCCTAACGCAGGATCTCAGTTGTCCCCCAGAGCTAAACACCATGAGCACATAGTGCTGTCTCAGCTCTCTCCCTTCTTTGATTCCTCTTCTTTTTTCACCCCTTCCAGTCTGGCTTCTGCAAGCACCATTCCACCACCTCTTCCCTCCTCTGGCTAACTGACTCATCTACACAGGCATGGACCAAGGCCTTCTCACTTCCACCATCTTTGTCAACTTGGTCAAAGCTTTTGACACTATTTTCGACCCTTTCCTCCTTGACAAGCTCAAGTCAGCGGCTCTGTCCGACTCCACAACTAACTGGTTCCACTCCTACCTAGTGGGTAGATCTCAATCAGTTAGGATTGGTGAATCCTTATCTCCCCCTTCCCATTTGCACTGGTGTCCCTCAAGGCTCCGTCCTTGGCCTGCTACTTTTTTTGATATTCCTGAACAACCTGCCCTCTGCCTGCTTCATCCACATGTATGCAGACGACACTGTCCTTGTTGCCTCTGGTCTCACCCCTTCTGAGCTAACAGCCAGGGTTCGACATGATTTCAACAATGTCCAGCGATGGTTCAGGTCAAATCACCTATCCTTAAATGCCAAAAAAACAGTCTCCATGACATTAGGCACTAAGCAGAGGCTCTCTAGGCTCCCATCGCTTCCCTCTTTCCACACCCTAGATGGGATCACAATTGACAATGTACCCTCATTTGCATACCTTGTGATCTGGCTAGACTGTCACCGTGACTTTTCGCAGCACTTGGATGCCATACATAAAAAAAACACCCCAAACTTGGTGCAATATATAGGAACAAAAGCTGCATCCCGCTTCCTGCTCGCCAAGATATCATTACCATAATGATCCTTCCTATCATCGATTATGGCGACATTGTCTATAGTGCTGTCCCAAAGTCCATGCTGGCCAGACTAGACCCCCTTTATCACTCCTTCTGCCATTTTGCCTTGGACTGCCTGCCTTGCACTCACCACTGTTCCTTATACTCTGCCCTCTCCCTCCCCTCCCTGGAAGATCACCGCCTAATCCACTGTGCCTTTTTTATCTCTAAATTCTGGCTGGCCTCTCTCCCCCTTACCTTAGCTCTCTCTTCTCCCCCTCACCTCCCTCCTCGTACACCCTCCATAACTGTTGCTGTCGTTCCTTTGCACTTTCCTCTTGAAAATCCCTAGCTGGTCAGACTGCCTTTTCTTTCTGCTTTCCTAAACTTTGGAATTCTCTTCCCCCTAACCAGTTGATCCACCTCTTCCAAATGCTCCCTGTCTTCTCTGTTCCATGACCACACTGCTCTCTCCTTTGCCTGCCCTTGAGTCATGGCCCTTTCCTGCTCGTCAGTTTACCCTCTTCCCCTCTCTCTCTCTCCTCCTTGCCCCTCCCCTTACCAACCCTCCTTCCTCTCTTCTTCTTTCCCCACTTGTTCTGCACTCTCTCCCTTCCTTCCCCCATTGGCACTTCTTCCAACAACGCCCTATCCCCTGGTGCCCTCACCATTGAAAGGTACTTCTGCTTGAACCCATGGGACAGATCCCCCACCCTGTCCTTGTACCAGTTTAGGGAACTTGGAAAAAAACATTTTTTTTTTTTTGGTCTGTAATTTACCTGGCTGATGAACCTCTTTTTGTATGGTTTAATTTATATCTCTGTATGATGAGCCAGCCCGCAGGCGCAGCAGTAGCACTACTGCTTTGTGGCTCCAATGACCTGGAGTCAGGAGCGGCCTCAGGAGTCAGAGGGTTGGTCGAGGGAAGATGATCGAGCTTCCTGTGGATGGTTGTCCTTTGGGGGAGGAAGGGGGATTTCGACCTGTACTATACTGACCTCTGGCATTGGCTGGGGATCGGCACACTAACTGACACAGCGCAGGGACGGTGAGTGCAGCTTCCTGGTGTGCGGCCTGCAGCAGCTTGCATGGTTCACCATTGGCGGCATGGCACGCTCTCACGAGGGGGGAACCATGGGGGAATAACCACAATCCTCTGGCGCTCTTGATGGCTGGTGTCTGTTGGTTTCACTCTGGGCACACCCCAGCTGCTCCCCTTGTCCGACCTTGTCATGATGTGGCTTGGAGAAAGGCAGGGTCGAGCACAGGCGCAGCGGCCGGTGCTGTGCTGCCGATGCCGACTGGATGGGAGAACGAAAGGTACAACCTCCTGCCCAGGAGGTGTTCTTTGTAACAAAACTGAACTTTATCACTGATCAATCATTAGTAATGTCTGTCTGTATCTAATCTCTGTGTTGTGGAACCATTGTAAATGAGTCTATGACTCAAAGGTATTTCCCGAATCCAAATAAATAAAATATAGTTAAATATATATATATATGTATATATATATATATATATATATGGGATACATGATGGGTACGAGTGTGATATGGAAAATATTTTTACTTCTCTACAGTGACCTCTGAATACTCACAGTAGCGAGCCATAGTGAGATTTCAGGAAGTCACTATGTAAACTGAACATATTTCTCATATCACACGAGTGTATATGTATCCCTATATCTACAATGGTGGCCTTATTGTTGCAAAATGTACAATTTGCACGGCTTTAACGCAGGTGTAATAAATGGCATTTATTTTAACTCTGCTGATGTCATCAGGATTTATTTCACTGCAGTGAAAATGACTTGTTTTATCTCACTGGAATATGTCTTGCCCCCATTGTATAAATTTAAATATTTATATATCTATGATGATTTATTGTATAAGTTATTTCTACTTTGTTCTTACACCCCTTTTCCCCTTCCCCTCGATGCATCTGGAAATCAGCTAATTTATTTATTTTTTATTTATTTATGACTTTGTTAACCGGGTAGATGCAGTGATCCCAGGGACCGTTTTCAAGCACGACCCGGGCCAAGTAAGGCGGCACAGAGTAGAAACATCTAAATAACAAGAACATAACAAGAGCAGGTAATACATAGTGAAAGGTTACAGTTGTTACATTTGTCAGGTCATGGTGGGAGTAGTTGAGGGACAACAAGTAACAAAGCAAAATAAGGTTCATGGTGGTACAGTTTCAGTAAAAAAAGAGAACCTATTTGGCCCTACCCCTGGAACCTGGAGGGGGGGGGGGACTAGTCCTTAAAGCAGTGGGAGGTGGATGCCAACAGGAGCCAGTTTTTAAGGCGAGTCGGAACTGGCAGTGAGTGTTTATGGTGTACAGTTCAGTGGGCAGCTTGTTCCATAGTGTGGGGGCTGCTACAGACAGAGCTGTAGCTCCCATGTTCAAGGCTACCCTGGGGATTTTCAGGGAGAGGATACTGGAGGAGTGTAGGCAGTGGTGTGAGGTTTGGTCAGTGAGAAGGGGAGGAAGAGGGGATTTCTGGCCAATACGGATGGCAGAATCAATAAAACTGTACAGTGGAAGGTCAAAGTGGGCTTGTAGTGGGAGCCACCCCAGTGAAGTGAAGAGTGTACAATGGTGCGTGGAGAAAGGGGTCAGCAGGGAGAAGCGGCAGGCACTGTTGTATGCTACTGATAGTTTTGCCATGGTGGATGCAGAGGATCTGGAGTAGATGGGAGAGCAGTAGTCCAGGATAGGTAGCAGGTTTCTCTGGATGATGGCATGGCGGGCCTCAGGGGTGCGGTATTGCCGGTATCTGTAGGCAGCTCCTAGTTTTTGGTGAAATCTTAGAACCAGGGAGTTTATGTGCTATGTAAAGGAAAGGAAGGGGTCAAGCACAACTCCTAGATATTTGAAGTGTTTGACGTCCTCTAGGACATGGCCATCAGGGGACATGATGATTAGGGGTGGGTTAGATTTGCATTTAGTTAGGAAGAGCTTAGATCTGAACAATATTGTTTTGGTTTTTTTGGCATTGACCAGAAGGAGGTTGTCAGAGAACCAGCTGTGTGGGCTGCGGTGTAGTTTTGTGAGCGGGCTGCAGAGATGAGGGTAGGAGACTTTCCTCTGGAGAAGAGCACGAGGTCGTCGGCGTAAAGGATTGAGTGACAATTGAGACTATCTGCTGGAAGGGAGTTAATGAATAAGGAGAAAAGGAGGGGTCCCAGGATAGAGCCTTGGATGACCCCAGTAGAGACAGGCAGGGTGGGCGAGCGGGCTGGGCCAATGCACACAAACTGGGAGCGTGCTCTAAGGTAGCTTCTGAACCAGGTGGTGACCTCTGGAGAGCAGCCAAGGTGATGCAATTTGGAGAGGAGAAGCGAGTGACTTGACCAGGTTGAAGGCAAATTTACAGCTCAGTACATCTTTCCTTTTGAAATAAATAAATTGTTTAGACAGGAGGGTGTTAAGAGGAATTATTTTCTTTAGCTGTGTGAGTTAAGTGTTAGACTCTTGCTGTAGTGATTGGATTGCCATTGTCTGACGGCTAGGGCACCTCAGGTGCACAAAATGTATTTGTAGAACAGGGGTGGTCCTGACTTTTTGTCATCTTTTCACTGTAGGTTTTCCTTTGGGTATATTGGATTGAAAAGACTGGCATCTTGTTTTTCCCTTTTTTGGGGATTTTCATTGACTTGGCTGCAGTGCTTAGTAGTCCGATTGGCAAGTGTTGTACACTTACCAGGAAGGGCAAGAGTGAATACACCCAGTGAGCTCATAGAGCATCCTGGAATTCAGATCAGGCTAACCCAAGTCTTAATCGTTCCTGAAATATTTAGTCTGTGGTTTAGCCAAAAGCCTTGCTCGTCTGTGTGAATGGAAGCTGAATCCATGTTTTGTATATGGCCTGGGGGCTGTGTTGTAGTTTTAAGATGTCTAAAAATGTGACTGCAGTTTTTCTAACTCCATAGTTCAAGGGTGCATCATAATCCCATGTTACCTTTTCATGGCTTGTGTGTACTGCATGTGTATGTGAACTGAAATGTGACAACATAATATATGGATTAAAGCACCAATCCCTGTAAGAGGTGACATCAGACACTTTAATGGAGGGTAAAATTATAGTGCAGTTAAGGCTTCTTTTTCATGTTTTATTTTGAAAGAGAAGAAATCAGAGACATCACTGGCGCTGATCTCTGACCTGCTGCCCTCCTGCCACAGGTGTCCAGAGAGAGATTGGAGAGGAGCCTTAGAGCACAGATATTCTGTGCCAGAGAGCCCATCCCTTCTTCTCGTCATTAAAGCTGTGTGGGCCTGGCAAGGATCAGGGCAGGGCCAAAACTTTAGTCCATTTATGGTTAAAGGTTACTGTGCTAGTTAAAAACATATAGTCAGGCTTTCATTTAAGACTCCATATGATGATGGGGGGGGGAATTAAAGTTAAATGCATCAGTCAAATACAGGATGGGGTGGTTGACTAAGGTAGTGGTAGCATTGGGATCAGTGCTTTGTGGAAGAAGATAAATAATAGGAGTTAAAAACATTGGAATGTGGGAGACTTTCATAGTGTTTTTTATTACTACTAAATCTGAAAAAATTACGTTTAGATAAGTTCTAACTTTACACACATTTATCAACCACTCTTTTTTGGTAGATCCTCAGAACACTGTAGCTTTAAGGATTTGCATTTGGTAACACAGACATTTAATGTAACTGTGAAGCTTGAGGCAGTTACATTACACTGAAAAAGTTTAGAATAGTTTAATACACATATTCCTTCACATTCAACGTATGTGTCCCACAAAAATTATACACACATAGCCAAAGCTTCTGTGATCCAGTGTACTAACATTTGAAAGAATAATGGCCTTGGTAAATTAAGAGGTGCTTTGTTCCTTTTGGGGAAGTGCAGTGGAATATATAGTTGAAGACTGATGTCTTACTTTGTGGCTGCCCTCCCCCCATTTCGTACTGTACCTTGGTGTTTATGGGATTTTCTCAGCATTGCTTGCTTGGGGTGCAGCCCATGCAGAATGCAGCAGCCTGCATTTTTATGAATGGCAGATGATTTTATCATATCATATTATCCTGGTTGCATTTGGCTACTGCTTAGATAGCAGATTAGTTCCCAGCAGTTGCATATGGTTTTTAAGTCGATTAAGAAAGCATGGCACTGTTGATCAGTGTGATTTATTTTGTTGCTTTATGGCAGCCTCTCTCTCCCTGGGCCCATTTAATGAGTCAAGATTGTTTCAAGGCTAGACCTCAAGTCAGTTTTGGAGTAGTAAACTGTACTTGTTGTAATAACAAGTGCAGCATGCATGTAGAACATGTTGCTGAATCATATATAGTTTCAATTATGGTGTTTCAGATACAAAGTGACACCGTATCTGTTTCGTGTAACTTTTAATTATAGTTTTTAAAACGGGTGGAGAAAGTCCTGTTTTCTGATTGGCTGAGACAACTTTTTAACCCATATGACTGAGTCAGCATACTCAATGAATAAAAAAAGTCCTAGTGCCACTCTTATTCCTTTACCCAATATATCCATGTACTCTTTTCAAACTGTCATTTTAAAATGGCTGCCATTTTATTCATTACATAAAACCAGTAGAAAGGCAGGCTATAAGCCTGTGGTTCGGTGGGGTAATGGGCGACTCTCACCATACCCCCTAGTGATACTTACACTGCAAATGTCCAGGCATCGTCTGAACACTTGTTTCAGCCTGTCTGCAGTGCGTCACTCTCTCATTTCCTTCCCATTACCCTGCCTATTCTCCATTGTTACCCCTCTGTCCTGGCTTCTGCTCCCCCACTGTCTCAGACTCTCAGCCAAACACTCAGTGTGGCCAAGACTGTTTTTCAGTGCTGCGTTATGAGCTTTGCTGTCAGTTCTGCCTATAGCCCGAGATACTGTCTTACATATTGTCTTTCGGGTCAGCTGACTGTTTGTGGCCAACAGCTCCTGCTGTGTCTGACTTCTGCACCATAATGTTCTTGTGCATTGTCTGTGCTCCCCTTGGTGGTTTTGGACGGACTGCTAATGTAATATCCTCTCCCAAAGGTCTTTCAACTTTGCTCGCACATTTCCCTTTTTTGTGGCCCCCTCCTTCATTCCCAGTCAGAGCAGAGCAGCATGCCTAGTTGAGCAGCCCAAGCTTTGGGTCATGCTTGGCACATTCCAGTCTACTCATTCAGCCATTTTCTAGGCAGTTTTCATTGCTCCCGCAGACCTGCTCAGCACTACTTCTCCTGGACTTTGTAACCTGGATTTTATGGCCGTACCCTGCAGCATCATGCATCCACTCAGCTTGCTGATGGTGCCATTCTGTTAGGGGCCCTACACTGGGCATACGCATCCAGTCTTTGGGCTCACCATGTTTTCATGCTGCTGCTGTGCAATCAAGGTTCTGCTGTCCCTTTGCAAGTGAACTTGCTCTGTATCATGCAGTTGCTGCCTTGCCTTGTGCTTACCAGACCCATTGTCTTTCATATTGAGTTCTATTTTACCCTTTTCCACTCCAGACTTCATAGGTTTCTGTTACAAGCTCCACCCTTTTAATTTTTCCATACTTCCGGCACACGCCCATTGACCATCAGGCTCTTGCCACTGCTAACTGCCCCTCAGAGGCTTTATGCTCCCATGCAATGGTTATGCAAGTTGGTACTGCAACCCTATGGCTGAAGTTCTCCTGCCCCCAGCTAGTGACTGCTCCATGTCTGGTGTTTACTTCCTGATGTCCTCACCATCTCTTGACACGGACCTATCTGTCATTTTGAGCCCCCTCAGTAGTGGCATATCACCCTGTGTCTTGTGGCTCCTTCAAAATCATGTCCTGTTAGTCCTCATACACCATAAAAAGAGGGAGTCCTTGTGAGTGTTGACTTCTTTGTCACAGTACAGTATCCGGTGGCTCCTTTGCAAGGGTAGAATCTCACACATAAGATAACAAGAGAAATCTGACAGTTCCCTCCATTACAAAGCAGTGAGTAGTAGTTGCTAGTCTGGGCATTCTGTTAATCTGAAATAGCAGGCTGTGTTCTTACTGCTTCACTTGATTAAAGTGTAATTATTTCTAAGCCTGGAGAGGTGGTGATTGAGGCTGTTTTTACAACTCACCAAATGAATTATATAAAACAAATGGTAGCAGAATGCTGCATACTTATGACACAATGCCATCTCAGGGGTGTAAAGCATTTGATACATGACCCTGTTAGACACACTGGATGGCATTATTTTCTTGTGCACTACACTTTTCTAATTTTTTTCTTTAGTTATTTATTTACTTGAAATTATTCCAACCAGTATAGCCTCATGAGATTCAGCATTTCATTTTCTTTGGTGTTCCAGGGAGGACAGCAGCAGTTAACAGGTTAATGTAATCCAACAGGAACAATTACATACAGACTTAAAGTTAAAATAAAGCTGTTTTTACAAATAACCACATGAATTATGTAAAACAAATGGTAGAAAAGTGCTGTGTACTAATGACATAATACCATCTCAGGAGTCTAAAGCAGTTGACCTCATTAGGCACACTGGATGGCATTATTTTCTTGCCCACTACAGATTTCTAGTTTTTTTTCTTTAGTTCTTTATTTATTTATTTGAAATTACTCCAGCTGGTATAACGTCATGAGATCCAGCATCTCATTTTCAGGGAGGACAGCAACAGTCAGCAGGTTAATGTAGTCCAGCAGGAATAATTACATACAGGCTAAAATATATAAGACAACACAACTGTGTGGTTAAGCACTCCCAAGCAGTTATCAAAGCACACTAACAGTGTGTAGTGGCAGTACTTAAAGAGCATGATCATGTTATGCAACATGATACTAGCTGGAGAGAGAGGAATGCTGGACCAAAACCAATACAGTGGGTTCTAAGATGGCTGAAAAGACTGAACTTGAACACTGGCAAGCCAGAAAAATTCCTTAGCTGGAAAGAGAGAGAGTTTGTTTCAGGTGTCTGATGTTCCAGATGCAAAGGCCTTTCTATTAAATGTATGCTTCATCCCAGGAATTGAGACGGTACAGTAGGCCTACAGAAGGGCTAAATGTAGTGGCAAAAGGTCACATTGGTTTAGCTACAAGAAACTGGCCAGTAGATATAAACAGGAAATTAAAAGGAATAAGATGGTTTTAGAATTTAACCAGTAAAGATAATCATGAAACCTTTTGCAGATACATCAGTAGTATTGAGGGTTCAAACCAGGGAGTGGGCCCATTGACTGAGGGTGGAAGGACAATCTCTAGGGAGGAGGAGGACATGGTTAAAAGAGAACTGTGCAAATACTAAGCTCCCCTGCCCCCGAAAGACTTACCCCCCAATTAAGCTTTTTCCACAGAAAATCCCCTGTTTTTGCATCAGGCACTTTATTTTTATTTCCTAAAGTCTGCGAACCGGAAATATGATGGGCTGTGCTCAGCTCCATTTACTGTAACAGTGCGGCACCACACTGCTTGCTTTAATGTAAAGAGCATCATGGGATGTATGTGCAAATCACCAAGAATTTTAGACTGGTTAAGCTTTAAGCAGGACTACATGGTGCCCAAGGGCCTCTCACACAATCTGCAAAGGGTGCGTGCAAACTGAAAACACAGACACATGTTTCATCCTACCCAGGACTTCTCAGTGTGCCTCGTCTGTATGACGCCCCAGAGGAAATGTACCAGCTGCCCTAAATTGGTCTTACAGGTTTGGGTAATGGTGAGCCCCAAAGAAACAAAAAATAAGTGATACCTAAATTGGTTTGGTGGTGGACACTTAAGATGGTGTTAACACTCTGAGGAAAAAAAATGATTGAAGAGTGGGCTAATAAATCTAAACTCATGTTCAGCATTGACAAATGCACTGTTATAAATCTAGGTATGAGAAATAAAACAAATAGATATAAACTGTATGGGTTGGAACTCAAGGAAACTACTGAGGAGAAGGACCTTGGTATCAGAGTCACCAGTAATAATAAAGTTTGAAAATCAAAGCAAATTAGTCACCAGAAAGGGATACAGAATCCCGGGATGTATTGTGCCGAATATAACCAGCAGAAGTAGGGAGGTTTTAATGCCCTTGTATAATTCTTTGGTGAGGCTACATGCTGAATATTGTAATCAGCTCTGGGCACCTGAATCCAGAAAAGGCCTAAGACTCGTGGAAGGGGTGCAGAGAATGGTAGTGGAATGGTTAGGGGATGAGGGGCAGCAATTATGTGGAGAGATGGCTGTGTTCAACCAGGAACTGAGAAGACCAAGGAGGATATGTGCCTAGTCTTCAGAACCTTCCGAAACAAGGATGTATGGGACTGTTCAGATCTGGAAACAAGTGATAATATATCTGAGAGTAGAAGACATTCAAAGCAATTGAAAAGTCACCAGTTTAAACCACCAGATGGGCAGCTTGGTTTACACAAAGAGTAGTTAGCATATGGAACTCATTTCTTGAAGCTGTAGTGTCATGCCGTGACAGACAACAGACAGTTTCAGCTTGCATTTAGACAAGCACTTGAGAGCAAGCAGCATTAAGGTATATATCCATTGAGAAATGGTGAGCATATACAGTAGTGGACTCTGGTAGTCTACTTTGCTTGTAAACCTTCTTATAATTCCTATGAAGTGTTACTTTTGAATATTGTGAGTAGATCTTGCTTGACTATATGAGGTGGGCTAGGAGATTACGATGTGCTTTTCCATGTGCACCGTTGCGCAACAAAGAAAGCCAGTGGTAGTCTTTGCCTGCCTTAGGAACTTGGCAAGTTCAGTGGTTCGTACACCAGACAATAACTAGTAGACCATTCACAGGAGACCATTCACAGCAAGTTATCATGGTTGGGTCCTTGTGCCCATTGAAAATGCCATCATACTGTTAATTTCTCTGAACATTATAATACCCAGTTAGTATTTATGATAAAAAATTAATTAGTGTATACATTGTATTAAAGTGTTATTAACATTGAAATAACACATTAATACTGACCTAACACACTACAAACCATCCCAACAATAACACATATAATAAGCCCCTTAGTAACACATGTAACAAGCCCCTTAATAATATATGAAACAGCCACCCATCCTCCACCAAACTTTACCTGCAGAAAACTACTCTACAGTAAACCCACCCAGCATCCTCCCTCCCTCCCTCCCATCTCACTTACCAAGGCATGCTGATCCTCGAATCCCCAGCTCCCATGCAGGTCCTCCATGCTGCTGCCGAGATTGCCATATCATCCAGTCTTGGCAGGTCCTGTGATGTTCCCAGTGTCTGCCTGAGCTTGGATGAAAAAAGGCTGCTCCATAACCGTTCCCATGAGGCTCCCAGATTCTACGTGTGCCTGGAGAAAAGAGGCTGTTTCCAGCCTGCTCCCATCATCAACAAGGCTGCAGGATCACCCGACTGCACACGTCACTCCCGAGATTGCCGCACACCACCCCCAGCATCACTTCTCTAAGGGAAAGACTGCCAGAGCCACATCTCCTTTTATAGGCTATTCCTGCACTACAGAAACACTAGTGGAATAAAAACAGCAGTCCCTTAAGAATCTACTATGCCATGGAAAAACATTCAGTACCTACTTACAGTTGCATACCATTGCACTGTGGAAAATCACTATACGATGGAGAAACACTAACACTGTCCACTACACTACAGAAAATAACTGCACTATGGTAAAACATAGGACACAGTAAAAAGTGTCCAACCTAATGTATTGTACAAGATGAAAGATGGCAAAGTCTGGCATACTCAGTAATACCATCTCAGGGTCGAACAAGTTCATCATGCTTTGGGCTTGTGGCTTTATGACTTGTTCTACCCCTCGATGGTATTATTTCTTTGTATACCACACTTTGTCATCATTTAGTCCCTCATATAAATATAATAGTGCCACTATGGTTAGGGTTGAGTACCCCATTTAAGGTTAAAGTCTGAAATTTGGCAACTTAATAACTTTGCCACTGTATGACGGATTTGCCTGAAAATTGGCAGCATGGAGCGGTACCATAAATCTCTGGATCTGCCAAGTTTCGTAATGGTTAGATGTACGGTTGTGGTGCTACATAGCGCCATAGGATGTGGTAATTATGCATTTTTATGCATTCTTTGCTCACGCCTACAGGTCGCGTGGTCTGCGCGGTCCAACACCTTCAGGGAACATGCAGCGGGGTTCCCCGATGAACCTTTCGAAGATTTCGTGAACAAATATTAAAACAGTTCAAAAGTTACTCAAGAAACAAGTTTCCTATTATAGTCAATGGAAAAGTTAAAATATTCAAAAGTGTCACAAATGCAGTTTTTAGTGTCGCAAATGACCCCTGTAGTGTTGCAAATCCACCATCTTGTTTTCAGTTTGTGGTCACAGGAATGCTCGGCATTTAAATTTGGGACCCTCTAGGGACACAATTCTTTTTGTGTTCACCTAGTCGAGCCCTGACGATGCCATCCTGTATTTTAGGGGTTAAACACCCAAGAAATATGTTTTAAAATTTTTATAACGGTAGTGTCGCAAAGTAGTGTCGCACGCTCGCACTTCTGTGACTTTTTTTTCGAAAGTGTCGCAAATCACAACACTACTTCACGACACTATGCCCAAAACTATATGAAATCTTTGCCACCCTGCTGCAAAAAGAACGGTTTGGTGTTTTGGGCTGAAATTTGGAGGGAAGAAAGCCAACATCCCACATATGTGCCTTGTGGTGGTTTGGTGACAAAATATTAGAGGGCTGCAAAACTACGGCACTCCGAAGTTGTCGATTTTCCCCATAGGCTAACATTACGATGTCCGCTGTGGCTTTCAGAGCCCGTTTCTCGAAAATGCTTTGAGATATGGACTTTTTGTCGGAAAAATACTTAGCCCCCATCCTGGGGGCTAAGTGCAGAACTAGCCAGGAAAGTCATAAATAATATATGAGTTTAATTTTTTTTCTACGTTGTATGGTTCCTGAGATATAAGCAATTTAGTATTCCAAGTGTTCATTTTCTGCTCCGAGGGCCATTATTATGCATACATTCTTTTTATACACTGTGCTTCTGAATGCACCTTTTGGGGAAAAAAAGTGTGTGTGTTTACATTACTGTTACACTTAGCGTTTCTGCTTGCGTTTCCATAACCGTTTGCATTAGCATTTTCGTTTACATCACCGTTTGCGTTACTCTTTGCATTTGTGCTTACGTTTGCGTTACTATTACCATTTGCATTTCCATTACTATTTTTGTTTGCGTTTCCTTTTGTGTCACCTTGTGCATTTCCATTTGCATTTGCATATGCGCTTCCATTTCTGTTTGTGCTTCTGTTTCCTTTGGCATCATCGTTGGTGTTACCGTAAATGTTTGCATTTCCAATTGCATTACCGTGACCATGTGCGTTACCATTAGCGTTTGTGTACATGCTTCCGTTTTCATTTTGGTTTCTGTTACTCTTCCCTTTGGTGTCATCGTTGCTGTTACCATAACCGTTTGCGTTTCCAGTTGCATTGCTGTTACTGTTTGCATGTTCGTCACTGTTTTCCTTTTTGTTGGCCTTAGCGTTTGCGTTTTTGGTAGCGTTTCAGTTGTTGATTGCGTTACTGTTTCCTTCTGTGTCGCCGTCGCCTTTAATATTTGCATTTCTGTTTGCGTTTCTCTTACTGCTTGCATTTTCATTACCGTTTGCATTTCCGTTGGCATTAGTGTTTCCGTTACTGTTTTCATTAACATTTGCGTTTCTGTTGTTGTTAGCATTTGCATTAGCGTTACCATTTCAGTTTTCATTAATGTTTGCGCTTGCGTCTGTCTTACAGTTTGTGTTACCATTTACGTTTGGGTCACCATGTGCTTTACGTTTCCGCTTCCGCGTGCGTTTGCGTTACCGTTACTACATTCCATTCACTATTTATAGTGCACATTCTCAAAAAGAAGGGAAATTCATGGCAAAAAAATCCATTTAATGCATCAGTTAGGGTTGTTCCACAGTGACAAAGGCGAGGAAATTTGGTGTTAGGGTTGAAAACCCTAACTGAGCAGTCCCCCACCACCACACACACATACATGCAAGTAGGGGAAGGACCAAGGCAACACAACCAATCACACACAACCAGCAGCAGGTGACAGAACTAACATACAACTATGTAAACCACAAAACCACACCTATGCTCCAGTCGGGTTGTCACTGCTAACTGATCCCAGACATTCCACGCACCACAAAACACATATCAGTATGCACAACTGGACATCTTGCGCCATACGTTGCCACCAACACATAACACACACAACACATATCGTATTTTCAGGTTCACAAGATCCAAAACAGGATTCTGCACATTCCCTGATATACTTTCGAAAATCACTTTCGCTACTATCACAGTGTTGTGATATGCATTTGCGACACTTCCGTCTTTGCGACAGTATTTGGTGACACTATTTCCCATGCTTTTGCAAATGTGACACTATTGTGTTTTCCGTTTGTGACAGTATTTAGCAACACTATTTTATATGCTTTTGCAAATGCAACACTTTTGTCTATTTTGTTTACTACACTTTCATGTTTCCGGAAGTATTTTGCGACAGTATGCTCCTCATGACTGTACATCTTTACCATCATCCTGCAACCAAACGATTGCATCCTTTGGGCTGTAATTTTCAGGGTGGCAAGCCTTAGTCCCACAGATCTGCCTTTTCCTGCTTTCGTGCTAAAACACTAAAGCATGACAAATTTACACTGTTCCAAAATTTAGCAATTTGCCATAGACTAACATTGCGACACCCATGACGCCTTTTCACCACTCATATCCTAAAGCGAGTAAGGTACACCGTTTTAAGCTACTGCAACTTCAAGTGATTTACGTGCCTACTTGCTGAGGTAACACAGATATACACCTCCTGCTGGTTGTATGTGATTGATTGTGTTGCCTTGGTCCTTCCCGTACTTGCAAGTATATATGTGTGTGTGTGTTTGGTAGTAGTGGGGGTGGGGGGAATGCTCAGTTAGGGTTTTCAACCCTAACATCGAATTTCCTCGCTTTTGTCGCTGTGGAACAACCCTAACTGATGCATTAAATGGATTTTTTTGCCATGAATATAATGTAAACAGTATTGAAAAATAAAATATATTCAGGCAAAAGGTAGGACTGCAGTGCAAAGCTTTTAAAGAAAGAAAATGTAATGTTAGACATATTTTAAGGGAAAGAACATTACTCAACACCACTATGTCCTTTTGTTGTGCTTTGAGACAAGGTGCTGACATAGTCACCAAGAGTCAGGATAATTTTTACCCTAATGTTATGTTCCCCGTCTTTTTTGGCTAGATTCTTGAGGGAGAATGGCATTGAGGATTACACAGCATGAGTAGGGTAACAGTCCAACTGACGAGCTTTGATGTGTGTCTGCACTCAGTTTATGTATAGTCGCTGTCATGAAGTAAGAGACATTTTCAAGATGGACCATTTGTCCCTTTTGGTATCAATAATAATTCTATGATACTAACACACAAAAAAAGATGAGGTTTAACATTGGTTAGACCTCATCTGGACTGGGAAAGGCACACTGAGCCAAGGCTCATTTCCAGGTGTGACCTGGGGGAAGGGTACATGGGAGAATACTGTACATCATATACAGTGGGTACAGCACAAACAAAAAAACAGTATAAATGCAGTGCAAACAAATACAGGTGTGTGCAAGTGGAAAACAGTATGAACCTAAAAGATGAACAACGACAATCAATGGAACCATGGTGCATAATGATAACTTACATACTGAACAAAGCACAGAATAGCTAGGGCCATACTGGGCAGACAGAGAGGGGTACGCTACCCAACAGGCCCTAAAAAGAGAACGAGTTGGCCAGAGTAGAACTAGGAATAGGAACAGGATAGGGTAAAGTGAGCTGTTAGGAGCTGTTTGAGTGAGTGGTAAGAGGAGGAGTGGCAGAGCTGAGAGGGTAGATTATTTCAGAGGGAGTGTAGGTGGAAGGAGAAGGTAGTTTGCCCAAAGGTAGTATTGCAGCAAGCAAGAGCACAAGATTCAGCAGATTAGAGTTGGTAGGAGGATGGAAGAGAGGGTGCGAGAAAAGAGGATAGATACGGAGAGAGGAAGGAGGACCAGAATTTGAAGAGAAAAGAGGAACAATGGAGGAAAACATGAACATAAGTGGAGGGAGAGAGAGAGGTTAGCATAGTGTGAGCAGTGGCGGGTGAAGGGAAGAGTGTCAGAAGTACAAGGGCAGAAAGTGTGAAAATGAGGGTCTAGTCTAGCAAAGGAGGACTTTGGGGTGGTCCCATGGACCACCTCCGCATAGGCAAACACTGGCAGAATCATCTTAAGTAGGCCCTCACAGAGAATATGGAAGATCAGGCAAGATTTGTGATGAAGGGCACCAAGACTGGGGTGAATCTTTTTATGAGTGGCATTGCTGTAAATAGTGTCAATCCAGCTACAGTCCAAGGTATTTGAAATGAAAAAACCCTCATCAAATGGGATACCATACAGGGTTTTACACATTTTGGGGGAGCTGAGCCTTGCAAGCTTTTGACTAGCATCAAAGGACATGAAGCCCATCTTTTGGCATTAAGTGTTAGCAAGTGTAACAGGAACCAGCATTAGACTTTGTAAAAGTCATGCTGCAGTGACAATTCCAGATCACTGAGAGATCAGCGGCAAAGAGTTTGTGTAGTCAGCAGACACATGGATGTTCTTTTTAACACAGACAATGGGAAGATCATTTAAGAAGATGGAGAACAGGATGGAGCCCAAGACCAAGCCTTGGAAAGCCACAAGAGAGGATGGGAAGGGTGGGGAGGGGAGGGGAAAAGATGTCACCAACCTAGACTGACAGCTAGCCAGAGAGGTAGGAGTGGAACCAAGGTTACAGTGCTGGGCACCATGCCATAAGAAAGGCGTTGTTGCCTGGGAGCAGGTGCAGAAAATGGAGTGGGTGCAGAAAATGGCAGCAACCAAGATAATGCACAATCTCTAGAATACAGACGCAGCAAAATTTAATTTTGCTGGTGAAATTCCAGCGAATTTGTGAATTTTGCAATGTGAAATTCACGCATTCCGCAAAATATTTCGCAGGTGTGAAATGTGGAATTTTGCCCACAAATGGCAGAATTTTGCCCTCAAGTGGCGAAATTCCACTGTTTGCGGGCAAAATTCCACATGGGTGGTAGCATCACGATGGTAGACAGTCTGTTTCACTTTTCTTTTTTTTTTTTTTCAATTCAAAGTTTATTAATTTTCATACATATAAGAACAGCTCCAAACACGGCCAATAAGGTTATACATTAGACAGAAAAGAGCTTCCACTACATACAACGGAGCTGCTCTCCCCCATACCCAATCCCCCCTCCCTACCCTACCCCCTCCCCCATCAGCACAGCTCCAACTACTCAGACGGTAAGTCATCCAAAACTATGAAATTGCTTTAATATTATCTAAGTGAAGAGCAGCGTGTAAAAAGGATCCCAAATTTGCTTATATCTATTCATCCTATTGCTTAGACTAGCCACCATTTTCTCCATCCTGAGATTAGCCAGTATTTCTTTAAGACATTTCGAAAAAGGAATATCTACGTCATCTTTCCAATGACGAAGGATAATAAGGAAATTAGTGCTATATAATACCTTCTCGATATCGCAAGGATGAGGGTATAATCCCCTAACAAGCATACCTACGGAGTAAAAAGGTCAGAGAGGCCCAATAAGGGATCCACCTTCTGTTGGATATCCCCCAGAGGGTGGAAGCCTTAAAGCATGACCAAAATATGTGATAGAGCGTACCATCCGCCTGCCCACATCTGGAACAAGAAGGAGAGTCAATGGACCGTACTTGTATAACTTTTGGGGAGTGTAATATATGTTATGTAAAATATGAAACTGCGCAAGACGTAACCTATCCTGAGTAACATATTTATGACAGTTTACCCACAATGCTGCCCAGTCTATCTCTGAGTTGGGAAAATACGATGCCCAATATCTCTCCGGTATAAACACCTCCGGATATTTACAACTATATAACATTTTATATATATCAGATACTGAATGAGGGCTACTAAACATCGAGAGCAGCATATCCCGGAACGCATTCCTACAACGTTGAGGCGGAACCGGACCAAATACCTTTGTTAACAAGTGTTTTAACTGGAATACTTTAAAAATAGACTTAGTGGGGATGTTAAGGCCACTCAATATTGTAAAAACTGAGAGCCATGAGCCATCCGGAGCAACAACGTGAGAAAGCTTAACATTTTCCAACTGTGGGAGCCATTTTGTCATGATTGGTTTGTTACTTATAATTAGGATTACCCCCAACGGGTTGAGCTAAATCTACAGTATGACCATATTCCATAAAATGAACATATCTGGGAGTGCACCCTGACCGAAATCACAACGGGGTGGATTTCAACAAGGGGGGAGGGCACTCGGCTTGATATAAAACAACAAAGCTGGCGACAGGCCACACTGCTTAATTAGAGATGGCTCTATTTTGAGCCAAATAGGGAGCCAACCCACTGAATCTGGTTCTCCCATACTCTCCATCCATCTAACGTATTTTACCATGTGACTCGCCCAGTAGTGAAAAATCATGTGTGGAAGGCGAGGACCCCCCTTTATCCTTGGGAGCCGCCAGTTTATGAAATGCAATCCTGGGTTGCCTATTAGCCCAAATAAATTTTGTTATTAAAGCATTGACTTTGCGGAACCATGAAACGGGAATCCAATTATTAAGCGAGTACAATGGGTAAAAAGTCCTGGGGAAAAAGTTCATCTTAATTAAATTCACATGCCCCCAGAGTGAGATAGGTAGTTTGGTCCACCTATCTAAATCCGCTCCTAAAATTTTAACTAAGTCATCCAAATTCAACTTCTGAGCCAGAGCGGGGTTCCTAACTACTTGTATCCCTAAATATTTTAAAGAGTTTGGTGCCCAGGACATGCCATATTCTACAACACTTGACTTAATCACTCTATAGTTGAGAGGAAACACAAGGGATTTATCAATGTTCAATTTGTAATTGGAAAGATTAGCAAATTCACGCACAGTCGTCAACAAAGCCGATATTGATTTATCCGGATCAGATAACTGTAACAATAAATCATCAGCGTATGCCGACACTTTAACCTCATATCCCTGGATGGATATTCCTTGGATCATGGGGGAGAGCTTTAAATGGCAAATGAGGGGCTCCAGATATAAATTGAAAAGTAAAGGTGATAAAGGACAACCCTGTCTGGTTCCTGAATACAATGAAAATGTTTCCAAAATAACACCATTAACCATTACTGTAGCTGAAGGGGTATTATAAAGGGATTTAATCCAATTCTGAAAAAGCTCAGGGATGTTTCACTTTTCTTAAAGAAAAAGGAAGCAGCTTCAAACTACAGCTTACATATGCAAATTCTATATAGATCAATAGTTATGAAAACTAGGGAGAACTGGGGCCTTTGGGGGATTGACTGTGTCCTTGTAAGGAGGTTAGGGTTTCTGCCCACTGCAGGAGAAAATGACACTTCATGGTGACCTTACAGAAGTCTTCTTAATAATGCAGGGCTTTAACAAAGTTGATTTATGCCAGTTTTTTCCTATAGTAAAATAGTAAAAGGTTGAATAATTAGTGGGACCCTATTCTGAAAATGTAGAAACTCTCAGTAGAAGGTTAAATTAGGGAAAACCATTTCACGTAGAGAATAACAATGTGGAGTATGTTTCCTGAGGATACCACTATAGTGACTTGTCTTTCTGTAGAAAGCCAGATACTGGAGTATAGCATAGTGATGGGTGAATGGCACTAAGATCAACCAACGCATAGTAAGTCTGTTTAGGACAATTTGTCTGTCATCGAGGCACAGGTCAGGAAGACTAGGAAAACTAGGAGCAGTTGTAGAATTCACCAAAATTAGTTATTTACAGTAGCAGTATCATAAAATAAACTTGTTCAATATAACTATTTACAAAGGAAAAATAAAATAAAGTTTTCTTTCAGTCTATGTATCTCTTGTTCTCCTCTAATCTTTCTTGCAGTTGCAGCATAGCTCTGTTATAAGTCTTTTCAACCCCCATCCTTGGCAAACATCCTGCCCTTGTAAGTTTCAGGAGCTGCTAGAACACCGTGTGCTTGAGCTGAGAGGCCCCTTTTTTCAGCTTTTCCATAAGGCTGGAAGATTTGCACTCAAGTAACCTCTAGAGTTTACAATAGCTTTCTGCAATCATCTCAAATTATATACATTTCAACTGTAATACAATATATTTTCTAAACACCAGGGATCTCAATATCAGTTACACTTCCATACAATGATTTGCATATATTTTTATATTAACAGATCTAGATATGCAAGGGTGGGCTGAGAGACAGTGAGAGGCAGAGAACTGCGAGATTGTCGGGGTGATCTAAATCTGAAGTCTCACAGGAAAATTGGGTTGTGCAACCAGACAGAGAAGAAACAGAAAAGGACAAAATAGATCCTTACATTTAAACACTTTCTCTAAATGGGACAGGGTTCTATTCCACCCTGTCACATGGTCATTTCCCTGTCCCTCCAAGTTTTTATATGTTGAGGAAGAGTGAAATACATGGACTGTCAGAATCTACAAAAAGGGAGTGATTAGTCACACTGGAAATGAACAAGGGTCTGTCAGCCATGCATCCTGGTTAAAGAGCTTACAATAAATAAACATGGAACTCACAAAATACTCCAGAAAATCATTTCACAGACGATTAAGTAAATCATTTGCTCTTTTGTTTGGGTTGTAGGAGAAACTCCTTGTCCCATGAAAAGAAATCACTGAAAGACATGAAACAGCTTAACAAATTTCAAGTTTCAGACTTCTGGACTATATGCGGTGAAACATTTTCTGGAATTTTATTGATTAAAACAGGTCTTTTCAGTGAAATGTGTTGTAGTTAGTGGCAGAAAAGAAGTACTTTAAACACATCAGGGTCTTGGTAGAAAGAAAAAAATGCACCACAGAAATGTAGGCCTTCTCTTTTTACTTCCATTTAGTGCAGACACAGAGGGAACACTTCTCAACACACACAGGAAGACTCACAGAGGAAGAGTTACAGTAAATGCATTCCTTAAGCTGTACTAACATTTCTTAAAGCTGTACTACATGTAACAATCCCTCCTGACTTAACTAGAAAGTGTGTAAGTCAATAATTCAGAAATAGTATGAAGCTATTAAAGTTATTACTACAATGTTCCTTTTAGTTAGTCTATGTTATCAGACTATATCTTTACAAGTCCATTCTCTTTGGCGGATGTCTTATACGTCCTGACTGACGTAGTAGGACTGGAGGCTGTTGCACTGAAATCTGATTAGCATCAGCCACATCTTGTCTCAATTGCTGTGGTTCCACTGTCTATTCCTGTTCTTGTACTGGAACAAATAATGCTGGATAACTACCCTGACTCTGGGTATCCCTTTTTTGTTCTGTCTCAATTCTAGTACATAATTGGTCCACATGTTTTTTCACTCTCCTCTGGTTAGTCAGTCGAACAGTATAGACATTTCCAAACTTTTTTCTACATGCCTTCTATCCATCTCTTCGGGCCTGCATACGTTTTGACCCACACAAGATCATTGGATTTGAAGGATCTGGTCTTAGGAAGCATTTCAATTACAGACTTATAGCCTAGAGGGTGAAGAAAGTCCAACTGAGTTTGAATCTGACGTCCAAACAACAGTTCTGCAGGGGATATTCCTGTGACACAATGTGTTGTTCGATACATCACAAGAAAGTCCAAAAGGGCTATTTGTATTGCCGTTGGTGTAGTAGGATTAGCTGTGTCCATACTCTTTTTAAAAGTCTGAACCAGGCGTTCCACTTCACCATTTGAACTTGGATGGTAGGGAGGTGAGAAAATATGGCGGATACCACGTTGCTGGCAAAATGCTTGGAATTCAACAAATGTGAACTGTGGTCCGTTATCAGAAACAATCACTTGCAGAAAACCGTGGGTAGCAAAGATAGAGTTCAGCACTTTGATGGTACTCTCAGTAGTTGTTGAAGACATTTGATGAATTTCTGGCCATTTACTATAGGAATCAGTTAAGAGTAACCACATGGAATTTAAATAAGGTCCTGCAAAATCCATATGCAACCTTTGCCAGGGTTTTTCAGGTCGTTCCCAATGGTGAATTGGAGCTCTTGCCAGATTTCCCATTGATACAGCACAACCTTCGCATCTTTGAACAACCTGGTATATGTCTCTGTCAGTGGAAGGCCACTATATGTGAAGTCTGGCCAGGGATTTCATTTTAGCAATGCCTGGATGGCTCGCATGCAAAAGAGTCAACACATTTGAGTGATAACATTGGGGTGCTATGACATGTAATCCCCATAGAAGACACCCCTCAGTAATGGACAACTGCTGTCTCTTTGTGTAGTTGGGCTGTAGTTCAGCTGAAAAAGTAGTGCTTTGCGGCCAACCCTCAACATATGCTGATACACTTGTTTCAAAATGACATCTTGACTAGTCGCTTTTGCATTGTACTTGGCTAGAACTGGAAGCTGATCTAACTGTTGTAGCTCCATGGCACACACACAACAGTAGAGTCCTCTATATATTTGAATTGCGCTGGGAAACTATCTGGCCCCACCTGGCATACTAACGGCTCCTCTTTAAGTCCCACATTGAACTCCATTCCTCTGGATACTGGTAATCTTGACAAGGCATCCACATTTCCATGCTGGTCGGTTGGTATGTAACCTCGAAATTATAGGCAGACAGATTTAATGCCCATTGTTGAAGTCGGATAGTCACTGTTTTTGGAATTCCTTTTTCTGGACTGAAAATTGTCGCTAGTGGCTTGTGATCTGTCTTCAGGTGAAACTTGTAACCTAGCAAGTATTAAAAATTTCTGAACTCAAACACAATCGCTAATGCCTCTCTCTGAATCGGGCATAATTTCATAATTCTTCATGTCTGCTTGGTAGCCAGCCACCTAGTGGGTGCTCGCTTCCCCACCCCCAGCCCCAGGAGGTCATCTTTGACTTTAGTTTCCCTTTCTACCTGTCCCACCCATTCTTGAAGCCCTCCACTGTGCCCTCCTCCACCAGCCACCCAGGCTGCGCATTCCACGGTTCCACCACCCTCTCAGTGAAATAATGCTTCTTACGCTCCCCCCTGTAATTTCCCCCCTCCAGCTTCCACTCATGCCTCCTAGTTGTTTCCCCTTTCTTTAGCCTAAACAGCTTCTTGGTTCCGCTCTCAGTTATTCCTTTTACACTTTCACATACTTGAAGATCCCTGTCATATCTCCCCTGTCCCTCCTCTCCTTCTGTGTGCACAGCCCAAGGTCTTCCAGTCTCTCCTCATAGGACCTCCCCTCCATGCCCTGAATCATCCTGATCGCTGTCCTCTGGAGACTCTCTATCAGCATTATATCCTTCTTCAGATGAGGTCTCCAGAACTGTACACAGTACTCAAGTTGTGGCCTGACCAAGGCATTATATAGAGGGAGGATCACCTCCCTCCTCCTGGATGTATTTCCCCTGGCTGTACAGCCCAGTATCCTGTTAGCTTTGGCTGTGTTTTTTTTCTACAGTTTTCAGAGTTATTCATTTTTGACGTCTACCACCATCCCTAGATCCCGCTCACCCAATGTGGCTTGCAGTGTGACCCCCACCGGGTGTAAACATGGCCCGGGTTTTTGACCCCCAAATGAAGTGCCTTACATTTTCCGGCATTAAATTTCAATCCCCACCTCCCTGACCACCCCTGCAGGGTATCCAGGTCCCCCTGGACTGTCACTCTCACTTCTTCCCAGTCCACCAGTGCTCCCAGTTTAGAATCGTCTACAAAGAGACTCAGTCTTCTCCTAATCCTCCTCCCTATATCCGAGACATAGGCATTGAACAGGAGGAGCTCCAGTATTGAACTGTGTATGTATATTTATGTATTTATGTAACAATTCATTTAGAATAGTGCATTTAGTGGCTAAGCCAGGTATGAAACAGTCATAGTAGCGCACCATACCCAAGAATGAACGCAACTCTGAAACATTCTGCAGTTCAGGCATGTGCACAATGGCTTCCACCTTTTCATCATTTGGACGAATTTCGTCTTTGTCAATAGTGTAACCTAGGTACGTGACACTTGGTTGACAAAATTGGCATTTTTCTCTCCTGAGTCTGAATCTACTCTGTTGCAATCTGTCCAAAGTCTTTTGTAAGTTAAGTAAATATTCTGCTTCTGTCTTGCCTGTGACAATGATGTCATCCAAATAACAAGTAACACCTTTTATGTCACCCACCGTTTGCGCAATCACTTTCTGAAAAATAGCCGGTGTGGACGTAAGGCCAAAACATAACCATTTGTACTTATACGGTCATTGGTGTGTATTAATCACTACCATTTTCTGAGAGTCTGTATCCAGCTCCACTTGAACGTTATGCATCAACGAGGTCCAGTTTAGAGAACCCCACACCACCATTTAGTCTATGAAAAAAGTTCCTCAGGTAAGGGGAAAGGAAATACATCTGTGCTAAGTACTGGATTAAGTGTCACCTTAAAGTCCCCACATTTTCAAACCGTACTTGGTTTAGATACCACCACAGCTGGAGTAGCCCAATCTGAACTTGAAACCTTTTCCAGCACACCTGCTTTTTCCAGTCTGTTCAGTTCTGCCCCAACCACCCGGATTTAAGGCAACAATAAGTTTACGTGGTTTACAAAACCTAGGGACTGTATTAGGCTTTGTAATTAACTTTGCTTTAGCTGTTGTGCAACATTCCATAATGCTGTACAGTTCCAAATTGCTTACTTGCCTCCAATGCAGAAAGTAACAAAATGGTGTAATTCAGTAAGCTGGAGCTGTGAAAATTTTCACCGTCCTCATCGCCAGTTTGTTGTATTTGGTGGCTGAAAATAAGTACCTTGAACACATCAGGGTCTTGGTAGAAAAAAAACATGCACTACAGAAATTTAGACCTTCTCTCTTTACTTCCAATCAGCTCAGACACAGGGGGAACACTTCTCGGCACACACAGGAAGAGTTACAGTACATGCATTTCTTAAGCTGTACTAACATTTCTTAAAGCTGTACTACATATAACAAAATGCATTTTCATATCTACAGAATTAACTCTTGTTGATGAATTCTTGTTTTTGCATTAAGTCCTCACAACAAGGAGTGATTTGTTCAATTGCCATGTAGCTGTGATAGGCGTCTTGCTAATGTACTGATTAATTATGCATGCTGTCGAGAGAATGCAATGTAGAAATTTTAAAAGATATAGGGTTGTGTGGATAATTAGGTATGGAAAGAAAAACAAATGCGTGCTTGATTGCTGTCCACCGTTTATGTCAGAACTGAATCTCAGAGAGAACAAGGAAGAGGAGCTATTAAGCAATAAGACATGACAGGGGGTGAGCATCGTGGCAGGATAACGGTATACTTTGGGTGTATTGTGAGGCACGAGACATCACAGAGTGCCTGGAACCAGCCAAGAAATGCCATTTTCCAGCCACAGTGCTCACTTGGGAGTGAGTTACTGTGATTGTTAAATGGATTGAACATTTGAGAGGTGAAAAATGCACAAAGATAAAATAATTATAACGCTTTTTATTATTTTTAAAAACTCATTCACCCCACCAGAATAGTCCCAGCACATTTCAGCATTGGTATGCATTCTAATTTCAAATATCATGCCCAGCAACATACATATTTTTTAAAGAATTAGGACTTAAACCCTGTTTTTTCTCCAAACCACCCCATTTACTGGTTTTCTCACCTTTCACAAGACCTTCTTTTTTTTATATTATTTGCTCCCTTTTGTTTACTGTGGGATAGAAGATTTCAGATCTCTGCTCAGTTATACTGGCAGAATGTTCCTCCCTATAGTCGCACACCAGAAAGCCTCATGGAGCCAGGGCTTCTATTTCATATGTTGAAGGTTAAACAACAGAGACTTCCCAGTGAGAAGGTCCGAATAGGACAGAGATTATTCATGGATACCAAAGAAACGCCAGGGGCCAGATATTCAAAAATGGGCAAAATTGGGAGACAAAGGTTTGCACTGCACTTGTGTGTGCATCTGACCCAGAGGCTGCTCTATTCAGTCAGATAGTGGATTGGCACTATCCAGCTGAGTACTGGCCTGGGTCAACGCAGCACTGAGGCACTTTGCCCTGATATGGACCTGGGCTGTATCCCAGCCCACAGGAAATTGCACCCCGGGACTGGATAGTGCCAGGAGCCATGGCATGATATTCAGCCTCGCCATGCAGATGAGCCCATTGGACATGCAAGGTGCTAAGGAGCAATTTGCATGCCAATTGTGGCCCATTTACATTGGAAGCTGCAGCCAAGTTGCACCTGTAGTGTGGCTAGCGGCATCCCCCACTCCACAAACACCTGGTCTGCATATATCCACCTTGCCTTGGAGTCTAGTGGCACCCTCACCCCATGAACACCCCTTCCGAAGATGTCCTACAGCACCCTGGTGTCCAGTGGTGCCCCCCACCCCCGAACGACTGTCCTGGGAATTACGCAGGATTCCTTGGTGTCTACTGGCAACCCTCACCTTCCAATCCCTCATCCCAGTTAGGTACCATGATTCCCTGGTGTCGGGTGGTACCCTCACACTCTGATTACCCATCCCTGGACTTGCAAAGGATTCCCTGGTGTCTAGTGGCATCCCTCACCTTCCGATTCCATATCCTGGTACCTGCAGAGGATTCCCTGTTATCTAATTGCATCCCCCCACCCTCTGATCCCCAGTCTTGGTACTTGCAAAGGATTCTCTGGTGTCTAGTGGCACCTCCCCACCCTCAAATTCCCTGTCCCATATAGGACACCCTAACTCTGGTGGCTAATGGTGCCTCCAACCCCAGATCTCTTGTCCTATGGTCCAAAAAACAGTGCTGGCCTCCAGAGGTACTCCCGCCAACTGGTCAGTATACGGAGAGGGAAACTTTGGTGGAGCAGCAGCCTCCCTACCCACTCCACCTGTACCCAGACCATCCCTCCATCCAACACCCCCCCTTACCAGTAAGCCAAGGTTGTGTGTGACCTCTGATACAGCAACCAACACAACCCTCCTCGCTCCTCCTCAGCTGTCCTCGTATGGGCTGCCTATAAAGGTGTGTACAGTTTACTGAGAGGGTGAGGGGGTGCCACTAGACACCAAATAATCCTTTGCAGGTACTGGGATGGGGACTTGGAGGGTTTGGGGGAGTGCTACTAGACACCAGGAAGTCCTTTGCAGTTACCAGACTGGGGAACCGGAGGATGGGGGGTTGCCACTAGACACCAGGGAATCCTTTGCAATTACCAGGATGAGGGTTCAGAGGGCGAGGGGTGCCACTAGACACCAGGGAATCTTCTGCAAGTACCAGTACAGGGGATCGGAGGGTGGGGGAGTAGCACTAGACCTCAGAGAATCCTTTGCAAGTACCAGATTGAGGGATCGGAGGGTGCTACTAGACACCAGGGCATCGTGGTGCTTCACTGGAATGGGAGATCAGAGGGTGGGGGGTGCCACTGGATAACAGGGAGCTGTCTGACAAACAAGATGGGTGGATGGGGGCATGCAGCTGCAGTACAACCGTCCCACCATTGGTGGAGTGAGGGTTCAGACTTTGTGCCCAGTTATGTCAGGGTTTTTGGAGGTGGAAAATAGTGCCGCTTCTGGTGTCATTTGCCACCTATTCAAACCTTTGAATTTGGCACTGCACCCATTTGCAGAAAAGGGACCCCTCATTTGCATGGGTACAGCGTTATTTTAACGCCTGGGTGCTAATGGGTTTAGCCCACACTACAGGGGTCTCTGAATATAGACCCCACCTCAAAATCCCAGCACAAACCCGGTTAGCGAGGGCAACCATGTGTTGGTGCCCACACTAACTTTTGAATATTAAACTATGTATTGTAGTAATTTGAGTATATGTGTGTAAGAAGAGGATTATGAGAGCAAATAACATTCAATATATGTATTTTTTTTTAATTTAAGGCAGTTGTGTTTTTAGGGCCTAGATGAATGTTTTTAGTGAGTAAAGGTGGTGGCTATATTTGTGATAGCAATCAGGAGTGTGTGATTAGTAGTATTGACTAAATTGTGAAGAGGCTGCTGCTGGATCTTTACCTGGTGCTGTTGTGCTGAGATAACAGCATAGATAAAGATGTCCCTTAGACAATTAGGTTTCACGATTCTTGAAACCCATTTGATAAAATAAGTATAATTATTGGGAGTTGATTGATGCCAACATTGCTGCTTTCTTTCTTAAACTGTATGACACCCAAGTGCTAGAAACATCTCTGCATGACTTGAATACTGGACATCTAGTATTACCTTGTAAGTTGAGCCACATTTAACTTTCTTTTTGGAGAGGTGCAGGTTCAGTAAAGTGGACACTTAGGGATTTTATTCAACAACATCCCAGTTGGCACTTATTTGAGACTTTTGACATAATGACATACTGCTACAGTATGTCAGTTTCAGAATGATGACTCTCAGACCTTTTTTTCCTAAAGCATATCAGATTGCAGTTTTGAAATGATGACATTTTGACCATACTGTCTGAAAGCTGTGTGGTATTACAGTCAGAGGACAGCCACTGTGTCCTGAGGCTTGAATATAACATTGCTACTGTAAGCTATCTGCATTCATGTACAGACACACACACACACATAGCAATGAAGCCTTAGGAATTAATGACAGAACTCTTGAAAGTATGCTGAAGAGAATTAGTAGGCTTAATATAGTCTTTTGCTATTGGAACCACGCTAATTAATTCCAAATAGCCTCCATATGCTATAGCTTAGCCTTCTCATAGAAGTTCATGCTGGGTGCAAGCACTGACCACTCTTGCCTTTGCTTACTCATACGAGAAATTTGTAATCTAGAAAGGAGCCCCCTCAACACATCCTGCAGAAGGATTAACAGGCCTATACTGCACTAGGTTTTTACCCTACAAATTCTGACTAATGAAGAAAAAAACACATTGTTTTGGGTTTAGAATTAGATTTTAACTTAAGACATATGTCTATATCTGTTGAGATATATGTTTTATCCCCTGCCCTGGTTACTGATTGCCATGCTACAGGTCTGGTACTGTGCCCCAAGGGTGTCCTATTTAATGTGATGCCCTGTATGGTAACTACAGTAGTACTGTTGTGACAAAGTTGGTGTTTGTTGGTGCATAGCCCTCTTAACAGATGTTTCTTGTGTCATAAATGGCAAACTAGGATGTATTATTTACTTCTAAGTAGCTTACTGGATGTTGCATAAAACATTATACGTGTTCCACACATGTGTAACTTGATTTGTATAGATCATGGTACAGGTCCAATAAAAAGTAAATTACAGGTGTATAACATGTATGATATGTAATAGAAGATCCACACTGTATTGCATGAAGAGAAGTCAACAATACATGTTCTGCTTCATGAGCAGCATGCAAAACCATATGGAAAGAAATATACATATGTAAAATGCATATTACAATAGAGGGAGAGACTGTACGGGGTCTGCACTAAAATAGCATATAAGTATATATAGCTTTAGTGATTGCCGTATGGACAATATACCTTTCCAGGCCCCCCACCCTTCGAGGGGAATCAAAAGACTGAAAGGTGATTTTCTTCTAAAGAAGAGTGCCCTGGTACAAATGTATTTGAAAGAGACTGTTGCTTTATTACTTGCTAACTGCTTGTGTAGTAATTGTTCTTTTCTCTTTTCAAGTCTGTGTTGCTTAGAATAAAACATTGAATGGTATACAGTAGTACAGGTTATCTGCTTGTCTGCTTGTCATGTGAAACTCATGACATTGTGAGATTTATGTGAGGTCCACTACACTGGGATTAAAATTTGATCTTGAGATAATTTAATAAGTAAATTTGCCTCCAACACATTTGGCTTCCACGTTTGAGTTGCGGTAACAAAAACATGGGTCATAGCAATCACAATTACCTTGTGTAAATAAACTGACGTTACAGATTTGTAACTAACTTCACATAACACTATTTTCTTTCAGTTTTTCTTTTTAGCTGATAGGCTCAGTACAGCAGTCTCAGTTTCACTTTGGCATATAATCATTCCCTATGATGACAGTGTATACCGTTCTTAGCAAAACATGCACACACATTAGCTATTCGATGAACCCCCAGCCCCCTAGGTAAAATCTCACTCCTAGCCCTTTTAGTTTCTAGCCAAAAATGAGACATTAGCTAGGGAGTTTATTTGGCATGGGCTTCTAGTCATTGACAAACACTTGTTTTTACCTGGTTTATGGAGGTAGGGGAGTGATGCTTGCTGGCATTCTCTCCCCGCGAAGGTTTGATCCTATGGCAGATCTTTGGAGCCGGTGGAAGTCTTGTTCCTGAACGACTTGTCGCATCGTGATTTTGAGGCATGGTAGATGGCATAGGATATGCTTATTGTTGTCTTTCCCAGAGGCCGTGTAACTTTGAGTTGCTGCAGAAAGTATTGTTGCTTACAGATAATACGATGATGGTACAGTATCAGAGTATCAGATGTTGACCATCTTGATGAGTGTTGGATTTTCAAAACACCATGGTTGATGGCATTAGATGTATAAAATTAAAAAAAAAGAAAAGAAAACTCCTGATGGCATTAGATGTTTAAATATTATCTTGATGGTGTTGTTTTGCAGACATACCACATCTGTTGATGGCATGAGATGTTCAGAATACGATTGTTGATGACTTGCTGGATGTTAAGCAATACCATAACTCTCTCAAGAAATGGTTGTATTTATTTAGTACATTTTAGAGCAAAATATTTTAACTCACATCATCAGACATTAAGACGGCTAAGCTGAAGTTTGCTTACACTTCAGTTAGAAACGTTTGATAAACATGTTTTCACCTAAGTGTTTCAAAAACCTCCACTGGGCAAAATTGATAATACTTATGATGCACTAGTTTATGCACATTTAGCGCCACATGTCTGGTCTATTCCTAAACAAGGTTCCAGATTACACTGTAGCCTTACACTACACTTGGGGAAAAACAAGCATATCTGTACATTATTGAACAGCAGAAATTATATGAAAAAACTTACAGAAAACTGAGCAGGCATTTCCAACCTATAGAAATGACAGGCTGGCTATTGGCAGAAAGAGTGAATCAGGCATGTAATTCAAGTTCAAACTTGACCTGGAAATATGTGACCCTGTATTGCCTACAGCATACGTAGCTTATTTACTGATTGCTGTATGTACAACATAGCGTCATATGAAGTTAGTTACAAATATGTAATGAGTCAGTTTCTTTACACGAGGAGTACAACACCAAATTCAAATCAAGCCACGCATCTTAAAGTAGTGTAATGTACACCTCTATGGTTCAACTCAGTAAGACTGCAATTTACACATTTTGAATGTTTTGGTCCTGTATGAGGACCAGACTACTGATACATGTCCCCTGGCACTTATCTTGGCCTTGGGACATGAGTGTAGTGGATGGATGAGGGGGTGGGAATTAGGGTTGACATTCCTAAAAATACATTATTGTACATTATGGGCATTAGGACTTGGAACATTCCAACTAATGCATTAACATAGTTTTCTGCCATAAATATCATAGAAACATACTGTTCTGTTACTCATAATATACTATCCAGTTCACTCCCAATTTGGCTTTCTAATGGACTTGGTCAGCATGCATTCCTGTGGTTGACAACTGCTATTTGCCTTAACTAGACCTATGAGAGGGTCCCTATTGCTCAGCTTGACCTACGACCAGGTCTCATCCAGTCAAGACCCACGAGAGGGTCCACAGTGTTCAGTCCGACCTACGTACAGGTCTCCCTATGTCTGCTGTCATCCATTACAACCCACGTAAGGGTCCCATGCTCCTTACCATAAGCAGGTCTAATGCTTATTACAATTCACTTTTCCACATTTTGGAGACATGCCAACCATATCCATTACTTCAGGACTCAGGGCAAGCACTGTGGACGATGGTCTCTTTCTGCACCCCGAAGTCCGCATCTTGAGCATGCGAAGCTTGGGGCAGGGTCCTTGTCACCTGGCCCATATTTGGGAAGGTTCTCACTCTGGGTGGATCTTCAGTCGTCAACTGTACCAATGGCACCTCTCGATGTAGCATTTAAGACTTCAGCGGTGAAGGGGTGGGGCTCTCACAGGACGGGCCCCTTTAGCTGCCCAAGTGGGTTCGGAGGCACTCTTTCATGGTATTCTACCTACGACCACCTCTGGTTCACCTGGTTTGTTCATAGATTGGTAGGCTGGCTGAGCGCCTCGGCGGTCATTACACTCCTCCTTTTGCCTTGGTCAACTCTTGTTGTAGAGAGCGCTCGCAACCCTCCACGGCATTCCAATTAGAGGGATAGACTGAGAGTGTTCCCTGAAATTGCAGTTCCCTTTGATTGGTCTACTAAATTGCAGTAGCAGAGCCGTCACTAACCAAAACCGTCACTAACCAAACTGTCCCAAAGCCGGGAGGGAAGGCGACCTAGGCCTTGGATCCCCAGAGGTTTCCTCCTTAAAGGGTTTTTTTCTTCTCCACCGTGCCAGTGGTCATAATACTAGATAGGCATCCTTGTAGTCCCTAGGTCACTTAGCTAGGTTTCCCACTTAGGTGGGTTTCTGCTGTTGGATGGAGTTGGGTGGATGTCCCGTAATTGTCCTGTCTCCCCCTTTGGATTCATTCTCTCTCTCTCTCTTTCTCTCTCTCCTTAGGAAGCCAAGCCTCCGTGCCTTACAGTCAGACCTCCGAGTGGGTCACTATTCACCTATCATTTCCTGCCTACTTTACTCAAACAATACGACCAACTGACCTGTGCTACCAGTTGAACCGCATACTTACTGACCTATGTACAGGTCTTCATTGACCCATGCTACCAACTGAACCTATGCTACCAACCGACCTACATACAAGTCTTCATTGACCCGTGCTAACAACTGAACCCATACTACCAACCGACCTATATACAGGTCCTCAACCCTGATATGTGTTCACTCCTTGTATGGTTTGCTTGACACTCTTTGGGCTTCTGCCTAAGCTACCTTTAGTCAAGGGATTCACTCCTGCGGCACCTCAAGCGGTGGAACCCTCCCCTAGGGTTTCTTGCCTTCTTACCTCTACAGGGTGGTATATCCCATGGATAGAGAGGCGAACACCCAAAGTTTATCTGCGTTACACAACCACAAAACCAGTTGCACAGGCACATTGAAGTACAGTGGTCCCTCACTATTACAAACCCTGCTGTAATGAATATCTATTGTAGTGAACTAACTCCTGAATCATACTTAGTCTCAGTTGCTGAGATAAACTGAAATCAGTTAAAGCCTGCCTGTTGCTAGTTGAGTAGTACACTTTGGATGCCGTCCTGCTGGAGGGCCCCCCAGCCCTCCCAACCAGGACAGCCCCGGACCCTCCCCAACGGAACTCCACAAAAGTCCTCCGGGTAGCCCAGCGCCCAGCCATCACGGCCAGCCCATTTTCCTTGTTCTTGTCCCCATGGGAGCGTGGATGTGCAGTGACATCAGGCACTGCATGCCGATCTCCGCCGTGTCCTCCCCTCGACAAGCACTTCGCTGGTAGTACCCCCCGGGCATCCCCAGAGGTCACTACCGCGTGATAGGTGATCCCCAACCCACCCTAGGACTAGAAGAGCAGTTGTCAGATGCTTGATCCTAGTCCTCCCCTGCCGACCTCTGACAGCCTGGGCTTGTTCCCGAACCCGGGTCGCCAGTATGGTGCGAGGTGTGTGCCCAGCACCTCAACCCTCAGCGCCACCAGGCCTGCGCGTGGCAGTTGTTCTTAATGGCTGCAGAGCATCCCCCAGTGCCCAAAGATGAGGATTTGTACACAGAGGACATTCCAGCAGTAAATTCAGTTGATGGTATCAGGAAAGAGCACCACAAGTGGAGAGTCTCTGGCATTTCACGGATGTCACTTCTGCTTCCTTGGTGGGGCTCAGGTGATGTGTGTAAAATGTTGGTGTAACCCCCCACCGGCCCCCTTATTTAACAAGAAGGCACACCTCTCACCACCAAAAACAGGTCAGGGATAGGAACAAAGAGGGGTGGGGGTTACATAAGATTAAAGCAAACAGATCAGCAGATACACCAACTAGAAAACTGTGTCTGATTGACCACCATAGACAAGATGGGACCTATGCAGACCACAACCAGGTGTGGCACAAAATACCTGGCACACACCTGGTGAGACCAATACATGACCAACGACCCAGGTCCCGGGGAGAAAACATTTGCTGAGGGCTGTGCTAGGTTTGCAGTTCTGGACAGGGGTACCCAAAGTAATTCCACATGGGGAGCAATAACATAAATGTCCAAACCAGGTTGGGATTCTAGAGTGTGGCTTTATTCCATAACACAGTAGGAACAATACAAAGCGAAGATGGACCCCCAAGAGCTACACACACTGGAAATGCAGACATCTAAGGTTCAGAACTCCCAAGACTTCCCACTTAGCATAGAATAACTGTAGAACTTTTGGACTACCCACCAGTAGAACACACTCTCCCTTGACTAGGCACATACGGCCTGTACTTGGTCACTTTCCATCGACTAGGCACATCCGGCCAGTACTTGGTCACTTTCTATTGACTAGGCACATCCAGCCAGTACTTGGACACTTCCCATATTGCATAGGGTAAATTATGTGGTACTCGGACCACTCCGAGCACAAGAGGCTTAACACGGTAGGACCCACATACTACCGGTCACTGGAGAACAATCCCACTCACTGGGGTAAAACTGTTTCTTCAGGCATTGGCCACATGCACTGATAGAAAACACAGGTGCCCTTCAGAACCCGTAAAAGTAAACTGGTCACTCCAGATGGGGGGTCTCCCATTTTTGTTTCCTAGTTCATACTCTGCCAATCATCTGGTAAATACACCTCACACACTGTAAAAACTGTAGATGCTGTTTTGAAATGTATATCACACTTAACATCATAAAACACCTCGGGGGTGTCGGAAGTAAACGTTCTGTCACATAGAACGATCACATACTGGACTCCACTGTGGGCAGACAACTTTTAAAGAAAAGTCTAAGGTGACAGGGTCCCTTTGTCAGAGAATTCACCTTTATAAACTGCAGGTACTCCTGGGAAAACTTCAACCATAGAGATGTACCCTTGAAAAGTTGTCATAACAAAGGCTGCTTCCAAAGTCATGGGAGGATCAGGGGATTGCCCCTGAAATCCTAGAATCCTGCTCCATCCCTCCAGGGATAAAGCACAGGAAAATCCAAACTGGAGACGGTTTCCACTACTTCAACAAGCTGGCAAAGCCGTCCTCCACTAGGGTGAGAAAGAAAACAACACATGAACACTGCAGCTCTAAATTAGAGCTGCAGCTACACTCTGCAGCCTCCCACTTCAGACTGACTCGAACATTCTGTCTCCCTCACTCACAGCTACTGTAGTGTGGCTTATGCAGCTGCGAGAGTTCTGAATGACATCACCTCCCCAGCTCTCAGCTGTGACTGACAGCAGAGAGGGAGACAGAGTAAAATCCATTTAGCTGGCATTTCACTAGCCACCTTCCCTGCCTACCACTAACTCTAACTGGGATTCTAGTAACCCCTGGGAACAAGTAGGTTACATTGGGATGGGTCTCCACTTGAAATGAACTTTAATGTCCTGTCTTTTTGATGAATTAAGCACTATAAATTGTACCTGGTGGTCACACTGAGTATGTTTGCCTCTCCTCAGCCAGGGCTTGTGTGCAGTCCCTTTCATGGCATGATTTTATATCTCTGAATTGGCCTTTGTTTGGCTCAGCCTTGCATGGGGACACTGGCCACCAGACGACAAAACAAACACAGTTGTTATTTGCAGAACTCCATTACTTAAAAAGTTTTTAAATTGAAGCCCATCTAGTCTTTATTTGTAAGAGTAGTTCCCTGAAAATGGGATCTTTATTCCATATGGTTCATCTGCTCCTGATACTTATTCCAGTTATGGTCATAATCGCTGCTTGTGACCAGTCTGCTGCTGCGAAAATGATTGTGGTGTCAGAAACTGAGGATTATGATCTCAGGGATAAGCATAAGGAATATTTGAACTCCAAGGCGCACAGAGCCACTGTTCCTTGTAACCTGCATATAGTGGTCTGTCATGTGGGAACATTAGGAGTGGCCTGATTTCACTTTAGAGCTGGGGGAGGACATGCTTTATTTAACTTTGGAAATAAAAAAAAAGACTTGAATCTTATAAATCACTCTAGCTACAACAGCTGGAGTGATTTACAGTATGAGAACTTAATAGGGCCTCTACCGGCTGTCTCTTATGGTATAACAGCTTCCTCTTGTGAGATTTGGGCAGCCAAAACCGCTCAGCTTCACTTCACAGTACTCTCGTCCAAACTATAAGTTTAGAGCTTTGCAGTCCTGTCACCCAAACTTCATGCTCGGAATCCCAGAAACCATGAGATAAGGTTTCTCAAATGAGGCCACCATGGCTGCATGCAGCCATCAGCACAATTTTGTGTGGCCATGGAGTTCTTTAGAGCACCCAAAACAAAGGTAATGTAATAGGCAATGTCTTGCCTTTAAAAAAAACAAAACATACAGGAGATACATTTTAAGTGGAAATACATCAAGGACTTGATTTAATACATACTGTGTGAAAAGATGTGTTACATTAGGGGGCTTGATGTATACCAGAGGGTCTAGGGTTAACAAAATAAGGAGTGTGTGTGGCCACCAGTGAGTTCTGTTGGCTGCACTTTGAGGCCACCAGGATTTGGGGCTTGAGAACCACTGCCATAATAGACACCCAGTGGAGGCCCTATTAATTCAAAAAGTTAACAGAACTACAGTACATACAGAGAACTGCGTCTTTAGTCATAACTGCCTTTCTAAGCACCCTAACACAGTGACTTCTGTTTCTTAAAGAGCCATTGTTGACTTTTGGAAAACTTTGGAAAACAATATTTAGACATGGCCAGCTTGTATTTCATATCTCTTCTATAGATTTGTGGTTCCCCTTATTTATTACTGAAAATATGTGCATGAACACAGGATTGTCATCACCTAGAAGTTACCTGCCCTTGTAGCTTATTCTCCACTTAAACTCCTAATCCTTTGTCTTAAAAATCATAGTCTGTTGCCATGGCAATAACTTTTGTGTCATAAACAGAATTTTCTGAAAGCACTTATATAATGTTTCCTTTACTATGACTAAATCAAGGAGTAATTGAGAGCTATGCAGGGTGATGAGTGCTAGGGGATAATAATGTTTAGTCACACGCAGTACTGAGATAAACTATGAAGTAAATACTGCAGCAGTACTTGCTCTTAGACACATGATTTTCTTTAGCCCAGCTATGTAAGATTAGTTTGATTGGTCTAAGGAGATATATAAATTCATATTCATTTTTCAGTCATTCAAAACCTTTTTTATCTTGTCAGGCACTACTATTTTGACTGCAGTTTTATACGGAGTGCAGGGCAAGAACCATAATTGGATCACGCTTGAGGTGATTGACTGTTACTACAAATGGGACAAGGCATGGGATCAATATGAAACCTTCGATGACAAAGACTAGGAGACATACTGCCCTGTTCCTGGCCCTGCTTCTAGTGACCTCGGCCTCGGGTCATCCTACACTCCTTGCAGGGGGGGGTTTCTCAGGCAACTAGTCAGACATCCCACTCGAGATGGGGCAGTACTGTACCTAGTGATGACAAACCGGCACAGTGTTGTAGGCATCAAGGCGGGATGCCACCAGGAGACCAGCACTCACTGTACAGTGTGGTTTAACACAAGGATGAAGGCAAAGACAAACCACACAATAATAAGGGTCCTGGATTCCAGGAGGGCAGATTTAAAAAAAAATGCATGAATGCCTCAGAGGCAGCATAACAGGGGAGATTGTATGGGTGGTGTGGAGGAACAGTGGGCCAGATTAAGGGATGGCACAATGAAGTCAACAAACCTCTGCGCAAAAGAAGTTAAAAAAAAAAAACAGGAGGAAAATATACCATTATGGTTCTTGAGGGAAGTGGCTGCAAAGGTAAAGGCTAAAAGGGTGGCATTTAGGAGGTACAAGGAGATGTAGAGGGAAGAGGATAGTGAGGTGCACCAAGAAAAGCAAAGGGAGGAAGGGAAGGTGGTGAAGATGTGCAAAGGCACAAATGGAGGAAAAGATAGCAAAAGGGGCAACGAAAAGGGGCAAAACCTTTTATATACATACGAACATATGAAGAAGTCAGCAGAAGAAGGCCATTTGGTTTATCTAGTCTGCTCGTATTGCAGGGGACACAGCTTGAGCTACTGTCCCTGCTTTCCCCACACCTTCCATCCTCCCTACTCATGATCCTTACCTTCCCCTATGCCTATCCCAGTCTCTCTTAAAGCTGCCCACTGTCTTCAATGAGATCACCTCTTCCGGCAGCACATTCCAAATGTCCACCACTCTCTCTGTGAAGAAGTGCTTCCTGACCTCCCTCCAGCTTAAGACTATATCCCCTCATGTTATGGTTTCCACTCAGCTTAAAAAGGCTCTCCTTATCCACCTTATTTATCTCTTTCAAGTACTTGAAGGTCCAGATCATGTCCCATCTCTTTATCTCTCCTGACTTCCAGCGAGTATATATTCAGTGCTCTCAATCTCTCCTCATACGCCTTACCCTGCTGACCTGCTGTCATCTTTGTAGCCCTCCTCTGGACCTTCTCCAGCAGTTTAATGTCCTTTTTGAGGTGTGGGCACCAGTATTAAACCCCATACTCTAGATGAGGCCTTACCAGGGACCTGTACAAGGGCAGTATAACCTCCTCTCTCCTACTACTGATCCCCCTAGATATGCATCCCAGCATCTTGTTTACCTTTGCTGCTGCTTTCATGCACTGCATGGAGTTCTTCAGGTCACTAGTGATCATCACTCCCAGGTCCTTCTCCTCCTCTGATGCAGATATTCGGACTTCACTCAGGTAGCACTCTGTCCTGGGATCCTTGGCACTTTGCATTTCTTGGCATTGAAGCCAAGCTGCCAGATCCTGGACCACCTCCCCCAGCTTTTCCAGCTCATCCTGTAGGTCCTGCATCCCTTCAGCTATGTTCACTCTCCTACAGATCTTGGTGTCATCCGCGAATAGGCACATTTTGCCCTTTATTCCATCCTCGGTGTCACTGATGAAGACACTGAACAACACCGGCCCCAATACTGAGCCCTGCGGGACCCCACTGGTTACCTCTCTGGTGTCAGATAACTCTCCCTCCACAACCACCCTCTGGGTTCTATCCCTCAGAAAGTTTTCTACCCATCTGGCCATATTTTCCCCAACTCGGAGATCCATCAAACTTCCTGATCAACCTTTTTATGGTGCACAGAGTCAAAGGCCTAGCTGAAATTGAGATAGAGGATGTCTACTACTTGATCCCTGTCTACTGTCTTACTGACAGAGTCAAAGAAGTCATTCAGATTAGTTTGACACAATCTCCCCCCATGAACCCACGCTGCCTAACTTCCTGGAGACCATGCTCCTCTAGATAGTCCTCCAACCTTTCCTTTAGTATGGTCTCCATGAGCTTGCCCACAATGGAGGTCAGACTGACTGGTCTGTAATTCCTTGGGTCATCCTTAGGACTGCTTTTGTGGAGGTGCACTACATGTGCTATTCTCCAGTCCTGTGGTACCACGCCTGACTCCAGTGAATTATTAAATAGGTCTGCCAGTGGCCCTGCCAGCTCCTCAGCCAGTTCCTTTAGTACCCTTGGATGTACTTTGTCTGGGCCTGGTGATTTGTCCACCTTCAGTGCCAGCAGCCCCTCCCTCACTATATCCTCCTCCTCTGTCACTACATCTGTGCTTCCTTCCCCCCGCTTCTCTTTTTCCTCCTGAAGGCACTTGTCCATCCTTCTCCCTGGTGAAGACAGAACAGAAGTATTCATTTAGTATATCTGCTTTTCTCCCATTATCCTCCACTCCTCCCATTTCTTAAGTCTAACAATCCCTTCCTTCTTGTCCCTTTTCTCACTTACGTAGTGAAAGAAAGCCTTCTCCCCTTTCTTATTTCCTTCAGCTCTCTGCAGCTCCTTCTGTGCCTTTGCTCGCCAGACTTCCTTACTTGCCTCACTAGCCAACCATAGGTAATTTTCCCTATTTGCCTCTGTCTTGGTCTTCCTGAATTTTCTATAGGCCAACCTCTTTTCCCTTACTGCCTGAGCAATCCCAGAGCTGAACCAAGTGGGTGCTTTGGCCCTTGTATTCTTCCCCCTGAGCCTAACGCACTCATCTGTGGCAACCAGTATTCCTTCTTTAATGATGGACCACCTTTGGTATACCCCCATATCTGCTCAGATGCCCACCAGGTGGCTCCTTAGTACTTTGCCCATTTTCCTGCAGTCCGACCCTCCTGAAATCCAAGATTTTGGTCTTAGTCGGGATGCTTTCCCTGTCCATATCCAACTGGAACCACACTGTGCAATGGTCACTTCCACCCAGTGACTTTCTGACCGTTATTTCCTGTACATGCTCCCCAATTGTGGGCACCAGATCAAGAATTGCCTCAGCTCTTGTTGGTTCTGTGACACCCTGAGTTAGGAACCCACTCTGTAGTCGTGCCAAGATCACCTGACTCCTAGCACATGTTGTGGATGCTGTTCTCCAGTCCACCGTGGGCAGGTTGAAGTCCCCCACAGTTAAGGCCTCTCCTTTCTCCGCAGCTTCCAGTATTTGTGAGCTCAGTTCCCTGCCCCTCTCCTCATCCTGATTGGGTGGTCTGTAAACCACCCACAACCTCACCTTTCTCCTTCTGTTGGACCTTAATTGAACTCATAATACAAAAACAAAAAATACCTTTTTTTAGATACTAAGTGAAAAGAGGAAGACAAGGGAAGGGATTGTAAGGTTAAGAAGGACGGGGAGACCATGCAGAGGAGAATCAGGAAAAACAGATATCCTGAACAAATACTTCTGCTCAGTCTTCTCATGGGGGGGGGGATGGACCACGTAGAAGCAGCAGGAACACTGGGGGAGGGAGGGAGGGCACAAGTCCATTCACAGACGAAAGAATCTGGTGAGAACTTGCAAATCTGAACATGGAGAAGGCTACAGGGCTGGATGGGGTACACCCAAGGGTGCTGACGTGGCTCAGGGAGGTACTGGCTGCACCTCTGATAGCCCTGTTTAGTAATTCACTGGAAACTGGAATGGTTCCAGAGGACTGGAGGAGGGCAGATGTAGTCCCGTTTCATAAAATCGGCAGCAAGGAGGAAGCTAGCAACTATAAGTTGGGAAGTCTAACATCAGTGGTAGTAAAAGGAGACACTTTTTAAAGAAAGACTAGTGGAGCATCTTGAATCTTGTGAATTACGAGATCCAAGGCAGCATGGATACATGGGGGAGGTTGTGTTAGACAAACCTGATTGATTTCTTTGACTGGGTGACCAGGGAAATAGATCAGAGTTGGGTGGTGGACATGACCTTTTTAGTCATCAGAAAGGCCTTCAACATGGTACCACGTAGGAGACTTATAAGGAAACTGAGCAGTTACGGGGTGGGACCCAAGGTGGTTGGCTGGGTATAAAACTGGTTGATGGATTGGCGGCAGAGGGTGGTGGTAGACAGCACTCACTCTAATGAGGAGAGATTGACCAGCAGGGTGCCTCAGAGCTCAGTACTAGGACCAGTCATCTTCAATGTCTTTATAAGCTACATTGCAGAAGAGCTGGAAGGGAAGGTACGCCTTTTTGCAGATGACACCAGAATCTGTAATAGGGTAGATACTCTTGAGGCTGTGGAGAGAATAAGTAGAGACCTGAGAAATCTGCACTGTTTACTGTCCTGGAGAATGTTGCTCTCCAAGTAGTCCATGAGGTCCCCTTGACCAGTGACTGTATCAGTTTCCCTACAGTAGAGGTAAGACTGACAGATTTGTAGTTCCCATTATGTTCCTTGTCTCCCCCCCCCCATGGAGCGAAACTATGTCCGTCACCCTCCAGTCCTTTGAAACTACCCCAGTCCTGATGTTTCAAATCACGTAGGGTGGAAAGGTACCATTGGAAAACATGCGTTTCCATTTCTGGTACCTGACTCGCAGACCACACTACTTGTCTGGCTGAGGCTGGCATCCATTATTGGTGCTTTAAAAAATTGCTGCCAACTTGCAAACCTGTTATTGCAGCGAAAACTGCTAGTGACAAAACCTTCATCTCATCCTATAATGAACATCAAGGTACTATTGTAATACTGTAACCCTGAATAAATATTGTACTGGTTGTTTTGTAATTATCATATTGAAATTGCAGTTTTATTTTTTCCCATGTTGCAGTGCCACTGCCTGTGTGATCATCTGCTCCCTCCCTGACACCCTGTCGAAGACAAGGTGCTCTCTTCTCAAGTGATTATCTGAGAGAGCAAAATATTAAATAAAGCAAATAAATCTGTAGAGGTAGTGTTGTCTAGTGCTTAGAGCATTAGCGTGGAACTTGGAGGTTGCAAGTTCTAAACCCTGCTAGAGCCAGACACTCACTGTGTGACCTTGAACAAAGCACTTAACCTTACATTGCTCCATTCACCCAGCTGCAGGATGAGATACTGCATTTTAGCTGGGCTAGCCTGGGTGAATAGATATATAAATAATCAATCAATATTTTATTTCTAAAAAGCGCTTTTCCAAGGACCAAAGTGCTTGTACATATCTAATAAAACAAGCTTAAAATAATCACAGCTAAAACATGTTTAAAATACAACTCAGCAAACTCAAAATTCTGGAAACATCAATTTAAATAGTTGGATTTTTAATGCAGATTTAAAACTCTCCACAGTCAGGCACTCTCATACCTGAAGAGGTAGATTGTTCCACAGGGTTGGGGCCACAAATGCAAAGGCCTGAGCACCCGAAGTCTTCAGACAAATCCTGGGAACCTCTAGCAATCTGTCATTGGCTGAGCAGAGTGGGTGGTGGGGATGAAGAAGATCTTGCAGATAATGCAGACCCTGTTCATGTAGGGCCTTACAGGTCAGTAAACCGACCTTGAAGGTGATTCACCACTGAACAGGTAGCCAGTACAGATTGTGGAGCACAGGCATGACATGGCAGGATCGAGGTAAACCAGTCAGCAGCCTGGCAGCCGTAGGCGGTGGATATCAACCCCTGGAAGTCCTAGGTAGAGGGAATTGCAGTAGTCAAGGTGGGAGGTTACAAAGGTGTGGACTGCTGTCGACAGGTCATCAGGCGGGACAAGATGTTTAATCCGGACGATATTCCTCAGATGGTAAAAAGAGGTCTTGATGACGGAAGACACCTGAGATTTAAGTGTCAACCCGTCATCAAAAATAATGCCCAGATTTATAATGTCTCCCAATGGCAGCATGTACACCACAAACAACATGGGTGACAAAACAGAGCCCTGTGGCACTCCACAGGGCAGGGGGAATGGAGCCGAGAAATAAATCCCCGACACCACTCTCTGAGTCCTGCTCATGAGGAAAGAATGGAACCACCAGAGGACTGTTCCCAACAGTCCACAGATCAGCCGCAGGTGCTCCAGTAGCACTCCATGGTCGACACTGTCAGTTGCCGTAGAGCGATCAAGAAGAACCAAGATGGAATGGCTCTTTGATCTCTCGCTATCAGGAGATCATTAAGTACCCAAACCAGGGCCATCTCGGTGCTATGTCTCTTCCTAAATCCAGACTGGAGAGGATTATAAACATCATGGATGGTAAGATGATCCTCAGTTACAGCATGACTTCCACCTCAATAGCCTTACCCATAAAGGGAAGGTTAGAGACAGGCCTGTAGTTGGCAAGAGAGGGTCGAGAGAAGATTTCATAAGGAGAGTTGTCACCACTGCCTCCTTCAGGGTGTCTGGAAACACGTCTGTCTCTAACAAACACCAGACTATCTCAGCCAGGACCGGATTGATAACCTCAACACACTCCACAAGAAGGTGAGTTGGGCCTGGGTTTAGACTACACTAGGTCAGCCGCATAATCTAGATGATCTTCACAATGTCTATGATCGCCAACTGGTCAAAGTTAGACCAGACAAATTGGGCACTTGCTGCCTCCCGTCGACCACTACCATGCCCATTGGAACATGCTGTACAGATCTCAGACCTGATGCTATCAACCTTATCTGTGAAGAATCGAGCGAACTCCTCACACTTTTTCTGTGAAGAGGCTCCCCAAGATTGCAGACAGGCTGGATTGCACAGTCTGTTGACAGTTCGGAAGAGCTGAGCCAGTCAATTCTGCACAGCAGTGATCTCCCTGGACAGGAACCCTGCCTTCTTATGGGAGATGGCCAATTGGTAGTCCATATAATGGGCAGTCAATCAAAATCTGTCAGCCTCAAGGCCCGATATCCGCCAACGCCATTCCAACCTTCGCCCCACTCACCTCAGCTCCCTCAGTGACCCATCAAACCAAGGGGACCGAGGGCGAAGAGTGAGGGGACGAACACAAACAGGAGCTGTGGAATCCAGGGCCACGGTCACTACCCTATTATAGGCAGTAACAGGTCGCCTGGTTCTGAGCTTGCACTCGGTATACCCAATAGGTCCAGCACAGCCGCAAGACCATCTGGGGTCAAACCCCTTAAAGAGCGGTACCGGACTATCTCCGTAGGGGCAGGTCTATAAGGGGGAGCCTGGAAACTAAACCTTAAAGTGTGGTGATCAGACCATCCAACCGGCTCCACTACCAAGACAGAGACCTCAATCCCCAGTAGGAAAACCAAATCCAACGAATGACCATAACTATGAGTCACAGAGGTAGTTACCTGTGTAAAGCCCAATTAAATCATTAAAATAAATAAAATAATTAAGGCTTCAGCATGCCAACTTGATTGGTACAAACTTCAGTGAAAAATCTAAATTGAGCTTTCAAATCTGGTAATTGGGGGAAGGTCACTGCCTTTAGAGATAGGAAGAAATTTTGTTTTTGGGAACCAGACATCCACCCTAGTGGAGTACCTTTCTGGCTGCGCTCATGTTGCTGACTTGAAACAAGCATAAACAGGGAAGTTCTTGAGAAGAAGCTAACATTTGCACAGTTTCTGAACTCTGACGACAAGTGCTGGGGAATGACTGTGGTGTCTGTGAGGTTAAAACGTGTGTGTGTGTGTGTGTATGTGGGGGTGAGGGGAGGTGCAAATAATTGAGTAGACTGTTCAAAAAAATGTATGAAGTTAAAGGGCGGGAGTGTGTATATAGTTACGTGCTGGGAGGGGTTGAAAGTGAGAACAACTGAGGAGAACATTTTAGAAATTGTAATTCTTTTATTGCAGAAACAGCAGACAGGTGATATATCTTTACTCTCAAACTAGTTTATTTGTTGAGGCAAAAAAGTCCAGAAAAAAGATACATAACAGACTCAATACATCTTTTGAAACCTGCCCAGGTTTCTAAGGACTATAAAAGAAAGATATCTGATTTGGTAATCCTTAACAGAAGTAATGTTTCTCATTTGCCAGAGAGGTAGCATCCTACATTTCAAATACTTGCAGTTCAATCATCACTCTGCGGTAGCAGCAGGTCATTTGAAATACATCTTATCTGCTTTATCATTAACATCTGCTGTATTTAAAGGGGGTGGTGAAACCCTAGCTTCCAGTCAGTTGCCATGGTGAGAAGGCTGTGTATTTGTTGTTTTGGTTCCTGTGATGATCGAGGGTTTTTCCTCCCAGCGCAGTACAAGCGAAACAAGAGACTACATATTCTGTTTACCGTGTACCAGTGAAAGCACCAATTTTGTAAATGGGCAGTCTGGAAAATTTCACAAAGCAGGTGTTCTGACTGAGCCCATCTCTGAACTGATCAACTTGATATGAACTCAGTTCATAAAGATCATTTCAACAGTTTGACCCAGGTAAAGCAGCAGAGATTGTCAGGGTTCGGTTCTTCACCCAACCCAAGGTCCTTCTTAGGTGAACAGTGGTGTTAATATACGTATAACGCCACAGTTACATATAAAAATCAGTATTTTAAAATAGCCCCATAGACTTATATGGGGCATGCCCACATGCTTTCTCTAGTTAGATGTCACTCAGCATCTGCGTGCAGGGGCAGGGATCCCAGACCACGAAGTGGAAGGGATTGACTGGCTGTCTTGTTTGGTTCAATTTACAGTCCTTCCCTCCTAAAGAGGAAAATTAAAAAAAAAACTTCATTTTATTGCTCAAAGGACTTTTGCCAGCATCAGGTAATGGACTATGGCATTAAAAAACCCAGATCATAATCTTTGAAATGATTTTTTAAGAAAACCATAATAAAGTACACAATTTACATAATATACTCATATGCACTAATGGCATTAAGGTAATATTAAATGAGGTAAAGTGCATCAGTCTGCAGCACATTCTTCCGTGTCATGCAAAGGTGCAGCAGTTTGCTTCACTGCATCAACACACTGCAGTCTGTACTAACAAGCATTTGTCAATGCCAAATGTTTGCTTGTTGGCATTGACATTGGTAGTGTAGAAGTTACAGAGCTGCATAATAGGAATGGCAGCGAAGTATTGAACTGAAGCCAACCCCACCACCACCCTGCAGAGAGTGACAGGCATTGGGGTGTGTCTTTGGGTCGTCAGGCATAACGACCACGCCATTTCACCACACCCTACCCTGCAGACACTGTCAAGTGTCACGGTGTGCCTTGGGGTCTTTGGCCCTTATGCGCACCCCATTCCATCAGGAAATACGGTGAGATGGGTGCAGCATAGGAGAATGGGGTGAAGTTTGGGCCCGAAGAGTCCGAGGCACACCTTGATGCCTCTCACTGGCTGCAGGGTGGGGGTGAGGGTGGAATGGTATGAGCATGATAGGCAAGAATCCCAAGTCACACCCCTGATGCCTGTCATTTTCTACAGGGTGGGGCATTATGGTCGGAAACCCTAATGCCTCAGGCATTTGTTGGTATTTTCACTCCAAATTTTCAGCATGGTTTTTTGAGACCCCCACCTCATGAACAGCGGCAATATCAGTTTGTTAGCCGAAAACTGCTTTTGCACAGCAACTATGGCATTTGGCACCAAAGGTGCAAAAACACACTCTGAACAGGATGTGAAAAATGACAGTGGTACTGTTCATGGGGAGGCGCAAAAAATGGCAATGTTGAAAATCTGCTGTGAAAATCTTAAAAAAAACTGGTGAAGTCACGAGCGTGCGTAGAAACTGTGCAATGCACACCCGAAATGTAACTAGTTTGGGGATTTTTTTACAGCAGATTGTTAACACAGGCATTTTGGGACCTCCGATCATGAACAGTGTCAGTGTGATTTTCTTTATCTGTCCTGAACAATGATTTCCCACAGCGACCACTCATTTCTGTGCTGAAAGTGTGAAAACACATTTCGGCCATGTTGTGGAAAATGACAGCTGTACAGTTCATAAGGAGGTGTGGAAAAATGCCACTGGTGAAAATCTGGACTGAAAATATTACAAATTCATGAACTTATGAGGGTACGTGGAAACTGTGCAATGCTCACTAGTAACACAGTCATTTTATGGAGGTTTGTCACCAAATTTTCAACATAGCCATTTTAAGACCTCTGCTCATGAGAGCACATTTTGGGCAGCATGTGAAAAATGGCAGCTGTACTGTTCCTGCAGGAAGTGTAATAAAATGGCAATGTTGAAAATCTGGGTGAAAATATTGAAATTTGAAACTTACGCGTGCGTAGGAACTGCGCAATGCACGCTCGTAAAACAGTCATTTTTAGGAATTTTTTCACCAAATTTTCAACATAGCCATTTTAAGACCTCTGCTCATGAACAGTGTCACTGTGATTTTCTTAATGTGTCCTGTACATTGATTTCGCACACCGACTGCGCCATTGTTCGCTACATGGACGGAAACATATTGTGGGTGAGATGTGAAAAATGACAGCTGTACTCCTCATAAGAAGGTGTGGTAAAATGGCAATGTTGAAAATCTGGAGTGAAAATATTGAAAATTCGCGAACTTACGAGCGTGCGTAGGAACTGCTCAGCATGCGCTCGTAAAACAGTCAATTTTAGGAATTTTTCCACCAAATTTTCAAAATAGGCTTTTTGAGAGCCCACCTTATGTACACTGGCAGTGTCATTTCGTTAATCATTCCAGAAAGGTGATTTTGCGCAGTGGCTGTGAAATCACCCTTCGGCCCGAGTAATGCCATGACAGTGACAGCATTCATGAGAAGGGGTCCCAAAAACCCCATGTTGAAAATTTGGTGCAAAAATTCCAAAAAATGCCTGAGATATGCAGCAAAGTTGAAAAAACCCTATCTATTACATTATACAGCTTACCGGCATTTCTTTAGTTTGCGGTCGGCTTTAAAGAGTGCAGACATGTTCCCGGTCCACCGAAGATCGTCGCGCCAGACTCCGGAGGTAAGTATGGGGTGAGGGGTGTGGGGAGGCAGGGTGCGCAGTGGGTGGGTGCGGTGGGGCAGGGAGACTGCGAGGGACTGTTTTTAATTCACAGTTTTTTTTTACTAAGACGACGCGGACGTTTGCCACTGGGTGGGCTCTCAGCGTGGCAGCTGGAAAAGGCTGTTTGAGCTGGAGCCGACGGGATTGGGCACCCCGCCGCCATAGCTGGAGCCAGCCACGCTGGGTGGGCTCCCAGCGTGGCAGCTGTAAGGTTGTTTGGGGGTTGGAGCCGATGGATTGGGCACCCCTGCCGGGCCATAGGTTTGTGCCACGCTGGGGTGGCTCCCAGCGTGGCAGCTGTAAGGCTGTTTGGGGGTTGGAGCCGATGGGGATTGGGCACCCGCCGGGCCAGGCTTGTGCCACGCTGGGGTGGGCTCTCAGCGGGCAGCTGCAAGGCTGTTTGGGTTGGAGCCGACGGGGATTGGGCACCCTGTCGGCACATGGACCTGTGCCATGCTGGGTTGACTCACAGCGTGGCACGAGAAAGCTTTTTGGGGGCTGGAGCCAGACGGGCATTGGGCACCCCCGTCGGCTATACAGTGTGGGGGGCATGTCAGCACGCAATATGCATGCGTGCATGTTGAGGGGGGGAGCTCTGCTCTCTGAAGCGGAGCTCTCCCTTTCAGCTGTATGCCACTGCATTTTCAGCTGTCATAGACAGCTGGAGCAGTGATTGGCGCACTGCGACCGCGCTTGCAAACACACTGACTGAATTGGAAGAGGCTGACACACCTCAGAAAAACTCAGATGATGGCACTATGTTTCTTGCACATGCATGCAAGCCAACATAAAATGAGCCTCACTGTCCACGTGGGTGGGGGGTTGGGGTGGGGAAATCTCGTTGAATGCCTTCACAGTTGGTCATGAGCAATACTGCAGTTCTGAACGTGCTCATACAAAACATTATGATGCTAAAAAGAGTATTTTTAAATAAAGCAATGCATATATATATAAGACAAAGAACCTCTGTGCGCAAACACTGAGGCAAGGGCTACCCCAAAGGGCATTTGGCCGGGAAGCCAAGTTTCAAGAAAATACAAAATCACACGTGCCCCCACAATGCAAAGCATCATGGCTGCATATGCAAATCACCACAGAATGTTATGCTGGTCCAACTTTAAGCAGAATTGCATGGTGCCGAAAGGCCTCTCACACAGTTTGCAAAGGGTGCTAACAGAAGACATAGACATGTGTTTCGTCCTACCAGGACTCATCATTATGCCTCGTCTGTTTGACACCCCAGTGGAATTGCCTCAGTGTTTGCGCACAGAGGTTCTTTGTCTTTTAAATAGTTTTTTATTTTAATGGGTTCACCACAATATATCCAAGGCACACTGCCTTAAGGGTAGCTGGTCCATTCCACTGGGGTGTCAAACAGGCAGGGCATACTGATGAGTCCTGGTAGGACCTAAACACGTGTCTATGTCTCTCTGTTAGCACCTCCTTGCAAACTGTGTGTGAGAGGCCTTCGCACCATGCAATTCTGCTTAAAGTTGGACCAGCATAACATTCTGTGGTGATTTGCATATGCAGCCATGATGCTTTGCATTGTGAGGAGCACGTGTGATTTTGTATTTTCTTGAAACTTGGCCTGAGCCAAATGCCCTTTGGGTAACCCTTGCCTCAGTGTTTGCTCACAGAGGTTCTTTGTCTTTTAAATAGTTTTTTATTTTAATGGGTTCACCACAATATATCCAAGGCACACTGCCTTAAGGGTAGCGGGTCCATTCCACTGGGGTGTCAAACAGACGAGGCATACTGATGAGTCCTGGTAGGATGAAACACGTATCTATGTCTTCTGTTAGCACCCTTTGCAAACTGTGTGAGAGGCCTTTCGGCACCATGCAGTTCTGCTTAAAGTTGGACCAGCATAACATTCTGTGGTGATTTGCATATGCAGCCATGATGCTTTGCATTGTGGGGGCACGTGTGATTTTGTATTTTCTTGAAACTTGGCTTCCCAGCCAAATGCCCTTTGGGGTAACCCTTGCCTCAGTGTTTGCGCACAGAGGTTCTTTGTCTTTTAAATAGTTTTTTATTTTAATGGGTTCACCACAATATATCCAAGGCACACTGCCTTAAGGGTAGCTGGTCCATTCCACTGGGGTGTCAAACAGACGAGGCATACTGATGAGTCCTGGTAGGACGAAACACGTGTCTATGTCTTCTGTTAGCACCCTTTGCAAACTGTGTGAGAGGCCTTTCGGCACCATGCAATTCTGCTTAAAGTTGGACCAGCATAACATTCTGTGGTGATTTGCATATGCAGCCATGATGCTTTGCATTGTGGGGCCACGTCTGATTTTGTATTTTATATATATATGTCTGTGTAGTATATATCCCTCTCAAGTTGGGGGCTTAGTTCAGCCCCCCCCCCCAGCTCTGCTGAGCCACCAACATCTGATATTTTCACTAAGTCCCCATCCCAGGACTTTACAGTAGTGTGAACCAGGCAGTGGAAAAGCGGCACAGCGGTGGCTTGGAACAGGACAGAGAATGCTGCCCACAGGGGGTGATGTACTCCTGACCCCAGGGCAAGCAGTGAGGCTTGGATTTCTGGGCACATTTAAAAATTGGCTATCAAATCACAATCAAGGGGCATCAAAGACTGCAAACGTACTGTACATGGCGATAGTGATATTATAAGACCCTTAATCCCAGGACTTCTGGGAAAAGGGTTCAGGAGTTTGAAGTCAGCCTATGAGGAACATTTGATCCAGGACATGCTCGCTGCTCTATGCACAGACTGTTCTTCACACACATTTTGGCCAGTCATGGGCAGACTGGATGGGCCTTGTGGTCCTTATCAGCCGTCAACTTCTATGTTTCTGTGTTTCAGTCAGGAGCCAGCATTTGAAGGCTATAAAAACCTGTGGAGCTAGAGATTCTGGGCTGTTCCTGCTCAGCCTGAGAAGAATAAGGCACGCTGCCAGTGTCCCATAAGGGGTTGGTAGGCCAGAGAGTGAGTGCTCATTTAGTTAAGTTGGATGTACAAAATACTTTTTAGAGCTGATTGAGAAAGAAGCTTATACTGCTTGGGACTGGGCATGTCAGCCGTAAAGACTTTGCCTACATGGGCTATTTTTTCCAGACATACTGAGACTGATTTGTACTGCAAGTGTTCCAGCCAGAGCCAAGAGAGAGAGAGAGAGGAAAAGAGAGGGAGAGAGAGAGAGAGAGAGAGAGAGGAGACATTGTGAAAGCAACTGACCCAAGGGGGTAGCTTGACCACAGCTCACGTCTGCAAGCCCCTCATGCTGCATTGACTGCTGTGACGCTGCACAGAAGAACAACATCTAAACTGCAGCTCCTGCACACCAGAGGGACCAGCTTCTAACATCTGAGGCTTTCGAGGTCGGTAAGGTCTGCTAATTATGCTGGACTCCACCCTCCTAAGGAATTAGCGGTGTGGGCTTTGCAAAGCAGGCAGTTGTTTTTTCTGCCAGAGTATTTGGAGGCTCTTTGCACTACATTTATTTGCACTGTGTACTTTCAATAAATCATTTGATGTCATGTTGTGACTGTTGTGTATGTCAAGTCTTTTCTTTTTTGTGCTTACTGGTTCCGGCCATAATAGCAGCAATTTAGATCTTGAGTGCCAGTATCCTTTTTTGTTGTTTACTGCTATCCGTGAGATTGTGATTAGGGCCCTAACTTTGCAGCCTTAGAGGGGTAGGGCAGGGAGGCGACTTGTCCCTCAGTTCTCTAGCTCTCTCTCTTCAGCTGGCATGCCCTTGATGCTGCTTCCAACATACCTCTCGATTCTTCAGTTATTTTCTTAGGCACTATGCCATCTAAACTGCCATCTCCATCTCCATAGAAGCCTCACTGCTCACAGCTGCTCCCAACCTCAGAATCCATCCGCTCCTAAAACAGATGGTACTGCAGACTGCAGAATGCAGGAACGCCCAATGCCACGCAGACCATGCTACTGGCCAGATATGCGCCAGTTTGCCGAGTACAGCTGCAGGCCACAACATCACCAATAAACTGGAGGACAACCAGCCACAGACACGCCCCCTTATATAGGGGAAACCTATGCTACAGAAGCAAACTAGGGCCAAAAGTGTGCCCAAAACAAGAACACTGCAACAATACAGAAAGAAAGAGGACTAATATACAACACAAAGCAACCCCAGAAACTATCGTGGCAATAGGCAATTCCAGAAATGAACCCAATCACAATTTTTAAAGAGGGACTGCTGTCAAAATTTCTGGCATCAATAAATTTCAGAATTTGGATCAGCATAGCCCCAATCAGCCTCATGCCAAAAATGAGATCTGTAAGTTACTTTGTTTAAAAGATACAAGTCATTTTATAACCCTAAATTCAGTGCCTATTCAAAAAAAGCCAGTTTCAGTGAAGAGCTGCTGCTGATGTCATCTCCATAACACAGAGTCTAGTCTTCCCTGTCAGCAAGCGTATAGAACCTGTTTCTTTCAAAGGCTAGAGCTCATGTGCAATAGTTTTCACAAGTAAAACAGGCAGCAACATCCAAAAAACATTGCTATAAAAACTGTGTTTCAGGTTTTGTAAAAAAGATTATAAATGTGTATTTTTTTTTATTTATTTTGGTGCCTTTATGTTGTGGTCCTTTTCTCAAAGGTTGCCGAATGCTGAATCATAGCACACTGCAGTGAGATTTAGTTTCAGTTTATTTTTTATGCTGGAAAGGCATGTGATCAAAATTTCCTGTTTTCAGTGGTGAGGTTTGCAGACTGAATATTTTCTGATATGGTGGAAGGCTGTGATCATTCACAGCTGTCATTCAATTGGGGTGATTTCTCAGGATGGCACTTTAAAACAATTATTCTACTTCCCTGTAAATAAGGATGGGAGAGGTAAATCAGTTTTGAAACCGTACTATGAGTTTCTATGCAGTAGCCAACCCAGTCAACCTAGGTTCAGATATTCAAAACTTTGCCCTGGGGCAAAATTAGCACTGCACAGTGGGCAAAATTAGCCTGGAACCATTTGCATGCCATAGTCAAAGGAATAGCCCCAGGACTAAATGAGTTGAATATAGCATGCAAATGAAGGCGTTCAAACAGGGCTGAGAGTGCAGTGCAACAATAGCCCCGCAAATAAGACAGCACTGAATATAGCACTGAGAGCAGTGCAAACTGCAACAACGGCCCAGTGCACACACAGGTGGAGTGAGGTAAGGCTGAACAATGTGGGCAGTGTGTGTGCTAGCAAAGCAGTGGAGCACAACAATTGCAAACAACAGTGCAGGCCAAAAACTGCAGAACCATGTAATGGAACATTACAGTATTACGTGGCGCTTACGCGTTTGTCGGTGCAATCCTGTTTGCCCAGCGCTAAAGTTTGCTATATTCAAAACTGCAATGCAAATGAGCCTACTCAGGAAATCCATGGGCAAACAGCCATATTAGCATCTCATTACAGTCTGCTTTGCATGTGGATTGCCCGGTGCTATTACATGGTGCACACAGCTCCACTTGTAGGTCTGACTGGAATTACAGGTCAGTAGCCATGTTTGTTTTTGTGCTCACAGCTCCACCTGTAGGGTCCGACTGGTATTACAAGTCAGTTGCTGCATTCATTGTGTGCTCACAACTCACAGAACATTAGCTGCAGTCTTGGTTTGGACACAGATGCAAAGACTGCTGTGGCCCAAGGGAGTAGCACTGTAGGAACGGCTGGTCATGCTGCATGCCAGAGGCAAATCTTTGTTCCTTCCACAGTGTTTATCAGTTGGTACATTACCATAGTAAGCAATACTGTGAGGTACACAGCAATGCCTACGGTGTGTCAGGCAACAGTGACTGGTGCTATCCACACAGTGACCACCACAGCTGGAAGGTATGGTCTGTCAGTGGACACCACAGTCCTACTATCCTGTGACCCTCACATGTTGCAATGCACCAGTGGCATGGGATTCCCACACTATCATACACATGGCTGTCGGTGTGTGTGGGATCCCGGACAGGTGAAGGGTATGTGCCCCGGGGGGGGGGGGCACACATACCATCGTACTGGCACTCTGCTGTCAGGAGCAGTCCTGTCAGAGGAACATGTGCACTGTGTGGATGGCCCCAGCCGTGTGGCAGTATCTAGTGTGTGGTGCAGCCTGGCCACCTGTACACCCTCCCTTCAACACCCTCCACTCCCTCAGTGCAGCTTGTGTCTGCTGGACTGTGTTGGTATACCTCAATGGGGAAACTGGAGGTGTGTGCTGCATGGACGCACTGCCATGGTGTCCACTGGGTGCTGGGGCACCCACTAATGCCTGGCAGGGTTAGGACCGGTGCCAGATGCCGGCGACATGGGCAGTGCCATCTGTGTGCACCATGTCTATGCCATGTATGTGTTCTGTTCATTGTTTTTTATCACCTTAGTCACCAGGTAAGCACACTGGGCCAAGGCCCAGTGTCAGGAATGAACCGGATGAACTGGGACACTAACTGTGTGGCTGAGATGCAATGGTGTACAATACATATAATGCACAACAACACACAATACACAGATATCACATTAGGTACACATTATAATACCGTAGAAATAGTTTGTTGCTGCAGGCTCAGCTGTAACATTTACATGAGTGTTCACTTCACAGCACTGTTAGGCATTGCATGCCACAGATTGTGTGCCTGTGCATATGGAGTGGCCCAGGGTGGCCATCCACCCACACTGCCTCCTCATTGGATGCATATAGCCTTGTTCCCTGTTGCTGTTGTGTCCACGCCCCCCATCCTGGGTTTGCCCTGCATTAAGACCACCTTTTCATGGGTGGTAATTTGCGCTGCACTACATGTTGCACTAATGCACTTTGCGTGGTGCTATACTATTGAATATACTGTTGTGCCTGTATGCATGTCCCCACCCTTCACTTTGTACCACGTGTCCATTGTGGGAAAACTGATGGAGACAATCCTGAAGTAGAGGCTGGTGCCCTTCCGGAGACCAATGGGCTGCAGGATGTTAGGCAGCATGGGTTTGTAATGGGCAGATCCTGTCAGACCATCCTGGTGGATTATTATGACTTGGGTAACTAGACGGTTGGACAAGTGCCTTTCAGTGGATGTCCTGTTTCTAGACTTCAGCAAGGCATTCGACTCGGTGCCGCATGGGAGGCTGGGTAGTAATCTGGCAAGTGCAGGGGCGAAAATGGTGGGATGGGTAGTAAACTGGTTACAGGGAAGGCAGCAGAGGGTGGTGGTGGGAGGGTAGCTTTCCTCTCCAAGGGCAGTGACAAGCAGAGTACCACAGGGCTCAGTGCTGGGACCGGTGTTGTTTGGGTTGTTCATATCAGACATCTCAATGGATATCAAGAGCAAGAACAGTTTATTTGCAGATGACACCAAGATGGGAGCAGTAGTGGATGGCCTAGGAGGGTGGCATGGGTTGCAGGATGATGTGTGAAAATTGGAGACCTGATTGCACACTTGGCAGTTGGGGTTCAATGCCAAAAAGTGCAAGGTGCTACATTCCGAGTCAAAAACCCCAAGAAGGAGCTATCAGCCTGGTTGGGGGGGGGGTTCAGCTAGCCGTGACAGAGGTGGAGAAGGACCTGGGGTGATTATAACAGGCTCAATTAACAACTCAACACAATGCAGGAAGGCAGCTGCAAAGGCCAACAGAATGCTGGGCTGTATTGCCAGGGGTATATCTTCAAGGAGAGGGGAGGTGATCCTGCTGTTGTATAGGTCACTGGTTAGGCCACACCTGGAGTACTGCATGCAGTACTGACACCCATACCTGAAGAAGGACATTAAGTTACTGGAGGGGGTGCAGCACAGAGCAACAAAGATGATCCAGGGTCTAGGGGACATACCCTACGTGAGCAGGCTGAGGAAGTTGAACATGTACTCACTGGAGGAGAGACAGGGGGGATATGATTGAAACCTTCAAGTACATGAAGGGAATAAACAAGATGGGTACAGAGGGTCTATTGAAGTTAAGGGGGGGATAGGGACACTCGTGGTCATGATCTGAGATTGGAGGGGGGAAGGTTAAGGTGGGAAATGAGAAGACACTTTTTTACAGAGAGAGTGGTGTCTGGGCATAATGTGTTGCCTGCGGAAGTGGTTTCCCATAGAACAGTGGACTGCTTCAAAAGGGGATGGGATAGGAAATACAATGCCTGCGCTCCAGGCGATGCTAGTTGAGGGGGAGGTAGATGTGGCAGCAGTCACTGAGACCTGGGCCACTCAAGGGCATGAGTGGGACCTAAATCTGGAGGGCTATACTATGTTTAGAAAAGATAGGAGGGAGGGAAGGGGTGGTGGTGGTGTAGCACTGTTAGTCAGAAATGGCATAGGTATTGGAGGGGTAGAGGAGGCAGAGGGGAACGTGGAGGCTATTTGGGTCACCTTGCTGATGCGGGGGGTAAGAGAGTAAAGGTTGGAGTGGTATACAGACCACCAGCACTGGTGGAGGTCCTGGAAGAAAGTTTGGTGGCAAATCTCGAAGGACACTGTAGATTGGGAAAGGGAAGGGTAGTGATAATGGGGGACCTCAACATGCCAGGAACAGACTGGGGGACTATGATGTCACCAGTGGCCAAAGAGCAGAGGCTGCTGGATGTCTTCCAGGATGCGTTTCTGACACAACAGGTGGGTGAGCCAACTAGGGAGGCCCGGACACTAAACGTGGTACTGGCAGACAGTGATCAGATTAGGGGCCCTAGAGGTGAGGGACCCATTGGCGGGGAGTGATCACGCCACAGTGTGGTTCTTCCTGGACCTAGGGGGTGAGGAAAGCCAAACAAGGACAGTAGGAACCAACTTTAGGGGTGCAGACTTCAGGGAAATGGGAAGGATCCTTAAAGATTGTCTGGACAGGATAAGGCCAGATATGGATGCTGACAGCAGGTGGGAGATCATTAAGAGGGGAATACAGGAGGTTACCAGATGCTGTGCAAGGGAAAGGCGTAAGTTCGGTAAGGCCAGAAAACCCTGCTGGTGGACCCGGGAGGTACAGGAGGTGGTGAGAGAAAAGAAGGTGGCCTATAGGCGCCTCAAGTGCTCAAGGAGTGAAAGGGATCAGGAGGAATATGTGCTGACAGCCAAAAGAGTCACCAGGGTGGAGAAAGCAGCTAAGGCAAAAAAGGAGCAGTCCCTGGCCAGTGGGATCTGAAGGGGGGGACAAGTGGTTCTTTAGATACTTAGGGGAAAAAAGGAAAGTAAACAGGCAGATCAGCAAGATAAGGATAGGGGATGGTTGGGCACAGGAGACGAGGGATCAGGCAGAAGTTCTAAATGAGTATTTTGCCTCAGTTTTTACCGAGGGGATGGAGGAGCTATGTCTTGCGAGGGGAGTGGGGGCAAACTGGAGGAAGGGATGGGACCGGTAGAAACCAGGGGCCCTGGCGGGTCTGGGGAAAGGGAGTGGCCACCACAGACAGATGGGGGGCCAGCAGTGCAGGGTGAAAATGGAGAGGATGTGGAGGCTGAAATCCCTGTAGAGAGAGTAAAGGAATCCCTCAGGTCCCTTCAGATGAAGAAAGCACCTGGGTCAGATGAGATACATCCCAGGGTGCTAAGGGAACTGGCGGATGTCCTGGCAGTCCCTCTAGCAGAGCTTTTCAGCATCTCTCAGAGGAATGGGTGTGGTGCCCCAAGACTGGAGGGTGGCCCATGTTGTGCCGATCCACAAGGGGAATCAAGAGAGGAGGCGGGAAATTACCGGCCCATTAGCCTGACATCGGTGGTCGGCAAGGTGATGGAGGGTATTGTCAAGGAAAGGCTAGGGGGGTTACTGAACCAAACTTGGTACTTGGATGATAGGCAACAGGGCTTTGTCACAGGAAGATCCTGCCAGACAAACCTTGTTGAGTTCTGTGACTAGGTGATGAGGGCCCTGGACCAGGGTAGGCCAGTGGATGTCCTCTTTCTGGACTTTAGCAAGGTGTTTGATTCAGTACCCCACAGTGACCTGCTGGCTAAGCTGAAGGAAATGGGGGTAGGGAGACAGTTGTTAAAATGGATAGGAAATTGGTTCTCTGAGCGTACTCAGAAGGTGGTGGTTGGATGGTTAGCCTCATCCCCAAGCTGCGTTACTAGTTGGATTCCCAAGGGGTCAAGTGCTAGGGCCACATCTGTTCAACACCTATGTCTCGGACATCAGGAGGGGTTTCAGGAGTGAGATGAGTCTCTTTGCAGACGATTCAAAGCTGGGTGCAGTGGTGGATGTGGAGGAGGGGAGGGTGGCCTTGCAGGAGGACCTGGAGGCCCTGGAAAGGTGGTCGGGAAAATGGAAACTAAAATTCAATGTGGGGAAGTGCAAGGTTCTGCACCTGGGAGTCAGAAATCCAGGCCAGGGGTATACCCTGGGAGGAGACATGATTCAAGTCACGGAGGGTGAGAGGGACCTGGGGGTAGTGGTAGATGTCAAAATGAACAACTCAGAGACCTGTAGGAAGGCAGCGGCAAGGGCAACTAGGATGCTGGGATGCATTGCCAGGGGAATTACTTCCAGAAGGGCAGAAGTGATCCTTCCACTGTACAACTGCTTGGTTAGGCCACACCTCGAGTATTGTGTGCAGTTTTGGAGACCACATTTTAAAAGGGACATTACACTCCTAGAGAGGGTCCAAAGGAGGGCAACCAAAATGATCTGGGGCCTGGGGGAGGGGACCTATGTGGAGAGGCTCAAGGAGCTCGACATGTACACCCAGGAGGAGAGGAGGGACAGGAGGGAAATGATAACGGTCTTTAAGTACATGAAAGGGATCAATAAAGGAGGCCCAGCCAGGGTGCTCCAAAGGAAGGAGTGTGGGGCAATGAGAGGTCACGCGTGTAAGCTTGAAAGGGGCAGGCTCAGAGGGGAGAGGAGGAGATGTTGTTTCACTTGAAGGGTGGTGCAGCCATGGATTGCACTGCCCAGGGAGTTGGTAGAGGTGGAGACAGTGGACGGTTTAAATGAGGATGGGACAGGTACAGGGGGAGATTAAATCTGACCAGGCCCAGTACAGGTGGAACATCTGGGACTGGGGACAGTATAACCCAAGAGGGAGGAGGGGACACCAAAATCGACCTTCAGTGCAGGTGCTGAAAATCGAGCAGACTCGAGGGACCATTAGGCCAATTCTGCTGGCATTTTAGTATGTTAGTATGTATGTTATTATAGGGTAAGAGGGAGAGTCGGGGAGGAGGGGAAGCTGCAGTATAAGGGTTGCTAGCTGCACACTCGAGCAGACTCGATGAACCATAAGACGCTTTATCTGCTGGCAGAATTCCGTATACCGTATTATCTCATAATAGATTGTGATATCATGTTGCACCGTCAGCTATTTGGCCTTTTAAATATAGCACTCTGGCGCTCATGTGGCGCAATCGATTTGTACCAGGCGCAAAGTTTTGAATATCTGGCCCCTAGTGTTTTCTCCCTGACAGGTTGTTACTTAATCTACATTCAGACTCATCTATGTTGTATTCCATATTAAAATGATAGTTTTACCAATGCTAACACTTCCGCCTCTAGCAGGAATAACACGTTAGGCCCCTGTTAAAGAGCACCTTTCATGATGGTCCAAAAAGTTATACAGTATCTTGTAGTCATTATATGCAGTACTAGACCTGAAAGGGTGTGTGCATTTGTTATTTTGGGCCAAGGTTTACTCTGCCTTCCATAATTTGGATTTATTTTTGAGCCCTGCTTTAGTGCTGCTGCCCATGCCTTTGCTGTTCAGCTGCTGGACTGCTGGCTCCCGATGTCATCACTGTAGAGCAAAGGAGTGACTCACACCGTATAGTACAGTGCAGTCATAGCAAATTTGCAAGATAAAACTACCAGTACTCAATGTACATACTATGTTCCCCCCTTCCCCAGTACACCCTGTTAGGAACGCATTATGCCAAAATCTAAATGCCTTGTCAGTATGGGTTTTTTTTTTCCATTCACATTTTTTGTGCTTCCCCAGAGCTCTGGCAGACGGCTTCAGCCCTCTGAATGGATAGACTTTCTCTCCGGACATGCCATCTCCCATACTCGCTGACACCAGCAGTTCCCCCGCGGATTATCCCCTACGGCGGGGCCAGGAGGGAGGCGGTGTGCTACACCTCCCCCCCCCCGAGACCCAGTCCAGAAGCCGGTGCCAGTCAGGAGCAACGGCCATCATTGAGCGCTGCCAGGTTCATTTTTCCTCCACTTTTCTCCCATCCCTTCCCTCCCCACTGATGTCAATGTGTCAGAGCGTGCCTCCCAACCCATACTGCCCTCTGGCCACCGCCAGAAGGCAGTTAGTGAGTGGGAAGGCAAGTTTCCCTCTCCCCCCAAGAGAGGACAGCAGTCCTCCGGTGCTCAATCCTCTCTCCCCCACTTGCTGACCCCCGGCTTGTTCCCTAACCTGGGTCGCCGGCGTGGAGTGTGGTGTAGCGACCAGCGCCTCAACCTCCAGCGCCACCGGGCTGGCCAATCAGTATGTTTTTTTTTTTTTGTAAAATTGACATTCTTCTGCCTCAGAAACAAAGCTTCGGGATTGCTGTCGGTATCTTTCCCAGTCCTTTTGACTTTCATGCAAAAATTACCACATTTTGTGAAAGTCAGGACATGAAACTTACAAGAATAGGTGGCTGAGTTTCAATTGCTAGGAAAAGACATCTTATAAAGCAGAGAACTATTTTGTTGAGAGATAGAGATTGAGATTTAGAGCACCTTTCCCAGTCCTTTTGACCTTCATGCATGTATTACCCCTTCATGCACTGATTCTGGAATTGCATTTCATTCATTCTGCAGAATGCAAAAACTAACTGCAGAGAACAGTAATGAAATACAGTTCCAAAATCAATGCAAGAAGGGGTAATTTATGCATGAAAGTCAAAAGGACTGAGAAAATGCTCTTTAAGTAAACATTAAGCCACGGCGGTGTGCTCTAATGCTGGATTGATGCATAGGGGCGCTGGGTGCCGAGGCCCAGGGTCGAGGGGCTACCCTGCCCCCCCCCATGCATCAATCGCATTAGAGCACATTGACGGAGTGGCTTAATGCGCTTGTAACACGGGCCGCGGGTTGGTGGAGGCAGCTGGCAGGAGCCCACTGTGCGACATCGACAATGAGAGGCGGCAGCGGTGCGAGGTTTGTGCAGCTCCACTTCGGGATCAGAGCACAGTGTGGACCATCAGATACGTACCTATGTGGTGATCAACTTCTGTCCCTAGCTTCGCCCGGAGGCATGCGGCCAACATCGCTGTTGCACTTGTGTGGAGGTTGGTGCGGGTATTCTGCTGATACCCGCCGCGGGAGGTCTTAGGTGCACGGTTCGGCCGCTCCGAGGAGGATCGCACTGGCGCTATGGATGCCGGGGGTGTCACTGCCTTCTGCCTCCGACACACTGCTCCGTCCTGCCGTGCTCCAGCTGGGCTGCCCCTCCTGCTCCTCGGTGTGCCCTGCGCTCTCTTCCTCTGCCTGGCTGCTTCCACTCCCAATCACCGGTGGCCCCGTTCCATGGAACACAGTCTCTGTGCCACGGACGGTGAAGGTCTGGTGCTGGAAGTCTCGCTGCTCGGTGCGCCACAGGTTCAGGTCCCCCCTCCCTGTTTCCACACTCAGACGGGTAATGAGGCTGACTCCCCGACGCTCCTGCCACTCCTCCTCTCGCTCGGCCACACGACCCAGTGCTGCTAGGCTGGGGGTCTGGCTGGTCACGGTACTGCCGGAGCAGGCACGGCATATATGCTGGGTTAATACCCGCTCCGGCTATGGTCCCGTGACGCTTTTCAGCCTATCCCGGATCCCAATTGTGTCTGGGCCATTAATGCCGTGTTACAAAACGTATTATAAAGCAGACACTGACAAACAGCAGTGAAGTTACCAACATTATGCAATACTAGTAGCAATACAACTTCCTAACAGACACAGTAGAGTAGCACTCCAAATGGTATCAGCAGCTTGGAGGCTTGCTGACTCAGCACTCAACAACCCCGGAGAAATGGACCACATCAAAAACACATTAAAAATATGAATTTGTCAACTTTGTTCCAAAATCTGAAACGCACATAGTTTTTATAGAAATGTTTTTTAATGTTGCAACCCCTTTCACTTGTAAAAACCACTGCACATGATATTTAAACTTTGGAGAAACAGGTTCTGTAAGCTTGCAGACAGGGAAGACTAGACTGTGAGTTCTGGAGATGACATCATCAGCAACTCTTCACTGAAATTGGCTTTTTTGAACAGGTAGTGAAATCAGGGTTGCAAAACAGCCCATAACTTTAAAATAGAGTAACACAGAAACCTAGTTTTTGGTATGTGATTTATTGGGGTATGCTTATTCTAATTCTGCAAAGCACCACTTCTGGCCAGAGTCCCTTGGTCAGTCACATCCTCCCTCATATATTATATAAAACAAATGTTGGGCATGTCTGGCATATAGTACTCAAATATATCCATCTCAGCAACTAATCAGATCATAAAGCCACTTTTCTGCCTCATAGTTCTTTTCTCATGCCTGTATTGTGCAGACCTTAATACTAGTCTTAACTTTGGCAGCCAGAGAGATAGGTAAACAAGTGGAATGAGAAATAGTACAGATTGAGAAATGGAAAATATCATCCCTTCTAAAATCTGACTTAATACCGCATTCTGCCTCGCATCTCTATCCCCTTGCTCAGGGCTCCAGATAAGATTTTTTGGGATGAGTACTGTACTCCTCATTTTGAAAGTGAGGTGAGTAAAACCAAATTCAGATGTGTACACACGTCTGGACAGAGTGGAGTGAGGAGTGCATTTTTAAAAACAATGTAGTTTTTTTTTCTAGGTAAGAATTGATCAAGTGCCAGCAGTGCTCCAGATAATGTTGGCAGTAATTTACTCACCAGTTTCAAAATATAGTGAGTAAAACAAAACTGGGAGGGATACAAGTGCAGTAAGTCTGGAAAAACTGCTCCTTTTAAATCACCAGTTATGTAATGATGCACTATTATTTGGACTGTGGAGTATTTACAAATGTTGAGTGAGTACTGGTACTACTCAAAAAAATATTCTGAAGAGTATTTCCTAAAATGAGGTGAGTAAAATAGGTTGGTACTCACCTTCTCTGGAGCCCTGCCCTTGCTACTTTGTGACTTTGTAAAGTTTGAAGATGCATTGCACACATTAAATAAAAATTCCTGCTGTCTTAACAGTGTTCAGTAAGAGTACAAATGTGATTTCATGAAATGTCAGGCTGTTTCATTCATCAGGTCAGTAAAAAGCAGAGTTAAATAGAGTATGCTTGTTAGAGCAGTCTCTCTGAGGTCTCAGAGGCAGAGAATAGACCACACAACAGTAATCTTATTAAAGCACCAAAAGTAGCATAAGGTTTATTGAAGTGTTATTCCCTTTAGATTTTTGAGTGAATTGTAGGTGCATAAGAATAGACTTCATTATGAAATACATTCTGACCCACGTTATGAAGTTATTTCATATTCTATAATTTGACTACTGAAGCTCCTTAATGCCACAGGGTGTTTTCTCATGACATTGTTAAAGTTAATAAGAATTCTTGCTGGCTAAGTAATATTCAGTGAGGGCACAGAAGAGGTTTCAGCGAACTGGCCTGATGATTTTGGCTACAGTTCTTCAGTCACTAAATCATAGTCACAGCTAAGTAGGTGAAAGTACAGCGTATACTCTACTTAACTCTGCTTTTGCTTATCTGATGAATGAAGCATCCTGTCATTTCACTAAAGCATCTTTCTACACTTATTGAATATTGTTTAGGCAGCAGAGACTTTTATTTACTTCGTGCAATGCATTTTGTTACTTTGATGTAAACAGTGAGGTACCGTATTGCTTCCCCACTTCATAAAAGTGGACATATGCAGCCTAAATGGAGCTTAGTTGCAGCGGGTACCTATGGCAACTTATTCAGTGCCTTCCTCTGAATCATTATCAGGGATTCAGAGTGAGCCATTGCTTCTCCATCTACCAGTACAACCATGCTTCTGGGTTTCTGGGTGGCTAAGACAGTCAAAATGTGAGAAGATTAGGGGCCAAATATTCAAAGCTTTGCGCCTAGTGCAAATCCGTAGTGCTGGAATAGCGCTGGATTTGCACCAGGCTGCAATATTCAAAAGCCCTATTAGCACTGGTGCTGTGTGGTAGTGCCGACGCTAAAAGGTAATAGTATGCAGGGGCGGGGTTAGGGGAGTGCCCAGGACTGCAGGCCGCATGGCATATTCAAAAGTATAGTGCTGCGCTACAGGCATTAAGTGACCTGTAGCCTGGCGCTAAATACCGCCACATTAGCTGGTGACAATCGTGGTTTCTCCCAGCACAATTACCGACCCCGTTAGCCACTCCAGTTATCCATTTCCCTGGTAGTCTAGTGGTACCCCACCTCCAGCACAATACCGACCCGGTCCACGGTAAAAATAAATAGTTTTCCCTAGTAGTCCAGTGGTCCCCCAACCCCCAGCACGAATCCTGACCCCTGGTCCATGGTAAATATAAATAGTTTTCCCTGCTAGTCTAGTGGTCCCACCCCCCAACCGGCAGTGACACCCCTGCTCATCCCAATAACAACCCACAAACAGAGCTGGCGACTGGCTCAGCCCTCCTCTCACCACCATGGCTGGCCACCAACTGAGGTACAAATGAGCGCTGCTGGGGCCTCCACATCAGTAAGTACTCCTCCACCTAGGTCTCCATCCGCTCCTGTGGATTGGATGCCTTCTCCAACTCCTGCCTTGGTCAGTGGGCAGCAAGAGGATTCCTCTCTGGAGGACTTTGTCTTGGAACCTGTTGACAGTTCGGCCGATAAGTCTCCCTCCGGCTCCGCCGCTGGGTGCACGGCCTCGGTCGACAAGCCGGACTCCAGCTCCTCGGCTGTTGTCCACTTGATCGTGACCTATAAGTCGGATGTCGGCTCCTCCAATACCCGCCCGGTCCTAGACGATCAGTCAGTCGCCGGCTTGCCTGACGACCTCCCGGCTGAAGCTCTCCCATCAGATGCCTCCTTGCCCCTGACGTTGTGCAGAGCCAGCTTCCAGGTTCCCCTGTGGCCTATGGGTGTTCTCCCTCCCGGGCCTCACTGACCCAGCCTGACCTCTCATCCCAGACCTCGAGTTCTGCAGTCAAGGAGATCTCTCCTGCATCGGGCCTTACTACCGAGATCTCTGCTTCTCTAGCAGACATGACGACGGGGGTATCTATTCCCTTACCCCTCTCACCCTTCTTGGATCAGACGTCGGGTGTCTTTCAACCCCCGACACCGGGCCAGTCTCCTGTTCAAGTCCCCACTGATTTAGGGATGGACCTGGGATTTCACGTTCCGATGCCGGAACCCTCTACTGGTTCATTGGGGATCCCTACAGAGACCCCGGGCCAGCCAATGGACCCACATGCTCCCAGTGATCCCTCAACTCCGCCACCATTACGGTCTTCAGCCCCTCCGAGGCCTTCAACTCCTCCGCCGTTGGGGCCCTCTGGCAACTACTCCGGCTTCCTGCCACCACAGTTCCCATACTACCTGTTGCCTGGAGGGCCATCGGTGGGTTACCCGTCGCAGGTGCTGATGCCCTGGTACCCAATGCCGGACCACATATACCAGAGTTACAGTCCTTACCCCTACTGGTACCAGGCTCCTGGCTACCTCTATTACCCTACCATGGGGTCCCAGGCTACCAGCCTCCACCACCTCCACCCCTCCTCCTCAGTTGGAACCGCAAGGGACTGTTCCAGCTTGGTGGAAGGATGCTAAGTTTCAGCTCCTGCAGGAGCTGGGTCAACCCCATCTGGCTGTGGCTCCCACCCTGACCCACAGGACAAGGAGCCCATCCCCTTTCGACCATCGGTAATCAGATAGGGACTCGGGTAGATGCCCTGCAGGGGTTCTTACTGGAGCAAAGGCCACAGAGGCGGTACCTGACGTCACCTCCCTACCCAGCAGACCTGACTCTGTGGGCCATTCAGAGCCTCATTCCCCCATTGAGCCTCAACCAAAGGAGTTCCTCAAGTTCCCGTTGGAGGACCCATCCTTTGCGGAGCTCCTCAGGTCCATCTAGCAAACCTGTGGTTGGGCGTCGCAGGAGATGGACCCCAAATGGAAGAGGCTCACAGAGCTTCTCAACCTCACTAATGTGGACCCCCTCCTCATCCCACCTTGGACGGGACTGCATGAGGACTTGACGTCAACTATTTGGCAGCAGCTGTCATCCATAGCTGTGGTTTACAAGAAAACTGACTGGACTTATAACCCCCCCCCCCGAAGGGACGTGCCATTTGACTATTCAACCTAAGGCCGACTCCACCGTTATTATTATGGCCCATGACAGGTCGGCTTAGCCGAAGCACCCGAGTGCTTCCCCGCCGGATAAAGAGTCCAAACAGATGGGCCAGTATGGTCGCAAGGTATATGCTTCCTCTACCTGCGCCATTAGGTCTTTAAACTATGTGGCCCACATGGTGTCCTTCCAGAAGTTTGCCTTATCCGACTTGGAAAAGGACCTACAGGCTAGTCTGGATGAGGACCTCAGGAACAAGCTTCTCGAGAAAGTAAGATTTAATAAGTCTTCTTGCCACCATGCTCTGTGGGCCACCTATGATTCTGTCGATTTGGTGGCCCGTTGCACTGCTACAGTCGTTTGTTTGAGGCATCTGGCCTGGCTTTGGCTTGCAGGACTGGTGCAAGACATCCAAAGCACTCTTCCTAACTCTCCCCTCAGGGGTTTCCTTCCTTTTTGGAGGTGACACTGAGGACATCATTACAGAGCTTCAGGAGAGTGGAAGGTCACTTAAGGACGTCCACTCCTTGTACTGCTTGGGCCAAAAACCCAAGCAGTCCATTAGTCACCCCCAGAAGAGGTGGAATAGGCAGAACCAGGGGAGACGACAGGGCACACCATGCCACTGGTTCTGGTGCCCAGACTCCCCAGACAAAAGCCCAAAAGGCCTGCGGCGGTGACAAAATGGCACTCCCCTCCGCATCCTGACTCAAGGGAACCCCCTTCACCTCCTTCTGTTCTTCTAGAGGAACCTGTGGGTGGAAGGTTTGCCTTCCACCTGGAAGGATGGAAAGCAATAACCGCAGATGCTTGGATACTCCAGCTTGTCGCAAGGGGGCACTCAGTAGAGTTCCTGGAAAGACCCCCGGACAATCTGCCAGGCAGGTTTCACTTCCCGTCAGGCCAACAAGGCCTCATCCAGCAGGAAATCCAAGCTCTATTAGAAAAGTCAGCTATAGAGCTGGTTCCACCAGAGCAAATAGGAAGGGGATATTACTCCCATTTCTTCCTAGTGCAAAAAAAGACAGGAGATCTGAGACCCATTCTAGATCTCGGTCTGCTCAACCTCTTTGTGGAATACAAGAGGTTTCGCATGCTAACTCTCCAGAGACTTCTACCCTGCTTCAACAGAACCAATGGCTGCGCTTGCTGGACATGCAGGATGCTTACCAGCATATCCCTATCCTCCAGGCCCACCGCCGTTTCCTGAGATTCTCCTTTCAGGAGAACCATTACCAGGCCCTTCCTTTTGGCCTCTCCTTGGCACCTTGGGTGTTTACCAAGTACCTGGTGGTGGTGGTTGCTGCATTGCGCCGCAGGGGGATTTATGTGTTCCCTTCCCTGGATGACTGGCTGTTGTCAGCCCCATCTCAGGAGAGTCTGTTGGTCTCTCTTTCCACCACCCTGGATCACTTCTCCAGACTTGGCATCACTGTGAATTATCCCAAGTCTCAACTTTTACCCTCTCAGTGCCTCCAGTTCATTGGAGCGGTGTTGGATACGGTCCAGGGCAGGGCTTTTCTACCTATGGACAGGGTGGAAACTCTGATTCTACAAGCTGCGTTGGTGTCCAATTCTTGTTTGACCACAGTGCGATCCATCCTCCGACTGTTGGGTCTCATGGCGGCTGCTATCCCCACAGTTTCTCTGGCCAGACTGCACATGAGGGTGATCCAGTGGGCCCTCTGGGTCCAATGGGATCAACGTTTGGATGACATGGACTACAGGGTCTTAATCTCCAGCAGCTAGAAGAGGGACCTCCTCTGGTGACAAGGTCTACTCAACCCCTCCCTGGGGATCCCTTTTCATCACCTGGCCCCTTCCGTGACCCTCACAGCGTATGCCTCGGGTCACGGTTGGGGAGCCCACCTGGGAGCCCATCAAACTCGGAGGAGATGGTCCCCACAAGAGGAGCACCTGCATATCAGTGTTCTGGAGATGAGAGCTGTGTTGTATGCTCTCCAAGCCTTCCAGTCCCTCTTACTTCCGGGAACACTCCTAATCCAGACAGATAACACTGCCATGGTCTGGTACATCAGCAAACAGTGATGCACTCGATCGTACCCCCTTTGCAGGGAGGCAATGCGGGTGTGGTACTGGGCAGTCCAGCACAGCCTGTCTCTGATAGCAGTCCATGTTCCAGGAGTTCACAGTGTCCTGGCAGACAGTCTCAGCTGCACAGTTGCGCAGGCTCACTAGTGGGAGCCAAAGCAGGAAGTAGTGGACGATCTTTTTGATCAGTGGGATCAGCCAGAGATGGACCTCTTCTCCTCCCCATCCAATGCAAAACTACCCAGGTTTTGCTCGCTCATTCCTGGGTGTGGTCCAGTCCTTTTTAATGTCTTTATAAGTAATATTGCAGAGGGACTGGAAGGAAAAGTATGCCTCTTTGCAGATGACACAAAGATCTGCAACAAGGGAGATACACAAGGAGGCGTGGAAAGCATGAGAAGGGACTTGGCAAGGTTGGAGGAATGGTCAGAAATATGGCAGCTTGGATTCAATGCAAAGAAGTGCAAAATAATGCACCTGGGAAACAAAAACCCAGGGGAAGATTACACAATTGGGGGGAGTTTAGTAACAACAACAAAAATGGAAAGGGACCTAGGGGTAATCATATCAGATGACCTTAAGGTTGGCAAGCAATGTGAGAAGGCAGTAGGGAGGGCTGGGGGATACTGGGATGTATAGGGAGGCATCACCAGCAGAAAACAGGAAGTTGTTATCCCTCTGTACAGACAGTTGGTGAGACCCCATCTGGAGTACTGTGTCCAGTTCTGGAGACCCCATCTCCGCAAGGACATAGACTGGATGGAGGCAGTCCAGAGGAGGGCAACTAAAATGGTGCAGGGTCTGCAAGAGAAGCCATATGAGGAGAGACTAAAGGAGCTTAATATGTATACCCTTGAGGAAAGGAGGAAGGGGGGGACATGATAGAAATGTTTAAGTATCTTAGTGGAATCAACAAAGTCCAAGAGGGTGGCATCTTTCAGAAAAAGAAATGTTCAAGAACAAGGGGACACAACTTGAATATAGAGGAGGGATGGCTCAGGGGCAATGTGAGGAAGTATTTTTTCACAGAGAGGGTGGTGGATGCATGGAACAGCCTTCCTGAGGAGGTTGTGGGGTCTAAAACTGTGGGAGAATTCAAGAATGCATGGGACAGACATAAGTCAATTCTTGTGGGGGGGGTAGGAAGAAATAGGCTGTTGGTTAACTAGGATCTGTAGCTTATCCTGTAGGTAGGGAAATGGTCAGACTAGGTGGGCCAAGTGGTCCTTATCTGCCATCAAAGTCTATGTTTTTATGTTTCTATATGGTGTTTTCTGGCGAGACACGCTGTCTCTGTCTCGGTCAGGGAGATTTCTATACGCTTTCCCTCTCTTTCCAATTCTTCAGAAGGTTCTGCTGAAGCTTCAGGCAGCAGGGGCTCACATGATTCTTACAGCCCCTCTTTGGCCTCTGCAGATTTGGTTCCCCTTGCTGCAGCAGCTGACATTGGAACCCCTGGTACCACTTCCTTTCTCCCATGACCTTCTTTCTCAGGAACAGGGCAGCCTGGTGCATCTGAGTCACAAGTCTCTTCACCTGCATGGGTGGCACCTTTGGACATAGCTGTCTCTCACTTTGGTGTCTTTTCCAGAGTTGCCCAGGTTCTAGTGGAGGTGAGAAAACCCTCTATTAGATCCAGGTATACTATGAAATGGAAAAGATTCTCTGTCTGGGCCACAGCCAAGGGCCTGGAACCGTTCTCCTGCTCGGTCCCCCAGATCCTCGAGTACCTCTTGCATCTGTCTGATTCGGGCCTCAGTTATTCCTCTCTGAAGGTCCACCTTTCTGCAGTTTCTGCCTACCACCTTCCGGTGGGGATAAAACCCTTGCTCAGTTAGAGGTCTCCAAAACCTTCCTTAAGGCGATCCTCCACCTTAAGCCTCTGGTCCATAATCCGGTTCCCCCCTGGGATTTAAATTTTATTTTAGAGAAACTTACTTTGCCCAATTTTGAGCCGGCAGCAAGTTGCGACAAGCGCTATTTGTCTTGGAAAGCACTCTTTTTAGTCACTGTTGCCTCAGCTTGAAGGATTTCAAAGCTTCAGGCCCTCGTTTGTAAGGACCCTTATTTGATTTTCCACAGAGACCGGGTGTCTCTGAGGATTAATCCTTTCTTTCTTCCGAAAGTAGTCTCGGAATTTACTCTGAACCAAGACATTCAGTTGCCAGTTTATCACTCAGAGTATTCCAACAGGGGGCTATACCTCTTGCACATGTTAGACATGCACAGGATTCTGAGATACTATATCTCTAGGACCGAGGAGGTGTGTAAATCCGACCAGTTGTTTCTGGCTTTTGCACCCAGATGCCAGGGTTTAGCCATTTTGAAATGGGGCTTCTCCAAATGGTTGGCTAATTGCATCTCATACATCTACCAGAAGCATGAGAAGCCCCTTCCGGGGGAAGTGAAAGGCCAGTTGACCTGTATTATGGCTTCTTCGACGGCCTTCTTGCAGAATGTGTCCGCGGCCAATATTTGTGCTGCGGCCACTTGGTCTTCCATCCATACTTTCATCAAGCATTACAGTCTGGACATTGCCTCTAGGCGTAGGGCTGGTTTTGAACTCGCTGTCCTGCAAGGCCTTCTGTCATAGGCAGCTTACTAGTTGGCAGACTTTTCCTCCTCCCAGAACTTAGTCTCTGACTTCTCTTTCTTGACTGCTTGGTATTCAGTCCTGTGAAGACCTACTGCAGGAACCCTCTCGAAGTAAGATATAACAGTTACGTAAGAACTAACCATAACAGTAGATCTTTGAGAGAGGTTCCTGCAGTAGGTCTCATTTTCCCACCCACCTTCCCCCCAACTGCTGCATTTTTCTCTCCTTTCCTTTCCCAGGGCTTTGTTTTTTAAGTGGCTGTGGGCTCCAGGAGGTGTACCCCTTTCTCCCATTTTCCTCCTTCCGGGGTCTTCTGGCAGCAGAACTGGAGGGTGGGCGTGGGGACCGTCCCCTATATATGGTCATGCTGACATCCCGTCATGTGATGCTGGGGGCGATCCCCCACTATAGATTGCTAGCTAGAAGTTTGCCGTGCAGTCCTGATGCCAGGGGGTGCAGTCCTATCTGTGAAGACCTACTGCAGGAACCTCTCTCGAAGATCTACTGTTATGGTAAGTTCTTGCGTAACTGTTATTTAATGCCCCATATAAAGGAAGCCTCTTGTTTGGCACAGCTCTTCAGGATACAGTGAAGACTCTGGCGAAGTGGCTAAAGTCTACTTACCACAGACAAAATCCAGAGACAAAAATTGGTTTGGATGATCCCAGAAGCCTTTTTGTGGCCAGTCTTCTTACAGCAGGTCAGGCAACCAAAGCAGGGGCTTCAATGACAAATGACCCTGGTTTACCTCCTGGAATCAGTGCGATAGCTGGGGCAGAGGCAGTGGCAACTGTGACTCTGGAAACTCTAACAAAAAATGTGACAATGAGATTAACTGGGCACATTCCCAAATTGGAGGCAGACTTTTCTTTTTCCTTGAGAAATGGATCCATTCAACAACGGACAGGTGGGTCCTGGACATTGAGAACAAGGAGTACCTCATCAGGTTTGACTCAAAGCCTCCAGCTCCTCACGTTATTCCTTCACCACTGTGTTCCATCCCAGCCAAGTGACTTCTGCTGTTTCACGCAGTAACAGACTTACTTCTGAAGGGGACCATAAAACCAGTACTCCTCCTGCAGCTCAACAGAGGTGTATACTTCCCTGTTCTTCCTTGTTCCAAAACACAAAGTGGGGTTTCAGGCTAGTGCTGGACTTAAAGTTCTTAAATCACTTTGTCTGCAACAGATCCATCACAAAGGAGACCCTCTCGTCCATTATCAGGGAGGTTCATTGGGGAAACTTCCTGGCCTCCACAGACTTACAGGGCACCTACTTATGCATTCCCATCCAGGAGTCTCATAGATAGTATCTGAGGATCTTACTTCGAGAGTCAGCTCTTGCAGCAGGTAACACCAGTAGCACTGAGGCTGGCAGGTGGCAGGATCTCGTGGAAAACTTCTAGCTATCAGTCTATAGTGGGGATCGCCCCCTGACGTAGGCCCTCCCCAGATGTCACACATGGTATAAAGGGAGGGCTGTCCCCTGCATCCCCCAGTTTTTTCCCGCCGTCGACTTGTGCCATCGACTCCACGGATAGCCTCTCACTAGTTCGACCACCATTTTACTGTTTCTTAACATAAAATTTCTTATTTTTTCAAAGAAAAAGTTAGCTTTTTCAGGACTTCTGAGTTCTGCAGCATGTCACCTTCTCCAACGTCCTCCATCGAACGGCACCCTTCCAAGTGTGCCTGTGGCAAACAAATACCGGCCAAGGATGGGCAGTCATCCTGCCTCCTGTGCCTAGGCCCTGATCACGATACTCAGGCCTGTCTGCACTGCCAAAGTTTAACAGCAGAACAAGAATCTGCCACCAAAAGGCACTTCAAGCTTTCCTCATAGAGCAGTGATTAACTGCGCTATGCAGAAAGATTCCTATTCTCAGGGGAATTCTTCCCACAAGAAATCTTCCAGAAAGCACCATAAGGAGAGGGAAAAGGAGAGATCTCCCTCAAAATCTAGGTCTTCAGGTTCCCGCTCTGCCTCCCGGGGTAGCTCGGACTCTGCCTCCCAGGTAACTCGTTCTGCTACCTGGCTAGCGGTAATCAAACCACCAGCCCTGATCCGGGCATCGGGTGGTAAAAGCCGCAGCTCAGGGTCCTCGGGCCCTGCATTACAGACACTTAAAGTCTGGCTGCCTGATCAGGCCTCGGGTCAGCACTTTGACCTTGGCAGGGACACCTCAAGACCAACGTCAGTACACTCCTGGTCATCCTCTGTTTCTGGCGCTGACTCCAGGGACATACACAAGGCCTCGGGGCACTCCTTCAGGAGATCTGCCTCTCAGCCTCCTCGACTGCTTAAGCTGCAGTCAGACAAATGCCTGGTGGAACATCATTCGTCAGTGGGCGATGCCAGCAGACAAACGCTTGTGACACAACCCTCTCGAAGACTACCGGACATTGGCCTTAGACCAGGCATTGGCTACCGATGTCGGACTACTACTACTGCTCTGACGTCCCCCCAGGATGCGCACTGCCGCCAGATCACGACACTAGATTGGCGTCAGGCCCGATGGCCAATGTGGAGCCTAAGCTCCATTTGTCCCAGGAAAAAGACCTGTTTGGATATTAGTGTGAGACCATTAGGACAGACCTGCTGCCACCCAAAATTCCTCTGGTAGAGGCCACCCCCTCAGATACTGGGGCTCATCTCCCAAGGGAGCCCACTCCTGTCTCGGGCTCGGGCAAGACAGGCCGCAAATGACGCTCCAGGTCCAGGAGCCGCAGTTCCTCCGGCTCCTCTGAGCATTGCAAACACTGGCACCCGAGGACTCGGTCCTCTTCCTCTGTGGACTCAGACTGTTCCTCAGTCTCTTCCCCCTCAGTCCCTTCATTGGCTGGAGGTCTTTCCCCGGTAGACCCAAGGGACACTTCCAAGTCACCGCCAGATGATCCTTCTTTTATGGAGATCATGCGTGATATTCAAGAGAACATGGGCTGGGAGATGGAGGACCTTGACCCAGAGAGACTCCGTTTGGCCAAGTACCTGTGCCAAAAAGACCCGAAGCCTGTTGTGATCCTGCCCTTGGTCGACATGTTCACAGATGTCACCAAAGCGGCTTGGAAACGCCCTTGCACCACCTCCATGGTGCCCAAAAAGGCAGATCGCCTATACAGGGCCCTGAAGGAGGAACCCTTCCTGTGTGAGCAGCCTGTGGTGGACTCCATCGTCATTTCAGCTGCCCATGACAGATCCCAGAGACCACGTCACCTTAGCACACCGCCTCTGAATCGAGAGTCTAAACAGCTGGACACTATGGGGTCCAAGATATACTCCTCAGCAACATGCACCATATGATGTCTTAATTTTCTAACACATATGGTGCAATTCCAAAGCACCCTTTGGGAGCAGGGGATGGACATTGTCAAGGAGATCCCGGAATGTCAACAGAAAGCCGAGCTGGTGAAGCTACTGCAGATGGACTTGGATGTTGGCACGCATGTCCTCCAGTCAGCTGACGACTAAGTGGACACAGCTGCAAGAGCTGCGGCCATGGGAGTATGTGTCAGATGGCATTTGTGTCTCTGGCTTTACTCAAGATGTTCAGACTAACATCTTGGATGCACAGTTCAGTGGTTCTGTCCTCTTTGATGAGGATTCCGAGAGGATAATCACCAAGCTGCAGGATTCAGGCAAGGTCATTCGGTCCGTGCACTCCATATACAAGCCGAAACAAAGGCCCTTTTGGAAGCCTCGTTGTCATGAAAAAGGGGGACAACAATCCAGGTTCCAACCACAGCAGCAGCAAAGAGGTGGCTATGGTCGCAAAGGACCCTCATGAGGTTCCACAGGGTCTGGGTTTCGGGCTGTCAAACCAGCCCAGACTAACCCCCCCCCCACCGCTACAGCCTGACTCCTTGCTGGACTCACCTTCTCCCTAAGTCCCGTCGGGTGAGTCAGTAGGCGGTCGCTTTTCTCTTCATGCCACGGGCTGGCAAAAAGTCACCTCTGACCAGTGGGTCCTGCAGATGATCGACAAAGGGCACTCGACTGAATTGTTATAGATGCCACCGGACAGGCCACCACCACCCTCCAATTGTTCCCCTGCTCATGAAGAGCTAATCCATGGCAAAATCCAAGCTCTCCTACTCAAGAGGGCTATAGAACCTCTTCCCCTCTCTCAGAGGGGAACAGGATTCTAGTCACACTTTTTCCTTGTGCCAAAAAAGATGGGGGATCTATGCCCCATCTTGGACCTCAGCAACCTCAATCAGTTTGTTGAGTACAAACGTTTCTGGATGGTCACCCTACAATGCTTACTGCCCATGATACATCAGGAGGATTGGCTAGTGTCACTGGATATTTAGGATGCCTATCTTCTTAGTCTAATAGCCAAACCTCACAGGAGGTTCCTCAGGTTCGAGATTCAAGGAAGGCACTATCAGTTCAGAGCGTTGCCCTTCGGCCTCTCCTCAGCCCCAAGGGTCTCTACCAAGTGCCTGGTGGTGGTCGCAGCAGCCTTCCGGAGGAAAGGGCACTAAGTTTTCCCTTACCTGGATGACTGGCTCTTGATGGCCCCGTCCAGTGAGCAACTGCAGTGCACAATCCAGGACACCTGTTCTCTCTCTTCAGGGAACTCATCAGCACTGCAGAGTCCTCCTTGCTTCCCACCCAGTCCCTGCAGTTCATCGAGGTGTTGCTAGTACCACTCGAGGAAAGGCCTTTCTCCCAGAGGACAGGGCACTTTGACTCCAAGGTCTAGCCCACCACATCTCGTCCCTCTCAAGGGTACCATCCAAGACGCTTCTCAAGCTCTTAGGCCAAATGGCTGCCTAGATTACTATAGTCCCCCTAGCCAGACTGCATGTGAGGACAATTCAGTGGACTCTGAGAGTCTAATGGGACCAACGATGGGATGACATGGACCAACCAGTCTCTATCCCAGAACCGGTCAGTCAGGAGCTCAACTGGTGGACAACATCCCCTTCTCTTGCAGAGGGGCTACCCTTTCAGAGAACACCTCCCTCTCAAATACTGACATTGGATACTTCTGGCACAGGTTGGGGTGCACATCTGGGCATCCACAGGACACAGGGCACTTGGTCCACGGCCGAGGAGCTCCTACACATCAACATCTTGGAGATGAGAGTTGTTCTCTACGCCTTGCAGGCATTGTGTACCGCGGTCCTCCCAGGACAGCTCCTGATACAGACAGACAACATGGTGGTGGTATTTTACCTCAACAAACAGGGTGGCACCCACTCGTACCCCCTTTGTCGAGATCCAGTGCGGGTATGGAGCTGGGCCATAGCTTACCGCCTGGATATCTCGGTGGTTCACGTCCCAGGGGTTCAAAATACCCTGGCCGACACACTTAGCTGGATACGGTCCAGAGCACATGAGTGGGCCCTTTTACAGTCTGTCGTAGAAGATCTGTTCAACAGATGGGACAGGTCGGAAATGGACCTCTTTGCATCCCCTGTCAATGCAGAGTTGCCCAATTTTTGCTCGCTAGAGTCAGGGCCTGGAGTTTTCTGGCGAGATGTGTTGTCCCTCTCCTAGAGGGGGAGGTTCCTTTACACATTTCCCCTCTTCCCGCTCCTGCAGAAGGTACTTCTCTAGCTACAAATGGAAGGGACAGTAATGATCCTGGTGGCCCCGTTGTGGCCATGGCAGGTTGGTTTTCCCTGTTAAAACAGCTGGCAGCTGAGCCACCATTACCTCTGTCACTGAGCTCTCACTTGCTGTCCCAGGACAATGAGACCTCGGTACACCCAGACCTGCAGTCATTGCATCTCCATGCATAGCTCCTGAGGACCTAGTCATGTCGTGCTTTGGAGTCTCAGACAGGGTTGCCAGAGTTCTGGTGGCCACCAGAAAACCTTCCACCAGAGCTACCTACACCATGAAATGGAAGCATTTTTGCCTCTGGGCTGTTGCCCGCCATCTAGATACTTTGGCCTGTCTGGTGAGCTCGATCCTTGAGTACCTGTTGTCACTCTCAGATTTGGGATTGGGCTACTCATCCATTAAAGTCCATTTATCTGCAATTTCTGCCTAAAATGCCCCTGTTCAAGGCAGAACTGTGGCACAGCTGGACCTGGCCTGCACCTTTCTGCGGGGCATTCTCCACATGAAGCCCCCATCAGGGACCTGTCCCCCCTTGGGACCTTCTGTTCATGCTGTAAAAGCTCACATTATCCCCTGTTTGATCCAGCCGTGGAATGCGAGCTTCACTTCCTTTCCTGGAAAGGGTAATTTTTGGTTGCCATTACTTCATCTCAGAGGATTTCTGAGCTACAGGCACTGATGTGTAAAAGCCTTATTTGGTGTTCCATAAGGACCAGGTGGCCTTGAGGACCAGTCCTAAGTTCTTACCAAAGGTGGTGTTCAAATTGACCTTGAATCAGGACAAACACCTTCCAGTGTATTATCTGGAATGCTCAAACCGGGGTGAGACTATTCTCCACATGCTGGATGTCCACCGTATCTTGCGTAACTATCTCTCCAGAACACAGGAGCTTAGGCACTCTGACCATCTTTCTGTTTCCTCTGCCTTCAGAATCCATGGGGCTCTCTCCAAATGGCTGATAAACTGTATTTCCTTCTATTACCAAAAATATGACAAACTCTTGCCAGGCTCGGTGAAGGGTCACTCCACGAGGGGAGTAGCGGTGTCTTTTGCCGCCTTAAGGAACGTGTCCATGGCTGACACATGTGCGGCCGCCACATGGCACTCGGTCCATACTTTTATCAGGCATTACAGTCTTGACATTGCCTCCAGACGCAGAGTGGGCTTTGGCCTTACTGTTCTGCAGGGACTACTCTCCTGAAAGCATTGCCCTCTTAGTTTCTGTCTGCTTCCTCCACCCGAGATTAGTCTGGGTCTCCTCTACTGCTTGGGACTTAGTCCAAACGGTGTTACCTGCTGCAAGAGCTGACTCTCGAAGTAAGATAGTACAGTTACGTAATAACTTGCCATAACAGTAAATCTTTGAGTGAAGCTCTTGCAGCAGGTACTGCTTCCTGCCCATCTTTCCCCAGGGGACTCTTTCTGCAGTATGCATTGTGCATTCATTAACAACGCTATTGTTGCCCTATGGGGAATTCATCTCGGTTCTCTGTTCCTTATTACCTTCCATCCTCGATGTCAGAGTCTCCGGCAGGAGAACTGAGGGACACAGGGGGACCGCCCTTCCTTTATACCATGCATGATGTTGGGCGGCGGTCCCCGCTATAGACTGCTAGCTAGAAGTTTTCCGTGGGGTCCTGTCACCTACCGGCTTCAGTCCTACCAGTGTTACCTGCTGCAAGAGCTTCTCTCAAAGATCTACTGTTACGGTAAGTTCTTATGTAACTGTACTTTCAGAGTCCAGCACTATCACATCCAGTTCAGAACATTTCCATTTGGGTTTTCATCTGTCCCCACAAGTTTTCTGAAAAGTCCTGGTGGCAGTGAGTGCACACTTCAGAAGTGAAGGGATTCAGCAGTTCCCTTATTTAGATGACATCTTGATCTGAGCTCTACAGTGTGAATTGGCCCAGCAGGCAGTTGCTTTGGTCATTCAGTGCCTGACCGCCCATGGCTTTGTCATAAACAATTACACGAGTTCCCTGGTGCCAGCATGAACACTACTCCATCTGGGGGCAGACTTCAGAACTTCCCAGGGCAAGGTCTTCCAACCACAGCCAAATTTCTGGACTTACAAAAGCTTTTTAACAAATTTCGACATGCCCCTCACCTACTGGGTTAGTTGTTCATGCAGCTTACTGGGACAATGGTTTCTCTAGCATGCACAGTACCATGGACCATGAAATACATTTGGCCAACTCAAGCAACTCTCCTCAAACAGTAGTCTTCCTACAGGGACAGCAAGAACCACAAGGTGAAGATCTCTAAGCACATGAAGGAGAGTCTCCAATTGGTGGACTGTGCAGTCAAACATAATAAAGGGTTGCACCATGGGCCATCCACAGCAGGTGAGAATCACCACTGATAAAAACAACAAGTCGGAGCACACCCTGACACCCCCAACACACACGGAGATATAACAATAAACATCGTTTTTCAGCCTGGATTGGCAATTTACTAATTTGATTTCAAAAGAAGTGGGGGTCTCTTGGTATTCACCTCAGGGCCCTGCTGTGAAGTCATCCAGCTACCAACATTGAGGTAGAGAATCACCACTGACACCAGTCTCAGAGGATGGGGTGCCTACCTGAACCAACTCTCGGCTCAAGGTAAGTGGTCATTACTAGAGGCATGCCTCAGAATCAGTGTTCTGGAAATGCGTGTGGTACACAGAGGTTCAAGGACACCATTTTCCACCAAGATGTCCTAATTCTCATGGACAACAGAATCACAGTGGTGTACATCAACGACAAGGGGGAACCAGAAGCAGCTGCATTCTTCAGGAAACACAGCACTTATTCCAGTAGGCTGTGGATCACCTTTCCAGCCTCTCTGTGGCTTACCTCTCAGGACAGGACAGCTCTATGGTGGACTGGCTCAGCCTCAAAGACATTCTATTAGGAGAATGTAAAGTGAAAGACATGCCTTTTGACTACTGTCCCAACGTTGGGATCCCCTCAAGTCAATCCCTTTGCCTCCAGACAAAGCACCACAGCCAAGCAGTTGTGTCCTCTTGCAAGGGACGATGAGCTACTATTGACTGTGAAGGGGCCCCTACATGAACCCATCAAAATTGCCAATGAGCTCAACAGCACGTTCACTGACCTTTCAAGTGTACTACCTGGTGACTACTTCAAAGATATGCATGTTCAGCAATGCCCAACTGTCCCTCAAGATCCCCCAAGGAAAGATGTACCACTCTTTTACTTTAGACGTTGTCACCAAAGCTGAAACCATCAAGCATATTAAAAGGGTGCTTGGAAAGACCAGGATGGGGGCAGATCTGCTTTACATGAAGCTGGTTGGTCTACTCCTTCACGAACTTGCTGGTCCCCCTTACCATGGTGTTTGATGCCTCTCTAAAATCAGGAGTATTTCCAAATGCATGGAAGTCAGCTAACATATCGCCTGTCTTTAAGGCGGGGGATAAAACCCAAACATCCAACTACAGACCTATAGCCATCCTTCCTCTCCTTTCCAAAGTACTCGAAAGAATGATCTCGGAGCAGCTTACTGAATACCTTGATAACCATAACCTACTCTGCCCACAACAGCACGGCTTCCGTAAAAAGCACTCCACACTCACTGCTCTAATTGAGTATTCATCCCAACTATATAACGCCTTGGATAGTGGTCAGGCAGTTGGATCAGTCTTCATGGAGCTTACAAAGGCTTTCAGCTCTATTAATCACAACCTCCTCCTTGCCTTCTGTCTACAGGTCTATCCCCAGATACGGTACTATGGTTTGGCAGCTACTTCTCTAACAGATCACAATGAGTCAAAATTGGTGATACCCTATCCACTGCTAAGGAGGTGCATTTTGGGGGTTCCGCAGGGGTCAATCCTCGGTCCTCCACTCTTTAGCCTCTTCATCAACTTCACCCCAATGGCTTGCTCAGCAAGCACAGTTCTCTATGCTGATGATGCAGTGATCTCACTCACTGGCAAAGACCGACAATCCATCACAACTGAACTCCAAAACAGCTTCCATAAACTTGAATCTTGATTTACGGAAAACAAGCTACTACTAAACGTCAAAAAAACAAAGAGTATGCTCTTTACCACCTCCCAAAGCAAAAAGAAATACCTGCCCCTGCTTATTCATAACCAAAAGGGTGAAATTCTAGACCAAGTATCTAACTTCAAATATCTCGGCATTACCTTTGATGACATGCTCACCTTTTCAAACCACATTGACTGTGTTATCAAGACTGCAAATATAAAACTTGGTGTACTTTATCATCACAGACATTCAAGTGACACCGGATGCACTCAAACTAGCCACCAGTAGCTCAATACTGTCTACCATTGACTATTGGTTGCCTATATATGGGGCAGGCACAAAAACTGCTCTTAGCAGGATCAACACATTCCTTAGTAAGGCCTGTCATTGTACTTTGGGGGCTACTGTTGACACCCACACCTGCTCGTTGTACATTGAAACTGGGTGGCTTCCACTCCATCTTAGAGGACAATACCAAACGTGTCTACTTCTAAAAAAAGTACTACTTGGACTGACATCCCCCACACTGGGCGGATACTTTAAGCTTAACGAAATCTACCAGTAGTGCAGTCGCTGACAAGATGGTGATTCCCTTCAAAAGGACGAAACTTGCCCAGAACTCCATCCTGTATCACGGTCTGAAATGGTACAATGTACTACCTGCTGTCCTCACTGATACTACCAAGATTAGTACCTTCAAAGCTGGGCTCAAATCTCTCCTTGGCTCTAAAATGAATTGTACCTGCCTGCGCTAATGTGATAGTACCTTGCCCCCAGTTTTCCATTTACCTACCCCCTCTACATCTTTCTGCTATATACCATTTTTTTCTTAACCCACTCGCCTATCCCAGTTGCCTGATGATGGCCTCACTTGGTTGAAGGCTCCACCTCTCTCCCACCTCAGACGATGCCAGCTGTCTGCACTAATATGATAGTACCTCACCCCCAGTTTTCCATTTACCTACCCTCCTCTACATCTTCCTGCTATATACCACTTTTTTCTTAACCCATTCCCCTATCCCAATTACCTGATGATGGCCTCACTTGGTTGAAAGCTCCACCTCTCTCCCACCTCAGACGATGCCACCTTCGGCTGATTCCCCCCCCCAACCCCCACTTATCTAATCAGTCTATCTGTTAATATTTACTAATTTGATGTGTATAAGTTCACATTTTACTATTACTGCCTGTGTATATGCTTCAGTGTTTTTTCTCTTTTTTTTTTTCTTCTCTGTAACCCTTGTATTTTTGTAATGTTTGTTCAACACTGACGTGGAACCTTTGGAAATGAGTCCTTGGCTCAGAGGTATTAATCCCAAACTGAAGTAAATAAAAATAAATTAAACATTGGCAAGAGACACCTTCTCTCTCCACTGGGGTCAGTTCGGGCTTCTTGATGCTTTTCTTCCCATTCCCATTCTGTCCCGAGTGTTGCACAGAGCAGCACGGGACAAAGTGGAGCAACTATTGGTCTGCCCCTGGTTACTGCATATAATTCACATGTCAATGGATTCACCCCTGAAATTTCTGGTGAGCCTGAACCTTCCTCGTGAAGAGCCTATAAGTCATCTGAATCTCTGCTGTCTGTCCCTTTCAGCCTGGAAATTGAGCAAGAAACTCTAGAACACTTAGGATAGTTACCAGAGTTAATTGAGATGATGATGCATCCCAGATGCCAGTCAACCTCAAAGATGTATTACAGAATTTGGTGGAAGTTTTTATTCTGGCTCTGATCAATAACACAGACAGTCACACGGTCTCATTACCACTTCTTTTTCAGTTTCTCAAGGAAGGTTTCGATAAGCGTTTTCAACCGGCAACATTAAGGGTGCATATTTCTGCCTTGAGGGCATTTCTGGTGGAATCAGGAGTCTTGCTGTGATCCAGAACTCATATCAGATGATTTTAAGAGCGGTGACCTTGAGATGTCCCCCAGTGAAATGTATAGTTCCTCCATGGCACCTCAATCTGGTCCTTCAGGCTGTAACAAAAAGCCCCTTTCGAACTGTTAAAAGAGGCCTCCCTTCTCTTTCTTATGATAAAGGTAACCTTTCTCATTGCTGTTACCGTGGCTAGAGGAATCCGTGAGATTGGTGCACTCACTTCTTGCCTTGCACTGTTTTCCATCAAGACACTGACATGTGTCACACACTGACCCAGATTTTTTGCTGAAGCTGACTTCCGCATTCCACTGTAGTCAAGAAACGATCCTTCTGTCTTTCTGCCATAAGCCCAAGAAGTATGAGGAAAAAGAATTGCATACTCTAGAGCATAAACATACCCTAAAGAATTACCTCAAGGGAACAGAGTCGCTGAAGAAGACCACAGTCTTCAGGTCCTCAAAATCATGACGTGTGCTTTTAATATATTCATTTTTTTTAATTTTAATGACTTTCAGAGTGATGCAAATTTGTCCATTTTTTTTTTTTGCAGTCCAATAGGTATCGTAGAAATTCAAATATCTATGCAAATCACCATTAAATTTTAAGCTGGTTCAGCTTAAAGCAGGAATACATAATGCCAAAGGGCCTCTCAAACAGTCTGCAATTTACATGCATTTTAAATAACACAATGGGGAAGGGGGGTTCCGATATCTCTACCCCTGTAACTTAATTTTTATAATACAGTCCCCATGTAACTTTTTACCTTTATCAAAAACACCTAGTGCTATGGTATTTTCAACATTTGCAGGTTTCATACACGTAAGGCACATACATCAAGGTATTTTATGACACAGTGCCATTGCATACTAAATCCAACAACGAGGAACACAGCCTGTAGTTTTACATTAGCTCAGAGGTCACAACAATAACCTCCCTGTACGAGGCCCAGGAGGGAAAAGGAAAATTAAAGAGGACACTATAGCATAGTCAAGAAAGGGAAGGGGACGCCCGTAGGTGGCCAACCTTATGGACTAGAAATTGTAAAGGATAGATTAGGCTAAGAAATAGAAGAACTGTTGCAACAGATTTAAGAAAAGGTTAGTCCTCAAGAGTGGCAGGATCTCCCTGTCACAGACTGATTTGACAGCAGTACATTATAGGGTCTGTTGTAGATGCCTTTTGTGTACAGGAACTATTACATTACCCTTCCATGATTGTGGAAAAAAATATGTTGTATGAAATAAATAATGTAACCATTAAAGGTGCCCGCAATTGAGGTTGTATGTATCTCCTGGTATGCCATCTAGACCTGGAGCTTTGTTGTTGTAAAAACTGTTAATTACTTTTATGACTTCAGGTTTTATAATATTTTTTTAAGGACGCATTTTTTCTGTTGTAACAATTGTATGCTTTGTTAACATGTTTACTTCATTGCTGTAAAATCTTGTTTCATAATGTTGGACCCATGTATTTCATGTGATCTGTTCTATTATATCTGAATTTCCAGTACATTTTGCTACCATTTTCCAAAATGTTCTTGTATTATTTGTTCTTACTTATCCCTTTAAAGGGGAACCACACTGATCCTGTAAGTCATTTTCCTTGTACAAGCTGATTTTTAAACACTGTTTCCTGTTCTAAACTGTTCCTGCTTTACTGGCTTTTTAGTTATCCTAGTGGGTGTTTCTGATTTAAACGCAGATAGTAAGAACCATTTTAGAACTGTATGACGTAGTTTATGTCCTTACTCAGCTCTTCCATTGTTGGTGTAATACATCCATGTTCTACTATAGAACTCCATGATTTAGAGGGACATAAACTAGCACTTAGTTGGGTAAGTACACTACAGGTTTTCAATATATGATGGCATTTCGCTTACTGATTTATTTAACCTAAGACATAGATTAACTGTTCTATAAATTGGATGTTTATAATTTTTTTTTAAGATATTAATTAGATCTTTGATAAGAAAGGCAAAGTGATTTGCTTCAGGATCCCTATGGCTCATATTTAATGAAAGGCTCTGATCTGATATAGTTTGATAATTTTTTGGAAAAAAAAGTGTCCAGTCATATTCAGTTTGTCTTTTCTACATTTGTACAGTATTGGTGTTATGTTTAATTCAGTAATTGAATGAGAGTCATTATTTGCACCTTCAAAGCATGCTAGGCTTTTATTTCTACATATAGTTTCTTTGAATGTATTTAATACTGGATTTAATCCTTTCCCCGACAGTATTACCTAATGATTTTTTTAGTTAGTTTAACTCTGAGTACCCTTTATAACGGTCATATTTAACTTCTGGTTACCCTTTATAACTGTCACATTTAACTTCTGGTTCATATCTTAGTTCAGATTTCACTTCTATTGTCTCTTTCAGGGAAATTATTATTTTATAAAAACTTGATTTCCCTTTTTTATTCAAGATATGCCATATATCATGTGAATCTATTAAGGTTCCTTTTGATGTTTGGGTAGGGACATTCCTGGCTATATTGGTCTTAAATTACTAGAAGCTGTTTCAGTACCAAACACATGAGATCTATCAGATCTTAATCTGTGTTTTCACTGACAGTATGTTTGTTCGTTTCTATACATGGTGTTGAAGTTTTAGAGCATTCTGTAATTTCTGGAGTTTAATCTGATTATATTAGATTTCTTCCCTTGCTTTTATTTTCATTATAGTTCCAGGTGGAGTAATTGTACCAATGTGCTGATTACTTTTTCCCATAACATTTATTTTGTGTCTTAAGAATTTTTGCCTTGGTCCTCCTTGCCATCTCTTGTCGACACCATTATAGAAAAGAGGGGAAAATAGAGAATAATCTTCTAGTTTGTTAGAGCATGTCTTTAACTGTGTTCAATATAATAAAGAGATCTCCTTTAGGTCACTCAAATTACTTTGGAAGGTATCGGTAATATAGGCTTTTGATAAAAAACATACTGAGTAGCGGTTTCATGCTTTATGCACTAGTTAATATTTTCCAACTCTGTATACCTGTCGTATCAGTTTCTGGCTTGATAGTATATTTCTTTAGCTGTCAGTTTTTTTTCTTACGTGTGTATTTATCTGTAATAGGAAAATATATCTTAAGGATATTAAATGATGGATTGATGCTGCCAGGATTTATTTGTCTGTATAATAATAATGCGTAAGTACAGATTATATGTTTTTCTTTCATTTGAATATTTTTGTAAATCATCTGCATTTATTGACGCGACTAAATTGGTTGGTCAAATAAAAACTTACGCCAGAGTTATGATTCCTTCCCTCTCTTACACGGCGGCAGTGCAAGTTATAATTCTGAATTAGAGGGACTACCAATGCCACATAGTAACGAGCTATGAAGACCAAAAATGGTTGTAAAAAGCTCCATCCCTCACTTTTAAGATGTTTTTCTGTTTTTTTTATTTAAACTTTAAGTGGTTTAGGATCTTGAACTTGATGTCTCTCAGTTGAATTGTCACACAGAGCATGATCAGATGGTTAAATTATTGTAACTACAGTATGCACATTATATACACCTATGCTTTATGCTGTATAAAGTTTTGTGAAGAGGTACCTGCCTCCTGCCCATTCTGAAAAGAGCTAGCAAAAGCCATAGAACAATAGGGCAATGGGGCAACAGGGTAATTGTTCTGGTATATAGTGTTGAGTGAAGTTTTGTTATGTTTCTTATTTCTATTGAAAGTTCAGTGCCAGGCTCAGATCTGATTATTCAGTGTTCACAGAGAGAAGGCAGCAATTAAATACAGTCTGTAATCATTTTGCTACCACTGTATTTCAGTGCTGGTGTCGGGTGAAGTGTAAGGGACACAACTGCCCCTGGGCCCAGCACTGAGTGTGTAGGGCCTGGAGTTCTGGGGGACTCAGTCAACTAAACTAATTTCAATATCTGATATGAGTGCATCAAATGCATGTTTTTATGTATTTGTTTGCCATACTCTGAGCTAGCCAGTCTGCCAGCCAAAATGTTAGGAGGATTCTCGGATGGTGGGGGGTTGGTCATGCTGGCTACACACCACCATGCACCACCCGCACCCACCAGTGGTTCAGTTTTCTCTAATTGGTGGCTCACAGCCATGCACTGCCTGACTACAAAAAACTGTCACTCCTCCATGCCTTTCCTGTTGCCTCCCTATGCTTACATACTTTCAAAGCAGGTGCAGGGTACCACTGATTGACTTAGGGAAGCAGCATCTTTGGTACCTTTGCCGTCGCCAACATCTCGTGGTGTTGGAAATTAAGATTCGGGAGCAGGCTACGAGCAGGGCCACAGGTCGTGGCGGTCCCTAGAGAGCAGAGACCAGTAGCATTACCCTACAGGGAGCAACCAGGTGAGAGACGAGGGAAGCAAGCAGGGTTAGCACATCTACCTGGTTAATTAGCTAGTCCATGTAGTTGGTAATTGGCTATAGTGTTAATGGTCCTAAGGAAGTTCCAGCTGAAGTTGCTGCATGATTTTCCTTCCCCAGGAAGTTGTCATGGGGCAGAAGTTGCAGAGTCCTCAAGACCCCAAGGTATTTACTAGTTAGCTGGTAAGTCATTACCAAAGCTGTCCCTCAGCACTCCTTTATTAACTGGTAATCGTATTGGTTAGAGTCGGTAGAGCCGAAGCACAATTTGCTTTGATACGGCATCTCTCTCTTTGGGCAAAACACTTCCAGAACATTAACGGCATGATAGATGACAGGCATGAGCCCTCCACCTCTGACAAGCCGACGGGTTTCACTAGGAAAAAAAAGAAAGATGTTGGGGGGGGGGGGGGAGGCAAAAGAGAGGAAAACCAATCTGGGAACAGCTCATCTATATTTCCCTGATCCCGCAGCAACCCACAGAATTCCATCCATGGCTACCAAAGCCAGTCTCTTCATACATCCCACTGACTATACTTCTCAAATCTCTTCTTATGAGGAAAGTCCCTCATTTTACCCCTCATAAGTGCTCTGCCCCACATTGAAAAACTACTACCCACGTAGAGGAGATGCTGTAAACTCAGACTTTAAAGCAGAAATTCTTAAAATTATGTGATTCACAATCTTGCACAAGGGTCCAGTAAATCCTAGTGCCAGCACTGCTGTATTTTTTATTGTTTGCTAAATCTTAACTGATTTTCTGGACCCCCCTCCCCCCCCGGCTGTTGGATGAGCCTGAAGGAGGAGGGTTGAGACCCATCTGGATCAGGTGTTGGCCTACTGGCAGCCTCCCCTTGTTGACCACAAGGGACCTGTCCAGACAGTGTGCAGGTTCACCTTTTCCTCTTCCAAGGGTCTCCCTCGCCATCACAAGACACACCCTGTGATTTCCCTTCCCAGGCCCATCATATAAGCCAATCTGAGCAGTGCCACTTGAATGACCCTGCTGAACAGGTCATCATTATTACATCAGAAAGGTGTACCCCATCCTGAGTGTACAACCATGGTGCCATGTTTGAAATGTCAATGTGTTTACCACTCCACCATCAACTGATTTCACAAACAACCCCTTCTCCATGTTTATCCACCTTGAAAATCTTGTTAAGGGTGCCGTGGTCATGAGTGTACTGCTTGTTGAACTGCTGAACCATATGCAACTACATCAAGGCCATGCTGGACCAGCAGTGCTGAATGTAGAGAAGATCAGCCTTCATATGCCGCATGAGTTCAGCTATCCCAGTTGTGACCAGGACGTCTGGTGGCGGGGCTCTCATGGACATGGGTATCCACATCCTTTACGTTCATTGAGCCTTTCAGGACATGCACAAGCACCCAATGTGCTTCCCTGAGATGTACGCTCACTTGGGCCAAGACTCCAGCCTCTATTACAGCCTTAATAAAAGTAAACCCATCACCCATTTATCTGAGTCTCCTCACCCTCCCCACCCAGTCATTAAACACCATTTTTAAACTCAATTATTTGTTTAAATAAGTTACTTCAGCCCATGCAGAGTGCCAGTCCTCACTGCCAGCCCTGAATCCGGTATTTTTGCTTTGAAACACAGAATCTGTCAGAAGAAAAAATGCCTGTAGCCCCATCTTGTCTGCCCATTTCTACCTAACTAATGTTGAATGAGAGAACCCTGGCGCTTTTCATGAGGATGTCAACATGCATGCCCGGTGGTGAGAGCAAAGAGGATGAGGATTGGTGTGCTACGTGGAACAGAGAAAGTAATTTACTTGAACACATAATTGAGTGTACTGTAAGAAAGCTGTTTAAGGACTGGATGGGGTTGGTGGTGGGCCTCAAATGAGTGATAGACAGGTTTCACAGTACTGTACTTGCGGTAAATGAGGCACAAACTTGTGCGTGTGTCGTGGGGGAGATACTTTTATTTTAGCATGACGATTGTGTTATGTTTACAGCACCCTTTTTAGTATGGGCAACACTTTTCCCATATGTGATAGATCAGGGACAAAATGACAGATAGCATCCCTTGTAATGTGGTAAAGTTGAGAGGTACTGCATAGGGGTCACTACAATACTGTGGCCATGCTGGGACCCTCAAAGAAATTTGCCAGGACATATTTTTATCTACATGGAGTAGATGCCAAATAACATATTTCCCATTAAAACACAAATCAAACTAAGGCCCTTGTCATGGAGCACTTCTCCCCACCTCCAACAAAAGGCTTGGGAGCAGGTTCCCATATGAAGCTGGTGCTGCCCTAGCCAGCTCACATGAGTTGTACCTGGTGTGAACTCAAGGGACTTGTCCCCTTGTGGCTGCTTGAACCAATCTGCCACCCAGTAGACTGAGTGCCCACAGATCTTCTGTGCTTCATGCTGGTAACTTACCTGTAAAGAGACAAAAGAGGTAGGATTATAATTAATGGGGGTGAACATACCATTTAAAAGCCTGCAACTTAACGCACCTCAGGACCTGAATCTATTATCTTCCAGCCCCACCACCTTGTTGATTGTGGTCCCAAATTCTTTCAGGTCAACCCCAGCCACCCCTAGTGCTTTCAGAAACACGTGCAGAAAATGGTGCTGTGTAAGGAAGAATCATCCTCATGCTGGAAAACCTTTGCAAAGTTATCACTGATCATAGGTCCCATATTTATTTATTAGTTTTTGGTTACCAGGTAAGTGCGTTAGGCAAAAAACCTGCCTTTTTTCAAGCACAACCCGGGAGTGTACAACAATACAGTAGTCAAAAATACAGAGGACAAGTCAGGTATTAGCACATAAACACAGGACCACCATGCAGGGCAGACTTACAAGGGTACAGAGTAAAAAGCACCCGTGTGTGGGTGGGTAACAACAAAACATCCGGGAGATTATTTAGAGATAAGTATTAATACATAACAATGTTAGACATAGGGTGAGCAGAGGAACCAGAATGGGATTGGGGCAACTGCAGACACCAGGAGAGCTCAAGTAAGAAAAAAGTGCTTTTTTGAAACGGTGAGATGGGGAATGCTTAATGTCAAGAGGAAAAGAGTTCCAGTATTTAGGAGCGAGGTGTGAGAAAGCTTGCTCACCCATTTTTGTAGAGCAGGGAGGAACGGTGAGCAGGGGAGCAGTAAAAGACCTAAAGAGACGAGCCGAGGTAATGGGTTGAAGCATATCTGCAAGCGTGTCAAGACACGGTGGATGTGATAAGGAATCAATAAGGTTACCCAGAGCGTAGGAGCACTTGCCATCAGGAGACAACCAGTTCAATGTAGAGTAGAGAAGGCAGTGATGAATGAGCCGGGGAGCAGCCAGAGTGAATCTGCAAATGTTGTTGTATGTGGTGTCCCATTTATGTAAGTCTGCTACTTTAGCCTGAGAGAAGACAGGAAAAGCATACATCAGCCCTGGGAGCAAGATCCCCTGGGCTACAGAGACACGGGCAGAAGCAGTGAGTGAGTGATGAACCCTGTAAGCAGCTCCAATCTTCGAGTTGATGTGTTGACAAATCCTGTTGATATGTGAGGTGAAGTGGAGTTGAGGGTCAAGAGTCACCCCTAAATATTTAAAGGTCTTTGTGTTGGTTAGTACAGATCCATCCGTGCATTGGACCCTCAGGTGATGGGATTCTGCATTGACCTTCCTTAGGGACCCAAAGAGCATAGCCTGAGTTTTGGGTTGATTAAGAATTAATTGGTTAGTGGAGATCCAGGCCTGGATCTGACTAAAGGAGGATGATAAGTGGTCATTGATATCACTGATAGATGCAAAGGTGGTATAAAGTAGCAGGTCATCGGCATACAAGATAGACTTGCAGTGGGTAGTGAAGGTTGGAATAGAATTGACAAAGACAGAGAATAGCAATGGGCTTAGTATTGAACTCTGAGGAACACCGTGGGAGATAGCAGAGGGAGATGATTGGGCTTTGCAGAAGGAGGTAGTTTGGGATCGCTAGTTGAGATAGCTTTTGAACCAGAACAAGATGGGATGGGTAACGCCACGGTCCTGTAGTTTGCACAGCAGAAGGGGATGGCTCACCAGGACGAATGCTTTTGTAAGATCAATAAATACAGCCCCGGTATGTTGCCCATTATCCATGTTAGTCTTAACATCACTGGTAAATAGGGTAAGAGCCGTGATGGTACTATGTCCAGGCCGAAAACCATGTTGGATAGGAGACAGAAGATTGAACTTGGTCAGTTGAGAGATGAACTGGCCATGGATTGATTTTTCGAGCAGTTTGCTTAGAGTAGGTAGAATAGCAATGGGCCTGTAATTATTTAGTCTACTAGGGTCACCTTTTTTGAACACAGAAATAATCCTGGCTGATTTCCATATGAAGGGAACAGCTGAGGTGGAGATAGAGAGTTTGAATAGTCTAGTTACTGGGGTTGCTAATAGAGCGGCAGCCAGTCGAAGGATCCTGGGTTCGAGACCATCAGTACCTGCGCTACCATGGGCAGAGATGGAAATGAGGAGTTTTAAGACTTCAACTCTAGTGACAGGAGCAAGCTTCAGAGGTGCTGATGCATAAGAGGGATCAGGGGGAAGTAGGAGAGCCAAGATGAGAGGCATGGGGGAAGGTAGGGAGAGCTGTGAAAGTAGAGTTAAAAGCTTCAGCAATGGTAGATGGGTGGTTACAGCTGACCCCATTTACCAACATTTCCCTCGGAGTCTGTGGCTTGTTGTTTCCAATAATTTCATTAGTACTAGCTGAATATTATTTAGGGTTAGATGAGGAAGAGCAAAATAACTCTCGATAGTAGCTACTTTTGGCCAGTCTAATGTCCTTCTTGCAGGCATTTCTTAGGGTGCAATATTCCTCATAGTCAGTAAGCAAGGCTGAGGATTTCCATTTCACCCATAGCCTATCCCTTAGTTTTAGGCGCTGGAGTAGGGGGCGCCTGAGCCACTTCGTGGGTTTTCCCCTGACCCTGCGGGTTGATGTGGGGATATGTCGCCGCTGTAGTGATAGTAACACATTGGTGAAGTGTTCAGTAGCTTTGTTGACATCGTTGGTGATAAAATTGGGGGACCAGTCAACCAGACTGAGGTCCTGAAGAAAGGCTGCAGTGTCCAGATGGGCAAAATTTGAGAAGGTTAGAATTTTGGGAGGATAAATAGGGGTAGAGGCCTGCCACGTGCAACAGATAGGGCAGTGGTCAGTGATAGAATCCGCAAGGACACCGGAGGAGTTAATACGGTCTACTCTATTGGTAAGTATCCAGTCGATAAGCGTGCAACTGGATCCGTTTGAGGAAACTCTAGTAGGAGATACGATAAGTTGAGTAAGGTTACGTCTACTAAGGGTGGATGCTAGGTAAGTGGCATTTGAGCCCGGCCAGTCGAGGTTGAAATCCTTGAGGCAGATAATATCACTTCTGGAGGGTACCATAGCTATTAGGTCAATGAGTTCTTCAAGACCGAGCTTACTGTTTCTCAGAGGGGAGTAGACACTTAGGATGTGAAGTTTCTTTGAGCCTCCCAACAGGAGGATCGAATGCAGTACTTCACAGTGACTTAAAGGATTAACTGGTGCAAGAGACATATTGAGGCGCGGTTTGAAATACAGCACCAGGCCACCACCTCTCTTGGATGTAAGACGATCCACACGAAGCAAGTTGTACCCAGGGAGAGCACACGCTGAGTTTGGGATTGAAGACTTTAGCCAAGTCTCAGACAAGGCAAGGATATCAGGATTGTTAACATGAACCCACGCTTCGAGCTCAGGGAGATTGGCTACCAAGCTTCTGATGTTTATGTGGGCAATGGATAGTCCAGGGGGTTTGGACACTTGAGGTAAGTAGACTTGTGGAGGTTGTATGTGTGATCCTAGGGTGCCAGGGTTTGGCTCGATATCACCAGAAAGTGTGAGGGATAGAGTCGCTATCCAGATAGTGGCATGAAGGAACATGCAAGAGGCACAACCACGGTAACAGATTTTCTTTTTGAGCAGAAATCTAATTATGGAACTGATATGTTTGTTACTGAGGCCCAGAGGAGGTACCTGATCTATAGATTTATGCAGCAACATGTTTGAGTAGGAGAAGTCGTTTTGGGAGGCAGCGGGGAGAGTAGAGTGATGCCCAAGAATTAGTGACGAGGAGTCAAGAGCTAATAATGAGAGAAAGGATAGGAGGCAGTTACTCAGGAGCGACATCATTGGGCTGTTTGGTGGAGCAGGAGGAGCAAAGAGGAGTAGTGAACAGGAGATGGGGTGGGAGAGAGTTCACAGTGAGCAGAAATACAGCTTACTGTAGCCTGTTTGGATAGAGAGACAAGAATAAGTTCATGGGGACCTCTAGTGGCAAATAGTTATAAGCTGCAGATGAGAAATTATGGAGATCGAGATATTCACTTCAGCACCACACGTAATAATGTGCATGTGACAGCCCCGGTTATATATTCAAGGCCAACTATGGGTGGGAGGGTATTGGGGGTGGGTGGGGTGAATACAGAACCCCTTTTCCCGAGCTGTAACCAGGATTGGCCTGCGCTCAGTGGCAGAACAGCAAGTGCTCCTGGACTCTGCTTCCAGCTGCACAAATCCCTCTTAGGTGAGCAGCCTTGCTGACTGCACAAATAATCTAACACAAAAGATTTTACTTTTCGGTAAGCTACTGAAGTAGTGAGAGAAACCGTACAGTCTTGCCCAAGCAAATTAAATAAGAAATCCCTCAGCCTGCAACCCAGCCAATTTTAGTTGCTTGCAAGGCAGTTTCACAATTAAAATTCAGTAAGCTGCCCAGTTTCAGAGCGGGGAGCCCTATCCTGTGTCTTGAATTACTCAGTGCACTTCAGTTAGCATAACCGCGAGGGGTGCTCCTCTGAGTCAGTGGCACAGACAGAAAAGGTGCCAAATTCAAAACTCCTCGGTCACAGTCACACAAAGAAAGAAAAATTATGGCTCTTCTGCGGTTCTGCAAAAGCGTACCTTCACTTGTTCGGCGACTCGGCTGCTCTGGAGGTGGCTAGCCCAGGTAGGCCAGTGGCTAAGGAGAGAGAGAGTGAGAAGTCAGGTTGTATAGCAAGGTACTTAGGGGGGAGGAGTAAAGAGCCACGAGGGGGGACAGGGAGAGTGAGAGGATAGTGGGTAAGAGAATGTATGGCAAGTCCTGGAACTCTGCAGTTACGCTATGCTCAGGGGAAATGTAATTCACTTGGTATTTCAGTACAGGTATTGGACTCAAGCTATACTAAGGGTAAATTGCAAACAATAAATTAATGCACTTACACACTCTAGGAAAACATTTCACCCCCATTAGCCTACTCTAATACAGTCGAAATAAATCAAATCCCACATTTCCCATATGACCCCTTTGGAAGCCTGGATCATGTACCAGTACCCCTGCTCCATTTGGTTTGTCTTAGACCTACTTAGCCTCACAGACACCCTGGCCTATGTGACCATTGTAGCCCCCTTTTTGCAACCTGCATTTCCTCCTGCTCTCTTAGCTGTGGTCACCAGCTTGGAAGACCTAAAGATCTCGCAAATGGTCGCAAGGAATACTGTTTGGAACAACTTGGATTCACACAATGTCCAGCAAGTGACTGGCAGAAGGACTTGCACTGCCTCAGTTGTTTCTAGACTTGGGGTGCCCACCAGCAGCCCATTTCTGAACCCCCTTGCTCTATCCTTTTAGGGCCCCTTGCCTCTATGTGATTCTACCCATATTCAAAGTGAATTCCACTGGAAAAAAAAAATTCATTAGATAGCTTTTCAGGAATGCATCACATTAGTTGGTTGGACATGATGTTTGGTGATGTCAATGCCCCGTTGTCTTGCTATTGTGACTCAAAATTCCAATTCCTGGCCCTGACCTAGTCCTGTTTAGGCCGCCTTATCTCCCAGACTCTAAATTTGGGTCTCCTGTTTTGAAGCTTATTAGTTACCATTTGTAGCAATATTTTGGACATTTATGGAAATATTTTCAGTTAGATTTTTTTATAAGATCTAGAGCTCCCTAGGTGAGTTCAACTTTTGTTCAAGTGACTTCCATTGGATGTAGACCAGTTAGATAGCTTTTCAGCTACATATTACGTTGAGGGATTGAACTTGGCTTTTAGCGTCATTAAGGTCCTGTATCTTACCACCACAGACCATTATTTTTATTCTAGGCAAGTCTGGGCCCCTTACCTCTCAGACTCTGTATGATGGACTCCAAACTACTTCATTTTTTTTAAGTAATTAGTTGCCCCTTCTAAAAATGTGGAGGTGGTGGTGGGGGGGGGACCATTGCAGCAAGCATTAACATTTTTTTATACTTTTCCATGCATTCATTCACACTGATGTACATCAGAGTTGTATTGCAGTATGGTGTTTTTATTCAATTTCTTGTATTTATATAAGCTGATTTTTCTTACAGTGCAATGCATTTTTCTGAAGCTGTTTTAAGACTGTGGATCTAAGTTTTGCTTCCTATTTTTTTTACTTATGTTCTTTATTCCCTCTTCATTTGAGGGGGTGTTGCCTATGGCTACCGCCTATCTGCCTGGATCCACGGCACCGCAGCACTTTCAGTGCCTGTGCTCAACCCCCTCCTCCGTTCCACTCACAGGCTGCTTTGTGACGGGTACTTACCCCACCACCACAGAAGCTGGGGGTCAGGATCCGGGAGGAGCATCCCGAGTCAGAGTGGCGTGGCACGGACGGAACCAGACATCATTGTGCTCGCCGGAGGATTTTCGTGTACTGTCCCCCCCTTCAAGGTATGGATGTGCAATGCCATCAGTGACGCTGCGTGCTTTGACACACTGCATGTCTGCCCGTGCCGACCCCACAGTGAACCACCACATACACCAACCCCCAGCCACAACCAGAAGCCAGTGCCACTGTGGTTGTCCTATCCCACCCTCTTCCCCCCAGCCTTCCCTCCGACACCTGAGGTTGCTTCTGTCCCCGGGTCGTCAGCGTGGCACGAGGTATGGCATCCAGCACCTCAACCCTCAGTGCCACTGGGCCGGCCTTTGAGTTTCACTTCTAATGGAGTGGTGGAAAAGTCTCTGTGCTGCACTTTTGTACTGATCCCTTTGCTTGCAACGCCTTGAGCTATGCTCAAAAGGTGTCCCAGACCTCTACCATGTATCTGAAGATCACTTTGGGAATTGGCACCAGGGTGTGCTGAGGGTTGCCATGCAAATCCCATTCTCAAAGCCAGATGTCACTTTCATTTGAGGTCACAGCTTCAGCGATACTCCCTCCACCGCCTGTTGAACTGTTAAAGGCAGATAGTAGGTGTGTTGCTAAAGCAAGGCAAGGAACCATGGAGCTAGAGGTGGATGGAGATCAATGAGTGGGGGGGGGGATGCCTGGATGCCAGGGATGGAATTTCATTTGGGGTTTGGGAGGGTGGCGTTGGACCACCAGTAGGGCCAGGAGAGGCTTGTGATGAATACAGACACCACAGCTCACAAAGGTATGGGTTTGGTAGGCAGGGAAATGACTAAGGCGTTATCCCCTGTTCCCTTAGTCTCTTTCCATGGTATAGTGCCTTCCAGCTGGTGCATGCCATACACGAACATCCACTGGTATTACATTTTGGGTGTTAGTGTGTACAGACCCGGTTTGCATGCACTAACATCTGGTGACACTCATTTGCTTTTGCCTTATTATCTTCTGAAGTTCATGCAGAAGCTTTGGAAGATAATGAGATTACTGAACATTAAATTAAGCATTTTGCAATTTTTGCGACAACATTGTAGTCATTTTCATATGGGGTATAAAAATTGGCTGATTGTTTTTTTTTTTGATCTGTCAGTGAACCGTAAATCAGAAAAAGTTAGAAAAGTTTACTTTTTATTTGGAAATGCTAGGCAAACTACATATTTATATACTTTAAAGTATAGCAGTTTTCTTTTCAACTGTAAGTATATATTGTAAACTGTTTATTTAAGAGTTCAAGAAAATTTTCATCTGTTATTAGCTAAGGCATGCTAGCAAAATATCTAGATTGTGACATGCTCAAACCAGGACCCTTCAAATATTAGTATTTTAGCCTTTCTAAAGGGACATTGTCAGCTTTTGGCTGAATTTTGAATCCCCATTTCAAAAATGTGTCTGCAAGTTTTCAATTAGATTTTTATTCTTAGATTTAGAGCTCCCTAGGTGATTTCAGCTTTTGTTCAAGTGGCTTCCATTGGATGTAGACCAATAGGAATGCCTATTCCTGTGATAAATGAACCCCGATTTTCCTACAGGAGCCATTTTTTGAATTTCCAATAATATTACCTATTTTAGATGTTCCACCCCGTATCCCTGGCCGCCCAGTGCTCAAGCTCGTTCACATTACAACATGGTGCCAAAGTGCCAGTAAACTCGTTCATAGATGAGTTTAGAAATTTTCAAGCAATATCAGGTAAAGACATTTTTTGATAGTATGCAGTGAGCCAAACTTATTCATGTAACTCTCGTATAAAAATGAATGGTGTAACCATGTTAAATGAATGCTTAAAATGTAAAGCTGTGACTTCTGGCATGCACATCAGCGGTATTCCATCAAGGAGAACCACATTCATTTATCTAGTTTCAGCTTGTTACTACATGCCGCTGAACATCCCAACCAGTACACTGCAACATGTGTCCGTATATGGGAGGCAGGTGGAGGGATGGCGAGGAGGAAAAGGGAATTGTCTCTCCTAGTGCTTGTTGCAGGGCTCAGGTACTACTGGGATCTTTCCTCCCAGGCATCTGTAGAGGCAGTAAATACACTTGTAGCACAGAGGTATAAACACCTCCTCCAGTGGGTTGTGCCAGTCCTCTTCCAGCCTCCACGAAAGCAGGCAGCATTGTGCACAGGTCTGTCTCTGTAAGACAGTGGCACAGGATTGTTTTGTTTTGATTAGTTGTTTTTGGTTTCTGGACTCCTCCTCTATTCAGGTATCTGGCAGTGATACTTGAAAGCACGTTTTTTTTCTGTGTCATGGTGCTAGTGAGAGATACCTTGATTGGCACTACCCTGCACAGGGGCTGGCTATCCTTCTATCCAGCTAGGGTCTACCAGACAAAGCCTAGTTGCAGTCTGGTGCCCCTTCTACTGTCATGTCGCTGTCTGGCCCCACAGTCAGCAGTCAGTTTGGCAGCAGAACCTGCAGGGCAGCAGCCAACACCGCAATGTCCAGTAGGAGCACCATAGAAAAGTGTGTGGTCTGCCTACCTTGCAACAGTATTGACTGCATCTGGAAGCCAACCAGGTCAACCACACAGACTCTTGTCAGATTTATCCCTGGTGCAGTGAGTACTGGACTTGGGGAAGGGGAGGGGAACAGCCCTTACATTGGGGAAAATGGCTTAGTGCACCAACTCACAAGCAGGAGAGGTCCCAAGGATGTATCCAAATGCTGGATTTCCTCATCGGGCAGCCATTTTCTTAGTGCACCAAAACAGCTCCAAAACTACAATCGGTTCGCACTTGCTACTCCCTCACAATCAGCTGCTCATTGTCGTGGTTGAATGACCCAGTCAGCCCATGCTGGACTTTTTTCTTGACATTCTTGGCAGCCAGAGCTGGTCTTTCAGAAAAACTTAGTTTGCTGATCTGACCGCCTGCAGTGCCTCATGTTCAATCCCACTGTTACATAGTGAGGAGCTCTATACCAACTGCAGCTTTCACAACAGTTTGAATCAAACAAGTGGCCTTTTTTGCAGCACAGTGGACTATCTTACTAGAGTCCATTTTCAGGATCCCCAGCCTTCTCTGGACAATGACAGCAAACCCCTTACATTTGCAAGGTGACTCTGCTTTCTTTGTATCCTGCATTGACTGTTTTCCTATTGAGCAGTGGTGTCTCCATACAAAATCAGGGTGCAAGTCCTCTGAGGTGAAATATTCCAGGGTGAGAAAATGTAAAAAATGTAAATCACCCCTGTTCCCTGCTCACCACTTTTGCAGGATCCCTATGCCTTAAATGTAAAGATGTGGTGGACTTGACCCTCTCTAGTTAATCTGCAGAAGGGGACCCCACCTCAGCTAGTTGCAGGCAGAAGGTTGCGGACCATCCACAGCTTTCAGCTGGCCCCAGACCTCATTGCAAAGCTGAATAGTGTCTCTGCCATGGACCCAGCATGTTTTGATCTGCAGCCTCTTTCCTCTCCTCAAAGCCCTACATACAAAAAAGCTTCTGGAAAGAGAATTCTGTCACATTATTTGGACGAAGAAGATTACTGGCTCATCATCATGCCAAGAAAAAGAAATCTTCCAGGTCTTCACAGCTTTCTGATGGAGGAGATGACTGCTCCTGTCATCAAAGAAAGAAAAATAAATCTGCAAAGTCTCCTTCTTCTTCAGACTCAGATTCCTTGTCTACAGAAGAAGAGCTGCACAGTGGTTAATCGGACACAGAAGCAGAATTGGGCAGACACTTTGATACAGAGTAACTCGACTTCTTCATCAAGAATGTCCAATTGGAAATACACCTTAGCCCTGCACATCCATATCAAAAGAGGACAAGCCATCTTTGAAGTTATCCAGATCATAGGTGTCGGAACAGAGGGGGGCCACTATGGCCATGGCTCTACCACTGTCATGAGTGACCCCATCAGTTTTTGCAATCATGTTAATTCATTACTAGGGGAGAATTACCAGTGATCTACATCAACTGAGGCAGCAGACTCATTCCGTAACCCACCAGCCGCAGAGGATCTACTTAAGGAAGAGTGGCAAGGCCCAGAAAAGATGTACCTAGTATCATGCCATGTCGGCAAGCTGTTGATGTTCAAGAAAAAGTAATCGGATACCTAGCTACACCTTCCAAAAGGTAGTTTCCATGATCTCATCTCTGACAAAAAAGTCCATCATTCCAGCAGATGGTGGTGTCAACCTCGGGGATGAGTGGATCAAAAGGTGGACTCATCTTTTAAAAGAAGGTGTTCCAAGCCTCAGCAGCATTCATGAAGGTGGCAACAGCAACTATGTTTTTGGCCAGGGCTGCTTTTCCTTGGACTACTGACTTGGCGTTCAAGCTGGCGGAGGATTTCTAGAAGAACAAGGATCTTCCTCACCAATTGCAGCTTGTGGGCCTTGTTTCTGCTTACTCAACGGATGTCTCAGAGGACACCGTCTGCTGCCCAGCCAAGACCGTGGTCTATCAAACCTCATCAAGAAAAAATCTCTGGTAAAGGGCCTGCCAAGCGAACACTTAATCAAAACTCCATCTAGTTAATGCACTATACGAACAATGTTTCTTGTTTTGCACCACCCTTAATGATGCAGTAAAAAGCTCTGGAAAGACAGCCAAAGTCCACTTACCACAGTCAAAATCCAGAAACAGAAATTGGTTTGGATGCTGCCGGAAGCCTTTTCATGGCAAATCTCCTTACAACAGGCGAGGTAGCCAATACATTGACCTAAATAACAAATGAGCCTCATTCACCTCACAGTACCAATGTAACAACTGGGGCAGATGCAGCAACAACTGTGACTCAAGCAACCCCACCAAAAAATTTTCCCAATGAGACAGTGTAGACCTAGACCCAAATTGGAGGCAAGCTTTTCAATTTCCTTGGGGAATGGATCCATTCCACAGTGGACAGATGGTTCCTGGACATTGTGAGCAAGGGGTACATCACATTCAACTCCAAGCCTCCAGTTCCTCAGGTTATTCCTTCTCCACTGTATTCCAACCCCACCAAGCAACTTATGATGATTCATGCAGTAACAGGCTTACTTCTGAAAGGTGCCATAGAAGCAGTACCCCTTCCAGAATGCAGCAGAGTTGTATACTCCATATTCTTTATCATTCCAAAATATATATGGAGGTTCAGACCAGTGCTGGACTTAATTTTGCACACCAGGAAAACAAAGTCTGAAGATATGACACAATAAATCAAGTACCGGATCCAAAGAGACAAGTGTCCAAACTGTTTAGTTTGTGTTAGAACAGTCACACTATTTCCCCTGATTTTGTTTGCAGCAAGTCCTTAAAAATGGAGACACTGTTGTCCATCACCAAGGAAGTACAACAGGGAGACTGCCTGGCCTCCATAGACTTACTGGACACTTACCTGCACATTCCATCTGGGAGTCTCACAGACGGTATGTGTAGTTCATAGTCCAGGAACATCACTTTCAATTCTCAACACCCTTCCATTCATGCTTTCTTCAGCTCCACAAGTCTTTTCAAAAGTCCTAGTGCCTGTGACTGTGTACCTCCAAAGTCAAGGGATTTAGGTGTTCCCTTAGTTAGACAACATCTTGATTTGGGCCCCACAGTGCAGGCCAGCTCAGCAAGCAGTTGCCTCGTCATCCAGTGCATGACATCCCACACCTTTATCATCAACCATCAGAAGTGTGCTCTGGCACCAGCGGACAATAGTCCATCTGGGAGCAGAGTTCAGAACTTGCCAGGGAAAGGTTTTCTCAGCTACAGCAAAATATCTGGACTTACTGGAACTTCTTTATAAATTTCAACATGTTGCATGACTACCAGCCCAGTTGTTAACCAGTGCAGCTCATCAGGACAATGGTTTCGATGGCAGACACGGTGCCATGGTTCATGAATCACATGCAACAGACTCAGGCAACTCTCCTACAGCAGTGGTTACCTCACAAGGACAACAGAAATCACAAGGTAAAGATACTGCAGCACATGAGGGACAGTCTCACTTGATGGACCATTTAGAAGAACATAATGAAGGCCCATGCCATGGGGTGTCCACAGCCAATGAGAATCACCACCGCCGCCAGTCTCAGTGGATGGGGTGCCCATCTTAATCATCACTCAGCTCAAAGCAAGTGGTCATTACTGGATTCATGCCTGAGCATCATTGTTCTGGAAATGTAAACGGTACACTTAAGTCTCCATAAATTCAAGGACACCATTCTCTTCCAAGATGTCTTGATTCTTACGGGTAATAGGACCACAATGGTATACATCAGCCAGTAAGGCGGAGGCAGAAGTTGACACATATTTTAGGAAATTCTGCAGTAACTTCACTGGGCCAAGGAGCACCTCACCAGCCTTTCCGCAGCTTGCATTCTGGGACGGGACAACTCCACAATGGACTGACTGAGCCAAAGAGACATCCTACCAGGAGAATGGCAGCTAAACAACAGTGCTTTTTAACTTCTAATACAGTGTTAGGGATCACCCCAGACTGACCTCTTTGCCTCCAGAAAAAATGCCAAAGTGCAGCTATTCTGTTCTCTCACAAGGGACGATTAAGTACTAGCAAAAGATGCCTTCTCTCTCTCTGCTGAGGTCAGTATAGACTTTTTTACACTTTTCTTGCCATTCCCACTCTGTCCAGTGTGTTACACAAAGTGGTGCAGGACAAAGCGGACATAATCTTGGTTTGCCACTATTGGCCCTACTGTCCATGGTTCCCACATCTAATCCACATGTCGACGGATTTGCTACTATGATTTCCGGTCAGTTCGGACCTTCTTCACCTGGGTCCCATAACTAATCCCAGTCTCCACAATCTATCCCTCTCAGCATGGAGATTGAATGGGAAACCATGGAGCACTTGGGTTATTCCCTCGGGGTAATCGAGATGATACCCACCAGACACCAGTCTACCTTAAAAGTGTATTACAGAATATGGAGGAAGTTTTTATTCTGGCTTCGATACAGGAATACAGACAACAAGGCTGTATCCTTACCAGTTCTTTCTCAATTCCTTAAGGAGGGGTTCAATAAAGGGCTGCAGCCGACGACATTGAGAGTGCTGGTTGCCACCTTGGGAGCACTGCTTCTGGTGGAATCAGGAGAATCACAGGGATCCCACCCTCCTGTCAGAATGTTTTTAAGAGCCGTTGCCTTGAAATACCTTCCAGTATATTCTATAGTTCCTTCAGAGTGCCTCAGTCTTGTCCTTCTGGCTCTAACCAAAGCCCCTTTTGAGTCATGGGAGGATGCTTCCCTTCTTCATTTTACAGTGAAAATCACCTTACTTATTGCTATTACCGTGGCTAAAATAATCTGTGAGATTGATGCGCTTTACTCTAAAGAGCCTTACACTGTGTTTCATCAGGACTCTGTTGTGTTATGCACCTACCTGGCTTTCTTTCCAAAAGTGACTTCTATGCTCCATTGTAGTCAAGAGCTAGTCCTTCCGACATTCTGCCCAAGGCCCAAGAAGGGCAAAAGAATTGCTACTCTGTATCCTCAGTGTGCCTTAAAGTAGTACCTTGAGTAAACAGAGCCACTTCGAAAGATTACGAATTTTCTGGTCCTCATGCCTAGTCAGAATTAAGGCAAGAAGGCTTCAAAGAACACAGTCTCCAGAAGAATTGGATCAGCCATCATCCTCTTTTTTTTTTAACCAGGTCCAGTAAAAGCTCATTCAACTCAGGCTGTGGCCACTTTGTTGGTGGGGTTTAGGGACACCTCACCAGATGACATTTGCAGGCTGCCACCTGGAGTACTCTACACACCTTTATGAAGTTCTATAAGTTGAATGTAGCTGCTTCTATGGCAGCCTCTTTCAGCTGAGGAGTCCTACAGGCCATCATTGATGTTTAATGGTTATGGCTATCTTACCACTCGCTCTTGGGTATACTAGTATCACTACTGTTATATATCCGAGTAGTACTTGAGCCCTGCAGCCAGCACTAGGAGAGAGAAATAGAAATTTAAATACCTGTATCATTTTCTTTCTCTAACTGCTGTTCATAGGTCTGCATCCAGCCCTAGTTTCTTACCATTTTCACAACTGGCCGATGAGCACACATGTTTTGCTGTTCTCTGATGTTATACTTCTAGTTATATTTGTAGTTCAATTGTCTGGTTTGGTGATTGAACTGTTTTCCTTGTTTTGGAACTGGCTGGCACAATCCACTGGATAAAAAACCTGTGCCCCTGTGCTATAAGTCTACTTCCTACCTGTACGGAAGCCTGGGAGGGAAGATCCAGTAATACTTGAACCTGCAACCTGCAGCTGGAGAAAGAAAATTTACAGGTATTTAAATTTTGATGTAGCCCGCCTGAACTTGTTGGATGGCAGCTCACCGTGTCCTACTGACACCACCTGACCCCTCAGTGGAACAGTTTTATCCCCTGGTCATCCCTCTAGAAGTTATGAGCTGTTTTTCTTTCTGGTGACAGTAGGGAAGCCCTCTGGCTAGATAAGCTGGAACAGACAGGGAAAGACATCCCGAGGGCCTGGGATATGGGTACTGGCAGTGAGAGCCGAGTTTGGTGGGTAGTTGGAGCACTTGTGGGGCCTGAAAGGGTCAAGAGCTGGGGCACAGAGGAGGAAAAACATTTTCACAGTGAAGGTAATCTGAAAAGATTAAAACCCTTAGCTTCTAAGCATGTCCCGGGAACAAGACAAGTATGACAGTAAAAACAAGCACACAGTGCAGCAAAAAATTATACATAATCGGCAAACTACATGTATCTCAAAATAGCCATCTTAGTTTAAAAGCAGTCATTTATTGAATGCTGTTACGGATGCATTACACTTACATGTAGCTATGTGTGAAGTTTTTTAATTTCACACTTTGTGTAGTTGGCTATGAAGTTTGCAGCTTCGCATAGTATGTATAATGTCAATGGTTCAGCAACCTCAGCACGCTCACATTTGAGGCCAGGAGATCAGAAGGTTGTGGGTTCCAGCCCCACATCAGAAATTTGGGGTAAAACCCAATACAGACACTATAGTGCTGGGTGAAAAGGGCTGCTGCCCTCCTGAGGTGCCATGTTTCAGATGAGATTTTCAACTGTGATCCCGTCTGCCTGTTTTGGTGGTTGTTCAGGTGGACTTTAAAGATCACATGGCACTTCTCAAAAAACTAGGCGAATTTCTCTGTCCTGGCTGAATTCCAACCATTCACTAAAAATATCACCAACAGATTAATCATATTCAGTTGGTTTCTGTCTGAATTTACCCCCACCCTGCGATGACTCTGAGGCTTAAAATCAGCAGAGTTGCATAGCCCTCTTTTTCCAGTCAACAAAAATGAAAAATTTCTCTATGCAAAGTTCCCGCTTTATGCATCTGTGAAGTTTGCATTTCGCGTGGAAAAAACCTACGTGAAGTGCAATAATTCACCATTTTGTGGCTATATCTTACTGCAAAGTAGTGAAGTTAATTTCATGCAAGTGCTGAGTAACGCAAAGTGGCTTACTTAAAACTACGGATACCAGTGAGAGGCACTTTATGCAACTTCACCCACAAAGTTTATACTTTGCATATACCTATTATAGAAACTTGTGTCATTACAAAAATAAGCAGAACTGTTTGTCAGATGGACTAGCTGTTATGTATTCTGTGAAACCACAGCAAAATACAACACTTCTTACACTTCTGAAAGCTATTTTCCTGGTGAGTATGTTACTAGAACCTACTAGATCTGCAGATTAGAATACTATGCTATTACTGTACTTTATTTATTTAAAATATTTGTCCAGGACAGCACACTGAGCTATAAATAGCTTGCGCCCAGGTACATCCTTGGGCAAGGGCTGATGGGTACAAGATTGACAAAAGTATTAAATATAAATATATGGTAAGTACAGTAAGAAAATGGAAGTGGTTTATCTACAAAACTTGAATTAGTACTGTGGCGTTTTGGTATTTGGTCTACCACTAGGACCTCTTACATCCTGGTATTCTGCTTTCCCATCTGGTGCTTGTGCTGCAGGAGTCACTAGGTACCGAACAAACTGAGTCGGATGCATAGAATGATGAACAAGATAAGGTTTATTTAGGAGCTTAGGAAGGCACATCTCACCAGCAAAGGGAACATCCTAGACTGACCAGAGGAGGAAGGAATTTGCCCTTCCCTAGCCCCAGCTGGACACTAATTAGCATAACATGTGACCATAGCTGGCTGCCCATTACTGTTCCTAGTTAAAGGGGCGGCAGCTAATCTTTAGCCCCATGCTCAACTCTGTACTCCACAGTACAGATAATGTTAAATGCTCTATTAACTTCAGCACAAGAAGTGTGGACCAGAAGTTTAGAATTTAATTTACAAAGGCAGGTGTCAACTGGTAGTAACTGTATATGGAGTTGGGGTACCAAGGAGAAAAACAAGATCAAAAGGAGAGGGAAGGTGTGGTGATTCTAGGAGTTGGATGGGTGGGTGGAAGGGGCTGGAAAGGGGGTGGAAGTGAGTTGAGAAAAGATACAGCATGTTGAGGGGTGCAAGGGGATGACATCAACTGACAATAACCCCATATTAGTCGAGTTTCATTGTAATTAGCAAGTAAGCAATCTTAAAAATCTAAATTGACCTTTGCAGAACCCCGTCTGTATTTGTTGTATCCTGATCTCAAAGGATTTAAAAAGCAGACAGCAATATAATGTGTGGTTTACAGATGCCATTAGTAGAAGTAAAATGGTGTGGGATATGAAATATTCACTTCTGATGGGTTTTCTGATCACCCTATCAGTCACAGAACTGTTTTATGTTTCACAGAAACCCAGTACATTTTCAGTGTATCTTTGTTAAAAAAAGTAATGAACTTTGCAAGTAGAAGCAGATTATAAAACTCCTGGGGCCAGATAGTCAGCAGGTAGCCTGGCTGCGAAGAGGTGTTTTCCCATGCTAACTGTGTTTTGTGCCCGATTCATATGTGCGGTCTATATTCAGGCACCCCCACAACACAGGCAAAACCCATTAGTGCACGAGTGCTAACCTACCACTGTGCCTATGCAGATGAGGAGATCCTTCCCTGCATACGGGCACAGGGGCAAATTTAAAGGTATGCACAGGTGGTAAATGCCACCTGAATGGGTGACAGCTACCGCTTTGCAAACCCCAGCTTAATGGGGTGCAAGGCCCTGGTGGCGGGCAGAGGTACTGGAGCTGCCTGCCCCTACCCCCCCAAACCCTGGCCCGTTGAAGCAGTGGAAGCCCAGGTTTTCAGTGGCATCTCCCAATCTCCTGGTCCGGTAATTGTAGTGATATCAGTGGTATCCAGTGGCACCCCTCCTCCCTCCGATCGCCTGCTACTGTATTAATACAGATGTTCCTGGTATTTAGTGGCACCCCATACCTTCTGGTCGCCCATCCCACATCATGGTAGTGAGTTCACTGGCGTCCATTGGCACCCTCCACATGCTGAGCACCCATCCCTGGAGCTGCATGGATTTTCCCTCATACCAAGTGGTACCCCCTGCCCACTGAGCACCGTCCCTGACATTGCTTCAGTTTCCCTTGTGTCTTAGTGGTACCCCCCCCCCCGCCTGCTGAGCACTTGTTCCGGTGTACCCTCCAGGGCCCCCTACTCCCTCTAAGGTCCTGGTGGTTAGCACCCCCATGCACTGCTGACACCAAGCACAAAACCCAGCCAACCCCTCACCCCCCCATATCTCTGAGGAAGGGGCTGTGTGGCAGTCCCGATACGATGACTGGCACAGCCCTCCTCTCACCACCTCGGCCGGCTGCAATATAGGATGATAGGGAGCTTGTATACAGTATACCCATATGGTGGCCGGTTGAGGAGGTGAGAGGAGGGCTGTGTTAGTTATCATATTGGGATCACCACACAACCCCTTCCTCAGAGGTATAGTGGGGGTGGGGGGTTGGCTAGGTGGTGTGCTCGGTGCCAGCAGTGCATGGGGGGGGGGGTGGCAGTCCCCTGGAGCCTCAGAGGAAGCACTAAAACAGGTGCACTGCAGGCAGGGGTTACCACTGGGCACCAGGGAAACTGATGCAATGTCAGGGACAGGCGCTTGGTGGGTGGGGGGGTTATCACTAGACACCAGGGACATCCGTGCAGCTTCAAAGATGAGTGCTTGGCAGGCGGGGGTGCCACTAGATGCCATGGATATCACTTATCATATGGGGCAGGGTGACCAGAGGGTGGGGGTGCCACTAGATGCCAGGGATAACACTTATCATATGGGGCTGAGTGATCAGAAGGTGGTAGGATACCACTAGACATCAGGGATAACACTTATCATACTGGGCTGGGTGATCAGAGGGTTGGGGGTGCGCCTAGATACCAGGGACATCCATACTAATATGGCAGCAGCTGATCCGAGGGTGGGGGATGCCACTGGATACCAGGGATTACATTTAAATGAGGGGGTGGTTGTGCAGGGTGTGGGGGCACGTCCATGCCTGTTGTGGCAGGTGGCCACAGGAAGGGTGCAAACCTGCCTTTGCATCCCATGCAAATGAGTCCCTAATGGGCATGGATATGGCCCTTTAGTGCCTTACACACCCGGTGGGCTCATCTGCATTTTTTGCTGAATATTGCACCATGGGCTGCTGGCTCTATCAGGTCTGAGGGCGCAGTTCCCTGCAGCTCCCTATGAGCTACATACAGCCCAAGTCCATGTTGCGGCACCTCTACTTGCCTTAGCACTGTGCCGTCATGGCCCTGTATTCAATCAGATAGTGCTGATGCACTACCCAACTGAATATAGCAACCTCTGGGTCAGATGCAAGGGCAGGTGCAGCGTAAATCTTTGTATTCCGTGTAGCCACAATTGAATATAACTGTAACTATACTGGCGTCACTGCACCAGTATTACATGTATATTATATGTATATATATATATATATATATATATATATATGTATGTATTTTTTATTTATTTTAAACATTTTACCAGGAAAGACCTACTGAGCTGGTAACAGCTCATTTCAAGGTGTGCTCTGGGAAGTGTGTGTGTGAGGTTGACACCTCAATCAATAAGTTAACTAAAGCAAAAGAACAGACAAGGCATTCACCACCACAATAGCCAGATTGACAGCAAAAGTTTTGTGCTGAAATTCTTTATTCAAGTGCTATTGGTGTTACCAAAATTAAAAACGGGCCCTGCAGTACTTGTTTTGCCTAATTGTTTGGACAGCAGACATAGATACTGTAATCACAGAAGAAAGACAATGTATTGGTTAAATCGTCAACAATAGGTAGAAGAGCACATCAATAATTCCTTCAGGAATTTGGACAAATAAGTGATATAAGGTAAATCAACATGACAGCTGGGGCTGAATTTTCAATTGTAAGAATGCAGATGCGCCTCCGTCTGTTGGCCCCTGCTACTTCTGATGTCCATCTTGAGCCAGCATGCACGGTTTTCGGAGCTGCATCTAAGTTTATTAGCAGCATACCTCTAACTTCTATTTATTTATTTAAAAATGTGCTAACTGGGTAGGCCCATGGGCAAAATACCCTTTTCATTGGCGAACTGGGACATAAAACTGAAACACTTAAAATGAAAAAATAATTCAAAAACGCAAACATAAATGAAACCCTATACACAATGTAAAGTAACGGAATCAACTCTGCACACATACACCTAGCAGCCTGCGTAAGCGATAGTTGTAGTTAAACCTTAAAACTGCCTAATTTTGTGCACAGTGATAGATATGAAGACAATGAATTCCACAGTTTGGCAGCAGTACAAGTGAAGGTTTTTTTTCATCAACTGCTGACTTTGTAAAGTCAATTGTTAGTGGACCGAAAACAAAGGCTATTTGAACTTGATAATTTAAGTTCACTTGCATCTACAGTCGGGGGCTAAGTCAGGTGAGACCATTCAAAAAAGATCTAGCAAACCAAACCTCTGACCCGCTACGCACATACAGTAGCTATACATTGGGACTTCACCCTGGGTCACCTGTATCAGCCAGTAGAGACAAGCAGCAGCACAGTGAGGCAGATGTAGGTCCTTTGATAATGTCCCAGTTGAAAGGAATGGAAAGGACTCTGAAAAAAACAGTCCCTGATCTCACCAGGAATGTATGAGAGTAACTCAGACCTGAGGGGAAAGATACCATTGAAATGGCAACACCAGTTTAAAGCATTTTCCCAGGAAAGCGTTTTACATTATAAGATTCAGACGTGATTCAGCCTTTATTTTATTAGTTTTCTCTGTTTCTGTTCCCTCATTCTTTATCACTGAGGACATGTACGTAAAACAGGATCTTTACATCTCTGACTTCATCTGATCATTCTGCTTCCCCCTCTCCCCTCACTGAATTCATAATTCTGTCTGTGAGCTTACAGTATTTAGCATAGCAACATATTCTGAGACACAATCGGAGAATTATAACCTCTGCTGGGAGAGAAACAAGAAGATTCAATGAAGTCTGGGCAAAAAAAGATTACAAACATACGAATGTGCCAGCAGAAACAGACCACCCGGTCTATCTAAGTCTGCTAGAGTGTGCAGCCAACACCCATGCAAATTTCCTCAGTAATAAAGAATGAGAGACAGCAATACAGACAGTGAATGAAATGTACTGTATGTTGAATAGTGTTTTATTAAACAACTGACATAGAAAGCCCTGTAACCAGATTGGTCAACTGAGGTCTTTACCCATGGGTTGATCCATTGTATAATCACAATAAGGCACTCCAAGACGTGTGTAGTTGTGGAATTACCCACATGTCGTGTGTCACTCGGCTGTGTCTCATGGCACACCACACGAGGCATTGGGAAATTTTCCAATAACCTAAGTCCTAGTATGCCTTATTGCTTAAATATTTTACTTTTGAAAATGTTCCTCTGTGCTGGATAAACTACTTTAATTACTTATTTTCTGATTAAGTCGAAATGGACGTGGAACATTGTTTGGCAGATTCTAAGACATTGTATTATTGAAGTGTGACAGTAGGATGCAGTCTCGACATGCATTAGGTTGTGTTCTTCTATTCTGTGGTGCAGCAGTGTTTATCACTGCTGCTGCGGTAATCCATTAGTGAAAACAATAGCCAACTAGCAGTTGATATTGTTTGGATAATAGCTTGCTAATGACGTTGTGTCTTGGGTTTCCGTATTCTGCTGTGTTGCACAATGGGAAATACTGCACATCAGAGCTGTAGTCTAGGAAACACTGGGTAGACTGTGGCAAGACAAAAGATACATACACACACACACACACACACACACACAGAATTTGGGACTGTAGTGGGGAGACTAATGACAGGACTTGGTGGAAGATACAAGAGGGATTGTGAAAAAAGAAATAGTGGACCAGAAAGCAGCCTTCCCACAAGGTCAGCAGCAAGCTGCCTAAGGTGCAGAATATCGAGTTTTGATTCTGGTCATTGCAGCAAAGGGATGCATCACTTGAGAGTAGTTAAGAAATCCTCTCCAACCAAAGAGGGAGTGTAGGGCACAGTGAATGAGAGTTATCAGAGAGAACAGCTGACACATGGCTGCAGTGTAGTATTTTTATTACTGTGGATGATATTTATCACCCCAAGGGTAATTTATTTATTTTTAGTAAAGAAATTCTTTGGAATAAAAAAGAAGCCTAGGCAGAGATGCAGAACTGGAGGAGATGTTTGTATTGGGGAGAAAAAAAGATAACGTAAGAAATAATGATAAAATAAGAAATACTGATACAGATGAGGGTAGACTGTGTTTTTCTAAGATCTGGAACTAGAAACTGATTTGAAACCACAGTGTTCTTTGCAGTTGTTTTATCTGATAAAATGCAATTAAAAGGTTCCACCAAGCCAGTTCGAGAAACCTGCAAAGCTTACATTAATGCGCACAATGTGGGCCGCGATCCGCATTGTGCCGTCGAGACACAAGTGTGTTTGCAGCCCCCTGCACCCCACTGATTTTATTATAATCACCTCCATGGCGGAGGTGTTTTGGGAAGGGGGCGCAAGACCCTGAGAAGCTGTGCCGGGGTCCTGTGCGACCATTATAGCGACCGGTCATTTTGTTGCTGTAAATGATTGGTCACTGTAATATTTTCAATGAAGTTACATGCTATGATTAAAAAGAATTGGTCCATAATAAAAATACTTCATGTAAAGTTGGGCATGATAACTTACATAGCACCTAATGCTACTGTTTCATTATTTATTCTCACTTGTCCCTATTTCTTCCCTAGCTTCCTTCCTCCCTCCTCCCACATGGTGTCCACCGTCCTTCTTTTCACAGTACCTCCCCTCTGTCTGCACACCTGTGATTCAAAGGGATGGTCTGGTTGGCATAGCCATCATTGGTGACGTGCATTTGACGTTGTACATGGGGAGGGGGGCATTTGGGTCACGTTCCCAGCTTATGCCAGTAATCTATCTGATATCAGGTGGGAGCTCCATGAGGGGGAGACGCCACACAGCTTGATGCCTGTCTGCTTGGGCTACTAAATCACAGAGAAAGTAAGGGCACACAGAAAGGCACTACGGAGACTAAGTAATCTGAGGAAAAGACTGAGAAAGAGCCAGTGAAGCTCAAAGTTGGCAGGGTATAGTGGGAATCCTCCATGTGGGTCAGTTGCTGCTAAGGTTTGTTATTTTGTATTGTGATATGGGCTGCGTTAAAAATTGTGCGGTTTAACACACCCTTTTGGTAGAAACTACTTAGTCTCTACAGTGCTTTTTGTGTATGCCCTCACTTTGTGATTATGTTCTGAAGGGTTAGCCACCCTGGAGGTGCGCCAGCACCATTGCCATTGCACGCCACACATTTTGATGACCCTTGGACTACTAGTCAGGTGCAGTAGTTGCATCTTTTCTCTCCCCGGTGTCCTGCATCCCCTGGGCACTGCACCAGGCCTCCACTCGCTTGACTAGGATCCCTAGACTTGAGGCACAAACCTGGGTCCCTTATGTGGAAGGCATCTGTGCCAATTACTGGGCTGTCAGGCCAGTCCCGCACTCTAATGTACTTTTTATTTACCTGTACTTGGGCAGTCAGAAACGCAGTGATGGGTAATAAGTGCTGCAGTTCCATACTGTTAAGTCTTTGGGGGCTGAGGTAAAGTACATTCCCTGAATGGACTGCATGTTCAGAAGCTGTGTGCAACAAAACATAATTTTAGATAACAAAGAGGCTTCTGTGATAACAGCAGTAGTCCATGTTTGTGGTAGCGCAGTTATTAATATTTTAGTGACATGGGTGCTGTTGTTACTCCACCACCACCACCCAGATATGGCCATTTTAAAATAAAGTAGGAAGGGGTGGAATCAGTGATGGCCTTACTTAAGGATGTTCTTTGTAACTGGACACCCTTATGTAAGGGCACCAAAATACGCTTTAACTCTTGCACTCTGGAGTTCACACCTGAACCTTGTGTCCAGCTTTCTGGTTCTTCGATTCTGTCTCTCAGAAGCAAATCATGCTGTGCACTGCTGCCAGCCTGCTTTCCAGTATAAGAATTGTGTGGGCACCTAAGAGAGTAACAAATGAAGATATGAGACACACATGGCATTACTCTTTGAAGACTGGGGCCTAAAACGTTTTTCACCACAGTGGCACCAATGGCTATCCACCCTGGTGCGCTGCCCATCCCAAGATGCAAAGAAGGGGCCTCCCAGGCCCATTCCCAGAGGATGTTATGGATGGCTGTGCAGCTAACAACAGATTTAGCAAGCTAAGAGAAGAAGGCAAATGTGGAATGTGTGTGTGTGTGTGCGTGTGTGGTGATGATGATGATGATGAAGAGCCAGTGAGGTAAGGGTTGCCTGTCTGATTTTGGCCAACTGTCTCAGACATTCAGTTCCAATTCTGAAATCCAAATATTCCTGACACAATAATTGGTTTGTTTGGATTTTGGGATTCAGGTTTATACACACCTCTATTGCCCCAGGCAGAGGGTTCAGCACAGCTAAGAAACTAAAGGCAGAGGACTTAGCAAAGTTCAGTGCGGACTACTTTCAAAAGAAACAGTAAGCTAAGCTAAAACCAAACTCAAATAAAAATGTAAGTATAGTACTGGTTTCTGCTCCTCAGTGGAATGCTGTAGTTACAGAGCAACGGCTGCTTCCAATTTTCTTTTCTGGTTATCGTGGATAGCTGCTTTAAATGCTACTGGGAGAGTTTGGGAATACTGCTTGGCAGGGAACAGAAAGGATTACATTAAAACCGTATGTTTAGTTTCTTTGAAGCTTGCTTGTTTCATTTTGCTTTCTAACCCTCCCTTTATTCTTTCACAATACCGCAGATCCACTTTTTCTTCCAGACTACCTTTTAACTGTGCTCACGTTTCATTGTTTTTGTTGCTGTGTTACTAGGGGTAACATCTTGACTACTCAACTGTCTTGTCCATTTTAATTCATTGTTGGACTAACACGTGTTGTTGCACTTATATGTGCAAGCTCTTAACAGTGAGGCTGTTGTTATACTGTAGTTCATAAAGAACAGTATTTTAGCAGTCTTGCTTAATTTTCATCGGAGTAAGACTTTAAAAGTACACCAAGATCAAATGTTTGTATTAGGAATGCTGAGATTAATCTATTTATATTTATTTATAAATTTTGTACACCAAAAAAAAAGCCTCATTTAGCTGTATCATTTATTTTTTAAGGAGATTCTTGTGCAGGGTCAGAACTGCAGCTAACTCAGTAGCCATTAAAAATAACATTTATAGCCAAACAGGACATTTACTGACATGATTTAAAAAAAAAAACATAGCTCAGTTGGGTAGAAAACATTCTGTTGATGCCAGGTACTTTTTGAGACGATCTAGGGATAAATAAGGCACTTTGAACTTTGGGCCTGCAGACTGTAACAAAAATGCACATTTTGATGTAAATACATTTCTGTTTACCGACTGGTTGAAAATTGGGTCTCGGCAGAAAATATAAATCCTGTGTTTTCATTTTGTTCATGTTCTTTATTGGCAAGTCTTATCAGCTGCATTATTTCCAGTTTTGTAGTTTAGGTTTGACTTGGTTTCCATGTTCTATAACTAATTTAGAAAAAAAGCCTCAGCTCAAAGCTGCTCATTAGGACTTCACAAGAGAGGAATAGACTAGAGGGAGTAGGCATTGAGCTCAAAAGTACTTAAAACAGTCTGCACTAACAGGTATTCTCCAGCATGAGCTCAGCTGAAAGGTGCTCATCTTTCATGTTGGAGATGGCTATAGATTCCTGTTCAGTCTTCACCTCTACTGGTATTAATTATTTCTGTACTGTGGTTTGTTGTTGAGTAAGCTGAATGGAGGTCACCTAGTGTACAGCTCGTAACTGCAGTTGCCACTGGTCCTAGGCTAATCCCACTGCTTCTCCCTCCATACTACCCCCCCCCCACAGCTCTGGTTTATTGATCCACTTCTCCTTCCGACTGGTCCACAACTGTACTCACAATCTCCCTTCCCTCCCTCATTGTGCTGTCAGTTGCACTTTGCAAAACTGTTGTCATTTATTTGCTATTGATGTGCTGATATTTTGCACTGCTTAACTTAGTGCTTCCTCTCAATTGTTCTACTACATAATTTTTTACTTTTTGTAATTATTATCGGTGTTTTATAGCTGCAACAATACTGATGTAACTAATTTCTGCAATCTTCACATCCTCTTCCCCCCAGGGCACATCTGGAAATGAGTTGCCAGCTCAATATTTGTTTTTCCTGGTGAAACTCTTGAAATCAGTCCATTCATCTATCCCTCCATCGATCCATCCGTAAATAGTAACTGGCTCAGTTACAAGCTTTGAGAGACTGCAAACAGGACATAATAACTTTATTAACTGCTTGTCTTCATAGCCTAAAATGTTTTTATAATGTTATGTTTTTGGCCCCTGCCTACCCACTGTGTTTAATTCTTCCCTATCCCCCTGTATTACGCTTCTTTACCTTTCAAAGCTACTTCTAAACCTTTCCAGTGCTGGTCTCCAGTTTTCCATGTATGAATTCTAACAGCAGCCATTCCCTGCATCCAGGAAGCCAGAAAAGTGAGTGTGTTTGACAGAGATGAGCGGAGGAAATCTCACGTAGAAATGATTGCTTGAGACACTGGCCTATGGGACATGTGCATAACACCATTGTGGCCATGTGTAGAATCCTACTGTGCATCAAGGGCATGCAAAGATGACTTAGTTCCCCTCCATCTGGGCCTCCAGGATGCAACTATTCAGTCCTACCCTCCTCGAAAGTGTCAGTGCCCATTGTCCTCCAGAATGGCTGGTGTCCCTTCTGGAGGCCAATGGGCTGCAAAACAATAGGCAGCATGGGTTTGTCACTAGCAGTTCCTGTCAGACCAACCTGGTGGAATACTGTGACTGGGTAACTAGGCAATTGGACAGGGGCCATGCAGTGGACATCCTATACCTGGACTTTAATAAGGCATTTGACTCTGTGCCGCATGGGAGGCTAGGTAGTAAGCTAGAAGGCGCAGGGGTGGGGGCGAAGATGGTGAGGTGGGTAGTAAACTGGCTATAGGGAAGGCTGCAGAGGGTGGTGGTGGGAGGGGAGCACTCATCCCCAAGGGCGGTGATGAGTGGGGTGTCACAGGGCTCAGTGATAGGACTGGTGTTGTTTGGGATATTCATTGCAGACTTCTCATCGGGCATCAAGAGCAAGATCAGCCTGTTTGCTGATGGCACCAAGATGGGAGCAATAGTGGATGACACGGGGATGGCAGGGGTTCCAGGATGATCTGTCAAAGTTGGAGACCTGATCAGATACCTGGCAGCTGGGGTTCAGTGCCAGAAAGTGCAAGGTGCTACATTTCAGTGTGAAAAACCTAAGGAGGAGCTACAGCTGGGGGGGCAGCTAGCAAGACAGAGGAGGAGAAAGATCTGGGGGTGCTCATTATGGATCAATGAACAACTCAGCACAATGTAGGAAGGCAGCTCCAAAGGCCAATAAAATTCTAATTTGTATTGCCAGGGGTATATCCTCAAGTAGTGGGGAAGTGATTCTGCCATTGTATAGATCGCTGGTTAGGCCAAACCTGGAGTACTGTGTGCAGTACTGGTGCCCGTACCTGAAGAGAGAATTAAGTTACTGGAGGGGGTGCAGCACAGGACAATAAAGATGATCCATGGGCTTGGGGACTTACCCTACGAGAGCAGGCTGAGGGAACTGAACATGTGCTCACTAGAAGAGAGAAAGGACAGGGGAGATGTGATTGAAACCTTCAAGTGCATGAAAGGTATAAACAAGACGGGTACAGAGGGACTTTTTAAATTAAGGGAGGGGAGAGACACTCGAGGCCATGATCTGAGATTGGGGGGGGGGGGAGGTTCAGTAGGGAGATGAGAAGACATTTTTTTGCAGAGTTGGTGGTAGCCGGTTGGAACACGTTGCCAGCAGAAGAGGTATCCTGTAAAACAGTGGGCTGCTTCAAAAGGGGCTGGGTCAGAGCAAGAGGGAAGGTCACGGAAGGGAGGAGGGAGGGGCAGTTGCAGAATAAGGGTTGCTAGCTGCACAATCGAGCAGATTCCATAGACTATGAGGCTTTTATCTAACATACTAACATACTAAAAGCCAGCAGAATAGGCCTAATGGTCTGTCATGTCTGCTCGGTAGCCAGCCACCTAGTGGTTGCTCGCTGTTCCGTCCCCCCCCAGCCCAAGAGGTCTTCATTGGTTAGATCCCTTGTACATGTCTCACCCCTTCTTGAAGCCCTCCACTGTGCCCTCCTCCACCAGCCTCTTGGGCAGCGCATTCCATGGCTCCACCACCCTCTCAGTGAAATAATGCCTCCTACGTTCCCCATTATAATTTCCCCCCTCAAGTTTCCACTCATGCCCCCTTGTTGTTCCCCCCTTTTTTAGCCTAAACAGCTCCTTGTTTCTGCTCACAGTTATTCCCTTTACATACTTGAAGACTCCTATCATGTCTACCCTGTCCCTCCTCTCCTCCAGTGTGTACATCCCAAGCTCCTTCAGTCTCTCTTCATAGGTCCTACCCTCCATTCCCTGAATCATCCTGGTCGCTCTCCTCTGAACTCTATCCAGCATGTCCTTCTTCAGGTGAGGTCTCCAGAACTGAACACAGTACTCAAATTGCGGCCTCACCAAGGCATTGTACAGAGGGAGGATCACCTCCCTCTTCCTGCATGTAATCCCCAGGCTATGTAGCCCAGTATCCTGTTTGCTTTTGCTGCGGTTTTTCTAATGTTTTCAGAGTTATTCATTTTGACGTTTACCACCACCCCCAAATCCCTCTCACCCATTGTGGCTTGCAGTGTGACCCTTCCCCGGGTGTAAACATGGCCTGGATTTCTGACCTCCAAATGCAGTACCTTACATTTTCCATCTTTAAATTTCAATTCCCACCTCCTTGACCACCCCTCCAGGGTATCCAGATCACCTTGGACTACCTCTCTTCTTCCCAGTCCACCAGTGCTCCCAGTTTGGAATCCTCTGCAAAGAGACTTAGCCTACTCCTAACCCCCCCCTTCCTATGTTCAAGACATAGGCATTAAAAAGGAGTGGTCCCAACACTGAACCTTGAGGGACCCCACTGATTACCTTCCTAGGGGAGGAGACTATCCCACCGACCATTAACCTCTGAATTCTCCCCCAAAGCCAATTTTCAACCCACTTCAGCTCCTGTCTTCCCACTCCCATCTCCCCCAGCTTTGCTATCAGCCCTTTATGGGGTACTGAATCTGCTGGCAATTTCATTATGTTCGTACTCATCCTGATGGTCTATGCTTTTAACCAAAAGGTTTCAAATCAATTGTGTTATTTTAGATAAAGTAACTTCCTAAATTTTAGACTTCCTTTCAACGGAGGGGCTTATCTTTTCCACTCAAGGGCAGTGAGACTCCCAAGGAAAATATGACATCTCAAGGCACTGTATCTGGATACATGCTACTGATCAAGTGATGGTCTTAAAGAAATATTATATTCTTACTGTTGTAGTTAAATGTAAAAATAGAAATCCCATTATCTTCATTCCTCATGGTAGGTGTATGCAGTGCTTCAGTCAAGAGAAAAGAATGGTTTTGACTAGTGGTTATTCAGTTCTTGAGATGTGGATGTTTGTGGTTTCTGAACCAGTTTTGTAAGTTCATAAGTAAGTCTCCAGAGCTTTGTGGCATGTTACATAGAAAATGGAGGGTTTTGGTCTTAAGTGTTCAGTTTCAAAGTCTATAATCTGAGTTGGGATGGGCGGTTTAAATAGGAAATATGCTTGCAATAGGCAGACTCAAAATTGTACAGTCTATCTTCACGAGCAAGGGACAAGACCATAATTCATGAGTGGCAGAGCCTTGAGTGAGTTATAAAAGTTCTGCCCCCTCACAGGTGATGAAAAATTTAATAATTTGAGTCAACCTGTCACAGATTCAACGTAGTGTACCTACTCACAAATAAGTCGACCTCAGTGTAAGTCAGTTGCTCCCTTGGAAAAAATGAGGGATGATTTGAAAAAGTTGGAAGAATGGTCAAGGGTTTGGCAGCTACGGTTCAATGCAAAAAAATGCAAAATCATGCACGTAGGGCACAGAAACCCAGGAGCTACGTATTAATTAGGAGGGGAGTACTGGCAACCACCAAACAGGAAAAGGATCTGGGGGGTAATAATTTCTGATGACTTGAAGGTAGTCAAGCAGTGTAATAAAGCAGTGGGGAAGGCAAGCAGGTTACTTGGGTGCATAGGGTGAGGTGTTACTATTAGGAAGAAGGAGGTAATATTACCCCTGTGCAGATCACTGGTGAGATGCCACCTTGAGTACTGTGTCCAGTTCTGGAGGTCCCGTCCCACCTCCAGAAGTACACTGATAAAATGGAGGTGGTACAGAATAGGGCTACCAAAATGGTGCAAGGCCTGCATCAAAAGTCCTACGAGGAGAGACTCAAGGAACTGAATATGTACTCTCTGGAGGAGAGGAGAGAAGGGGGGGATGTAATAGAAACATTCAAATACCTAACAGGTATTAATAAGGTACAGAAAGGTAGCATTTTCCATGGAAAAAGAAGCTTGTGGACAAGGGGTCACAGTATGAAGTTGGAGGGGGGCAGGCTCAGAGGAAATATGAGAAATACTTGTTCACAGAGCAGGTTGTGGACCCCTGGAACAGCCTTCCAATGGAGGTGTTGGGTGTCAAAATGGTGACAGGATTCAAGCATGCATGGGACAGATACAAGAGGACCTTGGTAGTAAGACAAGAAGAGGAGACGACCGCAGATCGAGTAGGATCTGTGGTAGCACAGTAGGCAGGGAAAACTAAGTAGACTAGGTGGGCCAAGAGGTCCTTATCTGCTGACAACTTCTATGTTTCTATGTTCTATTTTACCATATCACTGTTGGCAAACTTAAAGACATTATTTTGCTGCCCAAATTGGATGGAAAACTCCGTTCAGAGGTAAGATTTGGATGTGTGGGGAGTTTCTATGAATTGCAGTTTTCCTTCAGTAGACCTGGGTCCAGATATTCAAAAACAAGTGTAAGCGCATAGCAAATGTTTGTTCTGCACTTGCTCCCAACCAAGTGGCTGCTGTATTCTGTCAAACAGTGGAACTTTAGCCCGTGTCGGCATAGTGCTAAGTCAGACTACGCTGCCCTGACATGGATCTGGGCAGTATTCAGCCCACAGGGAATAATGTTCCTGGACCGGATAGTGCCAGAACCATGTTGGCTATATTCAGCCACACAATGCAAATGAGTCCATTGGGCATACAAGGTGCTAAGGGGCCATTTGCATGACCATTATGTGCTCATTTGCATCGTGACCAGTGCTGTTCAGTGGTACCAGGTAAATATGCTGCTGCTAGAATAGCATGGCAAGAACCTCGCTGTGTAAAGCGTGAAAACATTTAGAGTGACGTATAACAGCGGTAGTGAATTACCGGTACCTCTGTCACTGTGCGGTGAAACTAGGAAGGGATCAGGTTGCTACTGGTGTGGTGCCTGGTCGAGCTGCTCCCATGGTGGAGTGGTTAAGTCACCACCAGCACACGGCAGTGTTGGAGACCTGGGACCACAGTTCAGTTCCCCCCAGGGCTCCTGGTGTTGCAACTTTTTATTTTGTTAAAAAAAGGAATTCTCCCCCCCCTCCTGAGTTTCTCCCCATCCCCAAAGTCCACACCCTTGGAAGTGATTATTTTAAGTCCAGGGTGTGGGTGTGTATCCCCCAAAAACAGAAAGTGCCATTATTTCCTATGGTTTGCGCTTTTATAGTATGGACAGTGTTTTACCCGACTTTATTTCCGAGCATCACATCTTGTTTGCGGCATTGATTGCTGCGCTGTTTTTGTTTGCAGGGTTTTGACCCAGTGCCCCATTCAGCTGAAGGTCAGCCTATGTCAGCCAGCACTAAGTCAAACTGCATTGCCCTGACATGGACCTGGGCAGTATTCAACCCACAGGGAATAGTGCTTCTGGACCAAATAGCACCAGGAGCTATGTTGGCTGTATTCAGCCATAATGCAAATGATCCCATTGGGCATACAAGGTGCTAAGGGGCCATTTGCATGCCCACTATGGGTTCATTTGCATGGTAAGCAGTGGTCCTTGTGCGTCCATCGTGTGGGCACTTGACACATCATCCCTGGTGTCCAGAGGCACCCCCCACCCCAAACGCCTGTCCCATAGTAGGAATAGGTATCCCTGGCATCTAGTGACACCCCTACCTCCGAACACCTGTCATGTTGAAGTTCAGCAGCTCCCTGGTGTCTAGTGGAAATGCCACCCCCTCCAATCACCAGTCTCATTGTAGTTCATGAGCTTCCTGGTATCTAGTGGCACCCCTCACCCCCCTGGTCATCTGTCCCATGATTGTGGAAACTCTCTCTGGTGTCAAGTGGCATTCCTGCCTCCCAATCACCTGTCCTGTTGCAGTTCAACAGCTCCCTGGTGTCTAGTGGTACCCACACCCCCCAATCACCCATCCCATGACTGTAGAAACTCTCCCTGCTGTCTAGTGGCATCCCACATCCCCCAATCGCCTATACCATGATCGAAGAAACTCTCCCGGGTGTCTAGTGGCACCCCCCGAAATACCTACCCTGTTGTAGTTCAACAGCTCCCTGTATCTGGTGGCGCCCCAACTTTCTGAACACCTGGCCAGTGTAGTTTGAAAATATCTCTGGTGTCCAGGGGTACCCTCGCTCCCACCCCTCCTGAATGCTCATTGAAAAACAGGCCAGCACACATTGGCGGTCCAGCATTCCCACAGCTACACTCAGAACAGCACCCAGGCAACCCCTCCCCTTTACTGGTGAGTCCAGGGATGTGTCTGGGATCCAGATATGGTGACCGACACGGTCCTTCTCTCACCGCCTCAGCAGGCCGTTGTATGAGCAGACACTGAGTGTGCATAAAGTCACCACAGCACCAGTGCCTGTGGTGTCAACTTCCTACAGCTACAGATGACTGTAGCCACAACCAAGTTACACAAACCTTTCAACTCATTTTCCAGACCCATCAATACCCATAACAGCACTGCAGATGCATAAGCATAGCCCAGAACAAATATGTCCCTGTAATCCTCCGCCACCCTACCTGTTTATTTAGCACTGATGTTGCCACCGATCCCTATGAGTAGCTCAGCAAGCCTCCCCTCCCTCTTATGGTTGCCTTACTCATGCTCCATTATACCCACCACCTCAAAGCAGTTCTTCTGTAGCCATCTCCTAACAGAGTTAGCCATATCGCCCTGACAGCTAGTCCAGCAGCTTCCATCATTTCTGGTAGTGCATGTAATCCCCCCTTCTCTACCTTACATTGCAACTAAGATGTGGGTATTATTAACTGAGAATGACACGTATTTGAGGGGAAGTACCTGGGGGTATGGGCAGTGGCACCAAGCTCTGTACTGTTAGGGATATTGCATTGGAGTCAGTACCCATACCCCCAGTATATCTATGCTTGGCACCCAGTTAAAACAAGGTTTTCAGTGGTGGTAAAGTGTGCTGCGTTGGGTGACATTTACTGTCATCACAAACCATTGAACATGCCACTGCACCTGTATACTGGAGGGGACCCTCTCATTTGCATAGGCACAACATTATGTTAGTGCCTGGGTATTCATAAAAAATTACTTGCGGTACATTCCTGGACTACTGACCACAGTTCAGTACTCCCTGGAATAGCTGCGTTAATCCCTGTCTTGCTGTCTTTTTTCTTCTTCCTGCAGTGCAACTATTACTATTTTGAGTGTTTTAGAAAAAATTTAATACTTAAAAAATAACTTGCTGTACATCCCTGGACTAGTAGTTCAATACTCCTTGGAATAGCAGGGTAAATCCCTGGCTTCTTGTCTTTTTTTGTCTTCCTGAAGTGCAGCCATTAATATTTTGAGTGTTTAAAATATTTAACAGTTAAAAAAATACCTTGATGTACCTCCCAGCCTGTGACCACAATTAGAAATCCCTGGAATGGCTGGGTAAATCCTGGTGTTGTCTTTTTTTCTTCCTGCAACCATATTTTAAGTGTTTAAAAAATTGAATACTGAACATTGTTTTCAAAGACACTTGAAAACACTCTCAGCTTCTTCTCTCAGACCTATGTTTATACCTTAAAAAAGACATCATTACAAAGTTCAGTAAGAAAAAATAAACACAGACTGAAATAAAGTAGCAGTTCATGTTCTTTTATTATACCAACCAGCTAGCTTCCACCAGTCATACTTACTATTAGTACACCTCCTTTTTTGCGATCTCTTCTGTTAATAACATTTCATAAAGTAAATGCCTTGTCAAGGACCCGCCTAAAATGATCTCCTTCTCTTAGTGGTCGGTCCTGTCATGTCACTTCTAAGTTTTGGATTCGGCACTTACAAAAAGAAACGAAAGCAGCCAGAGCCTGAACCAACATCAGAACAAGCATCCTCCTCATCCTCGACCACCACACCACCAGATACTACTACTACTACTACTACTACACCAAAGAAAAAAAAAAAACAGGCCCGTTCTTGTCACATAGCCACAGTGCGATCATGGCAGTGCCAGAAGGCAAATTCAGATTTGTCCTGGTTACAGTTTGAATCACAAGATGGGCTTGTGACCAAAATTTGGTATAAGTGTTGCAAAGAGAAACCTGATATCTTCAAAAAGTGGGCTACTGGAGCTGGAAAAATGAGCAATGTGGACTCTTACATCACTGGCACTAACAATGTCAAGAAAACTAATTGTGGAGACATTCAGTATCACAAGGCCATAAACAATCAGTGGCTGCTGCTTTAGTGATATTAGACCATCTGGTGGTGAAATAGAGAAATGCATTTTAAAAATGAATAAAAAAATCTCTACATAAATTAGAGAACCTTTTTGATATTGCCTACTACCTTGCCAGAGAAGAGGACCCCTTCCAGAAATTTGAGAGATTCACAGCACTCGAGAAGAGACATGGAGTTGAACTGGTGAAGCTCATGCTACTGAGAAAGCGTGTGCTACACTCATCTCATTTATTTTGCAGGCCACCTGAGAAAACCAGTTGTGAGCCATTTCACAGGAGAAACAACAACTTACAAATATCATTCTGTCTTTATGGATGGGACAACTGACAGGACCACTACCGAGAAGGAGATTAGTTTATGTTAAAATTCTTGAGGGGCAACCAACTATGAAAGTCTTAACATTAATTGACATTGAGTCTGCTGGTGCCAGTGGTCTCAAGTCTGCAAAGATTTCCGCATGCTGGCAAGTCCTGGGTCTGGAGACAGTTGACCTTAAACAGTTATCCTCATTGGTGCAGGAGCAGATGGTGCGTCCATCAACTTTGGGCATAATAAAGGGATGATAGCAGTAATAAAAGAAGATTGCCCATGACTTCTTGCCGGTCATTGTGTTTGTCACAGACTTGAACTAGCAGCAAAAGTTGCTTTCAGGAATGCCTATTTTTCACTGACCATCGACAGCATCTTAATTTCCTATTTTATTTTTATGAGAACTCCCTGAAATGTTACAGAGAGTTAGAAAGAGTGACTGAACTTCATCAAACCACAGTCAAGTTTAAAAGATCACGAAGGAGATGGCTTACTCATAAGAAAGGCTGCTGTTCTTTATAACTACTGCACCATCTTGGGTCACTGGGATGAGATTGTGTGTGACAGCAGACATGATATCAATCAAGCAGAAAAAGTTAAAATTAAGGGATGGAGAAAGAAAGTCTTCAATGTCAAATTTTTGATATTCTTGTACTTTTATCTCAGCATACTAACAGGTCGCTCAACAATTTCTCATGCATTTGAGGATGCCCATCTCTATCTTCCCATGGTAATGGAAGCTGTCAGTACTGTACTATCTGAAATAGAAAATCTCACAACAGTTGACGGAACCAGACTAGCATAATCCGGGAGAGAGGTGGTTATTAATGAGGAAGGGGCGGCAGTGTGTAAAGGAAATGAGCTGCCAGGGTCAGTAAGGGATGCTGTTTCTGTCCTTGCAAAGGAATGGAAGAGTTTGTGAACAGTGTAATGGAATGTCTCAACTGGTGCTTCTTCGGCTTCGCAGAAGACCCATTCTTAGTAAATGGCACTGTCATTGACCCAGAGAATTGGCCTGACAAAGGTCATGAGCTTTTGGAATTTGGAAATGAGGAGATCCAGTTTCCAAGTAACAATTTTGTTCCTATCTTACAGCAGAATGGGTGCGATGTGCATAGTGCAATGACAAAATGGAAGGTTTTGAAACAAAATATTAAGAAGTCTCATAACCAGCTCTCATTCCTTGAAGTATGCCATGTAGTCTTCCAGAGAAAATCACACAATAATTCAGAAATATTCTTCATGTCATATCTATTGTACTTGTGTGTCCAGTATCAAATGTTACACTAGAAAGAGCGTTTTCAGCTATGAAAATAAGTTTTTCAGGCTGGAGGGCTAACCTGAAGATCAGCACCATTAAGGACTAGCTGCCCCTCTGGCAATTTTATTCAGTGCCTCATTACAGACGGGGGGGTGGTTCCAGAGGACTGGAGATGGGCTGATGTGATCCCTTTCCACAAGAGTGGCAGCAGGTAGGAGACTGGCAATTACAGGCCAGTGTGTCTCACATCAGTGATGGGAAAATTAATGGAGTTGCTGCTGAAGGTGAGGCTAATGGAGTACCTGGTGACAAATGGGCTGCAGGACTACCAGTGGCCTGGCTCCACAGGGAGAGGTCAAGTCAAACAAATCTCATAGATTTCTTTGATTATACGTAACTAGGGAGGTGGATCGGGGAGGGCAGTGGATGTGGTCTATCTAAATTTCATTAAGGCCTTTGACACTGTACCATACAGGAGACTGATAAACTTAGCAACCTGGGGGTGGGGGAGCAGATGGTGAGCTGGGTGTCTAACTGGTTGAAAGATAAGTGGCAGAAGGTGCAATCATTTAGAGTGACCAGTAAGGTACCACAGGGATTGGTACTTTGTCCTGTCATCTTCAGTGTCTTCATAAGTGACATTGCTGAAGAACTGAAGGGGAGGGTGTGTGTTTTTGCAGATGACAAAAATCTGCATCAGGGTGAACACCCAGGAGGGGACGGAGAGAATGCAAAAGAATCTGGGAAAACTGTAGGTCTAGGGAGTAGATGCTGGGTTTCAGTGCCACAAAGTTGCAAAGTTGCACACCTGGGGCGGGGAGACCCATCGGCTGTGTATAAAATGGGAAGGGGGGTAATTAGTTACCAAGCAAAAGAGAGACCTTGGGGTGATCATATCTGATGATCTCAAGGTGATAGGGCAATGCAACAAGGCAGTAGGCAAAGTGAGCTGGATGCTAGGGTACATAGGGAGAGGGATTTCTAGCAGGAGGATGGAAATTGTGTTCCCTATATATCACTTTCTTGTGAGGCCCCACCTGAAATACTGTGTCCAGTTCTGGAGGCCACACCTCCACAAAGATATTGACAGGTTGGAAGCGGTTTGGAGGAGGGCTACCAAATGATATCACAGGAGAAACCATATGAGGAGGTGCTCTGGGACCTCAACATGTACTTCTTGGAAGAGAGGAGAGTGAGGGGGGACATGATTGAGACCTAGAAGTACCTCATGGGGGTGAACAAGGTACAGGAGGGGAGTCTGTTTCACAGGAGGAAGAGCACCAGAACATGGCAGTATACTATGAAGCTTTGGGGGGAGGGGGAGTTCAAGAGGGATGTGAGGAAATACTTCTTCACAGAAAGGGTGATGGATGTCTGGACAGACTGCCAGAAGAGGTGATGGGGTAAAGACAGTGGGTAGCATCAAACATGCATGGGATAGGCACATGAATATAATAAATAGTGGGAATGGAGGAGGGAGGGACACGTGACCAAATAGAGTCCATGGTGTAGTAATAGACAGGGAAAGTAGGGCAGACTAGATGGTCCCACCGGTGTTTTTATGCTGACACATTCTATGTTTCAGAGAGAATGATTGAGCCACGGAACAGCCTACCAGCAGAGATGGTGGGTGCAAGAACAATTAATGGTTTCAGACACGTCTGGGACCGAGAAAAAGGCCTAATAGTTACACAGGAGGAAGCAGCAGGGCAGGAGAGGGGGCAAGGGGGGGGTGAGGGCAGTAACCTCGACTAGACAGTAGGTCCAGGGTAGGATAGGGTAACAACAGGGCAGATTGGAAGGAGCAATGGTCTTTTTCTGTCAACATTTCTGTTTCTGTGTTTACAGACAACATAGATGGAAATTTTCTCTGTAGAGAACTTACCTTAGCTCCACCAACAAAATGATATTTCAGGGTACGCCTGACAGGAGTTACTTAGGACCTACTGGAAATGGGCAGGATCTCCTGCCGACACCTTTGTATCCCCCCTGGAACAGGACCTCTTGGTGAGTGGTTCTCACACTGGGTGGCTACTCACGTTAGTGACTGCTTGGTCCAGCAGGCCTTTTATAGCAGATCAGGTCTTTCCCTGCTTCCTGCTGGACCCTGATTGGTACCGAGCAATCATGTGATGCTGCCCTGAAAAATGATGCTACTCATGGAGATCTCTTTGCCTCTCACTTAGAGACCAGCTCAAATTTAAAAATAAAACTGCATAGTACCTTGCCCAGATCACTTAAACCCTTATGATTTTCACCTAACCCTTATTGGCTTACCCCAAAGCTCTCACATCTGCAGACTGTCTGCAAAAGAATGATTTGTTTCATCAGATAGGAAAACTACTTTATTTGTATGAGGGTCTGAGGGTGGCAGCAGTACAGATCCTAATACTGTAGTTATATAGAGAATAATGCATATGTAATTGTGTGTTATGTCATCACACACTGAGGGTGTGTGAAAAACCAAAAACAAAACAAAATCATATTCACACAGTTTGATAAAAAAACTTCCCTTTCCCAACCCATGTGTTACTCCATTCCCCCCGCCTCCCCATCCAACCACAGCATATAACTAAATAACCTCCCTTCCCCAGCTCACGTAGCACTCCGTGTGACATCCTTCCCCAGCCAGTCATGACACATAGCCAAAAAACTTCCCTTCCCTTACCCTGGCCCAAAACACCTCATCCTATCCTCTTCATCCCAGCCACGTATGACAGATAATGAAATACTTCCCTTCCTTTTAGCCCACGTAGCACCCTGTCCCATCATCGTCCTCTTGGGTGCACGGAAACTAAGCTGAAGACTTGTACCATGACCGACATAGCCCTCCTCACACCACCTTGGCTGGCTGCCATCTAACTACTAGTACACAGTTCAAGTGTCTTTATTGATATAATGAAAAGTAATACTGATTTATTTATTTCCAAAGTTTCACTAGAAAAGACATACTGAGCGGCTAACAGCTCATTTCCAGATGCATCCTGGGGGTAGGGGATGTGGAAAATCATATACAACAATAGTGTATTAAGTAGCATAATCAAAAATTGAAGGCAAATCAGTTTGACAGATACATGTACTTAAGAGAAAAAAATTGAGGTCGTTTAGATGATGGAACGACTCTTACTGAACAATGATCAGGTAATTAAGGAAACAGATTGCCAGGGCAAAACTAGTGGGGTAGGGAGGAAGAGAGTCATGGACAGTTGCATGAGGGAGAAGAACAGTCATGAAGGAGAGACTTTAAGGAGAAAGCAGAAGAGGCAGAGCGAACTGACATGGAGAGGGAGGACGGGGAGGGAGGACCAGAGTTTAGGAAAGTAGTATAAGAAAGCAGACTGATCAGAAGTAGATTTTTCTAGAAGGAATAGTGAGGGAATGGGAAGTACTAATGCATAGAAGGTAGTAGGAAGCTGAGGGATTAATTAGTTGTTAGATGTGAAGAGTGCCTTTTGTGATTTGGATGTTTGCTACCAAGATTTTGGAGGATCCGAGTTATTTCTTGGTGGGTTTCATGTGATTCTGTGACCTGAGGAATCTCTAAAGGAATGCATTTTCAAAAACAGTTGAAGTGAGAAGGGGTTGCATAAGGTTGGCAGCCTGTATGAAGATTGCTGTATTAGCACAATCAGCCCAGCTGGGAGACATATTTCAAATATATAAATAGAACAAGGAGAGTTTTAACCCACAGGCTCCACACCAACAATTCCACAACTCCAAACACCCAAACCCCAGTCCCAGCTGTCTTGTATTTTTAGAGCAGTATTGAAAAACATATGTACTTAACATCTTCCAGCAGCAGTCTCAATTTTAATGAACAGTTAGAGTTTAGCATATCAGTCTCCTAACCTTGTTCTGTTTTACTGTAGTGTTTTAAAGTTAGGTTTATTTTAATTTTTAATGTGGACAATCTATTGACAGTCCCATGACTGCCTACTTCATTTCATTTCTTTCCCTACTCTTGCTCCCCCTTTTCTTACTCTTATCTCTGCCTTCCCTCCCTGTCTGCTCTATGCCCGGTGTCTTGGCTCCCCTCACCTCTCCTCTCCTACCTCAACCCTCTGTCTCACTCTACCAACACTCTATCTTTAGAATCTCTCTGTCGCTTCTTTCATCTCCCTACTCTAACCTTGAAGCTTTGTGGCACTGTATCCCTTCCTCGCCCCAAGTCCACTGTCCATGTGCTCCTTTCCCCACCTATCGCCGTCCCAGCTTTTCTTCGAAGGTTATCATTACCCTCCTGCGTCTCCTTTCAGGTAATGTTGACTATAATTCCAGTCCCCCCTCTGCCTCACATGCCCCCACCTTGCCTAAGGGTTTTATCTTTTTCCATCTCAGTGTAAGGAGCCTTCTTCCCAAGCTTGGTCATCTTAGGCTCTGGGTCCTGCAAACTAACCCAGATGTTCTGATCATCACTGAATCCTGGCTGTCTGCCAGGATCAGTAATAGTGACATCTCCATCTCTGGCTATGTACCTCTCAGGCAGGATCAGGGTAGAAGGGGTGGTGAGGTACTCATGTATGTACTGCATAGCCTCTCTTTGATGTGCTTTCTTATGCCATTGTCCCTTCTTCACCTGAACTCCTCCTGTGTAAGATTTCTTTCCCTCACTTCCTTTTAATCTTCATCATCGGGGTTTACCTCTCCCCTAAAGTTAAGCCTGACTCTGTAATTGCTCTTCCCTTATCTCCTCCCCTTCCCTTGGCGACTTCACTGTTAACTGGTCCTTTCCTGCTCTTAAATCTCTTACTCAACAAGTTGAGTCTCTGGACCTTGTTTTAATTGTCTCGTCACTTCAGAAGACCTATCACTGTGCCTTAAAACAATCTCCCTACCTGGGTGCAGCAGGAGAGGTTTCATGTCTAGTAAGAACAATCCACTAATGAATGAGCCCCTGATGAAGCCCCTGTTGGAGCGAAGTGCTGGGGTGGGTGAGATAGCAAGGCGAGTTGGAGGTTACTGAGCTTTGTATGTATCTGCACTGTTAACATTTTTTCATGATATTTGGACTATTTTGCACTGTCTGTTGCTATCCATCAGCAACCCAGCCGGGTGAACTACTGCACTTTCAAATTAATTGTTTTAAATATATTGGAGACGGATTTTGTGTACAAAAAACTTGGAAGTACAAACTGATGTGGACATTTGAAGGACTTCTTTAGTAATGGACTAAGGTCCTGCTGTTTGTATTGCATTCCGGCTTATACAGTGCTTCATGTAGCTCTTTTATCTAACCTCTGAGTGCTCTCTCTGTTTTTGGATTTTACACTTATATAGCTACCTGGCAAAATTCCTCTGGCTTGATATGGTTTGGTGCCATTGGTATCTGCATTGGGCCTCTTGCCTATAAGACTGGATGCTTTTGGAATTTATTGAGTGGGGGTGAGGGTTTGTTATAAGCATCTCTCTCAGTGAATCATAGGTAGTGAACTTTTTGTAAGCAGAACTGCTCTTGGTGTAGCATGTACATTTATGTGTTGAATTATTATAAGTTTTAGTAATGTCAGCTGGCGTGAGTGGGGTATCTCCAGCAGAAGGTGGGAGGTGGTGTTGCCACAGTATCACTTGCTGGTGAGACCCCACCTGGAGTGCTGTGTCCAGTTTTGGAGGATATACCTGAGAAAGGACATAGACAGGGTGGAGACAGTCCAGAGGAGGGCAATTGAAATGGTGCAGGGATTGCACAAGAAGCCTTCCAAGGAGGGATTGCAACATGAACACACTGAGGAGAGGAGAGGAGAGAATGGGTGCCAGAGGGGAGTCTTTCAAATGAGAAAGAGTACCATGATTAGGGATCATGTAATGAAGCTGGGGCAGGAGGTTTAAGAGAGATGTGAGGAAATGTTTATAAAGTGAGAGGGTGGTAGATGCCTGGAACAGACTGCCAGCAGAAGTGGTAGAGGCTAAACGAGTGGGGGGACTTCAGGCATGCTTAGGATAAACATGGGGGTATATTATTAAATAGGCAGGGGCTTGGGAGGATCAGTAGAGACCAAATAGGGTCTACACAGACAGATTTGGCAGGGAACATCTTGGCATGCTAAACAGTCTTTTTTGTTGTCGGATATGTTTCTATTGTTGTGTGATTCATTAATTTAGTTGTATAATTGTAGTGAGTGGGAAAGTGTGTGAAGGGGTGGAGGGGTTGTATCAAGGGGTTGGAGTGGGTGTTGGGTTGGTCGTGGGTAATGGGTTATTGATAGGCGGGAGGTTTTAGACTTCTTGATGGGATGGTCAGTTGGCTGAGCTCTGAGTTAGCTTGTTTTAAAGCCTACAAATAGTGCTATTTTAGTGCTATTAAGTCCATTTTAGAGGTAGGTTTAGTTAGTAGCCAATTTGTAATTTAGCTTGGGTGTTGTAGTGAGGCAGGCATCATTAGTAAGGTTTATTCTCTCTCTCCTAAAGCTGGTCTCCAGGCTCATAACTACTGGGAGGTCCTTCCTGCTACCATGTGACAGGCAGGATACAGATCTCTGTAGGAAGAGTACATCCTCCCCTCCATTTCCTGCACCTATCAGTTTACTTCCTGCCTGACAAGAGGCAGGTTCTCTGTAGGGGCTCTGTCACTAAAGTGACCGAGCTGAAGACATCAAATTGTAAGTGCTGATTATTTTTATTGGCAAGAGAGGTTCAGCAGTAAAAATAAAAGTATTTCTGCTTCAAATAAAGGGACTCAAGGAGGTTCTCAGGGTGAGGTAGGGGGGAGGGTGGTAGGGGCTGAGCTGGATGGGGGGGATTTACCTGTTTTGATTTTTAAGGTAAAGCCCTAGCAAACAAACTAATGGGCAGGGGCTGTTCCAAAATGCTTTTCAGATTTTTGTTTTTAAATTCTACAGAATTCCAAAAAGCACTCTGCAGAATGTAATATAAACTGCAGAATAGTTTTCCAGGGTTTATATGATCCAAAGAATAACTGTAGTTTATAAGATCCATGGACTAATTTTCCTTGGTTAGAGTCAGTATAAACTGCAGATTTGTTTTACTCACAGTTTATGCTCACTCTTCATTTTTTATTTATTATACTTTATCTGATCTGCCAGCCCCCATCAGTCCAGTGTACACACGCTGAGCCCCACCACACACCCCAGTACTTACCTCACTCCCGAACACCCCTGGCTTACTCCCTCAGGGGCAGGGCCCCGGTCGAGGCTGAATTTTAGAATGGGATCGAGAGCCTGGTTGGTAACTTGGAGTCTGCGATGTGAGGGTGGACGTCATTGTGCTTCGTCAGAAACTCCATTTCCTGTTTTCCCGGAAGGTGTCTTGTGCAATGACGTTGGGGCACGCTGAACGTCTAACATGTCTCCCAAACATAGTACAGTTGTCATACCCCAGGCTACCATGAGGGGTTACCTGAACACACTGGAGACTTCCCCCCCTGCCCCCAGAGGAGGAGAGCAGTCCATACGATGCACAGTCCTCCTCTCCTCAGCTAGCTGTCCAACTTCACAGGCTCATTCCTGAACCCAGGTTGTTGACGTCACGAGTGGTAGCGATACCCCTGCGCAGCATCTGGCTAAATACTGACTCTTCTGTATAAACTGTGAAATAATATTCTGCATTACATGTAAACCGTGGAACAATATTCCACAGTTCATTTAAACCGTGGAATAATATTCCACAGTTTTTCCACTGTTTGCATTAAAGGGACACTGTCAACCTGTTTTTTGTCATATTATTTCTAGTTAAAAACCTACATTTTATGATTTCTTACTTTCCCTAAAATTCACTGATGTTGCTGTTTGTTTTGTCTGTCTCCTTGTTTAGTAGAACTGAAATGCATGCTAATGTATATTTACAAACAACCTTGTTTTGTTTACAATCCAGGGTCTGTTCTTACTGCATGCTTCCTGAGCATTAGAAACAAACCCACACAGTGCAGTCACTCATGAGGCAGTAGTCTCCTAAACTCCCATTGCATCATGAGGGGCTGGACTGTGTTGTGGGTGTTTCTAAGTCCAGGAAAGATGCGATTGGAACTGATCAAGGAAAGTGAACAAACCTGTGTTGGTGCGGTAACACCAGTATGGTGGGCAGTCTGTTTTTCACTTTTTTAAAGAAAAAAAGAGTCAGAATCAAACTACCAGCTACATCAGAAATCTTTACAGAATTTTGACAATCATAAAATGTGCTTTTTAAACTAGGGACACTTTGAGACCTAAGGGGGTTGACAATGTCCCTTTAAATTAAACTCTGCAGCAATTTCCATGGCCATGGATTCACGGAAAAATTGAGACCTTGATCTCAGGATGGTGCATTAAGGCTGATATCTTACTTGGAGGCTAATAAAAGCATGTTAAGTAGATGGAACACATGTTACAACAAACATCTGTCGATTTGCCCTGTCTTCTTGTCTGTGCCCAGGCATACCCACCGCTGTGTCCTCTACGATAGACTTGTCTGGCTCTCCCCATCCTCTTACCAACTTATAATGCTGGCTGTACCATAGATAATATTATTAGAATTGATGTACCTGAGATGCTGGCTAGTATGTTCAAGCTCACCTCACAGACTTACTCCTTGAGGTCAACTGACAAGTCACTGCTTGACATCCCTGAATGTACCGTAAAAGATAGGAGAACATGCTTTCTCTGTGTTTGCACCCAAGCTCTGGAACTCCCTCCCAGCAGCATTTACATGGGCTAAGTCACACCGGGTTTTCAAGAATTATCTTCGTAAACTCCTTCTGGTCAGTGATAAATGCTCGCGTACCTGATTCTCTATTTTTTGGAACTGATGTGTTAAATCTCATGATACTTCAGCACTTATTTGGTTGCTTTCCTATACCCCCTATACTGCTCAAGTATTGCATCTTGCTCTAGTACCTTTACTTACCATGTCTGATGTTTTGTATCATTGTAATTTGATGTTCACTTTGTTTGTAACCCTCCCTGGTCGTACCTGAAAATAGGCAATACTTCAGTCTAGCGCAGCCACCCAGTCAACAAAAACTAAATAAAATAAATAAATTTGGGAGCTCAGGTCTCCAATCCCTGTTTGCCAGATAAGGGAGTGCATGCCTTGCCCCTTCTCCCACAGATATGCTTCTGCCTGTGTGTAGATAGTGAACTATAGCCACGTCCCTAGAAAAATAGGTTACTCACCTATAAACGTCATTCTTGCAGTAGGGCTCCCTCACACCATCAGGATTTAAAAGACTCTGATTTAGTCACTAGGTTATATTGCAACAATTTATTGAAGATACATAACAGTAGTGCACTTCCACACCAAGCTAAATGTTTTCACACTGTGCACTTTGTCAAGGGGATACTGCGTTACAGAGTACTACTCAATTAAAATGTAAAAGTTGCCTCTAAATATAAATATACATGTATAAAAGCTGTCACTGCCCAAATCCTATTAGTCACCTATTAGTAACACTGCAGCCCCTTCCTCAGTTCACATCATTGTAAAGTAGATTCTAGGGGCATGGTTGCAGTATGTGGTCAGCTGCTTGACCGAAGTTGGAAATACTGCCCACAGATTAGTAAGTACATAACTTATTAATCCCTGTCAGTAAAGGCTGTATTTCAAAAAAAAATGTCAGTGGCTGTATTGGGTCCTTGAGCAGGCAACCTCTTGTCATGAGCTGCCTGCCCAGAGGACATCAGTTGCTTTTTATGTTGAACAGATGTATTATTGTAGTTTTTGCAGAATTTTACAGGAATAGTAATGCTTGCATGTTAGGGTTGAGTTACTGGTTGTGTCAAAAACAAGGTTTTTAACTGTTTATATCTTGGCAGACCCAGCCCTTGGGTTTGTGGAATCTGGCATGTGCAGCCTCAGTCCTAGGGGCTAATTTTTGCAGTTTTAGAAAAAAACTGTTTGGTGGATTAAAAGTTGTTAATTTCCAAATTTACATAATAATTCCAGTTTTAAGTCTTTTTTTCTCTCTCCAATAACCAAAAAACTAGGCAGAGTTAAATTATGAAACTTAAAGGTTCCTCAGAATTTGTTCCACAAAAGTGACTTTCAGGGTCTTAAAATTACATTTTATTTCGTTTTTAACTTATAAGGTTTTAAAAATTGAATGTCTTACACATATATGGAGCACTTGTAAAAATAGATGAAAAAATGTGAGTTTTATCCCCGTGAGTTAAAGTTGGAGATGAACAAAAACTTTAAAAGTGGCAAATGAAAAAAAAAAAATACTCATGTAACACCTCCCCCCCCCAGGATGGGACTTACCCGGAAGCCCCGGAAGCCCATCCTTGCTTCCTCTCCCTCTGGTGCCCTCCGCTGCCGTTCCGGGTCTTATCACATCCTTGAGTCTCCGTCCGGCCCCGCATGTTGTTTAGGAAAGATTTAAAGGGGCGGGAGGAGCAGAACAGAGCTGTGCATACACAGTTTCGCTGGCCCATTTTCTCACTGCTGCGGTGGCTTAACGAATGCCTCCCCAGTTCTCTTGAACCCCCGAATAGGCTAATCGGGGTTTGGACATCTGGAGGGGGAGGTTGAGAAATGGACGTACTGTTTTATTTAGGAGCCCCGATAGCACTCAGGGATCGGGGCCAGCACATGCATATTAATGAGCTGTCCTGAATGTTAATGAGCTGCTGCCTGCTCCAGGGGAACTATACATATCGAAGCCATCAACAGACAGACCAGGGACACTTGAACTATAATTGTGCAGTCACTTGCTAGGTCACAAAGGCAGCTACAGGACCATGGGGAAATTGTGTGATAAAACTGTATATTTTTACTACAACAGTGTTGTAAAGTTGAGGCTGCCATAAACACTGTGTGCGAATGTTATGCTGGCAGCCATCTTTGCTACTTTTATCCCAGTTGACAGCCAGTAACTAACTTAGGCACCCAAAATCTTGTTGAAATGACTTAAGGGAGAGGTGTGAGCTAATTCTAGGTGCCAAAGACCCTTTGCCAATCAATAATCAAAGGAGGCTAATAACTAGTAATATTTTTAAGAATCAACCAATCAGAAGCCAGGATTTGCAAGGACTTTGGGCAGTTTGGGCAGTCTGCTGTGGGCTGTGCTCAAGTCAAGAGGGGTTCAGTGCTGTGAGTTGGAAAGGCAGGAGGACCTTTTACAGGACTCAGCTGGTGAAACAGTGAATCGTGTGAGCATTGGAATATGGGATTTTCTCTGGCAGAAAGAACTGTGGTGTTGCAGCTGAACAGTCAAGTTATTTGGTGAAAGCTCCCGGTATTATTGGAGATCAGGTGCCGCAGTTGGCCTGTATCAATATGGAAGGAAGAACCCTGAGCCAGTGAAAAGGGTGGTTTTGGAACTGTGTGTCCGTGCCAGAGCTAAAGGTTGGCACTGTACCTGAATCTGAGGACTTTGGAAAGAAAAGATTTGCAGGTGTCCAGTGTTCAGGAGCCTGTTGCTTTGCTGAAAACCAGCTGTGGAAAGGCAGAGGTTTGATCCAGAGACTGCAGGTCACTAGCCAAAAGTCACTGAAAGGTGGAAATTCGGAGAACTTGTTTGTTCTTGCCCAGGAGGAAGGCAAAAACTGAAAATCTTCAAAGCCGCAACTTGTAGCCAGGTAAGAACATTGCCAACTCTACTGAGTGAGGCAGACTGGGCTGCAGGGGGCTACAGGCACGCGCCTGCATGCTAGGGCACTCTGGACTCATTAGGGGAGCCAGACTGTGGGGTCACTCCTGGGTCTGGGTTCCTTGTGGCCTGGTAGGCTTTGAATGTGTGCTCTGTAATCTGGCCCTCTGGGGGGGCCAAAGGTGACAAGCTGCAAGAGTCTTCAAGCAAGTCCAGATTGACCAATGTTAGGCATTGCCTCCTTGTCCAGACCAGCATTTCGCTGCCTATTTGTTTGCTGCATCTTGGCTCAGTTGATCCTGAACTGCCTGAACCCACTGTGCCAGTAGCCGAATTCCAGTGCTTCAGAACCGTGAGTAATCCAGGGCTTGCCCTGGTAAAAGTGGGAGTAACATTAAAACAGCTAGCATCCTAGGAAGGTCTACTTCAAGAGCCCCAACACCGGCCAATCCATGGCATCTAGCAGGCCTGCATTAAGTCTGGGTATCCAACTAGGACTGACAGGACATAGGGGGTTTGCACTGGTACCAGTGGGGGTGGGCATTGTGTGTGTTCTGGCCTGTAGACCCTGTTAACCCCATTAACCTATTTGTCCTCTTTAACAGCAATCCTGTTCCCGGTACCCCCTTCCCTAGCCCGCCCCCTTAAATAAAGCTGTGGTTTGTTTGTTGTAATTCCTGTGTGGTGGGCATTTTATTGGTATTCGTTGTTAAGTATATGTGTGTAACCCCCCTGCAAATGGGGGTTCCCAAAAGACTTCCAGGAGCTTGCTTGAATGCTCCAAGCCTGAATGGTGTTTGGCATTTAAGCCATTTATCAGTGAGTGTTTTAGAACCTCTGGTACTGTCTCTTTAAGAGCTGTCTGCTTGCAGACATAATTAGTTGTATAGGGGACTGTGTGTTTCTTTGATTGAGTACCACTCAAGCTGCTGCCAATTCACTTCATTTTGCAGTCACTAGGAGTGCAAAGGGAACCTATCTGACAGATGTAACTGTTTGCCAGAAATTATTTAGAGTAATAATGAAATTACAGTTTGTCTAACCTGCTTTCTTTGCAGTCAGAACTGTGTCTGCTAGTTCCCCATTCTAGTTTTGAACTGCTGAACTGGACCAATCAGTGTGGGGTAAGCTAGCTCTAAAATGGTGCCTTGGACGAATCAGAACTTGGACTCATAATCTGAGCCAGCCACAAGAGGATTGTATGGGCAGTGACTCTGGGAGATGTAGTTTAGACTTCAGCACCTTTTGGACCAACAGCAGCAGTCTATCTGAGTGACAGCCAATCCAGTCAAGAACTGGGAGGAACTCAAAGGAAGTGCCCGGTTTTGTCGGTTGGAGTTTCAGTTGAGCTTTGGCAGTGAAGAAGGAAGGAGCCCTGTGCTTTTTCAGTGTGCAGTTTTAGTCAAAAACATGTGTAAGGCCCAGAGTTCCGGTCTGCAGCTTGTTAGGACTGAATCCGTCCTGTGAAAGAATCAAAGGATCTCTGAAGAGTAGAAACCAGGCTCACCCTGTAGAAGACTGGAGGAGTTGCTGAAAATTACACTCGGTCTGTCAGGAACTGAATCTGCTGTGTGTTCTCCGGGTATTGTGCAGTAATTGCGATCGGGATACAGATGCAGCCTGCCTGGTATAGTGCTTTCTTTTATATGGATGTGTGAAGAGGTTTGTGCACCTCAAGTGAGCCCTGCTGACATTGAAGGACCCTATCTTATTTGGAGGTCGTGAGTACTAATTCAGGGTCGCTCCCTGTTGAATTGCACATTAAATCAAATGGAATTACTGTACTGCTGACTGTTTAATTCTCTTTTCTCTGTGTGAAAGGGCCCTACCAGCTGCCACGGTTTGGACTAGCCACTAGGGCTTGGGTACCCAAGGGACAGTAACTGATAGGGATAGGCCTGTACACAGAGCCATAAATGAATTATTAAAGTGATAAGCTAATTAACCTGATTTCCCCTGTCCTTGTTATATCCCCTAAATAAATCAGAGCTGCTTGTTTCAGCAAAGTTATACTGCCTGAGGTATTTGTCTATGTTAAAGTACTGTACTGTGATTGTTGCACTGTATCTCATTTCACAGGAGGTCCCAGTGCTGGAACCAGACCTGGGGGTAAGTGTATACTGTGAGAGTAATTCTGATATATTGTGTGGCCACTAGTGGGAAGAAGGGGTTGCAGTGTCCCAGAGGGCTGTGACCAAGTTAGTTTAACTATTGCAAACCCTGACCTCTGGGTGGAGGCACCCGCCATTGGATCCAGGCCCCTCAACCTGTTAGTGGCAAATCAGGCGGGGTAGTAGCCCTGGATAGCGCCATCTAGGGTTACATCTTGGAGCTCACCGCTGGGATTGTGTGTCCTCTAGTGGCCATATTCTGAACCACTGTTAAGAAAAAATGGGTACCCCGACAGAAGTGGCTGTGCACGGCTGGTGGAGTGGTGTACTGGGGAGGAGATCGACCCCCAAAATGCTATGCTTATCCTGGACATCCCCTGGGTATCAATCCGGACACTGTGCAGGAGTACTTTCCAAGGTGGAAGGTTTACAAAACCCTGTGGTGGTGGGTCGGCATGCTAATCTGCTCACCCACACTTTCCTGGCCTAGTAGAGTTTAAGGATCCCATAGATAGCTCCAAAGTGCCACAGACCATTACCCCAGAGGGAGCCCTCACTGCTTGGAGAGTGATAACTAAGGACAGTAAAGACCTGGGAATCAGCCTCACCACTATCTGAAACTTTTGAGGAGAAATTTGCTGAATGGTTGCTGGGAGAGGGAAAACTGTGGAGGACTTGAAGAAACTATTCTTGCCACCTGGGGTGTTCCTCCCCAACACCCTCTCCTGCTCCAGTGCCCGTAATGGTGGCTGAACCAATCAGACTCCTATTTCTGCACCTGCCATTAGTCACGACTCTTACCGAAGGTTGAGGATCTTCTCTGGCACCCTCCCACCCCAAGGGAGGATGACTGGGAGACCTGGATAGACTATATTGCCCCCAAGTGCTAGAATGGCAATGCTCAGAGGCAGCGAAAGAGGTTGGTGAGGCCTCCAGGTCCCGTCCTGGCTACCATCCGTGCTAAACGGGCCAGTAACCCTGAAGCGACTGCACAGGCCTATCTTGAGGCCTTGAGAAATGTATGGGAGCCCAGATTCTGATGAGGACCATGGTGGAGAGTAAGAAATGCACAACAGTACCAAGGGAGTTGTTGTCTGTGTATGTCTCTCGGCTGGAAAAATTGTTGCAAGAATGCCTCAGAAAGGGTAGTTGCCAGCGATTGAACTGGACTGAACCAGACTGGACAGAATCCTTAAGTCTGCCCCCTTCTCAGAACTGCTGTTGCTTCAATTACGCCTGGCAAATCGACTGGAATCCCACCCTCCTATGATGAGTTAATGAGAGAAATTCGAGAGTTGAGAAAAGGCGACCTCGGGAGGGTACCTGCACCAACAGCTGTGGCTACGACCGAGTGACTGAGGGTGACCCATCAAGTGAAGTTCAGGGCAGAGGTTGACAGTCAATGAGTGCTCTGACAAGGAAAAGATATGCCACAATGGGGCGAACTGTTGAGAGAGATCAGGAATTCAAAACAGTCCTTTATGAAGCCACGCCTGCAAGTGCAGAGGCCCTGACCTATATCCGACTGCATCTGCTATGGGGTGGGGTACCCACCATGTATCTCCTGCTGATAACAGCTCAAACTCAATTCCTTGACCATGAAGTGGAGAAACTGACGAGATGTCTCAAATGCTTATCACGCCGCAGACAGAGATGGCACCCAGGTTTCCAGTTAGTAATACCCCGCCCTGGCTCCCAGTGTGGCGCCTCGGCCAGCTCAAACTCCAGAAAGTATGTTTTGCTATAATTGTGGGAAAGATGGGCACATGAAAAGGAATGCCAGTCCCAAAGACACTGACAAAGTTGCATATAGGCTACAAGGAGAGCTCGGAGAAGAAATCAGTGGTTAGAAGGTGCACGACATGATCCCAGTGAGGGCACCAAAATGCTAATTCACGTCCTTTTGGCAAGGTCAGTTGCCCAGGCCCCCACTACCGCCTCTCCAGACTGGTCCAGAATAGTGGGTCCCTCCATGGAGACCACTGTAAAGGTGAATGGAGTGTCTACAAGAGCTGTATTAGACAGTGGCTCCCAAGTGACAATTATGTTCCAGGATTGGTATCAGAAGCATTTGTCAGACGTACCCTTACAACCATTAGAAGGACTGCATGTATGGGTTAAGTGAGAGCCTACCCCTATTCAGGTATATCAAATTTGGCTGTCTTTCCCCACCTCCGTGGCTGGAGTAGCGAACAAGTAGAGACCCTAGCCTTAGTGTGTCCCCCCACTGGACTGTATGATGGTGTCCCTTGTTGATTGGAACAAATGCTCATATGTCGGAAGGCTGGCACAGTTGTGTTATGAAAAACAGGGTCAAAGACTAGTAGAGCTTTAAGAGTTCGGCTTTAATTAAGAAGGCCTATGAGGCACAGAGATGCTGAAAAAACAGAACCAGAGGAACGGTCGAATTGTATGGAAGAAGGATCCTGAGTCTCTGATCCTGGCGCCAAATGCCCAGTGTACCTTACAGGGAGAGGTCCGTATCAGAAAGGATGTTAAGAATAAAATATTAATGTTGGATGCACCAGGCGATGGAAAATTGCCAGAGGGACTGCTGGTCAAGCCTAGTATTTTGCCCGCTAGAGCCCATGCTTATGCCAGAAGGGTAATGGTCCAAGTTCATAATGTGTCTGAAAGAGACATTCGAGTAAACAGAGGTTGCATCCTGGCTAATGTGCATTGTGCAGACACTGCAGTGCTACCCGCAGCAAGAGTTCAAGGAAGAATAACAGAGTAACGCCTGACTTGTTTGATTTCGGCGACTCCCTGCCAGCTGAATGGAAAGTGAGGATCAGTGAGAAGCTTGCCCAGAGAGACCAGGTGTTTTCTTTAAAGGAATGGGATGTAGGATGCGTGCAAGGAGCTGAGCACAATATCCGGCTGCATGACGAAAGACCATTTCGTGAGAGGTCTCGACGCCTGGCACCTGCTGACATAGATGATGTGAGACGGCATCTGCAAGAGATGTTAGCTGCTGGTGTAATACAAGAATCCAGAAGCCCTATGCTTCCCCATTGTGGTAGTGAGGAAAAAGAATGGAACAGTAAGGATGTGTGGATTATCGCACCTTAAACCCGCGGACTATCCTGATCAGTACACAATGCCCGCATTCAGGATGCTTTGGACTGCCTAAGCGGGAGCAAGTGGTTCTCTGTGCTGGATCTCCGCAGTGGGTACTACCAGATCCGATGGCCCCCAGAGGACCGTGAGAAGGCGGCCTTTATCTGTCCGCTTGGCTTCTATATGAATTCGAGGATGCCTCAAGGATTTCAGGTGCCCCAGCCACTTTTCAACGATTGATGGAGCGTGCAGTGGGGACATGAACTTACTAGAGTGCCTGGTATACCTAGATGATGTTATTGTGTTTGGCAGCTCACTGGAGGCACATGAGAGCAGATTATTTAAGGTATTGGACCGACTGGAGGACTTTGGCCTTAAACTGTCCATTGATAAGTGTCAATTCTTTCAAACATCAGTAAAGTATTGGGACACATAGTATCCACCGAGGAATAGAGACCGACCCAAGTAAAGTTGAGGCCTTGACCACCTGGCCACAGCCCAAAAATCAAAAGAACTGCAAAGATTCCTGGGATTCTGTGGTTATTATTGGCGCTTCATCAAGGACTATTCAAGAGTGATCCGCCTTTACTTAACCTTACTCAAGGGTGTCCCCAACCCACAGAAAATACAAAAGTCAAGCGTCCTCAAGACTGAAAGATGTATTTTCATCCGAGTAAGTATTTGGGGCCGCTGGACTCCTGATTGTGAGACTGCTTTTCATGAGATCATATATCAACTTACCCATGCTCCAGTGCTGGCCTATGCCGATCCAAGAAAACCTTACGTCCTGCACACTGATGCTAGCTTGCAAGGGTTGGGGGCTGTGTTGTACCAAAACACGAGAATGGCCTGAGACCAGTGGCCTTTGCCAGTAGAAGCCTGACCCCATCCGAAAAGAACTATCCTGTACATAAGTTAGAGTTCTTAGCTTTGAAGTGGGCTATTGTTGACCAATTCCATGAGTACTTGTATGGGGCTAAAATACTAGTAAAACTGACAATAATCCTTTGACCTATGTGCAGACCTCAGCTAAGTTGGATGCCACTGGCCATAGGTGGCTTTCTGCATTATCTACATATGACTATGCTCTGAATACCGAGCAGGTCTGAACCACATAGATGCTGATGCTCTCTCCCGGAGCCTGTTCCCCAGAATGATTAGGTCCGATTGGCAGAACCTGACATTCGGGCACTCTGCGGAAGTTTGACAGGGAGGAACAAATGTCCAGGGCATGATGGACTGCATGGTGGATTGCTTGGGAGCCTCTGAGAATTGCATACCTGCTGCTTATTGCCACTTTTCTGCAATAGACATTGGTGCACTGCCTCAGCTGGACAATGACAGTGTCAGGCGGCTCAATCCGCGATCCATGATCAAAGCAGCTTTAGAAGCCCTCTATGCAGGAAAGATGTGTCCAAATTCGCTCCACTGATTTGAGAACTGCACTGTTATACAAAGAAGGTCCTAAGTTGAAACTGATCAATAAACTGTTATACAGAGAAACAGTAGACAGAGGACAAGTAGACAAACAACAACTAGTGCTGCCCACTGCCTTTCGAGACTCAGTACTGAGGTCCTTGCACAACCACATAGGGCACCTTGGTATAGACAGAACACTTGACTTTGAGATCCAGATTCTATTGGCCTAAGATGGGGGCTGATGTGGAGCAACACATTGAACTTGTGATACGCGCTTACAGAGGAAAGCTTTGCCCCAGAGGGCTGCCCCTTGTTAACATCACCAGTGCACCCATGGAGCTGGTCTGTATTGATTTTCTGAGTTTGGAGTCAGATCAAAGAAATATCAGTAATGTGCTGGTGGTCACTGACCATTTCACGAGATATGCCAAGCTTTCCCCACCAAAGACCAGAAAGCATCCACTGTGGCCAAAGTACTTGTAGAAAACTTTTTGTTCACTATGGGGCTCCACAAAGAATCCATTCTGATCAAGGGAGAGACTTTGAGAGTCGTCTGATCAAAGAGATGCTTTCTCTGTAGGGAGTCTGAAAGTCCAGAACCACTCCTTACCACACCCCAGGGGACCCACAGCCTGAGCGTTTCAACCGCACTTTGCTAGATATGCTGGGCACCCTGCGCCCAAAGGACAAGCCTAGATGGAGCCAACAAATTAGCACCCTGGTACATGCTTATAACTGCACAAAGTGATGCCACTGGATTCTCCCCTACCGCCTGATGTTTGGAAGAAGCTCGACTACCAGTAGATGTGTGTTTTGGGGTCTCTCCTGATGGGGTTCAAGCTGACAACTATTTACAGTATGTGCAAAGTTAAAGGCCCAGCTAACTCATGCGTACCAACTGGCTCAAACCATGGCTGCCAAAGAAATCTGGCCAACAAAGAAAGGTATGATAAAGGTGAAAGCACAGGAACTCCAGGAGGAGATTGGGTATTGCTAAGAAATCTGGGACTGCATGGCAAGCACAAGATTGCTGACAGATGGTACCATCTCCCTCACATTGTAGTGGGCAAACTAGATGATCTGCCAGTGTACAAAGTAAGGCCTGAGAATAATTCAAAGATGTAAAAACAATGCATAGAAATCATTTACTGCCCATTGGACAAATCTTAATTGAGTCTGAGCCTAGAAGATGCCCCTCTGGACCAGTGACTAGAGCTGCTGCTAAGAAAAGATCAAGAAAGTCTGCACCTACAGAAGCAAAGTTAAAGTGTTCCCTCCACAAGTCCCAGTTGAGCATGACTGTCAGTCCATATTGGAAGAAAGTGAGAGTGACTTTGAATACTATCCTTCTTACAAACTGAGTCAATTGTTTTGGGGCAATCCCTAGTCAATACTGGAGATGAAGCTGGGCCTTCTGGACTGTCTAAGCCCCAGCTTCATCCCTGGAGCCAATGCTCCCAGAAAGTGAAGTGCAAAGCATCAGATCAGATGAAATGGAATCATTGTGCATGGTTGAACTGTTTGAGCTTTCAGGGAGAAAATGATAGATGGGGCAGACTGGTGATACACCCGAACAAGAAGAGTATTTTGAGTGCCCTGACAGTCCACTGCCAGTGTCCAGCTCTCCATGCAGGCCAAATGTTGTGGACTCAGAAACTGTAACTCCTGGAGCTGAAAGTGCCCCAAGTTCTAGCCTCTCTACCCCCATGGAGACTCCTGACAAGTGAGGACAATGCTGAAAATGAGGCTCAGAGTGCAGACTATAACAGTTCCCCCTAGAAAGACTGGTCGAGCTGTAAAGCCTGTGGTGCACCTCAGTTATGATTCACTTGGGAGGCCTGTGGACTTGCCTCTCAATGTTGTCCATAAAGTGTATGTGTCCCCGAGCTCATTGCCCAAACTGAGCATCAGTGCTAACTCCAAGTTACTTGTGTTGCCCTCTAAGTATGGTGCCCTTGCCCCATCCAGCCCCAAGGTAACTGATAGGGAAGGGCCCCTCTCTTCAGGTTTCATGTACAAGAGGTAATAACTTGAGTTATAGGTACAGTGTGTATGTAATACTGTGTAAAGTGACGTACTGCAATGTTTCAGAAATGTGTTCTTGGTAAAATGATATATTGACTGATGATTACATGCGAGCCTAATGCAAATGTATATGGTTGCAGTTGAAACTTAAGGGTACTTGTTGGCCAGCAGACGTCAAGCTTTCCCAAACCAGGAAGGGTGTAACCCCCTGCAAATGGGGGTTCCCAAAAGACTTCAGGAGCTTGCTTGATGCTCCAAGCCTGAATGGTGTTTGGCATTTAAGCCATTTATCAGTGAGTGTTTTTAGAACCTCTGGTACTGTCTCTTTAAGAGCTGTCTGCTTGCAGACATAATTAGTTTATATGGGGACTGTGTGTTTCTTTGATTGAGTACCACTCAAGCTGCTGCAATTCACTTCATTTTGCAGTCACTAGGAGTGCAAAGGGAACCTATCTGACAGATGTAACTGTTTGCCAGAAATTATTTAGAGTAATAATGAAATTACAGTTTGTCTAACCTGCTTTCTTTGCAGTCAGAACTGTGTCTGCTAGTTCCCCATTCTAGTTTTGAACTGCTGAACTGGACCAATCAGTGTAGGGTAAGCTAGCTCTAAAATGGTGCCTTGGGCCGAATCAGAACTTGGACTCATAATCTGAGCCAGCCACAAGAGGATTGTATGGGCAGTGACTCTGGGAGATGTAGTTTAGACTTCAGCACCTTTTGGACCAACAGCAGCAGTCTATTGTGGTGACAGCCAATCCAGTCAAGAACTGGGAGGAACTCAAAGGAAGTGCCAGTTTTGTCGGTTGGAGTTTCAGTTGAGCTTTGGCAGTGAAGAAGGAAGGAGCCCTGTGCTTTTTCAGTGTGCAGTTTTAGTCAAAAACATGTAAGGCCCAGAGTTCGGTCTGCAGCTTGTTAGGACTGAATCCGTCCTGTGAAAAGAATCAAGGATCTCTGAAGAGTAGAAACCAGGCTCACCCTGTAGAAGACTGGAGAGTTGCTGAAAATTACACTCGGTCTGTCAGGAACTGAATCTGCTGTGTGTTCTCCGGGTATTGTGCAGTAATTGCGATCGGGATACAGATGCAGCCTGTCTGGTATAGTGCTTTCTTTTATATGGATGTGTGAAGGGTTTGTGCACCTCAAGTGAGCCCTGCTGACATTGAAGGACCCTATCTTATTTGGAGGTCGTGAGTACTAATTCAGAGTAACTCCCTGTTGAATGCCACATTAAATCCAAATGGAATTACTGTACTGCTGACTGTTTAATTCTCTTTTTCTCTGTGTGAAAAGGGCCCCTACCAGCTGCCACGGTTTGGACTAGCCACTAGGGCTTGGGTACCCAAGGGACAGTAACTGATAGGGGATAGGCCTGTACACAGAAGCCATAAATAGATTATTAAAGTGATAAGCTAATTAACCTGATTTCCCCTGTCCTTGTTATATCCCCTAAATAAATCAGAGCTGCTTGTTTCAGCAAGTTATACTGCCTGAGGTATTTGTCTATGTTAAAGTACTGTACTGTGATTGTTGCACTGTATCTCATTTCACAGGAGGTCCCAGTGCTGGAACCAGACCTGGGGGTAAGTGTATACTGTGAAGGTAATTCTGATATATTGTGTGGGCCACTAGTGGGAAGAAAGGGGGGTTGCAGTGTCCCAGAGGGCTGTGACCAAGTTAGTTTAACTATTGCAAACCCTGACCTCTGGGTGGAGGCACCTGCCATTGGATCCAGGCCCCTCAACCTGTTAGTGGCAAATCAGGCAGGGGTAGTAGCCCCTGGGATAGCGCCATCTAGGGGTTACATGTGTTTTACCCAGTATGTGGGGTGACTAGAAAGGGAGGTGGGTAGGTACAGCATCCCAAGGGTTTGTACCAATCAGATACCTGGCCCACTGTTACTTTACTCTGGGTGGAGGCACTGCACTACTTTCTTTCCATTCTGGGATAGAACCCCCAAACACCATCGCAACAGAACCCAGGCGACTTAACTAGTGTGGTAGTCAACAGGCAGGGGTAGCAACCCACTGGCACATGGCACCTGGGATACACTTAGAAAAATGGGTTGAAAAACCCTGAAGCATGCTTGGATGACAGCAGTCACATGGCATAAGTTTGTCAGGCAACTGTACCATCTAAAAAAAAAAGGGCAGATACAATTCCTGCATAAGGACTATTTTACATATAAAAGTTTTTCTGTAAATGTTTGAAAATACTTTTTCTAAATTTTATTACTGCAAAAGCTCATTTTCTTACTGCAGTAGAACCAATCGGTTTTGGGGAATACCCAACTTCCAGGGACTCTAAGGCCCTCCGCCTGTGGCATTGGGCCTCATTCCTTTGGTGTGTGGGTATCCCCCAACTCCCCACACCCTGTTGGGTCTCATCCCTTACTTAAATGTAAAGCTTATTATAAGTTGTGTTGTTTGTCTGAAGACAGACTAACAAGGCTTATAATTTGACTTTCCACAAAAAAAAGCAAGTTAGCATTTTAATTAGAAAAAAATAACATTTGTGATCTTCTCAAAAAGACGGTCGAGACTAACACTAACAAACCCAGCGCATGCATGAAATATAGTGTGTGTACATAGTAACACATGACCAGAAACCCCTTATCAAGGACAAAACAATCAAGAACATGACCAACAAATAGAAGACATACTATTTTTTTTTTTCTTGTTCATGAGTTACTAGTGCAATTGTTAAAACCATCGTGAACATGTACTAAGTACTACATAAACTAAATATTTAAAGTCAGGAAACACACAAAAAAGTTAAGAACATGACCAAAAAAAGTGCATTTTTGTACTAAAGTTAACGTCATACACAAACAAAATATTTCAGCTCCCAATACAGTTAACATAGTTATGACTTCTCTACTTCTCTTCTGCTACTTTGGGCCCTCTAAGAAACAAGCTATGACTTCACTACAGACTGATTCTGTTGCCCTCCTTCAGTCATAGTTATCTAACAACAAACTAATATTTAACTGTAGAAAGACTAAAATGATTATTTTTGGCTCTAGACCTAAACTCCAGGTAAGCATGCCTCGACTCTCCCTTCTCTGTAGTGATGGGTCCCTGCTGGAAGAAGTCAGCAGTTTCAAGTTCCTGGAAATTGTGCTTGACCTCTTTTAAAGATTTATTGATCCATATCACAACAACCTGTAAATCTGTGAATTTTAAACTGGACATGGCCTGCAGGGACAGACATTATCTGTCCCCTGAGGCATGCCTGGGTATTGCTCAAAGGGTGCGGTGTTGCTCCAAGTCTCACCTATGATCTGCTGGCCTTCCTTAGCACAAACAAAACGTACCTTTCTAAATGGCGTGCAGCTTACAGCAACATATGTCACTTTGCCCCCTCAGGACTCACCTGCTGCTAACTGCTGCTAACTTCATGCTGGCCTAGGCTGGACCTCCCTGTCAGGACAATGCTCATTCCTACTGGTCTGCTTTTTTGACAGATTGCTTTGGACTGGCTCCCCAGCTGCACTAGCCACCTACTTGCAGCAGTCTACTACAACCTACTGCTAGAGTTCTATAGACTCACATCTTCTCCAGGTGCAAAGATGTACCATGGAGTTACGCCACTTTGCCTTTTATGTTCTGAAATATTGGCACTCCCTACATCCTAGTGTATGCAGTGCTCCCAATCACCTACATATTGGCAGATTCCTAAAGGAATCCTGCTTCTCTGTGGTCCTTGCACCTGTCCCTGATTGGCTACTCCAGCTTTCAGACCTAGTTATCTCTAATATAGTTGGCAGTCTGTGGGGTGCATATGTTCCACATTTATTATTGCGATTCCCCTGCCCATACCTCTCAACTGTCCCTGATTTTCAGAGATGTCCCTGATTTTGCCTCAAGATTTTCCTCTGTGCCTCGTAACATTTGTGTTTTTGTGACAGAACAGTTGGGATTAAAATCACAAAATAATGTCAAAGATTGAAGTTACAGACTTGTTCTTCTTCAGAAAATGCATCTTAACACAAATTGCTTTATTCTATTGGCTTTCTGAGTGAATAGTACCAGTTTTTAAGATGTGTCCCTGATTTGGGGTCTTTATCCCTGATTATTTTAAGCCTTGTCCCTGATTAATGAGGCAAGAGGTTGAGAGGTATGCCCCTACCTCTACTGTAGTCTATTATTATTGTATGTTTACTTCTCCCTGCCTTGTACTGTAGTACTGTTCTCACTTGTGTTGACTTTGCTTCCCTGATTTATAATTGTCACATTTACTTTTGGATGTTCTATTTTGTTCTTGTCACTGTTATTGTACTGTTCTGTAACTCTCAAAGCTTGTGCCTGAAACTAGACATCTGCATGCGTGGTGTACTTACCTGTAAACAAAAACAAATACTGTAAATCATCACTCATCTACTATGGACGCTGCACAAAGCACGTTATGACTCATACTAGTTTGCACAGGACTGATAGTGCCCTGAGTGAGCAAGTCATACATCTGGTACTATACGATTTCAAAAAGTAAAGACATTTATTGAAAGAAGCTATGTGTTAATGCTGTGCATATGTTATGGTTATAAAAACCCCAGAGTCAAGAAATGTGGTATTATTTTCAAGCCTTAAAACCCACCCCCAGCTGTGTTCCCCACCTTCTTGACCCGTTGCCAAGCTACAGGTCCTGGGCCATGCCACACGGGTCTGCTGCTTCAAGCTACAGGTCCTGGGCCATGCCACACGGGGCTGCAGCTTCAAGCTGCAGGTCTGGAGCCATGCTTCACCTGTCGGGAGCCTGGCAGCATGAGTGTAAGCTACATGTCTGGGGCCATGCCACATGGGTCTGCAGCTTCAAGCTACAGGTCTGGGGTCATGCTTCACATGTCTGGAGCCTGGCAGCATGAATGTAAGCTACAGGTCCGGGGCCATGCCACATGGGTCTGCAGCCTCGAGCTGCAGGTCTGGAGCCATGCTTCACCTGTCGTGAGCCTGGCAGCATGAGTGTAAGCTACATGTCTGGGGCCATGCCATACGGGTCTGCAGCTTCAACCTACAGGTCTGGGGCCATGCTTCACATGTCTGGAACCTGGCAGCATGAGTGTAAGCTGCAGGTCCGGGACCATGCCTCACGGGTCTACAGCTTCAAGCTACAGGTCTGGGGTCATGCTTCACATGTCTGGAGCCTGGCAGCATGAGTGTAAGCTACAGGTCTGGGGCCATGTCACACGGGTCTGCAGCTTCAAGCTACAGGTCTGGGGCCATGCTTCACATGTCTGGAGCCTGGCAGCATGAGTGTAAGCTACAGGTCCGGGGCCATGCCACACGGGTCTGCTGCTTCAAGCTACAATCTGGGTCCATGAGCCACAGGTCTGCTGCTTCATATAAAGCCTTCAAGAGCCAACACAAAGTAAGATACAGGTCCTGGGCTATGACCCATGGATCTGCAGCTTCACGTAGGACCCCAGGTCCATGGGTTAAGCTACAGGTTTGGGGCCACACCTTATGGGTCTGCTGCTTTTTGTAGGTCCATAAGGCTGTGCATAAACCAAGCTGCATCTAGGGTTGTGACCCACAGGCCTGCTGCTTCATTTATCAAAGCTGCAAGGGACCACTGGCTCAGCAATATTGCTTCCAATCAGAAACGGAAACAACGCTTTGTGGTTCCCCCTCTAGGCAGTTTGTATTTACACATAAACTGCACTTTTACATGGGAATAATAAGTATTGCTAATTTTGCACAGCATCTGAGTTTATTGTGCTATGTTCAGGGCTGAGTCACTGATTGCCCACAGGTTTAGGATGATGCACCATGGGTCTGTTCTTTTGACTGTTCAAAGCAAGGTACAGGTCTGCGGCCATGTCTTGCTTCAGCGCAAGTTTGCACAGCAAGGTACATCTTTTATTGGCTGTAATGACAATTTATCAAGCATATCCTGTGTGTCAAGTACTTTTCCTCTTCCCTTCCACTAAACTAATCGACCTGTCTACACTTTATACACGGACGGCAGTGGCAGAGCCTTGGGGGGGCAGGACCCTATAAAAAATCGGGATAATACAGGCGGCAGAATAAGTGTGAGGAAGTCACGTTGGGAGTGTCAGTGTGTACTCCCTCCTGCACCCACCTGTATGTCTTCAGGAAAGGACATCACTGACCCCCAAATTCTTTTGTTTTCCAAATCAAGAGCTGGACCAGTTGGGGTGATCTGAACTTATATTTTTCAGCCTATTACAATGCAAGTTTCCACAGCAAGGTACAGCTTTTATTGTCTGTAATAACTATTTCAACCTGCACTATTAGCAAGGATATCCTGTGTGTCAGGTACCTTCCCTCTCCACTTCCGCTAAGCTAATTTACATGCCTGCACTTTACACACCTGATGGCAGTGGCAGAGCCTTAGGTGGTGGAGTCAAGACCCTATAAAAATCAGGAGTTAATATGAAGTGGTAGCGGTTAAATGCAATGGACAAATGTGAGGAAGCCACATCATAGAATTTGAAACATAGAATTTGACGGCAGATAAGGACCGCTTGACCCACCCAGTCTGCCCATTTCTCTACCTAATGAATAAGCTGCAGATCCTAGTTAACCAACAGCCTACTTCTTTCTACCCCAACCCCCTAGAATTGCCTTATGACTGTCTCATGCATTCTTGAATACCACCACTGTTTTTGACTCCACAACCTCCTCCAGAAGGCCATTCCATGCATCCACATCCCTCTCTGTGAAAAAATACTTCCTCACATGACCTCTGAGCCGCCCCCCCATTATTTTCAAATTGTGCCCCTTTGTTCTTGCACACCTCTTTTTCTGAAAGATGCTACCTTCTTGGACTTTGTTGATTCCCTTGAGATACTTGAAAGTTTCTATCATGTCCCCCCTCTCCCTCCTTTCCTCAAGGCTATACATATTAAGCTCCTTAAGTCTGTCTTCATATGTCTTCTGGTGCAGACCTTGCACCATTTTAATGGCCCTCCTCTGGACTGCTTCCATCCTGTCTATGTCTTTGTGGAGACTGGGTCTCCAGAACTGCACGCAGTGCTCCAGATGGGGTCTCACCAGCTGTCTGTATAGTGGGATAACAACTTCCTGTTTTCTTCTGGTGATGCCTCTTCCTCTGCATCCCAGTATCCCCCCAGCCCTCCTTACTGCCGGACATCGGGAGTCTCTGGGGAGTCCTAGTACCAGCCAGCCACTATGGTCCTCAGATCTGCTATCTGCATAAACTAATTTTTCATTGCTTTTGGACTGTCCTTGGATTAAGATGCGGAACATACGTAAGGTACAAATACTTTTAAACAAGTTCTCATACCTGGCTAAATTCAAGGGATAATAATGAGTATATAAATAAATATAAACCACTGACTAATAAGAAAGTCACTCTGCAAAAAAAAAACAACCTTTGAAGATGTTTGAGACTGGCAAACTATGTTTTTGAGGACTAAGTGTCTAATTAAAGAGAGTTACTTTCGATTTTCAGTTCAGCTTCCATGAATGAAGGCACTGGTGCCTTAAATGGCAACCAGAACACATTAATTTGTTTGATTAGCAACAAAGAGTGTCTGAGAATCAAATATCTGAATTGGTTTTTAGAATTTCAAAACTAAATATATGTTTTTTTTCTCTTTTTTGTAAAATCTTTTTTTTCTGGGTTTCTAATCAAATAGACTTCTTGTACACATGCTTGATACAGTTAGTAGTCTGGGACTGTATTGTGTTTAATATTTTATTTTTATTTTATTGTAGGTCTGAACAGGAGTTGTTTTAAGTAGTAAAAATGAAAATTATACAGCAACTAGTAGTACTATTTTTATTTGTTTAGATTTTGTAAACTGGGTAGGGTGCGCTAGACAAGCATTTGCCTATTTTCAGGCACAACCTAGGAGAGTGCAAATCAGTAAACAATACAGTGCGTGACAAACACTTAAACTATACAGTACAAGACAATCAGTATGAACAATGCAAAGTATGGCAATAGCTTAGACAATACAGCACATGAACGTCCAATAAAGGAGGCATTAAGTAAATACATAAGCATGGAAAGTCTAGTGTCACAAAGCAAAAATTCAATCATTGTAACAGGATTACAGCGTGCCAAGGGCAAGGAGCTTTCTTGTACAAAGACAAGGGTTTACAGGAATACAGGGACTAGGAGAAGGAGCATACAGCCAACTGTTGTAAATGGGAATGGTGTTGATTCTGCAAAGCACGGGGAACAGAACAGTGTCTAATGCTAGCGGGTATTGTGTTCCAGAGTTTCGGGGCAGAGTCAGAGAAGGCTGTCTCTCCGTATTTGGTCCTAGTTTTAGATGTGACTAGCAGATCGAGGTCTGAAGATCTAAGAGGTTAGGTGACACATTTTTGTAGGGTACCAGGAGGGAAGCCAGAGATGATGGCACCTGGTTCAGTATTACACTGTGAGTGATGCAATGGTGGCAGGGCCCCAAGAGACGAGACACACCCATTGGCAAGGTAGTGAGCATCCATGGGGCCTGGAGAGAGGACAAGGTGCACTCAGCTGCAGTGTGGTGAGATGGGTCCCACCTGGTGAGAGAGAGAGAGAGACCCAAGGGTAAGAGAAGGGATAGCAACAGTTATCCGCATCTATTGGGGAAAGTGGGAGAAGAATTGGTCACAAAACAGGAGGTTAGATTTAAAAAAAAAATACAGAGTGGGCTGGCAGAAATGTCCAACTAAGGTTTGAGCTGTTTGTTTTGTACTGTTTTGGTGGGACATAGTTTTAAAATATTGGTGCATTCTTTTAAAGTAAATGTAGCTAGTGCATCCATGTTTTAGTCTGGACATTTCGGTCTCATGTTTAGTAAGGCCCTGTTCACACTGCGGGATGCTGGAAAACGGTTCTTTAACACTTTATTAGAAACGGATTAAAGCTTTCCGTTTTAAAGCATCCGCACTGTGTAAAGCAAGTTTGAAAACGGGTTGGCGCCTTAACAAATCTGTGTCAGTATGTTCTCACTGCAGTGGTACTGTCTGTTTTCTGGCACTCTCAGCACCTGAAAGCTGCTTACCATCATGCTTTTCGGTGACACCGAAAGCTGCAGAATCGTGCTCTGGAAACCGTGTTGTCCTACTCTCACTGATGGCTAGTCCAAATTAGATTCGGAAATTTTGAAAACCGTGCTCAAGCTACCTCAGGCAGGGTTTGAGTACGGTTCAGCAGTTCACAAGTCGTGCTTTATGTGTGAGCGCGCAGACCCGTTACAGCGGCGACATTAAAACGTTTTACCACTGATAAAACGTTTTAAGTAGCACAGTGTTAACAAGGCCTAAGTGTAATAATTTTGTGAGTAAACCAGTCAGGGCAGGTGATGGATCTTTTACCAGTGCTGTTGTGCTGGGTTATCAGCACTGGGTTCTGAGCTCCGTGGGCAATCAGGTTTCTTGATTTCTACTGCCCATTTCATAAATTTCATTTGGCTTGCACTCCCCCGATTGTGATTCTTATGAAAAAGAGTTATGGGTGGATCAGATATGTGCATTATATTTAATGTACTTTGTTTTTATTGAGTGGAAACATTATTTTTTTTGAAGCGCCCATACCCACACAAGGGTGGCTCAAAATCTGTGACTTACAGATGGCTGTGTGCAAAATTAAAAAACAAACAAACAAAAAAAAACTCCTCAATTTGAATAGTACAGAGCATAGTTCTGCAATTTGCATAGTAAACCTCATGCAAGTATGCTAATTTAACTACACAAAGTGTTGCACTATGCATGTACTAAGCAGTTGTGAATTTTACTATGAGAATTGTGGCAAAAATGTGTCACATAATTTGCATAGTAAAAGTTGCTGCAGGTGCAATGAATTGTGTAGTGCACATTTCACAAATGCAGGGTTTTAAATAATTGATTAGCAGTTTTTTTCTTGGGACTATGCTAACTGTACAGAAAGTATTTATATAGATTTTCTAGAAGTGCTGTGTTTGTTAAACACAGTGAGGCAAGAGTTATGCATTTTTACAAAGATTTTGCACGTTTATGAGCAAAACGCTAATCAGTTTTTAGAGTTAAATAAATCCCTGAAATGGTATGCATAGCAGCCAGATTCGCTGTGAATTCTGAGAAAATTTAAAATTTGCAACACTTCTACTTGCAGAAACCTCTAGATGTCTTTCTCCAGTGAGTGCAGCCACAGCTACAGTACTTCAGATCTTAAGCATGTTTTGCCCTGGGAAAATCTAACCAGTATTGGATTCAGTTATGATAATTATATTGAATTGTGTTGATTGATATAATCTAAATTGGGGGTCAAATATTCAAGCATAAACATGCCATGGCTGTAGCCTCTGTTCTTCCTATGAGAGGTTTTGGTTTCTGTTTTATACATTACATGTAGCTCACTGTGCTTTCAGTTTGGGGTTGTGGGATGCCTGGCTACAAAGCAAGTGCGTCCTTGAGTCATATAAACCAAATGCATTATTTGTAAGTCAGCCTCACAGAAGTAGACCTTCCCTCCATACTATGCGAGTTTTACAAAAAATAGGAATCAGAAATTTGCTGCTCAAATTGGTGCCATAGTTTGGTTTTACAGACACTGGGATCACAATCTTTTTTTTTTTCTTTTGCCTGTTGTTTTTATGGCTGTTGGAAATAGAATTTTTTTTTGTCAGAAGTTGTCCCAGGATAAAACTTTTGCAGTTGTTGAAAAAATGGCGATGAGGTACGTTTGGCCTAGTGGTTAGAGGACCAGTCTGTGAACCTGAAGTCCAGGGTTTGACACTGACTCCCAGAGCCACTACTTACTATGTGTGACCCTGAGTAAGTCACTTTACCTCCCTGTACTTGGTTTCTGTAATTTCCATTTGCTCTATTTGTGTGCTCTTCGAATTTGTGTATGTGTAGAAAATGACAGCAACATTCTCTGCCCTCCCTCTCCTGGATTGTAAAGCACTTTGGAAAAAACAGTTTGTATGAAAAGTGTAACAGAAAAGCAAATTTCTTTCTTTCCTTCCTTAACCCTTCAAAATCCAGTGCATATGTTGATTCCTCCCTTTGTGTGTGTCTGTTTTTAACCATCCGAGTGTTGTGTCCATGTGCGAAAATCCAGCACCTATGTTGACTCCTCCTTTTTTGTGTCTGTTTTTGACTGTCTGAGTGTTGTGTCCATGTGCACAAAAAAGACATAAGTCTGAAAAAGATCTGTCTGTCTATCATTTTTTTGACTGGTTTCATGCATTGGAGAAACAGATTTACTCACTGGCATGGCCATTATTTTCTCATTGTATTGTTTGAATTATTTTTTGTTTAATTTCTGATCTGCTCTGGGGGCCAGAGTTTCAGTATTCTGAGGCTACATTATCTGCTGTGACAAGAGCCTGACCTATTTGTACAACTCAGCAAAGTCTTAACACATGCTTAAAACCTAATTATGAGAAGGCCTCCTGAAAGGGAAAGGGTCTTTAGTAATAAATAGGTTAGCTACATCCTCTCTGCACCTTGCCCTATTAAGGTCTTTGTTGACAATCTTTGAGACTAAGTAGCCTCCCTGGACACAGATTTGTCGGATAATATTGTAGGGTCGGTATCACCCAAATTCCAGGTCCAAGTCAGCTTCAGATAATTGGATCTGTATGGGTATGGGGAAGTGATGTCATAGTCTCATTTGACCAAGGCACTGGGTGGAGGGAGATTGCATTAATTATTCAACACAGCTTCTCTCATCCTCTTTTTGCTGGGAATGCTGAGTGGACATTCAAGGAGGGAGACAGAGAAATGAGGCCCGATTCACAGAAGTCCTGGAAATTCCGCAAGCCTTAGGTGCACGGAGCTGATCTGACCTGAAGAAGAGAGTATTATCTTTCAAAAGCTAGTCTCAGAAATCATTTTGTCAGTCCAATAAAAGATATCACCTACAACATATTTGTTGTTGTTTTTCCTTTTTTCTTCTACATCTCTGACTGAATGGTACCCGGATAAGGAGTGTGTAGCAAAGGGTCTCCAAGAGAGTGGAGTGTGACCTTCCCAAAGCAGAGACCCTCACTACAGAGAGGGCTAAAGGACAGTATGTGGCAGAAAAGGGTCATCAGAGGACCGGGGTCAGTGCTGTTGCTAAACCTCAATGGCAGTGACACTAGTACAGACGGTCTCATTGGCAGAGGTGTGAGGGAGAAGCCCACTGGGAACTGTGCGGTGCTTTGACTGTGGCACCCATTTTTGGGCATGACCCGGAGTGTATAATCAGTAATATGCAGTATAGTGATGATACACAGACATGATCTAACAAGAACAGGGACATTTTACAGTGAACTATTTCCAATAAGCTACACACTTCATCCAATGCAAGTGCATACAGATATAGCTTTTAGAAATTTCCTAGTTGGACCTTCAAACTTGACCAAGGTTGCAGTTTTTCTGAGTTCTGGGGGGAACTCGTTCCAGGTTCTGTCTGTGGTAACATGAAAGGAATGCTTACCCATTACTGTTTTAGACTTCAAAGAATGACAGCACATGGATTCAAAACTAATTTGTTCCCATAGACACCATATGGCGTCAGAACCATCCATTGTTAGAACTGACCCAAGATGGTCACCAGCAGCAAATGAGTTAAAACAGCTGTTTCGTTGGCCATCATTTATTTTTTAGTTATGTGTTTTGGGCAAAAATGGCATTATACTGAGTTTTCTTTTTCTTTCATTCCTGAACTGAGATAGGTTTTTGCTCCCTTGCTGTGCCCAACTCATGAAAAAATGTAACGCCTTGTTGGGGTGCAGTGCTGTTTACCATCAGAAACATGTGCCAGCATCATCATAATTCATCCTCAACATAGATCTAATATTTGCAGTCAGAATATACCCTCGTAGGAAGAGATTTTTAATTACTGTGAGCGGTGGCCATCTTTAATGACTTGAGTCAGTGATTACAAAAATAGTTATATAAAAGTGTTTTTTTTAAATATCTGAGAACATTGAAAAAATACTGATTGTGAATCTAAGTATATCAGTAATATATTTTTACTAATAAAGCCATCCTGTTCTTATGTTGCACACCCTCCCCATCAGGGGTGGTAGTTTTGACACACAATAACACACCCCTCCACATTGATTGGATACAGAAAGATGAAGAGGGTAGAGTAATTTGCCTTAGGGGTACACTTTGGGGGTGTCCTGTACCATCTTGACCTTCTGTTCACGAAGTGGTGGTAAAGAAAATGCCACATTTTTACAGAAAATTCTCCTGGACACTTCAGACTCCAATAGATTGCACATCATGGGTGGAAATGTTAACTATGTACTTAATCCTGTTTAGAATGGATCTCAGGGATCAGGGGTCAGGTTTTAAGGGCAGTAAGATGTTCGGACAGATTTTGCGTAATCTGGGACTGAGGGTAGGGTGGAAGTTTACAAACCTTACCACCAGGGATTATTTGTTTTCTCGAATCGTGGAGACTGAGATAAAAAACAAATTATGTACATTGGATAAATAGATATAGCAGTATGAATATGGAGTATAAGCAAGAGGCACAGTTAAGTTAACTGAACAGAACTGCAGACAGATAGAAGCTAAGCCAATTCAGTAGATAATTAGTAGAGTCTATGTGGAGACGAGTTGGATGTAGGATATAAGGCAAGGAGATAAGAGTATAGAGGGTAAAAGAGAAGACGAAGATGAAGAGGAGGGGGTAGGAAGATGGGAAGAGAGGTATGGAAGGGGATTAAGAGCAGTTACAGGGGTGAAAATAAAATTTGAGGAGAAGAGAGGGGGAGAGAGTATAAGGAAGAGGCTGAGCAGATGGGGGAAGGGGAGAATTCCACAGTTTGGGCAAGCGTTAGGAGAAGGCAGCCTGACTAGCTAAGGAAGTCTTAGTAGGGAGTGCAAGGGATAGGAAATCAGAGTTACAAAGGTTGTAGTGAGGAGGAAAGGAGTGAGGTGAGATAAGTGGGGAGAGAGCCCAGCCAAAATTTAGCAATAAAGGAGGAACAATGAGAGCGGTGCCTTGCTTCAAGGGAGAGAAAGTTAAGGGAGGAATAAAAGGAGCAATGGTGAGTATAGCAGATTGTATCAGGCTAATTTTGCTTAGTTCTATGCTGACATCTTCTGTTACTACAAATCCCAGAATCCTCTGTAGCTGACATCAGAGCATTAGGCAGCAGTGGGAGATTCAGTAGCCTGCAGTGCATGTTAGAGCTTTTATAATTTCCAATCAGATGTTTTAAGGGCCTGTTTTTCTCTAGGGGCTATGTACAGTCCTCTGTGGCTGTACTTAGCCCAGGAAGGACAGCAGGACCAGCAAACAAAAGATCAGAACTTTTCTAAACCCTAACATGCACTGCAGGCTATTGACTCTCCCACTGCTGCCCACTCCTCTTACGTAAGCTGCAGAGGATTCTCCGATTTGTGTTAAGATTTGTGTGAAGATCGTCCAGCGTATGTGGTCGACCTGCTGTAGTTTGGACCTGGGCCCAGCCCGCCTCCATATGGGGTGCATTGCGATCATCGGCCTGGTCCTTGCAGAGACAGTCTGGTGCTCATTAGAGACTGGTGAGTTCCCTGACTCCTTGAAGGAGGCAGTGGTGATTCCCTTACTTAAGAAATCTTCTCTCGACCGGACTGTCTCGCTAACTACAGACTGGTCTCTAACCTGCCCTTTGTGGGTAAGGTTATTGAGAAGGTGGCCGTGCTGAAGTTGGAGGATCACCTTACCATCCATGACATCTATGATCCTCTGCAGTTGGGATTGAGAAAGAGGCAGAGCACTGAGACTGCCCTGGTTTGGGTGTTCAGTGATCTGATAGCGAGAGAGTGGAGGTCTCATTCCATCTTAGTCTTCCTTGATCTCTCTGTGGCATTTGACACCGTGGATCATGGTATATTGCTTGAGCGCCTGCTGGTGATATGTGGATTGTCGGGGACGGTCCTCAGATGGTTTCATTTATTCCTCACCAGTAGGTTTCAGAGAGTAGCATCAGGAATTTATTCCTCTCATGCTTTCTGCCTGCCATGAGGGGTTCCCCAGGGCTCTGTATTGTCACCTGTGCTATTCACGGTATACATGCTGCCGTTGTGAGACATTGTAACGTGGTATGGACTTAGTTTTCATTGCTATGCAGATGATACTCAGTTATACATGTCCTTTACACCAGATCAGGATGACGCGGTCCCTTTGTTTAATAACTGCCTCTCCGAGATCCAGGAATAAATGAGTGCCAGCTGGTTGAAGCTGAATCCTGGCAAGACTGAGGTTTTGGTGGTGAATCTGGTCTATTGGGTAGAGGGGTCTTTGGCTGGACAGGCAACAGGGCTTTTGCTCGGTGGCTGCCAGCTGATGACCTCTGAACGGTGTCCAAGTCTGGACATTATTCCTGATGATTTGACTCTGAAATCTCAGGTGTCCTCCGTCATCAAGTCCCCATTTTACCATCTGAGGAACATCGCCCAGATTAAGCTCCTGGTTCTGCCCGGTGACCTTCTGACATTGGTCCATGCCTTTGTGACCTCTCTCCTTGATTATTTAAATGCCCTGTACCTAGGACTACCAGGGGTTGATATTCACCACATGCAGCTGGTGCAGAATGCTGTGGCCAGGCTGATGACTGGGCTGTCTCGATCTAGCCATGTCACACCTGTGCTGCGCAAACAGCACTGGCTGCCAGTTCAGTGGTGAATCATGTTCAAGGTTGGCTTGCTGACCTATAAAGCTCTACATGGACAGGGACCAAGCTACCTGCAAGATCTCCTGCATCCCTACTGTCCCCTGTGGCCGCTGTGCTCTGCCGATGATGGATTGCTGGAAATTCTCAGAGTTCGTTTGAAGACCTCTGGGGCTCGAGCTTTTGCATTCCCGGCCCCTACCCTGTAGAAACATAGACTTTGACAGCAGATAAGGATCGCTTGGCCCACCTAGTCTGCCCATTTCCCTATTTACAGGATAAGCTGCAGATCCTAGTTAACCAACAACCTATTTCTTCCTACCCCCACAAGAATTGCCTTATGTCTGTCCCATGCATTTTTGAATTCTCCCATAGTTTTAGACCCCACAACCTCCTCAGGAAGGCTGTGCCATGCATCCCCAACCTTCTCTGTGAAAAAATACCTCCTCACATTGCTCCTGAGCCGTCCCCCCTCTGTCTTCAACTTATGTCCCCTTGTTCTTTCACATCTCTTTTCTGAAAGATGCTACCCTCTTGGACTTTGTTGATTCCACTGAGGTATTTAAAAGTTTCTATCTTGTCCCCCCTCTCCCTCCTTTCCTCAGGGATATACATATTAAGCTCCTTAAGTCTCTCTTCATACGTCTTCTGGTGCAAACCCTGCATCATTTTAGTTGCCCTCCTCTGGATTGCCTCCATCCTGTCTATGTCCTTGCAGAGATGGTGTCTCCAGAACTGGACGCAGTACTCCAGATGGGGTCTTACCAACTGTCTATACAGAGGGATAACAACTTCCTGTTTTCTGCTGGTGATGCCTCTCCATGTACATCCCAGTATCCCCCCAGCTCTCCCTACTGCCTTCTCACATTGCTTGCTAACTTTAAGGTCATCTGATACGATTACCCCCAGGTCCCTTTCTATTTTTGTTGTTGTTACTACCTCCCCATTGTGTAATCTCCCCCCCCGGGTTTAGTTTCCCAGGTGCATTACTTTGCACTTCTTTGCATTGAATCCAAGCTGCCATACTTCTGACCATTCCTCCAACCTTGCCAAGTCCCTTCTCATCCTTTCCACGCCTCCTTGTGTATCAACCCTGTTGCAGGTCTTTGTGTTATCTGCAAAGAGGCATACTTTTCCTTCAAGTCCCTCTGCAAAGTCACTTATAAAGAATTCTCTACTTCATCACGTTAGAGGGTGCCTGAATGTGGAGAGTTTTAAAGCAGCTCTCAAAACTTATTTATTCTCACTGGCTTTCTCACATGATTTATATTTGGCTGTTTATTGTTAAATTGAGCATTTTCTTTTACTGATTCCATAGTTTCTTAACCTTTGTAAAAGCACTTTAACACCTGCTGAATTGCACTTTCTATAAATAAAGATTAATTATTATTATTATCATTATTATTAACAGAAAATGGAAGCCTTTTACACAAAGTGCACATTGGGACCAGTCTCACACTTGAGTGTGCAGCTGTTGATGCTGACTGTTCCCTTTTAATGAGGACTGGTCCCAGCACTAAGCCCTGAGGCACCACAATGGTCACCTTCCCTTTCCCTGAGTGGACTCTGTTGTCACTTATCTATTAACCAGTTTCTTATCCAATTTACCACCTTTTTACCCTCCCCAAGCTACCCAGAGTGCTCTCTAGCCTTCTATGTGGATGGTGTCAAAAGCCTTACTGAAATCCAGGTAGACCACATCCACTGCTTCTCTCCGATCTAATTCCTTGGTCACCCAGTCAGAGAAATCTATCAGATTTATCTGACGTGACCTCCCCCCTGGTGAATCCATGATGCCTGGGGTCTTGTCACCCACTGGGTTCAAGATAGTCCACAGTCCTTTCCTTTAATACAGACTCCATTAAATTCTGCACCACCGATATCATGCTGACTGGCCTGTAGTTGCCAGCCTCCTCCCTGCTACCACTTTCATGAAGTGGGACTACTTCTGCCTTCTTCAGTCCTTCAGAACCACTCCTGCTTCCAGTCAGTTGTTGAATAGAGCAGTCAGAGGTGCAGTCAGGACCTCCCTGTGTTCCCTAAATACCCTTGGCTGGACCCAGTACACAGGCACCCCGTAGCTTTGTCCACTTCCAGATTTGTGAGTCCCTTCATGACTGCCTCCTCTGTAAAACAACTTGTGTCTACTCCCCCTCCCCAGTGCTGCCATCAAATTCCATGTTTCTACATTGGAGTACTCAGGTGTTTTCGCTTTGTGGAAGGTATGCCATCCTTAAAATTAATCTATAACTGGGGTAAATTTTTCCTCTTTCATTCCCTTCCTATATAAGTACCAGACTCCTTTTGGTCACAGTTGCAGAACAAAACACTCCTTTGTGTGTGTGTGTTGGGGGGTGTGTGTGCTGCAGGATAGGTTTGAATACCCTCTACAGTGTTTACCAAAGGAGGGGGGTGGGATGAGTTTACTCCATCTTCAGTTGGACTATTTAGTGGCTGAAGTCTCCTCTTTAGTCACTTGGACCAGTCAAAGGTGAAATTGAGGCTGTTTTGAGCTGGATGGTGCCTACATGAGTCCCATCCCCTTTATGCTCTGTAATTTATAACAATAATGCCCTAAATCTGGAAGATATTGACTAATCCCTGGTTGAGCCACACGCTTAAAATTCTGTTACAGATCAGAAATCTTACCCAGACACCAATATCTTTGGACCGCTTGCTGTTATTCGGGGAGGTCTAGAATTTTGATACCCCAGAGAGGATGTAGACTGTGCTAGTTGGAGCCAGAAAATCCTGACCTGCTTCTTCCAGTTTATAAACAAAAGTATAATATTGGCCTTTGCAAACCTCATGCGTAGATTTGGACTAAGTAACTTAGACTTTTACCGGTATCTCCATTTTTTTTGCAAACAAAAAATGGGGTACACTTCTAGATACTTAACTAAATTGGATGACTTGTATTGCTGGGCCATGCAGCCATCTATACATCAAGGCCCGGATATTCAAAGGGGTTGCGCGCGGTGCAACAGAGTTGCGTGGCGCAACCCCGCATTGCGCTATGGTGGGATTTTCAAAGGGCTGCCAGGCTCAGCGCAAATCCTGATGTGCTGGGGCACAATGTAATTGTATGTGGCACAGATTCAGGGGGCCGGGATGTGTGGTGCGTGTGCTGGCACAACCCTGCATTGCACCACATGGGGGGCTCAAAGTTGAGCCCGTGAAGAGTAGGAACAACTCCCAGCCACTCACAGGTGGGCTGCTGTGTTGCAGGGCGCAACACCACCCAGAACACCGTCCATAAGCACAAATGGCGCCCTGGTAGTCTAGCGGTACCCCCTCCCTCCTGTTGCCGTGATCACCGGTTGACACCGTACAGAATTATTGGTAGTCCAGTGGTCCCCGGCCCCCGCTACTAGCCCCAATCGCAGTGCAGTGTTTATTCCCTGGTAGTTTAGTGGCCCACCCTGGCCGTTGCCGTGATCACGGTAAACATCCATTGCATAAGTCCCTGGTGATCCAGTGGCACCCCTCACCCTTCCCACCCACACAGAACCCCTTGCCCACCCCGCTTCCTCCCGTCATCGGCAGATGGCTGCAACCCGCCTGCATACCCCCCGCCGAATGACAGGTACAGTATAGGCTTGCAGGGCATACTGTATTGGACAGTCCCAAATATGTGAATGAAGTCATTCACATATTTGGGACTTCTGTACTATATACCTATAAACCCATTGATCCACACTGTGGACCAATGGGCTACAATCCATACTGTACCTGTCATTCAGCAGGTAACCAAAATAGTATGCGAGGCATGTTGCAGCCACCGCCGATGTGGCGGAGGAAGGCGCGAGGTGGGCAAGGGGTTCTGAGTGGGAATGAGGAAGGGAGGTGCCACAGGATCACCAGGAATTATTCAGTGGATGTTTTACCATGATCGTGGCAACGGGCGGGGGGCCACTAGACCACCGGAAATATACATTGTACTGTGATCAGGGCAATGGGCGGGGGTGCACACTGGACTACAAGAATTCTGTACAGTGTTAACAGTCGCTGTTCAACAGAAATGCATGAGACTACCAGAGATTGATGTCTTGACATTTACCTTTCGAGGAATCGGGAGGGAGGGAGGGAGGAGTGGGGTCACTGGACTACCAGGGAATTGTGTAGGGCGTGATACCATGGTCATGGCAATGGGGCAGGGGATGTTCCTGGATCCCCACTGCACACATCATGCTGTGCAGGGCACCAGGCGCAAGTCGCCGGGCTGCCCTATGCAAGACATGCAAATGGGGCCACAATGACATGCAAATGGCCCTGTTTGCGCCTTGCATATATTATGGCCTCATGTGCATGCCCTCAGCTGAATACAGTGGGTGATGCACCCAGTGCAACTGCATTTATGCTGGTGCATCTCCGTGCTCCCTAGCTGTGGCTTGTGCCGGCGCAGTCCCACTGCGCCATGCGCAGTGTGTGCCATATTCAATGGTGCTGCGCCATGGTACATCACCGTTGAATATCACCTGGTCCTGGCCCCGGCGCATCACAGTTGCGCTGCGCCCAGGCTTGTGCCACTGCCAGGTGCAGTCTGAATATCTGGGCCCAAAGTACATATCTGTGCTTCTATTATTGGTCACCTCTCAGTGTCATACAACATGATTATCGGGAAAAAGTGGGCAGAAGAAGCTCAGGGGGACCTAACCGCCCAGGAGTGGAAGCGTATCCTCCAGGGGACCACCACTTCCTTGTCCCCTCTGTGGCATATTGCTGGAAGGTAATGCACAGTTGTATGACAGAGAGAGTACATGAAGGTGGTGGCTGCCTCTCTGTCATGAATATCGTTGAAAGATAACACATAGATCCTTTCTTACTTTTACCAGAACCAAACATTTTGGTGCAACTAGTTTGGATTTGTGCTAGAGGGGATGTGGGAACAGGGACACCCATTGTCATATCTTTTGGAGTTGCACACATATTCAAATATACTGGCAGACTGTTTATAAAGAATTAGAATTTACATGGTAGATTGCATTACTATTTAACATTAAGCATAAATTACTCAGGTTGCCTACAGGCATCCATTTGCCAGAGTGGCAGGTCCAGGTCTTTGGACTCGCAGTTACAGTTAAGGGGATCACGAATGACTGGCTCTAGAAGAGTGCCCCAAAGTTCAGATGTTGGTGGAGAAATGTAGACAAATTTATAGGATGGATCATATTACCACAGACTTGTGCCGTACCAGGGAGAAATGGTTGGAGGACTGGAGCCCTTGGGTTATTTATCATCATGAGACCCAGACAGTGGCCCCTAAGTAGAACACTTTCAAAAACTTGTAATGCTGGACATTAGGACTCACTGTTTGAGTACTGTATATACTCACCTGTAAGTCGACCTCACATACTGTAGTAGTCAACCCCCCTTTTCCTTGCCAGTTTTAGCAAAATTGCAGACATTATTTTGCTACCCAAATTGGATGAAGAAATATGGTTTGTGACCAACATCAGGCACAGAATCTGTCTTTGTGGCCAGAACGGAACACAAAATTAGGTCACACAGTTGCAGAAAGTACTGTAGTTTACCATAGTAAATCCCGCAGATAGGTCAACCTCACAGATAGGTCAAGTCCCCTTTCTTGGTGACCTGTTTTGTAGCACCAAAAACTAAACACATACATGAGCACATGCAGTAGATTTCACTGGTTTGATTCGGGATTGTTTCTTTTTGGATTTACGTTAACTCTTGGCTTGGTCATGAGCCTCTGGGCCATTTGGCACTGTGGTCTGTACAGACCAATTATGTACATCCATTTGGTAACTGTAACAGTTGATAACTCTCTATCAAATGACAAGCTGTAATGTACTCTTTGTATCAAATGTATATATGCGGACATTCTTCAATAAAGATGAGTTGTGTATATCACGGAAGGGGTGGTGGATGGGTGAAAAACACTTCCAAATAGGTTGTGGAGGCAGAAGCAATGTTAGGGTTCAAAAAATGTGGGACACATTTAAGAGAGTTATAACATGTGATACTGTAGAAAGGAGAGAGGCGGATGAGGGAAATAATTAATGTTAGATTCTGAGTGGGGAATCTTGAGACAGACTAGATGGACTGTTTAAGTCTTTTTCTGTCCTTCTCTTGTTTGTATGTCTTATGATTTTATGACATGGGGATAGGAGAAGATCTGGCAGGGTGGATCAGGAGGTGGCTGGAAGGGAGGGCCCAGAGACTGGTCCTAAGTACTGGTAGGATGAATCAGGAGCTGGCAGGAAGGGAGGGCCCAGAGGATGCTCCTAAATATCAAGTGCTCAGGAGTCAAACAGGTCACACGCAGGGTGCCCAAGGCTCTGTCCTGGGACCTGCACATGTCTAGCTGTACATCTCAAATATAGTGAAGGGGGTCGATGGTAAACTATGTCAGTTTGCAGATGACACCAAACTCTGTAGTGCAGTGGGTAGTGCAGAAGGAGTCAGGGATATGGGAACAGGCTAGAAAGTTGGTTGAACATAAGGCAACTCAAGTTTTATGCCAAGGAGTGCGAGGTCATGCACATAGGGAGAAAAACCCCAAACCATAATAGATGGGTTAAGGGTGACACATTCTACAGGGGATGGGGACTTTAAGATTATAATGACAGCCTAAAATGAAATAGTCAGTATAATAAAGCATATGGGAAGGCCAGTTGTTTGCTGGTATGCATAGGAAGAGTATCACCAGCAGAAGGAGTGAGGTGATCTTGCCTTTCTGTACAGTTGGTAATTGGTGAGACTACACCTGGAGTACTGCATCCAGTTTTGGTTTCCTCATCTTAAAAAGGACAGAGAAGGCTGAGATCGGTTCAGAAGTGGGCAGCAAAGACAATTGGTGATATTCAGGATAGAGCTTATGAGAAAAGGTTAAAGAGTCTGAACATGTATTCTCTGGAGACCCAGGGGTGGAGGTGGAGGGAGACATGATAGAAACATATACCGTACATTTCTACATAGCCACAGAATAGACGTGGCAGACTTGTTCATAATGGAAGGGATTACAGTTACTAGAGAGTAGAAATATAAGTGACGGGGTAGGTTCAAAAAAGACAGGAGGAAGTTTTCTTCACAGAGTGTGGTGGAGGGCTGGAATGGCTTCCCCGGTAAGGTGGTGAATGCTGGGAGTCTGGCGGGGTTCAAGGCAGAGTGTGGTAGATACAAAGGGGTGTTGGATGACTCAAAGAGACCTGGTCTGGAATTGCAGACTGATGTTTGGGGTCAGTTGGTAGGGTCAGGACAGACTAGAGGGGCCTAAGGTCCTTTTCTGTCCTTAGCATTCTATTTCTAAGTTGTGCAAAAGCTGAACATTTGAAATATGAAAAGAATAATCTTGTTTTCCCTTCTCATAGGTTTGAATGTGAGTTGTAGGTACCATGGGGTGTTTCACGTAGAGAAATATGGTCGCTACAGTCTCAGCAGAGAAGAAGGAAGGAAACAAAAGCAGTCCTTTGGCACCACCCCAACACTGCAGCAACTGGAGAAAGCCCACGGTGTAGGCTTTCAGACGCGTAGGTAAGAGAAACATTAATACTGACAGGAGAGCATAAAAGGAGAAACAGAGGATGCATAAATGACTGTGGGCAAAAGGATATTTATTTTTTTGAAGTGTGTTTGCCTAGGGTGTCCTGAATGAGATGCATCATTTACACTCAGGTCCTACAAGTTCCTGGGACCCCATTCTGTCACGGGTTGGGGGTTACCACTGTACTAACAGGCAACAGCTACAACTGGATTAAGGGAGGGGGAAGCCTCTGATCAATTATGGCTGATTATGGCTGTAGTAGTGGGTTGGGGTCCACTTGTCCATCAGATTGACTGGACACTGAGGGTCTGACCACCGGACCACAGGGCCCGTTACTTGTGGTTGGGCTGTGAAGGAGGGCAGCTCTGGGCAGGATGCTTGCATGTGGAGCACTGCAATAGTGTTGGAGTATGGCATTTCCCATTTACTTGGTGCAGAGCCGTGCTGTGACAAAAGAATTGCATTCAGGCCTTTTTGAAGGTGCAGATTACATTTGCACCTGATAAATAATGGATTTTTGATTTGCATTGTGCCTGCATTATTGGAGGGGGGGGGGGACTACATCCCCTGACAACATGCAGGGATATATCTGTATAGCACTGTCGAGTGGTGGGGCAGTGTTGTAGTTGAAATTTACTATTTTGAGCCACGCCTTATAGGAACTGAAAACTTAGACCCAGGTTTTACAATCAGGGGTACCCGAACTGGAGAAGGGGGTACCTTTCCCAGGTTCACATACCTGTGGATTATTTGGAATTCATAATCTAGAGTAGGCTTCCATCAACCTAGAAACACTGTACCATAGTGACTCGGTTGCTGGGGGGTTTTAAACCCTCACTCGTGGGTTCCTCACCTTATTTGAACCCCAGTTAGTGTGTAAGACTCATGTCAGATATTCATGGACATCCGCACTTCTTTAGTGATATCTTACGTGTGCTAGTATTTAAGCTTTGGTTACTGAAATGCTTTTAATATCACTCTGAGGGAAGCTAAAAGGGCAAAATGCTGGAATTGTTTTTCATGGTACAAAATCTAAGTAAAGGTTTTGTTATTTTGGTAAGTGTGATGTTACAGTTTTTTTTTCTTTTTTCTTTGATGTACACATTTTTAAAGTCAGTTCTGGCGTGAAAGGGTATTTTGTTTTTCTTTATAAACTATGGTTTCAGTGCAGACATTAAGAAATGTGGAATCCATTACTTAGTTTTGTAGTTCAATCTGAACTAGAACCATGCCTTCTCCAGTTGTGCAACATTCCATTCCAGCCAGGGCTTTGGTTTGCACTGTTGAGGTACTGTCTTTTAATGAAATGTTTAGCTGAAGTCCCTACTTTCCATCTCTATTGGCTAGCCAGGTGGAGGTTAAAGATCCCATGGCACTATAACCATCAGGAAAGGTGGATTTTTCATATTTGTATTTATTTGTTTTACCAGGAAAAACTCCATTGAGCAGTGGTCATTTGCAAGAAGGTCCTGGTTAGGACAGAGAACAGTGGACATAAATCAGTAGTATTATGGAAAAAGTTCATTATGTAGTTGGTTACAGAGTTCATGAGCAACAATTTCACAAAAAATCTACCAGAATGGAATGCAGCAAGAAGCAAGGAATAAAACGTGACGTACAGAGGCTGAAGTAAGCCATTAATAAAAATATAATACAGCAGTGGAGTACAATAAAAACAGAGTTCTGTCAACAAGTGCATTTGTCTGTACAATGAGTTTTCAGCAATGTCACAGGGTGCTCCTGTGATGAGTAGGGAGCCAGAAAAATAGGTAGTATCCTTGGAAAGGGTTTGGAGAAAAATGATGCTCCGCAACGCAAGGTGCACTTTTTAAGGTTAAAAATTGAAAAATAAATGTAGTAGAAGCTAGTAGGTGGAGAAGAGTCTTGGGATTGGGATTTTCTCCTAGTGGTGCGACTTTACTGGTTATATATTCAGGCTGCGCTTATTCAGTGAGTAAATGAAGTAGCAGTCCTGTGGAAATGTTGTGACAGTAAAAGTAAAATGTAATAAAGGCGCTTGGTATAGCGCTGATTTATAACCCGAGGTGCTTTAGGCAGAGTAAACAAGAAGAGTAGTTATGGTAAGGGATGGTCAAAAGTTTGTATCCCCCCCTTTTTAGGATGAGAGCTGCAGTAAATATGAGAGAGCCTCTGTGAGGGTTGCTATGCTGCCCGTTGGTAATGAGAGCTGTTTCTCTTGCCTGCTTTCTGAGCTGCTGCTCAATGGGGTATTGTATTTCCCCTGTTTGATAGTGTGCATGTGTCCTGTATGCTGGTTAAAAGTATTTCCACCGTTTAGTAGTTGATAGGTAGTGGAAATGGTAGTAAAATAAAACGTATGCAGGTTCTAAAGTAATGTGCCTTTGCTGAGGTATTTCCGTGTCTGCATTTAAATGCTGTCTTTGTGAGCTTGTATATGCTCAGCAGGACGGATGCAGAAATGTCTGTTGTTTGAGAGCCTGTATAGGCTTAGTGATAGAAATGCTGAATCTAGTGGTGTGTTTCGGGGCAAGGCAGCATCTGTGAGTGTAACTGCCAGCCCGAAACACTTAAATTAAAAGATTTGCCCCTTGTGGTCTTCCTTGTCCGTGCTGTCTGAGGGTTAAATGAGAGGGACAGGTGTTTTGCCTTCTCAAATGGGAAGACTGCTTCTGTGTTAAAAAGGAAGAAATTAAGCCCCTATTTTAAATCTAGAAAACAATCCTGTAGTAGGTTAAACAAGGAAAGCAAGCAGTGAAAAGGTAGATTTGTTAATTTCAGCTGCTGCTTCTTAGTGTTATTAATGCCTTAAGTGTTCTAGTGCTGTTAGTTTAAAATAAACGCTTTAGTTCACAGTGCAGCTTGAACTCCCTTTGTAGTAGGTCCCCCCCTTTTTCTTTAATAAGTGAAGCTGTCCGAGTGTTTGAAATAGTGTAGCTTCTTGAGCTCTTAAGTTAGGTGGAATGGTTCGTTGATTTAAATGACTGGGTTTATACTTCTAAATGCTTAAAAGGTACACAGTTCTAAATGCCTTTAAGTATTATTTAAAGTAATTAGTTATAGGAAAAGAGCTCACAGTGTGGGATATTCAGACTGCGCGAGAAAGATGCACGATAGAGAGCAGGCGTATGTCAGTCAACCATTGCTGCTGGGCGCAATATTCAAACACATGCGCGGGGCGAGTGCGCCTTAGCGTGGTGGAATATCACAGCAGATGCGCCATGGTGCAACAAGGGCTGCGCCATGGAGCAGGGACGATGCGCAATAGCACCCTTAGGGATGCGCATGAGCAAAGACAGGAAGCCGCTGAGCAGCAGCCATGGATACGCCATGTGCTGAGGAGCATGCACCAGGACAGACTGACCATCCCCCCCAACCCCATCCCGACCAAGGCAAGGCCCCCATGAGCAGCACAACCAGACAGGTGCAGGATGGACCACTGACCCTCGAACCCCAGTGCTGAACCACCAGCAGATGTGACCCAGTAGTCCCCACCTGCTGGGCATGGTGCCCCTGCACCATCCACCAGCCAACAGGGACAAGGAGCTAATGATGGCCAAGCCCCACCCATGCCACAGTAGCACACCGTTGCTGCACCACCCCAGTACAGAGCGCCCGAGACACCTAGCTCAGAAGCAGAACCAAACAGCGCATGGCACTGAAAGCAGTCCGGCACCACTGTGGCAAGGCATCCAGTCACCCCGGAGTGCAGTGCACAAGTACCACAACCCCACTGTGACCACCCAACACAGGTGGTGACACCGTCCACAACGCCACCACAACCCACACAAGACCCACCAGCATGGCCCACACGGAGGCACGGCAAGGTGGGTGACCTGGCACCAGTACCCGAGGGAGCCCGCACGGGACAAGGGCCACCCTGGATGCCAGCACAAGCATGAAGGCATCGCGAATACAGGGCCAGGGCAAGGTCCTCCACCCATGCACCTACCCCGCCACAGCACCGGCCGCACCAGGCAACACAGCACCCTCCCGTGGTGCATGGAGGCCTGCGCCACACAGGAGGCAAAACAGGGCACACAAAGTGCCCCCCCCGTCACATGGGTGCACCTGCAAACAGCCACACAAAGCAGTGCAAGAGGCCCTGCCATCACGAGGCCCATGGTGCCGTGTAACCTGTGGCCAGGCCACCCCCAGGGTGCTGGTGAGCCTGAAATGTGGCAGTCACCCCATGATCCTGGCCGCCCCGATGGCAGACGCAGGGGCCTGTGACCAGGCCACCACCTGCATGCAGCAAGACCCCATGTAACAGCCACCAGGCCGCAGGCATCGCCCCGTCACCATGGATTGCATGGAGGGAGCAACCAATAGCACCACCCACAGTGGCAACAGGGACAGGCATGCGATAGTCCAGGGGCCGAAATGCCAGCAGCAAGGGTGCTGTGCCTGCAAGGTGACAGGCATGTGCTGCCTCTGAAGGCAGGCCGTCAGCCGAGCATGCGGTGGTGGGGGCCACACGACCTTGCGTACCACAGTCGTGCATGGTGGCAGTGTAGCAGCAATGGCCACAACCGCACAAGCAAAGCACACACTGACAGGGGTGGATGGGATACAGCACATGCACCACAGCCTGCTGCACACAGGCATATGCTGCACAGGGCACACCACACATGTCCCAGACAGAGCCCATGGCCCCACCCACACCAGTGGAGGGGCCCCGACAGGCACACCCATGCCCAAGCCAGCCCCATCCCACAGTAGCCATGCACACCACTGCAGCAAGGCACCATGCGCCCTCTGCAAATCAGAGACCGACGCTGACATAGATATAAACAAATGTATTAAAACAAAACAACAATGGCAACAACAGAATCATAGCCTATATACAGATATGTACAGCAGAGGGGGATGGGTGGAGATGCTACGGGGGGGAGGGGAAAGGGCAGAAGACAACGGTTAAGGCAAAGGTGGGGGACATGGGGGAGTGGGGTACAGTCCAAGGAGGGATTGAGTGCCTCCAATGCTTCAGGCGCTACTAGCGGCCCCGGTCCTCTCCTGCCACCCTGTAGTGCCACCGCCTGTCCCCCCGTCCATCCTCTCTAGCAGCTTCAGTGTCACCTGGGTAACTTTTAGGATCTCCCGGAGGGTCTGCTCCACGGCATCCCAACGACGGCCACCTAGGACAAGGGAGCAGAAGCAGTATGAGTGACTGCCCTGACTTAACGCAGCCCACCCAATGTGCACGGCGTGCATCAGTGACTGGTGCCCCTGGGATGTCATGCGAACACCCACAGTGAGTGCACCCACATGAGGCACCCACCCGGGCAACCGTAGCCATGTAAACCGCTGCACAGCTTACCCGCCCATGCACCGCACAGCACCATTCTGGCCGTCCAGCGTCATGGTAATGCAGTGGGACGGCAGTGGCACAGCCAGGCACCGAGTGCACCCACAGCCCACCTGCGACACCCACCCACATGTGCAGGCCCACTGGACGGTGCAGAGGGCACCACGGGAAGTGCACAGCTGGAGGGGCCATGTGCAGAGGGGCCATGCCACACCACCACCCCTACAACCCACCATGCACAGGTGTAGAAGGAAACAGACTACTTACCTGCATCCTGGTCTGCAGGGCGCTGCCAACCCGCAGCACCACCACTGTGGCCTTCCAGCATGGCTACTCCCCCGGCATGGTCCTGGTCCTGCTGCTCCCTGGCCAACCGTGCCCTACAGCATTCCTCCAGGCCTAGGGGAAAACATGGAGAGAGTCACATCAGTACACATCTGACCCATAGGCCCCACCTCCCTGGGCGTCGGCCCGCACAGCCTGTCTGTGTTGCGGTGGCATAGGGTGGACATGATGCCCCCCTACACCCAACAACACTGGTGCTGGCCCCCCCCCACGGCGGCCTGGCATGCCAACCCCTGTGCCCTGTGGACAGTTGGAGATGGTTAGTGATGGTCATGGAGCACCTACCTGGCCGTGGCACTGTTCCTCGCTGGGCACGTGCCTGCAGGCACCTCAGGCAGTCAGGTCAAACCGCTGGAGGGCACCATAGCGGTGGCGACACTGCTGCCCGGTACGACGGCTCCCAGTGGCTTCTTCAAGCCCGTCAGCTACCTCCTGCCACACCGTGGTGTGGGGCCTCTGGAGGGGCACCTGCCCAAACAGGGCACCAGCATGTGGCTCTACAGGGGCCACTAGTTTGGCCAGCTGAATGGCACTCCACACAGGGGCTCTGTTGCACGGCATGATCCAGGCTGTCCACAATGCAAAATGGCGCCCGGTAGCGCACGTGTCCCACGTGCTGTGGCAGCGCTGTGCTGCACTGCCAGTCGCAGTCGTGCTGGCACCATACTGCGCAATAGGGGGAGCAGCCATGCAGCCACATGGCGCTTAGAGGACAAAGGGCAGCCACAGGGTCAAGGGTCAGGCCACGCACAGAGCGCCACTGCACTATTGGGAGCCCGGTAGGGTGCATATGTATGATGCCATGCAGTGGCCTACCACGCTGGGTGCCTTGGCACCCATGGTGCAGTGGCACAATATGGGGCATGATGGCAGTGTGCCATCCGCACCATGTCACGTGTGCTCCGTAGGACATACGGCACACGAGCACCACAAGCACAGTAGTGGCTGTGTGCTGTACTGCCTCACGCGCTATGTGCGTATGTTGCACTGCTCGCGTACATGTCAGCATGCGTGGTGTGGGTACGATTGCGCACGTCACAGTGGTGCGCCACGAGCTGAGCATGCACAACACCATTGCGCAAGGTACAGCCACGCAATATTCAGCCAGGTTATGCAAATTAGTTCATGATCCATTCTGCAGCGCATCCGCTGCATTTGCTTCCCATTACAGTTGCGCATACCCTCATTTGCATGCGATGCGCTATAAAGGCACCATGGAACTGCACAGGCCATGGATCGGTATTGCAGCCTAAGGAGGGACGTGCCATGCTGTGGAGACGTGGGGTACAGTGGTCTGGGAGGGCTGTATGGGACTGATCAGTCCATGGTAACACCTGTTCATCTCCCCAGGTACAAGCATGATCGAACATGAGGAGGATGAGGAGCAGGGGAGGGTGCGGAAACAGAGGCCCAACTTCACCAGGGCAGAATCAAATGCACTGTTCGAGGCCTACCTCGACAGGGAGCCACTCCTCAGTGGACAGAAAGGCACACCACAGGCCCTTGCGGTGGCGTGGGGCGAGGTGGCACGTGTGGTCAACCAGCAGGGCAGCCACCAGTGTTCCATGCAGGAGTACAAGAAGAAGGTTGGCACAGACAGGAAGAGGATAAAGGACAAGGTGGCTGCAATCAGGGCAGCGTGTGCAGCCACTGATGGGGGCCAGCAGGACATGCTTTGCCTGATGCCACTGGAGGAGCAGGTGCCTGGCAGCATGCGGCGTAGTGCCATTGAGGGTGTGCCTGGTGGAGGCTTCCAGACGGGCAGCAGCCCATCACTACATGGTAGGACTGGTGCTGGCAGTGTGTGGGTGGCGGGGGGGGGGTGGAGTCCAGGGCTTAGGTGGCACCACTGACGGTACTGTGTTCCTTTACAGCTCCTGAGCGTCTGCATGGGGCAGCTGTGGTGGGTGTGTCCACCGAGGTGGCCCTGAAGCTGGTGGAGTGCCCATCCACCTCCACTGGTGTCCAAGGGACTGACCGCCTGCAGCACTGCACAGCTGTCTGGACTGATGCCTGTGGTGCGGATGAGGCCCTGGCTGTGTTCCAGCAGGATGCCAGGCACGGTGTCCTGTGTGTTGAGACACAGATCAGAGCCAGTTCCAGTACAGATGATGACGTGACACACATCCCGGACAGTGATGTTGGTGGGTCACAGGGGTGTCCCACGACTGACATCCGCCTAGGTGGCAGTGCGGGCAGTTCTGGCATGGTTACCTGCCCAACTGCCCTTGTTCCTGTCGTGTCTGCGGCATCCAGTGGGGCAGCACTGGTGTGCGGACTCGTCAGCGGTGTTGGTGGCGCCGATGCAACCACGCTGGTGGTGCCCGGCGCTCAGCAGCCGGAGGGGCAGCAGCTGGACAGTGTTGATGGGGAGACGGGGTTAGGGGGCGGCAACAGTGGACTGAGTGAGGATGTGCCTCAGGAAGACAACACCGTGCGGTGCCCACTATCGCGGGGCGCTGTCCCGCAGGGTCAGGAACAACAGGGGGGGTCAGCATGTTGGCCATGCAGATGACCCCATGGACTACCACAGCTGTCTTCTCCACGCCTCTGTGGATCAGCAGGTACGGCTTGTGGTAGCGGTGGATGCACTCCGTGCGGAGCTGCGCCAGGCAGAGGAGTGGTGCAGTAGGGACCATGGCCTGCTCCTGGCGGAGTCAGCTCAACAGCAGGGAGATGTGACTGCTGCCATCGACAGGCACACAACTGTGATGACGACTGTCGTGGCTACACTGGCCAGCCGGCTGTGTGCCCGGCCGCCACACACCCCGCAGAGTACAGTGTCCATCCCTCGTTCTCGGCATCGGGTGACCCCTGTCATATCGACACGGGGATCGACTGTGGGCATACCAAGCACACCTGGTGCAGGCATGTTTGGTGGCCTGCAGACACCTGCATGGACATGGTCACGTTCACGCAGTGTCACCCCTGGGGGCCCATCAGTGCCACCCCCATGAGGCCACTGAACAGCCTGTTACAGCTGGCAGGTCTCGGCGGGGCCGCCCATGCATCCATGGCGGCTGTGCTACTGTGCAGCATGACTGACCCCTCCCCTTCCACGACCACTGTCTGCTGCTGCCCAGTGTGCACTGTGGTGTTCCGTGTGTGTCGCATGGGTGTGGTGCCCTGTCCTGCACTCACACGGTCTCTGTGCACACCCGCTCGGATGCTGGCCACTGTGGCATGTGCATGATGATGCCAGCATAGCGCTGTCCGCCACTGTGCAACGGTGTTCAGCATCTGAGACATGCACAGTGCCTGCCACTGGGTGTGGTTATGGTGGGTTCTGTGTGGGTGGGGGAGGGATATGGTAGTGGGTGTGCATGTGGCCCTGTGGGTATGGGATGGGGTGTGTGTGCCTGTGTCTGCATCCTGTGTGCAGCCCTGCTGTTCTCTGCCTTTGTGTGCAGGCCCCCGCCCAGTCCCGTACCCCTGCCGCCGAACCTGCCCTGATGTCCACCCCTGCCCAGCTGTCAGCTGTGCCATTGCCCCTGGTGCTTGTTTGTGGCCCTGTTCACCTGCCTGTGTGGTCCATAGTGCTCCTCTGCAATGTTGTCCCAGTGCTGCTGGGCTATCCGGGCCAGCCGGGGATCCCTTCGCCCAGGGGGTGGCTGCCCAACACCAGCTGGACCGGCGTCCTCATCGTCCCCACTGCTGTCCCCCTCCTCGGCCTCAGTGGCTATCCCACAGTCAGTGGCCATGTTGTGCAGGATACAGCAGGCCAGGAATAGCCCACAGGCCTTTGAGGGGCTGTACTGTAGGGCACCGCCAGAAGTGTGCAGGCAGTGGAACCGTGCCTTCAGCAGCCCGAACACCTGCTTGATGATAATCTGTGTGGTGGCGTGTGCCTCATTGTACTGCTGCTGTGCTGGGATCGAGGGGCGCTGGTATGGTGTGAGCAGCCAGGGCCGTAGCGGGTACCCAGTGTCACCTTTGTGTAGAGAAGCATCGTTAACATGGTGGTCTGTGGCACTGTGCCCCTGGCCTTCCAGGCTGTTCCCCATGGCACCCCTGCCCTTGCGTCACACATCCCCCCCAGCTGCGCCCAGCTTCTGGCGTGCACTGCGTACTCACCTACCAGATGGCCAGTGGGGATGTCCCCACTTTCGAACCTACGGCACAGTGCAGACTGGCGCCAGATGAAGGCATTGTGTGCTCCCCCAGGGAGCGTGGCACAGACATTGATTATGCGCCGCCTGGCATGTTGACACTCGGGTATCCCTTGCGGTTTATATATGCCACCCCCTTCGGGCCAGGTGGCATGCGGATGCCAACATGGGTGCAGTCGATGGCCCCAAGCACACCAGGCAACCGTGCTACCCTGTGGAGCTTCTGCATGTTTGCTGTGCACTCTACCTGTGTGCTGGGGAAACGGATGTACTCAGCAGCATGTGGCAGCAGTGCGCTGAGGAATTGTGTGAGTAGGCGTGACGCAGCCAACTGGTTTATGCCTGTTGTGTCCCCTGTTGGTTTCTGGAAGGTGCCCGTGGCAAACAGGCACATGACGGCTGTGATCTTTGTCTCCACAGACAGAGCATGGCTCCTTCTTGTGGGTGCCTGCATCTCCTCACTGCACAGCTGACAGAGACGCCTCAGAATGGCCCGGGTCAGGCGGTACCGGCCCACGATCTCGATATCACTGTACATCTTGAAGCTGGTGTGGGCACAGTACAGCCTGTTCTGGGCGTACCGCCGACGGGCTCTTCCACGGCCGTGCCTCCCTGCAGCCTGCCTCCTCACACCCTTCATTACCGCCTCCATCTGGAAGGTGGCACTGGCCATGTCCCTGGTTGGTGTCCCCCCCCCGGGCGGCTGACTGGTCCCCGGCTGTATGCTGCTGGTACTGCCCCTGCACTGGGTGCATTCCTGGCACTTCACCACCGCGTGCCCTGCCTCTGCCCCACTGCTGTCCTTCCTCTGTGGCATACACAGACCCTCACACACACTCACACACGCTTCCAGTGGCCCCACGTCCGCCTCTTGGCCACCTCTGACCGCCTGTTTCTTTCCATGGCTCCCTGCCACTCTGTCTCCACACTCCCCCGCTATGGCTCCCCTCTAGCGCAATCATCCTCCCCTTATTTGCTCCCTTTTATTTTCGCTCATTTCTGCTGTTGCGCAACTTCCGCTTGCTTCACTATTGCACACGTCGCCTTCTAATGAATATCTGCACTGCACACATTATTCTTGGTTACGCCCCCTACACTTGTGCATGTATGCATTACCGTTGCACTGTGGCGCATTGGGTTTTGTACTGTGTATCTGTTGCTGCTGAATATCGCATTTTGGCGCATCTCAGCTTTTGCGCAGGCACATCTATGTTGCGCATGGCACGACTGCTCTAAATATCCCACCCACTGTATACAGTTTAAAGGAGTTTGAGAGATTTAAACAGTAAAGGAGTGATTGTTACTGGTGGGTTTCTCACTTACATTGTGGGGACATGTTGTGTGGGTTTTCTTGGAATTCCTGCAGTCAGACTGATGTGTTCTATGCACTATGGGACAGCTAAAGTGCAGACTGGTCATTTGTTCTGCAGTTTTAAGCTGTGCTTCGGGTGATGGTCAGTGCTATCTAGAAACAGCCAGGGTTAAATATAAACTACTATGGGTAACATGCATGATGACATACGTAGTTAAAGGAAATGATTGTATAAATGTGTAGAATGTATTAAATGTGTGTGTGAATTAAAAGATGTGGTTTGAATCAGGTATGGGTGGAGTTAGATAGAGCACATGGGCCTATACCTGTATAAAAGGACTGATGTGAGGTGAATTTAGTTAGACAGGTTTTCGGGTCTGAAGAGGTAGGACTCAAGGGAGCTCTGTTACTAGCTCCAAAGGGTTAGTCTTTGTCTAATTTATGTGAAAGTTGTATTTCTCTGCTATTGAATCAGTGTGCTGTAATGTATTTGTCCTGCTTCTGAAGAAACTTTGAAGAAGTGAAATAAAAATGTGTTATAAAGAAAGCTGCTTTTGTGCTACATTACCTGACTAGTAAGTGAACTGTCCACTGGCGACCTGCGCCCGACCACAAGCAACACTTTGAATGAGTATAGGCTGATCGATGAATTTAACTGGAGAGAGGCTTGTAATTTGTTCAGAAACCTAGGGGAAGCCAGCTGAAGGCCATCTTACCAAATATGGATACATATCTGGTGACCTCCTAAAGGACAATGGCATTAGTCCTCAGGTTGTGTAGGCTAGAGGACCTATGAAACAGGATGAGGTATATTGTGACACAGCATTTTGGAGTGCCTTTGAAGTCCATATACTCTCTACAGATTTTTTTAGCTTTCTGTTAGGAAGGACCAACCAACTGAGGTGTAAAGGGTGAAATGGTGGGTTCTAGCAGGTAGACAAGGAAATAAACTGAAGTGCCCTATGGTGTAGGATATAGAAACATAGAAACATAGATTTTGACGGCAGATAAGGACCGCTTGGCCCACCCAGTCTTCCCATTTCCCTACCTAATGGATAAGCTGCTGATCCTAGTTAACCAGCAGCCTACTTCTTCCTACCCCCACCCCCTAGAATTGCCTTATGACTGTCCCATGCATGCTTGAATTCCACCACTGTTTTTGACTCCACAACCTCCTCCGGAAGGCCGTTCCATGCATCCACAACCTCTGTGAAAAAAATACTTCCCTAAATTACCTCTGAGCCTCCCCTTCTATCTTCAAATTGTGCTCCCTTGTTCTTGCACACCTCTTATTTTGAAAGATGCTACCCTCTTGGACTTTGTTGATTCCCTTGAGGTACTTGAAAGTTTCTATCATGTCCCCCTCTCCCTCCTTTCCTCGAGGCTATACATATTCAGCTCCTTAAGTCTCTCTTCATATGTCTTCCGGTGCAGACCCTGCACCATTTTAGTTGCCCTCCTCTGGACAGCCTCCATCCTGTCTATGTCTTTGCGGAGATTGGGTCTCCAGAACTGCACGCAGTACTCCAGATGGGGTCTCACCAACTGTCTGTACAGAGGGATAATAACTTCCTGTTTTCTACTGGTGATGCCTCTCCCTATGCATCCCAGTATCCCCCCAGCCCTCTTTGCTGCCCTCTCACATTGCTTGCCCACCTTTAGGTCATCTGATATGACTACCCCCAGGTCCCTTTCCATTTTTGTTGTTGTTAGTATCTCACCCCCCATTGTGTACTCTTCCCCTGGGTTTTTGTTTCCCAGGTGCATTACCTTGCACTTCTTAGCATTGAATCTAAGCTGCCATACATTTGACCATTCCTCTAACCTTGCCAAGTCCTTCTCATCCTTTCCACCCCACCTTGTGCATCAACTCTGTTGCAGATCTTTCGTCATCTGCAAAGAGACATACTTCCTTCAGTCCCTCTGCAATGTAGCTTATAAAGACATTGAAGAGGACGATCTAATACCGAACCCTGCGGTACCCCACTAATAACCCCCTTTCTTCAGAGTGGACTCCATTTACTATTACTCTCTGTGTCCTATTCTTCAGCCAATTCTTTACACAGGCTGTCTTCTTGGGACCCACTCCCAGGCTGGCTAACTTGTATATTAATCTTTTGTGTGGGACTGTGTCAAATGCCTTGCTAAAGTCTAGATAGGCCATGTCCACAGCCCCTCCTTGATCTGCTACTTTGGTCACCCAGTCAAAGAAATCTATCAGATTTGTCTGGCATGACCTTCCCGCTGTGATTCCATGCTGCCTTGGGTCCTGAGCCCCTCTGGCCTCTAGATACTCAACAATTCTTTCCTTCAGAAGTGATTCCATCATTTTCCCTACCACTGAGGTTAGACTAACAGGTCTGTAGTTTCCTGCTTCTGCCTTGCTCCCACTTTTGTGAAGGAATCACATCTGCCCTTCTCCAGTCCTCGGGTACCACCCATCCTCCATGATTTGTTAAAGAGGGTAGTCAGTGGTGTCACTAGTTCTACCCTTAGTTCTTTTAGAATTCTGGGATGAATCCCATCAGGCCCCATTGCTTTGTCCACCTTCAGTTTTAAGAGTTCTTTCAGAACCCTTTCTTCTGTAAATGGGCTGGTATCAACTTCTGTATCCAGAGTGTTTCTACTGTTTGTTTAGGTACCTCCCCACTTCCTTTGTAAATACTGAGCAAAAATATTTGTTTAGTATCTCTGCCTTTTCACAGTCACCCTCTGCCCACCCTCCCTCCTCTTTATTAAGCCTCACTAACCCTCCCTTGGTCTTCCTTCACTCCCTGATGTACCCGTAAAAGGTTTTATCCCCCTTCTTAACTGAGTTGGCTATCTTTTCCTCGGTTAGGGCCTTTGCTGTTCTGACTGCCTTCCCAGCTTCCTTTTGCTTTAACTGATACAGTTCTCTGTCCTGCTTCTTCTGTGATTCCTTGTACTTCCTGAATGCTTTCTTTTTCTCTTGAACCTTCACTGCCACTTCCTTTGAGAACCATAGTGGTTTTTTACATCGTTTCGTTTTGTTTATTTGCTTCACACAAAGGCTTGTTACCTCTGTGATGGCAGTTTTTATTATTCCCCATTGTTCTTCCACCCCTCCTTCCTGCCCATTTGCTAGTGCATTCCTTAGGCACTCACCCATTTTGGCAAAGTCAGCCCTCCTAAAGTCCAGTACTTTTGCCTTTGTATGGCTTGACTCTATTGCTGTGTTTATTGTGAACCATACTGTTCGATGGTCGCTAGTTCCCAGATGGCTACCCACTTCTACATCTGTGATCCTCTCTTCATCTCCATTTGAGAGAGGACATCTAGTTTGGGCCAACTGCAAAGCAGCAGCAGTGCTGTACCACCAGATCATCACAATCAAAATGAGGCACAGATGTGGCCTAAACTAATCTTTTCCTTGTCTCAACACAGAAATAATATTTGTTTCTGTACTAGAAGCCTAACCCCACCCTTTCCTGTCCACCCCAGCCTGGCTAAAATCCCACCTCATCCATAGTAGTGTCCCAGTTATCTACCCCTCCTCCGTCATTATCATAATAAACAAATACACGACAGCCATCATCACTTTCTGTGGTTTTAGCCCAATTTTTCACCCAGTCGTCGGTAATATATCCCTCCTCTTCTTTACCTCTCTAACCTGCCACCCCATACACGGCCTCTTTCCCCTATATGTGTAGTTGCAGGCTGCCTCACTCAAAAGATCTCTACTTATAACCCCTGTATGCCTATGGTTGATTATACATCTGCTGACTTCTTCAGTTGTAAAATAATGCTGTTTTTTTGTTTGTTTTTTATTTCAACCTTGTACTGTACTGTATACACTATATACACTTTTTCTTCGTTGTATATTATTGCTTTTTGTATACCTGCTTCTGTACTGTACTTTGATGTATTCATGACCAGGTCCACCTTGCAGATGAGCCTTGCTCAATGGTGCCCGCTGGGATAAATAAAGATTTTGATTGATTGATTGATTGAAATGCAGTTACTTACAAGGTTGTCGATATGGGTTCCGAAGTAAAGTTTACTGTCTAACCATAAACCCAGGTTTTTAAATGTGTATACTAACTCCAAACTAGCACCCATTAGGATGAAGATACTGGGAGCTGTAGTACTAGATGGTTATTCGCTGCTAGGAGTGAAGATCATGAATTTTGTTTTTTGAGGCACAAAGGAGAAGCTTAGCAGTAGACAATTTGATTTGAAGGGTGTTAAATGCTGCCTGCAGATCACGTATCACATCAGATAAAGTGGGTCTGGCAACATATAGTACTGTTTAATCAGCGTGGCAATGAAGATTGACATTACCTATACTAAGCCCTAGATCACTGGTATAAATAATAAACAGGAGAGGGCCTAGCACAGATTCTTGGGGGGGGGGCCCTTGACTATTTGGGAACAAGAGGATTGATGCCTTTCAAATTTAAGTAGCTTCTACCTACTGGTTAGATAGTTCCTGAACCAAGGCAGAGCATGGGGCCAATACAAATTCCAGGAAGTTTATATAGCAGAGTCTGGTGGTTTACTATATCGAAAGCCTTGCTAAAATCGAGAACTATAGCTACAGTCATGAGCTTTTCAATCCAGGGCTGAAAACTAATCATCCTTCACCTTAATTAGCACAGTTGAGATACTGTGCAGAGCGCTGTAACCAGAGTGGGTTGGATTGATTTTGCTGTGGGTGAGATGCTCTTGAAGCTGGTCATTGACTAATTTTTCTCATAATCTTGCTAGGCCTGGGAGTATGGAGATAGTCCTGTAATTAGCTACAGAGGCTTTGTCACCAGCTTTAAAGAGGGGAATAATATGGGCTGTTTTCCAAAGTGAGGGGATTTCATTACTAATTTAGTGAAAGGTTTTTGTTGTGGTCTGGCTAGGGACGAGGTTGGGATAGTGTAGGAGAAGTTAAGAGAGTTGGGGAGGAGTCTTGGGCAGGTAGCATGCTCAGTGACCTTATCTGAGATACTGTCTATTACAAGGGAGAGGATAGAGTACTCCGTACCAGTGGTCAACCAGTGGTTCAAAAGAGTGGTGCAGAAAGGAAGAATTCAACTATGCTGGAGATTGAGGTCTCATCTGGAGGGATAAAGACATGTATAGGGAAATGGCCTGCATACATCCAGGAGGGAAACCACAGTCCTCAGTGAGCGGTCTGAATGTTACATTAATGAGCATTTATACTATCTGAGGGAAGTGGCAGAAGGAAGCAGGGAGACATAAACATTTCCCTTCATTTGCTTGGGGGTAAATTGAACCCTAACTGGTGCATTAATACAGTTTTTTTTAGATGAATTCATTTTTTTTTATAATATATTTTATTCAGAACTTGAAACAGACAAAGGGTATTCAGTCATACAGGCAACTGTTAACAAAAGTAGCAGGCAATACATTGTACAGTTATGGTAAGTATACCATTAAGCTGAGGGTTAAAATAAAAGGGTTCAATTGACAGGGCTCCCTAGAATTACCAGAATATGATGAAAGTCCCTGGAAGAGAGGTTATTGAAAATGTCATAAATGACATATCATTTCATAAAAGGCTGTAGTTGAATAACAGTTCACTGACTACAGTTATATAATAAATCAAGGTTCAAATGTTGTGTCTAATTTGTACAGAATCCATTTCTAAATACTGGGAGATGATTTAAATAATAAGTTTGCTTTACTAAACAATAGATTACTTCTATTGACGTCCGCTGAGCTACTGTAAGTGATAGGGGCTTCATCTAGAGCCTGGTTATTGCCTTATTTGCAAAGGAATGCAAAATAAACAGTTACTTAAGTTGTCTCCCTCAAAGATAGGGATGATGGTGCTACAAACATCAGAACCAGCCTAGAACTTAAGGATCCTGGGCAGTCAAACATGGTTTCCAGCATGCGGATAACCTTAAACCAATTGTGTTGAAGGGTTGGGCACTTCAAAATACATATATGTGATCAGTATTAACCTCCCCTGAAACCCGCCAACATTTACCAGCTTGTTCCCCGTGTATTTCATCTGGACAGCTGGGGTTCTAAAAGGTACGTTCAGCAGTCACACACATTCTTTGAGATTGGGAGCCATGGAGAGTTTATAAGTACGTAGGGCATATTAAATCCATTATTTCTCCTCACATTGAACCTGCAGATCTGCTGTCCATTTATGGAGAGCTGTTATGTTAGAATCCTTCCCCTAATCCCTCAAAATAGCATTTAATCTACCCACCAGGTAAGTTCCTACTGCCCCCTGTTGATGAGTTTGAATCTGGGTGAAAAGTTCATGAGTGGTGTCAGGGAGGTGGGTGCACCACAAGCCTTATTTGGTAATATGTGCCTGGATCTGTAGGTACCAGGAGTGGTCTGTGGCTGGGAAGGTAAATTTTCTCCTGCAGAGTTTGAAAGGGAAGAGCCTTTCTAGTGTCCAAGAGCTGGTGGGAATATACAATCCGCCGTCTTGCTCAGCATTTTGGGAAAGGGATAGATAGTGTTCAAGATGTTAGTTCAGTCATGGGTTAGAGATAATAATAAGGAACCTAATCCACCCTGGAGGGTCTCCCTCCCAAGTTCATGCTAAGTGGGAAGCACTTTTGTTGTATTAAAGAAGAACTTAGTGATGGGTAAACACCCTTGGGGGGCATAAAAAATAGCGCCCACATCATGAAGGTTGTTTAGCATAAATTCAGTGTGCTTTCAGTAGGCTTGATGTGTTGGGTTGAGGGGGAGCCCAAAGACATGCCAGTCTCAACTGTCAGATTATGGCACATAACTGTAGATAGGGGAAATTCGCACCTCCCTTTTCCTGAGAGAGCTGCAGCAGAGAGAGAGAGGTGAAGTTTCTGTCTGTATACCCCGAAACAGGAATAAAGTTTATTTCAACTTCTGAAGTAGGTGTGGGCAGGCATCAGTGGGAGGGTTTGAAGAAAATATAGGATTCTCAGCAGAACATTCTGCCAGATAGCTTCGACTCTATGTAGGGAGGGTAGCTGGAGAGAGGACCAGTTCTTCAAATCTTGGCTGATGCTGTTGGTAAGTGGTTCATAACTGAGAATATTTAGATGGTCTGGATTTTTTTGTAAAGTGGACCCCCAAATATTTTAATGAAGTTGTATGCCAGCGGATTGTAAGTTGGGCTCGTAAGGTATGGCCAGGGGTATAATGGAGTGTTAAGGCGTTATATTTGTGTTAACGTGGAATCCAGCAAGAGTCTCAAAGTAGTGTTAACGCGTTATATTTGAATCCTGCAGGAGTCTCAAACGTTTCTAAAGATCCAGTGCAACTGGCAAGGATTTGGTGGGGTCGGTGAGTGTTAAAGGAGATCTACTGGCAGAGGCTCAGGAGCCACTGATGCATAGATTGTGGCTCAAGCACCCATCCCCCCCCCCAGTCTCAGTATATACTTATTCAATAAATTACCTTGTCGCTGGAAAATTTTATTTTCGGGTTGGTGCAGCCGGCATGTTGCTAGATGAAACAGTGCCTATATGCCATATGGGTGCGCACCCACATGGCATATAGGCACCGTTTATAAAAAAAAACAAAAAACACTGGGTATAGAAAAAATGGAGATTTTAATATCTCCATACATTAAAGCAATACAGAGAAAGAGGCAGAATTGCTTCATCATCTCGCGGTTTTTGTCTTTGCGATCTCCCAGGGGGTCATCACTTCATCTAGCAACATGCCGGCTGTACCGACCTGAAAATAAAATTTTACAAGCGACAAGGTAATTCATTGAATAAATATATACTGGGACTCGGGGGGGGGGAGTTATCAGGGTGATCGGGCCACAATCTATGCATCAGTGGCTCAAGCCCCGTTGCCAGTAGATCTCCTTTAAGGGATTATCGTCGGCAAAGAGAGCTTCCTATAGTCACTGCTGACCAATGGTATGGCCTGTATCTGTGTAGACTGAGTGATGTGGGCTGCAAGAAGCTTGATATAAAGAGCAAATGAAATCGGTGAGAGACGGCAGCTCTGCAGGGTACCCCTCCTCATTACAGAAGGTTGGGAAAGGGATCCATTTGCCCTTACATAGGCTTTTGGGTGGGAATAAGGGGTCTACAACATGGTAATAAAGTCATGAGGAAAACCATAAATCTTTAGGGTATGCCAAAGGAAACACCAGGAGACTCTATTGAATGCCTTCTCTGTGTCCAAGCTGGCCAGGACCATTGGCATAGATCTCTGTTGCACATAATCCAAAAGGTGCAGTGTTCTGCGAACATTATCATGTTCCTGATGCTTACACACAGAACCCACCTGGTCCATGTCCACCAGGCCCTCCAACCTTGAAGCCCTGATTGAAGTAGAAAGTCTGCAATCAAAGTTAAAAATTTAAATTGAGATGGGGCAATAGGATGTAGGTAATAGGGGATCTCTCCCTGGTTTGAGGAGTGCAGAAATAGTGGCATATTGCTAGGTGGGTAGGGGAGCATCCCCATCTTGCAGAGCCCTAAAGAGTTGAGATTGTAGCGTTTGAGGATTTCCTATATGGAGGGGACTTTATAAAACATGGACGGGAAACTATCATGTCCAGGCCATTTCCCTCTTTTAGATGCCACAATTTCCAGCACAAGTTTCTCAGTTGTTATAGGGTCAGTTAGAGCTTCTATCTGGGCTTCTGTTCTAAGAAAGTTCTGACTCAGTCCCTGGATGGGGTTGGACCATCCATGGTGTAGAGACATGAATAATAGGTTCATAAAATATTTTCCTCACAACAAGTAGCTTAGAAGTGACCGCTGGTACCACCATGTATAGGTACACAATACTTCCACTGCAGTTCAGCCACACAGCACTGAATAGCAAGAATAAGACTCACCTTAGATTGAGTATACTTAGTCAGGTTTTATTGTACAAAAACAACTAAGTTACAGCAGCAGCTACTGCTAAAACAGTCTGATGTTTTGCATCCATTACATGCACTTTTTCAAAGGCCTTTGTTATTTTTGTACAATAAAAATTGACTGATTATCATACTCAACCTGAGGTGAGGCTTATTCTTGCTATCCAACATGAGCCCCTTCATAAAAGAAAGAGTCCTAGAGGAGCTGGGTAAGTTAAAAGTGGATAAGGCAATGGTCCAGATGATTTCCACCCGAGGGTCCTAATAGAACTCATGGAAGAGATTTTCGCATCACTGGCTGAACTGTTCAAACAGTCGCTAGAAAGCGGTATAGTACCAGATGCCTTGAAAAGGGCAACAGTGGTGCCCTTGCACAAGAGTGGAAGCAGGGAAGAACCAGGGAACTACCGCTTTGTCAGCCTCACCTCAGTGGTGGGTAGAATATGGAAGCATTGTTCAAGGAGAGGATAGTAGACAACCCAAGGGAAAACAGAAAACTTGACCCAAAGCAACACGGGTTCACGGCTGGGCGCTCATGTCTAACGAATATGGTGGATGTCTTCAATTGGGTAACCAGAACAGTGGACCAAGGTGGCATAGTGGATGAGATTTTCTTAGATTTCAGCAACGTTTTTGACACAGCTCCTCACAGGAGATTAGCCAACAAACAAGAGCATACAGGCATAGACCATAAAATAGCTAGGTTAAGAACTGGCTTCAGGACAGGTCACAGAGTCCTGGTCAGTGGGGCGTTATCAGTGGAGGCAGAGTAACCAGCGCCGTTCCACATGGGTCAGTACTTGACCCAGTCGTCTTCAACATATTCATCAGCGACATTGCTGATGGACTTGAGGGGAAGGTCTGCCTGTCCGCAAATGATACAAAACTCTGCAGCAGGGTAGACATAGATGAAGGTGCCTCTGGGATGGAAGCCAGTCTCAAGAAAGTAGAAGAGTAGTCAGGAATATGGCAGTTATAATTTAATGCCAAGAAGTGTAAGGTGATACACATGGGTAAACGTAACCCAAGAAAGACGTACACACTGAATGGGCATCAATTAGAAGAATCAAAGATGGAACGGGACCTCAGAGTAATTGTTCCCAATCTGAAAGTTGGGGAAACAGTGTGAAAAAGCAGCACAGAAGGCCAGCGGCATCCTCGACTGCATAGGCAGAGGGATTACGAGCAGGAAGCACAAGGTAATCATCCCACTGTACAGCTCCTTGGTCAGGCTGCACCAGGAATACTGTGTGCAGTTCTGCAGGCCCCACCTAAAAAAGGACATTGACCACTTAGGGTTCAGAGAAGGGCCACTAAGATGGTGCAGTGTATGCATCAAGAAGGTATGAAATGAGACTCAGTGGATTAAACCTATACTGTCTCGAGCAAAGAAGAAATAGGGGGGAATGATAGAAACATCCAAATACATAAAGGGAATCAACACAGCCCAGACAGGAAACCTATTCCAGGAAAGCAAAACAATGCATACAAGAGAGCACAATCTGCGCCTAGTAGGAGGCAGATTTAGACCCAATATAAGGAAATACTTTTTCACAGAGAGGGTGATAGAACCATGGAACAGCCCACCCTGAGAGGTGGTAGCATCAAAAACATTACGGGAATTCAAACTGGCATGGGACAGGCAATGAGGGCACCTGAAGGGGTAATAAAACAGGGAGGGGTGTAGACATTTTTGGGCAGACTAGATGGATCACGTGGTCCCCATCTACCGGTTACTTCTTATGTTCTTTTTTTCTTATCCAGCGTCATGAGGCCGAACTGCACTGGAAGTATCGTAAAATATTGGGTCCCTAAGTTTAGGGATGCAGGCATGTACTCTAGCTACTCTGAGGCCACAGGACAGAGTTTGAGGCCCACATGCCCCTCCTTCATAGTAGCAATGCCGTAGATAGAAGAGGGAATGCTCAATTTTTTTATCCAGTAATTGCTGGAGTTGAGCTTTCATGTCTAAAATCTACTGTCTGACAGAGGTATCACCCTGCATTTGAAAGAGAAGCAGGCTGTACAGCTTATGTTGTAGCTCCTGCAGCTTCTGCTCCCTGCTTCTGTGCAGTGTGGAGGCGTGAGCAATGATCTCGCCCCAGAGGACCTCCTTAAGGGCATTTATCCCAGATTATTGGGACTGAATATCAGAGATGCCTTTTTCTTGAAGTTATTTGGGGATGCGACCTCCCAGTTTGTATATCAGGGCTTCATCCCATAACAGGCCAGGGTGGAGGTGCCAGTGAGTTGATTTCCTGTGTTTTCCTAGGGAAAAGATGGCTCTAATGGGGCATGATCTGAGAAATGAAAGAGACTGTGCCTAATGTCATGGAGTGTGCTGAAATGCTCGACAATAGTAAAAATATAGTCAAGTCTGGCATAACTGCCATGTCGAGGGGAAAAATGGGTATATTCCTCCCTAGGGGGTAGAAATGACACCAGGTATCTGAAAATCCCATATGTGTTAGGGTTTTACAGACCAAGTTTTGTGCTGGGGGATTCAAAATGACTTTGGTAGGAAAGCATCCTCTTCAGGCTTCAGGGTTCAGTGTAAGATTCACACCTCCCCAGTGGCATAGATGGTGGGGGGCAAAACTACCACATAGCGACGGGACTTTAATGAGCTCTTTTCATTTTGGTTTCATTTATTCTTTGTTCTCTTCTTGCCTGGGCTGGCTGAACCTGGCTGCTCTGAGACCGGAAGGGGTGGAGGGGGGGGATGTCATTCTGGCTCTTCGGTCTCCTGTGCAGATTAAAAAAGGAAAAAAATGCTCTAAATGTCCGTGTTTCTGATTGGCTGCAAGCATAGTAATTTGCATGTTGCAGCCAATCAGAGCACTGCAGACTCAGTCAGACGCATGCCTGCATGACCAGTGAAATCCTTTAGCTGCCATTTTTGAGTTGCCAACGAAGAGAGGAGGATCCTGAGCAGGCGAGTAGCAGTTAAGGACTCTCCCATGATCGGAAAGGACTCGGAGTCATTGGCTACTAGCTAGCTTGCTCCCTCACTCGATCCTGTCCCGACTCCCATCCACCTCACTCCTCGGAGTTCGTGCAGACCGTGAGGAGTGACTCTGACTGATCTGGCTGGGCCGTTACTGTCCCTGGTGCACCGCGGCTGTTTCTGGCAGTTGCCGAATTTATCCTAGTCATCCATGCTCCAGTCATCCTGGTCATTGCTGGCACCACTGGTCATTCGTGGTTGCGAATAATTTACCCTAAATTCTCTAACTGCTCTGGATGGTGCTCCCCGAGAGACCCGCCCATTCAGAACACCTGCCATCAGGCCCAGGGAACAGGAACAACCGAATTCAGGAGGAGGAACATGAGAGTGGGCCGGTGGCAATGTGCGAGCCCACTCAAGCACTCAGTCATTGAGCCAAGTCAGCGCCCCTGACCTATGACCCCCTCAGTGCCACTCTGGACTGCATTGGTAAGGAAAGAGTGCTTTGTCATTTATAAACATATTTTTGTTTAAAATAAATGATTTGCAGGCACACTAAATATTGCAAACGTCTAAACAATGCTGCTGTCTCATTTAATTATTTGAAATATAAATGAGAGAGGCTTATTGGAGGAGGGGCAACAGGTATGCGCTAGAGCATCACACTAAAAAAGAGATATTTGAAAAAATGGGAAGAAGTACAGAAAGGGAGTGAGGAAAGGGGAAATAAAATTTCAGAATGAAGGGGGGTGAATGGAGAAAGCTGGTAAGGCAAGCTGCTTGACCTGCAAAGGTCATAACACAGTGATTCAAAGCTGTGGAAAGCAGCATAATGGACAGAACAGGAGTGGAGGGAGCTAAAGCAGTATGTGGAGAGAAGGCGGGGGGGGGAGTACAGTGTGAGAGGTGCCAATCTTCTAGAGATGGAAAGGAGAGGTCATTTTAAAAACCCTGTTCCATAACATGGTCCACACTCATCCGACTCAGGTGGCAGCAAAAGCATTCTCCTTGTCTGCCATCACTGTAACTGACTTTCCCGCTGGTGTGAGCGTGGTGATAAGTGAAAGTGGTAGCACTTTGGACAAAACCCCTGGGTAAATACCCAGATACCAGCTTACTCAAACAACATAAGGTCAGTAGTGATTTGACTTGGGGCCAGGATTTTGTCCAACTGGCACCATTTAGCCATCTCACACTGGGACAATCAGTGACAGTGATGGCCAGGCTGGGAGAGTGCATTTGCTGCCACCAAAGTCAGACAAGTGTGGGCCAGGACAGAATCGTGCTGATGGCTGTTGACCATAGAGTGGGAGGAAATCTTTCTGGAATCTGGATTATCTGCTCTGCCTCAGGGACTGGGTTGGCTAATAGTGTGGGGGTGACTCTGGCTACACTGCTGCTGGCTCTGTGAGTATGCAGTTGCTGATTGGGGAAGGGGCAGGCCAGCAGTCCTGGTGGATGCAAACTGGAGTGGTTGCTGCAAAGATGGGAAGGGGAGGCTCAGATAAAAAAAATCTGTATCCAAGGTTGTGAGACTGTGGCACACATAGTGCAAAGCTGACGCAGACAAAAGGGGGATGCCTGCCTCTTATGCTACACATACACAACCAAGAATCTGTTGCACTAAAAGAAAACCATATACAGTCCAGACCTCAATGGAAACCATATACAGTCCAGATCACAGGTAGCTACAAGAAATGCCAATTTATTCACTGTGCAAAATCTCAAAAGTACAAACTGCAAAAGCTGACAAGGTACCTCTCCTATAGTAGCCATGTTCCCTGACAAAGACTTGTTTATGTTGAAGAACTAGGGTGAGTGGCAAGCACCTCCAGCTGCAAAAGTCTATTTGTGAGCTTTCAGCTTTTGCACAGTTTGTGATTTTTGCGCACTACACAGTGAATAAATTGGTATTTTTTGTCACCTCACTGTGCTCTGGACTGTGTTGTATGTGGTTTCCATTTGGTGTGATGGTTTCTTGGCTTTGTGCGAATCCAAATGCACCTGTACCGGAACCAACTTTGGACGGACCTAGTAAGTAAGGGAGATGGCTGGATTGCATTTTTGTGCTTTCTGCTCTCCTGCAGCCAAGCTAAAGGAGAGTTAAGGGTAAATAAGAGTAGGGGAGGTCTTTTGCTTTTCCACATACTTCTGTAGTGTTCTACTGAGAAGAGAGAGGGCAGTTTAATTGTTAGGCGCAGAACTAGACTCTGACCAGGATTGTAATTCATTTTTCAGATTTAATATTTTTGCTCTTGAATGTGAACAATACTAAATAAAAATAAAAAAAACTGAATCCAAGTACATCAGATTCCGAGAACTGGAGTTTGATCAACCCCTACTGCCTATGCCATCACCTTTCTGTGTTTGTTACATGACATTCCTGGGGAACTGACCTCCCCAAAAATTCTAGGATACTCATGGTTTGTAACCCAGCTGTAACCACATACAGTATCTTTTGTCAGTCTCCTTCCAATGTAACTCTAGTCACTTTTTTCCAGTTGGTCATTCTTCTCCCTTCTGGCATGGCTCCCATCACATGGTTCCCCCCCCACCAAACCCTGTCACCTCGGGCTCTTTTGGGACTTACTGGACCTTGCGCCCATGGCTTACTCCCTGTGGCAGGGTGGCAGAGAGTGCGCTCGAATTGCCACATCAAGGATCCAGCAGCCATGCCCGAGTCAGCTGGTGCTAGGCCTGTGAGAGTCAGTGATCATCCTGCCAGCAAAGATGTTTTCCCCTGTTTTCTAGTCCCCCTACTTGTGGCACGCAGAAGTGCTGTGCAATGGCGTCAGTGGTGGCATTACTCAAGCGCCCATGTGAAGCCCACTGGTACCTGTCACTCCTCCGTTGCTTGGTGCACTTAGCTTCCACGAGGGGACAGTTGTCCCACACCACTCTATCCCCAGAGGAAAACAACTGTCTCTTGAGGCCCAGTTCTCCTTCCACGGCCAACCCTCTGGTGACTTAAGCTCATTCTCAAACTTGGATCGTCAACGCTGCTGCTTGCCATCATAACTTTTGTCACTTTTATCTGCTTGTCCATACCCACAAGAACACAATGACTCAGCAAAATTTGTTTCCTTTTTCCAGAAATCCTTTAAAGGGATGTTGACAACTCATGATTGCACACCTGCAGCATAATTTGCTGATTATCTCAAGAGGTGGGGGGAGGGGAGTGTTGCTGTGATGTAGTGATCGCAGCTAGAGAGGGATGGGGTTGGGTTACACTCTTCTACTTCTGGTGACCCCAACAGCGGGCCAGGGAACTTGCCACTCTTGCAGAGGTATGCTGGAGCAAGTGAGGTCTGTTGAAATGTGGCCCGACATGGTGGGGGGGGTGAGCAGGAGGGGGTCAGGGGAACAGAACAAGGAAATGCCTGCAGCAGCTGCAGGGTGATTTCCCAGTCACGGCACAGACCCTGCACCACTTGCAGTCTCCCAGGGGGAGGGGGATCTGAATTGTGCTTCAGGGGGTGGACAGCCCTATGCATCTGGCCCCACCATAGGGGTACATCTGTGGGGAACCTGAAGACGTCCCCCAGGAAGTTACGGATAGTGAGTGACGGGGTGGGTGCCGGGGGAGGAAGGAAGTGGTTGTGCAAGACTGGGAAAAAATAGTATTGGGGGAAGGGAATTATTTTAAGTAAGGGCAATCAATAATTTGTTTATAATTTGCATTTTATTTCCCCTCTCTGTTTGCCCCCACTTCCTTCATGTCAGACCCCGTCCTATCCCCCCCTGCATCCTACCTCCCTCCACTGTCAGCCTTACAGGATTATTCTCCCCCCCCCGACAGAGTTTAACCTAGCCAGACCCACCTCTTCCATCCTGAGTATGGAGATATACTGTATGTTCCTTATGTGCCCAGGAAGAGAAGAGTGGCAGGGATTGGGTGCTCTTATTAGTATGTGCTCAGGGCATCATGGGCATGCATTTATGAAGATGGGTAAACTGATTTGTGCCTCAGAAATTGCTGCTTCCAATATTGCTCTTGCTCTGCAGTCTGCCAGCTCTGCACTCAGTAACGTAGTTGACAAGACAAAATTAGTTTACGCAATGCAGTGTTTGAATGTGCTGCCATAAATGTTTCAGTTTTAAACGTAGTGTCAGCATGGTTCAAATCAGTTGGTGGCACATCTGCCTCTGGGCCAGATGGTCATAGGTTGTAGTCTCGCACTGGGTTTGGGCTTATACCATAACTGCTGGTCCCGAAATGCCATACTAGGGGCTGCTGTATAGCCAGTAAGTAAGATAAGGAAAACAAACACAGAATAAACCAGAGATGGAGACGTGGAGTTTTGTGTGGTGTGGTGCTCAACATGAGGTGCTTGTTGCTTGGTGTTAGTAGTTAGTAAGGAAGGGATTGATGATTAAAGCAGCTATTGTGTTGTCCTATTTACTAACTGCTGTGCTGGTACATTTCCTTCCAATTCATGGGGATAGCCTGCCAGTGCTACATGAAGTGCAGTAGTGCACACTTTATTGGGGGGTGCTGGAGAATGAGGAATTGGATGTATACAGAGAGGAGTTGACATGTGGGCTGGCAGTGGCTCCAGCCAGCGCTGGGCAGGCCACAGCAGTGGCACTAGTGTCCACTGTCGACTCCAGTAACTGCAGACCGCAAGAAGTCCTGAGGTGGCACAAGGCAGGAAGAGAGATGAGGACTGGAGGCATAGAGTAGACAGACTGCCATGCCAGGATTCACTGCCGTTTAGACCTAGAATATATGAGAACACATTTTATACCCTATGGCTCCTGGCTCCTCAGACCCCCGGCCTCTTCAGTATCATGATATGCGAAAACCAGGACTTTTTGTTACTTTGCCACCCCTCCCCGTAAAAAAATAAAAACACCTACGCCCCTGGTCTCCCCCATAATCAGCTGGCCTTGAAGTTCCTTGAGTAACTTATTAAAAAAGGTTTGATAGGAGCCTCTGTCTGTCCCTAGAGGAAAATAACCATGAACCAGCTTGAGAGGTTGACCATATAGGTTACCTTCCACAGTGGTGTATCATCCTGCAGAATCAGTTTCTTGCCCATGAATTTCCAAAGAGACACCCTTACGAATTAAAGTAAAAACTCCCTTCCAGAGTCATGAGAAATGAGAGAAATAGAAGAAATGGCCAAAGCCCAGTTTAAGGAATTTTCTTGTGTTCCTCTGGGGAGAGGTGGGTCCCCTTTAGGAGAAGAATATCTGCATTGCACCCTCCAAAAAAAAAGCAAAACTGGAGAAGCTGGGAACACATCACAGGATTGTGTATACCAATAACATTATATGAGATGATTGTAGTGTGATGCATCATGAGATTGTAAAAAACAGAAAGCAGCATTCATAACTCCAGCATATCTAAAGTTGTGGAGGCAAAAGCAGCAACTCCCAAAACTCAGTATGTACCCCCGCTATGTAACATCAATTGCCTGCTGTCTAATAAGGAGAAAAGAGGAAAAAAGTAATGAAACAATGCAAAAGGAAAACCTGTTGCCCACAGGGCAAACCAATCTGTGATTACAGTCCATGAAAAGCTAAGAAAACAAGTCAGTACAGTTTACTAACATACTAAAGAGCCAGCAGAATAGGCCAAATGGTCTGTCTTGTCTACTCGAAAGCCAGCAACATAGTGGCTGCTCGCCTAACCACCCCACTAGCTCCCAAGAGAGCCTTCTTTTGATTCAGATTTCCCTTATACCTGTCCCACCCCTTCTTGAAGTCCTCCACTGTGCCATCTTCCATCAACCACCCAGGCAGCGCATTCCACGGCTCCACCACCCTCTCAGTGAAAAAATGCCTCCTATGCTACCCCCCTGTAATTTCCCCCTCCATCTTCCACTCATGACCCCTGGTAGCTCCCCCCTTCTTTAACCTAAACAGCTACTTGATTCCACTCCTAGTTATTCTTTTACATACTTGAAAACCTCTATCATGTCTCCTCTGTGCCTTCTATCCTCCAGTGAATAAAGTCCAAGCTCCTTCAGCCTTTCCTCATAAGGCTTCCCTTACATGCCCTGAATCATCCTGATCACTCTCCTCTGAACCCTCTCCAGCAGCACTATGTCCTTCTTCAAATGAGGTCTCCAGAACTGTACACAATACTCAAGCTGTGGTCTGACCAAGGCATTATACAGAGGGAGGATCACCTCCCTACTTCTGGACGTAATACTCCTGGCTATACAGCCCAGTATCTTGTTTGCTTTGGCTACTGTTCTTCTACAGTTCTCAGAGTTATTCATTTTGACATCAACCACCACCCCTAAATCCCTTTCTTCCAATGTAGCTTGCAGTGTGACCCCACCAGGGACCCCCCAGTTTCCAAGAGTTATTTCCAAAGTGGGGAGTTTGGTTACATTCCCAGCTCCTGGGTAACTCTTAAGAGGTGGAAAGGCATTACAAAAGGGGTTTACAAAGGAGGTTATCAGGTCAAGCCTGTGTCCCTGATGTACAGAGTAGTCCTGTTCCAGAAGTGATGTAGTGTCATTATGAATAGTATCACAAGCTGCAGTGACAATGTCTAAGTCACATTGCGAGTGGGAGGCAGCTTGTAAGAGTTCAGATTGAACCTCAGGGATGTTCTTGAAAGAATGACTGCCATGATCCACTCCCAGTTAGCTATGAGGGCAAGTAGGAAGGCTAAACCCCTAGAGCATGTGTGCTCTCTTGCTCCATAACACCCCTGACCCCCCCATGAATTTCAAACTGCACCCTGCCCCCACCTGTACCCAGTGCAGCACCAAACAATCAAGCAAACAAAGTGAGACAGGTTGCTGGTGGTGCATTAAGCAGTGGATATCAAAACTGATATCTGGCTAGGAAGCAAAGAGCAAGACCAGAAGGTTGAGGCATGGCGCACCCCCATAGGTTTGCCATGTAATAGCCTCCTATGGGAGGCGTTGCCCCTGATGTGTCTGAAGTTACGGGCTGGGTGCAAACACAGATCCCCTCCGTAACAGGTCCCAACATCCAGGACCTTTCTTGTTTCATAGTCCCCAGCTACAGCAACCTCTGCTGTTAAGTCTTTCAGAATTATCCAACTGCCCGGTACTATACAGTCTGTTACCCCTCTGAATGCCATCTGAAGCACAAGTGGGGGAGGGGGCAAAGCGCTTACAAGTTTCTTTAGATTAAATCATGAGCTGGGGGGGGGAGACACGAAATGAGCCCCAGGAATCGGGTGATCAGCAAGAGAATCTGGGCCAGTGACCACCATTGAAGGTGACCAGTATCCACCCCAAATAAGAAACAGTAAAGAGCCCCCATGCCCCCTTACCTGCAACACTTCAACATGCGTAGAGGTGATCATTATTAGGCACTGGAAGTGGGAATAGTCACTTGGTGGGCCTGGAAAATGGTCATAAAATTTCTCAGATGGCTTGCAGGTTCTGGGGTTGTGAAGTTTTTGCAGCTTCTGCAGCAGCAAGCATGGCAGAAAGAGGTTAAGGCTGGTCTGAAATCTAGAGCTTACCCAGAGGTCTTGCTGCTTGTCAACATGACTGCACACCAGGTGTTCTCTGAAGAAAGGGGACAACCGTACCTCTTCCAGCTAGGTCTGTCTTGGCTTCAGAGGCAGTGTGTGACAGCACTGTCCCTTTGGCACAGTGGACCAGCGGTTTGGCAGGAAGGGGCATCTGAAAGTTCACCCCAATCTGCTGTAGCACCCAGAGGTAAGGGGAATATACCTGACGATTTTGTTCAACTGGGAGTGCGTAGTTGTGATCTACAAATAGTCTACGTTTACCCCACATCACGATTCCCTTCTTTCATGCTGCTGAAGTAACCTTATCCTTTGTTCTAAAACACTGAATTGCAATACTGTTGAGTGCAGCCATTGAGTGGGTGGTGTAGGTTTTTGTCCTAGGGCCCAGTGGGTCCTGTGGATTTGGAGGGGGATTTTGCAGGGAGATCAAGTAAAGTATGTAAAAGGTTATCAATGAAAGGAAGGACATCACTTCTCTCTTCCCCTTCAGGTAAGCCATGTATTCTTAGATTTTTTCACCTATGATGCCTTTACACATCGCAGTTCTTTTCCTCTAGCCAGAGGATTTTGCAGTACGGTGCCAGGGCCAGCTCAGCTGTTCAGTCAGTCTTTCCCGCTACTGCGGTCAGAGCCTGCTGCTGTTCTAAATGCTCAGTCTGTCATTTGGTGACATCTGCTTTGACCACAGTGAGCTGTGACTAAATTGCTTTGCGAAAGTCCTGAATTTCAGCCAAGATAATTGCATTAGGAGGGTAGGCTGTATCAGACCGCATGGTCGGGTGAGGGGACTCTTCCATGTTTCCAGATTCACTGACTGAGCTGTCGGGAGAATCAAGTGGAGAGTCCTGGGCTTACAACACCTGGAGAGTCACCTATTCCTTCCTTCCACAGCCTCCCATCACCACTAGGTAAGCCAACTTTGTTAGTGCTGTGAGAAAGCTTTACAAATGATTTCCTGCTGTTTTCTAGGTATTAGCATGCAGAGCTCTGATATGCAGCAGCTAGTTCATGTTGGGCGGAACCGGCAATCTAAATTCATTTTCATTTTTGAGATAGTGGAATCACATCTTCATTTGGGACCCGTGTGAACAGATGTAGATGCACAGGTTCCTCTGGGCTGTGCACCACTGCAGGGCCATCTGGGCCCTGCACTTCAGTGTGGCAATGGGTGTCAAGAATTCGTGGGGTTGTCTGGTGGACTGTGGAAGCTTTCATGTGGTTGCATTTACAGATGCGCAGGGCAAAGAGTCCACCTGTTAGCCAAAGTGCAAGGCCGTCTGACAGTCATGGGTATAGAGGTGCAAGGCCCTATTCCAAGAGAAGAGTTCTCTTCACTATATGACTTGAGCCCACCCGTGTAACCCTTAACCTTCCCTTCCCAGGCTTGAGGGTGGTGCGACATAACAGCACCATCCCCCCAGCCTCAGTCCATCCAGCTGGCTGACTGAGCTTGCCCTGAACTCAGCTTGTCAGCATGGAATCACAAAGCACTATGTGCTGGGCCAAAGGCTTGCACTGCATACATTTCTTAATGTGTATCTATCTATATATATATATATTTTTTTTTTTTCTTATTTTGGCCCCATGTTTTATACATGATCATTTTATGCCTCCCCCTTATAAACTTGATATGACGTAACACTCCTAGAATACTGGCCAGAACATCATTTTGCACTGCAAGTGCAAAAACTCATTTTAGCCTGGTTTTAAACGTTGTCTACTCTCCCATTAATGAGCTGGTGTGCAAAAATTGCTGTGTTGAAAAGCCGGAGTTAAAATATTGAAAATGACCAAAGTTATGAGTGAGTACAGAAAAATTTCAGTGTACATTCATAACATTCTATTTTTTTTTTAAATAGTATTTTGAGCCTCAAATTTTGAACATAATTTTCTTATGAGTCTGTGTCATGACCCCAGTAGGCAAAAGTTTCAAACCCTGCCACACAGGTGATTTGGCTAAGTGACTGTGAAATTACCTATTGGGCCAGATTTAAAAAGTTTCACCTGCCTTGTTCATGAGGTGGGTGAGGGTCCCAAAAAGTCCAAGTTGAAAGTTAAATTTGGTGGAAAAATATTGAAAATTATACAAGTTGTGAGTAAATGCTGAAACATTTTGCTAATTTTCAGTATGGGGTGTGTAGGGGCTGAGATTGACAAGGATCTTCTCTTTGGAACGTGTGTGAATGAAGATGCGATTTCACTATCTCAGAAAGAAAGGAAATTCTTTATGAACTTACGAAACTGCCAGCAGGTACAGGCCATATGGTCTATCAAATCTGCTTGAGTGTGCAGCTAGCAATCCCTTATACTGCATCTGCCCCTACTTCCCTCCCTCCCCCTCATAGTGATCTCCCCCTCACTTTGTCCCATCCTCTTTTAAAACTGCCTACTGACTTACAGGACACTACCTCTTCTGGCAGTCCATTCCACATAGACACCACCCTTTCTGTGAAAAAGTGCCTCCTCATTTCTCTCCTGAATCTTCCTCCCTCCCTCCAATCTCAGACCGTGCCCCCTTGTGTCCCTTCCCCTACCTCAACTTAAAGATCCCCTCTGTACCAGTCTTGTTTATACCCTTCATGTATTTAAAGGTCTCAATTATATCTCCCCTATCCCTCGTCTCCTCCAGGGTGTACATGTTAAGCTCCCTCAGCTTCTCCTTGTAGGGTACGTCTTCTAATATCATGATCATCCTTGTTGCTCTGCGCTGGACCCCTTTCAGTAATCTAAGATCTTTCTTCAAGTATGGGCACCAATACTGCACACAGTACTCCAGGTGTGGCCTCACCAACGATCTGTACAGAGGCAGGATCACCTCCCTCCTTCTGGAGGTGATTCCTCTAGCAATACACCCCAGCATTTTTTTGGCTTTAGCTGCTGCCTTTCTGCACTGTGCTGAGTGGTTCATTTGCCCCGTTATTATCACCCCAAAATCCTTCGTCTCCTCTGTAGCAGCTATTTGCACAACTCCCAACTAATAACACATCCTTGGGTTCCTTGCTCCCAAGTGCATGACTTTGCACTACTTAGTATTGAACCCCAGCTGCCATGTGTCTGACTACTCCTCAAGGTTTGTCAGATCATCCTGCAGCCCCTGCCACCCTACTGTGTCATCCACCACCACACCTATTTTGGTGTAATCCACAAAAAGACTAATCTTATTCTTAATGCCATGCGAGATGTAAACTGTGAAAATGCCAAACAACACTGGACCCAGTAACGAGCCCTGAGGCATCCCACACCTTACAGCCTTTGGAGCTGAGAGTTCCCCTCCCATCGCTACCCTCTGCCTCCCTTGCAGACAGTTCTTGATGCAGTTCACCATCTTTGTCCCTACTCCCTGGTATCCCAACTTGTTAATCAGCCTCCCATGTGGCACTGATTTGAATGCCTTGCTGAAATCCAGATACTGGAAATCCACCACGTGGACCTCGTCCAGTTCCCTAGCCACCCAGTCATACTAGTCAACCAGGTTGGTCTGGCAGGATCTGCCAGAGACAAAACCATGTTGCTTCCTGTCCTGGAGACCATTACTTTCTAGAAAGGTTACTAACCTCTTCTAAGAATTGTCTCCATTAACTTTCCCACAATGGATGTAAGGCTTACTGATCTATAGTTACCTGGTTCATCCTTGGGTCTGCTTTTGTGGAAGGGCACCATGTGAGCCATCCTCCAGTCCTTGGGTACGCACCCTGTTTCCAGAGAGGCATTGAACAAGTCTGCCAATGGCTTTGCCAGGACTTCCACCAATTCATTCTGTACCCAGGGGTCTAGTCGTGGTGCCTTATCCACCCTCAGTGCTCTTAAACCTTCTAGTATCTTGGCCACTGTGATTTCCCCATCCAGCACCCCCCCTCTGCCTACCCTCCCTATCTCTTGAGGCATCGACCCATCCTTTTCCTTCATAAATACAGAAGTATTCATTTAGTGTTTTTGCCTATTCTGCACCTTTCTCTGCCCACCCCCATCCTTCTTGATCCTTTCTATTTGATCTTTGCAGATCCTGCTGTCTCTTATGTACCTGAAAAAGTAATTTTCCCTATCTTTGATGCTGTGTGCCAGCCTAAGCTCTCTGGAAGCCTTGGCTGCTCTCACTGCTCTGGTCACCTCTCTAGATTTCTTCAGGTACTTCTCTCTATCCGCCCCCGCCTGGATCTCTTGAATCTCCTGAAGGCTACCCTTTGCAAAAAAACTGCATTAATGCACCAGTTAGGGTTCAACTTAACACAACAAAAGTAGGGAAATGTGGCGGTAGGGTTCCCAACCCCACCTCCTCACCCCATCCGCAAGCAATAAACGAAAAAAAAAATTAGGGTTTGGGGTCTTTGAAGTCTTGGCGCATCAGTGGCATGGTCTTCCTTGGGGTTGTCAACCCTAATGCCCACCCCTCCCTTAAGCAAACAAGGTCAGACGTGATATCTGTTTCTCAGGCAGAGCTCACAGGGCCGTGTGTGAAGAAAGCTACAACAGATTCTGTTGGCATGATGTAACATAGAAACTGTCAGCCGATAACCCCCCCCCCCCAGTTATGGGTAAAGAAGTAGGGAAGTGGCATAGGGAGGGACAAAGGAGTGGAAGAATAGGAGTAGGGAAGGGGAGGAGACAGGCTGGAGGATGGTCTCACTGAATGCAAGAAGCCTAAGGAATAGAACAGCGGAGTTAAAGCTCTCTTGGCAGTGGAGGGGTGGACATTGCAGCCATCACGAAAATGTGGGTCACCTAGTACCAGGCCTGGGATATGATGATCCCAGGGTTCAGGTTATTCAGAAAGGATAGGGCTAAGAGAAATGTGTGTGTGTGTGTGGGGGAGTGGTTATCTGTGTAAGGGAAGGGATAAAATGCGTAAGGGAGGAAGGGGAGGAGGGAGGACAGAAGCATTATGGATGCAGTTCTAAGATACGAAGAACAGGACATTGAGAATGGGGGAGGTGTACAGGCCACTGGCTCAGGGGATTGACCTGGATAGGGAATTAGCAGAACAAATTAGGTTCTGCAGGAAGGGGAGCACAGTGGTGGTGGGGGACTTTAACCTACTGGGGTGGAGTTGGGCACGCCATCCACCATGAGTATAAGGGAGTGGGTCCTGCTAGAAGCATTTCAAGACAGTTTTCTGACACAGCTGGTCCAGGGTCCAACTCTGTTAGAAAGGACTCTGGACTTTGTACTGGATAATGGGGAAGCTGTAAGGAAATCTGGAAGTGGAGGAACCACTGGCTGGGAGTGACCACTATTCGGTGTGGTTCATGCTTAACATGGGTAGGGAAACAGGGAGCACTGGTACAAAGGTGATTGCATTTGGGGGGCAGACTTTAAGAAGATGGGGGAAATTTGGGGCAGGCACCTGGCAGGAATGCAACCATACATAGATGCAGAACAGAAATGGGACATCACAAAGGAAGGGCTGGCGGAGGCAATGGAGTCTAGCACTAGGAAAAAAATGAAGAAGGGAAAGGCAAAGAAACCCATTTGACTGACACAGGAGGTTATGAAATGGGTAAGGGCCAAGAGGGCAGCATTTCGAAAGTACAGGAAATCGGGGAGAAGTGAAGATAAGGATACGTACATGGAGAAGTCCAGGGATGTTACCAGACTGGTCAGGGCGGCCAAGGCATCCAGGGAGCTGAGATTGGTGCAGAGAATTAAAGGTGGAGAAAAAGACTTCTTCTGCTACATCGGAGAGAGAAGAAAGAGCAAGGATCAGCTGGTGAGGATTAAGAAGGATGGGGGATGGGTGGAGAAAGGGGCAGAGCAGGCAGAGGCACGGAGCAGATACTTCTGCTCTGTATTCACATAAGAGAATGGGGGGCAGATACCCCAGGCGAGTGGGGAGGGGACAACAGATGTAGGAATTACAGAGAGCAGGATACTAGATGGGTTGAGGGCATTAAGGGTGGACAAAGCACCAGACCTGATGGCATTCACCCTAGGGTACTAAGGAAGTTACAGAAAACCAGCAGTACTGAAATAAAGAAAGCAGATAAGGGTGAATGTGTGGTAATTATGAACAAAGGGGACTACATCAAAGAGGCAGAAAGACAATTGACCTATCAAGAATTCTATAAGAAAATTAATATAGACCCCACTAATGAGTTCAAAATGTGTATAGATAATATATATTAAGAGTGCTTTTAGACAAGGGGACATTGATACAAAGGAGATGGAGTTCTTGATTACAGGGACACCAGTTTGAGCAACATTTTATCTACTCCCTAAGATTCACAAGTCCCTGATAAATCCACCGGGCCACCTGAAAGTAAATGGGATTGATTCAGTGACTGAAAGTTTATCCCAGTTTGCTGATTACCATCTGCGCCCATTTGTGAGTAAATTACCTTCATATCTACAAGATACTAATGACATTTTGAAAGTGCTAGAAGGACTAAATCTGAAAGAAAATTGCTTCGTGTTAACATTGGATGTAGAAGCACCTTATTCGAACATTCCCCATGAGGGATCTTGGATGATGCAGCTTTGTTTTTAAAGTCCAGGGGTGAGGGGAAGATACCGGGGACTGCCTTTTTGTTGAAATTATTTGAATGTGTATTAAAAGTTAATGCCTTTCTGTTTAACAGAGAAATGTTTTGCAGATTAAAGGAATGACGATGGTGCCACGTGTGCCCCATCTATAGCTAATCTATATATGGGGGCATGGGAAAATGAGTTTGTTTAAATAACAGCAAAAACTTTTTCTTTTAAAACTGTGCATCTGGAAACAGTACATAGACGATTTGTTCATTGTTTGGGAAGGGGACGAGATGGAACTTCAAGAATTTGTTGCATTTTTTGGAAGATTCAAGTAGTAATCTCGAATTTTTATACCAAGCCACCAAAGTGAGTATTAACTTTTTAGACCTTAGGATTTCGAAGAATGAGCCTGCAGTAATTAAGACAGAAAGGTTTTGGAAATCCATGGATGACAACACTTTGCTACGTGCAGACAGTAGCCATCCAAGGCATGTAGCTAAAAATATTCCTAAAGATTAGTTCTTAACGGTGCACCGTAACTGCAGTGAGAATGACAGCTTTGAAATAGGATCAGAAGATTTGAGGCAGCGACTTGAAAAGAGAGGGTACAATAGGCAAGACATTGAAGTAGAGAGGTCTATTGCTGCAAATTCAGATAGAGGAGCTCTTTTGAACAGAAAAGGCATTGAAATTTGTGAGAATACCCAGAAGAGATTTAATCTGGTAATGACTTAGGTGTCACAGGCCGGTGAAATTGATAACATTGTAAGAGAGCACTGGAAAGTATTTTCCAGTGATCCTGGTCTGCAGAATATAGCATCTGTACTCCCATGCATGGCTTACAAAAAAGCACCAACCACAGGTGATAAACTTGTCCACAGTCATTTTGTGGACCAGAGTAAAGAACCAGAGACTTGGTTAGACAAGGCAACAGTGGGCTGCTACCCCTGCAAGAGATGCAGTGCATGCACTTATATTAGACGAAGCAAGGAGTTTATTAACCAAGAAACAGGACAAAAATATGATATACGCCAATTAATAACATGCGATACTGAGGGGATTATTTACATGGTCATGTGTTGCTGCAATGCTTTTTATATAGGAAAAATAAAATTACGTTTTAAAACTCATGTTAAGGAACAGGTACGGGCAATCAAGAAAGCGGATCTAACCTACTGTACTGCAGCACACTCAGCCATGATTCAGAATGAAGGAATACACCAGTTTAGTTCTTTGGGTATAGACAAAGTGCAGCGAAAACCACGGGGTGGTAATTATAATGATTTACTACTCACCAGAGAAGCTTTTTGAATAGTGAACATGAATGCTACTAAAAACAAAGGGCTTAATTCTGGTTTTGAAATTAAACCATTTTTGAGAAACAAAAAGAAATAGAGACGTGATTTATCTCAAGAAAAGCCACCTTTTTGCCTTATTCTATGTGAACAGCATAACAGAATCCCTCTGATATTTCAGCTGCAGTTGTTTGGTTTGGTAACCTCCGTTTTATTACATTTTTCCAACCTCTCCCACCCCCCCTTTCCTTCCCTTCCCTCCCTTCTCCCCTTTCGCATTCCCTTTCTCATCTTTTCCTTCCTCCCCTTCCCCCTAACCAATACCTTCTCCTTTCCCATCTTTTTTCTTTCATTTCTTTTACCTCTCCTCATCTTTCTCCTTTCTTTTCTTCCTCCCCTGCCTTCTTTTTAGCTTCTCTATTTTTTGTTCTTGTATTGTGAATTTTCACATCTTGCTAGATATTAATGCTGTATAGGAATTTAGATAGATAATTAGTTTTAGTTTGCCTTAATATTCCACGTGATTATCTGGCAGAAGCAAGCTAAATGAATATCTATTTGTTTGTATGTTTTAACCAATGAGATTAACATAGAAGCATAGACTTTGACGGCAGATAAGGACCGCTTGGTCTACCTAGTCTGTCCATTTCCCTACCTAGAGGATAAGCTGCAGATCCTATTTAACCAACAGCCTATTTCTTCCTACCCCCCACAAAAATTGCCTTATGTCTGTCTCATGCATTCTTGAATTCTCCCACAGTTTTAGACCCCACAACCTCCTCAGGAAGGCTGTTCCATGCATCCACCACCCTCTCTGTGAAAAAATACTTCCTCACATTGCCCCTGAGCCGTCCCCCCTCTATCTTCAAATTGTGTCCCCTTGTTCTTGTACATCTCTTTTTCTGAAAGATGCTACCCTCTTGGACTTTGTTGATTCCACTGAGGTACTTAAATGTTTCTATCATGTCCCCCCTCTCCCTCCTTTCCTCAAGGGTATACAGATTAAGCTCCTTTAGTCTCTCCTCATATGGCTTCTCTTGCAGACCCTGCACGATTTTAGTTGCCCTCCTCAGCACTGCCTCCATCCTGTCTATGTCCTTGCGGAGATGGGGTCTCACCAGCTGGGTACATGGGGATAACAACTTCCTGTTTTCTGCTGGTGATACCTCTCCCTATACATCCCAGTGTCCCCCCAGCCCTCCCTACCGCCTTCTCACATTGCTTGCCAACCTTAAGGTCATCTGATATGATTGCGCCCAGGTCTCTTTCCATTTTTGCTGTTGTTACTACCCCCATTGTGTAATCTTCACCTGGTTTTGTTTCTCAGGTGCATTACTTTGCACTTCTTTGCACTGAATCCAAGCTGCCATACTTGACCATTCCTCCAACCTAGCCAAGTCCCTTCTCATCCTTTCCATGCCTCCTTGTGTATCAACCCTGTTGCAGATCTTTGTGTCATCTGCAAAAAGGCATACTTTTCCTTCCAGTCCCTCTATAATGTCACTTATAAAGACATTAAAAAGACTGGACCCAGTACTGAACCCTTCAGTACCCCACTAGTAACCCCTCTTTCTTCAGAGTGGACTTCATTTACAATTACCTTCTGTGTCCTGTAGTTCAGCCAATGTTTTACCTAGGCTACCACCTGGGACCTACTTCCAGGCTGGTTAATTTGCCTACTAATCTTTTGTGTGGGACTGTGTCAAATGCCTTGCTAAAGTCTAGGTAGGCCATGTCCGCAGCCCCTCCCTGGTCTACTACTTTGGTCACCCAGTCAAAGAAATCAATTAGATTCGTCTGACACGACCTTCCCGCTATGAACCCATGCTGCCTTGGGTCCTGTGCCCCACTGGCCTCTAGGTACTCAACAATTCTTTCCTTCAGAAGTGATTCCATCACTTTCCCTACCACAGAGGTCAAACTGACAGGTCTGTAGTTTCCTGCCTCTGTCTTGCTCCCACTTTTGTGAAGGGGAATTAAATCTGCCTTCTTCCAGTCCTCAGGTACCACACCATCCTCCCATGATTTGTTAAAAATGGTAGTCAGTGGTGTCACTAGTTCTCTGCCTAATTCTTTTAGAATTCTGGGGTGAATTCCATCTGACCTCATTGCTTTGTCCACCTTCAGTTTTAGGAGTTCTTTCAGAACCCTTTCTTCTGTGAAAGGACTGGGATCAACCCCCCTCTCCAGTGCTTCTATTAATTGGATTAGGCACCTCCCCCACTTTCTCTTTTGTGAATACTGAGCAGAAGTATTCATTCAGTATCCCTGCTTTTTCACAGTCATTCTCTGCCCACCCACCATCCATTCTACTCAGCCTCACTATCCCTCCCTTTGTCTTTCTACACTCCCTGATATACCTATAAAAGGTTTTATCCCCTTTCTTAACCAAGTTAGCTGTCTTTTCCTCAGTTTGTGCCTTTGCTATTCTGACTACCCTCCCTGCTTCCTTCTGCCTTAACTGGTATAGTTCTCTGTCCTGCTCCTTCTGTGTTTCCTTATACTTCCTAAATGCTATCTTTTTCTCCCTGACCTTCACCGCCACCTCTTTTGAGAACCATAGTGGCTTTTTCTTTCGTTTTGATTTGTTTATTTGCTTCACACAAAGGTTTGTTGCCTCTGTGGTGGCAGTTTTGATATTTCCCCATTGTTGCTCCACCCCTCCTTCTAGCCTGTTTGTTAGTGCTTTTCTAAGTCACTCTCCGATCTTGCCAAAGTCAGCCCTCCTGAAGTCCAGAACCCTCACTTTTGTATGGCTTGACTCTGTAGCTGAGTTTATCGTGAACCACCCTGTTTGGTGGTCACTTGTTCCCAAATGGCTACCCACTTCTAGATCTGAGATCCTCTCACTGTCCCCATTTGAGAGTATGAGGTCTAAGATTGCTCCCTCATGAGTAGGTTCCAAAACTAGCTGTTTGAGACATACCACCTGAAGGGCATCAAGAATGGCCCTGCTTTTGGATGTGGCTGCCGCAAAGGTGCTCCAGTTAACATCTGGCATGTTAAGGTCCCCCATCAACAGTATCTCCCTTTTCTCTGCCATCCTAAGTATGCCTTCTATCATATCCTTGTCCATTCCCGCCCCCTGACATGGGGGTCTATATACAACCCCTGTGCGGATTGTGGTGCCATTTCCAGTCTCTAAGGTGATCCACAGTGCCTCCTCTCCACCCTGTTTACTCTTTTGTTCAGTTGCTTTTATCCGTTCCCTTTTAGAGAGAGCTATTCCCACCCCCTCTTCTGCTCTCCCTGTCTCTCCTGTAGGTTGTGTACCCTGGTATGTTAACATCCCGGTCATGGTTCTCTGTGTACCATGTTTCTGTGACTGCTACAATATCCAGACATCCCTCTTCATCAAGGCCACCAGTTCAGTGAGCTTGTTGCCCAGACTACGGGTGTTGGTACTCATTACCCTCCATTTCTTGATGGCCTTACCCCTTTTTGACCCATCCCTGTCCTTATTGCATTTGTCACTTTCTCCATTTACCCCTGCACTTCTCCCTATCAACATCTGTATTGGAAGATTTATGTGTGACATCAGTATGATATTTTTTTAATTGAGTATTTAAACTGTTGCTTCAGAGATTAATTTTAACCTTTGATAAAGGATGAGCTATCATCCAAAGTGCGACAGGTTGGCTCTTAAATTTTACCTATTTAAATATTTTTTTGATATGGGAGACCGCTGTCCTTGTTTATTATGAGGTGTTTGTGCTCTGCTTATTTTATTGTTTACTAAGGGAGTTGGCAGAGGTCCTGGCAGGTCCACTGGCCAACCTGTTTGATACCTTCCCGGACATGGGATGTGTACCACAGAGCTGGAGAATGGCCCATGTGGTAAACCAGGAAGCTGTAGGCCAGTGAGCTTCACATTGATTGTGGGAGAGCTCATGGAGCCCATACTAAAAGAGAGGCTAGTGAGCTTTGGGGGAAAACAGTCTCCAGGATGGTCAACAGTATGGATTTATAGTGGGCAGATCCTGCCAGCCAAACCGTATAGAGTACTATGACTAGGAGACGCGGGAACTGGACAAGGGCCATGCAATGAATGTCCTATATTTAGTCTTCAGCAAGGCCTTTGATTCAGTGCCGCATTGGAGGTTGTGGGGGGAAATTGGAATATGTGGAGGCGGGACCAAAAATGGTGAAATGGATCACAAACTAGCTAAAGGGAAGGCAGCAAAGGGTGGTGGTGGTGGGGGGACCTCTCATCACCGAGTCCGGTGACTAGCGGGGTACCTCAGGGATCGGTACTGGGACCAGTGCTGTTTGGAATTTTTATTATAGATATCTCACATGGGATTCAGAGCAAGATCAGCCCGTTCGCAGATGATACCAAGATGCGAGCTGTGACTGATGACATGGAGGGGAGGAAGAGGCTGCAGGAGGACCTGACTAAGCTGCAGGAATGGGTGGAAACATGGCAGTTGGGGTTCAATGCCGAGAAGTGCAAGGTTATACACTTCAGAGCCAGGAACCAGGACAGGGATTAGCACTTGACTGGGGTACAGTTGGGGAGCTCCACAGAGGAGAAGGAACTCGGAGTGATCATTATGGGGAGCATGAACAAGTCTGCTTATTGCAGGAAGGCAGCAGCAGAAGCCAACAAAATGCTGGGTTGTCTTGCAAGAGGGATCTCCCCCAGAAGGAGGGAGGGAGGGAGGTTATCCTGCCCCTGTATAGTTCATTGGTTAGGCCCCACCTGGAGTACTGCATGCAGTACTGGCACCCATTCCTGAAGAAGGACATCAGATTGTTGGAGGGGGTGCAGCGAAGAGCCACAAAGATGATCCGGGGATTGGAGAGCAAGCCCTATGAGGACAGGCTGGGGGAGTTGAATATGTATTCACTGGAGGAGAGGGATGGGGGGATATGATCGAGACCTTTAAGTATCTGAAGGGGATAAACAAGACCAACACAGAAGGGATTTTTCAGATGAGAAGGGGAAGGGACATGAGAGGGCATGGATTGAGATTGGAGGGGGGGAAAATTCAAGAGGGAGATGAGGAGACATTTTTTCATGGAAAGAGCCATGGACAAATGGAACTCCTTACCAGACGAGATAGTGTCCTGTAATATGGTGGTCAGTTTCAAGAGGGGTTGGGACAGGGAAAGGGGAAGGGATACTAGGAAGGGAGGAGGGGCAGCTGTGTGATGAGGGGCTAGCTGCACACTCGGGCAGACTCGATAGACCATGAGGCCTGTTTCTGCTGGCAATTTCGTATGTTCGTAAGGACCACTAGGTCCATCTAGTCTCCCCTTAAGCCCTGTATGCGAATATAGCTTTCAACCCTCTCCCTTCTTCATTTCTGTTTTTCCCCTGTGCCTGTCCCATGCTTTTTTAAATCCACCCACAGTGCTTGCTTCTACTACCTCCTATGGCAGACCATTCCATGCGTCCACCACCCTCTCCGTGAAGAACATCTTCCTCATTTTCCCTCTTAACCTGCCACTTTCCAATATCATGTCATGCCCCCTTGTTCTTGTACTCCTCCTATATTGGAAGATTCCCCCCTGCATCTTGTTTATGCCCCTGTTGTACTTGAATGTTTCTATCATGTCCCCTCTTTCCCTCCTCTCCTCCAGTGAGTACATATTGAGGTCCCTTAATCTCTACTCGTAAGTCTTGTGGTACAGGCCATGTATCATCTTAGTCCCCCTTCTCTGGACCGCCTCCAGGCTGTTAATGTCCTTTAGAAGGTGTGGCCTCCAGAATTACATGCAGTACTCCCTGTGAGGCCTGACCAGCGTTTTGTATAATGGCATCATTACCTCTTGCCTTTTACTGGTGATACCCCTGCCTATGCACCTCAGCATGCCACTGGCCTTCCCTGCTGCCTTAGTACTCTGCTTTGACGTTTTTAGGTCATCTGAAATAATAACCCCTAGGTCTCTTTCTTCTTTGGTGACTGTCAGCAACTCTCCCCCCATCCTGTAGCTCACCCCAGGGTTTCTGTGCCCCAGGTGCATAACTTTGCACTTCTTTGAATTAAACCTCAGTTGCCACTCTATAGACCATTTCTCAAGATTCCCCAATTCCTTCCTTATTTTCTCCACCCCTTCAGGAGTATCCACCCTGTTACAGATCTTGGTGTCATTTGCAAACAGGCAGAACTTTCCTTCCAGGCCCTCCAGATTGTCGCTAATAAAGTAATTGAACAGAACTGGTCCAAGGACCGATCCCTGAGGTACTCTGCTGGTCACTCCGTCTCCCCAGATAGTACTCCATTTACCTCCACCCTCTGCCTGCTGTCAGTTAGCCAGTTTCTAACCCAGTTAACCACTTTGTCTCACATGCCCAGACTGCCCATCTTGTTAACCAGCCTGTTATGCTGGACGGTGTTTAAGGCTTTGCTGCAACTGAGGTAGGCAGTGTCTACCGACCCCCCCAATTGACTTCCTTCGTCACCCAGTCAAAGAAATCTATCAGATTCGTCTGACACAACCTACCCGCTGTGAATCCATGTTGCCTAGGCCAATGGCTTCAAGATGCCCTACTATCCTTTCCTTAAGCAGTGCTTCTATGATCTTCCCCACTACTGAGGTGTGGCTGACTGGTTTATAGTTTCCCACCTCCTCCCTAATACTGGATTTGTGTAGAGGGACCATATGTGCCCTCTTCCAGTCATCTGGCACCACTCCTGTAGTAAGACATTTTTCTACCTTTAAAGAGTATATCACTATGAGGCACTGGGTTGGAGCTCTACCTTCTACTTCAAACAGGAAGTAATAAAATGGTGGATCCACTTATTGAGTGCTGCTTCAGTAGAGATGCGATGTTGAGTATTTTTCCGGTGCTTCTTGTTTTGGTTTGAATTGTTTTTGGTTTGCTGTTGTGGAAGGAGCAAAGAACGTGAGAGACGGTAGTCGGGGAGGAGCAAAGGAAGTGAGCAGTGGAAGTTGGGGCTGAGCAGATAAAGTGAACGGCGGTTGTCAAGGTGTTCACTACAAGTGGCTGGAAGGAGAAGATGAGTAAAAACCAGAGCACAGAGAATGTTCTTCAAAATTGTAGAAAGGCACTGGTTTGTGGTTGTGATACCGTGGAAAATTGAAATGATTAGAAGAGACTGGAGCGGCAGATTTAAACTATACGAGTAACGGGGAGGGATGCTGGATGTGGGTGATCTGTATAGCGTGCTTTTTGAGCAAAGTTGCAACTGCAGTTTAAAAAAGGACTGCAAAGAAGTTTTATTTTTTATTTTTAAGTCTTGAGAAGAGTTCTGTGAAGGGTGGGCAGAAGGAGGTGTAAGGGTTGAGTGGGTACTATAAGAAGAGGTACATGTTGGTATAAGAAATGTAGTGTAGGAGTTCTTAAAACAGCTAGAAGTAGTGCTGGCAGCCTGTGGGCAGGTGGGAGATGTGGCTGTGCTATGACAACTTCAAATCTTGATGACAAGTTTACTATATGTATAAATTTCATTTACACATATGGTATCTCAGATAACAAGATTTATACAATACCTTCTGGGTACAGGCCTATTACATTAATAAAGATAGATAGACAGAGACAGACAGATGGATGGATGAGAGAGAGAGAGAGAGAGTGCTGGCTCACTGCTCCAACTGAAGCCGGCAGCATGACTTCAGCTGCAGCTTCACAATCCAAGAAAGTCCCACTGTTCTTATACTGAGAACGCGGGGGAACGTCTCGTCTCATTAAACTGGGCACCCAAAGCTGACCTGGTGGTGCTGAGGGTTGAAGCGCTGGACACCACACCTCGCGGCCACACCAGCCACCTGGGTTTGGGAATGTACTTGAGATGCTGGGGACTGGCAGGAGAAGGAAAGGATTTAGCATTCATATGTAACCTCTCCCCACCAGACCCCCTTTTTTCTCTGTCTGCAGGGCTGCTCCTCTCACATCCAGGCACCACCGAGAGGGCTGGGGTTAGTCACTACAAATTGTCTTTTGCAGGAACTCTGTGGACCCATAATTTCTACTACTGAGCCTGCCATTCTCGAGACAGGCAATCCAAATGTGGCAACTACCTGGCCCACGCCTGGAGGGACCGTTTAGCATGGCTTTCAACCTGGGTCCTTTGGAGAAAACGTTTGCTCAGCATTGTGCTAGGTTTATACTTCTAGTCAGGGGCACCCAAGTAAATCTGGACACTGGAAGCAATAACTGAAATGTCCAAACCAGGATGGGATTCTAGAGTGTGGCTTTTATTCACATAACACAGAGAATAACAAAACAAAGATGGACCCCCGCAGGGCTACACTCACTGGTAATGCTGATTACTGCGGTACAGAGCACACTTCTTCACTATGAATCCTCAGGTTCTGAACTGATCTGGGCACACATGGCCCGAACTGGTACACTTCTCTTCTATTCTTTGACGTGGCACCCCGGCCAGTACTACGACACTTTTCCATATGGCATGGAAGTTGACGGTGGCTCCCTAAACCACCCATGAGCATTTTCTAGCTCTCAGGGAAAATCCAAAATCCCACGTCTGGGTGCTTTCTTTTGACACTAGCCTAGTGCCTGAGAGAAAATCATAGGTGCCCAAACTGAATCCGGAGAGGTAAACCTGGTTACTCCAGATTGGGGGGGGTCTCCCACCTCTTGCTCCCAAGTCTATACTTGGCTATTCAATTGGTTACAACACTTTTCTTCGAACTACTGTTTGTAGATGCTCTCTAGAAATGTTTAGCACATTTAACATTCTACATTTCATTCTGGAGGTGTCCTGACTTTAAAAGCTCTGTGAGTGGCTATGTCTTTACCCTAGACCCCCACTGTTGCAGATGCTTCTAAATCAAACACAAACTAAATGTTCTGTACTTGGCAAGTCTTGCTTTGACCTCACAGTAGGCAGACACTTCTACTCTAAAACTCTGTCTCGGTGAACATTGTCTCTTTCAGAGCAGAACTCACCAAAGGTATGCAGGTGCCTCAGGGCTTCTCTCCCACAACAGATTCGCTGGTACTCACAGAGCAACTTGATTTTCAGGCAGCTTCTCCCTGTCCAGGCTGGCACAGAGGATTGCCTCTGAATTCCTGGAATTCCCCTCATCCCTCTGGGGATGGGGCACCGGAACAACTCTAGGAACGGTCTCTACCACTTTCTTCTTATCTCTTCTGTGTTCCTTTCTATGGTGAAAACACAGAACCCCTTCTTTCTACGGTAGCTCTATATAAGAGCTAGGCTCTGAGGAGCTGCACACTGCAGCACTCCTCACTTTCTTGAGTCTCCTCTCAGGCTGCTCTCTGAAGACTGACTTGAATTCCCCAACGTTCTACTACTAATCCCCTGCAGCTAGCATTCCATTGTGGCTTATGCTGCTGTGAGAATTCTATGGTGACATCATCACTCCAGCTCAGTTGAAACTGAGGACAGAGTGAGACAGTGTGAAACCCATTTAACTGGCAACTCACAAGCTGCCTTTCCCTGCCTGCCACTGGTTCTAAGTGGGATTCTAGTAACCCCTGGGAACAAGGGGGTTACACCCACCCTCGGCCAGGAAAATGACTGTCCCCAGTCATTGCCTACCCGGCACCAGACCATCCTACCCTTTGTGCTACCTACGGAGAGGGGTGATCCGCCCCTCCTACTATGTTACAGGCACAGGCAGGCAACACTAAGAGCCCAGAGGCCATTGGCTGATTCATCAGCCCCTACACTACGATCTTACCATGGTAACCAGTGGCCCCTGGAAGAATTGTCCAGAGCATAGCCATAATAGCCCAGCATTGCGTCCCCTACTGCAGGTCAGGACCACAGCCTGTCTATCCCCCTAGCCCTCTAGGGAAAACCTATCTGACCAGAAACAAAACTACCCAACACAGGGGAACCTTGCCCCATCCCTGGACACCTGCAACCAAACCAAGGAGCTAACACTACACCTAAGCATTACACTCTCACACTTCCCCACAACTACACCTGTAGAAGGAAAAGTTAACACATGTTAACAACAACACTGTACTTTGAACACAACACTTTAAAGCACATGAGGAACTCCGATGAGTCCCACCACTCCTCTTCTTGTCTTCTCTTCTGTCTTCATCAGGAACCACCTGAAAGAGAAAAACAAAAACACACCCCTAATCTGCCAACACAGTACAATATCATAACCCTTACCATCTAACACTGGAGAATCCCCAAAAATATTTTTTTAGAAAAGTAGAAAACAGTAGAGAAACTACAACATTATATGCAATATACCTTTTGGGGATGGAATGCTCTAAAAGTCCCAATTAGTGACAACAGTGCCCGAAGGTAAGTCCAAGAAAGAGTCTCTCCTGGGCCGGAGCCCGGTGAAGCACAGTTCTTGTAGGACTGTGTCACAAACCCACTCAGCAGGTCAGGCCCTCTACTCCCAAAGTGCCAACCTCTGAGCGCAGTCTTGTGAACAGTGTAACAGACAAGGTAACCCTCTTGTCTGTTTTTGTGAGTTCGGATCAACCTTTGGTCTCAAGTTCAAGTTCAAACTGTGAACCTCTTGCTAGCGTAACTAATGCACAGCTCAGATATTTCTGTCTTCGGGGGGCCAGATATCTTTGCTTATGGGCACCTAACCAGGTATACAAAGATGAAGACTTAAAAACTTCAATAAAGACCTCAGATTTAAAATGCTTCTCTGTCCAGTTTGGTACCGTCGTTCAAGCTTATGTTTAGTATCTGCAATAACCATATACTTTTCTTACAACTAAAATGAAGTCAAAGACAGACCAAGTAAGTTCTAAAAAGAATTTTACTAAAATAGTTAAAAATATGTAAAATGCAAAATACAGAAGAACTCTAGTATCACCAGACATACAAATCTTTTAAAAGAAACAAGGTTTAAACAGTGCAAATTCCTACTTACAGTACTTATATTTGAAATCTTTCTAAATATCTGTTTACAAGTGCTCCAAAAATCTTTCCTCAGTCAGAGTCTAGGTAAAAGTGTGTCTCTGTGTAGTAAAACAGAATATTCCTTAAACAACTGTATGGGACAACCCATTTTTATGTGAGGTCAGCTAGCTCCTCCTCTGTCAGATTATGTATAAAAAATATATATATCTTATACAAAAGTATTACATTCTGTAACTTCAGCATAATTCATGTCCTTCAAATGACACTTCTTTTGATCTCATAATAAGCTTCCTCCTTCCAGGACATGCCAGCATCTTTATGATTTCGCACTTCTATGTAATAACCTGGGTTTTTCTTCTAGCGTCATAAAATGGATATGTTATAGCAACTATGGTTGTAATTAACTCAGACAGACAGGGTCCTTAATTAAGGCCTTACATGTAACACATGGTCTCTAAAAACTGAGTGTGTGTGTTTGATACACATGCTGTCAGCATTTCTTATGGCTTTCATCTTTCAGCTGAAAGCCGGGGGGTGTGGTCATTCTAAGAGCATCAGATTTTTTTTAGCAGAGACAGTCAGTCACACACTTTATATTAAAGAAAAAATGATACAGCACTCCGAAATGGCTGTCTATGTCACACTGCTTCCCACCTAGACTGAATTTGGGGAATCTATCCCCTACGTGGGATGAGCTTCCCAAATTAGTTCACTCCTCATAGACTCTAGACAGCCCATCTGAGTTCTGGTTCTTCGCTCCAGCCCTATGTACAATTTTTAGATCATACTCTTGTAAAGCAAGACTCCATCTTAGTAGTCTGCCATTGTTTTTCCCCATCTGTGTCAGCCAAACCAGGGGGTTGTGGTCAGTTTGCACCACAAAATGCTGCCCATACAAGTATAGCTCTAGCTTCTTTAGGGCCCACATTATGGCAAGACATTCTTTTTCTACCGTGGAGTACACTTGCTCCCTGGGAAGAGGCTTCCTGCTCAGGTACACTACTGGGTGATATGTCCCTTGGCTGGACGTCTGGCTCAGTACTGCCCCATTACCCACGTCTGAGGCGTCTGTCTGAACTATAAAGGTTTTGCTATAGTCAGGGCTTGTCAAAACAGGAGCACTGCACAGTGCCTTCTTTAGTCTGATAAAGGCTTCTTCAGAGGCTGAGCCCCAGGTAATTTTCTTTGGCATCTTTTTCTTTGTCAGGTCAGGTAGGGGAGCAAGCCAGGGCACTGTAATTGGGTACAAATTTCCTGTAGTACCCTGCTGTCCCTAGAAAGCTCCTGACTTGCTTCTTGGTTTCTGGTCGGGCCATGCCTGGATCACCTCTATCTTTATTTGGTTAGGACGGAGCTGTCACTGGCCTACCACATGCCCGAGGTATGCCACTTCTCCCATGGCCACCTGGCACTTCTCGGCTTTGACAGTGACCCCGGCCCTCTGTATCCTGCCCAGCACTTCCCTAAGGTGGGATAGGTGTTCCTCCCAGCTGGTACTAAAGATGTCGGTGTCATCCAGGTACGCCACGCATGCCTCAGCACCATTTAACACCTGGCTCACCAACCTTTGAAAGTGGTCAGGCTTCATTCCAAAGGCATTACTTTAAACTCAAATAAGCTTATCGGAGTGATGAAGGCCGACCTCCCTAGCTCTGTCTGTCAATTCTACCTGCCAATACCCCTTGGTTAGGTCAATAGTCATAAGGTAGGTTGCCCCTCCCAACTTGTCCAGGAGTTCACCCGTCCAGGGCATCGGGTGGGCATCGGACTTCGTGACTGCATTCAGTCCATGGTAGTCCACACAGAAATGAGTGAGCCATCTGGCTTGGGCACAAGGACTATGGGTGAGGCCCAGGGGCTGTGGGATCTCTGGAGTACTCCTAAATCCAGCATCTCCTCCACTTCCCTCCTAATGTCCTTTTGGACAGCCTCTGACACCCGATGTGTTGTTCGCCATATGGGTGTCTGTGTCCCTGTCTTCACATCATGTGATGCTAAGGGGGTTAGTCCAGGCTTGGCGCTAAACAAGGGGAAGAGTCTGCTAAAACCTCCCTTACTTTCTAGACGTGGTCTGGGGTCAGCTGGGGAGACAATTTTACTGCTGCCACAGAGGACTCCCGCCTACTGTCTTCCAGCAAATCCAGAAGGGGGTCTCCTTCGTTCATCCCCTCCCCATGACTACACACTGCAAACACCATGTCAGCCCTATTTGCATATGGCTTCATCTAGCTGACATGGTACATCCTTTCAGTCTGTCTTCTGTCAGGTAACTCCACAATGTAGTTCACGTCATTTATCTTCCTAACCACTTCGTACGGTCCTGCCCACTCAGCTTGCAGCTTGTTTTTCTGGACCAGAATAAGGACCATGACTTCATGACCCACCATATACAAGTGAGCTCTGGCTCTGCGGTCATACCACACCTTTTGTTTCTGTTGGGAAGCTGCCAGGTTGCTCTGGGTTGTCCCCATAAGCTCCTTCAGCCTTTCCCTAAACCTAGAGACATAATCCACAATGGGAGTTCCCTGGCTGACGTGCTTGCCTTCCCAGTCCTCCCGGATCAAATCTAGGGGCCCACGTGTCCGGCATCCATATAAGAGTTCGAAGGGGGAAAATCCTGTCGACTCTTGGGGCACCTCCCTGTATGCAAACAACAGGAGGGGAAGGTATTTCTCCCAGTCCCTCCCATGCTGTTCAGCAAATGCCCGGAGCATTGACTTTAGGGTACCATTGAATCGTTCCACAAGTCCATTGGCTTGTGGGTGATACAGTGTCGTGCATGTCTGCACCACCCCACACTTCTCCCATAAACATTTCATCAGGTCCGACATGAAGGAACCACCTCAATTGGTGATTACCTCCTGTGGAAACCCAACACGGGAGAAAATCCCAAGTAAGGCATCTGCCACTTTGTCCATCCTCAGTGAGGATAAGGTGACTGTCTCTGGGTACCGGGTGGCATAGTCCACCACAGTCAGGATGAATCTCTTCCCTGAGGAGCTGGGGGTATTTAAAGGCCCCTACAACATCCATTCCCACCCTCTGGAATGGCTCCTCCACTATGGGCAATGGAATCAGGGCTGCTTGGGTTTTCTTGCCCAATTTCCCTATTTCTTGATACCGGTGACAAGACCTGTAATACTCCTTCACCTGCTGAGTGAAGTTAGACCAGTAGAAATTTTGGGCTAACCTCTGCGATGTGCGCGCGATTCCCAGATGACCAGACAAGGGAATATCATGTGCAGTTTTGAGCAACTGCTCACGATACCCCTGGGAAACGACAAGCTGCCTGCCTAGCATCCCTCCCTCTGTCTGTACTGCCTGAGTATACATAAGTCCAATTTCCCAATAAACCTTATGTCTGCTGTCACCTCCCTGTGTGCCATCTGAGTCTGCCCAAGCCCTCAGCTTCTCTAAACTAGGGTCGCCCCTCTGAGCAGCTGCAAACCCCACATACATTCCCAAGGTATGGGACAGGTCCCCTTCAGTTGCTAAACTAGGGTCCCTAGCACTAGCATCAGGGCACTCAGGATCACTGTCAATCCCAGCCCTCGGACAATGGGTCACCCCTCCCTCTTCGGGGTAACCTTTCGTAGCTGTGTGGTCACTTGCTACCAGGGAAATTTCTACTCCCTTTTTATCAGTCTCCCCATCTGGAGACACAGGCTGGGGAACCAGCCTCTCAGTGGTTTCCACAATGGCTTCTGTGAGGTTCAGGGAGCTACACTTTTCCCTTGCCGCTTGGCTATGGGTAACTGCACATACCATCCCCTGTCAGAGATTGCTACCCAGGATCACATCCACTGCTAATGTTTTGGCTACAGCCACCTGTTGACCTGTTGCACAGTTCCCCCTGTTTCACCCCAGTCCAGCAGAACACTGGCCAGTGGCAATGTTTTCTCTTCACCCACAAAGTCCTGTACAGTGACGAACTTATTAGGTATAAGCTGACCAGCTGAGGTCAGCTAGCTCCTCTGTTAGATTATGTATAAAAAAATATATATCTTATACAAAAGTATTACATTCTGCAACTTCAGCATGATTCATGTTCTTCAAATGACACTTCTTTTGATCTCATAATAAGCTTCCTCCTTCCAGGACATGCCAGCTTTATGATTTCGCACTTCTATGTAATAACCTGGGTTTTTCTTCCAACGTCATAAAATGGATATGTTACAGCAAGTATGGTTGTACTTAACTCAGACAGACAGGATCCTTAATTAAGGTCTTTCATGTAACACATGGTCTCTAAAAACTGAGTGTGTGTGTGATACACATGCTGTCAGCATTTCTTATGGCTTTCATCTTTCAGCTGAAAGCTGGGGGGGGGGTTATTCTAAGAGCATCAGATTTTTTTTAGCAGAGACAGTCAGTCATACATTTTATATTAAAAAAAAAAAATGATACAGCACTCCGAACTGGCTATCTACATCACAGACTGTAGTCCCGAAGGGGAGAGTCTTTGTGGACAGTTTGAACAGTCTGTAGTCTGCCAGGTGTAGGATGTGTATTGCAATGTCAATAAGGTAAGAAAAGTCTGGACTTACCAGTCCCTTGAAGAACGAAAATGGTTCGGCACCTGGATCTCTAGCCAAAGACGCTCACTGGCAGCATTCTTCAGATACAGATGGGCGGAAATCTTATGGAAAGGACAGGATGGCATGTCTGGAAACTGCTGGATTGATGTAATCTGGAAAATGGAACCTTGGAACAGGAAAGGAACAGTTGGTCTGAAGTCATCATCCAAAAACCCAGGCGATGAATCGGGGAACAGCTGGGTTGATGTCCTCTCAGGATATGATGTCATCTCTGGAAGGCCAGGCAATGGAACTGGAAGGAACACTGCAAGGCTGATGAATCTGGAGGCATCTGGATCCTGGAACACCAGACTGGCAGAACAACATGGGTACGGCAAAGACTGGATGGCAGCACTGGCTACCACTGCTCTGCTTTCCACTCAGTAAGCATGGGCACATTCGCAGGAAGTTGGTTGCATTGGGGGTAGTACCACAATGGGTCAGGTGTGAGAATTATTACCCTGTCTGGGCACTAATAATTCACACTGTAGAAGTTCTCATGGCCCTGTCCATCCACAATCCATACAGTGTCTATGAACAGTGTCCTGCCCACTTTCCAATACATTAATTTTTCTTTGATCACTTTATGTCTGACAAATCGAGTTGCAACTGGATGCAGGTCTTTAGTTGCCTCTTCCACTATCCAGGCTTTCCTGTTTCTCTCAGTCTCCTCCCAGACTGTCCGAGGAAAGGTAGGAAAGGATATCCCATAGATCTCATTTGCCTTCCTACAAACCAGCCTTTCCTCCTTATTAGACTTGGTCAACTTAAGACCACTGGCCTGGATTGGGGGCGGCGAGTCGTGGTTCTGCCAGTGACGCATGCTCAATGCTTCGTAAAATGGATCGCTAACTCCTCCTTGTGGGGACAGAGCTGTGGAGTCACCAATCTCTTCTTCAGGCTCCTCCGAGGCAAGAGCCCGAGGCTGTGGACTAGCACCTTCTCTATAAGGATACATAGTTTCTCCCTCCTCCTCATCCTCGCAGAGGATCTGAGCCCAGGAATGAGCAGTTGTCCTCACTCCTGAGACTGTCCACTCTTCACTGGGTGCGGAGGTCAACATCTCCCATTCAAGGGTCTCTCTCATCTCATCTTCCCCTATGAGACTAGGGCTTGGCCCCTCTCTCCACGGATCCGCTGATGCTCCCTCCGCACGGTCCATCTGTGACCCGGAGCTGGAGACATCATCAACACTCTGCTCTGCCTGTATATCCACACCCTCTTCCTTTGTGCCACACTCTGTTGGGCTTCCCCCAACAGGCTCTACTTAGTGCTGTGTGCTGCCACATGCAGAATCTTGAAGCTTTATCCACATGGGAGCCAACTGAAACTTGGGTGCATTTGTTAGGCCCTGTTTTTCTAGGCACCCAGAACAGTGAGGAATCATGAAGATGTCCCTTACAGCCTTGAGGCATATTATGCATACTCTGAGTATCCAGGAATCGCCACATGAGGAGACAAACGTCCCCCATAGAAACATCTCTCTATGTCTTTCAGCTTGTTAACCTCTTCCACTGTCATAGCCCGGGCATGATCCGGGTAGCGGGATGATCCCGAAGCCATGACTGCAGAAAAAAACAAAAGCTCAGTGTTATCTCAGATTTCACTTTGGTTGGAAAAGTCTCACAATATGGCTCCCCTGCTGCTGTGTTTACTTTAATTTACTACCCCACCCTGTTATGGTGGCGGCAGCACTCCTGGCACATCAACATTCTGTTTCTGACTCAAGCCACTACGCATCCGATTTACATGCTTACTGATAAAGTTCACTCAAACTGTACAGACTGCACTGTTTTACTCCCTCAGCACATCTATATGATTTTTACAGGACTTTTCATTCACTTTAAATCACTTGTTCTTGCTTAAAGTCCCTAAAGCCACAGTATTTCATGCACAGGCTTGCCTGTTTTTGTTGTATCTCTCATATAACCCACAGTCTCTCACTTTGCTTAGAAAATCACACTGTTCCGGAACCCATAATTATGCTCACAGTGTAATGCTCAGAATTCTTGCTAGGTTGATTCACTTTACACAGTCCTTCATTGCAAAAACAATTACAGTGTTTATACACAAATTCAGCTGGCTTTGGAAAAAAAATCACACAGTTTAAGCTGTTTCTCTGAATGGTACTCACTGGATCAGTAGCTGCCATTTACGATGGAATTTTTGGCCTACAGCCAATCCTGGAGGCCTCTGGACTGAAGCGGGCTGGCAGTCCTGCCAATTGTCCTTTCGAACACCACGCTCTCTACCAAGTCGATCGAAGTGTGGGTTGAGCCTGATTTTAAACAGAAAAGCCTGATATTCTCAGTTTTACAATGTTTGCAGTCACTGCGACGCTCCTCCTGGCAAGCCAGCTCACACACCACTCGCTCTCTCCCTCTTGAACACTGGGCAGCCTCTGAAGCTGGCTTGGGGGCAAGACTGATTGCAGTCTCACCAGTCACTCGACACCATACAAATGAGCCTCTCTCTCTCTTCTCGTGCTTTTCTCCTCCATGGCGATCGTCAAGCAGGCAAAATTTAAACTGCAAAGCAACTTTTTTTGTTTTCAATGGTGACTCCTCGGCAGGAGCACCATTTTAACCATTTTTCATGGCATTTTCCTTGGTGACTCCCCCAGTCCACACAACAAGCACTTTAAACTTCTAAGGCACAAATCTCTTTGTTTCCCACAGTTTTCCATACTTTTTCTTGTCACAACTTGAAATGTAAAAACTGGCAAACATTATTTTTTGACGCAGGACAAGGGGCACACACAATCTGGCTTTACAACTTCTTGGTAAACGGCACAATTATAGTAGCACATGAACAGCAGCACACAGTGGTACATACAGATGGCATTTCTGTGGTCAATCCCTTATGCACAATGCTTCCGACTTTTTGGGCTACCTACTGCCAGACAGACAAAATGCTAGCCACAATCTGAGCAAACCTTTCTTGCTCTCTCCCAATTCCAAACAAATCCCAGCGATGCCTCCATTTTGTAACCTCCCCCCACTGGCCCCTTTTTTTTCTCTGTCAGCAGGGCTGCTCCTCTCACATCCAAGTGCCACTGAGAGGAGTGGGGGTAGTCACTACAGATTATCTTTTGCAGAAACTCTGTGTGGACTCATTATTTCTACTACTGAGCCTGCCATTCTCAAGACAGGCAAACCAAGTGTGGCAACTACCTGGCTCACACCTGGGGGGACCATTTAGCATAGCCATCAGCCTGGGTCCTTGAGAGAAAACGTTTGCTCAGCATTGTGCTAGGTTTGTACTTCTGGTCAGGGGCACCCAAGTAAATCCGGATGCTGGAAGCAATAACTGAAATGTCCAAACCAGGATGGGATTCTAGAGTGTGGCTTTTATTCACATAACACAGAGAATAACAAAGCAAAGATGGACCCCCACAGGGCTACACTCACTGGTAATGCAGATTACTGAGGTACAGAGCACACTTCTTCATTACAAACCCTCAAGTTCAAACAGATCTGGGCACACAGAGCCTGAACTGGTACACTTCTCTTCTATTCCTTGACGTGGCACCCCGGCCAGTACAAGGACACTTTTCCATACGACATAGAAGTTGACAGTGGCTCCCTAAACCACCCATGCACATTTTCTAGCTCTTGGAAAATCCAAAATCCCACATCTGGGTGATTTCTTCAGATATTGGCCAAGTGCCTGAGAGAAAACCATAGGCGCCCAAACTGAACCGGAGAGGTAAACCTGGTTACTCCAGATGGGGGGTCTCCTACCTCTTGCTCCCAAATCTATACTCAGCCATTTAATTGGTTACAACACCTTTCTTAGAACTACTGTTTGTAGATGCTCTCTAGAAATGTTTAGCACATTTAACACTCTACATTTCACTCTGGAAGTGTCCTGACTTTAAAAGTTCTGTAGGTGGCTATGTCTTTACCCTAGACCCCCACTGTTGAAGATGCTTCTAAGCCATACACAAACTAAAAGTTCTGTACTTGGCAAGTGTTCCTTTGACCCCACAGTAGGCAGACACTTTTACTCTAAACTCTGTCTCGGTGAACATTGTCTCTATTTCAGGGCAGAACTCACCAAAGGTATGCAGGTACCCCAGGGCTTCTCTCCAACATATTCTCTGGTACTCAAAGAACACCTTGATTCTCAGGCAGCTTCTCCATGTCTAGGCTGGCACAGGGGATTGCCTCTAAATTCCGGGAATCCCCCAATCCCTCTGGGGACGGGGCACTGGAACAACTCTAGGAACGGTCTCTACCACTTTCTTCTGGTCTCTTCTGTGTTCCTCTTTAGGGTGAGAACACACAACCCCTTCTTTCTACGGTAGCTCTATAGCAGAGCTAGGGTCTGAAGGACTGCACAATGCAGCACTTCTCACTCTCTTGAGTCTCCATTCAGAATGCTGTCTGAAAACTGACTTGAATTCCCCAGCGCTCTACTGCTAACCCCCTGCAGCTAGCATTCCATTGTGGCTTATGCTGCTGTGAGAATTCTATGGTGACATCATCACTCCAGTTCAGCTGAAACTGAGCACAGAGTGAGACAGTGTGAAACCCATTTAACTGGCATCTCACAAGCTGCCTTTCTCTGCATGCCACTGGTTCTAAGTAGGATTCTAGTAACCCCTGGGAAAAAAGGGGTTACATGTTGGACTGCTCTCCTCTCCTGGGGCGGGTTATGGGATAGCGTTGCTCTGTAGCAGCTTCTGGTGGAGACCAGGAGCACTACAAGTGCGTAACAGTAGAAGGGAATAAGAAAAGCGTGAAAAGGCACGCATGCCATCAGGATGACAGCGGACCACCTCCCCGTGCTGCTCAGCCGGGATACCTCTGTGGCTGCATTTCCACACCCTACATAGAGTAAAGGAATGCCTACATGCATTCTGGTCCCCCCTCCCAATGGCCCTGGATGGGTAAGGGAGGCCCCCTGGCAAAGGGATACGTCTGGGTCAACAGAGGCGGAGGAGCAGCAGGATGGGCAACCAGAGAGCGATAATGGGAGACTAGCCGCCCGAAGGAGTGGACGACTATGTGCAAGGAGGAGGCAAAAACAGATAATACAAAAAAAAGGGGCACCCAGGATTTTAAATATATAGATTTACAAATATTGATCAGAGTCAAGGGATATAGTGGAAAAATATTGACCCTGAGGGATGAACTGTTGCCTGACAGTTGTATTAGGAGGAAGGTCAAAATTTTACCACTATAGTCCAAAGCATTTCTGGTCAGTATCTGTTTTATAAAACCTTTTATAAGATATGTGCACCACCTCTTTCTCTCCCTACACACTAGTTATAGGTAAATGTAATATCTTATTCTTACCTTTATTTTCTTTTAGTGTGGTAGTCCAGTGTAGGGCTGCATTCCTTTCTTTTCCTGTCTTCTGTTTCCCTACAGTCCTGCCACCCATCTGTAGACAGACAGGTCTGTGTGCAGCCCAAATAGCCCCACTATGACTGTGCCCAGTGGGAGGGCTTTGTGTCTGAGTTGCCTCATAGTTGTGGCAAGAGAAAATATGTTTTTTCACTCCCTGCTTTTATAGCAGCCGAGAGAGAGAGAGAGAGAGAGTGCAAGCACACGCACACTGTGTTCCCTTCTCATCTTCACTCTAGTTCTGGCAAAAATAGTAGCAGTGGGTGGAGGAGGTAGTGAGAAAGAGAACATAAGGTTTTGCTTAAAGAAAGTTTTTTTTTTTTTTTTTATTCTTCCGCTGTGCACTGGACAGGAGGTCTGATTGACGTTGGGGACAGTTACAGACAGTCACATCAGAGACAGTTACATCAGGAGGGGAAGAAACTAAGAGTCAGAATACAATGTTAAGATACTTGCCACAATTTTTTACCTTCAGCAACTGTAAAAGCCGCTTACCGCTGAAGCAGTGAAGCACGAGCATTGCTATGGCAATCATCTCTAACGCTTCACTGTTTCATGCCAAAGCTGTCGAATCTCGTTCTGTAACGAATTAGTGTACAGGTTGACTGGTCAATAGTTCAAAAGACTGTTGCCCAGTCTAGTGAACGTTTTGCTAGTTTCAAAATGAACTATTGACTAGTTTCAGTTTGAAACTGGTCAGCAGTTCAAAAACTTTCAGCGTCATGTGACTGGCTCTGGTAAGGTCATATACAGCTACTGAGCTGGTAACAGGATTGGGGTGGGAGAATAAATAATACAAGATTAGCAGGAGAAGATAACATACTGTAAGGTGCAATAGTAAGAAAAAGAAAAATACATTACAGTAAGAATAGAAAACTTTATAGCTGAGCGATAATGGTATACAAGCTGATAGGCAGCGCAATACAAAATAAGGATGTAAAGCAATGTGTTAAGGCACACGTGCAATACAGATACAATACAGAGAACAAATGCCAGATAAGAAAGAGGATTAACACCACACAGATTGCACAGAGGTACGAGTACTGTCCGCATCTGCAGTAAAGTAGGTACAGGAGCAAAACATTACCAGTTGCGAAATACTGATTAGTAGCAGTTTAAAGCCACACAGACTGGAGGCCATGGTGAGTAGGAAGTTGCTCCCAGACTTTGGGGGGGGGGGCATCAACAAAACTGGGAAGGGGGTTGTAAGGGTCAAGGATCAGGTACAGTCTGAGACTCAGCAATTGCCCCTTCCCCCCGGCAATAGCGATAGACAGAAACCAAGCCCTAGATTATTTTTGTTTGACCTTCACAAATGCCTGCAATATCTTTGCCCCCCTAAAAGACCACAAAAGTAAGAGGGACTGGTAACCCCTGGCTTTCTGACTCTGTGATTGAGCTCATTCATATCAGAGACAACTTATGGCACAAGGCCAAAGCAACTGGGAAACTACCTGACCTCACTGCCTACAAGGAAGCCAGAAATAAATGTACAAAGCCCATCCAGCTGGCCAAGGCCTCTTACTATAATGATCTCCTCAACAGGAGCTGAGGTAGTGGTAAGGAGTTTTGGAGCTTCGTGAAATCTCTTACAGCGAGGGCACACAGGGCACCACCAGACCTCATTGTAACAGCTTCAGAAACTCTCCAGGAGCCTGGTGATATTGCTAATGTGTTCAACCATGCATTCACAGACCTGAGCACTGTGCTACCGAGTGAGTACCTGTCCCCTCTGCCACCTGATCAGCTCCTCTGCAAGAATCCGACCCCTCTATTGCAAAACGGTATAACACCATTATATTTTAGGCAGATCTCCAGGTCCGATATCTTTAAGTACGTCATGTGGGTCCTAGGTAAGACTAGGATGGGGAGTGACCTAATCGACATGAAGTTGATGCACGCACTTTAAATGAACTAGCTGAGCCACTCACCAAACTCTTCAATGCTTCTCAAAGGTCGGGTGTGTTCCCTGACAAATGGAAGGTAGCATTTGACACCCGTCTATAAAAGTGGTGATAGAACCAACCTAATTATAGACCTATCTCCATATTAGCCCCCTCTCAAAAGCCCTAGAATGAGTGGTCTCTGACTGGCTTACAGAGTACTTAGAGAAGTACAACCTGCCATGCTCACAACAGCATGGATTTCGAAAAAATAATTTTACCCAAACCGCATTGATAGACTACACCTCTGTACTATATGACACCTTAGATAATGGGATGGCAGTGGGGTCTATCTTCATAGACCTCACCAAGGCATTTGACACCGTCAACCATCAGCTTCTGCTAAACTGCCTTGGTTCCACTGGCCTGTCCACAAGCACTGTAGCTTAGTTTGAAAGCTTCCTCTTGGGAAGAACACCGTGTGTTAGAATTAGCTGTACTGTATAGGAGCCAATGGAGGTGAGCCTAGGTGTCTCCCAAGGGTCAATCCTAGGGCCACTACTATTCAGTCTTTATATTAATTCTCTACCATCTGCCTGACCAGCACACATGGTACTATATGCTGATGACGTGGTCATGTCAGTACCTAGCAGAGAAATGTCCACTATCACCTCTGAATTGCAGACCAACTTTCAAGGGCTGGAAACATGGTTTTCCCAGAACAAGCTATTACTCAACTATAAAAAGACCAAAGACTTGCTCTTTACAGTATCACATAATAAGAAAAAGTACGTCCCGTTGCTCATAAGGAGCCAAAAAGGTGACATACTTAAGTATTTACATTTAAGCACCTTGGTGTTCACCTGTATGACACCCTTACCTTCTCAGTGCATATAAACCAAGTCATCAAATCTGCCGATACAAAACTTGGTGTTCTCTATCGGCACCGACTCTCAATAACGCCTGAAGCACAGAAGCTGGTTGCGAGCAGCTCAGTACTATCAACAATTGATTATGGGCTGGTAATTTATGGGTCTGGCTCTGATACAGCACTAAAAACAGTGAACACCCTCTTCAGCAAGGTCTGCCGACTAGTCCTTGGGGCCAACCATCTAACCCACACTTGTTCACTATACAAGGACACGGGCTGGCTCTCCCTTCACCTTAGAACTCAATACCAGACCTGCATGCTAATTAAAAAATCTATGCTCTGACTTATGCCAGAGGCCACCAGTTTATTCCAACACGTGCAACCTACTGTTAATACCAGAAGTGTAAGCGGTGGGAGGGGGCTTCTTGTGCCATTCAAGCACACCATGCTAGCTCAGCGATCCATCCTACAGAGGACCCAAGTGGTTAAATGGCCTACCTACCACCCTTATCGATTGCTGCATGATAAGCCAGTTCACAACTGGGCTGTACTCCCACCTTACCAGCGAGAATAACTGTTCTTGTCTTACATAATTGCTGGCCTGTTCCTGATTCACCTTTTTATCACTCCATGCCCCCCACCTCTGCCCTGCCAGATCTCTCCCTCCCTATCCTCCTGTCCACTCCTCCTTCACCCATTACACCCAACTACCCTACCACCCTGATATAACTGTAATAAAGCCCTCTCTGTATACTTTGGCCCCCTCTCCACCCCTGACAAAGCCAACTCTTGGCTGCTAATGTATCCTTCCTAATTTATTCAGAAGCCAGGGATATGCACCAGCCCTTTACTGTACCTTGCACTTGGCTAAGCTATGTACTGCACTCTTAGAGTGATGCTGCTCCTGTCACTTACTCCTGTAACCATGTAACCATTATTCATTGTACCTGTTTGCCTCTGTATACCTGCAACCTGTATAGTATACTTAGCATTTCCGGTTTTTGGTTTTAACTGATAATAACCAATGAAACACCACCAAAGTGTTTTTCGTGATTTTGGTTAAAACCAATAAGCACCGAATTACTGGCACATCCAACCTACAATATCCCTACAGTGGTAAATGATTTCTCTCCCATCTGCTCAGCGAATTTCGTACTTTGTACCACAGTGACAGCAACAGTGAGAGCAGTAAGTTCGCACACCACTGACAGCTCCCCACCTAGCAGATCCATGGATGTTCAGTTTCCCTCACAGAGTGCACTGTGTTGCACTTGGCGATCGAGAGAGATGTCGTCCCATAGCTAGTTTTGCTCCATAACTTTTCCCTGCCCCCCCACTCGCCCTACCAACGATCTCCACTCTGTGCGAGTGAGTCCTTGCTGCAGCTGGTGATGTGGGAGACGGGAGGGAGACAGAAGCATAAGCGAACAAGAGGCAGACTAGACAGAGACCAAGTGACATCAATCGAGCGACAAGGAGTGGACAGTAGCGCAAGACACAAGCTAAGTGACATGCTCTCACTAACTGTACCAAAGCAGTCAAGTGTGCTTTTCTCTCTCTGTGAGTGACATGTCACTGCTTGTGGCCAGTAGTAAGTCTCATCCTCCACTCACCCAGCATCAAAGCAGGACATGATATGTAGTATGAAAGAGACAGAGGAAGCCCTTCCTCCACAACAATATTCCTTTTCTCTCTCTCTCTCTCTCTCTCTCTCTCTTTCTCTCTCTCTCTCTGATTGGGAGGTGTACTGGATGTGGGGAGAGATATTGGAAGTTCCTTTCCTCTCGTAAGTTTAGTTTTTTTTATATTTTTATCTGAGAGATGTTAACGGGAATGTGCCTCTTCTTAAAACCTGCAGTTCCATATGTGTTTGCCCCAGCACTCAGAAACTGTTCATGTAACTTTTTTTAGGGCTCACAAGTCAAAGAACACTCAGTTTTTAATGCAGATGTAATGTCGGGGGAGGGGGCGCATATGTATACAACCTGTTGTTTGATAGTGAAGGACAACTGTCCCTCTGTATATTGGGAGGGGTGGGAGAGTCTGCGTAGATTAATTATTCGGATGTGCGTTAATCCCCAGTAATTATAATAAACACTGATAAATACTGATAATGTGTTATGACTTATTTATTTACACTGGAAAACACAGAATTTTAATACTTAAAAAAATTGCAAGAAAAGTAGAAAAATAAACACCGTTTTTGTTGAAAAATAAACACCTAAAACCGGAAACCCTAAATATACTGTATTTTGTCTGACTTGGAACCTGTGTAAATGAGTTTATGGCTCAAAAGTATTGATCTGAAGCTGAAATAAATAAATGTAACCTCCCCGTTACCCGGGGTTACAAGAATCCCAGTTAGACCTAGTGGCAGGCAGGGAAAGCAGCTTGTGAAACTCCAGTTAAATGGATTTCACACTGTCTCACTCTGTTCTCAGTCTCAGCTGAGACTGAGGGATGACATCATTTTAGAACTGTCGCAGCTGCATAAGCCACACTGGAATATTGCAGCTGGAGGTTAGGATAGAATGTTGGGGAATTTGAAGTGGGTTCAGTAGTAGTCTGTAGTAGAGTGCTGAAGAGGGAGGAAGTGTGCTGCAGCTGCAGGCCCTCATAGCCCTCTGCTCTGACAAAGAGCTATTTTTTTTGGCTTAGGTGTGTGTTCTCACCTGAAGAGGAACACCAAAAGTGGTAGAGACCGCTTCCAGTGGTTCAGAGCCCCATCCCTGCGGGGATGGGGGGAAGGAATCAGCCTGCTTCCAGGGGCAAATCCCATGATCCAGCTAGGGGAATAAGAAGCTGCCTAAATTTAAGTTCGTGCTGAGGCACCAGAAGTTCTGGACGAGATTTCTTTGAAGAGAGAACACCTGTGGGGCACCTACAACCAAGGGGTGAGTTTGCTGTGCTAAAGGGCCAATGTGTTTTCACCTGAGGCAAGATGAAACTAAAGTGACTTTTACTGTGGGGTCAGGAAAAGACAGCCAAGTACAGTTTGGAAGATGTGGGGACTGGACTGCTTAACTCTGTGGTGGTCTAGAGGAATGGACACAGCCACTTATTAAGTATGTTCAAGTTCAGCACAAATGGGATGGAAAAATAGTAGCCTGAATGTGGCATACATTTAAAGAGAATCTACACAGCAAAGTGTTTTAAAGGATGAGGTGTTACAGTTCAGAGAAATGGTCGGATATGAATTATGGGAGTGAGAGGTGGGAGACCCCCCCCATCAGGAGTAACCAAATTCACCTCTACGGGTTTGCTTTGGGACACCTGTTGCTTTCTCTCAGGTACTTGGCCAGTGCCATAGGAAAGTACCCAGACATGGGATTGATGAGGAAGATTCCCTGATGGAGCGAGAAGTACTCATAGGTGGTCTAGGGAGCCACCAGTAAATGTCCCATGCTATATGGAAAGTGACCAAAGGGCTGGCAAGGGAGCTGTGCCAGGGAAACCGAAAAAGAGTTGAGTTAGGGCAGAGTGCCCAGAGTGTTTCGAGACCTGAGGGTTTCAGTGTAAAGAGGATGTGTTCTGATCTCCATAAATCTGCATTACCAGGAGTGTAGCCCCCATGGTGGTCCATCTATGCTTTGTTATTCTGTTGGATGTGAATGAAAGCCACACTTTAGAATTCCAACTTCTGGTATTGGACATTACAGTTATTGCTTCCTGTGTCTGGAGTTACTTGGGTGCCCCTGACTAGAAGTCAGGTCTAGCCAAAATACCGAGCAGCAGTTTTCTCCCCGAGCCCAGGTCCCAGGTGGGGGGTTACATATGGAGGCACCGCATAGTACTAATAACACAAAAATACCACCAACCCGACCCCTGGGGTAACCCACCGGTTACATAAATAAATACAGTTACTGGCATGGGTAATAAAACCACAAAGAAGGATCTTGAGGGAGGAGAAAGATGAGACTGAGTGGCTAGAGGAGAGAGGACCAGAGTTTAGGAAAATGATACAAGAAGGCAATACTGTAGTCTTTCTTGAGGGGAGGAAGAGGGAATGGGAGGCAGTGTTCTGGAGGGATAGGAGTAAGGAAGATAGGGTGGAAAGGTAGGGAGGGAGAGAACCAGGCCAGAGTTTGGAGGAGAAGGAAGCTCAGTGAGCAAGGTGTCTGGCATCAAGAGAAGAGAGCGAGAGGGAGGAGTAAAATGAGCAGTGGTGGGTACAAGGAGAGCAGTCTACAGCAAAACAGCAGAATGAGTGAAAGAGAGGATCCAATTTGGCATTCGCTTTGCTCAGCCACTCGTTGCTAGGCAGCATTGTTGGCAGCATTCCTGATTGAATAAAAACCTTATTCCTGGATACTTTATGGAATAGCTCCTATTTATACATTGCTAGTAGGCATAGTAAAATGCAAATAAATGCATTAATTTTCATGGTCAGGGGAGTTAGAGTGAAAATAATTCATATTTATTTCCATTCCAGCTCAGAGAACATGTGGTATTTCCACTCTAGTTCCATAATGTTAAGAACAAAATCTTCCTTTATGCCTAACATTCTATCCAGGCCTACCAGTAACAAAATGGCACACAAACATTACTTTACAATTGGGATTGCACAAATAGCAATCAAACTTACCAGCCCCTGACATTGTGTAAATTGCACATGCCATGGGTTACATGAAAACAATTTACTTTAAATGGCTAGATGTGACCTCTAAAGACCTCAGTCATGGCCCAGCCAGTCGTGAGATCAATAGAGGTCATAACTAACCATTCAAAATAAAGCATTCATTTTCATGTAGACAGTGGCATATCCACACAGTATATAGGCATGTATATAGTCCCAGCTGTTGTGGTTGTTTTGGGATATACCCCATAGGTAGGAATGTGATCTCTGGTCACCTGCATGGCAGTATGATGCTTTGCCACTGGGCCATCGGGGAGGCCCTGGATCAATATATTTTATATAAAGATATGTTTTGTGCTTAATTGATGTTCGAATCTCTTGCCTTGTTAAATATGTAGGGCAGGGAGTAAGGTTAGCCTAAGGAGGTTAATGATATTGCTTATTAACCACTGTTCACACATTTTTGTGATGGACTGGGTCTTTTGAAAATGTTGCTTTTTCACGGGGTGTAAAATCATTATGTTGACAGAAACTGCATTTAACTTTAATGTTGTGTCTTTTTTCCCTTTTTTTGTCTTCATTTCATGATAAGTCTTTGAAATGTTTCACATTAACAAGTACTTATTCTACGGTCTCTGGATCTAAAACATCTGCCTGCCCCAACTGATGTCACAGTTACTGTGTGTGTTCATGTTATTAGTTAGTTGTAATGGTAAGCACTACACTGTCTTAACAAGTGCTCTTTGAAGTTGATCAGTCCTGACAAAAGGTTTATAAAAGACTGTTTGGATATGTTCGCAAAAATAGTCAAGAAAACCTGGGAAAGACAAGTCAAATTTCAAACAGGTGCTGTCTGGTAAATTAGGAATGAACACAAGAACAGGACAAGCTGCAGGTGAGTTTGGGTGCAGTAATGCAGGCCAGGTAGAGGTACAAAGCAGAGCTGCTGTTAATCCAGGTTCTGCAAATGCAACCGTCTAAATACAGACTTGATGGCAGCAAAAGCAGTACACTAGATCTATGGGGTATAGTCTAGACACTGGCTTAAAGGGACACTGTCAGCTTTGCCCCTTCGTTTTTGGCCAAACGTAAACAGTGTGCCTCTTGGCACACATCCATCACATACATTCTGCAGAACATCACTATATATGCCAAATGTAATGACTTGTTACCATTGTTTTACATTTTAACGAAGTAGTTTCCCAGTCAGGACCACGTTAAGTCCTCCACATACCGGAAGCACATCCAGGCCAGGGCCGCGCGTCTGCCACGAATGCAGCCCCGAAGTACGATTTTTTCAGACTCAGCTTGCAGCTACACATTGCGTGGGTACCTCACCCTGTTCTAAAATGCTCCATCTATGAGTGACTGCAAAGCGAGCACTGGGAGTATAGTAATTAATTTTTGTATATCGCAGCCCAAATCCCACGCATTCACACCAGAGGCATAATCAAAGATCTCATGCATGCGCAAGAGTGTGCCGTTAGTGCGCATGTGTGTGATGGATGTGTGCCAAGAGGCACACTGTTTACATTTGGCCAAAAACGAAGGGGCAAAGCTGACAGTGTCCCTTTAACAGATTGCATTGTCATATGTGGCCATGTCACAGTGAGGCTACAACGTCAATGTTACCAGACTTGTATGGAGTAGTGTTTGTGCAGCACAGACTACAAAATGGGTAATGAAACTAGGGAATTGGTGAGTGTGGGGGGTCGGGGTTGAATGCCAGCATAACCGGGTGGAGACCCAGTGTGATTGCAGATGAAATTTTGTAGATAAGATTTACTATCAAATCAAATCATTTTTCAATGATCAGTGTCAGTGTCTGTAGTTGCTCTCACCCCTGCTTTTTACCTTTTCTTAGTATGCATTCCTCCTTGTGTTTTGTTCTTTAGAGAACTGTATTAGCTGCAGGGAGACTGTTCACATGATTATATAACGGAGGTGAATATCTGCTCTTTAAAAGAAATGTGTCTACAGTCTTTGAGGCTTGCTCTGTTCTTTGCAGGTATGGATGGGTCCAGGATAAAGTTGCTATTGCTCGAATTGAACCTCATCCCTTGTGTGCTGCTAATGTGACAGGCATCATAGTACTGAACTACACCGCCTTCGATGACAAATATGATGTCTATTGCTTCAACGCATCAGGTACTCACTGAGCTTTTTATATCATAGTGGAAGGAAGGTTGAAATATTAGGGCAGAGTGGTCCAGTTGTGCTGGGGCAGGGATCAGCACTGACAGCCAGAAGGAAAAACAGAGACTGAGCAAGCACCGCAAAAGCTGTAGATTAGACAGTGAGTGCACTGCAGAAGGGCGACTAGCCCTAATGGGAACAACAAACGCAGGCAGCAGTGCACACCAGACACTGGGAGACAGCTTACAGCAAAACAAGTTACTCAAAAGAATGAGTTGGTTCATGTTTCAAAGGGAGACTAGAAATAGTGAACAGCTGTGATGCCCCTTGAGAAAGCTCTGGGTGAGTGAAAGCGCTGGGACTTGTGTGGCTGGGTACTCCCTTCCTTAGCTATTTTGGATATTTGCTCCGGTATCTTTTTGGATTTATCCATTCCACTTCCCCACAGTAACTCCCTCTGGACTTTGAACTGTGAACTGGGCCAACTTATTTGTTGACTTACTGACAAACTAACTGTTGTGAGTGTATCTCTGCATCCCGTAACACATGTTCTCTAATAAAGTTGTCCCTGTCTGTTAAGAGCAGTTCACAGTTCTGGTCCCTCTCTGTGGCATGATTTGATTAATTCTTTTTTTTCAGCAATTAAATAAATGTTATTGAAGTTTTTTTTGATGAATTCTTTTTAAATAACTTTTGTTGTAAGCTGTCTCGCGGCGTCTGGGGTGCACTGCTGCCTGCATGTGTTGCTACCTGGAAGACCTGGGTTCAGATCTAGGCTCCAGCTTTCCTACCCTGGGTCGATAGGGAAAAACAAATCATGAAGGTTAGATTCTTGGGGGGGGGCACTGGCCACTCAGTTCATTTTCTTAAAGAGTAGCTCTCTACTAAAATAGAATGCTTCAGACCATTAGATTTACATGAATTTGGTCCTGTTTTTGTATTTTCTAGTTTTTGTATACTTTCCCTGTTAATTATGTATTACAGTATTTAGTTATTGTTGGACAGACATGTGAACTAGATCATTGAGTGCCTATTTTCAGGCACACTGTTTAATGTTACATGATCAAGTTTTTTTATGTAATGGCATATTAAAAACATAGAAATGTTTAAGCAAGAAGGGATTACTAGAGGTTGGGGTAACTATTTGGGGTGTGATATGGCACAAGGCACAGCTGAGTGCCATATTGCCCCTAGTAAGTGATTATTTATTTATTTGTAGTTTCGGATTAACACCTTTGAGCCAGAGGCTCATTTACAAAGGCTCTAAGTCAGTAGATACAGACAAAAGAACAAAATAGTACACACAGGTGAACAAAAAAACTAACATAAAGTGCCAAGTGCAAATACAGAGAGTACAGTATAACAAGTTCAGCAGGTAGAAATACATGCTTTACAATGAAGAGTAGTTAACACCACCAACACTGCCTGAGTGCGGTACAATACTTGGGAGAGTGTGAAGTGCAGTCAAGGATGGAGTGTCCAAGTCTGTCGAGGGGTAGAAAGGTAGAAGCAGCCATACCGACCATGTTCATTGAGAGGCGGGGTGGTGAGGTGAGGGAGGTAGCGAGGAGCAGGGGGTTGGTGCGATTGATGGGGGAGAGGGGTGCCATAGGGTTGACATAGGGCTGGGAGGAGGAGGGATGAGAGAGAGGGCTAGGGTAAGGGGGGAGTAGATGGGGTGGGTGATGATAGCAGGGGTGGAGGGGCATGGAGGGTGGGGTTTGTAGGGATTAAGCAGGGGGGGCATTATCAGTTAGCTAGGGCACTGACAATCATATGTGATTGACTGTTATCTCACTCCTTAGAGTGCCTCATTCTGTTATTAAAAATAATATATATTTCAAAAGAAATTGTTAGAAGGATATCTTTTGAATGTTTTTCTCATTGAAAGGGAGATTTTTAAATAAAATAGTGCATCCACCAGCTGTTTTAAGAATGCTGGTTCAGAACCAGAATGCATCATTCCAGCTATTCAGCAGTGCTGGAGGATGGAATGCTGACAAGAAGAATAATGTACCATGGAGATCAGGCTGTACATGAGTGTAACAAAGAATCTTCTTCAAGTATGTATCTTGCAGCAGGGCATACACTTGGAATATATGCACCAGAGCATGCTTTTTCATGGTAGCTTTGACCAGCAGTGCTGACTGGGGGCGTCCCACGATGACACAAGTCCATGCATATGTATAAATATGTGGGCAGCCCCTGGCGGCCTCAGTTCCCATCTGGTGACCAGCTTGCAGAGTGTCTTCGTGGGTGGCCCCGGCCCCAGTCAACACTGCTGGTGAAGGCTACCATGAAAGAGCGCCCTCTGGTGGACGTTTTCCAAGTGTACTGTATGACGTGCTGCAGGAGATCCTCTCGAAGATCTACTGGTACAGTAAGTATTAAACTGTACTTTATTGTAAGGGTCTCAGAATACTGACAGCCAATTTGATTGCAGCATTTCTGAGACCTTTTTATAATACATATTAGACAATGGCAAGAAAATGTATTGCTGTCTGGTCACTGCCCATGTTCAGCAGTTATGTGATCTGAACATGGTTATCTGAGCATAACATCACTGTATGAAGGTCTGGCACCAACATGACATCAGAAAAGGAAAAAAGAATCACTGGGCTCCTACATCTCAAAGCCTCCCCTGATTCTTGCTTCCTATTATTTTGATTTATTTATTGAAATGTCGCCAGGAAGGCGCACTGAGCAATCAGTTGCTCGTCTCCCGGTGCGACCTGGGGGGAGGGGGAACAAAGGGGAATAGAGAAATAATACATACATACACTCAATACATACATTCAAGTTACATAAGTCAACTTTTCGACATCAGCATAAGACACGTACAGTGTATAGTGTTGTTACATTAAAGTACATTGCTAGAGCAGGTATTAGCATAAAACAGAGGTACATTGTACAGTACAATAAGTTTAATTTACAAGTACAGACATAAGTGCAAGGAGAGGTAAAGGGAGAATAGCGAGGATATGGACAGACGTGGACAAGGGAGGGTTTGGCAATTATGAAGGACGGCAGTTAAAGAGAGACAACAAATTGGAACGCATGCAGAGGAAGAGGGGAAGGTAAATAAGTGCAGGAGGAGCAGGTGGGTTAACATGTGGAATGGACACACATGATGATTTGGGGAGACAGATCTAAGTAAGAAGGCACAGCTGCCAGGAGGAAGGGGTGACCTGTTGGGGCGGGGAAAAGCCTAGACACTAAGGGACCCCTTCAGGATGCAAGAACCCTGCAAGGAGGCTGAGAGGGCTAAAGTGGAAGAGAGGGTAAGGGAGGTTAAAAAAGACTTCAGAGAGGGAAAGGGAGAGAGGGAATGAAGTGGAGGTTATGACTCCATCAATCAAACTTTATTTAACAAGGCAGTTACATCATTGCAGTGCTCCCAGATCAGGCAAAGCATTTTCCTGTAGTGCACCCTAATTTTCCCTGTATTTTCACTGTAAAACTGTGATGAAATTCCAGTAGATTTTCCTGTATGCACAAATCAATGTAAGTATGCAATTGGTGTCATTGTGCCAGTCAATAAAATCACTAGGACAAATGTTCAGGCTGTTTTATGTGTTCTTATTTATTTTAAATATAAAAAATAATCTACAACGTATCACAAAACTACTCTACAACTATAAGAACTTTACATGTAACAATATAATACCATCTTGAGGTTCTGGGAAAATGCTGGAACCTATAAAGCTCGGTTCTCAAGGTTCATATGTCTCCAGAACCTCCTGAAGGTACTATAACTTTGTAATAATACAGTCCCTTATACAGTATTCTGTTTATAGTATGAAATGCCTTAACTTCAAATTTATCCCTTAATCACAGATTGATACATTTTGTGTTCTGCTCACAATACATGAAAGGGGCATAGGGATGCACAAAATGCACGTACCCCACCCTCGCCCCTGCAGCCCACGGACAGGTGCACCCATACCGGCATTCACCAATGCCAATCACCTATCCATGGCTCCTCCCTCAACACACAGGACTCTGCAGGGTGCCCGGGGGAGGAGTCGTCCCAGGCAGACATCCAATGGGATGCCTCTGGGACCCATAGTGGATCCCACATGTAGGTTGGCATGGGTCTGGGGCTGTGCATGCTGATAGCACACACCCAGACCAGTGCGGCACCTTCCAGTCCCAGTGCTGCCTCACATAAACTTTCTGGGCACTTGCCCATCCAGCTGCCCCTGCCACCTCCTGCTGCCCAGCAGTTGGGAGCAGCACAGTGTGCCCTGTCCTGGTCCCCCGGTGACCGAATGCCTGTGTTCATGGAGGCATGCTGTGGGTTATGGCAGGGTCTCCCTAGTGTACCCTGCACCACCCTCTGCGGCCAGCACCACGCGGGTTAGTGAATACACGTAGTGCTGGCATGCCCCCGGAACATCCCCATCGCAGAGCTGTCTGCAGACATGGGGGATCGGGTGCAGTGGGTCTGCATATGCCCCCCTCGTGCATGCCATGCAGGGGGCACAGGGGGTGTGGAGTAGTTACTTGCCCCAGATACGCGTGCATAGCCACTCCACACCAGTCGTGCATTGGGCCTACAGCTCTGTGTACCTGTAGCACTCCATTAATAAACATTGTTTCAGTGTATTGTGTTTTTCATTAGCACGCTTAAGCATCCCCCTACACATACACACACACACACACACACACACACACACACACACACACAGCTTTGTGCACCAAACTCTGAGGTAAAAACAAATATTCCCTTTTTGTTTTTTCATTTATTTTACTAACCTTAGGCCAGACCAGGGTCTGTGTGTCCCTTCTGATCTCACACATATAATTCATAACTCCTGCTTATCTTGATGAAGACACCCCCATACATTTCCTAGGCTCACAATTAAATAGAAACATTGTCTAATTTTTTTTCAAGTAATCTCAACGTCTGGGCTGGTCAGAAGAAGTGCTATCTTAGTGATCTTTTTAAAAACACAACTCTGCTCTGTGCACCAAACAAGCCAAGTAGCACTTAAGCACTCTGTGTCCCCGTCACCCTTTAAAGCCCACCATCATCGAGTCTTTTTTGTCTGGTTCACTTTTTGCACTTCATGTGTTTAAAACAGACAAATTTGCAAAACAAAAGGTTTGTTGCCTTGGTGGTTCAGGCGCTGCTTCCTCAGGCAACACTTAAGCACTCTTTCTTCACCAAAGCATAACACCATCAAGTGATCAGTCTTTTGTCTGACTCATTTTGCACTTAAAATGAGTTTAAAATAGACTAACCTGAGGCTGCGCACAAGAAGGCTTATTTACCTTCAGTGGCTTAGGCTCTGCTAGTCCAGAACAGTGGCATTTGAGATGCAGCTTGGCTGACTCAACAGTGTTGCTGTTTTGAGTGGGGCCACATGGCAGGTGTTTGGATCATGCAGCAGCTCACTGGTTCCTGATCAGAAGATCTGAATTCATCCTCAAAAAGATGCACTGCCAGCATATTACCTTACTACCCCAGAGAAACACAGGCTGCAAATGGACCAACAGAATAATTGCTTAGTGTAGCATGGTCAGCAAACTGAGCACCAATTGGAGGGCTCTGTCTGGATCTTGGCAGCCATGAGATTCATAGTGGGCATTTTCCCGTAGTGTTTGTCCATTCCCCCAGATATTTTAAAAATAAAAGATTTCCTTCCCGTATCCCATTTTTATAGTAAAATTCCCTTAAAATACAGGGATCCCTGTAGATCTGGGAGCACTGTCATTGAGCAAGCTCATTTTCAAGATGGTCTTGGACACAGAGGACACTTTTGCTTACAGTAGACAACAATTCATACAAAAGTAGACATCGGTACAGGCAGTTACAATATACAAAGCCAGTACTTGGATGAATCAGCCATGTAAAGCAAGTGGGAAATATAGGCATTTAAAGTGCAGCATATACAGGTTGTAGCTTATAGAGTACAAGTGAGGAGAGGAAGGAGGGAGGGACATAGAGAAGGGCAGTGGGAAGAAAGGGTATCAGACACATAGTAGAGAGGGAAAATAGGGCAGCCTAATAGAATGAGGCCCCCTGCAAAGCTAATTGATGAGAGGGGGGTGGGTGGTTGCCGTAAAGGGATGCTGGCTGACACGGGAAATAGATGACCCAGGATTACAGAGGTTAAGGGACTCAGTTGAGCAGGGTAAGGCTTTACCTGAAACAATCACACTCCGTTTTCAGGCCTCTGTAGAGCAGCCCCCTAAATATAAAATGGCTGGGCAGCAGGGATATTTTAAGTAATTTTTTGCATGCTATTCCAAAGCACTGTTAAAAAGGGGCTAATGGCAGTTGAGCCAAGACATGTCCTTGTTCATGGTAGCTTAAAGAGGACAAAGGAGGAGGAGGAGTGCCTTAGTCCGTAGGCACCCTTTGAACGTTCAAACAGGTCACAGATATAGGGTGGTAGTTTGTTGGACAAAGGTCAGAATAGCTACACGAGGGCATTTATTTGCCTCCTCATAGAGAGGGATGGCCAATCTAATGCTTGGTACAACGAGCAGTGATGAGTCTGCAAGGGCAAGTCAATAACAAATCTCAATGCACGATGCCAGAGTGTATCCAGCTTAGCCTTAGAGCTGACTAAGTATGGACAAAATAGAGTGTTAAGTGGTGGGAGAAGGTAAGTATCAGGTGGGGGTTAAGGGTGAAATCTGAGGATGGGGAGTGACCCTAGACCACGAGGAACCCCTTCAAGATACTAGAACCCTGCAAGAGGACTGAGGGGCTAGAGTGGAAAAGAGAGAAGGGAGGGAAGTAGACATTGAGAGAGGATGGGGAGAGAGGGAATGAAGTTATGGTTACGAAATTAGATCTGAAATGGTTGTGGACAAAACAAGGTAGTAAAAGGGCACAGATACAAGGGGGTAGGGTGCAGGGAGGGAGGGGGTGCCTAGTAACAGAGGGCACCCTTCAAGATGCTGAGAATCCTGCAAGGGGACTGAGTGGATAGGGAGTAGTGAGGAAGGGAGGAGTCTAGTCTCAGAGGGGCCCTTTCAGGATGCTGAGAACCCTGCAATGGGACTGGGAGAGCTAGTGGGGAGGGGAGAGTTGGTATGAGGACTTTAGAGATGGTGGGGGGGAGACCTAGTTCCTGAGGAACCCCTTCAGGATGTCGGGAACCCAGCAAGGGGACTGAGAGGACTAGAATGAGAATTGGCGGGGTGGGTGGCAGCAGGTCTCGGGGCACGTTGAGGGCAAGGGGAGTGGGAAGGAGTGAGAGCAGGTTAGGATAGGAGTAGGAAGGGGGGAAGGAACTTTGAGGAGTTCTAGAGGAAGGAAGTTAAGGTGGTTTGTTGCAGGAACAGTGGGGTGAGAGGTAATTATGAAGTGCAGAGCTTATGGAGCAGGAGGAGGACGAGTGATGAATTTGAGGAGGGAAAGAATTCCAAAGTTTTGGTAGGTTATAGGAATAGCCTGATTGACTGATAAGGGTGGACCTGCAGGGGACGACCAATGTACGGTGGTAGGCAGATCTAAGGGAGTGGGATGAGGGCGGATGTGTTATAAATGAGGATAAGAGGTAGGAAGGGAGTTCACATAGCCAGTTCTTGGAGGTGAATTTAGTGCAGTGGGAAAGGCCCCTGTTTTACAGAGAGGGCAGAGAAAGGGCTTGATACAGAGTGCAGTGGTGGGTGTGAGAGGGAGCATCGAGGGCAAAGTGGCAGAAGGAGTTGAAAAGGGTGTCCAATCTGATCAGGGCGGTCTTTGGAGTAGCACTATAGACTACATCGCAGCAGTCAGAAATGGGGAGGATCATGTTTTGGACAAGTTCATGACTAGCCACAGGAGGGATGCAGCTGCGGTTCTGGAACAGGGCACCAAGCTTGGGGTGCATTTTTTTCTGGATGGCATCAATATATCCAGGTGTCCAGAGATGTTAAGATGTTGGCCTAGTCAGACACCAAATATCTGAAGGAGGAAGTGTCCTCCAGTAAAGTCCCATCGAGGGTGTGGAAGGAGGGCAGGGAGGTGAGCCTAGAGAGTCTCTGCCTTGTGCCAAAGGTCATGGAGACAGTCTTTTTGGTGTTTAGGAATTGATGGTTAGCAAACCAGAGCTGAACCTTGTCAAAGTCTTCCTGCAAGGTGGATGTAACCATGGTTGGGCATGAGCCAGAAGCATACAGGACCATATCATCAATGTATATATGTATGGCAGAGGAGTGGGAGCAGACAGAAGGGAGGTCATTTAGGAAGATGGAGAATAAAAGGGGACCTAGCACAGAGCCCTGGGGGACACCAGTGCTGATTGGGGGGGGGGTGAAATGGTATTGCAGATTTTTACAGATTGGGATCTGCCGGTGAGGTAGGTCTTGAACCAGCTAGTGGCTAAGGGGGATAGGCCAGCTGATGAAAGGGAAACAATGAGAAGGGAATGAGAGATGGTGTTGAATGCCTTGGCTAGGTTGACAAAGATGACTGAGGTGATTTAGCCATTATCCATTCCGGTAAGGATAGAATCAGTGAGATGGAGAAGGGAGGTGGTAGTGGAGTGATTTTTCCTGAATCCAGATTGGAAAGTGGTGAAGAAGGAGGTGTCAGATAGAAAAGAGGTAAGCTGTGAAAGGACAAGGTGTTCTTCTAGTTTAGCTAGGGTAGGGAGGAGAGCGAGATAGGGCGATATTTACTAGGGGATGCAGGGTCACCGCCTTTGGGTAGGGGGATAACCACTGCGTGTTTCCATGGGGAAGGGACTGAGGCCATTGCAAATGTTAGATTTAGAATTAGAGAGAGGGGTAGGCAGTGGCCGGTGCTGAAAGGGATAGGAGTTTAGGGTCAAGGTAATCCGGGGGTGGAGCCTTTTGAGGGGTTGATAGCAAGTAGGGCTTTTAGAGTATCATTTGGGGAGATATAAGCGAAGGAGAAAGGATGAGGGGGAATGGAAGGGAGGTTTCGGGGGGAGGGGGGAAGGTAGGGAGAGACTTTAATAGCTCATTAGCACAGGAGGTATAATAGGAGTTGAATTTGGCAGCAACAGCAGACTGATCTTCCACTAGGGTGTGATTTATTATTTTAAACACAGTGGCTGGAGGACGGGATGAAGGGGTAAAGAGGGTGTGGACCACCTTCCAGAACTTGGAGGGGGAATTCATATTTGTGAGGCAGGCAGATTTAAAATATTCAAACTTGGTGAGCCTTGTAGCCCTGGTACAGGTGTTACAGAGCTTGTGGAATGACACGAGGTTACTAGGAGGCTGAGTTGCTTTGTGGCACTTCCAGGCACAATCTCTGGCTGTGTGGCAGCCCAAAAGTTCAGGTGTAATCCAAGGCAGGTGATTACCTTTTGTTTGTTTAAATGATGCAAAGGTGTTCCAATTTTCCAAGAACACTTCTTTGAAGTACGTAATAGCTTTGTCAGCTGAGGGGATGGAGGCTAAGGGAGTCCAGTCGGAGTAAGCGAGGTTGCGCAGGAGGGGTTCAAGCTCAAGGGATTTGAAAGAATATGTTTGCAATATTTTATGTGGGGACTTGGGTCTGTGGACTTTCCTATGAATACTGGGTTATGATCACTGAGCATGTCAGGAAGGATGTCACACTGAATCCCTACCACATCCCCAAATCTAATTTTATTCTGTTATCCCTTACTGCAACAGTTTTTTAACTAATTGAACAAAATAAAACTGAAGCTGTCATTTCGACTGGCATCAGAGTCTCCACTGGGCAGCAGAATTGAAATGGTGCATGCAGTTAGAAAACAGTTTCACTGAAAGCCCTCAGAGCGTTTGGCTTCGCAACCAGTATTTCCCTATTTCTGTGATTGTGAAACCAGTTGATATGATGACTTTTCCTAAGCTATGTGTTTATTTATATGTATTCATTTTTTTAAACACCCCCCCACGCTGTTAAACTTGCTTCAAAGTTAAAAAGGAAAAGTGAAGCCTTTCATAGTCTCCGTTCGAGTCAACAGCATGACAACAAACAGTGTGCTAGAGCAGAGCACTTTGCACAGACCAATCGGCAGGCCAGTGGCTTCTGATTCAGTTCCCGCTGTGCGAACACACATATTCCCCCAATATCAGCTGTAAGATAAGGCACCTGTACAGGGATAAATAATGAGTGACATACATGGAACTGTGAGGCAGGGTTATGAGCAACAGACATGGAGCCATGAAGGGAGGGGAAGCTTGAGCTTGTAACTGCACTAAAAAAAAAGTCACCAAAAAGCAAACTATCGGTTGCAACCAAGGACCTAAACAGGGCACATGAGGGGGGACAAACAGGCAGAAGAGAAAGAAAGCTGAAAAAAGCGAGGGGGTGGTTGACAGACAGACGAGAGAGAGAGCGAGAGAGAGAGAAAGATAGCTTTAAGCGGGGCAGCTATTCAGTGACAGCAGAAACCCATTACATAACAGCACCACCTATTGGACAAACACAAAACATATGCTTGCACACTCAAAAATCAATCAGAGAACTATGGTAAAAATAAATTTACTTAGTTTTACTTTTCTGTATAAAAACGAGCCATTGTATAATAGCAGTAATGCACCGCAGGATGTGTGTCATGCTAGGATAATGTCACTTCTTGGGTGTTGGACACACTCGGCCTGCTGCCTGGCGCCGAGCACCTGAGGTGTGACGTTATCCTAGCACGGCATAAGCCCTATTGTGCATTACTGCTTAATTAAACAGCATTTTTTTCTGTCAGGTCGAGGATACAGCGGACGGCTGTCAGATTATCCAACACCACATCTAAACCCAGAACCACCTAGACTGTTTACAGCTTTATACATATTCAGCAATAACCACTCAGAGACAAACTTTTTATTGTTTTCTTATTTCAGTTTATTTTATATGAAGGGGCTTTGAAAGTTTGGCCCGTTATCAGTTAGACAGAACAAAGGTTTTGGTTAATTACGTGGGTTAGCAAGAAACAAAACTGCCTTTAAATATTGTAACATGATCTACTGAACATGCCGGTTTTATGCTTTGTAAACGCCTTAAGTAACAGAGTGTGTCTGTCATGTTTCTCGAATAAAAGTGTTTTTAAAAGAAAAAAGAGCAACTCTACACTTCAGCATGCACATTCATAAACAAAATGTTTCAGCTAAAGGTTTACTGGAGAATACATTGTTTTAATTTTTAGTTTTCTTTGTTTACAACATATGTTGGTAGTCTGTCCACACATATTTTAGATAGCAGATCATATTTCATTGAGTCTTTCAGAAAGCATCTGGCTGATCTCAACTGAGCTCACGATTGCTGTTAGTGACATCACAGTCTGTTGTCATGCTAAGCACTGTGATGTCATAAGCTAAGGTACTATGAGGCCAGTTTGGGACAGGCAAATTCTTATAATGTATGGGAGAGCCTTATTACTGCTTAAAAGCAGTAAGATTATTTCCTTGTAATCCCATCGCTATAACATCAGAGGCTGTTAACCCCTCTTGAGTACATTACAGTGATGGGATTACAGTTGGAGCCGATCCGCGCATGTGTGCATCTTAAGTAGCGGCTCCCAATGAACGGCTGCAACGGTGAGTGTTGGCCCCTATGGAGATCAGCACCATGCCTGAAAAAGAAAAATAGGACCCACCAGCAAGTAAATCTTTTACTGCCACTGCACTTGGGGGGGTGTTAGGTACGAAACACGTTGTTCCGCCACCCCCACCCTCCCTCTTACTTCCAGGTCGAGCAGTCAGACGGAATCAATGAGCACAGCTTACCAAAGCTCCGCTCCCCTTCACACCAGCTGCCCTTAATTAAAAAAAACAAAATAAAAAAAAACAGCAAAAGGAAGTGACATTAGCTTTTATAGTGTATGGCTCCCATACACTATAAAAGCTAATGGATGGCCGACAGACGATAACCTTGCTGTAATCACATCTCGAGGTTTCCATGACAACTGTAAACATTGCTGTCATGGAAACCTTTTGATGCGATTACAGCGTGGCTATCGTCAGTCAGCCATCCATTATCCTCTATGTTATACACAATTTTAGAAGACTACTGAGATGTGGAATAAACCCTGGAAAGGCAAACTGTGCTTTCAGGCCTTTCTTGAAGCCTTCCAAAGATGCGCATTCCTTTACGCTGGTTGGAAGGGGGTACCATCTACCTAATGATAAGTAACCTTGTACCAGAGTTGATGTGTATTAGCTGAAAAATCATGCTTCTGAATGTGCACACTGAAATGCAGAGGTACTTTTTAAAATGTAATATTTCTAAATGTTTTAAATTTAAAATCACGTACAAAACTTGATCATTCGACATAATAAACAGAAAAAAAAAATTCAGCGAGAGAGGAAAGAAAACTGGGCCATATACAGACATTTTAATCTGAGAGAGAAGATAATTTTCCATGGTATGCATTTTGGTTACTGCCATGTGTCTTTCTGGGACAACTGGTGGAAATCAGTGGCTATGTGAAAACCTTTTTTTGTAAATTCTCAGCCAAGTATTCTTTTCAGCAACTCTGGTACAAGGTTACTTATCATTAGGTAGATGGAACCCCCTTCCAACCAGCCTAAAGGAATGCGCATCTTTGGAAGGCTTCAAGAAAGGCCTGAAAGCACACCTACTTTAACTAAGCATCTACAACTGTAACAGCTGACTAATTCTCTTCTCTTGAGCCTTATCTTGTATCGTCCTAGCACTGCACAGCCAGTTATGTTAACTACCATTTAAATTCTAAATGTATGTGACTCACATCTTTGCCCTGTGTGTGATCTTTATGGTTCAGAACGTTTATATGTAAACAGAAAGAAAAACAGGGATGCACTGATAAAGGACAGTATTGTCTGAAATGCGTCAGGCATTTGTCTTTTTAATTTTTTATTTTAATAAATGTACTTCATATAATGAACCGTGTGGTATAGTTTCTTTGCATGGTGTGTGCTCGAGTTTGTTGCTTACAAATGTTTATATATATATATATATATATATATTTGTGCACAGGTTTTGAACATCTGTCTGTTATGTAAATCCATGTACTCTGTCAATCATTTATGTAATTAACCCTGGGTCACCCCTGAAAAGGGGACTTCATAGTCTCGGTGGGTCCACCCGGTAAACAAAATTTAAATAGATAAAATAAATTAATCTGGTTATTCAGTTAAAATAATAAACAAAGCCTTCTGTCCTTTTTTGTCAGGTGGCGAGTCCCTGGGCCACCCCTCCCACTTTTCTCCTTTTCTCCCAATCCTCTCAAACTTGTTTGAATAAACAAACAAACTAACAAAAAAAGGTGTGTTTTGGGTGGCATCAGTCCAGGAGCCGACAGCATAATTTAGCATGACCCCCCCTTCCTAAACCTACTCCACAGTCCCCAAAAAGTTATTGGTTGCCCTAATCCATTATTTCAGTGGGGGTACAGTTAAGCAATATGGCATCACAGACTGTGTGTTATTGTGGGATAATGGCACACCTTGGGAAACGGGCACGAGGCAACACCAGGAGCCATACACTACTGAGACGTGCCATTATCCCTCAGTTCCACACACCCTGGAGTGCTTTATTTTAAATATAAATGGGTCCTCTGATTTTTATTTTAAATCTCAGTAATATGGTTCAGAAAGTTAAGTACTGTATTTCTGACCTGTACTGTTTAGCTGGAATATCAGTCATGTGATCACATCTCACCAATCGGAGGTCTTGGTCTCTCTTACCCATTTTATAATACTCATTAAAATACTGGCTAACTCTGTCACCTCCCTGCCATAGAGCATGTGATCGATTTATTTACAGGCAGTCATCTGACTAAAGGGATGATTAGGCACACAGTGGATTTGTGTGGTGGCCCACCATAGAAATCATGGAGCAGTGGTAGTGGTGGGGGGGGTGCTTTTTAAATAACCTTTTGGAGGTTCAGGTTAGGGAAGGGTTATATCTAAATTATGTTGTCAGCCCCTAGCACAGTGCCAGTCAGAAAGCAGCTATATAATTAAACATGTTTGTGAACAGAAAAGAGGGGTGGAAGGTGTGGAATGTGTACAGTCATGGCGGGATTTCTCGGGGACTAGCCCTGGGTACCTGAGAGGGCTAGAAGGCTTTTTATTATTTTAAATAACTGAATTAATTGCCCCCTCCCACCCAATAGTACGAATACTGAAAAATAGTACCCCAGTGTTCATGGTATTCAGGAATTATTAAATATTTTGGAAGTTTCATTCATTCCTTTTTGACCCCCCTCCTAGTTCACTGCCTGCCCTTCTTGATGGAAGCATCCTCATAGCTAACCACTCCCAAGTTGCCTCCTGTTTCAATAAATTCTTTACCTGTGCTTTTTTACTTCTTCCAACTTCCCCAACTCATGCACTCTTAACCCCCTCCCTGTCTCCTGCCCCTTTTCCTTTTCTCTTTCTCACCCATCACAACCACTGCACTCTCTTTCACTGCATTCCACTCCCAAAATCCCCCCCAGAGGTCATAGACCTGAAGGAATGGACCCCTAACTCATGTACCTCTCTGTTCAAGTGATATGTGCCCCTCTTCTCTTCTAAACCTTTCTTTCAGGCTCAGGGCCCTCCTTAAGTGTAGAAAGAGGCAAAGTGCTGCCCTTGACAAAGGTGGTGCCTGTTCCACCCCTGAGAAACTACTGCTCTAATTTCCTGCTCTCTGTCTTGGCCAAGCTGCAAGAAAAACATGTTGTTTTTTTTTAACTCTGCTCTTGGCTTTCTTGTACAGCTTTAATTCTCTCCCCCTTATCCAATCTAGGTTCCAGAATTCGCAATCCAGTCTCCCTACCCTATGAGTCACTGATTCTAGCCTTAAAGAGAAGATGGACCAGGGTCACATTACTTCTACCATATTCATAGACCTACAGAGGCCTTTGACATGGTAGCCCACACTTTTTGATAATATGAGTGCAACAGGACTCCACTGCATCAATAGATTAGTTCTGCCCCTGCCTCTCTGGTGGGCTACAGTTGGTTCAGGTTGGGAACACCTTGTCTCTGCAATCCTATCCTCCCTGGGGTTCCCCAAAGCTCTGTCATGAGCCCATTCCTCATCTCCATCTTCTTAAAGGACCTTCCCCACTCTCTGTCTCAAAACAAACATCCACACCTGTGCTGTGACACCATAACCGTTGCTGCTGGTGCATCGTCGATCAGTGATCTCTGATCATTGCTGAAGTGCAACAGCTTCAAATGCTGGTTCCAGTTTCACCACCTAATGCCAAAAGGACAGTTTCCATGTCTTTTGGTAATAATCAAAAGCTTGCAAGACTCAGCTACACCCTAATTTTTAAATCCCTGGATGGTACACTATTTGATGAGATTTATTTTTTCAGTTACCTCGGTATATGGTTGGAACAGTGCCATAGCCAAGCACAGTACCTTATCTTGATTCCTGCTGTTTGGCCCCAAGTGGCAAGCTGAAGAAGAAAAATCTGGTGGTATCACATAAAATGGGTGAAGTTATTTTGGCGAACACATTTGGGCGAGTCAGTAAGAGCAACGGTATTTACGGCGACTGCCCAATTACGGCGAATGGACAATAAGAACGACCGCACTGATTCAGCAACCCACACCATCCAAGTGTGACGTGGAGCTGGAATATATAAATTGGGGGAGCAGGGAGTGCAGCTCCCTGCATTAAATAAGGAGACTAACTCAGATGGGAGACACCTGTGATACAGGGGTTCCATGTGAAAATCACGATTATAAAATCGCGACTACAATTTGAGCACCTCCTTTTCAGCGACTGCATCAATAACGCTCACAAATTTCAGTGCCCCACAATCTCAGCTACCATGTAATAATAGCGCTCTGCATTCAGTCATGGTTTACTTGGTGTTTACTTACTATTTACGGAGTCTGTGTGTAGTAAGCTGCTCTTCTGATAGTTGTGATATATTATGATTTGTATTACTTCCTGTTTCGTGGATCCCACAATGCATTAGCCTAACTCTTAAAGGTACCAATACCATGTCGGTACCGAGATCGAGGTTACCATGGACGTGGAGTTTATCGCAAGCCAGAAGGGAAAGCCACTAGCCTTATTTTCTGGTTTCCTTTATCGCCGTAACAAAGAAAAAGGAGGAAAGGTGTATTGGCGATGTGTGGATGCACACCGCTTCAACTGCCTTGCACGCATCCACACAATAGAAGGCACGGTAACTGCTCAACTGAGAGAACATACTCATGTTGTGGATCCTGGGGAGTTGGTGTGCATGAAAGTCATGGCTACTGTAAGAGAGCGCAAGAGGTTTTAGAGAGCACTTCACAGGTTGTAGTGCAGTGCACTTCTACTGCACCTCACTCAGTTGCTGGTCAATTGCCAGATGTACAGTTAATTAAAAGAACTGTGCAAAGGATATGTCAGGTAGAACGCGGTTGCCCCGCTACACCCAGCACAGTGCAGGAATTGGTCATTCCATCTGAATTTACAGTCACTGAAGGTGGTGAAAATTTCCTGCTGTTCGATAGTGGCAAGGAGCAGGACAGGATTCTAATGTTTGCAACCAGTGCAAATGTAAGATTTCTCAGTGAGTGCACTGATTGGATGATGGATGGCACATTCAAATTGTGTCCCACGCTATCTGACCAACTGTACACCATACATGGTGTTAAGTCAGGAACAGTTGTCACTGCTATTTTTGTACTCATGTGTTCACGCAGAACTGCAACATGTGAGAGGGTATATTCCCAACTTAAATCACTGTTGCCAAACCTAACACCGCTTACAGCTATTCTTGACTTTGAGAAGTCTGCATGGAAAGCATTCGCCAGTGCTTTTCCATCTGCAGACCTGCGTGGGTGCTTTTTCCATCCAGCACAATGTATCTGGAGAAAGATTCAGAAGTTACCAGATATACATGAACGTTATAGTGCAGACCCTGATTTTGCTTTACACATTCGCATGCTTCTATCACTTGCTTTTATACCACCAGATGATGTAGCTAATGCATTTGATGATATGCATCAGTTTGAATTTTTTGAACACCATGATGAACTACTGTTGCCCTTACTTGACTATTTCGAGACCACTTGGGTCGGAAGGCAATGGGGCCATTCTGGACGTAGGAGGGCAGCATTCCCCCCTCATCGGTGGAGTTGCCACAGTGCTACAATGTTGGGAATTGCACGAACAAATAACGCTGTAGGGGGCTGGCACAGGGGATTCAATTCCAGATTAGGTGCCTGTCATCCCAGCGTCTGGAAGTTGATTCAGTCGCTTAAAGAAGAACAGAGGCTCACTGAAATTAGATTAGAACAAATTGTGTCTGGGGCATATACCGCGACTGGAAAAAAAAAATACAAGGACAGCAACACTCGCATTGCAGCTGTAGTGGCTTCTTATGGAACAAGAAGCTTGTTCGATTATCTCCGGGGTCTCGCTTACAACTTTCAATTTCAGGTGTGAATGCACCTAAGAGCACCTGGCACATTAATTGGCTTTTTGAATTGGTTTGTTTCCTTGATTTGGCTTTTTTGAATTGGTCTGTTTCCTTGATTTGGCTTTTTTAATTGGTTTGTTTCCTTGATTTGGCTTTTTTTAAATTTTATTTGTCAGTCGCTATTATGACATGCCTCCCGCACTTTAAACTGTCAGTCGCTGAATCCTGGTAATACAGTGACATGCCTCCCGTGATCTCCCGAACTTTAAACTGTCAGCAGAGTCGCTGAATTTGGGTGATCGCTATTATGACAAATAACTTGCAATGCGCGGTCGCCCAAATTGTATATTCGCTCAATTGTGCTGGTCGCTGATAGAGCAGTAGCGATTTTTTAGTCGCTAATTTGCCGTCGCTCATTTGTAGTCGCCGTTTTCATGGGTAACCTGATACAGGTATAACAGGTATTTAGAGGGCATGGATTAAGGTCACTTACATGCCCATAGGTAGGCTGTGAGGATGGTGGTTGGATTCCTAAGGAGCCTGAAAAGGATGCCACTGGTCCTGCATTGTGGCTTCTTGTTCTAGGTGTAATGATGGAAGGTAGCCATTTTGTGCATCACTGTAGTGTGGAGTCACCCAGTTGACTGTCACTCTTACTGATTTGCCTTTTTTTTTTTTTTTTTTGTATATTTTCTTTTTACACCCCCTTCGCACCCCGGTGCTTCCTCACCTTCAGGAGTCTCCTACAGCCTTGTGCATCCCTGCTCATCTGTCGGCATCGGGTGCAGTCATCCCCCCATGCTGCCTTGGTTTGACCCCCCAGGCGGGTACGAGGCGGGGCCCCCCTTCCACCACCCTGAGCGACTGTGATTTCGTCGGGGATCCGTCATCCATGCCGGCAGGGGCCTTGGGATCGGGGCCTGAAGCTCCATCTACAGGGAGAACTGGAGGGTATTTTTCCCCTTTTTGTTTTTTCGCCCATCCCTGTAGGACATCTGCGCGCTTGGAGAGCCTAGAAGTGACGCATGTCACAGCGTGCTAATGCTCCGGCTCCTGGCAGATGTCCTTCCTCCCTGCTACATGCAGTCCTCACTGCACCACCACCCGTGGTCACCCAGGTGGCAGTATTGCAGCGGGACTCGCATCCCACCCCACCCGGAGGAGGAGAGCAGCCTCTGGTCGCTCGATCCTCCTCCCCCCAGCCGGCCCTCCATTTCCCCGAGTCCGTTCCCGAACCCAGTTTGCTGGCGCCGCGAGTGGTAACCCTACCGCTGTGCCGGCGGGCCGGCCCTACTGATTTGCCATTTTGATATTCACTCTTATTGCTTAGCCCATTTGATATGGAACCAAATCTGGCCATAAAAGGCTCAGAGTGCAAGTGCTGTATATAACAATGTCAGTTGTGTGATCTGTCCCCAACAGTGGTGCCACTCATGGCAGCCTTCCAACCTTCTCACAGGGTGCTTCCTCTGGACCTGCTTTGGACCTCCCTCTTTCCCACACAACACAGTCCATTAGGCATTATTTTTTTTTTAAATCACTGCACAGTACCTTACCTTGACTGTTGCTCCTCATCCCCAGGTTTTGTGGGGGTCCATTGGTATAGCAGGTATGGAAAGTACTTATTTTTTAGCGCAGTGTAATAGGATAAACAAGTGCTAGTTCCAAAATTATACACAAATCCAAGTTATCAACATAGTACATGATAGCAGGTCTGCGCAAATAACAAATAACTATATCAGTGATCACTGCACTATTTTCTGTCACTGGTCGGCCCATGTTCCCAAACCTCCTCCCAAATTCATTTTCTCCAGATGCCTATCCAAAAACTATATCGAGGACCTAATCCATGCCTTCCACCTAGTTGACTAGTCTTTTACCTCTACCTCTTCTGACCTCGACTCCATCTTAGACAAATTCTCAGTTATCTTTGACAGTATCTGCATTTAATTTGCCCCTATCAAACAAATGAGGATCTGGGGTCGTTTAAACGAATGGATCTCCCACAACATCATTAAATTGATGAGAACCAGGGACAAGGCCTGAGTCCGTTACGCTATGCTCAGGTATCATGCCCTACTCGCACACTACAAAACACTCAGAAATAAGTGCAAATCCGCTATCAGAAAGGCTAAAATCAATTTTTTTCAAAATTAACAAACTGGTGAAACAGCCAACCCACAAAAACTCTGGCAAACTCATAACTCTCTACTAGGGAAAAACAAGAACTCTGAACCCATCACCCTTATACAAGGAGACAGACAGACAGACAATCCCTCTGAAGTGCTAACATTTTCATTTACTTTTTCGGGGATCTTGACAAATATAAACCACCCCTGCTCACCCCCCTCCCATTCCTGCCACCTCCTCTTCCCCCACTGGTTGCATGCAAGGTGCCCCGTCTCAGATTCTGTTTCTGGGCCTTGAAGTTCGTGGACACTTTAAAGCTCATCCGAAGTAACAATCTCAAACCCAGCAAAGGGGCAGATGAAATGAACTACAAAATCCTTAAGCACTCCTTTATACCCCTAGGCGCCTTACAAACATTCTAAACCTCTCACTCTGCTCTGGCTATTTCCCCGGCCTCTCGAAATCAGCAACTGGAAGAAAGCTATACGAATCAGGGTCTAAAAATGAGGATGGCAATTATAGACCCATCTCTCTCCTTGCCCCCTTCTCTAAAATCTTTGAAAAAGTCATTCATTCTCGGCTCACTGCCTTTCTAAACAGCCATAACCTCCTCTCCGAAGCCCAGCATGGCTTTAGAACCAGTCACAGCATTGAAACAGCCCTGGTCAAGTTTGCTAGTGACATCCAAAAGGCCAATGACTTAGGCCAGTATAAATGCTCTGTCTTCGTGGACTTGACCAAGGCATTCGACCTTGTTGACCATAGCCTACTCCTGGAACCCTCACTGACGTACAAATCTCAGATGATGTAGTAAAATGATTTGGCAACTACCTCTCCCATAGATGCCAGAAGACAACCATTAACAGGCAACTCTCTGCCGACTGCTCTATAAAATATGGGGTCCCCAGGGCTCCATCCTGGACCCACTCCTTTTCTCTCTTTTCATTAATAATCTTCCAGACATTTGCCTCTCCACAGAAAATAGTCCTTTATGAAGACGATGCTGCCCTGTACTGCAGCGACCACAACGTTGACACGATGTTCTCTAATCTACAATCTGATTTCAGCAAGCTGTACTCCTGGTTTTCTGCCAAGAGCATGGTCCTTAACTCCATAAAGACTAAGTTCATGATTTTCTCTGGCCCTAGGAAATCTTTAAACTTTCACTCACTGACAGTCTTGGAAACTCCATTGAAAAAATCAAACTCAAATACTTGGGACTACTACTTGACCCACACCTGACGTATCACATGCATATAGCGAACCTCATCAAAAAAATCCATACGAGGTTAGGTCTTCTTTACCAAATCTGGAAGTTCCTGATTCCCGTTTCCAGACTACGCCTTGCTAATTCCCTTCTCTTACCTATTCTAGAGTATGGTTCCATCATATACTCCCCTGCTACAACCTCACTCCTCTTCTCCAAACTGCGCACCACTTACAGTAACATTGCACATTTTGTCTCAGGTTTACCCTGGTCCACCCACCACTGTACCCTTTACAGCTCTCTCAGCTGGCCAACCCTTGAGGCAAGGTTTTACTTTAAATATCTCTCTTTCTTTCACATGGTTAACCTGAACCTACTGCCATCTAGCACTACCTCCCTCTTCCAAAAATTGGTCACCAAGTGCAGGATTCGGAGGGCATCCCATCACATTTTTGATATCCCATTCTACCACGCATCTCATGTTCATAACTCCATTACCTGTAAAGGCCCCGAGCTCTACAACAACTTGCCTTCTGAATTTCGCACCTGTTCCACTATCAGCACTTTTAACTGCACTCTAAAGGACCACCTACTAAAATCTTCCTCCTGTGTGTGTCCCGGTCAATCGCATCCTTAAAAATATAAGTTTGTCTCCTATACCCTCCCCCCACCCACATCCCTTCCCTACCCCACTCCTCTTACCCTTCGCTTTCTGCCCTGTTAGCCATATTTCCCCTAGCCTGTTCTTAGAATTTATGTTTGTCTCTGAATGTATGTGTTCTGTTAGTAATGTATTGTTATACCTCATACATATAAACATTCATAGTCTAAATATATTGTACTCATCCCATACACCTGTTTCACTCATACACATCAGTGTTGTATTTCTCTGTGTATATATCCCAACTGCTATGTATTTTTTCTTATAATGTTGTTAATATTGTATTATGACTATGTCTTCAATTTGTAATTATAACTTGTACAACTGAATGTTTGTGAAAATGGGCATTTTTGCTCACACTCTCCAGTATAAAATAAACTTGATTGATTGATTGAATTCCTGAATATCATTAATAGTGGGCTATCCATTATTCTAGACCAAATAACAAATAAAACAGTGTCCACAAATCAGGTTATTCATATGTAAAAAAATATAAAATATTAATAGATAATAAAACACATTCCCCCTTCCTCCGGTGGCCAGGACTATTTAAATGGCCCTCTTTTAAATAAAACCCTAGCACCCTGTAGGCACTGCCCCCCAACACCGTCTTTAAAAAAGTACCTCCTCCTTAACCCAACCCCCCACCACTCCCCTAAATAACTGGTACAGTAGACTTCAAAACTGTATAATCACCTCCCTTCCTGCAGTGCATGTTATTGCTTTTATAAGCTTCAGTTAGATGTTTCCCAGTCCCGCTGTTCCTCCGTGGCTAAAAATGGTCCTCTGTGAACGTACCTAGCCCCAGGAGGACAGTGAGACGAGCAAACAAAAGATCAGAGCTTATAAAACTCTTAATATGCTCTGCAGGCTGTTGACTCTTCCACTGCTGCAGCCTATCACTGACATAAGTTGCGGGGGATTCTGGGATTTCTGGTAACAGCAAATTTCAGCTTGGGAGTCAGCAAGGTCAGCCAGATACAGTAAAATATGTTGCAAGAAACAGTTAAAAAAAATTGCACCCAAATGCAAATTGGTACCAGCCCCTTGACTTGGTGTGGGATTCTTAGTGCTGATTGTTCCCATTTAATTTAACAGGTGTCAATATATCAATAGTTAATGATGTCACACTTAGACACTACAACTAGCTAAAGGTGTTGTACTCACACCTACTTATTAACCAAGCTGTTCCAGGAAAGGCTGCAGAAGTGATACTAGCAGTGCCAGGATGCTGCTTTAAAATGAGGGTGGCCAGCCCCAACATAAACAATGTCAGAAGGACATTACCATACTTTAGGAAGCCAGGGCACAGCAAAGCTATAATTGCCAGAAGTATTTTATCTAAAAAGCTCCAATAGCAATTGTACAAACAGTGTAAAACCATACATTGTGCCCAGTATTAGAGCAGAGACACTGCCCAGAAAGCCCCAGCGCTTTGCTCTATTGATCTACATCAGGGGCAGGGCAAGAGAGACAGATGTAATCAATTTATATGTCCACAAGGATGACATCATAACTTGACACATTAAATGATCTGCATAAAATACAGTCAGAATCAACCACCAAACACATGATAGTAGGAACATGTTATACAACATGAGGTAATATCAAAAAAAAAAAAAGAGACTGTCATCGTGGTACACCCCAGTAAACGCTGGTGTGATGTGACACGAGGGCAAGATAAAATATTTCATTTTCCCAAACTTTTAAGCTACCAAGCAAGTTAGAGAACATTGTTTGGCAAACAAATTTTGTTTGGCTAGGTATAGACATTGCGGTATTATATACCACAATCTAGCACATATGTAACCCCCCTACAAATGGGGGTTCCCAAAAAGTCTTTCTTGAACTTGGCTCTAACCCCCCCTCCTCTCTGACAATGCCCTCTGGGCTGCTCCATCCCCTCGCCTCCTTATTCCTAACAACCTCACTACTTCCATTTTTTCCCTACCAACTGTATCGCTACTGATTGGTAGAAATCCACGTTGGCATTCTCTATGCTACCATAAGAATTGGTTTGCTACCCAGCTCTATACGGATCATACCCCTGCTGTCTGTACTACTCCTGTCCCAGGCCCTACACTTTGTGTAATCTGATATCTAGTGACCGTGTGACTGCCCATCGAGTTACCTGTACGGCTCCTGTCTCATGCCGTACGTTTCTTGGAATCTGACACTGTAGACCTGTTTGGCTGTTATCACACTTCCATGACATACCATTATGCTGCTAAACCCTGTTATCCTACTGTTGTCAATTATACCATATTTTGCTCTGTATTACACCACCAATGTTTGCTGTAACCATGTGCCATTAATGCGTGTCTGTTTATACTGATGTCTAACCTGCTTCCTTTGTAGCAAGGACTGTTTTGTTTGTCTCCACTATCTTGGTCCTGGACTGCAAATTGGACCAAACAGTACTGGTGGGACCTAAAATGTAGCCGGACTGCAGGAGTTGTCTGAAGTCAAAATCTGTAGGAATTGTAGTTTTGGTCTTTTTGCGCCTTTTTTGTAACTGAAGGGGAGCTCTTGCTTTGACTGACAGCCGAATCAGCCAACCAAACCTTTTAGATCTGAGGGAATTTCCCCAAGCTGCCTACTGTTTAGGACAGATCTAAGCTGGAAGCTGAAGAAGAAAGAGCTGAAGTGAGTTTGAGCAGCAATTCTGAGTGGATTCGCATGGGAGAACTGTGAAAAGGCTGAGTTTTTGGCTTGTATGTCTGCCTGCTGCTCCTGAGATGGAGAGAGAATTATTATTTTGGACTAAATCCAAGTTTGTGTGACTAAAGTAAGCTACTGGCCCAGCCTGACTACCCACTGCACAGAGAAGCCATCGATGAGAGACCTGCCTGGGGATCAGCCCTCTGCTCCACGCTTGAACAGGAATGACGCCTCTGCGACTCGTGTGGGCCCTGCTTTTCCTGGCATTCCAGATCAACCACCTGCAGTCTTGATTTTCATCCAGTCTGTGTCCAGTCTTGGGTATTGTGAGTAAATACTAGGGTAGCTCCCTGAAACAACAGCTTAATCTGAGTGTGTCATCTGATTGTCTTGTTTCATTTCCTTTACGAACTGAACCCTCTGGCTCCGGATTACAAATATTGTGTACTGTGCATGTTGTGTTTTCCATCACAGGGCCCCAACCAGCTGCGACGCCAGCCAATCCCGGGCAACAGTCCTGGCTGGCCCATCTCTTCTCCACCTGGGTACCCAGAGGTGTGACTGTGTGGGGGGACTCAAAGCACATGCATAACTGCCTGATTGATATAACCTTTAAGCTAATTAACCTGATTTTGCCCATCCCTTGTTCAAGTCCTCTGAATAAATCAGATCTAACTTTTTCTGCATGTAATCTGACTGTGGTTCTAGTTCGTGCTCAAAGTACTGTACTGTTGCTATTTGCTGTGCATAACCTTGTTTTACAAGGAGTTTACAGGGGTTCCCAGGGTCGAGCCAGAGGAACCAGCCCTGGTGGTAAGTGCAAACAGTGTGGGTACTTGTGTGGTGTACCAGAGCTATTGTGAAAGTGATTATTGTACAGTGTTCAGGCCACTACAGGGGAAAGAGGGGGGGTTACAGTGTCCCGGAGGGCTGTGCCTAGGTTAGCTTGACTACTACCAACTCTGACCTCCGGGTGGAGGCACCCATTTCAGAACTCAGGCCCCTTAACCTGCTACTAACCAAGCAGGCAGGGGTAGTAGCCCTTGGAATAGTGCCACCTAGGCGTTAGACATAGATGGTATTGATGCCTGCAGATTTATGTTATGCATAAGCCCACTACAAGAGTAGATACCACTTGAATTTATTAACTCTTTGGAATTTGTGTTAACATATAATGCATTCGAGAATGAAGGACAACATCACCGCCAGCCTTATGGAACTACAGTAGGGGCGGCAATGGCGCCCTCCTAAGTAGACTTGTTTCTGCAGATGTGAAATCAAACTGGGCTCTCCTTAAAACAGCTAATCCATATAGAAAAAATGTTGAAGCCTTTTGAATAAAATACTTCTGGCTATTGAAGCTTTGCTGTGCCCTGGTTTCCTTGAGTGCTATAACGTTATGCTGAGATTATTAACCAATTCCACTGAACCTTTTCAGTGGCATTTCTACAGGAGCTATTTGACATCAGCAATTGGTATGAGAGTTTTTGCTCCACTTTCCAGTGGTCAGCGTTTGGTAGCAATATCCCTTTAAACAGATTTTGAATTAATGTAATGCATTATTCATGAGGTGTCACTATAAATGGATCACTTTCATTCTGCTGTTTGTCCCCTTCCCTGACAAAGCATCTTGGGATAGAGGCAAAGCACTGGTGTGTAGTTTCTCTCTCCCTGCTTTTTGTATGCACTGTGGACTTGTTTCGGATTATTTAATAAAGCATATTACATACGAAGTCAAGTGTTCTTTAGTGCACCACTTGTTTGTTTTGGATTTTCAGTTGTTTGAGCTGGCAGTACGCCGGGTTTTGAGTGAGCATGGCAGCTTCTGATTTCATGGACGCTAAAGATCCCCTGGCACTTCTTGAAACACATCAGGAACCCCCGGTCCTGGCCAGTTCCCCCATTCACAAAATATACCACCAAAAGCTCAATCTAGTTCAATTTCAGTTGGTTTCCATCTATATGTCCCACCTCCTTCCCTTGGGATGAGGCTGAAAATAGGCAGAATTGCCTAGCCTTCCTTTTCCGGTCAACAAAAACTAAAATAAATAAATAAATAAAATTGTACTTGACCTCTGTTAACCTCACTCATGGATTTGCCACTTGTGAAGTCAGAGGTCAATTACTGTACAATTCATAATGATATTTTTGATATCTTCTGTTAGGCTATCACATATGCTATATTGATACAGTGTAGGTGAGAGTCAAACCGTACAGATCAATGATCTGTTTAAGCCACTGAAATATTCAAAATGAAAATAAATCATTTATTTTAATGTTAGATGGGTCATCAATTATTTCCACATTAGGTTGGTCACAAAGACACTCTTAAATTTGGGAACAGCATTCATTGTGCCTGAAGACATCACAGTGACCTTTGCTACATTCAAAACAGAGCACTGAAATCTGATAGAAACAGTAAAACATTCCTTAAAAGGAATAATCTAAAAGCTATACAATATAAAATACGGTGCATAGATTGCACACAATGTGGGCTGACTTAGAATATAACATTCAGCATCACCCATAAGGGGGCAGAACTTTTGTAGCTCACTCATGGCTCTGTTACTTGTGAGTTATGGTCCTACCCCCTCACTTATGAAGATAAATGGAATATTCTGGGCAAGGCCGTTGTATATCCCATATACTTGCCTCTTGGATCAGGATATTCATATCTCAGCCAATCTTCTCTATAAAAGGCAGCAACTCCCACTTCAATCTGATGCTCCATATATTGTTACACTGCAGGAAAACCTTAACGAAATCGACAGAAACATGAATATTTTTACACTGGTTTTACAAACTGTGCAGAGGTAAATGAATGTCCAGAAATGTTCTCTCAGCTGTATGACACAAACAAATTAGTACATTTCATGATGTAGTAATGCACTTTAACATACAATAATAGTGCTAAACATGAGTCCATGCTTATTAGAGTGTGCTGTAAAAGCAGGTGTCAGACTGCTTCAGGGAGAGGGACAGTGCTTAATATATTGGCCACTGCATTGGAAGATATTAGTGATATTCAGTAAGAACACACCTTTTTGCTCGATGTTATGGTTATCATAATTGTTATAATATTCTATTCTAAAATAAATGGGTTAAGACTAATTAGTCCTACTGATATGGCTTTCCCTCGCTATAATTTTAGTGGGTTGTATTTTTGGTGCACTGTCTGCTCCTGTTCACATTGTGGTTTCTATTCATAGACACTCAGGAAAAGGTGTGTGACCCTCTTCGGAAACTCTTGCAAATCCCAACAGAAGAACCTGACACTTCAGCAGACAGCAATGCCGTTCCAAGTACAACAGGTATAGTATGTTTCTGCTTTGCAAATTAATGACTTGCATGTTGTCACTAGATGGTTGCACTGTCCTTGGAAACTAGGCACACTGTACATAGAGAATAAAGGATGGGCAACTGTGCACAGCCAGTGTGTTCTGCCACAGAAGGAATCTTGATTCCTTCTGACCTCGAGAACGAAGCTTGAGAGCTCTGTGGGAATCAGAACCCTGAGGAGACAGAACACACTGGTTGTGCATAATGTTGCTCATCTTGTATTTTTTTTTATAGTGTATGGTATTATGTGAAATATGCACCCGCAGGTCTTTCACTTTCAAAACGAAACTAACTTGTGCAGCCTCCACAGGTTTCAAAATGCTGTTGTAACACAGAAGGGTACAATCACATTCCATGACTTTTGAACTGTGGTGAAACAGCATGTTGAAAGAGATGGAATTCCATCCAGAACAGCGCTCTGCTATACACTGTAATGTCTGTTATCTGCAGTAGAGTACATCATACAGTGCAACTTCAGGTTTGGGGGTGATCCAGGGTGTATTTTGCTGGTGTCAGTGGTACTGCTTTGGGAACTGCTCCTGATACTTATTGCAGAGTTTTGGGGGATGTGTGGTCCTCAATGCACAACAGCTTTTCAAGACACAAGGTTTTGTCAGTGCATTATACCTACAAGATGTTCAGTCAGACACACCATTCGCTACCTGGGGTCTACCTGCACTGCAGTGGGGTTCCCTAAATAGCACCAACAAAACCACTTTACCTGAACTCTTGCCCTGGCACGAGACCTTCAGGAAGTGAAGAAGTACTTAAGAGTCCTATAACTACTTTTCCCTCTCTTTGCACCTGTACTATCATTCTCATGTCCTGACTGCTCTGACCATTACGCCTTATCCATATGCCAACTTCGAGATGCCATTGCTTTGTGGACCATATTATACTGCATCAAGCACAGCTTTGCACAACCCTGTTGACACCTGTCTAGTCATCTATCTTCAGTTGACTTCTGTTCACACAGTATGTATACATTTTAGGTACAAAGCATATTTTAAATTTTGTCTTAATATTTATTTTTACTGGCCCGCCCAAAATGTTTAACATTGTTAGGCCCCACCCAAATGTGTAACATTGTTAGGCCCCACCCATATGTGTAACATTGCCTGTGTAACATTGTTAGGCCCCACCCAGATATGTAACATTGTTAGGCCCCCTGGGAATGTAACTGTTGAATAACTTTTCCTGACCTGTTAACCTTGTAACAACTTGATAACCTTGAAAATGTAACTGATGCTCTGCTGCATTGCTCCAGCAAATGGATTTCTCCTCCCTATCTGGGCCCTCATGTTCCTGACTACATCACTTACTTCCCCAACTCACAAGAGGGCAGCCATGTAGCAACAGGAGTTGACCACCCTTCCTAAAACAGAACCTATCTGAGACAGATAGTCTCTATTGCCTCTACCAACCAAGTGTAATGTCCTATACTTGTTGAACCCAGGTAATCAGCAGTGAACTGTTTGCCATTCCTCTATTCTATGACAATTTTTCACTCCATTTTTAAGAAATTGTGAATCAAGTAGTAACTGTCAGATAGTAGCTATCTCATAAAAATGTTTGCTATGCTAGGTAACTGGATAGTGACAAAAACATAGTGTGGATAGGATGTGTATTTGGATTATCCAGTCTCATTAAAAACAACACTGTGTCCTAGTGCTTCATGCATATTGACCCTTGACATCCCCACATTTCTTATGGTCTGGATCCCTCCCTTCCCAGTAGCTCTGAGCCCTCGAACTTGAATGTAGACTCAGACATCGACCATTCTGATCTTCAGTCACCGGTCAAAGTTCCTCCAAAGGAATCACCAACCCCCTCCCGGAGGATCCTTCTTTCAGGGATTTATTGAGAACTGTCCAGACAGCAGGGGGCTGGCCTTGTAAGGAGATAGATCCTCAAAGACTGGCTGAACACCACACCCGGATTTGGTGACTACAGACCCTCAACCTGTCCCCTTCTTGGATGGGCCCTCGTGTGGATCTGGTCATTAACATATGGCAACAGTCCTGTTCCATTCTAGCTGTTTCCAGAAAGGTCGATAGAACTTACTTCCCCCCTGGAAGGGATTTCTCGTTTGACTTCGCATCCAAAAGCCCACTCCATAGTCATTACGGCTGTGCATGACCGTTCAGCCCAACCCAAACACTTCAGTTCCTCCCCACCAGACAAGGACTCAAGGCAACTTGACCAATTCGGTAGAAAGATCTACTTGTCCACATCTTGTGCCATCTGGTCACTAAATTACGTGTCCCATATGGTGGACTTTCAAAAGGTATCCCTCACAGAGCTGGAGAGGGACCTTCAGGATATCCCTGATGAAAACTTCAGGGCCAAGTTGTTGGACAAAGTTCGCATGAACAAATCTTCCTGCTGTCATGCACTCAGAGCCATGTATGATTCCATGTACTCTGTGGCTCAGGCTGTGTCATCCTCGGATCTGCCTTCAGCGCCTATCATGGCTCCGTATCGCAGGTCTGGCACAGATGTCCAGTCATCCCTTTTGGATGCACCCTTCAGGGCTTCCGTCCTTTTTGGCGGTGACACAAAGGACATTATAACAGAGCTACAGGAGAGCGGACGATCCCTTTGAGACGTACACTTGATGTATCGGACAGGTCAAAAGAAACAGCCCTTTCGTCATCAGAGACGATGGAATAAGACCCAGAACAAGCATCAAGGCAAAAGACGTGCCACTGGCTCTGAAACTCAAACCTCTCAGGCAGAGTTTGCCAAACCAGCCTCGGGAGCAAAGCTCCACTCCCCTCAGCATCGTGACTCACACCCACTCTGAGGAACCGGAGGATGGAGGTTCAGCCTCCACCTGGAGGAGTGAAAGTCCATCACTGCAGACATATGGGTCCTTCAGCTCATTCAGCGAGGTCACGCTGAGTTCCTGGAGATTCCAACTCCACACCCTCCAGGAAGGTCCTTTTACCCATCGGGTCAGATCCCCATCATCCACCAGGAGATCCAGACCCTGCTGCAAACAGCGGCCATAGAACCTGCCCTCCAGATCAGCTAGGAAGGGAATTCTACTCCCATTTCTTCCTAGTACCAAAGAAAATAGGGGATCAGTGACCTATCCTGGATCTCAGCACGCTCAACCTCTTCGTGGAATATAAGAGGTTCCACATGCTGACCCTTCAGGGGCACCTACCCCTGCTCCAGTCAAACACATGGCTGTGCTCCCTGGATATGCAGGATGCCTACCTTCATATCCACATCCCCCCAGTACACTGCCGCTTCCTTCAATTCTTCTTTTGGTATAACTGTTTCCAATTCACAGCACTTCCCTTTGGCCCATCCTCAGTGTCCTGGGTCTTCACCAAGTGTATAGCAGTAGTAGCTGCGTTTCTTCGCTGCAAGGGCATATATGTGTTCCCGTACCTGGACGACTGTTTCTTTTTTTTCAGCCCCCTCCCCGGACAGTCTGAAGGAGTCTGTCTCTTTCACTATGGATCTGTTTGTCAAGCTGGGCATCTCAGTCAACCTTTCCAAGTCCCAGCTAGTACCCTGTCAGTGCCTCCAGTTTATCAGGGCGATACTGGACTCAGTCCAGAGCAAGGCCTTCTTGCCATTGGATCGAGCCGAAATCTTAGCTTCTTAGGCCACTTTGGTGGCCGAGGCTTAATGGACCCCAGCACACTTGGTTCTCCATCTTGTGGGGCTAATGGCAGCAGCCATTCCTATTGTCCCCATAGCCAGACTGCACATGAGGGTCACCCAGTGGTCTCTTCGAGTCCAATGGGATCAACGGTTGGACGACATGAACCAACTGGTCATGATCTCCAACAGCCTGCAGAAAGATCTTCTCTGGTGGCAGGATCTCTCCAACTTCTTAGTGGGAGCTCCTTTCCACTCTTGGGCCCCTACTCAGACCCTCACTTCGGACGCCTTCAATATGGATTGGGGAGCCCATTTGGGAGACCACAAAACCCAAGGTTCGTAGACTCCCCAGGAGCAGCAGCTCCATACCAATGTCCTGGAGACCAGAGTAGTCCTCTGTGCTTTCCAGGCCTTCCAGTCGTTACTCCTCCCAGGAATACTCCTGGTAGAGACAGACAACATGGTGACTGTCTGGTATCTCAACAAACAGGGAGGAACCCGATCATACCCTCTTTTCATGGAAGCAATGAGAGTATGGTAAGGGGCGATTCAGCATGATCTGTTTCTGACAGCAGTCCACGTCCCAGGCATGCACAGTGTCCTGTCGGACAGTCTTAGCCGATCAGTAGCCAGGACTCACAAGTAGGAATTAAAGCTGAAAGTAGCCAAAGACCTGCTTCTTCGATGGGGTGGCCAGACCTAGATCTGTTCACCTCCCCATTCAGTGCAAAACTACCCAGCTTTTGCTCACTTGTTCCCAGTCATGGTGCTTTTTGGTGAGACGCGCCGTCTTTGTCTTGGACAGGGAGGTTTCTATACACGTTTCCTCCCTTTCCCCTCATTCAGAAGGTTTTGTTGAAACGTCAGGCCAAAGGGGCCCACTTAATTCTGATTGCCCCTCTGTGGCCTTGGCAGATTTGGTTCACACTATTGCAGCAACTGGCTCTAGAACTGCCGGTCCTTCTTCCACTGTCTCACAACTTTCTGTCTCAGGAGCAGGTCACCCTGGTACATCAGAGTCTTCAGTCCCTCCACCTTCATGCGTGGCACCTGTGGACATTTATTTATTTAGCTTTTATTAACCGGGTAAGTACACTAGACAAGTATTATGCCTATTTTCAGGAACGACCCGGGAGAGTACAACAGAATAATACAGAATAGTACAGAATAATACAGAAACAACATAACAGAATGGCAACGTGAAGAAGTACATTGAATAACATTACGCAAAGTGTCACAAAGTAGTAAGGCATGTAGTAACTCCCATGTCAAACAGTGGTAAAGTACGTAGAATCTACAGTTATTTGGACTTAGACAAATATAACTCAGTCAAGTGCCTTGGTGAGAAAATTGGATCATAGGGGCAAGCAAAGTATCACTGGCAGGACCTTTGAAAAGCACATAGGTCCAGTTGAATAAGGACGTTGCACTAGGGAGGCTTGAGACCCTCACACACTGAGGCTAGCTTCAGGAACCCCACAAGGATTTTCGAAAGCACTGTTGGGGGAGAGCCAAGTGAACCTGTGCAGGAAAGGAGTTCCAGAGTCTAGAAGCGCAAACAGCAAAGTCCCTGTCCCCCATGAGGGTTTGGGTAAGGGGTACTCTTAGCATCCCGGGAACCTGGGACCTGAGAGGGTAGGTGGGGAGGTCGTCAGGTGAGAGAAGCTAAGCCAGCCCCGGTGGGGTGCCAGTTCTAATCACTTTACCCACAAGGCATCACAACCCAGAGTCCAGGTAATTAGTTGGTGAGAGCCAGCTGAGTTTGTCATAAAGCTCACAATGGTGGGTGAGACGGGGGCAGCCAGAGCAAAATGGCAGATATTGTTGTACATCGTGTGCCACCGAGTAAGATGAGTTTTGGAGGTTCGAGCAAATTGGTGCAGACCGTAACTAAGGGAGGGAAGTAGTACACCTCTTGCGAGAGCCAGACGAGTCGCAGGTGTGAGGTTATATTTGGCCCTATAGGCCAGGCCCAGTTTGCAGTTCACTGTTCTGCAGACATTTAATATATGACTCCCCAGGTCGAGTTGAGGGTCAAGCGTCACCCCAAGGTATTTGACGGAGTTCACAATTGGGAGGGAAGTTCCGTTTGGACTAGTGATTCCCAAAGGAACAGGTGCAGCTTTGATCTTGGCAGCTGATCCAGGTAGCATGGCCTGTGTTTTTTTCAGGTTAAGAACCACTTTGTGTTTGGTTACCCAGGCCAGGACATTGTTAAAATCCTTGAATAGGTGCTGATTGAGAGTCACAATGTCCCGAGAGTGGGTCATGATAACCAGGTCATCCGCATAAAGAGTGATACTGCAGTTAGTTACTGCGGCTGGGAGTTGGTTAACAAAAAGGGAGAAAAGCAGGGGTCCCAAGACCGAACCCTGGGGGACGCCAGAGGTCACTGGTAAGGGATCAGAGAGGATTTTGTTGAATCTGGTCCGCTGCATTCTGCCATGCAGGTAGCCAGTTAGCCAGTTCATAGCGGGAAGGGGACAGGCCAAGGGACTGCATCTTAGTACAGAGCAACACGTGATCAACAAAGTCGAAAGCTTTGGACAGATCGATGAATATAGCTCCAGAGAGTTTGCCTTGGTCCATGGCTGCTCTGATGCTGGTAGAGACAGAGACCAGGGCTGTGATTGTGCTGTGCTCCTTGCGAAAGCCGTGCTGGGCTGGGGACAGCAGCACATGGACCTGTATGTACTCGGAAAGTTGCTTGGCCACAACTTTTTTAAGGAGCTTGCTGAGAGAAGATAGAATGGCGATCAGACGATAGTTGTCCAGTACATTGTGATTGCCCTGCTTCAATACAGGGATAATTCTGGCCACCTTCCAAATGTCGGGAATAACCCCCGAAGCAAGAGACAGGTTAAGAATGTGGGCTACTGGGGAGGCAATGTAAGAGGCGCCTTGTTTCAGAAGCTTGCGTGGACCCCTTTTCTTGCATGGCTGCCCAGGTGTTAGAGTACCTCGTACATCTTTCTGAGTTGGGCCTTAGTTACTTCTCCATTAAGGTCCATCTTTCTGCGGTGTTGGCCTACCACCTCCTGGTGGAGGGCAAAACCCTAGCACAACTAGAAGTTTCCAAAACTTTCTTGAAAGGCATCCTTCACGTTAAACCTCCAGTGCAGAACCCCCGTCCTCCCTGGGATCTTAATTTTATGTTGGAAAAACTTACTTTGCCCACTTTTGAGCCGGCAGCAAGTTGTAATATGTGCTTCCTGTCCTGGAAGACAGTTTTTAGTTGCTGTCACCTCAGCTCGAAGAGTTTCAGAGCTACAGGCCTTTGTTGGCAGAAAGCCTTATTTGATTTTCCACAAGGACCGAGTGGTCCTGAGGGCTAATCCTTCTTTTCTTCCAAAAGTGGTTTCGGAGACAGTTCTCAACCAGAGTATCGAACTGTCAGTCTGTTTCTCTCAGCATTCCAACTGGGGGGAATATCTTTTGCACACCTTGGATGTGCATCGAATCCTGAGGTACTATACCTCCCAGACTAAAGAGGTTTTAAAATCGAACCAACAGTTTGCCCCCCAGTGCCAGGGCAAGGCCATCTCGAAACAGACTATTTCTAGGTATCTGGCCGACTGTATTCACTACACTTACCAGAAATATGGAAAGACCCTTCCGGGGGCAGTTAAAGGGCACTCCACCAGAAGCGTGGCCACCTCTACCACTTTTTTCAGGAATGTGTACACTGCAGAGATCTGTACAGCGGTCACTTGGTCTTCTGTCCACACCTTCACTAAACACTACAGTCTGGACATTGCCTCTAGGTGTATAGCTAGTTTTGGCCTTGCAGTTTTGCAAGGTCTTCTGTCCTAAGACAGAGCCTTAGTTGGCAGACATCTTCCTCCTCCCGGAACCTTGTCTCCGACTCCTTATTCTTAGACTGCTTGGCATTCAGTCCTGTATGTGAAGACCTACTACAGGAACCCTCTCGAAGTAAGATATAGCAGTTACGTAAGAACTTACCGTAACCGTAGCTCTTCGAGAGAGGTTCCTGCAGCAGGTCTAGTTTCCCACCCACCTTCGCCAGCTCCTGGAAATGTTTTCTTTTTCATCCTGCCAAGCCCATAGGTCTAGATAGGGCACAAAGTCCCAGAAGTTGTTATTCCTTCCCTTCTACTTACCTTTCTTTAGGTCTCTGGTGGAAAAGAAATGGAGAGCAGGCACGGGACCATTCCTTTTATAGTCGGGCTGACGTCACATCACCTGACTTTGGGGGCGGTCCCCACTGACTGCTAGCTACAAGCTTGCCATTGGAATCTGACACCAGGGGTTGCAGTCCTATGTATAAAGACCTACTGCAGGAACCTCTCTCGAAGATATACTGTTATGGTAAGTTCTTACATAACTATTTCCGCACATTGGCCCTGAGCCATCCTCCCTCTATCTTCAAATTGTGCCCCCTTGTTCTTGCACATCTCTTTTTCTGAAAGAGGCTACCTTCTTGGACTTTGTTGATTCCCTAGAGGTACTTGAAAGTTTTTAGCATGCCCCCCCACCTTCCCTCAAGGGTATACATATTAAGCTCCTTTAGTCTCTTTTCGTATGGCTTCTTTTGCAGACCCTATACCATTTTAGTTGCCCTCCTCTGGACTGTCTCCATCCTGTCTATATCCCTCGAAATGGGGTCTCCAGAACTGTATGCAGTATTCCAGATGGGGTCTCACCAACTGCCTGTACAGAGGAGTAACAACTTCCTGTTTTCTACTGGTGATACCTGTCCCTATGCTTCCTGCTATCTCCCCAGCCCTCCTTACTGTCTTCTCACATTGCTTACTTTTATGTTATGTGATATGACTACCCCCAGGTCCCTTTCCATTTTTGTTGTTGTTAATACCTCCCTCCCCATTGTGTACTCTTCCCGTGGGTTTTTGTTTCCCAGGTGCATTACTTTGCACTTCTTTGCATTGAATCTAAGCTGCTATACTTTTGACCATTCACCCAAACTTGCCAAGTCCCTTCTCATCCTTTCTACCCACCTTGTGTATCAACCCTTTCGCAGATCTTTGTGTTGTCTGCAAAGAGGCATACTTTCCTTCCAGTCCCTCCACAATGTCACTTATAAACACATTAAGAAAGAGTGGCGGGGAAGGTAAGGGAGAAAAATATAGCATTCAGGAAGTATAAGGAAACACTGAAGGAGCAGGACAGAGAACTTTACCAGTTAAATCAGAAGAAAGAGGAGGAGGTAGTCAAAATAGCAAAGGCCCAAACCGAGGAAAAGATAGCCAACTTGGTTAAGAAGGGGGATAAAACCTTTTATAGGTACATTAGGGAGCAAAGAAAGACTAAGGCAGGGATACTGAGGCTGAATAAAGAGAAAGATGGTTGGGCAGAGAGTGACAGTGAAAAAACAGGGGTACTGAACAAATACTTCTGCTCAGTATTCACAATGGAAAAGCAGGGGAGATACCTAATCCAGTCAACAGAAGCACTGTAGATAGGAGGGTTGATATTAGTCCTTTCACAGAAGAAAGGGTTCTGAAAGAACTCTTAAAACTGAAGGTGGATAGAGCAATGGGGCCTGATGGGATTCACCCCAGAAGTCTAAAAGAACTAAGGGAAGAACTGACTACCCTTTCTAATAAATCATGGGAGGATGATGTGGTACCTGAGGACTGAAGGAGGGTGGATGTGATTCCCCTTCACAAAAGTGGGAGCAAGACAGAGGCAGGAAACTACAGACCTGTCAGTTTGACCTCAGTGGTAGGGAAAATGATGGAATCACTTGTGAAGGAAAGAATTGTTGAGTACCTAGAGTCCAGTGGGGCACAGGACCCAAGGCAGCATGGATTCACAGCAGGAAGGTCATGTCAGACAAACTGAACTGATTTCTTTGACTGGCTGACCAAAGTAGTAGACCAGGGAGTGGCTGTGGACATGGCCTGCCTAGACTTTAGAAAGGCATTTGACAGTCTCACACAAAAGATTAATAAACAAATTAGCCAGTCTAGGAGTGGGTCCCAGGGTGGTAACCTGGGTAAAACACTGGCTGGACAGCAAGACATAGCGGATAATAGTAAATGGAGTCCACAGTGAAGAAAGGGGGGTTACTAGTGGGGTACCGCAGGGTTCAGTACTGGGGCCTGTCCTTTTTAATGTCTTTATAAGGCCAGTCCTTTTTAATGTCTTTAAGTGACATTGCAGAGGGACTGGAAAGGAAAGGATGTCTCTTTGCAGATGACACAAAGATCTGCAACAGGGTTGACATGCAAGGTGAGGTGGAAAGGAGGAAAAGGGACGTGGCAAGGTTGGAGGAATGGTCAAATGCATGGCAGCTTAGATTCAATGCAAAGAAGTGCAAAGTAATGCACCTGGGAAACAAAAACCCGGGGGAAGAGTACACAATGGGGGGTGAGATACTGATAACAACGAAAATGGAAAGGGACCTGAGGGTAGTCATATCAGATGACTTAAAGGTGGGCCAGCAATGTGAGAAGGCAGTGAGGAGGGCCTGGGGAATACTGGGATGCATAGGGAGAGGCATCACCAGTAGAAAACAGGAAGTTGTTGGCCCTCTGTACAGACAGTTGGTAAGACCACATCTGGAATACTGTGTACAGTTCTGGAGACCCTATCTCCGCCAAACATGGATAAAGTGGAGGCTGTTCAGAGGAGGGCAACCAAAATGGTACAGGGTCTGCACCAGAAGACATATGAAGAAAGACTAAAGGACCTTAAGATGTATAGCCTCGAGGAAAGGAGGGAGAGAGGGGACATGATAGAAACTTTAAAATACTTCATGGGAATCAACAAAGGCCAAGAGGGTAGCAGCATCTTTCAGAAAAAGAGATGTGCAAGAACAAGGGGGAACAATTTGAAGATGGAGGGGGGATGGCTCAGAGGTAATGTGAGGAAGTATTTCTTCACAGAGAGGGTTTTAGATGCATGGAACAGTCTTCCTGAGGAGGTTGTAGAGTAAAAACGGTGGGGGGATTCAAGAATGCATGGGACAGACATAAGACAATTCTAGTGGGGGGTAGGAGGAAGTGGGCTGTTGGCTAACTAGGATCTGCAGCTTATCCGTTAGGTAAGGAAATGGGCAGACTAAGTGGGCCAAGTGGTCCTTATCTGCTGTCAAATTCTATGTTTCTATTAAAGAGAACCAGACCCAGTACTGAACCGTGCAGTACCCCACTAGTAACCCCCCCTTCTTCGGCGTGGACTCCATTTACTATTACCCTCTGTGTCCTGTTGTCCAGCTAATTTTTTACCCAGGCTGGCTAATTTGTTTATCTTTTGTGTGGAACTGTGTCAAATACCTTGCTAATATCTAGGTAGGCCATGTCCACAGCCCCTTCCCACCCCGGTCTACTACTTTGGTTACCCAGTCAAAGAAATCTATTACATTTGTCTGACATGGCCTTTGCACTGTGAATCCATGCTGCCTTGGGTCCTGTGCCCTGCTGGCCTCTAGGTACTCAACAATTCTTTCTTTCAGAATTGATTCCATGATGTTCCCTATCACTGAGGTCAAGCTAACAGGTCTGTAGTTTCCTGCCTCTGCTTTGCTCTCACTTTTGTAAAGGAGAATCACATCCACCCTCCTCCAGTCCTTACGTACCACACCATCCTCCCATGATTTGTTAAAAATGGTAGTCAGTGGTGTCACTAGTCTCCCCTTAGTTATTTAAGAGTTATGGGGTGAATCCCATCAGGCCCCATTGCTTTGTCCACCTTCAATTTTAGGAGTTCTTTCAGAACCCTGTCTTCTGTGAAAGGACTGGCATCGCTCCATCCAGAGTGCATCTGTTGTTCTATTGATTGGATTAGGTACTCTCCTTCCTTTTCTTTTGTGAATACTGAGCAGAAGTATTCGCTCAGTATCCTTGCTTTTCACTGTCCATCTCTGCCCACCCACCCTCCCTTTATTAAGCCTCACTATCACTCCTTGGTCTTTCTTCGCTCCTAATGTACCTATGAAAGGTTTCTTCCCCCTTCTTAACCAAGTTGGCTATATTTTCCTCGGTTTAGGCCTTTGCTATTCTGACTGCCTTCCCTGCTTCCTTCTGCTTTAACTGGTACCGTTCTCTGTCCTGCTCTTTTTGTATTTCCTTACACTTTCTGAATGCTATCTTTTTCTCCCTAACCTTCCCCATCACCTCTTTTGAGAACCATAGTGTTTTTTTCTTTTGTTTTGATATATTTGTTTCACATAAAGGCTTGTTGCCTCTGTGATGGCAGTTTGGATGTTTCCCCATTGTTCCTCCACCCCTCCTTCTTGCCTGTTTGCTACTGCTTTTCTGAGACAGTCTCCCTCTTTGACAAAATCAGCCCTTGTAAAGTCCAGTACCCTCACTTTTGTATGGCTTGACTCTGTGGCTATGTTTATCGTGAACCAGTTTGGTGGTCACTTGTTTCCAGATGGCTACCCCACTTCTACATCTGAGATCCTCTCTCCGCCCCCATTTGAGAGTACCAGGTCTAAGATTGCTCCCTCCTGAGTGGGTTCCAACACTAGCTGTCTAACGCATGCCCCCTGTAGGGCATCAAGAATGACCCTGCTCTTGGATGTGGCTGCAGCAAAGGTGCTCCAGTTAACATCTGGCATATTCATGTCCCCCATCAACAATATTTCCCGGTTTTCTGCCATCCTAAGGATGCCTTCTATTATTTCCTTGTCCATTTCCTCCCCCTGAGATGGGGGTCTGTATACAACCCCTGTGCAGATTGTGGTGCCATTTCCGGTCTCCAGGGTGACCCACAGTGCGTTCTCCTTCTTGTTTACTCTTTAGGTCCGTTGCTTTGATCCCTTCCCTTATGTAGAGAGCTACTCCTCCTCTTCTACCCTTCCTGTCCCTCCTGTAGATTGTGTACCCTGGTATGTTGGCATCCCAGTCATGGTTCTCTGTGTATCATGATTCTGTGACTGCCACAATATCCAGGCATCCCTCTTCCATCAAGGCCACCAGTTCAGGGAGCTTCTTACCTAGACTATGGGCATTGGTACTGATTGCCCTCCATTCTTTGATTGCCTTACCCCTTTTAGCCCCATCCCAGTCCTTGCTGCCGTTTTCTCCATTTATCCTTGCCCTTCTTCCTATCAACTTCTCTGTCTTGGTGTTTACCTCACTAACTACCCTGATTTGTTTTGGGGGGGCTAGGATTTCCCTTCTCCTTTCCAGTACCTCCCCCCTTGGCTAGTTTAAATGCTTGCTAAGGAAGCATTTAAACCTATCACCTAGGGTCCTGGTTCCCCTCTTGGATAGATGGAGAACATCACACCAGTATAGGCCTATATTCCTGCAAGTGGACCCCCAGTCTGCAGTGAAGCAAAAACCCTAAGCTCTGCACCAGTTTTTCAACCATTGATTGAATCCCATGGTGCGGAGCACCCTAGCCTCCCTCATGCCATAGACAGGCAGTACCTCCAAGAAGGTTACCGTGTGTGCTACTTGTGTATGGCCCCTCCCTAACTCTGCAAACTCCTCCTGCACTGCTCTAATCCCTTTCCTAGTCCAGTCATTTGTTCCTAGGTGGACAGTGTCATCCAGCTACCTCCCCTGTGTAGCTGCTTCCATGATCCTGAGGATTCGCTTCCTGTCCCTCCAAGCCGTGGCGCCAGGCAGGCACCTTACCTCCCTCTCCTTCTACCCCAGTTCTACCCCCCTAACAACTGAATCCCCAACCAGGAGTTTCCTTCCTATGTGGGGTTCCATGCCCCCTCCTGTGGGTCTCCTTTGTGGAGGTTCCCAGCATACTCCTTGGTCTCCACTGCGGGGGCGTCCATAGAGAAACCACACTCTGCCAGAATAGTGTACGAATTGTGGATTGGTACAGCTGGAGAGATGCACCTCCATTTAACCACCCTCACCCTCACTGAGCCCACTGTGGTCCAACTGCTGCTCTTTCTTGGTAACCTCTGAGTCAGGGGCCCTTGTGGTCCCTGGGTGGAAGAGGAGGTCTCTTGAATCCTGGCCAACTCAGCCTGGAAACGAGCAACCTCCTCCCTCAGCCCAGAGAGTTGCCTGCAGATGAGACAACACTGCATCCTCGAGAACGTCTCCCAGAAGACTACCACTCCACAGCCACTGCACTGCGCCACTCCCATCATATCTTATTTGTGGCCCCTCAACTGTTTTGTATGCTTACTCTTTCCTCTCTCTGTTTACTTTTATTTCTCTCTACTTTCCTACTGCCTCTGTGCCCTCACAGCTCCTGTTCTTCCTGTTCTGGGACAGGAAGTTCCTTTATTCCTCAGTAGTCTGCTTCTTACTTGCTCAAAATCAGACCTCCAGCAGCTTTGGGAAGGGGGGAGCTACTCTATTCCTTCTAGGATGGTGAGTCTTTTGTGCCTCTATGATCACTCCCTTCCTGCTCCCAAACAGGAAGTTCCTGTTATCAGTCAAATCCTGTGCCTGTAAAAGTGGAATTAGCTAAGGGTGGTGGGAAGGGAGGGATGGCTGTATAGTCCCAACAGGGTAGTAAAGGTCTAACATCCAAACACCTGGCTTCCTGCTGCCTAAGCCACTCCCCCTAATTCACAGCTCCCTTCTTCACCTAGCTAACAGTACCGATAACAGTTCCCTTCACCCAACTCAGACAAACACACTAACTCTTGGGGGTTCTTGTTCATTTAATTTTACCCTAAATTGAAGGTTCCAGTAGTAAAGTTCTAGTTTTTAAGTCCCAGTAGAGTAGTAAAGTTCTAACAGCACCTCCTTCCTCTTGCTGTTCTCTGCCAAAAGGAGACTATAGGGAGAGACGTGTATTTCTTCCGCCAGAATGGAAAGAAGGACCAGTTGTGGGGTGGGGTGGGGAGTAGTGTGATGCTATACACCCCATGAGAATACCCTCTCCAGAACCTCCCAAAAGGGTCAGAGAATAGCACAGGACCAAAATGAGTTTAATTAGCCTTTTGCCTCTAACCAGACCCCTTACAGTGGTCCCATATACTGGACTTGTACATTTGGTATGCAGAAATATCTGTTACAACGCTTCCAGGCAAATTCCCGTCAAGGGACCAAGGCAGTTACTTTAAAGGAGGGGATAGCTGACTTCCCTCATATTGCATGAGGGATAGGTATCTCCAGATCCGTAGACCACTTCACAGTAATGGGCAACAATTTGATAGCCAAAAGCTGCACCAGTTCCTTATATATGTTGCCAATTAGTTGCCCCTACTGGTCTCCTTGGAGAGCCTCTATAAACAGACTTAACAGTAATGGGGTGGGCTGGGAGAGCTGCATGTTGCTCAGGCCTAGGACTGTAATATAGGAACGGAGATTGGAGGTACCAGAAATTATCCCCTGACCTCAGGCCATTGGTGGACTGTAGGTCATGGAATGTTTGTATACCCTGTTGAGTTTAACACTGAAATACATAAGCAAGGCTCTGTTTTGACCATTGGTGAAAGGTGTTATCTATCTGATTTGGGGTGAAGTCTGAATCCCTGGCTATTGCTCTTAAAAAAAAAAAAATAAAAACAACAACACATTAGTGGTGCTATATCTGGCAGTTTATTAAAATAATTCCATTTCTGTAATGTTATAAATTGGTATCTAGTAAGCCTTTCTGTGTTGCCACTGCCACTCTGATTCACATAAAGATAGCTGGGGAAATAATTCTCTTCTCTTCTCTTCTCCTCTGCATTCTGTAGCCACAGAACCCAGTACTGATGGGGACAATAATAATGGATTGGTTGTACCCGACTCTATAGCTCACAGTACCAAGCCATCAGAAACTGCAACAAAATCTGAGGTTAATGATGTGGCTGATGTCTCAACTACAGTCCCCCCATTAAATGAAGAAGAGAAGATGGGTGGTGGAACTCCTGATATCACAGAACTTAATGGAGATAGTATACAAGAAAATGATGAACAATCATTTTCAAGTACTTTGCCTCCAGCAAGAGACAGTACTGATGATAAAGACCACCCATCTAATGAAACGAAAAAAGGTAAGTACTGTGGTATAACACTTTTTGAAGTATGTTTTGCAGTGTGTGGTTGATGACCTGCTGGGTTGTCTTCTGATGTCTGGGATGGGTCTCACAACTTAGGTGAGTGGGGTAGCTCCTAACTTCTAGTATCTTTGAATGCTGGTTGAGGTGCTGCTGTGCTTTCGAAAACATGAAAAATCAAAGCCCCATCTTCTTTGTGGAAGGTAAGAAAATCCTCTCCTCCTGACTCGGGCAAGGGGGATAATATTAAAATTCAGATCAAAGCTTCCCAGAAACTGGCCTAGCCCCATTCTGTTATGGGGATAAGGAGACGATTAAAAAAGTTTAGCCCTTGCCAGTGTTGAAGATATATAAGTGTCATAGATACATAGGCATTGACAGCAAGAAAAGGTTATTGTCCCATCCAGTCTGCCCACCCTACCAAACCATTCTGTCTTGCTGTAGTGACTATCATCCCTTTGTTACTCCCCCACTTTTTCTAACTAACCCATATGCCTATCCCTTCCCTGCTTGAAGCTGCTGATTGATTTGGCCAGTACCACTTCCTCTAGTAGCTTATTCCACTTGTCCGTCACCCTATCCATGAAGAAGTGCTTATGGGCATTCTTTTTTGAATCTCCTTCCTGACAGATTTAGTGAATTCAATTTTGTCTGCGTGTTTGAACTCAAGAAGAGGAGTTCCTTGGCACCCATTATACTTATTCTGTGCAGGTATTTGTGTATGTCTCAAGCACGTTATTAGTTTCCCTCCACTTCTCATGAGTGTACATGTCTAAGTTCAGCAGCATCTCCTTTTCCCTAAGCTGTGGACCATCTTAGTTGCCCAGTGCTATACTGCCTGCAGCTTGTTGCTGTCTTTCCTCAGGTGTGGGCTCCAGTGCCTTGCACAGTATTCCAGATGCGGTCGCACTACTGTTTATCCGGTTACCTATGCATCCCAGCATTCTGTTTGCTCTACTTGCTGACGTGTTGCAGTATGCAGATGCCTTCTGGGTCTCCAGTATAATCACCAATACATATTGTCTTCTGTTGTTCTATGTAGTACCACCCCACTTATTTCATGTTGTACCCTTGGGTTCCTTTTTCCAGTATACATTACTTTACATTTTTTAGTGTTGAAGTCCAGCTGCCATATCTTTGACCAGCTCTCCAACTTGTCCAGATCCTTCTTTAGTTCTCTTCTCCCTTCCTCTGGGTCAACCCTTTGTGTTATCTGTGAAGAGGCAGATCTTACCCTGGATACCCACACCTGTGTCACAGATGAATATGTTGAAGCGGCCTAGTCTTAGTACTCACCCCAGAGGTACTTGTCATCTCCCTCACCTCTAACAACTCCTCACTGACTACCAACTTCTGTGTTCTACTACCCCTCAGTGAGCTCTGTACCCAACTTGCCATTTTCTTCTCAACCCCAAGGTCCCTAATCTTTTTGACCAGCCTTCTGTGAGGAACTGAGTCAAATATTTTGCTTAAGTCTAGGTATACTATATTGACTGCTTGTCACTTGTCTGTTGCTGTGGTTATGCTGTAGAATTCAACCAGTTTAGTTTCCCAAAACCTTTCCTGTGTGAACCCCTGCTGTTAGGGGTCCTACAACCAGTTCCCTTCTAGGAAGTCCACCAGATCCTGTCTTAGTAGAGAAGCCATTATTTTCCCCACTATAGACATCAAGTAGACTGGCCTGTAGTTCCCTGGCCCATCCCTCTTCCTACTCTTGTGTAGCAGAACCCCATCCACTGTCCTTCAGTACCTAGGGGCCACCTTCATGGCTAGCAAGCAGTTGAACTATAACCCTGCTGCCTCATGTAGCATCCTCTGGTGTAAGCTGTCAGGTCCCATAGACGTATCTACTGTTACCCCTGCTAGTTTTTCCAACACCCTTTTCTCTGTTATCTGGGCTGCTCCCCCAGAGTCTTTGCTGTCTCCTTTCCTAACTCCATATTCTAGCAGTGGTCCATCCTTTTACTTGGTTAATACTGAACAAAAATAATAATTCAGTATCCCTGCCTTCCTGTTGTTCCCCTCCTCCAGACAGTATCCCTGTCTTCCTGTTGTACCACTCCTCCCATCCCTCTTTGCTCTTAAGTCTCGCTGTACCACTTTGACCTAGTACTTCTCCTGCATGTACTGAAAGAATGGCGTATCCCCTTTCTTCACCACCATTGCTAACTGGAGCTCAGTCGTTCTTTTGGCCTCCCTCACTTTCCTGGTGGTTTCTGTTATTGCTCCCATATATTTTGCCCTGTCTTCCTCCTTTTGACTACCCTTATACTTAGAAAATGCTCTCCTTGTGGCTCTTACCCACTCCTTTACATTGGCTGTGGACCACATTGGCCCCTCAGCCTTTTCCCCTTTAGATACCTTTGGAATTGAGCCATCTGCTACTTCTGTCATTGCATTTTTAAATACTACTCACGTTTCTTCTGTGTCCCCTACCTTTAATGTGTCCTTCATGATTTCCTCCAGTTATTCCCTTATTTTGTAAGAGTCCACTTTTTTAAAATCCTACAGTTTTCCCCTTTCCCCCTTTGTCTGTCTCCACCTCGACCTCCAGCTCTACTGTCCTGAAGTTGCTGGAATTGAGTGGTTCTAGGACTGCTGTGTTCTGAATCCTGTCACTGTTAATGAGCACCCCTTCCCTTTTGGGCCCTCAACCAATTGCTCTAGGAATGTTTTCTGGCAAGTATCCATCAAAACAGATTCCCAGTACTAGCCGCAACTGGAATGCTCTAGTCCACATCTGGCGTATTGAAGTACCCAGGTGCCAACACTTCTCCAGGACTGGCCTCCTCCTTGAGTATCTCTCCCAACTCTCTGTCTCCATTGATTCTGGCCCAGTGGCCTGTAGATCACCCTGTTCTCGACTTGTTACCCCCTTCTCTGTTGCTGCTAGTACCCACGTTTCCAATTCACCCAACCCCCAGGCTACCTATTTCTGTTGCTTCAATCTCTTCATTAACATACAGCACTACCTCTCCGTCTCTGCTCTTTCTGAATATAATGTAGCCTGGAATGTTCATGTCGCAGTCATGGTTCGATGTAGCCCACATCTCAACTGCCACCAGGTAGTGCCCCCTCCATAACCAGTGCCTTAAGTTACGGCATTTTGTCACCCGGACTCCTTTTGCTGGCACCTATAATTTTTTACAATGTTTCCTCTAAATCCCAACTTTTCCAACTTCCCCAAATTTGTAAGATCCTGCTGAGTCTGTTGTCTTCTATAATAACTGTACAGCATATTATTTTAGAAAGGATTGAGTTATCATTTTATGGAAAATGGTTACACGTAGTTCTAACTAGTTTTTAGAAGCTGTAGATTGTCATCATACACAGATATGACACTACAAATCCCATTATGTACAGATGTAATGTCATAACTACATATAGTGGGATATGGATACTGGAGGTATTTACTGAAGGTAAATTATTAAATTTTCTTACTACCCATTCAAATACATGTCTTTGAACAAATTCTACATGATTAACTAATATCTTATCTCAATAAATAGTATGACCAATTGTAACTGTAAATCTAGTTTTAGCCTAGAATTTTCAACACAAACAGCGTTGTTGGAATTTAGACAGTGCTGTAGCTAAAACACATTATTCTGTATCTTAGGGGAGCACTTTAGACAAATCGTAGCATTCTAAAGAAACACCAGGCCACGTTAGAGATAATAGAGAGGAGGGCTACAAAAAGATTCAAGGTTTGCAGGATAAACCAATGAGGATAAATTAAAGTAGCTCAATATTTACTCAGTTTAGGACAGGAGGGAGTGTGGGATATGATAGAGATATACAAATACAAATGGGGATATACTGTAAAAGGCTGGATTATGCTGAACTGCTCAAAATCTGGAACAGTTCAACCACCAGGGGTCATAATTTTGGGGAGGGTACTTTAGGAAGGACATTAGAAGACCTTTTTCACTGAGTGGGTGATGCAAAGTTAAACTACTTACCAAGCATTGTGGTTAATACCATGAATCCTTGAATGATTAACGTACTTGGGGAAAAGTTATTTTCGCAGAAACAATCTAGGGAACCACCTTGCATTAAAAATAAATCTGGTTTGCATCTAATAAATGTTACAGAAATAGTACTGTAGAAAATGCTGTGTGTCTAGTTACAAATTTTGGTAGGAGGGTCAAAATTAATCCCAAAAGTCATACATCAGCCATTATATATGGTAACCTAAGTTTCCAGATTAGTGGCAGACTTCTTAGAGATTTTAAATAGGCTAAATTGAGCATCAAGAGATGGTCTGATTGGACCCATGAAGACAACTTCTTACATTTTTAAGAATGGCTTCAGAAATTTTCTCTGAACTGTGGGAATTTTGTTATGTTCAGTCAGCTGCATTGAAACAGCAACCCCAAACACAACCCAGAGATCATCTGTTTATTAAATGGAGGTTATCTTACAGGTGAAAAGGGGAAAAAATGCACTCTTTTGAGGACATTTTCAAACACATCTGGGATTAATATAAAAAGACATGATAACTGGGAAATAGACCTACAGTATCAGGAAACGTAATGGATACTTGCTGCAATATAGCATTAGAATCAATTAACAAATATAAATACACTAAACATAAATGATGTAATTAAAATAATTAGCAGGACATGTATCACTCCAAATTCTTTAATGTTAAATGAAATACAAAAGGATAATGCATGCAACAAAGAGGGTGCCTCTTTTCATGTGTAGTGGACATGCCCTATGATTAAGGAATAGTGGCAACAAACATCTGCTACACCGTCGGCCATCAATGTAAACTGATAGACTTTCTGATAAGCAGTACAGACTTTTATCAATAAGTTCCCCTTGTGTTCTTATATAGAGAGGGCACTGTATTATGTATTATATTAAATAACTCAATAAAATATAAATTAAAAAAAAAGACTTAAGCCATGATTCTCAAAGATAGCTTAGATCGGCGCAAGCTGTGACAAACAGCAGCTTGCACTGAAGCCCCTTGTGCCAGGGACTCTGCACCAGATTCCGGTATAGGACAGGTCCCTGCGCCTAAATCTCCACACTTGCAGCAACCCCTCCCATGCGGCAAACATCTGGTACATGGGAAGGGTCTGCCATAGGCTCCTTGTGGCACACACAAGTGATTCTCCCCTCCCTCATCCCCGATTGATGCTGTAATAATGACAAACGCTCTTTTCCGTGGTAGTTTAGTGTCGCCCTCCCCAAACTCCAATCCCTCTTGTAATTAGCAGAACACAATTTCCCTGGTAGTCTAGTGCCCTCCCAATCCATGTTAATAAAATATACATGTATCCCCTACCCTGGTAATCCGAGTGTAAGATGTGACCTTTTGACCTCCTAGTCAAAACCCTTGGATATCTTAAATACCTATATAAAATGTATCTGAATTGTGGTGTTTAGAAAGTTTTACAATTACTGATATTAGGTTGTCTAGTGATTTTTATTATTTTATGGCTCATTACAGGGTACTGTCAAATCTGAAGCCCGGACGTATGAGGAAAACCTTTTTAGCAACATACTTAAGCATTGCTTAGATGTAAAATACAAACTCTATAAGAAAAACTATAAAAAGAAATATAAAGAAATAAAAATGAAGGTTACATATAGTATTAAACAAATGCTTTATTATGATGTACTTTACATGGGTGTATGTTAAATTGTTTTCACAATAATTGCTTTCAATAACATTGCTCACTCCGTATTGGTTGAATGAGCACATGTGATGAAAGGAGTTTTGTATATAGGCACTTGCTTGACTAATGGTTAATTTAAGGATGTCACTTTAATGATTTTATTACTGTACAAATGCTATTTCTGTATTTTGGATCTTGTTTTTATTATGAACGGTGCCCTGAGCCACCAAGAATCTGTGCCTTAGAAATAAATTTGCCTTGCCCTTGCCTTCCTAATTGGTTCTGAGGAAGCCCTGTATGGGGCAATATGAAAGCAGCCAGTGTGCATTCACTGTGGTCTTTCTTCTGTTGGACCTGTATTTGGCTGAAAATGAAACAACTGCAATAAACTAAGTTGACTCAATTTCTTTCTTCCAAAGATCCTGAGCGATTGGTGAGTGCAGCTGCCTCTGTTTCACTAGATAAACTTGTGAACACTAACACAAAGGAGTGAGGCAAACTAACTAAAAAAATAGTGTACAAATTGGTTACTGAAATGACTATGCCATACCTGCCCCGACTGACTGTCAAGGCCATTGGTTTTAAGTTTTCACCAGAAAACTATAACATTCTGGAATTTAGACTTCATGCAAAAAACAAAGAATTTCACATGTTATACTGTACCAAATCAGTAAATCTTCAGAACTTATATTTTTCTTAGAACTGCTTCCTGTACAATATTCAGTTTGCTTTATTTAGTGCTCTGTGTAGTAAACCTTCTATTTTGATTATTTATACACCTACCTAAAGAATGACAGCAGAATTCCAGTAAAATCTGGAAATCAGCCTAACGATCGCTGGTGCAAGTTCCAGAATTTCAAATCTTAAAAAGGAATTTCATTACTTTAATCGCTGTAAATCAGTGGCCTTTACCATTGCCTATACTTGTGTTCTGGGAGGAAATACCTTGAATTAGAAACCAAGGTACTTATTTTTTCAAAACATCATGAGATGTTTCCAGTATCTAACCATAAAACTGTTGGTAATAACACTGAAATATCTCGGAGTGAACTTATGTAACTATCGTAGAAACATGACCCCGGTGGCTCAGTTAATTGTTTTATTTTAATATTGTAGTTTTCTAGTAGCCATGGTCAAATCTAGAATGTAGTTTTCCAATAATACCTTTTATGAGACTAACCAAAAGACAGTTCAACATACAAGTTTTTGGGACCAACATAGGGCCCTTCAGGTACATTGAGGTACTAACTAGCATCTTACAGCTTATATACAATACATGAGCTGTAATAATCAAAGTCTGTTTACCAGAAACACATCAGTTTGAAGTGATTTGTTACAGCAGGTGTTAGCCATAGGATTCTGATATATTTTCCTATGAAGATGGGTATAACACCAAGCCCGCAGCACATCTTCTCTTTGTGTAGTGCTAAAACTTTGATCTTTTTGTTTCATGCAAATAATGAGCATGACCTTTCTGACCTCTTAGCTCTCAAGTGTTTGGGACCAATCTGTAATCTGCCTTGGAAATTCAGTATAATCTCTAGACTGTTACACTTGCATGTGCTGCAGATCATCAATTCCAAGTTAATAAGCTTCTGAGCTTATCATTATGTTTACAACCTCTGTTTGAGATTATTATTGTGTTGTACTGATGTTTTTACTGTCTTTTACTCAACACATTGTCTCCTAGTTATTATGTTTTGTATTTTGTCCCTTTGGTTATTTCTGTACTTACAGATACGCAGTCAAATATGTCACCCATATCCTGTATGCTGTTTCTGTTTACCTCCTGCTTTGTGATTCTCCCAGGTTGTGCCTAGAAATAGGCACATCTTGTCTAGTGCACTTAACCTGCTGAATAACTAAATGAATAACTAAAAAAAAATGATACCAAAAAAAAGACTGGCTTGAAGATGGAACATTCCATATGGCTAAAAAATGTTCTTTCAAATATGGTACTCTTTCTTTGCAAGATTATTTATTTATTTTATTTGGAAAATGTTTCATCAGGAAAGACAACATGAGCTGTAAACAGCTCATTTCCAGATGCGTCCTGCGGGAGGGGGTGCAATATTTGGGAGCAGTGCAGGTACATACTAATACAAATCATTTGAGAACATTGAGCAATAGTAGAAATAAACAAATACACAGAATACAAGAATACAAGAGCAGTTCAGTACATACTAATGTAAATCATTGGAGACATTTGAGTAAACGGTTACTTACTAAGACAAATCATTGAGTACAGGTACAGAGCTGAGGGACTCAACCCAACCATGGAGGGAGTACAAACCAATAATGAATTTACATACGTTGAAACAAGCTAAATATAGATGATCCTGTAGGAGAAGGTTAGGGAAGGCAAACACAGATGAAAGTGCTATAGAAGTAAACATTACATAAGAACGGAAGTGCTAATATAAACACAAGGGAGGGTCTTTTTTATATAGTCAGGACGTTGGGTAGGTAGAGAGGAGGGAAGATAGTGGGAAAGGTAGTGGGAGAATGGAGGTTTAGCCAGTATCTAATCCCCCTCCAGGATGCTGTGAACTATGCAGGGGGGGTCAAATACCATCCTGCAAAGGGGGGAAGGAACATCAAGAGACATGGAAGGGGAGCCGGAGAGGAGTACGGAGGTAGGTAATAGTAGAGATGGTGGCAGTCAGAGTAAGTCATAGTGGGGGGCAAGGAGTTTGGGAGGGAGGCGGCAGTTGGTGCAGTAAGTAATAGTAGGGAGGGGGCGGGCAAAGGAGTTGGAGGGGTTATAGAGAGAGAGAGAGGCTCTGTCTAGGCTCCAAAAATACTCTTCAAGGGGTCAGGGGGGACTGGCTGGAGGGGGGGGCTGAAGGGTGGTCAGCAATTTAGTGGTGGAAGGGGGATGAGGATAAGTGCAGCTTGGGGTTATGGAGGTAATAGCAGGTACAGTTAGGGGAATAAAAATTTTGTAGGGCTAGAGAGATTGAGTAAGGTGTTAATGAGAGTCTGATAGGAGGAGGAAGCTATTTCTAGAGCTTTGGGAAGCGGTAGGAGACGGCTTCCTGGTCTATGGAGGAAGAGTTACGAGGAATGGCTAGAGTGTGACCATCAGTGGCTCTGAGAGGATGGGAGGAGGGAAGTGGGGCAGTGAGTAAGGAGGAGAGGTAGGAGGGGAGAGAACTGAGCCAGAATTTAGAAATGAATTTTGCACAGTGGGAGAGTCACGTGCACTCAAGGGAGGGGAAGGCAAGGGAGTGGTACAAGGAGCAGTGATGTGTGCGGGAAGGAGCATCAAGGGCAAAGTGACAGAAAGAATTGAAAAGAGGGGTCCAATCTGGTAAAGGAAGACTTGGGAACAACACTATAGACCATGTCACAATAGTCAAAAATAGGGAGAGATCATTTTCTGAACAAGATCTTGCCTGCCTGTTAGTGGTAAAGAACTATGGTTCCTGTACAGGATGCCAAGCTTGGGGCGGAGTTTTGCTGGATGGCATCAGGATGAACAGAAAAGTGTAGGTGTTGGTCAAGCCATACACCCAGGTATTTAAAAGAAGTAGAATTCTCTAGAGTTGTCCCATCAAGTGTGTGGAAGGCGGAAAGGGAGGACAGCCAGGAGAGTTTCTGCCTAGTGCCAAAGGTCATGGAGACTGTCTTCTTGGCAGTGAGGAAAAGTTGTTGTGATCTTAGCCAGCTTTGAGCATTACTGATGTCAAGTTGAAGTTTAGAAGTGACACATGAGGGAGATTGGACAGAGGTGTACAACACCATGTCATCAGCATACATATGGATTATTATATGAAAAATTGAGAAGAGGAGAGGGCCAAGTATGGAACCTTGAGGCACCCCAGTAGAGATGGGTAAAGAAGGGGATGTAGAGTCAGCTATTTTGACAGATTGAGCTCTGCCTACCAGGTAGGCTCTGAACCAGTTGAAGGCAGGCAGAGACAACCCTGCTGACAAGAGGGTTTCAAGGAGGAAGAAGTGGGAGACTGTGAAGAAAGCCTTGGTAAGGTTGACAAAGATAGCAGACGTGATGTGACATCTATCCATGGCTGAGTGGATAGAGTCAGTGAGCCTAAGTAGAGAAGTGGTTGTGGAGTGATACTTGTGAAAACCAGATTTGAAGGGAGTGAAAAAGGAAGACTCATCTAGGAAGGAGGAGAGTTGGGTGAGAACAAGGTGTTCCTGGAGTTTAGCCAGAGTGGGAAGGAGAGAGATGGGGTGTAGTTTCCAGGGGAAGAGAAATCACCACCCTTTGGTAAGGGGAGAACTGTACCATGTTTCCAGGCTGCAGGGATAGATGCAGTGTGGAAGGGATAGATTGATGAGATCAGTAAGTGGGAGGGAAATAGCGGGATCAGAGAAATGAAGTAGTTTGGGGTTGAGGCCATTGGGGAGCTACTCTTTGCTGGGTTAATTGAGAGTAGTTAGTATTAGTTTATTTGTTCAATCCTAAAATGATTATCACAAAATAGATAATTAAACATCAGCTTACAAACAAATGTAACACAATCACAAGACATAAAAATACAATCTGCCACAACAGTTTATACATATTGACCAATAGTGCAAATAAGTACTGAGAGTACAATTTATGTGCAAAATTAGCAAAAGAGGGTCGGGTGGATGAATCAAGGGTATTGTATTTAGGGGAAACCAAGACCATTAGGTCACTGAGGATAAACCCTTTAGGGTACTCACATTTCTTCTCCTAATTTTCCTTGTTAGGAATGCAAATTTCCCCACTGAATGTATGATAGTTGACTCCTCAGAGGAGAGAAAAACCTTAATAAGCTCTGTATCACTTGATGTTGCTATTCCTGTGATTAATGGAGACAACCATTTATGCCTAATTTTAATATACCAGGGACACCTCAGGAAAACATGAGCCAAGTCCTCCCTTTCTCCCTGTTTGCAAGCACAGAGCATATCTTCAGAGTTACTTGAATTCTTATATAAAGCATTTCTAATATTAGATTCAAACAACTCAAGCCTGAATCTTGTATATGTTTTACAAATATCTGGATTTTCCAAAATATCAAGATAAAATCTATGTCCATGATTGTCAATAGTATGAGAATACCATTTAGAATACTTTGAGATAGCAATATTTGCCAAATCCAACTTTCTGTGAAACTGTACCGTTTTGTTTTTTACACAAGCTTTATAATCTCACTAATATTCATATCCTGGTGCCTATATTTCAACAGGAAAGACAGTAAGTATTTATCAAGTAAACTATACAAATAGGGGAGCCAAGTTGATTGCCTATGGTTATGTTGTTCACAAACCTCCTTTTCCATTAAGCATGTCTTGACCCATCTATCCTTTGATAATCATAAGATCCTGATCCGGAAATTGATCAATCTACTGTCAGCCAATGCCTGTAAACTAGGGATTCCCAATTCCACTCTTAGGAAATAGGCCAGTGTAGATCTTTGACAGCCAGTAACTTTCCTTAAGAGTTTATTAGCTGGTATTTCTAAATGGTTTATTGGTTTTAACCCCCACATTTCTACCCCATATAGGGATTGTGCATTGTACTTTGCCTGTAAGGTGGATAAAAGGGGTCTAAGTGAGTATCCACCATACACATGATTAAATTTCACCAGAGCCCTATTGTTTAATTAGTTTTAGAGAGTATATAGTCATCATGTCTACACCAGAATCCATTGTTGGAGTATAGTAAACCCAAGTATGTATATGATGAAACTGTTTCCAAATAGTCATCTACCAATTTCCATCTATATCTATTAGTTCTGGCACCAAATGCCGTTACTTTTGCTTTACTTAAATTAATTTTCAGAGATAAAGTCTCAGATACAGTTGACAGAAAATTCAGTTTCTTCTGTAGTCCTGAAACTGAGAGAGAACACAAAATAAGATCATCGGCATAAGCAAGTGCTGAGCAGACATTTGTACCAGTTTTAGGAGAATCTGATTGTAAAGACTGTAATTGAATTAATAAATCATCCAAATAGATTAAAAAGAGCATAGGTGCCAGAATGCATCCCTGTCTGGCACCTTTATTTGTATTTATTCTGCCCGATAATACAGTCCCAGAGCGAATCTGAGCGCAGGTATATGAATATAAATTTCTAATACTATTAACCAATACAGGGGAAATACCACATAATAACATTATTTCCCATAATGTTGATCTAATAATTGTGTTGAACGCTGAGCTGTAATCTACAAAAACTATATACAGTTTTTGTTTCCTTCTGTCTACATATTTTTCAATCAAATGTGAAAGTATGAAACAGTTATCAAGTGTCAAAAATCCTTCCTGAAATCCTGCTTGAGCTGGGGCAGGCCCCCCAGTGTTCCTATCTCACCGCTAAGTCTAACCAATAACAGTTTGGCAAAAATCTTGCCCAATACGTCCAATAGGCTTATAGGACGATACATCGCAGGATCATCCTTAGGGCCCTTTTTATAAATTGGAAAGATAATAGACCCTACCCATGATTCAGGGACAGACTTATCACAGACACATTGATTGAAAAAAGGAACTGAAAAATTTGCGCAGACTTCAGGTAAGCACAAATAAACTTCCCCAGGAACCCTATCTGGACCTGATGCCTTATTAGATTTGGTATTCCAAATTGCCTCAGTCAGCTCTGTTTTTGAGAATGGACCAAACTGATCTTTAATAATATTAATATCCATTGAATCCCAGGCAGATCCCATTTTTGGATCTGACAGCATGTTACTATAAAACTCAAGCCATCTACTAAAATATTTACTATCATTATCCCTAACTGCTACATACATCCTGCCCCATTGTTGTTCACAGAATAGTTTCTTTTTTTGCTTCACTAAGTTTCTGTAATTTTTTTTAGCTATTTTCAGATCAGTGACACTAAACTGACCTGAATTAGCCTTGACATTTCTAGATGTTTTGCGGAACCACTTTTTGTAAGACTTACACTTGGAGTCAAACCATCCTTTGCACTTGGCACAGTTATAGTTTTATATAAATTTGGCTCAAGAATACTAAAGAGAGAGTTATGTTTTTCATAAATCAATAACGGATCTATAATTGAATTGTCCCAGGTATTTAAAAAAGAGATTATTAAAGGTGACACACCAATTTCCAAATCCCAAGACTATTCAGTTTTCCTAGAGTAGCAAATTATAATTGGTATAGGTGTTGGAACAAATTTCATACTTTGCCTGAATCATTTTATGCAGTGTGATAGGAAAATGATCACTTTCCACTCTATTTACTACTACCATGTCCTCCCAATAATTGGGAGGGCCCTGCCAAAGGGCCAAATCAATTACAGAAGAACCATTTTTTATAAAGTAAGAGGGCAAACCTAAATGGCCTCCCTGTGTTCTACCATTTAGGGGATATACCAAATTATCATTCATAAATGTTATTCATTTATGTCCTTTATAATTAAATTTTACATCAGATGAAATTCTCTTCACTCTAGGAATATCAGGTAACATATATCCCAATATTGAATTATCACTTAGTCCATCAAAGTTGCCAATCCTGGCATTAACATCTCCAATTAATAGTAGAAGAGTATTATGATATTCCATCTGGTATGATCATACCAAGTCAGGTAATCTGTCCCAGATCTCATTCGAATACTTTCTGTCTTTTACAAGAGAGTTATAGCAGTTGAACAAAAGAAGCAGAGTTTTATTAACCGAGAATAGAATCCCGACAAAGTTCTGTTCCAGCATCAGTTGTTTAACACCCTTAAAAATCCCTATTTTAATATATGTTAAGATACCACCAGATAAGCGATTCATCTTTCCAGACTTAAAGCCTGGAAAGTGAAACAATGTTTAACCATTTATGTCCAAATCATACGCTTGCTTATGCCAAGATTCTTGCAAACAGATAATATAAAAGGAAAAAATATATTTCAGCCAGTCCTTATCTTGAAACTTTGACCCAATGCCAGCTATATTCCAAGAAATTAAGAAGGATGCTTTCCCTTCTATGGACATAGAGGACAAGTTTTCTGATTGTGACCCCAAGCTAGGTAAACCCCTGGATTCATCCACCCGAACTCTCAAGTCCAAAGGGGGGCCCCATAATATGGTTAGATGGTCATAACTCATATCCTGTGATAGCCAGAAATCTATATGAGATTGGAACTGTATAAGTGCTTCCCATATCAGAGTGAAGTATATTTTCTTCAGATACATGGCTGAGGCCAAAGAAAAACGGCAGAATTCTGTCACCAGTGGTAAGATCAACCAAATATAGGCTAAGTGCATCAAGCAATGCTGCTGCATTCCAAACCCTACTGGCTATCACAGGATTTGTAAAGGTTATATCAGTTTGTCCCCCATTTGACAAGGTTGGATACCTGGAAACTCCTAATGCACCTTTATAGCCCAATCTAATATTTAGGACATTTGCAAACAAATTACATAACACTTTTGCCAGTTTATCATTGGTTTCCTTATACAACTTCCTATGCCCAAAAACACTTAGGGTGACCGGTGCAAATTCATAATCAACAACAGTTGCATCAATCATTCCATTGTTGCTGCCAGGTAGACCCTCCTTATATTGGTTGATAGGATCAATCATCTTAGAATCTTTATCCAACAACACTGCACTAAGATTAAGTCTTTGAATGCCCAAGAAATTTCTCCAGGCATAGTGTGTCAATCTTTCAGAAGCCAAAGTTACATCTACACTATTTACGGAGAGATTCTCATTGGCATCCACATTTCTCCTAACCATAGCAATATCCAATTTCAGTTCATCGTTAAATAATTTAAGAACCAAATCTGGCAAATCATCTTCCTTCACCATTCTAAGTCCCTAAATTCTAATCCACGTTGTAATCAAAGGTGGAGAAAATAAATGATGATTATGGTCAGTATTACTCACATTCTCCTTACTTTGCAGTGAATTAATAGTGAAAGCACTTACATTAGAGTAACATCCTTGCCTCTTCCAAGGTTTCTTTCCTTTACAACTTGAGTATTTTTTAGTCTTCCTCACTCCCTGTTTTTTTTTTTTTTTTTTTTTCTCCCTGTGCACTACAGGACTTTCTAAACCTTTTACTTTTCCATTGACCACCTTCTTTCTATTACCTACACAATCTTTACTATTATGTTTACCCTTTTTTTTTTTGTTTCCTATTAGCCTTTCCAGCCAAGGAATCGAGTTTGGGAATTGTCTCTAAATCATTAGTTGAGACAATTCCCTTGTCTTTAGCTTACACTATCCTGCCTATTGATTTCCTCTTATTTACTAACATATCTTCAGGGAAATCAGTTGATGAAAAATCTGGTCTGATAGGTGCTGAACTATTCATCATAGAAGCATCAACATTAACACTCCCACATTCCATAGATATTGAGTACTCCTCCTTCGGAGGATGTATTTCTTTTAGAATCCTAATAACATCATCCATCCTAGCTCCATCCACTGCTATAAGTTCCTTGAGTGATTCAGTCTCAGTTCTATTTATAATTAACTGTTTGCAGAGCATAAGATTAGTAGCATATTGTTTTTTAAGGACTTTAATTATATCTTCACTCAGAATTGAGGGAGTGTAGACCAGATTTGAACCATGCAGATAATTATTTATCCTGTTGTCATCCAGGGAACTCACTGTTTTTTTAAATGTCGAGACCTATCTGCAAGAAAATGGATTGGGTCAGCAGAAGAAAAAATATTCCTCTGCTTGTCCAATTGTTTGAGCCCCTGCATAGTGACTTCCAGTTTACTTAAAACTTCATTACATAGATACATAGACAGTGTTGGCAGATAAGGGCCTGTGGCCCACCCAGTCTGCCCATTTGAGCTTGTAAGTTCAGTTTATGTTTTCCTAGAATTCTGTTGCCCCTTACCCCTGACCTGCAGAATTCCTTTATGTCTATCCCATGTATTCATAAATCCCGTGATTGTTTCAGCCCCTACCACTTCCTCTGGCAGGGTGTTCCACTTGTCCACCACCCATTCTGTGAAGAAATTCTTCCTCACGTTTCCTCCGAGTCGTCCTCCCTCCCACTTCATCCCATGGACTCTAGTCCTGGAACATTTTTTTTTTTTTGCTTAAAAATAGTGTATTCTAGGGACATGGATATGTTGTTCATCCACACTCATTGGCAGGTATCCTTGCCGCTTTAAATCTTGCCGGAAGGTCTTCAAGCTTGCTCCTCCCACCCACCCGGGTGGTATAACTCTCGGCTCCGCCCCATGACGCCAGATCTTCCTTACCGCTTGGAAGCTCAGGTTCCCTCCTTAACGCTCTGCGTTTGAGACTGGTTCCTATTTCTCCGTTTGCGGATTTAAAAATAAATTTTGCGAAAAGACTTCAGTCTTCGATCCCTCGCGGCTGCGATGGACAAATCGACTCCCGGATTTCGGAGATGCCCATGCGGGCAGAAGATGTCTCGGACGGATCCACACTCCACGTGTGTCTACTGCTTAGGCCTTGAGCACGACCCGCAGGCTTGCGACCTGTGCTCATCTTTCTCGGCCTACGTCCTCGAAGACCGTGCTGCCCGATTGCAACTGGGCCGTCCCGAGAAGCGTTTCCCTCCGGTGAAGTCCAAGGAGGCCCGGTTAGCGGTGTCCGCGGCGGCGGGCTCGGCGGATCAGCTTCGAGCGGATGGTCGCCTCAAGAGGAGGCGCGCTGGCCAGATCCTTCTCGCCGCGGCATTTATCCCGCCTCTCTCGGTTCTTCCTACACGGCTTCTTTTTAAGGAGCTTTGTCTGTCCCTCCACTAAGGGAGAAGGGCTCACGCCTGCTGGACCTTATTCTCGGTCCAAAAGAAGGACAGGGGTAAGTCCCTCCGTCGACGCCTTGGGAGCGGAAGGTCCCTCCCCGAGTCGCCGACCGTGCCGGCTTCGGTCGATCGGCCGGCTTCGCCACTGGCTCACGTGTCCCCGGCCAGGTCAGTTGGACCGAGACTCCACCGACCTAAGTCGAGATTTTTCTCGACCGTTGGACAGGCTGTCGCCTTAGTAGCCGAGATTCCTCTCCCGTTCCCCGGGAGAGTTGGGGATCCCGGGTCGCCTGTGCCTCCGGGTCTGGAGCCCTCGGATGGACCATCCGAGCGAGGGAGTGCCAGTTCCGCCGACACCTCCCGCACCGACCTCGAAATCTGGGACTCTCGGTCTCGGTCTCGACCTCTTCGTGGTCCAGCTGACCACCGTCATAGGCGGTCTCGGTCTCGGCATCACATGGGTAAGCGGCAAGCAGCCGCTGGTCTCGCCCTCCTCCTCGGACGAGGGAGGCTTCGCGTGAATTACGCCGACGGCACGAGGACTCATGTTGCAACAGCTCTCCTGGCCGGGAGTAAGCCACCCCGTCAGCCTTCCCGCCATTAAGTGCTGTCACCGAGCGGGCCGACACAACCCCTCGACTTATCCGAGGAGCCTATACCCAGGCCGTTGTTCGCCAAACCAGCTTGCTCCACCGATTCGTGGAACCTCCGCCTCCACAGCCACCTATTGGGGCTCGACCAAGGATTCTCGGTCGGCTAAGGGTCTACCCATCGGTTGTCAGTTACCCTCACTCCCGACCGCACCTCGGCAGGTGAAGGGTGGCTCAGGCCAGAGGCAGCTCGAGGACTCTTCCGAGTCCGAACATGATTCCTCCTTTTCTCCAAGCGACTGGACTTGGAGTCTCAGGAGGTCAGTCAATGGACGATAGCCCGCGTCCTTCCTAGGACTGCTTCGGCTCATCTCGGAGTCCACCGGGATGGAGCTCGAACCCGTTTCCAAACGGGCCAGGTATCCCCTCACGGAGATTCTGGACCGAGGGGATTCTCCGACGGAGGTCTTTCCGGTGGCCGAGGCCATAGTGGGTCCGCACTGGAGCTTTGGCAGCCCTCGCTTCCTGCCCTGCGCCTTCGGCCAGGATGGCCAGGAAGTATGCGTCCCTACCGTTCCTTGTCCGTTTTTTCGAACACCCTCTGCTGAGGGGTTGATTACCGACAGCGCCGCTACCGGGCAACGCCAGGGATGTGGACAAACCTCCTGACAAGGAGTCCAAGAAATTGACTATGTCGGGCGAAAAGTCTACGCTGCGCCCTCTCTCGGCCTTCGCCAGGCCAGTTCGGCCGCCCTCATGGCATATTTTTCTCATGCCCTGTTGGGCTCCTGGATGAGGTCATCCTCATCTTCCCGCCCGATCTGCAGACTACGGTTAAGCAGGTGCGGACCAGGGCAGGGCAGTGGCCAAACAGCAGCTCCAGACTGCTTTGGATATAGGGACTCATGTGCCAGATCGGTGGCGGCCGCAGTGGCTATGCGTCAAGGCGGTTGGCTGAGGATATCCACCTTTACTCTGGATACCCAGCACAAGTTGGCGGATGTTCCTTTTGGGACTGACCTCTTCGGCCCTGGGGTGGAAGGTCACCTGCAGAGGATCGAGAAGTCCAATGCTACCTTGGACTCGGTCTCTTCCGCTCAGAAGGACAAAGGCCGCAAACCACAGCCTAAGCCCTTTCGTCCTTCTGTGCCCCCGGCGCGCCCGACCCAGCAACGCCAGGGCCAGCAGGCTCGGCCTTACATCCCAAACCCAAGCCGCCGGCTTCTAACAGGAGGCAGGAGGAAAAGGCCAGGAGGTCCCTCGGCTGGTCCCTCCTCCAAGCCTGCCCAGTGACGGGCTGAGGTGTCGCCCCCATTCCCGCCACCTACCCCTGGGTCCCTGCGGGGACGGCCCGCACTTGCTCCGCCTGGTCCGCTGTTTCCACGGACAGGTGGGTCTTGAGGTGGTGGGAAGAGGCCTGCCTCTGAATTCGAGCAGGCACCACCCTTCAGAGCCGGCCCTCGGGGCTTCGGATCCCCAGCTCACTGGCGCCTCGAGCCGACATCGCCTCCTCCTCCTCCAGAAGGAGGTGATAAGAGAGGTGGTGGACCCTCCTTCAGACCCAGGGTTTGTGTCCAGGTACTTCCTGGTTCCGGCGGACGGGGCTGACGCCCCTTCCTCGACTCACACGACCTAAACAAGTTCCTAAGGTCTCAACCTTCAGGATGGTCACTCTGGCTCAGATAATACCATCCTTGGAACGCCGGGCGGTGGTTCTGTTTCTGGACTTGCAGGAGCGCTTTTCACGCCCTATCCGTCCGCTCTCACCAGAGATTCCTTCGCCCGAGCGGAAGGATCCTCTTCGAGTTCCAAGCCATGCCCTTCGGCTTGTCTCCAGCTCCCAGGGTCTTCACCAAATGCATGGCAGTGGTGACAGCATTCCTAGGGCGCCAAGGGTCCGGTGTACCTTACCTGGACGACTGGCTGATAGCAGCTCCTCCAGGAAGGAGGCGGAGTGGTCCAGAGATCTGGCCCTCCAGGTCTGCTTTCAACTGGGCCTCCTTATCAACGAGGCCAAGTCGGAACTCGAGCCAAGCAGGTGATTCTATTCATCGGGGCAGTCGACTCTCTTCGAGCCAGAGCTGCTCCCGCGGACAGGGCCGAGGTTCTTCCTCCTTGCCTCGATCATTTCTGGTTGGGCAATTGCACCTGCCCGGGACTGCGCTCCTGGGTCTCATGGCGGCCTGCACCAGCGTGGTCCGCTGGGCCTGCTGGAACATGCGTCCCCTTCAGTGGGGACTGGCCAGCCAGTGGTCACAACGCTGCATCCTTGACCAGCTTAGGTCGGTGACAGGGGATGGGAATGCTCTCCAGTGGTGGACCATTCCAGATCATTTGCAGGAGGGCATCCTGCTCGTCCCTCGAGCCGACGGTCTCTATCGACCGATGCTCTCTGATGGGTTGGGGTGCCCATCTGGGGAACACTGGCTCATGGCCCTGGTCCCTCGCTGGAGTCCCGATGCACATCAACCTGCTGGAGCTCCGAGCGGTCCGCCTAGCTCTCACCGCCTTTGTCCGTCCTCCGGGTCAAGTGGTCCAAGTCCAGACGGACAATACACGTACTCATGTACTATCTAAACCGCCAGGGCGGACGCGCCCATGCTTTTATGCAAGGAAGCTCCGATTTGGTCACTGTGGCGCAGCATGGAGGCGGATCTCCCAGCTATTCACGTGGCAGGAGCCTCCAACACCCTGGCCGGCGCCCTGAGCCGGATAGGGGCTGCATCCCACGAGTGGTCTCTCCTGCCGAGGTAGACAGCATCTGTTCTCCCATTGGGGCACACCTCAGGTGGACCTGTTTGCCTCCAGGGAGAACGCTGGGTTGAGTCTGTTCCATGCCCGCCTCAGCAGGGCTCGGCAGGGGATGCCTCTCGAGGCAGTGGACCCGGCCTCTTTACGCCTTTCCCCATTTCCCTTGATCCACAAGGTGCTTCTGAAGGCGAGGAGGACAAGGCGCAGGTGATTCTGATAGCCCCAGACTGGCCTCGCCAGTTCTGGTACCCAGATCTCCTCAGTCTCAGCTCCAGGACTCGCGCAGCTTCCAGCCTCGCCCGGACCTGCTCTCAGTCAATCAGGGAAGGTGTTCCATCCGGACCTTCAATCCCTGCACCTGACGGCCTGGTTCCTGAGCGGCTAGAGTTCCAGGCCTTGGGTCTTTCCGACGAGGTCCTCAATGTAGTTGAGGCGTCTCAGTAGGAGTCGACCAGAAAATGCTATGCCTTCAAATGGAAAAGGTTTTCCATTTGTGTCAGGGCAAGGGCTTGGACCCTTCCTCCTGTTCCTTGGCAAGCATCTTGGACTATTTATGGTCCCTTTCTAGTCAAGGGCTTAGGTCGACGACTCTAAGGGTGAGCCTGAGCCATCTCTGCTTACCGGGCGCCAGGCCGGGAAGCAGTCGATGGCGCAGGAGAAGGTGGTCTGGTGCCAAAGGCCTTGATCACATTTCCTCCAGTGGAACCCCCACCTCCGTGGGATCTACTGCTGGTACTGGCAAAGCTCATGGGCAAGCCATTCAATCTATGCACAGGTGTGCTCTCTCTCACCTGTCATGGAAGACCGCTTTCTGGTGGCTATCACGCCAGCCAGAAGGATGGGAGAGCTCCAGGCGCTTCCATCGAGTCTCCTTACCTGGTCTTCCACAGGGACAAGGTTGTCCTGCGCCCCCACCCGAAATTCCTTCCGAAGGTGGTGTCGGAGTTTCACCTTAACCAGGTGTTGACTCTGCCGGTGTTCTACCCCAATCACACCTCGAGGTCGAATATAGGCTCCATACTCTGGACCTTGAAGGGCCGCTTATTATAAGGAGCGACGGTTGAAATTGGGAGAGGTTCGCCAGCTGTTTGTCACCCACGCTGAAGCCGCATCTGGCAGACCTGCAGCCAAGGACGATAAGCAGGTGGGTAACCTCCGCATAGATCTCTGTTATAAGTTGGCGGGCATGGAGCCTCCCAGAGGGATAAGAGCTCATTCTACCCGCCATACTGCTGCAACGGTGGCTGCTTCCAGGACGCCCTATCCAGGAAATCTGCAGGCTGCTACCTGAAGTCAGCAAACACCTTCATTACCCATTACCACATCGACCTTGAGTCACGCCGGGATGCTGGTTTTGGGCCTCGGTTCTCCAGTCTCTCTTTCCCAAGTAAGTATTGGGGTGTGCGTCTTGCCTCCCTCCCGGAGAACTGCTAGAGTTCGTTAGTGAGGTGGATGAACAACATATCCATGTCCCTAGAAATACAGGTTACTCACCTGTAACAGGAGTTCTAGGAATGGATATGTTGTCATCCACACCACCCAATCGCCTCCTCTCGCTCGACAAGACAACCTGAGCTTCCAGCGGGACAGATCTGGCGCCATGGGGCGGAGCCGAGAGTTATACCACCCGGTGGGTGGGAGGAGCAGCTTGAAGACCTTCCGCAAGATTTAAAGCGGCAAGGATACCTGCCAATGAGTGTGGATGAACAACATATACCATTCCTAGAACTCCTGGTACAGGTGAGTAACCTGTATTTCCTGCACCCTGTTCCTCCCTGTAAGATACTTGTATGTCTCTATCATATCCCTTCTCTCCCTCCTCTCCTCCAGGGAGTACATATTCAGTTCCTTCAACCTGTCCTCATAGGACTTGTGATGCAATCCATGTGCCATCTTTGTTGCGCTCCTCTGAACCTTCTCTACCCTGTCTATGTCCTTACGTAGGTAAGTTCTCCAGAACTGTACACTGTACACTGTACTCCAGGTGGGGCCTCACTAGTGTCTCGTATAGTGGAATTATGACCTCCCTTTTCCTGCTTGTGATGCCCCTGCCTATGCATCCCAGCATCCTATTTGCTTTACCTGTTGCCTTGTCACACTCTTTCCTACCTTGAGGTCATCAGAGATGATAACCCCAAGATCCCTTTCCTGCTTGGTGCATGCTATATCCTCACCCCCCAGCTTATATATTGTGCCAGGGTTTTTGTTCCCCATATGCATTATCTTGCACTTTTTTGCATTGAATTTCAACTGCCAAACCCCTAACCATTTTTCAAGTTTCTGCAGGTCCCTTCTCATTCTGTCTACACCCTCTGGTGTGTCTACTCTGTTACAGAGCTTTGTGTCATCAGCGAACAGTGAAATTCTGCCTTCTACGTCCTGCACAATGTCACTGATGAAGATGTTGAATATTACTGGTCCCAGCACTGATCCCTGCGGTACCCCACTGGTCACTCTTCACTCTGTGGAGTGACAGCCATTTACCACCACCCTCTGTGTCCTGCCGCCCAGCCAGTTACCTACCCACCACACTACTGTCCTGCCCACACCCATATTCCCCAGTTTGTGTAATAGTCTTCTGTGTGGCACAGTGTCAGAGGCCTTGCTGAAGTCCAGATTGGCCATGTCCACGGCCTCCCCTGATCCACCTCCCTAGTCACCCAGTCAAAAAATTCAACGAGGTTGCTCTGACATGACCTCCCCCTGATGAAACCATGCTGCCTTGGGTCCTGTAGTCCACTGGCAACCAGATGTTCCACCAGTCTCTCCTTCAGTAGTGCTTCCATGATCTTCCCCACTACCGAGGTGATGCTGACTGGTCTGTAGTTCTCCGCTTCCTCTTTGTTCCCACTTTTGTATAAGGGGACTACATCTGCTGTCCTCCAGTCTTTGGGTACCTCCCCTGTTTCAAGTGATTGGCTAAACAGGATAGCCAGAGGTTCAGCCACCACCTCTCTTAGTTCTTTAAGGACCCTGGGGTGCACCCCATCTGACCCCATTGCTTTATCAACTCTTATTACTTCCAGTTCCTTCAGGACTCTTTCTCGAGTAAAGTGACTTGTGTCTATTTCTGCACCATTCTCACCCCTTGTACTCCCTTCAGACCCACTACCCTCCTCTTCCTCAGTAAAGACTGAGCAGAAATACCTGTTCAGTATGTCAGCTTTACTGTTGTCATCCTCCACGCGGCCCCCATCCTCCTTCTTCAGTCTCACTATCCCTCCCTTTGCCTTTCTTTTTTCACTTATGTACCTGTAAAAGGTTTTGTCCTCTCTACCCACTGATTTTGCAATGTGTTCTTCTGTCTGAGCTTTGGCTTCCCTTACTGACCTCCCTGCCTCCCTTTGCTTCTCCTGGTACTTCTCCCTAACCCCTTCTGCCTCTGTCTTTTTGTATTGCCTGAATGCAATCTTGTTGGCTTTCACTTTCTTTGCTACCTCTTTGGAAAACCATAATGGTATCCTCTTCGTTTTCCTCTTGCTAACCTGCTTAATGCATAATTCTGTTGCTCTTGTTATCCCCATTTTAAATACTGCCCACTGTTCCTCAACCCCTGATTCCTGCCCCATTCCCCTTAATGCCTCTTTCAAGTATCTACCCATTTTCCCAAAGTCTGCCCCCAAATCCAGGATATGTTTTTTTTGTGTGGTTTGGTTCTGCTCTTTCTGTGATTTCAAACCACAGTGACTGGTGGTCACTGTTCCCCAGATGCTCCCCCACTGTTACCCCCATCACACTGTCCCTGTTTGTGAGCACAAGGTCCAGTATTTCCTTATGCCGAGTTGGTTCCATGACCACTTGCTTGAGGAAGGCACCCTGAAGGGAGTCCAGGATAAATCTGCTCCTAGTTGATGCTGCTGCTGGGATGCTCCAGTCCACGTCTGGAATATTGAAGTCTCCAACCAGTACTACCTCACCCTTGTCTGCCATCCTTTGAATGGCTAGCATCAACTCCCTATCTGTTTCTTCCTCCTGGGCTGGTGGTCTATAGACCACACCTGTGCGAATGGCTGGCCCCATTTTCCTTTTCAGCTTAACCCACAGTATCTCTCCCCTATTTTGTTCCTCCTGGATCTCTGTGGCCCTTATGTCATTTTTCACATACAGCGCCACTCCTCTTCCCTTCCTACCTGCCCTGTCTCTTCTGAATATGTTGTAGCCAGGTATGACCAGCTCCCAGTCGTGGTTATCATTACACCAGGTTTCAGTGATGGCCACAATGTCCAGGTCTGACTGCACAATGACAGCCTCCAGATCTTCCATCTTGTTGCTAAGGCTCCTGGCATTGGCACACATGGCTTTCCATGATTTTACCTCCCTAGACTGTTTCGCTGTTCTACACCAGCCCCTTCCTTGGTTGTCCTTTATCCCTGGTTCTCCTTGCTGTCTGCCTTTCTGCTGAATTTTGCCCCTTTTCTGTCGATCCACCTCTTGGGCGCTAATCTCCATCTTTTGCACACTGCTTTGTAGAGATAGCCACTCCTCCGGTTCACTGGTTCCACTGCTAGCTGTGGGGTGGTGAGCAAGTAGGTACCCTCCTTGCTGGCTTGCCACCGCCATTTGCTAGTTTAAATGCTTGTCAGTGTATCGTTTAAACTTATCATTGAGTGCTTGGATTCCCCTCCAGGATGGATGCAGGCCGTCAGGCTTGAACAAACCTCCATCCCTCCAGGTGGGTCCCCAGTGACCAATGAATCCAAACCCTTCCTCACAGCACCAGTTCTTCAACCATGAGTTAAAGTTCCTGGTGCATGCACCCATGCTCTCCCTTGCTCGCAGGTAGTACTTGAGTAAGTGACAGAAGTAGCTACTTGTTTGAGACCCCTGCCCAATTTCCTAAACTCTTCCTGAACTTCCTTTGGCTCCCCATTTGCCAGGTCATTAGTACCTAGGTGTATAATGACATCCAGCTCACCCTCCCATCTTGCCTTCCCAGTGATCCCCAGGATCTTCCTTCCATCCCTCCATGCCGTGGCACCTGGTAGGCACCTCCCTTCCCTGTCCTCGCCCTCCTGTGTTCCTAGCTGGACCCCTCTTATGATGGAGTCCCCCACCAGGATTCGCTTCCTCCTCCTCCTCTGGGGTCCACTGCTGTCCCCACTGAGGTCACCTCCTTGGCTAACCTCCACATCCTTTTCTTCCACTTCTATGGGTACCTCTATTTGGTTGTCCCTGTTTGCCAGTGTGGCATATGAGTTCTTGAGTGGGATAGGATCTGGGATGTGTCTTTGAATGACCGCCTTAACCCTCCCTGAGCCCACTGTCAACCAAGTGCTCCTCGTTCTCGGTATCCTTTGAGGCAGTTGCATTGGACTGGGTGGTCTCTGGATAGGGGTGATGGTACTCGTGTCCCAGTTTACTTTCACTCTGAGTCTGGCTACCTGATCCCACAGTCCAGAGAGATGCATGCAGATAGTGCAGCACCTCAGTGTCCAGAACGTCTGCCTGAATATGGCTGCCCCGCAGCCACTGCATTGCACCACTCCCCAAATTATACTGCAGTTATACTGCTATTCCACTACTTGTCTGTTACTGAAACTCTCCTAGTTCCCTTTTTATTAATTTACTGTCCTAAAAATCCTGCCACTAATCCTTAGATACTTTTCTTTTAAAAAAAATTAAATTAAATAAATAAATGAGTCAAAACACTTGTCGTGCTGAGGGTGGGCTTCTTCCCCTTATGCCCCTCCTACTCCACACCCCCTACTATGGGATACCAGGAAGCATAGGGAGAGGCATCATCAGTAGAAAACAGGATGTTGTTGGCCCTATGTACAGACAATTGATAAGACCACATCTGGAATACTGTGTACAGTTCTGGAGACCCCATCTCAGCAAAGACATAGACAGAGTGGAGGCTTCTCAGAGGAGGGCAACCAAAATGGTGCAGGGTCTGCACCAGAAGACATATGAAGAAAGACTAAAGGAGCTTAAGATGTACAGCCTCGAGGAAAGGAGGGAGAGGGGGGACATGATAGAAACTTTCAAATACATCAAAGGAATCAACAAAGTCCAAGAGGGTAGCATCTTTCAGAAAAAGATGTGCTAGAACAAGGGGGAACAATTTGAAGATGGAGGGGGGATGGCTCAGAGGTAATATGAGGAAGTATTTCTTCACAGAGAGGGGTTTAGATGCATGGAACGGCCTTCCTGAGCAGGTTGTAGAGTCAAAAAACGGTGGGGGAATTCAAGAATGCATGGGACAGACATAAGGCAATTCTAGTAGGGGGTAGGAGGAAGTAGGCTGTTGGTTAACTAGGATCTTCAGCTTATCCGTTAGGTAGGGAAATGGGCAGACTAAGTGGGCCAAGTGGTCCTTATCTGCTGTCAAATTCTATGTTTCTATTAAAAGAACCAGACCCAGTACTGAACCGTAGCGGTACCCAACTAGTAACCCCCCCTTCTTTGAGTATACTCATTTACTGTCACCCTCTGTGTCCTGTTGTCCAGCAGTTTTTTAGCCAGGCTGCCACCCTGGGACCCACTGCCAGGCTGACTAATTTGTTTGTTAATCTTTTGTGTGGGACTGTGTCAAATGCCTTGCTAATATATAGTTAGGCCATGTCCACAGCTACCCCCCAGTCTACTACTTTGGTCACCCAGTCAAAGAAATCTATTACATTTGTCTGACATGGCCTTTGTGCTGTGAATACGTGCTGCCTTGGGCTCTGTGCCCTGCTGGCCTCTAGGTACTTAACAATTTTTTCAGAATTTATTCCATCATGTTCCCTATCACTGAGGTCAAGCTAACAGGTCTGTAGTTTCCTGCCTTTGCTTTGCTCTCACTTTTGTAAAGGAGAATCACATCCACCCTCCTCCAGTCCATAGGAACCACACCATCCTCCAGTGATTTGTTAAAAATGGTAGTGGTGTCACTAGTTCTCCCCTCAGTTATTTAAGAGTTATGGGGTGAATCCCATCAGGCCCCATTGCTTTGTCCACCTTCAATTTTAGGAGTTCTTTCAGAACCCTTTCTTCTGTAAAAGGACTGGTATCGCCCCCCCCCACCCCCATCCAGAGTGCTTCTATTGATTGGATAAGGTACCTCCCCTCTTTTCTTTTGTGAATACTGAGCAGTATTCATTCAGTATCCCTGCTTTTTCACTGTCCTCTCTGCCCACCCCCTACCCTTTATTAAGCCTCACTATCCCTCCCTTGGTCTTTCTTCGCTCCCTAATATACCTATAAAAGGTTTTATCCCCCTTCTTAACCGAGTTGGCTATATTTTACTCAGTTTTGGGCCTTTGCTATTCTGACTACCTTCTCCACTTCCTTCTGCTTTAACTGGTACCGTTCTCTGTCCTGCTCTTTCTGTGTTTCCTTATACTTCCTGAATGCTATCTTTTTCTCCCTAACCTTCCCTGTCACCTCTTTTGAGAACCGTAGTGTTTTTTTCTTTCATTTTGATTTGTTTCACACAAAAGTTTGTTGCCTCTGTGATGGCAGTTTTGATGTTTCCCCATTGTTCCTCCACCCCTCCTTCTTGTCTGTTTGCTACTCCTTTTCTGAGGCAGTCTCCCTCTTTGACAAAGTCAGCCCTCGTAAAGTCCAGTACCCTCACTTTTGTATGGCTTGACTCTGTGGCTGTTTTAATCGTGAACCAGTTTGGTGGTCACTTGTTTCCAGATGGCTTCCCCACTTCTAGATCTAAGATCCTCTCTCTGCCCCCATTTGAGAGTACCAGGTCTAAGATTGCTCCGTCCCGAGTGGGTTCCAACACTAGCTGTCTAATTCATGTCCCCTGTAGGGCATCGAGAATGACCCTGCTCTTGGATGTGGCTGCAGCGAAGGTGCTGCACTTAACTTCTGGCATATTCAGGTCCCCCATCAACAATATTTCCCCTTTTTCTGCCATCCTAAGGATGCCTTCTATCATTTCCTTGTCCATTTCCTCCCCCTGAGACAGGGGTCTGTATACAACCCCGTGCAGATTGTGGTGCAATTTCTGGTCTCCAGGGTGATCCACAGTGCCTCCTCTCCTCCCTGTTTACCTTTAGGTCCATTGCTTTGATCCCTTCCCTTATGTAGAGAGCTACTGCTCCTCTTCTACCCTTCCTGTCCCTCCTGTAGCTTATGTACCCTGGTATGTTGACATCCCAGTCATGGTTCTGTGACTGCCACAATATCCAGGCGTCCCTCTTCCATCAAGGCCACCAGTTCAGGGAGCTTCTTACCTAGACTACGGGCGTTGGTACTCATTGCCCTCCATTTGTTGATTGCCTTACCCCTTTTATCCCCATCCCTGTCCTTACTGCCTTTTTCTCCATTTACTCTTGCCCTTTTCCCTATCGACTTCTCTGTCTTGGTGTTTACCTCACTAACTACCCTGATTTGTTTTGGAGGGGCTAGGATTTCCCTTCTCCTTTCCAGTGCCTCCCCCCTTGTCTGGTTTAATGCTTGCCAAGGAAGCATTTAAACCTATCACCTAGGATCCTGGTTCCCCTCCTGGATAGATGCAGAACATCACACCAGTATAGGCCTATATTCCTCCAAGTGGACCCCCAGTCTGCAGTGAAGCAAAAACCCTAAGCTCTGTACCAGTGTTTCAACCATTGATTGAATCCCATGGTGCAGAGCACCCTAGCCTCACCCATGCCATAGACAGGCAGCACCTCCAAGAAGGTTACCGTGCGTGCTACTTGTGTATGGCCCCTCCCTAACTCCACAAACTCCTCCTGCACTGCTCTGATCCCTTTCCCAGTCCGGTCATTTGTTCCTAGGTGGACAGTGTCATCCAGCTTCCTCCTCCGTGCAGCTGCTATCACGATCCTGAGGATTCACTCCCTGTTCCTCCAAGCCATGGCACCAGGCAGGCATCTTACCTTCCTCCCTCCCACCCCAGTTCTACTCCCCCCAACAACTGAGTCCCCAACCAGGAGTTTCCTTCCCATGTGGGGTCCCATGCCCCCTCCTGTGGGTCTCCTTTGTGGAGGTTCCCAGCATCCTCTTTGGTCTTCACTGCGGAGGCCTCCATAGAGGAACCACACTCTGCCAGAATGGCGTACGAATTGTGGAGAGGTGCAACTAGAGGGATGCGCCTCCGTTTCTGCACCCTAACCCTCACTGAGCCCACTGTGGTCCAAACCCTGCTCTTTCTTGGCAACCTCTGAGTTGTGGTCCCTGGGTGGAAGAGGAGGTCTCCTGAATCCTGGCCAACTCAGCCTGGAAATGAGCAACCTCCTCCCTCAGCCCAGAGAGTTGCCTGCAGATGAGACAACACTGCATCCTCCAGAACATCTCCCAGAAGTCTGCTGCTCCACAGCCACTGCACTGCGCCGCTCCCATCATATCTTATTTATGGCCCCTCAACTGTTTTGTATGCTTACCCTTTCCTCTCTCTGTTTTCTTTTATTTCTCTCTACTTTCCTACTGCCTGTGTGCCCTCTCAGCTCCTGCTTTTCCTGTTCTGAGACAGGAAGTTCCTGTATTCCTCAGTAGTCTGCTTCTTACTTGCTCAGAGTCAGACCTCCAGCAGTTTTTTTTTTGGGGGGGGGGCTACTCTTTTCCTTCGAGGATGGTGAGTCTTTTGTGCCTCTGTGATCACTCCTTTCCTGCTCCCAAACAGGAAGTTCCTGTTGTCAGTCAAATCTTGTGCCTGTAAAAGTGGAACTAGCTAAGGGTGGTGGGAAGGGAGAGTTGGCTGTATAGTCCCAGCAGGGTAGTAAAGGTCTAACAGTACCTCTTTCCTCTTGCTGTTCTCTGCCAAAAGCTATCTAGGGCAGTTTTAAACCCAAACACCTGGATTCCTGCTGCCTGTGCCACTCCCCCTAATTCACAGCTCCGTTATTCACCTAGCTAACAGCACTGATAACAGTTCCCTTCACCCAACTGAGACAAACACACTAACTCTTGGGGGTTTCTTGTTCATTTAATTTTACCCTAAATTGAAGGTCCCAATAGTAAAGTTCTTGTTTTTAAGTCCCAGTAGAGTAGTAAAGTTCTAACAGCACCTCCTTCCTCTTGCTGTTCTCTGCCAAAAGGAGACTACAGGGAGAAACATGTGCATCTTCTTCCAGAATAGAAAGAAGGATCAGTTGTGGGGTGGGGAGGGGTGTGGTGCTACACACCCCATGAGAATACCCTCTCCAGAACCTCTCAAAAGGGTCAGAGAGTAGCAAAGGACCAAAATGAGTATAATTAGCATTTTGCCTCTAACCAGACCCCATACAGCGGTCCCATATGATGGACCTGTACATTTGGTATGTGGAAATATCTGTTACAACACTTCCATGCAAATTCCCGCCAAGGGACCAAGGCAGTTACTTTAAAGGAAGAGATAGCTGACTTCCTTCGTATTGCATGAGGGATAGGTATCTCCAGGTCCACAGACCACCTGACAGTAATGGGCGACAATTTGATAGCCAAAAGCTGCACCAGTTCCTTATATATGTTGCCAGTTAGTTGCCCCTACTGGTCTCCCCGGGTAATATAGGAATGAAGTTGGAGATACCAGAAATTATCCCCTGACCTCAGGCCATGGGTGGACTGTAGGTCATGGAATGTTTGTATACCCTGTTGAGTTTAGCACTGGAATACTTAAACAAGGCTCTGTTTCGACCAATGGTGAAAGGTGTTATCTGTCTGATTTGGAGTGAAGTCTGAATCCCTGGCTATTGCTCTTAAAAAAAAAAAAAAAACACATTAATGGTGCTATAGCTGGCAGTTTATTAAAATAATTCCATTTCTGTAATGTTATAGATTTGTATCTAGTAAGCCTTTATTTGTTACCACTGCCACTGTGATTCACATAAAGATAGCTGGGAAAATAATTCTCTTCTCCTCTGCATTCTGTAGCCACAGAACCCGGTACTGATGGGGACAATAAGAATGGATTGGTTGTACCCGACTCTACAGCTCACAGTACCAAGCCATCAGAAACTGCAACAAAATCTGAGGTTAATGATGTGGCTGATGTCTCAACTACAGTCCCCCCATTAAATGAAGAAGAGAAGATGGGTGGTGGAACTCCTGATATCACAGAACCTAATGAAGATAGTATACAAGAAAACGATGAACAATCATTTTCAAGTACTTTGCCTCCAGCAAGAGACAGTACTAATGATAAAGACCACCCATCTAATGAAACAAAAAAAGGTAAGTACTGTGGTATAACACTTTTTGAAGTATGTTTTGCAGTGTGTGGTTGATGACCTGCTGGGTTGTCTTCGGATGTCTGGGATGGGTCTCACAACTTAGATGAGTGGGGTAGCTCCTAACTTCTAGTATCTTTGAATGCTGGTTGAGGTGCTGCTGTGCTTTTGAAAACATGAAAAATCAAAGCCCCATCTTCTTTGTGGAAGGTAAGAAAATCCTCTCCTCCTGACTCGGGCAAGGGGGATAATATTAAAATGCAGATCAAAGCTTCCCAGAAACTGGCCTAACCCCATTCTGTCATGGGGATAAGGAGACCATTAAAAAAGTTTAGCCCTTGCCAGTGCTGAAGATATACAAGTGTCATAGATACATAGGCGTTGACAGCAAGAAAAGACTATTGTCCCATCCAGTCTGCCCGCCATACCAAACCATTCTGTCTTGCTATAGTGGCTGTCATCCCTTTGTTACACCTCCACTTTTTTCTAACTAACCCATATGTATATCCTTTCCCTGTTAGAAGCTGATGATTGACGGCCAGTACCACTTCTTCTAATATCTTATTCCACTTGTCCATCACCCTTTCCATGTAGAAGTGGTTATGGGCATTCTTTTTTGAATCTCCTTCCTGACAGATTTAGTGAATTAAATTTTATCTGCATGTTTGAACTCAAGAAGAGGGGTTCCTTGGCACCCATTGTACTTAATCTGTGCTGGTATTTGTGTATGTCTCAAGCATGTTGTTAGTTTCCCTCCAGTTCTCATGAGTGTACATGTCTAAGTTCAGCAGCATCTCCTCATACATCCTTTTCCCTAAGTTGTGGACTATCTTAGTTTGCCCAGTGCTATACTAGGAGGCAGCATAGTGCAGTGGTCTAAGGCTCTGAGCTGCAAATTTGGTGACATCCAGCAGACCTGACCTGGGTTTGAATCCCACAGCTTCCACTTGCATACTGTGTGACCCTGAGCAAGTCACTTAACCTCCTTGTGCTCCCAGGTCACTCCTGTAAAAAAGCTTTCAGCTTAGTGCGCTATACCTGGTTAAACAACTAAATACTGCCTGCACTTTGTTGCTGTCTTTCCTCAGGTGTGGGCTCCAGTACCTTGCACAGTATTCCAGATGCGGCCACACCAGTAACCTATACAGTGGAGGGATCTCCTCCTGTCTTCTACTGTTTATTCTGTTACCTATGGATCCCATCAGTCTGTTTGCTCTGCTCACTGACATGTTGCAGTATGCAGATGCCTTCTAGGTCTCCAATATAATCACCCTACCCTGGTAATCTGAGTGTAAGATGTGACCCTTTGACCTCCTAGTCAAAACCCTTGGATATCTTAAGTACCTATGTAAAATGTATCTGAATTGTGGTGTTTAAAAGTTTCACAATTACTGATATTAGGTTGTCTAGTGATTTTTATTCTGTTCTGATTCATTACAAGGTACTGTCAAATCTGAAGCCCGGACGTATGAGGAAAACCTTTTAGCAACATACTTAAGCATTGTTTAGATGTAAAATACAAATTCTGTAAGAAAAGCTATAAAAAGAAATATAAAGAAATAAAAATGAAAGTTACATATTGTATTAAAAATGCTTTATTATGATATACTTTACACGAGTGTGTGTGAAATTGTTTTCACAATAATTGCTTTCAATAATATTGCTCACTCTGTACTGGTTGAATGAGCACATGTGATCAAAGGAGTTTTGTATATAGGCACTTGTGTGACTAATGGTTAATTTAAGGATGTCATTTTAAAGATTTTATTACTGTGCAAATGCTATTTCTGTATTTTGTGTCTTGTTTTTATTATGTATGGCGCCCAGAGCGTCCAGGATTGGGTACCTTAGAAATAAAGTTGCCTTGCCCTTGCCTTGACTAATTGGTTCAGAGGAAGCCCTGTGTGGGATGATACATAAGCAGCCAGTGTGCATTCACTGTGGTCTTTCTTCTGTTGGATCTATATTTGGCTGTAAATAAAAGAACGGCAATAAACTAAGTTGACTCAGTTTCTTTCTTCTAAAGATCCTGAGCGACTGGTGAGTGCAGCTGCCTCTGTTTCACAAGATAAACTTGTGAACACTAACACAAAGGAGTGAGACAAACTAACTAAAAAATAGTGTACAAATTGGTTGCTGAAATAACTATGCCTTACCTGCCCTGACTGACTGTCAAGGCCATTGGTTTTAAGTTTTGACCAGAAAACTATAAAATTCTGGAATTTAGACTTCATGCAACATACAAAGAATTTCAGATGTTATACTGTACTAAATCAATAAATCAGGAAACATATGTTTTAATGCTGTTTATGCTTGTCAATTGCACATTTTGACTTCTTGTAAAGTGTTAAGCCTGTGTGAATTGTGAATTTCAGCTCTCCTCTGCTCTTTTGCGCTGGCCCTAGACTTTTGGGTACCAAAGGAATACTCATCCCCTTTGTACTCTGACTTAGACCCCCTGCTGTTCTGTCTGCCCTTTTGTCCATGGCCTGATATAAACTGCTCTCCTCTCTTTCTCCAGCCGAGGATCACTCTCTCTGGCTCCCTGCATTGAAGCCGCGAGACTCCCAGCCAGCAGGTGGCCGGCGCCACCTCAGCCGCTGCTCAAGACCATAGCCCCAGATTCTCGGCTCCAGAAGATACGGCAACTGCCGCAACCAATCAGAACGTGAGCACCTTTGCAGGCTGCGTCCGTATTGGTCCTTGGTGAAAGCTGTTTCTTTGCACTGAAAAATCTCTCTTTTAGACTGTAATTACCCAGGAAAAATATGTTTTAATGCTGTTTATGCTTCCCAGTTGCACATTTTGACTTCTTGTAAAGTGTTAAGACTGTGTGAATTGCGAATTGCAGCTCTCCTCTGCTCTTTTGCACTGGCCCTAGACTGCCTCAGCTTTATGCCCACCCCTCCCCACCCCCACCACTTATTAAATACGCTTGCGTCCCACCCCCTTCCCTGGTGACGCCTCCCTGGATCCGTGCTCTTCCAGTCATATTCTTCCGTGACCTCTATTGGCCTGCACAGCTCCAGTGCCTAATTCTATAGGGCTGTGCTACTCTAGGCTAGAAAACCCAGCTAGGTTCATCTCGACCTGACTTCAGGCACTGTCTCCCTGACCCAGCTACTGTAGGAAGTAGCCCTGGCTGAGTGGATCTCCAGGCTATCAGAGTTCCATACCTTACCACCAAGCTTCATCATGTTGGGACTCATATGGCCTTGCTTATTACCTCTCCTATTTGGAGTACCAGCTGGTCTTCACCTGCCAAATAGGCCGATACCATGCATGGAATACAATCCTTTCATCTGCCTTATGATATCTGATACTATTTTGCCAGCATGCCCCTGTGAGTTCATGGCTATTCAGCTGCACCCCTACCTTTGGCTAACTCGTTCAAGCAGTACATACCTGATACCTCGACCACAAGGTACGTTTCCCACCACACAGCCTACCTACTCTCCTAGGTACCTCGCAACCAGAGTACTAGTAGCCACAATCACAGGCAGTGTCATTTACAATGGTAACAACCTACTCCCTAAAGTCACCAAGTATGACAAATGGAATAAGACCAGGAATCTCAAACTCTCCTCTACTGCACTTAAGAAAATACTTCTCCTCCTCTTACTGTGCTAAGGTAATGTAGAGCTTAATCCTGGCCCACCTGCACCAATCTCTTCACCCTCAGACCAAGCCTCACTAAAAGACATGAGCTTCTTGCACATCAACGTATGCAGCTTACTAAAAAAACTCGCCCTGATCCAAGCTTGGATGTCTCATATCTCCCCCCGATGTACTAGTGATCTCTGAATTATGGCTTAGACCAGCAACCACTGATGTAGAAATAAATATCCCCAGCTATGCCTTGTTCAGAGCGGATAGGCAAACTAGAGGAGGTGGGTGGCCATATATGTCAAAGATAAATTCACTGTCTCCTGCACTGCCTCATTTTCTGTTGCCAACGACAATGAATGCCTAGCTCTCAAAGTGGAAATTTCCCAGACAAGTGTTCTTCAGCTAATAGGATGTTACAGGTCCCCGTCTGCTGGTTTACAGCTTCTGTCCCATCTAAGTGACATCCTGGGACAAGGCTCGCTTGAAACCATTATCCTTGATTACTTTAATCTCGACTGGCTGTCCAATGCATCTGCCCCCCTTGTATCCTTTTGTGACATTCATGGGTTGGCTCAGCTTATTACTGACCCAACGCGCCTTAACACAAAAACCCATAATAAAAGCACTACACTGGATGTGCTGTTAGTGAGCAAACCCCACCTTTTCTCCCATGCTAGCACCTTTTTCTCAGATGTCAGCGACCACTGCTTTATCGGAGGAGTAAGATCAACCAACAAACCGATGGTTACATCAAAATTTTTCCTGAAGAGATCCAGATATGTCTTTGATCTAGCCACCTATCTTAATGAATTGAAGCTCTCTATGCGCTGGCAGGAGTTTTATTTAGCCAAAACAGTCACCGCCTTACAACATTTTCCATGACATACTGTCGGGGTCTCTCAACAAACATGCTCCTCTGACTAAAGTCCGAGCCAAGAATAAATCCTGCAAATGGTTCTCCCTGAGATTAGGTCATTGCTCTTCGAAAGGGATAAGCTTTGGAAAAAGGCACGTAAACTGAGCATGCCCAATATCTGGAATCTGTTCAGAAAGACATGAAACCTATGCACTAAGTCAATTAAAGAAGCCAAGGCTTCTTTCTTCCACTCAGAACTTGACTCTGCCTCCAAGTGCCTGTCCAAGTTCTGGAGCACTATCAAGGATCTGTTGGGCCATTCCTCAGGTAATTTCCTTCCGAACAAGATCATCTCCGACAATACTACATTCAACGAAAAGACGGAGATCCTAGACTCTTTCAATAACCACTTTGCAACCACAGGCCTGGCATTTGACAACTCTCCAGCATGTACGATACGCTCCCTGACAGACAACTTTCCTTCAGCACCCCCAGCTACCTCTTCTCTATTTACGCTTCAACCCGCTTCCATAAAAGAGGTTGAAGATCTATTACTTCAACTGGACACCAGAAAAAGTGCAGGCGCTGACTCACTAGACCCGTTCTTTCTTAAAATCGCCTACCATGTCCTAGCTGTTCCCATCACCCACCTATTCACCTCAATATTTATAGGCCCATTTCCCCTCCTCCCAGTGTTATCAAAACTCCTTGAGAAAATTGTGAATGTACAATTAAGGTCCTACCTCAAGACAACAAATCTATTAAATCCTATGCAGTTGGGGTTCAGAGCCCAACACAGCACCATCTCAGCACTGACTAAAGTAACTAACGATTGGCTGAGAGCCCTTGACTCCAGAAACTTCGCCTGTGCAGTCTTTCTGGACCTAAGCAAGGCCTTCGACACAGTTGACCACAGCCTCCTCCTGTCCTCCTAACAAACCATAGAAGTGGACTCTTCGCTGCACTGGTTCACTGACTACCTCTCAGGGTGACTTCAGCAAGTCAAAGCGGAAGATGAACTGTCCCCCTCTCAAGCCCCTTCTAAGAGGGGTACCGCAGGGATCTATTCTAGGCCCTCCCTTATTTGCAATCTACAGTAATATCGATAGTTGCATAAAAAACGCCAACATCCACTTGTTTGCAGATGATACTGTTCTCTGTTAGTAGGCCTATACCGGATGCTGCCTGCAATGATCTCCAAGCTGAATTCAACCTCCTGCAAAACCAACTAATTCACAAAAAGCTACTCCTGAATGCTAAAAAAACAGAAGCGATGCTCTTCACTCCGCTCACTTGTGTAATCAACGCGGCAGCCTGTGGGTCTATTCCTGAAATAACCGCAATCCTAGGTGAAAAGCTAGAATTCTTCACAAAGTTCAGATATCTGGGAGTATGGATTGGCAACAGACTCTCCTTCACCAAACATATCGAGGACTTGCTAAAAAAAAAACTTTGACAAAGGTTTGGACATTTCTTCAGACTCAACCAATTCCTTACCATAGATGCCAAGATATGACTGGTCCAGTCCACCTTCTTATCACTGGTCGATTATGCTGATTTCCTGTGCAGCCAGTGCCCCAGCTCTCATTTAGCAAAACTGGACACGCTGTGCCACTGAGCCTTGAGGTTCATCACAGGTCTTCCCATTACTACTCAGCACTGTGCGCTGTATGCTGTTATGGGGTGGATCTCCCTTAAACTTAGGCTCCACAGAAATGCTGCACTCTGGACCTACCATGCTTTCACAAAAAAATTACCCCCCTACATCTCTGGCTGCCTACCTTTAAGCGCAATAGGAAACTATGCACTTAGAAGCCATTCATACATCTCTCTCAAAATACCCAAAGCAAAATCTCGCTTTGGTAGAGCAGCAATTAGCTTTACGCTACCCACCCTATGGAATAACTTACAAAGAACCCTTAAACTGAGTGCCCTTGTCTCCTTACCTGCCTTCAAGGCATTATACTCCTGCACAATCACAGAAGTTTGGAGTTGCTTCGCTCACCCAGTACCGGCGTCCAAATCCACCTTGGTCTGCCCTCCGGCTTGAACCCACTCGTAGCTGTCTCCACTGTCTTGCCTTCCCCAGCTTCCTGTAGTATCTTCCCTGCTTTCAACATTTTCAGTATAATTCCCCCCTAATCTCCCTTTTTGCTGGAGCTCCTCCAGCACTTTGGATTGAGATACCTTTTCAATGTTCCCATCTCTGCCACTTACACCCTGCCACCCTACCAGCATTACACACACCCTTCCTGTTCCCCTTAATTCCTCTCCTTCTCTCTCTGTGTTATCTTATTTCTTACCTAGCCTGCTGCTGCAGTCATCGCTCAGCATGTATATGTGCATTGTACCTTGTATTTGCTATGCTGATGCTATCCCTCACTCATATGAACCCTTGCATTGTATTATCTATGTTTGCATTGTGTATATTTTCTTACTCATATGTAATATTATCTCAGGGCTCTGCCCTTATTGTGAATGTACTGTCACTGTGTGGAATCTTTTAACTATGTATACATGTTCTAACTAGATCCATCTTGCAAATGAGCGTTGCTCAACGGTGACCACCTGGATAAATAAAGACTTTGATTGACTGATTGATAGATTGAGCTCTACCTACCAGGTAGGCTCTGAACCTGTTGCAGGCAGGCAGAGACAGCCCTACTGACAAGAGGGTTTCAAGGAGGAGGGAGTGGGAGACTGTGATGAAAACCTGGGTAAGGCCAACAAAGATAGCAGACGTGATGTGACCTCTATCCATGGCTGAGTGGATAGAGTCAGTGAGCCTAAGTAGAGAAGTGGTTGTGGAGTGATTCTTCCGAAAACCAAATTGGAAGGGAGGGAAAAAGGAAGACTCATCTAGGTAGGAGAAGAGTTGGGTGAGAACAAGGTGTTCCTGGAGTTTAGCCAGAGTGGGAAGGAGAGAGATGGGGCGAAGTTTCCAGGAGAAGAGAGATCGCCACCCTTTGGTAAGGGGAGAACTGAAGCATGTTTCTGGGCTGCAGGGATAGATGCAGTGTGGAAGGATAGATTGAGGAGATTAGTAAGTGGGAAGGGGAAATAGCGGGATCAGAGAAGTGAAGTAGTTTTGGGTTGAGGCCTTTGGGGAGCTACTCTTTGCTGGGTCAATTGAGAGTAGTTAGTTTTAGTTTATTTGTTCAATCTTAAAATGATTATCACAAAATAGATAATTAAACATCAACTTACAAACAAACGTAACACAATCACAAGACATAAAAATACAATCTGCCACAACAGTTTATACATATTGAGCAATAGTGCAAATAAGTACAGAGAGTACAGTTTATGTGCAAAATTAGCAAAAGATGGTCGAGTGGATGAATCGAGGGTATGGGATTTAGGGGAAACCAAGACCATTAGGTCACTGAGGATGAACCATTAAGGGTACTCATATTTCTTCTCCTAATTTTTCTTGTTAGGAATGCAAATTTCTCCACAGAATGTATGATAGTTGACTCCTCAGAGGAGAGGGAAAAACCTTAATAAGCTCTGTATCACTTGATGTTGCTATTCTTGTGATTAACGGAGATAACCATTTATGCCTAATTTTAAAATACCAGGGACGCCTCAGGAAAACATGAACCAAGTCCTCCCTTTCTTCCTGTTTGCAAGCACAGAGCATATCCTCAGGGTTACTAGAATTCTTATATAAAGCATTTCTAATATTAGATTCAAACAGCTCAAGCCTGAATCTTGTATATGTTTTACGAATATCTGGATTTTCCAAAATATCAAGATAAAATCTATATCCTTGATTGTCAATACAATGGGAATACCATGTAGAATATTTTGAGATAGCAACATTTGCCAAAACCAACTCTCTCTGTGAAATTGTACTATTTTGTTTTTTACATAAGCTTTATAATTCTCACTAATATTCACACCCTGATGCCTATATTTCAACAGGAATGACAGCAAGTATTTATCAAGTAAACTATACAAATAGGGGAGCCAAGTTGATTGCCTGTAGTTACATTGTGCCCAAACCTCCTTTTCCATTAAGCATGTCTTGACCCATCTTTTCTTTGGTAATCATAAGATCCTGAACCAGAAATTGATCAAACTGCTGTCAGCCAATGCCTGTGAACTAGGGATTCCCAATTCCGCTCTTAGGAAATAGGCCAGTGTAGATCTTTGACAACCAGTAACTTTCCTTAAGAGTTTATTAGCTGGTATTTCTAAATGGTTTAATGATTTTAACCCCCACATTTCTACCCCATATAGGGATCGTGCATTGTACTTTGCCTGCAAGGTGGATAAAAGGGGTCTAAGTGAGTATCCACCATATGCATGAATAAAAATTTCACCAGAGCCCCTATTGTTTTATTAGTTTTAGAGAGTATATAGTCATCATGTCTACACCAGAATCCATTGTTGGAGTACAGTAAACCCACGATGTATATGATGAAACTTTTTCCAAATAGTCAGCTACCAATTTCCATCTATATCTATTAGTTCTGGCACCAAATACCATTACTTTTGTTTTACTGAAATGAATTTCTGAGATAAAGACTCAGATACAGTTGACAGAAGATTCAGTTTCTTCTGTAGTCCTGAAACTGAGAGAGAACACAAAATAAGATCATCGGCATAAGCAAGTGCTGAGCAGACATTTGTACCAGTTTTAGGAGAATCTGATTGTAAAGACTGTAATTGAATTAATAAATCATCCAAATAGATTAAAAAGAGCATAGGTGCCAGAATGCATCCCTGTCTGGCACCTTTATTTGTATTTATTCTGCCCGATAATACAGTCCCAGAGCGAATCTGAGCACAGGTATATGAATATAAATTTCTAATACTATTAACCAATACAGGGGAAATACCACGTAATAGCATTATTTGCCATAATGTTGATCTATTAATTGTGTCGAACGCTGAGCTATAATCTACAAAAACTATATACAGTTTTTGTTTCCTTATGTTTACATATTTTTCAATCAAATGTGAAAGTATGAAACAGTTGTCAAGTGTCGAAAATCCTTCCCGAAATCCTGCTTGAGCTGGGGCTAGCCCCCCAGTGTTTTTATCTCACCGCTAAGTCTAACCAATAATAGTTTGGCAAAAATCTTGCCCAGTATGTCCAATAGCCTTATAGGACGATACATCACAGGATCATCCTTAGGGCCCTTTTTATAAATTGGAAAGATAATAGCACCTACCCATGATTCAGGAACAAAATTATCACAGACACATTGATTGAAAAAAGGAACTGAATAATTTGCCCAGACTTCAGATACGCACAAATAAACTTCCCCGGAAATCCTATCTGGACCTGATGCCTTATTAGATTTGGTATTCCGAATTGCCTCAGTCAGCTCTGTTTTTTGAGAATGGAACAAACTGATCTTTAATAATATTCATATCCATTGAATCCCAGGCAGATCCCATATTTGGATCAGACAGTATGTTACCGTAAAACTCAAGCCATCTACTTGGTTCAAACTCATTAGACCATCCCTTACAGCCCTTGGCAACCAGGGACCAAAATATTTACAATTGTTATCCCTAGCTGCTACATACATCCTGCCCCATTGTTGTGCACAGAATGTTTTCTTTTTTTGCTTCACTAAGTTTCTATAATTTTTTTTAGCTGTTTTCAGATCAGTGACACTAAACTGACCTGAATTAGCCTTGACCTTTCTAGATATTTTATGCAACTGCCTTTTGTAAGACTTACACTTGGAGCCAAACCATCCTTTGTACTTGGCACAGTTATAGTTTTACATAAATTTGGCTCAAGAATATTAAAGAGAGATTTAAGTTTTTCATAAATCAATAATGGATCTATAATTGAATTGTCCCAGGTATTTAAAAAAAGAGATTCTTAAAGGTGACACACCAATTTGCAAATCCCAAGACCATTCAATTTTCCTAGAGTAGCGAATTATAATTGGTGTAGGTGTTAGACAAATTTCATACTTTGCCTGAATCATATAATGCAGTGTGATCAGAAAATGATCACTTTCCACTCTATTTACTACTACCATGTCCTCCCAGTAATTGGGAGGTCCCTGCCAAAGGGCCAAATCAATTACAGAAGAAACATTTTTTGTAAAGTAAGAGGGCAAACCTAAATGGTCTCCCTGTGTGCTACCATTTAGGGGATATACCAAATTATCATTCATAAATGTTATTAATTTATGTCCATTATAATTAAATTTTTACATCAGATGAAATTCTCTTTACTCTAGGAATATCAGGTAACATGTATCCCAATATTGAATTATCACTTAGTCCATCAAAGTTACCAATTCTGGCATTAAAATCTCCAATTAATAGTAGAAGAGCATTAGGATATTCCATCTGGTATGATCGTACTGAGTCAGTTAATCTGTCCCGGATCTCATTCAAATACTTTCTGTCTTTTACAGGACAGTTATAGCAGTTGAAGAAAAGAAGCAGAGTTTTATTAACCGAGAATAGAATCCCGACAAACTTCTCTTCCTGTATCAGTTGTTTAACACCCTTAAAAATCCCTATTTTAATATATGTTAAGATGCCACCAGATAAGCGGCTCATCTTTCCAGACTTAAAGCCTGGAGAGTCAAACAATGTTTAACCATTTATGTCCAAATCATCCGCTTGCTTATGCCAGGATTCTTGCAAACAGATAATATAAAAGGAACAATATAGTTCAGCCAGTCCTTATCTTGAAACTTTGACTGAATGCCAGCTATATTCCAAGAAATTAAGAAGGATGCTTTCAATTCCATGGACATAGAGGACAAGTTTCCTGATTGGGACCCCAAGCTAGGTAAACCCCTGGATTCATCCACCCGAACCTTCAAGTCCAAAGGGGGAGGCCCCATAATATGGTTAGACAGTCATACCGCATATCCAGCGATAGCAAGAAATCTATTTGAGATTGGAACAGTGTAAGTACTTCCCATATCAGAGTGAAGTATATTTCCTTCAGATACAAGGCTGAAGCCAAGGAAAAATTTTGGAATTCTGTCACCAGTGGTAAGATCAACCAAATAAAGACCAAGTGCATCAAGCAATGCTGCTGCATTCCAAACCCTACTGGCTATCACAGTATTTTTAAAGGTTATATCAGTTTGTCCCCCATTTGACAAGGTTGGATACCTGGAAACTCCTAATGCACCTTTATAGCCCAATCTAATATTTAGGACATTTGCAAACAAATTACATAACACTCTTGCCAGTTTATCATTGGTTTCCTGATACAACTTCCTATGAAGCCCAAAAAGGCTTAAGGTGCCCGGAGCAAATTCATAATCAGCAGTGATTGCATCAGTCATCCCATTATTGCTGTCAGGTAGACCCTCCTTCTATTGGTTGATAGGATCAGTCAGCTTAGAATCTTTGTCCAATAACACTGCACTAAGATTAAGTCTTTGAATGTCCAAGAAATTTCTCCAGACATTGTGTGTCAATCTTTCTGAAGCCAAAGTTACATCTACACTATTCATGGATAAATCCTCATTGGCATCCACATTTCTCCTAACCATAGCAAAATAATTAACGGCAATATTCAATTTCAATTCATCGTTAAATAATTTAAGAACCAAATCTGGCAAATCATCTTCCTTCACCATTCTAAATCCATAAATTCTAATCCAGGTTGTAATCAAAGGTGGGGAAAATAAATGATGATTATGGTCAGTATTACACACATTCTCCTTACTTTGCAGTGAATTAATAGTGAAAGCACTTACATTAGAGTAACATCCTTGCCTCTTCCAAGGTTTTTTTCCTTTAAAACTTGAGTATTTTTAGTCTTCCTCACTCCCTGTTTTTGTTTTTTTTTCTCCCTGTGCACTACAGGCCACTAAACCTTTTACTTTTCCATCGACCACCTTCTTTCTGCTACCTACACAATCTTTACTATTATGTTTACCCTTTTTTGTTTGTTTCTTATTAGCCTTTTCAGCCAAGGAATTGAGTTTGGGAATTGTCTCTAATTCATTAGTTGAGGCATTCCCTTGTCTTTAGTGTGCACTATCCTGCCTATTGATTTCCTCTTATCTACTAATATATCTTCAGGGAAATCAGTTGCTGAAAAATCTGGTCTGATAGGTGCTGCACTATTCAGCACAGAAGCATCAACATTAACACTTCCACATTCCATAGATATTGAGGACTCCTCCTTCGGGGGATGTATTTCTTTTAGAATCCTAATAACATCATTCACCCTTGCTCCATTCACAGCTATAAGTTCCTTGAGTGATTCAGTCTCACTTCTAGTTATAATTAACTGTTTGCAGAGCATAAGATTAGTAGCATATTGTTTTTAAGGACTTTAATTATATCTTCACTCAGAATTAAGGGAGTATAGACCAGATTTGAACCATTAGTCCTTTTGTTTAATAGTGAATGATTAAATGTCTGCAAATCATGCAGATAATTATTTATCCTGTCATCATTTAGGGAACTCACTGTTTTTAAATGTCGAGACCAGTCTGCAAGAAAATGGATTGGGTCAACAGAAGAAAAATTATTCCTCTGCACGTCCAATTGTTTGTACCCCTGCATAATGACTTCTAGTTTACTTAAAACTTCATTCAAGACTGATTTACAGACTTGAGATATTTCCTGGTTATGAATAACCACGCTATTAATCCCCCAAGTTCCAAGCTGTGCCATCTCATTATTATCAAGAAATCTAAGTTGTTGCTCAACTCTGTCATTCTGTACCTTGTGGATCTCATAGCCGGGCAAACTTCCTTTTTCATCAACATTTCCAGTTACAGAAGATGCCAGTACTTGCTCCTTAATTTGTTGCTCATTATATATACCATTACAGTTATCATCTGTACTAATACAATTTTTCAAAACTGGAGAGAGAACATCTGAGTTTATATTCTCATTATTAGAAGTACCAAAAAATGATTTATGAGAACTAGACATACTAGATGTACATGGCTTTAAGGGTTGAGTAGGGGTAGAAGTAAAATTCAGAGGATGTAGGGGGTGAAGATAGAAAATCAGTAGCATCTTGGTTTCATTTAACCTTGTCTTTGATAAGTGTTTCACTAAGGGTCTATTGTTTAAGTTTAGGTTTTGTTAAAGAATTCTTTATTCCCTTCAATTTAGCCTTTGAAGTTGATAGAACTGAATTCTTCACAGGGTGATTAGCAGATTGTTTGGTCCTTCCTCACTTATCCTTAGATTTAGCATCGGTTAAAGCACTGTCTATGAGATAAAAATCACCACTAGTACCAGAAGACCCCACAACTGGCACAGAAACACAATTCGTGCCAGCAGTTGGTTCAATATTACCCATGGTGATTAAATCCAAATTACCATTAATTAAGGTACATTGATTCCTGGTAAAAACCATTTTCAGCACCTTAATAGTTTAACTCCTATACTTATGGCAAGAGTAACAAATAAATAAAATAAAACATAGCACTAATATAGGATTACTAATATAGAATTACTAAAAGCTAATTTCCTAGTTTCTTCAAATTAGCACTTACTTATTCCAACAATACTTGTTTATTAGCCAATAAACATCAAACATCAAATGTGCACTGAGTGCAAAACTAAATACAGGGATAAAAAATGGCCAATTTCTCAGTCATACATAGATTCCTATAAAATATAGTGCAATACTTTCTAAACTTTTACATTCTTATAAAATCAGTCAATATGCACCTTTTGTTATATTGATTATAATGTCTTTTTAACAAATACAGCTGAAATACTTCACCAGTTCCATCAACTTTTCAGCAAAAGTGTCACTATGCTCCACTTAAACAGGGTCAGGTAGAATTATAGTCCAAAGTCATTCAAAGTGTCCCTCACAGCTGTAGCTGAAGATCCTGTGCCACAGTTCTACTCTCCCTTTCCAAATTTCAGCTCTTAATCCTGTAGAAAACACACCCAGAGTATTCCCCTTATTATTGCATGAGTGACGTCCAGAACCAGAATTATTCAAGACTTTATAAAGTTCCTCTGATTGTTCCGACACGCCAATTCCTGTATCCACTGAGAGAAGAAAAGAAACAAAATGGGGGAATTTTCCTAAAACATTAAAAGCTCCCTCCCGCCCTTTAACCACCAACAAATATCAATATAATTCAACTAACTAAAAAAATATGAATGGTGATATAAATGGGAGCTCTTGCAGCGTCTTAGCACCACTCAGAGTATATAAGGAATATATCACAATTCTAAACCAATAAATAAAAAGAGCCACTAGTTGCATTCTTGCTTGCGCTTGTATATCAAATTACTTTATATTCCCGCCAGGATTCCGAGCAGTCCTTAGAATTCTCCACATTCCCCACTTTCTACTTAGCAATTGAAACTTTAGCTTATTTAAAACAGATTTCTTTATAAAGCTGGAAAAATTGCTCTCCTAGCAGTTCGAAAACAGCGCAGAATGACACTCTATTTTACCGTTTTATCAGTATAAATCTCAGTTCCACTGAACCAACAGATTTATTGAACTGAGAAAACAAGTAAAAAACAGCAAAGCCAATCTTAAGAGAAAAGCGCTACTAGACAGCTACCCGGTTACAATGTTATCCCGGTATTTCAGTGTTGGCTCCAAGATCTGAGAGCTGCACGATCAATAGATAATAGATGCTCAAATGAAAAAAAGTACGTGCAGGCTAATTTTAAGTTACTCAGCAGTCGCTTTTCACAATCAGCATCAATTAGCACAATTGAAAAAGGTGCACGCAGACTAATTTATAAATGAATTCAGCAACTGTTTTTGGCAATAGCACCAAATGGAGCAGTTACACTTTGACTTAGATATAAAGGAGACAGAGTTACTAATTATGGTCTTATTTACTCCCCTTGTTTAATTAAAAATAATTAGTGCAACTTATCTATAGCAGTGGTTGAATTTACACATTGCTGTATTAAAGGAAAAGGGCTTCTTAATTCCCCACCAATGCTCCTAGGGCAACAGTTATAGGCCCATATACTAAGAACTGTCCCAATAAAATATAATAAAAATATAATAAAATAAAACAGATGAATCAAATAAAAAAGTTTCCTAAAATACCTACGTAAAAACAAACTATGGTACAACAGTACTGCACTCCAGTCTCTTAAAAACCACGTCCCTAAGTAAAAGATGTGATTTATAACATCCACGGAGTTCGGTTAGGTAAACTATACATTCCTTTTCCTAGGAATCACACTGTGTTCGGTAGAGAGGCTCTTGCCACACAGCTTTCTGAAGGCTGCTGCCTCCTCTCTGTGCCAAGAGCGGGCTCCGCCACTGCCCGGACTCCAAGCTCTCGGTCATGGAGTGGGCCTCTGCAAGAGTTCTTCCACTGTACAAACTGCAGCACAAGTTGAACTGGTAAGACACTGATTTTAAAACTGCTACCGCAAGTTCTTTTCTACCAAACTTTACTTGAGAAAAAATCCTTCACAATCCAGGCAACAATGGCATACCTGCAGTAGGTAGAAAGCTAGCATATCAGCACCCTGCTGCTTCTGCTCTCCTCACAGAATAACGTACAGCTGCACCTCTGAGCTCCCTTGTGCACATAGGTCCAGATATTCAAAAGGGTTGCGCCATGCGCAATAGGGTTGTGCCTGCGCAAGTCCGAACTTGCTCCATTCTGCCATATTCAGCAGGAGGCAGTTGCGCCACAGAAAACATGCTGAGCAACAGTGCAATGCAAATGAATGCATGCTGAACTGGAGGGGGAGGAACCATGCATAAACTGCACAGCCCGATATTCAGCAGGGTTGTGCAGAGTTGTGCAGGCGCAACCCCCAACCTACGCCTGCACAACTTTGAGCCAAAAAAAGCTTAGTTGAGGGCCACCCTAGAGTGAGCTGCTGCATTGCAGGGCGCAACACAGCAGCTGCCACCTGTGGCTGGCCCCCAACCCAGTCCCTGTGCCTCTCACAGCCCGATCACGGGCAGCCGACTGTAATCCCACCACCACCCCCACTGGCCCGATCGCGGGCATAGTTTAATCCCCACCCAGCCCGATCACGGGCGTAATGTAACTCCCCGAGCGTATCCCTGGTGGTCCAGTGGACCGAAAAGCCCGATTATGGGCAGTAGTTGTTTAAGAAACCCCCTTCCCGCAGTCATCCCTGGTGGTCGAGTGGACCAAAGCCCGATCGAGGGCAGTGGTTGTTTAATAACCCCCCTGCTGAATTCATCCCTGGTGGTTCAGTGGCACATCCCGATCAAGGATGTATATGTTGAACAAACCCCCCCCGAGCATAGCCCTGGTGGCTGTGTTCCCCACCCACCCACCCATGAAGCCCACCACGCTCCCCGGCAGCGGCGGGCAGCAGCATCCAACCCGCCTGCCGCCCCGCCGCCTGCCGACTGACTGCCCGGTAGGGCTGCACGCCCCTTGGTGCAGAGCAAGAGCCAATGGGCATGCAGCCCATACCGTACATGACAGTCCAGATTTGTGAATGAATAATCAAGTTTGGGGAGGAAGCTACGAATGTTGAGGTGGAGGATTTTTAGGCCACAGAGGAGTAAATCTGGGGTAGGAGCCAGGGCTGAGGAGGAGGAGGAAGTGGATGGGGCTTTTCTAAGTGATGGGCCAGGGCTGGGGTTTATGTCTCCTGTGGAGAGGAGTAATAGAAAGTTTATGATGAAATGCAGCTTGGTACTTTTGAACCAAGGTAGATTAATTGGTTTGGGTTAACAGGGTGGGTGCTGACTGGGGAGAACTGAAATTTAAGGAGGCACAGAAGTGTGTAGGAATAGGGTATAGACAAGAGTGGGGCAGAGGGTCGTGTAAAGCAGTGGGACCAGCTGTGGTAGAAAGGCGTGGGAGCTGTCACTAGGTTGAAATGGGGGGTGAGCAGGATAGCAGGATTGACAAAGGGGAGAGGTGAGGTTAGTGGAAATGTTTAGCAAGAGGAGAGGCGGAAGGGTGAGCAAGATACAAAGTAATGGGAAAAGACACAGAGGAGAGATACTAAAAGGGGTCATGTTGCAGTTTAACGTGAGATGCGTAGCACTGCTGAGAGGGTGTCCCCAACAATGTATACTTTTAATCATTTAGGAGTAGAGGATGACTAAGGGGAATGTTCTAGGAGAGAGAAAGAGAGGCTGTAACAAGCTAAGACTCGAGCTAGGAATCGATGGGGGGTGACAGATGAATGCAGGGTGGAGTTTATATGTATTTAATAGAGGTCAGGGCTGAGAGGTGGGTGGGTGGGGAAAATATTACTTGGATTAGCAGCGGATCATGGTGTATTAGTGCAACACACAGTCTTAACATACTGAGCAGCAGAACAGCTGAAAAAGAGCCAGTCTGGAGCACCCTTGGGCAGGGGCAGCCAATCAACATGCAGGATATAACTCGTTGGAAAATTCAAGGAATCAGAGGCACAGAGCCAGCGCCTGTGGACTTTCAGCAGGGGTGGAAGTGTAGCGTGGGTCCGGGAGGCACTGGAGCGGACAGTGCGGCAGCCAAAGAAGCGAGCTGCACCAAGTCCGCTCCTTGTAGCACCCGCTTAGGGTATGCCACTTGTGCACTAATGTCTAAAGAGATGCTTTGTCAAACAAGTATCGAGTTGCCCTTTAACAAGGGTTGTAGTGCAACTACCAATGATGGTATCCCTCTAAGGGAGGAAGTGTATTTAATTAAGGCCTGGGAAGGGGGGCAAGCTGGTGGGAGAAAATTCTCCAAGGTGGAGCAGAGCTGAAAAGGCTGCAAGAGCCGTAGTTCAGAGCCTCGGAAGGAGCCACAGCACAAACCCCAACAGGAGACAGTGTCAAGTCAGGCATAAGCCCTGATAAAACAGCCCAATGGAGGGCTGATCAAGGCTTGCCAGCAGCCAATCGCTTTCCTGATTCACAAGTCCGGGGCGCAGTGAGTCCATACCTGGATTCTTAAGCTTGGTGGCCAAGGAGGACTTCAGGTGTGGGCAACGGCTTCTGGCCACAGTCAGTCGCCCAGGAGGACAACGAAGCCCGATCAGGGCTGGCCTGAGGGGGAAGAAACAGAAAAAAATAGCAACAGTTAAAGCATTTGTGGACAAAGAGGACAAAAGTAGCTGGATCAGGGGTTGGGGGCAAGACGCTTAGACAGCACTTACAGATTAAATTGTGGGCCGGGTGCAAGAAAGTTTGACAAAATTGGGAGGGAGTGAGACCAGACAGAAAGGCAAGGGACTGTGGACTTGGCACCAAGGAAAAATGAACTGAGTTTAAAGTTTAGGCACCGAGCGAGGTAGCCAAAATAATACAGTTAGGAATATTTAAAGTTTCAGCGCCAAGTAGTAGCTGGGATATTGCACAGTGTGATAGCAGGTAGAAAAAAAATACAGATCTTACTTCGAGAGGAAGCTCTTGCAGCAGGTAACACAAGTAGCACTGACGTCACCTGGTGGTTCTCAGCAAATTCTTCTTATATAGATATAGAGGGGGAGTTCCCCACGAGCTCCAGTTCTTTCCCGCTGCACGGTCAGGGTTAGTTTACCTTCAGTTTACCACTTGCAATGCCGATCGCTGTCTTCCTTCTCCACCATTTGCTAAAGTGTTTTCTCGCATCTATGACCTCTTCCTACAAGGGACACATTAACAAGTGCTCCTGCGGGCAGCAGATAACATCTAAGGACAGCCATTCCACATGCCTTTTTTGCCTGGGGGCTGACCACGACACCTGTCCCCATTGCCAGGCCTTTAACTTCTGGATGCACATCAGGTGACAGAAATCTCTTTCTGCCTTTTTAGCAGAGTCTAAACTGGCCGTGATGGAACATGCTTCATTCTTGGGGGAATCAGGCCACCCTTCCGCACATATGAAGCACCACAAATATCAGGAGCAGCAGGAGAGAGAGAGAGAGAGAGAGAGGTCCCATTCTAGGCCCAGGTCCTCAGGTTCGAAGTCGGGGTTGTCAGGGCATGATTCCCACCACGCCCTCAAACCTTCCTCCGCTGGGTCTGTGGCAACCAAGCCCTCAGGGACCACCCTCCAGCCCTTGAAGGTACATCTGCATGCCGAGAAGGTTTCCTTGGCAGGTGCAGGTAAGTCCTCCTTCCGCTTGGCCTCTACTTTCAAGGCTGACCTCCAGGAGTCAAGCAAGACCTCTGGGTCTTCCGGCAGCAGGGCCTTGTCCTTGACGCCAAAATCAAAGGACTCCAACCTTCTCCCACTCCCGCGGCTGACCAACATTTGGTCGAGAAGTCCTCTAAACATCACAAGTCCGACTGTCCCAAGGATAAGGATCACGCCACCAAGGGATATTCGTCAGACTCCAGAGACAAGCGGACGCCAGATTGACGTCTGCCCGCGACTCCTCTGGCCTCCTCCTCCCCCCCCCCAGTGAAGGCTGTTCCACCGCCTGTTAAAGTAGTTCTGACGCCGGTCACCCCGGTACCACCCGACGTCAGCTCTCGGACCCCCTCTCCGCAACAGATGCCGGTCCATCTGATGTCAGAGGCTGACGACGGGGCAGCTGACACCCCTCCAAAGTTGCCCCAAAGACCGATGCTGGTGCCTACGGACACTGGCACCAGGGGTTCAGACACGACGACAGCACCCCTGACTACGGGGCCGTTACCAGCTCTGGTGCACCTCCTCCTCCAATACCTGGTTCCCCAAAACTGAACCTTTTGCAGGTAAAGGAGCTCTTCTCCCACTGGTGGGACACAGTCAAACATGATCTCCCAGTAGGTGTGCCTCCTCTCATGCCTCAGCCCACCCCGGTTCCAGATACCCCAGGAGGGCCTGTTACTGATCCGGTCCCGACCTCGAAGCCTTCTGATCAAGAGGCAGTGAAGGAGCCTGCAGCACCTAAAAAATATAAAGACAAGAGGTGCAGGAGGACTAGGTCCAGCAGTTCCTCCCGCTCTCTCTCTCTGGACAAGAGGCACAAGGGGAAACGACACAGATCCCCATCCTCTTCAACTTCAGACTCATATGTCAACTCTGACACCTCTCGTATCAACACAGACATTGAACCAGATTTAGGGGACACAGAGGGGCACACAAAACCCCCCAGTTGACCCCAGTTTCATGGAGGTGATGAGGCACATCCAAGCAAACATGGGTTGGGACACTAAGACCCTGGATCTCGTGCAACTGCGGTTGGCGAAATACCTCTGCCAAAAAGACCCTAAGTCAGTGGTCATCCCTCCCATGGCAGACACCTTTGAGGACATCACGTTCACTACCTGGAAGCACCCTCATTCCTCCTCTGCCATGCCTAAGAAGGCTCATCGGTTCTACCGTGCCCCTAAGGACCACCCCTTCTTGGCCAAATCATCCGCAGTGGACTCGGTGGTGATTTCGGCAGCTCACAACCGATCACAGAGGCCCAAGCATCTGAGCACCCAACCGCCTGACAGGGAGTCGAAGCAGGTAGATTCCATGGGATGCAAGGTGTACACTGCTGCCACCTGCAGTATCAGGAGTCTCAACTTTCTGACACACATGGTCCAATTCCAGAATGTCCTTTGGGAACAGGGAATGGACATTGTGCAAAACACACCTGATTGCCCTCAACGGGCAGTGCTTGCCAAACTTCTGCATACCAGCTCAGTCATGGGTACCCACGTTCTGAGGTTGGCCTATTACTCTGCGGACACCTCCTCAAGGGCAACCGCTACTGGCATTTGCCTACGACGCAATGCTTTTCTTCAGGTTTCTGGGTTCTATCCAGATGTGCAGACAAACATTCTGGATGCTCCATTTAAGGGCTCCGTACTCTTCGGTGAAGACACAGAGAAGATGGAGGCAGTCCAGAGGAGGGCAACTAAAACGGTGCAGGGTCTGCAACAGAAGCCATATGAGGAAAGACTAAAGGAGCTTAACATGTATACCCTTGAGGAAAGGGGGGACATGACAGAAACTTTTAAGTAACTCAGTGGAATCAACAAAATCCAAGAGGGTAGCATCTTTCAGAAAAAGAGATGTACAAGAACAAGGGGACACAATTTTAAGCTAGTGAGGGGGGACGGCTCAGGGGCAGTGTGAGGAAGTATTTTTTCACAGAGGGTGGTGAACATATGGAACAGTCTTCCTGAGGAGGTTGTGGAGTCTAAAACTGTGGGAGAATTCAAGAATGCATGGTACAGACATAAGGCAATTCTTGTGGGGGGTAGGAAGAAACAGGCTGTTGGTTTACTAGGATCTGCAGCTTACCTTATAGATAGGGATATGGGCAGACTAGGTGGGCCAAGCAGTCCTTATCTGCCATCAAAGTCTATATTTCTGTGTTTCTAAGATTATCACCAAGCTGCAGGACTCCAGTAAGGCCATCCAAACCGTGCAGTCCATGTGCCGCCCGAAGCAGGGGTGACCTCGGAAGCCCAGTTTCCATGGCCGTGGGGGACATCAGCCTCAGCAGCCTCGCTACCAGTCCCAGTTGCAGCGAGGAGGCTTTAGTCTTGGGGCAGAGCCAGCGGCTCCTCGGCCTCCTCTTCTAGACAAGCTAAACCAGCTACTACTGCCCTCCCTCCCCCTCTCACTGCCTGACTATTCAGGCCACCCACCTTCTGTGGACGCCTTGTCGTGGGAGCTGTTCAGAGGACGCTTTTCTCTCTATGCAGATGCCTGGAGCCAAGTGGCCTCCGACCAGTGGTCCTCAGAGTTTGAAGCCATCCTTCCAGACAGACCTCCACCTCTCATCCCGCTATCTCAGGGAACACCGGGTGCTGAACCAAAGTGAAATCCAATCCCTTCTGGACAAAAATGCCATCGAGCCAGTACCCCGACCAAGCGAGAGACAGGGTTCTTCTCCCACTTCTTTCTGGTCCCGAAGAAGTCAGGAGACCTCAGACCTGTTCTGGACCTCAGCGATCTAAACCAATGGGTCTCCTGTCAGAGATCGCATATGGTCTCCCTCCCCCTCTCTCCTGCCCTTAATTTCGGCGGGAGTCTGGCTGGCATCCCTGGACATGCAGGATGCCTGTCTGCATATCCCTCTTGCCAGGGGTCATCGAAGATTTCTGAGGTTCAGATTCAAAGGCAAGGGCTATCAATTTAGAGTCCTCCCCTTTGGTCTCTCTCCAGCCCCCAAGATATTCACCAAGTGTCAGTGGCTCAGTAGGTAGCACACTCGCCTCTGAGGCCGGGAGATCAGAGGGATGTGGGTTCAGTTCCCACATCTAGCACTTGGGTTAATATGCCAGTACTGACACTGTAGTGCAGCATGAAAGGGGTGCTGCACTTCTGAGGTGCCATCTTCGGATGACACGTTAAACCGAGGTCCCATCTGCCTAGATTGGTGGTAGTTCAGGTGGATGTTAAAGATCCCATGGCACTTATCGAAAAAGAGTAGGGGAATTTTATTAAAAGAATGGACTTCATTACAACAAAAACAATGCACTTTCACTCAAAGTCAGTGTACAAAAAAAAGGAGAAGAACAAGAAAAGGAACAGTTATTTAGCCCATGTGGCACAATTAATCCAATAACTCATAAACTGTTCATGAGGTCCATTAGTAGAGTCATATCGCATAAGTCCATCCACTGCTTTACACACAGTGGCTACCAGTTCTTCAGGGGTAATGATTTTCTGTTGCAGAATCCACAGAAACCTAGACTGCCAAATGTGAAATCTCAAAAGACAAAATATGACATACATAGTAGCACTATGATATGGAACAAAAGTATTAGGGAAAGGGCCAAACACAGTGTTCTACATTGCGTGAACATATAGAGCGGTGGTAAGTGGAGGAGCCACAGGGGGTGGGGTCACCATGGGCGGAGCTACCGGTGGGCGGAGTCAGCCAGGATGCAATAAATGCATAAGAAACAAGAAATAAGAATAATATAATGATCTGGAGGCCTCTGTAGTATGCAGTAGCAAAAGAAAAGTGTGATAAAACATACTGGGGAACCTCTGCATTCTAGTTGCAGGCCATGCAACAGTTTGTGAGAGTCTTGACATTTTGGTGAGGCCATACTACAACTCTTTACTATTGCCTGCAAAGCCAAGATCTAATCTTCGGTTTCGTAGTCCTGCCCAATGAGCTGCAGCTTCCAAATAAGGGAAATTGTCAACATCAGGGCCCTCAATTGAGATAAGCAGAAGCGCATTTAGCACACTGGCACTTAATCTGTTTCGTTCCTGCATTTTTATTCGATTCAGTGCAGAAAACCCCCTCTCACGATCTGCAGTTGACATGGGTATTATTATAGCCAGTTCTGCCAAAGTAGATATGTTTGGATACAGGTCTACATACTTAGTAGTTAGAGCGTGCAGCACATCAGAAATAGTCTTAAAGGCCATCTTTTCCATGAACATGAGACAATGTAGAGAAGCCCATTCCAGTGCAGAAGCATCTACATCCACGATAGTAGCATACTGACCAAGAATAATCTCAAGGCTATCACTACCATACCCTTCCAACTCTTCAGTATCAACTTCCTGTATCATGCAGGGGTCAAAGATACTGAACACATCCTAAAGTTCTGTGCTTGGAAACCTTTGCTCAATCTGAGCAATTAGGGCCCTAATAAACTTGTCATGCACAGAGATTCTGAAATGATTTAACTGTGGTTCACTAAATGGCAAGTTCAGGCCATTATCATTCAGGAGTACCAGTTCAGGTGAAATGGAGGAGAAGTACTGACCAGGTACCAGTAGGCGTGCCCTAAGAATCTCTAAAGTGGAATGTAAATGTCTCTTTATATCAGTAAAATTCAGAGCTGATATTTGAAAGCATTTAGATAAGATGCTAAGATGTGGAAGTATGTCACACATCATGCATAAAATAGAGAAAAACGCCCAGTTTTCCACCATTTTTACTAGGCCCACAGCTTGCGGATCACGCCTTTCAGAGGCCTCTCTATGCAAGGACGTAACAATGGATGGGAAAATCTTCCTTAATGTGTCACATGCTGCATCATGGGACAACCACCTAACTGCTTTTGCCTGTTTTGGCAGTAAAACTGGGTTCTCCATTGCCTGCTGAATTTCTTTCAGGGCAGCCATGCGAACAGCAGAGTTTTCATAATATCTGTATAAGTGATCTAGTGTTTGATTAAACTTTTTAATGGCGTTCACTTCATTTGCTGCTGTCTTTACAGCCAAGGCCTCCCGGTGAGCCATACAGTGATTTTCAACAAGAATTGGGCTGACTTCTTTCAGCTTTTTAGCCACCCCGTTTTGCCTGCCCAGCATAACGGCTGCTGCAACACTGCCTAACCCTGCAAGGTGGTCAACCGAGATTTGATTGTTGTCAGAGAACTCCAGCATTTTTTTAACAATTGTGTCTGCCTTTCCATCAATTAGTTCCACAAGTCCCAGGAAAGAAACTCTGGGTTTCCCTTCTTTGCAGTACATACCATACAAAATGAGCTGCTTCATAACAGCAATATCAGTTGTTTCGTCCACTAAATATGAAAAAATTTGGCAGCCTTCAAATCTGTAAGAACTGATCTCCTGACCACCTCGCCCAGACAGAGAACCATTTCTCTGACAGTTCGATCAGAACAATATTTAACAGCATCAGCAATATGTATATTGTCTAGGTATTTGCATCCCAGTGATTTGGCGAGATCCAGCAGTGAGCTATATTTCGTTGTGTGAGGCAGCTCATTTTTTATTAGCCAGTACATGCAACGAAGGGATGGCACAAAAGCTTCTTGTTCCAGGGTCAAGGCCTGCTGCATTGCCTGCTCTATTCCACCTTTTGAAGCTGAAATTCTGCAGTTAGCTTCCAGTTCAGAAGCGACAACGTGAACTGAACTGTTCTGATGCCTTTTTATAGCATCTTCTCTGAATGTCTTACACCCACTGAGTACCCAAACTGTTCCTGATTTGGGCATCTGTTTATGTTTTATGCAAAATGCACAAAACATGCTAGCATTTTCTTTGTACTCTAACCAACAGTATTTGTTAAGCTAGCTGGTGTAAAATCCTGTTGCTCTATGCTTAGAGGTTTTTTTTCTGTACTGGTGCAGGGAGTCTCTTGGACATCCTGATCAACTGGACCAACTGGCATTGTCCCAGTCATCGACTCATGACTGTCATCTTGATCAGGATGTTTCCGTTTCTGAGTTAATTTGAAACCAAAGTTAGTTAGTTTCTGCATTGTAAAATAAATTTTTTTTTCCCCTAAGTGTTGTCGTGTGTTTTATCAATACAGAACGAGAGTTTGGTAATGCTGGTTGAGCCCCAATTGTTAATCTCACACTGCTCCCTGAATCAGGGTTTAGAACAAGTGACCACTGACGAAGCAAGACTGCACAACTTGACTGGTGGGACAGAGACTGTAGACCCCCTGGTGGCACAGTTAAGGAGTCCCGATTTTTTTTTTCCTCTAAAAAATATTTTTTTGCTCCATGAATCAGGGTTTAGAACAAGTGACCAATGACGAAGCAAGGCTGCACAACCTGACCGGTGAGACAGAGAGTGTAGACCCCTTGCTTCCCTGAATCAGGGTTTGAGACAGAGACTAGACCCCTGGTGGCACAGTTAAGGCAGGACCCGGGAGCCCTGAATTTTTTTTCTCACAAATATATTTTTTTTTCCCTCAGGGTTTAGAAACAAGTGACCACACACTGACAAAGCAACTGACTGCACAAGACTGGCAGGACAGGACTGGCAGGCACCATTTGGAGCACTGATTTTTTTTTGGGGGGGGGGCAAGTAGTCAGGCTAATTAATGTCTGTCCCCAGTGTCTCCTCACAAACACAACCAGCTGTGTCATACAGGTAGTAATGATCTGACTTGAATTATTTTGTTTCTTTACTGCCAGTAATATCTATTTTTTCTTTTTTATGCACTGTAGCCCTTCAAACACTGTAGGAGACCACACAATGAGCTCTCTATCTCCCCTGCCTAACGACCCACTTCAATTTAATAAGATTTTTTTCCCCCCCAAGGACAGATAGACAGTCTAGCCCCCTTGCACTGCTTAATGTGCTTACTGGTCTGATGTTGTAGTGTACAGTCCAGAACACCCAAGTCACACCACCTACAAGCAGTTACCCAAGCTATCAAAATGCAGGTCTGACCATTAATCCTAAAGTGTGCATTAGGCGTGCAAGAAACCAGATACCTGGGTTATTTTGCAACATCAGCTACAGTATCTGACTCTCCACAGAAAATAAATCAGCACTGATTCCAGTCACAGTGCATATATTATGGTGTTTTTTCTTTTACTGCCAGTATTTTTTTTGTTTGCTGCAGCTGCCCTTTGAGTGAAGGCAGAACATTTTGCTGGTCTGAAATGCTGGAGACCACTCGACGACCTCTGCCCTCCCCTGCCGCTCAGTAAAACTTCAAAGTAGCACACAAGACTTTCTAAAATAAAATAATACACTGCCTAAGGTTTCCAAACAATATTTAGCCAAAGGAAGCTGACTGCACTATTATGGTGTTTTTCTTTTACTGCCAGTAATTTTTTTTGGTTGCTGCAGCTGCCCTTTGAGTGAAGGCAGAACGTTTTGCTGGTCTGAAATGCTGGAGACCACTCGACGACCTCTCCCCTCCCTTCCCACTCAGTAAAACTTCAAAGTTGCACTCTGACTTTCTAAAATAATATAATACACTGCCTAAGGTTTCCAAAACAATATTTAGCCAAAGGAAGCTGACTGCAAGTACTATGGAGCTAGAAAGAATGATCGATCATCCGTTCTGATTGAAGGACAGAACAGCAATGCCTAAAAGTGGCAACAGACTACTGATATGGGACTTGCCCAACAGTTGTAGCTGCTCCACTATAGGCTGCTGCATTGTCACTCCCAGAGGCTTCGTTTTAATTGGCTCGTCTATTTGGTGCTTTCCACTCTTTCAGCCTGGTCTGCTGACTTACATTTTACCCCGTGATCCCCGACCAAGCTTGCAGCTGCACCAGAAATTCCCGGAGCTTCTCATCCATGCCTCACATGCCTGATCGCACACGCGCGCGCATTCCTAGCGCAAGTGCACAAATTTAAAGGCAGAACACAAATTGCAGCCTGAAAGAGTGGCGGCTGCACAAGATGAGAGGCGGCTGGTTAGGATTGCGTGGCGGCCCGCCTCTCAATAATAATGAATGGGGATCTCTGCAAACATAAGTGTAGAATAATCTAAGGATCTAAATTCAGGAACCTTCCAGTAATCAGCCAGTAAATCCCAGAATGGTTTAATATACGAACATTCAAGAAATAAATGACATTGAGTTTCCAGGATTTAACTACAAGCAGGCCTAGGACAATACCTCTCCGACAATTGCTTATGTTTACTATTGTTTTTAACCCCCAATTTACCATAATTCCCCAACCAAACACAATCCCATATATACGGAGGGATATGCTTATTGGTAAGATACTGTAAAATAAGAACCTGTTTGTCCAACGGGCAATCTGGGAACAGGACCTCAGAGGTACGTTCCATAGAGAGCATATGTTTATACAACTTCTTCCTATCATAAGACTGCAAGAATTGTGCAGTAACTTCCCATTTGATAAGTAGCCTCATACAATCTTTCATATACATAGGCAACTCCACCAGTCTGGATAAGACTCTAAACTTTTTCTCCTGCCACCCTAAGCGACAGAGATCAATCCACTGCTCCATGTAGGGTCTCCAAATAAGCCACCCAGGTTTAAAGACCAATCCCAAATTATAAGTAAAAAACAGACTGAAAACAAAATGCAATAGGGTTGATAATAGCGACCCCACCTTCAGGAACTGGAAGATAAGTGAATTCCCTTTTAATGGGGTTTAGTCGAGATCCCCAGAATGCTTGGAAAAAAATACCATAAAGCTGCGTCCACATACGCATTGGGGGGGAATATAGCTAAGATATAAAAACACAGGAACTAGGAGCATTTTAATCAACAAAACCGGTTTTTTCTTTGAGAGCTGCATACCTTTCCATTCCCCCACGAGTCGTAAACCCTTTGCTAAAGCCCTCTCCCAGTTGTATCCAGCCATATCCCCTGGGCCCAAAAAAAACCCCAGAACTTAATAGGGCCTTTGGAAACTGAAATCCCAGCCATACACCCAGATTCAGGCACTGGCGTGGGACCTATAACCACTCTGGTACACTTATTATAATTAACCTTTGAACCCGAAATACTTAAAAAACGGTGAATTGAGTCTTGTAACACAGAAACAGAAAAATGTGGAGGCAGTAATAAAACCAAATCGTCAGCATAAGCCAATACAGACTGCAATGGCCTACTCTGAAGCACATCAAGACTCCGTAGAGCCTTGTTTGCTTGTAATAATCTAATAAAATTATCAATGGAGAAGGCATATAAAGTCGGACTCAGTGGGCAGTCTTGCCTACTACCCTTCGTAATAGCCAGTTTCTTCCTCAACCAACCATTAACATTTGGTATAAGTACTGTCCCCTGATACGTTGCAGAAAGCCAAAAACCAAATGTCTCTGGCAAGCCAAAGGCTTTCAAAACCAAAAAAAGCAAAGTGTGAGAGACTCGATCAAAGGCTTTCTCTTGATCAAGTCCAAAAGCAAACCGCTGCAACTGTCCAAGATCCCCTCTACAAAAAATCTCTCTAAGGTATATCAGGTTATCTTGTTGTTTCCTACCCTTAACCGCACAGGTTTGTGCAGGATGGAAGAGCAGTGGAGTGATCCTGGCTGGCCGGGTCAAAAGAATTTTACTCAGAATTTTCATGTCAGTATTTAATAGGCTAAGCGGACGCCAATTACTAATATTGGTTTTATCCCCTTTTTTTATAAATGAGAAGCACGATCGCCTCTCTCATAGAGGGGGCATAAGTTCTGGTGTGTAAAATATGATTAAAAAGAAGTACCAAAACAGGGCCAATGGTCTGTAAAAAGGTTTTGTAAAACCCAGTACCAAGACCATCCATGCCCGGGGCTGAGTGAGAATTCAACAGACCAACTGCAGTTTGCACTTCTTCCAAAGAAACATCTATGGTTAGTTCCTGCTGTTGATCTCGGGAAAGACCAGGTAGCTGTAATTCCTGTAAAATATTGTTGACAGCTGCCTCATCCAAGATAGTATCAGGGGCCAAACTAGTGGATAAATATTGTTCCACCACAGACAAAAGGTGGTGTGGATCACTTACAAGGTGTCCGGATGTATCAGTGAGGGAGGTAATAAGTCTGGAGTTTACTCTTTTATGACTTTCTTTAAAAGGGTCCAAAGAATGTTTGGACAGACTTGTGCCAAATCTTAATTCCTGATCTATAGACCTTCCCCTGTTATACTGTAACGCCACCATTTGCTTTTTCAAATTCGCTACATGATTGCTATAATTACTGTATGTGTTGATGTTTCAGCCAGCGATTTGAGATGTTGCAATTGATGTCTTAGTTGTAAATAAGACAGGCAATCTTTCTGAGTTTTAACTTGAGCCCTATGTAGAAAAAATTGCTTCCAACCCAGTTTGGTATCCTCGCACCACTCCAATATGGAATCATAGCACTCCACCACAGATATCCGGGCCGCCCAATCTCTCAACCAGAACCATGTAAGGACCTGATCTTCCAACATACTCTCATTCAATCTCCAAAGGTTCTTTTGACATCTCGGGGCCCCTTCCCAAGAAAGGAGGACTGTGAGAATATTATGATCTGAAAATTCAATGGGTCTAGAGGAGGCCTGTACTATCTGCAAAACTGATGAGACAAAGACAAAATCTGTCTTCATCCGAAGAGTACCTTTAAAGAAAGTGAATCCACCCATAGGGTACAACGTTCTATAAGCATCTATTAAATGAGCTGTAGACACTACCTTATGTAAAGCAACCGAATCACAAAACATTTTATCCGTTTTGAGACCTCTAGCCTTAGTAGATAATGCACAATTGAAATCACCTAACCAAATAATTGATCGGGAAGTATGTAAGTATGGCTGTACTTCTTTAAAAAGGGCTACCTGTTGAGCTTTTGTTTGTGGGGCATAAAGAAATTATCCAAAATCTAGCCATAGGAATAGAAATGTCTAAACATAGTGCCCTCCCAGGGTGAATGTCCACCAATCTGGAAACAGAAAACGCAGAATTGAAAAATAATATACCTAAACCATCACAGGGTTCCTCCCCTATAGACCAGAATGATGGCCCTAAAGTCCAGTTATAAGAAGCATGTCTTAGTTCCTGAGAGGTCTTCAGTCGGACGTCTTGCAAACAAAGAACATCCAAGTCAAAAGTTTTAAGGAGAGAAAGAAAAACCAACACGTTTCTTCACTCCCTTCAAATCATTGACATTTAAAGTAGAAATCTTTAGAGAAGACATATTAGGAAAAAAAAGGAGAGTAGGTCAAAAACAATAAGGTGACAAAGCGAGCACCTCAAGGGGGTTTACCCAGTTGCCACCTTCTAGTTCATTTGGCAATGGAATCATCAAATCTAGTTTCAGAATCCATGTTAGAAACAACTGACGAAGTGTCGGTGTCCTCTTCAGAATCCCCACCAGCATCTTCCTCGAGTGAGGAAAAAGTATTCCTCAATTTAACCGGGTCTCTCCGGGCAAGGGGTTTAACTTCTGGCATAGTCTTGCCATGCCTATTCTGTTTCCTAGGTTGCACAACCTTAAATGGGGCATCAGCTGGGGGGGGGGGTATATGACCCACAGCCTCCCCTACAAGCAAATCCTCAGAATGAACAGGAAGGGAAGACATAGAAATGTCCACCAAGGTATCAGGGGAGGTAACATCCATTGTGTCAATTGGACTAGCAGGACGAGGGGCAACCTGGGCAGGAAACTGAACACAGTCAGCAGCCTGCTGCACCGTCTCATCAGATTTCTGGGAAAAAAGCCACTGTGCTTGATTAATAAGTCCGTCATGTGAAGGACAGTCAGTTCTATTGTGCGAGGCCCAAGGACACCGCCCATAGGCATGACCAGGCTATTCACATAGGTTGCATCTAAAAAGGTTCAGACAAGCAGTGGCCAAGTGCCCAAACTCCAGACAATGATTACACTTAGAGGTGCCACAGGCAGAACTTAAATGTAGCCGAGACCCACATTTAAAACATGATCTAGGTTGCCCAGCATAAAAGATGGACCCCCGATCTTTCCCAAGAAAAAATACACTAGAGAGGTAGACTGGACCAGAATTAGTAGAAAAAAGTGGCACTTTAACCCTCCAACTGCCATCCTATATCTTTTCACTGTCAAGTGTGGGAGTAGGCCTTCCCAAAATATCACATCTCTTGCGTAACCAAAATAGGATGTCTTCAATGTTGACACCTTCATTTTTAAATAGAATAGTTATGTTTTTAATCAAGGGTTTAGTGAGTGGAATAGCTTGAAACGGAACCCATAAAGGGTCAGACTTAAGGTTCCCATATTGTGCCCAAAACTTGTCAAGACTGGAGACATGTTTGAAGCTGATATCGTAGTTCCCATTCCCTAAAGAAATTAATGCAAACATTTCTGACGAAAAATATTTCATAGATTGCTTTAGTAAAGTCCTAGCTATAAACAACCTATCTGGTGGTTGTTCTAAGCTCCCTTTATATAGCAAGCGCACTGCGTTTCTCCGAGGAGCAGGCTCCCCAGTCAGCTGAAATAAATCAGTTAACCGAAACAAGGAAGTTTTATGGGGCAACCCCTGAGTATCATCCCTAGGAAATGAGCTAAATCCCCTCTCAACAGTAGTTGGTAAACCCTTATCCTGAACAACTGGAGAGGCAGAATTATCAATAGGAGAAGCAGAAACATTAATCAATACAACAGGAGAAGTACCCCGGGATTTGGTGGAACTCAGTGAAGAATCGTCGTTGGTGGCCATAGTAACAGAAGAATTACACATTTTCAAAAAGGAGGGGTCTGTGGGATCTGGAGCCCATTGACCCAACATCCCTGCAATCCAACCAGCCTCAGACAAAGCTCTTTCGGTTGACCAGGATTTATTATGTGTGTTAAGGGGTTCAGGGGCTAAATCTCCCCATTTCCCTAAGCGTTTTCGATCCAAAAAAGACAACATCTGCTCAGTATCAATCGGAAGAACAGAGTAAGCAACAGAAGGGTTTCAAACCAACCTCGTCATTCCCAGCCTAGTTTTTTTGGAGTGTGAATCCAGAGTAGCAGGAACATCTGAAACGACCTGCAACAGTGAGCCCCCTGCCAGAACACCCATCGGAGCATCAGCCACTCGAGAATCCGATGATTTCTCTGGTGGATGAAGCACAGCCACCTCCTGTTCGACGTCCAACCTGACACCCAATCCTTTCTGGTCCGAAACATTCTGGGCCCCCTGAGGAGCCTCCCATAGCGCTCTGAGTTCCGCCTCAACAACTGCACTTCTCGCCATCAACTCCTGATGGCAACGCAAAAGCTCCCGCTGACGGGAACAGGCAGACTCAGCCGGGAGCTTTTCCAGAGGAATACCAGCATCCAAAACAGGTAGGCCCGCTGAAGCGGGCGTAGTTCCATTCAATACAACCAAATCTTGTCCTTGAGAAAAGATGGCAATCGCCGTTTTCACATCTAAGGCCTCCTGCATAGACAGGACAGGAGCAGAGGCCAGAGCTCCTGTCCCAGAGACGTCCTTCCTCTCTGCTGCTCCCGGAGAAGTGGCCATCTCTCCCAGACGGCCCGCAAGCCCGCAGTGGAGAGTAGGGGAATTTCCCCAGTGTCCTGGCCAAATTTCCCTCATTCACTAAAAATGCTACCAACAGCTTAATCTGGTTCAAGGTCAGTTGGCATTCATCTGTATCACCCTCTCCTGGGTCATGCCTGAAAATAGGCAGGATTTGTCTAGTGCACTTACCTGGTCAACAAAAACTAAATAAATAAGATAAAATAAATAAAGTGCTTGGCAGTAGTTGCCGCAGCACATTGGAGGCCTGGCCACTTTGTGTCCCTTATTTCGATGACTGGCTCCTCCTGGCTCCCTCCAGGCCCTGCCTGTTGGAAGCCATTAGGGATTCCCTCTCACTATTCCAGCACCTGGGGATCACAGTCGACAGGGACAAGTCTCAACTTTTAACATCCCAGAAGCTCCAGTTCATCAGAGCTCTTCTGGATCCCACCCTCAGGAAAGTGTTTCTTTCCTCTGACAGAGCAGGCCAGATTCAGAACTTGGCGTACCAAGTCTCTACAGCCTCAAGGGTCCCTGCAAGACTCTTCCTCAGGCTGCTAGGGCACATGGCAGCTGCCATAGTTTCAGTTCCCTCTGGCGCGGCTGTGCTTGCGGACCATTAAGTGGTCATTAAGAGTCCAGTGGGATCAAACACAGGATGATTTGGATGCCTCGATCCAGATCTCTGAGCCGATCCACTGTGAATTGTGCTGGTGGATGTCATCACAAAACTTACAGGTGGGTATCCCTTTCCATGTAGGAGCCCCGACCCAGATTCTGACCACGGACCCATCGTCCTTGGGATGGGGCGCCCACTTGGAGATACATTGCACTCAGGAATCTTGATATCCGATAGAAGAACTGCATATCAGTGTTCTGGAACTGAGAGTGGTTCTGTATGCTCTTCAGGCCCTGGTTTCAGTCCTAGTGCCAGGCCACCTGTTGGTCCAGATGGACAACACTTCGGTGATGTTCTGCATAGACAAACAAGGTAACGCACACTTGCACCCCCCTCTGCCGGGAAGCAAAGTGGATGTGGGACTGGACTGTGGAGTATCAGCTCTTCTTGACAGCGATTCATGTTCCAGGAGAACAGAACATGTTGGCTGATGCACTCAGCAGAACCAGGTCGCAGGCTCACAAATGGGAGCTGCTTCAGAACGTCACAGATCAAATCTTCTGCCAGTGGGGACACCAGAGTTAGATCTCTTCACGTCACAATCCAATGCAAAACTGCCCAATTTCTGCTCGCTTGGTCCAGAGCCTGGAGCTTTATGGCAAGACGCATTGTCCTTTTCTCAGAAGGGGAGGTTCCTCTATGCGTTCCCTCCCTTCCCGCTCCTGCAGAAGGTTCTCCTCAAGGCGCAGTCGGAACTGCCTGCTCTCATTCTGATAGCTCCGCTGTGGCCTCATCAGACTTAGTTTCCTTTGCTCCAGTGTTTAGTGGCAGTGCCTCTGTTGCCCTTTCCAGTTTCCTCTCATCTTCTGTCTCAGGACAACGGGTCACTGGTCCATCTGAATCTGCACTCCCTTCACCTGCATGCCTGGCTTCTAAGGGCCTACCTAAATCCAGGTTTGGAGTGTCCGATCAGGTAGTGCAGGATTTGGTTGAGGCACGTATGCCTGCCACCAGGGCCACCTACGCTGTGAAGAGGAAACGTTTCCGTATCTGGGCCGGAACCAAGAGGGTGGACCCCCTGGTCTGTCCAGTTAATTCCATTTTAGAATACCTGCTTTCCCTTTCAGAGTCAGGTCTCAGTTATTCCTCCATCAAGGTACACCTGCCTGCCATCTTTATTTGTCACATGCCAGTGCAGGGTAAGACGGTGGCTCAGATGGAGGTATCTAAGGCTTTCCTTCATGATATTCTTCATAGCAGACCTTCCATTCATGAGCCTTCCCCTCCTTGGGATCTCCTCTTTGTCCTAGAGAGGCTTACGCTCCCCCCCTTCGAACTGACAGTGGAGGCTGAGCTTCGTTTCCTGTCCTGGAAAACTTTGCTTTTGGTAGCCATCACTTTGACGAGGCACATTTCAGAGCTTCAGGCTCTCATGTATAAAGAACCCTATCTTATTTTCCATAAGGATAGTGTTAACCTTTGCACCAACCCAAAGTTCCTACCAAAGGTGGTTTCGGAGCTCACCATTAACCAGTCCGTTCAGCTTCCGATCCAATCCAATCCAATCCAACTTTATTTATATAGCACCTTTCGAATCCAAGGTGCTGTACATAAAACATATACAGAATAATAACATTTCCATACATCAAAATATGTCAGCCACGACTAGGTAAAAGCTAAATTGAATAAATATGTTTTTAAAGCAACCTTAAAACTATCAACGGTGTATTATCTGGAGTATTCGAACAGAGAGGATGCTCTGCTTCACTCCTTGGACATCCACTGGGCTCTTTGATGTTACATGACTAGGACCAAGGGGGACAAGAAATCTGATCAGCTTTTTGTGTCATTTGCGCAAAGGTCATTAAGTTGCCTGGTCACCAAACAGATGTTGTTGCGCTAGTTGGTCCATTGCATTATCTTTTGTTATCAGAAACACAATAGGTCTAATCCGGGTCTGATTAAGGCTCATTCTACCAGGGCAGTCGCCACTTCCTTTGCATTGCTGAAACAGGTCTCTGCAGCTGACATTTGTGCTGCTGCTGCCTGGCAGTCTGTTCACAGATTTGTCAGGCACTACAGCCTTGACATCATTTCCAGATGCAGAGCAGGGTTTGGCCTTGCAGTTCTGCTGAGCCTGGTTTCCTGAGGGATCCTTCCTGCTCTTGTTTCTCCTGTTTTTCCTTATTGTTTCCCCATCTCAAAGGTTGTCTTAAGTTTATACTGCTTGGGAATCAGTTCTTCTTGTGTTAACTGCTGCAAGAGCTTCCTCAAGAAGTAAGATAGTACAGTTAAGAACTTACCATAACAGCAGATCTTTGAGAGAAGCTCTTGCAGCAGGTGCATTTTCCTGCCCTCCTTCCACCAGGGATCAGGCCTTTCCAGACTGGCCATTCCTTCGCTATGAGGAAAGGTTTGGATCACAGTTCCTGTTTTTTGCCTGTTGTAATCCGTTTGCCTGTAGCAGGGCGTGCAAGAACTGGAGCCTCTGTATAAGGTGACATTGAGGGTGGAGCCGACATCGGTGGGGGCATTCCCAAGTCAGTACTGCTAGAAGAAGAATTTGCCAAGAACTGCAGCCAGGTGGCATCAGTCTTACTTGTGTTACCTGCAGCAAGAGCTTCTCTCGAAGATCTACTGTTATAGTAAGTTCTTACGTAACTACTTTTTAAGTAACATTTAGGATGGAGAGGAGGAGAAGGTACAGAGATAAAAAAATAGGAGTTTTTAAATAGGAGAGAGAGAGCGCAGATTGGGGCAGGAGGAAAGACCATGCCATCAGAGTTATGCAGTGGCTAAATACACAATAAAAAAGTGCAAAGGGATATAGTTACTTATTGGTTAAACATCATTCCCAAATTTAAAAGTAGAAATTAAAGTTCTCCCAACAGACACATAGCTTGATTAAAAACATTATCCCCCATGCTTAAGGGTTAAAAGTGAAATTATCCAAGCAGACACTTCAGCATGGGTAAACACATTTCCCATAGTTAAAGTTAAAATCTCCGAAATGTTATCTGAGGTGGAGCGGATCTGAAAAGGCTGCAAGAGCCATAGTTTGGAGCCTCGGAAGAGCCGCAGCAAAAGTCCCAACAGGAGAAGGTGTCCAATCGGGAATAAAACAGCCCAATAGAAGGCTGATCAAGGCTTGCCAGCAACCAATCGCTTTCCTGATTATTATTACTAAAGCCACTTATTTTGTTTTATCAGTCCAAAAGCATTCCTCTTTCTTCTGCCACCACAGAATACAGTATTTTTCTAAAGATACAAAACTTAAGCCACAAAAATAATAAGCTAGAATAAAAAAGTAATCCACTGGTAATATGACTGTTTAAACTATGATACTGTAATATTACAGCATCACTTAGAACTAATATTGCTGTAGGTATCATTTTAAACAGTAACCCCTTGTGGTAGCAATAAAATCATCATAGGAATGTTTAATTCACAGGGGAGGCAGAGTCTATAGTATGTCAGAAAGTGGGCTATATTACCCATGAAGCCTTGTGCCCACTTGATCGGGACCTGTTTGGCACAGACCAGGCTTACAAGTTCACTGAGAAAACTCAGTACGACTTCAAAACCTAGGAGGCAAAAAAAATTGTTTATTGTAGCATTGAAATCTGGTGGCAGTACTAGATGATATATTCATCCAGAGCAGCTGCTGTAAAGCATTGCTGGTCATCTTTAAGAAAACAAACATTTCAGATCATGTATTAATGTGGGTGTTCCATCAAAAGAGTGAAGCAAAAAGAGAGAACAAAACAGCACTTGTCACTTGAGCGATCTGGTATTTACGAGACTTGTCATTTTGGTGACCAGCCGCTTTCTCCCTCTTTCTCTGAGTTACGCCCCTACCCCCGAGTTATGAATAGTAAATCTGCCCCCCCCCCAACTGTGTTCCCCACACAGAGTTCCATCCCCCTCTCCCCGGACAGTGACTCCTATCAAGGGTTTCACCGTCTTTGCTCAGCACTGTTTGTCCACTCGCAGTTTTCACTTTTGCTCTTTTGCCATCGCTGTTATTGACTGGCGCCGTTTTGTGGGTGTGTTTTTCACATGGAACCATTAGTGTGGACTTATCTAATTGTCCTAACTATCTAACTACGTAAATCACCCGTGTCTGTCGGGTCTAAGTGTTGTTATAACTATCCTAAAATGCAGCTCTGGACAATGACATCTGTTGCAACAAATCACTTTTAAATGCTTTATTTCTGGTAAACAAGTTGTTGATTATTAGAACTCAAGTATATAAGCCATGAGACACTGGTTAGTTTTCATTGTACCTGAAGAATGGTCCTGTCTTTATCCTGAAAGCTTGTGCGTAGAGCAGTCTTATTCTGTATGGCCAAGTGTTTCTTGTGTAAAGAAATGTGTACATTCAAAAAAGTTATACCACAGTTCAACCGTTGCAAAGATTGTACTTTAGTTCGAGTTACACTGTTTTGTTGTACCACAGTAGTGATGTCACTACTGTGGTGCAACATTTTTTTATTCTTGTGCTCGTTAAATTTGGCAGATGCTGCACTTCCGACACCCCTCCCCAACCAAAACACAAATGCTTCCATTTTGTTGTAATTTAGAAAAAAATCACCTGCTCCCAGCTACTAAATAACCACCCACCCAGTGCATCTAACCACACTTGGTAAAACAGGTTTATTTTTAGTACTGTTAGCTTTTTAAAGTGTTCAGAGTTGGACACCTACAGCACTCCTCCCCAGAGGCGTAATGAGGCCTGATGCTACAGACAGAGGGCCTTATAGAACCTGGAAGGGTTAGTATAGCCCATACTTCTCACCCTTGGGGGGAATTATTGCACTTAAAAATTGGTTATCATGTTTCATATTTAATGTAAAAAAAAAAAAGTGGAAAGTTAATGGAAATGAATAAAGAACATTTTGTGTAGTCTCTCTACTGCTGTCATTGGCAGTAGGGAGCAGTATTGTGTTTAATTGTCTTTGAGCCCCCCCCCCCAGCACTCTGGTTTGAGTTTAAATTACCCTGTGCAATCCTGTTCATAACTCACACTGTGCTGTCTTGTCTGCATTGTAGGTCAGTGCTGCAGTGATGAGCATTCTGCATTTAAGTCCTGCTACAGCCATACATTTAAAAAAATCCTGCTTACCAGACTCACTACGTTAGTGAACGCGGGCAGGAGGCATCAGTAAGTGTAGTCGCTCAGATAGTGCAGCTAGACAGCTGAGAGTGAGTTAAGGTAAATGGGAGTTGTAATCGTGTTTTTGTAATCTGCCTGATACACTGATTGTAATTGGGAGATGCGCATTTGAAACTATAGGCTTAGCGTCTGGATGAGAGCAGGCGTGACTTTGCAAGGGCACGCAGCTGTTCACTTTCATTTTTATTACAGTTTAATTTCTTGTTGTTGTGTAAGGCAGGCAATTGTAATGAAGCATGGGGGAAGCAGGTGTGGAATGAGAGACAACAGTGGGTGCGGTATGGTGAGGCTCTCTAAGCAAGTGTTAAAAAATGACTACCAGGTGAAGTTAGACATTCTAATGCATCAGAAACCATATGAAGAGAGAATGAGAGAGCTTAATATGTATACCCTTGATGAAAGGAGGGACAGGGGACATGATAAAAACGTTCAAGTACCTCAAGGAATCAACAAAGTCCAGGAGGGTAGCATCTTTCAGAAAAGAGATGTAAGTACAGGGGGCACAATTTAGAGATACAGGGGACGGCTCAGGGGTAATGTGAGGACATTTTTTTCATGGAGAGTGGTGGATGCATGGAACCGCCTTCCTGGGGAGGTTGTTGGGTCTAAAACAGTGGGGGAATTCAGACATGCATGGGACAGACATAAGGCAGTTGTAGCGGGGGTGGCAGGAAGTAGGCTGTTGGTTAACTAGAATCTGCAACTTATCCATTAGGTAGGGAAATGGGCAGACTGGGTGGGCCAAGTGGTCCTTATCTACTGTCAAGGTCTATGTTTCTATGTAATTAAGGACATTGATACACACAGAAAAAATTGGGAAGAAGGCACAGGAACTAGTTATTTGCTGATCTCTGTTGCCTGATTTTTTTCCTGGGTCTTGGTTGCTCATAACCAATTAGGGAGCAGGATTTCTCTAACCCATTTTCTAAGATGCCATCAGAACCACTCAATGGAAACAGTCATTTTGAGCTTAGTTTCCTCTCCATTATTCTATATCTGGTTAGTCTTGTCAAAGTGTTTTTTGTTTGTTTTTTTATGAAAGTCATACATACTGTTAAATGGGGCAATACATGAACAATGTTGCAATTTTTTGTGAGTCATGTTTTAAATTGTGAAACTCAAAATGTTAAGGAACCAGTTTTTGGAAGTTAATATCAAATATTGCAGGAAAAAATGTATTGCCTCTTAGAAGAGTCAATCATTTTGACCTACATATTGATAAAACTAAAATTAACATGTTTCTTTTTTTTCCTTTTTGGGTGTATGAAACCTTTTCCTCCTCTGTTTTGAAAAATGTTGTCTTATTTTTAGAAGCTGAACTTTGAAAAATGGAACTGATGCCCTGAATGAACCCTACACCTAATCTGTCTCTTTGTTATCAGTTGCATTTTACTGCTGTAACTACCAGCAGACCAGTGAAATGGGCGGTATTGTTATGTTCAAATGATGTGTGTCCTTGCAGCTCCAGTTCTGCACTGAAGTCCTCAGTGTTTTGAGTGACAGTTCATTCAACAGTACAGTATATACTGCATCTTGCAGTCTTTAGCATTGAGAGAGGTTTAGGTAAATGCTGCAGTCTTTACTTATGTTCTCCTGAATCTGGTGCTAATGTTCTGTAGAGGCAGTACTGGTTGGGCAACTATGCAGAACCAGCCTGTACTGCCACCAAGAGGTTCAGATCTCAAGAGCGAAGCTTGCGCCGGCCTGGTGGCACTGAGGGTTGAGGCTCTGAACTCCACACCTTGCGCCACACCAGCAACCCAGGTTCGGGAGCGAGCCAGGGCTGCTGGAGGATGTAGGGGAGGAGAAGATCGAATGTCTGAAGGACTGCTCTCTTCTCCTGGGATGGGATCATGGGGGGACCCGTGCTCGGTAGCAATGCCTGGTGAAGGCTGGGGGCATGCTCCATAGTGGGGGCACATAGCAAGGGACTGGCGATGGCAGATCGTCAGCGGGCAGACCCACGCAGACAGCCATTGCACACTGTGCCAGGGGCAAGAACTCATGAAAAAAACCCTCCTCCCACCGATAGGCGAAGGCACTGCCCACCTACTCTCCACACTCCCAGAGTCGGGCTTGCCTCTCCGCTATGCCCACCCTCTCCGGCCCAGGGCTCAGTACTATGGAAAGAGTGTCCTGGGTGGGGGCAACCCTTTCCAGGAGGGATCAGACACGGGGATGTGTCGGGGGGGGGGAGCAGAGATGGTTCAGGTTACGAAGGGAGGTAGAGATGGAGGCCCTGGAAAGATACTGGAGAGAGTTCGATGGGGGACAAGGAGGAGCATAAAATAAAGTTTGGGAGAAAAAAAAGAGCGAAGCTCGAGAGGTTCATTGTAGTCGTAACCTGGAGGTAGTAGCACTGGTTGGTTGGGCATGATTTTGCCCAAGTAGTATTTTTTTATACTGTATAGAGCAAAAATGAAAGTTTTTTTTTCAACTGTTTAAACTATCCCATTCTCGGTCTGTTCTCCCATTGTCAAGGTACAAGTGTCAGTTGATATGGAGAAACACAGGATTATTTTATAAAAATAAGATTACATAAATTAACATCCATCTAAAGGTTTAATTTTTCAAAGTTTTGAAGAAAGCAGAGTAAACTAGCAAAGGTCCAAATTGAAGTGATCCATTTTATGGTATCTGTTGGGAGCACGTGTGTTTTTTTTTCAGCTCTACTTTCATTAGGGATGGTCACGCGGACATTGTGATCAGCTGCGTAGAACGCTGTTGTACCACAGAAAGGTACAACTGCATTCCATGATCTTTGTACTGTGGTACAACAGCGTTCTGCTTAGAATTAAAAGTCATTCAGAACGTGCTTCCTCAATACACTATATATAATAAAAATGTACATAGATAACTGCCCACATCAGTTTCCTATACAGAGGAAAAGTTAATTCCCTTTTGCCAGACAACCACATTCCTTGTTGACAAACAGACAAGCACAGTCCTGCTCTTTTCCAAAATATATCAAGTTGTTCACAAACATTGGCTTTGAGATGGTAACTTTCTGAATGGGCCCATTTGGAAAAGGTCTACCTGAACACACAACTGTGGGGCAGTTGCTTAATGTTGCGGTAATTTAGAAGCTTATTTTTTCATAGGTAACGTAGAAGAAGAAGAAGAAGACGCTCTTTTGTTACTAGGGCCCCTGGCAAATAGAACTCATTCTTTTTTTTTTTTGCAAAGGCAATGCAATGAGTTTAAAATATTTGTTAATCGCACAGGCAAAGTCATGTGGTTGATACTTAATAATCCCTGTATTTGTGTCTGTGCATACTTTCATATTCTTTTCCAGGATCTCGCAGAATGCTGGACAGTTCTCATTCAGAATCAGTAACTTCCGCAGAGACTTCACGTATCAGTTCCACAGCGGCTCCACCTTCCATTTCAACTAAACATCCTTCAAAACAAAAGAATGAACTGGTCCTCCCAGGTTAGTAGGCGTATCTTGATATTATGATTACTCTGATGCTAGTTACTTGTTTAGGTATACTTCAGGCCTTTAGCAGTACTAGTTAACCAGAAGGTGGTGTCCCTCTCTTCCCAAATGTTTGCATTGCCCGGTGATTTAAAAATTCATATTTCACTGTTTTTCCCTTACTGTTCATTTTTCATTGTTTCCCTTGATTACCTTCCACAGCTTTCACAGAAAGAACACTTTTGTTGTGATTAAACACGAAATGAAGATTTTTACAATTTCTGTGACATAGTTCTAGTATTTTGCATGTGGAATATTGACAGAGACCTATTTATTTGATCTAAGTATGGACCAAAAATGCTTAGACCTAAAAAAAAAAATGTAATAAAATAATGCACAAATTGTTGCCAATATAACTTTTCTGTGTCCCCCTAACTCCAAGCTTTAAGTTTCTTGCTCAGCATTTCCAAAGACAACCCTTTTGAATGGTCATTTCTTTGAAAAGGGCTATCTTTGGAACTGTTAGTGCTAGAATTATTGATAAACTTGCAAAATTGTTGTCATTGTTTCAGATTATAGGTAATTGAAAATTGTATCAATATACAGCTCTTGCTCTGACTCTAAGCTTTCATTTAAACAATAAATAAATAAATAAGGTAATGCAGTAATCCAGCAGAAGTACTTTAAGCTTCTGTAGCTGGGTTCAGGTGGTCGAAGGGTCTGGTGTTGTGGCACATAACATTGCCCCCTGCCATGGTGGGACTGCTGCCATGATCTGCCACAGAGATCTGTGTGATGGCTTGGAGAGTCTTGCTTCTCTGAAGAAGTGTTGCTCCGTGCGTGTATTGCCTGTTGGGGCACTGTTTGGCGTCATGGGAGGAGCAAACCAGGAGAACAAACAGGTGGAAAAATAGAGACCATCTGATTGACAGTGGAGGCACACTTAGGCCCCACCCTGACTGTCCTTTCTCACACCAGACTGTGCTTCTTTGGGAGAGCTGGGGATGCATGTCCCTCTCCTGGTCCTGCCATGAGTAACTACTATTCATGGGGGACCTTGGAGCAGGGTCAGGAGGCGATGGTGCTGTGTGTTTGCCTGCCTGAGGTGGATGCCCAGATGGGATGGTAAACAAATGATGAAAATAAATGAATTAACTAGCCCCAATAGTTTAAAGCTTCTTGCACTCAAAAGCTAGTTTCTGTGATCAGGAATAGCATTTTAACCATTAGGGTTGGAAACATATTATTACTTTTTTTTTAATGGAAACTTTGAGCCAGGCCAACGTAAGTAATTTAAGTTGGTATAGTTTTTGTATATCTGGGAAAGAGAAATGTGATAATCAGGGAACGGGAAATGTGATAATTACCTAAATTGCTTGGGTCAAGTATGCAGAAGATACTAGTTGTCTTCCATCAAAAAGAACCCTACATTTTTCAGATTTTTATTGAATATATAATGTTGTGTGCAGGGCTCCAGATAAGATTTTATGGGATGAGTGCTGTACTCCTTTTAAAAGTGAGATGAGTATAACCAAATTTAGATATGTACAAATGTCTGGATGTAATGGAGAGAGGAGTACAATGTACCTTTTTTTTCCTAGATTAGAATTGATCAGGTGCCAACTATGCTCCGGACAGTATTAGCAGGTAGGAGCAGTTTACTCACCAGTTTTAAAATATAGTGAGTAAAACAAAATTGGGATGCATATGAGTACTGTAAATCTGGAAAAAAATGCTCCTTTTGAATCACCAGTTATGTTATGAAGCACTATTCTATGGAGTGTGGCACATTTAGAAATAATGGGTTATTGATACTCATTAAAACAAATTTTGAAGAGTATTTCCCAAAAATGAGGTGAGTAAATTAGGTCAGTACTCATTATCTGGAGCCCTGGTTGTGTGATATCCACAGGAAATAAAGGGGCTACCATACCATTTCCTGTTTCATCATCATTTGTTTATGTAGTAGCTCCAGTGAACCCTCAGCAGGCAAAGGCAAGGGCAGTGCATTCCACTGAAATTGCACACAGTAGCAGTGGTAATTTTATCTATTTGGCACGCTTTCCCAGAGGCTCCGAGTGCCTTACAAAACAGCAGCATGGGACAGATAAAATCAATGCTCAAATAAAGAAAACATAATAAATATCTTAAAGACACAATAGCGGCATTCGCAAATTCGTAAACAGACTTATGGGGTTGTCATAGTTGTCCAAAAGCCTCTTTAAAGAGGTAGGCTTTAGACTCCTCTAAAGGCCTCCACCAAGGGGACATCTCTCAGAGCCCTTGGGTGTGAGTTCCAAAATAAAAGCCCAGCCACCTCGGAGGCACAGTTCCCCCAAGGATTTTAACCTGATCCTGGGAACTGACAAGAAGCTCACCTCAGTGGTGCAGAGAGGGTGGGAGGGCAGATGTGGAGACAGCAGCTCAGTCAGGTAGCCCAGGTCCAGGCCCATCATGTGAAGTGCTGTGTAGGGTAGTGAGCAGTGCAGTAATCAGTGGCAGAAGACTACTGTGTCTTTTTCCTATGAATCCAACATTGCATATCTGGCAAGGGTTTGTGTAAAAGTGTCATGAGCAATAAAGAATACAAAGAACACGGGGAAATAAATGGAAAAAAGGGTTTGAGGATTTGTTAGCTGCACAGCTCGTTAAACCCAACTAATTAGGAGAATATTTTGAATAACTTGTACCGCTGTTTTGACTGGCCAGCACAGGAGGGAATGTGACCCCTATTCTGCTGAATTCTTTTTATTTGATTTCAATTCTAAAAATTTTGAAGTGATTTTCTAGTTTCTTGCAAAGAGACTACTGTTGGCATCAGCAGGGCTCATCGCTCATAAAATTTAAAAAAAACTTTAAAGGGTTTGTTTTGTTTCCCCCACAACCCCCACCCTGGACATAGACATTATAAAGCTGTACATAAGGAAATCCATTCAGTAAGTAGTCAACCCCAGCAGTAAGGGTATAGAATCCGTTTATTAAGAATCTGATTCAGTTTGCAATCACATATGTCCAAGGTGAACAGGAGTGTGATGGAATGAGTGTTATGGTAACACCACCTCTTAAAGAAGTGGGTGTCTGTCCATGAAACATCAGGAATTATATTTTGAGTGTCCATATAAATACTGATGAGTGAAGCCACCGTACTGATTTGAGCCCTAAAGAAGAGGGTGCTGCCTTTCTTCATTTGTTTTGATGTAACACCGTATGAGAAAATGTTTATCAGGATTTTAAATAGCCGATATCGCATCGCAATTTGTGATATGAACCGGCTGCTCGAGTGAGCAATTCTGATTTTTACACTGCAAAAAACTGCAATGCATTCTGTGTCCTCCCCGCCCATCTCAGTCCCAACAAACTCCCACCCATGTCCTGCAGACACTCACACACATAAGGCAATTCAGAGTGCCTCCCAGTCTCACCTCTGACCCTGAAATGAATCCAGTAATCGCTGCTGTAGTTCAGTGCATAAGTGATCCTGGGTTGCTTAACAGTGCAGCCCATGGTATCCTCAGTCTCACAGCCACAGGGCAGAAAGTCGACAGTCGCTCCCAGTAGTGCTTTCCGCAAAGCACTAATGGGAGCGATTGTCAGCATTCGGGCCCATGGCGGTGAAACTGAGGATACCATGGGCAGCACTGTTAAGCAAGTCAGGATTACTTATGCACTGAACTATGAGAACGATTGCCGGGATTTATTTCAGGGCCATGGCGGTGAGACTGGGAGGCACCTGTTGCCTTATGTGAGTGAGTGTCTGCTGGGACATGGGTGGGGAGGGTAGGGGCTGAGTGGGTGGGGAGGATTCTGCACATAGTGGGATCGGGGCCACTCGTACCTGTCAGCTGACCCCGATTATGAAGGATGCCCCTCACTTCACCCCTCACAATTATTCTGTCCCTCCTCCATCCTTCACAGAAAAGATACTGCCAACACAGAGAAAGGTGCTGTAAATTTAGACTTTAAAGCAGGCAGAAAAAACTCTGTATTAGTAAAAGCAATGGTTGCAACAGTGTTGTGAGTCTAAAGATAAAAGCAGCAGTATATTTGTTAGTTGGCAGTAAATGTCATAGTGGTTGAGAGGTATGGTGGGGGAGGGTTGTGGCAGGTGATTCAGCTCAAACTTTAGTTTTTGGTAAAGCAGTTATGTCTGGGGAGGCTGATATTTTTTAATTTTTTTTTGGCATGTACCCTATGGGTGGGGGTGAGGTGGGTGGTTGGCCACTGAGATGGGTGGGAGGAGGGTTTTTGTGGTTCTGGCAAAGGGGACAAAGGTGAGGAGGTTGTGGTACTGAGGTGTGTGTGTTTTGGGGGGGTGCTAAAACAGATGAAACCAAGACAGAATTGGTTTTAATGAAGCATTTTATTTAGGTTACAATATTTAAGCATTTTTAATTTTGCAAATCAAATCGAGGCATATGCTATTCATTTTCACATTTGATTAGCACTTTCACATGCAAAACTGCTAATCACTTTTCCGAGATTATTTAAAACCTTGCTTACGTGAATTTGGTGCATTATATAATGCAATTAAGAGCTTTGAGAGGCCCAGAATAACATGCTGAGGCTGGCTGGAGGCCAACGTTTCACAAAAGTGAAGTACCCAGCTGTCAGGGAGGGTGGGTGTGAGTCACCCAGTTTTCACACACCTGTCGGGTGACTTAGGAACAGCACGGCATTACTGTGAAGGCAAGCCTCCCAACCTTCTTGCCAGACTGCTGATTCATGTCCAACTGCCAGGAGTGCCCGAGCTGGGTATGCTGTGCAATACTTTTTGGTGGCAGATTCCATCAAGTACGCAATAGACTACCCTTCACCGCCACAAACAACTGTGGAGCCTAATGACTGGATTAGTTGGTGCCATGTCTGTGAGCACGAAGCTTAGTAAGAGGAGCAAGGGGGAAAAAGCAGACAGGGCAGCAGTAACCAATCATGCTGGGCCCCCAGTGACTCACACATGGATTGCTGGTGGCAGCAAACATAATGAGGCAGTCAGGTTCTGGGAGAGGCCAGGCCATTTGCAGTAGTTTGGGTAATGAAATACTTTGGCAAGCCACAAATTCTTTTTAGCAGCATGAGTCTGTGGCATCTGTAGCATCCAGGCCAAAGTCAGAGGTTGGCAGCAGCACTAGCAGAACTGTAACAGTTCTTTAGAAACGGGGAGGTCCAAGAGATTGAAGGGCAGCAGATGCGGCGATGCTTCACAGGAGGTGGGTGGATGGGTGGGGAGAAACCAGGGAACTACAGACTAGTAGGTGTAGCGTCCATAGTGGGGAAGTTATTGGAAGCTATCATCAAGGAGTATATATAGTGGATTTCCTGAAAGCAAGTGGATTGCAGAACAGAGGGCAGACCTTTATTTGTTGGGTAGCAGATTCAAAAAGGACAGGAGGAAGTGCACCTTTACTAGTACGCCTTTTCCTGGTTTAAAGCTGGCTAACGGAAGAAATAGTGTGTGTGTGTGAATAAAATGGCTGTAATTTCAGTGTAGGGATTTAGAGCAGATTGGACTGACTCTCTGGCCAGTATTTCAAAGAGCTGCAACAGATGCGACAAGAAGTTGCATCACTTTTGTGTCATAAATCATAGCTACGTCTGCATAAGAAGAATGCACTGCCATCAGAAGATGGTTGTGCTACAGTCTGCTGTGCCTGTGCTTGCATCCACATTAGTGACACAAAAGTCACAGCACAAAAAGCAAATGGTTCACTGAGGTAGGTCAGCTTGAAGATGCTGGTGGTAAAAATGCTGCACACTAAAGGAAAACTGAAAAATCCTGCCGCACACAACTGGAGGCTGTAAAACTCCCCATGTTCATTCACCTAACAGCTTCATCAGGGTGGTGCATAGTGTTAACAGGTGCAAATAAAGATCTGTGAACATGAATACTATTAAATTAACCTATTTCGTGCCCTCATGTTTAAAATATTTGATGGTGAAAATACACACAGAGTTAAAAACATTATTGTCCTCAGAACAGGTCCGACATTAGCAGCTCTACAAAGTGCTACAACATGTAAAGGCCACATGCAGATAATACCACCAGGAGAGGCACAGATGCAAAAATATTGAAGCTCTGGCGTTGGCCTCCTGTTGTGTGCGGCTGTATTTTTTGATCTTCTTTAGTGAGACAAAAGTGACTTGACTATGACACAGCCTGGATTTACACTACAAATATGCCTCAGTTAAGATGCAAGTAAGTTTCCACCGTGACATTTTGGTTTAGTTGCAGCTATGAAAATAGTTATTTGTTGTATCTGTGTGATGCAAGTTTGTGCGTTTTAATGCACCTGCATCATTTTTGAGTACGTTTGAAAATACCACCCTCAATCTTTTATCTGCTTTTACCTTTCTATGTTTCTATCATCTCCTATACAACCTACACAAAGCAGTCTTGCTTGAGTGATGATGATCATGCATGCACCACAACACTTGCACTTTTCTGCATGCTAGCTGCAGTAAAGTTGCACCTCTGGAGTCCTGCAGCCTGTAAAGTTAAGGCAGCAGTGGGACAAACAAGCAGGCAAGCAGCTGGGCCATCTGACACTAGGTTCAGCTCTGGACGCTTCTACTACAGGTGTGGGGAGAAAAACAAATGCAGGTGACTCCTTTTGTTGTTGGAATATAATTGCTTTCCCAGATCAATGTAACTAAAATTTAATTAACATATAAAATACATGGGGCACAGTACTGCACCCTTGCTTGACACCACAGGTTATGTAAACCTTATCCGAAAGGTTGCCCTGTAAATCATACTGAATTAGTAACTAATTATTGGAGTATAATGAAATCAGATCGCAGGCTCAGAAACTGTGCACAGTACATAGAAACATAGAAGTTGTCAGCAGATATGGATTGCTAGGCTCATCCAGTCTGCCCGTAGGCCTTATACATGTATGCATCCATGCACCCTAAGTGGTCAATGGCTTTCATCACTCCCTTCCCGCCCAAGGTTCCCTTGTGCTTGTCCCAGGTATGTTTAAACCCTTCCACTATGCTTGCCCCTACCACCTCTGGTGGCAGACTATTCCAAGTGTTCACCACCCTTTCTGCATAGAAAAACTTCCTCACATTGCCTCTAAATCTACTTCCTTCCAATTTCATATTGTGCCCCCTCATTCTGGTATCTTTTCTATATTGGAAAAGATCCCCCACCTGCACCTTGTTTTATGCCCTTGAGGTACTTAAAAGTTTCTATCATGTTGCCCCTTTCTCTTCTCTCTTCCAGTGAGTACATATTGAGGTCTCTTAGTCTCTCTTCATATGTTTTGTGGTGCAAACTATACACCATCTTTGTCGCCCTTCTCTGGATAGCCTCAACCTTGTACTCCAAGTGAGGTCTTACCAAGGCTTTGTAAAGGGCCAGAATCACCTCCTTCCATCTGCTAGCAAACCCCCTTCCTATGTACCTTAACATTCTAGTTGCTTTACCTGCAGCCTTTCTGGCATTGGGTATGGGGACTTTAGATCATCACTAATAATGATCTTCAGGTCCCATTCCTCTGACATCTGCTGCTCCCTCACTCCCCTCAGCCAGTGCACTGTTTCTGGATTTTTTTTGCCAATGTGCATGGCTTTATATTTTTGGGACATTAAATTTGAGATGCCACATCTCAGACCACTTTGCATCTATTGTTTATTTATTTGAAAATTGGTAGCTGGGAAAGTCTCACTGAGCTGAGGCTCATTTCCAGGTTCGAGCAGGGAAGGATTACAGGAGTAAACGATGAAATAATACAATACGGTACATGATGTAGGTAAAGTGCAGGTACTTAGCAGCAAGAATTCATAACTGATTTAAGCATGGAACAGGATAAAGGGTATATATGTTGTGCTAGCATAAATGCAAGTCGAAAATAGGGATTGGCATCAAAGCAGTACACAGGCAGTCAAAAAAGTGCATAGGGGAACAGTTGTGTAGTGGGGAATCAAAAACCAAAAAATACCAAAATCAATGAGGGACTCTCCTGCGGGAAGCAGTTGCAGATTGGTGGATGAAGGTGTTCCAGCTGACACTTGAGGGACACTTAAGGAGGTAGTATGACGAATGGATTGACAGAGTTGGTTCCAGAGGAATGGCAAGTAATAGGAGAAGGCAGATTGCCCAGCAGAAGAATGGGGGTGAGGAATGGAGAAGGTTCACTGGTCACTTGAAGGAAGGGCGCATGGAGTAGGGGGGACTGGAGAGAGGAGTGAGGTGGTACAGGATGGCAGCGAGCCAAACTAGTACTTGGAGATGAAGAAAGTGCTGTGTGACTGGCAGTGTGAAGGTAGGGGGAGGATGGACAAGGAGGAATACAGAGAGCAGTGGTGCATATGTGGAGGTAGATTAGTCACAAAGTGACAAAAGGCATTGCAGAGGGTGTCCATTCTGGCTAGGGAAGAGGTGGGGGCTGTACCAAAGATCACGTTGGCATAGTCAAAGACTGGAAGCACCATTTTGGTGACAAGTTCATGGCGGATCTGCAGGGATAGACAGTCTGCAGAACTCCCGCAAGAACCACCGTCCACCATTTCTTACTGTCAACCATACCCCCGAGCAAGATAGCAACTTCAAATACATAGGGATCACTCTTGACCCAGCCCTCAACTATAAACAACTTATTCGCCTCCTTGCCTCAGCCCTAAAGTCGAGATTAGGTGTGCTGTATAGGTACAAACACTGCCTCACCCCAGAGGCTATACAGATCTCTGTTAACTCCTCCATCCTCACCCTTCTTGACTACAACAGTACCATTTATTGTGCTGCCCCAACTCTGCGCTAAACGCACTCCACTTGGTACTCAACAAAGCCTGCCGCCTCATACTAGGCTGCGATTGCCTCACCCATACCTGTACACTATACTATGCCTCTAAATGGCTTAACCTAGATAGTAGAATCAGGTACCATACAGGCCTGATTTACTAAGAAGATACTCCTAGGCTTGGCCCCTTCCTCTCTAGCCTCTATTATTCAACCTACATCTCCAGCGAGAGCCACACAAAACTCTTAACAAGCCACTACTATGAGTACCCCACCCCCATACCGCCCAACTGCAAATGACTTTCAGGTACCAAGCCCCCACCTGGTATAACTCTCTCCCAGTTCGTATAGCCAACAAAACAAGGCTGGGTCCTTTTAAAGCTAGACTAAGGGAACTTCTCCTTTACTCTACCGTGTGTGACTGCACCTGACTCTCTCCTACTGCACCTTCCCTTATTATGCCCATGTCTATCCCTGTCCCTCTTTCAATACCTCTACTACCTCACCATCTGACTATCATCCGGTTACTGGTCTCCCTGCAACCACTGTGGCTGTGCTATAATGTGACCCCTCTACTGTACAAACCCTGATCACCTGTTTGATCAAGTCTAACTAGAAGCCCCCCACCTCCCATGTAGTATATTGTATTACAGTGTAATGTTATATTTCATTATACCTTATGACTACCATGTGCTGAAGTGTAATCCTCATTATGTAATGTAATGTCTCATTCTCTGTTACCTATTGTTTGCTCTGTACCCTAATTGTTTGACATGGAACATTTGTAAATGAGTCTGTGACTCAAAGGTCTTTCTGAATTTCTCAATAAATAAATAAAACTAAATACAATACAAAGCACCTAGCTTATGGTGGAGTTTCACATGGATAGCAGTGATGTGGGCTGAGTAGTCAAGCTTGCTATCAACCACACACACCGAGGAACTAGAAAGATGGCACTGCCTCAAGAGGGGAGCCATCCAGTGTATTGAAAATGGGAAGTCTCAAGAGTTTGGCCAGTTTTTGTCTGATACCAAAGGTCAAAGACACCAGCTTTCTAGTGTTGACCTTGAAATGGTTAGAGTGGAACCAGCGCAGGACATTGTTGAAGTCCTGTTGGAGCAGATTTTCTACTGGAGCTGTAGAGGGACAGGAGGTGAAGATGACTGTGTTATCTACATACATGTGCATATGTGAGTTGACACAGGCAGAGGGGAGACCATTCAAAAAGATGGATAACTAGATGGGACCTATGATAGACTACTGTGGGATTCCAGCCTGAATGGGGAGAGGTGGTGATAACATGCCTCCAACCCAAACTAACTGTTGGCAACCCGTTAGGTAGGAACAGAACCGGTCAGTAGCAGAGGCTGAGAGGCCAGACAGCCAAGCTCAGCTCCTCCAGGAGAAGCAAGTGGGGCACCGCATCAAATACTTTGGCCAGATTGATGAAAATGGCAGATGGGATATGCCCCTGACCCATCCCATTCTGTCCAAGTCAGTTTTCATTCCCTGTATTCTCACCACTGTATCCACCCTGCCTTCAATTATTTTGGCATAATCTGCAGATATCAGTTTTACCCCAGATTCCCTCCCTTTCGCAGATGAATACATTAAAACGGACTGGCCCCAGGACTAACCCATATGGTACCCCACTAGTGACCTCTCTAACCCCTGAGTATTCCCTGCTGACATCCACTCAACCAGTTACAATCCACTTAGTTAACTTGTCTCCCATCCCCAGATCTTTTTTTTTTTTTTGCCATCACCTATGGAGTACAGAACCAAAGGCCTTGCTAAAGTCCAGATGTAACAAGTCTATTGCTTGGCCCTTATCAGCTGCCTTCATGACCAAATCGTAGATATCTTCTCAAGATTGTCTGACGTGATCTGCCTGGCATGAACCCATGATGCCTCTTTTCCAGGACTCTTTTGGCTTTTCCAGCCATTCCACTCAGTACTGTTTTATTGTAGTTTCTTGCTGTTTCCCCCAGGATCAATATCAGGCTGACTGGTTTGTAGTTCCCTCGTTCTTCTTTACTCCAGTTCATGTTGAGTGGGACCACAGGCCACACTGGCCTCGCACCTAAGCATTGACATACACACCACTACCTACTGAGTACACACAGCCATACCCCGCCTCCCCCCACACACATAGACATAAATACACATCCGTACACACACACACACACGCACACACACATATACATTATGGGTCCACACTTAGGTATGTGAGAGGTTAGTGGTGTGGGTCCATATCCACAGAGGGTAGGCGAGTGTGTGTGTATGTGTGCGTGCACGTGTGTATGTGTGTATATGTACATGTGTAGGAATGGATGTGTATTTATGTCCATGGGGGGGGGGGGGAGAGGTATGGTTGTGTGTCCTCAGTAGGTAGCAGTGTGTATGTCAATATTTAGGTGGGGACATTGTGAGTTTCCATGGGTAGGTAAGGCATGTTTGTGCCTATGGCTGGGGAAAGTTATGTGCATGGGTTTGAAAGTGGTGCTTATAACATGCCACTCATCAGCAGCTGGAGCTGTCATAGAAACATAGAAACATAGAAACATAGAATCTGACGGCAGATAAGGACCGCTTGGCCCATCTAGTCTGCCCATTTCCCTACCTAACGGATAAGCTGCAGATCCTAGTTAACCAACAGCCTACTTCCTACTACCCGCCACTAGAATTGCCTTATGTCTGTCCCATGCATTCTTGAATTCCCCCACTGTTTTTGACTCTACGACCTCCTCAGGAAGGCTGTTCCATGTATCCACAACCCTCTCTGTGAAGAAATACTTCCTCACATTACCTCTGAGCCGTCCCCCTCTAGCTTCAAATTGTGTCCCTTGTTTTGCATCTTTTTTCTGAAAGATGCTACCCTCTTGGACTTTGTTGATTCCTTGAGGTATTTGAAAGTTTTATCATGTCTCCCTCTCCCTCCTTTCCTCGAGGCTAAAAATCTTTAGTTCCTTTAGTCTTTCTTCATATGTCTTCTGATGCAGACCCTGCATCATTTTGGTTGCCCTCCTCTGGACAGCCTCCACCCTGTCTATGTCTTTGTGGAGATGGGGTCTCCAGAACTGTACACAGTACTCCAGATGTGGTCTTACCAACTGTCTGTACAGAGGGCCATCTACTTCCTGTTTTCTACTGGTGATGCCTCTCCCTATGCATCGCAGTATCCCCCCAGCCAGCACAAACATCGCGCTAGCAGTATGAATAAGAGGGTGCAGCAACAATCCATTTATCACACTTCTCACTTCACAACTGCACTCCGAGGATGTATACTCCTCCCCTTGACAAAGCGTCACAAAATGCCAAGGTTGTGGGCTCACTGGGGCTCGGTGAATAACATTTTTTAATGGCAAGCTTACATTCAAATTTGTTCCATCATTTTTGCCAGCTCAGAGTGCAGTTGTCAAGTGAAAAGTGTCCTCTAAGGTAGCACCTGCTAACAACTAGCTCAGTGATTTTTTTTTTTTTTGCAGTTATTTAACCAGGACCAGCACACCAAGCTGAAAGCTTGTCACTGGTAGCGACCGGGAGCACAGGGAAGCCAAGTGACTCGCACAGGGCCACACAGCAAGCAAGTGGGGGCTGTGGAATTCAAACCCAGGTCTGTCATCAGTGACCTTGAGACAACCCTGCCCCATCCATCTCAGTCACACCATCCTCCCCACTTAGGCTTCAGTGTGCCCCGGGATAATTACTGTGGAGTAAGCCAGGATGCAGTACTTTTTATCACAGTTTCTGCCAGTGACATGCTACAGAGTACTGCAGAAACACAATGTAATCCAGTGGTAATTACTCCAGTTTGTCACGCAGTAAAAGTGTGACATTTTTATCACATAGTGTTGCAGAGTTTCTCACAGCACTACTGTTGAAAACTTACTGGCATAGTTACACAGAGACGGTAATATAGGATCAGGACATACAGTAATGGAACAGATGTTCCTTCAGAGTTATAGTCAGCCTAGGTGGGCATGAAGGAATGGGTGATGAGAGTGATGGGACTAAAATGGCTTCTTGAGGGTTTCACAGGGTGTGCTTACAGAGAGGAGTGAGTGTTTAAAAGTATAGTGTTAGGGGTGGCATGCTCTGGCCTGCTGGGCCTGAGGTTTTCCTGTCATCATCCAGATGTAGGACCCTAACCCTGAAACTGCAGAACCGGCACAAGCCAGTTGGCTACAGATAACTTTTGTTTAGTTTAGGAGTGGGCAGTGGGTATTTGTGATGAGAAGTGCTGAATTGCAAACAACTACTATCACAGTTCAGCAATTTTACAGCAATAATAATCGGGGATTACGCAGTTGTAGGAAAAGATGTCAAATTATGGAAAACATTCACTGCAGTATAGCAGTTTGTACTATGGTTGTGGTAAAGTGCCAGAAATCAATGACCTTACATAGGGCTGCAAAAAAAAAAAAAAAAAAAAGATTTTGAACCAGTCAGTCAGTAAGAGCCGCCCCCACCAGCTGAGTAAATTTGATTGAAGGCAATAAACAATAAAAAGGCAACCCAAGGGGAAAAAAAACTTAAAGGGGAACTGTCAGCACTTAGAGCCTCACACCTAAGTGTTGGGCAGTCCCAAATAGCACTTTGTTTTGCAAAAACATTTTTTTGTACTTACTGTTAACTGCAGTGTAGTAGATTGTATCAGGCTAATGTAGGCTGGCATTTCTTGTAACCAGAAATGGCAGACTGCCCTGCAGCTGACATCAGAGTAGGACTGCAGCAGTGGGAGATTCAATACCCTGTAGTGAATGTTAGTGTTTGTAAGCTGTAATCTTCTATTTGCTGGTCTGCTGTTCTCCAGAGGCTAGGTACAGTCACAGAGGACTGTACTAAGCCCCGTGAGCACAGTGGGACCAGCCAATATCTGATTTCAGCTTACAAAATCTTTAACATGTGTACCGCAAGCTATTGGATCTCCCAGTTCTGCAGCCCTCCTCTGATGTCATATGCAGGGGATTCTGGGATTTCTGGTTACAGAAAATGTCATCTTACAAGTCGGCAAAATTAGCCTAATACATTTTACTATACTACAGTGAACAGTAAGTAAAAAAAAGTTTCTGTACACGAAATGTAAATTGGGATCAACCTCACACTTGTGCATTAGGCTCTTAGTGCTGAGACTTCGCCTTTAAAGTCATTCCAAGAACCTTGCCGAAAACAAAATTGCCTAATGCACAGTCTAAACACTGTAAATATAGAGATTTTTAAGTCTATATACAGCATTATCATGGTACAATGTAGAAAGAAGAGTTCTCTGCACTGTGGATGTAAGGGCAATTGCATCATTTAGGTACATAATTCATGCTATTAGTGGGTTTTGCTGCACCCCATTTGTAAGGCTGTGTTGGGGGGGGGTTGACTTGGAAAGGGAGACTAGGCAATTTGGCCTATTTTCAGCCTTTTCCTGGGAGAAACGGGGACACAGATGAAAACTGACTGAAACTGAACCCGATTAAGCTGTTGATGGTGTTTTTAGTTTAGTTTTAGTTAATTTGGGTTGTTGAGCCTTCATTTGGTGCCTGTGTCCTCCCTTTATCCTCCTGTTATACTGTAGATGGGAATATGTACTGAGCCAGTTGAAAATCAGTGTTATAAAACAAACTACCATTCATTTGATCTTTTACTGTAGGCTCATATACACAAGTATTTTCTATTGACAGATGCACATACAGTAGTCGGGTGTAGACATCTGTAGGATCACATGCACAGAAACGGGGTGTCAAAGGGTCTGCATCAAAGGCCATATGAGGAGAGACTGAAGGACTTCAGTATGTACACCCTGGAAGGGGGGGGGATGTGAATATAATGAGAGTCATTTAAAAACCCCTCGGGGGTAAAGTACAGGCAGAAAATAATTTTCAGAAAAAAAGGTGCTGAAGAACAAGGGGACATGCTATGAAGCTGGGGGGTAGATTCAAGAGAGATGTGAGGAAGTACTTCTTCACAGAAAGAGTGGTGGATTCCGAGAGTCATAGTGGAAAAGAATGAGGGGAGTGAGAAAGAGCTGTAGATCAGGCACAGTCGCGGTAATAGTGCAGATAGGGAGGCAGGGGTAGACTGGATGGACCAAGCATATCTGCCATCAGATTCTGTGTTTGTATGTATTAGCTATTGTCACATATAGATACCAAGATGAAAGCACCAGTATGAGCACCTTAGCTGCACTGAGCTTCCGTAGCAGCCACTTGATTTACAATATGTGCATGAAGTCAGCTGTCTATCCTACAGTTTAGTTGTTTAATGTGCTTTATTAGCATGCCTTATGAGATATATTGTTCGCATACATACATTCATTTTCTAGTGCCTACAGGTCTGCCTCAGTAAAAAATCCTTTCCCCATATTGATCATAAGGAGGCCTTAACCATATAAAATGGCTATTTGAAACAGTAGAAACTGGCAATACTGCAGTCGTCAAAAACTGGATCTGGTGTCTCCGACCAAATCAGGAGGGTGTCTGGGTAAATTAGATATATTTTCATTGTGCTAATAAATATTCTGCCTGCAGATATAGTATGTCCTGTTTGCTGTCTTCATCAAATTCTTAAAACAAAATTCACCGGAGGGCCAGCCTTAGGGGCGGAGAAGGCTTGAGCATCCAACGACTGCTTGCCTTCTCCCAGGGAAGGGGGGGGGTCTGTGGTCCGGCACTTGCTGACTTCTAGTGGAGTGTGGGAGAATAGCAATGTGATGGGGCTTTGTTGCCTAGGAGCATGACGGATGTCATCGAATGCCGTGACGTCAGTGACACATCACACTTTCACGGGGTGAAAAGCGGAATCGCTCCCAATCTGACCAGATGACGGTCGCTGGCCCCCACTGCTGCAAAAAGCCCTGGATAGCCGGACCACCTCAGCAGCACCCACAGACCAATCATAGAGTGTGCTGGCCACCCCCACTGGTACCTTCCCCCTTTGGAGGGGGGGACCCATCCGGCGAAGGGTTACGCCAGGTAACCCGGGGTAGGCTGCAATCTGAGGTGGTGGCTGGTGGCGAGGATGAGTGCCAGCAGGGTTCATGACAGCCCAGAGGAGAGGCCAGTCAGAAGAGAAGGAAGGAGCAAAAAAAAAAAACAATCACTTACAAATTAATCTCTGTAATACTCAAGTTATTGCTTTCCTGACTTTGTCATCTACAGTTAAATACTAGGAAGCAGTTCAGTGGTGATCACAGAACTGCTAGACACTTCCCATTCCAATTACCTCATTCCATATACATGTGCTGTGAAGTACAAGAGTGGTGAACACAATCTGTGGACAGAATCGTTACTATATAACAACATGCTAAAAATATAGCTAATGACTACAGTCACCCTGGCAGGTGACGCTAGATCCAGCTGTGCTATGTCCCCTGTTTCCACTGTTGAAGATGCCATTTTACATGGTTGTGGCATCCCTGATTACATAGCACCTGGGGCTGCATGTGATATGAATTACCACTCCTCTTGCTGTTACCCTGTTGCTGAGCACCAGTACTTGCATGTAACATGAATTACTGCTCCTCCAGTTTCATCCATAATTCTGGGTACCAACACATGCCTGTAACATGAATTATCACTCCTACTTTAAATCTGTTACCAAGCACCGTCAGCTGCTTGTAACATGAATTACCACCCCTTCTGCACTTACTCTGTTACCAGGCACGAGCAGCTTCCTGTAACAGAAATTAATGCTTCTCTTTATGTAACCCTATTACCAGGCACCGGCAGCTGCCTGTTACCACAACACCTACTTTAAATCTATTACTGGGCACCGGCAGTTCCCTGCAGCATGAAGTACTGCTCATCCTGCTCTGACTCCATTAAGGAGCACTAGTAGCTGCTTGTGACATGAATTACCTTGCCTCCTACTCTTACTGTATTACCAGGCATTGCCACCTACTTGTAACAGGAATTAATACTGCTCTTGCCGTAACCCTATTACTGGGCAACAGCTGCTGCCTGTAACATTAATTATACTTTTTCCTGCTTTAACTCTATTACCAGGCACCAGCAGCAGCCTTAACATGAATTATTGCTCCTCCTGTTTCAGTTCTGTTACTGGGTATCACTAGCTGCCTATAACATGATTTACCACTTCTTCTGCTCTAACTCTATTGAAAGCCACCAGCGACTGCCTGTAACGTGAATTACCACTCCTTCTGCTTTAGCTCTATTACCAGTCACCAGCAGCCACTTGTAATATGAATTACCATTCTTCCTGATCTAACTCTGTTGTTGGGTACCAGCAGCTGCCTGTTATATGAAGTACTGTTCTACCATCTCTAACCCTATTTACCAAGTACTAGCAGTTAAATGTAACATTAATTACCATTCCTTCTGTTGTAACTCTATAACCAGGTACAAGCAGCTGCTTGTAATGCAGGTTACCACTTCTCCTGCTTTAGCTCTATTGCTGGGCACCAGTAGATGCCTGTAACATGAAGTACTGCTCCTCCTGCTTTAACCCTATTACCAGGCAACATCAGCTGCCTATAACATGAATTATTGCTCCTTCTGTTACCAGGCACAGACACCTGCATGTAGCATGAATTGACTCTCTACCTACACTAACCCCATTACCAGGCACTAGCAACCTGTGTGTACCACAGCATGAAGTAATTATCCTCCTGCACTAACCCTGTTACCAGGCACCAGCACCTGCCTGTATTGTAGCATTAAGTAATTCTCCTCTTGCACTAACCCTATTACCAGGCAAAAGCACCTGCCTGTATTGTAGCATGAATTAATTCTTCTCCTGCACTAACCCTGTTACCAGACGCCAGCACCTCCCTGTATTGTAGCGTGAACTAATTCTCCTCCTGCAGTAAACCTGTTACCAGTTATCAGGCATCAGCACATAACTGTACTCTAGCAAGTATTAATTCCCTGCACTAACCCTGTTACCAGGCAGCAGCACCACCTATATGTGCTGTAGCAGAAACTAATTCTACTCTTGCTCCAACTCTATTACTGTTCTCTTCTCTTGCTCCTACCCTATTATTGGGCACCAACAATTGCATTTGACATGAACTGCCAGTCTTCTCCCTCCAACCCTGTTACTACACATCAGTGGCTGCTTCTAACACGAGCTGGTACACCATTAGAAGGGCAACTGAGATTGAGACACTTAAATATGAGCAACTCAGTCTCAGCATCTGGAATGTGAGCTACCCTAAAAAGGTAGCTATTGGCGAAGAAGAAGGTGAATGAAAGAGGGGGAATGGAAGAGGACAGCAGGGGAATAGGAGAGGAAGGCAGGTATGTGGGAGGTAGTGCAGCGACAGGCTGTAGGGCTGGCTGTGTGGTTTGGTGGTGAGGGTGGCCCGTCATGGTAGAGAAGGGTGCAAGGTTCGGGGCTAGGAAGGTGTACAGTACTTTTTTGTGTGGCAGGGAGAATTTTATTTTTTCCCCGAGTTTCACCCCTCCTCAACATGCTCCCCTCCGGTCCTGGAATTGTTGATCTTTAGTTTGAGGGATGCTGGGGGCACAGCCCCCCGCATAAGAATAGATTTGTTTTTGACACCTTGTTGTCACGACAAGTTTACATTGCCATTATTTTTGGTGATGTACACTTGCCCTAATGGCGATCGCTGTTATGACATAGAAAACATGAGCTGCCACTCCTGCTGTTACAGTCCTTTTACAGGGTATTGGCACTAACATCATTACCTCGTACTGTTCTTCCAGCTTGAACCCTGTTACTGGGATTCACTCCTGCTTCAAACATTTTACTGGCTATCCACAGTTACTGGCTAATATGAGCTACCATTCTTTCTTCTCCAGCCCTATTACCAGCTATTAGTTTCTGCTGCTAACATGAACTTCTACTCTTCTAGCAAAAATTCAGTTACCAGGCATCAGCAATGCAAATACTGTAAACTACCACTCCTCTATCTAGTACCTTATGGCCAAACATAAATAGCTGAAGCTAATGTGTACCTTGCTGCTGCTCTAATACTAGTGTTATCTGGTCCTACCTGAGCCTAGAACCTGGAGTCAGCAGTTGCATCTACCATGAACTGCCATGTCTCATTCTCATATCCTCTTACCAAGCATCAGCAGGTGTAACAAAGATGAACTACCACAACCTCTTTTTCCAGCCTTATTACCAGTTTTACTACAGGTATCTTTATTAGCCAGTCAGAACACAGGAAAGCTGTCAGGTAATAACACCTTAGAAAATGGATAGAAATGTTTCTGACCTCTGATTGGCTGATACCCCTGGCAAGCGTGCATTTGTATGCCAACAGAAATCGGAAAATAACTAGTCCCAGTGCCAGCCTACCCTTCCAGCAAAAATATTGATTTGCCAGCATAATTTTGAAAAATGTTCATCTGCCAATACTCTACACAAATTATACAAACTGTGCCATGTTTATACTGCCTCTATTCCTCCTCGCCACCGACAACCCCCAAAACCTTTTTTTTTTTTTTAACTATTACTTGTAGCGCTACCAGAGACCATACTTATCTGTTGGCACTACACACTCTGAACCGCGTCAGTTCTACTGTTTGTCCACAGGTGCCCAAACTGCGGTCACAGACTCATCCTACCAACTACTGGGGAAAAGATAATAAAAAAGTACCCCCGATTCCTCTTCGGTTTCCATGGTAGCAAGTAAAGGGGGAAAGCATGTTACTCAGATCTCCCTCATGCTGCCATTTTGCTCCAGCTTCCATGATGCTACACTCCCACTTGCCCTTATCAACTGCCAATAATGCTGCAGTCTCGGTCACCCTTAGGGCAAACTGCTAAGAGCAGTAACTGTTTAGAAACTGTCAATAAAAAGAGACAGTCCAGTATTCAAACCAAATTTCCAGTTGTCTCTCAGAACTGCAGTGCTGTTTTCAAAAAGGGGGGGGGGGAGAGAACACCCCTTACAAACAGTAACATATGTAACAGCACTCTCTACTGCCAGTTCCAGCAGCAAAGGGTCAATTTTGCATATAAAGTTTTTTTTATTTTTTTTTTTATTTTTGTCTATTTTTCATATGTTTTTGACATTTTGAAACATTAAAAAAAATTCCTAAGCATATCACCTTCCAGAGCGTGAACTATACCTGACCTTCCAGGGGCTAAAAGGCCCTCCACCTGCAGCATTAGGCCTCATTACACCCAAGTGCTGCCCAGTATAGACCAATGCCACCCACCCTGTGTGGTATTACTGCTTGCATAAACTACTACAGCCACATTTTGGATATGCCCACAGTAAGTTTTCCACATTTTAGACTTGCTTACAGTAGGTTATCCACTTTTCAAATTTATCCACAGTAGTATCCACATTTCATACACACCCACAGTAATTTATCTATTTAGTCCACAAAAAAGGGGGAAAAAGGCCTGTTGTATATTAACAACATCAGAACATTTAAAATGCTGGGTTTAAAATTCCTTTTTGTATAATAGTAATGACATTCAGTTAGCCAGAGTATACTCCGAATATTTAGTTTCTGTAGTTGATTAAACACCTTGACCTTCGGCCTCAGCATTTAATCACCCACATCAGACAGTTATTCCTTCATATACTTCGGCTAACTGAATGTTATCACTCAAGAATCTGCAAGATGCCTGGGGCTGGCAGCACAGCCTAGAGGTTACAGTACCAATCTGTGAATTAGCTTTGAACATTCTGCAGACCTGGGTTTGATTCCCACTACCTCCACTTGCGTAGTGTGTGACTCAGAGCAAGTCACTTAACCTCCTCATTGGCCCTGGGTTGCCCCTGAAAAGAGGCACTTGCACATAGTGGGCTTTACCCAGTTACCAAAGAATAAACAACTAAAAAATGAACTACTGTACCACTCCTCCTGCTCCAGCCTTATCAGGTATTATAAGTGCAACTAAAATGAACTTGTTCCATCCTAATCAAGTATTAACAAACTACCACTCTTCCTGCTTCAGCCTTATCAGGTATTAAACTACCACTCCTCCTGCTCCAGCCTTATATACCACTCCTCCTGCTCCAGCCGTATCATAGATGCACAGATATTGATGGCTGAAAAAAATTCTTGGCCCATACAGTCTGCCCAACCCTCCAAATTGTTCTGCCTTGCCTTAGTGTCAATCCTCCTCTTTTAACTGCCCCCTTTGTCTAACTAAACCTACCTGCTTGTCTCATCCCTGCATGAAGCTGCTGATTGATTTCTCCTGTACCACTTTTTCATATAATTATTCCACTTTTCCCTGCCCTTGCATGAAGAAGTGTTCCTGGCATCCTTTCTGAATCTTCCCCTTGAGAGCTTCAGTAAATTCCCCTCATCCCTGTATGTAAACTCAAAGATAATAGTTCCTCAGCATCTGCTCTAGTTACCCCATGCAGATACTTGTATGCGTCAGTCATGTCACTCCATTCCCTCCTTTTCTCCAGGGTGTACATATTGAAGCCCTGCAGTCTCTCCTTGTATGCCAAATCCCCAAGGCCATGCACTTAGTTGCCCTGCACTGTACTGCCTCCACCTTGTTGCAGTCTTTCTCAGGTGTGGGCTTCAGTACCGTGTGCACTATGCCAGGTGTGGCTGTCCCAGTGACTTGTACTGAGGGAAGATCACTTCCTGCCTTACACTGCTTAACCCCCCCCCATGCATTCCATGCAGTGTGCAGACATTTTTAGGGTCTTATATATCACCACTAAATCCATTTCCACTGGAGTGCTATCCAGCACCACCCTTCCCATGTTATATTGCAGCCTTGGGTTCCATTTCCCAATGTGCATTACCTTACATTTTTTAGAATTAAAGTTCTGGGCCAGGATTCACAAAAAATAGCAAAGAGCCACACAAGAGTTTGTGCTGCACTTCGTGATTGTGCTAGTCGGCAGTGGAGCTATTTACAGTTGGATAGCATGGTGTGCTATCTGACTGTGAATAGTGGCTGGTGGGGACAGCACTAACTCAGGAAAAGTATTGGGTACCCCATAACACTGCTCCCACAGCCAGGCAGGAAAATGTCCCCGCAGCCAATAGCACTCAGGCGCTAAAGTGCTATTCAGGAAAGGAGTCATGCAGATGAGCCCATTGGGCATGTGCAGGGCACTAGTGGCCATTAGCATGCCCATTATGGACTCTTTTGCATGGCGTTAGTGTGGCATTGTGGAGATCCCCCACCACCACCTGCCCAAGCCCCATGCAGCCACATTCCCTCGAAGTCTAGTGGTGCCCTCCCAATCACCCGTCCATTATTGTTTTATATTTTTCCATAGTGTAGTGGTCTCTCCTCGATCTCTGACCCAGCTGTACAATAAAGTTCCATAGTGCAGTGTCCCACCCCATTCCCCGATCTCCATCCTCAGTGTGCAATTAAGTTTTCCATAGTGTAGTGTCCAACCCCCTCCCCAATCTCTGACCCAGTTGTACAATAATGTTTTTTATAGTGTAGAGTTCCACCTCCTCCTTGATCACCAACCTAGCTGTACAATAAAGTTTTCCATAGGGTAGCTGTCCCACAGCTGTACAGCTGGGTCGGGGATTGGGGAGTGTCTACTACACTGTGGAAATATTAATTTAACATCTGGATCGGAGATCGGGGAGGAGCGTGGGACTGCTACACTATGGCAAACATTTTTTCATTATGGGATCAGTATTTGGGGAGGGGAGAGGGACTGCTACACTATGGAAAGGGTTTAGTTTTATTATAAGGTCGGCAAATGGGGAGAAGTGAGCTGCAATACCTCCACCAACCATTAGCGTTATGTGGCTTACTGCCAGTTTGGTTTTTTTGGTGGTACTTTGCTCCATGCAGGGACCTTTGCAGAGGCCCTTGCATGGAGCAAACCTTAGTGAATGGGACCTTTGGGCAATGCAGGTCTCCTCCCCTTCATTTGCATTGTGGCCCACCTCCCAACTTTGCCCAGGGGCAAACTGGGCTTTGTGAATACCAACTCCGAATAACACCCAGTTTGCCTGATTTGCACCCAGGCAACATTTTGTGAGTCTGACCCTGCTGTCAGATCTTAGACCAGCTCTCCAATCTTCCCAGATCCTATCTTAGTTCCCTTCTTCCATGTCAATCCTTGCGCAGATCTTTGTGTTATCAGATATTAACGGGCAGTTAAAATGAACTACAAGTTATTGTGCTCCAGACTTATTTTCTGGTATCAGCGGTTGCAACCAAGCTGAAATCCTACTACTTCTGCAATGCTTTTGCCAGTCCATCAGCAACTGCAACTGATGTGAGCTGCGATCACTCCTACTACAGCCCCATTACATCTGTGGCTATAATTTCCATGAACTAAAAGATTATTACTACTAGTGTGTGTGTGTATGTGTGTGTGTGTGTGTGTGTGTGTGTGGGGGGGGTGTCAGCCTCTATGAACTATTGAGTCTTTTGCTGTCTCTCTCTGATCCAAGCAGATGCAAGTGAAAACCATTGCTCCTCTGCTCTAACCTTGTGATCAGGCATTAGTGACTGTAAATAACGTGAACTGTCATGCCTCATACTGTGTGGATTATTTGACCGCCCAGACAGGGTCCACTGTGTGCTGTGACCCACTCTGTCCTGGTGTCTGGAGGCTGAACAGATGTCTAGTGTTCTACTCATCTCCTACCCTTTGTGTTTACTTCAGTGTGCCTTGGCTTCTGTCATTGCCCCAGTTTATTTAATTGCTAAATGTTTCCTTTGTATTGTACACACACACACACACACACACACACACAGGCTATTCACACATTCAGTCCACATTGACTCCCTTGGATCCACTGCTGTGTGCTCAATTATGTCAATTTCTTTCTGGGTTTGCATCTTCTACAGTTTTAGTGAAATTGCCACCCTTGTTCTTTTATAGAGCACTGTGAGAATGGCTGGACTGTCTGATTGCTCTGCCTAAGACTTGTGGAGATAAAAAATGAAATTTTATGGCCCAGTGTAATTAGGTCATCATTCCTTTGACTAAATATGGTTGCATAAACTTCAATAAACACAATTATAAGGGCCTTAGTTTCAGTTCAGTTCATTTTTTTTAAGCTGAGGATCTCATTACTTACAGCATTAATAGACATTGTTTAGATTTCAGCATTCTATACTGATCACAAAACAGCCTGGGTTAATGATGCTTGTTTTTAGCAGGGTCCTGCAACACTAGGTCATTTATTAATTATCTAAGATATGCATTAAAGAACAGTAAAAATTACATTATACAAATGAACTGTTTTGCCAGTTATAGTTAACATTTTTATGTAATACATTGAAAAATAATATCACATTGCTCAAAAATCAACAGAGTAAATCGTCAGGTATTCAGAGGAGAACATTAGAAGTTGATAGCCATTCATAGTTTAAGCATTTACCTTGCCATATAATCACTTCTATGAATTCAGAAAACAGGTCCATTCAGAATGTAGTACCCTTGAAACATGATCAGACTGATTATATGCAGACTATTTTAAAATCTTTAGGGTTCATAGTAGGTTTTGTTTGCAGACTCAGTTGACAACAGGTTTTTGTTGCTCAGTGGGTATAAAGGCTTTCTTTCTCCTTCCAGTTTGCATTTTTTGGGACTCTATACAAGCAGTCTGGGATTGAGATGTGGTAGATCGATTGTGACAATTTTGTATCTTTAATTGTTAAATTTTTATAGTTTTTAAATGTTTGTAATAAGTCGTACAGTATATGATGGCATTTTTAGCTGGATGTCTGTCAGTGCATGAAATGATAAAACATCTCTTTTAAATGGCCACTGTGATGGTCCATGCCCTGACTTACAGGTGACATGGGTCCCAGATTTAGACTCTGGTCACCTGCAGAGGGAGGCAGGCCTAACGGGCTGCTGCTTGGCAGTGTGTCTTGGCCAAGGAGGACTGGCAGCTGGTTTTGGCACCACAGCGACTCCTGTGGTTGGGCCAGAAAGTTTACTCCTCCCACAGGGGCATGCTGTGCATCATCAAGGCCAACAGATGGCTGGGCTCATGCCAAGGAGAGGATGGAGGATGCGGTGAGAAAATGTGAGATGTAAAATCCCAGATTCCTCTGCGGATAATAGCTGACAGTATGTTGATGACTCACAACTTACAGCCCCAGTACCCCCATCCAGATCTGGATCTGGGCCATGGGGAGATACCACCCTACAAGCCCCCTGCCATGGAGGGAGAACTGTTGGGATCTGAGGCAGTGACCGGACCAGTGGAAGATGGGACTTGGTGGTAGTAGAAATAGCTGAAAGGTACAGTGAGGCTGGAGGGATAAAAACAAAATATCTCTTTTTTAACACTAATTCACAGTGGTGAGTTCTCAGAGGAAGATTAAATGGGTTCCAACTTCTTATATCATCTGTAGTACAGCTTTCCTACAAGTGCCAAGTCATCATTGATAGCAGTCGAACTGTAATACCATAAGTTACAGGAAAATTTGCAGAAAAAAAATACCCCAAAATGTGGAGAGTTTTTGCAAAAATTGTGGGGAATTTCAGGGGCTGTACTACACATCCCCAGTTTTCCACAATACAGTAAATCTTTTATTGTTTTCTGCCACCTGTAAGGAGAAACTATTTAATGCAATCTTGATCAGTTCAAAATCACTTTAGACATGTATATAACTGTAATGGTAACAATGGGTACAAGTGCCAAATAGCCACGGTTGTACTGCCTAGTTGCCTTCCAACCGCACTGGCCTATGAACCTGTGTATTGATCAGCATAAATTGCTAAACAGATATATTGCCACTTGTGCATGCTTTCAATGTGATAAGAGTTTGCTCTGAAAAACTAATAATAAATCTATGTACAGCACATTTTCCAAATTCTAAAAACATCTGCCTTATGCATTGCCAACTAGATTTGGTGTTCAAAAACCAACCAATGATTAAATAACTCTAGAAGGAACATATTTTGTAAGTTTCATGATGAAGAACTAGAAACCAATATGCTTATTTTGTTACAGAACAACATTTGTATCTTCGGACAATTATCAGTAGGATTTAAAAAAGTATATACTGTTTTTTACATTTTTGAGTATTGATATAAGTAAGGAAGTCATAGCAGCATGATATATTGCTATGTCAATAATGCTGACTTAAAGCTTTCATTTTTTTCTTTTACGTTCCTAGCAATAATGGTTTCAAAGTTAGCCAATTTTAAAGAAATTACCATATCTTTGTAAGGGTCTAGCATTCGATCTGTTAACTTAATTTGTTTTTCAATGGAACAGTCAATATGAACAAGCCATATTATTACAGTTTTCATGTATTGATACATGTACATATGCATTAGTATAATATGGTGATAAAAAACGTGTACAATATATCAATACTTATAAAACTAGGTAGAGAAATTACTGTATCCTGGTATGTCAACACCGGTGCAGTGTCAGAATACTACCACTGATCAAAAAAAGTGATGGCAATTAAGACACAACACACTAATATAGCAATGACTTTTGTAAAAAAATAAATCCTGACTGCCATTACAAACATGGCTGCCACCTTTACTCTCACTAAAAAAGTCATCCCTAAAAATGAAGGTCCTTAAAAGATCTGAAAATGAAATGTTCTTTCCCTTTAAAATCTTCTTCACATACACCAATTAAAAAAAAAATAGGTACTGCACCTAGCTTTATTTTTTAGCTTCTGTCCTGACAGTAAAAATAACTTCCTATCCTTACCCGCTTAACAGAAAAATCTTTGATGCTTACTCTGCCCAGACAAAATTGAATTCCTGGCTTTATTGAGGCCCTCTGTTGTGCATGTTTGTGTGGGGCAATGTGAACATTCTATCAGTAGACTTCTGCAGAAGTTTAAATTCCTGTATTCTATTATAACAAAAATCCATCTACTAAATGTTTAAAATGACCCCTTCCCCGTATGAGGTAATATAGGGTTCCGAGTGATAGTCTTCTGCTGTAATTATATGCTTGAAATACTCACTATACTTTGTAACCAGCATTTGATGTATGTTCCTCTTGTCATATTTGTCAAAAGCATTAAACATAAATGAAAAAAAAAGATGATGTAACCAATATTTGATTTATGTGCTTCTTGTCATATTTGTCAAAAGTAATAAACATAATTTTAAAAAAGATGACTTCCGGTGATGGCTTTGTCTGGCTAAGATGCTGGTCGAGTAGCTCCGTCAAGCAACCCAACAGAAACTCCTTTTTACTGTTAAATCATTGGACTCTAACCCGTTTTTGGTACTTGTGAAGCCTATGCTACTACAAGCTTCATATTTCTACAGCCTAAACTGGAAAAATGGACGTGGATATGAAAACGACGATCAGGCATACCCCAGCACAGACCCTAGACAGGTCAAGTAGCTCCAAAAGGCTAAAGCTAATGCAGGTAAAAATACATTAATAGAAGAAAAATTTATGTCTGAGATTAACGAATTTAAAGAAATGATCTCTCACCTGATTCAAGAATCAAAAAATACGAGAGTTGTGCTAAATAAAATAACTTCCCGCCTCACCAATGCAGAGGCAGTGATTTCCTCCGTTGAAGATTGGAAGGCCAAAATTGACCCAGATCTTCTGAATTTGTGTCAGAAAATTATAAAAAACTGAACATAAGTTGGAGGACCAGGAAGGTAGATCACAACACAATCATATAGTGATCTACGGTATTCCAGAGTCCTCTGAAGGTGCTGACCCCATACATTTTGCACAAGTGTTGTGTGAGAATTTTGCAGGCACTTCCCCGAATGGCACTTCATATGTTATAGAAAGAGCCCACAGAGCCCTGAGACCATTACCGGCTAAAGGAGAAACCCCCGATACCATTCATCTTCTGTTTTTTGAATTATCTTGATAGAACCCATGTTCTTAAAATAAAGTAAAAGAAATTAAAGATCTGACCTGAGATTGTAAAAAAATTAGAATGTCTCAGGAACTTCCAAATGAAGTTCGCCAAAGGAGTAGAGATTTTACACCCGTTATTAATGAACTTATCTGTGCTGGTATACAGTAAAGTTATGTATGTCTTACCCAGCAAAGTTATCCATAACTAAAGATGGCAAAAATCATGCTTTTGAATCACCAGATCAAGCTTTCGCCCAACTCTCGGGACTGTTTCTCGATTTATTTAAGAGGGGCTAAAAATTTCGTTCTCAGACTCTACTGGATCCAACTGATATTTAGGAACTATGTAAGATTATGCGTTGTCTGTGTTTTAAGTTATTGGATTCCAGAGTGCTTCCTGTTTAACCTGTGACTCAGGATCTTCAGACTACGCATAGAGATGTTTTGCTGGTAATCTGGCTAAAGGACTGGGACATTTGTATAGGGGACTCAAATTTAATTTATTTGTTGGGCAAGACAATATTCTAGCCCAGATATAGAAATTAAAAGTGGATAAGGTTTTTTGTAAGTTTTTTGGAGGACTGTAGAAGCACGAGGTTGAACGCAACAAGTCGGCAGCACTCCTAAGTTTTTTTTTTGTTTTAGAACAATGTAGAGGACCATATGAAAATGCACTATAGTGCGAGAGAGACTGTATTCCTCTTTTGAACGCTTAGTGATGCAGCTTGTACATGAGTTTTACTAACTCACTTTGCTGAGAGGAATGCTCCTACCACTTTTTAGTTGTGTTTCCTTTTTTAGACTGTTTACCTTATGAGAGCATTAGAACGTGGGATAGATTTAAGGGGCCAAGGAATGACACACCGGAGCAATCTAGAGATTATAATTTAAAGGAACAAACATGGAGACTATGGTCTTCCTTAGATTATAGTTCAATTATAAACCTGTATGCTTTTTCAGGGATACGAATTGGATTCTCATAAATAAAAGGTAGCAAAAGACTTTGATAGCTCTTTGCAGTTACGAGGATACTAGTCTGTTAAATAGGACTATACCCTTGTACAACGTAGCTAGGACAGTAGTTTTTGTTTCTTTTTTTTTTGACTTGAGTTAATCCCCTTTCAAGTTTTTCTCTCCCAAACAATGATTTTTTTTTTCTCATTAATATTTTCAGCTTCTGTGTGCTCCCATGAGGAAACATAAAATATAAATCTATAATCTTTAACTCTTCTTTGAGAATGCGAGCAAATTTAAAAGGATAGATTATGGCCTGTCACAAAAAAAAATCTGCTTTACTAGATCCATTAAAAAGAATCCTGAGTAAAAGCTTATAGATTTTACATCTGGGATCATTTTACCCCAAAGATATATAGTGGAGGCGGCCATTCTACTCTAAATGTAGACATAAAGCTGAAGCCCATCAAATAAGGATGAACCATCTTTATTACCAGCCAATAAAGTTCCCATTAAATAGGGATTTAACCTGGGATGGGGGCAATATTCCAGCTATACTTTCTTTGAAATTGGCGCCAGATTACACTAAGCCATGCGTTTACAGATGTCGCTCCTCATACCAGGTTGTACTTAGTAAATTGTAGAATATTGAAGAGAAATAATCGGATATAGTGTTTCTGTTATTCATTCTTAACATATATTTTATTACTTATTTTTAATAAGAATTTCTATTATTTTGGTTTAGACAACATATTCTTTTTTGTGTCCCCAAACTAAAGCATCCTCAACAAAAACAATAACATTCAAGTCTTATGCAAATTTAAAGTCTATAATTAGTGATTATTCCCCTCAAGTCAGCCAAATCAGATCAAATTTTATGTTTCTATATGGGGCATTATGTAGGTCTTACTAATTTTTAGTGCTAAAGAGGATTTTATTTAGAATTACAATGGTTGTTTTTTTTTTTTGTTAAGGTTTATTATATCTTTCAGTTAGGACTTTGTTTAGGTTTTACTACTATATGAATAATATAATTGAGTCATTGTTGGGTTGAGTTATCGGGGCTAGGGTAGATTTATTTCACCACTTTCGTAGAGTTTAGGAGGACAGTCTAAGGGACTGGGTGTTTTTGGTTGTTTTCTTCTACCTTCGGATTTAATAACTGCATTATTTGGAGTTATGGATTGTTTCGAGGGACTCTTTCATTGGGATGGGTTAGGTTTTGGGGTGGGGAGGAACTTTCAGGTGGTTAAAAGTAGGGTTCAGGGAGCTTATAAGGCACACTTACGACATGTTGAAAATTTGGAGCTATCATTTAGTTATTTACAATTTACCAATACTGTTCTTTTGTGAGTATTATAAATATTAAAATGGCATCTTGGAATGTTAAAGGACTGCAATCAAAAACTAAAAAGATGACAATTTTAAACTATTTAAAATCCTTGGGGCTCAATCTAATTTTTTTACAAGAGACACATTTTTTAAGTTCAGAGATAGAATTCCTGAAAAAATTTAACTACAGGGTAGTTTATGGACCGGGCAAGTATACAACCAAATCGGGGGTGGTGATTTTAACGGACATATCTCTGAACCTCTATTTGTCAAAACCTATCTTAGACCAAGAATGAGGTTATGTTCTAGCCATGGGAGAAATCGCCCAAACCAGGTACCTGTTTGGATCTAGTTATGGTCCAAATAGTTCATCCTCAAGCTTTTATATGAAGCTGATTTCTATTTTAGCACCCTACCATTCTTACCACATTGTCATAGGAGGTGATTGGAATCTGCCCCTAGACTACAGCTCAGATAAATCTAATTCCTCAAAATAAAAAAAAAAACTCTGCAGATATAAATGCCCTACAGAATCTAATGGGGCTATTTGATCTAGTTGATCCATGGAGAATATTCTTCCCAAGAAAGAAATAATACACCTTTTGGTCACAAGTCCATAATTCCTTCTCCAGAATTGATTACTTTCTAATTTCTAGCAAGCTACTCCCCTCAGGACAAGACTCACAGATCTTACCATGGGTATTATTGGATCACTCTCTTATACAGATATCTTTAAACAATAGGTATGCCTTATACAATATGTTTTTCATGGAGGCTTAACCTCGGCCTTCTGAGAAAATAATATATTGCTAAATGCATCAGAAAAGTTATTCAGGTTTTTTGGGAATAAAACTTAACCTCTGTTAAAAAAGTTGACATAGTTTGGGCATCCTGTAAATGTTTTTTAAGGGGAGAATTTATCAGATTTAAGGTGAAGGCTAAAAAACCAAAAAAAAAAACTGAAAGGTTAAGGAATCTTAACTAACAAACTGAAAGATTTGGAAGTGAAAAATCCATTTTCACTCTCACCCCAGGATCTTCAGGAGATTCAAGAACTTAAAGAATTATAATTTACTTCTGTAGAACTATCTTTTGATTATAAGTTTGAATACCTCCTATGCTGATTTAGGAGAAAAATACAGTAGAATGCTTGCTCATAGAATTAAAAAGATGGAACAATCCAGACTTATAGAATCCATAATTTCTGATGATCAAAACAAAGTCTTAACTGGCTACAAGGAAATCCTCAACTAATTACATGCATACTACTTGAAGCTATATGGTCCTACTTCTAACCCTCCCACAGAAGGAGAGATAATTTCCTTCAGATGTTCGCATGTCCTAGAATCAGCATGATTGAAATCTCTAAATTAGTAGCTCTTATTGCCCCAAAAGAAATTGAAGAGGCTATCAACAACTTTTCAATTAATAAAGCTTCTGGTTCTGATGGCCTCACATCCAATTTCTATAAAACCTTTAAGAGTTTCCTTATCCGTATTTTAAAACAACTATTTGATTTCATCCTATCAGAGGGTTTCTCAGATTCATAACTATTAGAAGCACCAATAATCCTTCTTCCCAAGCCCAATAAATTTAAACAAAAGATTACTAATTACTGTTCCATCTTGCTAATTAATTATGATATAAAAATGTTAACTAACTTGGCAGAAGACACCAGGAGAAAGGACTGCTGTGTGACTGAACTTCTCTACTGGGACTAAAGTAGAAGAACTTTTGTATTTGGACCTTTAATTTAGGGTAAAAAAACTAACATACAAAACAAAAAAAAAAGTGTGTGTTTGGGTTAACTGAACTGAATGGGTAACTGAAAAGTCATCTGGGTGTAAATCTCAGGTGACTGAAAGGACTTAACTGTTGTGAGGTTTAAATTACTTGTAGAAAGATCTGGTAAGTAGGGGGAGTGGCTTAGCTAGAAGGAAGCTACATTTAAAAACTGCCTTAGAAAGATTCTGTTAATAGCTTGGCAGAAGACACCAGAAGAAAGGACTGTTGTGTGACTGAACTTCTCTACTGGGACTATATTGCCCTCCTTCCCTCCCCTCCACCCCCTCACCCAAAGCTAGTTCTGTTTTTATAGGCACAGGATTTGACTGACAACAGGAACTTCCTGTTTAGGGGCAGGAAGTGAGTGATCACAGAACCACCAAGGACCCACCATCCTAGAAGAGCAAGAGTAGTCTCCTGCCCCTCTAGCTGCTGGAGGTCTGCCTCTGAACAAGTAAGTGGTCTACTGAGAAATGTAGGATATTCTTGTCTCAGAACAGGACAATCAGGAGCTTAAATGGCACACAGGCAGAAAGTAAGGAGAGAGAGAAAAAAAAACAGAGGAAAGAGTAAGGATTGCAAACAGTTAAGGGGCCAGAAATAAGACATGATTGGAGTGGTGCAGTGCAGTGGCTGTGGAGCAGCAGTCTTCTGGGAGATGTTCTGGAGGATGTGGTGTTGTCCCATCTGCAGGCACCTCTCTGGGCTGAGGGAGGAGGTTGTTCATCTCCAGGCTGAGTTGGCCAGGATTTGTGGGACCTCCTCTTCCATCCAGGGACCACTAGTGCCACTGCCGTTGCCTCAGAGGTTGCCAAGAAAGAGGAGGCGGTTGGACCACAGTGGGCTCAGGGAGGGTGAGGGTGGTGGAACAGAGCACACCTCCAGTTGTACCTCCACAATTCCTATGCCATTATGGCAAGTGTGGTTCCTCTATGGGCACCTACAGTGGAGACCAAGGAGGATGCTGGGAACCTCCACAAAGGAGACCCACAGGAGGGTGGCAGGGGACCCTGCAGGGGAAGGAAACAACTCCTGGTGGGGGACTCCATTGCTAGGAAGGTAGAACTGGGCAAGGAAGGGGAGAGGGAGGTAAGGTGCCTGCCTGGCGCCATGGCTTGGAGGGACAGGGAGCGAATCCTCAGGATTGCCAGAGCAGCTGCACAGGGGAGGGAGCTGGATGTCATTGTCCACTAGGGACAAATGACCTGGCTAAGAAAGGGATTAGAGAAGTGCAGGAAGAGTTTGTGGAATTGGGGAAGGGCCTTGAGTCAAGTAGCACACCGGTAACCTTCTCGGAGGTGCTACCCATCTATGGCATAGGAGAGGCTAGGGTGTTCCATACCATGGGATTCAATCAGTGGTTGAAAACTGGTGTGGGCTCAGGATTGGCTTCATTGGGGACTGGGGTCCACCTGAGTGATGCAAGCCTATACTGGCATGATGGGCTGCATCTGTCGGGAAGGGAACCAGGATCCTAGGTGATAGGTTTAAATGCTTCATTGGCAAGCTTTTAAACTAGCCAGAGGGAGGCACTGGAAAGGAGCAGGAAAATCCTAGCCCCCCAAACAATCACGGTAGTAAGTGTGGCAAACACCAACATGGAGGTGTCGATAGGGAGAAGGGCAGGGTAAATGGAGAAAATGACAAAGGCAAGAAGGACAGGGATGGGGCAAAGGGGTAAGGCCATCAGGAAATGGAGGGTAATGAGTACCAATGCCCGTAGTCTGGGCAACAAGCTCCCTGAGCTGGTGGCCTTAATGGAAGAGGATGCCTGGATATCGTAGCAGTCACAGAAACATGGTACACAGAGAACCATGACTGGATGTTAACATACCAGGGTACATAACCTACAGGAGAGACAGGCAGGGAGAAGAGGGGAGGAGTAGCTCTCTATGTAAAGGAAGGGATAAAAGCAACTGAACAAAGAGTAAACAGGGAGGAGAGGAGGCACTGTGGGTCACCTTGGAGACTGGAAGGCACACCACATCCGCACAGGGGTTGTGTACAGACCCCCATGTCAGGGGGAAGGAATGGACAAGGATATGATGGAAGGCATTCTTAGAATGGCAGAGAAAGGGGAGATACTATTGATGGGAGTCCTGAATATGCCAGATGTTAACTGGAGCACATTTGCTGCAGCCACATCCAAGAGCAGGGCCATTCTTGATGCCCTACAGGTGGCAGGCATTAGACAGATAGTTTCAGAACCCACTCGTGAGGGAGCAATCTTAGACCTCGTACTCTCAAACGGGGGCAGTGAGAGGATCTCAGATCTAGAAGTGGGTTGCCATCTGGGGACAAGTGACCATCAATCAGTGTGGTTCACGTTAAACTCAGCTACAGAGTCAAGCCATACAAAAGTGAGGGTACTGGACTTTAGGAGGGCTGACTTTGGCAAGATATGAGAGTGCCTCAGAAAAGCACTAGCAAACAGGCTAGAAGGAGGTGTGGAGCAACAATGGGAATTATCAAAACTGCCATCACAGAGGCAACAAGCCTTGTGTGAAGCAAATAAACAAATCAAAGCGAAAGAAAAAGCCACTATGGTTCTCCAAGAGGGTGGCTGGAAAGTCAGGAAGAAAAGATAGCATTCCAGAGTATAAGGAAACACAGAAGGAGCAGGACAGACAGCTGTACCAGTTAAGGCAGAAAGAAGCAGGGGGGAAGTCAGAATAGCAAAGAGCCCAAACTGAGGAAAAGATAGCCAACTCAGTTAGAAGGATAAAACCTTGTATAGGTACATCAGTAGTGAGAAAGACAAAGGGAGGGATAGTGAGGCTGAATAGAATGAACGGTGGGTGGGCAGAGGGGACAGTAAAAGCAGGAATACTGAGCGAATATTTCTGCTCAGTATTCTAAAGAGGAGGGAAGTGCCTAATCCAATTAACAGAAGCACTCTTGATGGGGTGATCCCAGTCCTTTCACAGAAGAAGGGTTCTGCAAGAACTCCTAAAACTGAAGGTGGACAAAGCAATGGGTCTGATGGAATTCAACCCAGAATTCTAAAAATTAAGGAAGGAACTCGTGAAACCACTGGCTACTTTTTAATAAATCATGGGAGGATGGTGTGGTACCGAGGACTGGAGGAAAGGCGGATGTGATTCCCTTCACAAAAGTGGGACCAAGACAGAGGCAGGAAACTACAGACCTGTCAGTCTGACCTCTGTGGTAGGGAAAGTGATGGAGTCACTTCTGAAGGAAAGAATAGTTGACTACCTAGAGGTCAGTGGAGCACAGGATCCAAGGCAGCATGGGTTCATGGCGAGAAGGTCATGTCAGACAAATCTAATTGATTTCTTTGACTGGGTGACCAAAGTAGTAGACCAGGGAGGGGCTGTGGACATGGCCTACCTAGACTTTAGCAAGGCATTTGACACAGTCCCACACAAAAGATTAATAGTCAAATTAACCAGCCTGGAGTGGGTCCCAGGGTGGTAGCCTGGGTAAAACATTGGCTGGACAACAGGACACAGAAGGTAATTGTAAATGGAGTCCACTCTGAAGAAAGGGCGGTTACTAGTGGGGTACCGCAGGGTTCAGTATTGGGTCCAGTCCTTTTTAATGTCTTCATCAGTGGCATTACAGAGGGACTGGAAGGAAAAGTATGCCTTTTTGCAGATGACACAAAGATCTGCAACAGGGTTGATACACAAGGAGGCGTGGAAAGGATGAAAAGGGACTTGGCAAGGTTGGAGGAATGGTCAGACGTATGGCAGCTAGGATTCAATGCAAAAGAAGTGCAAAATAATGCACCTGGGAAACAAGAACCCAGGGGAAGAATACACAATGGGTGGGGAGGTAGTATCAACAACAAAACAGGAAAGGGACCTGGGGGTAATCATATCAGATGACCTTAAGGTTAGCAAGCAATGTGAGAGAGGCAGTAGGGAGGGCCGGGGTATACTGGATGTAAGGGAGAAGCATCAGCAGCAGAAAACAGGAAGTTGTTATCCCTCTGTACAGACAGTTGGTGAGACCCCATCTGAATACTGTGTCCAGTTCTGGAGACCCCATCTCCCAAGGACATAGACAGGATAGAGGCAGTCCAGAGGAGGCAACTAAAATGGTGCAGGGTCTGCAAGAGAAGCCGTATGAGGAGAGAGACTAAAGGAGCTTAATATGTATACCCTTGAGGAAAGAAGGAGAGGGGACATGATAGAAAACTTTCAGGTACCTCAAGGGAATCAACAAAGTCCAGAGGGTAGCATCTTTCAGAAAAAGAGACTTGCTAGAACAAGGGTCACAATTTAAAGATAGAAGAAGAGGCGGTTCAGGGGCAATGTGAGGAAGTGTTATTTCACAGAGAGGGTAGTGGATGCATGGAACAGCCTTCCTGAGGAAGTTGTGGGGTCTAAAACTGTGGGAGAATTCAAGAATGCATGGGACAGACATAAGGCAATTCTTGTGGGGGGCAGGAAGATATAGGCTGTTGGTTAACTAGGATCTGCGGCCTGTCCTGTAGGTAGGGAAATGGGCAGACTAGATGGGCCTAGCGGTCCTTATCTGCCGTCAAAGTCTATGTTTCTATGTTAACTCATTTTTTAGCCCAGAGAATTACAAGGATTTGTCAAAACTTGATTGGTCCTGACCAAGTAGGGTTTAGGTCCTCGAGGCAAGCCTCAGATAATTTTAGAAAGGTCTTTCATATTACTGTATATCCGCATCCAGGGACACCAAATAATCTTTAGCATTGGTGTCGCTGGATGCGGAAAAAATCTTTGATATAGTTCATCATAATGTCATATGCTGGTCTTCTTAAATTTGATTTTCTGCCAAAATGTATCAATTGGTTAAAAATACTATACTCAAAACTAACTAAAATTAATTGTAATAACTTACTTTCACTTCCTTTAAACTTTACCAAGGTACTAGACAAGGGTGCCCCCTCTCCCCTATACTCTTTAATTTTTGTCTAGAATCTCTTATACATTTGTTAAATTCAAATATATTAAAGGTATCCCCATATTAAAACACCATTTAAAATTATCAGCCTTTTCAGATGACATATTATTACATGTCTCAGACCCGCTGAACTTGATTAGAACTACCTTGAAAACCACTGAAGATTATAGTAAGGTCTTGAACTACAAGCTAAATAGAGATAAAACAGAGATAATGCTTTTAGCTAACTGCTATTGCAAGGAAGAAATTGGTGCATTAGGTTTTTCATAGAATACCTCAGGAATTAAATACATAGGTATAACTATATCTAAAGAAGAGTCTCAGTTAATAAAGCTACATTTTGATATACCTTAACAAAAAATTACTTAGGATTTAATCAGATGGGTGAAAATCCCTATCTCTTTTCAGGATAGAATTAATATTATAAAGATGAATATTTTCCCCAGCATATTTTTTCCTATTAACATGCTAAATGTCTTCCTTCCGCTCACCTTGTTTTACAAACTCCATTCAATTATAAATAGTTTTTTATGGTTAAAGGGTACACCTAGGATAGCTTCACAAAAACATATGCTTTCTAAAAACCTAGGGGGACAGAAAACATCAAATTTCACTCTTCATTATATAGCTTCACAGAGGAACAAATATTTAAAATGGCTGACATATAATAACAATTCTTCCTCTGATGTACCCACATGAGTTATATTGGAAAAATAATTACTTAAAAAATATAACATTTGCCCAGAAGCTATTCTATGCACTGCTTTTAAAAACTTACCAAGAGACATCAAAAATACAGTGGGTGGCACTCCTTTAAAAGTTCAAAATCAGTTCTGTCAATTTTTCAGCATTAATGTATCCCAGGGTACTTTCCAACCAATATTTCACAACTCAAATGTTTGCTTAAAAGGGAAAATATTGAGCTCAAAATTTTTACCTAGTCAAATCAATCCACAAGTGAATGATCTTCTAGAGGTTGGGAAATTATGCTCTTTTTCTGAAATTTCCAAAGACTTACATTGATCTAAGAAACATACTGTCATTTTCCAGATCCTCCAGTCCTCCAACCCCTGCGACTGCCTCTGACCCGCCCCTGGCCCCCATTCCTCTCCCCCTTTTATTCCTCTCCTGCACCGTCCAGAGTTAAACTGTCCAACTCTAAATCTAGAGCCTTTAATCTAAGCAACTTAGATTTACCCTAATATGCCTTAGGATCAGACTGCTAGCCTTATATTTTACTCTCTGTAATTAGCCTGTATAAATCCTGCTCTTGAATTTGTGATCACTGCTGTAATGTTCTACTTTATGTAATGTGGAGCCTTTGTAAATGAGTCTTGGACTCAAAGGTATTTCTGAATATGCAATAAATAAATAAATAAATATGTTAAAACTTATATTAGTCTTATTTTGGCAACTACTAATCACTTAAATAGGGAGGTTAATACCATATCAGAACTGAGCACTATGGCTAATAAATCCCATTCGATCTCTAGATTATGTAAGTTCCTTCTAAAATTTAAATTCTTAGATACATCTTTACAGAATCCATTTTGGGTTCAACTTTTCTTGTCTCATTCCCAAACCTGGTCACAGTTATGGAATCATATCTACAAGTTAATCCCCTCTTGATAATTTGAGATTAATTCACTTTAACATTCTTCACAATGCATATCTAGCTCCCTGGAGACTACATAAAATGGGACTCAAACAGTCTAACTTGTGTTACAAATCCAATAAACACATTGGATCATCTGCTTTGGTGTTGTCATAATTCACAAGTGCTTTGGCAGGGGAATAAAACATAATAGACAGGTTAGTCCAGGGATATGAGTTTAACCTGCACGCTTGTAATCTAGGTGGCTATTCATCTAAATTGTCATTTAATGAAAGTCCATAGTAGCCCTCAAGGGGCTACAACCACTGAACTGCTACTTAAACATTGGGCAGACCAATCTGCTCCTGCTTTTAAAGAGTGGAAGGCTCAGTTTAGACATAATCTAAATTTAATCCGTATTATATCTTACTTCCATGACAAACAAGCCTCCTTCTTAAAATGATGGAAGAGTCTTTTAGATTGAGTCACTAGCATTTGATACACTGTAAAGTATAATTAATTATTTGATCTCAGCTCTTGGGTCTTTAATGACTTTAATCATCATTTGCTAACTAATTTTTAATCTAGGCCTGTTAACTATTAAGGATTTTATTTACTTTCTTATGATCTTGCTAAGTTTTTCTAAGAGGGTAGCTCCTATTTAATTGTAATTTTAATGTGGGTGTTGTGATTCAATATTTTTACATTATATGTTTTTAGTTATAAAGGAATTATAATTTAGTCTCTGAGATATTGCTTCTGTGGGTGGGGATGGAGGAGAGTGAGACATGGGTAATAAGGGGACTATATAGTTTTATTGTTTGTGAATAAGCTTTTACTTCAGTGTATTAATGTTTGCTGTGTATTGTATTCATTTGAAAATTTCACTAAGAAGAGAGCTTAAAAAAACGTTTTTTAAAAAAGATGATAGACTGGTAGAGATGGACTACAATTTACCAGTTACTGTCAGCAAAAGAAAATGCTTGTTTTTAATACAAAAAGATTGCTCAGCTCAGTGCTCAGTATGGTTGGTGCAGGTAGAGTGAGCACAATAATTTGCTGTATTACATTGTCAATATTAGACTTTCGGGCACATAGCCGTCCCCTGCAGTCAGCCCTCTGATGACATGAACATCAGGCTAAGCCACAGGGACCTCTGCGTCAATTTCTTGATGAAAAACTCAAAAAAAGTATGTTTAATCTGTTACAGAACAACATTAAAATCTCTGATTATCAACAAGATAAAAAAACTCATAAACCATTTTACATTTTTGAATATCAATATATGGAAGTTGCAGCAAGAACATATATTGATATGCCAATAAAGCTGACTCCAAGCTTTCATTTTCAAAATGTTCCCAGCCATATTGATTTCAAAGTTAACCCATTTCAAAGAAATTATCTTTCTTAAAGAGCTAGTAGAGCCAAACAGGTAGACAGAAAAATAATACAAATTTTAAGAAGTAGTCAGTTGTAACTTTTTTCTGAAGTGTTTTTCTTTTTGCTCATTAGAAAGTCTTCTTTGTGTTAAATATGTGCTGGATATGTGTGGAACATCTCTTAGCCAGGTAGCTGACATACCTGTCTCTATCCCCCACACACACACACATCATCAGCATTGTGATTTCACTGACAGTGACTTCACTGATGAGTGACCTGGCAACCACTAAGTGGGTATTCCTAAGCAGCAGTGATGTCACAGTAAGTGAGATCATAATGCTGATGATGTAGTAGGGGGAACAGAGCTAGACATGTCAGCTGCCAGGCAGAGTGCTGTTCCACACATCACACCTACTAACATCAGGTTAGAAATCTTCTAATTAAACAAAAGGAAAATAAACAGTACCTCAGATATAAAAGGTAATGGTTGACTGCTTTTAAAAACTAGTATTACTTTTTTGCAGTACACTAGCTCTTTAAGGTCACACTCCTGAACCATCAGTGCTAGAAACTTCTTTTTTTTTTTTCATAAAAACAGATTGATATTAATGAGTCTTGTTGTTACAGTTTGCAAGAATCAATACATGTATGTATGTATGCATCAATATAGTATGTTAATAGAAATCATGTACAGTATAGCAGTACTGATACAGTGAGTCGAGGAATTATTGTGTTACCACTGATTTAAAAAAAAGGACTGGCAATCAGGACACAGCACACTAACCTATCTATGCCTTCTGTAAAAAAAATCCTGACTGCTATTGCAAACATGGCAGTCAGTGCACCACTTTTACTCTCACTAAAAAGTCAGCTAGACCCTAAAAATGAACTCCCTCAAAATATGTAAAAAAATAAATGCTCTTTCCCGTTATAATCCCCTTGTGACACACATAAACTGATTAAAAAAATGAAGTACTGCTCATAGCTTTACATGTTTTAGGTTATGTCCTGACTATCAAAACTTACTTCCTATTCTTACCTGCCTAACAGAAAAACCTTTGCTGCTTACTCTGCCCAAATAAAATGTAATCCCTTGCTTTACTGAGTTTTGCATGTTTGTGTCAGGAGAAGTGAACATTTTTGCCAGTAGACTTCTGCAGACATTTGCATTCCTGCATTCCGTTATGAACAAACATTCCATCTGCTTAATGAGTGGAAAGACAGTTGATAGACTGGTGGGGATGGACTACTATTTACTAGTCTCATCTAGCAAAAGAAAGTACCTGGTTTTAATAAAATTGCTTGGCTCAGCACTCTGTACATTTGGTACTGGCAGAAAAAACACTGATTTTCTGTATTACATTAGTTTGCCATTCAAGGCATCAGAGGGCTGGCCGCGGAGCACCTTTGGAGGCGAGTTAGCTAACATAGTGGTGGTGGGGGCGGATTACAGGAACAACAAGATAAAAGTAATGCTACAAAAAGCAAGTGGCTAAAAAAAATTATGTTTTTAGGCATTTCGCTTAATTGGTACCACTGGGTCCTGCAGCATTACTGCATGGGAGCTGAGAGTTCATCTTTAAACAAAAAGATTTAAAAACAAAAAAAATTGCAGAACGAGTTGGGCCAAAAGTCAGAAACTTTGTTATGCTATGTGTAGTGCCAAGTTCCCAACTGTACACTAACTTTGCTGATGAAATTTTAATTTTTTACATCTATAATAGGTGCAAGTTGTAGCAGACTTAACTTCATTGGCTTTTTAAGTGTAGCTGTTGATCTTGCAGGTGCGAGCTAGGTTCGTTATTTATATTGCATCCTTCTCTAACCGCAGCACATCAGTCCCTAGAAGCAGCTTCCCCTTCCCTCTCATGAATAGTCTGTCCACTGCCTGACCTCTGTCTGCCAGGGACTGCTATGCAGTGGCTAGAGAAAGATGCAGTACAAAAGACAAGCACAGCAAGACCAGCAGCCTTACATTAAAAAATGAATCAACTAAATACAAAGATTATGTCACCTGATCATAGTGGTTCACACAGCCTTTATCTGAGTGCTGAAAAAATATCAACAGAACACAACCGCTTTACACCTTGCAGAAGGCACGCAAGCCCCCCTTCACCTGTGTCCTGGGAGTCATGTGAGGGGAGACTGGTGCGATTGTGTGACTTTTTTGAGTGTAACATGATGAAATGCTGAACTGATGTAACACAAACTTTCTGCCACACGGTTTGCAAGATTTGCCATGGATGTGTACTGTTGATATTGTTTCTACAGCCAGACACAGGCTGTGTGAACCACTATGATCAGGTAAACCAGATTTGTTACTTTAGCAGAGTCAGCTTTTTATGTGACTAATGCTGCTGGTGTTGCTGGTATCAGCTGCCCTTGTTATTTGTAGTGAACTTACTATACCTGTATTTTAGCAAAGCCTTCAGCTGTGTGCCACATAAGAGACTGATTAAAAAGGTGAGTGATCTGGGGATAGGGAAACTGGTTGGGTAAGAAACTGACTGACAGAAGCTGGTTTGTCGGCACAGTGGTTGGATTTCCGCATGTGACGATGGAGACCCAGGTTCGGGAACGGTCCAGGGTTGATGTAGGGCCGGCCGGTGGAGAAGGATAGAGCATCCCAAGGACTGCTCTCCTTCTCCAGGAGGAGGGTGGGGTAGTGCCCGGAGCATCGATGACCCCTGGCGGAGGCCGGGAGACACAGCCACCAGCACTAGCATGTACAGGAGGCAGGGCGGATGCCGGACGTCATTGCATGACCCCGCCTCCCCCAGAAAAACAGGAAAATGGATAGCTGCCGGCTGCCTTCAGTGAAGCCCACCATGGCTTCGGTCAGCTCCTCAGGCCAGCCCTCCGACCTATCCCGAAGACTGTGGCATGTAGAGAGAGTGCCGCAGCCCCGTTGTGGGGGGAAAGCCATGGAATATCGGAGGGCTCGCAGCCGATTTGAGGAGTGGAAGTCCATGGCCCGTGACCGGGCCAAAAGTACCGGGTGGCAGGCGGCTTGGGAGGAAAATAAATAAATAAGTAAATAAGAAACTGACTGATAGAACCCAGAGAGTGATCCTATATGGTAAATTCTCTTAGAACTGGGCTGGGCAGCGACTGATTGGGTACTATAAGGTTCAGTCATGGGACCCCTTTTGTTTGACATGTATATCTGTGACATAGTAGAGGGTGTCCAAGGCAAGAAGAGCCCTTTAATCAGGTGATGCTAAGCTCCATGGGAGGGTCAAGATTAAACATTATGAGACAGGATGTGAGGAGACTGAAGAAGTGGACCAGTATCGAGTGGTTGAAATTCAGTGCCCAAAAGTGCAAGGCAATGCACACAGGAGGGAGCAATCCTGAAATAGTGTACTCTACTAATGGGATGCTGGTAGAGTGTGGAGGAGGAGAGAGAGACCTGGGAGTGGTGATCAGCAGTAACGTACGATAAAGCAGGCTGCTCAGTACAGCGGTATACACAAGAGCTAAAAAAATGCTGGAATGCATATGGGAGAGGGATAACTAGCAGAAGGAAGGAGGTGATATTGTCTATTTGTAGATCAGTAGTGAGACTGCACATTGTATACTGTGTCCAATTCTGTGGTACTCACTTATGGAAGAACAGGGATACATTAGAGACAGTACAGTGAAAGGACATGCAGATGATCCATGGCCAGCAAGGCACTGTATATGATGAAAAACTGAAAATTCTCTATATGTGTGCCCTGGTGGACAGATGGGAGAAGGGGCTGTTACAGAGACTTCCAAGTTCATGAAAGGATTCAACAGAGTGGGCACAAATCTGTTCAAACTAAGAAGCAGTGTGTCCACCAGTGGACATATGCTTAAGCTCGGGGGGAGGGGAGATGTCAAAAAGGGCATTAGGAAGTACAGTACTACTTCATGGGAAGCATAATGGATGGGTGAAATAAACTTCACTGACAAGGTTGAGGAGGCAAAGGCAATATCGGGATTCAAGAGAAAGTGGGATACATCTAAAGGCATTGTCAGATGGAAGCTGAAGGAGGTGAAGTGGTGAATAAGAGATAGGACATAGTGGGCCCGATTCTTAAAGAGGGCTTAGAGCGATGCAAGCTGCATCAGACAGAAACCCCTTGTGCCAGGGACCCTGCACCAGATTCTGTTACAGGAGGGGTTCCGTCACCTTAGTCTACACACTTGCAGCAACCCTCACGTGCCGTAAACACAGGGCGCACGGGAAGGGTTTGCCACAGGCTGACTGCAGAAAGCGCAAGCGGCTCCCCCCTCAATCCCCAATCACCCGTTTAGTATTAAATTACCCCGGTAGTCAAAGTGCCCCCCGCCCCAATCACCCATACTATAACAGAATAACCCTGATTGTCTTGCGGACTGCTTCAGTCCTGATCCCCAATTGCATGACAACCCACAGCAGCTGTCATTCACTGAGCACTTACTATATATAGTATGGTCTCATTCAGTGTTCATTTGGCGGTTGGCCATGGTGGTGATAAGCGGTGAGCTGTGCCAGTTGCCGGATCAGTTACGGGATCGGGGGGATGGGGTGGTAGTACACTGCAGGGTGGGGGGTCCACTAGACCACCAAGTATGTGGGGTTTCCATGGAACAGGGGATCAGGACTGGAGTGGTCCACAAGACCAACATGGTTATTCTGTTATAGTACGGGTGATAAGGGCTTGGGGGGCACTAGACTACCAGGGGGCTACGTAATAATAAAATGGGCGATCGGGGCTGGGGGGGGGACTAGACTACCAGGGGATCATTTTTTTCCTCATTTAATATACTGTACTTTATCAAGTTTTCAGTACAGAAAAAGAAACATGTACAATCCAAACAAGAACAAAACACAGCATCCAAGCATATTAGTAAAACAGTAAATTCTGCACATACTAATAGTCCAGGATAAAAACTAAAAAAGAAACACCTGAAACAACCCCCACCTGCACCCTATCCACCTTTCCATTCGGAGCACAAATAAGCAGTCTAGCCAGATTAAGAGAAATAAAGAACGGGGGGGGGGGGGAGAGATATATATTGAAACAAATAAAATACAAACCCATGGACACTAGTACAATAAAGAAAGAAGAAGGGGGAACAATTAAAGGAAAGAAGAGCCTTCAGAGGTTTCCAGCATCCCGGCATCTGTGATGCTTGCCTTGACGGGAAGCAATATGTTTCTCTGGGGATAAGGCCTGAAGTATTTCCTGGTGCCATTTCCTCTGAGATGGGATGCTGTCATCCAGCCAATGACAGACAATAACAATCTTGGCAGTAATTGAAGTCAGTGCCATGTAGGCCTTCTGAGGGCCAAAAAGCTCCTCAGGATAACCCCCCGACAAGACAGTTATGAGGGGTGAAAAACGGATTTAAGCCCAAAAGGATCAAGTGAATTACAAATAGATGCCCGGACAGGGGATCATTTATTAATAAAATGGGCAATCAGGGCTGGGGGATACTAAACTACCAGGGGATCATTTATTAATAAAATGGGCAATCAGGGCTGGGGGGCAGTGGCACATTGCAGCAACAGCATTCAACGCACCTAGAGGGCCAGTTTCTAAGTCCGGTAGTTAGAATTTCACCCCTCTGGGTGTGTTTTGTGAATTCCGATGATAGAGCTTTGGCAGCCTACATCTGCCACACTCCCTCAGCGCCTTGCCGCAGCCCATTTTCTGGTGCAGTGGCAGCACAAGCCCAGTTTGGGGCAGCCAGCCTGTGAGCGATGCAGGCTGCATATGTGAATCGATCCCAGCGCATCTTTCGGCATAAGGGGCACCTTGCCCCATTCTCTGTGGCGCACACCGCTTTCGCCCAGCCAGGAACTTTGAGGATCGGACCCAGTGTCTTCAAGTAGGGAATATTGCAATTGACTAGAAGGACTGTTAAAGTCTTTTTCCATTGATCATTTTTCTGTTTCTGTGACCAAAACGTATGCTGTGCAAACATGTAATAATGTCTAGGGTTTCTCCACCTACTCTACTACTCAGGGTATCCTGTGATTCCATCGGTAAGTAGAATGTCATCTGTGTTTATTCTGAAGAATCCATACCCAGTATCTCCACTAATAGCTGCTACGTAGTGTTTGTACCTCAGAGACAGTTGTCTGTTATCCCCTCATGGGGTGGTAGCACTGAAAAGAGAATATATAGTACTTAAATAATGTATATCCTCTCTTCAAGGGATATACAATACTGTAGTAATGGCTGCTATCTTGGCAACATTTCGGTGGTGTTTTTAGAACCACTTATAAGAGTTCCACCAAACGTGATATAGATATTCAGTGCTACGAGATCTGTAGTAAAATATTGGCCATAATGAACTAATTATGCTCAGGTTCTAGCTTCCAGTTGAGTTTCATGACACACATATCACTATACAAATGCATGCATCGCCTTTACGGCTCTATCATGAAAAATGCTTAGTAGACTTCCACCAAAATAATACAGGCATTCACTGTTATGAGCATCTCAGTGCATTTTGTGATAAATTACTAATTCATTTGTATTGATTATTCTGTTATATGTATAGCAATATTTTGAAAACAACTTACCAGAGTGTCATAAAGCTTGATCAGGGCTAGAAATGAATGATATTCCGCCCTGTTGTGTATACCAGTTTTCTTTTATTTATTTATTTTTTTAACTTTTTATTTATAGCGATTTTATGATTGTACAGCATTTACTGTGACATGCGTAAAAAAGACATGTTATACAGCATTGCACAATGAATGTACAGGTACATGACATTAATTGTGAGGTCGTAACAGCTATAAGTTCAGACATTGTGCAGCACTGTTCGGTATAAAGTTAAGGGAGTAACAACTGAACTAATTACCCTGTAGATCAATATTGCTCTCACCACAAAACTGATTCCTATACATCTTTAGAACCAGGATAGAAGTCCTCTTGCAGAATTAAAGTAGTTTGGTGGGTTGGGTGACAAAACATTACGAGGCAGAAAATGTTAAAGATTGCCTGGTCTCAGTTAAGTTATAATCAGCCCCCTTAGTCTAAGGCAGAATGCAGTCTGCACTAATGGTACAGGACAGTAAAAACATTTCTTTTTTATAAAGTCCACAAACTGAGAGGTGATCATGCTCACCTTATTAAAATAACCTCTGCTATGTTAGGCTAAAGAAAGAACAAGGCTAGGTCAATTGAGTGGAGCAGCAAAATATGTATTTTATGCCGAGTCTGTATCTTCTATCTCAGTACAACGGCATGCAACACCAAACTCCAACTTATTCCAGGAGCAACACAAAGCTTCCTGAGAAAGGTTGTATTTCAGTTCAGTAAGGACCTATAATAATTTGGGAAAGTTCTGGTCCCCAAATGGGCACAAAGATAGATCCAATAAAGAAAGACAGTACATCACCCCTTTTCATCTGATGCAGGATTTGTGTGATTTTGTTTTGCCAAGAGTTTTCCGGCGAATTGAGCAGCTACGATGGGATCCAGAAAGATATACAACTTCGAGTCATGCATATCTGTAGTTGAGCTGGATAGTTTAGTCCGGCTTCTATGCCATTTCGCAAAAGTTCTTTTTTTACATTCTGTAGCTCTGTCTGGTTTGCATCTGAGACAACAAGTCAGGAAAGAATTCCAGCTGGCTTCCCTCCCATACAATCTCTCCTCGAGCTCTGGCCGCCTGCAGGAGTGGGATCCGTGCCTCCAGAACCGACAATGTGGCAGTCGCAGTCATTGGTCTCTGCTGGGTATTTCCTCTCGGTCTGGATCTCTGCGGTATGGCAAAACCCCTCATTATGTTGAATCCTGAGTCTGATGGTAGTAGCTTCGAGTCATCGAAGATTAATCTAGTAACTGCAGGTAAACGTTCTGCAGCTGCAGCATAGCGGGGGGGTGGGATCCCAATACTCAGATGTTTGCCCGTCTTTGGGCATTTTCGAGATTCTCCATCTTGGACTTCAGAAAGGAGAGGTCCAGAACACAGGCCACGTTACAGGCAGATTGTTGGCCCTGCAAGTCTTGTAAATTTTTTATGGCCTCTGCGTTCTCTTGAATGAGACGGTCATTATCAGTGAGCCTCGCCTCCACTGCTGCCAAACGTTTATTTGTATCCTCTCCCGTCTCTTGGATCTTGGACAGCATTGCCAAGATCTGGGTGGTGGGAAGTTCTGATATTGAGTGCCCAGCCACCGCTGCAGTCCCAGGTCCAGTAGTAGTAACTGCAGGAGATAAAAATGGCTCTAGGCTATGTGATGCCCTCTTTCCGTCTCTCTTTGGCCCCATCTTCTCACCGACACCTTTTTACAGATCTTCAATTACTTTACAGTTGGTTATATTCAGAAAAAATAGGGTATTTAGTGTTTGATGCCTGGTGGATTGGGAGCTACTCCAAAGTGCTGCCGCCATCATTCTGCTCCACAGCTCCCCCCCCTCACCATCTTGCTGCTCCAGTGCCCCCTCCAGTTTTTAAGGCAGAATACCATTTTCCGCATGCTAGTATTCCAGCAGTAATTCCACTGTTCCATTCTTTCACTCAGTAGTTCAAGCTGTTGCTTGCTGTTTTGGATATGCACAATACCAGACTTTGAAATGGAATAACAAATTTGGGATTTTTTTTCTAGTCCACCTACCACACCAGAATAAATTCCTTATTCTAGGGACATGGATATGTTGTTCATCCACACTTATTGGCCGGTTCCTTGCCGCTTTAAATCTTGCCGGAAGGTCTTTAAGCTGGCTCCTCCCACCCACCCGGGTGGTAAAACTCTCGGCTCTGCCCCATGACGCCAGATCTTCCTTACCGCTTGGAAGCTCAGGTTCCCTCCTTAACGCGTTGCGATTAAGACTGGTTCCTAATTCTTCGAAAAGTTCGAAATTAAAAAGTTTTTTGCTAAAAGACTTCGGTCTTCTTCTCCTCGCGGCTGCGATGGACAAATCGACTCCCGGTTTTCGGAGGTGCCCTTGCGGGCAGAATATGTCTAGGACGGATCCGCACTCCACGTGCGTCTACTGCCTGGGCCTTGAGCACGACCCGCAGGCCTGCGACTTGTGCTCTTCCTTTTCGGCCTACGTCCTTGAAGACCGTGCTGCCCGATTACAACTGGGGCGCCCCGAGAAAAGAATTCCACTGGTGAAATCTAAAGAGGCCCGATTGGCGGTGTCCGTGGCGGCGGGCTCAGCGGATCAGCTAGAGCAGATGATCGCCCTCGAAGAGGAGGCGGTGCGGGCCGCTTCTACCTCAGCTGCGGCATTTGTCCCACTCTCTCTCGGTGCCTCGTACTCGGCTTCTTTTAAGGAGCTTTGTCTGACCCTCTCGACCAAAGGTGAGGGTCCAACTTCTTCGGGACCTTTTTCCAGGTCCAAAAAGAGCAAAAGTAAGTCTCTCCGTCGACGCTCTTGGGAGCGGGAAAGATCCCCCTCCCCTTGTCGACAGTCGACTTCGGTCGACCCCTCAGCTTCGGCCACTGGCTTCACGGTGTCCCCGTCAGGCCAGTTGACCGAGACTCCTGTCGACGCGGTCGAGATTTTTCTCGACCCATTAGACGGGTTGTCAGCTGGAGAAGCTGAGAATCCCCTCTCCCCGGTTCCCCAGTGGGAGTTGAGGATCCCGTCGGCTCGTCTGTGCCTCCGGTTCCGGAGCCTTCGGTGGGATCGTCCGAGCCGAGGGGAGTGCCGATTTCTTACACTTCTCCTCGCCTCCCTCGGCCTAGTCGAGACTCTCGGTCTCGGACATCCTCGCGGTCCAACTGATCCCACCGCCCTAGGCGGTCTCGGTCTTGGCACCACGGCAAGCGGCGCCGCCACTCTTCCTCGGACGAGGGGAGGCTTCAGCGCAAGTTGCGTCGGAGGTACGAGGAACTTATGTGGCAACAGCTCCTTTTGACTGGGAATAAGCCGACTCCAGTCGCCTTCCTGGCCATTAAGTGGCTGTCACCGAGCAGTCAAACAACCCTCGCTGTAGTCGAGGAGCCTGTTCTCAGGCCGGTTGTTCGGCCAATTCCAGCTGCCCCACCGATTCTGGTGGAACCTCCGCCTCCACAGCCATTAGTTGGGGCTCTGACCAAAAATTCTCGGTCGGCTTTGGGTTTGCCCCATAGGCTGTCTGTCACCCTCACTCCCGATAAACCTCAGCAGGTGGAGGGTGGCTCAGGGCCGAGGCAGCTCTTTGAGGACTCTTCTGAGTCCGATGATGGTTCCTCCCTCTTCTCTAAGCGCTTGGACTTGGAGTCCTCGGGAGGGCAGTCAATGGACGATAGCCCTTCGTCCTTCTTAGGGTTGCTTTGACTCATCTCGGAGTCCACCGGGATGAAGCTCGAACCCGTTTCTAAATGGGCCAGGTATCCCCTCACGGAGATTCTGGACCGAGGGGATTCTCCTACGGAGGCCTTTCCGGTGGCCGAAGCCATAGTGGGTCCAGCCTTGGAACTTTGGCAGCGTCCTGCTTCCTGCCCTGCGCCTTCGGCCAGGTTGGCCAGGAAGTATGCAGTCCCTACCGGTTCCCTGTCCGGTTTTTCGGAACACCCCTCGGCCGAGGGGTTGGTTACCGACAGCGTTTTCCGGCGTGCTGGGAACGCCAGGGATGTGGACAAACCTCCCGACAAGGAATCCAAGAAATTGGATTATGCCGGGCGAAAAGTCTATGCTGCGTCCTGTCTCTGCCTTCGTCAGGCCAGTTCGGCCGTCCTCATGGCACATTTTTCTCACGCCCTGTTGGGCTCCCTGGATGAGGTTGTCCCTCATCTTCCCGCAGATCTGCAGACTGCGGTCAGGCAGGTGCGGGACCAGGGCAGGGCAGTGGCTAAACAGCAGCTCCAGACTGCGTTAGACATCAGGGACTCATGTGCCAGGTCTGTGGCGGCCGCAATGGCCATGCGTCGTCGGGCTTGGCTGAGGATATCCACCTTTACCTCGGATACCCAGCACAAGTTGGCGGATGTTCCCTTTTTGGGGACTGACCTCTTCGGCCCTGGGGTGGAAGGTCACCTGCAGAGGATCGAGAAGTCCAATGCTACCTTGGACTCGGTCTCTTCTGCTCAGAAGGACAAAGGCTGCAAGCCACAGCCTAAGCCCTTTCATCCTTCTGCACCGGCGGCGCGCCAGGCCCAGCAACGTCAGGGCCAGCAGGCTCGACCTTGGTATCCCAAGCCCAAGCCGTCGGCTTCCTCCAACAGGAAGCAGGGAGGTAAAGGCCCAGGAGGTCCCTCGGCCGGTCCCTCCTCCAAGCCTGCCCAGTGACGGGCTGAGGGGTGTCGCCCCCATCCCTGTCACCTCACCCCTGGTTTCCCCCGTGGGGGGACGGCTCAGACACTTCCTTTCCGCCTGGTCCGCTGTTACCACGGACAGGTGGGTACTGGAGGTGGTGGGAAAAGGCCTACCTCTGGAATTCGAGCAGGCCCCCGCCCTTCAGAGCCGTCGCACCTCGGGGGGCCTCGGGGTCCGCAGCCTCACTGGCGGCTTGCCGAGCCGACATCGCTCTCCTCCTCCAAAAGGAGGTGATCACGGAGGTGGAGGACCCCCCTTCAGACCCGGGGTTCGTGTCCAGGTATTTCCTGGTTCCGAAACGGACGGGGGGCTGGCGCCCCATTCTCGACCTACACGTCCTGAACAAGTTCCTAAGGTCTCGAACCTTCAGGATGGTCACTCTGGCACAGATGATACCATCTCTGGAACACGGCATGTGGTTCTGCTCTCTGGACCTACAGGACGCGTTCTTTCACGTCCCTATCCATCCGTCACATCGGAGATTCCTCCGCTTTCGAGCGGAGGGATCCCTCTTCGAGTTCCAAGCCATGCCCTTCGGCTTATCTCCAGCTCCCAGGGTCTTCACCAAATGCATGGCAGTGGTGACAGCATTCCTGCGGCGCCGAGGGGTCCGGGTGTACCCTTACCTGGATGATTGGCTGATAGCAGCCCCCCTCCAGACGGGAGGTGGAGCGGTCAAGAGATCTGGCCCTCCAGGTTTGCTCTCAAGTCGGCCTTCTCATCAACGAGGCCAAGTCGGAACTCGAGCTGAAGCAGGTGATCCTGTTCATCGGGGCAGAGCTCGACTCTCTTCGAGCCAGAGCACGGCTCCCGGCGGACAGGGCCGAGGTTCTTACCTCCTTTGCCCAGTCATTTCTGGTTGGGCAATCGCACCCTGCCCGGGACTTCCTGCGCCTTCTGGGTCTCATGGCGGCCTGTACCAGCGTGGTCCGTTGGGCCCGCTGGCACATGCGCCCCCTTCAGTGGGGACTGGCCAGCCAGTGGTCACAACGCTGCGATCCTTTGGACCAGCTAGTGATAGTGACCGGGAGATGTGGAACACTCTCCAGTGGTGGACCGTTCCATTTCATCTGCAGGAGGGCATCCCGTTTGTCCGCCCCGAGCCGACGGTCTCTCTATCGACCGACGCCTCTCTGATGGGTTGGGGTGCCCATCTGGGGGAACACCGAGTGCACGGCCTCTGGTCCCCGCGGGAGTCCCGATGCCACATCAACCTGCTGGAGCTCCGAGCAGTCCGCCTAGCTCTCACCGCCTTTGCTCCGTTTCTCCGGGGTCAAGTGGTCCGAGTCCAGACGGACAATACCACGACCATGTACTACCTGAACCGCCAGGGCGGGATGCGCTCCATGCTTCTATGCAAGGAAGCTCTCTGCATTTGGTCACTCATGCGCAGCCTGGAGGCGGATCTCCTAGCCATTCATGTGGCAGGAGCCTCCAACACCCTGGCCGATGCCCTGAGCCGGATAGGGGCTGCATCTCACGAGTGGTCTCTCCTGCCGGTGGTAGTGCAAGATCTGTTCTCCCACTGGGGCACACCTCAGGTGGACCTGTTTGCCTCCAGGGAGAACGCGAAGCTGAGGCTGTTTCATGCCCGCCCCCCTCAGCAGGGCTCGCTGCAGGGGGATGCCTGCTCGAGGCTGTGGACCCCGGGCCTCTTCTACGCCTTTCCCCCATTTCCCTTGATTCACAAGGTGCTTCTCAAAGCAAGGAGGGACAAGGCGCAGGTGATCCTGATAGCCCCAGACTGGCCCCGCCAATTCTGGTACCCAGATCTCCTCAGCCTCAGCTCCAGGCTCCCGAGGCAGCTTCCAGCTCGCCCGGACCTGCTTTCAGTCAATCAGAGGAAGGTGTTCCATCCGGACCTTCAATCCCTGCACCTGACGGCCTGGTTTCTGAGCGGCTAGAGTTCCAGGCCTTGGGTCTTTCCGACGAGGTCCTCAATGTGGTTGAGGCGTCCCATAAGGAGTCGACCAGAAAATGCTACACCTTCAAATGGAAGAGATTCTCCATTTGGTGTCAGGGCAAGGGCCTGGACCCTTCCTCCTGTTCTGTGGCAAGCATTTTGGACTATTTATGGTCCCTTTCTAGTCAAGGGCTTAGGTCGACTACCCTAGGTGCACCTAGCAGCCATCTCTGCTTACCGGCGCGGGCCGGAAGCAGTCGAGTGGCGCAGGAAAAGGTGGTCAGGCCGCTTTTTCAAAGGCCTTGATCACATTTCCTCACGAGAACCTCCACCTCCGTGGGATCTACTGCTGGCACTGGCAAAGCTCATGGGCAAGCCATTCGAACCAATGCACAGGTGTGAACTCTCTCACCTGTCGTGGAAGACCGCCTTCTTGGTGGCTATCACGTCAGCCAGAAGGATGGGAGAGCTCCAGGTGCTTTGCATCGAGTCTCCTTACCTGGTCTTCCACAGGGACAAGGTTGTCCTGCGCCCCCACCCGAAATTCCTTCCGAAGGTGGTGTCGGAGTTTCACCTTAACCAGGTGCTGACTCTGCCGGTGTTCTACCCCAATCACACCTCGGAGGTTTAATATAGGCTCCATACTCTGACCTCAGAAGGGCGCCGCTTATTATAAGGAGCGCACGGCTGAAATTGGGAGAGGTTCGCCAGCTGTTTGTCACCTCACGCTGAAGCCGCATCTGGCAGACCTGCAGCCAAGCGGACGATAGGCAGGTGGGTCACCTCCTGCATAGATCGCTGCTATAAGTTGGCGGGCATGGAGCCTCCCAGAGGATAAGAGCTCATTCTACCGTCCATACTGCTGCATCGGTGGCTGCTTCCAGGGACGTCCCTATCCAGGAAATCTGCAGGGCTGCTACCTGGAAGTCAGCACACCTTTATTACCCATTACCACATCGACCTTGAGTCACGCCGGGATGCTGGTTTTGGGGCCTCGGTTCTCCAGTCCTTATTTCCCAAGTAAGTATTGGGGTGTGCGCCTTGCCTCCCTCCTCCCGAGAACTGCTAGGAGTCTGCCAATAAGTGTGGATGAACAACATATCCATGTCCCTAGAAATACAGGTTACTCACCTGTAACAGGAGTTCTAGGAATGGTATATGTTGTTCATCCACACGACCCACCCGACCTCCCCGGCTTCGACGCACAACCTGAGCTTCCAGCGGGCCAGATCTGGCGTCATGGGGTGGAGCCGAGAGTTTTACCACCCGGGTGGGTGGGAGGAGCCAGCTTGAAGACCTTCCGGCAAGATTTAAAGCGGCAAGGAACCTGCCAATAAGTGTGGATGAACAACATATACCATTCCTAGAACTCCTGTTACAGGTGAGTAACCTGTATTTTCTACCTCTGTTCATATGCTGGTATCTATATTTATGCTGTAGGTGTGGGCACAAAAGCAGTTAAATAAATGTGTTTATTCTCACTGGTGGTTCTGAGATTTTTTTTAACGCCCTAACGTCAGTCCTCCTCTCTCTACTGGCACTACTTAAAATGTAGCCTTGCTTGACACTTCTTCCAAAGTTTAGTTTCTCTGTGGAACTGCTCCAGTCCATTTCTCCCGCCATCCTACCTCTAGCTCCCCCCACTACGCTTCACAAGCACTACCCACTACCATCTTCACTCACATCAAAACACAGGGAAAACTATTGCAAATGAAAGTTTTTTGATAAAAAAATTAAATCTTTACTGAATTCACAGATGCAACACTGTGCTACAGACTCTCCGTCCCCCCTGCTGACCACCCACTTGCTCGCTCATTCATCTCTTTACCCCTCCTCTCTCCAGTGGAGAAAACCAAGGTAATTAATAAAGAAAGCGCAATACGAGCAGCAACAAATGGAACCCACAACCAGCCACTGACCGCAAAAATAAAACAATGCTGTCGGCTCTATAACCACCCTTGTTTTTTCAGGCTCGCTTCTCTGGTCCAGTCTGCTACTCTGTCACTTGAACCATACAGTGCACAGGCTTGCTTCATGTGGTGAACAGTGCAAAGGCAGGAACAACCACATAAATGATTCACAAAAAAACACATAAAAAACACACACAAAAAAAAACACAGAGAAGAAAGAAACGAAAAAAAAAAGAGAAGTGTCTAAGAAAACATCACCACAGTGGCTAAGTCTCGCTAAGCGAAAAACAGAGCCGCCATGTTTTCTAAGCTGTACAGCCCCCCCCCCACATACTAGAAACAACCAATAAAATCTTCACTGCAAAGGTCGCGAGGTCAGCTGCACAGCAACACACCCAGCGACCACAGAAACCACCCACTTTCGAGCATGAATATAGTAAATAATGCCAGCAATTTTATACAAATGAAAACTCAAACTCCACAGAAAAACAAATAACTAAACATCCAAAACATTCCATTTCTGTTGCATAAATGGGATATACAATGGAAAAGTCATGAAATGCGTAGAATATCTGCATTTGAACAGTTTAACCTTAGACACCTAATTTGCGGCTTATGCCACTTGTGAGGATCTGTACAGATATCTTCATTAGTGATATTGCAGATAGACTAGAGGGTCAGGTTTGTCTGTTTGCAGATGACACCAAGCTCTGCAACAGAGTAGATGATCCAGATGGGGCAGGAAGAATGAGAAGAGATCTGGATAAACTAGCAAAATGGTCAGAAGAGTGGCAACTGGGATTTAATGCAAAGAAGTGCAAGATCATGCACATAGGGAAGAGAAACCCTGAGGCCACCTATAGGCTGGGAGGGGATCTGCTGGCAGACACAAAGGAAGAAAGAGACTTGGGCATCATCATCACCGATGACCTGAAATCATCCAAGCAGACCTCTAAAGCAGTAGGTAAGGCTAGGGGGACGTTAGGGTGTATTAGTAGGGGTATCACAAGTCGGAAGAGGGAGGTAGTAATCCCTCTGTATAGGACACTGGTTAGGCCCCATCTGGAGTACTGTGTGCAGTACTGGAGGCCACACCTTCACAAGGACATTATCCAAATTGACGCTGTCCAGAGAAGGGCAACCAAAATGGTGCAGGGACTGCATCAGAAGACATATGAGGACAGATTAACGGAGCTCAATATGTATACCCTTGAGCAAAGAAGGGAGAAAGGCGATATGATCGAAACATTCAAACACCTTAAGGGCAGTAACAAGATAAAAGAGTCTAACATGTTTAAATAAAAGAAAAATAGCAGGACAGTAGGACACAGCATGAGACTAGAGGGAGGCCGATTAAGGGGGAATGTGAGGAAATTCTTTTTCACAGAAAGGGTTGTGGATGCATGGAACGGCCTACCTCAGGAAGTGGTGGCTATGAATACAGTGCAGGGCTTCAAACAGGCATGGGATAGGCATAAGGGAGCACTATAGATGGGTATGAATAGATAGGCCACTGACAGAGCAAAGGCCAATGGCACATTTATAAGGTAGAAAAAGAAATGGGCAGACCGGATGGGCTTGTGGTCCTTATCTGCTGTCAACTTCTGTGTTTCTATGTATTTGTTCCTAAGATTGTAACATTATCTACCATGTTTACCTAATTATTCATGAACCTGGCTTGTGATTGGTTGTTACAATTTGTGGATGTATAGTATGTTGAAAAAAAACCACTCAAAAATCATGCCTGAACTTGGCAGAGATGATCTCTGTATTATGACTTTTTAACTTTATTTTTATTAGAAATAATATTTCCTTTACATAGAACAGAACAATTTAAATATCAGATATAGGCTATGACATGTGAAAAGAATCAAATAAAGGAACAAAGTACAATATTAAAGAAAATTATACTGTAGAACTGTTAATTCTCATGCAAGTAATATTTAGTGCATAGCACTAATTGGATGAAAAAGCACAAATTTAATTTCATGCTGCATTTAGCTCATAATTTTCACCCACTGAAATTATGCAATTTTGGCCAATTAGTGACATTTTATTTTCACTAAATTATAACTTTAGTGAATATAGCTGTAATTTTACAGCAAATCTAACCTGTTCTACAGTATTCAATTGACTATAGAGAGGGCAAAAGTCAGGTAACTATGCCTGCATTTAAATTAAGCAATAAGGCATGACAGTGTATGTGTTATTTAAGCAATAATGCACGACATGGTGTGTGTTGTGCTGGGATAACATCATGCCTTGTGTGGTTGGGCACGAGGCCGAAGGCCGAGTGCGACCAATGACAAGGCATGATGTTATCTCAGCACAACCCACACCCTGGAGTGCATTATTGCTATTATAAAATGGCTCGTCTGTAAATAAAAAAAAAAAAACTAGATGTGTAAGTTTTATTTTTTTATTTTTTAATGTTTTATTTCTAGAAAGTGGTATGTAACCTTGTGCTTCAAGAAATAGTCCATGCATTTTTGTCCTGAATATTTTTTGGGGGGCCAGTAGGTGGAGCTGTTATAACTGTGTAGCTCACACACCGAACCTTGCTTCCATGATGTACAAAACACTTGTTGTTTTGTGCTCTCCAACCCCCATCTTTATGTTCCCCTGTGTATATTTATTTTTAGCTCCCCGTTGCATGGATGTCTGTGTGAGTTGAAAGCCACCCCCCGCTCATTTTGGACATCGCTTGGTGTAGTTGTTATTTTGATACCGGTAAAAGTGAAACAAGGGAGATCATCCAAAAACTTCCCATTGAGGGTAAGTGAGAACCGCGATGTGCTTTTTAAGAGGCATACTGAGTCTGTGCTGGGAAGGCAGGGACAGCAGAAGCTGACCAGTCAGTCTGTTTGGGGTGGCTGAGGAGAGTAGATTCCCGTAGCAAAGTGTAGCGTAGCACTGAAGGTGATGGGACTGAAGACTTTATAAATTACTTTCTTTTTTTTTTAATTGAAGCAGCATACCACAAACACACATTTAGTTTCTGTTTGGGAGACTGCTTAGTATGTTTGGGATGGGCGGGGAGAGCAGAAGTCGCTGAACCGTGCGACTGGCAGTTGCAGTGATTCAAGCAGTTCGTGGAAGAAACAGGCATAGGAAGTCTGTTTTTTGGGGTTTTTTTTTTACTTTTTCTGCTGGGAGAGTAAAGAGTGACATAGTGGGAGGGCTGTGAACTCTACACTTTAGATAGCTTCAGAGTGAGAATGATTGAAGTGGGCTGGCCAGTGGTGATGACTGAAGCAGGCAGCAGTGGAGTGCTTCCAGTAACAGTTGGTCATCTGTGTACTAGGACTAGATCTGTGATATTGTACTGGAATAACATGACGGGTCCAGTCCCAGACTGACCAATTAGAGTCCATGGATTTTTCTTGCCATTTTGTAATAATGTTATACCTCGGGTGTTTGAAGCACAAGGCCACAGACTGAGGGCATTCAGCACCCGAGAAGTGATGTTTTTACACAGTAGCACATCTCTGGAGTGCCTTATTGCTACTATATAGTGGCTCCTTTGTAATAAAAATATAACTATATATATATATATATATAATCAAAAATATGTTTAACACATTTTTTTATTAATTTAATTATTTATTTTACTGAGCAGGCATACATAGCAGAAAAATAATGCTGCAACATTGTTTAGCCCAGTAGATAGTGCTGCTGCTAATAGGATGGGCTTGTTATACAGTTCTTCTCCCTCCAACACACGCACACACACACACACACACACACACACACACACACACACAACTTCTCATTGTGTGGTAGCCTGTCCTTGCCCCTGAACTTTGATTGACCTGGTCCTTCTGCCTACCATGGGACCAGGTGAAGATGTACGTGTGTTTGACCTGCATTTACATATGGACAAATGAAGGCAGTGAAAGAAGCTGGGTGGAGACTTCCGGTGTCCTCTTCCGCTTGGTAAGTCTGCATCAGTCGGAATGAGTAAATTACCAAAAGTGTTTTTTTCTTTGAAAAACTGTTTTACTGATTTTACAGACAGCCACTGCTAGTAATATTTGGGAGAAATATATGTGCACCAAGCAACCAGCATGTGCTGCTTGGAGTCAGGGACAGTGAAATCGACCACTTACATTGGCTGTTTCTTTAATTAAATTAATTCCTGTACCAAAATATGGTATTTGCCTTGCCTGAAGGAGCAAGGGAAAGAGATGGTGTTTTGATTTCTTAACAGGTTATGCAGGAAGTTTGAGCCAAGGATGTCATCCACTGTGCCACTGGCCAGTGATCTCACAAATGTTTTCTTTCTGTGAGATAGCCATGTGTGTGCCTGGACTTAATACAGTGAGGTTACTGCCAGATAACATTACAGGTCCAGGGGCACACTGACCAGTCAGGTCCTCAGAAATTTCCTTGCCATTGTATAATTTAAATTTTAACAAATCTTTGTAAAATATTCCATATAATTATATTTAAAGTTCCTGTTCTACAATCACTATCTGTTATTTACAGTATATTTAGCAAAGTAATATTAGTTTAAGTGTTTTTTGCATTCACAACACTGATATCGGGGCTGACCTGGTCACCTCTAATCCCCGTAACCCCTGCTAGAGGAAAAGTGCCTTGCTATAAAAGGCTACATACGGTACCACTAGCAGCGTACAGAGTTTCGTGCACAGTATCTTCGTTGGGCAGTAAAACATAACGGGCTATGTTAGTTTCAGAATGAGGACTCAGCTTTTCCTGAGTCAAGAAAGACTACATACTACCAGCAGCTTGCTGGACTTCAAACACAGTATGCTGTGCAGGCAGCAAGGGATCCAAGAAAGTTGCTCCAGCTGAGGCATGAGTGGCATTAATGGAACTCTGTATATCAGGTAGCTTTGTTTCACGTTGTTAAAACACTCTCTTATTTCTTTGAATGTGTCACCAGAAACCCGCAAATCTGGTGATGTGTGACAAAAGCCCAGCAGTAGCCACACAGCCAGCCTCCTGAGGAGATACAAAGACTAATCTTTCATGACTTTGTCCAGGGCTGGATATCAGGCAGCAGGCAGCAAACATATTTATCAGGTGGCACATAGCGGCCTGGATATTGGATGGCAAAGTTTTTAAGTGGTCTAAAGGGGACAAAACTATCATTGAATGATGAGGAAACTTTAGTCTTCTATCTGTCTCTCTTCTATTTGCCACAGTTCTGTAGGAATGGGCTTTTAAATAAAGGAATAGATTTCAAGCCATAAAGAGCACACATGTAGTGTCTTACTTACAGTCAGCCATCCTGAATTTCATCCTAGTATTATGGCTTTTTGATGAGATTATGGTATCTTAACACTTTTCCTAATTATGTGTGCATCCTAACTTGCGATTGATTGCTGCAGTTCTGGCTATATTGTATCTTTAAAACCACTTTTCGCTGTCTATTTACCTAGGATAGCCCAGCTACTGTTGTATGCATTTCAGTGGAGTCCTATATTTAGACCAGAAAGTAGAAACTGAACCACACACAAGGAGAAAGCACCCAGCTGTGGGACATGATGTGACAAACTGGTATCTCGTGAATACAGCAACTCAAGTATAACGAGTCAATTTGTGCGGACGTAAAATAGCGAGGGTGGAATGGGCTATGTGCCATTAACAGCACATAGTAAATTCAGCACTTTTGGTACGGTAGAGAGTAGGTATTGTTTGGAGATTGTGGGGATTGTCTGTTAGGCCAGTTTTGAGCTGACTGTCTGGTGTACTAGTTAGAGTCATCACATGTGTGGTTGGCGGAACCAGGTTCGGGACTGGCTCTGGTGATCCTTTTTTTCTTGTTTGTTTAATTTGGGGGGTTCTTTTGCAGTGTTTGACTCCTGTTCTGCCCCTATTTTGTGAAACAGCAAACTGTGCTGGGGCACACAGTGGGGACTGTTCTTACCGTGTGGAGTATTCCGGAGTTTGCTATAATTATTAAAGGGGTGGTTTGGGGTGCATGCGTGTAGTTTACTAAGTTTGCGACTGTAATCTGGCTGTGTGATTGCTGAGTTTGTGACTGGAAGTTGCTATTTTGACTCTCGCTCTTTTTGGTATGGGGTGTATTTGTATTCAGCATTTTTATTGTTTCACCCATGTGTTCATCACTATTTAGTTTTCGCTGATATCACATGGACCTGCAACAATTACAAATTTATTACAGTGACATCCAAAGTTGAAGATGCAAAACAAGCTGTAAACCACAACAGCCCCGGCACTTTGAGTATCACACTGTTCGTCAGGGGGCACCCCCTGACAAAGGGTGTGATATTTGAAGCACCAGAGCAGTTGTGGTTTACAACTTGTTCTACACCTTCAACTTTGGATGTACAGTAACTGTTGTACCAGTTGTCCAGTTGTACCTCTCCACAATTCCTATGCCATTCTGGCAAAGTGTGGTTCCTCTATGGAGGCACCCACAGTGGAGACCAAGGAGGATGCTGGGAACCTCCACAAAGGAGACCCACAGGAAGGTGGAAGGGGACCCTGCAGGGGAAGGAAACAACTCCTGGTGGGGGACTCCATTGTTAGGAAGGTAGAACTGGGGGAGGAAGGGGGAGGGAGGTAGGTGCCTGCCTGGCGCCATGGCTTGGAGGGACAGGGCGAATTCCTCAGGATTGCCAGAGCAGCTGCACAGGGAGGGAGCTGGATGTCATTGTCCACCTAGGGACAAATGACCTGGCTAATAAAGGGATTAGAGAAGTGCAGGAAGAGTTTGTGGAATTGGGGAGGGGCCTTAGTCAAGTAGCACGCACGGTAACCTTCTCGGAGGTGCTACCCATCTATGGCATAGGAGAGGCTAGGTGTTCCGCACCATGGGATTCAACTCTGTGGTTGAAAACTGGTGTGGAGCTCAGGGATTTGGCTTCATTGGGGACTGGGGGTCCACCTGGAGTGATGCAAGCCTATACTGGCATGATGGGCTGCATCTGTCCGGGAGGGGAACCAGGATCCTAGGTGATAGGTTTAAATGCTCATTGGCAAGCTTTTAAACTAGCCAAGGGGGGAGGCACTGGAAAGGAGCAGGAAAATCCTAGCCCCCCCCCAAATAATCACAGTAGTAAGTGCGGCAAACACCAACATAGAGGTGTCGATAGGGAGAAGAGCAGGGGTAAATGGAGAAAGTGACAAAGGCAAGAAGGACAGGGATGGGGCAAAAGGGAGTAAGGCCATCAGGAAATGGAGGGTAATGAGTACCAATGCCCGTAGTCTGGACAACAAGCTCCCAGCTGTTGAGCTGGTGGCCTTAATGGAAGAGGGATGCCTGGATATCATAGCAGTCACAGAAACATGGTACACAGAGAACCATGACTGGGATGGTAACATACCAGGGTACATAACCCACAGGAGAGACAGGCAGGGGAGAAGAGGGGGAGGAGTAGGGATAAAAGCAACTGAACAAAAGAGTAAACAGGGAGGAGAGGAGGCACTGTGGGTCCCCTTGGAGACTGGAAAGGGCACCACAATCTGCACAGGGGTTGTGTACAGACCCCCATGTCAGGGGGAAGAAATGGACAAGGATATGATAGAAGGCGCTCTTAGAATGGCAGAGAAAGGGAGATACTGTTGATGGGAGACCTGAATATGCCAGATGTTAACTGAGCACATTTGCTGCAGCCACATCCAAGAGCAGGGCCATTCTTGATGCCCTACAGGTGGCAGGCATTAGACAGCTAGTTCGGAACCCACTCGTGGAGGGAGCAATCTTAGACCCACTCTCGAACAGGGGCAGTGAGAGGATCTCAGATCTAGAAGTGGGTTGCCATCTGGGGACAAGTGACCATCAAACAGTGTGGTTCACGTTAAACTCAGCTACAGAGTCAAGCCATTCAAAAGTGAGGTACTGGACTTTAGGAGGGCTGACTGTGCAAGATGGAAGAGTGCCTCAGAAAGCACTATCAAACAGGCTAGAAGGAGGTGTGAGCAACAATGGGGAATTATCAAAATTACCATCACAGAGGCAACAAGCCTTTGTGAAGCAAATAAACAAATCAACGAAGAAAAAGCCACTATGGTTCTCAAAAGAGGTGGCTGTGAAAGTCAGGAAGAAAAAGATAGCATTCGGAAGTATAAGAAACACAGAAGGAGCAGGACAGAGAGCTGTACCAGTTAAGGCAGAGGAAGTCAGAATAGCAAAGGCCCAAACTGAGGAAAAGATAGCCAACTCAGTTAAGAAGGGGATAAAACCGCTTATAGGTACATCAGCGAGCGAGAAAGACAAAGGAGGAGAGTGAGGCTGAATAGAATGAATGGTGGGTGGGCAGAAGGAACAGTGAAAAGCAGGAATACTGAACAAATATTTCTGCTCAGTATTCACAAAGAGGAGGGGAAGTGCCTAATCCAATTAATAGAAGCACTCTTGATAGGGGTCGATCCCAGTCCTTTCACAGAAGAAAGGTTCTGCAAGAACTCCTAAAACTGAAGTTGGACAAAGCAATGGGTCCTGATGGAATTCACCCAAGAATTCTAAAAAATTAAGGAGGAACTAGTGAAACCACTGGCTACTCTTTTTAATAAATCATGGGAGGATGGTGTGGTACCCGAGGACTGGAGGAAGGTGGATGTGATTCCCTTTACAAAAGTGGGACCAAGACAGAGGCAGGAAACTACAGACCTGTCAGTCTGACCTCTGTGGTAGGAAAAGTGATGGAGTCACTTCTGAAGGAAAGAATAGTTGAGTACCTAGAGGCCAGTGGAGCACAGGACCCAAGGCAGCATGGGTTGACAGCGGGAAGGTCATGTCAGGACGAGATCTAATAGATTTCTTTGACTGGGTGACCAAAGTAGTAGACCAGGGAGGGGCTGTGATTATGGCCTCACCTAGATTTTAGCAAGGCATTTGACACAGTCCCACATGAAAGATTAATAGTCAAATTAACCAGCCTGGGAGTGGGTCCTAGGTGGTAGCCTGGGTAAAACATTGGCTGGACAACAGGACACAGAAGGTAATTGTAAATGGAGTCCACTCTGAAGAAAGGGGTTACTAGTGGGTACCGCAGGTTCAGTATTGGGTCCAGTCCTTTTTAATGTCTTCATCAGTGACATTGCAGAGGGACTGGAAGGAAAAGTATGCCTTTTTGCAGATGACACAAAGATCTGCAACAGGGTTGATACACAAGGAGGCGTGGAAAGGATGAAAAGGTACTTGGCAAGGTTGGAGGAATGGTCAGAAGTATGGCAGCTAGGATTCAATGCAAAGAAGTGCAAAATAATGCACCTGGGAAACAAGAACCCAGGGGAAGAATACACAATGGGTGGGGAGGTAGTAACAACAACAAAAAAGGAAAGGGACCTGGGGGTAATCATATCAGATGACCTTAAGGTTAGCAAGCAATGTGAGAAGGCAGTAGGGAGGGCTGGGGTATACTAGGATGTATAGGAGAGGCATCATCAGCAGAAAACAGGAAGTTGTTATCCCTCTGTACAGACAGTTGGTGAGACCCCATCTGAGTACTATGTCCAGTTCTGGAGACCCCATCTCCAAGGACATAGACAGGATAGAGGTAGTCCAGAGGAGGGCAACTGAAATGGTGCAGGGTCTGCAAGAGAAGCCGGATGAGGAGAGTCTAAAGGAGCTTAATATGTATACCCTAAAGAAACAAGGAGAGGGGGGACATGATAGAAACTTTTAAGTACCTCAGTGGAATCAGCAAAGTCCAAGAGGGTAGCATCTTTCAGAAAAGAGACTTGCAAGAACAAGGGACACAATTTAAAGATAGAAGGAGGGGCGGTTCAGGGCAATGTGAGGAAGTATTATTTCACAGGAGTAGTGGCTGCATGGAACAGCCTTCCTGAGGAGGTTGTGGAGTCTAAAACTGTGGGAGAATTCAAGAATGCATGGGACAGACATAAGGCAATTCTTGTGGGGGGTAGGAAGAAATAGGCTGTTGGTTAACTAGGATCTGCGGCCTATCCTGTAGGTAGGGGAAATGGGCAGACTAGATAGGCCTAGCGGTCCTTGTCTGCCGTCAGAGTCTATGTTTCTATGTAACTGCAGTAAAGCTGTAATATTTCACATCATTTCCTGGAGCTTGGTGCTTTTTCCTTGAGAGTGGTTCAGTTTCTACTTTCTGGTCTCGTACTTTTGGGTGGGCTACCTGTTTGCTACCACACCAGCCCTGCACCAAAGTTCACAGTTGAAATACCCCTTTGGAACCGAGTTCTGTACTTAGCCAGTTTTACAACTGGGAGGAACTGACACACAAGGTTGACTTACTCAAGGTTACTTAGATAGTCAGTGGCTCTGGTTAGATATGAACCCAAGACTCCTACTTTGCAAGCCTGTTTTCTAACCACTAGACCACACTGCCCCTTGCCCCAGCCTCTGCCAAGCCACCTATTGGATCGTCATAAAGGCTTATTATAGACATTTGGTTTTATGTGCTCGGGATGGCATGTCAGTATCTGCCATGCTGACCTAATTACACATGCATGATGTTTACATTTGTTATTGGTTGTTTATATCTTGCCGATATGTTTCTTAATATTTAGCATGTGACCTAGCTGCATACTGGGTATCAGCTTATGATCAGCTGTCCATTTTTTGACTGTGTCCTAAAAAACAAACATCAAAAGGGCTCCAAACATGCTGAGATAGTCAGTGTTATGAGATCACGAGGAGATCATAATGTCCACCTTGCTGATCTAATTAAACACGAGTTCTGGTATGGCATTTGCTGTTACAATTTGTGAATAAATTAAAGTACTTATTAAATTATCACAAAAGTAATTGTTACGAGTTTTTCAGAGTATCCAAATGTTCACCATGCTGTCATTACCCTTTTCCACTCCCGGAGGAACTCAGATCAGTGCTTTTATACACTAAGAATACTTTTTGGCATGCATTTTCCCTTACAGGCTCACTCATCTGTTAAGCAAGCTCCCTCTATCTTTGCAGTCATCTTGATAATGCTTAATCTCTGCTTTGCAAACTGACTAGCCCCCAAAGCTGCTGTATGTAGTGGAAGCTGGTTAAGTTGTCTACCTTTGTACCCCAGCTGGCATATTGTGTATATCTCTGTAATTCAGCACATTTTTGTACTTGCTCTCATGCCTTGCCAATGGTCCCTGTAACAACACTCAGTGCATTCTTGTTGTGGTACCATTATCACCTGCACTTTGTTCCTTCTGGTCATTTGTTAAGTACACAGCTAACACTGAATAGTCCTGCCCACAAGGCCCCAAGCCTCCCGATTGGAGGAGCACTTCAGCTGGTTTCCTATCTGCCCCTCTGGGAAGAGACAAAGGAGGAGAGTTCTTACAGCATCAAATCCCCTGGCCTAACTGGCCAACAGTGATCGTAGTGTCCATTTCTTCTAAGCCTCTGGCTTTGGGTCATCCTGCCAAATGAGGATTTCAATTTTCTGACACTTGCTCAGTGGGAGATTATTGTAAAGATGATTTTCCCAACCTTTGACAGTGTTGATACAGTTTACATCACTGCCAGTAAATCCACCATTGTGAGGCTTGATCCCTTCTTCCACTCCTTCTGTTGTTGTATGCACCACTGCCCTCCCTGCTCTCAGCATTGTTTCCTCTGTTCCTCCTGCTCTCTCGAGGGCCATTGCCTTTCTCTCAGTGTCTACCTTGTCTCAAGGTTCAGGTTTTGCCCCGATGTCTCCTTGCCTTCCCCCAACTCTCTCTACTCTGCTGACTTCTGCTCATTCTCTACCCAATGCTAAGACTATTGTACGCCAGTGTGCTTTCTATATGCTCCCTCAACTTTAATCTGTCCTCCCTTTTCTGTCTGCCCCTCTTCCTCCCCCTTTAGATATGAAAGCCTGATTCCAACCCCACACCTCTCATATCTGTTCCTGCATCTAACCCTCCACCCCTCAACCCCATTCAATCTCTATTTCTTCCACTCTTTTCCCTCCTTCTCTACAGTGCTTCACTCATTTCCATTTCCCTGTCTTCCTTCTTGCTCGCCAGACATTGTCCTTCTTTTCTTTAGCACTGGCTGCTCACATACTCTGTAAATTGTGTGTGTGGGGAGGGGGGTTTGTAATATATATTTTTAGAAGAGACATTTGGACCCAGCCACAGGGCTGGTTTTGGTTTTGTACGTTGGTTTGCACTGTTCATCAGTTTACACATCTACCCTGTTGTGGGTTGCTCTTAATTAAGCAATAATGACAGAGGAACCAGTAATTTCCAAGGTCTTAACAGCTATTTGGGACCACCTCCATCCAGCCAGTTGTTAATCAAGGAAATGACTGGCTTCAATGTTTTATTGTGATTGTAAGTCTAATCACAACAACTTTCATTTTTACAGTTTGTTTAATTTAATTTTGCTATTTGAGCAGTGCACATGAGCAATGTGGCAAGAAAATATCTAACGTTTTAGCTGTTGCATTCCACACTGCATTATTTGACAGCTGGATTGGTCATTTCTAACTCATTAATGACTGATCCAGTAGTCAATCAGGAGCCTCACTAGGCTAATGAATATTTAACTAGACTTATAAGACACTTTATTGTACAGAACTGTGTTGTAGTGTTTTATTGTATATTCCCCTGTAACATTTTCCTCAGGATGCCTTACTAAACAAGCAGTTTTCAGCTAAGCAGACCTGTCTAGCCAACACTTTAAATAAGAAAATAAATAAATAAATAATACGTACAACGTACATGCACATTAATGACATCCCCTCGCCTTGGTAGTAAACACTGTTTCAAAGCTGTACCTTTTTATTTAATTAATTTTTTTATTTGTTCTCCAGGTAGGCGCACTAGTCCCAGAGACTGTCTTCAGGCACAATCTGAGGCTTGAAGATTGCATGCAACACTACAGAAGGAATGCAGTACATAGAGAGCACAATTGTAAACACAGTTAACAGATAGGACAGCCATACGAAGCAATGTGATTACGTAGTCAACAGTTAGAATTAACAAGGCAAAATGAGCAGCAAATGACAAATGCATACAATATGCTGTAATTCAAAATTACTAGACGAGAACTACAGTGCCAAGTGTCATGGTTTGATGGCATTTACAGATAGGGTTGTTCAGTAGGGCAGCTCTGTAGAACATTTTGAACTTGGAGTTAGATGACCAAGAGTCTAGAGAGCTAGGCAGGCCATTCCAGTGGGTTGGGACCACAACTGAGAAGGCCTTTTGACCCACACAAGCAGCAACGGAAAGTGTCTCAAGAAACAAGAGCGATGAGGACTTGAGGTTACAGTGGCACAGTTTTGGACTTAGAATGTCAGCAAGAAAGGAAAGCTCTTTGTCTCTCACTGACTTGTCTATAGATAACCTAAGAAATACTCATGGCGGACCTGTGGGGCCAGACAAGGGACTGGTATAAGGAGCAGTGTTGGGTACTGAAAGGATCCATTAAAGCAAATCTGCAGACATTGTATACCATGTTCAGTCTTGCTGGGCTATTAAGCGAAGAGTGAGGGAAAACGGTAGAGCAGTAGTCTAAAAGGGTGGCCATTGTACCCCTAGCAATAGCAAGCCTCACTTCAAGGGTCATAAGAACTTTTATTCCATAACTGATACCCGTTTTTTGGTTTAGGTACTTGACAGTGAGCACGATATGCTTGGAAAAGGTCAGGAAGGGATCAAGGGTAACACCCAGATATATACAGGTGGATACAGGCTCCAAGAGTACCATCAGATGCCAGGATTTTGCAGGGAGAGTACACTCCTATCAGTTTTCAAAGCCTGGGTCTGAGCCCAAATAAGATAGCTTTTGTTTTCTTGGCGTTAAGTTGCAGGCTGTTATTTAGGAACCACAAATGTGCTGAGCTAAATTCTACAGTGAGGGTAGAGAAGATGATCACAGGATTTGTTGCTGTGGTACAATATTAGATCATCTGTGTAGAGGAGTATGGCATCCCTGACATGCCACGGGGAAGGGGGCTAATGAAGCAGGAGAGAAGTATGGGCCCAAGAATGGATCCCTATGGCACCCCACTAGTACTTGGAGTGGAGACAAATCCCCATGAACTAACCTGCTATGTTCTGCCGGATAGGTGGCTCGAAGACCAGGAAGAGGGTACCTGAGAGATACCTATGCAGCACAGCTTGTCAATGAGGATGTCATGATCCACCAGATAAATGCTTTAGTTAGGGAAACAAAACCGGCCAAGTGAGCCTGCCTTCATTCATGTTATTTGTGATTATATACATTGTTTACTTTAGTTTATTGTCTTCCTGATCCCTGTTTTTTTCTTTGGTTTAACTGTGGTTTGCCTTTTTATGCCTATTGCATTTTTGTGTACATTTGTACCCCCTTGTCTGCTTCCAGTTTCTCATAGGATATGATGGGAAACAAGCTGGCTTCAGCTCAGTGTGTCTTCCCGGCCAAAACCTTTAACTAAATACATACAATTAATTATGCATGAGTTTTGTCTTGTAATTGACTATTGCATTGTTACCTGTGTCGTGAAAAATCACTTACTGGATTGTCAAAAGACTGGACATAGATATTTAAATAAAAAGCATGGCAGAGTGCACATTATTGTGGGATAATAGTACACCTTAGGAAGTGAAGCAGGAGGGAACAACGTGTACCTTATGAACCCAAGATGTGCCATTATCCCACAGTTATGCATACCCTGAGTGGCCTTATTGTTATCATGAAATATTTCCTTTGATTTGTATGTTAAAAATGGAGTAATGAGTTTCAGAACATTAAGTATTTCTGACCAGTGCTGTTGTGCTAGAATAACAAACACATGGCCATGTGATCGCATCTGGCCAGTCATGGTTCTTGTTTTCTCTAACTCATTGTACAGTCAGTACTAAACCTCATACCACTGCCAACACCATTGTTACAATTGTAATAGTAGTCTCACGTGCATTCTTTTGGTACAAGAACCAAGAACCACAGGTGAATGTTCCACACACAGGGGAAAGGAGCACTCCGATTGACTAAGAGCTATAATGGTATTTGTTCTTTAGGATTTTAGCATTCATTCCCTTTAAACTTTCACCTCATCCACAAGGTTACATATGTCACAGACAAAGTTGTTTTAGTTGTATATATTTGTTTTTTTCACTGTTTACACAGAATAGTCCAACTAAGATGCAATATCTTATTTTCCATTGTTTCTAATTTTGCTGATTTTTTCAGTTGTGTCAACTGAAGCACAGAGAAGTTAGGTGACTAGCTCAGGGTTACACCTTGTACAAGTGGCTTTAGTGGGATTTGAACCTGAATCTCCTGGTTCCCAAGCCTGGGCTTAGCCACTAGACCACACTGCTCCTTTATGGGTTTTGGGTGAGTGTAGTGTGCTGGATGAGCATGCCAAGAATGGCATCATATAAAAAATAATGATTAGAGATGTTCTTCACAAAAATGAGTGGACTTATTTCCTGTTTCCTTTTTTAAGAGGCAGACTGTCATATAAAGTAGACCTTAAATGTCTAAAATGCTCAAGCTACGTTGCCTGTCATTTTGTCCTCATGTGCGCTCTCTCTTTTTTTGTTTTCCAGACTGGCTGATAATATTAGCTGCTATCCTTGCAGTCCTAATAGTTTTGACCATCTGCATCATCTTCACAAACAGAAAGAAGTAAGAATATCCTTTTGGGTGATATTCACTTTTGTTTTACCCTGAATAAAGAGCATTTAATATTAAGGGGTTAAGGATTGCAGTGATAACATCAGCGGCTTCAGTTCTTCATTCATGCTCAGGTCAGACTCAAGGTGAAGGAGGTGCAGTCTGAGCTTTCTCTGTACCAGTTCACCATTGAGTGATTGAGGACTGACCCAGAGAGAGAGAGAGATATTACTGCCTTACTCTGAGGCAACTTGAGATTTGAAAGTTCAAATACCTAGATATCATAAGGACCTAGTTAACAGACATGTAGACCCTTTGCTAGAGAGGATATTAAGAGGTGGAAAGGCTTTAACCTTACGTTGTGAGGCAAATTCACTCCATAAAAAGTATGGTCAGGCCAAAGGTATCGCACAATGTTCCAAAAGTTATATCCAAACTTTAGCCAACTTGAAATAAACACAGGTCTTATGGAAAATAAAGCCGGCAAAGTTTAGTATGGCAGGGCACCTGATGCTAGGGTGGATTCAGAGCCTTGTGTTTTCAGGAAGTTTATATTTATAGTTGGGATACAGCAAGGAGTGCAAAATAAGACATTACAGTTCCGTTAAAGCACACAAGGCCTCATTCTTTGCAAGGACCCTGGCTTAAAATGACCTGATCATTTAATAAGTCCTGCCCCATCTTCTTTATGGGATTCCTTCCATCCCCTAGCACAGTCATGGAAGGCTCAAGGAGCTGGGGTGGGGGGGACACTGTGAGTGGAGCAAAGCCATAAACTGGAAGTCCATATCTGCACACACAGAACTGTGGGGGGAAAAAGTAGCTCAGATGCACTATATTCCATTAACAGCTTTTTTTGTTCCATTTGTTTTAAAGGCACAAAACCTGGGCAAACCCAGTGGCATGACATTAGTGAATTGTGCTGTCACCTAGAATACCCAGAATCTCACGCTGAGGCTGGCTGGGAGTCAGATGAATTAGAAGTGTGAGGGGCTCAGCTTTCAGGAGTGGAGGATGCATTCTGCCTGGCATTTGGGCACCCTCCTCAGGTAACCAAGGAGCAATATTGGCTTCAGCTATCAAAGCAACTTTTCGCCCGCCTTCCCAGCCAGAGGAAGTTTGCAGCCATAGTGATCCCATCGTCAGGATGGGAGGGTTAGGGGATCCATGGGGAAAAATAGCAGAAAAAAAATAAAAGATGAAAATTGTACCCTAAAACACCATGATTAGTAAGACATTACTGGTGCTTGCTAAAGAGTTTTTTTATTTTCTGGGATGGTATGGTTCCATGTCATAAGAGTGAATATATTTCGGCAACTTGCAAAACAGCAAGTGAATTTTGCTGAAAACCAAGTCATCACATATCACACAGTGCCAAACATAAACTAAGCGCAAATGCAAAGTAATGTTTAATGTGGGGGGGGGGGCAATCCCCCTGTACCCCCATACTAAAATAACCATCTTGGAGGGGCAGACACTGGGGAAAAAAAGAATACAGAGGAGGGGGGGGCCAACAATGGGAACACCATACAAAAAAAAAATACAACACCCTGTAAAAGCAAACAAAAGTGTACCTGCTAGCAGTCCCCTCTTACCCCGAACCTGGAACAACCAGCACCATACGCAGCATCCTTAACCTACCATGCTAGGCGGGCAGCTCAGCAGCAGCAGGCTCCACTTCCTCACATATCTTCCCTAGTCCCTCCCTTGTTCCCTCCCTCATTCCCTCCCTCCCTCTTCCATCGTTATTCCCTTTCATCGCCCTTATTCCCCACCACCATCGCCATTTCCAACACTCACTAAAGCCCTCCCATCGCTGCACCTCCTTTTGACCAAATTGAGTCATTCATTTATGATTCACTCAATCTGGTTGGTTTGACATGATACCGATGGTACCTACAAGCAGGGGTTCCATTAATTTCAGGAGGGGGGTGGTGGGTAGATGTCAAAAAATCCATGGGTCCATATTTAGAAGTTATTCCAGTTATTCAGAAGTCCAGATACCTCCTAGATTGCACATTTTAAATTTTTTACTTTAAGGGAGACCAACCTTTTTTATTTAATATGAAATAATAGAAACATAGAATTTGACGGCAGATAGGGACCGCTTGGCCCACCCAGTCTGCCCATTTCCCTACCTATTGGATAAGCTGCAGATCCTAGTTAACCAGCAGCCTACTTCTTTCTACACCCACCCCCTAGAATTGCCTTATGGCTGTCTCATGCATGCTTGAATTCAACCACTGTTTTTGACTCCACAACCTCCTCTGAAGGCCATTCCATGCATCCACAACCCTCTCTGTGAAAAAATACTTCCTTACATTACCTCTGAGCCCCCATCTTCAAATTGTGCCCCCTTGTTCTTGCACACCTCTTTTTGAAAATGCTACCCTCTTGGACTTTGTTTGATTCCCTTGAGGTACTTGAAAGTTTCTGTCATGTCCCCCCTTCCTCGAGGCTATACATGTTAAGCTCCTTTAGTCTCTCTTCATATGTTTTCCGTTGCAGACCCTGCACCATTTTAGTTGCCCTCCTCTGGACAGCTTCCATCTTGTTCCGTCCTTGTGGAGATTGGGTCTCCAGAACTGCATACAGTACTCCAGATGGGGTCTCACCAGCTGTCTGTACAGAGGGATAACAACTTCCTGTTTTCTACTGGTGATGCCTCTCCATTTGCATCCCAGTATCCCCCAGCCCTCCTTACTGCCCTCTCACATTGCTTGCCCACCTTTAAGTCATCTGATATGACTACCCACAGGTCCCTTTCCATTTTTGTTGTTGTTAGTATCTCACCCCCCATTGTGTACTCTTCCCCTGGGTTTTTGTTTCCCAGGTGCATAAAATCTAAGCTGCCAGTCTTTCAGAAAAATCCACCATTTTGGCTTCCAGCCTACAAAACTAGAAGTCAGTTAAGCATATTGTTCTCCATTTAGAAGTCACACATCCTCTCTTACAATTTTGGAAGTTTGTATGTTATTTAGAAGTCAAATACTTCCAAAATGTAGTTAAAGGGACACTGTCTGCTTTTTTTAATGCTTTCCTGAAGCTCTGAAGAAAGGGGGGTTACTAGTGGGGTACCGCAGGGTTCAGTATTGGGTCCAGTCCTTTTTAATGTCTTCATAAGTGACATTGCAGAGGGACTGGAAGGAAAAGTATGCCTTTTTGTAGATGACACAAAGATCTGCAACAGGGTTGATACACAAGGAGGCGTGGAAAGGATGAAAAGGGACTTGGCAAGGTTGGAGGAATGGTCAGAAGTATGGCAGCTAGGATTCAGTGCAAAGAAGTGCAAAATAATGCACCTGGGAAACAAGAACCCAGGGGAAGAATACACAATGGGTGGGAGGTAGTAACAACAACAAAAAAGGAAAGGGACCTGGGGGTAATCATATCAGATGACCTTAAGGTTAGCAAACAATGTGAGAAGGCAGTAGGGAGGGCTGGGGGTATACTGGGATGTATAGGGAGAGGCATCATCAGCAGAAAACAGGAAGTTGCTATCTCTCTGTACAGACAGTTGGTGAGACCCCATCTGGAGTACTGTGTCCAGTTCTGGAGACCCCATCTCCGCAAGGACATAGACAGGATAGAGGTAGTCCAGAGGAGGGCAACTAAAATGGTGCAGGGTCTGCAAGAGAAGCCATATGAGGAGAGACTAAGGGAGCTTAATATGTATACCCTTGAGGAAAGAAGGAGAGGGAGGACATGATAGAAACTTTTAAGTACCTCAGTGGAATCAACAAAGTCCAAGAGGGTAGCATCTTTCAGAAAAAGAGACTTGCAAGAACAAGGGGACACAATTTAAAGATAGAAGGAGGCGGTTCAGGGGCAATGTGAGGAAGTGTTATTTCACAGAGAGGGTAGTGGATGCATGGAACAGCCTTCCTGAGGAGGTTGTGGGGTCTAAAACTGTGGGAGAATTCAAGAATGCACGGGACAGACATAAGGCAATTCTTGTGGGGGGTAGGAAGAAATAGGCTGTTGGTTAACTAGGATCTGCGGCCTATCCTGTAGGTAGGGGAAATGGGCAGACTAGATGGGCCTAGCAGTCCTTGTCTGCCATCAGAGTCTATGTTTCCCAGCTATGCACAATGTAGGTCACCTGTGTTCCTGTAGAAACTACTATGGTGGCAGAATCTAACAATACCACTACATCTGCCTAAATTTAACAGGTATCCTTTATATGTGTAAAATATACGTTGTTGTCAGTCTGACCTGAATAGTAGCGTCAATGCTCCCATGTATCCACGAGATGATATAGTGCCAGAGCTGCGGAAGCCGCAGTGTACACTTGTTCAGAAACAAGTTTGGATTTTTTTTTACTTGTTTGAGTAAAATGCTTCTTCTGTTTCCAAGTGCTTGCTTGTGCTGATCTAAGTTAATTTTGTTCCAGAAATGAGTGCTATAATCTTTATAAAGCAGCACTTGGAAAATTTGAGCCAGGACTCCATGCATGCACACTACAGTTCATGCTTAGAGTCCTGGCTTGAATTTTTCGAGTGCTGCTTTATAATGATTATAGCACTCCTTTCAAAATGGAACAAATTTTTATCATCACGAACAAGCACTTGGAAACAGAATGTGCCATCTACTTCCACAACACAGAAAAATCCAAGCTCATGTCTGAACGAGTGTACACCATGGCTCTGTTAAATTTATATAGGCCAAATGGTGTGACAAAGGCTGTTTTCTTGTGGAACTCAGGGGTTAAGGGGATTTGCCAATACCAATCGATCATGTCCATGGTACTGTTATAATGGGCCTTCTCCAGTCAGTCTAATAGTTTCTCAACCCTTTGCATAGGGTATGCATCAAACTTAGATGCAGGGCTAAATTTGCAGAAGTATATATAAAACTGGGTGATCCTGTCTGGTTTTGGCCCTAGCATAACAGGAAGTTGCACAGCATACCTTTTTAGCAATTTATTACAGTGTTCCACTAAGCCATTGGTCTGGGGGTGATACACTGATACCCGGAGACTTAACCTTCTGTAAACCAAACACCTCCCTCATAAGTTTTGACATTCAGTTGGTGACTTGATAAGTTAGAATCTGCTTCAGCAAACCAACTCAAGAAAACACCATTAACAACTCTTTGACCACTGACTGGGCTGTAGTGAAACAAAGGGGACTAGCCTTTGGGTAACGGGTAATGTTATCCATTATAATCACTATATACTGATACCCAGATATACTTATTATCAGGCGTTCCACCATATCAACCTCAGTTCTTTCAAACAGGCCTTCTATTATGGGCATAGGTATTAAAGGGGCCTTTTTTAATACTTCTTGGTGCCATCAACTGACTCTCGGTGCAGAAAGCACAAAAATCTGCTACTTTCTTTCATATACCTGCCAAGAAGAACTGGGCAATTATGCACTCCTAGGTTTTCTCTCTTCCTAAAGTACCCTGAGTAAGTATGGTATGGGTCAGCTTCAGTGCCTCACTTCTTGCAGAACTGGGAAACATTAACTGTTAACATAAAGCCCCAGTTTGTTTCTCTGGTTCTACTCTGTACAAAATATAATCTTTTCAGTTCAGACCTTGGAAAACTTTGTGCTTTTCATTAATGTACCGCTTTATCATTTCTCAAATTTAAGTTCTGGTAAACATTCCTGAGGACCTCATCAGCCTTTTACTCAGAAATTAAAAAAACAAATCTGGCCTGGCCTGGCCTCTAGAAGGGTCTAATGTTCTGCGGTAGATGTAGATGTAATTTCTTCATTTGAATTACCTCAGACCTTCAATGAACCTAGGTCCTCGTGGACCCTAACCATTATATCCTCATATAGAGGGGTCCCTTTTTCCTTGCTGCAATTGTGCCCCCAGGACTTCTTAAGCTTCCCTTCTGGTCCAAATAGTTCAGAGTCAGCAAAGGGAAGTATGTGTTCTACTCCCTCTCTCTGTGTGGTCTCCAGTGGGCTTGCACTGTCAGTATTACTTTGTAGGATGGTATGGAAACCTTCCCAGTCTCTGCCCAAGACTACTAACCAAGGTACGGTTCTGGAAATTCCCAACTTTATTATTTCTGCATGGTTGCCCGCATTTACCATACCGTACAGCCCGTAGGGTATATGTGGGTGTCCCCATGAGCACAGGCAATGTTTACGGGATCGCTCTACTGACCAAGGTTAGGTCCTACTACTCATTCCTTAACCAGTGTCTACCCACAGCCCGACTCCACCAGAGCCATGATTGTTTGGTTCCCCACTTGCTCTGGAATTGTACACGGTTTTTGGCCTGGGACTCATGTGTGAGCTGTAGCTGTGCATTCCGTGAAGTCACAATCCATGCTGTTAGAAAACTTACTACTATGTCCCACTTTACCACAACAAAAACATAGAATGTTACTATCAGGTCTATGATCTAATCCTCTTCCCCCCATTTGGGTAACTGGAGAGTGCTATATTGGGACTTACACCAGACCTTGGTGTTGTACCTTTTTGAAGTGGAGGGGTAAGTAATATTTCACCACTTGACCTCTTACCGATACCAGTACATGTGTTCCCTTACCCCCCAAAGTCCCTTCTCCCCTTTTCTGTGGGCATCTTCTCCTCCTCGGTCGCCTCCCAAGATTCTTTGTAGGTTCTGCAGTTCTTAGTGGCCTCTGATCTTTCAGCCTCCAAGTACTGTTCCGTAACTTTAACTAATGCAGCCAGAGTAATCTGTTCATGTCAGCTTACCCAGTCATAGACTTAATCTGGCAAATGTTCTATTACTGCTCCAGTAAATCCATAACTTTCTCTTATAAGTACCATTGGTTTTAATCACCCAATAGCCAAGTCTTTTCATTTTTGTGCCAGCATTCTAGGAAGTGTTCCGACCTTGAAACTCTAGGCGTGAAATTTCCATCAGTAACTCTCTTTGGTTATTTCAACCTGGTCTAATATAGCCACCTTTACCTGATTATAGTCTCTGATGCTGGCATCAGTTAGGCTTCTGTGCACAGCTTGGGTATCTATGGTCAGTTAAGGTACAGTGCGATTAACCCAACTTTCTTGTGGTCTGGTAGTGATTCTGTACTGGCAACTCTCTTGAAAGTCAGAAGGTAGGCCTGGAGGGTCATCCTTGGGGCCCATTTTTGTTAGCATGGGGTTGGGTCCTGTAGCGACTAAAATCTCTGTGAACTGGAGTTAAGGTATAGTTTCTTTCTGTGCTTGCTGCACCAGCTTCATAAACTCCTGGTGTTGCCAGTCTCTCTGCACTTGCAATTGCATGTTTTGGCCATCCAGTCCCATTGTATCTAGACATGTGCCAGTTGTTGGTATCTCTGAGCCTGCTGATGCTGTACTAGCTGTTGGTCTCTCTGCTCCAGATATTGGTCCCTCTGAGCCTACTGATGCACATTCTAGGCCATCTAGTCCCTTTGTATCCAGACATGTGCCAGTTGTTGGTCTCTCTGAGCCTAATGAAGTTGCTCCAGTTGCTGGTCCCTCTGCTCCAGATATTGGTCCCACTGAGCCTGCTGTTGTACATTCTAGGCCATCTAGTCCCTTTGTATCTGGAGATGTTATGCCAGTTGTTGGTCTGTCTGAGCCCTACTGATGTTGCACAAGCTGTTGGTCCCTCTGCCCCAGATATTGGTTCCTCTGAGCCTGCTGTTGCACATGCTAGGCCATCCAGTCCCTTTGTATCTGGACATGTTATGCTAGTTGTTGGTCTCTCTGAGGCTGCTGATGCTGTACCAGTCGTTGCTCCCTCTGCCCCAGAAATTGGTCCCTCTGAGCCTACTGTTGCATGTTCTAGGCCATCCAGTCACTTTGTATCTGGACATGTGCCAGTTGTCGGTCTCTCTGAGTCTGCTGATGTTGCAGCAGTTCTTGGTCTGTCTGCACCAGATATTGGTCCCTCTGAGTCAGCTGTTGCATTTACTGAGCCATCCAGTCCCTTTGCATCTGGGTCTGTGGTGGTTCCAGCTTTGCTAGGTATTTCAGGACTTTGTCCAAATCAGTCTTACCCATATTAAGATAAGGGGAAGGTCGATCCTACCGCTAAAGCTGCGGGTGACACGGTGGCAGACCAGGTGGCATTTTGAGAATACTCAGAACACTCCTGAGCCACTTTAGTTTAAATGAAAACTGCTTCAGGAAAAAAAAAATGTATAAGAGCTTGCATTCAGCTTTACACATCCTCCTTAGTTCATACTCTTGACAGTATTCCCAATCTTGGGTGTATTCCTCCCTGTTGAAGCCCCTTAAGGCACCTAACCCTCTTTGTTCCCTGATTCCCTGCAGACATTACCTCTTATGCCCCCTGATGATGGAGTCTCCTACTACTATTACCTTTCTAGTCCTTACCTTGCCCTTGGATTCCAAATTCATCTTAGTTGCCCCCCAGGGCCAAACATGGTTACCTGAGGAGCATAAGTTTATTGCACCCTCAAGGGCAAGACTGGACAGACCAAGTCACACAGAGGAGCAAAACAGTATGCTGTTGCCACCTATTCAAGAGGTTCTTAATCAGGAGCCCCCTGACAAATAACCTTTTGGTTTTGAATCGCTGTTGTATTATATTTTTGGTCCCTCACCAGTCTCTGAATAAATGGGGTTATATTTTATTTGCCATTGTTGCTGTTAGCAGCTGTGACTTTTGCTCATTTCTGTGTATGTATTCCAGTTAGCCTAACAGGAATCTGATATACTGTTGTCCCCTTAGAATTTCTCAAATCTAAATTTAAATAGTGCAGTATATGCTGTATCTCAGGTACCCTGTTCCAAAACCCTTTTATCCTCATAGAAAAGCAAAATTTCCTATAACATTTTTAAAATATTTCTTCCCTAAATTTTGAAGATTAACCCTTTGTTCTAGAACGCTGAACACTTATAAACAGGTTACTTTTGTCTAATCTTGTGATACCTTTGAACACATCGTCCCTCATTCTCCTTTTCACTAGAGTAAACAATCCCAGGTCTTTGAGCCACACCCAGTAGGTTAAGTTCTCCAGTATGATGAAAGGTACACTGTTAACCCTTTTTACATCATATTTCTAGTTGAAATCCCACATTATGATTGATTACCTTCTCTAAACTTCATTGGTGTCGCTGGTTGTTGTATCCGATTCCTTTCTTGGTAGAACTAAAATGCATGGAAATGGTGTAATTATACCCAACCATATTTTGTTTCAATTTCTTGCTCTATTCTTATTGCATACTTCCTGTACATTAGGAACACCCCAAACAATGCAGTCACTCAAAATGCAATAGTCTCCTCTCTCCCACTGAATCATGAGTGTCTAGACAGTGATGGGATGTTCTCAAGTACAGGAAAGATGCCGGGGAATTTATCAAAGTCTGTAAACAAATGTTTTTGTGTGGTAACACCAGTATGGTGTGCTGTCTGTTTTTCACTTTTAAAAAGAGAAAATGAATTGGATACAGACTACCAGCTGCATCAGCAAATTCAATGCATGAGGAGTTCACAGTGTCCCTTTAACTTTGCCACCCTGTATTGTATACTCCCTCCAATGCCTTTATGTCTATTTTGTTGTGGTGTGCCCAGAACAGTATGCAGTATGCAAATTATACAGCTAGCTTTTCTTTTTTTTTTTAATTTACATTTTTCAGGTTTTAACCCTGTTTTCTCCCTGTTGTGCCCGGGGACCCCAGCAAACTGCCCTACATGCGCATGGAGTTGCATGCACACCCTATGAAGCCGACTCAGCCCATTCCAACCCTCACCTGGCAATCACTGAACTCCCCGTAGTCCAAACTGCCATCTGCCCTCACCGGGGTGGCAGCCAAGGGCTGGGGAAACTCCACATCCCTCCCCGGGAGAGGAGAGCTGCCTCATGGCAGTTCAGTCTTGCTCCTCACCCTTCCCTATGCTGACCCCCGACAACCCAGGTTCAATCCCAAACCTGGGTCGCTGGCGTGGCACGAGGTATGACATCCAGCGTTTCAGTCCTCAGCACCACCAAGCTGGCCTACAGCTTGCTTTTCTTCTGTGTCTTGTTTGTTCCATCCTCCAATCAGTCTAGGTGAGGTGCAACCAAAAAATGTGTCTTTGCAGTGGTTAACGTGTCATCTTACTGTGTAATAATGAATCATTTCTTTGTTACAGACTGTGTGGAAAGAAGAAGAAGCTGGTGATAACAAGCACCAAAGGGAAAGGGAAAAATGAGCCTAGAAAGGATAAAAATAAGCAGGAAGTCAATGGAGAGACCAAGAAATCAGAAGAAATGGTGCAGCTCATGGACTCGGAAAACACAGAGTGCCAGCCCAAGCAAATGGATGACTCTGTTGCAGTTAGTGTGTCTGATGCGGAAGATCCTTCAGTTGAGGACATGAAATCTTCAGTGTAATAGACCAGCGTCTAGATTGTGACTAGAGGATAAGATCCTAGATATAAGCAAAGAATTGGGACTCTCAATGGCAAAATTGCTACTTGATAGATTTTCAATTAGCTCGCTTTTTTGTCAATTTTGGTCAATGTAACAAAATACTATTTCCAAAAGGCCTTTGTCAACATATATATGTGGACAAATTATACTGTAGTTTGTAAAAACTCAAGTGGAAGACATGTTGCTGACTGACACCTTGCTCCCAGTTTCTAATAGGAAATTTTTGCCTGTGCTTCGGCTGTTTAGAAATCTTGCTCCTCTTTACAGATCTCCAGATTATACTAACAGAACCATGCAGTAACCAGTAGTGTTTCTTGTATGCCATGTAGTGGGTGGTTCTACTAGATTTTTTATTTGAGCGTTCCCAAAAATCAATGAAGTATCATAAAATTATGTGCCAGTTGAGAAGAGACCATATGGGAGTTGTTTATGCCATCTGAAGACAGGACCATTTAAATTACTGATGGATTTCCACACTAGAATTGATGATATCCTTTACCAGAGTTTTGTCTGTATATAGTTATTTATAAAACAATTTGAACAAATCCACAAATCTGATTGGCTTTGAACTGTTACATGGTGTCTGGTTATCTCAGCATAACCAGAGAGCTTTGCTCTTGTGACTAATTGTTTCATAACACTTATCGATATTTTTTTATCATAGGAGTATTTTATAAGCAGAATAACTCACTTTAGGGTGCCTCTTTAAGCCAACTATACAGATACCTCCACTTTTGAAGGCAGTTATCTATGCCTCGTCATGCACGTGATGTGTCCGTATACCACACATAATGCACTGAAACCAGTTATAATTACACTCACTGTAACGACTAGAATTTAAAAATCATCTGACTTCCAAGAAAATCCTTGTATGGAGAATTGGTTGTATAAACCCAGTATTCAGCAGAGTAATTCTGCTTCATGTATCAAACCATCTTGTCTACTTCTTCTGACCCTGTATCATTCATTAGGAGGAATGTTCATGCAGTCAGGATAACCAAAGCTAAACCAAGTGTGTTGGCATATAGGCTCAACCTAGTATAATGTTAGAGTTGTTAACTCAGTATTGTACTGTAAAAGTATTGCAAGAAATTGGGTGTTATATTGAAAGTAAAACAACCATATACAGTACACATTTAGCTACTAAAAGTCACTGCACTACCAAAGGATATCTCTGTCTGCAGTAGCTTGTGTTTCCTAAGTAAATCACATGTTTATATCTATGACTCGATATTGTGGCTTTATTATTTTTTTTTTTTAAGTAGACTTTATTTTTAAAGAAGAACAAGAAAATACAATGCATGAGGGGAAAAAACAATCAAAAACATGAAGTTATAAGCAAAATAATACACAGAGATAAAGTAAAATGAAAAAGGTAAAACTACCCCCCCCCCGCCGCAGCTACTCAAGCCAGGATAGAAAAGATCATATATAGAGAAAAACAAATTATAACCAGATTATCCATTGACAAAAATTAAAGAAAAGATAAAAAAGTACATCCAATTGATTTTATTCAACTACGGTGCTAAAGATCAAGTATATAAAGGTCCCCATTTTGCAAAAAAAGAAGTTCTGTGCTGAACACTCGCAATATGTAATTTTAAAGTAAGGGCACTAAGGACCTCTTTATGCCACTCAAACCAAGATGGTGTATGGTCAGCTAACCAATGACACACGATAACCATTTTAGCAGCGGTATTAATGTGCACCATGTAATAGCACTGATAAGAAAATGAAATATCCCTCACCTTTCCCACTAAACAAATTTCAGAAGTGAAAAAAGTTGCAGAATTTTAATAGCTTCTCAAAATGGCTCTACTGTACCTTCTCACATTGCCATAATATATGCAGAAGAGAGCCATCTGCCTTATTACATCTAAGACACTGATTATGCTCCAAACGTCCCATTCTCCATAATTTTATAGGGTAAAGTACAGATTATGTAAAATTTTAAACTGCATTTGCTGATATCGATCCTGTTTTATCAATCTAAAATAGTATTTCCAAACCGTTGACCAATCTAATGCTTCCCATGTCAAAGAGAAAGAATTCTGCCAGTAATGGGCAATCCCAGTAGGTTTACAGGGAATCTAGTGATTGACATCAGCTATATAACTTTGCTACAGCATGCTGCATGCCAGCTATCGAGAAAAAGTCTCAAAAGTGGGATGCCAGCATTTTTGTCCATGGTGAAGGCCCAAAACATGCTGTTAATGACCCAGATAATTGCAAGTATTTAAAAAATGAGGTGCTAAGTTATACTTATCTCGAAGAGATGGGAGGTCCATAAAAAGATTATCAGAAAGAAGATCACTGACCAGTATTAAAGAATTTAATGACAAAATGAAGGGCGGAATAGGCCATTGTGCAATTTTAATATTAGGGTTGTAGAAAAGTGGCTGCGCAATACATTGTGGTAATGTTAAATGCACGCTGAAAATAGAAAATAAAGTTAAAAATCTATGTTTTGACCTTAGGTCTTCTTCAGGAAATATCTAAAAGAGAAAAAAACAAAGTTAGTGCACAATACATTGCCTAGGCTGAAACCCATAGTATCGATCTATCTGAGCATGAGCATGTAAAGACCAGTACAGAGGCATAGTTTTTAATTTTGGTGAAAGCGACTTAGGAGGTACATATTGCAGTGCCTGTATCATTATTTTTTCTCTAAGACAGAGAGCCTGTTCCAGGGACAAACAGAGTGGCACATAGGTTCCCTGTTCTTCCTGTAAAGACTCCCCATTGAAAATACTTAGTGCCATGAAGGGCTAAATAATAAGCAAAAGAATTAGATAATTGCAAACTCCCATGCACAATAGGGAATGGGTATTGTGGTTTTAATCTTTGTACATTTTTGATCAACTCTGTAATATGGTAACACTATAAATTAATAGGGCCTGTGTAGGGGTGTCTGTAATGGTGTGAAAGACCCCATGTTAGTTTTGGACTAAAACACGCAGAGCAAAGTTGAGCAGTTCTAGCTGCCCAAACCTCCTGAGAGGACTTTCTTATACCATAAGAGAGAACCCGTGGTAGTCCTATTAACTTATTATAACTTGAGTTAGCAATAGTCATTTTTTAGTTTTAGGAGGTTTTTTTTTTCATTTTAAAAGTTAAATGAAGCTGTTCTTCCCCTGGCAGAGAAGTGGAGTGCTTCACACATAACATTCCTGCTGAATAAACCACTTTAAGCAGGATAAGAGGTAAAATACCTCTGTGCACCGATTGGCTAAAATCATACAAGTGATTTCTAATCTGTAATACTGATATACATGTATCCTTGGTTCATTCGTTCTGCTCTTTCTGTAAAATAAGAGTTGTGCCTAAATGAGGCATCCTAGTGTGAAAATGTCAAGTAAGTAAAATAAAGACTCTTGTTGGTTTGTAAGGTGTCTTGAGATATTTTATGTAGAAGGCACGATAGTAAATCCAAACTTTACTATATTCTAGTCTGTGTTATTTTATTTAGTTCTGTTTTGTATTGTTGCAACCCATTCTGTATGTGGTTTTGGGTTATTTTAAAGATTTTAAGAAAGAAAGCGCAGTTGAGTAAATCATGTACATGAGTAGCAGTATTAAAAAGTACACAAAACCATGCAAGTTATAAAAAGATCTTTTGTTATGTCTGTATGATACCTTTATTAGGTTAACAAAAAGTTAAATATACAAGCTTTCAAGGCTTAGTGCTGCTCATCAGGTATGTATATACCATACATGATGAAGAATCACTAAACCTCAAAAGTTTGACTTTTTAACTTTTTGTTAGTCTACTAAAGCTATCGGGCCGGATTTTCAAAGGGCCCTTAGATCCACACAAGCTGCTGCAAACAACCATGTTGCATCACATCTAGGTGTGCCAATTACAGTGTGCCATATTTTACAAGAAAAGCGTTCTGTGTGGCAAGGTCCCCAGATAGAGGCAAGAGATCCACTGCATCAACAGAATAACACAAGGGACGAGAATGACGCAAGCCACACCAAAAAGAATAATCGTGCAAGTTGAGTAAAAAAAAAATGACTCAAGGAATGAAAATGACACAACTTGAGTCAAAAAAGTGGTGCAAGTTGAGTCAAAAAAATGCCCCAAGGAATGAAAATAATGCAAGTTGAGTAAAATAAATGGTGCAAGTGACGAGAATGACGCAAGCTAATTAAAAAATACAGCAGATGAAATGGCCAAGACTAAGCCACCAAAATGTTCTTAACTAGTCCTTCAGGGGAATATTGGCCCTTAAAAGTAGTAGAGTCAGGTCTGACTGCCTGCTGTGGGCCTCTTTATATACTCTAATGTTCCTTACAGTGACATGCATCTTAGGCACATGGACAGGAATCACATTTCTTGAAAATCACAAATAAGGGGAAGGTGCATCATTTCAATGACATAGGCATCCCTTCCGACGTGGCGCAGGCATTTGTTTGGTGCAAGCCAGTCCGGTGCCTGTAGACCTGTTTTTGATGCAAGCACCATTTGAAAATCAGAAATGACACAAGCTTTGACGCATCCTGCTCCTTGCATCAGTTGTTTTTGATGCAAGCACCTTGTGTCATTCTCTGGCCTTTGAAAATCCTGCCACTTGTATTTACCTAACAAAAATATCCTGTTTTTGTTTCTGTTGTGGTTTTGTGCGGGATAACGCAACACACCCTAGTCTTCATGTGCGTTGCAGACTTCTGAAAGAATCATGCATATACATCAAGGATACAATAACCAGTTAAGATATAAACTTGTGGTTTGCCTAGGAAACACATATTACAAGTTCAGGCAGTGAGATTTGAAAGTTGGGCAAACCACATGCACGACCCTCTTTCCTCATCCATAATTGCCATCACAAATGTGCCCATCACCTTCACGTACTGAAAACTTTCAATAAAGTCCTAAAAACTCCCCTGATTTTAAATAAATAAATCAATAAATAATTAAACATCCTTTCCTGTCATGATCCCTTTCTTACACATATACATGTACACATATACACATATAAAACGGTGTCAGTGGCTCAGTAGGTAGCACACTCGCCTCTGAGGCCGGGAGATTAGAGGGCTGTGGGTTCAGTTCCCACATCTGGCACTTGGGTTAATATCCCAGTACTGACACTGTAGTGCAGCATGAGAGGGATGCTGCACTTCTGAGGTGCCGTCTTTCGGATGAGACGTCAAACTGAGGTCCCATCTGCCTGGATTGGTGGTAGTTCAGGTGAATGTTAAAGATCCCATGGCACTTATCGAAAAGAGAAGGGGAATTTCCCTGGTGTCCTGGCCAAATTTCCCTCATTCACTAAAAATACCACCAACAGTTTCACCTGATTCAAGGTCAGTTGGTTATTCATCTGTATCCCCCTCCCCCAGGTCGTGCCTGAAAATAGGCAGGATTTGTCTAGTTCACTTACCCGGTCAAAAAAACCTAAATACAATAAAAATAAATACAGTTTACAGTTCTAGTTCCTGGTATATCTTTGATGATCATGAAAAATCCCCCTCCTGTCCTTGCCAGCAGGGCAATCTCTGTTGCTTACCCTGGCACAGAAAAAAACTGAAGCCCTGGCTATATGTAAGGCCTTCTGTTGTGTATGAGGTGGTGAACATTCTGCCAGAGGAATTCTGCAGATGTTTTTATTCCTGTATTCCATAATAAACATTACATCTATTGTATGTGTAGAAAAACATGATTGATGGTTGGAAAGAAACTAGTTATTTTTAAACAAAAAATATACTTGTTTGTAATAAAAAACATTGACTTTTTTTTAAATTGTTTCTCAGTTCACCTATTTTATAAGCACAATAAAACACTGCAGGATGCTGATAGTCTGGGGTTTATGCACTTTTCATTGGTAAAGGCACATAGTGCAAGTGCCTTGTGCCTTACTATACACCTAGGTGTGTATTAACCCTAGACAACTAATGCCTTACTGTGTCTTAATGCCTACCAAATAAACATTAATTAACAATAAACTAGAATGGAGTTTTGTGCAGCGCGCACTGAATATCATGAGATACATCTCAGGTGTGATCACATTTCATAGAGCACAGTACAGTACAGGGTCTTCACTACCTATTATTTATAAATATATATTCACAGAGACACACAGATGTGTATTGCAGTGGTTGAAATAGGACTGGAGCTGGAGGAATGGTTCCTAAACAGCTATATATGTAATTGGCAAGCATTTATATTCAAAAGATTGGACACACAAATCTGGTGAAATTTCCTTTAGAAGCATTTGTGTTTCAACAGTCCCCTTTCCGCTTGTCCAGACGTCCTTTTATATTTATATTTCTAGTTCCATTCAGTTATTGTAAATGTCCTGTGTACTCAAAATAGCGAGAGTTTTGGTTCTGTCTTTGTTGTACTACCACCAGAACGTCTATGATTTATGTGTTAAAAGACCTAATACTGCTACAGTAATGTATATTTTATTTGACACTCCATGACAGTCACAGTACCCTGTCTCTGTCTTTCTTTTATTTATGGCAAATATTGCAATATATGGGTGGTCTTTTTCCCTTAGGGAATTTATGATATTAAAAACCCATAATACTTTAGATTTGTTATCAGAAAGTCATAATACCATTTTTCTAAGATCAGATCAATGGTACTATGAGATAGAATGTTTAGAGAGTTCCATATATTGCAAAAAATCCAGATGGGACACGAGCAGTAACTGGGTTTGCCTTTCTGTCTCAGGATTCTGGTGACATAAACCACTTGATCTTCACATTCATGGTTTATGATATCAGCAGTTCCCTTGATGGAATTACAGCCCTGTTACTGATGGTTTCCTGCCCATTACTCTATTGATAATTTATAGGTACCAGTTAATTCCCTGCAGACAGCTGTGCTGGAGAACCATGTAATACCCTTTTGCTGACATCAGAGCAGTGAGAAAGCCATTTCTCTTTTATGTCACACACAGTTGTCCCTTGGCATGTGCTTCACAGTTGACAACAGAAACTCTTAAATGAAATGAATCTTGTTGATTTTCTGTCTTGATGTATATAGTACATATAAGAATATAGGCCTGAACAGAAATCTAAGGTGGTAAATTGCTTTTCGGCTTGTTCTGATTTTGCTAATTGTCTGAGTACCCGAACCTTCTGAGCCATTTACCGCCTTGTATCTTACTGGAAAGTATGCATTATTATGTATGTTAACAATTATTAATTTTGTAAGCTTATGCGTCATGCTTTTTATGGCTAAGAGATGCTTGCAGTATGTGTATAGGATGTGCAAGGCATGGCAGTTTTATTTTTATGGCACCCAATCCATGAGGCTCTGGGCACCTTACATAAAACAGCCTGAATAAAAAAGCATAAACCGTCAAGCACAAAAATGTACGTAACAGATATCGCCAGACCCATAACACACATTGAAAGATATTTTTTTAGCAGTTTTTTAACATGTCAACCAAGGGGGTCCTCTAACCTCTGGGGGTAGTGCTTTCCAAAGTTTCAGTGCAGCAATCCCAAATGCACTATTCCTCAAAAATTTTAGGTATGATCACTGAATAGAGAGGAAGCCCGCCTCAGAAGACCAGAGAAAGCAGTTGGGAGCCCATGGGATCAGGAGATTTTTCAGCAAGCCCAGACTTAATCCATGCAGGGCTTTCTAGGTCAACAAACACACCTTTAGTAGAATGTTGCAACAGTTAGTAAAATGCTAGGTTTATCCTACAAGTGAGAACAATTAATGGATTACAAAATCCTACTCACAACATAAGTGGGTTAACTGGACACTGTTATCACCATTCACCCCAACACACACACAAACAGAAGGTCGACTTTTAAATTCTCTGCATCTCACCCCTCTCCCAAATTCATAGATTTAGAGTGATTTTCACAGCAGCACCCACTGTTGCAGTAGGGCTGTGGCAGCGCTGTGCTTTTCCCCATAGCACTCCTGCCTTGTCTGTACCTTTACACTGCCCCAGCACCCTCCATAAATCTGTGATCCCACCTTGAGATACAATCCCCTCCACTAGAATTCCATTTTACTGTGCAACGTAAGTTATGCAGCAGGATAAAAAAAAAAAAAACTAGATCTTAAGATTTTATTTGTTATAAAAACATCAATAGTCAGACATATTTATTGGGACCTTGGGAATCTCTTGACAATAGAAGAGTGGAAGAACTACACATTTAAAAAAAAAACTTTAAACCAAAAACATATTACATTTTAGAATAATTGTGCTTCCTATTATGGAAAAGGTAGGACATTCATCTATTTTGAACTGTGTATATGAGTACCTTCTTGTGCACATAATAGGTCTTCACATGCAAGGGGATTGTCAGCACAGATTGGTTGGATTAGTGCAGCTTACCTTGCATTTTTAGTTGTAAATGAGCATATATGAGCTAGTACCATTAAGAATCAAAACACAAAGGAAAGGTAGTGCTTGGTGAAATGGGCCAGCTGTATAAGTACTTTGAACAGTCACACACGCACTACAGCGTGCAGAGAGACCAGGCACCAGTAAATATTTATGTTCACTGTTTCTGTTTGAAAGTTGGCAAACTCGTACATCATGTAGAATTAACATTGTTCATGCAAACTCGCATGAGTACGATGTGAAGTCCCTGCCACTGAGAGAAACAGAGGAGCAGCATGATGCAGACTAAGTTACCACCGTCATGCACTGTCAGCCAATTGCATTAATGCATCAAAACTTAGACATTTATAAATATACTGTAATTCAGGGAAAAAAAAACCTGCTTCAGAACTGGTGAGCAAGAGCTGCTGAAATCAAACAATGTTTCTTACATACCTCTCAACCTCCTGTCTCATAAATCAGGGACAAGGCTTAAAAAAATCAGGGACAAAGGATCAAAATCAGGGACACTTCTTCAAAATTAGAGATATCCACTCAGGAAGCTGGTAGAATAAAGGGCTTAGTGTAAAATGCATTTCCTAAAGAAGAACAAGTCTGTAATTTTAATGTTTGACATTAGTTTGTGCTTATAACCCCCACTGTTTGGTCACAGAAACACAATTTTTAGGAGGGACAGAGTAAAATTTTGAGGCAAAATCAGGGACGTCCCTGAAAATCAGGGACAGTTGAGAGGTATGGTTTCTTAAGATTTCGGATGACTTCGCTATTACTCCGGCAGTGTAGGTTATGCCAACATCAAGAAGCTCCTCCCACTCTTCATTTTGTGCTGCCTAAGAACTAGGGGAAATGGGGACTATGAATACAATGTGGAGAAACTCTGTCTTGCAGATTTCTGATGCAGTTAGTGGTAGAAGGAACAGTCATGTCACAGCCATTGAGTTAGAATCACATTATCGGCACTTTTCTGTTAAACTGCAATGCCAGTTCCTGAATGGTGGCACATGATAATGACTCATAGCCTCTGCATATGTTAGGATCACATTTTCAATGCATCGTTGTATCATTACAATTTACACAACAGTGCTTTTTCAATGCACCATTGCATGAATTGTAATAATTAGCTGAAAAGGCCTAATTTAAGCTATATATTTTAATTTCACCGTAATTTAGGACATGGTTCAGCATGTATTGTTTTAAAAACTTCATTAACTTCAGTAAAAAATTTCCAAAAGTTAAAAAATCTTTAGATGTCTTAACAGTCTATGTACAGGGAAAAAGCTGTTTGTGCTTACTTGTTCCAAGATATTGATGCAGCAGACATTCTGGAACATACTGTAATTGTGACTCCTGGCATGGCTGCAGAAGGTTGCAAAACCCTAAACGGAGTACAGGTACTTGTATTTTTTTGAACAAGATCATTAGATGCAATATCTTGTTGCATCCATTTTCTTACATTATGGGACTTGCTTCCGAAAGTCTGAATTTACCGTCATTCATCCAAAATAGTCCTCCTTGACTACTTTTCCAATAGCACAGCATACATCCACTCAGCGTCAGCTTGCATCCCAAGCTGGACACAAGCTGCTGCAGTTTGCTTCTTTCAGACACATAATTATTAGCTGCTGAAAAGTTGGGCACTGTTTTGTCCAACAGAGCAGACATACTGTACTAGTAACAACTAAGTCTTTGGAAGCACCTGCATCTAAGTGACAAAAAACAAAATTTGGGCCTGCAGTCCTGTTGATGAAGCTTAATATCTCCAGACTTCCAAGTGGTGCTCCATCAATGCTCCATCAAGGGTGTCAATAGACAGACACCATTGTCAATGGCTTATGAGGAATTATATGAAATGGCCCAAACCCTTTTACAATGCCTCATTATAAATGTCAGAGAGCCCTTTTAAAGCAACAGTACACCAAATAATGTTTTTCCAAAAAGGTAGTTCCTGCTACTCCTGCTACAGTTAATAAAAATACCAGCTTACCTGTCATATCTACTTTTTTTTTTTGGTAATCCTTTTTACCTTGTCTGGCATCTCCAGTCTGCATTTTCCACATCTAGCATCAGTCTTTTTCCTCCAGCCGCCATCTGGTTCTGCCCGAGCCCCTCAATGAAGCCCCCACTGTCCAATTACCTCCACGGCTTGTCCCACGCGGCGGGGCAGCAGGGAGCCCCCCTCACTCCCCACTGAACCAGGATCCAGTACCGGCAGTGGTGCCCCCTCCCCGAGACTAGGCGTCCTCAAGATGGCCATCAAGCCGCTGCAACCGAAGTGCCATGTTTCCCCTTGTTTTTCCCCTGGGCCAGCATGACGGGGGCATGCAAGGACACCAAGGAGGAGGGTACATACATGTCCGCACATGCTCCCTCCAGCGTCATGCCCCAGTGTCACCCCTTACAGTGCAGTGCCAGTTCACTGCCCCCAGCCTCCGCCAGAGGTCACAAGTGAGCCAACTACTGGTGTCCCCCCTCCCCGGAGAGGGAGAGCAGTCCAACGGACGCTCAATCCCTCTCCACCCCTACCAACCCCGGCAACCTGAGTCCGTTCCCAAACCCGGGTTGCCAGCATGGAGCAAAGTGTGGCATCCAGCGCCTCAACCCTCAGCGCCACCGGGCCGGCTATATCTACTTTGTAGGTACCTCCTATGCTGTGCACCTTGAGTTTTGTATTTTTTTGATCCTAACCCTTGCCAGGTCTACATTGCTATTTCTAAGCCAAATTTGATGGCCATGTTTTTTCCATGAGAAAAAAACTCAAAACATTTAAAAAGTACTCAGATTTTAGTGGAATTAGAACATGAAAAGTATGTCTCTTTGTAGATGACACAAAGATCTGCAACAGGGTTGATACACAAGATGGAGTGGAAAGGATGAGAAGGGACTTGGCAAGGTTGGAGGAATGGTCAAATGTATGGCAGTTCAGATTCAATGCAAAGAAGTGCAAGGTAATGCACATGGGAAACAAAAACCCAGGGGAAGCGTACACAATGGGGGGTGAGATACTGACAACAGTAAAAATAGAAAGGGACCTGGGGGTAATTATATCAGATGACCTAAAGATGGGCAAGCAATGTGAGAAGGCAGTAAGGAAGGCTGGTGGGATACTAGGATGCATAGGAAGAGGCATCAATAGTAGAAAACAGGAAGTTGTTATCCCTCTGTACAGACAGTTGGTGAGACCCCATCTGGAGTACTGTGTGCAGTTCTGGAGACCCCATCTCCGCAAAGACATAGACAGAGTGGAGGCTGTCCAGAAGAGAGCAACCAAAATGGTGCAGGGTCTGCACCAGAAGACATACTGAAAGAAAGACTAAAGGAGCTTAATATGTTTACCCTTGAGGAAAGAAGGGAGAGAGGGGACATGATAGAAACTTTCAAGTACCTCAAGGGAATCAAAGTCCAAGAGGGTAGCATCTTCCAGAAAAAGAGATGTGCAAGAACAAGGGGGCACAATTTGAAGATAATGGGGGGACAGCTCAGAGGTAATGTGAGGAAGTATTTTTTCACAGAGAGGGTTGTGGATGCATGGAACAACCTCCCTGAGGAGGTTGTGGAGTCAAGAACAGTAGGGGAATTCAAGAATGCATTGGGCAGGCATAAGGCAGTCCTGGGGGGGGTGGGAGGAAGTAAGCTGTTGGTTAACTAGGATCTGCAGCTTATCTGTTAGGTAGGAAAATGGGCAGACTAGGTGGGCCAAGCGGTCCTTATCTGCCATCAAATTCTATGTTTCTATGTTCTATTTTACCACCAAATAAAACTGGAAGGTGCTTGGATTATTTTATAATGAAAAAAAGGTATGGTCACATCTTTTGCTGCATTTCATTGCACTGCTGCTTTAAGGTATAATGCACACTGAAAAGGGCACCGACATGTACATCCCTTTGAAAAATTCTGGATGGCATTCTGGGAAAGGCATATCACTTTACACCAGGCCTACAGCTGGCACATTGTGCACACCCTCACTATGGTCTTTCACACTCCATATCCACAACTCAGAATCCACATGTGGGCAGCCCCATTTTCCTGTATTGTGTTTGTCCCCATTTAGAAATGCACATGTGTATCTGTCTGATTGTCTGTGTGTCTTTGTGGGTACGTCGTGACTTGTGCATCATATCTTACACTCCCTTTTTGCACTGTTGCTGCCATTGACTTCTTCATGTTACACACAGTGCCCAGAAGCTTTGAGATGCGAGCTGTAAATGCACAAATTATCATAGATTCCAGCAGAAAGGTCAGCCTGCTGTGAACAGTGGAAGTCAATTTTAAACTTGAGGCACAGAAATTAGTGCTACACAGGGCTGAAATATTTTCTTTGCTTATAAAAAGGTCAAAATGTATTGTACTTGGGAGTAAGATTATATGTCTCAGTGTACATGTCCTGTATATAAATCCATTTCTGGTCTGATAGAGTTGAGCAGTGTCCATCATCACAGTTCAATTTTTTTTCCATCATGACCTGTCCTACTTATTGAATACATTTAGTATACATATATAGTCACATATTTCTTTTAATTGGTCCTTCCTTCTGCCAGTCCCTGAATGTCTCTGTGTTATGTCGCTTGTGAATGTTCTGCTTTTATTGTATTGTATTTATGGAACTCTCTTAGAGTGTAATATTTGTATATTTGACTTTGAACCCAAATAAAGAAAAACATGGGGTTTAAAGCATAAATATGCTGCCATTAAACCAATTAAATATACACTTAAAGATCATTTCTGAAATATATGTATGTACAATGTAGTGGTCCGAATTTAGATATTTAAAACGCACTTTATATTCTTTGAACATTTTAATATTATAGCATTTATACTTTTTTAATGTTTTCTAATGAACTGTATAAAGTGTTCATGGGTGGTTCCATTCCAAATGTGGATAGTAGGTTGATTGCGACATTATCCTTGGTTTGGTGTCTGGCCAGTGTTTTCTCAGATTTGTTCAAATCATTTAGAGCTTTCCAGTAGAAAATATATATATTTTTTTGCCCTCTCAAATGGTAATTTTTATACAGCACGTGGAACTTTCACCATTTTAATTCCTGTTGGGATTTCTACTTCACATTACTTCCAGGGTCCTAGATTGGAATGGTTTTTGCATACAATACCTAAAATGTACCACAGAGACCTATTGAACTTAGTCTGTTTGCACCCTTCTGTCCTACATAAACATGAATTAGAATTATTCTTTTACATCACAATTCAGAATTCCTCTCTGATTTAGGCTGCAACTTATCATTGCAAGCATATTTTAAGGCATACTTTAGCTGGTGTCATTTTCATTTGTCGCATGCTCTAATTTATCTTTATTTTAAGTAGCTTGAGGACTGGCAGTGATATTTGTCACTGCTAGCCTGTAGCCAAAGAATGTGGCGAGGAAGACACTCTCCAGTGTGGCCTGCTAGAACTTCAGGAATCTTATAATGGGGACTGGCCAAATAGCAATGAAATTAGTGTGTGTTAACTTCTGGTTGGGAGGTTGCATGTTTGACCCCTTTCTCCCATCTAAGCATAATAATACCCTGATGTTAACTAAGAAGAGGTTCACCTGCCCAGGGGAAGAATGAACATATTGCCTTTCCAGATTTGATTTCAGAGACAGAAATCAACTTACATTTTTTTTATGGATTACCATCCCATTTACTTTGCCAGTAGGTCTGCTAAGGAACCTTGAACATCCTGCTTTTAGTGATTTTAACTCTCTCCAGCTGTTCCGCATGACCTTCACCCAGTCTGCTCCCTCATGGGTAATCCAGTTAGGACTTTTTCCATGACTTACCAAACATAAAACTTTAATACATTGAACTGCTAATAATATCTGCACCACTTGCTGTCAGAACAGTTCTTTACATAAAGGAAGGAATAAAAGCAACAGAACAAAAGGGTAAACAGGGAGGAGAAGAAGCACTGTGGGTAAATTTGGAGACAGGCAATGGCACCACAATCCGCACAGGGGTTGTATACAGACCCCCATCTCAGGGGGAGGAAATGGACAAGGAAATGATAGAAAGTATACTTAGAATGGCAGAAAAAGGGGAGATACTGCTGATGGGTGATCTGAATATGCCAGATGTTAACTGGAGTGCAGTTGCAGCTGCCACTTCGAAGAGTGCAGTTATTCTAAATGCCCTACAGGGGGCATGCCTTAGACAACTAGTACTGGAGCCCACTCGAGAGGGAGCAATATTAGACTTGATACTCTCAAATGGAGATGGAGAGAGGATCACAGATGTAGAAGTGGGTAGTCATCTGGGAACTAGCGACCATCGAACAGTATGGTTCACAATAAACACAGTAATAGAGTCAAGCCATACAAAGACAAAAGTACTGGACTTTAGGAGGGCTGACTTTGCCATAATGGGTGAGTGCCTAAGGAATGCACTAGCAAATGGGCAGGAAGGAGGGGTGGAAGAACAATGGGGAATAATAAAACTGCCATCACAGAGGTAACAAGCCTTTGTGTGAAGCAAATAAACAAAACAAGACGATGTAAGAAACCACTATGGTTCTCAAAGGAAGTGGCAGTGAAGGTTCAAGAGAAAAAGAAAGCATTCAGGAAGTACAAGGAATTGCAGAAGGAGCAGGACAGAGAACTGTATCAGTTAAAGCAAAAGGAGGCTGGGAAGGCAGTCAGAACAGCAAAGGCCCAAACCGAGGAAAACATAGCCAACTCAGTTAAGAAGGGGGATAAAACCTTTTATAGGTACATCAGGGAGCAAAGGAAGACCAAGGGAGGGATAGTGAGGCTTAATAAAGGGGAGGAGGGTGGGCAGAGGAGACTGTGAAAAGCAGAGATACTAAACAAATATTTTGCTCAGTATTTATGAAGGAAGAGGGAGATACATAAAACAAACAGTAGTAACACTCTGGATACAGAAGTTGATACCAGCCCATTTACAGAAGAAAGGGTTCTGAAAGAACTCTTAAAACTGAAGGTGGACAAAGCAAGGGGCCTGATGGATTCATCCCAGAATTCTAAAAGAACTAAGGGTAGAACTAGTGACACCACTGACTACCCTTTTTTAACAAATCATGGAGGATGGGTGGTACCCGAGGACTGAGGAGGGCAGATGTGATTCCCCTTCACAAAAGTGGGAGCAAGGCAGAAGCAGGAAACTATAAACCTGTTAGTTTAACCTCAGTGATAGGAAAATGATGGAATCACTTCTAAAGGAAAGAATTGTTGAGTATCTAGAGGCCAGAGGGCACAGGACCCTAGGCAGCATGGATTCACAGCCGGAAGGTCATGCCAGGCCAATCTGATAGATTTCTTTGACTGGGTGACCAAAGTAGTAGATCAGGGAGGGGCTGTGGACATGGCCTACCTAGACTTTAGCAAGGCATTTGACACAGTCCCACAAAAGATTAATATACAAGTTAGCCAGCCTGGGAGTGGGTCCCAAGATGACAGCCTGGGTAAAGAATTGGCTGGAGAATAGGACACAGAGAGTTATAGTAAATGGAGTCCACTCAGAAGAAAGGAGGGTTACTAGTGGGGTACTGCAGGGTTCAGTATTAGGACCGGTCCTCTTCAATGTCTTTATAAGCGACATTGCAGAAGGACTGGAAGGAAAAGTATGTCTCTTTGCAGATGACACTAAGATCTGCAACAGAGTTGATGCACAGGGTGGGGTGGAAAGGATGAGAAGGGACTTGGCAAGGTTAGAGGAATGGTCAAATGTATGGCAGCTTAGATTCAATGCTAAGAAGTGCAAGGTAATGCACCTGGGAAACAAAAACCCAGGGGAAGAGTACACAATGGGGGGTGAGATACTAACAACAACAAGAATGGAAAGGGACCTGGGGGTAGTCATATCAGATGACCTAAAGATGGACAAGCAATGTGAGAGGGCAGCAAGGAGGGCTGGGGGGATACTGGGATGCATAGGGAGAGGCATCACCAGTAGAAAACAGGAAGTTATTGTCCTCTGTACAGACAGCTGGTGAGACCTTATCTGGAGTACTGTGTGCAGTTCTGGAGACCCAATCTCCGCAAAGACATAGACAGGATGGAAGCTGTCAGGAGGAGCAACTAAAATGGTGCAGGGTCTGCACCGAAGTCATATGAAGAGAGACTTAGGGAGCTTAATATGGATAGCCTCGAGGAAAGGAGGGAGAGGGGGGACATGATAGAAACTTTCAAGTACCTCAAGGGAATCAACAAAGTCCAAGAGGGTAGCATCTTTCAAAAAAAGAGGTGTGCAAGAACAAGAGGCACAATTTGAAGATAGAAGGGGGCGGCTCAGAGGTAATTTAAGGAAGTATTTTTTCACAGAGAGGGTTGTGGATGCATGGAACGGCCTTCCGGAGGAGGTTGTGGAGTCAAAATCAGTGGGGGAATTCAAGCATGCATGGGATAGTCATAAGGCAATTCTGGGGGGTGGGGGTAGGAGGAAGTAGGCTGCTGGTTAACTAGGATCTGCAGCTTATCCAGTAGGTAGGGAAATGGGCAGACTGGGTGGGCCAAGCGGTCCTTATCTGCCGTCAAATTCTATGTTTCTATGTAGAATCGGGTGCAACAAGTCAACCAGAATTTCAAGTCCATCCTCCAGATTAGCTTTGCAGGACATTTCTGAAGGACAGAGGAATAGGAACATGCCCCTTCAGATACTCGTGGCTCCATATACTGCAGGTTTGTAGCCCTGCAACTGCAGAAAAGTGCAAAACCGTCTACTTGTGGCAGCAAATATTTCACTAATCTTAGAAGTCATTTTTTCAGATAGTTGATTGCCATAAGCCAAGTAGTACAGGCAGTACTGCATTAGGTTGAAAGGTCAGGACACTAGTGTTTAATTTAGTAATCTTTTGTAAACTTTTTGTGGCATCAGCTGGTTGCTAAAGACCTGCCAGTTCATTCATAATAATGTACAGATTGTCACAAAGCTCAAATTACAAATGTTGAGTTGGCTTAAGTGGGGAGGATATTCTTTGCCAATATGTCACTTATTCAGATGCTGGACATCTAACGTAAATCACCCCAGTTGAGTTTATAAACTAGTATGGGAGCAATATGTCCCAAGTAGGCTCCTGTACATTGTAGCACTTGATCTGGTTAAAGGAAACCATTAGGTCAGTTGAACAGTGTCACAACAAGGCCAAAAGGGGGGTGGGAGTTGATCAGCTCTAATTCTGACAACACCACTGATAACTTGTGTTGCCAGACACTGCTTTGCCCCTTACGTACATTGCGCCTTCCTTGTTTTTGTTTCCTGTAATCCCCACGTCTCCTGGCTTCCAGTCTCGTGACGTTCTGTCTCAGACCTGTATACATACTTGTCATCTGCTTTGTCCTCAGGAAGGGATGCGACACTAGTTTGCAAATGCTGTACATATTTATTGTAGTATGCTAAAATTTGCAAAGATATTTTTAAGTTGTGGTGATGTAAATAATAAACACTGCTTGTTTACTATTTGAAAGACTCAGGCCTGTCTACTTTCAAGGTGCTGTTTGAAAATGTGAGCAGCATTCTCATTTTATTATCATCCTAGTACTAGATGTATTTTTTTTCACATTTAACATATTAAAAATGTAAGGATATGTTAGTATATATTTTATTCACTCTAGTGCTTGGTTCATGTTTAATACAATAGCACCGTAGTTATGCATACTGATTTTGCTGATCTTTGCTACAAACTGTAGCTATTAATATTTCTTTTTAGAGTATGTGAGCTACTGGAATTATCCACTTTGTGCCCCAGTGTCAAAGGGCTCTGCATCTCTAATGCATCAAGAAGAAAGAAATGTGTCCTTTTTCTCTCTCTCTCTCTCGCTCTCTTTTGCATCCACCAACCTAGCAGTAACTAAGTTAATATTCCTACAGCAGGTCAGGGAAGTAAATGCAAAAGAGATTAACAAATAAGCCTCTCTGTACTTCTCCTGCCAAGCCTTCCCACTTCTGTTTCCAGCTTCTGACAAGCAGAAGCTTGCATTGCATCCCCCCTTCCAATAGTTAGGCTATTTGGTACAGCAGCTGTGTTTTGAGGTTTTAGCCAGTGAGATTTTGTTTATAGCAGATTGGTTTGGCTGCCAAACTCTGCCTCTTGTTATGAATGCGTGCAGACGTTTTTTATTAGTTTCCTCAATGCAGCATCTCCAGTGCCAGTAGAAGCCGTTTGTAGTCCACCAAGCCGCATGCATTTGGGGGATAATGGGCTGAGTTTCAAAGCTGGCCAGCTGCGCATGCAAACAGGTACGTCATGTGCAAAAATAGGGCCAGCCAGCTCTGGCTCCATATTCAAACAGCGCGATCCGAACTGACCACACTATCTCAATATTGGACTCTGGTAGCACAGTCCACAGTAAGTAGTCACCATGTTTGGCGCAGCACTACCAGAGGGTGGGACTGAAGACAGCCCAAAGGGGTAAAGTGCGGCACACACTGGTGAGCGCCATGGCCCCATGGGCAATATTAAGCCCAAACATGCAAATTAGCACATTGGGCATAAATGGCACTAATGGGCCATATGCATGCCCATTATGGGCTCATTTGCATGCTAACACCCAGGCGAGTGCAGCGGGTCAAGTCCTCCCCAAGCCCTGATCTCCATTCATATATATATCCCCAACATCCATAGTGGTCCCTCCCTAGCCCCTATCCCTTTCCCAGTATTAATTTCACACACCCTAGTTGTCCCTCCCTAGCCCTTTTCCCTTCCCAAGTATTAATTTCACACAAAAATTTCAAGAAACCAAGTTATCCAGTCATTTTGGTCCATTCCAAAGGCAAAATACCATGAGGTGTTTTGGAAGCTTTTAAAATAACTTGTTTTCTTGCTTGGCCTGTTCTACAATGGTAAAAGCTAAGTTGGTTTGATAGTACTGTGCAATCAGTCATTATAAACATGGCCTTGTTCTACCTAGGCATATCTGCAATCTGAATGCAGATTCCACAGCTGAAGAGAGATCTCAGGGAAGAAGAGCTTTAAAAACTGGCTAGGCTACCATCTTTATTGTAAAGCAGCATTATAACATGGTAATTTAAGACTGGAAGGAACTGTAGGTCCATTATGTCCTTCCAACACTACATACACACACACACACACACTTTACAGGCAGGGAAGAAATAAGTATGCTGCACAAACATATATTCTGTTTTCAGAAGTAATGAATTATGGAGAGCAGAGGGGTAAAGCCAGACCAGTCTCCCCCTTCCTCTGAGGCAGCTGTAGGGGATGGACCAGTGAACTGGTAAAGCAGTGCCAGTTTTTTTCCCCAGATCCATTTTGTTCCTGCTTTCAGAAGGGGTGATTAGGGAGAGCAGAGGGGTTGAGCCAGCTAAAGCTCCCACACCTTCCACTTTACACCCACAGAAGCTAAAGGGGAGGGACCTTTGAACATGAACAAATATTTTTTACCCACACAGTGCCTGCAGTCCATAGGCGCTGGAGGACCATAGGAGTGAGAGGATGGCATCTGCAGGGGTATCCACAAGGAGTCCACAGTTCTGCAGGGGACTGTGAAGGTAAGTTCCAGGGGTTACTGCAGGTGCATCTCTGGTAAATCTAACAATGGCTCATACAGTTGCAGGTAAACTGGGATAGATTCACAGAAGGGCCTGTTGTTAAATATGTGTGCTAGCAGGCCTCCCTTGCAATCTCTATCTGGAATGCATCGCAGGGGGAACAGTATGTAATTTGTGAGCTAGCAGGCTACAATGTAAATCCCTATCAGGATATGATCAGCAGAAGGCCTGGTGTTAAATTGATGCATTAGCAGGCCTTTCTCATACTCTCTGTCTGGGGTAAGGTCACAGGAGGGGCAGTTGTTGAAATTTTGTTGCTAGCAAGCCTCCATCATTAAATCCCTATCTGTGGCACATCAATGGCTAGGGGTTCAAGTAGGGCAATATCCAAATAGTGGTAGCATTGTCTCATTCAGACAAACCAGGGCAGGGAGCATTGAGCACAGATTTCGACATGAGATAGCTAGCTGCATGGACTGTGGTGCACTATTCTCCTGAGCTGTGCTCAGGGGACTGGATTACTGTAAACTTTGTAGGAGGGTGGCAGAGCTTCAGGCACAACTAGTAGCAGCATGGGATGAGACAGTCCTGCTGTAGCTTCAGTTGAACTGGCATCCGCCACAACCACTGGTAAACCCTCTCCCCAAAAGGGACACAGGCTCTGGAGATTGGAACTACGTGGGTAGGAGAAAGGGTGGCAATGCTGGTAGCAGCAGAACAACACCGGTCCCTTTAACTCCAACTGTGAATTGGTTCATACCCCTGTTGGAAGTGCAGATACTGGACTTCCCCATGGGGACCCAGAGCCCATCAGAATAGAGGACCATCCAGCGTTGCATCCCCCGCTGGAAACAAGGTTAGGAAGTTCCCAGACATAAGGAGGATACAATTATTGTTTGGGACTCAATACTAAGGGGAAAGGAGAAGGCAGTGAAGAAAGGGATCACCAAATGCCTACCAGTGGCATCTGCCTCTTGTGTCAGGTCATAATGTCATACACATAATAGTGTACGACATTATAGCTAACCCGAAATAGCACTGTCTAGGACGGCGAATGGTACAATACCGCGTATACTGCTGTATGCGGTATTGCACCACTCATACACTCCCAGGAAGAGAATAAGACCTCTGCCGGGAGTGGGTTCTGCCGAGCAGCTGCTGTGGCTCACTGGACAGAGCGACAACAGCAGGAACCCAGGCACTGCATCTGGGACCGGGTTTGATTCCAGGTCCCAGAAATTTTATTTTTTTCAAGACTGTGCGCTTCCTGAGTTGGACCCTCCCTGGAGTTAAGAATCTTTAGTAGGAAGTCTGGGGTGCACAGCCCCCTGCAATGGGGGATGTGGGGGACAGAGCCCCCCCACAGAAAAAAGAGTTATGCCACATGGCATAAACCGGGCTGTATTGGCAGCGTGATTTAGCCATGCGGCATAATGTCTTGCGACATTATGACCCCGTGCCTCTGCCTCTTGGGACAAGAAGAGGATTACAATTGTGGAGGATATAGAGGTAGAGGCAGGGATGCTGGTGCATCTAGATGCCAACAATCTGGCAAATAAGCCACTGGAGGATGTGAAGAACAACTTTTAGAGGCTAGGAGTCAAGCTCGGACCTGTCACCTTTTCAGAGGTCCACCCTATCTGGGATAAGAGGCAGACCTAGCTAAGAGCAAAAGTAATCCAGGAGCTTAAACAGTGGCTGACTGAAAGGGTGGTGTCAGGATAAAGGTTATCAGCTCATGGGTGACTGGGACAACTTCTGGGACAGGGGCCTATTCAAGACAGATGTACTCCACCTTATGTGGCAGAAGGTCAGAAACCTTGGTCAGAAACTAGCTGTCTATGTAGGTAGACATTTAAACTGAGCAGGGGGATCTGATGCTGGGACTTCATTACATTTTGAAGACAGCACAGGTTTCCCAGTTAAGGCCCCCCTGCAGTCAGGGGAAAAGAAGAGGGCATCATCAAGAACATTGTCATTACTCCATCCAGTCTCAGGTGGGGGTTCTAGCAGACTGACAGGACCTCAGGGGAGGGCAGGTAAGTCAGAAAAGGTCAGATAAAAGGAAGGAACAGTGGTTAGAGGGTGGCTTTCCCGCACACCAGTAGCCTAGGTGATAAAGTTAGTGAACTACAGGTCATGGTAGCCGATGCCAAATTAGATATGGAGGCCATCACAGAAACCTGAGCATTGGAAAACTATCACTAAGACCTGGCAATCCCAGGGTACACTCTGTTTAGAAAGGATGTGGAAAGAGGAAAAGGAGGAGGAGTGGCCCTTTATGTGAATGATAACATAAAGGTCACAGGAGAAGGGTACATTAGGCGGGGCAATGCAGAGTCCCTCTAAGTAAACCTAAGACAGAAGACAAACCTCCCCACTTGTGGAACCACTATTTTAGCAGAATGGTAAAAACAAACAACGGCCAGCCCACCGGCACAGCAGTAGCGCTACTGCTTGTAGAGCCAGCGACCCAGGTTCTGAAGTGAATCTGGGGTGTCAGTGGGTCAGCTGAGGGTAGAAGGATCGAGCATTCATAGGACTGCTCTCCTCCAGAGGGGAGGGTGGGCAGAGCCTGATGCCTGGCCCCTGGTGGAAGCAGGGGGAAAGGCAGCTTGAGCCAAGAAAGCTGGGAGACTTGGCAGATGTTGGTGCATGTGATGCGGGAGTGCATGGCATGCACCATGACATCATTGCATGCTACACCTCCTTCACTGGACAAAGATCAGAAGAAAGAGTCTGGCAGCAGCATGAAGAGGAGTGCCTGCAGGCCCCGGACCCAACTAGCTGGGCAAGCCAGCCTAAACTGGATATGTTCTGTGGGTCTTGGGGAACCCCGCTGACCTCAGCAGGGAGGACAAGCCCTGGGAGAAGATGGCCAGCAGGTAAGTCCCGGTGGATGTAGAGGTGACTGGGCTAGGGCAGTCTTCTGAAAGAGGGTTGAGTGAAAGGGAGGAAAAAAAAAGTGCTTAAATCACTTTTTTTGCAAGCCCAGTGAGGAACATTGACTTTGCCCATAATCCAGGTGCTTCAACCCACAGCAGAGTCTTCGGGGGTGGGTGGGTAAACCTCTCGACTCAAGAGACAAATAACAGCACCACTCCACTGATGTACAAAAAGACTTTATTGGGATAAAATCGTATACCGTCCAACAGAATCGACTCACTCTAAAGTCCTTGATCGGTTTTGCAGGTTACTGCATCATTAGGGGGCGGGTAAACCTGACTACTGTATCTGATAAGTGTTTGAGGGTTGGGGTAGTTTACAGATCTCCAAAGCAGGGTGAGAATGCTCTTCTGAGACAAGGGAAAGAATGGTCTCACAGTGTAGCTAAAGGGTATGTGGTGGTGATGGGGGCCATAACATGCCAGATGTGGACTGGGAGATCCCTGCTGTCCGCAATGCTAGAAACTTTGCACTACTTGAGAGCATTCAAGGCTGCTTGTTTGTCCAGCTGGTAAAGGAACCCACACGACAGTCAACCATCTGGGATATGGTCCTCACCAATACAGAAAGGATTAGCCATGTAACAGTTCGTGGCAGACTTAGCATCTCTGGCCACCTTCTTTGCCTCCTTTAATGTGCTCTAATATATCTCCCAGAATTCCTCCCCCTGCTTGCACCTGTAGTTCCTGAAGGCCCTTTTCTTCCTTCTTACTGCCTTCCCTAGAGAGAAGGCTGCACGCTAGACTGTGAGGATTGATTGAGGCAGGGTTTTTGGAAGGCTCGTATTTTATCAACAAAAGGTATGCTACCACTGCTTCATCAAAACTGAACTGTTTTTTTCAGTTTTAGTGGACAGATTGAACAATTCCAAAAACCTTACCGGAACAGCTTGCACCTTCACTTTTTGTGGTGCTTTGTTTCTCAGCTTTGTTCTCTCTCCAGCAGGGCTTGGAGTCAAATGGTGGAGAAGCCTGCCGCACAAGGGGAGCAGCGAGAGGCCTGTTGGAAGTGAAGGAGCATTTAACGGATACACAGATGTATGAGAAAGGAAGAGAACTGAATTGAAGATAGGAGAGGAGGAATAAACATGAAGAAAGGATAGTATCTTTTGTGAAATCATATATAAATACGTGCAGATTAATTTATCGTCCAGTTTTAAACAGTGCTACTAGCACTGCTAACTATACCAAAAATATTTAGTTGATTCTCTATCTTTTCCCTCTCCTGGGTTTATAGTTATAGTTAAATAAGGTCCAGAAGATCTAAAACAACTTACATTTTAATATTTGTAATTTTAAATTAGTAGTTTTTCATTTAAGTTTCACGTGCTGGAGGCTCACGTGACCTGCTGACATGAAGCACATGTGCTGGCGTTCGAGACTCGGATGCACCATTTTCAAACAAGACGATCATGTAGTGAGCTAGAGGAGACCAAAGGATTGACTAGCTGATAAGTGGCAATCCATAAACTTTGGCCAAAAATTTTATTAATAACCAAAGCCGGGATTGAAATTGAAGTGGGAGCTGGAGTAGAGTGTAATATAATAGAAATTCAGCATATGGATGTGGATGTAAGTACTGTCACAAACCCACTCAGCAGGTCAGGCCCTCTACTCCCAAAGTGCCAACCTCCGAGCGCAGTCTTGTGAACAGTTAACAGAAACAGGGTAACCCTCCTGTCTGTTTTGTGGATTTGAATCAACCTTTGGTCTCAGTTCTGGAGGGATTCAAACTGTGATCCTCTTGTTAGCGTACCCAATACACAGGCTCAGATAATTCTGTCTTCGGGGGGCCAGATATCTTTGCCTATGGGCACCTAACCAGGTGTACAAAATGAACCCTTAAAAACTCTAATAAAGACCTCACATTACTCTTACCTTTTCTAGTTTGGCATCACCATTCAAGCTTATGCACAGTGTCTGCTTCAACCATATATACTTCACTTGTTAAAGAAAAGAAATTCAAAGATAGACCAAGTAGGCTCTAAAAATAGAGTTTTACTGAAATAGATAAAAGTATGTAAAACATAAACTACAGAACCATTATATCACAAGAACCAAACAATCTTTTAAAAGAACAAGGTTTTAACAATGCAATTCCTACTACAATACTTAGATTTTGTCTCTCTCTCTACCTGTATACTTGCTTAAAATGCTCAAAGATGTGTCTTTGTCAGAGTGTAGATAAAAGTGTCTCTGAAGGAAAACAGAATCTGTTTAAAAAACTGTCTTTGCCAACCCCTTTGTGTGAGATCACCTAACTCCTCCTCTGTGTATGAAAAATCATGCATCCAGGATATTTTATCATATTAGAAGGTAAGATAATTAAGGTTACATCACCAGAAACTCCTTTCCCCATGTGACTTCCCCAATCAAGTCTGTAAATTTCCTTTCATCTATGAGCAGTGTCCCCTCTCATACAGACATCAAAGCATTTATGATTTTGCACCAGTGTGCCGTAACCTGGTTTCCTCCTCTTACATCATAAAATGGATATTGATTTCTCTCTTAACAGTTAAAGCTATATTTAAAATAGAAAAACAGGAGATTCTTGATTAAGGCCTGTTCTAGTCTGTAATTACCTTCTGGCCTTCCAGGTAACACCTTGTATCTAAAATCTGGGTGTGTGTGTGTGTCAACTCACATGCTGTCTCAGCATCTCTCATGAGAGACAGTCCATAACACATTTTTATATTGCAAAAAATCATAGTGTACTCAGAACTGGCTGTTCACATGTCACAATCCTCCCCACCTAGACTGAATTTGGGAGGTCTATCCCCGGCATGGGATGAGCTTCCCAAATCAGTTCACTCCTTATACACGTGAGCCAGACCATCTGAGTTCTGGTTTCTGGCTCCAGCTCTATGTACAATTGTCATATCATACCCTTGCAAAGCAAGACTCCATCTTAGCAATCTACCATTGTTCTTTCCCATCTGCGCCAGCGAAACCAGGGGGTTGTGGTCAGTCTGTACCACAAAATGCTTCCCATATAAGTATGGATCTAATTTCTTTAGGGCCCACACTATGGCAACACACTCTTTTTCCACAGTGGAGTATGTCTGCTCCCTGGGAAGTAACTTCCTACTCAGGTACACTACTGGGTGATCTGTCCCTTGGCTGGATGTCTGACTCAGTACTGTCCCAATACCCATGTCTGAAGCATCAGTCTGAACTATAAAGGGTTTTCTATAGTCAGGATTTGTCAAAACAGGAGCACTGACCAGTGCCTCCTTTAGTTTGGAAAAGACTTCCTCACAGGTTGGGCCCCAGGTAATTTTCTTTGGCATCTTTTTCTTTGTCAGGTCAGACAGGGGAGCAGCCAGGGCACTGTAATTGGGTACACATTTTCTGTAGTACCCTGCTGTCCCTAGAAAACTCCTGACCTGCTTCTGTGTTTCTGGTCTGGGCCATGCCTGGATTACCTCTATCTTTACTTGATTAGGACGGAGCTGTCCCTGGCCTACCACATGCCCAAGGTGTGCCACTTCTCCCATGGCCACCTGGCACTTCTCGGCTTTGACAGTGAGCCCTGCTCTCTGTATCCTGCCCAGCACTTCCCTAAGGTGGGATAGGTGTTCCTCCCAACTGGCACTAAAGATAGCAATGTCATCCAGGTATGCCACAGAGTACTCCTCAGCACCATTTAACACCTGGTTCACCAACCTTTGGAAAGTGGCCGGGGCATTCTTCATTCCAAAAGGCGTTACTGTAAACTCAAATAAGACTATCGGAGTGATGAAGGATGACCTCTCCCTAGCTCTGTCTGTCAACTCTACCTGCCAATACCCTTTGGTCAGGTCAGTAGTCGTAAGGTAGGTTGCCCCTACCAACTTGTCCAGGAGTTCGTCTCTCTGGGGCATCGGGTGGGCGTCTGACTTTGGGACTGCATTCAGTCCATGATAGTCCACACAGAAATGAGTAGAGCCATCTGGCTTGGGCACAAGGACTACGAGTGAGGCCCAGGGGCTGTGGGATCTCTGGATTGCCCCTAAATCCAGCATCTCCTCCACTTCCCTCCTAATGTCCTTTTGGACAGCCTCTGACAACCGATACGCTGTCCACCGTATGGGCATCTGTGTCCCTGTCTCCACATTGTGCGTTGCTAGAGGGGTTAGTCCAGGCTTGATGCTAAACAATGGGGCAAAGTCTGCTAAAACCTCCCTTACTTTCTGGATCTGGTCCAGGGCCAGCTGGGGAGACAATTTTACTGCTTCCACAGAGGACTCCTACTTACTTTCTTCCAGCAAGTCCAGAAGGGGGTCTCCTTCATCCGTCCCCTCCCCAGGACTATGCACTGCAAACACCATGTCAGCCCTATTTGCATATGGCTTCATCATGTTGACATGATACATCCTTTCTGTCTTCGGTCAGGTAACTCTATAATGTAGTTCACGTCATTTACCTTCCTAACCACTTTGAAAGGTCCTGCCCACTCAGTCTGCAGCTTATCTTTCTGGACGGAATAAGGACCATGACTTCCTGACCCACCATGTATGAGCGAGCTCTGGCTCTGCGGTCGTACCCCACTTTTTGTTTCTGTTGGGCAGCTACCAGGTTGCTCTGGGCTGTCCACATAAGCTCCTTCAGCCTTTCCCTAAACTTAAGGATGTAATCCACAATGGGAGTTCCCTGGGTGGCGTGCTTGCCTTCCCAGTCCTCCCGGATCAAGTCTAGGGGCCCACGAACCCGGCGTCCATATAAGAGTTCAAAGGGGGAAAATCCTGTCAACTCTTGGGGCACCTCCTTGTGTACAAACAACAGGTGGGGAAGGTATTTCTCCCAGTCCCTCCCATGCTGTTCAGCAAATGTCCGGAGCATTGATTTCAGGGTACCATCGAATCTTTCCACAAGCCCATTGGCTTGTGGGTGATATGGTGTCATGCATCTCTGCACCACCCCACACTTCTCCCATAAACATTTCATCAGGTCCGACATGAAGGAACCCCCTCAATTGGTGATAACCTCCTGCGGAAACCCAACATGGGAGGAAATCCCAAGTAAGGCATCTGCCATTTTGTCTGTCCTCAGTGAGGATAGGGCAACTGCCTCTGGGTACCGGGTGGCATAATCCACCACAGTCAGGATGAATCTCTTCCCTGAGGAGCTGGGGGTATTTAAAGGCCCCACAATATCCATTCCCACCCTCTGGAATGGCTGCTCCACAGGTTTAGATAATTCTGTCTTTGGGGGGTCAGATATCTTTGCCTACGGGCACCTAACCAGGTGTACAAAATGAACCCTTAAAAACTCTGATAAAGACCTCACATTACTCTTACCTTTTCCAGTTTGGTATCACCATTCAAGTGTATGCACAGTGTTTGCTTTAACCATATATACTTCATTTGTTAAAGAAAAGAACTTCAAAGACAGACCAAGTGGGCTCTAAAAATAGAGTTTTACTAAAATAGATGAAAGTATGTAAAACATAAACTACAGAACTATTATATCACAAGAACCATACAATCTTTTAAAAGAACAAGGTTTTAACAGTGCAATTCCTACTACAGTACTTAGATTTTGTCTCTCTCTCTACCTGTATACTTGCTTAAAGTGCTCAAAGATGTTTCTTTGTCAGAGTGTAGATAAAAATGTCTCTGAAGGAGAACAGAATCTGTTTAAAAAAACTGTCTTTGCCAACCCCTTTGAGTGAGGTCACCTAGCTTCTCCACTGTTTATGAAAAATCATACACCTAGGATATTTTATCATATTAGAAGGTAAGATAATTAAGGTTACATCAGCAGAAACTCCTTTCCCCATGTGACTTCCCCAACCAAGTCTGTAAATTTCCTTTCATCTATGAGCAGTATCCCCTCTCACACAGACAGCAAATCATTTATGATTTCGAAGCAGTGTGCCGTAGCCTGGTTTTCTCCTTTAAAGTCATAAAATGGATATTGATTTCCCTCTTAGCAGGTAAAGCTATATTTAACTTAGAAAAACAGGATATTTTTGATTAAGGCCTGTTCTAGTCTGTAATTAGCTTCTGGCCTTCTGGGTAACACCTTGTATCTAAAACTTGGATGTGTGTGTGTCAACTCACATGCTGTCTCAGCATCTCTCATGAGAGACAGTCCATAACACATTTTTATATTACAAAAAAATTATAGTGTACTCAGAACTGGCTGTCCATGTGTCACAAGTACAACCTGGCTTAAATTTAGTATCACATTTGAGACATTACTCTGACAACTAGAGTAGTTTTATATTAGTGTTGGATTGGAATTTCTAGAAGGGAAAGACTGTCCTAAATTTTCCTTATATATATTCTTTTTAAAACATTTAAAACATTCCTAATTAGATAAAGATATGTTGCATCTTTGCATTTTTATTGGTTATATGTTCATTGGTGTAAATTTAATATTTTCATGGCACTTTTCTGCAAGATTATGTGCAGTATTTGGACACTGGACAATATATGAAACAGAAAAGAATCAACTTGGGGCAAAACTGCCTAGTGGAACATAGTGCCAGATGATAAAGAGGGAAGGAGTTGATAAAACTGCTAATTCCAATTACTGAAGCCGAGACGATCTACAGAGATTGAGTTCTGGAGTTTGGACATACTCAACCGGAGAAATAAAACTGATTTTTGGAAGCTTATTACTAAGGCTGTTAAAGAACTGATATATAACTGTTGTTAATTATCTTTTTATAGTTTATTAGAATTGCAACGTTTAGAAAAGTATTGGACCAATGGGAGAGAGTCTTTCAATAACTGAATGTTTACGCTCATACTAATTTATGTGATTACCAAAATGATATTGGGGTAATTTTTAAAACACTTTGTGGCAGAAAAACAAAATATAAGATCTGTATATATATTACTTGCTAGATTTAATTAATTTGTGACAGAGGATGAAAGGTGGCAAGCAGGAAGAAGATAAGTTATCAATGCAGGGTATGAATTTGAAATTAAGAAATGCAAAAATAATAGAGAAAAATAAGATCAATAATAAGAAAGGGAATAGAAAGATCACAGAATATTTTGCCAGGAACAGAAAGAGCAGAAGTCTTGATCTTAGTCCAAGGACATCATCACCAAAAGGTGATAAAGTTTAAATAATAGAGTAAGTAAAGGCAATGATTACCTACTGGCACCGTGGGACTCTGGCAATGCAAGGCAGAGTGGTGGCCTGCGGTATTCTGCGCCACAATGTTGTGGCCAGGACAGCTTTCCAACTGCAATGTTTTGCCTGCATTGTTATGTCCCGCTTTATTATGCGGGTGATGTTATCAGCCGGAACCGCTAATGAGTATGTTAGTTTGTGCTGTACTCTTGTACGCAATTAAAGATCTTGAGTCACAGAAATTGACAAAGGGAAATAAACAAGACTTAAATCATCCACGAACATAGTGCTATAAGCATGGAGAAAGAAGCAGAAATAAATTCCAAAGTCATTATGAGAACTAAACTAACAGACATAGGAAATAAAAATGAATACTTAAAAGATTTTGAGAAATTTATAACGCCTTATATAGAAAAGAATAAGGAACAAGACAAGGAAGAAAATAATGAGTCTAAATTGGTCCTACATTTTCAGGATATATTAGAGGAAGAAGGAAATCAGAACTCACAAGAATCAGATTTGGATCTAGTGAATAAGAGTACAGCACAAACTAACATACTCATTAGCGGTTCCGGCTGATAACATCACCCGCATAATAAAGTGGGACATAACAATGCAGGCAAAACATTGCAGTCGGAAAGCTGTCCTGGCCACAACATCGTGGCGCAGAAAACCGCAGGCCACCACTCTGCCTTGCATTGCCAGAGTCCCACGGTGCCAGCAGGACATGTAGGGACAATAGGGCACCCTGGCAATGAAGCACGGGGCAGGCACGATGAAAGGTGCACAATGGCCAGCCGAATCCCAGTGCCTTCTGTGTTAGAGGACAATGGGGATCCAGCATATGATAGGAATCATTAGCTATATGACACTGTGCATTAGAGGATTCACACACTGGCTGAGGCTTCCCAGAACAGCTGTTGCTGCACTTGCAGTGGCGGGGCAAGCACCGGGATCCAGACGTCGGTCATTGTGTACCTTTCATCGTGCCTGCTTCATGCTTCATTGCCAGGGTGCCCTGTTATCCCTACATGTCTTGCTGGCACCGTGGGACTCTGGCAATGTAAGGCAGAGTGGTGGCCCAGAAATATGGAATGAAATAATAAGGTTAACTGAAGAAATGAATGATTTGGGAATTTTGATGGACATTACACTAGAGAATTTCAAATGTACAAGAGGACTAAAAGATATCCAAAAAAATCAAGGAATGAATGAATATAAAGGAAAGCAGCAAATTATAGTAAACTATCTCATAAGACCAATGGTAACAGAACAGGAAGTGTCTGGTTCTCCTAAAATAGAGGGATGAATAAGAGAAAGAAAGCAGAAGGGCCAGAGAATAAATCAAGAAGCAATTTTGAATGAATCAGAAATGGATAGTATTGTAAGGCATATGTCCATTTTTGTAACATGGATATACATATGTCTCTACGGGTTCGGGGAAGGATGAGGTTACCTGGCACAAGAGACCTAGGTTTGACTATTCTGCACAGGGGCACCCAAGTAAATCCAACTACAGGAAGCAATAACTGTAATGTCCAGAACCAGAATTGGGATTTTTCAGTGTGGCTTTATTTATTAACTCACTGAACATAAACAAAGCTCTGTATGGTCCCCCACAGGGCTGCGTAACTGTAATGCAGATTAGAGGTTAAACACAGTGGTCCATTTGAGGAATGAACACAATACAACAGTTGTCTGGCTTTGGACCCACCAGGCACTCAGCCCGGACTTTGCATGCACATTGGATACACAGCCCGACTGGCCCGGCTCCTCTGCCGGCCACTCGACTGACAGTCCACTTGGCCAATGGACCCAAACTCTACTTGGAAAGACATCCCATCAAACAAGGAGGCTCCCAAACTGTGGCTCCCCACACCACTTGAAGTCTGCGACTCCTAGAGAGATTTTGTTTTCATACTTCCAAATCGAAACTCCCATCAAACAGGGAGACTCTCATCCAACAAGGAGTAATGTTCCCATCCTGTGGCTCCCCACACCACTTAGAGTCTGCGACTCCTAGAGAGATTTTCAAGTTGCGACCCACGTCTGGGTACCCACCCCATCACTGGCCAAGCGCATGAGGCAAGTAGCAAAAACACAGAAGAAATCCGTAGAGGTGGACCTGGTTACTAAAGATGGGGGGTTTTCCCACCTCCAGCTCCCACAGCCCATACCCGGCCATTTCTCTGGACACACAGAACTTTAGACTTTAAAATGTAGATTGACCGTGGATGACCTGAAGCACCCCCTCTGCAATGAACTTTAACACTTTAAACAGATGACTGCTCTATTTGTTTGTCCTAGTTGTCATAGTTCTCCCAAATAGCAGTCCCCAATACTTGAAATCCAACTGAAGAAAAGAAGTTGTTTGCCCCTTCCAATGGGGCCAAACACTCACCCATTCATTGCAGGTGCCCCACAGGCGAAGAAATGTAACCTTTGCTGTTATACATGAACAGACTGAACTTAAATTAAAACAGGCAGCTTTCTTCCCAAGGTGGGAGAAGGGGATTGCCCCTGGAACTCACAAAGAACTTTTCCTCACCCCCCAGAAGGAGGGGGTAAACAACAACTACTGTTGTCCTTCTTGTTTGCTTAAGGACAAACTGAAGACTGACTTTGAATTCCCAAGATTCTAAACTTACTCTGAGCTGAAGATTCCAAATGTGGCTCATGCAGCTGTGACAATTCTATTATGATGTCATCCCTCTAGTCTCAGCTGTGACTGAGGACAGAGTGAGACAGTGTGAAACCCATTTAACTGGAGTTTCACAAGCTGCCTTCCCTGCCTACCACTAGGTCTTACTGGGATTCTAGTAACCCCAGGTAACAAAGGGGTTACACTCGCTCTTGACCAGGAAAATGACTGTCCCCAGTCATTATGCACCCAGCCTTAGGTCATCCCACCCTATGTGCTACCTGTGGAGGGGGGTGATCAGGCCCCCTCCTACTGTTTGCGAGCACAGGTAGGCAACACTAAGGGCCTAGAGGCCTATAGCTGACATTCCAGCCTCTATCCACTTACTATGGACACCTAGTGGCTCTGGTAGAATCATCCAGAGCATAGCCCTGATAGATCAGCATTGCAGTCCCTATGGCCACTGAGGACCACAGCCTGTCTATCCACCCTAACCCTCTAGGGAAAACCTATCTGCCTCTTACATAACATCCCAAACAAAAACAAAAACCCGGGGACCTCCCCAACTTTGGGCAGCCTGCAACTACAACATTAGGAACACAAACAGTACTTTAATTTCTACACAAGCACTGAAACGAGGAACTCCGATGAGCCCCTCCTCCTCTTCTTGTCTTCTCTTCTGTCTTCCAGGAACACCTGTAAGAAAAGACAAAAACAAAAAAAAAACACACCCTAATCTGCATTTACGATCTACCTAAACAACAACAGTGACAACAACAACCCTTACCATACAGGAAAAACAGAACACTAAACAATCCCAAAAAGAAACATTTTTTTTTTTTTTTTTTTAGAAAAGTAGAAAAGACAGTATATACATTAAGTACAGATATGACATTGATAACAATACACTTCTTTGGGGGGATGGAATGTCCTAAATGTCCCACTAGTGACTACAAGGCCTGAGGGCCAGTCCATTAAAGAGTCTCTCCTGGGCCGGAGCCCCATGAACATAGTCTTTTAAGGTCATAATCCCGAAGGGGAGAGTCTTTTCGGACAGCTCACACACTGTTTGAAGTCTGTAGTGTAAGGTGTGTATTGCAATGTCATAAAGATAGAATAAAAAGAATTTTGATGACTCACCAGCCTCTTGAAGTATTCGAACGTCACCAACCTGGTCCCTACCGAAGACTCTCCCTGGCAGCATTTCTTCTGATACAGCTGGGCGGACATCTTCTGGGAACCCACAGGAGTGCACATCTGGAAACAGCTGGGCTGATGTCATAACTGGAGAAGGAACCTTAGAACAGGAACAAAAAGAGAAACAGCTGGTCTGGCGTCATCCGATTACCAGGTGATGAACAGAAAAACAGCTGGGCTGGTGTTCTCTCTGGATCTGAAGTCATCTGGTGGTACCAGTAGATGGTTATTGATTAGGGCAGACAGTTTACTGTAGACTGAAGAATGTGGAGCACCTGAGTTCTTGTTTATTCATATTGGCAGTTCAATAAGGTTACTTCACAGTGTAGATGTGGCAGTATTGACTACCACTGCTCGGCTCTCCATTTTGTAGGCACGGGCTTAATTACTGGGAGGTCCTTGCACTGAGGCCAATAGTAGAGGGGGTCAGGGGCTTGAATTATGCCTCCATCTGGACGCATATAATTCACACAGTGGGAGACTTTGCGTCCCTCTCCGTCCACTATTCCTCTGTCCATAAACAGTGTCCTGCCTCTCTTCCACTGTGTATACTTTTCGTGGAACAGTCTATTCTTTACATGCTGGTTAGCCCCAGGATGCACATGTTTCATTGCTTCATCCCAGATCCAGGATTTCCTGCAGTTTTTAATCTCCTCCCAGACTCTCCGAGGAAAGGTAGGAGAGGTCATACCAAAGATTTCATTGGCCTTTCTATGAACCAGTCTCTTCTCTTTACTTGCTTTGGACAATCTGAGACTGCTGGCCTGGCTTGGGGGTGGCCAGTCCTAGTTCTGCCAGCTTTGCATCCTCAATGAAATTAAAAACGGATCCCTGACTTCTTCTTCTTCTTCTGGTGAAGCCAGGGCAGTGGCATCACCACCTTTTTGCATTACTGAGAGCGGAGGTCGACACCTCCCATTAAAAGGCCTCCCGCATCTCATCTTCACTTTTGAGACTTGGGCTAGGCCCCCCCACCCAGGGGTCTATTGATGTTTTATTTGAACTTGCCTTCTGAGATCCAGCATCCAAAACTTCAACTTCAGATTCAGTCTCTAATTCTGCACTCTCTAACTTTGTGCCACACTCTCCTGGGGGACCTTCCTCCACAGGCTCCACCTGATGCTGTGTGCTGCCAACTGCAGATTCTTGAAGTTGTGTGTATGTGGGAGCCAAACAAATTTGAGGCACTTTATACAAGCCATATTTTTGTAGACAACCAGCACAGTGAGGAATCATGAAGACATCCCTTCCAGCACTAAAGCACATCTGGCATACACGCACTGGATAATTAGGAATTGCCACATCAGGAGGGAGTTTCCCTCTATAGCACCAATTTTCAATGTCTCTCAATCTATTTACTGCTGCTGTTACTGCAACCCGGGCATGATCCGGGTAATGAGCTGGTCCTGAGGCCATAACTGCAGAAAACAAACAAAAGTTCACTGTAACTGAAAGTCCCACTTTAAATGAACACCTCTGTAGCTTTAAAATGGCTCCTTTGCTGCTGTGTTTACTTACTACCCCACCCTGTAATGGCGGCAGCACTCCTGTGCATCAACATTCAGACTCTGGTCAAGCCACTGCGCACCTGATTTACATCAGCTACTAATAACTTTTATTTAAACTGCACAACTTGCTCTGTTCTGGCTGTTCTCACATTTACAGGATTTTCCTTGGACTTTTCACATGCTGGCAACATTTATTTAATCACAGTCCTTTTAAAACTTCAGGTTTCTTCTGGGATTGCCTGCTTTACTAGTGTTGCACTTATTTTACAACCCACAGTCTCTCTCTGGCTGCAAACTTTAAACTGAGGCTACTTTCATTGCTATGCACACATTTAATGGCTTTACAGACTTGCACTTGCCAGCAGGATATCACACAATCACTACTTGCAAAGCGACTATACAGCTGCACTCACATTTTATATGGCATTACTGAAAATCACTGATTTGAGCAGTTTTAAATCGTTTACTCACTGTTATGGTAGCAGATTGCTGCGATGGAGGAAAACGGCCTGCAGCCAGATTTTTGAAGGCCTCGGATTTCAAACGGGCGGGCAGTCTCCGCGATCGTAGTATTAATCACACAATTCACTGATCCCACGACCGATAAGTGGGTTGAGCCGGATTTTGAACTAGAAAAGTCACTTTTCACTGTTTACAGCACTTTGAACACTTGGTGAATGCTCCTCCACTGCCAGTACATGCACTACTCTCTGTCTCCCTCTCGAATGCTGAAGCAGACACATAAGAGCTGGCTGAGGGGTGTGAATAATGGCAAACTGACCAACCACATGGCGCCATGCAAATGAGCCTCTTCTTCCTCACGAGGGCTCCTCGCCTCACGGCGATCATCAAGCAGGCAAATTTAAACTGAAAAGATGCACTTTTTTTTTTTCCAACTGACTCCACGGCGGGAGCCCATTTCAAACATGTAACATTGCCATTAACTCTGCAGTCTCTAGCATTGCACAGAAAGCATTTCCAACGTCCAGGGCATAATTTCTCTGTTGCTACCCCTAGTTTTCCACACTTTCCTTCACAGAACTTTATTTTAAAACTGACAAACGCTGTAAACTATGTTGATGCAGGACAAGGACACACACTTTGGCTTTACAGCTCCTTGGTAAACAGTTGGCATTTTTTAAACAGCAGCACAAGATTCACAGCACACACTAGGGAAATTGCTTCAACTTTTATGGGCTACCGACTGCCAGATAGCCAAAGCGCTAGCCTACCTGCCCAAGCACCTTCCTTCCCAAACAAATCCAGCGGTGCCTCCATTTTTGTAAGGCATATGTCCATTTTGTAACATGGATATACATATGTCTCTACGGGTTCGGGGAAGGATGAGGTTACCTGGCACAAGAGACCTAGGTTTGACTACTCTGCACAGGGGCACCCAAGTAAATCCAACTACAGGAAGCAATAACTGTAATGTCCAGAACCAGAATTGGGATTTTTCAGTGTGGCTTTATTTATTGACTCACTGAACATAAATAAAGCTCTGTATGGTCCCCCACAGGGCTACGTAACTGTAATGCAGATTAGAGGTTAAACACAGCGGTCAATTTGAGGAATGAACACAATACAACAGTTGTCTGGCTTTGGACCCACCAGGCACTCAGCCCGAACTTTGCATGTGCATTGGATACACAGCCCGACTGGCCAGGCTCCTCTGCTGGCCACTCGACTGATGGTCCACTTGGCGAATGGACCCAAACTCTACTTGGAAAAACATCCCATCAAACAAGGAGGCTCCCAAATTGTGGCTCCCCACACCACTTGAAGTCTGCGACTCCTAGAGAGATTTTGTTTTCATACTTCCAAATCGAAACTCCCATCAAACAGGGAGACTCCCATCCAACAAGGAGTAATGTTCCCATCCTGTGGCTCCCCACACCACTTAGAGTCTGTGACTTCTAGAGAGATTTTCAAGTTGCGACCCACGTCTGGGTACCCACCCATCACTGGCCAAGCGCATGAGGCAAGTAGAAAAACACAGAAGAAATCCATGAGGTGGACCTGGTTACTAAAGATGGGGGTTTTCCACCTCCAGCTCCCACAGCCCATACCGGCCATTTTCTGGACACACAGAACTTTAGACTTTAAAATGTAGATTGATGGTGGATAACCTGAAGCACCCCCTCTACAATGAACTTTAACACTTTAAACAGATGACTGCTCTATTTGTTTGTCCTAGCTGACATAGTTCTCCCAAATAGCAGTCCCCAATACTTGAAATCCAACTGAAGAAAAGAAGTTGTTTGCCCCTTCCAATGGGACCAAACACTCACCCATTCATTGCAGGTGCCCCACAGGCGAAGAAATGTAACCTTTGCTGTTATACATGAACAGACTGAACTTAAATTAAAACAGGCAGCTTTCTTCCCAAGGTGGGAGAAGGGGATTGCCCCTGGAACCCACAAAGAACTTTTCCTCACCCCTCCCAGAGGGAGGGGTAACAACAACTACTGTTGTCCTTCCTGTTCTTAAGGACAAACTGAAGACTGACTTTGAATTCCCAAGATTCTAAACTTACTCTGAGCTGAAGATTCCAAATGTGGCTCATGCAGCTGTGATAATTCTATTATGATGTCATCCCTCTAGTCTCAGCTGTGACTGAGGACAGAGTGAGACAGTGTGAAACCCATTTAACTGGAGTTTCACAAGCTGCCTTCCCTGCCTACCACTAGGTCTTACTGGGATTCTAGTAACCCTGGGTAACAAAGGGGTTACAGTAGCATGATGGAAAATTAAGAAAATAGATATGAAGTACAAGTATCAGTGCATAATAGATATGATGCACTAATAGAGAATTTTTGTTCCAAATGAGTGCGCACTGGGACGTAGTGCTCCAAAACCAAACGAATCACTTGTAGCATGAAAGGTTTCGAGCACATACAACTCATAAGAGAAACACGTAAAAAAAACTATTGATTTAAAAAGACATAAAACAAGACAAATTTCCTGACATGTTTCGGACTGATCCCCAGTCATTTATACCTTTGGTAAAGGGCTGGGGATCAGTCCGTGCTGTCAGAAAAGTGTCTTGACTATATCTTTAAATAAATAGGTTTTTATGCATTCTCTTATGAGTTGTATTAGCCCGAAACCTTTTGTACTAATAGAGAATTCTATAGACTCAGTAACTTCTTTTAACAAGATGTATAATAAAACTTGAATGGAAATGGGGACCATCAAGCCACAAAAAGAGAATCTAGTAAAAATAGTGAGCTGGAACATTGCAGGACTATATAAAAAATAACCAGATGGATCACTACATAAATTTATTAAACAATTAGATATAATATTACTGCAAGAAACTTGCTTAAATAAATCAACAAATATAAATTTACGAGGTTTCCAGAAGTTTGAGAATCCTGCCATAGAAGGGAAATTGAAGGGTAGAAATAAAGGTGGCTTGATGACACTTGTAAGTACAAATAGAAATTGGAAAGTTAAGGAATGTAGATCACCAAATCATGGGAACTGGATGGTGCTAGAAGTAATGTGTAATAAGGAAAATAGTTTTGTAATCATTAATGTTTACTTTCTGCCTTACTTTACTAAGGAAGAGTTTGATACACAATATAGTCAATATCTGATTTTATGGATGAATACAGGGCACAGGAAAGTAATAGTCATTTTTTGATTATGGGTGATTGGAACACCCAAATAGGAGATCTGAATGAGTTTGTAAGTTATGCAGATGAGATGGATATATGATCATATTTCTAAGGATAAAAAGGTTAACTCCAAAGGATTAACTGTTATGAAATTTATGTCGGAACATAATTTATGTATCCTAAATGGAAGGTGTGGTAAGAACCACCCGGGTGGTATAACATTTCCAAAAAAAGAGGTGGATCAACAATAGATTTAGTAGGAATAGATAATTTATGTTACAATAATGCCAGATCGCCAAACATATTACAGGAAGTATTGTCTGATCACTTTCCAGTACAAATAAATGTAGAACTAAGAAATACTAAGGGCAGAAAAACAAATAAATTAAAGACAGAATATGAGACTGAAACCATGAAACACATGCTACTGGTAAGAAACAAAAAAAGTAGATGTGACCTGTTGCAAAAAGAAAACATTGAGAAATTACAAAAGGATCAGATAGGAACTGTATTAAAGGACCAGTTCCTAAATAGTGATCATCATGAGACAGCAAATCAATATGGAAAGATAATAGAATATTTTACAAAAAACATCAGACAAAATGCTGCAGTGGGCTCTAAAAGCACCCAGTTCATGAAAAAAGCTGTATGGTATGATAAAGAATTTGACCATAAGAAGAGAACCATAAATAAGATGGCACGGATGAGATAAAAGTCTTATGATTTAGATTATTATAGGGCTTTAATTTATTTGAGACAAGAATATAAGGCTCTAATAAAAAGGAAAAAGAAAAATACAACAAACACCTCTAGACGGAATTACAGAATTCTATTAAAAATAAAGATAACCAGACATTCTGGAATATAATTTCAACTGCACAGTGAGAAAATGCTTTAAACATAGAAGGAAACATATTAGCAAAGGAAAAATTCTGTAAAGAGTTATATGCAGAATCAAAAGAAAATAACAGCACTATAAGAAGCTTAAAAATATTGACAACAGAGAAAACAATCAAAAATAAAAAGATCAATGAGACAATAACAGTTGGAATGACAAAAGATTATATTATGAAACACATGAAGAATAAAGCGCCAGGAATAGACAGCATACTGGTGGAGTTATTCCAATATAATGTGGATCGGTGGACTGAAATATTGAATAAGTTATTTTTATATACATAATCAAGACAGAAAATATTCCAGAAGAATGGTGTATAGCAGAAATTATACCTGTATATAAAAAAGGTAATAGACAAGATCTGGCTAATTATAGGCCAATTGCCCTGCAGTTTATCCCTTCTAGGATATGTTGCAAGTATTTATTAGATGAACTTAAAACATGGGTAAAAGAGAATAACATTTTAAGCATGAGACAATATGAGTTTAGAGAAACTTACACTACTATAGATAATATATATGTATTGGACCATTTAATTAGAAGAGCAAATGCAAATAATAAGCAACCATTATACCTAGCATTTCTGGACATAGCCTCTACATTTGATAAAGTTGATAGGACAATATTATGGGAAATCTTAGAAAAATGGTCTATAGATAACTTATTAACACTTGTAAAGAAATTGTACACAGGGGCAGTGATACAAATAAGATATAGTACTAAAGGAGACTTGACCAATACAACAAAAACATTTAAAGGGGTCAAACAAGGGTGTTTGCTATCACCAATGTTATTCAATCTATATATAGATCAGATTATTTACCACTTAGATACCTGTGATACAGATGCACCAGTAGCAAAGGATAATAAAATAAATATTCTAATGTATGCAGACGATGCAGTTCTGATTGTTAAAACTCCAAAAGGGTTATAGTTAGCCTTCCACAATATTTTAGAAACTTTGAAGATGTTAAAATTAAAATTAAATATTAAGAAAACTAAAATTCTGATACATAATCGGCCAAAAAATTTAGGAGTGAATTGGATGATAGATAACGAAAAATTAGATGAGGTCAATTAACATTATTTAGGAATTATAATCAACCAAGACAGGGTCAGATAAAGCAAATAGAAATAGTTAAAACAAGGGCAAGACAAGTAGTGCTAGCAATAAATAAATTGTCAAAAGAATATATTAATAATTCAGCAAAAGCAATGCTAGACATATACCATATGAAAGTAAATTCTATGATGTTATACGGCAGTGAAATTTGGGGAGAGACCAAATGGATAAATTTTCTTGAACCTACACAAAATCTATACATGAGATTAATATTTAGATCCCCACAATTTATACCAGCAGAAATGCTAAGAATGGAAACCGGATTCATTTCACTATTAACGCAAGCTGAATGTAGACAGGTTGGTTATTTTCAAAGAATATGTAAAAATATAGAGAATCAAAAGCTTCTGGGAGGATAGCTTAGAATGTAATGACCTGAGTATTCAATATAAATATAAACAATGGACATGGATGAGGAATTTAGAGTAGAATTTAAAGAATAAAGGAATGGAAACAATTAAAAATAGAAATAATCAAGAACTATTATGAAGAAGCAAAAATCAAGAATCATTGATATATATATATATATATATATATATATATATAAACAAAGAGATATGGAGCGTTTAACAAATACAAGCAATTTTAAAGAATATGCAAAGTTAAAAAGGGAAAGGGAAAGGGAAAAAGGGAAAAAATAAACGCTGTGGAGAAGTTTACATTAATAAATGTGAAAATAGTTTACATATTAAAGTGATAGCTAGACTCAGATTTAATGTGAATTTTGGAAGGTATACATATAACATAAACTGGCCTAAATTTAAAAAGGGGTAGATTGTAAGAGTGGATGCTTAGGGAAGATTACTACAAAGCATATCTTACTGAAATGTAGGTATTTGCATCAAATTAGAGAAAGATGGTTAGGTAACATCCTAAAGAGTTGTAGCAATCTTATTGATCAAGATACATTAGCATATTTATTGAATACAGAAAATGTAATGATATTATTTTGTGTATCTATATATATGATGGCTGTATATAATGGCCCAGATATTCAAACTGCGCCAGTTTGTGGCGCAAGCCTGTGCGCTGCTCAAAATAGTTGCGCAGGGGTGTGGCCAGGGCGATATTCAATGGAATATCACCCCCTGACCACCCCCACTGTGCATGGTGCAGTGGAACTGCGCCAGTGCAAGTGGTCAGAGTGGAGCATTGAGATGCAGTGGCGCAAGTTCCATTGCACCATGCACAGCTCCTGTGATATTTAAAGATGGGGTGGTAGGGCTCCATGGGTGGGTGGTGTGGGGGTGTCCACTAGATCACCAGGGATTTCATACTTGGGGGGGTGAGGAATGCCGCCCACGATCGGGCTCTGTTCGGTCCACTGGTCCACCAGGGATATTGGGCTTGGGAGGGATACTGATGTCCGCGATCGGGCTAATGGGGGTAAAGTTATGCCACGATTGGGCTACTCGGGGGTGGATGATATTATGCCACGATCGGGCTACTCGAGGGGTTGGATGACATTATGCCGCGATTGGGCTACTCGGGGGACACTGTTATGCCCATGATCGGGCTACTCGGGGGGTTGGATGATGTTGCCAGCGATCCAGCGCCGGGCTACTTCGGGGGTTGGATGACGATTATGCCCTGACCAGACACTCACGGGGTTGGATGATGTTATGCCCAGCGATTGGGCTACTCAGAGGGGCACTGTTATGCCCGCGATTGGGCTACTGGGGACACTGTTATGCCAGCGATCGGCGACTGCAGTCCACTGGACCACCAGGGATATTGGACTTGGGGATACTGATGCCCACAATCAGGGCATGGGGGCACCACCAGGTGTGGCGGGGAACAAGTCGAGGGCCACCACAGGTGGCAGCTGCTGTGTTGCACCCTGCAATACGCAGCTCACCTGTGGTGGCCTCAACTGTTCCTTTAAACAACTTTGTGCAGGCACAGGTAGGGGTTGTGCCTGCAGAACTCTGCACAGCCCGGGCTGAATATCAGGCTGTGCAGTTTATGCATGGGCATGCCCCCCCCACCTGTGCCTGCATACATTACTGATGCGCCCCGGCACATCGGGATTTGTGCGGTGCACTTTTCCCTTTTAAATATCGCACTGGGGTGCATCAGTGGGTTGTGCATGGCACAACATCGTTGCACCATGTGCAACCCTTTTGAATATCTGGGCCAATCTATTTAAAAACTGATAGAATCTGTGGTAATTATTGTACAGGATTGCTCTAACTTGGTGTTGGATAATATCTTGAAGAACTGCCTTAATTTTATTGATTTATAAATTAGTATATTTATTGAATATTGGAGTGTATCTAAATATATGATGGCTATATGCAACATTCTTAAAACATTGATGGACTGTATAGAAATTATTGTATAGCATTGTTTTAATCTGGGTGTGAAACATATATGTAATACACTGCAGTTTAATAATAAACTTGACGTCACTCTAATATATCTCCGATATTGTTTCCACTGGTTGCACTTGTAGTTGCTGAAGGTCCCATTCTTCCTCCTTACTGCCTCCCCTAGAGAACCATAGGGGTTTCTTGTGCTTGTTACCCTTGGTGACTGTTTTCATGCAAGTCTTGGTTGCCTCAAGAATGTATTCCTTAATAGCTTCCCATTGTTTCTTTACAAGTCCTACTGTAATTCACCTCTATAGCTTGCTTGAATGGTGCAGCTTGAATTCCTAGCTCCCCGACTACTACTGCTGGCTGGTGACGTTGAACCTAACCCTGGCCCTCACCAAAGCAGCACCCGGATAACCCCCTTTACCAAACCGACCAACGGCCTTCTAATTGCTCACATGAAAATCAGAAGTCTGCTAGGTCACTTAACTGAGCTTGAGGCCTGGACACAAATGGTTGGTCCCGACATCCTATGCCTCACAGAAACATGGCTAAAACCCCGTATCCTGGATGCCCAGTGTACCCTGTCTGGATATGCTATTATCCGACAGGATAGAACTGGTTCTCAGTGGGGTGGGGGTGTTGCCATTTACTACAAAACCCACCTTATGCTAAAAGCTGCCCCTACCCCTAGTCCCCAACTGCTCTGTGAATCCCTGCATGTAACACTGTCCCTAGGTGCGAAGTATCTGCACATAATATGTCTATACAATCCACCCACTGGTGGATTGGAAAGTCTCCAGAAACTACTTCAACATTCATCACAAGTCGTTAACATGAATGAGACCATCTTGCTAGGTGATGTTAATCTAAACTGGCTGGGCCCGAATCATAACGCTCTGGCATCACTAGTTCAAAGGCACAACTACCACCAGTTAATAACTGAGAACACGAGAATGACCAACTCCCTATCGGGGACACTGTTAGACTGGATCCTCACAAATAGACCAGACCATGTAATTAAGGCATCCATTCTGTCTGACACTATAACTGACCACTCGCCCACGATCTGCCACTAGCGCTCCTGTCCACCACCCGCTCCTTGGTCCTGCCTGGTCACCTTTACTAACTTTGCACAACTGGATCTACACGCCTTTCTCCTTGACATAGCCAATACTGACTGGACTGAAATCTACCTAGCCACAAGTGCAGAGGATGCCCTTGATGTGTTCCCGACCAGGCTTGGTGAAGTACAAAACCGGCATGTACCTAAAGTAAAGAGAAGGGTCAGAGGTCAACGAACACGATGGCTAAATAAAGAACTACTCCACCAACTCAAAACCTGGGATAAACTCTGGAAGCAGTTCAAAACTACTGGCCTACCCAGGGATCACCTAATCTACAAACAGCATAGAAGCGTCTGCAAAAAACAAATCAGGCTCGCAAAAAGCAAGTACTGCCAGAATCTGTTAACCAGCTCTGCAAACGATCCACGCAAATTCTGGGCTCACATCAAGACCTTCTTGGGCACCCCTCAATCAGTCACCCCTTCAGAAATGATTCTTCAAGGTATCCACTGCAATGACTCCCTTACCATAGTGAACGCCTTCAACCAACAGTTCTCGGACCTATCTCTCTATATGTCCACCCTAACAATGGCACCTGCTGCCCCTCAGCCACTCTCTACCAAGAGAAAGCCAACATTTTGACAAATGACCCTGTACCAACAGCAACAAAAATTTTTTATTTCAAAGCTGTGTCTAGAATACAAGTTTTTAAACTATTAAACACCATATCCGACAACACCAGCCCAGGCTCCGACTCGCTTGAACCCCGACTGCTGAAAGCTGCTGCCCATCTCATATCCTATCCATTAGCCAGAATCTTCACACTGTCCCTCTCCACTGGCACAGTCCCAGGCATATGGAAGGCTGCTAGAATCACCTCCATTTTCAAAAAAGGAAACAAAAACGAAATATCGAACTATAGACCCATTGCCATTCTCTAGGTCCTCAGCAAAATTTTAGAAAAAATAGTAGCCACCCAGGCCACTGAATTCCTCAAATCCTCAAACTTACTCTGTGAAGCACAACATGGTTTCAGGAAACACCACAGCACCACAACTGCGTTGGCAAAGTTTACCTCTGATACTCTTACAAACATGGATGAAGGTCAACTTACTGGGGCTGTGTTCATTGACCTCACCAAGGCCTTCGACCTTGTGGATCACCCCCTACTACTGACTACCCTTAAAAATCTTGGCTTCTCAACTCCTGTAACAAACTGGTTCAGAAGCTACTTAACTAACAGGACACAAGCTGTCAAACTCAACTCTGCTATCTCTGACAGCACCACTATCAATATTGGAGTACCTCAGGGCTCAATACTAGGCCCTCTCCTATTCTCACTGTTCATAAATAATCTTCCCGGCAGCATAGTATCTGGTGCCTCACTACTCTATGCTGATGACCTGGTCATCTATACTCGTTCAGATAGTATTGACCATCTAAGCGCCACTCTGACATCTGCTTTCCACTCTGCTCAACACTGGCTAAGCGCACATCGCCTCATCCTTAACGCCAGCAAAACTAAAGCCATGCTACTGGGTACGACCCATAAACTTAGATCCTGCTCATCTCCCCTAAATGTACTCGACCTTGAAGGAAACCCTCTCGAGGTTGTTAGTACGTTTCACTATCTGGACATACTGCTCGACCAATCCCTGGACCTGAACCTGCACATCCAAGAAACCGGCAAAACTGTTAACTGCAAACTGGGGGCTACCTACAGAACCAACTACATGCTCACACCCACTGCCAAACTGGCCATTGCCAGGGGAATTCTCCTACCAACTCTAACCTACTGCACTCCCATCCTAACTATGGCACACAAAACAACACTGCAAAAATGGGACATCACCTACAACAATGTTTGCCGATATGCATCAAAGGCCCCCCGCCTCAAGCATCACTGCCAACTTTACAAAGACCTAGGCTGGCTTTCCCCCTCGGCCACCAGACTGTACTACCTATGCTGCCTCTCTGACTCCATCATCAGAGTGGTTATACCTGCTTCACTATCGGAATTGTTTCAGCCTATTATCCCTTCACGTGAACTGAGATCATCTGACAAGTCTCTCTTAAAAGTTCCCCTCTGTCGCACCTCAAAGGGCTCAGGTGCGTTTGGGCATGCGGCCCCACAAACGTGGAACTTACTACCACTCGACCTAAGACAAGCTTCCTCACACTACACTTTCAAGCAAAGACTACGGAACCACCTTACTTCTATGGACCAATGTGCCTGTTATGATCCTACCTGAAGCTTCTCTTCATGCCCACCTTTTCTAAACCTCCCCCTGTCTACTTCCCACCTCCTTATCCCTTGTATATGCTTAATGTCTACTTTCTCCCTTATTTTGCCTTAAATGTCAGTTAGACTACTTGCACTTTTTATTGTGGATTCTAGAAATTTATATGGCTCAACTGTCTTTTGCCTCTCTAATGCCTATTGTGTATGAAAAATGCTTCTAGTCACTTTACTGTTTTGCCTATGTGTATGACAAATGCCTCTAGTCACCTTACTGTATTGTGCCTGTTTCTCAAACTTGCTGTTTGCACAAATCTGTGATGTAATTTTTGTAATAGGTACTGGTTCCTCCTAAATCTCTTAGCCTCATCTGGCTCCCCCCCCCCCACACCGACTAGCCCAGATATACTATCCGGCTTTCAGTCCCATGAGACCGGGTCTCTTCCGCACCCTTTCACGCTAAAGCCGCCTATTGCCGTATTTTTACCTCAGAGACCGAGTCCTCTCACTCGCCCGACCAGAATATGGTTCCACAGGAGCCGGACGCAGGTCGTAGCAATCTGCAGCTCTTGCTGTAATTTCCACTTTCACCCAGCCCTGTTTCCACAGCTCCTGTTATTAAATCTTTTTTCAGTAAGTAAGGGCTACGTTCCTTCTGCCGTTTAAACCCCCTAACTCCGCCGGGACCACACCTGGCTTAACCCATCAGCTGTCAACATGACCTTGTTCTGCCCCTCTCTTCTACTGACTCCACAATACCTAACTCTGTGTCTATCCTGCTGCCGTGCTATAAACCCTGCCTCCTTAGCCGCCTGTCTACCTTCACCCCCCCATCGTTTCACCTCCTTGCTGGTTCCTTACCCGTGAAAGAAACCGTGAGGCTGGGTACACCTCGCATGTCCAGGTCACCAACTCTGTCTCCTTAACACCCTCCAGCCCGGCCACAGCCTCCTGCCTCCAACCGGCTCACAGTTCCGCGAGTCCGGTCACAGCCCACTGCTTTTTCAGCTAAAGCCGTAATCTCGCTCGTTGTTACCAAACCCTAGCTAAACTCCTACAATGGCTCTACCCCACGCCCAGTCTCAAAACCAGCAGCCCGGACACTTTTTCCTGCCTTTCCTCTATTGCCGGCTTGCCTCTTACTGTCTTCTACCCTTTTCCCCCCTCCCCTTTTCTGAAGCCAGGAATTGGTTCCATGAGCCCGGTTACAGACTCTTGCCTCCCGCCGCTAACGCCGTAACTTTCTCTTGTCCCACCCTACCGTTTGCCTGCCACCTCGCCTGGCCCGGACACTCTCCCTCTAACAATCTCTGATGCCGTATGCCCCTTTCCCCCAACAGGTCCAATAGCTGGTAGGGTTTCTCTTACCTTGGTCTCCAGCCCCGCCACCTCCCACCGAACATAGCAGTGCACTTACCCTTCCCTGATCATGTCTCCCCCCCCCTTGTTTGTTTCTCCAATACTCTTAAGTCTATCCTATCAGCAGTACCCACTGTTTGCACTACCTACTTGTAATAATTGTCTGCTTATGTCAATGTACCTTACCATGTACTGTATAAATTGCACTGTACTACTTGTATTGTAACTGTACCTCCCGGGTCGTGCCTGAAAATAGTCACTTGCTGGCTAGCGCACCTACCTGGTTAACAAAAACTAAATAAAATAAAAATAGCTTGCTCCCAACTGCATCTATTGTCCTTCCAAAATATGCTGTCCTGAAGTCCAGTACCACAGTTCTAGAAGGTGTGTTGCTATACAGTGCCAGATTATTCCACAGGGTGTTGTGGTCACTAGGCCCCAGTGAATCCTCGACTGTTGCTACAGTATACTAGTGCAGTGCAGTGCCAGATTCTCTTTTGTGATTTTATGTTTAACTTTACTGGGCTACACACAGCTCTCCCTCTTGTTTAGAACCTCTCTTTGGTGCATGTTTGTGTATTTATAGCACCCTGGTGTTTTTAAATATATTTTTTCACTTTTGCACACTTTAGACACTCATTTTTATATAATGTTAATTTTTATATATTTATTACAAAGTTTTTCACTTAGTATAGATGGTATCATGGTACATTAGTGTTTAGAGATGGCAGCTTAAGAATTGTGTTTGCTTCATCTCCCATTTTCGGGCTAAAGGTTTTGAGGCAATATATTTTCCTAAAAAACTTACATAATTAATTATTCTTGACCATCATCTACCCTATTATTTAAATAGGGTTGGTTTATGCTGCTTTTTTCTTCCCCCGATGGAGCCTAATGGGTAAGAGGTGAAGTGCTGGGGTTAGCTCTACTCCCTTCTACAGAGCACATTCTTTTTGCACTGGAATCTTATTTGCTGAATAAAAACCTACTGAGCATTTATCTGGATGCCGTATCATTTGTGTATGCCATATAGTGTGCCACCTTTGTGTTGTTCCCTTTGTCAGCTGTTGATTTTTCAGCTGGTAGCACTGTCAGGTCTTGGAGGAGTGCAGTGGTTCTCCTGTGTGTGGTCCCATTCCATAAGGGAACGGACAGGGAGGAACCGAGTAACTACAGACCTGTCAGTCTCACCTCAGTTATGGGCAATTTGATGGAGTCTCTAGTCAAGGAGGATCTGGTAGCCTACCTGGAAAGCAATGATCTCCAGGATAGCAAACAGTATGGATTTTTGGTGGGGTGGTCCTGCCAGACAAAAACCTAATTGTTTTCTTTGACCAGGTTACTTGACCTATACACAAGGGTCAGGCAGTCAACATATTCTACTGTGATTTCAGCAAAGATTTTGATTTGGTGCTATATATAAGGCTGCTGAAAACATTAGGGGATCTGGGAGTAGGAGGGGAACTTACCAGATGGTTGGGAAACCAGCTAGGAAGCAGTAAATAGAGAATAATAGTCAACAGGCTTGAGTCAGGAGACAAGGATGTCACAAATGGAATGCCGCAGGTATCAGTCCTCAGACCAGTCCTTTTTTTTTAACTTTAATATACTTTATTAAACATTTTCACATAACAACATCATCACAATGCATACAGTTGATCAACAGCTTCCTCCCCATCCAAGTAGTGGCATAGAATCATACAAATATATGGAAAGCCATGACCATAATTCTGCAAGGCCTAGCAGGTAAGAAAGCCATATCTGACATTGATAAGGGCTAGTCAATTGAACTTATTTATATCCTATCAATCTATCCCTCCTAATGCCTCCCTCCCCCCCAGGATCCCCCCTTCCACCCCCCCTTGGAGCACCTACAGGAATGCAACCAGATCAATGACCCATCCGGAAGAAATCTTCCAGATGAGTAACAGACAGATGGAGACTAGAGCAACAGCCCTATTCTTATTCCATTTAAACAGAGGCACACGTGAGAACCCCCATCCCCCATATAAATTTGAATTTGCTTAAGCACAGTGCATAAGAGATTAAAGGGCCATCAAAGGGGCCCATTTCATATTGAACGCCTCCTGGCAATTCAGCTGGCTAGCAATATGTTGCTCCATTTCAAGAACCTGGAGAACTTCTGAATGCCATTCTCTCAGAGAGGGGCTGGTTTGATCTAACCAGTGTCATACTATAATGAGTATAACCACCACCGAAATTATAGACATAAAGGCTTTGCAGCAGTCTATTATTTCCCTAGAAAAGTGGCCCACCAAACAGATGTGCTGGGTAAAGAAGAGTCCAAGCCCAGTATTGGGTCCAAAGCACCCCAAACTGCTTGCCAAAAGGGAGCCACCAGGGCACAGTCCCAGAGGATGTGTTTTAACGATCCTTCTAAATTCCCACATCTAATACAAAGGGCAGATGCTGATCTACCCAGCCTATACAGTCGTGCGGGAGAAAAGTAGAGGTTATGAAGAATACAGAATTGCAAGAAATGCAGGTGAGCCTGCTTTACATATTTATATAGACATTGCCTAACTTGTTGCCATTCCTTGTAATCCAAATTAAGATCTAATTCATGCTTCTAATAGAAGCATGCTCCTTGTGGTCTGTTAGGGTTGTGATGTTGTAAAAGGTCATAAAATTTAGAAATTGGGTGAAGTAGGACAACTGTGTCAATGAGCACTTTCAGTAGGGGATTGGAAAACTCCTGCCATGGGGGCGGGGCAAAAAAGGAGGAAATCACACTGTTCGGTTGCAGATGTTTAAAAAAAAGGTAAGTGGGTATAGAAAATCTTTCCTGAAGTACATTTGTAAGACTAAACCTCCTGTTAGAGATCAGAGATGAGATTGAAGCCCTACCAATGGCTGGACAGAAGCTCAAAGAGATAGTGCAGTTTGCAATTTGAAAATGTAGTTTACCGAATAGGGGTTGAGACAGGTCTTTGTATATCGAAAGGCCAAGGTGGGAGCAGATCTGTCAGAGAGCTTTAGGAGACCAACATACCGGAGAGTCACAAAGAGATTTAGGGAATTCAGAGAGTTTGGCGTAAATAAGACTACCTAAATCAATACCCTGAGAGTGGCAAAGATGTTGTTCCAGAGAAAGCCACTGAGGGGTGTAACAGTCATCTAGAAAAACGTCATTATAAGAGCTCCACCTGAAGATTTTACAGCAGTGTATCACAGAATAGTAAAGGAAAAAGTTGGGGATCCACAGTCCACCCAGATATTTCTGATGGGTCAGCTTGGAGTATGCACTCTGAACAGCTTTACCATTCCAGAGGAAGTCTGAATGAGAAGTTTGAAACCAGAGAAACCAATATTTGGTAAGCTATGGGCTCACCATGTACAATGGATAGAGTAATCTAGGCAAGATGTTCATCTTAATCACATTCACTCGCCCCCACAACAAGAGTGGAGGAGATCATCTCTGTAGGTCAGCCTGAGTATCTTGACATATAGGGGAGAGATTGTTTTACCAGAGCAGAAATGGAGTGACAGACCTTGATCCCAAACAAGTAAGAGCTTTAGGTTCCCCGGCAAGACCTAAGTCCTCAATCCAATGTCTTGGTACATGCACATTAAGAGGCATAACTTTGGATTTATCCAAGTTTAGTTTATAACCTGCCATTCGAGAAAACTTATCTATAATGCCCACAGCTGCTGGTATAGAAGTTTTGGGGTTTTCCAGGTGCAGTAATAGGTTGTCTACATCAGCAGACAGCTTATACCTGTCATTACCTACTTGGATTCCCCAAATGTCTTGGCTATTCTGAAGGGAGTGGATGAGGGATTCCAGGTAAAGTTTAAAAAGAAAAGGAGAAAGAGGACAGTCTTGCCTGATACCTTGCAACAAGGGAAAGGGGGTGGAAAATATCCCGTTGCAGCGGATTCTGTCCAAAGGCTGATGATAGATGACATTAAGGCAATCACAGAACTGGGAGGGTAAAATTAATCTCCACAACATGGCAAACAGACTTTTCTACATCTAAAGAAACCAAGGCCATTGGGATTTGCCTCTCTTCCACCACTGATACAAGGTGGAGATCCATGCACATATGGTCTAAGGACAACCATCCTGCCACGAATCCAACCTGGGTCGGGCTGATAAGGCCCTGCCATGTCTTTAAGAGATGGTTGGCCAGAATCTTGGTGAGGATTTTCAAGTAAGAGTTTAGAAGAGATATGAGACAATGGTTTCCCAGTAATAGGTGCGATTTGCCAGGTATGGGGTTAATGGTGATCCATGCTTGGGTGAACTAGCAGTCTGAGAGACCGGAGGAGTGTAGATAGTTGAATAACCCTGTAAGAAATTGTGCCAAGATGTCTATAAAGGGGGCGTAAAAAGAATTATTGAACCCATCCAGGTCAGAGGCCTTTTCCTTAGGAAGTTGCGCTATCACTTGCCGCACTGCATGCAAGGAAATAGGAGCTTGTAAAATTTCCTGTTGAGTCTCTGAGAGGGTGGGCAGTGGGACAGAGTCTAAATAGCTTTCTATGAGATCTAAATCGGAAGTTTGCTCTGCTTCCGGGCAATAGAGGGTATTATAAAACTGCTGGAATGCATCAGCTATGTCTCAAGGGTGGGTAAGGATTGCTTCCCCTGGAGTTGGTTGAAGACTCTGAATCATACGCTGGGTTTCTGTTTAAGCCATAGGACCAGGAGCCTACCCGCTCTCTCGCCTGACTACCAGCATCAGAATTTGACTCTCTGGAGAGCTAGGTCAGTCTGTTCTGCTAATAACACATAATATTTGGCCCTAAATGCATGTAGCTGAGTCCAGATATCTTGGTCAGCTGCGACTGAAAGGTGGTGTTCAAGATCCCAGATCTGAACTAGCAGTTGTGTCTTTTCTGCCCGCTGCTTCTTAATCTTTGATGCAAGATGACTACATTCTCCTCTCACTGCACATTTTGCTGCCCCACATAACATGTCCATACATGACACAGTCCCCTCATTTTCCTTAAAGAAAGTTTGCATGAACTCCATGAGGGCCGTAACGACCCTTCAGAAAGTGCTCTATATAAATTAGTGCATGGTCAGAAATCACGGTGGGAAAGGTGTCACAAGCCAGAAGACCTGAGAGACTAGAGGTGTTGATCAAAAAGTAGTCAATATGGAAGTACGACATATGTGGAGGTGAAAAAAAGGTGTATTATCTGCCATTAGGGTGTAAGATACATCAAGGGTCACCTAGTCCCATCGAATCCATAAGTTCTCTCAACCCCCGTTGAGCCTGTGAAAGGCCTTTGTGGCGCAGACCCGATCTGTCAAGATCCAGATGAATGACTAGATTCCAGTCTCCACTGGGGATGATAGGAATATGAGAGAAAGCTAATAATTGAGTAAGAAGATTAGAGAAAAACTCTGGGGAGTCTGAGTTAGGGCCATAGCTATCTCCTAAAAGCAGCTCAATTAAGCCCAAACACCCCTGAAGTAATATAAAATGACCCTTAGGATCACCGTATTCATTAAGCAGGTGAAAGGGGAACCCTCTACATATTACAATCTCCACACCTCCAGTTTTATTACATACTTCCACCCCATAAGCTTGACCAACCCACTCCCTACAAAATTACTGTATGCCCCCTTGCTTAAGGTGGGTTTCCTGTCAGAAAACCACATCTGGTTGGTATTTTTTGAGATGGCGTAGGATTATATATCTTTTACATTTATCATTCAGCCCCTTTATGTTTCAAGAGATAGATTTATATGTGGTCCCCATAATTAACCTTTAATACTTCTGTTGATTGAACCTCAGTTTGCCTGCCTACAGTTCAATAAAGTGCTCCAGTGCCCCCCACCCCATGCCCCCAACCCAAACCTGCCCACACCTCCCTCTCTGAACCCCTGAGGTTAAAGTTTCAGCATGAGCCAATACAAGTGTCTATGGTTCACCCCAGCCCAGCCTCCCCCACCCTCCTCCCTACCCTGTGCAAATAATAACCCAATAAAAATCCTACTACTATCACTACCCTTTAACAAGGACAGTCTCTACCCCGGCCGTAATGGCTGAAACACCAACATACCCCTGCCCGTGATGAAATAACACCTCCAATACGGGCCCCCAATTCCCCTTCCCGGCTTGATCTATCCAAAGTAACTAACAGATCTACTTTAAGGCTCTCCAAAAACATGTGATAAATGAAAAATTACCTCAGCCCCCACCAAACAGTCCATAAAATATGACCAGCAAGGAGCAATGTACTTCATAGCAACCAACATATGATACTACTCCTGGATCTCCAAGTTTCAGACCGATACAGCTCGTGGAGAGGCCAAAGGGGAAAATAATATCCCATTAATCCAATGCAATGGTCCTCCACCTCACCAACCGAACCTGCTGGGGTAAAGGCAGGATCTGTGTCTCCCATTCATGTGTTGCTGGGGCGAACTATCAGGCCCAGCAGTGCACTCCTCCCCTCCTAACTCCTAGGATCTCCATATGGGCAACTCCTCTAAGTACTGGCCTGCACTGGTCTGCTAGGAATGATCCAGACCAGCGGGTAGTAAAAAAGGGACAACACTGCTAACCCTCATCACAGGAGAAAGATATAGAAACATAGAAGTTCACGGAAGATAAGGACAGCAAAGCCCATTCAGTCTGCCCATTTCTTTTTCTACCTTATAAATGTGCCGTCGGCCTTTGCTCTGTCAATGGCCTATCTATTCATACTCATCCGTATTGCTCCCTTATGCCTATTCCATGCCTGTTTGAAGCCCTGCACTGTATTCATATCCACCACTTCCTGAGGTAGGCCGTTCCATGCATCCACCACCCTTTCTGTGAAAAAGAACTTCCTCACATTACCCCTTAATCATCCTCCCTCTAATCTCATGCTGTGTCCTCTTGTCCTGCTATTTTTCTTATACTGAAACATGTTAGACTCTTTCACCTTGTCAACGCCCTTAAGGTGCTTGAATGTTTCGATCATATCACCTCTCTCCCTCCTTTGCTCTAGGGTATACATATTGAGCTCCCTTAATCTGTCCTCATAAGTTTTCTGATTCAGTCCCGGCATCATTTTGGTTGCCCTTCTCTGGACTGCCTCAAATTGGTTAATGTCCTTGTGAAAGTGTGGCCTCCAGTACTGCACACAGTACTCCAGATGGGGCCTAAACAGTGTCTTGTAAAGAGGGATTATTACCTCCCTCTTCTGACTTGTGATATCCCTACTAATACACCCCAACATTCCCCTAACCTTACCTGCTGCTTTAGTGGTCTACTTGGCTGATTTCAGGTCATTGGTGATGATGATGCCCAAGTCTCTTTCTTCCCTTGTGACTGCCAGCAACTCCTCTCCCACCCTATAGGTGACTTCAGGGTTTCTCTTCCCTATGTGCATGATCTTGCACTTCTTTGCATTAAACCCCAGTTGCCACTCTTCCAACCATTTTGCTAGTTTACCCAGATCTCTTCTCATTCTGCTCACCCCATCTGGATCATCTACTTTGTTGCAGATCTTGGCGTCATCTGCAAACAGACCAACCTTACCCTGCAGTCCATCTGCAATGTCACTGATGAAGATATTGAAGAGGACTGGTCCCAGCACTGATCCCTGGGGTACCCCACTTCTGACTTGCATCTCTTCTGACTGTATACCATTTACCACTACTCTCTGTTTTCTGCCCATCAATCAGTTTGCCACCCAGTTGACCAACTTCTGACCCACTCTGAGCCTACCCAGCTTATTAATCAATCTTCTATGTGGAACAGTATCGAAAGCTTTGCTGAAGTCAAGGTAGGCAACATCAACTGCTCCCCCTTGGTCCACTACTCTGGTTACCCAGTCAAAGAAATCTATGAGATAAGTGTGACAGGACCTTCCTTTTGTAAACCCATGCAGTCTTGGATCCTGTGCTCCTAACTATTCCAGGTGTTGCACAATCCTTTCCTTAAGGAATGCCTCCATAATCTTGCCCACTACTGAGGTAAGACTGACTGGTCTGTAGTTTCCTGCCTCCTCCCTGCTACCACTCTTGTGGAGTGGGATCACATGAGTCCTTCTCCAGTCTTCTGGGACCTCTTCTATGCTCAGAGACTCACTAAACAGTTCTGATAATGGTTCTGCTAGTTCCACCCTTAGCACCTTTAGTACCCTGGGATGTATGCCATCAGATTCCATTGCCTTGTCCACCCTGAGCTTATCGAGCTCTTGTAGAACCCTTTCTTTTGTGAAGGGACTAGTGAACACCTCCCTCCCCACTGTGTCCATGGTGCTGAGCTGTGGGCCCTGCCCTACCTTCTCTTCAGTAAATACTGAACAGAAGTATCTATTTAGGATATATGCTTTTACATGGTCCTCCTCCTCACATGCTCCCTTATCCCCTTTGATCTTAGCAATACCTCCTCTGGACTTTCTCCTTTCACTAATGTATCTATAGAAAGTCTTGTCATCTTCTTTACTGTTTGTGCTAGTGTTTCCTTGGTTTGGGTCTTTGCCTGCCTTACCGTCTTCCCTGCTTCCCTTAGGGAAGTTTGGTATGCCTCCCAATCTTCACTCCACTGCATTCCTTTATATTTCCTGATGGCCAGTATTTTGGCTCTGACCCTTTCTGCTACTGTTTTTGAGAACCAAAGTGGTTTCCTTCCTCTTTTGCACTTCCTTTTCTCTCTAACACAATGGGATGTTGCTTCAAGTATTGCATCTTTAATGCTTGCCTGCTTTGCCTGTACCCGTTTACCTGCATTTCTTTTTGCCAGGGCTAGCTTAACTCTGTTGGCCATCTTATCAAAGTCAGCTCCTCTGAAGTCCCATATTTTTGCCTTAGAATTGGATGATTTAGTTATAGAGGCCAATTTGAACCATACCATGTGATTGTCACTGGCCCCCAGGTGACTGTCTACCTGGAGATCTGTGATCATTTCCCTGTTAGTCAGTACTATATCTAGGATAGTCCTGTCTCTTGTGGGTTGTTGTATCAGTTGTTTGAGGCCCTACCCCCTGCAGGGAATCCACCATGTGTCTAGTTCTGGCAGATGTTCCTGCTGGTATTGACCAAGCTGTATCTGGCATGTTGAAGTCTCCCACTATCAGAACCTCCTTCAGCTGTCATGTTTTGCATATCTTCTAACAGTAATGTGTATATGTCCTCCCCTTGTCTGGGGGCCTGTAGACAACCCCAGTTCGTATGGCTGTCCCATTTCCTGTTTCCAGGGTGACCCACAGTTCTTCTGGCTCCTATGTGTATTCTGAATTTCTTTAGCTTTGATATTTTCATTGACATACAAGGCCACACCACCCCCACCCCCCACCCTTTTTGCACCTCGGTCTCTTCTGAACAGTACATAGCCAGGTACTGAAGTCTCCCAAGTGTGGTTACTGGTAAACCACGTCTCGATAATTGCTACTATGTCCAGTTGAGCCTGTGTCATTATTGCCTGCAGGTCTGGGATCTTGTTTCCCAGACTGCGAGCATTTGTGTATATGATTTTCCATTGGCCAGATTTTGGTGTGTTAGTTGTTGGATGAGGTCTGGCATTTCCCCTGTGCATCGTATGGGGAACCAGACCTTTTTCCTTATCTGGTGATGCAAATGAACTGCAAACATGCAAATATTTTTAGGTTTCGAGACTGCCACGGTAGTGAAGACCCTCTTACTCTCATCCATGTTGGCAAAGTGCCCCCTAGCCCAATATCGCCATGTCACTGAATAGACTTATTGGCCTACCTAGCACCCTAGTGGGGAAGGGGGCAGGAAAACCCAACCTCACACCCTTCCTCTCCATGCACAGTCAGGTCTCTGCACAAGAATCCCTGTCAAGAGGAGCACAGCATATCACCTTTCCAACCCACCACTAAAGTCTGTCCAGTAGGGAACCCCCTCTAAAAGCCAGACCCTGAATGGCCTGCCCGTCTGGTACGTGGCTACCTTGAAAAGGGTCTAAAATGGAGTTGCTGGATATAAGGTGGTCACCCCAATTACACCATTAACAGAGGTGCCCCAAGTCCCATGTCAAGGAGTTAAAAGAGGAAAGCCCCATTGCACATCCATGTGTCTGCCCCTGCCCCAAATTAAGCAAGGCCACAGACCTAACTCCAGCTCTTCAGCGATGAGGTGGCGAACCGTGAAGGACAAATTGTCCCATGTCCCCATAACACCGGTCTCCTCACCCACTGCATACCATTCCCATGTCTCTATGCAGCAATTCATCACCCTGATCCAGGGGGTAGGGGTCCTTTTCAGATATACTCATCCCTTCCAGCCACAGCATTCAGTTTATAGAATTCCACGCTAGTCAGTGTTATAAATCGGATCAATGTCCCCTGAAATGTCCCATTTTAGGTGACTACAAAGTTCCAATGCAGTCCAGGTCCCCAAAGGTTTTGGTGGTGGTAGTTCCCCTTGCTCAACAGAGCAAACAACTACACATTTTGAATACTCAGTTAGTTTTAAAACCAACGCATTGACTTAAACTGTGAAAGTCCCAAGAAGAAATAAGACACTCCACCCGGTTCTCAAAAAGAAAGTTACTTAGGTGCTTGGAAGAGGTCAGAGAACATATTAGCATGTTCATGTTTTACCTGGCTCTTCAATTCAAAGGTTTTCAATGACCCTTGACCGTTTACCTGCAGTCTATGTGGGTACAGCATCTCGAAGTGGCTTCTCACTGCTAATAGTTTAGAGATGACTGGGTTGAACTCCACCCGCTTTAACTACACTGAGAGGGGGAGATCCTGGGTCATTCTGAGTTTATTGCCCTCCCAAAGTAGTTCTTTGGTGTCCCTCATCTTGGGAAGTATATCAACTTTATCCAGAAGATTTAGGACTTTGAATATCAGGGGGCGAGGTGGAGAGTTTGGTGGGGGAGTAGGCCTCAGTGTCCTGTGAGCCTATTTGATTATGTAGCCAGGGCCATTAGGCAAGGGACCAGCCACTTTCTCACAGAATTTTTGTATAAACAGAATTGGGTTCTGGCCTTCTGATCCCTCTGGAAGCCCGATCAGCAAAAGACTGTTGAGTCTACTACACCCTTCCAAATCTTCTAACTTTTCTTCCAGCTTGGAGACTTTTCTATGAATGGCCACCAAGTCTGTTTCCTTGCATGCCCTCCAATCCTCCAGGGAGCTAGTTCTAACCTCCATGTCTCTGACTCTGTGAGACAGGGTCTGCTTTGTTTTTTAAAGGGTGTACACTGGCTTGTAATGCTTAACAGAGCTTATTTTATGGGGGAGAGTTCCTGCAGGAATTTCTCTTCCATTAAGGGAGTTGGCACCAGACTGGGTTTAGTGGTAGCCACTGCTTGAGTTTTAATCTTCTTTGCAGCCTTGGCTTTCTCCGGCGTGGGTGGTGGGGTGTGTGATGGCCTGCAGGCCGCATTTCGGCCTCCATCAGAAAGTTCATTGTCCAGGTGAAAGTAGCGGATGGAGAGACAATAATCAGTGGCGGAACATTTTAGGAGAACCAGGCATCAACAAAACATAAGTTTTTAGTCTATGATCAAGGCGTTTTTGTTATTAGATTGAGCCAAGGAGTGGAGCCGAGAAGAACACGTCATACCTGCTCAGACGCTTCATGTGACCTAAGTCCTCAGACCAGTCCTTTTCAACATGTTAATTTGTGACACTGGAGAAGGAATAGAGGGAAAGTTGTGTCTCTACACAGATAGCATAAAGCTCTGTGGTAAAATGGATAGTCACATGATGAAAGAGCTGAAAGAGGATTGGAAGAGGTTGTGCAAGGTCTGGCAGCTTAAATTCAATGCGAAGAAGTGCAAGGTTATGCACCTGGGTAAAAAGGAACCCAATAACAAAATACTGGTTGGGGATGTCTGACTGGCAGTCTCATTAGAAGAAAGAGACCTGGGAGTGATCATTAGTGACTCCCTCAAACAACCAAGTCAGCATGGCAAGGCCTACAGCAAAGTGGCAAGGATGTTGGGGTACACAGGAAAAGGCATTGTCAGCAGGAGGAGAGAAGTGATGTTGCCCATCTATATATCTGTGGTAAGGCCACACCAGGAGTACGGTGCCAAGTTGGGCAACCCCTACCTGAATAAGGATAAAAACAGACTGGAGACAGTCCAGAGGACAGTAAACAAAATGATTCTGGGTCAACAAGGCAGATCTTATCAAGCAACTCAGGGCCCTGAACATATTCTCCCTAGAGACTAGAAGGGAGAAAGGTGATATGACTGAGACATTCAAATTCCTGAGAGGCATTTACAGGATAAATTGCGAGGAGCTATTCACTGGGAACCTCAATTCTGCGACTAGAGGACATAACTGGAAGTGGTTGGAGTAACACTCAGGAGAGATGTGAGGAAGTATTTCTTTATGGAATGGGTAGCTGAACCTTGGAACAGCCTGCTGGCAGATGTGGTGGGGCAGAGATTGTGAGTGGGTTCAAGCACAGGTAGGATATGGTGAAAGGTCTCATCTACACAAACTCTAATGGATTTTAGGTCCAGGGTATAGGAGAATGAAAAATAGGCAGACTGGATGAACCCTTGTTCTTTATCTGCTACCACGTTCTATGTTTCTAGGATAGCAATTGCTAGGAATTCCCCACCACATCCAAATTAATTACAAAACCAATAAATTCAATTTAATAAGTAGTTGATGGGTTGAAACATATTGCAGAAGAGTGTCTAAGGATGTCAGGAATAAATAGCTGCTAAAAAATGTCATGGTAAAAAAATATTCCATTCCAAGGCAAAAATATGGGACTTCAGAGGAGCTAACTTTAATAAGATGGCCAACAGAGTTAAGCTATCTCTGGCAAAAAGTAATACAGGTGAGGGGGTACAGGCAACGTGGGCAAGCATTAAGGATGCAATACTTTAAGCAACATCCCATTGTGCTAGAGAGAAAAGGAAGTACAAAAGAGGAAGGAAACTACTTTGGTTCTCAAAAACAGTAGCAGAAAAGGTCAGAGCCAAAAGGTTGGCCTTAAGGAAATAAGAGAGAATGCAGCAGGATGAAGATAGGGAGGCATACCAAACTTCCTTAAGGGAAGGAGGGAAGGCAGTAAGGCAGGCAAAAGCCCAAACTGAGGAAACACTAGCACAAACAGTAAAAGCAAGAGACAAGCCTTTCTATAGATACGTTAGTGAAAGGCGAATGTTCAGAGGGGGTATTGCTAAGATCAAAGGGGATAAGGGTGTGTGTGAGGAGGAGGACCATGTAAAAGCATTTATCCTAAATAGATACTTCTGCTCAGTATTTACTGAAGAGAAGGTAGGGCAGGGCCCATAGCTCAGCACCATGGACACAGTGGGGGAGGGAGGTGCACACTAGTCCCTTCACAAAAGAAAGGGTCCTACAAGAGCTTGATAAGCTCAGGGTGGACAAGGCAATGGGACTTGATGGCATACATCCCAGAGTACTAAAGGAGCTGAGGGTGGAACTAGCAGAGCCATTATCAGAACTGTTTAGTGAGTCTCTGAGCACAGGAGAGGTCCCAGAAGACTGGAGAAGGGCTCATGTGATCCCGTTCCACAAGAGTGGTAGCAGGAAGGAGGCAGGGATCTGCAGACCAGTCAGTCTTACTGTACCTCAGTAGTGGGCAAGATTATGGAGGCACTCCTTAAGGAAAGGATAGTGCAACACCTGGAATTCATAGGAGCACAGGATCCAAGACTGCATGGGTTTACAACAAGAAGGTCCTGTCAAACTGATCTCATAGATTTCTTTCACTGGGTAACCAGAGTGGTGGACCAAGGGGGAGCAGTTGATGTTGCCTACCTTGACTTCAGCAAAGCTTTCGATACTGTTCCACATAGAAGATTGATTAATAAGCTGGGTAGGCTCAGGGTGGGTCAGAATTTGGTCAGCTGGGTGGCAAAGTGGTTGATGGGCAGAAAACAGAAAGTGGTGGTAAACGGTATACAGTCAGAAGAGATGCAAGTCACAAGTGGGGTACCTCAGGGATCAGTTCTAGGACCAGTCCTCTTCAATATCTTCATCAGTGACATTGCAGATGGACTGGAGGGTAAGGTTTGTATGCTTGCAGATGGGACCAAGATCTGCAACAGAGTAGATGATCCAGATGGGGTGGGCAGAATGAGGAGAGATCTGGATAAACTGGCAAAATGGTCAGAAGAGTGACAACTGGGGTTTAACACAAAGAAGTGCAAGATCATGCACATAGGGAAGAGAAACCCTGAAGCCACCTATAGGCTGGGAGGGGAGTTGCTGGCAGTCACAAGAGAAGAAAGAGACTTGGGCATCATCATCACAGATGACCTGAAATCATCCAAGCAGACCACTAAAGCAGCAGGTAAGGCTAGGGGAATGTTGGGGTGTATTAGTAGGGGTATCACAAGTCATAAGAAGGAGGTAATGATCCCTTTTTACAAGACACTGGTTAGGCCCCATCTGGAGTATTGCGTGCAGTACTGGAGGCCACACCTTCACAAGGGCATTAACCAAATTGAGGCAGTCCAGAGAAGGCAACCAAAATGGTGCAGAGACTGCATCAGAAAACATATGAGGACAGATTAATGGAGCTCAGTATGTATTCTCTAGAGCAAAGGAGGGAGAGAGGAGATATGATCGAAACATTCAAACACCTTAAGGGCGTTAACAAGGTGAAAGAGTCCTACATATTCCAAAATAAGAAAAATTGCAGGGCAAGAGAACACAGTATGAGATTAGAGGAAGGCCGATTAAGGGGTAATGTGAGGAAGTTCTTTTTGACAGAAAGGGTGGTGGATGCATGGAATGGCCTACCTCAGGTAGTGGTGGATATGAATACAGTGCAGGGCTTCAAACAGGAATGGGCTAGGCATAAGGGAGCAATTCAGATGAGTATGAATAGATAGGCCATTGACAGAGCAAAGGCTGATGGCACATTCATAAGGTAGAAAAAGAAATGGGCAGACTAGATGGGCCTTGCGGTCCTTATCTGCCATCAACTTCTATGTTTCTATATTTACCACTGACTTAAACTGCTGTATTGAAGCACTAACTTACACATAGAATGTTCTGAGCTTTTATCTCCATGATGTGCATCGCATTGTATCTGGGGTTGTACAGATACCAGCTGCTCTGTGTTAAATGAACTGGCTAAGTTTGAATAGTGCACAGTCTAAGCCTTCAGAGATAGTGCACTGTCCCCACCCCAGTATACCATGCCGTATTTCAGTGATGAAATATGATTGTATATGGTTATTCATTTTCTCGGATTGGATCAATCCACCAATCCACCTTCCACCCATAATACTTCTTTCTGGATTGTATCTTCTGATACTGTACTGGGTAGGTTTGTCCAGAGACAAGAACAGAGGCTTACTTGTCATCTATATTTGCCATTTTTAAAGGGAAAGTCCCCTCAACCTATTTTCTGTATTCCTATGTAATGTGTAGTCATGAAAAATGATTCCCTCTCTTGTTGCTTCACTCTGTTTTGTCCTGGTATGAAAACATTAGTTTCTCCATTGCAAAGGTCATGACCTCACTCATGCAATGCATTGTGAGAGTTGATGCATACCTGCACAAGACAGCAGAAGTTATACTCTCATTCAGTTCTTTTACATGTACTGTGAAGTCCCTGTATTCTCTAAAAGCACTTTTGTTTCTAACTCAGACACACTTTAAACTACAGAAGAAAGCAGGGCACTTACTATGCTTTGAAAAGTTTCATGGCCAGCATAACACAAAAACATAGGGACTGCGCAGGACAGCAACAGCACTGAATAACACAGTATAACTGCTTCTGACTTTAGCACTAAAACATAATAAAATTCCAGAATGCCTTACATGAGTCGGGTCATGACCTTTACAATGGAGTCAAGCAGGTTTTCACACCAGCCTTAAGTAACTTCATTTACATTTACATCCTGATGAAATTAGGAGGTTGCTATAGAGGCAATCACCATTGATGCTTACAAATTACACAGTGAAACAGAATAAAAGGCTGAGGAGACCTCCTTTTCAATCATTGTAGGAAGGATACCTTGGCATTGTTGGATTGGTGGATGCTCCATTTACAGCAAATAAAACTCCCTGAGATGAAATCCGCTTTTCTGCCATTATGTTAGCTGTATACATATCTTTGGTTGTCAGAAATAACATACACACACATTCTTCTAGTCTCTAAAGTGTCTGACACAGTAGCAAGGAACAGGAGATGCATAGTCTCAAAATGGTTGCCTGAGCCTTTACTTATGCAAGGTTTTAAGTTATAGGAAACTGAGAGGTAGCATATCATAACCCACACTCATACTGCCTCTCAGTTTTCTATAACTTGTGTCACACATCAGAATAATACAATAAATAAACTTACATTTTAAGGTTCTGTAATGTAGAAGCAGCTGTTGTTATTCGTATGCACACACACACACACGCAGTAATAGAGACGCGGTGATACATTGACACTCACAAGCAGACACATACTTGCATGCAGACATACAGAAGCTTTATGGCAAACACACACATACACACACACACACACACACGCCGTGCACACACAGTAATAGAGACCCAGCGATACATTGACACTCACAAGCAGACACATACTTGCATGCACACATGAAGACAGACATACAGAAGCTTTATGGCACACACACACACACACACACACCCCTACTGTATATCCCTCTTTCTTTAGGTCAGCTGTCAACTCAATGAACCAATGTCATCTTTCTTTCCTAAACTCTTATCTTCATAACTTTCACAACTCTAGTGGTGAGATACTGGACAGTTTGAACAGAAACCCAGGTCATAAGTGCAAGATATACTGCCGGGCTCCAACCAAGTTTCTCAAGACCAGATAAGAATACAACAGTGGTTGTATGTCAAAGTGGGCAATTTCACATTTCTTTGACAAACAAACCAGCAACTGTGTAAAACTACAGACAGCAATCTTGAGAAGTGGACTGCTCAAAAACAGAGACTGTGCTTAGATTGGCAAATACATGATTTGCTTTAATTTAGACCACCAAGCACTAATTCTACCAGAGCACTATACTCAATAGATGTAGTAGATTTTTCTTGGGAAATGCAACTTCAGCTGATTCCATCTCTAACTTGTTTTCTGATTTATTACAACAAAACAACTTATTATTGTCACTTTGGCTGCTTATTTACATACAGTACATATTGTCATGGAGACTACCATCTCTCTTTCTCAGCAAAGTTGACTGTTTTGCCATTAGTTATGTTTCTCAGGTGCCCAAGCCACCCTCCAGACAACCGACCACCCCAGCCATGCTCCCACACTTTCCGCCAGGACTTGCCTTTGTGCAAAGGTAGCATGGCCTGGGTGCTCAATGGGTTGCAGGGCTACTGGGTAGTCATGGTCAGTGGCAGCTTGGACACCCATTTTTTCTAGTTTTCCTCTCATAAGGGGCAGTGTGCAAAGCTGCCCCGATGTCTCTGCAGGTGCTTATGTGCATGGCATGTTGGTAGCTGTCTCTCCCTCTTCCAATGTTGACAGCCTCAGTCTGTCTCACCTCTAGCCAACGCTAAGGGCCAGGCATATGGTGGGCACTGAAAACCCTCACTCCTGGGGAGAGGAGAGCAGTCCTCTGGACACTCAATCCTCTCCCTCCCTGACCATAAAATCATACACAGTTAAAGAGCAGTCATATCCAGTTCCACCACACTAAAGTAGCTGGTCTTCTTGGTGTGTTTCAGAGAAAGTAACATTTCAAAAGTGCACCAGTTTGGTGAGTGGAAATGTGAATGAGCCAGTGGATTATCTCACTCACTAGTTCTGCTGGCTAGTGACTAAAAAACTTCATTTGAACCCCCTGTAGTTCAGTTGAACCAATACATCTTTATTCTAGCATTACCACATGGTCTTTGGGCCAGATTCCTGGTTCAGAACAGGTGGAGGCACTCTCATCAGTGACCTCAGTGAATCTGGAACTTTCCACCTTCTAGGGGCCACTGTGCTTTATTGCCCAAATGTTTTGTTCTGCTTCTATCTGCTCATGACTTCATTGCTCAGGAGTCCACATTTGTGTTCCAGCATTTATGCTCCAGTGTTCTTGGTATCAGGTGTCAGACAGTTGACAGGCACCTATGCTTGCCTCTTCCATATGCTGCTCTAAGGTGGCATGGTTTGGAGTAGTATAGGGGACACCGACAGGTGCCATAATGGGAAGAAGGTATGGGGAGACCTAAGGCTGTGGGACAAGGCAGGCACTAGCGTTGTGATGGTCTTTGTCCACATATTTGACCTGTGGGTTGTTCACTGTGAAGCAAAATGCTTGTTTTTTTTTGTTCTCTGTCCCATTGCCATGTTTGTAAGATGTTCATCTGTCAGGTTCACATAAATATCTAACTATAGGGTTATTCTTGTTTTATTAACTTGCATGTACCAAAGATGTACAGCATAACAGATATTCCCAGAAGCGGTGGATTAAAGGGATGTCCAAAAAATAAATCAGTAGGTGCAGAGACTCCATATCCCGCACACATGTTGAATAGGCCTACATACGTGGTTATGCTTCACCATTAGGCAGGGATACCTGCAGTTAATATGCATGTGCATAATTTCATGGCAAGCAGTGGGATGTAAACAGTCTCATATTATATCATAAGTGTCCATTCTGCATAATCAGTCTATGGTTGTTTTGTTTTGTTGTTTTAACCAGGAGGTGGGCTGGGTAAAAAACAAACACACTTCTAAACATTCTAAATTCAAGTAGTGATATCACGATGCCATTTTGCTTGACGTCACTAATGTGAAAAATGACTTTTTTATAATGTTCACACTACCTCCTCATGCCACCACCCGTGTTTTGCTGATGACTCTCGTAAGTTACTTTGTTTATTTGACCAGTTGGAAGATGCCAAGAAAACTAATGTATAATGTCACCCAGGTAGCATGCAAATGAAATATAAATCAAACAACAAAAATCACAAAATAAAATTAAACATACTTCAATGACAAACAATTACAATAAATATAACATCATATATGAGAATAGGCCACCACTAACAACAGTAATAAACAAGGTAAAATTTATAGTATTAAAGGAGAACTGTAATATTCATAAATTACCCATCCCTGCAAGCCTTACCCCCCCCCCCCGATTAGGGGTTTCACAAATAGAGCGCCCTTTTCAGTGAATTTTAACTGACTTTATTTAATTTTTGTAAAGTCCAGCATTTGGCAAAATGGCACATGCTCTGTGGTGCCATTTCATGACAAAGTGTGGCGCCGCACCGCTCAGCTCCAATACAAGCCAAATGCTTTCTGCGCTGCCCTTTCACATTGCTTGCTCACCCTAAGGTCATCTATAACGACTACGCCAAGATCCCACTCCACCTGTGTTACTCCAAGCTGGTGTCCTAGCAGCATGTATTCCTTAGTGGGCTTTCTTTTACCCAGATGCATGACCTTCAATTTTTTGTCATTGAACTTCAATCGCCCAGTTTTGGATGACCTTTCCAGCCTATTTAGATCCTTTTTCATTTTCAAGACTCCCTCTTGGGTGTCCACCCGGTTGCAGAGTTTTGTATCATTCACAAACAGCCATACTTTCCCCTCAATGTCGCTGATAAAAATGTTAAGGAGAATGGGGCCTAATACTGACCCCTGTGGCGCTCCACTGGTCACCTTGCTCTCCCCTGACTGAGCTCCATTAACTAAGACCCACTGTGTCCTATCCTTTTTTTTTTTCTACTCCCCCCTCAGGGAACTCTTTCCAGCATTCCTAACCTCCAATCTCTACCTCCCACCTGAGATGCTACTACCTCTCCTTGCTCCATCCTGGCATGGCCCCCTGGATCTGAACCCTCCAGGGAGGGGTCGCCCTATCTGCCCAGGGTGCACTATCTGTAGTATTGAGTGCCAGGTAAGAGTAAGAGGCCCACAGAGGAGAGCGCCCGGTGCTTGGATTGTGGTCCAGGGCCACAGTGCCTTCACCTGTCCTCGAGGAAGGGGATTTTTCCTGCTTGCCCTCCCCCATGGCTTGGGCATGCAATGGATCCAGTGCAAGCACGCATGCTCCTGTGCTTGCCTACAGGATCACTGCCACTGCCAATCCCCTGGTTGCTTGATCATGGACTTGCTGTGCTCACAGCCATTGCCAGGAGCCACAAGAGTCCTGGATCAGAGTCCCCCCTCCCAGGACAGGAGAGCAGTCCTCTGGATGCTCAAGCCTGTCCTCTTCTACCAATCCCTGGCAGCCCGGGCTCGCTCCCAAACCTGGGTCCCTGGCGTGGCATGAGGTGTGGTGTTCAGTGCCTCAACCCTCAGTGCCACCGGTCTGATCCGTTTCCTATCCTTGAGTCAGTTTGCAATCCAGTTGGCTGTCTTCTTACTAAGTCCTATATTCTCTAGCTTATTCATAAGCCTTCTGTGGGGTACGGTGTCAAAGGCCTTGCTGAAGTCTTGGTACACCACACCCACCGCCCCACCCTGATCCCCTGTTTTGGTCACCCAGTCGAAGAATTCTGTCATGTTTGTTAGGCATGATTTTCCTGCCGTAAATCCATGTTGCTTGGGGTCAAGCTTTCAAGATTCTTTTAGATGATCCACTATTCTATTTTTCAGCAGGGTTTCCATAAGTTTGCCTACCACTAAGGTCAGACTGACTGGATGGTAGTTCCCAGGCTCTTCTCTGCTTCCACTTTTATGTAAGGGTACCACCACAGCCTTTTTCTGGTGCAGTGACTTATTAAAAAGGTCAGTGAGTGGTGCTGCAATTTCTTCCAGTAACTCCTTTAGAATCCTAGGCTGGATTCCATCGGGTCCCACTGCTTTGTCTGCTTTTAGTTTGCTAAGCTCTTCTAGGACTCTTTTTCTTGAGAAGTGGAAGTCATCTGTTGTTCTACTGTTGCATACTGCCTTTCCCATAGTAGGGCCACTGCCTTGGTCTTCAATGGTGAAGACTGAGCAGAAGAATTTGTTTAGCACTTCTGCCCTGTCTTCATCCTTTTCAACTATCTGTCCTTCAGTTGATTTTAGCCTGATTATTCCACTCTTACTCTTTCTTCTTTCACTTATGTACCTAAAAAATGTTTTGTCCCCCTTTGATACTCCCTGCACTATTTTCTTCTCTGTCTGGGCTTTGGCTATCCTAATAGCATTTCCTGTTTCTCTCAGCTTTGATATGTAATGCTGCCTGTCTGCTTCTTTCTTTGTCTGCTTATACTGCTTGAAGGCCCTTTTTTGTATTTTACTATTGTTGCTATTTCTTAGTGACCTTTTTCTTCTTTTTGACTTGCTGATGTGCTTTGTGCACTGTTCAGTAACCTGAAGTAAAGCTGTCTTCAAGGCTTCCCAGCTTCTCTCCATGTCCCATGAGTTGTTGATTTCCAGCAAATTTCTTTACTGGGTTTTCATGCTGTTGAAGTCTGTCTTGTGGAAATCAAGTATTTTGAGCTTTGTGTGACTTGATTCTGCTACCCTTTCCACTGTTAACCAGATTGACCTGTGGTCGCTGGTTCCCAGCTTTATCCCTATGGTTATGTCTGAGATTCTGGTGCTATTTATTGGCACCAGGTCCAGGATAGTCTGTTCTCTGGTGGGTGACTGCACCAGCTGATTAAGTCCTGCCCCCTTCAGGGTGAGTAGGAACTCTTTGCTGCGTTCAGATGATGCCGTGAATGAGGACCAATCTACATCAGGTAGATTGAAATCCCCCACTAGTAACAGATGTCCCTTGTCAGCCATCAAGAAGATGTTTTTCAGGAGCTCCTTGTCTATGTCAGAGTGTTGGGAGGGAGGTCTATATGAATCCCACTTGGATGGGGGCTTTGTCCCCTGCTCCTAGGGTGACCCATAGAGCTTCTGGTCTTCCCTGTTTTGGACTTCTATTGCCGAGATTCCATCTCTTACATATAATGCCACCCCTCCCCCCCCTTTTTTCCAATGCGGTCCTTCCTAAAAAGTGTGTAACCTGGTATAGCAATGTCCCAGGTATGGTTCTTCATAAAACATGATTCCATGACTGCTACCCAGTCTAATCTGGCTTCTGTCCTCGCCTACTTTAAGGAAAAATTCCTTGCAAACTGTAATACATTTGCCCCTTTCAAACGAACTACAGTTCATGGCAACCATCTTCCCTGGATCACGCCCGAACTGCTGGCCTGCCTCAGGGCGCATGACAAAACCTGGAGGAAGCATAAGGCATCCCAGCTCTCCTGTGATTATGCAAAGTACCATATATTGAGAAATTCTTGTACTAAAGCAACTAGACTAGCAGAGTCTGAGTGTTTTAGATCAGCTTTCCTCACTAATATCTCCATCCCTTCAAAATTCTGGAAAGTGGTCCAAGCCCTCTCCCCCCATCTCATCCCCCCATACTGAAAATAAACAACTCCCTTGTATCTGACCCCTGTATGGTGGCCAAGGAATTAACTCCTATTACACCTCGTGTGCCTTGGCTCTTCTAAAATCCCTCCCCTATTCCTCCCACTCGCCTTCCCCCTCCTTAGGCACCCATCCTCCTCCTTTCTTCCCCTCCTCATCCTCCTTTTCTGCTGTCAACCCTGATGAAACACTAAAAGCCATTCTTTCTTTTAACCCTTCTAAAGGCTTCTCACCCGATGACATTGCCGCAAAGCTCCTCTTCATCTCAGCCCCAACTGTAGCCTTTCCTCTCTCTCCTTAATCTTCAACCTCTCTTTCTCATCCTCAACCATCCCTTTGTCCTGGAAACATGTCATGGACCACCCCCTTTCCAAGAGTGATGACCCTACTTCTCCTGGAAACTTTCGCCCTATCTGTCTCTCCTCCCCACCCTCGCTAAGCTCCAATTACACTTGGTCCTCTCCTAACTCACCTCCTTTATAACTGACTCATCCTTCTTCACCCCGTTCCAGTCTGGTTTTCAGAAAAATCACTCCACCACCACCTCCCTACTCAGGCTGTCTTACTCCATTCTTTCCGGGATGGATAATGGCCTCAACACCACAGCCATCTTAGTCAACCTCGCCAGGGCATTCAACACTGCCTCCCATTCACTCCTTCTTGACTCACTCACAGCAGCTGGCCTGTCTACACCTGCCTCAGCTTGGTTTAGGGCTTACCTCACAGGCAGAACCCAATCTGTCAAGGCCCAGGATTCCATCTCCCCTCCCCTCCCTATCACCACAGGAGTTCCTCAGGGCTCTGTGCTTGGCCCCATTCTCTTCTCCATATTCCTAAATGACCTTCCATCAGTCTGCTCCCTTTCCTCCTCTATACACATGTACGATGATGATACTGGCTTGTATGCCTCCGGCAAATGCCCAGCTGATGTTGCAGCCACCCTGCAGCACGAGTTCCACCAGGTTCAGCTCTGGTTTGCCTACATCAGCTCTTCCTAAACACCAAGAAAACAGTCTCCATGACCTTTGGCACTAGGCAGAGTCTCTCAAAGCTCCCTGGCCTGCCCTTTTTCCACACCCTGGTCGGGACAATCTTAGAGGATATCACTTCATTCAGATACCTTGGGGTTTGGTTGGACCAACACCTCAGCTTCTCTGGACATGTCAACGCCATCCTGAAAAACTGCACCCCAAGCTTGGTGCCTTATATAGGAACCATAGTTGCATCCCTCCTACGGCCAGGCACGAACTGGTCAAGAAGATGATACTCCCTATTTTTGACTACTGTGATGTAGTCTATGGTGCCGCTCCCAAGTCCTCCCTGACCAGATTAGACACTCTCTTTAACTCCTTCTGTCACTTTGCTCTTGATGCTCCCTCCTGGACTCATCATTGCAATCTCTATCATACCTTGTCCTTTCCCCCTCTTGTTAATAGGTGCCTCTCCCATTGTGCCAAACTCACCTCTAAATATTGGCTGGGTGAACTCCTTCCCTACCTCATCTCACCTCTCTCAACCCCCCCACCTCCCCCACTCTCTCAGATCTACAGACATTCATATTTTGATGACCCCCCACTGTGCCACACTCATCGGACCATCTGGCTTTTCCTATCATTTCCCATAAGTCTGGAACCCCCCCAAATACACCACTCCTCCTCCTCCTCATCCTTCTAGTCCCTCAGGTCTGCCTTACACAACTACCTCTCCTCTAGCTGTTCCTGCTTTAATCCACCTTAATCTTCCTCTTACAATTCTGCTCCAGTGCATTCACCCCATCTCCACTGCACTCCCTATTTGCCTCTACCCCCCTTTTCTGCTACCTACCCTGTCTTCCTCTCTCCCTCCTGTCCTCCCTACCTATTATCTTCTCTCTCCCCTCACCTCTCTATTAGCCTAGTTCTGTCCCCTGGCAGGGTTCCCAGCATCCTGAAGGGGTCAGTTCTTGGCATGCCTCACACCTCCCTTCCCCCTCTTCTTCCCCCTCTTCTATACTCCTATCTCCCCCCTCCTCCACTGATCTCCTTTTTACTTAACGGCTAGCCCCTACACCTACATTGCACTTGTATTTTATTTGCACTTCTGTTGTACCGAAGCTTAATGTACTGTCTGTGCTTTTGTATATCAGCTCTCTTTAGTCCAAACTATTTGTATTCCATTTGTTGTACTGCCTTCTTGCCACTCCCTGTGCTTACCTTCCCCTTGAAAGTCATTGTACAATCATACTGGCTATGTGTTTCTTAGTTGTATGCTATTCCAAATGTAAATTTTGTAATGTTGTATCAATCTCTGTAGACTATCCTCATGTACCCCTCCCCCAGGTTGCACTGTGAGATGAACAACTTGTTGCTCAGCTTGCCCTCCTGGTGAAACATTTCAATAAATAAATAAAATAAATCATTATGAACAGTATGTCGATCACCAGCCTTAAAGAATGGAGACATCTGAGCAATCTTCCAGCTATCAGAGAAGACGTAGGAGTCCACAGAAAAAGAAAACCAAATAGGCAAATGGACAATAAATAATTGGAGCAGCAAATACTAACAGTTAATTGTTTATTCCAAACCCACCATCTGCCTCTCTTGAACATTTATTTAAACTCTCACAGTTACCAGCCACTAAGGCCACCTAAAGAATCTCCTCCCAAAAGACAAACAGAGAAACGTAGAAACATAAAAATTGTTGGCCGATAAGGGTCGCTAGGCCCGTCTAGTCTGCCCGTAAGCCTATCCTTTTTTGTGGCCTCCAACCATACTTGGTCAGCGCCTTTCTTCTTTCCTTCCCATCTCCAGGGTTCCCTTATGCCTGTCCCATGCATGTTTACCCCCCACTGTGTTTGCTCCCACCACCTCCTGTGGCAGACTGTTCCATGTGTCCACCACCCTTTCCATGAAGAAAAACTTCCTTACATACCTGGACATAGCAGCAATAACAGAGACTTGGTATACCACAAATCATGACTGGGATGTAATTGTACTGGGGTATGCTGTATTCAGGAGGGATAAGGAGAGTAAAAAAAAAGGGGGGTAGCCATGTACGTCCGAGAGGATATAAAAGCAGTGGAGGTACAGGGTAGACAGGGGGAGGCTGAGGCACTGTGGGTCACTCTTGAGCCAGGCAATGGCACAGCAATCTACACAGGGGTGATGTGCAGGCCTCCAGTGCAGGGGGAGGAGGAGGTGGATAGGGAGCTAGTAGATGAAATACATGAGATGGCAGCAAAAGAGCGAGTACTGCTGCTGAGTGATTTCAATATGCCAGATGTGTCTCTGGTAGATCCTTCCAGACCAAACTGGTTGAATATTATGACTGGGTGACTAGAGAACTGGCCTGGGGCCATACAGTGGATGTCCTGTTTCTGGACTTCAGCAAGGCGTTTGATTCAGTGCCACGTGGGAGGCTGGTTAGTAAGTTGAAATACCTGGGGGCAGGGACGAAAATGGTGAACTGGATCGAGAACTGGCTGCAGGGGAAGCAACATAGGGTAGTGGTCAATCAGGATGACTGTCAGACGCTTTATTACAGAAAGACATGGAAGGCACCAGTATGGCATGGGTAAGGAGGCATTACTGCTTCCAATGATCAAGATATAGGCACTAATCACATGATGCATAAACTCACAGTTAGTTGTCTCAGCTGACAGCAACTCAATCTTCTCTCGCTCCCCATGCTTTGTTACAGAGGCAGAAGTAAGTCAGTTTTACAAAAAAAGCATACTGACAAGGCATATGGATTTGGGCATAATGCATTGCTAACAGGGTGTCTAGGTGACGAGAGATCACAGTTTGTACACCTTGTAATGTAGTTTTCCCTGGTAAAACTGCTGCAACTTCACTGTAGCAGTGTGAGTCACTCCTCTGCCATACAGTGATGTCAGAAGTACAACCCTGGGTCCACAGCAACACCAGGCTTGCTATAGAAGTTCTGGTGCACCCTGCAGTTTTTAGCAGCTCAGAATGCAAAAACTAACTGCACAGGACAGCAATGAAATACAATTCCAGAATCAATGCAAGAAGGGGTATTATATACATGAAAGTCAAAAGGACTGTAAAAGATGCTCTTTAACATTCTCTAAAAGTTGTTCTTAACATATGTTAAGAACAACTTTTGGAAACCACAGCAAAAATATACTAACTATGTATTATATAAATTTCTGCTTGTGATAGCATAATTACTTCCAATGTAATAGACTGATCTCATATGCTAAGCATTTTGACTTCAGTTGTGGAATAATATGTAATCTGTTATACATACTGTTGTCAGTGTCATTTACTGTTGCTGTACTGTAACTTGTTGTTCACTGACCCTGACCCTATGTAACCTCCCAAGTTATGCTAGAAAATAGATATTCAATTGTCTAGTGTACTTACGCAGTCAACAAAAACTAAATAAATAAAATAAGCTACAGTGGCAGTGGATTGTGAGGGCTGAAGAGATTGATAATGCTGCCAGACTGAATAAGTGCTGGTGAAAAAATTACTTGGGGCCCAGCAGGAAGGTTTGCTTAATAAATAGGGCCCTGTATTTGTATCTCTGCTATGTTTGAAAGAAATTTAGTGAATGGCTTTGGAACATTGAGAATATGGTAATTCATGATTTGCAAATATATGTCTAGAGCCCTATTTGTGGGGAGTCACCTTGTCCAGGCAATAAAGTCGTCAGACCTCCAGTTCAGCCATGGAAGAACCAAGAGTCCGGTGATACATTGGGCCAGCAAGCTTCCAATTGGATGCTCCTGATCAGACCAAATTACTGTACGTTAACAGATGGAGAATGTGCGGCTGCCATACCCATTTTACTGATCTGCTTCTTAATAAATTTAGGATTTATCTCCATTGGAGCAATGAGCTCTCAAATAAGGATATGTATTCCCACCACATCAGTCATTCTCTCCTTTGCCTTGGGGCTTAGCAGGTCATAGTACTGCTGACTTTATGTTGGGCATGCTCCGGCCATCAGACCCTCTTTCATATGAAGGTGCAGAATGAAAGGCTGTGTTTTGCAGTCAGTTAGTAAACACTGTGGAGGATAATGTTTACACCAGTGGCTGGGTCTACATAACTTTATAGGGCACTTCACCACATGCAATGTACCATGGCCCTTAATTATTGATATTTACATCAAGGTAAGCTATTGACACTATACAAAATATGACTGAATTGTAAGGATGCATGGCGTAAGTGTCAAAGGGCAAAGTTTAGAAAAGATTAGGAAAAAAACAGGGTAAATGATTGCAACATGTATTTATTTTGTTTTATTTTAAAAATTGGTAATAGGGATAGGCACACTGAGCCGAGGCTCATTTCCAGATGTGACCCGGAGCAGAAGGAGTGGGGAGTACAAAACATTAAAATTATTGCAAGCAACAGAATGCAGTTACAGTGACAACTTAAACATGCAAAAAGATAAAGTGGTGAACAAACAGGAAAACAATGCCATTGTGCATATCATTGACTTGTAATCAAGCACACAAGTAATTGGGTAAAATACGCAGTGTCTGTTGGAGAAGCAGACAATGCTTTGTGGTACAGCATCAGTCCATGGGCACAGCCTTTGGATTCATATTCAGAAATGACTGCCTTATATGATACCTGTACCTATGACTTTGGGTGTACAATATCACATGGTAGCCACCTTATTGATAATTTCAAAGAAAGCCGTGAGGGTTCTTTTTTTTTATATTTTATTTTAAGGGTGAATAATTGAGCAGCAATCATTTTTGGTTGTGTCCCAACATAAGCTTAAATAACCATACCAAATGAATATTTAAAAATATTAAAAGAACAACAGATATATATGCCTTCATAGAGCAATTTGATTAATACATTGGTCATAAAAAGCAAGAGGTATAATTGAATCAGCCATGCCACTTGAGGAATGTCGACGGTTAAAAATGGGTAAGGAACTGATAAACCAGTTTTTGATCATATATTTTGTAGGTGATTGTTGGTTCAGCATGTCACAACAGTAGTAGATGTAATGTCACTATTTATAAATGCTAAAATTATACATCATCATCTGATGGGATGTTAAAGAGTCAGCAGGTGGTAAAGTAAAGAAACAGTGCTGCACATGTATGTGCTTCCACAAGCCCTTTAGCCTGTGGGCTCTGCTAGTCAGCTGGCAAACTGCAAAAAGACATGCTAATACAAAATGTTGACCTTGACTATTCTCAGCTGTTCTTCACACAAGATGATGATTGATTTGATGGAACCTGACAATGGGCTACACTTTATCTAGTGGTAATAAATGCCTGTTTTTATATAAAAATCCAAATATAGGACCCAAATTGTTCAATAACATCTTAACACGAGCGTTTCCTGTACTGACAGGATATATTCAGGAACATTTGGGGCCAGATATTCAAAACTTTGCCCTGGGGCTAAATTAGCACTGCCCGGCTTGCTAAATTAACCCAGAACCAATAGCCCACTATATTCAAAAGGGATAGCCCCGGTGCTAAACCTGCTGAATATAGCATGCCAAGGAAGCTGGGCAAACTGGGCTGGGAGTGCAGTGCAAAAATAGCCCAGGAATAAGATAGCTCTGAATATAGCAACCAGGAAGTACAAACCACAACAGCAGCCCAGCACAGCGACATGAAGGAAGGTAGACGTTAACCATGTGGCTAATGCATGTGCTAGCAAAGAAGTGGATTAATTAAAACTGCAAGCACCAGCACATGTGAAATTCTGCAGAAATGTACCACGTTTCTGAAACGTTAGCGCAGTGCAAAAATTTGCTATATTAAAAAGTTGGGTTTTATTTAATAATAATTTGTATTTATTTATTTTTCCTTTTTTTCATTACAACAACAAAAACCATTAGGAAAAACATAAAAAGACAATGTACTATTCAGGCATGTATAAGTTTACAAAATGAGACAACTAGTTAAATTTAAGTCCATAACTAAAAGCTAATTAAAAAAGAGGAAATACAAACCGGTTAGCTAATAACTAACAAAAAGCATTTCAGCAGTAAAAAAATATATGATAGACATCAGTATATAACTATCTTAATAGGAAGTAACAACTATTATGTTAAACTAAACTAATTAAGTAAATCAGAGCCTGGAGGGTTAATCTTTGACAGAAAGGGTTCCCATATATCACAAAAATGGTCCAGCCTATCAGCAAGCAAAAAATGTACTCTGTCATTATTTGCAGTATAACTTATCATATTCAGCCATTCAGGTAAAGTGGGTACTTTAGGGTCTTTCCAGTATTTCAGAATTAACCGCTTAGTGCAGACAGAGGCCACTGTGAGCCATAGCAACTGTTGATATGTAAGCATACGAGTAGATGGGGAGATTCCCAAAATATATAATTCTGGGGAGAAAGGGACCGTAAAAGGGAGACAAAAGTCACAAAAAGTTGCAACTCTTACCCAAAATTCTTTCAATTTAGGGCAATCCATAGCATGTGCAATAAGTCAGCATTGGTGGACTTGCATTTCCAACAATGGGAATTAGAAGATAGACCCCTTGCATAGCGCTTAGCAGGGGACATATAGTAACGGTGAAGTATTTTAAATTGAATAAGCTTACCCTGAATATCCTTGTTCCTATGGTACGCATGGTCCCATACAGAGCACCAATCTTGGTCCTCAGTTTTGATGCTATATTCAAGAGTGACATGCAAATTAGCCTACTTAGGCAGTCTGTGGGTAAACATCCAGATTAGTATCTCATTATGTCCTGATTTGCATGCAGTTTGCCCAGTGCTATTGCAGGGTCCCACAGCACCACCTGTAGGTCAGTCTGGAAGTACAGGAGCTGGCTGAGTCTGCCCACAGCTCCACCTGTAGGTCAGTCTGGAAGTGCATGGTGGCAGCTGCAGGCTACATTTGTACAGAACTGCATAGAATATTGTGCCCTAGGGGACTACACAGCACAGGCACAGGTGGTGGTGCTGCATGCAGTTGTCAAACTGTAGTTCCTGTTATTGTGCACAGCAGGCACTACAGTAACAAGAGGGCCAGTAGTGTGAGGGACACAGCAATGCCTATGGTGTGTAGGGCATTAATGACTGCTGCACCTTACACAGTGACAGACCCATCTTGCAGGTGTGTACTGACAGTGGACATTACTGTTATGCTGTTGTGCGACCCACAGATGCAGCACCAGTGGCATATGATACTCACAGTGACATATACATGGCTGGCTGTGTGTGCTGTGGTGTCTGTACAGATGTGCGATATGTGGCTGGGGGGGCACATACCATCAGACAGGCAGACTGGTGTTGGGGTATTTCCTACACTGAACCATTTGCATTGCATGGATTGTCCCAGTCTTGTGGCAGCACCCAGTATGTGGTGCAGACTGGCCACTTCTACACCCTCCTCTCAATACCCTCCATGCTCCCAGTGCTTCATGTGTGTGCTGGATTCTGTTGGTGTCCACTGGTTTGCCCAGAGTTAAGACTACCTTTTCCTGGGTGGTAATTAGCACCACGCAAAGTGTCGTGCTAAGTCATGCAAAAACACTTTGTGCGGCGCTAATGCACCGAATATAGCAATGCACCTGTATTCATGTACACGCCCACTCTTTTTGCCTCTTGCATACATTATACTTTTGCCTGTCCCTGATGCAGTTTGCCCACACTATTTGGCCTTTTGAGTATAGCGGACCCGTGCAAACAGTTTGCGCCCAGTGCAAAGTTTTGAATACAGTATCTGGCCCTTGGTGTTATCCCAACTCTCTTCCTACCTTGACTCCTCCTTCCTTTTTCACCCCTTACCAGTTTGGCTTCAGGAAGCTTCCCTCCACAACCTCCTTCCTCCTTAGGCTAGCTGACTCCATCCTCATTGGCATGGATCAAGGCCTCATCACCTCCGCTATCTTTGTCAACCTTGCCTAGCCTTTCAGCACTGTCTCCCACCCCTTCCTTCTTGCCAGACTCTCTTCTGCTGGGCTCTCAGATGCAGCCACAAACAGCAGTGGTTCCGTTCCAACCCCGAGGGGAGGATGCAGTCCATGCAGATTAGTGATTCATTATCCACCCCCACCCCCATGAACACTGGAGTTCCACAGGGCTCTGTTCTATGACTACTGCTGTTCTCAGTCTTCCTGAATGACCTTCCCACTGCCTCCCCCCTACACCTCTGTCCACATGTATGCAGATGACACCATCCTGTATACCTCTGGTCTTTCACCTTCTGATGTGTTGTCCAGACTTCAGCATGACTTTTATGAGGGTTCAGCTCTGGTTACAGTCAATTCAGCTGTTTCTGAATGCCAAGAAGACAGTCTCCATGACCTTTGGCACAAGGCAGAGACTCCGCTTGTCTCCTTCCACTAGCTAGATGGGATCTTGCTTGAGGATGTTACCTCATTTAGGTATCTCGGGGTCTGGCTTGACCACCACTTCAACTTTTCTGAACACATAGATGCCATCCACAAGAAGCTGCACCCCAAACTGGGTGCCCTGTACAGGAACCATGGGTGTATTCCATTGCTGGCCCACTGTGCACTTGTCCAAAAAATGATCTTGCCATTTTGATTACACTGATGTAGTCTACAGTGCTGCTCCCAAAACTCCCCTAGCCAATCTGGACACTCTCTACAATTCCATCTGCCACTTTGTTCTCAATTGCCTTCCATGCACCCACCACTGTAACCTCAACCAATCCCTCTCTTTCTCGCTCTCCCCTCTCTTGAGGATAGGCGCTGTGTCCACTGTGCCAACGTCCTTGCTAAATTCTGGTTCTGCTCCCTCTTCCCTTACCTCTCCTTTTCTCTCTCTCCCTCAAGCCTCCTTCCTCCCACTCTCTTAGGAACCTCGACTCTTGTACCCTAGCCATGCCAACCAGGACCACCTCTGCAGATCAGGCAGCTTTCTCCCACCACTTCCCCAAACTATGGAATTCCCTTCTCTTGCCATCCATCATGCCACCTCCTCCTGTGTCCTTTCCTCCCTCCTAAGAGACCTATTCTTCCCTTCCTGCAATTGCACATGATTTCCCTTCCCCATCCCTTTTGCCTGTTTTTCCCCAACTTCTTTGCTCTTATATTTACTCCCCATACCAATGTGTATCTCCGGGCCTGGTCTTCTGTCCCCCTATACCCACAATCTACTCAGTGCTGTATAATGTGTTAATCTCAGCCTTTAATTGTACTGCTGTTCTCCTACAAATGTTAAAACTTATCTCTGTATAATCCTATATCTTAACCGTACTTGTTACTTGCCTGTTTATTAGTTGTAAATTCTTGTTTTGTTTTTTACACATATATGCTATTCAATTGTTATTTCCTTATTTTATTTTGCTGTTCCCTTCCCCCCTCTCCCCCAGGACGCATCTGGAAATTAGCAACACTGTTCAGTATGCCTTTCCTGGTGAAACTTTTAAATAAATAGATATCAAATAGCTCACACATTTATGTGTATCACTTTCAGATTAGTGCTGGCAGTAGCACTTATAATAAAAAAGAGGGGTAAGATAGTGGTAACTAACTTTACTCAACCTATGTTTTGAACCAAATAACATAAAACCTATGTCTTAGTTGCATTTAGTACTAATACTGAGTCAGTCAAAAATGACCTAAATTGTTTAAAACCTTCCTAAAGGGGAACACTGAACTCCTGAGATCAAGGCATTGGATGTATAGAGCACCATATCACCTGCATTTAATTAATGATGTGTGCCTCTGAGGCATGAGACCACCTTTCTCAGGCACAGTGAAAATAATAGTGACCCCTGTCCCAATCCTTGAGGGACCCCCTAAACTACAGATATCTCCTTAGAATCCTATCCATTAACCACCACCTTCTTTTCCTAAATAGTAAGTAGCTTTTAAACCAGCCCCTTAATGTATGTGTAAATTGAAGTGTCTTAATCTCTCCAATAGCAAATCATGATCCACGGTGTTGTGACGAAGGCCTTTGACAAATCCACAAACACTGCATCCATAAACTGACCTCTCTCCATGGTGATGTTGATGTCATCCAAAACTTTTAACACAGCAGAAATTGTACAATGCCCTTGCTGAAACCCTGACTGATATGTATCAAATTTGGGTTCCTGCCTGAGGACACCAGATGACTGGAGACTACCAGTACCAAGATTTGTGAGGCAATTAATGTGAGAAAAACTGGCCTGTAGTCACTTAAGGCATTTTGAGTGCCTCTGTTACAAATGGCTAGCTACTCTGCTAGTCTCCAGACAGCTGGAAACCCCCAAGCTCCAGGAATTGTTTGAACAAAGTTGGGGGTTGGGGTTGATAAACTTGAAAAGCCTCATATTTAGAAAGACAAGTCCCAGACCATCTAGTTCACTGCTTCTCCTGGGATTCAAACCCAAGAGTATTTAATGAACTGAACTAGGATGGATTTTATCAAAACATAATCCCAATGAATGGTTGGGGACTAGTGTTGACTCCAATGAACTACCATTACTCAACATGCCTCCATGTTAAAGGGGTTTCAGGTCTGTGCACATAATTACGTTTTTGGGTGCACTTGACTCCAGATGACCATAGCAACCCCAGTTGTGCCCCTGTGCACACTCAAAATGGACCACTTGAGCAAAGTGGCTAACTCATTGAATGTCTAGCCTTTTGACTTAAACTTCTGAGTTCCAGTACCCATTGTTATCAACGGTTATATGCCCCTTAGTTTAAAGGAGCAATATCAGGATTTTCATGCAAGTTCTTTTAGAATAGGACCTCATTAATTTGTTCATGTTTAGCATGATCAGGGCAACTTATCCTTATTCACGCTGTGCTCATTTGCCAACAAATGAGCCTCATGGGGTGTCTTCACATGATAGTGACCCTGTGGGAGGCATATCAGGGCTCTGAATCCACTGTCATCATGAGGCAGGAGGTCAGGGATTGACTTGTAGAGACAGAATTAATTCACATGTATCCCCTGCTGGTGTCGCTGTTCCACAAGTGACATTGCAAGGTGATCCAATGGGAAAACTCATGCTATAATGCCATTAAGACCCTGGTATTCCTTTCCAAATGTGAGAATAATTACACCAGTCAGAAGTGCATAGACTCACAGGCCTCTTCGCTTCAGGAAACTGAGAGCATCCATGAGGTCCCCTCTGCTGCCTTCTGCCAAACTGCCATGGAGACATGCTGGATCATGATGCTAACCCAGGCATTCCACACAGTAATTCAATATACTGTCACAAGCTCCACAGGCCAGACCCATGCTCAAACATCCTTTTTAATTCTTTAAAGTGTAAAACTAGTGAATTTTTCTCGCAATGGAAATATGACCACTGAGGCTTTACAGCTGCAACATTGGTTTCCTTTAGTGTCTATTCCCATTGATATTGGTTAGAAGTTCTAAATTGTAATGGGCTTGCTTTATCATGCATAAAAATGGAATGTATGACAACTATAATAAAACTGCTACACACCCATTCCTTTAACTTGCAGTTTCGTGTCAGAAGTAATTCATTTTATGTTGGTTAATGATGCACAGCAAACACAAACATTACTGAGATAGCACTTCATATTTTTGGAAACTTATTTGATGACGCTATCTGGTGTGAACCGTCCCTGCTATATTCACTTGCCAAATTCTTAGCCACATAATGCTGGGAACATGTGCTAGATCAAATTATGAGATTGGACTCATTAATGGAAAGCTGTAATAGTACAGACCAACTTGTTGCTGAAACAAAAGAGCCAAATTTCTATGGCAGAAGCCTATCTGTTAACCTCAAATCACCCAAAGCATCCTTATCGTCCCATATTAGCGCACTCAGTAAGAGAAGAAATCATGTAGATTATTGTAATTAACCCTATGCTGCAGAGCAGTAAAATGCAGTATATTATGTAACTTAGTCTGCATATAATATTGTTTTGCAGATCTGTTTCTACTGAAGACTTAGTGTTTAATGAAAAGATTGATTGGTAGACCTTCACTGCCAGCTGTTTGTTGAAAATTCAAGCTGGGATGCTACCTTCTCCTCCCACTTAGGCCTTTGCTTACTTAACACAGGCCTGGGCATAGAGCGCTTACCAACCTGAGACACTTCTGTCTCTATATCTGCAAAGGACATGACCCTACTTTGTTTAAGTAAAATGCTTTCCAAGACAGAAAACAGTGAAAGCATAAATGGTTGGAAAAACTGATTCACCAAACTGAAGATAAAAAAAACCCCACAGATCAGTGCTAAAAAAACACCAGTGTTTCACAACAACAGGGTTGCTTCATCAAAGTAGTAGACACTGACAACTGTCCTTCTTCAATGTTCAGTTTTGAAGGAATGACCCACTGAAGCCATGTGAAAACAGCATGGGCAAGAAACTTAGAAGCTTATAAAAAACTCCAGTTTTCAAGGAACTAGTAAATGTGAAGGAAAAATTCCTTTATGTGAAAGAATTTACAGTTATCTACTAAGAACGGAATTTGAAGGATTTGGACTCCGTGGTCAGAACTTGCGGCCCTGAGGAAGTGGCTCTGTTGCTGTGAAATGTTGGTGGTTTATTATACGTGTGCAATGTACCACAATAAAATGAAATGTTTTATAACTCCAGTCTGATGAATGAGACCGCAAATACAACTGTTTATGCTTGTTTTGAACCCAGCTCTATACTGGACTAGAGTCCTCCCACTCCACTTTATTTTTAATGGGATCAGTTGGCCATACTGGCATTTCTCCAGACACAAAACACAGATTCAACAGTAAAACAAGTGACCAGTATCGTTTAGATCCACACAGTTATAGAAGGGTTAAATATGACATATTTATTGTTATGAAAAGGCAAGGAAACATCCTGAAACTTTATTGGCCAAGAGCTGTTACCTGACTGTGGATCAAAAAACTATCCATGCACAGACAGATGCCAGAGCTTGGTATTCTACCAAAACAGTCAGTTTACCAAGTCAAAATCAAAACACCTAGAAAGTAAAAACTTTCAGAACACTAGCAGAAGCCCACTATTTATATTTTTTTAAACCCTAATATTTAAAATACATTCCTCATAAATGATCTTCCATTTACAACAAAATAACTAATTTGTCAGTCTCCTACTGCATTTTCCAGTGGTGCACATGATTGTAAAACTTTCATCTTGAATCTTTTTATAAGTTTGGGCACCCCTTCCCCCGTTACCCCTATGCAGGTGATGCCACTTCACAAAAAGAACAAGTCATTTTTTGAATTTATACTTTGTCTGCCTACACCTTCCGATCCTTCTTCTTCCTGTTTCACTCTCACTTTCTGCATGTTGGTATCCATTCGGGATAATCGACACTTAATAATTTCTCACACCATACATGCTTCATTGCCACAAAGATGGAGTGGAACCAGGAGCTAGATGAAGTCCCACGGCATCATTTACATTCACATTCATTGTAATGCCATGCAGCACCAGCTGTAGGCCCATATGTCTGAAAAAGAACAGTAATGGCTGCAGCCTGCATAACTTGAAGGCACACTAGAAGTGACAATACCCGCAGAACACTACAGTTTTGAAACCTCCTCTAACTAATGGCATCAGGCAGACTTCACAAACCATCCATCAACAACAGTCATCATAACGGCAGGCTAGACATATCATAGAAACATAAACACATAGACAGTGTTAGCAGTAAAAGACCATTGGTTTGTCCAGTCTGCCATTTTTTACCCTATCCTATGTAGAGACTAATTGTCTCGATAAGGTTTTGGCCTCACCTCACCTTCCCCTTGACTCTGCTCCAGCTGTGCTTGAATCCATTAATAGGTTTTGCACTGCAGCCTCAGCTGGTAGACTTTTTATGGCTCAACCACTCTCGCTGTGTAGTAAAACTTTCTAACATCCCTCCTGAATCTTCTCCCCATCAGCTTCCACTCATGTCCCTTGTTTTTGACCCGTTGTTCCTGCTGAATAAATAATAAAATGCACTGTCACAGTCACACTGAAAGAAATTTTAGAAAAACATCAAATGCGCACTATTAAATGTATGTAGTATAACATCTAAAGTGGAAGAGTTACAGCTGTTGGTTGATCAAAACGATTTAGATATACTATAGTTGCTGTCACTAAAACATGGTGGAGTACTTGGGAACTATCAATGTATATAATTTACATTATAGAGATTGCACACATGAAAAATGGGGTGATATAGCAATACATATATATATATATATCAAGGAGGGGCTTGAGTTGATTCATATTACAGAAAAAATATTACAAAGTATTGAATCAGTTGAAACTATATGGTTAAAGATTATCGGTAACAAAGAATGAGCAATTTCTAATAGGACTGTGTTATAGACTCCCAGGTATGGCACTTGAAACATCTTTAGAAATTTTCAAGGAAGCTGAGAAAACCTGTGACCATGGTAACATTATCTTCATGGGGGATCTTAACCTAGGGGATGCAAACTGGCAGAATAAACATACAAATATGACTTTTTCCCATCTGCAAAATGGAATTTGCCCTTTATCAATTAAGGTAAACAAGTGTCCCTGATCATAGACCTGTTTATCAGGCCTGCTTTAGTTGTTACCTCTAGGTGTGCTGCCATTTTACTTACACTGTTTGCTTATAGTCCTGCCTGATTTCGTCCAAGTTGTTTAGCTGTTGCATTTGTCTTCACTGTCAAGGTATTTACTATTGATCTACCTAGATTAAGTCACTTGCTTCCAGTTACAAGTCTCTATGATTCATTCCCTTCCTGTCTGTATCACTCACCCACCTCTCTCTCCTATCCCTTTTTCCTCCCCCTCCTCCCTCTCCTCCCCTCAGACCTGTTCCCATACCTTCTTCTCTCTTCCCCTGCCTGTTCTCTTTCAATTGTCTTCCATCTCCCTTGCCCCTACTTTACCTCTCACCCCTCCATTCTTCCCCCTCCTCTCCTTCCCTTCCCCTACTCCCGTCATGCATCCTGGGTTCCTCCAGACTCCCTCCTAAAACCTTGACTATCTCCACTGCTCCTTCTTGTTCTTTCCACTCTGCCCCTTTCCTCCTTCTTCCCCTCGCTCAATGGAGCAGAAGTCTGACTCCATTCTCCTTCTCCTTTTTATTCTTCTCCTCCTCCTTCCTGGCAATGTTAAACCCAACCCTGGTTCCCATCTCTCTCCTCCTACTATCCCTAAAGGCCTCAGCATTTTTCACCTTCCTCCCTAAGCTCGACTCTCTTAAAGTCTGGATCTCGCACACTCTCCTGGCCTCTTGCATACCTATGAATCCTGTCTCTCTTCCAGGATACCTGACTCCAGCTTGGCACTCCCTAGCTACCATCTCTTCCATCAGGACTGCGGCAAGTGTGGTGGTGGGGTTGCCTTGTATGCCCTTCACAGTCTAACCTGCTCCGTTACCTTCAGAGAGTCTGTCCCTTCCTCTCACAAGCTCCTTCTAGGCAAGTTATCCTTCCCTTTCACCATCGCTATCTTTGTTGGTGTTTCTATGCCTCTCCTAACATCTCTCCCTCCTCCCTGGTCAGTCCCTCATCTCGTATTTCCCATGCTGCCTCCAGTGAGCTCATCCTCCTTAGGGACTTCAACACAAATTGACTATCCCCTGCCTCCAGGCCCACCCTCCACAGGACTGAGTCCCTAAACCTTTCACAACTAATACCTAAACCCACCCAGCTCAATCCTCACTCCTCAAGTCACTCCCTCCTGGACTAGGTGCTGTCCTCCCACCCCCTCCACATCACTGCAGCAGGTATTTTACCAGTTGTCTTCAGTGATCACTGTATGACCTACTGTGTCAGAAAAGTAAGGCCCACTCATTCTGCCCCTAAATACTGTAGATTTGGGCCAAGTCACTCAAGTCAATTGACACTAATGCTCTCCAAAATGACCTTGCTGTCTCCAACTGGTCTCCCATCTATTCTGTTCCAGACATTGACACTGCCTTCTTCCCTCTTCCATGCCATATTGAGTCACAACTGGAATATTCATGCCCCCCTTAGAAAGTCCAGGGTTAAACACCCCCACCACTCCTGGATTACACCTGGCTTTATCAATCTGTGCAAGTCCCAGGACCAAGCCTGAGTATGTTTCAAATCCTTCCAATTCCTGTGTGACCTCTTATCCTGCAGTTTACTCAGGAACTCCTGCATGAAAGTTGTCCACACTGTGAAGGCCCACTACTTCAAATCAAACCTCCAATCTAATCTTAACTCTCCCTCAAAAGCCTGAAAGGTTATCCACTTCTTCTTTGATTCCCCAGCCCAGCCTGCTCCCCCTGTCCCCCTGGTGTATGGCTCACAGGTCTCTGATCCTCCTTCAGTTGCCGCTCATTTTAATGAATTCTTCACAGTGACACCGTTCCACATAGAAGGCTTTTAAGCAAGCTTGGGAACATGGGGGTAGGTAATAATGCAGTGAAGTGGGTGGAGAGTTGGCTGGATAATAGAACTCAGATGGTGGTGGTAAATGGCATACACTCTGCAGCAGGCAAAGTGACCAGAGAGGTGCCATAGGGATCAGTCTTGGGTCCGGTCCAATTCAATGTTTCTATCAGTGACATTGCAGAGGGTCTAGAAGGGAAAATATGCTTGTTCACAGACATCAATAAGCTCTGCAATAGGGTGGACATGCCAGAGGGAGTAGATAAAATGAAGGGAGATCTAAGGAAGCTGGAGGATTGGTCAAGGGGTTGGCAGCTGGGTTTCAATGCAAAAAAGTGCAAAATAATGCACATGGGGCACAAAAACCCAGGAGCAACATACCACCTGGGGGGGGGAGGAAATCGCATGCTTCAAGCAGGAAAGAAACCTGGTGGTGATTATCTTGACTGCAAGGTAAGTAGGCAGTGTTGCAGGGCAGCGGGAAAGGATAGCAGGATGCTGAGATGTATAGGCAGGGGAATCACCAGCAGAAGAAGAGAGGTAATAATTCCACTATATAGAACATTAGTGAGGCCGCATCTCAAGTACTGTGTCCAGTTTTGGAGGCCCTATCTACAAAAGGACATTGACAGAGTGGAGACAGTTCAAAGGAGGGCAACCAAAATGATGCAGGACTTACATCACATACCCTATGAGGATACACATAAGGAATTAAATATGTACTCACTGGAAGAAAGGAAGGAAAGGGGGATATGACTGAAACATTTAAATACCTCACAAGAAAGAATAAGGTACAGAAGAATACCATTTTGCAATGAAAAAGGTGCTCAAGAACAAGGGGGCACAAGATGAAGTTGGAAGGAGGAAGGATCAGAGGAAATGTGAGGAAGTACTTCTTCATTGAGATGATGATGTTCAAATGGAGCAGCATTCCAGCAGAGGTGGTGGGGGCAGAAATGATTACAGGATTTAAGAATGCATTGGATAGACATAGAGGGATATTGGTGGTCGGGGGGGGTGACCTAATGTTAGTAGGGCATGCCGAGCACTGTATGCCAGTAGGGCATGCAGAGCACTGTAGGTCGGGGTAATAAGGCAGACTAGGTGGACCTGGAGGTCCTTATCTGCCGACAATGTCTATGTTTCTGTGTTTCACCACCTGTGCTCTACCCTCTCCTCCATCTCCTGGTCACTCTCCCCTTCTGTCCCCTACTGCCTCTTTCCTGTCCCACTCACCTGAAGGCTTCCAATTCCTTACTGTTTCCCCCCAGAAAGTCTTCCTCTCCCTTATTTCATTTATCCCCTATAAGTCCAGCCCTGATGGGTTGGACCCCAAACTTCTACTTATCTCAGCTCTGGCTATTGCCTCTTCACATGCTCACTAAACCTCTCCTTCCCCCTTAGTGCTATATCTCAGGACCGGAAGGTTGCAAAGGTTTTGCCTCTGAACACAAGGGGTGACCCCTCTCCCCTGGCAACTTCTGGATGACCTCACTTCTACCCTTTCTTGGAAAGATTCAGAGACCATTGTCTACTCTAGGCTTGCTTATTTCTTTTACTCTTCTAATTTCCTCTCCCTGTTCCAGTCTGGTTTTAGGAAGCACCACTCCCCTATCTCCTCCTTGCCTCGAGTAACTGACTCTATCCTCACTGGGAAGGATCAGGGTACACCTGTAGGCGTAGGTGTGTACAGGACCACCACAGCTGTATTCATTGACCTGGCCAAAGCCTTTGACTCAGTTTTCCACTCTCTCCTCCTCGACAAGTTGAGCTCTGCTGGCCTTTCAGCATCCACTGTTGACTGGTTCAATTCATACCTAATGGGTCATCAACAGTCGGTACAGATGGGAGGCATCCTGCCCCTTCCCCTCCCCATTCTAGCAGGGGTCCCACAGGGCTCCACCCTGGGTTTGATCCTGTTCTGTATTTTCCTAAACAACCTCCCTCTGCTTATGTCTCTTAAAATATGCTCATGTATGCAGATGACATGGCCATTTACAACTCCGTCCCTTTGGTTTCAGCTGTGGAAGGTCTGCTGGTTCCACGCCAACCAACTCAGGGTCAACACTAAGAAGACTGTAACTATGACCTTTGACACTAGTCAGAAACTGGTCAGGCTGTCACCCCCATTTTCTCCACACTGGCTGGCATCCCTCTGAGGTTGTCCTTGTCATCAAGTACTGTACCTTGGTTTGTGACTTGATAACAAGCTTGACTCTCTGCACACATCGATGCCATCTATGCCAAACTCTGCACTAAACTTGGTGCCCTATACTACAGTAAGGACTGCTTCTTCCTCCAGGTCTGCTGGGAGCTGGTAACCAAAATGGTTCTACTGGTCTTCAGCTATGTGGATGTGGTGTATGGCACCACCCCTTCCTCTTCCTCCTTTGCCAGACTGGATACCTTCTGCAATACCTTCTGTCATTTTACTACCAACTCTCCCCTCTGTACTTATCATTGCTCCCTCTATTCCTCCCTCTCCATCCTCCCACTCCTGTCATGTTGCCAGTCCCACTGTTCCTCATTCATTGCTAGATACTGATTTGGGTCCCTTCCCTTCTACCTTTCCTCACTCACCTTCCCTGTCCCCTCCTCTTTTAACTTTCTCAATTCCAGAGATTCCCGTACCTTCTCCATTCCCCACCCTCACTCCTCTGCTGGACAAGCTACTTTCTCCTACCACCTCCTTTCCCTCTGGTTCCTGCTCCTCTCCACCTATCCCCCTCACTCCCTGCCTTTAGACACCAGCCAAGGCATCTTCCTGCACCCTTCTGTCCCAGTCAACCCCCACTTGACTTTTATGTCTTCTCTCTTCTTACCCCTTTCCTGCTTGGAACCCCATTTAATTGAGGCTATTTGTGACAAGGCCAAGGTCTCTTTCTGGACCCCACTAGCACAGTCACCTACCCTTACTGAGCACTTTCATTGTATTATCTCATGATTGTCCACATATAATTGCATTATCCTTACTGTTGATATAGTTGGTTACCACTTTGCTCGTACATCTATAATGTTGCCTATGTAACCACATTCCGATGTTTGTAAGTTTATTCTTTCTGTACTCCCCTTCTCCCTTCCCCCGGGTAACACCTGTAAATGAGCCTCAGCTCAGTGTGCCTTTCCTGGTTACTACTTTTTAAATAAGTAAATATTTTGACATATTCAAAAATACCGTGTCGGTAATCAGAAAAACTGAAATATTCTGTATCATAAAGCTAATACAATTAGTATGCAAAATGAACTAGAACAAATAAATTGGGAAAAGTCCTCAACAATAAAAATGTAGAAGCTACATGGCAGATAATCAGAGATACCATCCATCGAGTAAGCAATAAATATGTTCCAAAAATCAAAAAATATGGAGACCAGAAAAATAAGACCAAAATGGCTAAACAAAAATTAAAAAAACTTAACAAAATCTAAAAACAATACTTAGTATCACAACAAAATAATACGTGGCAACAAACATCACTCACAAGAAGGCACTTAAACAAGCAAAATAACAAATGAAACTTAATTAGCAGAAAAAACTAAGATATCAAATAGTAAAGAGCTCTATAGTTACAGAAACTCTTTAAAAAAGCATAACAATAAATTGGACCTCTTGTTATTGATGATGCATCCATCAGAGATCCTGAAAATAATGGCAAATAATCTGAACACCCATTTCTGCTCAGTTTATACCCCAGTAAAATTAGTGATACTGACAGTTTCCAGATTTCAACAGCAGGCATAACAGACATAATCACTAAACTCAAACCAGATTCCTCGCCATGGCCTGATAAAATTAGTGGAATAATATAAAAAATAGTAACAAAAGAGATATCCACTCCACTAAAAATGTTTTGAAAAATCATTAAACACTGGCAAAGGGGCCAGCCCGGTGACGCTGAGGGTTGAGGCATTGGACACCACACCTCATGCCAAGTTGGTGACCCAGGTTTAGACGCGAACACAAGTTGTCAGGGGTCAGCAGGGGAAAGATAGGATTGAGCATCTGAAGGACTGCTCTTCTAACCTGGGGAGGGATGTGGGTTCCCACAGCTCTGCAGCAGCCCCTGGTGATGACTGGGGGCACTGCTAGAGTCAATGCAGCAAGGGGGGGTGAGTGCAGCAGATGTCTGCACGTCAGTGCTCTGATGTCATTGCATGCCTGCACTAAGGGGGAAAGAGCTACAGGGAGGAAAATGGCTGCATTGACCACAGCAACTTGATAGCTGCAGCTTCCTGAGCCTGACAGGACTCGTTGGTGCAGCCACGAGCCGGTATTAGTTCCTGGCCTGGCACAGGGACTGATGGGGGGGTCACTTTCACGGGTACAGCTGAATATGCTAGCTGGTATGTGGATGTATCTCCAGGGTCATTCACAGGAAGCGGAGTGATGGCTGGATTCACAGCAGGTCAGTGACTGCAAGGAAGAAAAACATAGATGTGATAAAAAAGAAAACACTGGCAAAGTACCAGCGGACTGGAAAACCATAGAGGTCACAGCCATATGCAAAAATAGTGATAAAAGCAATCCCATATAAACCGATTAGTCTCACCTTAATTACTGGTTGCTGGAAATAATAATAATAACAATAATACTAAAAAACAAAATAACATCGGTAATCACAGAAATAGATCCGGAACAACATGGTTTCAGAAAAGGAAGCTCTTGCATAACTAATATGCTATGTTTTTATGAAAAAAATTAGTGAAACAATGGATAAGAAAATACCATGTAATATCATCTTTCTGGACGTCAGCAAAGCTTTGCATCTCTAGTCCCCCATTGGGTGGTTGTTAATAAAATGAAAGACACTAGCATTTTATTTATTTATTTAAGAGATTTACCAGATAAGCATTCTGAGTGGGGACAGCTCATTTCCAGATGCAACCTGGGGTTACATAGGTCAGGAATAGATACAGTTAAAACACAGTACATCAGTGTTACATAGGTCTAAAGTAGCTAACAGTAGTCGCAGTACATCAGTGTGGGTAGACAGCAGACAGCAGGTACAAAGGCATTATATGTGACGGCTAAATCTGTGGGTGGCAGTTACATATATCTGAGAAGTGGGATTGACCATAGACTAATAAACTGGACAATAAACTGGTTACTAAATCTCACTCAGAATGTAATAATCAATGAGCATAAGTCTAAAATAGGATACATCAGCAGTGGCATTCCCCCAAGGGTCAGTATTGGCATAAATTCTTTTTCGGCTTTTCATATCAGACCTAACTAAAGACCTTGTCAACTGATCATCCAAATATGTGAATGACACTAAAATTGGGGGCTCAAGTTTAACACCAGACAATAGAAGCACTTTTCAAACTGATCTAGATAAAATCTTAAACTAGGCAAAGTTATGGGAAATTATTTTCAACACTGATAAATGCAAAATCATGCATCTGGGTAAAGATTATGTTAAACATCAATATACATTATGTGGAAAGCCTTTATTAGAAACAATGTATGACAGTGACTTAGGAGTAATTATGACAAATTACTTGGAGTACCTGTGTCAAGGAAATGAGGCAGTAAGTCAACAGGGTGTTCTGGGCAAAAAATAAATAGTATTAGATCCAGGGAAAAAATTGTTATATTCCCTCTCTATCAGGCCTGTGTTAGTCCACAGTTAGATTATGTCTCACAAATATGGTGTCCTTGCAAAAAGAAAGAAATAGCACAAATAGAAAAAGTCCAGAGAAGGGCTACTAAAATAATTACAGAACTCAAAGGTTTGGAATACGAAGCATAGCATACAGATCTTAAGCTTTGGTCTTTGGAAACATATTGAATTAGGGGAGACAGCCTTGTGATGTTTGACATTATGAAAGATCCGTACTACTTGATAACTGAAATGAATCTCAACTTCAAAAAAATAGATATGAGCACTAGAGGGCACCCATTGCAGTTATTAGGTAAGAAATGTGATTCTTCTAAACACAAATTCTTCTATATAAATAGAATAGTCAACCCATGGAATAGTCTACCTACAGATAGTATTATTAGCAAAAACAAAGCAGAGTTTAAAAACAAACTGTATCAATACATAGCCAAGGGAGGATACTTAGAATACTATTAGGCAGAATGGAGCAATATGGGCCAGCCCCTACTGGCTCCTAAACACCACAGTATGAACCATAGCATGAATTGCTCCTTGCAGTTTAACTTGTTCGTTCCTTTCAGGAACTTAAAGGTCTCTATCATGTCATCCTTCTTGCTTCTGGCCTCCAGTGAGTACATGTTCAGTGCCCTAAGCAAATCCTCATAGGATCTGCCCTGTTGGCCTTAAATAAGTTTGGTTATCCTACACTGCACCATCTCCAAGTTATCTTTGCATTTCCTTAGGTGAGGTCTCTGGAACTGGGGACAGAATTCCAGAGGGGTCCTCACTAGCGATCTATAGAGAGGTAGCATTACCTATTTCCTCTTGCTATTGAAATCCCTCCCAACATTCTGATTGCCTTGTTGCATTGGCTAGTTTGTTTGATAGAGTCACATATGCTGATTACCAGGTCCATTTCCTTATAAATAGTGCCCAGCTTAACTCCTTCAGTATTCTGTCTTGGGGTTCTTGTTCCCTAAGTGCATCACCTTATGCTTTCCAGTGTTAAATTCTAACTACCAAACATTGGAGCATATCTCTAAACTTTGCAGATACCTCTGCAGCTCCATTGCCCCTTCCTCGCTGTCTGACCTACCACAGAGCTTAAAGTCATCTGCAAACAGACAAATCAGTTGACAAAGATCAAACTTCTATTTAAACAGCACCATCTGCTGAGTAAACATCAAAATAGAGACTATTTCATTAACCACAATGTTAAACAAGCATTTGTCAATGCCAAATGTTTGCCGCCTGCTGTACTGCTGTTGTACCGCGTCTGACTTGCACACATTTTTACTATATATTTACCCAGGAGAGACCCTCATGAGATGTAATATGTCATTTGCAATGGGATCCTAATTTTGCACAGTTTTATACTTCATTTTCCCAGGATAGTAGAGGTGAGATATGATATCTCATTTTTAGTGTGGTCCTGCTTTTATAATGTATTTTACCAGGATATAAGTTTAGATACAACATTTCCTTTTCAGTGGGGTTATGTTGCAGAGTCCTGTTTTACACAATTTTTCAACTTAATTACTCAGGATAACCCAGGTGAGATGCAATATTTCATTTTCAGTGGGTTCCTGCTTTAACACATCTTTGTACTGTATTTACCCAGGATAGCACAGCTTAGATGCTATCTTGTTTTCAGTGGGATCCACTCTGTATTTACCCAGTATAGCACAGCTGAGATGCAATGTCTCATTTTCTGTGGGGCCCTTCTTTTACCCATTTATATATTTACCCAGGATAGCCCTGCTGAAAGGCAAGTTACACTTCCACTGGGGTCTAGCTTTTACAATGTATTTTTTCCCAGGATAGAGCAGCTTAAAAGCACAGTTCAGTGGGGGCTCTGCTGTACTGGAGTCTTGCTTTTACACACTTTTTATAAATATTTGCTCAAGATAGACCACATGAGATGCAATATCTCATTTTCAGTGGTGTCCTGGTTTTACACATTTTAGACTGTATTTACCTAGGATAGACCAGCTGAGAGGCAATATCTTATTTTCAGTGGGCTCCTGCATTTTGACCCCAAATTTCTAACAGTCTTTTTATGACCTAACATTATGATTGAGACTAGTGGAATTTTTAAAATCCCATCTGAAAGTTGATTTTGCAGTGCAACTGCGAAAACGTGTTTCAGAGGGGATTTGAAAAATGGCACTTGTCATGTTCATGAGGTACGGTAATACAAGGGATATGCTGAACATTAGGGGCAAAAATCTGCAGAAATAAAGTTATGCATAAATATTGGAACAATTTTTATTTATTTTAGCTTTTGTTGACCAGGTAAGTGCACTAGACAAATTCTGCCTATTTTCAGGCACAGCCCAGGGGAAGGGGATACAGATGAATGTGAACTGACCCTGAACCAGATTAAGCTGTTAGTGATATTTTTAGTGAATCGGAGAAATTTGGCCACAACACCAGGGAAAATTCCCCTACTCTTTTCGAGATGTGCCATAGAATCTTTAGTATGCACCTGAACTACCACCAGAACAGGCAGATGGGACCTCGGTTTAACATCTCATCTGAAAGACAGCACCTCAGGAGTTTAGCACCCCCCTCATGCTGCACTGCCAGTATGGGGATATTAACCCAGGTGCCGGGTATGTGGATAGAACCCACAGCCTTCTTATTTCCTGGCCTCAGAGACGAGTGTGCTACCTGCTGAGCCACTGACATATTCACTGACAATTCAACATTTCTTCATAACTTAGTTGCGTTTTTACATTTTGACCCCAAGTTTTCAACAAGTCTTTTTACGACTCCATCTTCTGAACATGATATTATAAAACAGTAGCTGAAAAAACATCATTTCATGCCACAAGTGTGAAAACACATTTTGTCCATGATTTGAAAAATGACCACTGTCGCGTTCATGAGGTGGTGTGAAAAAATGTCAATGTTGAATATTTGGTTTCAAAATATTGAAAATTACCAACATTATGAGCGTGCACTGAAAATGTTCCATGTATTCTCATAACTTAGTTGATTTTTAATATTTTCCCCCAGATTTTCAACATAGTCTTCTTATGGCCCTACTTCATGAGCAGTGGTGGGGGAAATGTTAAAATCCTGCCTGAAAGGTGACTTTGTGCCCAAGGTGTGAAAACACATTTTGACAGGATCTGAAAAATGACAGATGTCATGTTCATGAGGTGGTGTGAAAAAATGGCTATGTTGAATATTTTGGTTCAAAATATTGAAAATGACTAACATTATGAGCATATGAGCACGCATTGAAGATTTTCAATGTGTGCTCATATCTTAGTTGCTTTTTATTATTTTTCCTCACATTTTCAGTATAGCCTTCCAATGTCTCCACTTCATGAACAATTGTGGGCAAAATTTTCAAATCCTGCCTGAAAGGTGATGTTGTGCCTGAAGTGTGAAAGCACATTTTGACAGGATTTGAAAAAAATGACAGTTGTCATGTTCATGATGTGGTTTGAAAAAATGGTTGTGTTGAAAGTTTGGGTTCGAAATATTGAAAATTACCAAAGTTACTGTATGAGTGTGCGAAAAATTTCGTTGTACATTCATAACTTTGTTATTTCAATATTTGTACCCCAGATTTTCAACGTAGCCTTCTTATGACCCCATCTCATGAACAAAGGTGGAGAACATTTTCAAATCCTGCCCAAAAGGTGATTTGGGGATGGATTTGATAAGAAGGCTAGGTTGAAATTTGGGGTGAAAATATTAACAAATTACCAAGTTATGAGAACAAGTACAACACACATTGAAATACATTGACCCACATACATGATTTCCTCAGTTCCTAGTCCAGCACTGAAGACTGAAGATGTGTCTTTGTGTCATTAAGGCATAGGTCAGGAAGTGTAGGAACACTAGGAGCAGTATAATACTTGCAAGTAGTGTTTTATAATTATCAATAACAATAAAGTAAAAATACAAAATAATTGTTCAGGACAGTGAAATACAAAGGCAGTACAAACAGAGAAAACAAAACTCCTTCATCTGAGGGTTCCAGTTTCCAAGAAATCTCTCTAGCAAAAATATTGCTGCTCTTTTTATAACAGGTCTTTGCCTGACAGTTAACTTCTTCATCCTGAGCTCGTTAAGGAGACAGCCTGTTTCTCACAAAATGTATCAGAGTTCTTGTCCGTTTCTTTGCAGAGCAGGTTTACAAACAGAACAATGTCCCAAGGTGGCCTCCTGATGACAGTTCTGCAAAAGAGTTTGCAAACAAGTGGTAGAAGGGATATTTGGCAGAGGATGAGATTACAGAAATGAAAGAAAAACAATAAAAAGACTATGAAAGACAGTTTTCTTTAGTGATATGTGTAACAAAGTCTGAGTGTTTTTTTTTACATAAGTAAGAGTTTTGTAGTTTAGTTTATCACTTTTCTTCTGACCGTCACTGGTAAAACCTCCCTTTCTTGTCTGCTGATACCATGAGCAGTGACTATACTCGATGTGTCATTGGTAGGGCACCGTGAGTAGGGCACCGTCATGTGGGCGCTGAAACAAGGTCATGAGTTACAGGCGCATTGTGGATTTCACAGTATCCTGTACTCAGACTGTTTTCTGCACCCACACTATTCTACTGCCCTTCACTACATGCCCGCCCTGGAGATGGTAATAGTTATTTTGGGGGAATGTGGGGGGCAAAGCCCTCTGAAAAACATACATTTTTGACAGGATGGCCTTTGGCGCCATACATTGCTGGTGGCGCAATGTCAACCCACGATTGTGATGGCTGACATTGTGCTTTGCCCTCATGTACACCATCCATATCTCCTGTGCACTGGCACTGGTGAACCACATCACTCAGGTTGTGCATAGACATCACACAGTCAAGACCACATCAAAACAGAAACTTGGCTGCTGCAGTGTTTTTGCCTAGCATGAGTTTAACAATTAATTTTTTTTGCTACTCTTCTGAACATTTTATTATTTCAGCTAACATCACTGTAGAGATAAGCCCTGTGTACTTTATAGTGATTGAACTGTTGCGTCACTATAGGCTGTGGTCCCAATTTATAACTTAAAGACTGATGGCAAATACTGAAATTAAGTTCTCCCATCCATAGCTTTAATTAATGGCACTGCTATAAAACTGGTATTTAAACATGAATTTACAAGTCTCATGTTGTTATTTTTTGTTTAAACTACACATCTGTCACTTAATTGGTCTCTCACACTAAACAGCAGTTCAGTGGTTTTCCCTGAGTCAGCTCTGTCCGTGGCAGCTTCTGATGTCATTGAAGGAGTGATGTCCTACATGTTAGCTCATGACAGTCTTGAGAATAAGCAGCAAGTCTGTACTTGAGAGCTGTCATGTACTGTAGTACCCAGGAAATTCTGATTGACTCAGCTAAATAAGTGATCTACAGTGAGATATTTCTCTTTCTTCTCTGTCATTAAACTGGCATCTTCAAAACAGCTGCCCCCTAGCATTTCAGACACATCATAGAATCCTGCCAGCAGAAAAGGACCGATTGGCCCATCTAGTCTCCCTGAAAAATGGCCCTTCCCCCCACCCTCCTACTATTTACTTCTCTGTACTAACCCATCTCTTCCATTTAGGCCCATATAGCTGCTACATGCTCTTTTCAACTTGTCCACTATATCCACACCTACAACCCATTCAGGTAATCTGTTCCATGGACCTACCACGCTCTCTGAGGAATAATGCCCCCTTACATTCCCCCAAAACCTACCTCCTTCCAGCTTGAATGCATGATCTCTGGTAGTTGTGTTTTTGCTCAGCCTTAAGAGTCTACCTCCCCTCATTTTGTTAATTCCTTTCAGATACTTGAAGGTTTCCACCATAACCCCCTTTCTCTTCTCATTTCCAGTGTATACAGACCTAATTCTTCCAGCCTTTCCTCATATGGGCTCTCCTGCACCCTCTGGGCCATTTTGGTTGCCCTCTCTGGAACTTCTCCAACCTATCCTTGTCTGTTTGCAAGTGCAGCCTCCAGAACTGCACACCATACTCCAGCTGTGGTCTGACCAGCGCTTTGTAGATTGGCATTATCACCTACCTCTTCCTACTTGTGAAGCCCTTCCCTATGCATGGCAGCATTCTTGTCCCTTTCCCTGCCACCCGATCACACAGATATCCAACCTTTATGGTATCTGAAATCCAAATCCCCAGGTCCTTTTCTAGCTCCATAACCTGCAGTGCCTCCCCCTCAACCGGTATGTAGCCCTGGGGTTTCTGTGGCCTATGTGCATTATCTTACATTTTTTTGCATTGAACTGAAGCTTCTTAGCTTGCTTACCAACCACCTGTGGGGGATGGAGTCAGACGTCTTCCTGAAACCCAGGTAGGCCACATCCACGGCCCCCCATCACACACCTCTGTAACGCCCTTGAAGAAGTCCATCGGATTGGTCTAACATGACCTACCACCAGTGATCCCACGTTGGCTGTCATCAATGAGGCCCTCCTCCTCTAGGTGTCGTACTAGTCTTTCTTTTAGGAGGGTTTCCATCAATTGTCCTACTGCTGGACTAACTGGGTGATAGTTGCCTGGCTTATCCTTACTCCCCCTCCCTTGTGAAGCAGCACCACCTCCACCTGCTTCCAGCCTCCCGGGACCCTCCCCACATCAAGGGATAGATTGAACAGCTTTGCAAGAGGTGCTGCCTGTTCCTCCTTTATTTTCTTTAGTACCCTGGGATGGACTTGATCTGGCCCATAGCTTTATCAGTTTTTTATTTTCCGTTGCTCCTCCAATACTCTAGCCTCTGTGAAGGGACTGGTGTCCACCTCCTTTCCTACCCTCCCCCTTTGCTGTAATTGCAGCCCACTACCTTCTTTCTCGACCGTGAATACTGACACGAAGTATTCATTTAGCAGATTCGCCTTTTCCTCATCCCCCTAACTGGTGTACCCCCCCCTTAAGTCTTAGAATCCCTTGCCTGTTTCTCCTCCTGTCACTCATGTACCAAAATAATTTTTTGTCCCCCCTTTTAGCCTCCCTCGCTATTTTCTCCGGTGTTACTGCTTTAGATTTTCTAATTGTTTTCCCCGCCTCCTTAAGCTTTTCCTTATAGACCTCCCTTTCCCCTAAAGCCTGTGAAGTTTTGTAGGCTTTGAATGCCTTCATTTTCTTCCTAACTGCTTCCCTAACATCTGCTGTGAACCACAGGGGTTTCCTCACTCTTTTCCTTTTGCTTACCTTTCAGACTCATTGCTCCGTGGCCTTGAGAATACCTCCCTTTATTGCCCCCCAAAGCTCTGCTACCACCTTGAGATTCTTTTCCCTTCACGTTCTTTCTGCATAATTTCCTTCATCCTCCCAAACTTTGCCCTGTGGAAATCCAGTACCCTGGTGGTCTACCTTCCCTTTTCTGCCCCAGTTTGAAGGGTGAATCTGACCATCTGGTGTTCGCTGTCTCCTAAATTCTCCCCAACCTCTACCTCCTCCACGTTGTCCCCATTTGACAGTATTATGTCCAGTGTGGCTTCTCCCCATGTCAGTTCCTTTACTAGCTGGTGAATGAAGGCATCCTGCATGGATTCTAAAAATTCCCTGCTTTTCTTGGATTTGGCTGATGGTACTCCCCAGTCCACATTGGGTAGGTTCGGGTCTCCTAACACCAGGATTTCCTCCTTGCTGGCCTTTCCCTGTGTGTCCATAGCCAGCTCTCTATGCACTTCCTCTCCTTGATGCAGCAGCCTGTAGACCACCCCTACCGTTAATGCCCCCTCCTTCCTGCTTAAGGTAACTCAAAGGATCTCTGCAGAACTCTTCTCCTCTTTGCCCTCTACTGCTCTAATCCCATCCCTAACATACAGGGCTACCCCCCCCCCACCTTTTTTCCTCAGTCTGTCCCTCCTGAAAAGACTATACCCCTGTAATTCCACCTCCCAACTATGGTAATCTGTCCACTACATCTCAGTTATTGCTATAAGGTCTAGGTCATCCGTTCCCACCACTGCCTCTAAGTCTCCCATTTTATTCCCTAGGCTCCTTGTATTAGCTAGCATTCCCTTCCATCTCATCCACACCCGTGATCTCTCACTCTCTTTTTCCTGTTGCCTGTTTCTGCTCGCAGCGGGAGAGTGCGAGCTAGGTTAGCTTCACTACGCCAACTTTCCACTCCACTCCTAGTTTCACACTCTCCCCGGCTTAGTTTAAATTTAAGACGACCTCCAGCCTCTCATCTATGTACCCCTGCAGCTTCGTTCTTAACATTGTAGTCCCTGCCCTGCTTATGTGCAACCTGTCTCTTGCATGCAGGCACTCATCTACCGATGCACCCCCCAGCCTCCCAGACATATGAAGCCCTTCTCCCTGCACCACTGTCTCAGTCAAAGGTTGAATTCCTTTATTCTGAGTTGCTGGGCTGTGTTGGCACAGTGGAGGACCTCTGAGAAGCCCAGGGACCTGACAAACCATTTACATCCCTCTGCCAGCTCCCTGAACCTCCTTTGAACTCCCTGTGCTTCCTCCCCAGCCAAGTCATTTGTCTCTAGATGAAGTAGTAGATGTGGCTTACTACCTACTAACTTAATGCAGTCATTTATTCTAGGGAGTGCCCTGCTGGCCTCCATTCCTGGGTCACAGAAAACTGATCTCCCCTTAAATTCCACTGTCTTCCTTAGCCAGTAACTCTCCTTTATGATTGAATCCCCATACACTATGGCTACGTTTGCACTTCCTGTCCCTGAGAGAGTCTCATTACTTCTGTCTGGGTTTGCACTTGATTTTTCTGCACCAATACCCTGGTCTCTCGCACCCCTCCCTTCTGGTAGTGTCATTCCCGACTGCTCCCCTTCTTTCCTAACTTGTTCGTCAATCATTGTTTAAATGAAATTTCCTTTTTTTATTTGTTTCCACAGTTTGTCATCAAGACAGTAAGTTTAACCTAGTGTTAACAGCTGTTTTAGACAAACCAAGTTTATCAAAGCAGTTGCTTGTTTATGAAAAAACACATCTCCATCAATAAGCTATTTGTCTCTGATCGTAAGTGAACACAATACTGCACCTGTTTACTGGATTTCCTTTTACACAGCTGTTGTTAAAACAAAAATAATTATTTCTGTGTTTGTGGGTGCTGTAATGATGATGGTGGTGGTGGTAGTGAGTGGGGTGTGAAATAGCATGCTGAACTGGTGGGGTCGGGACACAAATTGTTTAGGACAGATACCTAGCACCTGTGAAATAGAGCCTTATGTCTCCTTGCTGATTTGGAATCCAGTCCAATTCCTCCTGACTCAGAATTTCAAACAGTGACACCCTGAAGACAATTGCCTACAGCAGTACACACACTACAATATAGTGACTTGGCAGGGTTCAGTATGCACTTGATGTTAATTTCATAGAAATATAAAAACACAGAAGTTGTTGGTAGATAAGGTTCTCTTGGCCCACCTAGTCTGCCCTACATTCCCTACCCACTGTGGTACCGTAGACCCTTCTCGATCTCCGGTCTTCTCTCCCCCTTGCCTTACTTCTAAGGTCCCCTTGTGTCTATCCCATGTGTGCTTGAATCCTATTACCATTTTAGCACCCGCCACCTCTGCTGGGAGGCTGTTCCAGGCATCCACCACCTTCTCCATGAAGAAATATTTCTTCACATCTTCTCTGAGCCTTCCCTCCTTCAGCTTCATAGCATGATCCCTTGTCCTGGATCATCTTTTTCTATGGAAAATGCTACCTTCCTGTGCCTTAATACCTGTGAGGTATCTGAACATTTCTATCATATCCCCACTTTTCCTCCTTTTCTCTTGAGAGTACATATTTAATCCCTTGAGTCTTTCCTCGGAGGGCTTTTGATGCAGGCCTTTCACCATTTTGGAAGCCCTCATTTGTGCTGCTTCCACCCTATCTATGTCCTTCTGGAGGTAGGGCCTCCAGAACCGGACACAGTGCTTGAGGTGGGGTCTTACCAGTGATCTATACAGGGGTAATACTACCTCCCTTTTTCTGTTGGTGATGCACCTCCTTATGCACCAGAGCATCCTGCTAGCCTTCCCCATTGCCTTATTACACTGCTTGGATACCTTTAGGTCATCAGAAATGATTATCTCTAGGTCTCTTTCCTGTTTTGTGGTTGCTAATACCTCCCCACTGAACTGGTACGTTGACCCTGGGTTTCTGTGCCCCACGTGCATGATTTTGCACTTTTTGCACTGAAACCCAACTGCCATTACCTTGACCATTCTTCCAGCTTTTTACAGATCATCCCTCATTCTTTCCACTACTACCCCCGGTGTGTCCACTCTGTTGCAGAGTTTTGTGTCTTCTGTGAACAGGTATGCTTTTCCCTCCAGCCATTCTGCAATGTCACTAATAAAGACATTGAAGAGAACCAGGACTAGTACTAACTCCTGTGGCACCCCACTGGTCACCTTGCCTTCCCCAGAGTGGATCCCATTTACAACCACCCTCTGATTCCTATTGATTAGCCAACTTCTTACCCATTTTGCTACTTTTGGATCCACTCCTAGTTTGCCCAGTTTGCTCACCAGTCTTCTATGTGGAATGGTGTTGAAGGTCTTACTGAAATCCAGGTAGGCCACATCTACAGCTCCTCTCTGATCCAGTTCCCTTGTCACCCAGTCAAAGAGCTTGATCAGGTTTGTCTGGTAAGCCCTTCCCTCTGTGAAACCATGTTGCCTCGGATCCTGTAATCCACTGGCTACAAGGTATTCTGCAATCCTTTCCTTCAGTAGCGATTCCATTACTTTACCTACTACTGAAGTCAGGTTGGCAGGTCTGTAATTTCCTGCATCTTCCCTATTTCCACTTTTGCGTAGTGGGACCTCATCTGCCATCCTCCAGTCCTCCAGAACCTCCCCTTTTTCTAGTGATAGGTTGAACAGAGCTGTCAGACATGCAGCCAGCACCACCTTGAGCTCCCTCAATATTCTAGGGTGCACTCCATCAGGTCCTATTGCCTTATCTACTTTTAATTGTGGCAGTTCCTTGAGTACTCTCTCCTCTGTAAAAGGACTGCTGTCCACTTCCCTTCCTTTAAAGTTTTTGTCCTTTATTTTTGACCCGTCACCTACTCCATCCTCCATAAATACCGAACAAAAGTCATTGTTCAAAATGTCTGCTCTTTTTTGGTCCTCTTCTTCACAACACCGTTCTTCCCTTTTTAGCCTTACTATCATTCCTTTGGTCTTTCTCTTCTGGCTTATATATCTAAAGGATGTTTTATCCCCTTTTTTTACTAGCTGGGCAATATTTTCCTCAGTTTGTGCCTTTGCACTCCTGTCTGCTCTCCCTGCCTGTCTTTGTTTCTCCTTGTAACTTTCCCAAGCCTCCTCCTTCTGTGTCCTCTTGTACCTTCTAAATGCTAATTGTTTTGCCCTTACTTTCTCTGCTACTTCTCTAGAGAACCATAGCGATCACTTTTTTCTCTTGCCCTTGTTAATCTGCCTGACAGAGATTTGTTGCCTTTTCAATGCCCCGCTTTATTTTTGCTCATTGTTCCTCAACTCCCTCCAGTTTCCCAATCCCTGCTAGGGTCTCCCTGAGGCATTTTCCCATTTTCTTAAAATCAGCCATGCTTAAATCCAGAACTCTTATCTTAGTGAGGCTAGATCCTGACCCAGTTCTTATACTGAGCTACACCGTATGGTGATCACTGGTCCCCAGGAGGCCATACACTGTGACATCAGCAGCACTGTCCCCATTTGTCAGTACCAGGTCCAGTATTGCCCCCCCATGAGTGGGTTCCTTAACTAATTGCCTGAGGAACACCCTTTGCTGGAAGTGCAGGATGTCCCTATTTCTGACTGTTGCCACAGCTGGTAGGCACCAATCCACATCTGGTAAATTGAAGTCCCCTACCAACAACACCTCCCCTTTGTGTGCCATCCTTTGGATTGCTTCCATCATATTTTTATCTACCACTTCCCCTTGTGCTGGAGGTCTGTAGATCACTTCTGTGCAAATAGCAGTCCCAGGTTGACCCAAAGTACCTCAGCTACTCTCTGCTCTCCCTGTATTTCCATAGCTTTTTTTATTTTATTTATTTTTATTTATTTAGTTTTTGTTGACCGGGTAAGTGCACTAGACAAATCTGCCTATATTCAGGCACGACCCGGGGGAGGGGATACAGATGAATTCCACCTGACCTTGAACCAGATTAAGCTGTTGGTGGTATTTTTAGTGAATGAGGGAAATTTGGCCAGGACACCGGGGAAATTCCCCTACTGTTTGTCAGTAGGGGGCTGACTGGCTGAAGGCAAGATGGCCACTGTGTTAGTGAGCCCAACAGAGGTGGTTGTGGAGGAGGTGAATGTGGAACTGGAACGTCTGTTTTCTGACAGTGCACAGAAGATGCCAGCTACTGAAGGACTTACTGAGGAGATTTTTCATGAGGCTCGGTCCTCGATTGAAAGTTTGGAAATGTCACTGAATAGCGGTGTGGTTACGGAGTCAGAGTGTTCTCCCTTACGGACTACCACAGTGGAGGTCCCTGCAACGATAATATCAGATGTTTACAGAATTTCATTTGGAGCAGAGGTGTTAGCATCGCAAGAAGACCCGACTGTACAGCGGAATGCGGAAGTGCCCCAGTGTGTGGAGATGGCTGACCCGAGTCGGGCACAGCTTCCAGTTTCGGAAGCTTTAGAGTCTGCATTTATTGATAATACATGTCTGGATGAAAGTAACCAATGGGGAATATTGCCCAAAACCAGGCGAGTGTTCATTAGACTCGAGACTGTCCCAAAGGAGAAGTCTCCGGTGAGTACTGTTTCGGGATCTGCTGCTAATACAGCTGTTACACTGAATAAAGACACAGGGTTTGTTTTCAAACCCTTGGAAAAAGACCAGCTTCATCCTAATTTTCAGAGTGCTGTTACATTTCAAGCGGACTCTGGTATACAGGAGGGGGTTACTGAATTTTGTTTTACAACAAGAAAAGGGCAGCAGTCGGACTTGGACTTTATGCAATGCCCAATATCGAAGTGTGATGTTAAAAAAGACATTACTCCTCCTTTGCTGAAAATAGGACTTCAGAAGCCTGAAACCCCTTTGCTTCATGATGATTCCTGGTCTCCCCAAGGGGCGTTGAGGGCTGCAGGCTGGGGACAATCTGGCAAAGGAGTTTGGACTCCCTCTCAGGGTTGGGACCCAGTTTTTGATTTAAAAAAATATTCCCCTGAGTGGCATCCTCAGGGTGTGAAGGAAGGGGTCGAGGGGAATAAAAATGTTGTTCTTACACCTATAAATACTGCAGGTGTTGAGAGGAATGGTTCTGAAGAAACTTTAAATGTTGATGTGGTTAAACCTGTTTTTTAGACTCTAGTGAAGTTAACACTGTGGAAAACCTTTAATGTCTTCTCTGTTTTCCAATGCTAAAGAGAAACTGCATCGCAATGATAATGCTGTGCATTAGATATAAAGGGGTTTACCAGAGGCCAGACAGATATTATGTTGGCAGATTGTTAATTAAAGAATCTTTAGGGTTTTCTGCAAGGGATGTTTTTGCCTTTATTAACATTTCGGGGGAGGACAATTTTGATATTAGTTTTCGTTCTGCATATTTGTTAGAATTGTTCTGGGAAAGATATGCCCAAGTGAAGTTCTCCCCCTTGTGGACTCCTTTTTTGGTTATTCCCCTTTCTACCCCTTTAATTAAACATATAACAGTTATGTTTTGGAATGAAGGGGTCCATATCGAAGATTTTATGCACTGGCTATCTCTCAAATGTGACGTTCAGGGTGACCCAGAACCCATATTGGATACTGAACAATTTTGGACGGGGGGTTGGAAATTCAAAGTTAAATTGAGACAAACTGAGACAGGCATCGAACATATCCCAAACTCCTTTTTGTTGGGTAGGGACAGGGGTGTCTGTTTTTACAGTGGCCAACCTCGTGCGTGTTATAAATGTGGTTTAAAAACCCATTTATCCAGTACTTGTGACCGCCCCAGATGCGACAATTGTGGAGAATTGGGGCATGGAGTGATGCAATGTATTAACCCCACAAAATGCGATCTCTGTGAGAACTATGGGCATGCCTTCAAAAATTGCACTTGGGCAGTGAAGAATAAGGCCTCATGTGGCAGTGTTGACTTATTGGTACAACAAGCCCAGGAGGCTGTTCTTAAGGCAGAGGAAGTGGTACAGGATAAAACATCTGCCCTTTCCCTTCCAAAGCAAGCAGATAAGGTCTCAATACCGAAAGTTTCAGTACGGAAAGTGTTTGTAGCTTCCCCTGTCCCCCCTCCTCCCCCTTCTGAAAAAACTCCAGGAGTTTCTAACCAAGTGGGAAAACCTCAGAATATAGGTTTATTACAACCAGTTTGTTACAAAGACCCAGAGGAGACTAAGGCTGATGGGATAGTGGCTCCTATATCTTTGCCTCCTAGACGGTCTAGTAGAACGTGTAAAGCAGTTTCAACTCCGGTGAAATTGGAGGTTGAAAAACAAAATACATATGCAGCTCTTTTTCCGGCTTGGGGTGACTCTGAGATGGACCTAGGGGACTCGGACTCACAAAAGTCAGTTCCGGGTGAACCTATAAATGAGTATAAAGAAAAGAAAAGAAAAAAATGAGGTGCGGTCTTTTTTTTTTCCTGCATTATTTTTTTTTTGACTAATGGGATTTCTTTGGGCATCCTTGAATATTCATAGTTTATTAAATCCAGTTAAACGCAAAGCGCTTTTTCACCTACTTCATGATAGAAACCTTTCTCTCTGTTTTGTTCAAGAAACTTGGATGTTTTCCAAGGAACTGCTCCTCTCTTTCCGAAAGGATTGGCCATGGGGGCCGTCATTTTGGTCATTCGGTAGAGACACAGCTGATGGCATTGGGATTCTTTTCAGTGGTTATCAATTTTCTTTATATAAACTGGTTGATTTACTTCCTGGAAGAATATTAATTCTGGACGGTACATGGATGGGTATTCAATTTAGATTGATAAATCTTTATAACCCTCAAACAAAAGCTGCCAGACTAAGCTGTTTCAAAGAAATTCAACCTTATCTAGTTACAACCTTACCCATTTTGTGGGGTGGAGATTTTAATTGCACTCTGTTACATAAAGGGATGACTACAAAAAAAATTACTGTGATTCTAACTTTCTGGTGTCAATGCTGTCAAAAGCAGATCTATTTAATTGTAACCAGATTTTAAAGGCACAGTGTAGTTATACATTTTCTAAGGGGTCTATAGGCTCCACTATTGACTATCTACTGTGTTCTAATTTTCTGTTGGTGCATGATTTTTGTATATTGCCCATTGAATTTTCTGATCACCAGCTTGTACAGGTTGAAGTGGGTGAACCAATTTGTCAGACCCCTAGGACTAATAGATGGAAATTAAATTCCACCTGCTTGCAGGATCAAAGGGTAAAAAACTCAATCAAATTAATCTTGGAAGCTAGATTGTCTGTAAGTTTTTTATATTCTGATTTGGGACTCTGGTGGGAAGAGACTAAGGCAGATTGTAAGCAATGGTTTAAGTCTTATGGAAGTCAATGCAGGAAGTCACAGTTTAGCACTTATTTAACACTGAGATCCCATTTACAAGATTTATATTCAATAGCGAATGCTACTAATCAGGACTTATCCTCTCAGATCAATATTGTCCAAATGGACATGAGAAGATTACAATATGATAGGGCTAAATCTTTGCAAGCCCTTTTGAATAATCATTTACAAAAGTCAGTTATAGGAGACCCCTATACCTTGTGTAAAACACTTAAAGACTCCACTTCCTTGGAGTTTTTGACTTCAAAATCAGGAAAAGTGACAGATGTACTGGGTATTATCTCTATTATTATTCAGTATTTTCAAAATTTAAGATCTCCTGAATCACCATCTGTACAAGACATAAGGGATTATTTAAACTTAAACTTAGCCCCCCCCCAAGCTTGGACCAAAACTTAATTGCTGCTGTGACAAAACCCTTTTCTGTTCAAGAAATTGAGTCACTTATAGGTAAACTGAAAGATAATACTTCACCAGGGCTGGATGGTTTATCTAACTTATTCTATAAATCCTTTCGGACTGAATTGAGTGCTGGTTTACTTTTATTATTTAATTCTTTTTTGGCAGGCCTCTCAATTTCAAGTTCCTTTACTCAAGGAATTCAAATCTATATTTTTAAATCAGGGGATAAGGGGAGGTTGGAAAATTGGAGGCCAATTACTTTATTAAATTCCGACTATAAAATTTTTTCAACCTTGTTAAATAACAGATTGAAACAATTGGCAGCAATAGTCATTTCACCAATGCAACACTGTGGAATTCCAAACAGACGAATTCAGTCGATTTTGACTATCATTAGAGATGTGATAGAATACTTGTCTGAATTAGGTATGAGTGGTGGTTTACTTTCATTGGACTTTGAACAAGCCTTTGATAGGGTGAATCATTGTTTCCTTTTTCAAACTTTAAGTTATTTTGGGATGCCTGTACAAATGTTGGATGTAATTAAAGGTCTGTATGCACCTATGCAGGTATTTCCTGTTGTTAAGGGAAAGTTAGAACATTATATTGAGATTTCCACAGGGGTGAGACAGGGCTGCCCATTGAGCCCTTTGTTGTATGTTTTTACTTTAGAACCATTGATTAGAGCTGCTTGTTTAAAAACTTTATGGGATGGTGTACTAATTCCAGGGACAAAAATGAGGTTAACAATTCAAGTATTTGCCGATGATGTGTGTTTATTTTTTCAGGATTTGGATCAAATAGATTTTTTTTTTCAAGAATTCCAAATCTATGCTAAATTGTCCAATACCAAACTAAATTATACTAAATCTAAAGGTTTATTGATAGGGTCTTGCCCTATGGGGTTGGTGAGCACTTCCACTATTTCACTGCTACCTGAGCCGATCACAGTTTTGGGAGTTTTGTTTGGTCCTCAAAATCTCCCTGCGGAAAACTGGTCAACAGTTCTCAGTAATGTGGAATGGAAAGTTAATAATTGGAAATGATTTAGATTTAGTAAACTTAAAGAGTGCAAATCTTGAAACAGTTTATTTTACCTTGTCTTCATTATATTGCAGTCATCTTTCCTTTACCATCCAGTTTGAGACTAAACTTTATAGTCTTTGTTTTCAATTTTTATGGGGAAATAGGCTGAACCCAATAAAGAGAGTTTATACATATTTGGAGACAAAAAAGGGGGTGTGGGTATGATTGATCCAGTGGTTTTCTGTTTTTCACTATTTTGTATAAATTCTTTGAAATCCACTTTAAGTTCTTCACATTCGAAGGAAGAGCAGTGGTTTCGAGCAGGTATAGGCCATTATTTAAAATCCTGGTCACAATATGCTCTAAAAATAAACTACCATTTTCCCCTTCCGACCTATTTTATTCCAGTAGCTAAAAAATTGTATAAGTGGAAATTAACAAAATCTCAAATCTGTGATAGTTTGGTTAAGACTTTATATAAAAGCATAATGGCTTCACAATATCCTACAAGTCCAGTCTTTAAGTGCTGTCCCTCCTCCTTAAATCAGGTAGTATTGGATCAATTAAATAATCCGAGATTGCCACCTTATATGTGGGAAACACAATGGCTGATTATGTACGGTAGATTGAATGTCAGAGGGACAGCAAAATATAAAGCAAAAGAGGAACGGTATTGCCCATACTTTAAATGTCAAAATATGGAAGAAACCATGGAACATTTCTTTTTGGAGTGTTCAAATACAGTTCCGTTATGGGCCTCTCTTGCAAATAGTTGGTCATTGCCATGGTTATTAAACCCTTCTTATCAGTTTTTAATACTCAGGGATCTCCCTCTTAATTTAAAAATCTATGAGAAAAGGACTGTGTGGATATTGTTGGCTGTTTTACGGTTCTGTTTATGGCAAATTAGGTGTTAATGGGTGCTGTTTCAAAAACAGACTTCAGAGAAAGCATTTTTCTTTATGTAACCAATGAATTGCAAAAGTCTATTCTAAAGAATTACAGATTTTCGACAGATTCCGTTAGGTTATGGTGGAGGGTTTCTCACATATTATTAAATATAAGTAGGTATTGTTGATGGTTTCTGTAGTTAAGACATTATTGTTATTAAGGGGTTATATCTGACTATTTTGGATCAGTATCTGTATCATCATTTCATTTCTTTTATGCTTGATGTATAAGTAATGTGGATGTTCTTCTTTATATTTTTCTTTTGGTTTTGTTGTTGTTTTTGATTTTGTTTACATTCTTATTATAATAAAAACACCCCTACTCTTTTCGATAAGTGCCATGGGATCTTTAACATCCACCTGAACTACCACCAATCCAGGCAGATGGGACCTCGGTTTAACGTCTCATCCAAAAGATGGATTTTATGTTGTTCCTGACATAAAGAGTCACTTCTCCTTTTTTTGCTTACCCTGTCTTTTCTGAACAGAGTTTACTGTGGTATGGCTACATCCCAGTCCTGATTTTCATTGCACCAGGATTCAGGAATTGCTACTGTTCCCAAGTCTGCATCTGCTATGGTGGCCTCTAGGTCTGCAGTCTTATTACCTAGACTTCAAGCATGTGCACACATGGCTCTCCAGATTGTCCTGCCACCCCCCCCAATTTCCTATTTGACCTTCCTTATTTCCTCTATTTTATTTTTATTAGCTCTCTTTCCTTTTACCCCTTGAATTCTATTGCTATTTGGTTCCTTGTGGGATTTCATTCCTTCAGGATTCCCATTGCTGACTTCGTGAGCCATTGAGTGTGTGGAGCAGTTTATGTCAGCCTACCTTATTTTGCCTCCCCCGGCTAGTTTAAATGCTCACCAATGTAGAATTTAAACTATTCACTGAAAACCATGGTTCCCCTCCTGGATGGATGCAGGCTGTCACCCCTGTACAGGTTATTATCCCTCCAGGTGGGGCCGCAGTCCCCAGTGAAGCCGAAACCCACCTCTGCACCATTTCTTCAACCATGCGTTGAAGATCCTGCTACACAGAATCCTGTCTTTCCCCCGTCATAGACAGGTAGCACTTCCAAGAAGGTCACAGATCATGCTGCTTTTATTTATTTATTTTATTTAAACTTTTGTTCACCAGGTAAATACAATGAGTCAAGGCCTGTTTTCATGTATGACCTGGTGCTGTATCTCAATCAACCAAGATATCGCAATAATGAAAACATGCATAAAAATGGTGGAATAAATGTAATCATAATAATACATGATAAAATTAAACTTACAATAAAAAAAAACATACAGTTTATACAAACAGACATATTACTGTACTAATATCATAAGAAACAATTACATTAAAGTTTATTTAAAAAGTGTTTCTTTAACTGCTGTTTCAACATATCATGACTTTGCACATCATGTACTGTCTCACGTTACATATTCCAATTTTTAGCTGCAGAAACAGAAAATGCACCCTCACCCATCAACGTATGAATACTTGGGCTATCAAGAACTTTCTTACTATTTGACCTTACTTGCCTAAGACCCCCCCTCTCCAATTCCCTAAACTCCTCCTGAACTATTTCTGTCTCACTCCTAGTCAGGTCATTTATCCCCAGATAGGCAATGACGTGCAGATCTCCCTCCCTTTCTTCTGCCCCAGAGATCCTTTGGATCCTCTTTCCATCCCTGCAAGCTGTGGCACCAGAAAGGCATCTAACCTCCCTCTCCTCATCCTTACGTGTCCCCAACTGAATCCCCCTCGCTAAGGAGTCCCCCACCAGGATTCCCTTCCTCCTCCTCAGGGGTCCTCTGCCAACCCCCTTGGGATCTCCACTATGAAGGATCCCCACATCCATCCCAGTCACTACTTTAGTTGCCCCTGTGGGACATTCCTGCTCAACCAGTGTAGTGTAGGTGTTTCATAGTGGTACTGGATGGAGGGTGTGTCTATGCTCCAGCACCTTATCCCTCCCTGAGCCCACTGTTGTCCAGCCACTTCTCCTTCTGGGCAACCTCCAAGGTAGCAGTGCCAGACTAGGTGGTCCCTGGGTGGGGGAGTAGGTTCTCCAAACCTAAGCCAACTTGACCTTTAGTCTGGCAACCTCCTCCTTCAGCCCAGAGAGGTGCGTGCAGATGGAGCTGCAATGCAGTCTCCAAAAAGTCTCCCTGAAGGCTGCCGCCCCACAGCCACATGCTGACAAGTGTAGTAGCAATGGAAGACGTTATCTACATAGCATCAAAGGCATGGGACATAGTGCAGCCTGACAACATATGGAAGTCTTGGATCAAGTCTGGAATAAGAACAGGTCATAATTCCCTGCCAGACACACAACAACCACAAATGGAAGAGCAGCAGTCCTTAGCAGAAGAACTGCAAAGTCTGGCATCAAGTTTTAAAGAGCTGTTCACCGACAGTGAGATGAATGTGTAGGTAGAGTATGATGCCACAGAATAGGGTCGCAAAATGTTTATCAAAGAAATAGAAATTTAGTTCTGTGGTTAGTGTTTTAGTGTTTTGTCAGATCAGACTTTGCCATGGCTGGGCTCAAAATGCGTCAAAGTGGCCTGGTCTCCACTCACCAGGAATAGAGAAGCCTGAAACTAAAAAGATAGCATCGGGAGTAATGGTGATGCAAGCCACGCAACAAAAAATTTACCCAATATCTACACAAAAGGATTATACAACATGGCAAAGTTTGATCTGACAAAGCACTAACCACAGAAATAAAGGGTAAGAAAATGATTTAGCTATTGTTAATGTTAACAATATGACATGGTATTAAGGGACTATAAACGAAAACTGTTTTTCCTTTGGCAATCCACAGTGGAGCATTCTAAAACAAGCATTTGCCAATGCCGAATGTTGCTTCCTTGTATGTGCTGTGTAGGTATTTGGAAGTCAATGGAGTGCAAATATTGAACATTTGCAAACTTACGAGCGTGCCTAGGAACTGCGCAATGCACGCTCGTGAAATGGTCATTTTTAGGAAGTTTGTGACCAAATTTTCAACATAGCCATTTTAAGACCTCTGCTCATGAACAGTGTCACTGTGATTCTCTTACTGTGTCCCATACATTGATTTCGCACACCGACTGCGTCATTGTGCGCTAGATGGGCGGAAACACGTTGTGGGTGAGATGTGAAAAATTACAACTGTACTGCTCATAAGGAGGTGTGGTAAAATGACAATGTTGAAAATCTGGAGTGAAAATATTGAAAATTCACAAACTTACGAGCGTGCATAGGAAGTGCACAATGCAGGCTCGTAAAACAGTAATTTTTAGGAATCTTTCCACCAAATTTTCAACATAGCCATTTTAAGACCTCTGCTCATGAACAGTGTCACTGTTATTTGCTTAATGTGTCCCATACAGTGATTTCGCACACTGACTGCACCATTGTGTGCTACATGGGCGGAAACACGTTTTGGGCAAGATGTGAAAAATGACAGCTATACTGCTCATTAGAAGGTGTGGTAAAATGACAATGTTGAAAATCTGGAGTGAAAATATTGAAAATTCACAAACTTACAAGTGTGTGTAGGAAGTATGCAACGCAGGCTTGCAAAACAGTCATTTTTAGGAATTTTTCCACCAAATTTTCAACATAGCCATTTTAAGACCTCTGCTCATGAACAGTGTCACTGTGATTTTTTTAATGTGTCCCATACAGTGATTTTGCACCGACTGCGCCATTGTGCTCTACATAGGCGGAAACACATTTGGGCAAGATGTTAAAATGACAGCTGTACTGCTCATAAGGAGGTGTGGTAAAGACAATGTTGAAAATCTGGGTGAAAATATTGAAAATTCACAAACTTACGAGCGATGCGTGGGAAGTGCATAGCATGACTCGTAAAACAGTCATTTTTAGGAATTTTTCCACCAAATTTTCAACATAGTAATTTTAAGACCTCTGCTCATAAATAGTGTCACTGTGATTTTCTTAATGCGTCCCATATAGTGATTTCGCACACCGGCTGCACCATTGTGCGCTACATGGGCGGAAACATGTTTTGGACAAGATGTGAAAAATGACAGCTGTACTGCTCATAAAGATGTGTGGTAAAATGACAATGTTGAAAATCTGGAGTGAAAATATCGAAAATTCGTGAACTTACGAGCGTGCGTAGGAACTGCGCTATGCACGCTCGTAAAACAGTCATTTTACGGAATTCTTCCACCAAATTTTCAACATAGGATTTTTGAGAGCCCACCTTATGAACACTGGCAGTGTTGTTTTGTTAATCGGTGCCAAAAGGTTATTTCATGCAGTGACTGCGAAATCACCCTTCGGGCCCGATTAACGCGATGACAGTGAGAGCATTCATGAGAAGGGGTCCCGAAAACTCCATGCTGAAAATTTGGTGCAAAAATTCAAAAAAATGCCTGAGATATACAGCAAAGTTGAAAAAACCCTATTTATTACATTATACAGCTTACCGACATTTCCTCAGTTCGTGGTCGGCTTTGAAGAGTGCAGATGTGTTCCCATCCACCGAAGATCATCGCACCAGACTCCGGAGGTAAGTATGGGGTGAGGGGGGTGTGGGGAGGTGGAGTGCACTGTGGGAGGCGCGGGTGGGGGCCCAGACAGTGAGGGACCATTTTTATATTGCAGGTTGTTTTTTTGTTTTTTTAAAAATGGGAGGACGACGCGGGACGTTTACCATGCTGGGGTGGGCTCCCAGTGTGGCACAAGGATGCTGTTTGGGGGGGTGTGGAGCCGATGGGGGATTGGGCACCCCCATCAGTGATAGCATCTGTTGCCACACTGGGGTGGGCTCCTAGCATGGCACCTTGTACTTTCCGAGGGGGAAGTGGAGCCGACGGGGGATTGGGCACCCCCATCGGCTATACAGTGTGTGTGGGGGGGGGGCTGAGCACGCAGTATGTATGTATATGTGTGTGTGTGTGTGTGTGTGTGTGTGTGGGGAGCGTGCATCAGCAGGCGATATCTTATTGCTGCTCACTGAAGCCTAGCTCCCCCTTTCAACTGTACACCACTACATTTTAGACTGCTGTCATAGACAGCTCCAGCAGCGATTGGAGAACTGCGGCCGCACCTGAAAACACACTGACTGAATTGGAAGAGGGCTGCCACACCTCCGAAAACTCGGATGATGGCAGTATGTTTCTTGCACAAGCATGCAAGCAACATAAAAATGAATGAGGGAAAGATAAAATTCACCATTACAGGCAAGTGTCCAATATTCTGACATTACATAAGAACTGATAGAAAACTTTTAAGAAAACATTTCATGGCAAATAAAATATTATGTGGAATAATAAAAAAATTTAAAGTCCCTTTGCTCACAGATGTTTTGTAGTTGAATAGCCAGTGAGGAGACATATTAAACAATCTAAAAGAAAAACAGGAGTTTTTGCTGGTCAGTGCCAATATAAAAATTTGTAACAATTGAATAAAATCATGGGGATAAATAAGGAAATACAAAATAGGCAATGGGATTGAAAGGGAGCAACCAAGCTTTGCCTTAGATTACTATTAGGGTGAAACAAATCCCTTGGGGAAGCAACGTAGGTACTGCTCAGCTAAGGGAAGAAGTGCCGAAAGGTCTAAACAGATTCAGAGTTGGAACAGGAAGGAGCAACATTAAGCTTTAGTAGATGTTTGATGAAACAGTAAGACAGAGACATATGGAGCTGGGAGACAGGTTGTTCCAGTGGGAGTTGAACCAGGAGGACAAGGCTGTTTGCCTAATGGAAGATTTGCAATGGGGGACAGAAGAGTAGTAGTAGTTTTATTTCTTATGCTCCCACAGCCATAAGGTCTGGGTGCCTCACAAAACAACATCAACAACAAAAATATACAATCACTACAAATCAATAAAAAACAGTTCTAAAAAACACATTGGTACAGTATCTCAGGTGTAAGAGAGGTATGCTATTAAACATAAATGATGTTTCAATTCTCCTTTAAACAATTCCACAGAGAGCCCCCCCAAGCTTGTGAAACTGCTGATTCTATAAAGCAGCTTTGGCCACCATAAATGCATGATCCCCAGACAATTTAAGGTGCCAGCTGGGGATCCCCTAGAAAGCCCACCTCAGAAAATTGGAGCAGGTGGTCAGGAGCATATGGATGAAGCAGCTCTTTCAAGAAGCGTGGGCCCAGATTGTGTAGAGCTTTTTATGTTAACAAACCAAACAGTTAAATAAAACTTACCATAACAGTAGATCTTTGAGAGGATCTCAGTCATCAGGTCGCACCATAGGAACTTCCCCATTGGTGAAGCAGGATCCACACAGAAGATTTTCAGCAGTACAAATGGGGCCACCCACACCGATGTCTGCCGATGTCACCACCCCATAAAGGTATGAGTGGCCCTGCTCCCTCCTCTGTTCTTTCTCCTGGAGACAAAAGAAGCATAGTTCTAGCCATGGGGGACTGAGGAGAGAGAGAGAGAGAGAGAGGTGCCCAGGTCTATAAGCAAAGCTGGGTACACCAGATTGCCAGTTCCAGGAAAGAGACCCCAAAAGGGGGATGGTGGGAGGGAAAACAGACACGATGACTGAGATCCCCTCGAAGATCCTTGAGAGGATCTCAGTCATCAGGTCACACCATAGAAACTTCCCCATTGGTGAAGCAGGATCCACGCAGAAGATTTTCAGCAGTACAAATGGGGCCACCCATGCCGATGTCTGCCGATGTCACCACCCCATAAAGGTACGAGTGGCCCTGCTCCCTCCTCTGTTCTTTCACCTGGAGACAAAAGAAGCATAGCTCTAGCCATGGGGAACCGAGGAGAGAGAGAGAGAGAGAGAGAGAGGTACCCAGGTCTATAAGCAAAGCTGGGTACATCAGATTGCCAGTTCCAGGAAAGAGACCCCAAAAGGGGGATGGTGGGAGGGAAAACAGACGCGATGACTGAGATCCCCTTGAAGATCTACTGTTATGGTAATTTCTTACATAACTGTTCTATCATCTTTGGGGGTATCTCAGTCATCAGGTCGCACTGTAGGAGTGGGTCCCAAGCAGTTACAGGTGCAGATAGTCTGGGAGGAATGCCGTCCTTATGCTTAAGATAGGAGGCCCTGCAGCACAGCCCTACCAAATCCTGCACAGGTTCTAGAGGCAATGTCCGGACTATAGTGCTTAGTAAAAGTATGGACGGTACTCTAGGTGGCAGCCACACAAATGTCAGCAGCTGAGACCCCTCAGAAACAAGCCACAGAGGTAGCCATGCCTCTTGTGGAATAAGCTTTGACAGCTCCTGGCAATTCTTTGCCATACTTATTGTAGCAGAACACAATTCAATTAGTCAACCATTTAGATAAATGTTGTTTAGAAAACTGAATGCCCTCTCTACCTGGGATGAAAGAAATAAACACCTGCTTTGACTTCCTACATTTCTTGGTTCAGAACAGGTAATATTTCAAGGTTCTGTGTTCATCTATAATATGGAGCAGTGCTTCCCCTGGATTGGCACACTCAGGAAAAAAAAAAGGAACATGGATGGATTGGTTTAGTGTAAACTCAGACACCACCTTAGGGAGAAACTTAGGATTCGTGCCCAAATACACCTTATCTTTGTGAAAAATCAAATAAGGCTCCTCACACCAGAGGGCCTGAAACTCTGAAATTCTTTGAGCAGAAGTAATGGCAACTAAAAATAATGATTTCCACTGAAAAAAGTGTAGCTTGTAAACTTGCGACTGGCTCAAAAGGAGACAGGGTCGGTCAGCCCGTTGGTGCAGCGGTAGGGTTACCACTTGCAACGCCAGTGACCCGGGTTCAGGAACAGACTCAGGCTGCTGGAGGGCCAGCTTGGGGGGGAGGAGGATTGAGCACCCATAGGCAGCTCTCTTTCTCTGGGGAGGGTGGGAGTGCTCATCTCGCTGCAATATCGCCATCTGGGTAACCACAGGTGGAGGTGCAGAGAGACAGCATATGGATGGGAGGGCGGATGTCAGCTGAGAGTCAGAGCAGCAGCACATCAGTACGCGCCCTGCTCCATGGCTCTCCTAGCTTGCTGACATCCTGAGGGAGGCACCAGAACAAAGAAAACACCCCACTGTGACAGTGGTAGAAGGGACCCGGCTGCTCCAGATTTCATAACTGGGCTCCTATCAGGGATCACCAGGACCTTCTGACACACACTTTAATGGACTGGGAGGAGGAAAGAGGGGCCCCCTCCCTCCCTCCCCACCTGGGGGGACAGGCCGAATCAGGATGGAGGTAGGTCTGGTGACTCCAAGGGGGGTACCTGGGGTGGGACTAGGAGAAACCAGACTAGGGATTCTGAAAGGGAACCACCACAGTGATGAGAAGGGGGCAAAAATAGAAAGTATTAAAAAAAAAAAAAAAAGGAGATGAGGTCAGCGTCTCCAAAACAAAATTCAAATCCCAAGCCTGGACAGGGAAACAGATTGTGGATTTCAGGTGCATAATGCCCCTGAAAAAAGTACAGGAGACATCCAGCTGAGCTACGGTATGGTTACCCACGGGCTCATGAAATACCAAAATAACCAAAAGGTGCACCTTGAGGGAAGAGTACTGGAGACCTTAGTCAGACAGCAAGATCAGATAATCCTGGATCTGGTTCATCAGACAAGTGAAAGGGTCCAGATTATGCTTGGCAGCCCACACAGCAAACCACTTCCACTTCATGGCACAAGTGGCATAGGTGGAAGGCTTTCAGGTGGCCACTAGGATGCCTACCACTCTATTGGAAACCCCAAATGTGGCAATGGCTATGTCCTCAGGAGCCAAGCGTGCAGATGGAGGGACCTGAGGTTGGGATGGACCAGGGTCCCTTGATTCTAGGTTAGCAGATTCCTGCAAAGGGGGAGAGGGACCGGAGGATCCTCTGCCAGCACTGTTGTAGAGGAAATCAAATCTGTTGAGGCCAGAATGGGGCTACCAGGATCATGCTGACCCCCTCCATCTGCAGCTTGATGAGTATGCTCTGAATCAGATGAAACAGAGGGGAGGCATAAAGAAACCTACCACTCCAAGACAGGGACAACGTATCTCATCAGAAAACTTCAGGCCTTGGATCGAGTGAGTAAAAATCGTGCAATTTTGCATTGAGTAGGGATGCAAAAAGGTCCAACTCTGTATTACCTCACCTGTTGAATTTGATCTTCTGCAATGGATGAGAGAAGCTCCTGCTCATGCATATTGGACTGAGTCTGGCTGAGGCTATTCACCATAGTGTTTAGCATGCCTGGGACATAGACTGCTGAGATGGTCAGGCTGTGGTCTAGTGCTCAATACCACACTCTCATAGCCTCCCTGCATAGAGGGTATGAGTGTGTTCCCCCCTGCTTATTGATGTAGTACACTACACTGAGGTTGTCTGACTGAATCAGCAGCAGAAGATGATTCTGAAAGGCCTGTGTGGCCTACAGAACCGCCTGCATCTCCAGGACATTGATATACAGGGAGGTTTTGATCTGGGACCAAGAGCCCTGAGTTTGAAAGGGACCCAGATGAGGCCCCCGACCCAAACTGGAGGCATCTGTGATGAGGATTTGTTGTGGAGAAGAGCTCTGGAATGGAACTCCTTTCAACAGGTTCAGGGGCTCCATCCACCACTTGAGCACTCTGCGGACTGGGGAGGAGAGCAGCACCAACTGATCTAATTTGTTTGTTCGCTGGTCCCACTGTACTTTGAGAGTCCACTGGAGGATGTGCATGTGGAGCCTGGCCAGTGGAACAGTGGGAATGGCAGTCGCCATCTGTCCCAGCAGCCTCAGGTACACTCTGGCAGGAATATAATGGTGCTGGGCAACCTCTTGAGCATGGGCAATAAAGCACTCCACACCATGTTGAGGAAGGAAGGCTTTCCCCTGTATAAAGTCTGGAACTGCCCCTATGTATTTCAGCCTTTGGGACAGGACCAGGTCTGACTTGGGCAGGCTGACAGTAATGCCCAGGAAGAGGAACAACTGAAGAGTCCTCTTCAAAGTTCCCAGGAACTGTTCCCTGGATGAGGCCTTTAGAAGCCAATCATCAAGACAATGGAAAATGCACATTCCTTCCCTTCTGAGGGCCACAACTACTGTTGCTAAGCACTTGATAAAGATCCATGATGCAGAAGGCAAGACAAAGGACAACACTTTGAACTGGTAATGCTCGCCCTGGAAAAGATACCAGAGGAACCTCCTGTGGGGAGAAAACACTGAGATGTGCAGGTCAGCATCCTGCATGCACAGAGAATACAGCCAGTCGCCTTTCTTGAGAAGGGGCATCAGTCCTGGAAAAGTTACCATTCAGAACTTTTTATACTGGATATACAGATTGAGGTCCTTTAGGTCTAAGATGGGCCTCAGATCTCTGGTCTTTTTGGGGACCAGAAAGAACCTGGTATAAAACCCCTTGTTTCTCTGGGCACCAGCTTGATGGCCTGTTTGCACAGAAGTGACTGTAATTCCTCCTGGAGAACCGACAGGTTGGCTGGGAGGTAGTTGGAGGGCAGAGGAAGAGGAGGAGTCTCGGGGGGGGGGGTTGCTTGGTGAATTCCAGAGTGTGGCCCCTTTCTATGATTTGAGGAATCTGGGCATCCAGTGTTATGGTTTTCAACTGATTGAGAGGAAGGGAGAACCGACCTCTGACCACCACCTCTTGGTTGGGGACCAGAAGGGGTTGGGGGATCTGGCAAGGAGTCAAGCAGAAGCTGATACAGCCATGGGAGGGGGGCTGGTCTATCACCTCTGGGATGCTTGGCCACAGGTCCAGCATTGGAGGGGGAAGGCAAAGCAGTGGAGGCTCTGCATTTGCCCTGGGGTCGAGAGGCTGCTGATGGCCTATTGGACACCTTATGAAAAGGAGGATGCTGTCTACTCTTAGGTAGTGTGTGATAGAGTGAGTGGACAGATTTGATAGCTCTGCCAGATGCCTGCAAGTCATTAATGATATCCCGGACATCTGGCCCATAAAGCTTAGAGTCACTGAAGGGGGCATTAAGCATCTTCTGCTGAACATCAGCAGCAAAGCCAGAGACCCTTAGCCAGGAGTGCCTACAAAGGCAAAAGCCGGTGGCAGCAGCCCTGGCAATAGTGCCTGAGATGTCATAGAGGGCCCGGAGAAAGTGCTTGCTCACATTTTCAGTGGTCTGCAAGCATTGGAGCACCTCCTGCTTCTGAGTACCTTCTTGGAGGGTCTGGGCAATGGCCTTGTCCTTCATTCAGTTGGTATTCTGGTACTTTACCATATAGGACATGTAACTGGCAATCCTTAGTCCAAGGGTAGAGGAGGCATAAACCCTCTTGCCTCAAAGATCAATTCTGCATGACTCTTTATCTAGGGGGAGGGAGCTAAGGTGCTTGGGAACCTTAGACCTGTCATAAGCTGCCTTTATAACCACTGCCCAAGACAGCAGACACAGAGAGAGTGCTCATCTGTGAAGTCAATCTTCTTTCCGCAGTGGCAGCAATGGAAGAGAAAAGTCAAAGGATTAACTCTTGACATAAACAAAATAGAGGAATCTCTTTTAAAAAAAAGAGATTCTGAAGTTTTAGGTTGAAAAGCCATAGGCAAAAAGGCATGAAACTGCATCAGAACTTCCCAGGAGATCCATGCAAACAAGTCAACGGTGGGAAAGAACTGAGAAGGTGGCGGGGCCCCTCACGCCTTTATAGGGTTGGAGATGTCGGCAGATGATGTCGGCGTGGGCTTCCCCAGTTGTACTGCTGAAAATGTTCCATGTGGATTATGCTTCACTGATGGTGAAGTTCCTATGGTGTAACCTGATGAATGAGATAACCCTCCCCCCCCGAAGAAGATCTATCTTGAAGGAGATATGCCACCTCACAGGCAATCAGTGCAACATCCGCAAAACAGAAGAGATATACTTGGAGTAGGACACCCCAGTAATTAGTCAAGCTGCGGCATTCATTACCAGCTGCAAGTGGCACATCAAGCCTCCCAACAACACAAAGTACAGAGCATTATAATAGTCCAGTTTGGATGCCACAAAGCTATGCACTAATGTCTTTTAAGCGATATTCCTAAGATGGAAAAATCTACCATGGACCACCACTGACACCTGATGTTCTTGTGTCATTTTCAAGTCCATAATGATGCCCAGATTCTTCACCTTATTTCTGGTATCAGAGGGGTGGAATTAAGATGGAATCCAGCAACTGCCCCATCCAATCCTGCCACTCTCGTAATACCTGCATCCAGCAGTACCACTTCTGTCTCATCTGGATTCAGTCTTAGCTAGCTGGAGATCATCCAGTCATTGATAACAGCAAGGCAATCATTTAGCACATTGACTGCATTCCCCTCCTTAGGGGCAAATGATAGGTATAGCTGAGAATCATCAGCATAGCAATGAAACTGCAGACTGCACCCATGAATGACCTCACATAGTGGCAGCATATACACCACAAACAGCATGGGCAACAAGATTGAACCCTGAGGTGCCCCACAGGTCAGGGGAGCTGGGCATGACAGAAAATTTCCCCACCTAACCTGCTGCACCCTACTGGAAAGAAAGGTTTTGAACCAGCTCAACAAGGTGCTACCGAGATCAGTCAAGTCCCTCAGCCAAATTGCTAAAATCTCATGGTCTATGGTGTCAAAAGCTGAGGAGAGGTCTTGAAGAACACAAATTGAACATTCTCCTCTATCTCTAGCTAGTAGAAGATCATTCTGTATCCTAAGGAGTGTAGTCTCCATGCTATGATGCCACCTGAATCCTGACTGGAATGGCTGATAGATGGAACAATCCTTCAAGTGCATCTGCAGCTGTGTCGCCACCAGATTCTCAATTGCCTTCTCCAAAAAGGAAAAGTTTGAGACAGCCATGTAATTAACTAAGACATCTGGGTCAAGCAATGATGTCTTGAGAAGGGACTTCACCACAGCTCTTTTCAGAGCTTCAGGGAAATTACCCTCCCCAAGGGAACACTGAACAGTCTCAGCAGTCACTGATCTAAAGATTCCTGACAGTCCACCAGCAGCTGGGTGGGTTGAGGGTCAAATGAAGAGAAGGTGGGATGCAGCTCTTAATCATGAGGAGGATCTCTCCGGTTGGTATAGGCTGAAACCCCTCATAGACTGATGGAAGACCTCTGCTAGTCATAGACTGGACCAAGTTGGGCACTGACAACCTACTTGTGGGGATTGATGGATGAACAGAGGATATCCTATCAAGGAAGAACTAGTCAAACTCTTCAGATCACTCAAGTGTCAAAACTCTTTCAGACTGTAGGAAGGCCAGATGTAACAGCTTGTTCACGGAGTAGAAAAGCTGAGCTGATCTATTCTTCCCTGCACAATTACCCATAACAGGAACTCTGCTTTCCTCAGCATGATTGCCCTCTGATACTCCTTAAACTGCACTTTCAGGGTTATCCTATCCTCCGTCGATCCTGAGTTCCTCCAAGAATGCTCCAACCTCCACCTTTTGGTCATCAACCATCTGAGCTCTGACAGGAGACCCATGGGTGTACACAAAATGGTGCAAGAGAGTCAAGAGCGACAGTGATAACCATATTATAAGCCTCCACTGCAGTCTCAACCCCTCCAACACAGACTTGCAGCCTGTATGGGAGTCCATAGAACAGGGCAGGTAAGTGGAGAAGGAAGCAGGGGGCATTTCATTTTTCTTACCATTGAGTATGGACCTGACCCTCACAAGCTGCTAACAGTTCATTTTATCAGACAGGAATGAGCACCAATACACACTGTCCAACCTCATACTCCCTAGCTTTGGCCCTAAGGTTCTAACAGGTTTTCTGTCACCATTGTACACTGGCTAAGTATACTGCATTTACCCAGGATAGTAGAGGTGAGATGTAATAGATATCTTGTTTTTAGTGTAGTCCTACTTTTATTTTTATTTTTTGAATCTCTTTTTCTGGCTCTGCTGAGCCCCGGAGAACTCTCTGAGGTATCCACTCATCCCAGCTCTACCTGCAGGCCTGAAACTCACCAGCTTCCGGGCACCAGCCTGGCTATCCCCTTGGCTCTGAGCCCTCCAGATGGGGGCCACCCCATCCTCCCAGGATTCTCTATCTGGAAATTCAGGCTGGGCTGGGCTCGGCCCAGGAGCTAGATGAGTCCAGCCAGTGGAGTGTGGCTGCAGGAGTGGTGCTGTCACCTATCTCCAGGAGCAGGGATTTTTTTCTTTGTTATGGTCCCGCCTCCACCCTCTCCACCCTCCCCAGTGGAACTCGAACATGCAATGGCACCAGGCATGGCTGCCACAGTTCTGCATCCCTCTAGCATGCCCTGCATGTTGCAGTCACTCCGGTAGCCACTGGGGGCTGCTGTAGTGCCAGGCATAGCCTGGATCCCCCCCAAGAGAAGAGAGCAGTCCTCCAGACACTCGATCCTCTCTCTTCCCTGCCGACCCCTGGCAGCCCAGGCTTGTTCCTGAACCTGGGTCGCCGGTGAGGTGCAAGGTGTGGCATCCAGTGCCTCAACCCTCAGTGCCACTGGGCCGGGTGTGGTCCTGCTTTTATAATGTACTTTTCTAGGACATAACATATTAGATGCAACATCTCCTTTTCAGTGGGGTTCTGCTGAAGTGTTCTGTTTTTACACAGTTTTGCAATATTTTTACATGTCCAAAACATAATTTTGCACCACAACTGCAAAAACACATTTTGGCCAGGATTTGAAAAATGACACCTGTCATGTTCATGAGGTGATGTGAAAAATGGCTATGTTGAAAATATAGGATTAAGTATTGAAAATTATCATAGTTATGAGTGAGGAGTGAAACGTTTCAATGTATTTTCAGAACTTTGTTGTTTTTTTAATATTTTTGCCCCTAATTTTCAACATACTGTAGTCTTCTTATGACTCCACCTCATGAAGCCGGTAAGTGAAAAATTTTCAAATCCCACCCAAAAGGTGATTTCATGGAGTGACGGCAAAATCATATTTCAGGCCAGATTTGAAAAATTTAACCTACTTTGTTTATAAGGTAGGTTCCCAAAAAGGCCATGTTGACAATTTGGGGGAAAATATTAAAAAATTGCCAGTTTATGAGTACAAGTTCATTTGATTGTGATTGTGATATTTGTGGTGATTATAGCTACTGCAAGAACAAGGAGGCACAATTTGAAGATAGAGGGGGGAAGGCTCAGAGGTAATGTGAGTAAGTATTTTTTTACAGAGACGGTTGTGGATGCATGGAACAGCCTCCCTGAGGAGGTCGTGGAGTCAAGAATAGTGGGGGATTTCAAGAATGCATGGGACAGACATAAGACAGTCCTAGTGGGAGGTAGGAGGAAGTAAGCTGTTGATTAACTAGGATCTGCAGCTTATCTGTTAGGTAGGAAAATGGGCAGACTAGGTGGGCCAAGCGGTCCTTATTTGCCGTCAGATTCTGTGCTTCTATTGATGTTGTCATCGATGACATAATTGTACAAAATGTAACAGTGGCTCTCAGACTTGACTCAAGTGTTCAGTCTGGACTCCCCAAAAAAAACATTGTGCACCACTGCTTTATAACAACCTTATGTCCCTCCCACATTGTGTTTGCATTGGGTGTATGGGTTGCTGAACACAAACTGATTAGCCCTTTCAGCCCTTGCCTTTATAGTACTGGGAGCTATATCCAGTAGCCATACATGTAATTGTTCAGTTATAGTCCAGATAAATTGTTCCAGCAGAAGCACTTTTTAATTTTTGTAGCAGTAACTGCTTTAGTATCATTTAGTACAAGGTATCATTCTAGCATATTGTACAGGTGAACACCCATTTTAGTATAACTTTTCCCAGTGCTTTCTTTAGCACCCCCCTTAAGCTGAGTCTATATGCTCAAGAAGTCAATTCAAAATGATTTAATAAAACATTTTTTTAATTTAGAATAGTCTGTACAATACCTCTAAGGCTTTGTTCTTTAATAGTGACATGAGCAGATTTACCTAAGAAGCCCTCCCCAATGTAAACTGCTCTATTTAATCTTTCAAAAGATTTCAGAAAAAGGTGAAAATCGTTCCCCACCTGGTAATGAGGTTGGATTAATGAATTTACTTTAGCTTCTTGGGTAGGCCTTCCAATGCAAGAACCTGTGTTTGTTGGTGATGTCTTCTGTCACAGTATAGGCATCTATCTGTCTCCAGCTATCTTTTATGTTCATGGTTATCGCTCATGTTTATGATCTCTTTCTAACTCCTGCTGCATCTGGACCTGGCGCTGGCACACTTTCTCTCACTCTTCTTGCATCTGGCTCTCACTTTGTTTGTCATGTGCCTCTCATTTGGGTCCTTTTCATCCTCTCTCTTCTGACCCCATTTCTGCATGGATCCCCCGTTAAATTGTGGCTACTTGTAACTCTGCCTAAGGTCTGTTTCTGGACCCCACTAGCACTATTACCTACCCCGAGAGGCACTGCACACTTTTATTGTATTCTCTCATGATTGTCCACTTATCATTGCATTGATTCATACTGTTAATATACTTGGTCACCACATTACTCCTACATTTGTAATGTTGCCTATGTAACTGCATTTTGATGGTCACACCTGGAAATGAGTCTTGGCTCAGTGTGCCTTTCCTGGTTATCAATTTCTAACTAACTAACTACATTTGTGTTGTTTTTTCACTTCTGATGCTGGCAGTCTCTTTGTCTCTCTCTCTCTCTCTCTTGCTTCTTTGCTTCTCCTTTTGCTTCTTGCAGTGTGCCTCCTTCTTTACCTTTATCAGGGTGATCTCTAGTTTCATCTGGTCAATTTTGCAGTGGTTTGGTTGAACAGTCATTTCAGCTCTAGTCTTTGGCTCATCCCCTCTCTCTGTGACAATGTTCTCACAACTCTGGCTATACAATGTCTTTGTGACCATGGACTCATGATTGTTACAGAAATAAACAGGTTTCACAAGTGGTAGTTCATGTCAAATGAACCTGATTGCTGTTCATCTCAGTAACACAGATGGCAGATAGCGGTCAGATTGTTGACATTCTATACCTAAGTTTCTGTAAAGCCTTTAATTCAGTGCCTCATAAAAGGATTATCCAAAAGGAGGGCAAATAAGACAAAGTAGATGGCTAACTAGGTGAATTGACAACTGATTTTCAGATAGAACCTAGGAAGTGATCCTGAATGGTAAATTCTCTGATGTCAGAAAAGTTAGAAGTGGAGTGCTCCAGGTTTTGGTTAACTGTCCCTGTACTCTGCAATGTGCATGTCAATGACATACAGTACTGGTGCCTCACAGGGTAAATTTATTTGCAGACAACATTAAACTCAGCAGGACAGTAGACAATAATTACAAGCTCAACAGCATGAAAATGTGCGGAATAGCTGGAGCAGTAATTTAGAGTATGGCAGTGAAAGCACCAGTGCATGGTATAAAGTACTTATTGACCAATACTTTTTATTCCATGTAAGAGTGTCCATATTATTCTGTTTATAAGATGCCCTTTCTTCTGTTTTGAGTCTACTTTGAAACTTTTTGACATTTGAAATAATAAAATGAGTAATCTTTTAGCTGGTTCCATCATGTCGTGGTGACAAGAAAACCCATGACCATCATTAGGGCCCAAGCACAATGCCAATGGTGAATATCACACCTGGCAATTGTGCCACCTGACCCACAGTGCACACAACACCCCAGGGCATCTTCTGCCTGTTTGAGGGGGGCTGCACCCCTGTACTTAAATATAATCCCCTACAGGTGAGAAGTGCACGGGAAAGGGGGCACAATACCCAGATGGCAGCATCCTTGCTGAGTGCTGCACAATCCAGTTCACCTGCATGATGGGCAAACTGGTTGCAGCACCCTAATTGGAGTGCCCATATAATGGTATACCCTTTTAGCTATCCCCAGATTTTTTATGTTTGCTTGTGCTTGTGTAAAGCAAACATATTGCTATTATAGCAGATTTGAGAAGTGTGAGTGGATTTGAGAGGTGTGTGAGGGGTGTGTCACTGTCAGGTTCAATGCAGGGCAGTCTGCAGTAGCTCAACGGTGTTAGGTCAATGATCAGGAAGGCTGATCATGGCACTGTTCTGTGTTTGTTGAGTGGAAACTTTGTGTAGTTCAAAGAAAAGAGATGCTCATATCGCAGAGTGGCTCTTTGTTTTCATCTGCATGACAACACCCAGCAAGCAGCTGAGCAGCATGACAATCAGCTCTGAGCTCCCCCAGCACCGGACGGAGACTGCCAAGGTCGGTAAAAACATACATTTTCAAAAAATAACAACAAAGTGTTAACTCTCATGCATGTTAATACCTTGTTCAAGTTTCATAACCATTCATCTAAGAACATTGATGACAACAGAGTAACTACTTTTCCCCTTAGGAGCTGAAATTCTTCCACAGTTTTGGTCATCCTGGTTTGAAGGGTCACCTTCCCATATCTGTTTTAACTCCTGAAATAAAAAAGACTTTATGTATTATGTTACCAGCAAAACAACTCCCTCCAACTGCCAAATATTCCGCTCACCTCCTTATCCTTTTCTGTGCCCTGCCCATGAAAAGAAAATAACCTCCAACTGCCAAGTATCCCACCCACCTCCCAATCCTTCCCTATGCCCTGTCGTTTCTTTTTTTTTGTCAGCCTTGTACCAGGTTTATGAAAATGGGGTCATAAATAGACTGTTGAAAATTTTGGGTTAAAATGCTACAAAACACCAATATTATGAAGGTACATTGAAATTTTTCAATGTTCACTCATAACTGTAGTCATTTTCAATATTTTGACCCCAAATTTTCAACATAGCCATGTCTCGCTGGAACAATGTGTTTTAAAAACCAGAAAGATGCATACATTATGTCTGTCCAAGTAATTTTGCTGGTTTCCTCAAAACACAGACACAATCATAAAATTCACAAATCTTGAATTTCAGGATATTTTGTTAAGTACTAAAGACATTTGCAGGAAATCAATTTTTTTGCCCCTTAGAGTTCATCTGTTCATGTTGTTTTTCCAGCCTTAAAGTCATAATTCTCTGCTATGACCTGTTGCCATGAAAATGATTCTGGTACCAGAAACAGAGGATTATGATTTCAAGGCAGGGAAGGTAACAGAAACATAAAAAAGTCTAAACGATTAAGATCCTGTGCTCATGCAATGTGCCTTCAGTAATTGAAAATGGGGCAGACATTCAAATGCTGTGTGAGTGTTGTGCAACTAAGTTCTGGTGATTCCAAAGTGTAAATTTCTGCTGTACTGTAAATTGGAAATTTGACTTTTGTCTGTGACACAGACTGATTCACTCCCAGAACTCAGTCTGCAATGTGCTGCCAGTTTTCATAACCCTTCAGATGCCCGAATGGTCACCTTGGTATGCTGCTACCACTCAACTTTTCTTGGGGTATCTTTAGGTCTGAATCCTACCAGAGCTACTTCTTGCATAGTATAGTGCCCTTTCCCAAAAGGGTATACCATTGTTACAGTGAAACAAATACAGCAACACATTTAGAGTGACTGTACTGTACTGTGTGTGCCACTGACAGGTGTATTACTTCTACTGGTGTCGGCAGGAGGGGTGCTATTAGAGCAGGAACTGCTGTCTACATTTTTCTTCACTGTATGTGCACCATGGAGTTTGTTACATTAATATATGGGGGGTGTGGGGGTTACAGAGGGTGGAGCCTTTTTACAATTCGACTGTGATGTTTGCTTCTTCGCTGTTACATTGGCGGTATTTGTTGCTGTGCTGGTGTGTCAGTTTGGTTGGTTGCCAGTATAGGGGTTGTCACAGTGATGTTGTCAGTGTAGAGTCTGTCTGTCTTTTTCCTGTTGAACTGGCTTGGTGGAACCTTCTAAAAGGCAAATGATGCATCCCTTTAGTTATAGCTAAGAGCACCTTTCTTTGGATATGGTAGCGTAATAGCCTGTCCCTTCGTAAATGGATCACAGACTTGCCAGTTTACCCCAGGCTATCTATATCTTAAAAGACTTGATCACAGAAAGCATGAAGTATATCAAAATAACACTTAATATTCCAGTGATATTTATGTAAGTTACAGGATTATACACACTAAAGACTATGGGGAATATAGACTAGTACAGAAAGGAAAAAATAACACATTTGAAAATATAGTGATCACACAGAAAAACCTAACTCAAAGCTAACTAAATATTTTTAAGCAGAGCAGAATTTTACCACCACTGGGATCACTGGGATCTGGTATGGTATGGCAGACTTGAACCCATGATGTTACCAGTCCAATGTCCTAAACATAATAAACTGGCAGTACAGTCTAAAGGTTAGAGTAACAAGCTCTGAATGAGCGTGGTACATCCAGCAGACCTGGGTTTGATTCCCACGACCTCCACTTGCATACTGTATGACTCTGAGCAAGTGACTTAAACTCTCCAATGCTCCTGGGATACCTCTGAAAACAGGCACTTGCACTTGTGCCTAGTGGGCCTTAACCATTTACCAAAATAAAAAAAAACTGAACTTTCTTAGAGACAGAAGACAAGGCAGAAGTACATTTTGTAGGCTGGCCCACTTTACCCACATCTTTGGACATGCCTCTCTGACATCATACCCAAGACTTTCCTTTGATCTCTGAGGACCAGCTCTTCCCAGAACTGGTCTAAACTGGTTTTGCTTATTGACATTGGCTTGTATATTACTCCAGCTCACGGTCTAGCAGGGTGCCATCTAGGTGAACCAAGCATTTGTTAATGATCAAAACATAGCGTCTTTTAGAATCAAACACGTTCAGTTACCTACACCCATCCTCCTTGTTCTCTGAAGATAAAGGATTGCTTAAACAAAAGCCTCTCTCAGCTGAATGCCCAGAAGCTTGGGCTTCAGAAGAATGCAATTTTCAGTTTCTACTTAACTTCCACATCCACTATGATATTTTGCAAAGAAAAGAGATAGTCTATGATATTTTGCAAAGACAAGAGGTAATAAAATTATTTTAAAAAAATCCTGTGTATTACATATGTTACAGTCACATTCAAATGACAAGTAGAGGTACATTCCTCCAGCAAAGTCCCTCTTCAATCATCCTGCTTCTGAAGTCTCACCGTCTTCCTGCATTAGTCCAAAAGAGCTACCTCCTTTATTTTAAAGAGCCACATAATGATTTTTCCCCAGTCAGAGCTCAGCTTAAAGCAACAAAAGTAGGGAAATGTGAATTTAGGATTTCCAATCCTAGCTCCCCGCCCCAACCCCTCCAAGCAAGCAAAAAGGAAAAACATTAGGGTTTTGGCTGTCCTGAGTCTTGCCAAATCAGTGCTGGGCTCTACCTTAGGGTGTGATCTGTTTTCTTCAGGCAGGGCCCACAGGTTGTTGGAAACATGTGGTGAGACATACTTGTGTACTTCTGAAGAGTGTATCAGTATGAGGCACTGGCTTGAAGCTGTACCTTGTGCTTTAAATAGGAGGCTACTGTCTGGGGGGAGAGGTGAGCATTAGGGTTGAGCTCCCAAAGGAAGAGCCCAGCACTGATTTGGTAAGACTTAGGAGTACTAAGACTCAGGAGAGCTAAAACTCTATTTTTTTACTTTTGCTGCTTGGGGTTGGGGGTGGGAGTTTGAGTTGGAAACCTAACACTACATTTCCATACTTTTGTTACTTTAATCTGAACCCTAACTGGTATATTAACACAGTTTTTTGCAATGAATGTATATATAATCAATTTGTTTCTGTGTGCTAAACCTTGTATAACAGGTCTGAGTCAAGGAAGCTTATTCTTTTAAAACTGTCTGAAAGTTCCTGTAGGCCTAGGTGGCATTGATGGGAGATATTACTGAAAGCCTCCTTGGAAAGTTTCTTGGAGTACATAGTTAGGGAATAACTATTTTTGTTACTTTGAGCTGACTCCTAACTGGTGCATTAATGCGGTTTTTTGCAACAACATTTTTTTTGGGAGATAGTACAACTGTATCCTCATTCACACAGGTCCCTTCAGGACCTGGGTGAACACCATCATCTGGGTGCAGAAGCACAGGGCACTCCTGGCCCTGTGCTTCTGTGTGCATAAAGATGCAGATGCACAGGTACTTTTGGGCCCTGCATCAAAGATGGAGTCCATCAGGCTGCAGAGGTGCAGGACCCTCTTGGCACTGCAGCTCTGTAAGGATACAGATGTGGACACACAGGGTCCTCCGGGCCATGTGGCAACTGAGGAGTACGTGTAGGTGCAGAAGCACAGGGCCTTACATTTTTGTGTTTTTACAGATGTAGACTTACAAGGGTCTATCTGAGTACAGAATGAGCCTTGTGGTTATGTGTGACCACAGATGCACCTTTTCGATCATGTGCCAAGTATGTTTCCATAATTGTTCATGACATAGGGTGATAAGAAGCACAGGTTAACAATTTGGCTTTGAAATCTTCAAAAGCAGCACAGTTATGAGCAAACATCTGGATTCTTTGCATATAAATACATTCTTCTTTTGTGAACCTATATTCTGTTTCGTGAACCAACAGTCTTGTTTCATGAGGGTTCACGAATGAAGAATTTTTTGGCAAATGAAAAAGAGTCTGAAAAAAATGAAGTTAAAAAATCTTGTTTAGTGAGCCCACCTGCTTGTTTAGTGAGATTTTCATGAGCTGTTGAAACAGGATGCCATCTCATGAAAAAAGAATGTGAAAAAAAAAATAAGTTCAAAATCATGTTTCATGAGAAGGCATCCTGTTTTATGACATTTTCATGAGCACATGAAAGAAGATGGCTTCTCACGAAAGAAGACTGAGAAAAACTAAGTTCAAAATCCTCTTTCATGAGACAAAATTCTTCTTTTGTATGGCGGTATTCCTCTTTCGGGAGCCTCAGAAAACAAGACTCACTAAAGATTTTTGTGATGTCTCAAAAACACATTCTGGGGTCATTTTTGAAAACCTAAGCCCAGGGTTGAGCTAAACGGGTCCTGTTTATCTAGATTCATGTGTTTGTGTGTTTTCAGGGCATCATTTGTATAGGTTTTGAAAGAAATTAAAAAAAGAAAAAGGAAACAAGATGGCAACCACTATATGAAAGAAGAATTTTGTCTCATAAAAGAGCAACTCAGCCTTACAAAACAATAATTATCTTTTATATGGCCAGATTCTTCTTTTGTATCAGACAGCTATCAGAAGGACCCTACTGCCCATGCTCAGAACTGAAATTTCAAATCCTTATAACTTGGGAATGGATTGATATTTTTTCACCAAGTCATTGAAAGGCACCATTCTAGGGCAGGCCTTTTCTACTGTGACAATTTCAGAACAAAATTCCAAACTATCTGGGCTCTAGGTGAGAGCAAAGAACAGCAAAAAGTCCTGAGTTTTCCAAAATATTCAGTATCCATATCTCTGAATTCACATATTCAACCAGAATGAAACTTATAAAGTCAAGAGGCTTTACCCCCCAGACTGAGCATGCAAAATGTCAGCAATCCCATTGAATGGGGGCAAAGCTATTATGGTGTAAAGTTAAGGGTTTAACATCTCCTACTCAATCCTAACTATAGTGGCACTACTGTGCCACTAATACATAATTGTATCTATATCTGCAAAGAAGAGGGTGTCACAGTAGAGTAGAGATGTATTTTGTTCGAATAGTATTTTGTATTGTACAGCCCATTGAAACATGTAAATGTTACTGTATTTATCCCCATTCATTTTACAGAGGACAATTGTATGAAAAAAGAACACGTGCCCCCCCAAAAGAAAAGAAGGAGGTGTTGAAGTCTCTGCGATTAAGATCCTGTTTCATTCAACTGTCCTGACAGCCTTGATCAAAGAGCTTTATATGTTCTTTCTCCTTAAGGATTGCTGGTTGAAATAATGGTGCTTTCTGTAGATGATTTACTCTTTGCAGCATTTCATAGCATTTGCCAAATGCTGGCTGAGAATGAATGTCAACTTCTCCAAAGTCTGTGCCCCCGTCCCCCAACTTTTATGCCAGAATTACTACACTGCTCTAAGATTTGACATCTTATTCTGCAGGTTTTTAATTTCCATTTTTTTATGTTGAAATATATTCATGCATGTTGTTTTATGGTTACAATTTGGAAATGTACAAAATGTGCCAATATAAAACTAAGTATTGCACCAGTGGTGCTGAGAGGCAAGAAGTAGTCCTAAGCAGAAGCAGAACCACACTGGAAATGAAATGTGGTACAGTATCTTAACAAAGCTATACCATACTGTAGAACATGGAATCAGCAGTCCAATAGAGTGCCATAGCTAGCAATAATCATGTTTGGTATAATTGGTGCTAACTCCACAGTGAACCATAATAATGAAGCACAATGCAATCACTCTTTCATTTAAGTCCATTTAACTACAGAGCATTGCATATGGCACCCATTATGTAACACAGTGGTTGTCAACCTTTTTTGATCTGAGGCTCCTCTGGCCTGGTGTCAGCCATGTCAGGGACCCCCTACGAACAGGCTGCAGAGTGCATACATCATTGCACATTTTGTACTGCCATTATATATACTAGTATAAAACTCTAGCCAAAGAAAACACAAAACAATTGTAAACTACCTTTAAAACGTTTTTATTAACAATTGTAAATTAATTTTTAGAAAGCTCCAATGCCTTCAGTTCTGCAAGGAGCAGAAAAAAGTGCTTAAAAGCAGTCAAAGTACTCTAAACACAGTCTGTATGCATAGCTGCTTCAGTGTCACTGTCACTGCTGGGGGGGGGGTCTATCTTAAGTAAGCGTATTTGTCCTATCTTTGTAACCCTGTTAACTATCTGAATCCATTTCACACAAAAATATGTAACCCAGCTAACTGACTGAATTATATTATTATAATATTAAAATAAGTATAATAGCTGCATTCAGTGGTACAGAGGCACATATTTTTATTCTTATCTAGCAAGAATCCAGAAGCACAGGCAGCAGGTGAAGCTAGGATGACCAGGGCAAACTGACAGCCGTGACTCCATTTGACTGCAGCGGTAAATTTCTGTCTCCTCCTTCATACACATACTTCCCACTTTCAGAAAATGTTGAAGTTAGAGTACGGAGGACTGGCACAGACAAAACTGCAGCTCACCCCTAGACAAAACTTTCTGTGTCTGCGCTACCACATGCAGTTCTTGAAATGTATTTGACAACTAATCCCAGCAGAACAACTTCATCAGAAAATGGACCTCCTGATAACAGAGCTTCGAGACATTCAACGGTAGATGCGGGCATATTGACAACTGACATCACCAAACTTGAACAGCGATCATTGGAACAGGAAGCCCAACTTAGTCTGACAGACCAGAGGATGAATACAATGGGGGCAGCCCTACTGCAACTGAACAAAATAGTTTGTTCACTTGAGGAGCATATCAAAGATGTTGAAAGCAGGAATCGCCAAAATAATCTCAGGCTGTATGGGATACTTGTATCGCAGTCAGAAAGCAACAGTATTTTCTGCATGGCAATGATTTCAATGAGTGATCCGTGCCCCCCCCCAAAGGTCTCTCGCAGACCCCCTGTGGGCCACGGACCCCTGGTTGAAAACCGCTAATATAACAAATAATCCACCACAAGGTGTGCATTCATGCTCTGATATACACACACCTTGCTGTGTATTACATAGAAACATAGAATCTGACTGCTGATAAGGATGCTTGGCTCACCTAGTCTGCTTATTTCCCTATCTGTTGTATAAACTCCAGATCCTATCTGATCTGCAGCTTACCTTCTCCTTCCTACCACTAGGGTTGTCTTCTGTCTGTCCCATGCATTCTTGAATTCACCTATCATTTTTGCCCCTCATACCTCCTCAGGGAAGCTGTTCCATGCATCCACCACCCTTTCAGTGAAAAAAAATATGTTGTCAGGAACGAGGCCACAGGCTGAGTGCATGCAGCCACCCATGGCATGCATATATCAGAGCCTGACTGCACACGATGTCGTGGATTATCTGTCTTATAAAATGGACAAACTTGTTTTGAAGAGGGTGAAAAATAGAAAGAAATACAGGTGTGCGGTCATTGTGGGATAAGGCATGGTCATGTGGTGTGTTTCATCTAATCAGGAATTTTTACTGCTTTTGTTCTCACCCCTTTTATAAAGTCAGATGTAGCATGCCAAAGAAGCAGTTTGGAAGATGAATAGTAGGTAACGTGTACAACTGATACAAGAAAATGGATCATTCCCAATTTGCTTTTTATAAATTTCCCCAAGCCACGTTCGTACTTTCATAAGTATAACACCCAGTGCAAAATATCATGAGTATGCAAATCCTTGTGGTGGGGTAGTAGTAAGCTGAATAGGAAATGTCTCTTATAATTGTAATTTCTACACTACTTTACAGGCCACACACTACCAGTATTTAAAGGAGCCATAAAGTAAAAAGAAAAAATCAAAGAATCATGCTTTCCAGTCTGCCCAGTTGAGTCTATCTCTCTGTGCCAGTAATAGTGTTTTTGTTTACTGACTTTTTAAAGAATGCATACCTCCATTTTCAGTGTGGGGATCTCCATTTTCTCGTTGTTTCTGCTGCTGCTGCTCTCTGATCTTGTTGCCCAGGATGCAACACATCTCACAAGAAGTCACTAAGGAGAAAACAGACCTTGGATTATCACATCTGATGACCTCCAAGTGGCAGGGCAGTATGACAAAGCAGTGGGTAAAGCCAGTGGGATGCTGGGAGAGGTATACCCAGCAGAAGGAGGAGGGAGGTGGTGTTGCCACTGTATCACTCACTTGTGAGACCTCACCTGGAGTACTGTGTCCAGTTCTGGAGGATGCACCTCAGAAAGAACATAGGCAAGGTGGAGGCAGTCCAGAGGAGTGCAACTAAAATGGTGTAGGGGTTGCATCAAAAGCCCTATGAAGAGAGACTGAAGGCTCTCAACATGTACACTCTGGAAGAGAAGAGAGGGAGACAGGACAGGGCAGAGGCCTACAAGTACCTCACAGGAGGGACAACAGGGTGCAGGAGGGGAGTGTCTTTCAAATGAGAAAGAGCACCAGGATCAGAGGATATGCAATGAAACTGGAAAGGGGGGGAGTTAAGAGGGTTGAGAGGAAGTACTACTTCACTGAAAAAGTGGTAGAAGCCTAAAACAGACTGCCAGTAGAAATGGTGGAAGCAAAGACAGTAGAGGGCTTCAAGCATGAATGGGAAGGTCTCTGGAGACCAGTTAGGGTCTGCGGAGATAGAATATGCAGGGGCCATCTGGGCAGACAGGGTAGGCCAAGCAGTTCTTTTCTGCCATACATTTATATGTCTCTGTTTCTTTCCCCTACTCCCAGGTTGCATCTGTTAAATAGATTCTTACTGTATCTCTGTACAGTATGTTTACCCAGTGAAATACTGTCAATATATAAACATCAGTTGTGACCTATCTAACCTTCAAGATATGATTGCCTGAGGTTAGCTACAAAGATGTCACTTGTGTCTTTCCATGTGCATCTTCACTGGTGTTGTATAAATACATTTCTATTATGGTAGACGTGGGGTTAAATTGGACAGAAACTCACAGGAACTCAATTCCACCTCCTCTAACACCTTTCTGTATTGAATACTATTGGATAGTTGCACCTGCTATGGATGACAGTTCCACCTCCTACAAATGTAGAAATGAGAGTTCGACCTCCTAAACATCTCCAATTAAATTTTATGGCTAGTAAAACCTGTATAAAAATGAGTGTTTATTGAAACGACATGGTTTGGTAAACAGTTACTGTAGCTAGAGAGTTTCATATGTTGCAGCTGAAGAACCATCAGCTGACGTCTATCTACTGCCACTATTTTTCAACAGTGGAGGATCCTTTCATTTTGCTGTTTCACATCTAGATGGCCCTTCTTTTTACAGATTATGTTTTTCACATATACAGTACAAGTAAAACTGTATTTCTTTATAATAAAACACAATTTTATATTTTTAATAAGTGAACAGAACTGTACTTATAAAATGTGTAGGGAATATCCTGCATCCTGTCTGGTCTGAACCTGTGCATTGAACGAACACAATGCATTGTAAAAAAATAAATAAATGAAAAATGTCCTGCTAATTAGGACACAGAACATCAATGAAATACATATGCCAGCCTTCAGAATTCTCAGTATAGCTTGGCTGCCATTTTTTGTTATTATAACCACAGATCAGTGATTGAAAATAGATTTACCCAGCTGCTATCACTTTCCATAGCCTTTGTAATAGAAACATGGAATTTGCCAGCAGATAAGGACTGCTTGGCCCACCTAGTCTGGCCATTTTCTCTGCCTACAGTAAAACTGCAGATCCTACTTGATCTCTTGCCCATTCTTCCACCCCGCTTTCTTTCCCCTAAGATTCCCTTATTTATTTATTTATTTATTCGCTTTTACCAGGTAAGCACACTAGACAACCAAGTGCCTATTTTCAGGTGCGACCCGGGAGATTACAGGGTACATTCAAGAACATCAGGCACAACAAGTACAAGGTACATTCAAGAACATCAGGCAAAAACAGGGTCACTGCAAGAACGTCAGGTGTTTACATTACAAGCAGAAGGTAGATAACAGCATGGTTCAAGTATGGAAGGCAGTAGTCATCATACCAGGGTAGCAACATCCTAAAGGATAAGGGTAGCAGGTAAAACAAGTAGTCACAATTTGGATTAGAGAGACCTAGGAAAAACAAGAAGAACAGTACAGGTACACAATTTATGAGCAGTTGGGCCAAAAGGACCTAACTCAATCAATAATTCTAATAGATGTATGCTTGCTAGTGAATAAGGTGCATACAGTAACAGGAGGCCTGTCACCTAAGTAGTCGAGTTGGGTACGACTCAGCCAGCCAGAGTGGAATGGGTCGGGGGGTTAGTTAAGTGCAGAGGCAGGAAGAGGCCGATTTGAGGAAGCCCCAGAGGGAGGCTTTAAAGCAGGGATGGGAGGTGGAGGAGCGAGTGCTTGCTGGAAGGGAGTTCCACAGCCTGTCCTATGCATTGTTGACCCCATCACAGTTTTGGCCCCCCACCACTTCGGCTGGAAGGCTGTTCCAGGAGTCCACCACTCTTTCTGTGAAGAAGTATTTCTTCACGTCTCTTCTGAATCGAACCGCCCAAGTTTCATATCATGTTCCCTTCTTTTTGAGCTCCTTCTGTTCTGAAAAATACTTCCTTCCTGTATCTTATTTATCCCCTTATAGGTCTCTATCTTATCCTCCCTTCCTCTCTTTCAGGGTGTACGTATTTAGATCCTGAAGTCTCTCCTCATAGAACTTCTGATGCAGACCCTGAAACATTTTAGTTGCCCTGCTTTGGATCACCTCCATTCTGTCTATGTCCTTCCAGAGATGTGGTCTCCAGAACAGAACACAGTCCTCTAGGTGAGGTCTTACCAGTGACCCATACAGAGGCAACACTACCTCCCTCTTTCTGCTGGTGATCTCCTTCCTATGCACCGCAGCATCCCACTAACCCTCTCAACTGCCTTTCCACGCTGTCTGGCCACTTTTTGGTCATCCAATATGATTACCCCCAGGTCACATTCCTGCTTGGTGATCATTAGTACTACCCAACCCATTTTGTATGCTGCCCATGGGTTTCTGTGCCCCAAGTGCATTATTATGAACTTTTTTTCACTGAAACCCGGCTGCCATACCCTTAACAACTCTTAGAGTTTTCTCAGGTCTCATCTCATCCTTTGCACCGCCACCCCGGAGTGTCCACCTTATTGCAGTTTTTAGTGTCATCTACAAAGAGGCAGAACTTCCCTTCCAGCTCCTCTGCAACGTCACTTATGAAGACATTAAAGAGAACCAGTCCCAGCACTGATCCCTGAGGCTTTCTGCTGGTCACTGTCCCTTCCTAAGAGTGAACTGTGTTTACCGCCACCCTCTGCGGCCTGTCCTCCAACCAATTTCTTACCCAGTTTGCCACCTTTGGACCTACTCCTAAGCTACCTAGCTTGCTTACTAGTCTCCTTTGTGGAACAGTGTTGAATGCCTTACTGAAATCTAGGTAGGCTACAGCCACTGCTCCACCCTGACCTAGTTCCTTGGCCACCCAGGTAAAGAAATCTATCAGATTCATTTGACGTGACCTCCCACCATGAATCCGTGCTTCCTCAGGTCTTGTAACCCATTGGATTCAAGATATTCCACCATTCTTTCCTTCAGCAGTAATTCCATTAACTTCCCCACCACTGATGTCAGTCTGACTGGCCTGTGGTTGCCAGGGTCTTCCCTGCTGCCACTTTTGTGAAGTTGGACCACATCAGCCCTCCTCCAGTCCTCAGTAACCATGCCAGCTTCCAGTGAACTGTTACATGTTCCAATGAGCTGTTACATGAGCTTTAGTCTTTACTTCATTTATATTTGTTTCTTAGTTTCTTTCCTAGTTTTTCGCCTCCTGTGCTGTCTCCCACATGCTTTCAAATCTCCACTCTGGTCTAGCCACCCACTCGGTAACAACCTCCCAACGTAATCCAGCTGCACATTATAAAACAAAATGCCAGTTTGAGCAGTCACACCAATTCTTGAGACAACAGCCTCACACATTCCAGTAAGATTTTCAAAGCATCCACATTTTGGCAATTGCCACATTTCTTCCTGGTTGGTTGTCTATCTACCACTCCTTCTGCATGTGTTTCACTTGCTGGTACCACCTTTTTTTTTTAATGTGATGAAACTACCGAGCCTTCTTCATGTGGTTCACATATCATTCTCAGGATGCCTTCCCTCTCCACCAGCAAACACAAGTGAAGAAAACAATCCTGTTCTGGACTATTACACCTGCTTCCTTTTAAATGGCGCTCACTCTCCCAGTACTCTGTATGTTACCTGCCCACTCTTCTTCTCTGTCACAGTTCATCTGGTCCCAATATTATAACACTGTGTGCTCAAGAAGTAAAATGCTACATTTCATTTAGAACTATAAGTGTTAAGTGTGTGTGTGTGTGTGTGTGTGTGTGTGTGTGTGGTTGGTTCATCTCAAAAGCTGATATACCTCAATCATGTAAAACACCCATCAACTCCCCTAGTGGTACTTCATTGGTGGAGGGACTATTTCACAATAAATAAACAACTTTTATTAATTAAAGCAGCAGTATTTGTTAGTCACCATATAATTGTTTTCAACAACAATGATTTACTGGCAAAAATATCAGTATAGTCATTTTTCCTTTTGCCTTCTTTCATTCCTGGACATAGATACAAGATTTGAAGTTCGAAAAAAAAATCCTCATTCCTGTGACATGCCTGCCATGAAAAAATTAAATATCTTGGTACAGTGCTGTGCTGTGATCATCAGAATGGGTGTTTACTCACTTGGTAAAGGTGATTGTGTTAATTTATATCCATGGCACTCCAGTCCCCACATCATGGGTTTTAGCACACCTGATAGGCTAAATGATGCACCCATGACGAACGGTCAGATTTTGTGGATCTACCTAGGTCCCAGGGGCCCCTGCTTACCAGTTAGATGCTTCCAAAACTGAAATAGTCATAACACTCCCTAAATAACACCACAGGGGGTGAAGAATACCCATATACAGGAATATCATTGTTATGATTTAATAACATATTGATACAGTTCTAACCTTAGGCACCTGATGTGACTGACTAATATTCTATTTTAATGCAAACACTTTAAATTCAGACTTTCCCCCATCTCAGTCAGGTTTCCCAGCGATCGCTCATAAGGGTGGGTCGTGGAGTGCCATGGATATAAACAAACACAATCACCTTTACCAGGTGAGTCCTTACATCATGGGTTGAGGAAGTAGCAGTGCATATGCATTTAGGGTGGGTCAGAATGATCAGTGTGGGAACCTGTGGGATAAGCTGCTGGCTCCAAAGGAGACCCTCTGTCTGTATAGTGTCTCAAGTCTGTAGTGTTTAGCAAAGGTATGGATAGTAGACCATGTTTCTGCTTAGCAGATGTCCTCTGTTGAAACACTGGACCTTTCTGCCCAAGAAGGGGCCACTACTCTCATGGAGAGGGCTTTTGTTCCATCTGGGGGACTTAAATTCTGTGATCTGTAGGCCTCCTGAATTGTTCTCTTTAACCAACTTGCAATTGTTGAGTTTGATGTGACCAAACCTTGTTTATGGCCTTGGGCAACAACTAATAGTCTTTTTGTATTCCACAGCATCTGAGTTCTAGAGATGTATGTGGCAGTGTGCCCTTCACATCCAGTTTGTGTGGGAGTCGAGTTTCTCCCTCAGGCATATGCCAATAGAGAGCTGCCAACTCAATTGTTAGTTCTGTGTGAGACTTAGTGGTGACCTTAGGGTTGAAGACTGGTATGGTTCTCAGGGATATCCCTTCCGGAGTGAACACTGTATAGGTCTCTTTGCAGGATAGGGCCCCTAGCTTGCTGATTCTCTGAGCCGAGCATATTGCCACCAAGAAACAAGTTTTGAGGCCTGTCCAGTACAGCTGTGCTTCATGGATTGGATTGAAGGGGGCAACAGTGAGGGATTCAGGCACCAATGAGAGATCACAAGGTGCAATGGCTGATCTTTTGTGGGGGCGGATGGCCTCTGCTGCCTTGAGAAATATGAGTGCATCTGGGTGTGAACCTGGACAGTTGCACCCTGAGTGAGGCTGGTGACAGACCCTTTTCCAGACCTCGTTGGAGGTACAGCAGGATGAGGGCCATAGCCACCTTTTCGGGAACCACTCCCTTGGTCCTACTCCAGGATGAAAAGATATTCCATTGTCTGCCATATGTGGATGTGGTTAATGGTTTTCTTGACTGTAAAATGGTTGTGATTACAAAACCATGATATCCCACTCTTAACTGTCTCTGCCTTTCAGGAGCCAAGCCGTGAGCTTGAGCTTTCTGGGATCTGGATGCACTACTGGGCCCTGGATCAGAATGTTGTATTTGAGCGGTAGGCACCAGGTGTCCAGTGCCATCGCTATTGCTGTTGCAAACCAGGCCCTTCTCAGCCAGTATGGGGCAATCAATGTTGTGAGCCTCCTTGAGCAGCGTATTTTGGTGAGGACTTGTGGGATCAATGGAATTGGTAGAAACACATAAGCCTGATCTAGAGTCCATTCTTAGGAGAGAGCATCAATCCCTGAGGATTGGTGCTCCCTGTATCAGAAGTATGTGTGAACCTGTGTATTGGTCTTTGATGCCATCAAGTCTATGGTCACTGGTCTCCATCTCTTGTCTACGGAGTGGAAGTCCTCGGGGTGGAGCTGCCACCTTCCTGGGTGTACCTGCTGCCTGCTGAGCCAGTCTGCCCTGATGTTCAATTTGCCAGACAGATGAACTGCGCGTATGTGGGTGAGGTTGGTTTGAGCCCATTCTATTACCCATCTCACTTCTTTCTGTACAGCTATGCTACTGGTTCCACCTTGTTTTATGACGTATGCTACAGTCACTTTGTTGTCTGAGCGCACAAGTAAGAACTGTCTGGCAATCTTTGTTTGGAATGCCAGAAGGGCATGACAAACTGCCCTCATTTCCAGAACATTTATGGACAGTTTGGATTCTGTTCTCATCCACTGTCCCTGGGCTGATGAGCTGCCCAGGCATGCGCCCCATCCTGTCAAACCCGAGTCAGTCTCCATTGTAACCTCATATGTTTGCTCCAGACTTGTTCCTCGGACTAGGTTGTTTCTCCTTGTTCACCATCACAGGGAATGTTTGTCCCCTTGAGGAAGGTGGATCTTCACTCCCATATTCCCCTCCATAGGCACTCCTTGATGCAGGAGACAGTTCTGCAGTGGGCGCATGTTCCACCTAGCCCATGGAACTAGGTCTATTCAGGATGCCATGCAACCCAGAACCATGGCAACTTGTCCTATGGTTGGAGCAGGTGTTATCATCAGGTTGTTTGATAGCTTGATGAGATTATTCACTCTGTTGAGAGAAGGTTTTGCCTTCCCCTTGACTGTGTTGATCTCTGTTCCTAAGTACTCGATCGACTGTGTCAGTGTCAGTGAGCACTTTGCTAGGTTGACCACCCAGCTGTGTGACCTTAGGGTGGCAAGTACCAGGTTCATGTCTCTGTGTAATTGTGCACTGCTGCATGCACTTTTAAGCCAGTCATCTGCGTATGGAATTATGTTGACTTATTTTTCTCTGAGATGGGCCACCAGGACTATAGATATTTTGGTGAATGCCCGTGGCGCTGATGTAAAGTTAAAGGGTAGGGCTTGATACTGGAAATGCTGGCCTAGAATATGAAACCTGAGATATTGCTGTGGGCCAGCCTTATAGGTATGTGAAGATAGGCATCCTTCAATCGGTTCCATGTCATAATAGCAACTGCAAAATAGTGATCGCTATTATGGTGAGTGTATATCACCGAAAAGCAAATCGGCGATATATACCTGCTGGCAACCTGACACCCACAGGCAGCAGCAAAATTGTGACCCTCCTGGTCCCCAGCCCTGAACCGCATACCTGCTCAGCCAGAGCTAGCCACCTTCGCCTTTACACCACAGGGCTAGTTTGGCTGGAGCAGGTACAGCAGTCCCCTATGGACCCTTCCCCTATCCCTCCCCTTCCCTTCACTATCCCCCTTTCCAGTTGCTCTCCCTACAGTAACTTTCACTGTAGTATCACTACCCTTGCAGGGTAGCCCTTGATGATATTGCTGAAAATGAGTTGCTGCATTTGCAGTCACTCATTTTCAGTCACTATCATCACAGGATATCTTCAAATCAATTGAGGTCAGATAGTCACCTACCTGAAGACCCCTGAGTGTGGATCTGAGAGTCTCCATTTTGAATCTCTATGTCGCCTCATGCTTGCTTAGATATTTTAAATCCAGAATTGGTCTCAAGTCCCCATTCTTTTTTGGGACTAGGAAAAAGATGGAGTAAATGCCCATACCTTGTTCCTCTTCCGGCACCACTACTTGTATGGCCTTGTTCTGAAGCAAGTCTATTAGGATGTTTTGAACTTGGTGAGCTGTCGCCCTTTTCTCTGCAACAAGGGAAAGTATTAACCTGTGTCTGTCTGGTATTTTTGCTAGTTATATAGTGTAGCCTTTTGAGACTACTTCTAGAACCCATCAGTCAGAAGTCATGTGGTGCCATTGATGCTGGAACAGTGTCAGTCTCTGGCCCACAGGAGGTAGTTTGTGTGGAATTTGTTGACGGTTGAGGGGTGCTGGTGTAGTCTGCATGGGATTTGTGCAGGAGTCATTGCTGGTTTGTTTTACCCCTCTACCTCAGAATCTCTGCCTTGATTTTCCTCAAAAGGAGGAGTTGGAGGAGAAGGATGGGCGGTAGGAATTATTGTATCCTCTGCCATGACAGGAAGTGTTATTGTTACTGATGCCTTGTTTTTGGTTCTGGAATCTGTTGTTTCCGAAAATGGTGACATCCAGATGGTAAGTGGGTTGCCCTACTTTTATCCTCGGCAAGATCTTTGCCCTCCTCTTTCAATTTCAGGTATTCCGGAAGCCGCTCTCTAAAAATATGCTTGCCTTTGAGTGGTAGGTTTTGTAGGAGAGACTTGGATTCGTTATTCATCTCCCATAGTTTGAGCTATAGCAATTTTCTGGCCCTGTTGGTTAGGGCAGACACTCTGGCATTGAGTTTGAGGATGTCGACTGCCATGTCTCCACTGTACTTGGCTGTGTCCAGCATACACTCCAGGGGCTTGGGTTCTCTTGCGTTGGGATCCGCCTTATCCAGCAACTCTTCTAGTCATTGGATTTGGGATTTGGCCACGTTAACAACTGAAGCGGTCACCTGAGCTGCCAGTCCTGTCATTTCAAATAGTTTCTTGAGCATATCTTCTATCTTTTTATTGGCTGGGTCCTTGAGGGCAATTGTGCCACAGGGTAAGACCGTTTTCTTGCTCAGTGCTACTATTTGGGGATCAATGGTTGGTGTGGTGCACCACAGTTTTGTTTTTTCCTCCTGGATGGGATATATCCTGTCCATGTTTCTTTTTTATGACAGGCTCCATAGTTCTTGGGACTTCCATTCTTTGACAAAGATGTCCTCTATAGAGAGGGTATATAGGGAATATACCCTTGAATGTCTGTTTTTAATGGATCATTGGATCCAATTTGGACTTAGGTTGGGGTGAAGATAATTTGAATCCCATGGTAGTCTTGATGACCTTCACCAGGGCTGGCACCGAGTCAAAAGGGCATAATTTTGAAGTGGGGGGGGGGGTTATTTGAGTCCATTGGCTCTGACTCCTCTTCATCAGAATCAATTTTGGAATTGTCATCTCCGTCATTATTCCCTTTGGGACCGCCAGGGGGCTGGTCGGGCTGGTTGTCAGGGATCTCGTTATTACCTCCATTGATGCCCACAGGCTGCTGAGGGTTGGATTCTGGCTATGGGCTTGTAAGTGTAATAAGACACTTTGGGTGTGCATTGTGCTGAGGTAACTGCAATTCCAGCAGCTTACGCTCTTGATCTGTGGCCTCATGTCTTACTATACTTTGAGCGTGTGCTTATCTTGGCACAACACAAACGCTATTTTGCCTTATTGCTTATACATAGAACTGCATCTTTAAATCATTGCTGCTTCTCATAGTAACACTGTAACATAGTAACATAGTATTGTAACAACAGAAGGGACCTAAGGTCCATCTTGTTTCCCTCTCCTGTCATACAGCAGTGACAATACCCAACTTGAGTATGGACAAACGTTCAGGCTTATCAGCCAAAATAGAAAGGGACCTGGGGGTAATCATATCGGATGACCTTAATGTTAGCAAGCAATGTGAGAAGGCAATAGGGAGGGCTGGGGGGATACTGGGATGTATAGGGAGAGGCATCACCAGCAGAAAACAGGAAGTTGGTATCCCTCTGTATAGACAGTTGGTGAGACCCCATCTGGAGTACTGCATCCAGTTCTGGAGACACCATCTCTGCAAGGACATAGACAGGATGGAGGCAGTCCAGAGGATGGCAACTAAAATGGTGCAGGATCTTCAAGAGAAGCCATATGAGGAGAGACTAAAGGAGCTTAATATGTATACCCTTGAGGAAAGGAGGGAGAGGGGGAACATGATAGAAACTTTTAAGTACCTCAGTGGAATCAACAAAGTCCAAGAGGGTAGTATCTTTCAGAAAAAGAGATGTGCAAGACCAAGGGGACACAATTTGAAGGTAATGGGGAGATGGCTCAGGGGTAATGTGAGGAAGTATTTTTTTCACAGAGAGGGTGGTGGATGCATGGAACAGCCTTTCTGAGGAGGTTGTGGGGTCTAAAACTGTGGAGAATTCAAGAATGCATGGGACAGACAAAAGGCAATTCTTGTGGTGGGTGGGAAGAAAAAGGCAGTTGGTTAACTAGGATCTGCAGCTTATCCTGTAGGTAGGGAAATGGGCAGACTAGGTGGGCCAAGCGGTCCTTATCAGTCGTCAAAGTCTATGTTTCTATGTTAATGCTATCCCTGGTCATGCTGTGTAACCTGCAATGCCATTTTGCTTCAGAAATACATCTTGTCCTGCTTTGAAAGCCTGAGCAGTGCTAGTTTTCACAGTCTCACTGGGTAGGCTATTTCAGATGTTAACCACTCTGTATGAATAAATGCCTGTTAATGTTTCCCTTAGTCAGTGCTCCCCCCCAACTCAGTGTGAGGGCATGCCTTCTGGTTCAACTTTGCACTCACCAGCTCAGACATCTAGGTATGCTCCATCTCCTTTATCCCCTTTAGTATTCAGAAAACCATGATCATGTTCCCCTCTCAGCCTTCACTTTTCTAGTCTAAATAATATACAGATGTCTAATCTCTCTTATTATGTCTTGCATCCTCAGCCACTAATCAATTTGCTGACCTTGTGCTGAATCCTCTCAACCTCTTAAATGTCCTTTTTGTACTACATTGACATGAGCTGATCACAGTACTCCAGCTGTGGTCAAACTAAGGCCTTGTATGGGAGGAAGATTTTTTTTTTCCCAATTTTCGTCCAGGAAAGACATCCCAAGTCGAGGCTTGTTTCCATGTGTGTCCTGGGAGCAAATGGAAGTTAAGTGACTTGCTCATATATAACTGGTGGCTGTGGGATTCAAGCCCTTCTCCAGGTTTGCAGCTCAGTGCTCTTAACCTCTATGTTATATTGCCTCCCTCCCTGTCCCTCGAGCTACTCCTTATCATCCTCATACATACCAGCATCCCAGCTGCTTACTTGACTTCAGCAGCCCACTGCCTGTCTGGCTTCTGCTTACAGAACACCACTACCTCTAGATCCATTTACCCAGTTGTGTTGTCTACAGTAGGACCACACATGGTGTGTAGCTCAGATTCCTGGCCCCTAGGTGTAGTACCTTGCACATCCCCACATAAAATCTGAGCCTCCATTTTTCAGCCCCAATGTGTTCTCTTGTCACTCTTATACAGTCCACAGTTTCCCTTTTGTGCACAGAGACAGGTACAGTAGCTTCAGGAAGTGAAAGCTACAAAGAACTGAGAGGGGCCTTCAGCTAGTAGATAACATTTTGATAAACATCGCAAGCCATTTATTTGACCCCTACATTACACCCACAAACATCATACTGAAACCCCTTCAAGCCACAGCATTTATTAACAAGCCTACTTATTTTTCAAATTGTTTTACACAAGTAGGGACTACTAGAGATATGGCTAAAGTACAGCAGTTTGTACTGCCCTATGCACTATGAGCCACCCTTATAAAAACTGGATTAACTAATGCTGTTTTCCAGTCACAAGTAAACTCAACCGAAAGGATTGAGAGATTAAATAGATGACACAGGGGCTTTGGAATGATTGGTGCTGTGAGTTTTGCAATATAAAGACATCAAAGCTAGTACCTCTTTTAAAATCCAGTTCAGTAAGTTCTTTTAACACTTATCATAGCTATTGATGTTTTGAAAAGGAGATAGCCTTCTGCTTTCTGTAAATCAGACTAGAATTCTTGAAAGCAGCATTAAGATTTGCCAGGTCAAAAGTTTGACTGACTTTCCAAAAGTGCAAATTAAAGGAATCAACCTGTTTCTGTTCACTGATAATCAGATCAGCCCAGTCATTCAGAACAATTGGTAGAAACCTGGTGATGTAAAAAGGCTCAGTGAGTATAATGGTGCATTGCACAACATCAAACCGGAAGCAAGTCAACTGTGGGGTTCCCAAGGAGGTTGGTACTGGGATCCCGGCTGTTAGTTATGATGGTTCCAAAAGCTGCACTAACAACAATGCTAAGTATCAAATAATATCCAAGAAGGCCAAACCAGCCCTCAAACAGTCAAACCAGGCCACCAAAAATGGACAGCACTTGAGAGGAGTGCCAGGGCGGCTGGCCTAGGCTCCTCACAGTATTTGCACTATTTAATGAAGTATTTTACTTTTTTATAAACAGCAACAAGTGCATTTGGTGTGAATACTTCAAGGAGTGCTGTTTATTCTTGGTGGTCTGCTAGTTATGATGAATGGAAGTCATAGAGGGTTTGAACCTCATGATAATGTTTACATCACATTATGGTTGCAACTGACACTGTACCAGTTCATGCTGTAAACTGTTTTTCACTCTAGTGTACAGTATATTCTTTATTGAATACTGTGTATACTGTGATTAGTGTACTTTGCTGTATTTATCTACTAAATGTATATTACTGTATAATGCCTGCCACAAATGCTGTTCCTGTAGTTTTCTGCTATTCTGATAATTCTTGCATATTTTTGCTTCTGTCTCCTTACCCCCCATCACATCTGTAAATGAGATTCCTGTGGATCTCTGTATGTTTACTTGGTAAAGCAATTTCAATCAATCCATACATACATACATACATATATCTGTGCAGTATGGGATTAAAGGGAAACTTTCAAACTGCTATAGTCTTCAAAGTGTCCAGAGTTTGGAAAATACTTTTTATGATTTCTCGTCTTCTGTAGAGCTTCTGGTCGTGCTGGTTGACTTTAATCTGCCTTCTTTTTCTTCATAAAGGTCAATACTGACTGTCCCTCATATTGGTGCTACCACACACAAGCCTGTTTGTTTACTGCTCATGATTAGCTTCCACTGCAGCTTTTCTGTAATTTGGGAAGAGCTACAAAACAGTCTATAATAATAAATAATAATAATACTTTATTTATTTAGCGCAATTCTAACAATCGAAGTGCTGTACATACTTAAAAGCGTCATGAAACAAACAGTTCAATTAAAACTTTTACAAAATAATTTAAATACTTCACTTAAAATATCCCAGAATCCATATAAAATACTAAGTGCTGAATGCCTGCTTAAACAAATATGTTTTCAAGCCTGTTTTAAAGCTCTCTACAGTCTGGCACTCTAATCTGATGAGGTAGAGAGCTCCACAGGGATGGGGCAACAAACATAAAAGCCCGGGCCCCAGATGTTTTCAACCGCACACTGGGAACCTCTAACAACCCCTCATCAGTTGAGTGGAGAGGACAGCCAGGGCTGTAGGGAGTCAGGAGCTCTTGCAGGTAGTTCGGTCCCAGTCCATGCAGGGCTTTATAGGTCAGAAGACTGACCTTGAAGCTGATCCACCACTGTATGGGCAGCCAGTGCAGATCACACAGCACATGAGTAATATGACTAGAATGAGAGGTCCCAGTCAACAATCATGCTGCAGCATTCTGCACCAGCTGCAAGTGATGGATATCAACCCCCAGAAGCCCCAGGTAGAGGGAGTTGCAGTAATTCAGGCACGAAGTCACAAAGGTGTGGATCAACGTAGGCAAATCACCAGATGGAACAAGGTGCTTGATCCTGGTGATGTTCCTAAGGTGATAAAAGGAAGACTTGATGACTGATGACACCTGCGCATGCAGTGTCAGCCCATCATCAAGAACCACCCCCAGATCGCGCACCCATTCAGAGGTAAATAGTTGTACACCCTCAAGCCAAAGCCCAGAGGGTACACCCACTGCTGATCTCTCTATCTGGTGACCTGGATCTACCACCAACACCTCAGTCTTCCCGTAATTCAACTTCAACCAGCTGGACTTCATCCAGGCATGGATTTCCACCAGACAGCTGTTAAACATCGAGATGCACTATTCTGGTCGGGTGTGAAAGACAGATAGAGCTGTGTATCATCAGCATAGCAGTGAAACCTCAGCCCATATTGTTCTACAATGTCTCTGAGGGGCAGCATGTACACTGCGAACAACATAGGGAACAGCACTGAGCCCTGAGGTACCCTGCATGGCAGAGAGAATGAATCAGAGGATAAAAGCCTGACACCACCCTCTGGGATCTGCCAGCTAGGAAAGACTGAAACCATCTATGAACTAGCAGCACCCCATGATCCATAGTGTCAAACACTGAAGAGAGGTCAAGAAGCACCAAGATGGAATGGCGCTTCTGATCCCTCGCCATCAGGAGATCACTGAGCACCCAAACTAGAGTGGCCTCAGTACTATGTCTTTTCCAGAAACAAGACTGGAGAGGATCATAGACATCGTGGATGGTAAAATGGTTCTCCCGTTGCAGCACAACGACTTTCTCAATTACCTTTCCAACAAAGGGAAGGTTAGAGATGGGTCTGTAGTTAGCACAGCTGTTTGGGTCCAAAGCAGCTTTCTTTAGAAGCAGTGTCATCACTGCCTCCTTCAGGGAGCTGGGGAACTCATCCATATCTAAGGAGCACCAAATAATCTTTGCAAGGACTCGGCCGATGGACTCCATACACCCCAGTAATAGGTGTGTAGGGCCCGGATCCAAGCTACAGCATGTTGGCTGCAAGTTCTGGACAATCTGCATGATGTCCACGATTTATGACTGGTCAAATGATATTCAAGAAAACTGGAGTGAAGTGACCACGCACCAACCACCACCAACCCCCAGAGAGGGCGCTGGATGGATCTCGGCCCTGAAGTTGACAACCTTATTCACAAAGAATTGAGCAAACTCATCACACTTAACTTGTAAAAATGCTCCTTCTACCTGTAGACAGGCTGGGTTGCACAACCTGTCCATGGTTTGAAAGAGCTGTGTTGGTCAGTTCTGAGCAGCAGAAATCTCACCGGACAGGAACTCTGCCTTCTTACATGTGATTGCTGATTGATAGCTTTGATGGTGATCTAAGGTGGTCGGCGTCAAGAGTTGATTTCCACCAGTGATGCTCTAGCCTTCGTCCTACATGTCTCAACTCCCTCAATGTCCCATCAAACCAAGGGGACCGAGGGCGGACAGAGAGAGAGGGTGAACATGGACTGGGGCAATGGAATCCAAAGCCTCAGTAATAGCCTTATTATAGACTTGAACTGGACTGTCTGGCTCCTCGCCTTCCCCTAGAATCCCGATAGGTCTAATACTGCCAAAAGGCCTTCCGGGGTCACATCCCTCAATGGGCTATATCTGATCATCTCCACAGGAGCAAGCCTATAAGGGGGGGCCTGGAAACTGAACCTTACTGTGTGGTGATCGGACCATACAACTGGTTCCACCACCAAGTTGGAGGTCTTGATCCCCGGGAGGAAGACCAGATCAAGTGAGTCACCGTGACTATGAGTAGCAGAGGCAACTACCTGTGTGAACCCCAACTAATTCATAAGTTGGAGGAAGTCTTGACCAAACTGTGAGAGTTCATTGTCAGCCCAGGTGTTAAAGTCACCCAGAACCATCAACCTGGATGACTCAAATGCCATATCGACAATAAAGTCTGCTACTTCCTGCAGCAACAATTTCTCACCTCTGGGTGGATGGTAGATGAGAATGATCCTGCAGCCCACATCTGCTACTATGGTAAACCCAAATGATCTGACTTCATCAATTGGCACACTAGTAAGGCCCAATTGCGATCTAAAACAAATGGCTACCTCTCCACCCCTGCAGTCTGATCTCGAGCGGTGAATCACCAAGAACCCGGCTGGGACCACCACCTCCAAGATAGGGCCCGTATTATCACCAAGCCAGGACTTGGTGATGAACGCCAGGTCTGCTGTCCCAACAAGATCAGCAATAATCGCTGTCTTGTTCCTAATAGACTTGGTGTTGCATAACACCATTTGAGTCAGATGGGATTCCGGGGCTGACCAAGTTATCTGCCCAGAAATACTGGAGCCCTTGGGTATTTTTTTATTTTATTTGCTTTTGTTAACCGGGTAAGCACACTAGACAGCTAAGTGCCTATTTCAGGGTATGGTAACTAGATATGGAGAACCATGTTCCAGAGACCATTTCACCCCAGGGTGTCTCTTGGTCCATACAACCTCCGATATGGCCGCCCCACTCCCCCACCTCCGAGGACCAGGATCCCCAACCCACCTCTGTCTTCTGCTGACAATGCCCAATGACCTACAGTGGCTATATACCACTGCAGGCAGGGGAGGGTGATAAAAGGGCCGGAGGTTCCGGAGTTTGGAGGGGGAGTAGTGCTTGATGGGGAGAGCAACAGGCCAACACATCTTCAAACAACAATATACCCGTACTTCTCCAACCCCCTAAAAGACTTATAGTGTTGAAAATAAAATAATCTAAACTATAATACAATCCTCACAAAAATAACTCTATAAAATGCCCACCCTCTCCAAAAAATACCACACAATAACAGTATATAGAATCAATTCAACGAACACCAAACCTAAGACAGAAAATAAAATAAGAAAATACAAGCTCTAATGAACCAGAGTCCTCTCACCACTCTAGTTTTACTTGTCCAGAATAGATCACCCCACTACCTCTCATGCAGTGGAGGAAATCTAACAGCAAAAGAAAAAACAAATAAAAATTAAATAAGTAACAGCACTAAATTATAAAACTTTCAGTCACATTTGGTCAAGTCTTTGCAGGGAAGGAGGCCACTGCCAGAAAATCCACAGCTTTTAAATGTACCCCTCCACCAAAAAAGAGGGCAAGTTGTAATATAAAGTCAAACCAAGTTCATCATCAATGAACGATCCCAAATTGGTCGACTTAGGTTGCCACAGAGACAAAACCTTGGTGGCCAAGGAAAAACAGGCCTCAGGCCAAATTGCAGTCACAAAAACCTTCAAGGTGCAGCCCAGGAAATCCATGACACATCAGCGAGCTGGGGCGTGCAGACTAGATCCCAAGGGGGGGGATCCCCTCCTCCAAATGCACCAAACTCACGGGCCCCAATACCCAGCCACCCTCAACCCGCAGCTACAATCCCCTGGGGGGGCAGGTCACAAGGAATGACCCACAAGGGGTTTAGAAGAAGCCCAACCAGTGCTTTGGCTCCCCAGAGACACAGGGGGCAACTCCCATTCAGTCGCAGGAAACATGGTTGACCACTAGCCCAAGGCACATGGAGGAGACCCACCCCCAACACAGCACCCAGACCATGCCACTCATGATGCTGAGGAAGACTATTGGATTTTGAGTGCCTGGACTGTGTGAGACCTTCTTTTTTTTTTTTTTTTGCATGATATGTTTATACCGCCTACCCTATGCTACACTGGCCCCCATCTCCTTCGGGTTCCACAAGTTCCCCCCCACCCCACTGACCTGCATCCAGCCCTCCTCAGGTCCTCATATTGCAGCTGATCCCCCAGGATATCCCGACGTATCCCTATCACGGGGTGGGTCCCCCTCCTCTGAGGGGGAAGGGCACCGGGGCGGAAGGGAAGACCCCGGCACACACTACATTAGGGCCCGGGGGATGCTGCTGAGGAGCAGGAGGCCCTGGGCAGGCACTGGAGGTACTCGAGGGAGTGGGGAGCCGTCATCTAGGTGGCCAGTGAGCGGTTTTCCAGTTTTCTGCGAGGGGGCAGCGTGGTGATGTCAAGGCATACGCCGACACCCGCTCCTCCCCCAGGTAACTTGGGCCATACACCCTGCTATGCTCCCAGACTCCACTAGGAGCCAACAGGCACCGGACCTATCCCCTGTCCTCCCCCCCAGAGAAGGAGAGCTGTGGCAGGACGCTCGATCCTTCTCTCCCCCGGCCGGCCCTCCAGTGACCTGGGTCTGTTCCCGAACCTGGGTCACTGGCGTCGCAAGCGGGAATCCAACCGCTGCGCTGGTGAGAGAGCTTTCTTGATGTTCAGAAATTATGCTGCAGGAGAAGTCAAGAACTTTAAACAGGGTAAGTTTTGGTATAATTACACTAATAGCATAGTTTCCTCTTCTAATAAGGAAAAAAAAACAGATAAAAAGCAGCCTGCACCATTAAGAAATTTCACAGAAGGTACGCAATCATTAAATGTTTTTTTTTCAACTATAACAAATATGCCTATAGGGTTTAGTGTCACTGTAAGAACAAATATGCCTATAGGGTTTAGTGTTAGAAAGTTAATGAGGATGGTAGAGTCTAGGGAATATGCAGGCAGTCTTCAAAAGCACTTGAGTGTATTTGGGAGTGGGACAACAATTCAGTTCAATTCAGTTTGTTACTGAGGTAAGTACCCGGAGCACACCTGCTAGTACTGTGTGGAATTGGGAATTACATCCCATCAGAATAGGAAAATTAAGCACCTCACTAAAATTGCCCAATTTCAGTAATAACCTGGACCAAGTGATGCAGGCACACAGAAGTAGAATGTAAGAATAATATATTCTGCATAAAGAGCATTCTAAATCAATTAATAAGTGGCAAATGGAATTCAATATAGATGCAGCAAGTGGAAGCCCTACACTTTTGTAGAAATAATTTAGGCCTGGGTTAACATAAATGGTTAAAAATGGAGAGCAGTGGCCTTGAAAAACAATTGGAGGGCAGTATTGTTAGGAAGCTGGAATTCTAACAGCTATGTACAGCAGTGGCAATGAATAAGGCAAATCAGATTGTGGGCTGTATTTATTACTTAAGTTGTTCCCCACTGTGAATTAATTGGGCCTATACAGCATGCATACTGCATAGCTTTTAATTAAATCCTATAACTAGGAAACAAAATATGGCATGGTTAAATATGTAAGCATCAAGCCACGCCAGGGTGTGGGCTACTATTCTTGAACGATAGACCCAGGTGCATGTGAGTCACAAGGCACTTCAACCAGCTGGTAGCGCAGTTCTGGAACAGTAAGCCACACCTTGGAGTGGCTTATTGAGCTTATAAAATGAGTCCACCATAAAAAAAAAAAAAAAGAAATGAGAGTAGTAAGGTCCCTATTCCTGAACTCTAATCTTAGCCAATCAGGAAGCGGGGTTTTCCCTTCCCATGTTATAAGCTCAAATAAACCATCCTAATCAAACCATTGTATCTGTATCTGCCTCTGCATCTATACCTATATCTATATTCTTTGCAAAACACTTTCTCAATGCACCAGTTAGGGTAACAATGTCACTAAAGTAGGGAAATGTGGAGCTAGGGTCTCCAATCCTAACTCCCCACCCCACCCACCAAGCAGGAAAAGGAAAAAAAATTAGGATTTTAGGTCTCCGGAGTCTTGGTAAATTAGTGGTGGGGTCTTCCTTGGGATTGTCAACTGTAATTGTCCCCTCTCCTCCCTAGCACATAGCCTGTAGTCCAAAGAACAAGGAACAGCTCCAAGCCAAAGCCTGATAGTGGTATACTCTTTAAAGGTAGAGATATATGTCTTGCCACATGTTGCTAACACAATTTGCTATAGCTTTCCTCATGGAGATTATGTGTAATGTTGTTTGCTCAGGGAACTGGGTGGGCATTAGGGTGACAACTCCAGACCCTACCACAGATTCACCAAGACTCCGCAGACCCAAACCCTTAATGTTTTTTCCTTTTTCTGCTTGGAGATGGGAGTGGGGACTTAGGCTTGGAAACCCTAACACCACATTTCCCTACTTTTGTGGTGTTAAGTTACCCTAACTGGTGCATTGACAACATTTTTTGCAAAGAATTTCCTTTCTTTTTGAGACAGTGGAATCGTATCCTCAGGGACCAGTGTGAACAGATGCAGATGCCCTGCACCAAGGGAAGACTCCATCCATCTACAGAAGTGTAGGGCCCTTGTGAGTCCTTCAGTTTTGTGCAATGACTGATGTGAAGAATTTATGTGTCTGTCTGGTGGGCTGTGGAAGTGCAGGGTCCTATGGTCCCTGCACTTCTGTGTGGCCACAGTTATAGATGCGCAGGGCAAAGTGTTCATCTGCCAGCCAATGCACAGGGCCCTCTACCATCCAAGGAGGAAGCAGTGCAGGGCCCTATGTCAAGAGAACAGTTGTCTTCCCTATATGGTAACTGGGCCCATGGGGATAATCCTGCACCTTTCATTCCCTGGCTGGAGGGGTGTTACATAACAGTGCTGCCCTCCCCACTCTTACCTCATCCAGCTGGGTCACTGATCTCACCACCAAACTCAGCTCACTGGCACAGGATCAGAAAGCATAACCACTGGAGTCAAGACTGGCATTACACATAAAGTTTAACAATTTGTTTTTTAATTTTGACACCAGATTTTCAAGATACTTGTATTATGATTCACCTTATAAACATGACATGTACCATTTATAGTATATTGGACAAAATGTCATTTCACACCAGAAGTCTAAAAACACATCTTGTCCAGGATTTAAAACATGACACATGTCATGTTTATGAGATGTTGTGGAAAAATGGTTATATTGAAAGTTCAGAGTAAAAATATTTTCTAAATTAGTGAAGTTATGAGTGAACATCCAAATACTGCAATGTTTACTCATAACCTTGGACATTTACCATATTTGTACAATAAATATTCAGCATAGCCTTCTTATTATCCCACCTCATGAACCTGGTAGGTGAAAGTTTTCAAATACCTGCCAAAACGTCTTTCTGCACCACAGGTGCAAAAACACATTTTGGCCAGGATTTGAAAAATGGCAGCTGTCAGGTTTGTGAAGTAGTGTGAAAAAATGGCTATGTTAAAATTATGGGGTCAAAATATTTAAAATTATCAAAATCTTGAGTGAGCATAAAAAAAATTGAAGGTATATGGATAACTTTGCTATTTTTACATATTTTGACCACAAATTTTTAACATAGCCTTCTTATAACCCCACCTCATGAACAAGGGTGGTGAAAATGGTCAAATCCCGCCTGAGAGGTGATTTCACCAGGCGGCCACAAACTCACCTTTCAGGCCAGATTTGCATAATTCCACCACCATTGGTCATGCGGTGGGATCCCAAAAAGGCCATATTGAAAACTGGGGTCAAAATATGCAACAATGAAAAAGTTATATATCAAAGTTAAAAACCCCATTGAAATACATTGAACTGCACTCACCTTAGTTTTTCATATTGTAGTATGCTCTAGCAGCAAGACGTGTCTTTGATTGGAGAGCAGATCTTCACCCTGGGACAGGTTCAGGTGAGTGAGGGTGTGTCAAGTGTGTGTGGTGGTGGGTGCTCAGTGGGAGGTCAGGATGAGGTGAGTTGGAATGGCGAACGACTGTTTCCTTTTTTACAGGTCTAGCAAAAAGAAAACTATCAAGGGACGATTTTCTTTTCTACAGGTTACATTAATGTGGGGATGGTGATTGGAGGGTGGGGGTGCTACTAGATACCAGGGAAATGTAGGAATAAGGGGGTGGTGATCGGAGGGTGGGAGCACCATTACTCATCAAGGAAACATTATAGGAATAAGGGGATGGTGCTCTGAGCGTGGGGGTGCCACTAGACACCAAGGAACATTACAGGAATGAGGGGACAGTGATTGGAGGGTGGGGGCACCACTAGACACCATGGAAATATTATACTAATAAGGGATTGCAATTGGAGGGTTGGGGACACCACTAGACACTAATGAAACATTGTAGGAATGAGGGGATGGCAATCAGAGAGTCAGGAAAACACTAGACATCAGGGAAACATTATAGGAATAAGGGGACAGTGATCTGAGGGTAGGGTGTGCCACTAGACACCAGGGAAATATTAAAGGAATGAGGGGGTGGTGATTGGAGGATGGGGGGGTGCCTCTAGACACCAGGAAAACATAGTATGAAGGAGGGGACGATGATCAGAGAGTGGGGGGTGCCACTAGACACCAGGGAAACATGTAGGAGGGGATGGCAATTGGAGGTGAGGGGCTGTCACTAGATACTAGGGAAGTGGTGGCTTACTGCTGTCACAGCAGCCTGCAACACGGGTTCCAGCTGTGGCTGCAGAACTCAAGGAAGTCCCACTGTTCTCATACAGAGAATGCAGGTCAATGGCTCCTTTTGCTTAGGTGGGCACCCTGCATTTTGGGGTTCTCAGAAAATGTATTTGTGGTAAGTTTTAACAAAACAGCAGATCCTAGCTAATGGGTCCTGTTTAGCTAGGTTCAGGTGTTGGTTTTTTAAAAGATATTATTGTTATGCATTTTCAGTGTTTATGAGTTTAAAATAGCAGCCAACATGATCAGTATTATTTCAGCACGAGAGGTAAATCATGGAAATAAGCAATCGTGATATTTTGTTTTACTGTTTGTGTCAGGAGGGTAACTCTAAAATCATTAAAATTCTGGAACCATATATTTTTTCTTCAAACCTTCCAGATGCACATCCTAGGCATGGGGTCCTTCAACCCTGAAAATGGCATGGAAAAATACCACACCATCTAGGTTGTAGGTGAGAACAAAACATACCCAATGTTCAGTACAGGGAAATCATACGGTTTTTTTTTCTGTTTTTTGGTGCTGTGTATCTCTAAAACCAAACAAGATAGCATCACAAACCATTTCACATCTTGATGCTTGGGCAGCCTGACCATGCATGCCAAATTTCATTAAAGGATGCCAAACATATTAAGGTGCAAAAATTGTGGTTTAACATTAAACATCCTACTCAACCCTAAAACTTGCACCCCTATAATCCATATCTATAGCCATTGCAAAACAATAGGTTAATGTAGACATTGGTGTTTATTTATTTGTACATCAGAAAGAACTTTGAGTAAAGTGCTCATTTAGAAAGTTCCATGTCAAGTGTTATAAAAAACAGATTAAATACAAGCAATAAATGAACATTTGTTCATATATACATTACATTGATTACACGCAGCTCAGCTGAGCATAAGTCATAACAAAACAACTGTTACAATTACAAAGCATGGCAACTCAATAGATTACCAAAGAATATATAAACATGTTGTAAGGTTAGGATGGAGAAGTCGGGGAGGTAGGAAACAGAGGAGGAAGGGAAATGGGGTGGAATCGAGCTAGGAAGGAGGGAACTCTGATGGGCAATGCTGCTGAAGGGGTGAGGCATTGGGTAGGATTAGGATAGGCATCTACATTTTAATTCTTGGGTGAGTTCCTTTTTTAGGACTCTTAAACATTTTTGGTAGCACAGAAATGAGGGTTGGAAGGTTGTTCAGCCAGTATGCAGCTCGGGTGACAAAAGCTCGCTGATCTCGGTTGGTTCTACATTTGGGCACTATCAGTGCATGCCTTGCCATACTACTAGTGGTATACTGATTGTGAACAGGTCTGAAGAGTGATGCCAAGGCAGGGGGAGCAAGGCCACCTAGTGCTTTTTTGGCCAGTAGGATACTCTGGTACGTTATACGTTCACGTGATGGAAGCCAACCCAAGAGGGAATATACAGTAAGTTTGTGAGTCTGTCTGAGCCCATGACAAATTGACAAGCTTTGTTGAGCAGTATCCTCACCCTGTTTAAGATGGTAGATGCAGCTCCACATACTGCGAGCCTGTAATCAATGAGAGGGAGGGTAGAGCTTGTTATAGCTAAAGTCCTGGCCTCATCTGTTAGGTTCAGACACTGCCTGGATAGGGCTCACAGCTTTCTATTGGCCATACCAACCATACTGTCCATGTGGTCCGTGAAGGTGAGAGACTCATCTAATGTGACCCCCAGGTATCTGAAAGTGGACATATGTTCAAGTGGGAGACCCTGAGCATTTAAGATGCTCAGAGGGGAAATTTTGTTTTTGATATGGGTTCCAGCAACTAACATGGTTTTAGTTCTTTTGTAATTAAGGACCAGCTTATTTTGCTGAAACCATCGCTCAAGGGAACCAAAACTGCTTTGGAGCTCCTTCGTAACAATCAAGTGTTGTGGGCTGCTCTTAAAGAAAGCAGAGCGCAAGAAGTAGGGAACTGAAACAATATTAGGGCTTTAGTTATTGGTAGTCTTGGCAAATCAGAAGTGGAGTCTTCTTTGAGGTTGTAAACCCTAATGTTACCCTCCCCCCACCCATATCCTCCTGTCCAAAGCATAAGGTTCCATTCCAAGCCAGTGCCATATAGTGACATACTCTTCTTAGGTAAAGTATGGCTGGCCACATGTTGCCAACATAATTAGTCATAGCTTTCTTCATGACCCTGTGTGAAGAAAAGAGATCATGTCTGACCATGTTTGCTCATGGGAGGGTGTGGGCATTAACACATAAATAGAGAAACTGATGGCAGGTAAGAGCTGACGGGCCCACCCAGTCTTCCCATTTTTATTACCTTCATTTTTACAGCAGATCCTACTTGATCTACGGTGCTGTCTCTCCCCTTACCCCAATGATTGCCTTGTGCCTATCCAAGGCATTTTTAAACCCTACCACTGTTTTCACGCTCATTACCTCCACTGGAAGTCTGTTCCAGGAATCCACCACCCTTTCTGTGAAGAAGTACTTCCTCACACCTCTCCTGAATTCACCTCCCTCCAGCTTCACAGCATGTCCTCTTGTTCAAGAGCACTTTTTCACAGAAGATACCCCCCACCTGTAACTTATTAACCCCAGTGAGGTATTTAAAGGTCTCTATCTTATCCCCCATCTCCCTCCACTCCTCCAGGGTGTGTATATTTTGAGCTCCTTTAGTCTCTCCTCATAGGGCTTTTGATGCAGACCCTGCACCATTTTGGTAGCCCTCTTCTGGACCACCTCCACTCTGTTTATGTCTCTCCTGAGATGTGGTCTCCAGAACTGGACACAGTACTCAAAGTGGGGTATTACTAGTAATCTATATATGGGCAACGCCACCCTCTTCCTGCTTGTTTTACCTCTCCCTATGTGGCCTAGCATCCCACTAGTCCTCCTGACTACCTTGGTCATTGTCAGTATCACTCTGCTTATTTTGTATTCTGCCCTTGGGTTTCTATGGCTAAGTGCATTATTTTGCAGTTTTTTGCATTTAAACCCAGCTACCATACCTTTGACCACTCCTCCAGTTTTTTCAGGTCCCTTCCCATCCTTTCCACACACCCCTGGAGTGTCCAGTTTGTTGCAGATCTTGGTGTCATCCACAAAAAGATGGTTCTTCCCTTCCAGCTGCTCTGCTAAGTCACTTATAAAAGACGGTAAAGAGGATTAGTCCCAGCACAGACCCCTGAGATACCCCTCTGGTAACCCTCCCTTCCTTGGACTGCACCCCATTTACCACTGCTCTCTGTCTCCTATCCCCTACCCAGTTTCTTACTCAGGTTACCCCCTTATTGCCCACCCCCAAGCCAGCCAACTTGCTTACTAGACTTTTACATGGAATGGTGTCAAAAGCCTTTCTGAAATCCAGGTCAGCAATGTCCACCGCTCCTCTCAATCTGAATCCTTGGTCATACAGTCAAATAAATCTATCAGATTTGTTTGTCATGACCTTCCCCTTGTGAATCTATTGTGTCTTGAATGCTGTAACCCACTGAATTCAAGATATTCTACAATCCTTTCTTTTAGTAGTGTTTCCATTAACTTACCCACCACCGATGTCACCGATATCAGGCTGACAGGCCTATAATTTCCCACATCTTCCTTGCAACCACTATAGGACTACGTTTGCCCTTCTCCAGTCCTCTGGGATCACTCCAGTCTCTAGTAATCTGTTAAACAGGTCTGTCAAAGGAGCAGCTAGTACCTCCCTGAGCTCCCTCATCACCTTTGGATGCACCCCTTTTGGCCCCAAGCATTGTCCACCTTCAGGTTAATGAGTCCCTTCCTGACTCTTTCCACAGAAAAAGGACTAGTGTCAATTTCCCTCCCATCAAAGCTCCTGTTGCCTTTTTGTGGTTCCTTACCTTTCCCTTCTGCTGTGAACACTGAGCAGAAGTAGTTGTTTAAGATGTCTGCCTTTCCTTGGTACTCCTCCTTATAGTCCCCCCTCCCTCTTTAACTGTACAACCCCTCCTTTGTCTTTCATTTTCCATTAACATACTTAAAAATATCTTATCCCCTTCTGATACTGCCTGAGCTATTCTTTCTTCTGTTTGCACCTTTGCGCTCCTTACTGCTTTCCCTGCCTCCATTTGTTTTCCCTGATACTTGATTTAACATTAACATGTTAATTAGCATTTAACATTATTTGCATTAATCTGCTGGAGAAGGTCCAGAGGAGGGCTACCAAAATGATAGCAGGTCAGCAGGGTAAGGCATACGAGGAGAGGTTGAGGGCACTGAACATGTACTTTTTGGAAAACAGGAAAGAGAGAGAGAGGGGACATGACTGGGACCTTCAAATTATTGAAAGGGATAAATAAGGTGGATAAGGAGAGTCTCTTTAAGTTGAGCGGCAACCATAACATGAGGGGGCACAGTCTTAAGCTGGAAGGTGGGAGGTTTAGGAGGGAGGGAGGTCAGGAAGCACTTCTTCACAGCAAGGGTGGTGGACACATGGAATGTGCTACTGGAAAGAGGTGATCTCATTGAAGACAGTAGACAGCTTTAAGAGAGGCTGGGACAGGCATGGGGAAGGTAAGGATCATGGGTAGGGAGGATGGGAGATGTGGGGAGGGAGGGCAGGGGCAGTAACTCAAGCTGTGTACACTGCAATACGAGCAGACTAGGTAGACCAAATGACCTTCTTCTGCTGGCTTCTTCATATGTTCATATGATACACGTCCCTATCCTCATCTCTCTGGGTCTTCTTATACCTTCTGAATGCCTTCTTTTAGCCTTTACCTTTTCTGCTACCTCTTCTGAGCATCATAGTGGTCTCCTTTTGTTTTTGTTGCCTGCTTGATGCAGAGGTTTGTTGCCTTCCCTATGCCTTCTTTTAGTTTAGCCCACTGGTCCTGAACCCCCCAGGTCATCCCTCCTGACAGGTCATTCCTGAGGCATTCATCCATCTTTATAAAATTATCCCTTCTGAATTCCAGGGCTCTAGTCATTTTATGGTTGGATTCTGCAGCTGTTCTCTTGATATGAACCAAACTGTACAATGCTCACTGATCTCCAGATGGCTTCCCACCTTGATGTCTGCAATACTGTCCCTGTTAGGAAGCACCAGGTCCAGTATTGCCCCATCACAAGTGGGTTTACTGAACAGTTGCCTGAAAAATGGTCCCTGCAGGGATCCCAGTGTGTCCCTGTGACCTCACCACTGATTCACCGGGACTTCAGAGACCCAAAGCCCTAATATTTTATTTATTTCCCTACTCTGTGCACTCAACACTAATGTCTGCCTTGACATAGTCTTTTGCAATGAATTTCCCTTCTTTTTTTGATTGAGAAATCATGTCCAGATTCGCACTCATCCCTTCGGGACCTGCATGAACTGGATTAAACAAAATAGTGGAGATATTTCAAGGCCTATTTTTTCATGTTGACCCACTTCTCCCAATGCAGTACTTGGCCCTGTCAAGCTTTGACATGCACATTATTACCTTGCGAAAGAAGGCTCCCCAGCCAACCAAAAGGTGTTTCTGTGTGGCAAAACACTGTGCAGCCCCTTCCCAGGCTAGGAGCAGTGGTGCACAACAGAACTGGCACCCATCCTCTTGCTGCCAAGCTACCTCCCGGAGCTTATCCCCAAACTCATGTTGCCGGCAAGGGGGCAAAGCACGCTACCCGCTTGGCCATCAGTAGACCCTGCACACAATATTTCTTATTAACTTTTTCTTTTTTTTACATTTTGACCAAATATTTTCAACTTAGTTTTTTTTATGGTCCCCCCCCTCCGAACATGACAAGTTTATTTATAAAATACTGGCCGAAACATCATTTTGTACCACAAGTTCAAAAACACAGTTTGTGGTGGATTTGGAAAACAACAGCTGTCCAGTTTATGAAGTAGTTTGAAAATTGTTGAAAATATAGGGTCAAAATATTGAACATTTCCAAAGTTATGTGTGAGTGCTTAAATATTTCAAAGTATCTTTATAACCTTGCCATTTTTTTTATTTTTACCCCAAATTTTGAACATAGTCTTCCTATGTCCCCACCTCAAGAACTTGGTAGTGAAATGTTTCAAATCCTGCCTGAAAGGTGATTTTGCAGAATGACTGTGAAATCACCTTACAGGGCAGATTTGAAAATTTTCACCTATCTTGTTCATGAGATGGGGAAAAATATATAAAAAAATAAAGCTACAGTATGGCGGTAGTCCATTTTTAGATGAGTGAGGGGTGTGGGGGTGAGAAGTGGTGGGTGCTAAGTGGGTGGTCCATTTGGGGTGGGTGAAGATGGGGGGTTGAGACAGCAAAAGTCATTGATGGATGGTTGAGGAGTGCTGGGTGCTAAGTGAGTGGTTTGTTTGGGGTGGTTGAAGGTGGGAGAGGTCAAGACTGCAAAACCCATTAATGGATAGTTTCCTTTGTTTCAAGTTAAAAAAAATGAAATAAAGAAAAAGAAAAAAAAGAAAAAAACAACGTGAGACTGTTTTCTTTATTAAAGGTATACTGGTTGGATGTTCATCAACACCTGGGATGGATACTCCAGTGTCACTACATATCAGTGTGGGGGGATTGATGGAGATATAGAGGGGGGGGTTAAAGTACGGTGGCATCGGGGTGGGCACACCAGTGTTGCTCAGTATTGGAGGGGTTGAGATTGTAGCCAGGCACCAGGGGTTGGAAACCCCAGTGTTGGAAAAAAAAATGTATCCATATTTATTTATTTATTATTTTATCTTTATCTCCTCCTGAGCCACCAGCCACCCAGAACTTCTGCCCGGTCACGGACCATGGATTTCTAACCCCCACAACAGCAAAGACCCTCTGATACCCCTTGGGTTATCCCCTGGGTGGGTCTGCAGTGCCCTGGCCAGCACCACAGATGTTGGTATAAGTCAGAGGGCTGGCCTGGGGGGGCTAATTGAAGCTGTGGAAGGTGTCATATAGGGCGAGTGACAGTTACTCCATTTTCCTTGTTTTTCTGGGGGCCGGGGTTGTGCAATGATGTCCTGCATCCACCCTGCCCCCTGGACTTGCTAGGTGCCAGTAACTGTGGTGCCCCCCGGTCTCCACCAGGGGTCCGTTGAGCACCGGATGGACTTCCCACCCTCCCCCTGGAGAAGGAGAGCAGTCCACGGGATACTCCATCCTTCTCCCCCTGGCTGACCCTCCAGTGACTTGGGTCCATTCCTGAACCCGGGTCGCTGGCATCGTAAGTGGAAATCCAACTGCTGTGCCGATGGGCTGGCCATTTATTTATTTATTTAAAAGAGATTCACCAGGAAAGACATACTGAGATATAAAGCTTGTTTCCAGATGTGTTCTGGGGAGGGGATAAGTATATAATAGCAAGTAGAAAGCCCAGTAATATAATACTACAATAAGGCACAGCAATGTACAGTAATACACAATATAGTATAGGCATAATTAATAACAAAACAAATTAATTACATCAGGAGTGTGAGATACCAGGCACTTGTAGGTTTTGCATCAAGAATCAAGACAGGGTAGGAAGTGATCATTAAATTTGGAAGGGGCCACAGGGAGAAATAACTGGAAAGGTACATGAAAGAGAAAAGAGAGGAGGGAAGAGAGATAGGAGAGGAGGTAGGGAATAAAGGAGAGGAAGACAGATGAAGGGATAGAAGAGAATTAGGGAGATGGAATAGGTTTGGAAATAACAAAAAAAGAGTTAGGGAGGGGACAAAAAGTGAAGGTGAAAGGATAGGGAGGGGAAGGAAAATAAGAAGGAATGGGGAGAAGAAAGGATGCAGGAAAGCGGGAATGTGGTTCAAGGTAGTAGTGGAGAGGAGTGAGGAGGGGAAGATGGGAGTGGGAGAGGGTTGGAGGGAGGGAAGGATGCTAGGGATAGGATAGGGAAAGAAGGGGGGGTTTAGACCAGGAGGAGGAGGATGAGAGTAGAGGTTAGAAATACATAAATAGTGGGAAATAGGAGGTGCAGAGAGGTGAAGGAGATCGGGGACAGGTAGTGGGTAAGGAAAAGAGAAAAAAGGGGGGAGAGGCAAGACTTGGCTATGGGCATTTGCAAGAGGGAATTGTAAGGACTTGAAGTAACAAGGAAAGTAGAACGTTTGGAGGGGGTAGAGTGACTAGTTAGGGAAAGAGAGTTTCAGATATTAGGAAAGCAAAAAGAGAAGGCATCCTGTCCAGCAAGGGACTTACAAGAGAGGGGCAATAGGGAGTGATAGCATCATTTATGGAGAGAGTAAGAGGAGGGAGGCATAGGGGTGAGAAGCGAGCTGAGATGGGGGGGGAGTGAATCCAGCCAGAATTTAGAAATGAAGGAGACATGGTGGCTTTGGCAGTGAGCTTCCAAAGGGGGGGGGAGGTAGAGAGCAGAGTATAGAGAATAGTGGTGAGTAATGGAAGGGCATGCCAAGGTAAAATGGTGGAAGGAGTGGAAGAGGAGGTCCAGGCTGGCCAAGGTAGACTTAGGAGCAGCACTGTAGACAATGTCACCATAATCAAAGATGGGAAGGATCATCTTAGAGATGATATCTCGGCAAGCAGGTAAAGAGATGCTGCTTTTGTTCCTATAAAGGGCACCAAACATAGGGTGGAGGTTTTTGTGAATGGCATCTACATGCTGAGAGAAGCCAAGGTACAGTCAAACCAGACACCAAGGTATTTAAATGTGGGAACATTGTTAATTGTACCCCTATCTAGGGTGTGGAAGGTAGAGTGGGAGGGGAGCCTAGAAAGCCTTTGTCTTGTGCCAAAGCACATGGAGACTGTTTTCTTAGCATTTGGAGATAATTGATTTGATCTGAACCATTTCTGGACAATGTTAAAATCAAGTTGTAGCCTGGATGTTAGCTCAGAAGTTGAAGACTCAGATGCAAACAGGACATTGGCATATGTGTGGATGGAAGTAGAGGAGCAGACCAAGGCAAGGTCATTGAGGAATATGGAGAACAGCAATGGGCCAAGGATGGAGTCTTGTGGTACGCCAGTATGAATGTGGGGGGACAAGGACTCTCCAGTTGTCACAGATTGAGTTCTTCCATCCAGGTAGGAATTTAACCTGTTGGTTGCAGACTCTGTGAGACCCACTGACTTGAGTTTGCCAAGGAGAAGAGGGTGGGAGACAATGTGGAAAGCTTTTGCTAGATGAACAAAGATGGTGGCAGTGAGGTGACCTTGGTCCATGCCAGTATGGATGGAGTCAGTAAGCCTTAGGAGAGAGGAGGTGGTGGAGTGGTGTTTGTGAAACCCAGACTGAAATGGGGTGAAAAAAAGGAAGAGTCAAGGAAGGGGGAGAGCTGAGACAGAACAATGTGTTCTTGTAGTTTGGATAAGGTTGGAAGGAGAGATAATGGTCAGATGTTGCTGGGAGAGGAGGAATCTCCACCTTTAGGGAGAGGAATGACTATAGTCCGGGAATGAGGCAAGAGAGAATGACAGGTTGAGAAGGTAGGAGGTGGGACTGGCAATGGCAGGAGCAGAGAGGTGCAGGAGCTTGGGGTTAAGCCCATCAGGGTTCCCACCTTTCTGAGGGTTGAGAGCAAGGAGGGCATTTGGAGATGAAAATGGGGTAACTGGCAGAAAATAAAATAAAATTAATGTGGGTTCATGGGGGATGTAGGGAGGGGGGAGGTAGCAGGGATGGCAGACAGGAGTGAGGAAGCACAGGTGGTGAAGCAGGAGTTGAAAGCAGAGGTGACAGAAGGGGGTTGGAATGGTGGAGTCACCCTCATAGAAGACTGGAGAGGGGGGCATGGAGGACTTTTCAGAACTCAGAGGGGTTATTTAGATTGTTCTGGAAAGAAGTGGAAAAGAACTCAGCCTTGGCTAACCTGATGGCCCTAGTACAAGTATTCCTCAAGGCATGGCCCTTACGAAGATTTGCCGGATTGCCAGAGGACTTGTAGGACTTCCAAGCTGGGTCACATGCATGGATGCAGGCCAGAAGCAGGCAGGATTGGGGACTTGACATCATAAACAGTGTTGGGAAAGAGTGAGGCTACTGGCTAGTGGGATTGGCCATCTGCTGGCTATTCTTTACACAAAGATTCAGGTTGGGAGGGAGGGAGAAGGTACCGGCTGAAGGGATTGGGCACCCACTGGCCAGTTTTCAAAGATGCAGGCTGGGCAGGAGGGTGGCACCTGCCAGCAGGATTGGCAACTGCCAGCCATTTTGTATAAGAGGTTGTGGGGGACATTCTAGAGTTTGCTATGGGTAGCATTAGCAGTGTACTCAAAAGTGAATTCTTTCACACTGCTTTCATCAGCTGCTGCTGATGAAAGCAGTGTGAAGGAAATTACTTTCGATTAAATCACTTTAAATTTCCTTCAAACTGCTTTCAGCAGGACCACCCTGATGGCCCAGTGGCAGCACTTCACACTGCCATGCAGGTGAGCCAAGCTTTGTGAGCGAGTTCAGGTTGCCGTGTCCAGACTAAGACCAGGCCAATGTATTTGCTATGTGGCAGTGCACCTCTGTCGATGTGGGTCTGCAGTGAGCTCAACTACAACAGCGACCCCTTCAGCTGGGCCAGGGTGCTTGCTCCTGCTGCAGAGCTAGCTGTGAGTGGGCAAGGCCATGGGCTGTGCTCACATCAGGGGCAGAAGCAGGGAGTAACTGGAGCAAAATCCCATTGCCATCTGAATGACAGTCTGAGCTTAGGCAGCTCTCTGGGTCCTAGCACCTGCCGGCTCTGGATCCTTATCCACGCAAGTGTGTAGACTGCCTTGGGGGAAGATGGCCATTCCCCTGGAGCCACTGCCATGTTAGGCAAACCATGGGGTAACATAGAAACATAGAAGTTGATGGCAGATAAGGACCGCAAGGCCCATCCAGTCTGCCCATTTCTTTTTCTACCTTATAAATGTGCCATTGGCCTTTGTCAGTGACCTATATATTCATAGTCATTTGTATTGCTCCCTTATGCCTGTCCCATGCATGTTTGAAGCCATGCACTGTATTCATAGCCACCACTTCTTGTGGTAAGCCATTCCATGCATCTACCACCCTTTCTGTGAAAAAGAATTTCCTCACATTTCCTCTTAATCGGCCTCCCTCTAATCTCATGCTGTGTCCTCTTGTCCTGCTATTTTTCTTATATTTAAACATGTTAGACTCTTTCACCTTTTTATGCCCTTAAGGTGTTTGAATGCCTCGATCATATCACCCTCTCCCTCTTTGCTCAAGGGTATACATATTGAGCTCCGTTAATCTGTCCTCATATGTCTTCTGATGCAGTCCCTGTACCATTTGGTTGCCCTTCTCTGACTGCCTCAATTTGGTTAATGTCCTTTGAAGGTGTGGCTCCAATACTGCATGCAGTACTCCAGATGGGGCCTAACCAATGTCTTGTACAGAGGGATTATTACCTCCTCTTACGACTTGTGATACCCCTACTAATACACCCTAACAACCCCTAGCCTTACCTACTGCTTTAGAGGTCTGCTTGATGATTTCAGGTCATCAGTGATGATGATGCCCAAGTCTCTTTCTTCCTTTGTGACTGCTAGCAACTCCTCCCAGCCTATAAGTGGCTTCAGGGTTTCTCTTCCTATGTGCATGATTTTGCACTTTGCATTAAATCCAGTTGCCACTCTTCTGACCATTCTGCTAGTTTATCCAGATCTCTTCCCATTCTGCCCACCCCATCTGGATCATCTACTCTGTTGCAGATCTTGGTGTCATCTGCAAACAGACAAGCCTTACCTCTAGTCCATCTGCGAGGTCACTAATGAAGATGTTGAATAGGACTGGCCCCAGGACTGATCCCTGAGGTACCCACTTGTGACTTGCATCTCTTCTGACTGTATACCATTTACCACCACTCTCTGTTTTCTGCCAGTCAACCAGTTTGCCACCCAGTTGACCAACTTCTGACCCACCCGAGCCTACTTAGCTTATTTATCAATCTTCTATGTGGAACAGTGTCAAAAGCTTTGCTGAAGTCAAGGTAGGCGACATCAACTGCTCCCCTTGGTCCACCACTCTGGTTACACAGTCAAAGAAATCTATGAGATTAGTTTTACAGGACCTTCCTTTGTAAACCCATGCTGTCTTGGATCCTGTGCCCTATGAATTCCAGGTGTTGCACTATCCTTTCCTTAAGGAGTGCCTCCATAATCTTGCCCACTACTGAGGTAAGACTGACCGGGTCTGTAGTTCCCCGCCTCCTCCCTGCTACCACTCTTGTGGAGTGGATCACATGAGCCCTTCTCCAGTCTTCTGGGACCTCTCCTGTGCTCAGAGACTCACTAAACAATTCTGCTAATGGCTCTGCTAGTTCCTCCTTTAGCTTCTTAAGTACCCTGGGATGTATGCCATCAGGTCCCATTGCCTTATCCACCCTGAGCTTAGCAAGCTCTTGTAGGACCCTTTCTTTTGTGAAGGGAGTAGTGCTCCCTCCTCCCCATGTCCATGATGCTGAGCTGTGGGCCCTGCCCTACCTTCTCTTCAGTAAATACTGAGCAAAAGTATCTATTTAGGATAGATGCCTTTACAGGGTCCTCCTCCTCACTTGCTCCCTTTTCTCCATTGCTTAGCAATACCCCCTCTGGACTTTCTCCTTTCACTAATGTATCTATAGAAAGTCTTGTCTTCTTTACTGATCGTGCTAGTGTTTCCTCAGTTTGGGACTTTGCCTGCCTTACTGCCTTGCCTGCTCCCTTAGGCAGTTTGCATGCCTCCCTATCTTCATCCCACTGTGTTCCCTTGATATTTCCTGAAGGCCAGCCTTTGACTCTGACCTTTTCTGCTACTGTATTTGAGAACCAAAGTGGTTTCCTTCTTCTTTGCACTTCCTTTTCTGTCTAACACAATGGGATGTTGCTTCAAGTATTGCATCCTTAATGCTTGCCCACTTTGCCTGTACCTCCTCACCTGTGTTTCTTTTTGCCAGGGCTAGCTTAACTCTGTTGGCCATCTTATCAAAGTCAGCTCCTCTGAAGTCCCATATTTTGCCTTGAATGGGATGATTTAGATGTAGTAGCCAAATTGAACCATACCATGTGATGGTCACTGGCCCCAGGTGACCTTCCACCTGGAGATCTGTGATCCCTCCTTGTTAGTCAGTACTAGATCTAGGATAGCCCGTCTCTTGTGGGTTGCTGTACCAGTTGTTTGAGGCCCTCCCCTGCAGGGAATCCACTATGAGTCTAGTTCTGGCAGATGTTCCTGCTGGTATTGACCAATCTGTATCTGCATGTTGAAGTCTCCCATTATCAGAACCTCCCTTTAGCTGTCATGTTTTGTATATCTTCTAACAGTAATGTGTCTATGTCCTCCCTGGTCTGGGGCCTGTAGACAACCCCAGTTCTATGGCTGTCCCATTTCCTGTTTCCAGGGTGACCCACAGTTCTTCCTGCTCCTTATGTGTATTCTGAATTTCTGTAGCTTTGATATTTTCATTAACATACAGGGCCACTCCTCCCTCCCTTTTTGCACCTCGGTCTCTTCTGAACAATACATAGCCAGGTACTGAAGTCTCCCAAGTGTGGTTACTGGTAAACCACGTCTCACTAATTGCTACTATGTCCAGTTTAGCCTCTGACATTATTGCCTGCAGGTCTGGGATCTTATTTCCAGGCTGTGATGCATTTGTGTACATGATTTTCTATTGGCCAGATTTGGTAAGTAGTTGTTGGTGAAGTTTGGCATTACCCCTGTGCATCGTATGGGAGACAAACCTTTTTTCTTACCTGGTGATGCAAATGAATGGCAAACACGCTGAACTCCTGTTTGACCACTAGCTGAGGGGAGGGCGTTTTCCATTCGACGATGGGTGCTGCACCCTCTCCCATTTGCTAGTTTAAATATTCTGCAAAGACGCCAAACTTCTGCCCCTAATGCACTGACTCTCTTTAGTCAGATGCAGTCCATCAAATTTAAAGAACTTTCGCCTCCCAGAACTGTTGCCAGTTCCCTACAAATCTGTGTCCTTTTTCCTGGCACCAGTCCTTGAGCCACGGTTTAGCTCCCCTATCTCCCCCTCTCTGACCTTCCGTCCATCTGCCCCTTCTTCCAGACTGGCAGGATCTCAGAGAAGGATATGCCGGACAAATAGATGATAGTTGTCACCCAGCCTAGTCAGGTGTTCCTTGGTCTCCACAACTGACCGGCTGGCGGATCATTAGTCCCTATGTGTACTAGGACATCAGTGTTTTCTCCTGCTTTGTGAACAATTTAGCAATGTGGTCAGTGTCTCTCCATGCTGATGTACCTGAGACATCTGACCATCCCCCTGGCTGAGATGGGTATCAACTCCCGAATCATGGAGTCTCCTATGATCAGAAGTTTTTGGATTTCCTTTGTGCTTGTTTAGTTTTGGTTCCTGATTTGGGTGAGTATTGTTGTGCTAGCTCCTGTGCTGAGTGTCCTGCTCTGCAGTGTCTTCTGCCTCTTTATTTGATTTCAGAGATAGAGGCAGATACCTGTTTGTAGTGTTTATATGGTTTTTGGAGGTAATGTGTTGGAGAGCAGAGAGTGATGGGGCACCTGATTTGCTCCTCCTAACCACCTGCCAACCTCCTGGACCAACTACCCTCTGCGGTCGAGGTTTTTCTGTTGGATGCTGGGGAAATGGCAGGTGGTTCTTATAATGTATTTCCTCTTCAATATGAAATTTGAGGTGTGCAATCTCTGCCCATGCTGCCTGGAGCTGAGACCTAAGATCTCCAAAGGCCCAGCATGTAGGACAGTGTCCTAAATCCTGTAAGACTATCCTTCTGAAAATTGTTCCACAGTACCTGCAGTTAATGAAATCCATTCCAAATAAGTTGCTGTGTTTGTAACCCAGTCAGAGTAATTTAGAAGGAAAAAAAGGAAAAATGCAAGTAATGGTTTAATTGTGCTTTGTTTAACTTGTTATAACAAGTTAAATTACTAGTGCCCTGTAAATGAGATCACCTTGTGGAGGCCCCACTGATCCCCCTTCCTGCTCTGCCACAGGAAATGTCACAACTGTGGTACCCTATAAAAGGAGTGTAGCGTGGGGTGGTTGGGGATGGGGTGGTGGCTGGCCCTTCCCCTTCCTAAAAAGAAGAACCACGGACGAAAGAACAAGGAGGTAAGAGCAGAAACAATCAGTCAACAACAAATGCAGTAACCCTGAAAGCTTATCCTAATGTTAGATAAAACTGTAAAACCTGTAAAGCACCACCTGTAATAATTTCAGAGAAGATATACCCTGTAAGAAACACTTTGCTCCAGAGAAAATAAAGCAGTAACAGAAGATATACCTTGCAAAAGACAATTTGAATCAGAAGATTACAGCAGTAATCTGTTAGCACACACCTGTAGAGCACACCTTGTAATAATGCAGAAGAAGGTATACCAGCAACAACAATTTGAATCAGAGAAAAAATAAAGCAATGAAATGTTAGCAACAAACAGTAGCAATCCCTGTGAGTAAAAAATATAAAACACCACCACACAGTAAATCTGTTTAGCCAAACTAAGTCTTAATCCTTTCCCTTGCTCTGGTAAGTTTCTCTACTCTGCCTTTCAAGCAGTCTTAGAAGGAAAGAGCTCAGGTGAAGCTAGGTGCCTTGGCCAGCAAACCAAGTCTTCTACCTCCAAGATATCAACTAACCTGACTTTTAACCCTTCTTTCTGTTTGAAATTACTGACAGTTTGCCAGCTCCACCCCACATACACACCTAATCCTTTGGAAGAGCTGTAGGAGGAAAAGCACTTAGCTCCTTCAATGTGAGAAGGAGACTGAAACACCTCTGAGACAACAAACCTTTTCAACAAACAAGAATAAAATAAAACACAGTGTCAAACAGTAATTTTGCTTAAGCCAGTGATAAAAAGTCACAAAATGTAAGCTCCACCTGTAATACAGTAATTTCAGAGAAGATATACCCTGTAAGAAACACTTTGCTCCAGAGAAAAATAAAGCAGTAACAGAAGATATACTCACAAAGACAATTTGAATCAGAAGATTACAGCAGTAATCTGTTAGTACACACCTGTAGGCACACCTTGTAATAATGCAGAAGAAGGTATACCAGCAACAACAATTTGAATCAGAGAAAAAATAAAGCAATGAAATGTTAGCAACAAACAGTAGCAATCCCTGTGAGTAAAAATATAAAAACACCACCACACAGTAAATCTGTTTAGCCAAACTAAGTCTTAATCCTTCTCCCTTGCTCTGGTAAGTTTCTCTACTCTGCCTTTCAAGCAGTCTTAGAAGGAAAGAGCTCAGGTGAAGCTAGGTGCCTTGGCCAGCAAACCAAGTCTTCTAGATTCCTGGAAGTAGGGTATATCCCTGAAAGCACATCAGTGGCAGGAAAAAGAACAGCTATAGACAAAAAACTGCTTTCATCTGTTGATTGACAAAAGCAGTTTGAAGGAAATCACTATCAGTCATTTCACAAATGCAAAAATCCAGCTATCCATAGAATGTCCATTTTTTGCACTGAGCATGCTCAGACAATGGGATAATTTTTAACTAATATTTTAAAAACGATGCAAGTTTGAACCTCAAACTTACAAAAGCTTGTATCATGGGCCACACTTTATTAAAATGGTAAGTTTCAGGTCTTTTTAAAAAAAGTAACCTTTGGTTTTTTTACAGGTGAGCAAGAAGTCTTAATTTGGGTAAATTTTAACATTTCTGTACCTCTGTAATTTTCCCTAATCTGAAGAGATTGACAAAAAATGTTCAGGATCCAGAGACCTGGGGACAGGTTCCATGCCAACAAACTACTGGTAAATTCATTGACTGGGGGCAGAGTTATTAAAGTGCAAATATCAGGGTTGAACATAGCTCAACCCTAATATACAGGCACGACTGTGCCTGTGTAATATATTTGTATCTGTATTCTTTGAATAAAAAATGCATTAATGCACCAGTTAGGGTTCAAATTAACACCACAAAAGCAAAGAAATGTAGCATTAGGGTTTCCAACTCTAACTCCTCCCAAACAGAAAAAGCACAAGACCACAGAAGCAACCACAGACAGCCATCATTAAGTAAGATAAAAAACATACAGTTGTTTCCAAATGACACAAATGCAGTAGCACTGATGTGCTACCTTTGTGGATTTGATTCTCTAGTAAGCACATCAGAAGGCATACACAGTCACTTCTTGTTACAGACAGAAATCCACAATACTAAAATCACAACACTGTTTCTGTGTACAGAAGCACAGGCCCCTGCAACCACAGAAACAAATCCAGAATACCCATATTACAAGCGTTCTTTTGTCTGCAAAAGAGCAGACCCTTATGTGCCAGCGCTTCTGTATAGCCACATGTACTCATCCACACTGTAAGACATACACACAGTTCCATCTGCAGACATGCAGGCCTGTAATGGGCCTGCACTTCTGCAGACACAGGTGTAAGACTTACACACCGATCTGTGACTGCAGAAGCACAGAAGACATGAAAGCCATGAGGGGACTCTGCCCCTTCTGCCACAGTTGTAAGGCATACTCACTAACTTCTGGCTGCAGAAAGGCCTGCACTTATATAGCTACATATAGAAAACCATGCAATAGTGGATTCGGCTATGTATCAAGGCAGCACACGCTACCCCGTTAGGCCAGCAAAAGGTAACTGTTTTAACCAAATCTAAGCTTTCAAAGGTATCATTTTACTTTTTTAAGACAAGTGCTACCCCTAAAAAAACTGATACCACCTTGAAAAATTTCTAGATCTGTTGCTGAAACCATGATATCCAAACTGCAATAGTACTTCTTCAGTCACAGGTACTTATGCACACCGTAACACACACACACACACACACACACACACACACACACACACACGTGTGGCTACATAAACATCAGAGCTACTGCATTTGTGTCATCTGGAAACAGTTGTACAGGTATGTTGTTTGTCTTACCTGATAATGGTTGTCTGTGATAGCATGTGTGGTCTTGTCCTTTTGCTGCTTTGGGGGATTAGGGTTGGAAATCCTAATACCACATTTCCCTATTTTTGTGTCATTAACTTGAACCTTAACTGGTACAATAACACAGTTTTTTGCAAAGAATGTCCTTTCTTTTGAGATAGTGTAATTGTATCTTCATTCATGCAGCTCCTTTTGGGGGACCTGCATGAACAGATGCAGACACACACTGAGGCAAGAGTCTGTCTGCTTGCAGAAGTGCAAGGGCCCTCTGGGCCCTACACCTTCATGTGAAAATGGATGTCAGGAATTTGTGGATTTGTCTGGTGGGCTGCAGAGCCCTACACTTCCATGTGACTAAAGATACAGCTACACAGGGCAAAGAGTTAATCTGTTAGCCAAAGTGCAGAGCACCATGGCAGCCACAGGTTCAGAGGTGCAGGGCCCTATGCCAAAATAAGATTTCTCTTCACTGTATGATACTTTGGCTCATGCAGGCAACCCTGTGCATTACCTTCACAGGCTGGGGTGTTGTATGACATCTCAGTCCCTCCAGCCACAGCACATCTAGCTGACTAACTGAGCTTTTCCCCAAACCCATCTCACGGACATGGGATCACAAAGCTCTACCTGCTCAGGCCAAGGCTGGCACTACACACAGTTGCCCGGATATTCAGAAGGGTAGCATATGGCGCAACAGTGTTGCACCATGCGCAACCCACTGATGCACCCTGTCACGATATTCAAACGGGGATTGAGCCTGGCACAAATCCCGATGCGTCAAAGCGCATCAGTAATGTATACGGCGCAGGTGGGGGGGCATGCCCATGCATACTCCACACATCCCGACATTCTGTCTGGGATGTGCTGAGCCCATGCATGTGCAACCCCTACTTGCACTGCATACAGGTGAGCCAAAAAAAAAGGAACAACTGGCCATCCACAGGTGAGCTGCCATATTGCAGGGCGCAACATGGCAGCTGCCACCTGTGGGTGGCCACCCAAGCTCCGGCTGCACCTTCTGGTGGCGCCGCCATGCCCAATCGCGGGCATATGTATACAAATATTAGTCCTAAATCCCTGGTGGTCCAGTGGACCGCTTCACGCCCGATCGTGGGCTTAGGTATAAACATTAATTGTCCAATATCCCTGGTGGTCCTGTGGACCACTTGCAGCATGATCACGGGCTTAAGTATTAACATAAATGTCCAATATCCCTGGTGGTGCAGCGGTACCCCCCTCCCAACCCACCGACTGAGCCGCATCACCCTGCTCCCCCCCACATCAGCAGCTGGTGGCAGCACCCAACCCGCCTGCCGGCTGCCACCGTATGGTAGGGCTGTACACCCATTGGTCCACAGCATGAGCCAATGGGCATGAAGCCCATACTGTACTACACGGTCCAGATATGTGAATCCATTCACATATCTGGACTGTGTGGCTCGGTATGGACTGCATGCCCATTGGCTCATGCTGTGGACCACGGGCGACAGCCCTACCATACAGTGTCAGTCAGCGGGCAGTGGGCGGTGGTGGGTGTTGTCACACACCACTGAAGGGGGGGAGCGGGGTGGTGGGGCTCAGTGGGCAGGTGGGAAGGGGGGTACTACTGGATCACCAGGGATATTGGACGTTTATGTTTATACTTAAGCCTGTGATCAGGCGTGCAGCAGTCCACCACTGGACCACCAGGGATATTGGATGGTTATTTAAACATATGCCCGCGATGAGGCTACAAGCGGTCCACTGGACCACCAGGGATATTGGACGATTATGTTTATACTTAAGCCCATGATCAGGCGTGCAGCAGTCCACTGGACCACCAGGGATATTGGACGGTTATTTAAACATATGTCCGCAATTGGGTTGCAAGCAGTCCACTGGACCATCAGGGATATTGGACGATTATTTACATCAACATATGCCCGTGATCGGGCAGTGGGGCACATTGCCGTGCTGTGCAGGGGGCATCGGTCCCCGATGGCTGCTGCCTGGCAGGGCGCCAGGCGCAAGTCGCCAGGGATTGGTGCACCTGCATGAAAATGGGGCCATAATGACATGCAAATGGCCCCATTTGCACCTTGCATGCATTATGGCCCCACTTTCATGTGCACTTTGAATATCGTGGTTGTTGTGCATAGCGCAACGGAACTTGCGCTAGCGCATCCCCCTGCTCCACTCTGGCCACTTGTGCTGGTGCAGTGCCACTGCGCCATTTGCACTGCGGGTGACCAGGATGCGATATTCAATGATGCTGTGCCATGGCGCAGCTCTGTTGAATATTACCTTGTCAACGGCCCTGCGCAGCCAAGTTGCGCTGCACCCAGGCTTGCGCCACAGCCTGGTGCAGTCTGAATATCCGGGCCAATGTTTCTTAATATTTTTTTTTCATTTTGACTCCAGATTTTTAAGATAGTCATATTATGACTCCCTCTTATAAACATGACATGAGGTATTTATAGAACACTGGCCAAAGTGTCATTTTGTGCCACAAGCATGAAAACACATCTTGTCCAGGATTTGAAAAATGACAGTTGTCACGTTTATAAGGTGGTGTGAAAAAATGACTGTGTTAAAACTTTGGAGTCAAAATGTTGAAAATTAGCAGAGTTATGAGTAGACATTGAAACGTTTCAATGTTCACTCATAATTTGGTCATTTTATTATATTTTTACCTCAAATGTTGAATGTAGTGTTCTTTTGACCCCATGCTATGAACCCGGTAGATGAAAATGTTCAAATCCAACCTGAAACATGATTTTACAAAGTGAATGTGAAATCACATTTGGCCCAGATTTGAAAAATTTCACCTGCCTTGTTCATGAGATGGGGTCCCAAAAGTTCCATGTTGAAAGTTTGGCGGAAAAGTTATGAGTGAATGTTGAACTACTTCAATGTTCACTCATAACTTGGTCATTTTACCATATTTGTCTACCACTATTTCAACATGGTCTTCTCATGACCCCACCTCATGAACCCAGTAGGTGGAAATGTTCAAACTCTTCCCAAAAGATGATGTCATGGAGTGACTGTGAAATCCCCTTTTGGGATGGATTTGAAAAATGTCACCAACTTGTTCATTAGGTGGGAACCCAAGAAGGCCATGCTGAAAATTTGGTGTCAAAAAATGTTTTGAAAAATTATGAATTTATAAGTTCAAAGTGCATTGAAATACATTAACCAAACTTACCTTATTTTCTCATTTTGCAATCATAGTTCCAACAGAAAGCCATTTTTTGATCAGACAGTAGATCTACACCATGGGACCGTTTTTGGTGAGTTAGGGTGTGTGGGTGGTGTGGGATGTGGGTGCCGAGTGAGGGATCAGGGTGGGGTGGTGGGGTCGACATCGATGAGGGACCATTTTTTTCTTTGCAGGTTAAATATCAAAAATAAAAAGGTGAACGAGGGATGGTTTTCTTTTTTTACAGGGGAATCATAACCAACCCCAGTGCTACCACCTCTATATTGGGTGGGTGCTCTGGAGGGGAGGGGATATAATGCAGCAGTACTGGGGGTGGACACTCTGGTTGGCTAACAATGCAGATAGAGAAACAAACATCAGAATCAGCTAAATAGTTGGTATTTAGCTAGGAGGTTCAGGTGTTTTTTAAATACATCAATTTCAGGTTTTAGGTATTTTCCATGTTTTTTAGTGGGGCAAAAAAAAAACAAACCAGATGATAGCCATCATGACCTGAAAAACTGTTTGTTAGTTCATGACAACTAAGTGATGTGAACTGAAAATGGTTTTGCGACCCAAACATTTTTGGGTCATATTAGAATGTTAACTTCAAACCCTACTGAGCATGCTCACAAAAAAAACCTTTAATTTCTTGTAACTTTGGAACCGATTAATATTTTTTCATGAAAACTTCAAAAGGCACTACCTTGGCAGAGTTACCTTAATAGTTTTGGGGGAAAATTCTGTACCATCTAGACTGTATGTGACAGCAAAAAAAAACAAAAAACAAAAAGAACAGTGTAATAAGTTTAGGAAACAATGTTACTTTTAATTGAAAATCAGCATTCTGTATCTTGGAAATCACACCAGATGCCATCACGAAACTTTTCACATCTTGAAAACATGCAAGCTAGACCATGCCACATTTTGTGCTAGTTTGTTGAACTCCACCAAAGTTATTAAGGTGCAAAATTGGGGTTTAACATTAAACAACTTATTTAACCTTAACTATACTGGCACTACCGCCCCAGTATAATATAGATCCCTAATTCTGCATATACCATTTCAAGCATTAAGACATGGCCATAGGTTGAGTGACAATCTTTTGCTCTAATCATAGGGAGTCATGAGGCATGAGATGCAATCCAACACTTGAGGACCATAAGAACATTAAAATAAAATGTTTTCCATTTTTTTTAATTATTGCTTTTAATTGTTCTTTTGTAAATGAGGGTTCCCAGCCATTATAAAATGGGTTGCAAAAGTCCTGCTTCCTGATTAACTAAATACTTTCTAAGACCAATACACTAATCCCCCACAAATGCATAGGTTGGAACAAGTTCAAGCAGTGGGACTTGAATTTGGGCAAATCACATACAGAATTCATGACCCACTTTGCTCCTCTCTGCCTGCCATCACAAACATGACCACTACATTTACTAACCAAAAACCTTCAAAAAGGTCCTAAAAAGTAAAATTTCTTTAAATGAAAAAAATATATATATGTTTTCTGACATGATCCCCTCCTTACAAACATAAATGAAAAAAAATGAAGTACTATTCAAGTGAAATAAGACACTCCAGGGCATGGGTAGTTATGTGGTAACCACACTTTCATGTGCAGAAAGCCCTCAGTGTAAATGCCTCCTGCCTCACAGTATACCTGGACATGCAGTTATGGCATAACCCACATCCCGTTGTTTCTTAATGCTTACTTAACCTATCCCTTATAGCATGCCATACGCCAATCAGAATGCTCCATTTCCAACCATTGTTTGATAATTCCTTCATAATGTCCTGAAATATAGACAATCCCAGCATAATATAGAGAATAATATATGGGGTGGTGTGTGTAACGAGATTTTACACACACACAGAGTTGTAAGGATACTACATAAACCTCAGGTAGGCCCGGGGTTTATAAACTGTATCCATAACGAGATGTGTAAAATCCGAGTTTTATACACACTATCCTTATTTTATTTTTCATAATTGCTGGCATGGCGCTTTTTGCCTCAGCAATCATAGAAAATAAAATGATCCGCTTTAGGCAACCAGGGAGCAGTCAAAAGTCTTAGTGTTCTGTGGTCAGACAAGTTCTAGTACTCCGCTTATGTGAGGAACAAGTGGAGAAAATGCGGTAGCTGTGTGTATATGTTTTTTCTGTTTCGATTGTTCTTACTTACCGGCAAACAGTGGTTGTGAGCTAAGGTGTTCTTGATTGTGATGAGAGACCCCCAGCTCTCGTTTCTGGAGAAGAAACCAGACGGTGTGTTCCTTTTCTGCTGGTTTTGTTTGTGAGAATTTCTTTTTTTTTCAAATACAAAGAAAAAAAAAATGCAGACAGCAGTGACATTGCTTCTCGGAAGAATGAACTGAGCAGCGCGTATTAAGGGAGCACTGTGACTGGCGCGTGCTTGATCAGAGGGAAACCTGGCGCGTGTTTGCCGTTATAACCAGCCGAGCTGGTTATAACGGCAAATTATAACCTGGTTTCTCTATGGGAAAAAGCGCCTGCCAGTAATTATACAGCCATATCTACTCATGTAGAGTTGTTATCCCCCTCCTTTAATCAGTTGATGACACACTGTGTAATACTGCTTTGTTGATACTGCTGTAGCCCTTCACTGCAAACATCAACAATACTTTCAAAAGAAATATTATAAACTGGCCTCCATGCACCCTTAATAACTGAAAAACAATTTAAAAAAGAATCATTTAATGGGATCCTTTCATCAAGATACACAATCACAGCAAGAGGAAGAAGAGACTGCAATGGTTCTCGAAAGAAATGGATACGCATCTGACCTTATTTACCAATGGAATGGGGTGAATGCTAGGCTTGGGAAGCCCATGGCACACCCCATACCTGTTCTTCTGCCTGGTTTGGAAGGGTGGGGTGTTAGGGTTGGAAACCCTAATGCCTCATTTCACATCTTTTGTCACGTTGATCCTAACTGGAGCATTAACAAAGTTTTTTGCAACTTATTTCCTTACTTTTTGAGATAGTATAATAGCATCCTTAGTTTACTGTGGGAACACAGGGTCTGAAGATGCATATATGTATGTAGCTGTGGAAGGGCACCAAATTGCCAGCATAACCATCTTATTACCCCACCTCATGTATCCAATACAGAACATTTTCTAATCCCTGCAAAACTGTAATTTCTGTGCAATTGCAATGCCATATCACGCCACAGGTGTGAAAACACATTTTGGCCAGGATTTGAAAAATGACAGTTGTGACATACATGAGGTGGGGTAATAAGAAGACTATGTAGAAAATCTGGGGTCAAAATATATAAAATTCCTGAAGTTATGAGGGTGAATAGTGAAATTGCAACGAAAGGTCATAACTTTGGCATTTTTTCATATTTTGACCCCAAATTTCCAACATAGCCTTCTTATGACCCCACCTCATGAACAAGGGCAGAAAAAAAAAATTCAAATCCCACCTGAAAGGTGAATTCATCAAGTGACTGCAAAATCATCTTTCAGGTGGGAATTACGTAACAACAGTCCTATTGTTCATAAGGTAGAGTTACCAGAAGGCCATGTTGAAAATTTGGTCTCAAAATCTCAAAAGATTGTGACGTTATGCATAAAAGTTGAAACCCCCACTGAAATATATTGAACTGCATTTACCTTAGTTTCTCATGTTACAGTCGTCGGTTCCAGCACCAAGATGTGTCTTTGATCGGACAGCGGTTTTGAACCTGGGACCTGTTCAGGTGAGTGAGGGTGTGGGGGGTGTATTGGGGGTTGGTGGTTGCTGAGTGGGAGATGGGGGTTGGCGGGCTGATTGGTGAGGAACCTTTTCCTTTTTTTTTAGATGTTACAAAAAAAAAAACACTGATGGACCTTTTTCTTTATTTCAGCATGTTCCTCTGATGGGAGGGTCGGGGGCGCCACTAAACAGCAGGGAAAACAGGATGGCAATCGGAGTGGGGGGGTGCCACTAGACACCAGGAAATTAAAGCTCTCTCCCATATTAAGTCACTCATGCAGAATAGATTTAGGGAAAGATTTATTGTAAATTTGACTTAAGTTTCCCCCTTTGAGCAACTGAGTGCAGACCCAGCCACTTAACCTCTCACTGCAATGGGCATGTGAGAGTGAGAGTCGTCACCTTTCAGTTCAGCCAAAGAGATGTTGGGTGAGCACTTAAAATCTGATAGCTCACCCTGAAAGCTGATCAAAGGATATAACCTGCCACCACCACTGCATACATATATATTTTACTTGGGCTTTTGTCCATTCTATGGGGTTTACACTGTTCCACTGCAATTACACATTATTAGATATAGGATGGCAAATAGCCTATAAATAACTGTGTTTTTCCTCTTCCTGAACAGGACCCCCAGGAAAGGCTCATTGTATACAGGTCTGATCTACGAGTCACTCTGTTAATTAAGCCACGTGCATTTTTACTGTTGTTTTCTGCTTTTCAGGGAGTGGAGAAGGAGGATGGGAAAGGTTATTTACCCCGATCATCTTCCGCCCCCCAATGTAGGTTTATTAATAAGTTAAATTATGCCAGCCTGAAACAGATTTTGATTCCCACAATATAGAATTTCCAAAGGGAATTACGAGCTGTGAGAGGCAAAGGAAGCACACACATGCAGGGAGGACAGTTGGTCCCAGGCACAACTAACACATAGTTGCAGTTATTGTTGTCAATCCAAGCCTTGCCATTGCACTATTCAGATTCTAGCCTTTACACTCAACTCTGCAATGCCCTCACACAGCAACTAGCCGCTGACACTGCCATTTTAGTCACCTCTTACCAAGTCTAAAATCTAACATGGTTGGTGATCAGCGAATTGCAGCTTCATTAGTTATTTGCAATTGGGACTGATGGGCTGTGTACAGAGCAATGTAAGACCAACCTGTATCAATGACAGAAATACACTACCCCATGTAAACCCGCAACCCCCACCCCCACCACCAATTCTACTTACCCAATACTGAAGCCACACACTCCAAATATACTGTTGCACAGGCAGAATTCACTGAAATTGGATGAAGCAGGACATTTTTTGCATGCCTGAACAAGCTCTCTTGAAGTGTGTATGTAATACATGGAGATGTTTTTCTCCCTCCTTGGGGAACTCACAGACAACGATTTTTGGGAAAACATAGGATTGACATATAACACACACAGAAGTAATAGATTTCACCAATATCAGCTTAAGGGTGAACTTTACAAAACTAATAACAGAGGACATTGGTTAAATTAAAGAGTAATAAGTTAATGGAATAGACTTCCCAATGAAGTGGTATCCAGTGATACATTATGTAAATTCAAAAAATCTTTAGATAGCTTTATGGATGACTAGAAATATTCATTCTTGAGCTAGAAACTGGTCGAGTCCATATGGCCTTATGGCTTCTGACATGTACATTTCTATGAATCTATGAATCTTTGAACTTCTCAATAGATGAGCAGTAGATGGCATGCTAATAATAATAATCCACTGTGAGTCACTACCCTCCTTTGAAATCCTCTCTCAGTACGAGTTCACTTAATTTTCATCTAGGGTCAGTAGTGAGTAATTCAGGCATTTTGGCTCTTCTCCTGGTTGCAATATCAGAAGCCCCTAGCTTCACCAACGATAATGTGATGAACGTGGGAAGTGCTCCTCTCGCTAAACTGGGCACCTGGAATTTTAAGTGTCCAGACTAAGCTTTCCTGGCCCCAATCAGAATCTAGCTAAGTAGGGCCCATTTATGCTATTTGTTTTTTATTAAATGGCAACATTTTTATGTAGTTTCCACACTTTTTTTTTTCTAAATCAGAACTTGGCATATCATCCATATGATAAGTCAATATCTTCACAGGAGGTCATTTGCCAGTCATCATTCTTCAGAAATGATTGGGAGGTTTTAGCCGACAGGCATCACTTTTGCAGGGATGGTCATAAAAGGAAAGAAAATACATTAAAAACATAGGCCATAAAGCCTATATAACGATTTTCAACAATACTACCAAAACAATCATGGAATGTCCAAGGGTGTGCAAGGGTAGTTATTTCTTGTTATTCTCAAGTATTTCCTAAGAAATCTATAAAGGGGTCCCAAATCTCACTAAATTTAAGAAAATGTGCTTCTTGTGTATGGAAGATTATCTCAAGGTTCGCACCCTCTATCATTAAATTCAACCATTGTTTCAGGCTGGGGGGGGGATGGGCTCTTTCTAAGCCTATAATATCAATTTCTTTGCATTAATCATCATCAGATCCAACAACTTTTCTTTACCTTCACTAATTTGGACCCTAGGTTGAAGAACATTGCTCCCTAAAATAATAATTCCCGGGTCGTATGGGAAGTTTAGCCCAAGAGTTTTCTGTACTACAATCAATATTTCCTGCCAATAACTTAATACATTTGGGCAGTCTGCTAACATATGTAACAGAGTCCCTCTCTGATTTTGGCATCTCAGACACATATCTGAGATATTTACATTAAAATCATGCAATTTCTTTGGGATATAGTATACTCTATGTAGGACATTATACTGTATTTGTTTAAGCTTACTATTTTTTGATACGTCTAATGTTGTTACTACAATTCATTACCACCTTTCTGTTGTTAATGCTGAACCTAGGTCCACCCTCCAACTATCATATAATGTATCTAAGTGTAGAATATTTTCTTTTTGGCAGGTTTTATACATTAAGCCAATTAATTTTTTATTCACACTTGAGTGCAGTACATCCTCAAATGGAGAACTAGCTGGCAGTTTAAAAGAAGTTGTGTTTATACATAAAATATGTCTTAACTGATAGTAAGCCAACAGATGTCAACCTTCCATATCAAATCTCTGTTTTAATATGTTAAATTCCATAAATTTTCCCTGTGCAAATAAATGTCCAACCTGGGTAATCCCTCCTTTTTTGTTGTTCTTGAATTAAACTATTCTTTTTAAAATTTAAAATTTTTTTTAAATATGTATACTGTGAAATAAGTTTCCTCCAATTTATTACCTTATGAACTTCTGCCCAGATCTTAGCTGACAGTTTAGTTGATTTAAAGGAATTTGTTTCTAAAATGCACTTCTGATTTTGAAGACACTGACCTGTCATCTGCTTTAAACCTGATTGATCCTCTTCAATTTCTACCCAACCTGGTTTATCAGAGTTTTGAAGCAATGTTTTAATTTGCATCATTTGGGCAGCATAATAGTACCATTGAAAGTTTGGCAGGCCTAGTCCTCCTCTATCCACCGGTGCATATAATTTTATGAGGCTTATTCTAGGCTCTTTTATTTTGCCAGATACATTTTCTAATTTCCCCTTCTATTTTTTTAAACACACCCACTGGAATACAAATAGGAAGTGCTTGAAAAAAGAACAATAATCTAGGAAGTAAATTCATCTTTACTACATTTATTCTTCCTATTAGAGTTAAGGGTAGTAGTTGCCACCTCACTAAGTCATTACAAATTTTTTGAATTATAGTATCAAACTTAGCATTATATAACTGTTCCCTTTTTTGTGTTATACATACATCCAGATATTTAATTTTTTTTGTAATTATTAATTTTTTTTGAGCAAATTCCAACTCTGGAAATTCTGAATGTATTGGAAGAGCTTCAGTTTTATTTACATTTGTTTAATAACCTGATATCTTCGCAAATGTATTTATTGGCTCCATCAAAATGGGCATTTCCCTTATTGCATCTTGTATATAAAGGATGATATCATCTGCATATAATGATATGATATGCTATGACTTTTTCCATTTAGTATTATTCCATGTACTTCTCCCTCCTGTCTAATCGCTTGTGCCAGGGGTTCCATGTAGATATCAAATAAAAGAGGTGAAAGGGGACATCCCTGCCTTGTCCCTCTAGCCAGTTTTATTTCCTGTGAGAATTGACCATGTGTGCTTATCACAGCAGTTGGGGCTTCATAAATCAATCCCATAGCATTTACAAATTTATTTTCACTAATTTGTTCAGTGTTATAAACAAGTATTCCCATCCCACCCTATCAATTGCTTTCTCAGTGTCTAGCACAATTAAAGCTGAATTATTGTTGGTAGTAACTTCCATAATGTTCAATGTTCAGAATATATTGAGTGCTAATCTACCTGGAATAAATCCTGTCTGATCAGGGTGAATTATTTTCCCTATTACCTTAGATAGCATTTTGGCTAATATTCTTGTATTTAGCTTATAATCTGAGTTCAGTAATGAAACAGGTCTATATGACCTGTATTTACTAGATGTTTTAACCTGTTTAAGAACCAAAGTAATCTTAGCTTGATAGAATGAGAGTGGGAAGTCACTTCCCTCTAACATGTTGTTAAACAATTGGAGAAGGATATTAATAATCTTATCCTTGTAATACTTATAAAATTCATTTATGAAGCCATCTGGTCCTGGAGATTTATTATTTGGCATCACTGCTATCACCGCCTCAACTTCATCTATTGAAATTTGTTTTTGTAAAAAACGTTGATCTTGTTCTTCTAATTTTTTAAGAGCTAATGGTGAAAGAAAGTCTTCTATATTCTGTTTAACTATTACATTTTCCTGTTTATATAACTGTGAAAAAAACTTGATGAATGTCTCATTAATCTCTTTAGGGTCGGACACCATCTGTCCTTCTTCATTTTCTATTGTTTCTATTATATTCTGAGCTCTTTCTGATTGGAGCTAATAAGCTAGTAATCTGTCCGGCTTTTCTCCCAGGAAATAATATTAGCTTTAGCTCTTGCCTGAACCCCCTTGGCTCTGTTTTCCATTATTTGTTTTATTCTATCTCTAAGTATCAATACCCTTTTCATACCCAGTCCTAATATAATTAACTCAGCTTCTGCAGCTGTTAATTCATGCTCCAAAAGATTTAATAAACATTGATCTTCTCTATTTTTATATACGTTATAGGCAATATATATCCCGCTTATATGGGCTTTAAAAGCATCCCATTTTACTCCAAGTTTTATATCCTCCTGGCTGTTTTCTCTCCAAAAATAGTTGATCTCATCTGATATTTTTTTTGTAGCTTCTCTATTCCCCAAATATTTTGCATCTAATTTCCATTGTTTCACTACACATTGTGTTTCCTGCTGTTTCAAGCTAAGGCAAACTGCCACATGGTCCAAGATTGTAATTGAGTCATATTTAACATTATTGATATCTCCCACCAGTTGTTTAGATATCAAGAAAAAATCAATTCTTGAATAAGTATTATGCATGAAAGAGTGAAAGGAATAGATTTATTTGTTTGGATATAAAGATCTTAAAGGATCAACCAAATATAGTCTGTTAATATAGTTCTTAATCAAGGGAATCAACCTATATTTTCTGTCTTTTGCACCAATACAGTACTTCTATCCATAAGGCTCAAATAGCATCTTGGAAGTGTGGGTGGCTGTTTGTGTTTGTCTGTGTCTGTAGCTAAGTTTTTTGGGGATTTACAAGATCTTCTGCTTGGAGTAACTACACCATTCTTGCTCACTACATCTGTGAAGGTCTCCAGGACTGGATTTTCTGTAAAACATCACCACAAAGTATTTGCATTTTCAATTTAAAATCAACTTTTTGGAAGCTATCCCAAGCAAAACAGAAATCAAGCAACTAGGTCTGACAAACTCCAGTGACTCTGGGTCCTGCTCAATCCACATTTTCATCTGGCTTGCTAACAAGGAATCTATTTGTGGGCTTTTAAACAACCTCTTTAAATAACAAAGGAAGCACAAAGACAAAAGGATTCACATCCTGCACTTGTACTTGAGTAGGTGTGCCCCAGGCTATCAATGTAATCTGGCTGGGGAGTGTATGCCTGCAAGGTCTTGCATAGCTAAAGCCTCTTGTCAATCCCTGCCTAGCTGTGAACCTGGATGACCTCTGTCATGAGTTGAACCAATGTTGTACCAACAGTCACACCATGTCCAACAGCTGTCTGGGGGTTGCCCTCGTAACTTTTCTTGTCATACTTTGCCTTGACAAAATTACACTATCCTTATGGAATGAGGATGGCTCAAATAAATCTAGGACTGAGCACTATGATTTTACTTTCTCCAACCTTATTGTTTATAATACAAGGATACTACAAAATAATCTTCTTCTCTACCAAAAGGGTTGTCCCTACCATTCTCTCTATATGTTTAGGAAACTACGGAACAAGTCTGCATTACCCCATCCTTTTCTAAATGTGGGGGCGTGGTTCCTTGTCCTCATTGCCATTCTGCTATCTGGGGATATAGAGACAAATCCTGGGCCACTAGATGCTTATTTCTCAGCAGCTGTGGGGCAGCAGCAGTCTTCCGGGAGTCTTTCTGGAGGATGAGATGCTGCCCTATTTGCAAACAACTATCTGCCCTGAGGGAGGAAGTTGCCTGTCTTCAGGCCACACTGGACAGTAGTAAGAAAACCTTCCCCAGGCCACACTGGACAGTAGAAAGGGAACCTCCCCCATCCAGGGAGCACTAACGCCACCACCACTATCTCAGAGGTTGTGAAGAAAGCACAGCAGTTGGACCACAGTGGGCTCAGGGAGGGTGAGGATGGTGGAACAGAGGCACACCCAGTCAATTGTTCCACTCCACAATCCATACACCATTCTGGGGGAGCATAGCTCCCCTATGGATGCACCCACAGAGAAGACTGATGACAACTGTCACAAGGGAGGCCCACAGAAAGGAGGCAGAGGACACCACAGGGAAAGGAAGCAGCTCCTGGTGGGGGACTCAATTATTAGGGGTATAGAACTGGGGGGAGCTGGGAAAACTGACGTAAGGTGCCTGCCTGGTGCCATGGCTTGGAGGGACAGGAAGCACATCCTTAGGATCATGAGAACAGCTGCAAGGGAGTCTGAGCTGGACATCATTGTCCACCTAGGGACAAATGACTTGGCTCATCATGAGATTAGAGCAGTGCAGGAGGACATTGCAGAGTTGGGGAGGGGCCTAAGACGAGTAGCACACACAGTATCCTTCTCAGAGGTGCTGCCTGTCAAAGGCATGGGGGAGGCGAGGGTAATTAGCACCATGCAGTTTAATGAATGGTTGAAAAAATGGTGCAGAGCACAGGGATTTGGCTTCATTGGGAACTGGGGTTCCACCTGGAGGACACCAGCCTATACTGGCAGGATGGTCTGCATCTGTCCAGGAAGGAACAAGTCTTTTGAGCAATCGGTTTAAATGCTTCATTTGCAAGCTTTTAAACTAGTCAAAGGGAGGCACTGACAAGCAGCAGGAAAATCCCAGCCTCTCCACAAACAGGGTACTAAATGAGAAAAAGACTGAGGTAGAACGGTCAGTGGGGATGCTGCAACAGAAGGTAAAGCCATCAAAAATGGAGAGCAATGAGTACCAATGCTCGTAGTCTGGGTAACAAGCTTTCTGAATTAGTGGCCTTGATGGAGGAGGAACAACTGATATCATGGCAGTCACAGAAACATGGTACACAAAACCATGACTGGGACATAAACATACCAGGATACACTATCTACAGGAGGGACAGGGAGGGTAAAAGAGGAGGAGGAATAGTTCTTTACATAAGGGAAGGAATAAAAGCAACAGAACAAAAGGGTAAACAGGGAGGAGAAGAAGCACTGTGGGTAAATTTGGAGACAGGCAATGGCACCACAATCCGCACAGGGGTTGTATACAGACCCCCTTCTCAGGGGGAGGAAATGGACAAGGAAATGATAGAAAGTATACTTAGAATGGCAGAAAAAGGGGAGATATTGCTGATGGGTGATCTGAATATGCCAGATGTTAACTGGATTGCAGTTGCAGCTGCCACTTCAAAGAGTGCAGTTATTCTAGATGCCCTACAGGGGGCATGCCTTAGACAACTAGTACTGGAGCCCACCTTCGAGAGGGGACAATAGACTTGATTCTCTCAAATGGAGATGGAGAGAGGATCACAGATGTAGAAGTGGTAGCCATCTGGGAACTAGCGACCATAGAACAGTATGGTTCACAATAAACAGCAATAGAGTCAAGCCATACAAAGACAAAAGTACTAGACTTTAGGAGGACTGACTTTGCCAAAATGGGTGAGTGCCTAAGGAATGCACTAGCAAATGGGCAGGAAGGAGGGTGGAAGAACAATGGGAATAATAAAACTGCCATCACAGAGGTAACTGAGCCTTTGTGTGAAGCAAATAAACAAAACAAATGATGTAAGAAACCACTATGGTTCTCAAAGGAAGTGGCAGTGAAGGTTCAAGAGAAAAAGAAAGCATTCAGGGAGTACAAGGAATCACAGAAGGAGCAGGACAGAGAACTGTATCAGTTAAAGCAAAAGGAGGCTGGGAAGGCAGTCAGAACAGCAAAGGCCCAAACCAAGAAAAAGATAGCCAACTCAGTTAAGAAGGGGATAAACCTTTTATAGGTACATCAGGGAGCGAAGGAAGACCAGGGAGGGATAGTGAGGCTTAAAAAGGGAGGAGGGTGGGCAGAGGGAGACTGTGAAAAGGCAGAGATACTAAACAAATATTTTTGCTCAGTATTTACAAATGAAGAGGGGGAGGTACATTAAACAAACAGTAGAAACACTCTGAATACAGAAGTTGATACCAGCCCATTTACAGAAGAAAGGGTTCTGAAAGAACTCTTAAAACTGAAGGTGGACAAAGCAATGGGGCCTGATGGGATTCATCCCAGAATTAAAAGAGCTAAGGGTAGAACTAGTGACACCACTGACTACCCTTTTAACAAATCATGAGAGGATGGAGGGCACCCGAGGACTGGAGGAGGGCAGATGTGATTCCCTTCACAAAAGTGGGAGCAAGGCAGAAGCAGGAAACTACAGACCTGTTAGTTTAACCTCAGTGATAGGGAAAATGATGGAATCACTTCTGAAGGAAAGAATTGTCGAGTATCTAGAGGCCAGAGGGCACAGGACCCTAGGCAGCATGGATTCACAGCGGGAAGGTCATGCCAGACGAATCTGATAGATTTCTTTGACTGGGTAACAAAGTAGTAGATCAGGGAGGGCTGTGGACATGGCCTACCTAGACTTTAGCAAGGCATTTGACACAGTCCCACACAAAAAATTAATATACAAGTTAGCCAGCCCGGGAGTGGGTCCCAAGATGACAGCCTGGGTAAAGAATTGGCTGGAGAATAGGACACAGAGAGTAATAGTAAATGGAGTCCACTCAGAAGAAAGGAGGGTTACTAGTGGGATACCGTAGAGTTCAGTATTAGGTCTGGTCCTCTTCAATGTCTTTATAAGTGACATTGCAGAAGGACTGGAAGGAAAAGTATGTCTCTCTGCAGATGACACAAAGATCTGCAACAGAGTTGATGCACAGGGTGGGGTGGAAAGGATGGGAAGGGACTTGGCAAGTTTAGAGGAATGGTCAAATGTATGGCAGCTTAGATTCAATGCTAAGAAGTGCAAGGTAATGCACCTGGGAAACAAAAACCCAGGGGAAGAGTACACAATGGGGGGTGAGATACTAACAACAACAAAAATGGTAAGGGACCTGGGGGTAGTCATATCAGATGACCTAAAGGTGGGCAAGCAATGTGAGAGGGCAGCAAGGAGGGCTGGGGGATACTGGGATGCATAGGGAGAGGCATCACCAGTAGAAAACAGGAAGTTATTATCCATCTGTACAGACAGCTGGTGAGACCCCATCTGGAGTACTGTGTGCAGTTCTGGAGACTCAATCTCTGCAAAGACATAGACAGGATGGAAGCTGTCCAGAGGAGGGCAACTAAAATGGTGCAGGGTCTGCACCGGAAGACATATGAAGAGAGACTTAAGGAGCTTAATATGTATAGCCTCGAGGAAAGGAGGGAGAGGGGGGACATGATAGAAATGTTCAAGTACCTCAAGGGAATCAACAAAGTCCAGAGGGTAGCATCTTTCAAAAAAAGAGGTGTGCAAGAACAAGAGGGCACAATTTGAAGATAGGGGGGCGGCTCAGAGGTAATGTAAGGAAGTATTTTTTCACAGAGAGGGTTGTGGATGCATGGAACGGCCTTCTGGGGGAGGTTGTGGAGTCAAAAACAGTGGTGGAATTCAAGCATGCATGGGACAGTCATAAGGCAATTCTAGGGGTTGGGGGTAGGAAGAAGTAGGCTGCTGGTTAACTAGGATCTGCAGCTTATCCAGTAGGTAGGGAAATGGGCAGACTGGGTGGGTCAAGCGGTCCTTATCTGCCATCAAATTCTATGTTTCTATGCTTCTATGACATACATAGTATGTCCAAACATGGGCTGTTAATTGCACACTTGAATATAAGAAGTTTGATGTGTCACTTTGTGGAACTGGAGTCATGGGTCAAACTGTACAATCCTGATATCCTCTGTCTCACTGAGACCTGGCTAAAACCATTGGTTACTGACTCCCTCTGCTCCCTGCCAAATTACTCTATTATTCGAAGGGATAGGATATCGAAACAAACGTGGTGGTGGAGTTGCTCTGTATTACAAAAATAATCTGACTGTCTCTCTTCTTGCTATCCCAGATGCTCAATCAGTATGTGAATACTTGCATGCTACCCTTGCTTTGAGAGCCAAGAAACTGCATGTTATCTCTGCGTATAACCCCCCAGCGGGAGGGATTGCGGGTCTAGAGTACCTATTGCAAAATACCTCTCAGAATTTTAATCATAATGAGGTTATCATGCTAGGGGGACCTAAACTTAAACTGGCTTGGGGCTGCTCTCAGTTCTCTTCAATCTCTGACTCATAGCTACAACCTGCATCAGATGATAACATTGCCAACCAGAAGTTTGTCTTCATCACCACTAGGCACACTATTGGTCTGGTTGCTGGTAAACCAGATTGAACACATCTCACCTACTGGTACTCTTGCTGATGCCTTAAGTGACCATTCTCCTACTTTCTGCATCCTGTCCTTGGGGGCACCTCCATCTCCTCCACCACATCTCATCACTCTCACAAACTTTGCTCACCTAGACCAAGAGGTGTTTCTGTATGACGTCTCCAGAATTGATTGGTTGGAGATCTATATATCACACTGTTCTCAGGATGCTCTTAACCTCTTCATCACTAAATTCCTTACTGTTCAATGTAAACATGCCCCAAAGATCACCCAGAGAGTGAGGGGTAAACAAACAAGATGGCTAAACAAAGACTTGCTCAAAAGTTTGCACTTTAGAGATAAACTCTGGAAGCGCTACAAAACATCAGGCCAGCAAACAGATTTCAACGCTTACCGTACACTATGGAATTCATGTAAAAAACAAGTCAGAGCTGCTAAGAGCAAGTACTGTAAAGACCTACTGATTAACTCGGCCAATGATCCCAGAAAATTCTGGTCACACATCAAATCCTTCCTAGGATCCTCACAGTCAACTACCTCTGGTGATATGCTGATAAATGATGTGCATTGCAATGACTTGCAAACCATAGCTAATTCTTTCAACCTGCATTTCTCTGATCTCTCCCAATATACATCTTCCTTCAATCCCGCTGCAGTGTCCTCCCACTCCTCATCAGGAACCTGTCTGGATAAGTTGGAAGTGTTGTCCCCTGTGCCTCCTTATACTCCTTCATTCTGTTTTAAGGCTGTGTCTAGAAAGGAAGTCCTGAAGCTCCTGAGGTCCATCTCTGATCATACCAGCTCTGGCTCAGACTTCCTTGAACCCCGCCTCTTGAAACTTGCAGCTCCCCTTATTGCATTACCGCTGGCCAAAATGTATACATTATCACTTTCGGGTGGAGTGGTCCCTGACCTCTGGAAAGCTGCTCAGATCACACCTGTACTTAAAAAAGGGGATCCTAAGGTTGTCATGAACTACAGACCAATTGCCCTACTCTCAGTACTGAGCAAAATCCTGGAGAAAATTGTCACAACTCAGACAACTGACTATCTACTTAAGCACAGCCTGCTCTCGGATACCCAACATGGCTTCAGGAAAGGACATAGCACGATGACTGCACTCCTTAAATTCACCACTGACACTGTTTCAAAAATGGATACTGGCAATCTGACTGGGGCTGTCTTTATTGACCTCACAAAGGCTTTTGACCTTGTTGATCACACTTTGCTTCTCTCCTCACTTAGACACCTGCATTTCTCCTCCTCTGTTGTTGACTGGTATGAAAGCTACCTAACAAATAGAACTCAAGTGGTGAAATTTAATTCCTCTCTATCGAACAGTACCACCATTAACATTGGTGTACCTCAGGGCTCCATCCTAGAGCCCCTCCTATTATCTCTTTATATAAATAACATTGAAGCTGCTCTAAAATCCTGCTCTGCTATTCTATATGCTGATGATCTTGTCATCTATACAAGTTTTACTAATATAGACACTATCAACACAACCCTTTCCTCTGACTTTAACAATATCCAAAACTGACTATATGACCACAAACTGGCTGTCAACACTAGCAAAACTAAAGCCATGCTGCTTGGATCGGCCCCAAAGCTCCAGGCTTGCACAACAGCACTGACGGTGCAGAACTTAGAACGTCAATTACTGGAATGTGTGACCTCTTTAAAGTACCTGGGCATCCTGCTAGATCAATCTCTTGATCTTAATCTTCATGTACAATCTGTTTGCAGAGCTGTCAACTCCAAACTGGGTGTTGCATATAAGACTAGTTATATGCTCATGCCATCAGCTAAAATGGCCATTGTGAGGGGGATTCTACTCCCCACCCTAACCTATGGGGCTTCCTTATTTCGGGCTGCTCATAAAACTGACCTACTCAGATGGGATATTACGTATAACAACATATGTCGCTATGCCTCTTCTGCTCCTCGGCTTAAACACCACTGTCAGCTTTATAATGAGCTTGATTGTCTGTCTCCGTTAGCTAGTAGGAAATACTACTTTGGCTCTCTTATTGGTTCAATAATTCAAAATCAAACCCCTAGGTGTCTTGCAGCTATGCTTGTTCCTCAGGACACACTCCATGGTCTATGATCAGCTGACAAATCCTTTCTGAATTTGCTGAGGTGCCGCACGAGGAAAGGAACTGTTGCATTTGAACATGCGGCTCCACAGCTGTGGAATTCCCTTCCCCTCGACATTAGACTTTCTAGCTCCCACACATGCTTTAAGAGAAAACTGCACTCAAATCTGCTGATTGCTGATACCTGTTCCTGCTTTCACCCTACCTAATGACTGATGTCTCTGGCCATACAATAGTATTTCCTCACCTCTATATAACCCTCTTACTGCCTCAGCCTGTCTCGCCCCTTCCCTGCCCATATACAATCTTGCACTGCAGGCATCTCCCTTACACTTACATACACTCATATAATCTAATTTCATGGCTTGCTCCCTCTTCCTCACTTACCGACCTTTTCCTTAATGACACCCCTGCTCTCAATGGTTATTTCTTTCTTTTGTATTACCTGTTTTTGTTTTTGTGTACCTTGTTTCTGTTCATATGATGTGCCACCTGAAAATTTATTGTCCAAGGTCCTCTCTATTCATTGCATAGATAGGCACCTATGAACTTATGAATGGTCTACTCTGTATGTCACTGATATATTGTATCCACTTTAACTCATTGTATGTAAAGCGCTTTACTTTGCATGTTCAGATATATTGTATCCTTTCTAACTCATTGTATATAAAGCACTTATAATTTGTTATCCTGTTAAGTTTCTGCATGTCTGTACTCTCCCGGGTCGTGCCTGAAAATAGTCATTTTATGGCTAGTGCACTTACCCGGTTAACAAAAGCTAAATAAAATAAATAAAAAAAGTAATATTAAAATCTCCAGCTATAATATATGGTGGAGAGAGGGCCGAGATCTTTATACATAGGTCATTAAAGAAATTTGGGTCATCTTCATTTGGAGCATAAACTGATACTAATGTATAATTATTCATATTTTTCCTAACATGCGCTATCGAATATCTTCCTTCCTTATCACTAACTTGTGTTATCGTTGGATAGCCAATTCTTTTCAAAATAAGAATTGCTGTGCCTCTAGACTTACTGTTATACTCTGAGTAACAGCCTATTGCTTTAAATAAATTCCTAAAATATGTAAAGTCTTTTTACTTTCAAAATGGGTTTCTTGCATAAACAAGACTTCAGCCTTCTTTCTTTTACATTGATTTATAATTGTCTTAATTTTAATCCTATCATTTACACCCCTCACATTCCATGTCATTATATTAATTGTTCCCATTTACTTTTAATGAAAACAAAGAAAGAAATGCCATTCTTACAGCCATGCCGCCTGTGCCAGACACTCACCAATCTTATCTCCCCCCCATTTTATCAAAATTACTCTTTTTTTTTTTAATAGACAGGAAAATAACTTTTTTCTCAGCCTACCCCTCACCTTATCCACCCAAATACCCTACCTTTAAGACTTAAAAGGAATAAAATCAAACTTAACTTTATTGATAGATTAGCTATAAACCATCCTTGTATAAATATGTTGCTATCCTCATTTACCTGACTGAAACTCAGCACAATGATGTATTTCCATCCCTTTCTACCCATCTTACCCCCTCCCCCACTAACAAGACAGGTGAAATACATCTGGTATCCCCACATCTGACACCAGGTGTACCACTGTTGGACTGTCTGAGACATCACACGGAACCCCAGGTTAGGAGTACATAATCTCTCCTTTTTTTTGCCTCTCTTTCCCCTTCTTCCTTTCCATTTTCTCTTTCCTCTTTTCTCAACATCTCTTTCTCATCCTTTTCTTTTCTTCATACCTCACTCTCACCACCCCCTCTTAATCCCACATTCTCTCAACCTCTTTCCCTTCTTTTTCCCAACTCTTTAGTTTCACCCTATTCTAAAGTCCTACTGCTACCTTTCCTCTCTAATTCCCCCATCTCCTTCAATTATTTTCCTCAGAAGACTCTGCAAGCCATTGTTTTATTGCTTTTTTCCTGCTTCCATGGGGGACAAAAAAATTCTATTCCTTCCTTGATACCAAACTTTCAACTTTGCCGGGGGGGATCATCATGAATCTGATACTTTCTTTAACTAATAGTGCCTTAGCATTTGCAAATGCCTTCCACTTATTCAAAACTTCATAAGGGAGATCCAGATAGACTTGAATATTTATATCTCCCACTTTAATACCATTGTCCAGCCTTGCTTTCCTTAAGATAACTTCTTTATCTTGAAAATAATGAAGTTTAATGAATACGAAATGTGGTTGGGAGCCTCTATAATTTTAGTTTCTGGTTGCTCTATGAGCTTGATCAAGTTCTATCTTTTTTTCAGGGTATGGCCTATGTCATGCCTCTGTAAGTAACTCCTCAAAATATTCAACAGGTTCGAACCTCTCCAAACCTTCCGATATGCCCCCAAGATTTTAATTTCCTTTCTTACTTCTCATCTCAAGTTCTTCTATTTTCATTTGTACATTTTCTAACTCTTCTGAGTGTTCTGCTATTTTTGTTTTCAAGGGTGTCATGGTGTCTTCAAGTGTACTCAGCCTTTCCTCCAGTTCACTTGTTCTTATTGATAGAGAATTTATTTTTTGAACCAAATCTGTTACTGAATTTGCAAAGTCTGAAACAGAGGTTTTGACATCTCTAAAATCTTCTCTTATTACTTTAACTCATTCTATCTGATGCTGCCATTTTGGGTCAGGTTAAGCAATGGATGAGTCTGATGCCATATGGCGCTAATGGGTAAAATGGGTTAAGTATTTCTTGAAGATCCACATTCTGTTGTTGTTTTATAGATGTTCCCGGGTCTTCAACATTTCCTTGCAACTTAACCTGTACTTTATATCCATTTACTCTCTACTTGAGGTTCTCAATATTAGTTCCCTCTTGTATAGGAGGAGTATTTTATAGGCCATCTTCTCTGCCCCATTGATTACTCTGCATTTCCACTTCCAGCTTTTCAGCATCTATTTCTTCAAAATTTATCTGATCCCCCTTCTGCTTTTGTTGTATTTTTTTCCTATAGCCATTTCTCCCATTCTTCCCACTTATTTCTTGTTGATCATTTTGTTCACCATTTTGTTCATTATTTCTAAGTGACTGGACTATTAAATTATCTTTGCTTCCTGAGCAATCTGCATATTCTTCATCTTGTGTATTGGCTTCCATAGCAGAATAGCCAGAAAGAGTATTAAATGAATTGTAATTTTGAAACACCTTTTCTAATGGTTCCGCTAAGTCAGGCTCAGTAATTGAAGTAGCCTTGTTACAAATTGGGGATTTAAAATAATTGTGTGGTAGCAAGGATTCTTTATAACAGATCAAACAGACAATTTAAGTATAGTGCATAAAAACGCATGGTCTGAGTTTATCAATTTATTGTCCAAAATAAAGAAAATAAAGGATATTTACAGAAAGGAAAACAAGTGGGTGTTAGTCCTTCACACCAATGCAAATCATCAGGATATAATTTTTCTCCAACCAAGTATCAATAAAAGAATTCCTGAAATCTTCCTTCCTTTCAGTGTGTAAACCTTCCACGCTTAGCTCTTCTTAGCTCTTGCTCAGTCTCAGATCAGAAGGCAACTGACCATCTCACTCACTGTCTTCCATACTATCTCTCTAGCCCTCTGGTGGACTACCTTATATAGCTGCCTGATGTGACATCAGAGGTCATGTGATACCATCATTAACAGAAAAACAGTATTTTCAACCTTTACATTTCATACAATCATGACCTAGTATTCCTGGCTTAATGCTATCCTCCATGTCCATCAGACACGTTCTTAAGGAGTCTCTGTTCTTTAAGGAAAGGACTAAGAACTCCTTAATTACAGGGGCATGACATCACACTTGGGAGCTGGCTCCTCCCCTACTGTGACATAACTGACTGCTTCTCCCATAAATGCAGCCATTTCAGGGGCTGCCAACCTTATAGCAGGACCTCTGGAAAACATCTCTTGGTATTTACTTTATGCCTTTTTTTTATTACTGGCCCATTATAACAATTGCAAATGTTTATTTCAGTGTTCAGTAGGTATCACTAGTCTTGGAAAATGTAAATAGATAAAGGTGCGCTCCTCATCTATTTACTACTCTTGTTAAAAAAAATAATCATTTTTACTCAAAACATAACAATACTTCATTTCCAAGGCAGACATTTATTACATACTTCCACAGTACTGCTTGTAACTTGTATATATTTGTTTTCTATTCAGCAACCAACTTTTTCTGTATGATATAGCCTTGCAAAACAGCTGTCGACTGAACTCTTGCAGCCGTTGGCTAACATTTCATTTTCAGCCCTCATTTGTGCTGCCAGCAAAGACACTTTTTTGCTGTACCTGAAACATGCAGCATTCCTTTATTTGGGCAACATAGAGCTTGATATTACTATAAACTCCCTTCATTCTCTCTAGAGAGACTTATTTTTATTATTTCCCAATTGAGTGTGGCTCAGGCTACACTCGTTACGGTGTACAGAAGCACCGAACCACTCGAGGGAACTTCACATTTATATACTGGGGTTTTAAATCTATTTTAACTCTGCATAGCCATCCTATTTGCAGGCAAACTGCCCCTGGCAGCTAAATAAACATTTTCAGACATTTTTCTGTTTATTCCTGCATGATCGTACTAATCAGTGCCTGCATGATCGTGCGACATATGCGAATACGCGATTATGCGCACATTCATCGCAGACGATCAGACAGCTCGGACCCGTTTCGGGAATACTGCATGAAACAACAGAGGAACCATTTCTTCCATTAAGATACAGTACTAAAGGAGCTGTTTATTTTTTAAACTGAGGACACAGGTATTTCAACAACAGGGGATAGAAAAGAAAAGAAAATAAGATATCAGGTTGGCCACCCTGGTAGGGAAAAGAAAGGATAGTCAGAAAAGAGAGAAGAAAGGACACAGTATAATAAAAAACATTAGGGGATTGTCTGTTTTAAATCCTCATTCTGGCACACTCCTCCTCACACAAGAAGGCAACCATACAGATGTTTGCCGTAAACCCCTCCACCCTAGGAAGGGTTGGAACTTCCACCCACCCATCTCCAGAAGTTCCCCTCAGAGACCCTTAAACAATTAAATGGTATAAAGCATTCAGTTTATACAACCCATTCTAACAATACAGTTTTTCATAGTTTCATTTCCCTGAGGTGTGTACTATGTGCTTTATGCACAAGCAAAGCTCCCACTGGCTGAATAGTGCCATTAGGAACCTGGTCTGCTCTAAACCTTGACAAAAAATCAGCATTTTGATGTTGCATTCCAGCCCTATGCCTAACAGAAAATTTGTATGACTGGAGCACCAAATACCATCTTAAAATGCATGAATGTTTGTTCTTCATCAGGTTCAACCAACATAGGGGGTTGTGATTAGTAACAACAATGAATTCATTGCCCCACATGTAATATTTGAGGGCCTCTATTGCCCACTTGATGGCTAAACATTCCTTCTGTACAGTAGAATATTTTGTTTCTCTCTCATGAAGCTTTCTACTGATAAACAGGATAGAATGGTCTCCTTGGTGGTCATGTTGACTTAGAACAACCCCTATGCCTGTGTCAGAGGTGTCTGTTTGTAGTTCAAGGGGCTTGGTGAAATAAATCAGGGCTATGTAAAACTGGGGCGGAACACAAAATTACTTTTATTTTCGTGAATGCCCCCTCACATGCTGAACTCCATTTTACTTTATTTGGGTTTTGGTTTTTCGATAAGTTAGTCAGGGGAGTAGCAATTGTAGAGAAGTCAGGAATAAAATGTCGGTAGTAACTTGCTAGACCTAGAAAGGACCGGACGTGACATTTTGTGGTTGGCACAGGGCTATTTGGTACAACTTCAATTTTACTTATTTCAGGTTTCACCATCCCATGCCCAATAATAAAACCTAAATAGCAGGTCTTGGTTTTGGCTATGGCACATTTTGATGGATTAATGGTAAGGTCTGCATCCTTAATGCTCTGAATAACTGCACTGAGGTGTACCAAGTGTGTATACCAGTCTGGTCTGTAGATGACAATGTTATCTAGGTATGCTGCACTATACTCATTATGTGGTCTTAAGACATAACCCATGTACTGTTGAAAGGTAGCTGGAGCTCCATGCAAGCCAAATGGCATGGTGGTAAAATGGTACAGTCCATTCGGGGTACAGAAAGCAGTTAAGTCTTGGGCTTGGGGTGCTAATGGTATCTGCCAGTACTCGTTTGTCAAGTCTAGGGTACTGATATACTTGGTAGAACAGATTTGGTCTAGTAAATCATCAATTTGAGGCATTGGATATCCATTGAATTCTGAAACATCATTTATTCTTTGGAAATCCAAACATAATCTAAGCCCTCCTTCCTTCTTATGTATTACTACCAAAAGTGAAGCCAAGGGGCTGCGGGAAAGAACAATCACCCCTGCTTTCTCCATTTTCATTACCTCTGAAATCACTTCAGGCCTGATTTTTTCTGGAAGCCTATATGGTTTCTGGTGAATAGGCTTAGTTTGTGTGACTCTTATGTCATGTACCACCCCCTTTGCTCTACCTGGAATTTTGGTAAAGGTCTCTGAAAAATATGTTATGAGATGATCAATCTCTTGTCTCTGTGTCCTGTCTAACTGAGGGTTTATCTGTATGCCATCCTCATTTTCTGTTGTCTCTAACTTTTCAGGCTACGTCTATCCAAATTCCTCCCTCTTCAGGGTTAATAAACAGTGTTGGGGCCTGTGGCTTTTCTACCCACTTTCGTAGCAGATTTGCATGGTATATTTTCTTCAAGGGTCTATGGCCAGACGTTTCTATTTCATAATTGACTACACCAGTCTGGCGTAGTACCACATAAGGCCCTTGCCATTGTATCAGCAAATTATTATCAGAAGATGGCAGTAACAATAACACTTTTTCACCTGGTTCAAACATCTTAGTTTTTAACCCCACATCATACAGTTGTTTTTGCTTACATTGAGTCTGGTCTACATTCTGATGTGCTATTGTTACATATTTTACCAAACACTCCCTTAAAGAGGTCATGTACTCCAGAATGTTTTTACATGCCACATTGGTTCCTGCCTCCCAATGTTCTTTTACCACATCAAGCGGACCTCAGGGATTTCATCCATATAATGGGGTAATAGGAGCGAATCCTGTGGTGGATTGATGCACCTCCCTGTAGGCGAATAGCAGATAGGGAAGGAACTTATCCCAATCCCTGCCTTCATCATGCACAAACTTCTGTAGCATGCTTTTCAGAGTCTTATTAAAGTGCTCTACTAGACCATTAGTTTGGGGATGATAGGGAGAAGTTCATATAGCTGATACTCCCAACAATTTATATAGCTCCTGCAACATTACAGATGTGAAGTTACTATCTCTGTCTGTTAGAATGACTTTTAGAATTCCCATCTGACTGAACACCTTGGCTAATTCCTCTGCAATGTGAGGAGCGGTGACAGTCCTCATTGGAATGGCTTCAGGGTACCGAGTGGTGTAATCACATATCACTAAGATATACTGGTTACCCTTAGAACTCTTAAGGAGTGGACCAACCACATCCATAGTCTCTCTGTCAAATGGGGTAATTACATGAGGTATAGACTGCAGGGTACTGAGTCGTTCTTCCCTTTTTGGGCCACTAGTTGGCATTTCGGGCAAGCCTGACAGTATGCAGCTACATCTTGATGAAAACCCTGGCCAACAGAATCGAGACAGAATGCACTGTATTGTTCCATCTCTTCCCTCATGTCCGGCCATGGGGATGATATGTGCTACAGCAAATCCATCACTTTTTCCCTGTACTTTACTGCTACTACTAACTGTTCAGTCTCTTCAGCAGTTACTGGATCAACAATAATGCAATACGGTATTTTATCTTTAAGGATACAACGTGATTGTTCTGGCAGTACATGTTTGTTCTCCTGCAAAAACAAAGTTTGTAAAGTCACATCCTGTTTCTGTTCCTGTGCAATATCCTGCACTGGAGCACCTGGTATATGAAGTTGGCTTCCAACCTGATGCAAGTCCTTTCAGGCTTCTTTTTCCCTTTTTCTAGCCTTTCTGGTCTTGCTGCCAGCCTGAAAATAGTCTGTATCGAAAGGAAAAATGTCCTACAATGGCTGTATTTTAGCCTAGGACCTGGTAACCACATGTACAGGTTCTTGCAAGGCAGTATGGTTTTTCATCAGGAGATCAATGCGAGGGAAATCCTGACCAAAAATAACAGGAACTGGTAGACGTGGGACTAATCCCACCAACATATTATGACTCTTGTTGTTCACAGTAATGTCTAAACAAGCTGTGTGATTTTGATGGATGTCTCCATTAACACAACTAACAGTTGTATCACAGTCATGTTTGGGTACATCCAGGGCCAAATCTGCTCTGATCAATGTCTGATGACTCCCTGAGTCTAGTAGGCCCAAAGTTTGCTGCTCCCCAATTCCTACAGATGTCACATATCCAAAATTAGCTAGAGCTATGTGGGTTAGGTCAGATCATTTATTGGGGCAGTTCCTCATGATATGCCCTTTCCCTAGGCAGCCATAGCATATAATCTTGGAGTAAGGGATCCTACCACCTCTCTCCTGTCTATAGATCTGTCTCTGGGAATTAGTATCAGAAAAAGGGTGCCTTGCCAGAGTGCTGGATTGTCTTGTGTTACCTTGGGTACCTCTGGCTCTGGTGGTTTATGCTACCAAGTAGTCCTCTGCAAGCTTGATGGTGTCCTCTGCTGTCTTGGGTTTGTGCTCTTTTACCCACAATTGTACATCCACTGGTAGCACTTGAATGAACTGCTCGATCACTATTAGCTTCATTATCTGATCCACAGTCTTGGTAGTGGGCTGCAGCCACTTGCCACAATAGTCTCTTAGGTGAGCATACGTTTCTCTGGGAGCATCTAGGCTGGCCATTTTCTGGGAGCGAAAATGCTGCCTGTATGTCTTTGTACTTATATTGTACCAGCGTAAGATTTCTTCCTTGACTCGGTCATAATTCATACTGTCAGCTCCACTTAGCTGACTGTATACCAGCTGTGCCCTTCCTGAGAGGTAAGGGACCAATCTAATCACCCATTGGTCCCTGGGCCAGTTGCAGGTTTGGGCCACCCTCTCAAAGGTTGTCAAGTACACCTCAATGTCATCAACCTCTGTTAACTTAGTCAGTTTTATGTCTCTAGGAGCAAGTCTATCCGGCTGTCCCTGTGTCATATACTGGATGGCTTTTAGGGTCGCTGTCCACTTCTCATCCTGTCTCTGTCTCTCTTTGGCTTGTATTCTCTGATCCTCGTCCCTCTGCCTCTGGTCCTCCTCTAGATGGCACTCCATCTTGAGTTGGCGTAGACTAAGCCATTTTAACAACTCACTGGAGTCATCTGGTGCTGGGATGTCTATCTTTCTTCCCTCTTCTCCTTTTTAGGATTACCAGCCACTGCTGTGGCTCCTACACATTGTCCTCATCCTTGGTTCAAAACATCTTAGGCCGTGTTACTGGATTCAAACCTGGTGATGATTGTATGCCAGTTCTCTGACTTATGAACTATGTCAGATGAAATGCACTAATATCTGTTTGCTCACTTTTTTCATCTGTTAGGGTGTTTTTGTAGCAACACCCCCTGGCAACACCTTCCGAGCAGCCTTGATGTACCAGGGTAAGAGATCCCACTTTTGACACCAGTTGTGGCAGTGAGGATTCTTTATAACAGATCAAACAGACAATTTAAGTATAGTGCATAAAAAACGCATGGTCTGCGTTTATCAATTTATTGTCCAAAATAAAAAAAATAAAGGATATTTACAGAAAGGAAAATATGTGGGTGTTAGTCCTTCACACCAACGCAAATCATCAGGATGTAATTCTTCTCCAACCAAGTATCAATAAAAGAATTCCTGAACTCTTCCTTCCTTTCAGTGTGTAAACCTTCCACGCTTAGCTCTTCTTAGCTCTTGCTCAGTCTCAGATCAGAAGGCAACTGACAATCTCACTCACTATCTTCCATTCTGTCTCTCTAGTCCTCTGGTGGACTACCTTACACAGCTGCCTGATGTGACATCAGAGGTCATGTGATACCATCATTAACAGAAAAGCAATATTTTCAACCTTTACCTTTCATACAATCATGACCTAGTATTCCTAGCTTAATGCTATCCTCCATGTCCATCAAACAGGTTCTTAAGGAGTCTCTATTCTTTAAGGAAAGGACTAACTAATCCTTAATTACAGGGCGTGACATCACACTTGGGAGCTCCTCCCCTACTGTGACATCACTGACTGCTTCTCCCATAAATACAGCCATTTCAGGGGCTGCAAGCCTTATAGCAGAACCTCTGGAAAACATCTCCTGGTATTTACTTTATACCTTTTTTTATTACTGCCCATTATAACAATTGCAAATGTTTATTTCAGTGTTCAGTAGGTATCACTAGTCTTGGAAAATGTAAATAGATAAGGGTGTGCTCCTTATCTATTTACTCTTGCAAAAACTAGGATCCTACTGCTCTTGTTCAAAAAAATAATCATTTTTACTTAAAACATAACAATACTTCATTTCCAAGGCAGACATTTATTATAGGCTTTCACAGTATTGCTTGTAACTTAGACATATTTGTTTTCTATTCAGCAACCAACATTTTCTGCATAATACAGCCTTGCAAAACAGCTGTGGGCTGAACTCTTGCAGCTGTCGGCTAACATTTCATTTTCAGCCCTCATTTGTGCTGCTAGCAAAGACACTTCTTTGCTGTACCTGAAACATGCAGCATTCCTTTATCTGGGCAACATAGAGCTTGACAGTACTATAAACTCCCTTCATTCTCTCTAGAGAGACTTATTTCTATTATTTCCCAACTGAGTGTGACTCAGGCTACACTCGTTACGGTTTACAGAAGCACCGAACCACTCGGGGGAACTTCACATTTATATACTGGGGCTCTAAATCTATTTTTACTCTGCATAGCCATCCTATTTGCAGGCAAACTGCCCCCGGCAGTTAAATAAACATTTTCAGACATTTTTCTGTTTATTCCTGCATGATCGTACTAATCAGTGCCTGCATGATCGTGCGATTATGCGAACATGCGATTATGCGCACATTCATGCACACGATCGTACAGCTCGGACCCGTTTCGGGAATACTGCATGAAACAACAGAGGAACCATTTCTTCCATTAAGATACATTACTACAGGAGCTGTTTATTTTTTAAACTGAGGACACATGCATTTCAACAACAGGGGATAGAAAAGAAGAGAAAATAAGATATCAGGTTGCCCACCCTGATAGGGAAAAGAAAGGATAGTCAGAAAAGAGAGAAGAAAGGACAGAGTGAAATAAAAAACATTAGGAGATTGCCTGTTTCAAATCCTCATTCTGACACAAATTGAATATGTTTTCTGCATCTTGTTTGCCCCCAGATTCTCCAGAGGTATTCCCCAAGTCTCTACTATTTTTATTATGCTTGGTTTGTGTCAGTTTCCCTGCTTTTTCTGCAGCCTTTCAAGAATCATGAAGTTCCTGAGTGCACTGAGACCTTTGAGACATATCAACTTTTTCCTTGCTTTCTTAGATCTTATTTTCTGAAGTGGCTTATAACCCAAGTTCTACAAAATATGTATATTTTCCTTTTCCCCCTTTTCCTTCACTTTCTCCTTCTCCTTCACCAAAATCAAAGGGGGAATTGATAGAATTCAATAAACCAATGTATTTTATTACTGTTAAGACTATGCAAGTTTGTATTCAGCATTCTGTGTGCCTAAAAGTGCAAAACATCGATACTCAGACATTCAGTCAGATCCAGAGCCTTTGTTCCTCTTTACAGCACAAAACTCTCTTCTGGAAACCACAGGACTCCTACAAATATACAAAAAGGCTGCACAATAAGATCCGAGATAGCCTCTCGCATCAACAACCCAAACCTCTCTACACACTACAAGGCTCTCCAGCTTCTCCTCCTCTTTCTCTCCTATCTCCTGCTGGCCCATTGCAACACCCTCACTATTGGACCAAAGAGCGTCAGTCCTTCCTTCTCTTCACCACAGATCCTGCAAGCAACAGCATTCTTCAAATAAACAACCAAAGCAGTAAGAGTCTCTTTTTCTTTTTCAATACAGTCTGATATCCTAATTGCAGCAGTAAACACTTTTTTTTACAAAAAATATAGCTCCTTGCCGTTCGACCAGAGCAAATCCTTTATTCAGCATATAACTGGTGCAAGAGGGCAGAATGCTACTGTTCGCATGTACAATAGAATCTAGCATCTTTTCTCCCTTTAACAACATACAGCTCTTATTTAGATGCAGTGAAACTTCTTGGCTTTAGAGGAAATAAAGATGAAAAAGAATACTTATCCAGCTAGTTTATTTGTAAAAAAATGCAGTACCCTACTGGAAACCATTGCTCCCCTCTCCACCATAGATCCGTACAGCAGTAGCATGTTTTAAACTCTTGTCGCCATTACTCTACAGCAGAGAATATAAAGAAGGGGCACAAGAAAAGCAAGGGAAGGGAACAAAAGGGAAGGAGTATAGCGCAGTGGTTTAAGGCTCTGAGCTGCAAATCTGGTGACATCCAGCAGATCAGACCTCAGTTTGAATCCCACAGCTTCCACTTGCATACTGTGTGACCTTGAACAGTCACTTAACTTCCCTGTGCTCCCAGGTCGCATGTGTAAAAAAGCTTTCGGCTTAATGTGCTACTCCTGGTTAAACAACTAAAAAAAAAAAAAAGCAGACAGGTAATGCAGCTCTTTTAGTCAAATTTTGGGTATGTAGCAAAAACATCTTCTTATTCACGGTGCTTTACTAATGCCATTCTTTGCCATCATTTTTTCCAGAGCTTAGCACTCAACGTAACTGCCCACTAGCTTTTAACTTTGTTTTTGACATTTAAATAGCTTACAAATGTCTCTTCCGAAAAGGAGAATTGAAATTTTTACTTATCTAAGTGCTCTATTGATATATTTAAGATAGAGATGCAAGATTATAGGCATCTTCTCTCCTCCTGGTCCATAGTGTGTCTGCTCAGTTCCGCAGCACGTCCGCCATCATGCTTCCTACCGTCATCATCCCCACATTTTTTAGTGCATGGAAAAAAAATGGTAGCTCACGAAAAAGGAATTTTTCACTCATGAAAAAAGAATGGATCTCACGAGAAAGAATCCTTTTTTTGCTAGATCAATCCTTTGCCTAACTTTCTCCCTCTATCCTGGAAAGTGATCTTCCGTTGAAAACAATTGTAACTTAAAAATGTAATAACTTTGCAACAGACTAAAATGTTTGCACCAAACAAATGCATGACAGTTCTGTTACCCAAAAAAATTACACCAAAATCCCACACTGTCTGGATGCAAGTGATGAGGAAAAAACTGCATAAAAAGGTGACTTTTAAGGTTGTTGCACTATCTCAGAATCCGTACATCCCACCAGAGTGAAACATGCCACGTCAAGAGACCTACCCCTTGAAACAGCACATACCAAATTTTGTGCAAATCCTTTGTTGGTTGCAAAGTTATTAAAGTACAAAGTCTGAGGTTTAACATTAAACAGGCTACTCATCCCTAACTATAGGGGCATGACCGTGCCACTATAATACAGATCTTTCACTTATCTACAAAGCTTGTTAGGCTAGTCTTGCCTTTTATACTGTAAGCATGAAATGGTGCTACGATTGAACCATTTTTTATACCAGTTTTGATGCACTTGTTCTTTTCTATACTTTCTTTTTCTAGCAGCCTAGGCAAGACTTTGGACCCTCCTTCCATCACCCTCAGTGTTCCATCCCCACCCATGGAACTCCTGGGGTTTGACTCTCCATTCTTGCCTTAGCTCACTCCTAACTCTGGCCCCATGCACAGGTAGCCTGTGGCTTGTCCCCTGTAAGTGGGTCCTTGGAGGGGGACCAGGCCTCTGAGGAGAAACTTGAAGTGCCCAGGATATAAGAGTGAGGAGTCAACAAGAAGGAAGCAGGACTCTCAGCTGGGTATGGTGGCATAAGGCCACTTCATTTGTTTCATATCCACCTTTAATTGTTTTGCCCCATAGTACTACCTCTTACCCCATTTACAGTGCATGCTGCTCAGGAGCAACCCTTATACCTGTCAGGGCCACTGGAGGGATGGATGTGCCCCTCCCCTTCTTTGGAATGCCACTACCAGAGCATGTTCCAGTACAGTGATCCAGCTTTGCACCTACTGTACCAGGACCATTGGAGGGATGGGTGAGCCTCTCCCTTTTTTAGAACTCCCCTACCAGCTCTGTTCTAGGATTGTGGTGCCTCCTTTTCACACTCCAAGTGACTGGGTGCGTGCCAACATCAGGTCATTTCATAAGCGAGCACTGTTCTCTACCACATGACTCCTCCAGGCCAGCAGGAGCTGGTCAGGTAATGGAAGAAGGTGCCCTCCCTCCTTGAGGCAGGAGTCATCCATGGTAGATGACAGAACCCTGCCTCTCCAGTCAGCACCAGGTTTCTCAGGCTCAGAGTGCAAACACTGCTGACTAAATGGCAAGTGGCAGTGCTACCACTGTGCTATACAACCAGCTGATATACTTGTAAAACCAGAGGCTTCATAACCCAGTCCACATTTCTTGTTGAAATAATCTGTTTTCTGTTCTGTTCATTTAAAGGAACAAAGTGCATCACTAGAAAGGAGTATAAACATCCCCTTCCAGCCAAAGAAGAATAGTAGGACTTGGTGGCTAAGTGTTATAGAACAGGTAGCTAAAATAGAGAGTTATGACTGGCCGAGACCCATCACATGATCGTAAAGAGAAACTGTTTAATGCACAGATACAGGTTTTGCTTTCTTTTTAGATTGTTTAAGTGCAGCAACATACTTCAGGGTTTGAGTTAAGGTACAGTATAACTGCTGCACAGCCCAGGTGTTGTAAAGCACTCAGATGGTGGCCTCATACCTCACTACATACCCGGGGTATGCAGGGATATGTCTTTATTCACACCCTGTCACATATTATTCTTTATTTATCAGATAGACAAGCTGACCCATACTGTAAAAATACAGAATGGTGCTTTTGGTAATAAATGGCTACTACAGATTGTATCCATTGCCCCTGGGATAATTAATTTTGTTCCTTAAAGAAATAATTTGGAACACAGAAGAAGTCTAAGAAAATATTCAACTTGGAAGACACACTGGTATAGAAAGGGTGTTAAAGTAAAACTTAATGATCTTGTGTCACTGAGCATAGGCTTAGGATAACACAATTTCAGGCAGACCACAAGTCAGATGCATAAAAAATGCATAGTTGCATTTATCATTTTATTTTCATCAAGTAAAAAATACAGAAAGCAAAGTGGTAAGTCAGACAACTGCTTAGCTTCAACAGTCTCTAAGGCTTTTCTTCAGCCTAGCATGGATCAAACAGTGTGAAAGCACACATTACTAGGAGGTCTCCCACCATCCTCAATTAGTATCCAACTAACCACCTTATCTATCCTCACTCAGCACTAAGGTAGGACTTTTTATAAGCTCACTAGAAGTTTGAAAAATTTTCCACTGCCTTTTGATTAACAGCAGACATAACATAAGACTAGCCTCTAGGGGCCACTGTTACACCACAGTGAACAGTTATTTGGCAGCCACCTGGAGGACATTACATAACTTGTTTGCAACATTGTTAAAGGCCAGACCCTAGGTCAGAACATTCTGAGCTTTCCTAAACTCTCCTGCAGGGTCAAATTACCTCATGCTGTCTGCTGCAAAATATATCTTAGAAGGGGTCTGCTAACATCTAGAAAAAGCAGACACAAACTTTTGTTATTCTTATATTAAAACTGTGCTTTCGTTTTGTAACTGTACTCTTAGTTTTGTTTTAGGCTAATATGCACAGAAAGCCATGTAAGCACTTCACAACTTAATTTATAACCAGCCAACCAGCATGTTGGACATTATACAAAACATATAAACTTCTTGGGAATTGGTTTCAATTTATTCCAGGGGTGTCCACGATGACAGGGTTCACCCTGTCATACATCCTCCCGCATAAGAGGGCAACCATCCTACGGTTGTCCAAATCTCAACTAATACCCTGAAAGAGTGTGGAGCTTTGGTCCACCCTCACTAGAAGTTCTGTCGCAGGGTCCCTTTCATAAAAACATTTGTAAAGTATCCTATTTATAACAATACAAATACCCTGAGACATCACACATCATTCTGAAATTAGTCTCTCCATTAGTAGATTACAACATCATCACATACATTTAGGAGAAAAAACCACTAATAACAGTTTTATGCTATCTACTGACTTTCCCTAACCAGATACACTCGAATGGCTGGACAATCCAGCACCCAGTAGAACTGCTTTCAGGAGAAGAATTACCTTGTTCCATCCCCACTTAGACATTTAAAGATAGGCTAGTAACATACCACACTGGATGCCTAACAGCCTGTCCCTAACCTCTGAGTTTTCATATGTTATCTTATACACTTCTAGTGGTGCCAGCTACCACCTAGTCTCTTCTGTTCTATGTGGAAGTGTCCCCCTCCTCCAAGGGTGCCATCTCTTGTTTTTCACCCTCTGGATTACTCCCCCCTCATCACTATCAAGGGTTGCTATCTGTCTGCCCTTACAACAGGTCTTATAGTATTCTGCCACCTGCTTGGACATGCCTGGCCAATAGAAATGCAGGGTGAGTCTAGCCAATACCTTCCCATGGCTCACATGCCCCAAGTGGCTGGAGTGCACATCCTCCATAACCTTTTTCCCATATGCCATGGGTACCACTACCTGGGCATCCACTTGCTTCATCTGGGGGTTGGGACTTATATGATATAGAACTTCCTTCCTAAGTTCATACCACCATAACCTGTACCCCCACACTGCCATTAACCTGTCTCCCATCCTTGATTTTTACATATTCTCTTAACTGGATAATTTCAGGATCCCCCACCTGCAACTTTCCCAAGTCCACACCAGGAGAACAATCATTTTTCATAGGAGGAAGTATAAAACATGCAAAAGTCCCTTCAGCCAAAATGGCTCCTTCCATGTTGCTTGAAGTCTTCTGCCCCAGTAATACATATTTTTTTTATTTATTTGTGTCTAGGATTACAAATACCTTTGAGCTAAGAGCTCTTTTACAAAGTTTCAATGTCAGCAGATAAACAATATAAACAGGACAATTCAGTAAAGAAGCCAAGCTACATGGTAATCAGTCAGTTACAAGAACAACGATAATGCATATACTTAGGTCAAAATCAGCCAGTGGCATTGTCAGTACACACAGAGTATAGAATGGGAGGAGGAGATGGATGGAGGAGAGGACATGGGAGGAGGGAGGTATGGGAGGGAGGAGGAGGAGGGAGGAGTGGGAGGTAGGGAAGGTTAGTAACAGAAGTGCTAAATTGTTAGGGGTTATGACAAGAGATTAAGTCCTGTTAAGGAGAGTGGATTAAGGGAGACAATCACAGGAGCTTGAGGCTGAGAGCAGCAGACAGAGCTTGGATTTGAAAGAACCAGGCTTGGGTTCCAAGGAAATGTCCCTACTGAGACCATTCAACCAGATTGGGGCCCTATGAATGAATGATCTTTTTCCCTAAGTGGTATGGAAGCGAGGACCTGCAGGAGTTGAGATTCAGAGCCTTGGGTGTGGTGAGGATTACGATGGAGGCAAATGAGATCTTGAACTCCAGGAGGTGAAAGGCCTAGGCTATTTTCTTTGCCATTTTGCATGTTTGATACTTGATGCAATTTGTGAGTTGTAACTAGCCAATTTGTGCATAGAGGTCACATGAGTGAGTGAGATGGTGTGCTTCCGTGATGAGACGACATGCTTTATTGAGAGCTGTGGAGATGTGCCAGAGGGCAGTAACAGTGGCTGAGCTGTAGATGATCAGGCCATAGTCTATTAAGGAGACAAACAAGCTCTGAACAGCTACCCTTAATGCTTCTAGAGTGAGGTATTGCCTGTGTCTGTAGAGTAGCCCAATACAAGCTCTGTTGGTAGCCCATTCTTCCTCCTAACCTGCCCACATCAGAATTGGCACCTTAAATCTGTATTCCTTTTTCAGGATACTTAAGAACTAGATGCATTCATTAAGGGTACAAGCCTACATTATATGGCACTGACACTTTCCACTCTTTGTATGGCACTCACACTAACTTTGAACTATGTCTCCAGGGAAGGGGAGAGGATAGGGGTATTGGGATGTATTGTGCATTGTATTGTAGTGTATTGTACTGTGTATGTTTTAGTTGTACCTGTATTCATCCAACCATCCTGTATCCTGATGTTTTTATTTTATTTTGTGAGTGGATGTAACTCTTGTTTGTATAAAGTCACACTAATCAAGTACATTAAATTAAAAAAAAAGAGCATCCTAATACAATTATTTGTAGCTTTGGTGACGCTATCTATGTACAGACCATAAGATAAGTTACTGTCAGTCATGACTCCAAGATATTTAAAGAATTGCACCTATTCAAGAACAGTGCCAAGGCAGTTGGTAATAGTCAGGGGATGTTGCTTGTGCTTATTGTGGGAGCTGCTGAAAAGCATGATCTTAGTTTTTTTATAGTTTAGTACCAATTTGTGTTTACGAAACCATTTCTCTACAAGGGCAAATTCGAGTTGTAGTTGGCTTTGAAGGGATAGGGGGTCCTTGTGGGTAGTGTAAATAATGGCACCATCAGCACAGAGCAGGATTTGTTCAGGGCAAGATAGGGGTAGGCTGTTTAGGAAGAGACTGAATAGAAGGGTGCCCAGGATGGATCTTTGGGAGACTCCTGAGCAAACAGGTCTTGAGTTGGAGAGAACATCCATAATTTTGACTCTCTGAGTGCGGCTATTCAGGTAGCTTTTAAAACAGGTGGAGAAGTCAGGGAAGAGCCCAGCATTATGTAGCTGTTCGAGTAGTAAACGGTGGTGGACAGTGTTGAATGTTTTAGTCAAGTTGACAAAGACCAGCCCAGCTAACTGAGCATTATCGAGAGAACTAGGGATGGCACCGGTGAAAGCCAGAAGGGCAGAAGTGGTGCTATGCCCTTGTCTAAACTCATGTTGCTGAGCAGATAGGATCTTGTGTTTGTCAAGGTATTTAGTAAGTTGGTCAGCTACAATGCATTCAATGGCCTTGGAGAGGGGAGGTAATATGGAGATGGGCCGGTAGTTCACATGGAGAGCCCTGTCACCACTTTTGTGGACCAGGGTAACCGTAGCCAATTTTCATCTGTCAGGGAACTGGCTGAGGCTGAGGGAGAGGTTAAAGATCTTAGTTAAAGGTGCTAACACTTCCTCAAGGGTGAGGGACAACAGTTTGAGGTCAAGTGAGTCCCTGCTGTGTCTGGATTCACCAATTGCATTACGGCTATATTTATGGGCTTCGTGCATCCTGACTACTTTAAAGAAGAATGGGGAGTACTTGGTAGAAGGAGAAAGCTGGCTGCGTATGTTGGGGTGCCATCTTCATCAAAAAAGTCAGGGGGGAGAACACTGCTAAGATCCGTGAATGTGGTATTAAAGGTATTGGCAACAGTTGCAGGGTTCAGAGTTGTAATCCCTTCAATGTCAAGCAAAGTGGGAGAAGTTTTTGGATGTTTCTCAGTAACTTCTTTGATATTATTCCAAAAAGCTTTCCCATTGCCCCAGGTGTTAGTAAGAGCTTCCTTAAAGTAGATACTTTTCTTAAGGTAGATGGATCTTGTGCAATCATTCCATGCTCGTTTGTAGTTCTGGATGTCAGTTTGCATACCGGTGGCCTGAGCTCATAGACAGAAGTGGTCCCTTGTTTTCAGTTGTACTAGTAGGTCTGCGGAGAGCCAAGGTTTGCAATGACCTTTGATTTTGTGCTTTTTGAAGGGAGCATGGGAGTCACAGGCAGCATTAAAGGTGTTGATGAAATAGTCAAGGGCCGAGTTGAAGTCAGCCGCTCTGTCGATAGGTGTCCAATCTTGCACTCTGAGGAGGGATTAGAGGGGTTCCAAATGCCCCCGGGCTAGGACTTTGCTGGTGATTACTTTCAGAGGAGGCTTGCAGAATTTGTTTGACCACTCGCAGATGACAGGGGAATGGTCACTAAGTGTGTCATGGAGGACAGAGATGTTAGAGATGTGATCAGTATGGCTGGTTAGTACCCAGAACAATAGGGTACTTGTGCCTGTTTTGTAATTGTGTCTGGTTGGGGAGTCAACCACCTGGGCAAGGTTTGCCACAGTGATGGCATCCATATGGCCCCCAATTTCAGGTACAAGCCAATTGATGTTAAAATCACCAATCAGGACTGACTCAGAACCAGGAGGTTGGCTTCGGATGAAGTCCTGGACAGAACTGAGACCCTTCCCTTGTTCTTCTGGAGGGATATACACAGATGCAACTGCATTGCCAGTCAAAGTCTTACCTGGGGTCTTCTCTTCTCATTCGCAGTCCTTCACCAAGTTGGGACTGCATCAGAAGACATATGAGGACAGATTAACAGAGCTCAATATGTATACCCTTGAGCAAAGGAGGGAGAGAGGTGATATGATTGAGGCATTCAAACACCTTAAGGGCACTAACAAAGTGAAAGAGTCTAACATGTTTAAATATAAGAAAAATAGCAGGACAAGAGGACACAGCATGAGATTAGAGGGGGGCCGATTAAGGGGGAATGTGAGGAAATTCTTTTTCACAGAAAGGGTGGTGGATGCATGGAATGGCCTACCTCAAGAAGTGGTGGCTATGAATACAGTGCAGGTCTTCAAACAGGCATGAGATAGGCATAAGGGAGCAATACAAATGAGTATGAATAGATAGGCCACTGACAGAGCAAAGGCTGATGGCACATTTATAAGGTAGAAAAAGAAATGGGCAGACTGGATGGGCCATGGGGTCCTTATCTGCTGTCAGCTTCTATGTTTCTATGTTCTATGTTTCTTGTAGCCAGGAAAATTTGGCAACAACGGGATCTCCACAAATGTTGGTCTCAAATGTTCCATCAGGGGGTCCTCCTCCTCCAGAACCCATGGATTCTACTCCACCAATTCTTCCTTGACATCCTCCAAGTGGGACCTCTTGAGTAGCTCCTGGCATCTGCACTCCACCTCTCTTGGCATTGATCAGCCTCCCACTGTCTCTCACTCATCCAGTGAAGAAGCTGTATCAGGATCTCCATTTGGCCATCGGGTCCATCTTGTCCCATCCATGGTGCCTCGCTCAGGTCACCATCTCCATCAGACACTGTTCTCATCTCACCTGGCGCTATGTACCTCTGCCGTGTAGCCTCGGTACCAGGTCTGGCACCAACTGACTAAACTCCCCCTTGTTACCTCGGATGTTCAGTCAGATCCTGCTTCTGAGCACCATATGTCACTGGGTGTAGGTTTAGGATAACACAATTTCAGGCAGACCACAAGTCAGGTGCATTTATCATTTTATTTTCATCAAGGAAAATATACAGAAAGCAAAATGATAAGTCAGACAACTGCTTAGCTTCAACAGTCTCTAAGGCTTTTCTTCAGCCTAGAATGAACCAAAGAGTGTGAAAGTACATACTATCAGGAGGTCTTCCACCTTCCTCAGTCAGTATCCAACTGACCACACTATCTATCCTCTCTCAGTACTGAGGTAGGACTTTTTGTAAGCCCACTAGAAGTTGGAAACATTTTTCACTGCCTTTTGATTAACAGCAGACATAACATAAAACTAGCCACTAGGGGCCACTGTTGCACCACATCAAACTATTATTTGGCAGCCACCTGCAGCACATTACATAACTTGTTTACAACATTGTTAAAGGTCAGACCCTAGGTCAGAAGATTCTGTGCTCTCCTAAACTCTCCTGCAGGGTCAGATTACCTCATGCTGTCTGCTGCAAAATATATCTTAGAAGGGGTCTGCTAACATCTAAAAAAAGTAGATACAGACTTTTGTTATTCTTATATTAAAACTGCGCTGTCATTTTGTAACTGTACTCTTAATTTTGTTTTAGGCTTATATACACAGAAAGCCATATAAGCACTTCAGCATTTAATTTATAACCAGCCAACCAGCATGTTGGACATTATACAAAACATATAAACTGCTTGGAGAATTGGTTTCAATTTATCCCAGAGGTGTCTGCTATGACAGGGGGTCACCCTGTCACACCTTGTATAGGGGCGGAAGATTATTTTCCTGTAAAATAGACATGTATAGAATGAAAACTAGGCATGAGCATAAATATTGTATCTAAAGAAACATGCCAATCAAGAACATGAGTGAACAAAATAACTAATAATGTGTGGGCAACCATATACAACAAGGCTGTGTTTCCATCAAGGGGTTGAGATGACATCATAGGGACCTTGAGAGCAAAGATTGAGAGGTGCCAATGTGATCTCATCCCTGAGATTGAAACAGCCTTGCTTGTGTATGGTTGCCCATATACTATTTCTTTCAGTATTTGGTTCCCAAAAATTGAAAAAAAGGTAAATGTTTGATGGTTGAAAGTTTCACAAGGTTTATGCGTTCTGTTTGCAGTCCTGTTTCCTGTTGGAAGCTCACTCAGCTGTGAAGTCTATCATCACAGTCCTGTTCTATTCCTGACCATCTAAAGTTTTGCAGCAGCAGTTGAATTAAAAAAAAAAAAGTCTGCCAAGTTAGTACAGTTTGGAAACATGGAGCTGACTACGGAAGTCTGTATCCAAGCCGTCTCTACAAACTACTTGCTAAACTGCGCCATCATGTTTGTTCAGATTTTTCTGTGAAGAGGAGTATTTTGACCAATCAGGTGGTGAAGAAGGCAGGGCTTAATGAATATTAATGATGGAATGTACACAATTTTTTTTTTAACGTGCGCAACAACTTTTAGAACGTGCACAACAACTTTTCAGCAGCTATTGCTTTCTATCCATAATAAGGGCAAACCAAATACTATAGTTAAATAATATTATGATGTGGAGAAATGCAAAACATAACCAGAAAAGAAACATGAAGGAGTTCTGCAGTGTTGCTGTATGCAGTGCATTTATTACAGAACTTTTTGGTAAAACTCTTCAATATAAATGGCTGCTGTTCCATGGCTCAGAAGAAGCACATTGTGCTTCCATACTGGCAACCTGGTTTCTGGAGTGAGCCAAGGGAGACAGGATCAGTGCAGCCAGGGCTGGGGAGTGCTCCCCAAAGCAGCTGAGCCAGACCAGGGAGGGAGACTTCCAGATTCTGGCACAGAACAGTGACCCCCCCCATGGTGAACTGTGGAGCTGGTTCCCTTGAGGGAGGTGCATCAGCTTAGCATGCTCTGTCATGACTGAGACTACTAGAGGCATTGCCCTCTGTCAGGAGGTGGGAGGGTCAAGTGAAGGGGAGTAAATGCACAAAAAGTATGCACCTCGAGCCATCACCACCAGTTTGTTGGCAGAAGGGAGCAGAAGTTGCTACGGGCTGACAGAGGCCGGAAGGTAGAAGCATTCAAGAACCTGAAGGGCCAAACAGCTATATAAAAGGAAAAAAAACTTCAACAAGAGGCCAGCCCATTGAACAAGGACTAGGGAACTGCTTACCATGCTGGCAACTTGGGTGTGATCCCTGAGCCAGGGTAGTTGTTGCAGGCTGGAAATGATTGGTAAGGCATCCATGTAGATGCTCCCAGTCTTTGCAGAGAGAGAGAGAGAGATGTGCTGCCTGTTCTGTGACTGCTCCCTGGTGGCCCAGGGAGTCAGCACAAGCTAAGTGCACCAAGTACATATGGACAGTGTCACTTCTGCATTGTCATGCATTGGTATGTTCTTGGGAACCTTGCTAACACAGTCAGGGGAGGAAGACAAATGTTAAAGGAGTGACCGTCTGGATGAAGGTTTCAAACCCACACCCGACTGTGCTCCAGCTATGGAAGAGGGAACCCCTGCCTCTTTACCAGCTCTGCCATGGGAGAGAAGCCATGGAATAACTCAGCAGTGGTGGTGGTGGGAGTGATAGGCTCAGCCATTGCTAGTGAGGCCAGAAGGTTGGCATATTGCTCCACGAGGAAAGAAAGAGGAGGGAAACACATTTTTTTAACTTTCGTTTTTATTAAAAAGATTTTATAATACAACATTATTACATACAAACATGAAACAAATACAAGTATTGCCATGTATGCCAATAGGGTCCATTAATGAAAAGATAAATAATCCAGATTTTCAAAATATAACTAGATAATATGATACCAGATCAATATGCTGCTTCAAGAATAGCATGGCAAGAACTGTGCTGTGTAAAGTGTGAAAGCATTTAGAGCAACAGGGGTATGATAGCGGTAGTGCTACTTCTCTCACTGTGTGCTGAAGTTATGTAGGGATCAAGTTGGCATTAGTGTGGTGCCTGGTTGAGCCACTCCCATGATGGAGTGGGTAAGGCACCGGCACACATCAGGTTGGAGACCTGGGACCACAGTTCGGTTCCCTTCAGGTCTCCTGGTGTTGCAACTTCTTCTTTGCTAAAGAAAAAAAAAAAAAAAGAATTTCCCACTCCTGAGTTTCTCCCCATCCCCAAAGTCCACATCCCCTCAGAGCTGATTATTTTAAGTCCAGGGGGTGTGGAAGCAATGCCCCCCATGTCATGGGTGTGGGTGGTGGAGCCCCATGCAAAAGACAAAAAGTCCCATTGTTCCCTATGGTGTGCATTGTTTTTCTATGGTCGGTGTTTTATCTGACCTTATTTTGGTGGATGGCATTTTGCTTGCAGCAGTTATTGCTGTGCTGTTTTTATTTGAGGCAATCTGACCCATAACTTTTCATGGGTCAAAAGTCGGGTTTTTAGTCATACCAGCCATCTGCGCTAACGAATTTCAAAAGCAGGACAGAAATTGTTGAGGGTGTCCATAATTTTCTTCATATGATAAATGTTACTAACTAAGTTATAACAGATGTCAATGGTGGGAATCTGTGGGGTTAGCCAACGCTTAGTAATCACTTTCTTAGTGGCTGCCAAAATAATAAGCAACAATTTTCGAGTGTTGAGTGTTCAGTATTCAGCAGGGAAGTCAAAAAATAGAAGCAAGATAGGAGTAAGTTGGAGAGAAGGACTCCAAATCTCCTCTAAAGCCAGTTGGAGCTGCTGGAAAAAAGGGCCCATCACAAGGCAGGATCAGAATATGTGAAGTTCCACACTGTCTACCAGAAAGAGAACCTCTCTGAGGCAAGTATTTCACCTGTCAGGCTGGCATGATAAAAAAAAGAAGCACTGTTTTCCAGGCAAACTCATGCCACAAGTGTGAGGAAGTAACTTTATAGATGTATTGTAATGTCGAGGACCATTGTTGGTTTCTAAGGATGACATCGAGGTCTTTCTCCTGACTAATTTAATGTGGTCCTCTGAGTGATCAGAAAGAGCCTGCAGTGCCTGACATTGCTGACAAATAAGATTTTCAGTTAGATTATCTCCCATGAAGGTTTGGACCACTATGGTTATCAATAGAGAAATATCCTGAAGAGGTGGCTCTGCTTGCTTACACTGAACTAAATAATGCTGGGCTTGTAGATATCAGAAAAAATGTGTAGCTGGTAAATGATAAGGAGCTCTTAATTTCTCAAAAGCACGGATAGCAGAGCCACGTAACAGCTGTAACCAACATTTTAAACCCAGTTGCGACCAAACCCGGAAGCCTGCGTCAAAGTTAGAACAATGAAATTCTGGGATCCCAGTGCAGGACTAAAGTCAGTAAATACAAGGATACAGGTCCCTTCTATAGAGAAGGTGAAACCATGTGTGTAATGTGTTCAGAGTATATGGATTGTTTGTATACTCAGAAAGCAGGGGGAGTGGCTACTAACAACAAAGATTTGTCCAGAGGGTGAAGATTTGCCTCTATAAGTTCAAGTGTTTTCCAGTGAGCTACATAATGATTGGTTAGCCAATAAAATACAGTGCAGTGTTAGGCTGCTTCATGATATAACGGCAATATAAAGAGGGCCAGACCTCCTTTATGTTTAGGAAGCTGTAGGACGGTATAACGGACACAAGATTTTTTACCTTGCCACAAATATCTAGCTGTAAGCTTATTCCAAGTTTGAAAATAAGTGATGGATGGAGTTACGAGCTTACAGTAAGGGTTTGGGCCAAATAAAACATCCTGGAGAGTGTAACCGCTCTAATGCTGTCAATATGTTGAATGAGGGGGAGAGGAAAATGAGACCAACGGTTGAGGTCTTTTCGCAAGGTCTGCATAAATAAGTCATAATCGTGTTTGCAAACCTCATTTGCATCTTTATAGTGAAGAACTCCTAGGTATTTAAAGTGGGAAAAATTCCATTTGAACTGGAATTGGTGCTGAATCTCTGGGGAGGGAGTATAATGTATAAGAAGAACCTCAGTTTTCGTCATATTGAGGCTATAGCCTGCTAAATTCCCAAACTGTGACAGGGTGGACCAAAGAGAAGAGGGACTGTTTCAGATCAGTTAGATAAATTAAAAGATTGACAGTGTATAATGCCAATTTATGTTCTGTATGACCTAATTGTATACCAGTTATAGATGGGCTTTGATGGATAGTCTGGGCAAAGGGCTCTAAATAAAGAGTGAATGGGAGGGGGCAGAAGGCATCCCTGCTGTGTCCCCCATTCTAATGAAAGGTAGTAGATATTTCACCATTCACCTTGACATATACCACAGGTTGGTCATAAAGCACTTTAAATATATCTATAAATTGCAAAGGGAAATTGATATGAGCTAATACTTTAAACAGAAAAGTCCATGCCACCCAGTCAAATGCCTTCTCTGCATCTAGGCTAAGAAGTAAAAATGGAGAGTTCAACCAGGTGGCATAGTGTAGGATATACTTGGATCTTTTAATATTGTCCTGCTTTTGCCAGGAGGACCCAAATCCTGCTTGGTCTACATCTATCGGCTGCGGAAGTTATCGCTCCAGGCGTTTGGCCATTATGGAAGTAAAGATTTCGTAATCTATTTTTAAGACTGAAATAGGTTGATATGAGGGACAGAGGGTTGTGTCCTTACCCAGTTTCGGAAGAGCTAATATGGTGGCCTGCTGCCATGTTGAAGGGACCTGTCCATCTGTAAGGGCTTCATTACAGACAGGCTGGAGGAGTGGGCAGATAATGTTTGAGAATTTATAAAATTCCATGGAGTAACCATCCAGCCCTGTGCTTTTATTGTTTTTAAGGTTCTTAATGGTTGTTTTTAATTTTAATTGAGAAACGAGGGCAAGTGAGGATTGGGCATTGGATACTCTTAAGGAAGGAAGAACGGGTGGTGGACAAGTGGAACAATCTGCCAGAGGAAGTAGTGGGGGCTAAAACAATCACAGGATTTAAGAATGCATGGGATAGACATAAGGGAATTCTGGAGGTCAGGGGTAAGGGGCAACATACTTCTAGGAAAACATAAAGTGAACTTACAAGCTCAAATGGGCAGATTGGGTGGGCCATTGGCCTTTATCTGCTGACATTGTCTATGTATCTATGCATCTATGTAAAGGCTGCAGATATCGCTGAATATCCTCTATAGATGGGTTAATCTCTGCTTGATATAGAGCTGTGTAGTAATGCTTAAATGCCTCTAGTATTGCATTGGGGGTAGTAAGCGACTAGTGTATGCCAGGATGCTTAATACGTTTAACTATAGTTTGTACTGTGTGTTGCAGGAGCCTATAGGCTAGGGTTTTTAACTGCTCTCACTCCGCCTTCGTAATATTTATGGCTAAGGTAGTGAAGGGTCTTCTCTGTCTGCAGATTTACAATTTCCTGTATTTTATTCTTAGTATGAGTTATAACTCGGTTTGGACAGTATGGTGTCCTTACATGAGTTGCTCCTGAAGGATTTTTAAGTGGCCTTGCAGAGTTTGCAGCTGCTCTTCTCTAGAGTCATTCAAGTGGGAAGTACATTTAATTAAATCCCCCCCTAAGTACCACCTTAAGGGTATCCCAGAGAGTGGCACAGGACACTTCCGCTCCACTGTTTTCCCTAACAATCCATTCTGTGTGGTCTGTCATCCACTTCTTAAAGTCCTTGTTATTTAGTAGATAAATGTTAAAGTGCCAAAGTGAAGAAACTTTTGTAGGCCTTAACTGGAGGTCCAAAAATAAAGGGACATGGTCTGACAATAGGATAGGGTTAATCATACATTGCTGAATATGGTGGGCATGTCTTGGGAAATTAAAAAACAGTCTGTTTGAGTATAGAGGGCATAGGAGGCAGAGAAATGGGTATATGCCCAATCTGTGGGGTGGAGATACCTCCAGGCAACGGTGCAGCTCATTTCTCCAAGGTATGATTTCATAAGGCATTGCACTGAGGTATAACATGGAGGTCTAGAATTTGTAGTATCCTTATTATCCAAGGTCATTTTGAAATCCACCCCCCAAGTACCAGAGTACCACTCTGAAAAGCAGTAATCTGGTGGATGAGTTTCTTGCAGGGTGGGGGTGGGGGGCAAAGCCTGGAGGAATATACAAGCTAACTAATGTAAGCATCTGCTTCAGATAAGTCCCTTTGCTGTATGAGAGGATGGAGAGGACCGGGATCACCCCCTAGATCTATTCAGTGGTTCAAATCCTACTTGGGTGAAAGGAAACAAGTAGAAATTGATAGTCAACTATCTGATGAAGGTAAACTGTTAAGAAGTGTGCCCCAGGGATCAATCCTGGGGCCACTACTGTTTTTGATATACATAAATGACCTACCCACAAGAATACATAACACACATGTAAGACTGTATGCAGATGACACCATTTTATTAGCATCCGCAAAAACACATGGTGAAATGATGGCAAAGTTGCAACTGGATTTTGGTATTTTACAAGACTGGTTATCTAGTTCTAAACTTGTATTAAGTCAAAAGAAAACACAGGTTATGTACTTTGACAAGAAATCAGATAAGGTAACAAAAAAATTAGTGGATGATAGGGAATTATTAATGAGTGATAGGAAAAAATTAACAATTAAAAACAATATAAATACTTAGGAGTAGTAATAGATAGTGCTTTAACATTTTCTGACCACATAAATAATACAACAAAGAAAATTAATAATAGAATTGGGGCACTGCATAGATCTTCCAGAATACTAAGTCAACAAACCCTGAGTGTAATCGCTATGCAGTTAATACTGCCTGTATTGGAATATGGTAATTTAGCGTACAACTTTGCGGGTCATTATCACCTGGATAAACTTGTCAGGACAATTAACCGATTGGCTAGATTTACTCTCAAGTGTAGCTTCTTAACCCATCATTGCACCATGTATAAGGACCTAAAATGGGATAGTTTACAGGTACGGTATAAGAAATAATATTCAATATTTATCTATAAGATAAATAAAGGGTTGATAAAGGGTAATATGGATATAGATTTTGAGTATGAGTGTTATAATTTTGCTTTAAGGGATGTAAAACACAGGGGTCTTACTTTTCCAATAGTTAATACAAAATATGGTAGTTTGACATTGCAGACTCAGGCTGCAAAAGTCTGGAATGAAATGCCCCCTCAAATAAGAAATTTGACAAAATTATCACAATTCAAATCTGGGCTGGATGAAATATTTTACTCTGAATGTACTTGTTTGAGGTGATGTTATTATAAGGGGGTTTGATGTAAATTGCTTGATATTTAAACAGGGAATGAAGTACCAAATTTGTAACTAGATTAATATTAGATAAACTAATTGTTACATTTGTGGGTTTATTGTATGTACTGAATTATGAAAGACTATAGTATGTTTTATAATGTATTTATGAATGATGTTTTACCCCCTAACTTGAATGAATGTATGTACAGGACGACTTTGAAAATAGGTCCCCGGACCTAAAGTTTTGTATATCCTGTCTAAAAATGAATATTTTTACTACTACTACTACTTTGACCGTTGCTAAGCATCCTGCAGCATCCATCTCAGAAGCAGCCATTTGAAAAGGGATACTGCGTGGAATCAATACAGCAGCTCCTCGTTTACACTTTTGAAAGGAGGAAGCCACCACTTCAGCAAGGCCAAAAGTGGTTATCTTAACATGCTCCTGTTTAGATAGATGAGTTCCCCATAATAGTTTAAATGCCAGTTTATCTTTCTTAATAGTAGCTAGTGTTTTAGCTCTTTAAAAAAAAAAAGTTTCCTTTTTATTAAGAGAAGCACAGTATGAATAAATAATACATGCATGTACAGTCCATCAATAGTTCAACATGAAACAAATACATTTCAGGTTGGTCATGGATTACATGTATAGGTAAAAAACAGTTGACCCATACTAAAAATAATGGGTACCTTAAACAGTACTGCATCGTATAAGGATGAAGGTAATTTCACAGAAGGTCTTTGTCTGCACATTAAATAAGGTCACCTCTCTCCAGATCACCACCACCCCAGAACACAGACCAGTGAATAGGAGATTTAGTTTAGGACTGACAGTGTTATTCACCTCCCTAGCCAGACTTCTAAGAGCCCCCCTCCCCCCCGTGGCACAAATTCTGGATCACGCTGTGCCATGTAGAATATCCATATTTGCTGTTTTTCTCTGAAGGATGTTTATCATGTAATCCCGCCATTAGGGCTTCTAATTTATATATATCTAGGACAATTTGTCACCAGTCTGAGACTGTGGGTATTTTGGTGGACATCCACCTATGAGTTATGGCTTTTTTTTTGCTGCTAAGAGGTACAGGGGTAGCAGGATTCGATGCCATAAAGGTCTATGTGTTGGAAAGATTGACAATACAACCATTTCTGCTGTTAAATTGACCTGTTCCCCCAGACAATCCCATAGTTTTTCCTGTAGGGTACAACAATATGGCATTAGCTTGGGGCAAAGCCATAAAACATAGACTATATCTTTTACAATTGCAGTCCCTCCAGCACCTATCATAAGCTGCAGGGAGGTATTTAGCTAGAATCACCGGGAAATGGAAAAATCTGGAGTGGCACTTCCAAGAGAATTCTCTCCATATATTTGAAGATGTTATTTTAATTGCTTTTAGGGATGTGTCCCACCACAAGGATGGAGGGATCTCCAGATCCAAATCTTTATTCCAACCTTCCACCATCGATTGAGAAGTGTCCCCCAGATAGTCTCGTAATATTTTATATAGGTGGCCTATGAGGTGTCCCCAAGGATGGCCTGCCAGTGTGTCTTTTAATAAAACCCACAGTACTGGTGGGAGAGTAAGTAATTTAGGGACCACATCCCTCTGCTGTAATATATAATGCTGTACTTGATAGTAATGGAAGGAGTCTCTGTCTGGAAGTCCATATTTCCTTTGTAAATCGACAAAGGACATAATTCCTGAGTTTGTCAAGAACTGGTGGAAGTAGTTAAGCCCCACGCTCCTTCATAAAGCAAAAGTTGCATCAAGTCTTGAGGGATGAAAACTTTCATCTTCTGATAGTAGTGTACGGAAAAAGAGTATGGGCAGGATTCATGAAGTATTAAATTTCTAAGTCCCACTCCACAACTGCTGATGCAGACTGTAATCGCCTGCAGCTGCAATGGTTGCGATTCACAGCTGCAGCCGTTGCGGAGGGTGTTATGGCTGCTTCCACCAGCCGTAGCCTATTCCTGCAGCTGTGCCCATCACCCTGGCAACATCACCCGCAAGCGGCCATAACCCGTGGAGCCGGTCGTAATCTGGCTCCACCTTTTTGAATACCCACAGCTACGAATCTTTCCAAAGCTTCATGAATCCTGCCCAATTTCTTTAAGCGCTGTCTTTTGTTTTAACTTATACTATACTTTCAAAATTTGAGGTGTATAGTTAGTGAAGTTGTGAAGATGGGGTGCCCGTCCCTTTGAGGCGAATGTTATTTTTTTCAATATCATATAGGTCATTAATTAAAAATTCTATATCTTTCCATGAGACAGAAGTGGAGGGGGACAGCCATAAGAACAAAATTTTAAGGAATGCTGCTGTTGCATAAAGTTTCAGATTAGATAAATTAACCCCTCCCTGAGCCATCGAGAGCTGAAGTAAGGAGAGATGTATTCTGGGTCTTTGACCCCCCCAAATGAAATTAGATATTAGTCTGTGCCAGGATTTAAAATAAAATTCAGACAGAAATATGGGGATGTTCCGGAACAGATATGGAAGGTGAGGAAAAATATTCATCCGAATAGTCTCTATGCATTGGAAAAATGTAAGGTTCGACTTCCCCATTTGGATAAGGATGGAAAATGGTTCATAATTAACCAGCTCTAAATTGTTCAGGAGACAGTACAGTAAGGATGTAGTCTGCGAACAAAGAAACCTTATAGGATTTTTGTCCTGGGGGACCCCTTCAATTCGATCTTCTATTCATAATGCTATTGCGAGGGGCTCCATATAAAGGGCAAATATTAGGAGGGAAAGGGGACAACCCTGCTGAGTCCCATGCTGTAAATGTATTGGAGAGGAGAGGGAGCCATTTATGCGAATATAGGCCCGAGGGTGGGAATAGATGTTTTGGATCTATTTCAAGAATGATTCAGGGAATGAGCAAGTCATCAGGGCATCCCAGAGAAAGTCCCCCGACACCCTGTCAAATGCCTTCTCGGCATCCAAACTCAACAGGGCAGTTGGGATTTGTCTAGAATGAATATATTCTAATAATAACATGGTTCAGCGGGTATTATCTGAAGTACTCCACTGTTTAATAAAACCAGACTGATCAGGGTGAATAAGTGTCAGGAGGAGTAATTCTAATCTGGTTGCTCATATAGCCGTATAGATTTTGTAAGCCACATTTAATATGGAGATTGGGCAGTAAGAAGCCATATCAGTGAGATCTTTTTCAAGTTTAGGAAGTGGAGTATGACTACGTAGTCTCAGGAGGGGGGCTGAGCCTCTCCCTCCGAAACTGCTCTAAAAGTAGGCAGCAGGATGGGAAGCAATTGTCCCGAGAATTTATTATACCACTCAGCTATAAAGCCATCTGGACCAGGACATTTTAAAGGCTTCAATGTTTGAATGTGATTTAGGACTTCATTTGCACTGATGGGGGTTTCAAGGGCTGTTCGTTTGTTTTCCGTGGGTTTCGGGAGAGGAGGCAGGACAGGAAATCTACTCTTTTATCTGCCAGGTTGGATGAGAGGGAGGCTTTATATAAGGACTGGTAAAAAGATAAAAAGGCCGAACGGATTTGTTCTTCTTTATGCGAGATTTGTTTTGAAGTTGGGTGTTTAATTTATAAGATTGTAGCCGTCTGTTTTCGTGCGTGGAGTTTACAGGCCAGTAAGTGGGGTCCCTTGGAACTTCCCTCCTAGTTAGATTGTTTCAAGCATGTTAACATCTGGAAACTCTATGATCCATTATCTTCTGCATATCTTTTTTCATTTCCCTGATTTTTCTTTGCAATTCTATGTCCCCTTCCCTATAAAGAAGTTGATAGGCTTGAAGTTGTTCAACTAAGAAATTATATGAGGCATCTAGTTTATGTTTCTTGCAGGATGTATAGGCTATGGTTTCACCTTGTATCAGCACTTTTAATGTGTCCCATTGTATAGGGTCAGAGACATCTGCCATGTTGTTGTCACTCAGGACTTGTGGGATGCGGGTGTGCATATACTCCATATATTCTGGGTCACGTAACAGGGAGGGGTTGAACGGCCAAAGTTTCTAATTTTTGAGGTTTCCCCAAATTTATTTTTAAAATCAGTGGGTAGTGGGTGGTGGTCGGATAGGAGACGAGGGCCAATAGATATGTCTTGGACCAATGTTAGATGTTCACAAGTTATAAAGAAATACTCTAATTGGAAATAAGAATGGTGGTGTCCCGAGTAGAATGTAAAGCCTTGTACTGAGGGAATAATTTTCTCTATTCGTCTTTGAAGCCCAATTGAGCTAAGGTTCCTTTTAGGTATTTTACAGCATTTGAAGTTCTATAGACCTGTGGATTAGAGTAGTCTAAGTGAGCAGATAGAGCTGCATTAAAGTCACCCCCATTATTAATGTATCTTGTAACATATCTAGAATTTTGTGTATAAAGGAGAGCATTATTGGAAGGGTGGATTAAGGTGGTAGGTAGACACTGACTAGCGTCACTTCATGGGAGTAGAGAATGCCCTTTAGTATCACATACCTGCTCTGTGAGTCTCTGTTTTTTTCTTGAATTCCTAGAGGGGTAGTGGAAGGCACTAATATAGATGCCCCCTCCTACGGCCACTGGAATGAGAGGACGCATATACTTTATAGCGTTGACCCCATTTCAGTTTCTGATGTTCCACTTCAGACAAATGAGTCTCCTGAATGAAATAAAGATCAGCTGCTTGCTTTCCCAAATATTGCATAAAGCGTGTTCTTTTTATAGGATTGTGCAGACCATTCACATTCTGTGAAAATATCTTAACAGGGTTCACTGCCATCCTAAAAGTGAAGAAAATCAGGAAGAAGGGGACCATGCCAGGAGCAGGCAGGAACTCCAAGAAGTCCACGAGAAGATGCTTTCTACTTTCGTCGCATCCCAGCCATCCTGGAGGACCCAATGCAGCTGGCCAGGAATAAGAACAAAGCTGCAGACATCAGGACATCCCACCAACTCTGGGCAGGCCCCCCCCCCACTCAAAATAAAGGATTTTTTCTGTGTAAACCTAGTGTGCTTTTCTTTGTTTTCTGAAAGTAACAACAAAAAAATGTTTTGACCAAAACAGTGATCAAGGCTAATAGCAAAGACAAAACTATAAACCCCCCTTGTAAGACCCCTCTCCCCTTTCCCAAATATCATGAAAACTGTGTGACCCCAAATGGGCTCTGGGTTCTAGTATAAGAGGAAAGAAATCTCCACTGGGACTGGAGTAAACATACAGTATATATAAAACTCAACCAAGAGAGAACGATATACAAACATATTTTGGCTTCCAGCTGTGAGGAAGGATCAATGATCTGCCTCAGGGTAACTGAGGTTAGAGCCCTTAACTCAGACTCCACCTCAGAGAAGTGGGGTGACACACCTAGCAGGTAGGTATGGACCCACTTCAAGGTCATTATGACCCCTAATAGGATCATTGCTACAAGGTTGTAGCAGAGACCCTGTGTTGGTGACTGGTAGAACTCCACCTCTAATCGAGGAGCCTCCCCCACCCCCTTTCCAACAGTGTTCCTTTTATATTATAAAATAATCTCTTTGTATCAAAAGCGCACACACATAATAATTGCCCTGCACCCCCACAGCATGCACTTTCAAAAAATGTCATAATTATTCAAGGCTATATCCCAGTTCCTTCAATCCCTACTGACATCAGTCTCTCAGACCTAGGTCTTTGTCCAATTACAGGTAAAGCATCAGGTTTCACCCCCAGACACTTTAAAAGTGAGTTTTATGACTTTGGCTATTTAACTAAAATATTCGTTTAAGTTGTCTGAGGCAGGGCTGAAATAATTTCCCATCCCATTGTATCACCCCATCACAGTGGTTAGGACTGGAGCTACTGCCTATCCAGCCTCCCCCTGCCCCAAACCCATGTTGGATCCTGGTTCCATGAGAAAGAACGTAAGATTGAGGGGGTTTATCCCTCTGTTCTCAAAGACTGGGGCTCCATTAATACTTCTGGTATCCCCAGTCCCCCCAGTCTGAGAGTAGCAGGTTAGTATAGGTTGGAAGCTCTATGTACCAATGAGCCTCCCTTGCCTTTAGGTGCAACATGGGGGATTAGTAGAGCCTGGACCTTGCTCTGACTTAGACCTTTCTATACCTCATGGGGCCCCAGGATTTCCAGATGGCCAAGCTGTTCACTGCAATAGAGTCAGTCCTAAGTGGGGGGGGGGTAGAGTTCTCAAGTCACCCAGTCATTTCGCAGCAAGCTGTGCCTCAGTAAGGAGCGAGTACTTGGCGAGCCACATGGGTATCCCCGGCAATAGGAAGAGCAGTGCTCCAACACCCAAGCCCAAGGCTAACAGGCTCCAGGAGAGGACAAAGGGAGAAGCCTCCGAAGTCACCCAGGGGAGGTAGGAAATCCAGGGCAGACAGGTCATAGTCATCAAAGATATAGTATTAATAAATTAGCCCCGGATAGTCCCCGTTCCCCTAAGCCACTATCTAATCAATATCAGGAGGGGAATCAGAAAATTGCACTATGGCTGGAGTTGGGGGCTGAAAGGGGAAGGACTGTATGAGCTTCAGTCTTACTAGTTAGGAACATTCCTTTCTTTGCAGCCCAGCTTAAATTTAACTTTTAAGTGTCCCTTGATTGTGTCCAGGGACCCCGCCTACCATCTTATTAAACATGTTAAAGTGCTAATGAAGTTCTGTTCCATGCCATGTTGTCAGACATCAGTGGGTAACAGAAATCTGTATCACCTGCTGGGCTTAACACAACTCCTGCACTGACAGTAGGCAACTCTACCCAATAAGGGTGAAGCTTAGGAGGTCGAACAGAGAAAAGCTCACAGCCCCAACTATTCATAATTTAAATGGGACACAAGGTTTTCAGGACACCCAGCAGGACAGGATCACTTCTCTCAGAGAGCAGCCTGAGAACGAGAAGGATAAGTTCAGCCCGGCATGTCCCGGGGCTGCGTGGTCCGAGTGGGGAGAGAGAAGAGAGCTGCTGAGGCAGTGTGGGGAAGGTAAGGAACCTCAAATTAACGAACCGATCCACTGGTTAGGTCTGTGAACCTGCCATCTGTGGACCGGAGACCTCCAGTGATTGTTTTGTTTTAAAACTTTAGTAATACCAGGGTTCACTGGTGTTTCTCTTTTCCTTTTCACCACCCCACAGCTCGATTAACCCCCTCACCCCCCCCCACGTATCAACCCCAGTCCTCTCACCTGGCCACTAGAATACAGAAAAAGTCCACTTAGATCTGCAGGGTAGGATTACGATATTTCTTCAGCTTTTTAAGTATCTCCTTGAGAGACAACTCTGGGTCTGGTGTTCTCCTAGTGGAGCACAAGTGTTCAGGAGGTCTCTGGCCTTCTGATCGGGATCCTCTGTCTTGATAGATTCCTCTAGTGAGTAGATCTCTTTTTGCCTCGGCAGCAATGGAATAAGTCTGTGGGCCATTTGGGCAGAATACCACCAGTTTGGCAGGGTAGGGCGTTCAGAATTTTAATTTCTGAGCTCTGAGGTGTGGGAATAATGGAGTATATTTCCAGGGCATCTGCTGAGTAGCTGGTGCATAGTCATTGTTGAATATGAGCCAGTGATTGCCATATAGTACTTTTTGTTTTTATCAGGCTATTAAGAGAAGTTGCTCCTTGACTTGAAAATTTAAGAAGCACATGACAAAGGACCTGGGGCGGGCATCTGGATGAGTAAGTTTCAGGCCAACAGCCTGATGTACCCTCTCAATATCAATTTGAAACTTGGGGCCCAGTTCTAGTACTAGATGGAGCAAATAATCTGAGAAGGCCACTGGATCCTGGCCCTCCTTGTTTTCCGGGAGGCTGTAGATTCTGATGTTGTTTCTATGGCCCCAGTTCTTGGCATCTTCCTGACTGAATGAAATCAGCAGCTGTTCAGTTGCCAACTCTGTTACTGTGGCTTCTAGACCCTCAAGGCAGCTGGTGTTCTCCGTGATTTGCTTATCCACTTCATCCATGTGGTTTTGTAACACCCCAATGTCAGAGTGGAGATCTTGAATGGAGTCCCTCATTTCCACCCGAAATTCAGTTATAGCCCTCAGAACTGCTTCTGTCTGGGGACACTCCATATTCTCCCCCTCCCTTTGATTTTTGTCCTTCTAGCTGATGTATGGATTTAGGAGGTGGCTCTGAATTGGAAAGGCCACAGTCTTCTCCATTGTTCACCTCAGCGAGTGGGAGGAAGCGATTTTTTTAGGCTTCTTGGCATGGTTTTTACAAAATAAGTAATACTGGTGATGCAGGGTTTACAGTAAGAAATAGCTCTTGGTAATGATTCGATAGTTAGGCTCTTGTGGCAGACTGAGTTAGATGCAGCAGGGGATCTTCTCCAGCTTGCTCCTCACTCTACCATGGCACCACCGGAAGTAATGTTTTAGCTCTTTTGATCGGGTGATTAAAGGCCATTAACATTTTGTGAAAATATTCTCATTGACTTAGCCATATTTATTGAGAAACACATCGTTTGCAAATATTTCACCATGTACAAACGCAAATAAGACACAGTACACATCAAAACATAGCAAGAGCATTGGTAACATTTTATTTTAAGTGTCCTTAACTACACTGCAATTACTGTATACCAACAATGCAACTGTTATGTAAGTACTGTGTAGTTACTGTACATGTAACTACAATGTAGTTGGTAATTAGATTCACATTTGCATATTATGTAGTTAGACACATTTCTATCAAGTGACTACACTATTATTGCACTGCAAATACTATGTAGTTGTTAATTGCTTTCACATTTGACTGGGGTGTAGTTATACAATTTGCATTACATGGCAGTTACATGTGCAACCACAAGCGTTTCTCTTTTAGCACAAACTGATTTATGCTGGAAGTGTAACTACACATGTAACAACTGTTGCAAAGCGCAACAGAAAAATGGATTTATGCTGGAAATGTAACTACACATGTAACATCTGTTGCAAAGTGCAACATACACAGAAACATAGAAACAGACTTTGATGGCAGATAAGGACCACTTGGCCCACCTAGTCCGCCCATTTCCATACCTACTGGATAAGCTGCAGATCCTTGTTAACCAACAGCCTATTTCTTCCTACCCCCCACAAGAATTGCCTTATGTCTGGCTCATGCATTCTTAAATTCCCCACTGTTTTTGACCCCACAATCTCCTCCGGAAGGCCAGTCCATGCATCCACCACCCTCTCTGTGAAAAAATACTTCCTCACATTGCCCCTGAGCCAATCCCCTCTCTATCTTCAAATTGTGCCCCCTTGTTCTTGCACATCTCTTTTTCTGAAAAATGCTACCCTCTTGGACTTTGTTGATTCCCTTGAGGTACTTAAAAGTTTCTATCATGCCCCCCTCTCCCTCCTTTCCTCAAAGGTATACATATTAAGTTCCTTTAGTTTCTCTTTGTATGGCTTCTGTTGCAGACCCTGCACCATTTTAGTTACCCACCTCTGGACTGCCTCTATCCTGTCTATGTCCTTGAGGAGATGGGGTCTCCAGAACTGCTCGCAGTACTCCAGATGGGGTCTCACCAACTGTCTGTACACAGGGATAACAACTTCCTGTTTTCTACTGGTGATGCCTCTCCCTATACATCCCAGTATGCCCCCAGCCATCCCTACTGCCTTCTCACATTGCTTGCTAACGTTTGGGTCATCTGATATGACTACCCCCAGGTCCCTTTCCATTTTTGTTGTTGTTACTACCCCCCCCCATTATGTACTCTTCCCCTGGGTTTTTGTTTCCCAGGTGCATTACTTTGTACTTCTTCACATTGAATCTAAGCTGCCATACTTCTGACCATTCCTCCAACCTTGCCAGGTCCCTTCTTATCCCTTCCACTCCCCTTGTGAATCAACCCTGTTGCAGATCTTTGTGTCATCTGCAAATAGGCATACTTTTACTTTCAGGCCCACTGCAATATCATTTATAAAGACATTAAAAAGGACCAGATCCAGTACTGAACCCTGCATACCCTACTAGTAACCCCCCTTTCTTTGGAGTGGACTCAAGTTTACTATTACCTTCTGTGTCCTGTTGTCCAGCCAATGTTTTACCGAGGCTACCACCCTGGGACCCACTCCCAGGCTGGCTAATTTGTTTATTAATCTTTTGTCTGGGACTGTGTCAAATTCCTTCCTAAAGTTTAGGTCGGCCATGTCCACAGCCTCTCCCTGGTCTACTACTTTGGTCACCCAGTCAAAGAAATCTGTTAGATTCATCTGACATGACCTTCCCACTGTGAATCCAAGCTGCCTTGGTTCATGTGCCCCACTGGCCTCTAGGTACTCAACAATTCTTTCCTTCAGAATTGATTCCATCATTTTCCCTACCACTGAGGTCAAACTGACAAGTCTATATTTTCCTGCCTTTGTCTTGCTCCCATTTTTGTGAAGGAGAATCACATCCACCATCCTCCAGTCCTCTGGTACCACACCATCCTCCAATGATTTGTTAAAAAGGTTAGTCAGGGGTGTCACTAATTCTCCCCGTAGTTCTTTTAGAATTCTGGGGTGAATCCCATTGGGCCCCATTGCTTTGTCCACCTTCAGCCTTAGGAGTTCTTTCAGAACTCTTTCTTCTGTGAAAGGACTGGTATCGACCCCCTATCCAGAGTGCTTCTACCAACTGGATTAGGCACCTCCCCTTCTTCTTCTTTTGTGAATACTGAGCAGAAGTATTCAACCAGTATCTCTGCTTTTTCACTGTCCCTCTCTCCCACCCACGCTCCACTTTATTCAGCCTCACTATCCCTCCCTTTGTCTTTCTTTGCTCCCTAATGTACATATAAAAGGTTTTATCCCCTTCTGAGTTGGCTATCTTTTCCTCGGTTTGGGCCTTTGCTATTCTGACTGCCTTCCCCACTTCCTTCTGCTTTAACTGGTACAGTTCTCTGTCCTGCTCCTTCTGTGTTTCCTTATACTTCCTGAATGCTATCTTTTTCTCCCTAACCTTCCCCACCACCTCTTTTGAGAATCATAGTGTTTTTTTCTTTCATTTTGATTTGTTTATTTGCTTCACACAAAGGCTTGTTGCCTCTGTGATGACAGTTTTGATGTCTTCTCATTGTTGCTCTTGCCTGTTTGCTAATGATTTTCTGAGGCACTCTCCCATTTTGACAAAATCAGCCCTCCTGAAGTCCAGTACCCTCACTTTTGTATGACTTGACTCTGCAGTTGAGTGTATCGTGAACCACACTGTTTGGTGGTCACTTGTTACTGGATGGCTACCCACTTCTAAATCTGAGATTCTCTCTCCATCCCCATGTGAGAGTACCAGGTCTAAGATTGCTCTCTTCCAAGAGTGTTCCACAACTAGCTGTCTGAGGCATGCCCCCTGTAAGGCATCGAGAATAGCCCTGTTCTTGGATGTGGCTGCAGCAAAAGTGCTTCAGCTAACATCTGGCATATTAAGGTCCCCCATCAACAATATCTCCTCTTTCTCTGCCATCCTTAGGATGCCTTCTATCATTTCCTTGTCCATTTCCTCCCCCTGAGATGGGGGTCTACATACAAACCCTGTGTGGATTGTGGTGCCATTTCCAGTCTCCAGGGTGACCTGCAGTGTCTCCTCTCCTCCCTGTTTACCCTTTTGTTCTGTTGCTTTGATCCCTTCCCATACGTAGTTACATTTACCAGAAAGAATTGATTTTAGGCAGAAGGGGGGCAACAGTGATTTCAGTAACTATCACTTCATGCAAATTTTGTAACTACAGCACAGTACTACCAATCTTCCCTGTGTGAATCTTCATCATTTATCACTATCTGAGTGACAGCCAGAGGCACAGCACCAAGTGTGAGCTTTTTTTTGGCAGGGGGAGGAGCTAGCACCAGAGGCAGTGCCACCCTTGAGGCTGATGCTTTACATGGCACTTGCGGGTCAGCCAGTAACGGTTGCCAACTCCTCCTCTGCCCCAGTTCTGCTTCTCCCACCATCATGATTGCAGCACCTCACAGATGATAAAGAAATTTCATCTACAATATTGTAGCCTATTTAATTGTTTCAACATCATTGTTACCATTTTTTCTCCATTCCAGTTCCACTGTCCGCTAGTAACTTGGCACCATTTTCTGCAGGAATCCGGTAAGACCTTTCCTTTTTCTTTCTTGAAGCAGTGCTGAGTCTGTTTCTTATTATTATTTTAGTTACCATGAGTCATGGGTTTGTCCGAGGACAAAAAGCACTCTTCCAAGGCAGGCTGGCCTCGTATGAGCTAGTGTCCCTGCACTGGCAGATACCCATCACGGACCAGCATAACCAATACCTCACCAGCCTGGGTCCATCTCACAGTATTGATAGTTGTGACTCTTACTTCCCCATGGACCATGGAGCACTGGAGCACTGCACTTTAAAAGTCAGCTTTGATCCACTGACCTTCAGAGGGCAGTGTTGTATGAGGGACTCCAAGCACAGGTCTCTCCTCCCTTTCTTTGGATCCACTCCAAATTCTATACAAACCTGTGAGGAGTGAGCCTCCTCTTCTTCTAGCCTTGCCAGGAGGAGGTCTCTTCAGCAGTGCTGGAGGACTGGTCAAATTTTCTCAGGGGCTGGGCTGGCAGCAGCGCATAGTCAGTCAACTCCTCAGAGGTGAAGGCTCCCCTGGTGTCACAGCCCATACCTGCTGAGCACAGCATGGGTGGCTTCTCAGTGCTGCCCACCTGTGCCATTCTGTATCCTGGGGCCGTTTGTGGCTCTGGTGATTGGCATTGTGAGTGATACTAGGCCCTCCTGCTGCACCACAAGTGGCACTGCAGGTGGGAAAACCTCTGGGGCTGCTCATCTGGAGGCCTTCTGGATCTCCTTCTGTCTAGAGTCAGATGCCTGGGAGACTGATCTGGACTGGCTGTCCAGCTCCTCAGAGTCAGAGGGTTCTCTGGTGCTCTGTAACTCTGTGCCATCCCAGGCATCCCTTCCCTTGGCACCAGCAATTATGATTGGTGCTGGCTGCCACGCCAGTGGTGACATCAGGCTCATGCCTGCCAATAGTGACCCTCCATATGAGGGGATAGTGGTTTGGGTCTCGGGGGTCTGGAGAACTGTTGGTCTTAGTGCTTTTCCTCCCCAGGTCAGAAGAAGGACTCACTCTTCTGCAGCCTTTCTCAGGAGGCCTGTAGGATTGGAGTAGTCCCTAGCTTTGGGAGTGAGGAAGAGGTTGCCCTCAGAATCGACGGGGTTGAGGGAGCAGGACATGGGACAGTGACATTCCCCAGGGACCCTTAGGGGTTCAAGGATATGTCACAGTGCTCAGCCCTTGTTCTCCCCCTTGTCCCCTTCAAAGGAAGTATTATTGGGTGGGGTTGGGGTTCACCCTTCAGATTCTATGAAGCCCCAGTCTCCTCACAGGTCCTGTGGTGGGGGATATCCCTTAGGTGGGGAGGAGGAGAAGAGAGGGACCACTGGGACTCTCTTTCTCCCTCCTTATATAATTGTTCCTCTCCCCCACTTTTTTTTGGGGGTAGGACCTGTCCTGGACAGGATTGCCCCTGAACCCCATGGGATCTCCCTCTCAGGACAATGGTAACTGGAGGGACTCTTTTTACCTATGAGTAAACCATCATGTTGTACAATGCTGAACAGTCATAGGAATGACTGACTGTACATCATGGGTGGGATATCCAAAGGGGTTGCGCATGGCGCAACAGTGTTGCACCATGTGCAACCCACTGATGTGCCCTGGTGCGATATTCAAAAGGGGAATATGCTCCGCACAAATCCCGATGCGCCAGGGCGAACCAGTAATATATGCAGCGCAAGTGCGGGTGGCCTGCCCATGCATATTCCGCACCTCCCGATATTCAGCCTGGGATGTGCGGTGCATATGCTGGTGCAACCCCTACTTGTGCCACACACTGGTGCTCAAAGTTAAGCCTAAAAAAAATAGGAGCAAGGGCTGGTCACCCACAGGTGAGCTGCTGTATTGCAGGGTGCAACATGGCAGCCGCCAACTGTGGGTTGCCACCCGAGCTCCGGAGCCAGGGTCTGTCAGCGTCATGCCCCCCCATGCCTGATCACGGGCATATGTATAAAAGAAAAGATGTCCAATATCCCTGGTGGTCCAGTGGACCGTTTCCAGCCAATCGCGGGCATAAGTATAATTGTAAACATGTCCAATATCCCTGGTGGTCCAGTGGACCACTTCCAGCCTGATTGTGGGCATAAGTATAATTGTAAACATGTCCAATATCCCTGGTGGTCCAGTGGACTGCTTCCAGCCCAATCGCGGGCATAGGTATAATAAATTACATTATACATTATCCCTGGTGGTCCAGCGGTACCCTCCTCCCCACCTGCCACTGAGCCCTGCCACCCTGCTCTCCCACTGGTCACGGCGGGCAGCGCCTCACCGCAGCTGCCCAGCTGCCTGCCGACGACAGCATACAGTACAGCTGTACACCCATTGGTCCACAGAGTGGGCCAATGGGCATGCAGCCTGTACCTGCATGCAATCCAGATATGTGAATGGATCCATTCACATATCGCGACTGTGTAGTACGGTATGGTCTGCATGCCCATTGGCCCACTGTGGACCAATGGGCGTACAACTGTACTGTACACTGTCAGTCGGCGGGTGGCTGGGCAGCTTGCAGATGGGGAGCTGCCACCCGCAGCTGACTGGGGGGAGCGGGGTGGCAGGGCTCAGCAGGTGGGTGGGGAGGGGGTACTGCTGGACCACCAGGGATAATGTATAATGTTATTTATTATATCTATGCCTGCAATCGGGCTGGAAGGGGTCCACTGGACCACCAGGGATATTGGACGTGTTTACAGTTATACTTATGCCTGCAATCGGGCATTGGGGCACTTTGCTGTGATATGCAGGGGGCATCAGTCCCCGATGGCTGCAGCCTGGCAGGGTGCAAGTCGCCGGGGATCATCGCACCTGCATGCAAATGGGGCCATAATGACATGTTAATGGCCCCAGTTGCACCTTGCATGCATTATGGCCCCATTTGCATATCCACCACTGAATATTGCAGTTCCCATGCCTAGCGCAACCACACTTGTGCTGACGCATCCCCCCTGTACTTCTCTTGCCACTTGTGCTGGTGCAGTGCCACTGTGCCATGCGCAATGCGGGAGGCCACGTTGCCATATTCAACGGTGCTGATCCATGACTCAGCACTGTTGAATATCACCCAGCACACTCCCTGGTGCATCCCAGTTGCGCTGCGCCCAGGCTTGTGCCCCTGCCTGGCACACTCTGAATTTCCCACCCCATGTATATTGCACCTGCACTTTAGCTGCTACTCAATTGTATTTCAGCTGTATTCTTGCACTTCATTATACCTAACTGTACTCAATATATTCAGTGTATTATATTTCCCGTACCTTTCTTTGTTATTGTAAGTGTATTGCCTGTATTACTTATGTACCATCTTTATGGCCTGTGTCATGCCTGAAAACAGTTTATTGGATAAGTGCACCTAGGGACATATGAACATAGGAAATTTGCCAGCAGAAACAAGCCACATGGTCTATCAAGTCTGCTCGAATGTGCAGCTACCACACCTACCTTGCATCTGCCCTCTCCCTCCCCTTCACAATAATCTCCCATCTCACCCTGTCCCATCCTCTTTTGAAACCCCAACTGCCTTGAGGACACCAGCTCCTCTGGCAGTGAGTTCTTTTCCGTCACAACCCTCTCCGTGAAGAAGTGTCTTCTCATTTCACTCCTATATCTACCCCCCCTCCAATCTAAGACCATAATCGCTTGTGTCCCTCCCCCTGCTTAACTTAAATATCCCTTCTGTTCCGGTATTGTTAATCCACTTTAAGTACTTGAAGGTCTCAATCATATGCCCCGATCTCTCCTCTCCTACAAGGAGTACATATTCAAGTCACATAGCCTCTCCTCATATGGCCATTCCCCCAGTCCCTGTATCATTTTAGTTGCTCTGTGCTATACCCCTTCCAGTAATATGATATAATTCTTTTGATATGGGCACCATTACTGCACACAGTATTCCAGGTGTGGTTTGACCAGTGGCCTGTAGAGATGCAGGATCACCCCCTAGTTCTAGGAGAAGATTCTTCTCCCAATGCACCTCAGCATCCTGTTGACCTCTGCTGCTGCATTCCTGCACTGCCCTGAGTTTTTCATTTTCCCATTTACCACTACCCCTAGATACTTTTCCTCATCGGTGGCACCTAGCTGTACTCAACCCAGCTGATAGCTCCTCCCTGGGTTCTTCGCTCCAAAGTGCAACACCTTACACTTTTTAGCACTGAACCCCAGCTGCCACTCTTCTGACCACTCCTCCAGTTTAATCAGGTCATTCTGCAATTCCTGCCATCAATCTATGTCACTCACCACAGCCCCAACTTGGTGTCATCAGCAAAGAGGCTGATCTTATTCCTGATGCCATGTGAGATGTCCGCTGTGAATATCCCAAACAACACAGGCACCAGTACCAATCCTGTGGCACCCTGCTTGCAACTGTGATTGGAGACAAGAGCTCCCCCCCAACCACTACCCTCTGCTGTCTTCTCTGAAGTCAATTTTCAATCCAGTTAACTATCTTAGTCCCAACTCCCACACATCTCAATTTCCCCCAGCCTCCAGCACTGAATCAAAGGCCTTGCTGAACTCCAAAAATATGACATCCACCACGTGACCTTTGTCCAGTTCCCTCAGTACCAAGTCATAGTACTCAACTAGGTTAGTCTGACAGGACCTTTCCAAGACAAACCCATGCTGATGACTGTCCTGGAGTCCATTATCCTTCAGAAATGTCACCAGCCTCTCCTTCAGAATTGTCTCCATCAGCTTCTCCACAATGGATGTCAGACTTACAGGTATATAATTGCCTGGTTCATCCTTAGGGTCACTTTTATGGAGGGGCACCACATTGGCCATCCTCCAGTCTTGTGGCATGCACCTTATGTCCAGGGAGGTATTGAATAGATCTATCAGTGGCCCAGCCAGTACCTCTGCCAGTTCCCTCAGCATGCTGGGATGTATGCTGTCTGGTCCTGGTGCCTCATCCAGCCTCAGAGCCCTCAGGCCCTCTAATAACTGCCCTCAGTGATTACCCCATCTGTCACCCCCCCGGTCACCCTCACCACCCCCTGCCGAAGCTGCCTGCCCTTCTCCCCCATGAATGTGGAACAGAAGTACTTATTTAATGCTTCTGCCTGTTCTGCTCCTTTCTCTGTCCACCCCATCCTTCCTGATCTGCACTATCTGATCCTTGCTGCTCCTTCTTTCCCTAATGTGTTGGAAAATTTCCTTTTCACTGTTTTTGATTCCCTGAGCCAGCCTCAGTTCCCTGGAGGCCTTGGCTGCTCTAACACCCATGGTAACTTCTCTGGACTTCCTCACATACTCTTTATCTTCCCCTCTTGCCGAATTCTTGTATGTACAAAATGCTGCCTTTTTTGTCCTCACCTTATTTAAAACTTCCCTACTCGTCCAGCTTTATTTCCTAGATCTTCCCTTCTTGCTGTGTAGTTTGGTACAGATCCCAACAGCCTCCACAAGCCCCAATGTAGTTTTTTTTTTCCAGTTTCTGGTTTGCATCCTAATGAGACTGAATTCCTGCCAGGTACTCTCCTAAGATTTCACCCATTCTACTAAAGTCAGCCTTTCTGAAGTCAACCACACTTGTCCCTGTACCAACCACCTCCCTGCCCTTGTTGAGCATGAACCACACAGATTGGTGGTCACTGCCTGCAACTGGGTCCACCACTCTCACCTCCCTTACACCCTCCCTGGCAAATAAATATCTGCTGTGTGGAGTAATGGTGGGTGTTACCAGATACACATGCAGGGACTCTTCCTTAGTCGTTATATGCAGATCTTCACCACCATGCCCTGACCCTCATGGTATAGTCAGGGGTTGTGTTAGCTAGGTGTGAAGGATGATGCCATGGCTGCCACCTAATTCAGCTAGTGGGAAGGGCATGTAATGGCTAAGGAGGCATCCTGGCTTGTGTATCTGGCATCACCCACCATACCTCCACACATCAGATCAGTGATATTTATTTATTGCTTGTTTGTTTGTCTTTTTGTGTGTTTGTTTACCAGGTAGGTGCACTGATTCAGTGGACCATTTTTAGGCATGACCCAGGCCATAAAGATGGTACACAGGTAATAGAGACAATATACATACATCAACAGAGAAAGGTACGGAAAATAGAATACACTGAGAGAGGATCACAGATTTAGAAGTGGGTATCCATCTCAGAACTAGTGACCACCAAACAGTATGGTTCATGATAAGCACAGCAGCAATAGAGACAAGCCATACAAAGGTAAAGGTCTTGGACTTTAGTAGGGCTGACTTTGCCAAAATGAGTGAGTGCCTAAGGAATCCACTAGCAAATGGTCAGGAAGGAGAGGTGGAAGAACAATGGGGAATAATCAAAACTGCCATCAGAGTCAACAAGCCTTTGTATGAAGCAAATAAACAAAACAAAGTGAAGTAAAAAACACTATGGTTCTCAAAGGAGGTGGCAGGGAAGGTTAGGGAGAAAAATATAGCATTCAGGAAGTACAAGGAATCACAGAAGGATCAGGACAGAGAACTGTATCAGTTAAAGCAGAAGGAAGCAGGGAAGGCAGTCAGAATAGCGAAGGCCCAAAGTGAGGAAAAGATAGCCAACTCAGTTAAGAAGGGTGATAAAACCTTTTATAGGTACATTAGGGAGTGAAGAAAGACCAAGGGAGGGATAGTGAGGCTTAAAAAAGGGGAGGAGGGGTGGGCACAGGGTGATTATGAAAAGGCAGTGACAATGAACAAATACTTCTGCTCAGTATTCTCAAAAGAAGAAGAACAATAAAACACTGAAACAATAAAAGCACTCTGGACAGGGGGGTCAATACCAGTCCATTCACAGAAGAAAGAGTCAAGAAAGAACTCCTAAAACTCAAAGTGGATAAAGCAATGAGGCCTGATGGGATTCACCCCCAGAGTTCTAAAAGAACTAAGGGGAGAACAAATGACACCACTGACTACCCTTTTAAACAAATCATGGGAGAATGGTATGGTACCAGAGGACTGGATGAGGACAGATGTGATTCCTCTTCACAAAAGTGGGAGCAAAGCAGAGGCAGGAAACTACAGATCTGTTAGTTTGACCTCAGTGGTAGGGAAAATGATGGAATCACTTCTGAAAGAAAGAATTGTTGAATACCTAGAGGCCAGCAGGGCACAGGACCAAGGGCAGCATGGATTCACAACAGGAAGGTCACATCAGATGAATCTAATCTATTTCTTTGACTGGGTAACCAAAGTAATAGACCAGGGAGGGGCTGTGATACCTACCTAGACTTTAGCAAGGCATTTGACACAGTCCCACACAACAGAATAATAAAAAAGTTAGCCAGCCTGGGAGTGGGTCCCGGGGTGGTAGCCTGGGTAAAACACTGGCTGAACAACAGGATACAGTGGGTAATAGTAAATGGAGTCCACAGTGAAGAAAGGGGGGTTACTAGTGGGGTACCACAGGGTTCAGTACTGGGGCCGGTCCTTTTTAATGTCTTTGTAAGTGACATTGCAGAGGGACTGGAAGGGAAAGTATGTCTCTTTGCAGATGACACAAAGATCTGCAACAGGGTTGATACACAAGAAGGGATGCAAAGGATGAGAAGGGACTTGGCAAGATTGGAGGAATGGTCAAACATATAGCAGCTTAGATTCAATGCAAAAAAGTGCAAAGTAATCCACATAGGAAACAAAAACCAAGGGGAAAAGTATACAATGGGGGGGGGAGTACTAACAACACACAAATGGAAAGGGATGTAGGTGTAGTCATATCAGATGACCTTAAGGTAGGTAAGCAATATGAGAAGGCAGTGAGGAGGGCTGGGGGAATACTGGGATGCAGAGGAAGAGGCATCACTGGTAGAAAACAGGAAGTTGTTATCCCTCTCTACAGACTGTTGGTGAGACCCCATCTGGAGCACTGTGTACAGTTCTGGAGACCCCATCTCTGCAGGAACTTAGACAGGATGGAGGAAGTCCAGAGGAGGGCAACTTAAATGGTGCATGGTCTGAAACGGGAGACATATGAAGAGATACTAAAAGTGCTTAATATGTATATACTTGAGGAAAGGAGGGAGAGGGGGGAACATGATAGAAACTTTCAACTACCTCAAGGGAATCAACAAAGTTCAAGATGGAAGCATCTTTATGAAAAAGAGATTTGCAAGACCAAGGGGGCACAATTTGAAGATAGAGGCTCAGGAGCAACATGAGAAAGTATCTTTTCACAGATAGGGTGGTGGATTCATGAAACCACCTTCCTGAGGAGGTTGTGGGGTCAAAAATAATGAGGGAATTCATGAATGCATGGGACAGACATAAGGCAATTTTAGTGAGGTGTAGGAGGAAGTAGGTTGTTGGGTAACTGGAATCCGCAGCTTATCCAATAGGTAGGAAATGGGCAGACTAGGTGAGCCAAGCGGTCCTTATCTGCCGTCAAAGTCTATGTTTCTATGAATATATTGAGTACAGCTAGGTACAAATAAGTGCAAGAATACAGTTGCAACACAATGGAGTAGCAACTAAAGTGTGGGTACAATATACATGATGTGCAATCAGACTTATGATGACTGTTCAGCATGGTACAATGGAACAGTTCAATCTTTGGTACAGAAGAATTAGGACTGTCATTGAAGGGTAGCCCATGCCCCACCCCCAGCCACCTACCTGGGAAGCAGCAAGACAGGGGTGTGGGTGCAGTAGATGTATGGGTCAATCTTACAGAAACAGCACATTTAAAGTTACGTAAGTGTATAAGATGCATTGTGAAACTAGTTAACAACTACATAGTGCAGTTACTGTGTAGTTATACAGTAGTTATAGTGTAGTTAGTGATGATTAACATTATCCTTTAGAAATCACTCCCTCATGAAGCTACTGCAGTATAGCATAATGGTTAAAAGCACTTCCTTCAAACCAGGAGAACTGGATTCAAATTCCAGAGCCACCACTTATATGCTGTGCAACTAAAAAAAAAGAAATAAAAATAAACATGCAATCTAATGCTTTAAATTGCTATATAATAAAAAATCATTAATTTACATAATTATTTATTGACTTTTAACAGTGCTGTAGTTGCTAAGGAACTTGCTGTTTCTGTGGCATTGTTTCCATAGTTAATGCCCAACTAACAAGCACTTACAAAGTAAATATGCAGAAACAGACACTTAAAATAAAGTGAAAGAAGGAGGTGCAACAGTGATGTAGTTACTATGGAATGTGCTGCTTCTGTGGCATTGTTTCCACAGTTAATGACTAACTAGCATGTACTTACAAAGTTAGTACGTAGAAACAAACACTTAAAATAAAGTTTAAGATGAAGGGTATAACAGTGCTGTACTATAGTCACTATGGAGCGTGCTGCTTCCATAGCATTGTTTCCATAGTTAATGAGTAACATGTACTTTCAAAGTAAGTATGCAGAAACAGACACTTAATGTGTAAGAAGAAAGGTGTAACAGTGCTGTAGTTACTAAGGAACATCCTGTTCTGTTGCATTGTTTCCACAGTTAATGACTAACTAAAATGTATTTGCAAAGTAAGTATGCAGAAACTGACACTTACAGCATACAAAGAAGGGTGTAACTACTATACACTTACATTGACTGTCAGTACTGTAGTTCTGATGTATGCTTTCCTTCAGAAATCAGTTCCTCATGCACTTACTGTTTAATAAACATACAATCTAATATTCTTAATTACTATACAACTACATTGGTTACTTATACAATAAAAATTATTTGCATAATTAGTTACAGGCTTGTAACAATGCTGTAGTTACTAAGAAATGTGCTTCTTCTGTGGCATCAACCCACACCTCTTCTGTACTCACAGTCCTGGACTGTTATGGCCCAGGTGGATGGCTGGGGGTGGGGCATGGCTACTTACCACGTGTTTTGCCAATGATCTGCTGTGTGGAGTGGTGGTGGGTGGTGAAGAATACACAGGTAGGGACCCTTCCTCGTGTGTAGTTATACAAACTGCATGATGTGGTAGTTACACATGCAACCAGGAATGTCTCTCTTTTAGCACAAATTGATTTATGCTGGAAGTGCAACTACACATGTAATAGCTGTTGCAAAGTGCAACAGAAAAATAGATTTTTGATGGAAGTGTAACTACACATGTAACAGCTGTTGCAACAGTAATTGTGGTAACTACCAGTTCATACAAATTGTGTAATTGCACTTAACCACAAAAGTGAAACTAGTTAACTACTACACTGTAGTTACATGTAACTACACAGAAGTTACATAGCAGTTATACATTAGTTTCCGTGTAGTTAAGGACACTTAATATAAAGTGTAACCAGAGCATTTTAAACATATTACAAATAAAGGTCAGTCTGGAGGAGAGCAACAGTAGTGCCACTCCACAAGAGCGGTAGCAAGGAAAAGCCAGGAAACTACCGTCCAGTTAGTCTAACTTCAGTCATGGGAAAACTGGTGGAGTCCATGCTGAAGGAAAGAATCGTAGCTTTTTTGGAGGAAAGTGGTCAGCTAGACAATAAGCAGCATGGTTTCACAGCAGGGAGGTCCTGCCAGACAAACCTGTTAGATTTCTTTGATTGGGTCACCAGATCAGTGTATCAGGGTGGGGCAATTGATGTTGTTTACCAGGACTTCAGTAAAGCTGTTGACTCGGTTCCACACAGCAGACTAGTCAATAAACTGGAGAACATGGGTGTCGGGCTTAAGGTAGCAAGCTGGATCGAAACTGGTTAAATGGGAGAACACAAAGGGTATTAATGAATGGCACTCTGTCAGAGAGGAGAAAATGATGAGCAGGGTTCCACAGGGCTCAAGTTCTGGGGCTGATCGTCTTCAACATATTCATCACTGACATAGCTGATGGACTGAAGGGAAACGTGTGTCTCTTTACAGATGACACCAAAATCAGCAACAAGGTTGACACACCAGAGGAGCAACAAAGCATGGAAGCTGATCTCCAAAAAATAGAAGAGTGGTCAAGGATCTGGCAATTGAAATTTAATCCCCAAAAATGTAAAGTCATGCACCTGGGAAAACGTAACCCAGGGAAATTGTACTCGATGGGAGGAGAACAGCTGTTGGCCACTAGGCAAGAGTGAGACCTGGGGGTGATCATATCAGACGACCTCAAGGTCAGTAAACAATGTGAGAATGCAGCACTAAAAGCTAGTGGCATCCTAGGATGCATAGGAAAGGGCATCACAAGCAGGAGGCATGAAGTGATCATGCCTCTGTATCAGTCTCTGGTAAGGCCCCACCTGGAAAACTGTGTCCAGTTCTGGAGGCCACACCTCAGGAGGGACATAGATGGGCTGGAGACAGTACAAAGAAGAGTGACAAAAATGGTGCAGGGCTTGCATCAGAAACCTTACAAGGCAAGACTTGATGAACTCAAGCTATTCTCCCTACAGCAGTGCAGAAATCGGGGAGACATGATAGAGACATTTAAATACCTTAAGGGCAACAACAAGGTACAGGTGTAGAACCTCTTTCATGTAAAAGACTATGACAGGACAAGAGGGCATGATCTTCACTTTAAGGGAGGAAAGTTCAGGAGTAATATGAGGAAATTCTTCTTCACGGAATGTGTTGTTGAACCATGGAATAGCCTGCCGGAGGGGGTGGTGGGAGAAGAAACAGTGGAGGAAGTCAAGCAGCCATGGGACAGGCATTGGAGGATACTCAAGCAGGCAGTTAAGTAGGGAAGGGGGTAGGAAACAAAGGGCAGACTTGATGGATCATACGGTCCCCATCTGCTGACAACTTCTGTGTTTTTATGTTTCATTGTCAATATGCAGTTTTATTTTAGACTTTATGGCTGAGAAAGATGCACTGAGCTGATGCTCACTTCCAGGTGTGTCTCAGGAGCACTGGGAGGTTAAGTGACTTGCTTAGGATCACACATTATGTAAGTGGTGGTTGTGGATTTCAAACCCAGGTCTGCTGGGTCCCCAGGCTCACTGCTTCGTGCTTCAGTCCTAATACAATGTGTCCAGTAACTAATCCAATATTATTATAAACTTATTTTTTTCCAGTCTAATCCAGGCAACTCCACCATCTGGATAACACAACAGGTTTAAAAACAGCAAATACACTTCAATCAATGATTGATTCTTTTAAGTTATATGCTCTTAGGCTTCCAGGAAAGGGAAAAGTTCAACCCTTTTCTGAGTAGCTCTACAGATGGGGAAGGGGAATTATAGCCAAAATGGTGGTCCATCTCACTGGAGTTGCAACTGGAAATACTTTCCAGTCATATATTGTTACTATATGGAGCTCCCGGAGATCACCAATTCTCAGAAAATTGAAGCCTTGAACTTGAATAGGAACAGCTCGAAGCTGATATCATGCTTGTGATAGGAAGGCCCTATCTGATGAATGAAGGACCAGCAACATTGTTATTTTTAATTATTTTATTCCCTCTTCTGTGTTGGTGGAGAATGAAGATAAAAGGGGCAGCTAGCTACAGATATACTGTATCTGTCCCCAAGCTGAAGAGCTGACTGCTCAGTCAGATGAAAAGCCAGTTCTTTTATACTGTTACCATAAAATGTGATGTCATTTGAATAAGAGGGGCTTGTGCCAATTTAGAGGGTAACACTGATTTTAAGGAAAACAAAGAGAGATGATGTAATAATCTAGGTGTGTAAAAACGCTATACCCTATTTTCTAAAGAAGCATCATGAACTCATGTCAGATGAGTCAGCCTGTCTGTGTTTATTTAGGATGAGTCAGTCTGTCTGTGTTTATTTAGGATGAGTTAGCCTGCCTGTGTTTATTTAGAAAATTGTGAGTCAGACATGTCACATGGTGCTGACATCATCAGTAGGCAGGTATAAAAGCCTACCTCCTGAGATGCAAAACAGATAAGTGAGCTAGTGGATATTACGCTGACAAAGTTTACCGAGACTGCATCTTGCTAAGAAAGGGGTAGAAACTCTTACCCTTCCAGGGTGTTAGAAGGTGAAAAACTGTTTACCCTGTTTTTCTCTTAAGCGGCGGGGGGGGGGGGTGATAGGGAGGCCCTATCTGATGAATGAAGGACCAACAACATTGTCTTTTTTTCATTGTTTTAGTCCCTCTTCTGTGTTGGTGGGGAATGAAGATAAAAGGGACAGCTAGCTACAGAGATACTGTATCTGTCCCCAAGCTGAAGAGCTGACTGCTCAGTCAGATGAAAAGCCAGTTCTTTTATACTGTTACCATAAAATGTGATGTCATTTGAATAAGAGGGTCTTGTGACAACTTAGAGTGTAACATTGATTTTAAGGAAAATGAAGAGAGATGCTGTAACAATCTAGGTGTGTAAAAATGCTATACCTTATTTTCTAAAGAAATATCGTGATCTCATGTCAGATGAGTCAGCCTGCCTGTCTGTGTTTATTTAGGATGAGTCAGTATGTCTGTGTTTATTTAAAATGAGTCAGCCTGTCTGTGTTTATTTAGAGAATTGTGAGTCAGACAGGTCACATGGTGCTGACATCGTCAGTAGGCAGGTATAAAAGCCTACCTCCTGAGATGCAAAACAGATGAGTCAGTCAGTGGCTTCCTGACTGTCATAGAGGAAACATCTCATGGTACATGCAAGTTTTCATGTACCAGGACTCTATTTGGCTGGAACTAAACCTGGAAGTTGTGCACTGAGCGAGTTGTGCACTGTGTTTGCAGAACTGAAGGACTAATCACCTATTTCCTTTCTGTATGTTTATTATTTTATTTTAGAAAATAAATATTATAAAGTGTGTTCTACACCTATAACCTGAGTGTGTGCATCTGTCTTACCCACTAACCTTCACAATTCTTAACAGGCAGCCAGCGTAACTCCTTCAGAATGGTGTTTTATGCTCCCACGGGTCTACATCCATCATGACCCAAGCTGCCATGTTCTGAACTGCTGTAGTTCTGAAAGATGAGTTAGCTTCCTAGGAAGGCCAATGTGACTTGAAGGGATGTAAATATGATATTTTCTAAAGAGGATATGTTACTAGGTTTGCAAAGTTCAAAACTTCACATCTACACTCCAGAACAACCTTAATCACTCTTCTAAGTTCTGGAAGGTAATCCATGCCCTCTTCTCCCTTCCAATCCAATCTTCTCTCCCTGTTCTCAAGGTGGGTGACTCTCCTATATCTGACCCCTCCACAGTTGCATCCTCCTTCAATTCCTTTTTCACTTCCTGTGCCCGCTCACTCCGATCTTCCTCCTCCCCTCCTCCTCCTCACTCTTCTTCTCCTTCCCCTTTGTCTTCTCTTTCTCCTTTCCTACCATCCACTCTTCTCCTTCTCCCTTCCTACTGTCCCCTTCCTCTCATTTTCCCTTCTCTTCCACCACTCCTGCTGCTTCGTTTAAGGCTTTCTTGGCTGTACACCCCCACATGGGTTGGAATCCTGATGGTTTTGACCCCAGACTCCTTTATCTCTCTGTTCATGCCATTGCCCTCTCTATCAACTGCCTCCTCAACCTCTCTTTGTCTTCTTCATCCACAGTCCCTAACTCATGAAAACTGTCTACAGTCATCCCCCTTACTAAACAGGGTGATCCCTCTTCCCTTGGAAACTGCCATCCTATCTGTCTAATCCCCACTCTGGCTAAACTTCAGGAACACCTTTTCTTCATCTAACTCTACCTTTTTCTTGATTCAGCCACCTTCTTCCTTCCTTTCCAGTCTGGCTTCAGGAAGTCCCACTCCTCCACCACCTCTATCCTCTGGCTTACTTATACTAGCCTCTTTGGTATAGATCAGCCATATTTTATGAGTTGGTCAAAGCTACCGACATTGTTGCCCACCCCATTCTCCCAGACAGTCTTTTTTTTTAATTGTACTTTATTGATTTTCAAAGACATAGTGTACAAAATGAGCAGACAATATCACAGTGAATAGTTTTCAACCCTTCCCCCTAACTCCCAACCCCCATATTCCTCCCCTTTGATATCAGTAAATCTTGTACCTATCCCCTGTCTGAATACTAGACCAGGTAAGCTATAGTTAATTATAGGCTTATAGAGAATATAAAGTGTGTAATTTCCCCCAGATTTCATTATATCTATGGGTAAGGTTGTGAATACTGGCTATGATTCTCTCAGTGCAGAGGTTTCAGAGAAGTCCTGAACCCATTCTGTATACGTTATGGTCTCCTCATCTAGCCAGTGGTGAAGGACTAATTTCTTTACCGAAACGGCAATCAGGGCTATGAAGTACCCACATTCTCTCACTGTGATTCCCCCATAATCACCCACCAGATATATCTTTGGATTAAAAAGACCCTCAAGCACCAATAAGGGGTCAACTTTCTCCTTAATGAGCTTCCATAAGGGGGCCACTCTGGTACAGTCCCCAAAAATATGGTACAGTGAGTCTTCATCCATTTTGCACCTCAAGCACTGGGAGGAGGCTGTTTTGCCCATATTAAACAATTTAGTCAGTGTCATGTACATGTCATTCAGTGTCTGGAATTGTATGATTCTCAACCTATCCTGAGTGACATAGGTGTGGCAGTTTTTCCAGATCTTATACCAGTTAAGCCCTGTTCTTGAGAAGAGGGAAGACCAATATTTAGGTACTCCATCTACTGTTGGATAAACTCTAGTATATAGGCTAGCATAACTTTTAGAGACAGCATGAGAGAGTAAGGCCATGGACTTAAGAGACAATAGAAATTCACCCATCTAAGAATGTTTGAGAGGTGATTTAGAGCACTGGATTAACATGTGTCTAATCTGTAGAATTTTAAAAATTCCCTTATTGTTAATAGAGAATCTTGACAAGATCTCTCCTGAAGTGAGCCAGGAACCTTCTTCGGTCATTAAGCTCACTACCTCTACTGTTGCCAGTTGTGGGATCCAGGAGGGACAGATTGGTTTACCCCCAATTCTGAAGCTGGTATTTTCAACCAAAGGTTGCTTGAAATCACGGGTATGTTTGTATTTCACAAGAGAACATAATCGTGAATGAATATTAACTGAGACCCCAACCAAAACTGGTACAGCACTGTTGGAAGATCCCCAGGATTTAGGTGCATTAGGGCCGCTGGGGAGATCCCACAGGTTGTTATCATATCTTTTTCTATCCTGAGCCAGGTGGGCACATAAGAAAGTGTATCCAATTCCTCTGTTGTTGTTAACCAATGTAGATATTTATTAGCCTGACTAGCTCAGTAGTATAAGTCAAAATGGGGAAGTCTGATGCCACATAACTGTGTCACTTATATTGTGTGTATAAATTGATAGATAACAGCAATGCTAGATAATAAAAAAGCTTAATAGCTTATTTTAATTAATGATTTGAATAACAAATAAAGATAGAAAAAATATAGTATTGTATGTTATTTATAGTAGATATGAATTATGGAGTAGTTAAATTGATGTTACGTGATTAATTGTTTACAGGTGTTTTATATTAATGATTTACTATGGTGTTTGCTATTAGTAACTTATCTCTTGATATAGCACAGTGCATCTGCATGAAACGTTGAGACTTGTTTGCTGTGTTAGTTTGGTGGAAACACTATGAGTGCTGAAAATTTTAATAAAGGGCTGAATCCTACATTTGTTTTGGATCATTTCAGCATGCGTTTGGTTTTTGAATTGCTGCACTTACTAGAGGCACCACGAACTGTGAGCAATTCTGTTTTTGTCATATAGTCTGAGGCCATCTTGACACTTGGGGGCTGTTAATTTGAGATATGCTCTCCTCTACACTTTCCCCAACCAAATAAAGTCAGTGATGTACGAGTGCACCTTCTTGCACCATTTCAAAGGTAGCCACACGTTCAGGAGGTTGATTGGGCAGAAGAGTTGTGGAAGAATATTCATTTTGACTAAGTGAACGTGCCCCCAGAATGACAAAGGCAGCGATTTCCAATGGGACAAGTCTTGTTGCACCACTTGCAAAGTGACGTCTAAATTAATTTTCTTCATTTTTGATTAATTTCTTGCCCAGATAGATTCCCAGATATTTTACATTCTTAGGAGTCCATCTTAAGCCCATGTCAAGCATTTCACTCTTGAGGGTTCTGGAATTTAAAGGGAAAACAGAGTTTTTTTCTAAGTTTACTTTGTAATTAGAAAGGGAGCTATAATCTTGGATTATTCCCAATGCTGCTGGGATAGATTCACGGGGATAGGAGATCTGTAACCGCATATGTGGCTATTTTCACTTCATGGGCCCTTAGCATGATACCTCGAATTGTTGGATGTTCCTTCAGGTTAACTATTAGGGGTTCAACTCCTAGACAGTCTTAAGTCAGCTGGATTCCTTGCCTCTTCAGTTGAGTGGTTCTGCTCCTACCTTGAAGGTAGGTCTGAGACTATCTGTCTAGGAGGCTCCCTTCCCCCCAGCTCTCAGTTTACTCAGGTACCCCCTCAAGGGTCTGTCCTTCACCCATTTTGTTTTCCATTTTCCTAACAGACCTCCCCACTGCCTGCTTCTCTGTGTATGTTCACATGTATGCAGTTGATAAATGTAACACAGCCTCTTTCGGATTCACCTCGGCTGTTTCCAGGGTCCTCGAGTCTTCCCTGGACACACCTTGAGGGGGGCCTGCCTAGGTTCAATGGCAGTCAAGTAGAACTGGAACAACAGGTGCACATGGTGCCTCCACCTGGGGTAGTGATAGGTAATACCTGTAGATAAAATGGCAGGTTAACATCCCCCAGGAAAATAGAGTAATTGCCCACCATACCTTCCCCACACCCACACAACAACAATTCCCACTTTTTGTAGAGTCCCAATACTGAAATGTAACATTAACAATTAACACGTTTATTTTGGGGAAAGGGGAAAAAAAGAGGAACATAGCATAATAACTTTAATGACTGTTGCAACACTCTGACCCCACACAATCCACACCTCCTACCTACGGATGCACCCAAATTCCAACTGGCAGCTGCCCAAAGCTCTATAGAGTCCCTTGGGTGGGTACCTCACCAGCTTGAAGAAGTCACTGGGGAGCTTGCATTGGGGCCCAATAACTTTAAACAGATACAAACTTTTAAACCTTTGCCTGGGCACACTTTTGATCTGGGTGCAGTCCCGCTCAGGGCTTAACCACCTTTATTTTGGATAGCTAACTATCTAAATAAACATTTCCCCAAAGCTATAGCCCGGGGTACTTAAAGCTCAGATGTTCAAAGGGGGTGGAAGAAACTTGTTTCACAATGCCATGCTGGTATCAAGAGTTGTTGGTGTAACACACAGCCACTGGCTGAAGCAATGAAGAAAGCCGGTCTTCACCTGCCAGGCCTTTCCAATCTTTGCCCACAGGGGGCCTTTGTATGCGGTGCTCACCTGGCAGGCCTCTTGACACCACCCTCTCAACTTACTCTCTTTGTCTGCAGGTATAGCTTCTCTCCCCTGCCTGGGGAACACACTTGCAAACTACTTCCTTAGCTAGCAGACACTGTGAATGTTAGGCAGTGACCTTTACTGTCTCTGAAATCCAGCTGTAATTCTCAAGGACACTTTCTGCACTGCAGATCAGTCCACTCCTTCTGGACAAATCTCAGATATTTCATAACTCAGACTGTGGGGTCTTCCTTCCCCAGCCGTAGGTTCTTATTTCAAAGCAGCTGTACCAACTTCAACAGCGACTATCTTAACCACAGGTTACCACCCTGGTGATATTTTCAAATTCAGCACAGATTCGAAGTTCAACACGCCTTCTCACAGGCACTGGCTCACTCTCTGGAGCAAACTTCACTCACTGCAGCAACATTCGTTGGCCTCAGGTTCAAATCTCAGAAGCACTTTCTTTCACTGTAGCAACCTTCTTCAGCCACAGGTTCAAATCTCAGCAACAACTTCTCTTCACTGCAACAACATTCATCGACCACAGGATCCACTCTCACCCAGGAAATCTCCTTGCTGTTTCCCTGTGGCTAACTGGTTTGTAGGCGCAGTGCAGCTTGTTCAGTACTGTGGCCAACTGAGCTGGGGAGTGAAGACACAAGCCTACAGGGCTAGCGAGCCCATAGAATTTTCTTTTCTTGCTTCTGACTGGGCATACAGCCTCCAGCCTAAGACCCCTCTGGAGGGCAAACAATCTTATTTATTAGCCCCTCAGGAGCCCTCCCTCATTGGCTGCAGCAATTGTCCAACTGGGCAAAATAATATTCATTAACCTCCTTCAACGCCTCTATTAGTCCTGTCCATAGGCGTCAAAAATTAGCCCTCTTATTATTCCCAAAAGTCCTCTAGCAGTCCCATAAGCCATGTGTGTAATCGTTTCCTCTGACTGGCTGTGGCAGGGGTTAAAGGCACTCCAACATGGCTGCTGACTAACAGTCCCAGCAGAGTCCCCACATTCACAGTACTTCTGCACCCACCTTTAACATTTTTAATATTTATTTCCCCCACAGATACGTAGCAGCCTCCCTGCCCTCTCACACCATTGCAGAGTTTCATATTTTCCTTCAAATGTCAGCCTATCGCTGCTGCCGAAACACTGTCCTCCAAGGCAGCAGGCAGGCTCATTAATATTCAAGAGCCTACTCATTAATATTTATATGGTTCCTACAGCATTGATAGGCGCTCTTAAACTAAATACATTGTGGCCTCCTCTGGTGCCTCCTCCATGTGTCCGGACCCCCATTAGCCAAATCTAGGAGTTGGAAGCACTGGAGGGGCGTCCAGTTCACTGCAGGGGCAGCAGGAAAACTGATGGATACAACCACACATGCATGAACTGCCACCTTGCATGTTTGTGAGGATACCAGTATGGTGAGTCCACAGCTTGGCTCCTCCAGCCAATTTTACAGCAGAAAATGAGCAGGGGCTGGATGGAGAGTTAGGGGCTCTAGCTGAAGCCAGGGATATGGCAGTGAGGACATGGGGATGGGAGGCACCATCCAGGTAAGCCCAGCAAAGTTGAGGGGCTCACAAAAAGTACTCATTACTTCTTTTGTTTTCAACTTTATTTTTATTATTTTAACTGTATGAAATACAAAGTACAGATCTCCTTTAGGTAGGCACTCAGTAAGATAAAAAAATTCAAAAAATTAGTACATCATTGTTACAGGTAGGATTTGATGTGCCCCTCTTTAGTGATGTAACACTGGGGGACCTGGGGGAGTGCAAGATTAATGACATTATTTCCTAACAACTGAGTAATAGATGGCCACTTTAGCCATGAGCAAGGATTACTTACATAAACTTATAACAAGATCACGCACCCTGTGGTTCGGGTATAACATACCCAACCCAGCACAGGAATTACCCAAATCCAAAATAAGAAGAACTCCATCATGAGGAAGCCCCATATATACAGTAGTATAGTCCATAATGTCCTTATAAACATTAACCCTTCCATAATAAGAACAAAACAGATTTAAACGTTCAGACTTTTTAAAATGGAATCCATGTTAGATACAAACCTGCAATAACATTGATGCATAGAAGTCCCAAATTCTCAGAGCAGAGTCAAGCCCATGTCCGAGTACTTAAAGGCACCAATAACCAGTCATTCAGTGATGAAAGCAGTGCCATGACTAAGAGGCATAAATGTGTCATTAACGGATGCCATTTTAAACAATTCCCTCCTAGTTCCCCACTATCAGAGCCATTACCTTGAATAATATTAGTCCAAAGGATATTTGCTGAACTGTAATCTATGGCTAAGGAGGAAGGAAAACCGGAGTAATGAAAGTCAGTAGTGGCAAAAGCACAAACCTGTAAGCAACCAAGTCCAACAAATGTTACTCATTAGCCCCATAATCAGTATCCGAGCTATCTTCTTTAGCTTGGAATCCTTTTTCAATGTAATCCACTAGTTTGACGACCTCACCAGGGTCTGCAAATTAATAAGACATTTCCCCATACACAATATGAAGACTTGCTGGCACTGAAAGGATATAGTGTACTCCCAACTGCCATAACCAAGCTCAGACCCCATCAAAACTTTTTCTCCTTTGCCAGGTTGCATAACTCAAGTCAGGAAAAATATTAATTTTATTACCTTGCCAGTCTAGGAAGCCACGCTACTTAGCCTGAGCTAAAATACGAGTCACGTGATGCCCTTGGTGGAGTAAGCAGCAGGTAGGTGCAGCTCCGCTACTTTACAGACTAAAGTTACTAACTACAGCATCTAATAAGGTTATTTTCATTGCATCTTACTGTTTCTGCTAATCGGCAAGACTTCGGAGATCAGAAGGAATCTGTTATGGAGCCATTCAAAGAGATGAGTCGCAGTGCTTCTGACAAAGATAATCCAAAAGACACAATAGAGCTAGAGGTGAAAAGACCTCACAGAAGCTCCTCTCTGGCTACTGATTCAGGCCTGATCTTGGTGAATACCCCTACAGATCAGCTCCAAGAGGATATCTCTACTATCAAAACCGCCCTATTTTCTTTGATCTCGGACTTTTGAGAATGGGAGGCATCCCTGTCAGGGTTGACGATGCGAGTGTCCGATACAGAGACTCGTGTTTCATCAACAGAGAATCAAGAAGACAAACTGGAGAAAGAGAATGTTTCTCTAAAAAAAACAGTTAAAGAGTTGGACGAGAAAGTCAACGATCTAGAAGGAAAGTTTTGCCGTAATAATCTAGTTTTACTTGGGCTGCCAGAAGGTGACAAGGGAAATAACACAATAATATTCATCCAAAAGCTGTGCACTAGAGATGGGTGAAGTGGCCCCAATTCGCTTCACGAAGTGGGACGTGGAGTGAAAGTGAATTTGCGGAGTCTCATAGCGTGAACGGTGCCCGGCGTTACAGCGGATAATGCAAAGTCCATTGGAAACGATGACTTTGCGTTACTCTGTCTTCCCAAACTACTACTCCACCAATTCTTAAGGCAAATTACATTGAAAATAATGTACATCGCCTCACTTCGCCTTGTTTTTAAGCTCCAAAGGCGAATTTTGCAGTGATTCATGGGATTTCAGGTCACATGGGCTCTAGATTGTTCTGCACAGCCTCAGTTTGGGGTAGTGTGTGTAGGAAGCTGTAGGAGACAATCTGTTCTGAGAGCTCTCTGCGATTTAAACCTTCTAAAAGCTGTTAAAAAGGTTTTTTTGAGTAATTTTTTTCTGAAACTTTAGTTCATCGATTATAAGAAACCCTCTTGTGCTCATGTCATTGAGCATTTATTGTTTGTGTGTGGATTTTGAATGTTAATGTACAACATTCAGTCTGCGTACTGAGAGACAGTGGAAGTGTGCTTTGGGAAGGGGCATATCTGTGGTGTAGGTAGATTAACTTGGAGAAAAAGACAGTGCTTTCTGTTTTGGTGATATTTTCTTGTATAAATGTGTTAATGTACACACAGTAATAAATTCAATAATTCTTGAAATTTTTTTGCTGATTGTTGTGGCGCAGCAGTGCATAATTTTAGTTTGTCTAAAATATGTGGTTATATTACTGAAGTTTTCAATTTGCTATGCATTACTTAGTGTGTGTGTGAGAGTATGTGTGTGATGTGTGTCATCAAATCAGACACCTTTTATTGTGCCACATAATTTCAGTAATGTGAACCTGCTATTCACTGCAGCTGTGTAATTTTTGTACTTTTTTGTGGTATATTTACTGGTACTGGTACTAGTGTCTGTTACTGCAGCAGTGCAGTACACTGCCCCCCCACCCCCATCCCAACCGGCAAAGGTATTCTTTTCCAGATTTGAATTTCTGATGGTGGGCACTGTTTAGGTGTTGTGCCTTTGCATCTGCATCTCTTCATTGCACAGTGCAATCTTAATCTGTGCATTTACATCCCTCTAGGATCCAATCTCCATCGCTAACTTAAGTCATAGTTGTTTCTTTGGTTTCCCTTCTGAGTACTGGACAGGTGTAGTGCATTATTCTGCATGAACATTGTACTCATTAATATGTGTTTTTAAGTCAGGACCATCATCATGAGTCACTCGTGATACAAATCACGTTCTTCATCATCACGGTCACAAATGCAGTCACAAATCACAATTTACGATCACGTCATGAATCACAACATACATTTTTTTTAATAGTTATTTGGATGCATTGTAAGCCTGTTTTTTAGTATCTCTCCATGCTTCACCAACCCACCATTGCACTCATTAATAAGTGTTTTTAAGTTGAGGAGTTTTGTGCCACACCTCATCAGGGCCTAGGGAAGTACAGCTGTAGGCATTCGCATTTCTTCATCATCATGGTCACAAATACAGTCACAAATCATGATTTATGATTCCGTCATGAATTACAACATTCATTTTTTTTACTAGTTACTTGGATGTATTGTAAGCCTGTTTTGTAGTATCTCTCCAGGCTTCACCATCCCACCATTGTACTCATTAATAAGTGTTTTTAAGTCAGGGAGTTGAACAGTGTCTGCAGTACATACACAGACTGGAAAGAAGACTGCACCCATGCAGTTTAGCACAGTATACTTGCACTGCTCAGAATACATACAGAAGACAACAAAAAAGGGCATAATTACATACAAGGGTCGGGATGGTGGAGGAATACATTTTATAACACAACAAAGAAGGTGTGGGGGGGCACTTGGTGTGAGGAAAAAAAAATAATGTGGGATCCCATGGTGATCCAGCAGCAGTTCCAGCATGGACATAATTTGCAATTGATATCCCGCTATGTGATCCAGCTGCTGTTCCACAGCACTCACCCTCTCGTTGTTCTTCTCGACAGCACTCTAGAGAACTGCCAAGTCAGCCTGTCTTACACGCAGTTCTCTGGGGTTCACAGGTTCTACAGGCTGACCAGCTGGTGTTGGTGGTGGGGTGCTAGAGGAGCAGCAGGTGCTGCTGTGGCCCTCTTCTTAGGGATTCTGCCATGCACAGCTGCACCCTCTGCCACAGAATGGTCAGCAGGTGCAGGCATGGTCCGTTCTGTGGCAGCCTGCCACTCCAACTGGTGGTGATTGAGCATATGGGTGTGCTGGCCCCCAGTCCCCAGGTGAGTCTCCTGGGGGCCATGGCACACCTCCACCTCACATCGGTGGCACTTGTCTACACTGTTGTCCCCTCAACACAGTCAAAAAACTGCCATACAGTGGAGGTGTGGGGAGGACCAGGCACAGGCAGGGGAGGGCCATATGAACTGGCAGTTGGCTGGTCACGGTACTGAACAGGGATGGGATCCACTCCTGGGCCTGGGGGAACAGGCACATCCTGCTCCAGAGGATCTGATGCTGGACTTGGTGGTGATGGTTCAACTGCCTCAGAGTCAGGACAGGAGGCGGTGCTGGTCCTGCTTCTGGGGGAGGGAGACACTCATAAGTTTCGAGTGGTCCAACAGGAATGGGTGCCCATGCCCCCCACGCATGTGCACGGTATGACGCTTACCACTACCACATTCTCCCAGAGCTTCCCCACCCCAGACATTCCCTCACCCTGGTCCCTCTCTCTCTCTCCTACTGAGCTCCCTCAGTCCAAGCAATCACTACTCACATTGTCACACAACACACACACAGTCACACAGACAAACAACTAACTACTTATAAAGGTAAGAAAAATAACATTTAAAGAAAGAACAAATTAAGTAAAAAAGAGTACAGACAGAGATGACAACAAAATGCAGCTTTTAGAAAAGTTGTCAAGTCTAAATCAAAGTTTAAATCTCCTTCTCACTCTGATCTCGAAGTATCAGCAGTCACAAAACACACTCCTCTCTCTCCGTCTGCACAGCAGAAAGTAAAAGTGTCTGCTTGTATGACTCACTTTTTTCCTGCCTAGCTAAAGAGCATGTGACTTACAGTACTGTAAGCCATGTGATGTGTGTGTGTGGGGGGGGGCTGCCAAATCTGAAACACCAAGTGTATCACTTATAATCATAATGAGGAACGCGAAGTCCATTAAAAACAATGACTTCACCTTGCTTCACATTGCCATTCTGCCTTAACGCAAAGTGGTAATGACAAGGTGGAGTGAGCACTTTGCATTGCCCACTCCACATAGCAGAGTGGCAACGCGAAGTGCAATCTTCGTGGTCACTTCACCAGTGGAATTTAAATTCGCTGCATCTCTACTGTGCACCCATATTGCAGGCCCCTCACTAAAATGGCCCTACATATGTGATCCAGCGGGCACATAGATCGATCAGACCCAGATCTTCCTCGCATCAATTACCCCATCCCATCATCTTCAAAGTGTTGAACTATCTTGACAGAGATTATATACTCAAAGCTGCCAGAAATACAGAGAAGATAGACTGGGAGGGCAAGAGATTGAGACTGTGAGCTGATCTAATGTTTAAGGTCTGACAAGATAGGGCCGCCTATTGCCCACTTCAGACCAAACTGTGGACGGCTGAAATAAAACACCGAATGTTATTCCCTGCAAGACTGGAGGTTTTGCTACCTTTGGGAACCCAACGGTATGAGACTGCAACCCAAGCTGCTACAGACGTAAGCTCAAGACTTCATGATCTCTTTGGGAAGGGCGGCTGAAATCTCAGGGCGAGGTGCTTTTCTATTTGTCTTTACTTTTCAGTTAAACACGGCAAGTACTTCAGATGTTAATAAAATAGATCTATTCAGAAGTTAGCTTCGCATAAAAGCTTTTCACATACTGTGAATTCAAAGCGTGAACTGTCGATTGCAAGCTGCTGCAATGCTAAAGACCGTGGAGTTACAGAGTGATTTTGTTTATGTATCTAGCGGCTATCTGAACTCTAAATCTATAGCCTGCAATATTAATGTGGAGCAAGGCAAGAGCACCATCTACTGTCAGATTTCTACTTTAATAGAAGTTTCGATCTCCAGCAAATTTAAAGACTTATAGACTGGTGAGAGGAAATATTGGACAATCTTTGGCTCTTTACTTAATTAGATTTTTTCTGAAGGTCTTTCGTGCTGTTTATCATTGTTACAGTGTTCAAGTTTTAGTTTGTTTCATGAAGTTATAGACTTAGAAGGTTTTTAACCCAAGCAACAGCTCTTGTTTTGTTATTCTAAGAAGGACAACAGGAAGAATTAGTCATTTCCTTAACAGGAAAAATTGGGCTAATTTATAAGGTTGTCAGGACACATAAGGATTGTTCAGCCCTTATATAATTTTATTTGATTGCTATAAGTGGCACTGAGGTTGCAAGCTGTAATTTTCTTCTTCATTTATAACCTCATTGTGACAGAAAAAGGTTATGTTGATGTAGTGTTAGTAGAATATTTGAAGACCCTTTCGGACACTTTTAGGATGTGGCAGAGGCTGCTCCCATGAGGGCATGGCAGCCAGAATGTGTTGGAGTAGGCTACTGGCCTGGGTGTTAATAGGTGAGATTTGAGAAGAAAGAAGGGGAATTGGTGAGATGTCATCAAAGGGGCGGGGCTTCATGGGGGGGTCAACTGGGAAAGGGAGTAGAACACAGTAATTTAAGAGGGATTTATAATTTGAAGGTGGTGAATAGGCAGGACATTGGTACAACAATGGCCAAAAAGATGTTAATTTCATGGGATGTTGGAATATAATGTCATGGAATATCAAAGGTGGAAAAGACAGTTCGAAAAAGTACACTACATTACGACATCTCAATAGATACCGTCCACATATTGCAATGATCCAGGAGACACACATTACCACTAGACAATTAGCAAAATTACAGAAGCTTTGGGTTGGCCAAGTCTTTGGGGTGGGTAACAGTGCAAGACGGGAAGGGGTGGCAAAACTCATACAAAGGAATGTCCCTTTCAAGGAAATTAAATCCTGGCGTGACCCTGATGGGAGATATATACTAATACATGGCAATCTAGCAGGAATAGAAGTGCTTATTGGTTCTATATATGGTCCTAACTTGGACACTCCCTCTTTTTTCCATCTTTGGCCACCATTATAGCCTCAGTTCCTAATATCCCTTGTCTCTTAGGGGGGATTGGAACGTAGTATTTGCAGATGACCTAGACAGAACATACCATAAGAGAGCTGGCCTATCCCCAGCTAAGTGGGCTCTATGAGAATTAATGAACGACTCTGGCCTTATAGATCCTTGGAGGCTTCTTCATCCACAAGTGCTAGATTTTACATTTTATTCTTCTCCCCACAAGGTTCACTCTCGGATTGACTATTTTCTCCTAAGTTCAGTTACATTACATGAAGTTGATGACACTGGGATTTATCCCAGGGTGCTCTCCAACCATTCACCTATTTGGATTAAATTAAGATTTTCACTCATTCAGTGAGCTTTCAAATCATGGTCGCTAAATATCCAAATGTTGTCAGAAGAGGATATAGTGAAACACATAAGAATTTTTATTAGGGACTCCTGGGACTCCAACCAGAATTCTATTTTGAAAAAATGACATTTTATGGGATGCTCTAAAAGCAACATGGCGAGGAGAATTCATCAGACTGGCGACTAATAGGAAATGAAAAAAGTTAAAAGAGGTGGAAGAATAGTTGGCTCGTATAAGATATCTAGAGACCCATTTGAATCAAGTATCTGATGAGAGAAGTTGAGCAGAACCTCATTCCCTAAGGGCAAAGTATGCAGCATATAATTTAAATATTACTGAGGGCTACAGCAAAGTGGAAGGTGACATATATTGGGCAAGGCGAAAAGCAGGAAAATTGCTGGCAAATAAAATAAAACAGCAAAGGTAGGCTAGATGGGTAACTACCCTGCAGGATAGAGACACAGGGAAGCTAACCTCAGACCCAGAGAGAATTGTTACATTTTTTCAAAATTATTATGCAAAATTATACACTGCTCACCACACAGACCCAGACTATGATATTAAACGTAAGCTTTTTTTAAGTGTTATCCAGTTGCCAAGACTCACAGTAGCCCAACATTCTGCATTAATAGGGGATGCCACTCTTCAGGAGATTAGGGAGGCAATCGATAGGCTGACAGTGGATAAGGCACCTGGCCCCGATGGTTATCCTCCAGCTTTTTATAAATCTTTCAAAGAGGAGCTAGCACCCTATTTACAGACATTATTTAATTACATGTATTCGGCTCCAGTCAAAGAGCTGGCATTGTTTGAAGTGAGGATTGTGGACATACCCAAGCTGGGGAAAGACCCAACTAGACAAGACAAGACAACTACAGACCGATTTCATTATTGAATATTGAGATCAAGTTATTAGCCAGCATATTAGTGTTCCATTTAAAAAAAAGTATGGGATAATTTGATAGGGTCTGATCAAGTAGGATTTGTCTCAGGGAGACACTCTAGTGACCACTTTTGGAAAATCTGTCACCTGCTTTCCGCATTGGGGGATGCCGATACAGACAAAGTATTAGTATCTCTTGACGTGGAAAAGGCTTTTGATAGAGTCAGTTGGTTGTATTTATTTGACCTTCTACCTAGATACGGAATACTCCAAGAATACATTCAATGGATTGCAGTCCTATATACAGCCCCTTCTGTAAGAATTGCATTTAATGGGGCTATTTCTAACAATTTTAGATTAACAAGAGGTACCAGGCAGGGTTGTCCTCTATCCCTGATGCTCTTCAATTTATATATTGAACCTTTGGCTAGAAAAATTAATATGACAGGGGAAATTAGAGGAATAAACATCGGCCCAGGCACTTATAAAATTTCAGTGTTTTCGGACGACATTCTCATGCATCTCTCCTCATGGCAAGATTCCATACAGGTGGTACTGAGACTAATAGACAATTTTAGCTTACTGTCAAGCTACAAGCTCAGTCACCGCAAAACAGTTGTACTATCCTTGACACCCTCTTGTACCAAGAGAGAAGTGGAAGGGATGGGTCTGAAATAGGCTTCCAGCTCACTTACCTTTCTAGGCATAGAACTCAAACAAGACATTAGTAAGTTAAAAATCTCTTAATATTGACCTCATAGTAACACAGATGCAACAAGACTTGAAGATGTGGCAAACTTTGCCCTTATCACTATGGGGAAGAGTCAATTTAATTAAGATGGTCATTTTCCCCTAAGGTAATGTATCCCCTCTCTATGTTGAACTTAGCTCTCTCTAAATTGTGGTTTAAAAAGATCAATTTTATTTGGTCTGCCTTCCTATGGAAAGATAAAAAACCCAGAAGGGCTATAAATAAACTAGTTGGTGGGAAGGAGAGGGGAGGGCTTGGAATTCCCATCTCTTTCTATATTATTTGGCCTTTCAGAGCTGTAAATATACTAAATGGTTGACCCCTCAGTAATGTGTTCCACCTAACTTGGTATGGTATAGGATAGAGAGACAAAATGCCCTCTCAAGTAATATTTCATTAACTTCACTGCTTTACACCCCACCCAAAAAAATACCTCAGTCTTGGAAGCATACTCCATTAGCATGAACAACAGAGGCTCATACTCAGCTGTGTACCTACTTTAAATTGGATAAAGGCGGGACTTAGGTCAGCCTCTAGTTTACAATTTGAATATTCAGTTAGGAAATAGGACTATTACTGCAGCATACTGGAAAAGTTTAAAAGATGCTGAGCTCTCAGATTTAGTTAAGGATCACACAATTCTGGCCCCCAAGGACCTCCAACAAGCTTTCCAACTGACAGAGATTCCTTTTTTTAAATACCTGCAGATTAAACGATGTGTAAATGCAGCTCTTGGAAATCCACCGTGGTCTGTACAGGCCTCAGTTTTTTTCAGGGATCTTTTTAAACTGGCCATTCAGCCAAAACCCATAGCGCAGATTTATAAACTGTTGGCCAATAGGGTTGGGTATAACCTCTCCCCGATAGCATTTTACTGGCAACAGGCCACAGACCTTCCCTGTGACACTTCTACCTGGGAATCAGTCTGGAGAAGTAATTATAGATTAATAAAACAAGACCGATTGCGTCTAATCAGGTTTAATGTGCTCCATAATTTGTATTACTCACCAATTAAAATACATTTTATGGACAAAAAAAGCATATTGTGTCAGAAATGTCATTGGGAACCTGGCTCTCTTATACATTTGTTATGGACATGTCCTAAAACCCAAAATTTCTGGCAACAAACAAAAACATTTTTGAACCCCTTATTTGAAGGGAGAGACAACTTCAATATCGAAATATGTATACTTGGTAACCTCTCAACTATACCTAATCAGACACACAAATATTATATGGCTCTCACTTCTTCGGTGATACTGCTCCTAATCATGAGATATTGGATCAAGGAAGTTTCACCTCCCTTTTAGAGAATGGATACAGGAATTGCATACAGCTTTTAATGCAGAAAAGGCAATAGCCTTACAATTCCATACTCTAAATAGCTTCAACAGTAGGTGGGAGCAGTTTTCATTGTTTTTAGCTGAGAGGTATAAGGATTTGTAGAACATTAGTAATCCAACTCCTATATATGAAGAAACTATGTGATTAAATAGATTTAGGAAAGTTATTATAATAGGTTCTGCAGCAGGAGTCATACAACAGTTTTATTTTTAGTCCAGTTGACCAAAGGTGGAGGAGGATGAATTATATGGGGGGAGGAAGATTTTGACAGTTAAATAATGTATAGGACTGTTAATTGAGTAGGGGGTGGAGGAGGGTAGGAGGGAGGGGGAAGGGGTTTGGTAGAGTTGCCAGTCTGACATGTTTAATGCTACTGTGACATGTACTGTATGTACGGCTTACTTTAAAACTGTTAATAAAGTATTCTAAATGAAAAAAACAGCATGAGCTAAAATAATATCCCTGTTCAGAATAAAGCCTAGGACCACAAGAAAGGTATGTGGAGGTAGTTCATTAGTTGCCATGTGGCTTCTCCCTCCTTGTGGGCTGATAGGATACGCTTTTAGGACCATTGTTAACTTTTCCACTTGTAAGGTATCCCTGAAGAAAGCAGAGAAAAATAATGCAGAGTTGTCTCCCTCGAAACTTTCTGGTAGCACAAGAATCCATACATGTGTGGCACAGGATGTGTTTTCTAAGTTTTCCAGCTGGCGACGAAGCATCACGTTCTTCTTGGTTAGCCTGCCATAACGGTTAGTGCCGTCTCTGCTGATTTTGTTGCACTCTTGGTTTCTCCCTCCAGCAGAGTCACTTTAGTGTCCAATACTTTAAATTGAATTGTGAAATCCTCCACTTTCTACTCGATCTGCTGAATAGCTTTAAGTAAGGCCGCATTGGAAGGCTGTGGAAGGGCTTCATCTTCCACTCTCTGGCTGGAATCTTTGCTTTTGCCTGGCTTCGTATCTTTCTGTTGGGTTCCTTCTTCATCAGCTCCCAGTCTGTTTCCTCTCCCCATATCTCCAGTTCTACAAGGCAGAAATACTCCAAATAAAGATCATTCAGCCTCACAAAGAGTTCACTTTCAGATGAAGTATATTTGGAATTTGTAAGAACAGGTTTCAACTCAAAAGGTTAATGAATTCGGTTAAGTCCTACAGAGCACTGCAGATTTGCTGCTACAAGCTAGGCAGTTGGCCACCCCCCCAGTACTCATTACTTCTATCTTCTCTGTTGATAATCTCATGGCTCAGCTCTAGCTGGACTATAACAACAGCCAGCATTGGTTCTATAAAAAACCGTTGTCCCTCAAAACCAAGAAAAGTCTTTATGACTTATGGTATCAAGCAGAGGCTTGCTAAACTCACCCCTGTCTCCTCCTTCTATACCCTTGATGGTGCAGTGATGGAAGATGTCTCCCCCTTCACGTACATCGGGGTCTGGCTGGACCATCAGCTCGATTTCTCTGTTTAAGTGGGTGCAGTCTACAAGGTGCTCCACTCCAAACTTAATGCACTTTACAGGAATAAGAAGTGCATCCTGCTTCCTGCCCATAAAGAGATCCTCTTGAAGATGATTCTCCCCATTTTTGACTTTGGTGACATTATTTACAGTGCTGCTCCTAAGTCCAGCTTAGTGAGACTGGACCCCCACTTTCACTCCTGTCAATTTGCCCTTTACAAACCCCTGTGCACTCACCACTCTTCCTTGTACACCTCCCTCACCATCCCCTCTCTTGATGCTGGGTGCCTTGTCCACTGTGCCTCCTTTATCTGGAAATTTTGGTTTGACTCCTTCCCATCCTATCATGCTTCTCTTCTCTCTTCACCCACTACTACCTCTTACACTCCCTTCACAACTCTTTCTCTCAGTCTCTTGGTCTCCCCACAATGAAATCCTCTGCTGGTCAAGCTCCTTTTTTTTCATGTCCCTAAACTCTGAGTATCTCTCTCCCCTTTAATTCACTGTGCTACTTTTCTTCATGCTCCGAAATCTCTCCTCTATAATTTCACTATTCACTCCTGCATTTGCTCCTGACACTAGGTCCTGGGATTTGGTCTGCTGCCCTCCACCCTACACTGTTACTAGTTCAGCCCCTCTCCCCTAGTTTTCAGCTACAACTCCCTCCCCTCTTATTATTGTATTATTGCTCATTGTATATTGTTCCTAATTTTTAATTTTCTGAAATTTCTGCATTGTATAATTTGTGCTCTGAAACATTGTCTGTAATTGCTCATATTGTTATATTTATTTCCATATTGTATTTTTGAGCATTGTTCTTGTATTTGCACTGTTCTCTCCTGGATCCTGTTCCGTAGAATGCATCTGGAAATGAGCTGATACCAGATCAGCATGTCTCTTCTGGTAAAACTTGTGAAATAAAACAAACAAACAAATGAAATAAATTCTTCTTATAAATCGGGTACTGATGATTGAGCAATCTGATTAGCTGGCACCCCTTCCCAGCCAAACTTGTTTTTTCATATATAAACACACAAAAAGCTGTCTCAGTGGTGCTGAGGGTTGAGGCACTGGATGCCACATCTTGTGGCATGCCGGCAACTCAGGTTTGGGAGTGAGCAGGGGCCGCCGGGGGTTGGCAGGGGTGGGAGAGGATTGAGCACCTGGAGGGCTGCTCTCCTCTCCAGGGGTGGGTTGCAGGGGTTTCCTAATGCTGTAGTGGCCTCTGGTGGAGACCAGGGGTGGTGCAAGCTGTTGGCACGTTGACGACGGCAGGACGATGGCAGGCTCCAGTGGCACTGAAGCAGGGAGGATATGCCACACAGACAGCCATTGTACGCCGTATGCTGACAGGGAACCGACATGAGAAAAATCCCTCTGGATGAGCAACAGTGATGCCAACAATGGGGGACCTCCCCCACAGCCAAACAAAGCCCAGGGTAAGTCAGAGATGGGATCCCAGGGTGATGTGGTCTCTTTGCCAGCTGGCTAAACCAGGGCCCTCCATGGGGGGTAAGCCATGGTCCTCCCCAAATCTGCTCCTGAGATGGAGGCTGGCTGCTGGGTGGAAGCTGAGCTCCCTTGTACATGGCAGAAGTGGGGCTAAGACTTCCCCAGCCATCCAGAGGAGCAGAAAAATAACTTCAAAAAAAAAACACACACACACACACAAAAGTCCCCTGAAAACAGCAAGCACCCCCAAAAATATATCCTTGTGCCACCCTCTATTGACAGGACTGAAAACCGCCATCTTGTTTTCTCGATAATGGGAGATGTGATGCAGTAATGAGGCCACCTTTGTTTTGTAGAAGCAGCACCCTGCTTTCTCCTCAGTGACTCACAGTAAGTCAACCAACAAAAAAAACCATTATAAAAAAAAAAGGCTAGCTTACCACAGGGAAAAAAAACAAACAAACATGTATGATCTGTGACTCGGACCGCAGTCCTCACTTGACTCACTGGCAGTCTCCTGCTTCCGACAGGAAGACAGTGAGACCATCGGTACTTTGAGGAGATACCCAGCTACAGGTGCACATGTGCTGCTGGCAAGATCAAAAGGAAATCTGGATCTTGCCGGTGGTCTGTATGGAACTGATTCCAGTTTGTCCTTTACCACATGCAATCCTCATTTGCCACCTTGACCAACAGGTTTTTTTATTTATTTTTTGGCTCTGAGTACACAAAAGTTTGTCCATTATACTGTACCCAGAGAAAAACTAGAAAAATGGTTATAAAAGGAATGCTGAGTTCCCTCTGAGGCTTCTTACCCCCATCAAAACTGCATTGTTTTTCTTCAGTAGAAAACATAAATCACAGAAAAAAATATTTGTTGGCAATCCCCTTTGATGTTCTGTACCCTGCATGTGGTTTTCAAAAGTTCCTCCCTCCAGCAGAGGGACTATTTTATCTCAAAACAGAAAACTTTTAGTATTTCTTAATTTTAGAAAAAAGTTACAATATATCTCAACAGATACCCATTTTATAAGTGCATTAACACACTCTGGGGTGTGGGTTATGCTCTGAAAAACACACTTCTAGGAACAGTAAGGCACTCAGTCTGCAACCTCATGCCTCACTTCACCCCTAGGTGTGTGTTTATCAGAGCATAACTCACACCCCATTGCATGTTATTGCTCACTTAAACAACAGTAGAAATAATTTGGCTCAGTTGGTAGCACATCTGCCTCTGGGCCAGGAGACTGTGGGGTCTAGTCCCACACCTGGATTGGGTTCATACCATAAATGCTGGCACCCGAGTGCAGTATTAAGGGGATGGTCTACTGTTGGGGTATGCCGGCCTTCAGATGAGACATTAAACCAAGATGCTGCCTACTTTTCCTGGTGGTTGTTCAGGTGGATGTTTACCATCCCATGTCACTTCTTAAAAAGAGATAAGCAATTTTCCCGCTGTCCAGGCCAAATTTCCAAATTTCCCCTGTTCACTAAAATACTACCAACAGCTTAATCTGGTTCAGTTTCAGTTGGTTTATATCTGTAGACGAGGCTGAAAATAAGCAGTATTGCCTAGCCTTCCTTTCCCAGTCAACAAAAGCTAAATAAATAAATAGAAATAAACATGGGAGCTAGGATGAAATCCAATTATTTTTGATGGGTGCAATCTTCCAAAAGGACAGATGTTGTCTGGAGAAGCATAATGATTTGTTGTTCGGAGCGTAAATCCTGCTAATCAATTTTAATCCCTCACCTTCATCCAGTTACTGTAATAAAATCAGATGACAAAATGAGATTTGCTGCTCAGTTGTGAAACTTTGTGTCTTTGCTTGACCCTTCAGCTATTTAAGAGATGTAAGCCCATTTGTTTTTATGCCTATTACTTTCGTGGGAATTGAGTTCATTCATAGCTCTGCTAGTAATTGCTGGAAGAGTAATTAAGTAGGGCATTTTTTTTCTAGGCTGGCACTAGTGGCATTCTTTGTCCAACAGCAATGACCCTTCTAGCAGGCGTCAGTGAATCTTCACATTAATGAGCTGGCTGGCAGTGTATGACACCCAGGCTCGGTGGGAATCTAAGGCCTAAGGCACTGCGTAATTTAATAGTGCCTGACATCAACTTCTGGGAGCTGTGAGTCATGCACTGCAGTTACTGATGTCATGGCAACACTAAAAGCCATGTGGAGAAGCAACAGCTAATGGAGCGCAGTGGGCCCCATTCACTAAGGCAAAGCACAGCTAGTCTCTTGGGTTATGCTATTCCACCAGCAGTCCTGCTGTCTACAAAGAAGATATTCAAAGATAATCACATAGAAAATAATAGAAGCCCTATCCTTGCCTTTTTAAAATCTTTTTTGTTGCTTTTAGCAGTTCTGTAAACTGTGGATAAAAAAATAACAGGTCCCTGTTCTTCCCATGCAATACTAAACATTCTATGCTATTTATACACAGCATGCTTGCTTAACTTACGCTGGGAACTGAAAGGAAACTGATGTGTGTTGTTCCCAAAGCCAGCCAAGGAAGGCATTCCTCAAAGAGGAACATGGGCAGGTAATTAAGAGTGATGCACAGTAAGCATGTAAATATTAGACCATTGTGTTGCCTATACAACTAGCATAATATCAGACCTTGAGAGATGACTGACCCTATTTAGGAAACTTACTGCATATGATTAATATATAGAAAACTATGATAATTGTATAATTATCTATTTGTATCTATCTATCTATCTGTCTGTCTATCTACCTATCTACTTACCTATCTCTCTCATCTATATCTAGCTACTTTATCCTCCAAGCCCTCTGGGCTGCCCACCTCTGGATGGCACTAGAGATGCAGTGAAATTAAATTCCACCTGCGAATTAAAACAAAGTGGCCACTACTCGTTATCATAATGCTACATGAAGTGGCCATTGAAAAGTGCTCACGTCACTTTGTAATTATAACTTTGCATTATTATTCTGCCTTAACACGAAGTAAGGTGGAATGACAACAATATATGCACTTTAGGCAGCCCCACCCACACACATCTACTTGATGCTACAGTCATGGAAGGGGAAAACATGCTTGTTATGGTTGATGATGAGGGTGAACACCCCACTGTGGTACAGGTATTAGCTGCCATCTGTGCTAAGTCCACAGTGCCATGTGCCTATACTTAAGATGTGTATGCTGTCCCCCTGTGCCCAGATGGCTCCCCTTTTTACCTCGGCTCACATGCACCTGGCAAATCTGGCAGATTGCAACTGACCCCTCATTTGCATCTTCCACAAAAAATCCCAAACAAGGGATTTTGATGCTCTACTTTTAACATGTCCCACCTGATGCTGCTTATTGAACTCCAGTTTTTTAAGCCATGAAGTGGGGGATGTGCTACATGATTTTTCAGGCAGAACACGCTTGAACTGCAACTGACCACCACGACTACCTATCATTATTACTGGGTCATCATCATCAACTGAAACTGGTAAATCACAACTTTTTGATGGGAGGGGGGAAATGCAGACAGACCAAATCACAGCCACCTTGAGTTTCTTTTTCTCTGGTTCCCAACAGGGGTCACTGATGTCATCATCATCATATTCATCAACTTTATCCACATCTTCTGCTTGGATGCATGCATATGGACTGCATGTTGCAACCACAGCAACATCATCATCATCAGCACCACCATCACCCGAATTTGTTCACCACACTGTGAATCACTGCTTGGCAAATGCATGACCTGAATCGAGGTGGAAGAAATGTCATTTTGTGTGCTGTCATTGACATGAAGATCAGAGTCCTCATGTTCAGTTATTGAGATGTTAATGGGGAGTATGACATCATCTACACTGTCACTCACTGACACTGCTTCACACGCCACTATATTTTTGGACACGGTAAACTGGTCAGAACTGGAACTTGAGGCAGCAATACTCATACCACCACCCGCAACACCACCAGCTAGGACATCATCATCTCCTCCAACTATGAGTGAAGCTTCTGATTGTGCTGTGAAAAACATTAAAGAAGAAATACCTTTCCTCACATCAGTAATGCACTTCTACGACTGTGTACTACTACCATGCCCACAAACAATCTTACCACTGGTAGCAGTGCCATGGCGAGAAACAGCTTTGCTTGCATGTCTCTTTGCGGGCATTTTGGGGGATCAACAGGAATATTCTAAACAAATTCAGATTTTGGAACGTTCACTCTGGCTGGGGGCTGGGGGGGGTGATGCTGCATGTAAAGCCAAAAGAACAACTGTGACTTCAACAACAGATACAGATGCAAAGTCACAACAAGTTCAACACCACCTTAACTAACCAGTGGTGTTTTCAAGTCACAAACAATCCAATCTGGAAAAGAATACCTTTTGCCGGTGGTAGTGGTGGGCGGGGAGCACTGACTACAGATTACTGCGCTGCAAAACCAAGAAAAATTACCACAATGGCATGGCGGTACAAAATCACACAGCTGTAGTGAATAGCAGGTTCACACTGCTGCACCTGCAATTACACTGTGGCACAATAAAAGGTGTATAATTTGATGTGATGTCATGCACCACACACACACACACACACACACACACACAATTTATCTACAAGTGATGCGTACCAAATTTAAAACTTCAGTAATATACAACGTATTTTACATAACCTCAATGCTGCACCAGGTCCCTCCAGACCACAACACACACAATTAGCAAAAAAATGTCAACAATTACTGAAAATATTACTGTGTGTACAATAATACAGTCAGTTATACAAGAAAAATATAACCAAAAAACAAAGAACTCCCTATTTCTCCAACTTCAATCTACCTACACCAGATACGCCCCTCTACCAAAGCACACTTCCACTGTCTCTCAGTACATAGACTGAATGTTGTACATTACATTCAAAATACACAAGCAAACAATAAACGCTCGATGATATGAGCACAAGAGAGTTTCTCACAATTGATGAACTAAAGTTTCAGGAAAATAATGACTCAAAAAGACTTTTTCTACAGCTTTTAGAAGATTCGAATCACAGAGAGCTCTCAGAGCAGACTGTCTCCTACAGCTTCCTACACACACTACACCGAACCGAGGCTGTGCAGAACAATCTAGAGCCCATGTGACCTGAAATCCCATGAATCACTGCAAAATTCACCTTTCAAGCCTTAAAACAAGGTGAAGTGAGGTGAAGTACATTGTTCTCAATGTACTTTGCCTTAAGATTTGGTGGAGTAGTGGTTTGGGAAGGTGGAGTAATGCGAAGTCATTGTCTTCGATGGACTTCGCGTTACCCATTATAACGTGAAGTACTCCACTTCGTGTTGTGGAGCATTCCACAAATCCACCTTCACTCTGTGAATCACTCTGCAGAGTGAATTGAGGCCACTTCACCCATCTCTAGATGGCACCCCCCAGCTCCATTCCCTACTTTCTCCTGAGTTTACTCTGCCACCACTTACCCAGGACCATTGAAGTGATGGGTAGGGTGCCTGGTCAGTAGTGTGACAGCTTGTGGGGGCTGTCAACCTCTCCTCTGGCAGACTGTGTCTGACTTTTCTCCTCCATTTTCATGCCAAAGTGAGCCAATGTGCAGTGGTGTGTGCACACAGACCCTGAGGCATGTGGCATACCAGCATCTGGTGACATCGTGCTGTGCTGATCACAACTGTGATACTACCTAGCCTTTATTAGGTAGTGATCACGCTTTGGGACAAGGATGCCCACACACCCCTATAGAGGATAGCTGTCCTGGAGATGCTCAAACCTCCTTCCTTTGGCTGGCCCCCAATGACTTGTGCTTGTCCACAAACTTGGGTTGTCGTCTTCTTAATTGGTATTGCTGCCACTACACTAACAGGCTGGCTTATCTAGTTGCATTTCTAACCAATAGAACCATTTTCTTTGGAAGGGATGTTCTTCTTACTATTGAATCATGACACAGAAAGCAAAACCTTTCATGCATTGACTCTATCATGTGGGAAAAGCTGTTGGGTTGGCCTAGGTGTGGTATCTCCAATGTATTGCTAGTGGACTGCATTCAAACCTTTTTAACCTGCTTGCCTGCTAGTGCAGCTTTATTGGAAGAAACTCTTACACCTGGGCATTTTAGCTCCATCCATGGGGTCCCCTGAAATCTATATGGACTAGCTGCTCTTCTATTGGGAAGGCCTAGCCCCTCAAATTTGACTCTTTGCTTCTTTTCCTTTTTTCTTAGGCTGGACTTAGTGTTGGACCATTTGATTTTTTTTGCTCTTTTTTGTTACCTTTTTATCATTCATGTGCTTTTTAAACTGTTTATATTGCTGGTGTCAGTGTGTGTTGATAATCTGTGGTTATGACTGAACAGACTTTAACTGTGGGCCCCACCTCTGGTTGCAATGGCCCAATAAATCTAATCTAATTTAATCTGAAAATAAGAGACACTGGGAATGGGAGAACCTTTCCTGGTTTTAATTTGTACTGGATCTAGGAAGGAGACAAAAAGGATCTTAATTTTATTTTTAACCACATTTTCGTCCCTGTAATTTGCATATCATTGTTTACTGAAACCATTGCATTCACTAAAATACCCTCAACAGCTTAATATGGTTGAGTTTCAGTTGGTTTGCGTCTGCATCCACCCCCCAGACGAGGCTGAAAATAAGCAGACTTGCCTAGCTTTCTTTTCCTTGTTAAAGCAAACAAGCAAACTTAAATAAATGAATACTATCTATTTGTTACTCTGATGCTAATTATTCATTTACATTTCCATCCACTGGAACTGTTTTTAAGGGACAGTACATTTTTTTGATTTGTATGTATAGAGCAGGCTAAGTTCAGGAACATGTTGGTGGGAGGCAGGTCTGAAAAATAGTTCTGCTCATACTGAAGAGGGAATCCAACAAGAAATGCTTTTTTTGCATTAGTGAGCAACAACTGTAGGAAGTTTTGATATTTTAAATTTATTTTGCGAATCAATGAGGTACAGTACAATGCTTTGCCTGGAAGTCCCAGAGTGAGCATCAACGAGACACATTGTATCAGTTTTATTGCAGTACTTGATTTGGTTTTTACTTGTTCTGTACTGACTGAAACAAGTGAACAACCTCCATGTAGCATTTTTTTCCTTGTGGAAACAAAGCCACTTCTCAATAACTACTTTTTTATATCAGACAAGTTAAAAGCACAATTTTAAATCATTGTTAAAAAAATCTTTTTTCCAGTCACATTTATCGGATATGAATGCAGTGACATAGACTGGGTGAGTTCTGAAGGGCAGGGCCCATCCTTATTCTACCACAAACCTGTTTATTTATATTATGTTCCACATGCCAGGTGTTCTTGTGGGTTTCATATCTAATAGTGCATATGAATTTAAGAGATGTTGCAAAGCTTTTCTTCGCCAGCAAAGATATGGCGAAATCATGAACCTTACCCTTTGCAGAGACCTCACAAAAGGACCCTACTTGTGCATTTTTAGGGCATAGTGTGCTTCATGAAACTCCTCAGGGAATTCCCCAACAAAGTAATAGCTATTTCAGGAAGAGCAAAATTCTGGGCAAGTCACATGCAGTGTGAAAAGCTGATTACATGGTCACACTGCTACAGGAAGTACATAGATGAAACCGTGTATTCCTCCCTTACAGTGTGCATTCATACACTGCTAGGGAAATTAGCAAGATGTATTTGTATTTTGCATATAGATTTGTTTTACCAGGAGAAAAAAACTCAGTTGAGTAGTGCTTGTTATGAGGAGGTCATGGTTAGGTCAGTCGGCAGTACAGAAAAATCAAGCACATTGTAAGTTACAGAGTACAGAGGCAACAAATAAGCACACATGGTACAATATGTCTAGTTAGCAAGACAATGAAGCAGTGGCAGTTCTGTAAATCAGATCCCCATGGTCAAGAAGAGGCATGAATGTAGCTTGTGCTAATAGTTTCCTTGATTTAAGAGAAGCAAAATTAGTTTCTATAATAAGAGCCTAGCCACGGGCATAGTTTCTTACATAGGTTATCAGTGTGTGTGTGCTGATGGCTAAGGATAGCTTACAGTCTAAGCAAAGACTTAGGCATTTAAAAGAATCCACTTGTTTCAGTCTGTCACCCATAAGGGTAGAGATACCACGGATGGACTCTCTTAGTGACTGCTTGGCTTGGTGCGAATACCATGAATTTAGTTTTTATGTCATTGAGAAGGAGGAGGTGTTGGGAGGCAAACAGACTGAGTTGTAGAGGATTAGAAAATGACTGTAGGTCCTACAGTGCAGCAGAAAAAGTAGGTCTAGCTACATACAGTACAGTATCATCAGTGCAACCCTGTCACCGTTATACCAAGGGCTACTTCCCCTGCCTGCTTCCCTGACTGCAGGTTGAGGGGCCTGGGTTCGGAATTAATGGGTACTGTGGGCTCCCTACCAACAGTAGAACTAAGATTATGGTGCCTCCACCCTCGTTGGATTCGAGAGTGCCAGACCGTGGAGAGCTTTAAAACAGCCTTAAAGATATATTTGTTTTATCTTGTCTTTGGGGATTGTACTGTATATGAGAGCATGTCTTATTGTAAATAGGATTAATGCTGGATTTACTATGTTTTACTGTTTTATCTCTGAATTTTTTTTTTTTATTGTACAGCACTTTGATAAACCTGAATTGCGCTTCATAAATAAATACTGTTATTATTAAGTGGGTAAACTACAGAACTAGTAGAGCCCTCTGGAAAGCTATACAGTCTGCGCCACATTAGGTGGACGCGGTTACCGCGGACAATCACTTTCCATGGGCGAAATCCAGATGCCTGAATCAAAAAGCACTGCCTCAATGTAAAAACTCATGGCTAATGCGGACTATGGCAGCTGCCTACCGCGGACAGTAAAATAGGGTAAAAGTGCCTTTTTTTTGTTTACCTTAGTGACTTTCCTGGATGACATGACAGCTTCCTGGCAATAATTAATCAGGTGTGATGTGTGAGGATGTGTGAACTGGACTACAGTTCATTCAGTAACACTGTTCACTGACTGTAGCCTTTGCCTGTGTCTGTGCTCCAGTCAAAGAAAGTGGAATTGATGCAATAGAGTGCGTGAGTGCCGTGTGAGGGACCCAATTCAGCGACTAGGAATCCCGAATTCTACTGTCTACAAAAGGATAGCATTCTTGAGCAGTAAGTACAAATCAGAACCAACACAGCATGCCCCACACACTAACCCCTGAAGCCCAGGAAAAATAAAGGTGAAAAGCACACAAAGCACAGTAACGAATGTACATCACCAAAAACAAAAAAATGAAGTATAGCATGCATTCACTTAAGTTTAACGATTGCTATGCAATTGCGTTACATAACAGTGCAAGCTGTAATCAAACTCCGAATTCCAATTTTTTGCACAGCTGGCAATGGTGGACAGTGGTTTTGGTGGACAAAATACGTTTGCATGGAACAGTTCGCCCTAAGCGGCATGCACTATGCCTACCCACAACCCCAGCTAGTGACTTTACACAATAAGTTTCACAGGCACTGCATATGGCATTCAAAATACAATTGCTGATGAGCAGTAATAATATGCTCACACGCTCTGCACTTACCAACTGGGTCTGGACTCCTGGCATGTACCCCTGTACCCCCTGCAAGAAACTGTTTTCAACCACAACAATGCATTTTCACAGTACCTTTTGAATGGCTCAGTAACTGAACACTGGGTGATAAAATGCTCACAGCCTGGAGTAACATCAAACAGTAAATCTGGTTTATTAAGGGGAACTTGAATGGGAGGGGCCAAAAATCTAGGTTGATTACTGTAATATTACAAGTAGGCAGACAATAATTAATTAGCTTTAAATCTGTCCCTGAATTAGTCAGTTTACACAGCTGCTGGGCACCCAGAGTGGAGCTAGGATCAGGCCTGAAGTGCTGCCACCTGTAGGCTGGCGTTGCAGCTGGTCGGGACCCTTGATGGAAAGAAGGGGGTTATTAAGTAGATGAAAACATGTGCAGACAACAAGGTATTTGTAATCCTACAGCTAGAACCCAACAGAGAATTTTAAAGCAAATCAGATGACACACAGCATTTGGTTGTTGCAGGGGGCTACCCTGGTTGTATTCACTGCACCCAGACAGATTGATAAATGGCTGGTGACAACATGGACCTTCTGGCCTTCCAGGATTCAGATGGGGACTGGGGCCGACATAACTCACCTCCACTTAACAGCCTTTACCTGTAGGTGGCCGCAGCCTGTGATTTGATTCTCCACAGGGTCTGACTCCCCAAGGCTGGTCTTTCGTCAAGCAGACACTGCAGTGGATGCAGAAACAGTGTCTAGGGCCTATGATGGCATAGGTCCCTTTCATGGATCTCAGCATAGTACACAGATGTGAAGAAAAGTCACTTAAATGGTAGCTAACAGGCTGGTGTAAAGAGCAAGCAATGGCAACTGCCAACAGGCTTCCCCTTTTATCAAACGTAGCAGAGGACCAACGCAACATCACAGTCTCCAAAAGCACTGGAGTCCTTAGTTTAAAAATTCCTCTTACTGCTGTTTCAGATACCCTCTCTTTGGGAAAAACACTTCTTTTGGTTCCAAAGTCTCTGAACTTAATCATGGCAAGAGATTACTTCTGCAGTTCTGCTGTGTCCTCCCTTTTTTGCTTTTCAGAGGTTTTAGTCCAGCAGGGTGGCAAACAGGACAGAAATCCCACAAAGTTCTCAGCTCACCACCAAACTAGCTCCTGAGTCTCACAGAGCTGGAGTTGATTTACTCATTTTCTACTTTTAGGCAGTCTGCTCCTTGTAAGTTCTGCAGGGAAGGCAAGGCAGGCCTTCCCCTGTAGTTTCTCTCAGCCCACATGCAGGTTGCTTTCCTTTTCGGTGGCTTGAGCTGAACTCACCTGAACGTAACTGAACTCTGTTCCAACAACAGTCCACTGAAGACTGGGATCTCTGTATTTTGGTTGGTGATTTTTGCTATCAATCACAGTCTGAGTGTTCTTCATTGGTAATTTTTAGGCCCAACAGGAAAGTTCACAGATTTTCCCACAAGTCATTGTAGGACCCCTTGAGGACCCCTTGGTTCCGATTGGTCCTACCACTGAGTGCCAGACCAAAAATGGTGGCTCTCATAGTGGACGAATGAATAGTTAATGTAAACAACTTATTTATACAATAATCAGAAGGATTTAGAAATAAACATTCACAGTGCTTTGCAGGGCTTTCAGTGCTAATGAGCGCCTGCTAAATGGAGTAACTCAGGATTGTGCCTGGGTTGTTGCAAGCTCCATCATACTTGGGTCCAGCCCAGCCTACGTATCCTACACACAGATTGGATTTTTAAAGAGACAGCGCGGTGGCATGGTTCTGCACACTCACGCAAGACAGCATCAGAACATCGCTGTACATGGATTTACATTCCCCTTCTGGATGTGAGCTAGACAGTGGGCATCACTAAAGCCCAGGAAGGTACCCAAGGTAAGCCCTCCAATTTTGGGGGGGTTACATTAGCATAGCAGTTCTAGTTAGCATCCCCTATGTTTGCTCCAATGTCATTCATGTACAGTATACCATGTATAGGTGTGGTCCTAGAACAGACTCTTGTGGGACACCTGAGCACAGGAGAGAACAAAGAGGATGAAAAATCTTCTAGATTCAGTGATTGAGTGATTGTTGTCTTCCAGTTATGAAATTTCTAAGCCAAGACATAGCATGGGGTCCAATACCTATTTCTGAGAGTTTGCTCAAAAGGATCTGATGATCTATGGCTTCAAAAGCTTTACTAGGATTTAAAAATATGTCAACATTAATGACTTTGTGATCCAAAGCAGAAAAACAATAATTTGTAACCTTAACTAGGGCAGTAGGTGCTATGCATAGCCCTGAAACCTGATTGAACTGGTGTGATGAGACTGAACGAGCTAAGACACTCATGAAGCTGATAACTGACCAATTATTTCTTTAAAAGCTTAGCCAAGACACAAAGTACAGCAATGGGCAATAGTCATTCAAGCAGACTTTATAACCCAACTTGAAGAGACTATGGGCCAGATTTTCAAAGCCCTGAGAAGGATGCAAGGTGCATGTATCAAAGATGTGTGACAATCAAAGCAGAGGAATCAGATCAGGAGCAGCAGGCTATCTGGCACACAAAAATTACTGCTAGCAGCATGCATGGAGGGCAGATGATGGTGTGTGTACACTGCAAGCATTGCTACCTAACCCTAAACCATGGGGGTGGGGAATTGCAATCGGCTGATTGCCTTCCGAGACTGCTGGCGGCTACTGACTTTTGTGAAACCCCGACCCAATCTCCAATCACCTCACAAGTATTTCTCACAGAGATTTCTAGCAGAACTATTGCAATTCACTTTGTTATTTGTAAATGCAGACAAGTACTGCTGTATTTCAATACAAACAAGCATTTGTCAATGCCGAATGTTTGCTTGCTGGCATTAGCATTGGAAGTGCAGGAGTTAGACAGATGCAGAATAGGAGTGGCAGTAAAGTATTGAACTGACACCAGCCCCACCACCCCACCTGCAGAGATGGACAGACATTGGGTGTGCCGTTGGGTCATCACCCATAATTCTCACATCATTTCACCTCACCCTACCCTGCAGACACCGACAAGTGTCAAGGTGTGCCTTGGGATGTTCAGGCTTTACACTCACCCCACTCCATAAGGAAATATGCTAAATGGGTGCAGTATAAGAGAATGGGGTGAACTTTGGGGCCGAAGAGTCCAAGGCACACATCGATACCTGTCACTGGCTACATGGTGAGGGTGGCGGTGGAATGGTGTGAGCATTACTGCCAACAATCCCAAGTCATCCTCCTGACACCTGTCAGTCCCTACAGGGTATGGCGTTATGGTCAGAAACCCTAATGCCCTTGGTGTTTCTTGGTATTTCCACTCCAAGTTTTCAACATGGGCTTTTTGTGACCCCACCAGATGAACAGTGACACTACCAGTTCGTTAGCCGAAAGGCGATTTTGCACAGTGACTGTGCCATTTGGCGCCACAGGTACGAAAATGCATTTCAGGCAGCATGTGAAAAAAGACAGCTGTACTGTTCAAGAGGAGGTGTAAAAAAATGTTAATGTTGAAAATCTGGAGTGAAAATATAAAAAATAATGGGGAAATCACTAGCGTGCGTAGAAACTGCGTAATGCACAGCCATAACGCAATTATTTGGGGAATTTTTTACATCACATTTTTAATATAGGCATTTTGGGACCTCTGCTCATGATCAGTAGCACTGTGATTTTCTTAATCTGTCCCAAACATTGATTTCACACAGCGAACACGCTCATTGTGTGCTACAGGTGCAAAAACATGTTTCGGGCAGGATGTGAAAAATGACAGCTGTACTGTTCAAAAGCTGGTGTGGAAAAATGACAATGTTGAAAATCTGGAGTAAAAATATAAAAAGTTAGTGCAGTTACAAGTGTGTGTAGAAAATGTGCAACGCATGCTGGTAACGCAGACATTGTTTTGAATTTCTTCACCAAATTTGCAACATGGGATTTTTGGGAACTCTCCATATGAACATTGTCATTGTGATTTCCTTAATTTGTCCCGAATGTTGATTTTGTAAAGTAAATGCACCATTGTGTGCCACATGTGCAAAAACACATTTTGGGCAGGATGTGAAAAATGACAGCTATACCATTCATAAGGAGGTATGGAAAAATGGCAATGTTGAAAATCTGGATTGAAAATATTAAAAATTCTTAAAGGTACAAGAGTGCAATGGAACTGCACAATGCACGCTCATAACACAGTCATTTTTTGGAATTTTTTCACCAAATTTGCAACATAGGCTTTTTGGGAGCCCACCTCATGAACAATGACATTGTTGTTTCATTAGTGGGTCCCAGATGGTGATTCCATGCAGTGACCATGAAATCACCTTTTGGGACCGAATAATGACATGACAGTGACTGAGTTCATGAGGTAGGGTCCCAAGAACACCATGTTGAAATTTTTGGGCCAAAAGTTGCAAAAATGGCAGAGATAGCCACCTAAGTTGAAACCCCCCCATTTATGCCATTATACAGCTTACCGGCATTGCTTCAGTTTGTGGTCAGCTTTGAAGAATGCAGACGTGTTCCTGTTCCACTGAAGATTGTTGCACCAGACTCCAGAGGTAAGTATGGGGTGAGGGAGGTGCAGGCAGCTGGGGTGCGCAGAGGGTGGATACAGGTTGGAGGAGGGGACCCAACAGTGAGGGACCATTTTCTGTATTTCAGGTTGTAAAAAAATAAAAATAAAAAACACTGTGGACCGTTATCTTTTTTTACAGGTGTAAGAGTTTGGGGGGTCATGTTAGCGGGTGAGGCAGGAAAATGCCGACATGATGGGGGGGTTAAACATGCTGACAGGATTGGGCACCCATCGGAAAGAGTGCCTGTGTTTGGGGGGGGGATGATGCCATGGGAAATTGGGTACCCTCCTCGGCAGATTGGGGACAGAGCACTGAAGCCGATGGGGATTGGGCCCCCATCAGCAAGCATGTCTGTGTTTGGGGGGGATGATGCTGAGGGGGATTAGGCACCCCCCAGCAGACAAAAAACAGCAAAGGGGCACATATGCCGATGGGGATTGGACTCCCCTGTCAGCAAATGGACTGGGAAGAGGGCATGCCGACAGGAGGATTGGGCACCCCTGAAGTCAGCTTGCTGGGGACTGTGAGAGGTGGACAGTGACAGCTGCCATGTTTATTGAAAGGTTACACCAGGCAAGGCATGCCCTGCGATGAGGGTGCGCTCCCTCATTGCAGTGGTGAAATCATTACAAGTTGGTGGCATGCTTGCAGACTACTGTCATAGCCAGCATGCTCCTTCATTGGTGACACACAGATGAGCCCCAAAAAGCAGTGGCGCCATTGGCCACAACACTGCTGCACCTCCACAACCTGCTTCTCCAGCAAGCAGCCACAACATGTTTCTTGCATATGCATGCAAGCAAACATAAAAATGGTTGCAAGCAGCAGTACTGTTTTATTTTCGTACACAAAAATTACTCAAGCAGCACACACCAGGGCAGGCAATGGTGTGCGTACACTGCAAGCGTCACTACCTAGCCCTAAACTATGGGTCTGGGGGAGTGCAATCAGCCGACTGCCTTCTGAGACTAATGGTGGCTACTGACTTTTGTGAAACCCCAGCCAACCTCAGATTACATCACAAATATTTCTTACAGAGATTTCTAACAGAACTATTGCAATTCACTTTTTTTATTTGTAAATGCAGACAAGTTCTGCTGTATTTCAGTACAAAAAAATGGTTGCAAGCAGCAGTACTGTTTTATTTTTGCACAGAAAAATTATTGCCTACCCTCTGAGACTGCTGGCAGCTAGGCTACTGACTTTCATGAAACCCCAGCCCACACTCAGATTACACCACAAATATTTCTTACAGAGATTTATATGGCAGAACTACTGGAATACACTTTTTTTTTGTAAATGCAGACAAGTTTTGTTGTACTTCAGTACAAAAAAATGGTTGCAAGCAGCAGTACTGCTTTATTTTCGCACAGAAAAATTACTGCAAGCAGTGCTACCTAGCCCTAAACCGTGGGGGTGGGGAGTGCAGTCAGCTGACTGCCCCCCTGAGACTGCTGGCAGCTACTGACTTTCATGAAACCCTGGCCCAACCTCAGATTACACCGCAAATATTTCTTACAGAGATTTCTATGGCAGAACTACTGCAATTCACTTTTGTTTTTTGGTAAATGCAGACATGTTCTGTTGCATTTCAGTACAAAACAAGCATTTGTCAGTGCTGAATGTTGCTTGCTTCTATGTGCTGTTTAGGTATTTGGAAGTCATTGGAGTGCAAATATTGAAAATTTACGAACTTACAAGCATGCGTAGGAACTGCGCAATGCAAGCTCGTAAAACAGTCATTTTAAGGAATTTTTTCACCAAATTTTCAACATAGCCATTTTAAGACCTCTGCTCATGAACAGTGTCACTGTGATTTTGTTAATGTGTCCCATACATTGAGTTTGCACACCAACTGAGCCATTGTGCGCTACATGGGCGGAAACACGTTTTGGGCAGGATGTGAAAAATGACAGCTGTACTGCTCATATAGAGGTGTGGCAAAATGGCAATGTTGAAAATCTGGAGTGGAAATATTGAAAATTCGCAAACCTACGCGCGTGCGTGGGAACTGTGCAACGCACACTCGTAAAACAGTCATTTTTAGGAATTCTTTCACCAAATTTTCAACATTACCATTTTAAGATCTCTGCTCATGAACAGTGTCACTGTGATTTTCTTAATTTGTCCCATACATTGATTTTGCACACCGACTGCGTCATTCTGCGCTACATGGGCGGAAACACATTTTGGGTGAGATGTGAAAAATGACAGCTGTACTACTTATAAGAAGGTGTGGTAAAATGGCAATGTTGAAAATCTGGAGTGAAAATATTGAAATTTCGCGAACTTACGAGCCTGCGTAGGAACTGCACAACATACAGCATAAAACATTCATTTTTGAATTTTGGCACAAATTTTTCAACATGGGGTTTTGGGACTCCTTCCTCATGAATGAAGTCACCGTCATGGTGGTTCCTGCTCAAAGGGGTGATTTCGCAGTCACCGCGCCAAATCACCTTCCGGCCTGAATAATGCCATGACAGTGACATCATTCATGAGAAGTGTCCCAAAACCCCATGTTGAAAATTTGGTGCAAAATTCCCAAAATGCTCTGAGATATGCAACAAAGTTGAAACCCCCTATCTAGCCCATTATACAGCTTACCGCATTTCCTCAGTTCGCGTTGGCTTTGAAGAGTGCAGGCGTGTTCCCAGTCCACCAAGATCGTCGCGCCGGAGTCCAGAGGGGTATGGGGTGGGGGGTGGGGAGGCTGGTGCGCAGTGGGTGGGTGCGGTTGTGGAGGGGCTGGGAGAGGGGCCATGGGACCGCTTTTGTTTTTACAGGTTTTAAAAAAAGACGCTGGGGCATTTGCCATGCTGGGGTGGGCTCCAGCGTGGCACAAGGACATTGGGGGTGTTCAGCCGATGGGGATTAGGCACCCCGTCGGCCATAGGACTGCTTGCCACGCTGGGGTGGGCTCCCAGCGTGGCACCTACCACTGGGGAGGGGGACGCGCCTCAGCCGACGGGGATTGGGCACCCGGCGGCTATACAGTGCGTATGGGTGCGATGTCATGGGTGGTGGGGGAGCTGCCATGAGCAGCCTCTTATCAGTGCTCACTGAAGCATAGCTTCCCCTTTCAACTGTATGCCACTGCATTTTGGAGCGTGTCATAGACAGCTCCAAAATGCATTGGCTTACAATGGCCGCGCCTGCCAGTACACTGACTGAATTGGAGGAGGAGGTGACACACCTCCGAAATCTCCGATGATGGCACTATGTCTCTTGCACATGCGTACAAGCAACATAAAAATGGTTGCAAGAAGTGGTACTGCTTTATTTTAGCACACAAAAACTATTGCCTGCCCTCTGAGACTGCTGACAGCTAGGCTACTGACTTTTGTGAAACCCCAACCTACACTCAGATTACACCATGAATATTTCTTACAGAGATTTATAGTAAAACTACTGCAATTCACTTTTTTTTTGTAAATGCAGGCAAGTTCTGCTGTATTTCAGTACAAAAAAATGGTTGCAAGCAGCAGTACTGTTTTATTTTTGCACACAAACTTACTGCAGCAGCACACACAGAGGGCAGGCAAGGGTGTGTGCACACTGCAAGCATCCCTACCTAGCCCTAAAGTGTGTGTGTGTGTAGGGGGAGTGCAGTCAGTTGACTGCCCTCTGAAACTGCTGGTGGTTACTGACGTTCATGAAACCCCAGCCCAAACTCAGATTACGCCACAAATATTTATTACAGCGATTTCTACGGCAGAACTACAGCGATTCATTTTTTGTTTTCTTGTAAATGCAGTTCTATTTCAGTACAAAAAAATGGTTGTAAGCAGCAGTACGGTTTTATTTTTGCAAGCAAAAATTACTGCAAGCAGCACACATGCAGGGCAGGTGATGGTATACATACACTGCAAGCGTTGCTACCTAGCCCTAAACCATGGGGTTGGGGTACTGCAGTCAGCCGACTGCCTTCCGAGGCTGCAGGCAGCTACTGACTTTCTGGAAAACCTGGCCTAACCTCAGATTACATCACAAATATTTGTTACAGAGATTTCTATCAGAACTACTGCAATTTCACTTTTTTTTTGTAAATGCAGACAAGTTCTGCTGTATTTCAGTACAAAAATGATTATGTGACGAGTACTGCTTTCTTTTCACACACAAAAATTACTGCAAACGCACACGAGAGGCAGGTGAGTATGCATGCCTGCTGCAGTCGCTATTAGCCCTAAATCGCGTGTGTTGGGGGAGTGCAGTCAGCTGACTGCCTTCTGAGACTGCTGGCGACTACTGAATTTCTTGCAAACATGGCCTATCCTCAGATTACATCACAAATATTTCTTACAGAGATTTCAAGCAGTTCTACTGCCATTCACTTTTTTTTGATAAATGCAGACAAGTTCTGCTGTATTTCAGTACAAAAAATAGTTACAAGCAGCAGTACTGCTTTCTTTTCGCACACAAAAATTACTTCGAGCAGCACACACGCAGAGCAGGTGAAGGTGTGCACACACTGCAAGCATCGCTACCTAACTGTAAACTGGTGGGGGTGGGAGTACAGTCAGCTAACTTCCCTCTGAGATTTCTGGCTAGGCTACAACTGAGTTTTGTGAAACCTGAGTCCTCCCCCAGAAGTACTTATTACTTACATCACCAAATTAAAGACTTTTTTAAATCAGTACTGTACTGCAGTCAAGCTAGAAGTTAGAACTTCTGTAATTAAGGAGGTAAACTGCAACTTAAGTTTCTCTGCAGCTCCTCCTGGCAAGATTAATCAATTTCTTTGGGGAAAATACAAAAAGTCTCACACCACTCTCAGTCCCTGAAATGAAGGTGTACTAGTTTCTCTCTGCAGCTCCTAGTAAAAATAAAATCACTACATCAGAGGATTTATCCAGGAAAAAAAAACTCCCAGTGCTTCCACTACTGCTAGGCATTAAAGACACATGGTACAGAACATAGAGAATACTGGATAGGCAACTATGCAGAACCAGTGTGTTCTGCCACAGAGGGATTCTGATTCCCTCTGACCTCGAGAGGGAAGCTCGAGAGGTCCAGGGGAATCAGAACTGCTAGATGGCAAAACATACTGGTTGTGCATAGAGTTGCTCATCCTGTATTTTTTATAGTGTATAGTACTGTGTGAAAAATGTGTTTTGTGAGTTCTTTTGCTTTCAGAATGAACCAGAGTAGGGTAGAACAGCATTCCATGACCTTGGAACTGTGGTAGAACTGCATTTTAAAAGGGGTGGAATTCTATACAGAACAACATTCCATTATACACTATAAAAAAATTAAGGTTTTGTGATGAAAATATTACTTTTTTGCAACTCTTAATCTCTGCTGACTCAGAGTTCTCTCTCTCCACTCTCTTCCACTACAATCTCTCCACCAGTCAGTTAGGAGAGGCCCCTGAAATGAAGGTATTCTAGTTTCTCTGCAGCTCCTAGCCAAAAACAAAATCAGTACATCAGACGATTTATCCACGAAACAAAACCCTCACAGTGCTTCCACTAGTACCAGGCACTAAAGACACATGGTACAGACCAAAAGAATAAAGGCAGGATTCACAAAAGAGAAGTGCATGGTGCATCTGAGCTGCAGATGCACACTGGCGCGATTCACGCAGGGCAGGGATGCACCAGAGACCAAAAGCAATGATATGCAGCGCATCTGGAGGGGGCATGTAGCTCCATACATGGTGCATCCCCATTCAGAAAGCAAAATGAATGTGCAAACACAGCGCATACACAGTGCAACCACCCATATGCACACTAAGGAGATAAGTATAAAAGAAGTAGACTTACGTGCAGGCCCCCAGTAGGCAGACTGCAGGATAGCAGCAGCAGCAGCAGTAGAATAGAAACATAGAAACATAAAAGTTGCCGGCAGATAAGGATCGCAATGACCATCCAGGTCTGCCCATTTTTTCTACCTTATGAATGTGCCATAGGCCTGTACTCTGTCAATGGCCTATCTGTTCATACTCATCTTTATTGCTCCCTTATGCCTGTCCCATGCCTGTTTGAAGCACTGCACTGTATTTATATCCACCATTTCCTGAGGTAGGCCGTTCCATGCATACACCACCCTTTCTGTGAAAAAGAACTTCCTCACATTCCCCCTTAATCGGTCTCCCTCTAATCTCATGCTGTGTCCTCTTGTCCTTCTATTTTTCTTACATTGAAACATGTTAGACTCTTTCACTTTGTTAATACTCTTCAGATATTTGAATGTTTTGATCATATCACCTCTCTCCCTCCTTTGCTCTATGGTATACATGTTGAGCTCTGTTAATCTGTCCTCATATGCTTCCTGATGCAGTCCCTGCACCAGTTTTGGTTGCCCTTCTCTGGACTGCTTCCATTTTGTTAATGTCCTTGTGCAAGTGCGGCCTCCAGTACTGCATGCAGTATTCCAGATGGAGCCTAACCAGTGTCTTGTAAAGAGGGATTATTACATTCATCTTACGACTTGTGATACCTATACTAATACACCCCAACATCCATCCAGCCTTACCTGCTGCTTTAGTGGTCTGCTTGGATTATTTCAGGTCATCTGTGATGATGATGACCAAGTCTCTTTCTTCCCTTGTGATTGCCAACAACTCCTCTCCAATCTATAGGTGACTTCAGGATTTCTCTCCCCTACGTGCATGATCTTGTACTTCTTTGTATTAAACCCCAGTTGCCACTCTTCCAATTATTTTGCCAGTTTATCCAGATCTCTTCTCATTCTGCCCACCCCATCTGGATCATCTACCCTGTTGCAAATCTTTTTTTTTTTTTTCTATTTATTATTTATCTGGCCAGGCCGACAGTCATTTATCAGCCCTAGTCACGGCCCCGGGAAGTCTCGGCTACCATCTACTGCTGCCGGGGTCCCCCAGTCACCCCCGGCTTACCCCCCGGAGGGTGGGGCCATGGCCATGTTCTTCCCGTGGTCACGGAACTGTAACTGGTCGGGGGACCTAGCGATGGCAGCCAATCGAGGTCCTTCCAGGAGGGCTTCACTGAGACTGTGGCCCTGCCCCGCCTGATTTTCTGTGCTTTTCCTTACGGAGGTGGGGACGTGCAATAACGCCGGCGTCCGCCCCACCTCCCCGATGTTAAGCGTCGGCAGCGTAAGGTCTCCCGGCCTCCGCCAGGGGTCCTCAGTGCTCCGAGCACTACCCGCACCCTCCCCCCGGAGAAGGAGAGCAGTCCATAGAACGCTCCTTCCTTCTCCCCCGGCCGGCCCCCCGATGACCCTGGTCTGTTCCTGAACCCGGGTTGCCGGCGTTGCAAGCGGAAATCCCACTGCTGCACCGGCGGGCCGGCCTACCCTGTTGCAAATCTTGGTGTCATCTGCAAACAGACAAACCTTACCCTCCAGTCCATCTGAAATGTCACTGATGAAGTGATTGAAGAGAATGGGCCCAGGACTGATCCCTGAGGTACCCCACTTGTGACTTGCATCTCTTCTGACTGTATACCATTTACCACCACTCTCTGTTTTCTGCCCTCCAACCAGTTTGAGTCCCAGCTGACCAACTTCTGCCCCAGCCCAAGCCTACCCAGCTTATTAATCAATCTTCTATGTGGAACAGTATCAAAAGCTTTGCTGAAGTCAAGGTAGGTGACATCAACTGCTCCCTCTTGTATCACTGGCAGCAGCACGAAAGAGGCCACCCAAATGGATGGTGCACCATTCCTGATGGTGGGCATGTTAATGGGGATGAGGAGACGGGCAAACCAACAACATGGCGGTGGAAGGCACCATAGGTGGCCTGTCCCATGGTGATATCGTGCCAGAGTAACATTCGAACAACTGACAGACATAGAAACAGTTGGTCAATACTGCCTGAACAGGGCAATTCTGAGGCAGCTATGTTAGCTGTGTCATGATGAAATCCAGGCACCCACCGGAAGGGTTCATGCCATATCTGTGGAGACCAAGGTGACTACAGCAATGTGCCTGCTCACCATGGGCACCTTCCAGAGGCCAGCTGGAGACACCACTGGCATATCCCAGCTGTCCACATTCCGGATCCTCACGCCATTCCTCACTGTACTGTTCCCACATGCTTCAGAGTTCATTCGATTCCCAAGCACCCAGGCAGAGTGGACAAAAGCTATGCAGCAATTCCACAGGGTGGCTCGCACGCCAGGCATTATAGGGGGTATTGACTGCACCCATATAGCAATCCATACACCACCTGGCGATGAGGTTATGCCATACATAAACTGCAATGGGTTCTACTCTATAAACTGCCAGGTAGTGTGCAGTACCACAGGGTGCATTAGCAATGTCTGCGCCACACACCCTGAGAGAATACACGATGCCTTCATATGGCACTAGTCAGCCCTGAGTCACCGTTTTGAGACTGGGGATATCGGCAATGGCCACTTAGTGGGTGAGTGGGGCATGAATACATGCCCACAAAAAGCACACTGTTGCACAACATATGTCACGATGTAGTGCATGGGTGTGGGGGCAGCTACAGGAACTGTGCAAGGGCACATGCCCATGCAGGACAGTGGAGGTTGGCATGCTGACAGGACAGTGTACACAAAAAGGGGGACAGTGCAGCATCACAATGCAGTACGGCAGGTGAAGTGATACAGAATAACAGGCATGTGTGGCAGGACAGAATGCACCACATGCACCCAGGCACGGGCAACTAGAGGGCTACCAATGCAGGACTGGACAGGAGCGGTCAGCCCTGGATGTGGGCATGATCATGTGCAGAGCAGATCAGGGCAGCCAGGGCACTGCAGTCATTTGTGGGAACACGAATGTGCCATCCACCTTGGTGGTAAAGTGTTGCACCAGTAAGTGGGTCACAGGTACAGAGGTGGACAGGCAGTAACTGCATCAGTGTGCAGTGATAGATGGGGGGGCTGTGGTACACAATGCCCATGCATGTGGGGTACTAACAGACTACTTTCCCTCCCATAGGTGATGCAGCATATCCCTTCTGACCCTGGCTCCTCACCCCCTACTGCCGTTCCGGCACAGAGACAGAGGAGTGGTACAACGAGGCATACATCACTACACAAACCATCATCAAGTTAGTCTTTGGCATGCTGAAGATGTGCTTCAGGTGCTTGGATAGGTCTGGTGATGCCCTACAGTATAGCCCATAGAAGGCCTATGGCATATTCCAGGCCTGTTGCATGCCACACAACACGGCCGTTGACCATGGAACAGTTGTCCAGGCTGAGGAGAGCAGCAGTTCTGGGGAGGAGGAGCATGTGGAGCAGGGGCACCATGGGTTGCAGGGACCCATGCCTGGTTTTCACATCCGCTGGCACAGGGATACCATAGTGGGGAGCATTTCGAGGACCAAAGCGAGTATCACAGGTAGGCAACACATGGCAGTCCCCACACCCACCCACCCACCTACTCACACACACCCACCCACACAAACCACAGGTGGGGTGGGGAATACACATGCATGAGCGTCTACCTCACAGCGGGCACAGAGTGCACCCATGAGGGGTGACAGCAATGTACAGACACATACAGCAAGCCACACATGGATGGGAAGACACAGTGTCTGTGTTAGGTATGGCATGGATCAGTGTACAGCTGACAGCACACATGCACAACAGACACAGGGCTGCACTCATCATGCCCATGCCACACAGCTCAACACTGGTGGCCCTGGCAATGCACATTGCACCATGCAGGCATCCCACACAGGTGTTGTACTGGGGCAGGCATGTGCCACATCACAACACCCCAAGCACTGTCAGCCTGGTGTGTGTGTGGGCCACAATGGGTGCAGGTTACATGGGCCATGGGAGCAATCTACCAAGGCATCAGCAGGAGCTGCCATGTCTACTACAGACACGTGGGTGGCCAAGTCATCACCTGGTGATCACTGAGTCAGCACCATTAGCCACGGGGGGGGGGAGTGTCCATCACCCCTAGTGGGGTACTGAAACAAGACTGTGAACAGGTTCTCGCTGGTGTGTTGCTTCGAGTCCCAGGTTGGATCCGGGAGTGTCAGGGATGGCTAGGCATGGTGACAGCATCAACAGCAATGGATTCACCTGATGCTGTGACCTGGGGGTGCGTGAGGCACTCCTGGGGCTCCGGCTGGTACCCCAGCATTCATGCAGTGCACTGCTAGCACTCACCACCTCGAGCGCAAGTGCCATCTGCTCCAGTACAGTGGTTGTGCCCACCCGCAGCAGGCAAACCTCTGCCAGAATCTGGGTGCGCCATGCTGCTGATGACTTATGCTCCATGACCAGCTGCATCTGAATGCCCCTCAGCTCCACCCTGAAGGACGCCTGCACTTCGATGGTGTCCTGCAGGAAGTGCATGCAGCCCTCAACCTCGTTGGAGGGGGATGCAACGGGGGGGGGCGGTGCTGACAAGCAGGTGGGGTTCCAGCCTACTGTGCCACATCCACCATAAGTGGACGTCACACAGCAGGCCACTGTATGGGTGGGCAATGGGCACGGGCAACCTCTTTGTGCCCAGGGATGCCCGCATCAAGTTTCCCTGCCCCCTGTTGTTGCTCCACAGCACCCTACTGAACAATGTTGGCAGTCCCTGGCCCCACAGCAGCACCAGACACATGGTCCCCAACATCTGCCACCATGGGCAGTTGTGTTGGCCCTGTGGGTGCGCATGGGGCCAGAGGACTGCCAGTGCCACATGGTGCCACCTGTGCATGCACATGTGCCTCAACTGGGCCAATGTTGTCTGTGTCCCCTCAAATCTGTGTGGTGTCAACATCACTGTCATCATACGCCCCCTCTGTTCCAGATGCCAGCACCAGCAGATTGTCCACAATGTTGACCCTGTCCACAGGTCCTCATCAGCAAGACCCAGTACATTGAGCAGCCATGTGATACCATGGCCACCAGCTGTGGCACCGGCTGCGAAGGGATTTTATGGCCCTGCACCATCTACCACCATGTCCAGGGCTGTGGTGGGGTTGGATGATTCTGGCATGGGATCCGCCACAGCTCTGGCTGCAGCACGGTGTCGTGGTCTGGCCTCCTTCCTTACCAGGTCATCAGGAAGTCACCTGGACCATGCAGCACTCATGAGGTGTGATGGAGCTGAAAGGCAGAAGGGAAACATGCGACTGACGTGTAAATGGTATGTACAGACAGGTATGAACAGAGAGCTATGCACGTGTGCCATATGTGCATCTGACATGCCACACAGGTGAGTGCCACCCATAGGGACACCGTCATGACCATGCACTATCATAAGCAGACATGCACTGTGGCCAGTACAGGTGCTCAGGGACATGTGTAGGACAGCATACCACTGAATGGTGGCCCTACGACCCACCACCCATGGGTACAACATCCCAAGCAACCATACCTCACCCACCCCATGGTAGAGCCCCCCCCAAGGTGCTGCACAGGGATGGCATAACATTTGTCAGCAGCACACTGTGGATGAACAGGGATGAACCTTGACATGCCTAGTGCATACTGACACATGGGCACGTAACAGGCCAAGGTGGGACATGTCAGGGCAACTGTGGCATGCACACTCAGACCGGCACAGTTACTGGAACATGAATACTCACAGTGCTGCGATGGACTGCCACCAGTCTGGAAGCCATCACCTGGAACACCCATCACTGTGGTCCAGCCCATACTGGTTACCAGCCTTTCCTCATTCAGGGTGAGGTGCACCACTGTCTGTGGCCCACCCCCTGTCTGCCCCAGAGAAGCCCTGATGGTGGCCATCTTATCCTTGGCCCTTTGCTTCTTGTCAAGAAAGTGCTTGTGTCACTTCTTTGGAGTCTGGTTGTATATGCCATGGGCATTGACATGCCAGGCAACCTCCTCCCTAACATCGTCCCCACAAAGGCGGCTGCCCCCCCTGCCAGACAGGATGTTCTGCCTAGGGAAGTAGGCCTCCAGCAGTGCCCTGTCCTCATCTGATATAAAGTTAGGATGTCTCCATCCTGCAACGTCATCCTGATCAGACATTGTGGTTCCTGTGGGTGGAAATATGCAGGCATCAGCACAGTTCAGGCAACTGTGGATGTGTGCCAGCAACATGGTGGGAAGCAGTACAGTCACAGCCCCTGGAAGCCCTCAAAACCCCACTGTCAGATGTTGCTGACAAGCTGTACATGGTAGAATGTAACCAGACCTACCTTCAAGGTTGCATTACCTGTCAGTCACCTGTGGAATGGGGGGAAGGGCGCATTCAGGAACATTTATGGCCAAGCACATGAAAATGATGTTAAGAGCTACTGTAATGAGATGCAAAGCAGGTAAGATGCCTCTGAATTTGGCAATGAGCTGATTTGAGAGCAGGGTCTGTGAATCGTATAATTGCCCCCAGCTCTCCTCAATCAGCAATGTACAACTGGGACGTTAGGTGCATCCCCCCTATAGCACATTATCAAGATCACATTGGGGGCATTTTCTGAATGCGATGCAAGTCTCACGGGGCATCCCCGTTCATGCACGATGTGTTGTCAGTATCATGCCATGCATAGCTCATCCTGTTTGGTGTTGGTGGTATCATGATTGCAGTCAGCAGTGCATGTCAGTCGACATGCACTATTGGATCTGTGCTGCATGATTCATGTTGTGAGGGTATGGCACATTGGTGTGACGTTGAATCAATGTGCCCCCGCAGATCATGGTGCATGTATGGTAGCATGCGCCATCCTTGGTGCACTGAGAGTGGCAAAGTGTGACATTCGTAATATGGTAGTTCTGCCTGAGCCACACATGCGCAACTCCGGAGTTACCCCCTGACCCTGGTCTCCCACCCATACTGTGAGCACTGCACATGTGCAGTGACGCGCTATCAGTGGCAATCGCACATTGCCATGCCACAATCCTGTGATGCACGGACCATTGCTCGATGGCCTATCGTGTGAATAGACCTAGCAGTCCTGCAGCTTGTAGTGTGTACACCTGTCACCACACCACCACATATAATAATGCCACTTGCTTAATCAGCTGGACCCAAAGCCATGAACTGGGGGGGAGGTGGAGCTTGCCAACCTGGTGGCACTGGCCATGCCACTTGAGGGGCAGCTTTTTGGAACACAGGACCTGCACGAGCCATGCTCTGATGTGTGGGCAAGGGTGGAAGAGCGTCTGGTGCACAGAACTGGTGTGTCATGCATGGAGGAGCAGTTCAGGCACCGCTGTGGTGATCTGTAGTGTAGGGACCCTGACTGGCTTCATAACCTTCGGGATCAGGCACGCAGTGGAGCAGTGCCATGCCCAGGTAAGTCACAACAACTTACACCCACTCTAGCAGGCAGATAATTGGTTCTGGGGGGGTGGTACAGTGTGCACTGGTGCACGACCACACACACACACACACACGTGGCATGCCCTACTGGTGATGCTTGTGTAATGCAGCCATGCACACCGTTCTTTGACACGTGCGCCATGGTGCACAACAGGAGGGTTGCAAAGGCACTATGGCAGGCACATTGTGGTGTCGACAGTGGCATGGCACACATCCATCTGCACACTGACATAATGGGCACAGTCTGGGGTGGTGTATGTTACTACCCGCTACCCAGGGTGTTGTTACATTGGGTCACTGAGGGGGTGGGTCTATCACTGCATGCTGTCACCAGTGATGTTGCTGTGGGTCACTGGGTGGGGGGGGTTGTACATACCTACTGTCACCTCACGGTGCTCTTTGCTTATGTTTCCATTGCAGAACTGGCAGACAGGTGGAGGGCCGTGGCGCTGGTGGAGGCCAGGGATGCTAGGGCCAGTGGAAGAGGCCAAGGGTCAGGCCGTGTGGGTACAGATGAATGTACTGCATATGCTTCTGCTGTGTGTTCATTGGGGAAGGGGGTGCATGTCCACAGTGGGCCATTGCCTGCCACATGTGCATGTCCATGTGCTGAATGTTGTGCACATGCATAGAGTGTCGCCTTGGTGGCATGTGCTAGGACTACAGTGTATATGGCTCCTGTGTGTCCATCCACCATGTCTGCATCTGCTCAGGGCCATGTGCACACTGTGGCACTCCATTGGTGGCTGGATGGGGCTTGCACAGTTGTGTAGCCTGTTGGCATGTGGGACATAGCTGCGTGCCCCTCTTCGCATTACTCTGCATGCACATGAGGGCCTTGTGCTGTCTCAGTACCATTGCACAGTCAGTGTGGCTCTGTGTGCCAGCCTGTTGCTGGCGTGTGGTGTGCATAGCAGGCTATCGGTTATTGCCATGGGAGCTGCCTCCATCATACTCGCATGGTGGTCAGGGGGTGAAGAAGGACACAGTGTGGACCATGGCACAGTTCTTGTCTGTATCCTCACTGTAGGTCTACGGAGAGTGCATCCTGCTATGTTGGGGAGGAGAGGGCAGATCTTCATAAGGGCTGCAGGGACTGAGCTTCAGAGAGCAAGAAGAAGGACCATGGCACCACTCTACAGGAGGCAGGGGCAGTTATTATGGGCAATAACCCTGCTTGTGCAGGAACTTTGGGCAGGAGGCAGACCAGGTGGATGCAGGGTTGTGCCCCATCATGGACATTAGGCCACTGGGCCCTTTGTAAATAGTCCATTTTTTCACTTCCCCCACCCTCCATGACCATCCCCTTTCCTAGCAATCTTCCCCTGTTACCCCTCCAAACTCATAAAACCAGCACTTTACGGAGTTACCCTGTTTATTGTTCCTTTCTCAAGTCCCACACCACCTAATCACAGTTATTGGTTATTTATTCTGTTGTTCATATTGCTGTTTCTTTTCTTTTACCTGCCTAAGTAAATATTTTGATAGTGATGACAGTGTCTGTGATCAGTCATTTTACCTTGTGCTGGTGCCCTGCTGTGCTTCCTAGATTCCACAGTACCTTTGTTCCCATTCACACATGTGCCCCTGTGGTAATGTGCATCCATGTAACATGTCCACCTTTCATGCATGCTACAGTGTGTGCCCTCCATGTTGTGTCTGGCCTGTTGGGTGGCCTTCCCATGTGCTGGCTTGCACAGTGCCCCTGTTCTGTGTGTGGTGTATGATGCTTTGTTGTGTTTTGGTGGTTCCCTGTTGCTGTGATGCTCTTCTTGCGGTCCACAGTGCCTGTGGGCATGTTCCTCCTGTGCAGACATGGAATTCGGCCTGTGTGCCATTATGTCTGTCCCCCTGTGTGCACCTGTGTTGCAGCTCCCATGTCCACCCTGCTGTGTTCCTGTGCACTGGGACATGCGTGGCTGTGTCTGCCATGCTGACCGGTGCACCTCTGCTGCTGTGCCACACCTTGACAGTCACCCCTGTGCATGGCATCCGTGCCTGTTGGTTCCCTGTGTTGGTTGTGTTTCTGTGGTGCTGCCAGGTGTCCTCATGTGTGCTCTATCTGTGCAACTCATCTGCTTTGGCGGGCTACTCTCCAGCCCTTTGACCCTGTGCCCAGTCCCTGCTGGGCTGTTCACCAGCGACCTTTACCCCATAGCAGTCTTCCCCTGTTGCTCCTGTGTCCCTTGCCTACTTGCTCATGATTCAGTGTTTTGTGGTCCAAGGTACTCCTGTGCATCCTGGCTGTGCCGGGGCAATTCAGGTTGCGCCATGACACTTCAGTGGTATTCACAGTGGGAATGCACATGGTACATCTTGCGGCGCATCCTTCTGTGAATATCACTGTTTAGGCATGGCATGTCTCATTTGCCCCAGAGCATCTCAGATGCGACAGGTGCAACTGCTTTGTGAATCCTGCTCTAAAGGTTTTGTGATGAAAATACTAGTTTTTGCAACTCCTAATCTCTGCTGACACAGAGCTCTCGCCAGTCTCCACTACGATCTCTCTCTACTACTCAGCAATTAAAATGTCATGTGATCTAGCTTTGCCAAATGCTCAGCGATTAGCCAGCAAGTCTTGTGAGATCTTGAAATTCCGGAGGACCGCCGAATACTGAATATTGCCGAATAGCTGCAATATTTGGTATTTGGCTCCCAAATACTGTATTATTTGTGGTATTCGGGATTTAATATTCGTTACTCACACACCCCTTGCTAGGGTAGATCCTTATGATTTGTTCCTGCAGTTCCCTTGGCAGGCCAACAGATGGCTGTGAAACAATGCTAGCAGCCCAGCACTGTTTTACAGCCATGAAATCTATTTAACCAGGTAGTTATGCCCATCACTCCACACAGACAAAAGTTGATATCGAAGTTCTCCATTGCTCTCCTACTGTGATTTACTTGTAAATGGTGATCCACTGGTTGGGTGGGAAACACAGGAATTTGTGCTATCTCTGTTTTTGTACTGTGGTACACATTGGTATTATGCAAGCAACCATGGTTCTACTGTGGATTTGATCCATGGTTGCTAGATGGTCAGGTGATGTACTTTAACCAATCCATGTAAGTTACTTATGTGTGTTGTTCACAGCCATGTTACAATTCCTTTTGAACTTCACTATTGTTTTGTCTCCACAATCATATCTGGCAGTTTGTTCCACTTATCTTCCACCTTTTCCAAGAAACAGAACTTCCTAATGTCCGTTTTGAAGTTCCCACCAGCTTGAGAGCGTGCACCTTGGTGAACACACCATTTTTTCCCTAGCACAAATGTATCTGTGTCTCTAGTGAATTTTCAAATCCCTTTCATAACCCTCCTTTTGTCCTCCACAGAATACATGTTGAGACCTTAAAGTCTCATTATGTGCCATGCTCTGCTCATCATGGATCATCTGTGTGGTCTTTTGTTGCACTATCTCTAATCTGTCCTTGTCTTTCCTTAAAGAGCAACTCTCTATTATAATAAAACACTTAAAAACAATAGATTTACAACAATTATGTTTTAACTTTATTGTTTTCTAGTTTTTTGTTATTTTTTTAAATTTCCCCTGTTGTTCTACTAAATATTGCAGATAATGCAGCTATAATGTATGGTCCGCCCTTATTACCGCTAAAAAGTGGAAACATTATTTCTTGATAATCCCATCGCTATGACATAAATGGTTATAAACCTCTCTTGAGTAAATCATAGCGATGGGATTACAAACGGAGCCCATCTGTGCATGCATGTACCTATGATTTCGTGCACCAAGGGCCTTCACGAGACCAGTGCAGCGGCCAGAAAATGACCCAGAACGTCCGCGGTGGGGCTAAAAGTAAACCATATTCATTTGTTTTGCCAGTTTATGGGGACCATACACTATAAAATATAATGTATGGTCCCTCTATCGTTAACCGGTTTGGTTAACCTTCTCAAGGTTGCCATGGTGATGTAAACCTCTCGAGCTTCGCTCGCGAAGTTTACATGTTCACCCTGGTAACCTCTCGACGGTTAACAAACCGGTTAACGATACAGAACCATACATTATCCTTTATATTATTTCAGAGTTTTTCAAAATGTATCCATCCCTGCTAACCACAATCTGATGTCATGGTGAGCACTATGATGCCATAAACAAAGGCACTGTGAGGTTAACAGGGGAGAGGCAAATGTTTTCAAATATTTTCTATACAGACTTTTTAGATGGACTACCAAGATGTGCTGTAAATTTTGGAAAGGAGTAATAAAAATGAAAAAAAAAATGTATTCTGTAGTAAATTGCAACAGCTAAAACATCTTATTTATGAAAGCACATGCTGAAGTGCAGAGTTGTTCTTTAAGAGTACACAGCTGGTGAAATGTCTCATTTTCAGTGTAGTCCTGCATGTACCTATTTTTTTTATAATATATTTACCCAGGATAATCTAGTTAAGATGCCATATCTTGTTTTCACTAGGATCCTGCATTAATTAGTTTACAAGGCATTTTCTGAGGGTAGCTTAGCTGAGAAATCATATCTTGTTTTCTGTAGGGTTCTTCCTTTACCCATTTTTATGTGGTATCTAGATCGGATAATCCAGCTGAGCTGCAGTATCTTCAATGGTGGTCCTGCTTTTACATATTTTTTCTCCATATTATTATTTACATTTTATGACTAGGAAAGGCACACTGAGCATGGATTTATTTCCAGGTGCAACTCTGGGAAAAGGAGGGAGGTGTAACAAGTGAGGATAGCAACAGAAAGTGGCAAACATAATTAAAGATTAAGGACCTGGAGCAGTATTCAAATCTTTCAAAAGCTGCAACATGAATATTTTTTATACTGCATTTACTGGGGATAGCCTAGCTGAGATACAATAGTCCCAATTCACAAAGCCGAAAACTTGATGCAAGGTATCTGCATAAATCGGATTTGATGCAAGGGGCACTTTGCGTCAAAAATGGCGCCAACTGTGATTCAGGAATGCAGGCTGTGGCAATCTTGGGACCCTTTGCAATGAACAGATCCTATGCTAGCCCTGTGCCAGATTGGAGGGGGGCACCATGGTGCTAGGGGTCTTACAGCGGATGCAAGCTGCAGCATCCCCTATGGTGGGATTCAGGAATCCCCCCCCCAACAGGGTGCATGGTATATGACAGTTAAACCAACCCAGGGCTGGTCTAACGGCTCATGTGCCACCACCAGAGCCATTGCTGGGTGGGAACCTATGCCCCCTTGTGCCACCACCTACCTGTGGTATCCTGTACACCCACAGCACCCAGAGACATCAGTGGTGTGGTGCCTGCAGGATCCACCACATGGTGCCAGGCATGCAGTGGACCCCCATGGACAGCACAGGCACAGCTTTTGCCATCTCCAGGGTCTCAAGGAGTTAATAAAGTTAATAATATTGGGATTTCTGTTAAGCCTGGAGGCAACTTAATCACCATTATACAATGGCAAGAAAAAATCCTGGCTCCTGATTGGTCAGTTGGTCATCACAGCAGGGATGTTATCCTGACATAACATCCCTGCTGATCAACTAGATGATGACCTCATAGATAGTCTTTTTTTAATTGATGACTGTTTGCATCTTTTCTTAAAAAAAATTTTTAAACACTAAAAAAAAAAAGTTTTAGTTATTTTTTTTCTGTATAAAACAATGAGCCATTGTATAATAGGAATAATGCCCTCTAGGGTGGGTGTTATGCTGGGATAACATCCCTTCTCGGGTGTTGGACACCCTCGGCCAGTGGCTTTGGGCCCAACCACCTGAGTGGGATGTTATCCCAACATAACACCCACCCTGTCAGGCATTATTCCTTTAATATTACACCTTTCCATCAGGAAGTGGCTCAGGCCCCAAAGGATCTTCCAGCTCAGAAAGTGGGAAGAATACTAAGAAAAATACACCATGTAAGGAGAGTTCATTTGCACATCAAAGTAATAAGACCACTGCTAAGGGCAAAGAAGTAGTATTTAAACTAGAAAACATATTTGTTAAAACTTATGAAACACAAGAAACATTACAGGATCTAATAACATACTTAATTAGAGCTGAATTGGACTTGCCAGTGGTGGCCAAATCCATTGTACATGTCTTTCGGGACAGTTCAGTTGCCTCCAACCCAGTATATATACTTTTGTAATATATGGATAATGAAAATAATGCCCCCAAAATGCATACATAAAATTCCTTGTAATATATTAGTTAGTCCTGTAATAGTATACTTCTGGTCCTCGTAATACTATACTTCCGGCCCATTAATACTATACTTCCGGTCCTCGAAATAGTATCATTGGGATTACCGATGCGACTACTCTGTGAACCGTGTTTTTTTTTTTTTTTTTGTGAGAGAAAGAAGTGGAATGGGACTGGGAGCAGGAGCAGGAGTGGTGGGGGTGCGGTGTGCAAGCGAGCAGCGAGGAACAACACTCGGGAGTCTTACTAACTCTGCAGACTGCCCCATCGTACAGCAGGCACAAGTAAGAACTTAAAAATTCCTCACATCCGTATATTACAAAAAATAACAAATAGGTTCTGGTGTTTCAAGGCAGAAATTCCATCTCGAGGTTCTGGGGACACAAGAAACCTCTCGATGGAATTACTGCCTTGTAATACACCAGAACCTATCTATTATTCTATTTATCCAACATGGACATGGCAAAACAGCAAAGGCTGAACACCCTTGGAATTCTAATATCTTCTCCAGTCACTTGGGCTACGGTATGGAAATTCACCTATAATAGTGAGTTTTCAAGTGTCTGCTTTTCAGTTGATACTATTCGAGATACTCTTGTGCTGTTAAACTGGAACTTTGAGGCTATAAAACCAGTGTATGCCTTGTCTATTTTTGGAATCAGAAAGTTTGAGGAGGAAAATAAAAGCAGATTGGCTTTCCTTGCCGGGATATTGTTGGAAACCATTTTACAAACTGAAATTGATCCTGGTGACTTAGAATCTGTCACAAGGACACACAGTGGGAAAAGAAGTCCCAAATAGGCATTAAAACAAAATCTAAAGAGCTATTTAAATATTTACTCTCAAGCATGCAGGGGTTGGACAGGGCTAATATTTTTCTTACGAACTTTGAGCTAAATCCTAGGCCCTCCACTAATGTGGAGAATTATAATAGTTTGTGACTATTTTTAATTGCCAATTCAATTTTGCCTCCAAGCCTGGACTCTGCCAGTGAGCAAAAGGATGCCAACTTTCTTTTTCGGAATTTAGCAGGCTTAGGAAATAAAGTAGCAGATCCCAATTGGATCAATTTTGTACAGAAGTTTCATATACTGTTATTCCAAGAGACTTTGATAATGGAGTAACTATTTATTAATGGTTATGAATCACATTGCACTTTTGCTGTAAAATACAACTACTTTGGCAGATCCAAAGGGGATTGGCTATGTTGGTTAAAATAAGGAGTGGTATCCAGATTTATGAGTATATTTTACCAATTAAGGAGCTTACTATAAGTATACTTCAATGGGAGAACAGTATGTTTCTTATACTTAACATTTATATTACCACCTAAATATCATAAACTTTATTTATCTATTTATCACAGGCACAACAGTGGCTGTGCAATGTCTCTGTTGGGAAGCTGTTGCCAACCCCCATCACCCATCTGTCTCCTACTTGCCCTTCTCATCCCCTGTCCTGAACCGCATAACCCTGCCAGTCTCTGGGCAGGTCTCAGTCAATGGCAAGGCAACTTTTATTTTTCAGGCACCCAATCCCAGATTGTCTGGGTGCTGTACAATAAAAACATCAAACTTTAAACATTATAAATAATCAACATTCTAATTAAAACTTATATAATGTAACCCCCCTGCAAATGGGGGTTCCCAAAAGACTTCCAGGAGCTTGCTTGAATGCTCCAAGCCTGAATGGTGTTTGGCATTTAAGCCATTTATCAGTGAGTGTTTTTAGAGCCTCTGGTACTGTCTCTTTAAGAGCTGTCTGCTTGCAGACATAATTAGTTTGTATGGGGGGACTGTGTGCTTCTCTGAGTACCACTCGAGCTGCTGCCAATTCACTTCATTTTGCAGTCACTAGGAGTGCAAAGGAACCTATCTGAAAGATGTAACTGTTTGCCAGAAATTATTTAGAGTAATAATGAAATTACAGTTTGTCTAACCTGCTTCTTTGCAGTCAGAACTGTGTCTGCTAGTTCCCCATTCTAGTTTTGAACTGCTGAACTGGACCAATCAGTGTGGGGTAAGCTAGCTCTAAATGGTGCCTTGGACCGAATCAGAACTTGACTCATAAACTGAGCCAGCCACAAGAGGATTGTATGGGCAGTGACTCTGGGAGATGTAGTTTAGACTTCAGTGCATTTTTTGGACCAACAGCAGCAGTCTATTGTGAGTGACAGCCAATCCAGTCAAGAACTGGGAGGAACTCAAAGGAAGTGCCCGGTTTTGTCGGTTGGAGTTTCAGTTGAGTTTTGGCAGTGAAGAAGGAAGGAGCCCTGTGCTTTTTCAGTGTGCAGTTTTAGTCAAAAACGGTGTAATGCCCAGAGTTCCGTCTGCAGCTTGTGTAACAGCTTGTTAGGACTGAACTGGCCCTGTGAAAAGAATCAAAGGATCTCTGAAGAGCAGAAACCAGGCTCACCCTGTAGAAGACTGGAAGAATTGCTGAAAATTGCACTCGGTCTGTCAGGAACTGAATCTGCTGTGTGTTCTCCGGTATTGTGCAGTAATTGCATCGGATACAGATGCAGCCTGCCTGGTATAGTGCTTTTATATGGATGTGTGAAGAGGTTTGTGTACCTCAAGTGAGCCCTGCTGACATTGAAGGACCCTATCTTATTTGGAGGTCGTGAGTACTAATTCAGGGTCGCCTCCTGTTGAATTGCCACATTAAATCCAAATGGAATTACTGTACTGCTGACTGTTTAATTCTCCTTTCTGTGTGAAAGGGCCCTACCAGCTGCCACGGTTGGACTAGCCACTAGGGCTTGGGGTACCCAGGGACAGTAACTGATAGGGATAGGCCTGTGCACAGAGCCATAGGTAGATTATTAGAGTGATAAGCTAATTAACCTGATTTCCCCAGTCCTTGTTATATCCCCTAAATAAATCAGAGCTGCTTGTTTCAGCAAAGTTATACTGCCTGAGGTATTTGTCTATGTTAAAGTACTGTACTGTGATTGTTGCACTGTATCTCATTTCACAGGAGGTCCCAGTGCCGGAACCAGACCTGGGGTAAGTGTATACTGTGAAGGTAATTCTGATATATTGTGTGGGCCACTAGTGGGAAGAAAGGGGTAAGCAGTGTCCAGAGGGCTGTGACCAAGTTAGTTTAACTATTGCAAACCCTGACCTCTGGGTGGAGGCACCCGCATTGGATCCAGGCCCTCAACCTGTTAGTGGCAAATCAGGCAGGGTAGTAGCCCTGGATAACGCCATCTAGGGGTTACATCTTGAGGCTCACCGCTGGATTGTGTGTCCTCTAGTGGCCATATTTACGAACCACTGTTAAGAAAAAATGGTACCCGACAGAAGTGGCTGTGCACCGCTGGTGGAGTGGTGTACTGGGAGGAGATCGACCTCAAAATGCTATGCTTATCCTGGACATCCCCTGGGTATCAATACGGACACTGTGCAGGGAGTACTTTCCAAGGTGGAAGGTTTACAAAACCTGTGGTGGTGGGGTCGCATGCTAATCTGCTCACCCACACTTTCCTGGCCCTAGTAGAGTTTAAGGATCCCATAGATAGCTCCAAAGTGCCACAGACCATTACCCAGAGGGAGCCCTCACTGCTTGGAGAGTGATAACTAAGGACAGTAAAGACCTGGGGAATCAGCCCCACCACTATCTGAAACTTTGAGGAGAAATTTGCTGAATGGTTGCTGGGAGAGGGAAAACTGTGGAGGACTTGAAGAAACTATTCTTGCCACCTGGGGTGTTCCTCCCCAACACCCTCTCCTGCTCCAGTGCCCGTAATGGTGGCTGAACCAATGCAGACCTCTATTTCTGCACCTGCCATTAGTCACGACTCTCACAAGGTTGAGGATCTTCTCGCACCTCCCACCCCCAAGGGAGGATGACTGGGAGACCTGGATAGACTATGTTGCCCCTCATGCTAGAATGGCAATGCTCGAAGCAAAGCTTAAGAGGGTTAGTGAGAGCCTCCCGAGGTCCTGCCCTGGCTACCATCCGTAAGCAAACGGGCCAGTAACCCTGAAGCGACTGCACAGGCCTATCTTGAGGCCTTGGAGAATGTATAGGAGCCCAGATCTTGATGAGGACCTATGGTGGAGAGTAAGAAATGCACAACAGTACCAAGGGGAGTTGTTGTCTGTGATGTCTCTCGGCTGGAAAAATTGTTGCAAGAATGCCTCAGAAAGGGTAGTTTGCCAGCGATTGAACTGGACCAACCAGACTGGACAGAACTTAAGTCTGCCCCTTCTCAGAACTGCTGTTGCTTCAGTTACACCTGGCAAATCGACTGAATCCCCACCTCCTATGGATGAGTTAATGAGAGAAATTCGAGGAGTTGAGAAAGGCGACCCGGAGGTACCTGCACCAACAGCTGTGGCTACGACCAGTGACTGAGGGTGACCCATCAAGTGAAGTTCAGGGCAGAGGTTGACAGTCAATGAGTGCTCTGACAAGGAAAAAGATATGCCACAATGGGGCGAACTGTTGAGAGAGATCCGGAATTCAAAACAGTCCCTTTATGAAGGCCACTCGCAAGTACGGGCTCTGACCTATATCCGACTGCATTCTATAGGGGTGGGGGTACCCACCCATGTATCTCCTGCTGATAACAGCTCAAACTCAATTCCTGACCATGGAAGTGGAGAAACTGACGAGATGTTCCAAATGCTTATCACGCCACAGACAGAGATGGCACCCAGGTTTCCAGTTAGTAATACCCCGCCCTGGCTCCCAGTGTGGCGCCCCGGCCAGCTCAAACTCCAGAAAGTATGTTTTGGCTATAATTGTGGAAAGATGGGCACATGAAAAGGGAATGCCAGTCCCCAAAAGACACTGACAAAGTTGCATATAGGCTACAAGAGAGCTCTGGAGAAGAAATCAGTGGTTAAGAGGTACGACATGATCCCAGTGAGGGCACCAAAATGCTAATTCACGCCCTTGTGGCAAGGTCAGTTGCCCAGGCCCCCACCACCGCCTCCAGACTGGTCCAGAATAGTGGGTCCTCCATGGAGACCACTGTAAAGGTGAATGGAGTGTCTACAAGAGCTGTATTAGACAGTGGCTCCTAAGTGACAATTATGTTCCAGGATTGGTATCAGAAGCATTTGTCAGACGCACTTTACAACCATTAGAAGAACTGCATGTATGGGGGTTATGAGAAGGTCACCTCTATTCGGTATATCCGAATTTGGTTGTCTTTCCTCACCTCCGGCTGGAGGGTCAACAAGTAGAGACCTCTAGCCTTAGTGTGTCCCCCACTGACTGTATGATGGTGTCCCTTTGTTGATTGGAACAAATGCTCATATGTTCGAAGGCTGGCACAGTTGTGTTATGAAAACAGGGGTCAAAGACTAGTAGAGCTTTAAGAGTTCCGCTTTAATTAAGAAGGCCTATGAGGCACAGAGAGATGCTGAAAAACAGAACCAGAGGAACCGGTCGGAATTGTATGGAAGAAGGATCCTGAGTCTCTGATCCTGGCGCCTAAATGCCCAGTGTACCTTACAGGGAGAGGTCCGTATCAGAAAGGATGTTAAGAATAAAATATTAATGTTGGATGCACCAGGCGATGGAAAATTGCCAGAGGGACTGCTGGTCAACTTTAGTATTTTGCCCGCTAGAGCCCATGCTTATGCCAGAAGGGTAATGGTCCAAGTTCATAATGTGTCTGAAAGAGACATTCGAGTAAACAGAGGTTGCATCCTGGCTAATGTGCATTGTGCAGACACTGCAGTGCTACCCAGCAGCAAGAGTTCAAGGAAGAATGACAGAGTAACGCCTGACTTGTTTGATTTCGCGACCCCGCTGCCAGCTGAATGGAAAGTGAGGATCAGTGAGAAGCTTGCCCAGAGAGACCAGGTGTTTTCTTTAAAGGAATGGGATGTGGGATGCGGCAAGGAGCTGAGCACAATATCCGCCGTATGACGAAGACCATTTCGTGAGAGGTCTCGACGCCTGGCACCTGCTGACATAGATGATGGAGACGGCATCTGCAAGAGATGTTAGCTGCTGGTGTAATACAAGAATCCAGAAGCCCTTATGCTTCCCCATTGTGGTAGTGAGGAAAAAGAATGGAACAGTAAGGATGTGTGTGGATTATCGCACTTAAACCGGCGGACTATCCCTGATCAGTACACAATGCCCCGCATTCAGGATGCTTTGGACTGCCTAAACGGGAGCAAGTGGTTCTCTGTGCTGATCTCCGCAGGGTACTACCAGATCCCAATGGCCCCAGAGGACTGTGAGAAGACGGCCTTTATCTGTCCGGCTATTTCTATGAATTCATGAGGATGCCTCAAGGATTTCAGGTGTCCCAGCCACTTTTCAGCGATTGATGGAGCGTGCAGGGGGACATGAACTTACTAGAGTGCCTGGTATACCTAGATGATGTTATTGTGTTTGGCAGCTCACTGGAGGAACATGAGAGCAGATTATTTAAGGTATTGGACCGACTGGAGGACTTTGGCCTTAAACTGTCCATTGATAAGTGTCAATTCTTTCAAACATCAGTAAAGTATGTGGGACACATAGTATCCACCGAGGGAATAGAGACTCACCCAAGTAAAGTTGAGGCTTGACCACCTGGCCACAGCCCAAAAATCTAAAAGAACTGCAAAGATTCCTGGGATTCTGTGGTTATTATCGCGCTCTATCAAGGACTATTCAAGAGTGATCCGCCTTTACTTAACCTTACCAAGGGTATCCCCAACCCACAAAAATACCAAAAGTCAGTGTCCCTCAAGATTGAAAGAGTGTAGTTTCATCCGAGTGAAGTATTTGGGGCCCGCTGGACTCCTGATTGTGAGACTGCTTTTCATGAGATCATATATCAACTTACCCATGCTCCAGTGCTTGGCCTATGCCGATCCAAGAAAACCTTACGCCCTGCACACTGATGCTAGCTTGCAAGGGTTGGGGGCTGTGTGTACCAAGAGCACAGAATGGCCTGAGACCAGTGGCCTTTGCCAGTAGAAGCCTGACCCCATCCGAAAGAACTATCCTGTACATAAGTTAGAGTTCCTAGCTTTGAAGTGGGCTATTGTTGACCAATTCCATGAGTACTTGTATGGGGCTAAAATACTAGTAAAACTGACAATAATCCTTTGACCTATGTGCAGACCTCAGCTAAGTTGGATGCCACTGGCCATAGGTGGCTTTCTGCATTATCTACATATGACTATGCTCTCGAATACCGAGCAGGTCTGAACCACATAGATGCTGATGCTCTCTCCGGAGGCCTGTTCCCAGAATGATTGGGTCCGATTAGCAGAACCTGACATTCGGGCACTCTGCCGGAAGTTTGACAGGGAGGAACAAATGTCCACGGACGCAGTGGACTGCATGGTGATTGCTTGGGACCTCTGAGAATTGCATACCTGCTGCTTATTGCCACTTTTCTGCAATAGACATTGGTGCACTGCCTCAGCTGGACAATGACAGTATTCGGCGGGCTCAACTCGCGATCCCATGATCAAAGCTGCTTTAGAGGCCCTCTATGCAGGAAAAGATGTGTCCAAATTACGCCCACTGATTTGAGAACTGCACTGTTATACAAAGAAGGTCCTAAGTTGAAACTGATCAATAAACTGTTATACAGAGAAACAGTAGACAGAGGGGACAAGTAGACAAACAACAACTAGTGCTGCCCACTGCCTTTCAAGACTCAGTACTGAGGTCCTTGCACAACCACATGGGGCACCTTGGTATAGACAGAACACTTGACTTGGTGAGATCCAGATTCTATTGGCCTAAGATGGGGCTGATGTGGAGCACCACATTCGAACTTGTAGTCGCTGCTTACAGAGGAAAGCTTTGCCCAGAGGGCTGCCCTTGTTAACATCACCACCAGTGCACCCATGGAGCTGGTCTGTATTGATTTTCTGAGTTTGGAGTCAGATCAAAGAAATATCAGTAATGTGCTGGTGGTCACTGACCATTTCACGAGATATGCCCAAGCTTTCCCCACCAAAGACCAGAAAGCATCCACTGTGGCCAAAGTACTTGTAGAAAACTTTTTTGTTCACTATGGGGCTCCACAAAGAATCCATTCTGATCAAGGGAGAGACTTTGAGAGTCGTCTGATCAAAGAGATGCTTTCTCTGTGGGGAGTGCGAAAGTCCAGAACCACTCCTTACCACCCCCAGGGGGACCCACAGCCTGAACGTTTCAACCGCACTTTGCTAGATATGCTAGGCACCCTGCACCCAAAGGACAAGCCTAGATGGAGCCAACAAATTAGCACCCTGGTACATGCTTATAACTGCACCAAAAGTGATGCCACTGATTCTCCCCCTACCGCCTGATGTTTGGAAGAGAAGCTCGACTACCAGTAGATGTGTGTTTTGGGGTCTCTCCTGATGGGGTTCAAGCTGACAACTATTTACAGTATGTGCAAAAGTTAAAGGCCCAGCTAACTCATGCGTACTAACTGGCTCAAACCATGGCTGCCAAAAAGAAATCTGGGCCAACAAAGAAAGGTATGATAAAAAGGTGAAAGCACAGGAACTCCAGGAGGAGATCGGTATTGCTAAGAAATCTGGGACTGCATGGCAAGCACAAGATTGCTGACAGATGGCACCATCTCCTCACATTGTAGTGGCAAACTAGATGATCTGCCAGTGTACAAAGTAAGGCCTGAGAATAATTCAAAAGATGTAAAAACAATGCATAGAAATCATTTACTGCCCATTGGACAAATCTTAATTGAGTCTGAGCCCCTAGAAGATGCCCCTCTGGACCAGTGACTAGAGCTGCTGCTAAGAAAAGATCAAGAAAGTCTGCACCTACAGAAGCAAAGTTAAAGTGTTCCCTCCACAAGTCCCAGTTGAGCATGACTGTCAGTCCATATCGGAAGAAAGTGAGAGTGACTTTGAATACTATCCTTCTTACGAACTGAGTCAATTGTTTCGGGCAATCCCTAGTCAATACTGGAGACAAAGCTGGGCCTTCTGGACTGTCTAAGCCCCAGCTTCATCCCTGGAGCCAATGCTCCCAGAAAGTGAAGCAAAGCATCAGATCAGATGAAATGGAATCATTGTGCATGGTTGAACTGTTTGAGCTTCAGGGAGGAAATGATAGATTGGGGCAGACTGGTGATACACTAACAAGAAGAGTATTTTGAGTGCCCTGACAGTCCACTGCCAGTGTCCGAAAACTCTCCATGCGAGCCAAATGTTGTGGACTCAGAAACTGTAACTCCTGGAGCTGAAAGTGCCCCAAGTTCTAGCCCTCTACCCCATGGAGACCCCCTGACAAGTGAGGACAATGCTGAAAATGAGGCTCAGAGTGCAGAGACTATAACAGTTCTCCCTAGAAAGACTGGTCGAGCTGTAAAGCCTGTGGTGCACCTCAGTTATGATTCACTTGGGAGGCCTGTGGGCTTGCCTCTCAATGTTGTCCATAAAGGAGTGTATGTCCTCGAGCTCATTGCCCAAACTGAGCATCAGTGCTAACTCCAAGTTACTTGTGTTGCCCTTTCATATGGTGCCGCCCTCGGCCCATCCAGCCCCAAGGTAACTGATAGGAAGGGCCCCTCTCTTCAGGTTTCATGTACAAGAGGTAATAACTTGAGTTATGGTACAATGTGTATGTAATACTGTGTAAAGAGGACGACTGCAATGTTTCAGAAATGTGTTCTGGTAAAATGATATATTGACTGATGATTACATGTGCGAGCCTAATGCAAATGTATATGGTTGCAGTTGAAACTTATGGGTACTTGCTTGACGCGGACGCTGACTTTCCCAGGCCAGAAGGGTGTAACCCCTGCAAATGGGGGTTCCCAAAAGACTTCCAGGAGCTTGCTTGAATGCTCCAAGCCTGAATGGTGTTTGCCATTTAGCCATTTATCAGTGAGTGTTTTTAGAGTCTCTGGTACTGTCTCTTTAAGAGCTGTCTGCTTGCAGACATAATTAGTTTGTATGGGGGACTGTGTGCTTCTCTGAGTACCACTGAGCTGCTGCCAATTCACTTCATTTTGCAGTCACTAGGAGTGCAAAGGAACCTATCTGAAAGATGTAACTGTTTGCCAGAAATTATTTAGAGTAATAATGAAATTACAGTTTGTCTAACCTGCTTTCTTGCAGTCAGAACTGTGTCTGCTAGTTCCCATTCTAGTTTTGAACTGCTGAACTGGACCAATCAGTGTGGGGTAAGCTAGCTCTAAATGGTGCCTTGACGAATCAGAACTTGGACTCATAAACTGAGCCAGCCACAAGAGGATTGTATGGGCAGTGACTCTGGGAGATGTAGTTTAGACTTCAGTGCATTTTGGACCAACAGCAGCAGTCTATTGTGAGTGACAGCCAATCCAGTCAAGAACTGGGAGGAACTCAAAGGAAGTGCCCGTTTTGTCGGTTGGAGTTTCAGTTGAGTTTTGGCAGTGAAGAAGGAAGGAGCCCTGTGCTTTTTCAGTGTGCAGTTTTAGTCAAAAACGTGTGTAAGGCCCAGAGTTCCGTCTGCAGCTTGTGTAACAGCTTGTTAGGACTGAATCCGTCCTGTGAAAAGAATCAAAGGATCTCTGAAGAGCAGAAACCAGGCTCACCCTGTAGAAGACTGGAAGAATTGCTGAAAATTGCACTCGGTCTGTCAGAACTGAATCTGCTGTGTGTTCTCCGGGTATTGTGCAGTAATTGCGATCGGGATACAGATGCAGCCTGCCTGGTATAGTGCTTTCTTTTATATGGATGTGTGAAGAGGTTTGTGTACCTCAAGTGAGCCCTGCTGACATTGAAGGACCCTATCTTATTTGGAGGTCGAAGTACTAATTCAGGGTCTCCCTGTTGAATTGCCACATTAAATCCAAATGGAATTACTGTACTGCTGACTGTTTAATTCTCCTTTTCTCAGTGAAAGGGCCCCACCAGCTGCCACGGTTTGGACTAGCCACTGGGCTTGGGTACCAGGGACAGTAACTGATAGGGATAGGCCTGTGCACAGAGCCATAGGTAGATTATTAGAGTGATAAGCTAATTAACCTGATTTCCCCAGTCCTTGTTATATCCCCTAAATAAATCAGAGCTGCTTGTTTCAGCAAAGTTATACTGCCTGAGGTATTTGTCTATGTTAAAGTACTGTACTGTGATTGTTGCACTGTATCTCATTTCACAGGAGGTCCCAGTGCCGGAACCAGACCTGGGGGTAAGTGTATACTGTGAAGGTAATTCTGATATATTGTGTGGGCCACTAGTGGGAAGAAAGGGGGGGGTTGCAGTGTCCCAGAGGGCTGTGACCAAGTTAGTTTAACTATTGCAAACCCTGACCTCTGGGTGGAGGCACCCGCCATTGGATCCAGGCCCCTCAACCTGTTAGTGGCAAATCAGGCAGGGGTAGTAGCCCCTGGGATAACGCCATCTGGGGGTTACAATAACATCATTAAAAAAGGGTCCAACTTAGCAGCAAATTTCAATAATAGCAGTTAAATAACACCTACATTAACTACAAAACAGTATCTAGGAATGCCCAGCTAAACAGGAAAGCCTTGAGGTGGGCCTTGAATGCCTCAACTGAAGGGGCCTCCCTTACTGATGGAGAAAGCAAGTTCCATAGGATGGGGCCAGCGACACTAAAAGCTCTGTCACCAACAATTCTTAGCCTTGTCCTGGGAATTGCCAGGAGACCCCTAGAGGAGGATCAGCGGGAGCAGACCACGGCAACAGGTGTTAGAAGGTCTGACAGGTAGCCAGGGCCCAGTCCATGTATGGCCTTAAAGGTAAGCAAGCCCACCTTAAAGAGAACCCTCCATTGAACAGGCAGCCAGTGCAGATCACGTAGCACTGGGGTGACATGACAATATCTAGACTGTACCATCAACAACCTGGCAGCTGCATTCTGCACCAGTTGCAGTTGACAGAGGGTACATCCAGAGACCCTGAGGTACAGCGCCTTACAGTAGTCAAGCCTAGAAGACATGAAGGCATGTATTAAGGTGGAGAGGTCCAGGGGTGGAACCAGGTGCTTGATCCTTGTGATATTCCTCAGATGAAAGAAGCTGGACCAGACAACACCTGAGATTCAAATGTCAATCCACTGTCAAGAATAACACCGAGGTCATGCACCCCAGAGGAGGCCTTCAATTGCAAAGATCCCAGAAACAATCCAGTCTCTGCTCCTGAGGCTGTCCTATCATGCCTCTTGTTTGACTCCACCAGCAGTACCTCCATATTATTGGGGTTCAGGACATTCACTGCATTGGATGTCCCGGGGCGAAGGATAGATACAGCTGGGTATGATCGGCATAGCAATGAAACTCCAGACTGTACTTCCTAATGATTCCCCCCAGTGGTAGCATGAACACGGCAAACAACATCGGTGACAAGACCGAACCCTGAGGTACTCCACAAGATAGAAGGCTAGAGGAGGAGGAGAAATTTCCCATCACACAGCACCGATGCTGCCTGATCACCCCGCAGCTTGTGGCAAACCTCTCCTGCGTGCATTGACTTTGGTGCACGGCAACATTTGCTGCAAGCTGCGGTGAGTTTTGTGCCAAGATCCTTCCTGATAGTGAATTGGGTACAGCATCCCTGGTGCATCAGTTTCTGAGGGACTTCGTGAACCGGGCCCAATGTCTTTTTTCAATGGGGGTCCTGATTTTACCTATTTATAACTGTATTTACCCAGTATAGCCCAGATAAGATGCAACAACTCTTTTTCTTTGGGTTTCTGCTTTTACTCATTTTTAGACTGTATTTACACAGGATAGCCCATGAAAGGTGATGTGGAGTAGCATGTGACTTCACCCATTTTAACAATGCATTTGAATTAGTTATCACAGCTGACATACAACACCCGGTTATCCATGGGGTCCTGCTCCTATGTGATGTTACAATTACCCACTCAGGATAGCCCAACTGAGAAGCAACATTTTATTTATGCTGGTGTCCTGTTTTTACCAGTTTCTACACTGTAATTACTAAAGATAGTCCAGTCCAACTATGATACTATATCTAGCAATGATTATTAGGAAATAAATATTCCAGTCTATTTTACTCTGACTGCTGGTATCATACTGAATATGGTGGCACAAGAGAGTGAACCCAGACCTACAGGTATTGTTTACTCAGAATATAAACTGCTATTTAAAAAAAAATTTGGTCCCAAGAAGTGAAAATTCTACCGAGATTATGCATCGTGGCACAAACTACAAACAGTTATGTCCTAAAAAGTCAGTTATACTCCTTTGCATGTACCACCAGTCCAACATATTTAGATCATACATATGGCCATCTCTCCCCTTCCTGCTCTTGCCCCTAGTCTCGACCTATTCCTTTCCATGGGCCATCTCTCCCCTTCCTGCTCTTGCCTCAGCCTCCAACTATTCCTTCCCATGGGCCATCTCTCCCTTTCCTGCTCATGCCCCTAGCCTTCACCTATTCCTGTCCATGCACAATCTCTCCCCTTCCTGCTCTTGCCTGTAGCCTCCACCTATTCCTTTGCATGTCTCTTTCCTTCCACCTGTTTATGACATTGACACCCACAATTAATATAGCTTTACAATTTTTATGTTGCCTATTATGTACAGTCCACGTTATTTTGTTGCACCCTTTCTATTGTATATAAATGGATTTTTCCACAGGGTTACACTACTGTATAGAAACATAGACTTTGATGGCAGATAAGGACCACTTGGCCCACCTAGACTGCCCATTTCCCTACCTACTGGATAAGCTGCAGATCCTAGTTAACCAACAGCCTATTTCTTTCTACCACCCACAAGAATTGCCTTATGTCTGTCCCATGCATTCTTGACTTCTCCCACAGTTTTAGACCCACAACTTCCTCAGAAAGGCTGTTCCATGCGTCCACCACCCTCTCTGTGACAAATACTTCCTCACATTACTCCTGAGTCGCCCCCTCATCTTCCAATTGTGTCCGTTTGTTCTTGCACATCTCTTTTTGTTGATTCCACTGAGGTACTTAAAAGTTTCTATCATGTCCTCCCTCTTCCTCCTTTCCTCAAGGGTATACATGTTAAGCTCCATTAGTCTCTCCTCGTATGGCTTCTCTTGCAGACCCTGCACCGTTTTAGTTGCCCTCCTCTGGACTGCCTCCATTCTGTCTATGTCCTTGTGGAGATGGGGTCTCCAGAACTGTACTCAGTACTCCAGATGGGATCTTACCAACTGTCTGTACAAAGGGAGCCTCTGCCTATACATCCCAGTATCCCCCCAGCCCTCTCTACTGCCTTCTCACATTGATTGCCAACCTTAAGGTCATCTGATATGATTAACTCCAGGTTTCCTTCCATTTTTGTTGCTGTTACTACCCCCCATTGTGTACTCTTCCCCGCATTTATGCTTCCCAGGTGCATTATTTGCACTTCTTTGCATTGAATCCAAGCTTCTATACTTCGACCATTCCACCAACCTTGCCAAGTCCCTTCTCATCCTTTCCATCCCCCCTTGTGTATCAACCCTGTTGCAGATCTTTGTGTCATCTGCAAAGAGGCATACTTTTCCTTCCAGTCCCCCTACAATGTCACTTATAAGACATTAAAAAGGACTGGACCCAGTACCGAACCCTGCAGTACACCACTAGTAACCCCCTTTTTTTCAGAGAGGACTCAGTTTACTATTACCTTCTGTGTCATGTTGTCCAGCCAGTGTTTTACTCAGGCTACCACCATGGGACCCACTCCCAGGCTAGCTAATTTGTTTATTAATCTTTTGTATGGTACTGTGTCAAATGCCTTGCTAAAATCGAGGTAGGCCATGTCTACGGCCCCTCCCTGGTCTACTACTTTGGTCACCCGGTCAAAGAAATCGATTAGATTCATCTGACATAACCTTCCCGCAGTGAACCCATGCTGCCTAGGGTCCTGTGCCCCACTGGCCTCTAGGTACTCAACAATTATTTCTTTCAGAAGTAATTTCAATCACTTTCCCCTACCACAGAGGTCAAACTGACAGGTCTGTAGTGTCCTGCCTATGTCTTGCTCCCACTTTTGTGAATGGGAATCACATCCGCCCTCCTCCAGTCCTCAGGTACTACACCATCCTCCCATGATTTGTTAAAAAGGGTAGTCAGTGGTGTCACTAGTTCTCCCCTTAATTCTTTTAGCATTCTGGGGTGAATTCCATCAGGCCCCATTGCTTTGTCCACCTTCAGTTTTAGGAGTTCTTCCAGAACCCTTTCTTCTGTGAAAGGACTGGGATCGACCCCCCTATTCAGAGTGTTTCTGTTAATTGGATTAGGTACCTCCCCCTCCTTCTCTTTTGTGAATACTGAGCAGAAGTATTCGTTCAGTATCCCTGCTTTTTCACTCTCCCTCTCTGCCCACCCACCATCCATTCTATTCTACAGCATCTCCTAAACTGTACTTATTTAACTCCTGTTCTTGTTTCCCAGATTTGGGTTTTTTCATGTACTGTATTACCGTACCTCCTCACTCTTTTATTGTTATTGTGTATCTTTTGTCCCCTCTCCCCTAGGCTGCACCTGGAAATGAGTTTTGGCTCATTGTGCCTCTCTCACTAAATTTCAAATAAATAAATACCTACAACTTTTATGTTCACATGCTTACTACTATTCTGCTCACATTATACAGTACATCATGTACAAACCTTGTGAGCTCTTATTTTTTAGAAGTAACTGGCCTGGTAATCTCGAACCTCATTGTCTCAAACACACAGACTGCATCAGCCATTATATCTCATACCCTTTATAGTACTTTGTAGTCAACACTAATGGGATATTCCCTATTCATTCTATAGGTATATGCACAATTCAATCAGAAATGAATCATCTGGAGGCTATCCCCGAGCCCATCTCAGCAGTTCCAGTTTACGTTTTGCATTGACAGAGATTAGTCACAATCCCAGTCTGCTCCAAACATATCAGGTACAGAATTCCGAATTGTTACCTTAGACTTTCAATGTAGCTGTCTATGCTAGGATGCCAATACAGTTTGCATGAGTAGGGACTTGGTAATACTTCCTACATTACCTTTTTTCTGTATTTTTTTTAACAAGTGGAATTCCTCCACCAGGCATACAAGAATTTTGAGCAGGGCACAGCTTAATGTTAATATCCTCAGACCAGTGTGTTTTACTTGGGAAATTGTGATTACTGCCCAATTAATTATGCTGCGCTCCTGCTGGGTATCCCATGATAAAGGCATCCGCTATTGAGCACTCACAAAAAGGGCGACTCAATAGTGGCACCTGTTCACAAGGCTACTGGACAGGGGGGAGAACATGGGTATAGTGACATCCTGTCACTATATGTATATGCATACATGGGGGGGAGCAAGCATGCTGTGTAATGGCCAGAAGGAGAAGGAGGGTTTGTGAGGTGTAGCACGGTGGTGGGTTGCCGAGCTGGATGTGTGGCGTGGTGGGTTTGTGGGAGCCTAGGGTTGGGAGGGTGCTGGGTTTGATGTTGGGTGCATTGGTACTTTTGCACTGGTCTGTGGTTTTTTTTTTTTTTATGTGTTTTCACCCTCCTCGACATGCACTTCGGAGTTGAGAACCTTTAGTGGAGGATGGTGGGGGTCAAAAAACCTATCTTTTCAGTGCCCTTTTGATTTGCACTACAAGTGTACATTGGTGAAATTGATTTTCCCCGATGTAAAAACTCCCTAATGGTGATCGCCTTTCCACGATCGCCGTTATCAAATAGAACCCTCCTGCTGCATAGGGACCCTCTTGCAGTGTTCCTTTACTGTTGTAGGTTTGTGCTCATAAACTGGATTTGGTGTTTGGAGAGGACCCTCCTGTAGCGCCCCATCACCCTCCCAAAACTCAGTACTATATGGCATGAAGACCTTCCTGTATCATTCTCTTGCTAAGACAACTGCAGCCTTAAATCTCTATTAAGGTGAGGACCCTCCAGTAGCGTCCTTACACTCAGACAATTTGAAACTGGTGGTGTTTGGATCTAATCTTCCTGTAGCATCTGCCCTGTATGCTTCTCCCACTTGCATCACAAGTAAAGCCCAGGCTTTTACTGCATACACCTGTATCCCCCCAGGTCCCTACCTTAGCAACCAGGGGAGTCTGTTTTCTGTCTTCACATCATGAGTTCCAGTCAATCCTTGTCTGGTTGTGCTGGTCATTGTCAAACACACTGCCATGCCAATGCACTGGTCTATTTGCTTTGAGAAATGCCAGTGAACTGACATACTGTTTTTCTGCAGCTTCTCTAAGGCTTATTCCACCATGCCTATTAACCCCTACAAATTTGAGGTGGCCATATTAGCCCCATCATTCTTAGCCCCAGGAGCAAGGGTGTGGCCACACTTCCTCCTTCTTCATGGCACTGACTATGGGAGCTCAACACCAAAATCTCACTGGAGTTCTGGCAGCCATCTTTTGACCTGTCAGTTCCACCTGAAATATAGACATGAATAAAATATACATGTAATGAAGTATACATTGATTGCTGCATATATAAAGACTTATAAAGAAAGAGGTAAGAATACAAGTAATAACATATTATTTATGGATTTTATTTTTCATTCAGAACACTTAAGGCACTGCTCCAAGTCTGATGAAGGAACTAATTAAGTTCTGAAATGTTACAGAAAAGAAAATATAAGAGCACATGAAACTGAAAATGGAAAGCAACAATAAAAAATATAAAGAAAGAAAATACATTTCAGTTTGATTTTTTAAGGAGAGAGAGAAACTTTCTCCTGGACTGCTCACTAATTTAATGACATAGCACACCAGAACCCCGTATCTGATCCATTTTTTTTCTGTCTAATCCTCACAGAACCACACAAGAATACTATACCATGGCCAGATGTACAGTAAAGAGTGTGGAGTATTGCTTCCAGAATCCCATGTGGGAAAAATATTTGCACTCTGTACCATAACTGAAGGCTGGGATCCACAGGGCACTGGGTCACTCTATCAAGAATCAAGGGTTTCCACAATGCAAGTGTTAATTCAACAGACAGCTCCACTGGCCTTATATGCCATCCCCTATTTGGATGGCTGGTTGCTTTGGGCGAGAATGAAAACCCAGGCCCAGAAAAATACAGAAAATTGTCAGTGCAATCCCTGTAGCAACATGGATGGGTTCTGAACATTAAAAAGAGACAATTAAGACCAACTCAGATGCATCACACATCTCAGAGTGTTGATACACACAAGCCAGAACCAAGCAATGCCTGTGAAGGACAAATTCCACAACCTAATCAACTACATCAATAAAGTCAGATAACAACCCTGCAGGCAGGTGTGGGACCACCTGCAGATTCTGGGATTCTTGGTGGCAATTATAGATACAGTCCCGTGAGCTAGACTCCACATAAGACCATTCCAGAGGTTCCAACTAACTCTGCCCACCAATATCATGTTGAGCTTATTCTGGTGAGCAGTAAGAGAAAACCTGATGAGAGGACGGACACTATCTCAGCTGAACATGACCATGATTACCACAAATGCCTGCCTACAGGGTGGCGGGCCATCTGCAACCGTCATATTACTCAGCATCTGTGGTCTCCACTGGAATACTCTTTCCCAGTCAGTGTGCTAGAGATGAGGGCAGTCTATCACACTCTGAGATTCTTTCAACTGATTCACTTCCAGAAAGCAATCTTGGTGAGCTCAGGCATTCAGGTGTGGCACATCTGAACAAGCAAGGTGGCACACACAGCCAGGCTATGATAAAAAAAAAATCACTGAAAGCATTTCACTGTGCAGAAAACCATCTCATCTCAATATCTGCAATGTATCTGCAGGGAAGGCCAATAGTCAGATGAAATGGCACTGCAGGGGGACCCTAAGTCAGGCAGTGTGGAAACTCAGTCTGTGGTCCTTCCAGGGAATCCAGCTCAAGTGGGTCCCTCCACAGGTAGACCTGATGGCCTACTATGACAACACTCAACTCCCACAATATTACTCATGCTTACAAGATCACAGAGCACAGGAAGTCGACATGCTCTCAGCAAATTGGAATTTTCGCAGTGCCTATGTGTTCCCTTCAACACCAATGATCCACAAGGTGCTTCACAAGATATGCTTAACAGGACCTGTGGTGGTACTAGTAGCACCAGATCGGCCTAGAAGACCATGGCAGTCATTGATTCAAGTGATGTTGATGTACACACTGTTTCCACACCCACCCTGGCCAGACCTTCTGAGCCAAAAGCCGGTCCTTCATCAAAGTCACTCAGGTTGATGACATGGCTACTGAAAGGGAGAGACTTTTAGTTCTGGGATATCATCCTAGAGTGGTGGAATGCCTATGCAAGCACAAAGACTATCCACCAACAACTTCTATCATTGTCACGTTAGGCTGTCAGCTGATTGGAGGCTTGAGGGGGCCCACAGGCAACTAACTAACTGTTACTGGTGTATTTATTCTTGGATCATCATGCTGTTTGAGGGGAAGATGGAGCGAAGCAGCAGAACAGGGGGAAGTAACATGGAGTTAGGCAAGCTGGCTGTGGCTTGAAATGGCGTCCAATTTGCTGATAAGAACATTTATTATGGGGTCTTTGCCTGGGTGAGGAAAGCACCAGGGAAGGCTTACTTTGTTTCTTGTTGTGGTTATTGCATTTTGTAGGTGATTGTTTTCTCTCCATCACAGGAGGGGCAGTGGTGACTTCAAGGTGGTGACACCGTGGTGTAAGGGCCAATCGGAACAAAAGAAGAACGCTGAATTCAAATCAACTGAGGAGACCCTTTAAAAACCTACAGAGATAAATTCCTTGTAAAAGCCGGTCCAAGGTTTGAGGGGGACCACAGGCAACTAACTAACTGTTGCTGGTGTATTTATTGTTGGATCAGCACGCTGCTCAAGGGGAAGAAGCAGCTGATTGAATGAAGCAGCAGAATGGGAGGAAGTAACATGGAGTTAGTCAGGTGGGCTGGGGCTTGAAATGGGGTTTGATTTGCTGGTAAGGGCATTTACTGTGGGGTCTTTGCCTGGGTGAGGAAAGCACCAGGGAAAGCTTACCTTGTTTCTTGTTGTGGTTATTGCATTTTGTAGGTGATTGTTTCCTCTCCATCACAGGAAGGTCCCTACCCACCCCAGGCTCAACTGCCTTTATAAACTATCAATAAAGTTTAACTTCTGTGTGTGCAGAGCAATTGGGCTAGCTAAATTAGAGTTAGAACCTCCCTGATACACTGTAACAGAGCAAGTCAGGAGGGAGCTCTCTTTAAATAGAACAGTACTACAGCAGAATATAGGAGGAGAGAAGAGAGGAGAAGCAGAACAGAGAGAGAGCCTAAAGGGAGACAAAATATACTAAGGGGGACAAGGAGTGCAGGAGAGTATCACTGCTCACTGGTAGCAGAAGGAATTGTAGGGCACCAGGAAGGCCTACTTAGGACAGTGGGTAGACGTAGTTAATACAGCCAGGAAAGATGCAGGAAGTGGTGCAGTGTAGTGGGTGCGGGGCCTCAGTGCACAGGAGAACATTCTGGATCATGCAGTGCTGCCCCATCTGCAGGCACCTCTCTTGGTTAAGGGTGGAGGTTGCCTGTCTCCAAGTCAAGTTGGCCAGGATTCATGAGACCTTCACTCCCAAGCAGAGGCCAATGTGTCCACAAAAGGATGACCAGGAGAAGGAAAAGGAGTGGATATATCACAGTGGGCTCAGGAAGAGCACACAGGAGATGGGTCTAAAGTGCATCCCCAACTGGTCCAGCTATGAAACTCCTACACTGTCTTGAAGGAGCGGGAAAGCCCCACAAGAGCACCCATTATTGAGAACAAGGTGGATGGGTGGGTCCTCCAAGATGGAGCCCCAGGGAAGGGGGTAGAGGACTTCAGAGGAAGAGGAAGCTACTCCTAGTGGTGAACTCAATAGTCTGGGGAGTGGAGTTGGGGGCAACCAGTAGGAGGGAGAGGGAGGCCAAGTGCCTTCCAGGAGGCACAGCATGGATGGATGGGAGGTGGATCCATAGGATCACAAGGGTGGTAGTAAGGGGGGGAGGAACTGGATGTCATTGTCCACCTGGAGACAGATGACCTGGCAGGGGACAAGGTGGAGTCAGCCAGAATTCAGGAGGATTTCAGGAAGTTGGGGAGGCTAAAGCAGATAATATGCTCTGTCTCCTTCTCGCAGGTACTATCTGTCAACAGCAAGGGAGAGGATAGGACACCCCACATCCAGAAATTCAACTCCTGGTTGAAGGAATCATGTGGAAAGAAGAGTTTTGGCTTCATGGGAGACTGGGGCCCCTCCTGGAGAGATGTGAGCCTGTATAAGGATGACAGCTGGCATCTATTCAGGAAGGGGACCTTAATCCTAAGTGAGAAGTTTGAATGCTTCAGCAGTAAGCATTTAAACTGGCCAAGGGAAGGGGCCCAGAAAGGTCAGGAGGCTTAGTATGCCCCCCATGAGCACATGATAAACACAGGTACTCAAGGCAAAGATAGACCGGCAGAGGGTACTATTCAACATAAGGGAGGTGGATAGAGAGGATCGGGGAAGAACTGTGTCCAGAAAAGTGGGATGCACATGTCAACAAAGCAGGGGAGGGAAGTCACATCCTAGAGAGCCATGTGTGCTAATGTCCGGAGTCTGAGTAGCAAGATGGAGGACCTTGAGGCGACCATGGCGCAGTCAGACCTGGTCATTGTGGCCATCACACAGACCTGGTGTAATGATAACCACAACTAGGAAATTGACATACCAGGCTATTACCTGTTTTGGAGGGATAGGATAGACAGGAAGGAGGACGAGTGACTCTCCACTATATGTGAAGGGTAATATAAAAGCCATAGAGATTTAAGGAGAACAACGGGGGGGGGGGTGGTACTGTTGGTTAAGCCAGAAAGAAGAACAGGGTCAGCCATATGCACAGAGGTAATATACAGACCACCAGCCCAAAGGAAGGCGATAGATAGGGAGATGATGCTGCCTATCCAAAGGATGATGCACAAGGGGGAGGTAGTGCTGGTTGGTGACTTCAGTGTACTGGACATAGACTAGAGACTCTCTGCAGCAGAAACAACCAGGAGCAGGTTTATCCTGAACTCCCTACAGGGAGCCTTCCTAAAGCAACTGGTCATAGAACCCACTCAGGAGACAGCAGTACTGGACCTGGTGCTCACAAACTGGGACAGTGTGACAGGGGTCACAGTAGGGGAGCACCTGGGAGATAGTGATCACCGGTCAGTAGAGTTTGAGATAACAAAAGGGGCAGAATCCAGCCACACAAGAACAAGAATCCGACTTCAGGAGGGAAGATTTTGGAAAAATGGTGAAATGCTTAGGGGAGGCATTAGCTGGAATTGGTAGGAAAATAGGGGTGGAGGAACAATGGGCCGTGTTTAAGTCTGGGATGACAAAGGTGACGAAACTCTGTGTAAAACAGGTTAGCAAGCAGAAAAGAAAGAGGAGACCATTATGATATTCCAAGAAGGTAGCTGAAAAAGTGAAAGCAAAAACAGTAAAAAAGACACAAGCAGAAGGGGAAATGGAGAGGTACCAGGAGAAACAAAGGGAGGCAGGGAGGGCAGTAAGGGAAGTCAAGGCACAAATGGAAAAATGCATTACTAAATCAGTGGTAGGGGGCAAATCTTTTACAGGTACATCAGAGGAAAAAGGAAAGATGGTGAGTCTGAAAGGGGAGGATGGGAGTGGAGTGGAGGATGACAACCACAAAGCAGACATACTGAACAGATACTTCTGCTCATTCTTTACAGAGGAGGGGGCAGGAAATGGGTCAGAAAGGAGTATAAAGGGTAGGAAGTGCACGGAAATTGATACAAGTCCTTTTCCAAGGGAAAGGGTCTTAAGAGAACTGGAAGGAATAAGAGTCGATAAGGCTATGGGACCAGGTGGTGCACATCCCCAGGGTACTGAGGGAGAAGTGGTGGAACCTCTGGCATCCCTGTTTAGCCTGTCACTGGAAACAGGAAGGGGGTACCCAAAGTCTGGAGGAGAGCTGATGTAGCCCCCCTATGCAAAAGCGGAAACAGAGAGGAAGTGGGAAACTACAGACTAATCAGCCTGACCTCAGTAGTGGCAAAGGTCATGGGAACAGTACTGAAGGAAAGAATAATGGAACACCTGATTGCCAATGATCTACAGGACCCCAGGCAACATGGTTTTACTGGAGGTTGTTCATGCCAGACTAACCTCATTGAGTTCTTCAACTGGGTGATGAGGGAGGTGGATCGGGGGGGTGGAGGTGTAGTGGATGTGGCATACCTGGACTTCAGCAATGCCCCTGGACACTGTGCCACATAGAAGGCTGTTAAGCTGGAGAACATGGGAGTGGGTTAGATGGTGGTAAAGTGGTTGTAGAATTGGCTGGATAGCAGGACACAGAGGGTGGTGGTAAATGGCTGTCACTCCACAATGGGAAAGGTGACCAGTGACATTACAGAGGACCTAGAAGGGAAAATTAGCCTGTTCGCTGATGACACATAGCTCTGCAATAGGATTGACATGCTGGAGGGTGTGGATAGAATAAGATCTGCAGAAGCTTGAGGACTGGTTAAGGAATCGTCAGTTGAGACTCAATGCAGAAAAGTTTAAGATAATGCACATGGGGTACAAAAAACCAGGAACAACATATTAGGTTGGGGGGGTATAGAATGATCGAAGCAGGAAAGGAACCTGGGGTAATCATTTCTGATGACCTCAAGGTATGGAGTCAGTGTGATAAGGCAGCAGGAAAAGCAAACAGAATGCTGGGATGCATACTGTAGGCAGGGGTATCACCAGCAGGAAAAGGGAGGTCATAATTTCACTATTCAGGACATTAATGAGGCCACACGTTGAATACGGTGCCCAACTCTGGAGGCGTTACCTAGGTAAGAACATAGACAGGGTGGAGGCAGTTCAGAGGAGGGCAACCAAGAGGGTGCAAAGATTGTACCACAAACCCTACAAGGAAGGCAGGATGACCAGCAGGGTGCCCCAGGGCTCAGTGCTGGCACCTCTGCTCTTCAGTGTTTTTATAGCAGACATCGCAGATGGACTGGAAGGGAAGGTGTGTCTTTTTTCAGACACCAAGATATGTAACAGGGTGGACACCTCAGAAGGAGTGAGCAAGATGGACGCTGTCCTCAAGAAACTAGAAGAATGGTCTGGAAGAATGGTCTGGAGTGTGGTGGCTAAGATTTAACACCAAAAAGTGCAAGCTCATCCACATAGGAAAGAAAAATCCATGAAAGGAGTATTACCTAGGAGGTGGAAATCTCAGACGACTTCAAGGATAATAAGCAGTGTGAGAAGGCAACATTGAAGGCCAACAGAATGCTGGGCAGCATTGGGAGGGGAATCATGAGCAGGAGGAAAGAGGTGTTACTACCACTGTATAGATCGCTGATCAGGCCTCACCTGGAATACAGAGTCCAATTCTGGGGGCCTCACCTCAGGAAGGACATTGACTAGGTGGAAAGAGTACAGAGAAAGGTGACAACAATGATTCAGGGTCTGCAGTACTTGTCCTATGAGGAAAGACTTAGGGAACTGAATATGTACTCCCTGGAGCAGAGAAGAGAGAAAGGGGACATGATTGAAACATTCAAGTACATAAACGGCATTAACAAGGTACAGGCACAGGAACTTTTTCACTATAAGAAGGCTCCAGGACCAGGGGACATGACCTCAGGCTGCAAGGAGAGAGGTTCTCTACCAACAGCAGGAAGTTTTTCTTCACAGAAAGAGTGGTGGATTGGAACAGGCTGCCCCAAGAGGTTGTGGAGGTCAACACTGTGGGTGGACTTAAGAATGCATGGTATAGACACAAGAAAGCCCTGACTACAAAGGGCAACTAGAGTGTCAAAATAGATCTAAAACAATTGGGCAGACTAGATGGAACTAGCAGTCTCCTTCTGCCGTCAACTTCTATGTTTCTTTGAGGACAGGCTGAAGGACTTAAATATGTACTCCCTGGAAGACAGAAGGAAGAAGGGATATGGTTGAGACATATAAGTACTTCACAGGGAGGAACAAGGTGCAGGAAAACACCATTTTTCAAAGAAGCAGATGTTCCAGGACTAGGGGACACGGGATGAAACTGAAGGGAGAGAGGTTCACAGGAAATGTGAGGAAGCACTTCTTCACAGAGAGGGTGGTGTACAAATGGAACAGCCTGCCAGAAGAGGTGGTGGGGGCAGAAATGATTACAGGATTTAAGAATGCATGGGATAGGCATAAGTGGATCCTGGTAGTTGGGAGAAGAGGACAACCTAGTTCCAGGAAAGCTTGAAGAAGCACAGTTACCTGCATTCATGGACAGACTAAGTGGGCCGAAGGCCCTCATCTGCCAACAACATCTATGTGTGTATCTATCAGAGACATTAGCACATTTTCAGGAGGTGGTGCCTTGGAAAAGAAACTTCACCTTCCATTGTGGGACTTCCTCAGTAATGGGGCATATAAAGGGTTAAGCCCCATCTCCCTCAGGGTCCAAACGTCTGCCTTATTGGCCATCAGAGTCCCCTTGCCAGAGATAGGCCATATCAGTGCCCATCTGGATGTCATCTGTCTTCCCCAGGCAGTGCAAATATTATCACCCCAAGTCAGACAAGTTCTAACATTGGAACAGGAAGTGCAATCCCCATTCCTCATCCTCTAGGTGTTGGCCAACAGCTGAAATGCTATGTCGCAATCACCAACACAACTTGCAAGTCAGACAGATTATTCATCCTGACCACCTGTAAGAAAGTGGGTCAGGTGGCTTCCAGGGATACTATTGCCTGATGATTGAAGAGTGCTATAGCAGAAGTGATTCTGAATGGTTGATCTGGACTCATCAGCCAGCATCAAGGCCCACTTCCTGGGCAGATAGAGGCCAGGTATCGCCTACTGGTGTATGCTCTGCAGCTACTTGGCCCTCCATTCACACTTTCACAGAACAGTACCGCCTCAATGTATCACCTGCAGACAGAGCCTTTTTTTGTTAGGGCGGTTCTGCAGGAGGCTTCCAAACCACTGTAACACAGCCTGCAACATTTTCCACTCAGACAGAATGTAATGCACTACTACTAAGGTCTCATTTGTGTTGACTGTGGAGTACTATAAAGGGTAAAAGATGTAATGGAATTTACTTACCTGGTACAGGTGATTATATGAGTAGCTTTGTAGTACTCTGCAGCCCGCCCCAGCGCAGCCTAGTTTACAGTGGGTAACTTCATAAAAAAAGTGGACCTAGAATGTCTATTACTAGCATCTATGTGATTTGTCTATTTGAAAAACAGAGAATAAAGATTGTCACTGTAGTTAGTAATTGTGTGCATCACTATTTTATAGATGCCTTACTGAATAATGTACATACGCAGTTAATAAATGTCTTGTGACATTAACAGCAGGTCCACAGTTACTTTGGGATTGTTTGTTACATCGACTACTTGTCTTGTTTGTCTGTTCTAATCTTTTTATGCTAGGGAAATATCACACTGGAGTCACTGGGATGGGCTGGGGGAGTTGACCTCCAGCCAACTCATTTCTGATTGGATCATGCATCAACCTGTAGTATGGAGGGGGACATAGAAACAAAGAATGTGTCCGCAGAAGGGGGCCTTCTGATCCATCTAGTCTGCCCATTGTTTGCATTTTTAGCTACCCCTTCCCCGATTTATTTTATATTACCATGTACCAGGATTCCTTTGTGTCTATCCCAAGTTCTCTTAAACTCATTTATTGTTTTTGACTGTATCACCTCTTTTGGGAGCCGGTTCCATGGGTCCACAACTCTCTCGGTGAAGAAAAGCTTCCTCATTTTTCCTCTCAGTTTGCCACCCCTCAGTCTTATTTCATGGTCCCTTGTTTTAGTTTAACTGTGTATCTGAAAGAGGTTGGTCATTTCCACTCTATTTATGCCTTTGAGACATTTGAAGGTCTCCATCATGTCCTACCCATCCCTTCTCTGCTCCAGCGTGTACATATTCAACTATCTCGGTCTCTCCTCGTAAGACTTCATGTGCATTCCGCTCACCATCTTAGTTGCTCTTCTCTGGACCACCTCCACTCTATGTCTTTCCTGAGGTGGGGCCTCCAGAATTGTACGCAGTACTTCAAGTGGGGCCTCACCAAAGACCCGTAAAGTGGCATAACCACTTCCCTCTTCCTACTAGTTATGTCCCTCCAATGCATCCAAGCATGATACTTGCTTTCAATGTTGCCTTTTTGCATTGTTTGGTTGCCTTTAGGTCATCAGCTGTGATGACACCCATGTCATATTCCTGGTTGGAGATGATTAGTTTTCCTCCATTCATGAAGTACTGCTCCTTGGGACTGCTTTTACCTAGGTGCATGGTTTTACACTTTTTGCCTTGAACCTTAGTTGCCAGTTCTCCATCCATTTTTCAGCAACTTTAGGTATGCTGAAATTTTTGTTACTCCATCAGGGTGTTGACCCTATTGGAGAGTTTAGTATCACCTGTGAACAGGCACACCTTGCCATTTTAGCTCTCTGTGACATCACCTACGAACAAATTGAAAAGAGCTGGACCCAGCAGTGATCCTTGCAGCGTACTGCTGGCCACCTCACCCTCACCAGAGAAGCTTCTATTAAACACTACTCTCTGAGTTCTTCCATGTAGCCAATTTCCCACTGATCAAACAACTTTGATACCTACCCTGGCATTACTGAGTCTGTGTAAGAGCCTCCTGTGTGGGACAGAGTCAAAGGCCTTGCTATAGTCCAGATAGACCACATCCACTCTTCCTCCTTGGTCAACAACCCTTGTCACCCAGTTGAGGAAGTCTATCAGATTAGTCTGGCAGGATCTGCCTGTTGTGAATCTGTTTTTTGGGATTCTGTAACCCATTTGATTCAAGAAAGTCTGTTAGCCTATCCTTTAGTAGTTTCCATCAGTATTCCCACTATGGAAGTGAGACTGACTGTTGTGTACTTTTCTACACTTTCTGCTCCTGCCTTTATGAAGTGGCACATCATTTTCCCTTCTCCAGTCTGCTAGCACCACTCCCTTTTCCACTGACTCACTGTATAGTGTTGCCAGCGGTGCAGCTAGGATTTACCTCATTTCTTTTAAGATCCTGGGATGGAGTCCATACAGGCCAATTGCCTTGTCCGCCTTCAATTTACTCAATCCCCTAAGGACCCTTTCCTCTGTAAAATGGCTGGTATTCATTTCTATGCTTGAGTTTGTTTCCTTGCTCCCCTCTGGTCCATTCCCTTCTTCTTCTTCTTTAGTGAAGACTAAGCAGAAATATTTGTTTAATAGTTCCCCCCTTTTCCTGGTCTTCTTCTGCTTGCCCTCCAGTGTCTCTCGCCAGCTTGGTGATCCCTCCTTTAACCTTTCTTAGCTCTCAGATGTATCTGAAAAAGGTTTTGTCCCCGCTACCAACCTGTTGCGCTACATTCTCGTCCATGAGTGCTTTCACCCTCCTGATTATTATCACTAATTCCCTTAGTTTGTTCTTGAAGTTTTTCTTGTTTTCTTCAGTTTTTTCGCCCTTGTATTTTTTAAAAACCCTTCAGTTTTCTCCTACAATTTCCCCAACTTCCTTTCTTTTAGATGTAACCCCTAGGTGGCACTATCCCAAGCAGTACTACCCCTGCCTGATTGGCAAGTAGCAGGTTAAGGGGGCCTGGGTAATGAAATGGGTGCCTTCACTCAGAGGTCAGGGTTGTTAGTGGTCAAGCTAACCTGGGCACAGCCCTCCAGGACACTGTAACCCCCCCTTTCCCTTGCAGTGCCCTGAACAATATACAATAATTACTTTCACAATGACCCTTATTCACCAGGCAATTACCCACACTGTTTGCATTCACCACCAGAGCTGGTTCCTCTAGCTTGACCGTGGGGACCACCTGTAAAACAAGGTTAAGCACAGCAAAGAGCAACAGTACAATACTTCTGGCACAAACTGGAACCACAGTCAGGTTAAACAAAGTTAAATATGATTTATTCAGGGGACTTGAACAAGGGATGGGCATAATCAGGTTGATTTGCTTAAAAGCTATATTAATCAGACAGTTATGCATGCAGTTCAGAGTCCCTACACAGTCACACACTCTGAGTACCCAGGTAGGAAAACTGTGGGCTAGACAGGAACATTGTAGCTGGTTGGGGCCCCGTGATGGAAGAAAGCAACATGCACAACACACACTATTTGTAATCCGGAGCCAGTGGGCTCAGTTCATGAAAGAAAAGGCAACAAGCCAATCAGACGACAACAATTTTAGATTTAGCTGTTGTTGCAGGGAGCTACCCTGATGTTTACTCACGATACCCAGTCCTGGACACAAGCAAGATGAAATTGAGACTACAGGCTGTTGAGCTGGAGTGCCTGGAGAAACAGGGCCCACATGAATCACTGAGGCGTTGTTCCTGTTCAAGGTGTCGAGCAGGGGACTGATCCCCTGGCCGGTCTCTCGTCGATCACTTTCTCTGTGTAGCAGATATTCTGACTGGGTCAGAGTAGCAGGGTCCAGGCAAATGGATATTGATATGGATTCAGTCCATGGAGCTGGATACAGCCTCCAGCAAGTAAAACACAGTTCAGGCACACAATGGGGAACCAAATCACAACCCACTATAAGCACACAACACATTCACATGTAAGGACATTCCACTGTACCAGACAAACTGCTCTCTGGTCGCAATTACAGAGTCTCTGCACAATCTGGGAGTTCAGAGGTAGTTGGAAGTCCTGACAGGCCAATCGCATTCAGCAAATCTTCGGTCTTCTTCAGGTTAAAGCCTGGTCACAATTCAGTGGCTTAATTCGCTCTCCAAATTCAGATTCAGTCTGAAAAAAAAAAGCACAAGTTCCCTCTCAGGAACAGCAGACATGCAAGCAGGCCAAACTCAGGCCTTTCCACAGTTCTCCCATGTGAATCCACTATGGATTACTGCTCGAGCTATCATGAGCTGTTGCTTCTTCACTTCCCAACTCAGATCTAACTGAAACTGCAAGCAGTGTGGGACTTTTTCCCCAAGATCCAAAAGGTTTGGTTGGCTGATTTGTCTGTCAGTCACAATAAGGGTTCCCCTCCAGGTTATTTTAGGCACCAAAAGCCCAAAACTACAATTCCTACTTGTTTTGGCCCCACCAGGCCCCTGTAGGCAGGCTCCATTTTAGAGTCCCAAATGTACTGATTGGCCTATTCTGACAGCCCAGGACCAAGATGATGGAAACAAATAGAAACTGTCCATGTTGCAAAGAAGGCAAGTTAGAACAAACTGCAATATTATTACTACTCTAACAAATGATCAGCAAATAAGTACATCTTCTAAGAGAGCTCCCTCTCAGATTAATTATGACTGTAGTCCAGGTAGCTCTTAAAGAGACAGTACACAGAGGCTTTACCGGCAATCTTTGGCAATACATTTAAACTGTTAAAATGCCAGGCACCAGCCTGGCAGTGAGCATTTAAGCAAGCTCAAGGAAGACTTTTCGGGAACCCCCATTTGTAGGGGGGGTTACACCCTTCCCTGTGTGGAGAAAACTTGTCGTCCACATCAAGTCTGTACCATCATGCATCAGTTAACATAAACTTATTACTTTACTATACATATTCACTACACTTCATGATACTGTATCCATAAGGACAATACTTATGCATGTTTCATACAGGTAGTACTGATTCCACTATGATTAACATACTTGTAACATCACAATACTGATTCATGTTACAACTTCCTGTACATTAAACAATGTAGGAGGAGGCCCTTCCCTATCAGCTAACTTGGAGTTGGATTGGGCAGGAGCACCATACTGAGAAGGAAGAACAATCAACTTGGAATTGGCCATTAAGCTCAGTTTGGATAGTGAGCTCTGAGAAATATAAACACCTTTGTGCACCACATTGAGAGGCAAATCCACTGGCCTCTGGGGAGAATAATAACTGAAGCACAATACTGGCTTGACAGCTCAGCCAGTCTTTCTTGGGGGAACAGCCACAGTCTCTGTACTTTCAGCACTAACTTTGGAGGTTTCGTCATTCATGAGGGGTGCCGCTGCATGGATGGAAATGTTCAAACTGGGAGCACTGTCAGTTCCTTGCTCTGTAGGTTCTGTCTCCACAACACTTGGCTCATTTAGAGAAGGTTCTGGCACAATTAGGCTTTGTGGCACTGAAGGAAGGCTGTCAGCACTCTCATGCTGTTGTTCAAGTTCTGGTGTGTCACCAGAGAGACTCAGACCATCAGCCCCTTCTTTGGGCAAGTCACACAATTCCACTAAACAGAGGGAATCCACAGCCGCAGACGTGATACATTGCACTTCACTTTCAGGGTGCACTGACTCCAAGGCTGAAGCTGTGGGGTTAGGCAGTCCAGAAGGCCCAGCTTCATCCCCACGATTCTGCATAGGATTTCCATGAAACAACTGAGTTCATAGGAGGGATAATAGGCATTAGCATAGTCACGTTCATCAGAGGTGGATGGACAGTCACTATCATTCTGGGCCTGCTGCAGGGGAAACCTTAAATCTGTAACTACTGGGGTAGGTTGACTCTGTCTCTTTCTTGCAGCAGCATGAATCACCGGCCCAGGGGAGGCAATATCTGCTGGCTCAGCTTCAATAATAACTTGGCTGATAGGCAGCAAGTGGTTACTGTGCATGGTCTTGACAGCTTTGAAGTTATTCTCTGGGCATGCCTTGTGCACTGGTAGATCATCCAACTTTCCAACTACTACATGAGGAAGATGATGCCACCTATTAAAAATGTTGTGCTTGCCATGTAGTCCCAAATTGCGTAACAACACACGGTCTCCAGGCCGTATCTCTTGAGCCTTTACTTTCTTATCGTGCCTCTCTTTGTTGGTGAGATTTCTCTTGGTGGCCATTGTCTGGGCCAGTTGATATACATAGTTCAATTGAGCTTTCAGTTTCTGTACATACTGCAGGTAGTTTTCGGCTCGGACCCCATCTGGAGAGACCCCAAAGCAGATATCAACTGGCAGTCAGGCCTCCCTCCTGAACATGAGGCAGTCGGGGGAGAACCCAGTAGCATCATTGTTGGTGCAATTGTATGCATCTACCAAGGTGCTAATCTGCTGGCTCCACTTATGCTTGTCTTTTGGATGGAGGGTGCCCAACATGTCTAGAAGGTCTGGTTAAAATGATCTGGTTGAGGGTCCCCTGCGGCGGGTGATAAGGGGGTGGTTCTTGACTTCGGCACCCCCCCCCCCCCACACAGAGAGAGCATTTCTTTGATTAGCCTACTTTCAAAGTCTCTGTCTTGGTCAGAGTGGATCTGCTGGGGAGCACCATAGTGGACGAATAATTTTTCCACTAGTACCTTGGCCACGGTAGAGGCTTTTTGATCTTTAGTTAGAAAAGTTTGTACATACCGTGTAAAATGATCCATAACCACTAACACATTGCCAATATTGCCAACAGCCTTCCTGAGGAGGTTGTGGGGTCTAAACCTGTGGGAGAATTCAAGAATACATGGGACAGACATAACGCAATACTTGGTGGGGGGGGGTAAGAAGAAATAGTCTGTTAGTTAACTAGGATCTGCAGCTTATCCTGTAGGTAGGGAAATGGGCAGATGAGGTGGGCCTTATCTGTCATCAAAGTCTATGTTTCTATGTTTCTATTCCATTGATCAGGTTCTAAACACAAAAAATCTATGCAGACCAGTTCCATGGTGGCGCTGGTAGTGATATTGACAAGGGGCAGCCCTCTGAGGCAGGGCTTTCCTTTGCAGGCAATGACTACAGGTCTTTACATGATGCCCAACATCAGCACCTATCTTAGGCCAGTAGAATTGAGATCGTACCAGGTTGAGAGTCCTGTCAATACCGAGGTGCCCCATGTTATTGTGGAGGGACCTCAGTACCAAGTGTTTATAGGCCGTGGGCAGGACCAATTGTTGCTTGTCTACTTGATCCACTGTCTCTCTGTATAACAACTGATTGAGTAACTTCAACCTGGGACCGTCTTTAAACAATAGGGCAGTTTGCAAGTCAGGGGAACGCAACTTAGACACATCTTTCCCCGCACGCAGGGCAGCAAGTGCAGTTTGAATCATAGGATCTTGGGATTGAGCCCACTGTATACTGTCATTGTCAAGTTGAGGTAGTGCACTAATATCTAGAGCAGAGAAATTGCAATAGGCAGCCGGTATGCAGGTATCAGAAGGGCCCAAGCAATCTACTAGACAGTCCACTGTGTCCACAGACATCTGTTCATCTCTGTTAAACTTTTAGCACAATGTTCAGATGTCAGGTTCAGACACCCTGACCCCATCACTCTTGAAAGTGGGCCTTCGTGACAGGGCGTCAGCATCAATATGATCCAGTCCCAGTCTGTATTTGACAGCATAATCATAGGTTAATGAGGCAGAGAGCCACTGGCGCCCAGTGGCGTCTAACTTAGCTGAAGTCTGTACATAGGTCAATGGATTATTGTTGGTCTTCACCAATATCTTTGCCCTATAGAGGTACTTATGAAACTGATCAACGATGGCCCATTTTAGGGTAAGGAACTACAGCTTGTGCACAGGATAGTTTCCCTCTGACGGGATCAAACTCCAGCTGGCGAAAGTGACTGGTCTCAAACCATCTTCATGGTCTTGATACAGCACAGCTCCTAGGCCCTGCAGACTAACGTCTGTATGCAGCACAACAGGCTTGGTAAGGTCAACATAGGCGAGGATGGGGGTGTGGGTGAGCTGGTATATGACTTTGTGGAAGGCTGCTTCACATTCTGGTGTCCAGTGGGGTCCAAAAGGTTCACCTGTGCAGAAGTACACTTTCTCTGGTTCTTTGACAGCCCCTTTCTTTTATTTATGTTTGGTATGGGGGTAACCCTGGGTAAGATTCAGGAGCAGCGAATCACCTTTGAATAGTCTTTCATGAACCTGCGGTAGTAGCCACAGAACTCCAGAAAACATTGTAATTCTTTCAAGTTATGGGGCTGGGGCCAAGTAGTTAGTGACTCAACCTTACTGAGATTGGTCTCTATTCCTTCTGCAGATACAATGTGCTCCACATACTCCATGGAGGTTTGAAATAACTGGCACTTGTCGATGGACAGCTTGAGGCCGAAGTCTTCCAATCGGTCCAGCACTTAAGACAGTCGGGTCTCATGCTCCTCTAAAGTGCGCCTGAACACAATGACATCATATAGGTACAACTAGGCATTCCAGCAAGTTCATATCTCTCGCCACACATTCCATCAGCCGCTGAAAGGTGGCCGGGGCACCCGAAATCCCCTGTGGCATTCTCAGGAATTCATAGAACCCCAAAGGACAGGTGAAGGCAGTTTTCTTATGGTCCTCTGTGGCCATCGGAATCTGGTAATATCCGCTTCGAAGATTCAATACTGAGAACCATTTGCTCCCATTCAAGCAATCCAGGCCATCTTGTATATGGGGCATGATGTACTGATCTGGGACAATCCGCCGGTTCACGGTTCAATAATCAACACACATCCTCACCAACCCATTCTTCTTATGCACAACCACAATGGGAGAGGCATATGGGCTCCTGATTCCTGTATCACACCAGCAGCGAGCATTTTCTGCAGGTGTCTCCTCACATCATCTATGTCCACTTGGGCGAGGTGTCGGGATCTCTCTTGAAATGGCCAGTCATCATGCAGGTACATATGATACTCTGCTCCCTGGACACACCCCATGTCCCATTCTTTTAACAAAAACAGTTGGTCTCTCTGCGCGAGTTTCTTGCTAATCCTAGCCTTCCATTCAGCTGGCAGTGGGGAATCACCAAATTCAAATAAGTCCGGGTTCAGGCTCTCCTTTTGGCCAGAGTACTTGTTATTGGGTAATATCACAGTGTCTGTGCAGTGTACTGTAGCTAGAGTGCACCCTCTGTTCACCCGGGCCTCCCGATCTGACACATTTCAAATCTTGACCATTACTTGTTGTGCATAGGCATGGGTGTGGGCAGGCAAGATGCTGGGTTTAACCAATAATCCTTCCAGCAACTTTCCATCACCTGGTGCATCCAACATTATATTTAGCTCTTTACGTTTCTCTTTAGGTGGACTTCTCCATGGATTGTGCACTATGCATTGGGGGCCAATACCAAGGAGTCAGGTTCCTTTTTCCACACTATCCCCACTGGCTCATCTGGGTCCGCTTTATTGGCTTTCTGTTGTAGGTCATATGCCCTTTTTGCTAAGGCTGGAATTCTTAGGGCCCAGCCAGTCAGTTGCCCTTGTTTCTCATGGCAGAGTTGTGCTCGTCTCCCAAACATGTGGACATTTGTTCCAATTAATAGGGGAACCCCATCATACAGTCCGGTGGGGGGACACACTAGGGCCAGTGTCTCTACTTGCTCCTCTACACCAGTTACAGTTGCAGGAAAAGACAACCAGAGGCAGACATAACCTAGGTAGGGATAAGACTTGTCGCTCAGCCCCCACACATGTAGACCTTCCAGGGATTGTAATGGCACATCAGATAAGTGTTTGTCATACTAGTCCTGAAATACAATGGTCATTTACGACCCACTGTCAAACACAACCCGAGTAGGAATACCATTCACACCCACAGTAGTCTTCACTGAAGGGCCCACTATTTTGGACCAGTCTGGAGGGACAACAGCAGGGGCATGGACAGATGATTTAGCCACAGAGGGGTTTGAGTTAGGATGGTCGAAGCCTTCACTGTAGTCATTTCATGCACCCCTTGACCACTGACTCATATCCAGAAGCTCTCCTTGAAGCTGGTTCATCACTTTCTCTAAGTTCTTCCCTCTTCATAAGGCCATTCTTGCAGCAATTGTGACAAATGACAGGCTCTCTGGGCATCCTTGGTGAAAACATAGCAGGGGATGCTGGAGCATCGACGGAAGATTGTGATCTGACTTCTGCTGGTAGTGTACCATGTCTGAAAAGTTCCTTTAGAGTGGCAGTCAATTCCTTGTGTTCAGCCGAGAAGCCACCTTCAGTAAAGGATGCCTGAGGGTGCACCCCCACCCCCATAACAGTCACGTCCTGACAGGGGCCAAGGTCTCTGTCAGCAGGGGATACCTCAGCGAACGCACCCGGTTGTACTTTTCTGAATTCCTTCAACAACTCCTCCCCCCACTGTATAGCCCACGACGGGACACTCGTAGTGGTCTCCATTTCTGAAGGGCCTGCCGGTGCCATGATCACTTGGGCTGCACTCACCCCATAATTACTATCTCTCTCTTCATCTTCTATCTCCCGGAGTTCTTTTATCAAGTCACAGTAGTTAAGTAGGTTACCTCTCCTATGCTGTAGCCTTAACTGGATGATCTGCAGTTTAGAATGCTTGGCATGTTGCAGTATGTGCCCCAATATCACACGGTTCAAATTACTGGCGGCTACCCCACCTTTCCGGTAAGCTTTCTGCAGAGCTCTTTCTAGGCGAGTAACATACATAGACAAACTTTCCCCCTTCCATTGTTTGGTGCCTTGGAATTTCCACATCAAAGTCTCCCTTACTCAATGCTCCCAAAATTGCCTTCAAGTACAGATAAGTACTTCTGAGCAGATGCATCAGGGTTCGTGGACCTCAAAAATGTAATGGCTTCAAGGGCAGGGCCCCTCAAACATTCTATGATTCTCTTCTGCTTCTCAGCCTCTGCACACTGCCACTTGGGTACCAAGGTGGCAATAGTCAATCCAGGTCTCACAGCCATCCTCCCACTGGTGGGTGGGCAGGGTGCCTGAGAAGATTCTCAGCCTTTGGTAGGAGTCGTGACTAATGGCGGGTACAGATACAGGGGTCAGTACTGGCACAGGCACAGAAGGCGGGGGCAGTAACAGGTGCTGGAGGGGGTGTTGGGGAAGGAACACCCCCAGGTGGCAGGAATAGTTTCTTAAAGTCCTCTACGGTTTTCCCATCCTCCAGCAACAGCTTAGAAAATTTCTCCTCAAAAGTCTCAGATAATGCTGGGAGCTTATCCTCCCCAGGGTCTTTATTGTCTTTTGTTATCACTCTCCAGGCAGCTAGGATCCCTTCTGAGGCAATAGTCTGTGGTGCTTTAGAGCTCTCCATGAGGTCACTACACTCTGCCAAGGCTATGAAAGTTTGGGTGATTGAATCAGCCTTTCGACTCACCACCACAGGGTTTTTTTAAACATTCAATTTTGGAGATTGCTCCCCCTACAGTGTCCTTACTGGTACCCAGGGGAATATCCAGTATAAGCAGAGTATTTTGGGGGTTTATCTCCTGCCCAATACAACACCCCCACCAACTGGTGTACAGCCATTTCCACTGGGATAGCCATTAATCTTTAACAATAATTCATAATTTTTGGCCACTAAAAGGCACAAAATCCCAGCGGTGAGCCTCCAAGATGTAACCCTTAGGTGGTGCTATCCAAAGGGCTACTACCCCTGCCTACTTGGCTAGTAGCAGGTTAAGGGGCCTGGGTAATGAAATGGGTGCCTCCACCCAGAGGTCAGGGTTGTTTGTGATCAAGTTAACCTGGGCATAGCCCTCTGGGATACTGTAACCCTCCTCATTCTCTTCTAGTGGCCTGAACAATATACAATAATTACTTTCACAATGACCCTTATTCACCAGGCAATTACCCACACTGTTTGCACTTACCACCAGGGCTGGTTCCTCTAGCTTGACCCTGGGGACTCCCCTGTAAAACAAGGTTTAGCACAGCAAATAGCAACAGTACAATACTTTTGGCACAAACTGGAACCACAGGCAGGTTAAATGCAAGGAAAGTTAAATCTGATTTATTCAGGGGACTTGAACAAGGAAGGGGCGTAATCAGGTTGATTTGCTTAAAAGCTATATGGATCAGACAGTTATACATGCAGTTTAGAGTCCCTACATAGTCATACACTCTGGGTATCCAGGTAGAAAAACTGTGGGCTAGCCAGGAATGTTGCTGCTGGTTGGGGCCCCTTGATGGAAGAAAGCAACATGCACAACACACACTATTTGTAAACCGGAGCTGGAGGGTTCAGTTCATGAAAGAAAAGGCAATGAGACAATCAGAGTACACAACAACACTTTCAGATTTAGCTGTTGTTGCAGGGAGCTAACCTGATGTACACTTATGATACCCAATACTGGACACAGGCAGGATAAAATTGAGACTATAGGCTGTTGAGCTGGAGTGCCTGGAGCAGCAGGGCCCACATGGATCACTGAGGCATTGTTCCTTCTCAAGGCATTGAGCAGGGGGCTGATCCCCAGACCGGTCTCTCATCAATCACTTTCTCTGCGTAGCAGGTATTCTGGCTGGGACAGTGTAGCAGGGCCCAGGCAAATGGAAATGGATACGGATTCATTCAGTGGAGCTGGATACAGCCTCCAGCAAGCAAAACACAGTTCAGGCACACAGTGGGGAACCAAATCATGACTCACTATAAGCACACAGCACATTCACATGTAAGAAAATTCCACTGTACCAGGCAAATGGCTCTCTGGGTGGCAATTGCAGAGTCTCTACACAGTCCGGGAGTTCAGAGGTAGCTGGAAGTCCTGACAGACTGATCACATTCAGCAAATCTTCGGTCTTCTTCAGGTTAAAGTCTGGTCACAGTTCAGTTGCTTAATTTGCTCTCCAAATTTGGATTCAGTCCAAAAAAAAAGCACCAGTTCCCTCTCAGGAACAGCTGGCAGGCATGTAGGCCAAACTCAGGCCTTTCAACAGTTCTCCCAAGCAACTCCACTATGGATTACTGCTCAAACTATCTCGAGCTGTTATTTCTTTACTTCCCAACTTAGATCTAACTAAAACTGCAAGCAGTGTGGGACTTTCCCCAAGATCCAACAGGTTCGGTCGGCTGATCTGTCTGTCAGTCACAACAAGGGCTCCCCCTCCAGGTTATCTTAGGCACCAAAAGCCCAAAACTACAATTCCTACAAGTTTTGGCCCCACCAAGCCCCTGTAGGCAGGCTCCATTTTAGAGTCCTAAATGTACTGATTTGCCCATTCTGGCAGTCCAGGACCAAGATGATGGAAACAAACAGAAACTGTCCATGCTGCAAAGAAGGCAGGTTAGAACAAACTGCAATATTATTACTACTCTAACAAATGATCAGCAAACAAGTACATCTTCTAAGAGAGTTCCCTCTCAGATTAATTATGACTGCAGTCCAGGCAGCTCTTAAAGAGACAGTACACAGAAGCTATACAGGCACTCCCTGGCAATACATTTAAACTGTTAAAACGCAGGACACAAGCCTGGCAGTGAGCATTTAAGCAAGCTCAAGGAAGACTTTTCGGGAACCCCCATTTATAGAGAGGTTACATAGACGTATTTACCATTTTTAAGCATTGACTAGCTGCATCATTTATGTCTTCTTTTAATCTGGCTCACCTGGTTTCAGTGTCCATCTTATCTGGCATATTCCTGTGACCTGCTTCTAAGCCAGTCTTCATCTTTGTGAAGTCTGCTTTCCTGAAGTCCATAAAGTTTGTCTTTGCATGACTTGTTCCTTTTCCTCTAGCAACCTTAAAATATATTGAGCAGTGGTCACTGTTTCCCAAGTGGTTTCCCACCTTAACAGTGGTGATCCTGTCCGCATTTGTGAGGATTAGGTCCAGGAGTGCTCCTTTTGTGGTGGGTTCTGATATGAGCTTTGTCAGGCCTGTGCTTTTTAGACCCACCAGCATGTCCTTACTCCTGGATGATGCAGGTGTGAAATGTTCCCAGTTGATGTCTGGTAAGTTAATGTCCCCTGTCAGAATTACTCTCACTTTTTCTGCCATACTTTGGTAGATTTTAGTAGTTCTCTGTCTAACTCCTCGTCTTGTTCTGGGGGCCTGTAGATCACTCCAAGATAGATGGTTTCTCGCTTTTCAGTTTTTAGCATGACCCATGGGTCTTCCATCTTATCCTGATTTCCTTGGATTTCTGTTACTTCTACTGTATGTCCTCCTTGACGTACTGTACAGTATATAGCAAACCCTCCTCCCTTTTTTCCTTCCCTATATTTCTGGTAGAGATTGTACCCTGGGATTGTTGTATCCCAGGTGTGATGTTTGCTGAACCAGGTTTCTGACATTGTTACCCAGTCAACGTTGGCCGCCCAGCCCATGTTCAGGGCTTACCACTTGAAGTCTGAATTTTACCCTTCCCCATATTTTTGTGCTGTATATGACCCTTTGTTGCTAAGTCCTTACCTACCTTACTTTTGTCCCTTGACCGTGGGGTTTTGGGGGAGCTACGGCCGGGCTGCCCCTGGTTGTAGGAAGCCCATACCTTAGCCCACCTTTAGTTTTTTAAACTAGCAATGTAGACATCACATGTTTGCCCCAGAGCTCTTTTCCCCTCCCTTTTTATGTGCAGCCTGTCGAATACGAAGAACTCCCTCTCTCAAAAATGTTTCCAATCTCTAATGAAATGGTGCCCTTTGTCCTGTCACCATGACCGCAGCCATGTAGTGAATTCTGCAGTGTCGCTCGTCCTGATACTCTGGCTGCTGCCTCCTTTTTCTCATACCAAGAGGATCTCCAAGAAGGCAAAGGAGTTTGAGTGGGTGGCCAGTCTGTCACCTAGCTGCATAAGGTGCTGTTTGGCTTCCTCCATTGTGTTGTTTGCCAGATCTTTGGTCACGATGTGTACCAAGACCCTAGAACTCTCCCCTACACCTTGCAGTATCTGCACAATATGGTCTGTGTCCCTCTTGGCAGGGGCTCGTGGGAAACACATGATGGCTACTTCTGTTTTGCCATGCTGTTCTATGTGGTTCTCCATGCTCCTTATCAAGGAGTCACCTATGACAAGCAATTTCTGTTTGCTTGCACTGTTCTTGCCATTGGTTCCTTTTACGTGCTTTTCTGAGTCTGAATGCCATAGGTCTGGTTTGTGTTTTTTGGCAGAGGGTCTTCCATCAGTTGTCCTCCCCAGAGGTGAGTAATGGTTGGCAGTTGACAGGCGAAAGTAGTGTTCTTGCAATTATACCATTGATTTTGACTGCTGAGCACTATAAAGAGTACTCATATAATCACCTTTACCAGGTGAGTAAATTCCATTAGCTAACCAGTTAACCTTACAAACACTGGCATTACAGAAGTTAGCACTGCCAGGATGTTTACAGTCACCATCAACAGATCAGTTGTACACACTTTACACAGATAATGATGTCTGTTACTAGATGACTTTATGTAAGCAATAACACACAGCAGGGTATGTTACTATCCCTGAACTACATGCCCAGGTACCTGTACATTGTGAGGCATGAGGCGTTTGCTCCGAATGCCTTCAACCATCTGGAAATGTGGTTTAGGAATAGTAATCCACAGCATGAAATATCTTATTGTGCTTATAAAGTGTGTCCACTTTAAAAAAAAAATAGAAGAAGTTTAGCAATGTGGTTACTATTCCTGAACTGCACTGCTTTGGCTCTCTTCTTGCCAGCAAATCTAATTTACCAGTGTTTCTGTTAACCCATGGCCTCTGACAGCCATTCTTGCACACATCAGACACTACCCTCTCTCACTCCTACCCTCCTGTTCCACAACATCCCACCTTCCCCCCACCTCCCACCACCTACTACCTCCCCTTAACAAAGCCTCACCTTGGCTGCTAAAGCTGCATTTCTGCAGAATGGGAGCACCCCGTCTGAACTGTCACACATCTGATAAACACTGTACTGCACTTAATTAATGCTGCATTGATATGTTTCTCCGCAAGCGTGGTCCTGTTTCTCCTCACTTGTTGTACCCTGCTTAATGTTGTAACTGCACACTAATACTACTTGTTAGTCAATGTACTTTCTGTTCTGCAGTGTTTCATCACCTGTAAATGTCTTGCATTCCTTGTTGACTTGGAGTCTTTGTAAATGAGCCCCCGACTTAAAGGTATTACTCTGAATTCAAAATAAATAAATAAATAAAAATTCGACACCAATCAGGAAACAGAATTGTCCCTACCCATTTTATAACAGCATGCAATACCTCATAGAAGATACAGTACTGCATGCATGATATACTGTGGTGGTGGGACCACTACATACTACACATATTAAGGATGGTCTTACTTTTAATCTAGATTCTGTTACTCCATTACAGCCTGGCAACCATCTTGTAAATAAATGTATAGACACTCACTTGTGTTGGGGAGTGATCAGGGCCCAAAAATAGTCAGATACCTGAAATAGATAAAAAAAAAATAATTGAAGAAAACAAAAAGGGTCATAGGTCTTGGGGAAGGGGTGATGAAGCTAGGTGTAAAACAAAATAATGTTTTTCAGATCATGCATAGGTGATATCTAGCCAGACCTGTAATATAAAAGAAAAAAATAAGTTAGATCTGTAATATACTGTATAGGTTAAAATTAGTAAGAGAGAGAAAAAGCAAGTACTACAGAAAGGAAAAAGAAAACTGTAATTAGGAAAGAGTTAAAAATATGACAGAGAAAGAAAGAAAGTGACAGGAGTAAAAGAAATAAAAAAGGCCATGTTTTGGTTGGGGGTTCTGCTTGTGACCCCCTCAATACCCAGTTGGTGCCACTTTTAAATGGATGCCCTGCTGGTACTGTGGGATAAATCTTCCTGGTGGCCTCATAGGACAGGTGCAAGCTTGGATTGATAGGATGCTTATGTTCTGCTGGGAACCACCATCAAGGCTGCACACAGGTGTCACCACATCAAAGACATCGCATCGACATAGTGATGGCCTTTTGCTGAGTAGCAAGCGGTGTGGGGAACCTGACATTGTGTCATTATGGGGTTATAGACTAACAAGGCAGGTGGCTCTATCAGTTCCTTGTAGATGCCACCCCTGGCTTGTATTGTTAAAGGCACCACTGCATTTGGGTTCATAACCCCTCCCCCAACAAGGTCCTGGGGGATCCCACCAGATTTGCCATTTTTAAAGGAAACTTGGAATGCTTTGGTAGCACTAGTAACCACCAAAATGACTACATATGAGAGAATCAGTGTTTGTCAAGTTTTCTTACTATGAAGGTGGTACACAAATAGCAACTGTAGCCCCCTATGGGGGCTAACCTTTTGCCTGTTTGTCTTCTGCTGCTCCCGTTTGCTCCGGCTATGGAGTGCTTCCTGCTTCTGCCTGCCAGGTCCTCCATTTTTCCCGATCATCACCACCGCTGGTCCCAGGTTCAGAAAGGTGCCCCCAGTTATCCCCAAGCAGCCCCAGTGGGGATTTAGCCCATTTGGGCAACAAAAACTTAAGCTGCAACCACCTGCTGTTCTCTTTAGCACTCCAATGCTAGTGGGTATCACACATGTGCATAATGCTTCTTGAATCTCCTGACCACTGACTTTGTGGTCAAGTGGGAGACAGTTTGGCAGTCCCAGTTCCTGGCTTTGGGCAGTATGGGAACTGATAACCTTAGCAAGGGCCTGGAGAGCTCCCCTCTTTTTGTAATTAAAGAGTGCCGTGAGACGCTAAAGCTCGGGGTTCCTGCTTATTAATGAGGAGAGCCCTGAGCCCTGTACATATGCATGAGTTGCCTGTCCTAGTGCCTAGACCTTAAATATTAGTGCTAGTGACATGCATTAAAATGCAAATAAATGTAAATAAGGGCAGGGCTACCCTGGACACTGATGGGACTACTAAATAACAGGGAAAATAAGAATAAGAGAGAAGGTTACTGGCTGCACCAGACTACAACAGAGGACTCAAGGAAAATGCCTGTCTACTGGCTAGGGGAATTTGATTATGGCAGTAGAGATAGGCTATGGACTGAAGCAAAATGTTTATTCTGGGCAGTGCTTGAGAGGGCACACAAAGGGCTATTGACCTGTGGGGCAAGCAAACTAATAAAGTAAACAGTCTGGCTGCACCAGGACTTTTACTTGGTACTGTGTTTAATCTGCCTTGGGACTGTGAGTTTAGCAACCATTTTAGTGCAGCAACAGCCAATCAGAAAGCCAGGATTTCAAGCCAGGACTTGTGGGACTTTTGCAAGAGTTCATGGGACAGATCAAAAGGATTATGGGGAAGCTACAGGGACCTCATTTCAGATGCCAAAACAGGGAGCCTTTAGTGCATCGAGTGAAGGTAATGAATATTCATTTCATGGACTGACCAACAGGATCAGCCAATAACAGTGGGAGCAGCAACTAGCTTCAGTCAATGGGGAGCCCCAGAAGGACTCCATAAAAGGCAGTGTTTCAGGCTGAAAGTCAGAGTTTGAATGGGAGCCCCTCATAGGGGTAGGGGCTCAGGCCCTTTGCCAAAAGATGGGTCTAGTGATCCAGTACAAGCCCCTCTACGGGGAGGGTTTCTTCATCTGCCAGGAGAGAGACAAATGGCTGCCAGCAGTTAAAGTCACTAGCCTGGGGGTTGCCAGAGAATGTCCTCCAGGGCTAGCCAGAGCCTTTCCACATTGAGGGGAAACATGGGCCAGTAGTCTGAAGAAAGCCAGCTGTGAGATAGCTGAACCTACCTTAACGGTGAGAGCGTTGATGAAAGCCTGAAACCTCAGTGAAAGGAAAGCCATGTCTGCAACAATCTGAGTAAGTAAATGTGCCTACTAAAAGTGCAAGTTTGAGAGAATCTGCAAGGGACAGTGAAGCTCAAAGCCTACCAGTAGTGACTGTCTGTCTGTCTGCATCTTAAGCTTTAACTCAAGCACAGGAAGGATGGACATTTGCCTAATGGCCAGGAAAGGGTCAGTTCTTGTATATGAATGTCTCTGATGTGCCAAGAGCAAAAGTGAGAAGCTTTGAAAAAGTAGCAAAGCATAGAATGTACTGATAGTAATTGTTTATCTGTACCCTAAGTTTTAAATAATGCGCCAAAAGGGTGGACAATGCCTTGTGACCAGAGAAGGGTCCAATGAAGTATATAAATGTGCCTGCTTTGTTAAGTGCCTACAGGACTGGAAGGGGAGTACCCAGAGCACTTGCCTCTTCCTGACATTGCCTGGGAGGTCCAGTATTCTGTCCGTGGGAGCTGCAAGTGCCAGCGAGGGGCACAAGGGACTGCATGTTGTATTGTTAAGCCTGAGAGAGCTAAAGTAAACAAGTTTACTGCCAAGTGCAAGTGTTTGCATTGAAAGAGCCTGCTGCATCTGTTTGATAACAAGCAAAGCCTGCGAAAGGGTAGTGTGCAAAGCCTCAAGCTCAGTCTAGTGCGATAATGACCATTGTGCTCTAAGCTCCAGCTTCAGCTATCAAGAAAGATGAGAGTTTATCTAAGAGACTATGTCTTGATCCATGTGGGAGCCATAACCTGGGCTCTGGTTGCACACACCCTGTAGGAGTGTAGGTGCTCATCCCTAAAATGCTTGGCAGTGCTCCATGATTATAAAGTTCTAGCCAACCGGAAAAGGGTCTAAGTCTGCCATGACCAAATGGGACACATGGAAAAGAAACTGTAACTAAACTATAAATATGCTGAGTGTAGACTTGAGGAATCTAAATGTGCTGAATGTAAGTTACCCAAACCAGCTGGTCTGCCTTGGGGAGTGATTTCAGCCCAGAAGAAAGGGGCACTGCAACCTGAAATTAAAATGTAGTTTTTCCATTCTGCAAATCTCTAAGATCCCTGCAGCTAGTTTTTTGTTCCTGGCTATAAGCTTGCCTGCATCTTGACCTCTGGAGTCAGAGTCCACCTGCTGAAACCACCCAAACCTGCTGTACAGAACTATGAAGACATCCAACCATGAGTACACAGGGCTCCTGTCCTGTACAAAGTGACAGAACTGTAACTAGTTAAGAGCTCTAGTATTATCCATCTAATGTTCCCACCTACTACAGCCAGGAGAGGGAAAAGAGTGTGTTAATTGTTCAAGAGATAAAGAATAGCATGCTAACTTGATTTTCTTTCCTAAGGGCCCCAACTAGCCGGTCAGCGTACAGTTGCATTGAGTATCAGTCCTGCAACTTGTGAGAACTTTAAAGTACTGGGTACCCAGGTTAAGGAGTGGGATTGCGGGGTCTCATACCATATTGGGGACTAGTGTATATATATATATATATATATATATATATATATGTGTGTGTGTGTGTGTGGGACAACATTATAAATATGTTGATACTCATGCAGCTAGCTGACTACTCAAGGACCTGCTACATCAGAGGCTGGTGGGTGACTGATAGGGCTATATATGATCAGAATGCAAAAATGTTGATTCAAACCAATCTAATTCAGTTGTAAATAGCATAACCTCTACTCCACTTCACCCCATCCTAGCCCTCCCCTTTGTAAATAAATTTGTTGTTTTTGCTTCTTGCATAATCATGTCTCATGAGCATATAATTAGTGTACTGTCATTAAATGCAAATGTGTTGAAAGATGGGGAAATGTTTATTGGGTCATGCTGGGGTCGACATTAAGGTAATGCGGGTGGATGTAGCTTCCCAGATGGCTGCATATTCAGAAGGTAAAGCTACCAACAGTCCCTATTTTCCCAGGACAGTGTCTATTTTAGGCAGCATGTCCCAGTGTTCCCACAGGTTTTGCAAAATGTCACTTTTGTCTCAGTTTTTGCTTACTTATCCCAGTTTTGTCCCTTTTTTTTGCTGACTGCTAATCTGTGAGTGACAGTTATTTCAGCACCACTGTGGCGCTGCTTGGGCTGGACAGCAGTTTGCAACTTCAACCCCTGGGCCTGTATTGCACTGCAAACATGTCAGTGGGAGAAGAGTAAAGCATGTTCCTTCCTGTTAGATTAGACTGGGTAGTAGTGTAAACATGCACATGTGGATGTCTGCCTGCTAGCAGCTGAGAGGGACTCCAGAGAGAGAAGAGACTGGCAGCAGGGAACTGAGCTACCTGAACCTGATCAGCTGTAGGGAAGTGTGTGAAAACAATCCGCTGTGGTGGTGAGAGTCTTTGAAGTGAAGTTTGCTCAGCAAATGAGGTGAGTGTAAATGGGTTGGATGGAACTGTCAGGAGGAGTAACACATGCAGCTTGAATGTCTGATCACAATTTAACGCAGGTTTGCTTCTAATGAACTTTATGTATATCATGATTTGGAACTTGCTGCAGCAGAATGATGTACTGTTCTAATCTGAATGTTTGCTACTGGTGTTACTGTGGGGCAATATGGCCAGAGCAAGCTACAAAATGTAATTGTGCGCAGCGTTGTCTGTGGCGGTGCCCATGGGAGTGACAAGGTGGGGGAGGGGGGTCATGGCCAGAATGAACTGTCCCAGTTTTAGGCCTCAGAAAGTTGGTAGCTTTATCTGAAGGCTAGACTCACCTAAAGGTGGTCTCTGGGTGGAGGCACTGTGCAATGTATTATCTTGGGAAAGAACCTGTTTAATGGAAAAATAGGAATCCAGACCCTTCAACTCTGTTGTAGCCACTAAGGCAGGGGTAGAGGCCCTTGGTGTACGGCACCAGGGTTACACAATAAAAAAGAATGGCATAGTTTCCTAAACAGAATACTATGTAGCAGTCAGCACACAGAATCAGGTAAATTAGCCAAATATTACCTTCCTTCTGGGAGAGCAGCAGCAGGTCATGAGGTCACCTTCGAATGGTATCTGCATCTTGAAGCCCCTTTTCCCTCGGACCCATATTTATACAGACCTTTCTGTATAGCTATATGACACATACAATGAATAAGGCATCTCAGTTCCAAGAACTGCTTATTATTCAGCCTTGGATGCTCAGCACTTCTTTCTCCTTATCATTAAGGGTAACTAAGCAACCTGCTTAAGCTGCTGCTCTCCTCAGACATAGACAATGTCCAAAGCAACTACATTCCCACTGACAATATGATTTTGCAAGTCTGATATATTTCCAATCCTACTGCTGAGAATAGTGTGTGTGTGTGTGCTGCCTCAGCACTAAGACAAAGGAAAGTTGATATCCAGTGCAACCGCACAGAAAGAAAGGCCTAGCTAATAGCTTGTTCTAACAAAAGCCATATGTATAGTATATACACAATATAAACTGCAAAAAAACTGTTGATCCATCAGTTAGGGTTGAAGCAACAAAAGTAGGGAAATGAGACATTATGGTTGAGCCCCTACCACCCCCACCCAACCCCAACAGCCCACGCCACATCCACCGTCCACAGACCAACATGCGTCACAGTTTGCCTTGGGGTCGTCGACCCTAACTCTCGCCCCATTCCATGTGTAAGAAAGTTGACATGGTATAGTACTGGAGAATGGTGTGAGAGGCAGGGCTGACAACCCCAAGGCACACTGTGATGCATGTTGGTCTGTGGAGGGTGGGTGTGGCGTGGGCTGGTGGGGTTGAGTGGGGAGGGGTGGTAGGGGCTTAACCGTAATGTCTCATTTCCCTACTTTTATTGCTTCAACCCTAACTGATGCATCAACAAATGTTTCTGCAATTTATTTCCTTACTTTCTGAGATGTATGTAGCTGTGGAAACACAATGGTCTCCAGCCCCTGTGCTTCCACATATTATGTTAAGAGCAGGCATGGCAAAATTGCAACAAATACTCATAACTGTGCCACCTTAAATGATTTTCACCCGATATGCTCAACATAACCTTCTTATCACCTCACTGCATGTGCCCAGTATAGAAAATGTTCAAATCCCAGTCGAAATGCAATTCTGCGCAACTGTAACCACGGCAAAAGCGCCACAGGTGCGGAAAAATATTTTTCACAGGATTTGAAAAATGACAGCTATACTATTCATGAGGTTGTGTAAAAAATGGCAATGCTGAATATTTTCAGTGAAAATATTAATGTTTGATAAAGTTACGTGCATGTGTAGCAAAATTTCAATGACTGCACGTAACACGGTCATTTTGGAGTATTTTAGCACCAAATTTTCAACATTGCCTTTTTGTGACCCCACCTCATGAACAGTGGCACTGTGATTTAATCGCTGCATCATGATAGTTGATTTTGCACTGCGACTGCGCCAGTCCATGCCATAAGTGCGAAAACACACCTTGGGCAGGATATGAAAAATGACAGCTACACTGTTCATGAGGAGGTGTGAAAAAATGGCAATGTTGAAAATCTGGAGTGAAAATATGAAAAATTTATGAAGTTACGAGCATGTGTTAAAACTGCACAACATTCACTCATAACACAGTAATTTTTTGTATTTTTTCAGCAGATTTTCAACATGGGCTTTTTGGGACCTCTCCTCATGAACAACGGCACTGTGATTTTGTTAATCCATCCCGAAAGTTGATTTTGCACAGTGACTGTGCCATTCTGCATGACAGGTGACAAAAACAAGTTTCAGGTAGGATGTGAAAAATGACAACTTACTTTTCAAAAGGAGGTGTTAAAAAATGGCAATGTTGAAAATCTGGAATGAATATATTAAAGTAGTTGCGAGTGTGCTCAGGAAACTACGCAACGCACACTTGTAATGCAGTCATTTTTTTTTTTTTGCACCAAATTTTCAACATGGGCTTTTTGGGATCCCACTTAATGAACAGTGGCAGTGTCATTTTGTTAATGAGTCCCAAAAGATGATTCCATGCAGCGACAGTGAAATCACCTTTAAGGACTGAGTAACGAATAGACAGTGACAATGTACACAAGGTGGGATCAGAAGAACCCCATGTTGAAAATTGGGGCCAAAATTCTTAAAATCGGCCAAGATATCAACATACGTTGACCCCCCCATTGACTCCCTTTATGCGGCTTACCTTAATTCCTCAGATCGCAGTTCAGCTTTGAAGAGTGCAGACGTGTCCCAGTTCAGAGAAAACTGCTGCTCCTGACCTCCGGAGGTAAGTATGTGTAAGGAGTGGGGTGTGGGGAAGTGGGTGCTCAGTGGGAGGGTGGGGATTGGAAGATGATGACGGACTGTTTTCTTTTTTAAGGTAAAAAATTTTAAAAAGATGTTGGGAGTCAGTTTTCTTCATTTAATTAAGAAAAAATATATATATCTATACATACTGTGTGTATATATATATATATACTTTTGGGCACACTGGGGTGGACTCCCAGTGTGTCACTTGAGTTTGGGAGGATACGTGCTGCCGACAGAGGGATTGGGCACCCCCACTGGCAAAGAAAGTGGGCTTGGGGGGGTAAGGGGCATCTGACACTGGGAGTGGGCATCCTGGTGTCAGAAAGATAAAAATAATTAAAAATTATCTGGGCACACTGGGGTGGGCTCTCAGTGTGCCACATAAGTATGTGTGTGTGTGTGTGTGTGTGTGTGTGTGTGTGTGTGTGTAGAGGTATACCGATACAGGGATTGGGCACCCCAATGTTGAACATAAAAGATGTCGGGGGCAGTTTTCTTTATTTAACAGGTAATTACAAAAAAACACATTTGGACACACTGGGGTGTGCCACATCAGTGGTGCTGGTGGGGGGATTCCTGCCGCTGACACAGGGATTGTGCCCTCTGATGTCGGCAATGCAATAAATAGGGCACAAAGCCTTAAATGGCACTTCGATGCAGGATTCTGCATCTAACATGACAGTTTAATGCAGGATTCTTCATCGAAAAAGCCTGCAATCCTGCATCATGCCTGACATCTATTTTTTCCCATAGAAAATAATGGGAACTACCTAAATCAATAACTTTGGAATGGATTAATATTTTTGCACCGTATCTTCAAAAGGCACATCAGAGAGGCCAAGGCTTTCTACCCTGAAAATCTCATGCCTGGACTTTAAACCATTTCCGAGATAGATGTGAACAAAAAACTGGCAAACCCTCCAAAACCTTCATTTTCAACCCCCCCCCCCTTTTGGAAATGGTTAAACCTATGTAACCCCCCTATAAATGGTGGTTCCCAAAAGTCTTCCTTGGGTGTGCCTAAATGCCCACTGCCCGGTGGTGTTCTGTGTTTGAACCATTTAAAAGTAATTGCTGCGAATGCCCTATTAGCCTCCATGCCTGGCTCTTTAAAAGCTGCCTGTCTCGTAATGTAGAATTGATCTGGGTGGGGGCTGAGAGTTCCTAAGCTTGAGTCCTGCCTGGGCTGCCAGATAATTGCTTCATTCTGCCATTGCTAATTGCGCAGGGGAAGCTCTGTTAAGAACTGTAATCGTTTGCTGATTATCTGTTTTCTTAATAATGATATCGTAGTTTGTTTAACCTGCCTTCTTTGCAGAATGGACTTTTTCTGTTAATCACCGCCATCTTGGTTCTGGACTGCCAGTATACACCAATCAGTACCTTTGGGGGCCCTAAAATGGAGCCTGCCCCCAGTGGTCTTGTGGAAGTGAATTTCTGTAGGAATTGTAGTTTTCTCCTTTTGGTGCCTAAATGGACCTGGAGGAAGAGCTCTTGCTGTGACAGACAGATGGATCAATGAATCAAACCTTTTGGATCACTGGGAAAGTCCCAAGCTGCCTGCAGCAGTGGGTGAGTCTGAAGTAGGATTTGAGAATGAGAGGAGCTCGAGAGATTCGAGCAACTGTTCCTGCGTAGTGCGCAGGGGAAATCATCAGGAAGGCTGTGTCTGGCCTGCCTGCTACCATCTTCTTGAGTGAAGAGACCTTAAGCTTAGTATCAGACTTCATCTGAACCTGTGACTTTCAACCTGAATTAGGACTAGTTTTGCCTGAAGAGGACCGTAGACTTGCTGTTGTGGGATTGGCCTGTCATGACTTCCACCACGATCGCAGAGTGTACGGTTTACGCAGAAAACCCAGTGAATTGCAACCAGACTGTCATCCGAACTGTGGTACTTCCTTGACTTTACTATAAATGTGCTAAATGCGAATAGTGGGTCGCAATTTGGCTCCCCACTTCTTGAATGTGTCACGCTTGCTGGAAACAGTATCTAGTAACTCTGACCGGACTGAATCCATTTCCTTCAACCTGTCTGGTGCTCAACGCCACAGTCCTGATTGCCGCTCATGCTGCAGAGAACCACCTGATGAGAGACCTGCCTGGGGATTTGGCACCCTGCTCAACATCAACAAACAGGAACGACACTACAGTGAATCGTGTGGGCTCTGTTTCTCCTGGCAAACCAGCACTTCATCCTGAGGACTCCACTTCATTCCTACTGCAACCTGTTCTGGGTATCATGAGTAAATCACAGGGTAGCTTCCTGCAACTACCTCCTAATCAAAGTGTGTTATCTGATTTAATTGTTTTGATTGATTGTCACAAACTGAGCTCTCCGGCTCCGGAATACAAATATTGGGTTAAAGTGCATGTTGTGTTTTCTTTTTTTTCCTAAGAGCCCCAATAACAGCTGCAATGCTGGCTTACCTCGGGCAATGCTTCAGGCTAGCCTGTAACTCCAACTGGGTACCCAGAGTGTGTGTAACTGTGATAGAGGGACTCTTAGATGCATGCATGTTTAAATCTGATTTAATCAGTAATAGAATCAAGCACCAGATTATGCCCCTTCCTTGTTCATGCCCCCAAATTAATCAGATCTGAATCTTCTTGCACTTAAACTGTTTGTGTCGTACCTCTGTACAGACAGCATTGAAATACTGTTGGTTGTTGTGGTAAATCTTGTTTTACAGGAGGTCTTCAGGGCCAAGCCAGCTATTCTAGCCCTGGTGGTGAGTGCAATAAGTGTGGGTTTAAATCTTTTGTCAGGTGTTAATTGTAATTGTGAATTCAGTGAACCATTTAGGCCAGTAGAGGGAAAAGAGGGGGTAACAGTGTCCCGGAGGGCTGTACCCATGGCAGCTATGCCATCACTGAGCCTATCCTCCAGGTGGAGGCACCCGCTCCTAGAACTCAGGCCCCTCACCCTGCTCTCAGTCATGCAGGCAGGGGTAGTATCCCTTGGGGTAGCACCACCTAGGGGTTACATCCATACAAATAAATTTTGTCGCATACAAAGAGCTACCCAATGTAACACATCATCACAAATTTCATACCAATACCTCAAACCCCCATAAAGTTATAGACCCACAAAAATTACCCTTTAACATTAAAGACCCTCAGTAACCCTAACTATACTGGTACTACCACAGTAGTATAATTCTATATGCAACACTAACATATCTAATAATCTAATGAGCTGCATCCCTACATATTTAATAAAGTTCCAGTCAGGAAAGTTTTGGGGGTCTGGCTCCCTCTTTGACCCACAGTAATCTGGCCACAGATAGGTCTTTTTATTTGAAAAAAAATTTCAGCACATTGCTGAAGGTCTGGGATACAAGGTCACCTATGTGGCTAATTCATTTAATTAAAGTGGGTTTTTAGTTAGTTAAAAAATTAAATACTGGCTGTGAATATTGGTCCACACAAAGTTTACAAATTAGCAGTTGGAGAAGCATTTATTTATTTAGTTGTTTAACCAGGTTTAGCACACTAAGCTGAAAGCTTTTTTACAGGAGTGACCTGGGAGCACAAGGAGGTTAAGTGACTTGCTCGGGGTCACACAGTATGCAAGTGGAAGCTGTGGGATTCAAACCCAGGTCAGGTCTGCTGGATATCACCAAATTTGCAGCTCAGAGCCTTAGACCACTGCGCTATACATTCCAAGCAATCATTCCTTTGTGGCTTATGCTGCGGTAAGGTTCCAAATAATCTGACTTCTGGTGCAGCCCTCAGCCTAATTGTAGCCTAGGAACCATGCTCCCTACCAATGCACCTAATTTTCCTCACAGACATTGTAAAACTGCCAATTTTATTTGATTTTATCAAGCAGGCAAGTGATGGCATTGCTTAAGCAATATGGGGGTATAAATACATTTCTAGTGCTCAAACAAGAAGGGACAAAATTGGAAACCGACATTACTGATTTGAAGGCCTTGGTTCTCTTTCAATGCTCTCAACGACCAGCAGACAGTAAAATGCTGAAAAAGAAGGCAAAAAGAACGTGCCAGTATGAACTCAAAACTAGATCAAATTTTATCGGAAATTAAAGATATAAAGGAGGAGATTTCACAATGTAAGTTAGCTCAAGAAGCCCGATTTAACCACCCTGAAGTCTAAGGTAGCTGTGGTGGAAACTTCATCCTCAGACCAGGCCCTGCAACTGAAACAGATCTGCTCCACTATTTCCCAAGTGATTCAGGTCTGCCAGCTCACCAGTGAATGACAGAAGGATGCTGAGAATTGCAATCGTGGACAGAATATTAGGACTTGTGGAGTACCTGAAAACAGTGATGGGTCAGATATTAAGGAGTTTACCGACACCCTTTTCCACACTTCTTTATCTCTTGTTGACTCCCTTCAGCTTGATCTGGAACGAGTACATTGGGCGCCGGTCCCCCAACCCTCTGACCCTACTCCAAGGCCCAGGTCCATTATTGTCTGATTTTCCCATTATGCCATCAAGGAGCAATGTCTTAAAAAAGCTTGGTCCCTTGGGAAAATCTTTCATGGTACTACAGAATTTTTTTGGACAATGACTATGCTGCCATGATAATGCAAAGGAGGGAATACATAACATTTTTTCTTTTTTTTTTTCAAATCCAAGTTTATTGACATTTTATACATGTAAAGGACAATCACCATCAGTAATACAGAACATCGGTAGTACATAACATATTATTTGGTGAGTCCTTCCCCCCCCCCATCCCCCACTAATCATCCCCGAATCTTGCACCGTATAGATAACCATATATCACCGGAGTTTCTGGTCAGACACATATTATTAAACAGATTGCAGGGAATAAAGAACTTGCAGAGGGCCCCAGATTTTATTAAATCTGGCTGTGGTATTCCGGAGGCTAGCTATTGATCTTTCTGTTCTGAGATTAGCTAGTAGCTCTCTCAGCCATTCAGCGTAAGAGATATCTTCACTGTCTTTCCAAGGTTTCAGTACTAATTGTTTGACTGACATCAATATTAAGGCCATATGGAACCTGCGGGCAAGGACCGGTATCCCAGAGAAATCTCCCAGGAGACAGATTTTAGCCATAAACAACTCGTCGAGGCCTAAAAGGGGGTCTGCTCTTTGTTTGATAAGTGCCCATAAGGGGGTTATTTTGGGACAGGTCCAAAAGATAAGAAGCAAGTTACCTTCCTCCTGTGCACACATCTGGTGCAAACAGAAGAAGAGGCTATGCCATATCTAGCCAGCTTTTGTGGGGCATAATATAGATTATGCAGTATACGGAATTGCATGAGGCAAAGTCTGTCTTGTGTAATGAACCTGTGACACCCTTGCCATAAAACCAGCCAATTCATAGTTGTTTCGGGGAAAAGAGAAGCCCAATAGTTTGAAGGACCAAAATGGTCTGGGTAAATCCAGTCAAATAGAGTACTAAACATCTTAGACACTGCATGTGGGAGGCCTGCTAAAGGGGCTATTCCTGCATTGAAGGGAGGGGTTTTAAGTGAAAGGGGGGTTATCTTTATGGTTTTTGTCAGTAAGTGACGTAATTGGAAGATTTTAAAAATACTGGAGTTTGGAATATTAAACTTAGCCAAAATCTCCAGTGAAGATAACCAAGACCCTGTTGATTCATTTAGAACGTGAGAGAGGCTACAATCAGTAAGCTGTGGCAACCAGGGAGTGGAGAGGATTCTACTGTCGATTTTAAGATTAGGGTTCCCCATTAATGACTGTGTCAAGTCTGAACAGTGATCATACTTCAGAAAGGTGCAAAGCTGAGAATGCACTTTAACAGAAAGGGAAATCGGGGTAGAGTGAAGCTGCACAGGAAGATTTTTAGTCTTGGTGAATAAAAGCACAGACGGAAAAAGGTCATGGAATCAAATTAAGGCGGCTTCAATTTTGAGCCTCAGTGGTGTATAAGAGGAAGGTGTTCTGGAGTTTTCCATCCCGAGCCATCTCAGATATTTGCTGGCGTGACAAGCCCAGTAATAGAGACTTAAATGTGGGAGACAGAGGCTCCTTTTTGTGTTAGGCGCAGCTCATTTATGAAAAGCCAGATGGGGCTTCCTATTTTTAAACCCTGTGACAAAACAAATTAAAGTTCCATCCTTATCCTGTGAGGCTTGTGGTTCAGTATCTCTCGGGGCAAAAACATTATGAGTTGACGATGGACACTCTAGAGGACTTACAAAACTGAGGTTATGATATTTCATCTCGGGCCAAGTTCCCACAGACAGACCTTGTCAGGAGACTAAGTCTGTCTACCTACGCAAGGGATTCTGAAGCACAGCAGGTGACACTTGCAGAATTAAAATGTTGGGTCTCTGGACCATCCTCCTCAGAGACTTGAATTAAAGTTCCTTCATTTAATTGTATAAATTCCATTATTTGGTGGTGAGTTGCCTGATGGCCCATGGGACCTGTGGCCTTCCCTCGCCTCTTGGGGGAGGCCGGGGGGGGGGAGTTAAAGGTGTTGCCCGGTCATCCCAGATTCAGTTGGTCTATGGTCTCCTGTGCTATTGGGGGGCTCTACCGTCTGCTCTGTTGCTCTGTTCTGCAGCCCCAATAAAAGTGAATGTTGATGGCTGCAACGGGGGTTGGATCCTGGGGGCAGCAAAGAGAGTTAGCGGTTTTACTCATGATCTAATTTGAAGCACAGCAGGCATTAGTAGTGGGCTAACGGGGGGGGGGGGGGGCACTGTGGCCCCTGGTATTAGGTACTTATTAATTTGGTGGGCCTAAAATGAGGTCTGTGTCCATTAAATAGGACAGAAGAGCTAGGGTGGGCCATGGCTGGTGGAGTGGGGGCAAATATTGGGCTGGGTTCTGCAGTGGTGGAGCCTGTCTCGCGAATCCTCCAATGGTCATGCCTGTTAAATAGGGCTAATTGAGCCTAATTCTGCTCCACAGGCCCGGCTGACAGGCAAGATGGACTAGGGGGGGTGGTTTCCCCTCAGCTAATATTGACCTTGTTAAATAAGGGAATTTAAGCCAGTTGTCCAGCTGGGCCGTGGGCTGGCCCTCATGTGGATGTCCATGGCTTGATTCAGCTGCCCGGTGTCCATTAAGTGCTGCTGTGCTGCCCCCGGCGACTTGTCCCTAGGATCTGCCCTAGTGTCTAGGCTTTTACTTTCACTACTTCTTAGTGCTGCTTTTAAGTCAGTGGGGCTGGGCCTCAGATATTGGGTGCTGGGGTGGCAGGGTCGGGGCCATCTTGCTGCTTTGTGGAGGGGGTGACCTTGGGACTGTGGTCGGGCTGGGGTGGAGCAGTGAGAGCCTTCCGAGGAGATTTTTCCTTTGGCATTGCTCTCCTCCTCCTGGGGCCTTCTCTTTTGGGGTTGGGTAGTAGCATTCGGCATCGGGCACCTTTTTGCTGCCAGATGCAGGAGGCAGATCTCCCTCATATCTTTTGTAGGAAGGGGGGGGTCCTGTTTCTCCTATTACTTATGGGGCCTACTCTGTTTATGTTTATTTAGCATGCTTTCATGGTTGTCTCTTCCTTATGGATTCGAAGACAGTGGGCTGCCTCTCTGATGAGGTTTGGGTGATACATCTGCAATTGTCTGTGATCCCATTTTATTGAACATTATTTAGTTGTATTTGAAGCAGTACTTGATAATATTGTTGTATCCCGATAACACGGGTCCCCTTTCTTTTGTTTACTGGCTTTACTTTTGTTATGGATACAATCTTCAAAACGTTGGGGGCCTATTGTAGTTCAGTCTGAATGCAGAATGGTAATGCAGTTTGGGGCCTCATGATTATTATTGAATTATATATATTTCTTTCAAAGCCTTTCAATATTGTTTTTTCTTAGCAACCCCTTAAGATACAGAGGGCAAGCGCTGGTTGGGGAATAGCTGACCTGGAGCCATTGAGTCGTTGCACTGTTCCCCCCCCCCCCTTCATTATTTCCTTTTCCCATGGACCCTTAATTTTTTTTCTTATTATTAGTTTCCCTGCCCTATTTTTTCCTTTTCCCTTCCACTTTTTGGGGTATATTCCCCAGAGATGCTACCCCTATATTGGCCAAGGCAATGTTTATAATTATTGCCTCAAGGCGAGCTGCCAGCTCTCCTATTGTTGGAAGTCACTCTCTGTAATATAGTTGGCCTGTTGTGGGAGGGGGATGCAAGTCTCTTTTCTCAACTGCATTTTTGTTCTACACTCAGTTGGCTTGCGGTTGACAGGTTTCCTGTAATACCAGTAGGTATATACTGTGAGCTTTGGAAGCAGGTGGCAGATTCTATTAGTAAACCTATTGGCTCTATTTTCTTTTTACCACAGAATGGTCAGGAAAGTTTTATTTTCTAAAAGGTGGTTCTTCTTTAATTTTAATGTTGGGAGTGACTTTCGTATTTCATATTCTTTACATATAAGCATATTGTTTAAACTAATTTCCTATAATGTTAACAGGCTAGCCAGTTCCAGTAAGCACCACAGAACTTTGACATCCCTAAAGAAATCCAAGCTGGACCTATTACTCTTACAGGAGACACACTTATCACTAGCTGAACATCAGAAATTACAAAAATCTGGCTTTTCCCAGATAATTGAGTCTTTCTATGGAAGGGGGAGGAAGCGTGGAGTGCTCATATTAGCTTCCAAACATTCACAATTCAGGGTCTCAAGTCACTATTCTGACGCTGTCTGGCATGGGTGACAGGCTCTTATCATGATCATGAATTAACTGTATGTAGCCTTTATATTCCCCGGGATCTGACGCATCCATTAGCCAACAGTTAATAGATGTTATTTTGACTCACAAATGTGGCATGCTGATTATAAGAGGGGACCACAATTGTTTAATGAACCCATCTATAGATTCTTCAGTGTCTAGGCCACCCCCTATGTCATCTGGTCAAAAGCACCTCCAGCGTCTTCTTCATGATCTTGGCATGGTAGATGCCTGGAGACATTTACACCCTGGGCAGTGACAGTTCACATTTTACTCCTGCATCAGCATTATTCCAGCCTGGATTATTTTTGGGTTAATGGGGAACATCAGGATTTAATACATAGAGTACAGATTCATAATATTTATCTCTCAGACCACGCTCTGTTTCAACAATTCTTTGCTCAGAGATCCAGCTTTTCTGGATTTTCTGAAGGAAAATTTCAGAAATTGTGAGGGATAACTCCTCCCCTGACATTAAACCCCAATGCTATGACACACACTAAAATCAGTGTTAAGAGGACATATTATTGCCTTTGCTGCTAACAAGAAGAGACACATAAAGTCTTGGCTTCGGGAGTTGTAGGAGAAATTGCAGTTTCTTCAGCAGGCCCACATGCAGGGACATTCCTCTGTGTCTGATCTTCTGTTGAAAACTCAGCAGCAGATTCAACATGTGTTAACGGCTCATACTGAGCAGGCTTTACTTTGGCTCCACCAAAGGTACTATGAAGGGGGTACTCAGGCATCTCGTATATTGGCCTATTGGCTGAGAAGACAGACACAGTTGGTTAGAGTGACTAAGATCAGAGTCCCGGTCTCAGGCAGGTTTACTCATTCTACCCCCCAAATGCTAGATATCTTTCGTCAATTTTATCAGGAACTTTATGTGGATCTGCATCCTCTGGATGTGGAACGTATTCAGGATATTTTGTAAGAGCTATCACTCCCTTCTTTAAATGAGGAACATATCCAATGACTGCAGAGCCCTATTACCTTGCAAGAAAGTTTGCATACAATACAGAACCTTAATAATGGGAACAGCCCGGGCCCTGTTGAGTTTGGGGCAGAATTTTATAAAAAAGTGTATGAATACATTAAGGATCTATTATTAGCTGCTTTGTCTGAGGGTCACTCAACTGGTGTATATCCCGATTCCTGGCGTTATGCAATCATCTTGGCTATTTTGAAACCTGGCAATCCAGTTTTGTGTGTCATTCATATCATTTAATATTGTTTTTTTTTCCCAGTTCTATTTATGCTCCATTACTGCCTGACCCCGGACTCTTTCCACGGGGTCACTCAGCTTCAGCCATGATCCCGTCTGCCTGAAGTCCTGCTTTCCTCCTCTGTCGGCTGCCTCTTCATTCACTACCTGGCTTCTCAACCCCCGGCTCTGAGTCCCCTGAGGTGGGACCACTTACTCCTCCTGGGGCTCTATCTATAATCCAGCAGAGTGACCAGGCAGAAAGGAGAGCCAGAGCATGAATGGAGAGATCTAGCACTGGGTATGGTTGGCTGGCCCCTGTACCCCCCTTTGCCTACTAGGAGGCAGGGCCATTTTTTCTTGTTCTGCCCCCTGGTGCAGCTGTGCAATGGAATCAGCACGCAGAGTGAGCGAGCCTACCCACTCCTGCAGATGCCCGCCGATAGCAGACCCTATTTGCTGTCCCTGCCACAAATGCTTCACTTCCAGCCTCCACCAGGAACTGCCACAGAGCGGGGGAATTACCAGAGCCCACCCCAGGAGAAGAGAGCAGTCCTCTGAATGTTCAGTCTTCTCCTTTCCCTGCCAACCCCCGATGACCCAGGCTAGTTCCTTAACCCGGGTCACCATCATGGCACGAGGTGTGGCGTCCAGCGCCTCAACCCTTAACACCACCAGGCTGGCCCCAATATCGGTTTTGAACCAGGATTATAACATTTATGTGAGCATAATCGCTCACAGATTGTATAACATTCTCCCCCTGTTAATACATCCAGATCAGTCTGGCTTTATTAAGTCCAGACAGACAACTGATAACATAAAATGTACTCTATACATTATTAATCACACCAACCTACATAAACATCTCTTGATGATTTTGAGCCTGGATGCCCAGAAGGCCTTCAACAGGGTCTCCTGAACATTTCTCTGGGAGGCCCTGTTGAAGTTTGGATTGCCTTGGGCCTTTCTAGATAAAATAACAGGTCTTTATGATTGACTGGAGGCCTCAATTAAACTAAATGATACTTAAGAGTGGTGATAGAACCTTCCATAGTAACTATCGTCTTATCTCTATCCTCCCCCCACCCAATTTCCAAAGCCCTTGAAAGGATAGTATCTGATCAACTCTCTGACTATCTCTCAAATGACAACCTTCAATGTCATCAGCAACACGGGTTCAGGAAGGGCCACAGTACTACCACTGCCTTCCTGGAATATACTGATTTCATACATAAAGCCCTTGACCAAGGCCACCTATTTGGGTCTGTGTACATAGACCTAACAAAAGCCTTTGACATGGTCAATCACAAACTTATTATTGAATCCCTTCCATCTATGGGCCTCTCACAAGTTGTCACCTCCTGGTTCATCAGCTATGTTAGTGGGAGATCACAGCAGGTGAAAATCAATGACACTCTCTCCTCCAGTCTACTGGTTCATTCAGGGGTCCCCCAAGGCTCAATTCTTGGTCCACTCCTGTTCAGCCTTTTCCTCAATACCCTCACACTTGCTTGCTCAGTGCAGATGTTACTCTATGTGAATGATGCCATAATCTTTTGTAGCCACCCTCATCCCACCCCACTGCAAAGTGATCTTCAAAGGTTCTTTTTGGAATTTGAATCATGGTTCTTCCATCATAAACTCTTTTAAACTATAAAAAACTAAAGTGATGGTTTTTGCCAACCCACAAAACAAAAACAAAGGATCTCCACTAAACATTCTTAACTGTCAGCACAAACCCATGCAACAAGTACATAATTTCAAATATCTTGGCATCACACTTGATGCCACCCTCTCTTTCCATGAGCACATAAACCTGGTCTGTAAGGCAGTAAACACCAGGATTGGCCTTCTCTACAGACAGAGGTCTTGCATGCCATGTGATGCACTTCACCTGGCTGAAATGAGTTTGGTTCTGTCCATAGTCAATTATGGTGTTGCTATCCATGGATCAGCAGCAGATACAGCATTAAGTAAGCATTAAACACTGAGACAGGAGGCATTTCCCAGGAATTAATGCATGGTTGGGGTGCCCGAGGTCAAGGCTGAGGGCTTCCCACTACCCAACCAGGCATTAATTCCTGGGAAATGCCTCCTGTTGAGGGGATTAATGCTCTTGTAACATGGCAAACTGCAAGTGGGTAATGTTGCATTCTTACCTGTAATATGTGCTACATACACATAGATGCAGTGCTTCACAAAATATGATTTGCAATTGAAACTAAAAAGTGCTTGTAATTTTCTGAGAACCACATCTATTTATATAGCGTTTATTTTTTTCCTTACACATTACTGTCTTTGTGATTTGAAGGCAACACAATGATTTGTGGTATGCAACATATCTTTTGGAAATCTATGCATACTTGCTGCTGTTTTTTATATCGTTTCTGTTGTGTGAGACATGTCTGTTGCTTGTACTTGCATTGACAGCCATCTAATTTGCATATTTGGTAGCTGTTGACAATTTGTGATTTGTATCTGTGTGCTCTGTACTGCTCGCTCCTGATTTTTTCATCACTTGCACATTTTTAAACTGCTGTACTATTGTACAGTACTTCATGGTTCCGTGGATAGTATTTTTTGTAAAATTACTTTCTGGATCCACAGCACGATGTCCATCGGGTGGCTGGGTGGGGATGACATATGTCTGATCCGACTTGCTGTGCTACACTTTTGAGTCTGCTGACAGGAATCTGCGCCTTCTGTGGTGCAAATCAGGTATTGCCCTCTGCCTCATTCATCATTTATGTTGCTTTGTCTATGTTTACTTCTTCTATGTTAGAGACATATTTACTGGTGGTTTACTTCTGCAGCTCCAAATTTCTAACGGATTCCACCAATATCTTTTCTAAGCTCCTGTCAGAGGCGTGCTACTTTGATTCGCTGCACTATTGGGATGTTTATTGTGTGTACTGTGCACTGTGCTGCTACTGCTGTCGTCCGTTGTATGGCTGGTCACTTGAGTTCCCCATGGGGTCCTTTCTGTATATCATGCCACTTATTACATTATCTACGTTTTTTTTTTTTGCTGCTTTTTAATAGGACTCCTGCAGTCTGTACTGTGTCCACTGGGTGGATGGGTGGGTCGGAAGTACTAACTGGTGAACATTTTACTCTTATGCTCTCTGTTACTATTTCTCCAGCATTCATATATCAAGCATATGTTTTGTGGTAGCTTTTGGTACTGTAAGTTAGTATGCTGAGTTCCCCAGGGTTCCTTTACAACTTTCTAAGAAGAGATAAGGATGGGAGAATCAATATATGAAACATGAAAAGAACCTATTCTCAACCCTAATAAAACAAAAATAGTAGCTCTCTCACAAAAAATAGTTGAAATTTTGTATAGAATCTCATTATTACAGTTTTTTAATCATTCAGCATACGATATATATTCATTTCCAACTTCTAATATATACTTCAAACCAAAAACTTGTTCACAATATTACAATGCTCCAATATGAAAATATAAACAGCAACAAATGAATCACAATGTTACAATGCTCCAATGTAAATTTGTAGTAACGTTTCAGAACTAAGTTCCTTCATCAGACTAGGAGCTAATGTTGCTCTGAAAATAAAAGGAAAAAGAAGATAAAGGAGAGCTAATAAATATATAATATAAACATTTAAGTGTGTATATAAAATTAACTTATTAGGTGGAACAAACCTATAATTATGAAAATATTCTCTTCTATGGTGTTGTCAGTGTTGGCGGCTTTTCACTTGCATACTCGGGGGGAGGGGGGAATGTGGCCTCAAGCGCCTACTTTAAATTCCACTCGCTAACACTCTATAAGTAAAAAAAAGGGATATATAAGCTTATTTACTTAGAGTGATGCCAATATGTAAAGATTAGTGCCAATATAAAATGCTGCTTACTGTTTGAATATTTCCAAATGGAGCACTTATCTTATTTGAAACTTGTGAGGTATCGATATCGCTATATGAAAAAATAAAAAAAGGGTTTTACTTTTTAAATTCTCAATCAAGATAGTACCTAAAAATAAAAAATGTATGGAAAATACCTCGTGAAAATAAATATTACTGTGGATGCAAATCCAAATTGTATGGATTCCTTTTCAATGTATACTGCTCACTGCAATTAAATAATGAATCTATATCAATTAAATAATATAAAGATCTTTTCTCAATCCTTTTTTAAAGTAGAGTAAGTTACAAAAGTCCTTACCAATAAGAAAGTGCTCACAATGAACTTTAAAGGCTCTTCTGAAAACATTTGTTTCACGGTGAAAGCCGCTGCCATTGAACAAAACGCTGTGTGTTACCTTACACCTGACTCAAGGTGCTTGCTGAAGAAGAAAGGGGGCAGAGTCCCACAGGTATACACGTAATGTGTTAACATCACTCTGTGACGTTTGTTAGTGGGTTTGGTCACACATGTGTTATCTTATGATTCGTAGAGCTTCCCCATTTTTATATTACTTTACTAAGTATTATTTAAAGATTACTGGTTCATTCAGCAAAACCAAAACCATTCTAAATGGAACTTGTGTACATGGAAATAGTGTTACTAAAATCAGATGAGTAAAATAACACAAGGATTATTTAATATACATATGATGTAGTAAAGATCAATCATAAACAGTCCAATTGAGTGTTTCATTCAGTCCATATCTTGGCAAATGTGTTTTCAGGTTAAAAATTCACCAAGCTTCCCTCTTAAAGAGAATTCTCTCTCTGTCTCCACCGTGATGTAATTCCGGTATTTTTTCAATTCCAAAAAACTTCAAACTCGCAACTTGATGTTGTCGCTCTAAAAAATGCCTTGCAAGTGGAGAACATAAATCTTGTCTACGAATGGTACTTTTATGTTCTGAAATCCAGATTTTTAAAGATCTGGTGGTTTCACCGACATAATGTAATGAACATGGACAGACCATACAATAAATTACATATTCTGTGTTACAAGTGATGAAATCTTTTATATGATAAATACAGTAATCCCATGTACTTTTAATATTTTTGGTTTTTATACCATTATTACAATTTCCACAAGGAAAGAAACCTTTTATGTCACTTTTAAGCCATCCCATTCCTTCCCTTTGTTGTTTCCAATGTTGTGTTTTTATTAATTTGTTATATATAGTCGTAGTTTTCCAAGTAGTCACCCATGGTTTTTGTTCAAAAATATGTGATCCACTTTCAGAACTCTGTAAAATCTTCCAATTTGACAAAACTATGTGTTTTATTTTCCCAAAATGTTCTGAGAACTTTGTAGACATGTTAACGTTTTCAGTGGTGGGACTTGAACCTGATACCCTCTCAAGTAATAAATGACTGCGTTCTTTAGAATCAGTTTTTCTTCTAGCTAGATCTAAAGTGTCTTTGGTATAACCTCTATTTGTAAGTCTTTCAATAAGATCACTGATATTTTTTTCATAACTATCATGATCTGAAGTATTTCATTTCACCCTTAACATTTTACTATAGGGGATGTTCTGTTTGAGATTTTAAGGGTGAAAACTCTTAAAATGTAAAATAGTGTTTTCAGTTATTTCTTTTTGATACAAATCAGTATGGAACTTTCCATTTCTTTTTAAAATTGTAAGATCCAGAAAGGCTATTTCATTGAAATCATAATTTAAAGTAAATTTTAAATTGTTGTTATTTTCTTCCAAGTACTGGTGAAATTGATGAATATTTTCTACTGTGCCATTCCAGAAGATTAATATGTCATCAATGAAATGCTTATATAAAACAATGTTGGGTGAATACGGATTTGTGTTGGACTCAATGTACTGTTTTTCAAAGTATGCCATATAAAGATTAGCATAAGTGGGGGCTACTGTCGCACCCATTGCTGTTCCAATCTTCTGCAGGTATTTATGATCCTCAAATTGAAAATAATTATTCTCCAATATTAGTTTGATCAATTGCAATAGAAATTGTTTGTCCGGTATACTTTCATCTCTATTTGACAGAAAATAATAGAAAGATTATAAGCCTTCTGTATGAGGAATACTAGTATAGAGATTTTTAACATCTAAAGTGACCAACGAACAATCATCAAACTTAGTATCTGTGTTATTCAATGCTTCAAGTGTTTGGATGAAATGTTTAGTATCTTTAAGATGAGACCAAGTGTCTAAAACCAAATGATTACAGTAATGGTCAACAAAAATAGATAATGGTTCAGTAATTGAACCAATTCCAGAAATGATTGGTCGACCAGGGGGTTTTGTGCATCTTTATGTATTTTAGGCAAACAACAGAATAATGGTATCTTAGGTGTTTTATTTAATATTTCTTCCATCACCCATTGTTCTGTAATTCCTCTATCATTCGCTTCTGTTAATATTTCTTTGTGTTTTTTAGTGTTGTAAAGGGGATTGTTTGAATCTTTTCATATGTACTAGTATCTGAAAGATGTCAAAAACATTCTTTTCTATAATCTTCACTGTTCATAATGACTATACCCCCACCCTTATCAGCCAGTTTGATTATTATAGTATCATCCCTGCTCAAATTATTCAATACTTCAGTTTTCTGTTTCGTTAAATTGAATTTAACTTTTTATTTTTAGAATCAGATAACATCTTATCTATGTCTAAATTGACCTTATTAATGTAATTTATTATGTTTGGTGATATTAAATTGATGGGATCAAATTTAGATTTAACACCCAAAGCTTGTTTTAATAGGCATCTATCAGTTTGTGTTACTGAATTTTTATCTATTTGAGATGAAGGTTGTGATCCAAAAAACCTTTTTAATCTGATTTTATGAAAACATTTTTCAAGATGCAATTTCAGTTCAAAAGGGTTAAGTTTTTCTGAAAGACTGAATGAAAGACCATAACTAAGGACTTTGGATTCCATAGGTGTTAATACTCGTGATGATAGATTAAAAACTGTTCATTCTACCGGTATCTTGACCTGAGTATGTGTGTTTTTCCTTGATCTTTGTCTGTATTTTCTATGTCTCTTTCTTTTCTGCATGTGTCTGATGGACCAGGGTCCTCTGTGAAAATCCTTGTCTCTATCAACTGATCTAATATTGGATTGCCAATTAGATCGGCGGTCATCATAATATGCTCTATCATTTTGCCACCTTCTCGGGGTATAAAACCTACCATAAGAAGTATAATAACATCTATTACATCTATTAGTAAATCTTCAGTTTGAAAAATCTCGAGATGGTATGGAGTCTGAATTATCTGAGTCTGTAGTAACTGGACTTGCATAAGATGAATTCAAATCATATGTGTTAGTATGAATGGATGATTTTTTCCATGAATAAACTGTGCCATTTTGTAATCATTAAGATCCCTTTGAATTTGCCTATTTTGATGTTCTGAATATGTTTGTCATATTCCAAAAGCGATTTTCTATTTTCTCTAAAAAATTTTAAATTCTGAAGTTTCTATAGTTTCTCTGATATTTAATTCTAAATCATTGATTTCCCCTAATAATTTGCTCTGTTCTGTTGTCAATGTTTCAATCAGTAATAGCATCAAATCAAACGAACATTTAGATCTTATGCCATCCCACTTAAATTGAAAACCACCAGGAGAGAAACCTAGTTGTGATTCAACTAATACACGCAAACCTCTCAGTATTCGTTTCTGATTCATGTATTCCAACAATGTTGCAGCATGCCAATCAATCCTTATTTCTCATTCTTTTAAAGATTCTAATTTGTTTAACATGGTTTTAGAGGCATTAGTTGAATCAATTTGTCCTAAATGTCGTTTGCTTTTTACCAAGCCCATTATTCTGGTAGCTTCATCTTGATTAATACTAATCGCTGTGGATCTGTTATCTGTGGTTTTTCCAATTTCTGCAAAGGTGGCCATTATGGTATTGACTAAACCAAAACGAAACCAGTAAATGTTTTGAAAGAGAAACAAATCCCTAATATATTAAGGAGAACTCAGAATAAGAACCCCTCCCAGGTTCATCAAATTAATAAGTTAGTATGCTGAGTTCCCCAGGGTTCCTTTACAACTTTCTAAGGGGAGATAAGGATGGGAGAATCAATATAAGAAACATGAAAAGAACCTATTCTCAACCCTAATAAAACAAAAATAGTAGCTCTCTCACAAAAAAAACAGTTGAAATGTTGTATAGAATCTCATTATTACAGTTTTTTAATCATTCAGCATATGATATATATTCATTTCCAACTTCTAATATATACTTCAAACCAAAAACTTGTTCACAATATTACAATGTTCCAATATGAAAATATAAACCGCAACAAATGAATCACAATGTTACAATGCTCCAATGTAAATTGGTAACGTTTCAGAACTAAGTTCCTTCATCAGACTAGGAACTAGTGTTGCTCTGAAAATAAAAGGAAAAGAAGATAAAGAGAGCTAATAAATATATAATATAAACATCTAAGTGTATATATAAAATTAACTTATTAGGTGGAACAAACCTATAATTATGAAAATATTCTCTTCTATGGTGTTGTCAATGTTGGCGGTTCATTTGCATACTGGGGAGGGGGAATGGCCAAGCCATACTTTAAATTCACTCACAACTCTATAAGTAAAAAAAGGATATATGCTTATTTACTTAGAGTGATGCCAATATGTAAAGATTAGTGCCAATATAAAATGCTGCTTACTGTTTGAATCTTTCCAAATGGAGCACTTATCTTATTTGAAATCATGGTATCGATATCGCTATATGAAAAAATAAAAAAAGGGTTTTAGTTTTTAAATTCTCAATCAAAATAGTACCTAAAAATAAAAAATGTGTGGAAAATACCTCATGAAAATAGATATTACTGTGGATGTAAATCCAAATTGTAAGGATTCCTTTTCAATGTATACTGCTCGCTGCAATTAAATAATGAATCTATATCAACAGTAGCCCCAACTTATGCTAATCTGTATATGGCATACTTTGAAAAACAATACATTGAGTCCAACAGAAATCCATTTTCACCCAACATCTAAATAAATAAGCTTATATATCCCTTTTTTTACTTATAGAGTGTTAGCGAGTGGAATTTAAAGTAGGCGCTTGACGCCACATTCCCCCCTCCCCCCGAGTATGCAAGTGAAAAGCCGCCAACATTGACAACACCATAGAAGAGAATATTTTCATAATTATAGGTTTGTTCCACCTAATAAGTTCATTTTATATATACACTTAGATGTTTATTTATATATTTATTAGCTCTCTTTTATCTTCTTTTTCCTTTTATTTTCAGAGCAACACTAGTTCCTAGTCTGATGAAGGAACTTAGTTCTGAAACGTTACTACAAATTTACATTGGAGCATTGTAACATTGTGATTCATTTGTTGCTGTTTATATTTTCATATTGGAGCATTGTAATATTGTGAACAAGTTTTTGGTTTGAAGTATATATTAGAAGTTGGAAATGAATATATATCATATGCTGAATGATTAAAAAACTGTAATAATGAGATTCTATACAACATTTCAACTGTTTTTTGTGAGAGAACTACTATTTTTGTTTTATTAGGGTTGAGAATAGGTTCTTTTCATGTTTCATATATTGATTCTCCCATCCTTATCTCCCCTTAGAAAGTTGTAAAGGAACCCTGGGGAACTCAGCATACTAACTTATTAATTTAATGAACCTGGGAGGGGTTCTTATTCTGAGTCCTCCTTAATATATTAGGGATTTATTTCTCATTCAAAACATTTAATGGTTTTGTTTCAGTTTGGTCAATACCATAATGGCCACCTTTGCAGAAACTGGAAAAACCACAGATAACAGATCCACAGCGATTAGTATTAATCAAGATGAAGCTACCAGAATAATGGGCTTGATAAAAAGCAAACAACATTTAGGACAAATTGATTCAACTAATGCCTCCAAAACCATGTTAAACAAATTAGAATATTTAAAGGAATGAGAAATAAGGCTTGATTGGCATGCTGTAACATTGCTGGAATACATGAATCAGAAACGAATACTGAGAGGTTTGCTTGTATTAGTTGAATCACAACTAGGTTTCTCTCCTGATGGTTTTCAATTTAAGTGGGATGGCATAAGATCTAAATGTTCATTTGATTTGATGCTATTACTGATTGAAACATTGACAACAGAACAGAGCAAATCATTAGGGGAAATCAATGATTTAGAATTAAAAATCAGAGAAACTATAGAAACTTCAGAATTTAAAATTTTTTTAGAGAAAATAGAAAAATCGCTTTTGGAATATGACAAACATATTCAGAACATCAAAACAGGCAAATTCAAAAGGGATCTTAATGATTATGAAAATGGCACAGTTTATTCATGGAAAAAATCATCCATTTATACTAACACATATGATTTGAATTCATCTTATGCAAGTCCAGTTACTACAGACTCAGATAATTCAGACTCCATACCATCTCGAGATTTTTCCAACAGAAGATTTACTAATAGACATAATAGATGTTATTATACTTCTTATGGTAGGTTTTATACCCCGAGAAGGTGGCAAAATGATAGAGAATATTATGATGACCGCCAATCTAATTGGAAATCCAATATTAGATCAGTTGATAGAGACAAGGATTTTCACAGAGGACCCTGGTCCATCAGACACACGCAGAAAAGAAAGAGACATAGAAAATACAGACAAAGATCAAGGAAAAACACACAAACTCAGGTCAAGATACCGGTAGAACAAACAGTTTTTAATCTGTCATCACGAGTATTAACACCTATGGAATCCAAAGTCCTTAGTTATGGTCTTTCATTCAGTCTTTCAGAAAAACCTAACCCTTTTGAACTGAAATTGCATCTTGAAAAATGTTTTCGTAAAATCAGATTAAAAAGTTTTTTTGGATCACAACCTTCATCTCAAATAGATACAAATTCAGTAACACAAACTGATAGACGCCTATTAAAACAAGCTTTGGGTGGTAAATCTAAATTTGATCCCATCAATTTAGTATCACCAAACATAGTAAATTACATTAATAAGGTCAATTTAGACATAGATAAGATATTATCTGATTCTAAAAATAAAAAAAAATTAATTCAATTTAACGAAAGAGGAAACTGAAGTACTGAATAATTTGAGCAGAGATGATACTATAATAATCAAACCAGCTGATAAGGGTGGGGGTATAGTCATTATGAACAGTGAAGATTATAGAAAAGAATGTTTTCGACATCTTTCAGATACTAGTACATATGAAAAGATTCAAACAATCCCCTTTACAACACTAAAAAACACAATGAAAGAAATATTAACAGAAGTGAATGATAGAGGAATTATAGAACAATGGGTGATGGAAGAACTATTAAATAAAACACCTAAGATACCATTATTCTATTGTTTGCCTAAAATACATAAAGATGCACAAAACCCCCTGGTCGACCAATCATTTCTGGAATTGGTTCAATTACTGAACCATTATCTATTTTTGTTGACCATTACTGTAATCATTTGGTTTTAGACACTTGGGCCCAGATATTCAAACTGCACTCAAAACTGGTGCAACAGCAGGAGCAAGCACAAACCAGCTGCACAAATGCGCAACAGGTGCGATATTCAAACATGGAGCAGAGCAAATTGCGCAAGCAAACAACGTCTGAATATCGCATATACTGCGCTATCGCGCAACCAGGAAGGAGAAGCTGAGCCAAAATGCTGCGCTATGGCGCAACCATGGAAGCTCAGCTGAGCAGTGCAGAGCTGCCATAGCGCAAGCACAGCCCCCAGAGCAATGGAACTGCACATCCAGGGAGGCAGGCTGGGGCCCACCGCCAGCCATGCCACACATGGGCACAGGAACTCACTGCAGAACCCACACCACACTGGCACACCCCAAGCACAGCATCACTGGGGGTGGGACGGCTGATCCACGTGCCCATGGGGACAAGCCAACCTAAAGCATAGCAGAGCCATGACGCCCAGCACAACCACTGGCAGGCAGAGAGTGCCACACCCAGGGGTTGACAACCACAGTGCACATCAGTCCCCTGTACGCACAGCACAGCCGCACCGTGCCCCCAAGACACCGCTCATGTGCAGTGACAGGCACTGCAGGAAACACCATGCACCCCCATGCCACACGCCAACCCCATGCTGCAGAGAAGCAGACCACCCAGACCCACCCTGTGCACCCAGCAGTGGGTGGCAGCAGATGGCGAGAGCAACAGAAAGGCAATGCTATGCTGGTGATACCTCCCCATGGACACACACACACACACACACACACACACACACAATATATCCAGGACCATAGTAGCCCAGATGGCATGTACACCCTGCAACGGAGCACCCAGAGCCAGTGCAAAGCAGACACCAACACAGCAGTTGTACCAAAAATAGAATTTTATATTCAAACAAAAAGAGGTAACAAAACAGCTAAAACTATGTACAAGTTGGGGGGACGGTAAAGGCAGGGTGTGCAAGGGAGGAAAACAACTTGGAGAGGAAGTCAGGGTGAAAGGGATGGGGGAAGGGCAAATAAAAGGTGGGCTACGGCCCAGCAGGCTCCTGCTCCTCCCCCTGCCGTCTTCCCCTCCTGTGTCTGTGCCGCCATTCCCCCTGTTGCTGTAGGGTTTGCAGGAGCTCTCTGTTGTCGCCGGCCAGCTGTGTCAGGCGCCGGACATCGTGCGCCATGCGCTGAAGCACACCGAGGCCTAGGAAAATGGGAACACAGTCAATGGCTGAGACTGACCACAACCCTGAACACCACCCAACCTGCAACCCAGCTAACCCAATGTGCTGCACATGTGATGGCATGCACCCACCCACAGTGAACATGCACATGGCCATCATAAACAGGCGGCACCAGCCATGCGCACCGCACCACACACTGCCCACGCTAATCACAGTACAAACTAGGCTGTCATGTGATGTTGCAACGGGTGCGATGCAGTCACACAGCTATGTGCCCAGTGCATGCCTGGACCACCTGTGATGCATACACAGACGTGTCGTGATGCTGCACTGTGATGCAGGTCACCTGTGTCACGCCTACATACATGGATACATAGACAGGTGTCGGCAGATAGGGGCCTATAGGACACCTAGTCTGGCCATTTGGCCTTGTACGATCACTCTCATGTCCTATAAGTCCATTCCCCCTCACCCCTGACCTCCAGAAGTCCCTCATGGCGAGCCCACACATACAGATCTCCCGTGACCAAGTCAGCCCCCACCACATCCTCTGGCAGGGTGTTCCACTCATCCACCACCCATGATGTGAGGAAACACATTCGCATGTTTCCCTTAAACGAGCCCCCTCCAACTGCATCCCATGCCCTCTACACCTGGAACATCCTCTACGCTGACAAATATTGGTTCCTGCACACTGTTCCCCTGTACAATACTGTATGACCCCATCATATCCCACACCTCCTCCTCCAGGGAGTACATGTTCAGTTCCGTCCAACCTGTCTGCATAGGACATGTGATGCAATCCATGCACCATCCATAGTCCCTCCTGTGAACGCCTCCACCCAGTCCCTGTCAATACGCAGCTATGTGTTCCGGAACTGTACACTGTACTCCAGTGTGGGGACTCACTAGTGTTACGTATAGTGGAACTACTATCACCCATCTGGTTGTGTCCATCATGGTTGGTGGTCCTGCCCCCCCAGCATGCAATAGCATCCATGACGTAATGATACTCACACTCCTCCAGCAGCTCAGTCTGCCGCTGCTGCTGTTGATGCTGCTGCTGCCGCTGCGGGCCGACGGCCTGTGGGACTGGGGCCCTGGCATGGCCCACATCAGCCGCTGGCCCGCGCCCGTCACCATCCGCCTGTGTGAGACATATGGTGAGACAAACATCAGTGTGACTCAAAAGCAGAGTGCCCCTGCCCCAGTAAGACTCTGCCTGCCCACACAGCCATAACCATCCATCACACAGCTGCACACACTGACACACTGATGCACAGCCACCCAGGCACACACACACCCTACAGAGAATATAGGTGAATAGATGGTACACTCACGGGCTCAGGCACCGGCCCCGCCTGGCATGGGAACGCAGCCGCTAACAGCTCTGTCTCCTCCGGCGGAGATCATTGACCCAGTGCCGGCACTGCTCGCAGACCGCCCCGCCAGTGACCCCACCAGGTCAGTGGCCACCTGCTGCCACACATTGGTCTCGGTCCGGTGAGGGGGCCTCACCACAGTTGGTCATAGTGGGCTCCACTAGGCCACCAGGTTGGCCACCTCAACTTGGCTCCACGGCACCGCCTCCTCCCAGCCATGGCACCGACTTTACAGCAGGCAATATGGCGCCGCGCCATGTGACCCCACGCGGGAGTTGTTGCGCAATCAGACCAGCACAGGTAACCTATCGCACAGCTCCGGCCAGCGCTCGCTACTTTACATGGCGCTGTAGCCAGACAGCACAATAGGATCGTGACACATGGCATGCACTCAGCGCCAGGGGTCAGAGGGCATACCCAAGGTCACGGCGAATGACGAGCATACGCACAGCGCTAGCGGTCATAGGTATCCGCGTAACCGCGGCACAGCACCAGTGCCACAGGGACCATCATGCAGAGGTGCCACAGCGCCATATAGTGCCCAGTGCTGCAGCGCCACTGGCACAATGGTGGCCATGTCCAGAATAGCCTATCGCGCCAGGCAGTTCTGCAGCGCCGATCGACGCATGCGTAACCCGCCTGGGCTTAAGTAATGCAGTGTAGCAATAACCACAAACATGCGCCATCGGCCAGCCGGACCTTCCCTATTGCGCTAAGTGCATTTACGCGATATTCAGCCGACATATGCAAAGCAGGCGATCAGCCATTCAAAGCGCGAAGTGGCCGATTAGCATGTCATTAAAGTTGCGCCACACCCCATTTGCATGTGCTGCGCTATAAAAATCGACACTGGGTTGTGGTGGCCAGATTTGGTTGTTGCAGCTGAGGGTGAGTTACATGCTGTGTGATGCTCAGGACAATGCACATGGGCAGGGGTGCTGGAGGGTGTCACGGGATGAGGGGGCTGAGCATGATGAGGGCACTTAGAAGGGGGCAGAGGGCACCCTTTCCATCAGTATCTGCCAGGCAGCGAGGAAAGGGGGGGGCTTCTGCCCCCAGCCTGCAGCTATGCTCATGGGGAAATGCTGTGGACTGCAGAGTGACAGGTGTCCACTTCCACCCATACAGATCAGCATGACTGACGAGAACCAGGCTGAGGGTGTGGACGGCGGGCGTAGGAGGAGGCCGAACTTCACCACAGCAGAGACCGAGGCCCTCTTCCAGGCCTACCTGGAGGATGAGCCGCTTTTGAGTGGGTGGAGGGGCACCCCTCAGCAGCGTGCAGCTGCATGGGAGGGGGTAGCTCTGGCCGTCAACCTGCACGGAAGCCACCAGCGCTCCATGCAGGAGTGCCGCAAGAAGATGGGGACTGACCGCAGGAGGCTGAAGGAGAAGGTGGCAGCCTTCAGGGTGGCACGTGCTGCCACTGGTGGGGGACCACCAGTGGTGTTGCAGCTCACCCCGACCGAGGAGACACTGGTCACGGCCATGCAGCTGAGTGCCATTGCGGGTATTCCTGGCAGAGGATTCCAGACAGGTGGAAGCCCATCACTGCACGGTATGTCATGGTGATGTTGTGGGGGGGGCGGCTGTTGTTCACATGCACTCACATGTACTCTCTTTCTGGTTCAGATCCTGTTCGTCTGCAGGAGACGGTGGTGGTGGGTGCTGACAGTGAGGCAGACCTGCTGACCAGGAGGAGGGACCTTCCACCTCCGCCAGCAGCCTGCACGCACTGCAGCAGCAGGCCGGCTGAGCTGACAACCCACCGCAGTGATATCGGTGCAGGGGTGCACAGCCTGTGTCACAGCAGTCTGGCATGCAGGTGTGCCAGCATGCTGTGCCTATGGCAGTGGCACGCACCGGCACTATTGAGGATGGCAGGCCTGCAATGGCCAGGTGAGTGTGTGTCCCACGAGGGACACACGGCAGGCCAGCACGTGCCCCTGGGCCGTCCAGCTCCACACCTGTGTACCAGCATGCTGGCACAGTCACAGGTTGGCCTGTCAGCACCGTGGGGCAGCACCGTGGCTGAGCAGGTGTCTGGCACTGTTGACAGCACAGGGTGGAACAGGTGGACCTGGGGACTCAGCAGTTGGAGGGCAGCAGCAGCAGTTGCACACCAGGCCTGGGGACAGCGTCCAGGCAGTGGCACTTGTCCACCGCCCTTGGATCAGCCCATACCTGGTCCTGGCAAACAGCGGCCACCCTCAAGGGGTGCTGTGCACCAGGACCATCCACACCCTGGGGGTCACGATGCCATTGGGGCACAGTACCCTTTGGACGCGCACACCCGCCTGCTGCAGGAGTCGGTACAGCTGCAGGGGTGGGTTGCAAGGTCCGTGGAGGCACTGACTGTGTCCGTGGAGCGGCATAGCAGGGAGTGTGCTCGGACGGGCCGAGATGGTCCATATGCGGACGGATGTGAACCGCTGCCATCGACAGGCTGACCCAGGCAGTGGTCTCTGTGGACACCGCGATTGACCACACTGTCTGGTGACCCTGTACCACGCACCCCACACAGTGCGCCTCCACTCCCACTTCCGGCGTCGTGCGACACCAGGCCTGTCGATGCCGGGTTCTGCTGTGGGCATCCAGAGCACCCCTGGTGCAAGTTTCTTTCAAGGGATGCAGACCCCTGCGGGCAAGGTCATGGTCACGCACTGGGACCCTGGTGGTGCAGTAGTGCCACCCGATGGCCCCTGCACAGCCTGCCAGTGCTGCTAGGGCATGGCGGGCCGCCCACGCATCCGTGGTGGCCGTGGGACAGTGCTCCTGACTGAGCTGTCTCCCAATGCAGGCCCTGTCTGGTGCTGCCCTGTGCAATGTGTGTCATGGTGGGCAGTGCACTGCTGGGTGCTCTGCTCACCATACTGACACACGGACCACCTGCACACTCTCCCAACTGCTGTCCACAGGTGCGTGTGGATGATGATGCCTGCATTGCACTGTACACCAAGGTGCAAGGTTGCCCAGGTCCTGACACACATACGTGGACAGTCCAGGTGGTGAGGGTGGTTGGTGGTGCTGTGTGATAGCGTGTAATTTCCACATTGCTGTGCTGCTGCCCCTGTATGCTGCCTGGTGTGTGTGTGTGTTTATTTGAGTGCTCACCCCTCTCTGCTAATGTGTTGGTGTCGTGAGACCCTTCAACTCCCTGACCTTCATGCAGTGTGTTCCCTGTGTGCCTGTGGTTTGCGCATAGACAGTGTTGCCTGCACATGTCCCCTTGACTTACCTGTGTTGTGCGTAGTGCTCTTCTGCAATGGTGTCTCAGTGCAGCTGGGCCTGCCGGGTCAGTCGGGGGTCCCTCCATCCTGGGGGCGGCTCATCACCCATATCACGGCGCCACAGGGCTCCCATCGCTGTCCCCCTCTTGGACCTGTACGGCTATCCCATGGTCTTTGGCCATGTTGTGCAGGATGCAACAGGCCAGGAATATCCCACAGGCCTTTTGGGGCTGTACTGTGAGGCTCGCTGGGTGTCCAGGCATCGAAGCGTGCCTTGAGTATCCCGAACACCCGCTCTATGATGTTCCGTGTTGCGGCATGTGCCTCATTGAAACTGTGCTGTGCTGGGGTCATGGGGCGCTGGTATGGTGTGAGCAGCCAGGGATGGAGTGGGTATCCACAGTCACCTGTGTGGAGATAGTGGAGATCAGTGTTAGGTCAGGTCCATATTGCCCATATCCTTGTGTGCCACTACCATGGCACCTGTGTCATTCCCACCCTTGCACAGAGTTTGCATTCCATACATGTGTACTCACCCACTAGATGACCCGTGGGGATGTTCCCACTCTCGAATCGATGGCACAGTGCAGATTGGTGCCATATGAAGGCATCATGTGCTCCGCCAGGGTGTGTGGCACAGACATTGATGATGCGTCCAGTGGCATCACACACCACCTGGCAGTTGACACTCGAGTAGCCCTTTCGGTTCCGATATGCTTGCACATTCGGGCCAGGTGGCGTCGCGAATGGCCACATGGGTGCAGTCTATGGCACCTAGCATGCCAGGCATTTGTGCTACCCTGTGGAACTCCTGCATGTTTGCTGTGCGCTCTGCCGCAGTGCTGGGAAATGGATGTACTCCGCGGCATGAGGCAGCAGCGCTTGAGGAATTGGGTGAGGATGCGTGACGTGGCTGACTGCGTGATGCCTGTGGTGTCCCCTGTCGGCCTCTGGAAGGTGCCCGTGGCGAGCAGGCACATGCAGGCTGTCACCTTGGTCTCCACGGACAGAGCGTGACTCCGTCGTGAGGGTGCCTGCATCACATCACTGCACAGCTCACTGAGCCGTCTCAGTATTGCCCTGTTCAGGCGGTACCGGGCCACGATCTCAACATCACTGTACAGCTCGTAGCTGATGCGGCACGATACGCCTGTCGGGGCATACCGACGCGGGCCCCTCCACGCCCACGCCCCCTGCAGCATGCTGTCTCACCCCTCATTACAGCTTCCATGTGGAAGCTGACACTGTCCATCTCCTGGCTTCTGCCCCCAGCTGCTGTTCCTGTGTTTCCCACTGCCCCACTGCTACTTCCACTGCACCGGCACCCCACTGGCCTCTCTGTCCTCCAGGACCCACTATCCTCTCTGTCCTTCCTGCTCCTGTCTCTGTCTCTGTCTCTCTCTCTCTCTGTCTCTCTCCCCGGTTTGCGGCCTGCTCGAGTTCTTGCGGCTTCCCTTGTGCCGCTTTATTTTGGCTCAACCGGCATCGCTAACCTCCGGCTGAGCGCCCTTGCCATTGCGCAAGTGTTCAAATATCGCATTGCGCACTTTATGCATGGACCCGCCCCCTTCGGTTGCGCATGCCTTCATTTCCATTGCGCTGTGGCTCAGCGTGTTTTCGGTGGCGCAACTGGCCCCTTCTCAATATCGCAGAATGGCGCATTTTTGGAGTTGCGCACGCGCAACCCTGTTGCGCATGGCGCAACCCTTTTGAATATCTGGGCCTTGGTCTCATCTTAAAGATACTAAACATTGCATCCAAACACTTAAAGCATTGAATAACACAGATACTAAGTTTGATGATTGTTTGTTGGTCACTTTAGATGTTAAAAATCTCTATACTAGTATTCCTCATACAGAAGGCTTACAATCTTTCTATTATTTTCTGTCAAATAGAGATGAAAATATACCGGACAAACAATTTCTATTGCAATTGACCAAACTAATATTGGAGAATAATTATTTTCAATTTGAGGATCATAAATACCTGCAGAAGATTGGAACAGCAATGGGTGCAACAGTAACCCCCACTTATGCTAATCTGTATATGGCATACTTTGAAAAACAATACATTGAGTCCAACACAAATCCATATTCACCCAACATTGTTTTATATAAGTGTTTCATTGATGACATATTAATCATCTGGAATGGCACAGTAGAAAATATTCATCAATTTCACCAGTACTTGGAAGAAAATAACAACAATTTAAAATTTACTTTAAATTATGATTTCAACAAAATAGCCTTTCTGGATCTTAAAATTTTAAAAAGAAATGGAAAGTTCCATACTGATTTGTATCAAAAAGAAATAACTAAAAACACTATTTTACATTTTAAGAGTTTTCACCCTAAAAATCTCAAATGTTAAGGGCGAAACGAAATACTTCAGATCATGATAGTTATGAAAAAAGTATCAGTGATCTTATTGAAAGACTTACAAATAGAGGTTATACCAAATACACTTTAGATCTAGCTAGAAGAAAAACTGATTCTAAAGAATGCAGTCATTTATTACTAGAGAGGGTATCAGGTTCAAGTCCCACCACTGAACAAATTAACATATCTACGAAGTTCTCAGAACATTTTGGGAAAATAAAACACATCATTTTGTCAAATTGGAAGATTTTACAGAGTTCTGAAAGTGGATCGCATATTTTTGAACAAAAAACATGGGTGACTACTCAGAAAACTACAACCATATATAACAAATTAATAAAAACACAACGTTGGAAACAACAAAGGGAAGGAATGGGATGGCTTAAAAGTGACATAAAAGGTTTCTTTCCTTGTGGAAATTGTAATAATGGTATAAAAACCAAAAATATTAAAAGTACATGGGATGACCGTATTTATCATGTAAAAGATTTCATCACTTGTAACACAGAATGTGTCATTTATTGTATAGTCTGTCCATGTTCAATATATTATGTTGGTGAAACCACCAGATCTTTAAAAATCAGGATTTCAGAACATAAAAGTACCATTCGTAGACAAGATTTACGTTCTCCACTTGCAAGGCATTTTTTAGAGCGACATCATCAAGTTGCGAGTTTGAAGTTTTTTGGAATTGAAAAAATACTGGAATTACATCGCGGTGGAGATAGAGAGAGAATTCTCCTCAAGAGGGAAGCTTGGTGGATTTTTAACCTGAAAACACATTTGCCAAGATATGGACTGAATGAAACAACCAATTGGACTGTTTATGATTGATCTTTACTACATCATATGTATATTAAATAATCCTTGTGTTATTTTACTGATCTGATTTTAGTAACACTATTTCCATGTACACAAGTTCCATTTAGAATGGTTTTGGTTTTGCTGAATGAACCAGTATTCTTTAAATAATACTTAGTAAAGTAATATAAAAATGGGGAAGCTCTACGAATCATGAGAGCTAACACATATGTGACCAAACCCACTAACAAACATCACAGAGTGACGTTAACATGTTACGTGTATACCTGTGGGACTCTGCCCCCTTTCTTCTTCAGCAAGCACCTTGAGTCAGGTGTAAGGTAACACACAGCGTTTTGTTTTGAATGGCGGCAGCTTTCACAGTGAAACAAATGTTTTCAGAAGAGCGTTTAAAGTTCATTGTGAGCACTTTCTTATTGGTAAGGACTTTTGTAACTTACTCTACTTTAAAAAAGGATTGAGAAAAGATCTTTATGTTATTTAATTGATATAGATTCATTATTTAATTGCAGTGAGCAATATACATTAAAAAGGAATCCTTACCATTTGGATTTACATCCACAGTAATATCCATTTTCACGAGGTATTTTCCATACATTTTTTATTTTTAGGTACTATTTTGATTGAGAATTTAAAAAGTAAAACCCTTTTTTTATTTTTTCATATAGCGATATCGATACCTCACAAGTTTCAAATAAGATAAGTACTCCATTTGGAAAGATTCAAACAGTAAGCAGCATTTTATATTGGCACTAATCTTTACATATTGGCATCACTCTAAAATTTCAACTGTTTTTTTGTGAGAGAGCTACTATTTTTGTTTTATTAGGGTTGAGAATACGTACTTTTCATGGATCAGCTTTTGGTACTGCTCAGCCGTGCATATCTAAGGAATTACAAAAATCACACATGCCCCCACAATGCAAAGCATCATGGGCTGCATATGCAAATCACCACAGAATGTTATGCTGGTCCAACTTTAAGCAGAAGAATTAAGAATTAAGAATTAATAACATTCTGTGGTGATTTGCATATGCAACCCATGATAGCTCATTATAGACATCAATGTGTTTATGATTCTTGAAACTTAGCTTCAGCCAAATGCCCTTTGGGGTAACCCTTGCCTCAGTGTTTGCGCACAGAGGTTCTTTGTCTTCTAAAGAATTAATGCACGACTGAAAATGTGTCACCTGATGTGTTTGGACTAATCATATTGCTTATTTTGAGTGTTTTAATTAATGCCATGTTACAAGCAGAATTAAGGTCGCCTTGAACAAAGTGTGTTGGCTTGTGGTTGGTTGTGATCAGCTCACACACACCTGCAACCTGTACAGACAAGCATATTGGTTAAATTTAGAGGGAAGGCTTTTTTACCAGACCTGCCTGTTAGCTAGAAAGATAGCCACTGGTCTCTCTCCTCCTGTTGCCCAACATCTCCTAACTCTTGCACCAACTACTCGGGCAACCAGAAGCTCCTCTAAAGCCACCTTCCTTGTCCTGTTTTGTAGGACTTCCATGGGGCAGAGAGCTTTCATGCACAGGGCTCCTCTCTGGTTGAATGGCCTGTCCTCTGAGGTTTCTTCTGTAAATAAATTAGGCCCTTTCAAACATAAACTCCAGCAACATCTCTTTGCCTCATGTTGTTGCGACTGTTACTAACCTTTCCCTTTATTCTCCTTCCTCTAAATTCCCACTGTACACTTATATACCTATGTACCCCAATCCTCATTTTTATTATGACAATGTCACTTCTGACAGCACCAAGTATATTTTCCTCTACCCCTCATCATCCCTATTCTTTTTCCCCCTTTCTGTTTCCCTATCCTTTCTCCCATTTGTTTTCTGCACCCTGTCTCTCCTGCTCCCCCCCTCCTCACTGCTATCTTGCACTTAATTCTGCTAGGCATTTGTACCACTGATTGTAACCTGCACTGTATGGCATGTCAACACATTGTGTCTCTGTATATTGTATGTAATTTGTTCTTGCACTTTGTAGTCTGTTATTGTACTATTTGACGTGAAGACTTTGTAAAGGCATCTCTGAGACAAAGGTTTATAATTCTGAGATTTCAATAAATAAATGGATCTCATTCTTCTCATTTTCTCCTCCAGCGTGGTACCCACCAGGGCTGCCCCCTATCTCCTTACTTATTTGCATTATACGCTGAGCCAATCACACAGTACTTGAGGCAACTTCCTTTATTAAGTGGTTATTCTATAGATGGCATTACCCATAAACTTGCATATTATACAGATGATTTATTTCTGTAACTTACCTCACCTGATACGTTGCCTGATACCTCCTTGCCAGAATTAGCCTGCGGTCTCCAATTAATAGAAAATCTTACAGGCTATAACATTAACCCAGCTAAATCAGAGGTTTTATTAAAGGAATAATGCCTGACAGGGTGGGTGTTATGCTGGGATAACATCCCGCCTCGGGTGGTTGGGCCCGAGGCCACCGGCCGAGGGCGTCCAACACCCGAGAAGGGATGTTATCCCCAGCATAGCACCCACTCCTGAGGGAGGCATATTCCTAATATACAATGGCTCGGGAGTCAGAGAAGAAAGAAAAAGATGAAAACGTTTATTTAAAAGTATATTTTTTAGTGTTTTTTGTAAAGTGTAGGTTTACTTTTTGAAGAAATAGATCCTGTTTCTTCTTTTGGCCAGCAGGTGGAGCTCCTGTATGGTAACTGTGGTTCTACACTGGTAAGTCCTTACAAAAACATTTTGGTGTTGGCTCCTGTCTTTCGTGCCAGCTGAAGCTCAAATGATTCTCTGCTCACCCCCCCCAACACACCTGTGTGTTTTTATTTGATTTGACCTGTATCGGCCTTTGTTTCTGTTCTGTGGTCAGCTGTGTTGACGGCAGTATTTACTTCCTGGTTCCCCTACTGACACTCCATTGACTCATTTCTTTTGGGGTTGCCGCCAAGCTAGGAACAGAGCGCTGCTGATCCATGCGCACTGTTGCCGACCGGATTTTTAATTTCATTTCAGTTTTATTTTCTTCCGGTAGTTTTGTGGCATTTATGATGTGTACCAGGAGAAACCTAAGGACAACATCAAAAGTGCTAGGTGCGAGGGAGGTAAGGGTTCTGGCGCACCTGTTAGTTTGAGAAGCCGCTGTGTAAATGAAAAAACCTTTGCTTTGTTTTAACGGTTTAAAGTTTAAATTGTAGCAAGTGAAGGGAGTTGTGCTGCATTTATGAGAAGCTCGCTGCTGACTACGGATCAGATTATAAAAGTCGCTAGTAGCACGGAATCAGTAGAGTGCACTGATTTTTATAAGTGGTTTGGTCATTTTCTGTACTGGGACTACAGCAGGGATGTTATGCTGGGATAACATCCCGGGTCCAGTCTCAGTTTGACCAATCAGGAGCCAGGATTCTTTCTTGCCATTGTATAATGCTTCATTACATTACTTCCTCAGATTTGATACACACGTATTCTTACCACTGGAAGTGTTTAAAGTTAAAATATTTGAGAATATTTATACCTCCTGACCCACAAATAACTTACTTTCTGAACTATGATCCTTTATATGAACAAATCTATGAGGATTTGGTCCATTGGACCCACCTACTGATATCGCTGATCCAGAGAGTACATACTATTCAAATGATTGTCCTTCCCAGAATTCTGTATCTACTGAATAATGTGCCCTACTTCCCTGAGGAGAAAGAATTCCCTCATTGGAATAGGGTGATTTCCAAGTTCTTTTGGCAGGGTAGGCCTCCCAGGCTGGCACTGGTGAAGTTACAGTTATCTAAAGACATGGTTGGGCTGACTTTGCCAAACTTTTTTAAATACGCATTGGCAGCTTTGGTTACTCACCTATTACATTGGCTTATATCTCAGGGGGTGGCCCCGCATTGGGTTATGCTGGAAAGGGTGTTGTCTACCTCATTTTGGAATGCTGACATGGTCTATCAGCCTTACAGATCTTCCACATTTGACACACAGTCACTGTATACTAAAATATTAATTAACACTTGGTCCTGTTATCTACGGAGGATGGATAACTCAGTGGGGGCAGGATGAATGGACATCCTAATAGCAGATAAAGCTTTTGAACCCTTCAGGTTAGATGTCTTCTTCACCCGTTGGTTGGAGTCAGGACTGAAGAATGGATTCCAATTTTACCTTGAGGGGGTACTTAAATATTTTTCTCAACTCTGAACTGAATTTAATATACCGCACAAAGATTTTTACAAATACCTGCAACTTCATCATTTCTTATCTTCGACTTTAGGTTTGGATATCACAAACCGATTGATCCCTCCTTTCTTCTCTTTGTTAATTCACTTGAAATCTGAGCACTCCCCAAAGCACGTGATATCGTGTCTTTACAAGGCACTGATGCAGCTCCCCTGCTTTGATGGATATGTTACACGTCAACTGGGAAGCAGATTTAATGTTAGATTTGTCTCTAGAAGATTGGCTCTATATTTGATGCAGACAGTATAAAGTGACATTCTCACCTGTTTGGAGAGAATATGGTTGGAAGGTGGTGACACGCTTTTTCCGCACACCTCAAATTATTGCAAAATATAGACTTATGGGAGATTCCTCATGTTGGAGGAGGTGCAGATATGAAGTCACCACCCATGCACATGTGCTATGGTTTTGCCCAGTGCTGGTCCTGTTTTGGGGGGAGGTGAACCAGATTTTAGGAAAACTTTTCCCGGAACTAGGGGACCTAACTCCAGAGATAGCCCTTTTATTAAACTTTCCTAGTCATATTAAGCAGAAACATAAGATTTCTTTGAAAAGTGTTCTAGTGGTGGCTGCAAAGAAAGTCATAACAAGATTATGGTTGCAACCCCCCCACCACCCAAGAGATTAAGCATTGGGAGAATAAGCTAAACACCAGAATACCAGCCCGACCCTTCTGAATTCCTGGATGATCTGGTTACTGTGTACTGGCACCCGCAGACCAGAAAGGATCCCTTAAACTTCAAGTGGATGCTGGCTTGGATTGTAATGGGACTGGCTGGCTCAACACTCTGCATGAAATTAACCAGTGCTATTACTCAGTTCAGTCATTCCACTCCCATATAAATAAATGTGGTTTTAGGATGGAGTTAGCTGTGTAGATATTACAACTTGGTCCTTCTCTTTGCATATATCAAGGTAATTATTCTCTTGACTAGGGCCAATAATGACTTCTGCATGAACTAGGCTTTCTGTACATTCACCAGACCTATGTATTGATATATGCTGTACTTCCAGATAAATATGTACTATTGAGATTTGATGCCTCTAACAAAATGACTGATGATGTTATTACAGGTACTGTATGTACCTCTATATTTTTTATAAAAATTTAAAGTTAAAAAAAAGGTTCCAAATTACTCAGGAATGGACTGTGTTAACAACAGGGCTGGCAGAACTCGTGTTCCAACCTCTATTAAATAAGAACTGGAACAAGGGGAGAGTTTGATTTGTTCTGATTATTTATAAATACTTGGAAAATGTGATAACATGCATAAAAGGGACCAAACTCAGCAATATTTACACAGAGGCACAAAAGAAATAATTTATTATTTGTATAAAAAGTAAAGTAAAACTTCTAAAGCAAAGCAATCAGTACCTCCATCGTGGTTGACTTCCCTTAGTGGCATACTTAACTTGGTAACAGTAGACAAAAGAAGGCATCAGCCCATCATGACTGTCTCCCACACTGTGTGGGGACCCTATATATTTATCAAGTTCTTTCTTGAATACTTCAACATCTGTTAAATCAACTAGATATTGTGGCAAGGTGTTCCATATTCTAATAACCATGTTTGTAAAACAGTTGTCCCTTTTCTTTGTTTTTGCCCTCAGAATTTGTAGTTGCTTGTTATGAGCTGTTAGGTTAGCTGACCTTTCCCTAGAGGTTATATTGCATTGTGTGATGTGTGTGGTCTTACATATGACCTGCACAGTTGAATAAGACAGTGCACATTCCAGATTACAATAGCCCTCTTAATAATATTGATTATTTTGTTGCCAGTCCGAATTGTCTTCATATAATGAGTATGCAAAGTGAAGGTATTGTCTATTACAATTCATACATTACGCTTGTTTGATATAGGCTGCAAGGAGACCCCCTTTAACACATAGGACTTTTTTGAGTTATGTGTGCCTAGGTGTAATACTATACATTTATCAAGATTAAACTCCATTTTGTTGTTTGATGCCCATATTTTGATTGACTTAAGGTCATTCAGCAGGGATTGGTACTTTTCATCACTGTTTAATTCTCTGCATATTTTAGTGTTATCCATAAATTTTAAAATATGATTATTTACCCCCTCATGTAAATCTTCTATAAAGTTACTAAGCAGGGTTAGTCTCAGAATGGAACCCTGCGGAACTTCACTGGTCACCAGTCTTTCGGTTGTCAGGTTCCCACTGACTCTCACCTGCTGTATTCTTCCACTGAGCCAGGATTCAACCCATTTAACTAGGTTTAGACTGTACCCCATGCATTTAACTTTACTTATTAGTTTGAAGTGGGGGACTTTGTCAAAGGCTTTTTTGAAGTCCAAAAGCATCACATCCACTGGCATGTTATTGTCCAAGCTGGCACTGACCTTCTCATAAAAGGAGATCAGATTTGTGGTGGAGGACCTTCCATGGGTAAAGCTGTGCTGAGTAAGGTCCTGTAATCCCTTTGGAAAGTGATTTGTTTTCAAATGTGGCTTTTACAAGTTTCTCCATCAGTTTATAAAATACTAATGTAATGCTAATGGGCATATAGTTACCGGGTGATGTCCTACTCCCTTATTTGTATATTGGTGCGACTATTGATTTTGTTCCAATCGGTCGGTACTACTCCCGTCATGAGACATGTTGAACAGTATCATAAATGGAGTGCATAATGTTGCAAGCTCTTTAAGAAATCTTGGCTGCATACCACCAAAACTTGGTGATGAATTAGGTTTGATGTTTTTTATTACTTCAGAAACTTCTTCTTTTGAAAAATCAATCATATTTGTCTGGGTGAGTTTTCCTATAACCATGCTGTTAGCCTTGGTGACAAAAACAGTTCAAAAATAATCACTGAAGGTGCTATTTCAGCTACGTCTTTCAGTGTATTTCCTTTATCAACCAATGGGTCTATTGATCTTCAGCTCTTCCTCATGGTGTTGACACAGGGAAAAAAGAAGATTTTTGATTATCCTTTCTACAGGCTATCTTAAATTCAAGGTTGTGTCTTTCTCTTTTCATTAACTGTTTTATTTCTTTTAATTCCACTTTATATTTGGATTTGGATAATTCTGTAGGATTTTTCTTGTAGATGGCAAAGGCACATTTCTTTCTTTTTATTTGCTTTTGTAATGTATTCATCATCCAAAATGGCACTCTCTCCTTTTTTTTTCCAGAACGTACCATTCCTCAACACACTTTAATATGTTCTTAATAGACATCCAGCAATCTTTAACTGGTAGGTCACTGTATGGTATACCTCCACGACAGCAATACCATTACAGCAAACTACGCCGATGCTGACAACATCGATAGTTCACTGTATTGGTGTGCCAGAGACCCGGGCACACTGGCTGCCAATCCAGCACCCCCTCCCCAAATCAACTCTGACTTGGAGTTGATTATATTTAGAACAGGGTTCAGTGGGCGAAGCCCCTGATAGAAAAAAGAGACCAGGAGTCCTTCGGGATTTATGTCAACTGCAACTTGTGGTTGACATAAATTATGTCACTGTGATGCTAATAGATGAAATTGTTGTCTAACCAGCATTGTAGAGCTGGTCATGTACCCTTTCAGTCAACAGAGTCTAGCATTTTCCTAATCATATTATTTTGTGCTTTTGCATACTTTCTTACATAGATATCACGGTTATTAATTGTTTGTCCTGCTAGGTAACTAAATGTTGCCATGTTGTGATTGCTGCTTCCTAGGGTTCCCTTTACTTGAATATTGGAAATTCCAGTTTCTAAATTAATTATTATTAGGTCTAAGATGTTTTTCCCTTGTAGGTTACATGGTTTTTTGTTCAAGACCTGCTGCAAGTATGGAGTTTATAAATGATGCTTCTAAGTTACAGTCACCTACTGTATGAGATGAAACCAATTAATGCCGGGGAAATTGAAGTCACCCATTAATATTACAGCAGATGAGTTAGATGCCATTTCCAACTCTTTCAGCAGTTGGTCGTTATATTCCTGGACACTTGATGGTGATCGGTTACAGTTTCCAACTGTAAGTTTATTGGCATTATTAAACTGGAGTTGCAGCCAAATACATTTAGTGTTTATGATACAATCATTATCTAAGGTTAGTTCAACACACTCAACACGCTCATATATTTTTTTGTGTATATGCATACACCTCCCACCCCCTTTTATTAACTCTATTTTTTTTGAAAAGAGTTTGTATCCTGTAATTTCACTTGACTGGAGACTTGTCTCTTCCCAGCACATCTGTCATTCCTGCAAAGTCAATGTCATCCCTATGTAATATCATTTTCAATTCTGATAATTTTAATGTATTCAAACTAGAGACGTGTAAAATAGGCAAATTTTCTTCCGTGAAATTCTGAATTTTGCCTGCATAATGTGAAATTTCAGCTGCAGAAGATACACTTTTGCCTGTGGAATGCAAAATTTCACCTGCATAATGTGAAATGTACCCTGCAGAAGGTGAAACTTTGCATTACACAGGCAAAATTCCGAATTTTGCACCCGGTGAAATATTTTGTGTAATGGGTGTATTTTATGAAATATTTCACACAATGAAATTGCCAGTTTCACTGGAAATTTGTCACATCTCTAGTTCAAACATCTTGCGTTCGCAAGCAAGTACTTATATTCACTTACTGATTTTCTATAAGTACACTTATCACCTTTGTTTGCCTTGTCTTCCTGAGCCCCCCCACCACCCCAGGTTTAGTTTAAAGCATTTATTTATTTATTTGAATATCGGTAAACTTTTGAGCTAAGTGCTCATTTGCAAAGGTTCCACATCAGTTATTTAACAAAACAAATTTGGATACAGGCAACTCAGAAGAGTGTTTGTCAATATAATCAGAAACTGGGATACAGGCAGCTCAGGTGAGCATTTGTCAATAGAACCAGAAACCAATGTAAAATGCATGTTATGCTTGAATAAATCAGTTGAATTAACGTAAATGTCAGAACTCCTAAGATTAATTGAGGAGGAAGGGGAAGGATGGGGGAAGAGCAGAAGACAATGTCATAAGAGGAAAGGGTGGATCTGGGGTAGGGGTAGGAAAGGGGGATGGTAGACAGGGTGGGCCAAAGCTTGAGAGTTAGGGGTTAGGAGAAGCATCTGCATGAGGATTCATGAGCGAGTTCCTTTCTGAGGGTGCTCAAACAGTGGCTCGGAGATGAAAGTAGGAAGGTTGTTTTAGCAAACAATCATTGACGTTGGCTAGTTCTACATTTGGGAACTATCAGTGCATGTTTTGCCATGCTCCTGGTAGTATACTGGTTGTGGACAGGGCAGAAGAGCGAGGCAGTAGCGGGGGGGCAAGTCCTACAAGTATTTTTTTGGCCAGTAAGATACTCTGGTACTTTAAATGTTCATACAGGGGAAGCTAGCCAGTGAGAGAATATTTAGAGTACAGGAATGTGTGAGTATGTCAGAACCCATGATGAATCCACAGGTCTTATTAAGCAGTACCCTCACCCTATCCACAACAGTGTCAGAGGCAGCCCCATAAGAGAGAGGCCATAATCGATGATTGGGAGGACAGAGCTGGCTACGGCTAGGCTCTTGGCCTCATGAGTTAGGTTCAGGCATTGTCTGAAGAGGGCCCCTAATTTTCTGTTGGCCAGACCAACACTGTTATCGACATACTCAGTGAAAGTAAAAGACTCATCCAGTGTAACCCCCAGGTATCTGAAGGTGGACACCTGTTCAAGTGGCTTGTCTTGAGTGTTCAGAATGGTCAAGGGGGAATATTGCTCCTTTGGTGGGTACCAGCAAAGAGCATGGTTTTAGTTTTTATAATTAATGACAACTTTATTCTGCTTGAACCAGTGTTCAAGGTACTCAAAGCTGCTTTGAAGCCCACTAGTGATGACCTTGTGCTGAGGGCTGCTATTGAAAATGACCGCATCATCGGCAGCTTCCGTGTTTGTGGGCATGCACCCGGAAGGCCATCAATAAAGAGATTGAAAGGAAGGGGTCTGAGTATTGATCCCTGTGGAACTCCAACAGAGACCCATTGTGCTTCTTAGAGCACCCCATCTATCCTAACCCTCTCTGTGTGTGCCCTGAGAGGTAGCAATGGAACCAAGACACTGACTCAGGAAAGAGATCAGGACAGTGAAGTTTTAGCAGCAACAAGGGGTGATCAACAAGCTTGAACACCTTGGTAAGATCCACATATGTAGCACTCACTAGATGTCCTTTATCAAGGGCTTCATGTAGGTGAGTAGTGAATTCAATGAGTGCCGTAGTGGTACTATACAGTTTTCTAAAGCCATGTTGTTGGCAACAGAACAGGCTGTATTTCCCTGAGGTAAGAAACCAGCTAATCAGAGACTATTCTTTCAAGTGCTTTAGAGAGGGGAGCCAGGATGGAGATGGGCCTTTAGTTGGCCACACTAATACGATCCCCACCCTTAAGTACAGGAGTAACTATGGTGGCCTTCCAGATCTCTGGGAATAGGCAGAACTGCAGGGAGAGGTTAAATGTCTTTGTTAGAGTCAATGCCACCTCTTCAAGGACCTGTGCTAGTATTAGCATCTCAATCTTATCACTACCCAATCTTTTTTTGCCAATAACTCTTCTTAGGTATTTGATAGTTACCTTGGGAGATACCTGCCTGAAGTAAAATTCAGGAAGGTTATTTGCTTAATTGTCCTGGACCTTCTGCAAAGTCACCCATGGTTTCCAAACCTGTTAGCAGGACCGAGGTTAGGTCAGTGAATGCAAAATTGAAGGCATTTGCTATTTCAGCTGTGGTTTATAGTTACTAGATGTTAGTTATGTTGTTTTCTAGTCATTTCCTAATAGCGCACTCCCTCGTTTATTTAAATGTAGACCGTCTCGACTGTAAAGTCTGTAATTGTTTTCAAATGTCTCCCAGTGTGGAAGACATTTTATTCTTTTTTCTAGGTTCCATTTCTGGAGGCACTCATTAGTGCCTTTGATTTTGTGCTGCTTGAGTCATCTTGCCCTTGGAACAGGTAGCAGCTCTGAATAGGAAATCTCACAACCTTTCTGTTTCAATATATTATTGAGTGTAATGAAGTCCTTTTTCATCTCTTCTATGTCAGAGTGGCCTACATTATTAGTCCCTACATGGACAACTACAAGGGGATTTTTTCTCAGCATTCTTTAGGATATTTTTGTACAGGTTCATAATGTCTGAAATTTTTGCTCCCCTAAAACTACTTCACGTGCGATTGTACTTGTCAGGATTACAAATATGCCTATTGCAGAATTTAAAGATGGAGTCTCCCAAAACATATGATTACTGTTGTTTTTTTTTCCTTCCATCTGTAAACCTCCCTCAGTGGCTTGTTCTGTATTGATAGGTTCATACTGTATTTCCTCAGTGGATTGTTCTGTGCTAATAGGCTCAAGTTGTGTTTCCTCAGTAACATGTTCTGTGGTAATGGGTTCAGGCTGTGTTTTGTCTTCTAAAAACAATAAAGGGTCATATTGGTTTGTTAACAGTATTTGAAAATTCATAGCCCTTCTGCTTGGGCCTGCGAGTATGCTGGGGGAGAGATGCAAGTAACTAACACTGCACCTACCACCGTCCAATACTAAGCAGCTAAGATATTTTTTATTAATGCTGGCTGGGGGATGGGGTATATTATAATGGCTGTTCTAGAGTAGAGCAGACCAAAAAAATGGCTAATGAATGATCAAATAAGCAGCAGTGAGAGCGCGCTCACCCTACCTATGTGATGCAGCTGCACTGCATGCCCCAGTGTACTATGGTATGGTACACTACCTGGTCCAACAGGTGGTATAGTTTTGTAATACTACTTATACTCAACAACATCTTTTAAACAAGAAACGAAAGATATCTTCTTACTGACCACCATCCAGGCAGTCACATTAGTCAAGTGCAGTACTGTCAATAATAAATGAACAGTTTGCCACTACTGTGTGTGCACCTGATGACACATAATGATAATTACATCCTTCCTAGTTCCAAGGAACAATTGCTGCCAGTGCTAAGTATGTTAACAAGTATATAATAACTGGGGAGCATTTTCTCCTATAGGGAAACCAGGTTATAATTCACTGTCATAACCTGTGGATTATAACGGCAGACATGCACCAGGTTTCCCTCACTCTGCATCTGTGCTTGCTGCCTAATGGAGTCCACACACTGTCTCTCCCCGATCTGTGCATCGCCACCAGGACTTACCTCGGGATTGGGACAGGTTGGTTACACTTTTGAGTTTTTTTATTTTACTATTTAAAAATGTGACAGCCACAAAATCTTCAGGCTGTACTTCTTTTGTTTTATGCTTGACAGGGGAAAAAAAGGAAAAATGGCACTTCCCTCCCTGCTACCATGCCTCAACTGAAAACAAAAAAACACAAAAGGAGGTATGAGAGACTGGGATCTGCAATGCTCTTAAAAGAGCAAGGAGTTAAATTTCGGTTGGGGGGGCACTTTAAACACCACCACCACTACTACCATGAATGCTGCTTAAATTATTTCAACAGCAACACCATCTACTGCCAGTACCAACTTCTATAATCACTGGGTAGTGTTTTCAAGGTGAGAAAACAACTCCCCAGCAATTATATAAAACAATATATGGGGGAGTGCAAAACTTGAATTTAATGCACACCCTCAGGGTGGGATGCTTTAATAAACCCCTTGGACTTTTCCCTCGGGGTTTATGTAGCGTCGCACCCTTTGGATGTGCATTAAATATAGAATAATACATGGGGTGGTGTGCTTTAATGAGATTTTACACACACTCCGAGGTGTTGGTTGCTGCATAAACCCCGAGATCCAAGCTCGAGGGGTTTATTTAAGCATCCAGCACTGAGGGGGGTGTGTGTAAAATCTCAAGTTAAACACACCACCCCATGTTTTATTTTATATAATTGCTGGGGATCTTTTTTTCACCAGAAACTGTATAAAATAAAACTATGTCTCTCCGCTATGGGTTTCAGCGGCTGTCTGTGGTCTGAAGTGGTGACTGGTGAAAGGCCAAGTTTCCTTTGTTTTTTTTTCTTTATTTCTTTTTTTAAACTGCCGTTTAAAAATTCCCCACCCCCGGCCAGATATTTATTTGTTTTAATAAACTTACCGCTGACTCCATGTGGCAGTGTGACCAGCGTCGGGGAATGCCAGCTGGCATGGAAGCAGGACTGAGTGCAGTTAGCACATGCACACAAGGGACACCCACAGGTTATAACGGCAAATTATAACCTAGTTTCCCTATGGGGAAAAAATAATCCTCAGTTATTATATTCTCATTATGCACTACCCCCCATATATTATTCTATATATAATATAAAATATAATCTCAGTCCAGTTACTGTAACTGAGATACTGTATAGTATTGCATCATACTACAAACAGTGAATGATTTAACTTAGTAGCATTTTTCTCTAGTAATCACAGCCAGACATGATTATGGAGGAATACAAAAATTAAATGTATATTATTTATCCAAGGAAGAGTATTTAGGCTTCAGCTAAGCCATCTGTTGTAAGAAAATGAGAACAGCAACTATAGTATTAACATCATAGTACAGTACAGTCAGGTGGTAAATTAATATACAAGTATTTTTTATGCAGTTGCTGACAAATAATAGTAGTAAGCAATGCCCACCTTCCATATCAGATAAGTAGTACTATTAAGTACAGAAAGTTTGGGACATGAAATGCAGTTGTTTGCTGCATTATATGGACTCTGGACCCACTGGTGTTATTATTTTTTTATGTACCTGTGCTCATTGTGTCCATTCAGGTAATCCTGGTCTGGCCTTTTCTGACCTGACTTGCTGCCACTATCTCATGTGTGTCTCATGTATACAATTAGTACATCCTATTCACAAAAGACTGTTCACCACAGGCACAATGGGAGAAACTGTTTCATGAATAGGACCTGCTCAGAGTTGGTAGGCAAATGTTTCATTCAGGTATCATATTTGAAATTAAAGTGTGGAATGCTGAGTTTCAGAAATGTAAAATGATCAGCGTTTTCTGGTGTCAAACAGGAATTGTGTCAGTAATAATGTTATCAGCTGAACTAAATAATCATTCTGAACAGACACTGGTCGGAAGACAATTCATGTACTTCATTGCAATTTGTACTAAAGCAGGCAACATACTTTGTCTTGGTTTCCAGTATTTCAAAAGATCAGCATTCCAATTAATATTGGGCTCTGCCAGGTACATCTCAACAATGGTCTGTGCTGAGACTGGGCTAGAAGAAATGGACAAAGATGTTACAATTACATCTTGTAAGTGAATCCACAGACCTGAAGATGAACCGTGTAACTGTGGGACAATGCTATTTTTGGATGGTGTTGAAGAAGAAGATCTTGCCACAGTGGCCACAGTGGCCAAAGAGGGAAACAAATGCTGGAACACCAGAGGAGGGTCTGCCTGATGCTATGCTGTGCTGTGATGAAGACTGTGAATCTGATGCTGTACTCCATTCCATGACAGCATGCACGTCATCAAATATTTCTTGTTTATTTACCTCGAAAGAAATGTCATCATCATTCAATAGTTACTTTGATTTGTATCATGGGTCCAAGATTGTTGCTTTAATGTTCTGTTCTGACTGAAACATTTTACATAGTTTTTCATCTCCATTAACCTTTCTGATCATTTGTCTTGTGATATCTTTTTGTACTCTGGTGGGCAATCTGTCAGCACCACTGGCAGCATGTGTCATGGAATTGTCTGTGTTCCTTAAATTTTTCCTAATTGGATTCAGTCTGAATTTTCAAATTCTTATTAAGGATATCACCTGGCTCAGAGTTGTTGTGCTTGCACTCACCTCTCTGATGATTCCTCAAATAGCTGGAGGAGTGCCGATCTGCCGGCACAGCAGTAAGGTGTCCGTTTGTGGTGCCAACATCCTGGGTCTGGTGATGGACTCTGGAATTGGAGGGCCAGCCAGATGGAGAAGAACTGAGCATCCCAGGGACTGTTCTCCTTCTCTGGGGTGAGAGGGGAAAAGTGTCTGTTGCAATGCGGACCTCTGGCAGAGGCTGGGGGTACCACTGCTACCAGAACCACATGTTTGGGGGTGGGGCAGACACTGGCATCATTGTATGTCTCCACCTCCAGGAATCCAGCATATAGTACAAAAAATGCCAGCTCCATTCATAATGGTCTCTGCCTCCACTGCTGCTCCCATTAAGACTAATGTCTGCCAGGGGTTCTGCTCCTGTGGCCCCACCCTGGGGGATAAACCAGGACAAGAGACCAAGTTCCTTGGGGAGGGGGTGCTCACCTGGTGGTCCCATCCAGGAGGGTAAAGCCTGGGCATATGGAGGCACCAAGCGGGTTGGGGGGGCAAAATCCTCCAGTAGGAGGGGAGGGAGACCGGAGGAAAATAAATAGCTGGAGGAGTAAAATTAGAAACTCCAGCATGGCTCACTGTGGTGGAGTAATATAGACATCTGCATCAGTATTTTTATTTTTCAAGGTGTACTGTCTGACAGCTTTCATTTGTTACAGCAGCCTTTGGAACATAAGAAAGGTTGAATTCCACCTGCAGTATTAGAGATACCTTGGATCAGTCTGTGAAAAGATAGTTTGTGCTCCTCCTTTATTTTTTCAAACAAGTGACAAGCTTCTCTTGAGTGACTGAAATAAGTGCAGATATTTTTAGCAGTGTTAAAAAGAGCCTTAATATCCCTGTCCTCATCAAGAAAACTGTGAACTATTAAATTCAAGCAGTGTGCAAAGCTGCAGATGTGAACAAAGCCAACCTCTTCCAAGGCCTTCCTTATGTTCAACCCATTATCTGCAGCTATAAAGTCAACTGACAGTCCCTGTGATGTGAGACATTGCTGTATTGGTTGTTTTAGCTCCTCACTGATACTGTAAAAGTTATGCTGAGATGGAAAATAAACTAGTCTAAGAACAGCAAACTGCATTTCCCCATCCCCACAAGAATTTCAAAAACATGCCCTATGTACAGTGACAGACATGAAGGGTTCAGGCTGACAGCTTATCCAGATATCTGTTGTAAGACACCCCCTTCCCAACAGCACTGGCTAAAACTCGTCTGAGTTTTTCATATACAACATCGTAGAGATGTGGAATCCCTGTTGAGAAGTATTTTCTCAATGGTATATTATCTCTCTCTCCCTCTCTCTCTCTATATATATATATAAGAAATATGCAAAATATAAGACTAATATAAGAAATATAATCTTATATATGATATATATACGAAATGGTGCTCAAGAAGAAGGGGATATGCTATGAAGCTGGAGGGGGTAGATTCAGGAGAGATGTGAGGAAGTACTTCTTCACAGAAGGAGTGGTGGATTTCTGGAACAGCCTTCCAGTGGAGGTGGTGAGGGTGAAAACAATGGTGGGGTTCAAGAATGCACGGGATAAGCACAAGGGAATCATAGTGGAAAGGAAGGGGGGGAGGAAGAAAGTGCTGTAGATCATGTATGGTCTGCGGTAATAGTGTAGGTAGAAAGGAATGCACAGACTGTATGGGCCAAGTGTTCCTTATCAGTCATCAAATTCTGTGTTTCTTTGTTTCTATGTTATATCAAGGTTCAAGATACTCAAGCAGTTGCCTGAATCCTAATTATTAACCACATTATATGTTAGCAAGTAAACTGCTATCATCTCTGAAATTTTCGTTGTTATTGTAACAGCAACAGAGTGTGCCAAGGGATAGTTGACTTTATGTTTGTATGTTTCTGAGATGGTAAGCTGTTTCCTTGAATGGGGAAGGGGGGGCTTTTGAAAACATGGCCACTATCAGTAACACTAGGACTTAAGAGTCATTTGAATGGAAGAAAGTGCTGGAGGTGTTTCTGTATTACTGTGGGGGCTGCCATTGCTTTCATCTGTCAGAGTTACCCCTGAGTGTAGTGAGCTATCATCACTGTCACTTTCTCTTCTATTCTCAAAAACTGATTTCTCATTAATGTTATGACATCTGTCTAGGTGCCTTTTCAGTGCTGAAGTTCCCAATGCTCCTTGCTTTCTAGCCCTGCTAATTGTCCATTTACAAATAGCACATGTTGCCACAAACTCATTAGAAGCACTAACAGAGAAGTATGACCAAACAAAACATTATATCTTCTTTGTTTTTTTTTGCCTGGAGGTAGGCATTGCAGCATAATCACCTTTTCAGGGATTTTTTTATTCCAGATTTTTCTTGGGCCTGCTCCTGTTGTGCTTTACTCCCTTCCTCTAATCCACTTTCCTCGTCCTCATCAACCATAGAATTAATATAGAATAACGCATGGGGAAGTGTGGTTAATGATGATTTTATGCACATCCGAGGTGTGTGATGCCCCATAAACCCCAATTGTGAAGCCCAAGAGTCTTTTCCCAATTTGCTTTTAATATTGTTCATAGATTCTTGTAGGTGATTTTTTTGTGAGGCAATTGAGTTAGCTGTCTTACATCTTCCTGAATCTTTTTAGTATTTTTTATCAGTGTTTTGGCCCAAGATGGTGGTTCTAAGGATGCTTTCCCTTCCTCTGCATTTTGCTTCTGCCTTGACTTGCCTTCGCTCATGCATGTTTCTCCATTTACCTTATTTTCCTGCCTCTTAGAATTTTTATCCTTCCATATTTGTTGGATCTGGTCCTCTGGAGCTCTCTTGTCTGGTGCAGATGTCCTTGTATCGGACTTTGGTTGATTTTTGGGTAGTATTCCATTATCTATTGTTTTCAGTGTATGTGAAATTATAGGACACTTTATCTGTGCTTGTTTTTTTGCTTGCCTTGTAATCTGCGAATGCGAGGTTTCAGCTCATGCCCTAATAGTCTGCTTTTCTATTTTGTCTGATTCTTGTGCTTTAACTGAGTCTTCTGAACTGTCTGACTCTGTTCTTCTCTTTGATTTTAATGATTCTGTGCCTTAATTGTCTTTTTCATGTTTTCTTTTTGAGCACACTTTTTTCCATGTCTTTTTGCTATGATGAGTTCTCCTTCTGCATTGAATAAACGTTTGTGTTTTATGTATTTACTGCTCTTCATCACTATAAAAATCACTGATAATTCCTGTTTGCTTCTGTTTCTAAAATTTCAAAGGCTTTAGCTTCTTTTGCCATCATTGATGGCATGTGTGCTGTTCGGTGTACTATTCCTTTTAAGGATCCAATAGTAAATACTGAGGCTTGTTTTGTCATTGTGCTTGCATATCTCTTTAAGCATCTGCCATTACATTTAAATTGTTGGAGTTTTTGGGCCACACTGTCTTTATATTATTTATACAATACTTATATATTTATAATTCTTTTTGCTGCTGTTTGTAAATACAGTGGAACCCTGTTATATGTACACCCTAAATGCCAAGCAAAAATGTTCTTATAACCAGGATGTTCTTATAACAGAGTTTCACTGAAAACAATGAAAATATATGCACCATCCATGGTTAACATGATGAAATTGGGCTCAAACTAGTTTTTAGATAACTCAGTATTAACAGTAGTATAACATACCTTTTTAAAAGAGCGCTTGCTCACACTATCAGTGTGATGTTGTAAAATCCATTTAGTGTCTCACCTAACTATGAAGAAATATGTGTTGTTTCCTTCATGAGGCATCTTTCACACATTCACATACCTTCCAGTATAAAAATTAAATTGAATTGAATTGAATTTACTACTTAAGTGACTATTAATGAGCAGACTAGACGATGATTCAGCTTAGGCTTAGCACACTCAGAGGTGATAATAACCATCTACCACTGTCTCTGGAAAAAAAAATTCTTATAAATGGGCTTTACTGGCATTTAAAATAATGGGCAAAAATTGGGGCATCCAAACAATGTTCTTATAAACGGGATGTTCTTATAAGTGGGCTCCACTGTATATTGGAGTATAAACACAGTACACAATCTTCCTTTACTTAAACTTAACCTGGGCTACTTCTTACCACCAATACTTTCAATGCAGTTCATTTAAGCAATGGACTTTATAAACAGTATTACCTCAAAAACAATTATATTTTTTGTTTAACGCGATGCATTGAGCATTATATTGTGCTTAACTGAAATATGTCTCTGTCTCTATCTTAATCCTCAGTTATTAGTGAAAACCACAATATGTTGCTGCCTTATAGAAAATATCCATATTTTTGTTAATATTATTCCTACAGAAAAGCTCTTGTGGTTTTATCATCATTTCCACAAAACTGAACTTTGGATTGTCATTGTGCTTACATGCTTCTTTAAACATCCTCCTAGAATTTTAAAGAGGGAGTCCAGCCAAAATTTCTGACATCACTAAATTCAGAATTTGGATCAGCATATCCTCAATTAGCCTCATGCCAAAAATGAGATCTCTCAGTTACTGTGTTTAAAAGTTACAAGTAATTTTGTAGCCTGTTCAAAAAAGCCAGTTTCAATGAAGAGCCACTGACGATGTCACAGCCAAAACTCACAGCCTAGTCCTCCCTGCAAGCTACATTATAGGACTTATTTCTCCCATGTTACATAAAACTGCAGTTGTATATAAACATCTGAAAAAGGAAAGCTGACACTGGGTGGGTCACATAATGTGGGTCACAGCATGCATTTCCATAATGTGCAGATGCAAAGTACAGTACTTAAGAATGTGATGGGGGTGTTGGAATGCACTGCAAACATGCCTTTAGAATGACAAAGTTGTGTGCAATTTTTAGAATACTGCAGGGATGATATTTCAAAATGCCACCAGACTACAATTGTGGAAAACAGTAATGACACAATCTCAGAAAGTAGCAGGGATGCACAATTTCGAAATGTGGCTGTGATGTTCAATTTCAGAATGTGGCAGTGGTGTGCAATTTCAGAATGTGGCAGTGATGCACAATTTTGAAATGTGGTGGTGACCACAGTTTCAGAATGTGGTTGTGATGCATAGCTTCAGAATATGGTGGTGACACACCATTTTGAAATGTGGCAGTGATGCACAATTTCAGAATGTGGTGATGCCACACAATTTCAGAATGTGGCAGTGATGCACATTTTCAGATTGTGGCAGTGATGCACAATTTTGGAATGTGATAGTGGCACAAAATTTCAGAATGTGGTGGTGACTCACAATTTTGGAATATGGCCACGATGCACAATTTTGGAATGCGCCAGTGGCACACAATTTTGGAATGTGGCAGTTGCACATGTCACATGCCCCTGGCCCCTAACCTAGGGCAGCCTGGCAGGACCTCCTATTTGTAGAGAGGATCTCCCTATTCAGGAACTCATGAGCAGGAGTCATGGTTTCAGAAAGACTTACCCCCAAACCTTCCTTTTCCCAGTGGGAGGGTGGATTCTATAGTTTCAAGTTCCCTTGACTCTGCACTACTTTCAGTATTTGAATCCCACCACGGCCACTGGCTACATCTTACCTAGGTAGTTTTATATGATAGCCGAGCGGATTCTATCTTTTTAGGCACACAGTCTTTTCAAAACTCTTCTGTTTAAATGTTAAATCACACAACCAGACCCCAGGCAGAGTTGATAAGAAAATCATAAAAGTTTACTTAAAATAAAAGCAATACAGCAAAGTCTGCAGTTTAGAAGAACTTTGAAATGCAGACAATATCAAAAGTAAAACTGGATGGTTCACAGAAAACACTAGATACTGTATTCTAAACTATGCCTTGCTTTGATGTTAAAGTTCAGACAAGATTTTAAATGTCCTGGTAGAGATGACAGTTCATTAGGCAATAGACTTTCATAGCAAGTCCTTGATTCCAGACTCTGGATGTCCTTTTATAAAGGCTTCAGATGTTGCATTTGTGCAAAGTCTTGGTTTCCAAAATTCTGACTTAAAAATCAGAATTTTCTGTTCAGTATGTGGCAAGTCAAATTTTCCACACACTCAGGACTGGGTTTTGAGAATTTTCTGGGCCTACACATATACTTCTGGCTACAAGTATATGCCAGCTGGAAACAGATTATATGCCTTCCAACTTAAACACTATTCAACTGCTCTGAATTCCAAATGTATCTGATTATGTACACATGGTCATTTTTTTGGCCACACCTACCCATTTCCCTCTGGAGTGGGGTTAAATGGTTCCAAGACAAAACAGATATTAGGGTGCAACAAGTTACCTTTCCCTGTAGGTGTCACTGTGGTTCCATGCCAATCCCAGTGACATCTGGTCTGTGCATTTGGCTTAACCTCTGACCCCTAGGTCATTACATCATCCCTTCCCTCTCATGGAAAGCCACAGTGGGATGTTTTATGCTTTCCTGGGGCCATATACCTGTCTCCCCTTATCTTGAAATGTAACAGGTCCACACTAGCCTTTATAGAAATACCAGTTATTTTGTAGTTACCTGTTAAAGGGACAGTGTCTTAATTCTAAAGTGCATTACATCATATACAACATGAGCCCACATAAATGGATATCGGCCTATCATGCGAAGGCACACAGTTTCAGAATGTGATGGTGACACACAGTTTCAGAATATTTTGGTGATGCACAGTTTTGGAATGTGGCAGTTATGCACAATTTCAGAATGTGGCAGTGATGCACAATTTCATAATCTGGCAGTGATACAAACATATGAACATATGAAAATGACAGCAGAGACAGGCCATAAAGTTTATCGAGTCTGCTTGAGTACACAGCTCCCAGCCTAATCTACTGCAGCTGTCCCCTCCCACACCTTGCAGGTCCATCTGATTTATCGCCCCCTTCTGCCAGCTCCCCAATCCGCAGCTCCTCCCAGTTTTGACCTTATTTTTGACCCTGTTCCACACCCTCTTAAAACTGCCCACAAATTTCAATGATATCACCTCCTCTTGCAGTGCATTCCACCTCACTACTACCCTCTGTGTGAAGTAGTACCTTCTCATTTCCAACCTGAATCTTCCACCTTCCAGTTTCAGACTGTATCCCCTTGTGTCTCTCTCCCCTTTAAACTAAACATGCCCTCAGCACTAACCCAATTCATGCCCTTTAAGTATTTGAAGCTCTTAATCATATCCCCTGTCTCCGTTCTATCCTCCAGGAAATATATGTTGAGCTCCTCCAGTCTTTCCTCATATGGTTTGTCCCCCAGTCCAAGGATCACCTTTGTCACCCTGCATTGGACCCCTTCCAGTAGTTTGACATCCTTTTTTAAATAAGGGGTACTAGAGCTATACACAGTATTTCAAACGAGGTCTCACTAGCAACCTGTGCAGTGGCAGAATGATTTCCTCTCTTCTAGAGGTGATTCCCCTGGCAATGCACCCAGCAACTAGTTTGCCTTGGCCGCCACCTTCCTACACTGTGCTGAGTGATTCATGTCCCCTGTAACTAGTACTCCCAGATCCTTCTCCTCCACTGAAATGGATAACTGCACTCCTCCCAGCCAGTAGCAATTCCCAGAGTTCCTGGCTCACAAGTGCATGACTTTGTACTTCTTAGCATTGAACCCCAGCTGCTATGCATCTATCCAGTGCTCAAGTCTTGCCAAATCCTCTTGGATTACCTGCCCCTTTCCACATAATCCACCTCCACATCAATCTTTGTATCCTTTGCAAAAAGGCTGATCTTGCTCCTAATCCTATCTGATATGTTGGCAATGAAGATGTTAAATAGCATTGTTCCTAGTACTGAGCCTTGTGGGACCCCGCTGGATACAGCTCTGGGAGTTGAGAACTCTCTCCCTACAACTACCCTCTGCTGTCTGTCCTGTAGCCAGCATCTAACCCATCCAACCAGTTTCTCCCCTGCTCCCAGGTTTTCAGCTTACTAGTCAACCTTCCATGTGGCACTGAGTTGAAGGCCTTGCTGAAGTCCAGATACAGGACATCCACCACATGGCCCCAATTGAGTACCCTTGTCACCCAGTCAAAAAAGTCAACCAGGTTTGTCTGGCAGGATCTTCCCGAGACAAACCCATGTTGCCTATCATCCTGGAGACTATTCTCCTGCAGAAAGATCACCAACCTCTCTTTAAGGATAGTCTCCATTAGCTTTCCCATGATGGAGGTACCGGTGTGTAGTTACTTGTTTGTCCTTGGGACCACGCTTATGGAGGGGCACCACGTGTGCAATCCTCCAGTCCTGGGGCATGCACCCAGTCCCAGGGAGGTGTTGAAGAAGTCTGCCAGAGGTCCAACCAGGACCTCCACCAACTCCTTCAGGACTCTTGAATGCACACCGTCCATCCATGGTTCTTTATCCACCTGCAGGGACCTAAGGCCCTCCAACACCCTGCTCACTGGGGTCTCCCCATCCATTACCCCCGCTTCCCTGTACCCACCCCGCCTTTTCCCTGGGACATAGGCTCTCTCTCTGGTAAACATTGAACAGAAGTACTCATTCAGAGCTTCTGCCTGCTCTGCCCCCTTTTCTGCCCATCCCCATCTTTCTTGATCCTGACTTACTTCTCCCTTACGTACCTAAAGAAATCCGTTTCCCCTTTTCTGTTCCTCTGTGCCAGCCTTAGCTCCCTTGAAGCCTTGACTGCCCTGACTACTTTACTCACCTCTCTGAATTTCCTCACATACTTCTCCCTGTACTCCTCTGTTTGGATCTCTTATAGCTTCTGAAGGCAGCTCTTTTCTCCCTCACCCTCTCTACTACCTCACTGCTCAACCAGCTCAGGTTTTTGGACCTGACCTTCTTACTGTGGATCTTTGTACATGAGTTACTGGCCTCTGCCAGACCCAGCTTGATGATGGCCCACAGAAACATAGACTTTGATGGCAGATAAGGACCACTTGGCCCACCCAGTCTACCCATTTCCCTACCTATTGGATAAGCTGCAGTTCCTAGTTAACCAACAGCCTACTTCTTCCTAACCCCCACCAGAATTGCCTTATGTCTGTCCCGTGCATTCTTGAATTCCCCCACTGTTTTTGACCCCACAACCTCCTCAGGAAGGTCATTACATGTGTCCATCACCCTCTCCATGAAAAAATACTTCCTCACGTTGCCCCTGAGCCACCCCCCTTCTATTTTCAAATTGTGCCTCCTTGAAGTTACACATCTCTTTTTCTGAAAGATGCTACCCTCTTGGACTTTGGTGATTCCCTTGAGGTACTTAAAAGTTTCTATCATGTCCCCACTCTTCCTCCTTTCCTTGAGGGTATACATATTAAGCTCATTTAGTCTCTCTTCATATGGCTTCTGGTGTAGACCCTGCACCATTTTAGTTGCCCTTCTCTGGACTGCCTCCATCCTGTCCATGTCCCTGTGAAGATGGGTCTCCAGAACTGCATGCAGTACTCCAGATGGGGTCTCACCAACTATCTGTACAGAGGGATACCAACTTCCTGTTTTCTACTGGTGATGCCTCTCCCTATACATCCCAGTATCCCCAGCCCTCCTTACTGCCTTCTCACATTGCTTGCTTACCTTTAGGTCATCTGATATGACCTAAAGGTAAGCAAGCCCATTCCTGATCAGCATCCATGTCTGGTCGGATGTTGGTGAGGTGTTCTTCCAGTATGCCTCCCATCCTGCCAAAGTCTGCTCTTCTGAAGTTGACTACCTTTGTCTTGGTTCTGGCTGCCTCCTTACCTAGCTTGAGGAAGAACCACACTTTGTGGTGGTCACTTCCTGCTGGGGTTTTTTCCACCCCTACATCCTGGACATGCTCTCCATCCGTGAACACAAGGTCCAGTATGTTTCCCTCCCTGGTTGGCTCCATTACACTCTGCATCAGGAAGCCATCCTAGAAGGCTTCCAGGAGGACCTGTTCCCTGGCACTTGTGGTAGCTGGGGTGCTCCAATCTACCCCTGGCAGATTGAAATCCCTTACTATCACAGTATTGCCCTTACCACTAAATCTCATTTGCTCCCCCAACTCCCTGTCAATTTCCTGATTTTGAGAGGTTGGCCTGTACATCACCCCCAATCTAACCATCCTGCCTTTTGAGCTCTGGAGCTGTACCCATAAGGCTTCAGCCCTGCCCTCCTCCCCCTTCCTCCCTGTTGCACAGTATCTCTTCCATTACATAAATAGCCATCCCCCTTTTCCTTTTTCTCTGTCCCTATGGTACAGTCTGTACCCAGGGATCACTAGGTCCCAGTCATGGTATTAAGTGACCCATGTCTCAGTGATGGCTGTTATGTACACCTCTCTTTCCGACATCAGTGCCTGCAACTCTACTGTCTTCTTTCTCAGGCTCCTTGCATTCAAGGAAACCACCCTCCATCATGATCCCTGCCCCTCCTCACCCTTCTACTCTACTCTGTCACCTCCCCTTTTTGAATTCTTCTCCTAATTAGTTGGGGGGGGAGGCCTAATGGACTCCGTTGCCTGGTGACATGGTCTGTCATCCAACCCTTCACCCCACCTTACTTAGTTTAAATTAATTCTGGATGCTATATACTCCCCCAGCTTTTGATTCAGGACCCCTGAGCCTTCCTTACTCAAATGCAGTCTATCTGGTGTATGCACCATTTCATTGTGATACACAATTGCAGAGTGTGGCGGGGATGTGATGCACAATTTTTAAATGTGGTGGGTGTGTACAGTTCTGGAATGTGGCAGGGACAAGCAATTTCAGAATAAAATGGTATGTTCTGTCACATTCTGACAGGGTGCATCCCCACTCTATTCTGAAATTGCCATTCCCCACCAAATTCCTCGATGTGTGTCCATGTTGCATTCTGAGATTGAGTGTCCTATCACATTTCAAGATGGTGCATCCCTGACACATTATGAGATTTCATGCCCCCCTCACTCTAAAATAGTGCACCACCTTGAAATTCTATACCTTGGTGCAGTGCTGCATTCCAAAACCACCTTCTGACACATTCTTAAGTGCAGTACCATGCACCTGAACATTCTGAAAACAAGCACTGCAGCCAACCATATGCCAGTGTTTTTTTTATTTTTAAATGACTGCTACAGCTACAGTTCCTTAAACTTTGGAGAAATAGGTGCTATAATTTTGCTGAAAGGGAGTACTAGGCTGTGAGTTCCAGTTATGACATCATCAGTGGCTCTTAACTGAAATTGGTTCTTTTGAACAGTGAGTGAAATCAGGGTTAAAAAAAATAGCTCATAACTTTAAAAGGAAGTAACGCAGAACCTAATTTTTGGTGTGAGTTTTATTGAGCATATACTGATGAGAAGACTTGGTTTGCTGGCCAAGGCACCTAGCTTCACCTGAGCTCTTTCCTTCTAAGACTGCTTGAAAGGCAGAGTAGAGAAACTTACCAGAGCAAGGGAGAAGGATTAAGACTAGTTTGGCTAACAGATTTACTGTGTGGTGGTGTTTTATTTTTTACTCACAGGATTGCTACTGTTTGTTGCTAACATTTCATTGCTTTATTTTTCTCTGATTCAAATTATTTGTTGCTGGTACACCTTCTTCTGCATTATTACAAGGTGTGCCTACAGGTGTGTACTAACAGATTACTGCTGTAATCTTCTGATTCAAATTGTCTTTTGCAAAATTATATCTTCTGTTACTGCTTTATTTTCTCTGGAGCAAAGTGTTTCTTAAGGGTATATCTTCTCTGAAATTATTACAGGTGGTGCTTTACAGGTTTTACAGTTTTATCTAACATTAGGATAAGCTTTCAGGGTTACTGCATTTGTTGTTGACTGATTGTTTCTGCTTACCTCCTTGTTCTTTCGTCCGTGGTTCTTCTTTTTAGGCGGGGAAGGGCCAGCCACCCACCCATCCCCAACCACCCCACGCTACACTCCTTTTATAGGGTACCACCGGTTAGACATTTCCTGTTAGAAGAGCAGGAAGGCGGATCAGTGGGGCCTACAAGGTGATCTCATTTACAGGGCATTAGTAATTTAACTTGTTATAACAAGTTAAAGCACAATTAAACCATTACTTGCATTTTTTCCTTTTTTTCTTCAATCATTTTGACTAGGTTACAAACCCAGCAACTTATTTGGAATGGATTTCATTAACTGCAGGTACTGTGGAACAATTTTCAGAAGGACAGCCTACAGGATTTAGGACACTGTCCCACATGCTGGGCCTTTGAGATCTTAGGTCTCAGCTCCGGGCAGCATGGGCAGAGATTGCTCACCTCAAATTTCATATTGAAGAGGAAATACATTATAAGAACCACCCGCCATTTCCCCAGCATCCAAACAGAAAACCCCCGACTGCAGAGGGTAGTTGGTCCAGGAGGTGACAGGTGGTTAGGAGGAGCAAATCAGGTGCCCATCACTCTCTGCTCTCCAACACATTACCTCCAAAACCATATAAACACTACAAACAGGTATCTGCCTCTATCTCTGAAATCAAATAAAGAGGCAGAAGACACTGCAGAGCAGGACACTGTGGCACAGGAGCTAGCACAACAATACTCACCCAAATCAGGAACCAAAACTAAACAAGCACAAAGGAAATCCAAAAACTTGATCATAGGAGACTCCATGATTCGGGAGTTGATACCCATCTCCAGCCAGGGGAGATCAGATGTCTCCAGGTACATCTTCATGGAGAGACACTGACCGCATTGCTAAAATTGTTCACAGCAAAGCAGGAGAAAACATTGATGTCCTAGTACACATAGGGACTATCGATTCGCCAGCCGGTCAGTTGTGGAGACCAAGGAACACCTGACTAAGCTGGGTGACAAACTATCATCTATTTCGTCGGCATCTCCTTCTCTGAGATCTTGCCAGTCTGGGAGAGGGGCAGATGGACTGGAAGGTCAGAAAGGGAGATGGGGAGCTAAACATGTGGCTCAAGGACTGGTGCCAGGAAAAAGGACACAGATTTGTAGGAACTGGCAACAGTTCTGGGAGCGAAGTTCTTTAAATTTGATGGACTGCATCTGACTAAAGAGGGAGTCAGTGCATTGGGGCAGAAGTTTGACGCTTTTGCAGAATATTTAAACTAGCAAATGGGGAGAGGGGTGCAGCACCCCATACGCCGAATGGAAGAACACCTCCCCTCAGCTTAGTGGTCAAACAGGAATTAGCCGCATTTGTCAGTTCATTTGCATCACTAGGTAAGAAAAAAGGTTTGTCTCCCACACGATGCACAGGGGTAATGCCAAATTCACCCAACAACTAACACACCAAAATCTGGCCAATGGAAAATCATGTCACAAATGCTCACAGCCTGGGAAATAAGATCCCAGACCTGCAGGCAATAATGTCAGAGGCTAAACTGGACATAGTAGCAATTAGTGAGACATGGTTTCACCAGTAACCACACTTGGGAGACTTCAGTACCTGGCTATGTATTGTTCAGAAGAGACCGAGGTGCAAAAAGGGGGAGGAGGGCCCTGTATGTTAATGAAAATATCAAAGCTACAGAAATTCAGAATACACATAAGGAGCCAGAAGAACTGTGGGTCACCCTGGAAACAGGAAATGGGACAGCCATAAGAACTGGGAGTTGTCTACAGGCCCCAGACCAGAGGGAGGACATAGACACATTACTGTTAGAAGATATACAAAACATGACAGCTAAAGGGGAGGTTCTGATAATGGGAGACTTCAACATGCCAGATACAGATTGGTCAATACCAGCAGGAACATCTGCCAGAACTAGACTCATAGTGGATTCCCTGCAGGGGGAGGGCCTCAAACAACTGGTACAACAACCCACAAGAGACAGGGCTATCCTAGATCTAGTACTGACTAACAAAGAAGGGATCACAGATCTCCAGGTAGAAGGTCACCTGGGGGCCAGTGACCATCACATGGTATGGTTCAATTTGGCTACTACATCTAATTCATCCCATTCCAAGGCAAAAATATGGGACTTCAGAGGAGCTGACTTTGATAAGATGGCCAACAGAGTTAAGCTAGCCCTGGCAAAAAGAAACACAGGTGAGGAGGTACAGGCTAAGGGCAAGCATTAAGGATACAATACTTGAAGCAACATCCCATTGTGTTAGGACAGAAAAGGAAGTGCAAAAGAAGAAGGAAACCACTTTGGTTCTCAAATACAGTAGCAGAAAAGGTCAGAGCCAAAAGGCTGGCCTTCAGGAAATATAAGGGAACACAGCGGGATGAAGATAGGAGGCATACCAAACTGCCCTAAGGGAAGCAGGAAGGCAGTAAGGCAGGCAAAGTCCCAAACTGAGGAAACACTAGCACGAACAGTAAAAGAAGGTGACAAGACTTTCTATAGCTACATTAGTGAAAGGAGAAAGTCCAGAGGGGTATTGCTAAGCTTAATGGAGAAAAGGAGCATGTGAGGAGGAGGACTGTAAAGGCATCTATCCTAAATAGATACTTTTGCTCAGTATTTACTGAAGAGAAGATAGGCAGGGCCCACAGCTCAGCATCATGGACACAGGGGAGGGAGATGAGCACTACCCCTTCACAAAAGAAAGGGTCCTACAAGAGCTTGCTAAGCTCAGGGTGGATAAGGCAATGGGACCTGATGGCATACATCCCAGGGTACTTAAGGAGCTAAAGGAGGAACTAGCAGAGCCATTAGCAGAATTGTTTAGTGAGTCTCTGAGCACAGGAGAGGTCCCAGAAGACTGGAGAAGGCTTCATGTGATCCCGCTCCACAAGAGTGGTAGCAGGGAGGAGGCAGGAACTACAGACCAGTCAGTCTTACCTCAGTAGTGGGCAAGATTATGGAGGCACCTCTAAGGAAAGGATAGTGCAACACCTGGAATCCATAGGGGCACAGGATCCAAGACAGCATGGGTTTACAAAGGAAGGTCCTGTCAAACTAATCTCATAGATTTCTTTGACTGGGTAACCAGAGTGGTGGACCAAGGGGAGCAGTTGATGTCGCCTACCTTGACTTCAGCAAAGCTTTGACACTGTTCCACATAGAAGATTGATAACAAGCTAGGTAGGCTCGGGTGGTCAGAAGTTGGTCAACTGGGTGGAAAACTGGTTGACTGGCAGAAAACAGAGAGTGGTGGTAAATGGTATACAGTCAGAAGAGATGCAAGTCACAAGTGGGGTACCTCAGGGATCAGTCCTGGGGCCAGTCCTATTCAACATCTTCATTAGTGACCTCGCAGATGGACTAGAGGGTAAGGCTTGTCTGTTTGCAGATGACACCAAGATCTGCAACAGAGTAGATGATCCAGATGGGGTGGGCAGAATGAGAAGAGATCTGGGTAAACTAGCAAAATGGTCAGAAGAGTGGCAACTGGGATTTAATGCAAAGAAGTGCAAAATCATGCACATAGGGAAGAGAAACCCTGAAGCCACTTATAGGCTGGGAGGGGAGTTGCTAGCAGTCACAAAGGAAGAAAGAGACTTGGGCATCATCATCACTGATGACCTAAAATCATCCAAGCAGACCTCTAAAGCAGTAGGTAAGGCTAGGGGGTGTTGGGTGTATTAGTAGGGGTATCACAAGTCGTAAGAGGGAGGTAATAATCCCTCTGTACAAGACATTGGTTAGGCCCCATCTGGAGTACTGCGTGCAGTATTGGAGGCCACACCTTCACAAGGACATTAACCAAATTGAGGCAGTCCAGAGAAGGGCAACCAAAATGGTGAAGGACTGCATCAGAAGACATATGAGGACAGATTAACGGAGCTCAATATGTATACCCTTGAGCAAAGGAGGGAGAGGTGATATGATCGAGACATTTAAACACCTTAAGGGCATAAACAAGGTGAAAGAGTCTCAACATGTTTAAATATAAGAAAATAGCAGGACAAGAGGACACAGCATGAGATTAGAGGAAGGCCGATTAAGGGGAATGTGAGGAAATTCTTTTTCACAGAAAGGGTGGTAGATGCATGGAATGGCTTACCACAAGAAGTGGTGGCTATGAATACAGTGCAGGGCTTCAAACAGGCATGGGATAGGCATAAGGGAGCAATACAAATGACTATGAATAGATAGGTCACTGACAGAGCAAAGGCCGATGGCGCATTTATAAGGTAGAAAAAGAAATGGGCAGACTGGATGGGCCTTGCGGTCCTTATCTGCCGTCAACTTCTATGTTTCTATGTTTCTATGATGCTAGTTCTGCAATGTAGTACGTTTGGCCAGACTCCCTCTTTAAAGCCTGGTGTTTCTGGACTACATTATCTAGCACCACTGTTTTTCAATAGCTGATTTAATGGCTCACTGTTTTCTTTTTAATTTCAGTGTAGCTCATATAAATAATACATAGCTTTGCTTTTAACCCAGGTTAGTCATTTGTTTAAAAGACAAGATATTAACATTATGTAGCACTTTACTGGTTACTGTCTAAATGCTCAGCTGTTGCTGACTTCAAGAAAGTGTGCAGTCTTGTACGTAATTCTTTAAGTTCCACTTTTTTCCTGTTATGCTGCTCATACAAAATTTCTCTCTTCATTGTGCTTTCATTACCTGTACTTGCAGGGCGTATTGTGTGCTCCTCTGGTACCTCTTTCTCTGCTCTCCTCAAATTGATCTCATTTAAATTGAATCACTTTCAGCCAGAGTCTCAGCTCTTTAGCTTTCTTTTGAACATCCCACTTCCACATTCTCTCAATCTGTGGTTTGCTTTTCCACTGTCAGTGCTCTGTAGTTTAAACTTTTCACCATCCCATTTCTATCGCGATGCTGTCACTGACCACAGTATTATCAGAGGAGCCAAACTTTAGTATGCCAATCTGCAGTTAAACTATGATTGCTGAATGGGTGTTGTAACGTTGCACAGCAGCATTTCTCTTATGTTGAGTGAGCTGAGTGTACCTGTCTACAACCACTTCAGAGAGGTCAGGGGAGAATGCAATATCGCTAGCCGATGTGCATGCCTCTAGCAGCTACCACTATCTCTCATATCTCTTAAACTCCAGCACTACAGCTTCATCATATTCCCTCTGGTCCTGGAGATCTTTCTCATTTGAAAGAGACTCCCCTTCTACACCCTGTTCACCCCCGTGAGGTATTTGCAGGAATCTATCATGTTCCCTCTCACTCTCCACCCTTCCAGGGTGTACATGTTGAGATCTCTAAGCCTCTCACTTTTGATGCAACCTCTGGACCATTTTAGTTGCCCTCCTCTGGACTGCCTCCACTGTGTCTTTGTCCTTTCTGAGGTGTGACATCCATAAAAGAACACAGTACTCCGGGGGGGGGGTCTCCCAAATGAGCAATACAGTGGCAACACGACCTCCCTCCTCCTGCTAGAGATATCTCTACTTATGCATATCAGCATCCCACTAGTCCTACCCACTGTTTTGTCACACTGACCTGCCACTTTGAGGTCATCAGATACAATAACCCAAGGTCCCTTTCCTGCTTAGTAGCTGACAATAACTTACCCCATCCTACAGTATACTCAGCTCCTCAGTTCCTATGCCCTAGGTGTAAAACTTTGCACTGTTTGGCATTGAACCTCAACTGTCATGCTCTTGACCACTCCTCAAGTTTCTTAAGGTCCCTTTGCATTCTCTCCACCCCCTCCTGAGTGTCCACCCTATTACAGATGTTGGTGTCATCTGCAAAAAGGCATACTTTCCCTTTCAGTTCTTCTTCAGTGTCACATGAGAAGACATTGAAGAGGACCACTCAAGCACTGAGCCTTGTGGCATGCCATTGGTCACGCTCCCCTCATTAGAGTGAGTGTCGTTAACCTCCACCCTCTGTTGCCTATCCATTAAACAGTTGCATACCCAAATTACTACTTTGGATCCCCTCTAGGCTGCTCAATTTCGTTATCAAAAAAGTCCCCCAAGTGCAGAAGTGCAGAATAATGCACATGGGGCACAAAAAACCTGGAATAACATATCAGCTGGGTGGGAGGGGGAGGATATAGCATGCTCCAAGCAGGAAAGGGACCTAGGGGGTTGTCATCTCTGATGACCTAAAGGTTGGGAGTCAGTGCAACAAGGTGGTAGGTAAAGCAAATAGAATGCTGGGATGCATAGGTAGGGGCATCACCAGCAGGAAAAGGGAGGTCGTCATTCCACTGTACAACACGTTAGTGAGGACACACCTGAGTACAATGTCCAGTTCTTGAGGCCTTACCTATGTAAGGATATAGACAGAGTGGCGACAGTTCAGCAGAGGGCAACCAAGATGATACAAGTTTGCATCACAAGTCCCACAAGGACAGACTGGAGGACTTGAATATGTACTCCCTGGAGTACATATTCAAGGTACTCCTGCATCTTGTTCCACTTGGGGAGGAACAAGGTGCAGGAAAATACCATTTTTCAGAGGAAGAGATGTTTCAGGACTGGGGGTCATGGGATGAAATTGGAGGGAGGGAGGTCCAGAGGTAACATGTGGAAGTATTTCTTCATGGAAGGGGTGGTGGATAAGTGGAATGCCCTGCCTGAGGAGGTAGTGGGGGGCTGAAATGATTACGGGATTCAAGAATGCATGGGATAGGCATCAGGAGATCCTAGCAGTTGGGGGAAGGGGACAACTCAGTTCAAGAGAAGCTTGAAGAGCAAAGGTACATGCACAATTGGGCAGACTAGGTGGGCCAAAGGCCCTTACCTGCCATCAGTATCTATGTATCAGTCTCCTGTGTGGCACACTGTCAAAGGCCTTGCTAATGTCTAGATAAGCCATGTCTGCTGCCTTCCCCGATCTATTTCCTGGGTCTCCCAGTCAAAGAAATCAAGCAGATTCATTGGGCATGACCTCCTCCCCATTAATCCATGCTGCCTTTGGTCTTGTAGCGCATTGAGTTCAAGATATTGTACCAACCTTTCCTGTAACTAGGCTTTCCATTAATTTCCCCACCGCTGATGTGAGACTGACTGGTCTATAGTTGCTAGCCTCCTCCCTGCTGCTGCTGCTGTTATGGAGCGAGACCATGTCTACTCTCCTCCAGTCCTCCAGAACCATGCCTTTTTCCAATGACCTGTTTAATAAGGCCATCAGTGGGGGAGCTAGCACCTCTCTGAGTTCCTTTAGTACCCTTGGGTGTATCTCATCCATTCCCATAGTCTTGTCAACTTTTAGAGCTGCAAGTCACTTCAAGGCTCTTTCCTCAGAAAATGGACTCATGTCCACCTCACCTCCTTTGTTTCTGATTCTCCCTGGTGGTTCCTTCCCCACCTCATGAACACAGTAAAGTATCTGTTTAGGATGTCTGCACCTTCTTGATCCTTATCTGAGCAGTCTCCCCTGCCTCCCTCTTAATTCTCACTATCCCTCCCCTGGTTTTCCTCTTCTCACTTATGTACCTCCTCTACTCATTTATGTGCCTCTCCCTTACTCTTAATCAAGGCACTGAAAACTCTCTCTCCACATTAAGACACAAACACTGGCAATGATAAAACACTGCCATTAATAAATAAACTAACGAAGGCATATTTATGCCAATGTAATACTTACAGTGACTGAAAGGGAAAATCTCCTCAGCCTATTTTATTTATTTATTTGTTTATTTATTTATTTGTTGTTGATTTAGAGCTACACCTTTGAGCAATGCTCGTTTAGAAAGGTTTCACGTCAATTGAATGGTGCAATAGCAATGCTGGTATGCAGTTACAATAAACAACAATGTTAGAGATAAACAATGAAAGGATACTGAATTACAACCATAGCAAGGGTACAAATAAACTATGACAGGATACAAGTAAGACAATTTGAACTAAAGTTTGAGTTACTAACAATTGTGAACAGATGCAGTCAGCTGCTTAGAGAAGCATTGCCAAGTTAGCAAGTGCACAGAAGATAATCCTAAGGGTAGAGTATGGGTTTAGTAGAGGGGTTAGGGTGGGGGTAGGATGGGGCTGGTGTATTCTGTGGGTGTCAATGTGAAATTCAGTGCAGATGCTCCTTAACAGATCACTGAGGGAAGGAGCAGTCCCTGACCAGTGGAAACATGCCAATGTAGTCTCTATCTACAAAGGTGGACTCGGGAAAAACTAACCAACTATAGGCCGATCTCTCTTCTCTGCACACTTGCCAAGTTGCAAGAAAGGCTAATCTACAACCAACTCCGGGACTACTTTGAAGCTCATCAGCTCCTTGCTCCCTCTCAACATGGATTCAGACCAAACCACGGTACTGACACTGCCCTCATTAACTTCTCAGACGAAGTTCTTAAGGCAGTAAACAAAGGGATACCCACAGGTGCAGTCTTTATAGACCTGTCCAAGGCGTTTGACCTTGTCGACCACAATCTTCTGCTACAGAAGCTGCACAGTGTGGGCCTAGACCCCCATGCCCTCAAGTGGTTTGGAGTTATTTATCAGGCCGGACACAGAGGGTCACATGGAAGGGGGCCATGTCAGAGCCACTACCTCTAAAACAGGGAGTACCTCAGGGTTCAATACTAGGCTCCTCCTATTCTCCTATTTACCAGAATTAAGTACCTACTGTGGGGAGAGCTTCGGTTGTACAGTACGCTGACGACACTGTCATCTACCGACCCTTGGGCGATGTGGCCGCTCTTGGTCCGCTCCTCCAAAAGGACCTCACATCCCTAGAGACATGGCTGTGTGAGAACAGAATGGTACTTAATGCAGACAAAACCAAGGCAATGCTATTCGGGCCAAGATCACTGGGACTTGACAGGTCCTCATCCATCCGACTAACCACACTCTCTGGCAAAAGCATTAATGTAGTTCCCTCCCTAAAATACTTAGGCCTAACTCTGGATCAGTCTATCACCTACAAGGACCACGTGGACCAGGTCACCAGGACCCTACATCGCAAACTCGGTACCTTGTACTGACTCAGGGACCAGCTCATCTCTGAGGCCAGGCTCTCCATTGTGACAAGTGTTCTGCTCCCTACCCTGACCTATGTGGCCATGATTATACAAGGCATGGCAAAGCAAGAGGTATCCAGGATGCAAATCCTATACAACAAAATAGCTCGGTTTGCTACCCAAGACCACCCGTGACGTCACCACTGTGACACTCTGGCCCAGCTCCGGTGGCCCACATTGGCCGCTTGCCTCCAATACCCATCGCTTGTCCAGGCCTACAAGCTACTCAAACCCCCTGCTTCACCAAGCATAGCCAGAACCATAGCCATTAAACACAACCCTAAGAATTTAAGGACATCAGAACGAACACTACTAGAAGTCCCCAGAGTAAGGACCAATGCTGGCGGCAGATCCTTTTCTTGCCAAGCCCCCAGCCTATGGAACAAGCCCCCCCCCGGTTCAGGACGCCTCCTCACTCACAAACTTCTGCACCAGGCTCAAGTCCCACATACTGGCCATAAGTGCATGCCACTGCCACGGTTCTTAAGGTATTCCCTTTTTCTGCATCAGACCTTCCCAAAGGTGAGCTGACCATGTACCTCCCTCAAGTATCTGGGCACCTGGGGACCAATGCAACCTCATGTATATCACTATGCCAAGTAGTACCAAGGCAAAACTGTGTCATGTTGATAACCATGTCTGTAAGCACTGTCTGTAACCACCTTATGCTTGAACAACCTATGTAATCAAAAGTTTTTCTCCACTGTATTTTGTCTAGTATTGTTATCCCGGGTCACCCCTGGAAAGGAACCTTCGGGGCTCAGTGGGCCTACCCGGTCATCAAAATTTAATAAATTTAATAAATAAATAAATAAATAAATTTAATGGAGAGGTATTTTTTTAGTGCAGATTTAAAGAGCCCTGAGGAGGTTAGGTCCTGTATAGCTGTTGGGAGATCATTTAGCTATGCTGGTGATCTTAATAAAAAGGAGCATTAGGCCTGACTAGTCCTGCAGAAGGGTATTGTTCGGAGGTTCCTGGAAGCACTGCAGGTGGAATGTTTGTTTTGTTTTGGGCCGAGCAATGAATTCAGAGCACTGGAGGCAAGTCCAAGGGTTGCCTTTTTTCTAAGAAGGCACATTTGGTATTTTATTTTGAGGTTGAGTGGTAGCCAACCTGAGTTGGTGTAGAGGTCACAGGTGTGAGTCATGCAATGCCGAGGACCATATGACAAGTCTTGTTTAGGGCAACCTTTACCCTATGTAAGCCTGAATCCAGGGCTGCACTGTAGACCACTAATCCGTAGTCTATAACCTAGAGGACTGAGAGACTGCAAGCTGCCTATCCTCCTCAGTCATGTAGTCTTTGTGTCTATGGAGGGCACCGAGTTTCAGATTCACTGTTTTTGCGAGTTGGTCGATGTCATGGGCAAATGCAAGATTTTCGTCCAGGTGTACGCCTAGGTATTTGAATGTGCTAATCTGCTCTAGAGCTGAGCCCTTCTTGCTGTGGACAATGAAGGATTGGATCTTTTTTTTTAGTAGGAGTGGGTCAGCATAGTCTTAGTTTTCTTATAGTTTAGGAGCAGGTTATTATCTGAGAACCATTCTTCTACTGCCAAGAAACTATTCCAGAGGTTTTGGGTTAATGCTTGTTGAGTGTTGTTGCATGAGTAGAGAACCGCATCTTTGGCATAGAGGAGGATTTGAGATTTCAGACATGCATGAGGAAGATCATTAATAAATAGACTGAAGAGTAGTGATCCATGAAAGATGGTTCATGAAAGATGGCGGCCACGCTGGGCAGCTATCTGTGAGATCTTTGTTTGCTCCTTTTTCTTTTGGCTCTAAAATTGTTTAAACTGTTTTTTTTTGGTCCACTTGCCCGCTTACCGTTTATACTATATCGTAATTTTATAGTGCATCACCGTGTAATTGTATTATTCAGTACCGACTGAGCTTAGCTATTTGGAACTCAAGGTGACAGAAAAGTGATTAAGAAACTGAGAGGACTTGCCTGTGTGGGAGTCGTATAGTCAAGCAGAGGTCGTAGATTGTTGGATATTGATTGTTGGGCAGCTTCGCTGGGAACAGTGTGTGGGGCCTGATTTTTGTTGTTGCCATTTTGGAAGTCCTGGTTGTCGGCAGTTCATTGATAACTGACTGTGTGCTGGAGGATTGGAACGCTTAGCGGTGGAGCGCCGGTTTCGATCTGGGAGGAAATTCTGTCAGACTGCAGGAAGAGGAAGGTGATCGGTTCCAGATTGTGACTGGACTTATTGTGGAAGGAAGTATCTGTGGAGCAATGGGACAGTGGAAACAGTCGATTACCTGGAACTGAGTGTCCAGATTCCCTGGCCTAGACAGGGCAGTGGGTTTCTCTGCCTCCAGAGGGCGGCAGGGTTAGCTTTGCTTCCTAGCTGAGACAGGGGAACCACCGGAGGGTGATTCAGCCTGCCTCATCGTAGCGAGGGCTAGGTTGAGTCTGGACTGTTAGCTGGAGCTGGAGCTACTACTGGAGCTTTTTTTTTGCTGGATGCCTATAGGATTTTGGCACTAAAACTGGATCTACGAGGATCGTGGTGTTGACTTGGTGATGTATACTTGAACCTTTAGCTGGTTTATGATACTTTGGGAAACGACTTGGAAAGACTAAAACTTGAGTTTATTAGTTCAGTCTTGTGAGAGGAGACTGACTAAAACTTTGGGCCATACTAGTGGTGAGAGCACTGTGGGTGGGGGCAGATGGATAAGTGCTTCTGATAAAATTAATGTGTAAGCTCTGACACATTGTTAGGAAAATGGTTTTGTTTTGTTTTTAATTATTGTATTTATATTTATACTTTGAATATAGTGTGGTTAATTTATTTGTATTGTTAGGGTATAATTTTGTTCTGTAGTATTTATATTTTATTATTTGGGTGTGGTGTCTAGAATTTCTGTTATTTATATAAACCGGTGGGGTTTATTGTAATTAGTGTGCTATTCATTATGTGTTGGAGTGAAAATAGGACAGTCGGCTATTATTCCCCCTCCAGGCTCAGGGAGCTTCGTCCTTTCTCCTGTCCCCCCCTGTCACCGGGAGCCTACAGAAGGTGTAGGGCTCTGGGGATTGTAAGGGAGGAGGAGGAGAGTTGGAGCTGGGCCTGTGGGGGGAATGGAAAGGAGCGGTCGGATAGGGATAGTGAGGTCAAGGAGACGCCCTGGGGTGAAATGGGCACAGGAGAGGGGTTTTTCCTGTCTTGTGCCCATACCCAAGGGTTCTGGTTATCAGCAGGTAAGGCGGTCATCATCGGAGGTTCATCCTGCTCGGGTGGTGTTGTGCAATGCTAGGTCTATAAAAACAAGACGGCCATTATAGCCGATCTTGTTGGGTCCAACTGACCTAGCATGCATCATGAAGACCTGGCTGGATGGAAATGTTGGGCCAATTTAGCCGTAGCAGTTCCGCCGGGTACTGGTGATATACCACCCGAGGCAGGATCATCAGAGGGGCGGGTGTTGCCATTTGTTTTAAATCAGAATGGGCCTGGTGGAGGTACCGTGGAGTCACCAGATCCTTTGAGTGTGTTCTAGAGGGTGTGGGGTGCAGGATACTTCTCATATACCGTCCACCAGGTGACGAGAATGCTTTCCTGCAGGAAGTAGCAGATTTCATTGTCGACCTGACGTTGGGGTCCCCCAGATGGTTGGTTCTGGGGGACTTCAATGCTTGGCTCGACGATGAACTCTCACGCTTTGGTCAAGACTTCCTCCAGTTGATGTTATCACTGGGCTTCATACAGGTAGTTTCCTCCTCGACCCATATTGGTGGGCACTCATTGGATCTGATGTTCCTTCTGGGGATGGGGATATCTGATTTGGTGGTGGAACCGGTCGGATGGTCTGACCATCACTCCATCAGGTTCAATTTTGAGGCGGCCCCTATTAGATCAGCCCCTTTGGAGATGGTCCGGTATCGCCCATTAAGGGGAGTGTCCCCGGATGACCTGATGGCAGTGCTGGACCTATCGGACCTTCCGATAGATTGCTTGGATCCTGGTGACCTAGTACAGGCCTATAATAGGGCGGTTACGGGGGCCTTGGATTCTATTGCACCTGTTCGTGTTCATCCTCTCACTCTTCGGCCCAGGTCTCCATGGTTTGATGAGACCATGAGGGAGTTGAGGAGGGTTGGACGAAGGCTGGAGAGGTGTTGGCGGAAGTCTGGTCTGGATGATGACAGACTTAGTTTGATGGACCATTACATGGTTTTTCAATCCACAATCTCTCATAAGAAGGCAGAGTTCCTGTCCAGGGAGATAGCGGCTGCACAGAATAGACCAGCTCAGCTCTTTCGGACCGTGGACAGACTGTGCAATCCAGTCTGTCTTCAGCCCGGAAGGGCCTATTCCATAGAACGGTGTGAGGAGTTGCTCTCTTCTTTGCAGATAAGGTTGCCAAAATCAGATCAGACGTCATTCTTCCTCTCCAATGGGAGCGTGTGATGGTCGGCTGGAGAAGTCGAACACCAGTTGGTATGGTCTGACTTCAGCCTCCCAAAATCGATGATATTGTGATGGTCATCTGAGCATTACACCAACCAGCTGTGATTTGGACCCTGGCCTACACGCCTTTTAGTGGAATGTGTGGATAAATCGGCCTAGTCCTGGCTTTGATAGTCTGAAGTCTTTGGAGAGGGGATCTTCAGATCCCCTTAAAGAGGCTATAGTTAAGCCTCTTTAAAGAAATCCTCCTTAGACCCAGATTGTCTAGCAAATTACAGACCAGTCTCTAACCTACCCTTTGTGGGTAAGGTTATTGAGAAGGTGGTCGCAAGGCAATTGGAGGATCATCTGACCAACAACAATATCTACGATTCTCTCCAATCTGGATTTAGGAAGAGGCATAGTACCGAGACAGCACTTGTTCGGGTACTAAATGACCTCCTAATAGCGAGAGATCGTAGGACCTGTTCTATCTTGGTACTTCTTGATCTCTCAGCAGCATTTGACACTGTTGATCATGGTGTGCTGTTAGAGCATCTGCGGTCCATCTGTGGATTATCTGGTATGGTCCTTAGGTGGTTTAGATCTTACCTCGAAGGTAGGACTCAGAGGGTGGTGTCGGAAATTTTTCCTCGTCATCAGTCTCCTATCTTGTGGGTACCCATGAGGCTCTATTCTAGCTATAGTTATTTATGTGTATATGCTGCCGTTGGGAGCCATTATAAGATGATACGGTCTGGGTTTCTCATTATGCCGATGATACCCAGCTGTATATGTCTTTGTGCCCGCCAGGATGCTGCCTTGTCGGTATTTAATAACCTGCAGAAATCCAAGATTGGATGAATGGGAGTTGGTTGAGGTTAAACCCGAGAAAACTGAGGTGTTGGTTGTGGACAAAGGTCACTGTGAGGTGGGTTTGCTGGCTGGATCGCATTCAGGCTTAAGGCTTGCAGGCGTTCCTCTGACGACCTCAGATCAGGTGCGGAATCTTGGTGTAATAATTGATGACCGCTTGACACTTAAAGCTCAGGTGTCAGCGGTGGTCAAAACTTCCTTTTTCCATCTGAGGAATATCGCCAGGGAAGCACCTGGTTCCTCCAGAAGATCTTCCAACATTGATCCACGCCTTCGTTACCTCCCGCCTTGACTATTGCAACTCCCTGTACTTAGGGCTATCGGGGGTTGAGCTTCACCGTCTGCAGCTAGTGCAGAATGCGGCGGCCAGGTTATTGACTGGTTCTTCTAGATCCAGCCATATAATGCCTGTGCTCCGCGGACTGCACTGGCTGCCAGTATTTTGGCGAATCACCTTCAAGGTCGGTTTGCTGACCTATAAAGCCCTACATGACCAGGGACCTACTTACCTGAAAGAGCTCCTTTGCCCCTACTGTCCCTCCCGCCCCCTCCGATCCACTGACGAGGGATTGCTGGAGATTCCCAGGGTCCGTTTGAAGACGTCAGGGGCTAGATCATTTAGTTTTATGGCCCTGACCCTGTGGAATTCTCTACCTCGTCAGGTGCGAAATAGTCCGACTGTCCTGAGTTTTAAAGAAGCCTTGAAGACCCACCTTTTTAACATAGCTTTTATTGATTTATAATAGTTTTAGATTTTGTTTATTTATTGTTCTATGAAATTGTACAGGCGCTTTGGTTTTAAGAAAAGCCCCTTTTTTAAAAATAAAGTTTGATTGATTGATTGATTGATCCTAGTATTGAGCCCTGTGGAACCCCTACAGTGACTAGACAAGAGCTGGACACTGTTTCATTAATTTTTACTTTTTGGGAGTGTCCAGTCAGGTAGCCCTTGAACCATGTGACAGATTCAGGTGAAAGTCCTAAGCTGGCAGGTTTGCTGATACGGAGGAAATGATTAACAAGGTCAAAGGCCTTTGTTAAATCAATAATGACAGAGCCTACCGGATGGCTGTGGTCTAGAGCTTGATGTAGGTAGCTGGTGTATTCTATTAGAGCAGAGGTGGTGGTATGTTGTTTCCTGAAACCATGCTGTTGCTGGCATTGTAGGTTGTACTGGCTCAAGTAAGTTACCAGTTGTTCGGCAACTATTTTCTCTAGCACTTTGGAGAGTGTAGTGTTCTGCATACCTGTATAGTTTGTAGCATGAACAATGATTCCCTCTCTCTTGCATCCCCCTAATATCATCCTAATTTAATAGGAGGGCTGAAGCCCAAGGTTCAATGTTGGGGAATAGCTTCTCCCACATCCCCTACAAAGGCCATCCTCCCACGGCAGTTCTCCACTTAGTGCATTGTGAAAACCACCCCCTTCAAAAGTGCTGAGCTCCTGTGTGGCTCGTGGGCTGAGCCTCCTTCCCTTCCCTTCCTCCCTGCCTTCCCTGCCTTTTCTCCCCGTACCCCTCTACTGCTTGTTCCTTTTGCTTCCTCCTATTTCACACTGCTACCTCCTCCCCACCATGCTTGTTCCCCATTTCTCTTCCCACTCTTCCCTGCCCCATTCCTTGTGCTGCTGCATCCCTTCCCCTTGCTCCCTTTCATCCTCTGCCTCTTGTTCCGTGCTCTGCTCCTCTTGTTCTGTGTCCCATTACTTTCCTGGTTGTTCCATTGCTTGGGCTTGTTCCTTGAGCTCCCTGGGGTGCTTGTGCTGGCGACTCCTCTGTTTGGTGTGTCATGCCCACTGCGCTGCTGCTGCTGCTGTCCCAGCCTGTTTGGGGTGTGTTGCCAGCTGGTCTTTGAGGGTTTGGGGGGTCGAGTCTCGTGGGTTCTCCTGCACTACACTGCCATTGGCGGAGGCTTGTTTGCTGCTTGGGCTAGATGCACTCCACCCGTCCAGCAGCTTTGGGACTTTGTATTTGGACCCAGTGCCTCCCTGGGTCAGTCGCTCATTTGACTACTTGTTCTGCATGCATGTTGCTTATGGTGGCTGCTGAGGGACCCGCTGCATTTGCTGTGCTTTCTGCTGGACACTGCGCAGTGCTTGTTGAGTCTTCTCCCTTGTCCTTGTCCTGTCCCTTACCTTTGTTGCTTGGTGTTGTTTATGTCTCTGTTCTGCTTTACTGGTTGCCAGCTTGCATTTTCCTTGCATCCCCCTGTGTTTCTGCCTAGCACCAACTTATAGTTTTGTCGCACGTTTGGCTGCTCACCTGTGTCCCATTCCCTTCCCTCTTGCTTGTTTTTCCTCTGCTCCCCCCGTCCTCCTTGGGTCCTTTGCTTTCTTGTTTCTCCACCCTTGTGTCACTCCTCTCCTCCTGCTCCATATTAATTTACAAAAAAAAAAAAAAGTTAACATTTTCACTTCCCTGTCCTGTCCTCCTTCCCTCTATCCAGTGGCTCTCCTTGTCTGCCCCTGCTGTTTCCTTCCTGGGGTTTCCTCCCCTTCCCTAATGCTCTGCCTCTCCCCCATCCCCCATTCCTGCCCTTGTCCTGTGCTCCCCTGGTTTCCCTTTTGGGCCTTTTGCTCCTCTCGCCAGCTGTCCATCTCCCTCTACACCCCTTCTACCCTCCAGTCCTGCGCCACCTCTGGCCCTAGTCTGGCGCCTGCACCCCTTAGGGTTTTACTCCCAGCATATCTACCCTGCTCAGCCTCCAGATTTTATTTTTTCTTGTTCTACCCTCCTACTTCCTCACCTTCCAGCATGCCAGCCCCTGCAAATGCTCACACTGCACCTGTTCCTTTGCCCCCTTAAGTGCCCCTTAAGTCCCTCATCATTGTCTCTCCTTATATTTTGTATTGCTGCTGGCATTATCCATTCTGTGTCACTATTGTATTGTTTGCTTTCTGTTCCCCAATTTGCCTGTGGCTTGTCCTTTCCTAGGCCCTGCCAGTCTCGGAGCCTCTTTCAGGTTCCGACCTTACCATCATTCCAGTAGCTGTTTGGTCTTGAAGATGCTAAGCTTGCGGCTCCCCTGTTTTTCCCATGGTGGGGGACTGGGGTGTCACGATGGGGCATTGTAGCTCTGATTAGCAGGAGCCTACTTTCTGTACGCTGTATGATCTGCCCCGCCCTCCTGCCTACATGGCTTCTACTACCCTCACATAAATCATTACCCTTGCAGCCAACTCAGCCTTCAGTTATTCATTGCATTTCATGGCTGCCCCAGCATGCTCCTCCCTGGATTACCCTATCTCCACCTTAATGGCATTCATGGTACCTTACTACTCTCGTCCTCCAGCTCTGACTTGCTGCCTTTCCCTTCATCCTGCCTATTCTGTTTCCCCACCTATGACTATGCAGCTCAGCTGCTCTTTCCTTGCTCAGTCCATACCAGCTATTTTCCAGTCTCCATCCCTAATTCTGCCTTCTGAGGCATCGAGCATAGGTGGACTTGCCCTGTCTACCGGGGATGGGAGTCCTTTTCAATCCATACACCATCTTACTCCACTGATTTCTTCACGAACAACTACCAGTCGTACCAGCACCCTGATGTCCCCCTAACTCTGCTGGTGCAGCATTGAATGAAGGTTAGCTCGTCTTGACTACCAGGGATGGGAGCCTGTGTCTGCAATCTGCTGTTCACCTGAATGTATTCTATTCCTGCTAACTGGTTGCCACATTCACTTCGGGAACAGGACCACCATACTCCATTTGCCTTTGATCTGCTGCTTCAACCAACTGCAGTCTATACCTGATACCTGCCTGCCACATTCCCTTCAGGAATGGGACCACATACCCCATCTGTCTTCAATATCCTACATCGCCCGACTACATCCTCACTGTTACTGCATTGCAGGGATTTATATCTCCCATTTGTATCACTTGTTACCTATGTAAATTGACTGTACATAATGCTCTGTATCACTGTAATAATGTTTTTATCACTGTTACCTATGTATTTTATGTATTCATTGTCTGTATTTAGAACTTTGTATCATTGTTTTGTCCTCACTGTGACGAGGTGCCTTTGTAAACGAGTCTCTGACTCAAAGGTTGTAAATCCGATTGTACAAATAAATAAATAAACAAACATCCTGCACTTCCATGGACTTAATGTACTCTGCTCTGCCTTGGCCTCCTCTCATTCTGGATTTGGACCAGTCAGCTCGTTCAGTCTCCACCTCTACTCAGTCTGACAGACTCCTGGACTTCCATGCTGCTTGTCTTCCTCCTCTTCCTGTGCTCCTGGGCATCGTTGTTGTGGCTTTCCTTCCAGCTCAACCTCATCCAGTCTTCAGTCCTTCAGCTCCATACTACCATCTCCTCCCTCATTGCTTTGCCGGATATCTCTGTTGCCTCATTACCTTTCTCTTGGACATGTCTGCTGCATTCCTTTTGCTTCCTGCTGAATCTGTGCCATGTGTTCCTCTTCAGGGATGTGTGCCTGAAGCCTTCTTCAAGTTTTCCCCTGCTGCTCCCCTTATCCCAGCCAGTGGACTTCCAGCTACAATTTCAGTTCTTTCCTTATCTGCAGCATTTTTCCTGTCAGCAATTCCATGTTGCCATCTCCTTCAGAAGTGGCAACCTTTTCCCTCATCCCTGCATGACCTTGCTACCTAATGTTCCAGTTTTCCATCTCCTTCAGAAGTGGGACCCTCACTCCTCAACTTTGCAGCATCTCATACCTGGATTCACCTCTTGGTTTGGCATGGATCTCCCACTGAGGCCTGACTTTGCTTTTCTGCATTCTTTTCCCATATGCTGTGGTGCCTCCCCCAGTCCTGTGCCTTACCTGCACCTGCCGATATCTGTACTGCTCGACCTCGGCCATCTTCTTATCCTGCTCCATCCTTTGGTCAGTGGACTTCTGCTTGGACTAGTCCCTCAGTCCCGGGACTGCTGCTTTCCTCCTCACTGCCCTGACAGCTCGGGGCTCCTGCTTGTTTGCTGTATCTCTTTTTGGGCATTCCTACAACTGTCAATGTCAGCATCCCTGCATGATCAGCTACTCCTACCCATTCATCCATCTCATACTCCTACCTTGACATCATAACAGCTTCCTTCCAACACACTATGGAGTACATGTTCTTCTCACCTGAGGATACCTTATTCCAGCAACATCCCTTGAATAGCATGCCCTATAGACTCTTATGTCACCATAAAATCATGAGTACCTCCTAAAAACCTCCCCAGAAACCATTTCTGGTATCTTATTGGACTGGATCATAGAAGATTCCATCTCTCAACCATCTCTGCAGGATGCTTCCTCATATATTTTATTATTTCAAGCAGTATGGGCATCACTATCTCCCATGTCTCCATAGGATCCAAGATTTAATGGAGTTTCCTTCACTCCTATCTTCTTCCCTGGAAACGTGACTTTAATTCCTTCCAAGATATACCAACTCTATAATAACCATCACTGTTAAGGACAACAGGAATCACAGGGTACCTCATAGCAGTAACGGCATCATCCATTATATCTTCTCCTCATAGTCTCCTCCTTAAAGCGCTGCCTCTGTTTGAGCATGTTATTCGACTTGTACTCCCTTAATAACCACTGTATGTTCCTAAGACCTTCTCTAGCTGCTATCTCAGAACATGTATCATTGGATATCTGCTGCCTAGCTGCATTGCTGAAGTTACTCTATCCGAGCCACTGTTCCTGGGCCCTGGACATCACCATAATTCATAAAGATAACTGCATCTCTTCTTCAGATTACCCTAAATCATGCCAATTATCCATCCAACTGTCCTTTTAACCCATCCATCGGGATTTACCTGCCATACTCCTTCCAGCAAATACCTGCACCGAGAGCAGGTTCCATTGCTTTCTCATTTGGCACATCCACAACCGACCTGGCTGTCTCACTATCCCAGTCATGCCTCGCAACAGTCCTATATCTGACTAAGCAGGCTAGACACCCATTGCATTCTATGCTGCTCTCAACTTCCCCTTTGGCCACTTCAGTCCATAGACTTATTCAATGACCCATTCTCAGATGTCCTCCAGTTGGCTGTGACTAAACCCGGACAAGAAGGAGGAACTAGTGATTGAGTCAGGTCATGGGAGTGGTGCCACTGGTGCTGGGATGCCAGGTCTGCACTGGGCCCAGCACTGTTGTTGGCCTCCCCCAGGATGCAAGATCTTGACATGATCCTTGACGACAGACTGACACTTGAATCTCAGGTGTCAACTGTCATCCAAAGTGACTTTTACTGACTGAGGAATATCACCAGGATCAAAACCCTGGTTCCATTGGATGACCTGCCCACCCTGGTACATGCCTTCATGACCTTCAGACTTGACTACTGTAATGCGCTCTACCTCAGGATCTCTGGAGCACCCACAGCTGACTGCAACTAGTCTAGAACTCTGTTGCTTGGTTGCTGACTGGCCTTTTGAGGTCCAGTCATGTGACCCTGGTGCTCCGTTCTTTGCACTGGCTGCCTGTTAGGTGGAGGGTTATCTTCAAGGTGAATCTTCTCACCTTCAAGGCCCTGCATGGGTTTGGCCCTGGCTACCTGGCTGAGCTCCTAACACCCTGCACTTTGGCCCACTCCTTCCACTCCTTGACCATGGGCCTTCTTGAGGTTCCCAGGACCAAGTTGAGAACTTCCGGTGACAGGGCCTTTAGTATCACTGGGCTGAGCCTGTGGAACACTCTACCTACAGCCATTAGGGAGGCCTCTTTGGTTGAGGTTTACAAAAGGGCTCTCAGGGCTCACCTTTTTACCCTGGCGTTCCTGAGCAATGTAGTCTGACCAGTGCTCTTTTAGTTGCTGATAATTTATCCTCTGTTATATATGTACTTACTGCAATGTTTTTATCTGTTTTGTATTTGTTTTTATATTTTGTTTTGATGTCAAGCACCCAGAGCCTCCTGGATTGGGAGCTATATAAATAAAATTGGCTTGCCCTTGCCTTGCCTTGGGCTCTCCTTCAGCATTCAGACATTGAATGATCCACAACTACAAAGCTGCCATAGCCACTCAAACTCCTGCCATGGGCAATGAAGCCACAGCAATACCCGCATCCACCATTTCTCATTAGCAGTCCTTCCTGAATATGAACCTATACAAATGTCAGTATAGTAACAATAACTCTATTCAACCTTCAAACTCATTGTGCTGAACTTTCCAGTTAGTTCCATCGATATCCAGTTACCATCTCTACAGCATGTACCACCCATACTTCATTGGTCTACAGTCTTCCATTGTAACCCCTCCTACCAGGTACCTAAAGCTTCTGTCCAAATCCTTGATCCTCTCCATAGATGCCTACATAGCAACGTTTCATGCACTTCTGAACTCCAAGCCTTCAGACTCTAATCTGAATGCCAAGCCCTCTACAAAGTCTGATAGATTACTCTATCAATTTCTTAACCCACAGTTCAGAGTCTTCATGCTTGCATTGACTCTGTAATCCATTGAATATCGACCAATATCACATCAGAATTCTGGACCATGTTCACCCCTTTTCCAACTGAACCTAATCCATATTCGGGATCCGGACACTCCTTCTTAATGGACCTGCCTCTTCAGCCTCAGAATCGTCCTTCCAGAATGCATCATCCAACAGACTGTGAAGATGGAACATCATCTCTCCAAGCCATTCACCTTACTCAGAAATTAGAATATGGTTGCTAGAACCTAGGTTCATCTTCTCTTAGTTTGCCCAGAGGATGGACGGGTCAGTAGCCGTGGGTCCTCAGAGGTTTCCTCCACCTGGGTTTTTTCCTCTCCTGCGTGCTACTAGTCATACTCTTCATGAGATGGAGGAGGTAATCTTTTTGGGCATTCTATTCCATACTCACTACCTGGCTTACCTACCAAGGGTGAGAATAGAGAAAAGCCAAAAAGTAAACTACAGTTACAAGCACTATTAACCCCATGCTCTATTCACCAAAGCATTGAATGGGAGGGCTAAAGTCCGAGGTTCAATATGGGGAATAGATCCTCCCACATCCCCTACAAAGGCCATCCTGCCAAGGCAATTCCCCACTTAGCACATTGTGAAACACCTGCCATCCACCCCTGCCTCCTCCTTCTTCTCTGGCACTCTACTCACCCTTGGTGCTGGGCTTTCTGTTCCCTACTCACTACCCAGCTTACCTACCAAGGGTGGGAATAGAGAAAAGCCAAAAAGTAAACTAGTTACATAAACACTACTAACTCCATACTCTATTCACCAAAACATTAAAATATAATTGAGGTTGATTCACTCTGTTTTGCCCGGGTGCGAAAACCTGTTGTCTCCATGCCAAAGGTCATGTCCCCACTCATGCAAGGCATCATGGGAGTTGATGTACATGCACGAGCCAGCAAAAGTTACACTCTCATTCAGTTATATTACATGTCTTGAGAAGGCCCTGTATTCTCTAAAAGCATTTTTTTTTTCAAAGTCAGATATACTTTAAATTATAAGAAACAGCAGAGCACTTGCTATGCCTTGAAAAGTTTCATGGCCGCCATAAGGCAGGAACATAGGAACTGCAGAGAACAGCAACAGCACTGACTAATACAGTATAAGTACTGCAGGCTTTACCACCAAAATATCATAAAATCCCAGGACGCCTTACATGAGTCAGGTCATGACCTTTGCGATGGAGTCAAGCAGCTATTCACACCAGACTTAAGTACCTTCATTTACATTTCAATCCTGATGAAATTGGTAGTGTGCAACAGAGGCAATCAGATTGTTTTATACCATGAAGCCTATTTACCTTCGCATCTTTAACTACAGTATGTTGTATGTATTTTCTTTTGTGTATTGTAATCTGCAACTGGACGCTTGTGAAAATGGGCACATTTTGCTCACATGCCTTTTCCAGCATAAGAAATAAAGTGAAACTGAAATTGTGCATTTCTATACTGTTTTACAACAGTGCCCCATAGTGGTAAAGTCTACAACAGTTTTTTTTGGGAAAAAAAAATGTAAATGTAATCTTTGTGTCTGTTTTTTATTTTTTGAGGGGGTCAAAGTTTTTAGCATGGGACTCATTTATAAGCACAATAAGACACCCTGAGTTTCTGGTTGTCATGAGTTGAAGAACTTCCAGGCACTGAAGTCACTCAGTGCAAGTGCCTCTGCCTCACTATACACCCTACGCATGCATTAACTCATGGCAACCACTGCCCCATCTTGTCTTATTGTTTGCTCACACTGTGGCAATCAGAACTGCACACAGCACTCCAAGTGTTACCTAAACAGGACTCAACAAGGTGGAAATATGGCATCATTTTAATTGTCATACAGTACTCTATTTACTGCAGCCCATAATATGTTAAACTTTACCCATCTTTGCTATACATTGCTGTGACATGCTCAGCTTCCTGTAAGTGATTACTGCCAAGTCATTTTCATGGTCCATAGATGTTACAGATTTCTATTTATACAGTATTCTGAACATGAATTCCTTGAACCTTACTGGAGAACAGCATACTTCTCCACACTGAATTGTATTTACAACTTGTCAGCCCATTCATTCCCTTATATTGCATTCCATTTCAGACTGTCTTCTTACTTGTTGCAATCTACCACTTTCTTTTAACGTTGTATAGTCAACACGTTTATTAAGCTTGTGACCCTGACACCAGGTTGTCAGTACAAATAATGAACTACAGGGGTCCAAATACTCACCTTTGAGAAGCACCTCTGGTTTCTTTTTTTTTCAGTACCATGGCATTCCATGCATAAATACACACTCAGCACCAGCCAATCATAGAGTTAGTTTATGACCAAAAATAACATAGACAAATGGCCATTTCTAGTTGAGTGGAGGATAACAAAGGGTATGAAAAGGAACAGTACTAGATAAGAATAACTTTTGGGGATTCTATACCGCATCTTATTCACAGTTTTATGCAGGGTGGAAGACTAAACATATCCTATATTTTGGGGGTTTGGAACATAGTTTTTGATGTTATGATCTGCCCTCATCCAAATCCTAAATTGACCCCTCTTGTGGCCTGTCATGGTGCTAACAGAGCCATACTAAGGACCACTATTCCCTATCTGCACTGTCTTCCTCCTGTGACTTGTGTAACCATACAGACAGCATCATTACATCTTGCCACCTTGACCTGATGCTAATGAGAAGATACTAATAATCAGCAGCTGGGAAACAAAATCTGTGCCATTACCTGCCCTTGAATAAATTATGCAGGGTAAATATAGTACAATTAGCACAAGGGCTGGCAGTATAGACTAGGGGCTGGTAGTATAGCCTAGAGGTTAGAGTAATGATCTGTGAATGAGCTTGGTGCATCCAGCAGACCTGGGGTTGATTCCCACAACCTCCACTTGCTTACTGTATGACCCTGAGCAAGTCATTTAACCACCCCAGTGCCTCCAGATCACCCTTGAAAACAGGCACTTGTGCCTAGTGGGCCTTACCTGGCTACCAAAAGAATAAAATAAAAAAAAATTAAAAAAATATGTAATATTACAAGGGATGTATAATGGGTCGAAATTACAGAGGGGCAGCATTCCCAGTGAGGATACCACTAACATTAATGAACAGAAATATGGGCCTTTTTTTCCCTTATTAAAGGAACAAGAACCTATGTCTGAACATATATCCCACACTGACTTCAACATATTCTGTATCACATTATAAGTTTTCTTTTTATTTATTGTCTATTTTAAGGAAATATCCTCTTCTTCATGCCATAGATCTGATGATCTTCCTGGTTCATACTGAAAAGAAACTGATCTAATTCCTACAGAAATGAGCATAGTGAGTATGTCTATTAGTTATGTGATCTACATCTCATGCCTCAGGCAAGAAGAAGGAAGCCTGCCACACCAAAGTAGTTGCTAACTAAAAAGTGCTTTATAAAAGATCCGGGCATGCTATGGAAAAATGGGCAAAGCAGAGCACAATGTCTTGCGCTGCGTTTTGCCATTGCCCAGGAGCCTGAGGATGCTATATTCAGCCGGGCAGTGCACGATCGCTATCTGACTAAATATAGGGGCATGTCAGCACAGCAATAAATCAAATAGTGCTGCCCCAACATGGATCCCTGCTGTGCAGGAAACAGGGCCACCAGACCCGATAGCTCTGGTAGCCCTAGACATGATATTCAGTGGGTCCCATGCAAATGAGCCCATTGAGCATGCAGATCATTAAGGGAACATGTGCAGGCCCATTACAAGCTCATTTGAATGGGATGTGGCAGCAGCTTTGCGTGGCACCACCACCCTGAGGACCTGGTCCTGAAAAATGCAAGCACTGCCTGGTGGTTAGTGGTCCCTCCCATCCTGGAGTGCTGGTCTTTACATCCTGTTAATGTGTCCTAGTGGCTACTGGTCCCCCCACCCTCTGATCACTTGTCTGTATATTTCTGTAATGTGCCCTGATGGCTAGCTTTCCTCTCCATCCTCTGAGTACTTGTCCATATTTCCTGGTAATGTGGCCTGGTTGCTAGCATTCACCCCACCCACTGATCACTTGTCTATACATTGCCGTAATATGCCCTGGTGGCTAGCAGTCCCCCCATCCTCCATTTTCCGGCCCCTTACATGACAAGTGCATGCCTAGCATGTAGTGGTCCCCCCTTCCAATCCCCAGCAGAATTCCAAATACACAAGACCTCCATTTGTGAAAGTGTGTAGTCAAAAAACAAAAGTTGCACTGAGAATAAAAACACAAAATATTCCCTGGTATCCAGTGGTACCTCCCCAACCCACCCAACAATCACCGTGCCCTTGCATTACATGACTCCTGAGCATCTAGTAGCCCCTCCCCCACAATGCAACATCAAACACCCACCCTGCCAGCCCCATCTCACCTGAAGCAACTGTGCAGTGGCTCAGATGCAGAGACTGAAACAGCCCTCCTCTCAACTCTTCAGCTAGCCTTCATATGGAAATCCAGAGAGCTCATGTCCTAGTTATAGCACAAGGTGCGCATCCTTTGTACTGTACAGGGAGCACATTGCCTGTGTACAGTACAGAGGACATGTGCCCTGTACTATACATAGGACACTCGATCTCTGGATTTCCATATAGCAGCCAGCTGAGGAGATGAGAGGAAGGCTGTGCCGGTTGTTGTATCTGAGCTTTGGCACTAGTGCTTCAGGCCGGGGAGGGAGGGTCATTGCCATGGTGTGGCATGGCCACTAGATGCCAGGGAATCATGTATTGACAAGGGCACAGTGATCGGTGGGTTGGGGGAACCACTGGACACTGGGGAATATTTTCTGTTTTGAGTTTCAGAACAGCTTTTATCTTTGTAACTATATGCTTTTACATATGAAGGACTTATATTTGGAATGTAGATGGAGATTGGAGAGTGGGGGGAGCATTTAAAGGGACACTGTCAACTTGTTTTTCATCATATTATTTCTAGATGAAACCCCACATTTTATGATTGTTTACCCTCTCTAAAATTCACTGATGTTGCTGTTTGTTTTGTCTGTCTCCTTGTTTAGTAGAACTGAAATGCATGGCAATGTATATTTATAAACAACCTTGTTTTGTTTACAATCCTGGTTCTGTTCTTACTGCATACTTCCTGAGCATTAGAAACACACCCAAACAGTGCAGTCACTCATAAGAAAGAAGCCTCCTAAACTCCCACTGCATCATGAGGGGCTAGACTGTTTTGTGGGTGTTCCCAAATCCAGGAAAGATGTGTTTGGGGTTGCTCAAAGGGATGTAAACAAACTTGCTTTGGTGTGATAACACCAGTATGTTGGGCAGTCTGTTTTTCACTTTTTTAAAGAAAATAAGTGTCAGAATCAAACTACCAGCTACATCAGCAATCTTTACTGAATGTTGGCAGTCATAAAATATGTTTGTTAAACTAGGGGCACTTTGAAACCTAAGGGGGTTGACAGTGTCCCTTTAATGCCAGAGAGGCACTTGTATTGCACAGGCTAGGGATTGGAGGGTGGGGTAACACTGGATGCCAGGAAGGCACTTGTCACGCATGGGACCAAGGAATGGAAGATGGGAATTACCCCTGGTCAGCATGGTACATTACCAGGATGTATGGACAAGCGATCGGTGGGTGAGGGGGACCACTAGCCACCAGGGTACATTACAGGGATGTACGTTCAAGCAATCAGAGGTTGGGGGAAATGACAGCCACCAAGTCACATTACAGGGATGTACAGACAAGTGATTGGAGGTTGGGGGGACCATGGACCACCAGTGATGTATTTTGTGCACACAGGGACATGACTGTAAGGGCAGAGGGGAACCACTAGACACCAGGGATGTCTTTGGGTCAATGGGCCAGGATAGGCGGCTGCAGTACCTGCCAGCCTCCAGGGTCTTGCCCTTGTTAAGAAGGAGTTCACAAAGGTGACAACGTGTACCCGCTTGGGTGGGAATTACCACTGAATATACTGCTGCACCTGTATGCAGGGAGGGCTTCCCGCATTTGCATAGGTGCAGCAGTAGCTTAGCACGCAGGAACTAAAGGGTCTTTCCCGCACTGTGGGGGTGTCTGAAAATAGACCCTACCCACACACCGGCTGCAAAATCCAGCTTGCGCAGGCAAACACCCATTTGCGCCTGCATATACTTTTGAATATTGGGCCCCTGATTTTGTAATATTGCTTGTATGGGACTCCAGTGCAAATAAGGACAATGATATGCTTTTACTGCTATCTCTAGGCCCTCAGATGCACCTTGAGAGTTCTGTGCCTTGGACTCTAGTGAACTGGTTTCTGGAACTTTTGCCTTGTGCAGTATTTATGTGCTTTCTGGACATATATGAATATAGAAGGCAGTATAGCGCAGTGGTCTAAGGCCCTGAGCTGCAAATCTGGTGACATCCAGCAGACCAGACCTGGGTTTGAATCCCACAGCTTCCACTTGCATACTGTGTGACCCTGAGCAAGTCACTTAACCTCCTTGTGCTCCCAGGTCGCTCCTGTAAAAAAGCTTTCAGCTTAGTGTGCTTTACCTGGTTAAACAACTAAATAAAAAAAATAAAAAGTTTATGGACACAATACATACAATTTCTTAGGCTATGTCTTCATGTTTCACTTGGTTTGGTGTATTATCAAATACTTGTATGTTTGGCATTGCTTAGAATGATAAATTATTATATCAATATTTTACTGAATTGTAAATGTACTGTCATGTATAGATATGCTATCTCCCTCTGTTTGGAACTGTTGATTTTTAAAGTGTTTTAATATTACTCTTTGTAGTTTTCACTTTAGGCAGTTTTATACCTGTAGTTGTCAAAAACACAGCAACTCCCAGTTTTTCTCAAGGCATTGACTTGCTTGTCATAATTTATTTTATTTATCTGCCTGCCCTGGGGTCCCTGTCTTTCACTGAATGATTAAACACCAAAATGTTGGCAATGTTTTATAAATTTGAATTGTAATGTTTTGTTCTTAGCTACAAGTAGGAGGCTTTGATGGGTTTCCTCCCTTTTCTGAAGCTGTGATTAATATCAGCTGTGTGTGGTTTATTTTGAAACTCTGGAAACTTAAATATGCAAATGGACACTGCCCGTACTGCTATCTCCGCTCTCTGATGAAGATGCTGTAAGCATCAAATAAGCAGAGGAAGTAAGTAATTGTTCTGATGGCGAGTGTGGATTTTGCTCTGGTTGTTATTTTGCACATCTGCAATAACATTTAACAAAGTACTTTTTAATTAGCAACTATCTTGGTGTGTCAAGCTTTTTTCTTGTTGCCTGTTTGTATTTTAAAGCCTACACCCATTATGACATGCTGAGCTGGGGCACCTTTTGTCCTGTACTTCTCATGTCTCCACTCCTTGTCTTTGAAACATTTTTTTTGTCATTACTAGAACATGTGCATTAAAATAAGTTGTGCATGTTTTTTTGCTTGTGGCCAAGTCAGGTCAATTTGGAAAAAAGCGTTTCATCTGACTCATTTCAGAATGCATTGTCAATGGGATGCCAGACAGGTTACCTAAAGACCAGATTGCTTTCTGTTTGTTGTTGGATTGTGGTTGTAGGGCTCATTGCACCAGTTTCAACAAGGATAATGGATGTTTACTGCAGGATGAAACAGGGTGTCCATGCCAACATTGGTGAGTAATCTTCACAATAAGAATATCTTGTTCTTCTCAGTGAATCTCAAATGTCACTTAGCTGACATGGGAATTTCCAGTTTTGAACACTAAATTAGTTAAGTACACGAACACTTAATTAATTTCACTAACACTGCAAACAGGAAGTTGGGGACATTCTACAGACTCCGCTTCTGCCTCACTCCTGAAGCCAGGCTCCAGGTGGTCAATGGCACAATCCTGCCAATCCTGGACTATAAAGAAATGGTTTATGATGCTGCCACGGACACTAGCCTACACAAAGTACACCTTACCCTCAATAAAGCATGCAGATTTGTCCTGGATGCAGATCGCATCACACACACCTGCAAACTCTATAGATAGACAAAGCGGCTCCCCTCTCTGGGATAGAATAAAGCTCCAGACCTGCTTACTTGGAAAGAAGGCCCTACTGGGACTGGCACCTGTCTCCCTGCAGGTGTTATTCAGACCTGCCCCAGGTGAGCATGCTAGAAAAAGTGTCTCCAGGCATGCCTTAGTGGCTCCCTTCAGGAGATCAGCCCTGGGGAAGAGTGCCTACACAGTAAGGGCTCCCACCTGGTTAAACGAGCTTCCCAAACACAGTCACCAGCCTTCAACACCTAGGACACTTCAAATGTGAACTCTGTAAGTCCGCCTCTCTTCCAGTCCACTGCCTGTGTCAAATTTAATCCCAGCATCCGGCTCACCACTCAACTGCCCACTTGCTCTGGCTGGGTTGCACCTACTCCCCACCCTACCAACTCCCCCCCCACTTGTCCTTTGTCCATTATTCCATCACTACCTCCCCCTCCACCTGCCTCTGTCCAGTTCACCCACACTACCTCTAGCCCATTTTCCTGACCTCTTCCTTGCCCCTACCACTCCCTCCACCTACCTGCACTTGCCAAACCCCAACTTGTCTCTCTGCACTTAACTTCTCTCAGATGGCTGCACATTGCGTACCTCCACTGGGATATTGACAATGCTACCAGCTGCTTCATGCATGTCTTGACTTGTGTAAACTGTAAATGTATTTGCTACCCCCTTCCTATCTAAACTCTATGTTAGTAGTACAACCCCAGTGTCACTTTGTCTGTTGTAATTATGCTGTTGCAACAAAATGTATCTCCTCAAGTGTTGACAAGGATCCTTTGTAAATGAACTCTTAGCTCAAAGGTTTGTAATTCCGAGTTTCCAATAAATAAAGAAGATCTTCCTTATCTCAGCATGCAACCTTAGTTTATGTTCCCCTAGTTATGTGCAGGGTATGCACATAGTACTGTATGTTGTGCATAGATGCATCTGTGATCACATCTGTCACAAGACCCCTGACCAATCAAAGACATTGGTCACACTAGTGCTCACCTCTTCTGGATGCAGTGTTATAATTTTCATTCATTTAACAGTTTACACTAGCTGGCAAATCCTTTTTATTGCACAGACACAGTAAAGTTCTATAATTGCTCCAGGGTTCATACACTAGCTGTAGCACTCCTTGTGCTTAACTGTGGGAAATTCTTCCTCAAATCTTTTTAGAATATTATCTTTATTAAGAAACCTTTTGCAATACATTCTGTAAGCTGTGCAATGAGATAAAGTAAGCAACACATACAGGCATGCTAGAAGTTAACAATCATCTATATTACATAGAAAAAAAAACTGTCCATGGGCAGGAGCTGTATGTCTATTGGGAAAAGTATATAATATTATTTTATGTTACCATTCCCTTATTCACTAATATGAACTTAATAGTAGCCTCATGCCTTAGACAAATAAAGGTTATAAAATGGGTTGGACATTTCATGATTCCTTTTTTCAGTTTAGTTTTGTTTGTTATTAATATATAATACAAACATAATATAGAGTAAAAGCATAATTAATTGAACAATACATAACATGTGATGTTAGTGTTACATCAGTTTTCTTTATAACTCTATACTAAAGATAAATGGTCCCATATTCAGACATTTGTGCTAGTGCTGCACTTTCACTAGCACCAGTACTCAACCTGAAGTATATTCATAGGCATTGCGCTGGTGCTAACACTTTTGAATATAGGGCTGCACACGCACTGTGAAAATGCATTGCACTGGTGCAGCATGAATAGCACAATGCAATGCATTTGTACAGCACTGACTGTAGCATTGGGATAGACCTGAACAGTGGATGTGAGTAGGGCACAGATGAAAGACACACAACTGCCCATACAAAGGGGGGAAGAACAAAATGAAAAAGTGCAACTACCTGTTTAAAAAGGGGTAGAACTAAAACAAAATAGGCAAGCACCTCTAAAAAGCAGGGGAAGGGGGAGAACAAAAACAAAACACCTCTGGTATGAGAGGGGGAAAAACAAAAACAAAGTTTCAAAAATACAGATTATGATTCCATGAGAAGGAAATTGAAACAATGGAAATGGGCAACATCTTTTGAAAGAAAGATTTAAGAAGAAATGTGGGATATACTTAATGAAAAGTTAAACAGCTTGATAGATAGATATGTAACTGCTAGAAATAAGTATAACAAAACAGGTAGAATTTTAAATGAGTATTTTAAATCAATGGGGATTTTTTTCTGTTTTTCTCTGCATCATCTGGCTGCTATAAGTATTGTATTTTCTAAACAACTGCCATGAGCTTCTGACGAAGGACTGGTTGGTCCGAAAGCTAGAGCACTTTGTTCTTGTTGTTACATCTATGTTGATCCATTAAAAGGTATCAAATCATTTGCTTCTGTATCTATTCTTGCAAGGACCAATACGGCAACTACTAAATCTAGATTTCAACATGGAAGATAGCGGAATTTGCTGTAGAATATGGCAGTTACATAACATCAAGAAGAAATTGGCACAGCTAGACAGTGACATCTATTTTCTAACCCAGTGCAAGAAGAGAAACATGATCCCTAAAGGTCTTACTATTTGGCTGTTTTTTTTTTAATCAGTATTTTAAACCAGTGGGGATTTTTTTTCTGTTTTTCTCTGCATTACCTAGCTGTTATAAGTATTGTATTTTCTAAACAATTGCCATGAGCTTCTGAAGAAGGACTGGTTGGTCCGAAAGCTAGAGCACTTTGTTCTTGTTGTTATATCTATGTTGGTCCATTAAAAGGTATCAAATCATTTGCTTCTATATCTATTCTTGCAAGGACCAATACGGCAACTACTCTAGATTTCAACATGGAAGATACCGGAATTCGCCGTAGAATATGGCAGTTACATAACATCAAGAAGAAATTGGCACAGATAGACAGTGACATCTATTTTCTAACCCAGTGCAAGAGAAGAAACATGATCCCTAAAGGTCTTACTATTTGGCTGTTTTTATTTTTTAATGAGTATTTTAAACCAATGGGAATTTTTTTTTCTGTTTTTCTCTGCATTATCTAGCTGTTATAAGTATTGTATTTTCTAAACACCTGCCATGAGCTTCTGAAGAAGGACTGGTTGGTCCGAAAGCTAGAGCACTTTGTTCTTGTTGTTACATCTATGTTGGTCCATTAAAAGGTATCAAATCATTTGCTTCTGTATCTATTCTTGCAAGGACCAATACAGCAACTACTAAATCTAGATTTCAAAAAGGAAGATACCAGAATTCACCGTAGAATATGGCAGTTACGTAACATCAAGAAGAAACTGGCACAGCTAGACAGTAACATCTAGTTTCTAACCCAGTGCAAGAAGAGAAACATGATCCCTAAAGGTCTTACTATTTGGCTGGGTTTTTATTTTTTTAAATGAGTATTTTAAACCAATGGGGATTTTTTTCTGTTTTTCTCTGCATTATCTAGCTGCAATAAGTATTGTATTTTCTAAACAACTGCCATGAGCTTCTGAAGAAGGACTGGTTGGTCGGAAAGCTAGAGCACTTTGTTCTTGTTGTTACATCTATGTTGGTCCATTAAAAGGTATCAATTCATTTGCTTCTGTATCTATTCTTGCAAGGACCAATACAGCAACTACTAAATCTAGATTTCAACATGGAAGATACCGGAATTAGCCGTAGAATATGGCAGTTACATAACATCAAGAAGAAATTGGCACAGCTAGACAGTGACATCTATTTTCTAACCCAGTGCAAGAGGAGAAACATGATCCCTACAAGTTTTGCTATTTGGTTGTTGTTTTTTTTTAAATGAGTATTTTAAACCAATGGGGATTTTTTTCTGTTTTTCTCTGCATTATCTAGCTGTTATAAGTATTCCATTTTCTAAACAACTGTTATGAGCTTCTGAAGAAGGACTGGTTGGTCTGAAAGCTAAAGCACTTTGTTCTTGTTGTTACATCTATGTTGGTCCATTAAAAGGTATCAAATCATTTGCTTCTGTGTCTGTTCTTGCAAGGATCAATATGGCAACTACTAAATCTAGATTCCTTTGTACAAGTCACTCATGTGACCACATCTGGAGTACTGCTCACAGTTTTCTGCACCAATTAAAAAAGGATATAAAAGTATTGGAGGAGATCCAGAGGAAGGCACCCAGAATGATTAGAACGATTAAAAAATATAAATACGAGGATAGATTGAGGGATCTTGATCTGTACATGCTGGAGTATAGGCAACTTAGGGGAGACATGTGTTTTGTCTATTGCACCTTTACAAAAGATGATCTTTGGGAAACTTCAGGACTCATGTGCAAAGATACTAAATAGGTTACACAACCACATGGTATGCAGCCTCAGGGGCAAACAAAACCAAAACAAGAGCTTGATTCTTTAGTCAAAGAGCTCTAGGAATATGGAATTGACTTCCACTAGAGGTGGTTGGTAGTAACAATATAACTACCTTTAAAAATTGGCTATATAGCTATTGCTATTTACAGTCAATCAAGGGTTACTCCCTTTGAGCAACGAGTGAGCTATACAAGGGCCTGTGCAAGTCTTGGCTCATATTAAATCTGTGATCCCTATGATACCAAAAAGGGCACCATATAAGGGCATCATATAAAGGGGACAATGAAAAATAAAAGGGCAATTGCCGTTATAATGTATGGTAGAACATTGTAATCTACCAAAATCTATCTTTTCCCATGGTTGTTATGCCATCGATGTGATGTGATGAAGTTGTTAACCCATCGGTATTACGTCACATCAATGGCATAACAAAAAGGAATTTCCATGCGCGTAAAGTTCCAGCACCAGAACTGCAACCGCGATATTCAAAATTCACTGCAACTGTCATATCGCAGTGAGCAGTAATACAAAACCACACAGTCGCGTAAATGGCAGCAGCATTTTCAAAGCATCTAAGCGAGAGCATAAGGCATTTATTGAGCAGCAGCAAAACAAAAGAACATTAAAAACAGAGTCAGATGTGAGGCTTTTCAGATCCTACCTGGCAGAGCGTGGGGGAGGCTCGCGCAATCGGAGACATACCTGTAGCCGAACTAGATGTCCTTATAGCAGACTGCATCTATAAATTAAAAATAAATGATGGTACCGATTACGAGCCATCAACTCTCAGGGGAATTTTAGGGAGTCTAGATCGTTATCTGCTAAATATCAGTTATAGCCATTTCATATTCCATGGAAATAAAAAAGACTTTTCTGAAACAATTGCTACCTTGTCTGCCAAGCAGAAATTTCTCAAAAAACTCAGAAAAGGTAGCAAGCCCAACAGGGCAGAAGCACTTTCACCCGCAGACATTGAGAAACTTTATCAAACAGGGACATTAGGGCAACATAGCCCAGTGGCACTATTAAATATGCTGTTCTTCAATAATGGGCTTTACTATGCCCTTTGAACAGCGGAGCAGTATGCACTCAGATGGGGGGACCTTAGCCTGCATAAGAACACAGATGGGTGTCAGTTTCTAGAGTACACAGAGCGCCAAACAAAAACTCGAGCAGGCGACAACCCAAGGGACATTAGGGCAGTGAAACCGAGGATGTATGCAAACACTGAACGACCTGATAGAGACCCTGTAAAAGCATACAGCCTGTATGCATGTCAAAGACCACAAAGCATGCTCACAGCTGACTCCCCCTTCTACCTGGCGTCAAATTTATATTTCAAGCCTGGTGTATAAATCTGGTTTAGGGCAATAACTCTTAGAGAAAATAAAATCCGCTCTATGATGCAGATAATTAAAACATCTGCTGGTCTGCCACATGAAAAATGAATCACCAATCACTCCACCCACAAAACGGCAATACAGCGACTAGTGGACTGTGCAGTTCCCCCCACGGAGGTCCAGCAAGTCTCTGGACATAAAAGCCTGCAGTACATTAACAACTACAGCTTCATCTCAGAGGCAAAACAGAAAAGAAATTCAGTTATTCTCGGCGGACACAATGTCACAGACTACCAGCAGGCATCCTCATCAAAATCTTCTCCCCGATCAGTTTCGGAAGTAAACCCACAAGTAAATACAGCCAAAAAACTGCCACTGTTCGCTGTCTCCGATCTTACTAACTTTAACTTGTTTGGAGACAATTCTATATTACAGCATGGCAACATCACTGTGAATGTTAATTTTTTTGCACCACAGAAGCGAAAGCGAATCGCAGTGGTATCAGACTCCCTCGTCTGAAAGCGGCGATGTGAAGAGTGAGGCTTAATGTCTTCCCCCCCATGACCATACAATCAGCATTAGCATTCATTCATACTAACTGATTTACTGACCAGCTGATCTTTTTCTTGTTATGTTTCTGCTTTCACCACAGGTATGAAGTAAAAAAATCGCAGACTATATTTCCTGCTTGCCACTTGCAGCACAAGCTCTTCTTACCCACTTTACGGCAACGCTGATTGGATGCCACATGACATTTGACCCCAAAAACTATTTTTTGCAGTTCTCATTGTTGTTACAGTCAATAAATATTAAAAATGTTAAGTATGTTGATGTAATGTGATACATTAATGGATTAGTAAATGTGTAATGGCCAGCGCAATCCCGTTCTCGTCTGAGTAAGGTAAGGCGACCACTGCAACTCACTATATGGGGAAATCGTCTTTTTTCAGATGCACATCGATACCCATACACTATAAAAGACAATCTATGGGCATCGATGAACAACAACGCGATGCGAGCCTCTTGTGGTTTCCCTGACAACCAAGGTAAACCTCTCGAGCTTCGCTCTTGAGGTTTACATGGGTTGTCCGGGAAACCACTCAAGGCTCACATAGCGTTGTTGTTCATCGATGCCCATAGATTATCCTCTATATAAGGGGGAGAACTAAGACAAAAAAGACAACCACCCATAAAAATGGGGGGAGGGGGAGAAAAACAAAAAGGGCAATCACTCCTATGGGGGGATGAACTTACTATAAGGCCCACCTAGCTGACTCAAGAATTAATCCCAAAAAATGTTTGACGATTAGTTGATTCTTTTCAGAAGGTGCTCTCTGCATCAAGCACTTCAAATTTCTCCTATAATGGGTCTGCAGCTCACTCTAAAGAAGGAATCTGCAGCCTGTTTAACACTTTTGTTTGGAAGCACCTGGTGTTTTACTGGAAAAGGCTGGTTTATGTACTGGAAATCTGTGCCCTGATTATCAGTCAATAATTCCCTTTTCTAGGCGCAAATTTAATTTTAGACATATCAATTCTAGGGAGGTGTCAATCTACTGACTTCTCTGTGACAGGATTCTGTCAAAGGCAATGATAATCTAGATAATGTCTTTCTCAAATCCTGTGTTGATATAATAACCCTTTATTGACTCATATTTTTAATCTGTCCCTCACTACTCAAACTTTTCCTGCTGCTTGGAAACATTCTGTAGTTATCCCTCTTCATAAAGGTGGGATAAACCACTAGTCAAAAATTATCATACAATTTCGTTACTCAACTTTGTTTCCAAATTTATGGAAAGGGTTGTCCACAAACAGGTCTTGGATTACATAAATAATGATCAAGTTCTTTCTGCTGCTCAGTCAAGCTTTAAGCCCCTTCACTCAACTCAAACTGCTTTGATAGATTTTCATGATTCTAGTTCCAGAGCTTTGGACAAGGGTCACTGCGTAGGCACTGTCTTCGTTTACTTGTCTAAATCTTTTGATGTCATTAACCACCAATTATTTCTGGCATGCTTATATTCTCGTGGGTTCTCTCTTAATGCTGTTAGTTGGTTTTCTTCCTATCTTCATGGTCAATCTCAGTCTGTTTTATAGGATGGGTGTCTGTCCTCTTCTCTTTCCATATTCACAGGGATGCCTCAGGGTTCTATCCTTGGATCCTCTGCCTTCAGTAGTCAGTAAATGCACAGTTTAACTTTACGCCAAGGATACTGTTCTTTTTTTTGATCATAAAAATCTTGCTTACTTAACTAATACTCTCCAGGCTGATTTTGATAACATTTGCCATTGTTTTTTCTACTATTCTCTTACTTTTAAACAACAAAAAAACTCAAACAATGTTATTTGGGTCCCAGTCAATTGTCAACCAAGCTCACTCTGTTTTTTCATTACTTTAAATAACAATCCTCTACAGTTTGTACATGATTTTAAATACCTCGGTCTCATCTTTGACTATACGTTAACATTTAAATCTCACATAGAATCCACTATCTTAAGGATTCTGCAATGCCTGGGTTGCTTAAAATGGGACAGGCATTGCTTATCACTTTTGGATTGTAAATTAATTGTGACTCGGGCAATTTTAGCTATTTTATATTATGGTGACACAATTTATCGAAATACCAATGCCTCCAGCCTCTTTTTAGTGGATATTGTTTACATTATCAGCTCCTGTGGTTTATTTTGAATTCTAAAAGGACATCATTGTATGTTACTTACTCAACTGAACTGGTTATCTCCCTCATTTCAAAGCACCCTTCACTGGTTATCTCTGATTGTGATTGGTTGACCATCCATGGCACTCCAGGTAATTACATCATGGGTTTTAGTTCACTTGATAGGGTAACAATGCACAAGACCTAGGATCAGATTTCTAGACCCCAGATCCTAGAAGACTCTGTTCTTCAGTTCTAATTGTGCATCTGAAAAGGCAACAAGCACTCCAGGAGCCCTTCTATTGTGCCAGGAAAAGTAGTTCTGTGGAATTTCCATGAATAAGATAATTGTGAGCCTGCCTAGGATTGTTTCTGCTTAATTTTCCAGCATAGTTAAAATGTGAGATGTTGGAAGAAAGACTGTTTCAGAGTCTGTTTGGCCTGTCTAGGCCGTAGCTGGCTTCAGAAATTGTTTGTTCTATTATCTAAATGTTTTTCCTAATCGGTTGTGTGGCCTTTGCCATTAGTCTCTCCAATGCTAAATTGTTTGTTATGATACAGTTTGAGTTTATGCTTATTTCTCTGGAAATTGGGCCCCCTTTGGCCCTGGTACACGCAGGAACATCACTCACTATTTAGAGCCATCTGTTGCAGTTCTCTGCGCTCAGAACCCTTCATTTACCCTTTTTATATGGGGGAATTCAGATTTGCAGACTGTTTTTTCTGTCAGAATATTTGTATTCACTTTGAAATTCGGAGGTCGTCAGCAGTGCGAGTCAGTGCGCCCCTTCCCCCCCTTCCTTTGTTCCAGAAAGGGACACAAGCGACTCCCCCTCACCACATTACTTCCAACTCTAACCCCTTTCGTAAGCTTCAGCGCTCAAGTCCCATCACCAAATCTCTCCATCCTCTATGGCAACGCTTCACTCCATGTGGAGCATGAAACAGCTCACCGAGCAGGCCTTCTCCTCACACTGGCTAGTGTCTCTTCTCACTGTCTCCCCCTCTTTCTCTCTCTCTCCAGCTCCTGATGGCCGCGCTTGTTTCCTGGCACCTTCATGAGACATTACCTCACCCATGATTCAGCTCAAGCGAAGAGACAGGGATGCAAGGAGAGATAGAATTCTCTCCAGTAATTCACATTGACTGGGAGGATTGCTCCTGAGGCCTGAAACCGCATGTGCCCTCCGCTAGGTGGGGGAGAAGCAGAAAAGATTACAGGACAGGTTTTATTGCCATTTTCAGGCCAAACTGCCCAAGAATTACCTCAGACTTCAGGGGATTCACTCCCAAAGCAGAGACCTCGTGGCACCAGCACAAAAACTTACAAGAACCTCCTGACATTTAATTCTGGAATCACCCTGTCAGGCCTAGACCCCTCCCACAGTGGACAGCCTAACTTATTTTTTTTCTTTTCCCTTGGGGGTTTATTGTTGTGTTCTAGTACCATATGTAGTAACAATGACAAGCTACATAGAAACTAAGATCAGAAGGCAAAATGTGGCCCATTGGGACCCAGTTCTCTCCCTTGACAAGAGAAGGTTACCAGGCCCTATCAGAGCATTTTAGGGGAAGCTCTTTATCTCCTCTTGAGGGGTCACCTCACCATAGTGGCCCTCCATCAGAGGTTGTGTGTTTTTTCCTTCAGCAGAGCATATTTCATTAAGGAGTGGGAACTCTCAAGAGTAGGACCCACTCAGGCAGTGCATCCAAGTTTTCAACCTCTCCTGCCAGCTACATGCAGTGCATAGAAGGGAAATAGAGGGGACCATTTATGATTTAAGTCCTCTGCTTCATTCAATACCCTCCCGTAGATGACAGGGCTTTTCTCTGTCTTGGGGTCTTCCAGATTCTACTGGTGGTCCATCATTCACCTGCTCCTAACATACGACATTTTTTCTCTCTCTCTCTCTTTAGCCCCAGATGGTAAAAGTGAGAAAGTGTACTGCATGTAGTACCAATCTAATGCCCCACAACACGGGTCCCTTATGCCCTGCGTGTATCCATGATGAAGAGGACTCCACCCTAGACACTTCCACCAGTTTGGATGCCCCAGGAACCAACGTTACCACCTGGATGGATCCAGAGACCATACTCCCAACAGAAAAAACAAGCAGCAGTGGCCATGATGGAGAGTCAACAAAACTTTATGTTGAAAATCATTGAAAAGTTAGAGGCTATCACACAGTCCAGATTGGCGCTGGCTCCAAATCCCCTGCCGGAACCAACAAATCATGGGCGGACCCCTGGCCAACACTCTGAACCACCCAACCCACCCCTGAACCCCGCTGCACCCACCAATGGGGACGACACCGGAGACAAGGAACCCCTTGATGAAGAAGAGCATGTACCATCCGATGAAGAAGAGATGGAAACTCAGTTAGTCCCTTCCCTCACATCAAAGCTATGCTCTTTTGACTTAATACTCAGGCTCATGTGAATAATCAAAGCCACCATGGGGTTCGAGCTCGAGGAAGAACTCCCAGAGTCGAAACTTGACCTCCTGATCCAACAAAGGAAAACCTAAAAGGAAACATTAGCAATCTGCCCGGCTATTGATGGCATATTCATTAAGGAGAGGGAATCCACAGAGCCAGACAGAATGCCAGATAAGAGGAACCTAGATGGCATGTACCCAGTCCAGGAAGACAAGGCCAGCATATGGTGCACTGCTCCCACAATTGATCCACAAATAGCCGCACTCAGCAAAAAGACGGTCCTACCATGCAGGGCCATTTCATTGAAGGACCCAGCAGACAAGAAGGTGGACAACATGTTAAAAAAGTTGTTCGAGATTGAGTGCATGGCCGCTAAGACCTCTACAACTGCTATATACACAGCACGTGCCCAAATCCGCTGGCTCGAGGAGCTCCTAGAAAAAGCAGCTCCTGATACCAGAGAGGCCGAGCTCTTGGAATGCACACTAGACTCTGCCAGATACTTAGCAGATATGGCAATAGACTTGCTAAAACTGAATGCAAGAGCCACGGCACTAACTAACCAGGCAAGAAGAGTGCTATGGCTAAAGCTATGGGAAGTGGACAATGAGTCCAAGTCATTGCTCCAGAACCTGTCCATGAAGAGAAAACACATCTTCAGTGAAGGCCTACAGGACTACCTAAAGCAAAAAGAAGAAGGAAAAGATCTGCTTAAACACAAGTGCAGACCAACATACCTGCCCACTGGATGATGAAGATTTCTGGGGGGCTACAAACATCAGGCTTGCAGAGACACATATTACCAAAACAATTCCTTTCGAGGAAGAGGGAGCCAAGGAGGACACCATTCTTCGTTTAACTCCACCTACCAATCTTCAAGCTTCAGGGGCCATGGTTCAAAATTCGGAGAAAGAGGAAAGAGAAACAAACAGCCATGACTACACACCCTTTTCTCCCTTCAAGATGATGACCCCACAGGGATCCTACCCACCAGTGAGGAAAAGACTCTTACTCTTCCAACAACGGTGGCACAGCACAACCACAGACAGATGGGTATTGGAGGTAGTGTCAAGGGGGTACTCTATAGAACTGTACAACCCTTGGCTAACAGACAGGTTTGTGAGCTCCCCCATAGCAAAGAAAAGGGCATTGCCTCATCAGGTTCAGCACATCCTACAAAACCTGATGCAAAACAAGGTGATCCAATTAGTTCCATCCCACGAGCAAAAGCAAGGGATATACTTCATCTTTTTCCTCATTCCCAAAATGACCAGGGACCTTCATCCCATCCTAGATCTCAAATACCTCAACAAGTTTGTGGTCACTCAGAGATTCAAGATGGAGACACTGAGGTTGACTCTCCGCAGCAGCAGGAGAGGTGATTACCTCACATCTATAGATCTCAAAGACGCATACCTTCACATCCCCATTTGCCAATGACACAGAAGGTACCTGCGTTTCCACATCCTGGGCCAGCATTTTCAGTACCAAGCCTTACCCTTCAGTCTTTCCTCTGCACCAAGGGTATTCACCAAGGTCTCTATAGTCCTCGTGGCCAGGCTAAGAGAGCAAGGAGTGGATATTGTCCCCTACTTAGATGACTGGCTGATCTGAGCTTGATCCAGGGAACAATCTGGTACTGCCACCATGATGGTGTTAAAGGCACTGGAGGAGCATGGCAGGGTCATGACCCAAGCCAAGAGCCATCCAGTGCCAACGCAACAACTGGAACACCTGGGAGAGGAGATAAACACATCTCAGGGGTGGGCCAGACCATCCGAGAACAGAGTGCAAATGATGATATATTTGGCAAGTCAACAAAGGGACACCAACATGCCGCCTATTGGTCAGATAGCCCAGATGCTAGGCTGCATGACATCCTGCATCGACCTGGTCCCTTGGGCCAGGTGGCTTATGAGACCCCTACAGTCCTACATGCTTTCATACGGATCGCCCAAGTGAAACCTGAAAATCAGAATACTGCTACCCTCCACTTTGAGATGCTCTCTAAACTGGTGGCCAGCTCAGCGATCCCTCATGTGAGGGGTTCCGCTAGAGGCTACCTACGATGTCACCATCGAGATGAACACAAGCCTTCTCAGGTGGGGGGCCTGCATGGGCCCCCAGTCAGTCCAAGGCAGTTGAATGACGTCAGAGGCCAGATTGTCCATAAACATACTGGAGATGATGGCAGTCTCTCAAGCCCTCATGTCTTTTCAAAGGACCATTTCCAGTCAATCAGTGTTGATTCGCTCTGACAACCAGGTTACCGTGTCCTACATCGCCAAGCAGGGAGGAACCAAAAGCAGAGCCATGCAGAAGGAAGTGACAAAGGTGCTAGACTGGGCTCAGGTCCATCTTCTTCACATGGAGCGGTCCACTTGACAGGGAAGCTCAACATCCGAGTGGACTGGCTCAGCCGCCAACAGGTACATCCAGGAGAGTGGCACCTACATGCAGACCCATTCAGGCTGATAGAGAGGACATGGGGTTCTATCTCCATGGACCTCATGGCTACAGCAGACAACACTCAGGTACAATGATTCTTTACCAGGTACAGGGAGCACCACTCACAAGGAGTTGACCATTGTCACAGACCTGGTCCCTGGGCCGAGTGTATGTGTTTCCCCCATTCCCCTCCTACCGCAGGTCATAGCGAAGATACGCCAATCTCAAAAGACCGTTATTGTGGTGGCACCATATTGGCCAAGAAAAGCCTGGTTCTCCTCAGTAATAGCCATGACACTGGACAAATTCAGGCTCCCACACAGACCCAACATGCTGACCCAAGGACCACTAGTTCACCCCGCACCAGGGAGTCTAAAGCTCATGACCTGGCTCCTAAAAGGCAAAGACTGTTCAAAACAGGCTATCATGCCTCAGACATAGCCACATTGCTGCAGCCCAGGCGGCAGTCGACCAACACTACCTACAGCAGGCAGTGGTCGCTCTTTGAGAATTAGTGCAAAGAGAGAGACAAAGTACCAGAGCAAGCAGACACGTCAACCATACTACTCTATTTACAGCAGGGGGTAGAGAAAGGACTTTCTCATTCCTCTCTCAGAGTCGAACTCTCAGTCATTGGGGCTGCCATTGGCCCTATAGGACATCACAGCCCAGAAGCACACCCAGATGCGGTATGCTTCCTAAGGGCGGTAGAAGGTGATTGTTCATAGTGTCAAAAGGACAAAGACAGGGCAAAGTAGCATCAAAGACTACTATAGCGAGGCTCAGGATTACAGTATAAGAAGCTTACAAGGCAAAGGAGGGTGTCAGAGCCCACTCAACCAGGGCAGTGTCTACCTCCTGGGCAGAAAGAGCCAACATAGCCACAGAAGATATCTGCAGGGCTGTCACTTGGACCTCTATCCATACGTTTGCCAGGCATTACAGGTTGGACCACCTTTACAAGGTACAGGTCTAATTCACCACTCAGGTCCTCTCGGCAGCCAGCTCGCATTCCTCTCACTCTCAGACCGCTCTACCCACCTAATTGGGTACAGTACTGCTTAGCTTTACCTAGAGTTAAAACCCATTTTGGTAGAAATAGTTTTTCATATGATCCCCCTCTTTTCTGAAATATACTCCCCTCCTTTGCTGCGGAACTCTTGCTCCTTGAGTGTTTTTAAGCAAAACCTGAAGAAGATACTTTTACAAGAACAACTTGCTTTAATTAATTCAATCTGACCTAACAAATGACATTTTATCACTGTACTGTGATTTATACTGTATGTGTAATCTTGCTTGTGTACTTGTTTTATGTATTGCTCTGTTTAAGTCTTTGTAGTTGTATCATATGACTTGGAACATTCTGTAAATAAGACTAGTTTCTCACAAAACTCATCCAGTAAACCATTACATTTTTAAATAAAAAAAACTCATTTCAAATGTTCCAAATGTAAAATACACATTAGCATGTCATTACTGAAATGTAGTCATTCATTAGTATGCCTAATTGCACCTGGAGCATATAAAATTAGCAGAGTGTACCACAAAGATTCCCCAGCAGAACTGCAGGCAGCTAGAGGTAAATGCACTGTGGAATGGCTTAGAAAGGCACATGCATGTTCATAGCACTATGTTAATGCTGTATTTGGACTAGACTATGGCTGTATCTGCATATGGCCAATGCCTGTGTCAGGCAGACTGCTAGCTGTGTGTTGGGTCAAGGAATGATGGAACACTTACGTGTCTCTGCCAGGGGTATGTGAAGTGTTCACACCAATGTAACTTTGTTCTGTACTCTGCTATATGTATTCAATGCTCAAATCCATTCTTTCTCCCCATTTCCGATAGATACCACAGAGAACTGTGACAGACAGCACACCCACAAGTTCTCAGAGGGAGAGGTGCAAACACTGGCCCAGGCCTATGTCACAGAGGAGAATCTGGTAGCCAGTAAAAGGGGCACCAAGGCTGAGATAAAGAAGGCCAGGTTAGATATCACTGAGGCAGTGAATGCAGCTGGTGACCAAAATCGCTTGATGGAGGGGGCAAAGAAATGGCAGGAAGATATCAAATGCTGTATGGAACAGGTTCTGGCAAAGGCATGCCAGGACATGCAGGCCAAAGGTGGTGGGTGTCACAAACCCACTCAGCAGGTCAGCCCTCTACTCCCTTGTGAACAGGGTAACAGACAAGGTAACCCTCTTGTCTGTTTTTGTGAGTTTGGATCAACCTTTGGTCTCAAGTTCTGGAGAGATTCAAACTGCTAACCTCTTGTTAGCAAACCCAATGCACAGACTCAGATATATTTGTCTTTGGGGGGCTAGATATCTTTGCCTACAGGAACCTAACCAGGTAATACAGAGATGAACCCTTAAAACTTTAATAAAGACCTCAGGTTTTAAAATGCTTCTCTTTCCAGTTTGGTACCACCATTCAAGCTTATGTCTATTGTCTGCTATAACCATGTACTTTTCTTACAAATAAAAAGAAGTCAAAGACAGACCGAGTAAGTTCTAAAAATAATTTTACTATAATAGATAAGAATATGTAAAACGCAACAATACAGAACTGTTATATCACAAGACATACAAATCTATTAAAAGAACAAGGTTTTAAACAGTGCAATTTCTACTGCAGTACTTAGTCTCTAAATACTTGCTTAAAAGTGCTCCCAAGATGTTTTGGTAAAAATGTGTGTCTTTGTGAAGTAGAACAGACTAAATTAAATGCTGGCTTTTACCCCACCTCTTTTCAGGAGGTCACCTAGCTCCTCCCTGTCAGGATATATGAAAATATATATCTTATACAAAAGTATTACATTCTGCAACTTCAGCATAATTAATGTCCTTCAAATGACAATTCTTTTGATCTCATAAGCTTCCCACTTCCAGGACAGGAAAGCATCTTTATGATTTCACACTTCTATGTAATAACCTGGGTTTTCCTTCCAACATCATAAAATGGATATGTTATAGCAACTACGGTTGTAGTTAATGCAGACCAACAGGATCCTTAATTAAGGCCTTACATGTAACACATGGTCTCTAAAAACTGAGTGTGTATGAATTCACATGCTGTCAGCATTTTTTCTTATGGCTTTCATCTTTTAGTTAAAATCTGGGGGGATGAGTGAGGTCATTCTATGAGCACCAGATTTTCAACAGGTACACTACTGGGTGATCTCTCCCTTGGCTGGATGTCTGGCTCAGTACTGCCCCAATACCCACATCTGAGGTGTCCATCTGAACTATAAAGGGTTTGCTATAGTCAGGACTTGTCAAAACAGGAGCACTGCACAGTGCCTCCTTCAGTCTGGCAAAGGCTTCCTCATAGGCTGGGCCCCAGGTAATTTTCTTTGGCATCATTTTCTGTGTCAGGTCAGATAGGAGAGCAGCCAGGGCACTGTAATTGGGAACAGATTTCCTGTAGTACCCTGCTGTCCCTAAAAAGCTCCTGATCTGCTTCTGGGTTTCTGGACTGGGCAATGCCTGGATCACCTCTATCTTTATTTGGTTAGGATGGAGCTGTCACATAATATCTTTATCATCTGTAGATTATAAACTATACACACACAAGGTTTGTCACCAGTTTAAATTTACTGCTGTTTAACTCCTTTTCTTTGCATGGTTTAACATTATGAGATCTATTACCAGTGTCCTATGTCTTAATAAACTGTACTGCAATGTCATATTCCCACATGTATCATCATTGTACCATACTTAACAGTAAAAAAAGAAAAGTATTTTCTCAATTTAAATGAATCACTTACCTTACCCCATGTGTGAATGAGGCTAAGGTTCATTGCCCTCATCACAAATGTGGGGTTCACATGTTCTCTGACAGCCTGAACCAAAGCCAGCACCTTCTTGTCACTCCACGACTTAGGCACTTTTCAGTCTGTGTTAAAAAAAATAACAATTTATTTAGAAACATTTAATATAAGATACATTGTGATTAGAGTATCTGACATCCATTTGTCTCTCTTAAAACTCAATGCACTATATAAATGGCAACCATTGAATTGGCAAATTTAAACCTTTGTATTATTCTAATAATTCAATGCCCCGCCCCCACCTTCCCCAAGTGGCACACACAGAATAGCAACATGTAAGACACAAAGCTTCTAAATATGTATATATGTTAACACTCTATCCATGTTTGTGGCACAGTGGGAAATTGATGGGTTAACTATTCACTGACTTGCCTGCCTGACAAAGATTTGCTTTAGGTACTGGCAACCATCTCTAAATCAAATATATTTAACACTGCTGACTCACATCATTACTGTCTTGACTGTGTTTTTATTTCATTGTTGTTACAAGTTATGGGGGTATATGATTTGTATTTCTATATAGTTATTGATTTGTCTTAGTTATATTATAGTGTATTTATTTATTTGATTGGTAATTACATTAGTTGATTTGGTAGGGATTAAGTTACAGTGTATATAGTGTGGGTTTGTTATTATTGTTTTATAATATTATGGGGTAGCCGAATGATGGTCAGGCAGTATTCCCCCACCAGGCTCAGGGAACTGCACCCTTTTGATTGCCCCTATCTTCCGGTGGAGGTTTATAAGCATTGTCAGTCTCTCGGGATTATTAGGAGGAGTAGGAAGGGGGTGGCAGCTGGGCCTGGTGGGGGAATGGAAAGGGGGAGATGGATTGGGGTGGTGGGAACCAGGCGTCGCCCTGGGGTGAAATGGCACCAGGACAGTGGTAGTCCCTGTCTTGGTCATCCCATACCCAAGGGCCCAGCAGTTAATGCTGGTCAGGAGTCGAGGTCTTCTTCAGCATCCCATCCAACTTGGGTGGTGTTATGTAATGCCAGGTCCATCAAAAACAAGACAGCTATTATAGCTGCTCTTGTTGAAATGATGGATCTGGCATGCATCACTGAGACCTGGCTGGATGAAAAAAGAGGCCCAATTTTGGCTTCTGCTGTTCCAGCTGGGTTCTCGGTGATTCACCGCCCGAGGTTGGATTGTAGGGGTGGGGGTGTAGCCATCTTTTTTAAGAGCAAATTAAGCCTTGTGGAAGTTCCAGCAGTAATTACTAGATCCTTTGACTGTATCATGGGAGAGGGTGTAGGTTGCAGGATACTCCTCATTTATCGTCCACCAGGTTATGGGGGTTTATTCCTGCAGGAGTTTGCAGACTTCGTCGTTGACACGGCATTAGAGTCTCCCAGATGGATTATTCTGGGGGACTTTAATGCCTGGGTCAACAATGAACTCTCACAGTTTGGTCAAAATCTCCTCCAGATAATGACAATGTTGGGCCTCACACAGGTAGTTACCTCCTCTACCCATATAAGAGGTTACTCACTGGATCTACTGTTCCTCCTGGGATGGAGATTTCTGACTTGGAGGTGGAACCAGTCAGTTGGTCTGACCATCACACCACAGAGTTCAGTTTTGGGCCTCCCCCAAGTAGACCTACCCCTTTGGAGATGGTCCGGTACTGCCCGTTAAGGGGAGTTACCCCAGATGGTCTGTTGGCGGTGCTTGACCTAGTGGGATTGCTGATTGAAAGCATGAGTCTGGGGGGTCTAGTACTAGCCTATAATAAGACCCCTTAGACTTGATTGCTCCTGTTTGGGTTCGACCACTTACTCTTCGCCCAAGGAACCCTTGGTATGATGGGTCCTTGAAGGAACTGAGGTAAGTTGGTCGAAGGCTGGAGATAGCATGGTGGAAATCCGGCCTTGATGCTGACAGGCTTAGGTTAATGGAGCACTATGAGAGCTATCAATCAGAAATCTCCTGTAAGAAGGCATATTTCCTGTCCAGGGAGATTTCTACAGTGCAAAATCGATCGTCTCAACTCTTTCAAACTGCTGACAGATTGTGCAATCCAATCTGTCTTCAGTCCAGAAGAGCATTTAGTGCTGAGCCAGCACTACCTCTAAAAAACTAGACTGGCAATAAAACAATTCTTACAGTATTTAAATCATCATTCAATGTACCATAATGATGTACTGAGCTGTTGATTATGTACACAACAACAAAAACATGATTACTTACTTTTCAGTTGTTGTAACACACAAAAACAGAATCTCTTTAATAATTCATAACAATCTGTTGAAATAAACAGACATACACTAATAGAAAACTGCGAAAAGCAAAGAAAGTTATCAATATCTGTGGCATATCTCACTGCCATAAACTCCACATGTGTTACGACTGCCTTACCAATGCAGGCATCCACCCACCTGACCCGTGCAAAGGCAGAGATACAGGCTCACTCACATGATAGAAATTGGGTGAGTCTGGCACAGCCATAACCAATATGCTGAAGGGCTCCCCTGTCCCTAACAGCTGGACTGGTGTTGACCCCCCTCTACCAAAATTCCACAACAGTCCTCCCCACACATCAGGGAATGGCCATAAACCTGTTTGGTTCTCCCTAGCCTTTTTTCATTTTGTCCCCAGTAGGACCATGGATCTGGAATGGCATCAAGGCATGAGCATGCAGACATGCACCATGCCTCCCCCAGACACTCACATGTCCACAGTACCACCAAGCATCCCCAGTGACTGCCAGACCAAGGTCTGTATCCCACCCTTTCCCCCAGTAGTAGTACAGCAGTCATTGTCTAGTCAATCCAAATCTTTCCCTACCAACCCTAAATCATATGGGCTCATTCCCAAACCCAGTTCACCGGTGTGTATTGAGCTGTGGTGCCCACCGAGTGAACCCACAGTGCCACTAGGCCAGCATAACTGCATCATAGCAACTCCACAGGAGTTAGAACCCTGAGGACATGTATCTTCTTGCCCCAAAAATGTCACCACCTCCCCCTTAAATCAACCCATAATGCATCCTCAGTAAAGACTCATGAGGCAACAAAAAAATGTGACTTGTAGCAGTACATATGTCTTAAACCAGGTGAACACATGTAACAAAATTGAGCAGTTGGACAGCCACACCCAACCAATTCCTTCCCCCTGTCCCCGAACAATTATTACATGCTGAGTGAAGACCAACATTCCAAGCAACTCATAAACATAAATATAATACCTCCTGGATAGCTATAACAGGTACTGGATGTTCACTGAAGACTCAGACTCTAAGCTATAGACAATGCATGTGTGTATTGTGAATAAGTTGTTCTACTTTTTGACTGGTTAAATTAGCTCTTAAAAGAGCCGTTTTTGTCACTGCCTATGGCATGTGATTGACAGATATTGTACTACAGGAACACAGTCACAGAAGTGCAAAGATACCATTTTGAAGGTCCCCAACAAAAATATTGTTACCTGTGCTTGAGAGATGCACACCAACAGCCAATGTTTGTCATACATAATTTTGGGGTGACGAATAGTGTGCATTCCCATAGCACAGAGGAATCCAGATATTTGTATGTTTACCTTTCTCCATGATCTTTCAAGTGCAGGACAGTAATCCTAACCTTTCCAGATCATTCACTGTGTAATATCTGAATACAGAATTTTACAGTCTGGTAACATACAGATAAGATGCTGCAAGTCATACTGTGCAGCTTCTATTAAATCAATTGCCCTTTTGTTCCCCGAATCGTTACCTCTGCGATGGATAAGGAGTATGTCTGGTTGTGGGTGTGTTTCCAGCAAGAGGTACAAGGTTGGCAAGAACTGCTCCCATCTCATGCCACCCTTCCCAAACCAAGACACTGTGTAGTCAGGTAGGTGCAAGTCATTGCCAAAATGACTACCTCTACTAAAAACTGCTTCCCTTCTCACCAGACATGATCCCACAATCCATACACTCACTCTTGATTTTTCTGCCATGCTGAGTATGAAACCTGTAAAAACTCAGATGAAGAAATATCAGAAATGTGTCTGACTACCAAGCACTACCAAGTATAATCAGCAGAATGAGTACTGCTGAGTTCTATATGTAAGATAAATGCAGTGAGAAATAATCACAACTAATATTCTGATCCCAGATTGGCTAGTACAGGCAAAAATGTTTAGTTATGTCTGTAAAGGCTGTCTCTATTGGCATTTTGTTTAACAAATATTATTTTTGTTTTGGTGAGAGAATACTGCCTAGTCATTGGCCACACACTTAATCACTTTCCAATAATAGCCATTTTCATTGGATGAAGTTAGTAGTCATCTTGGTCAGTGAAGCTGAACTCCCTCTCTTTCTCAGCTAGCAGCTTGGGTGGTGAGTGGAAGCATAGCTCTGTACCTCACAGACACAGTTTTCAATACTTTAAAAATTAACCGTTTTTTCCATTCTGTTACTGTACTATTATAACAGCTGTAATTATTCAGTGGTTAGTATGTGTTTTCTGAGAATTTGTGATATTATCTATTTGAACTACAACCAACTTTTAAACTGATTACAGTAACACAGTTAAAACCATCTTAGCATAGCAAGTAGAGAATGCAGCTCCCAGTTAGAATTCTACATAAAGTAAAATAACTACTTCTTAAAAAAATGTGTTGTGCTGCTATCACAGAACAATTTGCCTACTACAACTAAGTGTGATAGAAACACAATGTACTAGATTTGCTCTTTCTCCAAGAAGGCTTAAATGTTGTCAAATATGTTATTTTAATAGCAAAGTGGTACAAGCAATGGTTGATTTGGGGTAGTATGACCATGGTGACATGATTATTTGCTCTGGGACATTCTTTTTTTTTTTTTACTCCCAAGCTGCCCGCCGCCCAGTATCATCTGCCTGGTCATGGGCCACGAGCTTCCACTCCTCAAATTTGGCCGCGAGCCCTCTGAAGCCCCGTGGCTTACCCCTTACGGCGGGGCTGCGGCACTCCCCTTGTATGCCACAGCCATTGGGATAGGTCGGAGGGCTGGCCTGAGGAGCTAATTGAAGCTGTGGCAGGCTTCACTGAGGGTGGTAGGCAGCTTCCATCTTTTTCTGGCTTTTTCTGGGGAGGCGGGGTCTGCCCTGCCTCCTATCGCGTCTCTTGATGCCGGGAGCCTCGTGATCTCCTAGCCTCTGCTAGGGGTCACTGATGCTCTGGCCACTACCCCACCCTCCCCCTGGAGATGGAGAGCAGTCCATAGGATGCTCCATCCATCTCCCCCCTGCCAGCCCTCCAGCGACCCAGGTCCGTTCATGAACCCGGGTCACCGGTGTCGCATGCGGAAATCCTACCGCTGCGCCGACGGGCCAGCTATGCTCTGGGACATTCTTTATATAAGTAAGAGAAACATTCAAACAGAATAACAAAAAAATCTTTAAAGTTAACTTATTCCAGCAAGAACTAGCTAAACATTGGTAAAAGCAGGATGAAATCATAGCACAGTCCTTGCAAAGCTGTTAAAAACCCTACTAGATAGTTTCCATCTAGCTTATTAGTAAACTGGAATGTTTTCAAATTACAGACTGATCACTACTTGCAATTTTAGCCATGGAGTTGCTTCTGCCTGTCTAACAGTTTTAAAATGGCCGCTGAAGTGTTATTCTTTGATTGTATTGGTTGAGAGAAGTCACATGATGTAGTTACCCATTTCTTTGTTTGTGAGACTGCAAAATCTTTGTTCACGACTCGTATTGTTTTCGAGGATCGACTGTGAGCATGCAAAATCTTTGATCGTGAGAATAATGCGAGATTTCCATATTGAACCCTGTGTAGTTTAAAAACTGAATTACTGGGCAGACTGGGTGGGCCAAGCGGTCCTTATCTGCCATCAAATTCTATGTTTCTATGTTTCTATGTTACTGTAATAGTTTTTAACAGACTGAGCAGGCATGAGTGCCTCTATCACTTATCAGATATCAATCTGACAATAAAAAAACATTTTTAAAAAGTTTTAAAACATTTTACAATAGCGTAGCGATCTTTGATCCCGAGCGTGCAAATTCTTTGATCGCGACTCAGTTTGACCGTGAGGATCATCTGTGACCATGCAAATTCTTTGATTGTGAGAATTTACATGAGATTTCAATTGTGGAACATAACTAGTTTAAAAAAAAACATGTTTTAAACCACTTTTTAATGTAGCATGTACCCACATCTTTTTATTGCTTAGAGCATGTGTATGTGACAGAAATAATTAGTTGTTCAGTGTTTTAAAAATGTAATAGCAGTTTTGATTCTTTGACCATGAGCACTCAAAAACTTTGATCGTGACTCGGATTAATCATGAGGATCATTCACGTGCTTGCAAATTCTTTGATCACTAGAATAACGCGAGATTTGGACTGCTGCACATGACCAGTTTTAAAAAATCAATTTTTTTCTTAAATTTTCAACACACCATATAGCCATATGTAGTATTATTGCTTAGAGGAACAGTCTACCACAGAAACTATAATTACTAAACGTTAAGTACCATTTTATTGTATTTCGATGATCTTTTATTGCGAGCACGCAAATTCTTTGATCACGACCCACTTTGATCGTGAGGATAGTTTGTGAGCCAGCAAATTCATTTGTTATGACAAAAGTGTGAAATTTGGCATGTAGAACTCATGTAGTTTGTGAAACTTGACTTTATTACTCAGTTCAACATCTCCTTTATGGTAATATGTACTTAAATAGGTCAACATAGGCAATATAATGCCTTCCAGATGCTCTAAAGAGCTCCATCTGCACCATGATGCATAATTAAACCCCTGAGCATTATGTTCATTGTGTAATTGTACCCACTCTATCATGCTATAATTAGTTCCTTAGCTATCTTTTTTTCTAAATAGTCAGCTTGCAAAGTGCATACCATGGTCCCAATTGTAGAATATTTTGCAAGTTGCTGGCAAAGACAACTGGTGCAAAACATTGTTGTGACATACAGCCTGTAGCCTATTCTGGAAAGGGTACAGTCTGCACAGCTAACTGCTGCAACTTGTCTGATACATAAAAGGCACACCAACCAACGACCATACCTGACAGGAATGTCACAAGTAACAGCCCTCCCCAGAAAGTATTAATCACCCCTTAAAACTGTGCAAGGCAGCTGTGCCCCCACCCCACCAGCCTGTCCCTCACTCAAAGTAAATGCCAAAGATGACTAATTATTCAACAACCTCAAGATGTCTGGCACTCTAGCAGCTCTTGCCCACTCATTTATTTTGCATCACATCTAAATAGTAAAGACTCATGTGGTGCCCACTCAGCAGGTGACCATCCAGGAGAGAGGTGGAATATGCCACTCACTGGCTACCAATCAAGGTGGCAGGGACATATGCATAGACCATGACTGTTACATGGGGACAGATACTGGCATTAGACTAGCAAGCATCACAGACTAATGTTATCATGCACCATTTGTGGCAGTTAGCTTGTTAAAGTTACTAGTGTGGGGGGTGCCCTCTGCACTGCATGGCATTAGCATTGTGGGGTCAGAGCATGATTTCTTTGAGCTCCCTCAACTGCATTCAGGTTTTGGGTGTTCTAGGAGTTGGAGGCACAAGATCCCAGCTGTGCACATTCGCCATGGTTTATCACATGTTGTGTGATGCTTCTGGGCTGCCGTATGTACCACTGACAACACTGCTATGGACATGGGGGAATGCTCAAGTACTCAGAATTATTGAAACTGCTTACACACTGTGATTCACAGTATTGCATTTAACAAATACAACTTTCTGTTGTTTTCACTTGCTGTTAATGACTCATGTAGTGTGTACTTCTTATGAACCTATAATACATAACTTTTATACATTACTTCTGAATCAGTAGTAGTATTTGCTTTTTTTCTTTTCTCTTTCTTAGGAAACTACAACAGACAACAAATTGAACACATAACTGAGATCTTCCATCATGGCCATTTCCTGTAAAGTCAAAGCACACATTAAAAGTGCTAGGTGTACTAGTGGTTTGCTGTCATGCCATGTAAACAGTAAAGGTGTAAGATGTCAGCAGAAGAAAAAAACAATTTCTTCTGTCACATGTAGACATCTCACTAGACATGCACATGTGAACAAAGACAACACCTCCCCCGTTAATGTAAAAACCAGTAGACTTTTCTAAAGGTACTGTGCAGACACAATGTCCAGCACTGTCATCAGCAAGTCATTCATCTGTGAGACACACAAAACAATGGTGTACGTGTAACTTATGCTGCTGCACAGCACAAGATGAATTTTTTCAGAAAACTAGTCCATTGAGCTAGAATTGACCATGTGATCTCTACTATAGTGAGACCCAAAGGGAACAAACTGTGTAGTAAGGTTGCATTAATAAAGTTGCGATTGAGAGTAAGATGATTTGTTAATGTGGCTCTTGCTATTCGTTCCCAGTTATGGGCTGAAATGATGTCAGCGATTGACAAATTAAGCTTAAAGATTGAGATGAAAAACAAACTAATGTCTTTTGAACACTTTAACAGAGAAAATATATTTGTGGTGTTTCAAGGAAACTGGTCTCACTCAGACTATTCAGAAGCTTTCTTCTGGGAAGAGATATACCATGCACACAATAGAAATATCAGTTTAACAATTGATGAACATGGTAAAGTTCAAAATATTTTAGTTGTCTCACATGAAAGTCTTGACTTTCACAATGAGACTGCAGTTGAACTGGTTGCAAACAACCCAAAGTCATCAGCTAAGAAGTGGCCATGTGATGCTACATGCAATGTCAATCATGTCAATCGAAACCTTCCTGTCAGCAGTTGCTACCACAAAGAGATCTGCATGACATAGACTGATTCACACTGTTGACAAGTGTGAGACTCAGCCTCACACAGGCCTAACAGAGTATTCTCTTGCATGCTTAGAGAACACCAACTGTGACAGTGTATTCCTTCACTTTTGCATGGTAGCAGTGCATCACTCTGGCGCATGCAAATTTGTACAAAGATTATAATGAGTGAGATCTGTTATCAACCTAAATTGGCTCTCCTCCTCCACAAAACCATCAGCCCTGAGGATTGAAGCTCTAAATCTCACTCAGTTAATCCAGGAACCCACCCATCTAAATCACCGATCACAAAAACACACCCTACTCCACTGGATTCTAACCTCTCACCCCCATAGGATCACTGCCTCAGGTATCCTTTCTGACACCCTTAGCGACCACTGTATAACCTATTGTATCCAGAAAATCCATTCACTTCACTCCGGCCCCAAATTCATCGCCACCCACCCCTTACGCCTCCTTGACGAATCCGCCCTTCAACGCGACCTGTCAAGCACAGACTGGCTCCCAGTCCTTGCCTCACTTGACATCGACACTGCCCTCTCCCACTTCTGCAGCATCTTCCTAAGCACATGGGACCACCACGCACCCCTCAGGAAAGCCCACGTTAGGAAATACCACCACCCCTGGATCACAGCCGACCTAATCTCCCTGGAGCATGTCAGAGATAAGGCCTGGAGGAGTTACAAAACCTCTTTAGCTACCAGTGACCTGCTCTCTTACAAAACTCTTAGAAACAACTGCACAAAAGCTATTCAACTATCAAAAGCCCAGTATTTCAAGGCCCAACTCACCACTCACCAAGCCTCCCAGGCGTCTTTCTGGAAGGTGATAAACTCTCTTATAAATCCACGCTCAAAGCAAGCCAGCCCTAGCCTAAACATTGATGGTAATATAGCCTCTGACCCGGCCATTGTATCTGAACTCTTCAACTCGTTCTTCATCTCCTGCGCCAAGCCCGATACACCCCCCCAACCTCCTCCAAAAATCTCCCACCATCTCACCACCATTTCCACTTTCCCCTTTTCACACCACTGGAAGTTTACACTTCTCTCACCTCCCTAAACCTGTCAAAATGCAGCCCAGATGGCTTGCATCCCAGTCTGCTCTGCATCTCCACAGCTGCCATAGTCACTTCTATTACCCACATACTAAATCTCTAGATCGACACAGCCACCGTCCCCTCTGCCTGGAAACTCACCCAAATCCTACCTCTCCTTAAAGGTGGTGACCCCTCCCTCCCTGGAAATTATAGACCCATCTCTCTCCTCCCTTCCCTTGCCAAAATCCAAGAATTCCTCATGCTATCAAAGCTGTCCCCTTTCCTCTCTGCAAACATCTCCCTCTCCCCTTTTCAATCAGGATTTAGAAAATCTCATTCCACCACCACCACCTTACTATGAGTCACCGACTCCATATTCTCTGCCATGGACACAGGGCACACAACTACTGCCATTTTTATTGACCTAGCCAAAGCCTTTGATTCAGTCTCCCATCCTCTACTGTTAGGCAAATTGCACTCCTTCAGCCTCACAAATCAGGCCATAAACTGGTTCCATTCCTACCTCCAAAACAGGATGCAGCAAGTACAAATTGGGGACACCCTCTCTAACCCTCGACCCATCCTCCTGGGTGTCCACCAAGGCTCCATCCTTGGCCCTATTCCTTTTCTCCCTCTTTTTATAAATGACCTCCCCTCAGCCTGTCTCACCTCCAGTGTGCACCTATATGCTGATGACACCATAATCTATGCCTCAGGACCCTCCCATGGCAGTGTTCACCCAAACCTCCAAAGTGATTTCAACCGAGTACAAGCCTGGCTCCAGAAAAATCAGCTAAAACTAAATGCAAAAAAACTGACTCCATGGTTTTCGGCACAAGTAAAAAACTCACCTCCCTGCCTGCCCCACCTCTGATCTACACCCTGGAAGAAATACCCCTCGAAACTGTACCCACGTTTAAGTACCTGGGAGTCTGACTGGACACTAACCTAAATTTCTCCACCCACGTAGACGCCACCTGCACCAAACTCCGGCCCAAACTTGCCATCCTCTACCACCACAAAGCCTGCCTCCCCCTCCCTACTCGGAGTGAACTCATACAAAAAACCATCCTACCGGTACTGGACTATGCGGACGTCATTTATGGCACAGCCCCTTCCCCCTCCCTTGCTAATCTTGATGTCCTGCTAAACTCCTTCATCAGCTTCACCACTGCCTCTCCCCTACTCACTCATCACTGCCAGTTAGTCTCAACTCTATCAGTGATGCCACTCTCACATAGGCGGAAAACCCACAGTGCCTCACTCATAGCAAAATATTGGCTCGGTTCCTTTCCCTTCTACCTCTCCTCCCACCTCTCTCAAGCCAACCCCTCTGGCTACTCACTTCACCACAGACATGCTCATACCTTCCACCTCTCATGTCCCCTCTCAGCCTCCAGGCAAGCTGCCTTTTCCTACTGGCTCCCACTCCTATGGAACAACCTCCCTCCCAACCTCCACCTGGCCCCCTCCCTATCCATCTTCAAACAGCTTCTCAGGCTCCTCCCTCCCACTCCCTGCCACAGCTGTGCACCCAATCCCCCCTACCTGAACCTAGTGTAACCCCAAGTTTTTTGAAGTCCACTGCAGTAAATAAACAAATTATACTCATATCTGAAAGTCTAGGGAATTTTATGATCTAGAGATGAAATATATAAATTTGTTTTTTCCACTCTGCTGCTCTTCAAAAGTGTAACCTTACCACCAATCTCCATGTAATTTACTATACTGTACCATTTTTCATCTGCTACTTGTTATTATTTCTGTATCTCTATATCTTCTATATCTATGTCTCCCTGTTGTACTAGGCACCCGGGTTGCACCTGGAAACGAGCCTCAGCTCAGTGTGCCTTTCCCGGTCAACAATTTTAAATAAATAAAATAATAAATAAATATGCACTTTCAAGCATTGCTCGATGACGGAGATGTAGAAGGACTTGTGGAGTTCATCAAACAGTTGCAAGCAACCCATAGATTGAGATCTAATGCTGCTGTTGATGAATATGCAGATACGATGCACACATCAGTAGTGCAAGAAGCTCAACTTCTGAGGAATTTTGGTCATGAGTTTGCTAAATTTGAAATTAGCAAGACACAAAAATTCAATGTGATTTGCATATCATGTGAGTGCCTGTTCTATAAAGAGAAATGTGTCAAGACAGACCTGCAGAACATTTCACACTGGAATGTTATGTGGGGGCACCTTCATGCATATCTTCAGTTAAAGATGGACTTTGAAAAAGTTGGAACTGTGTCACTGTGTACTTACTGCTGTAACAAGATTAAGAATGACACTTTACCTCCTCGATCTGTACTTAATACAATGGAAGTTGAAGTAACTCCTACTGAGATAGCAGTCTTGAACTTGTTTGAATGGATTCTAATTCAGACCATGAAGCCATTTCAGACAAATATCAGGCTAAATACAAGAATGCGAGACCTACCAAATAAAGAACTGGTACGGTCTCTGAAGGGATCTGTTGTATATTTGCCATTGCCTTTGCAAGAAAATGTTAACACTATTTCTCAGGATAATAGTGTAGTCATCTTAGTGAATGGTGTCCCAACTAAGGCAAAAACAATATGGCAGGACATAGTCAATGTTGAGAAGGTTAAGCATACTTTGCGATACATAAAGAAGCATAACACTTTTTATGCTGACATTGACATCAACATATTTGCTGGTCTTTCTACAGGAAATGCTGTGGAAAACTCTGACAAAGCAATATTGGAAAAGGTTGACATTGCATCTGTACAGAATATCTATGAGCAATTCACCATACACCCATTGCATGGCTAGGATCAAGTGATGGATAACACTGAATTTTATCAAATTAAGCAAGTGGATGGCAATCATAAAAGTATATGGGAGGCTACTCTAGAGACTCATTGTTTCCCTGATCTGTTTCCACTTGGATCAGGTGGTCGATTAGATAACCGAGAAGTCTGTATCCCAGAAGCTGAGCATAGGACATCAAGAGTTCTACATAAGGATGTAAAGTTTCATAGAAACATTGCATACCTGTTCCACCTTCTTTGGGAAAGTGAACTTAGTGCTCTGCTAGCATTGCTCACACATTGAGACTTGGTACAGAGTTCACTAACATGACAGCTGTACAGTTATTAAATAAGTTGCAGAACAAAGGCGAGACACTACAAGTTAGTCTTTCTTCCATTTTGTCCAGCATGCATGGTACTAAAGAATATTGGTACAGAAGACACTCTGAGATGATGTGTATGCTGAGAGAGTTTGGAACAGCAACATGGTTTGTCACACTGAGTTGTGCTAAATACCTTTGGGATATATTGCTGATGGGGGACCTGACTATGCCAGATGTTAACTGGAATACCTTTGCTGCAGGCACATCCAAGAGCAGGGTCATTCTTGATGCCCTACAGGGGGCATGCCTCGGACAGCTAGTGTTGGAACCCACTCAGGAGGGAGCAATCTTAGACCTGGTACTCTCAAATGGGGAAGGAGAAAGGATCTCAGATTTAGAAGTGGGTATCCATCTGGGAACAAGTGACCACCAAACAGTGTGGTTCACAATAAACACAGCCATACTGAAGGAGCTGGCAGAGGTCCTTGCAGGACCTTTGGCAGACCTATTTAATGCCTCACTACATTCAAGGTGTGTACCTCAGGATTGGAGGATGGCTCATGTGGTGCCCCTCCACAAGAGTGGCCCCAAGGATGAACCAGGAAACTACAGACCAGTGAGCCTCACATCCATCATGGGTAAGCTAATGGAGACTATCCTGAAGGAGAGGCTGGTGGCCCTCCTAGAGGCCAAAGGACTACAGGACAGCAGACAGCATGGCTTCATACATGGCAGATCCTGCCAAACCAACCTGGTCGAGTTCTATGACTGGGTAACTAGGCAGCTGGACAGGGGCCATGCAGTGGATGTCCTGTATCTGGACTTCAGTAAGGCATTCAACTCGGTGCCACATGGAAGGCTGGGAAGGAAGTTAGTAGGCACAGGGGCAGGTGCAAAGCTGGTGAGATGGGTAGGAAACTGGCTGCAGGGAAGGCAACAGAGGGTGGTGGTGGGTGGGGAGCTCTCACATCCAAGGGCAGTGATGAGCGGTGTCCCACAGGGCTCGGTGTTTGGACCAGTGTTGTTTGGGATATTCATTGCAGACATATCATGGGACATCAAGAGCAAGATCAGTCTGTTTGCTGATGATACCAAGGTTGGTGCGGTGGTGGATGACCTGGGGACAGCAGAGTTTGCAGGATGATCTGGCAAAGCTTGAAACCTGGTCAGACACCTGGCAACTGGGGTTTAATGCCAAAAGTTCAAGGTGCTGCATTTTGGGATGAATAACCCAAGGAGGAGTTACCAGCTAGGGGAGTGCAGCTAGCCCAGACAGAGGAGGAGAAGGATCTGGGTGTGCTCATTACAGGGTCAATGAACAACTTGGCACAATGTAGGAAGGCAGTGCAAAGGCCAACAAAATGCTGGGTTGTATTGCAAGGGTATATCCTCAAGGAGGAGGAGGTGATTCTGCCGCGGTATAGGTCATTGGTTAGACCACACCTGGAGTACTGCGTGCAGTACTGGTGTCTGTACCTGAAGAGGGACATTAAGTTACTGGAGGGTGTGGGCAGGCGACAAAGATGATCAAGGGGCTGGGGGACTTATCATATGAGAGGAGGTTGAAGGAGTTGAACATGTACTCACTGGAGGAGAGGAGAGACAGGGTGACATGATTGAAACTTTTAAATACATGAAAGGAATAAACAAGATGGGTACAGAGGGACTGTTCAAAGTAAGGGAGGGAGGGCCACCAGGGGCCATGATATGAGACTGGGTGAGGAAGGTTCAAGAGGAGATGAGGAGACACTTTTTACAGAGGGTGGTGGCTGGGTGGAATGCGTTACCTGCAGAAGTGGTATGCAGTAGAACAGTGGACTGCTTCAAATGAGGATGGGACAGGACAAGGGGGAGTGTTAATGAAGGGGAAGGGTGGAAGGAAGGGGTAGCTGCAGAATAAGGGGTGCTAGCTGCATATTCGAGCAGACTTGATAGACCTCTAGGCCTTTATCTGTTGGCAAATTTCATATGTTCGTAGGTTCATAAACAATAGTATTGGACTTTAGGAAGGCTGACTTTGGGAAAATGAGAGAGTGCCTTAGAAAAGCACTAGCAAATGGGCAATAAGAAGGGGTGGAGAAACAATGGGGAATAATCAAAACAGCCATTGCAGAGGCAACAAGCCTTTGTGTGAAGCAAATCAATAAAACAAAATGAAGGAAAAAAATACTATGGTTCTTAAAAGAGGTGGTAGGGACGGTTAAGGAGAAAAGGATAGCATTCAGGAAATATAAGGAAACACAGAAGGAGCAGGACAGAGGACTTTATCAGTTAAAGCAGAAGGAGGCAGGGAAGGCAGTCAGAATAGCAAAAGCACAAACTGAGGAAAAGAAAGCCAACTCTGTAAAGAAGGGGGGAATAAAACCTTTTATAGGTATATTAGGGAGCGAAGAAAGACCAAGGAAGGGATACAGAGACTTAATAAAGGGGAGGGAATGTGAACAGAGGGCGACAGTGAAAAGCAGGGATACTGAACGAATATTTCTGCTCAGTATTCACAACAGATGAGGAGGGGAAGGTGCCTAAACCAAACAAGGGATACACTCTGAATGGGGGGTTGATACCAGTTCATTCACAGAAGAAAGGGTTTAGAAAGAACTCTTGAAACTGAGGGTGGACAAAGCAATGGGGCCTGATGGGATTCACCCAAGAATACTAAAAGAACTAAGGGTAGAACTAGTAACACCACTGACTACTTTCTTTAACAAATAATGGGAGGATGGAGTGGTACCTGAGGACTGGAGGAGGGCAAATGTGATTCCACTTCACAAAAGTTGGAGCTGGGCAGAGGCAGGAAACTACAGACCAGTCAGTTTGACTTCAGTGGTAGGGAAAATGATGGAATCACTTCTGAAGGAAAGAATTGCTGAGTACCTAGAGGCCAGTGGGGCACAGGGCTCAAGACAGCATGGTTTTACAGCAGGAAGGTCTTGTCAGACAAACCTAATAGATTTCTTTGACTGGGTAACCAAAGTAGTAGACCAGGGAGAAGCTGTGGATATGGCCTACTTAGATTTTAGCAAGGCATTTGACACAGTCTCACACAAAAGATTAATATACAAGTTAGCCAGCCTTAGAGTGGGTCCCAAGGTGGTAGTCTGGATAAAAAACTGGCTGGACAACAGGACAGAAAAGGTAATAGTAAACAGAGTCAACAGTCAAGAAAGGAGGGTAACTAGTGGGGTACCGCAGGGTTCAGTACTGGGACGAGTCCTCTTTAATATCTTTATAAGTGACATTGCAGAGCACCTGGAAGGAAAGGTATGCCTCTTCGCAGATGACACAAAGATCTGTAACAGGGTTGGTACACAAGGTGGGGTGGAAAGAATGAAAAGGGACTTGGCAAGGTTGGAGGAATGGTCAAATATGTGGCCGCTCAGATTCAATGCAAAGAAGTGCAAGGTAATGCATCTGGGAAACAAAAACCCATGGGAAGAGTACACAATGGGGGGTGACTTAATAACAACAACAAAAATTGAAAGAGACCTAGGAGTAATTATATCAGATGACCTCAAGGTGGGCAAGCAACGTGAGATGGCAGTAAGGAGGACTGGGAGGATATTGGGATGCATAGGGAGAGGCATCAACAGAAGAAAACAGGAAGTTGTTATCCCTCTCTACAGACAGTTAGTGAGAACCCAACTGGAGTACTGCATGCAATTCAGGAGACCCCATCTCCGCAAAGACATAGACAGAGTGGAGGCTGTTCAGAGGAGGGCAACCAATATGGTGCAAAGTCTGCACCAGAAGACATTGGGGAGAGACTAAAGCAGCTTAATATGTATATCCTTGAGGAAAGGAGGGAGAGGCAGGATATGATAGAAATGTTCAAGTATCTCAAGGGAATTAACAAAAAGAGGGTAGTATCTTTCAGAAGAAGAGATGTGCAAGAATAAGGGGGCACAATTTGAAGATAGAGGGGGGACGGTGCAGAGGTAATGTTAGAAAGTATTTTTTCACAGAGATAGAGTTGTGGCTCCATGGAACAGCCTTCCTGAGGAGGTTGTGGAGTCAGGAACAGTGGGAGAATTCAAGAATGCATGGGACAGGCATAAGGCAATTCTAGTGGGGGACAGGAGGAAGTAAGCTGTAGATTAACAAGAATCTGCAGCTTATCCATCAGGTAGGGAAATGGGCAGACTGGGTGGGCCAAGCAGTCTTTATCTGCCATCAAATTCTGTGTTTCTATGTTTCTAAGTTTCTATGGATGATCTGCTTGATCTTCTCAGATGGACAAACTCTGATGTTGAGAACATACAAAGTATGACTGAGTGAACTATGCTCACTTGATCCAGTAACTGTTTCAAGTTACTTCCACTACCGCTTCCAGGCTCTTTTGAAGTTCATACTGTCTAAGACAAATCCTCCTCTTGGTGTTGTTGAGCACTACTTCTGGAGGGCTGAGTACCAAGCTCTTGGAGCTCCACACATACACATGTTGCTGTAGATAAAAGATGCCCCACATATTGGTGACAACGAGACAACTGAAATCCTAAGCTTCATATTGAAGTATGCCACATGTCAGATTCCAGACAAGTATGACAGTGCAACACTTTGGGAGCTGGTTCAGAAATTCCAACAACACCTGTGCAGCAAGTACTGTCATAGGAAAGTGAAGAACAAGGGACAGTGGTACACTCAGTGCTGTTTTGGTTTTCCAAGACGAGCTTATCTGCATGCTTGTTTGAATGGTGTCTTTTCTGTCATGTGACACAACTTGAAGGCAAAATCAACAAAGCAAGTGTATGAACTACCTCACAGGGAATTGGACGTCTGTATCAATGACTATAACCCTTCTCTTCTGTTGATGTGGCAGGCAAACATTGATGTTCAGTTTGTTGCTGACAATTCAATGGCTTTGGTGAGGTATGTCACATCATACATCACTAAACATGAGCAGACAAACCTGCAAGAAATGTGGGAAGAGTTGTCTAACTGTGATAATTCAATGTCTTCTAGACTATGGCCACTGGAATTTAAGACTCTGTCACACCATGAGAGTGGCACCTATGAAGCAAGTGACCACCTTACAGGTGTATGTCTATATGGCAAGTCAGACTCCATTTGTTTTTTGAATGTGAACTACAAGCAGAAAAGACTTTGTGTCCTTAAAAGCCATGAAGAGATTGAGGATCTGGCTGCTACAAGACCAACATCCACAAATATTCTCAAGAGTAACTTAATTGACAACTACTATCCACAGTGCCACAGTGCTATGGACGATCTGTGTCTCTTTGAAGTTGCTGAATGGTATGATTATAAGTGGGGTGTTTGTTCTGACCCAGAGAAGAGCATACATAAAGTCACTAGGTTTGATGGCTCACTTGTGAAAAAGTGAAAACCATGGCTAATTGACCACTGCAAACTCAGCTTGAATACAGCAGAAAGCAAAGAGCATCACTATTTTGCTCTATTGTTTCTGTTCAAGACTTGGAGATCAGAGTCTGAATTGAAAGGATTGCCTGATACATATGAACAAGAGTTATGGAAACTTATCATACTTTTAAGAGTCATATCTCTGACAGTTACATTGAGAGACTCAGAATGGAAAAAAATCAGCTGGAGTAAGCTAAGCAAATTCTGAATGATGATACCCCACTAACATCACAGGAAATGGTTTATGTTGAGGGATAATGAACTCTTGGTGCCCCTCTTCCTCCTAATGACCCAGCTGTGCTAATGTCAGAGGTGGAGGGTACAATGCAACAAAGCATGCAGTTCTTAGAGTCAACTACAAACATTGTTGAGAACTTGAACTTGCATCAAAAAGTCATGTACCACTCTGTGATACATGCTGTGCAGCATGCTATTCAGCACAGTACAGTAGTAGCCACAGACATTGCCAGCTATTTCCAGATATTTTGCGAAATTTCTAAAGAGTTTCTCTCTGCTGCCCCTACTGTAGAAATGGAGAAAGCATTAGACATATCTGGAAATAACAGAGAAATTTCAGGAAATAGCTGGTAGTGTCTGTAGCTGCTACTGTACCAGACACTGTGTTTGTGAGGAGCACACATCAGTGAGGATGTTTGTTAGTGGTGCTGCTAGGACTGGAAAAAGTTTCTTAATTGAGGCTATAAAAAGAGGTGTGTGTGACCTTACTAACTCTGCAACCTCAGTTATTGTTGCTGCTCCTACGAGTTTGGCAGCTTAGAACATAGGTGGTATCACACTTCATAATTTATTCATGTTGCCAGTTGAGCATGGCAAGAGTGGTGATTACAGGAAATTGTCATATAATGCCTCTGAACTGAGGGCAATGTTTGACAAGATGCATTTGCTGATAATAGATGAGATCAGCATGGTTTCAAATGTTCTTCTTACATATGTCCACCTATTTCTACAGGAGATACTTGGTACTGATGACATACCATTTGGTGGCAATAATATTCTTGTTCTTGGGGATCTCCTGCAGCTTGCTCCTGTAAATGGCAAGCATGTTTTCTGTATTCTTTCCATTGAAGAGTCAAATAAAATAATTGGATGCAGTGGTGGAGTCAATCTGTGGGAGTTCTTCTCATATGTTGAACTGTCACAGAATATGAGACAGCAAGGTGACATCTTACAAAGTATTGCTTGATGAGGCTCACATTAGTGCATTGTCACCCACTCATATTGAAATGCTAAGACAGTGCATGATCACTATAAATAGTGTTACGATTCAGGATGCTTGTGATATCTTTGCACATATACAGAAATCTGGAGTACATGTTGCATGTCTATTCCCAAGACAAGCAGTATGCAGAGTTCAATGATATCATGATGCAGAGAGAACAGCAACCTATTGTCACTCTCACATGCATAGATACTATAGATGGTGTAAGTCTATTGTGAATAATGGTATCAAAAATGGTTGAGCATCTCACAGAGCTCACAAGTAATGTGCCACGTACTGCTGGCTTGGAAGCTGTGCTACCACTGTGTAGGAATGCACGCATCATGCTTCGCAGAAACATTGACATTGAGTGAGGTCTTGTGAATGGAGCCATGGGGTACATCCATGAGTTCCAGTATAATGTGCAGAAGACAACTGTGGAGTTTGTGGTTAAGTTTGACAACTGTGAAACTCCTCAACCAATATACAGTGTTACAGTCAAGTTTGAACTTGTCAAAGACATATATGTGACAAGGAAACAATTTCCATTGTGTGCTGATTATGCAGTGTCTACACACAAGTCACAAGGGCTGAGCCATGATAGTGCCATTGTAGATATAGGCACTGGTATATTCAAGGATGAGATGTCTTATGTTGCTTTGTCTCATGTGAGGCAGTTGTCTGGACTACACATAGTGAATCTTGCAGAAATTAAGATGCGTGCTGATACAAAATGCATTGTTGAGTACAATAGATTACGTATATTGTACCAACAAAATGCTCCTTTCTTACCAGTTCCCAGATATGCATCAGGAACAGATGTCCCAAAGAGAACACGCACTAAGACTCCACAGTCATCACCTCACCATTCTATTACTAAGCAGTCTCTCCATCAACAACTCACATCTCCACCTGTGAAGAAATGTATTGGGGTTCACACACTGCCAATATTTGTAAACAGCACAGGAGTAAACTTCTATGTCAATGTTACAATGCAGGCACTTCTCCACGTCCCTGAGTTTGCTGATGTCTTGAACTCAAGTCAGTTGACACCTGTCTCTGAAGCATTAAAGAGAATCATTAGAGGTAGTCAACCACAGTTGCCCAGTTTACAAAGCTTGACTCTTCTATGACTAACTCTTGCAAAGTATGCAGGAAAATCAATGTTTGCTGACAATGCACAAGATGCCATAGAGTTCATGATGGGAATGATAAACAGTTTAGCAGATGATGGTATTGATCTGCATCAGCACTTTAAAGTTGACTATGTGTGCAAGTACACATGCTTGTCATGTGTCCACAAAGAATCACAAGAAACTCAGGACATGCTGTGGCTGTCTGTCTATGTCCCAGAACAGAGCTCCATGAAGTTCTGTAAGTTGTTTGCAAACGCAGATTATTCTCTGAGAGTTACATCTTAAAGTTCATACATAATGATTGTATTGCAGTGTTTTAACTCTCAAGGCGTGAAAATCACACCACCAATTTCTCACTTCATTGCTGGAAGAACTATGTTCTCAGGAAGTCAATTTGACACCCATGCAATTATCTTCCATCATGGTCTATCCATTCACTCTGGCCACTATGTCACTTGGCGAATGTTCAGAAAGGGATGGGTGGAGTGCAATGATACAGTATGCACTATGAAAGAAAGACTACCAAGGAATCTGAAAGATGCATATGTCATCATTCTCCGTTGCACCAATGTTGCACTATACGTGGAGGAGTGATGCAATCTGATCACAACACCTCACTTAACCAGCATCTTTGCAACAATAACATTCTGTGTGTATATTCCATCCAGATGGCATTTTCTTTCCACCAGTTTACATATTTATTTTCATTTAATAGAAGAAATAACACCTTTCATATAAAACTACTGCTGTGCAAAACCACTCATGGTGATCTATGTGTTTTACTTGTACACTGTCGCTACACTCCATATTAATTACTCTGATTTCTCTGCCATTGCAGAAGACAACCACACCAGCACACCAATGTAATAGACTACAGTAGACAATTACTTATTTCACTGTTATTCTGATACGTTGGATGCAAAACAATATTGTTTTCATCATTTATTGCAATACAATTTCTAGAAACAGTTGTATTGTAATATTGAGCATTTCGCAACTTTGATGTACTTACTGCAATGACTGCTGTGTTACTGCTCAAGTAGACTTGAGGGTATCGAGCTGTAGTCATTAGACAGTCAGTGGGTGATGTCTTGTTGCAGATGTCTCAGTTTATCTTCTATGTTTTTGCACATGTCACTGTGTATCCATTTGTTTCATAGGGCAATTTTACATGGTGATGACAAAATCAGTAATATAGTAACATGCATTTCAGAGCTGCAACCACTGTTCTCCACATATTGTGTGGAGAACTATACTAGTTTGAACAATACACATCAGGTTAAGTTCTGACTCCTTTTCCTGTTGTTGTATACATTCTTGACCTTGACTATGATACTTACTGAACTGACCTCCGCCAAATTGAAGCAGACTTGAGGGCGCTGAATATTACACACATGTCAGTTAGTGAGTTATGTCTTGGCAGATGTAGCTATTAGACTCATGTTAACAGCATGACTTCCTACATTATGGTGTCATCTACTAGCACTGAACTGTATTTGTTGAACATTATCTAACAGGATTATCTGTCAATGTTCTTGGACTACACTCCCAACACTGATATGACAAAATATACCAACATAATGCGACTCAGATTTGTACATATGTATATAGTGCTGGACTGCAGATTGAACCTATGTTTCTTACATAGACTCTGAGCTATTTATGTTTGTTGACAAAAAAAATTGCATGCATTCATTCATTAACTGTCCCAAAACTGCTGTGTCCATGCATTTAGTGTTATTGCATTGCATTAAATGCTACTGTTGATATTGTTCATAGCTGAACATAGAGATGTATACATGTGGTTATCTGGCCTATTTCCAGTGTATACTGCATTTCTATATATCTGTGCAGATGTGTGCAACTGATAATGCAACAGAAAATGTTGCAAATGATTGTGTACTTCTGCTCCACAATGCAAACAATTGGCATGCTCCTACTTTTATAGGATCGTCCATATTTTGGAGGTCGGATGGGGAATTTTTCCCAGTTCTACACATGATAAACACTTCAAGAAACACACTGATTTGGGGATGAACCAACCTTTTCAGCATGAGTGACAAAATGACTGCAATATGTGCTATCCTCACCGCAGCATGATACTGCCAAATATTTCATAAATTCTTTACTAACTTTTATCTGTTTTTCACTTCTTCTTGATATTGGTTGGTCCACTTTCAAATAAATAACTGCTAGCAAAAAAAAAAGGGTTAAAAGATATCAACAGATTACTTAAAAAGTACAATGATGCTCAAATAGAACATGTTAAAATGTCTACTAGATTACTAATACACAATAAATACATAAGGACAAATACAACTTTATAATGTCTCTATTGACTTGCAAGTAAAACTGTCAAATCATATGTAAAATATGGCTACCTACTTTAACACTGTTGGCATAATCTAAACATATGGCTCTCCTATAAAACAATATATTTATGTGCTCATGAGAACCACTAAATGTTTCTTAGTGTCTCATGTGTGCATGCAGTCAATAAGTAAATGTTATCAAATTTTTAATTATGTAAAAATCTAATTTAGTTCTAATGACCTGTCTTAAATAGCTGTCAAATGGTGATACCTACATGTACAATGATCTATTGTTAGACTTGATTCTCTAAATGTCTAAGTGTGCAGTCTATTTCATTAATGCAATAGTGTCAGTGGACACATTATTAATACTACTCAACAATAGATGTAAGCAAAATTAAAAATAGTTCACTACACGCTCTCTAACATAAACGTGCAATCTTATCACTTACTCATTGTATATAAAATCTAAATTGAAAACATCATACACAGCAAAATGAGGCAGTGTAGATTTACTTTGTGAAATACCAAAACTCACAAAGCACCAAAAAACTGATTAAGAATATATACAAGGAACTGTTTTTTTGCACATCCAAGGAGCAACCAAACAATTCAGCCTAAAGATATTTAAATAGTGAAATAATAAAACTAATTATACACCTTATCCTATGTCTCTTGAATATTATTTAAATACAATTGGTGTCACAGAGGTATAGTATTGATCTGCATGCCTTTTATTGGGCTGTGACTGTGCACTAAGAACCCACTACCTACTTGAGGTGCTGCCACAAGCATTACCTGCCTTAGCCTGTGGAACCCTTCACTTTAATAACTACTCTCTATTTGGTATATACATTTATACCATTCAAGATCATGCTGTCGCTTCAGCTGTAGCTCTGCACTCAGTATCCACTGCATGGTCCGGGGGTGGATGGGGGGTGGAGAGAGGTTCTGCTGAGGGGGAGGGGTGGTTAAGCTGAGGCTGTGCAATTCTGCAGAGTTCTAACTTCTGTGCAGCTGACATGAAGTGGTTATACCATTCACGTCCATGCCATTAGCTGGGTTCTCCATTTGTACTTAAAATCAAATTCCTGGTCTGCGATTGTTCGCACACTGCCTGGTTAAGGCTGTGCAACTGAGCACTGTTCTAACCTCTCTACAGCTGGTATGAGGGAGGTTTAACCAATAAGGCACAACAGGGTGTGGCTTATTGGGGGTTTACCCACGCCTTGTGTGGTATCTCATTAGGAACAGGAAACTGACTTAACTACACAAAAAGTGGGTAAATCCTTAATAACTTACACCCTGGACTGCCTTATTGCAATAATACAATAGACCCATGCATATAATGTCTTTAATTATGTTGTTTTATAAATGCATTTTCTCAGCCGTGGGTAATGCAGGATTTACCAGTGGTCATGTGACATGTTTTCACCAAAAAAGGTTACAGGATTTTCACACACCAGCGTATAAATACAATTCATATCCATCTCTGTAATTGGCCTGTGGGTCTGCACTCAGCACACAATTCATCCTCTGTGGGTGGGAGAAACAGTGCGTGTACTGCTTGCCTCACTCCATGCAACTGATGAGTCTAGTAAATATCCTGCACATAGCATCACATAGGCATACCATTGATGCTCATAGGCTGACTTGGTCTCTGGCTCTACACTCAGCATCCACTACCTCTTTGTAGCATGGGAGACAGCACAGGGGGCTACTCTTTGCCTCAGACCATGCAACTCTTCACTGTTCTAAGTTGCATGCAACTAATAAGATGTAACTATACAATTTAAGTACACAGCTTTATTTGGGCTGCACCTCTACACTCAGCATCCAACTCCTGGTCTGGGGCGTGGGGCATTGCCTAGCTGGTGAAGTGCAAAGCATGACTATTGTTACTAGTATGTACTCAGTATTACAAAGCTATGCCATTCATGTTAATGAGCTTACTTAGGCTGTAGCTGTCTACTCAGGATCCAGTGCCTCTTGCAAGTGTGTGGGGGATATTGTGTGGCTCAGCCTGCACAACTCCTCAGTGTTCTAAGGTGTGTGCAGCTTGAATGAGAGAGTTATACTATTTATTTCCATGTCTTTATTTGGCCTGTGCATCTGCACTCAGCATCCAATTCCTGGTCAGCAGCGGGTGTGGGTGGAAGCATTGCCTAGCTGAAGCCATGCAACTCCTCAGTGTCCTACCTTCTGTGAATCTCACATGAAGGAGGTATAAAATTTATGTCTCTGTGTTTATTTGGGCTGCGACTTGGCACTAGCCATCCAATCCCTGCTCTAGGTAGGTGGCAGATATTACCTGCCTGATGCCATGCAAGTCATGAGTGTAGTAACTACTGTGCAGATGACATTGCACAACTATACCACTGATCTTCATAGACTTAGTTCAGCTGTCATTCCACACTCACCATCAGGCACCCCTTTAGTGCAGAGGGGAGTGGCGCAGTACCTAGCTGAACCTATTAAAATCATCACTATTCTAATTTGTGTGCAGTTCATAAGATGAAGGTATACCATTTATATCCATGCTTTTACTTGGGCTGTGGTCTCCACTCAGCATCAAATTCCTGGTCTGGTGGGGTGGAGGCATTCCCTGTGTGAGACCGTACAACTCATAAATATCATAACTACAATACAGCTAGTATCACAGAGGTATACTGTTCATGTTAATCACCTTATTTGAGTTGTAGCTCTGCATTCAGCATCCAGTGCCTGTTTAGAGGGTGTAGTTGGGGGGGAATCTGTGGCTGAAACCATGCAACTCCTCACTGTTCCAAGTTGTGTGCAGCTGGTATGAAGACGGTATGCCATTAATGTCAATGTATTAATTTCTGCTGTGACTCTCAACTCAGCATCCAATTCCTGGTCTGATGGGTTCAGGGCATTCCCTGACTGATGCCATGCAAGTCTTAGCTCTGTACTCACCATCCAGAGCCTCTTGGGTAGGGAGGGGAGTAGGAGATTATCTGGCTGACCCCATGCAACTCGTCAGTGTTCAAACTTGTGTGCAGCCATCATGAGGCAGCTATACCATTTATTTCCATGGGCCCGATTCTAGAAGGGTGGTGCAATTCACCACCAAATGCAACTTGTGCCACCCACAACTCTTGCATTGACCCTGCACCCTATTCTAGAAGGGGCAGGGTCTCTGCAGCTAAGTCCTGTGACTTGAGACATGCGGCCAGGTATGCCGAACTGTGGGTGCACCTGGTGAGCATGTTGCAAGCTGCAACATAGACCACAAGTTCCCCCCATGCTCAGCTAGCCTCAATAGGTGCCCCACATGGCTACCCACATCAGCTGCCACCCCCAGGTGTACATGTAGAGCCCCACAGAGCTTCCCACCCCCCACCCCTGAAACCTACAGCGACTGTCCTGCAGAGCTGCCCACCCCCAGCACCCTGAATCCTTCATTTTAAAATGTCCCACAGGGTGGCACTGCCATCCCCCCACCCGTGCCCTGACCCCCCAAGTCACCAGTCACAAATGTGACAAATAACCTGACAAGCCCTGATAGTCTAGTGGCCCACCATCTAGCCATTTCAGCCATCTCAGCACCCCCAACCCATCCACAAGCGGTGACTAGTACAGCCCACCTCTCACCTCCATGGCCAGCCACCAACTGACTTATATAGGAGTGCTACTGGAAAGATGCACTCAGAAATTAATACCTGAGCATGTCTTTCCAGCTCTTACATAATTCAGTCAGTGGCTAGTCATGGAAGTGAGAGCTGGACTGTGCCAGTCACCAGCTGGGGATGGGTTGGGAAATGCTGGGAAAACTGGCATGTGGGTGGGGGGGAGGCCACTAGACTGCAAACTCATCAGGCCTTGCTGCATTGTGTTGACTCGGGGTCAGGACATGAGTGAGGATGTTAACACCACCACATGGGGCATTCACAATGAGTTCAGAGTGCTGGGGTGTGCAGCCCTGTGGGGCATTTAACATACGCATGGCGGGGCATGTGGTGTGGGTGGCCCTGTGGGGCCATCACTGTACAGGGAGGCATGTACAGTATAGGAATCAGGCGGGATCATGTGTGATGCCCAGTGGGACAACAACAGGGATGGTCTGGGTATGGGGGGGCACATGGACTGGGTTCTACAGGACCCTTGGAGGATGTATTTAAGTTACATCAGCTAAATGCAGGTGTAACTTGTGTTGCTGGTTCTCCGGGGGTTCTTGTAGAATCCCAACATTGGGTACTTTGTTGCTGCCCTTCTGGAATGGGGTGCAACCTGCTGTAAACCCTAAGCGCCATGTCACAGGGGGGTTTGTAGTTGCAACTACCATCGTAACAGCTGTTTGGCTCAAGTGGCCTGTGACATGTCACAGACCACTTTGTAGAATAGCGCAAGTCGCAAATGCTGATGTAAGTTGCTACTTGTGCCATTCTACTTGGTGCAAGTGCTGTTATGCCAGGCATAACATTTCTAGAATCAGGGCCCATGTCTCTATTTGGCCTGTGGGTCTCCACTCAGCATCCAATTCCTGGAGTGGAGAAGGGGCTGGAGTGGGGGACATTACGTTGTTCACTCATGCAACTCATGAGTGTACTAACAACTATGCAGTTGTTATCACAGAGCTATACCATTCATGTTAATGACCTTAGTTGCCTGTAGCTCAGTACTCTGCATCCACTATCTCTTTGGTGGGGAGGATTGAGAAGAGGCATTGCATAGTTGAAGACCTGAGAAAAAAACAAAAAGTAGAAAGTCGTGCAAGTTGGTGAGAGTGCCAGACCCTTCTTGCCCCGCGCTCTCATCAACTTGAAGTTTCTGCCAACATTACACACCTGATGAGTAAAAACTACATTGACAGCAGCAAGACCAGGTACCATACAAATTTCAAGCCACTAACACAGATACACAGATCCACAGAAATGTGATGGCAGAGAAAGGCACCACGGCCCATCTAGTCTGTTCAACACCTTACCTCCCCCCTTCTGTTATGCTTCCATCCTCTTTTCCCAACCCCTTAAATCTATCTCAAGCCCTCTTGACCCCCTCCACCATTTCAGCTGCCACTACCTCCTCCGGTAGCTTGTTCCAGGCCTCCACATCCCTCTCCGTGAAATACTGCCCCCTGACATTACCTCTGTATTGCACTCCCTTCTTCAATTTGAACAAGCTGTTACCCTCTACTTTATTTATTCCCTTCAGATACTCAAAGGTCTCAGTCATGTCCCCCTCTCCCTCCCAGTCTCCAGAGGGTACAAATTCTGCCCTTTCAATCTTCTCTCATAGGGTACATCCTGCAGCCCTCATACCATTTTAGTTGCCCTTCTCTGCACCCTCTCCATCAGCTCAACATCTCTTCATAGGTGAGGCCTCCAGAACTGCACCCCATACTCCAGATGTGGCCTAACCATGGTTCTGCATAATGGCATTAGCACCTCCCTCTTCCTCCTATTAAAACCCCTCACAATGCAGGACAACATTCCATTTGCCTTTCTCACCACCCTGCTACACTGGCTGCCCACCTTGAGGTCACGTGATACCATAATTCCCAGGTCCCTTTCTGTTTCCTTCTCCTTAATCACAACCCCCCAAGGGGGTAAGTTTCCCTCCTGTTCTTCCTCCCCAGGTGCATCAGCGAGCACTTTTGTGTATTAAACTTCAATTTCCAGGTGTCAGACCACCTCTCCAGCCTCTCCAGGTCTCACCTCATGGCTTGCACCCCACTAGGTGAATCCACCCTATTGCAGACCTTTGTATCATCTGCAAACTGGCACACCCATCCCTCCAGACCCTCTGCTAGGTCACTAACATAGATGTTAAAAAGTATTGCTCTTAGCACTGACCCCTGTGGCACCCCACTGGTCACCGCCCATTCCTTGGAATGTGTCCCATTTACCACCACTATCTTACTCCTTCCCTTCAACCCATTTTCCACCCACCTAGTGATCCTGTTGTCCACCCCTAGTCTGTCCAGCTTATGTAAAATTCCACCATGCAGAACAGTGTTGAAGGCCTTATTGAAATCCAGATAGGCCACGTCCATTGCTCCTCCCATGTCCACTATCTGTGTCACCCCATCAAAAAACTCTATCAGGTTAGTCTGACAGGATCTTCCCTTGGTGAAGCCATGCTGTCTGTCATTCTGCATGCCATTCATCTCCAAGTATTCTATCAACCTGATCTTAAGTAGCATTTCTATTACCTTCCCCACCACTGAGGTAAGATTAATAGGACGATAGTTTTTGACCTCGTCCTTCCGCCCCCATGTAGTGCAACCACCTCTGCCCTCTTCCAGTCCATTGGCACCACTCCATGACCAAGGACAAGTTAAACAGCCTCACTAGATGCGGCACCAGTTCATCCTTCACCTTCTTGAGAACCCTTGGGTGTATTCCATCAGGCCCCATTGCCTTGTCTACCCTAAGTCTACCCAGCTCTTCCCTTACTCCTTCAGCAGTGAATTCTGCCACAGTCACCTGCCTGTGGCTGTCACCCTCCCCACCCCATCCTGGTCCCCTACCCTCCCTTTCCTCCATGAAGATTGAGGCGAAATAGCTGGTTAATGCCTCTGCTTTTTCTAAGTCCCCTTCCAGTATTGTTCCACTTCCCCCCTTATCCTTCCAATCCCATGCTCTGCCCTCCTCCTTTCTCCAATGTACCTAAAGAAGGTTTTGTCCCCCCTCCTTGCCTGCTTTGCTATCCTCTCCTCAGTGGCCTCCTTAGCCCTCCTTATCTTTTGCCCAGACTCCCTTCCTTTTTCCCTGTCCACATCCTTTTGTGTCCTCCTGTACCTCTTGAATGCTCTAGTCTTCTCCTTGACCCCTAATGCCACCTCTCTAGTGAACCATAGAGGTCTTTTCTGTCTTCTATTCTTTCTTATCCTTATACATGAACAATAGAAAATGCTGAATGCAAAACATGGAATATGCAATGCAATATCTCCACCCCAAAAAAATGTCTCTGACACATAAACACCATAATTCACATCTATATGACATGGTGTAAACGCCCTTCAAATTTCAAGTAAAAACACAGAAGCTTTTCCAAGATATTTAAAGTCAAAGACTGTGAAAATTGGCATATTTATTTCATTATAAAATCTGGCCATCTTGTCCCTCCCTCGTGATCAAAGATGGAGATCAAAGAATCTCACGATCAAAGAATATGCAGGCCCATGATCAAAGAATTTGCAGGCTGATGATCAAAGAATAAAAAATGGCCAAACTTGAGTTTTAGGCAGAATTACATGAAACCACCATCATGCCTCGATAGAACAAAGCTCCCCAAGCAAAACCCGCCCTCATTTGTCTTCCTAGGCCACCCCTGAGCTGAGAAAATTGCATTTTCCAAAAGCCATCTCGTCCCTTGTTTGCGATGCAGGATCGTGATCAAAGAACCTTGTGATCAAAGAATTTGCAGCCTCAAAATTAAAGAAATTGCAGCCTCATGATCAAAGAATAAAATATGGTGATACTCGAGTTATACACAGAATTAAATGAAACCACCACCATGCCTCAATAGAACGAAATCTCCTGAGCAAAACCCACTTTTATTTGTGGTCCTAGCCTACCCCTGAGCTGAGAAATTTGCATTTTCCAAAGGTCCATCTCATCGTGCCCTCACGATACAGGATTGCCATCAAAGAATCTCACAATCAAAGAATTTGCAGGCTCATGACCAAAGAAATTGCAGGCTCATGATCAAAGAATAGAAAACAGTGAAACTTGTGTTTTAGGCAGAATTACATAAAACCACCATGCCTTGACACAATGAAGTCCCCTGAGGAAAACCTACCCTCATTTGTGTTCCTAGCCCACCCCTGAGCTGAGAAATTTTAATTTTTCAAAGGGCCATCTAGTTGCACCCTCACGATGCAAGATCACAACCAAAGAATCTTGTGATCAAAGATCATTAGCGAGCCGCGATGAAAGATTTTAAAATTGAATAACTCTATTTTCTTACCATTTTGAATGAAACCAAAGGCATGCCTTGATAGATTGGAGCCCTCTGAGTAAAACCCATCCAAGTTTTACTTCAGGAGTGACCACAGAGCCGAGATATTTTATTTTTTATGACTGGAATTTAAAAACAAGATGGCGGACCTCGCAATCAAAGAATTCTCGAGGAGAAAGATTCTTTGACTGCAAGGCTGCAAATTCTTTGACCACAAGGTGGGACCAGATGCCCAGAACCCCATTGTTTGTTTGCAAAACATACATATAAATTTTCCCATTGATTTATAATGGAAACTTGAAAGTGACATAACTTTTGAATGCCTTAACATTTTTTCACCAAACAAAAAGTGGCATGTTCAGCAACCAAAGCTCTTTCAAATGAGCCATCTCACAGAGCAGTATGCCATGCAATGGATGCACACTGGCACAGACAAAATCCCAAAAGCTGCCTCCAAAAATGGATAATTTAGCATCTTTCAGCGTTTCTGTGTGCAAAGACTGTCAGTCCAACCAAAATGAAATGTGGCAGCTCAAGTGATCTACCATGCCCCACTCTGCATACCCAGTTTCAGGCAAATCTGTTGAACAGCTCCAAAGTTATTGACGCCCAAAATTTTGACTTTAACATAGAAGTGACACCAGAACCCTAACTATAGTGGCGTGACACCACTAAAATATATATAGCATATATATATATATATATATATATATATATATATATATATATATGTCTTTATTTGCAAAAAATTGTTTACAGGCGTTACTAGTATCTTCTTAAAGACTGTCTGACTTGTGATTACTAATTCTGAGAATAGTTCATGAAATAAGGAGCTTGATATTTGTTATTTCATATAGTCCCCCATTATGCCTTATGCATAGCATATAAATCCAAATCATTTCAAGGCCATCATGACATATAATGTTAATACTGTGTGGCAAATCAGAGATCTTTTCCTAATAAAAGGCTGCTGATATAATATATAAAAACCAAAATCATAAATAAAAAAACAGTGGCTTATGGAAACATTTACAGGGATTTATGCAGGGATTTGATTCTGCCTTTGTGGGGAAAATGCAGGGAAAATTAAGGGTTCTTACAGAGTAATGGTTATTTGGATGTGGGAGCACTGCATATTTCTTATTCTATATTTTGTATCCTAGATAGGGCAGGGGAAATGCTATATCTCATTGTCACAGGGATGTTCATTTACAAATTTTTGCACTGTATTTACTCAGGCTGTCCCAGATTAATGCAATATCTTGTTTTCAGTGGGGTCATGATTTACCATTTTTATAGTGTATTCATGCTACCTAGTCCAGGGCCCCCATATTCAAAGGAGATATGCAGCGCATCCTGGTAGAAAAGATAAATGTGCCACACAACTCCAACAATGCACAACATGCTTGTGAGGGATGCGCTGGCAGCAAGAAATTTGGTCAGGGCACACACAAATTGTATGCTGTTCAAGTCAAGGGGGAAATCCCATGCATATGCTGTGCTGGAGCATATTTAGTGAGAATGTGCCCCTCACAGTCCAGAGCACTGAGGCCCACAGTTAGGCCATGAATAGCTGGCCTAACCCAGCCAGTCACCCACAGGTAGGCTGTAAATGTGCACCCAGGTGCATAGCAGCCTGGTAGCCCTGGTAGACTAGAGATACCCCTTTCCCTCCCCAATCTAGCCAACTCCATTCCTGAAGAGCTCCATAGCATAGGGCCCCCCCAGACCCAATTGCACCAGAGGAAACCATGGTCCATATCCATAGTCTAGAGGACTCCCATCCATCACCCCTGTACACAGACACCATCACTCCCCCATACCCAACCTGTTGCAAAGACTGGCACTGCCCTCCACACCCTGCCATGGCCAGCCATTGACTGCACTAAATCCGGGCTGGGGATCTGCACTCTGGAATTACCCAACTGTCTGTATTGTGCATTAGGGCACCTAGCAAGCTCTGGGTCCACCAGTGTATGCAGCTGTATGTATGTCCCTAGCAAACTGAAGAGGGAATTTACATACTTCCAAGGCATGCCTTGTCAATGCTGTATCTTCCTGCTGTCATACACTGCTGCAAGTCCACACTCTCCCCTGTTCCCCTGTGTAACATTCTACTCTTTGGACTTCTGAAGTATCCTGGGTGCCATGGGGTGTAGTATCCTGTAATGCCATTTGCAGTGTGTGCTTCAGGCTATAGACAGTGTATCCGCAGTTCCCCAATTGTACAAAAGAATGGGAGCTCAGCTGTAACATGCCTGATTTGGGACCTGTGTGAGTGGGTACAGAATTGGCCATCACCCACACTGAGCAGTGCAATGGCACTGGGATGATGGAGCTGCATGTGAGTGCCTGAGGAGTATGGCCACTAGGTGTTATCACCCACACACTGCTCATGGCTATGTATAACACATTCCAGCATCTTACTGCAAGTGCTCTGCCACCAACCATAGAGTGGTATGATCCCATTACAAAGCCAGTTATTGCAATGGGATGGGCTGGGGGGCAGGGAGGGTGCTGTCTGTGCACTGTTGATGGGGAGCAGGGGCCAGTACACTATGGACATGGACTGTGGGTGTTTTCAGGTGCAATTAGGGATGCCATTGGGGTCCCTATAATATGGAACCAATACAGCCTGGACTCTGGTACAATTGGGGCTGGTGGAATGGGTGGGGTGAGCCACTATACCACCAAAGACTTCAGGGCCTGTCCCACATGGGAATGATCAGGGTCAGGGCTTTGGGGCGAGAGTTGCTCCGGTGCATTCATCCACATGCCATCATGGAAATGGGCTGGTAATGAGTATGCATAAGGCTCCTATGCACCCTGCATGCTCAGTTAATTTACATTCCTGCAGTGAGTATCACCCATGGGGGTTGTGGTGCATACCGGTATGTGCCACGCATTCCCCTTGGAAGGTATTCAGTCGGGCTCACCCTGGATGCACCTGACTTGGTTGCCGCCTGCACTGCGACTCCCATCCAGGTATCATTTTCAACAGGAACAATGAAGCCCACCAGGATGAAGTGCAGTGTCACAGATTTACTGCATGACAAAAGGGATTCTATATGACATGGGTGACTGCGGAAGGGCGACCTGCAGAAGAGTGACGTCAGGGTGGCGAAAACAATTTTGCCACCTTTACAACATCGGCGCATGTAAAATCAATGCTAGGGACAGAAAATACTTTCTTTCTGTGGGGGGGCTGTTCTCCCCCACACCCCCCTCCATTTGGGGTCATCACCTCCCCACACACCCCTACCAACTCCAGAGGTGTGCATGTCAGGGAGGGGGTGCAAAAGCAAAAAATATAAGATGTTTTGCTGGGCACAAGAAAAGCACAGTAGTGCCAAGACCCAGACCCAAACCTGGAACCCCAGCACCGCAAGCGTAGGCCAACCCCCAATGCCACGGTGCAGCTCAGCAGCCGACTGCAGTGCCACTCCCTATATCCCCTCTGCCCCCTCCCAGGCTACGCTTGCCATGCTTGGTCCCCCTGCATGCATGAACACATAGTGACATCCTGTCACTAGGGTCGCCCACCCCACCACATTCGTTCGCCCTCCCTACCCCGTTGCCTTTTGGGCTTTCGCCCATATTACATCTCCATTTTGGATGGTGCCATGATTCAGGCACCCACCTCACGTGCTACCACAAAAGGGATTAACTCCCTTTGAAATTGCATTGTTTGCTGCAGTAACTCTACTGCAGAATTCTGCAGTGCTGCGCTTCATCCTGGTGGGCTTCACTGTATGCACACCCTGTACTGGTGGCACATCCTCTTTGAATGTTGTATCAGTGCTGACCGGCGCACCCTCTTTGTGCAATGCATCTTTCTGCTCATGCACCAATTTGGCATTTAATATATCCCCCAAATGTGAAATATTGTTTTTAGTGTGTTCTGATTTTACACAATGCAGCATAATATTGTGTAGATGTAGAGCCCCACTAAAAAAAAATGCCATTTCTTCTGTGAACTATCCAGGTGAAATATATAGTAATCAGCAGGCATATTCTAGGAAAACACATTGTAAAAATGTGTAAAAGGAAGACCACATTGAAAATGACTCTCCACAGATTTGCATTGTGCAAATTCATTAGAAATAATGGTTAAAAGCATCCAAAAATCTCTCCACAGCCATATCAGCTCTGACCAGAGTTTGTTACAAGTGGGGGAGCACTACAGTTAAGCATGGCAGCAGACAGGCAGGTTTAGCAATTTGCTGTGTTTCTAGCTTACCAGTTGTGGTTTCTTTTGTAACCAACTGTCAAAAACGTAAGTGTGGTTAATCTGGTGGAGTGTGGCAGGCAGTTCAGTGACCAATGACCAAAAAACACTACAGCCTACCTAGAATACAGTTGATCAATACTAATAAAAGCTATGTCTATAACTAGAAATAGAAATAAAGCCATACACAGATAGCGTGCAGCTAGGATATCTAATTAGCTAACTAAACAGGCAACCACAATAGGTAAAAGTACTCAGCAGTGCAATAATTCAGCAGATCAATGCTATAATTAAAAGTTTTGTGCTGAAACTAAAATGAAGGCAATACCCAGATAGGGTATAGCTAGGTTACCCTAATATTACTAATTAGTTAGAGACTAGCAGGCACGCCCATTGTTAAAGCAGTCCCACAGTCCCATAAGCAGCTAGAATGGAATCCAGCAACATGGCTATGCCCTGGTAGGGTACAGTTTGGTTATCCAATTTGCTAATCAGTTAGAGTCTAACAGACAACACCAATAGCTGAAGCAGTCCCACAGTCTCAAGGGCAGGTAGCAACTTACAGTTTTTGTTTTGTAAGAGCAGTCATGGTAGTAGTACTGTTGGAGGTTTGCAGATGTAGGAGCAGGGGGGCAGTGTACCTAGCCAATGGCTGCCTCTCAGCTGACTCCAGAAGACTCCTCAATGCCCTTTGCACTATAGCCTTTCACAGGGAGAGTGAATGTTTTGCAGCTTGGGGTTTTAAAGGCAGAATTTAAGGTTTAACTCTTTCTGCCACCTGAAAAAGGCTCTGCTGAATGGTTAAGTAGGAGAAGAGGTGTGACATAGGCAGAGTAGCTGGAGGTGATCCTGAAAGAATTCCACAGAGTCCTGAGGAGTGCCAATCACAGGGGGAAGGTCCAGGAAAAGGCTTCCAAACTAGCCTTTTGACCCCAGACTGGCACTGGGAATCTTGAGCTGTGCTTTAGAGTGGCTTTACAGCAGGGAGAGTGAGTGTTTTACAGCCTAGGATTTATAAGGCAGAACTTGTAGTTTAACTCCTCCTGCCACCTAGAAAAGGCTGTGCTGGTTAGTTCAGTGGGAAAAGAACTTGCTGGAAGTTAAGTCAGTTGGAGGGTTCCCAAAACAATTCAACAGAGTCCTGTGGAGTGGCAGTCAGAGTGGGGAGGTCCAGGAGAAGGCTTCTGAACTAGCCACTCAACTCCTCCTGATTGGTTCTGGCAACCCTACCTTGAGCCATACTTCAGTGCCACTTTACAGAAGTGAGTACATCAGAGAGTACAGTACTTACTAAAGACCAGAAGGCAGAAGGGTGATATGATATACATACCTTCAAGTTCCAGAAAGGAATGAACAAGGTAAATTGCAAGGACATATTCAGCAGGAATGTCAAATCAAGAACGTGGGAACATAAGTGGAAGCTGGGTGTGGGGGATTCAGGAAGAATGTGAGAAAATGTTATTTTAGAGAGAGTGGATGAGCCATGGAACAGCCTACCAGGAGAGGTAGCGGATGAAGAATCGTTACTGGTTTCAAACATGGCTGAGACAAAGTAAAAGGCTGGAGTGACCAATGGTAATTTTCTGTCAGCATTTCTATATTTCTGTTTTCTAAAAGACATCAAAGTTGAGCAAAGGATAGGATAGGAGGCTGGGTAGGTAATGAAAGGAGAGGGCAGGAGGTAAATTTTAAATGAAAAGGACATAGTGAGGGGGGCATTATGTGTAATGTGAAATAGACAGAAACAATGCTGGCTCCTGAATGGCTGAGAGGTCATCTCAGCTGGGCTGTTATCCCAGCACAATGGCCCAGCTGAAACTAGCTCAGCAAAAATATGTTTAAAAAATATGTCTAACTTACTAAAAAGAACCCATTTCATAATCACAATACGGCACTCCAGGAAGTATATTTTGGTGGGCTAATGGCCCTTCTTGGGTGGTGGAAGAACTCAGCTTCCCCTCATGGTTCAACCCACCTGAGGTGGGCAGTGTGCTTCCACTACCCGAGAAGGGCCGTTAGCCCACCATAATGCACCCCTTGACTTGCTTTATTGTTTTAAAATAACACAGAGAGGAGTAAAAGGGTAGGGCAACAAGTAGAAATCAAAATACTAATGGCACCTGGTGGTACCAATGTTTGAATGACAGTGCATCCATAAAGAAACACACACACACACACACACCTTTAAAACACCTACATTATAGCTTGCAGAGGCAGTGCTTTGCCCTTTTATCGGTTGCTATTGATATAACAGTATGCAGTTCTGTCTACTGCTCTTGGAGGACTTTCATGGTCTTGCAACTGGCAGTGATAGCTCCAGCCACATAAGGCCTTCATCAATGTTGCCACCAGCTGCACTGACTCTCTGTTTAACAATTACCGAAACTACTCCCCCCAAACAAAAAAATGTATAGCTTTGTCCCAGGTGTCAGTACATTGTTAAAACAAAACAAGAAGAGAGATACTGAGGAAGCCTTGAGCAGAACCACTATATAGGGATGTTTAATCTTTGCATCCTGGTATTAAGTTAATAAAGCTTTCATTATCTGCTTTCGTTGTGGCATTGTTTTGTAGTATTTTTGTGTTAGCCTATGTTTAAACAGCACACTTTGAGGGATGGTAGATAGTGTGCTCCTCTTTGCTCCAAAAACTGTCAGTATATAGTCCTAGTGAATAAAGCACCACCTCCAGAAAGTTACATTGGCAGCAGAAGTATTAGAGAAATTGAATGTGAGCAACATGGGAAGCACCAGAGAGTGAGATGAAGACGCTCTTGTCATGGGTCTCCATGTGTGTGTTGGACATGTATACTAGTGCCCTGCTGTTCCAGTCAGTACAACAGTCCGCTGACCACACAATTACACTGACTGCACAACTGACACACAGCTGACTCACTCACAAAAGGTAACATAAATCTCTACACAACTAACTCAAAGTACTAAAGGTAATGACAGGCCCCAAAGTAACAGATTTGTGTTATATAAATAAAATGTATCTGACATGTTTTATAATAAGTAAATGGTGTTCATGATTTTTTTGGGGGGGTTGAGAACCAAGAAATGAAGCTGAATGGTTCTGGTACCCTAAGTTATAGCAGGGTGGTCTTAATTTAGCCAACAGACATCTTCAGAGCACCATTTACTTTTTATTACTGTAAGTGTTTCTTCCCCCACCAACTCAAATTTGATTCCAATAAGAAACGTGTTCACTTTGGAGTAAATAGTGAAAAAGAATACAGAGTTAGAAAACGGATATGCCTGAAGAGTAGAATCATGTTCACTGATCACCCCAGTGTCTGGGTTTCATTTGTGCTAGTGTTTTAAACATTTTTATCAAGTATGCTATCTTTTGTTTTTGAGGAACACTTATCATTTTGAGTTTCCAGTCATGCTAGCTGATCACCCAAGTCTCACAATAAACATACACTAGAGGCTGAGTCCCCATATTCATACTTGGTCATTTGTGCCATGCAAAACATAGTGCCACATGCAAAATAGTGCAAAACATGGAAAAATGACAATGCTATGAGTACACGTTGGATAAATATGGGATATACAATGGAGAGCTGTCAGATAAATGATTTATCTACACAAGTGCTGTTTGACCTCGGGTAACTTCACTAGTGGTGTATGCCACAAGTGAGATACACGAGGTCAAACAACACAAGTGAGAGATAAATTATTTATCTGACAGCTCACCACTGTATATTTCATTTATGCAATAGGGATGTTTTCTGTCAGTGCAGGGACATTTGCTTTTGATTGCTTATCTTGTTTTTGCATATGTTTGTCAAAAAAAGTGAACAGAAAATTGCATTTTCTGCTCTTTCTTGCTAATTATAAAAAAAATCTGTAAGGTATCTAAAAATGAAACACCACTCATTTTGTAGATAATTTTGTGCTGAACAACCTTCATGCTCTCAGTACCATGCTATCTTTTTTTGTTTTAAAGTTCTTCACATTTGAATATGGGTAATACTGCTACTGAGGTTGAACATTCTAAATGAGTTCTGGAGTGATTGTGACATAGCTCCTACATGGATAAATTGTATTTATTCAACGGTTGTGAAGATACATGGATTTATTCAATGGCGTTTGAGTCCACACCTGTTGCATAAATTTAACATTTCTTCATAACTTTGTTATTTCTTGGCATTCTGATCTTAAAGTTTTAGCATTGTCTTTTTATGACCCTACCTTATGATCAAGATGGGTGGAATTTTTAGAATCCTGTACAAGATGATTTCACAGAGGACTGTGAAAACATGTTTCAGATGGGATTTGAAAAATGACACCTGACATGTTCATCAGGTTGTGTAACCAAAAAAGGATTATGTTGCACATTTGGGGCAGAAATTGCCAAAAATCACAATGTTCTATGTGCATATGCAAGTGGTATGATGTATGTTTGTGCAACTTAGATACATTGTGGCTGTTTGCCTCTCTATTCATGGGATATACCACCCTGTAGGGGTACAATGGCAAGGTACCCTAGAGGAGGGTTCCACCCCATAGGTCCTGCAGGAATGATTCCCTTGGCTAAAGGTAGCTTAGAAAGAAGTCCACAGGAAAGAGAGAAAAGCCACTGGAGGAGGAGAAGAGGATGGTGAGGCAATAAATAAAATTGATCCTGGAGTAGTCAGGAGGAGCAGTTTTTTAAGGCCTGATGGGGAAGTGGTTTGTTGCTCCACCCATCAAAATACTGGCATAGCCTTGCAATTCGATGTGCTTATGCAACTGGTATGATGTATGCTTGTGTGACTTAGATACATTGTGGCTGTTCACTTCTCTATTCATGGGATATATCACCCTGTAGGGGTATGCCGGTGAGGAACCGTAGAGGAGGGTTCCATTCCTATATGTGCTGCTGGAATGATTCCCTTGGCTAAAGGTAGCTTAGGAAGAAGCTCATGGGAAAGAGAGATGAACCACTGGAGGAGGAGGGGAGGATGGTGGGGCAATGAAAAACAATCCTGGAGTAGCCAGGAGCGGCCTTTTAAAGCCTGATGGGGGAGTGGTTTTTTTGCTCTGCTCATCAAAATACAGGCGTAGCCTTGCAATTCAATGTGCTTATGCAACTGGTATGATGTATGCTTGTGTGACTTAGATACGTTGTGGCTGTTTGCCTCTCTATCCATGGGATATACCACCCTGTAGGGGTATGATGGTGAGGAACACTAGAGGAGGGTTGCACCCCATAGGTGCTGTGGGAATGATTCCCTTGGCTAAAGGTAGCTTAGGAAGAAGCCCAAAAAGAGTACCCAAATGGGTGCTGAGCATCGAACAAGGCAAGGAGTCAGAATGAGATCGAGGATGAGAGTGGAGGTCAATAGGTGAAGACAGGTGTGATGTGAGAGGAACAGGAGGTGACTAAGAGAATTAGTGGATTGGAATCCGACATGAAGCTGGAGGCAGGACTTCCTAAGGACAGAGGGAACAGCTGGGGCCACCATCTGACTCCATCACACAGTGGAACCGAAGTATGGAACCTATGAAAGCACTAACCCTATCTAATATTATGACCACTGGCACAGAGGAGAATTAAAACACCCCTTAAGGAGGAAACCTCTGGGGATCCAAGGCCTAGATCGCCTTTCCTCCAGGTTGAAGGACGTTTTGGTTAGTGATGGCTCAGCTACTGCAATTTAGAGTTGAGATCGAGGGAAGAGAAAAGATTCCAATTTGGAGGAAGCTCTCACTCTGTCCTTCTAACAGGAGTGCTGTTGAGAGTTCCAAGCAATGTCTCTGCAACTAGGCACCCAAAAGCAAAGGAGGAGAGAAATGACCACTGAGGCACTCAGCTGGTCTACACAAGCCTACCAAACAGACCAAGTGAACCAGAGGTGGTTAGAGGGAGACTAGCATAAAGAGTGCCTCTGAACCCACTTGGGCAGCTAAAGGGGCCCTGCCAATGAAAGCCCCACCCCTCACAGCTTAAAGTAATAAATTATACATCCAGAGGTGTCGCCAGATCGAGGGACGACTGAAGGTCCACCTGGAACGAAGACATTCTCACTATGAGCCAGGAAGAAGGACCCTGCTCTGAGCTTTGCATGCTCTAGATGTGAACTTCATGGATGTAGAGCAAGACCATTAGCTATAGGCTAGCCCTGAGCCATGAAGCAATGGACACGGAAGGCATGTCTTTGAGTGGAGAGCAGGTTGAAGCAAGGTAGCATGAGACCCATATGAGGGGTATGCTCGGATAGTTGATGTGAATGAGTGTACTAACACAGAGGTGGGATGGAATGAAGTAGACCATGACGTGGGTCCGGAGAAGGAGACTGCAAGTAGTAATCACAGAAGTGCATGCCAGCCAGTCCAGTAATAAGCCAAATTAGGAGTAGTGTGAACTGCAAGAGTGTGAGAGATGAGAACAGCTGGGCGAAGCCTTTAGCCGATGGTTGAGGTACAAAGTACCAGGAGTAAGCTAGGTGTAATGGTAAGTAGGAGTAGCTGTGAAGTTAGTAGAGTGAGGAGGAGGTTCAAGATGAATGGAGTCTGACATGGAGTGGAGGAGCCAGGGAAAACAGAGACGAGGGGTATTGGTAGCATGAGGCTGCAAAGCCGGTAAGGTTAGATAGGAGGAGCCTTGAAGTTGGCAGGTGAAGTGGTGAGGCTCGAATATGAATATGCATAAGATGAGTGCGTAAATGCCAGGAAGGCTAATGTATAGGTACTTGAGAGAGAGATGGTGGGCCAGCATAGCCAGCAACCACTGGTTAGGGAGGACTGAACAGAACTGCAGAGTGCGTGAAAGCCATGAAGGCTAGGCAGAGAAGTGGGAGAAGGATGGGTGAGTCAGCAACTGATTGAATGAATGAGAATTATAAAGCTGCTCCTGCTGCCTGGAGCCATGATGCCTGCTGTGGCAACATAGTTCCCCACTGTGGGAAAAACAAGGAAGCCACAAATGAGGCATGGGACACCAAACAGCTGAATGAGGAATAGGATAAATAATTGAGGTAACACCAGTGGCAGAAGCTGGCTGACATAGAGAGAGTAGCTGAGCTGACATGCTACATGGTAAACAACCATTAGAGGTACTGACTCGTAAGCAAGGAAGAGGGGGCTTGAATTTATGAGGATGTCAAATGCTTAAGTGGAAAGAACTCAAGAGCACAGCAGAGGGACTAGGAAGATGACACAATGGAGGCAGAGAAAGCACTAGGGGAGCAGGAAACCCCAAAAGAGGGAAATGGAGCTCAGACCAGGAGGAGCGGTAGGCAGAGAGGAACAAGTGTAGTCAGGGTCAATAGCGAGAATGCATGAGAAGGCAGGAAAAGGAGAGGGACTTAGGGAAGAGCAGATATGGGGCATTACAGCAATGAGCAGCTGATTCCAGTAATGGCCCCAGCTGAAGGGGGAATAGAATGTTGAGGGGACACTGATGACAGCATCAAGCAGGTGAAAGGGAGCCATGGGTAGATAGAAGCAGGAAGGCAGAACTGTACAAGGAGTAGTCCAGCAGGGAGGACAGCAGAAGTGGGGAGATGAAGATGTGGGCAAACCCGGAAGTGATAGGAAGAACGGAGCGGCACTCTGAGGAGCGTATGAGACTGAAAGCAGAGTAGAGGAGGCAATGGAATGTGGCACTGAAAGCAGACATGGTAGAGTGCTGGAGGAGTGGGGGAAAGAGCAAATGAAGAGCACCCAATAAATGATGAGATGGAGGAGGGACGAAAATGAGAGGTACAGGGTGGAGAACGACAGGAGAGGAAAGAGAGATGGAGAGCTGTGGTACAGTGGCTACAAAGTGGAGGGGGAAGAATAAGAACAGAGATGGGGGACAGATATGATGAAGGTGGCCAAAGGCCACAAAAAGAGAAGCCAAGGAGCAACATGAATAAGGATGGAGAAAGACAGGATCAGGGAGTGCTGACAAAGCCTCCATCCACAACAAAAAACAATCCTGGAGTAGCCAGGAGCAGCATCGGCCTTTTAAGGCCTGATGGGGGAGTGGTTTGTTGCTCCACCCATCAAAATACAGGTGTAGCCTTGCAATTATTAGTAAACATTGAAAAAATTCAACATTTTCCTATTATTTCACTGTTTTTTGACATTTTGTCCCTAAATTGTCTATACAGTTTTTGTATGAACCCACTGTGTGAAAGGCGATTTCATGAAGAGACTATAAAAACATGTTTCAGAGGGGATTTGAAAAATTACACTTGCCTTGTTCATGAGCAGAGTGATTGTTTATGTGTAGAGCTCCCACAGCTGTGTGGCTGTGTCTGTGTGGTGCTCCTGTAGCTGAGTGAACATTTTCACATTTTTTTCAATTTTTTTGTATACTGTTGGCAGATTGAGAAAGAGGGAACTGTTACCTACAGGAAGGTATGGGAACTGTGTTTTTGATGTTGGCTGGGAACAGGATAGTCACAACATTTATTCTCTGGTGAATCATATCTAGTGTAAATCTCACTTAAATTAGTTTGGTAGTTTGTGCTTTTTGTGGGGTTGTCCTAGTCACCAGGATTTGCTGGCTTGTTGCTGTGTGGTGGTCTGTTAATTATGTGGCACTGTGATTTTGTTTGTCACTGTTTGGTGTGATTTCCAAGCTTCTGATTTCTTGTTTAAAAAATGCATGTTAGGAAAGCCCTTCCTTCCTTCCTTCCCTGAGCTGCTAATAGCTTGTTCCGAATGCAACAGGGGGGAATGTGCAGAAAATATGTCAAGGAGCATAATCAAAAATTGAAGGCAAATCGGTATAACAGATACATATAACAGAAACAAAATTTGGATAATTTAGGTGATGGAACTACTCCTACAGAACAATGAGCAGGTAATGAAGGAAACAGACTGCCAGGGCAAAACTAGTTGGGGGGAGGAGGACAACAGTCATGGACAATTGCAGGAGGAAGAACAGTCATGAAGAAAAGACTTTAAGGAGAAAGTATGAGGCAGAGACGTGAAATGGCAAGAGAAGGGAGGACCAGCATTTAGAAAAGCGGTATGAGAAAGCACATTGACTAACAGTATATTTTTTGAAGTAATTGTGAGGGAATGGGCAGTATTATTGTGTAGAGGGTAATAGGAAGCTGAAGGAGAAGATAAGAGGGATGTAAGGTACTGTAGGAGGGAAGGGACCCAAAATAGAATTTAGATATAAAAGAGGCACAATGGGAAAGGTGCCTGGCATCAAGAGTGACAAGTGAAAGGGCAACGTAGAGTGAGCTATGATGGGTACGAGGGGAACAATCTAAAACAAAATGGCAAACAGAGAGGAAGAGGGAAGGGGGTCCAGTTTGGCAAGGGAGGATTTGGAAGCTCCATTATAGACTATGTCAACATAATCAACAACAGGGAGAATCATCTTTAAAATGATTTCTCAGCAGACAGAAAGCAAGATACTGTGTTCCTTTGCAATGCTCCAAGCTTGGGGTGGAGCTTTTCATGTATGACATCTTTATCAACCAAGAAATCAAGATGATGGTCAAGTCAGACCCGAAGGTATTTAAAAGAGGATACATTCTCAAAAATAGCCACCATCAAGGGTGTGAAAAGAAGGGAGAGGGGTGAATCTGAAAAGCCTCTGACAGGTGCAAAAAGTCATGGAGACTGTTTTCTTGGCATTGAGAGTAGTTGGTTAGACTGGAACCAGAGCTGAATATAGTCAAAATCCAACTGAAGCTGTGAAGTAAGATCATATGAACATATGAAGAAGGCAGCAGAAGAAGGCCATTTGGTCTATCTAGTCTGCTCATACTGCAGAGTCCACAGCTTGAAGTACTGTCCCTGCCCCCTTCCCCACTCCTCCCATCCTCCTTACCCATCATTATTACCTTCCCCTTATGCCTATCCCAGCCTCTCTTGAAGCTTGCATTTAATTAATGGAAAGGGAACATGTACAGGTTAACAATAAAATACTTGATTGTTCCAAGGCAATTTAGGACAGTTTGGCATGGGGGTGTGTGTGCCTCAAATGCATAGTGACTGCACAAAAATGTTGTGGCAAATCCTGATGGTAGCTTCACATCAGTTCCTTAAAACTTTCCCCAGGAACTGGGAAATGTCACAGTAAAGTTGTTTTTTAAAATCAATTTTTCTTTTCTGTTTCATCCGTATGCGTTTTCTAGATTTAGCTAAGCAGGATGCACAACTGACAGTTAAGTTGCTTGAAAGATACTGTAAAGTGAGTGCTACTGGTTCCTTCGTGCCTGTAGAGCCCCTGTTTACAATACTGGTGTCAGTCAAGCATGCCCAGTCGTCAACCATTCTGTGAAAACTACCATATTGTTGTGAAGCCTGACAAGTTTAAATAGCACTGTTTTATCTCCATATACATGTATTGATTAATTTCCAGAAATGGGCACACACAGAAAATCTGCCGACCTGTATACTCTGCAGGATTTGGCAGGTCTGCAACTGCTGGGATGCATCTCAGTCATGCCTACCCATCAAATAAATGCTAAATGGCATGCCCATATTTTGTATTTTTTTCTTTTGCATTTGTTGCTTTTTATTACATCTTGAGGTGTCATTTAAACAAATACTGATGGGGGGGGGTCAGCCTGCTTAAGAGTATGCAGCCACAAACAGGTCAGTTAGATAAGTGTAGATGGAGGTGAGGTGTCACCTGAGAGCTAAATAAATGCTGCTGGTTGTCTACTGTAGCATATATACCCAAAATTTATGATCTGTCTGTTGATCACATGAATGCAGGGGCAAACTGATAGTTTGCATCAGTTTTGTACTGAAACATTGACAGATTTTGTGATTTTCAGCTCAACATACTTAATGCAGATTCTTGCTTCGAGAGTAAGTGAAGTATACGTTCAAGTGTGGTCTCAATGGATAGGTGGGGGTTAGAGCTTTAAAATGCATACTATTATGTTACTGTAAAAGATTAATGTTAAAAGTTATATGGTTAAATACCAACCACCACCCATTAATTTCATGTGAAATTTCAAAATAATCCTATATTTAATCTTGTCAGGCAGGATTTGTGCTTTATAATATAAATTTATGGTGTCTAAAAGGGTAAGGATTCTGTTTTGAAATGCATAAGCGGTTCTGAATTCTTAAAGAGGGACTACAGTCAAAATGTCTGGCAACAATACATTTCAGAATTTGGATCAGCATAGCCCCAATTAGCCTCATGCCAAAAATGAGATCTCTAAGTTACTTTGTTTAAAAGTTACATGTCATTTTACAACCCTAAATTCACTGGCTGTTCAAAAAAGCCACTTTCCGTGAAGAGCTGCTGTTGATGTCATCTCCAGAACTCAGAGTTTAGTCTTTCCTGTCAGTAAACATATGGAACCTGTTTCTTCAAAGGTTGGAGTTCATGTGCAATAGTTTTCACAAGGAAAACAGGCAGCAACATTCAAAAAACATTGCTATAAAAACTGTGTGTTTCAGGTTTTGTAAAAAGTTTGACAAATGTGTATTTTTTATTTCTTTTGGTACCTTTTTGTTGTGGTCCCTTTCTCCAGGGTTGCTGAATGCTGAATCTTAGCACACTGCAGTGTGGTTTAGTTTCAGTTTATGTTTCATACTGGAAAGGCATGTGAGCAAAATTTCCTGTTTTCACTGGTGAGGTTTGTAGATTGAATAATTTTCTGAAGTGGTGAAAGGCTGTAATCATTCACAGCTGTCATTCAGTTGAGGTGATTTCTCAGGATGGCACTTTAAAACAATTATTTCTACCTCCCTGTAAATGGGTCTGGGAGAGGTATTGTTGTTTTGAAACCTTACTGTGAGTTTCTATGCAATAGCTAACCCAGCCAACCTAGGGCCAGATATTCAAACAGTGGGGCAAAGTTAGCCTGGAACCATTTTCACTCCATATTCAAAGAAATAGCCCAGGGGCTAAATGAGTTGAATATAGCGTGCAAATGAAGGCATGCAAACAGGGCTGAGAGTGCAGTGCAACAATAGCCAGTAAATAAGACAGCACTGAATATAGCACTGAGAGCAGTGCAAACTGCAATAGCAGCCCAGTGCACAGAAGATGTGGAGTGAGATAAGGCTGAACAAGGTGGACGTGTGTGCTAGCAAAGCAGTGGAGCACAACAAGAGCAAACAACAGTGCAAGCCAAATACTGCAGAACCATGTAATGGACATTATAGTATTGTGCAGTGCTAACATGTTTGCGTAGCACTGACACGTTTGCCCAGAGCTAAAGTTTGCTGTATTAAAAACTGCAATACAAATGAGCCTACGAAGGTGAACAGCCACATTAGCATCTCATTACAGCCTGCTTTGCATGTGGATTGCCTGGCACTATAACATGGTGCTCTCAGGTCCACCTGTAGGTCCGACTAGAATTACAGATTGCTAGCCCCATTTTTTTTCTGTGCTCACAGCTCCAGCTGTAGATCTGACTGGTATTGCAGTTCAGTTGCCACATTCATTGTGTGCTCACAGAACATTAGCTGCAGTGTTGGTCTGGACATAGATGCAAAGACTAATGTGGCCCAGGGGAGTAGCACTACAGGAACAGGTGATCGTGCTGCATGTCAGAGGCAAATCATTGTTCCTGCCACAGTGTTTATCAGACAGTACAGTACCATAATAGACAATACTGTGAGGTACACAGCAATGTCTACGGTGTGTCAAGCAACAGTGACTGGTGGTATCCACACAGTGACAAGCACAGCTGGAAGGTGTGGTCTGACAGTGGACAACACAGTCATACTGTCCTGTGACCCTCATGTGCTGCACCAGTGGTATGGGATCCCCACACTACTATACACATGGCTATCCATGTGTGCAGGGATCCTGGACATGTGTAGACACATAGATACATAGACACTGTCAGCAGATAAGGGCATATGGCTCACCCAGTCTGCCCATTTGAACTGGTAAGTTCACTTTATGCTTTCATACAAGTCTGTTGTCCTTTACCCCTGATCTCCAGAATTCCTTTGTCTATCCCATGCATTCTTAAATGCTGTGATTGTTTCAGTCCCCACCACTTCCTCAGGCAGGGTGTTCCACTTGTCCAGCACCCATTCTGTGAAGAAATTCTACCTCATGTTTCCTCTGAATCGCCCTCCATCCAACTTCATCCCATACCCTCTAGTCCTAGAACATCTTTTTTGTGGAAAATAGTGAGTTCCTGCACCCTGTTCCTCCTTGTAAGGTACTTGAATGTCTTTGTCATATCCCCTCTCTCCCTTCTGTCCTCCAGGGAGTTCATATTCAAGTCCTTCAACCTGTTCTCATAGGACTTGTGATGCAAGCCCTGTACCATCTTTGTTGCCCTCATCTGAACCTTCTCTACACTATGTCCTTACGTAGGTAAGGTCTCCAGAACTGTACACTGTACTCCAGGTGGGGCCTCACTAGTGTCTTGTATAGTGGAATTATGACCTCCCTTTTCCTGCTGGTTATGCCCCTGCCTATGCATCCCAGCATCCTATTTGCTTTACCTGCTGCCTTGTCGTACTGTTTCTCTACCTTGAGGTCATCCGAGATGATAACCCCAAGGTCCCTTTCCTGCTTGGTGCATGCTGTATCCTCACCCCTCAACTGATATGTTGTTCCAGGGTTTTTGTGCCCCATATGCATTATCTTGCACTTCTTTGCATTGAATTTCAACTGCCAAACCCTTGACCATTTTTCAAGCTTCTGCAGGTCCCACCTCATTCAGTCTACACCCTCTGGTGTGTCCACTCTGTTATAGAGCTTCATGTCATCAGCGAACAGGGAAATTCTGCCTTCTAGGTCATGTGCAATGTCACTGATGAAAACATTGAATAGGACCAGTCCCAGCACTGATCCCTGTGGTACCCCACTTACCACTCTTCCTTCTATGGAATACCAGCCATTTACCACCACCCTGTGTCCTGCTACCCAGCCAATTACCTACCCACCACACTACTGTCCTGTCTACTCACATATTCCCCAGTTTGTTTAATAGCCATCTATGTGGCACAGCGTCAAAGGCCTTGCTGAAGTCCAGATAGGCCACATCCACTGTCCTCCCCTGATCCACCTCCCTTGTCCCCGAGTCGAAAAATTCAATGAGGCTGGTCTGACATGACCTCCCCCCAGTGAAACCATGCTGCCTTGGGTCCTGTAGTCTGTTGGCAACCAGATGTTCCACCAATCTCTCCCTCAGTAGTGCTTCCAGGACCTTCCTCACTACTGAGGTCAGACTGACTGGTCTGTAGTTCCCTGTTTCCTCTTTGTTCCTGCTTTTGTTTAAAGGGGTTACATCTGCTGTCCTCCAGTCTTTGGGTACCTCCTCTGTTTCCACTGATCAGCTAAACAGGATTGCCAGAGGTTCAGCCACCATCTCTTTTACTTCCTTTAGGACCCTAGGGTGCACCCCATCTGGCCCCATTGCTTTATCAACTCTTATTCCTTCCAGTTCCTTCATAACCCTTTCTCATGTAAAGGGACATGTGTCCATTTCTGTGCCATTCCCAGCCCTTGTACTCCCTTCAGGCCTATTACCATCCTCTTCCTCAGTAAAGGCTGAGCAGAAATACCTGCTCAGTATGTCAGCTTTACTGTTGTCATCTTCCATGCGGCCCCCATCCTCCCCCTTCAGTCTCACTATCCCTCCCTTTGCCTTTCTTTTTTCACTTGTGTACCTGTAAAAGGTTTTGTCTCCTCCACCCACTGATTTTGTGATGCATTCTTCTGACTGAACTTTGGTTTCCCTTACTGACCTCCCTGCCTCCCTTTGCTTCTCCTGGTACTTTTCCCTATCCCCTTCTGCCTGCATCTTTTTGTATTGCCTGAATGCAATCTTTTTGTAGGGTATATGCCGGGGGCTCACACATACCATCATACTGGCACACTGCTTTCAGAAGCAGTCCCATCAGTAGAACATGTGCACTGTGTGGATGGCCCCAGCCATGTGGCAGTACCTACTATGTGGTGCAGCCTGGCCACCTATACACCCTCCCATCAATACCCTCCATGCTGCAGTGCAGCATATGTCTGCTGGACTGTGTTGGTGTGCCCCCAGTGGGGAAACTGGAGGTGTGTGCTGCATGGACACACTGCCATGGTTCCACTGGGTGCTGGGGCACCTACTAATGCCTGGCAGGGTTAGGACTGGTGCCAGATGATGGTGACATGGGTGGTGCCATCTGTGTGCAGTATGTCTCTGCCATGTATGTGTTCTGTTCATTGGTTTTTAACACCTTGTTCACCAGGTAAGCATACTGGGTGAAGGCCCAGTGTCAGGAATGACTCAGAGGCAATAACTGTGTGGCTGAGATACAATGGTGTACAATAAAGACATACAATGCACAACAACACACAATACACAAATATCACATTAGGTACACATTACAATACTGTAAACATAATTTGTTGCTGCAAGTGGTGTACTAACTCAGTTGTAACATTTACATGAGTGTCCACTTCACAGCAATGTTGGGGCTTTACATTCCACAGTTTGTGTGCCTGTCATATGGAGTTGCCCAGGGTGGCTGTCCACCCACACTGCCTCCTCATTGGATGCTTTGGTCCAAAAAGTTACACCTTGTAGTCATTATATGTAGTACTAGACCTGAAAGGGTGTTTGCATTTGTTATTTTTGGCCAAGGTTTACTCTGCCTTCCATGTTTTGCATTTGATTTTGAGCCCTGCTCTAGCTCTGCTGCACTTATCTTTGCTGTTCAGCTGCTGGGCTGCTGCCTCCCGATGGCAATACTGTAGGGTAGAGGAGTGACTAACACTATGTAGTATAGTGCAGCCACAGTAATTTTGCAATGGAAAACTACCAGTACTCAGTGTACACACTATGTTCCCCATTCATCAGTACACCCTGTCAGCAATGCATTATGCCAAAATCCAAATGCCTTGTCAGTATATTTTTTTTTTTGTAAAATTATTCTGCCTCATTAACAAAGAATGGGGACAGAGAGAAGATAGAGTTGCTGTCAACATCTTTCCCAGTCCTTTTGTCTTTCATGCAAAAATCACCCCATTTTGTGAAAGACAGGACAGGGCATGAAACTTACAAGGACAGGAGGCAGAGTTCCAACTGCTAGGAAAAGACATTGTATAAAACAACAATATTTTGTTGAGAGATAGAGAGAGATTGAGATTTAGAGCACCCTTCCCAGTCCTTTTGACTTTCCTGCATATATTACCCCTTCTTGCATTGATTTTGGAATTGCATTTCATTCATTTTGCAGAATGCAAAAACTGACTGCAGAGGACAATAATGAAATACAATTCCAGAATCAATGCAAGAAGGGGTAATTTATGAATGAAAGTTAAACGGACTGGGAAAGTTGCTCTTTAAAACTTATTTTAAAGCAGTCACTGACAAACAGCAGTGAAGTTAACAGCATTATGCAGTACTAGTAGCTATACAACTTCCTAACGGACACAGTAGAGTAGCACTCCAAATGGTATCAGCAGTCTGGAGGCATGCTGATTAAGCATTCAGGAATCCTGAAGAAATGGACCACATCAAAAAGGCATTAATAATATGAATTTGTCAACTTGGTTTCAAAACCTGAAACACACATAGTTTTTATAGAAATGTTTTTTTGAATGTTGCAGCCTCTTTTACTTCTAAAAACCACTACACATGATTGTTAAACTTTGGAGAAACAGGTCCTATAAGCTTGCTGACAGGGAAGACTAGACTGTGAGTTCTGGAGATGACATCATCAGCAGCTCTTCAGTGAAACTGACATTTTTGAACAGGTACTGAAATCAGGGTTACAAAATAGCTCATAACTTTAAAAAGAAGTAACACAGAAACCTAATTTTTGGTATGTGATTTTTTAGGTGTGTGCTTATTCTAATTCTGCAAAGTAGTCCTTTTGGCCAGAGTCTCTCTTTCAGGTAATATATGAGGATAAATTGATAAAAGTGAAGATGCCATTAATAGATGAAATTTTAGCAAGTTTATACCTTGTCAAATTTTGCAATTTTCTGTTACACATATTTAATAGAAACATAAACTTTGATGGCAGATAAGGACTGCTTGGCCCACCCAGTCTGCCCATTTCCCTACCTATTGGATCAGCTGCAGATCCTTGTTAAACAACAGCCTACTTCCTCCCCCCACACCAGAATTGCCTTATGTGTGTCCCATGCATTATTGAATTCCTCCACTGTTTTTGACCCCATGACCTCCTCAGGAAAGTGGTTCCATGCATTCACCACCCTCTTGTTGAAAAAATACTTCCTCATGTTGTCTCTGAGACGTCCACTCTCTATCTTCAAATTGGGCCCCCTTGTTATTGCACATATCTTTTTCTGAAATGTGCTGCCCTCTTGGGCTTTGTTGATTCCTTTGAAGTACTTGAAAGTCTCTATCATGTCCCCCCTCTCCCTCCTTTCCTTGAGGGTATACATATTAAGCTCCTTTAGTCTCTCTTCATATGGCTTATGGTGCAGTCCCTGCACCATTTGAGTTGCCCTCCTCTGGACTGCCTCCATCCTATCTATGTCCTTGTGGAGATGAGGTCTCCAGAACTGCACCCAGTACTCCAGATAAGGTCTCACCAGTTGTCTGTACAGAGGGATAACTACCTCCTGTTTTTTTACTGGTGAAGCCTTTCCCTATGCATCCCAGTATCCCCCAGCCCTCCTACTGCCTTCTCACATTGCTTACCTACCTTAAGGTCATCTGATATGACTACCCCCAGGTCCCTTTCCATTTTTGTTGTGGTTAGTACCTGCCCCCATAGTGTACTTTTCCCCTGGGTTTTTGTTTCCCAGGTGCATTACTTTGCACTTCTTTGCATTGAATCTAAGCTGCCATATTGTTGACCATTCCTCCAACCTTGCCAAGTACCTTCTCATCCTTTCCACAGCCCCCCTTGTGTATCAACTCTATTACAGATCTTTGTGTTGTCTGTAATGAGGCATACTTTTCCTTCCAGTCCCTCTGCAATGTAACTTACAAAGACATTAAAGAGAACCAGTCCCAGTACTGAACCCTGTAGTACCCCACTAGTAACCCCTTTTCTTCAGATTACACTCCATTTACTTTTACCCTCTGAGTTCTGTTGTTCGGCCAATTTTTGACCCAGGCTACCACCCTGGGACCCACTCCCTGGCTGGCTAACTTGTTTATTAATCTTTTGTGTGGGACCGTGTCAAATGCTTTGCTAAAGTCTAGGTAGGCCATGTCCACAGCCCCTCCTTGGTCTACTATTTTGATCACCCAGCCAAAGAAATCTATGAGATTCATCAGACATGACCCTCCTACTGTGAATCCATGCTGCCTTGGGTCCTGTGCCCTGCTGGCTTCTAGGTACTTAACAGTTCTTTCTTTTAGAAGTGATTCCATCATTTTCCTTTCCACTGAGGTCAAACAGGTCTGTAATTTCCTGCATCTGCCTTGCTCCCACTTTTGTGAAGGGGAATCACATCCACCCTCCTCCAGTCCTCAGATACCACACCATCCTCCCATGATTTGTTAAAAAGGGTAGTCATTGGTGTCACTAGTTCTCCCTTTAGTTCTTTTAGAATTCTGGGGTGAATCCCATCAGGCCCCATTGCTTTGTCCGCCTTCAGTTTTAGGAGTTCTCTCAAGACCCTTTCTTCTGTGAATGAACTGGTATCGACTCCCTGTCCAAAGTGCTTCTATTGATTAGTTTAGGTACCTCCTCCTCCTCTTCTTTTGTGAATACTGAGCAGCAGTATTCATTCAGTATCCCTGCTTTTCATTGTCACCCTCTGCCCACCCTCCCTCCATCCCCTTCATGAAGCCTCACTATCCCTCCTTTGGTCTTTCTTCACTCCCTAATGTACCTATAAAAGGTTTTGTCTGCCTTCTTAACTGAGTTGACTATCTTTTCCTTGGTTTGGGCCTTCGCTATTCTGACTGCCTTCCCCACTTCCTTCTGCTTTAACTGGTACATTTCTCTGTCCTGCTCCTGTGTTTCCTTATACTTCTTGAATGCTGTTTTTTTCTCCCTAACATTCCCTGACACTGCTTTTGAGAACCATAGTGATTTTTCCCTCTGTTTTGATTTGTTTATTTGCTTCACACAAATGCTTGTTGCCTCTGTGATGGCAGTTTTGATTTTTTCCCATTGTTCCCCCACCCCTTCTTCTTGCCCATTTGCTAGTGCTCCTTCTTGCCCATTTGCTAGTGCTTGTCTGATGCACTCTCACATTTTGCTAAAGTCAGCGTTCCTAAAGTCCAGTACCCTCACTTTTGTATGGCTTGACTCTATGGCTCTGTTTATCGTGAACCATACCGTTTGGTGGTCGCTCGTTCCCAGCTGGCTACCCACTTTTAAATCTGAGATCCTCTCTCCATCCCTATTTGAGAGTATCAGGTCTAAGATTGCACCCTCCTGAGTGGGTTCCAATGCTAGCTGTCTGAGGCATATCTCCTGTAGGGCATCAAGAATGACCCTGCTCTTAGATGTGGTTGCATCAAAGGTGCTCCAGTTAACAGCTGGCATATTCAGGTCCCCCGTCAACAATATCTCCCCTTTTTCTGCCATTCTAAGGATGCCTTCTACTATTTCCTTGTCCATTTCCTCCTGAAACAGGGGTCTCTATAAGACCCCCATGCGGCTTGTCATGCCATTTCCTTTCTCCAGGATGACCAACAGTGCATCCTCTCCTCCCTGTTTACCCATTAGTTCCATTGCTGTGAACCTTCCAATAATGTAGAGAGCTACTTCTCCTCCTCTTTTACCCTTGCCCTGTCCCTCCTGTAGATTGTGTACCCTGGTATGTTGACATCTCAGTCATGGTTCTCTGTGTACCATGTTTCTGTGACTGCCAAAATATCCAGGCGTCCCTCTTCCATCCAGACCACTAGTTCAGTTTCCCAGACTATGGGTATTGGTATTCATTGCTCTCCATTTTTTGATGGCCATACACCTTTTAGTTCCATCCATGTCCTTGATGCCATTTTCCCCATTTACCCCTGTCCTGCTCCCAATCGACTTCTCTACCTTGGTGTTTACCTTGCTAATTATCCTGTTTTGTGGGGGGAGAGGGCTGGGATTTCCCTGCTCCTCCTTTTCAGTGCCTCTCCCCTTGTCTAGTATGGTGCAGTGGTTTAAGGCTCTAAGCTGCAAATCTGGAGACCTGGGTTTGAATCCCATAGCCCCCACTTGCATACTGTGTGACCCTGAGCAAGTCACTTAACTTCATTGTGCTCCTAGGTTGCACCTGTAAACAAGCTTTCAGCTTTGTGTGTCTCACCTAGTTAAATAATTGGAAAAAAATGCTTGCCAATGAAGCATTTAAACCTATCACCTAGAATCCTGGTTCCACTCCTGGACAGATGCAGACCATTGTACTAGTATAGGCCTGCAGATTCTAGAGCCATTACTCCGAGACTAATTTAAATATGCATTCAAGTGTGATCTCAATGAATGAAATGAGTTAGAGCTTTAAAATGCATATCCATAAGTTGCCACAAAGGTTAATTTTTAAAGTTTTTGAAAAAAAGGAAATTTGTATGAAACAAAAAAAAAACACCTTTGTTTACATAAAATATATATATTTTTAAATGTAAAATTTAAAATATGACTGTTGGCAGAGCAGTGCAACTTAGTCTTGCCATCTAGGAAAAATCTTCATTATTGTCAGATACACCAATATCGTCTTGTTAATCACATACATCTTGGTCCTCATCTGAGTCCTCATCATTTGTATTATAGAACAGACATAACATCATCTAGAAATGGTGTGTCCATCCACTTTACATTGAGATCATCAGTCCAACCATGCAAAGCTGCATTTGGGGCATTGATAACTGCAACAGAAGAAAGCTTCCACAATCGTCAGACATAGTTGGCTCATAGAATATGTAACTTCAGGGTTTCCTGGCAGGCTGGTAGCAGAGACAGATCAGTTATTTTGTAGTCTTTGCTATATTTCTTCCAGAAGAACTGCTGCCTTGTTATATTTGAACTAGTAAGTTGCTTCCATCCATATAGTTTAAAGACATACTCCACCAAGGCTTCAACAGAGCTACAACACCCTCATCCACTTGTCAGTCACTCCCACGCTTCTGAAAAGCATCCAGTAATTTGGTGTACTTTTGAAGGACATTCCAGTAAATCTTTTTACCCTTTTTGAAGAATGCAGAAATGTAGTAATTTCCTCTGAATGCATGGCAACTGGCTAAGGCTTTCTTTGTTGCAGTGGTCATTTCAAACTTGCTAATGTCGAAGATTTTCCTACTGTTACCATGGCCACTGTCCAGGTATATACTTTGCTTGCATTCCGAAAATAGTGACAGTAAAATTACTGGTATATCTATGTCCCCAGATGGTGAACAGATGATGACAGGGCCTGGACATAATGTAATGGCATGTTGCACATGAAGGGCAATGTTTGTGTCTGCTTCTTCCTGGTTAGAACAGAGATAATTCATAACTATAGACCCTTGTTTGGTGATCATGTAGCATTTGTCTCTTGTTGAAAAATAGATCACTTGGCCCTCTGGCAAACTCATGCAATTTTCCCCCCAGACCTCCATGATCAAATCAATCAGGCACTCCTTGTTAGAGCCATTAGACAGGAAGTAACTGAAATTCTTTGGCACTTTGGTGTTGGGAACTTTGATAATATGCTTCTCACTAAATAAATCCTTGTTGAAATCTCTCAGCCTCTTTGATTGACTGCTCTCTTTACAGTATGTATCTGCAACAACATCCACTCTTGTAAATCCATTTGGAAGACTATTCAGGAGTTTCATTGGCAGATCACTGAAGATTTCAGGGATTTCTGTCATAACCCACACTGTTGCCATTAGATCAACTATTTATGCTGAGATATTTTTCCTGGGGGAAGCTTTGAAGTGTCTAACACTGGACAGCATTCTGCTAGCACCTCAAGTAACTTGCTCGTTGGTGTTGTCCATCTAGTTCCATCTGCATTGACTAGATTTAGTGGGACTGGACCCAGGCAATATGTTAATAACTTGTTTACAGCTACAGGGAAGTTGTGCTTGTTTGAAAGGGCCAAATGTTTTCCCAATATATCTCTTTCAAATTTAAGTTCTGTAACTTTTCCTTTGGTAGTTACATGTGTTTTTTTGTTTGCATTATTGAAGGTTTTCACTGGGGCTTTTGAAACTGAACCAAAATATTTATTTTTACACTTCCCATTCTTTCTTTGTCAAACTGCTCATATATTTCTGTACCTCATTCAATGATAGAGGTGGGGTTCTCTTCAATATCAGACATAACAGGTGCTCCTGATGATAAATTGTACAATCGTTCAGCATCTAAAGTAGTACTGAATGGGTTGATAAACTCTTGACTGAGAAGAGTCAATATGGCTTTGACGCGTTGTTCTGACTTGATGATTTCAGATGGCCTGCATGATTTTTGCAGATTACTGGCTGAACTGTGAAGGCCATTCATCTCAAAAGTGCCTCTCTGAATTTTGCTAGATGTGGCCAATTTAACACCCATTATAAGCCATTTGAGTTGCAGCAAAATGTTTGATTCCACCTGGAATTTTGGCACTTCTATTGTATGTCTGCTCACCAGCTTGGTCAACTGATTCCCAAGAAAAGTTGTGATGGCTCCTTTGAATGGAAATCCCTTGCTTTTCAATTAATGTGCTGAACCCTGAATGAGAAGCTGCAAGAGTTTCAAGTGTGTACATAGTAAACCCCACATCAAGCATAATTTTGCTTGTTGAAGGTCAAGAACAGGGACAGTAAATATTTCCAGCATAGAAGTCTAACATCAAAGTTGTTTTCTTTTATTGCTGTGTGGAGCAAATCCTGCCACTATATACAGATATGTCATCCAGAGATGTGTGGTTTTCCACAGCTCACCATGACAAATCCACTGCCTGAAGGCCTCATACATAGTCTGGAAAGTGACAATCTCATCTTCCTGAAGCAGTTTATGGAAGTCTATGGGTTGAGGTGATGATCTGATCAGGTCAAGCAATACTGCAAAGGTAGCATTCAATTATGTTGAATACTCTAGAAGTCTGACCAGAAGCAATCACTCTAAGGCATCTACAAAATGCTCATGTACTGTCCATGCCTGATTGTAAAGCTTCCCACACAAAACTCCCCTTATGCTGCCAAAGACACAAAAACCAGCCTGAAATACTATCTCATCAAAGCTGCTGCCACCAATTAACAGTCCTATAATGCCAACGTTTTCCAGGAATAGGTGGAAATCTTCCAAATGAATTATGACATTGTGGAACTGATGAGAGAAATTCCACATAACATGATATGCCTTTGCTGCTGCTCCACCATCAAGTGTCAGGTGAACATAGGGCATATTTACTTGCTGAGCTATTTCTTGTGTTTGTGTGAGGTATCATCTTGGTATGCAACACTATGTGTATTGTGTATTGTTCCATAGCCACTTACTGTTTCAATATTCTGATCAAAGTTGTCCATCCAGAAAACTGTTAAGATAACAGAAGACACTGACTTGGGCTGAAGTGTCAGTAACAGACTTTACTCTTCAAAATGCTGAGAAAGTTTTGTTAAACCAATTTCAATTTCACACACTTGGTCTCATAACTGCAACTATTTCTTAAATGAAACAGGAGGTTCATGGGCATTTTCTGTCCAGTCATATTGTGCAGCGCAACCCCAACAAGTTCATGTTTTGTAGTGAGAAAGCTGCTGCATGTGATGCCATGAATTAGGTCTTCTGAGTAGGACTTTGACAACTGGGAGACTTGTTCACTCTCCGTATGTTTGGAGGATTTTAGTACATGCGAGAAAAATGATTGAACTGCATCTGTGGACTGTCTTTCTTTACTCAGGAGAGCATCCACTCTTGGTGGCCATAGTAGAGAAGGTGCTGCCTCTACAAATCTTAAGACATGCTCATGCAACAAGTAAGCAGCATGCTTGATGACTTGATTGTCATCCATTCTCAAAAGCTCTGTGACTGATGCACCACCAGTTAATGATTCAGCACTGATTACAGCTAGTGGTTTTTGAGAATCAATTGTTAAAAACAAAAGTGAATCCCAATATTTTTTTTTCAGCTGGTTTCTAAGATTATAATGGTATCATCAATCTCCTACTCTGATGCCCAAGATTTCATTCAATGCCTTCACTGAAATGGCTTAGTGTCTTTGAAGCACATTGTCTTCAATTACATGACAACCTGCCTCAAAACCAGTTCCATCTGACTACTCATTGTTATCCTCATCATCACTTCTGTTCTGATCATCTGTGGTCCTGTCCCTTGTGATTACTGTATAATTTAGGTTGCACTTGTCATGTTTGCGAATATCCTTTGCAATGAAGCCCTCTGTCTTAATTTTTATGAGCATATCTTGGTCATCACATAGCTGTGCCACCCTTTTCCTTGTGGCTTCAGCTGTTTGTGTACTAATAGCAGTTGGATATTGCTTCTTCCCTTCACTTTGATAACATATTTGTTACAGATTCCACATGTATCGGGAGATAACTCTCTAGATGATGAGGCACAAGGAACACCACCCCTGAGCTGGTGATGTGAACTATGTTCACCAGCATCTGCATGTTCTCCAGATTTTCTGCTACTCTTGGCATTTGTGAACTTTTGATAGCACTGTCTATGGTAGCCATGCTTGACAGGGTCATGGTTAGGCACTGGAATTGATGCGCACTGCTCATCATAATGATTTTAACCACCTAACAGGGTTCAAATATCTTTGCTCTCTATAAGTGTGCAGTAACTTTTGTCACTCAGAGGAGTTACTTCAGAGTCTCTTGTTGTTAGAGCAGGGTAATGCACTACACACTGCAGGGTCCTAGGATTTTGCTTTCCATGTTTTTGCTTGACAGAAAAGTTTAGAGACATCCTCAAAGATCTGAAATGAAAATAATGTTGTGTTACTCTCTCTCTCTCTCTCTCTCTATATATATATATATATATATATATAAATATATATATATATATATATATATAGATAGATATTCATTACAAAAAAACATCAGTAATGCACTGTTGGGGTTGAAGCAGCAAAAGTAGGGAAATACAAGCTTAGGGTTCCCAAGCCTAAGACGCTACCCTCACTGTGCATGCAGGAACAGGCATGAGTGGTGTTTTTTGGGGTTGTGAACCCTAATGCTCACCCCATTCCATCAGTAAGCAAGGCAAGATGGGTAGATCATAGGAGAATGGGGGGGCACTAGGGTGATTTAACATAATGACCGCAAAATCACCTTCTGGCCTGACTGATGAAATGACAGTGACAGAGTTCATGAGGTGGGGTCCCAAAAAGCCCATATTGAAAATTTGGTGAAAAAAATTCTTAAAATTACAAAGATATTAACATAAGTTCAAAACTCCATTGAAATAAATTATACAGTAGGATTCTTCAGTTACTGATTTAGCTTTGAAGAGTGCAGATGTGCCCTGGTCCACAGACAATGCCAGTGGATGACCTCCGGTGGTAATTATAAGGCAAGGGGGTGTGGGGTGGTGGATGCTCAGTGGGAGGGTCAGGATGGGGAGGGGGACTGCAGGGATGAGGAGGGACCATTTTCTCTATTTCAGGAACAAAACACAAAAAAGACTTGGGGGATAGTTTTCTTCTTTACAGCAAACAATGAAATAATTATTTAGGGACAATAGGATTGGGCTCCCCAGTGTCCCACAACATTGGGGGGGTCTTCCACTGCTGACACAGGGATTGGGCCTCCCGATGTTAGCAATTAAATAAAAAATAAAAGGGACTGGGGGGCATCTGACACCAAGAGTGGGCATCCTGGTGTCAGATTAAATAAATAAACAAATAAGGAGGGTGGGGTGCCACTAGACACCAGGGACGGGGCACAGTGGACAGTGATTGATGGTTGGGGTGCCACTAGACACCAGGAAAAGATTGGGTCATGCATGACAGTGCAGCTGGCAACATGAGTTTAAGCTGTGGCTGCACAAGTCAAGAAAATCTCTCTGTTCTCATGCAGAGAATGCATCAGACATGGTCCTTTCGCTAACCTTGGCACTCGGGATTTCGGTTGCCCACAAAAGGTATTTCTGGTCAGTATTTAAAGAAAAAACATCAGAATGTAGCTGAACAGGTTCATTTAGCCAAGTTATGATGTTTTTTTAATCTGATATTTATTTTTATAAGTTTCCTTAATTTTCCGTCTCTCACTAAGGAGAAAACAAGATGACGTACACAACAAAGCTCTGCGAAATTACAGCAAGTTCTATGTGATGCTACATCCAAAATAACAGTAGCTCCTGTGAAAACAAGGGAATTCCTGTGAAAACAAATTAAGTTCTATGTGACCCTACATACAAAAATGGAGTACCTGCTCTGAAAACAAAGGTATTTTGGTGTGGAACATCTAACATTTCCCATAGGAAATAATGGGAACATTAAAATTTTAATAACTTTTGAAAGGATTACTATTTTTTCCCCAACCCTACAAAGGGCACATCTGTGAGGAAAAGGCCTTCTACTCTGAAAATTTCAGACCACGACCTAAAGCCATTTCTGAGATAAAGGTGGAAAAAGAAACAGCAAAAACGTGTTAAATTTAGCAATGTTTGAACTTCAATAACTTTGCAACTATTCAACAAATTCACATGCACTTTGGCATGTCAGAAGACCTATCCCTAGAGATTATGCTTGCCACATTTTATGCAAATCTGTTGAATGATTCCACAGTTATTAAGGTTCCAAAATGTGGGTTCAACATAGAAGTTTGCACTCAACCCTACTATACTGGCACTACAGCACCAGTATAATATGGAGTCAATCCTGTGACACAGGATCCATTTTTGTGCTGAACATCTTTTTTTGGAAATTCAAAATGTTGTAACTTTTGAACGGATTAATATTTTTTTGCCAAGCTTCTGGGGAACACATCATAGCAATTTGTGTTATTACCAAGAGTACACTGTAAGGTGAAATGTTTACAAATGGGACCCTATCCTTGAGAGTAAGCTGTGAAGGCAAGTCACCATGATCAATGCTGGCACTTATTTGACTAGGACAAGACCATGGATGGGAGCTGGAGGCAAGGCACCACCTGATGATAAGCACAATGGTAATAAACAGATAAAAATGGCTTACATAGGGGCTACTGAGAGTCAGAAATAGGGGAAACAACAATTAAAGCTATCAGTTCAGGATTAAGTTGTTGTACAGCTGCAGTAATTCACATGATCAGATATTGCTAGATATTTTAGAATATCTCTAAAGAGATTCTCTCTGGTGGACTTCTAGCAGTATTACAGATAGGTAGGGAATTTCTCTAGAGATATCACAGAAACTTCAGGAAATATCTGACCATGTCTAATGCTACAGCTGTAGTCACCCGAGGGGAAGTCAGGAATGACTTTTCCCAGTCAGAGGAGGCTTCTGAGATCTAATCAAAAGAAAGATGCAACAAAGCTGCCTCAACAGCTGTGCTGTACAGTGGAAGACGGAAAAATAAGCCAACAAAACTTCCTGATGAGAACTTTTGACCTTCTGCAAAAAGTGATATTTGATTTGTTGGAATCTGTTTCTGAGCTCAGGTATGATCCTGCTTTAGTTCAGAGTGTGCTTCTGCACAGTATACTAATAGGTCTTAAAAATGACAGTATTGAGTCTGTATGAGTTCTTGCCTTCAGAAACTGCCTCTGATGAAACCCTTTTAAAGCAGCTCAATGTTGTCACTAACAATGAACTTGAGAGTCAACAAAATCTAAGGCCAAGTGGAAAATAAATGGTTCAGATAAGAGAGGGTTAAAGGGGACACCTATTCAGAGGGGGTCTGAGTTAAGTGGGCAAAATAACAAGGGAGGCAGAAAGGGGAGGGTGACAAGGGGTCTCTAATAAGGCAGGAAGACTCCCATGGAATTGAGATCACGAATAAAGGGGGGATGGGGGCTGAGAGTGCATAGTGGAGGTAACCATAAGGATGATGGCAGTGTTAAGGTTCTGTTATTGGGAGACTCGATGATTAGGGGTATCCAGTGGGAGGGACAGAGGGGTGGATGCGATAGCCAGGTGAAGGTAGTGAGTATCTCTGGGCTGACAGTGCGCAGGGCAAAGTTCATGGTGTACGAACTGGTTAGGGATTGTGGAGGGAAACTGGATTTCCTGGTGCATTTGGGAACTAACGATCTAGAGGGAAATAGCATTTTGGAAATCCAAGCAAGGTTCCAAGAACTTGCCAGAGTCTGTCGGGAAAATGGATGCAACATTTTCTTTTCAGAGAAATTGCCAGTACTAAAGGTCTCAGTGGAGAAAAAAATGAAGATCACAGAGGTTAATGACTGGCTCAAGAAGTGGGGTGAAGAAAGTGGGTTGGGGGTGTTAGGGAACTGGAAAGGAGATTGGGTGGATAAGGGACTGTATGCCAAGGACAGGCTTCATCTTGCCCCATTAGGGAAGGAAGTCCTTAAACAGGGGATGGCTGACTACATTCAAGAAAGGTGGGGTTTAAACTCGTGAGGGGGGAGGGATAAGGGAGGGGCTGACTAGAAGCCCTCTCCTCCAGATGAGGAGTAGCCTTCAAACCCAGGGGAGGGAAACAGACTGGGGTAGAGGTTTCAGGAGGAGCAGAGGGAGGATGGAAGTATGAGGACCCTGGGTGGGGTTCGACAAAGGGGATCAGGGATAAGGCATGGGGGTTGGTGTTAGTAAATGCCAGGAGCTTGGGAAACAAGTTGCCAGAGTTCCAGGCCATGCTGTTCGGGGGGGGGTGGATGTGGTGGCAGTCACGGAGATGTGGACCAACAAAAACCATGACTGGGACCTAAACGTGCGGGGGTACACTATGCTTAGGAAGGATAGAAAGGAAGGCAAAGGGGGTGGAGTGGCTATGTTCATTAGAGATGACATAGAAATTGCTAGGGTAGAAGAGGCAGAGGGAAACGTGGAGGCCTTATGGGTCACCTTAAGATCCCCAGCAGGAGATAAGGTCAAGCTGGGTGTAGTATATAGGCCCCCCGGGATGGGTGATGTTCTGGAGGATGGTTTGCTGGACAGCATCATTGCCCAGTGTGGACCAAAAGGGAAGAGTGGTGTTGATGGGGACCTTAATATGCCAGGTACAAACTGGGGAACCATGTCCTCTAAGGGTGACCAAGGAGCAGAGGCTGCTGGACGGCTTCCAGGATGTGTTCTTAACACAGCATGTGATGGAGCTCACAAGGGAGGGGCATGTCCTGGATGTGGTTCTGGCAGATGGGGATCTGGTAAGGGACCTGGTTGTAGAGGATCCCCCGACTGGGAGTGACCACAATACTGTCTGGTTTCAAATAAGCAATGGGGGGAGGGGGAGATCTAGGACACTGGCAGTGGACTTCAGGGGGAAGACTTTGTGGGCATTGGAAATATTCTCAAGGATCACTTGAAGGGGATTACATCAATGACAAATGTGGAAAGGAGATGGGAGGTCATAAAATGGGGACTTCATGAGGCAGTCAGGACCTGCGCTAAGGTGAAACGTAAGGGAGCAAGGTCACATAATCCATGCTGGTGGTCCAGTGAGGTTCAGGTAGCAGTCAGAGAAAAGAAGGCGGCCTACAAAAAATATAAAACAAAAAGAGGGGATAGGGATAAGGAAATGTACCATCATGCATCTAGAAAAGTCACATGGATGGTGAGGGGGCAAAGTATAGTAAAGAGCAGCGGCTGGCACAGGGGATACATGGAGGGGAAAAGGGGTTCTTCCGGTACATTGGGGAGCGGAGAAAAACTAAGGGCCATCTCAGCAGATTAAGATCAGAAGGAGGGTGAGTGGAAGAGGTGAGGGACCAGGCAGAGGTATTTAATGAGTACTTTGCCTCTGTGTTCACTAGGGAGGGGGATGGGATATCTACAAAGCAAGGCACAATGAAGATAGAAGCAGCAGCGAGTGGGATCAGGGGAGCAACAGAAATGGAGCAAGAGGAAGGGAGAGGTACCCCAGGGGTGTCACATCAGGATAAGGATAAAAAAGCCAGTAAGGTGGAGGGGACGGATGATGCTATCTCTGCCAGAAGGGTGTGGTTAGCCCTCAATGCCCTAAAGAAAGACAAATCTCCTGGGCCGGATGGCATTCATCTGAGAGTACTATGGGAATTGGCGGACATACTGGCTGCACCCCTGGCGGAGCTCAACAGGTCACTTGAGACAGGGAGGCTACCTAGGGATTGGCGAGAGGCACATGTGGTGCCAATCCATAAAGGGGGGTCAAGGGAAGTACCAGGTAACTATAGACTCATCAGTTTGACCTCAGTGGTGGGAAAATTAATGGAGAATATACTAAAGGAACGATGGGGGGTGTACTGGGAGGAGGTGTGTGGTCTGGATAGTCGGCAACATGGGTTTGTGCCTGGTAGATCATGCCAAACCAATCTTGTGGAGTTCTATGAATGGGTAACATCAGAACTGGACAGGAGAAAGCCTGTGGATGTATTATTCTTGGACTTCAGCAAGGCGTTTGACTGTCCCCCACAATGGTCTGGTGTAGAAACTGATGGGGTTGGGAGTAGGCCCTTTGATGGTCAGATGGATTGAAAACTGGCTAGCTGGATGCACCCAGAGAGTAGTGGTCAGTGGGGAGCTCTTGAACCCTAGAGAGGTTGGTAGTGGGGTACCGCAGGGCTCGGTCCTGGGTCCGATCCTGTTTGATGCATACATATCGGACATCAGGGAGAGTATAGGGTGTGAAATGAGTCTCTTTGCTGATGACTCCAAGATGGGAGCAGTAGTTGAGGGAGAACAGGGGAGGTTGGCCCTGCAAGGGGACCTGGACACCCTGGAAAGCTGGGCTCACACATGGAAATTAAATTTCAATATCACCAAGTGCAAGGTGTTACATCTTGGGTGGGGAATCCCTAAACACAGGTACACCCTGGGAGGGGAGGCGCTGGAGGCCTCAATAGGGGAAAAAGACCTAGGGGTCATGGTGGATGCATGTGTGAGTAACTCTGAGCAGTGCAGGAGAGCAGCTAGCAAGGCAAACAGGATGTTGGGATGCATCGTAAGGGGGATCACCTCTAGGAGCAAGGAAGTGATTCTGCCGCTATGCGATGGACTAAGTTGAACCCACCCACTTGAGTACTGTGTACAGAACTGGAGACCACAATTGAAGAGGAGATACAGCTCTGGAGAGGGTACAGAGGAGGGCAACTAAGATGATAAGAGGGCTAGGGGATTTGACGTATGAGGACAGACTTGAGGAGCTCTGCCTGTTTTCATTGGAGGAGAGGAGAGACGGGGGGACATGATTACATGATTGAGGTCTTCAAGTACCTCAAGGGAATAAATAGGGTAAACATGGAGGGGATCTTTAGACTAAAGCAGGGAGGTATCACCAGAGGGCATGGTTTGAAGTTGGAAGGGTGAGGGGGAAAAGAGGAGGAGGTTTTTCACTGAGAGGGTGGTGGACCCCTGGAATGCACTGCCTGGTGAGCTGGTTCAGAGATCCACAGTGGAGGGCTTCAAGAGAGGGTGGGACAGACACAGAAAGTGGATGTATCAGATGGTGGCCTGTTCTGGGGGTGGGGATGGAGGATAGGGGTTTTCTGGAACACAAGAGGGGGAGAGGGCCTCAGCACCCAACTAGGGATCTGAGGTTCAAGCAGACTCGATAGACCATAAGGCCTAATCTGCTGGCAAATAGTATGTTAGTATGTCTATCAAGTTGATTCAGTGAATACAGAGGTTGTTGGAGCTGAGTTACTAGAGGGGCTAACTCTGATTGATAACTGTAAAGTGAAGATGGGGCATTTCTTACTGTAGAACATCAAATAAAAAAGTCCAAGGCACAGAGACTCTTATGCAAGCAAGTATAGTGTAAATGAAGGTTCCTATATTTGCCTTCTAACACCCACCCAATGCTTCCACATCACTAAACTAGTAGAATGAAAGTGTATGGTTAGGTGTTACAATAATGGACATGAATTCTAAGCACTGTGGGACACCAGGGCTCAGATTTGTATTATCTCATATATCAGCCCAGATTTGTATTATCTCATATATCTGTGTAAGAGGAGACTTCCAAATACACTGCAGAACTAGCCACAATGGGTTCTATGTAAGTTGAGTGAATATAAAATAGCAACTGCAAAAACAGTGAGTACAGAATCGAGAAGACAAAGACAGCATGGTCATTTCACAGTGCCTAAAGAAAAGAACAAACCAGGTGCCGGACAGCAAGAAGGCATCTTGGTGTCGTACAGGGATATCACTTCTCAGATGTTAGATGCACTTGGCCTGCAGCCTCGTGCCCAACCACCCGAGGCACAGCAGTATCCCAGCACGACACACACCCTGTCGTGCATTATTGCTTAAATCATTATTATTAACAGCTTAATCTGGTTTAATTTTAGTTGCCTACCATCTGTATCCCCCCTCCCCCCAGTCATCCCTGAAAAAGGGACTTCTAGGACCAGTGGGCTTACCGGGTCAACAAAATGTAATAAATAAATAAATAAATAAATCTTGTGCATGCCACGTTATTTTGTTCCCCCTGAAAAATATATAATCAACTCGAGGGGGTGGGGGCAACTCAGGGACAGAGAGAAGCGTGGGATGGAGAGGATAGCAACTGTGGGAGGAGTGCATTTAAAATATGAGAAGGAGGATGGGGAGAGAAGTCGGCTGTAATGGTAGTAACCCCCCACAAAAAAAACAAAAAAAGTCACTCTGGAAATCAAACCAAGGTCTGCTTGCTACTGCAGCACATGCACATGCAGACGCTGATTCAACCCCCTACACTACACTGCCAGCACATTCGGTACCCCACCAAAACACCTTTTGTAATCCTCAGCACTGACACTGCTGCTCCCCCACTGGTGACTCACCATAATAACCTTTCTCGCTGACATTTACTGGCACTGTGAAGATACAGTTGCCACTATTTCCCTTGTTCATTTTTAGTTGCTCTTTTTGACTCACCAAAATTGATTTGCCGAAATCATGGGATACCCCACAATGCAATGCAGTAAATGACATGCCACAGAATATGGCAGTGAAAAGGGCTTAATTGCCATTGAATTACACTATTCCCTTTAGCATACTGCAGCATTCTGTGATATAGTGCAGCATTACTGCGTTGCATCCTGACTGGTGCTGCTGTGCTACTTAGGAAAGTTAAGAACCTACTGGGACATAATGATAACCTGGAGTTAAAAGCAGCAAATCAAAATGCCATCCCATATTTGTAATGTATAGAGGTTCAGTTCCAGATCACTCTAAGCAGTGACATTTTGATGATCTCACTACTAATGAGCAAGCAGCTGTACTGTACCTGTCATTGCATTTAATGTCATTGAGGAAGTTGTCAACAACATTGGGATAATCCAGATCTCTCACCCTTCCCTTGTTACCTCAATGAGTGCTGCAATGCCTCATGTTTCTGCAAAACATAGGATGCTTTGATTTGCCTGATAAACACCAGGCAAACTGATGATTGTGGTGTCTTTACAATAGAAAGAAAGATATCACCCTACAATAAGGCAGAAAGACTGGTGTGTTATAGAGTTCATGTTGGCCCATTGCTGAAGCCTCTGGTACTAATATTTGAGCCTAACAACACTGGTTATGTACCAGAAAGGTAAGAGTTGGCAGAAGCCTTGATACAACTCTCAAAAGGACACATGTGTCAGGTAACAGTCCTAGTCTATAAGTCAACAAGCCATGACATCCATTTAATAATAACAATAACTTAATTTGTTAAGCACAATTCAAAAACCAAATAGTACAATAGTAAAAACATCAAGAACAACAATAATAAAAAATCAGAAATTCCAACATTTTGTAAGAAATACAACATAATCCTGCATAATCACTAAATGTTTGCTGAAAAAGGTATGATTTTAAGGCAGTTTTGAAGCTCTCCAAAGTCCTGCACTCTTGAATTTGACAAGATAGAGAATTCCACAGGGTGGGGGCTCTGTACATAAATGCATGGGCCCCAGATGTTTTAAGCCATACCCTGGGAACCTCTAACAACCCCTCATCAGCTGAGCAGAGGGGATGGCTGGGGCAGTAAGGATTCAGGAGCTCTTGCAGATAGCTTGGACCCTGTCTGTGTAGGGCCTTATAGGTCAGAAGTCTGATCTTGAAGGAGATCCACCACTGAACTGGCAGTCAGTGTAGTTCACACAGCATGGGGGTAATATAACTAGAATGAGAATTTCCTGCCAAAAGCCATGCCGCAGCATTCTGCACCAGCTGCAAATGGTGGAGATCAACCCCTGGAAGCCCTAGGTACAGGAAGTTGCAGTAGTCAAGGTGCAAGGTCACAAAGGCGTAGATCAGAGTTGGAAGGTCACCAGATGGAACAAGGTGTTTAATCCTGGTGAAGTTCTTCAGGTGGTAAAAAGAGGACTTGACAACTGCCAACACCTGTGAACACAGTGTCAGCTCATCATCAAGAATCACCCCCAGGTTTCGTACCCATTCAGAGGAAGGATCACATTGTAAAAGTTATAACTGATTAAGTCTGAAGCCTCTTTTACTTTAATAAAAGTACAGAAGGGAGGAGAACACTATCTACCACATTGACCAGTGGTATGCCTCCTGAAGTGAGTGAGCATCCTTTTCCTAGTGATGACAGCTGAGGACTACCTATAAGCAGGCTCCCTGGACAAAGAGGAACAGGAAGTGGCATACCAAATGTTAAGGAGCGAGGCTAGCTCCTCCTCAAGGGCTTATGGGGATGTAGGAAATATTCCCTGCATGAAGATACATACTCAGGTAACAGATACAATGCCAGTAAAGAAATGTAATTACTGTGACCCTTGCATCATGAAGTCAAAAACACTATCATGATTTGATTCACATGAGATGGATTTGCAAGTTTCAGTGTGTTTACTCATCATCAGTTGTCTGCATAAAATACATGACAGAAACCTTTCCCTTTGCATTGATTACAGGGGAAATTAACAAGTAATCTCTTACCTGTATAATTTTTTATTTACTGCCATTTTCACAAGTGAAACCTGCAAAAGCAAGGTAGAGTAATGGGTTCCTAGAGGGCAGAGTGCTGATAGGTCCAGAGTAAGCTTCTTCCTTTTTTATACAATAATTTCTTTATTCTTTTCACTTACTCAGAATTCTGCTGCCCACCTGACACCCCCCACCACCACTGCCAGACTACCTCCAGACTCATTCAGGTCCTCACACACCCCGTTATGTGAAGCATGAGTCAAATAGGTTGTTTTTCCAACTTTTACTCCCAGACCACCATCCCCATGTATACAAGCTACAATATCTGGTGAGATGCCTGGCACTGTGTGGTCACCTATGTGGTCTAGGGCACCACTGCCAAACCAGTCACCATGATTTGATGCTTTCAGTAGTGCTACAACACAGCCCTCATACCCCAGGAAGACAGCAATGGACACTTTAAATCCTTCCTCTGTTCATGATGTGCTGGGCTTGGGGTATGAACCCAGTGTGCCAGCATGCCAGAGCAATCCCTTACTGCTCAGTGCCATGGACTATCTTTTCCATTTTTGGGGGGACCTGACTCTTCTGAATATGCTTTGTAAAAGTTTAACCACTTATAAAAAAAATGTTAAAAGAATGTACTTTTTTTTTAAATACCTCATAAAGAAATAGGAGTAAGTCTTGATAGACATAAAACATATTCCTGGGTTATACACAACACCAACTCACTCACCCAGTGGTTAAAGCAGACATTTAAAATAGGGGGAGCTCTACCCCCCCTACTGTACCCCTAATGTGTACCTCAAAGGGGTGTGGGAGGACTAGTCTCCCCGAGTCCCCCTCACTTTAATCACTGCACTCACCCAATGCAGAATCTCAAATCTTTTAGTAATGCTTCTCTCTATACCCTCTTCTGCCATTTAGATGGTGGTAAATTTGCTTTCTTGCTCTCCTTGTCAGTCACTGGGTTTGCCTACCCAATACTGTTTCCTTTTTCAGACACCCTCCATAAATTTGAATATGTTCTGAGCAGTCAGTAAGCCACAGACTTATCCAGTGCCAGTGGTACAGTAATTATTGTATGTTTGCTTTTATCAGCTTCTTTACATTATGCAAGTAATAACTTAAGCACATGTTCTGATTTTTGCTTTATTGAACCTAAAGCATTACAGACTTTGGATTAAACGATTTAAAGGCATGTTTGTATTTAATGCCTGTATACTACTCCTATGGGTTTGTAACATGCAATATGTTTCATTATACTTACCCAGAAAGTACACAAAACAGCAAACTTGTACATTATTTATGCTCATAATCTTCTGAATTTGAGACAAGGGGGCAGGATGTTTGAACTTGATGGCACGGCCGCAACTACTGATTTTGAATTGTGCCTACATCTTCTGAAATGTGCAAAAGCATATTTCTTCCTGTTTTCAGACACTTTGGTGCATTTGTGACAGTTTACGTGCTTGATAGCCATTTGAGTCAAAAAAGTGATGCATTATTTGTCTGATGCAATTTTGTATAATTGCATCAAACATTAGACCAGTTTTATGTGGTCTAGCTGTGACATTAATTTTTGGTAATGGCATTAAATTGTGCTAAAAATGTGCCACTACTGTTTAAAGCTCCAGCACAATGTATTTAATTACCAAATGAACCATGTTATTGAAAAAAAAAATACTAACACAAGTAGATATGAATGAACATTTATTAGTTATTCCATAAAGTTATTTACACAAAAGGTACAACATTTAGTGAAATATTATATTCACATATTTTTCACTTTTCCAGCATATAAAGGATCTCATTATATTATACATGAGAATAACAGCAACCATTTCACAGAGAGTAAGAAAACCCAAGAAGCACAAAATGTCTTTCAACATGGAAAAAGAAAAGCTTCCTACACCATTGAAAGTATACTAAAAGACAATCTACTATAACCTACAAGAAGGACCCGAAACAATACAGAATGTTTATTTTCCACCATTATTGGATCTTTTTCACAATATGTCTATAGATACTTCACGCAACTGTCTCAAAAACGGTGTTTTAAGGGAAAGGTCAATCTTATTTCAAGCAGAAAATCTGATGCAGTAAAAATATTCTCTTTCAGCAGTAAGACATAAAACTTAGAGCTGTTGAGTGCTCTGTGTAAATATGCAGATCATCAGTAGCATAATACTGCAATTAATGTCTCTCCTATATCGATAGGAGGTGCCAGTCTGCTTCATGTTTGCATTGCCAATTAATGGATACTATTGTATTTTTTAATCCACAGCGGTAGCCAGCACCTTCTGCAAGTGTACTGCTTGTGATGGGGTGCTGAATCCCAATATAATTTCCAAAAGTTGAATTCAGTTAATGCGGCTTTAACAATATTGGACTGCTGCAAGCAGACACAAAGGTGTATGATGGTGTGTCATTGTTCTTGGTGGCATTGGCTACCACTGCATTTCCACTGTTACAGAACTGAGCAACAATACACCACAGTGTGCATGTGTGTTATGCATGCAGTAAGACAAGAAAGTGGATAGGTTATACCCAGTTAATATCCTAAGTAGAGGGTTGGATTCCCAAGACTGAAAGGTATGGAACTTCAACAACCACACAGGATGTTGAGGTATAACCTACCCTCTCAAATGTCTTATTTCACAATACAGAATGAATTTTGCATGTTTGTCTGTGAGATTGGTACATGTGATATGCATAGAACTGGTATTGTATCTTTAAAATAGATAAACATTAGTTGAGGGCCATTTCTATGCATATATGAATAATAAGTTTGTTTTAAGATGGTTCAGGATTAATAATTAAGCAAAGCTTACTTCTGGTCATATGACTTCCTGTTCCCTTGTCTTTTGAGTTCCTGGTACCAGCATTGAGGGTTCATAGGAATGCTGCTCCAGGTTCTCAGTCCAGGTTAATGTTTTATTCTGTTAGTTGATGCATTGAAAAGCTTTAGTTACATTGTTTTTCTGTATATGAAGCAGTATTTGTGGGACCAGAGGAGGTGTTTAAATGTATAGCTAGATATAGTCTTCAGTGCTGGGAGATTTGTGTTTAGTATCTTAAAGAGTTTTTGGCTTCTAGCTGTGCCTTTTTTGAGAGAGATATCAAGTGTTTGTGCTGCATAAATTGTAATTCCTTATGATTTTATAAAGGTGTAAGGAAGTTTAATTTCTTTGTAGGGCAGTTGGAAAGTAATCTTTGTACAGTATCTTACAGATGTGTGGCTGCTAGCAGTCCCTTTGTTTTCTGCCAGATGTATCTTTTTTGCTGGATCTAATTTTTTTTTTCTGTTTTTGTGAAGGTGTAAGGAAGTCTGATTTCTTTGTAGAGTTGCCTAAGAAGGTGGGTACATGTCATGTGATTTTGTATGTATTCATAGGGGTGGGTGCATTATTGGGTTAGGAGCATATTATTGGGGAGGAGTGCATTGTTAGGGAGGGGATCATTGCTATTGTCAATATATAGCCCCTATACATAATTGGCCATGCATTAAAGCAGTTCTGTATGACTGACTCTCATCCAGTGAGGAGGCAGAATCAATCAGACCCGATTCTATAACATGTGATAACCCCACATCCCAGTTGTGTCATGAGGCATGGTGAAATGTCTTCAATGACCCAAGAAGTGGCATTATCCAAAATAATAACACATCCTGGTTTGTATTACTGCTATCATGAAATATATAGCAGGTAGATAAAACAAAAAAAACATTGGCAGGACTATTTCCCAGGCTGTGGTGTTATGCGATTATGTCACAGCTTGGTTGAATACAGGAATCTTCTACCCATTTGATTATGAGAGGTAATGCTCCTCATTTGTTAAATGACATGCAGCCTCATATGACGTCAATTATCAGATATGCAGCAGAAGTTCATCTCAGTCATTGACATATGTTTATGGTACCATTATTGTATTTAGGAAACAAACAAAAAAATCTTATGAGGCACTAAAAAGAACAATGTAATTTAACCAAAGAACAAAACCTAGATAGACTACAACAGTGATTTCACAGTATTCAGCACCAAATTCAAAAACATATTCTGCAGTTTACTCCACTCAAGAAAAAACTCAGATTCCTTATTCCAAAGATGTGCCACATTTTAGATATTTTTAAAAAAGTTTATATTTGTTTGCATTTATCTGTGCATGTGTCCTGCAGGTTGTTTACTGTGCAGTGTAACCCAGGGGCTGCTCTGAACAGAACAGTAATATATTGCTGATTACTTTTTCCATTTGGAAAATGTGACATCCGAAGTCCTTAACACCCTCATGATAATGTCAGAAATGGATAATACTCTCATTTTGATGTCACATCAACAGTATTGTGAGATTGAAGGTTTATTCTATGTGCATGAGTTGGCTGTTACTGTAACTTCCTTTACAGTTAAAGCTGATCCACAGTTAACACATGAAGAAAAGGATGAATGGTGAATCCATATATTACAAAAAAACAAAAACAATAAAAAATAAAAATAAATAGTAATACAACATAGGGATCCATGGTTAACATTCCATCTCAATGTTCTGGTGACATCATGGAGCCACCTTAGTGTTGCTGTCATGGTTATGATGTCATCAGAACCTCTTAGAGGTTGAGGAGTTCACTAGTGGAGTGCCACAAGGACTGGTCTAAAGACCGGTCCTCTTCAATATCTTGATCTGTGACAAAGGGATAGGGATCCAGGGAAAGATACTTTTTTGCAGAAGATACTAAGATCTGAGGCCAGGTGGATAGTGAGGAGGGGAGTTAGAATCATGAAGGAGCTTCAGGGTAGGTTGAAAAGGTGATTGAAGGTATGGCAATTAAAATGTAATGCCAAAAAATTCAAGGTGATGCACATAGGGGCAAAACTCCTAGTAGTGACTATAGGATGGAAGAGGTAATACTGGAAAGCACTATGGAGGAAAAGGTCTTGGGAGTAATAATAGTAACAGATAGTCTGAGGGCATCCACACATTGCAACATGGTGATGGACTGGGTGAAAAGGATGCTGAAGTGCATATGGAGAGGGACTGCCAGCAGGAAAAGGGAGGTGCTGCTGCCACTGTCTAGGTCACTAGCTCATGCTCAAAGAATGAAGAACTTAACTGCAATATTTGCTGTAAGTACTGTGATTTATCACATTAAAATACTTGTTCACTACTGAGTAAGCTGGTCTGGAGTGCTGGTTCTTCATTCTTTGGACTATATTTTCCAGCACCCACTTGTTACTGAGAGTGTTGCTTTCTGTGGACTGAACACTAGCTCATGCTCACCTGTAGTACAGTACTGTATGCATGTTTTAGAGCCTACATTTAAGGGGCAGGGACAGGGTGTAGGAAGTACAGAGGAAGGTAACTAAAATGATCCAGGAACAGCAGGAAAGGACATGTGTGGAGAGTTTAGCAAATCTGAACATGTACACGCTTAAGGTGAGAAAGAAAAGCAGAATATTATAGAAACATAAAAATACCTCAGTGGGTTAATTAAATGGATGGTGAGGAATGGTTCAGACTTAACGGGACCACAAGAGCCAGGGACAACTCCATGAAGGTGGTGGTGGAGGAGGGGCAAGAGTGAGAGAGATCCCAGGAAGTACTTTTTCCTGGCAAGGGTTATAGAAGGGTGGAATAGGCTTCAGGATGAGGTGGTTAGCATGAAATCAATGGGGAGATTCAGAAGAGGGAGGGACTGATACTAGGGCTTGCAAAACAGCACACCAGAAAGGGAGGGAAGGGGAAGGGAGAGTGAGGCACCTCTAGGGTGCTTTCATTCAGCATTAGTTAGGCAGCAACAGGCAGACACAAGGGGACAGCTGGTCTCTCTCTGCCAATAGATTCTATGCTTCTATGTTACTTGATGGAATTATAGCATTGTAATTGATGGTTCCCTATCCATCATTTTGTTGTTTTTTTTCTTTTTGATTCATTGCTGGTTTGGGAATTTTACAAGTATATTTTGTGTTTTTCAGGTTAGTTTTATACAACCAGAACATAACCTTATGTTTGTGAAGTCACTCACAATACCCACTCTGGCATATTTCAAACATTGGCTATATCCATGAATGTCACCACTAGTATTAACATCACTTTATAGTGTATGGTATAATGCTCTTCTGCATGGAAATCCATGCTTAGAACAGTATTGCTGTGCTGCATTGGGTGCATCATGATGTTGTGCTGCACTGAGTAATTCACTAGTGCAGCACAACAACATAGAATGCAGTCACATATGCATGATGAAGTGGGCCACGGAGGTGAGAGCTGGCCAGGAAATTAACAGTGCTGTAAGGAACCATGCCCTTGTAAGTTATTTTTTTAGTTTTGATGAGACAGAAGAGTGAAAGAATGATTTCCCATACACTACAAAAGAGTGTGTATGGACAATCATACACATACAAGGCAGTTTTCTATTCTTGAGGTTTCCAAGGTAACAAGACCTCAAGAGCTGCAGTTTCGAGGACTCTTGTTACCATGGAAACCTCTTGATCAGAAAATAGGCTTGTTGTGTATGATTGCTCATACACAATTGATCTATATCTTGTCTTTACAAACCCAGCTCAGCAATGTGCCTTTAAATAACATAGAAGATTGTTGTATTAGGTTAATAAACGTAAAAGCACAGCAGTGATAACACTGGAGGTAACATTCATTAATACAGGCCAATGAACAATGCTCTGGGAATCAGCAGAATCATCTGTATAGAGTGCTATTTTTGAAAGACTTGAATAGGCATTGTTAAGATTGACTTTTTCCTTATGACCATCATGCAGTGTTGCTAACCTTACTTCACTACAATACTAACATGCCAAATGTACAAGGGTCCTTCAGTGAACTAGTTTCACACTTCTATACCTACTTTTAAATCTATCTTAAATTAGTAAACACTTTTTCATTCATTGTGCATACTGATGCTGAGATTTGTTTTCTTTCACAAATCGTTGACATTTAACAAACATTGCCTGTTAGATATTTGCACACAAACACTGATTTTCTATTTACAAAGGAACAGGTGCATAAATGACCTCAAACTTTATCAACAAACAAGAGAAAGCACTGTGAAATGTTTACATAAAGATTACAAAAAATGTTTTACTAAGCTGCAGATATGTAAACTATGTTAAATATTCATGTAATTGGACTACACATTTTATAACACGGTTCATAGTAATTCTACTGCTTCACAGTGCACAGCAAATAAACACATTTCTACACCATTTCAATGAAATTACACATTGGTACGTACAGTACATTATCTACACAAAGTGCGAAGAGGCACTTTTCTTCATGCTTGAACAAAGTGTTCAAAATTGTTTGATAAGAGCTCCATGCTTCTACTGTACGACTACCAACACTTTTTTATAACCACTAGTTTACTCCAATTCCAGTTAAGGTACTACCTGGTATGTAGTATGTGTTTCTCTAAAAACCATATGTGGATATCCCTAAAATTTCTTCAACAAGTAAACACTGCTGCCACTACAAGTTCCTGAAATGTTAATCTTCTGATATTGTTAACATATTGCCATTATAAATGTATGGTTTGCCCCTATTGTGTATGGATTTCCATACAGACAATATTCTTATAGTATATGGTTAGGGTTTGTTGTAGATGGAAAACGATGGTTTTCCAAATCTTGTTGTAGGACAGTTCAAAGGTCAAAAAAGTTGTTGTACTATTGTTCTGACATCACATCGATAGTACAACTTTTAAGACATGTCCTGCAATTTGATTGGTGCAATCTACGCTCTCACGTAAAAAATCGAAAAAAACATGGTGACGCAACTTAGCGAGTGCTGAGCTGTGTACTGCGGTAGTTCAGACATGGTCGGGAACCCTTGCATTTTTAAAAATAAAGTAGACCCTCGTTGTCTTGACATAAAAAACCTCACAAGGCTCCATGTCACAGAAGTGAATCACTGTTTTTTTATTTTATTTTTAAACTAGATGAAGCCGAACTGAGAGTGGGACGAGCTGAAGCGTGAGTGAGATGAGCGGGAGCAGGAGCAGCATGACATAACGAAGGTAGTAACGGTCAACTGGGGGGGGAGACACAAGCCAGGAACCATGTACTATATAAAATAGTGGATGGTTAACCATCCACAACTATGGCTGTGTTTCCATCTCGGTTGTTGAAGACATCATGGAGGCCTCTCAAGCTTTGCTCTCAAGGTCTCCACGATGTCATCAACAACCTTGATGGAAACACAGCCTTGTTGTGGATGGTCACCCATCCACTATTCTATATGTTGTGGCACAGTTCAAAGGTCAAGAAAAGTTGTTGTGGTATCATTCTGACATCACAATGATACCACAACTTTTTAACCCTTATGTCAGTGTGTGGCCAGTGACTGGTTAAAGATGCAGCTTTTTTTGAAAGAAGTTAACCAAAAATGGCAGTGCCATTTAGTGAGTGGGTGATTGAGGCAGTTTTGATATGGGGAGGCGCAGATGGCTGTTCAGTCCTTAAGCTTATTTATTCATTCATTGCATTTTTTTAAAGCAGTCTGGCTCTACACTGTGGTTATCTAGTGAGGAAGCAAGGGTTTTCAGTTTTTCAAGAGTGAAGTGCCAGAGCAAACAGGGCCACTGATGTTCGATAAGAGCTTTTGGGACTTTGGGAGAATGAGAGGCATTCAATAGGGGCAAACCTTGTACCACATAAACATGTACAGTTGAATATACACAACTAAGACTATGGTTCCTTCACGGGGATGTGACACCATCATAGAGACCTCTTGAGCTTTGCTCTCAAGGTCTGTATGATGTCATCACATCCTCTCAATGGAAACACAGCTTTGTTGTGTATGGTCACCCATACACTATTCTGTATATAATCTGCACTCTTCCTTCCAGCTATGGGGTATAATGTGATATGCAGTCTAGCTATATTATATGTCTCCACAGTTCTTGTATGAAATAGTCTAGGTTGGTACACATTTGGACTCAGGCAGGCATTTGTGGAAGAGTAATTGGCAGTTGAGAAAGGAAATGAACCGCTTGTTCTGATAATTATAACCATCTGTCTGCCCCCTGTATTAGTAATTAAAAGGAAGCCTGTAATTGTACATAGGCTACCCATTTATAGACTTCCCATAGTCATACAGTCATAGCACATGAGCCTATGAGGTATTTTCTTGGGGACAGAACAGGTCAAATATCTTTCCATTAATATAGGATGTGCAATCCTTTAGGGACTGCCTGTCTAATTGTAATTACTTTGGCTTGATGTGCATTGTTCACTGTTAATTATGTTAGCATTTAAAACATAATTTTTACAATGGATAAAATATTAACATAACACAATTGAACTTTACAACAGTGTTTGTGTTCAGATCATTGACATTTCCTAGAATGATGTGCTGCATAAACCATATTATTCTAGGAATCTAAGTAATATACACTGTGAACAACAGTACAGACAATGCATCACCCATAGAATCCATTCCCCTCTTGAAATATATAATTAATTTATCATATAAGAAAATAGTAATATAATGCCTGTGTGTTTATCATAGGTTTTACAAATTTGATTTATTTATATACTGTACGTTTCTGATGTCTGAAAAAAGACAAATACAAAAACTGTAAAACACTACATATTAAACCAAAGTTAATGATACATTATTCAACTGTGATGCTATACAGAAGCTTATTAACCACATTCTTAATTTACCCTCATGTGTTTCAACACATTTAGAGACATTCATAGTATCCTGCAAACCTAGCATGTATAGTATACATTGTGAAAAGAAACAGTTTAGTCAGGTCTACTGATGCTAATGCTAGAACATTTTTCTTTCAAAAACTCATTGACATAGACACATTCATACAAAGCTTAAACAGCATTACATATTAAAAGGGTTACTTGTACACATGCATCTTTGTAAACAAACATTAAGAGCAAACTACAAAACTGTAGAAAAAGAAATATAAAAGACCTGTACAAAAACACAAGGTAAAAGACATGACAAATTAAGAGATACTTTGTGCTCAGTCTATCTGCATGTGGTATTACTGAAATGTACCCTTTATTTGATGAATGTTGCACTGACCAAATGTTGCACACCTACCATTTTTATTGCAAAGTTAATGAATCAGAACATTCAACTTTATATATCTGACCTAAAGTCCAGAGAGCTCTGATCACTATGACCTGGACCTTGCTGGTTCAATGTAGCAGAAAGACAGAAGTAATGTTTGGAAGCAAGGAATACTGCTCTACTGAGGACTGGAGGACTACACACAATTTTAGGTATACTGACACTGGAAGTTCCTGTTTTTGTGCAACAGGCACAATGATCCCTTCTCTATAATAAAGCTATTTTGAAAAAATGAAAATCCGTAACTTGGTTGAACCTAAAAGAAATTAACTTGGCCACTAACTGCAGGCCTTGAGAAAACACTGAACCTGGTGGTTAGGCCATGAGTGGGGCTGTGGTTAAGGAAGATCCCTACTTGGTTCCCTAGTTCCCAGTCAAACTCCAACCCATAAACATAATATTAAACTTCAGATTTATCCTAAATTATCTGCCTGGAATTTTACATATACTGTACCACGTAGTGTCTCACAAAAAAAAAGGGTGACTGAGTATTAAGTTTAGGCAATTAACACATAAGTGTAAATGGACTGTACATAGTCATAGCAGGAATGTCATGCTATGTAGTTAGATCCTTACCACTGTTTTTCTTGGTGTTAGATTTTGTAACAGTCCCATTGGAGGCATTCTGACAAATGAGGTCTAGTAATACAATTTGACCTTGGAACACCATTCTCCTAAATGGATTTGCTACTGTAGGTATACTTACAGTATGCATATGGTAATTACCATTCAGGGAAATAAGAACTTGTTGTAATCTTAAATGGGCTGTTGTATGTATGGTAACTACAGCAGATGGTGTTTTCCCATTCAGAAACATTATATGGTTTTAAGGAACATTCATGTGGGAAGGTATGAGCTGCATAGTAAATTTAGTTTTTATCTGGCTGATCCTGCTGTTCCCTAGCCCAGATGTTTCACACACAGCGTTATTCAGCATGTATTCCATAATCTTCCATGGCAGATGGCAGCCACAGGAGACAACCACAGGAAACTCAACTGCATAGAATATACACAGAATATACTGGAGCCTTATAAAGCTCTGATCAGTTGTTCATCAGCCCTGTTGTACTTCTTATGGCAAAGTATGGTTCATGCAAACTTAGAGATCAAATATAATTATTTTGATAAATTCAGAAACATTCTTATACCTGTAGTTTAAAGTTCTGTCCACAGAAATCCTAGCTTCAACATTTTGAATTAATTCCTTTTTTGTAAGTTAGAGGGGAACAACTCTTAATGCATATGATAAGTGGCCGAATTCAGAGCACTGTGCTAGCACAGGCATAAAAGTTGTGGGACCATCACCACAGCAGCTACTCTTGCACTGGAGACTACAAACACAAAAATAAGCTTTTAACTTTTAACCCCAAGTAAACATAATATTCTTACAATTAATTTGTTGTAATGACTTCTAATTGTAATATTTTGAATAACAGTTAATAATAAAAATATATAGGGCCCAGTATTACAGTGGGGAACCTTGCGTGCCTGTACAGTGTGATAAGCCATGATACTTTTTGTGTCCAACCATCCTCAGGTGATCTCACTAACACCAGCATAGCCTGCTGCACTTTGTTCCATTCATGGCTGCATGTAGGACAAATATATTTATAAGCAGTGGGAATGGTCACAAAATGTGGACCAAAAAAAGTAGTGCTGTGCAGAATACAGAATTTTGCCAGCGGAATACTGGCCATATGGTAATTCCACTTTTGAATTGCATTTTGGAATTTCTTAGTCATTTCAATGGTATATCAAAATAATTCCATGTCTTCGCTATTGAAACCATGGATTGTGGGTATGCGAGATTTTGTATCTTAGTTCACGGTTCTGAGATTCTGAACTGGTGAAAAGGTGTTCTGTGGTTCCACTGTCACTGTTAGTTTTTTACTGTAACCACAGAGTGGTAGTAAATGGTGTTTTTTTAATTATGTCAATTCCAGCTACCCTAGTAGTATTCTGACGTTTTGAAAGGGAGGATCTATGTAATTAGTTGAAAACTTGTTAAACAGTGGGTTCCAGTTCTGTGGTTTTAGAACATTTGCTTGCATTTTAGTTTAATTTTTGAAAGTTGGAGACAGAAGAGTGAGAGATTTATAATCCTTATTTTGTATAGTTTTGCACATCTTGCAAATTTCAACTATTATGATGGCTTCTCCACAGGGAAGAACCCAAAAGATTCTGGTTTCAGCATTTGCACCAGAGAAGACAAGCATCATGGTAATAGAGATCTCTAAATATGCTGACCATTGTTTGGAGACAAAAGACTTCTATAGTTAGAAAGGGAGAAAATATGGGAGAAGGTCCTCTCTGTTGTGATTAGTGGTAGGGAGAGAGTGACACAGACAGTAATGCAACTGACACTTGGGTGGACAACCTTCAGTGTCATAAGCCCTACATGATGGAAGGTCTTGGTGGCATTGTGACAGTGACAGGACATAAATGCCATCCCATTGCTGTTGGCGATTGTACCAAACTGCTTTCTTTCAGTCATATTAAACAAGAAATATTGTAACATTGTAAGGGTAAAGTTGCATAACTCAGCACTGAGCCACTACTGATTCTGAGCTGGTGGGGTGGTGCTGGTATGGTGGTAAGCTCTGCTGAAGCTGCCGGTAGCTGACTGCAATGTCCTAGTACTGATTCGCCATTCTTTGTGTCACTGAGAATTACTGTTTGGGTCCCTGTTATTATCTTTATCTGTGGTTTCATCTTCTGACACACCATAGTGTCACTGTACACCATGTTGTGTGGTATTGTAACACTTTCAGAGGACTTGAGGCTGGTGACATGGGTTGGAGTTTGGCCTCTGGCTTTTTCTTGTGTCATGTTCTACGCCCACATTCTGAGCTCAGTGTTATGTTATTTGCAATCCAGCTATTACTCCACCACCCGCAGTACCATCGACCCAGTGAACAGGCCTGAGAACTCAAAGTGCTGAGTGATGCACCTGTCATGATCTGAAACTGGGGTTGGTCATAAGTGACAATGGCAGGAATGTAGTCAAAGCCACTGGAGGATGGTTCATTCTGCCATGTCTCATGATATGCCCACTGTCTTAATTTAATTGTTCAGGCCTACCTCAAGAAAAAAAGAATGTAGGACAACATGTTGGCCTTTGCTTGTCAATGTGTGGCCATTTTAGCAGTTCTACCAAAACCAGAAACCAGCTGTAGGATCTTCAGGCTAACAATGGAATTCCTCAGCTCTGGTTACAGCAGCGGGTGGCCACATGGTAGACTTTGACTTTGTATATGCTTGAACACCTATCTGAGCAGTACATGGCCCTTAAGGGCTAAGCCATGCTACGCAAAGACCTTAACCTTGACATATCATCCCTCGCCCTCAGTTTGCATTAGTGGCAGATGGCAGACAGCCTGATTCAGATCATGCAGCCATTTGAAGATGCTACCCAAGCTGCAAGTGCTAAAAAATGCTGTATCAATAAGTCAGGCAGTACCAATGATTTGAGTACTGCACCAGACACTTGTGAATACCTGGCATCAATTTGAACAGAATAGTGACATCGCAGGCAGTCATCTGATTGCAGTGATGCTGGAATGCATGTGCACAGATGAGTATTTGTGCAGCATAATGGAGCCCAAATTGTATGTCCAAGCAACCACAATAGATCCCTGCTATCAGCACAGGATTGTGTCACCTGTTGGCAGTGGAAAGGCAGAGATGGATAGGATATTGACAGGACTAATACATAAACTTATGGTGACATTCCAGAAAGGAAAGCAACCAGCAATCTGTTCCCATAAATACTTGGTTAGCAGCATTATCCTCCACCTCAAAAATCATCATTGCCCTCCACTTTCTCAGTAGTAAGTACTGAAAAAATAGCTACTGGCACTGGTTCAAAGGCTTTATGGACAGCTCTGTCTCAGGGGAGCATATCCAGAAAAATGGTGGTTCCATCACATCTAGACAGCCATATGTTTTGCAGCCTCTATGGTGCAGGTATACATGGATAACCTAGAACACCTAGGGTTCCATGATGAACCTCTGCTGTATTGGCATAATAAGTGTAAGTTGTTGTTAGTCCAGTAAGAGCTCAGTGAGAGCATTTACCACAGCTGGGCCAAATAACTTGACTGTCAAACAAGAATATGGAAATGTTGCAATTCATCAAAATAAATAAGCAACACATCCCACTACAGTACAGAATAATCATTTTAAACCATCATCACCTCAATCCGCTCCATGTACTCCATCCCTGGTCACGGGGTTTTTCTTCTCATAGGTACTGTCATGCTCCATTTAGGTCATGCCCATCACTAGCATGAAGATATTATATATTTTTACCTTTTTTTTCAGGTGACACTGGAGTTGAAGTGGAGTTCCCCCAGGGTGCATCTGGAATCGAGTGGTACCCTGCTCAGTATGCCTACCTCGTAAATCACTTAAATAAATAAACATATACACTCTGACATAGAAACATAGACAAATGATGGCAGAAAAAGACCATAGGTCCAGCTAGTCTCCTCAAGTTTCCTATAATCCCTGGAACCTACTGTTCCTCCAGGATACTAACCCTCCTCATCTTCTCTCTATTCTCCTCCTTGGTCCTGTCAGCCCTGGTAACCACTATTCTTTTCATTAAGTCTCAGCCCTACTTGAATCCCCTGATTGTTTCTGCTCACACTTCAGCTGACAGACTGTTCCAAGGTTCCACCACCCTTTCCATAACGTACTACGTCCTCACATCTCTCCTGAACCTGCCTCCTGTTAATTTCCACTCATGTCCATGTGACTATGAATTGGTATTCTGGCTAAATAGTTCCCCGCAGTTCACTTTGTTAATTCCATTAAGGAACTTGAAGGTCTCTATCATATCTCCTCTCTCCCTTCTGGTCTCCAGTGAATACACATTTAGTGCCTTGAGGCGGTCCTCATAGGATCTGCCCTGCTGGCTCTGAATCATTTTTATAACTTTGCTCTGCACTGTCTCCAACCTATCCTTATCTTTTCTGAGGTGAGAGTTTTGTATGGCTCACCTCACTGGTCTGCCTCCCATTTTCCTTACATTAATTCTTTCAGATGCTGTCTCCTCCCCCTCTTCTAGGATGTGTGCCTCGTCTGTCCCCCCTCCCTTGGTTACTGCCCAAAAAAGAGGAATACTGTAAGAACACCACCACAGCATTCACATAGATTATGGACTCTGTTGTTGATGACACTGTCTCCTCCTCCTTCTCCTCCACCTCATGAAGGGGCTGTCTGGAAGAAGTGAATACATATCTCCACCATTGCATTAATACAGCTTATGGCCTATGTTGATGCTAACACCTCATTCTCCTCCCGTTACCACCTCCTATCTGAGGTGCTGTCCAGAAGCTGTAAATATACAAAATTCTGCTACTGCATTTACACAGCTTATGGTCTCGTTACTGCAGACACATCCTCCCCCTCTGCCTCCACAAAACAGTGGTCTCACACATTTCTCAGTACTAACTTCAGGGCACCTAATTAGAAAATACACTGTGAGAATTCAAGTCTCTTGCAATCTGTCTGCCTTAGCTTTCCCCATCACACTTTAAACATTTTTAATTTATTTGAGAAGACTAAGAGTTATGCAAATAATGTGGGAAGAGTTCAGTGCTGCACATGGGAAGAGTTATGTCCTCACTGTGTGGGAAAGAGTTGTGTATTGGATGAGATATCACTAGAGTGGCATGTACTGTTATAATGATGTGGAACTTGCAGTGTACTTATTATGTGAAGGGCTGGGTGCACTGTACTGCGCATGGGAAGAGTTTTACTGGTATCAGGCATTTGCTGAGGCAGACCTCATCCAAATATAACCAGAAATCTTTATAAAGCCTTCTCACATGTCTGTGACTGCACTCCCATTGCCTACTTGCAATCTGCTATGCCATTATTGACATTTATGTATTTGTATGTGCCCAAATTTGTCATTTTTATAAACGGTGCAAATTATGGGCTCAATGCAGTTTTTCAGGAATTCTCTAATTGCAAGGTTTCTGTCAACAATTGATTTTGGCAGCATATCAACTGTGAGCATCTGTGCCACAGCAGCATTTAATTACCTAGTGGCAGGATGATTGTGTCGATAATTGATGGACTGGGGCAGTGCCTATGTGATGACTGGCTGCACTTGGGGAGGACATACTAGATGGGATGATGCTTTTGACTGGGTGTGGGGCACATTTCTCACAGTTATGGCATGTCTTTTGGATAACTGGAGCATTCATTGATTGTAAAAATACCCACCTATGGACTGTGATGCTTTGATGACTAGAGGGCTAGTTACCACTTGCATGGTGCATGGGATGGCAGTGCCAGTGCTGACATCTTGCAACAACTCCTCACCTCTAGTTCCTTCATCCTCCTGAGTAATTATATTGGGAATTTCTATGTAGGACTTCTCACCAGTAGATTGGCAGGTGGGGGAACTGTCATGTCTAGGCAGTAGAACTCTCCCGTATTATTTAACTGAGAACAATAACAGAGGTTAAGGAACTTGTATACACTTTTGCAAGAGGTAGAAGACCTGAGTGACTGTGTGTTCCTGCCTAATTTAACTTCTGGTCTTCCTCATCCCCACCCTGACCCTCACCAATATGTCTACAGGGTATTGGCAGGACTAGTACATAAACTTACGGTGACAGTCCGGAATGGAAAACAACCAGCAATCTGTGCCCAAAAATACTTGGTTGCCAACATTACCCTCATTAGTCATGTATCCATTTGTTGCTGCCACAGGAGAAAATGCTTTGTCTTCAACTGGCTATTCTGTCCAATGGTGCCAAGATGTAACTCAGGTTTCCCTAGACTCATTAAAGCATACCAGTCTGGCATACTGTAATGTTCTCATCACTGTTTTGGTAACATATAGTAGAAAACCCATAGTGAAGATGTTTGGGATGATGAGGTTCACTTGTTAGCTGTTGTCATGCCCATTGCCTGACTAGCTCTTCTTAATTGTCTCCTGATATATATCAATGCAGGATGAAAACTGTTGAAGAAGTAAGCATACATGAAAAATATTTCTCACTCTCACCAGACTGCAATAAATTAACTTTAAATACCCGCAGTGACTCCGCTTCAGCTTATGTCTGGTGTAATGGCTATTATGGGGCCATGTCCACAGAGTGCAATCACCCTCACACCAGTGTATAAATGAAGCAACCAGAAAACACTACAAAAAATTAAATGCTTTCTTTAGATTTCAGCTATACTGTAGAGTGTGCAGACTGAGACATGCCCTCTCTCCCCCTCCCACACACTACAGTAACTACAGCCTGGTAGATCAGATTAAAAGCAAAGCAACCTGGCAACACAAAAAACAATAAAGATTTCCATGGCACTTTAATTAAATGCCTATAGTCACATGTTATAGGCATAGGCAAGTTTAGAACAAGATTTAGGGCCAGTTTGCTTCTGTAAAAACTGTAGCAGCTATAGAAATTATTTTTTTTTTAAATGCCTCATGAGTTCTGCAAGGCTACAAGGCCCCCTAGAGAGTCATATGGTGTGCACATTCTGTCTGAAATGTACTGACAATGTGCCAGTAATATCCACAGAATCATTTTCAGTAACAAGACTTGTTCCACAGAACAGCAATGCTTTCGTGGAAAACAAAACCATTTTGCAGTAAAACTGTGGAATGCTGTTCAGTGATTTACATGGCAGAGTCAATGTAAATAGCAGGATTTAGATGCAGCTAAAATCAGGCAACTAGCTGTCAAGACAAACTGATGGACTCCCAGATGGATGGATGTGGAAATTCCATTAGGAAGCATGTGTGTGCATTTCAGATTAAAGTTACCCACTTATCTTAGAACTTATATACAATGGTTATGGAATCATTTCTGTGGGCAAAAATGCAGAACAGCACCAGAATTTCAGCATTCTGTTTCCAACAGTGTTCTGCAGAATTAGTCAGGATTGTTCCATAATTTCATGGATTTCCATTTAGAAAGAATCTGAAAATTCCATACAGCACTACCAAAAAGACACAAGTGTGGCACTTTGTGTTAAAATGTGAAAATGAAGCCTGCAGCACTTTTGGGGACATGCATGATGAATGGCCATCTGAAATTAGGTCCCATGTTTATAAAGCTCACATTCTTCAGTCTATACCCTTCCATGTAAACACAAATTCAGAATTCTGAGAGTGAGCCGCTCAGCTTCCACAGTATAAGTGTCGGCTTTATAGGTGAGAAACAGAAGAGATAATTACAATTTTTAGGGCTAGAGAAGTGGTGGAACTCTACTATAAACAGGTATTGGACCCCCTTCTTTTGAAACTTTTGTGGAATCAATGTATTTGATCATTCAATGGTAAACTAGTAACATATGGAGGGTTTTTAATAAGTATTAAATGTGTGAACAAACCTACTATGTCAGTAAAAAAGTCATGAATTTGTTTAAAATATGATATTTTCAGTCAAAGAACTACTGGTACAGTATACTGTGTATATACACCTATATATTTTGTTTAGTTGAAAAATAAATACTTTCAGAAACATGTTTGCAGAGCTGAGACTTGAGATGACATTTACCTTTAAATGTGTTTGTCCTTAAGATTCTTTGATTTTTACTAGTACTTTTCAATTTAAAAAATATACTAAATGATGTCTTCTAAGTTAAAGCAGCAGAATGTGTTTCTTGGCAAAAAAATTCCACGTATAGTTTTTTAGCATTATTGTATTTCTTACATAATTAGGTTTACCATCGGTATAGTTTTATTTCTGTCAGATGTTTTTAAAACAGCCTTTACTATTAATTGTATAATTAGTGACTCAAATCTATAAAGATAGCCATCAGAGGCCATATTTAAAAATCCCTTCCCTTGAGGCCTCTCTTTTATGTTACATCCTGGATTCACCCTGTTGATGTATTAGAAGAGTGCTAACACATATTTCCAATGATAAATAGCACAGAAGCACACCAGAATGATACATTTATTCATACTGGGTTTTAATTTATTTTATTTGCAATTTATTGACCAGGAAAGGCACACTGAGCTGAGATAGCTTTTTTGGCCAAGGGTATGGCCAAGTAGTGGGTGGGTGGGTGAGTGAGTGAGTGAGTGAGTTAGTTAGTTAGTTAGTTAGTTAGTTAGTTAGTTAGTTAGTTAGTCTGAAAATATTAAAACCCCATACCTCAGTTCAGGAGTGAACTAAGCGAAAATAAAATGAATGTATTGATGTCTGTGCCACCATTTTTACTAAAAAATATATATAATGATTTTTTTCACTAACAAATTCTGCTGCTTTAATTAACATGCCTTTATTTAGCACAGCACTAAAAATGCATATTAATACACAGCTATTGACTAACAGACAACATTTACTAAGTGACCTTGTAAGAATGATATATATGGAATGTTGCTGAAAATGTGCACTGGCTGCATACATTTTTTCTGACATTCTTCAGACTGGGAAATGATTCACTGATAAAAATAAACAAACAAACAAAAAACAAATAAGCAGTAATTTTGGTTTCAAGTATAACAAGAAAACTGATATTTCCCAGTTTCTGGATCTCTGCCAAACTGGATCTAGCTTCTCTTCTTTGTAGTAATGGGATTTTTATCAACTGTATACCAAAAGCCAATTTAAAAAAACAAAAACAAAACAAAACTGAAACAAAAGCAAAACAAAAACAGTAAGACATTGAACATAGGGTGCCAGGAATATTCCATGAAAGGTATTGCACCAGTGTTTGAAATCATTATTGTTCTTTTTTTAAAGTTGCTACTTGCCTCTAGAATAGTTTAGAATAAGGAGACAAATATAAATAAAACTTGTAGGTGACTGGATTTGATCTTGAAAGTCATCATCACCAACTAGCAGCAAATGATTTCACAAAAGACATGTCTCTATCATAGCAGAAGATTTCTGAAATTCAAGGTATTGATCTTTAGAGCCTTCTGGTGTTCTTTTGATGGTTAATGTAGTGAGGTCCTTCTGTCCATCAAGTATACCTCATTGATCAGTGATACATTACTTTTGAGTAACTGAAAATATTCCATTTTAGCATTCACAATGCCATTTTGACATGTAGAATGTACAAAGTCTCTTCTACTGTTCCTTGGTTAAGCCTTCTCAGTTCTCATTGAAAAATACTGTTCTATATATGCAACTTGTGTTCTCAAGGGTTATGTAAATAAACATCTCTTAGTAAGCAATCATATGGTATATAAAATCTTTAAGTCTAATTTAGTCCTTTTACTGGCTCCATTGTAAAAAAAAATCATTATTTCAGGTATGACTGGCATATAAAGAACAACATAAACATTTCAAAAACCTTAGATTTCAGAGATTACTTTCATTGTATGTACATTTCTCTGTCCCATCTTCAATATCATATTGCACATCCATGCCTCTCACCTGTCCCACATTAGAAGGGATGTCCCTAAGTTTACCTTTCTGAAACCCTCTCACCCACACACCAAAGGCACTGTCCCATATTTAATATTGATACATTTAAGATTAAATTTGTATTGACCCATGATTCTTAATTGTGCTATAAACATAAAATTACTATTGACCATAGTATTTCAAGCTCCTATCTCTTTGATCAGATGTGTCCCAAAGTTTGTACATCTCTCTCATATCTTGAGGGACATGTTCCAAATTCATGTGCTGAAAGACTGAGAGGTGTGCACACAACTTGAATTAATTATTGATTTAATAATCAATGAATTTGTGTTTTGCTGTTTAATACTGAAGATGCTACTTTCTGCGGCACAGAGAACTGTAAATTAAATGAAAAAATATTAAATTCAGAATACTTCCATGTGTGCGTCACAAGACATCATTGTATGCTTGAGTCCCTGAATCAAGTAATGCTTGCTTTTTTATACTACAGTAATAAAACATCAACATTCTATGAATTTTGAAGAGGGGGTGGCAACATACTGATGTTAATGTCAAAGCAAATGTCTTGCCCCAGTGAATCCTTTTCCAATGTCTATTGGGACCTTAGAATTTTGAACCACATTAAATGACTGTTTGGCAAAAGCAAACTAACCTTGCTCATTTGTTTGTTTCATTCGTTGATTACTTACATAGATGAACAAGTACTTATACAGTAAGGACTTGTCTTATGTTTTCTTTTTTGTCATGTTTCATGTTTTCATTTTACCCCAATATAGCTTCAGTGACATATGAAGGATGTAGCTGTGAATCTTTGTTCTTAGTTTCCATGCTTCTGGGGCTCTTCCTCCACAACAGCAAACTCTGAAGTTGTGCCATTTTTTGCTAGTGTCACCTGAAAGGAATTATCATTGACATCTAACTCAAGGACAAAGGCACTTTCAGAAAAAGAGGTCAAGAATTTGTGTGGAGAAGCATTACTTCTGTTCCCCAGGAGTTCACAATATGCTGAAAGCTTTTCCTTCACAGATCTCATACCACTGTTATTACATACTTGTCAGTCTATGATTTTTGCCCAGCATTACATTGTTGTTTCTGGTTGTAACCTGGTTTATTGTTCTGGTCTCGAATTCACAGTGCAAGCCACCATTTTAACTTAAAAAGCCCTGAATGTCTCAGGGAAAATTAAAAACAAAACACATCATTTCTAGACACAGTTTTATTTACAGTATTCTCTGTATTTGGTTTCCTCTTTTTTATTTAAAACTATTACCATTAACATGAAAAAAAATACTATCAATGTCCCATAAAACGTTATCTGCTCTGGCTGCTTGCCTATACCTGACATTATAATCATCTGCTTGTGACATATTTATTTCAACAGTGACAGATTTTACATCATAAGCAGGGGATTACGATGACTGATGTGAGCAAATATCCAGAGAAAATGAAGTCCAAGAGTTTGCAATCCTGGTTTCAAGTCAGTATGCATAGCTGCTATATAACAAAATATGAGAAACCAAATACAGAATGCATGAAACTGAAGTTGACTTGTGCCTGGTTAAGAGAGCACTGATAAATCAATATATGTTTCTTTTCTGGCCCTCAGTACATTCTCAGTTGGTTCCACTGTTCTAGTGTTCCAGTAGAATGAGCTAGTTTCTGCTTCTCCACACAAATAAGAGTTCATAAAAAGCTATTACTAACTACTAGTTTCTAATCATGTACCTTGCAGGGCCACATACTGATGTATCAGTCCAAAATTCCTATACATTCTAATTCTGTCAGCAGCCTAAGGGTTAAAGGTCCAGTTCAAGTTAGCCAGCCCATTCCAAAAACTGCACTCTGCTATGGCAACAACACATCAGAAGTGTATTGATCCAGTCCTCAATAATATATCCTCTGATGAGAAAATTCTGTAACCATTTAATTAGTCAAAAACTCATGAGTCTAACAGTGTGAAATGTTGACTTTAGAACCACCAGATTCAGTAAGCAATATGGCTGGTGGATGCAACAGCATACTTGCAATGTGTAAATCTTTGTGATTTTGCCTGGTAAAAGATTTACCATGCATTCTTAAAATGTTTCTCTAGCATCACCCAAATGGGCATTCTTCCTCAGTTTCCTCTTATTACTGGTACAATACTGTATGTCCATGAGGGAACAGAATTGATTGTTTTTGCTCCACTTCTTCTTTTTCTGTAGATATGAACCTATCTTATTAAGAACTACTGTATATAGTGATTTTCTTTACTTATGCAAACTTGTTTGTTAGTTTTCCATAGCTGTTTTTGCCGTCTCTTGTCCTGGAAATTCACTGAAAGTGAGACTGAGTTTCAGTATCTAATTTTCCCTGTTCTGCGTGATTAAATAAATAAATAATTTGTGACTTTTTAATACATATTTCTCTTTGGTGAAATATTGAAATTTGCTTGAGTACTGTTCTACTACAAAATGTTTGTGGCACCTCTGTTGGAGATCTCTTGACATGCACAGTGGCGTATAGGCATTAAACACCGGTACAATTTAAACTGACAATACAATCAGAAATAAAGTTAAAGTCAGCATTATACTTTTTGGGTTTTCTTGAGGAATGTTGCATAATAAAGTAACATCAGTTACTGGAGACATTAGGTAGAAAGCAGGGTGTGGTGTGTGTATATGTAAGTGATATACGATGGAAACAAGTGTGATAACCATTTCATCTGCATGAGAGTACTCTGACCCTGGGTAAACTCATGAATGGTGTAACCCAGAAGTGATGTACCCAAAGTCAAACTGCTCAAGTGCAGATAAAATTGTTATCACAGTGATGTCCCTATTACATATTCAATTTGTGCAATAGGGATGAGCCACTTAGGTTAGATAATTTGCATTTAAATATTTATTTATTTCCATCCAGTGTTTATCTTAGGCAGTGGGCAGTGGCTTGTGTTAGCCACCTGACACTGCACTACTGCAGTCATTTGGACACCTCCCCTACTGCCCGGCAAAACCACTGGAGCCGATGAGGGGGCTTCATCCGGCTGTGGCCCTTGATTTTCCACATTTTTGCTCCCCTGTTCCCCAGAGCCCCCAGACAAGGTTGGCATGTGCGTGGAGGTGCGTACATGTGCCTTGGCCTAAACAGACTTTGCTCCACCCAATCCTGGCCTAGTGCCCATCTCCATGTCCTGCCTGTACCACTATCATGCCTCCAGGAGGTGGTGGTGGTCAAAGGCCGAGAGAGAGACAACCTCCCCTACCTGGGAAAGGAGAGCTGCCAGCAGCTGCTCAATCCTCAACCCCCGTCCAAACCCCGGCATTCTGTGCTCATTCTCAAACATGGATGGCCGGCATGGTGAGAGGTAAGGTGTCCAGCACCTCAGCCCTCCATGCCACTGGGCTGACCTATTTATTTTTTTAATGGAAAATACAGAGGATGTTTTGTGCTGTGCTCTCTAGTCATGCACTGACTGTGACTGTTGCTAGGTGTTTCTCAGGACACAGGTACACTGTGACATAGCATCATGTGTTTCTATTGGTGGAGGATGCCAGGTTGTGAAAATTATGGGCCAAGATGGTGGAGGCTACTAGTGAGCAATTTTTGAAAGTTGTGGTGTCCTGGTGTGAGTTCCTTCTAAAAGACAGCTGGCACTGCACAGCTGGAGTTCTCTATTTTATTTTTAGAAAAGTACAGAATTTGTTTCATGGTACTATGCTGCAGTGAGTATAATGTTATAGATATGAGGGAAAGACAAAGACATTTGCAGGTATACCCACCACTCTTTCTACAGACTTTGGAAATACTTGCTAACTTTTTAATAGTACATTTTTAACAAAACAGTACAATACAACAACAACAACAAAAAAAACTATAGCAATAACAATAACATGTGAAATGTTCTTCTGCCCTGTCAACATTTGGGGAGCAGAGGGAGCTGCTTAAAGTGATATTATAGAAACAACACAGTACCAGAGATGAACATCATACTATAGTTATGTTACCTACATACACCATGACTGAATAACTGGGTGACCATTTTTGTACCCACTGATCAAGACTGAGCCCCCTCCATCAATAAGGTGCGTAAGGAGCTCCACCTGGGCTGAGAAATGTGAAGGAGATTATGCATACTGCCTATCATTATGCCATTCTTGATAAGTGGGAGTAATCTTGTTCTGCCAATGTTTAAGAATGTACTTTTTTGCTATGGCAGATATCACCATGATATGATACCTTTGCTGGCCAACCAGGTGGTTGACATTTAAGCCCAGCAAACAAATCCGTGGGGTGAAAGCTGACTACAGTCTCAACAGGGGTCCAGCTTATGTTGTATGTCCTCCCAACAGGGCTTAGTTTTACAACAATCCCACAATACATGTTTAAGAGTAACAGGAGTAGAATGGCATCTGGAACAAGTGTCATACTCCAGGTGATGTATTTTATGGAGCTTGACTGGGGTATAATTTAGGTTGTGCAAGACTTCATACTGCGTGAATCTTATTCCAGCAAATTTGACATATTTATAAAGGTTTTTCCACACTCTTATTCTTGTGTTTGAGTCCGCTAACTCAGGGAATTCCCTTTGCCAGTACTTGCATGTGTCATTATCTGCCAGGATTAGTAGCTGATTCAGTTTCTTATAAATTAGGGATATGGAGTGCCACTGCTTAGCTAGGAGGCTTAATTCATTCCATACTTCAGTCCTCTGTCGTGTCACCCTGAATGCCTCCCAAAACCCATTATTGGACCCTTTAATCCTTGCTATCACTCCCCTCTCTTACTTCCCTTCGAAACCTCCATACCTCCATTCCTATCACCAAATACTGTTTCGGTTCACTCCCCCCACCTCACCTCCCTCCTATCCCCTGCTGCCCACACCTCCTACAGTATCTGTTCCCATGAACCACACTCCTTTACCCTACCCTGCCCTCACTCAAACACTAGCAAAGCTGCCTTCTCTTTCCACTTCCTCTGAGAGTGTAACTCCCTGCCTGTCTCACTGCACACATTGCCATCCTTAAGTCTCTTTAAACATACCCTCTACAGCTCCTCTCCCACACCTTGCCTGTGTCCACAACCAGATTAACTTCTAGGTAGTATCTTGCCTTTCTATCCCTGGCTACCTGTATTCCCAGTGTGTCAAGTTCTCTGCTTTTCTGAAGTCATCATCTGCCCTAGTTCCACCTGTGTCCTACTGCCTACCCAGCCTTCAGCAATTCCCTACCACTGATATGTTGCGAGCATAAAGTGTTGTTGATATGCAAATGTTATGTTCCATTTTTGTATCTCCCTGTACCTTCAACTGTGCTATTAAGTGTTGTTGTTGTTATACACTATGTCATGTTTATTTGTACCCCTGTACTACTTGTTATCTACCTGCCTTTTTGCACTTAAATACAGAAATACTGTATTATTGCATTGTACTTGTACCTCCTTTTCCCCCTCCCCAGGTTGCACCTAGAAATGAGCCTCGGCTCAGTGTACCTCTTCTAGTTACTAATCTTTAAATAAATAAATAAATGAATAACTAACCAAATAAAGAAATACTAGCATTCTGTGGAAGACCCAGGGTTTGAAGCAGAATACTGTTACTAGCGTATGTTACAACTGCTAGAATGGGAAAGTGGGGATTCTACTGGTAGCATTGCATTGTTCAAATTTATAAAAGGAAATGATAAAGTCTCAGTCTATCAAGCAATGTAAGGTAATGATATCCACCCCAGATATAAAGTCGGGGTGGATCATCTTATTTTGAATATTAAAGTTGGGGTTACCCAAAACAGGATCATCTAAATAGAGTATGGGTTTGGTTCCCAAAAGCCTGTAAAGTTGCTTGCTTACCAGGAGAGAGGAACCAATATGTTTTGATTTGAGAGTTTATTATATGGAATGTGTGGGAGGGACTGTATCTTGATCACCATCACCAAGGAAAGATCTACTTCCATTCTCTGACAGTGTGTGTAATATACTGGGCCCCCATTGATTGATTCGTTCACTCTCTCCAACAGAGGAAATATTTTGCATGTCGTACTAAATGGTAGAATCTAAAATCAGGGAGCTGAAGCTTGCCCTGTAATTTATGAAGAGTCAGTTTATTATAAGCCCTACATGGGATTTTGTTACTCCAGATGAAAACAGAAAGTATTTTGTTCTGAGGTTACAGAACCATTTATTCGGGACTACTTGGCCTATCATTCCCAGGCGGTACTGTAATTGAGGTAGAATATTCATCTCAATGACATTAATTCTAGCCAAGAGGGTCAGAGGGAGGACAGTCCAATGATTTGAGTCTTGTTTAATCTGACCCAATAAGGATTCTATAGTTTTGTAAACCATTACTCTCTTACTCCTGTAGGTCAGTATACCCAGCTGTTTAAGTGCATCTGGGTTCTAAGTGCCACCCCATTTCAGGGCTTGATCTTATGTGGTGAAATGATTCAGGAGCACAATGTTTGTTTGGCAATTTTGAGTCTGTAGCCTGATACAGCGCCAAATTCTGGGAGTAATTCTAGGGCTGCTGGAAGAGATTGGTTGGGATTCTTAAAGTTCAAAAGCATTGTCAGTGTATGTTGAGATTTTGTACCTGTGGTTGCCAACTTTTATGCCCTGTATTCTGTTATCTACCAGGAATAGTTTATGAACTAATGCACCCACCTAGTGACCAAATCCATAAATAAAAGTATATAAATAAGTGAATAAATTACCTGCTAACATGTTACCTTTATTGTCAAGGTATATAGAGTTTTCCCTAGGGGAACAAAAATCTGACTTCATGGAGCAACACAGTTACAGACATTTTAACCTACCTTTGCAATCCAACATTATGCGTGTTCTTACATTTTAATCTGATTGTGAAATGTTAATTAGGCTGGCGCAAATGTGAGGGGGGAGAAAATATTGATTTTTCCCAAATTTCGTGTCTACCTGGATCTTTCTTTTACTACTCAAGAAAGAAGAAAATGTTCCTCTTTATCAACATGATGTGGTGGGAGTGGGTGCATGGGTTTTTATTTCTTGACCCAGGGGAGTGTAGACTACTTCTAAGGGGTAAAACGTGTAGTATACAGTTATTACTGTGATCAACCTGTGGCTTTCCTGAGAGAACAGCAAACACAGATGCCCATTACCACAGAGTAAGGACTGCAGGAAAGATGAGTCTGGCCAGTTCAAAAGAGACCTTAACTGGTTTTTGGAAAAGATGGACTTCAATGACTAAATTGGAAAAAAGAGGAGAGTGTATTTCCCAGTTAAAATTAATATTTTTGAGATAACCATCTTATTGCTCCTTTAATTAACTGAATTTATGAATGAGCTATTAGAATATTAAAATAATCAAGTTGCAAATGAACTCCCTGCTTTCCTCAATTAGTCAGTTGGAATCCACTATTTCTCGCTCATCCCCAGATGATGACTGGACTAAGTTGCATAGACTGCGAGCTCAGTATTTCAGTCTTATCTCCCAAAAAGCCGAGCTTGCACCTAAGCGTACCAAATTTCAATATTTGGAGTCTGGGGAAAGGGCTGGCAAGTTGCTGGCTTCATGGCTCAGGCAAGAGGATGCATCATGGTTTGTTCTGGGTATCAAGCCGGATAAGGATGTGCACATTGTGACCGATCCTCATGCTATAGCAGAGGTACTAAGGCAGTATTATCAGAGGTTGTACGCTGAGGAAACAGATGCTCACCCCTCCATGGCAGATATCCTGAGCTATCTCAGCTCAGTTGACCTGCCCAAGCTGTCGCCCATTCACACCTCCTCTCTGGCTGGCCCCATCATGGCTGAAGAGGTGAGAAGTGCTGTGGCACTCCTCCCAATGGACAAATCCTCTGGGCCAGATGGACTTCCTAATGGTCTGTATAAGGTCTGTATACCAGAGTTAGCCCCTATATCGGCAGAGGTCTATAACCACTGGTTCGATAAAGGGCTATCTGACCCCAGTTTCTTAAGAGCAATAATCACGCTTATTCCTATAAAGGGTAAAGACCTGCAATATCCAGAGAGTTATCGACCTATCTCACTAATTAATACTGATGTTAAGCTCTTGGCCAAGATCTTAGCCAAGAGGTTAGGGCCTATTATGGCTCTCTTAGTAAGTAAAGAACAAGTAGGCTTCATGGCAGGTCAGTCCTCTGGGGACCATATGCGGAAGCTAATGCACCTCCTCTCGGTTGCCAATGACTCAGAATTGCCAATGATCTTGGTGTCACTGGACACCAAGAAGGCCTTCGATAGGGTGTCATGGGATTTTCTTTTTGCCACCATGTCATGGTTTGGGTTCCCAGAGGATTTCATTCAGTGGATCAAGTTACAATACTCCTCTCCTTCTGCCCAAATTTGATGTAACGGAGTTCATTCTGAGGTCTTCCTGCTCCACAGAGGTACCCGGCATGGTTGCCCCCTTTCCCCTGTTTTATTTAATTTATATTTAGAACCCCTTATCCGGCACTTGATAGCCTCTCCTAACATCCACGGGATTTCAACTGGAGGCCGGAGATATACACTTTCTGCATATGCAGATGATCTGTTACTGCATTTGGAATATCCAAGAGGCAGTTTGTCTGCACTGCTAGACCAGGTTGGGGCCTTCTCCAAGGTTTCATACTACAAGTTTAACCTCACCAAAACCAAGGTATTTCCCTTGAACAACCGTGTCTCTCGAGAGGACGTGACCAACTTTGCTCTGTCGTGGGAATCAAAATCCCTTTTGTACTTGGGAATTCATGTGGCAAGGGATAGAACCTCCACATTGAAAGCTAACCTTTCGGACTTATTGACCAAGGTCAAAGCTGACTTGGAGAGATGGGGTGTTTTTCCTTATCGCTGTGGGGTAGAGTCTCCATGGTGAAAATGAATGTGCTCCCCTGTATCCTTTACCCAATGGCCATGATGGGTTGTCTTCTCCCCAAGAGATGGTTTGCCAAATTGCAAGCAATGCTGAATGCATTCCTATGGCAGGGTAAGAAGGCTAGGAGGTCTTATTTCAAACTAACTGCCCCAAGGGAGCTAGGTGGCCTGGCGGTTCCCTCCTTTTTCCTGTACTATTGTGCCCATCACCTGAGAAAACTTGCCCTGTGGGTGCAGGAACCACTGGCCTTAGATCCATTTGCCTATTCACCAGAGTGGTTGGAAATAGAACGGCATCTTGCATCTCAGCATAGGTGTACTCTTCAGGTTTTCCTATATGCGACCCCTAGGGTCATTCCCAGGTCCCTTAGATCTACCCCACTGGGCTGGTCCACCAAAGCGTTGCACCAATTGCAAGCAGAGATAGCCGCTAATTGGCATGTTTCCCTAGATCAACCTATTTTGGGCAACCTGCATTTTAAAATAGGACATCGGCCTATCTCACTGTCCTACTGGCCTAATCTGAGGGAGAAGAAAGCTGTGGATATGTATGATAATGGAGGAATAATCTCCTTTACTGTTTTCCAAAGTAGATTCAATGTACAGATGAGTGGTATATTTCAGTACGTGCAGCTCAAGGAGGCTGTTGTCGCCCATACAGGTAAAACCCCAAGATCAGACGCTGGGAGTATTGACTTGCCCTCTATTCTCAGACTGGCTAGACAACCTCATGCCATTTCTATGGTTTACAAGAAGTTACAAGCATTGCAGTATAATTTACCTCAAGGGGTTTGCTAATACTGGACTCAGGAATTGTCACTAAACACAGAAACTGACTTCTGGAGGAGACTGTGGCACAATTCCTATATTTACATTAAGCAAGATAGACTGCGTCTAACCCAGTTTAATACTATGCACAACTTATATTTCACTCCTGTGAAGCTTACTCTTTGGGGCGGCTTTCTTCCCCTGTTTGTACCAGATGTGGTGGGGAGCTGGGTACGTTGTCTCACATGATATGGACATGCCGAAGTGCAAGCTTTCTGGCGGCAATTAGACGATCTCTAGATCCTTTTCTGGGGTTAGATCCATTATTTACCCCAGAAGTTTGCCTACTGAACTATTTCCCTCTGGGTATGCCCAAGGTCAGGAAGAGCCATATGGTCCTGGTTGCAATGATTGCAAAGTTGATTATATTGCGGCACTGGAGAGACAGTGTTCCCCTCTCTGTTCTGGAATGGCACAAAGAAATGTTGCTGGCCATCCAGTTGGAGAAACACATTTGCTTGATGCGCAATAGATATGCAACCTTCTAGAGTAGATGGGGAGTGCATGATGCCCTGTTAACAGCTTGGAGGACCAAACAGGTCTGAGTATAGATTAATGTGTGCATATTTGTTAGAGCAGTGGACAAGTAACACTTGGCGGGGGGGGGGTTAGGGAGGATTAGAATTAGGGGAAAGGGATGGAGGGAAGGGAGAGGTATGGTGGTTGGGTGGTGGGGGATTGTCTTGGAATTACACTATGTATGCTGTGTATTAATATTACTGGCATCCCCCTTGGGGAATATGTTTTGTGTTTTGTTTTGTTATGTTATTTGAAACTAATAAAGCTTACTGAATTAAAAAAAAGAATATTAAAATAATTACAAGTAGTTGCAATTGGATACAGGGGAACCCATATTCAAAAGTCCCAGGCTGTATCATGCAAGTGTCTGCACCACGCAACTGAGATGTGCAGGCACAAAATAATGGTATATTCAAAAACTGCACTGTAAGATGCAATCGCACATGTCCAGCTGAATATCCTGAACATGCACGATCACGCAGAGAGAGATGTGTGGCATGGCAGGTGATCTGGGACCTGTGCGGAGCATAGGGAAATGCATGATACAAAGCCACTTGTGCAGTGTGCAAAATTGCAATATTCAGCCAGGATATGCAAATGACCTAAACTCATTTCCCACATGGGCAGCTCATTACTGGAATGTATTCAAGCCATACACAAGGCATGCACAGGTCCAGCTTTGCAGGGCTGCCCCACCACTCCACAAAGGTGAACAGAAGGTACTGCAGCCTAGTGGGCAGGTGTGATGGTATGTTTGTGTGTGGGTGGGTGGATTGCATTGGCCTGGGTACAATGCTATTAACCATAGTCATGTACAGGGTCAGACTGGGGTACAGGGGGCCCACCTGGACAGTGGCCACGGGGTCCACCTGGACAAGCAATGGGGGGGCACAGGGTGACACAGTCTGATCGGTATACCACATACATGTGCACTATTTAAATAATATCATTATTATTATTAATAAAGAAAACCTAAAGAAGAAACATTAATGTTACCTTTACTCTCTATTTTCAGCATGAATTCAATATAACCCTTTTGTTTTATTTATTGTTCAGCTGCTGATGTAGCAACTTTTTTTTCCATTTTTGTGCAAATAAAATGGATAGCTATCAAGACTGGACTGGACTGGACAGACAAAAACTGGACCTTTGAAAGACACATTTTCCACTTCTAGTTCTAATATCCTACAACATGTCAACTGTTTCCTAGCTTACCTGCTACTTTAATGTCCTCAACTTCATAGGCAAACTTAAAGACAGGACTGATATTCCACATGATGCGGAGACTGTACATATGAAAGCATTGGAACATGGAAATATTACAAAAAATGCACCACAAATATGAAAAATACTGATGGTTAGTTTTCTTAAAACAAGTTGATGGAAAAGGCATGCAACAAAAGTAAATAATGGCACATCTGAACTGGAACTTCTCCAGATTGACAATAATATGCATTCCTTAACTTAAAGAGCACCTTTTTCAGTGCTGCTAACAAATAAGTGGAAGTTCTCTTACCTTCATGGGAGCTCCTCTGAGGCCCTTTCATCATTTTCTATACTGCTCCCCAAAGGAAGGAAGAGACCATAATTTGCCCCCTAGGGTGATCCCTTCCACTTCCTTATTGTAGCTCCTTTCCTGCACTCTGACATTTTATGATGTCTGTACAGAGAGAGAATGGGGATGCACTCTATTCAAGACTATGAAGCATGATTTACAAACCCATTTTCTTGCCATTTAACTGGACAGTTGGTGAAATCAGAACCTGGGTTCAACTAACAAGAACCTTGTTAAATGGCCAGATAATTGGTTTGTAAATCACGCTCCACATACTTGAATGGAGCGTGCCTCCACACTCTCCCTATACTGACATCACAAAATGTTGAAGCGTGGGGGCAGAGCCAGTGATAAAGAAGTGGAAGGATCATGCAGCTAGCCCCTTGGGGCAAAATATGATCTCCTCCTTTCCGTGGGGGGGGGAGGCAGTACAGAAAATTATGGAAGTGCCTCAGAGGAACTCCCATGGAGGTAAGCGAGCTTCCTCTTATTTTATTTCTGATACAAAAATTATCAAGAAAGCTGCTCTTTAAAATACAGGATTCACGAATCAAACATGCAGTAACAGTCACTATGCCTCAAAAGGACAGGCACATTACAAAATGCATCAGTCCTACAAGGAGGAAATAGAAGCAACCAAGAGCCTTTCCGATCGATTCTGATAAACATCATATCATCCTTTTAGTAGGTGAATTCACTACTTATAGTTTGCATGCTATTGCTATGATGATTTCTTTGACAGCAAAGTTAGCCAGCAGCAGGGCCAAACAGTTAAGGTCTTCTTGTAATTCTTTTAGTGCTGAGTTGAGAGATACCCAACAGAGGTCAGATACACATGTTGAGTAAGTGCTTGAATGACCACAAATAATATAAAATACTTAAAGCCTGTGGAATCTTTGTGCAGTGTATAGCTGAAATATGTGATTATACTACTGTATAGAAGGTTATATTTACTATTTGTTTATTTTAGCTATATTTACTATTGCTGACAATCGATTAAAAATGGATAGTGAAAAATAATAGACAGCTGATTGTCAGTAGTACTGTATTGGAGAGTAAGCTGTCTGTGCTAATTCTATCAGACACAAATATGTATAGAAGGTTGACTCCCACTAAATATAAAGGATGCTAATTCAACCTGTTATACAGTAATACTGGACTATGTAAATAATTGCACATTATTGCACACTATTAGCAGTAAAGGCTTTGTCATATTAGACCTGAAAAATTATTGAAATTAGTTAATGGTACCACTTATTTTGTTTGTGCTGTACATATTGCAGTGTGGTATGGTAATAAATAAAGGATTCTTTCATTTAAAATTAGTCTTAGGAAGAATCAGGTCCTTAATTCTCATTTGAATGAGTCCTCTGCTAAGGCTTCCAGGATAAGATATCTTGTCAGTTTGGTCACCATACAGCTTTGCAAAATTATGTTCTGATGAAAGGTTTAAGGTTTAGAAAAGAACTCACTCCTGTTGTTAATGACTCTCAACATATGTCATGGACATCTGCTGTATTTCATGGCCATACACTGTACAAATATAGTGTTTGCAGTCACTACAAACAAGTTAATTACAATATCTCAGAATGAATGTCAATTACAAATATGTTGCATTCCAGCATTAGGTAAATACTTGAAAACAGTAACTAGAGAGCTCAGGAAACATCATTGTTAATTAATGCATTTGTGGGTTCATAGAGACTGCTGTCACATTCATAACAAAGAAAAAACATATAAATTAAAAATACAAGCATGCAAGTAAACCAAGAGCAAGCCATGCATGACTATATAGATGTCTCAATATCCAAAAGTGTTAATGGTACCTTGCATTCATCTATTATAACAGAGTTGTGTCCTGAATAAACACACTGGTTGGAGTTGTTTTCCCTGTGGTTTTTCATGTCGTCATACACTGACAAAGTCTTGGTCATCTCTATGTCTTCCAGGTGACTGTGATGGGCATCAATAGCATCCAGCTCTGCTTTAGAGAGATGATCTACAATGCCAGCACCAAACGAGTCCCCAACTACATTTACAGAGGTTCTCATTCTGTCCCTAAGAAATAAAAAAATTAAAAAAAATGAGTAAAAACCTCTCCAAAGGAAACTGCCAATATCAGAAAACAGTGGAAGGGTCTGGGAAATCCTTTCTGTTTCATGTTTTTTTTTTAAATTTGAGATTTCTTCTTTCATGTCACGCTGTATGCCCCATCTGTTCCCCTCAAACTCTTCTTTACCAAGCACTGAAATGGAGGGACTCTGCCAACTCTGTACTAAGAGCTGCAGGTGTATTAAACTGCGAGCTGCACACTTGGCCAGACTTGATAGACCTATGGGCCTTTCTCTGCCGGCAATTTTGTATGTTCGTATACTTTTCTGGCCACCTCCCACAGCTCTCAAAAAGTCCAGAAAGCTGTAGGCACAATGGAAAAAACTACAGAGGCCCAGGTGTTAAAACCATACATCTTTGAGCTGCTCATCACTATTTTCAAATCCAGAGTGGCTTGCAATCACCATCTGCACTGTTAAGAATGCTTGCCGTAGACATAGTAAGAGATCAGTCCTGACATTCAAACGTTAGTGCCAGCGTTAACTCGGTTTGTATTGGCACTGTAGGGAGGGGCCATATTCAGAGGCCTCTGAAGCACCCCCCAAACTCAGCAGGCCAATCGGATAAAATACCACTGCACCTATGCAAATGAGGGGGTCCCTCATGCATAGTGGCACAGTGGCATTTTCAAAGGTTTGTGGCAGCTGTAAACAGACCCCTCCCCGTGCGGCACTTTTATCACCACTAAAAATTACCTTTTATCCAGGCACTAAGCCTGTGCCCCCTCCCAAAGGCAGGGCAGCTATACTGCAGCCACCCACTCCTGTGCTAAGCTGCCCCCATACCCCAGTACATGTATTAAGTGAAATCCCTGGTGGTACAGTGATTCCCCACAATCTCCTAGTACAGCACTGTTCAATAATTCACCTGGTGGTTCATTGGTTCCCAGCACCCCCAATTAGTCAACTCTCTGATGTGTCTACTGGTATGAGTACTGTAGAAATAGCTGTTTCTACAGTGTGCATGCTCACTGACAGCTCTTACAGTGGCCGGCTGCAGAGGTAAGAGGAGGGCTGTGCCGGTCACAGTACTCCTGTAAATGAGTACTGGACACCATAGTGAGAGGGAGTGCAGGGAGGTTGGATGTGAGCAGGTGGGCTGGGTGAGGGGTGTGGGACTGTTCAGAGGGACCACTGGACATGAGAAAGCTGACTAAACAGACTGGACGATGGGGTGTGGGGAAGCCACTGAACCACCAGGGTGTACTAAACAGTGCTGTACTAGGAGATTGAGGAGTATATCACTGGGCCTCAGGGATTTGTTGAACAGTGCTGTACTGGGAGATCGGGAGGAACCACTGGACCACCAGGGAGTGTGTTTTAATGTGCACCACTGAAAGGGAGCTGCTGCGCCCGTGCAGATGGCCCTTTAATTCCTTGCATGCCCAATTTGCTCATTTGCATTCTGGGGTTGAATACTGTCCACAGGGGACCTGGTGCTATGCTATTTTGGGTAGCGCTATCTCTTGTGGGCCATATGCAGCCCTTGTCCATGTCAGGGCAGAGCAGATTCACTTAGTGTTGTGCTAATATGAACTGATTATCAGTCAGATAGTGCCATTCTTTGGCAAGTACTATGCATCTCAATATCACTATGGTCGTGGGTGGGGGGTGGGATGGGAGCGCAGGGGCAAGAGCAGCACAAATGGCTGTGCTTGTCCAGTTTTCAATATCAGGGCCGATCATGTTTTAGATGGTGCCGGAATTTGTGTTTAAATTCAGATGTAAGCACCATTTGTGTCTGAATTTAGACACAAATTATCATATTACTTTCACAAATGGACATGACTTGATTATCTAGAAGGTAACCACTGGACAGAATCAGTAGGATACAGGTGCATGTGGCTAGTGGAATTTAATTTGTGTCCATCCTTATGAAAATCCCATCCTAGGTGTTTTAAGCACATAAAATGTTTCCTATACTGTATATAGGGGATTTTAATAGGACTATAACTGTCTAATTAACAATGATTCTGGTCACTTTCATTTTTCACAGAAGGCCCAGAACTGGTGCGGATGGTAGAGCCTGTCTAACTTCTGTGACGCAGATTTTTTTTATATACTCATTTTTGAAGTATGGTGCAACTGTAGGGGAAAATATCCCTGGTTGCACCTTACACCAAAACAAGACCAGTGAAAATCCAGCATGGGAGCTAAAAGGGCAATTAGTTTTAAAAATAAGTAATTTTTGTAGGAAGATGCACCTGCAGTATAAAACTAAATGGATGAGTACATTTTTTTTTCAATTCTATTTTAGACTGTCAGGTCAGGCAGGGATGTACCCCATTATTTTATCCATAGACCCCTGCCCCTAGCTGGCTTTACCCCATGCTGCCTGGACCAGGGGCTAACACACCACAGTAGGCTCGGGGGGGGATGCAAACAAACTGTATTCCCTATCCGAGACTTATGCAGGAGTCATTTCAGTGGGGGCAGGGGCTGGAGAGCCCAGTGTGCCATACTGCACAGGTTGGAGAGTTTTTTCCACTTGGTTTCCCAAGCAGCTCGGGCCAGTGATGGCGTCAGTGGCACGCCATATAAGATCCCATGCATACCAATGACTGCCAAGTGACCAATCCCCTGCTACCAATGAGAAGTTAGGCACACCAACAACTGGCCACTGGCAGAAGGCAGATTGTTTCTGACTGCTTCCTCTCACCCACCCTGGAGAAGAACAGTCCATTAGCTCCTCCTCCCTCTGTTTGACCCTCCAATGATCCAGGCTTGTTCCTGAGCCCAGATCATCGGCACCACAAGTGGTAGTGCTAATACTTGTGCCAGCATGCTGGTTAAGCCATTTTTTTCCATTGATTACATTTCTGATGTTCTTCCCTTATCCCACCTAGGCCAGTCCTACCTACCTGCCAACACTGTGGATCTCAACAAAGCCAAGGCCCTTTAATCCTAGTGCCATCCATACTGAGAGAACCCTCACTAGCATTGACACCCCGACCAGTTGCAGTGGCGTCATGCCATTGAAGGCACACTGATCCTTCATCTCTGTGCCCTTTCTGGGGCTCTTGTTGAGTTGCTTAGGAGTACAGAGGACAGAAGATGCTACACTCTGCAGAAATAAAGGGAAGGAGGCAGCACCATGGCTGTTATGGCTATGCTCTCCCCCAGGTGTGAATGCATGGATGTCAAGGAAAGGGCTTTGTGTTGGTGCCTATATGCCCTCCCATGGCTGGGCTCCCTGTAGAGCTCAGACACGCACAGTGAAGACGGTACTAGATAGGGTTCCCCTCAGAAAAGCTCCCCATCCCAAGGGCCACTAGTGGACAGCAATTCTGGAGGGAGCTCATCGAACTCTCTCCAGAGCAGAGGGTGTGTCCCTGGGACAACGCCTCCATGTCTGCCTCTGCTAACTGGGATCACATGGTTGGGACATGAAGCATCGTTACTGATGCTTCATGTCCCAACCATGTGATCCCAATTAGCAGGCGAGCACACAAGGCCATCACAGCAGCCTGTGGTCAAGCACTATATATGCAGTCCTATTGTTGGGGGCCCACAGAAATGTTATATCTTTTTTTTCTGTTAACTAAAATTATCACAAGAACAAACCATTAAAACAATGCTGTGCTGAATGAAGATTCAAATACCCATTTTGATCAAGAAGGTATTTGGGGGTCAAAGTAAGTTTACATTGTACCTTTAGGAATATAGAAAAAAACCTAACAATTTACCGTACACAACACACAGATGAACACACCATACAATTATGGAAGTACAGCAACTAGATTGCATGTGATTTACAATCAATGGTGAATCAGCGTTAGACAAAAACATTTTCTGCTTTTATATCCCTTTGTCTCTTGCCACAGAACAGCAATTATTAGCAATGATTCCTGCAACAAATGCTCTATGTCTTTTTGGTGATGCCCGCTCCCACCATTAAGACTACACTGCATCTCCATTGATGGTTCTCCATATGTAAACAGTTTTAAATTATAAACAAACAGTAATGTGAGGCAAGAGGGTTTGGAAAACTACATACCTGGCCACTAACCTTTCCTATAGAAAAGAAGTTGTAGTAAATGTTTAGCATTATAAATGGCTGGTCTCCCTATGTTCGCATTATGCGAGTGTACTTCAGGCCTTTTGTAAGCATCATGCTATGTTATAAACTTTGTGGAACTTATGAATCTCCCATATGTGACCCAAAATTGAAGCTCTAAGGCTGTTACATGCTTGAACAGTGCTACTCTGAAATGAATATTTCATAACTATTAAGCCTTAAAAATCTACTTTACTTTTCAACCCCAATGTGCTCTGAATTCCTTAAATAATCATGTTGTATGTGCATTTTACTTGGTATACTTCACATCTAGCTGCACGCATTACAGTGCGAATTCTTGTATTTACGTCTTAGCACACAGAATGCTTTTTAAATGGTGTGCTGTCACTTTAAACCAGGTCTTTTAAAATCTCCTCTGTTCACCTGTGTGTTATCCCTCTGGTGATACTGTAGTAGTGAAACCAGTCTGGTTTGTGTGTGCGACCCGGTCTGTTGCATAAACAGTTTGTTGTTTTAAATATTTCAGAATAAAGAAACCTTTTACTGATAGATGAATGGTGCCGGAGTTTGCTTTTCTTCACTTCTGATATACAGAGTCAAATGACATTCAGATCAATAGCCATACCATTTCTCAGGCCCAGCTGCAATGGTCTGGCTTAAATTACATCCCCAGAAAAATGAATGAAAATCTTTGTGATTTGGTGACAGGAAAAGTGTTAAAGGAATGTAGCTTACAGGAAAGCAGTGAGGACTAGTGGTCAGAGCACTGAGCCTTGAAACAGGAGATAACAGGTTTGAACACCACTAAAGGCACTGACTCATTGCGAGATATTGAATGAGATATTGCACAACAAACTTCGCCTGCCTCTGCTTCAATTATCAAACTAAAAAAGTGAGTATAAGCAGGGACCCACTGCAAATTAGATGTTATATATTGTATAGCATATGGTTACCTCTTGTTGTCCATGAAAACTGAACAGCTCAAAATCTTTGTTGTGCAGGTTCCAAATGGTTATGCATGTTTTAGTGTGTCGCTGTGAACATTCTACACAAAACTGAAACAACAACATCAGTCTGAGCGCTGCTTTAACTCGGTGGCAATGCCACGGTGAGTAGGTAAGAACATCTTTTTAGTATGAATGACAATATACTATAAAAAATAGAATATACAGTAGATATCCATACATAATTTGGTGTGTGTTTCCACCTTAGGATTATGAGGACTTTGGGGACCTTTTAAGATTCGCTACTGAGGATCCTGTGATGTCTTCTCAACCCCTTACTGAAAACACTGCCTTGCTGAGTATGAGTTTATATACACTGTCCTCTATGGTGGGATATCCTGTGTAAAAAGATTTAACTGATTCTTTTTCTAGATTTTAACCAAAAGCTTTAAAGTTCACAATTTAGAAAATTGTAGTTGTTTCATCAATAGGGCATTTTCTCTATAAAGATGAGGCTGGGCAATACAGACACTAAATTACATCACTACAGTCCCAAGGCTCACATGGGTCAACCATTTTTATACCTGCAAAGGATCATTAGTCATGTTGGTGCAGTTAACTCTTACATTAATCATCAGTTTCAGTACAGTGTTGGTTTAACAGGAGAGCAAAAAAGGTTTATCAGATTAGTGCTTTCCCTTTACTAAGATAAAAGGAAGGAGGTGTACTGATCCTTTGACATTGCTGGTGCCTCAGAACCCTTTGCATTAGGAAGGAGAATACTTAGCAAACATACCTAAGGGAAATGGGGGCGGCGGACCTTCATTCTTGGGGGCAGAAACACATCAAGAAAGTGAATTATTTGCAACTCCCAAACTGTACTGTTTATTAATATCTCCATCTCGCTGTCTGTTTATTTATAGAATCATTCAAACTGGAAATTTTGGGAAAAGATCAAGAGCACAGCACCATGGGAAATGTACTAAGACAAGAAAGATAATGGAATAATATTGAAATGCTAAGTGTTAACATACAGTACTGGATGGAAGAGGGCAGCTTAGGTAGGTGAAATATATTATTAATCTCTCTTCTCCTCTACCCCCCAAAAAGAAAGTTGACCTGATAAATTAGATGATGCATTTGTACTGAGCCTAGAGGAAGCGGGTAGATACAAATTAATAATTCAAAATTTGAAAAAATTACTCATCCTGTTTCTTCCTTTTTGATTTTCAGTTTAGACTAGAATTCACAGGATAAAATAGTTTGCAAATAAAATATCTACATTGTGAATATACAGTATAATGCTGCAGTTCCTGCATTGCATACTTACAAGAGCCAGTCAACAGCAACCAGCAAGCTGATATCCTGAGTTGGAAGACCCACGGCTGTGAGGACGAGAAGCATGGTGACCAGACCTGCACTGGGTATACTGGCAGCACCAACACTCGCTAGGGTGGCAGTCAAACTGCAAAATAAGCATCTCAGTAATGTATCAGAGGATTATATACATAACATGAGAACATCAGTAGAGCAACAGAATATTATTTGGATCATGCACATTCCTGAATAGAATGCTATATCAATATGACATATAGTAAAAGGCAAAAGTGACATCCACACAGTTGACTGAATGTGTGACCCAGTTTGAGTCTTCCACTGCTCCCTTTTTCCATAGGGAAAAATGAGCAGAAGAAACACTGCCTATCCGCTGCATATCAATGGTGCATAGGCAGCCTTAAGTTAGTAAGCGGTGCATCTGGGGTCCCATGGATCCCCATGGCATGCATCGAAGAGGTACATCCTCCTTCTGCATTTGATTCCCTGGCCATTTGCACAGATATGCATACAGATGGTCCAAGAGAGTGGCTGGGGTGTGGCCACACTCTACACCATTCACTAAGGCATGGAGTGCTAGGTGAGGTGGGTGTAGGCTATGTAAGTAGGCACCCTGTTGAAGTGCAGCTCCGGAGGGACTGTACACCTTCCTAACATATTACCCCAGCTCTCCAGTCTGGTGGAGATGGGTAGGGCAGCCATTGGGGTGATCGCCCATTTTTAAATTAATTCCCTGGGATGAGTGACATTCCACAATCTCCTGCTCTAAGTCTAGGGGTGGGGCTTTGGACAGGCACCCTGCGGTAGCTAGAAGTCATGAATGCCATGACTTGTGGACCTTCTTGGGCTAGGTACCTGCTGATTGTGCATACCCAGCCTGCACTGGTGCATAGGCACCATTGGTAGTAAATTCAGGGGTACTGTAGCATTAGGAGGCAGTTTTTCTCCCAGAGGAGAAGTACTGTTGGACATGAAAATTATACTATTTTCATGTCCAGCAGAGACAACAGACATGACAAAAGCACAAGTCTTCAAGGTAAGCTTTGACAGATTTCTGATTACCAAGGAAATCTCAGGGCAAAGTGAGTAGTAGGCTGGGTGAGAAATCTCTAGAAATATTTGTTGGTCCTTGCTTATGAAGAAGGGGCACACTTGATGGACCTACAGTGCACTCTGACCTGCAATTACTGTGTTACTATGGAGGCACTGGAGACTAATATTACATACAGTAGTACAGCAGTACCAGCCAGGATGCAACGCAGCGATGCTGCAGCATAACACAGAATGCTGCAGTATGCTGCAGAGAACAATGTAATTCAATGGCAATTAAGCCCTTTTTACTGCAGTATTTGTGACATGTCATTTACTTTAAGTTACGGCATTGCATCATGGCTAGTACCACTGTATATTAAATAGGGAAGATAGATGCAGTCTTAGTGACACAAGGAGCAGACAACACAAAGCTAGCACACTCAAATGACAGTCCATCAATTCAGTATAATTAATAATGGTGACATTTATCTCCTCATTTATTAAACATTCACAGGCATGCCAACCTAATGTAAGAAAGCACTAACTTTTGCATTGATATTTAGGCTCCAGTTAGACCCAGATTCACCATTCCTAGCATCTGCCCCCATTTCTTGATTGGAATAGGTGTTCGCCTGAGATGGGAATTACCTGTCCCATCTCATACTAATCTCTCTGCTGTAAGTTTCTGGATTTGTTATAATGTCAGTATCCTCTGGGCTATTCATCCACAAAGTCTCTTAAAGTATGTCTTCTGACAAATGTAGAGATAAACCCTGCAACTGATTGTAATCATAGTGGCATCGTCATGCTCAACCCAATCCATAAATATGTGACGAGCCACTTCTATCCAAACAGTTTGTCTCCACTTCTCCTTCCATTAGCAAAGTCTCATTTATTTTCATGCTGCAGAAATACTTTTTGAGAGTAATTCTTCTAAAAGATTTGAATAGATCAACTTTGATCTTAAATCTGTCAACTGACAGGAGTAGATACAAAATTGATTCTGTACTTGGGATAAGGGGATGTCTGAAATCTGAACTACTGTAATTTTCACTGTTTTTACAGCTGCATAGTAACAGCTATGCTGATGTATTGTGAACAATGGAGAAAATAGAGCTGGGTCAGAAAGTATGTAACTGAATCTGCTGCATGTTACCTTCTGTCTGTGCAGTGCAATCTCTGCACTTCAATGGTATCCATGAGTCCTGCTCATCTTCTCTGTGTGACTATGCTCCCTCCATCCCCTTCTCCTAGCAGATCTAAATTCTTGATTGTGACACTATTTTTTTGTATGTGCCACTTCAGCCCTCTCTTACCACCCCCCTACATTCCGGCACCTTGTATAAGTCAAAACCCCACCCATTTCCATTTCCTTCCTCTGAATTGTCTCTCTCACACCGACTCTCCGTTCCCAGTACCCGGTGTAAGTCAAAATCCCTCCCAAGCCTTCCCTCTGCATGCTCTCTCACTCGCACCCTCTGTTCCTGGCCCCCACAGTCCATTAAAAAGCCCTCTCACTCACTCCCTCTTTCTGATCTCCCACTCCCACCTTCTATTCCTGGGAGCCTGATTTCCCACTCCCACCCTCTCTTCCTGGGCTCTGGTGTCCATTAAAATGCTCTCCCTTCCTCTCTTTGTTGCTGGCCCCTGGTGTCCATTCTGTGTGGTGAGCATGCTACGGTGTGGCAAGGATGTACAGAGCTACTGGTGTTGAGGGATGGGCTGTGTAACTCCAGTCCAAAGGTGGGATGGACAACATGTGATCGCACAGCAGCATTGGGGGGTTAATGGTTTTATTGCTGACTGACAGCCATGCTTTCTGTCTCTCTTTATCTGTCATTCTCTGTCTTCCCCCTTCCCCAACATTTTTTTCTTCCATCTTCCAGACTTCCATCTCTGCAGCTCTCAAAGCCTTCATTCCCAGTTCCCATTCCTTCCCCCTCCAAGTATTGCATATACGGTGGCGAGATGGGCAGCCTGTGATCACAAAACAGCACTGAGGAGGAGGAGATGGTTTAATTAATTGACATGAGCCAGGCAGTCTTGCTAGCTCTAAGCCACTTAAAAAGGTAAAGTCCCTCCTTCTCGGCTCTCAAGACATATTTATTTGTGTGACCATTATGTGAAAGACAGAGGCAAAGCTGGAGAGTTGAGTTTAGCACATCAGCTGCCCACTATTTTTTCTGCGTTCCTGATGGTTCACCAACCTGCTAAAGTCTGCAGGCAAATTGAGCTCCCTCACACACAGTAAGCCACCGCAGCAGACAGGGTGACTGCAAAATGTGAGCCTGGAGCAGGATAGCCATTTAACCAACTTGTGAATAGCAGTAAGACCTTGAGTGCTATTCTTTTATTTCTGTGCAAGAGGGTCACGTTCTAGTTCTGGAGGTAGACAGAGATCTGAATGAGGACTAGGATTACCTTTCAATTTTCACCCAACTAGGGTCTGAGCAAGATGAAGACTTAGTGTGTTTATTTCTTCCAGTTTATATGCTGGGAGTGGGAGCTGACTTGACTGATCATTCATGAGCTAGAGGTGTAGTGTTAGACTTTTGACACATGGCTGCATTTTTATGGCTGTATAGTGAAGCTGGATCTGTATGCTGTACTGTGTTGTGTGACCATGCTTGTAAGTTACATGTGTGTGTGGGGGGCAGGGCAAAAAATCCTTGATTGTGAGTGCAGTTTGTGTGTGTGTGTGAATTGGAAGTAGGTATGGAAGAAGGCTCTGGTAGGAGAGGAAAAACATGACTATGCTCTGGTGGTGGTGCTGGTAGCACTTCAATGCCTCCTCTTTCAACAACAGCTGCTGCCACATCAATTTTCTTACCCCCCCCAACAGCCACCACAGTGATTAATAGTGTCCACATTCACCAGCTCTGTGCTGTCTAGTGGTAGAGGACAGTTCTGGAATGCTGGTGACCTGGATTCACAAATGAGCTTGCAGCAAATGAAACAGAGTCTGGCAGGGAGTATACAATCCAAGCAGACACTCTCCTAGGGCAGAGAGGGTTGCCAACATTGCTATCAAGCCACAACTAGATGCCAGGAAGTGGATATACTGTCTGCACCACATATGTTGCCTGTCACTCTCCTACCCCCCAGAACTGTTAAGAGCTTATAGTGGCTGGGTGGTGGGCATGAATTACAGGGAGAAAATTCTGTCCAGCTGGTGCAAGATGAAGCAATGACCACATGTGCAGCCCTCGCTCAGCTGGCACATTGAATGCCTGAACCCTCCCCCAGACTTCAGGTGCTTCAAAATGAGAACATGGACTCTTCCTGAATTAGTCCTGGCCAGGATAAAGGAGCACAACCCTAGAGAGTTAGCTGGGACAGTAAAAGCAACATGCAGGAGATCCAGGGCATCTGTTCGGGAAGGTAGTACATGACTAGTAGAGAGAGACCACACATAGGAGCAAACAAATTAGACCAGAGTAGAAGGTACGCCTCATCAGAATGGGTCATACAAAGAATTAGAAAGTGCCCAGATAAATTATTTTTGATATGATGTACTCTTCCGCATTTAGTTACTTCAAATGTTAAGACACATATCAATACAATCACAGTAGCAGCCATTGTGGCTCTGACCAGAGTTTGTTTGTTGGTGTTGTTGCTCCTCAATGCATATGTTCCCCTAACATTTTCTCTTCCCTCTGCTCCCACCCCCACCCCAGTCTTCCTACATCTTTTTTTATTTTGGTTGATATTGTTTTTTGCCTTTGAGATTGTACTGGAGAATCCCGTGGTTTGGTGATGGTGTATATTTGCACAAGATATTTGTACAATAGACTAATGTACTATTGTTACATGTGTGTTCATTTACACATTTGGGTGTTTTTAACTACTTATATTACCATGCAACCTACAGCCATTTTAAATAATCAATTATTATGAGATATGTAATGGACTCATATTATTTAAACATATAAAAATGCAATGTCAGTGTCACATTAAGTTGACAGAATGTAAATGGCTAGGATACTCATTGAGTCCACCCCCCTGCTAAAGTGCAGTGAGCATGGAATGCTGTCAGGGTGTCCTGATGGACCTTCTGAGATCTGTATAGTTTGCTTTCTTGCATTTAGTTGCCATGCACATGACTGTTTAATAAATGAGGCAGTGATATTTCGCCATTATTAGCCACACTGAACTGAGTGCATTAGCTCTCTGTAGTTTCAGTGAGCTAGTTAGTGTTGTCTAGTCTAGTTAATTTTGCTAGTGGCACCAGCAACTTTTTCTTGTACACCTGACTGTTGTTCTTGTGATCAATGACACATGGACCATGGTAACTGAGAAATACAAAGTCGTTCACAGGAAGCACTAACACCTACTCACATCTTAAACTGTAACACTTATAGTGGTTTTACACCTCTAGACGCTTTTGTTTTCCTTTTAGCATCTATCCATTAATCTTATACACAGTACTTTGACCTTTTTTCTTCAATTAATATTCTAATTCGTTTACCTTTTTAAATACTCCAAATCTCTGTCTCTTCAGCAGTTACTGTTCTCTTTTTTTTTTGTGCTGCCTGAACATTCTATGACATCAGTAACAGCATTTCAGGCAGTTCAAATGAATAAGGAACAATAACACATGATGAGGTGTGGGTAATGGCCTGATAAGAGCATACCACAGGTGCCTTTAGCACCTGGGAAGTGCTCTTATCAAGCCATAACCCACATCTTAGAGTGCATTATTGCGCTTATAAAATGGGTCCCACGTAAACCCCCCCCAGCAAAAAAAAAATTGTAAAAAAGTATGCTGAAAGTGTTAAACATACAAAACATAGAAAAATAGTCCATCTGTAGTGCAGACTTGCAGACCATACATATTATCCAGTCAGTAGTGGGTGTTAGTGTCTCTTTTTCTCTCTTTTCCCAACTCTGTCTCTCCTCAACACACAAACAGTTAATTTTTGTTTAATTTACTTTTATTTAGGCTTTGTTTTTAAGTTGCAGCCAGTGCCCCGCTTGACTTTGAGTGAGCATGTCCCTTAGCAGTGGCCGTACAGAGCGATTTCCACTTCGTGGTTTTCCAACCGAAATGTCTGGGATTTTCACTTTGTTTGGTATTTCCTCTCATGGATGGGGAGGGGTGGCTGGGAGGGTTGGACAATGGAGACTGTAGATGCTGGAAATGGACTGGAGACTGCAGCTTGTGATCATAGTCACTGGTTCTTGTGCGTGGTTTGAAATAGTGGGAACAAGAGCCATACACATGCTATGGACTGATGGGCAGCAAAGAAAACTAGATAATAGGTATTAAATCTGCAAACTTTTGTTTTTGTTGTGCAGGTAGGGGAGGAATGTTGGATATACTGTGCAGTATGTTTGCAGTTTGTCTGGTGGCACCACTCTACTGGTGCAGCTGTTGAGGTTCCATGCTGGATGCTAGCTGACGAGCTGCAATGGGAGAGTGATGGCATGGACTGATTTCACTGTGTGCTGCATTTTGGTTGGCACAAGTAGTGCCTGATGTAAAGTTATGTCCTGATAAGAATACAGCTGAAAACCTGTATCAGCCAATCAGAATGGAAGAAATTTTGTGCCCATTTTATAACAAGGAATTGTGTAACTGATGTAATGGAATATCTTAGAAATGTGAAAAGAAAGAGCAGTAACTGCTGAGGAAAGTGGAACACTATGTAGATCTGATGGCACCCCAAACCTAGATTATTTATTTATCAAAAACAGTCAAAATATGTCAGAATACATACCTGCCATGGAAAGCAAAATGGAAACGAAATTAACTACATAAAAATAATTTCCTTTCACATTTAAGACTAACTATTTTAACACTAACTAGGATGTGTTTATTGCTATTCTTAATTTGCATGCCTCATCAGATAAAAAATATGACTCAAATGGGTTTAAAACAGCTGAATTTCATATAGATCATTTCTAAATTATTTTTCATTTCCATCCAGTAAGGGTGACAGCTCTGACAAAGTGGCTTGGTGGAAGAGCTACCGCCTGCCACACCAGCAATCTTTGTTCGGGAGTTGGCTCGGGTTTCTTGGGGTCAGCTGGGAGGGACAGTGCTGAGTGTCTAAGGGACTGCTCTCTTCCTTTGCAGAGGAGAGGCTTGTTGCTCCACTGTACAACTGCCACCAGGCAGACACTGGTTGGGCTGCAGATGTAAGCGGCATGTAGGGTGTGGCTGCTGATTGGCACGATGCGTCTGTGCCTCTGCATGACATGTGCTGATGTCTGCTTTAGAAGCTGGGGAAAGGGGAGAAAATGAAAATGCGTGACAGGCATCTTGAAGCCCTGACTCAAGCCATTACCCAGGACACCTGCCACTTCTGGATGCAGTCTCCATGGTGGGGGAGTAAAGCTCTCCCTCTCCTGGCCCTGCTACGGTGGGGGGGGTGGAATCCATGGGGAACTCTAAGGCATATAAGTCCCAAAGGAGATGGCTGCTGGTCAGGGAAGGCAGGGACAGAGTTGACAGAATGCCTGCCCTGAGAGGGAAGAAAGCTCTATGGAAAGTGAGGGAGACAATTCTGGACAACAGGGAAATGTAAGCAAAGTTATACCTTCAGGACTATATATATATATATATATATATATATATATATATAGTATATCGAGATAAACTTGAAAAAAGCAAGGCCCTCAGAAGAAGGATGAAAGTGAACACAGAAGATAGTGGAAGGGGTCAAAGAAAATGATAAAATTCTGTAGATATATAAAGGAAAAATATCAGGCAAATTATAGCATAGAAAAATAAGGCAAAATGGAATAAGTGGTAGAAAGATGAAGGAAAAGCAAACACTACTGTGCTGTACTTTGGTTCTGCGTTCATGGTGGAGGCTTCAGGCCCAACTACTGATAGTAAAAACGGACTCAACAATAACGATAGCCACAGATTACAGACAAGGTCAATCGAGTCTGCTCAACTGCGGTGCTCCTGATCCAGAGATTACTTTGGGCCTCACCCCCTCTCCCCCCCAGCCCCCAACCCAGACTTTCTCTTCACCTTATCCCACCTCTCTTGAAGCCTTCAATTGTCTTATGGGTGATAACCTCAGATAGGAGTTCATTCTATACTGACACTACTTCTCCATAAAAAAAAGTGTCTTCTGACCTCCTTCCTGAATCTTCCCCTGCCAGCTTAAGACAGTGCCCCCTAGTGGTGCTGTTATCATGGACACAGAAATGTTCCCTGTATCCACCTTGTTTATACCTTTCAGGTACTTGAAAATTTCAATCATGTCCACTCTTCCCCTCCTTTCCTCTAGTGAGTACCTGTTGATTTCTTTCAGCTGATCCTCATGAGACCTGCCCTGCTTCCCTGAACCATCTTTTTTGGTCTGCTCTGGATTGCCTCGAGTTGGCAGATATAGTTTTTCAGGTAAGGGCTTCAGTAGTGCACACCATACTCCAGGTACAGTCTCACTAAGGATTAGCAGAGTGGCATTATAACATCTTCACTTCTGCTCATGAACCCGCTAAAAATGTAGCCTAGCATTCTGTTTGCCTTGGCTACTTCCTTCCTACACTATGTGGCCAGTTTAAGATCATTGTTGATAGTTATCCTCAAATCTTTCTCCTCCACTGTTTCAGTGACCCTGAATCCCTCCCCCCACACTGACTATACTCTACCCTTGGATTTTTCTTTTCTATTTGCATGACCTTGTACTTCCTTGCATTGAACCTTGGCTGTCAAGTGCTTGACCACCCCCCCGAGCTTAGGAATGTCCTCCTTTACCCCTCTGTCCAAGTTCACCCTCCCACAGTGTTTGGTGTCACCCCCAATTACCATTCCCTCTATCCCTAATGTAATTTGTGAACACATTAAACAGCACTGGTCCGAGCCCTGGCACTTGTGGGACATCACTTGTAACCTCACTTGTACCTGAGAGCTCCCATCACCACCACTACCCTCTGGTTCCTACCACTAGTCTAATTTGCCACATGCTTGGTTAATTTACTCCCTGCCCCAAGGTCCTCCAACTTACTGATTAACCCCTTGTGTGATGCTGAGTTAAAGGCCTTGCTAAAATCCAAATATAGAATGGCAACCACCTGACTCTTGTCCACCGCTGTTGTTACCCAGTCAAAGAAGTTACTCGGGCTGGTTTGGCAGGACCTCCCTGACATGAACCCATGTTGCCTCTCAGAAACCCTCCAACATCTGAAAGATGAAAATAGGTACACATGTGTTTGAGCGGGGGGGGGGGGGCGCACCCCCACTATTGCCAATGCTCATGAGTTTCCAAGGACCCATTCAATTAATGGCATATCTTTCTGCATGCTCTTGTTAAAACAAAAAGTTATAGGAGGTATTAATACTACTAAAAAAGGAGAATTTGTATTTGGCCATTTGAGTTAAAGAGTCACTTGACTCCAGTTAGAGTGTTGCTTGGCTAAGCAGTTTAAAAAGAAGAAAAATGTTGGCTACATCATCAAGAACATCATAACATATGGGCAATGCTACAAACAGCTGGTCAGTTACTCCCAATGAAGACTGTCTGATTTATTTCTTGAAGTTCTGCCTTACCTTACGCAGCTGCTGTTTGGATGTTGGCTGGGCTCAGAGTGCAGCACTGCAGTGAGGGGATCGATGATGTCTCCACGGTCACAGACCCACCCAACCTGATGGTGTTTTGGAGAAGAAAGATTACAGACTTGTTCAGCTAAGTCTGATTTAACTTAGCACTGCTGCACAATTAAAACCTGAGCCACAGGCAGTGGGATGGATGGAGGAGAGATGCTGTGCTCGTCTGGAACAAACACCCGATGTGCTGGTAATAAATTGCTCCTCAGCTCAGTGACTGACAGCTGACTCTAGATCATCACAGAGACACTCCCATCAAGTGTCAGGGGAACATCCAGACTGTAGCAGCTCAGCTACTTCTGGGGGTCACAGGTGAGTCGGCGGCACCAGCTCATGTCAGTAGAGTGGTGGTTACCATGGGCACAGGACAGGACGGACGCTTTCATTCCCCTCTTGGACCACCGTGTTTGCACTCTCACTGCAGCAGACAAGATTGGAGAAAACTATGATAATATGTTTTTCCCCGTCTCAGGCCACCATGCTTGAACTAGTTGCACTCACCACAGCAGACAAGATTCATTGCCGGGAACTACATAATAATAAATTAAAGCATTTTTCAGGTGGCCAAAAATCAGTACGCACTTAGAAGTAGCCTGGATCAGGTACCACTATAAGAAATCCAGTACTGAACAAGCCAAAACAATACAGTTGGAGGGTCTGCTCTCATCCTGTAGCTTGTTGGCTTCAAGGAACTCCACTGTTCTTTCCTTCAGAGTGGTCTTCATGAGCTTACAGGCAATGGAGGACAAACTGACTGGCCTGATGTTCTCTGTATCATCTCTGGACCTACTCTTGTGTAGTGGTACCACATGTGCAGTTCTCTGTTCCTGCTGTACCAGTTCTGTATCCAAAGAGCTGTTGAGCAAGTCCACTACTGAAGCAACTAGCTCTGCCACCAGTTCCCTCAGCACCCTTGGGGGCATGCCATTTGGTCCCAGGGACTTGTTTACCTTTAGGGATATGAGCCCTTTCCTAACCATGTCCACCATTACACTGTCCTTAGCCATGCTCCACCCACCATCCTCCCTCATGGCACTGACCCATCTTTTTCTTTAATAGACAGCAGTATTTGTTCAACACCTCTGCTTTCTCTTTACTGCCTTCCACCCACCACCCCTCCTTTTTTTAGCCCAACTATACCTGCCTTTGTTTCTGGTGTACCTAAAGGAGGCTTTCTCTCCCTCCATAATCCTCTTTGCAGTTTGTAGCTCCTTCCTAGCCTTGGTCAGTGACCCATGATGTAGGCAGATAAAAAAACAGTGAGACCAAAGTCAGCGAGGGAATTATAGTGAGGACGAAATGGTGACAAGTGTTTTACCCCCACTCCAAGGCACTACGACCTTAGAGTTGGCTATATAAGTATGGGGGAGAGGTGTTGGGGGGGCAAAGCTGCTGTTTGTGTCCCCACCAAAATTCCGTTGTGATTCTGGAGTCACCGTTTCGGAGTTGCCGTTATCACATAGAACCGTCTTGGCCTGACCATCCTGCCAGCCTCTCTAGCTTTGTCCAGGTAGGCCCCCCTCATCCTTCCTGCACTTCCTGTATTTCCTATATGACCTCCCTACTGAACCAGCTAGGTATCCTGGCCTTGGAACACTTTCCCTTCTGCTTTAGGCATGTGATAGTGGCTTCTGCGATCCCTTCTCTGAGCACTGTCTACTTCTGATCCACACTCATATCTTCCTCAAGACTAGCTAGATGTCCCTTCAAATCTCTCCCATCCTGCCATAGCAGATCTTCCTGAAATCAAGCACTTTTGTTTTCATGCTTAGTGTATCTGTCCTCATGTCAACTCAGAACTAAACCATCCGGTGGCCACTATTCCCCAAGGACTCCTCCACCATAATATCTCAGATGTGATCCCCATTCATAAGTATCAGGTCCAGAACATCTTCCTCCTGAGTTGGCTTGGTTATCCCCAAACCAGAAACCCATCCTGGACAGCATTCAGTAACAGTTGACTACTGGCACAGGCAATGGATGGGACACCCCAATCCACCTTAGGCAAACTGTAATCTCCCATCACCACCGCTTCATTTCTTTCATCTGCCATCCTGATCATGGCACCCAACTCCCTGTCCCTTCCACATCCTGATTTGGTGGTCTATATACTACACTCAGTTTTAATTTTATTTCTGCTGGCAACTGGATTTGAATCCACAGTGTCTCTAATTTCCCATCCCCAATTTCCTCCCTAGTGGCAATAATGCTCTCCCTGATGTACAGTGCCACTTCTTCCCCTTCTATTTCTCCCTGTCTTTTAAATATAGGACATACCTAGGAACAGAGAGATCCTGGTCATGATATGGGGTAGCCCCGGTCTTGGTAACCTCCACAAGATCCACCTTTCTCTCTGCCATCATGGCCTGTAAGTAGTCCATCTTATTCCAGAGACTTCCAGTGTTAAGGAACACTGCCCTCCACTAATCCTGCTTCTGTCCCCTCCTTTTTGATCAAATATCTCCCACCACTTCTGCTTGATGACCCTCCCCCCTGTCCTCCCCTCCTTGCTTTCTGTCACTCCATCCCCGTGCCATTCCCACCACATTCTCCGTTCACTGGTCCCCCATGCAGTTTACCTGAGGTGGGGATTGATTACCTCCTCCTTCATAAAATCCTTCACTATGTTCCCTTCTTACTGATCACTCTGTGTACTTTAACTAAGGGGGCCTTTCTGCCCCCTCATCCGGGAAACCCTTGATGCTGTGATCCTTGCTGCCCCCTACCCATTTAGTTTAAATTTAAGCTCCTGTCTATAAATTTCCTAAACTGGTCCACTAGCAGCCTGGTTCTCCTCCTACTTAGGTACAATCCCTCAGGTGCATTAAAGGTTTTGTCGTCCCACCTCCAACCCCCCGTCCTCTACATATCCAAATTCCTCCTCCCTACACCATTCCTTCAGCCAGCCATTAAACTCCTCTATCCTTTGTTTCCTGGCAGTGCTGACTCTAGGTACCAGCAGCACTTCCAGAAGGCTACCATCTTGCCACCACCCTACATATCTGATACACCAATCTGAACCTCTCCTGAGCCTTCCCCACCTTGTATCCAGCTGGGTCATTGGTACCTAGATGGATGACCACATCTGGCTTTTCCCAACCCCCTGTCTGAGTGAACCTACCTTCAGTCTGATGCACTCAGCTGTCATTCCTAGTAGACACATCACACTCCTTTCTTGCTGCCTTCCATCCCTCCTAGACAACTTAATACCCTTCACTATTGAATCTCCTATCACTATGACTCTGCCTCCATCCTTCCCCTCCTCCACCCCTGTTACAGAGTCTACCTTTACCTGTCCCATCTGACTTATTGCACTCCCTGCTGCTGTTCCCTTATCCCCTCCCACCATTCCATCACAATCTGTCTGCCTAACATCCCCTCTTCTCATATAATGCCCAGTCCATCCCAGCTCCATTTGAACCCTGCTCTGTCTCTCCTCCACCTCCTCTTTACTCCCCTAAGGGTGCCCCTTGTCCTACTGACCTTGCTTCACTTCCTGTTACCCTCTCTCCTCCTGCATCCTCTGCCAGTCCCTTACTACAAACTAGCAGCCTCTCTTCCATCAGAGTGTCACCTAGATCCCCCACTCCTGCAGTAGCCAGTAGTTGGAAGAAATTTCTTACTGGTACCACTGTGGGTGCTCCTGCCACTGCCTCCCCCTCTCTGAACCCATCTTCCACTTGCCTCGGTCCCCCATCCCCATCCCTTGGCTTCCTCATCCTGTAGCAATGGGTTCCAGTGCAAATGGGCCCCTGATTCCCCTTGCACTTACTCTGCTTCTTGACCCTACCCCTGGCCTGGCCCAGCTCTCCTGACTCTTTGCCAATATTCCCAGATCCTTCCTTTACAGTCGCACCTCCACCATCAAAAAGTCTATTCTTCTACACATTGGGCAACCCTTTACCTCCCACATTGTTTCCAGGAACACTGCAACCCCACAATCCCTACAACACACCAAAATCCCCCTTCCTATCTCTAGCCTCAGCATTACATTTCAAACACTACTCCACCTGCCTAAGCAGTCCTACCCTATATCTGGAGAGCATCAATCCGTATTCCCACCTACCTTCACTGGCCTTCCCCAGATAGGAAGGAGTACCAAACAGTAACCCCACCTACCTGTTCTGTTCTCCTGTTCTCCTTTTAACCCTTCCCTGGGTCACACCTGGAAGCAAGCGTTGGCTCAGCGTGCCTTTCCTGGTTATCAACTTTTAAATAAATAACTGACTAAATAAATAAATACATTTGCAGGCCTACCCCAAATAGGGAGAACTAAGCAGTAACTATATGAGTCAGTTCTTAGTCCACAGGAAGTCACAAATACACTACACCAAACACTGTTCCCAGCTCTATCTGATAAAACAAAAAAAAAAAACAGCTAAGGAAGAAGAATCTACTTCTGATGGTGAATGTAATGATGATAAATGGTACAAAGTACAATGCACTAGAGTATGTAAAAACGGTAGAAAGGCACAGCAATATAGCTTCCAGATGCACAATAGATGCGATCACCTTAACACTCTTTCCCCCAACACTCCTGACATTAGTGCACAGCCCCCATCCCTGTTATGTTTTCTACTGGTGACAAATCTCTTGCCCTTATTTCAGGTCCCATTCTCACCCACATTGACCAATATAACCCAGAAATAGTTGAGGCATCACTCATTGATCTTTCAGCAGATCTACTTAGTCAAGCTTCACCTAATGGTTCCATATTTTCTGATGTTCCCTGTCCATGACAAATTTATGTCTTAGGTGACTCCATCACCAAACACCCAGACAGGTCGGTATGTAACCCTGATAAAGCCAACAGGACCTGCTACAGTGGTGCCAGGATATCAGAACTTACTAAAATGTTGAATAACATCATGAAGGATAGTGGTGTTAACCCTGTTACAGTTATACATGTGGGAGCAAATAATACTTTTTGGGACTCTTTTCAAGATATTAAAAAATATTTTATAGCAATGACAAACAAGTTAGTTGAAATTGTGTGTGACATCTGTTTCTCTGAAATTCTCCCAATCCCCCATTTTTCACCATTTAATAAAAAAAAAATTAAATTATAAATGAATGGTTATGTAAATGGTGTTTTCAACAAAACATTACCTGTATTACCCATTGGGAACACTATGACAATCACAATGAGTTATACTGTGTTGATGGATTACATCTGAGCAGACGTGGTAATGCTCTTTTGGGGAAGCAGCTTCTATCAGTCATTAACAACCATTTAAGCTAAGCACTGGGGGGGGGGGAGGATGACTGACATGCCATCATCTCTAAAACCTATGACCATTAACAGCAAACCCATGTGTAATCACTCACATTGCTTAAGTTTTAATGCTATGTGATTGAACCATAAACTGGACAAATTAAAGCTTAGAATTCACCAAGACAATATAGATGTTATATCGATTTGTGAAACCTGGGGAGATGATAAAGCTTTATAGGAAGCCTATATTCCTGGCTTCACCAACTGCAAACTTAATAGGGAGAAAAGGAAAGGTGGTGGGGTTGCCTTATTTGTTAATAGTCAAATAAATTCCATAGATATTACTAGCTATATAAAAAAATCATGATAAACAAACAGAAACTATTTGGGACGAATTATTTCTTTCCATTAATGATTTCCTTATATTAGCTGTTATCGTTCTCCTAACTCATCTGTGGATATATTAGAGGCCATACTTTATGAAATAGAACATGCCAGGGCATTGGGGAATATTGTAGTTGCTGGTGATTTCAATCTAGGTGAAATCAGTTGCCACAATCTTGCTGCTAATAGCAGCAAAGGAAACAAACTGTTGAGCATATATTCTGAGTTAAACCTCAAGCAAAGTATATTAGCACCAACTAGGGAATAAAATATTTTGGAACTTGTCATTAGTGACGATGAGCTGGTTATTAATAACATTCATAATAGTGACCCTATAGGTAACAGTGATCATAATACCATTTATTTTAATATTATTAAAGATTATGCATATAACTCCAATCCCACTATCATATATTTATATGACAGAGCTGATTTAACTACTAGAAAAAAAATGTTATAAGTAAAATTAATTGAGACACTTTTTTATTAAATTCAACCCCAGAACAGTCCTGCTGCTTGCTGTCCTATTAGCGCCCATAACTATCTGTTTCTGGTTCAAAATCTCTACTATCTCACTATCTGACTATCAGCTGGTTACAGTCTTCTCTGCAACTAAGTGGCTGTGCTAAAATGTGATTCAATTACTGTACTGACCTAGGCCTCCTCCTGATCAACCCTGACTGCCATGTAATGAAATGTAATATAATTCTTCATTATGTATTATACAGTACTGTCATCACTGTTAGCTAATGTTTGCTCTATACTTTAATGTATGACGTGGAACCTTTGTAAATGAGACTTTGACTCAAAGGTCTTTCTGAATATTTCCTAATAAATAAACAATAGTTGGGCTAGCTTTAAACACATTATTTGCTATTTAAGGGATTCATTTATCCCATCAAAACAAAAAAACCTTAAATCACAAACAGGCACCTAAATGGATGAACTACTCCATAAGGTAAACCATTAGGCTAAAATGTAAAAAATATAACATCTACCTTAAAAATAAAACTACGGTAAATTTAGATTCATATAAACTAATTAAAAAATGTAAATCCATGATTAAAAAGGCTAAATCTAGATGGGAATATAATTTGGATAGTAACGCAAAAATAAAAAAAATAGTGAACATTTTTATTCATACATTAATTCTTTGAAGAACCACATATGTCAAGTAGGCCCCTTACTTGAAAATAATCTGCTTATTCATGATCCTAAAACCATGGCAGATTTATTTAACAAATAAAATATTTACACATAGTTCCCAAAACATATCTTATTCAAATACACCAAATAATGATCCTTATATTTGTTTTTCCAAAGAAATCATTATTAAAAAATTATTAACATTAAAGGGTAAATACTGTCCCGGTGCAGATACTATAGCAGGTCGTCTTCTATTTCTACTAGCAGATACTATTGCCCACCCCTTAAAAATAATAATTTTTGAATGTTTTTTAGCAGAAAATGACGTTCCAAATGAATGGAAAGAAGTAGATGTAACCTATTCACAAAAAAGGCCCAAAAAACAACTGGGAGAACTACTGGCCAATGTTTGACTTCTTCATATGCAAGCTCCTAGAGAGTCTTATTAAATATATTATTACCCCTACCCTTGATAATCATGACCCTGAGCAACTTAGTTTTAAAAGTGGTAGAAGCTGCCTTACAAATTTATTGTGTTTTTAATAACACATTAGTACCCTCGTTGACAACAGAATACTCTGTGACATCATATTTTTTGACTTCAGCAAGGCATTCAATGTCATGCCACATTGGGCCTTGATTAATAAACTTTGTAAACTTAACATGAACAGTTTTATCATTAACTGGATAAATAATTGGCTACAATATTGGACCCAGCAGGTAGTTATCAGTGGGATAAAATCAAATAAGGGTAGAGTGTCAAGTGGTATGCCACAGGGCTCTGTTCTGGGCCCTTGCCTCTTTCAAGCATTTATATCTGATTTAACAGGTGACTGTCTATCCATTACTACAAAATATACTGATGATGTCAAAACTGGGGGCTCTTATGCAGATTTATCACAAGCCATACTATACAGAATGAATTGGACCTCATTACTTCATGGGTAAATACATGAGGAACGAAACTAAATACTTCAAAATGTAAAGTAATGCAATTGGGTTCAAAAAATTTAAACTATGTATATTCTTTGGCAGGTTCATTGCTTGAAAAAACGTCCAATGAAAGGGATTTGGGTATTACTATTCCAGATGACATGTCTAACAATAAACATCTGCAAGGTGTTATTAATAAAACTAATAGAGTAGTCTGGTCTGTTTTATGGAACATTGGATCTAGGGATCCTGAGGTGTTAATGCCTTTGTTCAGGGAATATGCAAGGCCACACTTGCAATATGCTTCCCAGCTTTGGTGCCTTTACAAAAAATCAGAAGGCAACTCACTTGAAAAAGTTCAAAGAAAATTCACAAAACATATCTCCGGGCTTAAAATGGTGCCATATGAGAACAGACTGAAAACTCTAAATCTGATGTCCCTCTCCACTTGTCATCTTACAGGTGATCTTATGTTTCTTTATGATATAATTCAGGGCCCTACCTTATGGGTGAATTAGGTTTGGACTTTAAAAATTACTCTCATGATATTAGAGGTCACCCATTACATTTAGTAAGGAAATCATTCAATCATATTAGTCGTAAATACTTTTTTACCCTCAGGACAATTGGACCTTGGAATAAATTGCCTCTTTAAGTTGTTATAAGTGAGACTAAAAGCATTTTTAAATACCGACTGGATAAATTGAAAAGTACAGGTTATGATCTTTCCTACTATTTGTTGGCTTAGTATAAGAGCAGTGTGGGTTCTGGCCTTCTTGCTCTTCAACTTACCTTAGTATGAACCACTTTCCTTTGTAGACCTACCCCACATAGGGAGCAGTACTAAACAGTAACCACACCCACTTTCACAGGCCTACCCCAGATGGGGAGGAGGACTCTAGTAACCCCACTTGCCTTTGCAGACCTAACCCAGGCAGGAAGTAGTACTAAACAGCAACCCCACCTGCTTATGCACAAATACCCCAGATATGGAGTAGGTCCAAAACAACACCTAACCCACCCTCTCTGGCCTACTTGGTCTGTCTATCTTCAACTATAGGCTCCCCTTCATCTTGTAGCCCCCGCTACCTTACCTGTCCTCCACTGTGCAGAATCTCCTGCAGCCTGCAGTCTATCCTGTGGATGCCCAGCAGATGCCACTTTGTAAGATGCTACACTTCTGCTTTGTGGCACTAATGCTTTGGGGACCCTCATGCGAGGGGTCGCCTGACCTGCTGGGAGCTTTAACCAAACTACAGCCACCATACTGGCAGGCTGTAGCCACGTGATCCATGTGGTCTCTGCAGACCACATGGCTTCAGTGGGGACCACCTCTATTATTGTTGGTCCTGGCTGCAGCCACATGGTCTGGGGAGGCCATCAATGGTAGTGAGTTTGGTTGCCAAAACTCCCACCCCAACCAGTTTGTGGTGGTGACCTCCCTCCTTCCTCTACCCAGCCCCACCAACAAAAAGCACAAATCTTCACAGACTTTTGTTTTTTTTTTTGTTTGTTTCAAAAAGTAAATGAAGTCCACAATCTGCTTTGGCTACTCAGTGTCCCACCTGGCCTGCCCTTTTCTCCCCCTCAACCGCTATGCGGTCCATCCAAAAGTGAAACATTCAGATACATGCAGGGACATAACAGAAACATAGAAATATAGATTTTGACAGCAGATAAGGACGGCCTGGTCCACCAGGTCTGCTCATTTCCCTACCTACTTAAACTCCAGATCCTAAATGATCAGTAGCTTACCCTCTTTTTCCTATCGCTAGTGTTGCCTTCTGTCTATCCCATGCATTCTTGAACTCACCAATCATTTTAGCCTCTACGACCTCCACTGGGAGGCTGTTCCATGTATCCACCACCCTTTCTGTGAAAAAATACTTCCTCACATTACTCCAGAGTCTGCACCCTCTAGTCTCATATTGTGACCCCTTGTTCTTGCACATCTCTTTTTTGGAAAGATGCTGCACTCCTGGACCTTGTTTATTCCCCTAAGGTACTTGAATGTCTCTGTCATACCCCCCCTTCCCTCCAGGGTATACATATTGAGGCCTTTCAGTCTTTCCTCATATGTTTTCTGGTGCATTCCTTTCACTATTTTTGTTCTTCTGTGGACCACCTCCATTCTTTCAATGTCCTTTTGGAGATGCAGTCTCCAGAACTGAACACAGTATTCCAGATGTGGCCTGACCAATTGTCTGTACAGTGGCATCACCCCCTCCTGTTTCCTACTAGTGATGTTCCTCCATATGCACCCCCAGCATCCCTCCGGCCCTCTCCATTGCCTTTTCACATTGCTTGGAGACCTTCAAGTCATCCATTATGTTTACCCCAGGTCCTTTTCTAGTTTTGTTGTTGTTAGTATCCCCCTCCCCCATTTTGTATTCCTCGCCATGATTCCTGTGACCCAACTGCACTTTTTTTGTATTGAAGTTAAGCTGCTACACTTTTGACCACTCCCCAATTTGCCTAGGTCTCTTCTAATTTTTTCCACCCTGTCTGGAGTGTCTACTCTATTGCAGGTCTTAACTCAAAATAAAACAAAGATGTGCCCAGGACAGATCTCGGCAGTGCAGTACTAGGCTGCAAGCCCAAATCAGTCACACATACAGAAAATACTGTACTCATAGGAACAAAACCAGAGGACAAAAGAAATTCTGAAAGTATTCAAAGATTTAATCCAGGTTCAAGGACGCTGATAACAGCCCCAGCGCTTTGACCAATCAAAGTCTTCCTCAGGGTGGTGACAGGTGCCATGGTGTCATCACTTTCAAACACATATCAGATCACATGATGCATCTCATTAATTAATTACCAGAGTGCTTTTAAGTCACAAAAACAATACAATATTCAATTTAGTCTCTTAGATTCCGAAAGACTTTGCCAAATAGTGCACAATTAATTAGGGTGGCTGACATTAGCAGCATGTATCTTAAAAATAAAAAAAACTTTAAAGCAAAAGAGGAGGAAGGATAAAAGGGAAATGGGGGAGTGGAAGGGAAAAATGGGGGAAGAGAGGTGCATACTTAGACAAAGACTGAAGTTCAAGATAACTTATTGGCTTATTCTAGTTGTATATGAAAACTTAAAAAGAAAAGAAATTATTTCTTAGAAATGTTAGAAGTTTCTATATATTTAATATAGGGATCACTCATATGGATAACTGTTACATACTCATGACTTTAAAAAGTTCACTAATAATGCTTACAACAAACAACTTTCTTTTGAATAAGATAAAGCTCTTCATTTATCATTATTTCAACAAATGAACTATACCATGCCTATTGTGCCAATCGTTGTCTCTAGGAATCAGGTACAGTTACAGTGTCTTAAAGAGTGACTGTTACCACATAATCTCAAACAGCAATAATCAATAATCACCACACTAATTTACTCTTTGATCAAACTCATTCAAAACAAAAGTGGGGGTGGCAGAAGAGAAGGTGAATAAAGGAATGTTGATGGATGGAAAGGAGGGTGGGACAAGAAAAAAGAGAAAAAAGTACAGATGAAGAAGCAGACATAGGCTTATATCATAATGTAATTAATTCAAAAATTGACGTAATGCAACAATGTAGTCAATACATAATCATGTGTAACATAAATCTTTTTGTTATTACTATATACACAAGATATCTTTCCTCCTTTTTCTTTTTATGTTTTTATGTTAGATTTCGTATCAGGAGTCAAAATAAGATATCCATACAGGTCTGGGAGGTAAAGAATGCTGAAAGTGACAAACTGAAAGATGCATATAAGTAAAATTACTGTACTTAAATCTATTCTTCATATTTAAAATACAAGGTTATAGACCAGACAGAAGGGTCAGGGAAACTCTAACCATTAGTTAACACAGCTTATTCTCCTTTCAAATATGGTCGATAATCCAGTTCCTTGTTCATCCCCCTGGGGCTGAGGGAACCTAGGACAGAGATCCATCTACTTTCTTTTCTCTCAAGTAGGTTAAGTCTGTCTCCACCCCTTAATAACTGAGGGATCTGTTTTTGCCCCATAAATCTGAAGCCAATTGGACTGGATCGATGTGACACAGCATAATGGGCCCCCATGGCATTTTCTAGATTTCTGTTAATAACTGCTTGCACATGTTCTTGTATGCAAACTTTTAGCATACTTGTTGTTAATCGCACATACTGCAGGCTTCAGGTACACCACACTACATAGATTACAAATGTGCTTTGACAGGTGATAACTTGTCTTACCTTCACAGTTTTTCCATTTTCGAATGGGTTTATGTAAAGATCACCCATAGCCTCATACTTGCAGACACTGCAGTTTCCACACCCGTGGAAACCTGTGGGTCAATGTGGTAGCCATCTATCATTATCTGGTAGGGATCTTTGAAAATGACCGTGGATCAGTATATCCCCCAGACTATGTCCCTTTCAGAAAGTAACCCTTGGTGTATCACCAATCGCTGAGCTCAGTACTTTATTGCTTTTAAAGATGGGCCAATATCGGTGTATCTGGGCACCTACTTCCCCTGCTATGGGGTTGTGTAGCTAGTACTAAAAGTACAGGAAACCTCTTCATCTGTTTGTTTACACTTGGGGACCAGTAAATTCTCACTCACTTGGAGTCGCGCCTTGGCCAATGCTTTTTGTAAGACATTAAACTTGTAACCTCTGTTAAGAAGTCTCCTTGTTAAATCACCTGCCTGCCTCTCAAATTCAATTTCATCTGTACAATTTCTCCTAGGTCTGACATACTGTGCATATGGGATGGAGTAAACTAACTTCCTTGGATATACACTCCTATAGTGCAAAATACTATTTGCTGCATTTGGTTTACAAAAAGTTCAGCTTAAAATCTGCTGGTTATCATTTGTATAAAGTGTCACATCCAGGAAGTAAATTTGCATCTTAGAAAAGGTGGCAGTAAACTGTAATCCATGCTGATTGTTATTAATGTATTGCACAAATTCCCCAAATTCTTCCTTCTCTCCATTCGATATGCACAGCACGTCATCAATAAAACAGAGCCACACCACTGTGTGTTCAAAGAAATTATTTTTGTTCACATCAAAGATGTATTTCTTCTCCCATTGTCCCATGTAGATATTTGCATATGAGGGGGCAAACGCCACCCCCATTGTCGTACCACACTTTTTCAAATAATACTCCCTATCAAAGGTGAAGAAGTTATGAGTTAGAGCAAACTCCACACTTTTGATAATAAATGGTACCAGAATGTCCATTTGGTCATTGATAGTATCCCTAACTGCTTCAACACCTTTGTCATGACGTATGCACGTATATAAACTGGTGACATCAATGGTAGCCCAGTTGTAAGTGGGGGCCCATGTCTGGGTTTTAAGTTTATTAAGCAAATCCATAGTGTCATGTATATAGGATTCAAATCTGAAGGTATGTGGCTGCAAATAATGGTTGAGGTATTGGCATAGATTTTGGGTCACAGATCCTACCCCAGAGACAGTTGGTCAACCAGGGGGATTAGTGGGGTATTTATGAATCTTGGGGAGAATGTAAAAAGTGGGAATTATGGGAAATTCTTTCTTAAGGTATGTAGCTTCTATATTTGTAACAAATTCTCCCTCTAATGCTCTAGTGACTAGATCAAATAATTCTTGCTGAAATTGTTTTAATGGATTACTCCTCAACCTTTCATAGTTCTTACTGCCCCCCCAATAATTCTTTATCCTTTTCCACATAAAATGCTCATCCATAATTACCAAATTTACCCCTTTTTCAGAGGGTTTAATCGCTGTACCTCTGGCCTCTTGCAGTTTCTTCAGGGCTTGCCTCGCTGCATCAGGTAGGTTAGTGTGGTACCAAAATGTTTTCTCTTGTGCTAGCGTGGCTCAGTTGGTAGCACATCTGCCACTGGACCAGAAGGTCGTGGGTTCTCATCCCACACCGGGATTGAACTTGCAGCTAAAAATCGCTGGCATCTGAGTGCAGTATTGGGGGGTGCTGTACTGCTGGGGTGTGCCGTCCTTCAGATGAGACATTAAACCAAGGTCCCTTCTGCCCATCCTGGTGTTGTCCTGGTGGGTGTCCAGGTGGAAGTAAAAGAACCCAGGGCACTCTTCGCAAAAGAGCAGGGAACATTCCCGGTGTCCTGGCCAACATTCCCCTTTCCATAAACTGGTTCATGCAATTATCCAGGCTGTGTGTGGGTGATGATGTGCAATATGGCCGCCACCACAGATTCAGTCTTCACTACCAGTCTTACCTACACTACCATTGCTTGTAAAGCGCTTTGGGATACTGTGTATGAAAAGCGCTATATAAATGCTGATTCTTCTTCTTCTCTTGTGTAATCTTCTCCAATTCCTGGGTAACTATCTTTTCAAAGCTAGATATTACTACATTCTGTATGTTCTGATAGAAAACTGACTTTGGTTTAAAGCCAGTATTTCTGTTTTGGACATAAGTTAATTCTGACGTTTCTAAGTCCAATAACTCTTCCAGGTCCATATGACCCAACAAGTTCTGTCCCCAGTAATGTTCCAGCTCTGTATTCCAATTCAAGTCATCACTCAATTCCATATCTACTAATTCATCAACACTATACTACTCAGTGTTATCGAACTTAGAAACATCACAATTAATTAATGTCTACTATAGAAATACTGGCTTTAAACCAAAGTCAAAGACAAAGTAACACGAGAAGGTAGGAGCTCAAGAAGTGCCTTTTTAGTTAGCAAGCAGGTTTGATAGTGAATCCTTCCATTTAGCTGAAGCCAACCTGTTTGTGCATACAGTTCACATGTGTGGGTAATGTGTTCTGCTCCAGTAAGAAGTCGTCATGCTTTATTGAGTGCCACCGAAATTCTGCGGAGGATAGTGGTGGAAGCTGAGCTGTAGATAACCAGACCATAGTCAACAATGGATACTATGGAGCTATAGATAGCTAGTCTAAGGGCTTCAGGTATTAGATTGTGTTTATGTCTATGGAGTAACCCAATATTGATACTGGCAGACCTGGCAACATTCTCAACATGCTGATCATATGATAGTGAGCTATCCATGGCTACTCGTAGATACTTGACATGCTGAATTTGTTCAAGCGGGATGCCAGAGGAGTTCCTGATGGTTAGGGCACTGGATCTGTGTTTGCTGTGAGCATCACTGAACAACATGACTTTCATTTTTTTGTAGTTCAGGATCAGATTGTGTTTCATGAACCAACCATCCACTTCCTCAAAGCTGAGTTGAAGTTGGTGTTCCAGTAGTTCAGGATCAGCATTGCTAGTGGATATGATCGCATTAATTGTGCACTATTTCACAAAGTCTTTCTGAATCTAAGAGACTAAAATGAATATTGTATTGTTTTTGTGACTTAAAAGCACTCTAGTAATTAATTAATGAGATGCATCATGTGTGTTTAAAAGTGATGACACCATGGTACTTGTTACGCCTCCTGAGAAAGACCTTGATTGGTTGAAGTGCTGGGGCTGTTATCAGCGTCCTTGAACCTGGATTAAATCTTTGAATACTTTCAAAATTTCTTTTGTCCTCTAGCTTTGTTCCTATGAGTGTGGTATATCCTATCGCAGATCTTGGTGTTATTCACAGAGATGCTTACCTTCCATTCCAGTCCATCCACAATGTCACTAATGAAGGCATTGAAGAGGACTGGCCCCAGAACCAAGCCCTGTGGCACTCCACTTGTCACCCCCTCTCCTGGGATTAAACTCCATTTATCACTACCTTCTATGTCCTGTTGCTCAGCCAATTTCAGACCCAGTGTACCACCTTGGGACCTACTCCGAGACTGTGTAACTTGTTTACTAGCCTTCTGTGTAGGACAGTGTCAAATGCCTTGCTAAAATCTAGATAGGCCATGTCCACCGCACCTTACTGATCCACCACCCTGGTTACCAAGTCAAAGAAATCTATCAGATTTGTTTGACAAGATCTCCCTGCTGTGAATCCATGTTGCCTTGGGTCTTGTGCCCCTCTAGCCTAATAGGGTGTATTTCACAAGGTTAAGTTAAAGAACAGCATAACCATCAGAGGGCACAATCAAACTGGATGGGAGGAAATTCAGGTTAGATGTCAGACAGTATTTTTTCATGGGCCAGATGACAGATGGGTGGAAAAGTCTACCCAGTAATGTGATCACTGCTGATACCATCAGTGTGGGGGTGAGTGTGTTTCACATGTGGGTGGGGAGAAGGGTATATAAATATCTTTCTGAACAGTCAGAGCAGGCAGGACTCCACGTTTATATATATTTGTCAGGGCAGAGGGGGGAAAGGGAGGAAGGTACTAGCAGAAGGATGGAAGGGGGTTATTCTGAGATTAAAAAGCGTTTGGGAGGTGGGATTGCTCCATAGTGGGTGGGAAATGTATTTTATTTAATATTATGACTGCAATTTGCATTTTTTTCCATGGCAAATTTCATAAATTCATGTGGTGGAATTACACGAATTGTTACTTTACGTAGGTCCACCACACAAATTTGGGCAATCTGCCTTGCAAAAAAATCTGCAAACTGCAGTCATAGGCTAAGTGAATCTGCAGAAATTTGCAAAACTGTTCGTGAAGCACATTTAGGCAGTTTTGCACACCACTTCACACAATGGGCTGTGGTGGTCTTAGTGGGTTTGCAGACTCTGGCAGAATACCAAAAACTGTAATCTGTAGCAGATGCATTCCAACACCACCTGCCAAAAATAAGCTACAGTAATTCATACTAATTGCTGACCTCAAGGCCCCCCCCCCCCCATCTTTTGTCTATTTTGCCTTATGCTAATTAGTGCCATAGGAGCAAACATTGTTTGGAAAAATTGATCAAACTGAACTGAATTTTCAGGCCCCAACTCCAGGCAGAACTGAAGATGGCTCTTTCCCATTCCTCTCACCCATACTCCTGACCCCCTATGTACTGGGGGAATGACAATCTAGGGGCCTGGAGCTCTTGGTTGTTCCACCTTCTAAACTCAAATCTGCTGGTGACTGGGCATTCCCTGTCACCTCCCCTGGCCTTAATTGGAACACCCTTCGGAGACAGAGAGAGATCTGTCTGATTCCTGCCTTGTTAAGCTCTATGTAAGGTGTTGCTACAGTGTATAGAGTACTTGTCATTAAGTTTATGGGGATATTTCATAATTCTTTTCATTTTATATTGCTAAGTTGTGGGTAAACAGTTTCTTATAATAATAACAAGAAGTCACCTGATGGTCCAGCTGCAGCTCATTGCACTGCCATGCTGGCAGTCTGGTTTGGTAGCAGATTCAGAAAGCTGGCCTAACAGTCTGCAGAGGGCTAGAGAGGTGCCACTGCATGGCAGCTCTGCCAGCCAGGAGTGTTGGCACAGTGTTTTTGCTGCTGCAGCAATCTCCTGGGTTGTGCTGGGAAGCTTTCTCCTTTACAGAGGGGCTGCTGTGTGCATGCAAGACCTGTTGGGATACCACTCGGTGCTGGGTGGAAGATTCAGAATAAATGATAAAAATATAACACTGTCCACCTCACTGCTGCCAGAATGATGCTGACCAGCAAACCTGCACTCCCCTCTACTGGTGTTTGCTGGCCTGATGATGCAGGGAGCAGCTGAGGGGGCTGGGCAGATGCTGGGGTGGATAGCCTGAGAGAAGAGACAGTAGGATAACAAAGTGAGAAAAAGCAAGATAAAAAAATAAATATCTAAGGTTGGAATTGATTGGGTTCTTTTTTTATAATAGATGAGAAACAACTCTAGTTAACAGTTACTACCCTGCATGTACATAAATGATCTTTGATACACGTTTACTGAAAAGGGTAAGATTTTGATCCAGGTTTTACCTTACTGTGACTATCTGCCCGCCATCCAATACAATTCCATTCATCTGTGCAATAAAGATTGCAGCTACAGCTTCATAGAGAGCTGTTCCATCCATATTAATTGTTGCTCCGACCGGAAGTACAAATCTTGTCACACGTTTATCGATTTTCAAGTTATCTTCAAGGCAACGGAATGTAACTGGTAGAGTGCCAGCACTGAAAGATAAGGCAGAAATTAAGTGATTAACTATGACTAAATCATGCCATGAAATGAGCTAAAACTTTGATCTTACACAGAAACAAGAACAGTAGCATCCCCTCACAAAGGGATATGTCTGTGTTGAGTAGATCTCAGTTTGACGCCTTATGTTTTGCATTTTAGTGGTTAAACAGTGTTGCCTATCCTAAAGAGTGTGTATCAAAATTGTTCTCTCCAGGCTGCTCATGGCCCCCAAGCAGTGAGACATAGCATGCTAATGACCTGGGATTGCATCCTGAGCCTGGAACGACAAGAGTGGAAGTTGGCACACAGGGTAAAGGAATCTCCAACAAAATGTTGTTCTCTGGGGGAGAGCTGAGCATTGCATTACTCTGGCAGAAGCAATTAGAGACCACTTCTGGTGGTGTTCTTGATGTGGGTGACCACACATTGTGTGGTTCCCCACTCCAGGATACTATACTGCATGGGTGCCCATAGGAGGTGGGCAGAGGGAGGGGCAGAGAAAAATGGGTTAATGACTCTGCTCAGTTCATTGGATGGTAGTCCCTCTGGTTCACCCTATGCCTCCTAAGCCACCACATCCTCCTGCAAATTGGCTCCACCAGGGGGTCCTTTTCCTCTACATATGTGCTTGCACTTCCCCCAGGTGAGCTCAAGCACTGGGGGGAGAGGTCCAACACAGGAACAAGTCAGGGAGACTGGAAGCAGTGAGTGACAGCAGGAGGTAAGTCCAATGGGCAGTAGGGGCAATTAAAGGCTGAAGGACTGGGAAGGGGGGCCCATGGGGACATAAACATATAAAAATAGTGAGCAAGTGTTTTATTTACTAAAAATACCACCAGCAAGCTTAATCTGGTTCAAGGTCAGTTGGCTTTCATATGTATCCCTCTCCTCCGGGTCGTGTCTGAAAATAGGCAGAATTTGTCTAGTGCACTTACCCAGTGAACAAAAACTAAATAAATAAAATAAATAAATAAATCCATGAAGCTAGCTAACAATATTCAGTCTGTCAAGACTGACTGATACTTAATTTAAAGATGTTGCTCTCTTTGGCGGCTATTCTTCATGGCGTGTCTCCGCTGCACAAAGCTTGCATAAGTGCTGTGCATACAGACGTTGTGCAGTGCACAGCATTCACAAGACGTGGCATGCACAGAAGTGGGCGCCGGGGCGTGCACAGTGGTGGCACAGAAAGACATGCGTAGCCTGCGTAGTAGCGAATACATGAACCGCGGTTTCCCCCAACCTTGCCAAATATGGGCATGCACAGAGAATGCACATGTGCATGAATGTGGAAGTGGAGGCATAATGGCAACACAGGCCTACTAGGCTGACAGCAGTGGTCTCTGTGCGGCAGGGTAGGGCACCATCTGGTGGCTGGGAGCAGAGGACCAGACAGCCACAGGCAGCATGGAGCAGACAGGCATGGGTAAGAAGGGCAGAGCAAGCAACTTCACCACCACCCAGCCATCCAGGTGACAGCCCTTGAGATGGACATCCAGTATGGTGATGAGTCACTGACGGTACCCACTGAGACCAAGCAACAGCTCTGGCTGGATATCCAAGCTGTCGTCAATGCTGCAGGACCAGAGGCACAGACACTCTCCTCCATGAAGCATAAATGGAGGAACCTCCGCTCCACCATTAAACGTAAGTCGCCGTTGCACACAGAGCCCAGACAGGAATGGAAGGGGGGGAGACCATCCCTGGCACCAGACTGTCACCCCTTGAGAAGATCATGGCACGGACCATAGCTGAGGTCACCTGGCAGGGTGTGCAGGATGGGTGTGACACATCAGCAGGTGGGTACGTCATGGATGGCATTGGATAGGGGAGTGGGCATGCCAGCATGCACAGAGCACTGACAGTACCATCTCACACCCACAGGTCCCCCATGGAGGAGCACAGTCGAGGGATGCAGCAGCAGAGGGGGTATGGAGCAGCCAGCTGACCATGAGGGTAGGTATGTCACGCCCCGAATATACGATGCCCCATATGCAGGGACCATGGCTGTCAACATTGTGCTGACATTCCATCATCTGTACCTCCACAGGTACCTCACTGGAGAATGCACAAGAGTAGGAAGCATGACATGAAGGTGATCTGGACCAAAAGCATGGCTATGACAAGATAGAGGGCATGCAGCTGGGCACAGACATGGACAACAAACACAGCCCACAGACAACACAGCCCAGCTATGCAACACAATCATCCACCATCGGCCCCCTGACACTGCCATGCACCCTGCACCCCGTCGTGCCATGGTGGTCACTCCATGTGACAATGCACCCCCAACGTCACTGCGCCTGACCACCATGTGCCCCAGCAGCGAAAGCCACGCGAACATAGGTGTGCCACCACCCGGACCCATAGGTGGACAGGGCAGGGACAGGCAGTGACGTGACTGGCAGATGACAGGTGCAGGCTTGCTACACACGCACTACCCAGAGCTGTGGTGGTTGGAGGAGGCCAGGTTCATGGCACAGAGATACAGATAGACTCCATCTGTCGGCTCACCTGTGTGGTCAAGGGGATGGCATGGGGAATCGACTGTATCGGCGACATGCTGGACAGGGTCATGGACAGGCAGCTGTTGGTGCATGATTCACAGACACATGCCACAGCCTTGGTACATGTCACATGTGGCATGCAGACATGCATGGCCACCAACACAGAGGGTGGGCATGGATGCATCACTGCTACTGACATGCATACCAGCTCCATATCCCCTGCCATCCGTGCACCTGCATCTCATGCCCATGCTGATGACGGGATGTTGACACCCTTTGCAGCCATCCAGCCACCCCCACCCCCACCACCAGAGCAGTTTGACCATGGACCAGACAGGCCCATTGACCCTGGCAGTGGCCAAAAATGCCCCCCACATGTGGTGGGACCCATGGAGATACGTGCAACACTGGGTCTAATGGGATGGAGAAGTGACACCAGGGTGATGGTGCCACAGGTGGCCTCAGTGCCATGTTGCAGGGTGACATACACAAGCAGAAAGCATGGTGGCAAGTGGCAGTGATTGGCACAGCACTGTAGCACCCACTGTGGCTTGACAGGTGGCAGGCACAGTGCAGAACCACACAACATAACACACATGGCCCATGGATGGCAACAGCTACACTCACACTGTCAGCAGTGGCATATGGCACAGAAGGTAGGGTGCCTGGCCAAAGCACTCATGAACCACAGCATGTGTGACAATCCCTGACACAGCCAGGGGAACTCAGTACATGGGATCATCACAGTGCCCCTGGCACAAACAGCGTTCATCTGTAGGTACCAATGCACCATAGCGTGGCGGACAGCACGACCGCTTGGCATCTCCCGGTCCTGGTTCAGCACCAGTGGAGCAACAGGGGGTGGCATGTCATATGGGGGAAGGGGTGGAACCGGCACTAGATAGCGGACACAGATGTTGTTTAGTATGGTGCACATGGTGAACACTCTGCAGGCCATCCCCAGTGCATGCATCATCGTGCCACCTGTGTCGTCCAGACACAGGCACCACATTTTTAACATGCCAATGGTTCATTCCACACAGCCCCATGTCCTCTGATGCACTTCGTTGAAAGCCACCTCCGCAGGTTCCTGAGGTGCAAGGTATGGTGTCATCAGGTAATGCCTCAATGGATATCCGCTGTCTCGGGGGGGGGCACAAAATGTTGTATCAGTGCCACAGCCAAGCCATGGGAGCAGTCACCGGCATGCAGTCACTCACACAGACATACACACACACACATCAATGCCTGCTCATATTCAACATCCAGAGTGCCACTCACCAAGCAGTCAGCTGTCCCCACCAGCACCTGCTTCCAGCCTCTCCCCCAGTCCAGAGTGGTCAAACACATACGTGTCATGGCAGGAGCCTGGATAACCCGTGCACATGTCTGTGATACAGCCATGGGCATCACACACCACCTGGCAGTTGAGGCTATGGAAGCCCTTCTGATTGTGGTATGCAGCCTTTTCCACAGATGGGGCTATGATTGGCACATGCATGCCAACCAAGATGCCCTGTGTGTTTGGCATGCCATGCATGCACAAAATGTCTCCTTCATTGCCCGCTGTTTCTGCAACATAGTAGGGAAATATATGTGGTCACTAACCACTCGATGTAGTGCGTCCATGACCTGGTGTACAGATCTGGACACTGAGGACTGGCTGACCCCTGTCACATCCTTGCACACACACTGGAATGATCCGGTGGTGTAATAGGCCAGGGCACACAGGGCCTTTGTCTCCATGGACATGGCACAGGAGCACCATGTCTGTGGCTGTACCCTCTCCCAGACCACGGTACAGAGGTGAGTCACCGTTCCATGGTCCATCTGGAAGTGGTCCATGCACTGCTCCTCCCTCAGGTCCACAGCCAGGAGGCAAGGCTAATATGTCCTTGGCCTGTGTTGTGTATGCCTGGCATGGTGCTCTGCAACAGCAGCATCCAGTAGGGCTACATTCAACAGCATTCTGGGGCACATGTCCAACAGATCACCAGCAGGCTGTGCACCTCCACAGGTGGGCCTGTGGTTGTGCTGTCTGGGCCATGGCTGAGGCACGCCCTTTGTACACTAGCCCCACATGACCACCACAGGGTCTGTCCAGTCCACACATGCAGAGGCCAGTGGGGGCATGTCCAGGTGATGGGCATGTTATACTGTCATCACTCCATTCTAGACCATGGCATCAGTTGCAAGTGCAGAGGGGCATGGTGTGCATGTGGGTAGGCTTTGCCTACCCACAGAAGCTGTGATGTGTTGCTGCACACTATTACCAGGACAGCCTCAAGGGAGGTGCGATGTGGAGGGTCACCGAGCCCTGGAGGTGAGTATCCTGCTGAGTGGGCATGTACAGGGTCTGTCACTACGCCGCATTCTCCTAAATTTTTCCCTGTGTTGTGCTTTGTTGCATGGTGAGACTGGGCACCCAGAGGCGATTGTTGTGGAGCTGTGCAACCTGGGGGATGGTGTCACTGGCCAGGTGGTGGCAAAGTGGAGGGACTGGCCACAGCGCCTGCCTAGGTACATCACCCTGCATGTGAAGAACAGCAACATCTACTACAAAGATGACTGGGGATGGTTCTGGAGGGTCGTGGAGCTATCAAAGGTAGGCTGCGTACAGTCGTTGGGGGTGGGTTGCTGCCTTGGGATGCCTGCAGGAGACTGATGTGGCTCTTTGTGAGTGTTCTCTCCCGGCAGGGGTATCATGCCCCATTCTGGAGGATGCTCCTGGAGTTGTGGGAATACATTGATGCAACACCGGAGTGGTTGTCCAATGATTCAGAGGAGGACATGGAGGCCTACTAGGGACAGCGGGCATGTGGGCCTGGAAGTGGCTGTATCATGTTGGGTGTTGGGGGGATGGACCTGTTTTATGTGTACCATTGACATGTGCTTGCTTGTGGCAGTAAAGCAGTTTTCTCTTTGGCCCCGGTGTCCGTGTCTCACTGTCTGCCTGGTGGGGGGCCATGCCTGGCATGGGTGCTCAGAGGCTTGGCTGATTTGTATGGGTACTTCTGCTGAGCATATGCTGCTGTGTCAGGTGGCTGTGGTCATGTACTTTCCAGGCTTTGTGTTCCACGAGGCCCCTGTGGGTTCAGGGGTGTCACAGCACACAGCAGTGCATGGTAATGCTGCACATACTTCTGCTCCATGGTGGCATGGTCCCCCTACAAGCATGACCTCATGCACAGTGGTGGGCTGCATGCTGCAGTGCTCTGCTGTGGGGCCCAGCACACTGGGGGGGGGTTTGCATGGGGAGGGCTGCTGACTCTGGTCTACTTCCCGGACTGTCCGCATGGGGAGGTGGGCATGTCCACATCATGCCACGCACACGGTGCCGGCACCTGCCAGTTCCAGACCCCTCTGTACCCGTGGGCTGTGTCTGTGTGGCCTGTCACACGGGGTGAGGTGGGAGGATGTCATTCCATGGCCTCCGTGCCCTGTCAGTGTGGCCCTCAGCAGGGTGTGTAGTGGTGCTGCCAGTCACTGCCAACACAGGCACCTGTTACATCTCCCCCATTGGGGAGTACAGCCATGGTCACCTACATACGTGTGCTGCTGTTGTACCAATGTTGGAGCATGTGCATAGTGTGACACCTTGGACTCCACTGCGTGGCCATACCCCTCCACATGTGTGTGGTGGTGTGTGTGCGTAGGCTGTTCTGTACCTCTGCAGCATACTGCTGTGTGCCACTGGTGCATTCCATTCAGTCGGCTGTGCACTGTGCTCAGCACAAAGTCAGCCCTACGCGGCCTGTACATGATGAAGAATAGTTGCCTTTGAGAGCAGTCTAATGATTTTTCTGTGAATAATATATGTGTTTCCTTTGATAATTTCTTTGTGTTGTTTTCTCCCTACTGTGTTCTTATCTATCAGTCCATTCATCTATCCATCTATCTATCTATCAATCAATCAATCAATCAATCAATCTATCTATCTGTCTGTCTGTCTGTCTGTCTGTCTATCTGTCTGTCTAACATTCTGGAATTGGACACACTTGCTGACACATAAATTATAACATTATTTTCCATTTTCAGCATGTATTTATGATATATCAATTATTCTTTTAGTAATTACTGGTCATAAAAACACACTTTGCATTAGCCATTCTAATTTAAAAAGGCTTGGGAAAGGGTGCCTGTATGGGTGAATCAGGCACACTATGCAAACCAGTCTCACCATGTTGGACCAGTGAGGTCTAAAGAACAATGCAGGGGCATCACTTTCAGACTCCAGTGGGGAGGAATACAGAGCTTCTTCTGGAATTACATCTGATGTGGAACAGGGGTGGCATGAGAAGACAGCCTCCCAACTGGTCATTGCTCTGGCAAGCTGCTGGCAGTGTGGCCAGAAGTTGAAAGGTATAATTCAGGACAGAGAGCACTAATCGATGAAGGGCATCATTCTTGACCCTTTGCCACTGTCCAATGTGCGCTTCTCACTGATTCCTCCCCAAAAAGCATCAAACTGGAGTAAGCACAGGTACTCATAGCTCTAGTATCCACCAAATACAGGCTTTCCCATAGATTGTGTGAGCTAGAATAGTCTATGTGGAGCTCTGGCAGAGAATGCTTGAGGCTGCAGTGCTGGACAGTGTGGGGGATGTGGACAATACAGACACAGAAGCACAGCCAGGTAGGGGATGAAAAGATTAGTGAAAAAATGTCAAGGGGGTCTGTTTTTTGATAATACAAAATGCAGTTATTAAGATGATGACAGGGACTTGGACAGTTGTAAATACATGATTAGAGTAGCGATCTGACTTAAAACAAACTGGTGTTAACTAACAAACGATAATTTATAACAAGGGAACTACTGTATCTAGGGAAAGTTACTGCTTAATTTACTTAGTTAGTTCATTTGTTGTTTATTGGTAACTAGGCAGGCCCAGCTGCCCACACTGAAATCAAGATCCCTTTATCAGGGGTGACTTGGAATTAGTTATGTAAAGAAACATACAAGGGATCCACATCAGCTGTGCAAATGAGCAAGATGAAAACAAATGAATCTAGTTAGAAATTACAGGAAGAACAGGAAGCAATAGCTTACAACAATAATACAGTTTACAAGGATTACGGGATTAGTTACCAGATACATGCAGTAACTCCTGGGGAAACAACCCCATGGCAATATTTCCACAGGTGGGAAAAATATATACACGAACATCAATAAAAGTGCAGCCAGTGGAAAACAGGTATGCCAGTTTCATCACACATAAACAAAACCCGTAATCAGCATTTGCATCTGGATAAATCATGAAGGTGTTCCTTGAGGGCAAGTTTGAAAGAGTGTGAGGCTTGACAGGATTAATAAGGGAAGAACGTGAGTTCCACAGTGAGGGGGTCAAATAGGTAAAGGCCTGTAGTAATCACATGAGGAACTGTTACAGATCACAATATATAGAGCTTAGGCTTTGAGCAGACTGCTGTCTAGTCAGTATTGTCTGCTGTAGGATTACAGACTTAATCAATATGTGTACTTGGACCTCTGTCATTGGTCCTTTTAGTCTCTCTCTCTCCCCCCTGTCTCTTGTGTTCCTTTCTAATCAATTGTTTCCCTGTCACTCCTTCCCTAAGCCCCCCCCCATGGAAAAATTATTTCTTGCTTTATTCTTATTTGCTTTGATCTGTTTGTTCAAATCCAGTGTCTCTGTGTTTAGCACTACCCTTCCCTCTTCTCCCTTCTGCCTCTAATTCCTTTTGCTGTTCTTCTTGCATTATTTTAAACTGTATGCAATTTACCACTGTTGTTTACTGCACTAACGCTTTTAATATTATCCAGTATTTCTATTTACATCCTTTTTTTGCCTACTTTTACAATGGCATCACTGTCGCACTATGCACTTTGACCAAAGCTACGGCTGGGTGTTGACTCAGCACTGCCCCTGATTACTGTAAATATTGATGAACCTGTGAATGCTGAAGGTGTCTTTATCAGTGGGAAGGTTATCTCTGAGGAAGCCGATAGGTGAAACATCACCTCTGACATTGACACTTATATTGCATGCATGTTGCACTCTAGGCTATAGCTAAATAGGACCGGCTGTAGCATTTCACCCAGTCGGCCAATTTGTTATTGTAACATACTTTAATATTCTGTGATGCTGTTCATATCTTTGTACCTGCCATTTGACTGTACTTTTCACCAGCACTGCAATTTGTAATAAAATCTGAGCAAGCCATTAACAAGGTAAACCTTATTTAATTTCTTCCTATCCATTGTGAAAGAAGGAAGAGTGGCATTGACTTTCACAGCTTTGTCTTTAATCGCCTTCCCTAGTCACTGTTGTTCCCAGGCTGGGGTGAGAGTTTAGCTTAAGCACCTTTTAAGTCTGGCATTGTACCACATACTGCAACAGATCATCTAAGGATGGCCATTTTAGTTCTGCATAGATCCATACTATATGCCATTCTTGGGTTCTTTGTCTCTGTGTGCATAATCTTGCACTTTTTCAATTTAAACTTCAGCTGTCACACTCTCAGTCACCTCTCCAGATTTTACTATAAAGCTTTCCTTCTGGCTCTTATCCTCTCCTTTGTGTTTACTCTTCCACAGATCTTGGTGTCATCTGAGAAGAGGCAAATCTTTCCCTAAACCCCCTTCCTATAACTCAAATAAATATGTTAATGAGAACCAGACTAAGAACCAGTTCCTTGGGCACCAAACTCATGACTTCCCATTACCTTGGAGGTTCACCATTTAAGACCACCCACTAGGTCCTCCCATTCAGCCAATTTCTCACCCATCCTATAATCTTGTCCTCTACACCCAGGTTGCCCAATTTATTTATCAGTCTCCTGTGTTGTACAGAGGTGAAGGCTTTGTTGAAGTCTAGGTACAGGACATCAACTGTCTAACCTCTATCCACAACCTTTGTCACCCATTTGAAAAATTCCACCAGATTTTTTTGCACAACCTCTTTGTGAGATTGTTTTAAGTGTTTCTAATTACTTGTTTGCATACTTTAATGAAACTGGGTGGTATGCAATAGTGCGCGTGTGTGTGTGTGTGTGTGTGTGTGTGTGTGTGTGTTCCCTCAGGACCGCCTTGACAATGAAACCACAAAATCAAAAGTTGTAAATGCCATTAAATAAGAATGTTATAACCTACTGGAGAGAATAGCAAATTTAAATATTCTATTTTGCAATTAGAAAGATGTATGTTCCTGCTGAATATTGTCAGTAGGTGTGGATATAATTGTGTAGAATATGTGGCAAAGGTCTATTTTTAAAAACACAGTCTGGAAGAATGACTTTGCTTTTTCGGGATTATAGTTCTGGAACACATTTCAACCTCAGTCATGGAATGCTGATTCCCAAATACAATTTAAATGAGTCAATCAAAGGGCTGCACATGCCACCCTAATGCTCAAACAAAGGGTCTTCTGTGCATTATACTGTTTCCTGGATTAAACCAAGATGATCCTAAAGTGGAGTGAGCACATACTGTACATCATTCTTTCGAAACCTGTAAATCTGTCCCACTGGGAAGGGAAGGTGTAGTTTTTGAGCTTATTATGTACAGTTCAGTATTTTGAAGTACTAACTGCTAATTGTGGATGCATTGCAATTCCTGCTGCTAATATGTGCAGAGCACCTGTGGGAAAATAAAATGATACATATCAAAGTGAACTGTACTTGATGAAATTAACTACATAAATTCTCTTCTTTCATCCCCTGAGATCCTGCTGAAGTTTCATCTCAGTCAATCACACATTTTCAAGGTTTTCCAGCTGTGACATTTGCTGGGGCAACTTTTCGGCCTGACCCCAGAGCCCTCTGGACTACAACATCTCCTGGACCAGATAAAGGACTTGGCTGTCAAACCCCACGTAAATTCACTCTTGTATTCCTTTCTCCTGGTCACTCTCCACCCTGCTCTCCCTGCAGGTTCTAAGGTCTGGGAAGCATTGATACCTGACACCTCATTTAATTGGATGCAGATCTGGAAAGACCTCTATCGATACAATACACAGGACAGACTCAGACTCACTCAATACCACATTTTAAATAATATGTATTACACACCAGCCAAATTAGCCAAAATGGGATGTCTCCCTTCCCCCACTTGCACCAGATGTAGCAAAGAAATGGCCAATAGTCTGCACATCTTTTGGTATTGTGAAAAGGTAACAACCCTCTGGCAACTGATCAAATCTAGGATTGATCCCCTTTTGGGGTTGGATAACCTCTTCACTCTGGAAGTTTGCATTATAGGTGATTACACCAAGATTAGTGTCAAAGAGAGAAGATACCATATGGCTCTGATATCTATGGCCGTTAAGAAATTGGTCCTTAAACACTGGCTAGATCAATTGATCATCTCCTACAATGAATGGCTAAACAAACCCTCTTTTTGTTTTCAGATGGAGTGCCTAATTGCAAGCACTCATAATAGACAAATTATTTGATAACAAATGGGGCAAGCTTTATGCTTTGTACCTGAACTAATATAGTCCTGATTCCTTTGACCCTGTTGTATAAATTTAACCTACCTTGTTTGGTTACATACTGCACCTTTCTGCACTTATTGGCACACTCCAGGCTAGGGAAGGGGTGAGAGGGAAGGGAGGGAGGGTTTTTTTTTTTTTGTTTTTGTTTTGTCTTGTCAATCTCAATTTTTCATTCTGGTATTGTATATTGTTGTTGTTGCTTTTTTGTATATAAGCCTTAACAAAGTTGATTAAATTAAAAAAAGAAATTAACTACATAAATATACAGTATACATGATTAAGTAATGATAAATATTTTATTTACAGTACCTGGAAGCAGTGCCTAGAGCTGTAATCCAAGCTTGAAAGATGCCAACGAAGAATGTGAATGGGCTTTTCCTTGTAATCGCAAAGTAAATCAGTGGCAGGATGATACCTCCATGGATGATAAGGCCAATAATTACAGTTACCATGTACATTCCCAGCTGCTTGGCGACCACCTCCAAGTCTTTAATTGCTATGATCTTCCCACAAATAAGGCAGGCAATACCAATAGGTGAATACCTTTTACAAAACAGATAAAGTACAAGTTCATCTCTGCAGTGGGCAAGACTAAAGCAATCCACACAGCATGAAAATTTAGGCATTAGCAATACCATAACTTATTAAGTTTGCATCTATAGGACGCAGTTCCTCACTAAGGTAGAATTTCAAAAATCGTGAAAAATTTACAGACTTACTGCTATTGGTGCATCATAATCTAACGAAAGCATTTTCCCTCTTGATGCCGGTGCTGAGTAATGTGGCACCATACTCAGTCTGAATGTGGAACAGAGAGAATGCTGGTTCATAAACAGTAGATGCCACCAACGCAGAAAAGGACTGTTCCCAGAATGGCCAGTGCTCATGGTACACAAGATACAGGCAAAACAGCAAACTGGGCTGACTTTAGCCTCACTGTATATAGAGCCAAAGTTCACTTTATTAAAGAAGATGCAGCAGAAACAGCAGAACAATGGGGGACTAGACACAGATGTAAAACATTGGGTGTCTAGACCCCTGTTGTCCTGCTGTTCCTGCTGCATCTTCAATAAACTGTATTGTGACACTATACTTCATGAGTCAGCATTTGACTTCTTTTATAAGGTAAGGCTGAAGTCAGCCCGGTTTGTTGTTTTGCCCAAACAATAGATGGCACCTATTGTGGTACAGTTGGAAAGTGTGCCTCTGGCCATCACTGCATAACCTGTTAATGAGTCAAGGTTTCACCATGAACAAAACATTACATCTTAGTTCAGTGTTTAAATGCACAGTTATAAGCAATGTTTACATCGTCAGTGCCTCAGTACTTAACTTTTCTTGATTCTGAGGCAGAAGATCAGATGGTCCTAAGTTCTAGCCCTACACCAGGTAGCTGGGCTACTACCCATAACTGACACTACAAAGCAGTATTGGGTGGGGTGGGGATATTGGACTGGTGAGGTGCCATTAGTGTTGTGAGAAATGAACACATTTCGCTATGCGGAATAGTTTGCAAAATTTGCGCATTTTGAGAAATATTTCATGGTTGTGAAATGTGAAATTTTGCTCTCCATGGGTGAAACTTCACCCATGAAATGGCAAAATTCACCCCTTGCAGGAGAAATGTCACCATTTTTAGTACATAAAATCATCCCTAATGATTATTACAAACAATGATGGATTTGTTCTGAAGATCAACCCAGGCTTCATGTGCACTCAGAACTAAGTCGATCCTTTCTCAGATAATGTTTTCCAGTTCCATCATAAAAGATGTACAATCAAGTCTTTCAAATGAGCAGCATGTTTTAGTTTTGGTACAGTTCATTTTTTTGTCTACTACAGAATGTTACCTTGTGGTCTGAAAAGGCATCAGGAACAGCATCCAACGCTAGGGAATTATTTAAATTATTAACAAATTTAAATCTAATAGGGTAGAGGCCTCAGTGTTCTTGTGGTTTATTCTAGAAAGGTTAATTGATTAGCTGGGTTAAGTCCAAGTTCTCAACTTAATTACTTTAATAAGTTACCACCTGTTCAGGCATATAAAGAAATGAACATCTTGATAGTTGATAGAAGATTTTTTGAACTTATTCAGGGTTAGCGCACCAGAGGGTACATGCAGTGCTTATCTAAAATGTTAAAGTGTTACATTTCCCATAGTCAAGCCTGATCAAACTCTTGCCCTATTAGCCTGTCCATCTGGATTAAAATCCTATGATGCAACAGATTTCTGTTGTACTGCCAGTGTCCCCCAATACTTCTAGCTAAAGGGAAAATATTTGCTGCAGTATGTTAACATATTTTCGAGAGCAAGCAAAGAAAGTATACAGTTTCTTAAAGAACTACTATACTGTGGAATAGGTTTCAACATTTGGTGTCCAGGGAGGATTAGTGCAGACATTAAAGACTAGTCAGGACAACTTCATGAGTCAGTATGAAAAAAAAAATCCTGACTCCCTGGTGTCTAGAACCCCCCACCCCCACCCTGTCAGCAGACAGTGCCTACCCCCTGCCCCCTCAGTACCCCGAGCGAGCCACCGGCAGAGCCCTCCACTCACCTCCACAGCTGGCAGCCTGACTGAGTGCTTCAGTGAAACAGCATATGCTTGTACAAGCATGCGCTCATTCATTGAAGCGCTCAGTCTGGCTGCCAGCCATGGAGGTGAGTGAGGGCTGTGCCAGTGGCCCGCTCAGGGTACTTGGGGAGTGGGGTACTATCTGATGACAGGGTGGGGTCCACTAGACACCAGGAGTGGGAATTTTGTTTTTTATTTTATACCGGGGATGGGGCTTTGGGAAGCTGATGTAAATCTTGGGGGATCTTTAATTTGGGCTCTGATTGGCCGGGGGGTGGGACCACTAGAAACCAGGGATATGATTAAATACAGTTAAGGGCAGTAGGATACTGAGCTGTGAAATTATGAGTGAAATTTTGCAATGTCACAAAATATTTTACGCAGCAAAATTGCCGATTTTACGGCAGTTTCGCTGGCCAAATTTTATTTTGCGACATCTCTAGGTGCCATCCTTCAGGTGAGACATGAAACCAAGATCCCATCTGCCCATATCAGGTCACTGTCCAGATGGAAGCAAAAGCTCCCAGGGCACTAACTTAAGAAGAGTAGAGTTGGTTTTATTAAATAAAACATATAAACAGTTACAAACATTCATCCTTCAGGTGCATAAAACAATACTGGATTAAAAAAAGAAAACAAACAACAAAAGACCCACATCCTAATAATCCCAAAGGAAATGCAAATAAATGTCACAAAATAAAACAAATTTGCCACCGTCCTGGGACACCTCTCAGATCAATTAAACCAAGGGTGCAAAAGACACAAAAATTAAAAAAAGACATTTTGCAATTATAACCATGAAACATCCCACCACAAAATCTCCCACTGTGACCTTGGTAATTTAGCATGTTCCTGATCAGAGAACATTCTTATTTCATTAGTGATATTACCCACCAACACATGTAGGGGCATCAGTTTTTGCTGGAATGAATATGAGCATCTTGAGTAAGAGAGTTTCCCCAGTATCATAGCCAATATTCCCCTGTCAATAAAACAAGTTCATACCCCCTCCCCCCCGGATTAACCTGGAAGCAAACTACCATAGTTTAGTGCGCCTTTCCTGGTCAAATATTACATTAAAAAATACATACATAAAAAAATAAACAACTAAATAAATTAATGAACTAGAAAGGAATGTGTTTATTCTTAGACAGAACAACACTAGTATCTTCTGATCATTTTCTGTGTTCTTTATTTATCCCTCCTTCTTGCCTCTGGTCTGCCACTCCTTCCGGCTGCTCATGTCTCCTGCGACCCCCTCACCCTGACCCCCCTCCTCACATTCCAGATCACAGCCGACCCAAGGGTGGCCCGGCGTATCCCTTCGCCGGGTGGATCCCCCTCCTCTGAGGGGGAAGGCGCCAGGAGGGGCAACCAGCACACTAGGCATCAGTCCCTGAGTGTTGCTGAGGTGGATTTGGAGGCGTCAGGGCATCTCGGGCCGACAGGAGCGAGGCAGCCATCATCCAGCGGACCAGAAGGCCAGATTTTCTGCTTTTCTCCCGGGGGCGTGGTGTGCTATGAATGTTTGGGCAGAGCTGACGTTCACCACACCCCATGTGCATTGGGGCTTCGCTGCGGTCTCCCCGGCCTCCGGCTGGGGTACCAGACAAGGCCCGTCCCTCCCCTGGAGTAGGCGAGCAGTCATAGGGCGCTCGAGCCTACTCCCAACCGCGCTCTCCAGTGACCTGAGTCCGTTCCCGAACCCGGGTCACCAGCGTCGCAAGCGGAAATCCAACCGCTGTGCCGACGAGCCGGCTCTTCCGATCATTTTCAAAAATAATCTTAAATATTTTTACAGTCCTTGAAATTACATTTTAAAAGCTGTAACATTTGAACAGTTAATACAGTTCTCCTGTGATGCCACATGCATATACATGTCGATATAATGGGTTCCATGTAATAAGGGTGAAGCAATAAAAGTGAGCACCATGACAGCTGAGACAAAAACAGCAATGACAACTACAGCCATGATTCACAAACAACGATGGAGCGCATCGATTTCCACATTCTGTTTTATGCGGTAGGCTCTTCCCGCACCCCTCTATATTAAATTAACCAACTCCAGGGGTGGTGGTGGACACAGGGAAAATAAGAATGCTCCAGAGAGGAGCTACTCGGGGGCAATTTGTGGGCAGGGAGGGAACCAGGACAAGGCAGGCAACTTAGGAGAGGGGCTACGGGGGGGGCAACCTGCAGGTGGGAGGGAACATGGAAACAGGAAGTAAAACATTTTTTAACATATAGTATAAATAAAACAAAATCCCCATGGTTAAACCCAAACCTGGGCCCATCAGATGCTTAGGCAGTGTCTTAAGCCACTGCACCAAACAACCAGCTGCCAACCGCTTTGCCAAACACAGCCCTATAACCTATTACAGTGAGTGTAACTCACACACTCTATAATTTTATCGATATACTGTATGGTTACTATGGTGATATATTAATGATGTAAATACTTGGCTAACTCCAAGTTTTCATTAAAAAAATAAGTCTCTAGCCCTAATGGCTCCAAAGTTATCACATTTTAAGAAAAATATATTTTGAAAGGTCTAACTCTGAAACTGTTGGGGCTAGAAACTTAATTTGTTTTTAAATGAAAGCTTGGAGTCTAGCTGCTAAGAAATGGTGTCAATATTATTTATAGAATAATACATGGGGGAGTGTATAACAAGAATTTAATGCACACCTGAGGTGTAGGATGTTACATAAACCCCAAGGGCAAAGTCTGAGGGGTTTATCAAAGTATCCCACACTTACACAGATGACCTGGGTTTGGGAATGGACTTGGGACATCAGAGGGCAGGCCAGGGGAGAGGGGCTGAGCATCCTAGGGACTGTTCTCCTTCTCCAGGAAGGAGGGGGGTAGAGTGTCTGGCACGACGCAGACCCCTGGCAGAAGCCGGAGGTACCTCCATGCCGGCGCCATGACTAGTGGGAGGCGGGGCAGACATGGGATGTCATTGCACGTCCTCGCACCCAGGGAAAAGCAATGCTGCTGCCTCTATGAGGAGCCCACTCTCCCGGCTCCAGTCACACCACGGTGGCACTCTAGGCCCTTGACCCATTATGGCTTCTGGTGTGCCTGGCCGACTCCACGTCCCACCTGGGGGGGGGGGGTAAGCCAGGGAGGCAATACTGGCAGCTTTACCAGCTGGAATCCTTCCTCCATTTCATGTAGGTTCACTGGGTGCATTGGCCCTACCCTGGGCAGCAATCCACGAGATATCCTCAGCCCAAAGAGGTAAGTCCTGGGGTGTGATGGGGTCTGGGATGGGCTGGAGCTGAGCCTTGGTGGTAGCTCAGGATAAAAAAAAGCATACTAAATGCAAAGCATCCCACACCTTGTGTGTGCATTAAATTGGAGTTTGTCACTCCCCCCACCCATGTATTGTTTTACGTAATTGCTGAGGGACATTCTTTCTCCAACCAGATTTCCTTAAATAAATACTGTGTTTCAAAAAAAAATGTTATGTCTGTTTTTTATTAATCAGAACATCTAACAGTTCACTTAGGAAAGTGAATAAACTATGGTATACCCTTCAAAAATGAGTATTTTGCTACTTTTGTAGGTTTTTATAATTGCCAACTAACAGGTTAAATTATTTTACAGACTGTCAGAATGGCAATGGGTTTATGTTCATTCACAGAGTGAAAACAGCAGCTAGTAAAATGTGCTGAAAACAATTAAGTCCTAGTATGGGGCACTACTAAATGTCAGCAAACATGTTTAAGAACTTTGAAGAAAATTGCTGTCTGTTCATATTGTGACAAATTTTTTTTTCATGGTCTAGGTTATCAACTTTATGACCACAAAGGATAGGCTTACAGGCAGACTAGATGGGCCTGGCAGTCCTTATTTGCCAATAATGTCTATGTTTCTGTGTTTCTATATGCAAATTAGGTGGAGAGGTCAGAGCAGGTGTCAGAGTTGAGAACTGCTGTGTTGAATCTCACTGCGATCTGGAAAATGGCCTGTAACTACTGTGGCAAGGGTTAGTGAGGGCTACATATTATTTTAGTGGCTTTGTAATTCTATGGCTGTTTTTCATAGGCAGAGGCTGAAAATAGCGAACTGTTTCTTTGCCGATTGACGGCAGTTGTGAGAGCGTAGTGTAACAGCGCTGGTGGTGCTCTGACATACTTCAAGGTTCTTCACTTTGAGAGGTGGATGTAACTGTCTCACTACCAGCAGAACCAGCGTCACCCTCAGCAGGTGGGATGGTGAAGGGACTCTGAAGGTTCGAATAAGTGTGGGTGGATGGAATCACCCGACAAGGAGAGGCAGAAGTCGTATACAGAGGTCAGATGAAATAAAGATGTTTATTAGACAGGAAAGGAAGGAGGACATGGTCATAAAGGAAAACACCAGTGGTAAAAATGACAGTGAGTATGGACAGCATTATGATTATCTAAGCAGTAATCACATATACTGTAACTATAATGAAAACTCTAAAAGTACTGAAAACTATAAATAATATACAAGTAGTTCTACAGGCTATGTCAGTACTCTACAGGCTTTACAAGCACTCTACAAGCTCTCTATCCCAACCCTGAGGTGCACCACCACCCACTTGGGGCTACCTCTGGAGTACTCCAGACACAAGAACTTTTGCAATAAGCTATTGTGTGAAGCAAATAAACAAAACAAAACTATGTAAGAAACCACTATGGTTCTCAAAGGAGGTGGCAAGTGAAGGTTCAAGAGAAAAAGAAAGCATTCAGGAAGTACAAGAAATCACAGAAGGAGCAGGACAGAGAATTGTATCAGTTAAAGCAAAAAGAAGCTGGGGAGGCAGTCAGAACAGCAAAGGCCTGAACCGAGGAAAAGGTAGCCAACTCAGTTAAGAAGGGGGATAAAACCTTTTTTAGGTACATCAGGGAGCGAAGGAAGACCAAGGGTGGGATAGTGAGGCTTAATAAAGGGAGGGGTGGGCAGAGTGTGACTGTGAAAAGAGATACTAAACAAATATTTTTGCTTAATATTTACAAATGAAGAGGGGGAGGTACCTAAAAGAAACAATAGAAACACTCTGGATACAGAAGTTGATACCAGCTCATTTACAGAAGAAAGGGTTCTGAAAGAACTCTTAAAACTGAAGGTGGACAAAGCAATGGGGCCTGATGGGATTCATCCCAGAATTCTAAAAGAACTAAGGGTAGAACTAGTGACACCACTGACTACCCTCTTTAACAAATCATGGGAGGATGGGGTGGTACCTGAGGACTGGAGGAGGGCAGATGTGATTCCCCTTTACAAAAGCGGGAGCAGGACAGAAGCAGGAAACTACAGACCTGTTAGTTTAACCTCAGTGATAGAGAAAATGATGGAATCACTTCTGAAGGAAAGAACTGTCGAGTACCTAGAGGCCAGAGGGGCACAGGACCCAAGGCAGCATGGATTCACAGTGGGAAGTTCATGCCAGACGAATCTAATAGATTTCTTTGACTGGGTGACCAAAGTAGTAGATCAGGGAAGGGCTGTGAACATGGCCTACCTAGACTTTAGCAAGGCATTTGACACAGTCCCACACAAAAGATTAATATACAAGTTAGCCAGCCTTGGAGTAGGTCCCAAGATGATAGCCTGGGTAAAGAATTAGCTGGAGAATAGGACACAGAGAGTAATAGTAAATGAAGTCCACTCTGAGAAAGGGGGGTTACTAGTGGGGTACCGCAGGGTTCAGTATTAGGACCAATCCTCTTCAATGTCTTTATAAGCGACATTGCAGAGGGACTGGAAGGAAAAGTATGTCTCTTTGCAGATGACTCTAAAATGACACAATCTGCAGTTTGTGCACGACTATCACAGATAGATGAACCATGCAGGTAGGAAGGTGAAACAAAGGAAGATTCTTGAAAAAGGGAATGAGTAGGCTTGACAGCCAGCTTGGCTGAGGAGAATTTCTGAGGGACTAAAGGGATGTGGAGAGGTTTTTTAGACAGGCCATGGGCCTATTGGTTACACCCACCTCTCCTGGGTTTCCGGAAACAGAGAACAAACACAAAGGATTGCTCAGCTAAAAACCCATTGGTGGGCCGCCGGAATGAAAAACAAATGCAAGGATCCAGCCACAGTCCTCTGGCAGACAGCCGGGATGAGATGATAGATTTAGACCACCCTGCCACAGTCCGATGGAGGAATACCGGGTGTGAAAGATGCAGAAGACGGTGGGAGGACCCCACGGAAACTGGAAACCAGGATGAGGATATCTTCAGAAGCCATGCAGATGGTGGAGTTCTGGGCAACAAGGCTGGATGAGCCAAGGACAAACATAAAACAATAAACGGGATATTGGTATGGAGAAACCGGAACAGAAGATCTTAAAGAAACTGATGAAAAAGCACTGAGAAAACAAGAAAACAGTGGTCAAGACTCAGTCCTGGGCTACGTTGGACTACAACTGGCAGAAAATAACAAATGTGACGTTGATTCGAGAACTGGAACAGATGACTGTGCACAGGGCAAAGCCGTAAACTGGGACTAGCGTAAAACAACAAAAAATGTGACATTGCAGGGGTACAGTCGTGGATGAGGATCTTCAGAAAATCCTACTGAAGACAGATTCAGGAATATATCTGCTGAACACCCTTCCAAGGCTGCTGAAGTCTGATTCAGGAATGCACTTGCTGAACATCCTTCAAAGGCTGCTGAAGACTGATTCAGGAATTCATTTCGTATAAGATGCCGACACTCTGTGGTGTAACCGCCACCTGGGGCAATTACACAGTTCTAGAGGCAAACAACTGTGGGGTAATTGCACAGTTCCAGGGGAAGTTGCACAGTTCCAGGGCAAACAATTAGCTTTGGGGCAACTACATGATTCCAGGGGCAATTGCACAGCTCCAAGGGGCAAACAGTGGGGCAATTCAGCAGTGCAACACAGTTCAGACAGTTTTTATGCCATTTAACACAGTTCAGACAGTTTTCATGTCAGGCACACAGTTTTCCTATATGTTGTCACTTTATAATGCCCGGAAATTACCCTGATGGACCCCATTTTAAACTCTGGGGCTTGCTCTGCTGAATCCCCTTTAACTACAGGGCTTAGCTCACTGGGCCCCATTTAATTATGGGGTTTGCTTTACTGGACCCCCTTTGGACTTCAGGCCTTGCTTTACTGAGCTCCACTCTAACTTGCAGGGCTTGCCTTGCCCTTGTAACTCCTCTCTCAGCATTGCCCCTTTAAATAATTGTTTGGGCATTGGCAGGGCCTAATGTCTCTGACTCCTCTCCTGCCTCGCCTCTTCATAAATATTCATTCTGACTTCTTTGGGCTGCTGTTCCCTAACCCTGCCCCTGGATGTTGTTCCGCCCAAAATTAATATTTAATTATTTAAAGTACAGACCCACCCCTCCTCTCGGCTGTCGGCTGATCCTCTTCGTGCCTAGCGCCTTTAATAAAATAAAAAAAAATGTATTTTAAACTTTCTGGTGGCCAGCACCTTGGCACCAGTGCTGCTGCTAACCCACCACCCCAGACAGGAGTGAAGTAGGATGCTAAAGTTGGGAAGGTTCGATGGCAGTGGGAGGAACTTCAGGCAGGCACTTTAAAGGTGAATCTGGGACCTTGGGGTCCTCACAGGGCTCTGTGATGGACAACTGTTCTCTCTCTCTTGGTTCTGGACAATGCAGCTCTTGCTACACTGCCGACGAGGGACGGAAATGTTTACTTTTATTTAAAATAAAAAATGCGGTAGAACAGAGCCCTCACTTCGCAACAGGAATGGACTTCAGGCCCGCCGCACATTACCAAGGACCACACACAATGGGACCCAATGTGTACCAGGAGGGATGAGAGGCAGACCACAGGTAAGTCCTTTTCTATGCTTCTTTACCTGTGTCCCCTCTCTCCCTCATCCCATGGCCGGCGGATGTCCTAGTTCTTCTGTAGTGCCTGACAGCATTCCCTTTTGGGCTGTTCTGTGCCTACAGCATGGCGGTGACCGATCATCTTTTTCACTGGCCCTGACCACACAGCTGTGCAGCCAGCATTCGGGATGCCGCGTCCCTAGCAACATGTGTGCCCTCCAACAGCCCAGCATGGGCTGAACTTGAAAAAATGCTCCCCTGGCTCATGCTGCCCACTCCAATGGTGGGAGGTCTAGAATGGAGCAGGAGGCGGCCAGGGGACATAGGAAAACTTTCTCTTTGTTTATTTAAATCCCCAGCACCTGTAGCTCTGCCTTTTCTAGTGATAGGGAGGGGAAACACAGACTGGGGCCCCTACTTAACACCCTTATTGCTTCCCACAGTGTCCTATGAGAGCACTCTATTTATTTATTATTATTTCGGTTGTGCCCCCAACTTTGGGTACACTGCAGCAGTGAGAGAGTCAGCAAGAGAGCTGAGGAGAAGTTGAGTTGTTCGCTGTTATAACCCACGGGTTATAACTGCTAATTACAACCAGCTTCTTCTATGGGAAAAAACCTCAGTTATTACAGTGTTATTATATAACAGTAGTAATTATAAACAATTGCATCCATTCAGGAGGCAATCAGTCAGTGAACCCACTCACGATGGGGAAATACTGGACCTGGTACTCTCTAACCAGGACTGTGTTGCAGATGTCAAGGTGGGAGGCCACTTGGTGATTAGTGATCACCGTATAGTGTGGTTCAATATAAGGATGGCTGCGGAAATTAACAACACAAGGGCAGGGGTGGGTGACCTGGGTGGGGTCGAGAAACAGTGGGCAAAGATAAAAGGGAGCATAGTCAAAGCAACAGTCCTCTGCATCAAACAAGTGAACAAAAGCAAGAAGAAAAAGAGATTGCTATGGTTCTCGAAAGAGGTGGCTGAAAAGGTAAATGCTAAAAGGGTAGCATTCAAAAGGTATAAGAAGATGCAGAGGGAGGAGGAGGATAGGGAGGTGTATCGGGAGAAACAGAGGGAAGCGGGGAAAGCAGTAAGTAGTGCAAAGGCACATACTGAAGAAAGGACAGCCCAGGAGGGTAACAAAAGGGGACAAGATATTTATTAGGTATGTACTGTAAGTGAAAAGAGGCAGACTAGGGGTGGCATCGTAAGGTTAAAAAGAGAAGGGGAGGACTATACAGAGGGGGACCAGGAAAAGGCAGACATCCTGAACAAATACTTCTGTTCAGTGCTCACAGAAGAAGGACAGAGAGAGGGACCTCAAAACAGTAACAAAAGCATTGCAGGAAGGGGGAGCACTAGTCCTCTTCCGGAGGAGAGAGTACCGAAGAGACTTGCTAATCTGAAAGTGGACAAAGCACTTGGGGCCAGATGGGATGCATCCATGGGTATTGAGGAAGCTCAGAGAAATACTGGCTGCACCTCTGACAGTTCTGTTTAACACCTCACTGGAAACAGGAGTGGTTCTGGAGGACTGGAGAAGGACGGATGTAGTCCCACTACACAAAAGCAGTAGCAGGGAGGAGGCTGGCAATTACAGGCCTGTCAGCTTGACATTGGTGGTGGGAAAGTTAATGGAATCACTGCTGAAGGAAAGGATTGTGGAATATCTTGAATCCAGTTGGCTGCAAGACCCAAGGCAGCGTGTTTTCTTAGGGAGAGGTCTTATCAAATGAATCTGATAGATTTCTTTGAGTGTGTGGCCAAGGAACTAAATAAAGGTGGAGCAGTGGATGTGACCTACCTAGATTTCAGTAAGGTATTCGACACTGTTCCGCACAGGAGACTAGTAAGCAAGCTGGATAGCTTAGGAGTGGGTCCAGATGTAGTAAACTGGATAAGAATTTGATTAGTGGAATGCAGCATAGAGTGGTGGTAAACAGTGTTCTCTCCAAGGAAGGGAGGTGGCCAGCAGGCTGACTCAGGGATCAGTGCTGGGATTGGTCCTCTTTAATGTCTTTATTAGTGACATTGCAGAGGAGCTGGAAGGAAAGGTCTGCCTCTTTGTGGATCACACCAAAATCTGCAATAAAGTAGACACCCGGGTGGGGGAGTGTAAAGGATGAGCAGAGACTTGAGAAAACTAGAGGAATGGTCAAGGGTATGGCAGCTGGGCTTCAGTGCGAGAAAATGCAAAATAATGCACTTAGGGCACAGAAACCCAAGGACAGAGTACAAAATGGGTGGAGTGGTACTGATGACCACTAAGCAGGAAAAAGACTTAGGGATAATCATATTGAATGACCTAAAGGTGACCAGGCAGTGTGGCAAGGCAGTAGGGAGGGTGACTGGGATGCTGGGGTGCATAGGGAGAGGTATCACTAGCAGAAAGAGAGAGGTGGTGTTGCCGCTGTATAGATCGCTGCTAAGACTCCACCTACAGTATTGTGTCCAGTTCTGGAGAATATGTCTCCGAGGATACAGAATGGAGGCAGTCCAGAGGAGAGCAACTAAGATGGTGCAGGGTCAGTATCAAAAGCCCTATGAGGAGAGACTAAAGGACCTCAATATGTGCACCCTGGAACAGAGGAGTCACAGGGGAAATATGACAGAGACCTTTAAATACCTCATGGGAGTAAATAAAGTTCAGGAGGGGAGGTTTTTTTTTTCAGAAGAAAAGGTGCTCAGGAATAAGTGGACATGCTATGAAGCTGGAGGGAGATAGATTCAGGAGAAATGTGAGGAAGTACTTCTTCACAGAAAGAGTGGTAGATTCCTGGAACAGCCTTCCAGCAAAGGTGGTGGTGGGGGGGGGGACAGTGGTGGGGTTCAAGAATGCATGGGATAAGCACAAGGGGATCATAGTGGAAAGGAAGCAGGAGGGAAAAAGAGCTGTAGATCGGGCACAGTCTGTGGTAATAGTGTGGGTAGGGAGAAACGGGCAGACTGGATAAGCCAAACGGTCCTTATCTGCTGCTAGAAAATGGGCTAGATACTTAGAGATTTCTCATTGGCTAAGAACCACAGCAGGGCAGTACATTAACCTTCCATACAAGCCTGGTGAAAAATAAATACCAGTTTGGCATGCCCCATTACTCAGGATATCATAGGGCACCCCGAACTTTCAGTATCAATTTGCTGCCATTTTTTCCCTGCTCATTAAGAGATAGACCCTCACCTCAGCCCCACTTGGTACTATCGACTGAGCGGTTCAGTCTGTGACACAAATGACTTTTTCCCCACTTCCTGAACCTCTGAAAACATTTTGGCTATCATCCCTTCTTGCCGCTGATGGTCGGCTGTCACACAAAGCTGCAAATCAGCACCAACAGTTATACTGCTGACTACATCCTCGTGGGGGGGTAGCCAAAAACGCAAACTGCTTTCTCTCCCCTTAAGACTGCTCCTCTCACAACACCCACTACAAAAAAATTAAAATACGCATTTGTTTTCGTAGCTTAGTGGTGGACACTCACACTAAACTTGAAAACAGGCAACAGCTCCTTAATGTCTGCTTCTTTTGGAATCGGTCTCACAATCTGTATAGTCTGACACTTAACAACTCGGGTGTAGGGAGGGGGAAAGGGAACTGAAGTCCTAAAATACAGTGCCCACTTTCTCACTCGTTACGTGTCTGTATGTGTGTGTGTGGAGGGGATCAGAGGTCGCTTCCATTAATGAAGAAACAAGAAAAGAAAAGTGGGGGAAAAAACTACCAAATGTAAACAGCATCAGCATCCTCTGCTGGCACTACTACAGGAACTACTTTACAGTAAAAGTGACTTCATTGCTTTCTATTTTTATTTGCTTTTATTTTTGTATTTTTTGTAATATTTTGTATAACTTCTACCAATGGTCCATTTTCTAAGTGCAATAATACCCTCCAGGGTGGGCAGTATGGGCAATACCAGACCTTCCAGGGGCTATATACTCATGCTTTGTTCAAATATTGTTTGCTTTGTAACTTGTTCTTCCTGATATCAAATGTCATTCCCTGCCTACCTATTGTAATCTCCCAGGTCATGCCTGAAAATAGTCACGTCTTAGCTATGGTACTTACCCAGTAAACAAAAACTAAATAAACAAAAAGGCTCTCTGCCTTCAGCGTTGGGCCTCATTATGCTCCTGGGTGGTCCAGTATTGCCCAATACCGCTCACCCTGTCGGGTATTATTGCTTGCTCAAATTCTATGCTTCTATGTTACGTTATCAAAGTTAAAAACAGGCAGTTTTCTCTAGCTATAACTATATATGGGGTATATGACATGAGCAGTGTGAAAATAAATAATTTATTTCTTGCTTCAGGTGAGGTCTATAGAGGCCAAACACTGAATCAAGAAAAAAATCATTGATTTTCACACTGCCTGTGGCATATGTTGTTTACACGATGCACAAACTGCTATGATCTGATGTCAAGTTATATTTAACGGTTATGTAGTTTAAATAAAAAAAATCCTATTTTTACATTAAAACTTGAGATTTTTTCTTACTTGGTAAGAAATTTTTGTGCTGTTTGGGGCAGTCTAAGTACAGAAAATGTCATTTGATGCCAATATGACGAAAGCAAGCAGCTGCACATGCATGTAATAATTTTATGCCTGGAGGTCGTCGTTCAACTGGTTCATTGTGAGGGCTTTACTTACATTCCACAATATCTGTTGCGAACAGCCACTATAAGCAGTGACTATCGGAACTGCATCGCTGATGCTGCTCTACAGGCCTTCAGTCGTGCTGAGTGTCTGTATAAGATTTCACGTTTTCTGTAGAGTCTTTATTGCAGAACTAAAACCTGATCACTTTCTGAGCCAGTGTCAAACAAAATTAATACTGTGTGTCATAACAGAATATTAAAAATAGTAAAAAAAAAAAAAACACATTTTGGGATTTTTATTGGTGAATGGAATGTGGTGTCATCTGGGGGGACAATAGTTTATCACTTGCCAATGAAACAACACACAAACAGGCTCATCTTTTTTTTTACCTTCTTTTCCCTCCGGTCACTGTCGTCAGAGACTCCCTCAGATGACTGACTTGTCCCACCCAGCCTGAAACCCCACCAACCTTAGGGCCCCCCCCCAACTACTCCGAACCCTCAAGACCTACCTGCAGCTCTCCAGCCCTCTGGCTTTCCCCCCAGGGCAGGGCCACCACCACTACACTGGTGCTCCTCTCATCTAACAGGCCACAGGTAGGTAGTCTGAGGGTCGGAGGATATTGAGGGACTAGGTGGTTGGGATCCAGCGGTGGGTGTGGGGCTGGCATTGTCTACTCAGCCAATGGGATTTTTTCCTTGTTCGTGAGCGTGACCCCAGAAGCATGAACATGCAATGACATCCAGTGCGAGCTAAGTGCGCTACCACACCCCTCTCGAGGACATCTGCCATTGCCTCCATTCCTGCGTGCATGACCCTCTGGCTGTTGCATCCCCAGTCTCCACTGGGAGTCACTGTTGCTGGGAAGTCCAGTACCCAGCTTCCCCAGGATGAGGAACTTGAGTGGTTTCCACAAGAAATTGAAAGGAAATTAGTATGGGCTGTACAGATTAGGGTTGTCAAAACCCTCTGAAGTTCTGGGTTCTAGTTCTAATCTAGAACTTTTGAAAAAGTTCTAGAGTTCTAATCTTTTTTAGGATTTTTTAGAACTTGAACTCTGTGTTTTTAATTGTGCTACCAATAATGAAGATAAGAGTGAAATACACGTGACATTGAGAACAAGAAGAAATAAAATCTGTTCAGCATAAAGGGAGAGAGAAATGATCATGTCTGACTTTTATATATTGGGTACAGTGGAACAGTCAAAGGGTACACAGCAGAATGATGGCCAGTACGCCACGTAGGAGTCACACATACACACACACACACACACACAGTACAGTGCAGCAGTCAAAGGGCACACATCAAAATAATGGTGGCCAGCATGCCATGTAGGAGACGGAGTCGCACAACACAGTGACACATAGATTTTATTTTTTGGTGCTGACAAGGGATGTTTCTACCTCCCCTCCCAACAGGGAAATATATTTCTTGCATGTATTTAAGGATACCCCTACACAACTGGCTGCTGGGCTGCACACAGTTACATACACTGGGTAGGGTACAGTGCAGTCGAAGGGCACACAGCAAGGTGATGTGCTGACCACAGTATGCCACAGGAGATGGAGTGACACAACACTGTGAACATACTCAACCTTTCCTTCTCTAAATGTGGGACATTGCCTCTCAAGATGTGGAACAAATAAGCAAAATGCAGGCCACATAGTCAAATATTTATCTAAGAAGCTCAGAACATGTAAAATGTATATCTTTATGTTCACAACGTTCATTGTTAATTGAATAATATATTTTTCATTTTATATACAATTAATTTTTGCTTTAAAATCTTAACAGAATGTGGGACACATCTTCTCAATGTGGAACATGGGGCTTTTTTGAAGTAAAATGATGCACTGTTCCTAGTAATGTGAGACAGTTGAGATGTATGACAGTGGATACTGTGTCAAAAACTAGTTGAACTGCATGTATCAGGAAGTTTGGGGTGAAAGGACCCCCTCAGCACAGTACTGATGATTACTTTGTATAATTTATTTTAATGTGTTCCCTGTTTGTTGGCTTTCTTCTGTTCCCCTAATCTCTTCCCTTCCCCCCCAGCCAGGGTGATCTCCCTCCCGAGTCCTGACCATTTTTTCCCTGGCCCCCACTCCATTTTGTTTTATTTCCCCTTTAAGGCAACCTTTTTCCATTCCCAGAAAGCCAATAATGACGAACTACACTTTTTTAATTCAGATTGTAAAACGCCACCCAAACAAAACTCACAGCAGCAAGTAAGTAATAAAGCAGAATTAGAATTGCTGTGCAGAGCACAGCCAGCACTCAGAAGAATGTCCTCCTCGACAGGGGCATCATTTCAGCAAAATCATAGGGGTAGCAAGGTGGGGTGGGCACGATGTGGGCGGGGCCACGGTGTGGGTGGGGCCAGAGAGGGTGGCATTTGTCAATGTGACATAGAGCTACTGACCAAGTAATTTAAAAATGGGTTTGAACTGGATAGTAAAGTCTGAATATAAATGTGAAATGGGCCATTACAGATGTTGCTTCAAATTAAATAGCTAGTTTTCATTAAATTATGGAATCATCAGTATAGTGAAAGTCCCATTCCTCAACTGTACAAATATTAAACAATATTATAATGTATGGGTAGCCCTTATTACCCATTGAAATCAAACAGATTACAACCTTGTAATCCCACTGTTGTGATGTCAGAACCATATAAACCTATCTCATCTATGTCATAGCAGAGGGTTTGCAAAACGGAATGCCAGTGTTATTCAGTATTCACACCCAGAATGCGATTGTTAGTCTCAGTACAGTACTCAAATAACATTCCAATTGTCATAGTTTACTGTTACTGAGGTCTAGCAATCACTATGTTGGATAGAGATTTTAACTCTGGTTCCTTTCTATCACAGTGCAGTGGCAGGTTGCCTTACAAGTGTAAGTTTTGGAGATGCCTGGAGGGATATGAGTGTAACCCCCTTGTTACCCGGGGTTACTAGAATCCCAGTAAGATCTAGTGGTAGGCAGGGAAGGGGCCAGAAACTCCAGTTAAATGGATTTCACACTGTCTCACTCTGTTCTCAGTCTCAGCTGAGACTGAGGGATGACATTACCAATAGAACTATCGCAGCTGCATGAGCCACATTGGAATCTGCAGCAAGGGAGTTGGTTAGAACATTGGGAGGTTTTGAAGTCAGTCTCCAGTCAGTCTTCAGTGAATGAGTGAGTGTGAAGTTGGGAGCTTGCTGAGAAAGCAGCTCAGTGAAGGCTCTAGGAGCCTCAGCCCTGACAGAGGGTTACTTTTAGGTAAATAGGGTGTGTGTCTCCACTTTAAAGAGAGACACAGAAGATAACTGAAATTGCGGAGACCACTGTTTTGGGGTCTCAGTGCCCCCTCCCTTCGGGGGGGGCAGAAAAGGGTTCCCTGCAGATTCCTGGGTCAACCCCCTGGTTCTGCTTGTGAAGGAAAAGCTGCCTATGTGTTCCAGTGTTTATTTGGGAGAACAAGAAGATTTGTGAGTCGCCTGTGGGGCACCTGCAACATGAGGGTGAGTGTCTGTTCTTGCTAAAAAGGCCTATGTTTTTCACCCTGGGACTTGTGTGACAATATGGGGATTGAACTACTAAATATTGGGAAGCCTAGAGTAATGGGCTAAGCAAAGTAAAAGTAGGTTCAAGTCCAGAGCTTGTTGGGATGCAAATGATATGTAGAGGAGATGTGACAGGCGTCTACCCATAATCTACATTTGAAAGTTCAGTAAAGGAATTGTTCAGTTTCCAGAGAAATAGCCGGGTATGGGCTGCTGGAGGTGGGTGGCCCCCCATCTTTAGTGACCAGGTCCACCTATACGGATTTCTATCTCAGGCACTTGGCCAGTGATGAGGGAAGTACCCAGGCATGGGATTGTAAGGAAAATTCTCTCTAGGAGTCAAAGACTCTAGTGTGGTTTGGGGAGCCACAACAGGATAATTGGTTCATTCCTCAAATGGACCGCGAACAGGATAATTGGTTCATTCCTCAAATAGACCGTGGATCAAGTGGCCGGCAGGGGAGCCGGGCCAGTGGGGAAAACCCAAGTAGTGTACAAGTCGGGCTGTGTACCCAAAGCTGCGTGCAAGTCCAGGTTGTGTGCCTGGTGGGTTTAGAGCCTGAGGGCTGGAAATAGTGATAAAGTGTTCTGTAGTCTCTAATCTGCATTACCAGGAAATGTAGCCCCATGGGGGTCCATCTATGCTTTGTTTTTTCAGCTTGGATGTGAATAAAAGCCACACCGAAGAATCCCATTCCTGGTTCTGGACATTACAGTTATTACTTCCTGTGTTCGCATTTACTTGGGTGCCCCTGTGCAGAGTAGCCAAACCTAGGTTCCCTGTGCTGAGTAACCTCATCCTTCCCGAACCCAGTCCCCACCAGGTACTGCTGTCAGCTTCAACAGCGTGCCACCTGTCGTTTTGGCAAAAAGGCAGGGGTGAGGGGTTACATGAGGAAGTATTATTTTACAGAAAGGGTGGTGGAACCATGGAACAGTCTACCTGCCAAGGTGGTGGGCACTAAAACCATTATTGGTTTCAAGCAAGGTTGGGACAACGTGAACGGTATAATAGTTACTCAAGGCAACAGATACTGGAAGGGGAATAGTGGGGTGGATAGAGAGGGCTAGGACCCTGGGTGGACATTAGGTCACGGGATTAGATAGGGAACCACAGGCAGAATGGATTGCCATTAGTCTTTTTCTGCCATCATTGTCTATAGTAGAACAATCAGCCATCTCCCGCTGCTTACCTCTCATCCCTGTGAGGTAGCCATTATTGTTAGCGGCTGCTCTGTGATGGAAAGGAGGCAAAAAGACTGAGGGGTGAGCCATACTTTGCTCCTCAACCTGGGCCTAAAGTGCACCATTTCACACATTAAGGATGTCAGAAATACATTTCTGGCAAAAAAACTATAGGATGACATTTTTTGCCAACTAACAAATAATGCTGCTTTAATGGAGTTATCATTTTGTTGGTGCCTTGCCGAAATAAAAGAAGTAAGAATCCCAGGATTTGTTTTGTCTTTTGTTCTTTTTCTTGCTGTGATATGAGGGTTGCAGTTTGAGTGATACAGGTTAAAACCATCTCCACAGTGTTTTTACGTGATTTTTACTCAGTGAAGACTTTGGAAAGGGGTTTGATGGGGTAACTTTATTTTCTGGTTCTCTGTTTAAAATCAAGACTTCAGAGGACACATCAGTTAAAGTAATGTTCAGTTTGTTTCATGTGGGCATGAGTAGGCTTTAGTGCAGACAGTTTTACCATGCCGCAGCGACACCAGACATGGAGACATCCCTGACAGCAACAGCCGCATTGCCAAGTGTCAGCAATGTGGTGTCGGGGATGCCTCCGTGTTTCCATTGGGGGGCTGCATCCCTGAACCCCCCCATGTGGGGGGCTCCACCCCCCACACCCTCCAGTCTCTAGGATTCCAACTCCGAGTTGGAGTTGGACTTGGTGGGGGTCAAACACCCTGAAAGGCAGTCCCCTGGCCGTGCAGAGACCATCACAGCGACATGCGGATTTTGCCCAAATCCTGTCGCTGTGATGGTCTTCGCTGTTGGGGAGTACCTGCGGCAATGGTATACCCTTCTTTAAATGCTACACTCACTCCTGTCCCTCTGTACACCAGGGTCCCACACTCTGAAAGGTCACCCAGTACTCCTCAAACTCTCTCTCATCCCTCCAGTCTCTTGATTGTTTCTCCATCCCCCATCCCCACTGTATCCTCTGAACCAGACACACCAGTCTGCTCCCAAGACCCACTCCCACAGTTCTGCCCCTCCCATGACCCCTGCTATCCCACTGTGTCCACATTCACAGGTAAGCTATTATTCCCACTGTACTGCCCTCTTCCCCCCGTACTCCTGTATCCTTGGTACCAAACACACCAGTCAGCCCTCACTCCCACAGCTCTGCTCTATCCCCCATGCCCATCATGACTCCCACTCTGGACAGACCAGTCAGTCCCCCCTCCCCCATATGCCCCCTGCTGTCCCAGTGTCTGCATTCACAAGTAAGCATGCACCCCCACAGCAGTGTCTCTTGTAAATGGTCTGCCCCAACTCCTTCTGTCAGAGGCTTACCACCTTTTAAGAAGCAAGCAAAAGCAATGAAAGCAGTTTTTTTCCCCCTTTATTGTTTGTTGCCTATCTCACTGCTTGTGCTGTTCTTGTTCTCCTTCAATCCAGGCTTCTCCAGATCTCATCTGACCATCTCTGTCCTGTCTCAGACCAGTCCCATGTCATCGTGTCTCCAACTCCTCTGAGGCGCTCCGCGGCCCGTGCTCCTGCTGCTCTAGTCCTGTTCTCTCCTCTCTGGCCTAGACTGCGCCTGGTGCAGTGCCCAGCTGCCTGACTGATCAATGAAAATTAAAACCCCAAATCTGACACTGGCCCCTCCTCCTAGACCCACTTTCCTGTTGCCTTAGCTCGTCGTCATCTAGCTAGCCTTCAAACTGCTACTTTTCCGCCGCCTGTCCCGCCTCCGAAGGGATACCCTGTCTGCTGTGCTCGCACTTAGACAGGCTCTTCTCACACTTTTTATGACATTCCTTCCCTCCTCCACCACCGCACCATGTCATGACTAGTCCCACCCACTGGCCTTCCTAGCCAATCCCGGTAGTACCAACCCCATCTCAATGCACACTGGGACTCTGGGACTTGGAGTTTTTGGTGGGGGAGGTGGACACTTGTCTCAGCTCTTGGGGAGGCAATCTGGCAAAAAAAGAAGTTTTTGTTTTTTCTAAATTCATCCAGCCAGCGGCAGCCAATGGCTAAGCAGGGTCCATAAGCCATGGCAGCAGGGGTCGCGAATGCAACCCCTGGCGACCCCTAAATGACACCCCTGCTCCTCAATCTGAATTCAGACACAGGACTGGAGCCACAACCGCACTTCACTTCCCGGATGATGGATCCTGCGATGCTTACCCCTCGGACGTTCTTTCCACCACCTGACAGCATAGCGGTTGCTCCAGAGTGCAACCTCACCAGTTACACCCCCTCCAAACAACTGTCTTGAGCCACACAATAGAGACAGGAGCTGAATGGATTGGAAACAGCACCAGCAGCGCCACCCGGGAGGGAGGAGGGGCCATAAGTAAAGTAAGACTTTTTTCAGACAACTTGGGCAGCAGACTAGCACAGCAATGAAGGGCTGGCCAGGCAGACACAGAAATGGGCACTGTGATTTGAACCCTTTTGCGAACCCTCTAGTGTTCAAGTTCTAAAACACCAGGGTTCGAGGAGGGTTTGAATCTTTCACGAACTAGTTCTGACAACCCTAGTACAGATTTATAGAGTTATGAACTTAAAGCAACCAAGTTATCTTTATGATAAATTGGAAAAGAAATCATACCATCAAAGTCTGCGAAGTATGAACCTAAAGAGAATATGTACATCCCAAGTTTAAAAATAAATACAGCGAAATTAGGTTTTCACAAATCACTTTTGGATTGTGGAACTCTATAAAATCTGTAACTCATGAAATACAGTATATAAAGATGTAAAATCCTTTATAACAGATATAAAATTTGAATTTACTGTTCATTGTAAGTGCTATGGTTAGATAAATAGGACTGAACACTTGTATTTATTGGGTGCGAGTAGTTAGAATTCTGGGGGCCAGATATTCAAAACTTTGCCCCCAGGCTAAATTGGCACTGCTCGGCAGGCAAACTTAGCCCGGTGCACAAAGCAAGCCATATTCAAAAGGAATAGCCTGGGGCAAACAGCTTCTGAATACGGCATGGGAATGAGGCCGGGCAAACTGGGCTGGGAGTGCAGGGCAAACTTAGCCCTGGAATAAGACAGTTCTGAATATGGCAACCAGGAAGTGCAAACCACAACAGCAACACAGTGCACAGCGATGTGAAGGTAGGTAGAGGTGAACTATGTGGCCAATGTGTGTGCCAGCAAATGCATGGACCCAGTACAGCTGCAGGCAGCAGCGTATGTGGAGGTACAGTGTGCAAAACTGTAAAATATTCCCTGAACTGTTTGCACAGCGCTAACACATTTGTGTGGGTTTAGCACAGGGCTAAACAGTTAGCCCGGGTGCAAACACGTTTGCCTGGCGCTAAACTTTGCCATATTCAAAAGTGACATTCAAATGAGCCTAATTAGGTAGTCTCTGGGCAAACATTCAAATTTGCATCTCATTGTGCCCTGCTTTGTGTGCAGTTTGCGCCGGGTTAACGGTTTAACCCTATGCTAAACCCGCGCAAAAGTGTTAGTGCTGCGCAAACAGCTTGGGGAATATTATACAGTTTTGAACACAGTACTTCCACATGCGCTGCTGCTGCCTGCAGCTGTACTAGGACAACACAGCATAGGCACAGATGGTGGTGGTGGTGCTGCATGCAACTGGCACACTGTAGGTCATGCTACAGTGCACAGCAGACACTACAGTAGTAAGGCAGCCAATAGTGTGGGGTGGTGGTGGTGGTGGACACAGCAATGTCTATGGTGTGTTCGGCAATGATGATGATGACTGCACTATACACAGTGAGAGGCCCAACCTGCGGGTGTTTACTGACAGTGGAACATTACTGTTATGCTGTTGTGTGACCCACAGATGCTGCACCTCTGGCATGGGATGCTCACATGTATACATGTCCGGCTTTGAGTGCTGTGGCAGTTGTACAGCTGTGCAGTATGTGGCCGGTGGGGGGGGGCATACATTATCAGAATGGCACACTGGTGTTGGGGTAGTCCCAATACTGGCCCATGTGCACTGCATGATGTGTCCCACCCTTGTGGCCACACCTGGTCTGTGGCACAGCCTGGCCACCCATACACTCTCCCTTCAACATCCTCCATGCCCACAGTGCTGCATGTGTGTTCTGGCATCTGTTGATGTCCACAGAAGAGTGGTGGGCAGGTGTGTGTGCTGTATGGCCACACTGCCATGCTGTCCACTGGCGGCAGGGTCACCACTCCCTGCCTGGCATGGCTGGGACTGGTGGCAGATGATGACATCATTGTGATGCCATCAGTTAGCAGCATGTTACCTCTATGTTTGGCTTTGTCTGTGTCATATTTATTTGTTAGGGTTGCGCAAAGCCGTGCAAACACTGCGCAAAACTGATTGTCAGGGTTAAGACAAGCTTTTCCTGGGCGGTAATGTGCACTGTGCTAAGTGTCGCGCTAAGTCACGCAAAACCACTTAGCGAGGCGCTAGTTACTGAATATGGCATTGTGCCTGTATTCATGTCAGTTTGCCCCTTGCATACATTATGATTTTGCCCTGTGCTAATGCAGTTTGCCCACGCTATTTGGCCTTTTGAATACAAGAGACCCACGTTAATCCCCCGCTAAACCTGCGCAAACGGTTTTTGCCTGGCGCAAAGTTTTAAATATCTGGCCCTGGGTTTGGTATAATATAAATTTGCCAAATGTAGGTTATATTAGGGAGGATACTTGTGTATAGAATGTTCTAAGCACTTTATGACTGTAGTATGTTAAGTATTGTTGAGTACTTGTATTTATATAAGTAAATTGGTATATTACTTAAAATTGTATTTTGTACTTAAATGTATAGTATTGTATCATTGTTGATTGTTGAAACTCCTTTGTACAGGACCACCTTGTAAATAGGACTTGTCTTAATGATGCGTTATTCCATCTACTTCCTGTCTAAAAATAGATTTTTACTACTACAAGGAGAGCTGTCCTCCAGATGCTCTATCCTCTCCTCCCTGGCCGACCACTCGGCAACCCGAGCTTGTTCCTGACCCCGAGTCACTAGTGTGGTGCAAGGTGTGGCATTCAGCACCACCAGGCCGGTGGTAAAAAGGCTCATCTTGTAACAAAGGGAACTGGTTGCCATGGACATGATCAATTATACGGCACCATGCAACAAGAGGGAGCAATAATACAACTGCTGGAAGGGTACTTTAAAACTTTTTATGAGACCCAAGTTTAAATGGTGGTTACAGGCAAAGTTAAGTTCACAATGTAGAACTTAAACCTCATGCATCTAAAACGGACATTCCAAACAAGATCCGGTGAGACACAAAGTTCTGAAAAGACTGCTGCTAGAGTCAGTGCCTGCAGTGTAAATAAATGCTGATGACATGCTTCAAGTGTAAATAAATTATTTATTTACACTCGTTGCTTGTCATCACCCTAAATAAACCTGTTTCTTTCTGCCTTTTTAGTCTGTTTCCCATTGCATAAACACATTTATACAATGGGGGTGGGAGTTTCAGAAATATTATGTTTTCCTGTGTTCTCTTCCTGTTTCTGTGTGCTTTTTGCTCTTTCTGTGTGTGGTCTGAGTGTGTGTGAGTTTTTCTGAATGGGCTGGGAGTTTCAGAAACACTATGGGACACAGGTGAGTGTCCTTTGCAATGCTAATTGAGTAAGTTGCAGGTAGCAGTAAGAAACAAAAACTTTTTTGTGAAGCAGTTCCATTTAGAATGCAGGCTGTAGTGAGTGAGTGGTGATATCAGCAGAGTATGCACATCTGTCAGATATTTTAACTCTGCTGATGCCATCTTCACATATCACACTCCAGTGGAAATAACTGAGGTTATCACACTGATATTGCTACCACCCCTTCGGCACTCATGACTATCCAGAGCTCACTCTGCAGGAGTGAGAATGTTTTTCATATCACACTCTTGCCCATCATGTATCCTCTATTTACATCATGACAGACTGTTTTTTTTTGTAAAATAAATGTTTTCGATATACTTTTTCCATAATGATAAAGTATATCAATATACTTTTTTTTATATTGACATGGAAAATGTAATGTTCATTTGAAACATATAATGTAAAAAAACATTTTTTTACATTTTTTCTGAATTTTGGTTTTAGTCCCAATAAATGTTATTGGTATCTGTGTAAGTGTAATACCTATAAACATTCATCAAATACCTTAAATTGTGTGGCTAACTTTCACTCTTCTTACCAGCAGTACCAGTTCTTCCTCGCTTTTGCAACCTTTGGCTGCAAAAGCATCAGAAGATAATAAATAACTAAGTGGGCAATAGCACACAATATGGTGTATAACACTGCTGTCATAAAGGTACACCCAGGATGTAACGGGTGCCTTCAACCATGCTGGAAGTGTGACTATTACTGCATCATCATGCATCTATGCTGTGATACAATACAGCAGAGGGGCACAAGATGGGTATTCTTTTATTTATTTATTGAAATGTTTCATCAGGAAGGCACAATAAACAACAAGTTGCTTGTCTCCCAGTGCAACCTGGCGGGTGGGGGGATTACAGTAAGATGTGAAAATTAGACATACAGTTAAAATTTATCATAACTGTGGAAAACAGATACATTGGCATTTAAAATGACACATACATTTTACATTTGTAGAGCGGCTTACAGAATTAGAATTTAACATGACTGAGAATTATACATACAGTAATATGCTCTGCCCAGACAGGGCAAGAAGTGCAAGTGTACAGATATGAGTGAACTAATACCTATTTAAGTGCTGAGAAGTAAGGAGTCGGAGGGGAGATGAGGGAAGTGGACAGGGAGGATGGGAACGGCCTAGAGCTAACCACTCCAGGATGCAGAGAACCCTGCCAGGGGCTGAAACGCATTGGAGGCCAGAAGGTAAGGGGGGGCAGGAAGAGAGGGAGGGAGAGTAGCAGGGGAAAGAAAGGGGGAAATAGACTTGGTAAAGGGACTGTAGAATAGGGGGATGGGTGGCAGTGGTGGGGAGGAAAGAAACTTGCCTAATACTGGTCTCTCCAGGATGCTGAGAATCCTGCCAGAGGGCAGATTAAGGGAGGACAAGAATTGGATAAGGAGTTGAGTGGGGATGGAGGGGGGGGGGGAAGAGGCAACAGCCCAGTACTAGACCCCTCTAGGATGCTGAGAACCCTGCCAGAGGGCAAGACAAGCACAGGTGAGTTGGAATGGAGGTACAGCAAACTCTTAGTGCAAACTAAATGCAGTGCTGTGGTAAGGAGTTGTACTCAGCACTGTGACAGCAAAAAGTATTTGTGTTTAACAGTGAGGATTATGAGAAGAGGTTTGCAATTACCCATGAGTAAAAATCTAGGCCTAGATATTCAAACTGCACCCAGAAAGGGCGCAAGTGGTTGCTCTGCTCAACTGAGATGTGCTGGGTGCAAAAGTTCCATATTCAAATGAGATGCGCAATTGCGTATCACATCGGAACATAGCAAAAGATGAGAGTGGTGCAAATGGGGGCTGCCGAAGATGCGCTGGCACATCCTCCTGTGTGGCTGGAATACCTGGAATGGGGATGCGTGGTGCATCTTGGGGATGTGCCAAGTGCAAATTGCAGATATTCAGACCGCAACATGCAAATGGGGCCACTAGGCATGCAAGGTGCCAATGGGGTAATTTGCATGTCATTATGGCCCCAGTTGCATGTCCTGTGCAGGGATCCACCTGGCAGGATGCGCCAGCCACCCTGCAGGTACACAGAGAGCTACATTCTCTGGTAGTCTAGTGGTCCCCTTCCCTTCCCCGAACCTGATCGTAGTGTAGAGTCTTGTAAATTAATATTCCCTGGTAGTCTAGTGTCCCCCCTCCCTTCCCCGAATCCAACTGTATTATGGAATATTGTAAATTGATATCTCCTAGTAGTCTAGTGGCCCCCTCCCTTCCCTGTACCCCAATCTCAGTGTAAGTTATCATAAATGAATATTCCCTGGTAGTCTAGTGGCCCCCTTCACAGCCCTGAACACCGCTCACTGCAAAACTGGAGTAATCCATAAAACCCATCCCTGGTAGTCCAGTGGCACCCTCCACACCCCCACACACATTCAGGACCCCAAAGCCCACTCGCTCCCACTGTCCCAGCAGTGGTATAAGGTCATCGGGCAGCACCACCCACCTGCACACCTCCATGGCTGCTGCCGACTGAGCTGTCACAGAATGACAGCTTACAGCGTGCACTACAATACCACTGGTCAACACTGTCGACAAATGGGCTTGCAGTGTATACTGTAAGTTTTCATTCACAAAGTTGTCTTTTTGAATGAAAGCTTACAGTACACACTGCAAGCCCATTGGTCAACAGTGTTGACCAATGGTATTGTAGTGCATACTGTAAGCTGTCATTCTGTGACAGCTCAGTCGGCGGGCAGCTGAGGAGATGTGTGAATGGGTTGTGCTGCCTGCTCAATCGTGATGCCACTTGTATGATGGGGGAGGGCTGGACTGTGGGGTCCTGATTTGGTGGGGGTGCCACTGGACTACCAGGGAGGGGTTTTACTGATTATTCCAGTTTTGTAGTGAATGGTGTCCGGGCTGGGGCTGGGGCTGGGGGCACTAGACCACCAGTGACTATTCATTTACAATACTCCACACTGCGATTGGGTTCGGGGAAGGGAAGGGGGCCACTAGACTACCAGGGATGTATTGGTTAATAACATTCATTTTATGATTGGGGATGGGAGGGGGGCCACTAGACTAAAAGAGAATATTAATTTACAATACTCCACACTACGATCGGGTTCAGGGAAGGGAGAGGGTCCACTAGACTGCCAGGGATATACTGGTTTATAATATTTATTTTATGATCGGGGATGGGAGGTGGGCCACTAGATTACCAGGGAATATTAATTTACAATACTCCACACTACAATTGGGTTTGCGGAAGGAAGGGGGGGCCACTAGACTACCAGGAACGCTTGGATAAATAATTATTTCTATACGAGCAGGTTCAGGGATGGGGGGGTACCACTTGACTACCAGGGAAACATGGATAATTATTTCTAAATGAGCAGGGTTCAGGGATGGGGGGAAGGTACCACTAGACTACCAGGGAAACATGGATAAATATTTAGTACTATACGAGCAGAGTTCGTGGATTGGGGGGGCTAGCCACCCAGAGGCTGGCGGCTGCTGTGCTGCGCTGTGCAGTGCAGCAGTCCACCTGTAGCTACCAGTTAGGTGTGTTTTTTACATGCCTAACTTTGTGCAGCACATCTCCAAGGTGTGCAGGCAGATGCGCTGCACATCTCAGCTGAATATTGTGATGTGCTGCATATGCATGGGAAAGCCCTCTCCAGATGCGCCGCATACATTACCTTTACACTGCGGTGCATCTGGAATTGTGTGGTGCATCCCTTCCTTTTGAATATGGCCCAGGGGTGCACTTCTGGAGATGCGCTGGTGCAACTCAGTTGCGCCAGGCACATCTCCTTTGAATATCTAGGCCCCACTGTCCAAAACTAATTTTGTGTGGTAATACAGGAGACCCTTATTTCCCTGAAGCCCATGGGGCAAAATGTTGGGCCAGGACCTGGGGCCCATGTGAAGGAGAAATGAAAGTTCACTGAGATGCAAAATTATTTTTTTTGTGCTGTGGCTGATTTCTCATTGGGACTTTGTTGTGATGCAGTATAGCACCTTTTTTTAAATCTTGACTTTCATAAGGATATTATAAGTGGAATAACACACTCCAGGTGTGCAGTGGTGCTGTAACAATAGTACTTCTGGGTGGTTGAAGGCCCTTAACTGTGACTTGTGTCTCACAATGATCCACCCCATCATGTCATTATTACCGCACCCCCATAACCCTGTCCTGTGTTATTCCCTATATAATATGCGCAGAAAGCTCCAAAGTTGTTTAAAAAATATTACATCTCAGTGGGCAGTTATTCCCCAGTAAAAATGATTTCTAGTAAATAAAATGGAAGGGTCTGTAGCACAATTATCCCTCTCTCACTACTTGTCACACATCTGCTTGCCTAATTTATATAACATTCATATTAAAGAAGAACTCAGTTGACCCTGTAAGTCTTTAAGCTGAAACTGTTTTTTTAATACTGGTTTCCATTCTATTATCGTTCCCACATTACCGGTCTTTTAGGGTGTTTCTGGTTTATCTGACAAGTACCATTTTAGAACTGTGTAGTGTAAATAGAATACTAGGTAGGAAATCATTGGTAATAAGGCTGTAATATATGGATAATGAAAATAATACCCCCCAAAATACATACAAAAAAATCCCCTGTAATACATCATCCCTAACTCAATAATACCATTGATGGAATTCAATAACACTATCTTTGAGATCTCATAATACTATCGATGGAAGATTTCAACGATAGTATTATTGCAAACTCACAACAGCGCAAGCACCACCGGACAGCTCGAGCAGCTCTCACTGACCGCAAGCCAGCTTTTACTGTAACTGTCACATACAGTAAAAGCCGACTAAACATTCACGTCACGGTAACACTGTGAGAAAAAAATTTCACTTTCAAAGGAAGAAAACCTATCGGAAGAAAGAAAATGCTTTATAAAAGAGCAAGAGAACATAAATAGTGTAAAAAAAAAACTGCTTTCAACCTACGGCTGCTTCAAAAACCACCTAACCAAAATAGGTGAGTGCAGAGAAATACAGTCAATACCCATGGAAGAACTAGACAGTATACTAGCAGATTTCCTATTTAAAGTAAAAAAAACAAGATGGAACAGAGTATGAGCCCAGCACCATACGGGGAATCCAAGGCAGCATTGACCATTACCTGTGTAAAAAAATTACCCTGAATCAATATTTCAAAGCCCTACATCAGTTTCCAAAGAAACACTTAAAACCCTAACTGCTAAACAAAAATATTTAAAAAAAACTAAGAATGGGCAACAGACTGAGGCAAGCACAAGCCTTAACAGACAGTGACATAACTTTGCCTTACAGCAGTGGAACTTTAGGTTTGACTTCCCCAACTAGCCTGCTACATATGTTATTTTTTAACATAGGCCTCCACTTTGCTTTAAGAACCAGTGAGCAGTACCAACTAAGATGGAGTGACATAGTGCCAGGAACAAACAGTGAAGGAAAAGAGTACCTAGAATATCACGAACGGCAAATGAAAACTCGCACAGGCACAAACCTACTAGATATTTGACCTGTCCTACCAAGACTGTATAAAAATGAAGGTTGTCCAGAACGAAATACACTCACTGCCTGTCATCTATATGTATCCAAAATACCCCCACACATGAACACACCTGATGCACCTTTTTATCTAACTCCTAATATACGACTAAAACCAACAAGCTTCTGGTGCAGATGTATGACCACTGATGAAAATAAAATACGTTCCATCATGAAACTCCTCCAGCAGTCAGCTGGACTACCACCAGGCAAGAGAATCACAAATAATTCAACTCATAAAACTGCGATCCAAACACTAATTGATTCAAACGTCCCTCCAACTGATGTAGTACAAGTCTCTGGCTACAAAAACATCCAAAGCATAAACAATTACAGTACCTTATCTGAGGCAAAACAAATGAAAACATGCTCCATCCTCTCCGGCAATCAAGACTCTGCTACCACAGCAAAATAAACCGAAATACCTGCACCGACCACTTCCTCTGCTGCACAACCAACTTCCTCCATAATACAACTTCCGCAACATGAAGCAACACTCGCACAGTAGCCACCCAGCAAAAGCACTCAGTTTTCTACCACTACTGGAAATATCTTCAGATTGCACTGCAACTTCTTTGGCAATGTAGCAATACGTATTCAAAAATCCCCTCAGGCAGCCAAAAAAAGACACTACATGATGTACTCATACACCAAGTTCGACTAGCTCTCCACACCAACTGTCACTTGTTCCAGAAGAAAAAAAAGTTATGACTGTTTCTGTTTGCAGTTTCTTTAACACTGCTTGGTTTTGCTTGTTCAACTTTTAAAAACGTGTCCATGTTGCCGCAATCATTGGCTTCTTCCATAACAAAATTAGCCTCATCACCAACCCAACTGAACATTCCTGACTCTATGGTAAAGGTAAGAAACTACAATTTTCTTGCATCCATATATTATAAAAAATAACAAATGCATTCTGGTGTTACAAGGCAGTAATTCATCTTGAGGATCTGGGGGCACTTAAAACCAGTCGAGCTTCGCTGTCAAGGTTTACTGTGCCCTCAGATCCTCTCGATGAATTATTGCCTTGTAATACACCAGAATGTATTTATTATTCTATTTGTAATTTCATGGAGGGATTCTGGTGACATCATAAACCACTCAAGCTTTGCTCTCATGGTTTATGATGTTACCAGAATCCCAAGATGGAATAACAAACCTAGTTATTGCTAATTTCCTATCTTAGAAAATGGGAGAATGGAAAAGTTCATCCTGATTGGCTGAACATGGCAATCAGCTGGTCGGGTATGAGACAACAGAGACTGGGAAATAACTAGTCCCAGTCTCTGTTGCCTCATATAGTTCTGATAGTAAAGGGCTGGAATGTTCAACAAAGCAACTGCTGCCATGTTGATAGCCTCGCTGAGCAAGTCTTAAACTGTCAGCCGATCTCCCCCCTTCCCGCCCACAGCAGACTCAAGAATTCACAATAAAAAATGTAAAAGTTACCACAGCTGTGTAGAAAAGGAAGCTCGACTGCCAAATCAAACTGACTTTTGTGTGAGACTGACCTCTGGAGGCCCTATTGTGTATGAGAACAACGTTAATTTCATTGTTTTCCGTACCACAAGATGGATGTCCATCTGCGATATGGACAAGGAAGAAAGTACCGCTCTTCTGCTACACAGTTTTTCTACTAGAGCTAATGCTTTCCGTCTTGCTCAAAGCAGGTTCCATTTTTGCAGCCAAGCTACTTCGTTAGTAAGACAGTGCTTAGCAAGAGCTGCCCGTATGTGCAGTTTGCATACTACTCTCTTCCCTTACCTAAAAAATAAAGTTTGCCTCCTTGAAAGCCGCCTACCCACCCCACTGCTGGCAGGAAATGGAAAACCTACCTCTAGACTGCTCAGCATTGTACACATAGTGCGGCCACCAGCATTCGCGCTGGAACAGTCGTTTCAAACGCAAACGATCACCCAAAACCCGCATCCTGGTCACACTCAGCGGCATTTTTTTAATTATCACCTCATTTTTAAAATGAAAAGAGTCAACTGAAATGGAGCACTCCAAACACACTGCTACCCCCTAGTAGTTCATTGTTCTTCCCCCAAGACGAACTGTTCTTCTGCTGTTACGGGAAAACCACTGCTTCCTATAAAATAATGCAAGTAGCCCACCGCATTTGAATCTAGGAAGAAGAGCCACATAAACCGACTGCTACACGAAGATAGGTTTGCAGAGGGGATCTGGAGGAGGGGCCAGCAAACTTGAACAGCTGATTGGGGGGAGGAGCAGGACCACATAAAATCATTTGTAGTGCCTGCAAGTTATGCTACATACCTGGTAAAATTCCAGCTGCAGGAGAAACTCTGCTACCCACTAAAAAAGCTTCTGTGACTGTGAGACCATTAGCAGGAGAAGCTCTGCTACCCGCTCCTGAATGGCTGGGGGGGGGGCAACAGAAGATGGAACAGCTCAGAAGCAAATGGACTACTTTACTCAAAATAAAGTTTTTTTTTTAACATTTATGTTTCTTTTTAAAGTTATTTACACTGTTATTTTATAGCCTAGTAAAAATATACACAGGTGTCCATTTTCTAAGTGCAATAATACCCTCCAGGGTGGGCGGTATTGTGCTATACCGGACCTTCCAGGGGCTATAAGGCCCTCCGCCTGCGGCGTCGGGCCTCATTATGCCCTGGGCGGTCCGGTATAGCACAATACCGCCCACCCTGTTGGGTATTATTGCTTACTTGTTATTTTTTTGTACTATATGGAATACACCAAACATTCCAGAATACTCCAAACATTCCATCTCATAACACCACTTATCTGATGTCACAATGACACTATGGCTTTCTGAAGTCAGTGATAGTATTATGAGTTTTTCATCCCATTGATTCCATAAAGGAAAAAATGGTACCTGTATATTACAATACAGTATATGTCCTCTTTAGGCACAGAGTTCTATGATAGAACATGGATGCTCTGTGATAGCAATATAGGAGCTTAACAAGGCCATAATTAATGGCTTCCATTTTTTTCAATGTAAAAATCTGTGTGTTAAATACCGTAACACCGCATTCACGCGCTCTCTTCCCTTACGACTGTGCTCGAGACACTGAACAAACATAGCTCAAGCTTAAAACGCTCCATTTCTCTTTACACACTGCTGACCACAAAACCCTCGGCTGCTTCTTCAGTGGGGCGGGAGGTATTCTCACAGTGGAGGAGTAAAGGAAGTTAGCGATGCGAGGGACAGCCATACGGGCATGATGTGGCTCTTCAGTGCTGCCAACAGGGGACCGAGTTTAAACTAAACCTCTAAAAGAAAAAAAGTTGCCTTTCAATTATAAATAACAAAATATGGGGTGCAGTGTGTTTTACTTGAATTTCACACACTCCCTCGTTGTTGGATAGCTAATAAACCCCTCGGGCTTCGCCCTCAGGGTTTATGTGCTATCCAACAACTCGGGAGTGTGTAAATTCTCGTAATACACTGCACCCCATACTTTATCCTATATATAATGTATACTTAACTGTGCTCTGCATTCTGTTGTAATTGTCAGTTTTATCAACTGTGACCACATGTATTGTCTTTTACCACTGTTTGTATACTCTTTCAGGTCATGTCTGAAAACAGGCATCTTTATGCCTACCGCACTTACCTGGTAAACAAAAGCAAAAAAATAAAATACCTCATTGCAGTTCTAAAATAAGCATTTGTCAATGCCGAATGTTTGCTTGCTGACATTGGCATTGGTAGTGTAGGAGTAAGAGGGCTGCATAATAGGAATGGCAGTGAAGCACTGAACTGAAGCCAACCCCACCACCACCTTCCAGAGACAGACAGGCATTGGGGTGTGCCTTTGGGTCATCAGGCATAATGGCCACTCCATTTCACCACACTCTACCCTGCAGACACCGACAAGTGTCATGGTGTGCCTTGGGGTCTTTGGGCCTTATGCTCACCCCATTTCATAAGAAAATACAATGAGTTGGGTGCAGTATAGGAGAATGGGGTGAACTTTGGGGCCAAAGAATCCAAGGCACACCTCTATGCCTCTCACTGGCTCAGCTGCAGGGTGTGCGTGGGTGTGAAATGGTATAAGCATTACAGGTAACAATCCCAAGTCACACCCCTGATGGCTGACTTTATCTACAGGGTGTGGCATTATGGTCGGAAACCCTAACACCCCAGGCATTCATTGGTATTTTCACTCCAGTTTTTCAACATAGGTTTTTTTGTGACCCCCACCTCATGAACAGTGGCAATATCAGTTTGTTAACTGAAAGCTGATTTTGCACAGTGACTATGCCATTTGGCACCACATTTTTTCACCAAATTTTCAACATAGAGTTTTGGGGCACCTACCTCATGAACTGTGGCACTATCATTTCATTACTCAGTCTCGAAAGGTGGTTCCACGCAGTGACCGTGAAATCACCTTTTGGGACTGAATAACAAAATGACAGTGACTGAGTTCATGAGGTGGGGTCCCAAGAACCCCATGTTAAAAATTTGATGAAAAAATTCCCAAAAATGGCCGAGATATGCATTAAAATTGAAACCCCCACATTTATGCCATTATACAGCTTACTGGCATATCTTTAGTCCGCGGTCGGCTTTGAAGAGTGCAGACATGTTCCCGGTCCACCAAAGATCATCGCACTGGGCTCTGGAGGTAAGTATGGGGTGGAGTGTGGGTGTGGGGAGTTGTGTGTACAAAGGGTGGGTGCAGATTGGGGGGGTGAGACAGTCAACAAGGGACCGTTTTTTCTTACAGGTTTGTTTTTCAGGAAGACGACGCTGGACTTTTTCCACGCTGGGGTAGGCTCCCAGCATGGCATCCGAAAGGTTGTTTGGAGTGGCCAGTGAAGCCAATGGGGATTGGTTGCCCCATTGGCCATATGGATAATTACTGACCTTGCACGCTGAGGTGGGCTCCCAGCGTGGCAGTTGAAAGGTTGTTTGGGGGCCAGTGGAGCTGATGGGGGATTGGGCACTTCACACATGCATAAAATAGACTGTTGCCACACTGGGGTGGGCTCTCAGCGTGGCACCTGGATGTCTATTTCGGGGGCAGTGGAGCTGATGTGGGATTGAGCACCCCTATTGGCCATATGGTGTGCGGGTCGGGGGGAGAGCATGAGCATGCTGGGGTGGGCTCCCAGCATGCTAGTAGGTGTTTGGGTTGAGGGATGAAGAACTGTCTATGACAGACAGTTCAGATGCAGTGTGACAAGCAGGCAATTTGCATACTGCCGATGATGACAGTATGCAAATTGTCTACATGTTCTCATTGCTGATTGCAGCAGTTTTTCACTTTCAACTGTATGCCACTGCATCTGAACTGTTGTCATAGACAGCTCCTACATGTATTGGTGCGGTGAGACAGCACCTGCAAAAGGAAGCAGGACACTGGAAGCCGAGTGGCACACCTACAAAATTTCGTATGGTGGCACTATGTTTCTTGCACGTGCATGCAAGAAAACATAATGATCCTTACCACAAGAGTGTTAATCAGAAACTAAAAGACCAGTAAATCTGGAAAAAATGACATGTGAATCAATATTTAAAAAATAAACTACTTCCACAGAAAATACAGGCTTGCATGACGAATGCAGTTTCTGTGAAAGACAACCACAGATATATCATATATAGTATTTGCAGATATATTTATATATAGTATAAATGATGGGCACATGTGAGTTATATGGTGATAATTCAATTGAGGGGTTTATGGAACTTAATAATCCACATGGCCAATGGCTAAGTGGATTGCGATGTTCCGGAAACCCACAAGATTGAATTGTCACCTTGTAACTCACACTTGCACATCAATTTTTTTTTATTATAGGGCTAAGCAGAATAATGTTTGTTTGATTATTTATTCTACTGTTGTGGTGACATGGGTGATTGGAGGTCTTAATGGACATCTGTTTGAATTTGTTAGTGCAAGATAATGATTTCTGAAACATTCATTACCAATTCCTTCCCAGTCAGTATATGACAGCAACAACCTAAATGTCAGTGTAACTCCAGGAAACCAGCTCCCATGCTACTTCTGTCTGGCTCACCACATGACCCTTCTTCTGGTCAGTCACTTATCTGTCACTTCACAACCTTCACAGTGCTCTGTTCTTTCCAATGCTGCTCCCCACACCACACTGCCCACTTCTATATCTTCATTTTCCAGGTCTGTACCTGACAGCAGGAATGAATGTAAACTTTGGTGTACCTTCCACGAGCATGGTTCCATGCTGCTTTCAGATTTAAAAAAAACCTGCAGTTTGAAAACAGCAGTACAGTAACATATTGTGTGGAAAACATAAATCACTGGAGAATCGGGGCTAGTTAATAAGAGTCTCTGCAATTAGTGTAAGTCCATGAAATCAGCTTTCCATGGTATGAGTACAGTTTTTTTTCAGCTTGCAATAATCCACTGTTGGTGATTGACAGGTAGCAATAATACATGCTTAGAAATGGATTGTTGACACCTGTCAATCAAAAAAAGTGGATTATCATATTTGGAAAACTGCCTGTCTGTGTATTATTGACCTTAGCCATATCATATAAATATATTATAAACATTACTCATTTTCCCCAACACAAGGACAGCCAGTCCTTATTTATCACACGTGAAATGAAGAAATTGCCATTTGTCCTGTACAGATACTGTACTGTTTTCATGCAGTTATTTGATGGTTTCACAGAAAACACTTCCAACATTTTTAGACCAGCTGGCTGAATTTTTGATTAGTGCTGGTGTCATTTAAGTAACCGCAACATGCTGCATCATTTTCCTCAAGGTTCTGTCAGCTCAGTATGGCACGGGGTCATAACAGCAATGTAAAAGTAGCATGATTAAAAACCATGCAGACAAAAACACCATGACACTCATAGCACTCAGGAAAAACACCATGGGCTGGACACACAACCAAAAGCACTTAGGGAGGGTAATGAAAACTTTATCCTACTCCCCCGCACCCCTCATAACTTAAATATAAATCATCAAGATCACACACATACACACACACAAAAAAAAATAACAAAACAGCAGAAGACTCAAATCCAGATCAGCTGGACATTCTAGCCATACACAGCCGTGACTCTAAGCACCAAGCCACACAGCTAGCACATTCACCCAGAGCACAATCGGATCCTTACACCACTCTGACTGATTGAAAAGAACTACTTGTATAGCGCTGTAATTCCCCAGTAGCTCTTTTCGGTCATGCTATTTTCAAAGTGTGTTTTTTTACCACGCTGTCATCTCGATGACTTTATGACTGGAAACTGCTCAGTAGGCGCACACACACACACACACACACACACACACACACACACACGTACATCAGATAATAGAATGAAAACAAAAAAATAGTATTTACTTTTAATTGTCTGTCAATACAGCATCACAGAGACATATCTAGTTACTTTCACACATTAATCATTATTCTTAGGGGCCAAGAGGAGGGACGCCCAAACCCATAAGGTCATTTAAATTTTGTTTCCCTTGGCTCTCTTCTACTGTATACTAGCCTGATTAACACCTTTTTCTGAGTTCTTCCACATTTCTGAAATTTGGGGAGTGGTGTGGGGTTGGGTTATGAAACAGTTCAAAACTTTGGTAAGAGCAGGTGTATATGGTAGAGATTTTGTAGGGAGTATGGAATTAAAGGTATAAATTTTGTGAGGGATAATGAATGAGGGTATAAATTTAGGATGGGGCAGGTTTAGGGAGAAATGCAAGGAAGGTACTGATTTTTGGAGTAGTGCCAGGAAAATGTATTAATTTGTCAAAGGGGTGTAGGGATGGAAGGGAACCAAGGAAACAGGTATATAAAAGCCTGATAGGTTTTTTGGGGGGAAGGGGAGTGATTTTGACCTCGAAGGACTGGTGATCAGCTTAGGGAACTTTCCAGATATTTGCCCATAGTGTTTTTTTCTGTAGGTACTTTATTCAGTTTTTATGCTTTTTCCCAGTCCCGACCCATGTGTTCGTGACGCACGTACGTGGAGGCATGTGTACATCCCACCTTGCGGGACACCCCATGCTACCAGTCACTCGGTTACTATCTGTGCCAGCCACCAGACCTCCATTCAGTGGTAGCAGGATTATGGTAGCAGGACTATGGACAGGTGCCCACCCCCCCAGGATAGGAGAGCAAACACTCGATCCTGCTCCCACCCCCCATGCCAGCACCCTGGTGACCTGAGGTCATTCCCAAACCTGGGTCACCTGCGTAGTGCAAGGTAAGGCAAGATTTTTATTTAGTTTTTGTTGACTGGATAAGTGCACTAGACAAATTCTGCATATTTTTAGTCATGACCCGGGAGAAGGGATACAGATAAATGCCAACTGACTTTGAACCAGATTAAGCTGGTGGTGGTATTTTTTAGTGAATGGGGAGAAATTGGGCCAGGGCATCAGAGAAATTCCCCTACCCTTTTCGATAAGTGCCATGGGATCTTTAACATCCACCTGAACTACCACCAGAACAGGCAGATGGGACCGCGGTTTAACGTTTCATCCGAAAGATGATGCCTCAGCCCTCAGTGCTACAGGGCTAGCTTACCTATAGTGTTTTACTGGAATAATCCAATTAAAAAAGACCCCTATCAAAAATTAGAAACACAGACTGATGTTTGAATTTTATACTCTGATGTATTCTATGTGTACTGAGCCCCGAGGACCTTATGGAAAATGATGCAATTTTTGCTTAAATTATATCAATGCTCACCCAAGATTCAGCTAACTGGTCTGAAAATATTTGAGGGTTTTTCCATGAAGCCATCAAATAAGAAAAGCAATAAAATATCATTTATGCATGAGAAATGGCAGTTCCTGCACTTTACTTGCAGTATACCGTATAAGGGCTGGCTGTCCTTATGGTGTGCAAATAATACATTTTTTTTAATATTCTATTTATCTCCAGGTTCTCCCCTTGGGGGCTCCCTTCTGACTGACCCCACCCCAGCCCTGTCACCTGCCTTCTCTGGGACTTAACTTAACCGTCATCCTCTGCCCCAGGACTTGTGGTTGTGCTTGACCTCTGGTGCGGGGCCTATGAGGGTGTTGATCATTCATACTGCTGCCTGGGGTGATCTTTCCTCCATTTTCTCCCCTGGGCCCTTGGACATGCAATGGGCAGAATGTCCAAGCTCTACTTCCTCAGAGACGGCCCCAGTGCCTTGAACGTGGGTTCCCTTCCCTGCATGGTGACATGCATGTGTTGCCACCCAGCCATTGCTTGGTGGCAGGCAAGCAATGCACTACTCTGCACACTATGCTGTCTTGGGATGCTCAGTCCTTCCTCACCCCCTAGACTCTGAGCAACCCGGTTCTGTTCCCAACCCAGGGTTGCTGGTGTGGTAGGAGGTAAGGCACCAAGCACTTCAGCCCTCCACGCCACTGGGCCAGCTATAATACATTTTAAAAGCATTGCAGCTGATCTTTAAAGAAATAGGAAACAAAAGAACGAGCATGTCCTGTCCCCATTTTCCCTGTAGTAGTAAGCAAGTGGCTCACCCAACAACTGTAATGAAAAACAAAAAAAAAATGCACTCAAGCTAAAGAATATAAAGACACCATGAAAACAGTTTGCTGGTGAATTTATTGTGCCATCTGATATAGTGCAGAAGGATACGGAACAGAAGCCCCTGTGCTTTGACCAGCTCTTAATCTTTGTCAGAGGGCGTGTTCTGGTTCAATAGAGAACGTCCTTTTATATTCAAATAATTAAAGTGACAGTGCCTATAGTGAATGATTAAAAAGAGAAACATATGGCAGCAAATACATAAAACAGAGTACAAAAATAGAAAGAATACGTAAGCATTTTTCAAATGAACAATTTTATCCCAGAGTCAGAGTATTTAATCCATACTGAGTTATGTATTCAGAAGTAGTGATCACAAATGGACAGGTGAGGGGAAGGGGCGGGAAAGGAAAATGGAAGAAAAGGGATCGATTCTTAAAACTTTGGTGCCCTGTTACAAACCATGTCTTGCACCTAAATCCTGATGTGAACATATTAAATTAAAATAAGATAGATATGGGTCAGCCTAATGGCCCTGTAGAAGCATGTGGCACTTCCATACTAGAGACTCTTATCCAGGAGTGGATTTGGGTCACTGAAGTCAGGCCACCAGAGCTGGGGAAACTGCAGTTTAGTCTTGGGAGAGGTGGCATCATGACCCACCATCATAGCAACCTCTTGCAGCCAGCCAGGGAGACTGCTCCTGTGTAGTGGTGGGGAGGATGCTTGCACTGAAAGTCATTACAGTGTGTAAGGCCAACCGAGGCAGTGGATGACTCTGCAGTGGAGAGAGGCTCAGGGGTTAAAAGAGAAGGAATATCCATGGCAGCCTAACTGCATCAGCACACTTGGCCTAGCAGACTAAGACACTAGTAGTGGAGGGTGTGATCTGAAGGGTCCCCTTACAGAGGACACGCTGACAGTATGGCCTGCAGGTTACAGTAACAAGCTGTGAATGAGCTTCATGTATCCAGCAGACTTGGGCTTGATTCCCACAACCTTCACTTGCACACTGTGTGACTCTAAGCAAGTCACTTAACCTCCCAGTGCTCATGAAAACAGGCACTTGTGCCTAGTGGGTTTTACCCAGTTCCCAAAGAATAAATGAAAAAAGCTGTAAAGGAACCACAGGAGCTGGTGGGAGAAGCTGGAGGGAAACTAGGCCAAGAAATTAATCGTGGGGCTGAGTAGACTCAGGAAGCCCTGTGAATCAGGTATGTAATTGGAGGATGGAGCTGTCAGAGGCTTAATGCATTCTAACAAAGGCCAGCAGATTTAAAGGTCAAGTTAGTTGGGGTCCTCTGCTAGAAGTACAGACTTGCTGTCAGGGAGGAGTGTAAGCACTCAGCTTTACCTTAAAGATATATTTATATTTATTTACATTTCTCGTCATACTGAAAGTAGCAGGGCAAGTGGGGAGAAAAAAGAGATTTGTAGGCTGTGTTTTGGGGCACTTTGAAACTTGTCTTTAAAATTGTAACAAATAGTGTGTGGGGGGGGGAACTAGGTCACCACCCACCAATTGGAGGCATTAGCTGACTCAGAAGTCCCACCTAGGGGAGATTCCATCTGATGTATAAACGTGGACACTCCTAACGTCCCCACACATGTTCATGTCTCAGCACACAAGTGGAACAGCACAGGAAGGCATCTTTGGTATCAGCAGGAGAAAGCCGGGAGTGGGGGACTCTGCCAGTTGACTAAGGTATGGTACCTAGTCACTCCTGTTGTTGCATTTACTGTGAGACAGGTGGACGTTAGTGGGTAGACCAAAACAGGAAATGGGAGCAACACCCTGTCTAGGGTCGGTGTACAAAGGGGAATAACAAACAACAAAAATGGTAAAACTAAAAACACCCTATTAGGGGTAAAGGGTAGATAAGGGATGAGTGGAAGCAAAAGGGTAGGCCAAAACCGAGAATTGGAGGAACACCCTCTCTATGGTAGATGTACAAAGGGGTATAACAGACAATATAAGGGGAAAACTAGAAACACCCTATCAAGAGTAATGGCACATAAGTATTTCCAAATAACACAGGGAGAGTAGGAATTGGGAATGCTGGTAGTGGTGCAGTGAATAGCTGTGGGGCAGCAGTTTTCTGAGAGACCTTCTGGAGAATGCGGTGCTGTCCCATCTGCATGCAACTCTTTGGGTTGAGGGAGGTGGTAACTAGACTCCAGGCTGAGTTGGCTAGGATCCAGGGAACCTCTTCCCCAACCCAGGGGCCACCAGGTCTGCTGCAGTTACCTCAGAGGACGCCAGGGAGAAGGAGCAGCTGGACTATGGTGGACTCTGGAAGGGTGGGGGTAGTGGGCATTGGAAGGGTTGGGGTAGTGGGTCAAAAGCATGTTCCTTAACTGGTACCACTACAAAATTCCTACATTGCCTTGGTGGGGCGGGACCGCTGAAAGGAGGCACCCATGGTAGCGACAAGGGGAGGATGTGGGGTTTCTTCAAAGTGGAGATCACAAGGATGGTAGGAGAGGACCCCAGAGAAGGAGGAAGCAACTTCTGGTGGAGGACTCGATTGTCAGGGAGATAGATTTTGGAAGAGGAAGAGATGCGTAGAGGAGGTCAAATGCCTATGTGATGCCATGGCCCGAAGGGATGGGAAGTGGATCCTGAGGATTGTTAAGGCAGTAGGACAGAAGTGGGAGGTGGATGTCATTGTCCACCTGGGGACTAACGACCTTTCTAGGGATGGGGCTGGGTTAGTGCAGGGAGAGTTTAGGGAACTGGGGAGAGTTCTTAGACAGGCAGCACACGCAGTGGCTTTTGCTAAGGTGCTGCTTGTCTATGACAGAGGGGAGAAGAGGGTCTCTGCACCAGGAACTTCATCCAATGGTTGCAGGAATGTTGCAGAGATGAGAGGTTCAGCTACATTGGGAACTTGGGATCCACCTGGAGAAATAAAGACCTGTACATGAGTGATGGCCTACATCCATCCCGGAGGGGAAATGCAGTCCTCAGTGAACGGTTTAAATGTTACTTTGATGAACACTTAAACTAGTCGAGGGTGTTGGTGGAAGGAATTGGGGAGGCAGAAACTGCCCCCTCCACAGGCTGAAGTAGACATCATTGAGAACATGGGGGAGAGAAACCCCACCCCCCAGGATGCAAATTAATAAAGGAAGTAGGGGGACAGAAATGAAGGGGATGTGAAAAGAAGCATTACAAAGAGGGGGAAGGGGAATGGCAAAAAGGAAAAAAGGGGGGGGCAACAAGTAGAGTGCTGCCAAAATCTGGAAGGCCATGTGTTTGCTGAACATGAGCTTGCTCAATGATGTAACTGCCCGGTTAAATAAAGTTTGACTGATTGATTGAATGCTAGAAGTGTAGGAAATAAGATTCCAGCCTTAGAGGCTATCATGGCAGAGGCCGATCTGGATATTGTGATCATCATCGAGTCATGGTGCACAAAACTCCATGAGTGGGACATGGCCAGTCAGGCCATACTCTGTTCGGGAAAGACCGTTGGGAAGGAAAGGGGTGTGTGTGGTGTTTTATGTGAGGGAAAACATAAAAGTGACAGAGATAAGGGAATACATGGGGGGGGGGGGGCACAGGCACTGTGGGAACAGAACCAGTATTCACACTGGTTTGATCTACAGAACTCTGACACAGGAGCAGGAGTTAGATAAGATACTGTTGGAAGCCACTGGCAAAATGGCAGAAAAGGGGGAAGCTCTGCTTGTGGGGGACTTCAACCTGCTGGATGTAGATTGGAGCCTCCCAGCTGTAGCTTCAGCTAGAAGCAGAGTCATCATAGACTCCCTTCAGAGGGCATTTCTCGGGCAAACAGTCAGGGAACCCACTCATGATGAGGCGGTACTTGACCTGCTACTTACCAACAGGGACAGTGTTGCAGATGTCAATATGGCAGGCCACGTGGGGATCAGTGATCACTGTGCAGTGTAGTTCAGTATAAGGATGGCTGTGAAATCAAACCACACAACAGTGAGGGTCCTGGACTCCAGGAGGGCAGATTTTATAAAAATGGATGAATGTTTCAGAGATGACCTGGTTGGGGGTAGTGACCTGGGTGGAGGAGAAACAGTGGAAAAGTTTAAAGGTGGTACACTAAAGACAACAAACCTCTCTGTCAAGCAAGTTAGCAAAGGCAAGAGGAAAAAAGGACCACTATGATTCTCTAAAGAGGTGGCTGAAAAGGTAAAGGCTAGCACTCAGAAGGTATAAGGAGATGCAGAGGGAGGAGGATAGGGAGGTGTATCAGGGAAAACAGAGGGCAGCAGGGAAAGCAGAAAGGAGCTCCTGGGGGAGGTTCGACAAAGCAGGATCGGGGATAAGGGGTGGGGGTTGGTGTTAGTAAATGTCAGGAGCTTGGGAAACAAGTTGCCAGAGTTCCAGGCCATGCTGTTCGGGGGTGGGGGGGTGGTTGTGGCGGCGGTCACGGAGACATGGGCCAACAAAAACCATGACTGGGAGCTAAACGTGTTGGGGTACACTATGCTTAGGAAGGATAGAAAGGAGGGCAGAGGGGGTGGAGTGGCTATGTTCATTAGAGATGACATAGAAATTGCTAGGGTAGAAGAGGCAGAGGGAAATGTGGAGGCCTTATGGGTCACCTTACGATCCCCAGCAGGAGATAAGGTCAAGCTGGGTGTAGTATATAGGCCTACCAGGATGGGTGATGTTCTGGAGGATGGTTTGCTGGACAACATCCTTGCCCAGTGTGGACCAAAAGGAGAAGGAGTGGTGTTGATGGGGGACCTTAATATGCCAGGTACAAACTGGGGAACCATGTCCTCTAAGGTGGCCAAGGGACAGAGGCTGCTGGATGGCTTCCAGGATGTGTTCTTAACACAGCATGTGATGGAGCCCACAAGGGAGGGGCATGTCCTGGACGTGGTTCTGGCAGATGGGGATCTGGTAAGGGAACTGGTTGTAGAGGATCCCCTGACTGGGAGTGACCACAATACTGTCTGGTTTCAAATAAGCATGGGGGGAGGGGGTGTGAGATCTAGGACACTGGCAGTGGACTTCAGGGGGGAAGACTTTGCGGGCATGGGAAATATTTTCAAGGATCACTTGAAGGGGATTACATCAATTACAAATGTGGAAAAGAGATGGGAGGTCATAAAACGGGGACTTCATGAGGCAGTCAGGACCTGCGCTAAGGTGAAACGTAAGGGAGCAAGGTCACATAAGCCATGCTGGTGGTCCAGTGAGGTTCAGGTAGTGGTCAGAGAAAAGAAGGTAGCCTACAAAAAATATAAAACAATAAGAGGGGATAGGGATAAGGAAATGTACCATCTTGCATCTAGAAAAGTCAGCCGGATGGTGAGAGGGGCAAAGTCCAGAGAGCAGCGGCTGGGCACAGGGATACATGGAGGGAAAAGGGTTCTTCCGGTACATTGGGGAGTGGAGAAAAACTAAGGGCCATCTCAGCAGATTGAGATCAGAAGGAGGGTGGGTGGAAGAGGCGAGGGACCAGGCAGAGGTATTTAACGAGTACTTTGCCTTTGTGTTCACTAGGGAGGGGGATGGGATATCTACAAAGCAAGGCACGATGGGGATAGAATCGGCAGTGAGTGGGATCAATGGAGCAAAAGAAATGGAGCAAGAGGGAGGGAGAGGTACCCTAGGGGTGTCACATCAGGATAAGGATAGAAAAGGCCAGTAAGGTGGAGGAGACGGAATGCTATCTCCGCCAAAAGGGTGTGGTTAGCCCTCAAGGCCCTAAAGAAAGACAAATCTCCTGGGCCGGATGGCATTCATCCGAGAGTACTATGGGAATTGGCGGACATACTGACTGCACCCCTGGCGGAGCTCTTCAACAGGTCACTTGAGACAGGGAGGGTACCTAGGGATTGGCAAGAGGAACATGTGGTGCCAATCCATAAAGGGGGGTCGAGGGAAGTACCAGGTAACTATAGACCCATCAGTTTGACCTCAGTGGTGGGAAAATTAATGGAAAGTATACTAAAGGAATGATTGGGGGTATACTTGGAGGAGGTGGGAGGTCTGGATAATCGGCAACATGGGTTTGTGCCAGGTAGATCATGTCAAACCAATCTTGTGGAGTTCTACGAATGGGTAACATCAGAACTGGACTGGGGAAAGCCTGTAGATGTATTATTCTTGGACTTCAACAAGACGTTTGACTCTGTCCCCCACAATGGTCTGGTGGAGAAACTGATGGGGTTGGGAGTAGGCCTTTTGATGGTCAGATGGATTGAAAACTGGCTAGCTGGACACACCCAGAGAGTAGTGGTCTGTGGGGAGCTCTCGAACCCTAGAGAGGTTGGTAGTGGGGTACCACAGGGCTCGGTCCTGGGTCCGATCCTGTTTAATGCATACATATCGGACATCAGGGAGGGTATGGGGTGAAATGAGTCTCTTCGCTGATGACTCCAAGATGGGAGCAGTAGTTGAGGGAGAAGAGGGGAGGTTGACCCTGCAAGGGGATCTGGACACCCTGGAAAGCTGGGCTCACACATGGAAATTAAATTTCAATATCACCAAGTGCAAGGTGTTATGTCTTGGGCGGGGAAACCCTAAACACAGGTACACCCTGGGAGGGGAGGCGCTGAAGGCCTCAATAGGGAAAAAGACCTAGGGGTCATGGTGGATGCATGTATGAATAATTCTGAGCAGTGCAGGAGAGCGGCTAGCAAGGGCAAACAGGATGTTGGGATGCATCGTAAAGGGATCACCTCTAGGAGCAAGGAAGTGATTCTGCCGCTGTACAATGGACTGGTTAGACCACACCTTGAGTACTGTGTACAGTACTGGAGACCACACTTGAAGAGGGACATACAGCTCCGGGAGAGGGTACAGAGGAGGGCAACTAAGATGATACGAGGGCTAGGGGATTTGACGTATGAGGACAGACTTGAGGAGCTCTGACTGTTTTCATTGGAGGAGAGGAGAGACGGGGGGCATGATTGAGGTCTTCAAGTACCTCAAGGGAATAAATAGGGTAAACATGGAGAGGATCTTTAGACTAAAGCAGGGAGGTATCACCAGAGGGCATGGTTTGAAGTTGGAAGGTAGAAGGGTGAGGGGGGAAAGAGGAGGAGATTTTTCACTGAGAGGGTGCTGGACCCTTGAAATGCACTGCCTGGTGAGCTGGTTCAGAGATCCACAGTGTTCAAGAGAGGGTGGGACAGACACAGAAAGTGGATGTATCAGATGATGGCCTGTCCCAGGGGGGTGGGGATGGATGATAGGGGTTTCTGGAACACAAGGGGGAGAGGGCCTCGGCACCCAACTAGGGATCTGAGGTTCGAGCAGACTCGATAGACTGTAAGGCCTATTCTGCTGGCATACAGTATGTTAGTATGTTATGTTAGCTCAAAGCCTCAAACTGAAGAGAGAATAGCACAGGCAGTAACAAAAGGGAACAAGACATTTTTTAGGTAAGTAAGTGAAAGGAAGAAGACTAGGGGTAGGATTGTAAGGTTTAAAAGAGAAGGGGGGATAGTGCAGAGGGGGAGCAAGAAAAAGCAGACATCCTGAACATGTTAAGTGTTCACAGAGGAAGGACAGGGAAGGGGACACAAAAAAGTAACGAGCTTCGAAGGGGAGGGGGACAGTAGTCCTTTTTCGGAGAAGAGAGTTTTGAAGGAGCTAACTAATTTAAAACTGGACAAAGCAACATGGCCACCTCTTTTAGTCCTATTTAACAGCTCACTGGAAACAGGATTGGCTCTGGAGGGCTGGAGGAGGGTAGATGTAGTCCCATTTCACAAAAGTGGTAGCAGGGAGGTATCTGGCAAACTGATATTGCTAGTGGGAAAGTTAATGGACTCACTGCTGAAGGAAAGGATTGTAGAATATCTTAAATCTAATAGGTTACAAGACCTGAGGCATCATGGATTCACAGGGGGAGGTCAAGTTAAACAAATTTGAAATATTTCTTTGACTGAGTGTCCAAGGAATTAGTTCAGGGTGGAGTGGTGGATGTGGTTTACAGTACCTAGGTTTCAGTAAGGCTTTCAATACTGTTACACACAAGAGACTAGTAAGCAAGCTGCATAGCTTAGGAGTGGGTCCAAAGGTGCTCAACTGAGTAAGAAATTGATTAGGGGATAGACGACAGAGGGTAGTGGTGTAAGGAATTTACTTTGAGGAAGGTAAGGTGACCACCGGGGTGCCTCGGGACCGGTGCTGGCATCAGCCTTCATTAATGTCTTTGTAAGTGACATTGCAGAGGAGCTGGAAGAGAAGGTCTGCCTCTTTGCAGATGATACTAAAATCTGCCATAGGGTGGACATTCTATGGGGGTGGAAAGAATGAGTGGAGACCTGAGAAAACTAGAGGAGTGATCGAGGGTATTGCAAAAAAGTGCAAAATAACGCACTTAGGGTACAATAACCTGCAGGAAGAGTACAAATGGGTGGAGTGGTACTGATGATCACAAAGTGTGAAACAGACCTGGAGGTAATCATTTTAGATGCCCTAAAAGTGGCCAGGCAGTGTGACAAGGCAGTTGGGAGGGCTAGTGGGATGCAGAAGGGCATAGGGAGGGGCATCACCCTATGATGAGAGACTAAAGGACCTCAATATGTACACCAGGAAGAGAGGAGGAGGGAGAGGTGGGATAAGATAGAGACCTTTAAATACCTCATGGGGGTAAATAAGGTACAGGACAGACGTATTCTTCAGAAAAAAATGGAGCTCAAGAACAAGGGGACATGCTCTGCAGCTGGGGAGGGGGTTAGATTCAGGAGAGATGTGAGGAAGTACTTCTTCACAGAGTGGCAGATTCCTGGAACTGCCTTCCAGTGGAGGTGGTGGGGGAAAAACAGTAGTGGAGTTCGAGAATGCATGGGATAGACATAAGGGAATCTTAGAGGAAAAGATGCAGGAGAAGAAGAAAGAACTGGAGATTGATTAGTGTCTGTAGTGATACTGTAGGTAGGTAAGTAAAATGAGCAGACTGGCTAGGCCAAGTGGTCCTTATCTGCTGTCAAATTCTCTGTTTCTATATTTCTGTTGGGGTTCGGTGGAAGCCAACAGGAGCCCAAGGTGGGGCGTCAAGCCTGAAGGATGAAAACCTGGATAGAAAACAAGTAGTTATGTGATTGCTGAAAGGGTTATTCCAGTATACAGGAAAACTTCAAAAAATGCAACATTCTGACACCATTCCACTTGTTTATAACATTCCAGTATTTCTTCCCTTCTTTCTTTATTTTGGAGGACATTTTCATGAAAACAAGCTCTCACCCTCCTGCTTTCCTCTCCCTTGGAATCATAATTCTGTGTTTGTGGCATCACTGTCTGTTGCTGTGGAAGTGACGATAACCTCACAAACAGAGAATTAGCACATCAGTTCAGGGAAGAGAAGTGTAATTAGCATCTGAGGCATAAAGATCCTGTTTCCCTCAGTAAGGGAGAATGAAGGGGGCCAAATACAAAAAATGAATGGAATGTAACAAACTGTGCCTGAATATTGTATTTTAAAGTTTTCCTTTGTAGAGGATAGTTACTTTTTTATATTGGTTTTTATCCCACCGGCTGCCACCGGTTGTGGTATTTGAGTCACTGTATACCCTTTGCTGTCATTCAGGTAGTATCAGAGATTTTCTTCCTTGCTTTGTTCTGCCTGCCCTCCCTTCTTCTTCTACCCATTGGATAATGCTAAACAATCCACTAGGGCCCTCAGATGCCACAGCAGTGCCCTGCGGTCACTGCAGAGCCAGACATAGTATCATCCCCACCCTGGGCTAGGACAGACTACCACCAGCAGCACCATCTCTCATCTGGGTCATTCACGCTGAGTGCACTGAGTTCACGCCCAAACCTGAGTCGCTGGCATCACTTCACACTGGGCCCCAGAGTGATCCAACAGAACAATCCCTTTCAATCTATTTAGGGGCCAATGCTGAATATTAAGTCCTGGTCATACTCATAGGCCAACTGGTGAATGAGATTTTTCATGCCCTGCATTCTTATTTCTGGAAACTGGAGTTCTAAATAACAGAAAAAAAATGGGGTTCAGATCCCAAAATGTACACAAAGTCGTACAGTACATGTCACTTAACATGGGCATTTACTGAGCAATCCCAAATCAGAGAAGTGATCTGGTCACTTACCACATGATCATGATGACGAGTTTCATGACAATCTCATTCAGTATGCTGAAGAATTCAACCATTAGTTTGGCCTGATCTCCCATCTTTCCCATAGCAATGCCAAATGCGATGAAAAAGCCTATCAGACCTGGAGTGATGAATAACATGAATTACAGATCAGTAATGTGATATCTGGTACTTCAGGCAGTTAAAAATAGTTCATATTCATTATCCGTTTCAGACGCTTTGCTGGCAAAGCATACAAACACCAATAATGCATGGGATTACTTGATGGGAAATGTGACATTACTGCAGCACTTTCAGAATGCATCACATCCACAAAAGGTAGTAGACAGTGGTTATGCTTTATGTCGCAGTGTATACAAAAAATCATGTTTAAAACATTTTCAATACCTTTCTTTTTAAATCTTGTGTAAATTTTGTGTCAGCACATCTTGCATTATTTAATGTAACATACTGATGCATTTCAAACACGTTAACTCATTTCAGTGCACCAACACATTTTAAAGGATACCTAAACAACATTTTGACAACAAACTATTCAAAAATCTGACTCCGCAGGTGACAAAAGTGCTGCTGTATTCATTAATGCTAAAACTACATTTACATAATTTACCTAAATGTGGTTCCAGAGCATTTGAAAATTGTCAAAAATCAGCCTTCCAATTTAAAAAACTGTCTTACCTTCTTCCTAAAATGGCTGTCAAATGTGTTATGTGATGACATCATCGGAGCCAAAGTCAGAGCGGATACATGGCTCTCTATAGTGCAAACTAGTTCTTTTTTCCCTTTGTATAGAATTGTTTCACCCAAATGATCAAAACCATGCACATTATTTTGTATAATGCACATGTTAGGCTATGATTCAGTTCATTTTGTTTTCTTTAACATGCTGAAAATGTGTTTTCCAACTGACTTTATCTGTGGCAAACCACAGTGCAGTGCAAATCTTGAATAACCTGGTGGTCTAGTTTTTATGGTGGATCCAGGATGCTACAATGGGGGTGGTGGGCATGCTTAATATGCACCTTTTAACATTTTTATTACATCTTATATTTTCTGCTATTATTCTTTTCCAGTACGCTTTTGACAGAACCTACAAATGTAATCCATAGTTTGAATGTAAACATTTGTACAATCAATAAATCAGACTTCTTCAACGAAGTGAAATGCAGCAGTATATAAAAGTATGTTACTATGCTGGGGTGGGGTTGCAGCCACCCCCTTCATTACCCCCTAGAGCCACCACTTTTTTGTAGCAAAATTTTTGTGCAGTCCAATGTTGGAGTTCATACTTTCTCAAAACTCAGATATATGCTTGTCTTGTCTTCTTTTACCATGGGAAATAATAATAATAATGAGAAGGAGAAGGAGAAGAAGAATCAGCTTTTATATAATGGTTTTCATACACATTGTATCCCAAAGTGCTTTACAAGCAATACTAGACTGATAGTGAAGTGACTGAATGTGTAGTGGCAGCTGTTCCATACATTAATATCAGCACACAGCCTTGGACAATTGCATGAACTGATTTTATGGGAAGGGGAATGTTGGCCAGGACAATGGGGTCAGGTAGTGATCAAAGTGTTGGCAGCCCCACGTCTTATTTCTGACAGCAATCTGCTCATATTTCTCTCTTTCTGTCTTCCCCTTCCCTGAATATAGCAGTACCTTGCAAGAGTGGCCTTCTCAGTCCCCCTCTGGTATTCATTCTTCACTATTCCTCCTCACACCGAAAACTGGTGAGCTTATCACCCTTCTGCATCATGAATGCAAGTAGTACAGTCTCCGTTTTATTTTGACATATCAAATATAAACATATCTTTCCAGTAAGTCAGGCTCATAGCAACAGGGAACAAGGGGGAATGATGGGCCTTTCTATCCTTGAAAGATCTAGGCACTTTTAAATGATGGGTGTACATGCACATCATTATGCACGTCATTTAATAGTGCCTAATCATAGTTGGCTTAGATCTCATATGGGTAAGAAAGCCTATTTTTCCACTTGTGCCATGCTGCTATCAGCCTGGCTTACCAGAAGATCATGTTTATTATTAGTATGTAACTATAACACACGAGACTGTACTAACCACGTTCATGATGCGGAAGGGTAGGAACCTCACCAGTTTTTGGTGTGGGGAGCAGGTGAGAAGAATGAATGCCAGAGAGGAACTGAAGAGGCCATTCCAGCAGGGTATAGCTATATTCAGGTTAGTTGAAGACATGGAGGACATTGAGCAGATCACTGTGAGATCTGAAATGTGGGTCTGCCAGCATCATGATCAATACCTGACTGTGGATAGGAGTGGCCAACAATGACAAATACTCAGAGTGGCAGGGCTGCACCTAAACTGTTGCTTGAATTAAGGGTAGGGAAATTACCCTCAGGTGGGGGGGGGTGTTGACATTTGTTAGGACAGTATTGAGGGAGTTGTGTATAGCTCATTCAAGATTCGGAAGGACCAGCCAACTTGCATTGTGGAGTACAGCACAGAAAAGTACTGGAGAAGAATTGCTGGGAACTGTCCTGAAGAGTTCTGCAGATCACAGGTAAAAGAGTAGACTGACACTGGAAGTCAGGTTGATTCACTCAAGGTATTAGTATGCCTCTCCTGCTAACAATATTGTTATCCATTGTAAATGCAGTCCTTACGAGGGCATGAACAGCAGTTTTTCTGGTGGGCCATGATGCTTATTGCTTGGTCCTCTAGGAAGACCTAGCTGTTGGTTAATGAGGTGAGAAAACAACACAACAGGGAACTGTACGTACTACCATCACTGTGCAGAAAGGTGGTGATCCACTCAATGTTTACTGTGGGAACAGAAGTCAAAAATTGAGAATGTGAACTGGAGAGTGATTTGGGAGGTATTTTTAACAGTGCCAGCTGATGATGCATATCAGTATAGGTGTGCACAACCCTCTGAGGTACAAGATTACAATCTGAAGTGTGATATTTCTCTTCATGAGTCCACAAGCTCATATTGCGGCCCCAGGCAGTACTAAGGACAGGGAATGGATGGTGGGGTGTACAACAGAAGGCAGACTAGGTGCAGGGGATTCACAAAATGAAAGCCTTATTTGTGGATTAACAAGAGAGCATGAGCTTTGGAACAGAACAAGAGTGGTACTTTGCTGTGTGACACTGAGCAAGTCATTAAACTTCCTTGTGCTCCCAGGCCACACCTGTAAACAAGCTTTCAGCTTAGTGTGTCTCTTCTGGTTAACAAAAAAACAAAATTCAGTGCATCATATAACCACTAGATCAACAGGTATTTGAAGTGTTGTACTGTAATGCAGTTTGCTAAAGAAAAAGTCAGCTGGATTGCAAAACATTTTCTGCACGTTAAAGTAAACAAAATGAACAAAATCTTAGCCTAACGGGTACTGATCAAAATAATCCATAAGGTAATACATGGTGTTGATCATTCTGGTACAACAATTCAAAACAAAGAGGGAAAAAAAGAACTAGTTATCACTATAGAAATATATGTGGGTCTCTGGCTCTGGCTCAGATGATGTCATCATGACACATCACTTAACACACTTGGCAGACATCTTAGGTAGAAGCCAAGGCTGTTTTTTGAAAGTGAAAGGCTGATGTTTACATTTTTCAAAGGCTATGAAACTGCATTTATGTTATTTACATAAATGCAGTTTTAGCATACACGTAAACAGCAGCCTTTACTTTACCTCGCAATGAAGCCAGATTTTGGAGTTTGCAGTTTTTAAAAACTGCTTGTTTAGGTACCCTTTAAATGCCTCTCAGAACCTCTTTCAAAAACATACGGTATGTGGCTACATTTAAAGAGCAGCTGACATGTTTTTATGCTCCAGGCAGGCAATTCATACTATGCAGTTGCCTGCCTATGAGCAGTTTTAGCTGTAAAATTTATTTTTTTATTTATTTATTTTTATTTAGCTTTTGTTAACCGGGTAAGTGCACTAGCCATAAAATGACTATTTTCAGGCACGACACGGACTAAAAAGTGACTAAAAAGTAATTTATCTCTCACAGCTCGGCTCATAACTTCCTGATACGAGTTGAGCCACCATGGAGCACTGCAGCCCCGCCCTAAAGACAGCATTATGATGATGAATAGTGGGGAATGGAGCGGCAGGTGCCTCTATAAGCTATCAGCAGTATTAGGTTTGGGGATTAATGCTATCTTATAGGCATGTATACATGTATGGGGCTAATATATATTATATATAAGCCCATACATATATATGACTATAAAGATAGCAGTAGTACATTTAGGCAGCCCCCCCAATCCTAATTGCAGTTCCCTAGAATGCCTGCAGTCCTGTTTCCCACTACGCATCATCATAATACTGTTTTTAGGGGTGGGGCTGCAGCACTCAGTGGTGGTTCCACTTGTATCAGGAAGTTACCAGTCATGTTTTGGGAAGTAAAATATTTTTTATTCATTGCATTAAAAAAAAGAATTTTATAGCTAAAATAGCACCTTGGCAGACAACAGCATGGTATGAGTTGCCTGCCTGGAGCTTGCCAGCAGCTCTTCATAATGCCATGACATTGCAGATTTTCAAACACGTTATGGTCATGCATTTAAAATGCTTTAACATCACATTTTGTGCTTCCCTTTAGGATCAGGACAAACCTGAGGACCTGAACAGGTTTGGCGACTGGTCAGATTCCTGGGGCCAGATTTTCAGATGCATACGCCCATACGAACAAACAAATATACCAGCAGATAAAGGATTTAAAGTCTGCCTAGTCTGCTCAAGCGTGCAGGTCGCCCCCTGTGTCTACAGACGGACCTGCCTCCCCAAATCCCCTGATCCCTCTCGAGTCCCCCCTTCCCCTCTCCCCACTCCTCCACCAGCAACTTTACTCTTCACACAGTTCCATCCTCTCTTGAGGCTGTCCACTGTTTTCAGGGAGACCACCTCCTCTGGCAGTTCATTTCACTTGGTCACCACCCTTTCAGTGAAAAAGTGCCTCCTCATCTTGCTCCTGAATCTTCCCCCTACCAGCTTTAGGTTATGCCCTCTAGTGGATTTGTTCTCAGTAAGGCTGAAGAGGCCATCAGTATCCACCTTATTAATACCTTTAAGGTACCTGAAGGTCTCAGTCATGCCCCTCTCTTCCTTCTGTCCTCAAGAGAATACATGTTGAGCCCCTTGAGCCTCTTCTCATAGATTCTGCCATGTTGGCCCTGGATCACCTTGGTTGCCCTTCTTTGGACAGTCTTCAGAAACTTAACATTCTTCTTAAGATAAGGGCACAAATACTGCACACTGTGCTCTAGATGCGGTCTCACCACTGACCTGTACCGGGGCAGTATGACCTCTGCCTTCCTGGTGGTAATCCCCCTGGTTATGCAGCCTAGCATCCGATTTGATTTTGCTGCTGCTGTCCTGCAGTATGGTAAGTGCTTCAGGTCATTTGTGATGATTATCCCCGGGTTCTTATCTTCCTCTGTCTTGGTTACCTGCACACTACTCAACCAGACATGGAGGCTATGGTAGCTGAGGCAGAGCTGGACATAGTAGCAATAACTGAAACCTGGTACACTGCTAAACATGGGTGGAAAGTAAATATACCAGGTTATACTCTGTTTAGGTGGGATAGGGGAGGCAAAAAAGAGGGAAGAGTTGCCCTGTATGTCAAGGAGGGTATAAAGGCAACATAGATACAGGGTAGGCAGGGGGAGACCAAGATACTGTGGGTCACCCTTGAACCAGGAAATGGCACGGCAATACGCACAGGGGTGATATACAGGCCTCTAGGTCAGGGGAAGAAGTGGATAGGGACCTTGAGGATGAAATACATGAAATGGCAATGAAAGGTGAGGTTCTGGTGGTGGGGGATTTCAATATGCCAGACATGGATTGGACTACCCAGGCAGCTGCTACAGCCAGAAGCAGAGGCATCCTGAATTCCCTACAAGGGACAGAACTCAGGCAGCTGGTGCTGATCCCACCAGAGACAGGGCGATTCTTGATCAAGTAATGAGCAACAGGGAAAGAAACACAGATGTCCGGGTGGAGGGGCAACTAGGATCCAGTGATCACCACACCGTGTGGTTCAGCATACAGACAGGGATTCAGTCAAGTCACACTACGGTGATGGTTTTCAATTTCAAAAAGGCAGACTTCGCTAAAATGGGGAGAGTTATCAAAAATGCCCTGAAGAATAGGGGGACAGGAGGGGTGGTGCAAGAGCAGTGGCAGAACCTAAAAGGAGCCATAGTGGAAGTAAACAACAAATGCATCAGATTAGTATCAAAAGGCAAGAGAAGGAAAAGGCCACTATGGTTCTTAAAAGAGGTAGCAGAAAAGGTAAGAGCTAAAAGGGCAGGATTCCAGAAATATAAGGAGATCCAAAGGGAGGAGGATAAAGAGGTGCACTGAGAGTGTCTAAAGGAAGCAGGGAGGGCGGTGAAGAGAGCAAAGGCACAGACTGAGGAAAGTTTAGCGCTGACAGTAAAGAAAGGGGACAAGCCATTCTACAGGTGCATCAGCGAAAGGAAGAAAACCGGGGGGGGGAGGGTTGTAAGACTTAAATGGGAGGAAGGGGAGTGTAAGGAGGGAGACATGGATAAGGCAGAAATACTGAATACATACTTCTGTTCATTATTCACAGAAGAGGGGAAAGGACAGGGACCACAACCGAGCATCAGATGTCAAGGGGGGAGAAAGAGGAGGACAACAGTCCATTCACAGGGGAGAGAGTCCTGCAGAAACTCACTCAATTGAAGGTGGACAAAAAAATGGGACCAGATGGTATACACCCAGGATACTATAGGAGCTGCAAGGAGATCTAGCAGAGCCTCTGGCAGCATTGTTCACTGAGCCAATTAACACAGGAGTGGTGCTAGAGGATTGGAGGAGGGCACATGTCATCCCTCTACACAAATCAGACAGTAGGGAAGAGGCGGGCAACTATAGGTTGGTCAGCCTCACCTCAGTAGTGGGGAGGATCATGGAGGCACTACTTAAGGAAAGGATAGTGGGACATCTAGAAGCCATCGGTGCCCAGGACCCTAGGCAACATGGGTTCACAGCGGTTAGGTCATGTCAGACAACTCTCATAGACTTCTTCGACTGGGTGATAAAGGAAGTAAATCAGGGGGCATGTTGGATGTCACCTAACTCGATTTCAGCAAAACCTTGGACACCATCCCTCATAGGAGGCTGTTTAACAAGATGGGTAGTCTAGGCATGGGAGACAAGGTGGTAAACTGGGTTAGGAACTGGCTAATGGACAGGAGACAGAGGGTGGTGGTAAATGGAGTACAATCTGGGGCGATGAGGGTGACCAGCAGAGTACCTCAGGGATCAGTCCTTGGACCATTTCTGTTCAATGTCTTCATCAGTGACATTGCAGAAGGGCTGGAAGGAAGGGTCTGCCTGTTTGCGGATGACACAAAAATCTGTAACAGAGTGGATACTCCTGAAGGGGTGGAGAAAATGAGGAGGGATCTGGGGAAGCTTGAGAAATGGTCTGCAGAGTGGCAACTAAGGTTTAATTAAAAAAGTGTAAAATTATACACCTGGGACACAGTAACCCCATGGAGAGCTACAGGATTGGGGGGGAGGGGAAGGGGGCAGTTGCTGACAGTCACCAAAGAGGAAAGATACTTGGGGGTTACTATTTCAGATGACCTGAAAATTTCAAAGCAGAGCACAAAGGCAGCAGGGAGGGCCAGTGGCATGGGGTGCACAGCAAGGGGTATTACCAGCAGAAGGTGTGAGGTAGTGATGCCGTTATACAAAATCCTGGTCAGACCTAACATGGAGTACTGTGTGCAGTTCTGGAGGCTGCACTTTCAAAAGGGCATTCACAGACTGGAGGTGATCCAGAGAAGGGTGACTAAGACAGTACAGGGCTTGCACCACAAGATTTATGAGGAGAGATTAAGGGACCTCAATATGTACTGGCTGGAGGAGAGGAGGGAGAGAGGGGGCATGATAGAAACCTTCAAGTACCTCAGATGCATAAACAGTGTGGGGGAGAATCTTTCCATACAGGAGGAGTACAAGAACTAGGGGGCATGACATGAAATTGGAAGGTGGCTGGTTAAGAGGGAATGTGAGGAAGTTGTTCTTCATGTAGAGGGTGGTGGATGCATGGAATGGTCTGTTATAGAAGGTGGTGGCAGCGAGCACTGTGGTTGGATTTAAACATGCATGGGACAGGCATAGGGGAACATAGAGGTTAAGTGGGGGGAGGGACAAAAGCTGTAATCAAGTACAGGACTTATGGGCAGACTGGATGGGCCTAGCGGTCCTTATCTGCTGACAGTTTCTATGTTCACAGATGACACAAAGCTCTGTGGGATGGTGTCTATGGAGGCGGGGAAACAGGACCTCATGGAAGACTGGCTATGTTACAGAAGTGGTCCGGCATTTGGAAACTGGAGTTCAGTGCTAAAAAATGTAAAGCTATGTGCTTGCTGGTAAAAAATCCAGAGATGCGGGCATTTGTCGCTATGGACTTCCAAGTATTGCTGCCTGATCTCCCTCCACTCCTGGTTTTGCTCCCCTACATTTGGCAGCACCCTACAAGATAGGGACTATCTGAGAATACAGGCAGCGATACAAGGGAAGAGCAGTCAACTAGGTTAGCAAAGAGGACTGAAGCAGAAAACAGTAATTTAACTGGAAAGGGAAGAGAAAAAATTAACTGAGAAGAGGAGTGGTAGTAGTAAGCAGGTTCAGGATGATGCAGGGAGTGGTGCAGTGCTCTCGGTGTGGTGCAGCAATCCTTAGACAAACATTCTGGGTACTGCTGTGCTGCCCCATATGCAAGCACCTCTCTGGGCTGAAGCAGAGGGTCTCCATTCTCTGGGCTGAGCTGGCAGGAGTACTGAAGACCCTCACCCCCACCCAGAGGCCACCATGTCCCCAGCCTATACCACAACAGCTGCCCAGGCAAATGGCAGGGTGGACTACGGTGGGCTCAGAGAGATTCAGGTGAGGGGGGGCAGAGACACATCCACCATCCAGTCCAGCTCAAAACAACCTTCACTGTTTTGGAGGAGCGGGAGAGTCCTACAAAGGAATCTGAGGCTGAAACCAGGGAGGATGTAAGGGTCCTCCAGCAGGGAGACCTAGTGATGGAAGGAAGAGAACATCAAAGAAGGAAGAAGTTACTCCTAGTGGGGGACTCGATTGTCCAGGGAATGGATCTGGGCACAGATAGGAGGGAGGCAAGGGAGGTCAAGTCCCTTCCAGAAGGCACAGCTTGGAGGGGGGAAGATCCAGAGGATCGCACAGCAGTGGTGGGGTGAATGTTGTTGTCCATCCAGGAACAAATGTCCTATCCAAGGGCAAGGCTAGCTTGGAACAGGTGAAACAAGACTTCATAGGTTTTGGGGGGAGCCTAGGAAAAGTAGCAAGCTCTGTGACATTTTCGGAGGTGCTGCCAGTCCACGTCAGGGAGGGGGTTAGGACTGTTCACATTAGTAAATTCAACTCACAGTTGAAGGCCTGGTGCAGTGAAAAGGGGTATGGCCTCATTGGGGACTGGGGTACTACCTGGAACAATGTGGCCCTGTACAGTGGGGACAGGCTGCATCTGTCCAGAAAGGGGAAAGCAGCCCTTAATGAACGGTTCAAATGCTTTGCTTATAAGCATTTAAACTAGCCGGGGGTGGGGACAACAAGAACAGGCAAACTCTAGCAGCCCACCCCCACATGGTAGAGACACCAGAATGATGTTGTCAAGGTCACCTGGACCAGGCAGAAGGGGAGAAGCAAAGAAATCGGGGACACATGTTAAGGTTAACAGAGAGGGAAGAAAACTACAGGGGACTAAAACCAGGAGTAGAGGGACTCGGGAGGACAGGCAGTAATACTTGAAAGGCCATGGTGACAAATGCCCGCAGCCTGGGAAATAAAATCCCAGACATGGAGGCTATGATAGTTAAGGCAGACTTGGACATAGTAGCAATAACTGATGAGAATAACTATGGAGGAGGGGAAACAGGAAGTCACGGAAGACTGGCTAGGTTGCAGAAGTGGTCCGGCAACAGGCAGCTTTTACCTTTGATCCCACCCACTATGTCATTGATGAAGATGTTAAACAACACTGGACTGAGCACTAATCCCTGTGGGATCCCACTGGTCACTGGCCTAGCTTCTGAAAAATCCCCCCCTGACCACCACCTTTTGGCTTCTGTCTTGCAGCCAGTTTTTGACCCATCTAGCAAGTTTGACCCCCAATCCCAGCCCTTCCAGCATTCTGACAAGTCTCTTACTTTTCTTTTTTTATTACTTCTTTGGTAAACAGGTGAGGCTCACTAGGCATAAGTGCATGTTTTCAGGGGTGACCCAGGAGCGCTGGGGTGGCTAAGTGACTTGCTCAGGGTCATACAGTATGCAAGTGGAGGTAGTGGGAATCAAACCCAGGTCTGCTGGATGTACCAAGCTCATTCACAGCTTGTTACTCTAACCCTTAGGCTATACTGCCTGGCCCAAATGAGTCTTATGAGGCACAGAGTCAAAGGTCTCACTGAAGTCCTGATACAGGACATCAACCGCTTGGTCCTTGTCCACTGTCCCGGTTATCCAGTCAAAAAAGTCAATCAGGTTAGTTTGGCAGGACCTCCCTCACACAAACCCATGCTGCCTTTTGTCCTGTAGCCCAGTTTCCTTGAGAAAGTTCATCAGTCTTTCTTCAGGATAGTCTCCACCAGTTTCCCCACTACTGAGGTGAGACTGAATGGCCTGTAGTTTCCTATTTAATCCCATGGTACACATTTATGGAGAGGCACCACATGCAGATCTCCAGTCTAGAGGGAACATTCCCAGACTCCAGAGAGGTGTTAAACTGGTCTACCAGGGGGCCTGCCAGCACTTCTGCCAGTTCTCTTAGGACCCTTGGGTGAATGCCATCTAGCCCTGTGGATTTGTCCACCTTCAGGGCCCTTAGGTACTTATGCACCCTGTCAACTTGTATTGTGCTCTCCATGACTCCCCATCCCCATTCCCTGTTCCCGCCACCCTACTCCCTTGTGGCACTGGTCTATCCTTCTCGCTAGCGAAGATGGTGCAGAAGTACTTGTTAAGTATACTAACATACTAACATACTATTTGCCAGCAGATTAGGCCTTATGGTCTATCAAGTCTGCTCGAACCTAGATCCTTAGTTGGGTGCAGAGACCCTCCCATCCCTTGTGCTCCAGAAACCCCTATCATCCATCCCCGGACAGGCCATCATCTGATACATCCACTTTCTGTGTCTGTCCCACCCTCTTAAAGCCTCCACTGTGGATCTCTGAACCAGCTCACCAGGCAGAGCATTCCAAGGTCCACCACCCTCTCAGTGAAAAACCCTCCTCTTTTCCCCTCACCCTTCCACCTTCCAACTTCAAACCATGCCCTCTGGTGATGCCTCCCTGCTTTAGTCTAAGATCCCTCCATGTTTACCCTATTTATTCCCTTGAGGTACTTGAAGACCTCAATCATGTCCCCCTGTCTCTCTCTCCTCCAATGAAAACAGGCAGAGCTCCTCAAGTCTGTCCTCGTAAGTCAAATCCCCTAGCCCTCGTATCATCTTTGTTGCCCTCCTCTGTACCCTCTCCAGGGGCTATATGTCCCTCTTCAAGTGTGGTCTCCAGTACTGTACATAGTACTCAAGGTGTGGTCTAACCAGTCCATTGTACAGTGGCAGAATCACTTCCTTGCTCCTTGAGGTGATCCCCCTTGCGATGCATCCCAACATCCTGTTTGCCTTGCTAGCTGCTCTCCTGCACTGCTCAGAGTTATTCATACATGTATCCACCATGACCCCTAGGTCTTTTCCCCTGTTGAGGCTTCCAGCACCTCCCTCCCAGGGTGTACCTGTGTTTAGGGTTTCCCCGACCAAGATGCAACACCTTGCACTTGGTGATATTGAAATTTAATTTCCATGTGTGAGCCCAGCTTTCCAGGGTGTCCAGGTCCCCGCTTTCTCTTCACTTCCTTCTGACAAAGCCCCCTCCTTTTTTAATCTGACATTCTAATCTTTAATATCCTTCTTCTTCCTTATATATTTGAAAAAGCCCTTCTCACACAATTTTAATTCAGATGCTAGCTGTAATTTCCTTGTAGCCTTTTCTCTCTAACTGCTGTGCTCACCACCCTTGATTTATCACAATAATCCTCCCTATCCTCCTCTTTCTGAGCATGTTTGTACTTCTGAATGGCTGCCTTCTTTTCCCTTACTGCATTAGTCACTTCCTTTCTGAACCAGCTTGGCTTTTGGCCTTAGATTTCTTGCTTTTGATTTTTGGCACACTCACTAGTGGCCTCCATCAGTCCCTCTTTTATTATCTCCAATTTCTAATTCACCTCCATCTCCTTTTTGATCCCAGTAAGATGTCCTACCAGAATTTCTCCGATCTTATTAAAGTCAGCCTTCCTGAAATCCAAAACCCTCATCTTGGTCCTGACCATCCCTCTGCCCATGCCCAGGTGGAACTACACCACATGGTGGTCACTCCCTGTAAGTGGCGCTTCCACCTTAACATCTTAAACATTTGCACAGTTGGACAGGACTAGGTCCAGTACTGCCCTCTCCCTAGTGGGCTCCATAATACCCACTGTCAGGAATCCACTCTGGAATGAATCCAGCAGCACTTGATCCCTGGTGCTAGAGGTAGCTAGGATTCTCTAATTTACCCCAAGCACACAGAAGTCTCTCATTACTACCACATCCCCCTTGCTTGCCATTTCTCTGATTTGGGACCCCAGTACCTTGTCCAGCTCCTCATTTTGTGAAGGTGGTTTGTAGATTACCTCCATCCTTAGTTTCCTCCCCTTCATGGATTATACCTGCACCACAATATTTTTGCCCCTTCCTCTCTGGTACAGGTTATCCTCTCCTTCACATACAGGGCAACGCACCCCCTTCCCATCTCCCTATCCTTCCTATACATTTTAAATTCAGGGACTGCGAGGTCCCAGTCATGGTTTGGTGTGGCCCATGTCTCAGCGATGGCTGCTGTTTCCACCCCTCTATTGGCCATCAGTGCCTGAATCTCAGCTATTTTGTTTCCAAGGCGTCTGGCATTCAGAAACACCACCTTCCACCGTGACTCCGGCCCTCCTTTACCACTGTCCCACCCCCTCCTCTTCCTCCTTCAGTCCCTCCTTCCTTCTTCCACCCCTCCCCACTAGCTCCTCTCTAGTCTGTCCTGATTGGGGAGGCCTATCGGCCTCCTCCACCAAGTGACTGAGGACACTTTGCACCCTGCTGCTCCTCCATCAGTTTAAATTGAGGTATTTTCCCATGAATTCCTCTAGTTTGCCATTCAGAAGCTTTGTGCCCTTTTTACTTGGGGGGAATGGGCCAGAGTTTAAGTATGCTCTGCGGTGATACTATAGGCTGAGAAAAATGAGGACACTAAGTGGGCCAAGCAGTTCTTATCTGCCGGTATATTCTGTGTTTCTATGTTTCTGTGTTAGATGTAACCTGTCCAGCGCATGCAGGTCTTTGTTATCTCAGGCCTCTCCCCTGTCACCAACTGTCCCAAACCCCTCAACTCCACAACGCCCTCTGAACCATACATTAAATTCCTGAATTCTTTCTTTTCTTGCAGTACTAGCCCTTGGGACAGGAAGCACCTCTGAGAAGGCTACCAATCTCCCGATATTGCTACAGATTTTCTCTACCTTTCTGAACTTCTCTTATACCCCTCTCATAACTGACCAGGTAATTTTTACCCAGGTTCATTATTATGCGAGGTTTCCCTCCCTCCTGCCCTATGTGCTGGACAATCAGAGATATCACTTTCCCCACAATCATCCCTAGCATACAGTACATGCTACCCTCCTATGGTTTGCCCTAGATCCCTTACCTCCACATCTCACCCCTTAACTATTGAGTCCCCCCCACTCCTACATGCCACCTCCTTCCCCTCATGCCCATCCTGCACTCTGCCTTGACCCCTCACACCAGCTTTCCCTGTTTCAGACCCCTCCATTTGACCTCTGGTTCCTCTTGGCTCTCCCCTACCTTTTCTTTCTGCTCATCCTCCCGCCTGTCCCTTCACTCACCCTTTCTAACTTCCCACTTCCCAACTTCACCTGCCCACTCTGTCTCATCTGAACTTTTTCTCTCCTGCCTTCTCTCCTCGCTATCCCTGAAGTTCTTCCTCTTACTGTTTCCTTCCCTCCCTATTTCACTGTCCTTACCCACCCCTTTAAGTTCTCCCTCTTTACCTCTGTCCAGTGGGAGGAACCTGTTCTGCACCAGCACCTCTGGAGGTGCTTCCATTGGACACCCTCCCTACCCTACCATACCAGTTCCCTTTACCATTGTTCATCACCTGCCCCGCGCTTTCTTTCCCAGTGTGGGGGGGGAGACATTGGGGACCTGCCTAATCCCCTCATCTTTCCTATCCCCCCTGCATGGCTCCCCATCCCTGCCTTGGCTCCCCTTTTGACCTCTTCACCTTACCTGCCTCCAAGCCCTGTGGCCCTTCTGCCCCTCTCATCAGTACCCTATGAACTTCCCACACCAGCTCCCCAATCTTCTGCCTCAGATGGCACACCTCTGCCCTCAGCTGTCCAATATGCCTGCAAACCAGGTATCCCCCCATCTCCCAGAGAGCTCCCAGAAACACCGCTGCCTCACATTCTCTGTACCCTACAACTCTACCTGCCTCCCAAGCCCCCACTGCATGTCCCCTCTCCACATACTAAAATTCTATTCATGCCTTAATAATGCACTTAACTATCCCCTTTACCCGTATAAAGATTTTACCCAGAACTGGATCAGTGTGGCTGAAAAGCAACAACCCCTTTCCTCCCCTTTAATCAATTAATACCTAGATGTGCCTCTCCCTGCTAAGATGCAGTAGGTGATATTTTTTTAACTACAGACAATTTATAATTAACTGCAGTTTTCAGCAGAACGTATCCAACATTTGGCATACCTAACACTTTCACTAAGTCTGTAGAGACACAAAAAAGTCATCTGAGCAAAATTAGTCTCTAACTGCAGACATCCACTGCTGGATGCACAAATGATTGCTATCAGAAGCCCTTGCCTATTTGCACCCAGGGGCATGAGGCCAACACAGTGCTTTTCAAAATGGCCTTGGATGCAGAGCAAGCTTTAGATTGTTGAAAATGTATCTCCCGAAGTCACCGAAGCCAAATGCAAGTGTAACCCCCCCATCACCTGGGGTTACAAGAATCCCAGTTAGATCTATTGGCAGGCAGGGAAGGCAGCTTGTGAAATTCCAGTTAAATGGATTTAACACTGTCTCACTCTGTTCTCAGTCTCAACTGAGCTGGAGGGATGACATCATATAGAATTTTCGCAGCAGCATAAGCCACATTGGAATGTTGCAGCTGGGAGTTAGACAGAACATTAGGAGGTTTTGAATCAATCTAGTAGGATACTCAGTGGAGGGAGGAGGTGCACTGTAGGGTCCAGTCCCTCAGAGCCCTCAGCTCTGACCAGAGCTACCTGATGTTGTGGGTGGGTGTTCTCGCTCTAGATAGAGACACAGAAGAAACTGTTTGGAAGTGGTAGAGATCGTCTCCCAGTTGCTCCTGGGCCCCATCCCTGAGAGGGATGGGGGGATCCAGAACAGCTCTCAAGGACAATCACCTGGCCCTGCTGGCAGAAGAGAAGCTGCCTTTGAGATTGGTGTTCTTGCACCAAAATGTATTTTGGGTTTTCCTGTGGAAGAAGCCTGTGGTGCACCTGCCAACCAGGGTGAGTTGCTCTGCCAGGCAGTCTATGTTTCATCAAGAATGTTGTTTAAGTATCTGCCACTGTGGGTCAGGAAAGGACAGCCATGTACAGTGCTTAAGGAGTATGTGACTTGAATGGCTTTAACGTGGGGGTCTACAGGGATGGACATGGCCACTTAGAAAAGTATGTCACAAGTCAGTACATTAGAGTTCTAGAGACTGTCGATCATGAGTGTGATATACATTTACAGTGTTAATCTACAAACCCAGAGTTTTCATTTAAAGAGGTGTTTGAGACCAAATGAATGGCTGAGTATAAATTTGGGAACAAGAGGTGGGAGACACCCCATCAGTAGTAACCTTATTTACCTCTACAGGTTCAGTTTGGGGCACCTATTGCTTTCTCCTGGGAACTTGGCCAGTGCTTGCAGACAGTACCCAGATGTGGGATTAGATGGAAGCGTTTCACTTATGGAGCCTGCATGTGCTGATGGGTGGTTAAGGGAGCCACCTAGAAATGTTCCGTGCCACATGGAAAGCTGTTCCAGATGTTGGCTGGATGTGCCACGCAGGAAACGAGGTAGTCCAAGTGCTGGCCAGGTGTGCCACACCAGGGAAATCCAGAGAAGAGTACAAGTTCAGGCTGAGTGCCCAGTGTGTTTCTAAATCTGAGGGTTACAGTGTGTAGAAGATGTGTTCTAGTCTCTGTATATCTGCATTACCAGGAATGTAGCCCTGCGGGGGTCCATCTATGCTTTATTGTTCTTTTGTTGTGAATAAAAACCACACTCTAGAATCCCACTCCTGATTTGGACACTACAGTAATTGTGTCCTGTGTCCGGGAGCTACTTGGGTGCCTCTGACTAAAAGTCAAACGTAGCCAAAATACCGAGCAACAGTTTTCTCCCTGAACCCAGGAAGCCAGGTAGTGGGTTACATAATGGAGGCACCGCACAGTGCTAATAAAACAAAAAATAACATCAACCCGACCCCTGGTTACACAAGGTACTACAGTATGCGCCACTTAATGTGGACACGGATTGCATGAACAATCGAAGATACACTTTTAATGTGGTTCACAAACGTTAGAAGCCGTGATGCCATGATCAGCGGTCCACTTCTCACTGAGAAAGCAAAGCAGCTTGCAGTTACTTTGGGGAAGCCAGAATTTAATCCGACCGATGGCTGGCTCCAAAGGCGGAAGAACCGCAGCAACATTTGCTTTTGCTGCACCCACGGCGAGAAACAAAATGCAGATGACCTTGGGGCCAGCAATTGGACAAGAGATGTGTTGCCAGATTTGCTCGCAGGCTATGGTCCCTCTGCCATCTATTACATGTATGAGATTGGCCTGTTTTTTCGGTGTGTGGGCCAGCGAACCAAGACATTCAAGGTGACATCACCGATGAGGCAAAAAAAAGCAAAGGAACACATCTCAATGATGGCCTGCTGTAACATGGCAGGCACGGATAAATGCCAGCTTATAGTCATTGGTAAGTCGGCGCAACCACGTTGTTTTAGGAGAATCGTACGTTTACCTGTGAGCTACAAAAACAACTGTACCTCCTGGATAATGGCAGAGATATTTATTGAGTGGGTGAGGGTGTGTGACTGTAGACTTAGAGGGAGAAAGATCTTACTCTTGCTGGACAACTTCTCTGGCCACCCAGAAATTCGCAGCCTACAGAACAACAAACTGGTGTTCCCACCCCTGAACACCACTTCAGTTATACAGCCCCCAGACCAGGGCATCATCTACTCCATGGAGTGTCACTATGTTCGAGAGATGAGGTCTCGAGTTCTTGCAGAGCTGGAAGCAGGTGCTGAATTGATGGCAGTCATATGTGTGTAAAGAAAATTACACTGCTAGATGCGGTGCTCTTACTCAAGTCAGCTTGGTACTCTGTATCTGAACAGACAACTAAGAACTACTGGAGGAAGGCTGGATTTACACATGATTACCCTGGCACTGCAACTGACGAAAACAAAGAGTCAGTCCCAGATCCCATTTTGATTGAATCTGTACCTGCTCCAGAAGGGATGACCAATGAGGAATTTGGTGCTGTTTCCTGACTTGGAGAGAACAATCCTGAACCGGAGCTGGAACTTGATGATGTAGCTCGTGTGATATCCTCGTTGCAGCCTACCGAAAATGCGCAGGACAATATCACAGAAGACGAGGCGAAGAAGAGGAAAAAGAACATTATCTGTGTCTGCTAGTGATGTTAAGCAATCCCTGCAGGTTCTATGACTAGCAATGTCACAACGGCCTGACATCATGCCGAACTGGGACTTCCTGCATCAGACTGAGAAAGGATGGCTAAAATACTGTACTGTGGCATCGAAGCAGATGACAATATCATCCTATTTTTCAAAGTGAAAAGAGAAATGTAAGAAGTTTTAAAATCTCCCCCAACACCATATTACAACCCACACACCAAGCACTAAAGCACTATAAGCCCTGAAAAATAAAGGCAAATGAAAGTCACACGGAAGCACTGAAGTAGTAACACAGAAATAAGCAATGACACTGAAATAAGCTTCACAATAAGCCCTGCAAATACAACTGATAAAATACAGTACTAATACAGTGACATGCCGAATTATTGAATGACACATGCTGTGCTGTATAATTTTTCACCATTGCATTGCCACCGGCAAATACGAACATTGCCTTAGGCGGACATGTAGCAGGAGACCAGATTAGTCCGCACTAAGCGGTGTGTACTGTATATAAATGGGGGAAGAGGGGAGACAAAACCTACAAGCTGTTTTGGGACTTCTCTTGAGACAGTGGAAGAGTAAAAGCACCAGTGGGTCATAACCAACCAGGGCTGAAGCATGGCAAGTAGTGTGTGGTCACTGTCAAGAGGACCAGCAAAATTCTAGGCTGCATCTAAAGTGGGTGGGTTGACCAACATTGCAGAGAAAGTAATTCTGACACTTCCTAAGGCTCTGTTCTGGTCGCACCTGGAGTACTGAATGCAGTTCAGGTCTCCTCAATAAAAAAATACATTGAAGAAGTTAATAGAGTACAACACAAGGCCACAGAAACGATTAAGGGTATAGGAGATAAAAAGTATGAGGAGAGGCTGATGGTCCTTAAAGGAGATCTACTGCCTAGGATGTTCGAGTCACTGGTGCATAGATTGTGTCTCGAGCACCTAGTCCCCAAGTCCCAATATGTAATAATTATTAGAAATATCTGATTGCTCATAAAATTTAATTTTCCAGGGGGTGCAGCTGGCATATTGAGAACCGGAGCTCTGGCCCCTGGGAGATCGCGCTGGAAAATACCACTATAAGATGACCTCTTCCTCTCTATTGCCCATATGTGCGGAGAAATTAAAATCTGTTTTTAATATGCCGGGTATTATTTTTACAAAAGGTGCATATATGCATGTGGGTATGGCAGTAGTAAGTAGTGATACTCCAGTAGGGAAAACCGTGTCTTTTTTCTAGTTGTGAGCGTTTTCTGATGTAAACATTATTGCTCATTTGTCAGGGTAAGAAGAAGCAGGCTGTTGGTTAACCAGGATCTGCAGCTTATCCAATAGGAAGGGAAATGGCAGACTGGGTGGGCCAAGTGGTCCTTATCTGCTGTCAAAGTCCAGGGGCCTGATTCCAAGTCACATGGCGCAACTTGTGGGCATATGCGAGTTGCACCATGTGGCGCTAAACCAGGGACCCTGCGCCAAATTCCAAGACAGGCAGGGTCCCCGGCACCTACGTCCCTTTACTTGCAGCAGGAATGGTGCAATGGACCTCGGCACCGCAAGTCATGGCCTACAATTTACTTGGGGGCATTGGGGGCTCATTGGGTGGCACAGGCATTTGGGGGGCAGTGCAGTAAATGGACCCCGGGAGGTCCTACATTTGAGGGTGGGGGCATGACTTTGCTAGGGGAGACTTGGAGCAAGGCTATGTGCTTCTATACCATGGGGCATTCGTAATTTTGCCAGGACGGATGCCCCTTAGACCATTTCCATGCTGGTCTAACTCCTCAGCACCATAGCAGTCTTGGAATTGCATAGGTGGGTTACGGCAGTCACCCTTTCGGAACAGGACGCAGTTGCTGCTATTTTTTATTTTTTTTTTATTTAGTTGTTTAACCAGGAGTAGCACACTAAGCTGAAAGCTTTTTTACAGGAGCAACCTGGGAGCACAGGGAAATTAAGTGAGTTGCTTAGGGTCACACAGTATGCAAGTGGAATCTGTGAGATTCAAACCCAGGTCTGGTCTGCTGGATGTCACCAGATTTGGCTCAAAGCCTTAAACCACTGCACTATACTGCCTCCAACCCACCCTTGCACCATTTTGCAGTGGGTTGCAGGTGTAGTGGGTGGCGTAGCCCACTTTTGGCACAACCCGCATGCTGCATGGTGCAAGCCACATCTTGGAATCGCATCTTGCATATCTCATGGCTCAAGGTGCATTTTACGCCATGGGGTTTGGCATAAATTGCCTTGCACCATGCACAAGTCATCCTACAATTGGGCCCCATGTTTCTATGTACAAATAAACCTGTGCATTGTAAACAGTTTATGATTGTTCAGACTGAATCTTACAAATAAACCTGTAAATTGTAAACAATGTTCCTGACTGATCTGGCTCCATCATACAACCATATCTTTGACTCACAGTACCATTACAATGCTCCAGGGTTTTGGAGAAAGTAATAACAAGTTTAGCGCATTATTCGTTATATACCATTACATCTATTATGGCATTTTGAATTGCTTCGTGTGTATGTTACCTATTTGTACAGTGTTCTTGTGCATTTCCTGTGCTTTATTTCATTGTATCTGTACTCTGTTGTGCTCATGACTGTACTCTCCCAGATCGTGACTGAAAATAGACATATTATTGACTAGCCCACTCACCCGGTATTCAAAAACTACATAAATAAGATGAAAAAAGAGCTTGAATAAAAAGGAAATGTATCATAAACGTTTTCCTTTGTAATAACTTTCAAATATATGAAATGTTCTTATCCACAGTTTACTGTAGTAGCACTGCCCTTTTGACTGTTGAACGTGCCCATCTTTTGTTCATTTTATTTCACGTTTATATACCTAGGGTTCGATGTGCTTATGCATCTGGATGAGATAATATGAGATGATGCTTGTGTAGCTTGATTTGCTTTGTGGCTTTCCGTCTATCTATCCATGGGATATACCACTCTGTAGGGGTACAACATAAGGAACCCTAGAGGAGGGTTCCCCCCACAGGTGCAGGGGATGAATGCATCGGCTAAAGGTAGGTTAGGCAGAAGCCTATGCTAGACAGAGATGAGCCACTGGAGGAGGAGGGGTGGATGGTGGGCAGCAAGAAAGAATCTTGGCAAGGCCCAGGATGTTTGTGACCTTTTAACTCAATAGAGGAGTGACACTGTTACTCCGTTCATCGAACCACAGGCTTAAAGCCTTCCCATTCGATGTGCTTACACAACTGGATGAGATAATATGAGACGGTGCTTGTGTAACTTGATTTGCTTTGTGGCTTTCTACCTCTCTATCCGATATACCACCCTGAAGGGGTATAACGTATGGAACCCTAGAGGAGGGTTCCCCACCTACAGGTGCCGGGGATGAATGCACCGGCTAAAGGTAGGTTAGGAAGAAACCCCAAAAGAATACGCAAGATGTCAAGCTTTGAAGAGGAGAAGATGAATGAATTCTGTGAAGAGAAGGGCTAACTTCCTAAAGAGAGAGGGGAAAGCCAGGGTCACCATCCATATCCATCCAACAGCAGAACCTAACTAACTAATAAGATGAAAGCACTTACTCTAACTAATATTATGACCATTGGCATGGAGGAGAGGAAAACACCCTTTTGAGGAGGAAATCTCTGGGGATCCAAGGCCTAGGTTACCTTCCCTCCAGACTGATGACGTTTGATTTGAGGACGTAAGTCGGTAAAGAGAATAGCTCATAGATGAGGGATCTAACTAGTGAAGAGTAATGAAATAGGCATAAGTAGTGAGGATGATGGTGAAATAGGGAAACTCCTTGAAAGAAAGCACAATTAAATATTGAACATGAGGCTGCACACGTCTCGAAGGAACGGAGGCAAGGATGAATATGGATGATAATTGCCACAAGAGGGTGGCAAGATGATGAGGTAGCGTAAGATCGAATGAAAGGTATGCCTGATTGAGCAAGGTGAGGATGTAGACACGGAGGCTGCTAAAGCATGAACATGCGATGTGAACAATTAGATTCTAATGTTGTGGGCGATGAATATCATAGGATTGAATAGAGGGATGCAGTAATGAAACTTCTCAAATGGAGACATACTTTGAGGCCAAGAAGGCATATCTGGAACCAGAGAGTATGCGAACTAGATGGTAATATGGTTGATAGAGCGATATGACTAAGTAGACTCCTTGAAAGGAGGTAGATTCGTAATGAATAAAGAGCTGTGAATAAGTAGGCTCCTTGAAAGGAAGTAGATTCAGAAATGAATGTGAAAGAAACTTGAATGATGATGGAGAGCCTCAAGCCAGCCTTTAATGAGGGGTGACGGACAGGAAGGCATGGCTCTTGAGTGGAGATATGGTCAAATCGAGGTAACATTGACGGATGAGGAATGAGGCCATGAGTTTAGTGAATCTCTGATGACTGGCACTATAAAAGGCATACCTAGAACTCGCTATGCTGAGGAAAGTAAATTAAGAATGGATGAGGTATGAAGGTGGATTGAAGCCATGAAGGCTGGAGTGGGAAAGCGAATTATGAAAGACCGAAGGATGGTAAGGATGCAATAGATTAGCAAAGGACACTGCCGGTAGGAAGAAAACTACAATAGGGCGAGTCGGAAGAGGTCGGACGGAGTTGCCAAAGCATAATGCTATGGAGGCTGGTAAGCAAATCAGGCCGAGTCAGCCAAGGCATGGTAGGATAGGGGAACCCCAAAAAGAAAAGCACAAGTGTAACTGAGGAGGTGAAGGGAGGGACAAGGATCAAGCAGTTGATGCAAAGGAGAAGACCCACGTAGAGGCACGATGATGGGAGAGGGAAAAAAACTCCAAAGAAGGAGAGAGTGAAGAAGGATCAGGAGGTAGCAGGGACCCAAGGAGGGCATGCTCGAGGAGTTGATGAGAGATAGTAGATAAAAGGAGCAAGGATGGGAGGGAGGAAGTACATGAAGGAGTGAGAGGAACGAGGGGTATCCAGATGTGCTCATTAGGCAAATCCGGAAGTGCTGATGAGGAGACCGATTATAATTTTATTTATTTTTATTTCATTTAAATTGACCGGGTAAGTGCACTAGACAAATCCTGCCTATTTTCAGGCATGATCCAGGGAAGGGGGATACAGATGAATGCCAAGTGACCTTGAACCAGATTAAGCAGTTGGTGGTATTTTTTTAGTGAATGAGGAAATTGGCCAGGGCACCGGGAAATTTCACTCTTGGAGGGGAACCTTTTGTGGATTTGACGAAGATGGCCACTGCTACTCAGCATTCAGAGCAGATGGATGTGATAGAGGTGGGGGAGTGGGCTTCCTCCCCTGCACCAGAAAAGTCAGAGGCTTTGAGTTTGGTTACAGATATGCAAGACGCCTCTATGCCACTAGAATTTTTTGCTGCAACTGACGTACTATTGAAAGGTGCTTCTGACAAACCTGACAAGTGTTGTGCTCTACTGGACTCGTCTGATGAACTTTCGCTGAAGGAACACTTGCTCAATGAAGTGATTGCTGAGTCTGAAAGCAGCAGGAAACGTAAAGAATCATTACTGAGGGAAATTGCAGCTTTGCGTTCTGATGTCTCTAGTTTGTCCAATTCGGCTGCCTGTACTTCCTGGTCGCGATCTAGTGACGCGGCTTCAGGGGATTCACCTTGTTTGACTGCCTCGCATAGACAGCCTGAATCAAGTGTTCTGCCTCCGGTTACGAATCCTGTAAGTTTTTTAAATCAAGATTCGGTGAAGGGCAATCGTTCTGAGGTGGTGCAGGATTCTCGGAGTGGCGTTTCATCGGAGGCTCCACAATCTATTAGACGTTTGGGTATGTCAGAAGTTGTTGTGAAGGGAGCTCTATTGGATACTACTTTGTTGAATTCTACTGAGAAGGGAAGGGCAAACAGTAGGGAAGAGGGAAATGGTTCTCCGGGTAATGAGATTAATATTGAACAGCCTGTCTCTCATGAGTCCCTTGCATTGGATTGTTTGACTCCAGTTCAGATTAATAGACCTACTTTGGCCTCCTCAGATTCCAAAAGTTGGTCACCTGAAAAAGCTATTGCTGCGGCAGGGTGGCGGCAAACTCCATCCGGTGACTGGGTGCCTGACCCTACTGATGCCACAGTGCAGCGGTATAATACGCCTGCTAATGCCTCAGTGGCTTCTTGTTCTTTACAACGTACTACCTCAGGAACAGTCTTCGTCACAGGCTCTCGTTTGTGAATGTATTACTACAGTTCCTCTTCCTACTGGTCAAGCCTCCACTATGTCTGAACCACCTAAAACTACGGTTTTGAATCCAGTACCGAATGAGGGGAATCCCCCCCCCAATTTAAGCTCTCAGACCTATTTTCTAACAAGGGTGAGCCTGCACCACGTAGGAATGCGGTGCGTTTAATTTATAAAGGTGGTTTAGAAGACCTCCCTGATAGGCTCTACATTGCTAAAGTTTTGCTGAAAGGCTCCATGAAATTTGTGTCTTCAGATATTTATGCTCTAATTCATTTGGGTAATGTTAATTATGACATTAGTTTTAAATCTGCAGGTCTGGAACGTTTTTGGTCAGTATTTCAGGTCGTTAAGAATTCCCCACTCTGGATTCCATTTTTTGCAGTTCCTCTTACTAAACCTTCTGTAAAATTGGTTACCATTTTGTTTCGTAATGAGGGGGTACATATAGAAGACATTCTTTTTTGGTTACGCAGGAGGTGTGAAATTTTGGATAAACCTGTTCCTATCCTGGATAGTGAACAAATTTGGAATGGGGGTTGGAAAGTAAGAGTTAAATTGTTTTCTTCTAATAAAGGACCTCAGCATTTACCGAATAGTTTTTTTTGGGAGGGATAGGGTAGATTGTTTTATGTTGGACAACCTAAGTCATGCTTAAATGTGGTTCTAGAACTCATCTTAATACTGCTTGTGACACTCTCGTTGTTCTCATTGTTTTGAATTTGGTCACTTAGCCGCCAGGTGTTTAAATTTATTTAAATGTAATTTATGTGAACAGACTGGCCATGGATATGCCAAATGTCCTTGGGCTTCCCATAATAGAGATGATTGTCCCTCTCATGAAGGGTTGATTATGGGTGCTCAACATGTTGATTTGGTTCAGAAACAATCCCCCGCCATAGCCTCCTCACTCCCTCGGCCCTCTTTCTCGTGTGCAGAATCTAGTTCAGTTGCAGAAGCTGGTCTGGATGTTTCTGCTTTGGTTGACATGCAAGAAATCGTGACTCAGTCCCCTTTGGGGGTGGGTACCTCAGATGTTCCCTTGCCCACTGAGCCTGATCTCACTTTAGCTGATAAGTCCGGGGATTCAGAGATGCCCCCTCCTTTGTCCCAAGTAATTTCTTTTAAAAAAGTGACAGCAAAAAAACACCGCAGATCAGGGAAGCCGGTTCCATCTCAGCAGGTGCCTAAGGCCTGTACTAGTGGCAATACTTCTGAGTTATGAAAGCTAGGTAACAGCTTTGCTGTTTTGGGAGCGAAGGAGGATTCTGATGGAGAAGAATCTGACCGCTCTTCCAAAGCCTCAGTGGTTACAGACAATTTTTCGGAAGGGGATGAAGGTGAAATAGTTCAGGCTGAAAGTTTTCCTAGACGCTCGCAGCGAAGATGAGTTTCTAAAGTTATTCGCTGATATTTACTTTAATGGGTAATAAAACTGAGTTTAATTTCTTTTTTTGTTTTAATATTATAATGGCTTCTTTAACTATTACCACACTTAATGTTAACAGTATGACATGTCACAAAAAGATGGTTACTACTATGTCCTGTTTGCAACACTTAGATAGTGATGTCATTTGTCTCCAGGATACGAGGTTGAAAACTATTTATGAAGTGCAACATGCTCGTAATCTTTGGTCTTTAGGGATGTCATTTTGGTCGAATGGGGAAACTCCTTGTGATGGGGTTGGGGTGTTATTTTCGAATCCGGCTTTAAGAGTATCTAGGATGGTGGACATTTGTCCAGGGCGTGCGCTACTACTAGATATTAATTTTGGGGGTGAAAGATTTTGTTTAATTACTATATATGCTCCGCAAACCAAAGCTCTTAGAGTTGCACTTCTAAATGACACTCATCCCTATTTGTACACTTCTCGTTTAATTGTCTGGGCTGGTGATTTTAATTGTGTTCTTAGCATTAATGATAGGGGTATGAAGACGTCCAAATTGTTTTGTGATTCTCAAAAGTTGATTCAAATTTTAGATACTGCTCAACTTAAGGATGCTTATCGCAGCATTCACTCTGAGGGTGGTAGGACGTTCTTTAAACATAGGTTATCTACCCGGATAGATTTTATTTTTCTTTCTGTCTCTTTACATGTAACTCATGTTAATTTAAGGGTTTGTGAATTTTCAGATCACAAATCTTTATCTGTCCACTTGTCGTGGGACGGTGCGCCGCGTTGTAGAAAGAATTTATGGAGACTGAACGCCTCCTTATTGACTGATGAATCTGTTAAATTAGCTTGGCAGTCGGAATTGTATGCAAGATTGTCAGTTCTGGACTTTTATGATGATGTTGCTACTTGGTGGAGGATACTAAAAGGGATTGGAAAGCCTTTTTCCAATCATATTCTCGATCTAAGATTAATTCCCAATATTTAGAGTACTTAAGACTGAGAGCGCAGTTGCAAAAGTTGATCTCTTTAACAGAAACTGAAGGGTTAGATTACAGTGTTCAAATTAGTAATGTGAAAAACCGTATGTTCAAGTATAGATATGATAGAGCAAAGTCTTTAGATTTTGAACATAGGTTTGGTTTGAAATTACATAAGGGTGCGTTGGACCCCTTTAATGATTGTAAAAATAGGGTAGTTAAACGAGTTCTTACGGAATTAACATCTGACTCTGGGGTCTTAGTAAAGACTCCTTCAGCTTTATTGTAAGTTGTTGGCAATTACTTGACTGATTTGTATCATGTTGATGAAAATGTTCAATGTGAGTTACTAGACTTTGATGGCCTACAATTACCTCACTTAGATTCAGTAGAAAGCCAATGACTACTGTTGTGTGATATTTCTGATGCTGAAGTGAAAGTTGCTATTTTTTCACTAAATGTTGATTCTGCCCCTGGTACGGATGGCTTTGGGGTTGCATTTTATAGATCTTTTCATAGTAATTTAGTCCCGCTTTTGACTTCTTTGTTTAATAGTATGTTGTCCTCGGCCCGGTTAGCTCCTTCAATGAATCAAGCTTTGGTGATATTACTTTATAAAAAAGGTTTGAAAACTGACTTACGTAATTAGAGAATGTTAAGTTTATTGAATACAGATCTAAAAATCTTAAGCAAAATTTTATTGCGTAGACTGACTTTGGTAGTGGACTCTGTGATAAGTCCTTATCAAATCTGTTCAATACCGGGCAGATCCCAAAATGATAATTTATTGTTAATATGGGAACTTTTTTCAGCATCTCAGCTGGGTAGTTTAAATGGTTATCTGCTTAGTTTGGATCAGGAAAAAGCATTTGATCGAGTTTCTCATAAATTTCTGTTTTCTGTACTGCATGCTTATGGGTTACCTAAAGGTTTCATTGACTGGATACAGTTGTTATATCGATCTGCTTCTCTTATTCCAAATGTTAATGGTTGGTTTGGTTCCCCAGTGGCGGTACAGAGAGGAGTCAGGCAAGGTTGTCCATTGAGTCCGCTATTATATGTGTTCTTTATTGATGTTTTAATTTGTATGGTGAGTGTTCATAATGGTTTAGAAGGTGTACGTCTAGCTGAGACTGTATTACCTATTAAAATTCTAGCATATGCAGATGACTTAGTTGTTTGTTTATCTGCGCTTACGGAAGAACCTACTATTAGTACTGCTTTAGATTTGTTTTCCAAGGCTTCAGGTTCTAAGATTAATTATGTGAAAAGTAAGGGTTTCCCTTTTGATTCTTCTCCTATCCCTGAATCTGGCACACTTGCTGGTATACCCATTTCTAAAGATCCAGTAACTATTTTGGGGATTGAATTTGGTGATGATGATATGACGTATATAAACTGGTTCCATAAATTGAGTTTAGCTTAGACATTAGTTGCGCGTTGGAAAGGTAAACAAATAGCTAAACGTAAACATGTTTTGCTTATTAAAACATTACTATTACCGATTTTTTTGTATATTAGTTATGTGTTTCCTCCACCATTGTCCTTATTTACTTCTGGGTATAGTATATTCTTTCAGGCCTTTTGGGGGAGCAGATTGAATCCCATTAAAAGGGGTTTCACGTATAGAAGTGTACGACAGGGTGGAGTTGGTATGGTCCACCCTGTAGCTTTCTTTCTAAGTATTTTTCTTTCATATAATTTCAGTCCACTTTTGAGGCCTGGTATGAAAATTTGGTTTCCTTATGTAAAGTTATGGTCTTTGTTAGGTTTACCATTTTGGAAGAAAGGTAACTCATCTTCTTTTAATAAGATTCCTAAAATTCCTAAATATGGTAAAGAGGTTTTTTGTCTATTGAAGAAATGGAAATTAACAGTTTCTAATTTGGAAACATTGAATAGGAAGCAATTGTATAGTTCTATTGTTTTATTTGATTTCTCAGAGCCTTTGATTTTTCCTGATTGTCCTTCCCAGTCTCAAGAAAGAGTTTTAATGTTGCTTTCTCATAAATGTATACCAGCCTTTATATGGGATAGTGTTTGGTTAAGTTCTTATGGCAGATTACCGGTGGGTAATACACATAAGCACAAACAACTTCGTGACAGATGGTGTGCTCGAGAAAACTGTGTCTCTGTGTTGGACACACAGAAACATCTTTTTTTGGATTGTTCTTATATTAGACCCTTCTGGGTTTGGTTGGCAAAAAAAATGGAAAGAGCCTTCATTTTCTTCAATTTCTTGAGATTCCAATGTACGGTACAAATAGGGGTGAATGGTCCAAGTATCCAGCTGATACTTTACTATTAGTTTTCTTTGTTATTCGTTTTTATATTTGGCAATCTAGATGCTTTTGGTCTACTCAACAGCGTATTGTTTCATTCGATGAACTCTTCTTCAATATAACCAATTCTGTGCAAACAATACATAGCTCAGATACGGAGTTGTATGGCCAAGCTAAATGTTCTTCTTTATGGGTGAATTGTGATAACTGGTTGAGTTGATGTTCTGTTTTATTTGTTGTATTTTTTTTGTTATTCTATAATTGTTTTGTATATTGTCTGGAGTCCTCTTCTCAATAAAAATTCCCCTACTCTTTTCGATAAGTGCCATGGGATCTTTAACATCCACCTGAACTACCACCAATCCAGGTAGATGGGACCTCGGTTTAACGTCTCATCTGAAAGACGGCACCTCAGAAGTGCAGTACCCCTCTCATCCTGCACTACAGTGTCAATACTGGGATATTAACCCAAGTGCCAGATGTGGGAACTGAACCTACAGCCCTCTGATCTCCCGGCTTCAGAGACAAGTGTGCTACCTACTGAGCCACTGACACTGACAAATCATGAGAGACCAGGATTAGAACCCTGGTTTCCAATGCATAATGCAATAATGCAGACTGGTTTGACATAGTGATGCGCCTGATTGAGCGATGCAAGTGAGCAGATAATGAAGTTGAAGAGGCATGTTTGAGTATGTGATGTGAATGATAAGACCTTGAACGAGTAGACCTTGAGGATGTAATCAATGAGGTAGCATGGAAGTCAATGATAGAATGTTTGAGTAAGCGATGTAAATAAAGAAACTTTGAAGCAATGCTGAGGGAATGATGACTGGATATAGGAACGTGATATGACTGGAGTTATGAACTCGATACAATCGACAAGACATCTGCGATTGATAGGAGGCATGGGAGGTATGATAGGGATGCCCAAAAGAACAGTGAATGCGGGCCATGAGTGGAAAAAAGGCACATCAGGAACCAGAGGGCAAACTCAGGATGATGAGCAAGGAGAGGCAATCAGATGATGGAAGGTAAGGAGGGAAGCTGAGAAGGGAAAGAATCCATGAGGGGCAGGAGGAAAATAAGCGCTAGGTTGAGAAAGGTAACGTGAACAAAATAGGTACGATGAGGGGCTGATGTTACTATGGCAGGAGCTGGAAAATGAGGCCTGAAAGGGCAAAGGATGGAAGGGAGATCAGTAGGACAGCAGAGGACCTAACCAGTATGGAATGAAAACAGCAGGGGGCGATACGGAGTAGGTGGGCCAGACGGAAAAAGTGCAGACAGGGCAGTGAACCACAGCAAGGCATACAGAGAGAGTGATGGAACACAGAAGAGCAGGGCGAGGCGCGGTATCAATGAGTGGAGGCAATGGAGTCAAAGAAACCCCAATGAAGGGAGCTATGACAATTGACATGGAGAAAGGAGACTCCACAGAGGAGGTAGGCGCCCACTGCAGAAGATCTGAGATGGCTGGCACGGAAGGACTGAAGACGAGGAAAGCTGCAAAAGTGCAGTTGGGCAACGAAAAGGCAAGAGAAGAGATGGAAGCCATGATTTGAGGGAATCTGTGGTGGTTGATGGTGGCCAGAAGCTAGGAATGGAGAGAATCCTAAAACTATGGCGTGAGATAAGGCACAGTGAGTGATGACTGAAGTCAGGAACCAGAGCAAATGAAGAAGAATAGGTAAGCCCAAAGAAATACTTGTATCAGGCCAGACTCATGAGAAGGCCAGAGGAAGGCAGCCAGAGATGGCCAAATGATGTGTATGGCAGAGCAAGTGGCGATGAGGACTGAAGATGAGTATGCAGGACAGAAGTGAAGGCATGATCGAGCAAAGGAGCAAAGCGGATGATGGGGGAAGATGGAGAGAAGCCAGGAACACTGGATTGGGAAATGTCGATCATAGGCCTATAGTGGAGGAAATCCTTGAGAATGGGTGAGAAGGCTGCGGTCAAGAACCTGAACAGATGTGGCAGGAAGATTTGAGAAGAAAGAACAGGATTTAAGGCAAACATGCCCAAAGAGAAATCGCAAGTGCGGACCTGGGGTGGGGCGAATACTGGATTGCTGGAACGTGAGGGGCAATGAAATGGCAACTGACAAGTCAATCAGTCTAGAATGTAGGGAAGGAGAGCTAAGTGCAACTGGTCGGTGAAGGAGCAGATGAGCCAAGGAGAGGCATGCCAGTCGAGGAGAAGTATACAAAGTGAGGGAAGGAAATAGATGGACCATGAGGGTAGAAGGAGGGAAAGAGAACTGGAGGCTCCAGGGAGAGAGTGATGGTGTGACTCTGATGATGAAAGCACTGATGCTACTGAAAAACACTGTACGACGGGGAAAAAAGATACTGAAGTGGGCAGGGGTTGGTTCCGCTGCATATCAGCAAGTACAGACCCAACAGGGGTATGCTCTAGTAGCCAAGGGGAAAGATGAGACCCAGGTGGGGTTGGATGAATGATGAGCAGAAGGTCCAATGAGAGGTATGAGTGATTGAACTAAACGGAGTAAGTAGATGCTGAGGATGAAAAGGCATGATCAAGCAATGTGAATGAGTAGATCCTGATGATGAGTAGCATCGGAATCAATGGAATGCTCGCATAAGCGATGTAAATAGATAAACTGTGAGGTAAGAAGGAGTGAATAACACTGGAGATATGAACTCTATACACTCAGCAGGGTGTCCGTGGTTAATAGGAGGCAGTACTTGGGATGGATGAGGAGTGAAGCCAAGAAGGGAGGGAGAAATAGTATATAGAGAGCAAGGTGGGTCGAGGTAATAGAGATGGGAGGAAGGCAAAAGAGAGGGTAGTGAAGGAGAAAAATGAGGTCGTGGGCTGAAATAGGCCAGAGATGTGTAGGAGTCAAGACAGATAGGCCTCAGGAACCAGACGCATGCAATATCGGGTGCAAGCCAGATGGAGGCAGCTCAGGCAAGAAAAGGGAGTGCTTGAATTAGAGGAATGGGATGATGTGAGGTAATGAGGACCAGAGAGGGCCACGTATGATAAGGGAGAGAAGCCCTGGAGGCTGGCATGCATAGGGGACATGACAGGTAATCGGAATGAAGCCATGATGGTCGGCATGTCAGCAATATGATAAGATGGCAGGAGAAAATGAACTGGAAGGGGAAAGACATCCCCAAGCAAGCAAGGCCACAAAGCAGTCAGGAAAGTGCGTTGCAGATGTCATGGTTGAAGTACGTTTGATGGTTCCCCGATTGAAACTGCAGTAATAATATCAGAGGAAAAGAACATGCCATGTGACGGCATCTGTTTTCCGTGAATTAGGACAAGCAGGGCATGAAACAGAGAACAAGCCCTCATAGCAGATGAATTCCTAATTAACTGAGGATACAAACTGCAGGATAAAACATCAAGGAGCAGCTTGAGATAGAGTAGGAATCCTCCATAGGAACTATAGATTGAAACATGTCAGATCAGTATACAGATTAGCCAGGTGGGGCTGAGCAAGTACAAAATGAAAGGTGAAGACAGCGAGCATCAGTCCATGCTAAGAAAAAAGGACAGCAGACCAGAGGACACACCGCCCCATGGCAGGTGATGCTAAATATGTAATACAGGCTGTCCAAGCTGCTCCAAGAAAAGAAACCTATACCTGGAATGCCATCCGAAGATGCAGTAATGCCTCCAATAGAAACAGCTGGCCTGTCTTCTGTAGCACCAGAAAGCATTCCAGAGCAGTAATGAGGAGCAAGAAGTCTGCAGCGGGGCAGCACCCAGGAGGGTCACATCAGACAAATCGAATCGAGGCCTGCAATGAGTGGCGAGTGTGAATGAACGAGCAGGCGGCCAAGCGAAATTAATGTGTACAGTGAGGAGTGGTGAACAACCCGAGCCAGGGAAGAGAGAAGAACACGATGAGGAGGAGCACCACAGAACAGAGTGAGGAGAGAAAGGGTGGAACATGGGAGCTGGGTAATCGGATGCCCAGATGTTGGGGGGACGGTGCGAGCATGACACCGGCCAGGTGGCAGGGTTTGGAAACAAGCAAGGAAAGATGGAGCTACCACAGCAGGCTCTGTGATTCTGCAGCAGCAATGCATGGGAGGGCAGCATATGCCGGGCACAGACATGCCGAGCAGGAGATGTCAAAACAGAAAGAGAACAAGCTGAGGACACAGAACATGCATGGTAAGAAATTCTGTACGAAAAAGAGCAGCACACAGTTCAGGTACCCAGAACTCCAGGGAATACTGTCATGGAAACCAGCTATGTATGCTTGCGTAGTAGGAAGACGGCACAAGACAAGGAGAGGGTGGGGAACGGATGCCAAGAGAAGAAATTAGGCGATAACAGGTGATGGGCCGGGGGCGGTCCCATGAATAGAGGGAAAGGAGCACTTGAAAGCGCTTGATGGGGAAGGGGCCCATAGAAAGGAAAAAGCAGGTGCTGTGGGAGAGACAAAAGGCAGGTAAATGAGCCAAAAAGGCTGGGATGACTAAGGGGCAGCTGCAGAGACAAGGGGAAAATTCAGAGAAATTCAGAGAGGTGGAGGTGGTGCTGGTGGAGGAAAGCAGCGCCTCTGGCTGCAACGAGAAAGAATCCTGGTGAGGCCCAGGATGTTTGTGACCTTTTATGAACATACGAACATATGAAATTTGCCAGCAGATAAAGGCCTATCAAGTCTGCTCGAATGTGCAGCTAGCACCCCTTATTCTGCAGCTGCCCTTCCTTCCACCTTCCCCTTCATTAAACCTCCCTTGTCCTGTCCCATCCTCATTTGAAGCAGTCCACTGTTCTACTGCATACCACTTCAGCAGGTAATGCATTCCACCCAGCCACCGCCTCTCTGTAAAAGTGTCCCTCATCTCCTCCTGAACCTTCCTTGCTCCAGTCTCATATCATGACCCCTGGTGGCCCTCCCTTCCCTTACTTTGAACAGCCCCTCTGTACCCGTCTTGTTTATTCCTTTCATGTATTTAAAGGTTTCAATCATGTCACCCATGTCTCTCCTCTCCTCCAGTGAGTACATGTTCAACTCCTTCAACCTCCTCTCGTATGATAAGTCCCCCCAGCCCCTTGATCACCTTTGTCACTCTGCGCTGCACCCCCTCCAGTAACTTAATGTCCCTCTTCAGATACGGACCCCAGTACTGCATGCAGTACTCCAGGTGTGGTCTAACTAATGACCTATACAGTGGCAGAATCACCTCCTCCCTCCTCGAGGATATACCCCTTGCAATACAACCCTACATTGTGCCGAGTTGTTCATTGACCTTGTAATGAGCACACCCAGATCCTTCTCCTTCTTCAGCCTAGTTGTCCTCCTCTGGACTTCTTCCATCCTGTCTATGTCCTTGCGTAGATGGGGTCTCCAAAACTGCACACAGTATTCCAGATGGGGTCTCACCAACTGTCTGTACAGAGAGATAACCACTTCCCTTTTTCTACTTGTGATGCCCCGTCCTATGCATCCCAATATCCCCCTGGCTCTCCTTACTGACCTCACATTGTTTACCCACCTTTAGGTCATCTGATATGACTACCTCCAAGTCCCTTTCCATTTTTGTTGTTGTTAGTACCTCCCCTGCTATTGTGTACTCTTCTCCTGGGTTTTTGTTTCCTATGTGCATTACTTTGCACTTCTTTGCATTGAATCTAAGTTGCCACATATCTGACCATTCCTTCAACCCTGCCAAGTCCCTTCTCATCCTTTCTACCCCCCTCCTTGTGTATCAACTCTGTTACAGATCTCTGTGTCATCTGCAAAGAGGCATACCTTTCCCTTCAGACCCTCTGCAATGTCACCTATAAAGATGTTAAAGAGGACTGGACCCAGTACTGAGCCCTGAGGTACTCTACTAGTAACCCCTCTTTCTTCAGAATGTGTTCCATTCACTATTACCTTCTGCATCCTGTTGTGCAGCCAGTTTGCTACCCAGGCTACAACTCTGGAACCCACTCCCAGGCTGGCTAACTTGATATTAGTCTTTTGTGTGGGACTGTGTCAAATGCCTTGCTAAAGTCTAGGTAAGTAGGGATCTTATGGAAGAGGCTAGAGGGGGGAGAGGGGGCTCTCTAAAATGTGTTTTGATGCCAACATTTGTGTTCTCCTAAAGCTGTGCAAAGATTTGGCGGAATGTACTTTGTACAGACCCATCTTCCTTCCAAATTACAACTGTAAAATTATGACAAAAGTTTTGGCCCTTAGACTGGAGAAGGTGCTTCCCTATATTGTTCATCCTGATCAGATGGGGTTTGTTCAAGGAAGTTTGTCCTACCACAGCATGAGAAGATTGTTAAATGTGATCTGGTGGGGCTCTTGGCATCCTGGACTGGCTTGTGTCCTTATAATGGATGCCGTGAAAGCATTCAACAGGATAGAGTGGCTCTCTATAAATTTGACTCGGGAAATGAGTTTGTGCAGTTAGTAAGTGCTTTCTGTCGCACCCCATTGGCACGGGTGCTAGCTAATGGCTCACTGTCAGAGGAATTTAGGCTAGGGAGAGGCACACAAGAGGGATGACCCCTCTCCCCTTTGCTATCGCTATTCAGCCGCTAGCTGGTAAGGTGAAGAGTGATCCAATAATAGCTGGCATCCCAGGTAAAGGGAAGGGGCACCACCATATCATTACTTTATATGCAGATGACATTGTGCTCTGTTACCAACCCAGAGGACTCAATACCTACCCTTCTTAAGATCATATATCACTTTGCCTCATTTTCAGGGTATAAGTTTAACTGGCATAAATCAGAGCTAATGTATCTAGGTAAGAAGGTGGGGATGGATGGTCTACATGGGGCCTAAAGCTTGTTGATATTTTTTTTTACATAATTAGGTATTCGGGTGGGGCCTGATGTGGGAAGCCTGTACACTTTGAATTATGCACCCTTATTTGAGGCAATTTTAAAAGACTTGACTAGATGGCATGCACTTCCGATATCATGGTTAGGTAGAATAAATCCAATTAAAATGAATATTTTGCCGATGATACTGTGCAGATATTACCTTACTGATCCTCAAAACAAAGATATGAAAAGATTAGAGAAAGGTTTCTCCGACTTTATTTGGAAAGGTAAAAGCTTAAGACATCGAGGGAAAATGGAGGCATGGACTTCCCAGATATTAAGGTTTAATTTGGCTGTTCAGTACAGATACCTACACAATTGGGTATAAAGAAACAGAGCAGCCAACACTCTTGATCTGGAAGAGGAGGGATGCCCAGGAAGGATTTTGGCTTATTTGGCCGAAGGAGGAAACAGAGCCTATCACCAATTGGGTGATCCAAATCCCTTAATCATTTCAGTGTTGGAGGCTTGGATGGTCATTAAGAAAAGGAGGGGAGCTGCTCAAGTGAATACCCCTTTGGCCCCTATTGTGGGTAATCCTGACTTCCTCCCTGGACTTGAAGATGTTAGGTTCTCACTATGGCAAGACCGGGGGATCTGGTGCTTGGGAGACTTGATTACTAGTATGGGACTGCTGACATGCTTACATTTGAGGACATTCAGCTGAGATTGAGATTCCCCCACTCTCATTTGTTTAGATTTTTTAAACTCAGGAATTACTGTAGGAAGTTGGTAAGAATGTTCCTGGTGGATTCTCCCCTTGCTAGTCTGGAGCGGAAGGTTCTTAATGCCAGGATAAATGAGAAGGGCCTAACTGGAAGAGCTGTTAAACAAGATAGGGCTTTTTTCCCCCAATACTCCTAAGACTAAACAATGGTGGGAGAGGGACCTTGGTACTGAGATCTCAGATGTCAGTTGGGGCCTTCTGTTGGGATCTTATATGGGACTTCTCCTTTGTAATAAGTTTAAGGAAATCTAATATAAATCTATACATCGGTTGTACTATCCTCCGAGCGTTGTACACAGATTCTACCCAAGGGTACCCCAGAATTGTGGCAGATGTGGGGTGGATAGAGGGACAATATTTTCATTACTATTGTGGTTGCCCTCGCCTGGCCCTATACTGGAAGGGAATTGGTCATGAGCTGTCAGTGATGGAGGGCCGACCCATAGAAACTTCTCCTCTGTCACTCTTATTTGGGGTCAAGGGGATGGAAGAATGTGAATGGTACTTATACCCTAGATGGATTAGGGTCCTACTAGCTGTAGCCTGACAAAGAATTCAAAACCTATGGGTAGTTGGTAGTGTCCCAATGCTGGAACAGTGGAAAAGATTGGTGATCCAGGTACTAGCTGTGGATAGGCTTACCTATGTTTTAAGGGATAAGGAGAAAGAGTTCCTAACTGATTTTGATTGATTGATGGGGGGCAAATTCTTGGATACCCTTATGGTTGGAGAGGCGATGCTGTTATGAGAAGGTGGGGTATGGCAGATATCACTATTAACTGTACACAGGAGTAGGATTCTATGAATGGATGGCTCCCTACATGATCCCCTTGGTTAGAGGAAATAGCCTGGCGGAATACATTTGGTGTTCTAATACAGGAGCAAATAATAGAACTAAACTGGATTGTGGTGGTCTAAGGAAATCTACATATTCTTAATCTATATATGCTCAGTTACATAAGGAGTGGAATGAATGTTCTTTCTTTCCCTATATTACTGTCTATACTAACCCATTATTGAGAATCTTATGTTTCTTCTTAATTAAACATGAGTTAATTGACTGGGAGAGGGGGGGTTGGCTCTGACTTGACATTAATGGGTTAACTATGGAAATTATGGGTAGAACTTGATCCATTTGTTATACCATAAGGTTAAAGTATCTGTGACAACCCACCTCTCCCTCTGGGCTGAAACAGCTTTTAGAGAGGTGTCTGTCCTTGGGTATTTACTGCCACCAGCCAGACTTTCCTTCTGGCACCTCTTTCAAGTGTACAAACTTGAATAATCAAATGTGCAATTGCACAAGTTAAAGTCTGGTAGTGTGTCTCTCTCGGGTGGCAGATGCTACACAGAGTTTACCTCAGCCAGTGGAAACCAAATATTACCTTAGAAAAATGACATCACAGTCACATCTGTTGAGCAAATAAATAGCTTTTTACTTAACAGAAAGTGCACTGAGCATTTACAGGATATATATTTACAACACAAGAGAATAACACTCGTACAGGAAAAGTAAACAAATGTTTTTAAATAAAAGATGGCAAAAGAAGAAGGCTATTACTGAAATATGCTATCAGTAAACTTACCCTTCCCTGTCCTTACAAGAGACCCTGTACTTTGTTCTAACTGCCAGCTCCCACGGACATAGCTACAAGGTAGGCTCCAAACTTATGTTTTCCCCTTCCAGCTTCCAAAGCACAAGAGAGCCTTCTCTGCCTTTCAGAAGTTTATATAATCTGTGGAGAATAAGTCATTCCTATTCTCCCTTTAAATGCACCAACCAACTAACATTTATGTATTTAATTGTCCCAATCAGAATGAACACCTATAAGTAACCAATTATATTCCCTTTTCACCTTAAGTTTATATTTGAATGATCCAATCCATTCAAACTGCCCTGTGTCCATGTCTGCATGTCTGTGTGTATCTGGAGATGTCCACTCGAGATTTATGACCCAGCTCTTATCTAGCAGCTAAGAATTCCACAAGCTGGATGCTGCTGGACAGAGGATTTCAGCCTGACTGTATTTTTTCCAGACTGCTAAAAAAAATAAGGCACCTATAGAATCCAAGCCATTAACTCTTTCCTTCCCATTTCTGTCACATCTCCCCCCCCCCAGATAATGAAGGCGTGTCCCTTGGGCAACCCCAAGTAACACAGCCGTTCATGCAATTATTAGGAAGTGTCCAAAAGTATCCAGCCATGCCATTAGCCCTGTCTAGATAGCCTATCCACATTTGCATTTTGTTTGCCACTGTGATGCTGGATGGTCATGTTGTATGCCTGCAGTACCAAACTCCATTGTAGTAGTTTACCATTTTGACTACTGGACCTATAAAGCCAAATCAGGGGATTATGATCTGTGACCACAGTAAATTCTCTCCCATGTAGGTAAGACTGCAGCTTCTGAAGGGCCCACACTATTCCCAAGCATTCCTTCTCAATTGTGGTGTATGCCTCCTCTCTGAGCAAAAGCCTCTGAGAGCTGAGGTACACAACTGGGTGCTCCTTCCCCTGCTGAGTAACTTAGCTCAGCACAGCCCCAGCCCATGATCTGAGGCACCCACATGGAACATAAACTTGAAACTATAATTAGGGTTAGCCAATACAGCTGGGCTGTTTAAGGCATTTTTTAGCTCCTGAAAAGCAACCTCACAACCTTCTGACCATTTCACTGTATCTGGCTTTCCCTACTTGGTTAAGTCTGTCAGGGGCTTAGCCAGATTGCTATAGTGGGGAACAAACCTTCGGTGGTACCCTGCTGTCCCTAGAAATGCCATGACCTATTTCTATGTGGTAGGAGTAGGCCAGACCAGGATGGCATCAACCATTTTAACTCAATGGGGGAGTGACGTTGTTGCTCCACCCATCAAACCACAGGCTTAAAGCCATTCCATTGCCCCATTGAGAAGCTAAATCCCATCTGCAGTGGGATATTGCTCCTATCCAATAGTATCACTGGAAGTACTGATGTGTTCTAGGGAGGTCACCTAACTTGCTAAAGGTCACATGACATGTAACAGTGGCTGTCATGGGATGTGGACACATGGAGCTATATTCAGAAATGGAAATGGGACTAAGCCCCACACTGCAATGCCAGTTGCAGACCGAAATTCCCACAGCTGTGGAGACTGCCATTCACAGCCTGCGGCAGATGTCATTGCTGGTCCCACCAGCCATAACAGTTTTCTGCAGCTGCAGGGATATCCCTGGTAACACCACCTGCTAGCAACCATATATCATGGAGCTGGTTGTAATCCAGCTCCATCTTTGTGAATGCATGCAGCTGTGGAAAAACTGCAGTGACCTGAGGAGCTGTAAGTGGCAACTCCCTTGTGCCACCTTATTCCTACAGCTGCGGGTATTTCTGCCATTTTTTCAATCTAGCCCACAATCTTATGTTTCACAGTTCAGTGTGCTAACAAGAGGGCTACACCTCCTTCCCAAGAAGATCCTGTGGCAGAAGTGGGTTACTCATAAATCCACATTCTAGATCCTATGATAGGATTTCTTAGAAAGTGTAATAAGAATGGCTTTGGAGACCCTAGAGTGATTTGTATACACTGTCCCATTCATGTCCAATCACTGGCTTCTGCACCAGAGATCCTCCATATTTTCAGTAAAAATTGTTAGGTGAATGCTCACATATACAGCTACACACTTCTGCTTGATTAACATCTACATCATTTAATTAATTTAGTCTGCAGCATCCATTCTGAATAAGTTGAGCATAAAACAGTTCAACTTGTACAGGATACTATTTCCAGAAAATGACTCTCAGCTTTGATATAAGAAATAGACAGCATATTACTGTGATTTATCCTAAAGTACCAATTATATCAACAGTTTATTTTTTCATATATAATAATAAAATGCATTGGAGAAATCCTGGAAGTTGACTGGCTGAAGCAGTCTTTGAACCATGACGATATCTCAGAATATGACTCAGATTAAAAACTGATTTCCAAGATCAGATATTTTCTAACATTTTTGGACCATTTTATAATTGCAATTCAATGTCTGGTGAATAGTGTACTTTTAACTTTGGCCTTTCTCTTTTCCCACCCCCAGCAGAGGAGCCAGGTGACAATATGGAAATAGAAGTCCCAGCACTAAGGGTTAGAAGACTGCTGGAGGAGGAGGGGAAGATGGAGGATGTTTGAGATGCAATAAGTGTGGAATTTAGGGAGAGACTGGCTTAAATCTGAATGATGGGAAGAGTTATTCCCGTACACTGAATCTTGAGCAAAGCCCTCCCATTTAACATTTGGTGAATAGAATAATTTCTTGTTCAAACTTTAACATTGGCCTTTCTCTGTTCCCACCTTCTGTAGAGGAGCCAAACAGCATTACAGAAACAGAAGGCCCAAAAAGAGACCAATATACCTCCTGCAACTCATGAAGAGTGTGAACAGTAGCACATAGGAGAGGACCCCCTCCCCGAGGAGGAAACCTTCGACGAACCATGTCTACTGAACTGCCCTTCCTCTAGGTATACTAAGGGGAGATAATCCTAAAAGTTTGTCTGATTTCTTCTTCATGATTGGGGATGTAGATTTCGAAGCATGAAGAGGCCCATCTTCCAAGTCCCTTGATGATATGAGAAGGGATGTTGTTCCTTGATGCTGAAGATGTTGCTCTGATCCAAAAAGAGTAACCTGTAAAAGCCAAACAATTAAGTCCAAGTTGTTGTAATAGGATTGTCACATGCTCCATAAACCATTTGGTTGATATTGCTGTATGGCTGTCGATAGATAGGAGAGGTTGTGAGGAACTGGAGCATATGTGATAGTGCATGAGCTGATCCAAGATAGCTACTGGACACCAATTGTTCTGAGTAGTGTAGTATGATAACTGAACTCTTTTGTTCAGTCTGTCAGTTTTTGAAGCTGGAAGAAAGAGAATATCATGATCTTCTTGTTTTATTAAATTGGTGACTATGAGGAATTTAGCTGAGGAGGGCCAAAGAAGTAGTAAACTCTTCGGGGGTGCAGGAAGACATAAAAAGCTGAGCAAATGGTTCATGAGATCATGATGTTTGTGATAGGTTCAAAAGGACTGGTACAAAGTAAATCCAATAATTTTCTAACTAGAGATCTGTCGATAGGTAGTTGTTTATAAGCTTTCGTTAGGGATGTTCTGTGGATTCTGAGTAGATGGAGTTTGGCTGAGGTGTTGGATAGGATTTAAAACATGGATGGTTTTGACTGATATAGGAACATTTTAATTCCAGATAAGCATTGTTTTAGGGTCCAAAACAATAATTTCAAGGTTTAGTGGCAGAAGGTTACGAATGCCAGAACATGATTGATGGAGAAGGAACTTGAATGAATTAATTGAAAGGTACAAAATGAGGAACATTTCTTCCAAGTGGCAGCATAAGTTGCTTGAGTAGTAGGTGCTAGTGCTGACCACATAATGGCATCAGCTGGTTGATGGTAGAATGCTAAGTCATGATGAGATCTGTGAATCGAGGAGGAGAAGTCATGGTTGAATATGTTGAGGGGTAGATGCAACGGAATTCCTAGAACTGAAATTGGGATGGATAATCAGCAGCTTCATTTGCATAGCCAGGAATATGAAAACTTTTCATTGTGAAATTGTGGTACAGTGATAACCAAGTCAGCCTCCGCATGAACAACATGATAGAATGGGACAAAGAGCTGCGCTAATTAATGATTTCCATGGTGGGTTAATTATTAGGGAAGATTGAGACAGTCCACAAAGACCAAAGATGGCCCCATACAAATGCAGCAGCTATGAAAGGGTAAATTGTGAATAGAGGAGATGTCTTTGAAAAGTCTTGATGAGTGTATATGTTGGGGGCCAGGGAGCAGCGAACCATGAATATTTGAAGATAGCTGCAAAATCATGATTTGGAGACATATCCTGGGATAAAAAATTGGGAGATGGTTCTTTGTAGAACATAGGGTGTTTATTTAAGTAGGCTAAGAAATGAGACTGCATGGCTAGATCAGATTTGGCTGCAGCAGTAATGGACATGTGATGGTGCAGTTCAGAGATGGAAGAGGCCAATGTCAGAAGGTAAGAAATGAATGAACAGCCTTGTGGAATAATTCACATTGCAAAATTAAGATCTCTCAGAAGTGAGAGAAGTTTGCATTTGGTACTAGAAGAATGAATGGAAAAAGGTTCCATAAGAGCTTGAATCTTGAGCAGTTTATAAGAAGGTAATCTGGCTTCCATGCATTTCATATCTCATTTGATACCTGGAAATCAGTAGCAGTAGATTTTCCTAACATTTTCTCCTCAGATAGAGGCACTGCTAATTCCTGGAAGAGACTGACAAGTGCAGAAATGCCAACAGCAGGAGGTGAATCAAAGAACGCATCTAGAAGATGGATGATGGTTGGACGATGACAAACATTGAGCAATAGCCAACAAAGCATCTAAGTAAACATGTTAAATAATTTCAGGCTATTTTTACAACCAACAGTTAGATGAACGTTGAAGTAGTAATGATCTTCCCATTTAATGTCATATACTGTAGATGCCAGAGAGATGGATGGATGGGCAGCAGTTTAAATGCTTCTGAAATTTCTGCTTTTGAAAGCCAGTGGCAGGGGCCAGATTGTTTAATAATTTTAATGACATCATCAATACAAGTGTAGGAGACAGAGTACTCATCAGATGGAATCAGTGAATTGATGCTAGGAACAGACTTCTACTGAAGTGCTGATAAGTCGATGATTACTCACTTCTTGTTGGAAAATTTTCTAGTGGTAACACCAGTAGGACTGATCCAATAAGTGGGAGATGATAGATGCAGAAAAGCACCAATGAGGAATTATTTTGGCAGTTCTTTTTGTAACAGCCATGGAACAACTTCAGGTTCTTTTAAGGCAGATTGCAAGTCATGACACACGAAGGTGTCAGAGGGAAGTACTGCAATGCCTGTATTGAAACCTTCGGTAAAGCCAGACAGGAGATATTCTAGAAATGAGTGGGAAGGATGAGAGACTAGAGTTTGAGCTAAGGCATATAGATTGATAGAAGTAGAGGGGTACAGTAATTGTCATTGTTTAGACTGAAACACTTTCGGACAAATGAATCGAGCATGAGCTTCACCACAGAAACTGCAGATATGGAGAATCTGGCAGCCAGAACCCAAACAACCTTCATCACTGACATTATTGCAAATCGGTTTACCTTCTACATATTTAATTTGTCTTTCTTTATTTAAGCTGGGGCAAATGAAGGGATTAGGAAACTGCTTGTCAACCGTGAAGAGGAGAAAGGAGGTGGAGCTGGACCAGTTGGTAAATCTCTTCTGGCTTGCATGGAAGATGAGGAGACATCAGATACTGTTGTAGGGCAGAGGGAGGTGAAAGGGACAAAGGAGCCACAATATGGGCAGGAATATGCTTGATGGGCAGGAAAGTGATGGCAGAACAGCTCATTGTCCAGGATAGCCCAGTTCAGTCTTGCATTAAAATGGGCCAATGCAGCTGCAGCTTTTGCAGAGAAAGACTGATGATGTTCATAGAAATGTGCTCTTCCATACCAAATGCCTAGACTGACAAAAAGCTATAGGTATGAGTTTCAGTTCTTTGCATCTAAAAGGAAATGCAGAGCAAGTGACATCACAATATAAGCTAAAAGCAAGGACAAATTCAGATATAGTCAATTTCTACATGACTCTGGGATCTTTCCACTTCAAGACAACAGAAATGTCCTCACAGGATACCATTCTGTTTTCTATAGTATCATGGGATAAGATGAGGAGAGATATCAGGTTTACATTGTTCCCATCTAAAATATCCTTGCGGAGGTGACCTAGGATGAGGCGAATAGGTGATATAGATGGCAGGGGAGTGGCTGAAGAAGAAATACCTGAATCTTGTCAGGTTGGCAGATCAGAGGTAGATGGAGTGCTTATGTGTGGTATAGCACTAGTGGGAGCAGCATCATCTTGTGTAGGGTTAGAGGCATAAGAATAACTGGAGTCACTCAGCATGAAGCTGGAGTAGGTTGTGAAGGAGGGTGAGCTTCAAGGGGAGAGATGTGGGATTGTGACTCTGATTCTGAGGTAGCCAGCTGAATCATGAATTCTTTAATTTCAGAAAAGGCAGGAGCAGGTTCTAGAAGGGGGCTGTCTAGGAGCAAGATCCTTAGCAGGCTGAGATTTAGTTGCTATGAATAAATGGAATAGCTCCTGTTTCCAAGTGAATGCTGAATGAGAAATACCAAGTTTTTGCAATTCAGAAATTGGGTGTAGGACAGTCCAGTATTTTATGAAGTATCTTGATTTTGAATATCTTTTGGGAGATGTTTGTGAATTGGAAGAAGTCCAAGGGAACCCTGAAGGACCTTCTTTGACGTCTAGAGATGAAGCGCCAGAAGGGTGGAGGCCATAGTGCCCATAACAATGCTTTAGATAGCTGTTAATAAAGGGCTTGGGCCAAGTGGTGTTGAGAGTTGAGGTGCTGGACACCACACCTTGTACTACATCGGTGACCCAGGTTCTGGAATGGACTGGGGTTGTCAGGGGTTAGCTGTTGGGGGGGTAGGGCAGGAAGTTAAATTGAGCTGCCATATGGCAGCTCACTTTTCCTGGGGAGGGCTGGTGGGGAGTTGTGTGACCAGTGCTTGCTGACCCCTGGTGGAGGCTAGGAGTGCCAGGAGTCTCCAGGGGGAGGTGCTGAATGCTGATGCTTGCATCACTTGCATCATTGTGCGATTTGCCCCCATTCACAAAACAACAAAAAATACCTGCAGCCTCTATGAGGCCCCTGTTGTACAGGCTGTGATCACCGCTGTGGCACTCCAGGCCACTGACCCATTACAGGTACCAGTGTAGCCGGCTGCCTCCATGACCTGTCCTGGGGGGTAAGCCAGGGAAGCAATACCGGTAGGCTCCCCTGCCGGAATATTGCCTCCATCATCATGTGGGTTGCACTAGGTACATTGGCCCTGCTCAGGGGGCAATCCAGGGGGTATCCTCTGCCTGGAGGAGCCCTAAGGAGTGACAGGGTCCAGGATGGGCTGGGTTTGAGTCTTGGTGGTGGTAGGGAACAAAAGCTACTAAATAAAAAAAAATAATAATTAAAGGGCTTGATGCATGAAGACGCAGACTCCTGCCTTTGGTCGACAAATCAAACTCTACCTACACTCGTAGCCCTCCAAAGATATGAGTTAGAGATATGGAATCTGGTAAGGCTGCTGATGAGGACTGCTAGAAAAGAGATTTAGTGAACAGGTAATATTGTGTATGTAGAGGCTGAAAAGGAAAAGATGACTGGGGTGAACTGGAGGCAGAATAGGAAGTATTTAGGCTGGTTGCAAGGTAAGAGCTAAAATGGGATGATTAAAGCAACAGATACAGGAAATGAAGAGAAGAAAGTCCAAAGGAATGCTCAGTACACAGTAGGACAGCAAGCAGTACTGCAGTTTTATGCTGGGTGGTGACATCACCATGCATCACAGACCCAGAAGCATGGAGGCTCAGCAAATGGGGGCTACACAAAGAATGCAGTGAGAATCAGAACCCCTCCCCCCAAAAAAAGTAGAAAGAAGCCAACCAGGAATGGAGACCTAGGGAACCTAACAGAAAACAGGAGGTATGGGGGGTGGAGGAGACGTACTGAAAGCCACAGAGATTGCTTGCTCAGAAAGCAAGGGAGAGAGTGCTGGCAGACAAAAAGGGCACAGAAGCAAGAAAAAAAAAAACAACAGGCAAGAGATGGGGGGAGGCGGTGAGTCACCGAGGAGAGTGGCAGAAAGCACAAAGAGAGCAGAGAGGGAACAAGATGATGGAGAAAATGAGCAGACAAGCAGCACAGCCACACAGACCAAGCAATAGCTCAGTGGTTGAGATGCACTAAGCATGGAATCAAGAGAGGCTGGCTGATATCTGAATAGTGGGAGGAGTAATTCCCCCACATTGAATCTTAGGTAAAACCCTCCCATAGTACACCCCAGGGTGTGGTATATCATAGTATAGCATCACTTATTGGTTATTGAAGGCACTCGGCATTGCCTTCTGCCTCACAATGCACACAAGGTGGGATGATATCTAATGATATACCACACTCTGTTGTTTATGATTGTTTAACACCCCTGCAACTTTTATAGCAGTGATGTTGCAACACTTATTGTCTTTATGGAAACTCCATTGCAGAAAGCCTTCAATTGCAAAAAAAAGCAAAAGATCCCATGTCAGCTTGACATATAACATGGTATTGTGATGACATAATGGACTTTGAGTCCATCAAGCCCACCAATCCTGCTGCACAGCATGCTCTGTTCCGTTTGATTATGGGCATGCATGTTTCATAAGAGTATGGAATTACCCTGGTGTCCTGATTAACATTCCTCTAGCCATAAAGCAAGCTCTAAAGCTACTGTCCCTGTCCATATATGGCTGTTAAGAGCTTCATGGCTTCAAATGACTACATGCAATGCCAGTAGCTACAGGGCTGTGACTCAAACCATTGATAAGTGCTTTAAAATACAGATCCTGAACTCAAGAGCTTATCACAATTTGAGCGATTCAGGAGTCACTAATTGGTCTCCAAGCTTCTTTATGCACTGCTTTAATATACATTGTGAGCAAAAGATGTTAACAAGAACAATAACCCATTCATTCATTGACAACATTAGGTCCGATCAGCCACACACTGAAATGAGATGTTGTTTATCACCAAAGCTAAGCTGGGCACATCAACTGTTAGCAGCCTCAAACTTGTCATTCCATATGCATTATTTTCATACCTTGGTCAATCATTCCTTCATATACTGTACCATCCATTCATGTGGAAGTCTTTATCAAAAAATTGTCTTTAAGTAATTAAGGACGTTATTTTTTTTTTTTTTATAATGATTATCTGTTTATACAGTAAACCTTGCAGTGATGTAATCTTCCAATTATTTATTTTCATGGGCCACTTAAATCTGCACATTCTGGACTGGACAGTGATTCCAGTTTTGGCCTGTACTAGAACTGGGTAGTAAGCAATCTTCTCCCCAGGCATTCTGCCTTAAGTGGTTGGTTCCAGTCCAAAGGCAACTGTGCCAATCAGTCCACTATGAGCTCTTCTGATACTGCATAGGTGCTTTTACTAAATCTGTCCAAAGTACTGTAGCTACCTATTTCTATGATATTGGCCTAAACCCCTTGATTATCATTTGCATCTATAAAATACACCATATGACTTACAGGGGAATACATACTAAAAAAATAATGAAGCAATAAGTCATGACAGGGTGTGCATTATTGTGGGATAATGGCACCGCTTGTGAAATGAAGCCTTATACAAAGCCAAGTTCCATTATCTCACATTCATGCAAACCCTGGAGTGTCTAGGATTCCCCTGATTTTTAGTTTCAATACCAAGTAAATATATTCAAAAAGTTAAATGTTCCTGATCTTGGCTATAATAGAAAGATAGAATATGTCAGTAGACAAAGACCAGTTGGCCTACTGTGCCTGCCAATTTCAGACTAAATAATGTTGCATTACAGAGCCTAAGAGGCTGCTTTCATTTAATTTAATTCATTTTTCATTTAATTTTTATTGGTTATACTGGAAAGGCATGTGAGCATTGCTGCCCATTTACACAGGCATCAAGTTACATACAACATTCATGAGACATGACATAGGCTAAAACATATAACTTATAGCGAGGGTTAATACACTGGTATATAAAAATCAGGATAATAAAGACTAACGGGCAAACCATGTACTAACCTTGGTGAATTAACAAATACAAGGTGACATTTATGCATTCAGTGAGGGTTTAACAAAACTATAACGTAACAGTGGGAAACAAAAAAATTAAGTGCAATCTAAAAACTAGCCTAGGTGGATTAACAGTACTACAAGTGCTAGAAAGACAGGGTAAGTGCCAGAGGTGGATAACCAGAGGGTGAGGGTAAAAGAGTGCTCTTTACTCTTCACTTCTCTCTTCCTTTCTGGTGTAGTCTTTACCAAGCCCTTGGCTCATTCCAACTATTTGAAGCTCCTCCATTTATTTTATTTACCTTACTTGAAAATTGGTATTCAAGACAGGCACAATGAGCCAATATTCGTTTCCAGGTGCAACCCGGGGGGGGGGGGAGGAAGGAGAGTTCAGTGTTACGAAATTACAGCAAGTCATAAAATACAGTTGCAATGACAAACTACAAAGCGCAATAGTAGAGCACAGAACAATAAGGTGACCATAAGCAAGACAAATGGAGGAACCATAAAATTAGCTGACAGGGCAGCGTTCAATGAAGGCAAGGCTAAATAAAGTATAAGGTGCCTGTAGAAAAAGGTGACAGTGCTTGAGCAGTGCAGATGAGTCAGAAACGGGCAGCTAAGATTCACAGGTAAGAGTAAAACACCATGGAGTGTGGGAAGGCAAGGGCAGGTGAGGAGGTCAGAAGCGGGGGGGGGGCAGGTGGAAGGTTTGCAGGAGCTGAGTAAGATATTTGTCAACCCTTCCCCAGCAGAAGTCAGACAAGTTCAGATCCAACAATATATTACTTGCATGACTCAGTTTGTAGTGTATGCCCCGTGGTGCTCCTGTGGCAAGACATATATAGGCTGCACTACACGTACATTGAAAAAGTGAATATGGGAGTGTGACGTAGACAGCCAGTTCTGAGCGCTGTATCATTTTTATGTAAAATGTATTACTGACTGTCACTGCTGAAAATCTGATGCTTTAGGAGTGACCTCACCCCCCCCCCCACCAGGTTTCACCTGAAAGATGCAAGCCAGGAAAAAAAGCTGACAGCATGTGAGTTCATACACACTCAGTTTTTAGAGACAATGTGTTACATGTAAGGCTTTAATCAAGGGTCCTGTTTGTCTGAGTTTATTACAGCTGTAGTTGCTATATCATATCCATTTTATAATGTTGGAGAGGAAACTAGGTGGTTACACAGGGGTGCAAGGTTGTAAATGCTCCTGTGAAGCCTGTGTGAGGGACGATGCAAACAGATGTCATTTGAAACATGAGTCATGCTGAGGATTGCAAAATTAATACCAAAAATACATCCTGTTTTTTTGTATAAGATATAATTTTTTATACATAATCTGACAGAGGAGGAGCTAGCTGACTTCACACAAAAAGGGATTGGCCAATACAGTATGCTTAAGGAATATTCTGTTTTACTACACAGGGATACACTTTTACCTAGACTCTGACCAAGAAACATCAGTGAGCACTGTAAACAAGTATTTAGAAAGAGAGTCAAATCTAAGTACTGCAAGTAGGAATTTACACTGTTTAAACTTTGTTCTTTTAAAAGATTTGTATGTCTTATGACATATGAGTTCTGCATTTTGGGTTTTTCATATTTGTAACTATTTTAGTAAAATTCTGTTTAGATCTTACTTGGTCTGTCTTTGACTTCTTTTTAGTTGTAAGAAAAGTATATGGTTATTGTAGATAGTAAACATAAGCTTGAATGGTGGTACCAAACTGGAAAGAGAAGCATTTTAAATCAGAGGTCTTTATTGCAGTTTTTAAGGGTTCATCTCTGTATACCTGGTTAGGTGCCCATAGGCAAAGATATCTGGCCCCCTGAAGACAGAAATATCTGAGCCTGTGCATTGGATAAGCAAAGCAAGAGGTTCACAGATTGAGGTCCCTCCAAGACTTGAGACCAAAGGTTGATCCGAGCTCACAAAACAGACAAGAGGATTACCTTGTTCTGTTAAACTATTCACAAGACTGCACTCGGAGGTTGGCACTTTGGGAGTAGGGCCCTGACCTGCTGAGTGGGTTTGTGACAGGGAGCACTACAGGGCAATCAGGAGGAAAGATCTGATCCATCCAATAGAACATCATTTAGTGACAGGGGTCCATCAGGGAGAATTCAAGATTCGTTATATGGGCATTGAAGCCATACAGAATAACCCATGTGAGGGTGACAGGGTATGTCTCCTACTATAAAAGAAGTCCATGTAGATGTTTCAATTAAACATTTTGAAACCACATGGCTTCCATGAATATATGGATTGGGATCACTTTCTATGAAGCATTACTAGTGGCAGTCACTGTTCATATGGTTTCAATGAGAGGCTTGTTTTGTGTCTAAACTCTTAAGATTATTAGACATTAATCTGCATATAATGTTTTTTTACCATTTCTCTTTGGCTATTTTTTGACTATTGTGTATTTCAACAGCATTAGCTGATCTATTTTTAACACACATGGCTTTATTTATTTATTCTGCACTGATAACATTTTTTAGTTTAGATTATATATTTATTCAAATAGGGGTCCCACTTCAGTACTTAATGTTTATATTTTACTTATCAATGTGTGTTTCTTCTTGTCCTGGAAAATCATGTTAGTATAACAAGTGGAAGGGAATTCTTCATTAGTACTGGTGAGACTGCATTATTTTCATGGTTCTAATCCCTTGGTGATATTGTTTATTGTGGTTTGTAGTTATTATATTTTTTTATTACGGTGCCTGGAATTGTATGTAATAACAGATTTGGTTTTACTTACATTCTGTATTTCCCTTGATACGCATGATGTTAAAGCATGTGGTTCCCAGATTCCAGGGTCTCATCTTGGCTCCGATGTTATTTAGCCTATCAGGTTTTACTTTACAGATATTTGGAGTGATGAAGCTATGTTTACTGAAGAACTTCAGCGTCTATGTGACTGAAGAACTTCAGTGTGTGTGTGTTTTCATTTTAATTTATAATTTAAGGTACTAGGTATTTACCTATAAGACTAATTATGCTATGTAGACATGAGTCCTGGCAGTTAGGTTCAACATTAGTGATGCCCTGATGTGGCACCTTTTAGTTGAATGATCCTATAAGTATTAAATTGTATTATTAAAAGTAATCATTTTAGATTGACATCTCAGTTAATGAATTCCTGTCAGAACCCATGAGGAAATGAAGTGTTGGGCTTTTTAATATTTTTACTCATGCTACGCTGTTTAATTGGTCACACATGCTTACTAGGATTTGCTCAAGATGTGAACCAAGCATGCGTACTTTATCTCCAAGTTCAATGAAGCCTGTGACATCCACGCCCCTGTAAGAAAACATAAACTTAAGGGCACAAATAATTCTTGAATCATCTCATCCTTACTCAGCCTCATGACCACCAGGAATAATCTGTGGCATCAAGCTCAGGCCACCAGAAAGCAGGCAGATATCTAGCAATACAAAACAGCCAGAAACTCCTGTACTCAGGTGGTCCATCTCGCCAAAATTCACCACTTCAAGGATGAGCTCACTAAATCCTGGGGGATAACACAAAACTTTGGGACAACCTAAAAGACCTTATGGGCAGAACTATAAAACTTCACTTTCATGTGAGCTGTCAATGGGGAACTCACCCAGGATCCTAAGATAATCACAGATACATTCAACGTTGCCTTCTCTGAGCTCAGCAGTGTACTCTCCCCTGACTTCTTCAATGTAACTGAGAATAGCACTGGTGCAGGCAGTGATGGCTCCCCACTGGGCCCCCCCTTCTATTTCAGGAAAATCTCTATGGCTGATGACAGAAAATATCTGCGAGTGCTAGAAAAATCAAGGTACAGTAGTGACTCCCTAGATCTCAAACAAATTACCTTTACCTAGATGAGGTATTATCTCCTCTGACTAAGCTACTGAATCTATCCCTATGTTTTTCTCAGTTCCCCCAGAAATGGAAGGCTGCTGTAGTCATGCCAGTCCACAAAAGCGGTGATCATGTCCTCCATACTATCATCCCATATCAATCCTACCCCCCCCAAAGCCCTGGAGTGCATTGTGTCAGACCAATTAGTTGATTGTCTTGAGAAGTACCAAATCAAATGTCTGCAACTACATGGTTTCCATAAGGCACACAGTACCACCACAGCACTGTTTGAGTCCACTGGCTTCATTCCTAGTGCTCTTGACTTGGGTCAGCTGGGGGGGCGATATACATCAACCTCACTAAAGCCTTTGACATGGTCAATCACACCACACTACTCGACAAACTCTCCGCCACCGGGTTCTCAGCTGAAGCCATGGGTTAGTTCAAAAACTACCTTGGGAACAGAACCCAACAGGTCAAAATAAATGCCATGCTCTTGACAGCTGACAAGTATGCACAGGTGACCCACAAGGCTTGATTTTAGGCACTCTACTTTTTAGTCTTTTCCTCAACCACTTCCCTTGTGACAGTACAGATAATATACTCCTCTACATGGATGATGCCGTCATCTTCACCAGTAAACCTGACCCACACCTTCTAGAAACACAGCACCAGCATAATTTCTCAACTGTTGAGACCTGGTTCTCGAAACACAAACTTCTTATGAACTATAAAAAGACGAAAGTCATATTGTTCACTGACCCCCACAACAAGCATAAATCACATCAGTTAGCAATTCTGAAAAGCCATATTACCCAACTAGAACAAGTGAACCCCTTCAAATATCTAGGAGTAACCCTTTGACAGCTCCCTATCCTTTGCCAGCCACATGGACCATGTTGCAAACATACTGGGGTACCGCAGGGTCAAAATAAAGGTTGTTTGATTTCTCCATATCTACTGGGGCCGGTCCTTTTTAATTTCTTTATAAGTGACATTGCAGAGGGACTGGAAGTGAAAGTATGTCTCTTTGCAGATGACACAAAGATCTGCAAGAGGGTTGATATGCAGTGTGGGATGGTAAGGATGAAAATGGACTTGGCAAGGTTGGAGGAATGGTCAAACATATGGCAGCTTAGATTCAATGCAAAGAAGTGCAATGTAATGCCCTTGGGGAAACAAAAACCCAGGGGAAGAGTACACATAGGGGGTTAGATACTGACAACAACTGAAATGGAAAGGGACCTAGGGTAGTCATATCAGATGACCAGGTTGGCCAGCAATGTGAGAAGGCAGTATGGAGGGCTGGGGGATACTGGGATGCATAGGGAGAGGTATCACCAGTAGAAAAGAGGATGTTGTTGGACCTCTGTACAGACAGTTGGTAAGACCACATCTGGAGTACTGTGTGCAGTTCTGGAGACCCCATGGCCGCAAAGACATAGACAGGGTGGAGGATGTCCAAAGGAGGGCAACCAAAATGGTGCAGGATCTACACCAGAAGACATATGAAGAAATACTAAAGAAGCTTAAGATGTACAGCCTGAAGGAAAGGAGGGGGGTATGATAGAAACTTTCAAATACCTCAAGGGAATCAACAAAGTCCAAGAGGGTAGCATCTTTCAGAAAAAGAGATGTAAAAGAATATGGGGGTATAATTTGAAGAAGGGGGCAGCTCAGAGGTAATGTGAGGAATTATTTCCTCACAGAGAGGCCTGTAGATGTATGAAACTGCCTTTCTGGGGAGGTTGTGGAGTCAAAAACAGTGGGGGAATTCAAGAATGCACGGGGCAGACATAAGGCAATTCTAGTGGGAGGCAGGAGGAAGTAGGCTGCGGGTTAACTAGGATCTGCAGCTTATCCATTTGGTAGGGAAGTGGGCTGACTGGGTGGGCCAAGTAGTCCTTATCTGCCATCAAATTCTATGTTTCTGTGTTTAGTTAATTGTAGGATTGGCCTCCAACGTAGATACAAACATTGTATGGCCCCAGATGCACTTCAGCTTGCAGTGAACAGCTCAATAATTTCTATTATTGACTATGGCTTGGTCATGTATAGTGCTGCATCTGACATTAATCTTAAAAAGATCAACACAGTACTAAGTACACCTTATAGGCTAATAAGGGGAGCCCACCAACTTACTGATTCCTGCAACTTATATGCTCAGACCAACTGGCTGCACCTGAAGGGCATGGTAAAATACCAGGTCTGTTTCCTGATGAAGAAAACCTGCCTAGACCTAACCCCCCCAGCCATCCAGAACTTCCTTAATCTAGCAACTGATCCTCATCGGACTCTAGGCATGTCCAGACAGTCCTATCAAGTCCCCTTCTGCCGAACTTCACAAGCTCAGCAGTCCCTTGCCTACCATGCACCCAGTTGGCTAAATGACCTCCCCTATGACATCCTGGCTGAACCTAAGCTTGGCCCTTTCAAGAGTAAAGTCTGCCATCACCTTACTGCACTTTGCAGCTGTGACTGTCATTCCTAAGTAGCCTAACCCCCCAGCCCCCAGCACCATTGTCCTGCCCACCCCTCCTACCCATCCCGCTTCTGTACCCCCTTCCTTACCCACCTCCTGTCTTCCTACCCTGCTTACTCCTCCTTTCAACTACCCTGCAACCTGACAAGGTCAACTCTGCCTGATTCAAGATCGTCTGCTATGATGTACATATCCATTTTTATTAGATGCTCCTCTGTACTGTACTACAGGCTTTTATGTATTGTATGTCTGATTGCTGTTACTTTGACGTGGAACCTTTGTTAACAAGTTTCTAGCTCAAATGTATTGCAATGCAAGAATTAAATAAATAAAATACAGGTCACTTGTGTAATTTGGTGGCCATGCCCCCTGAGGAAGAGGTGGTTTTGCCTTGAAGTGCTGAGGCTCATCAGTTTGGTAGTTTATCACAGCAATTTTTTTTTTTTGCTTTTAATGTGCATTTACTACTTAAAAACTGTTCTAGTACAGCAGGAGTGCTTGCTTTTTGTTTGCTTGCAGGGAGAAGTCTTTGCTGGAGTCTAAGGGTTGGATGTGGGGGGGTGAAAGGAGGAAGGGAGCAGATTCCAGAAGGTGGGGAGGTGATAGGAGTAGGCAAACTGCCCAGCAGGGGAATGTGGAGAGGGAAGGGAGAAGATGCGAGGGTCAGTGGAGAAAAGAGAGTTGGAGGAAGAGGGGACGAGGGAGGAGTGTGGATAGGTAAAAGGGGAGGGACCCAAACTGGAAGTACAGTGGGACTGGTGTCATGAAGGGAGAGGGAGGATGCAAAGGGAGGAGTAGAGGGAACAATGATGAACATGAGAGTGTGAGTTGGTAGCAAAGTGGCAGAAAGCATTGCACCGGGTATCCAGTCTGGTGAGGAAAGAGAAGGGGGAGGTGCCATATGTCACACTTGGACAGCTGGTTCCGATCACTGTATAATTTTTTGTAATATAAAAATGTGTGATGGACTGTCTGTCATGAGAAATGCTAAAACAGCATGTGAGATCACACACACACACACACACACACACACACACGTTTTGGATACAAGGTGTTACCTGGAAGGCCAGAAGCTAATTATAGACTTTTCTAAGTTAATTATAGCTTTGGCTGCTAAGAGGGAAATCAGTATCCCTTTTATGATGTTTCGAGGGGGAAACCAGGTTTAGTATATTGGTGTGAAATCATAAATGCTTTGGTGTCTGTGTGAGGTGGGATACTGCTCACAGATCAGAAAAATGTCATTTGAAAAGAGAAAATGAGCTGTACTGAGGATTACAGAATTTAATACTTTGAAAAGACATCCTGTTTTTGTATAGTTTTTTTATATATTCTGACAGAGGAGCTAGGTGACCTCACACAAAGGGGTTGGCAAATACAGTTTTCTTTAAGGAATATTCTGCTTTACTTCAGAGAGGCACTTCCATATAGACTCTGAGAAAGAAACACCTTTGAACACTTTAAGCAGGTATTTACAGAGAGATACAAATCTAAGTACTGTAGTAGGAATTGCACTATTTAAACCTTGTTCTTTTAAAAGATTTGTATGGTTCTTGTCATATTGGTTCTGTATTTTATGTTTTACATATTTTATTTCTATTTTAGTAAAACTCTGTTTTACAGCCTACTTGGTCTGTCTTTGATTTCTTTCCTTTTACAAGTGGAGTATATATGGTAAAAGCAGACACTGTACATAAGCTTGAATGGCGATACCAAACTGGAAAAAGCGTTTTTAATCTGAGGTCTTTTATTAGAGTTTTTAAGGGTTCATTTCTGTACACCTGGTTAGGTGCCTGTAGGCAAAGATATCTGGACCCCTGAAGACAGAATTATCTGAGCTTGTGCATTGGATACGCTACCAAGAGGTTCACAGTTTGAATCTCTCCAAGACTTGAGACCAGAGATTGATTTGATCCCACAAAACAGACAGGAGGGTTACACTGTTTCTGTAAACTGTTCACAAGACTGCACTCTGAGGTTGGCACTTTGGGAGTAGAGGGCTGACCTGCTGAGTGGGTTTGTGACAGATTGGTTGGCAGCGGTGGCATAATTTTGGTATCACAAGCTTTTATTGTTTAGCGTGTCAGCTTGAGGCCGTAAGCTTACTTGTAAAGAAAGAAAAAGGCAGTGATTTATTTTAAAAAGGAAACAGAGCTATATCACTCAGCGTACAGTCAAGTTCCTACCCGTTTTTTTTCTAAACTGCAAGTCAGAGTAGCAGTAGCGAGAGAAAAAGATGGCTTCTGACTACAGCAGGCACACTGTAGACTCCTTAAAGCAGTTGTGGGGGGACAGAGGAGTCCCGTTTGTGGTGAAAGCCAGTAAACAGAACCTCATAGATGCCCTAATGGTAGCAGATACCCAGAGCAGCGAGTCACAGACCATGACTGAAAAGGATTAAACCTCGAGTGTGGCAGAACTAGCAGACAGTGCAGTGTCCAGATCCAGTGAGGATGACAGCAGAGCCACTGTCAGTGAAGGGCCACAGCAGCAGGGGAAGGTCACCAGTATCCTGGATCCAGATGTACTCATGCTGCAAATTGAGTTGCACAGGATGGAGCTGGAGTTCCAGAGAGAGAGAGGGACTGTGAACAAAGGGAGGCAGAGGAGAAGAGGGAGCGAGAATGCTGAGAGGCAGAGCGAGAACAGAGAGATGCTGACCATGCAGAGCAGGAGCACCAGAGGCAACATGAACTGGAGAAGTTACGACTCCGACCAGCGGCACCAGAGCAGGTCTCTTGGGTTTAACTGGGACTGCAGGACTGGGATACAAATTTAATTCCAAATTAATAGTCAAATTTAAAGAGGGGGAGGACATGGGTGCCTTTTTAAATTCTTTTGAAGAAGCTTGTATTCAGGCTAAAATTCCTAGAGAGTCCTGGAGCTTCCAGCTATCCCTGCTACTTACTGGGAAAGCTCAGGATGCATTGGGTCAAATGGACAATGAGGACAGTGATCATGACCGAAAACTTAAAGCTGCACTATTAAAAAAATTTGAATTAACTGCTGAATCATACAGAGCTAACTTCCGTAAGCTCAGGAGAAGCCCTGATATGAGCTATGAGGAGCTAGCCATGAATCAACATCAGTTTTTAAAACGCTGGTGGGAAGGAACTGAGGCAAACTCTGTTGATAAAATTGAAAATGTGATTTTATTAGAACAGTCTTATTGGGCATGCTCAGCCGAGCTAAAAACCTGGCTAGAGGACCGAGATCCCAAAACAGTGCAAGAGGCTGCTGAACTCTCGGACTGCTATGCCAAGAGCAGACCTGCTCTGAGAGCAAATGGGGTGGGCGTGGCAGTGCAGAAAGGGAAAAGCATGCCTATAGGGCAGCTAAACTCTCACTGCCTCCACCGAAACCAGTTAACCACAAGTTTCAGAGAAAAGATTTCTCTGAGAGAAGAAATGAATGTTGGTTGTGCAAAGAAATGGGGCATATTGCCAGACAGTGTCCCAAAAAGGCGAGCAATACACAACAGGGTGCTAGAAAGGAAGTAGGTTGTTTGTGCATCCCTGGAACCAGTGAACATGAAGGAACACATGGACCCAGTCATGGTGAATGGTGTACAGACACAAGGGTTAAGGGACACAGGGGCATCCCTGACCTTGGTAAAGGGGGACCTGGTAGAGCCTGGTCAGCTTATACCCAATAAATATGTCACTGTACAGGACTTCACTGGTGAGGCGAAAACATTGCCCCTCGCTAGTGTTCCCCTACACTGGGGAACAACAGGCGGAACTGTGCAACAGGTGGCTGTAGCCAAAACCTTAACAGTGGATGTGATCCTGGGCAACAATCTAAGACAGGGGATGGTACATGCAGTTACCCATAGCCAAGCGGCAAGGGAAAATTGTAGTTCCCTGAACCCCACAGAAGCCATTGTGAAAACCACTGAGAGGCTGGTTCCCTAGTCTGTGTCTCCAGATGGGGAGACTAATGAAAAGGGGGTAGAAATTTCCCCAGTAGCAAGTAAATACACAGCTACAGAGGGAGGGGTGACCCATTGTCATTGGGTTGGGTTTGACAGTGATCCTGAGTGCCCTGATGCAAGTACTAGGGACCCTAGTTTAGTGACTGAAGGGGGCCTGTCCCATGCCTTGAGAATGTGTGAGGGGTTTGCAGCTGCTCAGAGAAGTGAACCTAGCTTAGAGAAGCTGAGGGCTTGGTCAGACTTGGAAGGTGCATAGGGAGGTGATGGCCGACATAAGGTTTATTGGGAAAATGGACTTATGTATACTCAGGCAGTACAGACAGAGGGAGCGGTGCTAGGCAGGCAGCTTGTCGTTCTCCAGGGGTATCATGAGCAGTTGCTCCAGACTGCACATGATATTCCCTTGTCTGGTCATCTGGGAATTGCACGCACTATGCAGCGATTGCCCCATAATTTCTATTGGCCTAACTTCACCCAGCAAGTGAAGGAGTATTGCAGGTCTTGTCACCAGTGCCAAGAAATAGGGAAGATGGGCAAGAAAACCCAAGCCATCCTGATTCCATTGCCCATAGTGGAGGAGCCATTCCAGAGGGTGGGAATGGATATTGTGGGGCCTTTAAATACCCCCAGCTCCTCAGGGAAGATATTCATACTGACTGTGGTGAATTATGCCACCCAGTACCCAGAAGCCGTCGCCCAATCCTCACTGAGAACAGACAAAGTGGCAGAGCCTTACTTGGGATTTTCTCTAGTGCTGGGTTTCTGCAGAAGGTAATCACCAATAGAGAGGGTTCCTTCATGTCAGACCTGACGAAATGTTTATGGGAGAAGTGTGGGGTGGTGCAGAAATGCACAACACTGTATCACCCACAAGCCAATGGCCTTGTGGAAAGATTCAATGGTACCCTAAAGTCAATGCTCCGGGCATTTGCTGAGCAGCATGGGAGGGACTGGGAGAAATACTTGCCCCACCTGTTGTTTGCATACAGGGAGGTGCCCCAAGAGTTGATAGGATTTTCCTCTTTGAACTCTTATATGGACACCAGGTACGTGAGCCCCTAGACTTGATCCGGGAGGACTGAGAAGGCAAGCACACCACCCAGGGAACTCCCATTGTGGATTACGTCCTTAGGTTTAGGGAAAGGCTAAAGGAGCTTATGGGGACAGCCCAGAGCAACCTAGCAGCTACCCAACAGAAACAAAAAGTGTGGTATGACTGCAGAGCCAGAGCTCACACGTACATGGTGGGTCAGAAAGTCATGGTCCTTATTCCGGTCTGGAAAGACAAGCTGCAGGCTGAGTGGGCAGGACCATACAAAGTGGTTAGGAAGGCAAATGATGTGAACTTTATTACAGAGTTACCTGTCGGAAAGGATGTACCATGTCAATACGATGAAACCATATACAAATAGGGCTGACATGGTGTATGCAGTGTGTAGTCATGGGGAGGTGATGGATGAAGGAAACCCCCTTCTGGACTTGCTGGAGGAAAGTAAGCAGGACTACTCTGTGGAAGCAGTAAAATTGTCTCTGCAGCTAGCCCCAGACCAGATCCAGAAAGTATGGGAGGTTTTAGCAGACTTTGCCCCATTGTTTAGCACAAAGTCTGGACTAACCCCCTTAGTCATGCATGATGTGGAGACACGGACACACACGCCCATACAGCAGACAGCATATTGGGTGTCAGAGGCTGTCTAAAAGGACATTAGGAGGGAAATGGAGGAGATGCTGGATTTAGGGGGTAATCCAGAGATCCCACATCCCCTGGGCCTCACATGTAGTCCTTGCGCCTAAGCCAGATGGCTCTACTCATTTCTGTGTAGACTATCATGGACTGAATGCAGTCATGAAGTCAGATGCCCATCCAATGCCCCAGATGGGCAAACTCCTGGACAAGTTGGGAGGGGTGACCTACCTTACGACTACTGACCTGACCAAATGGTATTGGCAGGTAGAGTTGCCAGACAGAGCTAGGGAGAGGTCAGTCTTCATCACTCTGATAGGCTTATTTGTGTTCAAAGTAATGCCTTTCTGAATGAAGAATGCTCCGGCCACTTTCCAAAGGTCGGTGAACCAGGAGTTGAATGGTGCTGAGGAGTACACCATGGTGTACCTGGATGACATTGCCATCTTTAGTACCAGCTAGGAGGAACACCTATCCCACCTTAGGGAAGTGCCAGGCAGGATACAGAGGGCCGGGCTTGCTGTAATAGCCAAGAAGTGCCAGGTGGCCATGGGAGAAGTGTCATACCTTGGGCATGTGGTAAGCCAGGGACAGCTCCATCCTAACCAAATAAAAACAGAGGTAATCCAGGCATGACCCAGAACAGAAATGCAGAAGCAGGTCAGGAGTTTTCTAGGGACAGCAGGGTACTACAGAAAATGTGTACCCAATTACAGTGCCCTGGCTACTCCCCTATCTGACCTGAAAAAGAAAAGGATGCCCAAGAAAATTACCTGAGACCTAGCCTGTGAGAAAGCCTTTACCAGATTAAAGGAGGCACTGCGTAGTGCTCCTGTTTTGACAAGTCCTGACTATAGCAAAATGTTTATAATTCAGACTGATGCCTCAGACGTGGGTATTGGGGTAGTACTGAGTCAGACATCCAGCCAAGGGACAGATCACCCAGTAGTGTACCTGATTAGGACGTTACTTCTCAGGGAGCAAGCATACTCCATGGTGGAAAAGGAGTGTCTTGCTGTAGTGTGGGCACTAAAGAAATTAGAGCCATACTTGTATGGGCAGCATTTTATGGTACAGACTGACCACAACCCCCTGGTTTGGCTGATGCAGATTGGAAAGAAAAATGGTAGATTGCTAAGATGGAGTCTTGCTTTGCAAGGATATGATATGACAATCATAAATTGGGCTCAAGCCAAAAATCAGAACTCAGATGGGCTGTCTAGGGTCTATGAGGACTGAACTGATTTGGGGAGCTCATCCCATGCAGGGGATAGAGCTCCCAAATTCAGTCTAGGTTTGGAGGAATTTTGACACTTGGACTGCTGGTTCTGATTACTGTATCATTTTTTGTGATATAAAAATGTGTGATGGACTGTCTGTCATGAGAAACGCTGAAACAGCATGTGAGATCTCTCTCTCTCACACACACACACACACACACACACACACACACACACATATTTTAGATACAAGGTGTTACCTGGAAGATCAGAAGCTAATTACAGACTTTTCTAAGTTAAATAATATATCTTTGACTGCGAAGAGGGAAATCAGTATCCCTTTTATGATGTTTTGAAGGGGAAACCAGGTTTAGTACACTGGTGCGAAATCATAAATGCTTTGGTGTCTGTGTGAGAGGGGATACTTCTCACAGATCAAAGAAATGTCATTTGAAAAGAGAAAATGAGTTGTGCTGAGGATTATAGAATTTAATACTTTGAAAAGACATCCTGTTTTTGTATAGATATATTTTTTTATATATTCTGATAGAGAAGGAATTAGGTGACCTCACACAAAGGGGCTGGCAAATACAGTTTTCTTTAAGGAATATTCTGTTTTACTTCAGAGCGACACTTCTATATAGACTCTGACAAAGAAAGAACTTTGAACACTTTAAGCAGGTATTTACAGAGAGATACAAATCTAAGTACTATAGTAGGAACTGCACTGTTTTAACCTTGTTCTTTTAAAAGATTTATATGGTTCTTGTGATATTGGTTCTGCATTTGATGTTTTACATATTTTGTTTCTATTTTAGTAAAACTCTATTTTTAGAGCCTACTTGGTCTGTCTTTGATTTCTTTCTTTTTACCAGTGGAGTATATGGTAAAAGCAGACACTATACATAAGTTTGAATTGTGATACCAACTGGAAAAAGGTAAGCATTTTTAATCGGAGGTCTTTTATTACAGTTTTCAGGGGTTCATTTCTGTACACCTGGTTAGGTACCAATAGGCAAAGATATCTGGCCACCCAAAGACAGAATTATCTGAGCTTGTGCATTGGGTATGCTAGCAAGAGGTTCACAGTTTGAATCTCTCCAAGACTTGAGACCAAAGGTTGATTTGAACCCACAAAACAGACAGGAGGGTTACCCTGTTTCTGTAAACTGTTCACAAGACTGTGCTCAGAGGTTGGCACTTTGGGAGTAGAGGGCTGACCTGCTGAGTGGGTTTGTGACACCATACACCACATCCACCTGGTTGAACACCAAAAAGAACAATTTTTCTGTACTTGGGGAGAAAGACAGTCCTTATTGCAGTATTCTGCACAGACCACCATCTGCAGTAGCCTATTCCACCCTTCCAGCATCTGCTCAGAAAAAGAACACTTTCTGGTACTGGTCCTGGCAATTCTGGAATAACACATAATTACGTGATCTTATCTGATCATTTAAACATCTGGGTTTATCTCACCCATTTTATAATGATAGTGTATGCAGGTGGCTTAAAGAGATGCAGAGAAGATAACGAACTGGGATATTTCTCTTCTCCTAACATTCATTTTTGTATCCTACACACTGCTCTTTCTGCAATCTGCCTGTTCAGTATGCTGCTTGTTTATTTATTTTTATTCACTGGAAAAACTAGACTAAGAAACAATTTCTATTTGCTGCCATGTCCTGGGTTTGAGTACTGTAAGATAAGATAATGCAGTTTTATTTCTATAGCGTCCCACCCCAAGGGCTCAGGGCACTTCACAGACTACAATAAACAATAAAGTACATGGTGAAAGCAATAAATAAATAACTACATAAGCTGCAGTATAAAACTCTGAGGTAAAGTATAATAAGTAGGTGTCAGGAGCAATGGCTGATATGAAAAGATAATGTTTAAACCCTTTTTTAAATACCTCCTCTGAGAGAACTCCTAAGATGCTGTGGTTAGGAGTTTCAGACAGATGGGGCTGCAAACATGATAATGCCCTATCTCCAGATAACATAAGGTGTGATCTTGGAACAGCCAAGAAAAGCTCCTCAGGGGAATGGAGAGAATGGTGGGATGTATATCAAGTCAACAAATCTTTTATGGTAGACAGTCCCCAAACTGTGCAGGGCTTTGTATGTTAAAGCAATCTTGAAGGTGGTGCACCACCTAATTAGTAGCCAGTGCAGATGCTATAGCACAGGTGTAAAGTGATCTGTATACAATAACCCAAAGATCTCTGCCACATTCTGCACCTGCTGCAGGCGGACCACCCACTTCCCTGATAGCCCCAAGTAGACAGCATTACAGTAGTCAAGCCTTGGGGTAACAAATGCATGTAACATGGTCATCAGGTCATCTTGTATCAGATAGTGTTTAATTATGGAACTATTCCAAAGGTGAAGAAATCTACTGTGGACACAGCCAACACAAACTGATCAAGTGTCAGTCCAGAGTCCACAGTAACTCTTAGATTTTCCACCCTATCCATAGCTGCCAAGATGATGCCATTTAATTATGGCAATACATGGACCTGATTCCATCCATAGGAGCTCTGCCTTGGTTGGCTTGAGGGTCAGCTTGATGGAGGCCATTGAGTCCATGATCTCCAGCAGCCATTATCCTAGTACCAAACCACTCAATTCCCAGCCAGTGTAAAGGACAGGTACAGCTGAATGTCATCTGCATAGAAGTGAAAACTCATGCCACACTGCCTAATGATCCACCCCAACAGTAGCACACATGTTGTGAATAACATGGGGACAGACCTGAAATCACAACCTGCTGCGATCTACCAGACAGCAAGGACAAACAATTTCAGTGCAATCAGGGTGAATCCTCCATACTCCCCTAGACATTCTATCAAAATCTGATGATCCACAGTTTCAAATGCAGATGACAGGTCAAGGAGAGTGACAACAGACCACTCTGTCATCTCTTGCCAGAAGCAGATCATTAAACACCTTGTCGAGTGCTGTCTTCTTGCTGTGATGACACTGGAAGCCTGACTGAAATGGTACAGAGATATTATAGCTGTCAAGGGTGAGCCTCAAGCTGCATCGCCACCACCTTCCCAATAACCTTCCTTAGGAAGGAATGGTTTGAGACAGGTATGTAGTTTGTCAGTACATCTGGGTCCAAGATTTTTTTTCATAAGTGGTTTCACTGAAGGCTTTTAAAAGGCATTGGTAAAACAATTCTCTGAAAGGGAACACAGGATAATACCAGCAAACAACAGACCCAGGGCCTCATAGCAGTCCATTATCAGTCACATAGGCACACGGTCTGAATCATTGCAGGTGGGTTCAGCATCACCTCAAGCACCTGCTCCAAAGAAACTGTCTAGAACCAACTCCAAAACCACAGAGTACCCAAGTACACTCAGCCACTGCTGGCCCCTAACAGGTTATCTGTAGAGATGCTAGCCCTGTTGGAGAACACTCGGGTCAGAAAGAACTGACCAAACCCATTGTACCTGCCTTGGGACAAAACCCCACCCAACTATAGACAGATAGGATGAACTGGCCTGTCTACAGTGCAAACAAGTTTAGCTGGCCTTTCTTACCTAAGGCAATAGCCAATGACTGGAATTCTGCATTTTTCAAAGTTACTGTCCACTGATAGTCTTTATAATGTTTAGCGTATAGCGCAGTAGTTTAGAGCTCTGAGCTGCAAATCTGGAGGCCTGGGTTTGGATCCCACAGCCTCCATTTGCATACTGTGTGACTCTGAGCAAGTCACTTAACTTCCTTGTGCTCCCAGGTCACACCTGGAAACAAAATATGGCTTTGTGTGCCTTTCCTAGTTAAACAATTTCCCCTTCCCCTCCCCTCCTAATGTGAACTCAAAGACATCCTGTTACCCACAGAGGGGGACCTCTAATGTTCAAAACTGGGTCCTGGTGCCTTCAGCCACCTGAGCGTAATGTTATACCATTGGAAGCTATGGCAGGAGGCTAGCGGGTGGACATATAGTGGCTTAATGGAGTCCAGCACATGTGTGATGGCCAAATTTTAACCATCAAAAGCTGCAACTGTACTTCTATCACACAATGCCGTTATAGCCTAGATGTTCAGTACACTCAGGAGCTTCTCCAGCTCAAAATTGAATAATGAGTGATAATGGATCATCTCCATAAGGGAAAATACATGGCTACAACATATTAAGAAGAGACAGAACAGACAGTAAGGGAGGAAGAGTGGCACTTATGTGAAAGATGGCATAAAGGCCACAGAGATCCAGGAGGAACAAAATTGGGGGGGGGGATTGTAGGTTAAGCTGGAAAGGAAAATGAGGTCAGTCATCTGCATAGGGGTGGTCTACAGACCACCAGCTCAGGAGGAAGAAGAAACAGATAGGGAGTTAATGCTAGCCATCAAAAGGATGGCGGATAAAGGGGAAGTGGTACTGGTTGGAGACTTCATTATTCCAGATGTGGACTGGAACCTCCCAGCAGCAGCATCATCAACAAGGAGCAGATTTTTCCTGGACTCCCTTCTGGATGCCTTCCTTATGCAACTGGTCATGGAACCAACTCAGCAGAAGGTAATACTGGACCTTATGTTCACAAATGGGGACAATGTGATAGGGGAAAAAGTGGGGGAGCGCCTGGGGAACAGTGACCACTGGTCACTGTGGTTTGAAATCACAGAAGGAACAGAACCAAACTGGACAAAAATATGTATCCTGGATTTTAGGAGGGCAGATTTTGGGAAAATGGGGACATGCTTGAAAGAGGCACTAACAGGAACGTGGAAGGAATCGGGGTCTTAAGGAACAGTGGGCAATATTTAAAACAGGGATTACAAGAGCAACACAATTACGCATTAAGCAGGTTAGCAAGGGGAAAAGCAAGAGGAGGCCATTATGATTTTCCAAGGAGGTAGTGGAGAAAGTGAAAGCCAAAAACACTGTATTTACATAATACAAAAAGACACAGACAGAAAGGGATAGGGAGAAATACCAGGAGAAGCAAAGGGAGGCAGGGAGGTCAGTAAGGGAAGCCTAAGTTCTGACAGAAGAGTGCATTGTAAAATCAGTGGTTAGAGGAGACAAACCATTTACAGGTACATAAGGGAAAAAAGAAGGGCAAAGGAAGGGATAGTGAGACTGAAGGGGAGGACAGGAACAGTGTGGAGGATGACAACAGTAAAGCTGACATATGGAACATATATTTCTGCTCAGTCTTTACTGAGGAAGGGAAGGGTAACAGGCCTGAAGGGAGTACAAGGGGTGGGAAGGGCACGGAAATGGACACAAGTCCCTTTACATGGGAATGGGTCCTAAAAGAATTGGAAGAAATAAGAGGTGATAAAGCAATGGGGCCACATGGGGTGCACCCCTGGGTCCTACAGGAACTAACAAAGGTGGTGGCTGAACCTCTGGCAATCCTGTTTAGCCAATCACTGGAAACAGAGGAGGTACCCAAAGACTGGAATACAATGGACATAGTCCCCTTACACAAAAGCGGGAACAAAGATGAAGCAGGAAATTACACACCAGTCAGCCTGACCTTGGTAGTGGGGAAGATCATGGAAGCACTACTGAAGGAGTGATTGGTGGAACATCTGTTTGCCAACAGATTACAGGAACCAAGGCAGCATAGTTTCACCAGTTGGAGGTCATGCAAGACCAACTTCATTGAATTTTTCAATGGGGTGACAAGGTAGATGGATCAGGGGAGGGCAGTGGATGTGGCCTATCTGGACATCAGCAAGGCCTTTGACACTGTGCCACATAGAATGCTGTTAAAGAAACTGGGCAATATCAGAGTGGGCAGGACAGTAGTGTGGTGGGTGGGTAATTGGCTGGGTGGTAGGACAGGGTGGTGGTAAATGGCTGTCACTGTACAGAGGGTAGAGTGACCAGTGGGGTGCCACTGAGATCAGTGCTGGGACTGGTCCTATTAAACATCTTCATTGGCGACATTGTGCAGAACCTAGAAGGCAGAATTTCCCTGTTTTCTGATGACACAAAGCTCTGTAACAGAGTAGATACACCAGCGGGTGTAGACAGAATGAGGAGGGACCAGCAGAAGCTTGAAGAATGGCCAAGGGTTTAGCAGTTGAAATTTAACACAAAAAAAGTGCAAAATAATGCAAATGCTGCACAAAATCCCTGGAACAACATATCAGTTGGTGGACGAAGATACAGCATGCACCAAGCAGGAAAGGGACCTTGTTGTTATCATCTCTGATTACCTCAAGGTAGGGAAACAGTGTGACAAGGCAGCAGGTAAAGCAAATAGGATGCTGGAATACATAGGCAGGGGCATCACCAGCAGGAAAAGCGAGGTCATAATTCCACTAAATAAGACGCTAGCGAGGCCACACCTGGAGTACAGTGTCCCGTTCTGGAGACCTTACCTACATAAGGACATAGACAGGGTGGAGAAGTTTCAGAGGAGTGCAACAATGATGGTACAGGGATTGCATTACAAGTCCTGTGAGGACAGGCTGATGGACTTGAATATGTACTCCCTGGAGGACAGAAGAGAGAGAGAGAGAGAGAGAGAGATTGGGGATATGACAGAGGCATACAAGTACCTTACGGGGAGGAACAGGGTGCAGGAAAACACTTTTTTCCAGCCAAAAAAGATGTTCCAGGACTAGAGGGCATGGGGTGAAGTTGGAGGGAGGGTGATTCAAAGGAAATATGAGGAAGAATTTCTTCATAGAAAGGGTGGTGGACAAGTGGAACATCCTGTCTTAGGAAGTGGTAGGGGCTGAAACAATCACAGGATTTAAGAATGCATGGGATAGACGTAAGGGAATCTTGGAGGTCAGGGGTAAGGGGCAACAGAGTTCTATGAAAACTTAAAGTGATCTTATGAGCTCAAATGGGCAGACTGGGTGGGCCATAGGCCCTTATCTGCCGACAGTATCTATGTAATATTTTCAGGGGCCCCTGTCAGAAATTCGATAGCCTGGTGATCTGATCACTATACAGTATCCACCCTGGCATCCTAAATGTGCAGCCTCAGATAGAAAACTAGCTCCATTGCATGACCGAGTTTATGGGTAGCATTGGAAACTACCTGTGTGTGGGCCAGTGAGTCCATCAACTAGAGGAACTGCTGAGCAAATTGTGAGGTTTCATTTTTGATCTGTAAGTTGAATTTCCCCAGCATAATCAGATTCGAGGCATTCAGCAACAGGTCAACAATGAAATCTGCAAATTTCCATAGGAACTTCTGGTCCCTGCCTGGAGGTTAGTAAACCAAGAAAATCCTATACCTCTCACCTGCATCACTCTTCATGACCATATATTCAAATGACCTTGTCTCCTTCACTGGGTGCACTGTTAGTTTCAGGCAGGCACTAAAGCAGATGGCAACCCTGTCACCCCTACACTTCTGCACCAGGCAGTGTGCAAACAAGAACCCAGCTGAGGTAGTTGCATCTAAGACTGGCCCAGGTTCATCACCCAACCAGGTCTCAGTGAAACATACCAGCTCACTAGAGGACTCCATGATAAAATCCCAAATCACGGCTTTTTTGTCAGGCATCTGGTATGCACAACATACCACAAAGGGGAGAAACTGGAATATTTAGATCTTCTGCTAGCTGTCATCTCCTCCTAGGAGCTCCATGGTGTTTAGAATGTGGCAGGAGGAACATGCTCTGTGACCCTCCTCAACCCAAGGTGCCAAATCAGCCTGATACTCTCGATCTGTCCACACACTGACAGCTTCCCTGGGTCACACACTATCTCAGCCCCATGCTGTGCCTTCTCAGGATCCTCAGCCCCTTGCAGCAGTCCAAGATCACCTTGAAAGAGCTGGGATGTGAAGTGGATGGTGCTGAGACAGTAGCCCTGGGGAGTAGGTGTGCAATAGAGCTAAGGTACCACAACATATAACTCAGCAGAAATTAAAACCCTGAAACCCACAAATTACTAAAAACCAGCAGGAATCCTAAAAATACTCCCTAACACCACCCCTTAACAAATTTCACCCTAACCCTTCAATCAAACGCACATACATTCACCCCACAAATACAAATACAAACTAATGATAGTCATTCACACATCCCCTCACACGTAAACAGAATACAATACCAAATACAGTAATTCAGATAAACAACTAAAATAAATTAAAACAAAGATGGCCAGCAGGGGTTGCAAATAGTCCAGTGGTTGATGGAACAATAGTGAAACTGAATTATAATCAGTCAATGCAACACAAAGAGTTGATATAGTATACATATGAATATCTCATGATCAAAGTCAAAAGAGAAATAAAAGAGGCCAAATCAGTATACTACAGTATAGCCATTTCCAGTTAGAAAATATTAAGGACCCCAAGACATTATGGCAATCTTTTTAAACAAATTTGTACCCCTCAGGATGCTTCTGGTGTCAAGGGTATAAATGATGGGGATTTGTTGATACAAGAAAAAAGAGAAATGGCAGAAAGATTTAACAGATTTTTTATATTTAAATATTCAAGAGGCTGGGATCATGAGATCGGTCCAGGGGTTGAAGGATATAAGGGTTATGAGCTAAACCAAGAACAAGGGGTGCCAGTACTTAAATTTCAAGAAATAAGAAAAAAGAAGGTCCTGGAACTGCTAATGAGCTTGAAAAAGGATAAAAGTGGGGGTTTAGATGAACTACACCCCAAAATATTGAAATTGTCAGCTATACATATAGCGGCTCCCATAATCAAACTTTTTAATTTGTTATTGGAAAAGGGGTTAATACCACAAAACGTAAAGTATCTGGGGTTGTTCCAATTTATAAAGGGGGGGTAGGCTGAAAATGTCAAACTATAGACCCATATCAATCCTAGCAGTGGTTAGTAAACTACTGGGGAAGTGTGTATTTAGGCAATTGCTTGATCACCTGGAAGGGCATAGCCTGATTGTAGACCAGCAGCATGGGTTTAGGGGAGGACAGTCCACCGCAACGGCACTTGCTGGGTTTTCAAATGCTGGGCTCGAAGGCTTGTCAGAAGGGTTGTGCCACTGGCGCAGTGTTCGTTGACCTAGTGGGCGCCTTTGATACAGTGGACCATAAGCCATTTTTTATACAAGCTTGGCAATTTAAGGGTTACTGGATTAGAGAGTGAGTGGTTTCAAGTTATTTGTGTGATTGAGGACAGAGAGTTAAGATCAGGGATACAACCTCAGAGATTTTGAAAGTTGAGACAGGGTGCCTCAAGGATCGATGTTAGGGCCATTATTATTTACAGTATTCATGAACGATATACCTAGTTTATTTTCAACTAAAAACAGCATCATTTATGCTGATGATACTGTAATATGGGACTCTGCAACCACGAGTAGTATTAGTCAGGTGTCACTGCAACATAAATATAACATGCTGGCTCAATGGCTAAGGGATAATAAATTGACCCTAAATGAGGAAAAACCAAATATTATGTTATTTGGAACCCAACAGAAATTGCAAAAGGAAAATTAATTACAAATAATTGGTCCAAATGGGATAAGTCTTTCCACAGTTATTATTTCAAAATACTTAGGAGTTTATCTGGACCCATGTTTGAGTTTATTTCCACATATTGAAAAAGTAGGAAAGAGACTTAATCAAAAAATAGGGTACTTGTATAGGAACATAAACTCACTGACTGAAGAAGCCTGGACAGTTATAGCTAAGCAAGTTCTGGTACCTACACTGAAGTATGGAAGTATACTGTTTTTTTAATAGTAATAGGGTGTTGTTTAATAACAAGACTTTGTTTAATAACATTTGTAGGTTTGCAATTCGGGTGCCAAAACGTACGCACCATTGTGCGCTTTATGAGAAATTGGGAGCATTAAATTGGGAGTATTGGGCTTCTTAGATAACTAAAAATGGATGGTGTGCAAATGTATGTAAAATTATTCTATTGTGTATCTGTAAAGTGTTGTATTGTCTATTTGTATTTTTATCTATATGGCTGCAGTTTTTAAGTGTTGTTATTGTTTAAATGTCAGGAGTGGCTGAAAAAGGGCAATGCCCAGACCACTACCTGGTTAAAAATAAAAAATGAAAAAATGAAATGAAAATGAGCTACCTCCAAGTGGGGAGATGCAGTAGTTCACTAAACAAAAAAGGGGGGCTATGTGTCCTGGGTCACAGGGAAAGGCAAATGTTTGCCACGGGGAAGTACCAGCACCCAACATCTCCTCATGCTGCTCCCACTGGCCTGACAGTGAAGAAGCCAAAAGTGTCCTAGAAAAAATTCACTAATGCTCTGGTGCTCTCTCACTGTGCCTAAGCAAGGCTATCAGTTTATTGAATACACCTCTACTAGCAGCTACTTCTCTCATTATGCGACAGTCAGCTGATTCATGATGAAATTTGGCTCCCACCTCCAACCCACTCACTCACCGCAGTGCTGGGGGGGGGGTACTGCAGTGTTTGAATTACAAGGGGCCTTTCCAGGGCTCAGCCCCAGTAACTCTGAAGTGAGCCCCAGTAGCTCACACATCATTGCGACTGCAAATGGGAAGGGGGACTAAATTTAGATATGACCCTTACGGGCCCCCCTAGGTCCCAAAGCTCATAAAGTGTAATTCCAACATTGGAGTATTGGGTGTACCAAGCAGAGAAGATCCTACAGCTGAAAGTTCCACATGGTCTTATTTCTCCCTGACAGTTCTTGGGCACATCCCCACGAGTCCCCGCTGCTCTAGACTGAATGCTGCAACTCTGCCTTGCAAACCAGCAGAGTGGGCACTCCAGTAATCACCATCACACTCTGAAAGGGGGGAGATATGAAGGGGAACAAACAGTTAGGTCCCTTATATCTGGGACAGAAAATGCTCACCCTCATGAAACTGATGCAAACGACTGATGCAGTTTTTAGCAACAATTCTGTTCAACAGAATATAAAACAAGCCTTTGTCAATGCCGAATGTTTGCTTTCTGGTTTTGGCACTGGTAGTGCAAGAGTTAGAGAGATGCATAATAGGAATGGCAATGAAGAATTAAACTAACATCAACCCCCCCAACCCTGCAGAGACTGACAGGTGTTTGGGGTGTGCCTTTGGGTTGTTGGCCATAATGCTGAAGCCATTCCACCTCACTCCACCCTGCAGACACCGACAGGCATTACGGTGTGCCTCATGGTCTTCGGTCCTTATGCTCACCCCATTCCATAAGGAAATAAGCTGAGATGGGTGCAGTAGTAAAGGAAAATGGGGCAAATATTAGGGCTGAAGACCCCAAGGCACACCTAAATGCCCGTCACTGGCTGCAGGGTGGGGGTAGGGTGGAATGGTGTGAGCATCACAGCCAACAACCCCAAGTCACACCCCCGATGCCTGTCAGTCTCTATAGGGTGGGGCATTACAGCTGGAAACCCTAATGCCCTGGGCATTTGTTGGTATTTTCACTCCAAATTTTCAACATGGGATTTTGGGACCCCACCTCATGAACAGTGGCACTATCATTTCATTACTCAATCCCAAAAGGTGATTTCGCACAGCAACTGTGTCATTCGGTGCCACAGGTGTGAAAACACATTTTGGGCAGGATGTGAAAAATAATAGCTGTACTGTTCATGAGGAGGTGTGAAAAAATGGCAATGTTGAAACTCTGGAGTGAAAATACGAAAAACTGGTGAAGTTACGAGAGTGTGTAGAAACTGCGCAATGCAAGCCTGTAACACAAAATCATTTTTTTGAATTTATTTACCAAATTTTCAACATGGGCATTTTGGGACCTCCCCTCATGAGCAGTGCCACTGTGATTTTTGTTACTCTGTCCTAAAAGTTGATTTCACACAGCAACCATGCCATTCTGTGCCACAGGTTCGAAAACACATTTTGGGAAGGATGTAAAAAATGACAGCTGTACTGTTCATAAGAAGCTGTGAAAAAATGGCAATGTTGAAAATCTGGAGTGAAAATATTAAAAATTGGAGAAGTTACAAGTGTGTAGAAACTGTGTAACACATGCTCATAACACCAATAATTTTTTAGATTTTTTCACAGAATACTGCAGCTTTAGGTTTTTGGGACCCCACTTAATGAACAGTGGCACTGTTGTTTCATTAATCAGTCCTGAAATCTGCTTCCATGCAACAACCGCAAAATCACCTTTCGAGACCAAGTAACCAAATGACAGTGACAGTGTTCATGAGGTGGGGACCCAAGAACCCCATGTTGAAAATTTGGGGCCAAAATCCCTAATAATGACTGAGATATCAACCTAAATTGAACCCCCTCCCATGACTCACGTCATACAGCTTACTGTAATTTCTTCAGTTTGCTGGTCAGCTTTGAAGAGTGCAGACGTGTCCCGATCCATAGAAGAGTGCTACTCCCGACCTCCAGAGGTAAGTATGGGGGTGGGCAGGGGTGGGTAGGTGGGTCCACAGAGAGTGCATAGGGGAGGGGAATGGGAGATGATGAGGGACTGTTTTCTTTTTTACAGGGGAAAAAAACTTTGGGGACATTTTTCTTTATTTTACAGATTACCAAAAATATTTAGGCACACTGGGGTGGGCTCCCAGTGTGCCAAAATAGTGTGTGTGTGTTTGTGTGGGCATGCCAACACAGGGATTGGGCACCCTGATGTTGGCACTTGAACTATTCAGGCGGGTGGGGGGGGTCATCTGGCACCAGAAGTGGGCATCCTGGTGTCAGAAACATAAATAAAAAATTATTTTGGCACACTTGGGTGTGCTCACAGTGTGTCACTTTAATGGGGGGGGTAGGGGGGATACATGCCAACACAGGGACTGGGCACCCCGATGTCTGCTTTCTGGGGAGTGTGTGGTGAGCAGCAGGAGTGGCCAATGTGGAAAGACTGGACCTGGGTTTGAATCCCACAGCTTCCACTTCCACACTGTGTGACTCTGAGCAAGTCACTTAACTTCCCTGTGCTCCCAGGTCGCTCCTGTAAAAAAGCTTTCAGCTTAGTGTGCTACTCCTGGTTAAACAACTAAAAAAAAAAAGCTGCACTGTGGCTCATTATTTATTTACTGAACTGGTTCACGAGGAAAGGCACACTGAACGAACAAGGTGCTCAGCGGCAGGCACCGACAAGAACCATAACTCCAGCCATGCGCATTACTGTGCACTATAATGCACATAGCAGGAGTCTTGTCAGCTGCTGCCAACAGAGAGAAGGTATGTCTGTGTGCCTAGTTGTGAGGGAGGAGGAAGGTCCCGTTGCAATGAGGAAACTGTCCTTCATTGCAGCAGCAGATTTCTTTCAAGTGCGGTCCTCTCTCTCAAACTGATGTCATAGACAGCTTGCCAATTCATTGGTGCCTGAGGGACGAGCCCCATAAAGCATCAACTGCATTGGGCAGAAACTCATACACCTCTAAAATGTCATACTGTCCCAAGATGTTTCTTGAGCATGCATGCAAGCAAACATAATGATGCATCAAAGATCCTTTAAAGCTGGTAGGATGTCAACCTAAAAACACAGCCTCAATGACCACTTAACAACAGAAAAAAAAATACTACCTAGCTTTTTTCACTTAAAAAGATTCCCTGGTTACAGTAAATGTTGCTAAACAAACACTGCACCACCATTTTCTTGAAACACAGAACATTTGTGTGCTAGCACAATAGAAAAAACAAGCATTTGGCAATGCCGAATGTTTGCTTGCTGGCATTGGCTTTGGTAGTGTAGGAGTAAGAGGGCTGCATAATAGGAATGGCAGTGAAGCATTAAACTGAAGCCAACCCCACCACCACCCTGTAGAGACTGACAGGCATTGGGGTGTGCCTTTGGGTCATCAGGCATAACGGCCACGCCATTTCACCACACCCTACCCTACAGACACCGACAAGTGTCACGGTGTGCCTTGGAGTCTCTGGCCCTTATGCTCACCCCTTTCCATCAGGAAATACAGTGAGATGGGTGCTGTATAGGAGAATGGGGTGAACTTTGGGTCTGAAAAGTCCAAGGCACATCTCAATGCCTCTCACTGGCTGCAGGGTGTGGAATGGTATGAGCATTACAGGCGAGAATCCCAAGTCACACCCCTGATGCCTGCCAATCTCTACAGGGTGGTGTGTTATGGTCGGAAACCCTAACGCCTCAGGTGTTGTTTGTTGGCATTTTCACTCCAAATTTTCAACATGGGTTTTTTGTGACCCTAACCTTATGAACAGTGGCAATATCGGTTTGTTAGCCAAAAGCTGATTTTGCACAGCGACTACACCATCTGGCACCACAAGTGCGAAAACACATTTCAAACAGGATGTGAAAAATGACAGCTGAACTGTTCATGGTGAGGTGCAAAAAATGGCAATGTTGAAAATCTGCAGTGAAAATGTTAAAAAGAACAGGTGAAGTCACTAGCGTGCATAGAAACTGTGCACACCTGTAATGCAATTAGTTTGGGAATTTTTTTACAGCAGATTGTCAACACAGGCATTTTGGAACCTCCACTCGTGAACAGTGTCACTGTGATTTTCTTAATCTGTCCCAAACAGTGATTTCCCACAGCGACCACGCATTTCTGCGCTGGAAATGCGAAAACGCATTTAGGCATTGGTGTGAAAAAATGAAAGCTGTACTGTTCATAAGGAAGTGTGGGAAAATGTCAGTGGGGAAAATCTGGACTGAAAATATTAGAAATACATGAACTTACAAGGGTGCGTGGAAACTGCGCAATGGTCGCTTGTAACAGTCATTTTATGGACTTTTTTCACCAAATTTTTAACATAGCCATTTTACCACCTCTGCTCATGAACAGTGTCACTGTGATTTTCTCAATCTGTCCCAAACATTGATTTCACACACCGACTGCGCCATTGTGCGCTACATGCGTGGAAACAAATTTTGTGTGAGTTGTAAAAAATGACAGCTATACTGCTCATAAGGAGGTGTGGTAAAATGGCATTGCTAAAAATCTGGAGTGAAAATATTAAAAATTCGTGAACTTACGAGCGTGCATAGGAACAGCGCAATGCATGCTCGTAAAACAGTCATGTTGGGGAATTTTTTCACCAAATTTTCAACATAGGGTTTTTGGGGGCCTACCTCATGAATTGTGACATTGTCATTTTGGAGATTGGTCCTGAAAGGTGGTTCCGTGCAGTGACTGCAAAATCACCTTTCAGGGCTGATTAACAAAATGACATTGACAGAATTCATGAGATGGGGTCCCAAAAACCCAATGTTGAAAATTTGGTGAAAAAATTCCCAAAAGTGCCTAAGATATGCATCAAAACTGAAAAAACCCTATTTATTCCATTATACAGCTTACCGGCATTTCTTCAGTTCACGGTCGGCTTTGAAGGGTGCAGACGTGTTCCTGGTTCACAGAAGTTCGGCGCTCCAGACTCTGGATGTAAGTATGGGGTGAGGTAGGGGTGTGGGGAGGCAGGGTGCACAGAGGGTGTGCACAGGTGGGGAGATGGGGAGTCAGGACAGTCAGCGAGGGAACATTTTTTCTTGCAGTTTTTTTTTCCTTGACAATGAGGGACTTGTGCCATGCTGGGGTGGGCTCCCAGCGTGGCAGCTGGAAGGCTTTTTGGGGGCAGTGGAGCCAATGGGGGACTGGGCACCCCCGTTGGCCACATGGACTGTTGCCACTCTGGGGTAGGCTCCCAGCATGGCACCCGATAGTCTGTTGGGGGGAGGGGAAACAGTGGAGCAGACAGGGGATTGAGCACCCCTGTCAGTCATATGGACTGTTGCCACTCTGGGGTGGGCTCCTAGCATGGCACCCGATAGTCTGTTGGGGGAGGGGAAACAGGGGAGCCGACAGGGGATTGGGCACCCCTGTCAGTCATATGGACTGTTGCCACACTGGGGTGGGCTTCCAGCGTGGCACCTGGAACTCTGTTGAGGGGATGGTGTAGCAGAGCTGATGGGGTATTGTGCACCCCCATTGGCCATACAGTGTGTGCGTGGGGGGCGCGCATGAGCACGCAATATGCGTGTGTGTTGGGGGGGGAGTGCATGAGCATACACTATCTTATCGCTGCTCACTGAAGCTGAGCTCTCCCTTTCAACTGTAGGGCACTGCATTTTCAACTACTGTCATAGACAGCTGCTGCATTCATTGGTGAACTGTGGCCCCGCCTGCAAACACGTTGACTGAACTGGAAGACAGGGTGCCACATCTACGAAAACTCGGATGATGGCACTATGTTTCTTGCACATGCATGCAAGCAAACATAAAAATTTGCTCCAAACTAAGGAGAGCTAAGCTGATGGACCACCCAGCATGCTGGCCATCTTTTTTTTTTTGTAAAGCATGAAGTATGCCGCAGATGGAGTAACCTGACTCAACATTAATAGGCACTGTAGGAGGTAAACAGACTAAACATAAGCTGTATTCACATGGCATCTACTTGCCATCCCCATAGTTTCTGCCTCAGTTTGTGCAACGCTGCTGAGCACCATTCAGATGAATGCTAATTGTGGTGTTGCAGGATGCCCTTTAGTTGCTTCCTGTATTGTTAGCATTCTTCTGGTCAGCAACATGCGAGAACAACTGGCACCATTATGAGTGGTGCAAGCTGTTCAGACGGCTGCTCGAAATGCCGACAACAGTAAATGAAGCCAAGAAAAGAGGGACTGTGGTGAAATGCAATCCAAGCAAGAAAAAACATGCAGATTTCATTCACATGGCTGAAGTGGCAATGCTGTAACAGCTCTGCACCACTCACAACTGTGCAGAAAATGCCATGTGAATGGCCCTGTAGTCTGCATTCCTAGAACATTGCATTGGGGAAAGATAGAACACTTTACAATTTGCATTTACAGAACCCTGAAAGAAGTAAAGACTCTGATGTTAAAACACAGTAGAGATAATTTGTTAAGGGCAACACAGAAAACCAAAATCATAGAGTCTCAGCAAAAAAAAAAGGCCCATTGGCAGATCATGTCTGCTAATTCTTACCTGACAAACAGTGAATGACAGAGCCCTAGAGGTTCTTCACTCCACCTCCCCCCCCCCTTTCTGGTGAGATCTTTCCCAAGCCCTCGTATCTGTCCCACCCTCTTTCAAATCCTTCCACCTCCTCCCACAGCCTGCTCCACCTTATCAACATCCTCTCCATCAAAAAGTATTTCCTAGTACCTCTTTTAAACTTGTCCCCCCCACCCCATGCGCTAGCTTCTTAAGACTTGCCCCCGGTGTTTGTGTTTCCATTCAGTTTGAACCATTCCCCGAAAACCACTTTTTTTAACCCTTGGAGGGTATTTGTATTTCAGTCATTAAGCCATGGCCCCTCCCTCTTTCCCTTCTTGCCTCATGCACATTCTGTTAAGATCTGGTAACCTTTCCTCACATGTCCTTTCCTGTTGTTTCTGAGTCATCTTGGTAGCCCTCTTCTGCACTGCCTCTCCATCTTGCCTCTGTCCTTCAGAAGAAGACTTCAATACTGCACAGACAGTAGCCCTCCAGGTGAGGCCAAACCAGTGACATTTACGGTGGCAGCAGCACCACCCTGTTCCTGTTAGCAGTTCCTCATCCTATCCTACTGTACATCAGCATCCTATCTGCCTTGTCCATCTTCATAATGCATTGTGTGGTTACCTTTAGGCTGTCTGATATTACTACTCCCACTTTTTTTATTTTCTTTGATGTTTTCCATTACTACCTCCCTCATCCAACAGTATACTCAGTGCTAGGATTTTCTGCTCCCCCTCCTTTTGCATCACCTTGCACTTCTGGGTATTAAATGTTAACTGCCATATCTCTGTCTTTCAAATCTACTCAGCTCCTCTATTATGATTTTGTCCAACTCCTCACTATCAGCCCAACCACAGACCTCTGTATCATCTACAAAAAGGCATGTCTTGTCTTCATACTTTTCAAAGGAAGAAAGTAAAGGAAACAATAATGTATTAGGGTGGTAAAATATCAGTTCAGGTTGCATAGATTTTATACTGTTTTTCTAAAATTTGTGTATTGTGTTTGCCCCATTAAAAAATCATACCTAAAACGTTCATCCCATCCTTAAACTGAAGTCCCTTCTTAATTATCGGCTGAGGATCTTCTTCAACCAGTGTTTCATTTACAACTCCAAGGATGGAGTCAGTGATGTTCAAAGGTTCTGCAGGCGGAGGGTCGATCTTCTTGGTAACTGTTTGGATCTGATGAAAATGAGTAGCAAAGTCAGCTTTGCATTTATGCAAATCCTTACTCTTGTATTTAGGGATTTCAGAGCAAGTGACATCTCTGAGAAAATGTTAAACATCATTTTTAAGCACAGTTCTGCAAAAGTTCTGTATTCACTGTGTCTTCCCCTGTTTTGTTAATACTAAGGGCAGCTACTTTAAAGGAAAGCTGCCATCATTTTAAATTCCCCAGCCCTGGAAGCTTTGCCCCCTGATTAGGGGTTTCGCAAATGAAACCTCTTTTTTTCTGGCATTTGAACTTACTTTAAAAAATTTTTTAGAGGTCTGGGGTTCCGCAAAATGGCACACGCTGCACACTTCCATTTCAAAGCTAAGTACAGTGCTGCACTGCTCAGCTCCAATACACTTGTACTTAGTACTCAGTGTGCACCATTTTGCAGAATCCCAGACTTCTTAAAGATTAAAAAAATTAAGTTCAAATGACAGAAAAAAATATATTTTATTTGTGAAATCCCTAATTGGGGGTAAGGCTTTCAGGGTGGGGAATCTAAAATGATGACAGCTTTCCTTTAAAATAGCAATCTTGTGCCTCAGATTTCAACTGCTCCTTCTGGCTGTCTATATGTGATGCTGTAATCCTCTGCTGATGATTCCCAGTTGTTTGCTATGGAAATTGTTATGACGTCACTAGCCTGAGGTTATGGTGTCATGCATAGGCAAGCAAGAGGGGCAGATGAAGAATGAAAGGCAAGAATCCTGTTTCCATACAAATTCCCTCAGTAATGAAAAACAAGAGGGAGAAAAAACAGGAAAATTTGGGAATATAACTAGAACTGGGTATAATTCCCAAGGTTTCCCAGAGGTGACAAAGGTCCTTTGAAATGGACTCTTGGCCCAGTGGAATGAATATGTGTTTATAGAGCTTGAGGTCTACTAGTGAGGTTGACAAGTCAACAGAGACCAAAAGCCTTCTGCAAATATTGTTGGCCCTTGTTGTACTCTGAAATGATACAGTATATCACAAATGACAGACACTAGTTCAGTTGGCAGAACTGTTTTGTAACGAGCAGCGCCATGATTTTCCCATATTCTGGTGCTTAAAGTAATATTGTTACAGCTTCAGGACCAATTCATGCCACATTTTCCATGCATTTCCAGCCCAAATACCTTCCTGCAATATGGCAGTGCTAACCTTTGTCAGAGTTACACTGAAACAGAAACATATTGAAAATAATGGCAGGAAAAGGCCCAGTGGCCAAGCCTGTCCATTCACCATGCCTATCTACACTACCTAGGCCCTAGTGGCCATCCTACACCCTTACCTCAGCCCCCTTCCCACTTACTGTACTATGGCCATGTATGTGCCTGTCCCACCCTGACTTGATACTCCCCACTGATTTGGACTTTAGCTATCTTCTCAGGCAGCTTGATCCACTTATTCACCACTCTTTCTATGGCAAAGTGCTTACAGACATCCCTCTTGACTGGTTCTGGAAACTTGTGGCCCTTTAAAGTGAATATGTATGGTTGCCAGGAGAATGGCCACATAATTCCACATTAATCTTTTTAAGGCATAACACATGACAGTTTACTGGAAAATATGCACATGTCTTTGGTGGTTGTTAGGCACAAGGGACAGCCAAGTGCCTTTAAATAAGAAGGGCATCTATTAAATTTCCTTATAACAGCAGACTCTGAAGTATGTTATCCCACTTACAAAATGGCTAATTTAAAAATAAAAGATTAAAAAAGTATATTTGTGCTTTTTTTAAGGTAAAATAAGGTTTTGGAGGAACATAGTTGCTGGTTACAGTGTCTATTAGAAACACAGACATTGTTAGCAGAAAGAGACCAACGGTCCATCCAGTCTGCCCTGTTTTAATTAACCGTACCTCATGACCTTCTGTCTAGATAGGGTTTTTACCCTTGCCTCCCTCCCTCAAGCTCCTGCCTTAGTGCTACTCCCTGTGTAACTGTCAAACCACATACTCTGTCCCAGCAATGCCTGAACTCATTGCTTTCACCACTTCAATTGGTACGCTGATGTCTCAGCCACTCTTCCCCATGAAGTAAACTTTTCTCACATCCCTGCTGACTCTCCCCACCACCGGCTTCCATTTATGCCCCTTGATATAGACCTGCTATTTCTGCTGAAAGATTCTCTCACTTTACCTTGGTTATTACTTTCAGGAACTCGAAGGTCTCTCTCATTTTGCTACTCTCCCTTCTGACCTCCAGCAATTACATATTTAGGGCCCTAAGCAGATACTCACAGCATCTGCCCTGTTGGCTCTGAATCATTCTGGGTACCCTATACTGCACTGTCTTCAGCCTGTCTCTTTGTTTCCTCATATGGGGATTCAAGAAATGAGCACAGCATTCCAGATGTGGTCTCACCAATGATCTGTAGCAAGGTAGTATTACCTCCTCCCACCTGCTATGGAAACCTATCCCAATGCACCCCAATATTCTGCTTGTCTTGCTGTAGGGCTTGTTGCATTAGCTGGTTTGTTTTAGGGAGTCACTTATGATGACTGACCAGTCCACTATCCTCAGCTGCAAATACAGAGCAGAATTAGTCATTTAGAACAGCTACCTTCTTCGTATCATCCTCTGTTGGCCTCCCCACCAGGGAAGGAGAACCTGTCTAAATTCTTTCATGATGATTTGCATACAAACACTAGACATCTACCATTTCAAGAAACATTTTTTCTTCTCCATATTAATTCCCTGATTTTTTATAAATTGACTGTGGCTGTGGAGTTCTATAGGATCATAGTCCATAGATGAAAAAATAGATCTATCTCCCCATCAAATTACAAATTACTTTACTGTTAACATTTATTTATTATTATTCGTTTTTATTATTGCATATTTTGTGCTGGCTCCCCAAGCCCCAGAACAGGTTTTCCAGGCTCCAGCAATTGCTCCCTCATACTTGGGCTTACCCCCCCCACCACCCAGAGTGCGGCCAGCAACAGTTGAACTCTGGTGCCCGGGGATGGCAATGGAGCTGGCTCATTAGAGGGGGATGGTATTTTGTTTTGCTGTAAACTCCTCTGGGGCAGGGATGTACAATGATGACCTGAATCTACCCCACCCCCTAAACGTGCAGGCGCCGACCGCAGCCGAACTCCAGGCTTCCACCAGGGGGTCTTCATGTGTCGGATACTCAATCCCACCTCCCCCCAGAGTAGGACAGCAGTTCACCAGATGCTCAAACCCACTCCCCCCGGCCAGCCCTTCGACTCCTGGATCTGTTCCTGAACCCGGGTCTTCGGCGCTGCGGACGATGATAGTGTCTCTGCACCAGCGGGCTGGCATTTATTTATTATTTTATTATACCTGGATAATCCATCCAGTTACAGTAAAAGATGAAGACCCTATCAAGATTCAAGTCTGCAGCTGTGGCCTGTTGGTTAGAACACAGAACGGTGAGCCAAGAGACCATGGGTTCAAATCTTGACACAGCCACTGGCTCAGTTTGATACCCTGAAGTTGTCACTGAGTAAAATGAAATGCTGTATTTTAGATGGGCAAACAAAAAACAATTAATCTATTGAAGGACTAGGTTGTTAGGTTAGGTAATTGAAATTAAACAACAGGCAGCATATAACAAATGAATGATAAGTGACTAAACTTCATCTTAAGCACCTGCCGCAACATATTTAAAAAGAAAAAACAAGACTTTTAGAAGCCAAATAATTTGAAAACCTACCATTAAAGCTGAAAGCATTTTAATTATTTCATGCTTTGCTCTCCTAGCAAATTGATTCTACAACTAATTATAACTAGAAGTGGTGGCATATCTTGGAAGGGGAGAGAAGTGTATAGTAGATGAGCACGTTAATTGGCAACCCTCCCTTTCTCCTCAACAAGAGCCTAACCAGTTAGCAACTGGTTAATATTCAATTACCAGATATGGTTACAGGTCTTTTAACTGCCTGTCATTACACAACAAGTGCCAATTAAGGAGAAATGTTTGAAGTGGCATTTAGTAATGCTGTGTTGGATCAGTGCTGACATATTATAGGTATTACAGCTAATGAAACTCAGAACTGTGGTTTGCTGCACAGACTTAACAACAGCACAATAATACCCCGAAGTGCAGGCATGCTCCAGCAAGATGATTAGGAGGGCAACAGTGACAAAGGCATATAGATGATCCCAGTATCATTACCCTGTCAGTTTCTGCCAAACCTAATAGATCATATGATTATTATAATAATTCTTATTGAACATTTTAATTTCCATATAAACTCCTGGCTCCGGATTTCTGAAAGCAGATACAGTGCTTGCATCAGTCAGTGCAGCCACACCGTGCAATGCCGTATGTGCACCATGTCCGAATGCCGCAGCTACTGTATACCTGATTTTATAATATTGGATGCAGTTATGGCACTTGGGCCTGCTTTATGACAGTTTATGTCTAAGACTACAGCAAGACTCTTCTAGAGGCATGCAAGAGACCACAGCATGGACACATGTTGGATCACGGAAATGTGGTCCAGCTGGTTTCTAATTGGTGCAAGGGATTTAAAATCTTGTTTTTATTTTGCTGCATGTTAAGTGTGGCGTTTATCTGAGTCACCCAGGACTTGTGGCAAAGAATGAGCTTTGAAATTCTCACACCACTTTTTGCAGGCATATTATGAGGGAGTTCCTAAGAAGAAATCACCAATAACGTCTAATAATGTTAACTTCTTACATCACTCCAAGCTCTGCCACTAAGGCCCTGTCCACATGTGCATTATTTTTCAAAAAGGTTTTTAATTACATTTTGCTTTCCATGTTTGAGCATGATGTTGGAGCGTTGGCACTACACTCCAACACCATGCTTGCTTGCTTGAGTTACCAGGGACAGAACAGTTACGGAAGTTTCCTTAAACCATGTTACAGCATCCACACTACTGTTAACACGATTTATGGGCATCCGTATTGGTCTGGACCTGTGCTAGAAACCTACTCCGATCAGGGTTCTAGCATGTTTTTTAAACACAGTTTGTAGCATGGTTTTATTGTGCTACTGTGTGGATGTGAACTGTATTTACCATTCTTGTAATGTTACAGACTGCCAGTAACATTACAAGAATGCAAGTGTGAACAGAGCCTAAAAGGGAAAGTAATCCAGCATCAGTGTTGTCACAGGTAGATGGCAATTGAAAAAAAAACAAAAAACAATAAACTATTCCTGAAGTGTACAAATAAGGTCATAATGGCATCACAAGTTCTAGTGACAAATAAAAATGACTTTTGCTTCGCACTGGTGGTTTATAAATGTCCCCAGAACCTCCCAATATCATTACAGCCTTACTATGTACACTTGAGTGCACTTTATTCCTACAATATTATTATTTTATATACTTAACCTGCTTTTTATGGAGAAAATATGAATTATCGGTGGCTAACCAGCAACCAAGATGGCATCTTAATCTAAAAGCTCCACAGCTCCAGAGCCAAGAACCCGTCTGAATCCTCCATGCGGCCGAATCCCATTAGATCAATTCTATTCCAGCAGTAATGGGAAGTACTCAACTAGCACTCGGCTGAAATTTGGGGAATTTCGAGTGATGATTGTTAAGATAGCTGCTTTAGAAACCAGGCCAACTTTATCATACAAGGCCACATGGCGCACGCCGCTCAGGGGGGAGATGAACCTCCATTAGGGAAATGTTTTCATCGATCATTACGAGCACTGATGCCCTCACGCTAGCAGCCAACATGACCACAGTCAGCAACTTGATGCCACAATCGTTAGTACAGAGCAACAACATATTGCTTAGAAGGACATCATTCAAGGCCACTGTGCTACTCTACGAGATCAGGCTGTACAAATACGGCAAATGCAAGACAAACTGGAGGACTTGGAGAACAGGAGCCGCCGCAACAACTTGTGGCTCCTTGGCTTTCTAAAGGGATGTGAGGGAAGGCAAGTGCTACCATTTTTACAACAGGCACTTCCATAAATCCTTAAACTTCCTTCAACTACCAGAATTACAACTGAACGGGCGCATCGCTCACTACAACTCAGGCCTGCACAGGGAGATAGGCCCTCGGCCTATTATTGCCCGAATTCTAAATTTCACTGAAAAAGCTGCTATTCAGGCTAGAGCCAGAGATCTGGGGCAGCTTTGCTGGAAAGGTCACAAAATTATGATATTTCAGGATTACTCCACTGATCTAGCATCCAAATGCAAGGCATTCGCGGATGCTAGCCGGGCACTCCTTATTCTGCAGATCCCTTTCTCCCTACACTACCCTGCCATTCTACAGATCATGATTAATGGCACACCACACCAATTTAACACTCCAGAAGTTGCCTTGGTATTCATAGCAGAAAGGTCGCCTAAAGTACAAGCTCCCTCACCCAACCTGATCTTGAGTGCAACCCAAAATTGCGAATGTCAAGATAAGGGAGACATCACCAAGGCCATCTCTCAGACTCCTCTTCTCTCCCCACCGAAGGACTTGGAACCTCGGAACAGAAAATCTGGAAAAAGTCTACGAAGTCTCCACAATCCAAAAGGGAACATCCCCAGGATCGAAGATGGCCACCAGAGAAGTGGGACCAGAACACTCAACTCCTCAATACAGACGACACCGACTATACCAGCCCATACTTCACTCAAAATCGCTATTCCTTATTACGGGACCTCCCAGACACAGACTCCCGTGAAGAGAGGGACACTAACTCCATTTCCCCCAAGTCTACAATGCACAGGGAGACACTTGATTCATCGGCCTCTCTCACGGATACCTCATTCCCCTTGCAAGACCCGGACTGGCACACTGAGGCTTCTCACTCTTCACCAGGCCTTAGCCCAGAAATTCAACCTGTGGATCAATACCAGCAGTCTTCAGAAGAACATCCGGGCTGATGTACTTTTGCAGTCAGATAAGTACAATAGATTCTGTATGTTGAGAAGTATGGGGATGGTAGAGCTCGGGACACTCAGACAATATTCGTAACAGAACTTGGGTAAGGCATATTTCACATGCCCACTCCCTCACAGTTAAAACGCCTGTTGGTCTGAGTATTATCATCCACTCTGTGACATTCTACTCACCCCGCTTAATGTTAAAGTCACTGTTGATTCACTGTTAAAATGTTAATGTCACTGGTGACTACTGTTAAACTGTAAATGTTCCTTGCAAGCCCGGGTAAATGTTTTACTGGGGAATTTACTGCAGTGAACTGTGCTGGCGATTAAGAGAGATTCTTAGCTGCACTGGGAGAGTAACACTAACATTGTTGTGTAAGTCGCTATTGTTTCTCTCACCCTGTAGGTCTCCATTTCCTCAAGAAAAGGGCAAACTCTACCTACTGAAGTAACATACACCCCTCAGGGCCTTAGGCCCACCCTCGGGTCCCTACACTGGCCACTGTTGGACCTTCCTTATCTTGTGTGCAAGGGAATTATTGGTCGGCAGGCCCCGTGTGGCTCTGGACCATGGATCTACAAATGGTCCAGATTCATAACATCATTACCACACTCTTTGGTCCACCTACTCTTAACCTATTCACTGGGAACATTAGGGAAAATTCCCCATCAATCCCATTTTCATCTCTCCCACACCTCACAGAAGAGATTGGGCATATCATTGGCTGGGGATCCAGCTGGTTAAGTCCCCTCTTCAACCTCACTGCTGTTCTTTTTGTTATTATAACTAATAAGAATTCTAGGTAAAAGTGTACAGGTATAAGTATTTCTTTCTGGTTTTTCTGTCCAGTACATATGGATAACTGCTTAAGGGCCCCCGAAGATACTTAGGAGCCACCCTAAATGTATGTTTTCCGATTCCTACTGCCCCCTGTAGGTCTAGAAGGGGAATGGACTTCCTACTCTTCCTCAGGAAAGTCCTGGGCCTCCCTTCTGTAACTACCCCGCTGATAATAGGCATATTTGACAGGCTTAGTACTTCTCAGTAGCAGAATGGCCGACATCACACTCCACACCTGGAATATTAGAGGGTTAAACACCCAGATTAAACAGAAGAAAGTTCTGACCCACCTGAAATGTCTACATTCAAAAGTAGCTTTTTTACAAGAGACTAAACTCACTGAAGATGACCACACCAATATGATGACAGACTGTGTGGGACAGCAGGTGCACTCCAATGCCCGCTCTAGGAAACACGGGGTCCTCATTCTTTTACACAAATCTCTACCATGGACTCTTATTAATACACTCTCTGGCCCTGATGGCAGGTGGGTAATGGTGACATACGATGCCCCTACTGGCCCGATTACCCTTTGTAACCTCTGCCCCCAATGAGGATGCCCCACAATTTTTCCACAACCTTGCGAAGGCACTACTGGAATTTACCCCCCGCCCCCAGATTGCCCCTTCTCCTGGGTGGTGACTTTAATCTAACACTAAGCCCCTCCCTTGATTAGAATTATGGAGGTAAAGAATCTCATCTTAGGAGTGGGAAAGCATTACAACAGCTGATCTCAGACCAGGGCCTCACAGAGATTTGGAGACTTTTTCACCCCAGAATCAGGGATTATACTTTCCACTCTGCCCCACATGGCTCATATAGTTGGCTAGATTTTTGGCTCAGTTCACCCAGTTTCACCACAAAAACTCTTGATGTTGCCATCTTTCCATGAATCGTATCAGACCATGCCCCAGTCCAGTTCATGATTCAATGGTACCCTATAGCCCCCCACCCAAACACTGGAGACTAGATCCCCTGTTAATGAGGGACCCAGATTTTGTCCCCTGGGCTCGAAATGAGGCCTCTCTTTTTATTGCTGAAAACCCCACACTAGATACCTCAGTGAGTAATACCTGGGAGGCCTTTAAAGCCTCTATGAGGGTAGTATTATGGGATTTGCAGCTGCTAAGCACAGAGAAAGGGAACATCAGTTAGCTGCCCTCAAGCAGAAATTAGCAGCAGCTGAGGTTACTTTCAAGGCTATGCCTTAACCTTCCAATCATTCTACACTGGGTAGAACTATCCTAGGCCTTAGATTCACCATCAACCAGCTTCTTAATAGGAAAGTGGAAGTGACTATCCTTCGCCTTTGCCATACGTTTTGAGAAGGAGGAGACAAAGCTGGTAAAGTCCTGGCTTACCAATTTCGTAAGCAACAAGCCAGTAGGTACATCTCCAGGCTGAAAGACAAACAAGGAATACTGGGTACTTCCCCAGAGGCCATTAATACCACAATGGCCTCTTTCTATAGATCTCTTTACTCCTCCTCACACCCAGAACCAAACAAGGACACCCAGCCTTTCTTAGATGCTTTACAACTACCCAAGTTGAATCCTCAACAGAAATGCCTTCTTGAACTTCCTATCTCCCGTACTGAGGTAGACTCAGCCATTCAAGGTCTGAAACTGGGGAAATCACTTGGTAATGATGATTACATAGCAGACATTTACCAGGCACTTGCTCCAACTATCTCCCCACTCTTAGCAGAGGTCTTTCAAGCGATAGAGTTCAAAGGTACTCCCCCCATGCATGAGGCTACCATTGTAGTCATCCCTAAAAAGGGCAAGGATACCACAGACTCAGGAAGTTACTGCCCGATCACACTTATTAACACTGACAGCAAACTTTCTGCCAAACTTTTGGCAACCAGACTTGGCCCTATACTCCTTGAACTCATATACCCTTCACAGGTGGGTTTCATCCCAGGTCGACATAGTTCAGACCACCTGTGGACCCTTATGAGCCTTATGTAGCTCTCTAAATCTCTTCCCACTCCAGCGGCTGCTGTAGCAGTGGACTTTGTGAAAGCATTTGACTTGGTAGAATGGGACTATTTATATCTAGTCCTAGCACATTTCGGGGTGGGTGAAAAATTTCTCTCAAGGATACAAGCCCTAAATGATTCCCCAACAACCACAGTCAACACAAACTCGGTCTTGTCACCTCCATTTCAGCTGGAATGAGGAACAGGACAGGGCTGTCCCCTTTCTCCTCTTCTGTTTGTTCTGACGGTGGAACCCCTGGTCTGTGCTATACGAACCCACCCAAACATTGCAGGCCTTATAGTCAGATGTACAACATATACAACTCTGATGTACGCTGATGATCTGCTCCTCCCTCTAGCAGATGCTCAAGGTTCCATACCCCCATTGCTTCAACTCGTAGAGGTTTTTACTAACTACTCAAGCCTAAAGCTCGATGAGAACAAGAACCTAATTACTTCCCTTAAATGCCCTCTGTACCTAACAGATGGTGACTTCTGTTGTCCTCCTTTGGGCCCCCAAAGGGATAACCTACCTTGGTATCCTCTTGACCCTATCTCTAGACACAATCTGGCAAGTCAATATACAGCCCCTTCTTTCTTCTATTAAGGTAGAATTCAAATGATGGAAACTCCTCAACCTCACCATGGCTGGAAAAATTGCAGCAATAAAAATGGTCTCTGCCACTAAACTTTTTTACCTACTTATGCATATCCACATTCCCCTCCCCAAACAATGGCACATGCCCATTGACAAGTTGTTTGGGGACTTCCTCTGGGATGGTTACAAACACAGATATAGTCGCTCCAAGCTTAGGGCCCCCTGGGAATAGGGGGGCTGGAATCTCCCCTGGGTTGAAGGATACCAGCGGGCCTTTCTCCTAGCCCAAACTATTAAATGACTGCAACACCCCCTTTCCCCACAATGGTTCCAAATGGAATTAGATGTCACAGAAACTGTAAACTCCTCTTCACTCTTGATGTTAGAAAACACCAACAAATATAAGCCCAACAACTGATTCTAGGTGAATCTTTATCCACAATAGAAGTCTCCAGAACCAACTGGTTTGCCACTCATCGGAAACTGAAAATGGACCCTCTCCCATGTTCCCACATTCACCTGTGGCAAAATCCTACCATTAAGATAGGAAGAGCTTGGGTTTACTGGAAATGCTGAGCTAATTTAGGTATCAATACACTCGGAGACCTAATAGACCCATACCATAAGGCTCTCCTCACCTTTCAGTCCCTTTAGAGATTATGGGATATTCCCTGTCAAGCCTTTGGAGATACCTCCAACTCAGAGAAGCAGTGCGCCATTACCTAAGTCCACCCACTGCATCCAATATGCCCTTATCTCTACACTTTTGGCTACAACACCTGAAGGGCCTCTCAGGTCGCATATATACTCTAATCAGGGATACTCTTCCCTCTCAATCTGAAGCAGCCAAGCAAAAATGGGAGACAATGCTACAACTTTCTATTTCCTCTCAGGCCTGGGAGCAGGCCTGGAAGAACACACATAGCTGGTTCAGGGATGCTAGGTCTTGACTAATTCAAAATAAAATTGCTCATTCATGGTACAACCCCCCCTCGGTTCTCCATAAAGCCAAACTTCTAGAGTCAGACCATTGCTGGAGATGCCAAGGGGTGGGGGCCTGGCTCCACATATTGTGGACCTGCCCACGAATCCAATCTCTATGGCAAGAGATACAGGAGGTAGCTTCTAAAGCATTAAACCACCAAATTTCTCTTAGCCCCCTTTTCTGCCTCCTGGGAATTACCAGTGCCCTCCCTATGCTACCGTCACTGGACTATAAATGGGTCGCCCTACTGTTTTTACAAACCAAGAGAGCCCTGATCAGCAAATGGAGATCGACACAAGTCCCCACAGCCAGGGAAATATTATCTTCTCTATCAACTCTGGCCAAACTAGACAGAATTTCCCACCTGCAAACATACCAAATTTCCTCATTTAGATGCTGCTGGGCTCTTTATCTCAGATATCTGTATGCCCAGACAGATGTCAGATGAACAAGCCCTATTCCTACTGGATTTTGCCTGAATATGCTGCCCAGTGCTGGCTTAGTGTTTCCAGACACTAGCTAGAGGTCAACACCCCTTTTCTACTCAAACCCACTAGAACCATAGCTTGAGACTCCTGGGTATTTATACCAATGCTTGCTCTTATTGTAACTGTCTGCATCTACAAAACTAACTAAATAAATAAATAATGTTTTGCTCTTTTTGCCTATTGTTAGTACTGTAGTTCATGTCAAGAACTAGAATTCTTCGGATATATTTGTCTGTGTTTCAGGTTAAAGAAGACTTTTGCAGAACATGCATACACTGGTGGCCCAATTGTTCCCCTGATGCCTCGAAACGAGATCTGCCTCACCATATCTGTCATAGAGCTTTAGTCAAGTGTTCCTATGTTCAGCAAGAATGTCGAAAGAGACCCCTTTCTGGTGAGTACAATAATGGGGTATGCACCTAAAAAGTCATGTAGTCACTTATAGGTTATCTCTTTTCCTTTTACCCTTGTTACAACACTTTTTCTACTTGCCTCCATCCCCCTTTATTGGAGGTAATAGATTGGGGTTGATGTGCTCTGTATCCATATTACTTGACAGCTATGATGTCTGTAACCTTACTGTCGCCTATACCTGTACACACCAATATCTGTAACTTGTGGATTTTTGCTACTGCCTTTTATTAATCTTAAGTAATTGTACACTGCCAGATTATATGAAGACCTCGGCCTTACTGATGCACGTTAAGGTAACATTTCCTTTCTGAAATAAGTAAAATGTTACAACAAAAAGAAAATATGACTTATCTTGGAGATACTTGCAATTTGCTATTTTCCTTTTAGAAGTTATAAAGACTAGTAGTCGTAGTAGTAGTATTATTAAAATGTTTATTTATACAGGATTAAGAAGAGCAGCTCCAAAACACAATTAGGGCTGCAAAATCCCTCTTTACAAGGTGCAGCTGTTTGATATCAGTTTAAACAATAGTTTCATATGTAACAGTACAATATCATAAAAGATACAACAAACAGGAAGCACATAACATTTTCTGGAGGCATCCTTATGTATACAATACTAAACCATCTGTTACACGAGCAGCGAAAACACAACTCATGCTTCATTGCAGTATTAAATTTAGCCTTGGTCATATTCTTTGTTTTGAGAACGGGTGAAAGGTAATTCCAAGTTATTTTTTTTTTGTTTTTGTTGAATGGGTAAGTGCACTAGAGAAATTCTGCCTATTTTCAGGCACGCCCAAGGAGAGGGGGATACAGAAGAATGCCAACTGACCTTGAACCAGATTAAGCTGTTGGTGGTATTTTTAGTGAATGAGAGGAAATTTGGCCAGAACAGCAGGGAAACTTCCCCTACTCTTTTCGAGAAGTGCCATGGGATCTTTAACATCCACCTGAACTACCATCAGAACAGGCAGTTGGGACCTCGGTTTAACGTCTCACCTGAAAGACAATATGTTATAGCGGCTTGATACTGCAAAGTCATTGTTGCAAATCTGTTTTTATTTTTCAGAACTACCAAGTTTGCTACTCTCCTCAGTGCACCTATCCTGGAATGAACTTTTTTTTTTTAACTAATCCATTTATATGTTGTTCAAAATGAAGTTTTTGATCTATATGCACCCTTAAATACTTATATGATGAAACCTGGGTTAAGCTGCTACCATTTACAGTACTGATTTGCAAGATGCCATTGTTAGGATTTTTCCTGAAAGTATCTGTATCAAATAGCATGGTCTGGGTCTTTTTGGTATTTAAAATAAGATTTGAAGAGGTGAACCAGTTTTGTAATATATTAAAAGCTGACTGCAACCTGTTTTCAACCTCTCTAGAATCTGATCTCACAGAAACCAGGATTGTGTCATCAGCATAAAGCCTAATAAAGGTAGATTGTATTAGGCTGGGAAGCTCATTAATATATATAATAAATAACAAGGGCCCTAATATGAACCCTTGTCATACACCACAAGTCACTGGAAGGAGTTTAGAATATGTACCTTCCACCGCTACCAACTGTGATCTATCTTCTAGATATGAGTGGAACCAATTTAATGGCTCTTCTCCTAAACCTATTTGTTTCAACCTATGTGTCACTATACAATGGTCAACCAGGTCAAAGGCTTCTGATAGGTCGATGAACACCGCCCCCACAGACCTCGACTCCCCAAGTGGGGTCGATACTAGATCTATAAAATCCATGAGTGTGGTGCCTGTTGACATACCCCTCCTGAAACCTGCTTGAAATTTATTATATTTTTCGAGGTAATTTATAAGTTGGCTGTGGACCAGTCTCTGTAGCAAGTTTGAAAGAATTGATAATAGGGCAATTGGCCTATAATTTGTCGGCCCAAAGTCAGAACCCCCTTTATGTATAGACAAAATTTTTGCCATTTTCTAAGAACCCGGAAAACTAACATCCTGCAAACTCTTATTAAAAAGCTCAGTTAATGGTTGAGCCTCGAAAACAGAATCTTTCAACAATCTAATTTCAACATCATCAAGACCACTAGCCGTATTTGGTTGTAACTTATTTATTTCTTTTATGACATCTTTCTTGGCTATGATTTTAAATCTAAAGGCAGGGACATTTTTTTTTTTTGTTAGCGCGGGTGCCTTTAGTTTCAAATTTAAGACACCCTATATTATTATTTCTACTAGGGATGTCTAAGTCAGGAAGTTCAGTAAAATATTTATTTAAGGTGTTGGCTGCACTGTCAGGGTTTTGTAAAACTCCATTCTCAGTGACCTTTATGCCCTTTGGATTTACTGATGAGTTGGTAAGAGATTTTAATAGAGCCCAATATCTCTTGGGGTCTTTTGTTTCACTGATCTTACGACTGAAGTATAGTGCTTTTGCTTTCCTAACCTCATGGGTAATTTTATTTCGTATCTTTTTAAAATGGTCCCACGCTGTCTGATTTAGGGTTTTGCTGGCTTTCCTTCATAGCTGTTTTATTTTTTATAGAATTAATGTTTTTAGTTTGCCATTCATCCAAAGTAAGTGACATGATTTCCTCACTTTCTTTTTGTCGGGAGCACATACTTATAGAAACATTCTTTTGAATTCCTCTACTGCCATGTCTAAGTCAGGGATGAGGGAAATCCTATACCACTTTTGTCGTTTTATGTAAATCTGAAAGAGTTGTTTGTTATATTTTTTGTAACATCTCTTTACAATAATTATAACTCTTTGTGGGTGAAAATCAATTTGTTCGGTTCTAATGGTGCAGGATACAACATTATGGTCCCCTAAATTAAGGGGACAAACATTTGTTCCTGAGACCACGGTACCAGAGGACACAAAAATTAGGTCTCATATGTTTCCAGGACAGTGGGGTGCTTTAAGCAGGCACTGAAGACCTATTTGTGGGGAAAAGCATACCCTGAATTCCTCCGATTTTTATCTGTATTTATTGTCTATCGTTTTTAGCTTACTGTGCAGCACCTTGAAGCACGTTATATCAAATAAAATGTATTATTATTATTATTATTATCTATTTTCTCTTTCTGGTCGGAGTTGTTACCACTTATTCCAGATTTAAAATCTGGAACGATTCCTCCAATTTCTGGCCTCTTGCCCCCCACCCCTCACCAGGCAGTCTTAAAATCTATCTGCTAGAAGATAATATCTCCAGACAATTATAATGATTATACAGGAATATTTTAAATATAGCTGGAATGGGCAATGTGACTGAATCTTTTTTTTATTAAAATACAACTCTTAATGTACTTCAGAGAGTATAGAGAGTATAGGGATCATCCATATGTTGCCCTCAGGTTGCACCAGGCAACAAGCAACTTGTTGTTCAGTGTAGCTTCCTGGTGAAACATTTCAATAAATAAAAATTACTGGTGACAATAGCATTGCAAGGGGTGTAGGCAGCCAGTCTGAACCTTGCAATGACCTGTTTAAACTAAAAAAGAACTGTATTCTATTCTTGGATGAGCTGGCAACAATTTTCAGGCACATTGCCAAATCGCTGTTATTTATAATATTGTGTTAATGTTTAATTGTGGATGAGCTATTGTTTTGCTTCCCAATGCACTGTTTTTATTATGTACTTATCCATCCTTATTGCTATACTCTGCTATCTATTGTACAGTGGGCATTTATATTAATATACAGAGGTAATGGGATATTTGGAAGAATTGTTAAATGAAATGCTTTGTACTATGTAATTTTTTTTAGAATGTTATTTATGTAAAGCATCACTCTGCCAATATTTTTTTAAATGAACAAATCTTTGGTAATGTATGATGGCTTGTTTTCTTTGCATTATGTGTAATGACCAAACAGCCAACCAATAAAGCTAATTGATTAACTGATATTATCATTATTATTACTATATAAATACCTTTATTCTTAGATGGAGCTCTTGATGTATCAAAAGAAACTTTAAAAAACATAATTTTTGCACCGGCCCGGTGGTGTTGAAGGTTGAGGTGCTGGACTCCACACCTTGTGCCGCGCTGGTGACCCATGTTCAGGAATGAGCGTGGGCCACCATGGGTTGGCAGGGGAGGAGATGGATCAAGCATCTGATAGACTGCTCTCCATCTCCGGGAGGGAGAGATCAGCGGCTGGTGCATGCCTGACCCACAGAGGTTGGGGCTTGGTCACCCAGAGCCACAACAATATGGGGCAGGAGCATGGCAGATGCTTGATGTGGGTGCTCATGGGAGCATGTGCGACTCTATCATAGGTGTCATTGCACACCACACACCCCAAGGAGGCACGAAAACCAGAAAAAGGAGCAGTGCAGCAGATGAAGGAGGACTACTTGCAGGCCCTGCTCCTGGCTAGCCATGACGCTGGCCACACTGGATCTGGTCCCAGAGGGGGGTTGGGGAATCCCACTGGCCCTGCTGGGGGGGGCAAGCCCTGGGGGTAAGTTCCAGCACCCGGTGGTGGATGCCAGGGGATGGGGCTGGGGGCACCACCAGATGGGGGACTACACTGCAAAAAAAAAAAAAAAAAAAATTGACACAGTTCAGCTTGTATTTCTTAACTATGCACAGCAATTTGAAAACAAGGACACTATGCCATTGACTTTGTCTGTTCAGACTGTTTGTCTACACCCAGCATAACGACCCTCTGCTTGTGACAACATGTGCTCAAATAGCAACAAAACCGATCTGACCTGATTTCACCAGATAACTGGAAAATTCAAAATCCTAACCTAATCTGAGCCTGGAATCCCATGCTACACCACCCACACAAATTAATAAAACAAGTGCTTTGTGCCCAGGACTGCCCTCTCTCTCACCCTCTCCCATGAAAGATGATCCTTGATATCAAGGGTTCCACTGGGAGTTTAAGGCAACCCCTCACACCATTCCAAGTATGATAATCCCTGACGCCCCATGACATCCACTTCTTCTCACTATCTGGGTTGCCCCTGAATAAAAGACTGTAATGGTCTCAGCAGGCTGGCTCGGTTACCAAAATTGAAATAAATAAACTATCTTATGCCAACAAGATCTCTGGTGGCCAGGGGCACCCCCCCTTCCCTTAATCCTATGAAAGATGATCCCCGATATCCAGTGGTAACTCCCCCTGATGTGCAAGAATGAAAATACATTGGTACACTTAATACTGGAAGGAGTAGCTACAAGGGAAACATCATGATGACCTACAGAAAGAGGGTCTGGAAACAAGGCCAAGAGTAGAAGCTGCAAATAATACCAAAGCCTTCTTCCAGTTTAGAAACAGAAAAGGGAAGGTGAATGGGGAGTTGACCCCTGAAAACAAGGGTACAAGAGTGTGAGCCAGAGGTGATGACTGGGATGCTGAGGAATAGTTTGCTCACCAAAAATCCCCCAGCGGGTGCTGAGGGCCTATGGCATCAAGGGTAACTATGATGCAGCCTGCAGACACCACGCTCACCCTGGTAGATTACCCAGCAAAGATCAAGCCAGATAAATCCCAAGGCACAAATGGGCTTCACTGTAGGATTATAGCCCCACAAGAGGTACTCGAGGTAATACCATAACTAATACCGTAATTCAGTATGGGGTGAGATGCACAGTTGTGGTGCCATCCTTCAGATTAGATGTTAAACCAAGGTCCCTTCTGTCCATCTCTAGTCACTGTCCAGATGGAAATTAATAATCCCATGGCATTTACTGAATAAGAGTAGGGTAGTTTCCCCAGGGTTATGGCCAACATCCTCCCTGTCAATAAACAGGTCCATGTAACCTACACACAGGACACACCTGGAAGCAAGCTGTCATAGGTTAGTCTGCCTTTTCTGATCATAAATTACAAATAAATATAGTGGAGCTAATGGAACAATTGGCCAGGCCTCTTGCGGTAATCTTTTATGAGTATTTTCTATACAGGTTTGATGCCAGAGGACTAATGTGGCCAATGTGGTTTCCATCTTCAAGATGTTCAATGTCGGACATAACCAATTATAGACTGGTCAGCCTAACATCAGTACTCAGAAAGTCCTGGAATCTATTATCAAAGACTGAATAATGGATCACTTGTGTAATGCCCCAGAGTTGGGGCATCCCAGTAATTAAATAAAGTTTAGGGGTTTACAGGTGCCCAGGGTGCCTGTGGTATGTGTGGGCAGCTGGGTATAATAAAAAGGGGCCCATCTGGAGTAAAATTTCCCCTCCTAGCAAGGAGAAACACTTTAAATAATAGAAAAAGTGCCCTGTGCACTTAAACATGGTCAAAAGACAGAATTAATTGCAGCAAATTACAATGGCTTAGACAGAATGCTGTGCTGAGCTGCTCATGCACAGCTTTCCAGTCCAAAACACTCTAGAATTAGAAGTGATAGCTTTTGAAAAGTTTTTCAGTTTTTCTGTGTAGTTCCTGCTAGCTGTGGAGAAGAGAGGACGCAAATTCTTCTGCCTGTGTCTCCTGTATGGTCTAAGTAGTGTCTCCCTATCTGTGCCGCTTGTCACTAATCACAAAGCGGAATCTATAAAGGACTTTTTCTTCTCTAATCTTCTCCTTTCCTACCGTCACCCCCTTCCCGCTCTACATCATGCACTCCTGAAGAAAGGCTGTACCTAGCTGTCACTCCTGTACTACCTACAGCACAGGGCTAGACATAAAAAAATGTGACACTCTGACTAGAAGCCTGCTCAAGTTCCTAGCCCAAAGGCTGCTCCTGATAGCTGGTGACATCGAGTTGAACCCAGGTCCACCACATAATATCCCTATACCAACCACAGCCAAAGCTAATAAAGGCCTATTACTAGCCCATATGAATATAAGGAGTCTTACGGGGCACCTGGCTGAGCTTGAAGCCTGGGTAAAACTGATTAACCCTGACATCCTGTGCCTTACTGAAACATGGCTCAATCCCAATATCCTAGATGCACACTGCGCCCTGCCTGGGTATGCCATCATTCGGCAGGATCGAAGTGGTTCAAAAAGGGTTGGGGGCATTGCCATTTATTACAAAAGTCACCTCTCATTAAAAGCGGTTCAAAATCCTGGCCCCCACATGCGCTGTGAATCGTTACATGCTACACTGTCCCTAGAAGCCAAACACTTGCACATCCTGTGTTTGTACAACCCACCCACTGGAGGTTTGGAAAGTCTCCAGATCTTACTACAACACGTGTCTCAATCCGTGAAACTGAATGAGTGTATCCTGTTGGGGGACGTCAACTTAAACTGGCTAGGCCCGAATCAAGGCAACCTTGCATCTATGGTCCAAAAATATAACTTTCACCAACTTGTAACAGAATGCACGAGAATGACTAACATGCAGACAGAAACGCTATTAGACTGGGTTCTCACCAAGAGGCCTGACCATGTATCCAAAACCACTGTACTTGCGGACTCTCTGGCAGACCACTCTCCACAGGTCTGTCACTGGCGTTCCCTGTCAGCCGCCTGCTCCCTCGGTCCCGCCTCATCACCATTACCAACTTTGCAGCACTTGATGTACAAGCATTTCTCAATGACATATCTATTATTGACTGGTCCGACATCTACCATGCAACAAGTGCTGAGGCTGCCCTGGTTGTGATCCTCAGCAGGTTTGGGGAGGTACAAAGGAGGCATGTACCTAAGATAAAAAGAAGGGTCAGGGGGCAACAAACTAGGTGCCTGAGCAAAGATCTTCTCCACAAGCTCAAACTCAGGGACAAACTCTGGAAACATTATAAATCCACCGGGCTGCCCTGTGATCATCAGGCTTACAAACAGCATAGAAACGAATGTAAGAAACATATCAGGTTTGTGAAGAGCAGATACTGCCAAGACCTTTTAACCAGCTCTGCTAATGATCCTCGAAGGTTTTGGAATCATATACAAACCTTCCTCGGAACCCCTCAATCCTTTACCCCCTCGGATATGCTACTACAAGGGGTCCACTGCAATGACTCCCTCACCATTGCCAATGCCTTCAACCAGCAATTCTCGGACCTATCTGCTATCACGTCCTCTTTAAAATCTCTGCCTGATAACTCTCAACCATATTCCAACATGATAAGCTCCAGTCCACAACTTGCCTCTAAAAGATTGTTTTACTTTAAAAGGGTTACTGGAAATCAAGTCTGCAAACTACTGTTGGGGATATCTGAGAACACTAGCCCGGGTTCTGATACCCTGGAACCTCGACTCCTGAAAATAGCTGCCCACCTCATATCCCGCCCACTTGCTAGGATTTTCACCTTATCTCTCTCTACAGGCGCTGTCCCCAGATTTGGAAGGCTGCAGAATCACCCAGCTTTCAAAAAGGGAGCAAAAATGACTTGTCAAACTACAGACCCATTGCCATACTCTCGGTACTGAGTAAAATACTTGAAAAGGTAGTAGCCACCCAGGTCACTGAATTTATTGACTACACTAATGCACTCTGTGAAGCGCAGCATGGCTTCAGGAAGCACCACAGTACTACAACTGCTCTGACTAAATTCACATCGGACGTTCTCTCAATTATGGACAAAGGGCAGCTAACAGGTGCTGTGTTTATCGACCTTACAAAGGCCTTTGAACTTGTTGATCATCCACTACTGCTTGCTACCCTCAAAAACCTATGCTTCTCACCCCCAGTAATGTCCTGGTTCAGTAGCTACCTCACCAACAGGTCTCAAGCTGTAAAGCTTAACTCAGCCATCTCTGACAGTACCACGATCAATATTGTCATTCCACAGGGCTCTATTCTTGGTCTACTCCTCTTCTCATTATTTATCAACAACCTGCCCACCGTAATAACGTCAGGCAACTCACTACTCTATGCTGATGATCTTGTTATATATGCTCACTCTGACAACATCTCTCACCTGAATTCCACACTATCATCAGCCTTCTACCTTACACATCACTGGCTTGAAGCTCATCGCCTTATACTCAGTGCTAGCAAAACTAAGGCCATGCTCTTTGGATCAAAGCATAAGCTTAGAGCCTGCACATCACCACTGACAATTCCTGATATCAATGGATCCACCCTTGAGATTGTAAGTTCTTTCCGTTATCTTGGGATACAGCTTGACCATAATCTTGATCTGAAGCAGCATATCCAGGAGTCATGTAAGAATGTCAACTGTAAGCTGGGTGCTGCCTACAGGACAAACTTTATGCTCACACCCACCGCCAAACTTGCTATTACCGGGCATATCCTATTACCCACTCTGTCTTACTGTGCACCTATCCTCACCATGGCAAATAAAACTGTTCTACAGAAATGGGACACCACCTACAATAATGTCTGTAGATATACAGCTAAAGTACCATGTCTGACGCACCATTACCAACTATACAAAGGGTTAGGTTGGCTATCCCCTTCCTCCATGAGGCTATACTACCTTTGCAGCCTATCAGACTCCATAATCAGAGTGTCGAAACTGCCACATTGTCTGAACTACTCCAACCTGTAGTACCATCACGTGACCTGAGGTCGTCAGACAAGTCTTTTTATCAGTTCCCACTGCCCGTCCTCCAAGGGTGCTGATGCCTTCAGGTGTGCTGCCCTCTGCGCCTAGAACTTACTGCCTATGGATCTGAGAAGTGCTCCATCACCCAAGCCTTCAAGTGGAGACTTCGGCTCGTGCTTCTACTCTAAGGACCATTGCACTTGTTTTGATCCCATTTAAGCTTTGTAACCTGTCTAAATCAATCCTCCTTGCCATATAGCACAATAGCCTACCTCCCTCGATTGCTCTGTCACCTGGTTTGTCTGACTGCACTTTAATTAACTGTCTATAAGACTGCCTGCACTTACAATGTAATGCTTACAAACCTCTCATATGGACACTCTATTCCAATCATGTTTGCTGCCTAATTGCCTTAACGTTGTAATATGTATATTATTCTGATCTTTTTACTGCATATCCAACATTGTTTATTCTCTTCTGACTTTGTGTATAATTATGACATAATCCTTCTTTTGTTTTATCCTTTGTCAGTTCTATCTGTAGTACTAAACCATAAGATGTATCTAATTGTTAATGGGTACTGGTCCTCTTGCTTCTCTCCTCCCCTCTCACTCCTCTCCCCCTCAGTCCTACCTGGTCTCAGTTCCAAAACCCCTTTTGCGCCTTTCCCGCCAACCCATGTCTAGCCGCACTTTACCATATACATCTCTATGCCCAGCCAAGTTCCAGTTCCATAGCACTGGGTCTTTTTAGCGCCCTTTTCCACAAAAGCTGTAACTAGCAGTACTTTGCCGCATGAGTCCCTGAGCCCAGTCGAGTTTTAGTTTCACAGCCTTGGGTCTTCTTGGTGCCTTTTCCCCCTAAAGCCGTAATCGCGCCACTCCTTGCCGTACGTGCCTTCAGCAAAGCCACCTCTCCTGATCCAGCTCCGTTTCTATTGGATCCCTTTGTGCCTTCCCATTAAATGCTGCACCTTGAAATTGTGTTCCTCAGCTCCTCCTTGCCCCTTACCCTCTGGCGTCATCCTCTTGCTTTCTGCAACACTCTTCCCCACTACCTGATGTTATCTGCCATACTTTTGCAGTATCGTCCTGTGCCCAGCTGAGTTCTAGCTCCATGGCCGGGTCTTTTTAAGCGCCTTTTCCGCAAAGCCGCACCTTCGCCCGTACTTCACCGCATGAGTCCCTGAGCCCAGCTGGTTTTAGTTCCATAGCCCCGGATTTTCCTAGTGCCTTTTCCGCTAAAGCCATAATTATGCTGCCCCTCGTCAGTGTTTCAGCGCCTAGCCGCTTCTCCTGATCCGCCCATTGCTATTGGACCTTTGGTGCCTTCCCACCAAACGCTGCACTTTGAAACTGTGTCCTCGACCTCCTTGCCCTTACCCTCTGGTTTCATCCTCTTGCTCTGCAACACTCTTCTCCTCCTGCTTGCCGTTCATCCCTCCCTGCTTTGCATCCCTTGGTTCTGTTAGCCCGGCTGTGTCCCTGCTCAGCACACAAGGTCAATTAGCTGCTATCTTCGTCTCTTCTGCTCATTACCCTCCACCTCTCATCAGTTTCCACACCCTCCCTTGTTGTCCTAAAATCCCCTTACCTTCCCTTTCCCTCTCTCTCTCCCCTAAATGTGATCTCGCCAGTACCTCTGCCTATTTGAACTGTGATGCTCAAGCCCTTGAAAATCGTATGTCTGTACTTGTACCACTGTACCTTTGCCTGTATTATATTAACTAAACTGACCTATTTTGTACTGTAATTGTGTCTCCCGGGTCGTGCCTGAAAATAGTCACCTGTTGGATAGTGTACCTACCCAGTTAACAAAAACTAAATAAAATAAATAAATAGATGGTTAAGGGGAACCGGTAAAGAGCTTACCTGCGGGTTGAAGCTGTTCCCCGAGGGCAAGTCTGTGTGCCTGCCCTGGCTCCAGCCAGTGAAGATCCCCAAAGAGCTCTGTTTCGTCCGTGGTGCCATCAGGGCATCACAAAGAAAGAGTATGTTCTGTCCAGTCATTTGGGGCTGAATAACCCCATCGCTTTGCTGTTTTGACCCCCCCACCGAGTGTTTTAAAGTTAAATCTGGTCCCCCATCAGCGGCATAGAAGAGTCGCATCACGACTGTTTCCCTGTCGGCCATCTGAGACCCTTAGTCACCCCCCTGGTGCCTGCAGAGCTCCCTCCCACTGCCAGCATACCTCCCCCCTCCCGAAACCATGCAACAGCCCTCCAGCAGCCTGAGAAGTGGTGAGACGGCGGCAGCACATGCTACATGCCGACTGCCTGTGAGGGAAGCGTTTTCTTTGTTTTAAAAGAGCTCACTAGGTTCAAAGAAAGACAGCCATAGCCACAGGGGCATCAGGTCTATAGGACCCTAATTTGGTATGCAGGAGGGGCGGGAGTAGTGACGCCTGGTAGGAGGGGCCAGCAAAGCAAGGCCAGCTAAGGGCCTCTTAAATATTCATAAAGGGGGTTTTCAAATGCCCCAGAGTTCCCTCTTGTTGTGCGCTAGCAAAGTGTTAGGCAGGGCTTTTTGTTCAATTAAAATAAATGTTTTCTCCTCTCTGCTGCCTGCCTGCTTCAGTCCACCCCACCTCCCAGAGCAGGCAGCAGAAGAATGGGCACCCACGTGCCAGGTTCGCTGCCTCTGGCCAGCGCATGGTGCCTTTTCAAGTCTCTGGCGTTTGTGTGGCGCGAGCTCGGGGTTCGAGAATCCGAACCCTGAGCACTTTTTGAAACAGGGTTTTTGTCTGTTTTGGAGTTGTCGTGATGGGCTGTGGAGTGGAAGGACCTGTGGAGAGCAGCGGAGACTGGGCTTACCTTAGTTCGGTTGAAGCCATCCCGTTGGCTCTGCCTGGTGCCTCCTCCAGCCAGCGAAGATCCCTGCTGTTCCCTGGTGCTCCTCTTGGTGTACGGTTGAGTCCGGCAGGCCACCCCAAAAGCAAGAAAAAGAAGAAATCGGTAGTTTTCCGCGCGCTGGGTTTAATACCCCTGTCGTTTTATTGTTTTAGCCCCCTGTATGTTTTAAAGTTTAATTTCAGTCCCTCGTCGGCGGCAGAGAAGTGCTGCATTGTCGCTCTCCCTGTTGGCATCCCGAGGCCCCCAGTCATCCCCCCAGCTGCCTGTAGTACTCCCTCCCTCTGCCAGCAAGACTGCCCGCCTCCCAATTGCCTCCCGAGGTGTGTGGTGAGTGGTGAGTCAGTGACATGCACTTATAATTTGTGCTATCCGCCACAACTAGAAACTGTATTTTTTTTTTATTGTTTAAAAGAGAGCTTTTGGTGCAAAGGCAGGTGGCCAAGTGCCGCAGGGGCACTGGGTTGCTAGGACCCTAGATTTAAATATTCAGAATGGGGTGGGAATAGCGATGCCCATAGGAGGGGTTAGGGATGCGAGGCCAATATAGCGGCCTGTTGAATATTAATAGAGGGGCAGGATTAAAGGCAGCAACCTGCCGTAGGATTGACAGCAAGCTCAGGAAGCCTGAGAAATTAAAGGGGCAATGCAGTTTAAAAGGGCAAAGTCAGGCCCAAAAGTAAAATAGGGCATTTGGCCCACAGTTTAAGTGGGCTACCAGGCCCAGTGAAGGAAGGGCTATCTGGCCCATGATTTAATAAGGGCTACTAGGCCCTGTATTTGAAAGGGCACCAGGCCCACAGCTAAAAGGCTAGTAACCCCACAGCCAAATGTAGGGCACAGGCCCAAGGTAAATGTGGAGCATTAGGCCCGAGGTAAAGCAGGGTTCCAGGGAAGCCCTGGCCTAGTGTAGTAGGGCAAGCCAGCCTAGTGGTACTAAGGCTAGCCCCGGCTTTGTGGAGTAGGGCAAGCCAGCCTAGTGGATCTAAGGGTAGCCCCAGCCTAGTGGATTAGGGCAAGCCAGCCTAGTGGTACTAAGGGTAGCCCCGGCCTAGTGCAGTAGGGCAAGCCAGCCTAGTGGTAGTGAGGGCAGCTCCGGCTTACTGGATTAGGGCAATCCAGTCTAGCAACAGTAAGTGAGGCATATAGGCCCAATAGTAAATAAGGCATTTAGGCCTTTGTTGTTCCCGGCAATCAACCTAGGGCAAGTGGTACCCTCAGTATAGGGGTTAGGGCATCCTTAGCAAAACGTTCAGGGGTAGCCAGATCCTATTCAGGGAGACCCTACATTTAGGAAAAGGGGTCCATCCAAGGGTGCTCAGTTCGCAAATACTGTGAAGCAACTGTAACAACTGTACTGTTTATACAACTGTGATTGCTGAAGTATTTGAAATATTGTGAACTTGTTAAGAAGCACCAAGACTGTATTGTATATGGATTATGGTTATTAGTCCCTGGGTATCTGAACTATTGCCCCATGTTAACCGTACTATTGCCCCAAGTATCTGAACTACTGTTCTAAGTACCCAAACTATTGCCCCAAGCATCCAAACTATTGCTCTAAGTATCTGGACTATTGTTCAAAGCACTTAAACTATTGCTTCAAGCACCTGACAGTTGCTCCACCTGTAACGGTTAGTCCGAAATTTATAATTTTCCTTTCCTCTGCAAATCATTGGATCATTCTGCCATCCCCTTGGCAGTGCAGGAAGGTGCATCTTTCAGCTATATTGTTACTACTGTATGGGGACAGTCTCAATCTTCCACCACACTGCAGTCCCATAGTGTGGTCTGTAATACTCCACAACCAGAATCAGTCTCTACCCAGAAGAGGACGTCTTCTCAGCATTTTTCTCTCAAGTGGGATCGTCCATCAGCTCATCTCTTCCATCTGTGTCATCCGCCGAAGTGGAGTCCGTTGTCAGTCGTACAAGTCCTACCCGCCGTTTCTTGTTTTTACAGCTTGAAGGTACGTCCGCTGAAGCGCATAATGACAGTTGTGCCAGTGTCATTTTGTATGGTTCCTGTTCCAGATATCCTGAAGTTGGTCACCCTCCTCAGAAGAGTGCACTCATCTTGGAGAACCTGGTCTTCGCCCCTGGTCATTCGCCGAAAGTCGAGTCCATCGAAGCCCAGTACAGGACGCATCCGCCGTTTCTTTGTTTTTGTTTTTGTTTCTGATGCCAAGATTGCAGAATCAACCATCATCTCTTCAGATTTTTCTGGTTCCTGGTCCTGTCGGAGATCCTTCAGAGTTTAGCTGGCCCTTGGAGTGCTGCAGCATCCTTCAGGTCATGGTAGTCCTCCATTGGATTCATCGCCACGCAGGTCCTGATTTCTCTTCATCCTTGGTGACCCTGGAAGTGGATTTTGGCTGAAGAACCCTTTGTTTTCAGTTGGGAATCCAACCGCCCATCAGTGGGTTATTTCAGGAACCAGTTGCTCTAGTTCGTTATTCCGGCAGTCTTGGAGAAAGTGGGCTTCTGCCGAAGAAGCACATGGTCTGTTTAACAAACCTCTCACCACCCAGTGGCCTTGACAAGGTCCCTGCTGGGAATTGCATTAGCATCTACTATTCTATTTGCTTCCACTTGGTAGCTACCATCGCAGACCAATGGTGTACACCAAGATGCCAGACCTCTGGACTCATGAAACATCTGAACTTTGGTAGAAGTGTGTAATGATAGCTGAACCAAATACTGTTCTGAGTAGTGTACATAGCATCTGATTCTTGCCTAAGTATAATAATAAGTATAGGTTACTGTTGAAGGATTGTAGGCGTACAGTGGCAATAGGCCGTGGTGTGCCCATAGAGAAGAATAACATAGAGTTTAGACATTTTAGAGTTTCATTATAACTGTTTAGATATTCATAATGCTGTCCATACTCCCTACTATTTTTGTGGTTGGTATGTTTCTGTACGATGATGTTCTCCGCCCCCTCCTGTCTAATAAACGTCTTTGCTTCATCCAATCTCTGTGTATGACTCCTGCATCTCCTTGTCGGGAGGCCCCCCTAAGAGTAAAGTTTCCCCTCTTGATAAAGGGAAACACTGTAAATAGTAGAAAAGTGCCTTGTGCACTTAAATTCTGATCAAAAAGTAGATTTCTATGCAAGCTGCAACAACAACGGCTTGGATGGAATACTCATTCCAGTCCAAACACTCTAGAACCTGAGGGTTTGTTTTTAAAAATAAAACAGTTTTTCTGAGGTAGTTCCTACTAGCTGTGGAGAAGAGAGGACACAGAAAGTTAAGGGGAACTAGGAGGGCTTACCTAATGGGTTGAAGCTATTCCCTGAGGACTGTTCTGTGTGCCTGCTCGAGCTCCAGCTAGTGAAGCTGTCCAGTAGCTGCTGGTTTGCCCCCGTTGTTGTGTGGTGTGGTCAGTGGTGCCATCGAGGCACCATGTAGAAACAGAACATCCTGTCTGGTCATTTTGGGATCAAGAGCCCCATCGCTTTGTTGTTTTGACACCCCCCCCCCCCTCATTTGTTTAAAATTAAATCCGGTCCCTCATCGGCGGTATAGAACAGCCGCATCACAACCGTTTCCTTGTCAGCCGTCTGAGGCCCTTAGTCATCCCCCCCAGCTGCCTGTAACTCTCCCTCCCACTGTCAGCTTACCGCCCACCTCCCGAGACCATCTTCAGCCCTCCAGCAGCTCATCGGAGCAGTGAGTTGGCGGCAGCACACGCTACATGCTGACCGCCTGTGAGGGAAACTTTTTTCGTTTTAAAAGAGCGCATTAGGTGCAAAGAAAGGCAGCAGAGCGCTGCAGGGGCATTGGGTCTATAGGATCCTAATTTGGTATGCGGGAGGGGCGGGAGTACTGATGCCCGATAGGAGGGTCCAGCAAAGCAAGGCCAGTTATGGGTCTCATAAATATTGATAAAGGGGTGGGATTTGGGGCAGCGATCTGCGAAAAGAATGGCAGCAGGCTCAGAGAGCCTTTCTGATTTAAAGGGGCCCTGCCACTCCTGGTCCCATAAAGTCTTAAATGGGCCCTGCCAGACGTTAAGTGGGCACAAGGCCCAAGATAATATAGGGCTACCAGGCCCAGAATAGAGTGGGGCAAGTTAAGCCCACAGCAAAGAGGGCACCAGGTCCATTTTGAAGGGCACTAGGCCAACAGTAAAGAGGGCACTAGGCCCATTTTGAAGGGCACCAGGCCCAGAATAAAGAGGGCACCAGACCCATTTCAGAGGTTGCCAGGCCAAATTAAGAGAGGACCCCAGGCCCATTATATTGAGGGCGTTAGGCCCAGAGGTACAAGGGCTATGAGGCCCAACGTAAATTAGTGGGCACCAGGCCAACAGTATTTAGGGTGCCAGGCCCCAAGTAATAAAGGGCGCCAGGCCCGAGGTAACTGTAGGACATCAGGCCCGAGGTAATGGTAGGGTATCAGGCCCGAGGTAATTGTAGGGCATCAGGTCCGAGGTAATGGTAGGGCAATAGGCCCAAGGTAAAGCAGGGTTCCAGGGCAGCCCCGGCCTAGTGGATTAGGGCAAGCCAGCCTAGTGGTAGTAAAGGCATCCCCGGCCTAGTGTATTAGGGCAAGCCAGCCTAGTAGTAGTAAGGGCAACCCCGGCCTAGTAGATTAGGGCAAGCCAGCCTATTGGTAGTTAGTAGGGTACATAAGCCCCATAGCAAATAAAGCATTTAGGCCTTTAGTGTTCCGGGCAATTAGCATAGGGCAGGTGGTACCCTCAGTATAGTGGTTAGGGAATCCGTAGTAAAACGTTCAGAGGTAGCCAGATCCTATTCTGGAAGGCCCTACAGTCAGGAAAAGGGGTCCATCCAAGGGTGCTCAGCTCACAAATACTGCAAAGTAACTGTAACAACTGTACTATTCATGTAACTGTTTATTGCTAAAGTATCTGAAAGACTGTGAACTTGCTAAGAAGCACCAAGACTGTACTGTACATAGATTGTGGTTATTTGAGCCCCGGTTATCTGAACTATTGCCCTAAGCATCTGAACTATTGCCCTAAGCATCAGACCTATTGCTTTAAGTATCTGAATTATTGTTCAAAGCATTTGAACTCCTGCTCCAAGCACCTGAACAATTGCCCCACCTGTAACAATTACCTCTGAATTTATAATTTGCCTTTCCCCAGCAAATTATTGGATCATTCCGCAGTCCCCTTGGCATTGCAGGAAGGTGCATCTTTCAGCTATATTGTTACTAGTGAATGGGGACAGTCTCAATCTTCTACCACACTGCAGTCCATAGTGTGGTCTGTAATATTCCGCACTCAGAATCAGTCTCTACCCAAAAGAGGACGTCTTCTCAGCATTTTTCACTCAAGTGGGATCGTCCATCAGCTCATCTTTTCTGACTGCGTCATCTGCCGAAGTCGAGTCCGTTGCCAGTTGTACAAGTCTTACCCGCCATTTCTTGTTTTCACAGCTCGAAGGTACGTCTGCCTAAGTGCACCACAACAGCTGTGCCAGTGTTGTTTTATATGGTTCCTGTTCCAGATGTCCCGAAGTTGGTCGGCCTCCTCAGAAGAGTGTGCTCATTCTGGAGAACCTGGTCTGTGCCCCTGGTCGTTCGCCGAAAGTCGAGTCCGTCGAAGCCCAGTACAGGACACGTCCAACGTTTCTTTATTTTTGTTCTAGTTTCTGGTGACGAGATTGCAAAATCAACCATCATCTCAAAAGATTCTTCTGGTTCCTGGTCCTATCGGAAAGCTTTCAAAGTTAGCTGGCCCTTGGAGTGCTGCAGCATCAGTCAGGTCATGGTAGTCCTCCATCGGATTCGTTGCCAAACAGATCCTGATTTCTCTTCATCCTTGGTGACCCTGCAAGTGGATTTTGGCTGAGGAACCCTTTGTTTTCAGTTGGGAATCCAACAGCCAATCAGTGGGTTATTTCAGGAACCAGTTGCTCTGGTTCTTTATTCCGGCAGCCTTGGAGAGAGTGGTCTTTTGCTGAAGAAACACATGGTCTGTTTAACAAGCCTCTCACCACCCAGTGGCCTTGACAAGGTCCCTGCTGGGAATTGCATTAGCATCTATTGTTCTGTTTGCTTCCCCTTCATAGCTATCATCGCAGACCGATGGTGTATAGGAAGACGCCAGACCTATGGACTCATGTAACATCTGAACTTTGGTAGAAGTGTGTAGTGATAGCTTAATCAAATACTGTTCTGAGTAGTGTATGTCATCTGATCCTCGCCTCAGCCGATTGATAGGAACAAGAATTGTAGAATAATTATAGAATAAGAGTGGCAATAGGCTGTGGTGCACCCATAGAGAAGAACAACATAGAGTTTAGACATTTAGAGTTTAGTTGTTATTGTTTAGATATCCATAATGCTGTCCATTCTCCCTACTGTTTTTGTGGTTGGTATATTTCTGTACGACCATGTCCTCTGTCCCCTCCTGTCTGATAAACTTCTTTGCTTCATCCAGTCTCTGTGTATGACTCCTGCCTCTCCTTGTCAGGTGATTTCACCAGCCCAACCACATTCGGACCTCAAGCGGCCCCTCGTCATCCCACCTGCTGAGGGTGTCACTGGTGCTGCTGGTAGTGAGACAGTTCTCTTCACCACTCCGAGTGAAGAACTCTGAGGTCTACCAGTGCAGTGACCATCACATTTGATTAAGGTCAAGGTTCTCCTCACCTCTCAGCATGACTTTATGATGGGCAGATCATGCCAAAGTAACCTGAACATCTTTTTCAAGGGGTTTAACAGGGAGGTAAACAGGGGTTGTGTCATAGAACGCAGCAGCCAGGCTTTTGACGGGGACATCTATGAGGAATCATATTACGCCTGTGCTGCGCGAGCTGCACTGGCTGCTGGTTCAGTGGCGGATCACCTTTAAGGTCGGTTTACTGACCTATAAAGCCCTACATGAACAGGGACCGTGATATCTTCAAGATCTGCTTGTTCCCTACTGTCCCTCTCGCTCACTCCGGCTCCACCGGCGAGGGATTGCTAGAGGTTCCCAGGAATTCGATTTAAAACGCCGGGGACGAGCGCTTTCTTATGCTGCCCCTACCCTGTGGAATTCTCACCTCGTCGGATACGAAGCTGCTCTTGACCGTTGAAAGCTTTAAGGCAGAACTGAAAACCTATTTATTTCAAAAGGCGTATGGGGAGTAGTTTATTGCACTGTATTGTAATTATAATTTATTGTTGTTTGTTATGTTGTATGTATGTTTTTATATGTATTTAAACTGTTTTATTGTACAGCGCTTTGATTTCGAAAAGCGCATAAAAATAAACTTTTACTTACTTACTTACTTACTTATAGACATATTCTATATGGACTTCAGCAAGGTTTTTGACACAGTGGCAGATAAAAAGCTTCTGGTCAAAGCACACCGATGTGGTACACATCATGCACACACAAGGTGGATTGATAAATGGGTGGAGGGCAGGAAGCAGAGGGTTGAGACTGATGGGAACTACTCCAAGTGGGGAGGGGTTACTCAGTGGCATCCTTCAGGGATCATTTCTGGAGCCATGGATTTTCAAAATTTTTATTAATAATCTGGAAACTGAGGTTTCCAGCAGATTGCTTAAATATGTTGGTATGTTAGTGACACTAAGCTGGTCAGGGTGGTGGCTTCCCTTGAGAAGGTGAACAAACTTCAGGAGGACCTGACCAAGCTGAACTGTTGGAGTCTTAGATTCAGTAGAGCCAAATGCAAGGTGCTACACTTGGAGAGGAGAAAAGAAGTAGGACCTAGGGATACTCACTGCAGTGGAGGAGGAAAAGGACCTGGAGTCATAAGAGACAAGGGGCTAAAGCATGACTATCAGTGCACAGCTCCTGTCACGAAGGCTGGAAGAATACTGAGGTGTATTAAAATAGTGGTGGCCAGCACAGCAGTGGAGGTAATCCCTTCACTTTACAATGTATTGGTCAGGCTACATGGCTGGAGCACTGTGCAAAGTTCTGGGCCCCAATTACAGAAAAGAAATTGATACACTAGAGAGAGTACAATGCAGGGCCACCAAAATGATCAGGGTATTGAGGAGAGACTGGAGACCCTTAACACGTTCACCCTGGAGAAGAGTAAACCGGGGGAGGGATATAATCTTAGTCTTTTGCATAATAAAGGGTATCAAGAAGGTTGAATAGATGGAAATGTTTGATATGTGTGCTCCAGCAGGATGCAAGGTTGTGCTCTGAAGCTCGTAGGTTGCAAATGCAGGGGATGATATTAGAAGGGAATTCTCCTAGAACTTGATGAATCTATGGAACAGCATACCAGTGAAATAATGGATACAGCACAGGCATTCAAGGTAAGCTTGGACCTACTGCTACTTACCAAAGGAAACATCAAGTACCCTTTGTAGTAGGGTGCCTGGGTAGGTAATCCCTATACATTAGTGCATGTTTGTGCAGGGTACTTTGTCCCATTTCAAGAAACAGGGGTGGGGAAGACTTGAGTCCCTTCCAAACTTAAAATATTATGTTACAGTAGTCTTCGGATGACTCAAAACTGGGGGCGGTGGTGGACGGGGAGGAGGGAGGGTGGCCCTACAGGGGGACCTGGAGGCTCTGTAAAGATGGTCTAGAAAGTGGAAACTGAGGTTCAATGCAGGGAAATGCAAGGTACTCCAACTGGGGGCCAGAAACCCAGGCCAAGTGTACACCCTGGGGAATGCTACAAGTCTCGATGGCTGAGAGGGACCTGGGGGTGGTGGTGATGTCAAGATGAACAACTCTGAGACTTGTAGGAGGGCAGCAGCCAAGGCCAACAGGATGCTGGGATGCATCGCTAGGGGATCACCTCCAGAAGGAGGGAAGTGATACTCCTTTGTATAACTGCTTGGTGAGGCCGACCTTGAGTACTGCGTGCAGTTTTGGAGGCCACACTTAAAGAGGACATTAACCTCCTGGAGAGGGTCCAGAGGAGGGCAACCAAAATGATTTGGGGCTTGGGGGACAGTTCCTATGAGGAGAGGCTCGAAGAGCTAAATATGTACACATTGGAAGAGAGAAGGGACCGGGGGGACATGATAGAGGTCTTCAGGTACATGAAGAGGGTAAATAGGGGAGGAACAGTCAGGTGCTTCAAGGAAGGAGGAGGGGCCACTAGAGGGCATGGGTGAAGCTGGAGGGGAAGATTCAGGGAGAAAGGAGGAGGTGCTACTTCACTGAGAGGGTGGTGGAGCCATGGAATGCACTGCCTAGGGGCTGGTGGAAGCAAGAGACAGTGGAGGGGTTCAAGAGGGGTGGGACAGGTACAGGGGAAGGGTTCTGGAAGCAAAATCCAATGCAGCAAGAATATCCGGAACTGGGAAAGGAGAAGCCAGAGAAGGCGAGGGGGACAGCAAGGTCAGCACCCAGGGTGGGGGCTGACCAAACGAGCAGACACGAAAGACCGTTAGGCCTATTCTGCTGGCATTTTAGTATGTTTTTCTTTCCCTACTAGATATGTATGCATACAAAATTAGGAAGCTTCATACAGAGACAATGTGATTTATAAGCTGAGCTATGTCTAAAAGTTGTTTCTTCCCAAGGTATGTCAAATGCTCTTTTATGTCTTTCCTGGTAAAACTTTTGAAATAAAAAAGCGTCTTTTTTTCAAAATAAATAAAATTGCTTTCAAAGTTAAGGAAACTGGAGGAGTTATGAGCATGAAGGAAACATCTAATGGGGCTCATTACCTGCTGGAAGCATGCCTGGACGAGATTTTCAGGAAAGAGGTTTCGGATGAGGTCCAGGAAAGCATCCAAACTTGACACTTCCTCATTCTTTGTACCCTCGCCCAGCTGTTGTTTTAGCTTGGGTTTCCCTGGGTGGATGGTTAGCACCAGAATCACCCCAAGGACAGAAGCGATGATGGTGGTGGCCATGTAGAATATCATGGCCCTTGTTCCTATTCGACCGCTGGCTTTAGCATCCAGTCCAGCCAAGCCTACATAGAAAACAGAGAATATACTGCATAAGTGTACAACCAATACAGTACATACCTAATGTATTTTTCCATAAAAATGTCAAAAACATAATCTTACAGTATATTACATGTTAGTAACATGGTACATGCAGATGTTCATGTATTACATTTGTTCACTTTTTTATTCAACTGATTGAGTTTTCATGTTCACCTACAGTTCTGTTTCAGGTCTATGTACTATATTAAATATTGGCCCCTAATCTGGTATTCAGGGACAAATATTTGGGTAACAAAACAAACACCAAAAAAAATCTTATACCTCCTTGGGTGGGCAGGGTTAGTTCCATTGCCACCTTATACCTACCTCAGTAATCTCCTGCCCTCCACCCCCTCCCCTGAACTCTCAAGTACTCATTAAAAACACAATATAAATAAATCAGCCACTGGCACTGTTCCAAGATCCACCACCATTTTTAATATCACTGTTGCAGTCTGACTGCTCCCAGAGTCCCCAAAATAGCATGTTGTTTATGTTAGACCCAGGAACCCATATCCTTAATTTGGAAGAAGAGAAGGATTGGACTAAATTCAGACTGTCCTAGTCATCTCCCATTGCTAATCCACAATGTGCCTTTCCACATAAACTAATAAATGCATCTGACTGTATTAGCGAGAGGTGCATGTAACTGGTAGGGGGTAGACTGAATGGTCTGCGGTACTGATGCTGGGCAAACTATTCTGCCTAATGTCATCAATGATGCAAACCTCTCAGCCTCTTTCCCTCCCAGTCACCTCACACTAGTACAGTCATATAGCTGCATTAGCTTATAGAGAAAGGCCTACTAGGGGCTGAAGAGAACTGAGCTAACCTCAATGCGATTGATCTGCCCCCCTAAAATTGTACATAGGAGATCAGGGTGGGCAGCATTAAAAAAGTATTCTGGAGGCTGTGCTGGCATCAGGCTATGGGGGCAATGTCAAAGACATATTATTGGAGTACATGAAGACTGGCTATAACTCTGGCTCTGGCTACCTGGGGAGGAAATAAAGAGTCTGAACAAATGCTTTCTTTGAATTTGGTTGAATCAGTATGTCAATACCTGAGTATCTGGGGGAGTTCTAGTACTGTACGAATATTTGATAAGTATCTGAAGAAAAGTACCTGCACCACCCCAGGTAAAGCACATTAGTTTAGAAGTTAGCAAGATGGGCAGGAGCTGGGTTACATCTGATACCTGTGATCAAACTGGAGATGATTAGGGGCAGGATCAACATTTTCAGCAGTCTCATGAGAATGTCTCCTGGAAAGCCGATGACCATTACAATATCAGGATGGATTGGAGAAGCAAAACGGAGCAGACATCCGATTACGGCTCCCAAGATCACACCTGAAAGAGATTAAACAGAAAGCTAAGTACAACACAAGCTGCTGTTTCAGAGACAAATGCCTTCAACATTTGTTTATCAGATCTAGAAAAGCACGTAGGGCTTTATATCGGTAGCGTTTAGTACTAGGTTCATGTTGATATCAGCTCTGAGTTGTTCAGGTGGATGGTAATCCTTCCCCCACTCAAAAAAAAAAAACTGCTTAAGATGTCCTTGAGGTGTTTGTGTATAAACATTTGTTACTGTTCCTGCCCTTCACCTGAATGGATGAGATCAGAATGCAAACAAATCTATACCAGAGTAATTACTGTTATGGCATAGTGGCTGGACCGATTATATTTTTTGTGATTTTTATTCAGATTACATCATAAAGAGGAGAACAGCAGCAAAAATATATTTTCCTTGTTGGGAGGGAATGGAATAGTTTAACCAGGAGACTCACATTAAACCAAAGCTTGTTTCCAGGTGCAACCTGGGAGCACAAGGAAATTAAGTGACTTGCTCAGGGTGACACAGTATGCAAGTGGTGGCTGTGGGATTTGAACCCAGGTCTCCAGGTTTGCAGTTCAGAGCCTTAAACCACTGCGCTATTCTGCCTCCAGCTGAATCTCCTTTTAAGATGGCAGTAAAATGGATGAGGAGGATAGCTGTAACTTGATTGACCATCATCTTCTTCTCCTATGACAACACAATGTGAATAAACATATGGAACTCAACTAATGGATTTATATGATAGTTCCATGGAAACATGTTACAGTAGTTAAATCGAGCCCCATGGTCACTGCCACTGGATTCTAAGCATGCTAAAGATGTTTGACTGTATTTATGTGAATGTAATAATTTTCTGCATAGCCTATCTATATGCCTGCTGCGTGTGCACAAAATGACCCTATTCTCTTTTATCTGGGCCATCACATTTTGCTTCCATGGAAACTGCTGTGATGTTACAAATGTAGGAGTAAATGGGCTCTGCAGGTGAAGGCTCTTTCCATATATATATATATATATATATATATATATATATGAAAAAAACTTTGTTAATGCATCATTTAGGGTTAAAACACAAAAAAATGAGGAAATGAAAAATCTTTAGGATTGCCCTTCCCCCTGGACCTGCCCGTCATCCCAAGATTGACAGCTGACGGGGTGTGTCATTGGGGTTGTGAGGCCTAAATGTCACCCCATTCCATTTGAAACTAAATTCACAAGCCACAGAAAATAAGAATGGGGTTGAGATGTCACTTCTATGTTAAAGTCAAAAGTTTGGATGTTAATAACTTTGGACCCATTCAACGGATTTGCCTGAAATTTGGTATGTAAGGTGGGGCATGGTAGATCTCTTGATCTGCCAAATTTAGTTTTGGTCGGACTTATGGTCTTTGTGCACAAAAATGCTGAAAAATGCAAAATTATCCATTTTTGGAGGCAGCTTTTGGGATTTTGGACGTGGTCCTGCGCGGCCGTCATGTGGCGTGCTGCTGTGTGAGATGGCTCATTTGAAAAAGCTTTTTTTTGCGGAGATATTGTGTGGCGCAGTTTACGTTCTGCAGACAGCATTTTGCATTGTGGTGGTGGCTTGAAATTGATAGGATACCTAGCCTTACTGTCATGGATGTAGTTTTCAGTTGTTGTGTCCATTAAATGTCAACAGATGCAGAACTGTGCCAGTCTGACGAATGAAAATCTCAAATGTTTAAAATGCTATATCTAGGACACAGTTTAGTCTTTTGCATTGAAATTTGGAGGGTCTTCTCAGCATGTCCTGTAGATGTGGATTATGGTGTTTATGTGTCAGAGAAAATATTTTTGCAGAGATATTGCATGACGCAATTTACGTGTTGCGGACACTGTTTTGCATTGTCTTGCTGGCTTGAAATTCATAGGGTACATAGCCTTACTGCCATGAATGTAGTTTTCAGTCATTGTGCCTGTAAAACGTTAACAGGTACGGAATACTGCACCTCTAACAACTGAAAATCTCAAACTTTAACATGTTATATCTCAGACACAGTTTGGCATTTTACATTGAAATTTGGAGGGTGTTGATGGTAAACACACGTTTACAAGTTGGTGGGAGTGCAGGGCCCGAAGGGCCCATGTCGCACCACCTTCCGCAGGTTCGTGAGAGCGCAGGGCCTGAAGGGCCTGCACTTCCACAAAGTTCCATAGGTGGGTGGGAGCACAGGGCCCAAAGGGTCCATGCTCCCACCACATTCTGCAAGTTGGTGGGAGTGCAGGGCCAGAAGGGCCTGCTCTCCCACCAACTTGTGCAAGTTCTTAGTTTTTTATTCTTTCTCCAAAAGTAGGGAAATTATATGCAAAAAACTACATTAATGCATCATTTAGGGTTAAAACACAAAAAGTCAGGAAATGAAAAATCTTTAGGGTTGCCTCTCCCCGGACCTGCCCATCATCCCAAGATTGACAGCTGATGGGGTGTGTCATTGGGGCTGTGAGACCTAAATGTCACCCCATTCTTATTTACTGTGGCTTGTGAATGTAATTTCAGATGGAATGGGGTGACATTTAGGTCTCACAACCCCAATGACACACCCTGTCAGCTGTCAATCTTGGGATGACAGACGGGTCTTCGGGGGGAGGGGCAACCCTAAAGATTTTTCAGTTCCTGACTTTTTGTGTTTTAACCCTAAATGATGCATTAACAAAGTTTTTTGTATATATATATATATATATATACATATATACACATATGGGTTCTAAAATGTGATTCTTCACTATAGAACAGTGTCAGCTTGTGTGTTTTTAGGTTCAAGAAAATGCATAGCCAAGTAGATCTGATGTATACCCTACTGACATGCAGGTGACACACATACAGCACAGAGATCATTTGGCACCCCTTAAAACATTGTCAATCATTTTGATTTTGTTGCAAACAGAAATAGAAACCTCCCTCCACGGTTTGATTTGATTGTCTAAGCATGCCCCCCCTCCATTAGCAGTAGAATGCTCCACATTTTCAGTCCCTGTATGTGAGCAACTCTAATGTCTGCAAGAGGTCCCTAAGGGACAGGCAATTCCAAGCATTAAAGGGAGAAAACAATTAGCACTAATAGTTAACATAGAAACATAGAATTTGACGGCAGATAAGGACCACTTGGCCCACCTAGTCTGCCCATTTCCCTACCTGATGGATAAGCTGCAGATTCTAGATAATCAATAGCTTACTTCCTCCTACCCCCAACTAGAATTGCCTTATGTCTCAGTCTGTCCCATGCATTCTTGAATTCTCCCACTTTTCCTGACTTCACAACCTCCTCAGGAAGGCTGTTCTATGCATCCACAGCCCTTTCTGTGAAAAAATACGTTGTAACCTTACCTCTGAGCCATCCCCCCTCTATCTTCAAATTGAGCCCCTTGTTCTTGCACATCTCTTTTTCTGAAAGATACTATCCTCTTGTGCTTTGTTAATTCCTTTGAGATACTTGAAAGTTTCTATAATGTCCCCCCCTCTCCCTCCTTTCCTCAAGGGTATACAGTACATACAGTATTAAGCTGCTTTAGTCTTTTCTCGTATGTCTTTTGGTGCAGACCCTACACCATTTTGGTTGCCCTCCTCTGAATAACCTAAACTTTGTCTAGTCTTTGCAGAGATGGGGTCTCCAGAATTGCACGCAATACTCTAGATGGGGTCTCACCAACTGTCTGTACAGAGGGATAACAACTTCCTGCTTTCTACTGTTGATGCCTCTCCCTATGCATCCCAATATCCCTCCAGCCCTCCTTACTGCCTTCTCACATTGCTTGCCCACCTTTTGGTCATCTGATATAATTACCCTTAGGTCTTTTTCGATTTTTTTTGTTGTTATTATCTCACCCCCCCCATTGTGTACTCTTCCCCTGGGTTTTTGTTTCCCAGATGCAATGCCTTGATCTTCTTTGCATTGAATCTGAGCTGCCATATATTTAACCATTCCTCCAGCCTTGCCAAGTCCCTCTTCATCCTTTCCACCCCACCTTGTGCATCAACCCTGTTGCAGATCTTTGTGTCATCTGCAAAGAGACACACTTTTTCTTCCAGGCGCTCTCCAATGTCACTTATAAAGACATTAAAGAGGACCGGTCCCAGTACCGAACCCTGCAGTACCCCGCTAGTTACCCTCCTTTCTTCACTGTGGACTCTGTTTACTATTACCTTTTGCGTCCTGGTGTCCAGACAGTTTGTTTCTCAGTTTCCCAGTTAGTTCCCTAGGAAATGGGGAAAGCAAAGCCACAAACTAAAGCGATAAGATCCTGAGGTCCAGGTTAACAAATTAGCAAGGTGAAATAATTTTTTAGGTACTTTTTTTGTTCATCTGAGTTATTGCGCAAGATTGAAGTGTGCGGCCAGACCTTAAAGGAAGCACAGCCAGGATGCTACTCCAAATCTTGAAAAGCACCGCTTTTCACTGTTGCTGGTGGGGCGCTGACAGTTAGCTGCCCTGGAAGGAGTGGGGACTTGCAGTTGGTGGCCCTGAAGAAGACTGGGAGAGTTTTTTTGCAGGGAGAGGGGCTTGCAATCTGTGGGCCCGCAGGAGCTGGAGGAGTGCAGTCGGGAAAAGGAGGAACCACCCCACAGGGGGATTTCATCCAGTTGGGATCAGTAGCAAGAGACTGGAGTGTGTGGCCAGGCCTTAAAAGACACATGGCCGGGCCGCTACTCCAAGTCTTGAAAAACACAGCTGTTCATTGTTGCTGGTGGGGTGCTCACAGTTAGCAGCCCTGGAAGGAGCGGGGCCTTGCAGTCAGCATCCCTGAAGAAGAAGACTGGGTGAGGTTTTTCAGTCCACCCGCCTTCCCCAACACCGACCGCTATTAGATGTGGAAGGTGGAAGAAGCCTGCAGTCTGGTGGTCTGCAGTTGGCCGGAGGCAGTTGGGCTATCAGTTTGATCAAAAGGGGCATTCACTGGGAAGAGAGTGGTTTGAACTGCAGTATCCAGGGAAGGGAGGGATTCCTGACAAAGTGGCATTACCCTAACTTTTTCTATCTAATCTTTAAGGCCTTGGGAGACTTCATTATAAGTTTTGCTGGAATGAAATTAAGACATGGGGGGGCAGAATTCCTCAGTTAGTAACCAACTGGTAACTTCTGGGAAATTGTTGGACTTAAACTGACTAACGGCTGGCTATATTAGAGTTTCAAGTTTGTGTTTTAACCTGTCATGCAGGTCTTAACAAGGCTGGCTACACTACACTTTCAAGTTTGGGTGTAAACTGTCATGCAATTTTGGGTTTAAACACTGTCATGGTTAGTTTCTAGATCTATGATTGTATGCTATGCACTGCAACCAACAATGGAACAAGAATCAAACTACATGGGGAGTAAGCTCTAGGGTGAGGCTGCAAGCACTGGTGCAGTAGGGTTTAGGGGGTTTGTTAATTTATTTTGGGGGCCTGTATCTGGGCTTTGATTTGTATGGCCAGTTGTTCTACTATGACTGTAAGGGCAGTCTTATTTGGTAGCTGGCCCAACGGGCATCGATGGGGGTTCAGACATTCTCTGGCACTGTTAGGACAATTGGGGATGGGGAAGCCAAATGGGAGAGAGATGGGCAGGGTTTACAGAGCACGAGGGCTGGTATCTTTGGAAGGAGAGTGGGGTGCATATAGTGTGGGTCAGTCAAGCCCTGGCCTGGAGGATGGGAGGTTGTATGGTGTGCCAGTAGCTGGCACATCTCAGGGAGGAGGTCAAGTGGCTAAGATGGGTGTTGGGGGAAGGGGTGAAAAAGAGGGTGGCTCTGTGAGGGGGGTTGGGGTAGTATGGGGTAAAATGGTAAAATGGTAGTGGGTTCAGGTGACGGCACCCCAGATGGGAGGGAACAGATAGGAGAAGGATGGCACGAGTGCAGGGGACTGCGCTACCAAAATGGGGTGTGTGGGGCTAGACCCTTGAGGAAGGAGGGGCACATCAGGGGGCATGGGTTGGGGTGACCCTGAGCAAAATAAGGATCTGGGGAACTGGCACGAGGTTAGGAGAAATAAAAAACAGGGGCCTGGCAAAAGGGTAGGAGAATAGTGGGTGTGAGACAGCAGGGGGAGGCTGGACAAATGGCATAAAGTATATAACAGATTAACACCCCAGACACTGACAAGTGAGGGAGGGGAATATGGAGAGGTGGAGGCTCCTCTGGAGACAGGTAAGTGGAGGATGGAAATGGGCTCAGCAGGCAAAGGAGGGGAAGGAGATACTGCCAGACATAGAGACTCGGGGGGGGGGGACAGGATATGGAGGATGCACGAGTGCTGGCAGGAGAAATGGGATTCAGGTCACAGTGGGGAAGAGAAGGGATGACAAAGAAGGGGGAGCTTGGAGTGTGGAGGCCGGGAGAGGGGGACCTAGTAAAGGAAGTGGGTATAATATGAGAGGATGAGATTATACAGGAAGGAGCGAGGCAGAGACAGAGAGAGAGGGAGGGAGGGAAGGGGGTGAGTGCATCTCGGTGGGGCTGGTCCATGTTCCAGGGGGAATACTGAGTTGGTCTGGGTGCAGTAGGTAGAGGAGAAGTGGTGGTGGTCAAGTCAGACGAATCTAATTGATTTCTTCGACTGGGTGACCAAAGTAGTAGACCAGGGAGGGGGCTGTGGACATGGCCTACCTAGACTTTAGCAAAGCATTTGACACAGTCCCATGCAAAAGATTAATAGTCAAATTAACCAGCCTGGGAGTGGGTCCCAGGGTGGCAGCTTGGGTAAAACATTGGCTGGACAACAGGACACAGAAGGTAACTGTAAATGGAGTCCACTCAGAAGAAAGAGGGATTACTAGTGGGGTACCGCAGGGTTCAGTACTGGGTCCATTCCTTTTTAATGTCTTTATAAGTGACATTGCAGAGGGACTGGAAGGAAAAGTATGCCTCTTTGCAGATGATACAAAGAAACAGGGTTGATACACAAGGAGGTGTGGAAAAGATGAGAAAGGACTTGGCAAGGTTGAAGGAATGGTCAGAAGTATGGCAGCTTGGATTCAATGCAAAGAAGTGCAAAATAATGCACCTGGGAAAACAACAACCCAGGGGAAGCTTATACAATGGGAGGAGGTAGTAACAACAACAAAAATGGAAAGGGACCTGGAGTTAATCATATCAGATGACCTTAAGGTTAGCAAGCAATTTGAGAAGGCAGTAGGGAGGACTGGGGGGATACTGGGATGTATAGGGAGAGGCATCACCAGCAGAAAACAGGAGGTTGTTATCTGTCTGTACAAACAGTTGGTGAGACCCCATCTGGAGTACTGCGTCCAGTTCTGGAGACCCCATCTCTGCAAGAACATAGACAGGATAAAAGCAGTCCAGAGGAGGGCAACTACAATGGTGCAGGGTCTGCAAGAGAAGCCATATGAGGAGAGACTAAGGCCCTATCCACACTAGGGAGCTTAAAATGGTTTAACTGCCTTAAACCGTTTTAAACTCCCAGAACACAGTTTGCATTCATACTGTAACACGGTTAAAACCGTGTTACAACCGTGTTCTAAAACCATGCTAAAACCCTGCTAGAGAGGAGGTCTTTAGCACAGTTTTAGCTAAACACGGTTGCCTTAATCCGTGTTAACAGCAGTGTGTACGCAAACCGTGCTGTAACACAGGTTAAGGCACCCCGTTTGGTAAGAAATCCATTTTGTGAGCTATAGAATTAAAAAAAAGAATGAATTACAGGCACTGCTGTGCAGAGGAAACATCCCTGATTCTACCAATATACTTTTTGTCCCAATCAGTTTTGATTGCCATTCATGGGTATCCCGTCATGAACTGTGGTACCAACTGGAACTCATAATGCTTTGAGTTAGTGCTGCAGTCATGACTGGGAACCCCTTCCACCTGGCACAGTTATCAGAATTGAATGTGGATGCTCCGATAACCGTGCTAGGGACCAATATATAAAATGTTTTTAGTAGTGTGGACAGGGCCTAAAGGAGCTTAATATGTATACCCTTGAGGAAAGGAGGGAGAGGGGGGACATGACAGAAACTTTTAAGTACCTCAGTGGAATCAACAATGTCCAAGAGTGTAGCACTTTCAGAAAAAGAGATGTGCAAGAACAAGGGGACACAATTTGAAGATGGGGGGGATGGCTCAGGGGTAATGTGAGGAAGTATTTTTTCACAGAGAGGGTGGTGGACGCATGGAACAGCCATTCTGAAGAGGTTGTGGGGTCTAAAACTGTGGGAGAATTCAAGACTGCATGGGACAGACATAAGGCAATTCTTGTGGGGGGGGTAGGAAGAAATAGGCTGTTGGTTAACTAGGATCTGCAGCTTATCCTGTAGGTAGGGAAATGGGCAAACTAAGTGGGCCAATCAGTCCTTATCTGCCATCAAAGTCTATGTTTCTATGTGGAGGACAGGTCTGAGAGGGAAAAGAGCTCCTGGGGGAGATATGGGGTTGGTCCCGGGCATAGCAGGGGGAAGGAAAGTGATTGAGGTGGGTCAGTGAGGAGGAAGACCTGAGGACAGGGGGGGCCCCTTGCTCCTGGGAGAAAAACAGGATTGGACCAGAATGCTATAGCAGGAAGGGAAGAGGCCAGGGAGGTCAGGTCAGTGAGAGATAAGGGTTGGAGTTGGAGGGGCAAGTTGGAATTTGGCATGAGGGGGAGGGTAGGGAATGTGCATGGTAATACGGGGGGGAGGGGCAACTGGGATAGTGAGCAGGTCTTGGGAAAAGGAGGCGGTAAGAGTGCTTCTCCTGGGTGACTCCATGATTAGGGGGTTCAGGTGGAGAGGGACGGGGACTTCCTGTGGTGTTAAGTCCAGGAACATATATGGCTTGATGGTGCATCAGGCAAAACATATGGTCTATTCTCTAGTGCAGGAGTGTGGTGGGACCCCTGAAATATTAGTGCACCTGGGTACAAACGATACAGAGGGAAACAGTGAACTGGAGATTCAGGCTAGTTTAGAGAGCTGGCCAGGGTCTTTCAGGACATGGGGTGCTTGGTCTCCTTCTCAGAGATACTACCAGTGCCTAGGGCCAATGTGGAGAATAAACAAAAAATAAGGGATGTAAATGTATGGCTCCGTGAATGGTGTGAGGCCAGGGAATATGGGTGGGGGACTGGGGTGCAACCTGGGAAGACAAGGAATTGTACGCAGGGACAGGCTTCACCTTAGCTCAGAGGGAAAAGAGGTCCTGCAGCTTAGACTGACAGAATTCATCTGCTCCAGGTGGGATTTAAACTTGTGAGGGGGGGAGGGGGCTCCCTGGTAGGCCAGACCAGAAATCCCTGACCTTCTCCCACAGGCAGGAGGAGGGGGCACAGGGCAGTAGCACCTGATAGTGCATGAGGGGGTCCTTGTAGGCAAGGAACAGGGAGACCTCAGAGCAGGGAAGGGGCAAGGTGGCACATTGGAGGGTGGTCCTGATTAACACCAGGAGCATGGGAAACAAGATGCCTGAGCCTCAGGCACTGTCAGTGGAGGTGGGGTGGATGTGGCAGCTGTCACAGAGACTTGGGCCACTTCCAGACATGACTGGGACCTAAACTTACTAGGGTACACCACATGCAGAAGGGATAGGGTAGAAGGAAGGGAAGGGGATAGCATTTATCATTAGGGATGGCATAGAGATAAGCAAGGCTGAGAAAGTGGGGAATATGCAGAAGGGATAGGGTGGAAGGCAGGGAAGGGGGTAGCATTTATCTTTAGGGATGGCATAGGGATAAGCAAGGCTGAGGAAGCGGGGGATCAGGTGGAGGCTTTATGAGTCACCCTACGGATTCCAGGGTTAAGTGGGTGAAGATGGGGGTAGTATATAGACTACCCAGGTGGTGGGGGAAACAGGAGGAAGGCCTGGTGGCTAACCTTAGGAATCACTGTGGTAGGGGGGAGGGGAAAACTGTGGTGCTGATAGACCTGAATACACCAGCAGCAAACTGGGGAACCATGGCATCCTCATCAGGCAGGGAGCAGCGCCTGCTGGACGTCTTCCAGGATGTGTTCCTTGCCCAGCTGGTGACTGATCCAACAAGGGAGGGGTGCATTCAGGATGTGGTCCTGTCAGACGGTGAGCTCATCAGGGACCTAGTTATTGGGAACCCACTGGCAGGAAGTGATCATGCCACAGTTTAGTTCTCCCTTGACCTAGGGAGTGGGGTAGAACACACAAAAACAACAGTGGTTGATTTTAGAGGGGCGGACTTCGGGGGGATAAAGCAGATCCTTGGGGGCTACCTACATGAGATCAGGCCAAGCATGGGCACAGAGGCACGGTGGGAAAATTTGAAAAAGGGGCTATTGGAGGTTACCAAGGCCTGCATGAGGGAGAGACGCAAGTGGGGCAAAGCTAAGTGGCCGAGCTGGTGGACAAGGGAGGTCCAGGATGCGGTGAGGGATAAAAAGGGCTGCTTATAGCCGATACAAATGTTCTCGGGGGGCTATATCCAAGAGGGAGTATGATAAGGTAGCCAGGAGGGTCACCAGGGTGGTGAGGTCGGCCAAGGCAGAGGCGGAGCTGAAATTGGCACGGGGGGATTAGAAGGGGGGGAGGGTTCTTCAGCTATATCAGGGAAAGAAGAAATAGGAAGGTGCAGATTAGTAGGCTGAGGATGGGAGTGGGTGGGTGGAGGAGGCAGAGGTACTAAATTACTTTTTTGCCTCGGTCTTTACCAAGGAGGATAGGGGGACAGCATTGCAAGGGGAGAGAGTAGAGGGACCAGCAGATGAAGTGGGGGAAATGGATGTAGAAATCCCCGTGGGATGGTGCGGGATGCCCTCAAGGCCCTAAGAGGGGATAAAGCATCAGGCCCATATGGGATCCATCCCAGGGTGCTTAAGGAGCTGGTTGATACCCTGGCTGCAACCTTGGCAGACTTTTTTAACTCCTCCTTGCAGCTGGAGTGGGTGCCTCATGACTGGAGGATGGCCCATATCATGCCTATACACAAGGTTGGCTCATGAGAGGAGATGGGAAACTATAGGCCAGTTAACCTGACGTCAGTAGTGGGCAGAGCGATTAGGTCATCTTGAAGGAGAGGCTGGAGGGAGTTCTGAAGGCATGGAGTCACCTACATGATCACCAGCATGGCTTTGTTAAGGGTAGATCATGTCAGACCAACCTGGTGGAGTTCTATGAAGGGGTAACAAGTGCGCTGGATCAGGGCAGGTCAGTGGATGTCCTCTTTCTGGGCTTCAGCAGGGCATTTGACTTGGTGCCACATCCTGGTCTACTGGGGAAGCTGGAGGATATGGGGGTGGGGGGGCAGATAATCAGGTGGATAGGAAACTGGCTAGCAGGGTATTTACAGAAGGTGAGGGTGGGGGTGGGAGGTTTCATCCTCCAGGAGAGTCATTAGCGGGGTCCCACAGGGGTCGGTACTGGGCCCACTCCTGTTTAACGCCTATATCTCAGACATCAGAAGCAATATCAAGAGTGGGATGAGCCTCTTTGCTGATGACTCGAAGCTGTGGGTGGTGGTGGAAGGGGAGGAGAGAAAGCTGGCTCACAGGAAGACCCGGAGACTCTGGGGAGGTGGTCTCAAGCCTGGAAGCTAAAGTTTAATACTGGGAAATGTAGGATTCTCCACCTGGGGGCCAAAAACCTGGCTCATGTATACACCTTGGGGGGAGAGGCACTGCAGGTTTCTAGGGGGAAGAAAGACCTTCGGGTGGTGGTGGATGCCAAAATTATTAACTCAGAGCAGTGTAGAAGGGCTGCAGCCCAAGCAACTAAACTGCTGGGGTGCACAGCCAGGGAGATAACCTCAAGGAGTTGAGAGGTTCTCCTTTCACTGTGCAATGCCTGGTTAGACCACACCTTGAATACTGCATGCAGTTTTGGCATCCCTGCTTAAAGAAGGACATTGTTCTTCTGGAGAGTGTCCAGAGGAGGGTGACCAGGATGATACTGGGCTTAGGGGAAAGGCCCTATGAGGAGAGATTGGAGGAGCTCAAACTGTACTCGCTAGAGGAGAGAAAGAACAAGGGGGATATGATAGTGGTCTTCAAATATCTCAAAGTAATGAATAGGGTAAGACTTGAGGGGGTGTATCTGCTGAGGGAGGTAGGGGACACTCAATGATGCTGGACAGGGAAAGACTGAGGGGGGGGAAACAAGGAGGCCCTACTTCACTGAGAGGGTGGTGGAGCCCTGGAATGCACTGCCTGGGGAGATGGTGGCTGCTGCAACTGTGGAGGGGTTCAAGAAAGGCTGGGATAAGTATTGGAGGAGGGTGCGGGGGGGGGGCTAATAACGGTGCCCTGGGAAGGCACTGATCATCAAGCAGACTCAATAGAGCATAGGGCCTTATCTGCTGGCTTCTTAGTATGTTAGTATGTTATCCTGTGAACTCCCACTTGCCATGCCAAACTCTCAGGGAGGAGATCAGTAGTGGTAGTGCTGAAATGTGCTATGATATGGTGCAGTACAATCAAGAGAGAGATATAGCAAAGTTAAACAAAAGTCATGGCTCTCACTAGTTGCACAAGAAATTTAAAGAGAGTCCTGTTTTTTGCTTTTAAAGAAGAACATTTTCTTTATTTATTCAAGTTGCCACACAGATCAGATTCAGATCCAGATCTGTGTGGCAACTTGAATAAACAAAGAAAGTGTTCTCTAAAAGCAAAAAAAACAGGACTCTTCCTTTAAATTTGTTGTGTAACTGATGAGTGCCATGACTTTTTGTTTAACTTTGGTTCTAATTTGTCATTGAGCACCACATTCTACTCTGGTGCGCCTCTTCTTCTGAACTAGACAGATGCAGCACTGGCATGACCCCTACTTCTGAGTTTCTCCCTGACATCATAAGATGCTTAGAGGTGGTGGGCAGTGAGACTTGTTCCATTCAGCATGGCAGGCGGGGGTTTGCAGTAGGATTGTCAGAACTAGTTCTTCAAAGATTCAAACCCTCCTCGAACCCTGGTGTTCGAGTTCTAACTTAGAACTCGAACCCTAAAAGGTTTGCAAAAGGGTTCGAATCACCGCGAGACGCAAGACGTGAGACGTTGTCTGTTTGCATTTGCGTAAGTTGCGTACGTATGTACGTACGTACGGGTCAGGTGGGGGTCGAGTAAGCTGCGCGAGCCGCGGGATCTGTGGGGGTATTTAGGCAGATGTGCTGCGAGGAGGAGTGCCATTTGCTGGGGATTGGGAGCGGAGGCAGCAGCAGCCTAGCTAAACTGTACTACTAGCATTAGCAGTTAGCGTACCGCTACTCTTGTCCGATACTGGCCACTAAAATTCTATCATCCATTTTCCTGTGAGACCAAGAACGAGAGAAAGGCTGAAAAAAGGCTCAAAATCAGGTGGGAGTGGGACTAGGGGGAGGTTTAGGACAGGTGGAGGGATTAATCAAGAATTGGGAAGGGACTGGGGAATAGGGAGGGATCGAGACGGAGATCAATCAATATCAGGAGGAGGACTCAGGAGGACTCAGAGAGAGAATAAAAAAAAAGAAGAAGTGAAGAACCTTTGTGAAATGTGATTATTTGAAACTGCAGCACTGCTCAGTCAGTGGTGCATACTGCACACTCGGCAGCTGCCAGCAACACGCATACAAGGGGGGAAAAAGGCAAATAAATCTGTACCCTTCCCAGTGTAGTGTGTGTATCACAGAGAGAAGCCCAGTGTGTGCCCCTTGACTGCACTGTACCCTACCCAGTGTGTGTTACAGAGAGAAGCCCATTGGCCAGTTGTGTGTGGCATTAACCTTACATGACAGAAGCGTAGAAATATAATTCTCATTCCTGGTTGTATGTGACTGCCTCCTGTGGTCAGCCCATCACCCTGGTGCTGTGTGCCCCTTGACTGCACTGTACCCTACCCAGTGTGTGTGTTACAGAGAGAAGCCTAGTGGCTAGTTGTGTGGTGGCATTAACCTTACATGACAGAAACGTAGAAATATAATTCTCTTTCCCTGAGTTGTTGGTTATGTATGTGACTCCATCTCCTGTGGTCAGACCATCACCCTGCTGCTGTGTGCCCCTTGACTGCACTGTACCCTACCCAGTGTGTGTTACAGAGAGGAGCCCAGTGGCCAGTTGTGGTGGCATTAACTTTACATGACAGAAATGTAGAAATATAATTCTCATTCCCTGGTTGCGAGTGTGACTCGCTCTCCTGTGGTCAGCCCATCACCCTGCTGCTGTGCACCCTTGATTGCTATGTGTATGCCTATGCCCAGCAGCCCAATCATTCTGTAAGCCTTGAACCTGGGATCCTTTAGTTGCAAACTGTCATATTCTTCAATTCTTTTCAGTCCACGGTATCACAGTGTCACACAACCAAAATAAAATTTTGGAGTTTGTTTGGGTGTGGGTGTGTTCACCGCAGTATACTGATACTTACTGTCTGTTATGGCTGACACCAACATAGATGAAGCATCTAGTGCTGGTTTTGGAGCAGGTGTTGGTGGTAGTGGTAATCCTGGTGCTAGCAGAAATAACCAAAATGTTTCACGTGATAAAAATTCAACAAGCAGCAAAAGAGCAACAGTGAAGTGTGGTAAAGGGGTACCTTTTAAGAAAACCTGTACAGCTGCTGGGGTCACACGGAGAGGCACCATAAGGTATGCCATTCATGCTGTTAAGATCCCTGTGACTAGCAGCAATAATGCAAGTGACTGTGACTCCCTCTCTGACTCAGACAGTAGCTCTTTGTCTCAGTCCGACACTGTTGTGTCTCGTGACAAATCATTACTTCCTCAACAAAGTGAAATGAGCAAGTCTGCTGACAATGAATCAGGTAGTGCACTTGCAAATACATTCAGCACTGTTGGTAATGAAAAGGACATATCCATGGAATCCACCACTTCTGTGTTGGCCAGCAATGAAAATCCATCAGAGTCTTCTGCCCACTCTTCTAGCACCAAGGAGCACATCCCAGGTTCTGTTAGGACAGGTGAAAAGACACAAACAGTCTTTAGCTATCTTCCTAGCGCTCGAACAAAATCTGTCACAACTGAGGTGTGGAATTATTTCTCTGTCAGTAAAACCGATCCATGCAGAGCAATTTGTTCCCTGTGTAAACAGAGTGTAAGCCGTGGTAAAGTTGTGTCATGCCTTGGCACTACAGCTCTTAAATGCCATCTGAAAAAGCATTCGGTTTTGCTTGATAATCCAAAACCCATGTCCTCCATCTTCCAGACCGCATTCGAGAAGGGTCAGGAATCTGAAATGGATACTGATTTGTCTGAACTTGATGTGGGCAGAACCACTGCCAGCCCTAGGATCACTGTTACCACCAATGCCAGCACCATTAGTACTAGTTGCACATCCAGTGATGGCACTGAATGTATAAGTCCTAGTCCACCATCTCTGCGTCCATCTGCCCATCGAAGCACAGTGTATAATAAACCAGCAGGGACATGTTGCAAACAGCTAACACTGTCTCAGGCATTTGAAAGGAAGAATACCTTTACTAGAAATCATCCAAAGACCCTTCATCTTAATCACCGAATTGGTGAACTGTTAGCCGGAACCCTTCTCCCATACTCTTTGGTAGATCATGAGGATTTTAGGGAGCTCATGACATTAGCAGAGCCTCGTTAAAATGTTCCTCATCGAAGGTATTTTTCCTATGTTGAAATACCAAACATTTATCAGGCTTTAAAAGCGACAGTGATGCTTGCACTTAAAACTGCGGAGGGTGGGGTTATTCATGTCACAACAGATATGTGAACCAGCACTCAAAACATAGATTACATGTATGCTTACCGCTCATTGGGTCACGTTTTCTTGTGCTTCTTCAAAAACAAAGACACCCCAAAAGATGGTGCTGCTGCATATAAAGAAGTTTGGGCAAAGTCATACTGCTGCAAACATCTTGCAGGAACTAAATGACCTCCTTGATGAATGGGTTTATTCTCACGGTCTAAAATGTGGCTTCATAGTATGTGACAATGGAGCCAACATCTTAAAAGCAGTATAGGATGGAGGATTTCTGCATGCTTCTTGCTTTGCACATTGCTTACACTTAATTGTCACGGGATTTCTCAGCAATGAAACACAAGTGGATGGTATGATTGCTGTTTGCAAAAAAATTGTGACTCACTTTTCACATTCAACCAAGGCTATACGGACATTGTCCGAACTGCAAAAAAAACACAAGCTGCCCCAGCAAAAGCTGATTCAAAATGTTTCCACTCGCTGGAACTCAACGCTTTATATGCTGCAGTGCCTCTTGGAGCAAAAGCAAGCTGTACATGAGTACTGCTCCAGTTACATTATTGGAGATGGCATTATGCTGTCTGTGCTGCAGTGGAAATTAATGGAGACAGTGTGATCCTAGCTCCTTTGAGACAGCTACAAGGGACATGTCTTCTGAAGGCGATCTGTGAGTCAGGTTATCCCACTCATAATGCTCATTTCACATCATCTTAGTGTTCTAAATCTACAAATAGAAAAAGACAGATCTGAAGCGCAGACAACATGTCACCTGTATCATGGGAATCTTGTAAAGAGAATGAGCAAGCGCTTCAAAACCAATGACAAATTAGTTGCAATGACGAACCTCAAAACACTACATCCTTGCAACTCTTTAGATCCCAGGTTCAAGGCTATAGCATCTTCCAAAAACAGATGATATAGAGCAGTACAAATGTATGTTGCTAGATGAGCTGCAGCACTCACAGGAGTCAAACACAGACATGCACAGTACCCTCAGGTTGTCATCACCACAACATGCAGGTTCATCTTCACAAGGGATACAGAACTGGAAAAGTCACAAACATTAACAGTAGTTGTTCCACAACTGCCACTTCTTCAACCCTTAGTAGCAAGCTAAATCTGTGGCAAAAACTTTCCCAAATTGCTGCCATACCAGCTTCTGCTGATTCCTCTTCTGAGTGGTCTCTGTCCATCATAGTAGACAGTTACCTGCAAGAACTGCCTATTCCTATTGATGCATGCCCTTTTGAATACTGGAGATCAAAAAAGCCAATTTGGACAGAGCTGTATAATGAAGCCTGTAAATATCTTGGTTGTCCTGCAACAAGTGTCTCTTCAGAATGCATATTTAGTACAGCTGGCAATATTGTGACAGACACCAGAAATAGGTTGCTGCCAGAAAATGTACACACGTTAACTTTTATTAAAGTTAATAAGTCAAGATTTTCGTATCCCTACAAGAGTATACAAACTGATCCTGAAATGATTGATGTTGTGAATGTTGATGGTGATGACAACTCAGATGGTGGTGGCTGGTAAATACTGTGTGGGACGGAGTCTCTCTGCACCAAAACGAAACTTTTATAGACTGTGATGACTTTGGTTGTCGTCTCTCTCCTTTCTCGATCTACTACCTTGGACTATATACCCCCCAAAACTTTCACCATTTCATGGCAAACTGCTTTGTAGCTAGGGTCTAAACTAAAGTCAACAAGTTTTATATACAGGGCAATTTTAACATCAGTGGGAACAGGTCCAAATTTGGCATAAAAGGGACACTGTCACGTCAATCCTTTCTGTATCATATTTATTTATAGTTAAAGTGCAAACATATATTTTTGGATTTACCTTCTGTGACTTTGTGGTGCATCAGTATGGGCTGGGACAGGAGACGGTCTAATTTTCAATTTTAAAGAGGACAAAACAATGAGTTCTAATTGGTAGCTGTTTATTATTTTTTTAATTACAGAAATGTTAGCCATAAACGAAAAATGGATGCTAGTACATGGGTGAGGGTTGTGGGTTGGTTTTAACATGGGTGTAAGGGTGGCATGGGTGCTACTGCACAGATGAGGGTGGTGGAAGAAAGTGGAATGGGTGATGGGGTGAAAGGTGGGTGTTGTTTTAGTTCTTTCATTTACAGATTCGTGATCAGCTGGGGATGGTGAGGAAAAAAATGATGACAGACCGAACCTACTGTACACATAATATATATTCTTATTAAATATATTGCAAACTGCTGCCACCTAGCACAATTGTCCTGTCCCCTTTAAAAAAGGATAAAGGAATCAGAAATAAAAGAAAATCTGCATCAGCAGTTTTCACAGAATGTGACGTATCATAAAATGTTTTTGCTTTACAAGTAGTGATAATTTGATACATAATGGGGTTGACAGATGCTGTCCCTTAAACATCACATGCCAACTACTGCAGCTACATTAAGTGTTCCTTAGTATGTGGTGAGGAAATCACTTTTTTATTTATGTGACTGAAATACGGATTTTATTGAAGTATCAGCTGCACAAATGCATCATCTTAGAATTTTTGTATGTATTACTTCAATTTGCCAACAAAAATGTTGGTATATGCATGCATTACCTTAGAAAATTGCATGCATTTTGCCAGCAACAATGATTGGCATATTTTTTTTATTCAAATGTCTTGACTGACTATGTTATGACATAATGGCCCAGATTTTCAAACTGCGCCATTCTGAGGCGCAAGCCCCTGCGCAGCTCAAAATAGTTGCGCAGGGGTGTGGCCGGGGTGATATTCAAAGGAGTTGCGCTGTTGAGCAACTCCTTTGAATATCACACCCCAGCCACAGCACTTGCGCATGGCGCAGTGGAACTTGCGCCACCGCAAGTTGCCAGAGTTGAGCATTAAACTTGCGGTGCTGCAAGTACCATTGCGCCATGCTCAAATTTCCGATATTCAAAAGGTGACATGCAAATGGGGCCATAATTTATGCAAGGCGCAGGGGGGGCCATTTGCATCTATTTATGGCCCCATTTGCATGCCATTTGCATGTAGGTGCGCCGATCCCCGAGGACTTGCTCCTGGCCACCCTGCCAGGCAGCAGCCGTCGGGGACCGACGCACAATGCAGCCCGATTGCGGGCATCACAGTTACATGAAACCCCCACACATATCCCACAGCCCGATCGCGGGCAGTACAGTACATGAAACCCCCACACATCTCCCACAGCCCGATCGCGGGCAGTACAGGTACATGAAACCCCCACACATCTCCACAGCCCGATTCACGGGCAGTACAAGTACATGAAACCCCCACATCTCCCACAGCCCGATCGCGGGCAGATACAGGCTACAGACCACCACACACATCTCCCACAGCTCCCATTGGCTGTAGCTCTGCACCACCGGGCGGCAGCCCTACCGGACAGTCAGTCGGCGGGCGGGCGGGCGCAGGCGGTGGATGCTGTCGCTCACCGCCGCGGGGGAGCGGGTGAGGGGCTCATGGGTGGGTGGGGGACACTAGACACCAGGAGATGTTTGGGGGTTGTGATGTGACATTCTGCCCGCGATCGGGCTTTACGTCCACTGGACCACCAGGGAGATATTCGAGTTGGGGAGGGTTACATCTGCCCGCGATCGGGCACTGGGGGTCATACACGCTCTGCCCGCGATCGGGCTGTGGGAGATGTGTGTGTGGGGGTTCATGAACTGTACTGCCCGCCATCGGGCTGTGGGATATGTGTGGGGGTTTCAGACTGTGATGCCCGCGATCGGGCTGTGGGAGATGTGGGCGGGGGTTCATATTACTCTATGCCCACGATCGGCTGGTGGGGGCATAGGACCGAGTTGGAGCCAGCCAGGGGTGGCAGCTGCTGTGTTGCGCCTGCAATACAGCAGCTCCACCTGTGGGTGGCCCTCAACTTGATCCTTTTTTGGCTCAAGGTTGTGCAGGCGCAGGTTGGGTTGCAGCACGATTACTCTGCACAACCCGACTGAATATCGGGCTGCGCAGGTTATGCATGGTTCCTCCCTCCTGTTGAGCATGCATTCATTTGCATTGCTCTTTGCGCAACCTGTTGCCAGTGGAGCAACTGCCTCCTGCTGAATATCGCAGAATGGCGCAATGTAGATTTATGATGCGCAACCCTGTTGCGATGGAGCAACCCTTTGAATATCTGGGCTAATATGTTTTGCAACAGTTCCACATGCTGCTGCTGTAGTACTTGGCTTGACTTTGTTATAAAAGCTTTCTTTTAAACATAGCAACTTTTGATTCACTCATTTAAAACAGAAAGCAACAAATAGCTGAAATTAGGTAATATCAGTTATTTTTCTCCTAATTCATGATGATGAGTATATATAACTGAGTACATAAATGGCTAATGTGCCTCTTTCTTTCACTAAGGAACTATGATGCAGCTGCAGCAGGAAAACTTTTAACATAAGGGTGGGTGGGTGGACCTGTTATGTATTGAGTTGCTGGCTTTAGCAAACAGAAGAAAACATAGATAAACCTAGTTGTATTCCTATCAATGTCACACATGATAATTTCTCTCCCTTATATTGAGCAGTTTTTCCTTTACATGTATTTTATTACTATCTTCACATTGGCAGCACAATAAAAATTAGGGTTCGAGTTCTAAAAAGTTCTAAAAAGATTAGAACCCTAGAACTTTTTCAAAAATTCTAGACTAGAATTAGAACCCAGAACTTCAGAGGGTTCTGACAACCCTAGTTTGAAGGATAAATCAATGGCCAGGTGGAGTTCATGTCGCTTGATTGACACTCCCTTTGTGCCAAAATACAATGCATTATCTTTAACTGCTCCATCTCCACTGGTTAAAGTGGTTTGGCCTTTCTGTAAATCTTGGCAAAGTTTTAGTTTGTGTCTAGGAGTTTCAGCTCCACTCCTACTAAGCCACCCTGATTGGCGCGCCATCTCTTCTTCAGTCCCTCATCCCCTAAGGAGCAGACAAATCCTGGCCAATGTTGCCACTTTCTAGCCAGTCTTGACTGGAGCAGGCCTCTTCTTCTGCTGTCTGAGCAGATCTCCTAGTAGCAGGACCCACCTGCATCTGATGCCATCCAGTGCAAACACCCTCACAAAAAGCAAAGTTTGACTGCCAGCACCTGAATCTGAAGCTTCGCCAGTCTCTCACAGCCACTGCATGGGATGCTCTTGTAGCTGTGATAGGGCATAGAGGGCCATCCCTACTGCTGCTGTGGGTGGCACACTGTTCTGCCTACAGAGAACAGTTACTCAATCCACTGTTGAAGGATGTGGCCACAAAACTGAAATAGGAACTGCTGAATCCTAGAGGTGCCAGTGGAGCACATCACACTCCCTAATGGGTGACCAGGGTTTACTGTGTGAATGCATCCACTGATCTCAGGTTAGTGGAGCTGCGTGAGCAGTGCAGAAACAGCTCCCACAGGCTCCAGGTAGGGAAAGTCAGTCATTCACTGCACTAGTACCTCCTGCAATTGTGGGGAGGATTTGACGTTGTGGGTGATTATTCAGTGTCTGCCCCCCCAACAGGTCAGCACACAGTGGGTGAAATTGGAGAGGTGGGAGCGGTGAAAAGTTGGGAGAACTGCCATCCAAACCATCATGATGGCTGGCACTTCATCCCACATCCATGTACTTGTCTCCACCCCATGCCGCCCATGCCAGCATATGTTGAAGTGTGTTTCATAGGCCAGGTTCCCCACCACATGGCTTGAGGCCCATCAGAGGGGCAATCTCTTGGATCATTGGGGGTCTAGGTAGCCAGGCATTGGGATGTTCAGTGGATGGGATGGGCAGGAATAGCAGGGCAGGAGCAGCTGGATCAAGGCTGCGCCTAGCTCTGCAAGAGTATAAAAGTGAGAATTAAAAATAAAGAGGACATGCCACTGCTTTTCCACTGACTGACCATGTTAGAGCCTGATCCTATCAAATCTCAGAAGCTGGGCAGGGTCAGGCCTGTTCAGTGTTTGGCTGGACAGCTCCAACAAACACCAGGTGCTGCAGGAAGTTTGTTGATAGCTCTGCAGGGGGCACTCTTCTCTTGTATACAAGTTACAATACCAATTCCTCAGCATGGTGTTAGGTAGATACTGGCTACTGCTGATAGGTGCTTTCTTCAGATAAGACATTAAACAAGGGTCCCTTCTACCTGTTCTGGTGGCTGTTCAGGTGGATGTTATGGATCCCAAGGCACTTCTTGAAAACAGTAGGAGAAGTTTCCAGGTTTTGTGACCAAATTTCCCTATTCACTCATCCACCAACAGCTTAACCTGCTTCAGTATCATTCAGTTTGCATCTGTATCCTCCCATTATTATATGACTGAAAATAAGAACATATTTCCTTCATGTCAACAAAAACAAATGATAACTCAGTCCCGTTCCGGTGTTAATACCACCTGCAATATAAAGTGGGACACAATATCATGGTTAGGACATCGCAGGCATAGACATCACATGGCAAACACATCGCAGGCAATACTGCAGGTCATCAGTCTGTGGTGTGCTGCCAGACCCCATGGCACCCCTGCATCCCCTCTGTCCTGTGGGTCCCCAAACACAGCCACCGACACCAGCACAATGACGGCCTGTCCCACCTAGCCATGGACAATGCTGCCCATTGCCATGGTGCCCTGCCCATGAAGGACACCTACCTGTGGCCGGTCTGTGTGCTCATCCCAACATCTGCAGCGCAATGCCCAACAGATGTAAAGGCAGGCCCAATTGCAGCAGCATCCTCAGAGGCAGCGAGGTAGCATAGGCATGTCACCACAGACACAGGAGCAGCATAGTGACCCTACACCACTGACGCTGGCACAGGCTGCGAGTGCACAGATGGTAGGTGGTGGGACTGTGATGGGGAGGGGTGCAGGGTGACAGAGGCACTTCCAGACACAGATAGCAGGCACCGGAGCTGTGCTGCTGCTGCTGCTGTCCCTTGCTTGCTCCTGCTGTGCCCTCTCCATGCTGTGCCCCTGAGTGTCCACGCCCTCCTCTCATGTCTGTGGGGGCACCATGGCATCAGGCAGCACACTGCGGATGCTGACTCACATTATTCATTTTTATGATGTATTTGCTATGCGATGTCTATGCCCATGATGTCCGGACTACTATATCATGTTCTGATTTATATTGAGGCTGATATTAGCACCCAGAACTCCTCAGTCCCAACTGGCGAGCTGCTCCTGTTAGTTTTCTCCCCAGTCAAGGAGGTCTTTTAAACTAGGTAATGAGGGCATTGGATAGGGGCCATGCCATGGATTTACTTCTACATTTGATTTCAGCAAGGCTTTCAGCTTGGTGCCTCATAGATAACTGCTAAAGAACAGGGAGGATCTGGGTGCAGTTAGTGGCACAGAAAGATAGGTTACTAGTTAACCATGGTGGGGGCAGCAGAGAGTTGTGGTAGATGGGGTTTTTTCAGTAGAGAGGGAGGGAGGTCATGACCAGGTTACCACAGGGATCTGTCCTGGGACTGGTCCTCTTCAATATGTTCATCAGTGACATTGCAGAGAGAATCTGGGGCAGGTTTTGTCTATTCGCAGATGACACAAAGCTCTATGGGAGGGTGGGTAATGACAAAGGTATCAAGGAAATGCAGAGTGACTTGCAAAAGTTAAAGACATGGTCTAAGATTTGGCAGTTGAAATTTAAAGCCAAAAGTGCAAGGTGAAGCACCTAGGGAACAAGAACCCCAGGACTAAGTACTGGATGGATGGGTTAAGTCTTAGCACTACAGCTGAAGAACGGGACCTACTAATTATCATCAGTGACACCCTCAACAATCAAGTCAGTGCAGAAAGGCCTATAATAAGGCAAACCAGGATGCTGGGGTGTACTGAGAGGGGTATTCACAGCAGAAGCAAAGAGGCAATTCACCCTTAATACATCTTTGGTGAGGCCTCATCTGGAGTACAGTGCCAGTTCTGGAGTCCTCACCTCTGGAAAGATAAGGACAGGCTGTAGACGGTGCATCAAAGGGTGATTTAGGATTAACAGAACAGGTCTTACGAGTATAGCCTGAAGGCACTGAACGACACTGTCTGGAGACCAGAAGGAGAGGGAGATATGATAGAGACCTTCAAGTTCCTGAAAGGAGTAGAGAAGGTGGACTGCAGGGAAGTATTTAGCATAAGCAACAGTTTGAGGTCATGAGGGCACAAGTTGAAACTGACTGAAGGGAAGTTCAGGAGGGACATAAGGAAGTATTATTTTGCAGAAAGATTGGTGAAACCATGGAACAGTCTAGTAGTCTAGATGGTGGGTGCTAAAACCATTAATGGTTTTAAGCACGGCTAGGAAAGAGTGAAGGGTATACTGGTTGCTCAGGATGATGGAAACTGGGAGGGAATGGGAATATGGATGTGGAGGGCTAGGACCCAGGATGTACAAAAATAGGTCACAGGATTAGATAGGGTACCTCAGAAAGATTGATGGACCACTGGTCTTTTGCTGCTGTCATTGTCTATGTTTCTACATGCCCGTCCTAGTCCTGTGCTAAATGCTAGCTTTCTCTCAACTGCCACTGAACTCTCAGGACCAAGGGTTCTACTTTTTATTTATTTATTTAAGCATTTCACCAGGAATGCACACTGAGCAGAACTGCTCATTTCCAGGTGTGTCCTGTGGGGAAGGGGAATAGGAATAGTGCAAGTACAATGTCACATGAATACAATGAGAGTAGATATACATAACAGGTATACATTTCTAAAAATTACAACAACTTCACACAGCAGTCACAACAAAACAAATAAATAAATACAGGCAGAATAAGTACAAGGTAGATGTAGGTGCTCATATTCAGACAAATTACAAAATACGATAGCCAAGAGATAGCTTAGGGTAAGAGAAGCGTGATAACTGGAGCGGCCTTGTTAAGGCCAGCCCTTGGGAGCCCAGGTAAATGATTATTGTGTAGGGAGGCAAACTAGTCCGAGCAGAGTCAAGGGTGTCAGAAGTCTGAGGGTATGGATTAAGAGGGAGATGAGGAGGTAGTGTGAAGTGAGGCCAGAAGGATTTGGCAGGAGCCAGTAGGGTTGTGTAGACACATAGTAGGAGAAGATGGAAAGTGTGACGGGCATTACAGATGAAGGGGGAGAGCACTCCACAGTTGAGGATAGTGGAAGGAGAAGGTAGACTGGCCAGTGATGGTAGCTCTGTGGGAATAGCAAAGGATCTTAGGTCAGAGTTGTGGAGGGAGTAGGGCATAGAGGGAGGCGGAGATGGAGGAGTAGAAATAGGAGGGAGGTTTCAGTCCAGAATGTTGCCATGAAGGTGGCAGTATGGGACAGATGTCTGACTCCAGGGATGGGAGAGATAGTGCTTATACAGGTCACAGTGATGAGTGCGAGGCGGGCAGGATAGAATAAAGCAGCAAAAGGAGTTTTTAGAGGGTATGCAGCCTAGCCAGTGCAGTTTTAGGTGCGGCACTGTAGACTATGTCAGCATAGTCAAGGTGGGGAGGATCATTTCTGCCCTTCTTGCCATTAGAGCACCACCATTTGTGCGCTGGCACATCAAGGCACCAATTTGGATTTGTGCCCCTCCCAAGGTCTGTCCCCCAGAGCTATAATCCTAAGAAATGGTAGTGTGAGGGCATGCCCCCACAAAACAGGGGTCAGCAAAATCCTGACTTGGCACTCTGATGACCGGGCGCACTAATGCGCGCCTCAATGGTTGGAACATATTTTCTGCACGATTACCCTGCAGGCATCTCATGGAATGTAAGCCTTGTTTCTACAGTATATAGAGCACCAAGTCTGGGGTGTAGGTTCTTTGGATAGCATTCACATGTATTGAAAAGTCCAAGTGATGGTCAAGCCAGACCCCAAGGTATTGAAAGGTAGTGACATTTTCAATAGTAACTTCTGCTTGTAACTGTACTGCAGCTGGCATCGCAAACAACTGAAACAAAGTTGTCCATGTGCTTAGGTCCCCAGTGCAAGCAGAAAGGTTTTTTTGTTTTGTTGCATCAGGTGATGTGGAAAAAGCACTGTGACAAAATACATTTCATGACAGTGAGACCTATTTTTAATTGGCAACTGGCCATTACAACAAGACCCTTCCTGTTATGTTGTATTGCCCTATTTCTGTAAGGCACACTGGGGAACTACTGGATATAGCTGGTGACTCCAATTGGTCTGTGGGTACCGCTAAAGGTTTCTGATTGGGGCTCCTGCTAGCCAGTCTGTCTGGACTGATGTTCTCCTTGCCCTACTTCGCTTGCAGGCTCAGGGAGTCATTTTGTGTTGATCCTAATTTGACTAAATTGCTTGCTCCTCTAGTGTTTTTATATGAAATTATTTTGAGATCATCTGTGCTATATTTTTACTGTTTCTCACTTGGAAGTGTTATTGTAGGCCACTACAGCATATTTGAGCCTAATCATTGCCTACCTGCTGATTGTTTCGCTTTCTATTTCACCCAGCTGCTCCGACTTCTTAACCTTATCTTCAATCTTTCACAGTATTCCTCTGACCTCTGTCCCTTACTGCTGTGTATTTTCTGAACCTGCATTTTGGACTTCAGCCCATCCCCTTATCTAAGCTTTAAACTAAACTCACTGATGCTCACTACCTCTTCTGTCCCACCTGAAACCCCTCCCTATCTCACTACTACCTGCTAATTACTATCTTTTGTTTTACCTGCCCCCACCGCTTGTTGATGGTCTGCTGCCAGTGTCCCACCCGCTCTGGCAGTCTTTTGTTTTCATCTCCTATTTATGTCTCACTTGATCTCTTTTTCCCTCAGGCTGAACTGAGCCCGAGGGGTGCCTCCGACTCAGTGTCATCTCCACGGCCGCTTTCCTGACTGCCGCCGCCATCACCGCTGGAATTGTTGGCTCCTGGCTGCCCTCCTGGTCCCAATCTCTGACTCCAACACTAGGTACAGCCGCTGAAATCACTTTCTTGGTGCCGTGGTGGCTTCTTCTGATTGTTGCACCTTTTAATTTGCGATCTCAACTGGTCTGCAGGTACCGCTAAAGGTTTCTGATTGGGGCCCTGCTAGCTGGTCTCTGGACTGATTTTCTCCTTGCCCTAATTTCAGCTTGCAGGCTCAGGAGTCATTTTTATTTCTATCCCCCACCTCCCAGGCCTCCTATTACTCTACTTGTCACCGCCTCCTCTCACTCTCTCTAACCCTATTTGCTCTCTCTCTCTCTCCTCCCCACCCACCACCTTGTGGCACTTCCCTGGGCCAATTATAGGTGCTCTACCTTGTGCTTGTATCTTTCACTTCCTCTCATTTGACCTACCCCATATATCCCATTTCTAACCATAAAACCCCCAGCACCTTTTTGCCTCCATTTTATTTCATTATATACCTGCCAACCTCCTTAATCTAAACAAAGCTTCATAAATACTGACTTTTCAAATAGTGTGACTCACTGCTACCTGACTCAGCCACTGCTCTGTATCATCCAGACTGTCAGTACCCATCAAGCTTTCCAACTTATCTATTTTTCCCTTTTCCTCTTTTATGGATTTTCCTTCAGCCCCTCCAGGTACCTGTTAGCTCTAATCTCCCTGTCTTCCTAACCCTTGGGCTACTTTTTCTTTTGGCTACTTTTCAATTTTCTAACTCTAACTGCCTGTAAGTCTCTATTTTTCCTTTTTTCGGCTTGCTGCTTTCGCCTCAGCCTCTTGCAGGCATCTACACTTGAATCTGACCCACTAACCACTGAATAAGCATTTTGCTCTCAGTTGCATCTCTCTTCCCCTCACAAACTCCTAGTCTTGTCCCTCTCCATATCTTTGGGCTACTAGTTCCAGGGCCTGAAAAATGAATTACTAATTGCTACTACTCCTCCTCTTAGGCACTCTGCCTTTGTTACACCTGTCAATTACTCATGTCCCTCATGCTGAATCCACTCTCCCACTATCAAAAATATGACTTCACATTTTCAAATCTTCTAGTTGATCTTGCATTTCATTGTGATCCCACATCGTTACTTCCTAGCAAGAAGTGGGTCCACTGGGTTCTACGCTCACAAATGCAGCTCCTTCAAGCTTGTGCCCAATCATTTTTCTACATTGCAAGCTGTGGTACCTCCTGTTACTGGCCATTCTGCTCTCGGAGACATACAACCCAACGCAGAGCCTCAAACTCCTCGCACTCCTCCTAGTCCATGCACTAAAGGTCTGCTTATTACACACCACAATATTAGGAGCCTTGTGTGGTATTTTATGAACTTGAGTCTTGGGCTGCACTCCATAAACTGGATATTATATGCCTCACTGAAACTTGGCTGAAACCATCAACCCTTGACTCCTGTGCTCCCTACCATCTTATAATCTCCTAAGAAATGACAGACCAGCCCAAAAAGGGGGAGGGACAGCTATATTTTCAAGTCTCACCTCCAGCTCTCTATTGTTAGATCATCTCCCTTGACCACTGTGAGGCTCTTCATGTCCTCCTCTCCCTAGGCACTAAGAAGCTGCATATTGTCTGTGCCACAATCCCCTACCCATGGCCAAAAGGACTGGATGAGTTACTTGACCAAACCGCTTCCCACTCAGGAAATAGTGAAGTTCTCCTATTAGGTGACATTAATATAAACTGGCTCAGAGCCTCACAAGGATAACTCTGACAAAACTGCAAAGCTACAACCTACATCAGCTTATCTCCTTACTCACCAGAACTGTCCTCAATCTAATTCCAGCACACTGCTGGACTGGATTATGGTAAACCGCCTGAGAACATAGTTGACTCTGGAATCCTGCCTGATGCCATAACTGACCACTCCCCACTTTCTGTGTCTTGGGGATAGGTAGACTGAAATCTTGAAGCCCTGCTACATTACCTTCCATAATTATGCAAGTTTTGACCTCAGGCCTTTCTGTTGATGTTGCTATCTCCGACTGGTCCTCCCATATAGCTCAACTGATGCCCAGTCTGCTCTACACAGCTTTTTGACCAGATTCCTATACTTACAAGAAAAACACATCCATCTTGTGACTAGGTGAGTAAGAAATAGGCAGACCCCAATGGTTGAAATCTGACCTCCTATCCAAATTATGACAGAGAGACAAAAGCTGGTTTTGCTACAAGAAATCTGGCCTCCCAAAAATTTTCACACCTACAGAACACTGAGAAGTACCTGCAAAAGAGAAATCAGGGAAGCAAAAAGTTGCTACTGTAAGGATCTATTAACTGATTCCCAGGGGACCCGAAAAATTCTGATATCATATAAAGTTTTCCTAGGCTCAAACCAGTCCACTACTCCAAATAATATGTTCCTAAAAGGCATCCACTGTAACAATCCCTCACCATTGCTAACTTCTAACAAGCAATTTGCTGACCTACTCAATACACTCCACTTTCCCTGCCCCATCATACAGGCAAAATCCACTGGGCACACTTTCCACTTCAAATCTATCCACAGTTATGAGGTTCTCAGACTTCTACAAAACATCTCAGTATGCTGCCATGGGGTCGGATAACTTGGAATCTAGGCTCCTAAAATTAGCTTGCCCCATGCATAGCTGGTCCCCTGGCTTTCATCCACACTCTCTCTGTGTAATAGCTCCAACCCTGAGATATGGAAGTCAGCAAGAGTTACCCTGTACTCAAAAAGGTGACCCGCTTGACCCTACCAACTACAGACCCACTGCCATCCTGTCTACTCTCAGCAAAATTTTAGAGAAACTAGTCGCTATCCAAATCACAGACTTTCTCGAAACATGACTCCTTAACTGATGCTCAACAAGGTTTCCATAAGTGTCATAGAACTACTACTACTGCCCTGCTTAAGCTTATGTCCAACACTCTAGTGGCCATAGACTCTTAGCTCACCAGTGGGAGCATTTTATTGACATGACCAAAGCATTCGATCTCACTGACCATGCCATCCTCACTGCCACCCTAGATTCTCTAGGTTTCTTGTCAAATATTGTGAATTGGTTTAAAAGCTATCTGACTGATAGGTCCCAATATGTGAAATTTAACTCTATCTTCTGACAGGGTCACCATCAATATTGGGGTCCCCAAGGATCTATCTTAGGTCCTCTGCTTTTCTCAATCTTTATCAATAACTTTACCTCAAACCTCCTCTCAACTTCCTCTCTACTATATGTGGATAACATTGTACCATATACCAGTTCCAAGCGTATTGATGACATAAACTCTCAACTCTCTTGTGACTTTCAGCTTATCCACCAGTGGCTTACAGTTCACAAACTTATTTAAATAAATCAAAGACCCAAGCAATGTTATTTGGCTCTAGTCTCAAACTCAGACATGCCTAAACACTCTTCAGTGTCTCCTCCCTGATGGCACATCTGTAGGTGTAATAAACTCCTTCAAATATCTAGGGGTCCTCTAGACCCATCTCTGAGTTCTGACCTGCACATTCAAGCTACCCATAAGTGAGTTAACTCCAAACTCAGTGTGCCTACACATTAGCACACTTTATGCGCTCACCCCCCTCCATAAGGCTGGCCATTGCCGTGGGATACTACTACCCTCTCTCACTTATGGGGTTGCACGCATGTTTCGTGTGCAACTCAAATCTACAAAAGTGGCTATACTTACAATAATATTTGTCACTGCATCTTGCTTCCCTATCTGAAACATCACTGTCTCCTCTACTCAGATCTGGGATGGCTTCCTCCTCAAGAATTAAGATCTTATGCACTTGGATCCATCACTGATAGCATCATCAGATCCCAATCACCTAAATCTCTGGCCAGTCTTTTCACTACAAATACAATTATGCTTTAGCCTGTGGACCATGTCCCTATTCTCATCCGAGACATTGTACCGAAGGTGGTCGGGTTTCTTGTCATGCACCACTCTTCTGGAACACACTTTAACTCTAAGTCAAAATGCATCCCACATCTCCTTTAAGAGAGAACTACACCACTATCTCTTCTCCTCTTGTGCATGCTCCTGCTTCAAACCACCATAGCCAAACTCTTAAATCCCACCCCTCTCTCTCATTGTTCCCTGGGCCCACTCCAACGAGGAGCATTTCTTTCAATCTCATCTTCTTATTTCTTGTACCATCTTCATTCCATTTATTCTCTTCCTTCTATCAGAATATCTCTGTTTTGGGCTTTCTCAATGAAACTGCTCAACCCTCCTCTTCTTCCATCTAAATCAGTTTTGAATTACCTGCACTTCCTCACCTCATCTTTCTACCCCAACCTATTGCCTCCTCTCTCCACTTTCTCTCTCTATCTCCTCATCTCCATACTATGCTTGGCTACTACCCTTATCCCACCATATCTATCCCTCCGTATTTTGACTCCTCCTTTGTCCTCCTTTCTCTCTATCCCCCTTTCACCAATCTTTGCCTGGCCACTACCTGCTTTCACAGCACTTTATTTCACTTGTTGTCATACTGCTCAGCTACATCTTAAATGACTGGTTTACTGTCTCTACATGTAAACTTAAATACTGTATTGTCTTTTGTCTTATTTTTAACAACTGTATATGTTTCAAATATTTATATATCAATTGTATTATTGTATAGGTATGTATCTACTGGATGTTTTATCTTTGTACCCTCCGGTCATGCCTGAAAATAGTCTTTGGCTAGTGCACCTTACCGTAAACAAAAACTAAATAAATAACTATTACAATTAAACTAATAATTACCTCATGGCTCTGTTCCCATTACTTTGACATTCCAAAATACCAGATATTGCTTATATTTATAAAACTTACATGGAAACATTTTCATGGGAGGATTCTATTCCTCCTTATTAAAAAGACCTTCTGCAAATTGCAAAATCTTGGTGATGAATCTGAGATAACAAATGTATTCTAAAATTATTTCAGCTTGAGAATTTCTTAATTAGGACCTCAGAGTTCCATCACATTAGTTTAGAGCTGGTGAGCCGTCCATTTAATCAACAATATAAGGCCCTTGAATAGTTTGATACCTTTATAAGATCAATGTTCTGTATATAGTGTACAACAGTTTTACAGTACACAACCTTTTGGGCCACACAGGTCCCAATGTTAGGTGTATAGCTAAAGACGTTCTACTTTACAGAGATGGTAGTAGACAATGGATGGACTGCCAGGTGAGCTGGCAAGATTCAACTCTGTTCAGGGGTTTATGGTGGGATGGACAAGTATAGGAGCATAGTGAATGTAGATTCAGGAGTCAGGAGGGAATAATGTTAAAAATGGGACAGAGCTCGCATCTGAAGGCTCAGATTAAATCATGCAGTGAAAGGCTCTAGTGGGTACAGGTAGAACAATGTAGACTCAGCGAACTCCCAAGTCTTATCTGCCTTCAAAATTCTATTTTCGTGTAGGACCTATGTGACACTGAAAGCTTTTATTTGTTTATTTAGGGACTCAGAAATACCTTTGAGTCAAAGACTCCTTTACAAAGGTTCCATCACACGTATAATGCTTACAGAGATAAAACAAACAATTTGAGCAGAAATAAAGTAATATAGGGAAATGTTACAGCCTTAATCACATGGATCCATGTCATATGCAATTAGGACAGAGTTCACAATGGTAGTGCATACTAACAACATAACAAGTGTTACAGGGTAAGGAAGCGAGGTAAATTTACAGTCCTAGACGCCTAGCTACCTGAGCTGTGCAGAGGCGGTGGTTAGTAGGTGTCGGGAGTTTACACCCTGAGAAGATGGCTAGAAGATGGGGGAGAGGCAAGTCAGAGGCCGTTGTCAAAGTTGTTAGGGCAGGGCCTTGGATCATTTACAGCTACAGATGCTTGTGGCCGAAGGTGTGAACCCAGGAGTGATTTGAATTGACCAATTCACTGATCAAGAGCATGAGGGTGCCGGTAGGGAGTTAAACCAAAGGGTGCCCGATAACAGAAGGATCTTTGGAATTGCATTTATGCGACAGGAGGAGTGGAGAGACATAGATAGTCAGAGTTACGGTGTGCTGGGCTTTTTGGTCTATAGTGATTTAGGGGGTAAGGGCTGCAGAGAGACCCAATTAGATTTTTTAGCTAGGACATGAGTGTGGAATTTGGTTCTATTATCGAGGTCAAGCCAATTTGTATCCTGATATAACATACAGGTATGGGTAAGTCTATCGCACCTCTAGTAGAAGCCGGCAGGCTCTATTTAGGACAAGTCTAAGGCTATCAAGGGCTGAGGAGCTGTGTCCTCCAAAGGTAAGAAGTCCATAATCAAGCAGGAGAGAACTGAGGAGGAAATAGCGAGCTTAAGGGCCTCGTAGGTTAAACAATGTCTAAAGCGGTGCAAAAGCCCTAGTCTAATGGTTAGAGCCTTTGACAAATGACGAATATGCTCATGATAGGTAAGGCCAGGATCCAAAGTGATGCCCAGATATTTGAAGGAATGAGCAAATTCCAAGGGGCCAGAGACCGATTGTATTTGAGGGAAACTACCTATCTTGGAATATAACTGATGCGCGAAAAGCATGCATTTGGTTTTTTTATAGTTTATGATAAGGCGTTTGGAGGTGAGCCAGTTTTCGACAGCTGTGAAAGAGGACTGGAGGAAAGGTGGAGCTGAGAGGATCTGGGCTGGAGGTAAGACGACAGCATCATCTGCGTGAGAGTAATAGATTGGAAATGCAGGTTGCTGGGAGGGTGTTAAGAAATAGGCTGAAAAGGAGGGGCCCAATATAGACCCTTGAGGGACACTTGAGAGTACAGAAGATTTGGAGCAGAGAGTATTGGCAATTTTTACTTGAAGAGTTCGATTAGAAAGATAGTCGGCAAACCAACCTACAGCCTCATTACAGAGACCAAGATTGAGAAGGGAGGGAGAGTAGAGTATGGTGGACTGTATCGAAGCCTTGGTGAGGCCGATCTAAGATAGAACCAGTGATGTGGCCTTTATCCAGTGCTGTGTGAATGTGTGATGTTAGTTGAAGTAAGGTCAGGAAGTGCTGTGACCATTGTGGAACCCATGTTGTTGTGTGCAGAGAAGGTTATATTTGTTGAGATGGTCTAAGTTGATCCGAAAACTATCTCTAAGGCCTTGGAGAGGGAGGGAGAATGGATATTGGTGGTAGTTATTTGGGTCGAGCGATCCTCACCTTTGAATATAAGGGTGATAGTGGCTGATTTCCAGACATGGGATTTACCTAGTGAGAGAGAGGGTTTAGTATGTGGGTGAGAGGAACTAGCAGTTCTTTAAGGGAGAGCCTGAGGATTCTGAGATCAAGTGAGTCAGGATTGGAGGTGGCATGGCTAAGGGCAGTGGCAAGGTATGGTTCAGCAGCCATAGTCGAGACGGCCGAAAGTAGAAAGGGGGCACGTGGGTGCGGGGAGGAGAGCTAGGAGCTGGGGGTCATGGAAGTTAGGGGGAGAACATGGCTGAGATTGGAGAAGGTGTCAGAAGACAACAGTGATAGTAGAGGGTCAGAGGTCAGGGACCCCTTTGACAGGACCTGGGAAGAGACAGGATTGGGGCTTTCCCACAAATTTCCTTAATGTTGTTCCAGAACTTATGGCCACTGCCCCATGACGAAATTAAGGCAGATTTATAATATTCAGCTTTTGCCCTGCTAATGGCCCAGGTGCACTTGTTGCGGCTGTTCTGTAATTCTGTCTATCATGGGGAGGCCAGATTCAATGGAGAGATGCCATAATGAATCTCTAGTTCTCATTAGCGACTTGAGACTTTCAGTGAGCCAGGGTACATGATTCCTTTGACCACTCTTTTCATGAAGGGTGATAGAGGTCACATATGTTATTAAAGACCAAGAAAATAGATCCAATGCACTGTCGACGCCGGAGATCGAGATGAAAGACCAGTCCATGGTCCTGAGGTGCACTTGTAGTTGTGCCAGTTTGCCAGGGCCCAGTTTATGGAGTAATTATTTTGGGAGGGATTTGGGATTTTGCTGACCATAAGCAGAGGACAGGGAAGTGGTCGCTGAGGGCATCAGGGAGGATGGACACATTGGTGATCTTGGATGGGCAATTGGAGAAGATGAGGTCCAGCGTGAAGATGATCCGAGTGTAGATCCCGATGTGTGGAGAGGTGACCAGTTGAGTAAGGTCTTGGGCTGTAGTGAGATCAATATATGGGATGGCATTTTACTTAGCCAATTAATGCTTAGCGATCGTAACATTTTGTACAATTTGTATGTTGGTCCAATACAAGATATCAAACTATTTAATGAAGCTACAATAGTTTTCCATGGACCAATACAGCTACAGTCTTTTTTACTTAAGCATAAATATAGTACTTTCAATAAATGGGACATCACGGGCTCAAGTGCAAACCCAGGCAGTCAATGTGCTAAACAGCACCCTGCAACCTGACGCTGCAGAGCTGACCATGAGAGTCTCCCTTTAGTGAAGAAATACAGCATGCTTGGTTTAACTATCATCTGCTTTAGAATGACATTGTTTCATTCTTATATTTTTGCCAGAGGGCATCTGAATCAGGAGGCTTGAAGGTTTGAGATAAAGCTCTTAGTCAATTACATAAATAGTCATAGAAAGATTACAAAAACTCAGTTTAAAAAGAAATAGCCTATCATTAGAGGATGCACTACTTACTGACAACTGTTAAAGTAAGAAGCAGGTTCTTTGTGAGTTTTCACATAGTCTGGTAGGCAGAGGCTTTGGCGGTGTCTCTTCAATGTTCAAATGACTTTCATGCATCCGCACTTCCACTTGTTTGGGCATGTTGTTGGCACTACAAAAAGAAAACAAATCTCATTAAGAAACATGGATTGAGATACTTAGACACTGAAGAGTCAAATCTCTGGGTTCCATGTCTGTTATTGATGTCTGCTACTGGGGAGTGAATGACATTATATATGGAATAAAGGATGGAAAAGTATTTGATATGAGATTTAATGCACTACTGAGGGTGGGATGCTACATAAACCCCAAGATCAAAGCCTGAGGGGTTTATTAAAGCATCCCACAACTAGGTGTGCATTAAATTTGAGTTTCACATACTTCCCCATCTTTTATTTTCTATGATTGCTAGTGAGCAATTTTTTTCAGCCTGAGTCCTGTGATCCTGTGTGTCACATACAAACACACACACTCTGTCTCCCTTTTCAACTTTATTTATTTTCTTACTTTTAAGTGCCAGTTGACATAGCGATTGTGACCACACTTTGCTTTGTATGCAGTTAGCCACGGATGCGTTCCTGCTTGCTGCATATCGCCTGAAGCTGGCAAACCACAGGATCAACCAGATAAGTTTTTTTTTTTTTGTTAATTTAAAGGCAGGATCAATCAGATAGATAAATATAATGATTATGGAAGGCACAGAGTCTTGTTGTGGCAGCTCTTTGCTAATGGAGATACGGAGCTCCATGTTTGAGGAACTGTTTAGCCTGCCCACACACAGGATGAGAGAACCAATGATGGAGCACTCAATTTTGATTGACAGAGCGTGTTCACCATAATAACCTGTGGGTTATTATGTTGAAAATCAACTGACTGAGCCCTTAGGAAAAATTGCTTCCCAGTCGGTTATATAGAGTAATATATAGGTAGGTTTGTGTTATGATTTTCTACACAAAACCCTAGATAATGAAGCCAAGGGGTTTATCAAGGCATCACACACACACCAAGGGTATATGTAAGAACAATTACCAAACCCCTACCCATATATAGTTTTTATTTATTTATTTTTTTTTATGGGTCTGCACATCCAAAAATTTAATTGGGTAAAACCAGTCAGTGGATTGTGCATTATTACAGCACAATGCATGGTCATCCTGGTCCTAAACCTGACTTGATTTGTTATAGTAACCACATCACACAGTGAGAAAATCAATCCCTCTGCAACCAGAAATGACCTTCCGTACAAACATGGCTGCTACCTTTATGTACTAAAAACCTTCAACTAGGCTCTAAAAATAAAAGTACCTTACATAAAAGCAAAACAAGTTAATTAAATGTTATCTCCCAATTATGATACTCCCTTTATACACATAAACAAATTAGAAACAGTAAGTACTTTCACAGTTTCATTACTACTACCATATATACTCTCACTTAAGTCATTTTTTGGGAGTTTTCTGAGCATGTTGAGTTAGGGTACCAACTTATGAGCGAGTACTCGCACTGAAAAAAAGGTTGCTTGCTAACAATGTGTGGAATTCTAAAGTGTTGTGCACACCTAGTTCACGTGGAGGATAACTGACTTATGCTGAAAGGTTGTTAGCACCTTTGCTGGTGCTTAATGGCCTGTCATTACCTGCATTTGCTGTCTGTGATTAAATAATTAAACAACTAAGTGATTAGTGTTACTCTCAATATCCTGTATTAACCCTGTTCGTGTCATCAGTGTCAGTAGTTGTGCCGCTCAGAATGCCCTCAGTCAAATGAAAACGGAGCTCCTATACTGCAGATTTTAAACTTTGTGTGGTACAATACACGAAACATGCAGACTGTCCTGACGATGTTGAGGCAGATGGGATAAATTCAGAACTAGAGGACATGTACGATGATGTTACGCTCTCTGAGCAGCAGCTGCATATTCTCTTTGCGTCAGATGATGAAGATGACATGGAGTTCTTTGGTTTTAGTGATGGGGATTAATTTAAAACCAAGAGACTTAATGAATGAAATGAATGATAGTGCTATTATTTTAAATAAACAGTTTTTGCACATACCTCATTTGATGTTCTCATATCTTCATACTTTGACTCGATTTACTTAGGTTTAATGCTATCGTATGCACTTGCACATAATTGGTATGCTGCATTAGCCCCCCGACTTATATGTGGGCCAAAGAAAAATCCTTCAAATTACATTTGAATTATACCCCAACTTATGCTGACCAACTTATGTGCAGTATATCACGGTAGTGTTTCTTTGCTGACAATGAAAAATCCACCTCATATCTTTACCTGCTTATCAGGAAATCTCTTCTGCTTCCTGACTGAGATTAAATTGAGTCTCTGTTCCAATGAGGCCTTTGTTATATGTGTATTTGTGTATACATATGGGTCTAGGAAGATTAGTCCCTAAGACTTGATCTGAGACCAGTTTCTCTTTTATCTGGTCTGGGACCAGACCATTTAGTGTCAAACATTATCTAACTGCAAGCTTGCTAAGCACCAGCCAGCATAGCCTAGTGGTCAGAGCACAAAACTATAATGCAGCTGTGAAGATCTAGGTTTGAATTCTGATTTTCATAAAATTCTTTTAACCTCAAATTTCACAGGAGTGGTGATCCATGGCAGTGTGCTGTTGAATAGTAAATATACACTAAAGGGTGTAAAGTGTAAGAAAGAAACTGGTCTCAAATCCCATCTTAGGGACTAATCTTCCTGGAGCTACAGTATATTGAGAGAGAACATTCTGCCGTGGAACTATGCAGAAAATTGAAGCCCTGTATTTCATGGTAAACATGCCCTGGTACGTGTTCCACATGTTGTGATGGGTAAAGACAGAAAAAAAGAAACAGGATGAGGAAAGGAGGCAATAATACTATCTAAACAAAGAAATGGTGGGAAAACACAGATATATTGCAGAGGCAGACCCAAGCTACTTAAATACATTCCTGAAGTTCATAAAAGCACATATATGAGTGTTTCAGGTGATCCCCCTAAAAAAAAAACAACCTGGCAGGTTAGAATGTTTTAAACACACTACCATTAAAAACTGCACCTGTATTGATACAAATAAGGTAAAAAAATTTCTAATACAAATTCTTTTCATTGTCTTTTATTGTTTAGCTACCCTCTTCCCCGTTACCAGAGTACAGACTATTTATTGTATTCAAAGTTAAATGGAAGCATATTTCAATGAAAGATCCTATTTTATGCCTTTTAAAATTAGTTTTTTCTTATTTTCATTCATTTTATGTCAAATATTGAGATGCCGTAGTGCAATAAGACAGTCCAGGTGTGCCATTAAGATGATATAATCGCACCTCTCAGGTGCATTTAATGGCACTTGGCTGTGCCTCATGCCTGACAACCCACCTGATGCATGTGACTATATCACCATAATGCACATCCAATCCTGTCTTATTGTTACGTAACTGCTGACTTTACTGACCTCCTCTGTTTTCCCTCCACTCACCTGGTGCTGAGCACTGAGTACTTTCTGTTTTCCAGCCATACTGCCTGCCATGGTGCTGAGAAAGATATTGCTTGCCTTAGTGATGGTCTCTGAAATCTGGTCTTAGCTCTACTGCTCCCTGCCTAGAGTCTGCGACTCAATAATGCTGTAGGCAGCATTTCGCTGTGTCAGTGGTTTCAATTTGGTGTTCAGTGGATATGCACAGAGCATGCTCGCACTTCTGAAGTCTGATTTCCAGCTCTCAGCTGTCTTGCACCTCGCATTATAACTTACATAGAAACACAGAAACATAGACTTTGATGGCAGATAAGGATCACTTTGCCACCCAGTCTGCCAATTCCCTACTTATTGGATAAACTGCAGATTCTAGTTAACCAACAGCCTACTTTCTTCTACCCCCACTATAACTGCCTTATGTCTGTCCCATGCATTCTTGAACTCTCTCACTGTTTTGGACCCCACAACCTCCTCAGGAAGGCAGTTCCATGCATCCACCACTCTATCTTCAGATTGTGCCCTTGCTCTTGCACATCTCTTTTCTGAAAGATGCTCCCTCTTGGACTTTGTTGATTCACTTGAGGTACTTTAAGGTTTCTACCATGTCCTCCCTCTTCTTCCTTTCCTCCCAGGTATATATATTAAGCTCTTTTAGGCTCTTTTCCTATGGCTTCTGTTGCAAATCCTGTACCACTTTAGCTGCCCTCCTTGTGACCGCCTCCTCCTGTCTATGTCCTTGGAGATAGGGTCTCAGAACTGCATGCAGTATTCCAGATGGGATCTCACCAACTGTCTGTACGGGAGGATAACAACTTCCTGTTTTCTACTGATGATACCCTCCCTATGCATCCCAATAACCCCCAGACCTCCTTACTGCCTTCTCACATTGCTTGCCTACCTTAAGGTCATCTGATATGAATACCCCAGGTCCCTTTCCATTTTTGCTGCTGTTAGTATCTCCCATTGTGTACTCTTCCTGGGTTTCTATTTCCCAGATGCATTACTTTGTACTTCTTGCATTGAATCTAAGCTGCCATACTTTTGACCATTCTTCAAACCTTGCCAAGTCCCTTCTCATCCTTTCCACCTCCCTTGTGTATCAACCCTGTTGTAGATCTTTGTGTCGTCCTCTTACCAGTTACAGCAGTGGATTACACCATGGTTATCTATGTGTAATCCAGCCTAGTAGGAAATTATTATAAAATACTATGTATGGCCACTACCTAAAGTCAATTTGTCATTATTGTGGAGTTTTTAAGACATAGTGATCCTGATTTAGTTATTGTACTGCTAGCACTGTTATTCAGTCTCCCAGTTCATTGTATATAGTCATCTGCCTTAAGGTTATAGATTATTTTCTCCTGACTTTATGGTAAACTGGTTTCCAGAACAGTACGTCATACCACCTTTTATAGTTTTAATTGTTGTCTCTTAATTGGTTGCTTGCAGGAAGCTGATGATATATAAAATGAACTGAAGAACTAAATGACATGGGAGACTCCATTTAAAAGGGTAATACAAGGCTTGCGTCAAGCCCTGCATCAAACCCACTGTTTGGTGCAACTGTGCAAACAACTCTACTGCGACTGATTTTTAGTACACTGGGCGCAGTTGTGACAGTTCCTCAGTTTATGGCAACTTGTGCCAAATATTTGGTGCAAGCCCTGCAAAACTGGTCCCCTGAGTGCTCATGAGTTGAAACTGGTGGAGCTGAGTCAACACGCAGCACTTAGCGCGTGGGGTGAAAATCCCGACTGCTGCCAGGAGAATGCTGCAAGCCCGTCGCCATATGATTGGTGCACCAGGGGCTTGCAGCATTCCTAATAGCTCTAAAATCAAGCCCTGATACTTTAAGTAAATCGCGACCAACATACTGTGGAAAAGCCACCGTAGATGTAGACAGTGGCCAGATAAATTTGTTTGAACTGTTTGTGAGTGTGTGGCTAAATTCAGTTTTTGGTGCATTAAGTGTCCTTTACACATTTCACCCATGTCATTGCAACAAACATGTTGCCAATGCGATACGAGTGCCAGCAGCATGCTGCCCAGCATTCCAGTACCAGGCATTATGTTTCCCATAGTTACAGGCGCCAAAGTGCCCTCCTGGCAAAGTCAGTTTCTAAGCCCCCTCCGCACCTCTCATTGGGGGCTTCATCTCACCCCCAAAACTAAATATAATCTCCTTTGGGCAGGCATGCCCAGAGGGGTAGAAATTTTAGTGGGGGTAAGAAGCACAGGACCAAGGGGCGATCTAAAATTAAGATTGCCCTTTCACTGTCTCCCTTGTGCAGCACTGTAATTGCAGTGAAAACATTATGTTGCCATCCTAATGGTATACCCTTTACAAGGGGGTGAAATTGTTTAACCAGGAAAGCCACACTAAGCCAAATCTTGTTTACAGGTATGACCTGGAGGTACAAGAAAGTTAAGTGACTTACTCAGGGTCATACAGTATGCAAGTGGGAGCTGTGGGATTCAAACCCACATCTCCAGGTTTGTAGCTCAGTGCCCTGAACCACAGCTCTATATTGCCTCCTACATCCAGCACCTTCTAAAAATATAAGTCATACTGACATAAAGGATAAGAAACAGATGGCATAACTACAAAATACAGACTGATAATAGACTGCTTGAATACATACTTTGCCTCAGTATTCCCGGAGGAAAGGGATGGAGTTATATCATATAGTGATATGTTATACCGAGTGGGAACAGAAGGACATGGTACGTGACAAATACTGCATGTAACACCTGAAGAAGTGGGGAAAATGCTATAGATGGTAAATGTAAATAAGGCAGTGGGGCCAGATGGAATTCATCTAAACATCCTGAAAGAGTTATCTAAGGAACAATCCATGCCACTGGCAATTATATTGAATATGTCCATCAGAACTGCATGTACAGCTGATGACCGGAGAATGCCCATGTGGTGCCAGTATTTATGCCAGAGCAGAATCATGGAATTATAGGCCAGAGAGTCTGGTGTCAATACTGGATAAGCTGCTGAAGACAGTCATAAGAAACAATACTGTCAATAACATACAAAACAACGACTTGGATTTGGTGCAGTATGGATTCTACTCATTGAAATCAGGCCAAACAAACCTATTTGCTTTATTTTTCAAATGTTGACAAGTAAATGAATGTGGAATGTTCTGTGGATGTTGTCTATCAAACGTTTAGTAAAGCATTTACTCATTATTTAGTTGAAATTTCTCCAACATGGATTTCCCATGAGATATAGCATCTCATTTTCTTGGGAGGCCCAGTAAGAATAACAACAAGCATCAGTAGACTGTAGCTTAGCACAGCAGAAAAACAGTTACAAATAGTTTTCTACAGACAGTATACACACATAGGCATAAATACAGTGTGAAAGCAAAGAAGATTCAAAACATAATTACTTACAGGATAACATACAGTAGGTGGAAAAGCATCAGTAAGGAACACTGGGCCTTAAATTATCATATACTGTGATGGGGTGTATGCAAAACTAGACCAAAACAAATACAAAGTGTTCTCAGGTGGTGGGAGAAACTGAATTTGAACACTTGTAGGCTGGGGGCATTTTAAGTTTAGAGACGAGTTATTCTAGGAATCCAGAGAGAATATTTAAAGGCTTTTTAACCAAAACCATTCTTCATTCTGGGAGTTGAAAAGTTGGGGGCTGCAGATGAGTGGAGTGAGCAGCCATTACTTGACTGAGTAAAGTCAGTAAAGAGATAACCTGGGGCTCTTTCATATAGACAGTTTTGCAGAAAGGAGAAACAGTGACGCCACCACTGCCTGAGGTGCATAGCCAGTTGAGCTTGTCAAAGACAGAAAATTAGATTTCTCTATTAAACTGAAGCCATACACTCGAAACTTTGTCCAAAGCTCAATGTCCTTTATTGTAATAAGGACTGTCCCTGGCTCTGTCCACTGAGATCTGTTAACCAAATGATCCTCCCTACCTCTGATTATACCTGATGACATATACCGTAGCTCCACCTCCCTCTTCTTTCCAGACTGGACACCCTCTTCAATGCCTTCTGTTCTTTCACCTCTACCTTCCCTCCTGCACCCACCCATCACTGCTCCATCTACTCATCCTTTTGGCATCACATAAACAAGGTGACCAAATTGGGCTTCTACAAAACAGTGACTCAATTATGGCACCTGTGTTCACGGCTACCTAGCAGTTGAGGCAACTGGATACTGGGGTGGGCGAACAGGCGACAGGAAGTATGTGTATACTTGCACATGCACACACATGGGGAGGCACTGAAGGGATGGCATGTGGGAGGGATATGGTGGGCAGCTGCCAGGCTAGTCAACTAGCATGGTGGGGAGAGTGGTCTGCTGGGAGGTGCAGGGCTCATGTCTGGCGCAATGTGTTTTTTTTCTTGCAGATGGCTTTACATTTTTAAGTTTTTCACACACCCCAGACATGCACTCCCTGGAGTTCAGAATCCATAAGTAGGGGGTGCAAGGAGCAAAGCCACCAGCATGAAAAACTAAACCTGTAGGTGTGGGACACCCTTTTGTTCTCATGAAGTGCGCATCACCAAAATTCATTTTGGTGATGTACACTGCCTAATGGATTGCTATTTTACATCACCCTTATGACATGGAACCTCCTTTTCCATCCCCCCATCTCTTCATTGCCAGCACCACTGCACAACTGTGTCACCTTCATTGCGAATACTGGTTTGGCTCGCTTCCATCCTACCTCTCTTCTCTCCTCTCTACTGCCCCCCAAGCACACACACACTCTCTACCCTCTAGGGACTCCGCATCTTCCCCTTCCCTAGCCCCCACTGCCTTCTCCTACCAGTTTTCCTCACTTTGGAATCGGCTTTCCTATCCTCGCTGCCTTACCCAGCTTCTCCACCTCTAAAATGCCTTATTAGGCTCTGTCTTCCTCCACCCTGCTTCTGTCTTCCGCTCCTGACTTCTCATCTTTCTCTCTTACCTGTTGCCTCTTTCTCCCCCCGACCCCAGGGTTCTACCTTTAGTGTCTCCCCTTCTCCCTCTCCCTGCATGCCTTCTTGAATGTGCAAAACCTCACCCAATCCTGTTTCACAAAACTTTAATTCTAAATCTGTTTTAGTGTACTGCTTTGCAACCCAGGTATTCCATTTAAACTGCTGCTCTGTATTGATTGCAGTTTGAAACTGTCACTTGTTATTGCCTTTTGCTCTTCTCAAGTTTTTTTATTTTGAAAGTTGTATCTTGTCTGTGCTAAATCCCTCCCCTCCCCTCGGTCACACCTGGAAATGAGCCCAGCTCAGTGTGCCTTCCCAGTCATCAAATGTTAAATAAATAAATAAAATAAAGAGAGTACAGTGATGGATGGTCAAGTCAGACAAGAGTATATATCTGAAAAGCTTGTCACACAGATGATCAAGAACCAGAGGAGTAGATTTATTCACCAATCTGTAAATGATAGTCATATAGTCGATGGCTGGGAGTAAGAAGGAGACCACCTGTCTCCTTGTGTGCATTCTGAGGCAATGTTTGATCAAGTAGAGATATATGGCTACGATGAAACCTATGTGGTTGCACTATGCCTTTTCATTTGATACTGTTCCACACAAGAGACTAGTTTATAAACTAAATAACAACTGGGGTGTGACTGGTTGCAGGAATGGAGGTAGAGTATTAATTAATGGTAATCAATTGTATGGAAACAAGTGACCAGAGGAGTTCCACATGGGCCAGCTCTGGGATCTACATTGTTGAAAAGATGTAAGTAATTTGGAGGTGGGTACCTGTAGCTAGATTGCCAGATTTTTGATAACACCAAGACAGCAAGAGCAGAGCTAAATAAAATGCAAAAGGATCCAGACAGGTTTGGCAAATGGGAGGCCAAATGACAGATGCATTTTAGTGCTGGCAGTACAGCCTAGCAGTTAGAGTAATGAGCTGTGAATGAGCTTAGCACATCTAGTAGAACTGGGGCTAATTCCCACAACCTCTATTTGCATAATGTAGGAGTCTGAGTAAGTCACTTAACCGCCCCAATGCTCTTGGCTCACCCCTAAAAACAGGCACTTTTGTTTAATGGGCCTTACCCAGTTACCTAACAATTAAAGGAGACAGGAAATTATTTTACATACCTAATTGCTCTTCCATCTTCCTTTCCATGCCAGTTATGTATTCTGATATGTTTTGACCAATTTTGATAAATAAATACAGGTAAATAGATAAATAATCTAGTTTTGGGTGCCTCAGATCTAAAGAGATTCTACCCTTCTCACCAGCTTCTGCTCTTTCTTTTATATTTCCAAGACATTCTGTGACATCAGTAACTCCCATTCCATGCTATGCTATTCATTGGAATAGCCTGGAAGTGTTATTGATGCCAAGGAATGTTCAGGCAGTATGAAAGAAAGAGCAGCAACTGCTGAGGAGAGAGGGATTCAGGGTAGTTACCAAGGCAATATAATTAGCTTATTCATTTTACAAAACAGTTAAAAACACATCAGAATATTGGGTGGATACTAAAGGGACAACTGGCAGGCATCCAGAGGTGTAAAACTGTTCCTGTTACCTTTAAAAGGTAATGCATCAAAAAGAACATGAATACAAAATACTACACATGAACAGCATCGAGATTACTGAAATCAAACAGGAAAAAGACAAGGAGTACTGACGAGGCAACTATAAGTGGGAGCAGCAGTGTAAGGCAGCAGCTAGCAAGGCAAAAACCCATGGCTGCATTCAGAGAAACTTCGTAGTAGATCTTGGGACATTATGATGGCCTTATGTAGAGTTAGTCAGGTTTATCTGTACATACAGTGTGAAGTTCAGGTCTAAGACTCTAAGGAAGGATATGACAAATAATGTACAGAGGAGAGTAGCCAAGATGGTTGATGGCTTTGAGAACATGGGCTATGAGGACCAACTGGCAGACTAGAGGAATGTAATCAATGGAAGCAAACAGATTCAGGGAGACATAATGACAGCATTCAAGTATTTAAATGGAATAACACCATCAGACCAAGCTTAACTCTTTTAGTTCCATATGGATAAAAGACAAGGGACCAGCAATGTCACTGAAGGGAGGAAGATTCAAGGAAACATCAAAAGAATTACTTCACAGAATGACTAATGAACACTTGGGGCTGGATTTTCAAAACCTGGTGCAAGGTCTGTAGCCTAGGCTGTGGAGACTGCTGCATGTGGTGCACCAATCCCCATGGCCAACCTGCAAGTAATTTCCAATGTTGGCTGCATTTATAACATGTCTACAAGTGGTGGACATCTGCATGCAAGCATCACTGAATTTGTTGCATGCTAGACCACATAAATTCAATCTAGCATGTGTGTTTCAGCAGCAGGATCAAAAATCCAGATAATTTGCTGCAAACCCCATGCATCAAAAGCTTGATGAATTGGGGCATTGTGTTAAAACATTTGGCCTGCTGGAGCACGTGTTATCAGCTGATACTGTAATATCCTTCAAGTTCAGACTCAACAAGTACCTTGAAGAAGATGGGGTGACAGGGTATTCCAAGTGAGCCAATAGGTAGGAGGAACTCTATAGACCACTTGTATTCTTTCCTCCCAAAATATGGATGTATGTGTGTATGCATGCATAAGTGTATTAATGTCTTTTGTTTACATAAGATACAATTCTGTGGTCTACAGTACCTGGGAACAGGTTCTTTTCATCTTTCAAATAATCGAATGCAAAATTCTGTGCAGACACTGAATCAATAATAGTAGAACTCTTTAAGAACTATGCAGCTGAAAGCATAATAGGAACCAGGATCTCCAGATAAAGCTACCATAAGGAGAAGGAACATTCCACTTGACTATTCCTGATTTTCTTTGATATTCTTAATTTTGTCCCCAAATTTCCTCTGCCCCTTATGAAACTGATGACGCTGTCATTTATGTGTAGAGATTAAGAGCAACATTTAATGTCAATCAGTACTGTGACAGTCTAGTTCTCCTTCAGAAATTATTTTTACATTGCAACATAGAGCAATATAGTAACATAGCAATGTATACACTAAGATGAAAACACAGGGCTGTCTTAGCCAGCCCAAAGGAAACAGAATTTAAAAGCAATCAAACACACTAAGCTGGAAATCCAGGATCTAATGCTGGAAGACAGCCCCACCAACTACACAAACAAGAAGATAAGTTCACTCAAGCAGTCTAATGCCAAGCAAAAGCATAGTGAACAGCCAGAACAGTACAACAAAGATTAGGAAAGTAAAAGGTGGAGGAAAACTGTGAATAAGGAATGTTTCGTCTTTACCTTAGTTGAAAAGATTCCAGTGGCTTAGGAGCCAAAGAAAATGTGGCAAACCTTCAGGGATGTACTAACAGAACTGGGAGCAGCACAGAGGAAAGATAATTTGATCCAGCCTCTTCCATCTACTTTTATCAAGTTTGTCCATCAGCCTATCAGAGGAAGCCTATACTACCAACTGGTTATGACTATGGAGGACTGTAAAAGGTGCAATGTTAGAATTATGCTGTCCAAATGTACTTATTTAAATTGGTCCCCACCCATTCTACTTCATCGGTACCCAGTAAATAGCTTGGTTGGTAGAAATGTATTCGGACTTACCTATAACACCTTCCTAATAGTGGTGCTTGGATTATCTGGAATCTGTACCAAGTGTGCAAAGCCAGAATTTTGGTAATTACGATTCCAGTTCTGACACCGATTTTGTTCTGTTTATGTAATTGGAATGGAATTGAATCAGGAACAGATCTGGACATTTTGATTCTACTTGACCCTACTGCAATCCTCAAGTGCAAAAACATACAACCTTCACAGAGTCCCATCAGCCCACACATGAAAACAAAACCTTTCCTCTACAAGTCCCCTCCTTACCTGGATGGGGCAAGTTGTGGGCAGGCACGTGTCCTGTAGCTCTCTGTCTCCTCTCATCTCACTTTGTTTCTCACAGTCTGACCCTGGGTGCCAGAATGCCTATGGACTGGTGCAGGGCTGGGGAAGGATGCTAACACAAGAGCACTGGTGGCGACTTGTCAGTCTGTCCATCGATTCAGGCAGCAGTATCTCCAGTCTGGACTCCATAAACTCTAGCCCCACTGCCACTGCTGAGTCTGAATAATAAATGCATTATTCTTTATTTTTTTCACCAGGACTGAACCATGACAAATCAATGATGTCCTACCAGTTGATGGACCACACTGAGTAGAGGTGTCTTGTGAGTCTTTGGGAATTGGTCTATCTACTCAATCTAGGGTTCCTGCAGACACAGTCCAATATCTGTGACTGTGACTATATGCAGGAACACAAGGTAAAGATGATGTTGGCTACCCTTGCTGCTACCAATGTCCAATAGAATCCTTCCTATCCTCTTTCCTTTTCTTCCATTTGGGCCACAGTGGGGCAGGCTGAGAATCCATGTGTGTGCATCAGATACGTGTTGGTGATCAGTGTCTCTCAATTGTTGAGATGAGGGAGGTGTCAAACTTGACAGAACTTCAGACTGGAGTGACCCACACTGACCCATCCCACACAGTACCAGAGGACATGAGTCACACTACAGCCTGGCAACAGGAGTCTGGAAGAGGAGGAGAACAAGAAACAAAGGCAATGCAGCATCTCTGAGGCGCTTGAGAAAGTAAGAGGACAAAGGTAGTGGAAGGGGATGATGATTTGAGATTGGATTGTGGTTGCACTGATGTCAGAAGCAAATTTGGAATTGGATTCCAATTCCTATTCTGACAGTTTTTGAATTTGGAATTTCTATCCTCAACACCAAAATCTATATTCGAAAGGAAGCTCAGAATTCTACATATCCAAATATGTTGGTACAGATTCTCAGTGACCTGCTTCCTAACATTACCCCTTAATTTACCACCTCTGGGATTCAGTGCATGTCCTTTTGTCCTGCTGGAGGACACCAGATTGATCATCTCTGTCTGTTCGATCTGCCAATGCCTTAGGGTATGCGGAAATCTGAGATTATGCCCTAAAATTCTAGTTTTAAAAGCCTCCTGAGTTAATACTATTACTATTTGCAATGCTGTGCTTAATTTGTTTAAGCTATGTCACTGACATGTGGAAAGGGATTGAGTGACATGTTTTGACGGACTGCATTTCAAACTTCAATCAATCTATTGGCAATATTGATCTAATTAACTAATTAATAATCCTAATTCACAGTAGGGACTGTTTCCATAGTTAGAAATCAAAGACAGGCATCCATACACTAATATCTCTCTTTAGTAACATTTGATTTTTCAATAGTAAAAACAAAAATTTCAGATGAAAAAAGTCACCCAATCAAATGTTTATTCAGTTATGCAAAACAATGTATGATGGGGCTAAAGAGATACAGACAATCTATTTATGGGTCATAGCAAGGGGTAATTAGGATCAGGGTGCTCTGCAGATCTCCAGAACAGAGGGAGAAGGAGGGCAATGAGCTGAGCAATGATTAACAGAGCGGCGGACCTGGGGAGGTTTTATTTTGGGTCCTTCAATCTGTAGGATGTAGACTGAATACTCCAACTGCAGCAAGCAGAAAAAGCCAGATCCTGGTGGGCAGAATTTAGGAGGCATTACGGAGCCAAAAGGTCATGGAACCAACTAGGAAGTGACTATATTGGACCTTGTCCTTACAAACAAGGATAACATAGGGAACACAATGGTGAGAAACCACTGGAATTAAGTGAACACCAGAACAGTGTGGACAGAAGTCAAGCTTATGGCTGACAGGATACAAACAAGGACTTCAGAAGTGTTCATTTTGGAAAGATGAGGAACGTGTTGGGGCACAATCTAAGACAGGTAGAAGGAGTGGTGGAGTAGCCAGAAAAATAGAAATGATCAATAAAGGAGTACTATAAGCAACACTTCACTTTGTAAAAACAGTAGAGAGGAATGAGAGGAAATAATTCATTATGGTTTTCAAAGGGTACTTCTGAGGCAGTGAAGGAAAACAGAAAGGTGTTCATTAAGGATAGGGAAGTAAGATGGAAGAGGATAGAGTGGCATACTAGAAAATTATGAGAAAAGCTAACAGGCTAGTGAGGCAGGCAAAAGCTGAAGCAGAACTAAGGCTAGTGGAGGGATTAGGCAGGGTGACAAGGCATTTTTCACTATATTCAGGAGCACTGCAAAACCAAGGAGGAGTGATCAAGTGAAGAGGGGAAGGAATGGACAGAGGATGAGAAGGGCAAAGCAGAGTCTGCTGAAGGATTATTTCTGTTCAGTATCCATGGTAGAGGACACGGGTGTTCTACCAGACTGCAACATGGTGGCCAGCAGAGGATTACTGGGGGGTCAGCAAGGAGCCCATTGCAAAGAACAGAGTTTGAAAGGAATTTCAGGCACTAAAAGTAAATACACGAATGAGTCCTGATGAGTTGCACCCAAGGATATTGAGGGAATTGGGACAGATCCTGGCAGGTCCACTAACAGACCATTTCAACTACTCACTGGATATAGGAGAGGTGCCAGAAAATTGGAGGAAGATGGATGTGATCCCTCTACATAAAAGTGGGAGGAACCAGGAAACTATAGACCAGTCAGTCTAACATCTACAGAAGGAAACATCTTAGACTCTATATAAAGGAAAGGATTGTGGGGTTTCTGGAGATGAATGGGCTACAGGACCTTAGACAATGTGGTTTTAAGATCTAGAGGTCATGCCAGATGAACCTGATTGACTTTTATGATTTGGTGACAAGGAAAACAGACAGGGTCAGGCTGCAGATATACCATATTTGGATTTTAATAAAGCCTTCAACTTCATCCCTCATGGAAGGATGGTAAAACTGGGTATTTTGGGAATTGGGGAAAAGATAACTGAGTGGGCACAAAACTGAATGAGTGGCAGAAATCAGAGGGTAGTATTGTATGGAAAGGCATCAGAGATTGGGGAAGTGCTAAACAGGGTGCCCAAGGGATCAGTCGTGGAATCAGTTCTCTTCAATATGTTCATTTGTGACATAGGGATGAGTGTTCAAGGAATGATATGCCTCTTCACAGATGACATCAAAATCTGTGGTAGGGTGGACTGTGAGAAGTGGGTAAGGGCCATGAAAGGGATCTAGACAAGTTGGAGGGTGGTCTAAAATGTGGTAGTTGAAATGTAATGCAAAGAAGTGCAAGTAATGCACACAGAGGCCAAAAGCCCAAAATCAGAATGCAGAATGAGGGAGGAGGTGGTGGTAGACAGCTTTGTGGAGGAAAAGAACCTGGGGTTAATGGTCATAGATACTTGAAGGCTTTCAAACAGTGCAAAAATAGTGGGAAAGGCAAATCAGATGACGGGATGCATAGGTAGGGGGATCACTAGCAGAAGGACTGAGGTGATAATGTCCTAGTACAGATCACTGGTCGCACCTCATTTGGAATACTGGATGTAATTTTTGTAATCTGCATCTAAAGAAAGATAAGGACCAACTGGAGGCATTGCAGAGGAAGGATACCAAGATGATCCAAAGAAACACGGAGGACTTCTGATGAATTCCTGGAGGATCTGAACAAGTATGTTCTGTAGGATAGGTGGAAATAAGAGGACTGAGATGTTTGAGTTCCTCCATGGAATCCATAGAGTATGCACTAGTGACTTGTTCATAGTAGGTAGTAATACTTTCACCAGAGGTGACGAATGAAACCTGGGCGGAGGGTCAAAAGTAATATTTACAGGAGGAATGGTGGCAGTATGGAAGAAACTTACAGAAGAAGTCATATGTGCTTAGATAGCAGCAGGGATTAAGAGGGGATGAGACAGGCATATGTGAAAAGTGCAGCTGGGCATGGGGGCAGGGAAGAACAAGGGACTGACAAGGGATCAGTCTGTTAAATAGGTATGGTAGGGCAGAGTAAATGGACTGCTGGGCCTTTTTCTGATGACATTTTATATGTTTCTATTTACTTGTATCCCTATGTGCATGAGAGGTGTGAGTGGGGGAAGGCCCAAAACCTAACGCAGATTTTTAAAAAGTAAAGAGTTTCCATAAGATCCCCAAATTATATTATCCTGTCATTCATTCTGAACACTCTAGTTGGGGCTGAACCATCTCTTTGGGATCCTGTTGTCCTTAACAACCCTCAGTTTTTCCTTAGGATGCTTAACATATTTTATGTTATGACTGAGCAAGCTCTTGTGGCTTTAAGTGTGTGTCCTCATGCCTTCTTAGGGTGAAAGAGTCATAAATCAAAGGTTTACAGTTCTGGCACCCTAAGGGCTCAAGGAAACCCCATTGCCAGTGGATGACAGCAGCAGGATCAGGCTGGCTAGGGTTGAGAGGGTCAACAGATGACTGGGACTGATTGGGGCTCTAGGCACCAGGACACCTGACCTGCCAAGAAACAGGAAGGAACAAGTTGGGCAGTGTGGCAAGAAGGCAGTAGTCATTGGTAACTCCATTGTTAAGGCAGTGGGCAAGGTGGAGGGAGCATTGCTGAACCAGGATGATAGCTCAGGATAGGTGGTTTGCTTGCCTGAAGTGTAGGTTAAACCAGTGCTATCCAGGGCCAGGAAACCCAGCTGCAGGAGAAGCAGACCATTGTAGTCCATGATAAGATTAACAACACAGGGCATATAAGTCTCAAGGACATGAGGAAGTTATTCACAGAACTACAGTAGGAGTTTTTATGAACAGAAAGGTATCTAGGGTGATCTTTTCTGAGATACTACTGGTCCTGTGGGCTAATAAGTGACAGTGGACCATAAGGCAGAAAAAAGCTTGGCAAAGGGGTCTGGTGCAAAAGAGCTGATTACTAGTCAAGTGGAGGGTCTTTCAGGGTAAAGGGTGCCTGCATATTCATGACAGGCTGCAGCTGTGCCAGGAGGGAGTGGGGTACTGGCCAGAAGAACACAGAGGTAATCAGGAGGGTTAAAACAAGAGGATACAGGGAAGAGGACAGGCAAGAGAGGAGACACTGAAGAGCAGAGAGAAGCACAGAGGGAAAATATCCTCACTTGCATGCAAACCAATGCAAGGTTGACACCCAGCAAAATGGGTGCACTTGAGGCCTGATGCACTTCTAATGTCATGGCTGAGTGACACTCACAAAGACCCAGAGGTGGAAGAAAATGACTTGGAAACTATGATAGAAGGGCTGTTCAGAAGGAAAGGCCTGACAGACAAGGGGCTAGGTACCTCCACATACGGAAGGGAGTAACTGAGAGGACAAGAAGGACACTGGGGCATGTGAACAGTGCCACAGAGTTCATCTGGGGCTGAGTTAGGAGAAAAGGTGGCAAAATAATCACATCTGTGTTACAGGCCTCAAACTGTTCAGTGGACCACGTTGCCTGCAGCAGTGTCAGTGGCTCAGTAGGCAGCACACTTACCCCTGTGGCAGGAAGATTGGAAGGTTGTGGGTTCTAGCCCACACTAGGTACTTGTGATAATACCCATTACTGACACAGTAGTGCAGTACAAGAGGGGTATGGTACTGCTGAGGTGACATCCTTTGAATGAGACAATAAACCGAGATCCCTCAACCCGCTATGGTCACAGTACAGGTGGAAGTAAAAGATCCCGTAGCACTTACAGAAGAAAAGTGTGGGACATTTTATTTTAAACAAGTATTACACAAGCATATACAACATCTCACCACCACTTACAAATACATTCAGCATAAGTTATTTACATAGCTGTGAACTAAAACATAAGAAAAGAGCCCTACTGTATCCTTTCACACTTTTTTTTACTTATAACCAAGTACACCCTTTTCAGAGTGTCCATAATTTCTGTTATTTGCCCTCAAGCCTTCTTTGACATAAATTGCTTGAATGTCTTTGAGGCGGTCTTCAGGCAGTCATCTTGGGAAAGGTACTGTTGTTGTAAGACAAAATGATACCTAATCTGCTATACTGTATGTAGAATTTACAAATCACAAAACAAACCCTCAGGGGCTTGTATTACATTTGACCCACTCATTGTTGCTGCAGTACCAGCTTGCCGTAGGACACTGTCTTAAATTCTAGTGTGTTACAGACATCCCCAATACAATCAAAAAAAAAACATATGAAAGGACATTCCTGATATAAATGAGCCTGTGTTCCAGCACCTCATTACATGAGTCCTGGGGCAGTAACATTCAGTTAAACTTTTGTGTTTATGGGAATTCCTAATGTGCAGTCTCCCATGGCAATACAGACAGACAGTGTCCTATGTATGCATAGATCCAGAAGCAAATGATTTGATACCTTTTAATGGACCAACATAGATGTAACAACAAGAACAAAGTGCTCTAGCTTCGGACCAACCAGTCCGTCTTCAGAAGCTCATGGCAGTTGTTTAGAAAATACAATACTTATAACAGCTAGATAATGCAGAGAAAACAGAAAAAATCCCCATTGGTTTAAAATACTCATTTAAAAAAACCAGAAGATGATGTCAGAGAAGTTTAACAGTACAATACTGCCTCAGTCCGAATGAACCTTGGGTTCAGATGTGCTTGGTGCAACACACTACAAAGAATCCTACTGCACATAAATTTAATTGACATAAGATAACACTGCTGAAGCAGATAACTCCCAAATCAAGCCATGAGTGTCACAGTCAGTAAGGATGTGATTACTGAAAGGCAACCCCACCCAGCTTAAAGACAAACTAGATATAGGGCTCATGAAATTACAATGTATGCATTAAAGACAAGAATTACCAGTAAAGTTGTCTAAAAACATCAGTGCACACTGTATGATGTGTAAAACCTAGCTGGACATGCCACCCAGCTGTATTCTCAAGCTAAATAAAAGGCCCAAGAAATTACAAAAACCTCAGGACTATATAAATGATAATTTAAATATAAATTGATAATATTAGTGTTAAACAAAAACTCTAGTCAAGGAACCTCAAAGAATTCAGACCATGCAGCCTGATATGTACTGATGTCAATATATACTGAGAATGTAGCAACTTCATGTACCACAAGTGTCTAGCGAATCTGAAAAGAGATAAAAATGTAATTTATCTCCTCCTGTTCATACAAACAATACAACCTAACCCACCCACATCACAATAATGCGGATGGGAGATACATAACAAACGAGATGTTGTCGCTCTCCCCCTCCTTTTCTCTCTCTCTCTCTCCCACAGACACACACACACACACACACACACACACTCTCAATCTCTCTCCTAGTGAACCTATATTAACTCAGTCACTGTAATTGTTCCCCAAAGGAATACAACTTGTCATGAAATCCTGAGTAAATTACTACAATATTAGCCTAATGTAAAAGATATGTGCAGGACCCCAAGCAAATGAGATCACACATCCCAATATGTACAGAGTTACAAAATTATATATGCAGTATAAGATAACACTTGTATGTACACTAGCAGGCTGGGTAATCTGAATATGGTGCAATGGAATCAACCCCCCACAGGCAAAGATAAAAAGTAAGGAGAAATTCTTTATGTGTGTGAAATAAAATAGTAACACATTATAACTCCATATAGCTAAATAGAGACTTACCTAATGTGACAGCAAGCCCCACATCTGTTATATCACATACCTCACAACACATACCACACACACATACATACACACACGCATCCACATCTCACACATGCTGAAGTCCTATAATATGTCAGTTTGAAGAAGAAAAGGTCTGTGGATGTTAGTTTCTGTAGTGTCCCATGAAGCCAATATCCAAGTTCATCCCATCTGCTACCATATCGAGATGTAAAATAAGTTTAATCTCAAAAGCTCATCTCTGTTGTGTGTTTTTGAGATTTCCTTTAAGACCATTACTGACATATCTGAGACTGAGTGGTCAGGCTGGGAGAAGTGATGCCCCACTGGTTTTCAGTCTTCCTTGCTGTAATACTATGTCTGTGTGAGTTCATCCTAGCAGAGCTGTTGGTGTGTCTCTCCTACATAACCTGTTTGTGGACATCTCTTGCACTGAATGAAATAAACAACATGTCGTGACATGCATGTATAACTCCCATGCACCTGGAATTGTCTGTTTGTGATGTAACCACACAGTCTGAGGTGAAATGAGCCCACAAGTCTTGTAGGCGTTGATTGCAGGGTATCGTGTGCCAATAGTGTGACATGGTATTCTGTCCGGTGAAAGTTTGCTCCTAATAATTAGGCTGGATAAATTTGTGTTGTTTAAAAGATAGTAGTGGAGTTCCTTAAAAATACAATTAAGGGTGTCATCCTCACTAAATATTGGGTGGAGATCTTTAATAATCTTACACAGATGTTCAAGGTCTGGATGATATGTGACTACCAAGGGTATTCTTTCTGTAGCTGTCTTTTCTTTATATTGAAGTAGTTGTCTTGGTACTTGCGTTGCCCGTTCTGTTATCCTGTCAATTTCCCTGGAAGAGTGTCCTGCTCCATAAAGGTGTTTTTCAACATAGCCAAATGTGTATCTGTCATCCTCATTTGAACAAATACGTTGACAACGAAGTGCTTGACTGTATATGACAGATTTTTGTATGGTTTGGGTGGTTACTTTTCCTGTGCAGGTATCTCTGTCTGTCTGTTGGCTTCCTGTAAATACATGTATGTAAGGTTCCATCCTTAATGATGATTGTGGTGTCCAGAAAGTTAACCTTGGTGGTAGAGTACTCCAAGGTAAGCTTTATAGTAGGGTGGAGATTATTAAGTTTGTGATGAAAATCTTTGAGTGCATCTGTGCCTTCCGTCCAGATGATAAACAAATCATCAATGTAACGGAAATAAGCCAGTGGTTTGTGGGGATACTGCCTTAAAAATCCTCCTCCAAGTCAGCCATAAAGAGGTTAGCATACTGTGGAGCCATTTTGGTGCCCATTGCTGTTCCCATAGTTTGAACATAATGTTTACCATTGAAGTTGAAGTTGTTATGTGTCAAATGAATTCCATAAGTTCCCCACCACTCCAGGGTTGATGTTTGGTCAGGTCCTTTCTCATGTATGTATTTAAGGCATGCTGCAATGCCATCTGTGTGTGGAATATTAGTGTAGAGGGATGTTACATCCATTGTCACTAAAATGGTATCAGGTGGTAAATCCTTATAACCAGAAAGTACACGCAACAAGTGCGTAGTGTCCTGGATATAACTGTCTCTTTCCATAACCAGCGGTTTCAAAATGGTCTCTACAAACCCTGAGATCCCTCAGTCAAGGTACCATTACCAGAGACTATGGGTCTCCTGGATTGCCAGGTTTATGTATTTTAGGCAGCATGTGGAATGTCCCTGGCTTTGGTTCAGCAGGAATGAGGTGAGCTAGTTTCTTTCGGACATGGTCAGGAAAAGTTTTAATTAAGTCACATAGTTCATCTTTATATCTTGTAGTGGGGTCACTCCAGTTCTCTGTAGTATGTAAGATCTGTTAGCTGTCTATTAGCTTCAGTAATATAATCCTCTCTGTTTAAAATCACCACTGCAGAACCTTTATCAGCTTTTTGATGACAATGTTGTGGTTTGATTTCAGTGTCCCTATAGCTCTCCGTTCCAGTGGAGAGGGTTATAATGGGTTTGTTTTGCCTGGTAAGGATCTGACCACTGACTTGTTGGCAGAAACAATTAATATAATTGTCTAGTTTTTGTTATGCCCACTTGAGGGTAAAATCAGATTCCTTTTCTTATCCATTACATTATTGCTGTTTGCACTGTCTTCACTACCAGTGATTTCTTCCTGCCATGAAAGAATTCTTTAAGTCTCAATCTCACGGAGTACTCCTCTAGTTCACCACAAAACAGTATGTTATCCAGTGGTTTTGTTGGGCAGAAAGTGAGGCCCTTTGAAAGTACATTCAGTTCTCCAGTAGTCAGTGTGTGGTTGGACAAATTAACAACTGAAAGGTGCCCATCAGTATTGTGTTGTTGTACAGTGACTCCATTATGTGCTTCATGGTTGTTAGGAAGTATGGTATGTTGAAGGGCATCTAATTTCCTATTTTCACAAGCATGGCTTTTCTTAAGGTCCTTGGTAGTTAATGTATCTCTCATAAGATGTCTTGAATAGGTTCCCCAGACACCCTTTCTAGAGTGGTTACAATTTCAGCAAACTCTTTGTTAAGAACAACTTTTGGGCATATGACATGCGAATCCTGTGATTTCTCAGTTTCTCAGAGGTCCTATGACAAAGTTGTTCTGCATAAGTAGAATTGTTTGTATTTCTTAATGGATTCCAAATAGTAAGACCTTTAGGGATAATGTTTCTCCTCTTGCACTGGGTTAGAAAATAGATGTCACTGTCTAGCCGTGCCAATTTCTTCTTGATGTTATGTAACTGCCATATTCTCTGACGAATTCCAGTATCTTCCATGTTGAAATCTAGATTTAGTAGTTGCCGTATTGGTCCTTGCAAGAATAGATCCAGAAGCAAATGATTTGATACCTTTAATGGACCAACATAGATGTAACAACAAGAACAAAGTGCTCTAGCTTTCGGACCAACCAGTCCTTCTTCAGAAGCTCATGGCAGTTGTTTAGAAAATACAATACTTATAACAGCTAGATAATGCAGAGAAAACAGAAAAAATCCCCATTGGTTTAAAATACTCATTTAAAAACCAGAAGATGATGTCAGAAGTTTAACAGTACAATACTGCCCTCAGTCCGAATGAACCTTGGGTTCAGATGTGTGCTTGGAAAACACACATACAAAGAATCCTACTGTACATAAATTTAATTGACATAAGATAACACTGCTGAAGCAGATAACTCCTAAATCAAGCCATGAGTGTCACAGTCAGTATAAGGATATGATTACTGAAAGGCAACCCCACCCAGCTTAAAGACAAACTAAGATAGTTATAGGGCTCATGAAATTACAATGTCACATTAAAGACAAGAATTACCAGTAAAGTTGTCTAAAAACATCAGTGCACACTGTGTGATGTAAAACCTAGCTGGACATGCCACCAGCTGTATTCTCAACAAATAAAGGCCCAAGAAATTACAAAACCTCAGGACTATATAAATGATAATTTAAATATAAATTGATAATATTAGTGTTAAACAAAAAACTCTAGTCGAGGAACCTCAAGGAATTCAGACCATGCAGCCTGATATGTACTGATGTCAATATATACTGAGAATGTAGCAACTTCATGTACCACAAGTGTCTAGGGAATCTGAAAAAGAGATAAAATGTAATTTATCTCCTCCTGTTCATACAAACAATACAACCTAACCACCCCACATCACAATAATGTGGATGGGGGAGATACATAACTTAAACAAGATGTTGTCTCTCTCTCCCTTTTTCTCTCTCTCTCTCTCTCTCTCCCACAGACACACACACACACACACTCTCAATCTCTCTCCTAGTGAACCTATATTAACTTCAGTCACTGTAATTGTTCCCTATGTATGCATAGGAATCCTAGAAACATTCAGATGTTTTACTGTTTCTCCTACTGACTGTTTGGTCCCCAGGGAATACTAAAGCATCTGAAAAACACATTTTAATAAACCAGAAATACAACTGTTTTACAGTCAAAGAACAGGTTTACTATGGGGTCAGCTTCCATTGTTTTAGTTTCCTCACAGCAACAAACATATAACCTGGAATTTGTTCAACTCTGATGATGAAAGGTACTACCATCTGCCATTTCCCACTTGGAATAAAGGGGAGTGGATAATCATTCAAAATCCAGATCACACAGGAAGCCTCCTGTTAGTCAGGCTATTGGCTATATTAATCTAAAAATAGAAAAAAACCTACTGAATTAATGATATCCAGACCCCCTTTTACAGTTACATAGTAAAATTCCTCCTGTTGGGGTTCAATCTTCTACCCTATAGGAACTGAAAAACAGACTATATAGTCTAACTACTAGAAAATGTGGTGAGAGAACAACATACCAGAAACATAAAAATACTGTAAGCACAAGGGTTTCTATAAAGGAATGCCCTTTTTTGACACCTGAAGTTGTTGCCACCTTTTCTCCTTCTTCTATATTCTCCTCCAAGTTTACTTTAGCCATATCATCATCTTAAAATTTAATTTCCAGAATCTGAACCGTGAGTGTTAAAGACTGGCATTTCACCAACCTGTGACAACCCCAACTCACTCATAGGCTATAAATTTAACATCTTACTTTTAGCAAAATTAATTTTTGCCCCAGCTACCTGGTAAAAGTTCAGACTATCTGCATAACAGATTCACAAGCCTCGATATCTACTAGGTGAAAACACACATACATCCACATAAGAACAAACTGTTGCTACAGGACTTGACTTAAATACCTCAATGCTTCTTATACAGTTATGCTGATGCAAGCTTCTTATGAGAATGTCTAGCCCAAAGAAGAGTTAGGGGTATTTTTATCTATGAAAGAAATTATTTACATTCCATTCAGTATAAACAAATTGGCTCAAGACATCATATCAATCCACTTTACACTGATGAAAAAAAAACAAGAAGAAAAGTACAGAGTGAAAAAAAAAAGTCCGATATCCCAACCTCCTAAGATTCCTCCATACTAAGTAACCAAAAAGATAAAGAAAATAATACCAACTATAGAACCTTCCTGTCTAATTACAAAGGTACCAACTGAAGCCATGATACCTATTTCCACATAAGCATAAGGACCTGTTTAGGCAAAACATGGGACTCTTCCCCGTGCCTCTCCTCTTCTCTAACTGCTCCAACCCCTCCACTCTCTTAGATCAGCTGACTCTTGCACTATGGCCATTCCTCACCGATCCACCTTCATAGGACAGGCTACCTTCTTCTTCTGCTTCTCTAAACTCTGGAACTCACTTCCTCCTCCTATTAAGAACTCCTTGTCCCTCTCTGCCCTTTCACTAGCCATGCACAACTTCTATTCCTCTAACTGCACTTGTCCTTAAATTTCACGGAGTTATGGGAATGATGCTCAGACTGCACCTGCAAAACTCTGCTCCTCCTTCTACAATTCACCCATGCCCTGCTTAATCTCTAACCCTCAAACTGCTCATCTATCCCCATATGTACCGTGAAACAATCTGCACACATGTACTGTACTTTATAAAATGGGCAAAGTTTCAAGCAATCTGATTGGTTGTTAGCTGTACATTAGATGTGTCTAATACAGCTAAAACTAGAACCCATTTAGAATACACAGGCCCATTTATAAATGCAATAAACCCTCCAGGGATGGCATTAGACAGTTCTAATGCAGGCTGGGGACTGGATGCACTGCCTGTGGCCTCGCGGCCTCACTATGTCTCCTCAGCCATGCATTAGAACTGCTCCAATGCACACCCCATCGTGTCTTATTGCTACGTACACCACAGCTCGCCGCATTATTTATTTATTTTTTATTTATTTGTAAAATCAGTTTACAACCTTTAAGCCAGAGGCTAGTTTCCAAAGGTACTTCATCACATAAAGACATACATTGTGTTTTGGTTACATAACGTGAGGTATACAAAACAATAGGCTTTCAACAGAGGCGCCACGTCACACTGTGGTCAGACAAATACATTTGGGTTACAGGGTACATGTAAATTGAGAACAGGTGTTACAAGTTGGTATCAATAGTGAGCAATCTAATAGGTAAACACTGAAACAGCTTACTGGCCAGGTTAAACCCATAGGCACGATGTTGTACAGGGGAAGTGGTGGTGGGGATAGCTAGGTGGAGAAACGCCCGGGCGTTGTCAAAGTAAAGGTGGAGAGCTACTTTCAGCGACAGGAGCAGTTACGAATGTTGATGATGTGATTCGAAGGGTGGTTTTGAACTTGGAGATGGTGGTGGCATTGGTGATGGGGCAGGGAGAGAGTTCAACTAGGTTGGGGCTCTATAGCAGAAGGACCTCTGGCCATGGCTGGTTCTTGATCTGGGGACCATTAAGTGGTCTTGTTGGAAGACCGTGTTGCAATAGTGGGAGGGCTCTGGTTGATGGATGCCGTTACCCCCAGGAGAGCCAGTAGGGTTTTTTTGTGAGGAGACAGGTTTGGTATTGGAGCCATCCATCCAGGGTAAGCAATTTAGCTCGACATACAGCTGACAAGTGTGTGTGAGCCTGGGGCACCAGTAATCAATCTGCAGGCTTTGTTCAGGGTTAAGTGAATTTTTAGTGCAGTGGTGTGGCAGCACCATAGACTAGTGAACCGTAGTCTACAAGGGACAGAACGGATGATGTAACAGCGAGCCGGAGAGCATTTGGGGGAAGGAAGGTTCTATGGTGGAAGAGAAATGCCAAGCCGTGTGTTAGTGGTGGATGTTAGGGCATCAATGTGGTTGTGAAATGTGAGGGCTAAGTCAAAGGTAACCCCAAGGTATTTGTAGGAGCAGACTTGTTCCAGTGGCTGATTGGTACTTGGAAGGATCTAGAGTGGGTGGTTGCTAGCTTTGTTTTGGGGTGGGAAAAGAGCATAGCTTTGGTCTTTTAAGATTGATGATTAGTCTGCGCTTCTTAAACCAAGCTCGCACTGTTGAAAGACTGCTGTACGGTGTCCTGGAGGGAGACGGAATTATGTGGGTGGCAAAAGGACAGTGTCATCTGCATACAGTAGAATTTTGCCAGGGCATGCACTGGGCAGGGTGTTCAGATACAGAAGAGAGTAGGGGGGCCCAGGATGGAGCCTTGGGGACCCCAGAGTGAATGGGATGGGTATCGGAGACTGTGCTATTGATTTTTACACACTGTGATCGAAGCATCAAGATAGCTTGTGCACCATGCTAGGGGCCAGCCGAGAGACCAGCGTGGCAGAGTGCATTCAGCAGAAGTGGATGGGAGATGGTGTCAAGGGCCTTTGAGAGTCGTTGAACACTGCACCAAGCTAGGAGCTGGTATCCAAGGAGGAGTGTAGGAAGTTGGAACATTATTTATTGATTATTGCATATATATTTTTTCATGTTCTACGTGGTATATACAGTATTTATAGCTTATAGTTGTTGTGTTAATTGCACAGTCAAGGACCATGTAACCGCTTTGTACTCTTGCAGTCTGTCTGTATTTTTGATTTTGTCTTGTGTTTACTGCTACTATATTACCAATGTTATCCACTACCCCCCACCAGGATGCACCGTGAGACTAACAACTTGTTGTTCAGTGTATTTTTCTGGTTAGTCTCTTTAAAAATAAATAAATATACAGCCTAGATCTTGGTTGTAACCATGTCTAGTAGCAAATACTAGTATATTGGAACTAGCTTCTGTTGAAAAGGAAGGAACATCTGCCCTGCCATGTGGATTATTTCAAGCATGCCATAATGACACATAACGTACTATAGTCCAAATATTCCAGATAGCAGAAAGAGAGAAGTAGATTACGTTCTTGTAAATAACTTTAAAAACTTCAGGCGACTTTCAACACTTTCCCAGTTTCTGCTCAAAGTCCAAGATATATGGGCAAGTAAAGAAAAGGTGGGACACGAACTTTGTGGCTTGAAACAAGAGTCTCAGAGGCAAAACCTCTCTGTAGTGCTCTGATGCTGATAGTTCCTCAGATAAAGTTTCTAATGTGCACAAAGTCACACCAGATTCTTCAGTTTGTTAGGAATTCTGGGGTTCACTAGTTGTTTTCATTACTGAGAGGAAACACCCACTGACCTGTGACAGTTTGTTTCCAGGTGTGTCCGGGGTTGGTTCCATGGACCTGTTTCTGTTGATGGAGGAGTGCTTGCCCATGATATTGGCTAAACTCCCCTACCCATCCAAATCATCAAATTATGATAGATGCTGTATAATATGCTTAAAGTGGGAAAATAGCTTTTTTGAAAAGTAAAAAATGAACATCCTTGTTTAAAAAGGATGTACCATGCGCTTTGACAACTATGTTGTCGGTGCAACACTCGATACTCTCAATATTGAAAGGCAAATTTTGCCTTTGACATTGCGTGTTTTTCTGCAGAGCTTTGCCCCACCCCCCATGCAGGGGACTTCACCCCTGCCCTTCCCTTTTTAGATACAAACTCCAAGTCGGAGTTTGTTCATGAGAGAGGCACATGGAGAAATGGAGAAATTTGCCTTGAAGTGCATTACAGCAACAACATTGAAGTTGTTGCTGTAATAGACTTCATTGTGAATGTATCAATTTGCGGTCGGTATATCGCTTTTAGAAAATGGAACATTCTATATTTTAGAAGACTGCAGGTGAGGGCTTCTTTTGGTTAAGACAGGTTCTTACTTGCAGGTAAATCCTAAGTGGTGATTGGCTGAATCAGCACTAATGATTTATAATTCTAACCATGATGGCATTCCGTAATGGAAGGTAAAGCCCTCACCTGAATGCCATATTCTAATGCTTTAATAAGTGAACATTGACCTGACCAGCCAAACTGTTGACCTTTGTAGCTGTCAGACAGTAACATTATTAGACCCTACCACATCTGCCAGAGGGCACAGAATAGCAGAACATTTGCTGCAAAAATGCCTTGTTCTGCCATTGTCAATTCCCTGGGCTGATCAAGATCCACATTTCCTGACATCCATCTTAAAAGCAACAACTACTGCACTACTACATTTTGACTGGCACAGTACTTCAGTGGTTAGAGCTCAGGCCTTTAAGTCAAGCTACAGTATCACAGGTTCCTGTATAGCTAGATGCATTAGCTCACTCTGATCATGAACAAATCCACTTAACCTCCAGTACTCTCCATGGTATCCTTGCATTAAAGTAGGAACCCAGTAGCTGAAAGTGAGGTGTTTCATATCAGCTGGGCTATCCTGAGTAAGTAATCCATGAAATAAAGAGGTTACCTTTAAGTGTAATGTGCTTGTGGGCAGTAATCAGATATCACATTTGCAGTTCGATGCATCTGCAAACCTGGGCTGCCTGTATTTTGTACCACCCATGCAGGATTTGCTCCCAAGTTTCAAAAGAGACTACTGTTGCTACACAACCCTGCACTGTGTGTCACAATGTTGCATCTGTGATGCTGCCTTCCTGGGTTTGGAAATGAACTCATGCATCGAGGGCTGGCAGGGTAGCAGGAGATGAAGCATGCCATGGAATTCTGTCCTCTGGATTGGGAGGGCTGCCAGATGCTGCCACACTATCACCACCTGGTGACCACAGGTGGTGGTGCAGTTGGAGAGGTATGACGAGGAGGACACCAACTGGCACTGGTGTGAGCACACCAGACAAGCACGTAGCTCCATGATGTTGGAACCATCAGAGTCCGGTAGAGGATGAGAAAACCACAAAGGAAAGCACGAGAGTGAGCAGAATGAGATAAGTGCTCTAGGCCTAAGCCAATTGATTTGCCAGTTAGGTGTTATTGTCAAAGTTAAAAAATGGGCACAATTCTAGTTACACCAGGTGGTATTGTCAAAAGTCATAAAATGGGCACAATTCCTAGTTACATTTAGTGGAATTTTGGAAGTCATAAAATGGAGGAAATTTCTAGGGTGGAGTTTCAAAGTCAAAAATGTGCGACTCCTAGTTACATTAACATCAGAGACTGCCTTGATATGGTTGGACTATTTCTATCTTGTTGGAACTATTTTCAAAGGTTTGACTTGTCTGCAGCATGTCTAGCTGTTGTATGGTACTTTATATTCACTTTTGGATTAAAATAAATGAAAGACATAGATGTAAATGACAGACCAGGTTACATTTGGTCTGAGAATTGTGTCTAGGCACATTTATATGTGAACTTTACAAACTGAACATAACTATGTCATGAGCTTTGAAAATGTGACTTACTGTAGTCAGAACCTAGCTTTGAAATTTAGACATAGGGGCACTATGGTTTATGTCCAAAGTCATACAACAGAAAATTGCATCTGGACATAGACTTTGAAAATTCCACCTCTCCTGCTTCCTACTCACTATTCAACTGGAAACAGGCACTGTACAACCCCAGTGGAATTTATTACCAGTTCAGGAGCTGCACTAAGGACACCCTGGAGGATGGTGGGAAGCACTAGATAAAGAAAGAATGGACCTGGGATATACCAGGGCAGAGGTGAGCAGCATCAGTGATGAGGCTTAGACAAAATACGAATCAGCTTCTTTTTGTGCAAATCACAAAGGAAGATGTAAGATGCCAATCGCTGCAAAGCAGCAACTTTTGTGTTTTGCATTATGTTTTGACAAATAGTCCCCATACTATCTTGTAACAACTGATTAGTAACTCACCTATCCTAGGATAAAACATGATTGTCAGTATACCTGTATGTGACATGTGCTTCCCTGCATATGCAATTATATTGCTTTGGCATGGGAATTCATAAAAAGTAAAAGCAAAAATATTCCTTCTAATTTTCACTAGCACTTTTCATCAGATGAAATAGCCTCACCTTTTGAAATTATTTCACCACGCAAGCATTAAAGAGTTAAACAACAATCTCTATTAAAGAAGTGTCCTGTAGGAATAAGAGGTGGGAAAGAGAGAGAACACATCACTAACAATATAGTAGGTACCATAAAAGAAATGTAAACATAAACAGATACTAAATGTCATATGCACCGAAATAAAATTAAACAACAGTATGGAGAAAATACAAATAAAATCCACAGAGGAACTGAATTATATAAAATCTCTGCTGAAATCAAAATTCCTAAACCCATAGACTCTCATCTGTTGCCAGAGCAGCAAGAGGAGATATAATGTTATACAATGTGATACTAAGTAAAGCTTAATTAAAAAAATAAGTAAAAAGTAATGTGTGATAGAATCCTGATTGAGATTTTCCAAGCAGCTTTCATGAATTTTTTACATTTTCCACAATGTGACACAGTGTAGCACTTCTTTTGCTGCCAGTAGATAATGTACCATGGCAAACAAATGAAACCACATATGTGGAAAATCTGTTACAGAAGCAGCCACGATTTGTGACATCTGCCATGAATAGTGGTAAAACTGGAAAATGGCTGAGGAGTCTATAACATACTGTCACTCAGTTCTATGTTATAACTGCGACTGAAAAATTGCGAGGCTGAAATGGGCAAAGGCAAAACAGCATAGCTACGTAGGAAGGGTACAACATAGTGATCGAAATGGTGACAACAATGCCACAGTGGCTTTCTGCGGAGACTTCACCCACATCTCCTACTAAAATAACCAACTCCATGGGGGAAGCAACTGGAGAGGTGAAAAGCCATAGAGTGCCATTTCAGCAATCGCTATGTTGTATCCCTTGCCCTATGTGTCCATGCTGTTCTTCTCTTCATTTCAGCATCACTGTTTTGCAGTCACCATCTTCATGGGATACCCTGTCACTCAGAGTCAGCTAGGGCTGGCAATCGAATCCCAAGATTTTGCGTCAGACTTATAAAATTCTGATTGCATATCCTCAAGAATGGGAATGTGTGTTTGTACTATCAACAACAAATCATGTGGGTGGAAAATGCAGCGATAAGATATTTTGATGCAATTTTCCTACTATTACACTATACAGACCTTTCATTGATTCTAAAATTCTTTCTGAAAGCTCCACATGCCAGCATCAGAAAGAAAACATGTTAGAGATCAGTTACATTTAAAATGTATGTCAAAAATGTGACATCTATGGAAACATTTAGGGGTTACTGACCTGATTTTGCCTTGCCTTGAATATAAACCCTTTCAAATTTTAGCCCCTCTTTTCTCAATAAGAAAATGGATTGAAACTACTCAAAAGACAAGTCATCATGCTCTGATAGTTATCTACAAGAAATTATAGATTGGAGGAGCATGATATGATGCTCTCTGACCGATCATAGCGTTTCCTTCAGTTGCATGTGAGACATGCTTTTTCCATATTAACAGATCAAGGGAGGCACCCAACCAATCAGAGTGCTCCTTTGCCCTGCAATGAAACACTCTTACTCTGTGAAAAACATTTCATGCACAGATGCCCAGGAAACAGGCTCATTTTGTGACAGTTTAAAAAGAACATTGAGCACTCCCTTAATCTGTAATATTTTAATACCTGCCTGTTACCACTTGTTGCAGGTAGAGTGGTTTCACTTGCATTCTGCTTGAGCTAGAACAGCTCAGCTTCTCTTCACTGTTCTCTCGAACAGAGCGAGCATGAAACCATTCTTATCCCACAATGAGTGGCTCGCGGGCGTATTAATATATAACAGTATCTAATGAGCAGTGCTGCAGTAATGGGCTTCTTGCTGGCTGCTAAAGCCATCAACATTTTCTTTTTTTTTGTTTCCACATTGCTTTGTTCCTTAGTGGACTCAGGCAAGGCTACACTGCTCCATCCTGCCCCACCATCGACTGGCTACCGCCTGGCTCAGTACTCACCCAGATCCAGTGACCACCATGACTTGCTCCCCACACCCGTGCGTGGAGGGCCAGGAAGGGGAAAAGCCATCCTCCCCACATCTGGTGATTCTTCATCCAATATAGATCAGTGGTCCAGGTGGTGGTGCAGGCCAGGTCAGGTGGGCAGAGCATCATGGAGCCAAGTCTGCTTTTTCCCCGTGTTCTCTCCCTGGACCCCATGTCATGGTGGCACATCAACGTGCATGCATGAAGGTGCATGCATGCCATGGAAGTGAGGCCCTCCCTTCTTGATGCTTGGGCACTGGCGTTGCTCCCAGGTCACCATCTGGGGCAGGCAAGGGCCAGGATGACAGTCCTCCCACCCTGGGAGAGGAGAGCAGTCCTCCGGATGCTCAATCCTCCTCAACCGACCCCAGTGACCCAAGCTCATTCCAGATTTCAGGTCACTGGCATGGCAGAAGGTAAGACATACAGTGCCCCAGCACTCCACACCACTGGGCCAGCTTGGGTCATCAACATTTTAAGGAAAAAGGTTATTTAAAAACTGGAGCAATCTATAATAACTTTATAGGACAGGTGTGAGGGCTTCTTATGGAGATGAGTGCTGCCTGTTGCATCCTTGAAATTAATAGAATTGCTCTCCTTCAGTTGCAGTTCTCTCATCCTAAGAACAAGTCCATAGGAGGCGGCTCAATAAGAAACATAAACTTACCAAGTTTAAGTCATTTGTACAGTGAGGTCACTGATACTGGTAGACATTTGTATAAAAATTCAAGACTCAGAAGGTAGGACAGTGAGGTTGGGGGTGGTGTACAGTCTGCCAGCCCAAAGGAGCGATCTGGATAGGGAGTTAGCTGATCAAATCAGGAGGGTCTGTAGGAAAGGGAACACTGTGGTGGTGGGGGACTTCAGCCTACTGGGGTGGAGTGGAGCATCCAAGCCACCACAAGTGCAAGGAATGGGTCATATTGGAGACATTTCAGAACAGCTTCCTGGTACAGCTGGTCCATGAGCCAACTAGATTGGACAGGACCCTGGATCTGGTTCTATCAAATGGGAGGCTGTAAGGGATATGGAGGCGGAGGACCCTCTGGCTGGAGTGACCACCACACAGTACAGTTCACGCCAACATGGGCAGGAAAACAGGAGGTATGGGGACCAGTGTGATTGACTTTAAGGAGAAGACATTAAAAGGATGGGAAAAATCATGGGCAGGCATCTGACAGAATTCAACCACACATGGATGCCAGCCAAAAATGGGAGATTATTAGAGAAGGGCTGGTGGAGGTGACTGGGACATGTGCAAGAACAAAAAGTAAGAAGGAACTGCAAAAAAAAAAAAAAAACAGCTGGCTGATGCAGGAGATCATGGAAGGCATGAGGGCCAAAAGAAAGGCATTTCACAGACTCATGAAATTGGGGAGAGGGGTAGATAACAGGAAGATGTATGTGAAGAAGTCCAGGAGGTTACCAGGCTGGTCAGAGCAGCCAAGGCTTCCAGAGAACTGAGACTGGTGCAGGGCATTAAGAATGGAGAGGAGGACTCTTCTCGGATACATCGCAAAAATGGAAAAACAAGGATCAGATTGTGAGGATTAGGAAGGAATGGGGCTGGGTGGAGAAGGGGTGACCAGGCAGAGGCACTTAGTGATTACTTCTGCTCTATGTTCACAAAGAGAGGGGGACAGACACCTCCTGGGAGAGGAGGAATGGGGGTGACTGATATAGGGTTTACAGAGGATAGGGTGCTGAAAGGATTAAGGGCACTGAGGGGGATAAGGCCAGGTCCAGACGATATTCACTCAAGGGTACTCAGGAACTAGAACAGATTCTAGCAGGACCACTGGCTGACCTGTTCAATACCTCCTGGACACAGGATGCATACCACAGGACTGGAAGATGACCCATGTGGTGCCCATACAAAAATGGTCCCTAAGGATGAATTAGGCAACTACAGAACAGTCAGCCTCATATCAGTTGTGAGAAAACTCATGGAGACAATCCTAAAGGAGAGACCGTGACCTTCTTGGATTAATGGTCTCCAGGATGGTCAGCAACATGGGTTTGACTCCGTTGATCCTGCCAGACAAACCTGATTGAGTACTATGACTGGGTAACAAGGAACTGGACAAAGACCACACAGTGGATGTCCTGTATTTGGATTTTAGCAAGGTCTTTGATTCTGTGCTGCATGGGCGACTGGGGGAGGGAGCTGGAATATATGGGCTGGGAACAAAGATGGTTAATTGGATCACCAATTGGTTGAAGGGAAGGCAGCAAAGGGTGGCGGATGGAGAACTCTCATCTATGAGGGATGTGATGCTTGAGGGTGCTGCAGGGATCTGCATTGGGATCGGTGCTGTTTGGGATATTAATAGGTGATACTCCTCACGGGTCCACAGAAAGATCAGTCTCTTCACAGATGACACAAAGATGGGAGCAGTGGTAGTTGACATTGAAGGGTGGAGGGGCTACAGGAGGACTTGACCAAACTACAGGATTGGTTGGATGCATGGCAGTTGTGGCTTAACTCCAAAAAGTGCAATGTACCGCACTGCAGGGCTAATAACCAGGAGGAGCTACAGCTGGGGTACAGCTGGAATACAATGAGGAAGAAAAGGATCTAGGGTGCTGATAATGGGGAGTATGAACAACTCAATGCATTGCAGGAAGCGACAGCAAAGCCAACAGGATGCTGGGGTGCATAGCAAGTGGAATCTCCTCCAGAAACAGGGAGGTGATTCTGCCTATACAGGTCACTGATCAGGCTGCACCTGGAAAGCTGCATGCAGTACTGGTGCCCATTCCTGAAGAAGGACATCAGATTGTTGGAGGGTGTACAGTGGAGGCAACAAAGATGATCCAGGGATTAGAGGATACTCCTGAGGAGGAGGCTGTGCGAGCTGAACATGTATTCCCTGGATGGAGAGGAGGGATAGTGGGGACATGATTGAAACCTTTAAATACCTAAAGAGGATTAACAAGACTAGGACAGAAGGGATTTTCTAGATTAGAAGGGTGTCACAAAGGGCACCAGCTGAGAGTGGAGGGAGGAAGATTCAGGAGGGAAGTCAAGAGACATTATTTCACAGAGAGGATGATGGATAAGTGGAATACACTGCCTGAGGAGGTAGTAGCCTGTAGCACGGTAGATGGTTTTAAGAGGGGATGGGGCAGAGTGAGGGGTTAATTATGAAAAGGGAGGGGTGGGTGGGCCAGCTGCAAACTGAGGGATGGCTGCACAATCGAGCAGACTCGACAGACCGTGAGGTCTGTTTCTGCTAACATTTATGTTTATGTTTTATGCATTTGTATGTTTGTAAAGAAATTCCCATGAAGGGGCTTGATTTTGTTGATTGTGTGAACTAATGCCCTAACATTTACTTTCCAGTGACTTGGGCCCAATTTGTGGCATGCTCAGTCCCAAGTAAATGGCCCATATCACTAAAAACAACTGCACACATATTCTTGCACTGGTGTCCCCAGACTATATGGGCATAAAAACTATGTACTCTGTACCCAGAGGGTCTTTCAGGTTAGGCTGGTGGAGAAAATGAAACATAAAAGTACAATGGATTCTAGATGATAAATGTCGTGGAATGTTCAGTTGTAAACAGCACAATCTAATTGGCTGCATCTGCATTCCCATGGTACATTACTTTGAGAAAGCAGTGAGAAATGTTGGCAGACTGTTTGGGGATTTGGGTCTCTGATGGTTTGTACAATAAAATATCATTTCTACACTCATACCTGCTAAGTGTTTCTACATGCAGTAATGTGGTGCTGGGTTTTGAGGCTACCCTTTCTCATTCTGTGCTCCAGATGTGCTCCACCTAGTCTCCACCAGGTGGTGGACCAGCAATGGGACAGTGACTCCCCAAGGGAGGAGAACAGTCATGAGGATGCTCAATCCTCACTCCCAAGCTGGGCTCTTCCTAAGCGAGTCATTGGTGTTGTGAGCAGTAGCGCTTCCACTGCTCTATTGTACCAGCTCCTCATGTGTGGGTTTCTGACATGGGCATAATAAGGAGGGTTTCCTGGGAGCACAGACCCCCTCGCCACTGGCCTTAATGTTTAAAAACATCTGCAGGAACTGCATTCAGCACTCAGAGTGGAGCCGCGGGTCGAAATTAAAGGGCTCAACTAGCGAGACAAAGGTGGGCACCACTCATGAATATGCAGCACAAGTCCCACCTCCTTCCAGGGACAGAACAGCTGCTGAGGAGCCTCAGTACATTATGGTCTCACCTGGTCAGATGATCTGACAAGAGTGAGGTCATAGGTAGTTCGGAGGAGCAGAGTGCGCGGACTCGAGTGAAACAGTCACTTCCCACCAGTGTGAGTGAGTTGGAGAAGTGTGCCAGCACTTCTGTACAATTGTGTCTCAGAGGCAGAGGAAAAGAAATTTTCTGGATGCACTCTGACTCTCCCTCTTGGCTTGGTTTGGATGGGACACAGTGGTCGGACTGGAGTCAAGCCGGCATGTGTAACAGATCATCCAAAACACTAGTCAGTCAGCCTGGGCTGTGGCTAATCACAGAGCTACACAGCAAGTGGGAAAAATAGAGTTATTCCTTGCTGTAAAGCCACCATCCGTCCTAAGTCTGATTAGTGTCTGCATTTAATCGACTAAAGGTAGATTTAAGCCAAGGAGACAGTCACATGTGAGAGAAAAAAAAAAGAAAAAACATTGCTGTGTGTTGGGGCTGCTGCTTTGGACTAATTATGAAATGGAAAAATACAGAATAAAATATGGAGTTCAATGACAGATGTTTGTGAATCATACTGGGAAACACAATGAAAGTGAAAGAAGGCAAAGATGAGTACAGCAAAGCAGGGAAAATAAAGGAAAACTAGTAAAGGAAATTCAGTTACAGGTTCATCAGTACCAAGAATGAAATGCAGTGGGGAGGGCAGAAGAAAGAGAATATTTGGGGCAAATGACATATGTTGAACATATTGGGACACATACAGTAGTAAAGACAAAGCTAAATAGAATGAGACAGGAGAAAATAAAGTCATATTTCTGTTAGTAAAAGAAATTCAAATGTAACCCCCTACAAATGGGAGTTCCTAAAAGCCTTCCGGGCTTGTTTAAGTGCTCCATGCCTGGCTGGTGTTTGGCTTTTAAGCCTTTAAAATGTTGTAGCTAGTGAGCGGTTTTAAAGCCTCCGTATACTGTCTCTTTAAGGGCTGCCTATCCGCAGTCATAATTAATTGAAACAGGAGGGGGACTGTGTGGTTCTATGCCCGAGTCCCACCTGCGCTGCTGAGTAGCGCGCTCTGCCATCGCTACATGTGTCAAGGAGTTGTCTGAAAGGATGTAACAATTTGCTGGGGATAGCTTAGAGTGGTAATGATAATGTAGTTGTTCTAACCTGCTTCCTTTGCAGCAAAGACTGTTTTGATTATCTCCTCCACTTTGGTCCCAAACTGCCAACTTGGACCAATCAGTACCTCAGGACTCTCGTGGAACCATCTGACCAATAGAGGGACTGCTTGTAGTATGGAAAAAGCATTATGGGCTATGGTGCTTTTGGGCCACTGAGGGCAGAGTAATTGACTGGCAGGTGATGCCAGCCAATGGAATCGGGTAAGCGCCTGAACTGTAAGGTGCCCCATGCTGCTAGGGGCAGATTCATTGTGGCTGTGAAGGAGAAGGGGACTCTGAGCTTCTGCGCCATTTTGAGTGTTGTGCCGGAAGCGCGTGAAAAGCCAGGCGGCCGCTTTTGCCTTGTCAGTGCTTCGGATTAAATCTGCTGGCATGCGGTCAGAGGAGGCTGTGTAGGGACACAGCTACCTACCAGGCTTTACCTGAAGGGACTGGAAAATCTACTAAATCGTGCTCGGTCCATTAGGACATTTGGAATGGCTGCTACTGCCCGAAGTAGTCATGAGTTTGTTCGGGTCCTGAAAGCCGCTGCCTGGTATGGTACTCCTCTGTGTTTGCCATATAAATGTGTGAGGAGGCTTGTGAAGCTCATGGTTCAGCCCTGCCAGTGGTGAAGGAAGGGTATCTGCTGGAGTCGTGAGTATTGGATCAGGGTAGCTCCTGTTAAGCTTACAAGCAGTGGCCAAGATCCTTCGTTATACTGTTGCCTGCATTAACTGAGTCTTCTGCTCACTCTGATCTGCTTGGGACAGTAAATGTTCATTTGTGTCAGGGCCCCAACCAGCTGCCACGAGGACTAGCCATTAGGGCTTGGGTACCCAGGGACAGTAACTATTGGGTTTAGGCCTGTGCACAGAGCCCTAGGTAGATGAGTATAGTGATAAGCCAATCACCTTGATTTCCCCTAGCCTTGTTATCCCCCTTAAATAAATCAGATTGTTTGTTTTGCAACTATACTCTGGCTGGATTGTGTTTTACTGAAGATATACTGTACAGTGAAAGGTAATAACGGTACCTTACTTTTCAGGGGTCCGGGAGTGAGCTGAGAGATCCGAGCTAGGGGTAAGTGTACCAAGGAAAGTATTGTCATTACCTCTTGTGAGCCATTAGAGGGACAAAAGGGGTTGCAGTAACCCAGAGGGCTGTGACCGAGTCAATCTTGACTGTCTTGCCCCGACCTCTGGGTGGAGGCACCGTCAGCGGATCTGGGCCCCTCACCCTGTACAGTCGAGGCAGGCAAGAGTAGTAGCCCTAAGGTGGCGCCCCCTGGGGGTTACAAGTGGAGGTACCACTGGGATTAGTGTCCCTAGTGGCCAAGTAAGTGAAGTGCATAAGAGATGGAAAAACTGGAGGATATGTTGGCAAAAATTAAGTTGGGTCCTATTAAGACAATGGTACACAAACTAATGGGGTGGGGTGAAGCCAAGAGCTGGACTCCCAGAAAATTGTGTTACTGTTAGATGTGCCACTGGGAACCCCAACAGCTGACATTGTTTCCACAGCAAGCGTGTTAAATGTTTAGGCAAAGTGGAGGTAAAGGGGTATGGCTGACCTGATCGACCAGGCGTTGCAGGTGCTACTCTTGTGCAGTGTGGCTGCGACCTGAGAAGTTACCTCCAGTGATTTACCCACAGCCGTGCCTCACAGGGTTGCTGGCTAGTTCATATTGAGTGGGTCAGTCACTCCTGGGGGTCCCCCAGATGAATAGTGTTACAGATAAACTGCTTAAATTGCTGGCTGTGGAGGGAGGACTACCCAGGAACTGCTGCAAGCATTGGATTGTCTAGTGATGCTACCCCTCAGGTTTCCTGGTACCTCCCCGGTCCCCCAAGAGTTCTATTTTGGCTCCACTGCCCCTAGTAGTCCCTCCTATACAGATAGATTCCTACCAGTAGGCTGAAAATATTTTCTGGCACAGTTCCAGTGCCTACCAGGAGGATGACCTAGAAGCTTGATGGACTATGCCACCCCTTAGTTCAGGAGGGCAATGCTCTGAGGGGAGAAGAGGAAGAGATTGATGAAGAGCCTCAGGGCCCCACTTTAGAAGCCATTAGGTTTTGTGGGCCACCAACCTGGAAGCCACTGCCACAGAATACCTTTCTGCTTTAGAGGGGTGTTTGGGAGCACAGAGACTGGGGAAGATTTATTATGGAAATTCAGGTCTGCCAAGCAGTGGAGAAATGAGAAGCTCTCCGCCTTTGTCACTAGGGTGGAGCAGGCTTTGCAAAAGGCCTATAGAAGGGAAATCACAGCCACAGCCCTGAATCAGGTCAGGTTGGAACATGTTTTAAAATCTGCTAGATTTTCTAGTGTAATACTGTTAAAACTTAAGTTACATGATCGACGGGCTACCCTCCAGAATATTGTCAATTGATGAGGAAATTAGAGATGGAGACCGATAAAGAGGGTGGGAACCCTATGTGGAGACGGTGAACCCTGGTGGGATCCCTGAGCTTAGCACTCCGAAGATCCACCTGTCAGGAAGGGCTAATGGGTCTCTGGATTTTCCAGGCGATGTGGGAATGCGAGCTATTTCTCCGACCCCCATGTAGAGAGAGTGAGTTGAGGGCCGAGGTCAGAAATTTGCGGGAACTGGTGAGAGATTTGAAGCACTCTACCATGTACCCTGTTAGGTCAGAAGAGCCTGAGCTATCCAGAAACCAGAACCCTGGCCCAGGGGAGCCCTCTTCCCCTCAGGATCCCAACAGATAAGGTGTCCACTGCCCAATAGAGATACCGGGACCCCAAGTTCTGTTATCATTGTGGGGAGGATGGGCATTTTCAGCCTGAATGCCAGATGCCGTAAAATTTAAGGAAAGTCAATAGCAGACTGATCACTTGGCATTGCAGGGCCACACTCGACCCCCAGGAAAAGCTTTGTGACCCAGGCCCATGCTCAAACAACTGTCAATGTTGTGCCCCCAATGGTCTGATGTGGTGGACCTCAATGGAACCCCAGTGCGAGTAAATGGGATTCCTACTCGAGCTGTATTGGACAGTGGCTCTCAGATAACCATCATGTTTCAGGACTGGTATCAGACACACTTACCTGAGGTGCCCTACAACCCTTGGATGGTCTACATGTCTGGGGATCGGCGACAAGGCTTATCCGTGTTGGGGTATATCCGGATCTGGTTGTCATTCTCTGCATCTGTGGTGGGAATGGATGAGCAGGTGGAAACCTTAGCTTTAGTTGCCCACCCACTGGACTGTTATGAGTGTCCCTGTTGATTGGGATGAATGCTCATATGTTTGGATGATTGATCCAATTGTGTTCAGAAAAGCAAGCATTCCAGACCGGGCAAGCTTTAAGCATACCGCTGTGATCCAAAAGGCAGTTGCAACTCAGAAGAAGGGTAGTCAGGAGGAACCTGAGGGCCCGTGGGTGTAGTGTGGAAAAAGACTGGCTCCAGTGATACTCACCCGAATGCCCAATGTGTCCTGCATGAGGGTACAACTAAAAACAGATGTTAAGAATAAGTTGTTGATGTTGGATGCACCTGGGAGGAAGATTACCTAAGGGACTGTTGGTCAAACCCAGTATCTTGCCAACTAGTGCTCATGCTTATGTCAAGAGGGTGATGGCTCAAGTGCATAATGTGTCCAACAGGAGATTCGAATAAGAAGAGGGTGCATGTTGGCAAGTGTACATGCAGTGCTTCCAAATAGTAAGGGTTCCAGGGCAGCTGACAGAGTCACTCCTGACTTGTTTGATTTGGTGACTCCCGCTGCCATCTGAATGGAAACAGAGGATTAGTGAGAGGCTTGCCAAGAGGGACCAGGTTTTCTCCTGAAAGAATGGGATGTGGATGTGTGCAAGGGCTGAGCATCACATTCGGCTGCATGATTTAAGGCCTTTCTGAGAGAGATCCCAGCGCCTGGCCCTGCTGATATACATGATGTAAGGTGGCATCTGCAAGAGATGTTGGCTGCTGGTGTGACACAAGAGTCTAGCAGCCCCTATGCCTCCCATTGTAGTAGTGAGGAAAAAGAATAGAATGTGGTTTGGATGTGTGTAGACTATCTCACCTTGAATCGGTGGACCATCCCAGACCAGTATACCATGCCGCGCATACAGGACACCTTGGATTGTTTAAATGGTGTAAGTGGTTCTCTGTGTTGGACCTTTGCAGAGGTACTACCAGATCCTGATAGGCCCCAGAAGACCGAGAGAGACTGCATTCATTTGCCCCTAGGTTTCTATGAGTTTATTCAGATGCCTCAAGGGATTTCAGGTGCCCAGCCACCTTTCAGTGCCTGATGGAGCAGGCCATGGGGACATGAATTTGCTCGAGTGTTTGGTCTACCTAGATGATGTCATAGTGTTTGGCCACTCGTTGGAAGAACACGAGCAATGATTATTCAAGGTCTTGGATCGGTTGGAGGATTTCGGCCTCAAGCTGTCTATAGACAAGTGTCAATTCTTCCAGACTTCTGTGAAATATGTGGGTCACATAGTGTCCACTGAGGGCATAAGACTGACCCTAGCAAAGTGGAGGCTTTGACTACTTGGCCTCAGCCAGGAATTTGAAAGAGCTGCACGGTTTCTGGGGTTTTGTGGCTATTATAGGTGGTTTGTTAAGGATTATTCTCGAGTGATTCGCCTCCTTCTCAACCTCACTCAGGGTACCCTCCTATGCACCAAGTATAAGAAGGTTGTGCACTCTGAGGCGGAGAAAAGTATTTCTGGCGAATGATGTGTTTGGGGATTGCTGGACTGCTGAGTGTGAGAAGCTCTTATGACATCATATATCAACTACCCATGCCCCAGTGTTGGTCTATGCTGACCGGCCAAGCCATACATTTTCCATATGGATGCCAGTCTACAAGGATTGGGGGCTGTGTTATACTAGGAGCACTTTCGAATGGTCTGAGACCTGTAGCCTTTGCAAGCGGAAGTCTGGCCCTTCAGAAAAAAATTATCAGTGCACAAACTAAAGTTCCTGGCCCTGAAGTGGGCCATTGTTGATCAGTTTTGTGACTATTGTATGGCGCCAATATATTGGTAAGACAGATAACAATCCTCTGACTTATGTACAGACCTCAGCCAAGTTGGATGCCACTGGTCATCGGTGGCTCTCTGCCTTAGCCACCAGCGACTATGCTGTTGAGTACAGAGCAGGCTTAAACCATATAGATGCGGATGCCCTCTCTCAAAGACCTATGCCACCATTCGATTGGGTCAGGTTGTCGGAGCCTGACATAAGAGCCCTTGCCAGAAATTTGACAAAGAGGAACAGGTGTCTCCTGATGCTGTGGACTGTATAGTGGATTGCAGGGCCATCCGAGAACTGCCTACCTGCTGCCTACTGTCATTTTCTGCACTGGACACCAGTTCACTGCCCCAGTTTAACAATACTAGTCTTCAAGGGCTCAATCCGAGACTCTATGATAAAAGCGGTTGTGGAAGCTTTGCAGGCCGAGTGGGATGTGTCCAAGTTGCGCTCCACCGACTTGAGAACTGCCTTGTTATACAAAGAAGGGCCCAAATTAACGCTTATTTACCAACTACTATACAGAGCGACTGTGGATAAGGAGGACCGGTAGTCAAACAACAACTGGTGCTGCCTTCAGAATTTAGGGAACTGGTCTTGAGGTCCTTGCATAAGCACATGGGGCATCTTGGCATAGACCGAACTCTTGATCTGGTATGGACCCGATTTACTGGCCAGAAATGAGTATGGATGTAAAGCATTATGTCAAGACCTGTAGCCGTTGTTTGCAAAGAAAAGCCCTACCCCAGAGAGCTGCCCCATGGTCAATATTACCACTAGTGCCCCTATGGAACTGGTCTGCATTGATTTCTTGAGTCTAGAACCAGATCTGAAAAATATCAGTAACATATTGGTGGCCACTGGTCATTTTACCCGGTATGCACAGGCTTTCCTACTAAAGTTCAGAAAGCCACCACGGTGGCTAAAATACTTGTTGAAAACTTTTTGTCCACTATGGGGCCCCCAGTGGATCCATTCTGACCAGGGAGAAACTTTGAGAGCCGCCTGATTAAAGAGATGTTGTCTTTGTAGGGAGTACGAAAATCAAGAACCACCCCATACCACCTTCAGGAGATCCCCAGCCTGAAAGATTTAACTGCACATTGCTTGATATGTTGGGCACACTGCAACCCAAGGACAAGCCGAGATGAAGCCAGCAGATTAGCACCCTGGTTCACTCTTATAACTGCACCAAAAGTGTTGTCACTGGATTTTCCCGTACAGATGATGTTTGGAAGAGAAGCTAGATTGCCCATGGATGTGTGTTTGAGTTTCCACTGATGGGGTGCAAGCAGAAAATCATCTACAATGCGTACAGAAGTTGAAGGCCCAGTTAAACCATGCCTATCAGCTGGCCCAGATCATGGCTGCTGAGCGGAACCTGGCCAACAAGGAGAGGTATGATAAGAAAGTGAAGACAATGGAACTGAGAGAAGGGATAGAGTGTTACTGAGAAATCTGGGCCTGCATGGCAAACATAAAATCGCTGATAGATGGCATAACCTCCTCACATTGTTGTGGGAAAACTGGAAGATTTGCCTGTATATAAAGTGCGGCCTGAAAACAATTCCAAAGATGTGAAAACTATACAGAAATCATCTACTGCCAATCAGGCAAATCCTGATTGAGGCTGAACCTCTAAATGCCTCCCTCCAGGCCTATGACTAGATCTGTTGCCAGAAAAGAACCAGACCAATTGACTCTTCAGCCAGCCAACTAAGAGGGCTTTGTCCAAATCCTCTAATGAAGATGATTGCCAATCTCATCTGAAGACAATGAAAATTATATTGAATACTATCCCTCTTACTAACTGAGCCAACTGTTTCGGGCAACTCCTTGTTAACTCTGGAGATGAGGTTGGGCCTTCTGGACTGTGTGAGCCCCTACTTTGTCCCCAGAACCAATGCTTCTAGAAGATGAGCTGAGCAGCCGTAAGGCCCAAGGGTGGGGTCCTTGAGCCTGGTTGAACTGTCTCGCCTGGCGAACTATCTGACTTTTCAGAAGCAGAAAGTGATATGGGGATGAGCCAGTGATATGCCGAACCTGAAGAATATTTTGAATGCCCTGATGGTTCCTTACTAGTGCCCGAACAATCCTCAGCTGAGCCAAGTAGTGTGGGTCCTGATATATAGGGTCATGCCCCTGGGAGTACTATGAGCACTGGGTCCCCTTCCCTGTGGAGGTTTCCTACTAATCTCAATGAGGCTGAAATGGAGTATGGACCTGTAGCGGGTTTTCCGAGACCCTGGACGCTCCAGCCAAGAAGAATGGCAGGTGGTAAAGTTGAGCTATGAGTCTCTGGGTCAGCCTCTGGACTTGCTTCTACATGTGGTCCACAAAGGGTGTATGTGTCCCGAGCTCCTTGCCTAAGCTAGCCTTGGGGATAACTCTAGTCTGTTAGTAATGCCCTTTGAGTGTGGTGCCCTGCTTTAGGTAACCCACCAGTAGCTGATAGGGAGGGTCTCCTCTGCCCAGGTGTCATGGGCAGGAACTAATGATTTGATTTAGAAGGGAACAGGAGCTGTGTGTGTATGCAGTTGCATGAATCATAGTAACCTGTGAATACAGTACTCATATATGTAATGTAAAGTGTGATATACTGTTAATTGAGCTGTTTGCCTTAAATTGATTTAAGGGTAACTACTTGACGCGGATGCCAAGTTCTTCCAGGCCAGGAAGGTGTAGCCCCCTACAAATGGGGGTTCTAAAAGCTTTCCCGGGCTTGTTTAAGTGCTCCATGCCTTGCTGCTGTTTGGCGTTTAAGCCGTTTAAATATTGTAGCCAAGTAGGCGCTTTTAAAACCTCCGTATACTGTCTCTTTAAGGGCTGCCTATCCCAGTCATGATTAATTGAAAGAAGGGGGCTGTGTGGTTCTATGCCCGAGTCCCGCCTGGCTGTTGGAGTAAGCGCCCATTCTGCCATCGCTAGATGTGTCAAGGAGTTCTCTGAAAGGATGTAACAATTTGCTGGGGATAGTTTAGAGGGTAATGATAATGTAGTTGTTCTAACCTGCTTCCTTTGCAGCAAAGACTGTTTTGATTATCTCCTCCACTTTGGTCCCGAACTGCCAACTTGGACCAATCAGTACCTCAGGACTCGTGGAGCCATCTGACCAATAGAGGGACTGCTTGTAACTTTGGAAAAGGCATTATGGGCTATGGTGCTTTTTTGGGCCACTGAGGGCAGAGTAATTGACTGGCAAGTGACGCCAGCCAATGGAATCGGGTAGCGCCCAAACTGTAAGGAGTGCCCCATGCTGCTAGGGGCAGATCTGTGGGTGGCTGTGAAGGAGAAGGGAGCTCTGAGCTTCTGTGCCATTTTGAGTGTTCACGTGGAGCGGCGTGAAAGGCTTCAGAGTGGCGTTTTGCCTTGTCAGTGCTTGAATTAAATCCGCTGGCATGCGGTCGGAGGAGGCTGTGTAGGGACACAACTACCTACCAGGCTTTACCTGAAGGGACTAGAAAATCTACTAAATCACGCTCGTCCATTAGGACATTTGGAATGGCTGCTACTCCCAAGTAGTCATGAGTTTGTTCGGGTCCTGAAAGCCACTGCCTGGTATGGTACTCCTCTGTGTTTGCCATATAAATGTGTGAGGAGGCTTGTGAAGCTCATGGTTCAGTCCTGCCAGTGGTGAAGGAAGGGTATCTGCTGGAGTCATGAGTATTGGATCAGGTAGCTCCTGTTAAGCTTACAAGCAGTGGCCAAGATCCTTCGTTATACTGCTGCTGCATTAACTGAGCCTTCTGCTCACTCTGATCTGCTCGGGACAGTAAATGTTCATTTGTGTCAGGGCCCCAACCAGCTGCCACGAGGACTAGCCATTAGGGCTTGGGTACCCAGGGACAGTAACTATTAGGTTTAGGCCTGTGCACAGAGCCCTAGGGAGATGAGTATCGTGATAAGTCAATCACCTTGATTTCCCCAACCTTGTTATCCCCCTTAAATAAATCAGATTATTTGTTTTGCAACTATACCCTGGCTGGATTGTGTTTTACTTGAAGATATACTGTACAGTGAAAGTGTAATAATGGTACCTTACTTTTCAGGGGTCCCGGAGGAACTGAGAGATCCGGCCGGAGGGTAAGTGTACCAAGGAAAAGTATTGTCATTACCTCTGTGAGCCACTAGGGACAAAAGGGTGGTTGCAGTAACCTATAGGGCTGTGACCGAGTCAATCTTGACTGTCTTGTCCCGACCTCTGGGTGGAGGCACCCGTCAACGGATCTGGGCCCTCACCCCTGTCACAGTCGAGGTGGCAGGGGTAGTAGCCCTAAGGGTAGCTCCTGGGGTTACAAATTCAAAAGGAAAATTAGGAATTTTAATGCAGAAATGCCTGCAAGACCGAGGCAAGAGAATATTTAGGTCATATGACAGAATGCGGATCAACATAAAAGTGAAGGCAAAGATGAATAGAACACGGGAGAAATAAGTAATATATCTGTGCTGATGCATTTTGTAACTCAACAGTTATTGCTTAAAATATACTAAACTGTGGCCGTTTAACTCCAAAATGTTCAACCATTCCGGGAGCATGCTCTGACCCCTAGAGATATCTGGACACCCCACCCCCACCAAATCCTGGCTATGCCCCTGTCTGATGTTAGTCACACTACTTATCACTAACTGTTCCAATGCAAATGAAAGTACATTCAGGGACTTGCAGTTACTGAGAAACCTATAACTTGGAACATGAATTTACATGATCTCCGTGGAATCTCCCAGAGCTACACATAAACTGTAATGTAGCCTGAAGAATGTTTGGAACATGTTTGAGCAGATGATGGTAAACATTGCTACGTGGAAGTTTTAGTTCCAAAATCTTTGCTGTTGTGGGATTTTGACTACAGTATTGTAGATAGAAAGCTACAGTGCCTAGAATTAAGTAAAACACCTAAGAGCCTTGTATTAGGGTACCTTAGGCAGTTAAAGAGTGGCGTATTCCTGTAAATTAGTACATGTCTGCAATGCACAGCATACTTATTATTTCATGCTTATAAAGCGGGGGTTATTGGGATCAAATGGAGTTAGAGCCCTTTGACCTCAAATTACTATGACAGTATGTATTATGGCTGTGTGTAATGGATATTAATTCCATATGAACATACGAAGAAGCCAGCAGAAGAAGGCCATTTGGTCTATCAAGTCTGCTCAGTTGCAGGGTCCACAGCTTGAGCTAATGTCCTGCCCCTCCCCTCCTCCCATCCTCCCTACCCATGATTCTTATCTTCCCCTATGCCTACTCCAGCCTCTCTTAAAGCTGCTCACTGTCTTTAATGAGGTGACTCTTTCGCAGCACATTCCAAGTGTTCACCACCCTTTCTGTGAAGAAGTGTTTTCTGACATCCCTCCTAAACCTCCCACGCCCAGCTTAAGACTGTGCCCCTCATGATATGGTTGCCACTCAGCTTAAAGAGACTTTCCTTAGCAACATTATTTATCCCTTTCAAGTACTTGAATGTCCCAATCATGTCCCTCTCTCTCCTGTCTTCCAGGGAGTACATAATAACACAATAACAACATAATAACATAAACAATAGGGCACTCAGTATTCAGAACTGAATATCAAGTATGCATTATTTGTGGTCTTCTACTCAGGAAAGAAAAAGTGAAACACTTTTGGGTGGGATTTTCACTGGGTGGATGCAGCACTTGGGTCCGTATTTTGGATGCATGTTGCATCAATGCAGATGTGCCTAGATGTCTGTGTCCTGTTCACAGACAGCTGGATGCATTTGCAATATTTCCCACAGTTTACAGCAATTTCTGTCACAGCTGTGGATTCGTATCCATTTTTATGAGGTAAGTGAGTAATTCTGTCCAGGAACTTAGACCAGCTTTTGTGGTCTAACATTCCAGGTGAATTTCTGCATCCGCACTCCAAAAATGGACTCAAGAGTATGAAAGTTCTACCTCTTCTTTTCTTTTTTTTTTTTCAAAATCTAGCCCTTCACAGGAGGTCATCCAAGTGATTTTCCACCTCCACCTCTTTTTTCCACCCACACCCCTTCCCCATTGTCCCCACGCAACTATTAGAGTGAGAGGGTGTGCAACCAGGATGGAGGGTGTGGAATTACATTCATCACTGATGATGCTATGAAGATGGACCAATCAATCTGCCTATCATCATTAGTGATGCAGACTGGCCACCCTCCCTCCATTCAGACTCTGCTCACTGTACTAGCTGACTGTAATACTATCAATAAAGCGAGTGCACTGGTGGGGGAGGGTACTAAGTTAGCTGTGATTTTGACTACTGTTGTCCCTTTTCCTGAAACTACAGAATGGGAGTCAGGGTCCAATCTTGAATAATTACATTGGGCTAAGAGGGGAGTACAAGACAAAAGACATTGTCAGTTCTTGGCAGAGTGCCAGGAGGCGGCACTGAGTTTTTTAAAGCGTGCGAGTGGAGGACAGCAGAGCAGGGGCTGGAAGTCAGGAAATCATTAGGATGGGGAGACAGTGGTCAGGACTACCCCATACCACCTGGCATGGGTTTGAGTGTTTACTTTTAGGGACCGTAGTAGAAATACTAGTTCTGAGTACTGAGAATTGAAAATCAAGTATTTGGGGATGCTAAGTATTAATATTTGTGGAGTGCTGGAAAAAGGATTCATACACCCCTACTATGGATAACTAATATCAATAGTACACATAACCCTTAACAATTTATTCATCCAGGAATCTCAAGATAGTCCAGTTGAGATGCATCAGGTTGTTTTCATTGGGGTCTGGCTTCTACCCATTCCACATCTGGGAGGGCTGGGGCACTGGAAGGCCAAGCATCTTGCTCAAAGTTACTCTGGGCTCTATACATGAAAAGATTTGGGCTCTACGCATGATGTGTCATATAGGGCTGAGTGATACATATCCAAGGTGTACTCTGGCTACCCACAGATGTACTGAACAGTTTCAATGGCCTTGTAAGCCCGATCAGCTGGCATCCCATGTATCTATGTGGGTGGAAGGGGCATGGTCATGCAGGTCACCCTGATATGTGGCATGTAGGCCAAGTAATGCATCAAAGCTTGCCTACGGACACACACAGTTGAACTGAAGTTTTCCAGCAGGTGTGCAGACCCAACTTACCTACAGTAAATGGCCTGAATCCTGTGTATCTGTCTAGCTAGGTGAGGATGTGGGCCAGTAAGAAGACATGTCAGTGCCAGTCACCCTGATATGCATAGGGATGTGGGCCAGTAAGAAGACATGTCAGTGCAAGTCACCCTGATATGCGATAGGGATGTGGGGTAAAGAAGACATGGCAGTGCCAGTCACCCTGATATGCTATAGGGGATATGGGCCGTAAGAAGACATGTCAGTGTGTCACCCTGATATGCATGCATATGGGGATGTGGGCCGTAAAGAAGACATGGCAGTGCCAGTCACCCTGATATGCATATGCATGAAGTCATATGTGACAGACTTCATACATGTATCAAGATGGACATTTATGACAGTCTGAAGGCTGATGTATCCCCACTTTTCCACATTGCCATGGACTCTGTGAGGCTTCCCCTACCCTGGAGGTTAGCTTGTACCCAGCCTCCGCCGTGTCATGGAGGGCTGGGTGCCATTGAGTTAGTGTTACTTATTTTTTTTTTTTTCCAAAGGGATATGCAGTCCTAAATCCTAGGCTGCAGTATCCCATGGTTCCCTGCTTCTATAAAGCAAAGCATCCACTGTGGAGCTGGAATCGCAGCAAGTGGGAATTAGTTGTCCAGGCCGACTCCACTAATAAGGCCTCCTAAATTCCTTCTGTGCAGCAAAGCACCAGTGCAAAGGTGCAGCTTGCTGTAGTGAATCTCGCCCCTACATCTTCAACAGCAGCTAGGTGCGTGGCATGTAGCTGCTTAGTCCAATACTTGACTCTACAGGCACATATGTGGCCAATTCATGCATACAGTCAACAATGAGCATTTGGCTGTAGTGGGTTTTGAACCTGTGATCTCAGATTCCCAGGCCAGTACTATACCCAGTACACCACACCACCTTGTATTTAGAGTAGAGCTACTGTATGAAAATTAAAAATGTCATGCACAAATGCAGTAAAAACAGGTGTTTTTGCTGTTGTGAGAGTCCACTAAAAATACTGCAGAATTTCCCCAGTCCTGTAAAACTCTCCTTCATGCTTTCTGCTCACTACCTTTAGTTTATATTATGACACTGTCCGCACTGAAGCAGGTAAGGAGACTTGTATAAACCAGGTAGGCAAGTAAACCACGATCCACAACAGGGCATGTGTTTTAGAGAATTAATGCACACCTCTGATGAATTGAAAAGCACGATGCCAAGGCTTCACTGACTTTAAAGCACCTGGAAGTGCATTAATTCTCAAAAACTCATGCCCTGGAATGGGTTATTATGCTTATAAATGGAATTTTTTAATGGAAAAGGTTTTGTTTTCCTTTAGTTAGGTTGTTGCTAGTAGAATAGGTGAGACTGGTAACAAAGGCTGTATGCCTTTGAATGAACCCGGAACCGTATATATTTTGAAGAAACCAATGCCCTGTTGTGGGTTTTGTGTTTAATAAATGGAAACATTGTTATCGTAGTGGAAAAATGTTTTATTTTCATTTAGATTGTTTCTAGGTAGATTAGAGCAGGTTAGTTGCAAACTGTGCAGTTTCTAGGTAAATAATCAAGGGTCAGGTGCTGTGTTTTAACCAATGAAGTTGTTTTATTTAGTCAGTTTTTATACCCCATTTTAGATATAGAGATAAATTACACACTATTGTTTCCAGCTGCAACTTGTGGAAGGCCCAGTCCACACTACACCGCTCAGACCCCATAACGGACAGAAAGCATTACAGCCGGGGAGCGGTACAGTGTGTCCACACTGCAGCAGTGACCAGTACTTGAGACCGCACCACCAGTCCACACCTCGAGAACCAGGCTATCACATCGCAGTGCCCAATCCCACAATGAAGCTCGCGCTGCGCCACGGGCCCCTGGGCAGGGGACTGGTTACTGCTCGCCCACACTACTGCCGGTAACGTTGTCGAGACGGGACTGGTTTCATAACTATTAGTGTTGAAACCACCTCTATGTGATTTCAACAATTGTTACGAAAACGCCTTTCCTGTAACGTTACAGGTGTAAACTCAAACTGTTGTGCTAACGGTTTGGGCACTCTGTAATGTTAAGAAGGCGAGGGACAGGGCTTCAAGTGTGTGGGAGGTTACAGATGGAGGGCAGGTAAGGAAGGCTGTACATCTACCTGGCTGCATAAAACTGAGGAGTAATGAGGGTGGCAAGGGTGTGATATTAAAAGGTACAGGGCACTAGTAAGGCCATATTTAGAATACTGCCTGCAGTTTTGAGCTTCACAATGCATAAATAGTAGCATAGGTAGAGGGATACAGCATAGGAGTACAAAAATGATTTGAGGGTTAGCAGGCTATGCTATGAGGAGAGATTGGAATACTTAGGTACATTTATTTATTTATTTATTTGCTTTGTTAACCAGGTAAGCACATTAGGCAAGAGGCCTGCCTATTTTCAAGTATGACCCAGGAGAGTACAGTACATAAACCAGAGACTTAACATAAAACAGTTACAGATTGTTGTCAATAACAGGCTTCAGACAGAAATAGACAGAAATTTAAATAACTTATAACAAGCAAGCACAAGTAGCAGTTACATAACAGAGATGTCCATCACAGAGACAATCAAGGTTTATACCATGTACCTTGACACCGACCAATCAGATAGGCAGGCTGGCACCTTACCTCGCGTGATTATCTACCGATAATCACTGCAAAAGTGCCAGCCAGCTGCATGTTCTAAAAAAGCAATCCAACAGCAAAATCACGGAACTCCGTCCGTCATCTTGTTTCCCGCTAAGCGGAGACTGTAAAACAGCAGCTCTGTACATCAGGGAAGTAAACAAAACACTGAGTGCTCTACAACTGAGTCGCTTATTTAAGTGTAACCCCTAGATGGCGCTTATCCCAGGGGCTACTACCCTGCCTGATTTGCCACTAACAGGTTGAGGGGCCTGATCTAATGGCGGTGCCTCCACCCAGAGGTCAGGGTTTGCAATAGTTAAACTTACTTGGTCACAGCCCTCTGGGACACTGCAACCCCTTTCTTCCCACTAGTGGCCCACACAATATATCAGAATTACCTTCACAGTATACACTTACCCCAGGACTAGTTCCGCACAGGGACCTCCTGTGAAATAAGATACAGTGCAACAATCACAGTACAGTATTTTAACATAGACAAATACCTCAGGAAGTATAACTTTGCTGAAACAAGCAGCTCTGATTTATTTAGGAGGATATAACAAGGACAGGGGAAATCAGGTTAATTCGCTTATCACTTTACTATCTACCTATGGCTCTGTGCACAGGCCTATCCCTACCAGTTACTGTCCCTGGGTACCCAAGCCCTAGTGGCTAGTCCAAACCGTGGCAGCTGGTAGGGGCCCTTCACAGTGAAAAGAAAAATTAGTTTAAACAGTCAGCAGTACAGTGATTCCATTTGGATTTAATGTGGCATTCAACAGAGAGCAACCCTGAATTAGTACTCACGACCTCCAAACAAGATAGGGTCCTTCAACGTCAGAGGGCTACTCTTGAGCTCCACGAGACTCTTCACACATTTATATGGTAAAAAAAGTACTATACCAGGCAGGCTGCTTCTCTATCCCGATCGCAATTACTGCACAATACCGGGAGAACACACAGCAGATTCAGTTCCTGACAGACCGAGTGCAATTCAACAATTTCTCCAGTCTTCTACAGGGTGAGCCTGGTTTCTACTCTTCAGAGATCCTTTGATTCTTTTCGCAGGACGGATTCAGTCCTAACAAGCAGTTACACAAGCTGCAGACCGAACTCTGGGCCTACACACGTTTTTTGACTGAAACTGTGCACTGAAGGAGCACAGGGTTTCTTTCCCTTCACTGCCAGATCTAAACTGAAACTCAACAGACAAAACGGGCACTTCCTTTGAGTTCCTCCCAGTTCTTGACTGGATTGGCTGTCACTCACAATAGACTGCTGCTGTTGGTCCAAAAGGTGCGGTCTAAACTACATCTCCAGAGTCACTGCCCATACAATCCTCTTGTGGCTGGCTCAGATTATGAGTCCAAGTTCTGATTCACCCAAGGCACCATTTTAGAGCTAGCTTACCCCACACTGATTGGTCCAGTTCAGCAGTTCAAAACTAGAATGGGGAACTAGGCAAACACAGTTCTGACTGCAAAGAAAGCAAGTTAGACAAACTGTATTTTCATTATTACTCTAAATGATTTCTGGCAAACAATTACACCTTCAGATAGGTTCCCTTTGCACTCCTAGTGACTGCAAAAATGGAGTGAATTGGCAGCAGTTCGGTACTCAAACAGAGAAGCACACAGTCCCCCATACAAACTAATTATGTCTGCAAGCAGACAGCTCTTAAAGAGACAGTACCAGAGGCTCTAAAAATACTCACTGATAAATGGCTTAAACGCAAACACCATTCAGGCTTGGAGCATTCAAGCAAGCTCCTGGAAGTCTTTTGGGAACCCCATTTGCAGGGGGTTACACCTTCCTGGTTTGGGAAAGCTTGACGTCCACGTCAAGCAAGTACTCTATAAGTTTTAACTGCAACCATATACATTTGCATTAGGCTCACACATGTAATCGCCAGTCAGTATATCATTTTACCAAGAACACATTTCTGAAACATTGCAGTACGTCACTCTTTACATAGTATTACACACACATTGTACCATAACTCAAGTTATTACCTCTTGTACATGAAACCTGAAGAGAGGGGCCTTCCCTATCAGTTACCTTGGGGCTGGACGGGCAAGGGCACCATACTTAGAGGGCAACACAAGTAACTTGAGTTAGCACTGACTCAGTTTGGGCAATGAGCTCGGGACATACACTCCTTTATGGACAACATTGAGAGGCAAGTCCACAGGCTCCCAAGTGAATCATAACTGAGGTGCACTACAGGCTTTACAGCTCGACCAGTCTTTCTAGGGGAACTGTTACAGTCTCTGCACTCTGAGCCTCATTTTCAGCATTGTCCTCACTTGTCAGGGGGTCTCCATGGGAGTAGAGAGGCTAGTACTTGGGGCACTTTCAGCTCCAGGAGTTACAGTTTCTGAGTCCACAACATTTGGCTCGCATGGAGAGCTTTGGACACTGGCAGTGGATTGTCAGGGCACTATACTCTTCTGGTTCTGTGTATCACCAGTCTGCCCAATCCATCATTTTCTTCCCTGAAAGCTCAAACAGTTCAACCATGCACAATGATTCCATTTCATCTGATCTGATGCTTTGCACTTCACTTTCTGGGAGCATTGGCTCCAGGGTTGAAGCTGGGGCTTAGACAGTCCAGAAGGCCCAGCTTCGTCTCCAGTATTTACTAGGGATTGCCCAGAAACAATTGACTCAGTTCGTAAGAAGGATAGTATTCAAAGTCACTCACTTTCTTCTGATATGGACTGACAGTCATGCTCAACTGGGACTTGTGCAGGGGAACACTTTAACTCTGCTTCTGTAGGTGCAGACTTCCTTGATCTTTTCTTAGCAGCAGCTCTAGTCACTGGTCCAGAGGGGACATCTTCTGGGGCTCAGACTCAATCAGGATTTGTCCAATGGGCAGTAAATGATTTCTATGCATTGTTTTTACATCTTTTGAATTGTTCTCAGGCCTTACTTTGTACACTGGCAGATCATCTAGTTTGCCCACTACAATGTGAGGAGATGGTGCCATCTGTCAGCAATCTTGTGTTTGCCATGCAGTCCCAGATTTCTTAGCAATACCGATCTCCCTCCTGGAGTTCTGTGCTTTCACCTTTTATCATACCTTTCTTTGTTGGCCAGATTTCTTTTGGCAGCCATGGTTTGAGCCAGTTGGTACGCATGAGTTAGCTGGGCCTTTAACTTTTGCACATACTGTAAATAGTTGTCAGCTTGAACCCCATCAGGAGAGACCCCAAAACACACATCTACTGGTAGTCGAGCTTTCTTCCAAACATCAGGCGGTAGGGGAGAACCCATTGGCATCACTTTTGGTGCAGTTATAAGCATGTACCAGGGTGCTAATTTGTTGGCTCCATCTAGGCTTGTCCTTTGGGTGCAGGGTGCCTAGCATATCTAGCAAAGTGCGGTTGAAACGCTCAGGCTGTGGGTCCCCTGGGGGTGGTAAGGAGTGGTTCTGGACTTTCGACTCCCACAGAGAAAGCATCTCTTTGATCAGACGACTCTCAAAGTCTCTCCCTGATCAGAATGGATTCTTTGTGGAGCCCCATAGTGAACAAAAGTTTCTACAAGTACTTTGGCCACAGTGGATGCTTTCTGGTCTTTGGTGGGGAAAGCTTGGGCATATATCGTGAAATGGTCGAGTGACCACCAGCACATTACTGATATTTCTTTGATCTGACTCCAAACTCAGATCAATACAGACCAGCTCCATGGGTGCACTGGTGATGATGTTAACAAGGGGAAGCCCTCTGGGGCAAAGCTTTCCTCTGTAAGCAGCGATCACAAGTTCGAATGTGTTGCTCCACATCAGCCCCCATCTTAGGCCAACAGAATCTGGATCTCACCAAGTCAAGTGTTCTGTCTATACCAAGGTGCCCCATGTGGTTGTGCAAGGACCTCAGTACTGAGTCTCAAAGGCAGTGGGCAGCACTAGTTGTTGTTTGTCTACTTGTCCCACTCTGTCTACTGTTCTCTGTATAACAGTTTATTGATCAGTTTCAACTTAGGACCTTCTTTGTATAACAGTGCAGTTCTCAAATCAGTGGGCGTAATTTGACACATCTTTTCCTGCATAGAAGGCTTCTAAAGCTGCTTTGATCATGGGATTGCGGGATTGAGCCCGCCAATACTGTCATTGTCCAGCTGAGGCAGTGCACCAATGTCTATTGCAGAAAAGTGGCAATAAGCAGCAGGTATGCAATTCTCAGAGGGTCCCAAGCAATCCACCATGCAGTCCACTGCGTCCGTGGACATTTGTTCCTCCTGTCAAACTTCGGCAGAGTGCCCGAATGTCAGGTTCTGCCAATCGACCCAATCATTCTGGAGAACAGGCCTCCGGAGAGAGCATCAGCATCTATGTGGTTCAGACCTGCTCGGTATTCGAGAGCATAGTCATATGTAGATAATGCAGAAAGCCACCTATGGCCAGTGGCATCCAACTTAGCTGAGGTCTGCACATAGGTCAAAGGATTATTGTCAGTTTTACTAGTATTTTAGCCCCATACAAGTACTCATGGAATTGGTCAACAATAGCCCACTTCAAAGCTAGGAACTCTAACTTATGTACAGGATAGTTCTTTTCGGATGGGGTCAGCTTCTACTGGCAAAGGCCACTGGTCTCAGGCCATTCTCGCTCTTGGTACAACACAGCCCCAACCCTTGCAAGCTAGCATCAGTGTGCAGGACGAAGGTTTTCTTGGATCGGGTATAGGCCAGCACTGGAGCATGGGTAAGTTGATATATGATCTTATGAAAAGCAGTCTCACAATCAGGAGTCCAGCGGGCCCCAAATACTTCACTCGGATGAAAATACACTCTTTCAGTCTTGAGGACGCTGACTTTTGGTATTTTTGTGGGTTGGGGGATACCTTGAGTAAGGTTAAGTAAAGGGCGGATCACTCTTGAATAGTCCTTGATGAAGCGCCAACAATAACCACAGAATCCCAGGAATCTTTGCAGTTCTTTAGATTTTGGGCTGTGGCTAGGTGGTCAAGGCCTCAACTTTACTTGGGTCGGTCTCTATTCCTCGGTGGATACTATGTGTCCCACATACTTTACTGATGTTTGAAAGAATTGACACTTATCCATGGACAGTTTAAGGCCAAAGTCCTCCAGTCGGTCCAATACCTTAAATAATCTGCTCTCATGTTCCTCCAGTGAGCTGCCAAACACAATAACATCATCTAGGTATACCAGGCACTCTAGTAAGTTCATGTCCCCACTGCACGCTCCATCAATCGTTGAAAAGTGGCTGGGGCACCTGAAATCCCTTGGCGATCCTCATGAATTCATAGAAGCCAAGCGGACAGATAAAGGCTGTCTTCTCATGGTCCTCTGGGGCCATCGGGATCTGGTAGTACCCACTGCAGAGATCCAACACAGAGAACCACTTGCTCCGCTTAGGCAGTCCAAAGCATCCTGAATGCGGGCATTGTGTACTGATCAGGATAGTCCGCCGTTTAAGGTGCGATAATCCACACACATCCTTACTGTCCCATTCTTTTTCCTCACTACCACAATGGGGAAGCATAAGGGCTTCTGGATTCTTGTATTACACCAGCAGCTAACATCTCTTGCAGATGCCATCTCACATCATCTATGTCAGCAGGTGCCAGGCGTCGAGACCTCTCACGAAATGGTCTTTTGTCATGCAGCCAGATATTGTGCTCAGCTCCTTGCACGCATCCTACGTCCCATTCCTTTAAAGAAAACAGCTGGTCTCTCTGGGCAAGCTTCTCACTGATCCTCACTTTCCATTCAGCTGGCAACGGGAGTCGCCAAAATCAAACAAGTCAGGATGCTACCTGTCATTCTTCCTCCAACTCTTGCTGCTGGGTAGCACTGCAGTGTCTGCACAATGCACATTAGCCAGGATGCAACCTCTATTTACTCGAATGTCTCTTTCAGACACATTATGAACTTGGACCATTACCCTTCTGGCATAAGCATGGGCTCTAGCGGCAAAATACTAGGCTTGACCAGCAGTCCCTCTGGCAATTTTCCATCGCCTGGTGCATCCAACATTAATATTTTATTCTTAACATCCTTTCTGATACGGACCTCTCCCTGTAAGGTACACTGGGCATTTGGCGCCAGGATCAGAGACTCAGGATCCTTCTTCCATACAATTCCGACCGGTTCCTCTGGTTCTATTTTTCAGCATCTCTCTGTGCCTCATAGGCCTTCTTAATTAAAGCTGGAACTCTTAAAGCTCTACTAGTTTTTGACCCCTGTTTTTCATAACACAACTGTGCCAGCCTTCCGAACATATGAGCATTTGTTCCAATCAACAAAGGACACCATCATACAGTCCAGTGGGGGACACACTAAGGCTAGAGTCTCTACTTGTTTGGCCACTCCAGCCACGGAGGTGGGGAAAGACAGCCAAATTCAGATATACCCGAATAGGAGTAGGCCTTCTCACTTAACCCCCATACATGCAGTCCTTCTAATGGTTGTAAGGGTACGCCTGACAAATGCTTCTGATACCAATCCTGGAACATAATTGTCACTTGGGAGCCACTGTCTAATACAGCTCTTGTAGACACTCCATTCACCTTTACAGTGGTCTCCATGGAGGGACCCACTATTCTGGACCAGTCTGGAGAGGCGATAGTGGGGCCTGGGCAACTGACCTTGCCACAAAAGGACGTGAGTTAGCATTTTGGTGCCCTCACTGGGATCATTTCGCACCTCTTAACCACTGATTTGTTCTCTGAAGCTCTCCTTGTAGCCTATATGCAACTTTGTCAGTGTCTTTTGGGACCGCATTCCTTTTCATATGCCCATCCTTCCCAAGTAATTATAGCAAAACATACTTTCTGGAGTTTGAGCTGGCTGAGGCGCCACACTGGGAGCCAAGGTTGGGGGTATTACTAACTGGAAACCTTGGTGCCATCTCTGTCTGCGGCGTGATAAGCATTTGGAGACATCTCGTCAGTTTCTCCACTTCCATGGTCAAGGAATTGAATTTGGAGCTGTTATCAGCAGGAGATACATGGGTGGGTACCCCCACCCCATAGCAGATGCAGTCGGATATAGGTCAGGGCCCGTACTTGCAGGTGTGGCCTTCATAAAGGGACTGTTTTTGAATTCCGGATCTCTCTCAACAGTTTGCCCCATTGTGGCATATCTTTTCCTTGTCAGAGCACTCATTGACTGCCAACCTCTGCCCTGAACTTCACTTGATGGGCCACCCTCAGTCACTCGGTCCGAGCCGCAGCTATTGGTGCAGGTCCCTCCCGAGGTTGCCTTTTCTCAACTCCTCGAATTTCTCTCATTAACTCATCATAGGAGGGTGGGGATTCCAGTCGATTTGCCAGGCGTAACTGAAGCAACAGCAGTTCTGAGAAGGGGCAGACTTAAGGATCCTGTCCAGCCTGGTTCGGTCCAGTTCAATCGCTGGCAAACTACCCTTTCTGAGGCATTCTTGCAACAATTTTCCAGCCGAGATACATACACAGACAACAACTCCTTGGTACTGTTGTGCATTTCTTGCTCTCCACCATAGATCCTCATCAGAATCTGGGCTCATACACATTCTCCAAGGCCTCAAGATAGGCCTGTGCAGTCACTTCAGGGTTACTGGCCCGCTTAGCACGGATGGTAGCCAGGGCAGGACCCGGAGGCTCACTAACCCTCTTTCGCTCGGCTTCCAAGCATTGTCATTCTAGCACTTGGGGGCAACATAGTTCATCCAGGTCTCCCAGTCATCCTCCCTTGGGGGTGGGAGGGTGCCAGAGAAGATCCTCAACCTCGTAAGAGTCGTGACTAATGGCAGGTGCAGAAATAGGAGTCTGCATTGGTTCAGCCACCATTACGGGTACTGGAGCGGGAGAGGGTGTTGGGGAGGAACACCCCAGGTGGCAAGAATAGTTTCTTCAAGTCCTCCACAGTTTTCCTTCCCCAGCAACCATTTAGCAAATTTCTCCTCAAAAGTTTCAGACAGTGGTGGGGGCTCATTCCCACTGGGTCTTTACTGTACTTAGTTATCACTCTCCAGGCAGTGAGGGCTCCCTCTGGGGTAATGGTCTGTGGCACTTTGGAGCTATCTATGGGATCCTTAAACTCTACTAGGGCCAGGAAAGTGTGGGTGAGCAGATTAGCATGCCGACCCACCACCACAGGGTTTTGTAAACCTTCCACCTTGGAAAGTACTCCTGTACAGTGTCCTGATGATACCCAGGGGATGTCCAGGATAAGCATAGCATTTTGGGGGTCAATCTCCTCCCCAGTACACCACTCCACCAGCCGGTGCACAGCCACTTCTGTCGGGTACCCATTTTTTCTTAACAGTGGTTCGGAAATATGGCCAGTAGAGGACGACAATCCCAGCGGTGAGCCTCAAGATGTAACCCCTAGATGGCGCTTATCCCAGGGGCTACTACCCCTGCCTGATTTGCCACTAACAGGTTGAGGGGCCTGATCCAATGGCGGGTGCCTCCACCCAGAGGTCAGGGTTTGCAATAGTTAAACTTACTTGGTCACAGCCCTCTGAGACACTGCAACCCCTTTCTTCCCACTAGTGGCCCACACAATATATCAGAATTACCTTCACAGTATACACTTACCCCAGGACTAGTTCCGCACTGGGACCTCCTGTGAAATAAGATACAGTGCAACAATCACAGTACAGTACTTTAACATAGACAAATACTTCAGGAAGTATAACTTTGCTGAAACAAGCAGCTCTGATTTATTTAGGGGATATAACAAGGACAGGGGGAAATCAGGTTAATTAGCTTATCACTTTACTATCTACCTATGGCTCTGTGCATGGGCTCATCCCTACCAGTTACTGTCCCTGGGTATCCAAGCCCTAGTGGCTAGTCCAAACCGTGGCAGTTGGTAGGGGCCCTTTCACATAGTGAAAGAAAAATTAGTTTAAACAGTCAGCAGTACAGTGATTCCATTTGGATTTAATGTGGCAATTCAACAGGAGCGACCCTGAATTAGTACTCACGACCTCCAAACAAGATAGGGTCCTTCAACGTCAGCAGGGCTACTCTTGAGCTCCACGAGACTCTTCACACATTTATATGGTAAAAAGAAAGTACTATACCAGGCAGGCTGCTTCTCTATCCCGATCGCAATTACTGCACAATACCGGGAGACACACAGCAGATTCAGTTCCTGACAGACCGAGTGCAATTCAACAATTTCTCCAGTCTTCTACAGGGTGAGCCTGGTTTCTACTCTTCAGAGATCCTTTGATTCTTTCCACAGGACGGATTCAGTCCTAACAAGCAGTTACACAAGCTGCAGACCGAACTCTGGGCCTTACACACGTTTTGACTGAAACTGTGCACTGAAGGAGCACAGGGTTTCTTTCCTTCACTGCCAGATCTAAACTGAAACTCCAACAGACAAAACCGGCACTTCCTTTGAGTTCCTCCCAGTTCTTGACTGGATTGGCTGTCACCACAATAGACTGCTGCTGTTGGTCCAAAAAGCGCCAAGTCTAAACTACATCTCCCAGAGTCACTGCCCATACAATCCTCTTGTGGCTGGCTCAGATTATGAGTCCAAGTTCTGATTCATCCAAGGCACCATTTTAGAGCTAGCTTACCCCACACTGATTGGTCCAGTTCAGCAGTTCAAAACTAGAATGGGGAACTAGGCAAACACAGTTCTGACTGCAAAGAAAGCAAGTTAGACAAACTGTATTTTCATTATTACTCTAAATGATTTCTGGCAAACAGTTACACCCTTCAGATAGGTTCCCTTTGCACTCCTAGTGACTGCAAAATGGAGTGAATTGGCAGCAGTCGAGTGGTACTCAAACAGAGAAGCACACAGTCCCCCATACAACTAATTATGTCTGCAAGCAGACAGCTCTTAAAGAGACAGTACCAGAGGCTCTAAAACACTCACTGATAAATGGCTTAAACGCCAAACACCATTCAGGCTTGGAGCATTCAAGCAAGCTCCTGAAGTCTTTGGGAACCCCCATTTGCAGGGGTTACATAAGCATTATATCAAGTACTGCTTTTTAAATAATAAAAAAACAGTACTTGGTATATCATAATAAACACTTTCGGGGATCTGGGTTATCAGAGTTTACCACGGCTGTGTGGTTACCCTCGGCACAACCACTCCAGCCGTGGTAAATCCCATAACCCACACCCCTTGTGGCTTATTGCTTAAATAACAAGCAGTAGCCATCCTCACAGGGATGGTAGGACCAATGACTCAGTCAGGCAATTCAGTGCAGTTCAGTACAGTGCCATCTAGGTTTACACTGCAGAAAAGAAAGTTAAGGAGAAGCATGGTAGTAGTAGTAGTATTTAGAATGTTGAAGGGACTGATGGAATGGACCAGTAGAAGTCTTTTTAAATAGTTTTATGATAATACAAGGACACACAAATTAAAGCTGCAGGAAACCAGGAAAAAGGGAACTGTCTGGAAAATGTTTAACTGAAGGGTGGTCAGCTCAGGCATAGGTCTCCATAGGAGCCTATAAAGTAACAGATGTGGATAATTCTAAAATTAGGCTGCAGTACATAGTCTTTTTAGCAGAATGGATCTAAGACTTGAACAGTATAGGGAAGGCACAGATCCCCAACAAAGTTTGATAAAGCCTGGTTGCAACTGCCATGAGGGCAAGCAAGGGATGAAATGGATGGAGCATTAGTCTGCCCTTTTTCCTCATCACCGATCCTGTGCTCCATGTGTTCTTACCATCTTTGTGTTATGGTAAATGTTCCATGACCCTTGTAGCACTGCAGGTTATGAATCATGATGAAATGTGTAATACAACTTGGTTTAAAAATACATATTTTTAATTCTAACACTACCAGTTTAAATTATTTGGGCAAACTAAGGAACTTGTTTTGTTTCTGCTTCATGCAAGCATGCAGTCTGCCCAACATTAAATCCACCTGATCTGCAGTGCAAAGCCTTTATGCAATCAAGGTCCCCTTCTGTACTTACTCATCCAATTATACAATGCTTCAAAAGACATGCCACCACTGGATTACTGTCAAATTCCAGTTCAGTTGTACCACTCCCATGACCTATGCATCTTGACTACTGAACTGTTAGAGTTAAGTTACCCCCTTTGCTTAGCCTACAAAAGATAAATAGGTAAATCCAGATAACATATTGATTTAACGTAGGTTCTGTTGCGTACTCTAAATAGAATTTAAAGACTGTAAACTGGCAATGATCAAGTGTTCATGTCTTGTGGAAGCAAGCAAGCATGACATATGAGAAGCAGTGAAGTCTACCAGAGCACTGAGCTCTGATCCATGGAATTCCTGGTTTGATCCCACCAGAGCCACACGGCTCACAGAATTGCCTTGAGCAAGTCACTTGACCTCCCTCCAAGTGTCCCTTCTCCGCTGTACAATAGGTTAGAACCAGGAATGCCACTGATAGTGAGATGCTGTGTAGTATCACGGCTAGGCTATCTTGGGTCGATGAAACAAGCCAATAACATGGTCACATTTGTAGCCACTGTTCATGTGCAAAACTCTTGAAAACATCATTTTGCAACACATTTCAGCTTGACTAGATTTCACATCATTTCTGTATTCAGATTTCTGTTTTTATAATGGGACCTATGCACAAAGCATATGCATTACATATTGATGGCATGTAGTCTTCCTTAAGTCTACATGCCAGGCAGAAACATTCACGAAAGAGATGTGCACCTGTTCCACATCAGGTCCCGGTCTGTTTGTGGCACTGCATATGTAGACAGATACAGGGTCACGACCAATGATGAGCATGGCTACAGGCAAGGCCCCTGGAATTCTGCGATTTTGTTATGAATTTTCTGCAGAATTTGCATCATGCCGCAAAATTCATATAGTGACACAGAATTCATTGTTTTGGTGAATTTTCATTCAAATATACAGTTTTTCCATAGTGCCAGGCCCGTATCCATCTTGTTTATCCTGACGTCCCTCCTATATGCTGGCAGGTGATGTCATCTATGACATCACATCATATTTTAGCCAATGGTAGGACTTTGTTATGCCACAGAAATGAATAAATCATGCATGAATCAGAAAATGCTGCCGCAGCACCTAGAGCCCTGCCCAGAAATCAGAAAATTCTGCCGCAGAACACTAGGGCCCTGGCTACAGGGCATGTAGTAAATCAGCTCCACAGTGTGGAGTGCTGGTGAAGGGGTGCAGGTATACAAAAGCAGAGACCCTGGCTTAACTCCATGAACCCACTCCAATAGGCAAATCATATTAGCAGCCAAGCAACTCCTTGTCTTGCTAAAGTTGGGGCAACTGCCAATTGCACAGTACCTATAAGGGAATACAAGAACTGCCATATCCCACAATCCCCTGCTCCACACTAACCAAGTGATCCAATGTACTGGTGTGCAGGGCATCTGACTGACTGTCCAGCCACTCACCACTCCTGGCCCCTCTGCTCTACTTTGCAAATGTGAAGGGCCAGGTAGCTCTGCCCAGTTTAGTGAATGGCACACAGTGGATCTGTCTCTCAGGTGTGGAGTACCATGGCTCAGATACATGTATATGTATGTATGTATCCAGGCCATTTTAGTGCATATGGCCCAATATACACACACATTAACATGAAAACAGGCCCATGATCCTTCAGACTTTATTTGGTCTGGCTTCGTTTACACCTGGCATCTTCTGACGTATGACATCCAGTAATTGACACTGCAACAGACTGTGATGTCAGAAATGGAGCACTGTAGTTAGATGCAGACAATCAGCCAGAGCAGAGGATGCCTAGATGCATTGTCTCTTAGTCATATTAATGTGCCTAGTTATAAAGAACAAGAGGAATTTAAATACAGAAGAAAGTATCAGCGTATCCTAATGACATGTTTTTATAGTTACCCTAGAGACATCAGCAGCTCTTTGAATCAGGACTAAAAAGTGCATTTTAACAAAAACAGCATTCTGAAAGATGCTTTTGGGATTAGGGACTTCAAGTGTTGTATACCATGGGTCGAATCTCTTGTAACAAATGATTTCTGGTTTTCCAGCTTAGTGTGTGCTGTTTTATCCTTTCTGACAGCTGTTCTGTCCTGATCACAGCATTCTACATGATGATGACCACATGCCATCTGGTATCACAGAAAAGCACTCTTTAGCAAGTAATTTCAAATAATATGTTACACATTTTACTGAAGGTCCAGGAAAGGTTTGCTGCTACTGCACTGAAATGTGGATTTTAAATGTATGTTTCAGTAGTAATGTTTTTCCGAAGAAACGGTCAGATGGCCAGATCTTTCAAGACATGTATGCATGCAGTGTGGCTGCCCCAACAATTATTAAAGCACTTTTGGGGTGAGGGTGGGTGGGGGTGAGAGGTGAAAATGCCTTTCCGATAATTTCGAGATGACTAGAATTTACCAATATTTATTCTGGCTATGTTTCTGATATATTTTTTTAATTTGCCAGTGTAACCAGTTTCTGTTTTTTTTTGTTTTGTTTTGTTTTTAAATTAAAGAGCAGGTGACACTTCTGTGAAAATGCTGAAAACAATGTTCACAAATACTGTACAAGATGGGTTATTTATAAATCACATTTACTGTATTTGTCTTCCACTTACTTTTCTTATTCAAGATGATTGCATGAAAGCAGAATGTTTATCCCTTAGATGTCATGTGCCTTTGTTTATTTCTTCCATTAAGGATAACACACAAACAGGGTGTGGTTAGAAACAGAATAATACATAGAGGATTGTGTATTATGAGGCTATAATAACTGGGGACTCATTTTTACTTAACATATGGAAGTTGATATTCACCGTAATAACCAGCAGGTTATTACAGCGACACACGCCTATCAAAACTGAACGCCCTTCATTGGCTTTCCTTGTCCATGTGGGCGGGCAGAACCGATCTTCAAACATGGCTGCACCAAATGTATATTAGCAAGGAGCTCCCACATCAACACTCGCCTTCTGAGCACAGTTTTTTCATCTGGCTGTTCCTGCCTTTAAATCAAAATAAAAAGCACATATCTGGGTTTATCTTGCATTCCTGTCACTAGCGATGAAGCCTGTCAGCATGAATGGGTCCTGCGATAAGCACCCTCGATCCCGAGGTTCAAACATAACTGAAAAATCAATAAATAAAATTGATAGAAAACGAATGTGTACATTCAAAAGAAAGTGGGAAGGAGACAGAGACTGGTGTGTGTGTGTGTGTGTGTGTGTGTGTGTGTTAGTTACAGAGAGACCGGTGAGTGTGTGACAGAGAGACCGTGTGTGTGTGTGTGTGTGTGTGTGTGTGTGTCTCTAAGCTGCTTGAGGGCTTGGTCTGAAAAAAATTGGTCCCCAGATATTATATAAAATTAGTATGGGAAGTGTCTCAGACTTGATTTAATGCACTCTTCAGTGTGGGATGCTTTAATAAACACCTTGGGCTTCACCCTTGGGGTTCATGGAGCATCCCACACCTCAGAGGTGCATTAAAGTCTCGTGATCACACACTTCCCCATCCATTATTCTCTATATATACCATGGAGAGGTTTTGTGGACATGTGAACCTCGAAGGTAAGCTCGAGAGGTTCCAACATTCCCCAGAACCTCAAGGTGGTATTTTAGGCTATAGCTCAGTAACCACGTATCCTATGTTTTATTTATTGTAATACAATGAAACCTCAATTATCTGAACCCCACTTTTCCAAACTCTCAGTTATCTGAAACTGAATGTTGTCCCCACATCTAACCTAATTTTTCTGCCTTTCGGTCCTTAACAGCTGAGCTCAGGTGACAGTGCGATTAACACTTGCTCTGTGCCAATCAGTAGCACCTCATTACATGTGCAGTAATCTTTAGATGCTGTTAAACCCTCATTGTTAAAATTTCACACCTGCTCAGGGTTCAGTACAGACTGAAAAGAAGTTAGTAAGTAAGCCAATAAGATGTAGACTAAATGCAGGCATCGGAGTAAAAGGAGCTGTATTCAAACAGTGAGCTTAACATTATGAACACACTAAAGTGCAGCAAAGCAAAGCAACCCTCATCTGCACCTGTACTTGTGCTACCATAACAACCAGCATTCAATCCGGACTCCTGAAGTAAGCGGAATCTGCTGCAGCACTGAAGTCCGAAGTAAGTAACAACTCATGCCACAGCATTGGGGGTTCTCTCTCTCTTCTCTCTCTCTCTCTCCACTGAACTGATTAAACTCTCTCTTTTATCACTGGTGTCCCTAGCTGAACCCATTGCAAAGTCTTTAGCATGGTCACATAGCTTGTGTGCATGCGACAGCATCTGGATCAGCATTAGGGTCTGTCTCACACTCCTCACTGAACCAAACAGCCTCTCTCTCTGTTCCTCTGTCTCTCTCTCTCTCTGTTCCTCTCTCTGCTCAGAGCATTAACTTCAAGGCAGCTCTTCAGGTACTAAAATGATTGATTTTAAATGAATTCAGTCACCCAGCATTTTTTGTTATTGTGTTAAGTATGGGCACCTTGATTAACTGAAACCCTGTTTATCCGAATATTTTTTAATGTCCCCATGACTTTTAGATAAATGGGGTTTTACTGTATTTGGATCCAAGGACTTCAAGCAGTCAGAGATACTGAGGCTGCTGCACTATTAAGATGAAAGGAGAAATATGCTTAAAATGTTGGCCTCACCTGGTTTTTAGAGTTGTTGTTTCATGGCTAGAACTGCCACTGTTGAAGGGTTGAGAGGGGCTCCACAGAGCAGGACCGTCCTTCCCTTGCACCTCCACAGTGCCGCAGGAGAAGGAGAGCCATTCATTGTGGGTCAATTGTAGCTCAGCTTGCAGTTTGCTATGCTAGAAGCCTCCTGAATTGCATGACAGTGTGACCAATGGCCACTTCCTGTGCCATGGATCATCCCATCGAGAGGCGGGTGCAGTGTTTCAAGAAGTGAGATGAAAGACCAAGAGAGACGAAAATGATGGTCTCTGTGTGAACTGCTTTATCATTGACCACTAGAGCACCACTACTGAAAGGCTAAGAGGGCTGTAGATAGTAGAACTATTCTTACCCTGCACCTCCACATCACTGCTTTTATTCTGTTTTATCATTTATGGTCAGTAGCTAGTCAGTTTTACTGTACAAGACAGTTAAAGTAGATGGCAGCTTGTGTTGAGCACTAGGAACTAATCAACATGCAGATTTATTTGTGTCTTGTAATGCTATCATTAAGAGTTTGGAACAATAGTATTACGAGCTCTGAATGATAGTATATACAAGACTTCAGTGATTGTGTTACGGGACTGGAAGTGTGGCATTATGGAGATTTTTTTGTGTAGTTTTTACATTCGCTATGCCAAGACAAGAAGGAATGTTTGGGAGAGTAGCACACTTTGGAGGTGTGCCTCTCCCATCCAATGCACTGCTCCCTTGAGCAGGCTCTGGCGGTCCTGCACCACTGGTGCAGGAGTTTATGGACAGCGTGTGTTCCTCTGCTTCAGAGGAAAAACACCGCTGCTACTGAGCACCGCCGCCGTCTCCTCGCGCCACGCCGCCCCCCAAAGTTTTGCCATGCTGGGAGCCCACCCCAGCATGGCAACATCCCACGCTGCTTTTTCTTTTTTAACCTGTAAATAAACCACCCCTGCTGCCTCCCAGCCCCCTGCTAACCCGCACCCACCCACTGTGCACCCAGCCTCCCACACCCCCCACCCCATACTTACCTCCGACTCTGGCACGACGATCTTCGTGGACCGGGAACATGTCTGAACTCTTCAAAGGCGACCAGAACTGAGGAAATGCGGTAAGCTGTATAATGTAGATAGGGGTTTCATCTTTATTGCATATCTCAGTCATTTTTGGAATTTTTCACCAAATTTTCAACATGGGGTTTTTGGGACCCTCTCATGAATGATGTCACTGTCATGGCGTTATTTGGGCCCGAAGGGTGATTTTGCAGGCACTGCGCGGTCACTGTGTGAAATCGCCTTCCGGCTCGAATAACACCATGACAGTGACATTATTCATGAGAAGGGGTCCCAAAACCCATGTTGAAAATTTGGTGCAAAAATTCCAAAATGACTGTTTTAGGAGCATGTGTTGCACAGTTCCTACGTGGCTCGTGAAGTTCGCAAATTTTCAATATTTTCACCCAGATTTTCAACATTGCCATTTTATCGCACCTTCTTATGAGTTGTGCAGCTTTCATTTTCACATCTCACCCAAAACATGTTTCTGCTCATGTAGCGTACAATGGCGCAGTCGGTGTGAAATCAATGTATGGGACACATTAAGAAAATCACAGTGACACTGTTCATGAGCAGAGGTCTTAAATGGTTATGTTGAAAATTTGGTGAAAAATTCTAAAATGACTGTTTTACGGCGCAGTTGCAGTTTCCACGCACGCTTGTAGGCTTGCTAATTTTCAATATTTCCACTTCAGATTTTCAACATTGGCATTTTACCACACCTCTTCATGAGCAGTACAGCTGTCATTTTTCACATCTTGCCCAAACGCAGCCCGCCTATGTAGCGCATAATGGCACAGTCAGTGTGCGAACTCAGTGTATGGGACACATTAAGAAAATCACAGTGTCACTGTTCATGAGCAGAGATCTTAAAATGGCTATGTTGAAAATTTAGTGAAAAATTCCTACAAATAACTGTTTCTGAGTATGCGTTGTGTGCAGTTCTCATGCGCTCGTAAGTTTGCAATTTCAATATTTTCACTCCAGATTTTCAACATTGCCATTTTACCACACCTCCTTATGAGCAGTACAGCTGTCATTTTCACAACCTGCCCAAAACATCTTTCCACCCATGTAGTGCACAATGCAGTCAGTGTGCAAAATCAATGTATGGCACACAGTAAGACGATCACAGTGACACTGTTCATTAGCAGAGGTTCTAAAATGCCAATGTTGACAATTTGGTGAAAATCCAACAATGACTGTTTTACTAACATGCATTGCACAGTTCCCACGCACGCCCTAGGTTTGCTAATTTTCAATATTTCCACCCAGATTTTCAACATTGCCATTTTACCACACTTCCTTATGAGCAGTACAGCTGTCATTTTTCACATCCTGCCCAAAGCGTGTTTCCGCCTATGTAATGCACAATGGGGCTAACAAAAGGTCATGCTCACAATTTATTGTCCAAATACCAGCAATCGCTGAGCATTAGGGTAAAGCACCATACATGCAAACACCACTGCAAATACCTGCAAGTTAACGCTCGGCATTGGACAAATGCTTGTTAATAGCATTATTTATCATATCTATATATTATGAGGGAATAATGCACATCTAGGGTGGTTGTTAGGCAGGAGGCATAGCTGAGTGCCACAACCCCCAAAAGTGTATTTCTCCTCATGACTTCACAACCTGGAGTTGTTATCACACTTATAAAATGAGTTTTATTTGTTAAAAATATGTAGCTTAGATAAGGTGTGCAGTTGGCTGGCAATAATCAATGGTCACATAATGTGTTTCACCACTGAGGTTACAAGTTTTCATGGCTCATTTTATAAATGTAGTTATGTTCTTTTGCTTGTAAAATCAAATTCTGTTGCAGGAGAAAGGAGTATGATGTCACAGGCAAAGGATTATGACCTCAGGGAATTAACAACTGGAACAGATGAAGTCTAAGGCACCAATATCCTGTTTTTATGCCATTTTCCTTTAGTAATAAATGTCAAGGGGAGCCATTAACTCTGTGCATCTTTCCAATAAAGAAAGGGTATGGGAGGCAGAGCATGACTACCATCCAGAGGCTCCAAGAAAAATCGTAGCCCAGCTGAGATGCAACATCTTGTTGGCTGTTGGCTATCACTTCTGCCCATGTTTTACAGCTGGGGGCATGAATAGGTCAAGTGACTTGCTCTTTTTACATACTGAGGCAGTAGCTGTGGCTGGATTCTAACCTGTGCTCACCTGTCTCTCAGAGCTTAGTGTTCTAACCATTAGATCTCAGCATCTTCTAGACAAGTCAATGGCTTAACGAGCAGTGCAAGGAAATTGGGCAAACCTTGATCATACCCTTTTTCACTATAAAAGATAGCAGGCATCTTCCGGTTTTATTTGGTGGTAAAATGTTCTAGTTCCACCAAAAACTGAGTACAGTAGGTTATAAATGAATGAATTTTTTTCTCAGGAAGTAAAGATGGCCACATTTGGTCTAGAAATAGTATTGTAAAGCTAGCAAGTGCTAGGAGTGAGAGAAAGAAAAAAAACACCCATGGTGTGCTGCATAGAGGTACCTAAAAAATCATATTGACAGGTATGTTTTTGAAGGCTACGCCTGTATTTCAATGGACAAGCAGCCAGCCACTCCCACTTCCTGACCTATATAAGCAGTTCTTTCAGCCTCCTTCTGAAGCACTTTTTTCTGCAGCCAGAGGCTCTGTCCTTTGTTGCTGGCTGGTTTTGCTCCCATTTGGATTCTCCTTGTTTTCTGCCTGACTTCTTGCCTTTCTGCTTGGTTTGTATTTACCTCTAGCTGTGTGCTTCTGTGGGTGTTTGTTTCTGTTCCTCTGTATTTCTGTGTCTTGTTTTGCCTTCTCTTTGGGCGCTTTTGTCCAAACTCCTTGTCATTGCTATCCAGGATCTCATGTTATTTGCTACCAGTACTCATGTATTCCACTTAATTGTTTTCACCTGATTCAGGCCTTCTATAATCAAGTCCCTAGAACTCATTCCTGAACTAATACATGAATATATTGCTGCAAGTATTGCTGCTGTTTTCTATGCATTGCCCTTGGAACTAAACTGTGCTTCCTACACTAATACCAAGAAAGCCACTGTTGTTGATTCAGCATATTGCTTCTCCATTGTTCCCTGTTCATTCCAATTATTACCCCAAGCCGAACTTCCTTGCTGTATATGCTGCTTATTAATGGACATTGCATTTACTCACATGCTACTTTATTATACTCTGGAGGTCAGCTGGCTACTGCCAGTGCTGTAAACTAGTTTTAAATGCTGTATGTGGGTTACCGTGCTTCACCATGGCTTCCTTGTTTTTCCCACGGCAGGGACTGCAGGGTCTTGGTGAGAGTCATGGCCCCATGTGGCATATTGCCTCATATTCAAATCTTGTCTCCACCGCTAAAATCCTCCGTGTATTATGTCACCTTCTAATTGGCTCCTCTAGACTTGGTTGGCCTTTGCTTATCTTATGTTCACAATAGCTTCTGCAAGCTGAATAACTTCAGCAACTAAATTAAAACTTCAGTATGCTAAATAAATAAATAAATAAATAAACAAAAGAAATAAAATGAATAAAAGAAATGAACAAAAACTGAATAAACAGAAATGGACAGAATAAATAAATACAAATAATGCACCTATGTCAGAAATATAGTACCTATGTGAATATATTAGTCATACTGACCTTGTTCTAGAGTTTCTCCGTGCAGGCCCCCCCTTGACGATGGTCTCCCTCTGCACCACTAGTCTGCATCTTGAGCATGTGAAGCTTGAAGCATGGTCCTTCTCACCTGGCCCATAGCTGGGAATGTCCTCGCCCTGCTGGACCTTCAGTCATCAACTGTACCGACGGCACCTCAAGTTGTAGAATTAATACTCAGTGGTGAAGGGGTGGGCTCTCATGGGGGCCTCTTTAGCTTGCCCTAGCAGGTTCGAGGCACCCTTCAAGCTATTCTCCCCACGACTGCCTCTGGTTCACCTGGTTTGTGTTTAGGTGAGTAGGCCAGGAGGGTGCCTCAGCAGTTGTTGCTGTCCTCCTGCCTTGGTTGTCTGATGTTGTAGAGTATCGCTCACAACTTTCCATGACGCTCCCATTGAGGGACTGAGTGAGAGCTTTCTCCAAATTGAAATATTTTTCACCTTCCTTAACAGGGTTTCCAAATCGCAGCAGCAGAGCCATCATTAAACAAAATATCCCAAGCCTGGAGGAAGGCGACCTAGGCCTTGGATCCCCAAGAGTTCCTTCTCAAAAGTTTTTTTCTTGTTCTCCTCTGTGCTGCAGGTAATGATAGTTAAGTAGGAAGTAGTTCCTTAGTTCTTTTAGGTAGGCTCCACTGTTGGATGGAGGTGGATGGTGTCCCTGCCATTCTCTCCTTAGAAGGTCCCTTTCAGTTATTAATATATCCTAAGCACTTCTCTATTTTGTTATCCGTCTACCTTGTATCATTAAGCTGCATTGTTGTCATTCTACTCTGTGCCTCATGGTCTGATTGTTTCTGTCTTTGGTGCTACTACTACATTCTTTATGGGGATCTTCCTAAGGTACCTTTAGCAAGGGAATCAACCCACGGCACCTTTAGGGTGGGACCCTCTTTGAGGGTTCCTTGCCTTTGGTACCCCTACAGGGTGGTAATTCCTCTGAATAGAGTACAAACAGCCAAAACATAAGTAAAACAGTTGCACAAGCATAACACTATACTGGCCGCATAGGCCATTGAATTGGAAGGCTAGGCCTGTATTTCAACGGACAAGCAGCCAGCCACTCCCACTTCCTGACCTATATAAGCAGTTCCTTTCAGCCTCCTTCTGAAGCACTTTTTCTCTGCCCCACCATTCCCTTCTCTTCCAGTGGTGACACCTCTCACTTTCCTCAGGTACCTTTAGCCAAGGGAATTGACCACTGGCCCTTTAGGGTTGGAACCCTCTTCAAGGGTTCCTTCGCTTATACCCCACACGGTAATAATTCCTCTGAATAGAGAGTGCAAATGGCCAAAACCTAAGTAACACAGTTGCACAAGCACAACACTATACTGTCTGCATAGGCCATTGAAATATTTTAGTAACTATATCTGAAACTAGCTTTTGGGAAAAAACATTATTAGTTACACTGCTGCTTTAACGATCCCCCAATAATATCTGAGGGAACTTTAATAAAACATCATGGCTCCATAATCAAAGGCCTGGGCTTTCTGATGATTCTAGATGCACCGCCTCAAAAATGGCTGGCGAAAGAATTGTAATATTCAAATGAGATGTGTGATCATGCACCCCATCTGAATATAACAATGGTTGTGTGCAGCACAATGGGTCTGCTGACAATGTGCCAGCACATTCCCCTGGATGACCTGAATACCTAGAATGGGATGGGCTTAGCAACTGCAGATACGCTGGGCCCAAATTCTGATAGTCAGCCAGGATAATGTAAATGAGGCCATTAGGCATGCAATGCACAAATTTTCCATTTGCCTGTCATTATGGCCACATTTGGATGCTGTCTGCAGGATGCACCCAGCAGAATGTGCCAGGCGGCCTTCCCCTCTGCCCAGTCCCATGTAAATTCATGCCCCAGCCCGGTCATCCTAATCCCCATGTGAAATGAAAATAAATACAGTCCAAATCCTTTTTCCATAGTGTAATGTCCCTCCTCCCTGTACTGATCCACATTGAAATAAAAACATCCAGTACAAACCCTTTTCCATAGTGTAGTGGCCCCACTCTGTACCAATCCACGTTCTGATTACTGAACACATCTGTGTCCCAGCCCCGTCCACGTAGTAATATTCCCCTGTACCAATCCCTCATTTCTGGCAATAAAATAATGTGTACCCCACCTTTTCCATAGTGTGGTGAGACCCCCAACCCCCATTACCCACTGAGGCACCCACATCCCACCCCGCCCCCATCCCAGCATGTCCAGGAAGTCATTGAGCAGCACAGCCCACCGCAATACCTCCATGGCTGTGCGCTGACTGAACAGTTAATGCATGACAGCTTCACGGTACACACAGCAGCCCATTGGCTGACATTGTCAGCCAATGGAGGCAGTGCATGCAGTAAGCTGTCATGCATGACAGGTCAGTTGGCGGCAGCCGGGCAAGTGTGTGGCAGGCTGTGCTGCTCGACAGCTTCCTGGACATGCTGGGATGGGGCAGAGGGGTGGGATGGGTGCCCAGTAGTTGGGAGGGTCCACCACACATGGAAAAGGTGGGTACATGTTCTTTATTTACTCAAAATGGGGATCAGTATGGGGGGAACACACCATATGGGTGGGGCTGGGACATGATGTGTTCAGAATTGAACGGGATCGGTATGAGGAGGGGGCTCACCACACTATGGAAAAAGGGTTCAGACTGGATTTTGTTATTTCAAATGGGATCAGGATGGGAGGGGTTCCACTAGACTACCAGGGACTGTGGACACTGTTTATGTTCAGGTTACCCACAACTGGTAATAAGGGATGTGGGGGGCTCACCACCAGGCTGCAGGGGCTGGTGGCTGTTGTGCTGCTGTGCGTACAGCAGCCTGCCTGTGAGTGGCTACAGGTTAGGCATGTTTGCAGCATGCCTAACTTTGTGCTGCACATCTCTGAAATGTGTGGGCAGCTACACAGCACATCACGGCTGAATATGGGAATGTGCCCTTTATTCATAGGCACACCCCTGGAGATGTGTTGCATACATTATGGCTGTGTTTACACAGCTGGAGATGCGTGACACATCTCTAGCATTTGAATATTGCACTGCGCAAATTTCTTGGAGACAGAGAGAAAGAGAGAGAGAGAGAAAGTAAGTTTAGTTGTTCAGTCAAAAGACCATTACAATAAAATACAAAATGACATCTCATTATCATAAATACATTAAAAACAATAAATACAGATATTGTACATCTGCACATTAGTTCTTAACCTTTCATCCATGGTAAAAACCTAGGTACAAAACATAGCTAAAAGGTTCCCATTAACAACATTATTTCCAGTGCAAAGAAATATTTCACATATCCCTAGTTTTTAGAGTTTATCTGGAGTTTACATACTTCATTCTAATTGTTGTTATTACTTCCAGATATCTTACCAGATTATGTATTATATAATCATCCATTGTGGTGAATAGTATATCTAATAATAGAGTTTGATTTGAAGTTGCTATTTCAAGTAACAGAGGCTTTAACTAATGCACTCTTGCCATGTTGTAGCATGGACATACAAAATAACATGAAAAAATCTTCCGTAGTAGTGCCAGTACAGGCACAAACGCCAGAGCCAAATTCAGTATCCTTAGTTTATCTGGCATTCAAGACCTTACTAGGAAACTGTTCCATTCTAAACTTAGTAAATAACTGTCTCTGTTTAATATTAGTCAATACATCTAAGTATTCCCTATAACAAAAAATAACATCACACTGTCTTAGCCAGAGAACAATCTTAAGATTTGTAATGGTAACCAGGTCTGACTTCATAGCTAGTAACAACATGTTTCATGTTATATAAGTCTTATACTTAAGGCTAATTACAATTTTTTTCTGCATAATCTCTTAAGAAATATAGTCCAGATTTCTCCAAATTAAATACAGATCAGTCAACGATTTGTTTTTTCAACCCATTTCAGTCCATGCTTCATTTCTTTTAATGCCAGGATTTGCAATCTGTTTGAATCTAATGCCAACAATTTTAACCAGTAATTTATACGTCTCCAACTGTGCAAAGGCAGATAGTTTAACTAATCCTACCTCTGCCCTAACTAATGCTGCAGGAATGGAATTATTCAGCCCTGAGGTATGCCTCAAAAGTTTGTTGAGAGGAATTTCTAACTTGTCATAACTAACATGTCCCCATATCTCAGAATAATATAGGCATGCATAATATTTTGCCTTTAATGCTATAATCAATGGTTTAAGACCCAGAGATAGGATTTTATTGTATTACGCTTTTTATTTCCTATTCTCCATAGTTTAGAAATATTATTCGCTCCTTGTACCCTTGTACCATCATTTGACTTTTGTTCTCATTAATAATTAAACTATGTCTACCCAATATTCAATTAAATATTGAATTTGCTCTGTAGCCCTTTGAGAATGGGACAACAGAACAAGGTCATTGGCATATGCCAGAACTGGACAAGATTTGTATAAGATCTTAGGAGAGTCTGTCAATGAGTCATCCAGTATTTTCAATAAATAGTTGATGTAAATGCAGAACAAACTAGAGGCTAGCACATATCCTTGTCTGACCCCGATTGGTGGAAAAGATTGCAGAAAGTTGACCAGATGTTCCTATTTTAACCTGAGTCCAGATATTGTGGTAAAGTTCACTTATAATTGCAATAATTTCTTTGGAAATACCCCAATCCTCATTGTTTGCCATAATATACTATGCATCACAAAATCAAAAGCAGAACTAAAATCAATAAATGCTAAATACAGTTTCTGCTTCGAGATTAAGACATTTTTCATAAAGATGGGTGAGGACATAGCAGTTATCTACTGCACTGAACTTAGCTAAAACCTACTTGAAATTCAGACAATCCACCTAATGCCTTGATTTCTCCATTAATTTTGCTAAAACCAGTTTGGAGAAAATCTTACAACTGTTGTCTAATAATGAGATCGGTAGATACATTTTTGATCAGTTCTATCTCCTTTTTATGCACAGGTATTATGAAAGCTCCTGCCAAGAAGTAGGGAACTTCAATTGCCTGACTAAACAGTTAAAAAAGTTGTTAGTATAGTGGCCCAAAAAGAGGGGAATCCAAAAAACTTTGATGGAATCTGATCTGCACCTGGGGCTTTGTTTTTCTTCATAGAAATAATTGCTACATATATTTCCTGTTGACTACAGAAAGTAGCATATGGTTCAAAGAATCCCAAATCTGAAAGATCATTAGCCTGATTTATGTAAAAAATATCTGAGTGATACTTTTGCAGAATATCCAGAGGAATATATGTATCTATACCAATTTTAAAGTTATTTGTTCCTCGTGCACCAGCTGCCAATATGCACGTAAACTCACACTCTATTACCTTTAGCATTTTGTTCCATTGGGTATGTTGAAATTTCTGTTGCTTCTCCTTTAAAAGCTTTTTATAAGATCCTCTAATCTGATTAAGGAGTCTAAACTGTTCATTATATTGAGAAGTTATAACCCTTCTAATTTGTTGGATTAAATGCATTTTGGCCAAACGACAATCCCTATTTGTTTTATTTTATTTTATTTAGATTTTGGTGACCAGGTAAGCCCTCTGAGACCAGAGATCCGTTTTCAGGGGTGACCCAGGGTTGCAACACCAACCACTTTACATTAGGTGAGGGTTCTGTGAATACAGTAACAAAGTGTAGGATTACATACCAATTATGACCCCAGTGACCGCTGTTTTTCAGTTGTCAAAAGAAGTCTCTAATCTCCTTAAAACAGTGCAACATTTGTTTATTCCACTGAATTAAATTCCAGTTGGCATATTCTTTGTTAAAGAAAAGTTCCACCTCAATGGATTTATCTCACAAGAACTGTGTTGATTCCACCTAATTTAAGTTTTATTTTTAATTTCTATGTACAATAGCCAGACGCCATGGGCTCTTGAACTAATTGTCTAAAACTTAATACTAGAGGGAAATAGTCACTGTCTGATCTGGTAGGAATACAACAAGATTCTCATATATCCATATTGTCATTCCAAAAAACATAATCAATCACAGATAGACCCTGCTTATTATAGTGTGTACAATTTCCTATAGTAACCCCCATAATACTCCAGTTGAGGGGTGTTAGACTATATGGTGTGATAATTCTAGAAGTTTAAGCCCTCTGGCATTAGTTCTATAGTCTAGAGAACTTCTAGGATATTTATAGGCATTCCAAAAGAGCCAATTTTGTATTTCATCATTTGTAAATCTGTCATAGATACCTATCCTGGCATTAAAGTCACGCAAAATTTTCTTGCATGCTGTTATTGCCCAAGCTCTGTGAATAACATCATCTAACTCCTCCCATATGCTATGACTATGGAACTTTGAATTACTGGGAGGTATATAAACACTGATTAAACAGAGTGTCAGAGAGCCAATATTTACCAAAAAGCCTGTGAAAAGAATTAGCGAATACAAGCTCTTCTGTTATAAAGTCCGTAATTTTAAACCAGGTGACTAAACCTCCAGAAGGTCTGCCAGATCTGGAGTGCTTAAGACCAGGAACATGATAGATTGTGTAACCATTCAGTGTAATATCATTCAAAGCCTGATGCCATGTTTCTTGCAGACACATTATATGGGCTTGCTTCAGAAAATTAACACACCTACTGTCCACAAATTTTGTTAAAGACCAGCAATGTTCCAGGATATTAATATTGATTCTTAGCCCTCAGTCACTTCATTTATGCTAGAAGGTGAAGAAGTCTGTAGTCAATAAGTTGAGGCACCCAACAAATCAAATCGGTTTGAGACTGATACGTTAAAAGTCAACCTATCATCCACCATATCCTGATGGCTCTTAATATGGTCAGTTTCTAGAATCTGTTCAGGATCCTGTTCACTTTCAGAAATGCTAATTTCATTAATGCCTCACATCCTGATCACAAGCAACAAAATGCAACCGCAATCCATCTAAGAGCAGAGCATTTTATATGATGTTGGTCAACAAACATTTGACTTCTAATCTGAACTAGGACTTGATCTGTTTCAGAAGTGTTACCCTGTCTTTGTACTGTTAAGATACTATTATCTGCAACATCTATATTTAGTATTTGTTTTAATAAACTCCTAACCACCAGACCAAGCTTCCTATTGGTCTCATTTTCTAGATGACATAGACCAAAGAGAAACAGTTCACTCTGGCAGGTATATTGTTACAATGCTGTTGATTTACTTTAGTATCCTGAAGTGCTGAGTTAAAAATGTTACTACTAACCATATGGACACCCATCAAATCCAATAAGGGAACCTTTTTCAAAATCCTTTCCACAATCTCATCACCAGATATAGCAACGCCAACCTGTCCAGCACTATTTTGTGACTTATGCCTAAACACATTCATTATTTTAAAATCTGAGGCTGTAATTTTCAGTGCATGTATGACCAAATTAGTAACCACAAATCTTAACCTACTATGGTTTTCATTCGGTATATTTTGAGACCAAATATACTAAAGGTATCTAAAGTAGTTGCTTTGACAAATAATTCAGATGTTTCCTACTTATAAAATCGATTGAGAATCCTTGTACTAGCAGGTCTCTGTTGTTAAGCCATATCTGGTTAGCACCTCGGCTAGCACAAAAAAGAAATACACACCATCTACCCTCTAAATCCAAATCCTCCCAGGCTTGCACTATGTCACTGTCAACAATTTCAGCACCATTTGCTATCCTCAAAGGTGCACAATCTGCTTCTTGTTGTGTAAATATGAGATTCCAGCATTCCAACTGTAACCATATAGGCTCAAAAGCACACTCATTTAAATCAACCATCACTTTAGCAGGTGCAGAGATCTCATCACAATTTACCATTGTACTAGACCCTGTCTGTAAATTTATGGATTTATCAGCATTATTTAAGTCCACCAATTAGTTAGGTTTTAATGTGTTATAAAACTTCCTAAATATTGTCTTAAAGTTGTTACTAGCTGGTTAATTACCTGAATAGAGCTTAATAGCTCCTTTTGATTTAAAATATTATCAGGCAGTTTACAGCTATCCAATTTTTCTATTTCACAGACTTCATCCAGATTGATACTATTACTTTCTGTTTATTAACAGGGTGGATCTGAGCTGTAGTATCATTTTCTCCTTCAATAATTATGTTAGCATCCAAGACAGCATTCCCCATTTCTCTGCAAACTTTCTTAGAATTTCGTTTTTGATATTTTATTTTTCTTAAGTTTCCACCTCTTTTACTATTACCTGTAAGTTTAGTGGGAGTATCGGAATGCAGATAGTGGAAAATCAGGTCTGTTCAATCATGCAATAACTTGCTGAGTGTCTAAAACAAAATCAGAAATGGGATAGAAGGAGATCCAGTCATAGTAACTAGTTTGTTTAATTTGCAAAGAATGTCATCCCATCTAGCACCATTAATTGCAATATTTCTTTAAGGTCTCTCAAATTGTTAGTAACTCCTACAAATTGGTCAAGTATCATAAGATGTAGTATAGGATCTTGCATGGTTCTCTTAAGTTCACTATCTAGGCTAAACAGATAAGAAGAAATCCAGTTATTAGTATATTTAGTGAACTTGCCTTTCCCTTTGTACAACAGCAATGTAAACTTGAGGGACAGTTTTTGTTAATTTTAGAATTTATTGTTTTAAGTCCATTAATTGCTTCTTGCATCCCCATTGTAATATCGTGTAGATCTGTCATCCAATTAATACAGTTAGTACAATTGGTACCATTCCACCTAGTTCTTAAAACTGGATCAGGAATTGGTTCAGGTGAAAATCAGGGAAATATGATAAATCAGAAGCAGTGTCACAGTAACGCATCAATCGAAGCCTCCTCACTAATTGAGCAGGGAAATACTACCCACTGCTACTTCAGTGCCATTTTCAATCACTGTTGAGACTGTTGAAAAGTCAGTCTCTAGTTGCAATGCTGTAGTCCCTACTATGTTCTAGAAAGGCTAATTACATCTGGTTCTGAAAAATGTTTGGAGTGGAAGAAAGCCTAGAATAATTATGTCTGTTGACATCTTCAGTCTCATTAGTAATGTTGTTATCTGGATCATTTAAAGGAAAATCCACTTGTTTAGGGATCCCTTGCATGTTAGCTGATCCGCTGATGTTGGTAATTTTGGTCAGGAATGTGTTAATCTTAGCATGTTTCATTTTTGGGCTAGATATATGAGAAAGACCTCAATAAATTTATCTTTAGTTTTGGTTTCTTGTTTTTCTTTATTTTGCTAAATCTGTTAACTTTACCAAATATAGTTAACTCATTGGTGCTTTTATTGTTATATTGATACCAGATTTGTTAGATTTCTTTCACTTTGCTTCTTCATGAACAGCTTGCACATGGTTAACCACCTCGCTTGGGGGTCTTGGCTCAAGATACACACTAGAAGTATCTAAAGCAGCCCTAACCACCTCACTTGGGGGTCTTGGCTCAAAATACAGATTGGAGTACCTAAAATGGCCTTACCCATCCTACAACCCTTTTGCTATTAACATTGTCATAATTATTGTTATGACTTCTTTGTTTTAAAATAGGCTCATCCAACATTAATTTATCAAGGGAAGTAGTTTGTATATCCTGCATTTTTGTTTTCTTGTTTTCACCATTTTAACAACCCTTTGCAACACTTAACCAGACACTAAAGAAATTAAAATTACTAACATGCAAAATAAAGTGCTCCAGTTAAACGTATCTGACAAGGAAATGACTGATGTTCTTCTGAAGGAAACTGAGTTTCTATTGCACAGTCTTTAAGTAGAATTATTTTGCCGAGTCAAAATTTTACCACAAATAGGACTCGCTAATGCTTAAGGATTTAAAGAGACAGCAGTTCAATAAATTCAGGATCTCCCTTCGTGATATCCACTCAGACCATACTTGAATCACACAATGACCCCCATAGGTTGTAAGTTAAGAGGTTTAGGTTACATTTCTCTTGTGCTGTATTGTGCTTCTTCTCTTCTTAATTCTTCAAAGCATACAAGACAATTCACAGATCTTTCCTTATTTGGATCAGTCACTGTTCTTTGCTATGGGCAGACCACACAGTCCCTTGAAACATATTTTCTCTACTCCACAGGAACTCCTGCTTTTGGTTCAGTGGAGCTTTTCCCAGGAGCAGATCTTTAAGAAAATATAGGATGGTGCTCAGTGGTAATCAATGGGTATATATTCTACTCTGTAATACTCCACTTTGTGTGCATGCAAAATTTATATAAATCTAATGAATAGTGACTAAAATTAATATACCAAACTGTCTCTACTACCCTAGTGCCTAGTTCAAGAAATCAATAGTATTTCAACAATACCAAAATAGCAACAACAAGAGAGTGACACTTGAAGTAGCAATAGCAATTATAATTAGCGAAAGAATAGCAGAAGCAGCTATTTAAAACCAAATGGTATAAAATGCTTACTTAAGTTTCATGTTGTCTCCTGTTAATCTTGGTTGGTTAAAAACAGGAATCCTTTTATGTCTGTGTCAGCTTTTATCAGCTTATTTAAACACAAATCACACTTTCTTTCTCTCAATAATACGCTACAAAATTAAAATATTACTCCGTCCTCGTGGCTCACAACTCACAGCTCATAAACTCCCACTGGAATGGTAACTCTGAATAACAGAATGCCACACATGTGCATTAAATAACCAGTCCACCTGACCAAAAAGTGCACGAAACTCAAAACTCAGAAAAAGAAAAAAACTAAATATCTGAATAAAAATAGTTAAAATTTGCAAACAGATTATGGTCAGATTATGGTCAGGTTAATAAATTATCAACAGATGACTGTATCTGACTACATACATATGCTAAGTAGCGATAAAATGTATGAACAATAATCAATTCAGAAACTCACAAAAGAAGAAAAACGTTTTCAGCACTTCCTTTTTAAAGGCCAAGAAAACTCCTCCAAACTTTCCAATTTTTCAACTCTTTCTGACTTTCTGATTTTCTCCTTCTGTTCTCTTTCTACATCATTCAGTGCCCTGTGGTGCTTTCTTCTGAATCCTTTTCCAGCTCAGTTGCTCCCACCTTCAGCACTCTAGGGCTGCAAAAGAAAGAAGAGACAACAACAGAAGAAAATCCAGAGATGGTCACGCAAGACGGCCTGAAAAGCTGTTCCTCAGGCAGATATTAAGTAGTACTTAGGTGGCATATCTTTTCTGGATATAAATATTGCTTAAAACAGCTTCTGCTCTGCAGACTTCTCCACAACCTGCTAGTGTGCGGTGGTCCATCTTTGGTCACAGTCTCCTGCTGAAGGAGGAGGAGTAGATGGTGGGAGCAACAAAAGCAGCTTCCAACTACAATGTACAAACAACACTGAGCACGCGATGTGCTAGCCCTACTAATTTAAAATGGAAACTTTTTATTTTAATTATTGTATGAGAGCAGTGTTAAAAGTGGTAGAGTGTTAGCCAGTTAAGTATGGAGGTGTAAAACGGTAGGTGAACTCAGATTTCTGGAATGGCCAAGATCTCCTTGAAAATGTCCCCATTCTTTACATACAGTAAAGCTTAGATTTCAAATATTTTCTACAATTTGGTTTCTTTTTTTAAGAACCGTAAATCAACTTATATTTTCTGATTTATTTGTGTTTTGTTCATAAGGCAAGTATGCTATGCTGATTTAGCAAACTCTCAGATCCAACATTTAAGGAGATTAAATACTTTTATACAACATGTGTGGGTCTTTTTTCATGAAGATAAAAGTCCCATCTCACTGACCACATGTGAGATATATCATTTATATTATCACAGTTGGGTATGGGAACCCATCTTTGATATTGCTGATGACTATGTTAAACTGTAGGGGCCCAGAACTGATCCCTGATGGATGCCACACAGTGCACCTCTAATCATAGTAGTGGCCGTCTGCCACCAACCTCAGCTTCTGTCCCCAAGCCACTTAGAAACAGATCTTGAGTATTATTTATGTATACTGCACAGCTGTAAGTACTTTGCCCAACTCATAACAAAGGCTGCTGGGGATATTAAACAGATTTATCACTTATTGTATATCAAAATATCTAACTGTATTAAAATGTAAACCAAGTTGACAGATGAACTTTACTGGGAGAATAAGACTGTTCTATTTGGCTCCAGTACCCACCACAGCCAGGAAATGCCCCATTAGTGATATACTTTGCAAAGTTTTTGACTGGTACTATTAACTGATCTGACCAGCTTTGACAACAGACATCACTACATCAAGGAGCTCCTCTGTGATCCTCTATTACTGTCTGCCAGTGCCTAGCATTATTCACTGAGATAAATAGATCACACCCTCTGCATCTGAGATCAGCTGATCCGCAATCTGTCTGACAGCTACTGGAATGGTGCTATAGAGTGTGTGTGTGTGTGGGGGACAAATGACTGAGCAGCCTGGATTTTCCCATCAGTGATAGGGCATCGGGGTGGGCACAACACAACATTTTTGGCCCATAAGGGGCCGAGAGGGAGTCAGGTTAGGCAAGGGATTTTGTCTTAAAAGATGTGTCAGGCTGAAAAAGGGAGTTCAAAGTAGCCCTAGTAATTTTCTATATCTCCCATTAGATTGGGGATAGGTGACACCAGTGACACTTCTAGTATTTAGACCACAGAAGGTTGTGATATTTGGACCAAAGAGGAGAAAGGTGGATTAGAAAAGATGGGGTCAGGGTTGGGAAGGGCTGGCAGAATGACAGAGAGTATTTATTTATTTATATTTTGTTATTTTCCTGTGAAGACCATAGGATGTAGATAAAGAGATGACTTGGAAGTGTTAGGTGGGCACAGGACTAGTGCTGGTCATCTGACAGGTCAGGGTGTTTCCATGAACATTTGTTTTCACTATTTCCAAATACAAATAACTGTATCATAGAAAATAGTATTCAGTCCTGAGTGCCTCATTAATCATGGTATTCATAAATTAGTATTAACTCCTAGTTTTTTTTTAAATTAAGTTTTATTACATTTCCAGTATTGCCACAGAAATATGAAATGTGAAATATCTGGTAAAAAGAAACAGCAATTGGATCAGAAATGCCACACAAGATACATCATTTTTGCCCTGCATTATCAACATACTGTAGGAAGGCTACAAAAAGGATATGTACTACATTAATACAAAGACTTAATGCACCATACCCATTGACGCTAGTTATCATATATCAAATGTATTCACTAAAAATACCACCAACAGCTTAAAATCTGGTTTAGTTTCAGCTGGCATCCATCTGTATCTCCCCAGGACGAGGCTGAAAATAGGCAACATTGTCTAGTCCTCTTTCCCGTCAACAAAAACAACATAAATAAAATCATCATAAATCTCCCTGTGCCCAGCATAACTGTAAGTCTTTAAAGACTTTATGAGATCCATGAATTCATTAATAACATTAACAGTATCAGTAAATTAAAGGTGCACATTAAATAAAAGTCTGTAGGAAATTTCTGTAACCATCCAAGTAATTATTACCTGGTAATAAAACACAACTTGCAATACTGTAACTTTGGTACAATTCAAAATGTTCCATATACAGTATCATGCATGAACAAGCTATACATGCATTTAAAATTAATAATTTGGAAAGCAGAGCTGACTGAACAAAGTATGCCACAGCTCCAGCAATGTAAACACAATAGGAGCCAAGTCAGTAAGTCCAGACATTAAGCTGTGTGTGTATGGGGCAGAGTACACAAGATCATACAGCTCCCCATCATCCATGACCATATGGCCACAGCCATTCTGTCCTTCATAAATGAAACCACAAGACCTAATAGCCTGTGGAATAAACTAGCCAACACAATCAACAGTAAATGTCTGAAGGACTCAATACCCCCAAATCTGTGCTAGCCAGGCACTATGAAATCTTAATAAAACTGAGGATCCTCACCCGTCTCCCTGTTGCCATGTGCCACCTAGAATACAAAATGTATAGCGGTACCCAAGATATAGCTCAGAAGTAATTAACATTCAGACAAAGGCAACAAAGGTTAATAAGCAAAGTTCAAAAGTCTTTCACCCAGCTCCTTCCTCAGCCAAACCCTCTGCCTGTTCTGAAGTACTGGTGAATCTTCTCTAGTTGCCACCTAGCACCTTCAATATAATTAAATAAATATGTTTTTCCAGAATAGGGAATCCAGAGTTTTTGCTGGGAGTCAGAGTGAGTGGAACCCCCAATTCTTTTAAGACCCCTCTGATTGCAGAGAAGCTGCATCACTGCTGTCATGTGGCAAGACCGATATCTGGGAAAATAAATAATCTGATCCCATCTGTAACTATAAAGTCCCCTTGTATTTTGCCAAGTTTAAGGTTATATCTCTGACTGAGGGCCCCACTGTAGCTATCATTAAAATGTGAGGCAACTCTGGATTGTCCATGGTGTAACTTGGTACACCTTGTGGATCTGTGAGGAAAGCTAACTTTGTAGTAGGTCCTGCAGCAAATCAGCAACAAGTTACTGGATCTTGGTTCATGTTTTCTCCAAGAGTCAGTACAGCCAGATATTTGAGCTCTGATTACAATTTTCTAAATATTGCTAGCAGTCTCAGCAACTTATTTTCTTAGGAATATATGAATATACAGACAAGAGGAGGAACTCTGCCTATCTGGCTTGCCCACCTTGAATCAATGAAAGCAGTTGTGTATACTGATATCATTAAGATGTTTAGCCAATCCTTTCTTGAAAGTGCTGAGATCTTCACTTTCCACTGCTATTGCTGGAAGGCTGTTCCAAACTCCCACCACTATCTGTGGGAACCAGCTCTTTCTTGGATAAGACCAGCTACTGCTGCAGAGGACTTGTCACCTGTGCTGACATTGCCATGGATTCCACTGCCTCCACCATGCTTTCCATCACAGTAACCATAGAATAAAAGGAATCCATTTTAACAGTCCGCACTTTGACCATTGTTTCCAGGTATCGCACACATGGAGAACATCAGCCAAGGCTGGGTCAGTCTCCTCACACTTGACTTCTCTGGCACCATCTTTACTTGTGTGCTGCTGCTTTTCACACAAGAGAACCCTTCCATCAAATGCTAACAGAACTTGCCAGCTGCCGAACAGGTAAAATAGAAAATAAAGAAGCAATACGCCTCACAGCTCCATTCAGTGTGACCGTTCCTGTCGGCAGCAAGCCATGCCCCCCACACACAGCCATAGTTAGCAGAAATGCTCATTTAGCTTGGCAGCATAGCCAATATGTGTGACCTTGTGTAATTTCAGAAAACATCATAGCTCTCCCATAAGAGTGAATAATATCAGAGACAGCAGGATGTTAATACGTGATATACAGCTCAGAATGCAGTTTAGAAGAGGTTCCCACTTTGAAAATTGCAACTGTTCAATGGCAAAAGAAATTCAGTCAAAACCTATAATGAGAAATGAAGGCATCACTGAGTCAAGATATGGTGCCCAGATCAAACAACGGAGTTATTTTGAATACTTGCTAAAAGTAGAAAATAAAGTCAGAAACAACATTTTTATTTTTGATCATAAGGTCTTTTACAATAATTATCTATAAATGGAAAAAGTAAGCATAGTTTCACTGACTATGGCTACCTTTACCTTCCACAAATCATTTAAGATAAAGCTTTATAGGCAACTCCTAAAATGTTAGTTTCTGCTTTATTTTCTGCTTTCATGCATTTAAGATAACACTTTTGTTGCATCAAGTCATATTTATTAGGCATTAGAATTTGTTAAAAGCTGAATGCTTACAGACTATCAGCCTATGCATATATCTCAATAAAAGAAAAAACAGAGAGATAATCTAAAATTGTGTAAAGTTCATAGGGTGCATGATTAAACATAACCTGTAACAGCCTAATTAGCATAAGGTTTTAGGCACAACAGGGGATGGGTCCATAGATTCCAGAGCCAATGGATGTGGGGCTGAAGCTCCCACCACTTTGTCCATGAGCAATAAAGTGCCCCTTTAATACATCCAGGGTCAGGAGGGAAGCAATTATTATCTTGTGTGTACATTTTTGTGTGTAGCCCAGTTTAAATTGAAATGAAAGCTCACTGTAGGTTAGCATCTAAAAGCACTTGCCACCATTTCAATTAAACAATAAGCACTGTCCCCACCAACCACTCACTAATGCTCTATGAAAAGAATTTCCAGAAAATGGAATGTGTTGGAACGTGGTCTGCCCTCAGAACAGCTTCTTCTATACTTAAGCAATAAGCCACGGTGTGTGAGTTATTTGAAAGCAATAAACCACAGCAGGGTGTAGGTTGTGCTAAGGATTACCATACTAGTGTGGTTTGGTCACAGAGGCGCAGCCAAGTGACCAAATCCATGCCAGAAGTGGTAAATCCCAGCATAACCCACACTCTGGAGTGGTTTATTGTGATTATACAATGTTCCCAATTATTTTAGTATTAAAAAAAAGTAAAAAGAAAAGGTTTTCTGTATTTTAAATTGTTTTTACATTTGCTTGTACGCTGTGCAAGAAACATAGTGCCATTATCCGAGTTTTTGTAGGTGTGGTACCTGTCTTCCAATTCAGTCAGTGTGTTTGCAGGTGAGGCCACAGTTCACTAATAAATGCTGCAGCTGTCAATGACAGCAGTTGAAAATGCAGTGGAATACAGTTGAAAGGGAGAGACCGCTTCAGTGAGCAGCGATAAGACAGTGTTGATTAGCATATTGCCAGCAATCCTGCTTGAATACCTTCTGCTTTCTCCTCCCGAACATAAATTCAGTTTGAAGTGAACTTTTCATAGGACTATCTTTCCGAGAGGCAAGTGACTAAAATGACATCCTTGGAATGTTTCCAAATAAGATCTAATTGCCATCCTTGGAATGTTGAGTCAGAGTTCAGGGTAGGAGCGGCATTGACAAAAGCAGGAAAACAGAACCCCAAAGAGACTGAAAAAGTAGATGCAGTTGTCATCTGTTGGCACACCTGATCAGTATTGTAATAATATTCCCTAACCCTCTGAGTGTCTCTGAACAGCACCCTCGCCCATCGCACACAGTATGGCTGACGGGAGCCCAATCCCGTCAGCTCCACGCACCCCCAGAGTTCTAGGTGCCATGCTGGGAGCCCACCACAGTGTGGCATAAGTGAGAATGGCAATGGGGTGCCCAATCCCATCGCTCAATTAAACCCCCAAAAGAAACAGACTTCAGTTGCCACGCTGGGAGCCCACCCCAGCATGGCACATGTCTGTAGTGGCTGACGGGGTGCCCAATCTCGTCGGCTCCACTGGACCCCCCCAAAAATCTTCCAGCTGCCATGTTGGGAGCCCACCCCAGCATAGCACAAGTCCGTGTCATCTTCCTAAAAGAAAACAAACACCTGAAAAGAAAAAATGGTCCCTCATTGACTGTCTTTCCTTCCACCTCTGTGCATCCACCCCCATGCCCCACCTCACCCCATACTTACCTCCAGAGGCCAGCGAGATGATCTTCGATGGACCGGGAACATGTCTGCACTTTCAAAACCAACCGCAAACTGAAGAAATGCCGTAAGCTGTATAATGGAATAAATAGGGTTTTTCAACTTTGATGCATATCTCAGGCATTTTTGGAATTTTGGCACCAAATTTTCAACATGGGGTTTTGGGACACCTCCTCATGAATTCTGGCACTATCATGGCATTAATTCACCTCGAAGGTGATTTCACGGTCACCAGCGGAACCACCCTTTTGGGACCCATTTATGAAACGCACAGTATCACAGTTCATGAGGTAGGTCTCAAAAATCCTATGTTGAAAATTTGGTGAAAAATACCCCAAAATGACTGATTTTCAGTGTGCATTGCACAGTTCCTACGCACGCCGTAAGTTTGCAAATTTTTAATATTTTCACTCCAGATTTTCAACATTGCCATTTTACCACACCTCTTATGAGCAGTACAGCTGTCATTTTCACATCTTGCCCAAAATGTGTTTCTGCCCATGAAGCGCATAATAGCACAGTAGTTGAAGAAATCAATGTTCAGGACAGATTAAGAAAATCACAGTGAAACTGTTCATGAACAGAGGTTTTAAAATGGATATGTTAAAAAATTGGTGACAAAAGTCCATAACATGACTGTGTTACGGCAGCATTGCGCAGTTTCCATGTACCCTCATAAGTTATTGAATTTGCAATATTTTCAGTCCAGATTTTCACCACTGGCATTTTTTCACACTTCCTTATGAATGGTACGACTGTAATTTTCCCACCATGGGCAAAATGTGTTTTTGCACTTCCACCGCAGAAATGCGGTCTCTGTGGGAAATCACTGTTCGAGACAGATTAAGAAAATCACAGTGACACTGTTCATGAGTGGAGGTCCCAAAATGCTTGCGTTGACAATCTGCTGTAAAAATCCCAAACTAATTACATTATGGTTGTGTGTTGCACATTTCTACACACACTCATGACTTCACCAGTTTTTTAATATTTTCACTGCAGATTTTCAACAGTGCCATTTTTCACCTCATAAACAGTACAGCTGTCATTTTTCACATCCTGTTCGAAATGTGTTTTCGCACCTGTGGTGCCAAATGGCATAGTTGCTGTCCAAAATCAGCTTTTGGCTAACAAACTGATATTGCCACTGTTCATGAGGTGGGGTCACAAAATTTTTGAAAATTTGTAGTGAAAATACCAATGAATGCCTGAGACGTTAGGGTTTCTGACCATACACGCCCCACCCTGTAGAGACTGACAGGCATCAGGGGTGTGACTTGGGATTGTTGCCTGTAATGCTCATACTATTTCACCCCCACCCACACTCTGCAGCCAGTGAGAGGCATCGAGTTGTGCCCTGGACTCTTTGGCCCCAAGGTTCACTCCATTCTCCTATACAGCACCCTCTCACCGTATTTCCTGATGGAATGGGGTGAACATAAAGACCAAAGACCCCAAGGCACACTGTGACACTTGTCAGTGTCTGCAGGGTAGGGTGTGAGTGAAGATCAAGCGTAAACCCATATGCCTGAGCGGCCAAAGGCACACCCCAATGCCTGTCGGTATCTGTAGGGTGGTGGTGGGGTTGGCTTCAGTTCAATACTTCACTGCCATTCCTATTACACAGCTCTGTAACTCCTACACTACCAATGCCAATGCCAGCAAGCAAACATTTGGCATTGACAAATGCTTGTTAAACATTGTATTACTCCACTAGAAAAGATAGTCCTTTGTTACTTGGGAGATAGCTGTCACTTCTAGTTGTAGCTGTGAACTGTTCTTCTTGAGTACAACAGACTTCTTCCATTGAAGTCCATCTATCCCTGCTGCCAGTAGAAATATCTTATGTTGGGCTGCTGCCCATTATAGCAAATAAATGCCTCTGCCTCATAATTAACTGTGGATATGAAAATACTTACTGAGCTGGATGGCAAACTGTGATAGTTTCAGCTGAAGGCACAGAAGGCTTGTTCTCACCCTTGGTCTCTGTTCAGCTAGTGACTGATTTTAAGTGTCTGGTGAATGCTGAACTTGGGAAACTCTTTGTTCATTAAAAATGAGGACTATAACTTATAGAAATCTGGTCTGAAAAGCAGAGGCCGGTGATTCTGCACACATGCGTCATGCATGGCCGCGTGCCAGTATCATCGCTCTGGCTTTTCGCCATGACTTTAATAAGCTGTAGCCCTCATTTTTAATAAACAAAGACCTTTCTAACCTCAGCATTCATCACACACTTAAAATATGTTACTAGGAGACACGGGACCATATTGGCAAAGCGAGCCTCTGGGGTTTTGGGATTTGGCTGGGCCATCATCTTCAAAATAACTCCGTAACACAGAACAGCTGTGTTTTGTACTTTTTTTGGAGGGGAGCAGAAAGTACCTGTCTCCTGACCTGGGTACCACCTGCAAAAACTTAATATATGCTCATGTTTTATGTAATCCTTGTTTTTTATGCAAAACATTAGCTAGCTTGTATGCCATTGTTCATCTTACTGTACAAAACATCTGCAAATTGTTATTACCATGTTCGATACTGCATACTGTGTCTACCTTATTGAATCATGTATGTGGTGCTCCACTGCATCATGTTATTGCATGACGTAATTTATGTTTCAGTATTAGTGTTGTCCCTGACATAGGTGCCTGGTGCTGATACACCCACCTGGCCAACAAAGAATAAATAATTAAATAAATACTGAAGTAAATGTTTCAAAGTAAATTGTGTCACTTTCTCAATTCCTTTCAAAACATATTACACTTGCTTGTCTATTTATCAGACAGGTATTGTGGAACGTAATTTCCCTTTTACAGGAAATACTGTATGTACAGTACATGTGCTGTAAGGAAGTTGATGTGTCTGAAGGGATTTGTATCTTGTAAAATGCATACTGTTTGTAAATGGCTGATGCTTGCTTCCCTATTTATGTAACCAGGTTTCTGTATGCTAACGCAACCCACAGAAAATGAGCCATTTGGCTCAAATGGGGATTGTCCATGTTCATGCTTGAATGAACAAGACAAATTATTACTACTACTACTAGTACTACTACTTTTGAAGCCAGATCTCTTAAGAAATAATTAACCTATGAACACAATCTTTATACCATTTTAATGCTACAATTCCCAGCTTTATAACAGTATAAAGAGTATGTTCATAGGACAATATTATGTTAAATATCACCCTTCAAAGTTGTGTTGGGAGTTGAGAAAACACACAATTTACTTACGATAGGCTTAGCATTAGGAGTCACATAAGTGACACCAGGGCCTCAGTCAGGCCAGTAAGGGTCAAACTTTAGACTAAATTTATATGGTGATCTTTTATGCTGTTTTTCATTCAGAAAATGTCCAAACCAGAACATTGTGTGTGTTTTTTTTTAATATTTTAGTTGAGGTAGTTATGTAGGCAGGAATAAACACAGAACTTAGGAGTCTCGCCTTAGCAATTTGAAAGAAAATCCTTACTTACTAACATACGAATCCGCCAGCAGAAACAGGCCTCACAGTCTATCAAGTCTGCTTGAGCGCAGCTAGCACCCCAGATTGCAGCTGCCCGACTCCTCCCCTCACCTCCAGGAAGTTCTCAGCCTACCTACCCAGAGCCTCTCCCATGCCCTGTCCCATACCCTTTTAAAACTACCCACCATGTTACATGATATCACCCTCTGGAAGGGCATTCCATTTCAACACCACCCTTTCCATGAAGTTATGTCTCCTCATCTCTTTTTAAATCTGCCCCCAATATTAGCCCATGTCCTCTTACGTCCCTTCCTTCCTCAACTTAAGTAATCCAGCAGTGCTAGATTTGCCGATCCCTTTCAGGTACTTGAACATTTCAATCATATCCCTATCCTTCTCTCCTCCAGGGTATACAAACTCAGATCCCTTAGCCTGTCCTCATAGGTTTTGCCTTCCGTCCCCCATATCATTTTTGTTGCCTTCACCTTCACCCCTCTAGCAGTCTAACATCCTTCTTCAGATCCGGATACCAGTACTGCCAGTAGTACTCCAAGTGCAGCTTGACCAAGTACCTGTAGAGGGCATGATCACTCGTCAGGTAGCTTAAAACAATTCCCCACAAAGGTAAATTTACCCTAAGGGCTCAGTGCATGAAGACCTATGTGGATCTCCCGTGATGGTGTAAAGCTTTCATGAACCATGGAGGCCCCTGTGCCTATGTGTAGGTCTCTGCAGTGTCATGAATCCGTGTTCTGCTCTATTTGCACACAATCCAGTGCAGGTATGCATAGCTTCTTGTTGTCCTGTCTATGAGGGCAGCAGTGGACAAATTCTCATTACACAAAATCCTGAAGCGTAGCAAGGCACCCACTCTGTAGCTCCAGGCATACATATCTTCTGCCACCCAGGAGACTACCATAGTGGCTATACACCACCCAAACAAACAGTGCAGCATTAGCTGATCTGGCCAGCAATCACCTCCCCTTTCCACATGACTCCATATTGAGGTCCTGGGAGGTATTAGGTTACAAAGAGGTTATCACAGTACAGTGCCCTTCTAGAGATGAGATATATAAATTATAGAGCCCATTTGTTGTCACAAAGCATCCTCTACAGCCTCACAGTTCCTGTTAATTTCTCCAGGTAATATATCTTGTTCAACATTTACCGCCATTCCCCTGATTAGAAAGGCTTCTGTCCATCTACTGATAAAGTTTCTTTGCTGCAGCAACCAATATAGAAAACTGATGTTTGTCTGTAGTTTTGTCAGGTAATTTTTTTTTTAAGTTTTAGTTTTGTGCTGGCACCCCAAGTCCTGGAATGGGCTCGCCAGGCTCAGCAGCCACCCTCTCCTACTGGCTTACCCCCAAGTGGGGCCACTGATAGGCAAACTCTGGTGGCCAGAGGGTAGGGCAATGGAGCTGGCTCATTAGCAGGGCTGGCATTTTTGTAGCTATAACCCCTCAGGGGCGGGACATGCAACAATGACCACATCCGCCCTGCCTCCCCCAAAGTGCAGGCGCTGACCACAGCAGAACTCACGACTTCCACCGGGGTCTGTCTTGCATCAGACACTTAACCCCATCTCTCCAGAGTAGGAGAACAGTGCACTGGATGCTCAATCCCTCCCCGTTTAGCCCTCCGCTCCAGGGTCCATTCCTAAACCCAGGTCGTTGGCACCGCAGACGGCGATCATGCCTCTCGCCAGTGGGCCAACTCTTGTCAGGTAATCTTATGGAAAGCCACCTGAAAAACATTCATCTTACAAATTGTTTACTTTTTAACTAGTAAACTTTATTAAAATGTTGGTAATACAACAATTAAATGTTTACTTCTATTACTAAAGTTTTCCCCATGTCCTCCTCTTACCCAGCACTCCCAATATTTTCAGCTTGCTACTTCACAGGCTGGCCTGATTTTGGGGTGCTGCCTTTAACAGGCAACCCATGTTTTCATTCTGAGCTGCCAGAAAGAGCCATCAGGAAGAAAATAGAGCAACCCAGAAGATATTCTCTTCCTCCTCAGTGAGTGGTAATGTTCTTCACTGCAATACTGCTAAGTGGGTTGCCAAAGCTGTCAATGTCGATGGGGTTGCCACTTCCCAGTGAGTGACGAGAACTGATGCATTCCTTTTATTTATTTTATTTATTTGCTTTTGTTAACCAGGTAAGCATGCTAGACAACCAAGTGTCTATTATCAGGTGCGACCTGGGAGAGCTACAGAGCATACAGGTAACAAGATACATGCTAAGTAAATAGAATACAATGTAAGAGAATTACAGTCAGGAGTCACAGGCTCTACAATGGTGAGAGGTACAGGATCAGTCTGCTGAGGCTAGGCAGGCAGTCAATTATAGTATACAACACTATGTAGTACATGATAATACAAAGATGGGAGCAAAAGAAAATGACAATATATAGTAAGTGCACAATAAGGGGAGGCAGTGAGAACTATACTGTGGTTTAGGCATGGCAGTGCCAGCATCCTGGCGTTCTTATGGGAAAGGTCTGTCATAGGAGTAAATCAGGTGATATTCCCCACTGGAAATGATAGGTTCCTCCCAGGAGATGATGTCACCATGCCGCCCACATGTCTAGATGGGGCACTCAGACCCTTTGGTTCCTTCTCACCTCAGTAGATGGTCAGCTCTGGAGGAAACCCTCTGATTAGGCCTTTGCAGTGTAAGGAGACTCCAGGGAATTAAAAGAAGAGCTGAGAGAAGTTTTACTTATTTAAAATAGTTTTTAATCCAGAAAAAGCAAACTGAGCTTGTTACCAGGTGTTGCCTGAGGAAGGGTATAGAAGAGATACAGTGAACAGATTAACTGTACAAGAAAGTGAAGAAAAATCAGAGAACAAACAATGAGTAAAGTACGGCATGATGCAAAGCAAGACTGTCCAAAATTGAGCAAACCATAGAGCAAGTACAGAAGGCACATAGATTGTGCTGGAAAATGGGTCTAGTAGAGTCTGCAACAGAAACTGGACCAAGCCCTTGCAATAAGGATGCACTGAAGGAGGTCTGTGAGAGGGAAAGTTTGGAGGTGCTGACCTAAAATTAAAGTTGGGGAGAGAATTTTTAGGGTTACCACCTTTGATGAAGCAAAAATCGGATCCTAAGCTCCACCCCCTAGCCCCACCCCTTTTCATGACTCATCATGCACTGCTCCTTCCAGAAAGCCATTTCTTATATCAATAAACACAATACTTAAAGCAACAGTTCAAAAATGTTAAGATACTGTACTGTACCTGTTAAATTACTTTCCCAGGTTCTTCCTAGTTATTTATTTACTTATGTACAGTATGCATTTATTTATTGGCATTGGTTTGCTAGATAAACATACAGAGATAATATAAATCTCATTTATAGATATGATCTGGGAGGCAAGGGAATACTGTAAATAGCATACACCAGTAGACATGGTATAGAATAATACATAATAAACAAATTGTTTCTATACTACATACTTTATGTATTTTCTGGCTCCATTTCCTTTTCATGTCTACATTACTATTTCAAAGCCAAAGAAGTGACCATACTTTTTCTTGAGGAAAAAATAATTTCAAACATTTAAAATGCCTAAATCCTGTTAAGAGTTAAACACATTTACCAGTAAATGAAAGTGGAAGACAACTGGTTGTTTCCTGTTACAGAAGGTGAGGCAGCTTTTCTGCTATGCCACTTTAAGTTGCAGTGTAAACGATTAGGTTAAGTAAGCACCTAATGGTGTTAATGGCCATACTTTATACCTCCCAGGCTGACTGTTTTCACAAACAAAAGGCTATATTGACAACAGAACTTGTTTGTAACCTGGACATGTAGCTGAAACAATGAACGAGATGACAAAATTTGTTTCAAAAGTATGTGAGCACTCAAATGGCCCAAAAACCTGACCAGCACAGAGCAAAACCAGATTACCTGATAGGGACCCTGAAAACCTGATCACAGGTAAAAACCTGACAGGTGGTAACGTTAATTCTTTCACAACAGCCACAGTGGCCTTCAATATGACAGACAGCTTCAAGCTACTGCAATGATTATAATTTGGTAGCATGCCAGCAGCACTTTGTAGGGTTAAGACAAGTCAGCATGTGGCACTCGATCAGGTAACACAACTGTTTGCCACTGAGTGACTCCATAATGCATAACTAATAAGTAATTATTGCAGAGATACACAAATACACTGTCACCTCATGGTAATCTGTTCCCTTTTAAGCTTCCAGCCATCTGGTTAAAAGCAGAGCGGACCATAGTTTGTAGTGAAAATCCCTGAAAGACATGTTGTAAGGGAACATAAAACCGTCACAGTGGTTATAATGCCTACTAAAGGACTTTATAGCAATTACACTGTATGTAATATTATACTCACAGAGCCCCAGTCAGCCAGTTTCAAATGCTACTTTTCTGTGAGGCGCACTCTTAAGTTTTATGTGCATGTGTGTGTGTGTGTATTATGTAAGTTAATCTTCAGCAGCAGGGCCATATCTAAGCCAAATGAAGATAAAGAAATAAAGCTGGCAAGACAATAAATACTGTGGCAGCACTCTAAAGCTTTTCATTTAGGTCCTGGCATTTCTACTGCATTTAAAAAGTAATAGGAAAGTGGTGTAAGGTCAGCAACATTTGTAATGGAAATGACTTTTAAAATTGATTCCCTTGTGCTTTATTTATTTATTTATTTTATTTATTGAAGTCTAGGATAAAACCACTTGAGCTCAAAGCTCTTTACATTGGTTCCATGTCATGATAACAATACAAAACTGGATTGTACAAAATTACAAAGGTTAGGATACAGCAGTATGCAACAGGGAATTGTACATGTTACAGAGGAAGTAGGATATTGGAAGGGCTAACAAAAAGAAAATAGAGGCATTGGAAACCAATCAATTGTCAGTGGGGACAAAGGGTTAGCTGAGGAATAAGTGCTAGAAGAGGTGAGGAGGAACTTCAAGTGCAGGGATAATGTGAGGTAGTAGGTCCCGCAGAGGGGGTATGAGGAAATCAGGGAAAAGGAGGGGTGGGAGAGATGTAAGGAGGAAAGCATAATTCAGGAGAGGAGTCAGGAGGGTGAGGGGTGAAAGGGAGGATCATAACTTGGAGAGGAGTAGGACTTGGTGAGGTGGGGTGAGAGCATGGAGGAGAGGGATCAAAGGAGAGTTTAGGGAGGGTGGAGAGGGAGAAGGATGTGTTGGTAAGGCACTGGGGAGGGAGGGAGGCAAGGGAGGGAGGAAGGGATGGGAGTGGCAGGGGAAGAGCTAGGAAGACCAGAGAGGAGAAGGTGCAAAGCTAAAGATGACAGTCACAACAGGTGGCATTTAGCAGGAGTTGCATGAGGTGGGGTTTGAATGCATTGAAAGCAGGCAAATGAGCAAGATCTGCCCAGAGGAGTTGAACCAGAGTGGAGCACGATATGCAAATGATCTTTGGCCTAGGGAAGTGCGATATTTTGTAAGGTGAAGGTCTGAAGTTCAGAGTTACGTGTGTACCGCTGGTTGATGCTAGACACCAGGAGTTGACAGACCATAGCTGGAAGTGTTTAAAGGCTAATCTTCTTTACCAGAAGGCAAGTTTGGAATTTAAGTTGAACATTGAGGGGGCCAATTTGTATTGGTATACAGGTCACAGGTGTGAGTCATCTTAGTTGCTCCTAAGGTTAGCTGGCATGCTTTAAGGCTGTTTTTAAACACCTGAGTGCAGTGTCAGTGGCTGCGTCATAGATAGGTAGGCCATAGTCAGCAAGTGAGCCCACAGAGCTGTGGACAGCTATTTTGAGTGCTTCAGGCATCAGACTATGCCTGTGTCAATACAGCATCCTAACACGTTTATTAATTGCCTTGGCCATGCTGTCAATGTGTAGGTGTAGGACAATGAGTTGTCAGTAGTGATCCCAGATATTTCAAGTGTTGGGCCAGGTTCAGGAGGTCCCAGCAACATTACAAATTGATAATGGGTAGTCACGGTTCTTGTTTTGGGAGCTGGAAAACAGCATAGTTTTAGTTTTTTTATAGTTCAAGATTAATTTGTGATCTGTGAACCACTTCTCAAGATTGGTAAAGTCACTTTGTAGTTGTTGCTTAAGCTCAATTGGATTTGAGCCATGTGCGAATACAGCGGCATCATCGCATAAAAAGAATGGAGCACTGACTGGCTTGAGGGAGACTATTCAGGAATAAGCTGAATAGAAGGGGACCCAGTATTGATTCCTGAGGGACACCAGAACAGACCTGATTGCTATCTGACAGGGTTGCTCCAATTCTGACTTGTTGGGATCTGCAGTCCAGGTAACTGCAGAACCACGAGACCGCCTCAGGGGCCAGGCCTGTTGCAGCAAGTTGCTTAGTAAGGAGGTCATGATTAACAGTATTGAAAGTTTTGGTCAGATCGATAAAGATTGCCCAGGAGAGTTGTCCTTTATCAAGAGAACTGTGTATGTGACCACAATTTATGTCTAAAGCAGACACATTGACTCTAAAAGGCCATCCATCAAAAGAAGTATTGGGTACTTTCTTATAAAATATGGCCTTTAGCTTTTAATAAATGTATGCAGTAGGGGTTATTTATAAAACATGCAATAAACAGTCTGAAAATGCCTCTGATAAGTCTACCATTCACGTAAAATGTAAAGTACATAGTGAACTCGCTTAAGCATTTATATCAACAGTAGATTTTGTCATGGATTTCTCAGATGGTCTGCACTACATCCACAAGACCATCAGTAAACCTTCTAGCCTGAACGCCACTGGCAGCATGACTGTGAGACCACACAGCTTAAAATGAAGAAATTGCAAGTTGTTAAATGCGATTACAGTAGCAGTATTAAAATTGTTAATAAAAAAGCTTAAAAGTGAATATAAAAGTCGAACGTGCTCACAGCTAATCTAAAGTTAACATAACTGTTTAGTATCTGAAAAAAATGCAGGAATTCAGCATAAAATATGCATTTTAAAGAACTTCAACCCCATGAAAATAAATTAAAATCAAAACTTGCAATCCAGACTCAAAAACTAACATACCCCAAAACCCTTGACCAGTTAAATTACCTATAAACTTCATACTCTGTCAGTAGAATGCATTCATATCCCTGGTGACTCCAGTGCTGGCCACACTGAAGAATCCAACTTCTAATCTGAAGTTGTTAGAAATGGTCCTTGCCCAACCAGCTCTTGTTTGATATGCCATATTTGGCATGCTGCCTATTAGCTTCTAGAAATTGACCATTGCTGCTCTGCTGCATGTAGATACACTGGCTGCTGCACACACCATAGTTCATCACAACACCTCCTGGCCTACCGAGTTTGAACGAGTACACTCTACCTTGATAGCACTGTCCAAACAGCACCTTTTCCCATGGTACATGACACAATTGTTGAAATACATCTCTGTGCCATGGTAACCATGGGGAAGAGCTGTAGGTTGAACAGGCACACCACAAAAATGTTAAATGTTTTAGATATGTTGATAAAATTCATAAAATAATGAGTGGGATTCGAGATTAGGGTGACTATGGCATACACCAAATATGCCATTTAGTCTGTGTTAGGTGACATATCAATTTATCTGTACTAGTTGATGTTTGACCTTGTTGTACTCCTTCATGGTTGCTTACCCATGAGGTCAAACATCATCTCATAGATAAATTATGTATGCCCTACAGACCCAAGGGCCATTCTTACAGTTTTACATGCAAAAAGCCCTGAGAGTAAGATGAATAAGAATGTTTAGTTTTGCAGTCCTAAATGGGCACTTCTAAAGAGACATAAGGAATGCCACCAAAGGAAACAACAGTTTCATGTGCAGTACATGTCAGTTTGCAAATCCACCAAAGTTGGTCAAACACACAACAAATTAACAGGGATGAAATGGTTCTATTTCTTTGAAAATAAATGCATATTTTGCAGTTTTACTGTAGTGGGAATCAATTACTGTACAATTAATTGGGTTCATTCTGATGTTAATCCACTTTTGGTTTTCATGCTGTCAGGTGGAAGTGAAGGAACTAAACTAACTACAACTGTCCAGATTCCACTGTATATAAATGAAGCAATGTTGCAGATTATGAATCAAGTTGTATTCCATTTACTGCAGTTTGAACAGGAAAATTAGTTTAAGGTAAATCCCAATCAGGTTTACATACACCGGTAGATGGATTTGTGATGCTAGTGCCACTGCAAGTCAATGTAATTAAAGTCAACACCAAATATGTTTCAATGAGCATCAAGTTGAGGATTACTGCTTATAAAATGAATCAGAAATGGTTGCATCTTGATTGGTCAGCAGCTGTGCACTTTGAGACCACTACCAATAGTTAAGCAATCATTGGTCAACACCAATCATGTTTGCTTGCTTGTATGTGTGTAGTTGTTGGGACATGGATAGTATAGCAGTTAATAATAAAATAATTAAAAACAAGTTTTGATAGCGAAATTGTCATGATTGGGAAATAAAGAGGGTCACACATGATGTTGGTGCTGTCTTAGATTGTGTCCCTGAATTTTCAAGATACTGGTACCCATATTCAGATTCAGCTGGATGCATACACAAAACAGTGTGCCACACACACAACTTGAGCAGGCTGGCTCTGGTGCCATATTCAAACAGAATGCGTAATTTGAACAGACCATGCAAGCTGTTTAAATAGTGGACCCTGGTTGCGCAGTGCATTGCAGGGGTCACCATGTTCCATGCAGTGCAACCAGGGTGCGGGCTGACGCGCCCATTAGGGGTACTGCATGATGCAAACTGATGTGCACCATGGCCCCCATGGCAATATTTAGTCCAAACATGCAGATGAGACCAATGGGCATGCAAGTGCAATGGGGCCATCTGCATGCCCATTATGGGCTCATCTGCATGCTTGTGCTACCATGGAGTGCACCAGGCCAGTCTCCCCAGCCCTGATCATGTGAAAATAGTAAAACCCCTCCTGATCCCCATATCCTTGGTAGTAGAGTGGCCCCAGCCCCTGATCACTGTGAAAATAGTAAAACCCTGACCCGATCCCCATATCTCTGGTAGCCAAGTGGTCCCCACCCCATTAGCAGTGACCACAACCCTGCTCCCCACAAACCGACCAGAGCCAGCAAATGACACAGCTCACCTTACAATGCTCCAGTGAGCTGCTCGACTGAACTGCAGAGCACGACAGTATACAGTAAGTGCCCGTGGCTGACCATTCAACCAATGGGCATCTACTGTATGCGCCCTGTACAGTTCAATTGATGGCTGGCCGGTGTGGCGAGGTGAGCTGTGCCAGTCATGACTCCAGTTGGCCTGGGGGAAGCAGGGTGGTGGATCACTGCCTAATGGAGTGGGGGGTCTCTTGGCTACCAGGGACTTTTTATTGTTTTACAGATTGTGGCTGGGGGGAAACCAATAGACTACCAGGGATACAGGGATCAGGTGGGGGTTGTATTACTTCACAGTGATCAGGGCTGGAGGTGATCACTAGACTATCAGGGATACAGGGATCAGGTGGGTTTTACTATTTTAGAGTTATCATGGCTGGGGAACCACTAAATTACCAGGGATATGGGGATCACGTGGGAGCTCACAGTATCACTGTGAATTGGGGCTAGAGAGGACCACTGTATCGTTAGGTTCCTTGCTCTTAACAGTGTGCAGCTGGATCTGCACACTAGTTAGGCATGGTTTCGAAGCATAAATCTTAGCTGCTGCTGAGGGCCATTTTGCACTTCTGCAATGTTCACTATTGTGCTGCACTGCATATGCATGGGGAACCTCTCATTTGCATAGGCACAGCACAATATTATGTGCATTGGCACTGTCTGGGGTACGCTGTGCATCTGTGCCTTTGAATATGGATATGCTCCTGACAGCTGTCACATTTCCAGGGTTGTGCAGTGCATCCCGGTTGCATCCATGCATTCCTTTGAAAATGGGACCCTCTATGCTTATTACCCCAGCGTGCAAGCATGACAGGTGTAATTTATCAATTCCCATCTAAAATATAATTTTGCAGAATGACCACAAAATTGGTTTGGATGGGGATTTGAAAGTGACACCTGCCATGTTCTCAGTGAGTTAACAAAGACTATGCTGAAAATGGAAAAAAATTGTATAGTTACGTAATAAATGTTGTGTAATTTCAACATTTCTTTATACATTTGCTGTTTTGAGATATTGACTCCAAATTTTCAAGACAAGTCTTTGTATTACCCCACCTTATGAATATGATCGGTGTAATTTATGAAATGCTGCCCAAAACATAATTTTGTGGCATGGCTATGAAAACACATTGTCGACAAAATTTGACAAATGACACCAGTCCTGTTCATGAGGTGGGGTAAAAACAACACTATGTTAAAAATTCAGGGTCATAATCTCAATAAGCAAAGTTATGCATAAACATTCAACATTTAAAACATTTCTTCATAACTTTGTTTCTTTTGAGACAGTGACCTCAAATTTCAGAACAGTTTTTTACTACCCCATTTTATGGACAAGACTAGTGTAATTTTTAAAACCTGTCTGAAAGGTGATTTTTAAGGAGCGAGTGTAAAAACTTTTATTGAAGGACTGAAAAATGTTACCTGTCTTGATCATGTGGTGGGGTTAAAATACTGTGAAAAACCTTGGGGCAACAATCTTGAAAATGACAAAGTTATGAGGAAAAGTTCAAAATTCATTGAAAAGCCATTACTCAAACTTACAGGACCTTGTTTTCAGTCAGTTTCAATCAATCAGTCAATCAATCAACCTTTATTTAACCAGGAAGTTGCATCGTTGAGCAAGATCATTTGCAGGATGGTCCTGGGCACAGAGGACAAATTCATTTACAGTATTCAACATCATTTCATAACACAGCAGACACTGAAACAGACTATTTTTAAATACGAGATCATTAGGTAACTGAAGCAAGACTTGGGTAATGAGGGCTATATACATATACAAGCAATTCATCATAAATGGGTTAGGAGACAGTGGAGGACAGAGGGAAGAGAGGATGGCAATGACACAGTGGAGGACAGAGAGAGGAGAGGAGGCAAAGACACATGAGGGAGCAGGGGGCAGCCCTGTTAGTGTACAGACTCAGGGGTTGCCACGGGGAAGGAGGGAGGGAGCTAGGAGGAGGGGTAGTTACACTAAAAAGGAATGCCGCCCAACAGGGGAATAAGAAGGCCAGGAGGTCCTGGAGCTAGGGGAATAGTCAGTCCAGTTTGCAGTCAGGTGTGGTAGGGTGAGCATTGTCTACATTACTGAATGGATTACTGTGTTGAACCTGAGTAAGGTAACTGATGCATTAGGGGTCAGTGAGGTGATGGGTGCAGAGAGGCGCTAGATGACAATGACGGACAGTTTCCTTTGTTTCAGGTGTATAAATGCAAAAAGGAAATAACAATGGCTGCTTTTGTTTCAGGGAACCAACACTAGGAAGTAGGTTGCAGTGTTGGGTGTGCTGTTTAGCAGCCCCCAGGGCTGTGTGCCTGGTGTTGGACTGTGGGTGTGTGTTGCAGCACCTGGGTTGGGCACTAGTATTGAACTGTGGTAGGGGTGGGCAGTGTGTTAAGGCACTTCAGGGTTGGGCACCACACTGTTTTACTGCGTGGGAGAGGCATGTGATTAGCAACACTTGGGTTGGGCACCCCAATGTCTGACTGTGGGGTGTGTGTTTAATAACACCATGGATTGGGCACCCTCTCATTATCATGACAAATGAGCTGCGTTAGTTATACCTACTGAAAGCAGGCATGATGCTGATCATAGTAATGTTACTCTTATTGCAAAACACACAGTGTAACCCATTAAAGGGAAATACTTATTTGCTTTGGCTGACCTACTTTGAAAGGCCATGAACAGCTCTTTTAAATGAACTATTGGACTCACTGGTATTTAAGCACTCCAGAGATATAGATGACTGAGTCTGCTCACCATTAATACTTAGAGCAGCTATTTTAGAACATTTTATGTTATTGAGAACAAGCTGTGATTAACTCAGTATAGTTAGACACAGCTTGTTCCTCAGTGACATGACAAATATTCTAAAATGGCTAAAATGCAGTCTTAATATTGAAGAGACTCATCTATTTCTCTGAACTGCTACCAGCTACAAATGAGCCACATACCTCATTTGAAAGATCTTTTATGGATAGTTCAGACTTCATATGGAGCTATTGAAACCAAATTACCAAGAATACTAGAAGGCACCAAACTCAGTTTTGTAGGTGTTGTACTAGTTGCTAGCATAAATGAGGGAGTTTGTATTCCCTCCACCACCAGTAAAGTGCCCTCACCACAGTACTATCCCCACCCACCACAACATTATGATTGCCCCTGAGTTATCCCCATAACAACACTTCTTTCCCACTCAAGGTCAGAATGCGGGTACTGCATTTCAAAAGTATATCATTAAAAGGTTATTCCTATATAGAGTTGCATAGAATAAATAGGGCTATATCGGGTTGATCATTAACAGCAATTTATCGTCAAGTGTAAGGGGCAGGACCATAACTCATGAGCCGCAGAGTCATGAGTGAGTTATGAAAGTCCTGTCTACTTCACAAGTGATGATAAATTACCTATTTTGAGTCAGGCTATTGTATATTTGATATATACAAACTCAGGGGAATACTGGATGGATAACGTTAGACAACCAGTGTGTCTACAGGGGTTCTGATTCAATCTGACCTCAAGAGTAAAACCTGAGAGGTCTAGGGAATCAGAACCCAGAGGTGGCAGAGCACACTGGTTATGCATAAAGTTATGCGATCCTGTATTTTCATAGTGTATAATATTATGTAAAATGTGCATTGTGTTTTTTTCCTATCACAATGAAACTGACTTGTGCAGTCTCTAGAGGTTCTAGAATGCTGTCTTACCACAGAAGGGTACAATCACATTCCATGATCTCTGAACTGTGGTATAACAGCATTTTGAAAAAGATGGATTTCTATGTAGAACAATGCTCTACAATACACTATAGTAGTTTACAAGTTATAGCTTTCAAATCTGCAGTTTGGCTGAAGCTTTTGCTGTTTTTCTTGATTTTACAGCTGGTTCCAGTGCTGGACTAGGCGGTAATGTCATCAGCATTATGAAAACTGCTCTCTTGACTACTTCAGTATTCCGCTGTGATGGCAGTAATCTGAAAAATATCCACTGTGACAACAGTAACAACTGTACTTTTGTTATGTTACTGTTACTGATGCAACTAGCTATCTTTTATAGCTTGTCATTTTACCCCACTCCTGTTCTATATAATGCAATATTGTAGCCCACACATAAATCTTTATACCACTTTTCCCAGCAATTAGATCTCAGTGGTAATTCAAAGAAGCACATGCCTACTTTCTTGTTATCCCTTACACAGTAATCTAGTCATGCAACTGAGAAATAAGTGGAGTAATGTGTATGTCTGTGTGTATGTTGGGGATGAGTGCTTGCTGTACTGTAGACCAGCTACGTGGATTTAGGAAATATAGCCTCCCAGATTTGAGTCATTAACTACACAGAATTCAGCTTGGTGTATTTTGTTTTATATTTATTTATTTACTTTATTTATTTATTTGATATTTGATCAGCTGAAAAACCCAAGTTCATCAAATCCCATAACCCAGCAAGTGAAATATTCTGTATGGAGTAACCTTGTAAATATTTGTCTTGATGTAATGTCTGACTAGAAAGCTATGGTACTATTTGTTCCCAAGTAATTTTCTGTTTGTACTGACGTGAGCCTTTGCAAAGAAGTCCTTGACTCAAAGGTTTGTAATTCTGAAATTTCAATAAATAAATAAAATAAAATAAATGTTCATGGTGACCCGAACAGAAACAACAAATAATATAATACAATGAACAAAACAAATTGTGTACCTTTGGTACATTTTTTGTTGTTGTTGTTTCTGATTATGCATGTTTATCATGTTAGTGCTAGCTTGTTTCCACACATCCCCTTCCTCCTCACAACATATATACAGTGTTTGCTATACTCAAACATTCATGGGAATCCTCAGCTAATGTTGCATATTTTTATGAATTTAAGCAGAACTGTGATAGTATGAGTGGCACAGAACTGCGAGGCCCTTTCTTCTTGGCTGACCTGGCAGACCACACACCACCTTCTCTTGGACATGACTCAGACACCTGATCCAAGATAGCAAAATGAGGCAGAAATGGAAGACAGTTGCCTGGGAAGGAGATGTGAAGTGAGAAACACAAATGCAACCCCTCCCCAGCTCCTGATCAATGGTGTTCACCAATCCTGGTCATCTGGTTCTTTGCAGATGTTCCCCTCTCCCTTCATGTGTACATTTGAGAACCAGTTTATTCATCCCTGCTGCTACCATAAACACTGGGAACCCAGGTTTGGAGTAAATGTTTAGCAAACTGGGAACCACAATGAAAATGCTCCTGGAAAAGCTAGGCGCACAGGAAGACAGAAGCAAGCCCAACAACCTGAACAAAGTATCAAATATCATGAGTTAGCAGCACATTATATCAAGTCAAAATAAACTTCAAATATAGATGTGCTCAGTTTTGAAGAGGCTGCTGAATTTAGGTTAAAACCAGGGCTGTTAGGAATGAAGTAACAGTGCACTGTATTACATGCAGCACAGATACCGTCTAGAGCACATATACTGCCTGGTGAACACAGATACTGTCTAGTTCAAAACATGCTGTTGAGCTTTGTAAGTTTGACTCTGAAAGCTGGAATACAAGGTTTGCACAACCTAATTTATTGACTGGTATCCATGTTTTAATCCTGTGCCTGGCTGTGCCTTTTGGTGTTATATAGCTGTGATTTATTTATCAGAGCCACGATCCCTCAGTAAATGCATGGGCATATTTGAGTGTAATGTCTGTCATGGGATTACAAAGCCATAGAGACAAGAGCATACTAAATGTTAAATTGGTATCTTAAATAGATGAAACGGCTTACAAACTATATTTAGCACAATATTATCACCACTCTGCATAGCACACCACCTCTCAAACTGAATTGACAAGCACAGCTACAGTATTTGTCACATGCTGAATGCAGAGGTTCATTATACTAAAATGTGAATTAATTGGCATCAGCCATAAAGAGGAATATGGATTTCAATTATTATTGCCATTTGATTTAGCCTGATGTGCTGAAAAGAAGGTACATGGGGTTAAAGTGCACATATACACAATTTAAAAAATGTATGAATATGGAAGTTCTTCAGGGAACCCAATCTAAATTTTTATTTTGGTGCAAGGGACTTATCTAATGTCACTATGATAATTGAGTAAACTTATGGATCATTAAAACTCCTAAATAACCTTTAATGTTTAGAGTGAACCTATTGCAGAACATGACTTATAATGTGTTCTTACTCTGTTCGTTGAGCAGAAGGTATTGTCCTTATTTGTTATGACTGCATCAGTGCACCTTACTGCGAGATCATTCAAAGCAAAAGTTTCAATTTCTGCATTGGGACTTTTAAATGTAAAGGTGTATTGAAAAAAATATAACTTAATTATCCCTTTGACAGTGAACAATACTATTTAATAAAAATCTTTGAACATTGCAAACTACAACAAAGTTCCCAATAGCAGCCACAAACTCTAGTACTCAGGGATCAGTGTGTCAAGCTAAGGGGTCATACAGCAGCATAATCCACTGTAAGGTGCACAGCTGCGCTGATATATGCACACCTTGGTGTGCTGCTATGGCATGAGGCCTCAGGGATGCTCTGCTGGGGAGGGGAAGAATTAGGTGGCGTGGAAGAACAGTGGGCAAACTAAAAAGCTGATAGTGAAGGCAACAAACCTCTGCCAGGCAAGTAATCAAAAGCAAGAAGAAAAGACCATGATGGTTCTCAAGGGAGGTGTCTATGAAGATGGGATACCTCCAAGGATGTTAAGGAAGCTCATAGAGGTGCTGGCTGCACCCTGACTATCCTGTTCAACTGCTCACTGGAAATGGGGGTGGTTCCAGAGGACTGGAGAAGGGCAGACGAGTCCAACTTCACAAAAGTGGCAGTACAGAGGAAGTTGGAAATAAGAGGTCAGTCAGCCTGACCTCAGTGGTGGGGAAAATTAAAGGAATCACTACTGAAGGAAAGGATTGTGGAATATCATGAAGTTAGTGGCTTAAAGATCTGAAGCAGCATGGTTTCACAAGAGGAGGTCATGTCAAACAAATTTGATAGATTTCTTTGACTGGGTGACCAGGAAGTAGATCAATGTGCAGCAGTGGATTTAGTCTACCTAGATTTCAGTAAGGCCTCAACACCACTCCTCACAGGAGACTGGTAGATAAACTGAGCAGCCTAGGGGTGAGTCCAAAGGTGGTAAACTGGATAAAAAATTGGTTGGGGATAGGAGACAGATGGTAGTGGTAAATGGAGTTCAATCCGAGGAAGGAGGGTGACCAGCGTGGTGCCACAAGGATCAGTTTTGGGACCAGTCCTATTAAATGCCTTTATCAGTGACAGTGCAGAGGGACTAGAAGGGAAGGTATGTCTTTGCAGATGACACTAAGCTCTGTAATAGGGTAGACACTTTGGAGGACGTGGAAAAATGAAGAGGAATCCAGGAAAACCTGAAGCATGGTCAAGAGTGTGGCAACTGAGTTTCGTGTGAAAAGTGTAAAATTAAGTATGAGGGCACAGAAACTAAGGGTGGAGTATAAATGGGGAAGTGGTACTGGCGACTCACCAAACAGAAAAAGAGACCTAGGGGTAATCGTAACTGATGACCTAAAGGTGCCAAACAGTGTGACAAGGCAATGGAGAGAGCCAGTGGATGCTGGGGTGCATAGGCAGGGTATCACCAGCTGAAAGAGGGAGGTGGTGGTAACACTATATAAATCACTGCTGAAGTCTCACCTACAGTACTGTGTCCAATTCTGAGACCACATCTCAGGAAGGACATAGACAGAGCAGAACTGGCCCACAGAAGAGCAACTGAGATGTGAAAGGCCTCACATCAAAAGCCATATGAGGCGAGACTGAAGGACCTCAATATGTACACCCTAGAGGAAAGGAGAGAGAGAAAGAGAGGGATATGATAGAAACTTTCAAATACCTCACGGTGTAAGTAAGATCATAAAGAAAACCTTTTCAGAGCAAAAGGTGTTTAAGAACTAGGGGGCCATGCTATGAAGCTGGAAGAGGGTAGACTCAGAGGAGATGTGCAGAAGTACTTCTTCACAGAAAGAGTGGTGGATACCTGGAACAGCCTCCCAGAGGAGGTGGTAGGGGTAAAAGCTCTAATGAGATTTAAGAAGGCATGGACAGGCATAAGGGAATCTTGTGACAGGGCAAGGGGTGGTAGTGGTGGAGTCAAGCCAGAAATCAAGTAGGGTCTGCAGTGTTACAGTAGGTAGGAAATGGGCAGACTGGTGGGCCAAGCAGTCCTTATCTGCCATCAAATTCTATGTTTCTATCTTGTTAACTTCAAGAGCCCACTGTCTATTAGGAACACAAGTTTCTAGACACATTCTGCTTATAGTTAGGTGTTTACCTTGTCACTTTTATTACAGCTACACATTAAAATGAAAATAGCAATGATGTCTCTATTTGTGAATGTACCACACCACATTGTATTATATTACTGAAGGCAGAACTTGAAGAAAAGTCAGGCTGAAATTAAATATTTCCACATCAAAATCATTCTTTGAAATAATATAAGAAACTTATTTATAATCCACGTGTGCTATAAATTGATTTTATTGTAATACTAGCAGACAGTAATAATCATATGTATGCCTATTTTCATTTAATTACACAGAATAAGGATAGTATGGATAAATACACATTGTGATATAAATAGCAGATACATTGTCACAGCTTGCATCAACTATGTGAAATGATGATTGAACAAGGATCCAAAATTCATATACTGTATGTTTAGCTGCTTCCCCATCCAATGTACTATCAAGCCATTCTACTTGCTGAAGGCACACACATTTAGAGTTTAATGCATGATGACTGGGATAGGGGTGAGCAAGGAGGTTGGGATAAATCGTATATAAATAAAGTAAATAAAACAAAGGCACACAAATCACACTCTACACTGATGTTGGACTGCCTCCTCAGGGCTACCATGGTTGGGAGAAGAGAATAACAATAAAAACAATGTCTCTCCTACATTAACACAGGTTAAATAAATACATTCATTGATTTGTAGTAATTTTGTCTGTGAGCTTTTTAATACATCTCAGATTAAATATCGTAACATCTCCCTGCAAAAGTGTGCTTGTGGGAACAAAGAATAAAAAACCAGAAATGGAAAAGTAACTCATTTTTTTCATGACATGTTTTTCCTAAATATGCATTTATATTCTATGATCACCCAGAGCTGGCAGCCACCTGCTCCCAACTGGTGTCAACCCTAACGCTCTGATGATACGTCAGGGACATCTATCTCCCTTTAGGAACATGATCCAGTACGGTTATAGAGAGTGATGTGTGGACCAAAAGCACAGCTGGGGAAATTAATTATAGAACAAATCTGAACGCCAAAAACAAGAACAAGTGCCCACACTGGCTAGTGGAGAGGAAAGAAACTCTGTACACTAATAGAAAGTACAAGCTGGACTGAGCCAGTTATGGATAACTCCATTTGTGCTCATATTAGGTCCATCAGTGCTTGTTTGAGGAAGCTTGGATCTCTGCAGATCTGAACTGGTCAGCCATAATAGTGAGTCTTCTAATCATAAGCATGCTTCTCAAGTGGTCTTGGACAGTGGGGAAATGGTTGATATCTGCCTATAGTTTTCAATGTGTTCATTACTGTTACTATTATAAACTGGAGCCACTGCAGCTTTTTACAGTTTCAGGGACTTCCTGAGCAGTCAGGAAGAGGGTTAATATTTTAATTATTGGGACACATTGTTCATTCAAAGCCAAGTTTATGAATTTGATGTCCTAGTTATCTCCCTTTCTGTTATTAACAGTTAATTTTAAAGCATGTTTGTTGCCAAATTGGTCCTTGTATAAAAAGATGAATAGGTAAGTGAGAGATTTACAGAATTAAGCTTTCAAACTACACGGAGTCTTCATCAGAAAATGGTAGGTCATACAAAGAATCCTAATAGCCAGTTATCCTTCCTCTGCATCAACAGAACTGTCACATCCATATGTAAAAAGTATTTTCCCAGTTCTACACTATGCACTTAAACTGGGTTCTTTGTATAGCTTGACATTTTCAGATGAAGAGTGCTGTATGGTTTGAAAGCTTAATTATGTAAATCTCTTGTTGGTTCAAAAGGGCTCAATGAAAGGTATCAGATCGCCCACTTTGTTCATAATATAAGTATTTTTAACTTCTTTCCCATTCAATCTTTTTTTAATTTGACATTTTATCAGTTTTTGTAACCCATTTTCACCTGCCCTCTGCCTCAGGTGCGAAAACACACATGTGAGGCATGCATACACCGCGCCTCGAGACATCCTCCTTACATGCTGTCCATTCCCATCTGTGCTGCCACTGGACCTACACCTGGTGGTGGCAGAACTATGGGGGTGACAACCTCCTGGGAGAGGAGAGCGCAGGGCTGCTCAATCCTGCTCCTCCCTCCCCACTGCCGGCACCCTGATGACCCAAGGTCATTCCCAAATCTGGGTCACAGGCATGACACGAGGTGTGGCATCCAGAGCCTCAGCCCTCAGCACCACCGGGCGGCTTTCATTCACTCTTTAAAATACAATTGAGGAGTGGACTGGGAAATTAGAATGACCACAAATCACATAGATTATTAAATAAGAACTAATTTCCTTGGTGATATTTTTAGATTTCTAGAAAACATTTACATGACCAGCCAATTTTACAATGTCAGTTGTTATATCATGGTTTATGTTTAGTAAATCAGGAACAAGCTTGCTCTGTCTGCACAGAATGTCATTAATGTTCACCCACTATCTACCTAGGACATTAACAGTCTATTTTTACCTTGCCCAATAGTCCTCAGCATTGGTTTTCCTAATTAAAACTTTACATATGTTCCTGGCTGCTGCTCTATATTTTTGTAATGACTGGGGATCTACTTTCTCTTTGTGGTTGTTCAATAACTGATCGATTTTGCTTTAGAGTTCTAAAATGTTTAAGATTAACCCATCCCTGTGTATCCTCTCTACTTCTGCCTTTTGTAATGGAGCAAATTTGTCACAATTTTTAAATATTGGATTGAGAAAATATCTATCTATTTATTTGTTTTGTTGAACGGTAAGTGCACTAGACAAATCCTGCCTATTTTCAGGCACAACCCGGGAGGGGATGCAGATGAATGCCAACTGACCTTGAACCAGATTAAGCTGTTGGTGGTATTTTTAGTGAAATCTAAAGCAGTATTGACATCTGAAATAGAATCCTCACGTAATCAATCCAGTTGAAGAAAACTTTCTTTGAAAGCCTAAATGTTTTTGTTTTTGTTAGTGTCCTAGTACAATTTATTAATGATTTTTTTTTTTTGCCTAGACATCCTTTGACAATACACAGCGGAGTGATCTCTTATGGAATCTAGTAGTACAGGTGCATCCTTTATGAGATCTGGCCGTGAAACTAATACCTAATCAATCAAAGTTTGATTTATTGTCTAATACTTTGTTCTTTCTGTATCTTGTATTGTGTTTGTCAAATTAAAATACCAATTTATCCTAGATTAAATTGGTTGGCCCTATCAATCAATGTTAAAATCCCCATTATTGTTTTTATTTAATTGGTCAGTAATCTGCAAATGTTCCAAAATTCACTTGTGAGCTAATAGGGTGTGAGAAGGTTGAATAAAACCCTGTCCCATTTGTTATGCAGAACGAAGTTCATCTCCTTTGTTTGAAACTATATAGGGGATACATGATGGGCGACTGTGGAATATGGAAAATATTTACAAGTGCAGAGGATATTATTGTAGTTCACTCTGCATGAGGCAAATGTTCATATATTCCACAAGTTGCACATCATGTGTTTTCTCCTGTTTACTCTGTTTTTTTTTTTTATTTTGGTAACTGGGTAAGTTTTTAGGGGGGACCTGGGAGTACTGGGCAGTTAAATGATTTGTTCAGAGTCACACAGTATTGAAATGGAAGTTGTGAGAATCAAACATTGGTCTGGGCTGCTGGCTGTAGGAAGTTTGTTCATTGCTTGTTACTTTAAACTCTAGGCTATACTGACAGCATTGTTTGTGTGTGGTCTGAGTGTGTGTAAGTGTTTCTGAATGGGCTGAGACTGATAGACACTATGAGAAAAAGGTGCATGTGATTTGGTAATGATAATTGTGTTACCTGCAGCTAGGAGTAAGAAACAGATTGTTTATTCAGTAAGTTGCAGGCTTTACTGAGACAGAGAAACTGTTGCAGTCAGCACTCAGAAAGAGAAATTGGTTTATGAAGGAGGCTGGTTTGAAGATTAGAGCAGCACAGTAATGGACTAGGATTGTCAGAATAACTATGGGACACAGGTGATTGTGTTTTACAATGCTAATTGAGTTAGTTGCAGGATTCAGTGAGAAAGAGAAACTGTGAAGTTATTAAATGCAGGCTGCAGTGTAAATGGTCTCACTCTGGTGACATCACCATTGTTGTATATTTGCTGGTGATGTAGACACTGTGGGTTATCAGAAATAAATCCACAGTGGTGATGTCATCACAGTGGTTATACAATGGCTATGAAAATAACACCATTTACTTCATATATATCACTTCACCCCTATTGTATAAATATAGTTATATTATTGAAATGATTGCAAAAAGCTATTTGAGCTCAAGGGCTAGCCTGAGATACTGGTTTGCAAACTCTTTGCAGAGCTGTAAACAAGAGGTCAGTTCTGGGACACCATGTACTGTTTTGTTGCACCTGCAAGGAAAGAAAATGACAAGAATATTTTCTGAAAAGCAGGATGTCTTCTTAACAAGTTCCCAAGCAAAGACATAAAAAGAGCAGCAATACTTTTGCTAGTGAGAAGAGAGAGAGAGAGAGATAGTCTAGAGACTGAAACTTGAAATTAGACATACCCTCAGGTGTAGGACTTTGTTTTATGTGTTTGTTTGCCTTTGTAAATAGTTATATTGAAAAAGTTGATTTTTTTTATTTTACTGTTGTTGGAAAAATAAAATGCTACTTGAGAATTTTATACCTGCTCCTGGTCTTCAATGCTTCCTGACCTGTGCCTCGACAACAGATGGTGTCAACAGTGAGTTTATGCTGTGCATACTCTAAGTCAGGAGTTTTGTGCATGGTTACTAGACCTGGTACTAAGGAAGCATGGCAGAAAGGTATGGATTCTGAAGCAGCAAGCCCAGAAGTCATTACAAGAAAGATGGCAGCCAAACTGGCAGAAACAGAAGTCCAAACTGAGACTGAACAGCCAGCATCAGTGATGGGGAAAAACAGGCAGTGACAGAACCTGAAAGCCTGTCTGCCTTCTTTAAATGGTGGGCTATGCAACAAAGACAGACAGAGAAGCAGAGAAAAGAAGAGATGCAGAGACAGGCTTAGCAGTGAAAAGAGGAGAAGCAGTGGAGGAAAGAAGAGATGCAGCAACAGGAGCAGCAGAGCTTGCCAAAATTTTCAGAAGGGTGGGCTTACCTAAATAGATTATTAATGATCAGGGTAGTAATTTGTATTGTGGTGAGCGGTGCAACTTTGCTCTTTCATAGGAAATGGACCAGTGCAGTGTACACCATATTTGGAGATCACAGACTTAAAAATAATAAAGTAAGTTCCTATTGAAACAAAAATGTGTATTGTAGCCAAAAAGCCTAATTGGTGGGTACAGCTTTGTGGGTGTGTGGATTTCTGCATAGGACAGCTTTCCTTTAATGAAGTGGCAAGGACCTTATAAAGTGCTTTTACGCACTGGCACAGTTAACTATGAGATTGAGACCCTGATAGGAAACATCCTATCAAGATATACCATGCTAACCTCCTGAAGAAATGAGTTGAAAAAACAACAAAGGCTGCTTTGCTAGTTTTACTGGAAACTGATGAAGAAGATATTGATAAAGCTTATGACAGACTGGAACAAACTGTAACTGCTGATGCTGTAAAGGTGAATATTCCTTAACCTCCAAACAATCTGCAGAAATTCATAACTTACTAAAGGCATTTAACAGTACTTTTACCACAGTGCCAGGTTGAGCAAAAGGGGTCAAGCATGTAATAGTGACAGGGAATGCTCACCCTATGAGACAAAAGACATACATCTTACCAGTGGGTTACAAGCAGACATGGTTAAGGAAATACAAAACATGAAAGAGTTGGGTATCACAGAAGAGTCAGGAAGTGCTTGGTCATCACCCATGGTGATTGTTTAAAAAAAAAAGTCTGCCTTAATTTTAGGAAACTTAAGTATCCAAATTTAGCAGTTATCTTATACCAAAGATAAATGATTTGGTGGACAAATTGGAGGTGCCAAGTACATCAGTACCTCTGATCTTACTAAAGGTTACTGGCAGATTCCCCTAGCTAAAGAATCCAGAGACAAACTGTATTTGCCACTCCTGTTGGATTCTATCAGTTCATCACAATGCCGTCCTGGTTTACATGGTTCACCTACTACATTCCGCAGTACATGGATGTAATTTTAGCTACTCCCACTGCTTATTGTGCTGCTTACCTGGATGATGTCATGGTGTACAGTCATTTCATGTCATAACAGAGAAAATTCTTGGGCTACTCTAAAACAGTGAGTACACCCTCCTGAAAACCAATTTGGCACATAACAATAAACACCAAAGACCAACTTGAAGCACATTTAAAATAATGTTTAATGGGGACACCCCCACACTTATATAATAATCTACAATGGGGGTGGGCACTGGAGGAAGAAGAGGGACTGATGACGACAATAACTTCAAAAACAAAACTCAAAATTTGCTAAAGAAAACACAGACCGTACTTTATTATGCACTCTGAACCCGTACCATCAGCACTACAGACGGTTTCCCTGCCCACTACACTAAGCATCACGCTCACATCCCATCCCTCTTCCTTCTCCTTCCATTGCTATTTCATCCCCTCACCATTCTTTTCATCCTCCCTCACTATTCCCTCCCTCACTATCCATTCTTCATCGCTGATCCTAAAAGTGAACAAACTGAAGTGCTCATTTCTGAGGTGCTCATTTCTGAGTTTGCTATAATAATCTGCTACTGTATACAGTTCAGACTAGAAAAGCCACCTGGAACACTTATAAGCAATTATCCAAGCTAACAAAATGCAGGTCTGACCATTAATCCTACCAAATGTGCATTGGGCATGCAGGAAACCAGATATTCAGGCTGTGTTTTGGGTAATGGAGAAGTCAAGCCAGAGATTTCTAAGATAGAAGCTGTAGCCACAGTCCTATCCCTGAAACAAAGAAACATGTCAGATCATTTTTAGGCTGGCTGGTTACTATCAGAGATTTGTTCCCAACTTTGCCTAGTTAGCTACTCCCTCATTGAACTCCTGAAGAAACGGTTCACAAATAATGTGAAATGGTCCCCAGAGTGTGATGAAGCTTTTGGGCCATCAAGGCTGCATTATGTTCAGCCCTGTTTTACAAAGCCCAGACTTTAAAAAATAGTTTTTGTTACAGATAGATGCATCACAGATTGCCCTAGCTGTAGTCTTGAGTCAAAATATAGATGGGAAGGAACATCCCATCCTATATATCAGTAGGAAGTTGCACAATAGAGAAAAAGGTATTCCACCATTGAAAAGGAATGCCTTGCAGCAAAGTGGGCCATGGAGTCCCTTAAGTTTTATTTGCTAGGAGATGACTTTGTACTTCTAAGGATCATAATCCTCTCTGTTAGCTTAACCAAATGAAGGATAACAATTCCAGAATCACAAGGTGGTACCTGACACTACAGCCATTTAAATTGAAGGTGATATAAAGTCCAGAAAAGAGAATGTCAATGCTGATTTTCTGTCAAGATATGAATCAGGAATTGCAAATTCTGAAGGTTGAAAAAAATGTGTGTTTAAACTCCACTTTTGCTGTACTGGTTGTTATGGAGAAAAAGGGATACTGCATACGCTGACAACTGTAAAGATTATGAGCTAATGTTAAAGGAGAATTTAAAGAAAGTTTTGGAAACCTGTTTTTTCAAATGGGTTCCCTTAAAGAAGGAGGCATGTGACAGGGTCAAATAAGACCCTGTCCCATTTGTTATGTAGAAAGAGTTAAATGCAAGGATCTGTTTTATCCTCTTCTGTTCTGTCTTTTGTCTGTCTGACTGCAGTCAAATTTTCTTGTAAGACCTAGGAACTGGCCACTCTGATAGTCTCGCTATTCCCCCATCTGCTATCTCTCTGTCTTACTTGCTGTTCTATCTTTTCTTACCCCTTGAGTATCTGAAATTATAAATATGTGTGACTCTTTATGTGAAAGTGGGATCCCTTGGTTTGAAAATGTATATGGTTATATTGTTGAAATGATTGCAAGAAGCTATTTGGAGGAAGCTGACAAGAACATTTTCTGAAAACAGGATGTTTTCTTAACGAGTTCCCAGACAAAGACTTAAAAAAGAGCAGCAATACTTTTGCTAGAGAGAGACTGAAACTTGAAATTAGACATAACCTCAGATGTAGGACTTTGTTTTCTTAGATTTTACTGCCTTTGTAAATAGTTATACTGAAAAATGTATATTTTATTTTACTGTTATTGGAAAAATAAAATGCTACTTGTGAATATTGTACCTGCTCCTGGTCTTCCTATGCTTTTGACCTGTGCCTCAATGACAAGGGAAATATACATTGTTGCAATAATAACTTTTTGCTCTATCCAAAACAATATTTTAAAGCCAGAAAAATCACAACTCTGATTAGTATCTGTATTTTCAATTTTTGTTGCCATTAAGAGAAGCAGCAAATAAAGTGCACAATCATCTTCTCGCCCACCCAGTCTATTCTTCCATAGAAGTTGTAGAGAATCAAGACTCACCATTGCATTACTAATTTGAAGCTGGGGATCACTGAGGAGGAGAAGGATCTAGCAGAGATGGTAACAGGAGCATGAACAATTCTGCCTAATGCAGGAAAGTGGCCATAAAGGTGAACAAGATGCTGGGGTGTATAGCGAGGGGGTCCTCATCCAGGCAGAGAGAACTGATCTGCCCTCTACAGGTCACTGGTCAGGCTGCATTTGGAGTACTGTGTGCAGTTCTGGAGGCCATACCTGAGGCAGGATATCAAGCTACTGGAGGGAGTGCAGGTGGAGGGTAAAGAGGATGATACAGGGAATGGAGGAGAGACTATGAGAACGGGCTGGGGAACTGAATATGTACACTCTGGAGGAGAGGAGGGATGGGGAACATGATCTGAACTTTCAAGTATCTGAGGGAATCAACAAGGATGGAGCCAACAGGGTTTTTAAATTGAAGAAGGGACACTAGAGGGCATGGGCTAAGAATAGAGGGGGAAAGATTTAGGAGGGAGATGAGGAAGCATTACTTCACAGAGAGAGTGATGTCAAGTGGAACACCCTGCCAGAGAGGGTGATATCATGCAAAACTGTGAGTAGCTTTAAAAGGCCATGGGACAGAGAACAGGGAGAGTATGGATGCTGAGAATGGCAAAGGGTGGACAAAAGGGGAGGGTGGGTCAGCTGCAACTTAGTGGAGCTAGCTGCACACTTCGGCAGATGTTGATAAACCAGAAGGTCTGTTTCGCTAGCACATTCGTATGTTCATAATTTCATGTACAGTAAGCCATGATTCTGATACACAGTAGCTGTGACACCAGGATTATATATTTCGCATAAGCACCAAAGGTATCAGACACAGGGAGCAGACTTCCACAATCACATGAACTGCCATAAGTTTTCACTTTTCAAATGTTATATGGGTCTTTTCCATGGCTCTTACTTGTATAGGTTTCAAGTGAATATTTCTTGATATGAGGAATTGCAAAGTCTGCTAAAGGATTGCAGCAGATGACTCCTTGTCTGTGCCCCCCATAACTTGTAGACAGACAGGTAGGATTCCACCCAGAGGTAGGGGCCTAGCCCTGGTACCATGCCAGGAACCACTGGAGCTGCCCACAGGGGTGGGTAACCTGGAGGGTGGAGGGTGAGGGGTTAAAAGAGCTAAAGCCAGCAGCACTCCATCATTTCAGCACACCTCTTCAGAGAAACATAATGGCTTTTTTGGGGATGTTAAATGCATACAGTATTGTCTTTCTTGCTTTTTGAAGATTTTGCAGTGCTTCACAAGTTGGCAAAAAGTAATCACCACAGAGTCTCACCATATATTCTTCCTCTCTACTGCCATGATGAGTGAGCAAATTTGTATGCAACAGTTACAGAATGTGAAATACCGTGATGATTCTCGGTATTATGACTGACAGAAACCCAACACATTTGTTTTCTTAGGTGGAAATATTGTGAGGACAAGTAAGCTCTTATGGTATTATCTCAGTGCCATCTCCAATTTGGGGTCCACATCAGGGTGCCCACACTGCCTAGTGGAAGAGGGAAGAAAACACTGTACACTGTTAGAAAGTACAAGCTGGACAGAGCCAGTGATGGATAACTCCATTTGCGCTCACATTAGCTACATCAGCGTTTGTTTGAGGAGGCTTGTATTTCTACAAATCTGAACTGGTTAGTCATAATTTTAAGTCCTCTATTCATAAGCACACTTCTCCAGTGCCTTGGACAGTAGGAAATGGCTGAGATCAGCCTACAGATTTCAATGTATTCATTACTATTGCCATTATAAACTGGAGTCATGGCTGCTTTTTCCAGTTTCAATGACTTTCTGAGTAGTCAAGGAGAAGTTTAATATTTAAGTTATTGGGACAAATCAGTTCATTCAAAGCCACATTTATGAATCTGATCAACTACTTAGCACACACTGAGGAAAAACTCAGCCAAAGACCACACTGATCCAGGCTTCATGGCGATTCAAAATATGTCATTTGACAGAGTGATTCATACTTATGAGAAGTAGGCCTTACTCCCTGATGACTAAAGTGAACATAGAACCAGTCTTCCAACAACTGTCAGTACAACCAGCTGACTGGCTTCTGAGGATGAAATCTGATGCCCAATACTATGTGGACAATTGCATGTCATGGGTTACTCGGTACCTGTGCAGTGTTCTAAAGGTTTCAGTAACTTCCTTCACTGGGTAACAGCTCAAGAAACAAAGAATCAAGACATTGTTTACTATCTCGATTAATTTTTGTTCATAGAACCAAAGCAGTTTCCAGTCTGTGGGCAAATGCTGACCACTTTCATTGAATCATGTGGTCTCCGCTCCCTGGAAAATCAAGCACCGAGCTTGTTGATAATGTTCCTGGTCATAGAGATCAATGCAGTGAGGCTGAAGTGTTGCTTGCCCCACAATAAGAATGATGCACTGAGGGGTCTTTGAGCAAAGCCATAGCAGCTAAAAAGATAATCCTTTGGGAGTTACAACAGATAGTGGTGCACCTCAACTTTGCCTGTTGAGTTATACCCATGTGAAGGACCTTCTTGTGGTAGATGGTGAGTTGGGAACAGGTACCTGGAAGTCTCACCATTGGATTCGAGTGACAGGGATTTAATGAGAGGACTTGCAGGTTTGGTAGATATTTATTGCCCATTTAATGGCGATCTGTGTGGCCACAGACAGTGACAGCTAGGAGCTGAAACTAAGCACAGACACTTCAGGAGCACTAGGTTTTGGGGCATACTTTCATAGGAATGATGTGCACAGAGTGGCCCTCCCATGGGCAACTGCCGGACTCCACAGACAAATAACATTGTTGAGTTCTTCACAATTGTGCTGGCTTTGTGCATGGGGGGATCTGGGCTAGATAAGGCTACTTTGATCTGACAATATGGGTGTGGTACACACTACAAATTGGCAGTCGAGTGTTAACGGTTCATTGGGTGGCCTCATGAGACAATTTGTCCTGAAATGCATGTTGCCAAATGTCAATTTTAAAGCTATACATGTCCATGGCATTGAGAATGGTATTGCTGATGATTTATTTTGCTCACAGTGGCAAGAATTCAGGGAGTTGGCTGCAGCAGCAGAATAGAATCTGTGATCGGTACTGCCATTTCAGTGTAGGCAGCTACCTTGAGACCGGGAGTGCATAGGTGATGCTACTGCTCAAAGACCAGAGCAGCCTACTGACATGGCATGGAGCATTACATGCAGTCTGAGTTGAGGCAGGATGGCCAAACAGCTAGCCTATTCCAGTTGACCAACTCTACAGTTATACTATGGACATCAAATGACAGGTGCTGATGCCAGGGGTTGTGGGAAAGCACCGGCAAGCCTGTCATGGTTTTCCCAAGTTTGGTCTTCATGGACACAACTTGTTTCTTCAAGGTTTGGAAAGTCCTTGAAGGGTGGGATTAGAGGCATACCAAGCTGTCAGACTTCTGGTGCCCAATTACCCCAGTGATTCTCAATAGGTGTGGGTAGTCCCTCAGTGGTTTGATGGACTACATATGAGGTCACTTTATTTCAGACCCCATTTGCCTGGCATTTTGTGGGGCATTCTGTCTCAGAATTGGTGCAGACTGCACAAACTGGGGCCGCAGCTAACCTGGCAGATTCAGGTGTCACAGAGAGAGTCCAGAGGGGTTCTGTGTGCAGCAGTGATGAAGCAAAACAAATCAGAAGGACAGCGACTGCTGGTGAATGGTGAAGGCCCTGGCTGGGTCAGCATGGGACATAACAATCCTTGATGGCCACCTACATGGCCTTCTGCCAGGTGGAGAGTGGACTTCTTATGGCATGCAGATGGCAGGGTATAGCCCTAGCAATGGCATACTGTTTGAAGGAGGTGAGCAAGGGAATGAGGAAGAAGAGATCTATGATTCTATAATGAGGTGGCAAAGGCAGTAAAGGAAAAGAAAACAGCATTTAGAAAGTATAAGAATACCCAGAAAGATGAAGACAAGGAGGTACATCTGGCAAAACAAATCCAGAAGCAAATGGTTTGATATCTTTTATTGGACCAACATTGATGTTACAAAAAGAACAAAGTGCCTAAACTTTGGACCAACAAAGTCCTTCCTCAGAAGCTTATGGCAATTATTTAGAAAATCACATACTATTAACACCCAGATCATGCATTAAAAAACTTGAAAGAAGTTTAATTGGTTTAAAATACTCATTTAAACCATAACTGAAGTTAAAATAAGAAGAACTAGATTTCACCAGTTTGCTATTAGCTGAGAAGTCTTCCAAGGTCAAATGTCTACAGAATAAGATAAGAATCCTTTGAGCAGAAAGTTAAACTAACTTAAAAACTGAATGTCTAAGTATGATATGCAAATACAGTCTGTTAAAATGTGATATATTACTGTATGTTAAAAAAACTATAGAACAGAAATTTTCTATATATGGCATTAAGTGGATTTAAAGTAAAGTTTACCTAGTGTGAGAAACTGTTTCACACATTTATACAGTATAAAACCTATATGGAGACATTTTCCCAACTATACACTCACCCAAGTACTATATTCCATGAACACTGAGACCTTTCAGTGCTATAACAAGATTTTACACAAGACGGTATAAATTGTCAGTATAAGTGGCAGATTAAAAACACACCTGTCAAGGACCCTAAGTAAATAAGACCATGCATCCTGACATGTTCAGAGTTCAAAAGTGTGTCATTATAAAATCAAAATACTGTATGTAAAGAAACATTATAAGGAATCTAGTTAGCAGGCAGTATATATTCACTATCTGTGAGAGCCAAGATTCCTAACCCATCATCATTTCCACTGATTACTACAATATTTACCCAATGGAATTTAACTTGTGAGGGACCCCAAAATAAATGAAATCATGCATCCTGGTATGTTCAAAGTTCAAAATGTGTCCGTATAAAATCAAACTGCTATATGTACAGTAACAGAAAAAGGAATCTGAATAAAACTCCAATTAAATTACCCTCCATGGGGAAGATAACTAGTTAGAAGGAAGTAATATACACTGTGTGTGTGACCTAACAGTCCAAACACACTATAACATCATTATGTCAAGTATCTGAATATAGGCCATACACAAATATAGCCACAACCCCCACATCCACACCCACCATACCAACATAACCCCCAAAAAAACACCATACCCCACCCCCACACACAGTTTTTGGTGAGAAACCAACATATTGATAACCCGTTAAAAGGAACTCTATAAATAGTTTTTGCATCTTCGCCCTGCTCGCTGCCCCCCCATGCCCAGGCTTATCCTCTGGACAGGGCCACCGAGCGGGCACCCCCTCCCAAGGAACTTCAGTCTCTTTGCCCAAAGAACTTCAGTCTCTTTGCCATGGCTTACCCCAGGACAGGGCCATGGGAGCAGGACTCCCGGTGGGCATCAGTCTCCAATGGGAGCAGTGGTGCAGGTGGGCGCTGCCATGAATGGAGCTGGCATATTTTTGGTAGTCTGAATCATGAGGCGGAGATGTGCAATACGCCAGTGGCTACCCTGCCCCTGAATGTGTGGCGCTAGCAATGACGGGCACGCCCAGCCTCTGCCAAAGGTCCGCAGTGCGCTGGACACTCTTTCCCCCACCTCAGAGAAGGAAAGCAGTCCATGGGTGCTTAATCCTAGTCTCCCTGGCAGCTCTTCTGACTCCCAAGTCCATCACCGAACTTGGGATGTCAGCGCCCACAAGCAGATGCCTTGCCAGTGTGCCAGTGGCGAGCAAAGGAACTCCATAAATATTTAAAAAAAAAAAAGACACAGTGAAGTCCTATTATATGTCCATCTTCTTAAGTAAACGCCTGTGTAAGTTTAAGTAGGATAATTTGACATAAACCCCAAATTGATGTTCATGCCATCTTCCAGCATACTGAGAAGTAAAATAAGCCTGATCTCATAATCCCATCTCTGGTTTGTACTTTTGAAATGTTGTTTTAAACCATTACTGACAAATCTGAGATTGAGTGGTCTGTCTGAGAGAAGTGCTGCCCCACTGGTTTTTCAGACATCTTCACATTAATAGCATGTATGTGTGAGTTAATTCTAGTGCAGTGTGGTTGCTTTTGTCTCTCCACATACCCTGTTTGAGGAAATTTCTTGCACTGAATGAAATAAACAACATTACTTGATGTACATGTACAAGTCCCCTATATCCTGAATTGTCCGTTTTGTGATGTAACCACACAATCCAAAGTGGAAATAATCTCACAAGTCCTACATCTGGATTGATTACAGGGTTGTGTACCATTTAGTGTCATGGTATTCTGTTCCAGTGCAAGTTTACTCCTAACAATCAGGCTTGCTAAATTTGGTGGTTGTTTAAAGATAGTAGTGGTAGTTGTTGAAAATACAATTTAAGGTCTCATCCTCACTAAATATTGGGTGGAGGTCCTTAATAATCTCACATAGAAGTTCCAGGTCAGGATGATACGTGACTACTATGTGCATTCTGTTGGTAGTAGTCCTTTCCCTTTACGAAGTAGTTGTTTCCTTGGTACCTGTGTTGCATGTTCTACTGCTCTGTCAATTTCTCTGGAAGAGTGTCCCTGCTCAATAAAGGTTTATTCAACATAGCCAAATGCGCATCTCTGTCTTCCTCATTTGATCAGATATGGTGATACTAAAGTGCTTGACTGTAACGTGAGAAATTTTTTGCATGGCTCCGGGATTACTGTTCCTGTGTAAGTATCTCTGTCTATCTGTTGGCTTCCTGTATGTACATGTATATAAGGTTCCATCCTTGATGGTGACAGTGGTGTCCAGAAAATTAACACTGGTGGCAGAATATTCCAGGGAAAGCTTTATGGTTGGGTGGAGGTTATTAAGTTCTGGATGAAAATTCTATGTGTCAGTGCCCTCTGTCCAAATTATAAACAAATCATCAATGTGATAGAAATAAGTGAGTGTTTTTGTGTACAGTGCCTTAAAAATCATCCTCCTCCATCCTGGTGTCCATTGCTGTTCCCATAGTTGAACACAATGTTTACCATTGAAGCTGAAGTTGTTATGTGTCAGAATGAATTCAGTTAGTTTCCCACCACTTCAGGCTCGATGTTTTGGTCTAATCCTTTCTCATGTTGGTATTTAAGGCAGGCTGAAATGCCATCTGTGTGTGGAATATTAGTGTAGAGCGATGTTACATTCATCATGACTAAAATGGTAATAGGCAGTAAGTCCTTATAGCCAGAAAGTTTACATAGGAAGGTGTAGTGTCCTGGATATAACTATCACTTTCTATAACCAGCAGTTTTAAAATAGATTCTACATATCCTAAGATCCTTTCAGTCAGGGTACCATTGCCAGAGACTATGGGTTTTCCCAGATTGTCAGGTCTATGTATTTTAGGCAGCATGTAGAATGTCCCTGGCTTGGGTACAACAGGGATGAGGTCACTGTCTGTTTTAGACATGGTTAGGAAATTATCTAATTAAGTCCTGTAGTTCTCTTGTATAGTTTGTAGTAAGGGTCACTCCCCAGTTCTCTCTAGTAGGTATGGTCAGTTTGCTGTCTGTAGGCTTCATTAATATAGTCCTCTCAATTTAATAACACCATTGCAGAGCCTTTATTCCCTTTTTTTATGACAGTGTTGTTCAATTTCAGTGTAAAGCCCTCCATTCCAATGGAGAGAGGCTGTAATGGGTCTGCTTTTGCCTATTAAGAATCTGACTGGTAATTCTCTGGCAAAAGCAATGAATGTAATTGTCCAGCTTCTCATTACGCCCACTTGGGGGTGGGGTATTTATTTGCTTTTGGTAACTGGGTAAGTGCATTAGGCAAGAGGCCCGCTCTATTTTCAAGCATGACCTGAACAGTACATCGCATAAAGCAGCGAAGTTACCACAAAACAGGTACAGATCATTAGCAGAACAGGCATCCAAAGAGATAGACATCATTTTGATAAATAAACAATCAAGCAACTACATAACAGAGTTGACTTCCACAGAGAAGATCAAGGTATACCAACAGCAGTAGCCATCCATGCATGGATGGATAGGACCAATAACACAGTCAGGCAATACAGTACAGTTCAGTATACCAACACCTAGCTGGAGCAGAATAAGGATGAGTAGGAGGAGTACTGGGATGCTAGGTACAGTGGCAGGAATCGAGTGCTTGAAGGTGGGGAAAAAAGTGCTGATTTAAAGGCAGAGTGAGATAAGGAGTTTTTAAATAGACTGGTAAGGAGTTCCAGAATTTAGGGCAAAATGGGAGAAGGCTTGCTTCCCATCTTGGTCGAGCAGAGAGGGATGGAGGCAGAGGTTGATTAGATGACCTTAGTGTGGGAGTATGCAACAAGGGTGAGCATGGCACCTATACAGTCTGGGTGGGGGTCCGTTCATGGAATCAATAAAGCAACCCAGTGAGAAGGAGCACTGGAATAAGGGGACAGCCAGCACAAAGTGGAGTAGAGGGCAGTGGTGAGTTAGTTGAGGGACAGAGAGGCGAATCTACAGATGTTATTATATGAGATGTCCCACTTGTGAAGGATTCCTGCATTTGCATGGGAAAGAGTGGGAGAGTATACAGAAGCCAAGGAGTAGTACCCCATGGCCACAGAGATTCTGGCAGCAGGGGTTAGGGAGTGGCACACACAGTAGGCTGCTCCTAGTTTGGCATTAACAGATTTACATACCTCATTGGATATGTACAGAGAAATCAAGAACGGATCAAGGGTTACTCCAAGGTATTTGAAGGAGTCGGTAGACGACACTTTGTACCTCACACAGCTAAGCACGTGGAGCTTAGACTCAGCAGAGATTTCCTAGCAGACCCAAACAGCATAGCCTGGGTCTTAGGTAGGTTAAGAATTAGTAAGTTGGAGGACAGCCATTGCTGGATCTATTTGAATGCGGAGGACAGGTGGGCATTAATGTCCAGGACAGAATGAGAGGCGATGTAGAGAACCAGATCATCAGCATACATGATGGAGCGACAGTGGGGAAGTGAGGAGGTAGTATCATTAATGAATATCGAAAGAGTAGTGGTCCCAGGATGGAACCTCAGGCACACCACAGGAGATGGGACCTGTGGATGAAAGAGCTTTGCCAAAAGAGATGGATTGAGTATGGTTGGTTGGTAGCTACTGAACCATGATAGGGTGGATCTGAGGTGCCCAGAGATGTAGTTTGTTTAGGAGAAGAGGATGGTTAACCATGTCATATACCTTAGTGAGGTCTATGAACATGGCCCCTGTGAGTAGACCTTTGTCCATGCTGGACTTAATGTCACTGGTCAGTAGAGTGAGGGTGGTGGCGGTGCTATGTCCAGCCCTAAAACCATGTTGAGTGGGAGAGTGAAGATTAAAGTTCAGTAGGTGAGCAGAGATCTGGAGGTAAATACATTTCTCTAAAATCTTGCTGAGGGTTGGTAGCAAGGCTATGAGATGGTAATTAGATAGGACTTTGGGGTCACCTTTCTTGAAGATAGGGACTATATTGGCAGTTTTCCATACTGAAGGCACAGTAGAGGTGCATATAGACAGATTAAACAGCCTAGTGATAGGAGTAACAAGGAAACAGGCCCCAGTCTAGTATGTGGTTCAATACCATCAAGCCCAGGGCTTCATGCTGGGGATAGACTGAAGAAATCTGAGAACATCCGACTGAGTAATATTAGACAGGACAAATGGCAGAGTAGTAGGCAGAGGGGATAGGGCACTGGATGCTGAAGGGAGGCGTTTAGGAGCCTCAATAAAAAGGGAGTTGAAAGCATCAGCTATCGTGGGGGTTGTTGCACACAGTATCATCAATTAGCATATCCTTGAGGGTGAGTGGCTTGGAGTTCCCCAGGATCTCATTTATCTGACTCCAGTACTTCTTGGGGTCAGAGGCTGTGAACCGAGGAGGCTCTGGCAGTAGTTGCTCTTGGCAGCACATACTTTTTCTTGCAGGCATTTTGTAGAGTCTGATAAGCAACAAAGTCTATATGCACAGAGCAGGATTTCCACTTAGACCAAAGCTATTGTTCCTTTGAGTAGTTGAAGGAGAGGCCACTTCAGCCACTTGGTCACCTTTTCTTTGACTATCTGCATTGAAACAGGGATATGTTTAGACTGTAAGGCTGGCAGAGTGGCATTGAAGTAGTCAGTGGCCAGGTTGATATCATTTGTATGGCATAAGGGGGGCCAGTAAGCATGTTTCAAATCACATAGGAACACTGAGATGTCCAGAGCAGAGAAGTTAGCAAAGGACAGAACTTTGGGGAAGTAGTGTTAGCCAAGGCATCCCTAACACACAGTAGACAGGGCAGTGTCACTAATGGTGTCAGGCAGAACCCTGAAGAGGAATAGCAGTCCTTGCAATTGGTAAGGATCCAGTCAATCATCAAGCGACAGAGGTTGTTGTGGGTTAACCAAGTGTGGGAAGAGATGAGTTGGTCGAGGTTGGCCTTACTGATTATGGAAGCTGTAAGGTGGAGTTGGGACCCAGTCATTCAAGATTAAAACCTCAGACAGATCACCTTGTTGTTCTTAGGGCAGGAATCAGACCAGTGATCTCCTCTAGTCCAGGTTTGCTATTTCTGGGGGTGAGTACACCCCAAATATGTGTAACTTCTTGGTACCCTCTAGGAGCAGAAGACAGTGCAGTACCTCATTGAGTGGTGGATCAAGCTAGGTGTTGGAAACAGTGTGACATTCAGGTGTGACTTGTAATATAGTGCCAGGCCACCCGCTCTTTTGAGGATGCCCGGTCTGCATGATACAAGTTATAGTGGATAGGCACAGCTGTTGTCCAGGACAGTTGGTTTTAACCTTGTTTCAGATAGAACAAGGATGTTAGGGTTGTTTACTTGAACCCAAGCTTCTAGCTCAGAGAGATTAGCAAGTAGACTGCAGATGTTTAGGTGAGCAAAGGATAGGCCAGGAGCATGAGGAAGCAGGTGGGTGGTGAGAGGTGGGATTGGTTAAGGTAGATCGAGGGGCCGAGATTGATTCAATATCCTGGCTAATGAGAGAGTTAGGGTAGTGACCCATAGAAAAGCAAGGGCTATAGCACAAGAGACACTAGTAGGGAGGTAATCCTCATAAGTACCAAATGTCTTATGAAGGAGCTGAGGAGTTTGTAGCTAAGGTAAACTAGAGGTGGAGGTATGGCAGAACCTTCAGCTATCAGGGTTAGAATAAAAGTAATTGCAAGTGGACTCCTCAGCAGGGGGGTGGGCCTGCAGCAAGGGATAAGGAGCTGAGGCCAGTAGAGCAAAGAGCTGAGGGCCCAAGGAGATACAAAGCTAGCCTAGATAACATTGTGGAGATAGAGTGCAGGAGATACTCGTGCAAAGTAGGAGCAAACAAAGGGGGGACTTAAGAGAGAAACTTGGGTCAGGTAGAGGAGTAGTGGAAAACAACAAGGAGGACTACGGGAACAGGCAGGGTAAACCACCATAGAACTGTAACTAAAATGAGAAAGAAAAGTGAGCTTTGTTTCCAGGTTAAGGATGACCCCTAGTGGACAGGTGATAACCTGCAGATGAGATTTCTCACAGCTAGAACAGGGAACTTATGGACAATCTCATATGCAAGACCTATATAGTAAACACAGCTAAGGGTGGAGAGTATTGGGAGGTGGATGGGGAGCAGCCACGAGCTGCCATGGGGGAGAAAGTGCCCTGAGCAGAGTCTAAGCCACCTGAGGCTATGGATCCAGCTGAGTGCTGTGCCAAGTTATGGAGAGAACTTTTTTATTTGTCAATATAATTTTTATTCAGACATAAGATATATGCATACAGAAAGACAGGTTTACACAATATGAGACTCATATTCTTATAATTATGGAGTCATATATTGTGTGTGTGTGTGTGTGTGTTTATATATATATATATATATATATATCTATACAGTGTGTCTTTAAGTACATTTCATATGTTAGCAGCATCAGTGTGACTTCATTTATATTTTCAGGTCACAGCAATACAGGACAGAATAAGGGAGAGAGCTGGAGCACCCCTCCACTCCAAATATCACCAAATGGGGTCTCCTCAAAGAGTAAAGAGATTTGCTTTAATAGCAGCCATCAGGGGCTCCAGAGCTTCAAAAGACCTCATGTTGCCCCATGGCCATGAACTGAGCCTTCTCTATCTTCATGCATAGTCCCATGTTATCCACTCATTGTTGGACGCTAGGGGCGAGGTTGTCATCCAACACTGCGCAGTTGTCTTGCAGGCATTAACTAGTGCCAGCGACCATAAGGCCCTGTGCTGTGCCTCCAGGCGATCAGGGTCAGCCCCTAAAAGAAGTTCAGCAGGGGTAAAGGGGAGGCAAAGCCTATGACACAAGTCAATATATAATGTATTTCACTTCAAAGGCCACAACCTTGGGACACACTAAGGCCAAATGTATAAAGTCAGTGTGTGCTACCTTGCACTTCAGGCAATTTTAGATTTTGAGGGATCCATTTTATTTACCCTAACTAGAGTAAAATAAGCCTGATGCAAGAAATTAAATTGCACTTGTCGAACCTTATTGCTCCTAGAGCACACATTCAAATGGCTACACGCTTGCCTCCAAAGTTGTTCATTCACCATCCCTCCAAATTCCGCTCTCCATTTATTAATGATTCTGGTAAGGGCAGCACACTCCCACCCCAAAGAGAGATAGAAAGTGGCCATCAATTTGGTACCAGGTTGCAGAAAGAACAGACCCTCCTCAAAAGCAGAAAGTGGTGCCCAACCAACTTCTGATCCTAAGGTATGGCTGAATACATTCCTAAGTCGGAGATAATAAAAGAAGTTTCTAGGTATGTTCCACTTAGTGTTAAGATAGGCTAAACTCACCAGCCTTTCCCCTCATACAATTGACAAACCCATTTAAGTCCTTTACGCTCCCAAGCTTTCAACCTCTGAATCAAAACTAGAGTACAAGATGTCTTAAGCTTAACCACATCCAATCTTAAGGTCATTTTGGTGGGGTAGTCAATCTCCCAATTGACTGGTGCACACCAAACCAAGCCTCAATGATCGATGCTGCAAAGGGGTTTGGGTGCTCCAGTATCACTCCTGACCAAAGTACTTCAGCTAGCAGCCTCCCCATGTACTGATCACTGCCCAATTCCTCAATTTCTAACCATCCCAAGACTCTCCCTGTAGGCCAGTGGGTAGAGCAGTAAGCTGAGCTGCATAGTAATAAAACTTAAAATTTGGGAGGCCTAATCCTCACATTTCTGTGGTAGCTGAAGAATTGCCCTTTGAACCCTAGCAGACTTGCCTCTCCAGATAAATCTGTGAACAATGGCATCTATTTTCCTAAAGTGATTTTTGAGAGTTCGATCGGTAAGGACTGATACAAATATAATAGTCTTGGTAACACCATCATATTTATGACCCCCACTCTCCCCATTAATGATAGCGGCAGGGCAGTCCATCTCTCACAGTCCGCAGCTACTGCCCCAGTAAGAGTCTATAATTCAAACTGTAGATAGCATGTGTCCTACTAGAGAGATACACCCAAGGAACTTAATTTTGGAGACCAGCTGTAAATGATGAATCAGAGACCGTCTGTCCAGTGTACCTATTGGTAAGACCTCACTTTTGACCAATTAATCTTGTGGCCCCAAATGGACCCATAGTCCTGCAGGGTGGCATGGACCTTGGAAGGTCCTCAGCTGGATTTTTAAGGTACAAAAGGAGATCATCAGTGTACATAGCTAACTTATGTTCGCTATTATTCACTCAGAAGCCTCTAATATCTACACTCTTCCGGATGACTCCTGCTAGTGGCTCTAGGGACAGTATGTACAACGGAGGGGAGAGTGGGCAGCCCTGCTATCCTCTGCCCAACGTGAATCTAGAGGTCAAACGCCCATTTACTATGATTTGTGCTGCTGGTTCAGTGTAGAGAGTTTGAATCAAGAAATAAAGTGTGGGCCAAATCCCAACCTACCTAGGGTGGTGAGGAGGTACCCCACTCCACTTGATCAAATGCTTCTCAGCATCTAGTGCCAAGATAGCTGCCCCATGCTTATTTTTAGATTTCTCTCACTGGTGTGCAATGCTTAATGTTCTCCAAATGCTGTATTTCCTGCCGGCCCTTTACAAACCCAGTCTGGTCTTGATGTATTAATTCAGGTAGCAAAGGATCCAGTCTAGAGGCCAGGGCCTTGGCCAACACCTTATCATCAGCTGTTGACAGCGAAATAGGTCTATAGGAAGCACACCAGGATGGATCCTTGCCTGCTTTGGGGAGAACAGTAATGGTCACCCGATCGGTGGAGGGGCAGCCTTCCCAGGGCCAAGCTTTCCAACAGCAAGTCAGTTAAAGGTTCGAATAACAAGTCATGGCAACATTTAAAGGGTCTATTGGTAAGCCATCTGGTCTGGGTGCTTTCCCACCCTGAGACTCTTAATAGCTAAACTAATCTCTGCTTGCAGAGCTGGGCCTCTAAAGTTTCAGCCTGTTACTCCGGAGGATTTCAATGAAGCTTTATCCAAAAACGCTTGTATTTGTTCGGGGTTGGGGAACCTCGATGTATGTAGCTGTTTATAAAAGTCATCAAAGGACTGCCCTACCTCGTCAGGGCTATCAACTAGGACTCCCACCAAATTATGTATCTGAGTTACTGTCCCTCTCCCTCCTTCCTCCAGAGTTGCCAGGCCAGCATTTTCCCTGCCTGATCCCTATCAAAGTATTGACTGCCTAAGATAACAAAATTGTCCTTTCTGAATGAGCACCACACACAGCATTATATTGCCATTTCAGCTTCTGCAAGGTATTGTACAGAGCTTGATCAGGATTCATTCTGTGTGCCCACTCAGTTATTTCAATCTGAGACCTTAAGGCTTCCACCTCCCTAGCCTTAAGCTCGGGCCTCATGTGCTGTATACAAGATGGTTTGGCCAGGTATATAGGCCTTTAAAGCCTCCCATCGCTTGAATTAGAAGTATCCCTTTGTATTAAAAGCAAGAAATTCTCAAGTACAGATATTTATGTATTTCAATATACGTGGTCCTTTAGCAAGAGCGGGTCCAGCTTGCAGGGCCTATTTCCTGTGGCACATTTCCCATTGTGAGATCTACTGTTAGTGATGCATGATCTGAGATTAAGATGGGAGAGTAATTTGCCTTGTAACAGTGGCAAAAGTTGTGACTAACCAGCACCCTATCTATCCTGGCATATCTTATCCATGTACCTAAATAAGCTGCCAACTGCCCAACCTCAAAGCCCGGCCCTAATACCTGACACAATGCCATCCTCCTCCAGCTCTGCCACTCCCATAAATACCCCCATTCTATTTAAAAGCCCTCTCCATACATGATACAGTGAAGCTACTCAAACATCTACCTAACCACGGCTCCTCCGGATCTGATGGCCTATCTCCAGTCTTTCTTAAGCTGATCTCTTGCGATTGCCAAGCCACTCACCTTCATCTTTAACCTTGCCCTTTCCACCTCCTCCATGCCTGACCCATGGAAGATAGCTAAGGTTATCCCCATTCTTAAATCCGTGACCCCAAATCCTCTAACAATTACCATCCGATATCCATCCTCCCTCATCTCAGTAAACTACTTGAGAGAGCAGTCCTGATCAGCTCACTGAGTACATAAACAAATACCTCTTATGCAACCAACAGCATGGCTTTTGCAAGAATCATTCCATCGCCACTGCCCTTGGTCTACTGACTGACCACATCCTCTCTAACATGGATAATGGTAAAGCACCGGGGCTGTCTTCGTTGACCTCTCAAAGGCTTTGACATGGTTGACATGCTCTCCTTACCTCCAAGCTTAGCCTCCTTGGTTGTTCTCAGAAAGTCACACGCTGTCACTAGCTACCTTACTGATCACTCACAATTCGTGTGTATTGGTCAAACCTGCTCCCCACTCTGCCTGTCTCTGTGGGGGTCCCTCAAACTCAATCCTGGGTCCCCTCCTTTTCTTCTTATTAGTTCATGCACTTCCCTTTGACTGCTTCAACTGTAACTCTCTCCTGTATGCGATGACCTTGTCCTCGTCCACAGTGACAATCCACAGTTGCAATCTCCTCAGTGTTCTCACACAGCTATGCTGCAGCCCATAGCTGGTTCTCAAAAAATTTCTCATAGTAAATGTCCCAAAAACTAAATCCATGCTGTTTGGATCTAAGCTCTTCCTGGCCAAAACTAAAAGTCATGCTCCCTTATGCATTCTCACCCCAGATGGTACAGCCCTGGAGGACTTCAACACCTACAAATATTTAGGAGTACTGCTCGACCCTCTCTTATCTTCACTGATTATGCAAATTCCTTTGTCAGAAGGTTCCATCAAAGTTAGAGCCGCCTGTAGATTCAGGCAATACTTACCCTGAAGCTAGACTAGCCACTGTCCAGGGTAATCTTCTCCCTATTCTTGACTACTGCTCCCCTATTTATGCCAGGATCTCAGCTACTGCCATGGCTAAACTCTCCACTGCCTACAATAGCACCTGTCACTTTGCTTTATTGGCCTCGTTCTCCACCCACCACTGCACCCTCTATAATACCCTTGGATGGCTACCACTGCATAGTCAATTTGACCTAGCCCTCTGCTGCATGGTGGACAATGTCATCCACACGGCTCCAGAATCCCCTAACTGCCCTTCTGAAAACCCAAACACTCCTCCGTAACCTCCGCTCAAATGGTACCCCTCTAGCTGTTCCTAGGTATCCATCAACATGGGTAGCAGAGCTTGGTCTGCAGCTGCCCCCTGCAGTGGAACAAACTACCAACTGAACTCTGTTCCATTGACACACACTCCAGTTTCAAGTCCCACCTAAAAGTCTGGTTCTGGCAAACTCATCCTGCCAATGCTCCCATGGGTCTCACACAACCCACACTAGTCAACTCCCCAGCCCAGGGGTTACCCACCTACCCACACTAGTCAACTCTCTTGCCTACAACTGTTATATTGTATTTTCACAGTAATATTTGACTTCCTTGCCTGTACATATTGTATACATATTTTTTACTGAGTATTCTGTGTATTACTTGCTCAATGGACGATGCAGTCTCGCATTGTACACTGTGCTTCTGATTTGTTTGTTTTGTACCAAGTCTCTCATGTCCGATATTGAAACCTTGTATTCACTGTTCTCAAATGGACCTATGCATCAAACCTGTACATTGTGTCTACTATTGTGCTTGTATCAAATCTGTTTCATGTGTATTACTGTTACTTTGTACTCCACTGTCACCCTGCGCCATGTGTTGGGCCGGGTCATGCCTGAAAATGGTCCCGCGATCAGTGCACTCACCCAGATATCAAAGTCATAAATAAATAAATAAATATGATCTATGGGCATTAGAACAGAAACTGTAATCTCTGCCGGATGGAAATAAATGCTGCCATGCAACAACTAAACCCACCTCCCCTCAAGAACCCCCAGGGCCCTGGCATTTTTAGAAATCGTCACTGGAGAGGTATTAGATCTATCCAATATGGTGTCTTGCACACAATTAAAGTCTCCTCCAGAATCCATGGACCTGGCCAGGCAACCAATTCAAGGAAGCCTCTGAAAAATTAAGGGTCCTCCATATTGGGAGCATAGATTGAACCCAGATTATAAGCACCAGATCCTGGGATCATCACCCTGGCCAGGCGTATCTACCATTTGGGTCTACGACTCTCCACCACCGTGACCTGAGATCCCCTTGGCAATCATATTGCCACCCACCACTTTAGAAGAAAAGTTAGCTGATACCCATGGCCCACCCATAAAGGCTTCTGTTTTGGGGCATCTACCTAGTCATATGTGTCTCTTGCAGCATAACCACTTGCCCTTAGCTCTTTTCTCTTCTGCTAGGATTTTTTCCTTTTATAACTGACTTCAGCCCATTGACATCCCAGGTTGATATTTTTATAGTATTAGTCATACCAGAATGTTAAAGTCTGAATTCACCCACACTGTATAATGATGAGTCTCTCATTTAGCACATTTTCTTCTGTCTCATTTTTATACTATATAACCAGTTTCCATTTCTCATTAACCATAAATCTTTCCACACAGGAGAGTTCCAGAGGGTCCCAACAGGTGCCAAACCCATACAGCTACTTTAGTTGGGCACCGTCAGGGCACTGTTTTGCTACTCAACCCCGGCCTCCATACCCCTGCTTCCCCATCTTTATCACTACTTCCCCAATAACAACACCAACAACCACCTCCCCTTAGGGCTCAAACTAGCCATCCCAACAGCCCCTGAAAACAAGTGGTGAACATTTTATAGATAGGAGTACCAAATAATGAAGATCCTAAGGCCAAAATGAAGTATCGTTAGAAGCAATCATTAATAATAACAATTTAAACTATTGATCCAAAGTCCCCTTCCTCCTCCCTTCCTGAGTGTAGACCCTACTGTTAAATCAAAAAGTTACTGTTATATAGTTCTCGAGCGAATAGAGAGGATTTAGTCCATACACTCAAGTCCAACATCACATGCCTGATGCCCTCATAGATACCCTGAGCCCCAAGCCCAGTTCGAGTGAAAGAAGGCCTGCATTTGCCATTTTACAATCCCGATAGTGTCCAGGCTGTAAGTTCAACTGGATGCAAGCATAACTGCTTGTAACTTAGCAGTTCAGACCTTGCACAACACTTTGCACAGTGTAAGACAGTGTCCGATTATGCAAGGCCTAGAATGTCACTTGGCAGTCAGAGAGAGAAGGGTGCAAAAATAATTCCACAGGAACTTTTGGATTCAACAAAATTACCTCACTCACCCAACCATCAAGCGAGATGGAGTATTAGTAGGCAAGAGGGAAGTGCTCTACTTCAGCAATCTTTCTAGCTCTTTTGTCGGTGAAGGAAATTTCTCCTGCTCCGTTTTTGGTCATGCTATCCACCTACTAATCGCCACTCTAGGGCAGGAAAATATTGCAGTGCACCTCCTGCCTATCAATTTTAAGCTTGGCCAGATATATAAGTGTGAAAGACCAGCCCATTTTGTATAGTCGGCTTTTATATCACTAAACCTCTGCCTCCTCAAAATGCTTACTGTAGTCTTGAAATACAAAAACTTTTGGTTACCTAGAACAATCGGGCCCTTCTCCTTAGCTTTTCATAGTATGGCTTCTTTGTCCTACGTATCGAAGATATTTTATGAGACAATGCCTTGGGCAAGAAGTCCATGCTTTTGGGCCAACCCTGTGTGCTCTCTTCACTTCACATTGCTGTAGTGCAGGAGGAAGGTTCAGGTGCTTGACCAGCCATGCATGTAACATTCTTTCTGGGTCGTTTCCTCGGTCCCTCGGAGACCAATAATCCGAAGGTTAGACGCCTCGAACCTGTTTTCCTGGTCATCTAATTTTTCAGTAAGATCCTCCACCATTTTTTTAAAGTTTGCTTATCACTGTTACCACTGAGAGTGAATCCTCCAGACTGCCAACTCAATTCTCCAGCTCTATGGTTTGAGTATTGTGGGAGGCTGAGGTTTCAGAAAGTCCAGTTACAACCGATTGAAGGTGGGATATTTGAGAGGTAATGTTATCAAACCCAGACTTCATATCATGTTGCATGAGAGCTAATGTGGCGGAACTCACGCCAGAGACCTTTCAAATCTGACATTCCCTCCTGCACCATCGGTGAATTTATGGATTTCACCAGTTTCCAGGAGCCGTGAGAGCTGCTGTTTAGGTTGGTCCGTAGATCCAAACAATAACTTTGATTGCTTATTTTTACCTTTGCTGGTAGCCATCAAACTTCCCCAGCAATCCCAGCCCCAGAAAATAACTTTTGCCAGGTAGGTACTCCTATTTGCAATGCTTTAAGGCTGAGTGCAGTCAGGAGCTAGGCTAAGCTGCATCTGTCATAGTCAGCCTCAAGCCACGCCCCTATGGAAGAACTTAAGTCTGCAGCCCACAGGAAAATCCCTCTTGCTCCGACTGTAGGTAGGAAAGTATGTGGGTTAGTGGCTTTTAGGCACCAACAATACTTAGAAATAGATCCAAGTCAAGAGTGGGTCATTATGGTAGGCTAACAGCACATAAATTCTTCTGCAGGGCTAAAAGTAGGTATTTCATTTCAGCAGGGCTAAAAGTAATACATTTCATTTTGGCAGGGCTAAAAGAAATAAATGTCATTTTGGCAGGGCTAGAAGCAGGAAAATTCATTTTGGCTGGTAAGTTGTGAAAATAAAGGTAAATAAAGGTCCCTCATGTACTCGATACAAGCACACTAGCAGAGATTCAGTGAAGACTGCTGAACAAAGCTGAGGATAAAATGGAGCCAAACTTGAAATCAGGGCAGACGCTGTCCTTTCACATTACTGGGGATTACGTGGCTGGAGGTCCCACTGAAGCACCGTGGGCAAGAAATCCCCTGAGAATTTGGGACAGCTAGGGATTACGCAGCTGGAGGTCCCACTGCAGCTCCATGGGCAAGAATGCCCGATAATTTGGGAGAGCTGGGATTATGCAGCTGGAGTAATATCAGATGTTTTTACTTCTTATCCATTGAATTGTTACTGTTTGTGATTTCTTCAATGACAAAACAAAGGAAGGCAGGAACGATAGTGAAGGCAGCTAAAGCACTAACAGAGGACGACAGCTAAAGAGGTCAAAAGGGCAAGACCTTCCTCAGGTATGTGGGAAAGATGAAGATAGGGAAGGGATAGTAAGAATGAGGAGGGAGGAAGATCAGAAAGCGGAATACTGAACAATTACTTCGCTCGCTCTTAGTGGTACATGATGGGGGTGCCAGCATGTGACAGTAAGCAATGGGGAGGGGCATGGATACAAGTCCATTCTAAGTGGATATGGTCCAGAAGGATTGAAAGCCTTAAAGGAGACTAAGGCAATGTGGCTGGATGGATTCATCTAAGGGTACTAAAGAACCGATCATGGTGCTGGCCACTCCTCTGGCAGTGCTTTTAGCACCTCAGTGGAGATGGAGGAAGTTCAGGGTACTGAAAGAGGGCAATGCTGTCCTCTGCACAAAAGGGATAGTAGGGAGGATGTTAGCAACTACAGGCCAGTCAGTCTTACATCAGTGGTGGGGACATTAATGAGACACTACTGAAGGAGGGCTCGTGAGAACACCTGGAGAAAAAAAGGCTGCAGGACCCTGGCAGCTTGGTTTTATGGAGAGTCATATTAAACTGAACTTATAGATTTCTTTGACTGGCTTACCAGGGAGGTGGATCAAGGGAGAGCACTGGACATGGTCCATCTGGACTTCAGTAAGACTTTCAACACTATGCCACACAGGAAGCTAGGTAAGAAACTAAGTAGCCTGGGGTGGTGGAGAAAGTGACAAGCTGTGTATCAAAACTGGTTAAGGGATAAAGGGAAAGGGTGGTGGTAAATGGTAACCACTCAGGCAATGGAAGAGTGACTAGTGGGGTGCCACAGAGTTGAGTGCTGGGACTGGTTCTCTTCAGTGTCTTCATGAGTGACACTGCACAGGAACTAGGGGGTAAAGTGTGTGTATTTGTGGATTATACAAAAATCTGCAACAGGGTTGACACTTTCGAGAAGGGTGGAGGGAATGCAAAGCGATCTAAAGAAACTGGAGAAATGGTCTACAGGGTGGCAGCTTGGTTTCCATGCCAAGAAGTGCAGTTGTGCACTTAGGGCTGTGGAATCCTAGGACTGTGTATAAGATGGGGAGTGGAGCTTACAGTCACCAAGCAAGAAAGAGGCCTAGGGGTCATCTTATCTGATGACCTCAAGGTAGCTGGGCTTTGTGACAAAGGAGTAGGGAAGGCTAGCAGGATACTGGGTTGTATTGGAGAATAATTTCTAGCAGGCAGGAGAGGGATGTGGTGTTGCTATTGTATCACTGACTGGTTAGGCCCCAACTGGAACACTGTGTCTGATTCTGGAGACTGCACCCTTCATAAGGCCATTGAAAGGGTGGAGGTGGTACAGTGGAGGGTAAATCAAAATGGTGAGGGGTTGCCTAGAACTCAACATGTACTTCCTAGAAGAGAGGAGACTTGAGAGGGGACATGATTGAAACCTAGAAGTACTTACGGAGATTGAACAAGGTGCAAGTGGAGTGTCTGTTTCAGAGAAAGCAAGGCACTAGAACTAGGGGCATTCAACGAAGCTAAGAGGGGAAGTAGCAGAAATGCTAGAAATACTTCTTCATAGAAAGGGTGGTGGATGACTGGAACAGCCTGCCAGAGGAGGTAGTGGGGGCAAAGACTGTGGGAGCTTCCAACATACGTGGGATAGGCATAGGGGTATATTAGGTACAGGAAAGAGGGAGGGAGTGACACCTATGACCAGCTAGTGTCAGTGGTAATGGAATAGACAAAGACAAGAGACAGACTGGATGGGCCAAAGGTCCTTTTGCTGACAAAATATGTTTCACTGTTTCTGTGACAAGCCCATAACAGTCTGTCAGTTCAGACACATATTAGGGTTGGTAGTCCAGTGGTCTGGCATGAATGCTAAAAGTACAATACTGATTTCTTTAGCACTGGGGCAGCAATGACTGCCAGGACCCAAGGATTTCAGAGAGCAAAGTCCAGGCCAGTGGGTGTTATAGGCCTAAGTGTTTTTATGCTATGTCCATCCGCATTTGCTCTACCATTTTGTCTTGTGGTTTCCAGGTTTCCTTAATGGCACCAGGTGGTGTGGGTCTGTGGACATTCCTTCATCCACTGAGCAGTGGAGTCAGGGTACATCAACCTGGGTGAAGAACCAATTGATATATCATCAGAAGGTGCAGATTCACTGGATGGGCAAGCGAGGCATGTACTGGGAGAATGTCTCCCTAGACTGGCAATAGAGTACCAGCAAGGAGTTCACTAGATATCCTTATGATTCAATTGGATGGGAATGACTTGAAACTCTGAAAACTATGAACTTGCTCCTAAGGATGAAAGAGGACCTGTAATCCATTAAATACTTATATCCTAAGACCAAGATCATTTGGCCTCACAACATTCAAGCGGCTTCACTGGTGGCATGCAATTGATTCTAAAGCTATGGACAAAGCATTGATATGCATTAACAGAGAAATGCAGCCATTTATGAAGTCCATTGAGAGAACCATGGTTTGGCAGCAGGACATTAACATCTCCATCCAGGGCGTCTGTGCCAAGGATGCTGTGCATTTAATGTAATAAAGGTTGGACCTGTTGATGGACTCTTTTTGTCAGTCTTGGCGGGACATTTGGAATAAGGCGCTAGGAGCAGCGTCGGACTGCATCCATCCTGTGGTGACTTGGGGGAGGGACTCCAAGACAAAAGGTGTAATGAGTTGAGACAGAAAGGAGGGATGAGTTGAATTCTTCTGAAGGGCTCATCATTTCTAGTCAGCACAAAGTCTGTGGGACTGCAAGACCTGGACTTCATTTGGGGGAGGTTATGGCCTAACCTTATTTGGTTTGCCTGCAGGTCTGGCAGTTGCTCACCACCTGGCCATGATCTCCCCACTCTTGGGGCTTGGGTACCAACTCAGGAGGTAAATCATTCACGCCCGCACAATGGGTCTAGCCCTTTACTGCAAGGGTGCTGAGGCCTGAGGTGTCTGCTGAGATCTCCTAGCTATGCATGCTGCTATGATAGAGTATTTACAGTGAAAAATATATGGCTGCAGCCACTTCTCCATAATGATGTATTGTGTGTGTATATATGTGTGTGTGTGTGTGTGTGTGTGTGTGTGTGTATTCTTCAAGGAGAGTGTCAGGGGACTATTAAGATGAAGTAAGAATATTATGATCCCTTGTCTCAATGTAAGCATTCATTTTGTAAGCATATCTGTTGACTTCTTAATCATTTTAGTAAATGACTATTTAAATTACTATTCAATCTGCTGTTTCCAGACAGAGGTATTTTAAATTCTCACAAATGAAATCTTAATGATTACAGTCCTAAAAATAAATACAAACATGAAAACTCTTTATAGTAACTTTCAGTCTGGACAGCACTGGTTCATCCTGAACTAAATTGATTAAACAGAGCCGATCTTGTTTAGCTACTACTGTCAGCTTGCAATTGCTCAATTGCTAGGGTTATAACTGGTAAACAAATTAAACAAAATGTAGCCATAATTGTTCACAGTTGTGTGAGACCATTACTTTACAAAAATAAGTAACCAGAGTTCTGTGCCACAGCTCCAGCTTCTCTAGCCGACTCCATGCTTTCCCCTGCACACACCTCCACCACATAGATGGTCTTCTGTCTAATAGCACTTTGTCTTTATACCACATTAGTCTCAAACCTCAGCAGGTCTGCCTCCGCTGCCACAGGATCTGGAGCACATCACTCCATTCTTCAGGGTAGGAAATTGGAGGGAAGTCTCGGGGAGGGACAGAGCAAAGCTCAACAGCACCAGGAGGTCAGGCAACTGTTCAGAAAAGAAGCAAAACCAAGTAACAATGCTGTCATTCAGAATGGGGCTGATAAATTTTTAACAGTAGAGGACTGCCACTCTCTCTCTGCAGCCCCACACTCTGTTGTTGTACTCCAATGATGCCACGTAGATGTTACTGCATATAACAGCACTGTGCTTTATACTGTATTAGCCTCATCTATAGCAGTCCTACCACAGATGCCACAGGGCCTGGTGCACAACAATCAGTTATTGAAGGTAGGCAACAGAGGGTAGTCTTTGGGGGCAATCCTGGGCAGTATTAGGAAATCAGGCACATATTTGGAATGAGCTGAAGCAAAAGCAGATAATAATAGGAGTGTTGGTCAGAGCAGAGCTATCTTAACAGTATCTATGATTGATTCGGTATAGTCATCTGTGCTTAGGCACTAACAGCGTACTGTCCAAGATGAAAACTTTAGTTGTGGCACTTTGGTTACTAATCCCTCCACTTAGCACTGTGATTTATAGTTTAAACTTGATGGTTAACTTTTGATCAGACAATTATTATTTTGGTATCCTTGGCTGGTCCATACATTTGGGGTAAAAATCTTAAACTTTTACCCCAAAATTTGTATCATACTAGGAAACTAGACTGCAACAATCTTATTCAGTACTGAAGGAGAGCTCATGGAGTACCTAGAGGCTAACGGGCTACAGGTTCCAAGCAACACAGGTTCTACAGGGGAAGGTCATGTCAAACAAATCTCATAGATTTGTTTGGGTTTCAAGGAGGTGGATCAAGGGGCAGCAGTAGTGTACAGGAGACTGGTTAAAAATAAGCAGCCTGGGAGTGGGGAAAAGTGTTAAACTGGGTATCTAACTGGTTGAAGGATAGGAGGAAAGGGTGATGGTAAATGGCAGACACTCAGGGGATGGGAGAGTGAATAGTGGGGTGCCACAGGGATCAGTGCTGGAACGGTCCTCTTCACTGTCTTCATAAGTGATATTGCTGAGGAGCTGGAGGGGCAAGGTGTGTCTCTTTGTGGATTATACAAAATCTGTAACAGAGTGGACACTCAGGAAGGAGTGGAAGAATGCAAAGGGTTCTGGGAAACAAGAGGAGTAGTCTAGGGTGTGGCAGCCAAGTTGCAATGCTAAAAAGTGCAAGATTATGCACCTAGAATTGGGTAAACCAAGGAGCTGCTTATAAGATGTGGGAGAGGTACATATAGTCCTGCATAGAAAAATACCTCAGGGTCATCTGTTTCTCTTCCTGCTTTGTAAATATTGTTTTGATTTGTTATACTTTTCCTCCCTTTACCCCTTCTACCAGGAACATATGCCTTTAATAATGAAATGCTTGAAATAAACAGGATTACCTCAAGGTAGTTGGTCAGTGTGACAAGGCAGTTGGAAAGGCTAGTAGGATGCTGGTGTGCATTGGGAAGAGGAGGTGATGCTGCTGTTGTATTTCTCACTGGGAGGCCCCAACTGAAGTACTGTGTCTTGCTCTGGTGGTTGCAGCTCTGTAATGACATTGCCATGGTGGAGATGATAGGAGTAAGGCAAACAAAATGGTGCAAGGGTTGCAGGAAAAGTTATATGAGGTAAGGCTGCAGAAACTCAACATTTATTGCATGGTGGACAGAAAAGTGAAAGGAGACATGATTAAGACTTACAAGTGTCTCACAGGGGTTAACAAAGGTGCAGGTGGTGTGTCTCTTTCAGGAAAAGAAGGCACTAGAACATGGGGCATGTAATGAAGCTAAGGGGAAGTTTAGGAGATGTGAGAAATACTTCTTCATGGAAAGGGTGATGCATGACTGAAATGGCTTGCCAGAGGAGGTAGTGGTAAAGACTGTGGGGAGCTTCAAGCATATGTGGGATAGGTACTGGGGCAAATTTGGTACAAGAAGGGGCAGTACGGATGCCAGAGACAAAATAAGGTCAGAGGCATCAGAATAGGCAAGGAAAAGGAGCAGACTAGATGGGCCTATGGTCCTTCTCTGCTGACAGACTCTTTCTATTTTGCTTGCTTGAAAACTTCTCAGGGTCAAAATTATTTACAAGCTGGCTAAATTATTGACTTTGTTGCCACACAGTATAATGCCATGTTCTACAAAAAAAAAATCCAAGTTTATTAAAGACTAGTGTAAAAGAATAGGTTTCATGTATATTTTGGGTGGACTTCTCAGCCCAAATCAATGCCATCCATACAAAACTCAGTCCCAAGCTTGATGCCCTGTACCACAACAAAGACTGCTTTTCTCCGCAGTCTGCATGGAGCTTGTTACCAAAATAGTGCCCTGTCTTCAACTATGTGGATGTGGTCAATGGTGCTGCCCTTCTACTTCCTTTGCCTGACTGGTCACCCTCTGCAACTCCTTCTTCCAATTTGCTACAAACTCCCCCCACACACCATCGCTCACTGTATTCATCCCTATACATTCTCCTCTGCCCTCATGTCACCAGACTCATTGTACCTCCTTTGTATCCTAGTAATGGTTTGGTTCCTCTCTCTCACCTCTCCTCTCCCAATTCCCCTATGCTTCTTGTTCACTCCACTGCAGGGACCAAAGCACTTTTGCCACTCCTCATCCCCACTCCTCTGCTGGGCAATCTGCCTTCTCTTATCAACTTCCTCAACTCTGGAACAAATCCCCTCCTTCACCTCTCCCAATCCCCAGTCTCCCTCAGGCACCAGTTGAAACTATAACCTTCCCACCTATTCCTATTACCCTTCCTCCTGACACCTCCAAGGCAAAGCCTTTAACCGTCAGGTAAGCAGCCGGCTGTGTCCCAACTCTTGCTTTGGTCTCACTTCCACACCACTTCAGTTTCTCCCTCCATTACAAGGTCAGGCAATAACTCACCCTATAGGTCAACTGCCTGTTTGTCAATATTGTTCTTATTCACTGTATACTGCTGACATTTCTTAATATGCACTTGCAAGGTGTTCTTATTGAGCTATGCCACACTTTATTCTCTGGACAAAATTTTGCATTTATTCTAATGTTGTACTAACATACTAACAAATGTTGTTTGACTGTTCTACTATTGGGTATTTTGCTGCTGTTCTTCCACTGTTACTTTCCCAGGGTTACACCTGAAATGAGCCTTGACATAGTGTACCTTGCCCAGTTACCAATCTTCAAATAAATAAAGAATGAGACAAACAAATAAATAAATGAATATGCCAATTTATCATCTACCTGTTTGTGGCTTGCTATTATAATTTTTAAGGTTATGTGTGGAATTTTATGTAATTTTGCATGGACCTAGATCACGCTTAGAAATGGGCACTTATTGCCCTAGGGCTTTCCTGGCAAACAAATGAATCAGTTAATAAGGGAATAATGCCTGACAGGGTGGGTGTTATGCTGGGATATCATCCCACCTTGGGTGGTTGGGCCTGAGGCCACGGCTCAATTACAAAACTGATTAGTTAATTGCCTCTTTAGCGCTTTCATGGCTAAACACTTCAAAAATCACAGACAAAATCCAGTTCTTTTCACTACCAAAACATAATATAACAAACAAAAGTATAGGTTTGCAACAACTCAAAACACAATTGTGTCTTGGGGTGCACTGATATAATAATACTACAGTATTTTGCCTCCAGTCTCACGGCTGATTGCCTTGTTTACCACCTCAGTGTGATTTCTTTCTTGTATACAACCTTTCCTGTATAACATTTTATTTTCATTTATTCTATATTTCCTATCTGTGAAAATACTGATATTTATAATCTTGTAGCCAGCATGACAAATGATCACTTTGTAGATAGTTAAATTTCTCCAGATTTTTCCAAATAACCTGGACTTGTTCATAAGAATTCAGACTCTTACCATACAACTTCAAAGCCAAACTGCTACAAAGATGCTGTTGCCTGGGCAGACTCGGTTCTTGCATATATGTCTCTACCTGGAGTCAAATGTAATTCCCAAGTGTATGATGGTGACAATTAAACCACGAACTGCTTGTCATAACCACACAGGCACACATTAACAACACAAAGGGAGAGAGGCTCAAGTGAGATGGATGGTGCTGGGTGGAGTTCCTGAAACACAAGACTCATAACTGGAAATGGAAGAAAGAAACAAATGATGTAAAATCTTGGATTTGCATTCTCCAAGAAAACCCAATGCAACTGTTTATAGCCCCCAGCTTCTGTATTCTTCCATGCCTGTCATTGCCAACCTACCAAGGTTCTCTTCTAATTGTTTGCCCAATAATTCTTTACTTGCTTGTACCCTTCATAATTGTATTGTACAGCAAATCACATTTATCAACATCTCACAGTGTAACTGCACATAATATTTTGTACTCTGTGCATTAATTGTAATTATTCTTACTATGTTCCTTTCTTGGCCTATACCTGGAATTGCGTGCTAAATTTGTCACTGTATTTTTATTTATACTGGAAATGTGTTCTGTACCCTCATGAATTCGTACATGAAAATGGAATTGAAATCGTCTGGTGCATCTACCTGGTTACAAAAAACAAATAAATAAATAAATTGCTCCTTGCATAGCAGTAGCCCCTGAAGGGTCTGCATAAAATATGATAATGTTTGGGGTTCTAGACATACTGTAGCCTGAATATTGTATGATAGGTCTCTTATGCTGCTGGATGCTAGTGGACTTTGGAAAGGCAATACTGGGTACAAGATTACACAATGTATCAGAGCCCTTGTTGTCTTTAAATGTTGCTGCTGCTGTGAACTGTTAAAATGGAGCAAGTGAAGAAGGAAGGAGACTAGAGCTTAAAGACAAAGCATCACCATGGGTACTTTGAAAGTTTGATTTGTGTCATGGGCTAACAAAACTTAACAAGTAGGGATCTGGGAGGCCACACGTTGCTTTTGATAGTCTTGAGAAATTATTTGTGCACATTTCTGAGGGTGAAAAGATCTGCAGGTGGTCATTTCTATCTTTAACCTGTTGTCATTGCTGGGACAAAATAACTCTCTCTCTCTCTCTCTCTCTCCCCCTACTGCTTCCTCCTTATCTAGTCTTTCCTTCGTGTCAAAGGGATAAGACACCTTCTGCCCCACATAAACCTCAGTTGTCCCAAATTAGAAGGGCAATTTTAACACTCAGAAACAATAGGAAGGTTCTGTCCCACATGGACACTTAAATCTTAAAGCAGTAACCTAGATCTCATCAAAAGCATTTACAATGTCTAAAAACAGTCAAATTAGAAAAGAAAAATTCAACCATACAAACATGAAAACAAAATTAGGAACCAAGCCATGCTAAATGAAATTGGTCTTCATTTAAATCTGTGATGTGCTAATAGAAACATAACAAGCATTTGTCAGTGCAGAAGGTTTCATGCTTGGCAAACAATTTGTTTTTCAATTTTGAGCCCAAATTTTGAAGATACTTGTTTTGTATTCACCTTATAGACATGACATGTACCATTTCTAGTATACTGGCTGAAATGTCATTTCACACCAGTGGTACGAAAACACATCTCATCCAGGATTTTAAAATGACACATAACTTTATAAGGAGATGTGGAAAATGGCTATGTAGAAAGGTTAGAGTCAAAATATTCAAAACACGTGAAGTTATGATTGAATGCTTAAACAGTGTAATGTTCAGGCATAACCTGGGCAAGTTATCATATGTGTACACCAAATTTTCAGCATAGCTTTCTTATTACCCCACCTAAAGAACCCGGTAGGTGAAAATTTTCAAATTCCTGCCAAAATGTCAATCCATGCAAAGGTACAAAAACACATTTTGCCAGTATTTGAAAATGACAGCCATCACATTCATGAGGTACTGGAAGAAATTTCTACATTGAAAATTTGGGTCAAAATTTTGAAAATTACCAATGTTACAAGCTCGCGTTAATGAAATTTCAATGTAGGCTCATAACTTTGTTTTTAATATTTTTGCCCCAAATTTCCAAATAGCTTTCTTATGACCCTACCTCATGAACAAAGTGCAGATAACATTTTCGTTTCCTGCCTGAAAGGTGATTTTGTGTAGCGACTGTAAAATCACCTTTTGGGTGCAAAACACATTTTGACCAGGATTTGAAAAATGACAGCTGTCATATTCATGAGGTGCTGTAAAAGAAATGGCTATTTTGAAAATGTTGGGGTCAAAATATTGAAAATGGTCAATGTTATGAGCCTGTGTTTGCAAATGTCAATATGGTTCATAACTTTGTTGATTTTAATATTTTAGACCAAATATTCAACATAGCCTTCTTATGATCCACCTCATGAACAAGGGCAAATAAAGTTTTAACTGCTGTCCAAAGATGATTTTGTGCAGCAACCGTGGAATCACCTTTGGGAACAGATTTGCCTAAATTCACTGTAATTGTTCATGAGGTGGGGTTACAGACAAGGCATGTTGAAAATTTTGGGCAAAATATAAATAAATGGACAAGTAATGCCACTAAGTTCAAAACCCCTTTGAAATACTTTGAACCAATACCTGATTTCCTCAGTTCGCGGTCCGGCTTTGAAAAGTGAAGTCATGTCTGCAGTCCAGAGAAGATTATGGCATCAGACCTCTGTTGGGTAAGTAAGGGCTTGGGGTGCTGACTGGGAGGGTCGGGTGGGGGGAGTAACAGCGCAACAGGCACCAATTTTCTTTATTTTACTGAGTTGACAAAAATGATGAGGATGATTTTCTATATTTCAGGTGATGACACTGGGATTGGGCACCCCAATGTTAGAGTTACATTTATTGGGGTGCTGAGATGGAGGGTTGGATGGGGAGAACAGTTATGGGACATCAGCAGTAGACATTGCTGGATGGTTTTCTATATTACAGGCCATATATTTCAATCAATCACTTTGTTTAACCAGGCATAACACCATTGAACAAGCTAATTTTCAAGGTGGTCCTGGGCATTAATACAATACAGTACACTTCATAAGATTACAATTACGGTGGACAACGGTGCAAAAAAAAACGTTGTGAAGGTGCGGTCAATATGGACCTATACATACCGGTCAACATAATTAACATGCAAAGGTACATAATGATAAGCTTTACTGAAATGAGAAGAGACAACAATCCCATATAGTCTCCACTAAGTAAGAGCTCATACCTAAATGATAAAAATAAGGAGGTATTAAGGAAAAATGATAAAAAATAAGGAGGTATTAAGGAATAGGGTAGAAACTGGGGTGAAAGAGTAGGCAGCCAAAAGGAGGCCAGAATAGGTAAAAGGAGAGAATAGGCATGGCCATCTTGGATTAAGGGAACTAAACGCTAGGTCTTCAGTTTCTGTTGTTAGTAATGTGGGGTGGATGAGTACTTAGGCGTAGGATTTGAGGAGTGGCACTCGGGGCTTAGGGGTCGTGGCGTCTGAAACAGTTGCATGTTCCTTCAGATAATCCGTTAATAGAGCTTGAATGTGAAAATGCTTGGAAGTGAGGATAATTTCAATGAGTCTTGCATAGTGTTCCAAAGTGATGAAAGTGAGAAGTTTAAAATTAACACTGGGAGATTAGGCACTAGTGTCAGTGCTATGTTTGTTGGGGTGGGGTGGGGTGGGGTGGCGGGTGCTGAGAGGGAGTGTTGGGTGGGAAGTTACATAAATAAAATAAAAAAAAAACATGAGGTGGTACACTAGAGGTTAGGCACCCCCAAAGTCTGTATTATGCTGTAAAAGCACGGAGCAGGAGGAGTTTGATAGCAGGAAGAGAACCTCGGTCTTACACCATACAGACACTCCATACTACCATTCTGAATGAATAATAAAGTACCTTGCAGCCTAGAAGTAGTACATTTCAGCACCTAATCCATGTCAGAGTTTTTCTTGTTTTGTACAGACACCGCAAAACAAATGAAATCAAACAAACTGCCCACGTTGCCACCTGGTGTTGGCGTCTCGGCATGTCCATGAGAACGTGAAAGTCCACATTTGATTTCACTTTGCCTTTGCAGCAGCTGTACAAAACAAGAAAAAAAACTCTGACATGGATTAGAATGCTGAACTGTCACTAAACCTCAGAGAATAGGGGTGGGGCCAGCAAAGTGAAAGGTGAAAATAATCCTTCCTTCCAAAGGACAGTAAACAAAAAATATGAAAATATTTCTACTGGACTACCACAGAAGTAAGGAGCTTTGCATTATCTGAGACCCACTGAAACTGGCACTACATAGTATCACATCTTCAGCCTTTCCTTTAACTGGTTGCAGAGCTGTGTACCTGTAGACCAGTATTTAAATCACATCAGTGCCCTTACTCACTAGTGTGACCCGAAAAAGTCAATAAATGCAGCAGTATGTTTTAGTCAGCAATAAATGTCATCATTTAGATTTAGTCATTTTATTTTTTACCTGAACCTATTTTCAGCAATGCACGACCATATAGTGATTTATTTACTCATCAAAACAAAAAACTTCCATAAATGGGATGACAGGATGCGAACGCGACCACATTGAGCAGCAGATGTGACAGAGTAACTGAAAAATAAGAATTGTCAAGCAGGCAAAAATCTGAGTGAGATAAGATTACAGGGATATGCAGCAGTATTTAACTATATCCAGTCCATGCCCTGATTGCAGCATATACAGTGCTAGCTCTGAAGAAGAGCTGTGGTTCAAAACATTGACACAGAAAATAACACTGTTGTATTGCTGATAATCATAATAAAATAAGACTGGTGTGTGTGTGTATGTATGTGTGCATGTATATGTTGTATATATATTTATATTATACACCTATATATTGCATAAATATATATATAATATACATACATAAACATATACATCTATATAGACAAAGAACCTGAGCACACAAGCATTGAGACTTAGGTTACCCAAAAGGGCACTGGCAATAAAGCCAGGTTTCAAAAAATACAAAAGTCCACATACCTCCATAATGAAAAGCATCATGTGATATACATGCAACTACGCCATGAAATTACATGCTGGTTTGGCTTTAAGCATTAATGCATGATACCAAAGGGTCCATCACACAATCTACAGAGGTGAAGACAGAGAAGCGACACACATGTTTTATCCTATACAGGGCTCACAGTGTGCCTCATCTGTATCTCACATTAAGACCACGTTTGGGCTGGTTAATTTTACCCCAGGGTGAGATACAGACAAGGCATACTGATAAGTCCTATGTAGGATGAACCACATGTATGTGTCTTCTGTTCTCACACTTTACAGAGTATGTAAGAGGCCCTTTGGAACTATGCATTCCTGTAAAAGTAGAAACAGAACCAAATGTTCATGGCAATTTGCATGTTTTTCCCATAGTCTTCTTATGATCCCAATTCATGAACCTGCAAGGTGACATTTTCAAATTCTTCTCAAAAGATAATTTCACAGATGGACTGCAAAATCACCTTTCAGGGCAGGTTTGAACAATTCTACCTACCATCTGCATGAGCTGGAATCCCCAAAGGCCATGCTGAAAACTGGTGGAAAAATAATTAAAAATGACCAGGTTATAGGTAAATATTTAAAACACCTTAAATACACGCACCCCACTTATCTGGTTTCCTAATTCACAGGTGGGGTTGCAGTATGACCTTTTATTTATTTAAAAGTTAAAATGTACAGGATAATTTCCATGAGAACAACTCTTGTTTACAAAATGTCCCAAGTCCATTAGATACAAACATGACAAAGTTAATAAGCATACTTAATAATACAAAGCATACATAATAACACATAAACACTTAAATGCTATCTAAATGGACAACACAAAAGGTAACTTATTGCTCATGAAAACAGTTACAGATGGATTGTGCCTTTGAAAGTTTTTTCTTGAGACTGTGTTTAAAAATATGTAATATCCAGGAATTTCATTACTCAGGTGAAAGTTTGTTCAAGCAAAGAGTGGCATCGAAAGAAAACTATTTCTTCTAGTGAGATTGGTATCTAGGTAAGAATAAACCCCAGCTGGGAATCTCTCAGATTATGGCTATGAGTAGTGGCTAATAATCTATTCGAAAGATAAACTGGGGTTAGGTGATTTACTGTTTTATAAATCAGAGAAAGCCAATGATGTAAACATCTTAATGAAGGAGATAGCCAGTTTAGCTGAGTTAGAAGAGTGGAATGATATTCATTTTGGACTACTTAAAATTAACTGTAATAACTGAAAATATACCATATCAACTAAAGAGGATCCATGATGTTGGGATTAGTATAAATAGGATTGCCATAATCCAAAATTGGAAGTATTGATTGGGCCACAATGGATTTTCAGTCTTGTAATGATAAACAATGTCTGTCCTCCTCAATCGAGCTAAACATTGACAGATTTTATAGTAGTGTTGTAAATGTGAGATTTAAAGAGTGAAGTCGACGTGAGGCCCACTTATTTAAATTCATGAACAAGCTGTAAGGGACATTGATAGCTTAATGGTAAGAAGGAATTGGCATTGTTAATAAGGATTTGGACCTAAACAGCATTGTTTGGGTTTTACCATTTAAGAGCAGTAAATTAGAGGAGAACCAATCAGTAACTTTATGAAAATCAGTTTGAAGAGTGGAAGTTAGGAACTTTAAATCACTGTGAGCAAAGACAAGCATGGTGTTGTCAGCATAAAGTCTAATAGTACAGTTCCTAACTATTGAAGATAAAGGTCAACAAACAAATTAAAAGTACAGGACCCAAGATAGACCCTGGGGTACTCCTGTGATTATGGAATGAAAAGAGGATAGACACCCATTCCAATAAACAGCCTGGCTCCTTCCATATAAATAATATGAAAACCAGGATACAACTTTTGAGGAAAAACCTGTAAAAAATAATCATGTTAGAAGCAAATGATGATAGAAACATACAAAACATAGAAGTTGACGGCAGATAAGGACCTAGGCCCATCCAGTCTGCCCATTTCTTTTCTACCTTATAAATGTGCCATCGGCTTTGCTCTATCAGTGACCTATCTATTCATAGTCATTTGTATTGCTCCCTTATGCCTATCCATGCCTGTTTGAAGCCCTGCACTGTATTCATAGCCACCACTTCCATGCATCTACCACCCTTTCTGTGAAAAAGAATTTCCTCACATTCCCCTTAATCGGCCTCCCTCTAATCTCATGCTGTGTCCTCTTGTCCTGCTATTTTTCTTATATTTAAACATGTTAGACTCTTTCACCTTGTTTATGCCCTTAAGGTGTTTAAATGTCTCAATCATATCACCTCTCTCCCTCCTTTGCTCAAGGGTATACATATTGAGCTCCGTTAATCTGTCCTCATATGTCTTCTGATGCAGTCCCTGCACCATTTTGGTTGCCCTTCTCTGGACTGCCTCAATTTGTTAATGTCCTTGTGAAGGTGTGGCCTCCAATACTGCCGCGCAGTACTCCAGATGGGGAGCCTAACCAATGTCTTGTACAGAGGATTATTACCTCCTCTTACGACTTGTGATACCCCTACTAATACACCCTAACACCCCTAGCCTTACCTACTGCTTTAGAGGTCTGCTTGGATGATTTTAGGTCATCAGTGATGATGATGCCCAAGTCTCTTTCTTCCTTTGTGACTGCTAGCAACTCCTCCCAGCCTATAAGTGGCTTCAGGGTTTCTCTTCCCTATGTGCATGATTTTGCACTTCTTTGCATTAAATCCCAGTTGCCACTCTTCTGACCCGTTTGCTAGTTTATCCAGATCTCTTCTCATTCTGCCCACCCATCTGGATCATCTACTCTGTTGCAGATCTTGGTGTCATCTGCAAACAGACAAGCCTTACCCTCTAGTCCATCTAGAGGTCACTAATGAAGATGTTGAATAGGACTGGCCCCAGGACTGATCCCTGAGGTACCCACTTGTGACTTGCATCTCTTCTGACTGTATACCATTTACCACCACTCTCTGTTTTCTGCCAGTCAACCAGTTTGCCACCCAGTTGACCAACTTCTGACCACGAGCCTACCTAGCTTATTTATCAATCTTCATGTGGAACAGTGTCAAAGCTTTGCTGAAGTCAAGGTAAGCGACATCAACTGCTCCCCTTGGTCCACCACTCTGGTTACCCAGTCAAAGAAATCTATGAGATTAGTTTGACAGGACCTTCCTTTGTAAACCCATGCTGTCTTGGATCCTGTGCCCTATGGATTCCAGGTGTTGCACTATCCTTTCCTTAAGGAGTGCCTCCATAATCTTGCCCACTACTGAGGTAAGACTGACTGGTCTGTAGTTCCCCGCCTCCTCCCTGCTACCACTCTTGTGGGCGGGATCACATGAGCCCTTCTCCAGTCTTCTGGGACCTCTCCTGTGCTCAGAGACTCACTAAACAATTCTGCTAATGGCTCAGCTAGTTCCTCCTTTAGCTCCTTAAGTACCCTGGAATGTATGCCATCAGGTCCATTGCCTTATCCACCCTGAGCTAGCAAGCTCTTGTAGGACCCTTTCTTTTGTGAAGGAGTAGTGCTCACCTCCCTCCCCTGTGTCCATGATGCTGAGCTGTGGGCCCTGCCTATCTTCTCTTCAGTAAATACTGAGCAAAAGTATCTATTTAGGATAGATGCCTTTACAGGGTCCTCCTCCTCCTCACATGCTCCTTTTTCTCCATTAAGCTTAGCAATACCCCCTCTGGACTTTCTCCTTTCACTAATGTATCTATAGAAAGTCTTGTCACCTTCTTTTACTGTTAGTGCTAGTGTTTCCTCAGTTTGGGACTTTGCCTGCCTTACTGCCTTACCTGCTTCCCTTAGGGCAGTTTGGTATGCCTCCCTATCTTCATCCCGCTGTGTTCCTTTATATTTCCTGAAGGCCAGCCTTTTGGGCTCTGACCTTTTCTGCTACTGTATTTGAGAACCAAAGTGGTTTCCTTCTTCTTTTGCACTTCCTTTTCTGTCTAACACAATGGGATGTTGTTTCAAGTATTGTATCCTTAATGCTTGCCCACTTTGCCTGTACCTCCTCACCTGTGTTTCTTTTTGCCAGGGCTAGCTTAACTCTGTTGGCCATCTTATCAAAGTCAGCTCCTCTGAAGTCCCATATTTTTGCCTTGGAATGGGATGATTTAGATGTAGTAGCCAAATTGAACCATACCATGTGATGGTCACTGGCCCCAGGTGACCTTCTACCTGGAGATCTGTGATCCCTTCTTTGTTAGTCAGTACTAGATCTAGGATAGCCCTGTCTCTTGTGGGTTGCTGTACCAGTTGTTTGAGGCCCTCCCTGCAGGGAATCCACTATGAGTCTAGTTCTGGCAGATGTTCCTGCTGGTATTGACCAATCTGTATCTGGCATGTTGAAGTCTCCCATTATCAGAACCTCCCTTTAGCTGTCATGTTTTGTATATCTTCTAACAGTAATGTGTCTATGTCCTCCCTCTGGTCTAGGGCCTGTAGACAACCCAAGTTCTTATGGCTGTCCCATTTCTGTTCCAGGGTGACCCACAGTTCTTCTGGCTCCTTATGTGTATTCTGATTTCTGTAGCTTTGATATTTTCATTAACACACAGGGCCCTCCTCCTCCCTTTTTGCATCTCGGTCTCTTCTGAACAATGCATAGCCAGGTACTGAAGTCTCCCAAGTGTGGTTACTGGTAAACCACGTCTCACTAATTGCTACTATGTCCAGTTTAGCCTCTGACATTATTGCCTGCAGGTCTAGGATCTTATTTCCCAGGCTGTGAGCATTGTGTACATGATTTTCCATTGGCCAGATTTTGGTGTGTTGGTTGTTGGGTGAAGTTTGGCATTACCCCTGTGCATCGTGTGGGAGACAAACCTCTTTCTTACCTGGTGATGCAAATGACGGCAAACACGCTGAATTCCTGTTTGACCACTAGCTGAGGGGAGAGGTGTTCTTCCATTCGACGATGGAGGTGCTGCACCCTCTCCCCATTTGCTAGTTTAAATATTCTGCAAAGACGTCAAACTTCTGCCCCAATGCACTGACTCTCTTTATCAGATGCAGTCCATCAAATTTAAAGAACTTTCGCTCCCAGAACTGTTGCCAGTTCTCTACAAATCTGTGTCCTTTTCCTGGCACCAGTCCTTGAGCCACGTGTTTAGCTCCCTATCTCCCCTTCTCTGACCTTCCGTCCATCTGCTTCCTTCTCCCAGACTGGCAGGATCTCAGAGAAGAGATGCCAGACGAAATAGATGATAGTTTGTCACCCAGCTTAGTCAGGTGTTCCTTGGTCTCCACAACTGACCGGCTGGCGAGATCATTAGTCCCTATGTGTACTAGGACATTGTTTTCTCCTGCTTTGTGAACAATTTTAGCAATCGGTCAGTGTCTCTCCATGCTGATGTACCTGGAGACATCTGACCATCACCCTGGCTGGAGATGGTATCAACTCCCGAATCATGGAGTCTCCTATGATCAGAAGTTTTTGGATTTCCTTTGTGCTTGTTTAGTTTTGGTTCCTGATTTGGGTGAGTATTGTTGTGCTAGCTCCTGTGCCGAGTGTCCTGCTCTGCAGTGTCTTCTGCCTCTTTATTTGATTTCAGAGATAGAGGCAGATACCTGTTTTAGTGTTTATATGGTTTTGGAGGTAATGTGTTGGAGAGCAGAGAGTGATGGGGCACCTGATTTGCTCCTCCTAACCACCTGCCAACCTCCTGGACCAACTACCCTCTGCGGTCGAGTTTTTCTGTTGGATGCTGGGGAAATGGCGGGTGGTTCTTATAATGTATTTCTCTTCAATATGAAATTTAGGCGTGCAATCTCTGCCCATGCTGCCCGGAGCTGAGACCCTAAGATCTCCAAAGGCCCAGCATGTAGGACAGTGTCCTAAATCCTGTAAGACTGTCCTTCTGAAAATTGTTCCACAGTACCTGCAGTTAATAAATCCATTCCAAATAAGTTGCTGGGTTTGTAACCTAGTCAGAGTAATTAGAAGGAAAAAAAAAAAAAAAAATGCAAGTAATGGTTTAATTGTGCTTTGTTTAACTTGTTATAACAAGTTAAATTACTAGTGCCCCTGTAAATGAGATCACCTTGTGGAGGCCCACTGATCCGCCCCTTCCTGCTCTGCCACAGGAAATGTCACAACTGTGGTACCCTATAAAAGGAGTGTAGCGTGGGTGGTTGGGGATGGGGTGGGTGGCTGGGCCTTCCCTGCCTAAAAGAAGAACCACAGACCAAAAGAACAAGGAGGTAGAGCAGAAACAATCAGTCAACAATAAATGCAGTAACCCTGAAAGCTTATCCTAATGTTAGATAAAACTGTAAAACCTGTAAAGCACCACCTGTAATAATTTCAGAGAAGATATACCCTGTAAGAAACACTTTGCTCCAGAGAAAAATAAAGCAGTAACAGAAGATATACCTTGCAAAAGACAATTTGAATCAGAAGATTACAGCAGTAATCTGTTAGCACACCTACTGTAGGCACACCTTGTAATAATGCAGAAGAAGGTATACCAGCAACAACAATTTGAATCAGAGAAAAATAAAGCTATGAAATGTTAGCAACAAACAGTAGCAATCCTGTGAGTAAAAATAAAACACCACCACACAGTAAATCTGCTTAGCCAAACTAAGTCTTAATCCTTCTCCCTTGCTCTGGTAAGTTTCTCTACTCTGCTTTTCAAGCAGTCTTAGAAGGAAAGAGCTTCAGGTGAAGCTAGGTGGCTTGGCCAGCAAACCAAGTCTTAATTACATCTAAAGCCTTGGGCGGGTCTATTAAACTGTCACAATATACTGACCCTTGTCAAGAGCTTTGAAAGAGAATCACGAAAAATAAATTAGAGCTGTCTATGGAATTATGAGGTCAGAAGCCAGACTGAGCAGGTGAGAGAACATGGTAGGTAGTAAATATTGAGAAATTTGTTGGTGGACTATTATTTCAAGAAATTTTGATAACTATTGCCCCATCTCATTATTACCAATACTATCAGCCAGAGGTGTATTCCACCCTAGAAAAAGGGACAACAACAGACTGTTTCAAGCTGAAGGAAATATTTGAGAAATAAGGGACAGATTATATATGCAGGTTAACAAAGGGTAATAATGTCAGCATTAGATTTTAATAGAAAGTTATCCAAATTATCAATGCCTTAAGCACAGTCTTCTTTTAAAGAAGATAAAGATCAAATACCTCTTTGTGACTAATATATTTAAAATAAAATTTGGGATTGAAAAGGGCAAAGAATCTAGATTTCCAGAGGGATGACTTAGGAAGACAACCCAGCCTTTTCTAAATTCAAGCTTGGTCCTTCTACAAAATGTGCTAAAAGACTACTAATATTTTCCTTAGAGTTAACAGTGTGACCGTTATAGGACAAGTTGGATATGTTTGAGGAGATGGAGCCACACATGGAATCCACTAACTGCCAGAATTTTCTTGATTAGATCGAGACACCAGCAGATTGGTTTTATAATAATAAGATTTAGATTTTCTTACTAAGGTAACATAGTGATTTTGAAATTTTCTGAAACATCACCATGTTTCAGAGGTATCAAATTCTAACCTGTGATACAATTTATCATGTATCTTTTTAATTATGAGATGATAAAAGGAGTTATCCAGGGAGCGTTTCAAGATTTAACTCTTTTCTCAAAAGGGGCATGAAATCAGAAATTAAACTAAAGCAGTAATAACAGTACTCTCAGGCCTCGTCCACATTAATAAGTGATAACAGTGTCCCTCCTCAACATTAAGTAGACTGGAGGATGTCTTTTTTCCCTGCAGACTGGATCTATGCTGCTGGACCTTGTTTAGGTGAGTGAGGAATTTGGGGTTGGGGTGATGGATGTTGAGTGGGGGGTCTGGGAGGGGTGGGTGGGGGTTACAGATGGTGGCAGGGAGGGAATGGTGATACAACAGACATCAGTGGACCATTTTCTTTAGTAAAGGTTAAAAAGAAAAAGAAGTTGAGAGGCTGTATTTATTTTATGGGACCCAACACTGGGGATTGGACATCCTACTGTCGACTTCATGTTTCGTGGCACCAAGGGTTGGCATCCCAGTGTCACACACTGTCAAGGTGAGATAATGGGGGTATATGCTGGCACTGGGATTGGGCAATCCGGAGTCAGAATCTTCAGTGGGAGGGTGATTCATGCTGGAGGGTGCAGGCGTAATCAGCACAAGGCTTTGGGCATCTGGATATCATCATCTTTGTTGTGTGAGCTGGTTGGGGGACTTAATTGGCACATTGGGTTTGGCATTCCAGTGTGAGCATTTTCATCAGGCTGGGGACTTAAACAACACTGGGGATTGTTGGCATCTTCATTGAGAGAACTGGTGGGCATGTGGGTAATTAAAGAAAACAGAGGGAGGGGCACTTAAACAGTACTTGGGTGGGCACACCAGTGTTAGAAACATTCATTATTTACTCAGCACTGGGGATTGGATGTCTGGTTTACACAAATCAAGCCACTAATGTGGCTCATGGCCTCAAAGAGCCAATTAGAAAAACATGCTGCAGGTCTGTTCAGCAGGGATGGGGCTACCACTGACACATAACCCTGCCTTCACTGAATGAATGTTGTTTAACTAGAAATGGATGATGTTTACAGCATCAGGATAGCCTAACTCCCTTAGACACTCATGCATTTCATCAAATGACCACATTTAGAAGTGCAGTCATAAAAAAATCAATTATCCTTAGAATGTTCAGTTTTTAAATAGAGCATGCATGCATTTTTGTCTTAAAAGTCTCAAAATGGGGCTAGTTAGGGACTTAAAAAGTACAAAGGTACATACCTTGGGCAAACACTATCAAACCTACAAGTTTCAGGTTTGCAGTCCTCCTTGTTTTTTAGGTTATACAGTAGGTGGGCAAAAAAGGTCTTAATTTTGGTTAGTTTTACATTTCTTTTGCACTCTATAACTTTGCCCCAGTATACTGATTTCACTGAATGTTTCAGGATCCAGAGCTCCTTGCAACAACTCTGTGTCTGCCAAATGTTAAATAAATCAGTTGAACAGGGCAGAGTTTTTAAGGTCCAAAATTTGGGGTTTAACATTGCTGTGTTATAAAGAATAAATGCTAGGACAATGTGGTATATAGTGTATAATGCCATCTTGGGGCTAATTAGCCCCTTGGATGGCATTATATCATCATATACCACACTTTCCTAGCATTTATTTCATATAATACATTAAGATGGTTATCTATTTAGTAGCTCATTTGCGATCATTTCTTTGTTTACTTTGAGTTATTTTTGTCCCCCTGCTTTTCTATAGTACAGGGTCCTCATATAAGGAGGTGTGGTTAGGGCAGTTAGTCACTTACTTGTATGCCTTGGGGATCAGGAATGGCGTGTGGTTATGGTTGGTGTAGCTGAGGCTTGGGTGAGTACATTCCTTCACACATCGTCCACCAAATGGGTGGTCTAATATGTTTAATTCTGTTAGTGAAAGTAAGAAGTTAAAGCTGTGACCCAGGCATGAGCATTGTATTCAACGCTAATCCATATTCTCAGAGTCACAGCTTAACTTTCACATACAGAATTAAACAAGTTAAACCACTCATTTTGATGGTGGGTTAACTTTCTTGTGCTCAGGAGACTAATTTTTGCTAGAAAATTATTCTAGGTAACAATATTTAAAACAAAACTCATCCATGCACGACTGCACACTGTTTGTAGCTGTCCTGCAGTGTATGAGTGGGGTGAGGATAAAAGTTGGGAGAGAAAGGGGCTAAAGATGCAAGAGAGGTCAAATTGTAATGGTTTTTCCTACTGCTGCCTGCCGTGTGGAGGGTGGAGTGTTAGGTTGAAAACCCTAATGGCACATTCCCTACTTTTTGGGTTAACCTAACTAGTGCATTAATGAAGTTTTGCAAAATATATATATATATGTATATACTGTGTGTGTGTATGTGTGTGTGTGTGTGTGTGTATATATATATATATATATATATGTGTGTGCTGTGTATTATAGTGTTGTGATAGTGCCACTATAGTTAGGGCTGAGTAGCATGTTTAATGTTGCACTTTAATATCTTTGCAACCGATCAATGGATTTGCACACAGTTTGGTATGCACTGTCCTGTGGGGTGAATCTGTTGATATGCAAGTTTTTCTCTGGTTGGATGTATGGATTCTGAGATGCAAAACCTTAGATGTCACAAATTTTTACAGATTTTCCTCATCGCCTTATGAACAGATTTGGAACTCTGGTGTGATTTTTTTATGGTAGAACAACTTGGATAACAGAACTGTTATGCATTTGTTTAGTGAAAAATATTAATCTATTGCAAAATTATTCAGTTCTTAAGTTCCGTTGTTTTCAATGGGAAAATCACTTTCTGGAATAGGGGTAAAAAGTTCTACACAGGATTTGGCCTCATGAAAAGGATTCTTTTCATGATGGGCCATTCTTTGGCCAAAATTATTATTTTTTTTTTCGTGAGCTGCCATCTTGTTTTTTTTTAAAAGCATGGAAAATACATAAAATGTTATTTTAAAATTATACACCAGATCCTAGCTAAACTGGCCTCATTTAGCTAGATTCTGATTTTTTTGAACAAATTGGGCTAGAAATACTTTTCTGGGCACTTGAAATCCCGGACATCCAGTTTAGTGAGAGGTGCTTCCCCTGCATTCTCCATGTAAGAACTTCAGATTTTCTCGACTTTTGCAGCCACAGCTGAATTTGTGATGCTGGCTGCAGTGTAGCCCCTTGGCCGCAAGGTTAAATTTAGACAGAACGGTTCTGAACACTATTCCACCTCCTTAGCCAGCCAGAATTTTCAATTTGTTTCAACACACACAGTCAGGATTGGAGCTGCTGTGGCTCTCAGTTGATCAGACCACCCCACTCCTCCCCGCTATCACAATGTAACTCTGCATCTTTTATTTAAAATGGTAAGCTTATTTTATTAGCCAGAAGATCAGTGACATGTGTTCTGTGATCTGATAACCAGCATCTGTGTATGAGCTGATACTGATGGCTCCTCCTCAACCCTCCTTCCCATGCTCAGCTGGTCAAATTTCAACTTCAACTGGTTTTAAAAATACTGGGTTTGTTCATAAAATATGAAAGTACTGTAACAAAATACATTTAACAAAATACATTTGACTTACAAAAATCCTACTTGGGATTCTGCTGCTTAGTTCTCACACAGTTGTGTTTCCAACAATTCTTAGGTTCTCGGATGGCTAGCACTCTGACTATAATGCATTCTTTGCTGTCCTCCTCCCCCCAACTCATGAACACACAGTGCTGTAAGTTTCACAACAGTTCCACTTTTCTATTTTTTATTTTATGACCATTGGGAGAGTGTTCAGAATAGACTGAGTGAGCAGGAAGTACTGCTGAATGCTGTACATGAATGGGAAAGGACTCTGGAGCCATAGTGGGCATTTGTAACATCCAGTTTTCACTATAGCAAGGTTAGCGATAGCTAGGGCACTGTATACTGTATATTTTTAGCTGGTATGCTGCTGTGTTTACAGCCAACCTTGAACTTTTTGTGTTTGGGGGTTAGCAGCTAAACTGGCCTAGTGCCTCAGCCACAAGTGAACGGAAGAGGCAAGAGTCATCTGATAATTGAAAAGCTGATGGCAGTAGGAACAGTGAAAGGATTTATTTATCCAAATTGGTAGTGAAAGCCTTTTCACTGTCATTTATGGCTGCCTGTCGGCATTTCACTCCAGCTGTTTCTGTTCTCACATTAGCTTCTATTCTTGTAAATGTCTGTCCTGTAGTGTGACCCCTTCCTCTGGACAGCTTCCTTTTGGTCTGTAACTGTACTCCACTAAGCTTCTGCCTCATCTTGCTAGCCTGCCTGGACCCCTCCCCTCTGGTCCAAATAGTGCTGCTGCCATCCCATTTCCCTGAGTGTTGCTGCATTCAGAAGTGCTGCCAGTAGGAAGACATTGTCTTTTAAAATAAAAAAAAAAAGTTCCAGGCAGATTGACTATCTCCAGTGCCTAATATAACACTGATGTTGCTTTCCAAGGGAGGAAGGGATTCCTTCCTTACTTAGTCACCCTCTCTATACAAACCTTGACATTTCACAATCTGCAATACTTTTTAAAGGACAGGTGATCCTTGTAGCTGAACTGCTGGCCTGGACTATATATATATATATATATATATAGTCATTGCAAAACAACTCTGTTAATGCATTGCTTAGGGTTCCTATTACAGTGAGAAAAGTATGAAATTCGGTGTTAGGGTTCTCAACCCTACCACCCCCACTATCCACACATCATCAGGCGCTTGGGTGTGCCTTGGGATCAATGAGCCTAACACTCACCCCACTGTCATATACTGTGCCATCTCAACCTCCTTACACATGGAATGTGGTGAGAATTAGGCCCGATGACCCCAAGGCACACCCTGATGCCTGTTGGTGTGTGGAGGGTGGGCATGGGGGTGGTAGGGTCAAAATTCTAACACTGAATTTCTATACTCTTCTCGCTGTAATAGGAACCCTAAGTGATGCATTAATGGAGTTATTTACAATGAATTTCCTCACTTTTGAGATAGTATAATAGTATCCTTATTTTACTGTGGAAGTACAGGATCATTTGGATCCTGTGCTCCAATTCTTCATAGATGTGCATATGCACAGTACATAGGTGTGGAAGCATAGGACCTCTGAGCCCTGTGCTTGCATGTGTAACACAGTGACCAAATTGTCAGCATAGCCATTGTATTATCCCACCTCATGTACCCCAGTACAAAGAAATTGTGAAATGCAAGGCAATACATAATTATGCACAACTGCAATGCCATTCTGTGCCACAGGTGTGAAAACACATTTTGAGCAGGATGTGAAGAATGACAGCTGTACTGTTCATGAGGTGGTGTGGAGAAATTGCATTGCTGAAAATTTGTGGCAAAATATTGAGATGTACCAAAGTTATGCATGTGCGTAGAATAAAATCAATGGATGCATGTGACTGGGTCATTTTGGGAATTTCTTTTCACCAAATTCCAACATGGCCTTTTGGAACCTCGCCTCATGAACACTGGCACTGTCATTGTGTTCATCAGTCCAGAAAGGTGATTTACACAGCGACTGTGCCATTCTGCCACAGGTGCAAAAATATGTTTAGGCAGGATGTGAAAAATTACAACTGTACTGTTCATGGGGGATATGGGAGTCATATTGTTGCATGTCAAAACAGCACAGTACTATACCGTGCTGTCTAAACAGTGTACAGAAGGAAAAAAACACAAAAATCCTTGTTTTCTGTGGAGGATCTACTCCCCGCACCCCCTATTACAGGGCTTTATCCCCTAAACACTTCACCAAAATAACCTCCTCCGCTGGGAGTAATTGGGGACAGGGTAAAACACGGAGGAACTACAGAAAAGTCAAGGAATAAAAAAAATCAACGCTGGGAACAGGAATAGAACCTTGTCACAGCTGCTCCATTCTCCTGCAGTGCTGATGTCTCTACTCCCTGAGCCAAGGCAGCTGCTTGCAGATCCCCTTCCAGCAGAGCTCCTAACCTCTTTCCGAAACAGCTACAGGGTCACATGCTAGGTGCGTTGTGTGGCATTGTGTACCCTGTAGCCATTTCGACCTGTGCTGTTTGTGTTGCATGGTTTTGCCCTGTGACATTCCCCATGTGAGATAATCACCGGTACCTGCATGAGGCGGTGAAGAATAGCAATGCTGAAAATTTGGAGTGCAAATATTAAAAACTGCCAAAGTTACGACTGTGCATAGAAAAATTTCAACAACCATGCTAACTCGCTTTTTTTTGGTATTTGTACACCACCTCAACATATGCTTTGGGACCCCACCTCATGAACACTGACACTGTCATTATGTTACTCAGTCACAAAAGATGATTTTGCACAGTGACCATGAAATCACCTTACGGGTCCGATCAATGAAACAGCAGTGGCAGAGTTCATGAGGTGGTGTCCCAAGAAGCCCATGTTGAATATTTGTTGAAAAATTCTGATAAATGGCTGAGATATCAACATAAGTTCAAAATGTAATTGACAGCCATTATCACGGCACTTACCTTGATTCTTCAGTCTGCGGTTTGGCTTTGAAGAGTGCAGATGTGTCCCGTCCACAGAAGATGTCAGAAGAAAATCTACAGTGGTAAGTATAGGGCAAGGATGGAGGTGTGTGGTGGTGGGTTGCTCTGTGGAATGGTCAGAATGTGGGAGTGGGATGGGGAGATAATGAGGACATTTTTCTTTTTACAGGATTTGTAAAAAAAAAAAAGACACCTGGGACAGTTTTTTTAAACAGAGTAAAAATGTTTTGTTTGGGACACTGAGATGGGCTCCCCAGTGTGCCACACTACTGGGGATGAGTAAATACTGACAGGGGATTGGGCAGCGATGTTGGCAAGCAACAATTAAAATGGGCTTGGTGAGTAGGGCATCTGACACTGGGGGTGGGCATCCCTGGTGTCAGAAATAAATAGATAATAAAATATTAAAGTCTTTTGGGACACTGGAGGTGGGCTTATCAGTGTCCCACACAATACTGTTTGGTGGGGGGAGTAAATGTGGACATGGGGATTGGTCAGCCCAATGTTGACAAACAAGAATTAAAATGGGCTTGGGGGTGGAGGCATCAGACACCAGGGGTGGGCATCTGAGTGTTGGAAATAAAATAATAATAAAAATTAAGTATTTTGGGACACTGGGGTGGGCTTCCCAGTATCCCACACTACTGGGGAGTAAATGCTGACACAATGATTGGGCACCTCGATGTTGGCAAAATATTTTATTTATTACCAAACATGCCTCAGACCCTTGGAGGCAGTAGAAGGAGAAAACATTTTTATTTATGACAAAACAGGTGTTTACCTAGGGGCACTGCTGCCCAAAAGTCTGCCCATGACCATCTGTCCCTGCCTGTGGCTACAAGATGCCTCTCCTCAAAGCAAAGCATGTCTGTGAAAACAAGCTTGTTTTCACACAACACATCTATTTTGTCACCAAAATTCAAACTTAAATAAGTTTTAACAGATTAGAATTTTTCATCAAACCTTCTAAAGGCACATCTGTGAGGCAAAAGCTTTCAACCCTAAAAATTGAAGAAACAAACAAACAAAAAGCATTGAAAATAATGCAGTGAAATGTTGCATTTTCATCCTTCTGAATCCCAAAAAACACAAAAGGATTCACATGAAATCAGGCATGTCAAGAGGTCTTCCCCTAGTCACAAAGCATGCCAAATTTTGTGCAAATCCATTGAATTGCTGCAAAGTTATTAAAGTGTAAAATTGAAAATTTAACATTAAACTGCCCCGCCAACCCTAACTATACTGCTGCTTCTGCTTTAATTGTGAGCCATATAACAGTAGTGCTTCGAGGCTGAAATGGATGAAAACAAATACAAGTGTTTCTACGTTCAGGTTATAGCTGCAGTTCAGATGCATCCCAGGGCTACAAATGGATACTGCTTCAGAGGATATGCCTGAACTTGAATTGTAGTATGTTAAGACTATGGTGGTAAACTGCTTTGAAAACTCAAAATAAATTATTTTTTAGGAACACTTACAGCCCTTTAAAGTCTAAGAATTAAGGAGTTGAAATGATGAAAGGATTCTTGACTTGAGGGAAAGTATTTGTTCCTGCATGTCATGACTAGATTAGGTATGGGAATTCCTTGAATTGAATTCATGGTGCCTTGATCCCTTCTTCATTTTACCTAATGCAATTATCAGCTAGTAATGCTTGTGTCTTTACTATGTTTTTTTCCTTTACCAAAAGGTAAGACAAATGTTTGTATTCTTAAGGGGTAGGAAATATAACTATTACGTGGAACTCCTCATTTAAATTGGGACCTCTTCTAAATTCCATAATGGTAATGGGCTGTATGAATTGATCTAACCTTGAGTTTTGATTGTAATACTATGAATGATTTACTAATGCACATTATTACATACTTAAATATAAAAGAAACACTCAAAAGGTAGTTAATAGTCAGTATCATGTCAAGGAAAGGAAAAGGAGATTTGCTTTATATTGTATCTGTTATTGAAACTGCATTCAAAAACACTTTAAAATCCAGAAGAGGAAGGTGAGAGAATGCTGCTGCTGTTTTCAGTGCACATGGATTTTCCTAGAGCACATAGATAAAGTACAAATATTATTAAGCACAGGGAGGTCAAATGTCTTGCTCAGGGTCATACAATAAATGATGGCTGTGGGACTCAAACCTAGTTCTTCAGGTTCAGAGCACTGTGCTCTAACCACAGTTGCAAACTGCCTCCTAACTGCAGGGGTTTCAGTGTGCATGATTTATATTAGCAAAACAAATTACAACAGTGTACTACCAAATTCGCACCCTTTGAAGTTACAAAGTAAACATAACATTTCTTGCATAGAAAATGAAACATATTATTTCTGAGTTATGCTGAGCATCTGCAAAGGTCATTTACAGTCAGAAGTTACATTATTCAGCTTGTGGTGGCCACTTTGAATAAGGTTAAACATAGAATGTCTTGACTGATATATATGCTATGAGGAGAATGAGTTGGAAACTAGTTGTTAGATTTGTGAACAATGAAGTTAAACAAATAAAGAAACAATGGTATGATCCCTGTTCTGTAGAAGTGAGGATTTTCATGAGTTAGAGTCTACTAATCTTTTAAAATTCAGCTCAAGTTCTCAAGTTCATGAAAGGGATATGGGGACACAGTTCACAAGTAAAATAATAGGCACATTGCCATTAGTCTGACAATGTATTTGTTTTATGCAACAGCATCGGTTTGTGTGGTAAGATGGTTGGATTGCTGTGTCTCAAGGAACTGAAGTTAAAGTCATATAAACTGAACTTTTGAGTACAGTCAATTTCTAGGAAATAAGGATGTTGAGTTTCTATTCTAAAGAAACTTCCCACGATATCATAACAACCAGATATTTGTATCTAAAGCTAAAACAACAAAAGGTTAAACTACTTTACAGTAAGAACCCCCAAACTGTGAATCTCCTTCCACAATACTTAATTAACAGTAGCTCTAATACAGTCTTCAAAAAGGGGCTGGATTGTTGGCTCAGTCTAACTACTTCAGGTATAATTATCCCACCAATGTGGTGAGGACAATCTCGATGGGCATTAGCCTTCTTTTGTCCTTTGAAACCAAGTAAACCAAGTAAAGGGCCTACCATGAGAATATTTCCTTTGTCATCAAGCTAGAGTGAGTATATCACTGAAGATCCATGACAAAACAAAATATCAGGGTTATTTGGTGAAGTTTATTTTCACAAATATCAACCTATCTATCTATCTATCTATCTATATGACATAGGTGAAAGTGAGATAATAGAAATATACGTCACAACTATACTTGACCTCCCTGACCTCATGGCAAAGCCACGAATGAGGTCAGAAAAGGTCAAGTATAGCATATTTTATATATATATATATATATATGCAGCATAGGTGAAACATAGCATACTATCTCAGTCTCACACATGTCATATTTGATTTGTGTAACAGTTGTTTAGGTGGTTTTGTGATAGAAATGATAAAAAGTCACAAAAGGAAAAAGTACAAAATTCACTGTACCTCTCTGATCAATGGTTCAGCATAAGTGGCATCCCCATCCTTGATACGCAGTAAAATAAGGATACAATTATACAATTATACTATCTCAAAAGTAAGGAAGTGTATTCATGGGAGCACTGGATCCAAAGGACCCTGTTCTCCCACATTAAAATAAGGATATGATTATTCTGTCTCAAAAGTAAGGAAATAAGTTGTAAAGAACTCTGTTAATACTCCCATTAGGGTCAAAGTGACAAAAGTTGGGAAATGAGGTATTGGGTTTTCAACTAACATCCTAACCCCCTCAATCAGACAGCACAGCAGGTGTGGGGTGTGCCCTGGTGTTCTCAAGCCTAACACTCACCCCATTCTCATACAGTCTACACATCTGACCTGATTCACAGATGGAATGGGGTGAATGTTTGGCTTGAGAACCCCAAGGCACATCCACACCAGCTGTGCTGCCTGGTGGTGGGGGGGTTGAAGCAGCTGGAAACTGCCACGTTTCCCAGCTTAGTAACTTGACCTTAAATGGAGCATTACAATAAAGTTTTGTAACATATATATTCATTGCAAAAAAGCTCTGTTACTGCATCAGTTAGGGTTGATTCCACACCAACAAAAGTCTGGAAATTCAATGCTAGGGTTACCAACCCTACCCCCACCATCCACAGACCAAAGGCACAGAGGTGTGCCTTGGGGTCATCAGAGCCTAACTCTTACCCCATTCCATGTATAAACAAACTGAGATGGTACAGTATAAAAGAATGGGGTGAGAGTTAGGCCTGATGTTTCAAAGGCACACCTAACACTGTGGATGTGGGGGGGTGGGTGGAGGGGGAGGGTTAGTAACCCTAACATAGAATTTCCAGAGTTTTGTTGGTGTGGAATCAACCCCTAACTGATGCAGTAACAGAGCTTTTGTAATGAATTTATCTTCTTTGAGAAAGTGAACTGTTACTCATATGAGATCTATAGTGGGAGCATGGGCCCTCTGGGCCCAGGCTCCTACACACCCATCACTGTAGAGGCATAGCACAGAAGGGATCTGTAGTCTCAGTTTTGCATAATGGAATGCATATTTGGGAGCATGAGCCCTCTGGGTCCTGCACTCCACCCATAAGTGTGAGACATATCACCTGGGGGCCCTGTGATACCAATATTGCAAGGCGGTATCCATGGGTGGGAACATGGGCCCTCAGGGCCATGCACTCCCACCTTCCCACAAGTACAGACACATAGCAGAGGCCTAGAGGCATTCCAAGTAGCCCTTGTAATGCTTATTTGGCAATATCTCAGTAACATAGAAACTGCAGAAAAAATTATTTACAGTTGTATTCATGACCTAGCCACCTCTATGTGTGCTAAGCTGTGCTTCACAGAAAAATCCATTATCTTGTACCATTTTTGAGCTATAGGGCTGAAAGGTGCTTCGCTGCCACATTGTTATCCTATGGGAAAATTTACAACTTCGAGTGCTGTAACTCTGGAACCAGTGTAACTATTTGCACCAAACCAGCAAAAAGGCACATCTGTGGTGTAAGGTTTTGCCACCCTACAAATGCCAGCCCAAAAAGTCCAAACCATGTAGTAGCAGTGAGGGGTAAAGAAACTGTGGTTTTGGCGGATGTCACAATGTTATCATATGGGAAAAATTCACAACTTTGGAGTACTGTAACTATGGAACTGGTGTAAATCTTTTCACCAAACCACCAAAGAGCACATCTGGTGCAGGGCTTTCCACCCAGCAAATAGTAGCCCAAAAGTCCAAACCATGTACTGGCAGTGAGGTGGCAAATAAACTATGATTTTGGGATTGTATTGTTGCAAACCGCTAAATTACAGTGGAACACTTTCTCAAATTTGTGAAAGATTCATGTGTACTGTTGCAAATTGTGACAGTACAAATGGGCAGATCAAATGAACATATTTCTGAGTGTTTTAAAAATTGTGATGCCTTTCCTAGGATCCCATGTAGGTAAACACAACAGTTGGTGTTTACTTAGGTGGAAGTGGTTTTAAACTATAACATTTTTTCTCCACCGCTAACTGAAAACAAGATGGCAGCGGCACAATAGTACAAAGGCATATGTGACAGTTAAACATGCTGTTGTGGATGAATCTATCACAGTACCATGGAACATATATTTTTTCCCCATAGGATATAATGGGACACTTTAAAGTGTAATATCTTTTGAATGGATTAATATTATTTCACCAAACCTTCAAAAGGCACTTCCCTGACCCAGTCTCCATATACCCTGAAAATTTCAGATAGATGGACAAACCATTTGGGCTATGGAAACAAGAAAAGAATTTGCAAAAGTTGAGGATTTTCCACACTTTTGATGCTCTACAGCTCTTGGCTACAAATCCAACCAGAAAAAATTTCAGATTCAGAGATCTATGCTATGGCACCGTGCTTGTCAAATTTCAAGTGAATCAAACGAACGGTTGCAAAGTTATTAAAGTGCAAAATTTGGGGTTTTATACACATATACATATAAAGAGAGAAGAGAAGGACAATAACCAATAGGTAAGTGCCTGATACAAAAATATCACCATTGAGGGGTCAAACAAGCCATAAAGCCATGAGGTATTGGTGAGCTAGTCTATTCCCAAATGCTGTTTGCAGTTTATTTATTTGTAATTTTAAAGGAAAGGCTGTGATAGCTTGTCTTTAGGTGTGTCCTGGCAAGTAGATGACATAACATAGTGCAAACAAGACAAGTAGAATATAGCACTTAATATTAAGCCTGGAAAGAAACATAAATTACTCATTCTTTTTTTTAGTACTTTTAAGTTTTGTTCCATGGTTTTCTCCCAAGATCCTGGGACCCCGCAGACATAGCATTGCTTGCTGGGAGGCACACACGCATCTTCAGGTACCAGCTCAGACCTCTTTCGCCTCACCCCTGGCTATCAGCGGGCTCCCCTGCTGCCTGAACTGCCATACATCCTCCACCAGGTGGCAGCCAAGGGCTGGGAAATGCCTCATCCCTCCCTGGGAGAGGAGAGCCACCTCCGTGGCAGCTGAATCCCGCCTCCACACCCTCCCCTGCCAACTCCCCAAAAATCCAGGCTCATTCCGAATCTGGGTCATTGGCATGGCGAGATGTGGCATCCAGTGCCTCAGTCCTCAGCACCACTGGGCCAGCTTACCCATTCTTCTTTTCCTTTATTTCAATCATGAACTATGTTTCTAAAAATTCCCACCCACTTGCCACACACACACACACACACACACACACACACACCGCGGAAACAAATAAACATTTTGCTAGGGTGCTGTTTACCGTCAGGAACATGTGTTAGCACCATCCTAATGCAGCCAATGCATAAATCAAGCATGTGTATTAATAAAGTAATCTCAGCAGAGGAGAGGTTTTTAAAATTGTTTATGTGGCCATTATTTTTTTTTAACTTGAGTTTAGGCCATTTATTATAAAACTAGCAATAAGACATTTCAAAAATAATTTGAGGAATTAATAAATACTTTGAAATGAATCCAAGGATGTTGGAAATAAATTAGTGCTTAAAAGGATATGATGTCTAGCCAGTCAACACATTGGCATGGCTACCACTGGTGATGCTTGCAACCCAGGTTCAGAATAAGCCAGAAACGCCAGGGGCTGGCTGGAGGGAGGAAGAATCGGCATCTCAGAAAGCACTCTCCTCCAGCAGTCATCTGGCTGTGCTGCGTACTGCTACCTAGGTTACTACAGGTGATAGTGCAGTCAGAGCAGCTTGGAGGTTTAGATACTGGCTGGTGCAGTACTGCCAAACAATGCGTGTATGCACACTTCACACCTTGCCACTGGCATACTGTAGGTGAGGAGGAACAAGGCTCCATGTCGTAAGTCATTGAGAGGAAATCCAGCATGGCACAAACGATGTAGACAAAGCCACAAACTCAGCAATGTGCATCCAGAATACTGGCATGGATTTTGGAGAAAGTAAGATTTATTATTACAACACCACACCACCATGGACCACCACTCCAGCAATATTTTGTGACTTAGCTGTTTTCCTTCCCTAGCTGTATTCTGGATGTGCAGTTTTGACTTTTTCAACTTTGTCTATGCTGTTTCTGACCATCTGGCTTCCTTTCGGGGACTTGACATGCTACCAAGAACAAGCCAGAAAAGCCAGGACATGCAGGATGATGCCCCAGTTCCTTCTAGCCCTAACCTACTGACTGGCTGCTCATCTCCACACCCTAGAGTACCATAGGGTGCAGCTGAGTGGAGACTCCCAGGAACCACCATGGGGTAAAAGCAGTGTCTGTGGTACTGTGGAGGTGAGGTTAGTGCCATAGATGGGAAGGGGTGGAAACAGAGGTTGGGGTGAATTTTGCAGCACTAGTGAAACAATGGCATAAACTGTATAAAAAAATACATGATGAAGGCTGCTTGATAGCACAGCCATAATATGCTGTGCTGCTGTTCCTGTGACCTGAGTTTGGAAGTGAACTTGGGGAGCCAGTCTAGGAGCTCTCAGGGCTGGGAGTGCTACTGAGTGCAGCCCAAACCAGCCTGGGGAGGGTTGCAGTGGGATCTGACAGTATGGTGACCCCTCACAGCAGGCAATGGAGTCTCCTCCCTCATAAGAGGTGGCATGGGTGTACAAGTGCACTGCATCATGAGGCTGACAAAGGAACCTGTCTGGTGCTGGGAGGTAGGTGGAGCAACAAGGAAAAAAGCTGAAGAAATAAATAATACCATCAGGATGATGGTGGGGACACATTCAGGCCCACAGCATGGTCCCCACCAGACAGATGGTGGGGTTGGCAGTAGATGGGACTGGGAGTGCTACCACATGGGGTACATCCTGAGACTTGGGACTGAGTGAATGGCAGTGATGAAGAAACAGCTTGATTAAAAACTAAATGAAATTGTTTGCCGACCAACAAATAGTTACTTTCACCTATCTGTATTTAGCAGCAGTGCATGCCACTGAAGAAAATTTTGACCTGAACTTTTTATTTTATTTTTGATTGCCTTTTACCTCCTGTCTTACATGAAACCCTCTTTTGTATCATTTTAAATTTGAGTTAGCACTTTTTTTTACAATTAAAATAATAAAAAGTGCTCCTGCAAATACAGCTCATCCCAGGTTTTACAGCAGTATTCTCTGTTGTTTTGAACACTCAGTGCTTAACATGACCTTTCTTGTGGCTAAAATAAATTAGCTTGTAGCAGATAGTGCTTTCTGACCTTATGACCCAATAGGTGTATTGAAACAGCTGAGAATATTGATGAGAGCATGGTCTGAGCCATATGAAGAGGAGTACTGCTTTTATTATTTCACAAGAGACAAACATGATACAATTTTCTCCATTCTGAGTTTGTTTTATCATACAAGACAGGAGATAAAGGACAATATAAAACAGAATAAGAAAGTATAGGTCAAACATTTTACTGTAAGCACTGCTGCTTTAACCCAGCTCTCTCTCTCTCTCTCTCTCTCTCTCTCTCTAACTTTCGTGCTCTCTTTTTTAAACTTGAGCTTTTCCTTTTTCACTGTTTGGTAAGAGGTAGGCCCACTGTACAAGGCCCACTTTGGAGGGTGGGACCACAGGAGGTTGTTGCCTAATTCAGGACCACGCAGCATGCAAGGTGAAATGGATGGAATATAACTCAAGACTGCTTTCCGAATGGCTGATGCAACTGAGTGTTTGGGGTAACAGTGTGCATTGTAAGCACCATATACAACTAAATATATTTCTGTTTCTTCATAATACCCTACCCTTCTTATAATGCCCTGCACACATTTCATAAATTAATCTCTTGTGTGGCACTGAACAGTTGTGTCAAAAGCGTCTCCATTAGAACCTTTTTCTTATATTCTAAGCAGCACCTTTTATTTACAGTAACCAAAGGTTCAATGAAAAACAAATCAGTGAAACATTAGCATTAAAGAGTACCGTATGCCTGTAACTTGTTTTCAGCCAGGATCATTGCACAATTGTCTTTGTGGCAAAAACAGGCCTAAGGTCTCTGGCAGGACTTTCTGAGTCAACTACTGAATGTTCAGGTGAAATTTTGCTTCATGTCATAAACACATATTTTGGCTGTGTACACTGATTAATCTGATTTCATTGTAAGTGCATGATTGGCAAATGATTTGTTAGAAATGACTGGTGCATTTCCAAAGAGCTCAGATCATTAAATATAAATAAAAGTGAAGATAAACCAGAACTAAAACTCCTTAATAGTGGTCTACATGGCCTAATGTAAATTCTTAAATACCATGACTAGAGATATGAGATGTCAGAAACTTAACTTTGCTTCATGAGAAACGTGATGAAGTTTCCTAACGTTGTGTAGCCCAAAGTGGCACTTTTCATAGTTCTTCACCTGACAAAGTGGGCACTTCACCAGTTAAATATTATGCATGGTGGCACTTACTTTGCTGGGAAGTGCCACTACATGCAATTTTCACCTAGCAACATCTAAAGACTATGGCCCGATTCTCGATGGATGAGGCAGAAATTGCCACCAGAGGCTACTTGTGCCAAACGCTGTTGCACCAGGACCCTGCACCCAATTCTCTATCAGGCAGGGTCCCCATGGCTAAGGCCCGTGACTTGTGTCAACCGTACCAGTATGCTAAACAGAGGGCACCAGAACAGTTGTCCATAAGCCTGCAGCATGACCAAGTGAAGGGCACAAGTGCCCCACCACACACAAAGCCGTACAGCGCCTGCAGGTTATGCCTTAACTCTGAAGACACTGGGGTCCCTGGGGGTAAGAGTCTTCATGCTGATCCCCAACAGATGATGCCTGCAGGGGCCCTCGAGCCTGTCTCACTTCATGTTATTGCAGGCCATCAGGGCTAACACTCTTTCTTCTCAGAGCCCTCATCTGGTAATAGTAGATTGTAATGAGCAAATATGCCAAATCAACCCCCAAATCCCTGGTAGTTTAGGTATTTACCCCACCCAAGCTGTACCTTTCTGCCCCACACCCCAACCCATAATCCGCGTTGGTGACTGCAACTCTCATTCATCATGGCCAGCCATCGACTCAGCTCTTATGAGCGCGTACTCATTATATACAGTAGCGCTCAAATGAGTGAACTGTTATTCATTCATTAAGCGTGTACTATTCACGGTAGTACCGGTCATAAGAGCTCAGTCAATGACTGGCTGTGGTGGTGAGAGTGGCTATGAATCCCAACTGATTATAGTCATGGGGTGCGGGTGGTAGGGACAGTCGGATGGGGGCACTAACCACCAGGGATATCGAGGGTTGATCTGGATATTTGCTCATCTACAATCCACAATTGCTGGGGATCGGTGCTTGGGGAGAGGGTGTGCTAGCCCTGGGGGGCTTCTATAATGGCTTTTGGGGCAATGGTGGCATGGGGCTCTGTGGCCCTGTGAGGCATGTCATCTGTATTTGGGGGATTGGGGCATGGGTATGCTTGATGCCTGTGGGACATTTGATTATCTTGGGGATCGGGGATTGGGGAAGGGTGACACATCTTTGGGAGTGGGCCAGGGACACATTGGCATCACCTGGAGGCACTAATGTAAACTTCACACCAGCTAAAAGCTGGTGTAACTGTTCTTGGGGATGCCCTTTGGGGTTGTTTGAGAATAACAAACTTAGGACTTTGTTGCTGCCCTTCCAGAACAGGTGCATAACTGCTGCCATAAACCCCTAGCACCATGCTGGGGTTTTGGGAGCATAACTGATGGCGTATGTTCACTTTGGTGCAAACAGCGTGCAACATGTTGCAGGGTGCTTTGCAGAATACTATGTCGCCAACTCTTGCATAAATTGCTTATTGCACCATTTTTGGGGCTTAACTCAGTTTACGCCAGGCATAACCTTTTGAGAATCGGGCCCAATTTGTAGTAGACTTGGCTGGCAAATTCCCACAATGCATAATTCTCTTTAAAAAAAAACAAAAAAAAACTTTAAAGGGCAAAAATACACCCTTTGGCAATGTACTTGTGCTTCCCATTCTCCTCCTCCCACATTCCAGACCATTCAAAATGTTATTCTCCAGCCTCCCACCTCTTAGAACCTATACCTCCTCCTCTCCCCAGTGGGCGATGTTCAATTGTAATGAAAAAGTGCCTTTTCCTTACCTAATTTCCTTCCATACAACAGTACAAGGTAATCTGCCTCCTTCCCTCTATCTAGCCCAGAAAAAAACACAATACACTCATCCCAGCACCTTATGGCACCCAACCCCATTCACCCCCAAATGGATATTGGACTGGAGAAAGTCCTACAGCGGATGATCAACATAGCCCTCCCTCCACCTCATCTGGCTGTTGTCTACTAAATCAAACCTGAATCGCACTCTATAGTAATCATTAAATTGGCTTCTCAGTTTTCAATTTCTGCAAACTTCACCAGCAATGTTTTCATTTACTACATCTCTAACCATGGATAGTTGGTCCTCGTAGTTGGGACTGAATACAGTGGTTTTATTTAATACTTATAGTACTTGCATTTGAAATTAATAAAATGTTTAACAAGTTTAAAATGATTGCCCATATCAAGGTGCTAGATCCTTGGACACCTTCCCATCCCAGCCACTTCTCACCTCCATTCCTCCAAAATACAGACAGATGTAAACAAAAACAAAATGCTGTCTGCTAGCACTCTACCAGGAGCTGACAACGTCTTTAACAGGACCCCCACTTTCTAGACTGACTCCGAATCTCCATATTCACATTTATATAAAGTTGCCCTCCATTCCTCGACTCCTGATCCCTGCTTTGGGGAACAATTAAAGACAATCACAGCTAGTAGTCTTCACCCTCTAACCTACAATCATGAAGCAAATGCATGTGAATGGGAGGGAGGAGAGGCTGTGTCACTGATGATGCTAGGTAAACTACATCTATCAGTCTTCCTAGAATCATCAGTGCCCCAAAGAGATCAATCCTCTCCTCCCAATCACACCCACTGGCTCAATTGAGGCAGCTATTACATTAGTAAATCAGATATAAATGAACTCTTAATATGGGAAAGCAACAGTAGAAAGTCAAAAGAGAGACACAGGAAAGAACTGTGTTGTCCATAAAATGTGCCCCATTTAAAACAAAGTTCATTTCCAGCGCAACCTGTGAGCACAAAAACACAGAAACATACAATTTGATGGCAGATAAGGACTGCTTGGCCCAACTAGTCTGCCCGTTTTCCCTACCTGCTTCATATATCGTAGATCTTAAATTAGCTTACCTTCTCTTTCCTATTGTTAGAGTTCCTTTATGTCTGTCCGATGCATTTTGAATTACCTACCATTTTGCCCTACAACCTCTGCTGGAGGCTGTTCCATGATCAACCACCCTTGCTGTGAAAAAAAACTTTCTCACATTACCTGTAAGTCTACCTCCCACTATTTTCATATCATGGCCCCTTGTTCTTGAACATCTTTTTTTTAAAGATGTTAAACCCTTGAGGTATTTGAAAGTCTCTATCAAAGCAACTTGTTCAGGGCTACACAATATGGAAGTGGCAGCAATGGGATTCAAACACAGGTCCTCTGGGTCACCAGGTTCACAACCTGGTGCTCTAACAACTACTGAGACCACTATTTGGTACCCAAAAACCCAAGGACACTGAATGATCATTTGGTACAGTGAGTGTAAGATTCTAAGGGAGAGGAGAGGGAGAGAAGAGAGAGAGAAAAAGAGAGGTGTTTCTTCTTAGATCATGACACCTGGGCAATTACCTGTGTGGAAACTGCTAACAATGCAACACAGTTATGAGACTACATCCCTTCAGGAATCAAACAGTGGGGACATAATTTAAATAAAAAAAAACATATCATGTAATACAGATGATGTAGGCTACTTACTATGCTGTCAATGTGACAAACTTTATTTGGGAAAAATAGGTTCAACAGTAAGGTACTGTACAAGTATCAATGCTTAGAAGAATGGATACTACCGCATCTGTTGCCAAATATTCTAAGGAGTGTGACCACACAGGCTGCAGTATTTTTGAGATTTTGTGGACTCAAACAAGTAATCCTGCCAGGAAGGGTCCACAGGAGACAATTACACAGTACTATGGTATAAATTGTGATCTGTACAACTGATGAAATCTTCAATACATTTGAAGAGAATATACATATGTAATGCTGCTTAATGCACCGTATGCCATTATAATGCATGATATTATGATGCATTAAGGTGCCTACTGTGATCATAACTTTTATTATGAAATGGATTGTCAAAACCATATGTGTTGAACAGTTTTCAAAGCAGAAGACTACAACATGGGACAGGATCTGGAAGGGCGCCTGAACACAGAGCCACTACACCTACTCCTGAAGACTTGGCAAGTCTCCTCACCCCCTATCTTCCATATGTAATGTGCCCACACATGAGTGTGGTATCACTGCCACAATGAGTGATAGGTCTTGTCACTCACGTAACCAAGCAGCACTTGTATATGACATATTCCCATAACCCATAGCCCATCTTCTTCCAAGTTGTGTACAGGAGTGCTTGGAAACAACTGAGAAGCTCGTGGGATAGACTATTTTGGACGAATTATCTGTAATTAAACTCTCTCTCTTTGCTTACATCTGAGAGAAGTTTTCCTCACTTTAAAGTGGCATTGCTTTGTATTTGTTTTAGTTTTAATTCAGAAAGGGCTTTTTAAACTGCTTATCTTGTCAGCATCCTCAGAAGGGCTGAAATAACTGCATATTTGATTTTCCTTTGTGGCTAACAAACCACCAGGCTGTTTTGGGGCTGGAGAGGTTTACCTGTGTCTGACTTGGATGTCTGGATTTTCTCTGTTTGATTAGCAGGGTACTTTCTCTGTCAAATTGTTGTCTAGGGTATCTTGCTGACAGGAAGGCACTCATCCATGACGTGGGTAAGCGCTTTTAGTCGAGTGTTTTGTGAGACACAGTTTAGGCCCAACCCTTCCCACCCTCACCCCACCCACCCTAGAAATAGTTCCTTTATACCTGAGGTTCTGACATCATTTCCTCGAGTGCAAGGTGCATTTCACTGTCATATCCTCTCTAGCACACTGCACTGATAATATAAGCATACACGTTGTATAATATATATATTTCTATATAACAAATCACACACGCACTACACACACACACAAATACAAAAAAAACTAGATAAACATGTGGGAGTAGTGCAATGTAATGGCTGTGGGGCAGCAGTCTTCTGGGAGTCTTTCTGGAGGCTGAGATGCTGCCCTATTTGCAGACAACTATCTGCCCTGAGGGAGGAAGTTACCTGTTTCAGGCCGCACTGGACAGTAGTAAGGAAACCTTCCCCAGACCACACTGGACAGAAAGGGAACCTCCCCATCCAGGGAGCACTAGCACCACCACCACTACCTCAGAGGTTGTGAAGAAGCACAACAGTTGGACCACAGTGGGCTCAGAGAGGCTGAGGAGGTGGAACAGAGGCCCACCCAGTCAATTGTTCCACTCCACAATCCATACACCATTCTGGGAGAGCATAGCTCCCCTATGGATGCACCTGCAGAGAGACTGATGATATCTGTTACAAGGGAGGCCCACAGAAAGGGGCAGAGGGCACCAAAGGGAAAGGAAGCAGCTCCTGGTGGGGACTCAATTATTAGGGGTATAGAACTGGGGAGCTGGGAAAAATGAAGTAAGGTGCCTGCCTGGTGCCATGGCTTGGAGGGACAGGCGCATCCTCAGGATCACGAGAACAGTTGCAAGAGATTCCGAGCTGGGCGTAATTGTCCACCTAGGAAAAAATGACTTGACTCATCATGAGATTAGAGCAGTGCAGGAGGGACATTGTAGAGTTGGGAGGGACCTAAGATGAGTAGCACACACAGTATCCTTCTGAGGTGCTGCCTGTCAAAAGCATGGGGAGGCGAGGGCAACTGGCACCATGCAGTTTAATGAATGGTTGAAAAATGAGTTGCGGAGCACAGGGGTTTAGCTTCATTGGGACTGGGGTTCCACCTGGAGGGACACCAGCCTATACTGGCAGGATGGTCTGCATCTGTCCAGGAAGGGAACAAGTCTTTTGAGCAATCGGTTTAAATGCTTCATTGGCAAGCTTTTAAACTAGTCAAAGGAGGCACTGACAAGCAGCAGGAAAATCCAGCCTTTCCCTACAAAACAGGGTACTAAATGAGAAAAGACTGAGGTAGAACGGTCAGTGGGGATGCTGCAACAGAAGGTAAAGCCATCAAAATGGAGAGCAATGAGTACTAATGCCCGTAGTCTGGGTAACAAGCTTCCTGAATTAGTGGCCTTGATGGAGGAGGAACATCTGGATATCGTGGCAGTCACAGAAACATGGTACACACAAACCATGACTGGGACATAAACAAACCAGGATACACTGTCTACAGGAGGGACAGGGAGGGTAAAGGGAGGAGGAGTAGTTCTTTACATAAGGGAAGGAATAAAAGCAACAGAACAAAGGGTAAACAGGAGGAGAAGAAGCACTGTGAGTAAATTTGGAGACAGGCAATGGCACCCAGTCGCATAGGGGTTGTATAGAGACCCTTCTCAGGGAGGAAATGGACAGGAAATGATAGAAAGTATACTTAGAATGGCAGAAAAAGGGAGATATTGCTGATGGGTGATCTGAATATGCAGATGTTAACTGGAGTGCAGTTGCAGCTGCCACTTGAAGAAGTGCAGTTATTCTAGATGCCCTACAGGGCATGCCTTAGACAACTAGTACTGGAGCCCACTTTCGAGGGAGGAGCAATATTAGACTTGATTCTCTCAAATGGAGATGGAGAGAGGATTACAGATGTAGAAGTGGTAGCCATCTGAGAACTAGCGACCATCGACAGTATGGTTCACAATATACACAGCAATAGAGTCAAGCCATACAAAGACAAAAGTACTGGACTTTAGGAGGCTGACTTTGCCAAAATAATTGAGTGCCTAAGAATGCACTAGCAAATGGGCAGGGAAGGAGGGTGGAAGAACAATGGGGAATAATAAAACTACAATCACAGAGGTAATGAGCCTTTGTGTGAAGCAAATAAACAAAACAAGGCGATGTAAGAAACCACTATGGTTCTCAAAGGAAGTGGCAGTGAAGGTTCAAGAGAGAAAGCATTCAGGAAGTACAAGGAATCGCAGAAGGAGCAGGACAGAGAACTGTATCAGTTAAAGCAAAGGAGGCTGGGAAGGCAGTCAGAACAGCAAAGGCCCAAACCGAGGAAAAGATAGCCAACTCAGTTAAGAAGGGGATAAAATCTTTATAGGTATATCAGGGAGCCAAGGAAGACCAAGGGAGGGATAGTGAGGCTTAATAAAGGGGGGAGGGTGGGCAGAGGGAGACTGTGAAAAGGCAGAGATACTAAACAAATATTTTTGCTCAGTATTTCCAAAGGAAGAGGAGGTACATAAAGCAAACAGTAGTATACACGCTGGATGCAGAAGTTGATTCGGCCCATTTACAGAAGGTTCTAAAGAACTTCTAAAACTGAAGGTGGACAAAGCAATGGGGCTGATGGGATCCATCCCAGAATTCTAAAAGAACTAAGGGTAGAACTAGTGACACCACTGACTACCCTTTTAACAAATCATGGGAGGAAGGGGTGGTACCCGAGGACTGGAGGAGGGCAGATGTGATTCCCCTTCACAAAGTGGGAGCAAGGCAGAAGCAGAAACTATAGACCTGTTAGTTTAACCTCAGTGATAGGGAAAATGATGGAATCACTTCTAAAGGAAAGAACTGTCGAGTATCTAGAGGCCAGAGGGGCACAGGACACTAGGCAGCATGGATTCACAGTGGGAAGGTCATGCCAGGCGAATCTGATAGATTTATTTGACTGGGTGACCAAAGTAGTAGATCAGGGAGGGGCTGTGGACATGGCCTACCTAGACTTTTAGCAAGGCATTTGACACAGTCCCACACAAAAGATTACTATACAAGTTAGCCAGCCTGGGAGTGGGTCCCAAGATGACAGCCTGGGTAAAGAATTGGCTGGAGAATAGGACACAGAGAGTAATAGTAAATGGAGTCCACTCAGAAGAAAGGAGGTTACTAGTGGGGTACATGAGGGTTCAGTATTAGGACGGTCCTCTTCAATGTCTTTATAAGCGACATTGCAGAAGGACTGGAAGGAAAATATGTCTCTTTGCAGATGACACTAAGATCTGCAACAGAGTTGATGCACAGGGTGGGGTGGAAAGGATGAGAAGGGACTTGGCAAGGTTAGAGGAATGGTCAAATGTATGGCAGCTTAGATTCAGTGCTAAGAAGTGCAAGGTAATGCACCTGGGAAACAAAAACCCAGGGGAAGAGTACACAATGTGGGGTGAGATACTAACAACAACAAAATGGAGAGGGACCTGGAGGTAGTCATATCAGATGACCTAAAGATGAGCAAGCAATGTGTGAGGGCAGCAAGGAGGGTTGGGGATACTGGGATGCATAGGAGAGGCATCACCAGTAGAAAACAGGAAGTTATTATCCCTCTGTACAGACAGCTGGTGAGACCCCATCTGGAGTACTGTGTGCAGTTCTGGAGACCCAATCTCACTAAAGACATGAACAGGATGAAAGCTGTCAGAGGAGGCAACTAAAATGGTGCAGGGTCTGCACCGGAAGACATATGAAGAGAGACTTAAGGAGCTTAATATGTATAGCCTCGAGGAAAGGAGGGAGAGGGGACATGATAGAAACTTCAAGTACCTCAAGGGAATCAACAAAGTCCAAGGGGCAGCATCTTTCAAAAAAGAGGTGTGCAAGAACAAGAGGGCACAATTTGAAGATAGACGGGGGCGGCTCAGAGGTAATTTAGGAAGTATTTTTTCACAGAGAGGGTTATGGATGCATGGAGCGGCCTTCCGGAGGAGGTTGGAGTCAAAATCAGTGGTGGAATTCAAGCATGCATGGGATAGTCATAAGGCAGTTCTGGGGGTGGGGTAGGAAGAAGTAGGCCACTGGTTAACTAGGATCTGCAGCTTATCCAGTAGGTAGGGAAATGGGCAGACTGGGTGGGCCAAGCGTCCTTATCTGCCGTCAAATTCTATGTTTCTCTGTTTCTATATTTATAATCATTTTCTGAAGGTGTCAAATGTTTTGAAAATTGAAAGAAGCCAGGATAAGACTGGAAAAGAATCCAGCCTTCAAAACTGCTAGCAATGAAAACTGTAGACTCTGTCCTATATGAGTATATAGGACCTGTTACTAGGACAAGTTAGTAGCACTTGCTAATGCCTCCATACTATGAATGTATTTTCTCATATAAAACCCTCTACTACCAAACAGACTCATTTTTATGTGGGTGTCATTAGACTATATCAAAAGGAAAGCAGAAATTAGACAAGGAATACAAAGTGCAATTTTGAATTCAAAATCTTGCAATCAAGCCAGCCCACTGGCGCAGCAGTAGGGCTTCCATCTATGATGCTGACACCCTGGGTTGGGAAATGGACCCGAGGTACTGGAGGCTGGCAGGAAGGAGGAGGACTGGGGTCCCAGGGACTGCTCTCCTTCTCCTGGGGAAAGGGTGGACTAGCATCTGGAGTGTGGTCGACTGCTGATGGAAATCGGGGAGCAGTGACTGAAGCAAAGTAGTTAGAGGCATGCTGGTGTCACGCCTGAACCTATGTCACTGCATGCCATGCTCCCACTGGAAATATGCAAAATTGCCAGCCTCACTGATGATGCCTCACCTCCTGGTCCCATTGCACCCATTGTGACCCCTGGCTATGACCTACATCAGTCTTCTGTTGGGCATGGCCCAACCCCTGATCCTACCCTGGGATGGATCGTAAAGGAGTACTACTGGTAGATGCTGGGTTGCTAGTAGCTCGACAAGTCTCTGTTGGGTGTGTGTGCTTGTCGGCGGCTCACCTGAGGGCAAGCCTGGGAGGATCCCTAGCTTGAGGTACGTCCTGGGGTGAGCAGGACTGGGTAGGTTGCAGGCTGAGCTAATTACAGATGACTGCACAAAAAAATCTTGCAAGTCAGCAACACCTTAACTCTGCCACTTATGAATATGAAGGAAAAGATGAAGATTATTTAAGTCACTATAGCTTCCCTTTACCTCAACTCAAATTACTGCAAACTCCCACCCTCTGGCACCAAACCCACACCCCATCTAGGAAGTGAGAGCAACATATAAAAGTCCGACAGCTGGCTAGGTTGCTTTATCCCAAAAAAACAACAATGAAAATCCTTAGCCAACTTGTCCTTTAGGGGCATAAGCACTGCTATACTGATGCTGTCAAGCAACAGAAGAGCTGTTACTTGAAGGAGCCATGTCAAAGGCAGTAGGGCTTAGCTAATAACTTACTCCACAATTGCCCAACTGTATTAAGGCAGGAGTATCATTTTGACTGTATCCTAAATCTCAGCTAGAGTGGATTCCATGACATGTATATATGAATTAGAGGTTAATGATTCAACAAAGTAATAATTAGCAAAGCTGTTAAACTTTATCTAGACCACCAATAACTAAATCTGAGTATACAAACATATGAAGAAGCCAGCAGAAGAAGACCAATTGGTCTATCAAGTCTGCTCATATTCCAGGTCCACAGCTTGAGCTACTGTCCCTGTACTCCCTCCCTACTCCTCCCATCCTCTCTACTCATGATCCTTACCTCCTTATGCATGTCCCAGCTTCTCTTTAAAGCTGCCCACTGTCTTCAATGAGATTATCTCTTCCGCAGCGCATCTCCAAGTGTCCACCACCCTCTCTCTGTGAGGAAGTGCTCTTGACTCCCTCCTAAACCTCCAACCCTTCAGCTTAAGACTGTGCCCCTTGTGTTATGGTTGCCACTCAGCTTAAAGACACTCTCCTTATCAACCGTAATTATCCCTGTCAAGTACCTGAAGGTCCCAGTCATGTCACCTCTCTCTTTCCAGTCTTCCAGGGGTACATGTTCAGTGCTCTCAACCTCTCCTCACATGCCTTGCCCTGCTGACTGGCTATCATCTTTGTAGCCCTCCTCTGGACCTTCTCCAACAGGTTAATGTCCTTTTGAGGTGCTGGCACCAGTACTGAACTCCATACTCTTGATGCGGCCTTACCAGTGATCTGTACAAGGGCAGTATAACCTCCTCTCTCCTACTACTGATCCCTCTAGCTATGCATCCCAGCATCTTGTTTGCCTTTGTGCTGCTTTCTTGCACTGCATGGAGTGCTTCAGGTCACTAGTGATCATCACTTCCAGGTCCTTCTCCTCCTCTGATGCAGATACTTGGACTCCACCTAGGTAGTACTTTGTCCTGGGATTCTTGGTTCCAATATGCATAACTTTGCATTTCTTGGCATCGAGCCAAGCTGCCAGATCCTGGACCACCTCCCAGCTTTTCCAGATCTTTCTGTAGGTCCTGTATCCTTCAGCTGTGTCCACTCTCCTGCAGAGCTTGGTGTCATCTGTGAATATGCACATTTGCCCTTAATGCCATCCCCAATGTCACTGATGAAGATACTGAAACACCGCCCCAGCACTGAGCCCTGTGGGATCCCACTGGTTACCTCTGGTGCCAGATAACTCTTCTCCCCACAAACCACCCTCTGGATTCTGTCCCTCAGCCAGTTTTCACCTATCTGGCCATCTTTTCCCAACTCCAACGTCCACCAACTTCGTGATCAACCTTTTGTGGGCACAGAGTCAAAGGTTTTGTGAAATCAAGATAGAGGATGTCTATCACTTGGCCCCTGTCTACTGTCTTAGTAACACAGTCAAAGAAGTCAATCAGATTTGTTTGATATAATCTCACCCCCATGAACCCATGCTGCCCTCATCCTGGAGACAATGCTCCTCTAGATATTCCACCAACCTTTCCTTTTGTATGGTTTCCATAGGCTTGCCCCAATGGAGGTCAGACTGACTGGTCTGTTATTCCCTGGATCATCCTTGGGGCCACTTTTGTGGAGGGCACTACATGCATTGTTCTCTAGTCCTGTGGTACCATGCCTGACTCTAGTGAACTGTTAAATAGGGTCTCACCAGTGGCCCTGCCAGCTCCTCAGCCAGTTCCTTTAGTACCCTTGGATGTACTATGTCTGGGCCTGGTGATTTGCCCACCTTCAATGCCAACAGACCCTCCCTCACTCTATCCTCCTCCTCTATCACTACATTTGTATTCTCCTCCCCTGCTCCTATTTTCCCTCCTGAAGGCACTGGTCCATCCTTCTTCCTGGTGAAGACCGAACAGAAGTATTCATTTAATACCTCTGCTTTCACCCATATCTTCCATCCATTCCACCCTTTCTTAAGCCTAGCAATCCCTTTCTTCTTGTCCATTTTCTCTCTCATGTAGTGAAAGAAAGCCTCTTCCCTTCTTAATTCCTTCATGCTATCTGCAGCTCCTTCTGTTCCTTTGCTCACGGACTTCTTTACTTGCCTCACTAGCCAACCTTAGGTAATTTTCCTATCCACCTCTCTGTTGGTCTTCCTGAATTTTCTATAGGCCAGCCTCTTTTCCCTACTGCTTGGCAACCCCAGAACTGAACCAGCTGGGCACTTTGGCCCTTGTGTTCTTCCCCTGAGCTTAATGCACTCATCTGTGGCAACCAGTATTCCTTCCTTAATGATGGACCACTTTTGGTCCACCCCATATCTGTTCTGTTGCTGCCAGATGGCTCCTTAACACCTCACCCATTTTCCTGAAGTCTGCCCTCCTGAAATCCAAGATTTTGGTCTTAGTCAGGATGCTTTCCTGCCCATATCCAACTGGAACCACACTGTGCAATGGTCACTTCCACCCAGTGGCCCCCTGACCTTTATTTCCTGTGCATGCTCCTCATTTGTTAGCACCAGATCAAGAATTACCTCAGCTCTTGTTTGTTCAATGACACCCTGAGTCAGGAACCCACTCTGCAGTCCTTCCAGGATCACCTGACTCTTAGCACATGTTGTGGATGGTATGCTTTCAGTCCACCTTGGGCAGGTTGAAGTCCCCCACAATTACCACCTCTCCTTTCCCTGAGCTTAACATAGAAACATAGAATTTAATGGCAGATAAGTACCACAAGGCCCATCCAGTCTGCCCATTTTTTTCACTCTTATGAATGTGCCATAGGCCTTTACTCTTTCATTTAATTTTCATTTTTATTTTTTGTTAACTGGTAAAAGCACTGGGCCACATGGCCCTTTACAGGCTTGACCCAGTGAGAGTCAAAGACACTCAGAAACATATAACAATAAGAATACAATAAATACGATTACATGTACAAAGGTTGCATAGAAAAACAGCAGGGCAATGATAAATCACAATTATAACATACAAAACAATACAACCATGTAAGTTATGTGCAAAAACATCCTGAGCTTAAAAATAAGTCTTTCTTTACAGTATTCTTAAACTGATAAAACTTTGGAATATTTTGTATTTCCACTGCAAGTTTATTCCAGATTTGTGTGGTACATTGTTTAAATGATTTTGATGTTTAACGGTTTTGCAGGTCAGGCTGAAAGCTGGATCGCATTTTCAGATCGCAACCTTCTTGGGAGAACTCTCGTTGATAAAAATTAAACATGGGATTTGACCCACTGCAGTGGATTATTTTATCACAAAGCACAATTTCTGAAGTGTATCTTTATGATCTAGGACAACCACCCATTCTATTATATAAACTGCAATGATGTTCCTAAATTTTGCCCTTAAGACAAACCTACAAATGGCATTATATAAAGTTATTCTATGATTCCTAATTTTCTCAGATGCACCTCCCCAGACTATACTTCCATAATCTAACACTGACAATAAGCAGCTGTAGCAATTGCTTTCCTGCTATCATCAGCCAAATAATCCCTAATGGCATAGAGTGCCCCAATTTACTATGCAACCTTAGTTATATTATCAGCATGTAATTGAAAACTCATTGTACTATCTAAAGTTACCCTAAATATGTAAAATTTGAAACAATATCAATGGTAGCACATTCCTTAGTAGAAATAGTATAGAATTTTGTAATTGTCTTAGTTTTTCAGAGTAACAAAACAGTATTCCTTTAGTTTTTTCTGGTTTAGGACAAGATGATTGTCCCTTAACCAGCTAGTCAAGTTGTTATAATCTTTACTCAAATTCTCCTGAAGTCTGTCAATATTTTTATCTGCTGCATAAAGTACAGCATCATTCATGTATAATACAATGGATGTATCAGTACAAATAGTTGGTAGTCCATTAGAAAATAGAAAACAGTAAAGGGCCCAGAATTGAGCCCTGGAACCCTGTGTGAACTTCCATCATGTCAGATAGTATTCCATTTACACTGACCTGTTGTACCCTTTTTGTTAGATAACTACTAAACCAGTTCACCACAGGGTCCCCAAAGCCCAACTCCCTAAGTCTAAGTCCCATTAGTGTATGGTCTACAAGATCGAAGGCCTTGGTCAGGTCCACGAATACTGCACCAACATATTTCCTTAGTCATACCCTCATACAGGTAGTTTGTGAACCTGACCAAGGCCGTCGCTGTGCCACACCCTTCACGAAACCATGTTGAGCAGATGTTAATAATCCATACTTATTCATATGCTCCACAATTTGACAATGTAATAATCTTTTTGTACCTTTCCTACTAAAGATAATAAAGATATTGGTCGATAATTAATAGCAAGATTAGGGTGACCACCTTTGAAAATTGGGAAACCATTGCCTTTTTCATATTTCTGGAACTAAACCAGTATTTAAGGACATATTAAATAATTTCTGTAGAGGATAGGCAAGTTCTCTAGCAGCATATTTTAATACAGTTGCATCCAAATTGTCAGCTCCTGGACCCTTAGAATCATCCAATCCCATTAACTCATGATATATTTCCTCCTAATGAATTTCCAAATAAAATTTGGGCTTATGTATAATATGAGGGAATATAAGACTATCCAATTTTGGCAATAACCCAAAGTCCTGTGTATATTCTAACAAACAAGTAAATCTCTCATGTAAATAATCTGCAATTCCGATTCGTCAATTCTTGATCATCCTTTAATAACTTCTGAAAATCTTTACTAGTCCTAGGAGCAATTAAATTATTTATTCTCCTCCCAAAAATTTTTTATCTTTTAAACTGTTGAGCTGCTCATTTTATAATAATCCACTTTAGCTTTTTAATTTCTTTTACACTTATTTCTAAGTTGTTTAAAATAATTCCAGTCCCTTTCAAGCCTAGTAGTTCTATAAACCTGATTGGCAATATCCTGATCTTTCATTAACTTAAATAACCCCTTATTCAGCCATTTACTACAAACTCCCCATATTCTTTTTTCCACTTTTGGGGCTCTTCTGTTAAATAAGGATTCAAGTTCTGCTTGAAAAAATCCAACAGCCTCATTTATCTTATTGGGATTTAACAAGACCTGAGAGAGATCTTGTTTCAACCCAAATAACTTTGTGTCATTCCAATCCTACTTTCTACAATTTTAAATCTACCTTGGGTCTTTTATTATTCCAAGTACAAAAATTGTTAAATGATTGTTGATTACATCTGGGAAAACCCCAAAGAACTTATATTTAGAATATTATTTACCATAACCCAGTCTAACAAAGTGGACTGTTTTGTTTTATGATTTGGCCTAGTCCTCCAGTAATTATTTGTTCCAAACCAGCTTTTGCAATAGCTTCCTATAATTACTCTCTTCATGACTTAGCTAATTTAGATTTAAACTCCATATTAATCAACTCTTTTGTTTAAGGATTTCAACCTGATCAGTAATATTTTCCAGGCCCAATATCTTAGATTTTGGTGGGTTATATACACAGCCTATTATCAATTTGTTTTCCCTAAAACTACCTCCACAAATAGACTCTCACATTCTGAATCTGGAGATGTAGTTACAATTTCATTCACTTCCAAACAACTTTCATGATAGATAATCAACTCCCCTTTTACTTAATCTATCCTTACACAGATGTCCACAGCCCTCTATTGCCAATAAACCATTCTTAATTTTGGGTTTAAGCCATGTCTCAGTTATTAACATAGCAGCAGGATCATTTATAGCAATCCATGCTTCCAAGTCCTGTTTTTTTATAATAGGCTGCACATATTCAAATGTGCTAGTTGCATTCCACTAGGTTTTGACCAATTAGTAGAGGATACACTAGGTTGAGGTCCTGGATTTTGCTCAATGTCACCAGATTCAAGTATTTTTTTAAATAAAAACAGATTGTATTTAAATCAAACCTACAAAACCATAAATGAATACTCAGACTTTGAATTTCCTTCTAGTTAAAAGTCCCATAGCCACATAACCAACATCCCCAATTTGTTCCTGTGTAATAGATCCAATCCTGGCCCTTGATCATATAGGCCATTTTTTCCACCCAATCAATATTTTGAATGACTGATCCGTGACACTGAGAACAACCACATATAATATTGCACAAATTATTCTCTATATAACATGGTACCCAAATTATATTTAAAATCAGTAAGACAAAATTAAACTGTTCTAATAAAACTAAAAATAAAATCACACTGCCCTAGCTATATAATAAATGTATCAATCATCTACACCAACTAACTTGTACATCAAACCTGAACTTACTCTGTCAATGGCCTATATATTCATACTCATCTGTATTGCTCCCTTATGTCTATCCCATGCCTGTTTGAAGCCCTGCACTTTATTCATATCCACCACTTCCTGAGGTAGGCTGCTCCATGCATCCACCACCCGCTCTGTGAAAAGAACTTCCTCACATTACCCTTAATCAGCCTCCTCTAATCTCATGCTGTGTCCTCTTGTCCTACTATTTTTCTCATATTGAAACATATTAGACTATTTCATCTTGTTAATGCCCTTAAGATGTTTGAATGTTTTGATCATATCACCTCTCCCTCCTTTGCTCTAGGGTATACATATTGAGCTCTGTTAATCTGTCCTAATATGTTTTCTGATGCAGTTTCTGCACCATTTGGTTGCTCCTTTCTGGACTGCCTCCATTTTGTTAATGTCCTTGGCAGGTAAGGCCTCCAGTACTACACGCAGTACTCCAGATGGGGCCTAACCAGTGTCTTGTAAAGAGGAATTATTACCTCCCTCTTATGACTTGTGATCCCCTACTAATATAGTCCAACACCCCAGCCTTACCTCACTGCTTTAGTGGCCTGCTTGGATGATTTCAGGTCATCTGTGATGATGATGATGCCCAAGTCTCTTTCTTCTCTTGTGATTGCCAGCAATTCCTCCCAACCTATAAGTGGCTTCAGGATTTCTCTTCCTACATGCATGATCTTGCACTTCTTTGCATTAAACCCAGTTGCCACTCTTCTGACCATTTTGCCGGTTTATCCAGATCTCTTCTCATTCTGCCCACCCCATCTGGATTATCTACTTTTGTTGCAGATCTTGGTGTCATCTGCAAACAGACAAACCTTACCCTCCAGTCCATCTGTAATGTCCCTGATGAAGATACTGAAGAGGACTGGCCCCAGGACTGATCCCTGAGGTACCCCACTTGTGACTTGCATCTCTTCTGACTGTATGCAATTTACCACCACTCTCTGTTTTCTGCCGTCAACCAGTTTGCCACCCAGTTGACCAACTTCTGACCCACCCCAAGCCTACCCAGCTTATTAATCAATCTTCTGTGGAACAGTATTGAATGCTTTGCTGAACTCAAGGTAGGCAACATCAACTGCACCTCTTGGTTCACCACCTATTTGCCCAGTCAGAGAAATCTATGAGATTAGTTTGACAGGACCTTCCTGTTGTAAACCCATGTTGTCTTGGATCCTGTACTCCCATGGATTCCAGGTGTTACACTATCCTTTCCTTAAGGAGTACCTCCATAATCTTGCCTCACTACTGAGGTAAGACTGACTGGTTTGTAGTTCCCTGCTCCTCTCCTGTTACCACTCTTGTGGAGCGGGATCACATGAGCCCTTCTCCAGTCTTCTGTGACCTCTCCTGTGCTCAGAGACTCACTAAACAGTTCTGATAATGGCACTGCTAGTTCCACCTTTAGCTCCTTTAGTACCCTGGGATGTATGCAATCCAGTCCCATTGTGTTGTCCACCCTGAGATTAGCAAGCTCTTGTAGGACCTTTCTTTGTGAAGGGACTTGTGCACACCTCCTTCTCCTCTGTGTCCATGGTGCTGAGCTGTGAGCTCTGCCCTACCTTCTCCTCAGTAAATACTGAGCAGAAGTATCCAATATTTGTGAGATCAGTTCCTGTCCCTCCCTTATCTTGACTGGGTGGTCTGTAAACCACCCCAACCTCACCTTTTCCCTCTATTGGACCTTAACTGAACCCATAATGCCTCCACCACCCCTTCCTCTGACTTCTCCCTGTGCAAGTTATTCCTCCCTGACATAAACTGCCACCCATTTCCCATCCCAACTACTCCTGTCCCTCCTGTATAGTTTATATCCAGGGATCAAGGTCCCAGTCATGGTGTGATGTTGCCTAAGTCTCAGTTACTGCAGTTATGTCCACCCTCCTGTCTGCTAATAGTGCCTACAGGTCATCCATCTTGTTTCCAAGACTCTGCACATTCAGAGACACCACCCTCCACCTACAGTCTGACCTTCCTTTTCTTCCTTCTTTTCTTTTATTCACATTTATTCCTTCTGTGTGCACCCTCCACATATCCTTGCTATGTGTTCCTATCCTCCACCCTTTGCTAACTGTGTTTTTGCCCTTCCACCTCCTCCTCCAGACCTCTTTCATCACTGTAGGGGAGGTTCACTGACCACCCCTCTCAGGGTCTGTGGGCCTGCATGCATATATTACACTCTTTTCTTTTAATATAGCTCCTAATTGTCAGAATTGATTAGCCTGTTCATCCATGGGTTTATCACTTGGCCAGGGATTGTTTATTTTCTTTCATTGCTTAATATGCACAGTATATCTGTATAATTGTAAATGACCCTACTTAATTGAAAACTTAAACCTAATAACAATTTTAATTACAAAAAGACTACTTTTGGATTGATTTCAGAAGCTGTGCCAGTATGAGATTCTTGTTAATTTCATTAGAACGCCATCAATCACTGATAGTTCTGCCTTCAAATGTGCATACTGTGGATGTTCATAACAATTGTTCCATCCTTTGATGATAGCCTTTATTACCATTAGTAATGTTTTATCTCTAGCAGCCTCTTCAGAAACCTACTGCCACATGGCTTCTGAGGTAGCAAATGATTCTCTAATCAGGTTGATAAGTACTTCAATTTCTGAATCACCAAATGATACTGTAGGCTGCTTAATTTGGGTCCCACAATCTGGATATGGGTATCTGACATAACTAATTGGTTTAGTACATACACAGTGTCCAAATTATAGTTCTACAAACAAAGAAACATTCTATTCTAGGAAAGATATAGCACTACCCAAAATATTTCTTCAAATGGCAGTAAGGAGCTGGCTGTCTATTTCTGTAATGACATATAAACCATAAATGCAGTTGTGGAAACATCACACCCATAAGCAGGTCCCAAATTTTCTTTTTAATTTATGCATATTTACATTCAGCAAATGTCATTGCTTCAGATGCACATGCAATGGGTCTCCAATCATTCCATGCAATTGTAGCAAAAGCCCCAAATTCATCTTGTGATGCATCACTGGAGAGTTTGTTGGAAGTCAGACATCGAAATACAGTACTGAAGAGCATGAGTTGTAAGCATTTTCTTGAGATTACTGATTTATATTTCATGAGCCTCTTTGCAGATGACACAAAGAGGTATCCCGTGAAAAGCGCGACTTTAAAATGGAGACTATAAAAGCGGTGAATATAAAATAGCGATTGAAAGATTAGCACAGAAACATATAAGTGCATCGCAATATAATAACTCTGCCTGCCATTCTAATCTACAAATATCGCGATTAGCTTAATTTGGCTCCCTCACCATCCTTTCCTAACTCACACTGAAACACAAGCCACGCAATAGACACAGGAGTGCCAGTGTTTTGCTGGGAGTAGCATGATTTTCACTGACAAGGATTTCTTTTAGTTTCCTGTAGAAATGGTGGAAGTCCATGGAAAAGCTTTTTCTGCAGGCTGCTCCATGGTTCTGTAAAATCTGGAGCCCTTGACTGATGGCTCGAGAGCTATGTATATGTACAAGTAAGGCAGCTGTTGCACAGTTTTTGTAAACCCTTGCTGAGTGCTACAGTAAGCACTGCCTTTTGCCAAAACGGAAAAAATACTTAGGAATCAAAGATTAGAATGTCAAACCCAGATGGTCTTTCTGACGGCTGTGATTTATGATCTGAAAGATTAATTTCTATGCATCAGTGTAAGGAACCACATGAATAAATTTCATCTCAGCCTCACAGCTCTCAAAGGAAAGGGGTTAAGCATAACAAGAGCCACAGAAAGTTCCAGCAGGATGAAGACTTGTGGAATTTGCTTACAGAGAATGTCATCTCTGCCTCTGAGGGTGGGAAAGCAGCTCAGCAAATGACATGAGCAATGGAGGGAGGGGAATTATATGGATGGTATCACTATGGTGTATTTCATTTGAAACAGCAATGCTTGGCGCTATTTTGATGCTTTAGCTAACTTTGCAGTGCTATTATGCTTCAGCGCTAAGTTGACAGTTGCTGTTTTGCATTTAAGCAATTTATCCCTCCAGGGTGTTGGTATACTGGAGATTTACCACACTGGTATGATTCGGTCATGAGGTGCAGCTGAGTGACTGAACCACACCAGTCATGTTAAGTCCTCCAGTATACTCACACCCTGAGGGATAAATTTATATTATGCAATGGCAAATGTTGTTTTATTTAATTATTTTTAGATATTTTGTACATAACTGAGGTCCGTACGTTGGAAGGAGGATGTCATTTTTAATATTTACCGCAGTGTTTTGTGCGAAGCGGCAACAGGACAAATGGCTGCAGTTTCGAGTAAAGTGAAAGTGACCGGACTGGCGATGATGCGGTTGGCTGGCACTTTTCCCGTGGGTACACTGAGGATTTACCACGCTGGAAAAGGTACCAGCCAACCAATCAGGATGCAGCATTTGCCACATTCGATTTACTCCATTGTGTAATTGCAGTTTTAAAGGCGCTTATGCGGTCGCTATTTTAACATAGAACCCACAAAGTTCTGCAACAGGGCTGATACACAAGATGGGGTGGAAAGGATGAAAAGGGACTTGGCAAGGTTGGAGGAATGGTCAAATGTATGGCAGCTTAGAGTCAATGCAAAGAAGTGCAAGTAATGCACCTGGGAAACAAAACCCAGGGAAGAGTACACAGTGGGGGTGAGATACTGACAACAACAAAATGGAAAGGGACCTGGGGTAGTCATATCAGATGACCTAAAGGTGGGCCAGCAATGTGAGAAGGCAGTAAGGAGGGTTAGGGGATACTGGGATGCACAGGGAGAGGCATCACCAGTAGAAACAGGAAGTTGTTAGCCTCTGTACAGACAGTTGGTAAGACCACATCTGAGTACTGCACAGTTCTGGAGACCCCATCTCCACAAAGACATAGACAGGGTGGAGGCTGTCCAGAGGAGGGCAACTAAAATGATGCATAGTATGCATCAGAAGACATATGAAGAAAGACTAAAGGAACTAAAGATGTATAGCCTCGAGGGAAGGAGGAGAGGGGGACATGATAGAAACTTTCAAATACCTCAGTTGAATCAACAAAGTTCAAGAGGGTAGCATCTTTCAGAAAAGGAGATGTGCAAAAACAAGGGGCACAATTTGAAGATAGAGGGAGACGCTCAGAGGTAATGTGAGGAAGCATTTCTTCACAGAGAGGGTTGTGGATACATAGAACAGCCTTCCTGAGGAGGTCAGAGTCAAAAACAGTGGGGGAATTCAAGAATGTATGGGACAGACATAAGGCAGTTCTAGTGGTGGGTAGGAGGAAGTAGGCTGTTGGTTAACTAGGATCTGCAGCTTATCCATTAGGCAGGGAAATGGGCAGACTAGGTGGGACAAGTAGTCCTTATCTGCCATCAAATTCTATGTTTCTATGTTTCTATGAGCCTTTGTCTCCAGCCACTTTGTTATTTTACATAATTGCGAGCGTAACTCTGGGTCTTTTTTTTTTTGCCTGGCACCTCGGAAGCTCAGCCCTGCTTAGCTTCACCATCCTCCATGTCCAAGCTTACCCCTGCATGGAGTTGCCAGGTGAGCCCCCAATGGATACCAGATTGTTGGGACTTGGCTTACCCTCCGGTCAGGGAAATGGGAGCGGGACCCCAGCAGACATGAGTAAGCAGTGGGATGGCAGTGGAGCCAGTGTCATGTGCAGGGCTAGCATTTTTCTTGCTGCAGGGATCCCCGGGGTGGGATGTGCAATGATGACCAGCATCTGCCCTGCCTTTCTGACCTGTGGAACCAGCCACAGCAGTATCCCCAGTCTCCACCAGAGGTCTGCAATGCACCAGACACTCAACCCCTCCCCTGAAGAAGGAGAGCAGTCCCTGGGATGCTCCATCCCCCCAGCTGGCCCTCCTACTCCTGAGTCTGTCCCTGAACCTGGGATGTTGGCAGCACAAGCAAACACCTTGTTGCTACACCCACTGGCCAGCAAACTTCTAGTGTTGCTAATGATTTCATGATGCATTTGCCCAGGCATCCACCATTTCCAAAATATGCTGCATTTGCTTTTTTGCTGCATTTTTGTCTATGACTGCTACCTTTTAATGATCTGGCTTGACAATGTTGCTTGTCACTGATCTCAGATAAAGGGTTCTTGTTTATGGAACAAAGATTTTTCCTGTTCAGCTTTAGTTTTTTGCATGAGAGATTCCTAACGAGTGGCAATCTATAGTACTATCATGCTGTTGTTTATTAATTCCCATATTAACCCATGTATACTTCAACATCTGGAATATGATCAGGGAACTATTGCATAATCTTGTGGAGAACTATTGCATAATCTGGTGCTAAGTTGATTCTAAAAGGCAAATATTTAAAGCACTACCTTCCAAAAAGTCTGTTAAATAAACAATACATAGTGTAGTTTTGTACTAGCAAGGTCTAACGGGATCTGTCACAATCCCACAGAAGCATCTAATTTGCTGACGTAATCTGCTTCTGACATATCTTCTAGTATCTGATGTCTTTTAAGTAAATGGTTCTCTGTGAATCTGTGTGTTAAATTCTTTCAGATCTAAACACAAGTGGAGTGAAACATTTTTTTCTCTACAATCACTAGGAACTGACCCACTAACTTGGTAGTAAGACTTTATTGATCAACCTTGTTTGGCTGTTAACATTTTTTAAAAACATTTCTGATACATATTGGAAAACATTTTGCTACACATTTTAACATTGTGTTACCTTCTGCATAATGGGAGACCACCAGACTTACAGTACAACATGTGACTTATCCTGAATAACAGATTTTAAAACAATGTAAAAGCTGTATTTCTCTATCAGTTTACAGTTAAAATCTTTCCACAAACAAAAGTCCACACCCAACTACATCTTCAATAGGCTCTAACATTATTTTGTGACAATTTGCCCAAGACGATAAATATTTTTTCTTCAATTTATCTGGTATAATGTCCCTGAAATAAATTTTCTACATTTACTTTTTTAGTTATTTTGGATATACTTTTCCTGATTCTTATGACTTCTAACAGAGATGAGGGAACTCTAGTAATCAATAAACTATATTTTGACATTATTAAGACATAAGTGGCTAAGGATTCAGATTCAGAATGCACATGTCTTAAACCAGGGGCAAGCCATTTCTTTGTAAATTTCTAGTTATGCTGACAGAATAACAATACATGCTTTGTTTTTTGGAATACCAAACCCATAGTTTATAGTACTGGTCTCACTATGAAGATGTTGATATCTAACTGCCAATATATTACTGTAATAGGTATCAAAGTGGGATAAAGCTATTGCATTCATTTTGTACTTAATAAACATTTGCTTAATTTGAAGATAACTTAGCAATATCTTTTGTTTTGTGATATAAGATAATGTCTGCTAAAACACTTTTTATAGGCATAATTTATTTTTAACAGAGGTGGGTTCCAGACGTATCCCAAGCCAGCTGTTACCAAAAATTTAACATAGGTTATCCACTCTCCTTTACATTCTTTTTTATGAGTTTCAATTTTTCTATGTGGCATTGATATGGCAGTCTAATTACATCCAAATTTAGAAACCTCAGCCACTAATGCACATGTCTTAGAACACCAAACATGGGGTGGCACTGCTATGTAGCTAAGAAGAAGCAGCAATAGCTTGTGCTCTCAGGAAGAAAACTTTAAAACTAATAAAATTAAGTATTTCTGTGCAGAAAGTCATTGATGAGTCGTTTTGAGTGTAGCAGAGATTGGAGTCACTGGCAAAATGGGTAAATCAGAAGGAGCAGTAGCTAGCAGGCAGGAGTTGTTCACTCTTAAGAAGCAAAATTGAGAGGAGAGGCCTGTGCAGTGTGGTGGGACATCGGATTCTGTTGGTGCGCAGTTGGAGGAGGCCTTGCTAACCACCATCTTAACCACTCTCCACCAACTGGTAAAACTGTTCAAGACCTCGATAAAAGTTTGATACCCTCACACCAAGAGTGTCTGCACTTGAAACATGAATGGAGCATTGTGAAACAATGGCGCAGCAGTCTGAGGTCTCCATTCTTAAATTGACGGATGCTACTACAAAGCTCATTAAAAAACATGCTTCTCCATCAAAGAATTGAGACCATGGAAAATCAGACGATGGAGAGAAACCTGTGGGTGATAGGGCCGCCTGAAAATGCTGAAGGGGACAATGGCATTGCCTTTGCCAGAACCCTTTTACCAGCCACACTGGGCCTTGATGAAACTGACCGTCCTTTATCCCTGGAGAAGGTTTACCACATAACTCCTCGTAGCAGTATCAGAACCCATGACTGCAAGAACCTCCTTGATAGTCTGTACGGGTATAGGAGATCGTGACTGGGCCCTGACAATTGTCAGGCATTGCAGGGCCTTAAATATGAAGAGGACACCCTGATGTTATTCTTAAATCTGTCTTATCTGTATCAGTACACACCAATGAGGCAAAGCATTTGATAGTCTCAGGGGTGACTCGCCAGATGAAATTACAACATCAGCTACTTTTGCGCCAAGCTCCGTGTGTGGCATGGTCAACAATACTTATTCAATGACGAGAGATGTGGAGAAACTGATATGCTGTATGGAGCAGGAATTGACTGCAGAGAGGAACAGTCTTCCTCTGATGAAGGCTGAGCCACAGTGCAGGGCTGGTAATATACAGTCTGGACTGAGGGGCCTAGGATGAATGTCTTGTCTCTGAGACTGGGTTTTCTAGAAATAGCCAAGGGCTTTATTGTTTCAACTGGACAGTTTGTTTTGGACAGGTAAGACAGAAAGCTTATTTCCTTTAAATGTCTGGATTATAGTAATTTTACATTTGGGCTTCCTAGTTAACCTAAGGCTTTAACTAGCAGGCACTTCTCACTAGTCAGGAACATTGAAAGATGTGTATACATTTCTGCAACTACATACTTGTTCCTCTGGTTACTCTGCGCTATAAGTTTAGTACCTGTCTCAAATAGCTTACAATTTCTGTACATCTTATGGTAACAGGGGAACAGAAATGTTCTGTGTTCTTTATTCCTGGGAGTTTGGGGACTAATATATATAATATATATGAATTGTCTCACTGGGGAATAGATTAGATTTTTAGTCACTTTGGTAATATGGTAACTGATTTAGATATATCTTTTTAGGATTCCATGTTGGCCTTCCTGGGCTGCATGCATTGTGTATATTATTTATAATGCAGTTTGTATGAGAAACTCACCCATGTTGTACCACTAGAGGGGTGTCTTTCAATAGCTCTTTGTAAGCAAACACTAATTGTATTGTATTCTATCAATGCTATCCTCCTATGTAATATTGTATTGTAAGTTCTGCTTACAAAATCAATAAATAAGATGTAAAAAAACAAAAAAACACACCATACTTTAAGTCTAATTGGCCGGTTCTGCTCTCACTATGTCATCCACCAGCACTATGTGATAGTGCCAATGCTAAAATAAATGTATTCAGGGAGGAAGTGAGGAGAGGGGCCATGAATGCCACAGTACTGGCATATTCAGAAGGACAGTGCTCGCTATAGGCCCTTGTGTGACCTGAAAGCGCGATGCACAATATCACCAGCAAAAGCATGCAGTACGAATGCCTTGCATAGCCTGCCCTAGCATGTATTTCCTACATGGTTGCTATTTCTGATCCTATAATACCCTATTAATTGTAACCCTTCTGCTCTCCACTTACTGTCTAGGTTTGTGTTTTATTATCAATACATGTATATAAGGCTTCTCAATATGTTTACCCTAAATACTGTTTTGTTAAGTTATATTTTATACCTTACATGGAGGATAGTCTTCTATTGTATTAGATGTGTGCTTTCTTATATACCAATTTCAATAAAAGAGAAAGTGAAAAAAAAGCATGCAGTACTTCAGGGCAAGCAGTGGGAGGCAGGCTCCTGTCCCCACCGCATGATGCCAAGGGCCATGCATGACTGAAAGTGGTCCCACTCCATGGCCAATCACCGCCCAAGATGTGACTGCCCCCAAGATGTCTCCCATCTCCTGTTCTGACATGGCAGGTAATCATCTGAAAAGTGACCCTGGTATCCAGTGGTCATGTCCCTAGCTGATCATGAAAGCCCAAGATGTAGCTTGTCCCCGGATACACTCCCTGTCCCCACTGTCCATAGGCAAAGGCATCTGAACATACAAAAAATAATCTTACACAAAATCACTTTCCTGGCATCTAGTGGACCTCCCATTCCCCACCTTGCCCAGTAGTGACTCCCACTCTCCCCATCCATGGGCCCATCGGGCCACTGGGACAGCCCTCCACTCACCTCCATGGCCAGCAGCCTGACTGAGCACTTGCAATGCCAGACCCGACTGAGCACCCTCAGTGTATGAGAGTGTGCCTGTAACATGCATGATCTCATTCATTGGAAGCACCCAGTCAGTCTGGCATTGCAAGTACTCAGTTAGGCTGCTGGACGTGGAGGTGAGTAGAGGGCTGTGCAGGTGGCCTGATGAGGTCATGGATCGGGGGGAGCTGGGGCCTACTGGACAGGGTGGGAGGTGGGGGGTCCACCAGATGCTAGGAAAGTAGTTCTGTGTAAGATTATTTCCTGTAAGTTCAGATGCCTTTGCCTATGGACAGTGGGGACGGGAGGTATCCTGGGGCTACATCTTGGGCCACGATCATCGGGGGTGACCACTGGATGCCAGAGTCACTTTTAGTATGGTCACCTGCCATGCATGAATGGGGATGTTGTGAAACTTGGTGGGGGGACATATCTCCAAACCTTTCAACCTCCAGTGTGGAAAACTGTGCTTCAGCATGTGGAACAAATAGGCAAACTGTAGACAACCTCCTCAAATCATAATGAGAGAAGCTCAGAACCATGTGTAAATGTGTATTTTCATGTTCACAAAGCTTTCTGTTTATTGACCAAGACATTTGTTCACACTTATGTTTTGAATGTCTGCTTTAAAACTGCAGCATGAAATGTGAGGCAATAACACTTGATGTGGAACAGAGGGCTTTTCTGTGGTGAAATGAGGACCTATTCCTTATAATGTGGGACAGTTGAGAGGTATGAGGGGCATTGGCCTACCAGGCAAGCGTGTGTTTCTATATAGTCCAGGGCAAGCGTGTGTGTGGGTGTGTATGTATGAGTATGTATGTGTGTTGTGTGTGTATATATATATATATATAAATATATTAGAGGCAAAAAACTCTGTTTAATGCATCAGTTAGGGTTGTTCCACAGCGACATAGCGAAGAAATTCGATGTTGGGGTTGAAACCCCCTTGCGCCCACCCCAACCAGCATCGGGGTGCCGTTGGGGTTGCTAGTCTAACTCTCACCCCATCACATGTGGAAAGAAGCTGAGGAATAGGAGAATGGGGTGAGAGTTAGGACCGACAACACCAGCGCACCCCGCTGCTGGTTGGGGGTGGGATGAAGGGTGCCAGGGGTTTCCAACCCTAACATCGAATTTCCTCACTTTGTGGCTGTGAACAACCCTAACTGATGCATTAAATGGAGTTTTTTGCCTCTAATTTCCTTCTTTGAAAATGATAACAGAAATAGTGAATGTACGCGGCAGCGGAGATACCCGCAAATGCAAAGGGTAATGCGCATGGTGACGCAAAGCAAAACAGAAAGAGAAACAGTACTGTAGACACAAATGGTAAAATAACGCAAATGCAAGTGCAAATGAAAACGTAGCGAACGCATATGGTATGACGGGAATGGTAAGTGAATGGTACTGAACCGCAAGTGGAAGCGTAATTGTAACAGTAATGTAAGTACACATGCTGGTTTTCTGAAAAGCTGCATAGAGAAAGACAGTGAGTACAAAGAATGTATGCATAATAATGGGTCTCGGAGCAGAAAATGAGGAGTTGGAATACTAAATTGCTTATATCTCAGGAACGTATGACGAGAAAAAAATTTAAAAGTCATATGATTTATGACTTTCCTGGCTAGTTTTGCACTTATCCCCATTAGCATTTTTCTGACAAAAGTCTGTATCTTGCACCGTTTCCAAGATACCGGCCCTGAAAGGTGCAGCGAATGCCATAATGTTATCCTATGGGAAAGAGAAGTTCGGAGTGCCATAACTTTGCCGCCCTGTAATATTTTTCACCAAACCACCAAAAGGCACATCTGTGGGATGTTGGCTTTATTTCCTCAATTTTAGTGTAAAATTATTTTGCAGCAGGGTGTAAAGAATTCCTGTCATGCAGCGGCGCACGCAATGTTAGTCTATGGGAAATGTGTCAACTTCGAGTACTGTAACTTTGCATCCATGCAATAGTTTGTCACCAAGGTACCAAAAGGCACATCTGTGAGATATTGGCTGCCTTCCTCCAAATTTCAGCCCAAAAGACCAAACCTTTCATTTGCAGCAGGATGGCAAATAATTCCTGCTATTTTGGGCATAGTGTTTGCAAAGTAAGTAGTCGTGATTTGTGAATGCTTTTGCACAGATTTGCGAAAGTGTTGTGAAAGCGACACTACTTTTTCCAGAAATTGGAAAAACATATTTCTAGGGTGTTTAACCTCAAAATAAAGACATGCCTAGCATCCTCAGGGTCCGACTAGGTAAATACAAAAAGAATTGTGTTGCTAGAGGGTCCCAAATTTGAATGCCAAGCATTTTTCTGATCACCAACTGAAAACAAAATGGCAGATTGGCACACTACTAGGGCCATTGTGACACTAAAAAGTGCATTGCGACACTGTCGAACTTTTTGTTAACTTTTCCCATTGACTTATAATGGGAAATTGTTTTGAATAACTTTTGAACCATTTAAAATTTTTCATGAAATCTTCAAAAGGCACATTGGGGACCCTAACCGCAGCGTTCCCTGAAGGTTTTGGACCGGTCACACAAACCATGCGACCTGTAGGGACGAGCAAGAATTCAAAAAGCATAAATGCGCATGAAGATCATGCTTAATAACTCCGCAGCCATGTATCCAAACAGTACAAAAGTTGGCAGATTCCAAGATATATTGCTCTTGATCATGTATTCCAAATTTCAGGCAAATCCATTGAACAGTTGCAAAGTTATTAAGGTGCAAAATTTTAGGTTTAACATGCAAATGGTTCAACCTTAACTATGGTAGCACTATTGTGCTACCATAATATATATATATATATATAGTTATACCCATGTATAGCGCCACTGGCATTGTCACCAGTTATTAGGGCACCAAGTCCTGATAACGCAGCCTCCTCTTTTGCAGGGTGCTGTGCCCCCACACTCCCTTTCTAAATATTCCAACTCCGGGGCGGACCTTGGGCAGGGGGCAGCAAATTTGGGCATGTGGCATCCTAATGATGGGTACAGTGCTGCTCATGCACACATGGTCAAAACAGGTTCAAAGATATATTATAAGCGGGTCACACCCTATAGTTAGAGTTGAGTAGGCACTTTAATGTTAAACCTCAATTTTGCTTGTTAATAACTTTTGAACCATTTAACTGATTTGCACGAAATTTGGTATGTGTGGTCTGCTATGGCAGATATCTTGATTTGCCAAGTTGTGTTTCAGTCAGAATTATGATTTCTGTGCAGCAAAGCGATAAACACATGTTTCGTCACTTTTGACACTTTTTTTGCCCATGGTGCTGCAACCACACCGTGTGGTCTTTTGGGCTGAAAATTTGGAACATGGAAAGAGTTTGGGTCAAGGAACAATACATCATTATTTTGGTAAACAAATATTAATTTGTTCCAAAGTTATTAAATTTGTAATTTTCGGTTCTGAGCATGCTCAGTTCCTCCAAAATTTATATGTATATTTGATGAACTAGGATTGGTCTCATGGTCAAAGGATTTTGTCAGCTCACAGACTAGGATTTGAAAAATCCAAATCCGTCAGAAAAATTCCTCGTCTCTGACTGCCACCTTGTTTTCAGTTTTCCCCAAACAAAATGTAGCTTTCTCTACAGGTGACTTTTAGGCCAAATGAGGTATGGGTTTTGTTCAGGGTGACACCCTCTACAAAGCCATACATTTGGTTTAGCTCATTTTAGTTAAGAAATAGTTTTTAAAATATTAAAATTCTCTGACCGTGACTTGCTAGCATCCTAGTCTGCGAGCTGTCAAAATCCTAGTCCATTAGACGATCCTTGTTCATGGCCTACAGAATCCTTTTTCTGTCAGTTTGTGACCAGACAGCCCTTCTCACAGACCAGGATCATGCTGACGGTCAAGGATTTTGCTCCTCAGAAAAGAGGATTGGCTGGTGGACTAGGATTTTGTCAGCTCGCAGACCAGGATTAGTTTTTGAATCCGCTTTCGAGGTGATAAATTGCTGTCCATAAGCTGTCAGAATTTAGTCCGCCAGTCAATCCTCTTTTTGTGAGGCTGCAGAATCCTTGTCTGTCACTTCATGACCAAATGGCCCTTCTCATGGATCATGATTAAGATGACGGACTAGGATTTTGCTACCTGCAAAGAGGATCAGCTGGTGGACTAGGATTTTGCAATCTAGCAGACTAGGATTTTTAAAAATGTAAAGGTTTACCATTGCATTGCTAATGAATGGTTTGGTCCTTTTACTTGCAATTTTCAGGGTACTGAGGGGATGCCCTACAGGTGTGAATTATTCTGTTTAGGTGGGGAATTAAGTGGTTCCATAGATATGCCATCATGAACTTGAGATTTTCCCCATAGGATAACATTGTAGCACCCATTGCACTTTTCAGCACCCATATCCAAACAAGATACAGACTTTTTGCTACTAGATCACCAGCTGCTGGAACAAGATTGGAGACTGTAGACTACACCTGCAGTGGAATTTATTTCTTTACTTGTACGGTTCATGAGATATTGGCAAATTAGTGTCTCAAGGGTTCCAAGGTGCATTTACAGTGCTTTCGGTGGCCATATCTCATAAACAATGTGAGATATGGTTTGATTGATTTTATGTCATGTGGCCAACTCGCTGTCACAATTACAATCACACTTAATTTTTAATCCATGCCATGGCTCCTGCCATATTGGCAAACTAGTGTTACAAGGGTTCCTTGACCTATAGGGCTGCTGTATGCTCTGTACCAGTGTGTACGTGGGAGCACAGGGCCCAGCCAGCCCATGCTCCCACACATGCATATTGTTATGCACAAATGGGCAGCTTGGTTCAGGCCCGTGCTCCCACCAACCGTTATTTACTAGTTATATTACACTTTCAAAAAGTAAGGAAATTCATGGCAAAAAAATGCATTTAATGCATCAGTTAGGGTTAAAAGCAACAAAGTGAGGAAATGAGATGTTAGTGGTTGAGTCCCTAACCCCTCACCCCATCCTCCACAGACTGACAGACACGGGTGTGCCATGGGGTCGTGAGGCCTAACTCTCACCCCACTCTCCTTTACAATAGCATGTCAACCTGCTTACACATGGAATGGGGTGAGAGTTGGGCCACATGACCCTATGGCACACCCCGCATCTGTCAGTCTGTGGAGAATGGGTGGTGGGGCTAGGGACTCAAATACTAACATCTCATTTCTTCACTTTTGTTGCTTTAACCCTAACTGATGCATTAAATGCAGTTTTTTTGCTATGAAAATATATATATATATATATATATATATAAAAAATCACTCAAGTGTCCTCATTCTAGGGATCCATTTCCTCATTGTCCCACATTTATAGCATCTGGAGTCCCTCATGTTGGTGCTACATGGGTTAGGGGTATGCACTAGAGTATGCCTGCTGACACCCTTCGGCCTGATGCTGAACAACTGTATCTCGGATCTGGAATACAAGTGGAGCTGTGTACCCCCAGCCTACGATGTTTGCCCTGTGATTCCACTTCACCCTACAGGTGGAGCTGGCTCACCATGGAATAGCACCGGGCAATCTTCATGCTAATGAATGCTAAGCAGACCATGATGGGATGCTAATGTGGCTGTTTGCACATGGATTGCCTAAGTAGGCTCATTTGCATAGGAACTTTGAATATTGCAAACTTTAACACCTGGCTAAAGTGTTAGCCTAGGGCAAAGTGTTAGCGCAGGGCATTGTGTTTGTTTCAGGCTAACCTGTCACTTGTACAGCATAAAGTTCTGCTGTGTGTGGTCTGCATTAGCTGTTTGTTGTTGTGCAACACCCATTGCGATCACTCACATTGGCCTGCTACTGCAGCTCTGCCTTCTTCCACCTCTGTGTCCACTGAACTGCTGTTGCATTTTGTCCTTCCCATATTCAGAGCTGTCTTACTTCCTGGGCTATTTTGCACTGCACTCCCAGCCCTGTTTACACTGCCTCCTTTGCATGCTATAGTCAGCAGGTTTAGCACCGGGCTATTCCTATGAATATAGCATGCTATTGGTTCCATGCTAATTTAGCATGCGTGCAGTGCAATTTGCCCCGGGGCCATGTTTTGAATACCTGGCTCTATATAGTATGTCTGGCTGTATCCAGATTTTTGAAGCATATACTGTAGAGTTTGTCCATGGAGTTTCCTTTCATATTACTGGCTTCCAATATAGCCACAATAGTTTCACCCATCTCTTTTGTTAAATCTTTGCAAAAGTAATAGACTGGTTTGCCCTAATATTAATACTTCTTTTTTTTCCAGGAGAATTTGTTGACAGAGTTTATCTTGTGGTAACATAGTAATCTTTTATCTCCATTTGTTCTCCATTAGCAAATCATTTATTGTTTAGTTTATTCTTCTCCAAAAACATACTTTGCTTTTATGCATATTTCTATTTCATTTCAAAGACTGACATAATTCTGCAATGCTTTGAAGTAGCTTCTGTGAACGAGTGCTTAATGAAAGGACTACATTACTGTATGCCATAATAAGGTGTTTTTTTTTGGTCACTATCACTGGGGGTAAAATAAGCCTCATTCACAGAGCTTAGACTAGAATGAATATATAAATTGAGAAGCAAGAGTGAAAGAAACATCCCTTTATTTATTTTTTATGGGGTTAGTAAGTTGTTCTTTGGGCCATATTTAACCTTAGACCATGTTCCTGTGTACACCCATTGTAAAATTACAAAGTACTCTTTCTACAACAATTTCTTTCAAACTTTCCATAATATGCTCATTGATAGAGAATCAAAAGCAACACAAAAGTTGACAAATGCTGCAAAACCCTCTTATGTCATTTGGTGCATAATGAATCACTGATCTATGGTGCCATACTGGTTTCTGAAGCCAATTTGAACTTCAAAAGAAAATTATTGTTTGTAACCCTCGGTCCTAATCTTTTGAACAATATTTTTAAAACATGTTGGCCATTATATCTATGAAATGACTGGATGATATACAGAATGGCAGAGCCATCTACAGTAGTCTTCCTTTCTTATGTATCAGGACAATCTGATTTCTCTTCCAGCTTATTGGGAAGAATTCGTAGTGATGCATTGATGATAAAAGTAACAAATATTTCAGCCTACTAGTCTATACAGTAGTATTTACATACTTCAATTAATATTTGATCCATACAAGGGCATTATTTTCCAACATGATTCTATTGATTTTAGCCTTTTCCTTTAGTGTTAATAAATGTTGTACTTCAAGTTCAAGATATCTTCCTGCCCAAATTGTGGTGGTTCATAAATTTTTTTGTAAAGTATTCAAACCAAAGACTTTGATTTATATAGGACTATATCGCCTTAAAATAATTTTTTGTTCCTTTTACTGACAAATTTCAGAACAGTTTCGATCATTACAACTGAGCACAACTGGCAAATCTTGCCATATCCTTTTATTATATTCCATTTTTATATGCCAAAAAGTCCCTATATTCTTTCTTAGCTTGGTTTAGATTAATCAAGTTAACTCTAGTTGGATGCATGTTTTGTTGATCTTAACTTTTTCATACATGTTTTTGTAAACTGTCCTCATTAAACCAATAATTATATTCCTTTTCCACCTTGGGTTGAGTGCTTTGTACATGTAGGGTATAATATAATCATTTATATCAAGTAACTGTAGTTATCCTCTGCATCATATTCTAAGCACATTACACCTAATTCCCATATCATACTTGTGGTTAGAACCTCATAACTATTTGATTCTACTTTTATATGCCATCTGATTATTATTATTTTTTTAAACTGTAACTTCTGGATTAATGTGTATATGTCCCTGCAAAATGTTATGCTGTTATTGTTAGTTGTCAGTCTATAATCAAAGAGAAACAATTAGTTTCTATTCTTTCTACTGTTTTAAAATTGGCATACAACCCTGGCTCTAACATTAAAACTAATGCAGAATTCATAGTCATGGCTTATGTTGGAGTAAAAGTATGCTTCTAGTGTATCACATATTAAACCTTCCATTTCAGGGTTTTAAATAATTGATTAGCATTTTTTTTTCTTGGGACAATACTAACTGTACAGAAAGTATTTATATAGGTTTTCTAGAAGTGTTATGTTTGTTAAACACAGTGAGGCAAGTGCTATGCATTTCCACAATGTTTTAGAACTTTTATGAGCAAAATGCTAATCAATTTTAGAGTTAAATAAACCCTGCATTTAATGTTGCCAGATTATTTGCATCAAATAATTAAAGTTATATTCCTCAGGTATTTCCAGTACTTGTCTTTGTGAAAGTGCCAAGCTACAGTAACTACTGGGATGACTTAGATAAATAGAATTTGTCAGCAGATAAGGACCGTCTAGCCCATCTAGTCTGCTTATTTGACCTACCTCTACTTACGCTATAGATTTAGCTGATCTGTGGCCTTCCTCTCTCCTTTTCTGGCATGTGGACAGAACATCACTGGCAGAAATGTAGTGGCTACACTGCCGTGGACAAAATGCTTTGTGGATAAGTGGTCATTAGCTTAATTGTGGCAGACAGAATGCCACATATACTAGTTGCGACATTCTGTCTACCAAGCACCAAAGTGCGACAGTCCCTGTTCTGGTCACCACGCCTGCTGATTTTAGGTTTAGGATTTTAGGAGATACTACAGTTTGCAGGGGGGCGAGAACAGTCTCCTTGAGCAACTCGCCCAGCCCACTTCCAGGTGAAATAAGCGACATTAGAGTTTTATGTGTGCCCAGGCTGGATGCGGTTCCGCAGTGGGCTAGGGAGTGAAGACACAGGCAGTTGCCGCTACAAAGAAGTTGTTTCAGTGGAGGAAGCTGAAGCTGCATCTGGGATTTATGACAGTGTAGGGTCAAGGTAGACTAAGCTCATGTTCTGGAAAGGGTTTTCAACAGCAGGAGAGCAGGGATGCGGGCAAGGTTTTACTAATATCCTGCCTTCTCTGGTACTTGTAAGGCAACTGTAAAGTGTGTGTGTCCTAAGAGAACCCGTCACAGCACTGAGAAAAAAATGATAGCTTTGTTGTTAGTCTGTTGGTATAAATAATCTTACTTTCTGATATTAGTAAGATGACTGGCCAAGGTGTGTGTGTGTTGGGTTGGAGGAGGCAGCACAAGTGATCTGGTCACCAAAAATGATATTGGTTTTGAGCCCAGTTGCAGAGACCAAGAGTATGGCATCATCCATTTGTGAAGCTGCAATTGCAAACCACAGTTTGAATGGATCCTTTAAGGTTGTGACGTTTTGTCCACTGCCAAACAGGAATTGCAGCAATTTTTACTGTTGCCTTTTGTCCCAGTGACTTAATAACTACAACATTTTGTCCATGACATTATGTCCAGGGACTATTCGGCCATATGCACCTGTTCCAATTAATTCCAAGTGTCTGTCGTGCATTTTTGGATTCCCCACCATTTTGCCCCCACCACTCCAGCTGGGAGGTTGTTACATTTGTCCACTATTTTCTCTCTGTAAAGATGCATTTCTTCACATTTCCCTGACCCCTTCTCCTTCCAACTTCAGGTCATGTCCATAGTTCTATTGCATCCCTTCTCGAAGATGCTTCCTCTTGTACCTTATTTGTTCCTTTGAGGTACTTGAATGCCTCTATCATGTCCCCTCTGTCTCCTCATTTCCAGAGAACACATATTGAGGTATTTCAGCCTCTCTTTATATGACTTCTGGTGCAGCCCTTGTTCCATTTTTGTGGCCTTCTCTGTACTGCATCCGCCTTGTCTATGTCTTTCCTGAGAAGAGACCTCCAAAATTGGACACTGTACTCAGATGAGGTCTTACCAATGATCTGTACAGCGGCACCACCACCTCCCTCTATCAGCTGGTGATGCTCCTCCCAATGCACCCCAACATCCTGTTAGCTCTTTTAACCACCTTCTCACACTGTCCAGCCATCTTCAGGTCCTCCGATATAATCATTACTAGATCCATCTCCTGTTTAGTGGCCGACAGTGCCTCCTCCTCCTCCCATTGAATACTCTTTCCTCGGTTCCTGTCTCCCAAGTGCATGATTTTGCACTTTTTGCACTGAATCCCAGCTGCCATGTATTTGACCATTTTCTAGCCTGCCCATGTCCTTCCTCATCTTCTTCATCCCTCCCAGCATATCAACCCTATTACAGATCTTTGTATCATCTGCAAAGAGGCATACCTTCCCTACAGCCCCTACATAATGTCACTTATGAAGACATTAAAGAGGACCAAACTCCATTCACTACCACCCTCTGTGTCCTACCATGTAACCGATTTGTAACCCAGTTTACTACTTCTGATCTGACACCCTAGCTGTTCAGCTTGTTTATTAGTCATTTAGCGGGATGGTATTAAAGGCTTTACTAAAATCTAGGTAAGCTACATCCACTGCCCTTTCCTGTCTATCTCTTGGGTAACCAAGTCAAAGAACTCAATTTGGTTTGTTTGGCAGACCTACCCACCATGACACCATGTTGTCCCGGATCCTGCAGCCTGTTGGAGTCAAAGTATTTCACAATCTTCTCTTTGAGTAATGATGCCATCATTTTCCCACTACTGAGGTTAAGCTGACTGGTCTATAATTACTAGCCTCCTCCCTACTCTCACTTTTATGGAGAGAGACAACATTCACCTCCTTCCAGTCAGCTGGCGCGACCACTGTTTCTAATTATTTGTTGAACAAGACTGTCAGTGGTGCTGCTAGTTCTTTCCTCATTTCCTTTAGAATTCTGGGATGAAATCCATCTGTCCCATTGCCTTGTCCACCTTCAGCTTTTCTAGTTCCTTAAGGACTCCCTCCATTGTGAATGGACTTGTATCTATACCCTCCTTCTTGGTGCATCTTCCACTTAGCTTTGGACATAGAATATAAAACATAGTAACATAAGGCACCTTTGCCGACAGGCTTTACACTGCAATGAGTGGTACACAGCAACTGGAGCGTTAACTCTTCTGTCATGTACTGGCAATCCGCACGCATCACAGGTGAATGTTTGCTGGCCAGGCATTCCCTGTTTCCTTGGTTCGTCATTACACTGCATTCCTTCTTGAGTGTCACCATGTATAGGGAGCACAGCGTTCACAGCGATCCTGGAGAGAGACTGCATGACCCTCTGGTATCCCCTTGCATGCCAATGCTGCATTTTATTACAGTGAGTCCCAAGGCTAGTCGAGCAGTATTGTGTCTGAGTTCAGCTACATATACTGTATTTTCTGATACTAGAAGAAAGATAAACTCTGGCAAGTAGGCAGTTTTTAGAAATGGGGGGCTAAAATCTTTTGCTTCCATTTCTAAAACTATATAGAATCAGCTTTCTTTCCAGTATCGAAAATATATGTAGCTGAACCGGAACATACTGCTCACACAAGCTCAGGATCTACCATAAGGAAGTATGGCATTTGGCAAGTAAGGGGATCCGGAGTCATGTGAGACTGATTTCAACTCTGGTGTGTAAAAAGCACACCATACAGGTGTAACACAGAGTGGGAGCAATGCAACAAAACCATTGTGTTGCAGTAGGGCACCATAAAATCGCCTATAGAATGTGACAGCAGATAAGGGCTGCTGGGCCCACCCAGTCTGCCTTTTTTTGCTGCAGACCTCACTTGATCTATGGCACCATCTCTTCCCTCCCATTCTCTCCCTTGCAATTCCCCTCCTTCTGCCCTACAATTCCTTTGCGTCAGTCCCAGGCATTTTCAGTTGTTCCACTGTTTTGCCCCCCACTGCATCCACTGGAAGGCTGTTCCAGGGATCCACCACTCTTTCCACGAAGAGTACTTCCTCACATCCCTCCTAAATGTACCCCCCAGCTTCCTAGCATGGAGCCTTGTTCTAGAGCACCTTTTTCTGAAAAATACTTCCCTCCTGTACCTTCCTAATCCCTGCTAGGTATTTAAAGGTCTCTGTCATATCCTGCCCCTCCCTCCTCTCCTCCAGGGTGTACATGTTTAGCTCCTTTAGTCTCTCCTCATAGAGCTTTTGGCGCAGACCCTGCATCACTTTCATCTTTCAAGTTGTCATAATGGACAATGGAGCAGTATAAGCGCGGTGGTTTAAGGCTCTGAGCTGCAAATCTGGTGATATCCAGCAAACCAGACCTGGGTTTGAATTCCACAGCTTCCACTTGCATACTGTGTGACCTGAGCAAGTCACTTAACTTCCCTGTGCTCCCAGGTGCACCTGTAAAAAGCTTTCAGCAGTGTCTACTTCTGCTTAAACAACTAAAAAATAAATAATAATTTCTCAGTCTTGCATTGACGTCTCTATAAGCCTGATGTCTGCTTCTGAACTGTGCTCTCTAGCAACCCACAATGTATTTTACAACATGTCCCATGTATTATTATTGTAATATTTCAAGTTAGTGTATTGGATATACTGTAAATATTGCTTAAAATACAGGGGGCATTATGCAGTTCAATCAGCAAAGGGCAGTACATTTCAGTTTTAACAATTGACTAAGTAACTTTATGTTATCAATTTCAAGAAAAGTTACAAGACTTCCCACCAAATGCCCTTATTTTTCTCCTCCTTTGCCAGAACTAATATTGAGGAGACTCTATTAGGATAAGAGAATCACATTTAGTTCCCATGTTTCTTAAAAAATAATATTTAAACTAGAAATATTCCAGCTAAAGATGGATAATGATTTAAGCGTAATTGAAATTACTACCAGTTATTCTCCTATTATTATTTCCTATCTTAGAACAGCTTCTGGTTTCACTTAGAAATACATCACTCAAGCGTGAATATTCTCTTCCAATACTTCAGATCTACTTGAGATTTCAATCATCTGAGCTCTATTAAATTGCCATTGTTCTATTACTGCATATTTGAGTAATGTTGTATCTGTTTTCTGAACATCCTTATCATGTGTGTATACTTTCATTTTACTGTATTTAATTAATGCTGGGTCACCCCTGAAAAAAGGGACACTAGTCTCAGTGGCCTACCCGTCAACACATTTCAATAAATAAATAAATAGTTCTTAAATTGTAGGAACCTTGTTTCAAAATCTGATTCCTTTCCTAAATTATCAAAGCTAACCTTTTCAATTGGTGCATGCTTGTTTCCTCTTTGTCCCAAGTATCGTCATCTCTATAATTAATACACCACTGGATCCAGTCTATATGCCTTTAATAAAATCACAGAATCATAGAGATATACTGCTAGAAGAAGGCCTTGTGGTATATGTAATCTGCCCAGTGTGGCGGTACATCACCTTAGGGTTCATGTCCATCCAAACCCTCTTCTGTCCCTCTTATCTTATCTCCTCTCCTAAAGTTCTGTCATTTAGTATATCAATTTGACCACCCCACTCTAGTCATCATCCTTCCCTAGTATGAACTTCCTTAATTCAGTCACTAGGAAACTGACCCCTCAGTTGGCTTTTTATTGTCTGAACTATTCCATTTTACAGCAGTTGGTCTGGTTCTATTTTCAGCCTGTCCCTTAGACTGACTGGCTCCTTTCTAGTTGCATGTACTACTGGCTGTGCATTATCTTTTAGTTTATACTATACCGTGCCGGCAAACATCCAATATCTTTAAAACATCATATTCTGCTATCGCTGACTCCATGTTTTATGTTTGTATGACTCTCCCGGTGCTGCTATTTCAAATTTACATTGTGATCTCTTTTAATAGCCTCAACACTGTACATTCATCAAGTTCCAATATTGCTGGACAGTTGGCCAGCACCAAAACAAAAGAAATGGTTACCTATAGTACTTGCACTTTGTGCTTCACATGTAAATAGCATGTTCTCGAACTGCAATATTTTCACCATTATAGACTGTCAAGTAATTTGTGATGCTTTTGTAATGACCTCCATATTATATGTGTGATTATATTCACTTTTGACACACTGTCTAGTTAAAACTGACTTCTGTACCATTTGTTTTCATCTTTACAGTTCAATCTTTTGTAGACAGTTTTTGCATGAAACCATTTCTACAAAGACATTCTAATTACTTCTACTCTCCCATTGTTCAGTTGCAACAGTATGAACCCCTAAGTTTTTATTGCACATTCTTACATAATGATACCCTTATTTCATTTGTTACACTGCTGTCTGTAAATGGGATACTTCTAAAAATGGATGAATCAACTGACACCTGCTACATTTTGTTTTTATATCTGGGAGCCTTAGATGTTTTATCATGCATAGCCTGCAGTGCAGTTTTGTGCCCATCTCAGCCACATCCATAATGTGAACTAGAGTAGATGCCATGTTCATCTTTAGTAATGACATGCACTTGCAGGCATATGTGTTCTGCCACCTGACAAATTGGTATTTCATGCTTGACAGTGGAATTAACACAAGGCTCTGCATGGTTTTGTACCTGGCTAGCTGGAATATTTCTCTCCATATACAGCCCTGCCCACCCTCTCCACTCTGCTGAGCTGGGTTTACTCTTTGTCCCATGTTCAAGGTTAAAATTATCTGGGGACAGAGCCTTTGGGGGCTGCCCCATTGTTAGAATACTGTGCCATCTTATGTTCATGGCACCCCATGGTGGAGGCTTTCAAGAAAACACTTAATTTGCATCTGTTTGCATTAGCCTATAGTAATCCATTATTATTACAATGTGGTTGTATATTCTGATATATTATATTTTGTTATTGTTTTGCACAATTTATTTTGTTGTAAGGTGCCCTTAGCCTCAGAAAAATAAACTTATTTTGCTAAACCATTTTCCTATAAAATTCTCTCTTTCCTTCATATCATAACAGTCAACCACAGTTTGGTCTTTTATCAGTGAATGCCTTAAAGCTCCAGAGCTACATGGCTAACTTTCCTGTCAGTTGCAAACTCTTCCATTGGCTCATGGGGTTTTGCAGTTATGTTCTAATTACCTCTTTCTCATAAGTCTCAGTCCTTCTTGGAATGGACTTCACTTTGAAATGCATCATTAACACATTACAATCATCTGCCTTATCTTCCTCTAACTGGAAAAAATATATACACTTCTAGAATGTGTTTGCCTGGACAATCAGAAATAAAGATACTGTACTTTCTAATTGCTTTGCTACCTGACTGCTGGCATGACTTTCATGTAAAATGAAATGCTGTTAAAACACTCTCTGTACCTCTTCTAGATTGCCAGTGAGTATTCGCTCTAACGGACGTCTCAGTTACTCTATTCTTGTGAAAGAACAGCTGCAGGTGTGCAGAATGCACAAGTCTGCTGGCAGAATATACGTAGAATGGCAATTCTGCTTTCAAAATGCTTTTCTGAATTTCTTTTTAATTCAGCAGAATTCAAAAGTATTTCTATATAAATGTAGAACAATATTCTGCTGGTTATGTAATCCACAGACTATCATTCTGTGATTTGTTGAAAATGAATCTGTGACATATCTAACCTGCTGAGTACTTATCCACAGTTTAATAAACTGTGGATCACTAATCTGCAGCTCATAAAAAAATTGCTTTCAGGGTCTTAGTCTTATTTTTGGTTATTTAGAGAAAAGAAATGTGTTGCATTGGTCAAGGTTACATAGTTACATATTGTCCTGGAAAATCATGTTTCATCATGAAATGTCCCACTTTGGGCTTCTTAATAGGTAGCAACCCTAATCACTTCTAACAGAAATTGCTAGAATTAGACAGAATTTATGACGTTCACTGAATTTTAACAGAAGCAGGATCTAAACGTTTTACACAGCTCTAGTGATAGCACACTCCCGCTTGCTCCACAAGTCAACAAGATTTCTCCTTTGTTCTCTAATGTTTCTTTTTCAAGAACCACTGCAATCAGTCCTCCTGGTAGTACTGTATCATTTGTCTTTCAAATAAACAATCTTCTAGTAAAGGCTTCAGGTGCTTTATTAGTAGTTCAGTTGCCTTGTTTCCCAGTAACTCTGAAATGGAAAGCTGCAGTACAGAAACATAGAAACATAGAAGTTGACAGCAGATAAGGACTGCAAGGCCCATTCAGTCTGCTCATTTCTTTTCTACCTTATGAATGTGCTATCAGCCTTTGCTCTGTCAATGGCCTATCTATTCATACTTATCTGTATTGCTCCATTATGTCTATCCCATGCCGTTTGAATCCCTGCACTGTATTCATATCCACCACTTCCTGAGGTAAGCCATTCCGTGCATCCACCACCCTCTCTGTGAAAAGAACTTCCTCACACTACCCTTAATCAGCCTCCCTCTAATCTCATGCTGTGTCCTCTTATCCTGCTATTTTTCTTATTTTGAAATATGTTAGACTCTTTCACCTTGTTAATGCCCTTAAGGTGTTTGAATGTTTCGATCATATCACCTCTCTCCTCTTTTGCCCTATGGTATACATATTGATCTCCGTTAATCTGCCCACATATGTTTTCTGATGCAGTCTCTGCACTATTTTGGTTGCCTTCTCTGGACTGCCTCAGTTTGGTTAATGTCCTTGTGAAGGTGTGGCCTCAGTACTACACACAGTACTCCAGATGGGGCCTATCAGTGTCTTGTAAAGGGATTATTACCTCCTCTTCCGACTTGTGATACCCCTACTAATACACCCAACATCCCCTAGCCTCACCTACTGCTTTAGTGGTCTGCTTGGATGATTTCAGGTCATCGGTGATGATGATGCCCAAGTCTCTTTCTTCCCTTGTGACTACGAGCAACTCCTCCCAGCCTATAGGTGGCATCAGGGTTTCTCTTCCCTATGTGCATGATCTTGCACTTCTTTGCATTAAACCCCAGTTGCCACTCTTTTGACCATTTTTCCAGTTTATCCAGATCTCTTCTTATTGTGCCCACCCATCTGGATCATCTACTCTGTTGCAGATCTTGGTGTCATCTGCAAACAGACAAACCCTCTAGTCCATCTGCAATGTCACTGATGAAGATATTGAAGAGGACTGGCCCCAGAACTGATCCTGAGGTACCCCACTTGCGACTTGCGTCTCTTCTGACTGAATACCATTTACTACCACTCTCTGTTTTCTGCCTGTCAACCAGTTTGTCACCCAGTTGACCAACGTCTGACCCACCCTGAGCCTACCAGCTTATTAATCAATCTTCATAGTGGAACAGTATCAAAGCTTTACTGAAAGTCAAGGTAGGTGACATCAACTGTTCCCCTTGGTCCACCACTCTGGTAACCGAGTCAAAGAAATCTATGAGATTAGTTTGATAGGACCTTCCTTTTGTAAACCCATGCTGTCTTGGATTCTGTGATCCAATGGATTCCAGGTGTTGCACTATCCTTTCCTTAAGGACTGTCTCCATAATCTTGCCCACTACTGAGGTAAGACTGACTGGTCTGTAGTTCCCTGCCTCCTCCCTGCTACCACTCTTGTGGAGGCGGGATCACATGATCCTTTTGCAGTTTTCTGGGACCTCGCCTGTCCTCAGAGACTCACTAAACAGTTCTAATAATGGCTCTGCTAGTTTCACCCTTAGCTCCTTTAGTACCCTGGGATGTGTGCCATCAGATCCATTGCCTTGTCCACCCTGAGCTTATCGGGCTCTTGTAGGACCCATTCTTTTGTGAAGGGACTAGTGCATACCTCCCTCCCCTGTGTCCATGATGCTGAGCTGTGGGCCCTGCCCTATCTTCTCTTCAGTAAATGCTGAGCAGAAGTATCTATTTAGGATAGATGCTTTTACATGGTCCTCCTCCTCACATGCTCCATATCCTTTGATCTTGCAATACCCCCTCTGGACTGTCTCCTTTCACTAATGTATCTATAGAAAGTCTTGTCACCTTCTTTTACCGTTATCGCTAGTGTTTCCTCCAGTTTGGGTCTTTGCCTGCCTTACTGCCTTCCCTGCTTCCCATAGGAAGTTTGGTATTCTCCCTATCTTCATTCTGCTGTTCCTTATATTTCCTGAAGTCCAGCCTTTTGGCTCTGACCTTTTCTGCTACTGTTTTTGAGAACCAAGTGGTTTCCTTCTACTTTTGCATGTCCTTTTCTCTCTTAACACAATGGGATGCTTCAAGTATTGCATCCTAAATGCTGCCCACCTTGACTGTACCCCTCACCCGTATTTATTTTTTGCCAGGGCTAGCTTAACTCTGCTGGCCATCTTATCAAGGTCACCTCTGAAGTCCCATACTTTTGCTTTGGAATGGGATGATTTAATTCTAGTGGCCAAACTGAACCATACCATTCGATGGTCACTGGCCCCTAGGTGACTTTCTATCTGGAGATCAGTGATCCTTTCCTGTTAGTCAGTATTAGATCTAGGATAGCCCTGTCTCTTGCATTGCATCCTGGTAGGCTTCACTGTATGTCTGTATTGGACTGAGTCTCTGTACAACTAACCTAACTTCCCCATCTTGTGTCTGTATCTGACCTCTGGAAGCCAACACAACAGCTAATTATAGCCTGCAATTAACTTTTAGTTAACACTTTATAAGACAACATCCCGTAGATGGAAGGGGGCTGTTTTAATCAGGAAGGCACAATAAGCTGGGCTTGTTTCCAGGTGCAACCTGGGGAGCACAAGAAGTTAAGTGATTTGCCCAGGGTCACACAGTATGCAAGTGAGGGCTAATGGGATTCAAACCCAGGTCTAAAAGTTTGCAACTCAGTGCCCTTAACCACTCCTACACTGCTTCCATGGAGGTATTTTGTTATCTTCCATGAATAGTACTTTTAAATTAAGTCATCTATTTGTAAAACAGTCTGCAAAATAGAATTCCTGTAAAAGCTAGGCACTGTTTGTATCCAATTCAATTAAAGTCATAAAGGAATAGTAGCCTGACTCTTGGAATATAGTTGGAGATTTTTGTGATAAATGTGATTCAACCTGATTTGTGTGTCACATTGTATGTAAAATGAGTTATGTGCCTACGCTTAGGTGTGAGCTGGATACTAGTTTTATGTGTACTACTCTGAGTTGGACAAGTTCTTGAAAGTCCATGCCAAACACTAGCTAATGATAGATAATCATACATACCCTCATAATGCAAAGTATCCTGGATTATATATATGCAAATCACCATGAACATTTAGGCTGGTACTGCTTTAAACAGGAATGTTTGGTGTCAAAGGGCCTGTCACACAATCTGCATTTGGTGAGAACAGAAGAAACACAAGTTTTTTAATTAAACATGCTTTATTAATTTTTCAAACAAGAAAAAGAAGACAAACTAACAAGTCAGTACAAACCACAATTGGGACAAACACTAGACCCATGAAAATACAAACATAGAAAAATAACAAAGAACCCTCCACCAATAAAAACTCCTCCCTCTGAGTGCTGCTACCCGAAGAAAATGTTGTAGTAACAAAGACACAGTTGAAAAAAGGCAAACAGCAACAGTAAAAAGCAACAGTTTTGAGATCTAGAGAAGAATTATAACAGATTTCTAAAAAGAATATATACAAGCAGATAAAAATATTAGGTAGTAACTAACCAAGCATAGAGTGATCCCATTTCTCCAAAAAAGTTGATGTCTATGCACAACATTAGTTTTATGCAATTCAGCATTGAAGACTGAGGATTTTGGTGTGCCATTCTGACCAGGATGGATTTTGTCATCCATCCAAAGATATAGAATGACCATCTTAGCAGCGGCAGTGATTAGTGCAATATAGCCCTTCCTATATCCTGAGGTTATGCCCTTATGATAAGCCAATGAACAAATTTCAGGAATAAAGGCATCTGATGAATTAAAGGATGGATCTAATCATAACTTAATATCCATCCAAAATGGTGTGGCCTTGTCACAGGTCCACATTATATGAAATAAAGATACATCCAGCTTTTACCTGGAACAGATGGAGTGATCCCACCTACCCAATTTACGAGGTGTCTGAGGGGTGAAGTAAAGATTATGTCGAATTTTAAACTGAAGCAGTCTATAGCAATCCTGTTTCATATATCTGTATATATCAACCCAGACCTTTTGCCAATCCAAGGGACCCCAGTCAAGATGAAGGGCATTTTGCTAATAAAAGCAGGTTCTAGATAATTTAATTGGATCAAGGGTTTGAAATATATAATACAGTTGGGAAACTACATGTTGGGAATCTGCTGCTTAACTGAGCTCCTCAAATATGTGAAGCCCTTATCAACCCATGGGGGAGAGCCTACATGGGATGACAGAGCCTGGGATAGTTGCAGATACTTAAAGCGTGCCTTGCTGTCAAATTATATCTAGGTTATGAAGAGGGATAGTCAAGCAATTGGCCCATCAAAGAAATCATGTCCACAGTTGGTGCTTCCCAAAGGAAGAAATTCACTGATATAGGACTGTGGGCAATTTTAAAATTGGAGTTAAGGAATATTGGTTGAGCTAGGCTACATGAAACTGAATGATGAAAATACTTACACAACTGCACTTGGGCTCATAAAGAACAGTGTATGGGGGTACATTTCAGGGTAGTGGGAAGAGAGGTGGGAGAGAAATAGCAAAGCAGGAAGCTGAATGTTGAATCCTCGGCACAAAGCTCTTTCAGGACCTAACCACTGGGGTTCATAATGATCCAGTTGCACCTTTGAGGTGGTCTGTCCCCATCTGAAATACTTATTGTCCTGAAGGGCTAAGTCATAAAAGTAAACGTTGGGAGATGACCTCTCTCCTTGTTGTTTTGGTTACTTAATTTAATCTAAGCTCTCCTAATCATTTTACTTTGCCATAAAAATAAATTAAGAAGCATCTGTAGTTGTTGAAACCAAGCTTGAGACAAAATGATATTTGCATCCCAAAGGTACAAAATATAAGGCAACACATTCATTTTAGCCACATTTATCTGCCCCATGAAGTCAAGGCAAGCCCATCCATCTGTATAGATTCTGTTTAATAGTATGTAATAGCAGATCTAAATTTAGTTTTTTTAAATCAGAAAGATGTCATAAAATAAACAGGCCCAGGTATTGTAAAGCCTTTGGTTTCCATTGGAGCCCTAAATCAATCGTTTGTTGCTTGGTCACAAAGGAGTTTAAGGGCATGTCACATGTTTTCTCAGATTTAATGTATATGCCGACCTTCCCAAAAGTCAATTTTGACTAGGGCAGCAGGAATTAAAGTCTCTGGGTAGGTCAGGTGTGAAAATATCATCTGCATAAATGGAGTTTGTATTCCACTTGCTGAAGTCGTATTCCCCATACCTGAGGGTTTCTCTTCAGCCTTAACATCAAAGGTTCTAAATATTAATCAAAAGTAGAGATGATATAGGGCAACCTTGTCTGGTACAAAGTAACTGAGAAGGTTTAGAAAGGACTCAGTTACAAAATAATGTAGCTGAAGGAATGGTATAAAGAAGCTGCACCCATCTGATGAATTCATCTGGAATGTTGTAAGTACGAAGTACCTCAAACTGAAAAGGCCATGACACTTGATCAAAGGCCTTCTCGGCATCCAGGAGACCAGGGCACAGAAATCCTGGTCTCCACGGAGGCCAAGATTAAATGAAATAATTTACAAGTATGATCGCTAGAAACTAGAAAAAGGGTGTGGGGTGGACTTAAATGGGGGTGGTCAGGAAACAAGGCATCACCCAGAAGGGGGCAAAGTGATAATCAATTGTTAGGAGTATCATGGGGCAGACTAGGTGGGCCATATTGGTCCTTGTCTGCCAGCAAATGTATGTATGTATGTATGTATGTATGTATGTATGTAACTCAGTGCTTCATGAATCCTACTCGTTCTGGACCAATTAAACTGGACAATATTCCCTTCAATGTATTAGCCAAAATGTTGGCTAAGATTTTTAAATCTGTGTTAATGAGTGAGATGGGGTGGTAACTAGAAGGAAGAAACTCAGGCTGGCTCACTGGTGCAGGAACAAAGGCGTTTGCTTGCGATGCCAACATCCTGGGTTCAGGGACAGACTTGGGAGTTGCAGGCCAGCTGGGAGAGAAGGATCTATCGTCCTAGGGACAGTTCTTCTTCTCTGGGGGCAGAGTGTCTGGTGCTCTATGGACCCTGGTGGAGGCAGGGGTTCATACGATCTGCACCAGCTAATATGGGGGCAGGGCAGATGTAGGCTTCAGCCCTGTATGTCATAAGCACCACCTGCCCCGGATCAGCATGCAAAATGGTCATGATCCCACCATAATGCCCAGGGTCCCACTGCTCCACTGTGCCTCCCAATACCAACCGAGACATGTGTCCATCGGTCAGCTCACCCCACAGCCCCACTTGGGGAGGAAGCCCAGGAGCCCTGCTGGTGACGAGTGATGCCGCAGGTAATCTGGTTGTCATTTCATGGGAGGGTCATCTCAGCAGCCCGCTTTGTGGGGGTAAGCCAGGTGGTGGGGTCAGCTTGGTTGTGGTGGAGAGGTGAGGCAGAGTAACAGGAACATTGCCACCCCAAAAAAGAAGGAAGACACTTATCCTTCCTGGGTTTATGGAGAAGGATTATATGAGCTTGTGTGAAAGATAAGTCTGTGATATCTTGAGAGTGAAGGAAAGTGAAGACATATATCAACATAGGGGTGAGTTCTTCTATAAAGGACTTATAAAATTTACTGAAAACTATCCAAACTAGGTGCATGATCAGTTGAAAAGAATTAATAGCCCAGTGTACCTCGGCAGCAGTAATGAGACCTTGAAGTGAGGTACTTTGCTCACCAGAAAGACATGGTAAATGGGCACCTCTTAAATTGACCAGAATACAGTTATGAAGGTGGGAGCCAGACTGGTCCATGGAATACAATGCTTATAATAGTCTAAAAATCTCAACAATGTCCGGGGTCAAGTAACAAGATCTGAGGAACCCTCGACCCTAAGACCAAGAACTACCCAGATAGGCTAACAATTTCCTGGCCTACTCACCCTGCTCCAGACACTGTACCTAATTTTGGTTCTCAAAATAACTAGTTCAGCTTGTTCACTCAATAAAGTCACGTATCTGGAACAGAGGAGTTAAGGTCAGCCAAGTTCACTCTGGGGTGGTTGGAGAAAGTGACACCTCAGTAGACCTTATTTGTAACAGCAAACCATTAATGTGTTATTGACATTTCTCAGCCTTTTTGGAAGTAGGCTGAATACATTCACCTCATATCCTCACTTTTGCTGTGCCCCATAAGACATCTAATTTATCAACTGATGTTTATGGAAAGCAAAAAAATGGTATAGAGCATCTCAAAATACCTACCAAGCTGTCATCCTGTAATAACTGGTTATTGAGACACAAACAGTGTCTCTGTCCAGGCTGCTGTTAATAGTCAGGGCTAACCAAACCAGAGCATGGTCAGAGAAACCATTTTCCTGATCGCACAACCTACCACCCAGGGACACTTTCCTGATTTACTTAAAAGTAATCCAATTTAGAAGAGGAATTCTGAGGGGAATAAAAGGTATAGCAGTGCTCCGTGGTGCAACAGATGCCAAGGGTCTGTTAAAACAAGGAGATCCAAAATTCCACAAACCTCTTTGTGCAGGAAAAGATCTTTCCTAATACTGCTCATTATGTCCAGGCTCAATTGGTATACAATATTCTAGTCCTCACTAATTATAATGGGATATGAATGTATGGGGCTAGTAGTGAAGTAAAATTGGTAAAAAAAAAAAAAATGGGAGTTATCAAAAATAGGGCCATATACCAAACCTACAAGCACTTCCTTGTAACCCCAGTCTCCCATGGACAAATATATTCGACCCTCTGAGTCCCATTTTCTGAAATCAATTGGAATGGAACTCACCTGGCTATTAAAATGCAAGCCCTTTTTTCTAGTACTATCACATGCTCCATAGACTTGACAAACCCAGTCCTATCTCTGGTAGGTAAGCCAATCTTTTTAGATGAGACTCTTGTAAATAGGCAGTATCCTTCCCATCTGCTTCAGGTGCTTCAAAATGGCAAATCATTTTGGTACACCCTGAGCACATTTACATTCCATGTGAGAAAGACATAATGGCTTCCATCAATAAAGATAAATAATATAAAAAACAAATATAGACAACTGCATCAGAGTGAGAGAGAGATTGGGCAACTGGAAATACCACCCACCCCACCTGTATAAACCTATCACATCGTGCGATAAATAATCTACACATAAAATGAAGAAAATAAAAAGAACAAAAACTCCATAAAATATATAGTGAACCAGAAACAAAAACCCGGTTCCAAAGACTGCCACTCCACAACCATTAGGTCTGTGATCAATCTTCACCATTTCTCTATAAGATAGCATGGCCCTGATCCACCCCAAAAACACTTGATGTAAGTAATCCCTTGTTTAAAACTAAATTAGTAGATAGCTGTATAGGGATCCACAGCATTGAAATAATACAGTATTATATAAACAAAAATGAAACACAGAGTAAAAACCAGGTGGAGGTTGTAGTAGAGAATGGAACAATATAAAATGACCCAAACTCATAGAAACATAGAAACATGGAATCTGTCAGCAGATAAGGACCATATGGCCCACCTATTCTGCCCATTTCCTACTCACTGCTGCAGCCCCAGATCCTAGTGGATCTGTGGCTCTCCTGCTCTGCACATCTCCAGGGTACCCTTATGTCTATCCCATGCACTCTTGAATCCTCATATTGTTTTCACCCACCACTTCTGCTGGAAGGCTGTTTCACAGATTCACCACCTATCGGTGAAAAGTACTTTCTAACTTTACCCCTAGGCCTTCCACACTTCAGCCTCATATCATGCCTCCTTGTTCTTGTGCAGAGTTTTCTCTGAAATATGCTTTCCACCTGTACCCTGTTTATTCCCAATAAACAGAAAGAAGCTATGAAAATATCAAGTAGCAGCAAGAAAATATCGCACCTTCAGGTTACTGATATCGCACAAAAAAGATCCCATGTTTTGAAAGAAAAAACAAAACAGTGAGGCTGAGCTGTCCCAAAAACAAGTATACCCCTACGAAGTCCACCAATACTAAAATAAGCAGGTCACAGAAACCATAGGAGAGCAGTAATCATGTAAAGTTAGGAGTACACAAAGTCTCAATTTAAGCCTTCTTAAAGAAATCAGGAAAAGACTGGGTAACTCAGCCTCAGCTCATTTGGCAGAAAGAAATGTTGTCCAGTCCCTTTACAAGAAATCTGTAATTTAGCTGGGTACATGAATATAAATTTAATGTTGGCAGCAGATAACTTAGATGTCAGTGGACGATAGGCAGCTTTCTTCTGATGGGTTTGTAAAGGAAGATCCTGATAAATGTAGATTTATCTTCCCAGAAAACCTGTTGCATTTCTCCTGACTTGATTAAGTATATGCTGGTGATTGAGATTATTCTGGTGCCTGAAGATCAGGGGCTAAAGTCTGTCCCCATTGGGTGGCATAGCTCTAAGGGCTCTGTGGGTCTATGCGGTCACATACTGTGGGCCACTGGGAGATAGACCAGCCAATTTTCTAGAGGCACTGAATAAATAAAATCATATATTTACCCTCACTTGGCTCTGGTAGGCCTATAATTACAAATTATTATGACGTCTTTGCTCTTCTTGATAATCAAGATGCTTTTCCTTTTTGAGATTTTCTGACAAAGGGTGACCAAGTCAGTGTTGGTCTTATGGTGTCAGTCTTCAACACAGCTAAGTCTCGCCTCCACATCTCTGATGTGATGTGATGGGTAGAGCTCAGTAATGGCAAGTTTTGAGGGCTTTTGTGGTCTGATAGATGCAAGATAGTGTCCCATAACAGAGCAAACTCTTGTAGAAAATGCTTGACCATTAATAATCCAGCCTTGGAGCCACTAGTCATAGCAGGGTAACATCTTATTTAGGTTAGTTTGGACCTTGGTCTTTCTCGGGAGTATGACATAATATCTGTTGTTCAGGCAAAGTCTCCATAAAGTCCACCAGTTGATAGCTCAAAGCATAAAATAGGAGACACTGACAATGAGAAGTCAAATTTTCAGTGGGATTAACACTCTTTAAACAAATTTAAAACTGGGGCCATTGGAGCAATGCAGGAGAGCAGCGTTATCTCTGGCACATCACATGACACTCCCACAGACACGTGTTTCATTCTACACGGATTCATCAGTGTTTCTCATCTGTATGTCACCCAGGGAAGAATAAGTCAGCCCTAATGTAGTCTTATGGGTTTGGGTCATGGCAATTTTCATGGTGATTTGCATATATATATATATATATATATATATATATATATATATATCCCACAATGCTTTGCATTATGGGGTATGTGTGATCTTGTATTTCTTGGAAACCTGACTTTGTTGCCAGTGTCCTTTATGGGTAACCCTTGCCTCAGTACTTTTTGTTGAGGTTCTTCATCTTTGAACTAGTTAATAATGTTGCTTAAGGGTTTAAAAGGTCAAAAGGTACAAGTGACAGGAATTGCTGAGCCATCTCAACTCCTCTGCCAGTAGGGTTCACTTCATACTGGGCATCACCAGAGTGATTCTTGTTAAAAATATATTGGCTTGAAAACTGTCCATTATATTTTTGTGACAAGCAAATTGATTCAAAAGCGAGATCTCTGTCATATGATCTTTTCCCAAGCAACACATTTTAGTTATCTTCTGCAGTGTTTTTCCATTAGGCAGATAAGGTCATGCTGACCTTCAATTGGAAATACAGTAAAACTACTAAGCAAGCAATCTAACACCTTAAATACTGTTGGAAATAATGATGGTACTGTATTATTAAAACATGCATGTTAACTCAGCTCAGGCTTTGTTAGAAAGTCGCCATAATCTCTGGTTTAGCCCAGACCTGGTCTGACCTTATTAAGTTTGGACATGCACACTAATAGTGCTATAGGAAATCCACCACAACTTAATATGCCATGCTCCATAACTTCCTAACATGTGGTATAATCTTTTTAATCAATTATTTCATCCTGAACCAACAGATGGAATATAAAATGATAAGCGAGCATGCTTATTCAAGCAGCATAAATTGCCTAGTTGCTTATTTTAGTTTTTCTATGTCTGCCTGGATTACTTCATCCCTCTGCTTTGTTCTGAACATCAATCAGAATCTCATTTTCACAAGCGGCTCAGTGGGCAAGAGTCACAATAATCATTTGTAAATGCAAAACACGTATAGCAGCACCTCAAATGTTATAACAGAATAGCAAAAGGGTATCACAAGAGTATGTAAATAGATAAAAAGTAAATGCAAGTCAAATAACTGATAGAACTGGAAATGTGGAGGTCTATTTGTATACCAGTTTAGTAAGCATTAAACCACTCCAGACCATGGTTCTAAGAGTGCCTCCTACTACCCAACCATGGATTAATTCCACAGTAGAATCCATGGTCTGGAGTGGTTTAATGCTTTCTTATAACTATACCAAAGAGTATTCCTAGTACTGAATTGTTTAGGGCTTGTTGAATAATTAAACACAGACATTAAAGATAGACGCAGTGATTGTCACTTCAACTGTCATTTAAGAATGAGCTTTGTGGAAACAAAGAGCTATTTACATACATGATGGGTGTCTTGCAGCACCAATAAACAATTCTGAGTACAGAGCAAGTCGAAACATTCCAAAATGTTGCATTTTATTAATAAAAATCACTTGTTAAACTAAAGAAATATTACTCACTACTGCACTGATTCCCACTTCCTTACAGTTACTGCACTGCATTATAGGCTTACACATATCACAGAAGCTCATTAACAAGCACAATTTCAGATTGCTAGGTTTATTTACACGCTGTAAATATACTCTGATTCTAAAACAACGGACTTTGACTAAGGCTATATTTTTCATTTCTGACATTGTTCTGCATGTCATCAACCTGTAACATCAAAATGGTGATGCCGCATTTGAACTGTACTACTTGAACAAACAGGTTACTTTGGCTACATTACATAGGAGTGCTCTGATGTAGCACTAAAATAATTAAAATGCACAGGACCATTTATGGTCAGATTAGGCATATTAAATGGACTGAAAGATTGCATATTTGAAAAAATCTTTGGGGCCTAGGGTCACACATGCTTTTCCTCGTGATTCACTGACTTTGGGTGAACTCTGTTTGTGCTCTTCACTGCAACTTGTGCTTTCAGCGCTTAACATCGGTTTGCTTTGGGTATGTATGTGGTTGATAAAGATACTACACAAGCAACCATAGTTCTACTGTGGAATTAATCCATGGTTGCTTTGTAGTCACCTGTTATTATTCAACCAATGAGAGTTCATTATTTACAAGTACTGTACACAGCCATGTTACAAAACTGCTTTATAGTAGTATCTATTTATAGCACTTAACTAGTTGGTTACTTTTACCAACATAATCTTGACACCTAAAAGTACAGTACCTTAAAAACACCAGTGTATGGCTATGGTAACAAGCTTTAGTCAGAGCTCGCTACGCTGTGACGTAGCTGCCAAATGACCAAACTTCCTCGTGTGCACAGAAACTTTTTGAATCCAACTGGATGTAACTCTTGGACATTTTTTGGAGTTGTTTCACCAAATTTTCAACATGGCATTTTGGAACCCCACCCCATGAACAGTGGCACTGTTGTTTTATTAATCAGTCCCAAAGGAGATTCCACACAGCAACTGTGAGATCACCTTTGGAGACCAAATGTGAAATGACAGTGACAATGTTCACAAGATGGGGTCCCAAGAACCCCATGCTGAAAATTTAGAATAACATTCCAAAAATGGCTGATATATCAACATAACTTGAAAACCCCATTGACTGTCATTATACCATGCTTACCTTTGATTCTTCAGTTTGCGGTTTGGCTTTGAAGACTGAAGACATGTCGGTCAGAGAAGATGTCAGCACTGACCTCCAGAGGTAAGTATGGGGTAGAGAAGTGGGTGCTCAGTGGGATTGTGGGGATGGGGAAGGGTGACTGGGCGATGCGAGGACAGTTTTCTTTTACAGGTAAAGAAAAAAGATGTTGGGGGACGGTTTTCTGTATTTACAGGAAAAAAACAAACAAACACATTTGGGCATGCTGGGGTGGGCTCCCAGTGTGCCACATGAGATGAGGGGTACATGATGCTGACACAGGGACTGGGCACCCCTGATGTTGGTGTAGGGATGGGGAGCGGAGGGAGGCGGGGAGGACAGCAGCAGCGGGAGGGGAGGCGGGAGGGTTTATTTGCTGCCAGGGCTGGGATGGATGGATGGAGGGAGCAGGAGGACAGCAGCAGAAGGCAGTGGGAGAGTACCATCCACAAGATGGTGGTGTAGCGCAACTGCGCATGCACAGCATTAGCGCATGTGTATTGCAATGAATGTCATTCTGCTATTCCCAAGATGGCAGCACGGTGGAACTGCACATCGCGGCGTGAGGCATGCATGCACAGTTCTCATTCTGGAATGTGGAAGTAACAGTCAAAATAGTGCCACTGTTGCTCTTTAGCAGCCTACCAAGGGAGTGCTCCCAGCTCCGTTGGACTTTCAGAAGGATACTTCCAAAAGTCCAATGGAAGCATGCTACAATCAGCCATTTTCAGGCTACAAATTACAAAACAGCTGTAGGCTCTGCCCACAGCCATAATAAAATGAAAGAACATAAATTCAAGGCACACACATGAGCATTGCTGAAATAGATGACAAACTAAAATATTTAAGTTGTCCTCTATTTAGCATGTACAACCAAGTGAAAAAATGTTTTATAGACAGAATCCAGGTGCTTATCACACAAACAATGGTGCAACACTGAAAGTCCATGAAAATCCCAAATTCTAAACGCAAACCCATAAGGATCTGAAGATAGCAAAGCTTCTTTGCACAATTCTTTATTTATTTAAAAGTTACACAAACATGAACAAGCACAGTATGCAAAGAAGCTTTGCTAGCTTCAAGTCCTCAGGAGTGTGCCTTGGATTTTCTTTAATTGGACTTTTGAACAAGGTACCACTGTTTGCAGGATAGGCACCTGGATTCTTTCTGTAAAATATTATTTTATGCATCCCATTTTACTTTTTTTTTTCCTAATACTACCCGTTCACTGTCCCAACAATGAATTGAGGCAACTGCAGCTGCACTTCTCTTCCTTTGACTACTTGGGTGAACAATTGCCTTTATAGTAGATGATAAATCTGCTACATGGACGTCCAGCTGGGAAGGAAGGGAGGGTAACTTGCACTCCCAGTTTGGTTCTGATGGAGTATTCTGGGGCTTGCACCAAGGTGCCATCACCCAGGCATTAGCATAATACATTGTTGCTAGTGTACCATTGAGCCAACCACACATCTAATTTTCTATTGCAAGAATATAGTTCTTCTTCTGGATCATACAACTCACCAGTTTCCCTACCATTAACTGAAATGCTTACCAACACTACTGTCTGTTGACCAGATGAAATCATTACAGTCACACTCATGATCTCAAAACCAAAACATAGTGCTAACGTGTGTCCTCTGGAAGATGACAATGGTATCTTACCTGTATGATGACAGTATGTTTGCTGGTCTCTCAGCTAATGCTCCAGTGCTCAATACTGTTTTACATCAAATCTCAAACAGTCATCTTACTATGTCTACAGTACATGTTTATATATTAGAGTTGTACTGCACTACTGTTAATATTAACTTTTTTTGGCAGTTGACTTTAGTTTCATAATATATTTATACAGGCATTGCAAAACTGCATCACAGTGTAGGTTTCATTTGTTGTGCTGGTGACCTTTTGATCAAAGGTTTTGGTTTGAGTAACACAGTGTGCCTGCAGACACATTCCTTATCAACCAGTGGCAGTGCTGATATGTTCAGCTGGAGACTTCATGGTGGATGCAGAACTGGGGTGGCGGGGGTTTCTTCCACCGTCGGAAGGTGCCAGTGTTAGGGTACTGTGTCGTTAGGGTGCCAATCAGCAATGTTGCCGACCACTGTGTTTTGGGGGTGGGGGCTGTGCACCCACACAACCCTAACTATAGATTCCAACTCTGGGGGACCTCAGGAGGTGACGATCAATTCTGGCACCCTATTGACTCGTGCACCCTAATGCCGTGCCCTGAAGGGGTGCAGTGGGCATGGGCACTCACCCCTCTAGTGTCCCTGGTTGTTTAGTGGTGCCCCACCAAGCTAGAACTGATGGTTAATTTTGCATATGGAGGAAGAAAGTGTTGCTACCAATAGCCATGGTGAGATAGTGGTGGGACTGGATAATGGCTTCACATGGAGCATCCCATAGTGCTTTTCAATCCAGGACATGTAGGATAGACAATGTTTCTGCCAGTGGCCTGGACATGATATGGAAACTGATTTTTATATAGTGCCTTACATAAAACTGTCTTCCATAGTGCAATGAGAACTGTAGAACAGGGGTGTTGCACCCTGAAGTTCAGTCCTTCAAGATGAGACCTTAAACCAAGATCCCATCTGCCCATCTTTAGTGGCTTCGGGTGGAAGATAAAGACCTCGCGTTACTTATCAAATAAGTAGGAGCCTTCAGGTGTCCTGGCCAACATACCTCCAGTCAAATAAAATAGGTTCATGTAACCTCCCCCACACAGACACACACACACTTCAGGACACACCTGGAAACAGGTTGTCACAGCTCAGTGTGCCTTTTCTAATCAAAATATTAACAATAAATAAAACAAAATAAACTGATCAAAAGCACTGATTATATAGCAGACCAAAGCACCGATTTTTAGTAGACGACATCCCATTTTTGAAGTGGCACTCAATTGTCTTGGAACCCTTGATTAATTGAGCCACTGATCCCATAGCTCCACACCTGGCTCCACCTTTTAGCCATGTTTGCTGTCTAGTGGTATCAAGTTAAACACATTTGCTCCAACAGAATAAGGCATGTTAGTGTTTTTACAAGCTCATATTGGAAACTGAAAAGACTATTCCTTTCATTTGTGACTTTTCTAAATCAGGTGTCTATGATGATGGAACATTTTACTTTGGCCATGAAGCCACAGTACTGTGGTGTTGAAAGTTTATGTTCATTTGTCTGCTTCTGGCTTCACATCAGTTGCTATGGCCCATTTTTTTCATCAAGCATTTTACCCCTCTAGCAACTCCGCACTCATCCCCACATGACACACATCCCCCAGACCTACCTGGAGCCAGTCCTCCACAGATTGCCCCCTGTGGCAGGGTTGGATTGGGAGGGCCATCCTCCCCTCAAGGACTCAATCCAGAATCACTCCAGGTGTCCGGGTGGTGGCACAGGCCCAAGGGAGATAAAAGCGGATGGTGGTCTGCTGTCGTGACCATTTCCATTTTTCTCCAAGTGCCCTTGCTGCAGCGACACATCAGAACATATCGTGGAGGTGTGCATGCTCTGCAGAACTGTGGCTCCTTCCTTTGAGCTGCTCATTTGCCTGCATTACAACCAGACCTCACCTGGTAGCAGTCAAAGACCCGAGTTAGCTGACCACTCCACCCAGAGAGGATAGCAGTCCCTGGGACGCTGATCCTCTCACACCCCACCGACCCCAGCAACCCATGTCTGCTCCCAAACATAGGTCACCTGCGTGGCAGGGGAAGGCATTCAATGCCTCAGCCCTCCACACCACTGGTCAGCATCACTATGGCACAGTCTGACTGGGCATGTATCCAAGTGTAGCACTGGGGTTTTGGGAGTCCCTGTAGTGAGTTAACAGGCATGGGTCTTCACGATGAAACAGCACAAGCACTGTGAGATTCAAGCATGTGCACAAGTGCAGTCTGAATCTTTTTTTTTAACTTGGGTATCACTAAGCAATTTAATCTGTGAAACCCATTTCCACACAAAATAAAAAGTTCAAGCAGGATATTTCATCTTATTAGAGACTTGCCAACATAGAAACATAGAAGTTGTCGGCAGATAAGGACGTAAGGCCCATCCAGTCTGCCCATTTCTTTTCTACCTTATAAATGTGCCATCGACCTTTGCTCTATCGATGACCTATCTATTCATAGTCATTTGTATTGTGCTCCCTTATGCCTATCCCATGCCTGTTTGAAGTCTCTGCACTGTATTCATAGCCACTCACTTGTGGTAAGCTATTCCATGCATCTACCACCCTTTCTGTGAAAAGAATTTCTCACATTTCCCTTAATCGGCCTCCCTCTAATCTCATGCTGTGTCCTCTTGTCCTGCTATTTTTCTTATATTTAAACATGTTAGACTCTTTCACCTTGTTTATGCCCTTAAGGTGTTTAAATGTCTCGATCATATCACCTCTCTCCCTCCTTTGCTCAAGGGTATACATATTGAGCTCCGTTAATCTGTCCTCATATGTCTTCTGATGCAGTCCCTACCATTTTGGTTGCCCTCCTCTGGACTGCCTCAATTTGGTTAATGTCCTTGTGAAGGTGTGGCCTCCAATACTGCACAGTACTCCAGATGGGGCCTAACCAATGTCTTGTACAGAGGATTATTACCTCCTCTCTACGACTTGTGATACCCCTACTAATACACCCTAACACCCCCTAGCCTTACCTACTGCTTTAGAGGTCTGCTTGGATGATTTTAGGTCATCAGTGATGATGATGCCCAAGTCTCTTTCTTCCTTTGTGACTGCTAGCAACTCCCTCCCAGCCTATAAGTGGCTTCAGGGTTTCTCTTCCCTATGTGCATGATTTTGCACTTCTTTGCATTAAATCCAGTTGCCACTCTTCTGACCATTTTGCTAGTTTATACAGATCTCTTCTCATTCTGCCCACCCCATCTGGATCATCTACTCTGTTGCAGATCTTGGTGTCATCTGCAAACAGACAAGCCTTACTCCTCTAGTCCATCTGCAAGGTCACTAATGAAGATGTTGAATAGGACTGGCCCCAGGACTGATCCCTGAGGTACCCACTTGTGACTTGCATCTCTTCTGACTGTATACCATTTACCACCACTCTCTGTTTTCTGCCAGTCAACCAGTTTGCCACCCAGTTGACCAACTTCTGACCCACCCTGAGGCTACCTGCTTATTTATCAATCTTCTATGTGGAACAGTGTCAAAAGCTTTGCTGAAGTCAAGGTAGGCGACATCAACTGCTCCCTTGGTCCACCACTCTGGTTACCCAGTCAAAGAAATCTATGAGATTAGTTTGACAGGACCTTCCTTTGTAAACCCATGCTGTCTTGGATCCTGTGCCCCTATGGATTCCAGGTGTTGCACTATCCTTTCCTTAAGGAGTGCCTCCATAATCTTGCCCACTACTGAGGTAAGACTGACTGGTCTGTAGTTCCCGCCTCCTCCTGCTCCACTCCTGTGGAGCGGGATCACATGAGCCCTTCTCCAGTCTTCTGGGACCTCTCCTGTGCTCAGAGACTCACTAAACAATTCTGCTAATGGCTCTGTAGTTCCTCCTTTAGCTCCTTAAGTACCCTGGGATGTATACCATCAGGTCCCATTGCCTTATCCACCTGAGCTTAGCAAGCTCTTGTGGACTCCTTCTTTTGTGAAGGGAGTAGTGCTCACCTCCCTCCCCTGTGTCCATGATGCTGAGCTGTGGCCCTGCCCTACCTTCTCTTCAGTAAATACTGAGCAAAAGTATCTATTTAGGATAGATGCCTTTACAGGGTCCTCCTCACATGCTCCCTTTTCCATTAATTAGCAATACCCCTCTGGACTTTCTCCTTTCACTAATGTATCTATAGAAAGTCTTGTCACCTTCTTTTACTGTTAGTACTAGTGTTTCCTCAGTTTGGGACTTTGCCTGCCTTACTGCCTTTACCTGCTTCCCTTAGGGCAGTTTGGTATGCCTCCCTATCTTCATTCCGCTGTGTTCCTTATATTTCCTGAAGGCCAGCCTTTTGGCTCTGACCTTTTCTGCTACTGTATTTGAGAACCAAAGTGGTTTCCTTCTTCTTTTGCACTTCCTTTTCTGTCTAACACAATGGGATGTTGCTTCAAGTATTGTATCCTTAATGCTTGCCCACTTTGCCTGTACCTCCTCACCTGTGTTTCTTTTTGCCAACATAATCTTTTTACCAGTTCAGTTTCTGTTACAGCACGTTATGGTGTTTTCCTGGTACCCTGATCAGGGAACCAGAATCTCTTCACTATAAAATTACTGAGTTTATGCAGTACTCTGGGATAATGGCTTGTAGTCCTAGACTAAGGCCACACATCCACATTTCAAGGGACACATTCACAACCCCATGGAACTAGCAGGTCATGTACTACAGAGCACAGAACACTTCATTTTCACTGGAAGACAGCATTTGTCACACTGATCATTTGCAAGTCTGGACATTGGAGCTGCCACATCTACGAGCCAGGGACTTCTACCCTAGATACAAACAGGGACTATGAAACTCTTCATTCACTGAGTTGCTGCATCAAAAACTTAGTCCTTAATTTACTGTTTATGTCATGTGCCATGATACCTTAGGCCACACCATGAGGGCCACCTACATGGAGCACATAACTCAGGTGGAAAAATGACTCATACAGTGCAGCCAGCCAGGATCGGCACAGCGTCTCATGTTATTGCCTTGAAGGGATTACCTGCCATTGGGTTGCCTCATCTGCTGCAGGAACTCTAGTGCAGTGCGGCTGCAGTACTGGGGTCACACTGGTCAGCTCCACTATAAGTGCTTTTACATACAATTTAACTGGGGCGGTGATGTCTGAATCTGCTTCCTGCACTCCTGCCACTGGCCTCGTCTCTTTACACTACTGCCACTGTCGGCATTCTCAGTGGCCTTCCTGTATTTTAGGTCATTTCTGGGGAGGGTTTGTGAATGGCAGTGGCACAGGTGCAGATGAAGCAACATTTTTACATGCTTGCAAAAAATGTCTGCACTGGTACACACTGGTCCGTGTTCCCAACAAACGGGGAATGCCCTGTGCTACAATGGAGTACAGTAGAGCAGCATGCAACATTCCAGCAGCTCTTTACATAGCCAGATCTGCACGGTATAACTGAGCTGCACTGCTAACATTGGTGCAGATCTGGTAGCGTAATCGCCTTTAAATGTCACACAGTAATCAGAGCTAGAAAAAAGTGTGTTTCTCTGATGGATTATCATTAGTATCCTCTGACCCCAGCTATTTAGTGTGATACATTAGTAGGCACTTTTAGTTCCCCTCTGAAATGTTTTATGGAGCAACCCAGTACATCTCTGTTGCCCTCAAAACTATATTTTAGGTGGGAGTTACAAGTACCCACTTAAGTGTTCATGGGAAGATAGCAACTAAGAACACCACCAAGTTTGGGTGTATGAATATATACATTATAAAAGTTATGGCTAAAACATAAAAGGTACTGACATCACACCTTAGTCCGTGTGCAGGCATAGCATAACAAACTAGAGATGTATGTTAGAATTCAATACCTGTGTGTGACGGTGACCAGCTATAAAGGTGAGTGGAGGGTAAGTGCTGGCCACAGTCTTAGGGTAGTAGCAGTGTCGGGGGGGCTAATGGCCTCCTTTAACTGGACATAGGAACTGAGGGAGGGGTTATTTCCTGCAGGTTTAGTTTTCTCTGACACCAGTGCGCGGGTGGTGATGGATGGGGGTGTACCATTGTGCACAGTTTTAAGATGAGCTTTTGGAAGGTGTTAGTAACATGGCAATAAGTAAAGCTAATATGTTTTCAAAGGCCATTCAAAATACCACAGCATCTGTATGCAAGGCAGTAACTTGTGATGTGCATTCTGGGCTGACTGGAATGAGCTCTTTTCACAAATAGGTTGGTTAAACCACCTCTAAATGTGCCTTCCAAAATGACACTATTAGTGGCTACTCAGCTTTGCAGGTGCAAAACACTGTTAGCGTGGCTCTAACCAATTATTAAATTTCCTGCCCTAGGTTTATTGCTTGTTGGCGATCTCCAACTAAATCAATTTGGGCTAAATATTTATGATATTGGTATGGACCAGGAAATATCACCCATTAACACTAAGTAGGGACAGCTGGTTGTGGGATTCAGATCTGGGTCACCTAGTACACAGGTCTGTGGTTTGTCTAGGATAAATTGCTATTACCAAAGTTTTAGTAAGCCCTTTCCTCTAGCCTTATTAAAAAATCCTAGAATCTTCAAGGCACACTATGTAAAGTATGTCCTCATTTTTATTTCATTGTCTGCCTCTGTCTTGTACCGTGGTGCCCCCTAAACATACATCTCAACTGTTCCACATTGTCAGGGACATACAGTACCTCATTTTACCTCCAAAATGCTCACTCTAACATTGGAAAAATGCTGCTCACACAGAAAGGTGCTGCCTCACAATACAAATTTATACTACTCTGCTGGCTAAATCAAAATTAAACTGTGACCAGATAAAAGCATCTGTTTCTGAAGTATTCTAAATCCATATTTCCATGTCCGCTGGGAGAGAGATGTGATGTGAATGCAGAAACACATGACTCCAGGTACAGAAGCAAGGAGGTGGAAGTGGGCCAATCTAGTATCTCAGATAATAAGAGACGAAACAAGTATTTGTCAAAGCCGAATGTTAGCCACTTGCATTACTGTTGTACTGGTCTTTCTTGTCCGCATTTTTACTATATATTTACCCAGGCTAGAGCAGATGAGATGTAATATGTCATTTGCAATGGGGTCCTAATTTACACAGTTTTATACTGCATTTACCCAGGACAGTAGAGGGAGATGTGATATCTTGTTTTTAGAGTGGTCATGCTTTTATAATGTGTTTTCTAGCACAGATAATTTCAGATGCAATGTCTCCTTTTCAGTGGGGTCTCCTGGATGGTCCTGTTTTACACAATTTTGCAATATATTGACTAGGATAACCCAGGTGAGATGCCATATCTCTGTTTCCAGTGGGGCCCTGCTTTAAGACATTTTGTACTGTATTGACTGAGCACGGCTTGGATACTATCTTGTTTTCAGTGGGATCCTGCTTTTCACAATTTTACTCTCTATTTATCGAAGATAGCACAGCTGAGAGGCAATATCTCATTTTCCAAGGTGCCCTGCTTTTACCCATTTTATGATGTATTTACAGGATAGCCCAGCTGAAAGGCAGGTTGCATTTTCAGTAGGGTCCCACTTTACAATGTATTTTCCCAGGATAGAGCAGCATGGATGCATGACTCATTTGGGGCTCTGCTGTGCTGCAATCCTGCTTTTATAAATTTTGCTAAATATTTACCAGACCTTAGACCAGGTGGGATGCAATATCTTATTTTCAGTGGTGTCCTGCTTTTACACATTTTAGATTGTATTTACCCAGGATAGGCCAGCTGAGAGGCATTATCTAATTTTCAGTGGGCTCCCATTTTGAGCTCAAATTTCCAACAGTCTTTTATGACTTCACATCGTGATCAAGACAGGTGGAATTTTAAATATCCCATCTGAAGGTGATTTCGCGGTCGACGGTAAACATGTTTCATGGGAATTTGGAAAATGACACCTGTCATGTTCAGGAGGTGGGGTAACACAAGGGATATGTTGCGTTTGGGGCCAAGATTTGCAACAATAAAGTTATGAGTAAATGTGAACAGTTCAATGTTTCTTCATAACTTAATTGTTTCTTCCGTTTTACCCCAAATTTTCAACATAGTCTTTCTATGACTCCTTCTTCTGAACACGAAGATGTCCTTTATAAAATATTGGCTGAAACATCATTTCATGCCACAAGTGCAAAAACTGATTTTGGCCAGAGTTTGAAAAACACCTGCCATATTCATGGGGTGGTGTCAAAAATGGCTATGTTCAAATTGGCTCAAAATATTGAAAATAACAAAGTTATGAGCGAGTGTTGAAAATTCTCAACTTACCTTCATAACTTGTTGTTTTTTATTTTGACTCCCACATTTTCAACATAGTTCTTATGACCCCACCCCATGAACCTGGTAGGTTAACATTTTCAAATCCTGCCTGAAAGAGTGACAGCCAAATCATCGCTTGGGCCAGATCTGAAGAATTTCACCACACTTGTCATGAGGTGGGGTCCCAAAAGCCATGCTGAAAATTTGGGAAACATATTGAAAAATGACTAATTTATAAGTACAAGTTCAAAATGCATTGAAATACATTGAAACACATACAGTAACCCCTCACTATAATAAACGCCTTTGGGTCCATACTGAAAGTTCTTATAGCAAGCCGCTCGTTACATTGAGGACGCTGTCTCCGCATCAAATGTGGTAATTGACAAAGGTATAACTGGATACTGTGGTCAGGAAAGTGCTTGTGCTTGTGACTGTTAAAAGGGTTAATCTTTATTCAAAAAAACTGTGTTTGGTGCTTAACTGTAACACTACACTACAAGTACAGACTTTCTTTTGAAAAAGTCAGTAACTTTGTTGTAAGCTTCCCTTAGACTTTTGTGGCAACATCTCTTGTGAATGATAGCAACTGCCGAAGCTGTAAAACTTTAATCGGCTCAACCTCCCGTGCTTCAAGCCACGGCAATCAAACTCCAACCCACGTATTGCTTCCTTAGTTTCTGGCAGCTCCTCTACATCTTTTGTGCCTCCTCAGCATCTGAATCCGAGGCATACTCGCGCATCGGTGACAGCACCTACAGTTTGACTGTCTGTTAGGTGCTCACTCGTCTGGATACAGTCATCATGTAAGCCATTCCTCCATTAGCTCCTCTGCCTCTTCACACTGCCACAGGCAAATTCAGTGTGGCTGCTAGGACAGGATCTCAGGTGTGTCATCCCTATCTTCCTTCTCTGGGACATCCAGTTGCTCAGTGAATGCTGCAGAGATTGCAATCCAGCAGTGTGCAATGGTGCTTTGAGAAACACAGTCCCAAGCTTCGCTACACAGATGAGCGACACCACCAAAGTAAATGCACCAAAGTAGTGGGGAATTGGGGAAGATCATGGAAGCACTACTGAAGGGAGATTGGTGGAACATCTGGTTGTCAATGGACTACAGCACCAAAGGCAACATGGTTTCACCAGGGGAAGTCATGTCAGACCAACCTCATTGAATTTTTTGACTGGGTGACTAGGGAGGTGGATGGGAGGCAGTGGACATGGCCTATCTGGACTTCAGCAAGGTCTTTGATACTGTGCCACATAGAAGACTATTACACAAACTGGGAATATGGGTGTGGGCAGGACAGTAGTATGGTGGGTAGGTAACTGGCTGGGCAGCAGGACACAGAGGGTGGTGGTAAATGGCTGTCCTCCACAGAGGAAGAGTGACCAGTGGGGTACCACAGGGATCAGTGCTGGGACCGGTCCTATTCAACATCTTCATCTGTGACATTACTTGAGGACCTAGAAGGCAGAATTTCCCTGTTCACTGATGACACAAAGCTCTGTAACAGAGTAGACACACCAGAGGTGTAGACAGAATGAGAAGGACCTGCAAAACTTGAAGAATTGTCAGGGTTTGGCAGTTGAAATTCAATGCAAAGTGCAAGATAATGCATATGGGGCACAAAACCCTGGCACAATATATCAGTTGGGGGTGAGGATATAGCATGCACCAATCAGGAAAGGGATCTTGGGGTTATCATCTCTGATGACCTCAAGGTAGTTAAACAGTGTGATAAGGCAGCAGGTAAAGCAAATAGGATACTGGGATGCATAGGCAGGGGCATCACCAGCAGGAAAAGGGAGGTCATAATTCCACTATATAAGACACTAGTGAGGCCCCACCTGGAGTACAGTGTACAGTTCTGGAGACCTTACCTACGTAAGGATGTAGACAGGGTAGAGAAGGTTCAGAGGAGGGCAACAAAGATGGTACATGGATTGCATCACAAGTCCTATGAGGACAGGTTGAAGGAACTGAACATGTACTCCCTGGAGGAGAGGAGGAGAGAGGGATATGATAGAGACATACAAGTATCTTACAGGGAGGAACAGGGTGCAGGAATACACTATTTTTAAGCAAAAAAGATTTTCCAGGACTAGAGGCATGGGATGAAGCTGGAGGGAGGACAATTCAGAGGAAAACGTGAGGAAGAATTTCTTCACAGAATGGGTGGTGGACAAGTGGAACACCCTGCCAGAGGAAGTGGTGGGGGCTGAAACAATCACAGGATTTAAGAATGCATGGGATAGACATAAAGGAAATTCTGGAGGTCAGGGTAAGGGCAACAGACTTCTAGGAAAACATAAACTGAACTTACAAGCTCAAATGGGCAGACTGGGTGGGCCATAGGCCCTTATCTTCTGACTATCTATGTATCTATGTATGTATCCACGAAGCCTAAGCTTCTTTAGGAATTCAGTGACACTGCTCGATGTGTCAACACTGACAAGATCTCCAAGAAGTCATTTTCTGTACAACTTCTTAAAAGTGGCTATGATCCACCATCAAGAGGTTGAAGATGTGAAGTTGTGTTTTTAGCAAAAACATTGCCTGTATCTTCCCATCACGGGAGGCGAATGTCAGTCTCTGCTGGGTGAGTTGGACATTGGTCCATGAGCAACAGCGCCTTTGGAGAAGCTTTGCCTTCTCAGATGTGTTCTAACTGAGGGACAAATGTGTGTTGGAACTAGTTCTGAAATATTTCTGAGGTCATTCAGGTGTTCGGCTGTTCCCATACTGTACTGGTAGAGAATCCATGTTACAGTGATGGAAACAGTGAGGATCAACAAACTTACCAATTACAAGCTTCACTTTATGGGCTCCAGTGGCATTACATGCCAACAGGAGTGTGACATGCTCCTTACTAACTTTGAACCCCTTTGTGGCATTCCTCTCCATTTTGCTGGAAGTGTGGCATCTGGCAGGCAGCTCCAGAATAGACTTGTCTCATCACAACTGTAGATCTGTTCTGGGATAGCCAGCATATTCAATGATTTTTTTGGTTTAGTCAGAAAGTCAACAGCTGCTTTATCATCATGCACGCTGCTCTCCACAATAGAACACGTCAGATACCATGCTGCTTTTGAAACCTCCATAGCCAGACAGTGGAGGCAGAGAATTTGGAACCAGCACAGACATGGGAGCATCCACTCGCCTGCTGCTGCTGAAACCAAATATGTGTTGCTTTATCCACGCGTCCTCATCTGCACTAACATAGTTTTTCTTTTCAAGCGCTTCTCCCTCAGGCACTCAAGCACAAAATCCCTTAAGGAACCTTCTTGCTTGCTCCATGTGCAGATTGTACTCTTTGAGTAGCCCATTTCCTAGCTAATTTTGGCAAGCTCTCACCACCTTTTAAGCGATCAAGGATCTGCAGCTTGTGTTTGATGGAATAACCTGACCTCTTCATGATGGATCTACTCATTCATCTGCCTGGTGCCCTTTTCATGACAGTTTCTGATTGACAGCAGAGTCGGCTGACCAACGTCCTAGTTTGGTTGCCAGGATACTGCACTTCTGCTGTAGCTGCAAGGTACTGTAAGTGGAATGGGGGAGCTTGTATCAGCTTAATTTAATTGGTGTTTGGACTGTGATATAAAAAAAGCCCTTATTGTAAAAATGGACCTTTGAGTGCGGGAGCCACAATGAACATTTGTTACAGCGAAATCGGTATATTGTGGTTCATTATAGTGAGGGGTTACTGTACCTGATTTCTTCAGTTCCCAGTCTGGCACTGAATAGTGAAGACATATCTCTGTTACAAAGAGGATTATGATATTGGACTCCTATAGGTAAGGAAGTGGTGTGGGAGTAGGGTGGCAGGTGCTGAGTGTGGGGGTCAGGTGCGGGACTGCTGAATTTACGGCAATAACAGACATCGATAGATCATTTTCTTTTACAAGTGTATAAAAATAAAAATACTATGTACAATTTTCTTTATTTCAGATACTGTCACTGGGAACTGGACACTCTAGTATTGGTGAAGTGACATGGAGGTGGGAGGGATACATGGCAGGGGTGGGATTGCAGGAATTAAAGAATAAATAAAAAAGACTACAAAGGCCAGTTTTAGGACCCCACTGTCAGCGTTATGTTTGGTGGCACTGGGGTGGGCTCCCAGTGCACACATTGAAAATGGGGGGGAACAAGATGGCATGGGAATTGGGCACCCTGGTGTTGAGAAATTAAGATAAAGTGACATGGATGTGGAAGGACACTTGGCAGATGGTAGGATTATAGGAATTAAAAAACGAGAGACTACAAGGATGGTTTCTTTATTTCAGGTACTGATACTGGGGATTAGGCACACCAGTGTCGGTGTAATGTGATGGCACCAGCAGAGGGGCTCCCACTGTTGCACAGTGAAAATGGTCAGGGTGGAGGTACTAGTCAATATCAGTGATTGGGCACCTAGGTGTAGAGGAAACAAAGGTTTACTTACCAAAGGTGGGAGGATTGTTTTATGTTGGGGAATGACCACAGCAGGCTGATGATGATACTGATTAGCTGTGCTTGCTGGTGGTGTTATGCTTTTTGAACTTCACATGGTTTCTACCCTGCAAGTCTAGAAGTGTGTCATCAGTCTGACTGATGATTGGTCTGACACTTTAGAGTCCCTTGCAGGCTGCATTGCATTGGACCAACAGTGACACGCCTTTCAAAACCACCATCATACCAACATGCTCACTTTTCACAAGCACAAACACGAACATATTTAGAGTGAGGCTGGAGACAGGACAGTTTAATGAAGGATGTCCTTTGCCATGGCATCTGTTGGTAAACTTTCCCGTGCCTGCATTCCTTCTCTAATTCTGCCTCTATTACCTTGTGATGCTTGATTGCCCAACTTCTCCCTGCTTTTGTGACTGGAGTCCACTTGTTTCTGCATCTGTCATCCCATTGCCTCTCGGTGGCACAATGGTGTATTATTAGGGAGCACCCATATTTGCACCTCCTATCCTTCTGTCTATCCCTCTGTCACATTACCTATCTTCATGTCTATCCACGACCAAACTCCTACCTGAACATACCTCTCTCCCTTACCTGCTCTGGTTGCTAAAGCTCCCATTATTCAGGTTAAGTATGCACTTACCTCTGAAAGTCTAGTATTTATCCCTTGCACTTGTTGCCGACCTCATAATGACTTGAGTGATTGTTTCAATTGTATAAATGAAGTAAAAAATATATATTTTCTCTGTTGTTCATCCATGTATCTCATTTATTTATTCTAGTCTAGGACTGTTGGACTTTTGAGCAGAGCAGCTCATTTACAGAGGTTCCACATCATAGGGAGGGTTACAAACAACAGAGGAGGATTAACATCGGTTAACTAGCAATAACGTAATCAAGAACAAATTGATTATAATAGTAGCAGACAAGAAAATCACTGTAACTAGCATAATACAAATGGGCTATCAAGTGAGACAGTAGAAAACTAAATTGAGATTGTGGAAGAAGTGGGAGATAGAGAGGCAGGGGAGGGAGAAGTGACAGCAGGGAAGGAGAAGCAGCCAGTGGCCTTGTCAACACTTTGCTGTCAAGTGAAGGAGGTTGAGATGGCAGGGGATGGGGTGGAGAGGTGGGGTAGACAGGAGTGAGTGCACAGGTGGAGGAGAGAAAGGTAGGGGAAGGGAGGAAAGTTCTACCGGTAGCAAATTGAGAGTGTAGAATAGGGAGCCTAGGGAATCATCAGGTGCCAAGAGGGTGGCAGCAGGTTGTCACTGGCAAGGCAAGTCACAGAGCTGTTGGATACAAGACACTGCCAGACAGGGACTTGAAATGACCTAGCTTCAGTGACTACAATATTTCTAGATCCAGAGCGTTTAGCCAGAGTGGAGCCTATGGGAGAAAGATTGTTGACCTTGTGTTGTCTGATATCTTGGGACAAAGAGGAGTCGATTGGTCGACACTCAGGTGAGTTTATTGCTATGATAGGGTATCAGTAATTCAGCGGTCCTGAGGCAGTAGGCCAAAAGTGATTTTGGCAAGCAGGCACATCTAATATTTAATCTTTCCACTGAGTTGTATCCAGTCAGTCTGCTTGCAAAGATCACACATGTGGGTCAGGCGTGGGGAGGCCAGTAAGCAGCCTGCATACCTTGTTGAGGCTACTGTAATTCTGCTTAGGGAGGTAATGGTAGCAGAGCCATAAATAACAAGCCCATAATCTATGATTGATGAGATGGAGCTGTATATTGCTATTTTGAGCACTTCATGCACCAAGCTTCACTTGTGCCAGTGTAGGAGCATAATCCTTATGTTTATGGCCTTGGCAACATTCTCTGTGTGATGTGCATAGGATAGGTGGTTATCCAGGGTAACTCCAAGACATTTAAAGTGATGAGTGAGTTCAAGGGAATTCCAAGGCAGTTACTTATGGTTAGTGGATGGGTTTTACGTTTGTTTGGGAAGAACAAAACATCATCATCTTTGTTGTTTTGTAATTCAGGACATGTTCACATGCACTGAAACATTCTTCTACTTCCTAAAGCTAAATTGTAGTTGCTGTTCAAGAAGAGTGGGGTCTGGGTGACTTATAAAAATGACAGCGTCTTCTTCCACACTTCACAAATTTGGTTTCCTGCTAGTTTTTGTGCCTAGGTGAGGGCCCGTATTGTCATCCAATGGCTTGGATCCATTGCAATGGCATCCTATTGGCCCCTTGACTCTTCAGCGAGGTACTCAATAAGGTTTCCTCCTTTCTCTCTTCCTGTTTAACCTTTACTTGGAACCCCTACTACACAATCTCCAAAATAATCCCAGGGTAGAAGGTATCAATGTGGGAATTACCTGCAAGCTCTCAGCATCGCCGATGATCTGCTGTTGCATCTCCTTAATTCCCAAACATCTATTCCAGCAGCCCTTGTTGAGAATCTGTCGGTTCTCAGAGGTAGCGGGATATCAACTTAACCTGGATAAGTCTAAGGTGCTCTCAGCTAATGTACATGTCCCTCGCCAGCATATTTTAAATATGGGGCTTCATTGGGAGCCTCATTCTCTGAAATATTTGGGCATTAGAATTACTCTGGCTCTGGACACTCTAGAGAAGGAGAACCTGATCCCTTTACTTAGGATATTTCCGGGATCTTCAGAGGTGGATGCATCTTCCTTTCTCTCTCTTTTCTCTCTGGGGCAGGGTGCATGTGATCAAAATGAATGTTCTACCGTATTTTATACCCTATGGGTATGTCAGATTCTACCTGCCCAAGGTCTGGTTTTCAAACTCCACTCAGCTATTTTGTCATTTCTCTGGAAATGGGACATTACATAAGGGCATACTTCAAAGCTCACTTTGCCTAGGGAGAGGTGGTTTGCGTTTCCCAGATGTTTTCCTGTATTACTGTGCCTTGCACAGTTCCAAAAGCTCTTTGTAGGATTCCCTCCATTGCTAACTCATGGCATGGAATATAAGCCCTTTGGCTGTTAATAGAACAGCATCTGTGTGCCCAGGCAGGTCTCCAGCTTCATAGCTTACTATATATTAAGCCCTCTCAAGTGCCCCAGAAACTCAGGGGTACACCCATTTAGTGGTCCCTTAGAGCTCTCAGCCAACTCCGAGTTTACATGGGATGGGAGCGGAGAAAAGAACTCTCTCAACCTTTATTAGAGAACCCCAATATACAATTGCCAACCATCCAATTCCACCTGGTTTCTGTCCCTGGCTTTGTTCACCACACTCTCCTCCATTGTTGAGGATGACATACTTGTGCCCCTCCTGGTTATCTGGACCGATTCGACATCCCAGTGTTTCATCCTTAAAGCACCTGCAGCTTGCAGGAGCAATAACATCTTTTGGTTCTCCCTCGGTCTCCCCTACCTGTGGAGCCCCAGTCCCTGCTTTTTTCATCTGGTGGCCCAACCACATGTGATGTCGGGTTGTACCAATTTTATCAAACAAGAGACCCAGGCAGTTTGAAGGGTGTTTGCTATTACTGGCAGTATGCATTACATCTTCAGGCATACTTAAGTTTGGCAAAAGGTCTGGAAACATTTGTATAGATTTGTCAAGCAAGACCATTACCGCCTCTTACAGTTCAGTACTTTCACAACCTCTATTTTACACCCACCAGGCTTTATAAGATGGGTAAACTGGAGTCTCCCTGCTGTTCTCATTGTAGGCTGGCTTAGGGGCATCTTAAACACATTCTTTGGGACTGTCCCAAGGTCATCCCCTTTGGTCTGAAATCCAGCATTCCTCAATCCCCTTTGGATCTAGACTCCCTTTTTACCCTGAGGTTTGCCTAGTTGGTTTGTACCTGAAGGATCTGGTCCAGGTCACGTCAGGGCCTACATGGCCTTGATATCGATTGTGGCAAAATTATTTGCCGACATTGGTTAGATGACATGGCCTGACATTCTGAGAGTGGCATCAGGAAATCATGATGGCACTAGAGATGGAAAAGCAAATTGCTCATGGAATGATAGACTGGTTAGTTTCCAATCTCGATGGAACAGTTGTATGCCTTTCTGGCCATCTCTTCCCCCACAGTCCACTTAATTTTGTGCATCCTTAGATGGTTGGGAAGTCCTTCATCTGGGAGATTATCCTGGGTCTCTAAATTGAATAACTTTTCAGATTACATTCTGTATTTTGGTTTTCATGGGTGTGCTCCAAGGATTGGGGGTAGGTTTGGTTTATTTTCATTTTATTTGGTATGTCTTGTTATTGATTGTTGTTCCTTTTCTTAGTTGCTTTTGTATATAAAAATTAACAATAAAGTTTAATAAATTGCAAAAAAACAACAATATAGCCTCGACAGGATATAGTAGAATCCTTGGTGGTAGAAGTGGATAGGTTGTTGAGAAAACACTGAATAATAGGGGCCCAGGATGGATCCTTGTGGCACTCTGGAGTGAACAATCTGATGGTCAGAACTCATGTTGCAAATTTTAACTCGGTGGGAGCATTCCTCAAGGTAGTCTTTGAACCAAAGCATTGCGTAAGTTGATAGGCGATTGCAGTGAGTTGTTGCAGCAGGAGCGAGTAGTTCACAGTGTCAAAAGCCTTTGTTAAGTCAATAAAGGCTGCCCCAACAAGGTATCTAACCTATTCTATTGTGTTGACTATCGTAAAATATTATTTCTGTATTTGTACCATTTGCTAGTTGTATATCTTCTACCATATTGTCCATTCAGGACCTCCTTGTAAAGGACCATGTTCAATGGAGTTATTCCTGCTAATAAACTTGACTTGGTTTTGTAACACAAAATCCCACTTAACAACAGTGGAAAAGTGATTTTTTATGCAAACTGATTTTTAAGTCAAATGGGGCACTTATGTTGTGCTAAGCTGAACTGTGGTGACTAGTTGGGGAAGCAGGTTTCACTGCAATAGTTTGCAAACAAGCCTCCGCTTTATAAAGTCACCTCTAAATGCACATCATCTTAAATTTTGATGAAGTGTATTATGCAACATTAGAGTTCAATTTGGTTGCATTTTGGCAGAGTGTAACATCCACTTTGTTGTGACTTTGGCAGACAAATTACATTTCACAAGAACTCTGCTAAGTAGCAAAGTTTTGTCTGTCATTCAGTATTCCAGTGTGTCACACACTCAGTCATGATTGTTCAGAAATACAACTGATTATTTTACATGGTGTAAGCATGATATTCCGTTGTGAAGCAGTGCCAACTCTAAAATGCCAACAAAGAGTAAGCAAATATTGTCTAAAATGATTTCTTGGGAGCACTTATTTGTTGAACAGTTCCAAGTAAATAAAATGCTGGAGTCTCATGAGGTGATGTGTGTCTTCTGGCGCTACCAACTCTTGCCCTCAGTGGTACACTGCAGCTAATCAGACAAAAGAACATGTTTGTCTTTCCACTCTCAACAGTGGCCATCCATGTCATTTGGTAATGAAATTCAAACACAGTGCTCTAGCACTATAGTTAGTGTTTGTCCATGCTCAGTCTTCATTATCAGCAGCAGCAGCAGCAGTGAAATTTAATGGTTCAAGCATACAGACATGAAGCAAATTGAATCCCACCACCACTGCACTACTATACTCTATGTTATGTTGAGTAACACTTAACTTCCTATGCTTAATGTTGTTTCTCACTTTTGGTGCATTGCATGCTTAACCTTCCTGGCTTACCTTAATCTCCTCAGTCTCATTTAACCTCTCTGAGCCCAGTAGGACTTTGTAGTGTGCACTCAGGCCCTGCAACACTCACTATTCAGACCATAATAGGCAGACCCTCCCCAGAAAAATGTCTACCCTCTCAGTGTGACAAGGAACCCCACCCCTCCTCAGTCATCTCCAACCCACACCCACTACCTAGTTCTCAGACATAATAAACCTCATATCTACTACCCTGCCAGCCTCTCCCCTGACTGCCACTGTCTTTTAAACCACCCACTTTCCCAACCCAACCTAACCCAACCCCTATTTCATGATCAACAAGGGCTCATGGCCTCTTCAGTAATTCATAACCACTTCAATAATCACTCCCATCCCTGATCCATAATGGGGGCACCAAGGGAAGCATTAGGATTGACAATGCCAAGGAACACCACACACTGATTCACCAATACTCCACCCCTAATGTTTTTGATTTCCTGACTTTGTTCACTTTGTGTTCTTCAACCTTAATGTTTACATTAATGTAGTTTTGCAATGAATTTCCTTTCTTTGTGATAGTGGAATCAGATCCTCATTCATGCAGGTCACTTTGGGACCTGCATGAACAATCTGCAGATGCAAAGACCCTCTGGGCCCTGTGCCAGGGAGGAGTCTGTGTGGCACTGTGCACACAGGGTCCTGGGCCAATAAAATAGAACAAAAAAATGGCAAAATGGCTATGGATGCAGATGAACAGGACTTTCTGAGTCATGTGCAGAGGGAAGAGTCTAACTATCTCGTGTGGCTACAGATGCAGAAAAGTAGGGCCCGAGACAAGAATGCATGGGGTGTCTTGGGCCCTCCGTCTGTGTGACTACAGATGCAGACAAGCAGGGCCCTTTGGGCTCTGCACCAATAAGCGAATCCACTTGGCTGAGAAGCACAGGGTATTTCCATGCGCCCAAATCCAGAAAAATAAGCACTCCAGCCTGATAACAGCAAAAATGCAGGTCCAAACAAATGTTTCAGTGCTATGAAATATAGATTTAATATAATGCAACATGCAGAGTGACCATCAGGCTACAAACACAAAGGTCACAAACCCAGCTCTTCGACTCAAACCAGATACTCAGACTTAGAAGGAACTGTAGTTCCGATAAAGATTTTATCGATCAAACAGATGAACTCATTAAAAGATTTGAATACAGAGGTTACAATAAGGAAGAGTTAAGACAAACAAAAGAAAAAGGTTTTGAAATGAAAAGGAAGATCTCCTAAAAACATTGCTAAGGAAGCTAGAGACAAAGATAGAATACCTTGTACCTTTGTGACAGATTACAACCATGTTGCAGGCCAGACAGGCAACATCATACATAAGAATTGGCCCATTTCACTGGGGATAGTGATTTAGCTGCTTCTGTTGGTATTAAACCTAGAATAACCCTCAATAGAAGTGAGAACCTAGCGATAAACTGGTCCAGTAGAATGGCTACACCCTCAAGTAATACATCTACTTGGTTGCCCTTACGTCCTTGTGGTTATTACAAATGTAATCACTGTAATATTTGCAAATTTGGTGTTCCCAAAAAATGTACACATCCCAAATTGTCTGACATTACAATTGACATCAGAGAACTGATAACTTGTGATACCTCTTATGTGGTATATGTTCTTTGGTGTACCTGCAATTTACTTTATGTTGGTAAAACCATTAGGCCTTTGAAACAGAGACTACAAGAACACATTCAGCTCTATTACGAATGGTAGGAAGATACTCGTAGGAACTCTTTTCAGATGGGTAGATCAAAACCCAACGATTTGAGATCTGTGGGAATAGAACATGTTCCACCTATGAAAACGGAGGAGACAGATCAAATTTGCTTTTACAGCATGAAAGTATGTAGATTTATACTTTGTGTAGCGTTAAACTACAAGGACTTAATGACAAATGGGACTTTTAAAACCATTTTTGAAAATAAATGATTAGTATTATGGTTTGCTGCTGGTACATTTGTAGTTGTTGTTACTTATGAGAAAGAAAAAGAAATAGATCTAGAATTTATATTATTTTCTAACTGCTAAATAACTTTCTTTTTGTATTCTCCCTAGGTCCATTCTCATTTCATTTCATCTGGCTGCCCTCTGGCTAATGTGGTCCTTTCTTACAAGGATGTCCATTGAGTAAAAGTTGCCTTGCAGTTTATCTTCTGCCTGTTGCCTTGCTATGCTGGAGGTTTGGCCTATTTATGTCATCATCTCATTGTATGTTATATTCATTCATTTGTTTGTTGTGACAAATCAGTTGCATTTCTATATCAATAAGTGTTTAGATGTGTATATTCGCTTTAATTAGCTGCTCCATCTAGTAATCTAAATGTAGAACTGCATTAATTGTCAGTATCGCTTTGGGATGTTTGTCTCCTAATGAATATCATGTTTTTCTTTCATCTGGCTGCCTTCCGGCTATTTTGTTCCTCACTTACAATGAGGTCCAATGAATAGAAGTTGCCTTGCAGTTTATTTTATGCCTGTTGCCTTGCTATGCTGGAGGCTTGGCCTATCTATGTCATCATCTCATTGTATGTTCATTCATTTGTTTGTTGTGACGAATCAGTTGCATTTCTATATTAATAAGTGTTTAGATGTGTACATTGCATTTTAATTAGCTGCTCTATCTAGTGATCAAAATGTAGAACTGCATTATTGTTATAATCACCTTGGGATGTCTGTCTCTTTAATGTATATCATGTGTTTTTATTAAGATTTAATTATTTGATTGTTTTTGGGATTTAATTGGTCTCTGTATTTAAGGTCATATATCACCAGTTATGTGTTACCCTTATGAAGACTCTTGTTTGAGTCAAGCTGGGTTTGGTGACCTTTGTGTTTGGTAGCCTGATGGTCACTATGCATGTTGCATTATATTAAATCTATATTTCATAGCATTGAAACATTTGTTTGGACCTGCATTTTTGCTGTTATCAGGCTGGAGTGCTTATTTTCTCTGGATTTGGTCTGTTTGTGGGTTGGCAACCCTAAATAAAACACCTTCCTTTGTTCTGCCTGCTGATCGTCAGCACACTTGTCTGTGGTTTTAACATATGTCCATGCAGCTATGGATGCAGATGCACAGAGCCCCAAATAACAATCTGTGATGCTGTTTGTGGGGCTAGCTTAGGGGCTGCAGAAGTGCAGCGCCCTCCAGCCCTGTGCTTCCATACGACCACAGGTGCTGACAAGCAGGACCATCTGGACCCTGTACCAATGGAAGAGACCATCTGACTATGGAACTGCATGGCCCTGTGGGCTCATCACTTCCATCCAATTATGGATGCAAATGCACAGGTCCGTCTGGGCCCTGTACCAAGAGAAGAATCTGCTTTACTATACACAGTAGTTACTTGTTATTTTCCAACAAATGTACTTTTCAATAACATTATTTCATTTTTATATTTTTCACTATTGGCGTTTTGCTTTTGTATGCTTCACTAGCAATTCTCATTAAAGTTATTCTCATGAAAGCAGGTTTCGGTGACAACAGTGAAAACATAAAAACACTAATGCAAACAAATACAGCTATCCTTAGAATGTTCTATTTTTTTAACTGAGCATGTTCGAAATGGCACAGTTTTTAACTGATATTTTAAAAACTATGTAAGTTGGACACTTGAAACTTGCAAAAGCATGCAACTTGGCTATACTCTATTAAACCTGTGAGTTTCAGGTTTCAAAATAACATAATTATTTAGCTACAGATGAGTCAAAAACTATTAATTTGAGTCAATATTAGCATTTTGCATGTCTGTAACTTTGCCCTCCCAAACCAATTGACATGACGTTTTCAGAATCCTGAGGCCATGGCCCAGAGTTCACATACATTCTTGCCTTCTTGTTTCTCAGATTCTCGTGAGCTCACAAACAAGATTCTGAAAAAGACCAAAATCTAGTTTTGAGAGCCCACTTTCTTGTTTTACAGATTTTAATGAGCTCACAAAACAAGATGTCTTCTCACAAAACAAGATTCTGAAAAGAAAACTAGACAATATTTGGAAAAACTAAATCCAAAATCTTGTTTCATAAACTGAAATTCATGTTTTGTAAGACCTATTCCTGTTTTGTGAGTCTCACAAAACAAGAAAATTGATTTATGAAACAAGCCTTGCTAAGGATTTGAGGGCTATCCCAAAAGAAATTTGAGGTTATTTTTGAAAAGCTAAGTCCAGAATCAAACTAAATGGGTCACATTTAGCTAGATGCATGCATTTGTCTGCTTCCGGGCATCATTCTTATAGTTTTTTAAAACAAACTTTTGAAAAATTGGAAACATGATGGCTGCCATATGAAACACAAATTTTTCTCATGAAAAGCAATTCCACCTCATGAAACAAGAATCTTCTTTCGTAAGCAGGAATTCTTGTTTCATATCAAACAACTATCTGTAAGACCCCACTGAACATGCTCAGAACTGAAATTTCAAATCCATAGAACTTGGGAACAAAGTAATGCTTTTTACCAAACCAACGAAAGGCACCATTCTAGGGCAAGTACTTTCTTCCCTTAACATTTCTGAACAAAATTCCAAACCATCTGGACTGTAAGTGAGAGCAAACAAATAGTACTCCCCAACTATTCTTCTTTTGCACTATCTGGATCTTGAAATCCACACATCCAACTGGAATGAATCTTGCCAAATCAAAGATTTTCCCCAGACCATGCATGCCATATTTCATGCAATTCTGTTGAGTAGAGACAAAGCTATTAAGGTGCAAAGTTGCAGATTTAACATTAAGCACCCTACTTAACCTAAACTATGGGTGTTACTGCACTCCTATATATATATATAGTATATTGCAAAAACTACAATAATGCAAAGATTAGGGTTCCAAACGTCAAAGTGCACAAAGTAGGAATGAAAACATTAGGGTTTGGAGTCACAGGAGTCTTGGCAAATTGGTGGTGATGCCTTATAGTCATATACTGTTTGAAGGTAGAGAAGTATGGCTTGCCACATGTGGCCAACTGAATAAGTCCAAAGAAAAAGATGCTCAAGTATGAGGGGCACAAGATGAAACTGGAGGGTAGTTCAAAGGGAGCATGGGGTAGTACTTCTTCACAGAGAAGATGGTGAACAAATGGAATGTCCTGCCAGCAGAGGTGGGGGTGCAGAAATAATTATAGGGTTCAAAATGCTTGAGATGGGCATAGAGGTTTACTAGTACTCAGGAGGGCCAAAACCTAATTCAAGCAGTACATGAGAGACCACAGTTATTAGGGGTAATGGGGCAGATTAGGTGGGCTGATGTCCTTATCTGCCCACAATTTCTATATTTCAAAGTCATAAATTTCTGCATGCAGTTCTCACAGGGTCCTGCATGAGGCAAACAATAATTCATAACTTATTATTTTTTTTTGAGGGGAGCATTAGGGTTGACAACCCCAGGGAACATCACACTACTGATTCACCAAGACTTGTAAAACTATAAACCCTAATTTTTTTCAAGAATTGAATATGTAAATGATTGTAAATCATGGATGTTATTTTGTTTTTTATGTGTTGTATATGTTTTATTCCATGTTTGTTGTAAATTGTAATGACTATTACTGGAAAATAAACCGAAAATAAACTGAACTGGTCCGCTTTTGATGTCTAATCCTCCCTTCATGACATCACAGCCTGCTGAAAAGAAGCAACTGTGTTGTCACAGGCAAATGTTTATGTCTTCAGGAGGGTGTCAACAGCCACAGTAGATAATGTATGACAGACAAACATCCTGTTTTCATGCAAATATCCTTAGTAAGAAAGAACAGGGGCAGAGAAATACTGATTTTGTATGAAATATAAACTGTGTTTTAATTTATTTTACAATTTGTGGCTGGAAAGACAAACTAAGCAAGGGTTGCTTCCCAGGTGTACCCCGGAAGCACAGGGAAGTTAAGTGACTTGCTCATGGTCACACAGTATGCAAGTTGTGGCTGTGGGAGTCAAACCCAGTTCTTCAAGTTTGCAGCTCAGCTCTTATGCTATACCACCACTATGCTATACTGACCTCTATTTTGCCTAAATGTTATATTTTCAAAAGTTTTCTCAGTGGAATAAAACACTCTTTAAATGCCACCAGAACTACTTACTCTCTGTGTGACCCTGAGCAAGTCACTTCACCTCTCAGTACTTCATTCCACTTATCCATTAGCATGTGTGAAAAAGCAGGACTTTGCTGACAATGAGGACTGCCCTTCACAAGTAAACTTAAAAATAATTCTATGGATTTCACAAGCTAAGCAATCCCTGAAATGTACAGCATGACCATCATCTGTCTGGGACTTTCAGCTTGTTAGAGGTGTGATAACCACAAACATTATCTTTGTTTTGTCAGTCTAAAAGAGGCTGCATGGTTTCCCAGACATCTTTAAAAGATGATTTAACTGTAGCCTTTTCCAAACTGGCTGAACCCCAATAGCAGATAGTAACAGGATCAGAGTTACCATCTGGCTCACTTCAGAGAGTTTATTCTAGTACACTAACATGAATGTGCACCAGGGCTGTGCCTGCCTGACCTCTGAAAATGGAGGTTCTTTTGACTAAATGCCATCAATCTTCATGAGATGACAGTAACAGTTTTCATGCATTTCCAGCAACATTGCATATTATACTACAGGTTTCTGTTCTAAGCCAATCAGAACACAGGAAAACTGTCAGTTATTATCCACAAACTACTACAGTCACATTTCAGACATGCCCACAGTAGGGTATCCACATTTGGTGACACCCACAGTAGATTATCCACATTCTGTTGCACTACAATAGATTATCCACATTCAGGTGATGTCTGCAGTAGGTATCTACATTTCAGACATACCCACAGTAGGTTAGCCATTCAGTCCACAGGAATAAAAAGGGGATCAAGGCATGTTCTTCTTCCATTGTTTCCTGGGAGCCAGTATGGTGCAGTGGTTAAGAGCTGTGAACTGTAAACTTGGAGATATGGATCTGAATCCCACAGCCACCACTTGCATACTGTGTGACAAATGAGCAAATCACTTAAAACTACCACAGCAAGCACTTTTAAAATCCTGAGTTTAAAATCTCTAGTCATATAACAGTAATAACATTCAGTTGTTGCAGAGTATACCGGAATAACTGGCTTCCGTGAGTTGATTAAACACCTCAGCCTTCAACCTCAGCATTTAATCATACACTTCAGCTGGTTATTCCTTCATATACTCCGGCTAACTGAATGTTATCATAATTAACTGTATTTTATGCAGGAGGTGTCAAACTATTTATATCAGAGAGACTGGCAGATGTCATTCTGACTGGTTCAGAGAACACTAAAGAGCTGCAAAAATGGACACACCAATAAACCCAAAATGGAGAGATCGATATACCCAATGTGTCCCATTTTACCTGTAACAACCATAATATTAATCTCTCTGTTTGTGTCCTTTAGTAGTGTTTCTGAAATGCTAACCAGAGGAAAACCAAAGAAACAAAGCTGATCATTTGCTTAGATTCCCAGCAGCCCTCTGAAATTTATTTTATTTATGCATTTGTGTATTTATTTATTATTGTATATTTATTTAATTAATTATTTCAAAGGTTTCCAAGGAAGGATATACTGAGCTGGTAACAGCTTGTTTCCAGATGTGTCTTGGGGAGTGGGAAAGGGAGGACAATGGGAACACTAAGAATAATAATGAAATAATAGGTGAATAAGCATCATAAATAACCGTGCAAACACAAGGAACGTGAAAAGTGAAAATACATAATTATTTAAAAAGTGCTGGAGGATAGCAATGTTTACAATTACAATACAATAAAATACTAAAGAATAGTTTGCCAGTGTACAGAGGTAATACTGAGTTATGGGTGGGAGCAAAGGCTGTTGACGGGAAGGGGTGAAGAGGGACTACACCAGTGTACAGTAGGTGTGGAGCAAAGGGGAGCAAGGTAGGAGGGTGGTGGGCAGCAGCAGCACAGGGATCAACCTTGGGGCAACTGCAGATGTGAGTGGTGAAGTCACAGAAGAGGAGTGATGGGAAGAGGCAGAGTGGATGGTAAGGGTAGGAGAACCCCCATTGTTTGGGGAAATGAAAGGAGAAGGCAGCATGACCAGCAATGGATTTCATTGAAGGGTGTGCAAGGGAACATTAGCCAGAGTTGAAAAGTGTGTAAGAAGTAGTTTTGGGAAGCGAGGAGGGTAGCAAGGTAGGAGGAAGGTAACCAAGCCAATATTTAGAAATAAAGGAAGCATAATGGGTGAGACATCTGCCTCAAGGGAGGGAAATAAAGGGAGAAGTACAGGTAACAGTGGTGGGTATGTGTGTATGTAGGGGGTAGTCCAGAGCTAAGTAGCAAGAATGAAAGAGGGTTACAATTTGGCCAGGATGGTTTTGAGCAGCGCCATATACTATGTAACCATAGTTAAAGATGGAAGTATCATCTTCAAGATGTCTCTCAATGTTCAGGAAGTGTGATTCACCTTTTATTCCTGCAAATTGCACCACATTTACAGAGTTTCTTGCAGATGGCATTCACATGCTCTGTGAAATTGAGGTGCTGGTACAGCCAGATCCCAAGGTACTTGAATGATGGGACATTCTTACCTACTGCACCATCAATGGTATGGAAGGGGTAGAGAGGTGAGTCTGGTGAGCCTCTACCTTGTGCCAAAGGTCATAGAGACCATTTTGGCATTGAGGGACAACTGATTTGCCAGGAACCAGTGCTTGATGTTAGTAGAGTCCAGTTGCAGCCTGGCCATGAGGTCAGAGGCAGAGAGGCAGTAGGCAAAGAGTACCATGTCATCTGTGTACATATAGATTGATATAGAGGAACAGGCAGTAGGGAGGTCATTCAGGAAGATGTAGAAGAGTACTGGGCCAAGGATGGACCCTTGGGGATACCTGAGCTGATAGGGAATAGGAGGGATATGGATTCTCCAATACAGACAACTTGAAACCTGCTCTCAAGGTAGAAGTGGAACCAATCCAATGAGGAGTCAGAGAGCCCCACAGCTTTGAACTTGTCTAGGAGGGTGGGCAACAGTGTTGAAGGCTTTGGTCAAAAACAACAAAAATAGAGGAGGTGATGAAGCCCTGATCCATGCCAGATAGAAGAGAGTCAGTAAGCCAAAGGAGGAGATGAGGTAGTAGGGACTTTGGAAGCTGGACCTTTTTTTTTTTCCTGAACTCTATTTTTCTCCCAGCTTGTGGAACTCTCTCGGCACCCTGCATTGCCCCGATTCTACCTCCGTGCCTGAGAGCTTCCTGATTCTGCACCAGCCCGGCTATCCCCTGGCTCTGAACTCCCTGAGGTAGGGCTGCCCTATCCACCCAGGGCACTCTATCTGAAATTCTGGCCGGGCTGTGCTCGGCCCAGGTAAGGAGTGCAACCAGCGGTGGAGTGTGGTCTGGTGGATGCAGGTGCCGTTGCCTATCCACAAGCTGTTTTTCCTTTTTAGCGCTATGTCCCTGTGGAGCAGGGCTACCAAGGCAGTGCGTGCCATGGCTTCATCCCCTGGCATACGCTCAGCTACCCCCAGCCTCCACCAGAGGGCATTCATTGAGCATTCGCTAACCCAACCCTCCCCGGGAAGAGAGCAGTCCTCCGGATGTTCAATCTCTCCTCACTGACCCCCAGCTGCCCAGGTCTGTTTCCCGAACCCGGGTCACCAGTGTGTCGCGAGGTGTGGCATCCATCGTCTCCAACCCTCTGCACCACTGGGCCAGCCAGAAGCTGGATTTGAAAGGGGAAAAGAAGGAGAATGAATCAAGCAAGGGGAAGACCTGAGACAGTGCAAGGTGTTCTCGGGTCCTTATCAGAGTGGGGTCAGAGATATAGGGCAGTAGTTGCCAGGAAAGGGAGTCATCCCTTTGGGAAGGCAGATGACTGTGGCCTGTTTCAAGAGTCCAGGACAGAGGCAAAGGAGAACGAAGATGGTTGAAAAGGAAGGCAATAGGTAGGGCACTATCAGGGGTGCAGAGATGGGGGTGTTTGGTGTCAAGACCATTAAGGATCACACCTTTGTGGTGGCTAAGAGCCAAGAGGGCCTTAAGGGAAGCAGCTGGAGTGGTAGGAGAGAAAGAGAAAGGGTGGGGTGAGGAAGGGGAGAGAAGATGGGGAGGAGAAGGAGAAGAGGGAGCAGGCAAAGGAGGTGAAGAATGAGTTAAAAGCTGATACAACAGAGGAGGAGTCTGAAATAATAGTATCATCCGCTTTGAGGACCAGGGGAGGGTCTAAGTTTGGAGGAGAAGAGGGTGTGATAACCTACCAGGATTCAGAGAGGTGATTAGGGTTCCTCTAGAGCATAGCTGCAAAGATCACTGAGAGGTGGGAATCTCGGACCCTGTTTTTCTATGGCTCAAATCCTTATTCTCTTTTCCTCTTAATTACATAATGCACAATATGGAGTGTCAGTGAATGAAGCTACCCATTTTGCTGAGACAACAGGGTTCTGCAACTAATTAGTCCTACTGTGATTGTAGGAGACACGATCAGCTGTGAACAAGGTGAGAATGGTAACATCAGTAATTTCAATGGGAACACTGGGAAACAAGCAGTTGGCTTGTTAGATAGGGAGATTTGTTTTATGGGGGAGGGTTGGATAAATGCCCTTCTGGTGGGGCCAGAGAGGGAGGGCCATCCTCCCTCCAGTATTTAGTATCCAGATCGGACCATTGGTTGAGCAACTGGGCAAGGGGTGGGCTCAGAGCTAGTAGGCAAGGCTTTATTAAGCCTCTGACTGCCATTTTCACCATCTCTGCCACAGGTCATCAAGTGGTGTGTAGGCACATGCATGATGCCCACAGCCCCATCCCTTCATGCAACCCATGCTGCACTGTCACCAGGCCTTCACCTGTTAGAAGTCTAAGCGTGGGCAACATCCCTTCCCACCCTGAGAGAGGAAAGCAATCCCTTGGATGCTCAATCCTGCCTCCCAGCTGAACCTCTGGCAACCCATGCTTGTTCCCGAATATGGGTCGCTGGCATGGAGTGAGGTGTGGCATCCAGCCCTTAACCCTCAATGCCATCAGGCCTGCTGCTTATTTGTTTCTTTATAGATCATTCCTAAAAAGGCTGATGGTCAGTATGTTATCTCTAACCCTATTTTTTTCAGCATGCATTTAATATAACATGTTTATTTTATTAACAGCACCACCTATAATTACTCACATAAATCAAATCAAATCAAATCAAATCGTCTTTTATTTATAAAGCGTATCAAAACCAGGTGCTGTACAATAAGTTCACATAAATACATAAAATGATAAAATTAATAGCCATAACTAGGATAAGCTAAACCAAATAAATATGTCTTCAACTCATTTTTAAATTTCTAGACAGTTGGACAATCTCTCAACCAACGAGGTAGAGAATTCCACAGGGTTGGTGCTGAAAAGCAAAAGCACGAGATCCAGATGTTTTAATCGAACCCTGGGAATTCCAGCAATCCCTCATTGGCGGATTGAGAGGACAGAGGGACAACAGGGTACCAGGAGATCTTTCAGGTAGCCAGGTCCATGATCATGTAGGGCTTTAAGGTTAGTAAACCAACCTTATAGGTAATCCGCCACCTAACAGGCAGCCAGTGCAGTTCGTGGAGCACAGTACGAATATGACTGGATCTAGAGATCACAGTCAAAAGCCTTGCTGCCATGTTCTGCACCAACTGCAGGCGATGGATATCAGCTCCAGATAGCCCTAGGTAAAGAGAATTACAGTAGTCAAGACAGGTAGCGATAAAGGCATGGACCAACGTTGGAAGATCACCGGTGGGACCAGGTATTTGATCCGAGGCGATATTCCTCAGATGAAAAAGAGGATTTGACCACGGCTGACACCTGAGATTTTAAGGTCAAGCGTGCAGCCAAAAATAACGCCCAAGTTTCGACACCGATCAGAGGTAGTGAGCGACATACCACCGAGCAATAAGCCCGGTGGTTGGCCAGCCCCAAACCTGTCACTGGGTGACCCGGGTCCACTACCAACACCTCAGTCTTATCAGGATTCAGTCTCAGCCAGCTAGAACTCATCCATAATCTGATCTCAGTAAGGCAGTTGTCTAGCACTGAGAGAGCACCATCTTGCCCGGCAGAAAGGACAGATACAGCTGAGTATCATCTGCGTAGCAGTGAAAACCAAGCTGTATCACCTGATGATATCTCCTAAAGACAGCATATACACTGCAAACAACATGGGCGCTAAAATGGAACCCTCATGTACTCTACAGGGCAGGGAGTGAGCACCAGAGGAATAAATTCCAGTGGTAACCCTCTGAAACCTGTCTGTGAGGTAAGATTGAAACCATTTGAGGACTGTTCCAGACAGTCCACAATAAATCCGCAGGCACTCCAACAGTACACCATGGTCTACAGTGTCAAATGCTGCAGACAGATTGAGAAGGACCAGAATAGTACATGCCATTCAATCTCTAGCCATTAGGAGGTCATTTAACACCCAGACAAGGGCAGTCTCGTGCTATGCTTCTTCCTAAAACCAGATTGGAGAGTATCATAGACATTGCGAGTTGTAAGATGATCATCCAGTTGTAATGCAACCGCTTTCTCAATAACCTTCCCAAAAAAGGAAGGTTAGAGATAGGCCGGTAGTTAGCTAGACAGTCTGGATCCAAGGAGGACTTTTTAGAGTGGTCAAACCATCCGCCTCCTTAAGGGATCAGGAAAGACCCCTCTCCAAGGATTTCCAGACAATGTCAGCAAGGATCGGGCAGATAACCTCTAAACATCCTACTAAGAGGGTTAGACCCGAATCCAAACTACAACTGGTTGGTCGCAATGTTTGGATGATCTTCACAATGTCAGTGAACTCCAGCCGCGAAAATCTGACCAGATAGACCGGTGAATAACACTTCCTGTTGACAATTGCAATCCCTTAAAGGAGGAGTCGGACCGATACTAGACCTGATGCTAGCAACCTTATCTGCAAAGAACCGAGCGAACTCCTCGCATCTTAGCTGAGAGAAGGCTCTCTGGGCTGGAGACAGACTGGATTGCACAATCTGTCAACAGTCCGAAAAGATGAGCTGGTCGATTCTTGCAGCAGAAATCTCCCTGGACAGGAACTCTGCCTTCTTACGGTTGATTTCTGATTGATAGCCATCATAATGTGCCATCAACCTAAGCCTGTCAGCATCATTTCTGGACTTCTGCCAGGCTCTCTCAACCTTCAGCCAACTTCCTCCTTAACTCCTTCAAGGAGCCATCAAACCAAGGACTCCTTGAACGGAGGGTGAGAGGCCGAACATGAACAGGAGCAATCTTGTCCAGAGCATCTCCCACAGCCTTATTATAGGCCAGTACGAGATCATCTGGACCATGCATTCACCAGACATGCACCGATAGATCCAGTACTGCCATCAGGTCGCTGGGACTAATACCCTTAAAGGGCGGTACTGAACCATCTCCGTGAGGGGCAGACCTATTAGGGAGCCCTGAAACTGAACCTTATGGTGATGAGTCAGACCAGCTGACTGGTTCCACCCCAAGTCAGCAATCTCCATATCCAAAAGGAAGATCAGATCCAATGAATGACCTTTTATATGGGTTGAGGAGGTAACAACCTGTGTTAGGCCCAGTGAAGTCATCAACTGGAGAGATTTTGACCAAAATAAGAGTTCATCGTCAACCCAGGCATTGAAGTCCCCAGAATTAACAATCTGGGGACCGCAATACAAGGCCCAGCGATGAAGTCTGCTATCTCCCGAAGGAATTCTCCACCATCTCGTGGTGGACGGTAGATGAGGAGAATTCCAGAATCTACACCCTCACCCAGGATATAGTCAAAGGATCTGGTACTTTCCAAAGGCACATCCACAAGGCCCAGCTCAGTCTTAAACATAATGGCTACACCCCGCCCTACGATCCAGCCTTGATGGTGTATCACCAGAACCCAGCTGGTGTTGCTGAGGCCAATACAGGGCCTGAATTTTCATCCAACCAGGTCTCGTGATGCATGCCAGATCAGTTGATCCAACAAGATCAGCTATTATAATTGTCTTGTTTTAATAGATCTGGCATTGCATAACACCACCAAGGCTGGATGAGCTGTCTGGGAAGACCTCGCTCCTGCCTACTAAAGTCGGAACCCTTGGTATGGGAACAAGACAAGAATAACCTCAATCTTGACCCTATTTCACTTCCAGGACGCCTCCTGGATCCTACCACCCTAATCCGCCTCCCTCGTCCCCCACCAGACTCCGCCTCCATCTTCTTTATGTTCCTCAAATGCTCAAAGCACGACACCTAAAATAGGTGTCAGATGGTCATGGTGGACATTCAAAGGGACACAATTCCCGAGTCTGGTGGGGAATAATTCCGACAGTCAGCCAAATCACCCTACACATTACAAAAAAACAAAACAAATATAAACAAAAATATATAATCAACAACTTATATAAATAAAAATAAGTACCAATTGTTCAGCCTTCCGGATATAGACAGCTTAAAACTATTACCTTAAAATTATCAAGTAAAACAATACAGATAAATTATAAATCAAACAAACCAAAAAGAAAACCACCCTTAAGAGTCCATTTCTAAAGAGAATTCAAATCCTAAAATAAAAATAATTAAATAAACTTACAAATAATAATAAATACAACCAATTGAAACCCTGGTACTCTTACTATCCTGGGGATCAAAAACATAAAAATAAAATAATACAATTTTGTAAATTTTCAGGTACGACACTACCTGAAAATAATAATGGTTTGGGTACTCTCACTGCCCAAACATTTACACAAATAACAAACAACAGGAAAAGTTCTCTCAAAAATGTCTCAGTAGTGGTTCTTCTTTAATTTCAGCAATTCATAGTCCCAAACCCTGTTAAACTCCAAATCTCAAAGCCGAAGTTAATAGATAATCCAATTTTAATCAGCCTTTAAAATCCATTTCCATTAAAGGGTTATTCTGGCAAAAGGCCAAGAGTGTGCAAACCTTGTCCCGATAATAAAAGGGATACCCCAACCTCCCTTCCACATTATCTGGGCTACTCAAACCCCTATCGCCTATGACCTGCAGCTACAGAAGTCCTGAGGGTAAACAACCAAGTACACCCCAGGGCAACTTAGAAGAACCTCAAAATCCTCCTCTGACTCCCCAAAGGAAGATGAGGAAACTCCCGTCGGGTCAGGGTAATAAGAGAAAGCAACCCATGGTATAAGGAGGAAGGGTTCCCACCCTGCACCACTCAAAGACCCCCAGCACCCTGAACTTCAAACAGCAGCAGCAGCCAAAATCACTGTAGGAATATCAACTCATAAAAATGCGAACTTGAGTCAGAACAGTCACAAAACTCATATTAGAAAGATGCGCTGAAAGCTCTCACTACACTGCTGCTCACATGGATATGGACTCTCTAGATATGGTCAGACAAACCAGAAGTTCGTAGGAAGCAATAACAGTTCCAGGCTTTCAAATTCAAACAAGCAACAACTCTCACGACTTCACAGGTTCGGTGACCAGGAGTTCACAGGTAGTGATAACAGTTCAGGCTTTCAAATTCAAACAAGCAGCAACTCTCACGGCTTCACAGGTTCAACAGCAGCTCCACAGAACGCAGATGGTAACAGGATTTGGGCTCAGTTTCCTAAAAATAGCGAATTAAGTAAATCCACATAACAACAGTAAAATTAAAATACATGCAGTTACCAGCTGTAACAGCTGTAACTGCACCGACAGCTTAAGCTCCCATATAACAGGAGAACAAGCCAACCAAACGTAGACCAAAAAGCCTGAAAAACGCCGGAAAACTAAGCTACCTCACTAAAACAGCCCTAACTAAACTAAAATTAAACAAACTTAAAGAAAAAATGTAAAACACCAAACAAAAATATAAGTATAAGCAAAGAAAACACAGCTTCTAAATAGCAGCCTCAGGCAGCTCACTAACTGCTGCCATCTTGGGTCATCAGCTCTGCATGCATTTATATATAACAATAATGAAGACATACTTAAACATAAAAAAGCAGACCCTTTCCCTGTTTTCCTGCTTTGGTGAGGCAGCAAATCAAAAAGACTTCTTGAAACATCCAGGCTTATATGCCATGTTTTCACCAAATAAATATATTTTATGCCATTAGGAAGCTACTAAACCATGTCTGAGGGTTAGCTTTGGCAACATATACCATATAAAAATAAATTTTCACTACAGACTGAAGTTAGTTCCAGATCCCAAATACACACTACTTTGATTTAAAGTGGCATTCTGCAGGAGTCACATGATGTAGTCCACTGAGTAGCACTCTCTGGTGTGAGCTCCTGCCCCCGTCAGCTTTACATCGTTTTGATAAGTTTCTGAACTAGTGTCTCCTTTTCTCACCGCGGGTACCTCTCTGAACAATCGAGCCCACCCGACGCTGACCAGATGGATATAGAGATGAGGAAAACCCTCCTAAACATACTCCTCCAACAACGCCTGAGAAGGCCCCAAAAAGCCTAAGGCCTCTGCTGCTCTCCAAACTCAATCTACGGGCACAGCAAGTATGGATACAGACCTCTTACTCTCGCTAAATTCTTAGAAGAATTTCAACCCTTTAAAATAGAAATACAGAACATCGCTGGAGAAATTAAAACTATTTCCAATGCCTTAGAATCTCTCTCCCAAAGAACCTCCGACAACGAAGCACGAATTCACTCCTTGGAATGCAAACAAGAACAACTCAATGCTGACCTGGTTGCCCTAGAGGCAGCAACTAAACAAAATGGAAAACAAAATAGAAGATCTCGAGGGGCTGAAGTCGCTGCAACAATGCCGGTAATAATTGGCTTACCTGAAGCACGAGAGAAGGCACAGACCCTATTAAGTTCACGAAACATATTTATCCAAAAATTGCCGATTCCTACCCCGCCAGCTCCCCTACTATTCTATCGAAAGGCTTCATAGAGCACCACGACCTATCCTGCCTCAAGGAGCTGCCCTCAGGTCGTTCATTTTCCGCTTTCTGAATTTCCAAGAAAAGCAACACTTTCTAGCAAAGTTCGTGAAGCCAAGGAATTGTCTTGGGAAGAGGTTAAGCTGAGGATAGTATAAGACCTACCTGTCTCAGTCCGTCAAAAAGAGCCGCATATCATCCTCTAGCTACAAAACTAACAGCAGCTGGAATCAAGTTTAAAATGGGCTACCGGCCAGGTTTCAAGTTCTGCTCTCCGGCTCCTGGATTACTTATGAGAATACGGAAGCTGCGGTTACAGGGCTCAAAACAGCATTTCCTGACTTGTTCCATACCACCTGAACTTAAGAAGCTCCTACCTTTGTGAGATCCTTAATTCTACTGACAAATATATGATCTCGAATACTTAAAGTGGATACTGAAGGAGGGAAGCACGCCTTGCCGCTCTGGCTGTTGAACAAGTTCTCCTTTCTCAGTCTCCTCATTCTTTTTGTCTTTTAGCTTCAGGACTCATCTCTCAAGTCTCACTCTGGATCTCATCTCTGCACCTGCTTGTATACCTGCTGACTTCTCAATGTGTACCAATCTACGACCAGACACCTCGCTATTCTGCACAGCCACAGCTCTCAACCAAATCTTATAATTCTAACCCAGCGCATGGCCATATTATTTCTCTGTTTCCTGTCATTCAAGCTTCATGGACACACCTGATTCTCGGATGGCTCTTAAATATCTCTTTGGATTTCCATTTCTTCATGGACCTAGTCACCTTTCATACCCAGATGGAGACTGTGCTTTGATCGTTTAGCTGCTAGATGGCACTAGAGACCGCTTTTTTCTCATAAGATTCTCATTTTCCTCCTTTCTCGTCTTTTGAGAAAAGATTTTGGTGTCTGCAAATCTCAATATTTCTCAGTCTCTATAATTGAGTCTACAACTGGAACACTCCTCTTGTGTACTTCTAAGCGCTTACAGTCTCCCCAATATTAACTCTCTTTGTTTTTACTTTGTGCAATTGCAATTTCTTTATAATGGAAGTGACTATCATGTATTTTTTCTCAGATTTTTTTTTATGCATTTTCATGATCTGGACTAATTAAGGCAAGGACTATCACTTCCTAATGCCTGTGCATCTCGATTGCTGTGCATGGCGGATCTTAGTTAATTTGCACTCTTATCTCGGGAGGATAGAGCGCACATTACTATTTTAGCTATTGTTATATAGCAAGTTGTTCAGTGTTACTTGACGGGGGTTGGGGTAACAGGGAGATGACTAAGTGTGCTGATTATCATGTATCATGAGAGTATGGGGTGGGTGTGGGGCTGGGACCTATAGTGGGTTTCTGGGGTGGTTTTGGGGAACTGGGTAACACTTATTGGGTGGTTTAGGGGTCAAGGGAGGTGGGCTGATGCAGCAGATATTCAAGTATGGGCACTAAGATTAGACATCTACCAACACAGAACGGACTTCAAGCAGATACCTAGGGTTTCTAATATTAATGATCAATAATATTTTGTTTATTACATGGAATGTTAAAGGAGCTAGACATAAAACCAATCAGTATAAGGTGTTAAAATATCTTAGTCACCTTAAAGCTCATGTCATATTTTTACAAGAAACACACTGACTCAATCATGAAGCCGATAAACTGAGAAGGCAACAAATGAGACAGGTCTTTGCTGCTCAGGGCAATACTCAAAGCAGGAGAGTCATGGTACTTTTGCATACATTAATTCCCTTCAGATCCACCCAAATTATTGCTGACCCTCCAGGAGATTTCTTTTTGTGAAGGGTAATTTACACACCTTGGATATTGTGCTGGGCTGTGTATATGCGCTAATGCAGATACCCTAGCTTTCATGAAAATACTCAAGTCCTCAACCCTTTTTGGGCATTCCCATGATTATAGGTGACTTTAATCTTTGATTGGACTCCCTTGGTTGACAGGGCCGGTCGAGTTTCTCAGGGCCTCTCTCAAGACAGAGAGCACTTAGGATTTTTGACTCTGCAGGGCTCTGTGATGTATGGCGTGGTCCTTCATCCCAATGCCAGGGAGTACACATACATCTCCTGTACATGGCACTTCCTCAAGGATTGATTACATTCTCATTTCCCAAACATTGCTCTCTGGGGTTATAGATCCCAAAATTGTCTCGGCCTACTCTGGATCATTCCTCGGTAGTATGTACAATATCCCTGTTTTCATTTCCAGAAAAAGGGAAGATGGAAATTAAATAATCAAATTCTTAAAAGATTCTACTAAGATCGACTTATATAGCATCCCAAATTCAGCAGTTTATGACTTTAAATGCAAATACTACACAACGACCTGATATGGAATGGGCGCTCTGAAAGCATTCCTTAGGGGTATCTTAATAGGCCTTACCTTAGAAAAGAAAAAGGAAAGGGAAAATAAGGTCTCTACCCTCTATCTCAAATTAGAAACATGGAACGTAGCTTCTCCCCAGACACTTCCGACTTTTCAAGCAAGAATTAATTAAATTAAAAGATGCTTACCTAGATCTGTTAAGAGAGCAAGCCGAGTTTGCCATCTTAAAAACTAATCGGTTTACACTGACCAGGGGAAAAGTCAGGCTGTTAGCAATGCTGCCTCAAGCAATTTGAATCGGCTCTGCTTCATTCCAGCTATCCGCCTCTCAGAAGGGGATCCCCTTAAAACCTTACTCCCGAGATAGTAGATGTATTCACTTCCTATTTTCAGGATCTTTATGGTCCCATGACTAACTCTCCCTCTGAAGAAGATGTGCAAAGATATTTGTTAGACTCGCACCCTACCTTTCCTCTGACTCTCAACAAAATGCACTCATATCTCCTATTACTGTAGAGGAAATAATTGAGGTAATAAACTCCTCCCTGCTGACAAAACTCCTGGTCCTGATGGGTTCTCTGCTAATTTTTATAAAGCATTTTCCAGGCAACTATCTCCCATTTTGTTGTCCTTTTTCAATTCCTTCTCTCTGGCCAGGGATCGACCCTTCCCTTTTCAAGGCCCTTATTGTTTTATTGCCCAAACCAGATAAACCACAGGACCTAGTCTCAAGTTACAGACCTATATCTTTAATTAATCATGATATTAAAATCTTAGCTAAAATACTGGCGGACCGCCTTGAGCAGGGTTCTCCCTCGATAATTGGAGAGGAGAAGGTGGGTTTCATGAAGGGAAGATCATCCACTGACCATTTACAAACTCTTGCCCATGTCTTCAGGCCTCTAGGGATGCTAGCATCCCTATGGTTCTAGTCTCCTTAGATGCTGAGAAGGCCTTTGATAGGGTCTACTGGAATTGCCTGTTTCGGCAATGAAGGCATTTGACTTTTCCTAACGCAATTTCTGTGCTGGGTGTGCTCATTGTACTCATCCCCTTCCACCAGAATTGCCTGCAATGGAATCATTTCCACCTCGATAAAACTTCATGTGGGGAACAAGGCAGGGTGTCCATTGTCCCCACTGCTTTTCAGTTTGTATCTGGAGCCTCTCATCCGAGACTAACAAGAGCCCAAGATGTCCCAGGTATTCTCTTACATGGACACGTAGTCAAGGTCACAGCATATGCAGATGATCTTCTCTTGCACATAACCAACCCTGCCACATCTATCCCTGTTATCCTAAATATAATAGAGGAATTTAGCAGAGTCTCAAATTATAAGCTTAATACTGGGAAAACATTACTTTTCCTCGAATCATAGGGTGTATAAACAAGAAATTATCAACACGGGCTTGCTTGGCAGCCTAAGTCCATTAAATATTTGAGAATCATCTTAACCCGAGCAATACCCATTTCAAACAATTAAACTTGGACTCACTGGTTCAGAAAATAGACCAAGATCTTCGGATGGACACTCCTCCTCTTTCCTTATGGGGAAGAATCAATTTAATTAAAATGAATGTGTTTCATCTTTTCTACCCTCTTAACATGCTGAACATCAATATTCCATTATCCTGGTTTAAAAAATCCATAGCATGTTCTCCTCCTTAATATGGGGTATAAGAAATCAAGAATGGCTTTTCAGTAAATTGGCCGCCCCAAAGATAAAGGAAGGCTAAAGCTTCCACACATAGGGTTGTATTACTGGGCCAGTCAGGCTAACAAATATTTACAATGGTTGACTGCAGAGCAGAGACTGGCAAGCTCCTTTATACCCGATCTGGCTTAGAGTAGAGTTGGATAGTATTAAGAAGCATGGCTTTCTCCCAGCTGCATTATTATATATTAAAATAGGACTTCTCCGTTATCCCAAGTAATTCTTCCACAGCAATCTGATTATGTCTCATTCTCAGTTGTATGCGTTTCTAAAATATGACAATACCAAGGATCTACATCAGCCAGTAGTTGGTAATCCCAATCTGAAGTTGGATAATAAACCTATTTCCCTAATTGGCTTCTCTCTATAAAATATTCCTTGTTAAAAGATTTCATTACATCTGATAGACAATGGAGTCCCTCTCTGGAAATTTTATATAAGTTCAAGATTCCTGTTACAAGTATTTTCAAGATATACCAATTCTGCACTGTATGCTGAAGGTATTTGGAGCTATTTTTCCTTTTCTGGCACAGCCTAATTTCCAGGCCTCACTTCTGGACTTTGCTGGAATGCCCCATGCTGTCTCGAAAATATAAAGTACCTTATTTGCTTGGGCATATCCCGATAATTTCGCTCCTGTTTCTTATTGGTCTTCCTTTTCCCAGACAAAGGAATTTGACTGGTCTCTTATCTGGAACACCTGCCATAAATTCCTATCCCAAGACAGGCTCAGATTGATGCAATTTAAAATTTTGCACAATATATATTACACCCCATTAAAACTGGCCAAGATAGGAGCAGTGCCTACTCGCTCTGTACCAGATGCAGGCTGCTGCGGGCGACTCTCTCCATACCTTTTGGGAGTGCTCCAAGGTCGCCTCCCTCTGGACTGCCATAAAGCAAAAAGTGACCCATTTTTAGGCTGCCTCAGAATTATTTACACCGAAATTTGTCTCTTGGGTGACTTTTCTTCTATTTCAGTAAGGTGTAGGAAATTTTACATGGCATTAACCTCCATGTCTTTCAAAAGGTTGTCCTTAGGCATTGGAAAGACTCTGATAATGTGTCTTACCTAGAATGGCTTCAAGAGCTCCTTGCAAATCTCAGAACTGAAAGAACCATTGCAAGTCTTTCCAACAAACTTAACAAATTTAATAAAACATGGGGTTCTCTACAAACTCTATATTCGTTACAAGTGTGAAAGATTGTCTTATGAACTATGTGAAGTCAATTGTATGTAAAACTGCTGCGACAGAACAGGGGTGGGGTGGGACAGGGGTGGGAGGGAGAGGTGTATCAACCCAATGTGTATGGCATTCATATCTCATTACATCATATGTTCTTTGTGATTCACTCTCAATATTGTAAAACTCAATAAAAACTGAATGAAAAAAAAGTGGCACTCTGCTTCTCAAAACAGTAAATCATGCAAAGATATTGAAAAAAAAGGAAGGAAGGAAGGAAGAAAGAAAGGATTAAAATCATGAATTTTTGGAAGGAAGACAGAAAGAAAGAAAAGAAAGACATAAAAGAGAAAGAAAGAAAGAAAGAAAGAAAGAAAGAAAGAAAGAAAGAAAGAAAGAAAGAAAGAAAGCAAGCTTTAGTCTACTGAGTTCTTTCTGCCTCAACTCACTAGGTATAGCCATCTTTTTCTTTTTCCTCAACGCTTATCAAACCTAACTTTAAACACATGGGTGATTTCACCTAATAGTGTTTTAGAAAAATGACTGTTCTTCATATCCTCCAATCTTTGTGTGAAATAATAATTCTGAATATTATTTCAAATCTTCCTCCCTTAACTGCCCATTTATGTAGTATCTAGTTCTCTCATTCAAGGTACTTCCTGGTCAGTTTTGTATTGACAAATGTGTATGCTATTTATTACTATGTAAACTGTGTTACACCATTCAGTGAGCCATTGGACTTTTTGTATATTCCTTTCTGCTGCTAAGTCTAATGATCCTACTTCTAGTGTTATCACTGTTGCCATGTACTATATTATACAAGCTGCCTGTCATTATGATCTGGTTCTAACTCTGCTCTGTGTGTACTGTACTATATATACTGTTATATTGCTATTCTGCTGTTGTACCGTTATCTGTCCTAACCAGGACCTCCTTGTAAATGAGCATTGCTCAATGGAGCTTTTCCTGGTAAAATAAATCAATAAATACAAATCTCTGAATCTGTTTTAGCTTTACTTGATCTGCTGTAGGAGTTATTTCTTCCACCAGTGTTAAGATTTCTTATGTCTCCTCTTAATCAAATAAATATCAGAGAGAGCAAGAAAGGAAAGAAACAAGTTCCTCACATATAGCACCAGTAAGAGCTATATTGCTTAAGAAAATCTTCTGAGTCTCTGCAGCAGCAAGGACATGCTGCAAAATCAGTAACTGTCACAAAAAAGCACGTGGTCGCTTCTCCAACGTGATATGCACTTATCAGGTAATCAGTAATTACTATCATCTGACTATTCCCTTATCTCTGTCTTAGCACCTAATTAAAAATAAGCATTACCAACACGCAGCAGAGATACATTATTTTAGAGGAGCATCATACTATATATAACCTCAGTATAGACACTACAAAGAAGAAACCCTGTTCTTTTCAGCTGAACCCATGACAGCGTGAGAAAACCCCCACCTTGCAGACTTTTCATAGGCTTTACAAAATAGTAAGTACTGTAGATTCATAAGCGGGAACAAGGCAGTGCAGCCCTGCTGCTAGCCATAACTCTAATGCTCCTTTCTGGCTAAAATCCCAAATTGTGATACTGCTATCAAGAGATGTTGAGTCTAACCCAGGACCTAATTTTGCCAATGTTAGGGTGTCCTTCCCTAGGGATCCCGCCTGGACTAGTACTAAGGGCTAAAATTGTACATGAATATCAACAGCTTGAGCCTAAAATCCTGCAAACTGGAAGCCTGGTCCAACCAATATGCCTCAAAAATAACTGGTATCTCAGAAAGCTGGCTCAGTCCAAATACTATAACCCATGAGACAGAACTTCCAGGGTATTCTGTCTTTAGGAAGGAGAGACTATCAAAACAAGGTGGGATGGGTTCTACTGTATGTCAGGTCTACCATCTCTGCAAAGGAAGTTGTCTTGCCTTCCCTGGTAGACTCTACCTGTGAGTCTTTCATGTCTTTGACTTTTAGGAGGGTGAAATCTCTCTGTATAGGGTGCATATACAATACTTCAAATTCTGCTCGCCAAGCACTAACCTCCTTCACAGACTGCCTCTCCCAACAGTTCCTAGGTGAACTGATATTGCTTGAGATTTTAATCTAAACTGACTTAATATGAGTCATAATGGATTCACATCAGCCTTGGAGGGTGTCCACCTTACACAACTAATCAGGGAACCCACAAGATTAAACAGTAAATTTGGGAACCACACACTCCTAGACTGGGCCTTGTCACCAAAACCGAAAGAACTAAACATTCAAGGATTTTACCTGATTCTCTTTGTGACCATTCCCCAGTATATTGTATATGGAAAAATGATTCTCCCAATCCCTCATCAACAATCATATGAGTCAGGGACCTTTCCCAGTTTGATGTGACCTCCTTCCTCCACAGCCTAAAGAAATTAACCGTAGATCAGTAAATGATCTCCCTGTTGTAGACCATGCCCTGTGTTATTTTTCAATAATTTTAATAGTGTAGTCAACAAGCATGCCTCCATAAAGCAATGTAGAGCTAAAGCTCACTTTTCTAAATAGTTGAGCAGTGACCTTCATGAGTTATGAACCAACATGATAAAACCTGGGGCCAATTTAAGAAATCTGGCTTGTCATTTGATTGGAATACATATAGAAACCTAAGAAATGCCTGTAAACTAGTCTCTAAGGTACAAAAGAAAATTTATTCTAAATCTCTAAACCAGGAATCTGTTTGCCCCAAAATTTCAGGACCCAAATAAATCTTCTAAAAGGCAGTCCATATATTGTCACATGGGAGTACAGTAAATGGAACAGCACTATCTGACCCAAAATCCATGGTGACTGAAATCATCAAATTCTTCATGAATATGGACAGGTTCAACACCCACCTAGTGGAGCTACTGTAATATATTCCAGCTTCCATACCAACCACCAATATCTGGACATCAACACCAGTTCCATTCTAGATGGTGACCGGAAGGAAGTTCTAACACAGCTAGATGCATACAAAATGATGACTCACCTGGCCACAATAATTTGGAACCCAAATGCATGGAAATAGCACCCTCCATCATCTCCACTCCGTTAAAGAGCTGCTGGCGCCTTCAGGAGAACTTTAACAAAACATATATTTAGCCACAGTTCAGCTTGTATTTCACATTAGTTCTGTATTCCTCCCCATTATTTATTACTGAGGTCATCATGCATGAAAACAGGATCTTTGCTCCTGAACAGTTCATCTATTTCTGCTGCTTTCTCCTACCTGAGGTCATAATGCATTGCTTGTGACATCACAGTTACTCCCATGGCAACATACTGTGATGTCACAACAGAGATTATGACTTGCAGTAGAGCAAGCTATAGAAATAGATTAACTCTAAGGGATCTCTGAAGGATAAAGATCAAGTATTCATGCAAATTTCTTAGCAATAAATCAAGGTGGAAAATATATAGAATATATATGGAATGCAAGCAGAATTGTACCTAATTATTAAAGTTTTCAAGGTTTTCTTTTGAGGCCTCAGTAGCTCTTTAAGCATCTTATTAATAAATCTCCTCTCTTGGGGATGGTTCCTGGAAAGTGGCAATAGTGGTTCCAGTATACAGCGGTGAGCAGAAAGAACCAGTAGAGAATTATAGATCGATCTCCTTTTCTGCATCCTAAATAAGGTGCAGAACAGACTGTTGTATGACCAGATACAGGCCTAGCTGGAGTATAACAACTCCCTCATGAGTGTCACATGGTTTTCTCAACAGTCATAGTATCAACACTGCACTGGTCTGTGTGACATCTGACATATTAAATGCTTTGGAGAATAACTTGTTACAGGTCCAGCCTTTGTCTACCTTACTAAGAAATTCAACATAGTCAGCCACGACCTCCAGGCTAAACTAAAGTCACATGGGTTGGATGACCTCTCTTGCTGCTGGTTTTGTAACTACTTGTCCAAAAGAAAACAAAGTGTTAGGTGGCATGATGGTTTATCACATTTTGAGTTATAATCGATGGAATTCTGCAAGGTACTATTCTGGGTCTCCTTCTGTTTTCCCTGTTTATCAATGACAAGCCCAGTAATTGCAGTGTAGCCTTGATACAACTCTCTGCCACTATGCTATCCTCACAGGTCCTCTGTTGCTATTATATGGATAAACAGCAACCTAGAGGGACTTCCAGTAACTTGAAACATGGTTCATGTCCAACAAACTTGTCCTTAATAAGAAAAGACCAAAACTATGCTTTTGGACATAGGAGGCTAGGCACCAAGAGACAACACCAGCTTAGGTTGTCCACCACCGTCAGCACTCACCTTGAAGTGGTGAGGTCACTGAACTATCTTGGTGTCTTACTTGATCAAGACATGACATTTTTCCCCCATGTGGATGCGATAGTCGGAACACTTCATAAGAAAATGGATCTCCTTTATGGGCTTTTCCCTACCTTTCAAAGCAGGCTCACCTTGCCATTTCAGGCAGCACCTTAATGCCTGTACTCTTCTATGGTACCCTGTCCTACAGGCCACATGAGACTCAGACCTAAGCAGGCTCAAAACCCTTTATTACAAAATTTGTCAGTTTGTGTCTGGTGCTTCCCCTAGGGATCCCCACTATGGAGTCCTCACAGCTCTTGGATGGGCCCTCATTTGAAGCACAGATGCAATACCCATTGCATTGCCTCACCTTCAAACTTGCTAAGCTGTCTACACCCTTTAGCCTCATGGGCATACTAAAATGTAAGCAGCATGAGAGGCCCCTGCGCTCTGCTGCTAGCTCTTTACTGGAAGTCCCTAAGGTACGGCCTGGACCTGGAAGGAGATCCTTCTCATTTTTAGCCCTTTTCCTAATGGAATTCATTACCTTGTGAGACTTGAAACTGCCCTACCCTTGCACTTTTTAAAAACAGTCTCAAAGACTACTTTCTTTAGTTGAACCAATGCAGGAGCAAAAGGTGATAAGTTACTTTCAATAATCCTGAGTATAACCCGGTGATATAACTTTCCTAACTGGAGGTAACTTATGTTTTTAATTTTTTTTCCTGCACTACTAACTTGTTACATTGCCTGCTGATGCTGAACCTATGATTTCTGTTACTTCACACTGAATGTTTATACCATTGGAACGAAATGTTAATATCATTTGCAATTGAATTGTTACTAACATTTTCTCTGTATGCAAGCCTTTTCTTTTATTTCACCCACCTGTTATTTTATAACTATATCCTGCACTGTAATCAGTGTGAAATTATTTATTCAGCAGCATATAACTAATTCTGGTCATCCCCTCCAGTGGGCCTAGCCCACTTTCAAAATCAAATAAGTAATAAATAAAAAGTGATATGTATAACTTAATGTATGTGCAAATACAAGCATTCAGTGTTAACAGATTTTTATCTTTATTCCACTTTGGAAAAGCTGATGGGAAAGGACATTGCACAACCCACTGGAATAGATTAAGAGTAAGTGGGATCAAAGGAGAAGAAGGCCAGGTCTTGAATCCTAAGTCTTGTCTAGATATTATCATGGCATTATCACAATTTATTAAACAACAACAAAAAGCATACAGATACAGGAACTAACATAAGCTTTTCTGCATCTATCTTTGCAACTGTGCAACACACAAAAATCTAAAAAAAAAAATAGGCTAATATCAAAGTTACTGGAGAACTCAGACTTGTTTACTAACTCAGTGGGGCTGCATGTCATGTACAGTATTATCACTACTTTCCTCTGACTGTAAAATACTGCTGAAAATGCAAGGCATTGTAGCTGTCCCTAGTATATAGTTTAAAAGTTGTTGAAAATGTTTTGGAAAAAGACAGTGGCCAGAAAAGCTTAGGGTAACAAGTTTACCTGGAGTTTGATGGGTACATGGAAACATGCCCTGACCCAGAGTGCTGTGTAGAGGCCTCATGCTTCTCCCATGCCACCAGACCCCTCAGTGCACTAACCCCCCCATGGTTCCATTGTCCTAAGGCACTTCCTCTCTAGTGGCAGCAGGGGCCTCAGCAGGGATAAGCAGGAAACAAAGAGCACAGGGAATACCCTGGGAGCCAGGAGGGGTGAGATCAGAAGACAGAAAGTATGTCTGGCAGACTGCATGGGCACCGAGGGTTCTGAAGGAGTGTGGTGCCACTTGGGAAAGGGAGTATAAAAGTTTTTAAAATTAGATGCAAGCTTTGAAAATAGTGAGTGAAGTTCATTGGCCAACCTAGTCTTCCAAATCCAAATGAGTAAATAAACCAAATAATCCATTCCAGCTAAGGATTTCAAGTGTAAATATTCATCAGCAGAGTCATAATGGCACAATGAAAACCACACATACCAAGAATGCTGCCGCATATCAGCGTGATGGCATACACAGCATCGCATGGCACCGACCACAATAACTACTGTGTGCACCGGAGCAATACTTTTGTTTTGCAGGGGTTTCTGTCCCATGCCCCGAAGACTAAATATAACAAACTCTGAGGGGTCATGGACTTTGAGAAACAAAAAAAAAATCAGAGTGCAGATTGTTTTGTTTCCCAACCACAAAAACCAGCAGCATCCCTACTGGGACCTGGGAAAATCAAACCACAGCCCCAGGTCCCTGACACTGCCAGGGCTGTTGCCCTAGCCACTCCACCAACAGAATAGCTTGGCAAGGGCAACACTCCGGCAGCCTCCTTCACCTTCCACAAGACAGACTACAGCGACAGGGGTAGCAGTTCTTACCGCACACTTATAGGACCCTGCCGCTGTAGTACCATTCATGCTTTTGACAGCGTGGTATTTCATATGCGGTTCTGTCCATGCTATATTGACCTGGTAGGCAAATTCACAACATGAAAAGGAGAGGTCCACGAAGAAAGCCATGGTATCCCATTAAGATAGCACATAAAAAGAGCAAGTACAAAACAGTGATTCAGTAGCAGCGAATGCAAGTTGAGTGACAGCACATGGTTATGTTAGTGAGGTAGGCAGTGGTAGGCAATAATATAGTTGAGCTATGTAGTCCAGCCACTTTGTGCTAGAGACTATGCTACCAGCATAGCATATAGGTTAGAGTCACTGCCTGTGTGTGCAACTGCTATGTGCAGCAGACCCAGGTTCGATACTTCTGGGTGCTGTAGTGTTTTTCCCTCCTGACTTTGTCTCCTCCCGAGTTCAGAACCCCTCCCGGAATGAGAATAGTAAATTCACCCTCCTCTTACTTTGTACCCCTCTCTGAGTTCAGTCCCCACCCCTGGAGTTAGAACAAAAGTTAACCCCTCCTGAATTTGTCCCTTCCCCAAGTTTTGCCCCCTCCTGGAGTTAGAATAATAATTTGATCCCTCCCAACTTTGTTCCTTCTCCAACTTCAGACCCCTATAGTGTGCTGCCGGTCATTGCACCATTCGTGCTTTTCTGCAGTTTGATGTGCTGTTCACTATTTTTGCTGCTTGTTTTGCTGACTGCATTTTTTGTTGGTGCTGAATTTAATTTGCTGTTTTTATTGGCACTATTTTTTTTTTTGCTGTTAGCACATGGAACCCACAGCTATCATCTTGACTGGTAACAAAGGATGTTGGGTACCTGGATATAACTTTGGTGACCTTACAGGTTCTTGCACTTTCACTTTGCTGACCAATCAAATGCGGAATCACTTACCTGTTATTGGCGCACAGCTGTCCGCGCGTGTACTCACTCAGCTGATTTCCACCATGATGCCCTGCGCTCGCTTCTGACAAGAACTCTTACCTCATAGATCAACCAGATACCATGTTGAGAATCATGGTTTAACTATGTTTATGGCTCTAATTTAAAAAATCATTTTATACACTTGTTCGGTGTACCCTGTTTCAACTGCCATTTCGGACTGCATCTAGGGGACACTACCGAACAAACCAGTTGACTGTTGGCAGAGGAGGGACCCAAGAAAAAACTAAAATAAAACAATGAATAACACAACTTCCATCTGCATTTTTTTGCAGCAAAGTGAGAGTGCTTCATAATATATAAATACGTATACTAGGCAGTATTTCTTATGAGATAAGAATGTTATCTTGTGCTGTTTTGGCTGACATAACCTCTCAGCTTCATGTCACAGTCCTGTTATCTAAAACAGTACAAGATAATGTTCTTATCTCATAAGAACTACCTACTATATTATAATATATAGTATCATGTCTTTCACAGCAATGATCTTGACCTGCAACATACTAATAGTCTCATTATAAAAATGTTACCATGCAAACTAATGAAAACCAGAAACCAAAGGTAACTTGAACCCTTCAAAGTATTTAAAAGTTACTACTATCTCTGAAGCACTGACCTAGCACTGATCCAGGATAGGCTTTGACCATGCATGGAGCCTACACAGAACCTGAATTACTGAACATGTGTGAAATTCCCATTCTGGGTTTGCTCCTTCAGCCTGAGACTTATGAAGTCAGGGAGGAGAAGATATGAAGCCACTACCATAGGAACCTGTTGCTAAAACCATCCCAATCAGAAAGTAACATATTCTAACAGTGGTGCTCCAAAATGTGGGAGAAATGAGGAACTGACCACCAATGAGCATAGAGTATCCTCCTCTCCAGATATCATCAAATCCTATGAAGCGTGTGGCCATTTCAAAGGCATCATGGAGGCCTTCAAGAAGTACACCACTCAGATGCCTACCTGGAGCCTCCCTTTCCTTTTGCTGGGTAGGACGCCAAGTTGCCATTGTAACACAAATCTGCTTTATTCAGAGAGTGCAGGATGTTCTCTCTCCTTAGGGACAACAAGATGTAGTTGCAGGGTGGAGCCAGACTGTGGCAGTATTTATCCCATCTTGGCAAGCGAAATGCAGCCTTGACCTGAGGAAGATCAAGATTTGGGACTGGTATTGTTTGGGTTGTTCATATGAGACATCTCAATGGGCATCAAGAGCAAGATCAGTTTGTTTACAGATGACATCAAGATGGGAGCAGTAGTGGATGACCTAGGAGGTGGCATGGGTTGCAGGATGATCTGTCAAAATTGGAGACCTGGTTGGACACCGGGCAGTTGGGGTTCAATGCCAAAAATGCAAGGTGCTACATTTTGGGGCAAAAAAACAAGAAGGAGCTATCAGTTTGGGGGGTCAGCTAGCAGTGACAGAAGAGGAGAAGGATCTGGGGTGATTTATAATGAGTTCAATGAACAACTCAGCACAATGCAGGAAGGCAGCTGCAAGGCCAACAAAATACTGGGTTGTACTGCCAGGAGGTATATCTTCAAGGAGATGGGAGGTGATCCTGCCGTTGTATAGGTCACTGGTTAGGCACACCTGGAGTACTGCATGCAGTACTGGCACCCATATCTGAAGAGGGACATTAAGTTATTGGAGGGGTGCAGCACAGGGCAGCAAAGATGATCCAGGGACTAGGTGACATACCCGTATGTGAGCAGGCTGAGGGAGTTGAACATGTACTCACTGGAGGAGAGGGACAGGGGATATGATTGAAACCTTCAAGTACATGAGAGGAATAAACAAGACAGGCACAGAGGACTGTTTAAGCTAAGAGGGTAGGGAAACTTCGTGGTCATAATCTCAGATTGGTGGGGAACGGTTCAGGAGGAAATGAGAAGACACTTTTTATGGAGAAGTGGTGTCTGTGTGGAATGTGTTGCCTGTGGAAGTGGTATCCGATAGAACAGTGGACTGCTTCAAAAGGGGATGGGATAGGGTAAGAGGAGGGTCAGGGAGGGAGGGAGGGAGGAAGCTGCAGTATAAGGATTGCTGGCTGCACACTCGAGCAGACTCGATAGACCATAAGGCCTTTATCTGCTGTCAAATTCTTATGTGTGTATGTTTGTAAGATGAGACTAATTATACCGTCTGTGTCCTGGATAGATGGAAGGTTGAGACTAACTTTAGCACAATCAAGCGTTCCCATGTGCAGAAGCACCTTTGTCTATGAGGAGGCTGAGGACAGGCACCTGAAGTGGAGGGTCTAGAACACCCTGAAGCCCTAACCGGACCATTGGGTGCTAATTATAGAGTGATGATGACACAATGATGGCAAGACTGAAAAGAAATCACATTCTAAACTGCCTGGTGACTGATTCTATCCTGACTCCTGTGCTGTGGTCAGTCTAACTGGCAAATATGGTATAACCCTGTCACACAGTAATTAAGAGACCTAAGGCAAAAAGTTAGGAGAAACATCATTCCTTGGGGCATCCACCACTGAAAATCCTTGTGTGTAAGTCACATTCATGAAAGGAATAACCATCAGCTCTTATTGGAATTGCATAATGTGAGCAAAGGAATCCTGCACTAAGATCTTGGAGCAAAGTAGATGCAAATGCAGGCCTTCAACACTCTAGAGACATAAAAGAATTAAAGGCAAGCAGCAGTAATGCACTGTACTGCAGCTTAACTAGAATAGCCAACAGACTAGAGCTCAGGCCCAAACAGTAAGGCATAGAATTGCACAGGGTTGACTTCCCATAACAAGTTTCATACTTGTCTACGAAGAACTTGATTTGGATAGGCCATATGGGATGTAGGGCAGGCCTGTTCACTTTGGTTATTAGAGGCAGTGTTTTCACACAATAAAGAAACTCCCTTAAGTGGCTGATCAGTTGTAGTGGACTGAGCTATAGGCAGAATCCAGAGAATGGATCAGGGGACTGTTACCCAGGCAGTAGCCAGGGAATTGGACTGCTCACCGAGATGGGTACTTGCTTAGATGGAGAAGCTATAACCTAATCACACAGGCTGAGGAGACCTGGTTGCTTGCCAGGGAAGGTCAATATGAGTTAATACAGCCTCTGAGAGATGCCTCTTATGGTATAAGAGACTCCAAGCCTGAGGTTTGGGTAGAGGACTGCAAAGAGTAAAACTGAGTGGTTCTGTTTGCCTAAACTCTGGAAAGGAGTCTGTTATACCATAAAACATCCCTCAGAAGCCAGATAACTTATTATAAATCACCAAGTTTAGTCTGAGTGATTTATAAGTTTAATATTATTTTTTAATTTTAGTGTGCTGTCCACTCTCCTGGCACTGAAGCAAGTGGTCCCTCTTAGCATACCTGCATGAGAGCACAATGTACATGGGATAAGATGTACAAGTTCTGTATTTTGTTGGGTGGAAATCATGTTAGTGATTTATAATAGATATTAGTAAGTAGTTCCGTACCTAAGGAGATGAGGCCACACATACAAAGGACATTTCCCTTGCAGGAGGGCCTTGCCTACTTTAGCCAAAGTAGTCACAGCTACGCATGGGACACAGTCAGTCAATTCTAAGGAAATGGAGTCTCCTGGACAGAGGCCAAGTTTACATACATAGATGCAATTGTTCCACCAAGGAAGGATCCCTCCATCGAGATCTCCACATGGGGAGGCTTCAAAAAAATGACTGCTATGGCCGGGCAATGGCCAACTGGGTTCAAGAGGCTAGACTACAATGTCCACTGAGCCTTCCACAGCCAGGTGGGCTGGCTGTCTTGGCATGGAGGAAGTAGGTCAGGATCACTGAGTCAGTAGCAGAGCTTACCATCACCTTTTGGGGGGATGGCTAGTCATAATTACTTCATACCACAGGTTCACCACAACTAGATGCAATCTACATAAACTGATAACTGCATAACACTGACTGTTGTCTCAATCTCCTGTCACTGACTGAACAGTTAGAGCAGCCAGTTCAGGCCTGTTTATCATCATGCCTGGAACCAGACTAGGAACCAGCCTGCTCCCAAAGTGTAAGGGGTATATAAACATTAGGTTCTAGGATCCAACGGAATGAGTTTTGACTATTCAAAGAAAAGTAATTACTCCCAAATAAATAATGTTTTTGGTGGGGCACTTCCCCAAAGTTGAGAGATCTCACTATGTGCCATCTGACTGTTCCCTGCCAGCTGAAATTGAGCCTTTATGTGGTAACCATGGTATTTGCTATAGCCCATGTTTCTAAAAATTGTCAGATTTGTAATTTCCTGAGAAATATCCCATTAACTGTCCTTACTAACATGTAGAGACTAGCAATATGGAAGAGGTCTGTGGACCAGTGAGGGACATGTCCTCAAGCTCTGGATGGGATGTGAAGGACTGAAATGGACCCATGTTCTAGTGATTGCTAGCATTGCTAGCACCAGAATCTCTGAGCCTCTGAGAGTCAGGCACTATTGGGTGGGGACATTCCAAATACCTAGGATATGGCCACCCAACAACCACTACTATGATAGCTAGGTGTGGATAAAGTAACAAATGCAGCCAAGGAAAGGCTGTTACTTGTAACCCCTCCACTGGCCCAGAGAACCTAGTATTGGTTCACTGGCCCCACTGTTGAGATGGAAGATGCCCTTGTGCAGTTTGGTCCATGTGCCAATTTAGCAAGAGCAAGTATACACACACACACACACACCTGCCATGCAACAAGGCCTCAATTTCTGGGTGGTCCCCTTACCTTATTATGGGATCACAAGACTTCATACCCTGGCATATGCATACCAGCAAAAAAGAGCCAAAAATAACACTGCCAAACCATGAAATACAGTGGAGACACCCAAACCACCCTAGGTGTTTCTCACCTATTTGACATTAAAGAAGTAGGCTATACCCAGGATGGAACTAATTCCTGGAGCTCTGAATGGTGGGGAGTTGATTCACTTGCAGAGGATGCAAATACAGTCAAGAACTGAAGAAAACCAGAGTTTTCTGTGAATACTGCATGTCAGTAAAAATACACAAAGGACAGTGCCAAGCTGAGATCATTACAGTGCAATTACTCCCCTCAGGAGTTGCCAGTGTAAAGCCAAATCTCCACCTTTAAAACCATAAATGATGAGTACTGTACTAGTGACTGAAAAAAAAATCACATTTTGATTTAACAACTATGCCACCACAGATGGTACTCATTGCCCCGATGATGCTGTGTTCCTCTTTCTGCTGCTACTGTACTTCCTCCACACGCTTGAATGCTCCACTGTAGAGTGTCTCACTAAAACATTTTAAAATGTAAGATCCAATCATTTATTTTTCCCCAGACATCTTCTGTTTTAAAATGTCTGAACAACAACAAAAAAATATTTAGTGTTTAGAAGCCTCAATACTTGGAGCCAATGGAATTCTATTTTTAACTTAGAACTCGATCCCTGGGTATCAAAGAGTTTAAATGTTTTTCAAATTATTTTTATAATCCTTTTAACACTCTCCTGTGTATTCTGCTGACTGATGAATTCTTTAATATACTCCACCATTCAGTGTGACTACAGAAGACCCTAGGGCCTGTGTGCACAGCATGGTAGGCAGAGCAATGTCAGCTTAGACTTGCAGTTGCAAGTCCATGTACAGGATCAAATAAATTTCTACAGTGTGGACAGGAATGCAGTGTGCCCTGGAATGCTGTGATTCCCCTTTGGAATCCTGGACTTTTAAATGATAAAAAGAACACAAGTAAATAACCAGTTTCCTATACCAGGGCATGCTGAATCAAAAACACATTTTCTAAAGGAAAGACTCATAAATACATAAAGATGTTGATGGCAGAAAAATGCTTTTGCCAATTCAATCTGCCCAACCTGCCTAACATTTCTGCAGTCCTTCCCTTTGTTTCTGTCTCCCCTCATTCTAACTAAATCCACATTCATATGCAGTCCCTGCTTGAAGCTGCTGATTGATTTGGCATGTACCACTTTAGATTTTTTGCTACTGCATTTAGTTTTGGTTGACCAGGAAAGGAAGGCTTGGTAATTTTGTTTATTTCCAGCCTCGTTCGGGTGAGGGGATACAGATGGAATTCATTGAACCAGATTAAGCTGTTGGTGGCATTTTTCAGTGAATAGGGACATTTGGCCATGACACTGGGGACATTTCCTATTCTTTTGACTGTTACAACTTTTAGAACAAGCTGAGGTCAAAATAAAAGGAAAGAGCTTTTTCAGTGAGATGGTCTATGATAAACACATATGAAAATTTAGGAGAATGGTTGGAGGACTCCAATTCGAATTTAAACAATTTTCATAAGACTGGCTAAGCAAATAAATGCAAACAAATACCTATCATATTTATGAACTCAACCACATTTACATAAATTAATATCAAGAATACATGAGGTAGGCTGTGACCTCACTCACTAAATGAATAACATCAAACAACAGATGGAAAAACATCAGTATAATAGAGCAATGTCTCTAGCTCAAGAGACCAAATTTGGCATGCAGGAGAAATTTCAAGCTTTGATACCTTCAAAGCCTGCAGCAATAGGCTGGTTGAGCAAATTATCAATGAATTGTACAAACTTATGGATGATAGCACACTGACCAACATGGCAGATATAATGTACCATGTACAGGAGTATGTAAGGGAAAAGTTTGGAGTTCCAGAGACTCCTGCACTAGATATAACACAATTGGGTACACTAGACATACCTGGAATTCCTCCAAATATTTGTGACCTTCTTATAAGTCAAGAAACAACAGTTGAAAGTGCTTTTAAATCCCTAAGTAATAGTACTGCTCCAGGCTAAGATGGTATTACTGGAGAATTAAAAAAAATGTTGGTGAATATTTACCATCAACTTTACAAGCAATATTTAATAAAAGTTTGGCAATGAGGTCTCTTCCTCCCTTGATGAATCAAGTGTTTTTATAAAAGGGAGACAAAAAATGTTGAAAAACTGGAGGCCCTTGTGTGTACTGAATACTGATCAAAAATATTGTCAACATTTTGAGCAGCTGGACTTGCAGTAATATCTGCTTTGGTGATTTTGGATTCTCAAACTTGTGCAGTATCGATGAGGACAATACAGGATAACATAGTGACAGTCAAAGAGTTATAAAGAGGCAAAAATAATACCTGTTCTGTTTATTTATTTAGTATTTGTTGAGGGGTAAGTGCACTAGACAAATCCTGCCTATTTTCAGGCATGACCGGGGAGGGGATACAGATGAATGCCAGCTAACCTTGAACCAGATTAAGCTGTTGGTGGTATTTTAGTGAATTTTAATTGCTCTTGATCAAGAAAATGCTTTTGATCATGTTTCACATAGTTATTTATTTAAAATATTGGAATTATATGGTATACCAAGGTTTTTCATCACATGGACAAGTACATTATATGAACAATCTGAAATGATCCCTATGTCAATTTTCTTCTAGGCCCTGCAATTTCAACTAGAAGGGTGTAAAACAGGGGTGCCTTTGAGCCCCATACTATAGAAATTTTCAGTTGATCTTTTATTATGGAAGATCCAACAGACAGAGCAAATAAAAGGGACTGTGTCATATCTGATCAAATAGAAGTAAAACATTAGTGTGCGCAGATGAAATTAGTACAATAGTTAGGCAGGGGCTCAATTTTCAGAGGGCAATGCAGGGCTTGCATCAAACCCTTTTTGGTGCAGTTGTACTAAACACATATGCACAACTGTACCTAATTTTGGTAGTTAGGTGTAGTTGCAACACTTTTACTGATTTATATAGCTTGCACCAAATCATTTGGTGCAAGCCTTGTAAAAAGTGATAGTTAAGATTGCCTCAATCTAGACCAGATAAAGTTGGTCTAATCTGCGGCAGTTGGTGCATGGGATAGAAAATCCCAGTGCGTTGGCTGGGAGAATGCTGCAAGTTCCATGTGCCATATGTTCAGTACACCCAGGGCTTGTTGTGGCATTTGGGCCATCTAATAGTCTGAATCAAGGAGTCTGGTATGGCATTTCAAACACTTTTAAAACATATTTTCTCAAATTGCTGGCTCAGTTATCAGTTATCAGTTATCGAAAAAGCTCCAGTATACCAATAGGAGAAATGTGTGCATCTGAGAGTATGTTACAAATTGCAGGCATAAACATTTCTAACAGTCCTTTGAAAATACCAGGCAGCACATTTAATTGCCAGGAAGCAAGTGTGTCTAACTGGATGGAGTGTATCAGATAAGCAGAACAGAAATTAGGAATTTGGAAAATAGGAATATTTAAAAGCGGAAAAGAATATTTTTAATAAAAACCCTGCTGTTGCCTTTTTTCTGCATTAAACTTTTCTGCCTCCTGCTGAACTTGAGAAAAATATATAGCATATTTGTCAGGGATTTTGGGAGTCAAGATTGATTCCAATAAAGAGAGCGATATACTTATTACTCACTTGCATCGGAGGGTAGGTATGATAAATCCACTAGAGTTTTTAATTAGTCTTTTCTTAACATACAATATAAATTCAGTCTTAAATGATTGGGGGCAGTGGGTCCCTATGGGAAGCAGAGGAACTTCTTCTGTCTCTGGAAAGATTGTACACTTTTAATTCCGGAGTATTTTAGAACTGCCTATTGTAAACTACAAAAGTGGACCATTAAGGTAGAAGATACAAAACACAGTAATAGGACAGGTCTATATGAGTTCATAATAGAGGGACTTTCTCTCCCCTCCCCAACACTACCACACCTCCACCCAATAAATCACAGTTATTTTGGAACTAGTAAATAAAAATAAGAATATCTCACCATATGTGGGATCTTGTCTGGTTAAACATCTATAGTAAATTATCAGTTCAAAATTATTTGAAACACAAAAAATAGAGGAGTGGGAATGTCCAAGAAATGGTTGTCAAGGGTGTCTTTAAACACCAGAACATTTTCTATTAGTGTGTTCCTCTAGCAGGTCCTCATGGCGAGCACTGATCAGGGAATGAAAGAACCCTTTATTTTCTAATGCGTCATACCAAAATGTGGTCTTAGGTATATTTTTATCAGAATGGGACAAATATAATAATGGTAGTACACTAGAAGTGTGTTTTGAAATAAGTAAATATTACATGTGGCAAGCAAGGTGCACTTCAGCATCATAACAAAAATATTTACCTCCTCGTGTTACAGCAACCATGATCTCTACATGTCTTAAGAGACTTGGGTCAGTATTCACAAAAAACACAAAGTGCTGCACAGAAGTTTGCACTGCACCTGCCAGTTGCACTGGTGAGCAATCATACTATTCACAGTTGGATAAAGCTATCCAACTGTGAAGAGGGGCAGGCAGGCAGCGCTAACCCAGAAAAGCAGCAGAACCTCAGTAGCGCTGCCCACATAGCCAGCCAGGAGAATGGTCCATCACCAATAGCGCACATGTGCTAAGTCCCTATTCACTAAAGTAGCAATGCAAATAAGTCCATTGGGCATGCAAGGTTCTATTGGCCATTAGCATGCCCATTATGGAGCCTATTGCATGGCATATTGGTGGCTTAGTGTGGCCCCCACAAGCCCATGCCCCATGCAGCCACATCTCCTGGTGGTTTAGTGCCCCCATCCTCTGATTGCTGTCCTCAAATAAATGAATATATTCCCTGGTAGTCTAGTGGTGCCCTCCCCTCCCCGATCACCAACCCCATATGAAACATAAGTTTTCCATAGTGTACTGGTTCCTTCCTCTCCCTGGTCCCTGATTGCTGTCCCTAAAGAAATAGAAGTTATGACCTGGTAGTTTAGTGTGTCCCTCCCCAGTCCCGATCGCTGTCCCCAAAGAAACAGAAGGTATGCCCTGGCAGTCTAGTGTCCCTCCCTCCTCCCCAGTCCCTGATTGCCTCCTCAAAGAAACAGAAGTTATGCCCTGGCAGTCAAGTGTCCCTCTCCCTCCCTTTTGCTATCACTGGTCTTGTAAGAGCAATAATGCTCCCTGGCAGTCTAGTGGGTGCACCACCCTGTCCAGTGTGATCCACCATCCCATAAGCTACGGTGGGTGACCAGCATAGCTCACCTCTCACCACCATGGCTGGCTGCGACTGAGACATCATGGAGTGAATACTGTATACAGTACAGCTCACTGACTGTCACAGTCATTGAACCCGTACTGTGTACATTACAAGCTCCATGAGGGCTCAGTCACAGCCAGCTGTGGTGTTGAAAGGAGGCTGTGCTGATCTATAGTTTCCAGTATCCTCCTGCTCCCACTTTTGTGCAGAGGGACTACATCTGCCCTCCTTCCAATCCTCTGGAACCACTCCTGGTTCCAATGATTGATTGAACAGGGCTGCCAGTGGTGCTGCCATCACCTCCCTAAGCTCCTTTAATGTTCTAGGATGTATTCCATCTGGTCCCATTACCTTGTTCACTTTCAGTTTAGCGACTTCCTTTAGAACCCTCTCCACTGTAAATTGACTGGTGTCCATCTCCTTCCCCTTCCTGCTTGTGCCGCTTAATTGTGGTCCCTCACCTTCCCTCTCTTCTGTGAATATGGAACAAAAATATTTATTCAGGAAAGTTGCTTTTCCATGTCCCCTGCTGTACACTCCTTGTCTTCTCCCTTAAGCTTTACAATACCAACCCTTGTCTTTCTCCTTTCACTAATGTACCTATAAAACATCTTGTCCCCTTTCTTTACTGCCTGGGCTGTTTTTCCTCCACTTGCACCTTTGTGATCCTGGGTGCTTTCCTGCCTCACTCTACGTATCCAGATACACTATCATGTCCTTTTTCTTCTCGGTTTCCTTTAACTTCCTGAAAACCAACTTTTTGCTCTTACCTCTCGGCCACTTCCTTTGAAAACCATAGTGGTTTCTTTCTCTCTTGCCTTTGTTTTTTGTCTAACACAAAGGTTTATTGCCTCCACTATGACTCCTTTGGATGGGCCTACTGTTCTTTAACTCCTCCAGTACTCCCTCCCTGCTAGGGCTTTCCTGAGACATATCCCCAACTTTGCAAAGTCTGCTCACCTGAAGTCCAGAACCCTTGTTTTCAGTGGCTTGAAGGTTAGAAACATAGACAGTGATGACAGAAAACACCAGAGGTCCATCCAGTCTGTTCAAGTTCCCAAAAATCTCTGGAATCTTCTCTGGCACCCACTGTTCCTCGGGTAGTAACCCTCCTGTCCTCTCCCATTCTGCTCCCTGGTCCTGCCCCCCGACCACTGTTCCTTTCATTCTTTTTATTATTGAAATTAAATGACATTACATCATATTTCAGCAGGCAAGAGCATAGACACCAGAAAGTCAAAACAAATATTCAAAACAAAAAGATCAAACATGAATAATGTAGCAATTGATGTTTCTAGGAACATCTAAACATATTTGAAACAGTATCCTTATTTATGTATAACAGGGACTTTCCTTTCATAATGGAATATTCCTATACCTTTTTGCTGTTTCAATAAACGGGTCTCATATCAGATGAAATTGATCAATTTTTCCACTTTATAATAATGTTATCTTTCCAACAAGTATAAATCAATCATGATTTTGAACCATAGTCATAGAGAAGGTGCACTAGAATCTTTCCATTGCATTAATATAATTTTTCTAGCAACTAAGAAAGCCAAAGAACTGAATTTATTCTGATGGTCTAAATGAAGTCCATAGCGCTACTTTGAAGACCCAACAATACCATGGAAGGGTCTAGCTTAATACTAATGAGCTGAAGATTCTATTACCTGCCGTATAGTATCCTAATATTTGGTAAGTCTTTTGCAGGTAAGAAACATATGTGTATTTCCTTGACACGGGTACATTTTTCATTGATATTAAGATTAAATTTATGTAAGCGTGTGGGTGTTAAATATATCCGATGAAATATATTAAACTGAATCTGCTGAAGCTTGGATGAATAGAATTCAGTAAGTGGATATCTAAGTATTTTATTCCATTCCTCTACCCCCAATAATAGGCCCAAATGGAGTCCCACTTGTTTTAAGTTTCTCTAAACTAAAGGGAGAATAATCAGTCATTATTTTGTATATATTGGATAAAGGTTTGACATTACGGTCCACATTAACCATATTTTTTTCTAAGGGAGAGTATCCATGTAGGTTTGCTTTTAAAAATATAATCCCATATTTGTAAAAAATAAAAAAAATGTGTTCAGAAGGGATTTTATATTTATTCTGAATTTGTTTAAATGACATCAATATATTATCTTTATACAGATCCATAAAGGTTTGGACACCAAGTTTTCCCATATTAAATATGCTGGATCTGAGATGGAGGGTGTAAAGCCATAATTCTGATAAATGGGGAAAAAGAAGATACAGATTCAGTCCAGCCAATAATCTTATTAATTTGCTGCCAACTGTATACAGTGTTCTTAGCAGCAGTCAAAAACTTATCCTTACAATTTTCGTTTCTGTTTTGTTATAATAAGAGGAATAAAGAATATTTCAAGGATCTGGATAATTTGAAATGTTGTTTCTGTTTCAGAGCTCCTGGTTGGTTCCCCTGAAACCAATCTATTCACTTCATTCTATCCCAGCCCTGCTTGAATACCCTGACTGTTCTCACCCTAGAACCTCAGCTGACAGACTGTTCAGGGTTCCACCACCCTTTCCGTAAAGCAGTACTTCCTCATGTCACTCCTGAATCTTCTTGTTAGTTTTCACTCCGTCCACATGACTATGAGTTGGTATTCAGGCTAAGTAATTCTTTGCAGTTCACTTTGCTAATTCCTGGAACTTGAAGGTCTCCATCATATTTCACCTCTCCTTTTGGTCTCCAGTGAGTACATATTTACTATGCACTGCACTGACTCCAAACCTTTAGGTCTTGATGTATACATCAGATATGAGATGAGCTCATTCACGATATCAGATATTTCTTCTTTCATTGTACTTGTCCTCTTGTGACATCATTTGTGGCTTTGCCACTCGTGTAGTCAGGGTCAAGTTCAGCTCAAGAAGATACTTCTGATATCTTATATTAACTCATCACATATCTAAATACATATATACCTGCAGCAGGGACAGCCATGCTGCAACACAACAATAAGGAATAATGCCCGACAGGGTGGTTGTTATGCTGGGATAACATCCCACCTTGGGTGGTTGGGCCCGAGGCCAACGGCCGAGGGCGCCCAACACCTGCCATGGATGTTATCCCAGCATAACACCCACCCTGGAGGGCATTATTCCTATTATACAATGGCTTATGAGTTAAAGAGAAGGAAAAGATGAAAAATTGGTTTGAAACCTTATATTTTAGTGTTTTTCCAAAGCGTAGGTTTACTCTTTAAAGAAATAGTGCCTATTCTTTTTGTCCAGCAGGTGGAGCTGCTGTATTGTAACTGTGGCTCACACTGCCGAGTCCCCATATAAGCATTTGAGTGTTGTCTCCTCTGTCAGCTCAAATTTAAATGATTCTCTGTGCCAACTGTGTCATTTTTTTAAAAGCGATTCTATGTGTCCCAACGAACTGTGTGATTTTTATATTAGGTCTGTCACTTTCTTCCCATCATGTGGCCAGGTCAGTAGTTTCTTGTTCCCCAGCTCCTGCTGTGCTTGACTCGTGGACGGTTCCTTTCAGAGTGACAAAAATAAGCAATAAGGTATGAAAACACAGTTGAGAGGTGTAGCGGATGTCGTTTTAAAATATTGAGAGAACAGATAGGCTTGGCAGTTAGCGAGTGTACATGGCGCGTTGTCACAGTGTCACATCGTAATGGTCAGTGTGGGGTCAGAATGGTTTTTTTGCTTGTACCCTGGCGTTCCTGGTTGTGTTGTGCTTGCTTCTCCGGTACACTAAATTCTTTTTGTTATGGTGCTGGGAGAACAAGTTGAAAAAGAAATTCAACTAATGTTAAATTGGCCAAGCAGTGTGTCACTGCGCTCAGTGTGTTTGCAGCAGGAGATTAAGCGGGACCGGTGATGGCGGCAGCAGGGACAGATATGTGGATAGATTTTTTATAACTTTAATGCGGTCATGACTCTGGTGGGACTATAACGAATGTTATGCTGGGATAACATCCGGTTCCAGTCCCATCTGACCAATCAGGGACCAGGATTGTCTGCTGCCATTGTATAATCTGCAGTAAATGACATGTCACAAATACTGCATAACAAAGGGCTTAATTGCCATTAAATTACTCAGTTCCTGCAGTATACTTCAGCATTGTGTGACATTCTGCAATATTACTGTGTTGAATCCTGGCTGGCACCAGTGTGTGTATATATACAGTAAAAATATAGATATTTACACAGAATATAGAGATGTATATGGAGATAGAGAGAACATCTGCATCTTAGGGTGCTCCGGGAGCTAAGGGAGGAGCTGGAGGCACCACTAATGAGGTTATTTAACTTGTCTTTAGATAAAGTGAAGGTTCCAGAGGACTGGAAGAGGGCAGATGTGGTGCCACTTCATAAAAGTGAAACAGGGATTCAGTTCTAGAGACCTCACCTACGCTAAGACATAGATGCCATAGAAAGTAGAAAGAGTGCACAGAAGGGCCACAAGATGGTGCATGGGTTAAGTGAGAAGCCATATGAAGGACGGTTGAGGGTGTTGGATTTGTACCCGCTAGAGACCAGAAGGGAGAGGATATGACAAAACATATAAGTATGTGAAGGGATCAATAATGTGGGGAGGAACTTATTCACAGGGAAGGTAGGCTAAATTTAGAGGGCATGGACTAAGGGGTGAAGGGGGAGGTTTAAGGGGAATGAAGAGGAATTACTTTACTGAGAGGGTGGTGGCACCCTTGAACAGTCTGTTGGTGCAGGTGATGGAGGCCAGAACACTGGAGGGATTCAAGAGGGCTTGGGACAACCACAAGGGGCTGTCTAGGGTATGGAAGGGGAATCTAAGGAGGAGGGCATGTAAAGAGAATGGGCAGACTAAATGGGCCAAGTAAGGTCCTTTTCTGCTGACACATATTTATGAATCTATGATTCTGATAGCAAAGTGTCATATACAAAGGAATATTACCATTGAGGGCTAATAGGATCATAAAGTGGGTGAGTGGTCATTATGAGCTTGTCAGTAGGGCTATGCAAATGCCTTTTCAAAATACAGTATTTGGTAGTCAAATATTTGACTATTCAGTATTCTATTCGGTATTTTGGCTTTACAAAAAAAAACTGTATTCACAGCACCCTCTGACCTATCCAGACGGACAAGCAAGAGTGGAGGGAAGGGTTTTAAACTTTTTTTTTAATTTTATTTTTCAGTTCTGATGTCACCAAGCTTGGACTTGGGGGTTTAGGGCAGGTTGTTGCCACTAGGACTGGGAAAGGGACATTTATTTAAATGTTCATTGTGAGAGTGCAGCAAGGGTTGGGGTTTCTTTCTTTCCTGCTGTTTGCTGAATAGCAGTTCCTGAGCACAAATAGTACTATAATTGGGAAGGGCTCCCAAATATTTAGAAGCCCTACTATGCATGTTATTTGGAAAATATAATTGCATACCTCTACACGTTAGCCTCAAGATGGCAATATTTTATAAGCATATGAGACTTTGCAAGCAAATGTTTTAAATGTTACTGTACAGTAGGATGTTTCCCTCTTCTGTATAGGTTGTTTTTTTGCTTCAAGTACAGTGCACAGATGTGCATGCATCAACATACACATTTGTATGCACATAATCATCAGGAATTCCAGTATAAAAGGAGATGTCATGGATGGTCTTTTAAAAGCTGAATTGCACTGTCATTGAGAACAGAACATGCAGCAAAGTTAGAGCATGGTGGGTAACAAAGAAAAATGGGTATACACCACCTTATAAATGAGTCAGATTCAAAAATCAGTGAAAATGCATACTAATCATTATTAAAGTGCCATCACAGATAAAATGCAAAACAGTAAGGCACTGTTCTGTCTTTTATCTCGATGGCACTTTAATAAAAGATTAGTATGCATTCACAATTTACTAATCAAGTATGGCATCATTTATGCAGTGGTGAGTGCCCAAGTTATTTACTTTTGTTAGTGTGGTTTTTATCATGAGCACCATCTGCCATGTGCAGACTTTCGTTTGTTCATATACAAGTCTGGTGGGTATGTTTGATCACTTCATTTGTATCTTTTGCAGAGTTTCTTTTTAATTTTTAGGTACTGACATTCCAGTTTGCTGCTTTGTTTAGTGTGTTCTCAGGAGTTGCACTTTTTAGTTTTTGGGGCATGTCATGACTATAGATAGTTTTTAAGGTGGTACTCTGTAAGGAAAATGTGAGGATGTGCCTTTAAGTTGGAGCTACTGTGTGAGGTGTTTTAATGGTTTATGTCACTTTCTTATGTTTTTATTTAGTAGTAGTGTTTGTGTAGGTAACTGCTGGGCTTTATCATCTATTATTTAATCTACAGCACAGCAAATACAGAAAAAGACTGACACCACCTTTTTTTACATTTTCCAAACACCTTCCACTTGAACAACATGGTGCCAGTTGCATTAGTAGGTTGGGGCCCTCCTCTGTAAAACCAATACTGACACTGCAGTTAACTATCCCCCATACAATTTTTCCTGCATCTCATGATATTGTCAAGAAATTTTCTTTCATAAAGTTTTCATGCAAGGAAAGTGCCACAATACTTACAAGTTCCTTGTATGTAATTCTTATGCAAAATGTACATGTGCCTTGCATATGTCCTACTATGTGTGGCATTTAGCAATAATGCATGATAGTGCTGCAGGTTGTTGAGGGATTCACCCAAGACTGGTGTGTTGCATCAAGGAGGCCACAGGCCAAGTGACTTAACCATGACACCAGGAATGTGGTAAATCCCACAACAACCCACACCCTGAGAGCATTATTGAGATTATATTGTGGATCTTCTTTTATGCTAGAAAGAATGGAAACCAAGTTATAAAAAGATAAATTTATAGGTTTTTATTTTTTGGATATATCCTTCTTCTGTTGGTAAAGTAGTCCCTCAGCAGCAGTCAGGTAAAGGATAAGAATGCTCTCTGTTCCTAAATGCCACCCAAATGCTGCTGTGTTCAATGCTGACTTGTTCTCCTTTAAAAAGTTGTTTTTATTTGTTTTGTTCAAGACTGGGCCACTGTGTTGCTCTCTTTCACCCAAATGCTACTTTGATACAGAGCAGACAGCTAAAAGTGGAAGGGAGGGACAGAGGAGCTGAGACCGAGTTGCATATTGTTGCTCCCTTCCCAAAATGCTAACATCTTCTTTATTTAAAACAAAAATCTGCCTTTTTTAAAAAAAAAGAGGACTCTTGAAATGGAGCAGACAGCTAAAGCCAAAGGGAAACCTACCATGAAAAAAGTGAGAACGAGCTGAACGGTTTATGACTATGATTAACTTTTTCAACATCTGGTGTGAGAGAGCAGATATGTTTTGCTGTTTTTTATTTTAGTTTTTAATGCCAGTATTGGGAGATGAGATTGTGTAATGTATATGGTGGTTGCATGAGTTTGTTGAGCAAGTGAGCAGCAGTTAGTTAACGGGCAGTGCTTATAAGAGAATAGAAGACAGTGGCCGTGATTTTACTTATGGACTGAGTAAGACATTATTGAAAAGGTGCAAAGATATATTTTTATGTGTAGATGGCAGATTGTTATTTGTGGGTGGGAGTTTGTGCCAAAATGTAACAGGTTTTAGGGCTAGGCTGTGAAAAATAAGATGGTAGCAACATGGGTTTTAAATGAGGAAAAAAGTCTAGTGATTTTGTCACATGTCAACGCATCAGCTGGCACTTTGCCCGCTGGTTGTGGAAAATTAGTGATGGCCAATCAGATTGCTGGATTTGTGATGCCCATAGTATAATCAAGAAATTTTATTAAAGCGCCCTTCCCCCCATTCCTGTCTTATGGTGCCCCTCCCAACTTAGAGCAATATCTCTCTGCCCACCATAAGCCCCAGTCTATGTGGCTTATATATCTGTGTTGCCAATTACTTTTGCATATGATCCTTCTTTTGCTCTTGCACATTTCATATTGATTAGCTGTTTTTATGCTAACTTGAGACTGCCCAACTAACTGTATATTTATTACTCTTGCACCGGTACTGTGTATTCTATATTTTGTATTTTATTGTGTCTGCTTAATGATATTGTGTTTTGAATGCTTTTTGCACCTTACTATACTGTGTTTTTCTATATATTGTATTTTATTTATTCTGCATCAGTTATTGGCTATTCCTCCTCCATCCCAAGGACACATCTGAAATGAGCTGTTATCAGCTCAGTATGTCTTCCTAGTAGAACTTTTGAAATAAAAAATAAATAAATAATAAATATGCCAACAAATATCCTTGCATCTGGTACTGTACCAAACAAAATACTTACATGATCATGCCTTTTTGGTAAGGGTAGTGCTCCTACCAGATTACCACTCCTCTTAATTCCTTCCTTACTGAGTGCCAGGTTTTTCTTAGGGCCATTTGTCTTAAGTGTTCATTCTCCTATTATATACCACCCCTGCTTACTGCCATCTGCCAGAGCCTACTTGTGTCATTATCAGTCTGCAACTATTAATTTCTTCCTCATTTAACCACCAACTAATTAGGTGCTGGGTGCTAATTATGGCTTGCCACTTACTCTGACTGGACACGGTGTTAATTGCTGCTGTATAGCTTTTGTGGTTTATGCCTCTGTGAATGTACTTGGCACTGATGATATTCTGTGGGAGAAAGTCAGGCTTTTTCTCACAACAGTTTGATGAGTGTAATGTTTCCTATTCAAACGGCTGGCTTCACAGATTTACACAGAGGCGTAGCATATCATGCTATCTAACATTCTGTGAGATGTAGAAGTTAACAAGCAGCTATTGAGTGATGATCTGTCTAATGTTGTTAAGGCAGCTGCAAAATTTGTACTGAAAAACATTTGCAATATGGACGAAACTGGCCTGTTTTTTTTAGATACTGTCAGAAACATTCTAGACAAAAGGTGGGGGTGAAACACTGTAAAGGCAAAATAACTATGGGGTTGAGCTGGAATTTGATGGTACAGAAAGTTAAGATAATTGTTTATTTGCAAAACTTTGAATCTTAGCTGCTTTAAACAATTTAATCACAAACTATGTTGATTTTTTGCCAACGGAAGACCTATGTGGACTCTGAAATGTTTACTTACTAGTTAAACATTAAATAAGGAGATGAAAAGCAGAAAAGGAAAATTTTACATAAGCAACACTCCACCCACATCATACCTCATTTGCAATCAAATGTAAAATGAATCTCCTCCCACAACAAACAGCCACCTGCAACCACTGGATGCAGGCCTCATTCAGGCATTTAAAGCACACTAGCATGGGCATCACTTGAAGCACCTAATAGGATATGCATTGAGAGACACGAAATACCAAGACTGCTCCTCAGTGATGCCATTCGATACATTGACTTTCATGGGACAGTGTAAGAGCTAAGACAACAACTACAAGGCTCCTACTGGCATCCCAAAGAACAACAATTCAAGCAGAACTACTTGGACCCCATAGCAAATAATAATGAGCTGGACCAGCTGATGTGGCATCAGTTTTAGGTATAACCTCAGAAATACAGGTCACTACCAATGGCTCTGTTGTTGTGGTCAATGAATGTGAAACATCTGACAACCTCACAGATGAAGCAATAGTACAAGCCAAGAAAGGGCAACTAGCGAATCCATTCTTGTTGATGGGCTATTGCTACTACTAATTACTATTTTTTTATTTTTGAACCCAAATTTTCAAGATAGTCTTTTATGACTTCCCTTATAAATACAGCATGTGGCTTTTATAGAATACTGACCAAAATGTCATTTTATGCTCAGTGCCTCAGGCCTTCGCACCACTAGGATGGCACTTCCTTACTTTTCAAGACATTTTAATGTGTGTATATGTGTGTGTGTGTGTGTGCCGTGTGTGTGTGTGTGTGTGTGTGTGTGTGTTTGATTTTTTTTTTTATAGTTCCTATATCTTATTTTGTAAGGAACATAGTCACCCTGAATGATCTTTTTCCTGTGGTTTAAAAGCACATTGTCATTTTTAATATGCCTTTTTCTTCTTCACCTGAAAGGCCCCTTATCCTTAGTGCCAATATTTACCAGCTGATAACTGATTGCAATATAAAGCATTATTTTCATTCCAGACACTTTCAAAAAATTGACAGCTGGATATCTCTATTGCCCTCCCTCTTTATTATAGATACTCATTTCGGTGTTGTTTCAATGTCATTTACAGGGATTCATACCCAAACCCTCACCAACCACATAAAGTCTGTTACAGTCAGTAATGCATATACAGTATATGCTGAAAGTGTCATCCTCAGCAGAGCTGACTGGCAGCTACAGTAAATGGTTAAAAGCGAAAAGTGGTTGTTATATTTGCTTATATAGTTTTCTATGGGATTAAACATTTGAGATGCCTCCTGCAAATTTAATAGAATTGGAAACATTATTCAAAACATATAGAATATGATCCAAGATTTCAGCCACTCTTTGACTTTCCATGAAGCTAAATGATGGTTATTAATTAGCTTATAAATAGTTAATAGACACAACATTGTATTACACCACTTACCAAAGAGTCCTGCATAAACATATCAGTGTTTGCACACGCTGCGGTCTAGCATAAGGGACAACACATTTAATTTTTCAGCTGAAAACATGTTATAATCCATCAAGTGGACACACACACATTAAGATGGGTGAGAGTCAGCCCATGGACATCTTTGGCGCATTCGATTTTACTGCAATTTCTAATTATACCACCTGAAAAATAATTAGCAATACCCCAGGATGATGGCATCCTGAAATGGAAATAAGCAAGTTATAGGGGCAGGAATGCTTTTAAAGTAGTACCAGTGTCAAAGTATGTTATCCAAGTGTTATTAAACATCTTCCCAGCATTAGTTTGTCTACTGTGATCATTTATATACCTTTTTCATTTTCTCCCTTCACAAACCTGTATGGTGATCCTAAGCATTCTATATTGGCTCATGGCTGTGATGGGATGTGCCATCATCTAATGACATTTTGGTCTGTGCATTCCATCAGCTGGCTGTTTAAATTTAAACATGAAAGTGTAAAAGTTCTTGCATTCACACTATTTGTGACTGAGCTACCTCCAGTGTTCAGCAGAATTAGTACACCCTACAGTATGTCTCAGTATAATACACTTAAGAATAATTTCCAAAGTTTCAGAAAAGTTGTTCTCGACATTAGAATGTTGAGAACAACTTTCCATAGGTGCATTGATTAGTTTACAAAGGTGATCACAACTTTGAACACTATTCAGCACCACCCTATGAGTGGAGCCACTTGCCCTCCACTAAAGACAATCCTGCAGCTGACATTCCCTTAAGAGGAATCACAATATCTTTTCCATTGTTTTTGTCAGCAGCCCTGGCCCAACCAAAGATGTATGGTCACTGCATGGGATACAGCAAATGATGCTCACTTTGTATTACAAACAATAAAATCACGCCTGAGTGTGAAGTACAAGTTGCTTTTCACTCTATGCTCTTGTGCTTTATGACATCAGCGTACTGCCTCAGTGTGAGAACCAGCTTGTTCTTGACACTCAGGGTGCAGTACTCTGTGTTTAATTAATTGTTGCACCATTAAGCTTTGGGAAAGGTAAACATTAAACAGTTCCATCGACATTCTGTGCATTCGCTGATAATTTATGTATCTGGATTTCAACTCAATATTGCAAACTGACAATAATCTACTAAAAATGTATGTTGGTCCATCAGCGCTGTGGTTGGATTTCCACTGCGATGCTGGTGACCAGTTCGAACTGATCCAGGTCGTTGGAGGAGCTGGCCGATGGGAAAAGTTGAGCATCCATAGGACCGCTCTCCTTCTCCTGGGGTGTGCTCGGTGCAGGAGTGACACCTGGCAGAGGCCAGGTTCATTGCCCTGCACCAACACAGGTCATTACTCTAGGGCAGGACAGATGGTGGTTGTCATTGCATGTCTCGCCCTGTTCAGTCAGGAAACAATTCGCCTGCCCGCCTACATGAAGCCCGCCCCAGGCTTTGATTAGCCTCCTGGCCAAGCTCTCCACCCAATAACCAGTTTTGCAGTACTGGTGTCCTCTACAGTGACATGACTCCACCCCTGGAGGTAACCGAGAGAGCAGGGCCTGATGTGGGAGGTGAAAGTCAATGGGCGCCATGACCACGGCAGAGATCCGATGGCATGCGCAGGTAAAGGTCAAAATAAATATTTAAAAAGAATAATCTACTAAACAATGTGTGAAAAGTAACCCCTGCCCTCTTATAACTTACTTTGGAAAGTGCCATTACTGTGACTGAATCTGTGTAGTGACAATCTTGTTTAACTGTAAACAAATACATAGTGAGGTCACAATATGTTGAAAAATAATTTGCTTTTCAGGAAGGACCCCTCCTCATCAAATCAATATTTTAATTGACAATGGACCATAATGTTTACTTTTGCTGTGTACATTTCTGATGGTGGCCAGTCATGGTTGCCAAAATACGGATGTCATCTGTTTAATATTCCTCCATATCATAACAGATGCTGACAGTGGACAGTTCCATTTTCAAAGGGCTCTTGTCTGCTTTCTGATTTTATGTCATATTGCATCAAACTCAAGGGATTGCAGTGGTGGTTGGATGTGGAGGTAATAGGCATGTTGTTCCGGTCTCTGTTGGGTGAGTGTGCAAACTGGGTTCTGTTTTACATACATTGCCAGGAGTGAGTGACCATACTGTGTGCTCTTGCACTTTCACTTTGTCTTCATTTTGGGATGCAGAATGGATGGGGGGTAACTGTACAGCAGGGACACTTTGTAAAACTGCAGTCAGGGTATGGGGGATATAAATCTAAATTAAAGGAGGGTTCAATAGATGCCACATATAAACTGGTCACAATAACAGCGGTGGGGCAATGAACTGAAATTTTAGTTTGTGTGGAGGAGATGATGATGCCTGCAAATGGCATGGGGTAAAGCAGGGTTCCAATAGATGCCACATATAAACTGGTCACAATAACAGTGACAGGATGGCAGTAGACTGAAACTTTTAGTCTGCGTGAGGTAGATGACGATACCTACAAACAGTATGGGGGATGGTGGCTTGCACATGACAGGGATTTCTTTATTTATTTAGCTTTTGTTACCCATGACGCACGTTAGGTAAACAAATGCCTATTTTAAGGCATGACTCGGAGATTGCATACAAAATAATGCATTACAGAGAGTGATACAAGGCAAAGACAATTAATGTAAGAAATTAAGTAAGAACATGTCAGCATCCATTATAACATACGCAGAAAAAATATCACACGATTTAACATAGACATTGAGAATCTGTGCAAAGCAGCAATATATAAAGATTGAGTTGGTACCATCATACAGTGATGGGTTGAATCAAAAATATAGAAAATATAGTGTTGGCTCATGGGGAGAAGAACAAACTTTACAGGTTTGAGAGACAAAGACCTCTTGCAAATACTGAAAATGCATACCAGCCTTCCAGAGATGCTTGCTCCATGCTTTCTTCATTGGTAAACTGCCACTGCCCAGACTCAGCAGCTCCAGAGCTACTAACATTATTAGAAACAGATGCTAAAGGCTCAAAATGACTAAGGCTATACTGATGGCACTTTCCTCATCCTCAGAAGGCATTTCTGTTTGAGCAGGACAAACAGCAGCAAAGACACTTGAACTATACAGTCATCAGATGACTGTAAGTAACCGAACAAAACATGTTATTTAAAAATGTTGGGATGTTTGACACATTTCTTCAAGTGCTTCTAAAGGTAGTATTTTTATATTCCAAGCTAAAGGACACCGCCAGTTAAAATAGTAATCTGCTTGATGCTGTACGGTAAATTTGTTTATTTTAATAATGAATCAAATTGGTGTATTTGATATTTTAAAACAAAATGGGAAACCAAACAAAAGTCATCAATAACTGAAGAAAAATGGTCTCAAATTATCAGTCTGAAAATATGGGCATACTATCTACCAGACCATCACAACTGTACATTAATATTATTCACAGAACAAATTACATCCCTCATAGAATTAGTCTAATGAATTCTAATGGCCATTTTAATGAAATGCCAATGCAACCCAATATGTAGAGCACTACTCTGCCTGTATAATATAATCTATATAATATAGAAGTGCGGTAGCACCATAGTTAGGGTTGAGTAGGTGTTTAGTGTTAAATCCCTAACTTTGCACCTTAATAGCTTCCCTGTTCAACAGAACTGCATGAAATTGTGCATGCATAGTTAGGTGGCAAAGTCTCAAGATATGAAAAGTTTCATGCTGGCATCTTTTACAATTTCTGAGGCCTGCAATGGGGATTTTGGGAAAAGTGAAGACTTGTTTCTTGCTAGTGACCATGGAGGTTTTGCCCTCATGCACAACCTAGATGGAATTAAATTTTCCACAAACCTTTCAGGGTAGAAGTGGTCTGTGCTGAGGTAGTACCATTTAACAGTTTTGTGAAAAAATACTACACAGTTCCAGAGTTATAAGGACATAATTTAGTTTTGGATAACCCTCCGATACAACGGCAAAACAACAACAGATCACAAGGGCTTATTTTTCATAATTTACCTGTCATGAGAAATGATTTACTTGTCATGAGGAAAAAAATTACTGATCATGAATCGTATGTTTTGTTTAACTAGAAAACATTGAAAATACATGTATTTTCAAAAATAAACTCCTGAAACTAGGTAAACAGGAAATGTTTAGCTAGAGTATGGTGTTTGTTTTTGAAAATTGCCTTAGAATAACATTTTGGGCACAAGAATATCCTGGGTGCCCAGCTTAGCAAGAGGAGCCATTCACCTGTGTTCCCTGCATGAGAACAGGGAACTGTCTTGACATCCAGCAGGCGGAGATGTGTTGCTGGCTTGTTGTGCCAGCAGTAAGCCAATGATCTCAATCTCTCTCTTTCTCTTTCCTTATCTATCTATCTATCTATCTATCTATCTATCTATCTATCTAATCCTTGTGGTTATTTATATATATTTTTCCCCTCTCAGCTCAGCAAGCCCTCCTTGTTTTCCACACTCCTTATGCTGTATCTACATAATAGCAGACTGGGGTACCCACCCACTACAGCTTTGTTGTAATGCCCTCCCTCCAGGTGGCCCCCTGAAATACAAGTGGCAGCACTAGGTGCCCATCCTTGGTGCTGCTACACAGTATCCTGACAATGGGGTGCCCCATTCCCAGTGTCAGCTCCTGTGAAAGAAGAAACCACCCCTTCTTGTTCTTTTACTGTTGGAAGCCTTTAAAGATGAAAATAGTCCCTCACTGATGTGATCACCTAGCCCAGACCCCACCCATCCCACCCCATTCTCTCTCAGCACCCACACCCTTACACACCCTCACTCACCTGAACATGTTCCCATGATGTAGAGCTATTCTCAGTCAATTACATATATCTTGCTGCTGGAACCAGTGATTGCAATATGAGAAAATAAGTTAAGTCTGGTTTAATGTATATCAATGTGATTTTGAACTTTTGTTAATAACTTTACACCAGATTTTCAAAATAGCCTTTCTGGGACCCCACCTCAGGAACAAGGGCAGCAAAACTTTTCAAATACACCCTGAAAGGTGATTTCACGGTAACTGTGTAAATCACCTGTTGTACAGGATCTGAAAATTTTAACCACCCTTGTTAATGAGTTGGTCATAAGAAGGCTATCTTAAAAACTTGTGGTAAAAAACTCAACAAAGTTATGAATTTACATTAACATTTTCAACACTGGTTCATAACTTTGGTAGCTTTTAATATTTTGACCACAGATTTTCCAAATATCTATTTTTTCACACAACGGCATGAATGTAACAGGTGTCATTTTTCAAATCCTGGCTGAGCGGGTTAGTAGTAATAAAAAATGTATTTATACAGTGATAACACCATTAAGGCAATATATGCCTTATTCTCAAAGGAGCACCTGTTTGTAAGTTACAAATAAATATGCACACACAAGTGTGACAAGCACTAAACTCACTTCACATAGACATTTTAAATACATATAACAAACCTACTTTCAATAATTTCAGTTGTTGATCAATATCTAAAATTATTCATTACATACACACCAATGTTTCATTTCCTGTTATATGGCTGTCTTAAGAATGTTTGAAGCATGTCTAAGTCCCAAAGATGCTGAGAAAGTTGGTTCCAGCAAGTAGCTGCTTATGGTTTGTGCATACTTGTGGCACAAAATCAGCTTTTTGGGCATGATTTGACAATTTTAACCTACCAGGTTCATCAGGTGGGATCATAAGAAGTCTATGTTGAAAATTTGGGGTTAAAATATGAAAAAAACAATGAAGTTATAAGCATATGTTGAACATTTTTTACAGTCACCACAGCTATGGTAATTATCAATATGTTAACCCCAAATTTCCAAAATAGCTATTTTTTTCACCATCTCATGAATGTGATGGCTGTCATTTTTCAAATCCTGGATGAAATGTATTTTGTAATTGTGGTATGAAATGATTTCAGCCAGGATCTGAAACCTTTCACCTACCAGGTTCATGACCTGGGTTCATAAGAAGGCTATGTTGAAAACTTGAGATAAAATATGTTGAAAATTTGATTAACAAATTAAAAACAACAAAGTTATGAAGGTACATTGTAATTTTTCAACAATCGCTCACAATTTTGGTAATTTTAAATACTATGACCCCAAATGTTCAACATAGCCATTTTTCACACCACCTCATGAACGTGACAGCTGTCATTTTCACATCCGGCCACAATGTTTCACACTTGTGGTGTGAAGTAATGTTTGGGAATGGTTTGAAAATGTTCATCTGCTGGGTTCATAAGGTGGGTACAAGAAGGCTATGTTGGAAATTTGTTGTAAAAATACAGTAAAATGACCAAGTTAAGCATGAATGTTGAAATATTTCAATGTTCATGTATAACTTCACTAAGTTTCTATATTTTCATCCAAACTTTGAACATAGCTATTTTTTCACAGCAACTTATAAACGTTAAAGCTGTCATTTTTTTTAAATCCTGAATGAGATGTATTTTGCATTTCTGGTATGATATGATGTTTTGTCCAATATACTTTAAATGCCACATGTCACTTCTGTAAGGGAGTCATAAAACAATTATCTTGAAAACTTGGAAACAAAAAAAAAAAAATAATTATTAGAAACATTGTATGTACTGCCAGACTTTACCCCAGCAGACAGTGCTTTGTGATCCCATATAGTGAAGACAATGTTTCTTTTGACATAGGGCCCTGCACCTCTGCACCATGGGTGGCAGAAGACCCTGTGCATTGTCTGAGAGATGGACTCTTTGCCCTGTGTATCTGTATCTGCAGCCACAATGAAGTGTACTACCCATACAGCCCTGTGCTTACATAGCCCACCAGACAGCCCCATGAATTCTTGATATCCATCGCTACAGGGTGGCCTCGCACCTGTAGATGGAAGGAGTCTCTGATTGGCAAGGGCAGAAAGACATGCACATCTGCATCTGTTCAAGCAGGTCACTAGCAAACAGGTCATCATGGTGGACATACTCAATAGGTGCGGGAAAGGTAACCCTGTGCAGCCATGGTCATACCGCTCTGTGAACAGGCCCGCCACCGGTGCTATCAGGGTGCCCACACTGCTCGTCCATCAGGTCAGTATATGATGACTGCCACCGATATACCCTTAAAGTCTGTCTCCAGTGGGTTCCTGCCATATTTGTGGCCTGCCCTGTCTTTTGTGCTTTGCCAGCCTGTTGCTGGGCTCCTATATGCTGTCTTGCAATGGCCAACCTGACACACATTAGGCTTGCTGTCCCTGGCATGTTGTCATGTCACAATTTTGTTGCCAGTGCTCCTGCAGTCACACTTTAGTTGTGACTCAAGTCTACCCACATGCCGATGCTCATATATATATACTCTAGTGCCAGTTAGACCAGCTGTGACTCTTCTAAGAGGGGCATGCAGTCTTAGGCACAATGACGGGACCTACATTCTTTGAAAATCCCTACTAAGGAGATGGTACATCATTTCTGTGATGCAGGCATCCTTTTCAACATGGTGCAGGCATTGTTTTGACATAAGCATGCAGACCTGTTTTGATGCAATTACATTATAAAATCAGCATTGATGCAAGTTTGATGCAGCTTTCTTCTTTGTATTTTTTGTTTTGTGCGAGCAGTGTGTGTCAGTGTCTGACCTTTGAAAATTGAGTCCAAGGAGTCTATAGCTGCTTTTTGTGAGAAAGATTGATGAATAGGCTTGTGCAGAATTTTAAAACTTGGGTTGCCTTTGGGAGTGATCAAGTAATGGTTAAGTTTTGAGCAGGTGATGGAGTTGCTGGCATATTTGTACAAAGTATCACTGGAGTGCTTTTTAATTTCTTGGGAGTTTACTATAGGCTACATTCAGAAAGGCTCTCATGTTTTACCCCGCCTCTGTGCAGAGGTCTTTTTCTATGGTTTGGCATTCTGGTGTGTAAGTGATATCGAGGAAGTCATTTATTGTTGTTTTTCCATCACAGAAGTTGGCTGGCTTTGGAGACGAAGTAACTTAGGTTTAGGTCTGGAGTTGAAGTCCTCCCAGTTCTTTATTGGGGTCATCTTATGGTATGCCATTCTTGGAACACGGCCATTCCAAATGAATGAAGTGATGGATGATCTGATTTGCTTGAAACGATTGTCTGGGAGAGTTCATGTTAACATGCTAATAGGGTACAGAACTGTAGGTAACACATTCATTTTGATAACATTTATTCTGGCTCATACAGACAAGGTGAAAGCTGTCCATCTCTTAAAGTCTTGTTTAAGGTGCTGAAGTAATTTGTCCAGGTTTTTATTGAACATCACCATCGAGCTCTGCCACTAGAATCCCCAGGTACCTGATTCCATCTGGGAACAAGTGCCACCTATTGCATTATGTATGCTAGTTATAAAAGTGTGGTAGTTTAGGGGCATCATTTCATTTTGGATAAGTTTAGTCAGTATCCCACCAATGAACCAAAATCAGAGAATTCAAATGGCATGGGACAGTTAATGTAGTCACCTCAACAACAGCAGTAGATTGGGGATAGACATCTCAGGCAGACTAGATGGACCACACGGTCTCCTTCTGCCAACAAATTCTTATGTTATTATGTTCTGCAGGTGCAGTAGGATATTGACAGCCTTGACTTGTGCCCTTTTCCAGTGCAAATATTTCAGAGTGCACTCCATTGCAGACTATTCTGGCAGAAGACTGTGAGTATAACAGTTTATCCACTGCAAGAATCTGGGAATACAAAGCATTTGGGGCTATGCAGGAGGAAGTCCCAGGAAACTCTATCAAATGTTTCTCTATATCCACAGATATGAGCACATCTAGTTCTTCTAAGTCTCTGGATGCTGATAGAATGTGGGCTGCTTTACACAGATGGTCAGTGGAGAGCCTTCCCTGCATAATGTCCACCTGTTCTGGCCAGTAAGTGCAGACCAAACTTTCCCTACCCTGCTGGCCAAGATCTTGGCTAGAATCTTGAAACTGAGGTTGAGGAGGGATACTGGCCTGTAGTTTGAGAACTGCTCTGAGTCTTGTCTGTTTAGGAATAATGGTAATATACACTTTCTGTAGTGTGGAGACTAAGTGTTTGTCTGATTCCAGTTCCTGGAAGATCCTGGCTAGACATGGGACTAGAACTTCCTTCAGGGCTTTGTAGAGGTTAGAGTAGAGCTGTCTGGGCCTGGGGCCTTGTCTGGTGTTAGGCTTTGGATTACTTTGTGCACTTCTGCCTCTATGATTTCTCCTTGTGAAATTGCTATTTGTTCAGGTGTCACGTTTTGGGGTTTGGCTTCTTTCAAATGCACATTGTATTGCCTGGGTTGTACTGTGTTACTCTGCTGAGTAGAAGTGTCTGTAAAAATTCCAAAAGGCCTTGACTATATCTTTAGGTTGTATGAGGAGGGGTCCCTGAGCTGAGGGGCATATGCCCTTGACTTGCCTAGATGTCTCTTGCTGTCTAAGCCTAATGGCCAGGAGCTTCTCTGCCTTCTCTTGCTGGTCAGTGTATTTCATCCTAGCTCTGAAACCTGTGTGTTCAGCCTACTCTCTCATGATTTCCTCATATTTGGCTCTGTAAGAGTTCAGTTGCAGCTAGTCTTCCTCCTTTGAGGAAGCAGTTATAATTTTCTCTCTATTCCTGATTTCTTGTAACAGTCTCTTGCTTTTGGCCTCCTTTTCTTTTTCTGTGTAGCTTTGAGCCTTATAAGCTCCCCTAGTGTACATTTAAAAGCACCCCATAAGGAGGTCTGGGCTTTAACTGAGGCTTGGTTCTCAGTAAAGAACAAAGTGGCCTTCTCCTTGATTATCTCTAAAGTGATGGAGTCTTAACAGGTTATTCTTTATTACCCATGCTTTGCCACAGTCAGAGTGAGCAGCAGGCAGCATAATGAGCTGTAGGCTGAGTGGTCTGAGACTACTCTTGGGAGGATTTCACAGTGGAGAACTTCCCTTAGGCGCTCTGAGCTAATGAGATGGAAAGCTTATTTGGATTCTGAGTGGTGAACTATAGAGGTGTAAGTGTGTTCCCTGGAATCTGGATATAGAATCCTCCAGGGTTCTATCAAATGCAATGTGTCTTGCAGCTCATAACAGGTAAGCTAGCTTTGTGATAGGGCTTGGCAGGGAGTCTGTCTTGTCCTTTAGGGAATCTTGTACATGGCTCTCATCTCCTGCTATAAACATGGGTATGATGACAAACCTAGCTACCGTGATGTCAATGAGAAAGGCCACAAAGAAGAGGGCATTCTCTGTTTGGGCCATACACTAAGGCCAGCACAGTGTCTCTCTTCCCAAAGCACCCTGATGAAGATATATCTCTCCTGCCTTTTAATTTGCTTTGTCATCTGAAAGGGGTGTTTCTGTGTATTAGTACAGCTGTGCTTGATTTTTGCTACTCTCTCCAGTTGTGAAAACCTGACCCATCAACTCACATCTCCAGAGATCCCTAGTCCTGTCTTGATGTAGGACTCTTGAAGAAAGGCTATATTGATGTCTATATCTTCTAAATATCTCAGTATTTGGTGTCTCTTCTTTTGTCTCTTGCCCTTTTATGTTCCATGAGATTAGCAGATATTCTTCAGTGGCCAAAGTGTGTGTGTGTGTGTGTGTGTGGGGGCAAGGTAGTGTGTGTCCCAGTATTTTATAATGGTATACGCCACACATTTGGCACTGTCTAGCTGCACATAAAAATAAATACTATGGAAGCCCTTAGGCTTAGCAGTGTTCCTGAGTTGCTTCTGGGTGAAAGTTCTGTAATTATACCCACTGTTAGGATTTCACCTAGTATCTACAAAACTATGCTTCTGTGACTGTATTAAAACATTTAACAATAAAATTTCAGCAACAACACTAAGCTGGGAAACAGTAACCAGTAACCAAAAGCTTTTAATCTATTGAGTAAGCAAGTGGGATTAGGATAGTGGATGCTCCGTGTCCCCAAATGAAGTACAGTTGGTAGGTGGCAATGGTCAAGCCCAAAACAGTAATACATGAGGGTCTGCACAGGGTAACTCCCTCTCTGGTGAAACCAGCAGCTAGAACATTTGTCAATCTCCCCATGCCCCCAGGCCATGGCATTCCCCATAGCTCCTTGCAATAATCCATACAAGGAGCTCCTGCCCACCCATCAACATCAAATATACATTCTCACTGAGAATGAGTCACTGGATGATCAGAACTCGCCCCATTTATGCTGCTAAGTTCTAACTGAATCACATCATATTGGGCAGAGGGTCAGTCAGTGATCCTGTACTGATGGTTCTGTTTGACTGAGATGAAAGTTTGTGGTGGTGGATTCCCTGGTGTACAGTTCTGTTCAGAGAATTGGTCAGCCTGTGCTGCACCTATTTGGTGAATTGCTCCTCTGTCCAGTGCTGTCCTGGGTTTGAAATCACTAGGTATAGTTGCAGGGTATTGTTACTGCTCACTTAGCCACTGTGAGCAGAAGTCCTGCATGAACATGCAAACATATGGTTGTGTGACACTTCCATTGAGACATACATTCAAGCAGGCAAACAATGATGTGGTCTCCTAGCAACAAGTCTAGCCAATCAGGTGCAGGTGGGCATTGTCTGGGCTATGCAGGCATCATCAGGAGCTGTCAATCTGTTTGGCAATATCTCAATGTGACAGCTGGTTGTCAGATGTGTTTTGGTGGGAAAAACTTGGAGGAAGGAAATGGTGAAGATGTGAGGGAGCTCGAGGAGGAAGGCTGTTGTTTGTTGCACACAGTCAAGGCACCATTTCAATCCAGCCATGTGCCATCTGTACTTGAGCAGAGACCTTCGTTCCCTGTCCAAAACATTTCCATAAGTTTGGATTTGAGGGGTGATCGGGGTGGGGGAGTGTATAAAGCCTGTGTACCTTTGAGGGATTTTAGGCTAACTGCTTGTCCCCAAACAGTAAGGGTGACATCTGAAAATATCTGTGTTCCTCCCATACCAGGGTTTTCTGCTGCCTAGCTTGTGCCTGGATATGTAGCTTGTCTTTGCTGTTTAGGCATGAAGAATTATTGCTCCTGGTCTCTCCTGGTGGTGGCTGAGGTCGGAGGGACTGGTGGGCACATTCTATTAGATGTTTGGCACCTGTTTCTGGTGTCCTGCAGTTGTTTGAAGCAATTTTTATATCAAGTACAGCATGTTTTGCCCTTTTCCCTCTCCAGGACACCAGTGCAGACCAGATTGTTAATCTGCCACACCCTTCCTGGTCCTCCATGCTGTACTCTAGTTAGGCATCTTTCTATGGAATTCTGTGATTAGGGCATCATCTCTGCCATGCTTGTCATCAAGTAAACTGATACTGGCCCTTGTGTCAACTAGTAATCCTAGTAGTTGGGGACTACAGGGCTGGCATTGAGTGCTCTAGAGTCCATCACCATGTCAAAAGGGTTACGACACAATGCATCCAAGTCATTTCACTCCACAACAACTTGCCCTAGACTATTAGTTCCAACATCAATTGGCTCCCACATCAATTAATTCCTGGACAATTCACCCCAGCATGAATATTATGAAATAAACTCCAGGTTGATGCAATTCTCCCACACACAATGTACTTGAGGGTTGTAGAAATGGAAGTCATACTGTAATTGTTGTTGGAGTACAGTACAATATATAGTGGGAGCAAACTGTCTAGGGACAAATTTACATGAGAGATGATTGATGCCAGAGCTTATAGTACTGGATGACTTGTAATGGAGCGAAATGACTGGGGCAAATTGACACATTCCCATACAAAAGAGCTAATTTCATGGTAGCGATTCTGCAAATAATTTATCGAGCTTGTATGAGACCATTTCCACAGTGGTAAAGTCCGTGGTGGGTCCAGGGGAGGTTGCTTGTGCCTTTTGGGTGCTTGTGAGAGGGAGAAATTGGTTGAGCCCTCAGTCCTGCTTGGATGTCGATTTGTTTGTTTCCTTCTGTAGTCAGCATTCTAAAAAAAATCACCCACAGATGTTCAAGTGGTTAAACTATCAATCAGAACCAGAGAAAACAAAAAGTCGATGAAAAGCTACTGTTTAAAGCCATGTATTTTGTGGTGGTCCCGGAGCTGTGTGGAGAACTGCTACCTAGCTAGGACATCACATATCTCATCGTGCAGAGTTTTTTATCTGTATGTATTTATAATCCACCCATGGTCCAATACAGGCAAGATAAGTTGATTTGCTGTGACAACATCAATGTTTTTAGAGATGGCAAATGCCATGTCGCGTTAATGCTCCAATGCTTTTAAGTTATGTTATCAATATGACTCTCAAATTTCAAATGTTGGTTAATATTTTCACATAGGTATTTACATTCTTTGGTTTGTATTATAGATAGCCTAGTCACTGATCTTATTTTGAAGTTTGGTTCATTCAACTTTTATTTTTTGAGAATGTGTGGGGAAAACATTGCCTGTGTTTTCCTCAGTTCATTACCAAGCTCTTCTTTAAACCACTTTTTATATTTATAAAATCTTTCTGTAATTTATGTACAGCCTGTTGATAGAAGTCCTTGTGCCTACTAGGACTATATCACTAACATACAAACAACTGTGTGTATGCCAGACACATTCGGCAGTCCATTCCATAGATCAAAAACAGTAATGGGCCCAAATTCAAGCTGTGGTGCAGTCTCTTAGTGATGTCAGACACATCATAGAGATGACATCTGACCTCTAACCTCTGAGTCCAATAAGTTGAGTAGGATTTAAGCTACCCAATAAATAACATTTTATGATCTACCAGATGAAATGTTTTGAAAGGTCCACAAACACTGCACCCACAGACTCGTCCTCTATCCACTGGGAGGAAACAAGATCTAAAAAGTCTGTGAGTACAGAGCTCATGGAAAATATCCTCCTGAAGCCTGGTTGGAAGTGAGATAAAATTAATATTTTTCAGTTAATCATACAGTTGGTTGTGGGTCATTCTTTCTAGTAGCTTGGAGAGAACAGACAGCAGCACCATTGGACTATAATTTGAAGAAGAAATTGCATCACCCTCTTGAAGATAGGAACAATGTTGGCCTGCTTCCATGATTGAAGAAACAACCAGACAGTAAGCTCCAACTGAACAGTTGTAGAAACATAAAAACATGGATGATGACAGCAGAAAAGACTGATGAACTATCCAATCTATCCATAATACTCTGTCACACTTGAGACCTATTGTACCTGTGGCATCACTGCTTACACTGTTCCCTTTTTGTTCTCTGTGTTTCCACGCTCTCTTCCTGCTGAGTAGCTACCATACCTTTAACTCTATCCCATCCATGACTGAAGCCATTTATGGTTTGGTACCCACCAGCTCTGATAGTAGACCATTACGGTTCTGCTACTCTTTTGTAGAATAATACTTCCTCACGTGCTTTTAAACCTTTCCCTATTAACCTCCACTCATGACTCTGTATCCTAAGCTTCTTACGTTCCCAGTAAATAGCGCCTCACAGTTCACCTTGTTAATTCCATTCAGGAACTTGAAGGTCTTTATCATATCCCCTCCATCGTTTGGTTTTGAGTGAGTCTGTACATGTTTACGCCCTTAGCTGATCCTTGTAGGATCTGCCCTTTTAACATGAATCACCTTGGTCACTCTGTGTCGTACTTTTTTCCTAGCTTGTCCTGATCTTCTTTTTATGTGGGGACTCCAGAACTGGACACGCTACTCCAGGTGTGGCCTATCACTGACCTTCAGCACTGAGTGGTAAAAGTACCTCTTGCTTTCAACTGTTGAACCCTGTCCCAGTGCACCCAAACATTCTGTTAGCCTTGCTAAGACCTTGTTACATTGGTTGGTTTGTTTAAGGGTGACACTAATGATGATTCCTAGGTCCCTTCCTCTGATGTGTCCAGTTTAAATCCTTGCATCCAATACTTTGTTTTCTGTTCCCTAACTGCTTCACTTTGCACTTTCTGGCATTGAATTTCATCTAACAGACACTGGATGAATTTTCCAACCTTTACAGGTCTCTGTGCAATTCCCTTATCCCTCCACATTGTCAGTCCAACCTCAAAGTCTACTGTCATCTGTGAATAGTCACATTCCCTCTCCTATTTTGCAGATGAACATATGGAAAGGACTTGGTCCAGAATAGATCCCTGTGGTATTCTGCTAGTGGCCCTCACTTTCACTGATCCGATCCCATTCACGTAACTCTCTGCTGCCTCCTCCAACCAACTCCTACCCACCTTACTAATTTCTTAGCAGTTCCCAGATCTATGATCTTCTTCCCCAGCCTTCAGTGTGGCACAGCCTTGTCAAAACTAATACAATAATCTCAGCTGAATCTTTCATAGACCTGATCTCCACCCCAACATGGCCAGATGGCAGGTTTGCATTCGGTTTATTAACAACTTTAGATTATTCATTTGGTTTTATTAGTCTAAACTTAAACAAAGAAATTTGAGATGACCCATTTGCACTGCCCACTGGTGCTGCTTCACAAAAGTCCACCCACCAGCAAGGACCAGCAGTGCTATTTCATGAATAACACAACTCATTGCACAGATTATGGCCTCGATCTTCAGTCATTCTCAATGGTGGAAGACAATGATTTTCAAGGACTCATGAAGGAAATCAAGTCATAATACAGCATTCTGCCAGGATACATGTTTTTCTGACATGTCATCCCAGTACACAATAGTTGTGCGTATGAAGATGCAGACACTTCTGAAGGAGGCAGAAGGAGGTCATGCTCATTTATTGGTAATATCTGGACCAGTAATTAAAAAATAATAAACAAAAATATTATGTATGTAATAGAAAAAAATGTATTTAATAGATGATACAGTCTTGTCAAACAATTCTCTCATAAGCCTTCGTGATACATTTTTGGGGTGTATTATGGGAGTCAAATGGCAGCACCTATGCCCATTTCAACTCACTATACAAGGTGTGATGGCTCTAGACTGTCACTGTTACAACCATTACACCTCCTCTCCTTCTCTGTTAATCTGGTTTATACAAAAATGCAAGACGATATTATGTTTGTCATTCACATAAAAATATCTTTTGAATGGTTGCTACCATTCTGTTAAGTAATTCTCTCACAAGTACTAAGTAGATGGCAATATACTTGCTCTAAATTTACTTTGTTTTGGTGATTGTACCACTTACAGGTCCTCAGTTATTTACTACTCACGGCACCATATCTACAGCTTCTGTTGTCTATTTATTTCTATTTACTGTATCTATCTATCTATCTGAGTTTCTTTTTCCATACATGGTTTTTCCTCCTCAAGCCCTGGCAGGTGGTTTCAGCCCTCCTGATGGAGGGACTCTCTTAGGTCATGCCATGACCGGGGGTCAGTAGTCACGGGCACTTACTGGCCCCGTAGTCTCTACAGACTGCCCCTGTGGTGAGGCCAGGAAGGAGGCAGTCAACCCCCTCCCAGGAGACCCAATCCAGAAGTCAGAGTTGGCACTTGGGGCCATCATTGAGTGCTGTCAGGCTCCGTTTTCCTCCATGTTCCTCCTGTCCCCACTCCCACTGGCGTAAGCATGTCAGAGCATGGTTCCCAACCTGTACTGCCTACAGTCACCACCAGACAGCAGTCAGTGAGTGGGACAACAGGTCTCCCTCCCCTCAGAGGACAGCAGTCCTCTGGACACTCTATCCTCTCTCCCCTGCCATCTCCAGCACCCGGCTGGTTCGAACCGGGTGACTGGCATGGCGCGGTGTAGTGACCAATGCCTCAACCTCCAGTGCCACCAGACCATCTCTCTATCAGAGTTTTCAACCATAATACATACCCTTTACCCAAGTTCCTAGCTTTGTGACCCCAAGAAACCCAAGGAACACCACACAACTGATTTGTCAAGACTAATGAGACTCCAAACTTTCATTTTTCATTTCTTACTTTGACCATTTGCATTCTTAAACCCTAATGTTTGCATTTGTTTCTTGCAATGAATTGCCTTTCTTTTGTGGTAGTGGAATTGTATCCTCATTTGTGCAGGCGTGAATAAACAAAATATTAGATATCAGAAGAACAACACTAACAACAACCTCAAGGGAGGATATACTGTACTCTAGAAAAGACAATGTAAAGCTGTATGTCTTATGTATGCAGGATTTATTTCAATACAAAATATTAACTCCACAAAATTCAAAAGCATGTTACATGGTGAGTGGTCGGGAATCTTAGGCAGCCATATGGATTTTGTGCTTGGGGTGACTTATCAGTGGATTTTATATTTTGCATTGAAATAAATTCAGAATGCATATGACATATAGCTCTATGTTGACTTTTATAGGGCAGAGTATATCCCCATGGGGTTGTCGTAAGTGCTGTTTTTCATGTTACTGATTGCTTTTGTTACCAGGCACCATGCAGGTTCCTTTGAGCTCCTTTTCTTGTTCTCTGAGAATGTTTGGCATATTGTGAGCCCTACATCAAAAACACTTTCATGTCCAAGATGTACAGGGCCCAACAGCACAATCTCTCTGCCTGTGCACTGGGCTCTGTGGGACATACATGTAGTCAGACACCAACCACTTTCATGCTAGGACCCTTGAGTCTGTCAGGATATTTGCAGGGCCCTGTGGGCCTGTATGGTCTAAAATTCTAATCACCTCCATGCCAGCATGCACAGGGCCCTTTGGACCTTTGCCAACACAGTGGTCTATCTGGTTGCACACAGGGTCCTGTGGACCCAGGCCACAGGCATGCACTAACTACTGCCATTCTAGAACAGGCATAACCCTTTGAGCGATGCACTAAAATAAGAGTCTGACTGCCTGTCAATGACTCCACACAATGCTTTGTGGAGACTGCATAAAATAAAGTAACACAGCCAAGCCACAAGAAGCATATGTTACAGAACCAATCAAAAATATCAAGAAATCTCCTTTCAAAACCCTCACAAAATAAAAAAATCCTCATGAAACCATTTTCATATGTCACAAAACCTTCCTCATGAAATTATAACCCTGTTTTGGTTTTGTCACTTGTGCCAGCCAGTTTCCATTTTCTGTTTACAAAATGGCCATTTGTTTGCAAACTATAAAAAAATCACCCACACAACTTAAAGTCTCAAACACAAGCTACAGCCATGAAATCAGGTACTGGCGGTTATAAGTGTCACAGATCAAAACAAGAATGACCAAACCGTGCATGTGGTGACAATACTATACCTAACTCATAAAGCCATAAACATTATTATGGTTTTGTCACGCATAAGTCTTAAAATTAGTATTTACACTAAAAGTGGCAATGCATATCAACAAAAGTACCAGGAATTCTCCTTTCACAGAATGCTGACTGCTCAATCCACAGACTACCCTCCATACAATTTTCTATTTGATTTTTATGGTTTTGTGACTGCCAACTCTCACAAAATCTAATTTTAATATCACAAACCCTGTTTCAATTGATAAACCCATTAAAATTTGTCACAAAATGTGCTTATCCTTAGAACATTCATTTTTACAGAATAAAAACATAACTCAATTTTGCAAATGTCTCAAAAACTGTGAAAGTTAGGATAGAACTAATTAGCAAAGAATCATCCTTGGACCAAGCCCTATCAAACCTGAAAGTTTTGGATTTTAATTTCCAAATGTTTTGAGCTATTCATGAACAAATAAAGGTCTTCATTTTGAAGGAGGTTATGCATATAGTGTATGGTGAGGGCTTGTTGTGGATAGAAATCCATCGTAGCTGACATGTTGCTGTACCACAGTTCAAAGGTTATGGAACACAATAATACCACACTGTGCTACAACAACATTTCAGTTCTTTTAGAAGAGCATGAGCCACAGAAACCATAGGCTCAACCAGATAAACACTTCGCAGCGGTGGCTGCACAATCATGAACCCACGACTCGGACAGGATCAACCAGATATAATGGAAAAATGCAGGATCAACCCGATATGTGCACCTAAATAAAAAATAAAATGCAGTATCAACCAGATGTTTAAAATTACTTATAAAATCAAAGTTTGTTCCTTGTAGTTCACGTTGTCTCACCAAGTGAGGAATACTGCCACCATTCTTCTTGTTGAAAATCCCTCAACACCTGACTGGCAATCAAGAAAGGCTACACTACAAATGTAGGGATGTCTGGTCCCTAGCAACCACATGTAACCCTAGCAACTACCCTAACTACGGAACAGGACATGGCAATGAACAATTTCTGTTCTCTGTTTAAACCATAAAAAGTGCTAAAACTGTATTTACTTTCTTTAGGGGCATCATATACAATAAAAAAATACTGGATGGGCAACTCTATGTCCCAGCCAGTGTAATCTCTGTAGGGGTTCTGACTCCCACAGACCTCTCAAGCTCCCCTCTTGAGGTTACAGGGTATTGGAACCCTCAGTGGCACAACACACTGCTTGTTCATAGTTGCCCATCCAGTATTCCTATTTACAGCCTTTAAGAACTTTGTAACTATTGAACCAATCATTGCTAAAGTCATAGAATCTAGAGATCCTTGTACCATCTTCTAGTATGCCAAATGTCAGGTGAATCAGACAAGCGACAGCTGATTTCTTAATGTGCAAAAATTGGGGTCTAACATTAAGCTGCCTACTAATTCGCACAAAATCTAAAATAGTATCTTAGTAAACCAGTTTCAAATGACCTAACCATGTAAAAATGGTCTTGTGTATAATTTTCTTATCCTTGGAGGATTCATGAAATCAGAAACTATTTTTGTTATCAACTCAAAATAAAAAATGTCCAACAAAACTAATTAGCAAAGAACTGTCCCTGGATCAAACTCTATCATACCTGAAAGTTTCACCTTTCAAATATAAACTATGTTTTGGCTATTGGCAAGCAAATCACAGCTCTTATATTTGGTAAATGTATATATATTAAACCTTCTAGAACTTTGCACCAACTGAAGTGATCACTATCAAATGTGCAGAATCCAGAAATCATGCCTTGACTCTGCACAATACCAATTTTCTGATTTTCAGATGAATCAGTTGAGTGAAAGGCCGTTAATGATCGTGGTGCAAAAATAGGGTTTAACATTAAACTGACTCCTTCACCCTAATATGCTGGTAGTACCATGCCTCTATAATATAACATGTCAAGATGGGTGCTTCAGTTGTATTAAGTAAATGGTAGCAGCAAAGATAAATGAAGTGCAATACACATACCCTACATTTTATTTGCTTTGTATGTTGATGCATTCTGTTTTTGGTGTACAGTAGTACAATTTAATTGCAGAGCTTTAGATGCCAGACTGCAACCAGAGATTAGTAGTGCCTATGTCAGAAATATAGATAGCAAAGTAAGTCTATGGAGACTGGTACCTACTTACAGGGTGTAACAGTATCGCTGCTCTCTGGAGAGATGCAGTCATGCACACAGTGGATTCTTCATAAAAGCTTAAATCTTGATTCAGTCACAGTTAAAAGATTCTTCCACCAGTCACAAAACTCATACAATCCAAACTTTTCAAAAGATTGTTGCTTAAAAGTAACAAAACAACTCCACACTGGGCTGCTGCCTCCTAGTGTATTTCACATTGGAAGGTGCTTTATTAAAGGATCAACTGAATAAAGATTTAAGCTTTTATGAAAAATGTACTGTGTACTTGACTCCATCTCTCCATGGAGCAGTGTATACTATTACACCCCTGTAAGTAGGTACTAGTCTCCATGGGCTTGCTTTGTAGCATGGGTTAAAAATTCAATCAGTATTATAAGACCGTTGTTGGAAATCAAGCTGGTTTTGGTGGTAACTGATCAATTTTACATCCTAAAAGCAATAGCACTTAAAGCAACAGCAAATTAAGAGGGTATGGGTATCATGATTGGTGAAGTCACCACACTAAGGGACCTCTTTCCAGAATCTTACAATAATCAAATTTGTCCTAGGGTCAGCAAAAGGACCTAGCAATTTCTGTCTTTGGGCTGAATTTATCAATAAAAGATTGCAGAACCAATTTAAGGGCAAACTGATTGACTTTCTCAATATCTGCTTGGAATTTAATATAAGCAACCACAATGTAGGAAAACAATAAGACTGGAGCCTGATGGACAAGTCATGTTTTGTGTTAATGAAACCTTTATAATCAAGGAGCTAGTGAACAAACAGAGCACATTGGATAACCTTGGAATTCACTTTGTTATAAAAACGAGGATACTCATGCTCAGATAAATCGGTAGAGCTTATACAACCTCCAAGAATTGGGCCTCTCTGATTGAGACATCAAACAAATTTGAGCTTTTAGCTACTTTAGACCAATGACAGCCCAAGATGGACAGCCGGGGACCACGGACTCATGCCAGGACCGGACTATAGATAGAGATGAAAATATTGTTGATGGCTCAGTCAAAACAATAATTTTGGACAATAACCTATGTCAAATATTATCTTCAAATTCTTCAGGGTTGGGTGCAAAAATAGGAGACCCAGAAACATGCAATTAAATTACCTGAACCAATTTCACATTATTGGTATTCAGGAAACCTGGGCATTGCAAATCTCCTCTTAAGTGGTTACACGGCTTACTGTAAAAGGCAACAAAAACAAAAATTTTGGGACAGGAATAGGAGGATTGGCCATATTTCTAAGGTTAAATAATAATATCACAACAGAAGAAATCGCTACTCATAGTTCTAGTATTTGGCAGTATAGCCTAGAGGTTAGGAGGAACGAGGTGTGAACGAGCTTGATACATCAGCAGACCAGACCGAGTTTGATTCTCACAACCTCAACTTGCATACTGTGTGACTCTGAGCAAGTCACTTAACTGCCCAGTGCTCCCAGGTCACCTCTGAAAACAGGCACTTGTGCCTAGCAGGCCTTACCTGGTTACCAAAGACTAAAATAAAAAAATTATAAAAAAATGTTAGCAGTAAAATTAATAGGAAATCATCCAATAAATATTTATTCTCACACATCAGGAAGCCAATATAGAGACCCCAATCATCTAGACTCACTAGAAAAATTAATCAACAATATCCAAACAGATCACCCTACAGCCAATATAGTGACTTTTGGAGATTTCAACACAAGGATGGGTTTATTACAAGGTTGCTCAGAGGACCTATCAGAGGCTCTGGCGACTCTCTCACACCATCCCTGAACACAAAAAAATTCTAGAGATCAAATCACCAACAAAGAGTAGCGCTACACAGAACAATGTGTAGGAACAACATGCTGCTTTTGAATGGCCAGTCCAATACTGATTATGAAGGAGAATATTCCTTTACGGACTAAAGGGGTCATCTCTAATTGATTATATGTGGATGAATTATTATCTATTTAACAGGAGCATGTATTTAAAATTAGTAACCAGAGCAGAAAGTGAACATAAGGCTTTGGAATTGGAAAATGGGCATGGGGACTTCAATACCAACAAAGGAATCAAGGCCCTAGAGTGATATCTATTGAATGGAGTTCAATTATAAATGAACATTTTAAGGATCTGTTAGAGAGCAGAGGAATATTGCCAAAATTAGCATTACTGGCTGACCAACCCATGGGCCCTTTATTAATCCCCTAATTCAACTCCATTACAAGTATGACAGCCAATATAATAACAAAAGAGTAGTTATAAACAAATTTAAGGAGTCAAAATGGTATAATAAAGACTGCCAGGCCAAAGGAAAACACTAAACAAAAGTTTAGAATTTTAAAACAGTTTCCAAGTAAGAGCAACAACAAATTAATGAATAAAGATAGAAAAGAGTAATGGAGATTTTAGATAAAAATAAGTGGAATACACCAAGCAATTATGGAAGGAACTCCATAATGCGGTTCTCAATAAGACAATAAATCTTTCTGGGACATCGTAAGCACTGGAATGGGTCATTACTCCTGAATCAATACACATATTGAACCAGACAGTTGGGTAAAACACTACAAGCTCCTGTCCTCTCTGGGATAACAGATCTCAAATACGATGGCAGGAAACAATGCCCAGATGCTGAAATCACACAGTCTGAGCTAGACAGAGCTCTTAATTCATTCCACAAAAAAAAGCACCGGGCCAGATGGGGTACCACTGGATGCAACAGCCAGAACTAAACTATTCTGGATTCCTTCTTTACTCAAACTCTTCAATTATATTTGGAGATCAGGGATATTCCCAAAAGTTAGAAACTAAATATTGTTGTACCAATTTTTAAGAAAGGTGACAAAAGGACCCCAGTTGCTATAGACCCATTAGCCTTTTGGACACTCTAGGAAAGGTTTGTATTAAAATTCTGAATAATAGATTGATGTTATGGGCAGAGACAAATAATATTATAGATGAAGCACAGGCAGGATTCATGAAATCACTCCCCAATAGACCAAGTTTATGTTCTAACTCACTTAATCCATAAATATAGGATTGTTAAAAAGCAAAAATATTCTGCACTTTTATAGACCTTAAAACCACCTTTGACCGGGTTAACAGACCACTACGATGGGACAGACTTGGTAAACTGGAGTTTGATCTGTCTGTATTGGAGATGATCAGACTCATGCATCAAGATAACTACACCAGTATCAGGTATGGTGACTCCGGGGAATTAAGCCCTTGGTTTATAAACAATATAGGAGACAAACAAGGCTGTACACTGGCCTCACTATTGTTTAATCTTTATTTTGGCACTGTTTTGAAAGACTTGTACAATCCTGACTTTCATCTACCAAAAATTGGGTTGAGAATGGTGCAGTTTCTAGCTTACATGAATGACGTTGTACTTTTTCATTCAGCCTGGGCATGTGCAGAAGCATCGGAAATTCCAGCTCGAATGCAAACATGCTGATCTGCTGGCTAACCATGACAAAACTAAGGTTCTTGTGTTTGGGGTAACAAGAGAGGTCACAACTATTATATGAATGCCTCCAAGACTGAGGTGGTAAATAATTTCTGCTATCTAGGACTTATGGTGAGCCACACTGGATCCTGGAAAACTCACCTAAAAAGTATTAAAAGTAAGCTGGAGGTTTTTCCAATTATATCAGCATTTTCATATAAATGTGAGGTGATCAGCCAATGGAAAACTAAGCGTGTCAAGAGCTAAAATTAAAAGCCAAATTCTCTATGGAGCTGAATTATGGGGACAGGAACTAAAAGGGTCTTTGGATTTTGGATTAAGCAAATTTTATAAAAATAGACTGGGACTCCGAATAGTGCCCCTTCTGCCTTGGTCAGGGCTTAGATTGGAAAGCTAGCCATAGTGTGCCTGTGTGCAGAGACAAATAAACTACTGGATCAGAACCTTTAGGAAGCCACCTAACAGATTCCCATGATTGTGTCTGGAAGAGGCTAATCTTTACTCTCACTCTAACAATATTCTTTACTCTCACTCTAACAATGTTTTCCCTTGCATGAAGGTTCTGGAAGAACTCATTAAACCATATGGGCTTTATATTTAGTCACTGACTGTTTAAGGCTTCCTATTGACTACATCAAATTAACAATAAATAACAAAATAATGGATAATTTTGCCCAAAAAGATTTAGAGGTCTGCCGACTATCCAAAGCCTGTCTGTGGATGTCCAAAAATTAAAAGGAACACAAATTTGAAAGATACCTTCATATCCTACCCTTCCTTTGCCTGAGGATCCTTCTAACTAGATTTTGTTTCAAGGTATTTGAGAGCAATAGGAAAACCGGATTATATCTAGGGGAAAAAATAAGGATTATAAGTGCAAATGTGGTTTGGGTGAAGATAGTGTAATGCACCTAGAGATTTTATGCCCTCTTTATGAGAAACATAGGACCTTTTGGTTGGGAAACATTAAATTCACAATCTTACCAGCCAATGCAATTATTGATATATCTATTTACAACGGCTGACCTCGTAATATTGAGTTCCGTGGTCTCATTCCTTAAAATAATTGATCAAAGAAGGTACCATTTAACCAGATAACTTTGGACTGAATACTAAAATGGACAGCTCCTGAAATCAACCCTTGATACAATATTTAATAAGTCTTAGTCAGATATGTATGATGTCTACTTATGACCTCACCACGAATGCTAGTAATTGCACTATCTGGTGCAATTCACTAAATTTATCTTTATATAAACTAATTCTCTTTTATGATTTTTTAAGAACAATCGGGTTAAAACTATTTTTATGGCCATTACTGAAATGGCTAACTTCTTGCTGTGAATCTTGTACTATCTAAATATCTGTGCAACTTAAATTAATCACAAGATTGCAGTTACTTTTATGAAATAAGTTGCTAGTATTTTAATGTGTAATAAGTCCTTATGAAATACTGTATGTGGAATTCTTTTACCATTTAAATGTTTTAAAGTCTTATTTATTCACTCATTTGTAATGGCAGTTTTGCCAATCAATAAACTTGAGCTTGAACTTGTATGGGTTATCATTTTAAAACCAATAGGGAAAGTAAGCTGTGATCATAGAGGAGTGTAGGCTATATTACAATACCACAAACACAACCATTGCTAGCACTGCCACGTATCATGTCAAGTCCACGTGGAACAAAAGGCATGGTCAAGAGTACATAGTATTTATGTCAAAAGATGGAAGAGTGAGTCGTGGAAAATAGCATTTGTGTGAGACTGTATAATTATGGGGTGCTAGAACTGCATGGTGTCAGAGTGCTGCCTGTGGGTCAATTTCACATGAGTGGGGTCCATGGCGGTGTGGTGTTAGAATAGTAAATCTTTACAAAAGTGACTTAATAGTGAAAAAGGAATATGTGTGAAAAACAAGGTGCTGCTGTATGGGTGGGAAGTGTGCAAGGTTTTGGTTTTGCCTTGCGTGTTTTTGTCTGCACTATTTCTTACCACTCGGTTTAATTTTTAGTGGTACTGGCGTGTATCCTACTGCCACATCAACACAGCCTACTGCAAGAAGCTATAGTAAATATTCATTGCTGGTCTCATGACTTTTATAACCCTCAGTTTATAGTCTGCTTATTCCATGCCTATTACTACAAAGATTTGTGGCTGACCTATAGAAGCCAAACTGATGAAAAGAGACAAAAAATTAACAAAACCAAATGCTCATGGGCCATCATTTTCATCCCTATAATCCACTACTACTCTCGTCCTACCAGTTGATCATTTTGCTGTTGGTCTCTTATACTCTTTGTTGACTTTATTGTGCTTATTATTTCATTAGTTTTCAATGTGGTGTACTGTCAATGGCCTTTGCTGAAGTTCAGATAGACTGCATTTATTGTCTGACCCCTATTCACTTTACTAGTTACTCTCGATGAGAAGACAAATGGGTTAGAATGGTAGGCTTTTCCTTTGTCAAACAATGGTGTATGCTAGAGAACAGCCCATTCACTTCCATGCACTGAACCATTACATTTTTATGATTAATTGAATCACTTTGCACAGCCTAGAGTTATGGTTCACAGCTCTGTAGTTTCCAGGATAAGACCTAGCCCACTTCTTGAATATGGGATGACATTGGCTGTTTTCCTGTGTTTGTGTACTATCTCTGTAAAGTGTTCTAAAACATATAAACCCAGGGCTCAGCCAGAACCACTTTTGCCTCCGTTATCCCCAGGTGAACACAATCTGGACCCTGTGATTTTCCTGGATTTACATCCTAAGACAGATCCTAATAAGTTTGACATGGACCTTCTCTACTTCCTGTTCATCCTACACCTCTCCCTTTAGTTATACTGCCAGCTGGACATGCTCTTTAACTCCATGGCTAAATAATGACAGATAAGTAGTTATTTGGTGCCCTTTTCCTCCCTGCCTCGCTTCAGCAGTCTCCCAATGATCAGGGGTCTCTTTATCCCTGACCCTCCCTTATTCCTATGTATGCACTGAAACAAAGGTTTATTAGCCTCTTTGATATGAGATCCTGCAGTGGTAGGAGCTAAAGTGCTGCAGGAGTTTCCAGTCCCTGTGTGGATGCTCCCGCCATCTGCAATGATGCACTTGCAGGGTTAGGAGCCAACAGCTGGCCCGATCTTTCCCTGGTGTCTAGTTCACCCCCTACTGATCGCCAGCCTGATGTAAAATATAGTTCCCTGGTGTCTAGTGGTCATCCCCAGCTGGCTCGATGTATAATGAAATTCCCTGGTGTCTAATTATCCCCAATGCTGCTCAAAGGCCTGATGTAGAATAAATTTCCCTGGTGCCTAGTGGTCCACCTCCATGCTGATCACCAGCCTGATGTAAAATAGAATTCCCTGGTGTCTAGTGGTCTCCTCCTACTCTGAATCCAGGAAAATCACAGGGTTCAGACACCAGGGACATATACATTTCTTTCACATTGGGCCAGTGATCAGCAAGAGGGGACACTAGACATCAGGTAATTTTATCTTACATCGGGCCAACAATTGGTGGGGACCGCTAGGCACCATGGAATTCCTATTTTGCATTAGGCCGGTGATTACAGGTGGGGGCATTAGACACTAGGGAATTGTATTGTTGGGCCAGAAACTGGGAGACGGACCACTAGAAACCAGGGACAGTTCCAGTTGGTTGAACAACTTATTCTGTGCCAAACTCCACCAGTGGAGTTGTCAAACTCTGCTGGAGGAGTTTAAACTCTGCATTCACAGGCTTTTTGCGGAAGTGAATTTGGGCTTCACACCATGGACTAACTCCTCAAAATGAGGAAAATCCACAAATTAATCCATGGAGCAGAGTTTCCCAACTTCATCCATCTCTACTCATAACATCACTAATTTTCAATATTTTCCTCAAACATTCAACATAGCTGTTTTCACACCACCTAATAAACATTAAGGTGCAATTTTTCAAGTTCTGAATGACATGTTTTCACACATGTGGTGCAACATGACATTTCAGTCAGTATTCTATAAATGCCACATCATGTTTATAAGGTGGAGTCATAAAACAACTATCTTAAAAATCTGGAGTCAAATATAAAAAAATAGTAACTATTAAGAAACTTGTGTAGTAGCAGTGCTTTGTGATCCAATGCCAGTGACCTGAGCTCAGTGGCCCAGCTGGATGAGCCAAAGTTGGGGATGGTACTGTCATGCAACACCATCCCCTGGCCTAGGAGTAGCTGCAAGGTTGCTTGTATGGGCCCAAGTACTGTACCACATGGTGGAGACAACTCTTCTGTTGGTATAGGGCCATGCACCTCTGCATCTATAGGGTTCTGCATGAAGAAAGTTACAACAGATTCTGTTGACAACATTGGTGAAACATACTTCTCTACCTTTGAAGAAGGTATCACAATGAGGCACTGGCTTAAAACTGTACCTTGTGCTTCAGACAGGAGGCTACAGGCTGTAGGGAAAGGGGTGAACATTAGAGTTCACAAGCGAAGGAAGACCCGCCACTGATTCACAAGATTCCAGAGACCCAAAACCTAATGTTTTTTCCTTTTGCCAGTATGTTACACACCAGTATGTTAGGATTAAATTAGTGTTTGTGTCAAAACCCTCATTTCTGACATGTTACAACTTGATCATCTTAGGAACTAGGATTTTTAAAATTGATGTGTACCCTCTCAGTCCTAGAGGCTAAGTACATGTTAGTTTGTGTAACAGTTGGTTTGGTAATTTTAGTACTGTGAAGTGCTGAATGAAAGAAAATTCAGCCAAGTTAAAACTGTTTTATGCAAGGATAAAATACACCATTAAAACATGAAACTTTCAGATGTACTAAATATTGTCCCACAATAGTGCCTTTCATTTGTTTCATGACAAGAAGAGTCTAAATTAAAAAGTGATAATTGTATTTAGACAGCACTGTGGGCATATGTGCAAATGACAAAAAGAAAAAAAGACAGCCAGAAACAATATCTGAAAAACTTGAACTTTTTTCATTCATGATTTTCTACCAAGCCAATCAGGAATGAAAACAAAACTTATGTTTTCCCCTCACCCACAGCGGTGCCACCCCATCACCCACCCAATACTAGTGATGCTGGTGATTTAGTGCCTAACCCTGCCACTGGTCCCATTACTAATTACTGTTGGTCAGGTGCCCAACCCTGCCACCCAGTACCCTAGTCACTATGATTAATGATGGGTAATTGCCCTACCCCAACACCAGTGACCACCACTTCACTCCACCCCAACAGATACCCCACCCTCAGTCACTATGATTACTTCTGGTTGAGTCTTCATCCCCACTGCAAGTACCCTTGATCCCACTCACAACACAAACACCCATCCCCCACTCACTGTCTGTGATGTCCTCCATTGTCTTCCACCAGCACAAAAGTAAAAATTAACCCCCAACTGTTAACAACCATCTTGAACCTATTCTACCCAACCCAGACCACCCCAAGACATACACTGTAAATGGTCCCTGCAGTGGGCAACCAGCACAGCCCACACTTCACCTCATCCAGTTACTGTCATTTGGTCTGGTGAATCTGCACCATTTGGTACCCTAAAAGGACTAAAAAAAAAGTCCCTCCCACGAATTGCACTGCACATGTAAAGGACTTCAGGTTTCTTAGCCCACAAAAGGTGATTTTATGTCCTCAAAAACATATTTTGAGGCCAAATTCAAATCCAAAGTTGTGTGGACAAGAGGAGAAGAGTTAAGAATTCTGGTTCCACCATGCCATGGTGACATGGAATTTGCCAACCATCAGCACAGCGATGGCACAACACCACCAATTGGTGTTGTGTCATCACTGGGAACTAGTGTTTTTGCGTGGGAGGCCTCACCCTCACACACCTACACTTAAATTAACCAATTTGGAGGTGAACACCCTGGAGGCAACAGTGTGGGAACTCAGCAGACCATCACAGTAAAATGTTGAAAATGTTGCTGTGATGGTCTTCACTGTATTCCCATTGCTGTTGCAATGTGACACCAAGAATTGTAACCCTCAAATCTGAATTTTCATTTTAAAATTGCTGCATTATGATTGCTTGAAAAACACCCCAGAAGAACTAAGTACCAATAAACATGAACTGTGCATATGCTGGGACTTTTTCACTGTTTTTGTTATCACCGTAAGCAGTAAGACATGACCAGGTGTCCACTGTGCTGATTTCCAATGCACACCCAGGGTGTAATGAGGCTGAATACCACAGGTGAAGTGCTGTCAGGCCCTGAAGTGCATTGTGCCATCATTATGCTCATGATAAAGTGTCTTAGTGAGCTTGTAAAATGGTTAACTGTGAAAACTGAAAAATGCCAACTTTTTAAAATTAAAACCAGTATTTCTTTTTGTCACAAGTAACTAGTAAAAAGTAGTCCCTTACCAGCTGTCATGCATCTGTTTATCCACACATTCAACAGATAGAATATTTATCTTGGAATACAGGAATTCAATCCTCTGCAGAGTTCTACTGACCAAATGTTCAAATCCCCCACAAACACACACAGAACAGAAGGCCTCCGTAAGGCTAGGGATTCAGTTTGTATTTGAAGCAGGGCAAGTGGCAAAGATTTCCTTAGTAGGCAGATAAGGATTGGGGGAGGGTGATGGAGACACCATGGTCAAAAGAGAAGCTCAAAAGTAAAACTTTGACTAGTACTTCATTTAAGTTGTGTATGTAAGGCAAGGAATATAAAGGAAAATAACATTTTATCAGTTTGCTTGTTTAAGTTTTAGGGCCTAGGTGATTTTTGTTTGAGTGAGTATAGGTGGCAGTCATGTTTTTAATGGGAGTCTGGAAGTTTAAAAAAATGATACTGTTGGTGTGCTGTGTCCTGATTGCCAACATTTTTTAATTAGATCCTATTTCCCCAATGACAAATGATGCATTGTTTCCCATTGCATATATTTGAAGCTGTATCACCTACTTTTAACAAATATTCAAAATCAAGCAATTTTGGCTAACCTAATGTGTTATATAAAACAGCGAAGGAAAAGTGCTGTGCGCTATGAAAACAATATAATCTCAGGGACTGAAGAGCTCATAAAAACACTCACCCATGGCGCCATGGTTTATGCAGTATGCTCTTCAGCCCCTCAGTAGTAATATTTCTTCTACACAACATGCTTCTGTTGTGTGCATGCGTGTGTGTGTGTGTGTGTTATGTGTATGTGTGTGTGTTTATGCAGTGGGGTAGACACTATAATCAGTTTACATAAATCATTGATCTCACTGCAAAACAATGAGCAGTAACATAAATGCATTTATCTAAACAGTTACATTTATCTCAATAGTTGCCATGTCATCCACCACCCCCACCTGTCTGGCCAGCACTACTTCCCTCCTTACAGTTAGCCACTGCAGCTTACTTTGCTGCCCCAAGAAACAGAAATACACAGTACCTTTTGGAAATATCGGAATCCACTGGTCTTCTGCTTCTATCACCTTCTGTTCACTTTCCTGCCCATAGTAAAACAAAATATACTGGTATAACCACCCAGTTCCCTAGGGTTACTAGAATCCCATCACTGTCAGTGCTAGGTAGGGAAAGCAGCTGGTAAATAACTGGTTAAATGGATCCACCTGCTCCCTCTCTGTTTACTTGGTTTCAGCTAAGAGGAGAGAGGTGATGTCATTAGAACTCTCGCAGCAGCATAAGCCACGGTAGCTAGCTGTGAGTGGGGAGCTTTAGAATTATCAATCAGTGTGAGGGAGTCTGTGAGTGGAGTTCAGTATGAGTAGTTGGAGGGTGAGGAGCTGCAGTGTGGCTCTAAGGACAGCCTATTTTTCTCACCCTAGTGCTGAGAACCATCTGACTGCCAATAGAAGTGGTGGAAACCATCTAACAGTAGTTCCTGATTTTCTTCTCATCCCCACTGAGATGAGAAGGACTACAGAATGGATCCAAGGTTTAATCCCTGACTTTGACCCAGGACATTGAAGCTGCCTTTTGTGTACAACCGTGAGTAATCTGACTTTGGGTATCCCAGGAGGAATGTACATGTGTTTTCTTTTGGGGTGTGCTCTGACAAAGGGAACCGTGCACCAAGTTCTGTTCTTTTGAGACTGTTCTCATCTTTCTTAAAGTTGTCTGACAATTGTGAGTCCCCAGTGTGACCCTGACCCATTGTTCAAGACTTTAATTTACACTCAGAAGTAGTGTGTTTCTAATGCTGAATGTGATAGTCATTCTAAGATGCATAGTTCTACTGATTTACTAAATGTTGAGGTGTAACTCTGAAAGAATGGCTGGGTATGGACTGTGGAAGATGATTAATCCCCAATCTGGAGTGACCAGTTTAGCACTACAGGTTCCATAAGGGTGCCTGTTTTTTCAGGATATGGTGGACAATGCCTGAAGAGAAAGTTTACCCCTGGTGTGGGTTCTGCTAATTCTGAGCACCATTGTGCTCCATCTGGCCAGTTGCCACATTGCCAAATGTTTAAATCCTATGCCATATGAGAAATCGTGTGCTCTGTTGTGGCCAGTGCCATTAGAAGAGATGCATTTTTCAGCTGAGGCTTTGCATTGAAGAGAGTTCAAAGTCCTGTGCAATATGGGATGTTTAGAGTTTCTGTCTGCTACAGATATTGGTGTTCTGCATTGCCTTGTGCCACAAAGTATAAACCCTTGGGGTCCACCGTTGCTTTTGTATACCATTCTTTGGAATAAAGCCACACTCTAGAACCCCAACCTGGTTTGGACATTCTTGTTTACTGGCTTTCTGTGTGGAATTACTGGGTATCCCTCCAGAAGTACAGACTTAGTATAGCCCTAGGCAAAAGTTCTCTCCTCAGGACCTGGGTTTAGTGATGGTCATTTGTCTGTAATATTGTGTTCTGTACCCCACCCCTCTCTTTCCCTTAGACAGAAAAATATGGGAGGTGTGCTTAGTAGTTAAACAAGTGGCCAGTGGGGGTTACATTAACAATCTATTTTTATTTAGCTGCACAATAAAGCACACTGTAGTATTCACTTTTGTACCCTCACCTGCTCTCACTCTTGCTCCACATGCTCCTGCTCATGCAATTGCTTCCAAATACTAAAAACGCTTGCCAGGAAGCACAAGAGTTTCAACACTGTCCTGGTATTTCTCCTGATACAAATAAGTTCAGGAACATCTGCCAGAACTAGACACACAGTGGATTCCCTGCAGGGGAGGGCCTCAAACAACTGGTACAACAACCCACAAGAGACAGGGCTATCCTAGATCTAGTACTGACTAACAGGAAGGGACCACAGATCTCCAGGTAGAAGGTCACCTGGGGCCAGTGACCATCACATGGTATGGTTCAATTTGGCTACTACATCTAAATCATCCCATTCCAAGGAAATATGGGACTTCAGAGGAGCTGACTTTGATAAGATGGCCAACAGAGTTAAGCTAGCCCTGGCAAAAGAAACACAGGTGAGGGGTACAGACAAAGTGGGCAAGCATTAAGTTTGCAATACTTGAAGCAACATCCCATTGTGTTAGACAGAAAAGGAAGTGCAAAGAAGAAGGAAACCACTTTGGTTCTCAAATACAGTAGCAGAAAAGGTCAGAGCCAAGGCTGGCCTTCAGGAAATATAAGGGAACACAGCGGGATGAAGATAGGAGGCATACCAAACTGCCCTAAGGAAGCAGGGAAGGCAGTAAGGCAGGCAAAGTCCCAAACTGAGGAAACACTAGCACGAACAGTAAAAGAAGGTGACAAGACTTTCTATAGCTACATTAGTGAAAGGAGAAAGTCCAGATGGGGTATTGCTAAGCTTAATGGAGAAAAGAGAGCATGTGAGGAGGAGGACCCTGTAAAAGCATCTATCCTAAATAGATACTTTTGCTCAGTATTTACTGAAGAGAAGGTAGGCAGGGCCCACAGCTCAACACCATGGACACAGGGGAGGGAGGTGAGCACTACTCCTTCACAAAAAGGGTCCTACAAGAGCTTGCTAAGCTCAGGGTGGATAAGGCAATGGGACCTGATGGCATACATCCCAGGGTACTTAAGGAGCTAAGGGTGGAACTAGCAGAGCCATTAACAGAACTGTTTGGTGAGTCTCTGAGCACAGAGGTCCCAGAAGACTGGAGAAGGGCTCATGTGATCCCGCTCCACAAGAGTGGTAGCAGGGAGGAGGCAGGGAACTACAGACCAGTCAGTCTTACCTCAGTAGTGGGCAAGATTATGGAGGCACTCCTTAAGGAAAGGATAGTGCAGCACCTGGAATCCATAGGGGACAGGATCCAAGACAGCATGGGTTTACAAAGGAAGGTCCTGTCAAACTAATCTCATAGATTTCTTTGACTGGGTAACCAGAGTGGTGGACCAAGGGGAGCAGTTGATGTCGCCACCTTGACTTCAGCAAAGCTTTTGACACTGTTCCACATAGAAGATTGATAAATAAGCTGGGTAGACTGGGGTGGGTCAAAGTTGGTCAACTGGGTGGCAAACTGGTTAATGGACAGAAAATAGAGAGTGTGGTAAATGGTATACAGTCAGAAGAGATGCAAGTCACAAGTGGGGTACCTCATGGATCAGTCCTGGGGCCAGTCCTCTTCAACATCTTCATTAGTGGACCTTGCAGATGGACTAGAGGCAAGGCTTGTCTGTTTGCAGATGACACTAAGATCTGCAACAGAGTAGATGATCCAGATGGGGTGGGCAGAATGAGGAGATCTGGATAAACTAGCAAAATGGTCAGAAGAGTGGCAACTGGGATTAATACAAAGAACTGCAAGATCATGCACATAGGAAGAGAAACCCTGAAGCCACCTATAGGCTGGGAGGGTTGCTAGCAGTCACAAAGGAAGAAAGAGACTTGGGCATCATCATCACTGATGACCTGAAATCATCAAGCAGACCTCTAAAGCAGTAGGTAAGGCTAGGGGGTGCTAGGGTGTATTAGTAGGGTATCTACAAGTCATAAGAGGAGGTAATAATTCCTCTTTACAAGACACTGGTTAGGCCCCATCTGGAGTACTGCGTGCAGTATTGGAGGCCACACCTTCACAAGGACATTAACCAAATTGAGGCAGTCCAGAGAAGGGCAACCAAATGGTGCAGGGACTGCATCAGAAGACATATGAGGACAGATTAACAGAGCTCAATATGTATACCCTTGAGCAAAGGAGGAGAGAGGTGATATGATCAAGGCATTCAAACACCTTAAGGGCATTAACAAGGTGAAAGAGTCTAACATGTTTAAATATAAGAAAATAGCAGGACAAGAGGACACAGCATGAGACTAGAGGGGGCCAATTAAGGGGGAATGTGGGAAATTCTTTTTGACAGAAAGGGTGGTGGATGCATGGAATGGCCTACCTCTAGAAGTGGTGGCTATGAATACAGTGCAGGGCTTCAAACAGGCATGGGATAGGCATAAGGGAGCAATACAAATGAGTATGAATAGATAGACCACTGACAGAGCAAAGGCCAATGGCACATTTATAAGGTAGAAAAGAAATGGGCAGACTGGATGGGCCTTAGGTCCTTATCTGCCATCAACTTCTATGTTTCTATGTTTCAGCAATATAAAATTCATCTAATTAAACACCACTGTTCCTTTTCTAATGGGTGTCCTGCTAATCTATTCTGCTTTCACCAAAGCCACTCCGCCATTTTCTATTAAATGTTTTGGAGCTTATGCAGCTCTGCAATCAACAATGACACTGCAGTGTCAGTGCATTATCGTAATGGAGTCTCTATGGCAATGACTATAGCAGCAGACTACCCGAACTGTTGAGGACACTATTTCACATAAAAAAATCCACATATTTTGCCAAAATTCATAAAAAAAAAAAGCTAATAAAGAAGCCCCAGCAAATACATGGGCCTGGATAGTCCAGACTGCATGGAGCTGTGGCACAAACCTGGGTGCAGCACACAAAACTGTGCAGGGCGTTGACTGGGCGATTTTCACGGAGCTGTGCCACGCACAGCATCATTGAATATCACACCTGGCCACCTGCAATGCACATTGCACAGTGGCACTGCACCAACACAAGTGGCGAGAGGAGCAGGGGATGCACTAGCAGAAGTTCTGTTGCGCCATGTGCAATGACCGCGACATTCAAAAGTACAGATGAAAATAGCCATAATGTATGTATATACAAATGGGGCCATTTGCATGTCATTATGGCCCCATTTGCATGCAGGTGCGCCCAATCCCCAGTGACTTGCACTTCAGCGCTTCTGCCAGGCAGCAGCTGCTGTGGACTGACGCCCCTGCACAGTGCGGCATCCACCCTCTGCCTGATCGCGGCATATGTAGATTTAATTAGTCATCCAATTTCCCTGGTGGTCCAGTGGACCGCTTGCAGCCAGATCATGGGCATCTGTGTAAAAATATAAGTCCAATATCCTGATAGTCCAGTGGACCGCTTGCAGCTCAATCGCGAGCATCTGTGTAAAATATATGTCCAATATCCTGGTGGTCCAGTGGACCACTTGCAGCCGATCGTGGGCATCTGTGTAAAATACAAGTCCAATATCCTGGTTGTCCAGCGGACCATGTATCCTGATCATGGGCATCTGTGTAAATATATGTCCAATATCCCTGGTGGTCCAGTGGACTGCTCGTAGCAATTGCAGGCATATGTAATCATAAGGAGGGCTCCAATATCCCTGGTGGTCCAGGTACTCCCTCCCTACCCGCCCACTGAGCCCCACTGCCCGCTCCCCCCTGGTCAACGGCGGGCGGCAGCTTCCTGCCTGCTGCCCTACCACTGCGATCACAGTGTATGGTAGGGTTGTACTGGTCCAGCATGAGCCAATGGGTGTGCAGCTCCATGCTGAGCACAGTCTGTGATATGTGAATGGATCCATTCACATATCTGACTATGGAGTGTGGTATGGGCTGCACGCCCATTGGCCTCACACTGTGGACAACAGGTGTACAGCCCTACCATACACCGTCAGTCAGCGGGCGGCGGGCAGCAGGCAGGTGGGGTGCTGTCGCCTGCCACTGACTGGGGGTGAGGTAGTGGGCCCAGTGGCGGTGGGGAGGAGGTACTGCTGAACCACCAGGGATATTGAGCTCTTATGATTACATATGCCCATGATCGGGCTGCACGCCGTCCACTGGACCACCAGGAATATTGACATATCCTCTACACAGATGCCTGTGCTGGCTGCAAGTGGTCCACTGGACCACCAGGGATATTGGACTTATATTTTACACAGATGCCCACAATCGGGCTGTGTACTGTCCACTGACCACCAGGAATATAGGACTGCTTTTCTTTCAACAGATGCCTGTGATTGGCATGAGCGGCGCCACCACAAAGGTGCAGCCGAACTCAGTGGCCACCACAGGTGGCAGCTGCCATGTTGTGCCTTGCAATACGGCAGCTCACCTGTGGGTGGCCAGCAGTTGTTCCTTTTTTTGGCTCACCTGTGCAAGTGCAGGGGTTGCGATGCATGGACTCAGCACATCCCGGCTGAATATCAGGATGTGCAGAGTATGCATGGCACGCCTCCCACCTGCACTGCATACATTACTGATGCACCCCGCACATCGGGATTTGTGCCAGGCACACCACATTTGAATACTGTGCCGGGTGCAACCTTCTGAATATCCAGGCCATGGTCCTTACCTATTTCATAAATGAAATATGTAATGGGACTGGAGACACCTTATTTTAAGTTTCAAGCCATTACAATTTAAAAAAAATAGAGGTAAGTTAAAAAAACTTTTAGTTAACAACTATAAATAAAACAGAAACAACTGAAGTTACATAACTGAATATAAATTTAAATTATATCTTGCACTTTCATAGAACTTCTTGTATGTAAATTGGCTAATGCATCAAGCTGATAGTCGACCCAGCTCATATTTAACTGGAACATTCATGTACAATGTATAGATGAGACAGAGATGTTGTGAGTTATGAATTTAGAACGTAAATAGAACACCAAAGGGTTCAGGTCTCGGGTACCTACACTCCTAACGGTGTAGTGTAGCCTATATTCCTGAATTTCCAATTTGGTAAAAAGTCCCAATGTGAATCTTTCTTCCACCTTAATAAATAATAAGCTTTAAATCATGTCAGAATTTTATTACAGTAAGAATGAATAACATGTCCTAAAACCACACAATTGTCTCTAACTCTTAGATATATGATAAATATCACATTGAAAGAATGTTGTAAAATGTGCATGATCATATTTTAAAAACATTCCCAAAAGTTGAATCCATTACTACTTGTGAGCATATGCAGTGTGAACAGCCCTTAAATATAAATTCTAAGAGTTCTTAAAATCTAATCAGTGAGTCAAAGACTGTTAAATCCTGAGACAAAAACAAAGACAGAAGAATCTGAGACGGAGAACCATAAAATTTATCTGGAACATTTCGAAGACATAACTTCCTTTGAGGATCATAAAAGGGAAAAAATACTATATGTTCTAAATCATTTATGTCCACAGAGCCACAATTACAAAATGGAGATTGGACATTATTTCTGTTCTGTTTATAGAAAAGTTGCTTGCTTTTATGTAATTTAAGTTGAAAGCTTGTAAACAGAATACAGGAATCCTTATCCAGAATTTTTATTTAACTATCCCTCTCTGTTAAAGTATTTTGATAAACTTAAATGCGATACCTCATGTATGTTATAAACTCATATGCAATACCTTATTTATATTCACTTGAGCAGTCTGACCTTGGGTACTTACGTGTGGCTTATGTCACTTGTGAGGTTACTCGAGATCAAACTGCTCCAGTGAAGATAAATAAAGTAACAAACTGGTCCCTATTGCATAGTGTGTGTGTGTGTGTGTGTATATATATATATATGCAGTGCCTGTGAGAATAAATATGAATTGTGATATCAAGCTTCAAACCTTTTGTCAACAACTATTCTCATATTATCATCTTACACCTGTCACAGTGAACATCTAACCAATGGAAGCACAGCTATTACACTGCTTGATGAAATCACAAAGGAACTGTGCTGTATTCTGAGAAAACTGGGAACTCAAGCATAAGCAGTTTAATCTTCATCAGTTCAGACTGAAGCATTGCATAAATCAAATATGCCATGACTCTTACAAAAATATGCTGGATGTACTACGTGTTTGCATACCACGGTAAGACATATTCATATATATTACATGGATGGAGCTTTCCTCATTAGAAGTTTTTAACAGTTTTTTCCTGTATAATAACTATCAATTAAAATGATATACCATAGTGGTTATCTCAATGTATATATCATGGCAATTAAAGCACCACACAATATCATTAAAAACAATAATAATTAGCCCAATAACACTTAAATAACAATAAATTAATAATCAAGTAAATGTGAACCCATATTAAATACCGACATAGCCTGACACAAACCTGTAACAGAAAAAAATCATATCACACCACAAAAACTCTCAAAAAGTCCAACCCCCAAAAAAAAAAAGATTATAATCTTGCAATCACATTATGAAATGCTGCAAACTCAACACATCTTTAATCAAAATCTTAGAACTACAGCCCCTACAAAATGTAGCACTACATAAACTATCCCTACCCTAAAAGGCCTATTGCTAACAAACCACTCTCTCCATGCTGTTCCTTGCCTCACTCATCAAATGCTCATGTCCCTTGAAGTTCCACCATGCCTCTCACCAAATGTTGATCTCAACAATGCTTCCGTGCTTCAGAAACCATCACTGACCAATCAATATAAAGTAAACTCCAGCACTTCTCCTCTGTGAGTTATAAGACAACCAGTGTGCTATACCTGGTTAAACAACTAAATAAAAAAAAATTACAATGCTTCCAGTATCCTCAGCTGCACCCCACATCGTCAGAGTACATGTGTGCATGTGCACAAGAATGGATCATGTGTTAAACACCATCGTGAGGAACTAAGACACCACGTGCAGGCAAACACCAGGAAATGACTGTAATCACAATCAACCTAAAATGTAACACTCTACCACCATCTTAATGCATTATTTGAACCACAAAATTGACACCTGTAATGCACTAATGAAATACCATCTTGGGAGCTCATGAGGTAACTGCCTTGTGACTAATTACCTTATGATCTCTCTTTGATGGTATTATCCTAATACAAGCACATACACTGTATATACAACTGGAATGGAAATAAACTGTGTAACTACAGTAAATAAGCAGTAAGACATGGCAGGATGTTGGTTGTCTGGGGTTAATGTACACTCAAGTGCATAATGAGGTATGAAGTGATTATGCTGAGTGTGTGTAGCACCTGGAAGCACAGTAACCCCAGACAAACAATGACCAGGAGTGCCTTATTGTACTAATAAAATGAATAAACTGAGAAATAATTTAGAAAACAAAAGAGCCACTTTTTGTTAAAAATATGTATTTTCTTTTGTTAAAAATAACTAGTAAGAAGAAAAGTAATCCCTCCCCATCTGTCAATCGTCTCCACAAGGAGTTAAAACTGATGCCTCTAGTGATTACCACCCCATATCGTGCAACTCATTCTCTCAAAGGTGCTGCAGAGACTGGTCAGCAAGCAACTGACTAACACCTATGACAGCACCGAGTTCCTTGCCTTGTCAATTTGATTTTGTCCTAACCCTTCCACTTCCACTTCCCTTTGCAGAATCTCAGACCATATCCATTTTCACATGGACCTGGGGTAGGCACTGGGGCAATATTCATGGCCAAGATGTTTGATACTGTTAATAACTCCCTGCTGTGTTTGTAGATTAATGTCCTCTGGGATCTTAGATTCCACTTTCTCTGGTTCAAATTTTTTCAGTCAGGTGGATCACAATCTGTGAAACAGAGGTACTCTGTCTTCATCCCACTTCCAGTCACTGCAGGAGTACCCCAAGGATCTGTACTGGAACTCCATTTTACAGTTTCATAAATGGCCTCAAGTGTTCCCCAACCTCCTGTAATACTATATATATGCTGGTGACACTGCTGTCTTCATCTCAGGAGCTTTGTCCTCCACCCTTGTACAGGCCTTACAGCTCAATGTCTCCTGTGTCAGAACTGGTTCCAAATCAACCAATTAGCTGTAAACCACAAGAAGATGTTTTTAATGATGCTTGGCACCAAACAATGGTTCAGCAATTTCCACCTTCCCTGAAGAGTCACTCCTAGTCACGTCGTCTTCTTGATTCCATGGCTTCCTACAAATATTTCAGTCTGTTGTGCGATAACACCTCAGTTACTCTGATCACATCTGCAGTATGTAACCAACTGGTTTGTCAAATGTGGTGCTTTTTTCTGAGTGAACAGCTGCCTTCCCCATAGCACTAGGAAATACATTGTTGAGCATATGTTTTCACTCAACTGGATTATGATAATGTTGTTTTCTCTGGTGCCTCCAGCTCTGCCATCTCCAAACTCACCACCATCTTTAATGCCCTGTATTCATGAGATTCAGCCAGCATGCAACAGAATTCTGCAGGAAGACAATGTAGTCCAATGACAGTTAATCCAGTTTTCCACACAGGAAATTTGACATGCTTATCACAGAGTGTTGCATCCTAGCTGACTGCACTGCAGGTTCACTTTGATCTGCATCCCTATCACCCATCACTGCACAATATGTAATGTACAGAGTTAGGCTGGGCCCTTCTTTAGTTAAGTACTCACTTCATTTTATGTTACTTGCTGCCAAATACTGGTCTGGTAAACTCCCAGGGTATTTAAATGACATCCTTACTCTTGCCTCCAACCTCTCCTATGTCCTAACTCCAACAGAGTGTCGTGCCTTCTCCTATGCTGTAGGTGTAATGGGGCAAACTTCCACTGGATACAGACTCACAAGCATTTGGAATGCTCTTTAAAAATCGTTAACACTCCGAGACATTACATGGTCAAGGTCTGGATCAAAGGTGCTATAAGGCTCCTCTATTATGCATTATAGAGAGGGAGCACTCCCAACCAATCAGAGCGCTCCTTTCCCTACGCGTGAGACACTATTATTCTGTGAAGGTCTCACGCACAGATGCCTTAGAAATGGCACATTCCAGGAACAGATTTTTAAAATATATTATTGATCATTCTCGATCAATAAGATATTATCGTCCCCATCATCACTCGTTCCTGTATCAGAGTGATTTCATTTGCCTTCAGCTTGAGCCAGAACAGCTCAGCTTTGCTTTGCTGTTCTCGCTCAAACCGGAAAGCATGTGACACTACTCTGATACAGCAACGTAGCTGCCAAAAACGTGATAACACATAATAACTGCAAGGTCATTTCCTGCATTTGTTATGGTCTGAATGTTGTTGATATTGACACTGTTTTTGTTCTGTTTCAAGGCTCTTCTATGTTGTCCCTATTGTACAACCTCACTGTACTGTACTGTTATCTATTTATGGTTGTTGTAAATATTATCCTCAATATATCCTCTGTATCCCTCAAAAGTTACAACAGAAACAATACCTTCCTGGACTCTGTGTGTTCACTAGGTAAAATAGATTTCAAATACATAAATAAAAACTGTCTTTCCACATATTCAATAGATTGAATGCATATTATGGAATGAAGCAATTCAAACTGCTGAAGAATTCCTTTGGCAGAATGTTCATCTCTTATTACACTCACATGTACACTCTCAACACAAGGCATTCTACAGAGCCAAAGTCTCATTTTATATGTAGCAGGTAAGCAACAAGAGATTGCCCTAGAAAGTTGGTAAGGATAGGTGGAGGATTTTTGAGGTCATCAAAGAAACACCAAGAATCAGAATCATACATTACTATATTTTTAATGTATATGTGTGAGGAGGGATAATCATGAGGTTGATTATTTAATTATTAATTTTATTTTTAAATTTAAAGGAGTTGGAGAAAAAGACAGCTGCCTGAGCGTATGCTATATGTTTGCACTCTGCAAACATTGTGTTCAAAAAACATCATAAACCTTTTGAAACCCTCAAATTAAACCTTCATAATCATTTACAAACACTGCATCTTCTAACTGACTCTATGCCTAAAAGGAGAAAAGAAAGAGGCAGCTCATCCTGGAGGATTATTCAACCACTTGGATTGTCCATTGGAGAGATTTTTTTCAGTATGATACAAGCACTGAGAGTCAGGAGAAGCCAAGAGTCAGCACTGGAACCCTCACATGGGAGGTGTCTGCTCCTGCCTTAATGAACTCCCCTTTCAAACCAGTTGTGAAGCAATCTCTGAGAAAGAGAAGCGCTTCTTTCATGAAGAAAACCAGTAGCAGTAATAAACTTCCTACCTAGCCTATGGATTCTTCTATTCCTGGTGAATTAATACTAAGCAGTCTTGACTTGTCAGCAGTGTACAACCTCTTTGGTAACATAGCCAGGCCCAGTGTTGGAAAGGGGGTGATACTGAATTCAACGACAGACAGAGAAGCTCCAACTAGAGCAATGCTAGCATTCCCACAACAGCCAAAACAAAATCCTTACCATGGAGTCTATGGGCAACTCCACAGACAAAATTCTAGAAAGCATCCAATGCTGGAAGAGGAAGTTTGATGCTCTGAATGCCAAAGTAGATTTTCTACAAGACTCAGAACTTAATAAGGAAACGATTGCTGATGTTAAAAACAGGCACAGAGAAACATTGGAGCTGCTGAGCTGGTATTCAAAAAAAAAATCAAACCAATGGAAATAAACCCAAAACTTAAAAAGATAATTATATGAACAGAAAGATTGAAATGCTGGGGAACTAGTCAGATACACAAACCTAAGGATTGTTTGTTTGCCAATATGAGGAATTCAAGTCTGTAACAGACCGGGTGAAGGACCTGTTCATCACAATACATGACTTGCCATCAGATAATTTGCCTTTTTGGTGAAGATTTTAGAGTCCCCAAAAGGGCTTATAATCTAATGCAGCACCAAAATGAGCATGACCAGGAAGATCAGGACGTGAAAGCCATCATCTTTATTTCAATGGCATTCTAATCTGACAGAGACCTGATTTTGAAACTGTCAAGGATCCAAAACATTTTAATTTATAAAGTATACAGACTGATTGTTTTCTGGATTTTGCCTACACTACCTAGCAACACAGGTCCATAGGTGAATCGAGTTTGAGGGCTAGCCATTGTGAACTCACCACCCTTAACCTGGGTGGAAATTATATTGGAGTCTCCCATATATAGGTCTAAATTCTGTTTGAACTGCTGCAAGTTAGCACTTTGCACCACATCCTGTGGTAAAGAGTTCCAAATTGGAACTATTCTCTGTGTGAAAAAACAATTTCTTTTAACATTCTTGTTTATATTTGATCTTAAGTTTAGTTTGTCAGACCGAGTATTATGTACAGAGGGGTGCCAGTCCATACATATGGTTTCAAATAAGGCCATATCTGTTGTTGCTTTCTAAATCATACATGGGCCACCTCTTAAAGAGCGATATTCAAGGGAAAAACGGCTCCGTTTTGTAATCTATTTTCATATGAAAATGTATTCAAATTAATGATGTGTCTGGTAAATCTCTGCTGAACCTTTTCTACGGACAACTTATCCTGAAATGATGCTGGAGCACAGAAGGATGAGCAATAACCAAAATGAGATCTAACTATACTGCACTATATAGGTATTAATACTTCCGGCTCCTGACTCTTAATATTTTCAAGATACAGTTTATTAATCTATGACATTTTTAACTGTTTATTTGTATGTTCAGAAAATTTCAGATTATTTGCAATATAGACTCCCAGATCCTTCACAGAGGTAACCTTGCTTAATAGAGTGTTGTTCATAAAGAATCAACTAACCTGTTATTTTTGCAAAATGCATCATTTTGCACTTAGGAAGATTAAAGGTTAATTTATTCACATTTGCCCAGATGGATATGTTATTCAAATTAACGTGTAGCATATGTGCTGAATTAATATCATTAACAATGCACCTCAGTTTGGCATCATCAGCACATTTATTTAGCCATTCCCCTGTGTGGTAGTCATACTAGAAATAAGATTAAACAGGATTGAGCCCAACACTGAATTCTGAGGCACCCACTAGTGATCCCACTCCAGGAGGACTTGTATCCCTTATTTGACTTGTTGCTTTCTGTCTGTCAACCATGATGAAATCCACATTAAAATATTTTGTGAAGCTTCATATTAACAAGGCATTCAATCAGGATTTTGTGAGACTGAGTCAAAGGCCTTTTATAATCCAGAAAGATGACATTCACTGGAAGGTCCACATCAATGCTTCACTAATTCACTAACAGGTTCAAAGAAGTTAATTAGATTGTTGTGACAAGATCAACCTGATGAAACTCCGTATTGAGTTATATTTGTCTGTCCCTGACTTATTATATGCATGCTTAATTTTGTGATAGAAGTTTCTCCATAACCTTTCCTATACAGGATGTCAAGCTAATTGGTCTATAATGTTTCACATTCTGCTTAGTACACCTCCTTATGAATAGGGATTACTAGCCTTTCTTTCCATTCCTTTAAAACCACACCTTTTGCAATAGATTCATTAAACAATAAGGAGAGCACCAACTAACTCATACAAGATTTCTTTCAAAAATAAAGGAGATATTGTCTGGTACAGCTGAGTGAGGATTTAAAGGAATCAATGGCTGAATAAGCTTCTGCAACAGTAAATTCTACATATGGGTTCTGAGAGCCACAAACTATGTTGCCTACAGGTTCTTTAGTTTTAAAGATACTGGAAAAGCACTGATTGAACTCATGAGCCATTAGCTGTTCATCTGATACCAGATTATCATTTATTTGTAAAGGTCCAACCTTACAGGCAGTGCTTCTCAGAGATACAGTATAATTAAAAAACTGTTTTTATCTTTTGCACAGTTGCCAATTTATATTACAGATCTTTCTTTGCTTTTCTAATTGTGAATTTAGTTTTGTTTGTTTTGTGTTTAAATCTGTTCCAGTTTAACTCAGTCAAGTGTTTTCTGTATTTATTGTAGGCTTTTTTTTGCCCTAACAAGTCTACTAATCCATGTAGAACACCAAAGTGGAAGTCTCCTCTGATTTTATATTTTATTCTTTTGGGAACCCAGCTGTTAAAACAAAAATAAATTTTTCTTTGATTTTGCCCCATATCTCGTCTACTGTGAGATTACTTAGCTCTTGTTGCCAATTCTAATCTGCTAAATATGCTTTTAGTGCCCCATAATTTCCTCTATCAAAATTTCTCATGTTTGCTACACCCTTGGTATCCAGCTTGTAATAATTTATGGATCAAAGCACCATGCAATGATCGCTATTACCTAGAGGTTCCAATATGGTAGGAGGGTCAACATGATCACTGATATTAGTAAAATTTTATCTAGGATATTATCCTGTCTTGTAGGCTCATGTACCAACTGATCTAGGCCTAAATGTACTATGGTTTCTAAAAATTTTGTTTCCTGATAATTAGTACCGTCTAAGCTGTCCCATTTTATTCCAGAAAATTGAAATCTCCTATTAGTATAATATTGTCCAGGTGATTAATATTTTGTAAATAATCCAGAAAAGAAGATGTTTATTATTATCTAATGATAGTGGACTAGTCCTAACATCATAGGGTTGGATTCATATTTTACTTTGACCCATAAAATTCAATACCATTAGGGGCTGGAGTATCAATATTCACTTCCAGACAGTCAATGCAATTCTTAATATACACAGCCACTCCACCTCCTCTTGAGAAAGTGCAATTCTTTTAAATACAGTGTAACCTTGAATGTTTTGACCCCACTGTTCATCGGTGAACCATGTTTCTGTTACCCCACACACATCTGCATTCTGGGTATTCAATACAATTTGGAGTACATTTATCTTATTTGCTAGGCTTCTAGCATTTAGCAGCAATATTTTAAGCTTAGAGTCTTATGTTATAAAATGTTGTTCATGGTGATCAGTAGGTACATGTAAATCTATGAGATTAGTACTTTCATAATCAGTAGTGTCTGTAGATGTTTCATGGCTACCCTTGAACCCACCCCCATTATTAGTTTAAAGAAGAGTCAATCTGTGCATTGATGCTTTTTCTGAATAATTCAGAGCCCTTTTATTTAAGTGTAGACCATCTCTTGAAAAGTATGTCCAGTTATTATCAAATTGTTCCTAATGCATCAGGCACTTAAGATTTTGCTTTAAGTACCAACCACGAGCCAATCATTCACTTGTTTTATCTTAGCTTCCATGTAATGATCAACTCTTGGTACTGGTATTATTTCAGATAAAACATTGTTGGCACCTATCTGATAGTATGTTTTAGTCCTACATATGCCTCCTTGATCAGCTGTACACTTTGATTTCTAATATTATTAGTTCCAGCATGTACAATGACCGGGTCTTCGCCACTGTTTTTCAAAATTTGTCTGGTCATCTTAGTGATGTCTTGTATTTTCACCACAAAAACAAGACAAAGTGCAAGTAGCTTTATTTATATTGCAGATTTGTCTATCCAGGTTTGAAATCATCGAGTCACTCAAAACGAAAATTTGTTTAGAACAGTTTTGGGCTCTTTCCACCTCCGTGTTAGATTGTTCAGGATAGTTATCACAGTCTATTGGTCTAGAAAAATGAGTAGATTAGATTGTTCATGAGAACTATTATTGTTATGAAAGGGGCACCAACTTGCTACCAAATTGATCTGTTGGTGAGAGGCCACTGATGTGCATTGGACCGTGGTAGTATTTTCCACAATAGTGATATTTCCAGTGTACGTGTTGATCGCTCAAATCTAATAAAGGGTCAAAACTATTGCATAATGGTATTTGAAAGCCTCCAACTTTCCTACCTTTCTTTGCAGCTTTATTATTTTGAACAGTAAACCACTGTCCTCCTTGTCTAGATTATCTACTTCCTGTCTGGCCTTTTCTTTAGGGCAGATCACTAACAACTTCAGCTCTCATAGACTCCCCATATGCCACTTGGTATTGATCAGGAATAATTGATAGCTGGAGTCTTTTAAGATTTCTCTCTGGCTTAGCTCTAAAGCCCTTAATCTGCAATCAAATCGATTAATTTCCTCTTCCAGTGCTATATTCTTCAGGTACTTTATACATGTATATGAATAATTACTTGAAATATTAGTGTCAAAGCTGTACATATTACACAATGAGCACAACATACCTTGTCTCCCATCCACTGTTGTTATTACAGAAGCCATCATACAATTCTACTGTATATGCTACTTCGATACTGTACTGCCTGAACTAACTATATACCTGATTGTTTGGGTAGCACCTCCTGTTGACTGTCTGACTGCTGAACATGTGCAGATGCGAATGTCTTTGCTCAGGCATCGTGCACTCACCCTGCTCGTTGCAGGGCTTGCAGATATAGCCCTTATTGACCCCAGAAGTATTCCCTGAGGTCAGACAGCTCCCTGAAGTGCAATTTAGTTAAAAATAATGAGTTAGTTCCCTAGCATGTTTCTGTTCTTCTGTCAAGATGCTCTTGACATTGATGCACAGTTCACATTTTTGGATCCAGCAAAAGTCAAGATTATTCATAACAGGATGAAACAAATTTTAAACTGAAAACCTGCTATGTTTTACATGCACAGTATGAAAAGGTCACAGAGAAGGAGGACAATTACCACCCCTCAAGAAATTTTCATGTTGGCTCAAGCAGCAGAAGGACTTGAAAATGCAAAGAATAAACAAGAAAATCAAATAAGTCAAAAGGCTACCTTCTGTTTGCTTGTTTTTTTTTTTTTATTAGTTTGCTTTAGAATACATACAATTTATTTCTCATCTTAATAAAATCATCCTTAATAAAGCTAATTATACAATGGGGTCTCTAAATCCCTAACTTGACTGGTCAGCAGGGGTCTTTATCCGTGGGTAAATCCCAGCATAATCCATGGGTAAAGTTCCAGCTGTCCCAGCTGACTGGTACACACCACAAACAAAATTACTACCTCTTTTCTCTTGTTGAACTATTCTAGCTCTGGTTTAACCATAGGGTCAGCTCCATCCCTGCAGTCTTCACAGCTCTGCTCCAAGTACACAGTCCCTAACGCCATGGTGCTCTATGCCCTCAGTATCCACTGTTCCAATAACTGTAACCCCTTCCAAAAAAACATCAATGGGAGCATCACTTTACCATTATTACCTCCGGACCAGAAAAGCACCGAAACCTGACTCTAAAGGCAGCCTTTCAATGGTAAAAGCCATGCTGGATAGAAACAATCATGAAACAGGGCAACCACCATGCTTTAGTTCTGTCAGCATTCAAATAGCAGACTGGAAGACGTAAGAGCAAGGCAACTGGGAGAGCGAGCAGTGTTCCCCCACACAACTGTCTACCATCAGTGACTTCTCCCACCCACCTCTGTGTCCCATGTTCCCTCAACATCAACTGCCAGCTTGAGTACATAAACTGTTAGCATTTTTTCCCACTTCCTCCATCTCACAAGGTGAAAGGTTTTGTTGACCATTTGCCATCCTGTGTCCAAGTAAATGATCCCTGCTTAAAAAAAAACAACTTTAGGACTTTGATTGCCCATATGAACTGCTTGGTGCTAAACACTTGCTCCCTCTGGCCTCTGTTTCTGTCAGCACTCACACTCACTTCCTCCCTTGGCCACTACAGATGATAAAACTGGGGAAAATATCAGCTCTGAACACAGTTGCACAATCGCATCCTCTGCCCTGGCTCTCTCCTCCAACACTTGGACTGTCACTTTGCCATCTGTTATGCAGTCCTTGCCAGTACAATCTGTCACCATACTTAGGTATTCTAAGTAGCAACATGGGACTATTTGACTTTATGAGGAAGGACATTCCAACAAAAACAATAAATAAAACTGTTTTAAAAATAAATAGGAGTTTATAATTAAATCATTTTTTAAACTTAAGTTTCTACCCATTGTATAATTGCAATAAATCCTCCAGGGTATGGGTTATGCTAGAATTTCCCACTTCAGGTGTGGATTTGGTCACATGCCACCCACACCAGGCACGGGTAATCCCAACATAACCCACACACCCTGTTGTGGTTTATTGCTTAACTAACTTAGGGAACAACTTTGCAGCAGGAGATACATTATTTGAAAATCTATAATTTAAACTAGGCCTGATGAAGTTGCACTTCTAAATGTGTATCTGCTTGGCTAGGTAATGCAATTTCTTTACTTCTAACAAATGTTTTTTCTCCCCAGATGAAATGGACTTGTATTTTCTGACAGTGCAGAAAATGTAATCTACTGTATTGAAAAACTATAATTGCTATTATCACTGACTGCATTATAAATATTAGAAATTGAATAAAATATATGTAAAAATAAGGGAGCTTTACTTTGCAGGACCTTGTTGAAGGGTTTCAGTGAGTAAATGTGGCAGCCATGTTTGTGATGGCAATCAGGAATGAGTGAAGTAGGTCATTCATTCTGTATGAGGTTTGCCCAAATTCTAAATCCACTGCCAGAACTTCTATACTTTAAGCAGAGAGAAGAAGGCATGAGCCCATCTGTATAAGCATTTGTGGTGCATTAACATATGGAATTCAAATTTTTACCTAATCAGGAGGCAGGAAATTTCCAACTCAATTTATAATAGCTGTCCAGACCTGGGTTTTAATTTACCAATAACCACATGCATCTAGAAAGTGTCTTGCAAGTCTTGGAACTTGTTTTCAAGGTTGACATAACTACATAGAAATATCAGTGCAATACATTGGAATTCTCGGTAACTGTGACAGCTAACAACATGAGTGACTTATCTGCTAGCCAATTTGACCTTCTTTGATGGGGCAAACCCAGCTGTTTGTGTGAGAACTGATTTGCCAGTGAGAAAGATTTATTTATTCTCAATTTAAAGATTTATTTAGCCTTGTGTTTTTATTATTTTGGTGCCATTTTACAAATGCAATCACACAAACTCCCATCTGACCAGTGGTTGAAGGGCACTTGGCTAACTTCTCATGCCTTCAACCCACAGAGAGAGGGGAAATGAGGTAATTACCCAATAACTGCACATCCTACTGTTACATGAGGTCCCCACACCCTCATTGGTACCCCCAGAGGTACACCATAGACAGCTAGCATTTAGGCATATGTTATACTAACACATAGGGTTAAGGGCATCTACCGTATAAGAGTAGATGTCAGGATATGCATGCATATTATTGTTATACATTTTACTTTCTAATACATATATGTATTTCTTGCTTACAAGATGTTAGGACATCGTGTCCTTGTAATGATTATGGTATATGAGTCGGCATTGCCATCTTTTAGCGATTTGTAGCATTACACTAATATATGTATTACTGTACTCCTTTGTCTTACAAAGTGATGACTCTTACAAAATTGTATAATGTTATCTTGGACTGTGGAACCACCTCTAATTTAGCCAATAGGGCTCATCTCTATAACTAGAAATGTTTCTGTCTTACAGTAACCATGGTAATTATCATAGGTATATAATGTAAGACACTACGCCTTCTACCTTGGAGACCCCAAGAGACACAGAGAATCCTTGAGGTATAGGGAATGCTTAGCATTGGCTCCAGTTTGTATTGGTAAGAACTGCTAAGGACAACTGTAATTAGTTTTTGGTAGTAATAAACAAGTTTATTACCTTATGCAACGTGTATGTGATTCCTTGTATTGCCATTACTGCCAAGAACCTGAGAGTGAGGTTTAGACCTCCTGACACTACTGTGTGTTATTGCTTATTTATCTAGGACTGATGCCATCTGTACACAAAAAAATAACTTAATATTGGTATATAAGTAGTCATGAGTGTATACATAAAAAGTAAATTTTTATTTATTTTGTACTGTATGTATGTATGTATGTCATAATGACATTCTTAAACAATGGGAGAGTAGCTTTGACAGTGCTCAACTGAAATCACAAAGGCCCTGCTGCTTTCAAAGCTTTGAGTAGCTGGACTTGGGCAGAAACTATTAAATATTACACCATTAATTTAAAAACTATACGTGTAAAATGTTGCTGTAAAACAGCATATATAATGGACTACACTGAGATAATCACCTTTATCCCTACTAGTAAGGATGAGACTTCAGTACTCATAAGTTACAGATCTAGTCCTTACATGTGGAGATGACTATATTTTCCCAAGTGCAGACCATTACATGATCCCTAAATATAAGCATTATTCTGAGGAAGTGTGAAAACATAGGAAACCCACAATTAGCATGCTGTTTTCACACTTCCTACTCCTATGTTTTCACACTTCCTACTTCACACCCATTCACCAAAATATTTATTTTCAAGTGAGAGAGGTGTAAATCAAATGCATCATGTTCTCATAACATGTGCATGATTTATTATAATTCATTTGCACAGACCAATATACTCACCATTGGCTTTATCACTCATGAGTGATTTGACTGGCAAACTCATGGAAATAAATCATGTATATACTAAGGAAGGCATAATATATTCCATAGAAACAGCGGAGATGCAATGGTCTGACTCAAAAATATGCACTTTACCTTCAAGAGTAAGGAGGCAAAACCAAAACTCATGAGTGGCAGATTTACAAAAGTCCAAACCACACCAAGCAAACTGCATAATATCAGCCATATTTGATTTATGCAACACCAGTTTAATATTTCCTGTTTTAAACCAGCAATTTGTTTGAGGACTGAACTGTGTTTTTTTTTTCATTTTAACAGCTAGCTTCAGCGCTGTTCTATGCAATTGTGATGTCATTAGCATTGTGAAAACTTCCTCTCACTGGTTAAGTACTCCACTGTGATGAAACTAACATTCAATTGATATCAATTGTGACAACGCTAACAGCACAATATCATGATATATACAACAGAAATGAGGTAACACTGATAACATAAAAGTGATATCTTGACTAGTGACATCAGTAACAGCAACATATCAAAAATGTGTTGTTACTGTTGCCATAATGGATATTTTGAAGGTTACTTTCAACACAGTGGAATACTGAACAAATCAGAAAGCAGCTTTTACAATGTTGAGGCATCACAGTTGCCTAATGTAGCACAGAAGCCAGCTGATGAAATCACAGAAAAAACTGTTAAATGTTCAATCACATCAAAGATTTAAACACTCTAACTAGTAACTCACTGTACTGTTGTATACTTTATATCAAATATACAATGGCCTAACTCAAAGTATGCAGCTTATCATCACTTGTGATGGGCAAGACTTTCATAACTCACTTGTGGCTCTGCCACTCATCAGTTATGGTCCTGCCCCTCACACTTGAAGATAAATTACATATTTAAAGACCATTGCATATCCCTGCATACTGAGTTACCTACAAAGATATCACTTATCATGCCATTTCTATGGCCAGTGGTGTTGAAGAAATATATACATTATCTTGTGATATACATCTGTATATGAGACATGCCATGGCCTCATCAGAAATATCTCTGGTATTTCTCCTGAGTGCAATTTGACCTTATGGACATCAAAAGTGGCAAAGTCATGAGTGATACATAGATACTGTTAGTAGATAAGTGCCACCCGACCCATCCAATCTGCCTGTTTATGCCACCCTAGCAAAGCGGCCAATGACCCTATCTGATCACTGGCTTTAGCTTTTCTTCCTACCTCTAATATTCCTTTATTCCAGTCTCATGCATGTTTGAAGCCTGTCACTGTATGGGCAGCCACCATTTCCTGGGGCAGGCTATTCCATGCATCCACCACCTCTCTGTAAAAAATTTCCTGACATTTCCTTATGTGGCAAACCCATCAGTCCCATGTCATGTCCTCTTGTTCTGGCACTACTTTTAAACTGGAATATGTTGTCCCTTTTCACCTTGTTCATGCCCTTAAGGTATTTGAACATTTCTATCATGTCACCCTTTCCTCCTTTGCTCCGGCATGTATAAACTGAGGCCTCTGACTCTTTTCTCATAAGGTTTGTGATGTAGACCCTTCGCCATTTTGGTCACCCTCATCTGCAACATCTCTATTTTGTCAATGTACTTATGAAGGTGTGGCCTCCAGAACTGGACACAGTATGCAGAGTGAGGCCTCACCAGGGTTGTGTACAGTGGAACTAGTACCTCCTCCTCCCTCCCTCCCTCCTTTGACTTGTGATTCCCTTCAAATATAGCCCAACATTCCAGTGGCCTTCCCACCACCTTGGCCATATGCCTTGTGGCCTTCAGGTCATCTGTGATTATGACCCCAAGTCCCTCTTCTCCTTAGTAACTGCCAACAGCTCTCCCCACAACCTGCAGCTTGCTCCAGGGTTCCTGCTCCCCATGTGCATGATTTGTGCAGTTCTTTGCATTAAACCTTAGTTGCCATGCCTCTGACCATCTCTCCAACCATTCCAGGTCCCTTCTCATCCTTTCCACCCTCCAGGATATGTACCCTGTTGCAAATCTTGGTGTCATCTGCAAGCAGTCAAATCTTCCTCTAGCCCATCTGCAATGTCACTGATGAAGACATTGAGCAGACCAGCCCCAGAACTGACCCTTGAGGTACCCCATTAGTCACCTCCCTTTCCTCTGATTGGGTTCCATTTACCACAACCCTTTATTTTCTGTCTCTTAACCAGTTTCCAGTCCAGTTTACCACCTTGTGCCCCATCCCCAGGCTACCTAACTTGTTGATCAGTCTCCTATGTGGGACAGTATCAAAGACTTTGCTGAAATCTAGGTAGGCAATATCTTCTACCCTCCTTGATCTACTGCCTTTGTCACCAAGTCAAAGAAATCTATTAAATTAGTTTGACAGGACCATCATGCAGTGAACCCATGTTGCCTGGGATCCAACACCCCCATGGCTTCTAGGTGTTCCACTATTCTTTCTTTGAGGAGTGTCTTCATTATCATTCCTACTACAGAGGTTAGACTAACTGGCCTGTTGTTCCCTGCATCTTCTTTACTACCACTTTGTGAAGAGGGACAACATTTGCCCTTCTTCAGTCCTCTGGACCACTCCATTGCATAGGGATTCAATGAACAGGGCTGCTAGCTCAATTCTCAGTTCCTTAGAACCCTGGGATGCATGCCATCTGGACGCATGGCATTGTCTACCTTCAGCTTTGCAAGCTCTTCTAGGACCCTCTCCTCTGTGAATGGACTGGTGTTTACCTCCTTATCCTTTGTTCCTTTAAAGTCTAGCTGTGGGCCCTGCCCATGCCCTTCCACATTGAAGACTGAACAGAAATATTCATTCAGGATCACAGCTTTTCCTGTCTCCCTCCACTATCTCCCCTTGCTCCTCGAAGTCTAGCTACTGCCCTCCCTTGTCTTCCTTCTTTCACTAACGTTACCTGAAGAATGTCTTGTCTCCTTTTAACTGACTGAGCTATTCTTTCTTCTGTTTGTGCTTTAGTGCATCTCGCTGCCACCCACCTTGAGAACCAAAGCAGTTTTCTTCTCCTTTTACCCATGTCTATTGACCTAACACATTGTTTTGTGACCACCAATATGGCCTCCTTAATGAGTGCCCATTTCTCCTCAGTGTCCCCCATCCCCTTTTTCCATGGTTTCCTTAAGCTGAAGTCCGATCCTGGTAAAGTCCACCTTCTGAAGTCTAAGACTCTTGCTTTCATATGGGTTGACTGAATCACTGTGTCTGCCTTAAACCACGCCATATGATGGTTGCTGGACCATAGCTGACCTTCCACCTTGAGCCCTGTAATCCTGTCTCCATTGGTCAGTACCAGATCCAGGATTGCCCAGTCTCTGGTAGGTTCTTGCACCAGTTGCCTAAGTCCAGCCCTCTCAAGAGAGTCAGTGAAGTCCTGTGCCTGCCCAAGGCCCCTGCTGGGATGGACCAGTCTATTCCCGGCATGTTGAAGTCTCCCATCAGCAGTACAGCTCCCTTTGCTGCCATGTCATGCATGTTTTCCAGCAGCAGTCTGTCAATTTCTTCTGCCTGAGCTGGGGTCTGTAAATGACCCTGTGTGAATGGCTGTTCCATTGCCTGGCTCAAGGGTGACCCAAACGTCCTCCATTTGCTCATGCCTGTTCTGAATTTTAGTTGCCTTGATGTTTTCTTTGATGTAGAGGCAACCCAACCCTGTTTTACCTTCCCTGTCTTTTCTGAACAGGGCATAACCCAGTACACTTATGTCCCAGCTGTGGTTCCTGGTGTACCATGTTTGGTTATAGAAACATAGAAAAATAGACTTTACGTCAGATAAGGACAGCTTGAACCACCCAGTCTGCCCATTTCCTACCTATTGGATAAACTGCAGATTCTAGTTTACCAACAGCCTACTTCCTCCTACCCCCACCTATAATTGCCTTATGGCTGTCCCATACATTCTTGAATTCCCCACTGTTTTTGACCCCACAACCTCCGAGAGAAGGTGGTTCCAAGTGTCCACCACTTTCTCTGTGAAAAAATATTTCCTCATATTGCTCCTGAGCCATCCTTCCTCTATCTTTAAATTATGCCCCTTGGTCTTGCACATCTCTTTTCTGAAAGATGCTACCTTCTTGGATTTTGTTGATTCCCTTGAGGCACTTAAAAGTTTCTATCATGTGCCCCTCTCCTTCCTTTTTCTCAAGGTATACATATTAAGCTCTCTTAAGTTCTCTTCATATGGTTTCTGATGCAGACCCACACCATTTTAGTTCCCCTCTGGACTGCCTCCATCCTGTCTATCTTCTTGCAGAAATGGGTCTCAAAACTGCATGCAGCACTCCAGATGGGGTCTCACCAACTGTCTGTACAGAGGATAACAGCTTCCTGTTTTCTACTGGTGATACCTCTCCCATGCATCCCAGTATCCCCCAGCTCTCCTTACTGCCTTCTCACATTGCTTGCCTACCTTAAGGTCATCTGATATGACTACCCCAGGTCCATTTCCATTTTGTTGTTGTTAGTATCTCCCCACCATTGTGAACTCTTCACCGGGTTTTGTTTCCCAGGTGCATTACTTTGCCTTTCTTTGCATTGAATCTAAGCTGCCATACAGTACTTTTGACCATTCCTCCAACCTTGCCAAGTCCCTTCTCATCCTTTCAACCCCGCTTGTGTATCAACTCTGTTGCAGATCATTGTGTCATCTTCAAAGAGGCATACTTTTCCTTCCAGACCCTCTGCAATGTCTCCCAGAAAGACATTAAAGAGGGCTGGTCCCAGTACTAAACCCTGCAGTACCCCACTAGTAACACCCTTTCTTTGGAGTGAGTTCCATTTACTATTATCCTTCTGCCCTGTTGTGCAGCCAATTTGCTACCTAGGCTATCACCCTGGGACCCGCCTCCCAGGCTGGCTAACTTGTTTATTAATCTTTGTGTGGGACTGTGTCAAATGCCTTGCTAAAGTCTAGGAAGGCCATATCACAGCCCCTCCCTGGTTTTCTACTTTGGCCACCCAGTAAAAGAAATCGATTAGATTTGTCTAACATGACCTTCCTGTTGTGAATCCAAGCTGCCTTGGGTCCCTGTGCCCCACCGCCTCTAGGTACTCAAAATTCTTTCTTTCAGAAGTGATTCCATCATCTGCCCTACCACTGAGGTCAAACTAACAGGTCTGTAGTTTCCTGCCACTGCCTTGCTCCCACTTTTGTGGAGGGAATCACATCTGCCCTCCTCCAGTCTCTCAGGTACCACCACATCCTCCCATGATTTGTTAAAAGGGTAGTCAGTGGTGTCACTAGGTCTCCCTTAATTCTTTTAGAATTCTGGGGTGAATCCCATCAGCCCCTTTGCTTTGTCCACCTTGAGTTTTAGGAGTTCTTTCAGGACCCTTTCTTCTGTGAATGTACTGGTGTCGATCCCTCTACCCAGAGTGCGTCTGTTGTTTGGTTTAGTAACTCCTCTTCTTTTATGAATACTGAGCTGAAGTATTCACAAAAGAAGATAAAAAGTATTATGGTCACTATGTCCAGATCAGCTTCCATCACTACAGCTATCAGGTCTGGGACTTGTTCCTCAGACTGTGGGCATTCGCCTGCAGATGTCATAGGTCAAACTGCACATCAGGGAAATAACTGAGATATTTCTGATGGGTGCTATGGCATATTCAATTTGTGCAACACCCATTTTTGATGGTTGTTTGTTGTTTTCTTTGACTTTCTTATGTTTATATTTAAGAACTAGTTGTGATGGGTTCAGGATAGCAAAGTAGTGGCACGCAGATCTTGACTGACCTCATTACATCTGTGTGTACTGGGATGAAGACAGGGAGGTATACCAAACTTCCCTAAGGGAAGCAGGGAAGGCAGTAGCAGACAAAGACCCAAACCGAGGAAACACTAGCACAAACAGTAAAAACAGGTGACAAGACTTTCTATAGCTACATTAGTGAAAGGAGAAAATCCAGAGGGGTACTGCTAAGATCAAAGGAGATAAGGTGTGTGTGAGAAGGAGGATCATGTAAAAGCATTTATCCTAAATAGATACTTCTGCTCAGTATTTACTGAAGAGAAGGTAAGGCAGGGCCCACAGCTCAGCACCATGGAGACAGGGGAGGAGGTGTGCACTAGTCAATTCACAAAAGAAAGGGCTCCTACAAGAGCTTGATAAGCTCAGGGTGGACAAGGCAATGGGACCTGATGGCATACATCCCAGGCTACTAAAGGAGCTAAGAGTGGAAATAGTAGAGCCATTATCAGAACTGTTTAGTGAGTCTCTGAGCACAGAAGAGGTCCCAGAAGACTGGAGAAGGGCCCATGTGATCCCGTTCTACAAGAGTGGTAGCAGGGAAGAGGCAGGGAACTACAGACCAGTAAGTCTTACCTCAATAGTGGGCAAGATTATGGAGGCACTCCTTAAGGAAAGGCTAGTGCAATACCTGGAATCCATAGGAGCACAGGATCCAAGACAGCATGGGTTTACAAAAGGAAGGTCCTGTCATACTAATTTCATAGATTTCTTTGACTAGGTAACCAGAGTGGTAGACCAGGGGGAGCAGTTGATGTTGCCTACCTTGACTTCAGCAAACTTTGATACTGTTCCACACATAAGATTGATTAATAAGCTGGGTAGGCTCAGGGTAGGTCAGAAGTTGGTCAATTGTGTGGCAAACTGGTTGACAGGCAGAAAACAGAGAGTGGTGATAAGCGATATACAGTCAGAAGAGATGCAAGTCACAAGTGGGGTACTTCTAGGATCAGTCCTGGGGCCAGTCCTCTTCAGTATCTTCATCAGTAACATTGCAGATGGACTGGAGGTAAGTTTGTCTATTTGCAGATGACACCAAGATCTGCAACAGAGTAGATGATCCAGATGGGGTGGGCAGAATGAGAAGAGATCTGGATAAACTAGCAAAATGGTCAGAACAGTGGCGACTGGAGTTTAATGCAAAGAAGTGCAAGACCATGCACATAGGGAAAAGAAACCCTGAAGCCACCTAGGCTGGGAGGAGTTGCTAGCAGTCACAAGGAAGAAAGAGACTTGGGCATCATCATCACCAATGACCTGAAATCATCCAAGCAGACCACTAAAGCAGTAGGTAAGGCTGGGGGATGTTGGGGTGTATAAAGCTGAGACTGAGATAGCTATATCTTAACTGCTGGGACCTTCCTTTTCTTCCATCCTAAGGATTTACTCACGAAGACAAAGCACTTTCCCAGACACCGGAAGTCTGACGCCAGACAGCGGAATTTAGATTTTTCCTTGCCCCGGCACCCCATTAATTATTATAACAAACTCCGTGGGGGCACAAAATCACACTGTTGGGATTCTGCGTGTCGGGGAACGTGGTTTCAGTATAATGTAGCGTTAAGCATCCCGCCCACCCATAGTATTTTAAAAACGGACAAGAACTTTAATATAGAAGCACCTAAGCAAGGGTTACACTGAAACAGCACTGGCTACGATGTCAAATGTTACAGAAACACAAAATTACATATAAGTAAGGCATCATGGATAATATATGCAAATCACCCTGAAGGATTTAGGCTGCTTGGCTTTAAACAGGACTGTAAGGTGTCTCACAAACAATTTGCAAAGGCTGAAAAGCGGCCAACCACAGACACGTGTTTCATCCTTGTTATGACACCAACTGACATCTAAGCTCACATCACAGAGTCTCAGCAAGCCAACTGGCAAGCAGTTTACACCATGGTGTTACTTCATGTAGGTTAGCTGCCCTACACTTTACCTCTAGGCTACATTCCTCCCATGTGATCTTGTATGTGTGGACAACTGTGAAAGGATATTGGTGTGATGGACCCAATGGGTGTCGTTGAGCCAGTCAGTGCTGTGGTCCTCCTGGAGAAGTTTCTCGTAGGTCCGTTTAAGGTAGTGCATGTCCTCCAAGTGGGGTATCACAAGTCGGAAGAGGGAGGTAATAATCCCTCTGTACAAGACACTGGTTAGGCCTCATCTGGAGTACTGTGTGCAGTACTGAGGCTCACACCTTCACAAGGACATTAACCAAATTGAGGCAGTAAAGAGAAGGGCAACCAAAATGGTGAATGGACTGCATCAGAAAACATATGAGGACAGATTAACGGAGCTCAATATGCATACCCTAGAGCAAGGGAGGGAGAGAGGTGATATGATCAAAACATTCAAACACCTTAGGCGTTAACAAGGTGAAAGAGTCCAACATGTTTCAATATAAGAAAAATAGCAGGACAAGTGGACACAGCATGAGATTAGAGGGAGGCTGATTAAAGGGTAATGTGAGAAAGTTCTTTTCACAGAAAGGGTGGTGGATGCATGGAATGGCCTATCTCAGGAAGTGGTGGATATGAATACAATGCAGGGCTTCAAACAGGCATGGGATAGGCATAAGGGAGCAATACAGATGAGTATGAATAGATATGCCATTGACAGAGCAAAGGCCAATGGCACATTTATAAGGTAGAAAAGAAATGGGCAGACTGGATGGGCCTTTGGTCCTTATCTGCTGTCAACATCTATGTTTCTAGGAATTTATTCAGAGACAGTGGTCAAATTACTCAATCCCAGTCTCTTCTTTTGATCACTCTTCCCACACAGAAACATAGAATTTGTTGGCAGATAAGGACTACTTGTTGGCCATTTTCCCCTGCCTTAAAGTATCTCTGTAGACCCTACCTGATCTCCTGTTCTTTCCCAGTTCCCATTTCTTTCCACTAAGAATCCCCCATGCCTATCTCATGCATTCTTGAGCCCGCCACTGTTTTGCCCCCACCACACTGGCTGCTAGGCTGTTCCAGAAATGCACTAATCTATCTGAGAAGAATTACCTCCTCATATCTCTCCTGAATCTACCCACTCCAACTTCATAGCATGACCCTTGTTTTTGTGAACCTTTGTTTCTGAAAAATACTTTCCTCTGGTACCCTTTTTACCCCATGAGGTACTTAAAGTCTCTATCATATCCCTCTCTTCCAGGGTGTACATATTGAGTTCCTTTAATCTCTCCTCATACGGCTTTTGATGTAGACCCTGCACCATTATAGCTGCTCTCTTCTGACTACTGCCACTCTGTATATGTCCTTCCAGAGATTTGGCCTCCAGGACTGTACACGTATTCTATGTGAGGTCTTACCACCAATCTATACAGAAGCAGCACCACCTCCGTCCTTCAACTGGTGATACTCTCCTTATGCACCCCAGCATCCTACTAGCCTCCCAACTGCTTTGCCGCATTGCCTGCCCACCTTTAGGTCAGCAGAGTTATTATCCTCAGGTTTTTCTCCTGCTTGGTGGTCATCAGTACCACTCCCGCTACTATAGTCTTCCCTGGGTTTCTATGCCCCAAGTGCATTATTTTGCACTTTTTCACATTTAATGCAGCTGCCATACCCTTGACTATTACTCAAGTTTTCTCACGTCTCTGCTCACTCTTTCCACCCCGCGCCCGGAATGTCCACCCTATTGCAGATGTTGATGTCATTTGCAAAGAGGCTGACCTTCCTCCAGTTCATCTGCAATGTCACCTATAAAAATATTAAAAATGACTGGTCCTAGCACTGATCCCTGCAACACCCCACTGGTCACACTTCTCAGAGTGAACTCCATTTACCACCACTCTCTGTCACCTATCCCCAACCAATTTCTTACCCAGTTTATCAGTTTGGACCCTCTCCTAAGCCAACCAGCTTGCTTACTAGTCTCCTATGTGGCACAGTGTCAAACGCCTTACTGAAATCTAGGTAGGCTGCATCCACTGCTCCACCCTGATCTAATTCCTTGGTCACCTATTCAGAGAAATCTATCAGATAATTTGACATGACCTCTCACCCATGAATCCATGCTGTCTTGGGTCTTGTAACTCAGTTCATTCAAGATATTCCACTATCCTTTTCTTCAGCAGTGATTCCATTAACTTTCCTACCACCGATGTCAGGCCGATTAGTCTACAACTGCCTGCCTCCTCCCTGCCACCACTTTTGTGAAATGGGACTACATCTGCCTCCTCCTGTCCTCCAGAACCACTTCTGTTTCCAATGAACTGTTAAATAGGAGTACCAGAGGTGCAGCCTCTACCTCCCTGAGCTCCCCAATACAGTAGGATGTACCCCATCTAATATGATTGCTTTGTCCACTTCCAGATTAGTGAGTCCTATTAGGACTTGCTCCTCTGAAAAGGACTTGTGTTCATCTCCTCCTTCAGAGCTCCTGTTACTTTTTGTGGCACCTCCTTCCTCTTTCATTGCAACACACTGAACAAAAGTATTGGTTTAGGATGTCTGCCTTTACCTTTCTGCACTGCCCCCATTCCTTTTCACTAAACAGTCCCTCCTTGGTCTTCCTCTTTTCACTTACATACCTAAAATGTCTTGTTGTCCCTTCGTTGCCTCTTTGAGTATTCTCTCTTCGGTGTGTGCCTTTGTGCTCCTTATTGCTTGCCCTGCTTCTCTGTGTTTCCCTAGATACACCTCCATGTCCTCCTCCTTTGTGTTGCCTTCTATCTTCTAAATACCACCCTTTTAGCCCTTATCTTTTCAGCCACCACTTTTGAGAACCATTATGGTCTCTCTTTCCTCTTATTTTGCTCACTTGTTTGATATGTAGGTTTGTTGCCTTCACTATGCCCTCTTTTAGCTTTGCCCACTGTTTCTCCAACCCACCCTTGTTATCCTCTAGGCATTTACCCATCTTTATAAATCTGTCCTCCTTAAGTCCTAGACCCTCACCCTTTGAGGTTCAATCATTCAGCCATCCTTATATTTTTTATTTTTCAACTCTTTTTCCCTCCGATCGCAGTCCTAAAAGCCTCTCAGACATCCAACCTGTTCCTGCCCTGCCTGAAATCCCCGCCTGAACCTTCCTCTCCCTGCCCCACCTCACAGCAGGCACTCCTAGCTTAACACCTCCAGGGTGGGGCCACCCCTCCCACCTTGGGTGCTCTCACATTTAGACTCCAGTTGCAGCGTGAGCCCGGTGGAAGATCCATGAAGGCTGGCTGAATCAGACCCGGTCATGGGCATGGGAATTGGTGCCGTCGCCTACCCTAGCACCAGGTTTTCCATTTCTGTTCCTCCTCCCCATGCATGGGCCACGCCCCGATGCACTGGCGCGTAGCAATGCTGCTGCGTTGGCTACGCCATTGCATGCTTGCCCAGCTCACTACAGTGCCTCTTGGTCTCCACCAGAGGTCACTGGCTCACTGGGCCATCCCATCCCCTTGATCTGGGGAGGAGAACACCACATGGGTGCTCAGTCCTCAACCCTTCCCTGCAGCACCGGTGCCCGAGTCCATTCCCAACCCGGTCATAGCTGGGTACTTAGGTGTTCAGCACCTCAACCCCTCAACACCACCGGCCTAGCCATCCTTATATTGAACCACACACCATATGGTGATCACTGGTCCTTAGGTGGCCTCCCACCTTGATGTCTGCCACACTGTCCCTGTTAGTGAGTACCAGTCCAGTACTGCCCCATCATGAGTGAGGTTTACTGACAAGTTACCTGAGGAACACTCCATGCTGGAGTCCAGGACATCCTGCTTCTAATTAAAGTGCAGCCCATCCTCCAATGCAGATAGACACTACTCAACCCTGACAGATTGACAAAATGGGTATCTCTTTTGAGAATGAGGACATAGGCTGGACTCAGCAGTGGAAATGCTAGGAAGCAGGCACCACAACACTATACGGCAGAGATCCATGGGAGCAGAGCAGGATCCACCAAAGCCCAGGGAGGCAGAGATATGGATCATTCTCTTCAATGACTCCCGGTCAACCACCTTCAACTCCTGGCTTCCAGACCCAAAAGAGATTTTGCCCTTGGCTTCACCATTACCCCGGAGCAGGCAACATCCACACTACTGACTGAGGGCCCACCAGCCCTGAACACAGAATCCAGTGGGACCCAGTCACAGATGGTGCCAAGTATCCTTTGCCAAGAAGGCTGCAACTGTGCCAGCTCCTCTACCAATGTACCTCCCTTCACCCCTGACTACTCCACAACCACAGAGGTCCTGCAGAACAATCCCACATGAACTACTTCTTACATGGTAAACGTTAATCTGTTGTTTCTCTCAGGAATGGGTAAACTGGTTCTCCCATCTCTGTGTTTATTATGGATTTGACTCATCTGCTTGAATACAAGATTCAAGGCCACTGACTGAGCTTCTGGATATCTCTGAGCTCAGTCTTTAGGGTCTCCCAAAGGGACTACTGTGAGGCTGGCTGCTTTTAATTGGGGGGAGCTACGGGCACTGAGCTGTTTTTCTTTGACACGTGTTCTGCATGTGCCTGAGTGTGGGCTGTAGACTGGAACAGACTCCAGTTATCATGGCCCCACACCAGCAGACATAATCAGATTGTTCTATTTTCTTGGACACTTTAATTTTGTATCCTTTTAGTGCCACACTTTTGCTATCTGAATGCACTGTCACGGAGCTTGGACACTTCATGGCATTATTGCATAGTGATTAAGGGCACTGAGCTACAAACCTGGTGACCTGGGTTTGAATCCCACAGCTCCCACTTGCATACTGTGTGACTCTGAGCAAGTCACATAACTTCCTTGTGCTCACAGGCCACACCTGGAAACAAGGTTTGGCTTAGTGTGCCTTTCCTGGTTAAACAATCCCCCTTCATTGCACAGACTCAGAACTTGTTTAACTGTTTTGTCTGCTTCCTCATTTGTATGGTTTGTTATCCTCTGCCTTTTGTTTTTGCAGGGCAGGCATGTTAGTATGGATTACTAGGAGGAGGTCCTTATTCTGCTTGAGGTTTATATCTCCTGCCCTAGTGCTGAGAGCTTGATGCTGGGAATAGCAGGTGGCATGCTTATAGGCCTCCCCAATCCTCTCTCCCACTTTCTCATGCCCATCCAGACCTGGTAGTTGCACTTACCATAAGTAACTACCGTGCTACCATAATAGATATATAGTGGGGTGAGGGATAAATGAGTGAGATAAAGTGTTATTTTCACTGCAGTGGAATAATCACTGTGATGACATCACCACTATAAGAATATTTACTGATATACACACAGTGCCTACATCACCAGTAAATATTCTCACAGTGGTGATGTCACCAGAGTGAGATATCTTCACTGCAGCTTCCTACTTAATAGCTGCATAGTTTCTCTTCTCACTGAATCCTGCAACTAACTCAATTAGCATTTTAAAGACAATCACCTGTGTCCCATAGTTATTCTGACACTCCTAGCCCATTCCTGTGCTGCTCAATCTTCAGACAAGCCTCCTTCATAAAGCAGTTTCTCTTTCTCAGTGCTGACTGCTACAGTTTCTCTGTCTCACTGAAGCCTGCAACTTACTGAATAAACAGTCTCTGTTTCTCACTCCTAGCTGCAGGTAATACAATTACCATTGCAAAACACATTCACCTGTTTCTCATAGTGTCTAACATTCCCAGCCCACTCAGAAACACTTATACACACTCAGACCATACACAAACAGTGTTGTCAGTATAGCCTAGAGGTTAGAGTAACAAGCAGTGAACAAGCCTGCTACATCCAGCAGTCCAGACCAGCGTTTGATTCTCATAACTTCCACTCGAATACTGTGTGATGTTGAACAAGTCACTTAACTTCCCAGTGCTCCCAGGTCACCCTTAAAACTTACCCAGTTACCAAACACTAAAATAAAAAAACAGAGTAAACAGGAATGGAACACAGAAAAAATTTCCTGAAGGTACTAGCCCCATTGTATAAATCACATACATGATATGCAGATTGTGGGATATGGAAATATTCTCACTCCTGCAGAGTGAGCTGTGCATTCTCACTCGTGCCTGCGGCACTTGTGAGAATACAGAGCTCACTAGTGCCCTCTGCACTTGTGAGAATACAGAGCTCACCCTGCAGGAGTGAGAATATTTTCCATATCCCACTCCTGCCCATCATGTATCCCTATATGTAAGCATTATCTCGAGATAGGAGCATTTCCCAGGAATTAATGCATGGTTGGGGGTGCATGAAGTCACAGGCCGATTGCTTCCCACCTCCCAACCATGCATTAATTCCTGGAAATGCCTCCTGTCAAGGGGATTAATGCAGTTGTAACATGGCATGTGCAACATGGGAATTCTTCAGATCAGTGATGTGAGTGCCGGAACTAGTGAGATCGCTTTCGATGGTTTTGATGACTGTGAAAAAACACTGCAATCCACACACAGTCACATCTTCTAATACTGCATGTTGGTTTTTATCTTTGAAATGTAGCCATGCATATCTAGGGATTTAATGCATGGCTACGCTCAGGTCACGCTACCTGTTTCCTCCAGTCTGTGTGTAGTATTCACAGCGTACTATTAATGCCATGTTACAAATATGAATATACTATTTCTCCTGGTCTCCCGGTGGCCCCCATCTGATCGACCCCCTCAGTCCCGTCCTCTGGGACTTACCTTTACCTGTTGTCCTCTGACACATGACCATGACTGTGCCCGCGACCAGTGTGGAGCCTGTAGAGGGTTGATCTTCATCCCACCGCTGAGGGCTTTTTCCACCTGTTTTTCTCCTTCCTCAACTGCTGGGGTATGACATGTCAGTGAGTGTACATGGAGGCATACACACACCGCGGAGTCCCGCAGCACCTCCCTTTGTTGGCATCTCTGATCCATTCTGCCCAGGGGCTGTCATTTGGCAAGACTGCTAAGCCACCCTCCCAGGAGAGGAGGAGAGCTGTCCTCCAGATGCTCAAGCCTCTCCCTCCCCAGCTGACCTCCTGGCAACATGCTTGCACTGAAAACACTGGTTGTGGGCATGGCATAAGGTAAAGCACCAATGCCTCAGCTCTCCATGCCACTGGGCTGGCTCTGTTAGAATATTTTAATGTGTTACTAAATCCAGAACTTGACAAAACATCGAATTCCTTTTCTTTAATAAACGATATACTAAACTTAGTCAAAACTTTTGCAAACCCACAGTATTGGAGATTTATGGAAAACTTTGTATCCCAAATTAAAATAGTTTACACACCATGATAAAAAGAATAATTGCTTCTCTTGAATTGATTACATCTTTATTTCTATATCTTTAGTAACTGATATTCTAGATATAAAAAGCAATTCTATTATTCTTTTGAATCATCCCTAGTTCAACTTGATTTTAAAATAGGGGACTCTAATAAGCTTTACAGTAGGATTTGGAGATTCAACAATGGCCTTTTGAAAGATCAGAACTTCATAAGAAAAGTAGAGGTGGAAATAAGAGGGTTTTGGTTTTTCAGGTGTGATGGAGCTATCTCAGTATGCAAGCTATGGGATTCTCTAGAAGCTGTGGTCAGAGGTGTAATAATAGCATACCAGGCACATAGATAGGAAGGAAGGAAGGAAGGAAGGACAATCTAAGATAAAGAATAGACGCTGTGAATTGGATATACTAGTTACAAAAACTATGAAAAGTATAATATGGAATGGCACCAGCTTAAACTGAACAAAACTGAGTTAAACAATAAGGAGGTACTAAACAATAATAGAAAATTAAAAAGGATAAGAAATATTCAGGGTGATAAGCTGGGTAAATTGCTGGCTGTTTTACTGAAAAAGCAAAGGAACAGAACATTATAATGTGCCTGGAAGATGATAAGGAAGAAATGGCTTATAAGGATAGTGAGATGGGAAAGATTGCCTTAGAAGCATGTAAAAATATTTATCAAAGGAAGGTTCTGTTTAATAAAGTCAAGCTTTTTTTTTTGCTCCTCCTCCTCAGCACCCATCTCTTCGGAGTCACCTACAGCCTTTTTCAGCCCTTGCTCACCTACCTGGTGATCAGTGCAGTCCATCCCCATGGAGCTGCGGGTTATTTCCCCCAGGCGGGTTACGGGCGGGGCCCATACACCCGATGCATCTATCTTCATCGGGATGCTGTCTCTGGGCAGGTAGGGGCATTGAGGGTTGGGGCCTGGTGCTCCATCTACTAGGAAGCCGCAAGGGTTTTTCCGTGTTCTCACTATGTACTGTGTCCCCTGATGTCAAGGCGTGAAGCCAAGTGCTAAATACACCCATGGCGTGATTAACTGGACATTAACATCACCATCAGCAGAGCAACATTAATTTATATTTATTGTTATATGCTTATTTATGTTCCGGCAAGAGGCACGTACCTGTTTTTCTTTTAGTGTTTTAGTGTTCAACTTACCTGTTTAATTTAAAGTTTGCAAAGCAGTGTCAGTGGCTCAGCAGGTTGCACACTCGCCTCAGAGGCTGGAAGATCAGAAGGCTGTGGGTTCTATCCCACACCAGGCACTTGGGCCAAATCCCAGTACTGACACTGTGGTGCAGCATGAGGGGTGCTGCACCCTGAGGTGCTGTCTTTCAGATGAGATGTTAAACTGAGGTCCCATCTGCCTGTTCTGGTGGTAGTTCAGGTGGATGTTAAAGATCCCATAGCACTTCTCAAAAGAGCAGGGAATTACCCCAGTGTCCTGGCCAAATTTCCCATTCACTAAAAATACCACCAACAACATATCTGGTTAAATGCCAATTGACATCCATCTGTATCCCTCCCCAGGGTAAGACTGAATATAGGCAGAATTGTCTAGTCCTCCTTTCCTGGTCAACAAAACTAAATGAATAAATAAAAGCAGTCACCACAGTATTAATATAATTAAATGAATGTGTACTGTTTGCTGATGTTTAAATTATAAAATTTAAAAAGTGTAACTAGTTTGCACAAGCAATGAGATATCTCCTTGAGAGTTGTTAATGGTGAGTGAATCACACACTAGTGTTCTGATATGGCATGAGGTGAAGATAAGTAACACATAGCACTCCAGTTTGTGACTAACTGTTCATTAACATAACCCTTATAAATATCATATTGGTATCATAAGAATGACAACACATTCATTAATCCTTCTGAAAAGATGTTTTGATGTATTTGTAACCGCTTTACTGCTCAACTGGCCTACATGGTGTTAATTTTGAGTAATCGATTATTTCTCAAAGTGATGTGTATGGCATATTAATCACACCCTAAGGGATTGGTGTAATGTGTTCTGAGTTGCAGCCAAATGCCAAATATCCACAGTGTGTGACTAACAGGCTATTAACATAACCCTCAGAAATGCTTTCTTGTCATAACATTACTGAGAAAGCATTAATTTCTTTTCTTGCATATTTTGCAGATATGTTTGCAACTATTCAGGTACTCCTGAGAATATTTCTGTCCTGGGCAATTAATCTCAAATGTATGAATGCATTGGAATGTCTAGACAAGTGTCACAGACCACCTTTTTTGGTGGGTGGTGGGTGGTGGTAGGGTTGTGTTGATGGGGTTGGGTTGTTGAGTAAATAGCATCTGTAAAAACATAACTCCAGAGTAGAACTTCATTTCATTATGACAATGTAATGTCAAATTTCCATTCATTGTCTATAAAGATTTCAAGCTGATAGATTTAGTTGCTATCTCTGTTAAAATACTGCAAATTATCATTATATCAATGAGTTCTAAACCTGAGAAATAAAAATAAAAAATAAAAAAAAAAGAAAGAAAACGAGTCGTGTTTGTGCAAGTTTTACATAATGGTCGGATATTCAAAGGTTGCACCATGCGAACCTCCAGTGCGCCCCAGCACGATATTCAAAGGGACAGGCTCGTAGTTGTAAAATATCCAGGTCTACAGCCTGTTTGTAGTTCGACATATCACCCAGCCTCAACATTTTGATTCAGTCTGTCTAGAATCATTTTTGTAAAGATATTTAAGCTAATAGGCTAACAGGCCTATACATTTTGGGGTTAATCTTGCCCCATTTGTGAATTGGGACAACCCTGAACCCCTCCACGAATAAGGAACAAATCTTTCTACTGCACTCTTATTAAAAAAATATGACTAGGTCAGCATTTGATCAGTGCCCAGAGCTTTATATAGTGTAAGGGAAGAAATGGTAAGAAATACCCCACTCCTAGATAAAGTGTTAAATGTGCTCCTATCAGATAATAAAAACAGCCAGTGTCAGAGTTATTAGCATCAGGCTCATAGACTATGTTAGAGTAATGATTTATCCATATACCTACAGATATATATCAATCTAAAACTTTCTTAGAGTTATTAGCATCCATGGCCATTCATTTTCAGAAAGCCCTTACATAATTTTTCTATAACTGTAGTTATTTTAGCTCATTGTTCCTGATCGTAATGTTTTTCTTTGCACAAAGAATTTTGTATACCATACATTTTCCTTTCATAGTTCAGTGTTTTGAACACCTGTTTGGTATTACATATTTTGTTTTCCTGATTATCTTTCTTAACTTAGTCTTTTCTTTCTTACATCTGCATTGAAGCACCTTGAAGAAGTGCTCTATCCACTGCTCAAGGTTACTTCTTTATAAAGAAATGGAGATATTTCCATGAATAATTAAAATTGTCCAACCACATGTCCTCAGCACCATGCATCAGTATGTTTTATTCAGTCTGCTCTCTAAAACTGCCAGGTCTTAGCTTTAGTCTAATCTCATCCTCCATTACCTGGTCCTATGCCACATTTGTTTTAAATTCCTCATTTCTGCAAATCCCAGACTCCTACTATCATTACAGTGATTAATTTCATTGGAACTATTTCATATTGGTGAAAAATTGTCACTTTTGGACATAACTGAAAAATAAAAACTATCCCAACAGTGTAATGATCCTAACCACAAAACAAGATTGACAACCAAAGCACATCTAGTAGACATAAATGTACTTCTCCCTCCATATCTCCCTTAAGCTTCCATTTAAAGGGAAAATGTTGGCATCATTTAGAATGTCAACCAGGAGCGCTCTGCTTTATTAGTCTTAAGGTCCTTACTTTTCCAATTTGGGATATTAGAGAGAGTATTTGCTGTATATACATTAAAATTCAATTTTATCCAAGAGGCAATCAAAAGGCCCAATTCTGGCATTTAGGTCCTCAACCATTATAATACTCAGAAATCTAAACTGTTTCCTGAAGATTGTCTCTTAATTGTGACCAAATGGCCTCTGAGTAGTAAGGAGACCCAACTGGGGAATGTAAATATTAAACAGAACCATTTTAAAGTCTGGATTATACAGAAAAACCACCAAGAGGTTGTCAGTCATAGTGAGGGAGTGGCTGGCATATAAAGAGTAATGTTTTAGTAAATAGCAGACCCTGAAAAATGTCAAAACTTCTTATCATTCTGCCCTGGTACAGTATATGAAATAATTCAAAATCTTTTAGGAGAGGTCTTTACTGATCTAAACCACTACACAAAATATTTTTCTGTGAGCAGACATTTGATAGTGCCAAACTCTAGCTGTACATTCTTAACTTCCATATAAAACTAATATTCAAGAGAGGTATATGGCCTGCTAAAATATCAAGACTAATTACTCAACAGGTTGTGATGACTTAGAGCCTAAAAATTAAGATCAGCAGCACCATTTATTTCAACTCTTGTGGAAAACCTGCTTAATCTTTCCTTTCTCTCTGGGTGCATACCTGATCTTTGAAAAATGGTTAGTGTAACTCCAATACATATAGTGTTTGTAAACCTCTAGTTAAAAACTAGAGGTCAATATCTATTCTGTCTAGTCTAGGGAAAATTATGAGAAATTATACAATGGGCTAAAAAATACTGGCTGGTGATTTGTTGACTGGCATGATTTACAATGTAAATCCTGCTGTCACCCCATGGAAGAAGTCCCAGCCAATTGCCAGTACTAAACTTCAAAGTTGCTGACCAATATATTGTTTTATCAGGTAACTAGGGAACAATTATGAGAAAATATTCTACACCAATTACAGGCCTATTTAAAATGCATGGCCTACCACCAGTTAGATAACATGGATTCAGAAGACTGTAGTACATCCTCAGCCATGGTCAAGTTCTAAGGCTAAAACGCTGATTTAATTGTCCACTATATCTTACTTGACAGGGTCTTTGACTATTGTTTGGATAAACTTTTTGTTGTGGATTAAAAGCTACCTGAGCTCCACGTATCAACTTCCTAAACTTAGTGGTGTCTCATACTCCCTCTTCAAGTTGCATATGGAGTCCCCAAACTCTGTCTTTGCCTCTTTTTACATTGTTACCCTCTACTTGCTTTAAGTGGTGCTACAAATGTATTACTACACGTTGACAATGCTATTATCTATAGATGTTCTGATACTACCAGTATTTCGAATGTAATAAAGGGCCAGTAGCATGACTTTCTCCTCCCCAAAATTTGTTTAGCCAAAACAAGCTCCTCTTAAATAAATGAAAATCATCAGCAATGCTATTTAGTTCCATAGCTAGGGTACATGCCTTTAATAGGAATTTTGAAGTGTTGGCATTGCATGAATGTAAACAAAGTTTTCAGTAGTTTTTAGTTTCTGAAGATCAGTTTGGATCCTTGCCTTTCATTTAGGAACAACCTAGACTATCTAACAAAGATGATTAAACAAAGATCAGGCTTCTTCCCAGGTTAAAGACTATCTTATGAAGCCCAGCTAGCCATAGCACAGTATAACTTAATTTCTTTACTGGACAATGGTGCAAGACTACTAATCACTTTAGCGAGAAGACAATGACCTGTTTCATGGCATTGCATAATAAGATATTTGCTTTTCTTTTAATGTCAGCAGAAGGATGCAACATTATCATTTTGTCTGGCTATGATATGGCTATCATCAGAATATAGGCACAGGTTCCCTTTAGGAAACACCATATACATAATATTGGCCTCCGGCTCTCCTGTCTGGTTAGCTGAATTGTTGCAGTCCCCAATAAACAATTGCACCTTATGTCCTCCACATCCTTTCTGTCATCCACTTCACTCTGAAATACCTCCATGGATCATCATTCTTTAGAATACGCTACACCAAAATTATGGACCTCACTGTCTGTGTCCTACAAACAAAAGCTTCACTGGCCCTTCAAAGCTATCTATAAATGTTACATTTTAAAGCAGTGGAACTGTAATTGCTTCTTATGAATCTTGTTGCCTTTCCCATGACCTTCTGTAACCTGTATGTGATTTTTCTGTAACTTGCACATAATACATTTGCTATATGAGGTTTTGATTGTGATGTCTTACATTTGTCTGTATTGCACCCTGTAAATGGGAAAGTTTCAAGTGGGTTTATGGGTTACCAAAACAAATAATTCATTGTATTTGTTCATTGTCATGCTGTGAAATTTGTATCTATTTTTCTAAGTTTTTTAATCTGAGATCAAGGACCCTGAGGTTGTTGGATTTATATCACTTGCAATTGTGTTACTGTTGCAGTGACTGGAGATACATGAAGTAATGAAAAAGCTAATCAAAAGAAGAACACTATGTGGGATGCATGAATAATATAAGAAGGCAGCTACATTCCAGTCTGTGTGGTTTCTGTGAACACACGTACAGTCAAAAGCATCAAACCCAGCACAAAGCATCATACAGTATGCATACAAATCCATATGTTTGTGTATGGGAGGTGGCCTACCTAGAAATGTAAAGTTTTTTCCCTACTAAAATCCAGAAGCATATGATGCAAATAGCCATAGTTTGACAAGCTGCAGCATTCTGCATCAGCTGCAGTTTTGACCTTTCCCAGTTCACTACGCTACTTAACAAAATATAGGACTGCACCACCATTTCCACATTTTCAGTTTCAAGAAAAGGATGAAGTCTGACAATGGAAAAAGCAACCCTCTACTATAGTCAACATCTGGGATTCCACAAGTAGCATTTAAAGATGAATACTATGAGCATTGGGCAGGCAGTGTTGCTTTAGCTTCCGGACCCCATACTTGAAGTCTTTGTATTGTTGTAGTGTGGGAAAACATTAAGTAACTCAAAAGCTAATCAGAAAAAGAAGAACAATATGTAGGATGCATAAATGATACAAGAAGTCAGATACTTTCCAACTTGTGGTTTTGTAAACACACAAAATTCAAACGCCTAGAACTCAGCAAAAGTATCAGGGTATACAAATCTGTGTATGCAAGTTGGGAGGGGTGAGCTGCCTAGAAAAATCTGATTTTTTCTATTAAAATCTACAAGAACAAGATGCAAAGAGCCAGAATGAGGAGACAAACTGTAGTATTGAGCACAGCTAGAAGTGTCTGACCCACCTGAGTACATTAAATTACTTGAAACAACATAGGGCAGCACCACGATATCCACATCTTTAGCTTCAAGAAAGGGATGTAATCTGGCAATGGTAAAAGCAGCACATAACCACAGCCAACACATGGGATTTCACAGTCAGCATATTAAGCTTAACACCCTTAGGATAGTCAGTTACTGTTGTGTTACCTTCCTGGTAGCCCATACACTTGAAGTCTTGTTATTGTAGGGACTGGAAAGAGGTGAAGTACTTTAAATGCTAATCATTAAGAAGAATGGCAGCAAAGTAAGAAGGGTCTGGGCAAATGGCACCACAGGTTATAGGCTATAGTGTAGCATGCTGAGTAGGGATTCTGGAGACCTAGCAGACCTGAGTTTGTCTCCACTATTCCCCTCAATTTATGAAAGACCCTAAGCAGGTTACCTTCTTGGTGCTCACAAGTAGCCCCAAATAACAGCATTTATTACTGGGGGACCTTTTGACAGTTAATTTCCATCCACCAACCCCTTTCTAGAGGCAAAGTTTATTACAGAAAAGGCAAAAGACAAGGATGGTTAGGGACTGGGCTTACTCATGTGAAGAGTTGGTAGGAAGAGATAACCAGGATTCAGAAGTAGGGTTTAAAAAAACTGGGACAGTGGAAGAGGCATCTAGAAGATGACTAAGGATGCAGGCCTTAGTGACCAAGATACACACAATAGTGGCCAAGAAAGGCAGGAACTGGATGGAGGTGTACCTAGATGACTAGTGTAGAGTACCAGCACCAGTGATGGTGCTTCAGGATGAAGCAGCACAGAAAAACAGAAAATAGACTAAGAGAGGGGGCTGTCAGGCTCAGCCACTGAAAAAGAAGAGGACACCAGCAGTAATTATAAATCTAGTTGACTTAAATGCAATAACAGATGAGTAAATGTGGGCGAGGGTGTTGAGAAGTGTCTTGGGAGAGTGCCAACTGAACTGATAACATACTCCTAAGATGAGACCTAAACAGTCAAGCAGAAAGGCAGACACAGAGCTGGACACCAATGAGGAGGTGCTTCCCATTCTACTGAGGGGTGCCCCATACGCCTGCTCCTCAATCACAGCCCTTAGGGCCTTCCCAGGAGCTGCTACACATCCTTGCACTGACCAAATTGGGCAAATTACTGGAAGTTTTGCAAACCTCCCAGTAGTAGTGTTAGCACAGCACACAGGGTCAGAAAGTGGCCAGTAAAAGGAAGCACAAGCTATGTGAGCCAAGGAGGGTTGGGGTTCACAAGATACCACTCTCATTCCCACATGTTAGTGTGGTGGAGCCCCTAGGTACTCATTTGACTAAGACCAGGAAGCAAATACAGGGTAGGAAATATATAGACATGTTTCCTTCGTGGGTAAAGGAAGAGGAGGAAATGATACTAAAAAAGGGACAAGGATAAGGAGCCCATGAAAATTAAAACTGAGCAGATGTTTGAGAAATGGTCAGCTACCTTTCTAATGTTTGCCAGCATGATTTACCAGGTGGCCACAAAGAAGAGTGTGGACCTCTTCTACTACTGGACTAGATAACTAACACCCACAGATGCAAAGGAGGTACAGCATGTCTATATTATGTCAAATAATTTCGAAAGCAGATGCAACATGACCCTGACAAAAACAGGTGTATCTTTGATATGCTATTATGTGCTGATACCATTATGAACATTGGTTATGTTATATGGAAAGTGCACTTCCATGCAGATTCCTCAGAATGTTTGGAACACAGATCGCACCAGCCACCATAATCAGTGTTTTGGCTACATAACGGGACTTGCTTTCACAGTAACTGCAAGTGCAAGTACATATGCTTGTCTTATGGCAGACCCCATCCAGCCACCCAATACCATGCAGGGTATTTCTCCCAAGGTTAAGGGGATATTCTTTGGGAAAAAGTGGAAAGGAAAGGCTACAATGTCAATAAGGGTAAACTGACTTAGGCCTTGGTTTCAGAACTACCTAAACTGTTAATGACTAAGACTTTGGAAGACGGCTTTGTTGAAGGGTTTAGAGTCCATATGAAGGTATGAGGCAGACAACCTCAAGGAAACCTCAAGGTAAGAGATAGATCAGATGTAGTGAGGGTGAGGCTGTTGAAAGAAATATCCTGAGGAAGGATCATAGGCCCCTTTGACTACCCCACCCAAGTTGAGGTTCCCCATGAGGGTTAGCACCAAAAAAGTCCCTGGGGAATTTAGGATGAATGATTACTCATTTGTCATACACAGAGGGGAATCAGTGAATGATTTCTTAATCCCAGGTACACAGTAGTATCATATCCATCCCTAGATGAGGCAGTTGAGAAAGTATGGGGCTGTGACCTGATGTGCTTATAGCAAAGGCAGATGTGAAACTGACCTTTCACTTGCTGCCAGTCCACAAAATCGCTTATGAGCTGCTAGCTATAAAATTCAAGACAAACTAGTATAGAGACAAATGCAAGCTATAGGATTCTCAGTAGTGCCAACTGAGTGGGGAATTCAGTATATTCTTACACTGGATAGTTACGCAAGAATCTGGGGAATCTGGGGACTGGGTGTTCTATTATTAGTTCCATATTTGGTCAACTTCCTGTCTGTGGTACAGAGAGGTAGAATACTTGCCAAAGCTTCTACACATATTCTAGGGGGTATGTGATGCTTTTGGTGTTCTCTTAACAAAAGACAAAACAGAAAGCCTCCAAGCAACCACTTTGTTCTTGGAAATAGAGATTGACTTGATGAAGGCAGGATGCAGGTTTCCACCTGAAGAGATAAAAATCCTGCCCAAGTTACTGGGGCTAGGCATTGGGGCTGGGAAAGTGATGTTTTAACTGCAACAGTTGTTGAGGCACCTAAACATCACATGCAGAGTAATCCAGATTTGGTGGACCTTCTTGTGTTAACTAGCCAAAGCAAGGTAAGGAGTGATGAAGACCCACCATAGGATCTGGGTCACTGAGAGTATGATGAAGGACCTGTCCCTGGCATAAATGCCTGATGAACTATTACAGGGTGTCTGTGTGGCCAGAGGAATTACTCAGTATTAGCATAGAGAGCAGCTATACTAACACCAGAAGAGGACAAAGTGTCAAGGTAGAGTTTGCAGGAGTTGGAGTGTGGAAGCATGGCTTGAGGCCTGGGTTGTCATAGGGTCACCAATGGCATTGCCATTTTGATTTTTTCAATCATTGTGGCACTAGTCATTTGGGAAGCTGACAGATGAGCAGCACTTTCATTTCACTGAGCCCAAGAACTTACCGCAGAGGGGTATAACACTTTCATTGGGTCAGAGCTGAAAAAGGTGGCTGGAACTCTGGCTAATGTTGAAAGACCAACTGTAAGAATACATTGGGGCTGCAAAGTAGAAAGTTTTTCCCATGGGTGGTGGGACAGCATTTGTAGGGATAGCTTTTGTGGCTAAGGACATAGAGCTGAGGCAGGCAACACAAGACTATAGGGCATGAAAGACATTAGAAGGCTGGAATCATGAGGTGAAAACATAAATGCATGAGGTGTCTGCTGAGTTCAGCACTGTTAGAAGCAGTCTGGGCAGCATGTTGGGCACACTATGAGGCCCTGATATTTTGTACGTAATTTCTAGTTGCCTTATATGGTGCCTTCTGGGTTCCAGAGCTGACAGTTGGGAAGACCACCTCCAGAAACTGTGGAATTGAAAATGTATTTATTTGGAAATGTTTCACCAGGAATACAACATGAGCTGTAAACAGCCTGCTTCCAGAAGCATCCTGAGAGAGAGTGTTGCAAGAGTTGGGAGAACAAGCAAACACGTAGCAACAACAGATCAATATAAGTACAATAACTAAAAGCAAACAGTGTAGTACAATTACAGAGCAGAAATAGCCCAGACCAACTGCAAGGGTAAGCAAAACCATATTCGGATATAAAATACATTGCAACAACCCAAGAGCAGGTGATCCGTAGGGTAAATGTTAGAGGACTGATAACACATTTGAAGTGCTAGAGGTAGTAGGATGAGCACAAGATTTGAAGTGCTATTGTATACCCAAGGGAGGGCAATTATAAGGCAAGTGGGGAAGTGGGCAGGCAGGGGTAGAGGGTGGGTGGATGGGAGAGGGAGGGAGAGAGGAGGGACAGCCAAGATCTATACCCTTCAGGATGCTGAGAACTCTGCAAGGGGACAGGACCAGGCAGAAAGGGAGGGGCAGAGAAGGGGCAGGAAGGTAGGGAAGAGAGGGGCAGAAGGGAGGAAGGATAAGGAAGTAAGGAGGTGGAGGGCAATGGATTTGAAAGTGGAGGGAAAGAGAAAGGGGAAAGAGAGAGAGAGAGAAATCTATAACCCTTCAGGATGCAGAGAACCCTGCAAGGGGACAGGATTAGAAAGTGGGGGAAAGGAAGAGGGATAGAAGAGAAAAGTCAAGATCTATGCCCTTCAGGATGACAGAGAACCCTGCAAGGGAACAGGACCAGGCAGAAAAGGAGGGAGAGAAAGGGGGCAGGGGGAGGAGGAGGAGTGTGCAGGTGACTTGAGGGGAGGAGAAGAATAAGGAATAGGAGACTGGAGAAAAGAGGGTAGACTAGGAATGGAAAAAGGAGGGCATCAGTGGTGGGAAGAGGGGTAGGAGGGAAGGAGAGCAGAAGAGTGTTGAAATAGCACAGTAGTTGTGGACAGTAGTAGAGTGTCAAAATGGCACAGTAGGTTGTGGTAGGGGTGGGAGGAGGGTATAATATATGGTAGCATGTGAGGTAGTAATGAGAGGAAAAGTTTGATTAGGAGACAGGAGGTAAGTCAGGGATAAATAAGTATGGGATAGTGCACAAGGGTGGGAAGGGTTGTGAAGAGGGGCTAGGAACAAGAACAGTTAGGAGAATAGAAGTAAATTAGGGCTACAGGATAATGCACCAGGGTGGGAGGGTTGAAGTGGGGTTAAAAACAAGTGCAGTTAAGGAACAAAAATTGTGAAGGGCTAAGGAGATTGAAGATGGGAGAAGACTCCAATTCCAATCCAACCACCATATTCTAAATCTCTTAAGTACAATACACATCTCTTAAAAAGTATTTAGTATATCCATCACATCTCATATAAATACCCATTTAAATATTCTCCCTAAAACCATTTACTCATATACCACACTCTAAATCTCTTAAATACAATATACCTCTCTTAAAAAAAGTATTTAGTATATGTATCACATCTCATATAAATACCCATTTAAATAAACTAAACTGATTTTTTCACTTTGATGTTTTTAGGATGTTTGTGAATGGATTTACGTAGATGCACTTGAATAAAGCAATGTGTAAAGAAAAATAAGAAGAAGGTATGCTGTATTTTATAGTTTATCCTATGAAGGTGTGGTAAAGGAGTTATCCTATATAATAATGCTGTTTTGATAAATTTGAATGGACACAGGGTCCTCATTTTGACTTCATCTACTCCTGCTGTGTCCACACATAGCATACTCTCTACTAGTGACAGCATAGTCATTTCCATGGTAACCAACCATGATTCATAAATGAAGGATAATGACATCACATGTGAGAGGCAGTCAGAAGGAGTAAATGAAGTTTGAGAGATATGGATCCTACTTTCAAGCAGCTCTCCTTGGTAATAAAGAGGTGAAGATAAATACAGAAAAGATGTACAATATAAGCAGAATTGCCTGTACTGTAAATATTATGTTTAAAAGTTTTCCTAGAGCTATCACAAGCTTTTTGCTCTGATTAGAATAACCAGTCTATACACACTAAAAGTTCCATGTTGGGGCCATCAAGCATTGTTAAACTGCTCTCCAATTCTTTGAGTACAATCCCAAGTAGTTTATTAAAGGAGAACTGTGCTGAACCTGTAAGTCATTTTTCCCCACTAGAACCTGTTTATAAGTACTGGTTCCTGTTCTGTCATTGTTCCATCTATATGAGCCTATCAGTAATCTCAATAGGTGTTTTTGATCCACACTCTGGTGTTAAATTTTTAGAACTACATGATGAAGTTTATGTCCCTCTGAGCTGCAGAGTTCTACAGTAGAACATGGATGCATTGTGCCAACAATGGAAGAGCCGAGCAAGAAACATTAACTACATCATACAGTTCTAAATGGCTACTTACTACCTGTGTGCAAATCAGAAATACCAACTAGGATAACTAAAAGCTTGTCGAGATAGAACAGTAATAGAATTGGAACCAATTTTCAAACATCTACTTCTGCTGGAAAAATAACTTCCAGAATCAGTGTAGTTCTCTTTTAAAATTGAAGCTCTGAAGACAGTATGATTGTGATGCAACTCACCTCTAGGTAACATGTTATTAAGTGTTTGGTTATGTCAAAGGTTAAGATAAACCTTGCTAGTTTTTCTTCTGAGATAAACATGTTTTATAAAACAGCCAGATAGATTAGTTAGATAGACAGACAGACAGACAGACAGACAGACAGACAGACAGACAGACAGGTTTTTATTTATTTAATTAGTTTGTATTGACCAGGAAAGGAGGACCATACAATTCTGCCTATTTTAGCCACATCCAGGGAGAGAGATACAGATGGATGCCAACTGACATTGAACCAGATTAAGCTGTTGAAGATAGATAGATAGATAGATAGATAGATAGATAGATAGATAGACACCAAGGGATACCATATACATGCATATAGATACATTAACAGCATTAGTACAACTATATATATATACTGTATATACTGTCTATATAATAGTAGTATAGATTAGTAATGTTGTAAGACTTCTAAAACATCCTATATAACAGACTTCTACCCTTTAGGACACTAATTAGTTTTAGCACACCTGCCTTCAGATAGAGGAGTTAGGGCTATCAGTTTCCACCAACATGTACATTACAGGGATAAAACTGCCTCTTGCATCTAGTTTGAATCACCGTAAGAGCTAATCAAATCCCAGTAACTGCAGGTGTATAAACATGAAACAGAAGAAAGTAAGTGAATTGTGTTCATTCTATAATGGCATGAGGTATTGAGTTGCCTTTCCATTTGCACCAGCTGAGAAGCCCTTTATCAGTTATGCTGTTTCCTTAATTGCTAACACATTTCGGCAATCACTGAAGCAGTACAAGTAATAACATGATTAAGAAACAGCATGATAAAAATTAGGATAAAGGTGAAGGCTGCTCTGGTTCCATAGAAAGAAGCCTTACTGGACCCATCTGTCATTCTACTAATTACAGCTTGAGTGAAAAGAAAAATGAGACCCAAAGGAGAATCTATTCCAGGTAATGCTCCAGTAACCCAGCCTAGCAGCAGTAAGGATCAGTCAATCTCAAAGTACAGGCTTCATACAGACAATAGCTGGGGTGACATAACAAAATGATATATTTTCCTATTATATATAAATGCAGCCACAGACAGTAGAGATCCTCAATACAGCGACATCAGATTTAGAAAGCGCTTTCCTCACTCAATCGGTACCGAGCACTAAGAACAAACATGCGCTGTATATCTTTTGATATTTCCTAACCTCTGTACTGTCACATAGGAGTCCCCATAGCTCAGCCAGTCAGTTGTGTCATCAAAGTGCTTGCTACAGGGGACTCTGAAATAGTAATGGTGGGCAGAGCTCACAGATTCAACCAGATAAATTACAAATAAGAAGCTTTGGAACTTATTTTAAAAATTACCACCAGTGGATTTTTCCTAATCGGAACCTATAGGTTCCTTTTTTTTGTCGGGGAATGATGTCAGTTCTCTTTAAAGGGTGGATGGACATTGTAGTCTCCATTTTTTATGTAAGGTGTAACTAGCATTTATTTGCTATAGTTACATCTTATGTAAAACATGGTATTAAAAACAAACCGCAGTAGATAGCAGATGACTTTACAATGCCTTATTTCCATGCTAATGTATGGTCTTTTATTGGAAAATGCAACTGATTTGTATTTTTGCCAAATGTCTTTAACTTTTTGCTGCCAGGATATTTTACACTTATGTGTCAGGCTATTTTATAACTGTAGCACTATATTATTTAAAATTGAAATACCTAAATTTGCTTTGCTGTTTCTATCTCCTGCTGTGTCTAAATGGCAGAAATACTTGCTCCCTCACTCTCCTGGATTGTAAAGTGCTTTAGGACATTGCAATTAAAGGCACTTAGAGCAAGCAGGTAAGACCCTAGAGCCCGTGGTTTGAATCCCACTACTTCTTTAATCACAGTGTGGCTGGGAGTTACCTCTGTATGCTGTCTCACCAATTCATCTCTGTTTTTGACTCTCCCTATATGGCTAGATGGCACAAGTGAAGAACTATGAACCTGGAGCCCAAGGTGTAAATCACACTAGTACCACTTCCTCATGGTGTTCCTCTGCCTGAAACAGCAACAACACTCTTTCACCTATGTCTCCTTGATTGCAAATTACTTTGGTATAGAATAAATTAAAGGCACTACACAAAACCAACATTCATACTAAACCTCTTGATAAAAATATTACAGATCATGGGAGTGTCATGTGATGCTCTTGACTAATCACAGTGCGCTTTTCAGTTGTGTGTGTGAGATACTATTACTTTGATAACTATGTCTGTTGTGCTGTGCCTTAGGAATGGGCTTCTCACTAGCACCACTCACACCACGTAGAAAGGGACCGATGTCTAGAGAAACAAAGGTACTTTAATTAAAAATGTATTGTCACACAATCCACAATAATTTTATAGGGATGCTTGGAGGGCCTCTTGCATTCTTATGGCACTCTAGAACTGCTCACCTTTGCCTTGTTTTCTCTCGCTCTAAGAAAGTGTGAAGTGACATGCTTGTATCCATAAGTGGCCCTTCTAGCATTCCTATAAAATTATAATGGGGGACCTAAAACAATAACATTCAGGAAAAAAAGTTTAAACAGGCAGAATAAGAGCCACAGATTGATTAAAAAAGAAACAAATTTAACTTTTTAATTAAATAGAAGTTTCCAAAACATTCAAAACAAGTCCCAAACTACAAGAAAGGTCCTTTAGGACAAGTATGTCCTAGATTTGCGCCTTTCAGTAACTAACACTCAGAATTCCCAAACTGCTGTACTCTAAACTCCCTGTGTGCATGTGGTTTTGTAGAGGCAGTGTAGCTGGGCAGACAAAGTGAAAAGCATACAATCTATGTGACTGCATTGCTTTTGTAATCACATGATGTCTGATTCACTGGGAACCCACGCTGGTCACTGCAAGAAATGACACTGTGGCTCTGGTTCCTAAACATCCTTTTGGTCGGACTTACAATACACATCATTAGGGCTATGGGAGTTAGTGCCCTGTACCTTACATTGTAGGGCACAGGGCACTAAAGGGTTTAAAAGAGGCACTGTTTATTTGGGAAAACCTGTTTTATTGGTATCCAGTGAAAACTGCATCAGAAAATGGTGCAGTCAAAACCATGCTGACATTACAGTGTGCGTGGTTTTGAAGCTGGTCTATTTATATCAGCATGGTGTTTGCACCATGCAATTTTGGATGCGCTTATTCTTCTGAAGCATGTTTCCATCATTATTTGTTTTATACATAGGGTAAATTCCTAAGTTACTGGGCTGGGCTTTTTCTTTTAAGTAGTTCATTACCTTGCCTCTGCAAAGTCTTCAGAGTTAAAAACAATAATTTTTAATGTAGCTCCCTTCAGGTGACACACAATTGTAATTTGGCTTGAGGAGATGGCGAGCGCTCCCTTCCAGTTCCAGGTGTGTCAGTCTCACCACCACACTCAGACGCTTGTGACTTCTAACCAGAAATGGCATTTTAATTCATTGTTTCACAAAGGTTAATGTGTCAATCGATATGAATCAAAACCCACTACTCAACTAACAAGACCCTGTTTACATTTTATGATAAAATAATTGAAGTGAACTCTATTAACTATTGTGCTCACTCCCCAGTTGTCCTTATTCCTGGCAAACCTGCTACAACCAAGTCAAAGATGCTTGATCCTTAGTACAGTGTGTATACAATGTGCAATTTACCTAAAAGTAACAGGGCAAGTTTGGAATGCAAAATCAGGGTAAGGGCAATCTATTTCATTAGCACTCACCTGTGTTACTTTTGGATAAAACTTGAAACTTAGTGAAAGCCAAACAGTTCTAAAAGGATGGTACCATTCTGCTATTGGTAATTTAGTCCAATATTACTTGAATGCAACACCCAGTTCTTTTCTTGTAGTGAACACAGAAGCAGCTAAGTAAACAAACTTATAAGAATCAGGATAGGATATTGCCAATACCATATTTCACATCGATCCATGCAACAGTACAGATTTATTAATCATTAAAGGAAACAATGATCAGAAAACAGTTTAAAGTGCCAAACGTTTAAATTGGATTTTTTTTACTTCAGGGCATGCAAAATGTGAGAAGTGATCAACACTTCCTGGCCAACTTGTGCTGCAGCTCTAAGGGTATTTTTATTTAATATAACACACACACACACTCTGCTGGGATCAGATAAAAGGCATTATAGAGTACGAAAATCATTACATTTGATGGCCAACATTGGTGAGGGAGCTACTAGCATGTTGCTGTGGTGGAAACCATCCTGATGTCACAAACAGTAGATTGTTACTTCACCAAAGGATTAAAATGCAGCAGTACTGTAAATCAAAATGCAGCAGCAACAATGATCCAGTTTCCATGTAAAAAATAAATTGAGTAAGGGCGGGCCCAGTGATGCAGAGGGGCTGAGGCACTGGACCCCTTACCTCACACTACACTGGTGACCTGGGTTTAGGAACAGACTCTGGTCATTTGGGGGTTGGCCAGGGTGAGAAAGAATTGAGTGTCCATTGACAGCTCTACTTCCTGGGGCGCAGAAGACTGTAAACTGAAACCCAGTAGAAGCTAGGTGTCAGCAGAGGTGAACGCTAGAATGGAGTGGACCCTGCACAGGGTATAAGACTACCCTATGGGTCTGGGAGAAAATGGAAAAGGCTCTGAACTAGTAGGTTTATGATGGTGGGCTGCGCCCATGCCTCCCCGACAATCAGATGTTGGCTTCTGGGGTGGGGAAGCCAGCACCCCTAGCCACTGATCCTGTGATGGATGGTTAGGGTGGATGCAAGGAAAGCCCACTGGAGAGACGAGTCCCCTTTGAGGGAGGGGCTGGAGCTGGCCGCCAGCTCCAAGGAGGAGTAGAAAAAAAGAGTAAGGAAGGATAAAAGGAATGTCAATTCATCATATATATCAAATATAAGTTAAACTGTGCCTATATTAAATTTTTCAAAGTTTTACCAAAATGACCAAACTCCCTTTAAAGCAGCAGTATTTGTTAGTCACCATATAGTTTTTTTTTTTTCAGCAATAATGTTTCCTAGGAAAAATAACAAGCTACTCATTTTCTTTTCATTTTCTTTCATTTCTGCACCAATATACAGGATTCTGAATTATTGAAAAGTTCCAGCTCCAGTGCTGTATCCCCATCAAATAATAAATAAATATCTTGGTACAGTGTTGTGCTGTTTACCATCAGAAACATGTGGTAACACCATCCTAATGCATCCACATTATGGGCTTGATTTTCAAAGAGTGATGCAGGGCTTGCATCAAATCCTGCATTAAACCAGTTTTTGGCGAGGTGCACCAAACTCATTTGATGCCACTGTACCCAATTTTAGTACACTGGGCACAGTTCTGACACTTTTTCTCATTTTACAGCAGCTTGTGCCAAATGTAAAAGGGTCCCAAATGGTGCAGTTAGACCTGCCTGGTCTAACGTGCAGCATTTGACACTCAGGATTGAAAATCCTGCTTGCCAGCAGGGTGAATGCTTCATGCCCGCTCGCCACATGATTGGTGCACCAGGGCTTTGTGGCATTCTTGGGGCTTTGAAAATCAAGCTCTATGAATCTGGCATGTTCATTCAACAGGTAACCTCAACAAAAGTGGTTTAAAAAATTGAGAGTGGTGGATCTTTAATGACATTAGTAATTAATTTAAAACATTTTCTAGAAAAAGCATTTTAAAAAATATCTGAGAAAACTAAGAATACACTGAGGATGAATCTAAGAATGTTACAAATACATTTTGCTGAAAGAAACTATATGATGAAATGTTTTGCTGACTGACAAATACTGCTCTTTTAGCATTAAGGCACATCCAGTACTAGGGTTGCCAACAGTTAATCTAACTCTTAAGGGATAATAAGGCACAAGTAGAAACTGAGTGTCTTATGACCCTAGGGTTAGATAAGCAATGGCAACCCAGCCCCTGGTGTGCCTTAATGTAACTACTAAACACAATGGTATATGTTTTAAAATAATGTGACCATAATTTAAATTCTAATAATCAGTAGAAAGCTGAAAGCGGAGGATTATGTAGTTGACAGTATTCTAAAAGAGTAAGGTAAGTGGCTGGACACCCAAACATATAAAGGAACAATTGGTATTCACTAGGCAATTCATGTTAGAGATAGTGGGAGATCCAGTTCTGTTAATGTACAAGCTGCTTCACACAGTCAATTACCACACCCTAGATAAGATCCAAAAGGGGTGGGAGGGAGCTCAGGCATCCAGAGGCAGACACTGAATGGCAACAGATCCTTGAGAGAGGATGGAAGGTCACCACCTCCCTAGGATGAAGAAAATATAGATGGCAAATTCTAGCAATGAAGAAAATAGAGATGGCAAATTCTAGTAAAATCTTTTCACACTCCTATGATAACGGCTCCTTTCCATCAGCATGCCTCAAACACTTGCTGGAAAAGTACCCCAGATAGGGTACTCATTAACACATCTTTTGGATTTTGAACCACTGACACATAAAAACATTTGATAGCAGATAAGGACTCACTTGTCCCACCCAGTCTGCCCTTTTCCCTACCTACTGTACATTGTTACCTCAGACCGCACTTGATCTACTGCTCTTTCTTCCTCCCTTCTTTCCACTTTGATTCCCTATGCAATCCCATGCATTCTTGAACCCTGCCAATGTTGAATGCTTTACTGAAATCTAAGTAGGCTATGTCCACTGCTCCACCCTGATCTAACTCCTTTGTCACCCAGTCAAAGAGATCTATCAGATTTGTTTGACATTACCTCCCCTGTGAAACCATGCTGCATTGGGTCTTGTAACCCACTGGATTCAATATGTTCCACAATCCTTTCCTTCAGAAGTGATTTCATTAATTTTCCCACCACAGATGTCAGGCTCACTGGCCTGTAATTGCCAGCCTCCCTGCTACCACTTTTGTGTACTGGGACTACATTTGCCTTCCTCTAGTCCTTCAGAACCACTCCTGTTTCCAATCAGCTGTTAAACTGGACTGTCAAAGGTGCAGCTATAGTATTTCCTGAGCTCACTCCTTGGAAGCATCCCATCTGGTCTCATTGCTTTGTCCACCTTCAGATTAGCGACTTCCTTCAGGACTTTCTCTTCCAAAAAGGACTAGTGTCCACCTGCCTCCCTCCAAAGTTTCTGTAACTTTTTGTGGTCTCTCCTTCTCCTTCCTCTGTGAGCACTGAACAAAACTATGTGTTCATGATGTCTGCCTTTTCCTTGTCCCCCTCTGAACAGTCTCCCCATTCCCTGTCTAACTTTGACAATTCCACCCCTGGACTTCCTCTTTCACTTATATACCTAAAAATGTCTTGTCCCCTTGTTACCTCCTGGGCTATTCTCTCTTCAGTTTGCACTGTTGTCCTCCTTGTTGCTTTTCCTGCTTCCTCTGTTTCCCCTGATGCACATCCCTATCTTCCTCTCTGTGTCTCCTTATACCTTTTGAATGCTATCATTTTTGCCTTTACCTTTTCAGCCACCTATTTCAAGAACCATAGTGGTCTCTTTTTCCTCTTACTTTTGATCACTTGTTTGATGCAGAAGTTTGTTGCCTTTAATATGCTCCCCTTTTAGCTTTTGCCACTGTTTCTCTACCACTTTCAGGCCATGCCCACCTGCCAGGTCATCCCTGAGGTATTCACTCATTTTTATAAAATCTGCCCTCCTGAAGTCTGGGACCCTCACCCCTGTGTGGCTCAGTTCCATAGTGATCCTATATTGAACCACACCAACAGGGGTCACTGGTCCTCAAGTGGCCTCCCACCATGATGTCCACAATTCCATTAGTGAGTACCAGGTCCAGTATTGTCCCCTCAAGAGTGGGTTCACTGACTAGGTGCCTGAGGAACACCCATGCAGACAGCCCAGGATGTCTCTGCTTCTAGCTGAAGCCACTGCTGGGAGGCTCCAGTCTACATACAGCAGGTTGAAGTCCCCACCAGCAGCACCTTCCCCTTTTCTGCCATTTTGCCAATGGCCTCCACCAGTGCCTTATCTAATTCCTCCTGCTGTGCTGCAGGTTTATAGATCACTCCAGTGCTAACAGTGGCTCCATTCCCCATCTGCAGGGTGACCCACAGTATGATTCCTTGTATCTTTTTGTTTTTATGCTTTCCTCACATAAAGCACCACACCCTTCCTTTCCTTCCCACCCAGTCCTTCCTGAACAGAGTATAGCCAGGGTATGGCCAAGACCCAGTCATAGTTTTCAGTTTGCCACTGTGACTGTAATGGAAACAGTATCCAGGTCAGCCTCTGCACAATGACCTCTAGGTCCAGAATCTTTTTCCTAGACTTCTAGCATTCAAACACATGGCCTTCCAGATTTTGTATCTACTCTGCTGGTTGCCCCCTTTTTCCTTCACCCTCTTTTAATGCTCCCATTCCCTTCCCTTGACCTCTACCACCCTGTTTCCTTTATTAATTTTGCATCCTGGGGAGATTCCATTCCCATCAGGTTCTCCCGCCATCTACTTCAGCTTGTGTGTTTGGGGGTGGTGCTTCTCACCCTGATTCCTTTCTCCCATTCCCTTGACTAGTTTAAATATTCATCAAAGTAACATTTAAACTGTCCACTGAGGACTCCAGTTCCCTCCCTGATAGATGCAGGCCATCACCCCTGTATAGGCCTTTATCCTCCCAGATGGCTCCTCCTCCCCAGTGTAGCTGAACCAAACAGTTTTTTGCTTTGTTTTATTTTTAATTTACAGCAGTTAATTTAGAATTTGTTTGGGCATGAAAAGCACACTGAGCTGGACCTCATTTTCAGGTGTGACCTAGGAGCACAGGAAGGTACTTAAGTTACTTGCTCAAGATAGCACTGTGTACATGTGGCAGTTGTGGGATTCAAACCTATGTCTTCTGGGTTTCCAGGCTCATAGCCTAGTGCTATAGTCACTAGGCTATACAACCTCAGAATTCAAAAGTACCCCCAAATGCAAATGTTTTGGACAGATATTCCTTCAGAATTGCAGGTTCTCTGGGCATACAGATTCATTTTAAATATGAAACCCTACTACTGGGTTTAGCTACCACTGGACTGAAGAAACAGAAAACAGGAGGTATTCATGCTTTGGCTTTTCAGCAGTCAATCATTTAAACAGACAAAATACCTTGAGAAGTAGGAAAGAAGAGAGAGCTACAAATCCCTGCACTGATGGGGCCCAGTGGAAGATCCAAAATTTTGCAATGGAGGGTGTTGGGGTGGTATGCATATTTAATATGCAATTTTTTAAAATGTTTTCTTATTTATATTGTCTTCTGTTATCGTTTCATTATATTTTTGACATAAAATACAAATGTAATCCATAGTTTTGAGCATAAACTTTTGTACAATTAACAGATCGGACTTCTTCAACAAAATGCAATGTACAGCAACAAGCAAGTAAGTTACTATGGGGTGCGGATGCACTTAACCACCCCCTAGATTCACCACTGATGGGGCCATACTACCTTTATCCCTTGCAACTCTGCATTAGGAAGAGTAAAACTCAACAGGGACCTCTACTGTTATAGTATCGTGCTATGAAATAACACAGATACTGTGTTCCAGTTATTACTGTTTTATTTTTGTTATTCATGTTAACATGACAGACCTGGGGTAATAATCTCTGATGAGCTAAAGGTGGTTTGGCTACGTGACAAAGCAGTTGGAAGGGTTAGTGGGATGCTGGGGTGTATAGGAAGAGGTGCCACCAGCAGGAGGAAAGAGGTGATGCTGCCTCTGTATAGATCATTGGTTAAACTTCATTTAGAATATAGTGTACAATTCTGGAGGTCACATCTCTGGAAGGATATAGACAGAGTGAAGGCAGTCCAGAGGGGAGCAACTAAAATGCTGCAGGGTCTGCTTAACAAATCCTATGAGGAGAGATGGAAGAAACTCAATGCGTATACACTTGAAGAGGGGAGATACAGTAGAAATTAACCTTTAAATACCTAATGGAGGGGTAAGTAAGGTACAGGAGGAAACATTTTTCAGAAAAAAGATCCACAAGAACAAGGGACATGCTGTGAAGCCTGAAGGGGATGGATTCAGGAGAGACATAAGGACGTACTTCACAGAAAGAACAGTGAATCCATGGAATAGCCTACCAGCCGAGGTGGTGGGGGTGAAAACATTGACAGAGTTCAAGAATGCATTCGATATGCACAAGGGATCTTAGTGAAAAGAAATGGGGAAGGGAAAAGGAACCAGAGATCAAGTAGAGTCTACAGCGATACTGTAGGAAGGGAAAAATGGGCAGACTGGGTAGGCCAAGCAGTCCTTACCTGCTGACAAATTCTACAGTGTGTGCTTCTATGTTTCTGTTAACCTGTTGTATCAATTGTTTATATTTATTGGATGTACATACTGACATGAAGTCCACGGAACATCCCTCCTAGTAGAGGGCTGATGAACTGTGGTATTTGGTCTCTGACTAGTATACAAGGAAAGACTTGAACATTAAATTTCATGCACTATAAAATACAGTGAATGGTATACTTTGAGTCAATTGTCTTACTTCTGGTATGAGACTCTCTACCTTTGTAACTGCACTTGCATAGAGTAAGACTATGTAAAGCTGCATTCTTTGCATATTTTCTCAGTAAACTTTGAGTTATAAACAAGCATTGGTTAATGCTGAATGTGCAGGAGTTAGAAAGATGCAGAATAGGAATGGCAATGAAGTATTGAACTCACGCCAACCCACCTCTACTCTACAGAGATGGACAGACATTGGGGTGTGCCTTTGGGTAGTGGCCCATAATGCTCATTGCATTTCACTCATTCTATCCTGCAGACACTGACAAGAGTTGAGGTGTGCGTTGGGGTATTGACTTTACAGTCACCCCATTTCATAAGGACATCATGAAATGGGTGCAGTATAGGAGAATGGGGTGAACTCTGTGGCGAGAGTTCAAGGTGCACCTCGATGTCTGTCACTGGCTTCAGGGTGGGGGTGGGGGTGGAATTGCATGAGCATTACAGCTGGCAATCCAAAGGTACAACCCTGATGCCTATCAGTCTGTACATGGTGGGACGTTATGGTTAGAAACCCTAATGCCCCTGGCATTTGCTGGTATTTGCACTACAGATTTTCAACATGGCCTTTGTGACCCCCACCTCATGAAAGCATTTGGGACCTCTGCTCATGAACAGTGGCACTGTGATTTTGTTAATCTGTTCTAACGCTGATTTCCCACAGCGACCAAGCCATTCTGTGCCAGATGTTCAAAACACGTTCGGGCAGGATGTGAAAATGACAGTTGTACCATTCATAGGAGGTGTGAAGATATGGCAATGTTGAAAATCTGGAGTGAAAATATTAAAATGCTCGAGCTACGGGCTATATGGAAACTGTGCAACGATGCTTGTAACACAGTCATTTAGTGGAATTATTTCACCAAATTTTCAACATAGGCATTTCATGACCTCTGCTCATGAACAGTGTCACTATGATTTTCTCAATCTGTCCCAAACGCTGACTTCCCACAGCGACTGCACCATTGTGCGCCAGATGTGCAAAAACACATTTCAGGCAGGATGTGAAAATGACAGCTGTACTGTTCATAAGGAGTTAAGCAAAATTGACAATGCTGAAAATCTTGAGTGAAATAATACAAATTCTCGAGATTACTAGTGTGGGTGGAAACTGTGCAACGACACTCATAACATAGTCATTTTATGGACTTTTGTCACCAAATTTTCAACATAGGCATTTTGGGACCTCCGTTCATGAACAGTGTCACTGTGATTTTCTTAACCTGTCCTGAACACTGATTTGCCACAGCGATGGCGCTATTAGCGCCAGAAGTGCGAAACACATTTTGGCCAGGATGTGAAAATGACAGCTGTACTGATAATAACGAGATGTGAAATGCCAATGTTGAAATCTGGAGGAAAATATTACAAATTCAATGGTTACAGTGTGCATGGAAACCGCGCAATGCACACTTGTAACACAGTCATTTTTTGAATTTTTCACCAGATTTGCAACATAGACTTTTGAGAGCCCACCTCATCAACAGAGACATTGTTGTTAAATTACTTGATGCTGAAAGGTGAATCCACGTGGACCCAAAATCAGCTTTCAGGACCGCATAACCAGATGACAGACACTGAATTCATGAGATGGGGTCTCAAGAACCCCATGTTGAAAATTTGTGCCGAAATTCTCAAAATGGCCGAGATATCCACCTAAGTTGAACTCCACCCCATTTATGTCATTATATAGCTTACTGGCATTTCTTCAGTTCAGGTCAGCTTTGAAGAGTTCAGACGGTTCCTGTTCCACCAAAGATCAGTGCACTGGGCTCGAGGTAAGTATGGGGTGAGGGGTGGGGAGGTTGGGTGTGCAGAGGATGGGTGCGGGTTGGGGGCACCAGAGACAGCAAGGGATGGTTTTCTGTTTTACAGTGTTTTTAAAAGAAAAAGACCTCATGGGACGGTTTTTCTATTACAGGGACAATGGGCATGCTGGGTGTTTGTTTGGGGAGGCTGTAGCCGATGAAGATTGGGCACCCTGTCGGCACATACAGAGTGTTTGAAGGCACATGAGCCATAGGAGATTGGGTGCCCCCCAGCACATAACAAATGGGGGACATTATGCCAATGGGGCTGGACTCCCCATCAGCAAATGAACTTGGGAGGGGCATGCAGACAGGGAGACTGGGCATCCCTGTCAGCTTTCATGGGAACTGTGAAAGGCAGACAGCAACAACTGTCCACCATGTTTATTTAAAACAAATGAGGGGGACATTATGCCAATGAGGATTGGGTTACCCCATTGGCAAATGAACTGGGGAGTGGGCATGCCGACAGGGTGATTGGGTACCCCTGTTGGCTTTAATGGGACTGTGAGAGGCAGCTGGTGACAGCTGCCACCATGTTTATTGAAATGGGACACCAGACAAGGCAAGCTGTGATTCGGCTGCTGGAATCAGGGACCACCCCAGCAGCAAAAACAGTTGATTGTTAAATGACAGGGTGCTCCTGATTGCAGTGGCCAGTTTCTTTCAAGTTGGTGGCATGCTACAATACTGTTGTCATCGACAACATGCTCCTCTAGTGGCACCACAGAGACCAGCCCCTAAATGGACTGCTGGCATTGGCCACAACACTGCCGCATCTCCACAATTCACTACTACAGCAAGCTGCCACAAATGTTTCTGCGCATGCCGCAAGCAAACATAAAATGGAACTTAAATTTAAAGTCAAAATGTTTTCTTTACAGAAAATATGAGAAACCATTCTGTGGGAAATGGACAATGCCAACTGAATGCAGAACTTCAGACATGTCTAAATGTTGCATGATTATAAGAATGTCTGGGATGTTTAGAAATAATCCTGATTTGCTAAAAATTATGCCATGATTTATATGGTTGTGTGTGTATTTGGCATTTTCATAAATAAGCAGTACTGATTGGCTAACATGATGCCATTACTTTTCATTCAAATTATAAGTCTATGCAAGTATACTTGAGCATAAATTGTCAGCTGACAGGCTGCAGTGCTTGGTGTTGATAACAGCTAAGGAGACCACATCACACATTTGTTCAAAGTGCCAACCATGAATAAATAATCTCCAGTCAGGAGGCAGTATAGCATAGTGGTTAAGAGCCCTGAGCTGCAAACCTGGAGAACTGGGTTTGAATCTGACACCAATACTAGCATACTGTCACCATGAGCAAGTCACTTAACTACCCTATGGTTCCAGGACGCACTTGAAACAAGCCTCAGCTTAGTGTGTCTTCCTGGCCAAACAACTGTAAAAACACCATTTCTATTGTTGTACACACCGTAAACAAAATGTCAGACTACATTCTTTGTTTTTGATTTACCCAATGGTTTGACCCCTGTAAACTGGTTAGTCACCTCTAATATTGTGAACCAGAGAGAAAGATATAAAATACAGCAAGAAACGTGCAGTAACGTGTTTCTGTCCTGAGGACTGCCATAAAAGTAATGTGTTTCTGTCCTGAGGCCTGCAATGAATTTTGCTAAGGTACTTCCCATGGTACATCAGGAAATGATATGAAAAACAAGTGTATTTTCAATAAATTTCAGCACTTTTTTTGCTGCCAGACGCCTGTCCCATCAGCACCATCCCTGAGCACCTGCCTTGCTCCCCAATTGCCTTGCCCTGCAGATACTCCTCGCTTACCCCCAGGGTGAGGCTACGTTGCTGAGCACACCCATCTAGGATGGGAAAAGGTGTCGGTGAACCAACATTGCCTCCCTGGCTCCCCCAAGGCAGGGTTCAGGGCCTGGTGGTGCCACAGGGCCGTAATTGATTGGCAGGGAGCTATGTAGGCCAAGCACCAGGTGGGCTTCACCCTTGGCAGCCACCAGCTGGCAATTGTTTTCAGGCTGCCCTGGGGCAGGAACATGCAATGACATCCAGTGTCCACCCTGCCCCTTAGTGAGCTGGCACTGGTCATCTGTGGTTCTCCCAGCCTCCTCAGGGTCCATCAGGCACCAGATACTCTACCCTCCCTCCCCGGAGAAGGAGAGCAGTCCATGGGATGCTCAATCTTTCTCCCCAGCCAACCCTCCGACTCCCCAGGTCCGCTCCCCGAACTCGGATCATCGGCAAGTGGAAATCCAACTGCTGTGCCAGCAGGCCAGTGCTTAAATTCACTAAAAACACCACCAACAGCTTAATCTGGTTCAGGGTCAGTTGGCATTCATCTGTATCCCCTCCCCGGTCGGTGCCTGAAAATAGGCAGGATTTGTCTAGTACACTTACCCGGTCAACAAAAACTTAATAAATAAATTTCAGCACTTTTATAACCAAAATAAAACCAAAACTGAAACATGTAGAACTGTTCTTTTGTCTCTTGGCACACTTATAGGGACATGTCACAGCATCAGGTATACTACCGACGTTTGTGTATCACACTGCCTCCCCTCCAACACAAAAAAAACTTCAAAATGTAACTAAAACTGAATACAAAGTGATAAACTGGTGACTATTTATTTATTTATTTCAATCTAGGATTACAGTACCTTTGAGCCGAGGCTTTTACAAAGGTTCCACGCAGCGTGTGCAACAGTCATCATTTTAGTTACAAACATATAGTCATTGACTTACAGACATGTAATAACCAGTACAAAGACTTGAGCTATGAGCAAGATAACAGAAGGGGGGGTGGTGGGGGAAGTGAGGGTAGGATCGAGGGGGAAGGAGGTGCGGGGTAGAGGGAGTACGGGAGGTGGTTGGGGCGGGGCAGGAGTGGAGATATGGGGAGAGAGGTGGGCGAGGGTGGGAGACAGTGCAGCCAGGGGCCTTGTCGAGGAATATGACAGGTAAGGTGCTAGGGTGCAAAGACTGATTGTAAGTGCTGAGTGCTGGGGTATTTGTAGCTGGAATGGTGGAAATGTTAAGATGGGCAATCACAGGATACAAGCAGTGAGAGGCAGAGCTTGGACTTGAAGAGGCCAAGTGTTGGAGCGGTCGCTATGTTGCTTCCAAGAGAGTTGAGCCAGTTGGATGCCCGATAGGTGAATGATCTTGTCCTTGGGTCGTGACATCATGGGATATGTAGTAGATGGGAATTGGATCTCCTTGTAGTGATGTTCCTATGTCTAGGCTTAAGGAGGGCACAGACACCAGGTTGGGCCAGACCCATTATAATTTATTTGGCTGTGATGCAGGTTTGGTATTTTATGCGTTTGTCCAGTTGAAGCCATCCAGATTGGGAACAAAGGTCACATGTGTGGGTATGGAGATGTGAGCCAGTGATGAAACAGGCCTTATTCAGGAGGTTGTGATACATTGGAGAGCAGAGGTAGTTGCAGATCCATATATGATAAGACCATAGTCTATGATGCTGATGATGAAGCTTTGACGGCCACTGCCAGTGCTTCTGGGTTTAGGGTGTTTCCTGTGCCGGAATAATATGCCTAACCTCGCATTGGCAGACTTTGCAACATTGCTGTTATGGACAGTGTATGAGAGGTGGGGATCAAGGGTGATGCCGAGGTACTTGGAACGATTGTGTTTGCTCTAGGATGGCTCCTTGTTTGGTTGCAATGGAGAGGTGGAGTTGTTTGTTTTGTTGTGGGGCTGCAGAAGACCATAGACTTGTTTTTTTCTGATTGAGAAGCAGTTTATGATTCAGAAACCAGATTCAATGGAGGAGAAGGCCTGCTGAAGTTTATTTTGTAATTGGATTGGATCAGGGTCCAGGTGAGGATCACAGCATCATCGGCGATAGAATTATTTGTTTTGGGCAGCTGTCCAGTAGTGAGTTTAAGAATAGGCTGAAGAGAAGGGTCCCAGAATGGTTCCCTGGGGGACTACCGAGTGGACCGGTCTAGGGTCCGAGTGTATCAGCGATTCTTACTGTTTGGGACCGTTCTTCAAGGTAGCTCTTAACTAGCTAATGGAGCTCGTTGACAGCCGTGTTCTGAAGCTGGACAAGCAGGAGGCGTGATTGACGGTGTCAAGGCTTTAGTTAAGTCAATGTAGATTGAGCCTCAGTATTTCACTGCAGTCAAGTGCATTGTGGATTGCGCGGGTGAATTCAAGTAGGGCTGTGGAGGTGCTGTGACCTTTATGGGAACCCGTGTTGTTGCTTGCACAGGATGTTGTATGTATCCAGGTATTCTGTGAGCTGGTCCGAGACGATGCGCTCTAGTGCCTTGGAGAGTGGGGTAGTAGGGAGACAGGTCTGTAGTTATCGTGGGCAGTTTTGTCACCACTTTTATGGATTGGGGTGACAGTGGCAGATTTCCATCTGTCCAGGAACTGGCTAAGGCTGAGGGAGAGGTTGAAATTCTGGTCAGAGGACTGAGCGCTTCATCAAGTGTGAGAGACAGGATTTTGAGATCAAGAGAGTCATTACTGAATCTTGATTTACCAAGGGCTTTGGTTACATATTTGCATTTGGTGCCTTGACTGCTTTGAAGTCGAAGGGGGAGCTGGTGGGAGTAGTGTTCATTGCAGACAGAGGGCTTCATCATCTTTGAAGTAGTCCTGGGGTAGGACAGCATTGAGGTCGGTAAAGGCTTTGTTAAAGGTATCCGTAATGGTTTTGGGTTGAGGGTTGTGATTCTGTCGATGTTGAGTATTGATGGGGGTTTGGGTGGATTCCTGGTGAGTTCCTTTATGTTCTTCCAGAATTCCCGACCATTAATCACAATAACAACCACTCAGCCAGTCATTTCTAGGAGAATTAATGACCAGGTGGGGTTTAATGCTCATCAGCTGCACCTCTGGCCACCAACCTCCCCTCCCAGCCAGTCATACGTCCCCAGGAAATGACCATCTGTTTGGCTGTTGGTGCTAAAATAACAAAACATTTTAAAATTATGACTTTATGCAAGGTTTATAATAGCCTCCCTGAAGGATATACCTCTCAACCTGTCACCACTAAAATATGGAGCACTGGCCTTGAAAAACAGGAGTAAATGAACAGAAAGTGTAGTTCATTTCTTAATAAAGCTCAAATGCCAAGTCTTGGCAGAGTGTTCAGCAATATTATACCTGAATAGTTAAAGTGAACATATATTTGGATTAATTTTAAAATAACTTGTATGTACATAAAAATATCAACACTAGTGCTAGTGGAATTTTGCATTTCTGACGGGAAAGAATTCCACAGAATTTTGGAAAATTCCACCTAATCCTGTGAAATTCTGTCAGCAGTGGAATTCTATCAGTTCAAAAGCTAAGGGTTATTGCAGATTAGTAATCTGCAGTTTACATAAACTGCAGTTTCTTTCATCGAATCCATGGGAAACAGTTCCACAGTTTATGTGATCCATGGAAAATTATTCCATGATTTACATAGAAATGCTTTTCTGAGTTCCATAGAATTTAAAAGAAACTCTCTATATAACAGCCTCCTTCAGGGAAGGCTGTTATATACCCTCATAAAGTCATAATTTTGTTATTTTAGCACCAGTCAGCATTCTGTACAGCAGTGTAGAAAATGAGTGTATCTTTGTGGAGAAAGAGCAAATTTAGATCAAAACTTGTCATGTTGTAGTGTAATACATAATGAGAGGACTGCCAAAAGTCTTCTGTGATGTACGGGGACTTTAAAAATTAGCAAAATGTTGTCTATTTTGATATCATGCCTCTATTTTTTTTTTTTTTAAAGAGGACAGGAAATGATTTCTAATTGACAGCTGCTTATAATGTTTCCATTTATAGGAATGATATCCATAATCCTAAATGATCCATATTTTACTGCACCTGAATAAAAAGTGGTGTGAAAACTGTATTTTGCATTGTTTTATTTTTCTCGGCAGCATTCTGTTACAGTTCTCTTATGGAATCAGTGATTTGGAGTTTTAACTATGCCACGGTTTGAGCAAAGAACTCTAAGCATGGTTCTAATAGGACAACAGCTTATATTTAGCATTCTGTACACAAACCATGACATAGCAAAATTCCAAAATTACTGGCTCTACGAGGAGAACACTGCAGAATGTTGTCCATAAAAGAAAACTATTGAAAACACAATTTTTCACATCAGTGTTTATTAAAGGTACAGTTAACTATGACTCATTTGAGGCAATTCTTTCATTTTTCTTACTAGGAAAATGACTAACTGTTGCTGATTAGCAAAAATGCCCTGTTCCTTTAAGCTTCTCTGACAGCTGTACAAGCATGTTTGTAACTGTGCATATAGGAACACCCAGATCCATGACAGTTGATCAACAAATTCATTGTCGACTGATGTTATGGTGACTCCTTTATGTCAACTGCAATTGCAGTCGGCATAAAGCTGGTCACTTAAGACTGTGTTTTCTTCAGGGGAGCTTCATCCCCGAACCCACCAATGCAGGGGGCTCTGCCTCCCACACCCCTCAGACCAAAATAATCAACTCTGAGCTGGAGTTGATTCAGGAAGGGTGCAAGATCCACACAGAAAGCAGTGCCGTCCCACGCCACACTACAGCGGCCTGTTGCTGTACTGTTGGTTGCAGTAAAATTGTTGCCATAGCAATGGTATATAAACCTCATAAAAATGGTTTCTCGTGTTAGTAGTGAGCAGCTTATGTACCTGGGCCCCTAAAAAGGTCAGAATTATCAGTGTGCAGAATCTGAATACCCACATACTAAATGTAATCAGATTGCCATCTTTGACAATATTGAGTTGCTTTCACATTTCTCTGCCATTCTGAGTTACCATTTAAGCTATATGTCATCACAGTGTCACATACTCAGATGTATTACAATAAGCCTTTTTCACGGGACCATCACAGAAGTGCTAATCTAACCAAAGGAATATCTAGAAAGAATGACTCCATTGCATTTTAAACAGGGCAACATAATTAAATTACTTTAATTAGGCACTGTCTACAGTGAAGTAAGTGGTAGTGTGTCAGCAAGATGCTTCCACATCTCAAAATAGCAACTGTCTACATTTGACAAAATAGGTCCTTTAATTAAGGTTTCATTTTTTTCTTATGGAAAACAGATCACAAGTAAAAATTATGGATTTTGTTTTCCTTAGCAAGCAGTCTGAGAGGATGACAGATTTGTGGATGAACTGAGAGTAAGAAAGGAACACAAAGCATTTTTATTCCATTTTAAAATTAAATATGATAAAATCGTTAGGAGCACTAACCTCTGCTTGTATGCCTTGTACCTCTTTATGGATAAAAGTGTGGTGGTTTATTTTTAGTCAACTTTATAAAGAGTTTAATTGTAAAGCCCAGCTTATCCTTGCTGCTGGCTTGCCGGGCTGATCTCTCAATTAATCTCAGCTTAATGTTGCTATTAGTTATAAGAAGACACCAAGTGTCTCATTATTTCTTTTCATCCCTACATACACAGTAACAGTTTCTCTGGCATAAGAAACACCCAAGTGTTTCAGGCTTCCTATTTCTTGCTTTTTTATGCAATTAAGGTGATTTCACCCCACTCCTTTGTCAGCTGCTCTGCCTACTGCCTATGTCTGTTTAGAAACTGCTAGGTAAAGGTGTATTCCCACTGCACAAAGCCTTGACCTGTAATAATAATAATAACAATACTAATAATAATCATCATCATAATAATTATAATTTTATTCATGAGAAACAGATACACCACTGACTCAAGGATTCATTTACAATGGTTCACTGGGAATCTGATCTTTGATGTGTTATGATGGTGTAGTGCTTATGTAACATAACTTTGGCTTATTCTCTGCTATTTCCACCGAGTTAGAGGAGCTATAGGTGGATACCGATGGTAAAGGAAATGTAAGTTCCAGGTGAGGAGCCAAACGGTAAGGAGAATGAAACTGGAGAACCCTCTACAACTTATAGAATTACTGTATTCTATGGCATGGGGAGAGGATCCCCCATTGGGGAATCTGGGATCCAAGGCCTCAAGAATGCCTTCCCTGCAGGCATGTGAGTAAAGAACCTCTAACTAACCTAGCTGATGGTCAGCAGGATCTAGGATGCCATAGCCATGATGGAGATGAAGAGCTGCCCAAGCTGATGTGACTGGATCCTGTTCTGGTCATTGTGCTGTTCTGATTGAGTGCAGCAGCTGAAAGAATGAATGGTTCCATTGGACTCAGGCAACTAGAGCAGAGATGTCATGTACTCTGGTCATGATGCTTCTCAGCTGTGTTTGAAGAGGGTGGTGTAAGGTTAGGGTCCCCTGTTGGTTGCGCTACAGAAAGCATTGCTGGTTAATCAGGTTTTGGTTAAGTCTGCCAGATGCATGTCTTTAGCAGAGCTTGACAAGCACAGGAACCCTGAGGTGTTCATCTGGTCATGGGATGGTCAGATTATAAGTTGTAGAGGAAGTAGTTAAGTGCCACTGGCAGGTGTTGCCAAGCCTGTCCCACAGTTGATGCAGGAAAGGTGTTTTCTGGGAAGGTAGAAGTCTGATGTAGCTGGTGAAGAAGATTTGTGATTCTTAGTTCATGGCTGACCAATTCATGAGATCAAAGTAAGCAAATCCCTGAAATGGCTTAGTAGCAAGATGAAACCAAAATGGGTAAAAGTGTCTTAAGACTCTGCTGACTGTTGCTGCTGGAGGGAGAAACCAGCAGCACAAAGGCATAGGAGGCAAAAGTGCATTGAGTCCTTGACAGCAGTGTGCAGGCAACTGCATCAGTGCCTGCTGCTGATGTGGGCAGTGCCCGGGTGCAAGACAGGGAGGGCGAGTATGCACTGTTCTTGATGGGCATGGCAAAAATGAGGATGGACAGCTGGAGAACTGATGTATGTTGTAGGTGGGCCTTACCAGCAATATAAAGCCATGGGAGGCAAAAGCATAATGCACTCTTGGGAACAGAGAGCAGGTGATAGGCCAACTGAAGGAAGGTTGATGCCTGTATTTTGTTGTTGGCATTGTCAGCAGTATGAAGCCATATGAGGAAAAAGCATACAGAATCTCTGAGTTGAGAGCGAAGGAAGCCAAACTGAGGGAGGGCTGTTGTCTCTTGTTGTTGGACTTAAGTCATAGGAGGCAAGAGCATACTGAGTCCTTAACACGTAAAACCAGTGCAAAGCCATAGGAAGTGAAATCATACCACACTTTTGGGGCAGAGCATGGGTGACAGCCCACTAACAGAAGCTGATGCTTGTGTCAGGCTGGTGGCATTGGCAGAAGTTGAAGTTATAGGAGGCAACATGCACTGAATCTCTGAGGGAGAGTGGGGAAGGCCCAACTGGAGAAGGTCTGATGTCTATTGTTGATGGGTATAGCCCGTGGTACAAGACCATAGGAGGCAAAAGTGTTCTAGATTTTAGAAACATAGAAAAATATAATCTGACAGCAGGTAAGGACCACTTGGCCCACCCAGTCTGCCCATCTTTTCCCCGCCTATAGAGTCACTGCAAACCTTCTTGATCTCCTGCCCCTCCCCTTGCTTTCGACTAAGATTTCCTTATGCATAGCCCATGTATTCTTGAATCCATCACTGTTTTTGCCTCCAGCACCGCCACTGGAAGACTGTTCCAGGCATCCACCACTTTTTAGTAAAGAAGTACTTCTCACTCTCTTTGAATGTATCCCCTTCCAGCTTCATTGCATGTCCCCTTGTTTTGTGTATCTCATCTTCTAAAAATACTCCCTTCCTATACCTTTTTACCCCACGAGGTATTTATAGATCTCTATCATGTCCCCTCTTCCTCCTCCCTTCCAGGGTGTACATATTGAGGTCCATCAGTCTCTCCCTCATAGGGTCTCTGATGCAGACCATGCACCACTGTAGTTGCCCTCCTCTGGACAGCCTTCACTCTGTCTATGGCCTTCTTGAGATGTGGTTTCAGAACTAGACACAGTACTCCAGGTGGGGTCTCTCCAGCGATCTATACATTGGAGCACCACCTTGCTCTTCTGAGGGTGATACTCCTTCCTATGCACCCCAACATCCCACTGGCACTACCAGTTGCCTTGTTGCATTGCCTCACAACCTTGAGGTAATCAGATATGATTACTCCCAGGTCCCTTCCTGTTTGGTGACTGTCAATACCCTTTTCCCATTTTGTTCTCTGTCTCTAGATATCTTTGCCCTAAGTGCATGATGTTGCACTCTTTCCTATTGAAATCCAGCTGCCATGCTTTGACCACTCTTCGAGTTTTATCAGGACTCTGCACATTCTTTCCACCCCATATTGGAGTGTCTGCCTTATTGCAGATATTAGTGTCATCTGCAGAAAGGCAGACCTTCCTTCCAGCTCATCTGCAATATCACTTATGAAGACATTAAAGAGGACTGGTCCCAGTACTGAACCCTGCGGCATCCCATTGGTCACCCTCCCTTCCAGGAGTGACCTCTGTTACCACCATCCTCTGTCACCTGTTCCTTAACCAATGTCTTACTCAGTTTACCACCTTAGGACCCAGCCCCATGCTGCCCATTTTCCTTATGAGTCTTCTATGTGGAATGCTGTTGAAAGCCTTACTGAAATCTAAGTAGGCCATATCCACTGCCCCACTCAATGGGCAAAGCATAGGTGAGACTTGACAGATGGAAGACTAATGCCTGTTGCTGGGCATGTACCTACAGAAGAAAGCCAGAGGGCAAAATCATACTCTGCTCTGGGTGCAAAATGTGTAACAACCTGACCAATAGGAGTCTGCTGCCTAGTTCTGTTGGAGGTGTTGCCAGCAGTGCTAAGCCATTGGAGGTGAACATGTTTTGAGTTATTAAAGCAAAAGCAGAGGAAACTTGATTCATAGAGGGCTGAAGTCTATAGTTGGTGCCCATTGTTGGCAGCAGTATAAAACCACAGGAAGCAAATGCATATTGTGTTCTTGATGAGCAGTGCATAAATGAGGCTAGATAGATGGAGGACAGATTCCTGGTGTTGAGTACTGTGTCCTCAAAGGGAGAACAAAGGAAGCCAGACTGATAAATGGTTGAAGTTATTGTTGGTGCTGGGTATTACCAGCAGTACAAAGTCATAGGGGCAAAAGTGTACTGTGCCTTTGTGCAATGCAGTGATCCAGACTGACAGAAGGCTACTTCTTGATCATAGTTGAGAGGTGTACTTGACTATTGAGAGTTGGTCTATGGTGAGAACTGTGAAGTAGTGCTAATGTAGATCAGATAGCCAGGAGGCCCTGAGGAAGGCTCACTGGAGTTCTGAATGGAAATGGAAGCAGAGCCACATGGTTTGTGGGAGTAATGAATGCCTGAACTGAACCAAGCATTAACAGGTGCAGCAGTGACTCAAATCCAAACAGAAAGAGGTGCACTAAAGAGATTCAGGGATAAGGCAAGACTTTGGAGAAAGAGTTGGTGCTATATTAGTGACAATCAAGGTTTGAACCAAAAATACAAACTGCTCTGCTTCTGAGCACCAATCAGTTTGCAGTTCTTAGAAGCCTGGTACTAGCAATCATCCTTCAAAACACTGGTTTGAACAAAGCAGTTATGCAAGTCATGAGGAAGCAACAGGAGGTAGCACACAAGAAGGAAGAAATGCCCTTGAGAGGCAGCAGAGACATAGCTAGAGAGTGGAATGTGGTGATCAATGTGGTCACAAGTGTGACTGGCTTATTGGAAGCTGTGCAGTAGATTGGCATGTGCGTGACTGAGGCTTAAGCTAGAGGAGGCTGCTGTTCTTGGTCTTATGCATGGAAGGCATGGGTGACAGCACTTGGTGGAGAAGCCACAGCTGGAGGTCAGAAGGACAGAGATGATACTGGGCACTGCAGTATACACAGGGCCATAGTTAGCGGTCAGATCTGTGATGGCACTAGGCAGAGGGCCACAGGTCAAGATGGGTGACTACAATTGGTGGAGAGGCCACAGCCAGAGTTCAGGATATATGATAGTACTGGGTAGAAGGGTCACAGCCAGAGGCCAGTAGGAGTAGAAGCAATGGGTGGAGGGGTCACAGCCAGAGGCCAGGATAAATGATGGCACTGGGAGGAGGGCCATTGCCAGAGGTCAGAAGCAGAGGCAAAGTCTAGAAGCAGTATTAAAAGCAGGAGTACATGGTGCTGGTTAGATCTTTGTGGTGGTGAGAGTGGAAGTACAGCAGGAGGCAGCCTAGATAGGGAGATAAGTCTTAATGCTGTTGCTTTGAGCAGAACCAGTGCTATGCTAAGTAGCTGACTTGCATTAGAAAGTGGAGGTATACACCAAACTGCTCAGAGCAGAACAGCTCCCTTGCTGGGGCTAGCACTGAGTGGAGGGGCCACAGCCAGAGGCTAGGAAGATGGTGATGGCAATGGCAAGAGGGGCTGTAGCCAAAGATCAGGATAGGTGACAACACTGATGAGGGCCACAGCCAGAGATCAGATGATGGCAGCACTAAGTAGAGGGGCTGTAGCCAGAGATAAGATGATAACACTGGGTGGTGGTGGCCACAGGCAGAGGTTGGATGATGACTATGTTGGGCAGAGGGGCCATAGCCAGAGACTGGATGATGACAGTGCTGGGTGGAGAAACCACAGCCAGTGGGTAGAATGGGTGTCAGAAGTCAGGAATGGAGGCCAGGGAGGTCCACAGAATCTGGAAGAGACTGCTTGACTTGGTAGTAAAGCAGGAGTCTTTGTGGTACCTGAAATAGCTCAGAAGCAGATGTACAGAATGCAGCAGAAGCAGAGAGATACAAACCTGAAAGCAATGACTGAAGGCAGGAATAGTGGTAGTCTTCTGCTTAGCTGTTTGTCTCCTGGTAATGCTGAGGTACCCCACCCGCCAGTGTTCAGTATTGAGCTGTTTGATTGCCTAGTCACAGTTCATGGATTCTGTATGCTTGAGAATTTTTAGTAAGGCAGCATGGAAGCTGCAATATTTGGTATGGAGTTTTTTTTTATCACAACTGATATTTCTCCTCCCCAACAGCCCCTTCTGCTCGACCCTTCAGCTCCATCCCGGGAATTGCAGGCACCTTATGCACCGGCCGGGAGGCGGTGCCTATGGGGAGCTGGGCGCATCCTGCGCCAGGTATTTTTCCATTTTCCCCTTTTTATATCCCTGCACCATGCAATGGGTGGAGCAACCATCTCCACATCTGCGGAGGCAGCCAAGCACCCTGGGCAGGTGGATCTCCTGGCTGTGCTATCCACAGCACAGACCCCCACCCGAGAAGGAGGCTGTAATGCTCAATCCTTACCTCCCGCTGACCCCAATTGACCCGAGTCCGTTCGAACCTGCGTCGCCAGCATGGTGTGAGGTGTGGTGTCCAGTGCCTCAACCTCAGTGCCACCAGGTCGGCTGGTGTGGAGTTCTATTGGATAATATTTGGCATTTGAGTAACCAGAAAAGTCCGGTTGTTGCAAGTGTTTGGATTTGACTCTTGAAAAGGTAGTCTATTTTTTCACTCTGTCTTACCTAGTCATGCAGCTTTTTCAGCCCGTTATACAAGCTTGCTTCTGTGTCTCATAGTGTCTTGCAGTATCAGGGTGCTTTGAGATGTCACACTGAACACTAACACTACTGGACTGATCAGAAATGAAGCTCCCTCTGTTGTCAGTTTTGAGGTGGAAACATGAACTTGGATTATCTGACACAGATATAACTAGTGAAATCTTGGTTAACACAATAAACAATACTAATCTTACAACAGTGAATACAGAGCTAAAGTGGACAGCAGAATCACCAAGAAGCTGGGGATATTTTTGATGACAGTTACAAAGTGGCTTCTGTACTTGCTGACAACCTAAAAGAGCTTTTGACAGATCAAAATACTAAAGTTTGTTGAAACAAACTTATATTACACACCAAAACTGTAAAAAATAAAAAGACACCAACTGCTTACCTCATGGACTAAGTACTGATAAGGGATCCGCTAGAGGTATTTACAAAGAGTGCTAACAGAAATGGAGGGAAGAAGCATTTAATTATTGTTCTGTCACTCTAATAAACATACTATTAGATCAAGAAAAACACTGTGGCACATTAACTGAAATACAGACAACAGAGGAGGCACTTCTACAGTCAGAATAGACAATGGAATTTGAAGAATTAAACCCAGATTAAAAAAAATTGTAGCCCACAAAAGCAAACTGTAACAAGAAAACAACAAAAAGGGCGATAGTGGAAGAGTCGGACCACAATGTTGCATAGCAAAGCTACAGGACGGTAGCCATGCTTATAAACGTAAGCATAACGTAACGCTACTGGCAAGTGAAGTAACAGTGACTAGACACGTAGCAACTGACCCAGCTATCGAGGGTCTGTGTCCCTCTCCCACAATCCCCCTTCTCCTTCATCAATAGGGCAATAAAAACTAATATGAAAAAGTGAAAAAGAAAACAAACTAAGAGATAGTGTAGTGTGTCAGACTATCTCTGATCAATCAAGACACAATCAATTTATTTTACCTTTCACGGGGCTGTGCCCCCGCACTTCCAATTATCTGTTTAATAAAAAAAAATCACAACAAACAATATACAAACACAATGGCCATCCTGAGTATACAAGTGTCTCGCTCCAACCTCAGAACATTCACCTCGAGCCAAATCCTCAAGAATAAACAAAAACCTGTTTTTCCTGTCAGACTACTTAAACTATATACATAATGGACCCAGTCGCAATCTTCTCATTATCAGCTATCTGTTCAACAATTACTCGACTGGTGCTATTTCTACAGGAAAAAGGAATACTACTAGGGAAAAAACTGCATAAAATGTGGTTCACCCATGTTAATAATAGAAGATTCTTCTGCTGGCAGCCTAGGGTTACTGTGGAAATGCACCACCAGGCAGTGTAGTAAAAAGCAAGTTTACTGACGGGAACATATTTCACCAAATCGAGAATACCTCTGGGCAAGCTGGTAATGCTAACACTATACTGATGCTCAAAAATGTCAGTGACGCTCACATGTGAACATTTACAACTAAGCAACAAGACAGTAATAGACTGGTATCAGTTCCTACATGATATCTGTACCTGGAAAATGCTAAAAGTAAAGGAAGAACTGGGAGGCGAGAAAAGTAGTAGAAATCGACGAGTCAGTAATGGTAAAAGCAAACTACAACAGAGGCAGAAATGCACATACTCCTGACAAATGGGTATTTGAATGTACTGACGTCAAAAATCATTTGGAGTACTACAGTTTGTTGACTGTAGAGATGCAGCAACACTCCTGCCTATCACTGAAAAAATATCAGATCTGGAACAATTATACACAGCGAGCAGTGGGCAGCGTACTAGGGAATAGAAGAAATCCCAAACAAAACTGCACACACAAAACTGTTAACCATTCATTAAACTTTGTCAACCCATTGAATGGTGTACATACTAATTCAGCAGAGGGTTATTAGTCAAGAGCAAGAAAACAGTTCAAACAAATGAATGGCACGCTGCCTCAGAGGTTGCCAAGAAAGAGGAGTGGTTGGACCACAGTGGGCTCAGAGAGGGTGAGGGTGGTGGAACAGAGGCTCATCCCTCCAGTTGTACCTCCACAATTTCTATGCCATTCTGGAAAAGTGTGGTTCCTCTATGGAGGCACCCACAGTAGAGACCAAGGAGGATGCTGGGAACCTCCACAAAGGAGACCCAAAGGAGGGTGGAATGGGACCCCACAGGGAAGGAAACAACTCCTGGTGGAGGACTCCATTGTTAGGGAAGGTAGAAATGGGGAGGAATGGGAGAGGGGTAAGGTGCCTGCCTGGCACCATGGCTTGAGAGACAGGAGCGAATCCTCAGGATCGCAGAAGCAGTTGAACAGGGAGGGAGCTGGATGTCATTGTCCACCTAGGGACAAATGACCTGGCTAAGAAAGGATCAGAGCAGTGCAAGAAGCGTTTGTGGAGATGGGGAGGGCATTAGACAAATAGCACACACGGTAACCTTCTCGGAGGTGCTGCCTGTCTATGGCACGGTGAGACTAGGTGCTCCACACCATGGGATTCAATCAGTGGTTGAAAACTGGTGCAGAGCTCAGGATTTGGCTTCATTGGAGACTGGGGTCCACCTGGAGTGATGCAAGCCTATACTGGCATGATGGTCTGCATCTGTCCAGGAGGGGAACCAGGATCCTAGGTGATAGGTTTAAATGCTTCATTGACAAGTATTTAAACAGCCAAGGGGGAGGCACTGAAAGGAGCAGGAAATCCTAGCCCCCAAAATATCAGGGTACTAAGTGAGGTAGACACCAACATAGAGATGTCAATAGGGAGAAGCGCAGGGGTAAATGGAGAAAGTGACAAATACAATAAGGACAGGGATGGGGCAAAAGGGGTAAGGCCATCAAGAAATGGAGGGTAATGAGTACCAATGCCCGTAGTCTGGGCAACAAGCTCCCTGAACTGGTGGCCTTGATGGAAGAGGGATGCCTGGATATTGTAGCAGTCACAGAAACATGGTACACAGAGAACCATGACCGGGATGCTAACATACCAGGGCACAACCTACAGGAGAGACAGGGAGGGCAGAAGGGGAGTAGCTCTCATGTAAGGGAAGGGATAAAAGCAACTGAACAAAAGAGTAAACAGGGAGGAGAGGAGGCACTGTGGGTCACCTTAGAGACTGGAAATGGCACCACAGTCCGCACAGGGGTTGTATATAGACCCCATGTCAGGGGAAGGAATGGACAAGGATATGATGGAAGGCATTCTTAGAATGGCAGAGAAAGGGGAGATACTGTTGATGGGGACCTTAACATGCCAGATGTTAACTGGAGCACCTTTTGGCAGCCACATCCAAAAGCAGGGCCATTCTTGATGCCCTTCAGGTGGCATGCCTCAAACAGCTAGTTTTGGAACTCACTCATGAGAGAGCAATCTTAGACCTCATACTCTGAAATAGGGACAGTGAGAGGATCTCAGATCTAGAAGTGGGTAGCCATTTGGTAACAAGTGACCACCAAACAGTGTGGTTCATGATAAACTCTGCTACAGAGTCAAGCCATACAAAAGTGAGGGTTCTGAACTTCAGGAGGGCTGACTTTGGCAAGATGGGAGAGTACCTTAGAAAAGCACTAGCAAACAGGCTAGAAGGAGGGTAGAGCAACCATGGCAAATATCAAAACTGCCATCACAGAGGCAACAAGCCTTTGTGTGAAGCAAATAAACAAATCAAAACTAAAGAAAAGCCACTATGGTTCTCAAAAGAGGTGGCTGTGAAGGTTAGGGAGAAAAGATAGCATTTATGAAGTATAAGGAAACACAGAAGGAGCAGGACAGACAACTGTACCAGTTTAAGGCAGAAGGAAGCAGGAGGGTAGTCAGAATAGCAAAGGCACAAACTGAGGAAAAGATAGCTAACTCGGTTAAGAAGGGGATAAAACCTTTATAGGTATATCAGGGAGCATAGAAAGACAAAGGGAGGGATAGCGAGGCTGAATAGAATGGATGGTGGGTGGGCAGAGAGTGACAGTGATAAAGCAGGGATACTGAATGAATACTTCTGTTCAGTATTCACAAAACAGGAAGTGGGGAGGTGTCTAATCCTATTAACAGAAGCACTCTGGAGAGGGGTTGATCCCAGTCCTTTCACAGAAGAAAGGGTTCTGAAAGAACTCCTAAAACTGAAGGTGGACAAAGCAATGGGCCAGATGGAATTCACCCCAGAATTCTAAAAAGAATTAAGCAGAGAACTAGGGACACCACTGACTACGCCTTTTAACAAATCATGGGAGGATGGTGTGGTACCTGAGGACTGGAAGAAGGCGGATGTGATTCCCTTCCCAAAAGTTGGACCAGGACGGAGGCAGGAAACTACAGACCTGTCAGTTTGACCTCTGTGGTAGGGAAAGTGATGGAATCACTTCTGAAGGAAAAGAATTGTTGAGTACCTAGAGGTCAGTGGGGCACGGGACCCAAGGCAGCATGGGTACACAGTGGGAAGGTCATGTCATACAAATCTAATTGATTTCTTTGACTGGGTGACCAAAGTAGTAGACCAGGAAGGGGCTGTGGACATGGCCTACCTAGACTTTAGCAAGCCATTTGACGAGTCCCACACAAAAGATTAGTAGTCAAATTAACCAGCCTGGGAGTGGGTCCCAAGGTGGTAGCCTGGTAAAACATTGGCTGAACAACAGGACACAGAAGGTAATTGTAAATGAAGTCCACTCTGAAGAAAGAGGGTTACTAATGGGGTACCACAGGGTTCAGTACTGGGTCCAGTCCTTTTAATGTCTTTATAAGTGACATTGCAGAGGGACTGGAAGAAAAGTATGCCTCTTTGTAGATGACACAAAGATCTGCAACAGGGTTGATACACAAGGAGGTGTGGAAAGGATGAGAAGGACTTGCAAGGTTGGAGAAATGGTCAGAAGTATGGCAGCTTGGATTCAATGCAAATAAGTGCAAGTTATGCACCTGGGAAACAAAAACCCAGGGAAGATTACACAATGGGGAGGTATAACAACAACAAAATGGAAAGAGACCTAGGGGTAATCATATCAGATGACCTTAAGTTTGGCAAGCGATGGGAGAAGGGTAGGGAGGGCTGGGGTATACTGGGATGTATAGGGAGAGGTATCACCAGCAGAAAACAGGAAGTTGTTATCCCCTGTACAGACAGTTGGTGAGACCCCATCTGAGTACTAGGCCCAGTTCTGGAGACCCCATCTCCGCAAGGACATAGACAGGATGGAGGCAGTTCAGAGGAGGGCAACTAAATGGTGCAGGGTCTGCAAGAGAAGTCATGAGGAGAGACTAAAGGAGCTTAATATGTATACCCTTGAGGAAAGGAGGGGGCATGATAGAAATGTTTAAGTACCTCAGTGGAATCAACAAAGTCCAAGAGGGTAGCATCTTTCAGAAAAGAGATGTGCAAGAACAAAGGGACTCAATTTGAAGATGGAGGGGCGGCTTTGGGGCCATGTGAGGAAGTATTTTTCACAGAAAGGGTGGTGGATGCGTGAACAGCCTTCCTGAGGAGGTTGTGGAGTCAAAACTGTAGGAGAATTCAAGAACACATGGGACAGACATAAGGCAATTTTTGTGGATGGTAGGAAGAAATAGGCTGTTGGTTAAATAGGATCTGCAGCTTATCCTCTAGGTAGGAAATGGGCAGACTAGGTGGGCCAAGTGGTCCTTATCTGCCATCAAAGTCTATGTTTCTATGTTTCTATAACAGAAATGGTAGCATCATATCTGGATTCCTTTATGTGGAGAGAGCGCTTTGGAAAAACCAGCTCTGAAGGCTTCCACAACGTTAGCCCATATTGCCCAGTATCAAAATGAAGAAATGTGTAAGTTTAATGAAAATCAACTCTAATGATGTAATTTTTATGTTAAATATCTATTATGGTGTAACCCTTCAAATGGGGGTTCCCAAAAGACTTCCAGGAGCTTGCTTGAATGCTCCAAGCCTGAATGGTGTTTGGCATTTAAGGCATTTATCAGTGAGTGTTTTTAGAACCTCTGGTACTGTCTCTTTAAGAGCTGTCTGCTTGCAGACATAATTAGTTTGTATGGGGACTGTGTGTTTCTTTGATTGAGTACCACTCAGCTGCTGCCAATTCACTTCATTTTGCAGTCACTAGGAGTGCAAAGGAACCTATCTGAAAGATGTAACTGTTTGCCAGAAATTATTTAGAGTAATAATGAAATTACAGTTTGTCTAACCTGCTTTTTTGCAGTCAGAACTGTGTCTGCTAGTTCCCCATTCTAGTTTTGAACTGCTGAACTGGACCAATCGGTGTGGGGTAAGCTTAGCTCTAAAATGGTGCCTTGGCGAATCAGAACTTGGACTCACAATCTGGAGCCAGCCACAAGAGGATTGTATGGGCAGTGACTCTGGGAGATGTAGTTTAGACTTCAGTACCTTTTGGACCAACAGCAGCAGTCTATTGTGAGTGACAGCCAATCCAGTCAAGAACTGGGAGGAACTCAAGGAAGTGCGGTTTTGTCAGTTGGAGTTTCAGTTGAGCTTTGGCAGTGAAAAGGAAGGAGCCCTGTGCTTTTCAGTGTGCAGTTTTAGTCAAAAACGGTGTAAGGCCCAGAGTTCGGTCTGCAGCTTGTGTAACAGCTTGTTAGGACTGAATCCGTCCTGTGAAAAGAATCAAAGGATCTCTGAAGAGTAGAAACCAGGCTCACCCTGTAGAAGACTGGAGGAATTGCTGAAAATTGCACTCGGTCTGTCAGGAACTGAATCTGCTGTGTGTTCTCCCGGTATTGTGCAGTAATTGCGATCGGGATATAGATGCAGCCTGCCTGGTATAGTAGTTCTTTATATGGATGTGTGAAGAGGTTTGTGTACCTCAAGTGAGCCCTGCTGACATTGAAGGACCCTATCTTATTTGGAGGTCGTGAGTACTAATTCAGGGTCGCTCCTGTTGAATTGCCACATTAAATCCAAATGGAATTACTGTACTGCTGACTGTTTAATTCTCCTTTTCTCTGTGTGAAAGGGCCCCTACCAGCTGCCACGGTTTGGACTAGCCACTAGGGCTTGGGTACCCAGGGACAGTAACTGATAAGGATAGGCCTGTGCACAGAGCCATAGGTAGATTATTAGAGTGATAAGCTAATTAACCTGATTTCTGTCCTGTTATATCCCTAAATAAATCAGAGCTGCTTGTTTCAGCAAAGTTATACTGCCTGAGGTATTTGTCTATGTTAAAGTACTGTACTGTGATTGTTGCACTGTATCTCATTTCACAGGAGGTCCCAGTGCCGGAACCAGACCTGGGGGTAAGTGTATACTGTGAAGGTAATTCTGATATATTGTGTGGGCCATTAGTGGGAAGAAAGGGGTTGCAGTGTCCCAGAGGGCTGTGACCAAGTTAGTTTAACTATTGCAAACCCTGACCTCTGGGTGGAGGCACCGCCATTGGATCTAGGCCCTCAACCTGTTAGTGGCAAATCAGGCAGGGGTAGTAGCCCCTGGGATAGCGCCATCTAGGGTTACAATATCACTAAACCCATCCATTCTGTTCTTTGTTTTCAGAACATCACAAAAATAGTACAAAAATCATCAACACTGAATGGACTATAACATATTAGATCAGTTGCTGCTTTTATACCTCGACTGCTATTATCGTACCTTTCTCAGAAAATCATTAAACTGTATGAATTAATTCAGTAAACGTTTCTTGTTGAATTGTATTGTAGTGGTTATATTTAGTTTCTTCTCTCTTGGGAAATAGTTGTACTATCACTATGTAACATGATCACAAATGCGTAAATTAGCACGTGAAGCACATTACGCGTAGGCAGCATGTAGCTACGCGACCATGATGTACCGCGCATTGTCAGTTACGATTAAGCACAGCACCACGACTGGTCCCACACACTCCACTATCTCCAACAAAAGTACCTGAGGGATATTACGGATTATGAAAATAATAAAATCTACCTGTGGAGAAACTGTCTTGTGAACACAACAGAGAAAGATCAAGAAATCATAAATCTATGTCAAAGAGCCGAGGCAGAAGTGAGACAAACTTGAAATTGAAGAAGTCCACATCTGATAACCAATCAAACCTACATAGTTCTGGTCGCAAACAACAACAGGGTGTCTTTTTTTTTAGAGGAAGGCACATCGGTAACAACCCAGAACAACCCACAACATATGGGAACTATCCCAAAGATCACCACACACATGGCACACTGACATGGGGTCAGCGATGGCACCCTATGACAATCTGTTTTTGGGTTGTGGAAGGAGGTGGCCATCTATGACCCCAGGAGCAACCCTTACTGTGACAAGATAAAGTACTGGGTCATTTTATTGATGATATACTGTGTATTTGAGGGTACTTTGGGTGACACACACGATTTTGTTAAATTGCTTAATAAGGATGACTGGAACCTTTAGTTTCAATGCGATCAACCCTAAAAATCACATTCTTGGACCTCAAACTAGGTGCTGGCCCATATGGTTCTATCATGACTAAAAATTACTAAACCCACTTCACAAAATACCCTTTTCTGGTTTGATTGCTTCCAACCCAGCACCCCTCAGAGGCATACCAAAGGTCAATTCCTCAGAATTCAGAGGAATTGCTCTGACAAGGTATATCTCAGGCAGGCTGATAATTTATGTCATTGTTTCTGGATTGGGGTATGATCACAAATCTCTTGAAGAGCAAATGGTTGCATTTGCCAAGAACTGTTCAGAGCTGCTAAAGCAGCATGGACACCACAACATCTCTCTCTCTCTCTCACTCTTTCACTGTCTCTCTCTCTCTAGCAAGATAGGTTGGCTTACCGCACAAATCACTTTGGAGTATCAGGGCAGACTCAAACCCTTACATGGTAGCTTGTTCACAATCACAAACCTGACTGTCTCTTTTAGGCTCTGCCAGACCTTAAGACCCTGCAGCTGCCCCCACCTCAAAACAAGTCATTCAGTATGTCAATGTGACATCATAGATTCAACATCCTTTGTGTCTTGAGCTGGACTGAAAAATCTGTCTGATATGGACTTCGGACAAATACGTCTGTTTTTTGTCCAAAGATCTGAGCCAATGGGAATGTTTGGTTTAACTAGCAGCTTTCTGAGATGAATAGACACCATAAGCTCACCCATAAATTGTCCAGCAGTCTTGCCATAATAATGGTCAGTACAGAAGTAAATTGCCATCAAAGCTAGTGGATCTGCTCTGATAAAAGTCTTCTTTTTATCTCCAGGAATGCCAGCGTTGTCTCTTTAGCTCCTACAGTCTAATTGATTCTCATGCAGAAGGAATTTAATAAAATAAAAAATATAGTGACAAGTATATACATAGATTGTTACAATAACCAGTTCACTTTACTATTGATTTTATTACTCCCTAAATATACTGCATCTGTAACTCATAGTCACTAGTGCTGCCTTATTATTAAGGGTGGCTTTTAGCTATACTGAATTCTAACTACATAAGCCATTTACTGTATTTATTTTTAAACATGATTTACTTCATATTCTGAATTGTATATGTACTATAGTTTGAAGTACTGGTACTGATCTGAATTATTTTGCATTACCACTTTAAATTGTCTGTACTTAAGCAGACTCTGCACTGTGCCTACCCCATGAAGAATCCACATGGGTTTGAAGTACAAAGGTCACAGTGCATGTGTTTTTATGCTGCATAATAAACACTTGCTCTGCATCTAGCTAACCGTGCTCCTTGTGTTTTCTGGGTTTGCACCTAACCCCTGTATACTGTTAGTCACAGTTCCACATGCAGGAAACTCAGTGGGTGTTCCTTTTAACTGCTGAGCATGGTATTTGCTAAATGGAGAAGCAATGGTATGCACTCATTTTCAGTAGATAGTAACCCTGTACAAGTAACACAGAGAGTTCGGACAGGAACCTTGTTTCTGGCTATGTACATGTTCCCAAGGCTCTTTTAAGAGTAGTACTGTAGAAAAGGAATGCTAGGGAGATTCTTGCTAGTAGACTTTATCATAGAAACATTTAGTCATGAGGAGAGCAGAATGCTGTATTTGAACCATGACTGTGGTGTGGATACTGAAGCTGACTGACTAATTAAAGCTGGTCAAATGAGTGACTGAGTACAAGTGACTACAGCTGTCTGCCTGAGCCATGTAAAGGTAATGAAACAGTGGGATTAAAGTAAAAGTTAGATGTTGTGTGGTATGAACAGCAGATAGACAGACTGAGAAAACATAAGCAAAATACAACTGAAGGACTTAGGTAATACACATAAATGAGTCAGCACACCAAAACAAAATTGAAGGAAACACAGGAGTAAACTGAGGATACTGTATGGAAGCAGCAGGAGTGGTTACCCTAGTGCAAGCAGGATGCATGTTACATGGTACAACCAGGAAGCAAAGGACAAAATCCATACTATTTATTTATTTATTATTTATTTGAATTTTGATGACTGGTAGGTCGATTGAGACAAAGTCTCTTTTCAGTGATGACCTGAGGAATAAAGCATTCCAAGAACAAGACATAACACAATAATACACATAGAATAGTACAGCGAGTCATAATATACAGTTAAGCCATAGATAAATAATAGTACACAAGTAGGCAACAACCAAAGGATTCAGGATTACAGGCAGTTTGCAGGTAGCTAGGGAAGCAGGAGGCAGATTAACATTTTATACCATGTGCAGGGACATTTATGCTATTCACATATTAGATGTCAACAATTTAAAGAGCATGATACGTAAGAATAGCAGATTCAACTGTATTTGGTTAGAGACATGGGGTTCAGGTTACAGTCAGATGTTATTCTAGGTAGAGGAGGAGTGAGAAGTGGGGAGAACAGCTTGTCTTTGAGATAGGAGAGAGGGCAGGCTATTTGTGACCATTGCAGAGATTGAGAAAGACATGTAACATTAGTCACATGTGGCCTTACTTGTTAATAACAGTTACCTCTGCATTGGGGGTTAAAGAACTCATCCTTGTAGAGTGTTTTGAATTGTTTAATGGTTTTGCAGGAAGTAGAGGGTGGGGCACATTGGTCCAAATTCTGGGGCAGTGATGGTGTAGGATCTTTGGCCTATCTTTAGCCTGCTGGCCTTCGGAGCACCAGTAATGGTGAACTAGAACATCTTCCTTACACGAGAGGTAGGTTTTAGGATAGAAGGCCCATTCAGACTGGGAGGGGGCCAGTTGAATCAACTTAAAGGTAGTACAGTGCAGGGAAGTCAAATTTGCTGTCAAAGGTTGGCCAACTTAGTTTGTTGAGGCACAAGACAGTGGTGAGTATGAGCGGGGCGGAGGTGGCAAAGCATGCTATCCTATGGTATGTCTTTTAGTTTGTTCAATGTACGGAGCCTTAACTGAGTGGATGACAGGTGCCGCATAGAATAGACCAGGGAGTAGGGTGGCAGAGGCAGTGGTCACTCTGACTTGCTTTGAGGTATGGTGCTAAGCGTGCAGAGCAGCCCAAGTTTCTGATTAGTGGTTTTGATGGTGTTGTTTATGTGTGCTTCAAGCACTAGGTTCTCACTAGGTGCTCATCAAGTGTGAGTCCCAGGTATTTGAATGATGAGATATTTTCTAGTGGAGTACCGAGGAGGTCTTTAAGAGGAAGGTGTGTCATATGGGGTTTGAAAAGAGGTGTGAAAGAGCATAGTTTTGTTTTTTCTCATTGAGAACCAGTTGGTTATTTAAGAACCAAGATTCTAGGGTGTGGAAGACTAGCTCAAGATTTGCGGTCAGGGTGCGGATATCCTTGGAAGATCTGTAGAGTATTACATCATGTGCATAGAGTTGTACTGATGCACCAGCACAGTTATGAGGCAGGTCACTGATGAATATGGAAAAAGTAGGTGACCAAGTATGGACCCTGGTAACTCATCAGTGATTGGTGTTAGAGGGATAGAGTGTTTGCCTATTTGACACATTGAGAACAATTTGCTAGGTAATTTAAAAACACGTGAGGGAGTTATTATCCAGCCTGATGTGGTGAAGTTTTAGCTATGAGCAAGGGTAATTAACAAGGTCAAAGGCCTTAGTTAGGTCTACAAGACTGCACTGGTGGCTTGGCCCAGCTCCATGTTATTGAACAAGTCAGAGGTGACATGAAGGAAGACAAAGTCGGTTCCATGGTATTTACAGACACCATGCTAAAAGTCTGTGAAGATGTTTGTTTGTTCAAGGAATGAGTACAACTGGTCACAGAGGATTCATTCTTGAAATTTTGCAATAGGGCAGAGGATTGGGCTGTAGTTTGGGCTGTATCAACTGGGCCAGATTTGTGGACAGGTACCACTACCACTGTTTTCCATTTGTCGGATAGATTGGATGATGAAAGCTCTATTGATTAGCATCAAGATGGGCAGGGCAAGTGCTGATGCCCCAGTGTGGAGGAATTTAGGGCATGGTGTCAAAGCCTGAGAGCTATCACATTTGAGTCTCTTGAGCAACTTTAGAACCTCAAAATTGGTGGTAGTATGAAAGGAGGGCTGGTTGGTCTTGGGTTGATGTTGATTGGCATTGAGTATGAGCAAGAGGGGAAGACTGTGTTTGTAGGGAGTAAGGTCTGTAAAGAAAGTTATTTATTCCAGTGGCAATGTCCAGAGGTGTTGTGAGAGTGGTTTCATTAGTGGTCATGGTCTGAGGAACATGCATTCTTTACCTTTAGTAGGGTATTTATCTGGCACCAGAAGCTTTTAGGGTTGGTAAGGTTTGTTTCTTGTAAAGATATAAGATAGTCTCTTTTGGCCACCTTTATTTTATTTTTGCATAAATTGTAGAGCCGACGATAAATAATCCAATCAGTATGTACTCTAGATCTCTTAAAGGTCTTCCAGGCTTTATCACGTGTGCACATGAGACCCCTCAGGGCATTAGTTACCCAAAGGGCAGGGAAGACTTTGGATCATCTAAATAGCAACTGGGGCTTACATCAAAGAAAGTCCAAACTGGGACTGCAATAGGTGAGATAGAAGGGCAAGGTAAGAGCAAAAAACAAAATGAGAGACTGAGCAGGAACAAGAAAGTCTGCACAGCCATGGCAAACAGAAAATAAAACAACTAGAGCTGTAAGGTGTGGCTGAAGCTTGTAGGCTTCTCAGCTCTAGGTTGCATAGCCTAGAAGCAAGTAAGTAAGTAAAGATTTATTTATATATGGAGCCCAATCCTGGATGCTCTGGGCACCTTACAAGTAGTGGAATGACATACAAGAACAATACAAATAAAACAGTTAAATAGCAGGGTCCAAGTTGGGGTAATGAGCTGTGAATGAGCTTAGTACATCCAGCAGACATGGTTTGAGTCCCACAACTTCCATGTGCATACTGTGTGACCATAAGAAAGTTACCTAACCTCCCCAGTGCTCAAGGGTCACCTCTGGAAATAGGAAGTGTACCTAGTGGGCTTTACCAGTGGCCCTGGGAGTGGTTAATCAGGTGAGCACTGAACTTCAGCAAGCTTCTAACATGCAGAAGCAGATCAAGCAAGGCAGGATCTGGTTGCAGTTAGAAACATACAGGTTAGACTGTAAGGCTTATGTACATAATCACAGTTTCAACAAATTACATTCCACATATACTGTATCTTAAGTAGAGAAATTAACTACAACATAGCAATCAAAAGATATAGATCAGGCAAGCAATAAGACATGGCAAGTTGTGGAACATTACTCCTGAACCACCTGGAAATGTGGTTCAGGACTAGAAACCCACACCCTGGAGGGACTCTTTGTGCTTATAAAATGAATCTACCATTCACATAAATTAACATAAGTTTTGCAGTGTAGTTACTATTCCTGTAGGGCACTGCTTTGGAGCCTTCTCTACCAGTCAGGAGGCAGGATTCTCCTTCCTATTTTATAAGTAACTCAAATACAATTCCTATTTTATAAGTAACTCGAATACAACTCATGAATCGAACAGTGTGTTTCACGATAAACACAGCAGTAGAGTTAAGCCATACAAAGGCAAAGGTCTTGGACTTTAGGAGGGCTAACTTTGCCAAAATGGGTGAGTACCTAAGGAATGCACTAGCAAATGGGCAGGAAGGAGGATGGAAGAACAATGGGAATAATCAGAACTGCCATTACAGAGGAAACAAGCCTTTGTGTGAAGCAAATAAACTGAAAAAACAATGTAAAAACCACTGGTTCTCCAAGGAGGTGTCAGGGAAGGTTAGGGAGAAAAGATAGCTTTCAGGAAGTACAAAGAATCACAGAAGGAGCAGAACAGAGAACTGCATCAGTTAAAGCAAAAGGAATCAGGAAAGCAGTCAGAACAGCAAAGGCCCAAACTGAGGAAAAGATAGCCAACTCAGTTAAGAAAGGGATGAAACCTTTTATAGGTACTTCAGGGAGTGAAGGAAAACCAAGGGAGGATAGCGAGGCTTAATAAGGGGAGGGTGGTCGGAGGAGACTGTGAAAGGCAGAGATACTAACAAATATTTTGCTCAGTATTCACAAATGAAGAGGGGAGGTACCTAAACCAAACAATAGAAACACTCTGGATGTGGGTTTGATACCAGCTCATTCACATAAGAAAGAGTTCTGAAAGAACCCTTAAAACTGATGGTGGACAAAGCAATGTAGCCTGGTGGGATTCAAACCAGGATCTAATAGAACTAAGGGTAGAACTAGTGACACACTGCTACCCTCTTGTGTCAAATCATGGGAGGATGGGGTGGTACCTGAGGACTGGAGGAGGACAGATGTTATTACACTTCACAAAAGTGACAGCAGGCATACCTCTCAACTTTTGTCACTGAAATGAGGGACATGGACATTTCTGGACACTCAAAATGAGGGGCAACGAGGGACACAGACTCTCAGAATGAGGACACATCCTCAAACATGGGAATACAAGCTCAGAACACTATGAAAACCACAGTGTTTACTTGTATGAAGTTTATTTTCATTTAGTGTTTTAGAATATTAAGAATTTCTGCTTTAAAGTCTAAATTTACAGCACACTCTCTGTGTGGGCAGCACCTTTCCATGAGGGCGGATGAGGGACAGAGCAATTTTAAGGGGTAATGTGGATGTCCCTCATAATGAGGAACAGTTGAGGATATAAGACATTGCAGAGGGACTGGAAGGAAAGTGCCTTGCAGATAGCACAAAGATCTGCAACAAGGTTGATACACAAGGTGGGGTCAAAGAATGAGAAGGAGTGGCAAGGTTGGAGGAATGGTCAAATGTATGGCAGCTTAGATTCAATGCTAAGAAGTGCAAGTAATACACCTGGGAAACAAAACCCAGGGTAGAGTACACAATGGGGTGGTGAGATACTAACAACAACAAAATAGAAAGGGACCTGGGGTAGTCATATTGGATGACCTAAAGGTGGGCAAGCAATGTGAGAGGGCAGTAAGGAGGGCTGGGGAATATTGAGATGCATAGGAGAGGCATCACCAGTACAAAACAGGAAGTTGTTATCCCTCTGTACAGACATCTGGTGAGACCCCATCTGGAGTACTGTGTGCAGTTCTGGAGACCCAGTGTCTACAAAGACATAGATAGGACGGAGGCAGTCCAGAGGAGGGCAACTAAAATGGTACAGGATCTGCACCAGAAGACATATGAAGAGAGACTTAAGGAGCTTATTATATATACCCACTAGGAAAGAAGGGGGCATGATAGAAACTTTCAAGCACCTCAAGGAATCAACAAAGTTCAAGAGGGTAGCATCTTTCAGAAAAAGAGGTGAGGAAGGACAAGGAGCACAATTTGAAGATAGAGGGGAACGGCTCAGAGGTAATGTGAGGAAGTATTTTTCATGGAGAGGGTTGTGGATGCATAGAACGGCCTTCCTGAGGAGGTTGTGGAGTCAAGAACAGTGGTGGATTCAAAATGCATGGGACAGACATAAGGCAATTGTAGGGGGTGGGGTAGGAGGAAGTAGGCTGTTGGTTAACTAGGATGTGTAGCTTATCCATTAGGTAGGGACATGGCAGACTGGTGGGCCAAGCAGTCCTTCAAACAACATGAAGTCTTGCTATATTATGACAATTGCAGTATGACTGCAGGTTAGAACTGCTCCAGAGGTGAAATAGTTAACTTTCCATGCAGGCGTGGAACTTAGAGCGAGCTTGGTTGCAAACTCTGTCTGTTGTGCTTCAAACGCAAACTGTCAGATTTTTACTCCGCCTCACTGAACAGTCGCTCCAGAGATTTCTCCTTCTGCTCGGTTCATTTTGTCGGTTTAAAAGTATTATTTTTCGTTTTTAGCCAAAATTAAACCGCAACCGGTCGGTTCAAGTTCTGTCTGTGGTAATGTAAGTAATAGATAGGTTTTACATTTATTTTTTCTGTGTGGAACTTGTAATTCTTTATCGGTTCGGTTTGAACCGATCAGGTTGTATTTAAAATCTACTAGTCCTTTTTTAGAGTGTGGTTCTCGTTCTTATCGGTTCTAAAAAACAGATTTCATTACGGTTTTTCCATGACCCGTGACACGGTTGGGAACCGATAAGGGTGTCTTGCTTTGTGGATTGCCATAAATGGGCAAGTTGGTTAGGTTGGCATTATGTCTGAGAAACCCAAAGAAAACCAGACCCACTGGGTTTCAACACTGTAGTGTTTGTGGGGAAGTTTTGCTAAGGCTGACCCACACACCACATGTGTCTATTGTCTGGGGTTTGACCACCTCAATTCAGACTGCCAGATTTGTCACAATTTCCTCTGCCACCATAGATAAAAAGTTGGTAGGCTCAGGAAAGGAGGCCAAAAGTCCGCTGACCTGGATGGCCAGCCCGGTTCGGTGCCAACTGAACCAGAGGAGTGCCTCTGACCAGGGCGATACTTCCTCGGCAAACGAAGAGTCGGTTCTGAGGAGCCGGTTCCAGCAAAAGGACTAGAAAGTCAGTTAGTGTAGAGCCAAAAGTTCTCTCCCCAACTGCTGAGGAAATAGCTAAAGCAATTCAAATTGTCCAGTCTCTCTCTGGTTCTGACTGAACCGGCGCTTCAGGTAAGTGTTCGGTTCGGCTGGTTCCACCGGTTCAAGATTATAATTTTGAGGATTTTATGAACCGGGAGGGGAAGAGGAATATGAGGACAGTGAATATGGTTTTGAAGATCTGGATGTGCCCATTGATCCGGACATCTCTCCAGATAGACCCCTAGGGGTTTCTCCTCCAAGGCTTTCTGAGTCCCCTTCTCATTTCATGTTTTATAAAAGTTGTTGAAACTCTCCAGCTCCCTGTTGAGGAAGCTGTTGACAAGAGGAGCCAGACTATGTAGAAATGATGGATATTCCAGAGTCTAGAGACTGTCTATTCCTTTGCATAAATCTTTTCGAAACAGACAGTAAAAGTTTTAAAACTCCTCACACTATACCTCCTGTGGATAAAAGGATGGACAAGAGGTATACCTTATCAGGCTCTGACACTGATTTCCTCACTCAACAATGCAGCCATGTGGGGTAGTGCAGGCTGCATCCTGTGACAAGGCTAATATTCCCTAGCTTCACACCCCCTGAGAAGGACTCCAGGAAGACTGATGCTATGGCAATGAAACAGTACATGGCAGCATCTTTGGGACTCAGACAAGCAAATTATATGATTATGCTGCTAGGTACCAGAAATCCAGATGGGATACTGTGCTGGCCTCTAGCGAACAGAAGTCCCTGACCAGCTTGTCAGGAGCTGGAACAGGTGGCTATGGATGGTATTGAGGCATCCAAGGTGCAATTTCATGCTGCAGTGGACTCTAATGATGTTTCATCAAGAGTCATGGCTACATCTGTGGCACTCTGCAGGATGGCTTGGCTCAGATGTACTACCCTATTTCAGGATACCCAGTCTAAGGCCATGGATTTTCCTGTTGTGGGAAATTCTCTATTTGGGAGCAAAAGAGAATTACATGAAGAAAATGGATGAATGTAGGACCACCTAGGAGTGCACAGGCCAAAGAAAGGCAGGCCACTCCTTAAAAGCAGCTTCCTAGTGGCCGGGCAGGCCTTTTCATAAGCCTTTTACCAAGCCCAAGCTTCCTCCTCTGCCTATGCTCAGAGGGGGTTCTTTAGAGGAGAGGCAGATGGGGTACAAGCAGGTCTGCTTCCACCCCTCAGCCCAAAGCCCCTGCCAAGCAGGCACCCTGATGGAATTGCCAGGGCCAATTCTCCTCTACCTGTAGGGGCAGGCTGGCTTACTTTGTCCAGGACTGGAAGTCTTTAACATCATCAGATAAGTGGGTCCTGGAAGTAGTAAGCCAGGGACTGGTTCTCAGCTTCAAAAATTTCCAAAGCTGAGATCCAGATCTTTAAACCTGCAACTCCATCAGAGTCACTCGCCCTAGAGGCAGAGGTCTCTACCTCCTGGCTCTCAGAGCTGTGGAAAGGGTTCCTCCCCACACCAGGGCAAGGTTTGTACCCAGGTGCTTCCTACCCCAAAAAGACAGGAGAATGGCGGCCATCCTGGATCTCAGATATTTAAACAAGCACCTTTAAAGCCAAAGTTCAAAATGGTGACTCTGGGAATTATCCTACCCTCTCTAAGGCCAGGGGACTGGCTAGCTTCCCTGGACCTCAAGGATGCCTACTTCCATATTCCCATCAGAAGCTCCCATCAAAGTACCTCAGGTTCGAGGCTGCCCTCAGGCCACTACCAGTTCAGAGCAATGTCCTTCGCCTCACTTCTGCCCGCAAGATTTGACGCCTACAGTGCTGGGCCTTGGCTCACCAACCAGACATCATAGCCCTGGTTGAAACCTGGCTGTCCAAATCAACTCCAGACTCATTTGTCTCCCTCCCAGGCTATACCTTATACCGGAGGACCGAGTAGGCAAACGAGGGGAGGCTGTGCAATCTACACCAGGGACACAATACCTGGACATGCATTCCCACCCTGCCCTCACAAATGGGGCCCAGGCCCTACCTCAGACTCACCCCAGACCCCTCTAGGAGCCTCTCTATCTCACCACAGCCACGTTCCCCAAAGAACCAGCACCCAGCCCTGATATCTTTAACGGACTACCTGGCCACCCTCCACCATAAGGCAGAACAAATCCTAGTGGGGACCTTAATGTAAATTGGCTCAGCACCTCCTCATCCACCACCAGAGACTCATTTGCCACCCAAGATATGACACAACTCGTCACCCAGCCCACTAGACTTAACCCTTAAGAGTGGTACCAGCACCCTGCTGGATGTTATTATAACTAACCGACCCCATAAAATCCAAAACATCCAGGTCCTCCCAGACTCCTGAGTGACCACTCCCTATCCTATTCCACTGGGTAGCCCCAATCCCAAACCCAAAGCCCAGACCACCCTCCGCAGGCGCCTCCGCCTGGTGGGCTGAAGAAACCAAGGCACTCCTCACCCACATAGACTGGTCCCCATTCAGCAGGCAACCAACATTGATACTGCCTCACCTTTTCACTCACACCTTCAACATGGCCTGTGATCTCTTTGCACCCTAACCAAAACCCGGTCCAAGAAACAGAACGCACCTTGGGTTAGCCCGGCCTCCTACAATTACTTAGAGACCGGATAACCTCTGGCACCTTGCCACTGAAACAGGTCGCCTGTCTGATAGGCAAGCATACAATGCAGTCCGAAATAAATGCTCATGGGCCATCAGGAAAGCCAAGGCAGACCATACCAGGCCTCCTTACCTCCTCCTGGGGCTCAGCCCGGACCTTCTGGGATAATATTAAGCAACTCAATGGTAAAGCTTGCCCCTGCCCCATCCCAGCTCACTAGAAATGGCACAACCTCCACCGAGCCTGCCACCATAGCTAACTGGTTCAACACCACTTTCACTGACCTTAGCTCAGTCCTCCCTAGTAATTTCTTTGACCCTCCCCCAGCCAAACTCCCCTGTCCTCCAGCACCCAGATTCCTCCTATGAAAGATTTCCACCCGGAAGCCAGACCCATCCTAATCAAAGCTCTCAATGGCAACAATCCCGCAGTGACTCACTGGACCCCAGCATCCTCAGGCTGGTGCTAGATGAGGTCCTTGCACCTCTCACAAGCCTAATTAACCAGTCACTCTGCCTGGGACAATTCCCCACAGCTTGGAAAACAGCCATTATCACACCTATTCATAAAGGAGGCGACAGGTCATCGCCAACAACTACGGCCAATTCCATCCTCCCTCCCTCTCTAAAGCCCTGGAGAAAGTGGTGGCCATTCAAATCACTGATTATCTGGCTAAGCATAACATCTTATGCCCAGAGCAACATGGCTTCCCGGGTCACAGTACTAGCACTGCCCTTATTGAATTCTCCAACTTCCTACACTCCTCCTGGATACCAGCTCTAGCTGGCAGTGTTCATTGACCTCTCAAAGGCTTTCGACACTGTCTCCCATCCACTGCTGCTGAATGCACTCTGCCTCACTGGTCTCTTGGCTGGCCCCTGGCATGGTGTGCTAGCTATCTTGACACTCGATTCCAGTGTGTCAAGATTAATAGCACACCTCCGATACCTGCCCCATTCTCTCTGGGGTCCCCAAAGGCTCCATCCTGGGCCCCTTCTCTTCTCGCTGTATCTGAACACCCTGCCCAGTGCATGCTGTGGCAAAATTCTGCTGTATGCAGACGACGCTGTCCTTTGCCACCCACCGTAATCCCATCTCCTACAGGACTCCTACAGCAGTCCTTAACAGTGCCGAGGCTTGGTTTAAGGAGCGAGACTCTCATCAATCTTAAGAAACCAAAACTATGCTCTTTTCACACCCCCAAAACAAAGCTAGCAACCACCCACTCTATATCCTTCCAGCACCAACCAACCACTGGAACAAGTCTGCTCCTACAAATACCTTGGGGTTACCTTCGATTCAGCCTCACATTTCACACCCACATCGACGCCTCTAACATCCACCACCAACACACGGCTTGGCATCCTATTCCGCCATAAACCTGCCTTCCCCAAATGCTCTCCAGCTAGCTGTTACATCGTCTGCTTCTGTCCCTTGTAGACTATGGTCTACCAGTATACGGTGCTGCCGACGCCACTGCACTCAACAAAATTCACCTAACCCTGAATAAAGCATGCAGATTGATTACTGGTGCCCCAGGCTCCACCACCCTGTCAGCTATATGTCGATGCTAACCTGCTTACCCTGGATGAACGGGTTCGATGCCAGACCTGTCTCCTCACCAAAACCCTACGGGCTCTCCCCTGGGGTAACGGCATCTATCCACCAGAGCCCTCCCACCATTGCAACACGGTCTTCCTACAAGACCACTCTAAAGATCCCCAGAACAAGAACCAGCCATGGCCAGAGGTCCTTCAGCTATAGAGCCCCAACCTGGTTTAACTCTCCTGCCACCATCACCAATGCCATCACCATCTCCACATTCAAACCGCACTTGAACCACATCTTCAGCACTCGTAACTGCTCCTGTCTCTGAACATAGCCTCCACCTCCTTTCTTTTTGACAATGCCCCCAGGCAGCTCTCCACCCAACCATCCCTCCACCACTTCCCTGCACACCATGCCTAGGTTTAACCTGGCCAGTGCCAGCTGTTTCAATGTTTATCTACCAGAATGCTCACTTGATACCGACTTGTTTAATACCTGTTATCGATTACATGTACCCTGTACCTGTACCCAATTGTATCTGTCTGTACCCAACTGTATCTGTCTGACCACAATGTGACGTGGCACCTCTGGTGAATGCCTATTGATTTTTGGCAAATCTTTGCTATGTAACCAAACACAATGTATGTCTTTATGTGACGGTCATTTTGTAAACGAGCCTCTGGCTCAAAGGTTGTAAACTGATTCTTAAATAAATAAATAAATAAAATAAAAGGTATTCACCAAATGCCTGGCTGTAGCAGTTGCCTACCTAAGAAGGCAAAAGATTGCCATCTTTCTTTTCTTGGACGATTGGCTCTTAGTAGGACAGTCCCCAGATCAGGTCAATTTACACCTTCAGATAACGCAGCAACTGCTTACCTCTCCAGGTTTCCTTCTGAAACTCTCAAAGTCAGTTCTAGAGCCGGTCCAGCTTCTTACATTCATAGGCGCAGAACTGAACACACAGGAAGCCAGGGCCTTCCTCCCCTGGACAGGGCAAAGACCCTAGTCTCCCTGGCCTCCTCATTTACCCTGCAGGTCTCCGGCCAGCAAGGCATTTTCTGCAGCTCCTAGGACACATGGCTGCTTCCACAGCAGTTGTGCAAGGAGCAAGATTTCAGATGGGGGACATCTAGTTCCATTTGAGAGCTTTTTGGCCTCAAAGAAAGGATCCTCTACCAAGCTGATCCCAGTAACTCGAACCATGATCCAAGCCCTACAGTGGTGGCAGGATCAGAGCAACCTGAGACAAGGGGTTCTTTTGTCACCCAGTCTCAATCTCTAATCTTACTACAGATGCATCCCTCTTGGGCTGGGAGCTCACATGGGCGACTCACCACCCAGGGTCTGTGGTCTCCCAGGAATCTCTGCTCCACATCAACCTGTTGGAGCTCAGAGCAGTTTTCTGGCACTTCAAGCTTTTTCCAAATCTGTTCAGAACAAGAGTACTCAGGTCAGAACAGACAACATCACTACAATGTGGTACATCAAAGCAAGGGGCACTCGGTCTCCACGGCCTTGTGCACCGGGCGATGAAGTTGTGGTCTCTGGCTTACTCCCTGAACACCTCCCTTATGGCAGTTCACCTTCCAGGCAAGGACAATGTCCTGGCAGATGCTCTCAGCAGGATTTCCCAGGGCCACCACGAATGGTCACTGGATCCCCTGCTCTTGGGAGTAGTATTTGCCAGATGGCACCCCGCAGATAGATCTTTTGCAGCCCCAGACAATCACCAACTTCCCTTTTGCTGCAGGCCCCAGTGTTGGGTTCCTCCCCTGGATGCCTTAGCCCTCAGTTGGGAGGGAGTTTCTCTATGCCTTCCCTCCCTTTCCTCCCTTTCCTCTCATGTTCAAAGTGCTAGTCAAAATCCCAATCATGCAAAGTCATTCTTATAGCTCTGGATTGGGCCAGACAGCCCTGGTATCCACTCCTGCTGTCCCTAGCAGTCCATCCTCCCCTGTCCCTTCCCAGGAATCACAATCTGTTAACCTGTGCCCAGGGAAGGGTCTGGTACCAATCTCAAATCTCTCAATCTCAAGGCTTGGTTCTTGAAGAGTTAGAGTTTGCTGATTTACACCTTTCTCAAGGTGTAATGGATATGTTGAAGGCCATAAGGAAGCCTTCCACCAGGGCTACTTACAATTCCAAATGGAAAAGGTTTTCCATATGGTACTCTGAAAACATATTTCCCCAGTCTCTGCTGATCTACCCAAAGTCCTGGATTATATGATCCACCTGAATTCTTTGGGGCTGAGACCAGCTACCCTGAAGGTGCACTTGGCAGCTGTGTCTGCTTTATTTCAGCAGGTAAATCCTCTTCCCTTTCAGCTCATCCTGTATTTTCCAAGTTTTTAAGGGGTTGTTTCACACCAACCTCCATTCAGGATTCTGCCCCTGCCTGTGATCTTAATGTTTGCATCGCCAGCTTATGCAACCCCACTTTGAGCCCTTGTCTTCAGCTGAGCTCAAGTACTTGACTTGGAAAACTGTGTTTTGGTAGCCATCACCTCTGCCAAATGCATAAGTGAATTACAAGCATTGTCAGTGGAGCAGGAGTTTATCTCTTTTCACAGAAATATGGTGGTCCTTGGACTAACAGAAAGTTCCTGCCTAAGGTAGTTTCAGATTTCCACCTTAATCAATCTATTTCACTTCCAGTGTACTTCACTGACCACCTCCTCTGGGGAGAGGATGCTGCACAGCCTAGATGTGAAGAGAGCCCTTAGTTACTACATAGAGTGTACCAAGGGTCATAGGTTTGACTCCCTCCAACTGTTCCTCACCTATGGCGAAGTTGGTAAAGGGAAGCCAGCCACTAAAAGATCCACTGCCAGGTAGATTGTCTCTTGTATCCAATTCTGCTATGAGAAGTTGGGTAAAGTTCCCTCAGGCCTGAGGGCTCACTCTACCAGGGTGCAGCTGCTTCTCTGGCTGCTGCCAGAGACACTCCTATTCTAGAAATATGTCAAGCAGCTACCTGGAAAACAGTTCACACTTTTACCAAGCATTACTCCCTGGACATCCAGGCTAGGAGTGATGCTCGGTTTCGCACAGCCGTGCTTCAGAGCCTATTTCCTAGGTAGGTTCTGTCCCTCCTCCATGGGGGTACTGCTTGTAGTCTGCAATTGTCATAATATAGCAAGACTTCATGTTGTTTGAAGAAAAATTACTCACCTTAGTAATGTTGTTTCTTCTAATGGAGTCTTGCTATATTATGACCTCCTCCTCCCTGCCTGCCCCTCTCAGAACCTCTGTTTTGGGGATGTGGTGGGCAGTACAGGTTGGCACTTTTTTGATGCCCACCTTGTTGTTTTTCACCTACCTTTTGGGTAAATTGGTGTTGTGTTTTGCATTTTGGGTCTCCTGACTTGAGTCCTTGTTTTAGGCCAAAAATGAGTGTTTATGTTAGTAGCCAGTTGGCTAGTGTGGGTTTAGCTTCCACACAGAACCTTAGTGAGTTTTAGCTCGTAAGATCTGACAGTTTGTGTTTGAAGCACAACAGACAGAGTTTTCAACCCGAGCTCGCGCTCTAAGTTCAATGCGTGCATGGAAAGTTAACTATTTCACCTCCGAGCAGTTCTAACCTGCGGTCATACTGCAATTGTCATAATATAGCAAGACTCCATTAGAAGAAACAACATTACTAAGGTGAGTAATTTTTCTTATCTGCCATCAAATTCTATGTTTCTATGTTCTATGTAAGTAAAGCTGCAAATCTCAGTATAGGAAGGGTGCAGGCAGGAATGGGCAGCCAGTCCTACAAATGCTCAAACAAACAATGTCCTGAGCTTGCACTCATACCATGCCCCCAACGAAGAGTTTGTCACCGGAAGCACTGGGTCAAGCAGGTGGCCAGTGGAGCACGCCTGTACATGGGTGAATTTAAAATAAATAATTTGAATTTAAGATTTGTGTTCAATGTGGATCATTATTATGAGTGGTACGAGTGCAGGCTCAGGACATAGTTTGTCTGACTATTTTACAAGTAAGTAGTAAGATACAATGGGGTGTGGGTTGTTTTCTGATAAGCTCACAGCCCTGGTGCGAAAAGAGGCATGAGGTACTTTCACTGAGTGCCTTCAGGAAAATGGAAGTGCTCTTATCAGCCAACAATCCACATCCACTGAGTGTCTCATTGCACTTATAAAATGTTTCCTACAAGTTAATATTATAGCATAAAAAAGTTTTAAAACAATTTTTATTTTTATTTTAAAATAGTTCCCTATTACATTAAAAGTAAAGTATTCCTAATGTATAAATAGTACTGCCACTAGATGGGGCCTTTAATGTGGACACTGTGCTAGTGTCTCCTCTCCCCATGTCTTTGTTTACTACCAACTACCCTTTTATTTTTGTATAGACACTACAGTGTTTACTACAGATGGGTGAATCGGTTTAAGAAAAACCTGAACCTCCCTGAACCAGCAATATTCTAATGTGTCAAACCATATCTGAATTTCTTTTGCAGTTTGGATTGGTTTGGTAGCAATAATAATAAAACATATCCTTCCATAAATTTCCCTGGTGCCTAGTGGACCCTCCACCCTATCCCCAATCGATCCGATGAAGTAAAAAAAAAATACTGTTCAAAAATTTCCCTGGTGTCTAGTGGACCCCCTCCCTATCCCTGCCAATCCTCTGTAATAAAAAACTGTCCCCATATTCCTGGTGTCTAGTAGGCCCCCACCCCACCCCATTCTGGCAGGTACTGCCCCCACCTCGATGCAGAGCAAGCAACTGACACAGCTCCTCTCTCCACCACGGCCTGTCTGAATAAGTGATGGTGACTTTCAGTGACAGAGGTTATGCTAAAAGGCACTGGCAGTTAGTGAGTCAGTGCGAGCTGCCCGAGGAAGTGCATCAGAGAAACAAACCAAGGTCTCACTGTGAGACCCTTTGTAGCCAAGATCAAGCTCTTTTTTTCCTTTTGAATTCTGGACAACTGGAGTTTTTCCTGGGAGGGCAGGCAGACTGACAGGGATGAACTAGAAGTATGCATAATGGGTGGGGCCCAGTGGGATAAGTGAGCAGTTTGCAAGTTGACTGACTGCAGGGCAAAGGGGCATGGCATGGACATGGCATAAAAACTGAGGATTAGAGGCCTAAAATAGACTGTGTGAAAGAAAAAATAATGAATGTCAGACAATGGACTTGTATATTTATTACTTACAGTTTATATTTGTTAGTTGTGTTGTGGGGTGGGGAGTGATTAAAATAGCAAGACACTGTTTTTCAATGTTAGGGCAATTAATGGTCATTCATTAGTATTACAGCACCAATAGGGCTGCCAGAATTTTATTTTTAAACATTTCTAGCAGGCATAGCTGGGCTGCACTGTGTCCTGCATGGTATTAAAAGTGCCAGCTGCAGGGTAGTTGTCCTATAAGGGCACAGGTCCTGACCAATCAAGATGTATAATTTTCTTTACCCATTTTATAATACACTATGTAGTCACACCATAGGCATTCAGCAGGGTTCACTCAGACACAACATGGCTTAGACAGTGAGCATACAGACTGTGCCATCTACATATGGGCCAAACATGAGAATGGGAGGCCAGACTGTGTTACAAGCCAATAGGTAATAGTAATTACTCCATGGAGTTAAAAGAACACTATGTGGATTATATTTTTGTATTCTGGCACAAAAGGTATACAAATAGACAATCTAAAATAACATGACCCACAAGCCAAAATTCCTTTGAAGCAGCAAGCTCATGAATGCAAATCGCAAAAGACAAGAATGGAGGAAGTAAGGTCACAGATCCTATACCACAGAGACTGAATCAATCAATTTATCTATCTATCTATCTATCTATCTATCTATCTATCTATCTATCTATCTATCTATCTGACTAGCTATTCATGATCTATATGTTCAGTGTCCCATACTGCATTGCACCATGGGGAGGGGGCATTAAAAGGAACCAACATAGTAGGCTCATTCTCCTTTACTAGGAATTCTGTGTGAACCATTCTAAGGAGGGGCATTTTGTGAGTTGCAAAAAGGATTGAGGTAACAGAGTGTACTGCACAGTGAGGTTAGTAAATCCTGTAACTATTAGGAAGATAGTCAAGCATTAACCTGTACAAGTGTGCAAGCCTCTTTGCTAAATCCTGTTATGCTTACAGTTTGTATGGATTATATGTAAATATTGGATGTACCATGGTTATACCTTGCCAGTGTTTACTAATGAATTAGATATTTTATTTATAAAGACTTGAGTAACTGGTTTATGTGGAATCCATCCCCAAGGAAATGTACCTGGATAAGGTGTGTTGGAAAAAGCACTTCTGGAACAGCAAAGTGTGCCTGCTCAGCACAGTGACCTTCACTATGAGGGAGTTTGAATGGTAGAAGGTGGAGGACAAAAGCACTCGGTTCTGCTCTCCTACTAATGAGGGACCTTGATCCAAATGGTCTGGGGCAAACCTTGAGAGACAAAAGAGGCCAACTAGGGCCTGCAGGGTGCATTGGCTATCATAGCTGCAAATATATATTTTTTAATTTATACTTTATTAACATTTTAAACAAATAACAATCAATCGAACAACATACCACTTTTTTTTAAACTGTATTGTTATATTAGAAAATGTTACATTTTTACATTTGGAATGCTCTCTTCAGATAAAGAAAGTGTGAATTAAGGCAACATAGGATTCCTGAATACTGAACAGTCACTGGCTCGAAACCCTGAAGAAGTCACATAGCAGCACTAGACAATTTACAGGATAAAGGTGATGCTGCAGGAGAGACTTTATAGATTTCCTCTCTGGAAGAAACTGAAATGAGCCTGCTCAGTAAGGACCAAATGGCACCCTAGTCACATATAAGTTATGCTGATCTGGCATGTGGATATACACATTTGCATATTTTTGGTGCACTCCTGCCATTTACAGTCCCCAGCAGTTATATTGCAGATGAGATGTAGAGTATAGGGGCAGGGTTTGTGCTGGAGTTGAGTGCAGCCAGATTCTGGACACCCAATCAGATGTCAGGGTTGGCTACTAGAGTGGATCCCCTGCTCTGCATGAAGCAGCATTGAACACGAGATTGTGAGGCTGCTGTATCCATTAAAGTGAACCTGAATCATTGCAAAACATAAAATAAACTGTAGGAAATGGACCAGTTCCTCAATGCCAGCTCAGAGGGTGAGTTATGGGGCCCTGATGACTCCTTGTGCAGAAGGGCATGTAGCCACTACTGCAGAACCCCACCTCGCATACTGTAGCATGCATCCCTCACAATCCCCACCAGGCTTTAGAAAAATGTATGAAATTGCACAGAAGTATGCCCCACCCTCATGGAGACCCCTGTTGGAACTTTGGAGTGAAAATCTTAAAATTGATGACTTTACAAGTGTAGTAGAAACTGCACAATGGACACTCATAACGCAGTGATTTGGGGATTTTTTCACAAAATTTGTAACAAGGTTGGGACCCCACCTCATGAACAGTGGCACTGTCATTTCGTTAATTGGTCCCAAAGGTGATTCTGTGAGTGACCATTAAATCACCTTTTCGGGACTGAGAAACAAAATGGCAGTGATTTTGCTCATGAGGTGGGGTCTCAAGAACCCCATGTTTGAAATTTGGGACCAAAACTCCCAAAATGGCTGAGATATAAACCTAAATTGAAGCCCCACCCATTCAATGCCATTTAGGACTTACAGTCATTTCTTCAGTTCTCGTTGGTCTTTGAAGAGTGCAGACATGTTCCTGGTCCACGAAGATCACTGCTTCTGACCTCTGGAGGTAAGTATGGGTGGGTGTGTCTGTGGGGGATGTGCAGAAGGAGGGTGCAGGTTTGGGGAGGGGACCGCGACAACGACGAAGGACAGTTTTTCTTTTTCTGGTTTAAAAAAAAAAAGATGTCATGGGTCTGTTTTCTTTTTAGGGGTAACCTATTTATGGATTTTGGCACTCTGGGGTGGGCTCCCAGTGTGCCAGGGTACTGGAGGGAATCAGAGATGATCAATGCTGACCTTGGGATTGGGCTCACCGAGGTCAGAGAATATAGGGGCATGGGGAGGGCATCCGACACTGGGAGTGGGCATCCCGGTGTTGGAAACACCACAGGCAGTTTTGGCATATTGGGTGGGCTCTCAGTGCCACATTAAAAGAAGAGGGGATACAGACTGACATGGGGCTGAGCACCCTGATGTCGACAGGCGGGGGACTGCTGGCATGATCAACGCGATTCCCTTTGGGCACTGAATACTCCCGGCCCGTATGGAGCTTAGGCTATGGCCTGCTCTGCATGGGTGGGAGAAAATATAGAAATGGAGACAGAGGGGACATGGTGGAGGTAGGTGAGGAAAGACTTCCTCCCACCTTTCAGGCAGGGACCAGTGGAGAGCAGAGATGCCACGATGCAAACAACTGTTTTCTGTGCGATGACCTGCAGAAGAAGGAAAAACCAGCCACGATTGGTGCAGCTTTTTCTTTTCAAGTGCAGACCACTTCAGGCAAAACAGCAGCAGCAGGCCCAGTATGGTTGATTATTGGTGCAACATTGTCAAGCCCTTGCAGAGCACTCTGCAATGGACAGACAATGTTACACCCTCAAAGTCTACTATCCCAAGGAGTTCGCAGGTGCATGCGTGAACTAAAAATCTGGTGGAAGTGCCAAAATAGAAGAACAAGCTGAAAGAAGTGATGTAGTATAAAAGGCACAGAAATGCTGAGGTTCCCATTTCACTCAGATGTTGTCTGATCCTCTTGAGAAGCCTCCTGTCCTGCCAAATATGCCCAGTCTTTAATGTATTTAAATCCCTTCCCTGCACCACTCCTTCAACCATTTGTTGAAAGTAAAAGTTTGCTTTATGCCAGTTTGACCCTGCACAGTAGTACAACAGCCATGCCTTACCATTGAGCATGGCCAAAGATCCATGCCCTGGGGTGTTACCCCACACCTTATTGAAACTGACCATCTGTACATCCACGCAAGGTGGCATGCAGTACTGTGTGGCCTCAACTGGCCGTTAGTGCTGTGGGGCCAGTCTGTACACCTGCTGCATAAACTGCCAACCATAGCCTAGCTGGTGTTCGCATGGTCCCAGTGACACAGTCGCCATGTCCCCTTCACTGCCACTCTCCTCCCTGGCAGGCAGCCATCAGCATCCCAGTCCAGGTGGGGATAATGAAAGTTTTCTTATCTTGCGGCCTTCCTAGCTGGCCTTGCTGCAGCATCAACATTTAGATAGGTTCTGTGGAGCCTTGAAACAAACAGAAGCAGGCTTTCAGCCTCACAGATGACATGGTGACAGCAATGTAGAGTACAGTGGTCACCATGGGATGTAATGGAACAAAGATCACTCACCTTGCATTGTTCAGAAATCTGCCAGTAAGTCCCATCCTGCTCCTGTTGTGTTCCCCTCAGGATCAAGGCTGTGGCACAAATGGCTTCAGGCGTGGCTCTGCCACCTTCTTGGCTCTGGTGTTTTTGTTCCCTGCATGGTACCCAACTGCTGCATGATGCCTTGAATCACTCTGCAGGCAAGGAATTTCATACTGGTACCTGTTTGACATGCATGGCCACGTCAGTTGGACAGCACTAAAGGAAGCCATGCCCTCAGCTGGCCAGCTATTAAAGGGCCCTGCCAGCATGCAGGCTATGCACGTGCATCTATGGGTAGCAATGCCAGGAGAGGACTGTGCAGTTATATTTCCATGTGTACTGATGGACATGGGCTACTCCAGTTACATAATGCGGAGCTACAGTGCCACAGGAACCATGATGGATGACCCATATTTACCACCTGAGGTAGACACAGTGACACACACATACACACACACTGCCAGTACATTGGCAGGTACCAGATGGAGATGGGCACCAAAAGGAGTCTGCTGGCTACTAGAACTATGGCTACAGACAGTGGCATGCCATAGCCATGCACTTGTTGGTACACCAGGTGCTCACAGCACTAGCTTACAATGGTATGGGCACCTTTCAGTGGATGACAGGGATCATGGCTGGTATCAACCAGTCCTCCATGAGCAGGTGCCTCTGATACATTATGGATGCACTGCTGGAACACCTAGGTGACCCATTTCCAAGGATGGAGCAGTCCTTTGGGACATACAGGCTGCCTTCTGTTTCATAGCTGGTATGCTCAGTATGATCAAGACAACTGACTGTACACATGTGGTGATCACTGCCCCTCCCAGGTGGAGACGGTATACAGGAATCACAAGGCATACCACAGTATGAAAATGCAAGCTGTGTGTGATGCTGCAGGTGTAATTATGGACATCTGAGCCCAGTATCCAGGTTCCACACATGATGCCTACATACTGGAGAACTATGGCCTGATGTTGCTACTGCACACCATACCTGCAAACCATGGGTGACTCGTAGGCATGTGCACATGGTACAGGTGTGGGGGTGAATGTGGCATGCAGTCACGGTCTCCATCTCCCCACAGGTGACAAGGGCTATCCATTGCACACATTCCTGACACATTCCCACAGCCCCAATCTGAGGCAGAGATGCGATATGCAAGCACATTGGCTTTCATGAGGCATTATCGAAGGGTGTTTGGCTGAAAAGGTGTGATTCTGATGCTTTGACAGGACAGGGCATCCTGCAGCTCACGCCCAGAAAGGTGTGTCAGCCATTCATCTTTTGCTGCATGCTGCACAACAATGCTGTTAGGAAGCACCTACCTGTGCCCAAGGATGACATACTACCAGGTGGTGACAGATGCTTGATGGACATAGATGTGCAACCGGTCAGGACCATGGGTACTGTAAGCATTCCGCAGGGTGCAGGTTGTGAAGACCTACTGCACATAGTACGCAGGAGGGCCCTTGACGGTACCTGTACTGCAATCAAAGCAGGGTACATACCCTATCTAATGTAGTGCAGTCAGTGTTTTGTGTGCCTGGTGTGCTATGTGTGCCTCAGGTGTACTCATTACGGTGTCACTGAATGGTGATCGGATCACTCCCATGGTGGGCCTTTACACAGTCATGCACTATGCCTCCTGCCCGCTGTGACTTTGCTGTATTTTTCCTGTGTGGCCAGAGGAGGTCTTGCCATCTGTGTTGGAGGGGCAGGTTTTGTATCTGGGGCCCATTTGTGTCCAGGCCATATGTACCAGACTCCATGGCACAGGGTCCAAGGATGTGGGGCCCTGAGGAGTGGGTTTACCTGTGCACAGGTCTAGCACAAACCACCATGTGAGGTTGGTGAGTCCCCAGTCCATGATCTCTGCAATTATTTGAGGCTGCATTGATGGAGCATCACAAGCCCTGAGCTCCTCCCGCATGCCCCCGACCTCTCAGCATAAGCTGCCCACACTGTGGACCATGCACTGCAGGTTCTCATGCCCTGCTTAGAAACATAGAAACATAGAATTGACAGCAGATAAGGACCGCAAGGCCCATCCAGTCTGCCCATTTCTTTTTCTACTTATGAATGTGCCATTGGCCTTTGCTCTGTCAATGGCCTATCTATTCATACTCATCTGTATTGCTCCCTTATGCCTGTCCCATGCCTGTTTGAAACCCTACACTGTATTCATATACACCACTTCCTGAGGTGGCGTTTCCATGCATCCACCACCCTTTCTGTGCAAAAGAACTTCCTCACATTACCCCTTAATCAGCCTCTCTCTAATCTCAGGCTGTGTCCTCTTGTCCTGCTATTTTTCTTATATTTAAACATTTTAGACTCTTTCACCTTATTAATGCCCTTAAGGTGTTTGAATGTTTCAATCATATCACCCTCTCCCTCCTTTGCTGTAGGGTATACATATTGAGCTCAGTTAATCTGTCCTCATATATTTTCTGATGCAGTCCCTGCACCATTTTGGTTGCTCTTTTCTGGACTGCCTCAATTTAGTTAATGTCCATGTGAAGTGTGGCCTCCAGTACGGTGCATGCAGTACTCCAGATGGGGCCTAACCAGTGTCTTGTAAAGAGGATTTTACCTCCCTCTTCCGACTTGTGATACCCTACTATTACACCCCAACATCCCACTAGCCTTACCTACTGCTTTAGTGGTCTGCTTGGATGATTTCAGGTCATCGGTGATGATGGCGCCTAAGTCTCTTTCTTCCCTTGTGACTGCCAGCAACTCACCTCCCAGCCTATAGGTGGCTTCATGTTTTCTTTCCTATGTGCATGATCTTGACTTCTTTCGTTAAACCACAGTTGCCACTCTTCTGACCATTTTGCTAGTTTATCCAGATCTCTTCTCATTCTGTTCACCCATCTGGGTCATCTACTGTGTTGCAGATCTTGGTGTCATCTGCAAACAGACAAACCTTACTTTCCAGTCCATCTGCAATGTCACTGATGATGATATTGCAGAGGACTGGCCCCAGACTGATCCCTGAGGTACCCCTCTTGTGACTTGCATCTCTTCTGACTGTATACCGTTTACCACCACTCTCTGTTTTCTGCCTGTCAACCAGTTTGCTACCCAGTTGACCAACACCTAACCCACCCGAGCCTACCCAGCTTATTAATCAATTTTCTATGTGGAACAGTATCGAAAGCTTTGCTGAAGTCAAGGTAGGTACATCAACTGTTCCCTTGGTCCATCACTCTGTTACCCAGTCAAAGAAATCTATGAGATTAGTTTGACAGGACCTTCCTTTGTAAACCCATGCTGTCTTGGATCCAATGAGCCTATGGATTCCAGGTGTTGCACTATCCTTTCCTTACGGAGGTCTCCATAATCTTGCCCACTACTGAGGTAAGACTGACTGGTCTGTAGTTCCTGCCTCTCCTGCTACCACTCTTGTGGAGCAGGGTCACATCAGCCCTTCTCCAGTCTTCTGGGACCTCTCCTGTGTTCAGAGACTCACTAAACAGTTCTGATAATGGCTCTGCTAGTTCCACCCTTAGTTCCTTTAGTACCCTGGTATGTATGCCATCAGGTCCCATTGCCTTGTCCACCCTGAGCTTATCGAGGCTCTTGTAGGACCCTTTGTTTTCTGAAGGGACTAGTGTACACACACCCCCCCTGTCCATGGTGCTGAGCTGTGGGCCCTGTTCTACCTTCTCTTCAGTAAATACTGAGCAGAAGTATCTATTTAGGATAGATGCTTTTAAATGGTTCTCCTTCTCACATGCCCCTCACCCCTTTGATCTTAGCATTACCCCCTCTAGACTTTCTTCTTTCACTAATGTATGTATAGAAGTCTTGTCACCTTATTTTACTGTTTGTGCTAGTGTTTCCTCGGTTTGGGCCTTTGCCTGCCTTCTACCTTCCCTGCTTCCCTTAGGGAAGTTTGGTATGTCTCCCATCTTCATCCTGCTGTGTTCCCTTATATTTCCTGAAGGCCAGCCTTTTGGCTCTAACCTTTTCTGCTACTGTGTTTGAGAACCAAAGTGGTTTCCTTCTTCTTTGCATTTCCTTTTCTCACTAACACAATGGGATGTTGCTTCATGTATTGCAATTTTAATGCTTGCCCACTTTGCCTGTACCCCTTACCTGTATTTCTTGTTGCCAGGGCTAGCTTAACTCTGTTGGCCATCTTATCAAAGTCAACTCCTCTGAAGTCCCATATTTTGCCTTGGAATGGGATGATTTTGTTCTAGTGGTCAAACTGAACCATACCATGTGATGGTCACTGGCACCCAGGCTTATACCTGGAGGATACACTGTTGTTGGATGCCACAGACCTTGGGGTACATGCTGTTCAGGGACTACCTCTGTGGATGACTGGCAGCCAGTGCCATCCCTCCAGCTGGTCCAAGTCGACGGTTAGCCGAACCTCCTGTTCCCGGGTACACTGTTCAGTGTCCCATGGCAGTGGTGGTTGTGTGGTATATGCAGGCTCCATCTGGGGGTGTGGGGTTGCACCACAAACACTGGTTGGCATTATGTCCATTGTGCTATGGGCAGGCACCAACCACGAGTGTGTTGTGTCATTAACATCCTACTCCAGGTCCTGGGTCTCCTGGGTTACTGGGTATCCCAGTTCTCCTGTGTCCAGATTCTCCTGGGTGTCCAGCATTTTGCTGGGCACAGGTCCTGTTGGCAAAGAGCACGCAGTTAACTGTAAATGTGCCTCTGGGCCCATGGCATGTAGCCCTGTGTGAAGTGGACGGGTGCCACCTGTGTCCAGTGATCCATTCTCCTCCAGGTGCCTCATACTCCTGAGCAGGTGCAGCTGGCACATCACTTGTAGGTATAGTCCCAGTCCCTGCATGCCACATAGCTATACTCACTCTCCAGCTGTCTTCTCACCTCCTATAGCCTGTTGGTTGATGGTGTCAGCCACAGTGCTGGCCACCTCTGTCAACTCTGGCTCATTCCCAGGGCTGCCCCCACCTGTCTTCAGCTGTTCCCATCACCACTGTGCCATCTTTCTTGTTATTACCCAATGCATGTTGTGCTACTTGTGCTTCAGCGCAGTGATGGTCCATGGCATATTCCCTGCAGCATTCACACTGTTCTGTTTGCCTATCCATATAAGGTGTTTGTGGGCAGGCACCCCTTCAGTGTACCCATGCCAAAGGGGAAGGTTTGCTGTGCCCTGATCTTGGGTGCCAGAAAAATGGCCTCCTCTGTGGTGAAATTTGGTGTTTGTTGCCATGTACATCTGGCACACACACTCTCTCCTGGCCACATGCAGGTGGTTCTGTTGACAATGGCAGTGTCCCCATAGCAGTGGTCAGTGTCTGCCTGTTGCTGATCCACACCTTGTTCATCCACAGTTGACCTTCCTGTATAAAGTCCCATGGACAAGGGGCATTCTGTGGATGGGGCTGCTCCACACCCTTACCTGGCCATGCCCTTCTACACTCATCCACAGGTCACCCAGCACCTAGCAGTCACACGCCCGCCTTTTGAAGATCTCATCTGCTGTGCAGATGGTGCATGCTGTGCGCCAACATACTTGCTGTGCATACCACCACTGCTTCTTCCATACACTTCGGTGGATCAAGTCCTTAGTTGTATTATCTCTTCCCAGCCTTCATCTCCTGACTGCTAAATCCCTTGTTTCTATATGTTTAATCAGCTTATCCTAGACAGGTGATAACTAGGGTTGTCAGAACTAGTTAGGAAAGATTCGAACCCATCACGAACCCTGGTGTTGCGGAGTTCTATCAGAACTTCGAACACTAGTGGGTTCACAAACGGGTTCGAATCAATCCATTTTTGGGGGTTTTTATGCCTTAAGAAGCCTACAACCGTAACGCAAGCTTGCTGCCTAGCCCTATAGTGTCGTCACGGGACGGGAGAGAGGTTGAAGGAGCAGGATGGGATTGGGAGGCAGCACAGTGCCACAGGAGGCAGAAAGGAGGTGGAATGAAGGGAAGGTGCATGATGGCATGCACAAATTTGTGGGGCTGAATGGTGTGGACTGTACTGGAGTCGGACTGCACGCCTGTGCATTTATCCCCACAGTCTTTACCACCTGACCATCTGCTCTGTGGTGAGGTGGTGGATGGTAAGCATGTAAACCGACCGTGGCTGCAGCTCCTTTCATTTACCCAGCCAGTGCCATAAAAGGGTTGCAGGCTGCAGCAGCTTGTGCTACTTCGCTCGCTCCTCGGTCTAGTCTGGGTCTGGAGGCTAGCTCTGCTCTCTGGCTCCTGGCAACTGCTTGCTAATTAAATGCGATGGAGTATTAGTGTAATTGTAAAGAAATGAATAAAAAGCTAAGGGAGGTTGGGGGTGAAAACTAAAGGTAGGTGCTGGGGGGACTTGGGTTGGGAGTGAGAACCAAGGAAAAGAAAGGGCCAGAACTTAGGAACAGTTGGTGAGAGGCTCAGCCTCAGGATGAGACGGACAGAGCGAGGAAGTTAAGTTGCTGAGTATTTGAGTGAAACTGAGAGAATTTTATCATAGTCTCTCTCAAACAACAGTTCAAACACTTCATTTCTGCGGGTGTAGTTGTTTCACACTGGGAAGAAGGAGCGATCAGATGGCTGGGAGGGGTGAATAAATTAAAACAAACAGATTATGACTGAGGAAAATTAAGTTCAGCTTTAATGTGTGAGTCTTTGAGAAGTTGAAACATTTGAATTTGATGGCATTTTACTTACTACTTTATACCCTACTCCACAAAACAAAGTAAAATAATCAGGAGGACAAGGAGGGAGGGATTCTGTGGTACTGTGCTGCTGAGCGTTCTTCTATTCCACCCTATAAAATTCCTGATAGAACAACACCAGGCTGTTTTTTTTTTTTTTTACAGTACTACCTACTTGTGTGTTGTGTGTGTGACTCCACTACACTGTATCTCTTTATTCTCCTGTGGTGTTCCCATCACTACCTGCGGCTGCTAACTGTGTACCCTACCCATTGTGTGTTACTGCAAAAGCCCATTGTTGGGCAGTCGTGTGGTGGCATTATCCTTAAATACATGACAGAAGCCTAGAAATACATTTCCCTGTTGGGAGAAGAGACAGAAAATCTCTTTCCTTGGGTTGTATATGTGTGTGCGACTGTCTCCTGTGGTCAGTCCATCTGCTGTGTGCCTTTTGACTGCACTGTACCCTACCCAGTGTGTGTTACCAAGAGAGAACCAGTGGCCAGTTGTCATGTGGTGGCATTATCCTTAAATACATGACAGAAGCCCAGAAATATATTTCCCTGTTGGGAGGAGAGACAGAAAAATCTCTTTCCTCGGTTGTGTGTGTAACTCCATCTCTTGTAGTCAGCCCATCACCTGCTGCTATGGCCCCTCCACTGCTATGCATATGCCAATGCCCAGCAGCCCAATCATTCTGTAAGCCTTGAACCTAGGATCCTTTAGTTGCAAACCGTCATATTCTTCAATTACTTTCAGTCCACTGCATCACAGTGTCACATAGCCAAAATAAAATTTTGGAGTTGTAGCCAGTGATCATAGATCATTGCTTTCTTACACAGGAATTGTGTGGGTGTATTCACTGCAATATACTGGTTCTGTTATGGCTGACACCAACATAGATGAAGCATCTAGTGCTGGTGTTGGAGCAGGTGTTGGTGGTAGTGGTAATCCTGGTGCTAGCAGAAATAACCAAAATGTTTCCACGTGATAAAAATTCAACAAACAGCAAAAGAGCAACAACGAAGTGTGGTAAAGGGGACTTTTAAGACAACCTGCGCGCTGCTGGGGTCCACGGAAAGACACCATAAGGTATGCGTTCATGCTGTTAAAACCCTGTGACTAGCAGTAATAATGCAAGTGACAGTGAGTTCCTCTCTGACTCAGACAGAAGTTCTTGTCTCAGTCTGACACTGTTGTGTCTTGTGACGTATCATTACTTCCTCAACAAAGTGAAATGAGCATGCTGCTGACAATGAATCAGGTAGTGCACTTGCAAATACATCCAGCACTGTTCGCAATGAAAAGGACATATCCATTGAATCCACCACTTCTGCGTTGCCAGCAATGAAAATCCATCAGAGTCTTCTGCCCACTCTTCTAGCACCAAGGAGCATGTCCGGTTCTGTTAGGACAGGTGAAAAGACACAAACGGTCTTTAGCTATCTTCCTAGCACTCGAACAAAATCTGTCACATCTGAGGTGTGGAATTATTTCTCTGTCAGTAAAACTGATCCATGCAGAGCAGTTTGTTCCTGTGTAAACAGAGTGTAAGCCGTGGTAAAGTTGTGTAATGCCTTGGCACTACAGCTTTTTTTTTTTTTTAGATTTAGTATGCTTTATTAAAATGTTGAAAGACAAAAAATTAAACAGTTGAACACATAAACAGTACAGATTATCGTAACCCTATACAATAGGAAATAATTTCAACCACATATATATAGGTTACCTCGGTTCAAATAGGCACCAAACCTCCTCCCCAACCCCTCACATGACCACAATTCAAGGCCAACCTAAATTACAAACTGCAACAAGACAAAACAAGGGAAGGACTGCTACAGGAAAATAGACTCGTAACCTGTTAAAAACAAGTCTGGGGCCAGGAGTTGATGGATCATTATACTAGCTACTTTCCTAAGTAGCTATTCCTTGTTGGGTAAGTACAGCGACACAGCCTCCCCCATTTCTTATCGAAGCTTTTGAGATTATGCCCATAGACTTAATCGTTTTTTCCACCCTAAGGTTGAAAAGTAGTTCATTCAACCATTCACTGTAGGTGATTTCTATGGAATCCTTCCAGTGCTTAAGCACCAGTTTTAAACCTGTGGGAGATAAGGGCTAAGTTGAACTGCCTCTCTTTAACAGACACAGTGGCATAGTCCCCACTATACAAGTGTCAGGTATAAAACACTCTTTCAGGCCTAGTAAGGCATCTATTTTCCCTTGTATCTCTTTCCATAAGGCCTTCACCCTCGGGCAGTACCATAGAATGTGGAACAGAGTACCCTCAGCCTTACGATCTAGTACATATATTGTTGCTTAGTTTACCCATGACTGCTAACTTGGAGGAGTTAGGTACATATTATGCAATATGTAAAATTGCATTATCCGAAGATTATCATTGAGATACAAGAAAACGTTGCCTGCCATATCTTTTTCCAATTTAGATCCTTAGTGGGAAATTGTTCCGCCAGTATGCTGATCTGCCAGATACCCCAGGACAAATAAGGGGATATGGGGTTGCATTGATTTGAGAGACCATGCAGCTGCCAGGCTCAAGGTTTGTAGTGCTTCTATGAATCCTGATTGATCCTCATCCCATTTCTCATTCCCCAGTTTGGTAATTAACAGGTGTCTAACCTGGTATCCATAAAGACCTGCCTCTCAGGAATGCTTAAATATATACATAAGATCTTTAGTAGCTTTGAGTTTACCTTCATTCAAGAGGGCGAGACTGTTAACTTGGGATTTTGGGATGATGTGTACACTTTAGGCACTGCCCACTAATTTTAAAATTAAGATTTGAGTATAGAGGCTGGGAAATGTCTTTAAGATTATTATATTTAATAGCCTTGCATAATTGCTTGTGGACCTTAATGAACATAAAATTAACTCATCTCTAAGGAGAGGCGACACTCATTAACCGTGTTGTATAATAGGGCAGCGGATCTATACCACTCTGCTTGATCCAGTGTCGCTCTAGTTATAACCACACTGGCTCCTGGGTATTTCCCTAGGTCTGGGAGGAGGGATGGATCCAACGTAAATATTTAGCCATGTGGCTTGCTAAATAATAATGGTAGAAGTTGGGAAGTTTAAGGCCTCCGATAACTCGGCTGCTCCTAACCTCATGTACGACCTCCTTGGGGTTTTCCTTCCACAAAAAACAGGAAATAACACTATGTAGTTTCTGAAACCAGGAATATGGAAGATGAAAATTAAGCATGTTTAAAGGGTAAAATAACCTTGAAGGATATTCATCTTTATCACACTAACTCTCCCTGTATCGAGAGTGTAAAGGGGCCCATCTATCCAGATCTAACTTAGTAGTTCTTAATAAACAGTCTAGGTTAAGTTTTTAATCTGCCTCATATCCCTGGAGATAATAAGTCCTAGATATTTAATATGGGGACCCAGCTCAGATTTGTATTATTTATATGTGTACAGTGTGTGTAACAATTCAGCGGCATCACCGTGATTTGTCAATGTTTAATTTATAGTTTGCTAACTTTCCAAAAGTCTCTATAATATTCAAGGCTGCTGGGATTGAAGCCTCTGGGTTCACCAAATGTAGCAGATAGAGGCGGACAAACAGAGACTCAAATGACCTATCTGAATACTCCTGTACCAAGGGGGAATGCTGCAGGAAATACAGTAAAGACTCAATATATAAACTGAATAACATTATTACAACGGGCATCCCTGACGGTGCCCTTATACAGTGGAAACGGGTTGGAGCAAACCCCATTACAAAGAATTTTGCCATAGGATTGTGTACAGGATTTTAATTTATTGAATAAATTCTCTGGGATACCAAATTTCTAGGACTGAAAACAAGAAAGGCCAACTGACCTGAACAAAGGCTTCTCTGCATCCAGGGATACCAGAACCACTGGAAGTGAGCTTAGCCTGGATGCAGAGAAGATATGAAAGAACTTCCTTAGATGGTCTGCAGAAGACTTCCCTGCCACAAATCCCACCTGTTTCGAGCTGAGCAGGGTTGCCAATCTTGGCTAACCTTGTTGCCAGAATTTTGGAAAACAACTTAATATCATAGTTCATTAGGGATATAGGCCAGTAATTGCTTACCTTGGTTTGGTCTCTACCTGCTTTGGTATCACCATAATGATCGCTTCCAGCAGGGTTGAGTCAGTTATCCCTGACTTGCAGAAAAATTAAACATCTGCAAGAGCAAAGGAGAAAGCTGCTCCTTAAATATTTTATAAAACCGAGGCGGGAACCTCGTCGGTCTGGGGCTTTATCATCGGGAGGGCGTGTATAGCCTCTGACAGTTCTTGGCTTTCCTATCCTCCTAATAGGAACTCTCATCCGACAGGGAGAGCGGGGAGATGGGTATACTGTAGGTAGTTCTTAATTTCTAACAGTGATGGGAGTAGGTTATGGGGAATATAAATCTTATAATATTTCAAACTCTTGAACAATATCCCTGAGTTTCGTAGTAATGTACCATCATTAAAGGAGTTCACCACCACCACCATTCTAGATTCCTCCTGTTTTTAAGTCGCAGTGCCAGGAGATGGCCCGCCTATTACCCTGTTCTACGATTTTGTGTGAGACTTCTAAACAGCTAAACTGCGCTTTTCCTTAAAATTTCTGAGTATTGATTCCTTAGCAAACTAATTGGGTCAGGGTCTCTTCACTTGGAATTTGATTTGCCTTATTTTCGCGATTTTGAATTTGGCCTAACAAGGAAGAAGAAAAGGCTCTCTTTTCTTTCCAATTGTGGCTAAATAGATACATTCTCCCTAATAACACATTTAAACGCTTCCATGACATGTCTATACGCTGTATGGAATCAGAATTCCTGCTATGTAGCGTCTCTATGGCCTTTTAAGGATGTCCACTGTTTTTGGTTCTTGAAGCATCTGTAGATTCAACCTCCAGCTACTGTCTTTCTCAGTAGCCTTTAGGCAAGGTTCCTCCAACCAGATAGGCGCATGGTCCAAGATAGTTCTAGGGATAATCCTTCACCCACTATCTCAGTCAACATTAGACTGTTCACTAGGAAAATCTATGCGTGATAGGATCTGTGTACAGCAGAATAACATGTAAACTGCTTGAGAGTGGGGTTCAAAAAAGTCCACGGATCAGTAAGTTCGTGGTGTGCCATAACTTCTTTAGCTCAGCTGTGCAGGAGTTGGCAATTTTTACTCCGACTACTTGACCTATCTAACTCTGGAGATTGCACTTGTTCCAATCCCTGCCAGTACTATTGGTACCTTCAGGCAGGATCCTAAAGTTTGTGAGAGGGCAGTAAAAATTTGGGGAATCATTATTAGGCCTATAAATTGAGCCCAATAACACCCACATGATTCAATATTCCCAGTAAAAGTATAACCTACCTTGTGGATCTATATGCGCCGCTGCAGCTGAAAAGCTGTGTCTCAAGTGAAAGCTATAGCAACCTCTCTGAGCTGTGGTATTACCTGCGCATGTATTTGTTTGATTTGACATCTTCTAAATAGGAGCTTTTCTTCTCCAGTAAATGCGTTTCCTGGAGAAAGATTACTTACTGTTCAGCGATTCAAGATGCCTCAGAATTTGGAAGCGTTAACCCTGTTCCTGGCTCCCTCACATTCCAGGATACAGACCTCGTCATTCTGCCCTAACTATAAACCCAAAGAAGTCAATCAGAGTCTACTCAAGTCAGATAGATTGAATCCATCTCCCTCTGTATCTTTTAAACTGGGCTTCATTATAGTGCGGCGCTTTCCTGAGCTTGTAAACTTTTTCCTTCCATTCGTCTCTCTATAATGGTGGATACCCCTCTCCCCACCTTCTCTGCAAAACCCAAGAATCTAACAATACTTATACTCCCTCCCCATTATCCCAAAACTAATGACCTGCCATTCCCAGTCCTACAGACTGTCCTCCTCTCCAAATATCGGTTACAATCCAACTTCGCTACTAGATACCCTGCATTCTTCCTTCACTCTTCTTCCCCCTGCCATAGCATTAATTAAAAAAGAAAAAATACAGAAAAGGAAAATATACCATCTCTTACCTCTTTGCAAAGTGATACTGTAGTGTCCTAGAAACAGAATTCACTTTCCTGTCAGTCTGCCATTCTTTCGTCTTTAACTATATCATTTGGGAAACCCTCGGGAATCTCCTTAACTAATCAACTACATGCAACTGTAAAGAGCCAAATTAACGGACCAAACTTGCATTGTATCATAAGTAGAAAAACACTCTTGCAGTTTAAATGCAATTTGAACACCCCACTATCATTAATAAAGTGTCCACCCATGCAACCTTAAAGTCCCACATTGAACTTGTTGAAACTACTGTATCTATGTAGACACAGCACACTTCTGTAGGCTTCTTCACTTAAACAGATCAGGAAACCTCTTCTTTAGGTCTACCTATAGCTTCTGGCAGAGATTCATATGGTATCCATTTGCCCTCATGCTGAACTTGAGGTATTGCAGGTACGCATACGGAATCTTATATCCGCAGTGATTAACTTCGTGACCACGGGTGTAGCTCCATGCGCCTCAGCCTCACCGACCTCAGTAGATCCTGTGTAATATGAATCTTTATTTTCCACTGAATGTCCTTCATTTCTCTGACTTTGTCTAGTATATACTGCTTATCCAGATAAGTCAGGAAACGAAAATGAACGGACGTGGAGGGACCCTCATGTGGTGAAGGTTGAATAGATCGGTGGGCACACTCTATTATATAGACAGGGCCATTCGGTGATGGGCCAGCTATTTTACTGCACAGCTTCTGTATGAATACCACCGATTTTCCCTTCCTCTCCCTGGCAGCCCTAGGATTACGAGGTTATTCCTACGTGATCGGCCCTCCAAGTCTTCCAACTTCTCCTCTGCTTCTTCAGCCACTGTCTTAAGATAGCCATCTCAGATTCAGTTTGTGCCCTCAATTATCCAAGGACAAAATCCTGACTTCATTATCCCTGTCCTGATGCTTAATTGGCTCAGGGAGTTTTCACCTCTTGTAAATCACCTACCACTGCTTGCATTGCTTCCTTTAGTGGAGCCAGGCCCTCAAAAGGTTGCTCTGTCAGCAGGGCCTGAGAAGCTTGGTGGATCCGTTTCAGGCCTTACCCCATTTTATTCCTCTTGGCCAGCTTTGTTTTATCTGGGGACGGGTGGTGGTGTTTAGTATTGGGGCTTCATTTTCGCTTCTATACCTCAGGAATTGCAATCGGGTAAGTAGTGTAGCTCCTTCCTAATGCTACAGCCTTTCTCCGCTAATAATGCATGAGTTTTACTCTTTATACTAATTTCAAGTGGCTTGGGTTTGCGATCGGATCACCTACTGCAGCTCTCTTCTTATTCAGCCATCCTTCCTGGATATTAGTGTGTAAATTAAGCTTTAAGCGCTACTCTTCAACGGGGGTTTGAGTCGGACAAATACTGCTACACTCTCCTTGCTCAGCAACCGTTTCGTAGTAGTACACAAATTTAGGCTTTAATTACTAAATTCCAGTGAGGGGGTTCATGGAGCTGGAAGACCGTGTCTCAATCGGCAGCCATTGCAACCGGAAGTGCCGCACTACAGCTCTTAAACGCCATCTGAAAAAGCATTAAATTTTGCTTGATCGGCGAAACTCATGTCCTCCATCTTCCAGACCACACGGAGAAGGGTCAGAATCTGAAATGGATACTGAATTGTCTGAACTTGATGCAGACAGAACCACTGCCAGCCCTAGGATCACTGTTACCACCAATGCCAGCACCATTAGTACTAGTTACACATCCAGTGATGGCACTGAATGTATAAGTCCTAGTCCACCATCTCTCGGCCCATCTGCCCATCAAAGCACAGTGTATAATAAACCAGCAGGGACATGTTGTAAACAACTAACACTGTCTCAGGCATTTGAAAGGAAGAATACCTTTACTAGAAATCATCCAAAGACCCTTCATCTTAATCACAGAATTGGTGAACTGTTAGCCTGAGCCCTTCTCCCATACTCTTTGGTAGATCATGAGGATTTTAGGAGCTCATAACATTAGCAGAGCCTCGTATACAATGTTCCTCATCAAGGTACTTTTCCTATGTTGAAATACCAAACATTTTTATCAGGCTTTAAAAGCGACAGTGATGCTTGCACTTAAAACTGCAGAGGGTGGGGTTATTCATGTCACAACAGATATGTGGACCAGCACTCAAAACATAGATTACATGTCCCTTACCGCTCATTGGGTCCACGTTTTCTTGTGCTTCTTCAAAAACAAAGACACCCTCAGAAGATGGCACTGCTGCATAAAAAGAAGTTTGGGCAAAGTCATACTGCGCAAACATCTTGCAGGAACTAAATGACCTTCTTGACAAATGGGTTTATTCTCACAGTCTAAATGTGGCCTCATAGTAAGTGACAATGGAGCCAACATCTTGAAAGCAGTACAGGATGGAGGATTTCTGCATGCTTCTTGCTTTGTACATTGCTTACATTTAATTGTCACGGATTTCTCAGCAATGAAACACAAGTGAATGGTATGATTGCTGTTTGAAAAAATTGTGACTCACTTTTCACATTCAAACAAGGCTATATGGACATTGTCCGAACTGCAAAAAACACAAGCTGCTCCTAGCAAAAGCTGATTCAAAATGTTTCCACTCATTGGAACTCAACGCTTTATATGCTGCAGTACCTCTTGGAGCAAAAAGCAAGCTGTACATGAGTATTGCTCCAGTTACATTATTGAGATGGCATTATGCTGTCTGTGCTACAGTGGAGATTAATGGAGACAGTGTGCTACATCCTAGCTCCTTTTGAGACAGCTACAAGGGACTTGTCTTCTGAAGTCGCATCTGTGAGTCAGGTTATCCCACTCATAATGCTAATTTCACATCATCTTAGTGTTCTGAATCTACAAATAGGAAAAGACAGATCTGAAGCGAGACAGCATGTCCCCTGTATCATGGGAATCTCAGTAAAGAGAATGAGCAGCGTCCAAAACCAATGACAAATTAGTTGCAATGACGAAATCAAAACACTACATCCTTGCAACTCTCTTAGATCCCAGGTTCAAGGCTATACAGCTTCCAAAACAGATGATATAGAGCATTACAAATGTCTGTTGCTAGATGAACTGCAGCACTCACAGGAGTCAAACAAAGACATGCACAGTACCCTCAGGTTGTCATCACCACAACATGCAGGTTCATCTTCACAAAGGGATACAGAACTGGAAAAGTCACCAAATAGTAACAGTAGTTGTTCCACAACTGCCACTTCTTTAACCCTTAGTAGCAAGCTAAATCTGTGGCAAAACCTTTCCCAAATTGCTGCTATACCAGCTTCTGCTGATTCCTCTTCTGAGCGGTCTCTGTCCATCATGGTAGACAGTTACCTGCAAAACTGCCTATTCTTATTGATGCATGCCCTTTTGAATACTGGAGATCAAAAAGTCGATTTGACAGAGCTGTATGACGAAGCCTGTAAATATCTTGGTTATCCTGCAACAAGTGCCTCTTCAGAACATGTTTAGTACAGCTAGCAATATTGTGACAGACACCAGAAATAGGTTTTGCCAGAAAATGTACACACGTTAACTTTTATTAAAGTTAATAAGTCAAGATTTTCGTATCCCTACAAGAGTATACAAACTGATCCTGAAGTGATTGATGCTGTGGATGTTGATGGTGATGACAACTCAGATGGTGGTGGCTGGTAAATACTGTGTGGGACAGAGTCTCTCTGCACCAAAAGGAAACTTTACAGACTGTGATGACTTTGGTTGTCTGTCTCCTTTTTCGATCTACTACCTTGGACTATATACCCCCAAAACTTTCACCATTTCATGGCAAACTGCTTTGTAGCTAGGGTCTAAACTAAAGTCAAAAAGTTTTATATACAGGGCAATTTTAATAACAGTGGAACAGGGCCAATTTGGCATAAAAGGGACACTGTCATGTCAATCCTTTCTGTATCATATTATTTATAGTTGAAGTGCAAACATATATTTTGGGATTTACCTTCTGTGACTTTGTGGTGCATCAGTATGGGCTGGGACCGGGGTGGTCTATTTTTCAATTTTAAAGAAGACAAAACAATGAGTTCTAATTGGTTGCTGTTTATTATTTTTCAATACAGAAATGTTAGCTATAAACCAAAATAGATGCTAGTACATGGGTGATTGTGTGGGACTGGGTTTTAACATGGGTGAGGGGCGGAGAAGGGTGACATGAATGGTAGTTCATGACTAAGTGTGAGTAGTTTAAACATTTGGGTGAGGGAGGAGGGTGGAATACATGCTTGAGAGGGGTGAGGGTTGTGGGTTGGTTTTAACATGGGTGTAAGGGTGGTATTGGGTGCTACTGCACAGATGAGGGTGGTGGAAGAAAAGTGGAATGGGTGATGGGGTGAAAGATGGGTGTTGTTTTAGTCCTTTCATTTACAGATTCGTGATCAGCTGGGGATGGTGAGGAAAAAGATGATGACAGACCGAACCTACTATACATATAATATATATATATATTTTATTGTAAAATACATTGCAAACTGCTGCCACCTAGCACAACTGTCCTGTCCCCTTTAAAAAATAATAAAGGAATCAGAAATAAAAAATCTTCATCAGCAGTTTTCACAGAATGTGACCCATCATAAAGTGATTTTGCTTTACAAGTAGTGATAATCTGATACATACTGGGGTTGACAGACACTGTCCCTTAAACATCACATGCCAACTGCTGCAGCTACATTAAATGTTCCTTAAGTTAGTATGTGGTGAGGAAACCACTTTTTATTTATGTGACTGAAATACAGATTTTATTGACGTATCAGCTGCAAAAATGCATCATCTTAGAAAATTGTATGTATTACTTCAATTTGCCGACAAGAATGTTGGTATATGTATGCATTATCTTAGAAAGTTGCATGCATTTTTGCCAGCAACAATGACTGGCATATTTTTTATTCAGATGTCTTGACTGACTACGTTATGAAATAATATGTTTTGCAGCAGTTCTACGTGCTTCTGCTGCAGTAGCTTGGCTTGACTTTGTTATAAAAGCTTTCTTTTAAACATAACAACTTTTGATTTACTCATTTTAAAACAGAAAGCAGTAAATAGCTGAGATTAGGTAATATCAGTTATTTTTTCTCATAATTCATGACGATGAGTATATATAACTGAATACATAAATGGCTCAAGTGCCTCTTTCTTTCACTAAGGAACTATGATGCAGCTGCAGCAGGAAAACTTTAACATATGGGTGGGTGGGTGGGCCTGTTACGTATTAAGTTGCTGGCTTTAGCAAACAGAAGAAACCATAGATAAATCTAGTTGTATTCTATCAATGTCACATATGAATTTCTCTCCTTTATATTGAACAGTTTTCCTTACATGTATTTTATTACTATCTTATGAAATGGGCACCATAAATCAGTAGTTCGATTGGCTGCTAGGTATGTGATATTGATTCTTATGCACTGTAAAAGCACCAGCAGTGCCATGTGGGCATTGCTTCTAGTAATGATGCCAGTTAGAATGTTGGCAAATTGAAAAGCAGCCATCTTGTTTATCAACAACAGCAAGTGACAGCTTTTCAATTTGACAGCATGGCATCATTACCAGAAACAAGCTTTGAAATCAGCCTGACAGAAGAAGACCTAGAAAACTTAATGAGCACAGAAAATGACCCAGCAGATGAGGTCTCCACAGACTCTGAACCGAGTACCTCTGCCCAGGAAACAAGCGACAGCAAAATAAGCAAACCCATGCATGCCACAGTGCCCACTCGTTTCTGCACCTACAGTGCCAACCAACTCGGCGTACTAGAACAACAAAAAATGAAGTAAACACTGAAAGATCGACTGCATGGGCACTAAGAGTGTTCAATGATTGGGCCATGAGTATAAAAACAGAGATAGACTGGCGCACCGTCTCTAAGCAGGAGCTAAATGCCACACTCCAAAGGTTTTACGGAGGCTCACACAACCACAGGGATTGAGTACGCTATCACCGAGCTTCTGCGGTCTGCAAGCTGCCCTTAACCGCCACCTGGGTCGCCGAGCATCGGAAGGGCCTTCAACCTGATGACAGACCCCGATTTCGCTCAAGTAATGATGTGTTCAAAGCAAGCTCAAAATGTATCGAAGAGCCCAAAAGATAAATCGACCACCATGAAGCACTAACACACCCTGATTTAACTAGACTGAGAAACTCACCAACTTGTTCTCTCGCGGACCACGCCTGGCTTAGTCAGGAAAGTCTGGCTAGATAATCAACTGTATATGGCCAGGCGTGGCACGTGAAGGTTTGCGACAGTTAAAACCGCAACATTTTGTATTAAAAAGACAAAATGGAGCAGAATTTGTCATACTCAACTTTAACGAACACACAAAGAATCATACAAACCCCTTGAGACAGGAAAATCAGGACACGAGGATTTATGTATTCTCAGCCGGGCAATCCTCTTGCCCGGTTGAAAGTTTTAAATTATATCTCTGTAAGCTGCCTCGGAGCCTAAAGCGCTATACTTGCACCCCAAGACTTCCTCAAATGCAGCTAGATTACCTACCAGTATGGTATACATCAGAGCCAATGGGTGTCAATTACCTGTCCACAATGATGTCCCGCTAAGTGAGGAAGCTCGCCCTCTCACGCTTATACTAATCACTGTCTTTGAGCAACGGCGGTGCAATCTGTTGTCTGACGCCAGCTTGCAAAGCTGCCGAATAACGCTCTGTGATGGGGCACAGAAATTAATCCAGCCTGCAGAGTTACTGGCATGCCAAGCCAAATGACCAAAAGAAATGGAGCATTATCTTGGCCCCAAAACCAGAAAATGTCACACCAGAGAAACTAGCAAATTCCATGAACCAATCCCATGTGAAAACAAGAAGTTAATGTCCACCACACTGACACCCCAAGGCAATACATCGGAGAACTGCACAACAGGGCAACTAACAAATGAAATTAAGGAAAACCTGACCCAAAGTCCACAATTTGCAGGTGTAAGCATGCATAACTGCAACATGACTTTCAATGGGACAGTTTATTTTGGAAAATAAATTAAAGCTATACTCAATGAAACAGTGTTAGCCACCCAAAAACGAAATAGTAAAAATGTAATAGTTATTCATTAAAGCTACACTAAATAGTTATTAATTAAAGTTACACTATTTGTGTTTTGAAGTTTTAAAAAAGTTTTTATCTTGAAATACAGCTACAACATGCCCATCTATATGGGACTATTTTATGTAGTAATGTTATGACATTAAATAAACTGAGAAATCTTAACTTTTAAAAGTTCTGGTCTCGCTATTTATTTCTCTAATTTTATACACCATTTCATAAGAGAATAAACCACTCCAGGGTGTCGTTACATTTTAACACATGGCTAGAGGCTGGAGACACTGACGATGGCCTCGTGTCTCACAATGCCTCCTAGCCACGTGTTAAAATGTCTAACACACACCCTGTCATGGCTTATTGCTTACTTCATTACTGGCAGCACAATTAAAAAATAGGACTCAAGTTCTAAAAAGTTCTAAAAGATTAGAACCCTAGAACTTTTTTCAAAGTTCTAGACTAGAACTAGAACCCAGAACTTCAGAGGTTCTGACAACCCTAGTATTAACACATCAAGCCTGATACCACTGTTGTCAAAATCCTCTTCCCATTAGGGTTCCTGCCCATCCTACCTGGCTCCAAATCTATGTCAGTTTAGGGTTTAAGTACTGCTAACTTCCTACACTGGCTAGGTGAGGTCCCGCTGGCAATTCTGACACTTATTTGAGCCATAAAATGTTTTAGAGTTAAGTATGAGGGCATGGGATAATGATGAGATTGTTGGAGCAGTACTGGTAGATGCTAAAAAAGCTTTTGATTTGATAGATCACATAAAAAGAAGGTTTTGGACTACCGCCATTTGTAATAAGGTGGGTTTATGATTTTTGGAAGGAAGAGCAGAATGGATTGAAATAGAAGGCTACAAGTCAAGGACAGATTCTGCAGTGGAGGTGTCCCTCAAGGCACCAAATTGGTGCCTCTGTAGCTTTTATTAATGATACATTAGGTAGGGAAATGGGCAGACTAGGTGGGCCAAGCGGTCCGTATCTGCCGTCAAATTCTATGTTTCTACAGTATGTTTCTATAAATGACTTGAACACCAAAGAACCATGCATAAAATACATGGATGATATGTGCATGTTATGGTCAGATATTTTTAAGCTCGAAAATGAAAGTAGTATACAGGAAGATCTTAGACTTATGAGCAATGGTCACAAATAAACTATAAGCAGAATAATACTGATAAAATAAAGAAATTCAATTTTGTAAACAAAGTAAATGAACTTTAGCTTCATCACTAGATTTTAGTGGCATTGATGTGGCGGTAGTATGTAAAACCAAGCTGTTAGGTATCACTTTACAAAGTGAATTTGGGTGGAGAAATGAGTTGAGAACATGGTAAACAAAAAACAAACAAACAAAAAATAATACAGGCTGTGTATTTCTTGACCACATTGAGGAGGACTGGCCTTAGTCAGACATACTCAGTTTATTTTATACTACCATTGTCAGACCTGTGTTAGAATATGAAGCCATCATGCACGGAGAATTAACGTGTAAAAAGCAATGGGACTGAAAAAGTACAGAAAAAGCATTTAGGACAATAGTGGGAAGAAACTAGTTACACGGTTCTCAGAAAATATGTAAATTAGAAACACTGAGTGAGAGATGAGAAACATTGGCTAGAAATGTATTCTGAAAGATGGATGATCAAACCCCAAGCTACAGTACTTAATACCTCTAAAAGCAACAGCTGAATATGGGTGTCATAAGCAATGCAAATGGAAAAAACACTTTTTTTCCAACTGTCTTTATCCTCCTGTGGCAGGTCCTCCCTCATTGTCCACCAACCTATCAGACACGGGTCTTTGGGGCTTGTAGTGCCATATGTGCCCCAGCAGATCCCCAGAGCCAGTCCGGAGTATCATCCTCGGCGGACCCCCACTTTTCCTCCATTTCTACTGTGGACCTACTCCCAAGTCCCCCAGAAATGGTAAGCGCATCTTTGTGAGGTGCACATGCATACCACAGCTCAGATGGGGTCTTCTCCACCCTCTCCCGAATGGCCTAACGTGAAGGTCCTCAGAGAGGTGCTGCTTCTCCAGCCTCCACCAGAGGGTGGCCAAGCTCCGAGGTACCTGCTACCCCTATCCCCGAGGTAGAGGGCTACCTGTCGACAGCCTGCTCTAGACCTCTCCCTCCCCGCTGACCTCCGACGACCCAGGCTAGTTCCGGACCCAGGTGTGACATCCAGCGCCTCAACCCTCTGTGCCACTGGGCCGCAGAAAAACCACTTATATAAAAAATCACTAATTGTGAAATACCATGACATGAAATGACCTGACCTGACCTGTTTTGGTGCAAAATGCACCATTTGCTTAGCTAATGAGGGTCAATTTTGGATCTTGTGTAATCCCTTTTCTTCTTGTTTATTGCATTTTGGCTCCTATAAGTATGGAGCCTTCTTGGGAATGTGCAACAATTACTTTTAAATAAATGAATCTGTTCTCTTTTATAATAATTTGTACTGTGTAGGACTGATGTAAAGCATATTAAACAGGAATCCATCAATGATGCTTTACAACAAGCATTAGTTTACAGGAGTGTGCTGCCCCAGAGATAGAAATTATGATAATTTTAGAATTAGAATGAAGTTCAAACTGTGCACTGTGTTCACACTCTTGCGGTATTCTAATGTCAGATTTGTTTCTCCACCTGAAGAGTAGTCACCCCAAGCACAGCTCCAGCCTTCTGATCAACAAGTCTAAATTAAACTATTGTTTGTTATTTGTATGAAGTCATTATTAGTTTCTCGATATGCTGCATTAGTTAGGATGTTTATTGTTTAATTTTACTAAATTTTGCAGTTTCTCCTATTCCTGATAATTTCCTGGAATCGGAGGACCCATTTGAACCATGATTCCCTTGTTGAAAGAACCGATGGTAAACAGTGTAAAACACTGTTAAAACTGCAAAAACATAATAATAAGCATTTTTGACCAATTAATACCTGGTTCCTGCTTCTAGGGAACCAAACTGATCTTTTGTTTGGATTTCAAATTGCTGTGTACACAGTGGTTCCCACTACTTATGAGTGGTAAAAACATTTAAAAATGTTTTAAATACATTTTCAATTAACGATGAAAATTGGAAACAAAATAATTATTTTCAAAGAAGGTCTTCAGTGTTTAGCATGACTGAGAGACCTAAAAAACTAACAGGATTGACAGGCTTTAAAAATTGCACAAACTGTCTTCAGCTCCAGTCAAAGGCACACTACCACAAGCTTTGTTTAAGGTGCCTGGGTCCAGATCACAATTTATCGGTTGTGAGCTCTATAAAATTTTGCTGTAAAACCTGAAAGAAAAGGGCTAAACAAGAGAAGATTTGATGGCTTCTTAGTCTTCCTTTGTGTCAGCAAAACACAATAAAAGCTCTGAGGGATTTCCTAATGATGGTGGAAAGCATGCCTCAGAGGGTGTATCTCCTCAGAATAGCAGCAGACCCCATCAGAGGGACAGATAAAAAGATAAAGCTGCTCAGCCATCAGACAGGTGTGGTAAAGATGGTGTAAATACCAGGGTGTCCAAAGGGGAGCCCTGAGTTCAGTGATGGCAAAATAGAAGAAAAGAGCCTCAGAGGAGGTACTGGAATCAGTGCCTGCCATGACAAAAAAAAAGGCAAAAGAAAAGACATGTCCTTGCCACTCCTCTTCCAAAGGAAAAGGAGCAGGCAGTGGATCAAAGACAAATGCCCTCACCAGAGGACATGGCTAAAGCATGGTAGTTTTCAACGCCATCAATTTCCTGCCCCCATACCAAGCTCATGCTCCAGGCCATTTGCCCGTGGAGTAGGAGGACATGTTTCATGAGGAGGAGGCGGTAAGTCTATAGAAACTGGCTCCCCTTCAAGGCCTACGGAGGATTACACCTCTTAATCTTTGTTCATCAAACAGATGGTGAGCACCTCAACATTCTCTCTAATGAAACAGAGGAGGATGAGGAGGAAGCACAGTTCATGGATACAAGGGAGCTAGCCCCTCACAAGAAAGCTTCTAGTCCTCAACCACAATAACTCAAAAAGGTACTTCAAAAATCATGTCAGCAACTAATTCAACCACTGGCATTGATTACAAAGTTGAAAAAAGTATGAAGTGACAGACAGAGGGTGGAATAGCTATATGTTCACCCTGATCATGAAAAAGTGGTTCAAGCTGCTGCATGTGAGAAGCAGAAGGTGCACTTTTCTGCACAACCCCCTAAGAAAGATTCCAGGAAACTGGATACAATGGCCTAAAGGTGCATATCACAGCTTCTCCACTTCTGTGGCAGGCAGCTTATTTTAATTATACATCCCAGTACCAGAAAGCAATGTGGAATGTAGGGCTTGCACTGACTGATACAGTTGACAGTGAGGTGGCACAAGACCTTGATGACATAGAAGAGTCATCCCTGGATGCCACCAAGTTCGGTTTCACATGGCTGTCAACACCATGACTGTGCTTCATGGGTCTTAACTCATGCAGTGGCATGAAGGAGGATTGTCTGATTAAGGCCGCCATCCATTCCTATGGACGGCGTGCAGTACTGGCGCCCATATCTGAAGACGGACATTAAGTTACTGGAGGGGTGCAGCGCAGGGTGACAAAGATGATCAAGGGGCTGGACTTATCATATGAGAGGAGGTTGAGGAAGCTGAACATGTACTCACTGGAGGACAGGAGGGACAGGGGGACATGATTGACACCTTTAAATACATGAAAGGAATAAACAAGACAGGTACAGGGGCTGTTCAAAGTAAGGGAGGGAGGGACACCAGCGCCATGATATGAGACTGGAGGAGGAAGGTTCAGGAGGGAGATGAGGAGACACTTTTTACAGAGAGGGGGTGGCTGGGTGGAATCGTTACCTGCAGAAGTGGTATCCAGTAGAACAGTGGACTGCTTCAAAGGGATGGGACAGGGCAAGCGGAGGGTTAATGAAGGAAAGGGTGGAAGGAGGGCAGCTGCAGAATAAGGGTGCTAGCTGCACATTCAAGCAGACTTGATAGACCTCTAGGCCTTTATCTGCTGGCAAATTTTGTATGTTCGTATGACACTAAAACTAAAGCCATAGATTTCTCCTTTGATGAAAATTCCTTATTTGGTGACAAAACAGGAGCATACATGAAAAAGTGGAGGAGTACAAGACCACTTACAAAAACTAACACTGAAATGGAGAAGGCCTCCACTTCCTAGTGGCCCTAGGGAAGGGAGGTAGGGCTAGGACTACTATCCACAACTCAACTCCCCTATGAGTATCAATGAGGAGGGAAGTATTTTCAGAAGAAAAGGTGCTCAAGAACACGGGACATGCTATGAAGCTGGAAGGGGTAGATTCAGGGGAGATGTGAGGAAATGCCCTTTCACAGAATGAGTGGTGGATTCCTGGAACAGCCTTCCAGTGGAGGTGGTGGGGTGAAAACAGTGGTGGGACTCAAGAATACATGTGATTAGCACAAGAGAATCATGGTGGAAAGGAATGGGGAAGTAGAAAAAGCTGTAGATCAGGCAGGGCTGCCATAATAGTGTTGGTAGGAAGAAATGGGCAGACCGGATGAGCCAAGAGGTCATTATCTGCAGTCAAATTCTAAGTTTCTATGTTTCTAACCACAAAGAGGTTACTACAGAGGTGGAGGCAGAGGGACTCCAGATGTGCTACTGCAACACCAGCCACCTGCCACAGGCCAACCCCCGACTATTCCATCATGGTTGCCCAACCACTGCCAGTGGGGTGAGGGCTAACCCACTATTTCCAGGAATGGGTAAAATGACCTCAAATAAGTGGGTCCTAGAAGTAGTGGGTCAGGGATTGTCTCTGCAGTTCAAAAGGTTTCAAAACTGCAGAGACCAAAACCTTCCAGCTAATTCACCAACAGAAAAAATAAGCTGGAACTGAAAGTAAAGAAACTGGGGCAAGCAAAGGCAGTGGAAAGTGCTACTACCTCAGAGTGGGGAAAGAGCCTGTCTTCAAGATAGAAACATAGAAAGTGAGGTACTAGGTCAATATGCTGCTGCGAATAGCGCAGCAAGAACCATGCTGTGTAAGCGTGAAACCATTTAGAGGCTCAAGGGTATAATAGCGATAATGAATTACCACTACCCTGTCGCTTGTGCTAGAGATGAGGAAGGATCAAGTTGCCCTTGATGTGGTGCCTGGTCAAGCTGCTCCCATGGTGGAGTGGCTAAGGCACCAACACAGCAGTGTTGGAGACCTGGGGACCATAGTTCGGATCTCCCCCAGGTCTCCAGTCTTGAAACTTTTTGTTTGTTAAATAAAGAAATTTCCTCCTTCCCAAGTTTCTCCCCATCACTGAAGTCCACCTCTCTCTCCGGAGTTGATTATATTAAGTCTGGGGGGCACGTCAGTGGGTGCAGATGGCGAGCCCCAAAACAAAGAATCTCCAACGTTGCCCTATTAGTTTTCATTGTGTGGGTGACATTTTGTGCGGTCAGTGTTTTGACCAACTATATTTTGCCTTTCAGCATTTTGCTTGTGATATTGTGTGCCGTGCTATTTTTGTATGCGGTATTGACCCGATGCCAGAAAATGATGGCAGAAGGAGACCAAAGGTTCATCAAGTCTGTCCATTTAGTTACCCAGGACCTATTGTTGATCCTGGGTCTTACCCTCCTTCTAGTATTTGATGTTCTCTGTTCGATGCTTTTTATTTGAGCTCGATACTTCCTGACCCACAAGAAAAATGAGATGTGCTGACCCATTTTAGATCTAAGATATCTCAACAAACATATAAAAAAGGAAAGATTCAAGATTGTCACACTGGCGCAGTAACACCATCCTTAAAATCAGGAAACTGGCTGGGGTCACTGCATCTGAAAGACTTCTGCCTTCACATTCCAGTCAGACCCACACACACAAAAATACCTCAGGTTCAGGATTGAAACTGCCAGTACCAGTGTCTAGTCCTCCCCTTTGGCCCAACTTCATCATCAAGGGTCTTCACATTGTGTCTGGCCATGGTGGCAGCACACCTGAGAAAGGCAAGGTGTGGTGGTTTTCCCAGTTTACCTATGGTGGTGTGACAACCACTTTGCAACATCCCGACAGCGCAATGCTGAGTGTTGGCATTGCACTGTCAGGGATGTCTCAATGTTTATGTCGGGGCTGTCCCACAAACCCCTGGTCTCTAAATACACCACTCTGAGGCAGAGTTGTATCGGGGAGGGCACAGCACTTGGAGATGCACCACAGGTGTCTGCAGGGACCAGCACAATGATCCGGCGATTTCAGGTGAAATCTGTCACTGTGCAGCTCTTCAAGGTGGCGGTTTCACTCTGCTCGGTACACCATTTTTCCCTACCTAGATGATAGGCTAGTCTTAGGTAAAACAGGGCAATAGGCAAGATGCTCTATTCACAGCATAAAGAACACTCTAAAGATCCTGGGGTCCCTGACAAATATGAAGGAGTCCCAAACAGAACCAGTTTTGGCGCTGGATTTCATAAGTGCACAGCTGGATACCCTGCAGGGGAAGGCTTTCCTTCCACAAGAAATAGTATCAAATCTGACTGCTACATTAGAATCCCTCACACTGGGCCAACCAAGACCTGCAAGGATTCCCTGCAGTTACTGGTCCATATGGTCTCATCCACAGCAATGGTGCCATGGGCCAGATTTCAGATGAGGGACATTCGTTGTCACATAAGGGACCACTGGTGCTAAAGGTGGAATCCTCTAGCCAAGCTAGTACCAGTCATAAAAACTTTTGTATGGGCACTAGAGTGGTGAAAGGAGAAGCAACCTCAGAGAAGCCATTTCCTTACTCCATCAATCCCCAATAAGTGTCCTCATAACAGATGCATCACTTCTATGGTGTGGTGCCCACTGAGGATCTCACAGTAAGTGACATCTAGATCCCACATGAGGCTCAGGAGCACATCAGTCTCCTGCAGCTCAGGGTAGTATTGTTGGCAACACAGTTCTTCTCCTTCCAGCTACAAGGCCAGTCTGTTTAGATTTGAGCAGACAATACCACAACAATGTATTACACAAACAAGCAGTGAAGAACAAAATCCTCAAAACTGTGCACAGAAGCCATGGGGATCTGAGATGTAGCTTAATCCCTAGATGCAAAATTTCTACTGCACACCTGACAGGCAAGGACAATGTCCTAGCAGATGACCTAAGCAAAATCAGCCATGGAAACCATTAGTGGGCCCCTAAACCAGCAGGTGCTGTCCTCAGTCTTCAGAAAATAGGGTACTCTGAAATAGATGTGTTTCCCAGGGTTGAGTTGCAGACATCTGGGGCTCGTGAGTTCATATTTGTGGCCCCACCCTGTGGAATTCTCTACCTTGCCTGGTTCATGAGTGCCAGACTGTGGAGAGCTTTAAATCTGCATTGAAAACATATTTAATCTTGCCTTCTCCACTAACTGATTGATTTAGATTCTGCTGTTATTACTGAATTTTAACTCATTTGCTTTTAAGGTTTTAATTGTTAATTACTGTTAAGGGCTTTGATTTTATGATTGCACTCTACAAATAAAGATTATTATTATTCCTCTTGGGAAAACAATCATCTCTCACAGTTTTGTTGCAGGCCACCAGCAAAGAGCACAGTCCCAGGGGCCCTAGTTCGGACTAGATGAGGAGGTTCCTGTATGCCTTCCCACAATTCCCAGTCATACAGAGAGTACTCAAAAGCTCAGGAGAGCAAGCAACCATGATTAGGAGCTGGCTATGTTCATGAAAATCTTGTATCAATGGAATGGAAATGTTAGAGTGTGATATAAAGCAAGGAAAAAAATAATATTTGAAATGCTGTGTAACCCTAGATGGCGCTATCCCAGGGGCTACTACCCCTGCCTGATTTGCCACTAACAGGTTGAGGGGCCTGGATCCAATGGCGGGTGCCTCCACCCAGAGGTCAGGGTTTGCAATAGTTAAACTTACTTGTGGTCACAGCCCTCTGGGGACACTGCAACCTCTTCTTCCCACTAGTGGCCCACACAATATAGCAGAATTACCTTCACAGTATACACTTACCCCAAGGCTGGTTCAGGCACAGGACATCCTGTAAAATAAGATACAGTGCAACAATCACAGTACAGTACTTTAACATAGACAAATACCTCAGGCAGTATAACTTTGTTGAAACAAACAGCTCTGATTTATTTAGGGGATATATCAAGGACAGAGGGAAATCAGGTTAATTAGCTTATCACTTTACTATCTACCTATGGCTCTGTGCACAGGCCTATCCCTACCAGTTACTGTCCCTGGGTACCCAGGCCCTAGTAGCTAGTCAAACCGTGGCAGCTGGTAGGGGCCCTTTCACACAGAGAAAGGAAAATTAAACAGTCAGCAGTACAGTAATTCCATTTGTTTAATGTGGCAATTCAACAGGGAAGCGACTCGAATTAGTACTCACGACCTCCAAAGAAGATATGGTCCTTCAATGTCCGCCAGGGCTACTTTGATCTCCAAGAGACTCCTCACACATTTATATGGTAAAAAAAGAAAGCACTATACCAGGCAGGCTGCATCTGTATCCCAATCGCAATTACTGCACAATAACCAGGAGAACACACAGCAGATTCAGTTCCTGACAGACCGAGTGTAATTCAACAATTTCTTCAGTCTTCTACAGGGTGAGCCTGGTTTCTACTCTTCAGAGATCCTTTGATTCTTTTCACAGGACAGATTCAGTCTAACAAGCAGTTACACAAGTTGTAGACGGAACTCTGGGCCTTGCACACGTTTTTGACTGAAACTGTGCACTGAAGGAGCACAGGGTTTCTTTCCCTTCACTTTCAGATCTCAAACTGAAACTCCCAACAGACAAAAACCGGGCACTTCCTTTGAGTTCCTCCCAGTTCTTGACTGGATTGGCTGTCACTCACAATAGACTGCTGCTGTTGGTCCAAAAAGGCACCAAGTCTAAACTACATCTCCCAGAGTCACTGCCCATACAATCCTCTTGTGGCTGGCTCAGATTATGAGTCCCAAGTTCTGATTCGTCCAAGGCATCATTTTAGAGCTAGTTTACCCACTGATTGGTCCAGTTCAGCAGTTCAAAACCAGAATGGGGAACTAGGCAGACAGTTCTGACTGCAAAGAAAGCAGGTTAGACAAACTGTAATTTTATTATTACTGTAAATGATTTCTGGCAATCAGTTACATCTTTCAGACAGGTTCCTTTGCACTCCTAGTGACTGCAAAATGGGGTGAATTGGCAGCAGCTTGAGTGGTACTCAATCAAAGAAACACACAGTCCCCCATACAAACTAATTATGTCTGCAAGCAGACAGCTCTTAAAGAGACAGTACCAGAGGTTCTAAAACACTCACTGATAAATGGCTTAAGCATGAAAACACCATTCAGGCTTGGAGCATTCAAGCAAGCTCCTGGAAGTCTTTTGGGAACCCCCATTTGCAGGGGTTACACCCTTCCTGGCCTGGGAAAAGCTTGGCGTCAGCGTCAAGCAAGTACCCATAAGTTTCAACTGCAACCATATACATTTTGCATTAGGCTCACAATGTAATCATCAGTCAATACATCATTTTACCAAGAACCATTTCTGAAACATTGCAGTACGTCCTCTTTACAAGTATAACACACACATTGTACCATAACTCAAGTTATTACCTCTTGTACATGAAACCTGAAGAGAGGGACCCTTCCCTATCAGTTACCTTGGGGCTGGACAGGGCAAGGGCACCATACTTAGAGGCAACACAAGTAACTTGGAGTTAGCACTAACGCTCAGTTTGGGCAATGAGCTCGGGGACACATACACTCCTTTATGGACAACATTGAGAGGCAGGTCCACTGGCGGCCCAGGGAATCATAACTGAGGTGCACCACAGGCTTTACAGCTCGACCAGTCTTTCTAGGGGGCTGTTACAGTCTCTGCACTCTGAGCCTCATTTTCAGCATTGTTCTCACTTGTCAGGGAGTCTCCATGGGGTAGAGAGGCTAGAACTTGGGGCACTTTCAGCTCCAGGAGTTACAGTTTCTGAGTCCACAACATTTGGCTCGCATGGAGACTTTCAGACACTGGCAGTGGACTATCAGGCACTCAAAATACTCTTCTTGTTCGGGTGTATCACCAGTCTGCCCCAATCTATCATTTTCCTCCCGAAAGCTCAACAGTTCAACCATGCACAATGATTCCATTTCATCTGATCTGATGCTTTGCACTTCACTTTCTGGAGCATTGGCTCCAGGGATGAAGCTGGGGCATAGACAGTCCAGAAGGCCCAGCTTTGTCTCCAGTATTGACTAGGGGATTGCCCGAAACAATTGACTCAGTTAGTAAGAAGGATAGTATTCAAAGTCACTCTCACTTTCTTCTGATATGGACTGACAGTCATGCTCAACTGGACTTGTGCAGGGAACACTTTAACTCTACTTCTGTAGGTGCAGACTCCTTGATCTTTTCTTAGCAGCAGCTCTAGTCACTGGTCCAGAGGGGGCATCTTCTGGGGCTCAGACTCAATCAGGATTTGTCCAATGGGTAGTAAATGATTTCTATGCATTGTTTTACATCTTTGAATTGTTCTCAGGCCTTACTTTGTACACTGGCAGATCATCTAGTTTGCCCACTACAATGTGAGGGAGATGGTGCCATCTGTCAGCAATCTTGTGTTTGCCATGCAGTCCCAGATTTCTTAGCAATACCCGATCTCCCTCCTGGAGTTCCTGTGCTTTCACCTTTTATCATACCTTTCTTTGTTGGCCAGATTTCTTTTGGCAGCCATGGTTTGAGCCAGTTAGTACGCATGAGTTAGCTGGGCCTTTAACTTTTGCACATACTGTAAATAGTTGTCAGCTTGAACCCCATCAGGAGAGACCCCAAAACACACATCTACCGGGGTCGAGCTTCTCTTCCAAACATCAAGGGGGGGGGAGAACCCAGTGGCATCACTTTTGGTGCAGTTATAAGCATGTACCAGGGTGCTAATTTGTTGGCTCCATCTGAGCTTGTCCTTTGGGTGCAGGGTGCCTAGCATATCTAGCAAAGTGCGGTTGAAACGTTCAGGCTGTGGGTCCCCTGGGGTGGTAAGGAGTGGTTCTGGACTTTCTCACTCCCCACAGAGAAAGCATCTCTTTGATCAGACGACTCTCAAAGTCTCTCCTTGATCAGAATGGATTCTTTGTGGAGCCCATAGTGAACAAAAAGTTTTCACAGTACTTTGGCTACAGTGGATGCTTTCTGGTCTTTGGTGGGAAAGCTTGGGCATATCTCGATGAAATGGTCAGTGACCACCAGCACATTACTGATATTCTTTGATCTGACTCCAAACTCAGAAAATCAAACAGACCAGCTCCATGGGTGCACTGGTGGTTATGTTAACAAGGGGCAGCCCTCTGGGCAAAGCTTTCCTCTGTAAGCATGACTACAAGTTTGTATGTGTTGCTCCACATCAGCCCCATCTTAGGCCAATAGAATCTGGATCTCACCAAGTCAAGTGTTCTGTCTATACCAAGGTGCCCTCATGGTTGTGCAAGGACCTCAATACTGAGTCTCGAAGGCAGTGGGCAGCACCAGTTGTTGTTTGTCTACTTGTCCCCTCTGTCTACTGTTTCTCTATATAACAGTTTATTGATCAGTTTCAACTTAGGACCTTCTTTGTATAACAGTGCAGTTCTCAAATCAGTGGGCGTAATTTGGACACATCTTTTCCTGCATAGAGGGCTTCTAAGCTGATTTGATCATAGGATCGCGAGGATTGAGCCACCGAATACTGTCATTGTCCAGCTGAGGCAGTGCACCAATGTCTATTGCAGAAAAGTGGCAATAAGCAGCAGGTATGCAATTCTCAGAGGGTCCCAAGCAATCCACCATGCAGTCCACTGCGTCCGTGGACATTGTTCCTCCCTGTCAAACTTCCGGCAGAGTGCCGAATGTCAGGTTCTGCCAATCGGACCAATCATTCTGGGGAACAGGCCTCCGGGAGAGAGCATCAGCATCTATGTGGTTCAGACCTGCTCGGTATCGAGCATAGTCATATGTAGATAATGCAGAAAAAGCCACCTGTGGCCAGTGGCATCCAACTTAGCTGAGGTCTGCACATAGGTCAAAGGATTATTGTCAGTTTTACTAGTATTTTAGCCCCATACAAGTACTCATGGAATTGGTCAACAATAGCCCACTTCAAAGCTAGGAACTCTAACTTATGTACAGGATAGTTCTTTTCGGATGGGGTCAGGCTTCTACTGGCAAAGGCCACTGGTCTCAGGCCATTCTCGTGCTCTTGGTACAACACAGCCCCAACCTTGCAAGCTAGCATCAGTGTGTCAGGGCATTAAGGTTTTCTTGGATCGGCATGAGGCCAGCACTGGAGCATGGGTGAGTTGATATATGATCTCATGAAAGCAGTCTCACAATCAGGAGTCCAGCGGGCCCCAAATACTTCACTCGGATGAAAATACACTCTTTCAGTCTTGAGGGCGTTGACTTTTGGTATTTTTGTGGGTTGGGGATACCCTTGAGTAAAAGGTTAAGTAAAGGCGGATCACTCTTGAATAGTCCTTGATGAACGCAATAATAACCACAGAATCCCAGGAATCTTTGCAGTTCTTTAGATTTTGGGCTGTGGCCAGGTGGTCAAGGCCTCAACTTTGCTGGTCGGTCTCTATTCCCTCGGTGGATACTATGTGTCCCACATACTTTACTGATGTTTGAAAGAATTGACACTTATCAATGGACAGTTTAAGGCCAAAGTCCTCCAGTCGATCCAATACCTTAAATAATCTGCTCTCATGTTCCTCCAGTGAGCTGCCAAACACAATAACATCATCTAGGTATACCAGGCACTCTAGTAAGTTCATGTCCCCACTGCGCTCCATCAATCGTTGAAAAGTGGCTGGGGCACCTGAAATCCATGAGGCATCCTCATGAATTCATAGAAACCAAGCGGACAGATAAAGGCTGTCTTCTCACGGTCCTCTGGGGCCATGCGATCTAGTAGTACCCACTGCGGAGATCCAGCACAAGAACACCTTGCTCCGTTAGGGCAGTCCAAAGCATCCTGAATACGGGGCATTGTGTACTGATCAGGGATAGTCCGCCCGGTTTAAGGATGCGATAATCCGCCACATCCTTACTGTCCCATTCTTTTTCCTCACTACCACAATGGGGAAGCATAAAGGCTTCTGGATTCTTGTATTACACCAGCCGCTAACATCTCTTGCAGATGCCGTCTCACATCATCTATATCAGCAGGTGCCAGGCGTCGAGACCTCTCACGAAATGGTCTTCGTCATGCAGCCGGATATTGTGCTCAGCTCGCTTACCGCATCCTCGTCCCATTCCTTTAAAGAAAACACCTGGTCTCTCTGGGCAAGCTTCTCACTGATCCTCACTTTCCATTCAGCTGGCAGCGGGGTTGCGAAATCAAACAAGTCAGGCGTTACTCTGTCATTCTTCCTTGAACTCTTGCTGCTGGGTAGCACTGCAGTGTCTGCACAATGCACATTAGCCAGGATGCAACCTCTATTTACTCGAATGTCTCTTTCAGACACATTATGAACTTGGACCATTACCCTTCTGGCATAAGCATGGGCTCTAGCGGGCAAAATACTAGGCTTGACCAGCAGTCCCTCTGGCAATTTTCCATCGCCTGGTGCATCCAACATTAATATTTTATTCTTAACATCCTTTCTGATCTGGACTCTCCCTGTAAGGTACACTGGGCATTTGGTGCCAGGATCAGAACTCAGGATCCTTCTTCCATACAATTCCGACCCGGTTCCTCTGGTTCTATATTTTCAGCATCTCTCTGTGCCTCATAGGCCTTCTTAATTAAGCGGAACTCTTAAAGCTCTACTAGTCTTTGACCCTGTTTTTCATAACACAAATGTGCCAGCCTTCTGAACATATGAGCATTTGTTCCAATCAACAAAGGGACACCATCATACAGTCCAGTGGGGGACACACTAAGGCTAGGGTCTCTACTTGTTCGACCACTCCAGCCACAAGTGAGGGAAAGACAGCCAAATTCGGATATACCCAGAATAGGGGTAGGGCCTTCTCCATAACCCCATACATGCAGTCCTTCTAATGGTTGTAAGGTACGTCTGACAAATGCTTCTGATACCAATCTTGAAACATAATTGTCACTTGGGAGCCACTGTCTAATACAGCTCTTGTAGACACTCCATTTACCTTTACAGTGGTCTCCATGGAGGGACCCACTATTCTGGACCAGTCTGGAGGCGGTGAGTGGGGCCTGGGCAACTGACCTTGCCACAAAGGGCGTGAATTAGCATTTTTGGTGCCCTCACTGGGATCATTTAGTGCACCTCTTAACCACTGATTTGTTCTCCGAAGCTCTCCTTGTAGCCTATATGCAACTTTGTCAGTGTCTTTTTGGGGATTGGCATTCCTTTTCATGTGCCCATCCTTCCCACAATTATAGCAAAACATACTTTTGGAGTTTGAGCTGGCCGAGGTGCCACACTGGGAGCCAGAGGCGGGGTATTACTAACTGGAAACCTTGGTGCCATCTCTGTCTACGGCGTGATAAGCATTTGGAGACATCTCGTCAGTTTCTCCACTTCCATGGTCAAGGAATCGAGTTGGAGCTGTTATCAGCAGGAGATACATGGGTGGGTATCCCCACCCCATAGCAGATGCAGATCGGATATAGGTCGGGGCCCGTACTTGCAGGCGTGGCCTTCATAAAGGACTGTTTTTGAATTCCGGATCTCTCTCAACAGTTCGCCCATTGTGGCATATCTTTCATATCAGAGCACTCATTGACTGCCAACCTCTGCCCCTGAACTTCACTTGATGGGCCACCCTCAGTCACTCGGGTCATAGCCACAGCTATTGGTGCAGATCCCTCCGAGGTCGCCTTTCTCAACTCCTCAATTTCTCTCATTAACTCATCATAGGAGGTGGAGTTCAATCGATTTGCATAGGCGTAACTGAAGCAACAGCAGTTCTGAGAAGGGGCAGACTTAAGGATTCTGTCCAGTCTGGTTCGGTCCAGTTCAATCGCTGGCAAACTACCCTTTCTGAAGGCATTCTTGCAACAATTTTTCAGCCAGAGACATACACAGACAACAACTCCCTTGGTACTGTTGTGCATTTCCTACTCCACCATGGGTCCTCATCAGAATCTGGGCTCCCATACACATTCTCAAGGCCTCAAGATGAGCTGTGCAGTCGCCTCAGGGTTACTGGCCGTTTAGCGCGGATGGTAGCCAGGGCAGGACCTCGGAGGCTCTCACTAACCCTCTTTCGCATTGACTTCCGAGCATTGCCATTCTAGCACATGGGGGCAACATAGTCTATCAGGTCTCCCAGTCATCCTCCCCTTGGGGGTGGGGAGGGTGCCGAGAAGATCCTCAACCTCGGTAGAGTCGTGACTAATGGCAGGTGCAGAAATAGGGTCTGCATGGTTCAGCCACCATTACGGTACTGGAGCAGGAGAGGTGTTGGGGAGGAACACCCCCAGGTGGCAGAAAGTTTCTTCAAGTCCTCCACAGTTTTCCCTTCTCCCAGCAACCATTTAGCAAATTTCTCCTCAAAGTTTCAGATAGTGGTGGGGCTCATTCCCCCGGTCTTTACTGTCCTTAGTTATCACTCTCCAAGCAGTGAGGGCTCCCTCTGGGGTAATGGTCTGTGGTACTTTGGAGCTATCTATGGGATCCTTAAACTCTACTAGGGCCAGGAAAGTGTGGGTGAGCAGATTAGCGTGCCTGACCCACCACCACAGGATTTTGTAAACCTTCCACCTTGGAAAGTACTCCCTGCACAGTGTCCGTATTGATACCAGGGATGTCCAGGATAAGCATAACGCATTTTGAGGGGTGATCTCCTCCCCAGTACACCACTCCACCAGCGGTGCACAGCCACTTCTGTCGGGGTACCCATTTATTTATTTATTTATTTATTTTCCTTAACAGTGGTTTTGTAAATATGGCCACTAGAGGACCACACAATCCCAGCGGTGAGCCTCCAAATGCAACCCCTAGATGGCGCTATCCAGGGCTACTACCCCTGCCTGATTTGCCACTAACAGGTTGAGGGCCTGGATCCAATGGCGGGTGCCTCCACCCAGAGGTCAGGGTTTGCAATAGTTAAACTTACTTGGTCACAGCCCTCTGGGACACTGCAACCTTCTTCCCACTAGTGGCCCACACAATATAGCAGAATTACCTTCACAGTATACACTTACCCCCAAGGCTGGTTCAGGCACGGGACATCCTGTAAAATAAGATACAGTGCAACAATCACAGTACAGTACTTTAACATAGACAAATACCTCAAGGCAGTATAACTTTGTTGAAACAAACAGCTCTGATTTATTTAGGGGATATAACAAGACGAGGGAAATCAGGTTAATTAGCTTATCACTTTACTATCTACCTATGGCTCTGTGCACAGGCCTATCCTACCAGTTACTGTCCTGGGTACCCAGGCCCTAGTGGCTAGTCCAAACCGTGGCAGCTGGTGGGGCCCTTTCACAGAGAAAAGGAAAATTAAACAGTCAGCAGTACAGTAATTCCATTTGGATTTAATGTGGCAATTCAACAGGGAGGCGACCCAGTTAGTACTCACGACCTCCAAAGAAGATATGGTCCTTCAATGTCCATGAGGGCTACTTTTGATCTCAAGAGACTCCTCACACATTTATATGGTAAAAAAAGAAAGCACTATACCAGGCAGGCTGCATCTGTATCCCAATACGCAATTACTGCACAATAACCAGGAGAACACACAGCAGATTCAGTTCCTGACAGACCAGTGTAATTCAACAATTTCTTCAGTCTTCTACAGGGTGAGCCTGGTTCTACTCTTCAGAGATCCTTTGATTCTTTTCTCAGGAATGTTCAGTCCTAACAAGCAGTTACAAGTTGTAGACGGAACTCTGGGCCTTGACACGTTTTGACTGAAACTGTGCACTGAAGGAGCACAGGGTTTCTTTCCCCTTCACTTTCAGATCTCAAACTGAAACTCCCAACAGACAAAAACAGGCACTTTCCTTTGAGTTCCTCAGTTCTTGACTGGATTGGCTGTCACTCACAATAGACTGCTGCTGTTGGTCCAAAAAGGCACCGAAGTCTAAACTACATCTCCCAAGTCACTGCCCATACAATCCTCTTGTGGCTGGCTCCAGATTATGAGTCCCAAGTTCTGATTCAGTCCAAGGCATCATTTAGAGCTAGTTTACCACACTGATTGGTCCAGTTCAGCAGTTCAAAACCAGAATGGGAACTAGGCAGACAGTTCTGACTGCAAAAAAGCAGGTTAGACAAACTGTAATTTTATTATTACTGTAAATGATTTCTGGCAATCAGTTACATCTTTCAGACAGGTTCCCTTGCACTCTAGTGACTGCAAAAATGGGGTGAATTGCAGCAGCTTGAGTGGTACTCAATCAAAGAAACACACAGTCCCCATACAAACTAATTATGTCTGCAAGCAGACAGCTCTTAAAGACAGTACCAGAGGTTCTAAAAGCACTCACTGATAAATAAAAGCCGCTTAAACACCATTCAGGCTTGGAGCATTCAAAGCAAGCTCCTGGAAGTCTTTTGGGAACCCCCATTTGCAGGGAGTTACATGCTGTTTTAATGCTTTGTATATGTAGAGATGCATATAATAAATTGTGGTCTGCAGCTGCCTGGAATTTTTGTTGTTGTTGTCCAACCCAATTTTCCTGCTGTTTTATTGGTCCAAAATGTGACATGGAAAGTCTGTAGTTTTGGTTGTATGTTTTCTGTCAGTTCTGCCATTTTTCTGTTTAAATAAATATGCTTTCAAAATCCAGATGCTGTCCTGTAGTTCTTTTACCCTACCTATGTTATTTTACCCATTATTTTTATAGTTTGAAGCACCACCAAAATGTGTTCTGAATGTACTAGTGGTGTTGTTCTCAGCTAGTACATTCAGAACATAACCAGTAATTACTTTTACATGCACATCCCTTTTTAATACTCTGTGTGTTTACCAGTGCTGCCTTTGCTATATTGCCAGGTAGTACATCTTGCCTAGTCTTTATAGGTTTGAGTCAGGTCATCTTTTCAACCACTTACAACCAATGAGTGTCCATGCTCTATTGGGTACATTCAGAATGCCGATTCTTTCAAGATTCAGTTTTCCCCTGTGACACAGGTGGCTAGTGGGAGTGTAAAATCTGCTGCACATAAGTGCTTGCCCCTTTCTTGCTAATTTTTGTACAGCAAAAAGTGTTGGTGTCCACCTGGAGCAGCCGTTGTGCATTCAGAGCAGGAAGAGCCCCAGTCATCCAAAGTGCACTCAGAGCACCAGAAGGTGAGGTTCTGACCAGGTCTGCCAGTTTTAGGGACAGGGGATCACTGTGCAGCTTATTTTGACTCCAGCAGTGTGATTTATTATTGTTTGCTGCCCGCTGTTGTTTGCTTCTGTGGCTGGAGGGTGATTTAGTACTTATGCTTGGCCTTCCTGCTACCAAAATGCTTGTTTAAATCCATGGTTTGTTGCATACAATTTTAAAACCACCACTGTATGGCATCCACATGGCTGGATGCTGAGCAGACTCATGTTGAGACCATGCAATCTGTGATTGTTTGGGGGCAAAGTATTGTTTGGGCTGGTCCAAAATGCTGTTTCTGTTGCATTTCACATTGTCAATGGGTAATAATAGACTCCATGATGTTTTGTAATGTCCACTGTATTTTGCTTAAGTCCATACTTTGCTGTGCTGATACTTAACATAGAAACATAGACTTTGATGGCAGATAAGAATCACCTGGCCCACCCAGTCTGCCCATTTCCCTGCCTATTGGATAAGCTGCAGATCCTAGTTAATCAATAGCCTACTTCCTCCTGCCCCTCACCACAATTGCTTTATGTCTGCCCCATGCATTCTTGAATTCCTCCACTGTTATTGACCCACAACCTCCTCAGAGAGCCGTTCCATGCATCCACCACCCTCTCTGTGAAAAATACTCTCACGTTGCCCTGATCCTTCACTCTATCTTCATATTGTGCCCTCTTGTTCTTGCACATCTGTTTTCTGAAATATATTACCCTCTTGGACGTTGTTGATTCCCTTGAGGTACTTAAGGTCTCTATCGTGTCCCTCTCCCTCCTTTCCTCTAGGGTATACATATTAAGCTCCTTTAGTCTCTCCTCGTGTAACTTATGGTGCAGACCCTGCATCATTGTTGTTCCCTCCTCTTGACTGCCTCCATTCTGCCTGTGTCCTTGTGGAGATAGGGTCTCCAGAACCACACACAGTACTCCATATAGGATCTCACCAACTGTCTGTACAGAGTGATAACAACCTCCTGTTTTGTACTGTGATGCCTCTCCCTATGCATCCCAGAATACCCCCAGCTTAGTCATGTCTGACAGAATTTTGTGTAACCGCCCACACTTGAGTCTTCATAGCTGGATGCTGTGCAGGCCATTGTTTGCTGCTCAAACTTCAGCCATTTTGAGACCTTGCGGTCTGTGGTCATTTGGCAATGGGGAAGTGCAAAGTACTGCCTGTCTGCTACTTAATGTTTTTCTGTGAAATGGTTTGCCTGTTGTGTCCATTTCTGTGGTACTGGGACCTTATGTCCATCTGGTTTTGTGTAACCACCTTCCACATGGCTGGGCATTGAGCAGGCCATTGTTTGCTCTCGACCCTCAGCCATGTTCAGACCATGTAGTTGTGGGACTGGGGGTGCCCAGGTACTTGGGGCTCAGAGTGAGGATATGCATTGTTTTAAAATGTTTCTCAATGTTTTGCTGAAATGTGCTTCCTAATGTGTCCTGCATGGTCTTAACATGGCTGCATGCTGAATACAGTCCTCTTTTGTTAGGCACTCAGCATGCAGCCATTTTAAAGGAAGTTTCCGATATAAGGTATTGGGCTTCATAGCCCAATACCTCATATCGTCCTAGGCTCACCTTTGCAAAAGTTTAATTTTAAAGTTAGTAATTTTAGCATGGGAAGGGATTGTAACTGGCACGAACCCTCAGCCAACAATCCTTCCAGCTTCCTGGTGCCCCGCTATACCCCAGCTCCACCCTGTGCTCCTTGAAACTGTGATGTGGCCACAGAGTGTGAGGGCCAGCCCATAAAGTCTATGTGGGTTATTTTAAAGCCAACTTTTAGTAATTTTAACAGTCCTTGAGGAAAATTAAAGCAGTCGCTTAGCTAGTAGGGACCCTACTGGTTAAGTGATAGCTTATTTCCTCTAAACTATTAACATTCTAAACAATGCCTTTAAAATAGCCCTACTAGACTTGTAAGGAGCTCACCCACATTCTCCCTGGCGAATGGTCAGCAAACTAGAGCTGTGAAATCACAAATCGCTATCATTTCCAACAGCAGAAGAGGTGTTCACATAATGACATGATAATCTGACCAGAAAGCCTCCAAGTGATGGGTGTGGAATTCAAGAGAAAATTTTTCTAGGTGCCTGACAAATCCATAAGAAGGCCAAAATGACCAGATGTTATAGCTTTTCCTGGAACAAGACATGTCCAGAGCATAAGATCTGTGGAAGGTGGTGTAGTTGCCACAGAGCACTGTCTTGTGTCTGCCACAAGTGCCAAAATGATGATGGCCCAAGTGCGAATATGGAGCATGTGGATCAATGGACTTCAAAGAGGCTCAAACTGAAGACTGCAGCACCAGTACTTCTCAGACAGCTCAAATGCTTGAACTCAGAAATGACACTGTCCAGCAATGCCAGTGACAGATTCCTCTACAACTCGGTGCACAAAAAGAGTGCCCATGAGCACAGCACTGCAGATATGGACCCCTGCTGTTTCCAGCACTCCAGTGACTGACCCCTCATCTGCTCTTGCCACACTACTATCAGACCCCAGTGACTGAACCCTCCTTTGCTCCTGCCACTCTACTGACAGACCCCTGTGCTGTAACACTCCATCAACTGACCTGATTGCTGCTTCAGACACTGAAGCAATGGACAATTCTTCTACTCATGAAACTTCAGCAATGGCCTTCTCCATTGCTTCTGTCCCTAGCGTGCTTGCTGACTGTCCACCTGCTAAAAAGAAATTAAACCCAGACAAGATATAGCTGGAAAAATTCTATGCAGTCTACTATTCCAAACAGTTTTTATCAGGTGCTTGCATTTAATGAACTACAATGTATTTTCACTGTCAAATTCCAGGATCAACATGCAAATTGGCATCTCATATGGCCAGAACACTGATAAGGTGAGACAGCAGAGACTTTTCAAGGACCTGTACATCTGTCAGGAAATGGAAGCTTTACAATTGCACAGGATGAACTGCAAACTATTGCCACAAAATATGAAAAGCTCAAGAGTTGTTGGAATTGACATCATTTAAAGTGTTGGACAATATGATCATTTGCTATGCACAATCTTTTCTGTGAAGTTTTTATTTTTACATCTTATTGATGTTTTTCTTATTTCAGTGCACTTCAGTACACAGATATGTAATTTCTGACAACATAGATCACAACTGGTAAACTTTTATGAACCTACATTGCTGTTTGCTGGTCTTTGCCACATTGACAATGCATGTTTGGTGTCCACTACACATTCAGAACACAAGGTTGGTGTCGCTATACATTCAGAACACAAGGTTGGTGTCCGTGTACACTCAGAACACAAGGCTGGTGTCCACTGGTACATTCAGAACACAAGGTTGGTGTCCACTGGTATATTTAGAACACTGAAGCTTATTTTTCTTGGTCATTTATCAGTCAGTTATCTTGCAAATGGCGCATTTTTCACTGTAGAGTCATGGCATGTTAAAATGCTAGAAAATAATTATCTACTCTGCATTTGAAAATTAACCCCTCTGTCACAATTTGGTACAACATTTTCATGAACATACCGGCTGTAATTTTTCATGGCAGATATCACCAAAATTCATTATATTTTCATGGCACTACACTACACCACAGTGGAAGTGGTCAGGGTCTAAAGCGCGGGTTGTGAAGCACTATGGGGCCAGTGCACAGTTCGGCAAAATGAGTTCTCTGTTTCAATAAATAAATTCATAATGTAGTATTAGCTGATACCATATCATTTTTCTTAATTAGAAATTACAACAAATCCTAGTATATCAGTTTGGTACATCAAAGCACATCTGTGTTGCACTTAGCACCAAACTGACTGACAGCCTAAGTAGGCACTCTTCTCCCACCTCATATTTCTCCTCCTTCCCGTTGTGTGTTTTTCTTTCCTATCCTACACTGTCTATCCTGTTTCCATTTCTTTTGGAACCCTTATTTGTTGGCCTGTTCCCAGTCCAGAAAGACAGCTTATTCAAGTTATCTGCTCCTTTCTGCTGTCTGCTGTCTTCTAATTTAGATTTGTCACTGCAATTCCGCATTAGCTCTTCTGGAGTGTGGTGTTATCTGGATCGCGACGCCATTAGTGGCATTAACAATGGCTGCCTGCATGAAACTCATCCGAGCACTAACCCACCTGCTGAGCTACTTCCTGGAGTTCTCCATCTAGTCTATATTCAGGTGGGAGCACAAACAAAGCTTTGTTTGTTTATGAAACAACACATTTGCAGAAATATTTATGGAAATGGGCACATTTACCACATTTCACAGGGTACCACTGATTTCATGGAATTGGGCCAAATTCACAGAAATCGAAATGACGTGAAAACGTACAGCCTTAACCATGATCCTTACAGTCCCAGACTGGACCAGACTGGTTTGGTACTCAGTGTTCCTGATCCTGTCCAGCAGGACCCCAATAAACCTGCCAGTGAGCTACAACCTGCTGACTCTATCGCAGGACAGAATAACATTCCCAGATCTCAGAACATTATGCCAAAGGGCATGGTTCTTGAGGAGCTAGAATTCTAGTTTAAATTTTTAAGAGGAGGTGCTGAGTCGGAGAGTACTTAAGGTTTCAGAAAACCAGCAACAAGGAAAGCATACTCTTCCAAGTGGAAGATATTCTTATACTGGTGTGCTCCCAGAAAAATAAATCCAATACAGACAGGGCTGCCTATAGTTCTGGACTACCTAGAACACTAACAGTCCTTAAGTCTGAGACTACTAACCCTGAAGGTACATCTGGAAGCAATGTCAGCCTGTACATCAGCAGGCAAAGACAAGTCCTTGGCCTCACAATCTGTTTTTGAGAGGTTTTTAATTTTATGTTTATTGTTTTGAATAAAAACAAGTACATAATACCTTATACAGAGCAACTAAAATAAGCAGATTCAGTAGTGCAGCTATCATCCCTGTAATCTGTTACAATAGGAAGTGGGTGTTTCCATATTGGATATATTTAAACAATTTTTTTCTCAAAATGCCAGCCATCTCAATGGCTATGGAGAATCCCTGGTTTAGGTAAATTTATAAAAACATTTTAACTGCAGTCACTATGAACTGCTATTTATCCATTTCACAGTTTGGTGTAAATAAATAGGAATAATTATGCTCCCTTAAGCAAACTACACAGTGCTATCTATGCAAACAATTTGGTTAGCACTCTCAAGCTTACAAATGTTAACTTTGGGGATGTCAAATATCCCACCCCAAAACATATTAAATCCAAGTCGGTGCAACAGGCAAGTTGAGTCGTTAAGGCTGAACCTAGGTATCAGGACCTAAAACTTCTCCCAAGTCTGAGCAGGCAAGGAAATTACCCAAAAGTGGTGATTATCACCCTGAGAACTTAAGCATCCTGCATTAAGGTCCCCTCCTATAAACAATCAAAATTTCTACCTTACTCTACATTGGGAAAAAATAAGCCAAATAGTTTATAACAAGATTACAGTCACTAGAAATGAATCGAAACCCATTTCAATGTCGATGGTCCCAGTCAGCACAATAGTGTTAAGGAGCTGCAGCAGTCAGTCAAGTTAAATCAGCCCTCACCCGGCTCTTCTCCGGTAAGCTCCTCATCCAAACTGGGCCTCTCCCAAGAGCGAACTCCTTCTCAGTCCTCTTCAGCCATCACCCAGCATCCTTCAGCTCCAAAAATGCCATGACTTCCTGGCATATATAATCCTTAGACACGCTGGCAATAAAAGGAGGAATGATGCTGAGTGCTTAATTTCTGACAGACTCCATCAAAGTGCTTTCTACTGGACCAAGTCTGGAATAAAGGTCTGGAAAACACTTCACAACCAAGTCATTTTATGGCAAGGGGTGAGCCACCCGCTGCCAACAGGATCATATCCGGATCTCAGCTCCAGTTGTTCTCACTAGAATCATTCAAGGTATGGTAGTGTCCATAGGCCTGACTCTTGGGTCAACCAATATGCTCTTCTGAGTTGCTCCAGTCAAAATCACTCGGGGTAGAAATTAAAGCCTGTAGCCACTCCACCAGAAATGATAGTAAGTTAAGTCCCTCAGCACCTTCATGTATGCCTATGAAGTGGAGATTGCCTGCCTGTACTTCATTTTCTAGGGCTCAAGCCTGCCCCAGAGCTATGAGTTTTCCTACATCATGTTGGCAACTATTGCTTGGGTGGTCAGAGATCTTTTTCACACTCCGCAACAGCACCCATAAGTTCCATCAATGCAGCATCATGCTTTTCAAGTCTGGCCAGTGTCTTTTCCATTTTGGCATCCATGCATTTCATGGTCACTAACATCTGCTGCCATGGCGGACCAGCCAAAGACCCACTGTAGAATCCATTTCAGAGCATGAGGTCTCCTCGGCCTTCCCTGTTTTAGCAGCATTGGGTTTTGAAGCTGCTGGAGTTGAGTCCAGTTTTTTTCCCATATTGAGTTTAGGCTGCTGAACTCTGGTAACTGATCCACTGAAAAGTTTGAGAGTTTGTTAAGTTTAAATGACTTGTTTTATGTTTAAATAGTGCTGAAGTGTAGAATGCTCAGGAAAAGCTTACTGCCTGGAGATCAGCCCTCTAGCGCCCCAAGAGGTTCTTTAAAGATTCAGTTGCCTGTACCCTCTGTAAGGGATCCAGTCCCTCTGTGGAACCTAAACATTTGTCTTGCCCAGCTGCTGGAATCTTCCATATGGATAAGGTAAGTCCTAGGACCAGTATTTTTATAAATCACTTCCAAGAGTTCCTCTCTCAACCTCCTCTGCCATGATCAGAGCAGAACTGGGAAAAGTCTCCGTAGAAGCCTCAGTAAAATACAATAAAATACAGGCACATAACATACTGGTTAAGAATTATAAATACTATTCATAATCAGTTACCCAGGGAATGTCTGACAGAAAAGATTAAATGGCTTAAAGCAGGCATAAAAACAGAATGGCTGAGCTTTCTTTTAGGAACACTTCAAAAATAAACCTTTTACATTTATGGACTGACTTTGAAAGAAGCATTGGTATCCCTTTACATTATAATAATGTCACTAAAAACATCTGAATGAATTATATAAAATGCTGACATGCAAACAATTATAGCTAAAAAATGTGCCCCTCGGTATACAGATAATAAGATGGCACATATCATTGAAGAATTAAGCAACATGGCACAACAGGGTGTGTGTTATCATGTAATAATGTCACTCCTGGGGTGGGCGAAGCATAAAGAGAAGCTGAGTGGCTACCACTCCAGGAGTGTCAGTGACATAATAGTACACCCTGAAGTACTATTATTCTATTATACAATGGCTCATTGTGATAGAAAAAAAAAAAAATGTTTTTAGTTGATTTTTAGTGAGGCAGTATATCTTTGTTTCCTAAGAGAGGAAAAAAGATAATGCTAAATCAATGACAGTGATGTTATTGTGTAATAACATCACTGTCTCAGAACTCTCAAGACCAATCAGCACAGAAATTTCTTTGCCATTGTATACTATTTAATAATGCCTCTGCTCCATGAACAAAGGAGAATAATGATCTGGGGCAGAGTTGGCTTAATTAATTCAAAATACACATATTTTTAACAAAAGTCCATTTTAGAAGGTAAATCACATAGTAACATATGCCCACATAACAGGGGATGGAGGAAACATTATCTCACATCATCAAAATTTTCCCATTTTAATAAACCAAGAGATCAATTTATGAAAAGAATTTCTTATAAGGTATGCTGATTATTCTTACGATGTAATACTTATTTTATTGCACCCTAAGTTCCCAGAAAACATTGTCATGACTACAACTTTTTGTCCTCAGTAATGAAAATAAAAAGATTTAAGATGCTCTAGGTTTGTTTGTAAAATTAACATAGCAATTTCTATTGAGGTATCCCAGACTTTTATGGATCATTTGACTATATGGTGGCATTCCTCTAGAAATTATACACATATATATGTATTGATTACTGGTTGTATTAATTTTCATGACACAGAAATAATATTGCCAAATCAAGATACAAATACAGATCAAAAGTGAAATAATAGTATTTACTTGAAATAACCTGAACTTGCATGTTTTAGTGTTTACACCGATATGTTTTAAATGTTGTATTTTTTGAAAGTCGATGTGCAAAATATCACCATGGGCAATCAATAAACTGAATGAAATTAAGGACCAATAGGAAGTCTCTACCTAAGGTGGTGTTGGAATTCCATCTGAACCAGTCAGTTGCCCTTCCTGTGCTATATCTTTTTTTTTTCTTGCTCATGCCTATCATCACGCAGTTCAGTTCAGGAACTACCATGGTGGTGGGCACGAACTCCAGATCCAGTCCTCAGCCCCATCCTTCCTTTTTTTTCCCGAGGTGGAGAAGTGGGAAAGGGGGACTGCCCCTATTTACACCATGTGTTGGGCCTCTGACCAACCGGGTCCGCACCACCCACCAGCTCTGTAGCCAGGTGAACTGCGGGGCCATTTCTGTTTTCTCCCTGTGCCTCATGGGACGTTGGCAGCCAAGGGGTCCATGGAGACATGCACACACTGAGACATGTCACTGCTCCAGACCCCAGCCAATGTCCTCCCCTCCCACATGGTGTCCCCCACTACACCTCCACCCGTGTGCACCCAGGTGGCAGCATTGCAGTGGAGCAGCACCTCCCTTCCTGGAGAAGGAGAGCATCCCTAGAGCACTCAATCCTCCTCCCCAGGCTGACTCTTTAGCTTCCCAGGCTTGCTCCCGAAACCAGGTCACCAACGTTGCAGGTGGTAGCACTACTGCTGTGCTGGCACACGGCCTCCTGTGCTCTATCTTGAACATTAAAGTACAGGTGAACAAACCTGCACTGTCTGGATGTAAAAGAGCACTAGGTCACTACATGGACTGAAAAGGTAATGTCAGGTTCAGGGTACATAGCTTTTCATTACTCATGGAGAGGAGGCAAAGCTAAACCAGCAGCTAGTAGGACTGTCTCTCCTTGGATAGTCTCCTGCATGCAGTTCTGTTTTGAACAAGTTGGTAAACACCTCCCAGAGGCTTAGGGCACATTCCACAAGGGTGCCTCTGCCTCTGTGGTAGCTACTAGGGAATTCCTCCTTCTAGACATTTGTAAAGCAACTACCTGAAAAACAGTGCAGGCCTTTTTTTTTCTTTACCTGGAGGACACACTAAGCTGAAATCATTTACAGGTGTGACCTGGGAGCACAAGGAAGTTAAGTGACTTGCTCAGGGTTACACAATACAAGTGGGGACAGTGGGATTCAAACTCAGGTCTCTAGGTTTGCAGCTCAGAGCATCAAACCACTGTGCTACACTGCCACCCTAGTGGGAGCAGCTTAATTGTGCCCTCACAGCACTGTTGCCTGGACATACAGTCCAGGAGGGATGTCAGTTTGGAACTGCTGTCTTAGAGAACTTTTTTCATAAATAGGTTCTGGACCCATCCCACAAGGTACTGCTAGAGAATCTGCTTACTGTAAAGCATCATTGATGGATTCTGTTATTTGCAGAAAAAAAATCACTGTAGTAATGCTGTTTCTACTTAGGGATCAATCAATGTGATTTACAATCCTGGACCCTGCCTCCCTTCTGGAATATGAAAATAGATTCATACAAGAATTTGTTCTTTCTAAAGGTTCCTTGAACATCCCTTATTGATTCCTTAGCAATTGTTAGAATATAATCACTTAAATGTGTTTATACTGTCTGCTATAAATTTGCTTGGTGGTTTAAAATCTGTAATACACTTTTTGTTGGCAGCCAATAGTTAGTTTTAGTGGTCACAGCTCCTCCTAGCTATAGAAATAAGTCTGACATTGGAACACTAGGGGAGCATGACCACAGTGCAGAGTCTGAACTTCATTATAATTCTAAAATTAGCATAAATTCTATCTCCAGGGTAGCACACTCTTGCAGACTGATGCTACGTAAATGACATTGATGGACCCCTGAGAAGAAATAACATTACTACAGTGAGTCATTTTAACTTTTGTTCTATGATTTTTTGCTTTGTATATTATACAATGTATTCAGCTTCAACCCTCCATCTTGGGCTGGTTGCAATGATTAACCTATAAATCAAATCAAATTATCCAATAAATTAAACAGTAAATAAAAATATTATTTGTAAGATCTTTACTAATCCAAATGCTAAAAGCAAATTACAAGTAACATTTTTAATTTAGACTGATAAGGACACTAAGTATTCTAACATTTGTTCCTAGTATTCTAGAATTAAGTAGGCAGATGGAATGCAGTGAACTAGTGTGCTGCTACAGTACTTCTGATTTTTATCACAGAACCAGAAAGCAACACCAGAGCATCTTCTATTTAACAACCAGCTGCTGACTAAAGATGCCCATCTGAAATGTTTTTTAAAAACAAGTAGAGATTTTAGAACAACGATGTAGCCTGGCACCGTTATACTAAGGGCTACTACCCTTCCTGTATCCCTAATAACACGTTAAGTAGCCTGGGTTTGTAAATACTTAATATGGGGCCTACAAGTAGTTTTACTATAATTATGGTGCCTCCACCCAGAGTAATTACATAGGTAACTATCACAGTAGGTACAGCCTCTGGGAAGCTAATACCATCCACAATCCCGCCTAGTGACCTCTTAAATTGGTACAGTTGCAGTAGGTAACAGGATTATCAAACATTAAGACCATTAACAATATACTCACACTCTTTGCACTTACCAAGGTCAGGATTCCAGCAAACCATCTTGGACCCCTGTAAAACAGTATTTAATCGGTATGCACTTTTAACTTATGTTCCCCAAACACATTTCCTTAAGGCACTCAGGAAAGCACATGTGAGACAGTATAACAGTGTAATAAACAATTTGATTGATTAAGGGGAAAATTAACAGGGTGGGGCAGGTCTAGTTAAATGATTTAGTTAGTCTGGCCTCAGCCAGTGTTTTTGGAATATGTGCAGTCCCAAACCACAGTCACTGGGTACCCAGGAGAAAACAGGATAACCTGGTCATTGCCCGGGGTTACAGCTGTAGTCGGGGCCATTGATGGAAAGAAAGGTGATTAAGCATGCACAATAATTATTTGTATCCACTGGACAGATGGCCTAATCCTTGAAAACCCAAACAAATATTTAAAAGCAATTAGGTGGTACCACATAGACTGATTGATTTGGTTGCAGGGAGCTACCCTGGATTTTACTCACTGTACCCAGTCGCAGATGGTAATCTGGTGAAATGTAGACCTCTGTTGGATGTTCAAGTAGCATGGGGCAGGACCCCCATGGTCTCTCACCAAGAAGCTTGCAGCTGGTGCAGGAGCAGAAGGCTTGGGCCAGAATTGGCATAGCCCAAGGCAAACTGGAATGTCTCTGGTAAAGTTCAGTTTTATTGCTGGTTACAACCTCCAGCTGGCAAACAATTGAATTAGGTCCTGGCCTCTCAATCACCTGGAAGATGTCCCAACTGACAGGCCACATGATACCTGTTACTCAGCGCATTTATACACAACAGCATAAACTCGTCTTCTGTTCCTTCCAGTCAGATTCAAGCAGATTTGCAATAAAGTCACTGTTGCTGAACGAACCCTTATCTTCTGGTCTGCTGGAAGGCAGTTCCATAGTCCAAACCCCCTTTAGGTAGAAGGGTTTCTCACAGAGCCTTCCCGAGGAAAGGACAGCACAGAGCCACACAGGCTCCTCTCGCCTTGATCTCTCCAGCTGACTTCAACTGTCCTTTTTTCAAAAGTCACCCTCAACAAAGGGCAGAGTTCCATAGTTCTCATTGGCTGTCAAACTGTCATTTATAGTCCCAGTCTCCTGACTGGCTGGAGCTTGTCACCAGGAAATTGTCCTGTATATCCCCTAAAAGTCTCCAGTTAGGTCCCTTGTGCCACTGTCTGAAATCCTGACTTGTGATTGGCTGTTACACTCCCAAAATGGTGGCTGCATATATAATCTTGAGCAACTTACACCTGTCCCACTTTGGAGTACTGGTGCAGCCAGGCAGTACATTTAAATTTTACCATTTCCCACTTACATGTAACCTCAATTGTGCCCTGTAAAGAGACCACTTTTATACATTTAGCCCCATAAATTTAGAGTCACTGCCACCGTACGCTGACCCCTAGGTGGCAGCAACACCTCATTAATATTCATGAGGGTCTCTGTATATTTATGAGCCCTACTCGACTCCAGAAACAAACTCTTTAATTTTCTCCCCAGTGGCTTCTCCACTGCATCCTTCAGGTCACTGGCCCCATTTAACAAATGAGTGCCAGGACCACAAGTCCCTCATCAGCCAACGCAAACTTGGCAGTTGGCACATCTAACGCTTGTGCCTATGTGATCCCTACTTGTGCGCTTTTAACAGTGGAGATCGCACTTTTAAAAGTTTAAGCCAAAACTGGGCTAAATTAAGTTCCTGGTAGCATCGGAGTACCTAGGGCACCAGTAGCAATCGGGAAAATGGGGAGAAAAACAGGTGCCGGAGGCAGGACTGAGAGATCAGGACAGCATGGGGGCAATTAAAGTAAGCCCCTGAAAAGGGGTTACAACTAGAAATTAGCAGTTCAAAAATTCCTCAAAACAGTGTCAGACAAAATCACAATACCACAGTATCCTTGGAGTACCACAGCAACAGATTAGCAAATCCAGATGATAGAGGACCTCAGCACATTTGGGAAACTACTGAGAAATATAGGATCTTCTTGTCTCAGAACTGGACAATCAGGAGCTTAAAGGGCACAGTAGCAGTAAGTAAGTAGAGAGAGAAGGAAGGAAAAACAAACAAAAAAAACAAAAAAACAGAGGAAAGAGTAAGGATTTCAAACAATAGTGAAGGGGCCAGAAATAAGACATGATGGGAGTGGTGCAGAGCAGTGGCTGTAGAGCAGCAGTCTTCGGGAGACATACTGGAAGATGCGGTGTTATCCCATCTGCAGGCACCTCTAGGCTGAGGGGAGGTTGCTTATCTCCAGGCTGATTTGGCCAGGATTTGTGGGACCTCCTTCAATCCAGGGACCACCAGGGTGACTGCCATTACCTCAGAGGTTGCAAAGAAAGAGAAGCGATTGGATCACAGTGGGCTTGGGAGGGTGAAGGTGGAACAGAGGAACATCCCTCCAGTTGTACCTCTCCACAATTCCTATGCCATTCTAGCAAAGTGTGGTTCCTCTATGGAGGCACCTCGCAGTAGAGACCAAGGAGGATGCTGGGAAACTCCACAAAGGAGACCCACAGGAGGGTGGCATGGGACCCCACAGGGGAAGGAAGCAACTCCTGGTGGGTGACTCCATTGTTAGGAAGGTAGAACTGGGGAGGAAGGGGAGAGGAGGTAAGGTGCCTACCTGGCGCCATGGCTAGGAGGAACAGGGAGCAAACCCACAGGATTGCCGGAGCAGCTGCACAGGTGAGGGAGCTGGATGTCACTGTCCACCTAGGGACAAATGACCTGGCTAAGAAAGGGTTCAGAGCAGTGCTGGCTGTCTATGACGTAGGAGAGGCTAGGGTGCTCCACACCATGGGATTCAATCAGTGGTTGAAAAACTAGTGCAGAGCTCAGGATATGGCTTCTGGGGACTGGGGGTCCACCCAGAGTGATGTAAGCCTATACTGGCATGATGGGCTGCATCTGTCCAGGAGGAACCAGGATCCCAGGTGATAGGTTTAAATGCTTCATTGGCAAGCATTTAAACTAACTAAGCAGGAGGCACTGGAAAGGAGCTGAAATCCTAGCCCCAAAAAAGTTACAGTAAACTCCAACATAGAAATGTCGATAGGGAGAAAGCAAGGGGTAAATGGAGAAAGTGACAAAGGCAAGAAGGACAGGAATGGGGCAAAAGGAATAGGGCCATCAGGAAATGGAGAGTAATAGTACCAATGCCTGTAGTCTGGGCAACAAGCCCCTGAACTGGTGGCCTTGATGGAAGAGGGATGCCTGGATATGAGCAGTCACAGAAACATGGTACACAGAGAATCATGACTGGGATGTTAACATACCAGGGTACATAACCTACAGGAGAGACAGAGAGGAGAGAGAGGGAGTAGCTCTCTATGTAAAGGAAGGGATAAAACAATTGAACAAAAGAGTAAACAGGGAGGAGAGGTCACTGTGGGTCACCTTGAGACTGGAAATGGCACCACAATCTGCACAGGGTTGTGTACAGACCCCCATGTCAGGGGAGGGAATGGACAAGGATATGATAGAAGGCATTCTTAGGATGTCAGAGAAAGGGAGATACTGTTGATGGGGACCTGAATATGCCAGATGTTAACTGGAGCACATTTGCTGCAGCCACATCCAAGAGCAGGGCCATTCTCGATGCTCTACAGGTGGCATGCCTCAGACAGCTAGTTTCAGAACCCACTCGTGAGGAGCAATCTTAGACATCATACTCTCAAATGGGGAGAGTGAGAGGATCTCAGATCTAGAAGTGGGTTGCCATCTGGGAACAGGTGACCATCAAACAGTGTGGTTCACGTTAAACTCAGCTACAGAGTCAAGCCATACAAAAGTAAGGGTACTGGACTTCAGGAGGGCTGACTTTGGCAAGATGGGAGAGTGCCTCAGAAAAGCACTAGCAAACAGGCTAGAAGGAGGGTGGAACAACAATGGGGAATCATCAAAACTGCCATCACAGAGGCAACAAGCCTTTGTGTGATGCAAAATAAACAAATCAAAATGAAAGAAAAAGCCACTATGGTTCTCAAAAGAGGTGCGGGAAAGTCAGGAGAAAAGATAGCATTCAGGAAGTATAAGGAAACACAGAAGGTAGAACAGAGAGCTGTACCAGTTAAGGCAGAAGGAAGCAGGTAGGAAGTCAGAATAGCAAAGGCCCAAACTGAGGAAAAGATAGCCAAGTCGGTTAAGAAGAGGGATAAAACCTTTTATAGGTACATCAGGGAGCGTAGAAAGACAAAGGGAGGGATAGGGGTCTTGGAGTCGCTGGCCCACTTCTGAAGGTCCCCCCCAGACCTAAGCTTTTCTTCCTTGGGGTCAAGGCACTAGCTGTAGCGTACCTCCCAAGCCTGCAATCGGACTTTTGAAACTGCAGAATCCTGCACAAGAGATCTGTAGAGACAGTCGCTACTGTCAGAATGTCCCTTTGCTACAGGGCTGCTACATCTTAAGGGATTCCTTTGTTCTACTTCAAGACCGAGCGTGCTTCGCTACCTCGGAGCACCAAATTTGAACAAGGCACTCTGAGGCAATTGGCCCCTGATCCAGTGATGCTCCTGACTGCTGGGCATAAATTGTGTACTCTAAGCCCTTGCCCTGCAACAGAACTTCGGGTCGTGGAGGCAGCTGGCCTGTTTCTGAAGAAGGCCCCCACCCACAAGGACCTAACCTAAGCTTATCTTCCTTGGGGTCAGGCGCTAGCTGTAGCGTACCTCTCCTGAAGCCTACCGTCAGAATGTCCCTTTGCTACAGGGCTGTTACATCTCAAGGGATTCATTTGTTCTACTTCAAGACTGGCGTGCTGCTCGCTACCTTGGAGACCTAAGCCCCACCCACAAATCCGCCCGTCCAATCCTGCAGCAACTCAGAGTTTCTCAGACTGTCATTTATCTCTTAACCCTTCATACTCCGCTACTCCTGAGAGCCTGATGTGGGGACTTCCTACCCGTATTGTATTGTATTTTACTTGTTCTTGCTCTTTCCAGGTGCCTTAACCACTGCTGCTATCTAATGCCTAGACTTCTGCAGTCTCATACTATTGTCAAAAGTCTCTGCAAAGTTAAAGCGTGCCTTATCTAAATGTGTTCTGTAAATTGTGTAACTCAGCCTGCTATGATAGTCAGTGAATCACCTAATTTACCTATAACCTGACTGATTCAACTCTCTAGAGCTAGAGCAACAGTCGTTATTCTCCTGTCAAGTAATTTCTCTTACAGACTATAGGTCCTCTTACTGTTACTGCCAGGCTGGTGCCCGCCGTGTCAAGCCACCCTTGCAGCACAGAGCCCCCTCACCTTGGACACCTGTATTGGGAACAGTCTCGACCACTCCCTCCTTCTGTCCTACCAACTGGACCTGGTCCTTCCCTGAGCCCTATGTCCCCCCTCAGGCCTACAACATGAGGAGCTTGGTGCCCACGGTCACTCCGGCACACACAGCTCAGATCCCATGGACTGTCTGGCCCCTCCACTGGGGCCGCCCCTCCTCTAAGCCGTACTGAAGTACTGTCGCCCCTCCCGACCTTGCCCCTTGGGTGAAGTGGTCAAATAAGTCTAGCCAAATCAAGCACGGACTCTTCCCTAACAACTTCAGCTATATTTCTTCTTCTCCCTTTAGAGAGAGCGATCAGTGGTGGCTCTCCTTCCCCACGAAACCTCTGGCTACCTTGCCAGGCTCAAGCTGTCACTGGGAGGATATTGAACTTAACCCTGGTCCTCACTCTCCTAATCACACTCTCAGCAACCCCACTAACCCCTATGGGCCAGCTCCAAAGGACTCAAGCTGGCACATGAATATTGGCAGCCTAAGCACAAAATCCATGACCTCGAGGCATGGACAGCATTTTACAAACCCGACATTCTAGCTGTGACTAAACCTGGCTCAAGCCTCAGATCCTCCCCACGAAGTCGACTTAGCTGGCTACCATGCTTTTAGAAAGGACAGAGTAGGGGAAAAAGAGGTGGGGTTCTTATCTACCTCAGCACTTCCTTGAAAGCTTCACAGTTTGATCACCCCACTTTGTGGACCCCCAAGTGAGACTCTATTTGTGAAAGTGCTCTCGGAGACACCAAGCCCCTCTACATAGGGTGCGCCTACCTCCCACCCCAATCCACCGCCTCCTCCTAGAATCCCTAACTAACGCCCTGGAGGAGTGCCCCATGGGGGAGATTATCCTCCTTGGGGATTTCAATCAATTGGCCAGCCCTGGGGACCTCCTCTACTAAGAATGCAATACTTGACTCCTCACTTACCCAAATCATTGATCTACCTACTAGGCATAATGCCAAGTCTGGTAATCATTCTCTACTCGACTGGGCACTAGTCTGCTGCCCTGACGCATACTCTCAGCCGGGATCATGTCAGACTCTCTGAGTGACCAATCACCAATTTTTGCACCTGGTCTAACAAACCCCTAAAACTGCCACCAGGGTCATAGAAGCCAGGAATTTCAGCAGGCTTGCACCAGCTGACCTCTGCTCTGACCTGGGGACAATTTACTGGGACCCCATTGTTTCCCTCTCTCACTTGATGAAGCGCCGACTACTTCACCAATTCTTTCTTGTCTATTGCTAACGGCATGCCCTTAGAAAGAAGCTCAAGGTTCAGGAAAGTGCCATATATGGCTGTGCCCCAGCCTAAGCATTCCATGCTATTCCACGACAGGGCATGGGGAATCTACAAATCCTCTGGCAGTACATCTGACTGGGAGAAGTACAGGAACTGAAGCATCAGTGTAAAAAACCTCCAAACAGGCCAAGTCCAAGTACCTAAGGGACCTCCAAACAAATCATCTCGTGACCCTAAGAAATTCTGGGGCCACATTAACACCTTCCTCAAGGGTTCTACAAATTCACAAGTAGACTCTATTCTGGTTGGAGATTCCTTGACCAATGACCCTCTGTAGTTGCGAAGCCTTCTGCGCCTCTTTCTCCAACCCTAATGGTCTCTCCCTCGTCCTTCCTAGGACTCCCCACTACTCCCGAATGGACTGGGTGCCTTCTCTGCCCCAATTCCACCTGAAACTGGTTGAATAGTCTGCTGTACTTCCTCTCCTACTCAAAATAAACCCTAACTCTTCCCAGGACATGACCTGCTAGAACCCCGGCTGCTGAGGGCCACTGCCCTGGCTATTGCCTTCCCTGTCACCTTGCTCATCGACAGGTCCTCTTTGAAGGAACAGTCCCCAAGTAAGTGGAAGGTGGCGAGCATCGTCCCTGTCCACAAAATGGACCCGGGACAAAGTGGAAACTACAGGCCTATCTCCTACTCAGCCCTCTAGGAAAGTGCAGGAGAGACTTGTATACAATCAACTGCAGGGCTACCTAGAGCAGCACCTACTCCTTGTTGATGTACAACATGGCTTCAGGAAAGGCTCGGCACTGACACTGCCCTCATCTGGCTTACATCTGACATTCTTAAGCTATGGACCAAGGCTCCCCTATGGGTGCTCTATTCATCGACCTGTCCAAGGCCTTCGACCTGGTCAGCCACAAACTCCTCCTTTCCAAACTCCACAAACTTGGTCCGGATGAGCACTCGCTCTCCTGGTTCAACAACTACCTGATTAACCGAACCCAAAAGTCCGCTGGAGAGGAACACAATCTGGCACAAGACCTGTAATCCTTGGGTACCCCAGGGCTCAATCCTGGGCACCCTGCTATTCTCACTCTTCCTCAACGACATTGAGGATGATTGCGTAATCAGCAACCTCATCCTATATGCAGATGACACTGTGACACTGTCATCTACTGCAGTGACTAGCAACCCAATGTCATCTCCGCCTAATTGCAGGCCTGTCTCTCATCTCTCGAGGTCTGGTTCTCCTCTAACTCCCTAAAGCTGAACGAAGACAAAACTAAGGCCATCCTATTTAGGACTAGACACCTAGGCACTGACAGAATCAAGCTACTCCAGCTCAACACAGCTGAAGGAAGAGAGTAGAGGTCATTAAAAGTTCAAATACCTCAGGGTCCTCCTTGACCAGCAGCTGACCTATAAACCACACATAGACTCCATAACTCAATCCATCCACCAAAGGCTTGGTCTCCTCTTCCAACTGGGCAACTCCTTCTCCGGTGAGGCATGACGAGCCATTGCCAATGCAGCCTCCTCCCTCCATCCTGTGCGGTGCCCCCCACTACAGTTCCTCTGACAGTTGGAACTCAACAAACTATCCACGCTGTACAACTGAGTGGCTCACTCTGCAACTAACTCCTCCCTCAGAGGCACCACTGAGGCCCTCGTGGACCTAAACTGGCCCACCCTATGGCACAAACTGACATCTCTGCTGCCTGCCTGGCCTTTAAATTCTCTTTCCTAGGCCCTCTTCCTCACCTTCGTGGGCTGCTCACCCAAAGGTCCAGAGTCATCCCGGTGATCCTCTGCAAGTCACCCCTTGATATCCCCCGCTCACACAAACCAAGGCAAGCACTCCTTCAATACGCTGCCTCCTACCTATGGAATACCCTTCCAGCAAGGCTGGTTGACAAACCTACTCTCCCTGTTTTTAAGTTGGGCCTCAGTGTATCTCCTCAAACTCAGCCTCTGTGGTTGTAACCCCTATTTCCTCAGATAGGGCCTTTTCTCCCTTGCCACGCCTATCTTAACTCCCTACCCCCTCAAGAACCCCTTATGAAATGATGCATATGTACTGAGTACCTATCTTAATACCTGTGAACCATGTAAAACCTAATGACTCTGTGCTAAATGTCTGATTTCTAATATGTATCTGCTTTTAACTATTGTATATTGGTACCAATGTCTGTATTCTCTGAACTAATTCCGGTCACCCCAGAAAAGGAACCTCTGGTCTCAGTGGGTTTACCGGTTACCAAAATCTAAATAAATAAAGAAATAGAATGAACAGTGGGTGGGCAGAAGAGGATACTGAAAAGCAGGGATACTGAATGAATATTTCTGCTCAGTATTCACAAAAGAGGAAGGAGGTGCAAATCCAATTAACAGAAGCACTCTTGATAGGGGGTCAATCCCAGTCTTTTCAAAGAAGAAAGGGTTCTGAAAGAACTCCTAAAACTGAAGGTGGACAAAGCAATGGGGCCTGATGGAATTCACCCCAGAATTCTAAAAGAATTAAGGGAGAACTAGTGAAACCCTGACTACTCTTTTAACAAATCATGGAGGATGGTGTGGTACCCGAGGACTGGAGGAGGGCAGATGTGATTCCCTTCACAAAAGTGGGACCAAGACAGAGGCAGGAAACTACAGACCTGACAGTTTGACCTCTGTGGTATGGAAATGATGGAATCACTTCTGAAGGAAAGAATTGTTGAGTACCTAGAGGCCAGTGGGGCAGGGACCCAAGGCAGCATGGGTTCACAGTGGGAAGGTCATGTCAAATGAATCAAATTGATTTCTTTGACTGGGTGACCAAAGTAGTAGACCAGGGAGGGGCTGTGGACATGGCCTACCTAGACTTTTAGCAAGCCGTTGACACAGTCCCACACAAAGATTAATAGTCAAATTAACCAGCCTGGGAGTGGGTCCCAGGGTGGTAGTCTGGGTAAAACATTGGCTGGACAAAAGGACACAGAAGGTAATTGTGAATGGAGTCCACTCTGAAGAAAGAGGGGTTACTAGCGGGTACCATAGGGTTTCAGTACTGGGTCCAGTCCTTTTAATGTCTTTATAAGTGACATTACAGAGGAACTGGAAGGAAAAGTATGCCTCTTTGCAGATGACACAAAATCTGCAACAGGGTTGATACATAAGGAGGCGTGGAAAGGATGAGAAGGGACTTGGCAAGACTGGAGGAATGGTCAGAAGTATGGCAGCTAGGATTCAATGCAGTGAAGTGCAAAATAATGCACCTGGAAAACAAAAACCCAGGGAAGATTACACAATGGGGGGTAGTAACAACAACAGAAAAGGAAAAAGACCCTGGGGGTAATCAATCAGATGACCTTAAGGTTGTAAGCAATGTGAGAAGGCAGTAGGGAGGGCTGGGGTATACTGGGATGCATAGGGAGAGGCATCACCAGCAGAAAACAGGAAGGTGTTATCCCTCTATACAGACAGTTGGTGAGACCCCATCTGGAGTACTGCATCCAGTTCTGGAGACCCCATCTCCACAAGGACATAGACAGGATAGAGGCAGTCCAGAGAGGGCAACTAAATGGTGCAGGGTCTGCAAGAGAAGCCATATGAGAGAGACTAAAGCAGCTTAATATGTATACCCTTGAGGAAAGGAGGGAGGCGGGACATGATAAAACGTTTAAGTACCTCAGTGGAATCAACAAAGTCCAAGAGGGTAACATCTTTCAGAAAAAGAGGCGTGCAAGAACAAGGGACACAATTTAAAGATAGAGGGGCAGTTCAGGAGCAATGTGAGGAAGTATTTTTCACAGAGAGGGTAGTGAATGCATGGAACAGCCTTCCTGAGGAGGTTGTGGGGTCTAAAACTGTGGAAGAATTCAAGAATGCATGGGGCAGACATAAAGGCGATTCTTGTGAAGTCGAAGAAATAGGCTGTAGGTTAACTAGGATCTGTGGCTTATCCTGTAGGTAGGGAAATGGGCAGACTAGGTGGGCCAAGCGGTCCTTATCTGCCGTCAAAGTCTATGTTTCTATGTCTCTATGTCTATGCTTAACTATGGAAATATTTAGTAATGTTCCTACAGTATCAAGTGTTTCTTTTAACTGTGCATGTTTGTGAAGCACATGACTCTTAACCAGATTTGGTGCATAGGGCAAAACATGGTACATTACTGAAATCTTCTGCACTCATTACCTTCAGAATGTTAATGCCACTAGCCATCACAATTATGCCAACATAAAGATTGTAGGGTATATCCAGAATTCAACTATCTAGCTGTGATTGAATGAACTCAGGATTTTTACCCTCTACGCTTTCATTTATTACTACCATATTAAAGTTAATAAGGTGCTTCCTCTATTGCTATACCTCTGTGAGACCGCCTACTTTAATGTAACTCCTGCTGGTGGTGGTGGTGAGATGGAAATGGAGGTGGTGCTTAATTTGGAGACAACACAATGGGCACTGAGACCAGGAAGCTTTGGCATGCATGTATATCTCCAATATCCCTAGTGAAAATCACATGACCCCTTCTGCCTCCTTCAGAAGTGTCACCATCTGTATGCACTGCCTTATACATAGGAGAACATGCCAAGAAATTATAAATTGTGCTGGAAGGTTGTATTTGGGCTGACTTCCTGCAAGAGTCTTCAAATGAATACTTCCACTATAGAAATTGCTGAAGTTCAATAGCCATTCTCTTGCTAATAGGTTAAGTCATTTGTTGGAAGCTGGGTGATTATGTGGTAGTTTAGTGTGGGCATAGAATGGCGCTGGCAGTGAAGTTTGTTTTGTTACAAATTCACTACCAGTGCCAGTACAGCAGATGTTCAGCCTGGCTCTGGCTGATGTTGGTTGAACTCCTTATGAAGCAGTGCCAGTAGCTGGGATTACAACTATTGGGTGTTGCCAATATGACTGGATTAAATTAATAAATTATCTTTAGCTGTCCCTGTTTGCCCTCAATCTGATTCTGACCAGCTTAGTGAACAGGCCTGGTTGGTAGAGGATGCCTTATTCAAGTTTTATGTGATAGGCCAGAACACTTGTTCTCAAAGTTCAGTTGGACAGACCCAGGTGGATTTTTTACACTGATTGCATCAGGATTTCAATGGATTTGTGGCTGAATTCATAAAATACTCCACACTGAAGAGGATCTATGTAACTGTTTAGACAGTGGCCTGGGATACAGTATTTCTAGAGGAATCTGATGGTGACTGGGAAGCGGTTTTGGCAGCACTATGGAATGACATTTTTGGGGCTGGTCAACAGCAGGTGATGCAACACTGTGGTGCACACACCATAGCTGGAGGTATAATTGCAGTAGTTTGTATTTATTAATGAGGCCTGTTGAGGTGCTAGTAGGGGTGTTTGTCATAAGGATTTTGCTGCAATAAATACAAACTAATTTATACCTCCAGCTATGGTGTGTTTGCCACTTTTGTGTTTAGTAACTGAGTGTTCATTTTGGATATTCGTGGCAGCACCTTTAATGACAGTCAGCTGTGCATGTTGTTTTCTTTATTCTTTTGATGCAGCACTATTGGGCTAATGTGGCAGTTGGGACACGGCTTTATATTTCCCTGGCTGGGAAACTTAATTTCATACTTTTCCTTTTCATTATTTTTATTTTAACTTTGCCATCTCCTCTCAAGATGGCCTATGTTCCTCATTGTCACTCATCACCCCTAGTTGCTGATGTAACAATCATCATACTTTCAAACTGCTCTCATTCATCATCCTCCTCCTATAGTTCATGTGCTTCACATGCCTATTTTCCTCTTGTGCTTTTTCTCCCTGCTCCTCCTCCTCCTCTTATGCATCCTTCCCATCCTTCTCCTCCTCTCTTGCTTTTCCTACCCCTTTCTCACTTTCTCACGTGGATGTGCTTTTCCTGTCCCTTCCTTCCCTTCCTCCTCTCCGTTCCCCCACCTTCTCTGCTTGTGTCCCCTGTCTCTCTGACAGCTCCACTTCCATATCCTCCTCCTCTTCCTTGTACTCTCCCTTAAAAGCTGCTTTGGTGCTACTCCTTTCATTTTGTTCATCTTTGTTATTGGTATACAGAACCTCACCCTCCTCAGTGAACAACCATTCATTTTTTCTGTTGACAGGATTACAGTAGTGTCCATGCCAGTCCATGGTAGATGAGTGAGGATCCCTGGGCTGTGTGGAGCTGTTGCATAATGTGGGGCATCATACAGCAGTTCAAGACATCTAGTAATTGTACCCACACAAGGGGACTGTGGCAGCTGTTGCTGTGTTCATATGAGATAGACAAGAGAGTTCTCATTTTTGTACAGCTCTGCCTGGCCAATTACAGACCGATTTAGGAGAGAGAGAGAGAGAGAGGGACACTGAGGGCTCAGACCTGCTGCTGGTGAGATCAGCTGGAGGTCCAACCTTTCAAAAATCCTGTGAACCTGCACCAGGGTTCATTATGCAAAATCATTGTGAGCTGTATCCTGGGCTTTTACTGTTCAGAGACTTTGTCAGGAAATGAACCTGTTTACTGAAATTGTGACAGACAAGCAGCTATTGAAAGAAACCACTTAGAGTCTGTGTCTGTGGGGCATCACTGTAGTCAAAAGCTGCTGAGCTGTACAAAGTGGAGACAGATACCTAAATCCTACCGGGTTGCTTTGGAGCCAGGTAAGAGGCCTGTCAGCTCTTATCTAGTAGGGTATACAGGGAGAACAAGGAACCATGGGTGAGTACTGTTAATCTGGAGGGGAGCTGGACTGTGGAGGTCCCTCCTGGGGTCTGGGCTCTTTGGGAACCAGGAAGACCTGGCATAGTGCTCCTGTTACTGAAAGCTGAGCCTGTAAGGCTGTGTTATGAGAGTTGTGAGCCAGAACGATGTGCTGCTGCCATGTATCTGATAGAGTCTCAATCATATCCAGGCCACTGGAGGATACTGCCAAATGCTTGCCAGGCTGGCTGCTGCATGCTGGTTCCCACCTTGTCAGAGCTGCTGCATCCATAGGTCACATGGGCCCCTACTGCTGGCTGGGGTCTTTGGTACTTTTCCTTATCAGTACAATTACCTGGGATTACAAAGTTGTTTTCTGAACATTTAAAGTTTCAACCTCTTTAAATTGTGCCTAGCACACTTATGGCCTGTTCAAGGTAAAATTGCAAGCTTGCTAAATTTTTATTTATTTATTTGAAAGCTGGTGTGACCCGGGAAAGGGTAGGGGAATATTGTACAGATGCAAACTGATTTACAGAACCAGATTAAGCTGTTGATGGTATTAGTGAATAAATTTTATCAAGTGCACTTAAAGAACCTAGAAATGTAGCTACCAGGCCTGCACTGTGACTTCAGTGTCATTCCTGTGTACCCAAGTCACAGGTTTTATGTCATACTTGAAATCACAGTTTTAGTACTTGTACCAACTGAAGAATTGACTGCATCCTATTTAGTACAATTCATCCTTTTGTGCCCCTTGATTGGGTGGGTGCCTCATAGACCATATGGGATCTGAGAGGGTGGGAAGTGACCCACAGTACAGTGGCTCCCAAGGGCATTGCTACAGAGTGGGAATGCTCAAGGGGACTTGCAACTGTCTAATCCATCTTCTCCTCCAGCTTCCAGGCTTCTGTTCTTAAATAAAAGTGATGTTAATTTGTTGAATTTCACTTCTGTATGTATACCCACTTTGTGCAAACTGATTGAAGTGTTTATTGGCAAGGTAACAACTGTCATATAGTGTATGGGAGAGGGCTATTGATAACCGAATTCGATGAAATCCCAAAGTTGTTGTACCATCATTGTGATGTCTAGATGTTGTTGTACCATCACTGTGACATCAAGGTGTTGTTGTACCATCTTGAGTACATTGCTACAATGGTACAACATTAGAATTTCCTCACGCACCCGCTGACTTAGCCACAGAGATCCTTTCTCGCCCATGTCAGTTTTGACTGCAAAAGAAGCGATTGGCGATGGCTCTCCTATATACCAGTTTATCGTGAACAACAAATCAGCTGGATACTTGAATGATTTATCTTTTAAAAGCTGCACTGATTGCTCTTTTCTCAGTTTATGGCCATTACCAAACATGGCACTCCAGAGAGCCACTGCTGATCTGCAGTGCTGGCAGTCTGGCTGGTTGATGGGGTGGGTCGCTGGCATGGGGTCAGCGGGAAGTTGGGTGGTGCTCATTAACAGTCATTCTTCACTGGGGCCCAGCACCACCCGCCCTCTTAAAGTTGCAATGAACATGGGGTGACAGCAGGAAGCAGACTGGTGGACAGCTCGAGGGAGCTGGCAGCCTGCCCCTGTAATAAAAGTAACGTGGTACATCATTTGCCAGAACTAATCTGAAGACCTGACAGATAGAGGCTGATAGTTTGCTACAGAAAGCAGGAGAGCACCTGGTAAATTTGAGAAAACCAATGGAACCTCTCAAGAAAGGCCCCAGTGTTGCAGTGTTGCCCATACACTATAAAAAACAATGGATGGGCAACAGTAAACAACACCGCTGAGTTAATTGTTTGAGGTTTCATGGCACGGTAAACCTCTCAGCTTCACTCTCAAGGTGTGCTTGATTGTCATGACAACCTCTCAAAATGAACACAGCTTTATTGTTCACTGTTGCCCATCTATTATCCTCTATATTGGTTTCCAAGGGTGGTCCAGTCCAGTGTGGGAGGTGGGTAAATACTATATCCCGGAGGTACTGACACACAACATCTAGCTCACTTATTCTTTCTCTTTCTGGGTGGAGGCACCACATTATTTCTTGTTTTTCTAGGATCCCCTCCCCACATAGAGAAAGAATGATCTCAACCCCCTAAACCAAGTGGGTCATGGGGTGTGAACCCAGATACGACAACCTGGGGATACATACAGTTACACACTCCACTAAAAAACAAAGGCAAAGTAATTTCCCCAACTAAATAATGGGGCCAGAAGGTCAGCTGTTATGTGGCCCTAATTGATACATCTTGTGTATTTTGTCTGCTTTCTTAAGTCACAAACTACACAATTGTTTAGCGGCAATGCAGTTTAAATAAGAGAACTGAAAAGCAGCCAAGTAAGGCTGACCATTTCTATTTAGAAAGCCAAGCAGAAAAAGGAGACTGATCAGTTTTGTGCACAGGGCCATAAATGTAAGTGACTAGCACAGTGAGTTTGTGGAAGGAAATGCAGGAGCTGAACTTGATGACCTCTGAACCCAATGGTACTAAAAGGGATGGTATAGCCTTGAATTATGTAAGGCAGGGATCCAGAGGGATGCAGCCAGCATAGGTTTCCATTTACGGTACCAATGATGCCAGTACAGTGAATCTACTGTTCAGGAGTTTGATGTATAGCAAGATGAGACCCATTATGATGAATAAGGAGTTAAATCTAATGTATAAGACTGTCAGTATTGCTTGAGCACATGCAGCATTTATTTTAGACATAAAAATTGTCACTGGTCCACCATCACACAAGCTGGAGTTAATGTATTCCTCCATACACCATCTGCTTTTGCATTGTGAAATGCCTTTGCAACTTATAACATTGTGTGGAAGGAAACTGCAACAGCCAGATATCTTACAGATGCACAAGGGCAGCAAATATGTTACCAATAACACATAACAGGGTGTGCATTATGCAGGGCCCCACGTACACCATGGCAGTGGGGACCTACATTCCATGGTAGGACCAGATGCTTTCATATAGACTATGAGTAATTTTCTAGCAACTCTGATGGGCTTTGCATTCTGTGGCAACTGAAATGAGCCCCAAATGAAATCCAATTGCCCTGAAAAATGCACTAAAAAAGACAACCTGGGGCAATCCAGAAGATGCACAGGCAAGGGAATATCAAGCAGTTCAGGTGCCATAATTTGGACTGGAGGTTGGGTATGGTATGAGGAATTGAAGGGTTATTTATTTTTGCAGTCTGTTTTATCCTCCCATATCTCCATCCCATCTGGCCAGTGCAGTTCTAGCACAGCAAAGCTCCTGTAGATTCTTCTCTCTGCCTTCAAAACTTGCTTAATGACAAGTAGTGGCAGGCTGCAAAGCAAGACTGCTCCAGTGGCTCCTGCATACTGTATACCTGGGGTGACAGTTTGTAGTGTGCCACTCCAGTGGCCTCCGTACTCTCATACTTTTGCTTGAAACCTGGAGGTGACAGTTTGTGCGGCAGTGCTACTCCAGTGGCTCCCTGGGGATTTCATACTTTCTTGAAACCTGGAGGTGACAGTTTGTGCGGCAGTGCCACTACAGTGGCTCCTCCTGCTTGCCCACTTCAACAGTGATGGTGCTGTTTTCATCAAACTGCTTCAGCATCTCCGCTTGCACCCTGTAAGACTCTGTGAGGTAAGAGAACAACTGCCCATTTACATTAGATGAAGGTGACAAAGCTTCGCGTTTGTGTTTTGCAATTATTACCAGTACTTTATTCATTTACGGTTTTTCACTTGACAACTAGAACCCCTTTTTCATGACACAGACTTCATGAAGTTTCCCCAATGTTTGTAGAAGGCCATAGTGGTCATAGGTTTAAGGCTGAGTGCCATTAGTTTGGAAGGGGTAGCTGGACTGCAGCAGAACTTCCCATGATGATGGGACGTGTGGCAGAGGGCCAGTGAACCCGATGTTATTTTAGGCTTACTCACAATCATTTTAGTCAATTAGTTTGAGGCTTTCAGTGGTGCAGTCTTCTTTTACTGTACCAAACATGCTGCTTCTGTGGCAAGACACTGTTTTTGCAGTGATTGCCACAACCGCAGAATCGCAGTAAACATGGGTCCTTGGCATTACACAATATCACTGCATTCCTTATGTGCATATGGGGCATGAGGCTGCAAACCAAGTGCCTTCACTCAGTGTTGGAAACCAGTCTTAGAGTGCTGCCTGGCATATCCCTATCTGGTTGGCCTTCATATCCCAGCTTCATAGTGCTGTTTAAGAATGTGCAATTAGTTTCATTGTGCTACATGGTGGGCTCTATTTACTGGAGTTAAAAGTGTGCAACAGCTTATTCCTTTCTTGGTGGTCCTGAAATCACAGTTACATCTCATTGCCTCTCACTATTGCATGGCTAGGTTTTCATCCACTACATTTGCAGTGGGTTACATTGTGTTTCAGGCACTTGTTTCTGTCTGCATGCTCACTAGCTTTACTACTATTGGATCATATGCCACTGTCGTATCCTCCTAGTTTCCACTAAGTGGTAACCATGATTTTGCAGTGTCTAACAGCCTCCCTGAAAGACAACAGGGTAGAGATGATACATGCCTTTACAGTCCTCAGCTCTTGTACCAGATTGTCGGTCTCATAGAATGTCATAGGAGGTATTATACTGCATATTTCAGATAAAGAGTTAGAGTACTGCCTAAAACTATTATCAGTTTTAAAAGCAGTCAATTATTACCTTTTATATCTGAGGTACTTTCCTTTTCCCTTTGGTTAATTAGAAGATTGTTTACCTGATGTTAGTAGGTGGGCTGTGTGGGACAGCACTCTGCCTGGCAACTGACATATCTATCTCTATTCCCCTCCCCACTACATCATCAGCACTGTGACATCACTGACTGTGACACCACTACTGCTTAGGAACAGCCACCAGTAGCTGCCAGGTTATTCTCCAGTGATATCACTGTCCTAGGAGCAGTTCCACACATCCAGCACAAGATTATCACATAGAAAACGTTCTAATGAGCAAAAGGAAAAGAAAAATATTGTAGAAATAAAAGTTACAACTGACTACTACTTAAAATTTGTGGTATTTTCCTGTCTGCCTGATTTGGCTCCACTAGCTCTTTAAGACTAGGTCATTTAGTCCTGTTGCCCTCTCGTAGCTCCTTATTGCTGGGACATAGGGCCCAATTCTCAAATGGGGCTTGAAGCAGTGCAAGCTGTGGCAGTAAAGCAGCTTGCACTGATGCTTCAATGGCAGGGACCCTGCACCCTATTCTCTGTTGGGCAGGGTCGGCAGCTAAGATTCATGACTTGCGGCAGCGGGGCTGGGCACCAAACAGGTGGCTCACCGGCAATCGTGTCACAAGCCACGGGGTGTCTGTGTGCTGCTCTGGTCCCTAATGGGCTAGTGGCCCCCATCCCAATCCTGATTGTGATTTTGTCTGTACTGAATAAACAGTAACATGCCCCCTTCCCAATCCCGATTTGTAGCAATAACTCACTGAATACGAATAACATCCCCCCTCACGATACCCAATCCTGCCAACAACTGCACTGAATACAAAATATCATGCCCCTCCTTGATCCCTGAGTGTGACTTTGTCTGTTCTGAACAAACAGTACCATGTCCCCTCGATGCCCGATGCCACCATTGTCACTATAGACCTGAAGACCCCTTAATCTGGTGGTCTAGTGGCCCCCTGCTGTCCCACTGCAGCAGGTAGTGCCCACCACCCAGCTTCCCCATCCCATAACAGAGCTGGCACTGGCACAGCTCTCTTCTCACCGCGGCCGGTGCAGACTGAACTGTCAGTCTGATTGCTGTACTTAGTATATGCAATTACATCAGTGTGTACATCTACATAATCAAACGTAAGATGTTGACTTCTTGCTATCAAAGCATGGCTCTGGTACTGACTCATCAATATTGTTTGACACTCCTACTCCACTTGTACCTTCTTGGGTTTGTTTTACTGTTTTGCTGCTTTATGCACTCGAATATAATGCATATTGTATGATTTGTATGTATTATTTGACCACATCTGTAACTTGTGATATTCGGTCTGTATTCATTCCTGTATTTGACATGTCTGCTTCCTGTGACTGTTGTAACCTCCCATGTCATGCCTGAAATAGGCATTTATTTATCTAGCGCACTTACCTGGTTAACAAAATGAAATAAAATCAACCCTAGAGTATGTTACTGCACTCCCCAAGTGCGAAATCTGGGCATGATTCTTTTTTATTTTTATTTTAAACTTATTCCTCAGCCAGCCCCAACGGCTGACGCCGGGACTATCAGCCCGTGCAGCTTCCACCTTCTCCAGAATGGCCTTGAGCCCTCGGTACCCAGCTTACCCCCATGGACGGGCTATGGGGAGTGGGGAAACACCCACAGACACTATTTTTGAACCGAGGGCCGGCCTGGAGAGGCTAATTGAAGCCGCTGCACGCTTCATGTAGGGCGGCCGACAGCGCGTCCATTTTCTGGTTTTCGGGGAGGGCGTGCAATGGCGTAATGACGTCTGGCCGCCTCAAGTCCTCTTAAGTGTCCGGTGGCTGTGTGGCTCCGGGCCTCGCCATGGGGTCGCTGGTGCTCGATCACTGACCCACCCTCCCCTGGAGAAGGAGGCAGTCCGTGGGTCGCCTCCATCCCTCCCCAGCCGGCCTCGACGATCCAGGTCTGCCTCGAACCCGCCGCCGCCGCACATGCGGAAATCCCACCGCTGCGCCAGCGGGCCGGCCCTGGGCATGATTCTTGATGACAGATTGACTTTTGAAGATCAGGTGTCATCTGTTGTCAGTAGTGGTTTTACCATCTGTGGAACATTTCCCCTGATTAAGCCCCTCATTCCATCCACAGACCTGCCAACACTAGTGCATGCCTTTGTGACCTCCAGGCTTGACTACTGCAACTCTCTGTATTTCAGGATCATGGGAAGGACCTTTGCAGGCTTCAGCTAGTGCAGAATGCAGTGGCCCTGTTATTGACGGGCCTCTTGAGGTCCAGTCATGTCATCCCATTGCTGCGGGCTCTGCACTGACTGCTGGTAAGGTGGAGGGTCCTTTTCAAGGTGGATCTTCTCACCTTTAAGGACCTATATGGACTGGGTCCTGGGTATCTGTCAGAGCTCCTGACACTGGTGACCTCTGCTCTCCCTCCTCTCCTCTTCAAGGGGCCTCCTGGATGTTCCCAGGGTTGGCTTAAGACCTCAGGAGATTGTGCATTTAGTGTCTCTGGGCCAACCCTGTGGAACCGTTACCACTTTCAGTCAGGGAGGCCCCTCGGTTGAGATGTTCAGGTGGAGCCGAGGCCCACCTCTTTGTTCTGGCTTTCCCAGCTTTCCTGCTCTAGTCTCCTTCTGTGACAGTCTGAAAGCCATTTTACCATTCTAATTTGTTATATTTAGTATTTATAAACTGTCATTGTTTTATTTATTTAAGTTGTTTCTTCCTATGCTTTGTTATAATTTCTGTTGGCACCCAGAGCCCCAGGATTGGGCACCCTACAAATAAAATTACCTTGCCTTGCCTTATAAAAGGTTCTTCAACAAAGAAGATACGTAAAAGATATAAGTAGCTCTGTCATTTAGCGAAGAGGAATTCTCATGTTTGCTTGCGCATGTGCAAAAACATCTTATGGCAGCAGCACATTTCAGAGGTGTGTCAGTGTTGTGGCCAAAGCAGGGGTCCACTTAGTGGGTGTGTCCTCAGCCACCAATCAGTGAGCATGCTGGTGATGACAGCAAACTTCAAAGAGAGTCAAGAGTTGGAACAAATCTGGGACTGCAATCTGGTGCAGTTTCAACACTGCAGCAGCAGATGAGAAGACTCTGGCCATCGCATTACAGTGCATTGTAATGGCATGGCTGGAATTACAAGCAGTTGCTCGGTGTGCCAATCCTGGTGAAACATTTCAACAAATAAAACAGCCACAGCATGGTGGCTTCTGCCGCCAGCCACACACCCCCGCAAAGCCAACAGCATGGGTGCCTAATCCCTATGTCAGCATGTATTCCCTCCCCACAGCCACATTGTGGCACACTGGGAGCCACCCCAGTGTGCCCAGACTTTTAATTTTATCAGCACTGGGTTGCCAACTCCCAGTGTCAGATGCCCCCATGCTCAATTTCTTTGCTGGCAGGGGTGCCAAATTCTAGTCAGCATCATGTCCCCCTCAAGCTTGCCGACGGGGTGCCCAATCCCATTGGTATCATGCCCCCAAACTCATGTGGCTCACTAGAGCCCACCCAGTGTGTCCACAAGTGTTTTCTTTTATTTTTAACCTATAAATAAAGAAAATGGTCCCCTGAGTGTTTTTTTTTGGTTTGTTAAACTGTAAAAAGAAAACCATCCAGCGTCATTTCCACAGTTCCACCTCCCCCACTCCAACTGTCCCACTGCGTATCCACATCCCTGCACTCCCCTCACCCTTACTTACCCTCCAGAGGTCAGGAGCAGTGATCTGTGGACCGAGGCGCATTTGCACTCTTCAAAGTCGAACTACGAACTGAGGAATCAGGTAAGCACTGTATAATGGGAGTCATGGGGGCTTCAACTTAGGTTGATGTCTCAGCCATTTTAGGGATTTTTGGCCCCACATTTTCAACATGGCGTTCTTGGGAACCCACCTCATGAACATGTCACTGTCATTTTGTTTCTCAGTCCGAAAGGTGATTTCACTGTCACTATGTGGAATGACCTTTCCAGGACAATTAACAAAATGACAATCTACTATTTATGAGGTGAAGCCCATATTGAAAATGTGAATAATTAAAAAATGACGTGTTATGGCATGCATTGCACATTTTTACACACGCTTGTAACAGCCAGTTTTTCATATTTTCACTCCAGATTTTCAACATTGCCATTTTAACACCTTCTTATGAACAGTACAGCTGTCATTTTCACCTCCTGCCAGAAATTTGTTTTCACACCTGTAGTGCAAGAATGGCACAGTTCGCGGTGTGAAATCAACCTTCAGGATGGATTAACAAAATCACAGTGCCACTCTTCATGAAGGGAGGTCCTAAACGTCCATGTTAAAAAATTCCCAAAATGACCATGTTACCGATGTAGCGTTGCTCAGTTTCTATGCAACTCATAACTTTGCAAATTTTTCATATTTTCACTCCAGATTTTCAACATGCCATTTTTCCCATCTCCTCATGAACAGTACAGCCGCACTTTTCACATCCTGCCTGAAATGTGTTTCAAACCTGTGGCACTGAATGGCATTGTTGCTGTGTGAAATCACCTTTCATGATTGAGTAATGAAATGATAGTGCCACTGTTCATGAGGTGGGGTCCCAAAAGCCAATTTTGAAAATTTGGGTGAAAATACCAACAAACACCAGCGGCGTTAAGGTTTCCAACACGTAACACCCATCTTGTAGAGACTGACAGGCATCAGAGGTGTGACTTGAGTTCATCATCCATAATGCTCATGGCATCCTACCCCACCCTACAGCCACTGACAGGCATCAAGGTGTGTCTTGGGGCCTTCAGCCCCCACCCCATTCTCCTATACTGCACCCATCTCAGCTTATTTCATTATGAAATATAGGTTGAGCATAAGGGCTGAAGACCCCAAGCACACCACAACACCTGTCAGTGTCTGCAGGGTGGGGAGGTGGAGGGCATAAGCGTTATGGCCAATGACCCAAAGGCACATAGCCAACACCTTCAGTCTTTGCAGGGTGGGGTGGGGTTGGCGCCAGTTCAATACTTTACTGCCATTCCTATTATGCATCTCTAACTCCTGCACTACCAGTGCCAATGCCAGCAAGCAAATATTTGGCATTGGCAAATGCTTGTCTCTTTTAGCCAAAGTCTTCAACTGACTTTTGTTTTGCTTGTTGTAGTTTCAACTTCCACCACCAGATAGCACTCTGCATTATCTGGTTGTTGATTCAGTTTGCATGGCACCTTGTATTTATTAAACAGACATTAACATCTGTACATGCTGTAACTATTAGTACATTATATTGTAATTTATTTAAAGACTTGTCAACTACCATTTTTATGTTCTCTTTTACCTCTCCTTGTCTTGTGGGTCAGGCCTTCCTTCAGTCCATTCATAAGCCCTTGATCCCACACCCTCAAGAGCAGATGTAACTGGCACAGATATATGATACCAGCTGCCTGTCCCTCACATACTGTCCCTGAATCCCACATCCACTGGAGAGGTCACCACTGGCTCACAGATAGGATATCCACTACCTGTCACATCACATCCTATCCCTGGATACCACACCGCTGGAGCAGTCACCAGTGGCTCATAGACATGATATCTACTGCATGTCACTTCACACACTGTCAGTGAATGTCACACACACTGGAGCAGTTATCACTGGCCCACAGATAGGATATCCACTGCCTGCCATCTCACATACTGTCCCTGGGGAGAGAGAGAGAGAGAGAGAGAGAGAGAGAGAGAAAGGATATTCTAATGACCTACAAATACACTGGGAATATAATACAGCTGATCTCAAAGAGTTAGTCAGCCTGCAAGGACTGGCAAATACCAGTGATCACAGTCCAAAACTAGTAGACAGAGGATCACTTAGAAACCACATGATGTTTTTCTTTACAGAGGGTGGTGAACCAGTGGATAGACTACCATGGAAGGTGGTGAATGCTGGCTCAATAGCAGACTTCACCAACAAAAGTGATAGACACAAAGGGGTAGTGAAAGCCATGCAGGATTATGGAGTGCCAGTGGAGGAGGAACATTTTTAAACTAGGAAGAACACCAGGATGGATGAAAGTTCACTTTTGTCCTTAAATATCTATGCATCTTAAATGTCAAAATTCAAACAATTTGGATATTTCTACTCTCCTAACATCCTTTTATGGATCCTATATACTTATACTACAAACTGCCTTGTTGGTATGCTAACTCCAAATATACTTAATGCCAGCCTGATCCATGTGCCTTATGTATCAGGTTTCCCCTCTGGTTGGTACAGGCCAACCAAGGAGTCAAGTCAGATGGAACTTTCCAGACCAGAGAAGGAGGCAAGGGACTCAGCAGTCCAGGTACCATGACTGGGGAGGGAACAGCATGGTGTAATCACTGCTTTCATCTGTTTACCTGTCCCATGTCCCAGACTTACCCACTGGATCATGGAATGAGAGGGAGACAAGAGATCATTCTGGATAATCAAACACAGGCGAGACCCACCCACCCCCATACCTAACTGGAACATCCTGGCAGAAAACTAGACCTGTGATACAAAACATCACATGTCATCATCCAGCATCATGGTAACAGCAGGATTTCACTTCCATATCAAGGGAAGCATAGTCCCCTGTGCCACCAGGCAGCAGTTATAAAGCAGTAAGAGTCTGTCATCCTCCCCATCACAGGAGGCATTAATGGTGGATGCTCAGCACTAGTTAGTTTTTAAATACCATCAAAACTCCTCATGTTCTAATTTAACCCTATTTGATTCAAGAAGGGAATGTATTTTATTTTTATTTTATTCTTTTGGTAAACAGGTAAAGCCACAAGTCACAAGTGCCTGTTTTCAGGGTGGTCAGGAGTACTGGGATGGTTAAGTGACTTGCTCAGAGTCACACAGTATGCAAGTGGAGGTTGTGGGAATCAAATCCATGTCTGCTGGATGTACCAAGCTCATTCGCAGCTCATTACCTTAACCTCTAGGCTATACTGCCAATACTCCTGTAGATGTGTGTGTCAAGAAGGAACAGACAATATGTACAGAAGTATAAAGAAGGGAATACTCCTGAACATACATATAAAGGAGAGATTAAAGTTACTGTACATATGTATCAAGAAAAGAATAGGCTTCCTGTACATATATACCGAAAGGGAATAGGCTCCTTTATATGCAATATGTGTCAAGAAGGAAATAGGCTTCCAGGACATACTGAATGTATAAAACGGAGAACAGGCTTTCAGTACATACATATAAGAAGGAATAAACCCATGCACACATGCATCGAGGAGGATTAAGTCCCTGAACATATGTATCAAAAAGGGAATAGGCTTCCTGTACATATACACCAAGATGGAAAACCTTCATGTCACATTTGTATCAAGGAGGGAATACATGCACACTATATACAGTATGTACTAAAGAATAGAACAGACCCCTGTACATATGTATCATGTTCCAAAGGAAATACTGCCATCAAAAATGGAGAGCAATGAGTACTAATGCCCATAGTCTGGTAACAAGCTTCCTGAATTAGTGACCTTGATGGAGGAGGAACATCTGGATATCGTGGCAGTCACAGAAACATGGTACACAAAACCATGACTGGGACATAAACATACCAGGATACACTATCTACAGGAGGAACAGGAGGGTAAAAGAGGAGGAGGATTCTTTACATAAGGGAAGGAATAAAACAACAGAACAAAAGGGTGAATAGGGAGGAGAAGAAGCACTGTGGGTAAATTTGGAGACAGGCAATGGCACCACAATCCACACAGGGTTGTATACAGACCCTTTCTCAGGGGAGGAAATGGACAAGGAAATGATAGAAAGTATACTTAGAATGGTAGAAAAAGGGAGATATTGTTGATGGGTGATCTGAATATGCCAGATGTTAACTGGAGGGCAGTTGCAGCTGCCACTTTGAAGAGTGGAGTTATTCTAGCTGTCCCACAGGGGCATGCCTTAGACAACTAGTATTGGAGCCCACTCAGAGGGAGCAATATTAGACTTGATTCTCTCAAATGGAGATGGAGAGGATCACAGATGAAGTGGTAGCCATCTGGGAACTAGCGACCATCGAACAGTATGGTTCACAATAAACACAGCAATAGAGTCAAACCATACAAAGACAAAAGTACTGGACGTTAGAAAGGCTGACTTTGCCAAAATGGGTGAGTGCCTAAGGAATGCACTAGCAAATGGGCAGGAAGGAGCGGTGAAGAACAATGGGGAATAATAAAACTGCCATCACAGAGGTAACGAGCCTTGTGTGAAGCAAATAAACAAAACAAAATGATGTAAGAAACCACTATGGTTCTCAAAGGAAGTGGCAGTGAAGGTTCAAGAGAAAAGAAAGCATTCAGGAAGTACAAGGAATCGCAGAAGGAGCAGGACAGAGAACTGTATCAGTTAAAGCAAAAGGAGGCTGGGAAGGCAGTCAGAACAGCAAAGGCCCAAACCAGGAAAAGATAGCCAACTCAGTTAAGAAGGGGATAAAACCTTTATAGGTACATCAGGGAGCGAAGGAAGACCAAGGAGGGATAGTGAGGCTTAATAAAGGGAGGGAGGGTGGGCAGAGGGAGACTGTGAAAGGGCAGAGATACTAAACAAATATTTTGCTCAGTATTTACAAATGAAGAGGGGAGGTACATAAAACAAACAGTAGAAACACTCTGGATACAGAAGTTGATACCAGCCCATTTACAGAAGGAACGGTTCTGAAAGAACTCTTAAAACTGAAGGTGGACAAAGTAATGGGGCCTGATGGGATTCATCCCAGAATTCTAAAAGAACTAAGGGTAAAACTAGTGACACCACTGACTACCCTTTTAACAAATCATGGGAGGATGGGGTGGTACCCGAGGACTGGAGGAGGGCAGATGTGATTCCCCTTCACGAAAGTGGGAGCAAGGCAGAAGCAGGAAACTATAGACCTGTTAGTTTAACCTCAGTGATAGGGAAAATGATGGAATCACTTCTAAAGGAAAGAATTGTCAAGTTTCTAGAGGCCAGAAGGGCACAGAACCCCAGGCAGCATGGATTCACAGCGGAAGGTCATGCCAGACGAATCTGATAGATTTCTTTGACTGGGTGACCAAAGTAGTAGATCAGGAGGGCTGTGAACATAGCCTACCCAGACTTTAGCAAGGCATTTGACACAGTCCCACACAAAAGATTAATATACAAGTTAGCCAGCCTGGGAGTGGGTCCCAAGATGATATCCTGGGTAAAATTGGCTGGAGAATAGGACACAGAGAGTAATAGTAAATGGAGTCCACTCAGAAGAAAGGAGGGTTACTAGTGGGTACTGCAGGGTTCAGTATTAGGACCGGTCCTTTCATTGTCTTTATAAGCAACATTGCAGAAGGACTGGAAGGAAAAGTATGTCTCTTTGCAGATGACACAAAGATCTGCAACAGAGTTGATGCACAGGGTGGGGTGAAAGGATGAGAAGGGACTTGGCAATGTTAGAGGAATGGTCAAATGTATGGCAGCTTAGATTCAGTGCTAAGAAGTGCAAGGTAATGCACCTGGGAAACAAAACCCAGGGAAGAGTACACAATGGGGTGAGATACTAACAACAACAAAAATGGAAAGGGACCTGGGGGTAGTCATATCAGATGACCTAAAGGTGGGCAAGCAATGTGAGAGGGCAGCAAGGAGGGTTGGGGATACTGGATGCTTAGGAGAGGCATCACCAGTAGAAAACAGGAAGTTATTATCCTCTGTACAGACAGCTGATGAGACCTCATCTGGAGTACTGTGTGCAGTTCTGGAGACCAATCTCCGAAAAGACATTGACAGGATGGAAGCTGTCCAGAGGAGGGAACTAAAATGGTGCAGGGTCTGCACCGAAGACATATGAAGAGAGATGAAAGGAGCTTAAAATTTATAGCCCCGAGGAAAGGAAGGAGAGGGGACATGATAGAAACGCTCAAGTACCTCAAGGGAATTAACAAGTCCAAGAGGGTAGCATCTTTCAAAAAAGAGGTGCAAGAACAAGAGGGCACAATTTGAAGATAGACGGGGAAGGCCTAGAGGTAATTTGGAAGTATTTTTTCACAGAGAGGGTTGTGGATGCATGGAACGGCTCCGGAGGAGGTTGTGGAGTCAAAATCAGTGGTGGAATTGAAGCATGCATGGACAGTCATAAGGCAATTCTAGGGGTGGGGTAGAAGAAGTAGGCTGCTGGTTAACTAGGATCTGCAGCTTATCCAGTAGGTAGGGAAATGGGCAGACTGGGTGCAAAGCGGTCCTTATCTCCGTCACAATTCTATGTTTCTATGTTTCTAAGAAAGGAGTTTAAGGGTACTGGATGGGGTTTGTTACTGTCTAATGTAACTGGGATGAGGTAGCATTTGAAGAATGTCAGTACTGTGTAGAATTATTACTGAAGTATTTTCTCTGTGGGTATGTCACTTTAATGTTTTGTATTTATGTTTGTTTGGTTTCTGTTTTTCCAAATAAAACTCCCCTACTTTTGAGAAATGCCATGGGATCATTAACATCCAGCTGAACTACTACCAGAACAGGCAGATGGGACTCGTTTAATATCTCATCTGAAAGATGGCACCTCATGAGTGCAGTACCCCTTATGCTGCACCCCAGTGTCAGTACTGGGAATTAACCCAAGTGCCTGATGGGGCTAGAACCCACAGCCTTCTGATCTTCGGGCCTCAGAGGCGAGTATGCAGCCTGCTGATTACATATGAAAATGGTGTGAAGCCTGCTGATTACACTCAAGAAGTGAAGACTCCATGTATATAAGCATCAAATGGGGTATAAACTCCTCTACATTTCTTTTTCAAGATGGGAACAGATTTCTACACATAGCTATGAAGAAGGGAAGACTACCTGTGTGTGTGTGCAGAAAGTGGGGAATAGACTACCTGTACACAGAAGAGAACAGACAATCTACACAGAAGTATCAAGAAGGAAAACTCACCAAACTTACATATGAAGAAGTGAACACTCACTGTACATATGCACCAATTGAGGACTACACTCCTGTACACAAATGTCAAGAAGGAGACATAGTACCTTTACATATGTATCTAGAAGGAATAGACTCCCAGCTCATTTGTATCAAGAAGGAAAGACCCATTAATCTGGCCCAGAATAAAGCCCTACATTGTGGACTGGACTCATACACAGTACTGGCATTGCAATGAAGTATTAGAAGGGGTGTTTCTTTACTGAAGATACTATACGAACATATGAAACTGCCATCAGAAAAAGGCCTTAGTGGTCTATCAAGTCTGTTCAATTGTGCAGCTCAGTCTATTTTACTGAGCTGCCCCATCCCCTCTTGCCTCCCAGTGTGAACCTTCCTCCTTCATCCCATATCCCCATTGCCCTCCTCCCTCCCCTCCCAATGCCACTGTCATTTTTACCTGTCTCACGCCCCTTTAAAACTTCCCACTGTTTTCAAAGATACCACCTCCTCAGGCAGTTCATTCCACTTTGAAACCACCCTTTCCGTGAAAAGTGCCTCCTCATTTCTTTTTAAATCTACCCCACAAGTTTCAGACTATGACCCCTAGTGGTCCCTCCCTTTTAAATTGAAAATGCCTCACTCCAACCCTGTTTATATCCTTTAGATATTTCAAGGTTACTATCATATCTCCCTTTCCCTTCTGTCCTGCAAGAAATACAAATTAAGCTTCCTTAACATCTCATCATATGATTTGTCTTCCATACCCTGGATCATCTTAGTTGCCTTATGGGACGCCTCAAATAACCTAATGTCCTTCCTCAAATAAGGGCACCTGAACTGCACACAGTACTCAAAGTGCAGTCTATCCAATGACCCATACAAGGGCAGAATGACTTCCTCTCTCTCCTGGAAGTGATTCCTGGAGATGCATCCCAGCTTTTATTTACTTTGGCTGCCACTTACAACACTCACGCAGAGTGTTTCATGTCACCCTGACTATCACTCCTAGATCCTTTTCCTCCTTTGAGCTGCACCTGTACCCCCACCCCAGCCAGAAGCTGGCCCCTGGGTTCCTAGCTCCCAGGTGCATGACCTTGCATTTCTTGGTGTTAAATCCCAAGTGCAAGATGAGACAGTAAGCCAAGGTCCATTTTGACTCTGGTGGTTGTCATGATGAAGTTATATATCGTGTTATCCTATGACAACCATTGAACTGAAATGGCACAATGTAGGTTTGATAGAAATGGCCATCAAATCCTTATATATAAATGAAGTTGACACAAGATAACAATCAAGAGACTGGGGCCACAGAAGAAATCAGTATGAACATATAGAAGGACTGTCATGTGTTACAAACAATCTACTAGAATTTTAGCTCATTAACAGATCATACTACTTATACTGCAGTCCAAAAATCTTACCTTAGTATAGCATTACCATTGTAACACATTATCTGAATACTGCTTTAAAACCAGTTTATTAGCAGAGCATCCTCTTTAAAACCCTACCAATCTGAGCCATAGTATTACTATAGAACTGCCTGAGCATTAACAGGTACTTGTCTTTGGGGTCTGTCCTGGAGCTGTAGAGGACATGTTTTAGGCTAAGTAAGCAATAATACCCAACAGAATTGGGGTATTATGCTATACGGACATGGGGGCATAATGAGGCCCAGCGCCTCCAGGCGGAGGGCCCTTATAGCCCTGGAAGGTCCGTATAGCATACACCGCCCACCCTGGAGGGTATTATTGCACTTAGAAAATGGGCACTGTAAAAACATAAGTTAAATAAAAGAAAATTAATAAAAATTAGTTTAAAGTAATTTTGTAAAAAATAGTTCCTCCGCCTGCATTAGAATAATGTTGTTTTTTGAGTTAGGATCTTTTGTCCTACTGATACTCTTAAGTTTAAAAGTCTATCCTGGGAGCCTCTATAGTGAAGCAGGTCACCCATCAGCCATTGTTTTTTTTGTGAAGACCTTCAATTATATACCTTCCTAGCTATTCACTCTGCCCTGTATCTAGAAGTACGGGTATTCTAGCAACCTCGCAACCACTAGTGTTTTAAAAATATTGTTTAAACTGCAACTGCTTGCCTCATTGTAAAACACCGTTTCACAGGTTGTGGGCACAGATTTCTGCTGAGTGGTCTGCTTCTCCTCGGGATGGCTCTGAGAAAGTCTCGACAGTTGAAATGGGAGGCAGTTCTGCTGGGTGTCAGTGTGTTGTAGATCCAGTGTGGACGAGGCGCTGCCAGTGATCGACTTTGGTTTAATCTTCAGTGGCATGTCCCATCATGTTGCTTTTTGGCAGGAGAAAGCAGATCTGCAGTGTGGTATTATGTTGATGAGGGAGGGAGGGCTACTTGTAAATTTCAGCACTGAAGCCAAATGTGTTGAGGAAGAGAAAGCGCTAATGGTTGCACTATTGTGTGTGAGAGGTGGTACTTCTTAGTTTTCGTGCACCGCAGATTGATGTTCATCTATGATGGAGTCTAAATACCCTGCTGTCATACAGTAGCTACCGAGAGAGCGCTGTGTCACTGAACTGACTCGGACTAACTCCTTTTTTGTTTTCCATTTTTATGTGTGCCTGTCTTACCTGCCTACTAATAATTTGTTTACCTAAAAATAAGACGTTGGGGCCGCCAGCTTGCTAGATAACATGGGACAAAATGGTGGCGGGTCAAATTTGAAAATTCTAACTGGCTTCACAATTTCAGTGATTAGGTCAGTTGGTATTGGCACTTGTTCTAACCAGGGCTCTGTTGTCTGATACCTGCCCACCTTGCCAGGGTATCAGCCAATCAGAGCTCCTGAATTTCTAAGCCCATTTTCTAATGAGTTATACTTAGTGGAATACCAAACATCTCAGTGGTTCAGACTTTGGTGCTTTGGTTTGGATGTCTGACTTTATCTAGAGCTACCCACTTTCCAAAGCCTAAAACTGGGACAGTGACCATCCTGACTGTGACCCCCGTGTCACTCACTCTCTTGGGCATTGCTGGACAAGGCTGCACACATTCAATCATTTACATTTTCCCGCTTGCTCGACCCCACCACCCCACGGTAACACCAGTAGCAAACATCTGATTAGAACAAGACATCATTCTGCTGCAACAAGTTCTGAATCATGATGTACAGAATGTTAATTAAAAGCTAATTTGCTTTAAATTATGTTCAGACATTCCAGCTGCTCGCATTGCTCTGCCTGACAGTCCCATCCCAACCCATTCATGCTCACCTCCTTTGCTGAGCAAACTTTACTTCAGTCACTCCCACCATTGCACTGGATTGTTGTCACACAGTCCCTCTCAGCTGATCAGGTTTAGATACCTTAGTTCACTGCTGCCTGCCTCTTCTATGTCTGGAGTTCCTCTCAGCTGCTGGCAGGCAGATAGCCACACACTGCTTGCACTACTACCCAGTCTAATCTAACAGGAATGAAGGTGCTTTACAGTGCTCCCTAATGAACTGTTTGCCATCTGACTACCCACGATTTTCACATTCACAGCGAACGTAGTCACAGGGGCAGAAGTTGAAATTGCTGTCCAGCTCTGCAGAGCCTCGGTGGTGCTGAAATAAATGTCACCCGTGGCTCAGCAGTCAGCAAACAAAAAAAGGATAAGTAAGCAAAACCAGGACAAAAGTGAAATTTTGCAAAATTTGTGGTGTACTGGGACATGCCTTAAATAGGGATTGTCCAGGGAAAATCAGGATGCTTGTAGTGTCTTTATCATTTCTAAATTGAAACTCCATGTGCTAGTGCACATTTAATAAATTCAGTGCACATATGCATCAGATCGCCTAGGGTCATACGTCAGACAATGTTCAGATCCCCAAGTTCAGAGATATGTGGTCCCACACAGTCTGAACTACTACATGTCACTAGTTAAACCTGATTTTACATTAAAGAGCAGCTGACGATTCAGGAGAACTTTAACAAAACATAATATTTAAACACTTTTCAGCTTGTAGTTCACATTAGTTATGTATTTTTCCTGCCCATTGTTTTTACTCAGGTCATTTGCATGAAAGCAGGATAACTGTCCCTGAAAAGTTTATCTATTCCTACTGCTTTCTCCCTACTTGAGATCATAATGCACTGCATGTGACATCACAGTTACTCCTATGACAACAGATTGTGATGTCACAACACAGGATTATGACTTGAAGTAGGGATAAGCTGTAGAGGCAGATGAACGCTAAGGGACAAAGATCATATATTGATGCAAATTCCTCAGTAATAAATCATTGGGATGAGAAATCTATAGAATATATACAGAATGCAAGCTGAATTGTACCAAATTGGTATATTTTTCAAAGTTTTCGAGAAGATAGCAGGTCTTAAGATCCATGTGTGTCAAGTGCTGAGACATAGGCAGCTAAGTATTAACACTATGATCCCCATCCAATTGAATGAGTTGTCTTTTTCTCTCCTTTAGTAACCTATTCGAATGTGTATCAAGTAACCTTTCAGTAGTTCTGGACTGAATGTTCCTAAATGGCAGTATAAGCTTGTCATAGTTGAACCAGCTCCTTCCAAATAGGTTCTATTCTGAAGGAGAATGTAATATGCAGACACTGGGTCTCTTCACAGAATCCTGTAATATTCTACCTTGCTAATAATGTATGGTGTTTTAAACTGCTCAATACAGATAAGGGTTGCAGACCATATTTTCATAACTTTTCAGCCCTGGCTGGGACCTAATATCTGCCACATTACTACGGAAGACTCTCTCCCAGCCATACTATGTATCTGAGGCCCCATACACAGTTGCACTGTGGTGCCACAATGTGGTCACCCATTCCACTTTGCACCACAGTTAATTCTTGAGCCCTTTGGGGCCATATGAGTCACAAGCCTTTCTCCATGCCAGCAAAATGGCCATTGTACTGACACAGGAAAAGGGCTGAGACTGAGTGAAGCACAGTGCTATGCAGAGTTACCTCCTAGCCCTGGCACAGGTTGCTGTATGCTGCAAAATGCAGCATTGATGATGAAGTGCTAAAAGCAGCTCCACAGTGATACTGTAGGCATGTAGCAGCTCTGAATGACTCCACCATGGAACAAAGTAATGGCGAGGTGGGACCAAGATCAGCGTGGGACCAACTATGTTTAACCACTGTGCAGGGACTAGGGACGGAGAGAGTTCCACTAGATACCAGGAAATGAATTTAATGGCATGGTCAGTTGGGGAAAGGCTACTGAACCACTAAGGAAGAACATTGAGGGTCAAGACATACCTTTATCACAGACTCACAAGAGGGCTAACAGGGTCAGGGGATAAGTAAGCCAGTAGCTCCTTTACCACAGACATTTGGGCATAGCAGCATGCCATGTAACTGGCACACTGCCATGCCAAATGCATGTGGGTGCTACCAGTACAGTGATTGCAGTCACAAACACCAACTGCTACCACAAACATCTACCCACTTCCAATTGCATTGCAACTTAGCCACCAGAAAGGCTCCTCCCCATCTGGCTATAGTAGCCTACTGAATATGGCAGTTTTTGGGAGGGCAGTACTGGAAGCCTCTGTGTGCCCCTGAAGCTTGACACTCCTACTGTGAATGCGTATGGGGCCTCTGCTTTCTTCTGGCTGCAGGAAGTTTATCTCCAGTGCACTGTCAAGCAGGGTGGAACACAATGTCTCTGGTCATGGCCATTAGGATAGCAGGAGTTGAACTTCAAGTTGTGCATAGTCTTACTTTATCATACTACATCTACTTATGTATCACTTCTTAAAGCTACAGTAGCCCCAGAACGTCATCACTGCTAATCAAATATATTTAAATGGATTAATAAGGTATGAAAGATGTCCAGAGGTAGCGCTGGGTCTGCTTGGGTCTGTGCCCTGAATTCTTAGTGTTTGAATCTGAACTGAAATACTCAGAACTGAGTTCTGAACTCCCATGCTCCAGTGCTTTAAAAGTAACATCAGTTAGTTATCCCTATTACTGAAAACAGCACAAAAACTGAGCCTACACACAGTATAACTAACCTGTTAATAAACCTCATTTCTTAGAAGCATTGTTCACTATTAGTGATGGGAAACATTTTGATATATGGGTGTTTTGTCATGACTAAATTAGGAAGGCTTTCAAACTTGTCATCCTGAATACAAATGTAACACTCAAACTGATAACAGAAACAGATAAATGGATTTCACAATCCTACAAACCTTATAGACTAAATAAAGAACTCCGCTTCACTGCGATATATACTCATCATCACCAAATGATAGCACTAGCAGATCAGCCATTATTTGGGCATTTTTGTTTGTGAATTTTCCTAACACAATAAGTGTGTTGGTTATTTAATCTTTCAGATTACCTGTATCACAGCTGTATTCAAGAATCATTTCCATCATACTAAGTTGTTTGGGATAATTTATGTTTTGAAAAGGCATATATAACTGCATCCTTTCTCACATGTTTTACAATATATTTGCTGCCCAGAGGAGAGTAATGTCTGTTTTCATTGGGATCCTGCTTTTCCCTATTTGTACAGCTTGGTGGACTAAAGCATTGAGCGCTTTAATGACATGCCCAGGATCACAGCATGAGTAAATGACACTGGTGGGATCTGAATATGGGTATCCTGATTCCCAAGTCTGTGTCCTAGCCAGTAAGACTAAGTTGTTCTTTTTGTTCCGCTACCTTTGTTTCTTTCTTTCCATTTCCTCCCTTCCCTTGACCCTCCTGTTCACCCACTCCTACCCATTTCCTGCTATGTTATCTACGTGTGCATGCACAAGCAACATATTGTGGTAGCTTGGAATAGCAGGTTTTGGAGGTGTGGTCATGTCAGGCCAATGGCTGGGCTCTGTGGCACAATGAGACAGCACGCTGTCTATGACAGCAGTGCAAAAGTATGCCACCAACTTGAAATGATTTTGCTGCTGCAATGAGGAGCTCCTCATTGCAGGGCATGCCTTGCCTGCTGAACAACATGGCTACTATGGTGGGGCTGTCACGTCCAAGATCGCAAAACCCATAAGAATGTAGCAACTGTGAGCAGAACTATTGCTCAGTTAACAGTTTCCTTCCCCACTCCCTTGGTGCCACAACCAGATGCCTGGAAGAATAAAGCCAAGGAATGCCTTCTGACTCAGCAGCTTGTTTTGTTTCCTTCAGACGCTCTCCATTCTGAATAGTAAGTTAAACAAAACAAGTTGGCATGGATGTCGGCAGGCATACGCACCTCGGCATACTATTTTCAGATGGTGGGTAGCATTTTTTTTTTTTATTTCCTTCCCACCCACGTAGCTGTCTAATTTTGTTTGTGGATTGTCCCTGCCAAGCTGGACCAAAAATATAATGGGCTATTTCCGGGCTGCGAGCCAGGGGAAGGGAGTAAGTGATCACATACCTTGGGGTGTGTGACTGGGCTAACTGTCGCGATAGCAATGTCTTCAAGCTGAGTGGCGGTGAGCCAAGGCCAAGTCACAGTAATACTGCAATTGGTGGAGGCAGATCTGAGCTCTTTAAACTGGCAGCATAAAATTACGCTTTTTCTGGACTCTATTCCGTAGTTATTTTGGATGGACTGGCTATGATTTAGCATCGGAGGTGGCAGCAGCATTTTGAATGACCAGCAAGATTCTGCAGCATCGGTGGTGAGCGCAGCAGAAGAATTTGCAGCGGACCCTGCCTGGTGCCCTAGAATCTGAACTGAGTAAAGAAGAAGACTGAACTGTTAAGAGAACAACATGTCTGCATGTTTTAATACAGCAGATCGAGAGGAGTACAGCAGATCCATACATAAACATTAACATTTTGTAGTTGCAGCAAAATCACTGTTCTGCTTTTTAGTCCAGATTTCTGTCTTCCTCCTTCAAGAGTCACTGCACATGTAAGGTTCATTGGGGATGCCGGGGGATGCTGGGACAGTAGATGGCCATAGCTTCATCGATTGTTTATTTTTAAACTTATTCCAAATGAAGTGAACATGTACTTGTCTGTTTTCATTGTAAAGAGAGCCTGCTGTCTCTCTGGGACTGCTCCCTCCCCGTGACTCGAGTTTCCTATGTGTTGAAAGTGGAACAGTTTGTATAGTCTTGGACAGCACTCCTTAAATAATACTTTAGAGCAGAATCCATGAAAGTGTGGTTTATGTATGTTAAAACAATCTTTTGTAGCAAATGTGGTGGGAAAACTGCAGGTTACTTGTTCATTTGCAGTGCAGTTATGAGTCTGGTTGCTACTGCTTGACTAAAGCTTGGTCCATGAGATTTTACCATTTCAGGATCTAGCAATAAGCCTTTAAGCTTTTAATGCATGTGGGGCTGCTGGAAGGGTAATAGTGCTGATTTTGTCATGTTTGCCTTAATAGTTCTGCCTGTGGCTCGCTGCCCCTCCCCATTGATAGAGCTACAGGTAGCAGCGCCACCCTGACTGACAACACACACCATGAACTCTCTCCCAGCCTTGGTGTTTTACTTTGGACTTGTTTTTCACAAGCTGTGTAGACAGCAGCAGCCACCAAAGCCCATCTGTTGGCATTAATGTGGACTAGTAGTGACCAGTCTGTCTGGTTGGAAGCAGCTCAGAAACATCACATGCCAAAATGCAAGACAAATTATGCAATTATTACAAATTTCACAATACTTAACTTTTCATACACAGTTGCACAGCTTATATAGACACTGTGTGTGAAAACTAAGTACTGGGAAATTGACAGCTCTAGTATTACAAAATATTACCTGGTGTTCAGTTATCTTTTTGTAATTTACAATGGTCACTGATTTCACGAACTTCCTGAAGGAAATCAAAATGCATTTTTCCCATCAGAATGTGTTTTGCAAACTAAAAAAAGATCTTATTAACTGTACTATATTTAATCACAGCTGAAATGTTCAGGTTTGCCATTCTAAAAAAAAAGGAACAGTTTAATATGAAACTAAGAAAGTCCCGAATCCATGAGTAACAGAGCACAGTGAATTGCAATGCAGTAATGTTTATTGTTTTAGAAGTGGGGACAAACACAAGATAAAAAGTAGCAGGAATGTATTATTATGCACCAGAGAACAGCAAACATTTGACAGCATCTGGGGACCCTAGGCATCCCCCAGACCCTTGGCCTGTTGTTTTGGGGCTTGTGGCTCAAATTATATTTCATGCTGGCCTTGTCTCTATGGAGTAAATTATTTTATTTTTTTTCGTGAATGCTTGACATCCCAAATGTATTTAGATATTGTCTGGTTCACTTGTTGCCAGAAGCTGGTAGGTGGGTGTACTGGCAGCATCCTAAAGATGTATAAAATCTTGACAAGATAGTCATTCTAATTATTCTACTCATGCCCTTACCGCCGAGGTAATTTACTCACCCTTCCACATCTCTTACTGCATTTCTTAAGATTGCTTTAATGATTTTTTCATTTAGGTGGTTTAGATTTTTTTTTGTCCAGTCTCAAATATCAGACCCCCCATTGGAATGGGAATGTTCCGTTTTCTGTGGATTGTATGAGCCACCCAATAGCAAGCTCTTGGCTCACCAAAATTATTTTTAAACTGATATGTGGCTAAAGTTTGCCAACGTGTCCACAGAGGGGAGTGATGCCTTAGGCTCTTGTAAACTAATAAGGTGTTGTCAGCATATAGGGCAATTTTGTGGGATGTGGGTCCTACCTGTATTCGGTGTGTCAGTGTAGATTAGCTGGTAGCACATCTGCCACTGGACCAGAAGGATCATGGATTCTTATTATGCATCTTTCTAACTCCTGCACTACCAATGCTAATGCTAATGCCAATGCCAGCAAGACAACATTCGGCATTGACACATGCTTGTTTATCTTAGTATTCATTAGAACTGAATTATTTAATGATATTGACTGAAATCCTATAAGCAACCATTGCCAATCAGTCTCGCTTCAGTGATGAGTAAATTAATGGAAAACCTACAGAAAGAAAGACTAATAGAGTGTCCTGCCAGATGAACTTAATAGATTTCTTTGACTGGGTGACCAAGGAAATTGATCAGGAAGGGGAGGATGTATGCAGCACATTAACAAGACGTTTGACACAGTGCCACACAAGAGGCTGATTAGGAAGCTGGCCAGCCTTGGAATGGGATTCAAAGAAGAAAATCATGTTAGAAGCGGGTTAACAAATAGGAGGCAGAGGGTGGTATTTAATGGCACTCATTCCAAGGATGGGAGGATGACCAACAGAGTACCACAGAGCTCACTACTGGGACTAATCCTCTTCAATATCTTCATAGGAGACATCGAGAAGAACCAGAAGGGAAGGCATGGCTTTTGCAGATGACATCAAATCTGTAATAGAATGGACACTCGAGAGGGGTGGGAAAATGCACAGGGACTTTGGGAAGCTCAAGGAATGGTCAACAACATGACAATTCAGATTCAATGCCAAAAGTGCAAGATAATGCACCTAAGGTACAGAATTCCCTGTGCTAAGTATAGGATGGGTGGTGGTACTGACAGTCACTAAACAGGAAAGGGACCACAAGGGTATCACATCTGAGGACCTCTGGGTGGCAGCACAAAATGATAAGGCAGTGGATTGAGCTAGTGGGATGCTGGAGTGCATAGAAAGGGGCTCTCCAGCAGAAGGAGGGAGGTGGTGTTGCCATTATGTCACTTGTGGGTGCAACCACAGCTGGAGTACTGTGTTCAGTTTTGAGGCCACATCTCAGAAAGGAGTCAGTCCAAAACACACATAGGTGTGGTGCTGTGTTCCAAAATAAAAGGCTCAAGCAAGGAGATGCTGCTAAGTGGATTTACAGTATTGCGCAAAGACACAAGAAAAAATATAAAATGCTGACTAACTTGGTGCTTTGCCTTCTCTGAGCCTTCTTCACACCCTTCAAAGAAGGTTTAGAGCAAATAAGTGCCAGAGCAGGCAGCTTTCTGTTGGTTTGACTGAGAGTCTTGATGGAATAATACACTTAGCGGCACTCTCCTTGCTTAAGCCTTTCCTGTTGTCAGTGCAGCACTGCTCCATTGTGTGGTTTCTGGTTGTGGTTAGGCTATATGTAGCTTGGCAGCAGTGTAGGACCCAAAAGTGCATTTCTAACATGTGAGTCTGGAGGTGATCCAAAGGGGTCAACTAAAATGTTGCATGGTTAGCACAAAAGCCTTACAAGGAGAGACCAAGCGATCTCAATATGTACACCCTGGAAGAGAGGAGAGAGAGAGAAGTGACCTGATAGAGACCTACAAGTACCTCAATGGTGTTAACAAGAGTGCAGATGGGGAGACTTTTTCAAATGAGAACAAGCACTAGGGCCAGGGGCATGCAATGAAGCTTGAAGTGGAGTTCAAGGATGATGGAGAAAATATTCCTTCACTGAAGGAGTGGTAGATGGCTGGAATACTTTGCCAGTGAATATGGTACAATCTAAAATAGTGGGGGCTTCAAACATGCATTGGATAGGAAGCAGGGAGGTGGGAGTGTTGCTGGAGACCAAATAGGTTCTGGGAAGACAGAATAGGCAGGGAGCACCTGGGCAAACTGGGTGGGCCAAGTGGTCCTATTCTGCCATCAAATTCTATGTTTCTGTGAAATAGCTTGTGCTTTGCTGGTGGGTTCTACCTCCCACACAGTGAGGTTGTGTCTTAGGTGCTCCTTTCTACATAGTCTATCTCTTTACTGAGTTCACTTCAGATTACCTGGGCTGTAGCTCAGTAAGTAATATCATGATGTTTTCATTTAGGTGGAGAACAGTTCCAGAAAAAAGAACCAATGAATTAACAAAACAGAACTAAAATTTACACTGTACCTAAAAAGCCAGATTACCTATAAGAGCCTCATCATCAAATATTAAAACAATCTTGCCAACCAGCCCATCAGAGCAGTTGTGGTGCTACAATTCATGTGGCCACTGAGCCCCCATTCAGGAACATGCTTGGGTGAGGGTCAGCCAGGGAGAAGAGGCTCAATAGTCCCAGGGAACACTCTCCTCCTTCAGGGAGGGAGGAGGGTCACTGCCTTGCTGCAATACTACCACCTGGGTAACTACAAGTGGCTCTGCTGCAGCTAGGGTTGCTGGGGAGGGGAGACATGCCTGAGGCTAGATCATCATGCACACTCAACATACATGTTCCCTTGGCCTTCCTTTTATGCTTGTGTCTCAAGCCAGGAGAAAACTCAGAAAACACTCTAGCTGGGCAGGGTGATGCTCTTTCTTGACTCACAGGCTTCATACCATCCACTGCAGCACCATTCCACACCACCAGTGCTGGCTTGAGTTGCATCAAGGTGAATGCCCCTCCCAAAGGTCCCTGATGAAGAGCCCCACTGTGACGGTTAAGCCATGGGGACAAAAAGTTGTGCTAAGGTAAGTCCCAGGGAAGATGGATGATGGGGCCTGGGGTCAATGGAGAGCAGAAACAGGCAGGCTAGTGGACAGGGTTTGATTGTATATATATATATATATATATATATATATATATATTTATACACACACACACACACACACACAGTATATAGATATATATATTCATAGCAAAAACTCCATTTAATGCATCAGTTAGGGTTGTTCCACAGCAACAAAGTAGAGACTGATAAGTTAGATTGAAACCCCTGACTGCCATTTCACCTCAATCGGCAGGATTGCCAGGTCAAGAGTTCTAACTCTCACCCCATCCCATGTAAATCTAAGGTAAGTATAGGAGAATGGGGTGAGAGTTAGGACCGACGACTCCCAATGCACACCCTGATGCTGGTTGGGGGCAGGGTGGAGGGCAAGGGGGTTTTCAACCTAACATCGAATTTACAGATTTACAGATAGTTATCTATTTAATCATGGTCGGGGGACCACTAGACTACCAGGGATATTGAAAACATTATTTTTGTATTCAGATGGGCAGAACTAAGCCCCCTGAGCAAAACACACCTCATTTAACTTTGTAGGGCACCCTGGGCTGAGAAAATACATTTTAACCTGGCCATCTCGGCCCTCACTATGATGCATGATCATGATCAAAGAATCTTACACAAAGAATTTGCAGGCTCGCGATCAAAGATAGTTAGCGAGCCACAAACTAAGATTTTAAAAGCTCAGAACTCTTATTTTTGACCGATTTGGATCAAACCAAAGCCATGGCTCGATAGAGCAGAGTCCCTGCAAAACCCATCCAAGTTTTACTTCAGAAGTGACCCCTGAGCCAAGATATTTGTGTTTTCCGATTGGAAAATTGAAAACAAGATGGTGGACCTCACGATTAAAGAATTTAAAAATCCTCGGACAAAGATTCTTGAACCGCGAGGCTGCAAATTCTTTGATCGCCAGGTGGGATGAGATGGCCAGAACCCCATTCTTTGTTCACAAAACATACATATACATTTTCCCATTGGCTTATAATAGGAACTTAAAGTGCCATAACAATTGAATGCCTTAATATTTTTTCACCAAACAAAAGTGGCATGTCAGACCACCAAAGCTCTTTTAAAGGAGCCACCTTACAGAGTGGCATGCCACACAATGGCCATGCAGGGACACATCCAAAATCCCAAAAGCTGCCTCCAAAATGGATAATTTCGCATTTTTCAGCGTTTACACGAAAGACTGTAAGTCTGATTGGCACACAATTTGGCAGATCAAGATAACTACCATGTCCTACTGTGCATTCCAAATTTCAGGCAAATCCATTGAATGGGTCCAAAGTTATTAATGCCCAAACGCTTGACTTTAGTATGTAAGTGACTGCTGAACTCTAACTATAGTGGCACAACTGCGCCACTATAATACATATATATATATATACACAGTATATACACACACACACAATAGGGGTGAGTGGTAAATGAGTGTGATAAATCTTGTTAATATATGGATCATAAATGTAATATGCTTCTAAAGCATACAAAAATATGCAGTAATACTATCAATCCAGTGATAATACCACACTTCAAGAGTGATAATACTCATCGCTCAGGTCCCTTAATAGTATCGCTCGGGACCTGAATGATAGTATTATCAGACAAGGTCAACAGTGCATGCCAGTCTGTCTGCCCATGTCTCCAAGCGTGCCTCCATTGGCCCCCTTTTCCTGTGTGGCAGAAACATTTTTTAAACATATGGACAGTTTCGTTAAGCGAGACCGCTTTCTTCCGAGGATTATTTAAGTAATTTTTTCTTTATGTTGCAAAAGGGACATATGGTCATGATCCTACCTTTCCAAACACAGAAAAGGTAGGATCTGTGCTAAACAAACAAAAAAGCCATCTCCAGCCAAAACCTGTGTATGTGTGATGGAGAGAGCGGGAGAGCGACTGAAACTCTGTGGTGTTCGGCCAGCACATAGAAAGTCCTCACTGCACAAAAACAGTCACAGACAAGAAAACAAACTTTGCATCCATATATTAAAAAATAAGGATAGCTCACTGGGTCTTACTGGTGAGTCATACCATCTCAAGGTTCTGGACACTGCAACCTTTCAGAGTTTCGCTGTTGAGGTTCCTACTTGTCCAGAATCTCGATGGTATTTCTCACTGGTAATATCCAGTGAGCTATCCATTATTCTCTACATAATTAATGGGTTTCTTTGCCATTGAGAGACCGTGGCATAATTTGCCGTATAAAGGAGCATTTATAACGGTAAACACGTGCACAGTTCTCTTCCCTCTGTGCATGCGTGCTGCAGCATCTCCCTTCTTGGCTAGCGCTCCTTCTGGCCGCAGCCCAGCCGCCAACCAAACAAGGTGGTAACTACGATTAAATATATAAAAACAAGAACTTTGCTCTTACAGAGATAGGGATACCAAAATATGATATATAACAGAAAACCCTGAAACTGCCGAAATGAAATTTGCCGACTGAACAAACTATACGGAACATGGCCACACTGAAACTGCTGCTATTTTATATAATTGCTGTGGCCAAAAGGGAGACAGTAATTATAAAATAAAATATGGGGTGAGTGTGTGTGTAAACTCAAAGTTCACACACGCCTGAGGAGTTAGATGCTTTGCACAAACTCCTCGAGCTTCATGGGGTTTATGTAGCATCTAACCCCTGGGTGTGTGTAAATTCTCATTAAACATGCCACCCCTACTTTATTCTATATTTATTTTCACCCACTGTGATAAATCCTGCTGCCTGACATTTGTACATACTGTGCTTACCTCATCAGCATTTATTTCAACTGTGCTGTTCTCACCCAGCAACACTCAAATTCTGCCCAAGTGTTGGAACTGCTTTCATGAAGTTAATGACAAGAAATGCAGCTCACCTGTCACACCTGCACCTGTAAGTCCCTCTTTCACTTCATCTTGTACACTTTATGAAATAGCCAAAGCAAGCAAACAGCAGCCTGAGTTTCATACTGAAAAGAAGCCAAAAAGAGCAAAGCCTTCCACATCCATGAATACCTCAACTACCAAAAAAAAGCCTGCTTCACCCAAATGGCAAGACAGTGTTTCAGCTTGTTTTAGCAGAATTTTCATTTTTGTCCTGTGTCTTCTTTGTTTATTCCACAAGATAAAGTGAAAGAAAAAAAGTTCTGGAAATCCTTATTGTATAAATCACACACTTGATGTGCAGTCATGTGCTATGGAAAATATTTTCATTCCTGCATGGACCTCTGGATACTTTCACTTGTGCCTGCACCTGCGTGAGTATCCAGAGAACGCCTGCAGGAGGAAAATATTTTCCATATCACACTCCTGACCATAATGTATCCTATATTTATACACATATATATATATATATATGTATATATATATATATATATATGTATATATATATATATGTAAATCTTACCCCAAAGCAAAGAGGTTTAAAGCACAAGTTATGAAACTGGAGACTCAGCAGACTTGGGGTTATAACCTACAAACATCATTTGCACGCTTATGGGACCTTGCTATGTCACTTAACCTCCCAGTGCACCAGAGATATGCCTGGAAATGCGTTTCAGCTCAGTGTACCTTTCCTGGCCAAAACAATCTTCAACAAACAACAAAAAAGGAACCAAAATGCTCACTTTCCTTGCGACTGATGATTAACTAGGCAGTTGAAAATCAAACAGAATCTAGTGGCAGTTGAAAAGCAAGAAAAGGTACTGCAGTAAAGTACAAGGTAAAGGAACATATCCCATAGTAAAAAAAAAAATGTTCTTGGGTGTCAAGGAGGATTGATTCAAGGCCCTTTAATATTCAGAAACCATGAACATAATTAAATAACTATTGTATATGCAAGCAGGTCTTCCAGAAAGCAGAGCGCCTCAATTTCCTGCAGCACTTGCAATTCAGTCAGTCCAGTAGAACTGTATTATCATTTCCTGAAACTAACACTGGACTTACGTGACCAACATTAAAAGGAGAGTGCTACTGTGTGGTGCAGGTACACTAAGAGCATGCCAGTGTGCTTAGCAGTATAGTCCTTTTAAAGCCTTTACTTCACTGAGTCTTTACTAAAGGAGAGATTGGCACTTATCCCAAAAACCTTCCTGCCAAATATAACAGATGGTGACAGACTATCACATACGCAAATCTCCCAGCTGGCAGAAACTATTTTCCTCTGAGAGTGTGTCTGTAAGTCATGCGGTTCATCTATGTTTTAGCAGTTCTAAGGCAATGTGACAACTCTGAAAATGTCCAATTGCATGAGTTTTAAAGCTCTTAGCAGGCTTTGCATCCTGATTCCACCACATTCCCAATGTTTGTCCTTGAATGTTAGACCACCTAGAGGGGATCCAACATTCAAGATCATCTACCACAAACTGGGCTCAGAAAATGACACGATCAAATAAAGGAATCAGACATACTTTTTTGCTGGAAACTGAGGAAATTGTTGCAAATACATCAAAATAGCTGAACACAGCATCTAGCCATTCTAGTGCATTTGGCATGGCGAGGCTACATCTGAAATTGGGACTCAGTGCCTGCATCGTCTTTTGAGAATCTCACCCTAATTTTCTGCACAGTATTTTTTGTTTTGCAGGACCTTTGCCTTCTATTTCCCCAGTTTCCTACAATTTTCTCCTTTTGAGATCATTCTGATCGCTTTTTCTCTGGTGTAAGCAAAGCATAGAAAGTGGTAGACACATTGAAAGCTGACATCAAGTAGTTGTTAAATAAAAGTACAAGGACAAACTTTCATGGTGCATAACACCTCTACATAATGGCTACAAATGAGGCTTTGTCAGGGCTTGATTTTTGAACTGTTGTGACAGTGTCTTGAGGAGCTGGTGGTGTGCAAGCTTCACTTGTGTGGTTAGACTGTGTTTTTCTTCTGGTCTGGAGGGCACCAGTTCTGCTTTGGGACCAGCCAGTGTGTGTGTGTGTGTGTGTGTGTGTGTGTGTGTGTGTGTGTGTGGTGGGGGTGGGGTCCTGACAACCAGGCTCTTTTAGTTGAATTTTAGATAAAATTCTTAAAAACTGGAATCTAGGTACAGTATGCTTTCTTTGGTTACAATCATAGGAACATACAAACATATATGAAGGCCAGCAGAAAAGGCCATTTGGCCTATACAGTCTGCTCATACTGCAGGGTTTATATTAACATACTACATACTAACATACTAAAATGCCAGCAGAATAGGCTAATGGTCTTTCGAGTCTGCTCGATTGGTCAGCCCCCACCCGGGTGCTGACCTTGCTGCCCCTCGCCTTCTCTGGCTTCTCCCTTCCCAGTTCCAGATATTCTTGCTGTATTGGATTTTGCTTCCAGAACCCTTCCCTGTACCTGTCCCAGCCCTCTTGAACCCCTCCACCATCTCTGCCTCCACAGCCCCTAGGCAGTGCATTCCATGGCTCCACCACACTCTCAGTGAAGTAGCACCTCCTTTCTCCCTGAATCTTCCTCCAGCTTCCACCCATGCCCTCTAGTGGCCCCTCCTCCTTTCAAGCACCCTGACTGTTCCTCCCCTATTTACCCTCTTCATGTACTTGAAGACCCTCATCATGTCCCCCAGTCCCTCTCTCTTCCAATGTGTACATATTTAGCTCTTCGAGCCTCTCCTCATAGGTCTTGTCCCCAAGCCCCAAATCATTTTGGTTGCTCTCCTCTGGACCCTCTCCAGGAGTTTAATGTCCCTCTTTAAGTGTGGTCTCCAAAACTGCACGCCAGTACTCAAGTGTGGCCTCACCAAGCAGTTATACAGATGGAGTATCACTTCCCTCCATCTAGAGGTGATCCCCTAGAGATGCATCCCAGCTTATTGTACTGACCCTGCCCCGATCCTCCCATTCATTCTATTTGCACCTCTGACCTTTACTTTCCCTTTAAGTCTAACTCAGTCTCTTGAAGCTGCCCACTGTCTTCACCCAGACTACTGTGGCCTCTTCCATCAGTGCATTCCCACTGGCCACCACCCTTCCATGAAGAAATGCTTTCTAACCTCCTGCCCCAAACTTAAGACTGTCACCTCATGTTTGGGTTTGCCACCAGCTTAAAAATACTCTCTGTACCCACCCTATTTATCACCTTCTAGAACATGAAGGTCTCAATCATGTCCCATCTCTCTTTCCTCTCCTCCAAGGAGGACATGTTCAAGGCCCCCAACTGCTCCTCATATGCTCTACCCTGCTGGCCCATGATCATCTTAGCTGCCCTTCTCTGGGCAGTCTCCAGCCGTTAATGTCCTTTTAAGGTGGAGCACCAGTACTGTATTCCCACACTCCAGAGGTGGCCTCATTGGGGCAGTATAACTGCCTCTTGCCTACTGCTAATCCCTGGCTATGCAGCCCAACATTTTATTTGCCCTGCTGCTGCTTTCCTGCACTGTGTGGAATGCTTCAGATCTCTAGTGATCATCACTCCCACATCCTTTTCCTCCTCTTTTGCTGATACCAACAGCCCTCCTTGCTTGTACTCTGTCCCAGAGTCTTTGAAATTCAAATTTTTATTGCTTTATAAAAATGTTAACAAGATAAGGAAAAAAGCTTATATGTATAATAGTCGGTACACACAAAATACTACCATACACAACTCTTAATACTCCTCCCACCCCCTTGGAGCGTGCCCATTCAAATAAAAGAGGTATTAGACATTCTATTGAAAACAACAGTAAGGAGAGTTAAAGTCAACTTACAAAGTTAATGTAGGTATAAAGCATAAAGTTTACCCCACTTTTGTCAAAGGATGCCAGTCTGTTATGCGAGCTAGCAATTAAACATTCTGTTATAAAACTTGATGAGAGTTCTTCAGCCTTTCATTATATGGTATAACCAGTTGGTTCATCCAGTGCTTGAGCACAAGTCTCTTGACAACAATGGATATCAGGGCCATGTGGAATTTTTGTTCTTTGACCCGGACATTGGAATATATACCAAGAAGCCATATTTCAACTGTGAAAAGGTCTGCTAGTTCCAATAAGGGGCCCATTTTAGACTGAATCGCTTCCCATAGTGGGGCAATTTTTTCACACTGCCAGAAAACAGGTAATAGGTTCCTTCCTATTTACTGCACCTGGAAGAAGTGGAATCTGAAGTTTACCAATTTTGGCCAGTTTGACCGGTGTAGTACATATTATTTAAAATCTGATACTGGGTGAGTCTAAACCTATCTTGAGAGTGGTAAATACATAGGTCTTGCCAAATTTGTGCCCAATTAATAATAATAATAATAACAATAAAATTTATTTTATTAAGTGCCTTTCAAAATTTCAAGCGCTGTACATCAAGAGCAAACATAAAACATATTCAATACATTCAATAAAACAAGTATAAACATATCTTCCAAAACTGCGATATAAAATTAGAAAAGAAGGAAACGCCTTCTCCCATAAAAGTCTTTAGAACCTGCTTAAAAGCTCCCCACTGTCCTACACTCCCAGAGCTGATGGGGCAGAGAATTCCAGAGGGTAGGTGCAGCAAATCCAAATGCACGGGCACCAGATGACTTCAAATTTACCCTCAGAATTTCCATCAACCCCTCGTTAGCCGAGCGGAGCTGTCCCAGGGGTGTAGGCACCAGGAGCTCTTCAAGTAGTCAGGACCCAGACCATGTAGGACTTTGTAGGTCAAAAGACCCACTTTAAAGGTGATCCGCCATCAGTATTGGCAGCCAGTGCAGAGCGAGCAGCACAGGGTAATATGAGAACTTCTAGATGCCCCAGTCAACAAACGTGCTGCTGTGTACTGCACTAGCTTCAAGCAGCGGAGATCAACCCCAGGAAGTCCTAGGTAAAGGGAGTTACAGTAATCAAGGCGAGATGTCACAAAGGCATGGACCAAAACCGCAGGTCACAGGGTGGAACAAGGTGCCTAATCCTGGCAGTGTTCCTAAGATGAAAAACACCAGCTTCACAACTGCAGACACCTGATAACGGAGGGTCAAACCAGTGTCAAGCTCCACCCCAGGTTACACAACCATTCAGAGGTGAGGATCTGGTCCACCCCAGGATTAATCCAGAGGGAGACCCGCCCTAAACCTCTACTCTGTGACCCTGGTCCACAATCATAACCTCAGTCTTTCCTGGGTTCAACTTTAAACTGCTGGAGTTCATCCAGTCTTGGATATCTGCGAGGTAGTTGTTCAGTACCAAGATAGCACTAACCTGGTCAGGTGCAAAGACAGGTAGAGCTGGGTATCATCAGCATAGCAGTGAAACCTCAGCTCGCACTATCTTACAATGTCTCCAAGGGTAGCATATATACTGGGAATAACATGGGGAAAACACTGAACCCTGAGGCACCCCCACAAGGAAGAGAGAAGGCCCTGGATGAATGCAAACCCAAGACCACTCTCTCATGCTCTTCCTTCGAGGAATGATGAAAACCATCTGAGGACTGTACTCAATAGTCCACAAATGGACCTCAGGCGTTGAGCAAACCCCATGATCCACAGTATCAAAAGCTGATGATAGATTAAAGATAACCTAAGATAGAATGGTGTCTCCAATCTCGCCATTAGAGATCATTGAGCACCCGAACTAGAGCAGTCTTGGTACTATGCCTCTTATGAAAACCAGACTGGAGAGGTTTGCATAAACTATGGATGGTCAAATGGTTATCCAGTTGGGCACCACAACTTTCTCAATAACCTTCCCACAAAAGGGAGGTTAGAGATTGGCCTGTAGTTTGCTAGGTCATCTGGTCTAAAGAAGCTTTCTTCAGAAGGGGAGTCACCGCCCTTCCTTCAGAGAGCTTAGAAAAACTCCCATATCTAAAGAACACTGGATAATTTGTGCAAAGACCGGCCGATGATCTCACTACAACCCATAATCAGGGAAGTAGGGCCAGGGTCTAAACTACAGCATGTTGGATGTAACTCTTGGACAATCCTCATAGTGTCTACGAGATCCGTCAGGTCAAAGGTACTCCAGGAAATTCCAGGGTCTGCGACAGACACCGATCAACTGCAACAACCTTGGAATGAGGTTGAGGCACCCCTCCTGATGTCTTCAACCTTATTCGCAAAGAATCGAAGCAATCTCCCACAATCAGTTTGAGTAAAGGTTTCGACGGATCTGCTGACAGGCTGGGTTGCACAGTCTGTCAACAGTTCTGAAGAGCTGAGCCGGTTGATTCGCAGACAGAAATTTCCTGACAGGAATTCTGCCTTTATGGGAAATTGCTGTTTGGTAGAGTTTATAATGCTCTAGCAAAATAAGGTGGTTGGCATCAGTGGTGGTCTTCCTCCAATGATGCTCCAACCTATGCTCCCAACCTCCGCAGCCCTCTCAGAGCCCCATCAAACCATAGGGCAGCGGACAACGCGGAAGGGGTGAACATGGATCGCTAATCTGATCAAGTGCTACTGATATGACCCTATTATAGGCTACTACCAGCTGCTCAGGATCAGTGCAAAACTCGCAAACAACGAGAGGTCAATAACCGCCATCAGGTCTTCGGAACAACATCCCAATGGGCGGTACCTGACCAACTCCACAGGGGCCGACTCACCCAGGGGGCCTTCAAAATTGAACCCAACTGAGTAGTGATCGGACCAACTGACAGGTTCCACCACCAAATCGGAAGCTTCAATCCCCAGGAAGAAGACCAGGTCAAGAGAGTGACCTCCTTGTGTGTAGCTGAGGAAACAACCTGTGTAAAGCCCAGAGATGCCATCTCCTGGAGGAAATGTTGACCAAAAAGTGAAGATTTGTCGTCGACTCAACACCGAAGTCACCCAGAACCATCAATCTGGGCCACTCCAAGGCCATGTCGGTGGCAAAATCTGCTATTTCCTGCAGAAAATGCTTTTCATCACCTGGTGGATGATAAATGAGGCAATCCTGCACCCTACACCAGCTACCACAATGCACTCAAATGACCTGGCCTCCTCAACTGGTACACCAGTTAGGCCCATCCGTCTTGGAACAGACCGCCACCCCCCCGATCCAGTCTTGGGTGATGTATAACCGAGTACCCAGTGGGAATAGTGGCCTCTAAAAAGGGTTGCATTCCTGTCCAACCAGGTCTCGTAATGCAAGCCAGATCTGCCCTCAGTAACAAAATCTGCAATAAGACCAGTCTTGTTGCAGATAGATCTGGCATTGCACAACAAACAATCGAGTTGGACGAGGTTGATGAAGTTGTCCCAACGACTACCTCCAAACTGGAGGTGTCCTTGGGTATGGAACCAGAACAGAATTACCACGCTCAAATAGCCATTTTGCCCCAGGGCCATCTGGGCCTAACCACCCTATGGAAGGCCCCACTGCCTGCTGTACACAACCCCCCACCCCCAAATCCCTCCTCCTTCAAGCAATCCCAACGCCCAACAATGATGATAAATATGAGCAGGCGGGGGCAAAGAGAAGGGCAGAGGGCATGGAGAGTGGAGACCGAATAGCATAAGACAGGAGGGGCAAGCAGGCACATCTAGCTGCTCAATTTAAACAATAAATACAATAAAACTACCCGAAACTTCCTACAACTAAGATTATACAACTACAAATTAAGAAAACCAGATAAAATAAAATAAAACTTAACCAACTCCTAACACAAACCTAAATTATTGATTTAACCACGGTCCTCTCACAGCCTGGGGTCAACCAAAATTAACCAAAACAATTTTAAATTATTCCCAGGTCCTCTCACTACCTGATACTTAAAAACAATTAAACACTCTCACAAAAATAATCAAAAATAATAACAATTAAATCATAATAATAATAAAACAATAAGAGGAAATATTTTAAAATTAATGGATGAGTCAGGCAGAAGAGTGTTCCACACCTGGAAGCCTGGAAGAGGTACCGGAATTTTAATGTTAGAAGGTAGGAGCAGATCAGGAGATGCAATGTGGCTTGGAGGAGAGAGCCTGAATTGATATAATATGGGACATAGCTTGTGGGTTGGGGGTAACCCCAAATAGTCTACCTATTAGGTGTCTCAACTGGAAGATCTTGAAAATGCACCTTGCTGTATTTTGAATTTCGTGAAAAGCCCAGGAGAAGAGAGAAGGGTACTGGGGAATATAAGTCTGCCACTAAGATACCTTGTAGCTGAGGTAGTCAATTTGGATTGGGACAGATACTCACCAATCAGAATGTTAGGATTATGGAAAATGGGTTGCAGTAAATCATACTGAGGAGACAACTTATAATAAGAGCAACACTGACAGAAAACCTTAAGTGAGGTATCAATCATCGAGCATCTAAGTGGGACAGGTAGAGATTTTCTGGATGAATAAAAGAGCATGGAGGGACACATATTGTGTACGCCAGAAGGTTGTTTTCTAGTTGCAACCAGATGGTTGTGTGCACATTGTTACTGATAGAGAACCATCTACTGGCCCTTGAGAGATGACTAGCCCAGTAGTATAAGAGGAGATTAGGAAGGTGGAGACACCTGCTTTTTGGGAAGACTTAGTTTGAGGATAGACCATCTGGGATGTTTGTTTAACCATATGAAGTTTGTGATAAGAGCATGTATATTTTGAAAAAAGAGAGAGGAAGCCAGATGTCCAGCATGTTTAAGGGATAGAAAAGGCAGGGAAGAACATTTATTTTAATGATATTTATCCTACCCCATAAAGTTAAAGGAGAAATTCCCACCTCTGAAGATCATGTTGAATAGTGGTTACCAGGTTGTCTAAATTTAATCTCTTTTCATACATGGGGTTTTGGTTAAGTACATACCCAAGTATTTTTAGCAAACTGGTGACCACTTCATACCAAAATGGTTGAATTCTGTCTGTGAGTGTGACAATTTAAGGGAATATCTCGTTTTGGCTAGATTCAATTTATAATTGGAAAATCAACTGTACTGAGTTATAATCTCAAGGTGTGTTCAAGTGAGGTTACTGGTTGTTCTAGGTGGAGTAGGATATCATCCTCATATACCGATAAAGTAATAGGATGGGTGAATATTGAGATTCCCAAAATCAGAGGAGAATATTTGATATGATGAAGAAGGGGTTCCAGATAAAGAGTAAACAAGAAAGGTGAGAGAGGGCAACCTGTCTGGTGCTGGTGAAGAGAGGATATGAGACAAAAGACACCATTACAGTATATCCTAGCAGTGAAGGATGAATAAACTGTTTGGCTCCATTGAAGGAAGTTGGAGGAAAGCCCATTTTTCCAGAGTCATCCAGAGGAATATCCAGTCCACTCCTATAGAAAGCTTTCTCGTGTCTAAGGAGATCAATGCCAAAGGGTTCTGTGAGGATTGGGAAAATTGAAAGATGTGTTCAGTGTTCAAGAGTGATCAGCTGAGGATCAACCTGGAACAAAACCTACTTGTTCAGGACTCAACAGAGGAGTCCAGATTCTCCTAATATGCAGTGAAAGTATCTTGTTAAAATCTTGATATCGCAGTTTTGGAGAGAAATAGGGTGATAACTGGCTAGATTTGTGAGGGGTTTATCTGGTTTAAGTAGAAGGATTATCGTGGCTTCAAGCAGTGTCGGTCTAGTGAGTCAGCATTAAACAGATATGTATAAAGAGATAGCAGAAGAGTGGCTAGTTCTTTAGAGAAAGTCTTGCAAAAATTGGAAGGAAAACCATCAGGACCAGGTGCCTTATCCAGAGTTAGATTAGAAATTGCTTCCCTATCTCCCCCGAGGATGACTGGGGATGACAAGGATGTTTGAAGGTAGAATGGCAAGCAGGGATGATCTAGAGTCTCCAAATAGGCTTTTATTTCTTGGGGAGGTGAAGGAGAGGTGTTTTCACTATAGAGACAACAACAGAAGGATTCAAAAATTTGGGCAACATCCCCAAGTAAGGTTTTGGTAGAACTGCCTTGTGCAGAAATAGAGGGAATTAACCTGGAGCTTTCCAGCTTACGCAAGTGGAGAACCAGAAGTCTACAAGACTTATCTCCCTGTTCAATATATTTAGTTTTTGTTTTAAAAATGGCAAATTCTGCCTTCTCACGTAATAGGTCTGCATACTCATTTCTTAAGGCTAATAAGTTCTTTAGGAGTCAGAAGAGGATGATGAAAATAAAGAAGATTCCAGAACTCTAATTTGAGACAAAAGGACAGAGCCTTGGTTTTCCATTGTGTTTTCCTTCTAGGGGTTAGTTTGATGAACTCCCCATGAAGATAACATTTGAGAGAACACCATAATAGGTCCTCCCTTTGACAGTACCTTTGTTCAGGTCTAAGAAGGATTGAATGAGATACTGAATGCTAGAGACAACGGACTTATCTTTTAAGTAATTGAGTGTTTAATTTCCAGGCTGAATCTTTCTGTAGATCTGGATCAGGAAAGAGATTACCTAAGCCACCAGTGGTCCGAAAAGAACAACTGGTTCTATCTCAGCCTGGCAGAGACCAGTAAGAAGGAGAGACTGATTAAAATATAATCCAGTTCTAGCCCAGGATTGGTGGGTGGCCAAATAGAAGGAGAAGACATGGTGGGAAGGGTTATGGATCTGCCACGGGTCACTTAGACCCAACATGGCTGAGAAGTCCTTAAGGGCGATTGGGAATGGGAAGGGGTTTCAAAGGTAAGTATGATCTATCTAAATCCTGTGTCAGAGGAATATTCCAATCCCACCTAGTATCAAGGAAGTCAGCAGAAAGGGTGCAATTCTATTGGTTGAGATTACGAACATACTGAAATTTGCCAGCAGATAAAGGCCTAGAGGTCTATCAAATCTGCTCGAATGCAGCTAGCACCCCTTATCCTGCAGCTGCCCTCCCTTCCACCCTTCCCCTTCATTAACCTCTCCCCTTGTCCTGTCCCATCCTCGCTTGAAGCAGTCCACTGTTCCTACTGCATACCACTTCAGCAGGTAATGCATTCCACCCAGCCTACCCTCTCTGTAAAAAGTGTCTCCTCATCTCCTCTCCTGAACCTTCCTCGCTCCAGTGTCATATCATGGCCCTGGTGGCCATCCCTCCCTTACTTTGAACAGCCCTTCTGTACCCGTCTTTGTTTATTCCTTCATGTATTCAAAGGTTTCAAACATGTCACCCCTGTCTCTCCTCTCCTCCAGTGAGTACATGTTCAACTCCTTCAACCTCCTCTCGTATGATAAGTCCACCAGCCCCTTGATCATCTTTGTCGCTCATGCTGCACCCTCCAGTAACTTAATGTCCCTCTTCAGATACGGATGCCAGTACTGCACGCAGTACTCCAGGTGTTGTCTAACTAATGACCTATACAGTGGCAGAATCACCTCCTCCTCGAGGATATACCCTTGCAATACAACCCAGCATTTTGTTGGCCTTTGCAGCTACCTTCCCACATTGTGCGAGTTGTTCATTGACCCTGTAATGAGAACACCCAGATCCTTCTCCTCCTCTGTCTGGGCTAGCTGCACTCCCACTAGCTGGTAACTCCTCCTTGGGTTCTTCATCCCAAAATGCAGCACCTTGCACTTTTTGGCATTAAAGCCCAGTTGCCAGGTGTCTGACCAGGTTTCAAGCTTTGCCAGATCATCCTGCAACCCCTGCCATCCCCTAGGTCATCCACCACAGCCTACCTTGGTATCATCAGCAAACAGACTGATCTTGCTCTTGATGTCCCATGATATGTCTGCAATGAATATCCCAAACAACACTGGTCCCAACACTGAACCCTGTGGAACACTGCTCATCACTGCCCTTGGGTGTGAGAGCTCCCCACCCACCACCACCCCTGTTGCCTTCCCTGCAGCCAGTTTCCTACCCATCTCACCAGCTTTGCACCCGCCCCTGTGCCTACTAACTTCCTTCCCAGCTTCCATGTGGCACTGAGTCAATGCCTTACTGAAGTCCAGATACAGGACATCCACTGCATGGCCCCTGTCCAGTTGTCTAGTTACCCAGTCATAGAACTCGACCAGGTTGGTTTGGCAGGATCTGCCACATATGAAGCCATGCTGTCTGCTGTCCTGTAGTCCTTTGGCCTCTATGAGGGCCACCAGCCTCTCCTTCAGGATAGTCACCATTAAGCTTACCCGCGATGGATGTGAGGCTCACTGGTCTATAGTCTCCCGGTTTATCCTTGGGCGCTCATCTATGGAGGGCACCACATGAGCCATCCTCCAGTCCTGAGGCACACACCCAATGTAGTGAGGCATTAAATAGGGTCTGCCAAAGGTCCTGCAAGGACCTCTGCCAGCTCCTTCAGTACCCTGGGGTGGATGTCATCTGGGTCTGGGCCTTGTCTACCCTCAGTGCCTTCAAACCCTCTCGAACTCTGCTCTCCATGATTTCCCCATCTGTCACTACTTCCCCTGCTTCTGCCATTTCTCCCACCTTGGGTGTCATCCCCTCCTTCTCTTTAGTAAATACTGAGCAGAAGTACTCATTTAGTACTTCAGCCTTATCACTACCCTGCTTCCACCCAACCCCCTCCTTCCTAATCCTTACTATGTGGTCCTTACAGCTCCTTTTCTCCCTGATGTACTTAAAGAGAGTCCTTCTCCCTTCTTAATGCCTTCTGCCAGCTTGAGTTCGTAGATGCTGGCTCCTTACTGCCCTTGTCACCTCCTTCAATTCTGTCGAGTACTCCTCCCTGTCCTCCCTCCCTGTTTTCTTGTACTTCCTAAAGGCTGTCTCTTTTCCTCCTTACCTTTTCCATGACCTCCATGATTCATGAGGAACATTGCATCACCCCACCTGTCCATATATGGATCCTAGGACCACCTCTGTGTTATTTAGGGAACCCTTAACTAAGATGAACCTTCCTGCCCGATCAATCACTGATGACTCAGCCTGAAAAAGACCCTCCCCATAATTAAAATAACCACCCCTCTGCTTGAGGAGAGTCACCAGCTGCATAAAATTGAGACACCCTCTATTGCCGTAAGCCAAATGGCTTCACTCGCTAACAGGTGGGTTTCCTGAAGAAGGATTACATCAGCGTTGAGCAGGGAACAATGTTTAAGAACTTGGTATCTCTTTGATGAATCTCTGACTTCCTAACATTCCATATTACAACCTTAATAGCACTGGCCATCATTTATTTCATGTATCTCAAATAACCAGCTTTTTATAGTAAGCATGTGATCACAACTCTCTGGGCACACTCCCATCCGCATACCCCTCTATTATCCCCTTCCACAAAGTATCAAGGATAGAAAAGCCATAAACATAGCAAACCACAATGGTACTGGAAAAATATGGTGAATGAGTCTGGTAAAGTATCTACAGACTTCTCCCTTTAATTCTTAAATATCCTAATAACTAAAGGTGAGAAACACGCATTAATCCCTAAAATCCCTCTGGATCCCACTTCCTCCATTACCCCAGCAATTATATATAGGCCTCTAATTATCATTGAACTGGGCCATATTATGATGTGAAAGGTATCAGGAGGCCATTTCCTGGCTGGTCCACCATCTCCTGGGAATTGGAAAAACAGTATGGCAATAGGGTCCTCCTATGCTCTGAAACTATAAAAACTGATGTCAAGTGCCATAATCTAAAAAATGATGAGAGGAAGAAGAGGAATGTCCAGTAAACCCTCCATCAACTAGTCCATTATGCAGCTCTACCTTGAGCCTGTTCCTTCCAGGAGCTCCTCCTTCCCCAACAGCCACCCCAAATGGGAATCAAACAAATAGGGTTTAGTTAGCATGCCCCCCCATGATCGGGTCCACAGGCAAATAAAGAGGGAACCTGGGTCTCTAAAAGGAAGAGACTGTCTATATTTGGGTAAGGCAATATTGTGTAAGGACTCAGATGAGATCCTTTAAGTATGGGAAGCTTTCAGTAATCGTAACAAACATTAGAGCAGCTTCATACATTCAAAGTGAATTTAACATTTTAAAGATTTAACCAATCACTATAAACATGAAAAAAGGAAAAAACAACAGGCAATTCATAAGCACAGTACTTGCAACAAATGGTTGTGAGTCCAAGATCTCTGCACATGAGCAGAGGCAGGTCAAAGGGAAGAGCCTGGGGCAAAAGAATGGTATGGGACTCACAGAAGGTACCATGGCAATTATGTCCCCTTGAAACTGCTGCTAGAACCTTGAGTCCTTTTCAGCATGAGATTCATCTACTGATGATACAATGGGAACCAGGCCTATATACAGTTAACAGAGCATAAACGGTTTTCTTCCACCACAGGCCTGATCTCTTCATGCCAGAAGAGCATCATCAGGTAAACACTAAAACGAACTAGAAATTAAAGAAAAAACCCTGTTAGGCCCGGTGACACTGAGGGTTGGCGCTGGACGCCCACCTGCTCTCCACGCCCGGCACCCGGTCTGGAGCGGATCGGTAGTCGGTGGTCAGCCGGGGAGACAGGCTTGAGCGTCCGACGACAGCTTGCCTGCTCTGGGGAGTGGATTTGGCCGATGTTCGCACTTCTGCATGACCCCAGCGGAGGCTCGGGAACTGCAAGCCCCACTAGGGGATGGCTGGCCGCTGAGCAGCACGGACGCCGACGCGCACGCCATGACATCAGGGAGGTCGCCAGCTGCTCGGGAGGGAGAAAAGAGGAAAAGAGCCTGCCTCATCTGGGAAGAGGCGAGGACCTTGGACGTGCCCATGATGTGCCCATGCCCGCCCAACAGACCACGCAGACCGACGTAAAATGTAAAGTTACGTTAGGAACCCTCCACCTCGCCCCTCACTGGTAAACCGCGCTCCATGGGGATCCGTGGTCTGTGGGGGCAGGGTTCCGGGCAGTGGGATGTCCGAGGTCATCGCTGAAGGGTCGGAGGAGGCAGGCTGTGAGGAGAATAAAAGAGAAATTAAAAAAAAAAAAAAAACCTGTTCCAGCAGCCAGAGAAGACACTCCTAGAGATTCAAATTAGGTTGGTGCTCTTTGAGAAGATTCAGCCTGCTTTGAAGAGGTTAGGGAGTTTGTTGGAGCAGATCTGTTGCTACTTGGCTGGGCGATTCAAATGAGAACCATGAGCCTTGATGGAAACCTGCAGTTTCACTTGGTAGAGCATCCTGAAGGGAATGCCAGCAGCGATCAGCTTAGTAACCGTGGATGAAAAGCAGAATGCTTCTGGTGCATTTTGTAGGGTAGGTCCTGTTATATCCTGATTCTGTAGCCTTCCCATGTAACAGATTGTAGTTCTCTAACTTTGGACAGAACATGCTGTTTATAAATAAAGCTGAGAAACTTTAAGATGATTGGCCTGGCTGTGGTCTCGGTCAGAAGATCTATGTGCTCTCTCTATCTGGTAAGTGGAGATGGACCTACCACTTTCAGAAGGAATTTCTGGATGAACAGGGTAGAGTTGGACCCCTTTTCCATGTTGAGTATGCCCATTATGAGAATATTATTTCTTCTGCTTCTTCCTTCCAAGTCTTTGGTTTTAAATTAGAGTTTTGAATCTGTTGGAGGAGGTGTGCAATTTCTGGGTCTGTTTCTCCTCCAGACTTCTAAGGATGAGGAGCGGGCCTCCAAATCACCTACTCTCCTGGTAAGACTATTCAGGTCTCCTCTGATAGATTTTAACTCTGTGGAGATGTCAGAAACAGTTTTCCAAATGGCAGGAGCTCCTGAAGGAAATGATCCTCCATAAGAGGGATCGCTGGTGAATTCACTGATCCCATTTTGTTAGCCTCTGTACCTTGAGCTTCTTAGGTGTTTCCTTGGGGTGGGAGGCAGCATGTGTCTAATCAGGGCCTGCCTTATATCAGCATCCATCAGCGGTAAAAGCCAATTCACGATGTCAAAAGTAAAGGCAGCAGTCACTGAAGGCAGGAACACACTGGAGGTAAGTTATTGGTGGAAAAATCTGCTTATTTGAGCTTTGGTGGTGGATGCAGAGGGTGAAAGGCAGGTGCTCCAGAGAAGTGCTGCTGTTAGGTTGCCTGCATCATGTGATCTCCTGTCCTGAGATTCTTGGCTACAGTGTGCATAACTTTGTATTTCTTTGCATTGAAGCCAAGATGCCAAATCCTGAATCACCTTTCAAGCTTCTAGGTCCTCTATCCCTTCAGCTGTGTCCACCCTCCCACAGAGCTTGGTGTTGTCCACGAAGAGGCGTATTTTGACTTAAATATCTTGAAACCATGGCATACAAGATCTGAGACAGCATGGATTCACTATGGGAGAGTCAGGTCAAACAAATCTGATAGATTTCTTTGACTGGGTGACCAGGGAATTAGATCAGGGTGGAGCAGTTGATGTAGCCTACCTAGATTCAGTTCAGTAAGGCCTTCACACGGTTCTCACGAGAAACCCGTAAATGAGCTGGGCAGCCTAGGAGTGTAAACTGGGAAAGGAATTGGTTAGGGACAGAAGACAGAGGGTGGTGGTAAATACAGTTCACTCTGAGGAAGGGAGGGTGACCAGCATGGTGTCATAGGGATCAGTACTGAGACCAGTCCTCTTTAACATCTTTATTAACGACATTGCAGAGGGGCTAGAAGGGAAGGTATGCCTTTTGCAGATGACACTAACATCTGCAATAGAATAGACACTCGAGAGAGGGTGTTGGAAAAAATGAATTGAGATCTCAATGCAAAGAAGTGCAAAATCATGCACGTGGGCACAGAAACCTGGGGTGGAGTACAAAATGGGGAGTAGTATTAACAACAACCAAACAGAAAAGAGACCTAGAGGTAATCATATCTGATGACCTAAAGGTGGCCAGACAATGTGATAAGACAGTAGGGAGAGCTAGTGAGATGCTAGGGTGCATAGGCAGGGTATCACCAGTAGAAAGAGAGAGTGGTGTTACTGCTGTATAGATCACTGTTAAGACCTTATCTAAAGTACTATGTCCAGTTCTGGAGACCACATCTCTGGAAGGACATAGACAGAGTTAGAGGCGGTCCAGAGGGAGGGCAACTAAAATGGTACAGGGTCTGCATCAAAAGCCCTATGAGGAGAGACAAAGGACCTCAATATGTACACCCTGGAGAAAAGGAGGGAGAGGGGATATGATAGAGACTTTCAAATACCCTCACAGATATAAATAAGGTTCAAGACAGAAGCTTTTTCAGAAAAAGATGCTCAAGAACAAGGGGACATGCTATGAAGCTGGGGGTAGACTCAGGGGAGATCTCGAGAAGTACTTCTTCACAGAAAGAGTGGTAGATGCCTGGAACAGCCTCCCAGAAGAGGTAGGTAGTAGGACAAAATGGTAACAGGATTCAAGAATGCATGGGATAGGCCTAAGGGAGCCTTAGTGGTAAGGAATGGGGGAGGTAAAACTGGAGATCAAGTAGGGTCTGGTGTGTTACAGTAGGTAGGGAAAATGGGCAGACTAGGTAGGCAAGCAGTCCTTATCTACCATCAAATTCTATATTTCTATGCCCTTGATGACATCCCAAATATCACTGATGAAGATATTGAACAACACCGACCCAGCACCGAGCCCTGTAGGACTTACCAGATACTCCCTGGTGCTAGATAATGCACCCCCGACCACCACCTTCTGGGTCCTGTTCCTCTGCAAGTTCTCTACCCATCTGTTCATCTTCTCCCAGTCCCAAGATTCACTAACCTTCTGATCAACCTCTTGTGAGGTACAGAGTTTGAGGCCTTGCTGAAGTCCAGGTAAAAGATGTTTACTGCTGGGCCTGTCTACTATTTTGGTAACCCAATCAAAGAAGTCAATACAATTCATTTGACACAACCTCCTTCTTATAAACTCGTGCTGCCTTGCATTCTGAAGATCATGCTCTTCTAGATACTCTACCAACCTTTTCTTAAGAATGGTCTGCATGAGTTTGCACACGTTTAAGGTCAGACTCACCAGTTTTAATTCCCTGGGTCATCCCTGGGATCGCTCTTATGGAGGGGCATCACATGTGCCATTCTCCAGTCCTGCAGCACCATGCCTGACTCCAGTAAACTATTGAAAAAGACCTGCCAGTGGTCACACAAGTTTCTCTGCCAGTTCCCTCAGCCCCTTGGGTGGTATGCCATCTGGGCCTGGTGATTTGTCCACCTTCAATGCTAGCAGACCTTCCCTTACTCTCCTCTTCTTTACCACCACATCCGTGCTCCCTCCCCACTCCTCTTCTCCTCCATCGGCATTGGTCCATCTTTCTCCTGCTGAAGATGGAACATAAGTATTTTTTGGTACATCTGCTTTTCCTTGTTCTCCTCCACCTGCTCGTCCTCTTTCTGAAGCCTAACAATCCCATCCTTCTTGTCCCTTTTCTCACTTATATAGTGAAAAAGGCCTTCTCCTCCTTCTTAATTCCCTTAGCTATCTGGAGTTCCTTTTGAACCTTAGCCCACCAGACTACCTTACTTGCCTCCCTAGCCATCTTTAGGTAAGTCTCCCTATTCTCTCTCTCTTGATTTTTCTGAATTTCCTATAGGCTAACCTCTCTTGTCCCTTACTGCCTGGGCAACCTCATGACAAAAATAGTTGGGTGCCTTGGCCCTAAGTTCTTTGCCTTGAGCCCAACACACTCCTCTGTAGTAACCATAGTCCCTCGTTAATGACAGACCACCTTTGGTCCACACCATATCCACTCTGATGCCCACCAGTTTTCTCCTTAGCATTTGTCTATCTTCCTGAGGTCTGCCATCCTAAAATTCAGGATTTTAGTCTTAGCAGGATGCTTTCCCTTCCCATATCCAACTGGAACCACACACTGCATGATGTCACTTCCACACACGGGCTTCTTGACCATTATTTCTTGTCATGCGCTCCCTATTTGTGAAGCACTAGCTCCAGGATTGCCCCTCCTGGTGGGTTCCTGTGATGCCTGAGTCAGGAACACACTCTGCAATGCTTCTAGGATCACTGACCATGGCACATGTTGTGGATGGTAAGCCTGTCTACCTTGAAGTTCCCATATTATCACCTCTCCTTTCTTGCAGCTCCACCTTCATGCATGTTATACTACATATTTGGGAGACAGGCAAAGGATGGAGAAGGTGTGAGAAGGGAGGATAGGTAGTCAGGCAGAATGCTGTATCACAGCCTGAAACTCAGAAGGGCAGAGTGCAAGTGACAATGACTCTCCAGGAATGGATAATTGAGAGAGGAGTAAAAATCACAGTGGTGTGTGGTGTGTGCAGCCAATGCTCTTTAGGTACTGAGAGTGTATACAGCAAGGTATACACAATACAATAAGTGGAAGTCAAATATTGAAAAAAAGAATAAACAACGTGCAGTCCTGGTGATGTGACACAAGGCAAGGAAATGTTGGCAGTGCCAGTATAGGGTACAAAAGAAAACAAAATGTATCTTACAAGTCAGGAGTTGAACCTTTCCCCATTTTCCTTTGTTGTGAAGTTTTGTTACTGTTTTTGCTCACAAAAGGATCCTCTGAGCTAGGCTTTGTGTCCTGATTATAGATAGAAATATGGCACCCTGGAGCACATGCTTTTGAATTGTACACCATGTCACCATAGTCTTAGACACCATAAACTATGATAGACTGCAGTGGATTTCACTTGAAAATCATAGACAAATGCTTGCATGTTGCCTTACTTTAAAAGGTTTACACAAAGCCAATTCTTTTTATTTCAGTGATGCATTAGTGTTTCTATATCATCATATGAACTCAGGAGAGAATGAAACCTGCTTCATAAATGTAAAACATCCATGGAAAAAATGTTTTCAAACTATGTACAGGTATGTTTTGCAAAGGTCTCACCATTTTGTATATTCTATTTTTAGTTTTCTATAAGAGAAATAGGGTTTTACTTACAATAACTTACAATAACATTTAGAGTTTAAACAGATAAAGAAATAACACACCAATAACACAAGTAAATATTTAAAATTTAATGCAAGGTTATTTAGCAATATGGTTCACCAGAGCGTTTGTCATGATGGGATGATGTCACACCTCAGGTGCACTGTGAGGCATGCGGCTGCAGGCTGAGTGTCTGCAACCACTCACAAAGTTACATTATTGCGCAAAAGATGCCCTGAAATGCCTTATTACTATTATAAAATTGATCGCTTTTTGTCTTAAAGGGGACAGTCAGCACCAAGGGTCCCCACACCCAAGTGTGTGGGCTGGTCCCAATGTGCACTTTGTGTGTAAAACATTTTGCTTATTTACTGTTTACTGTAGTGAAGTAGATTGTATCAGACTAATTTTTCTTTGTTCTAGGCTGACATCTTCTGTTACCACAAATCCCAGAATCCCTACAACTGACACCAGAGTAGTAAGTAGGCAGCAGTGGAAGAATTGATCTACAGTGCATGCCAAAGACGGTATGCTCTGATCTTCTGTTTACTGATCCTGTCATCCTTCCCTTGAAGAAAAGCAGACCCAGAAAGCATTTGATCAGAGATTATAAAAGGTCTAACATGGACTGCTGGCTATTGAATCTATCATTGATGCCTACTGTTTTGGTGTCAGCCATGTAGCAAATGTTCTGTATTGTTCAGAGGCATCCCTGGTGTCCAGTGCCCCAAACACCCATTCCACAGTTTGAATGGGTATCCCTAGTTCCACTGTCACCCCCACACTCCAGTCACCCATTTACAACATTTACGTATGTCCTGGTGTCCGGTGTTTCCCTACCCCTATCGTGTAGCTAAAAGTAAAAGTAATCAGTGTTGGTCCAGTGTCCTCCCACCACCCCACCTGCTTATACTCTACCAACCATTATAGCTGCCCTCACCAGAGTGTTCTGTGATGTCAAGCAATGCCTGATACAGCGACTAGCACAGCCCTCCTCTCACCACTTCGACGGCCATCATATGAGCCATCTGTGTAAGCGCGTGTCTGTAGTATACTGTATGCATGTCTCACTGACAGTTCATACAGTGGCTGGCCAAATATGTGAGAGGAGCCTGTGCTAGTCACCATATTGGGCACTGCTGGACATTGCAGGACAGCCTGATAAGGGAGGAGTGTGATGGTGGTGGTATGCGAGTGGTTGGGGCAGGTTGGTGGGCACTGGACCACCAGTGATTACTTTTATTTTGGGCAATGGGTGTATCTAGGGGGGCACCAACCATTGGACACTACAGCATATGTAATCACTGTAAACAGGCAATTGCGGAGTTGGGGTGCCACTGGACACAGGGCTATCCATTCAAATTGCAGAATGGGCATTTGGGGTGTCAGGGGTGCAACTGGCACCAGGGATATGCATTCAAACTACAGAATGGGTGTTCAGTGGTGGGGATGTCACTGGATACCAGGGATATCCATTCAAACTATAGAACAGGGGACTGGGGGCAGGGAGCTGCAGTACAGCCACCCTGCCTTTTGGGAGAGGGGCACCGTGTTAAGAGGTGGTTTTCAGTGGTATAAATAGTGCTGCTTTAAAGATATGTCTGTGCTAATATGTATGGGGTTGCCCCTCATTTGCATAGGTGCATCTCAATATGGGCTAGACCTGAGCGCTAGTGCAATTTCAGATTAGCACACTAGCAAAATCCTATTTAAATGTACACTAATCTCCAATATCTGGGCCTTATAATGAAGTTCACAAGTACGCAAATCTTCAGCACAAAGGATATCAATGCTAAAATGCTATACAACGCACACATAACAGCACCTTTTGCATACTATTCATTATAAACTGTGACTCCAATGTCACCAGAACCCTCTGATGGAATTGCAGTCTAATCATTTTTGGAATGTTTATTTCCATATAAACTCCAGGTGTTTGCAGCCTTGTTATTGGTGATTTCCTATACCACAAAGTTGTGACATAGGAAATCACTGATAACAAAACTGTTAGCGAGGAGTTCCTGCATCACTATAGCTCCAGCCACCAAAAGTGAAAGTAAACTTGCACCAGTGTAGTTATAACAAGTATTCCACATTTAAAGGGAACTGTCAGCACCAAGAGCCTTACACTCAAGTGTGAGGCTGATCCCAATTGCACTTTGTGTAAAAATACATTTGTTTCACTTACCATGTACTGCAGTATAGTAGAATGTATTAAACTAATTTTGCTGACTTCTAAGATGCCAAATCCAGAATCCCCTGCAGCTGACATCAGGAGGGGTTGCAGAGCTAGGATATTCAGTAGCCTTCAACAGCCCACAGTATGCATGTTAAAGATCTTATAAGCTAAAATCAGATGTCTGCTGGTCCTACTGTGGTCATGGGGCTTATCACAGCCCTCTGTGACTGTACTCTAGCCCCAGGAGAGAGCAGCAGACCAGCAAACAGAAGATTACAGCTTATAAAAATAAAACTGACATTCACTGCAGGCTATTGAATCTACCACTGCTGCAACCCTCCTCTGATGTCAACTCCAGGAGTCTGGCATTTCCAGTTACAGGAAATGTCATCTTACAAATCAATGAAATTAACCTGATACAATCTACTACACTGCAGTAATCAAGTTTTTTTTTTACAAAGGACTAATTGGAATCAGCTTTACACTTGGGTGTGAGGCTCTTATTGCTGACAGTTCCCCTTAAGTATCATAGTATCATAGTAATGCGTCAGCAATCCTGATCCATCTAATTTGCTCATTTGCCACCTGCCCCTACTTGTCTCCACTTCCCAGGAATATTTTCCTCTGGCCAATAGCCAACCCCTTGTGTCTGTCCCACACCCTCTTGAATTCCTCCACTGTTTCTGCACATATCACCTCATTACGTGATCTGTTCCAGGGTTCCACCACCCTCTCAGTGAAATAACATCTCTTTACAGTGCTCTTAAATCTTCCCTTCCAGTCTTAAATTATGACCCTTGTTTTAACTCCTGGTTACCTTTTGAATAATCTACCTTCATTCACTTTATTTATTCCTTCATATACTTAAAAGTCTCTATCATGTCACATCTGTCTCTTCTAACCTCCAGTGGTGTATAGATTTAATTCTCTACATCTAGTCTTCTCTAAATACCTTGCTCCACCTACGTTGCCCTTCTCGGAACCCTCTCCAACCCATCTATATCCTTTCTTAAATGAGGCCTCCAGAACTGTATCCTGTACTCCAGGTGCAGTCTGACCATGGTCTTATATAAAGACATCAGCACCTCCTTCATCCTACTTGTTATACCCTTCCTATGCATGTCATCATTCTATTAGCTTTACCTACTGCCTTGCTACATTGGTCTCCTACCTTATGATTGTTTGAGATTATAATCCCCAGGTCCCTTTCCTGTTCTGTTTGCTTTATCAGTTCTCCCCAGTGAGTACTCAGCCAGATTATACAATGCTCAGTATTAGACAATAGTTATAATAGGTACATAACAACAGTTGCAGGCATATCTACCTCTTATGTAACAATCTCATTAAATCACGTTTTGTTTAAAAAAACTTTAGATGTTTGAAATGTATGACCTATAGAATAAAACAGATGGATAGCCATAAACAAACTTGACAGAATCCATTCCTGAATCTTTTAAGAATTATAACATAAAAATGTTCCCTATATAAGTCTCCGGGGCGGATTATCCTCTTCTACATGCAGTCTAAATGACTAAATTAAATTCCACCCATTTGGAAGGTGTGTAAAATCATGATGCATACCAAGGCATGCAAACCTTCAAACACCTACAGCACATTTCATCAAAACCATGTTTTGTGACATAAACACTACTAAAAATATATTTTGCATGTGTTTCAAATGAAGTCACAAAACTCCAATTTTGTAATTTACTATTCTGTTCAAAGTTCTCATCTTCTGCCTCAGGCTAAATACAGTTATACTGGCCTTTTGCAGACACTGCAAAAATCTCTTTTCAAAATATTTATTTAAATAATAAATAAATGAATACAGAAAGCTATACAATGGTGCTCTGTCAACATATTTTGACGATAGGAAGCAATATTTTCAGAAGAGTCAGCAAGATTTTGTTGAATGGAACACTCTTGCATTGGTGATAGGTGTAAGCTAGGTAATGACATGCTGAGTTGAGGCACAGTAGTCCAACTTTAGAAATAAAAGGAATGCCTTGAATGTCAGGCTACAGCCTGGTGGCTCCCTGAATTGTTATGCTAGTGAATTAATAAAATACGCATGTATGTGATGCAGAGGTGAGTGTTACTGAGCTGATAACCCACATGTATAGGCATATAGAGTTAATTAAATAACTGTATATCGAATGAACAATGGAAGTTGCTGTAAAGTGGTTTTGGTACATTTTAGGTAGTCGGAGCAGCTCAAAATTGAGAATACATCTGCATCATCCCTGCCCAGCCTTGATATCTGAATAACAAGATTTCTATTAAGAATGGGGTTCAAAGACAGCTTCCTGCTGAGTGAGCAACATTTTTCTACAATTAATCCTTGAAATGCAATCAAAACATAGCATACTGTTTATACCTGTTAATCTGAAGAAAAGCCAGCCACACTCCAAAATGAAAGCTCCTGTATAATTTATTTTGTAATCATTACCACACAATCCCCTGACCATGCCCAATGTTTTGCCTCCTTTGGGCTTCTTCAGGGCTAGGATCTGCATCACGTGGTTGAAAATGGTACTGTGACCTTAACAGCTGAGGCTTATTTTTGGGAAAACATTCCATAAGTGTTGTGTGCTTATTGTCTGAATCCTTATATCCCTATGTTCAAGTGGGTCAGTACTTACAGGCAGATGTGCATAGTGGCAGTGCACATATTAGAATGCAGCATGGCTGGCTTTCTTCAATTTTGCTTCTGAAAACATTCTGCTTCTCCAGCCCCAATTTATGAGCTAATCCCCAAATGTTTAGAAGGGGACCCACCTACAACTGGCTTAATGTGGATAGCTTCCTGCCTGCTTATACCATAGACAGACATATATGATGGACCTATAATCCCTTTTAACCTTAGGTTACTTTGTCATCTGAGATATCTAAAACTATTCATGACTGGGGTACAGACTGTTATTTTTGTGGAAGTCCACAAATTCTCTGGTCCAAATCTGGAAGTCATTCCCCTATTTTGGAAGTCAAAATACTTCCCAGATCTGAAGTTTTGAAAGTCAGTTCACTAGAGAGTGACTAAATATTTTATTTATTTATTGATGTCAAACATTTCGCCAGGAAAGACTGAGCTAGCAACAACCTGTGTCCAAATGCATTGGGGGATGAAGGTGTAGAAAATACAATAAGATGCAAGAGTAAACAAAAGCACAAAAAGGCAAGAATAATCACAATATATTTCAGTTGACAGCCACAATATTTAGCAGGTAGAACAGTGCAACACAAAATTAGATGTACTAGTACCATATCTGGAAGTTGACATAAAATGTTATTGGTATAATTCCTTTTCTTTAAGAACAATTAAACATTTTTGACTTTCATGCCTGCAAAATTGGATGTCATCTAATTAAGCAATAATACATGACAAGGTATGTATGCTCTATGGTACTGTCACACCCTGGGGGTGTTGGGAGGCATGAGCCAAAAAGCAGAGTGTTTCATGCACCTGAGAAGTGAAGATACCCCAAGATATATGGTACCAAACCCTGAGTCTATTACTTCTGTATGCAGAAGGTCTATGTATTAAAAAGTAAAAGTCAATATTTTATTGTTTCTTATGCATTTATACACATAAAACAATTGTTTCTGTTTTGCCTGGTTTTGACCAGTATGTGGTGTTGTTCTGAAGGATATGGTAGGATTGTGTGGTGGAGGGTTTTAAATAGGGTAAAACTCCTGTTAACTGGGCTTTCTTACCCATGAGTATGTGCTGGATTTGATCACTTGTAAAACAATGTATCAGGCAGTCAAATTGCTGGATTCTTTCTATGGATTGCATATTTTTTGCCCACCCCTTTTGGGAGAGAAATAATTTTCCTTTTTACTTTGAGAGTTATTGCTTCATTTTGTGGAAGTCACATACTTCCAAAATGGAGTTCACTGAAGCCTTTCCCATGACATGAGTAGATCACTGTTTGGTGATTTTTGTACTGGGTTACCATGTAAATCCAAATCTTTCATGTCTCATTAATCATGAGTTATAGGATCCTCTCCCTCTGGCCATGCAGTAGCAAAGATAGATAATGCTTCTACAGAGATGTTCACAATTGAATGGGCAAATCACAGAAGGATAGAAAATGCATGCTGAAGAAGACTAAGGGTCTACTGGGTTTGTTTTCTGCCATCCACACGCCATAGCTGCCAGGACCTGAGGTCTGTAATGATGAAAGACTGCAGACATAGAAGCAGCATTTTAGACTGTAATGAACTTATCATTGGATCTCTGGAGGAATGTCCTGTTAATATATATCTGTCTCCCAAAGGGGTGGGCAAAAAATATGCAATCCATAGAAATACCTGAGAGAAAGATGGTGGCTGCCTGAGATGAGGGAGACTCCCGAGATGAAGGAGACCAAAGGCCTGCCGGGCAGGCAGATGCAGCATTCAATGTTATGTAAAATACTTAAAACTCTGGAAAACATCAGAAAGGACTACAATGGGTGGTTTTATAAACTGGGGTCAGTCAATCTGACATTACAGGAATAGATCACCACACACATACACACACACATATTCATACAAAATAGTTCTGGTGCAAATTGAAACTGCTGTAACATTGGTGCTGTCTCACTTTATGAAAAAATATAGATTTTCAACTGCTCTGTGACATTGTCAGTTGAGTTTTTCATGTCTACCACATACTGTAGATAGAAAGAAAAAGGAAGTAGCTTGACTGCATTGCATTAATGTGGAATTCACTCAGCGCAGCAGTGAAAGGCTGGACAGATTCCTTTTCTACCGCACACCAAATGCTGTTGTTTAATTCTGTTCAAGTTACTTGGAATCCTTGACTTGACAATGGCACTGATCCCGATCCAGCCCCTGCAAAAGTGCTTAGCACACAAATAGCTTCTGCTGTGCGCAGGTACTTCTTACAATTTGAATACCTTGTGCTTTGTGACTCTATAACACTGTTGATTTCTCACCTGCAAGTCCATATTCATGAATGTAGCCACCTCTAATGGGCCTTCTTAAAGAAACAAACATCTAAGACAGTCATTCAACCAGTATCCAGGAAAGAATGTTTACAAGCAGGAATGTTTCAAAATGTGTTCTTAATTTTAGGAGATAATCAGATTTACGTATTTTATTCTGATAAATTCTTTCATGGAGGAGTTCTTAAATTTTGTATGTTCTTATTGATATACTTTGTACTGAGTGATAGAATTAGAAGCAAGGTCAACATTTAGGGATTGTCAAGGGTTACATTTGGAGGCCCACATGATTTCAGTGCAACCCCTGTAGTAGTAATTATCCCCTTTAAAGAGCAACAGTTCACTTGATTTTGAAAGCAATCCACAATCACTTCACTATAAGGCTACTTTGACTTGAACAGTTCTTTGTTTGAGAATTTATGTATTCAATGTTTAAGTAGTGGAAGGGATTGAAAATTTCGTATTGAGGAGCTGGCAACCAGATCCCTTCCCATTCCTGGTACACTATACTGTAAGCTCTGCCCTAGTGCCACTGCCATGCTCATACATTTCTGATGTATGATTTATTGTTGTATTGAATTAATGGAGGGCAGATTTTAACTAGCTTTTTCATCTTTAGAGTGCTTATGGTTTAAGTCAATGCAACCAATCAACTAACAGGGCTTTTGTTAGTTAATTGGTGGCATTGACTTAAACTTGTGCCACCATAAAATATAGAAAAAGCTAATTAAATCCACCTCCATTAATTCAATACATGCCTCCACACTCTACAAACTCATACGTCACAATGTGTGAGTGCAGGAAGTGTCATAGGTGGAGCTTGCAGTATAGTGCACCAGGAAGGGTAAGGCACCCGCTGCCAGCACCTCAATATGAAGATTTTCAGTCCCTTCCCCTGCTCAAACACTGATTATAAGTCTAATTCATTATTCGTGAGCTAAAGTAGCTCATTGATTGGCTGTCATGCCAGTCTGAAATCTGTTAGAAATGCCCGACATGGCAGAGATGCTCAACTGAACGCTTACACTATTCTGCATAAACCTTAAAAATGTAAAAGCGTAAATGGTAAAAAGAAGATTGTTATGCAATTAGACTTATAATCACAATAACATGAAGTCAGTCATTTCCTTGGATTAACGACTGGCTAGAGTGAGGTAACCCTCGGCTACTCCTTGACACATCCCTCCAACCAGTTATTAATCTCTCAGAAATTACCAGCATCTTGGTTGTCATTGTTTAAATATAAAAATTCTCAAACATGGACTGTTTAAGTCCTTAATAGATAGGCATATAGTGGGGAAGAGGACTGTATCTAAACTGGTGTTCTTAATAATGAGCATGTGACACCTCTAAGAAAACTCTTCAAATTCTATTATAGACTGTGGAGCATAGCACTTCCTTCATTTATATGTGAGGTACTCTTTTTTCCATAAGGGTGACTCATGCACTGAACCACTGTAGTGGACTTCTTGCTGATCAGTTGTGTTGTCAACATTTGGAAAAAGGAAAAGTTATTTTGAAAGAAAAAGTTATGGCATCTATAATATATTATGGGTCTGGTTGACATGCCTCCTGTGGATCTGAAAATGTTGCCTCATGCACCCTTAGGATGACAGAACTGCTTACCTTCGATCTGCAGTCCTCTTGTCCTAAGAGTGCAAATTAGGCGACACTTTTATATCCATGAGGCCTCCAACCAGTCCCATAAATGTATACTAATTGTAGATATATTTCATATAATTCATTTTTATCTTATTTTAATTCTGTATTACCGAGGCAGACTGCATGTTACAATCAGTTTGTATGTTAACATGATCTTTGTCCTTTTGGGTTCATCTTTCCTGCTGCTTGTCCACATGTAATGTCATATAAAAAGCTTGTGACATCATACAAATTTCCATTGCAACAAACTCAGATTCCTAAATAAAGGATCAGTGCATGATATGTAGACAGGTAGCAGGTACATGAAGCTTAAGGATCCTCTTTTCAAGCAGCTATCCTTATTAATAAGAAAAGAGAGAGAAACATGATATAGCCTATGTGAAATATAAACAGAACTGTGTGTAAATATTATATCTTTCAGTGGTTTCACAGAAATGTCACCGGGGCTCGATTCTTAAAAGGTGCACCAAACACATGGTGCATGGGACTTGCAGCACTCCTGGCAGGCACTTGGAATTCTTGATCCCTTGTGTGCACATGCATAAGTTAGACCAGCATTTGCTGGTCTAACTTACATCTCTCAGGGGACCCTTTTAGTGGGTTTGCACCAAATATTTGGTGAGCTGCAGTAAAAAGGGTATAGTGTCGCGAGTGTATGCAACCTTTAGAATCAGGTGCAAGGTGTGCCAATGTGTTCATTGCAATACATGGCTTGACACAGGACTTGTTCAATCCCTACATCAACCTTTGAGAATCGGAGTCCAGGGTCTTAAACCCTTAATAAAGGTTTCCACAGGACTGGATTACATCAAATGTAGCAAGGTAGAGGTGCTCTCTACTAGGGATGGGCAGAACAAGTTTTTTTTTTATTATTCTATTCATCCACACTTTTGAGGCTGTGTCTATCAGCTCCTACTTCCAACCCTGATGTCCCAGTCTCTGGTCTTGTAACCCTCTCCATGGCTTAACCCAATAGTGGGGCAAACAGGGAGACATTCCCCACATGCAATCCATATGTATTTTTCTGGCCAGTAGGAAAACAGGGCCTGAGATGTCAGAGCAGTCACCCTGCTTCACCTGAGGGACTTTTTTCTTTTGCCCATACTCCACAAACACAGATGCCTGCAGCAATGATTCTAAGGTTTATATACATCGCAGCATGTGGATGCAGAGTCAGCAGTCGTCCTCCCTCATGTTGTTTTACTCAGCTGTAGTACTATCCAAGATCCTGCATGTGGCAGTAGCTCAGCGAGGCATGGCTTCCTGGGAAAGAGAGCATCTTCCTGGATGCGCTGCCTCTTTGACCTGCCAATCTGCGTTGTGGGTCAAGTGACAACACTACCATTGCACTAATAGGCCTGGCTGACCCTGAACTGGTTGTGAATAAAACTCTAAAACCTGTTTATTTCTCAAATTTAAAATAAAACTAGGAAGAACCTCTCATTTTAAGATGTAGCTATAGTTGTTTAAACAGCAAATACATGACATCTGTGTAATTAGCATATAATGAATATGCAAGTATGTTTAAAATACAAGGTTTGAAAATGAGAATTAGTAGAAACTTTCTGGGTTCTAGCTAGAACCAGAAAGGTTTTTCTAACTCTAACTGGCAGTCTGGATGTAGTCCAGATGTCAGTCTGCCAGTTCTGTACCAATAAAATTGCAAGCTAAAGATGAATGTACAGTATCTTCTCAAGGAGCTTTATGGAGGTAAACAAATCTAATTATCACCTACAATACAGTTACCTTCGCCATTGCTGAGGTATCTGACAAAATGAATATAGGATATATTATTTTTTTTTTTCTTAATGAAACTCATGCTTTAGGATTAACAATGCTTTAATCTTCTTTATAATTTAAACATGGTAACAGTTCAGCATTGTAACAGGAGGAGTCATTTTAAGAAAACTATAACCATTTAATTTTTCATTAAAAAATAAGGAAACCGACCAGGAACTTTTAAGAAACAGTGTGGAAAGCAAAAATTAAATGCAAAGCTACATTACTGTACCAAACCACTGAACCTACCCCCGTCCCTGCTGAGGATAACACAGCTTGAGGGCTCCCTCACATATTGTGTAACAGTTAAAGTCTTTTCAAACATCTGACCCTCCACTGGGGTTTTCATCTGTTTGAGTCAGTGGCAATGAAATCCCAACGGGTCACAAATGTTAATGTGTCTCCTGTCAAAAGCTGGAACTATTAATAACACGATCCCGAATGCCTTGGATGAATTCCACTGTCCAGCCCGTAAGAACAGCTGCCTTGCCAACTAGGAGATCTAAGTTATGGAAGAATGGACTCTGAATTATAGGCTATGGGTCGGTGGATAGCAAGAATGTTGGCAAAACCTAATGCAGCACCCTGTACTGCCAAATTCTTGAAAGCAGAAACACTATCCAGTCTTAAAGGGCTACTAGGTCACTCTGTTAGCCTTTAAGGAGCTCTACAGGCACAGCTGAACTCCCGACCACTGCTCAGATCCTTGCTTCACCTCACAGATCCCCCTGCAGGCACCATATTAAATGAAGAATATTTTTACCTGAATGGTCAGAAAAAGTGTCCAAACCTCTGGTATAGCTGGCATGTTTAAGTATGGTGCTCTGCACCTCCCATAATCACGCTGCAAACACCATGATAGAATGGCAGTACTGCCTCTTCTTTACAGGTGCCCTAATGTACTGATATTTAATAATCTCCATATATCTCAGCTGCCCTGTTTCTATTTTACAGAATTTATTTAGGCAAATTCTGTAAAACTATTGCTAGTGGGGTAAGGAGATTGTGCATCTCTGTACATGAGGGCACCACTGAAGAAGGGCAAGTCGGTCATTATACCATGATGTTTGCAGCACAATCACTTGGGGGGTGAGGAGCACCATACTTAAACATGCCGGCAGGACACTTTTTATGAGCATTCAGGTAAAAACACTCTTCATTTAATATGATGCCTACAGTGGGGATCTGTGAGGTGAAGCGCAACCTGTTCAGCTGTCAGGGCTTCATTTTGCCAGTAGTTCTCCCTTAGTAAGGTGCGACCATGATGGCAGGGGGTGCAGCTGGGGGAGGGGTGAAGAATAGAGACATTCAGAACCATGGGGACCCACCCAGAGCACTACTGTTTATTTATTTAAAATTTGGAGACTGGACTAAGCACATTGAGTTGGAGCTCATTTCCAGGTGTGATCAGGGAAGGGGCTAAAAAGCTAAAAAAGAGGTGATATGACAATAAAATATAGTGACAACAACAGGTGCATGTACAAGAACAATAGAATGCAAGGTACAAGTAATACATTTTAGGAAAGACAATGCAAAAGTCTGGATAATACTGTGCATTCAGCTACAGGGATACCAGGGATGAGAGCTAGAGGAGTGTTAAGCCTGTGAAAGGTAAGATGCTTGTACTGTTCCTAACAAAGCATTTGCACTTGTCTTGAGATACATCATTTTGTTTTCACTGGGGCCCTGATTAGAGATGTTGCGATGTTTTACTTTGCTGATGAAGTTCTGGCAAGGTTGCAAGATTACTTCACAAAAACGTTGTGAAGTTGCCACTTCACCACTTCATAATGGGCTTTCCTCACAAAGTGTCACTTTTTCAGACAGAGTCAGGAAGAAAGAGGCAGAGACAGCACCATAGATTAGGTAGGGTCTGCAGCAAAAATGAAGCCAATAAAAATAGACTGTCTGAGGGGCCCAGTGGCCCTTATCTGCTGTCAGTTTCAGTTTCTGTGTCAGGTGAAGCCAGGCATGGTTGTAAGTTTGCTGGTGAACTTTCATGACTTTGCTTGAAAAAGGTGCCACTTTGCCTGCCAAAAACTTTGCAAAAGTCAGCTCTTCACACTTTATTCATTTGTCAAAGTTCACAAATTAATTTGTTAGGAACAGTACAAGCATTTTACCTTTCACAGGCTTAAAAGTGAAGTTTGCCATTTTCTCACCTCTCTAGTTCTATACTACTCATTTTATAGCTGGGTGGTCTCAAACACTAGGAAGGCTAAGAGACTTGTTCAGTGTCATGCTGGTGGGATATGAACCTGGGATCCCAAGGTTTGCAGTTCTGAACTCTAACGATAGAAAAATGATGAACACACCATAATAGGGTTACCTTTCTACTACCCAAAGATGTAATGCAAAGAGTTACCCTTATCGTAACACCTTACATAAGGGTCTTCATCAGAGGGTGCCCTGATTAAGCCCTATATGTAGGAGCTACTTATAGGGTTATTATTTGCACTGCATCCTTATGTGGCAATAAAAAGTTAAACCCTATTACTGTGTGTGTGTGTGTGTGTGTTTTTTCTGTTTTGTTCTTTTCGAGGAATTGCACATGTGTCTGTATGGCAGCACCTTTTAGGGGTAGGAGTGCTTTTTTTAATTTTGGTCACTAGGCTACAGTACCTGGTCTATGCCGTTATAGAAACAGCTGAAGATAGGAAGCAGAGGTCTCATTTTGTGAACAACGAATGAAAATAACTTTGATGCCAAAAAGAACCCATGATGAATGCAAGCCCCCTTAAATGACTCCTAATGGGTAATGTACTTTACCAATAGCAATATCTATAGGGTCAATAACACCTCAAAATAAGCCGTGAAGATTCTGTAATATCCAAATAACCATTCCACATAAAATGCCAGACAACAACATAGATGTATACTGCCATCTGTTGGAAGACACCTGAACCTCAATTTCTTAATTTGGTCTCTTTCTCTCACATACACACACACACACACACACACACACACGTTATGCAGACAAGTGTCATTCCTGTCATTGAGTTCCATAGGTGTTTTATCCATTTAGTTCCTGTTAACCTGGTAAGTGCCTGTCTTTAGGCATACTACTGCAGGGGTTGCATTACGTCATGTAGCCTAAGTGGACTACTACTACCCCACCCACTTCTCATTGACACGGTTATTCAGGTCCATATAATATCCACATTCTTTTTAGTTCATTTTTGTATTACTTCTTATCATTGTGACTGGTTGTGTGTTCCGTGTGCCTATTCTCTGGGTATAATAAAACTTTTATTGGTCTGTTCTGAAACTGGATCCCTTAAGTTGTATATTATGGTGTCTGAGATTATGTTTAACCTTATTTCTTTCAGTTCCAATAGACTGCATGACCAAGACCACAAAACAGTTGTAACATACAATAAGTCAGAATTGAAACAATATGGCTTAGCGAAATGCATATTATGTAACAGACATGAACAGTAACAACTTACACAGTGAAAAAGTGCGAGAATATGGCTAGTAGAACATTGCATATTATAACAAGTTCCCAGCAGAGCAAGGTATGTAGTAGCACAAAATACTAAGCAGAACAACAAGGAACAGAATTTCAGTTCCAAGAAGCATGAACCAACCTTAGATTTTTATATTAAAACAGAAATCTAACTTTGTTTTATTTAATGCTTGTCACCTCTTTATTCTAATGTTATGAACAGTTGGCAGCGCACACTGAGAGTTAACTGGAAATCAGGAAGGTTCAGGACAACACATGGGACTAAGTACGGAGAACAAAAAACATGAGATTGACAGGGAGTCAGCAGGATTTTTGAAGAAGTCCCAAATATTGCTGAAGGTGAGGGGCTGGGTTCTTAGCTTGCTTAGCTAAGACACAGTCACCATGGAAACATAGAATAATGTGGACAATAAGGACCCCAGGTGCATCAAGGCTGTCCAGTGCCTACCTACTGTACTTAGGGCTTATAAAGTTAAGGCCCAAAACAAAAGTCATTTGTTATGATTGTCGTGGTCTTTCGAATACAGACCTGTTTCCTTGTTTCACTAGCAGCTTATAGTATTTGTCTTCAAGGCATATATCTTTTATGCAAACATGTATGTTTTCTGAAACAAGATTTAGAACAAACACTCATACAATAAGTCCTTATAAATGTAAACCTTAAACTGTGCTTCACACCGCTGCAGTGACTACCCAATATCCAAGCACCCAGTGAGAACTTACATGTGGGAGAACTCTCTAGTTTCCTGTAACATGTGTTTATTAAATCTCACTATCTTGGCTGTGTGTTTCTGCATTTCAGCATTACTCTGTATTACCAGGCTCCCAACATTTGTTGCACTCTTTCCATAAGACTGGGTATAGTGTTAAGTAAAATGTTCTGTTTTCAAGCATTATAAGGAGAGTTAGAAAACATGTTTTTTACTTACTTTGATCTGTAGGTATCTTTGTGTGGTGTGCAGTAGAAGCAAGTGCTGATTGCTTCCTCTTATACCCATAGCCTGATGCATGTGGCATTGCATTGCGTCAGTCGTAACATCATCATGTGCATACCTATGCTGATGCCCATAGTATTGGCATCTCTGCAACAATGGGGGTTGCTAAGCAACCCACCTCAGACTTCCTATCTGGAAGCCCCTGGTTCCCAATGGCAGGTAATTGTCTCTGCTGGGTTGCAGACATTTACAGCTATTTACATTCATAGTCTATACATACATATATTTTCTACTTTACTCAATTTTCTGTCTGACATACTTTCTGGCTTTATATACTGCTATACTGAATATTCTTTTCTGCACTTTATTAAAATTTTATTCTAGTGGGCTCTCTGCTCCTGATAATACCTATGTCCTGTTTTATGCATGGTATTATTATTAATGCACTCAGTCATTTGGTTATAGTTTACTATAGCTTCTTATTACACCTTAGTGATCAATTATACATGATTTATCTCCTGAAATTGGGACAGATAATATGGATGAGGGAGAAGGGAGACATTTCCAGGAGGTGAGGATGATAGTTCTTTTACTACAAAACACAATGACAGAATGAATGATATAAAACAAATTCATAAAGAGAGCCTCTAGATCGAAATTTTATAAAGTGCAGAAGAAATATATGACACTATATAAAGCCAGAAAGTTTACCAGACAGAAAATCAAATAAAGTAGAAAAAAAATGTATATGCAACAAATGTAAATAACTTTAAATTTTCACAGCCCAGAAGAGACAAGTACCTGCGTTGGGAAGCAGAGACTTCAAACAAGAAGCCTAAGGTGGTCTGCTCAGCACTCCCACTGTTGCAGAGACACCAGCACCATGGGTGTTGGCACAGGTATGCATATGATGACATCTCACACTCACACAATAGGATGATGTCAAGCACATCAGGTCCTGGTCCTGGTTGTGGATTCAAAAGGAAGCAAGTAGCTCTCGCCCAGGCTGCACACCACACAAAGACACCCACAGAAGCGTTAGAACATAGTGGGTAATAAAGATAATAATTGAGAAGACATCATGGACTTTTCTATTCTGTATTTTAATTTAAATGTATGTGTGACTTGTTTCCACATCTTGAAGGCAGGCTCCAAGACAAAATGTGATAATTTCTTGCCATAACCTGGTTCTCAGGACTTTGGAGTAACGTAAGACAATGGCCTGGTGACTCAATTGAGAGTGAGATGTGTTCAGGGTCATCATATATTGTGTCATGTATGGATAAAAAGAAAACTCACCAGCACTCAACACCAATCAATAAATTGTCACTAGAGTAAAACTATTTTATTGTATGATACTAAGCAATAAAATTGACCTGGCAGCCAGAAAAAATGACTCAACATTTGTGTGTCTTGTGCACTTTTTCACTCTTGAAAAGCACATGAAGCATTCAAAACATTGAGTCATTTTCTGCTAGCTGCAAGTCTTTCTATTGCTTTGTACAGTATGTGTGCAATTAAAAAGAGTTACTTTTGTACCTTTATTTATGTTAGTGACACATGTTTCTGAATGGTATCAATTGCTGTATTTTGTTTCTGTTTTGGCATTTAGTAAGTTGTAACTATAGCACACTCAGTTCCTCCCAGCGAAGGCGTTAGTATTTTTCTATCACATGTTTGATGTATGCATCATTTATTAAGACATATGTCACTTTTGGGACACACTCTGTATTGACTCCAAATGTACATGTATTGGAATCAAGGTGCAAGACCCTTGAAAGGCTCTGAAAATAATGCTCTTGAAGCCCATTAATCTTGTTATTTTGTTCCTACCTAGAATTCCTCAATCCTTCAGAACTGGAGCCCCAGCCTGCCTATTTGCTTTTAATTATCCCTTGTAACTATTCCATTAGTTTATTAACCTTGAGATAGTTCTAATATTAATCACATTACTGGATAGTCTGTTCCAACTATCTAGCACCCTCAAAAGAAATATTTCCTTCAGTCATTCTTGACGCTTCTCCAGCTAGTTTGATTATGTGGTCCACGGTGGTTATATTACTCCTTAATTTAAATAAATCAAAGGAGCCCACCCCACCCAGTTGTATCCCTGCATTTGATTGTTGGTTTCAATCATATCTAACTTCTCTGTCCTGTTCTATGTATAGGCTATCTGATCTTTACTGATAGACCCTACTTTGCTGCCCCATAACACTTTTATTCCCTCTGCCAATGCCAAATAGTTTCTATCTTCTTCTTATCCTTTTTCAGACAAGGATTGTAAAACTGCATACAGTATTCCAGGTGTGACCTAACCAATGACCAATATGACAGCATTAGAACATTCTCATTTAGACTACTGATACATCTCAGCATCCTAATAGCTTTCCTATATGCTATCCACATGGAGTGCTGATTACTAGACCCCTAGGTCCCTTTCCTCATTTGAATGCTTTGCCATCAATCCATTGATGCTGTATTCTATCTGCAGGTTTCTGCTGTGAAAGTGCATCACTTTACATTTTCAGGGTTAAATATTAACTGCCATATTCAGCTACTCCACCTTTTCTAAATCCCTTTTCATGCTGTTGATCCCCATATCGTTGTCTACTGACCCATTACATTTGTGTCATCTACAAACAGACTTACTTTACCCTGCAACCCTTTCCTAATGTCACTGATATACATATTGAAATGTACGGTTCTAACCAATACCTAGGGCACACAATCTGTGACTTTCCTGACATTAAGAATTCACCATTCAAGACCCCTCTCTTTGTTTTACTGACAACCAGATGACAATCGACTTAGCTAGTCAACTCCCTACTTTTATATTCTCCTCCTTCTGGATAAACCTCATGTGAGGCACAAATCAAAGGCCTTACTGAACTCAGTTACAGAATGTTGACTGCCTGGCCCTAGTCAACATCTGAGGTATCAAGCTATTACATCAATCAAGTTCATTTGACACAGCCTACCCTTCTTGGAACCATGATGACTTATGTCCATAAGAATATTTTATTCTGGAAATCAACTATTTGGACTGTATTCTGTTCCATTATTACTGATTCCTGATGCTTGGCTACTACTGATGTTGTGGTCATAGCCATAACTCTGACCCTCTCAGCATTAAAATGTGTAGCCCTGGTCTTTGAAATGAGGAGCAAATGGCCAGAATTCATATTTATTTTATTTTAAAGAATACATAGTTTAAAAATAGTGGGCATTATATGTTTAGTGTTAAGGGCAGTTTCTATCTAGTTAGTTAAGATTGTTAGTAGTTTGTCTTCACAAATAGCATTAACATTATAAAGAACATCAGCAAATTTTTGTGGAACAAGTGTAAATCTGTGTGTGAAATTCATAGCACTATGTAAAATTAATAGCAGTTGATAGCTGTGGTTATACTTACCTTGTTTTCCCCATCTTGACTCTTGTGTAGTGGGACCACATTTGCCACCAGGGATCAGACAGCCAAATATAATCCCTTTCCTTCATTGTCCCCTTAACAAAAATGCCTGTGTAACTATCTGCCCTACAGAGAAGTAATGCTCATAATGTATTTTTTTTTTTGGGGAGCCAGCAAACCCACTGAATCCTGACTGGTTTCAACAGCAGTCTTTCTCATAGAGTATTTATGTAAACTTGAAATGGTTGTTGATCGTTCAAATTTTGTAAAACTAATAGCCAACCGATAGAGTTGAATTAAAGAAAATCAAATGCACCATCTTTGATTGGTGATGTGTTTATATGTCACACAGCTATTTGTGCATTTTAAAGTATATTGCTGGGTGCATGTAGGCCACATGTATGAGCAAGCAGCATTTTTAACAGAGGTGTGGTTATGTAGGCACTTGATATGTTTGTGGGATTGAGAAACTACAGTACACAATTATTTACAGTTTTGTGTAAGTAAAATTGTATGTTTCGGCAATTATGCAAGGTGTGGGGGAAAAAATGTTGAATGTTATTAGGGTTTCAAAAGAAGTGCTAATGTGTAGACTCTAGGGAAGTACATGGGATCCCAAATTAGTTTTAATTCTAACATTTGATTTCACATTATCAATATTTTGCTAAATGTCTGTTTTGGTTTGGTTTGGGTTCAGGCATTTAAGTATTGTATTGTAAGTATTGTACATTAAAATCTGTGTAATGTACAATGCTTATACAGCCACCAAAATGATAGATAAACAACCCCAAGCTATAAATGCCCCTGTGCACTATCATACAGTTGCCCCATTGGTGCCTCAGTCCCAGCTCATAAAGGAAGCTCTGGTTAACCACTAGCCCTCTACCAACCAACTACATATTTTTAACATTAACTGTCCCTGGGAAATCCCTAAACCTTATGTATCAGTCTCAACATTGCACTAGTAGTCCTTATTAATACTACTCCCCAACCACCAAACCTTTATAAATGGGAGATGAGTTAAATCCTCTTGGTAGGTGGATGACTAGTAATGACCACTTCCTCATAAATTTTATATAAATGTTAGCTCAGCAGTCTGGTGTCTGGTGTTGTTTCCAGTCCCCAGATGAACTTGGATATGGAGGTTGACTCCAAAAGATGCTGATATATGTATGTATGAGGACAGGATATCAACGGCAACCCACCTACTATTAGAATCATGACCCCCCATATTAATGATTGGGGGCTGTTGGGGCTGGATTAAGGAAAGAATATTGACCCAATGTTAGGACTGGGCCATAAAGTAGCAGAAGTGGTAACTATATAGCCTGCTGGTGCAGGGGCTGAGGCAATGGAAAGTGCCTTGCCTCTCCCATGCCAGTGACCCAAATTCAGAAATGAGCTCTGGTTGCTGGTGTTTGGCCAGAGGAGATGGCTAGGAAGGACTGAGTAACCATCTGTCAGCTCTCCTCTCCCAGACTGGGAGGTGCCATCTCTGCTCTTGGTTAGCACCAGGTGGAGGCCTGGTGGTAGTATCGATGCTCAGGTGGCTGACAAAAGTTGGGTGGGTGGAAGGGGCTGGTGGACCTGGAGCACATGCATGCCTCAACACGTATTCATCCTTTATGTTTGCTGTAGCCTGGGGAAGAAAACCTGGGAGGAAAATGGCAGGCAGACCAGGCTATCTGAAGCCCTGCCTGAGGTGCCATGACCCACCCTGATGCTCCAGTGGGGATATAGTAGAGGACATCTGGATATCACTGCCCAAGAAGGAGAGAGGCAACAGGTCAGCTGATGGCACCCAGGGACAGGGCTGAACAGCTGCCTGGTCAGTCCAGAAGGATAAAAACCAGTATTTAAAAAAAATCATGTCTGGAGTTGGTATGTAGGGGCCACATGGTGCTTTTTTTAAAGACTAGGGTTGAGGAAACAGGTAGGGCAGCTAAGTGGGAAGTATTTTACTTTTGGGGATGGGGGTTGATTCACATGAATAACCTGACCCCAAAGGATGCCAGTATTCAGGGTCTGAAAGAGACTGCTGAAGGTGACAAAATTCATGACATTCAACACTTTTCTCTGAGTTTGTTTCCATCCCTAGTGGGCTGCTGTCACATAAGCACACTCGTTTTCCTACCCAGACAGTCAGTCACAGTACCATATTCTCCTGACCCATTTTATAAATACAAAAAGGTTTTTAACTGAAATTTCTTATAATTAATCTAAACACAGGATAAAATGGATCACATTCCTGTGTAATTAATTACCTTATGACTGTCTCCATTTAGTATCTGGTCTATACTAATGGTGTAGAAAAGAGTTTTGCAGCTTTCAGATAAGCTGCTCAGCATACTATTTCCAAATCTTCCTGACCTCGGATGACTTCCACCTTGAAGAATTTCCTCACTTCAAATACCTCACTGTATGGCTGGATGAAACCTCAGTTTCTTCACCCATATCAATGTATCCATAAAAGCTCCTCCTCAGGATTAGAACCCTTTATAACAATACATTCAAGAAACTCCTTCTGATGTTTGACTATGAGGACATGGTTTACATAGTTTATAGTGCCACTTCCAGAGCCACCCTGACCAAACCAGGCTGCCTTTATTATTTCTTGTGCTGCCTTGCCCTAAACTGCCCTCCACCCACCACACTCAGCATTGCTCCTCTACTCCAGTCTCAACTCCCCTAGCTCAAGGGTTGGCTTCTCTCACATAGTGTCTCCGATGCTTCCTAGTTCTAGTGTAAATCTCTCCCATTTCTCTCCTCCCTTATCTCAGCCTTCCCTCTTACTCCCTCCCTCAGCTATACTGACTCTTACTCCTCAGTCTCTCACTCTAAAACCATTGCTGGATATGCATTAGTCTCTTTTGCCTCCTGCCTCTGCTGGAATACTCCTCCATGTTTGCACTGCAGAAGGTGTGCCATTGAAGTTTGGCGCCAAGTACAATTAGCTGTTTTGGCTTCACATCACAGTCAAGGGACACAATCAGGCAGGCAATCTGCATGATGGAACATGTTTCTGGCTATGAGGCAGGTAGTGATGCTGGGAGTTGAAATATCAGTACCTACTTGAATCTGGCAAGTGGCCAGAAGGCACTCTTGTGGAACTGAACTTAATGTAAACAAACATCGCATTGGCTATGTCATTGGACCCCTGACCCCTAAGACTGCTGGGGAAAATGCCAGGAAAACAACCCATGAGGATCTTACATTTTGTAGCCAGAGGATGCATGCTGCATGCTTCCTGCAAATAAATTTTGCCCAAAGGAGTACAGTCATTCAGGAGACAGCCAGTTGATGCTATAAAGGTCTAAGGAGCTAGACAGTCTAGGCTGTTCCTGCTCTAACATGAGGGACCAGAAATGCTGCCATTGTCCTGCAAGTGGGTGGCAGGACTGGGAAAGTGTACACATTCAGAGTCCATTACAAGAAGCAGCTGTATTCATGAATTGTCAACAGAAAGGACTAAATTGTTTGGGAATGGGCAGGTTTGCCCTAGAGACTTTCCTATGTGAGGTATTTTCCAGTCAGCCAGAGACTGTTTCTAATTAGAGTCATCTCCAGCTGAAAGTGTGTTCCAACCAGTGTTCATCCAGAGAAGGGAGGAGATCGAAAGTGACTGACCTCAACCACCAGTCACTTCATGAGGAAGTCCTCACGTATAGCAGAAGAGGAAAAGAATGTCCCTACTACAAAGTGAAGACCAAAGTCATCATATAGGGTGAAGACATTGATGAGAGAAGTTGGCAGCTTAACCACAGCCTGCTGCTGTAAGCCTTGTGATAGTTACTTTTGTGACAATTTGCAGAAGGACAATATCTAAGCTGCATGTCCTGCTAGACAGGTAAACTAGCATCCAGCATCTGAGGCCTTCCAGGTCTGATTCAGTCTTCAAACTGCATCTGAAACCCTTTGTAGTTAGGTAGTTATGGTCAGGTGGTAATGGATGCTGAAGCCCTGGGATGGACTGGCCTTCTTCTAGGAGTTCCCAGGCAGAAGACCTGTATTTAGGTCACTGGGCCTTGTAACAGATTACAAATATTGATCAGTTTAATTCTGTGCTTAATATCTCAGTATGGTCAATATCCTCGTCCACTCCAAGTCTTGGGTCTTGCAATGATTCTACAGCTGTGGTACCCAGATTGCCAGGGACTATGGAGAAAGTTTTCTGGTGCACCAGTCAGTTGTGAGAGCCTGTATGACTAATGGCAGGTGTAAAGAATTATGGGGCTTGCACAACTGCGATTTGTTTATTGATTATCCCTTTCCTTCCTTCCCCAGAGACTGTTTGTGCCTTCCCTAATAATCCTTAGAAACACAAAAACATAGAATTTGTCAGTGAAATTAACCATTTGGCCCACCCAGTCTGCCCAGATGTTCCCTGCCTAATATATCTTCACAGACCCTACCTGGTTTCTGGCTGCCCTCCTACCTCCCTGCCTATTGACCAGTATTCCCTGTGCCTATCCCATGCATGCTTGAAGCCCTCCTCTGCATTCACTCCCACTTCCTCTGCAGGCAGACTGTTCCAAGCATCCACCACTCTTTTAGTGACATAGTACTTCCTCACATCCTCTTAAACTTCCTCCCTTCCAGCTTCAATGCATGCCCTCTTGTCCTGGTGTATTTCATTATTTGAAATAGACTCCCCTCCAGTACCCTGTTAGCCATGTGGAGTACTTGTAGGTCTGTATCATACCCCCAGGTGTACATATTGAGATCCTCTCTGTCTCTTCTCATAAGGCTTCTCATGCACCCACTGCCATTTAGTTGCCTCCTCTTGATGCCTATGCCCTGTCTCTGTCCTTTCTGGGCGTATCCTCTAGAACTGGACACAGTACTCAGGTGGGGTCTCTCCAGTGACCAGTTCAATGGTAACACCACATCCCTCTTCCTGCTAGATCCTCCTTATTATGTATTTGCATTTTTCTCCTGTGTAGTATTGTTTATTGTAAAATGGACTTCAGAATCATAGCAATATCATAGGTCTGAACACATCACCTGACCAAGCATTACTGTCAGGTATATGCACAGTCAACCTGCCCTAATATACCTAGCAACAGACTAAATGCAAAAAACCTTTTTACATTAAAATAAAAACTTTTCCACTTTCAAACAGAAAGACCCACAACAGGGCATATGTTTCTTCAAACTAAATGCACTTACTAGTTTCATTCAAAGGCACTCAGCCTAACCAATCTCACATAATATACCAAGCAACAACTATATGAAAATATAAACTTTTCAGTAAAGCTAAGTAAAGAAACTGTTTTATTTCATCAGCAATAACCTACTCTAGGACATGGCATTCTTGAGAATTAATGCACTTCCTGAGAGCCTTGTAGTTTCAATTAATCAGGAATATGCATTATTTCTAGTAATACAACTCTGGTGGAGTTACCGATTACCTTGTTGGTTATTGTGAGGGGCAGAGTGGAACTGTGTGGGACTCAAGCAATATACCACGGCAGGGTGTGGTCAATGGCAGGTTACCCATGCTTGGTGTGGTGATTTGCTCATGAGGCCTGAGCCAAGTGTGAAACCACACCAGGCGTGGATAAATCCTGCCATCACCCACCTCTCATGCTATATTGCGATTATACAATGTATAAAATAAAGAAAAGATTAATATTCTAACAAAATGTTTTTATTTTATGTTTTATTGATAAATTCAAGGAGATATACTTCTGTAGACAAAATATTGTCCTGGGTTGCTAGGGGTTGCAGATGTAAGGCCGCTGTCAGCAGTTTCTGAGGTTTTTATTAGTATCTCTTATTTGAAGCAAGTTTCTGTTTTTTCTTCTTCTAGCAGTATCTGTTAGTTGAGGCAAGTGTCGTGTAGATAGTTTCATTCAGTAGGCTGAAATGGAGACAGCCTCTTTAGCATGATCTGTGGTTTTTTATTGAAAGAAGTGAGAGAGAGAGAGAGAGAGAGAGAGAGAGAAGCGAGGGTGTGACAGCAGTGTCTTTTTTTTGTAAGTTAATGTTATTAGGATAGCTCCTTGTTTACTTTTTTCCTTTCTATAATTTCTCTGATGCCTGGGTTCTGTGTGGCAACTGCAACAGATTTCTGCTGTAGAGCTGTTGAGTGAACTGCAGGAGGCTGCAAGTGGTGAGAGAGGAGAGACTCTAAAGCAGCACAGTTAGCATGCTGCTTTTTGGGTAAAAGTGATTTTTAAATTGGGTCCAGTAGGAGACAATTAAGTATTCTAGGAGGTTTTGTTTTAATTTGTGGCTTATTTTGGGACTTGGGCTTTGGTGCCGGTAACTGAAGGAGCAGTTAATTTTAAATTCTGTGGTTAGTGGCAGATCAGTAAGGCAACGCTTTCTTTTGATGTTTGCCATCAAGTGATAAGGGTAAGGTGGGGGAGTGGCTGGCTGGCAATTCATCCCGTGGGGTGATTGCATGATATACATATTGTAAATCATGCCAGACAGCCAATCACAAGCCAGTATTTTTTCTGCCATTGTATAATGTTGATTATACTATTTCCTGGGGGTTAACATTCTGAATCTGAACAGATATTTCACCAGGCTTCCTCAGGTAGATGAACCACATATAGGATATTGTATGGGGCCCATACACAACTCGCTATTCTAATACCAGTGGTTTCCATGATGATGTGGACCTCGAGTGAAGCTGAAGAGGTCCCGGTGTCATGGAAACCACAAATATTCAATAATGAGTTGTGTATTTGAGCTCCAATACACTTTTCTATATAGTGTATGGAGCCCCAAAACAAGTTAACTTACTTTGTGTGGCTCCTGAGGTCAGTCCTTGCCACCAGAGACCCTACCTTTTCCTCTAGCCACCTGCCCAGTCAGCTCACACATGCAGCTTGTCAACCTCTCCCTGTACAATGAACAGCATTCTTTGGGGTAGTTGCACTGTGATGTACCTATTAATGCAGAACAAAACTCGTTCTGTGTTAGTAGGTACGTCATCAATGCTGCAGAATGACTTTTAGTGTGTAGAGGATTTCCATACACATTCACATTCTGCCATACACTTTATTGTTATTAATTAATTATGCAGCTAATAACACCCAAATCCAGGCCCCTCCCAAAGGTTTAAAGGCCCAAGTCTCATCTTGGTCATCAGAGGGCAGAGCTACATGCTTTGTGGGATCAGAGTGAGGATGGTGTACATAGTGTTGTATTCATTTGATGTTTGATAAGAAGTCTTGATTACCTGATTAATTACATCTTACTAGTAGGGGGACCCATGTTTATGTGTCACATTGGCTCTCTAAATATTAAAGCATTATATCACACTATGTGGTAGTGAAGTTGTCATATGAAAGGTTTTTCATTGCAATAAAATATTAGTGGTGAGATAATAAATGAAAGCTGAACCTTTAATTCTAAACACATTGGTTCCAAGAGTGGCACCGCTAAAAGGATTCCTAGAGTCTAGACTAATTTAAAGGAGTTTATTACAATTTTACAGTATTTTAAAATAAAACAAACATGGAAATACTTAAACCCCTTCTCCTTATATAGTTTAAAGCAGCAGTGCAAAATAACAAAACATCTGTGTTTTCAACAGTTTATTCCCTGCACTCTGTTGAGCATGTACCTGGTATTCTTTGTCACTAACATTGTACTTCACTCAGTAATATGTTTATTTTTCCTTTGTTTTTCTTTACATTCTGCCACCGCCATGTTGAAAGCAGCAGTACTAGTTAGCAGTCACCATATTTACTGTGGCGCTGCAAAACTGAAACTGATCACTTCCTGGTTAAGTAGTACTGCTGGTTTAAATGCCACCCATATCCCAATGCAAGTACATCAAAGACCAGCGCACTCAGCTGCACTGCTGTACCCATATGGTACAGTGCAGGTTCTTATAGCTCACTGCCCAGGTCACAGTGATACAAAAAGTAATTATAGCTTTCAGTAACTAGGCAACAAGCTACAAATAGCAGCACTGTACCATATGCATAGTATTGTAATGGGAGTTCTTTAGCTTAATTAATGTCATTGCACTGTGGTGTCAGCTCATTTTTAACTATATCAGGGCAGGAGATTCAAATGATTTCCAGGTTTGTTTACATTTTAAAATCTTTTCATAACTATATTAAACCACTTCAGATTTTCAGATTAGTCTAGGAATCCTTTTATTGGGTACCACTGTCAGCCCCTACGTGTTTAGAATTATGTTTTTTTAATTTAGACATTGGTGGGCATCACATGTCCTTTAACACCTTCAGTGTTATTTTCCACTACTATATCAGGTTTAACATTTGACTGGAGCTTCAGACTGAACCCTACTTGTTCCTCTCGCTGAGGAAGCACTTTTGACCATCATACTTAAAACAGTTCTCATTGGTTTCTCTGCCATCTAAAGATCCTTGCCATACCATCTGAAGAGTTCCCTCCCTCAGTGGCGGCATTTAAAAGGGTTAAAGTGTGTTCTTTTGTGGTAGGGTATGATACTGATAATTGATTTAGATGCTTTAACCTTTGTTACTTTTATTGCTTTATATATTGAATTATTACTGACTGTGTGTTTATTAGTGTAAATACTATACCTCATGGTCATTTCAGCTGTCAGTAGAATAACAGATACCTCTTCATCTGTTATGGAGCTGTATCTCCATCAAGGGACTCTGACGACATCATAAACCTTGAGGTTGAAGTCATTCATTTTCATGGCCCTGGTGTGGGTCTAGCACCTCTAAAGACCAGTGATGGCCCTGATTATTCAGATTGTTCCTCCATATTAATTATTATGATTATGATTATTATTTATTGTGTTCAGAAGATCTTTGAGCTTAAGAGCCCTTTTCTAAGATGTCCAAGTCTATCAAGTTACATACGGCAGCAGAACAAGTAACATTCAACAGCAGACCAATACAATAAATAAGAGACCAATACAATAACAACAGGTATAACAAGCATTTTCATAATATAATGAGCAGTGAGTTAACAACAGGTTTCCACAATTGCAGAAGGCATCAACAAGGGGTGCAGGTTATGGCAACTAGCAGATATGATCCAAGCAGTGCAGTTTCTGGAAAAGAAGGGTGGTGACTTAGGCCTTGAAGGGGAGAAGTAGGGGAGTGCAGCGATGGCTGTGGGCAGAGAGTTCAGACTTTGACTGTTCTAGCTGCAAAGGAGTGTTGACCAAGAGTAGTTTTCTGAAGGGCAGGAGGAGCTTATTAGACATGAGGATCTAAAAACTGTTGTTTGGGTATGGAGAACGGTATTGTCAATAGGATTCCAGAATGTGGCATTCAGGATGAGGGAGAGTGTGATGTGGGCAATCAGAATTTCTGACCATCACCTACACTTAGTGTGGGGTCCACAATGTGTGCTGCCTGGGGTGTTTATATGTATTTGAGGGGAGTGGGGGTAAAGCACCTCCCTTAGCAGAGGGGTGCAGTGGAGGATCCCACCATGGGAAGTGCCGTGACACCAGGAGGTTTGACTGCAACATGTGGTATGCGATCGTGCATGAGGGACACGATTGCATGTAGTGCATCTTGCTCTTTGCCTGCACTCTTTTTACTGAGTACTCATTGCTTTCACCCTAAAGTGGGTGAACCATGAAGAACTGAATACACGTGTGCAAATAATGTGGAATATAGGTTGATATTCACCATTCAGCCAAACACACCTGGTATGCAATGCATTCAGGGAATGATTCATATGTGATATATTTCTCTAATATTTGGATTTAGCAAATATTCATATTTGATCAATTTGACATTCTACATTATTTTTTGTTCATGTGTGCAAAATGTATTTTGCAACAACTCTGCTGCAAGCTATTTTCAAAGGTACACTTTCTTGCACAAATGTGGTAAAGGGAGGTCCCGAATATGTGACTAAAGTTTTCTCCCATGAATACAGGCAATCATTTCTTTATTTCAAATTGAAAACTACTCATCATGCCCTGCCTAAAGCAGCAAACAGGATTTTCTGTGCAGGACCAAATGATTGAAATTCAATCCTGAACAGCCCTTAAAGAGATAGCAGAAATCAGTTACCCCAAATGTAGACTTCAGGGGCCAGTTTCTAAAAAGTTATGCCTGGTGTAACAGCAGTTGCACCCAGTAGAATGCTAAGTAGCAACTTATGCCAGCAGTTGTGACTTGTTGTTCACCACAAAGTGGCTAATGACATGTCACAGGCCGCACGCGAACAGCTATTACTGGCGGTTTCACATAAACCCCTGTGACATGGCACTAGGGGTTTACGCAGCTGCTGCACCCTATTCCAGAAGGGCAACAACAAAGACCCCAGAGAAAACTAAGCATCATAAGTTACACCTGCATTTAGCTGGTGTAACTTAAATACATCCTCTGAGGGTTCTGTAGAACCCAGTCCATGTGCCCCCATGCCCAGACTGCCCTGTTGATGCCCCAATGGGCACCGCTGAAACAGTCCTGGACCGAGGCCATGATCTCTCCCCATCCACTACTGTACAGCTCGGTACAGTAAGTGCCCCTTAGAGACTGCCCACACCAACTGCCCCCAATCCCTGTGCATGAATGCCCTGCAGAATACCCACACCCCAGCCCCTGAGTGCCAAACAGAGCTCAGCAGGGCTTCCCATACCCCAGCCCCTGAATCCCCATTGGTACATGCCCCACAGGTGGTGCTGTCATCCCCCACCCGTGCCCCAACCCCAAGTTGCCAGCCACAAATATGGCAAAACCCTGCCCTGGTAGTCTGTGCCCCCACCCATCATGTCAGCCCACCAGGCACCCTCCACCCATCACAACTGGTGACTGGCACAGCCTACCTCTTAACACCATGGCCATCCACCAACTGAGTTCAGTATGAGTGCGTGGTGTAAAAATGCACTCAGAAATATATTTCTGAACACGTCTTTTCAGTATTATATTGAACTCAGTCGGTGGCTGGCTGTGGTGGTGAGGTGGGCTGTGCCAATCACTAACTGAGATGGGTGAAAGTAGTGATGAAGCTGGCTGACTGGTGGGCGGACTACCTGGGCAGGCTTTGACCATTTGTCCATCGATTCAGGGATTGGGGAATGGGTGGGGGATGACAGCGCCACCTCAATGGCATATCACAGGGATTTAAGGGCTGAAGTATGCAAGCCTGAGCCTCTGTTAGGCACACAGGGGCTGAGAGCAATGAGCAGCCCTGGGCAGTGTATGAGTTTTGGGAGGCAGGGGTGGACTCCCTGCGAGGCTCCTAATGATATCTGGGCAGGGGGCACTTGAGAACTGCACTGTGGCTTAGACATGCTCGCCAGGTGCACTCACAGTTTGGGGTACCTGGCTGCATGTCTAAGTCACAGGACTTAGCTTGGAGACCCTGCCCCTTTTAGAATAGGGCACAGGGTCAATGTATCAATTCTTGCGTGTGGCTCAAGTTGTGTTTGCGGCAACTTGTGCCACCTTTCTAGAACCAGGTTCTTCTATTTTTATTACTGAAGACATTTCATTAAAACATGGTTGTTTCCCTATACTTCATCTGTTCAATTTGTTTATTCCAATCAGAAAATCAACTGCTTATGACATCATAACCAGTTGCCATGGAAAGGATCCTTTGTCACAGTCAGAGGATTATGACTTCAGGGTAGGAAAAGCATAAGGACAAATTGAAGTTAAAAGGACAAACAGTCTATGCTCATGCAAAAGTCTTTAGGCATAAAAACAGTGTATCCGAATCCAAATGTTTTGGGAATGTTATGAGATTTAGAATGCTTGAAATCTCAGTCACTTTCATAATATACTGTACCACAAATTAAGCACTTCATGCTCCTACTTTACATAACTAAGGTGTTAAAACTCTATTTGCACAAAGGGTGTGGTTAAGAATCATGGTAATATTAATTAATTATTTATTAACTTATATTTCCATACAGGGTTCTGAACAGTTAAATTAACTGCAGTAAAATGCCTCAGCTTGACCTGTGTGACTGAAACTCTTTCTACCCTGTAGAAACCAGGAGGCTCTTCTGATGTGGGTTATTCCAGGTGAAAAACTTGTTAAATACTCAGAATAAATATTTTTATTTTGGCCCCATATCTTATAAAAATTATTTACACGATTGAGAAAACACAAAGGGATGTGACCAAGGTAGTTGAGGGTTTGAAAAATGGGTCATGTGGACTTGATTGACAGAACTGTGTTCTTTTTTCCACGGAGAAAAAGAAGAACTCAAGGGGTGTGATCATGGCCTTCAAATGTACGAAAGACATAACACAGTCAGATCAAGTGCAGGTCTTCAGAATGCCTAAGAATGAAAGGACAATGGGGCACATTATGTCACTGAAATGTAGAAGATTCAAGGAAAACCAGGAAGACCTCTGTGTCACAGAACAATTGGTGGCACTTGCAATACATTTACAAAACACATAGACCTTCAAGCTTAGAAACATGGTGACGCTTGGTAGTCTCACTGAGTTAGTGAGAGAGAGAACTAAATGGACCACTGGTCTTCTTTCCTCCATACACACACACACACACACATATATATATACTCTTGACAAAAAAATGTAGTTATGCATCGGTTAGGGTTCCACCATCAAAAGTAGGAAATGTGATGTTAGAGTCTCCAACCCTAACACCCCATCCACCTCAACCTCCATGCACCAACAACTGTTAGGGTGTGCCTTGGGGTTGTCAACTCTAACACTTAACTGCTGTCTCCACTGCGGTAGTGCTACAAAGTTAGGGTTGAGTAGCCCTTTTAAGGGATTAAAGGGTGAAACTTTTAATATATAACTTTGCCACCACCATTCAATGGATTTGCCTGAAATTTGGCAGGCATGGGGTGGGGAGTGCCATAGATCTTGGGATCTGCCAACTTTCATACCAGTTGGATATATGGCTGCAGAGTCAGTAAGCAACATCCATGTGCACAATTATGCTTTTTGCTAATTCTTTGCTCGTGCCTACAGGTCGCAAAGGTTTGTGTGGCCAGTCTGAAAACTTCAGGGGATGTGTGGCCCTGATGTGCCTTTTGAAGATTTCATGAAAATATTAAGCGGTTCGAAAGTTATTCAAAATACAAGTTCCCATTATAAGTCAATGGGAAAAGTTAACAAAAGTTTGAAAGTGTCGCAAATGCACTTTTTAGTGTTGCAAATGGCCCTAGTAGTGTCCCAAATCTGCCATGTTGTTTTCAGTTACTGATCACAGATATGCTTGGCATTTAAAAGTGAGACCATCTAGGAACATAATTATTTTTGTGTTTACCTATTCAACCCTAAGGATGCTAGCCACATCTTTTATTTTGGGGTTAAACACCCGGAAATATGTTTTTCAAATTTCTGGGAAAAGTAGTGTTGCAAAGTAGTGTTGCACCTGCGACACTGTCACACTTTTGAAAGGTGTTGCAAATCACAACACTACTTTTCAACACTATGGCCAATATGACAGGAATTGTTTGCCACCCTGCTGCAAAAGAACAGTTTGGTCTTTTCGGGCTGAAATTTTGAGGGAAGAAAGCCAACATCCCACAGATGTGCCTTTTTGTGGTTTGGTGAAAATATTACAGGATCGGCAAAGTTACGGCACTCCAAAGTCACTTTTTCCCATAGGATAACATTACGGCATCTGCCATGCCTTTCAGGGCCTGTATCTTGGAAACGTGCAAGATACGGACTTTTCTTTTTGAAATGCTAGCCCCACCCCAACTGGGAGCTAAGTACAACACTAGCCAGGAAAGTCATAATTCATACAAAATTTTAATTTTTTTCTCTTGTTCAGTTCCTGAGATATAAACAATTTAGTATTCCAACTCCTCATTTTCTGCTCTGAGCCCCATTATTATGCATGCATTCTTTGTACTCACTGTGTTTCTCTATGCAGCTGTTGGGGAAAACCAGGGTGTGGGCTTACGTTACTGTTATCCTTACTATTTCGGCTTGCACTGTGACTCCATTTGAGTTACTGCTCCCATGTACCACCGCAGTATTACCCTTTGTGTTTTTATTTATGCTTATGCTACTGTTACCATTTGTGTTTCCACTTCTGTTTGTCTTTGCATTTACATTTGCATCACTGTGCACATTTTCATCTGTGTTTGCGGCCGCTCTTCCGCTTGCATTGAATTTGCATTTCCATTTGTCTTTTGTTTGGCTCATTGTTGCTCTTACCGTTACCATTTGCATTTCCAATAGCATTACTGTCACCGTACGTGTTACACTTTGCTTTCCATATGCATTTCTGTTTGTGTTTGTGTTTCTGTTTCCTTTGGCATTATTTTTGCTGTTACCATTACCATTTGCATTTTCAATTCGTGGCACCGTAACTGTCTGCATTACGGTTTGTGTTTCCATATGTGCTTACGTTTGCATCTCACCTAGCTATAGTAGTTCAGTTAAGCAACTCCCACCCCACACTCAAGCATGCGGTGCACCATCTGACTAGCTGAGCAGCACTGGAGAGTTATTGCTGTATACACTAGTGTTCTGGAATAGAAACACTAGTGTAAATGCTACAGCTGCAATCAATTGGAGCTCTTCATGGACCTGAAACAGGACAAGGTTTGCAATATTCTAATTTCCAAACCTCTTTAAATGGCACAGAATTTTCATATAGCATATATACATTATAATAATGTCCTACTTTGCATATAGACCATTCAGAATTTAAACCAGTTTTAATGGGGTGGAGGCTGGGACAGAACTTTAGAACTGATCTGATCTGAGTTAGGTTGAATTGTTTTTGAACTGGATCATCCCTGTTTTCCATGTATATTTATGTCATTGAATAGTTTGTATATTTAGGTTATACTTGTCATATATTAGGTATTGCATTTATGAGACTGAATAAGAATACATAAAATATAATATGCAAGCATCCTTTAAATATCTGCATGCCAAATGTGGCACTGCTGTGGAGTAGTGGGAAGGTGAAGAGGAAAAAAGGAGAGAGAAAGAAATGTAATGTGCATATACCATGGTGAAAAAGATATAAGTTAGAGAAATACATTTGGACAGATAAATCACAAAAAGGAAACATGACTTTAATATACTCCAGCAAGATATAGAACCAGTCTTAGGAGAATATAATTTTAGAAATGGAAATTAGAGAAATAAATAGGGTCATTAATTTTTAATGGTAACCTGTCCTCCAGCAACTCTCGCTACCTATTTCCAGCATGAGCTTGGGCTCTATCAGACCCCTCCTCTTGTAATACTATTTCTATCACATGGGGCCTTCAAATGCAGTTATATTGCAATCAGGACCCTCTGGAAGAATCACACATTAATAAAGTTGTCAGTGCCTAGGGCTGAGAAAACACTGAGGATAATGCATTGTTATTTGGTCTGCCTCATATAAGGTCCATTGGAAAAAAGGCACTCAGTTACTCTTGACCTAAATATTGGGTAGCTTACCAACTAATTGAAAAATGGCCTTGAATTTTGATGTTTTTAAATCTGCTATTTATAAATGGTTGAAAACTGACTGTATTTATATTACACGGTTCTTTCATTATTTTTATGCACATAAACTGTGCCTGTGTTTGCACCATTGTGTTTCAGCTATGTATTAGAATTTGCTTTGGCACGTAATTTAAATGTATCTTAGGACATGATCCTGCTATTGTTGTACCCTTGGTCCCACATGTATATTAGGCATTTTGCCTTATGTGGTCTCTACTGGTGGGCCTATTTTTAAATATATAAATAAATTTAAAACAAACAAACCGGGCTTATATTAGTGTTGCAGAATTTGCACCTAATGCCTAAAACCTTTCATCTTAGAATATTAGACAATCTGTAGGTATACAACACTTGAACACTGAACTGTGACAGAATGCCTACGGTCTTTTGAAATGCACATGATAGTAAACCCATTGTTTTACTGATCTGTTTTAAAATTCTAACTTACAGATTTCCAAGGCACCAGATGAAGAGACTCAGTGGTGCAGATGCATATTGACACATGACTAATGCACACTATCTGATGTATTATATTGATTTCATACATTTAACCCACAAGCTTGACCAGGTCTATTCAATAGAAGAGTCCAACAATGGGACATTACCCAGGCAAAGAAAGGATAAGAAATATCTATGTTGCTTTAATAAAAGACATCACACTACCCAATGAGTCTAGTTTTCCCTGGATCAATATGTCTATGAGCATTTCCCAATATTTTCCTTGTATGATGTTTTTATTGCATATTTGTTATGAACATGTACCACCACCTTTTGCCCTCAAACTTCTCATGACACAAGTCGGTGTCTCAAAAAGTTGTATCATGGATCCTTTATTGGATAACTACCTAAGTAACTGCATCATTTAAAACTGCAATTGTTTGTTCCATGTTGTTCAATACACCTCATTAGAATCTATACACCTTATATTGTTTACTTACTGTCAGTGTTTTTTTTTATTATCTGTATGTCCTAGTAAGGCTTTAGGAAGGAAAATTATTTGGTTTTCTAGTACACTTTTCACATATACACTGTATCCCAAAACCCTTTTCAAGCCATAAGTAGTTGAGGTTATGAACCGTTAAGGAAGGTTAAGCAGAGAGGAGAGGGTGAGAGAGAGAGAGACAGAGACAGACAGAGATGGGGAGGAAGGAAAGCCAGAAAGTGTGGGGGAGAGAGAGAGAGGTTAAATACAGGGAGGTTAAGTGGCATGCACATGGTTACACAGTGAGTAAGTGGCAGTAATTGGATTTAAACTGGTTCTCCGTTAAGGTTCACAGCTCTGCACTTTAATCGCTAGGCTACACTGTTTTGAACAAGAGAAAACCAGAGGTGGCAAACGAGCTTACAATTACACTGAGCTTCTGGAGTTATTTCTTAGCAAATCTTAATATCCTAGTACTGTGGGGATGGAAGGACTTAGGTTCCATCTTGCTTGCCCCTCAAAAGACTTGCAATACCCGTACATTTTTATAAATATCTGACATTCTGTGTTTGTTATGGCTGCGAGGGTTTCGGGATCAGAGCTCAAGCCAGATGTACATGTCTTACACTAACATTCAGACTTGCAAAGTAGGATTGAATGAACCTAACAATGTGTTGAGGTTTATACAGCATTAGTAGGGTGCCATTCCAGCTCTTAAGCTTGGATGTATATAACCCCATTCTCAAATTGGGTATAGTCACTGCCACGTGGCTGGAGGGGCATAGAAGCTATACACCAAGTCCCTTCCATCATCACAATACTATATTGCAACAGTATCTGAACATTCATGAATGCACTGGGCTTCCGAGCCAAAAAGTAAGCCAATACAATGATAAAAGCGAAGCAACAGCCTAATTAAGTAGCAGGTATGACTTTGTCCTCATTCCCATTGAAATCTGTTATCTATGTTAGACATGTTTTAAGCATCAGCTTTCATATGGTGTAGAAAGAGTTATTAAATTGATTTTCCAGCCTACTAGAGTACTTGCTAATTGTTAGATGAGCCTCAGTGTCATTTTAGTTTTGCATTCACTAGAGAATGGGAGGCACCATGAGGATAAAATACTGCAGAAGCCAGTCCAGCTGCTGCTGGGTGTAAGCTACAGATATAGCTAGACTAGGTGTCTTCCCAGTGCCTTCTTGCCTTTAGTACCATAGACAGTAACACACACACACACACCTGTAATATACTGTATAATATATGCCTAGGTACAGTATGTTTATTTCCAACTTGTACACCATGTGCTTACTGTATCTGTCTATGAAGTGTGTACTGTAGAAGAGAACAAGCAAATCTAGGTGTGTGTGTGTTTGCTTGACTCCTTCCCTTGCCTGCTGGCAGGCTCTCCCATTCAGACAGATTTCACTGATGCAATCTGACAATAGCCAGGGATGAAAAGAAGGATTGCAATGGATTTAAAGGATGGACAGCATCAGTAGAAAGCAGTCAAAGATCAAAGAGAGCTGGAGAGAGAAGGGGATTTTAAACGAATTCGTCTCTGTTTTTGGTTAGAAGATCGGATTAGGAAGTGAAAGAAAGTGATTTCACAATTCTTTTAGTTCAAACAAAGACACAGTCACAAGATTTCATTTCATCAGACCCGTTTTAACAGAAGTGGGTGGCACTTTGCCCGGTATTAGCTTTCATATCCGCTCCACTTTGTTCATTCCTTTCCTAGACGTGATACTACATTGCCTTTGAAACATTCACGCTGTCCAAACGGGGCATTAATTCTGTTAGCCTCCAACACTACTCTGCTTATCTCCTATATACAGTAGATAATAGTTCTGGAAATGCACCTCCTTTCCCCAACATCGTGTCCATGAGTTGCATCCTAAGCTCTCTGCAACTCCCTGGACAGCGGCGCACTATACTCTAGAAACAAACAGCAACAGTAAATGACATAGCAGCAAAATCAAACCTGCAAAATGAAGCAAACAGCCACTCACCCATCCATCTTAGTTGATTTCCTTTTAAAGTAAGTCTGCTAATTCTGGGAGAAGTTACAAAACCTCCCTTTGCCACACTCTCTTTCACGCTCTCTCAGTGTGTGGAAGTGTGATAAAGGATCCTTGTGTAATTTTTTTGTTTCCAAACTAGAAGTTCCAAAAGGCAGCAATCTAAAGGTTGTGTGGGAATGTGCTGTGCAGGCTTCCCCCAGTAATTGAGCGATCTCTGACCAGTGCTGTGCGTGGGAGCCACGGAAGCAGTAGCAGCGTATCGGGAACAGCAGTACCCACTGGCACCCCTGGTGGAGCTCACGGCCACAGCAGCTCTTATTTGACACGGGTTTGGAGGTGGACTGGACACCTGCGTTCAGTTTTATTGCTCTGTTCTGCAGTTGATCTCACTCTCCAGGCTTCATTGGCCTTCACATGCTCTCCCCAAAGCCGAGGTCAGGTGTCACAAGGTTTTAGACAGTCGATCTCTGGATTTGCACGGTGCGTCCGTCTCTATTTTAGGCACAAAACTGACATCACAACTTGCTAACCGCTCTCAGCCATCACCACACCTCCTCCGCTTCATAAAAACAGCATGAACTGAGCGTCTCTATGGGAATGACAGGAATTCAGACTGTTTGCTCAGTATAATATTTCACAAGGAAAACACTCCACAGTCCTTCTGTTTTTTTTTGGTTGGGGCGGGAGTTGACGCTCTGTGCGACTGCATCCGTTTTCTAAATGCACGTGTAATATTTCGATTAGAGCGCGTTCATATTTTTCATTTTTTTCATGGTTTAACCCAGAGTATGCGCACCTCGATGTTCTCAAGACCTTTCTGTACATGTGCGCATTATTTTTCTACAGAACATTTAATTTTGTCAAATGCATGTTTCCATCCAGTATTTACCATAGCGAAACATAACGTGAAGAAAAGAGCCCCACACACACACACACACACACATCCAGTCTGGACAGTTCATTACTTCATTGCTGGGGCTGGAGAGCTACAGCAAATCCAGCTTTCGTTTTTACATATCCTTCAAAATATGTTTGAATCGATTTATTCTACTTGGGCTTTTTATGTAGTGTTGTGTGATGCATTATAGGTGAAGCCGCGGATATATTTGTTGCTGTATGTACGGAATTAACCACCTGGTTAATCGATGTTATGCAAGCTTGACCTCAGGCAGTAAATCGTATATACATCGATATGTGAATAGTGCACTGCTATATTGTATATGGGACTTTGAGGGAGGCAGATTTGCAAAGGTGTCATTGGGAGTAGGACAGTTTGTGTTGTTGCTGTGAAGCTGGGGCTATCCCAAAGTCTGCTTTATTGATCAGTGCTCATATCGCTGGAACAGATGGCGGAATCCACTCGGTATGACATTTCTGTGGGATACAAACAGTAGCTCAGCAATGAGCTCATGGTCTCCAGCACAGGGTGTATGAAAACAACCCACACTGCTAGTAATTTCCAGCTTCCAAGTGATGTTACTGTACACCACATATGCCTCACAGATGTGGTTAGGTGAAGGCTGTATCTCTTTCTTACTCTCACTCTTCTCTCTCTCTCTCTCTGTCTGCTGATCACAAATTGAAGTGAGAAAGGAATGTGACCCACTGAGATTTGAACCCAGGCCCTAGAATGCCGTCCTGGTGCTCTTACACACTAAGCTATGGCTGGGCCTGTGCTTTCCATTGACACATTCTTTCTTTGGTATTAGCAGTCCACATAAATAGACAATCTGATACCTTTTTTGGGGCCAACAGAGTTGTTAAAAAGAAACTACAGTAGGTGCTTTGAGCTTATGGACTACACCAAATCTTTTATCAGAAAACAATGACAGTTGGTTTGAAATAATACACTTTCTTAAAGTCCATATCATACATAAAAAAAAACAGATAAAACGTTGTTAAAAATTCCATTGGCCTAAATTGCTTTTAAAAATCAACACAGAGCCATATAAAGGCAACAGAGTTCCATCAAGGAAAGGTATTTCAAGGTCAGATGTCACAGACTAGATGGCTGCTAACCAGAGAACAGTCACAAAACATACTAAAGCTACATTTGTGTATCTACACATGCATTGGTAAATGTCTATGATTTTAAACCACAAGATACAATAAACTAAAAATACAAAGTATATAATGTTAAAGTCTTCTAAATAAGAAAATAAGTTTGTGTTAGGCAAAAAAGTGTGTTTAAAGACAACCTGCCCTACTGGGTAGCACACTCGCCTTTGAGGCTGGGAGATCAGAGAGCTGTGGGTTCAGTTCCCACATCTGGCACTAGGTTAATATCCCAGTACTGACACTGTAGTGCAGCATGAGGCAGGTGCTGCACTTCTGAGGTGCCGTCTTTCGGATGAGACGTTAAACCGAGGTCCCATCTGCCTGGATTGGTGGTAATTCAGGTGAATGTTAAAGATCCCATGGCACTTATCGAAAAGAGTGAGAATTTCCCGGTGTCCTGTCAAATTCCCTCATTCACTAAAAATACCACCAACAGCTTAATCTGGTTCAAGGTCAGTTGGCATTTATCTGTATCCCCTCCCTGGGTGCGTGCCTGAAAATAGGCAGGATTTGTCTAGTGCACTTACCGGTCAACAAAAACTAAAATAAAAATAGCGCAAATTAAGTATTAACCAGCTGTTTCCCACATTTATAAAGTGTAAGTACTATACAGATATGTATGTCTTAAACCTGTGTACAATAAGTCAATATTATTTATGAATATTCAAACCTATACTGTTTAAATATGATCTATCTGCAACTCTGTAACAAGTGATTACTGTTTGTGCATTCAACACCCAAACCTACCACAGACCCTCTTGTAATTGAGATACTGTTATCCTAATATGTACATGTATCAACATATGTCTGTATATACTTAATATTCTGTACTATTAAATAACAGTTCTATCAATCCAAAGCAAAACTGAGTGAATCTACACTCTGCCACCACACCCTACCCCCCACCCCAGGATGAAACCAATGTATAGATAACCAGTAAAAATAATCCATATACTCATTTGGTGTACAAACACATTGCAATACCACCATGTACCACAATTATATGTCCATGTGCTATCCCTGAAGCAGGTGAAAAAACAGGAGCTGTTTAAGCAGTGTAATGTGATATAAACACAAATCTATATTCATCCGTCCTCCACCGTGTTCAAAAGTAGAATGAGTCTGATCTCAAAAGCCCACCTTTGTTATGTATTTTTGAAATGTCCTTTCAAAACCAGTACCAATCTATCGAGATGGAGTGATCAGACTGAGAAAAGTGTTGATCCACTGTTTTTAGTCATCTTCATTTTAACAGTATGTCTGTGTGAGTTCATTTTGGTGTGGAGAGATTGTCCAGTCTCTCCAGCATAACCTGTGTTGTGGACATTTCTTGCACTGAATAAAAAAAAAATTCGAGATGTACATGTATAATTCCCGTATCCTGAATTGTTTGATTTGTGGGGTACTGATACAATTGAAAGTAGAACTGTGCTCACAAGTGTTACATCTAGCATTATTGCAGGGTCTTGTGCCATCTAGTGTTCTGTTATTTTGTTCAGGTACAAGTTTGCTCCTAACAATCAGGCTGTTAAATTAGGCGGTTGCTGAAAAGACAATAGAGGTAGTTCTTGAAAAATACACTGCAGGTGTCATCCTCACTGAATATTGGTTGGAGGTCCTTAATAATTTTACATAGAAGTTCGAGATCAGGATGATATGTGACAAGTAAGGGTATTTGGTTGGTGGTAGTCCTTTCTTTATACTGTAGTAGCTCCTTGGTATTTGCATTGCTCATTCTACCGCTCTGTCAGATTCTCTGGAGGAATGCCCTGCCCAATAAATGTCTTTATTTTTCTTAGTACAGCATTAGCCACTGATAAGCAATTTTAAATCACAAATTTAAGTGAAAAATAAAAATTGTGACTCAGGATTTGAACCCAGGCCTTTGGAATACCATCCGGTGCTCTTAACCACTAAGCAATGGGTCACATGGCTGGACCTGTGCTTTCCTTGGATGCACATTCTTTCTCTGCTGTTGCACAATCCTGCAACTAGGAACAATGATGACAACCAGATGTTTTTGTTAATGCAGTATTAGCCACTGCTAAGCAATTTTAAATCACATATTGAAGTGAGAAAGAAATAATATGACCCACTGGGATTTGAACCCAGGCCCCTGGAATACTATCTCAGTGCTCTTAACCACTAAGCTATGGCTCACATTGCTGGGCCTGTACTTTACCTTGGACACACATTCTTTCGATGGTGTTGCACAAATCTGCAACTAGGAACAATGATGAAAACCAGATGTTTTTCTTAGTGCAGCATTAGCCACGCTAAGCAATTTTAAATTACAAATTGAAGTGAGAAAGAAATAATGTGCTAGTGATGCAGTCAAACAGGGACTTCCTAAAACATGAAGACTGAAATTACACACACTGGGTTTGTACAGAGACTGGGACATTTACCTAAGGACATCTGTAGTGCTACAGCATGGCTAAGGACCTCCATGTTTGCTTCTTCAGTGTGGGTTAGGCCTGGTGTCTAATTGGTAGGCCAGAACTCTTCCATAAGTATGCTATTTCCTGGGATGGCTCATTTCAGCTCTGGGAAAGGAAATGTGGAAGAAAGAAGAATAACCTTTTTTATTGCATATTTTTGCCCTCGCTGGCCCGGTCTTGGTGGCGACATACCCTCATCTGTAGTGCCCATCCCCTTAACAGGGATCATGCTGCATGGTGGTGGGGTTAGGTTTTATATGGTTGTGTAGATAACTACTAAACTGTTTAAATCAAGGGCTTGGGATGGATGCAATTATGTATGAAGAAAAGTTGAAGTATCGATTGCATGTTTTTAACTGCAGGGTGACAGCACTCTAGTATTTCCTCCTCTTAACTGTATTAGAAATCACATCATACTTAGCCAATCAGGAATGTTTATTTTATTTATTTATTGCAATTGTTTCACCAGGGAAGGCACAGGAGCAACAAGATGCTCATCTCCGGTGCGACCTGGCAGGGTACACATTGATATGATAACACGCAGGTTATCAAGTGAACAGTTAACAGAAGCAAATAAAAGCAGCATAAGGATACGTGATTGCATGAATATACAAGCAGCGCACATTGAATGCTTATGATATTATAGTATCAAATAACAATTTTGTGACAAGAAGCAGCAGACAAGGTAAATTAGCACTGTAGTAACAGTTATAAACAACAGAGAATATATCACAGTTATAGTTATACACAGTACATAAGCCAAAATAGGCCCAGGACTTAAGTGCAAGGTTGGGGTTATATGCCACCTTCTGTAGCAAGGCTAAGGCCACTGGTCAGGCATTGGGGAGGGATAGTGGGGCATGGCAGGTTCAGGGACAGGAGCAATTTGTAAACGGAAGTTTGCTAGGGTGGTAGACAGAGAGTAGGAACAGGAGGAGTGCTGAATTTGTGGTGGGAGGGCATTGCAGAGCTTGGGTAGCCAGTCAGAGGCAGCTTGACCGCAGAGGTCTTCCACCTAGGGACTGAAAGTTGGTGGGAGTCACTGGATTTAAGATGATGGGAGGGGTGGGGCATCTGTGAGCACGGTGGCAAGGTAGAAGGGATGGACCTGAGCCATAGGTTGGAGACAAATTTAGCACAGTGAGAGATGCAGCAGTTTTCGGGGATGGTAGTGCCAAGGCTCAGTAGAGGTCACAGTGGTGGGTGAAGGAGGCATCAAGAGCAAAGCGGCAGAAGGCATTATTTAGTGTGTCCAGTTTTGATAGGGTGGACTTAGAGCTGCACTGAATACAATGTCGCAGTAGTCGATGGAGGCAGTATCATCTTCAGGACCAGTGCACATCAGACTTGGGAGGGAGGGAGGCTGCTGCAGTTCCTATATAGTGCACTGAGCATGGGGTGTAGTTTTTTGAGATAGCATCAATGGGTCAGAGAAGGAGATGGCTGGTAGCCAGACCCCCAAATAACGGAACGAGGAGACATCTTCAAGTTTTTGGCCATCCAGGGTGGCGAAGTAGGGAAGGGAGGAGTCTGGCCAGGCGTTGTCATGTGCCAAAGGTCACAGTGACAGTTTTTTGCATTTAGGGAGAGCTGGTGCTGAGCTAAACCATTGCTGTACCTTGTTGAAGTCAGGTTAGAGGTTTGATTGTACCACATCAGGGTTGGAGCCGAGTAGTAGAGTACAGTACCATCTGCATACATGTGGATTGAAGAAGTAGAGCAGATGAGTGTCAGATCATTTGGGTTAATATCCCAGTACTGACACTGTAGTGCAGCATGAGAGGGTGCTGCACTTCTGAGGTGCCGTCTTCGGATGAGACATTAAACCGAGGTCCCATCTGCCTGGATTGGTGGTAGTTCAGGTGGATGTTAAAGGTCCCATGGCACTTACTCGAAAGAGTAGGGGAATTTCCTGGTGTCCTGGCCAAATTTCCCTCATTCACTAAAATACCACCAACAGCTTAATCTGGTTCAAGGTCAACTGGCATTCATCTGTATCCCCCCCAGATCGTGCTCTGACAACAGGCAGGATTTGTCTAGTGCACTTACCCAGTCAACAAAAACTAAATAAATAAATTTAGGAATATAGAGAACAGAATGGGACCAAGAACCAACCTGTGGGATACCAGTAGTTAAGGGAAGGGGTGGAGATCATTTGAGACTCTAACAGATTGAGTTCTGTCAGAGAAGTATGATCTGAACCAGTTTGTGGCTGCAACAGAAAGGCTTGATTCAGTGAGACTCGAGAGCAATATGGGGTGGGAGATGGTGTTGAAGGCTTTGCAAGGTCAACAAAATGGCTGAGGTGATCAGTCTACTGTCCATGCCTGTCAGGATAGTGTCTGTAAGCCTTATGAGGGAGGAGGTGGTGGAGTGTCCTTCCTGAAGCCAGACTGGAATGGCGTGAAGAATTTGGAGTCAGTGAAGAAGGAGGAAGTTGTTGAGACAAGGTGTTCTTGTAGTTTTGCTAGGGCTGAGAGGAGGAGATAGAGATGTTTACTTCTAAACATTCCAGCCACATAAGTTACTGTAGGAGGGTATCTCATGCTAATAGTTCTAAAATTTGTAAAGGGTTTTACAATATTAAGAAACTCTTTAAAATATGATATCAGACTTAGTTCAGCTTATATTCAATTAATTTTTCTATTTCCCATCTTTCTTTTGAGGACATCTCACGTGGAAACAGGAGAGTGGCATCCCCAACTTTATCTCGTCCTTCTGCTTCAAACCACCCTCCCACTGAAGTCATACTTCTTTTATTTACTGTTTCTTTTCCCCAGGGCCGACAATTATGCAGTAACATCGCCTCACATGCCTGCAGAGGCACACATATGAGTATCATCATTTCTAAGCCCCCACAAGGACACCCACAAGTAGAAGTGCTGCAGGTCCCTGCTCCTGAAGAGAGAGAGCAGTCTAGGGATGCTATGTCCTCCCTCCCAGCTGACACCCATGTGACTGCAGTCACCTCCAAGCCCCACTCATGGACATGGAAGACAGTAGTGCTGTATCATACCATCAGGGTGATACAGTGCAGCAACTTTTAGTTAGCAGCTGCAACTTTTAAGATCAACAGCAGTGAAGTCTTAATTCTCAGTTTGTGAGATCAGAGCCAGTGTCACTGCAACAGACTGTAATGTCACAAACAGAGAATTATGACTTTAATGGAGAGGGGATGCAAGTGGAGGAGGGGGCAGAGAGCAACAGGATCAAAAAATACGAGGCACAAAGATGCTGCTTCATGCCAACATCCTGAATAATTAAAATAGAATTGAGATAAGTAGTGAAAATTAAGAATATGTAAGATGAATTCGGTTTGATTATTATATTTTAAAAAGTGTTCCTGGATTCTGAAAAAAAGCTTGAAGTTCTAACTTGAGTTGGCATAGTTCATTTCTCACAAATGGCTTTCTCTGATTTTCTTCAAATTAAAAACAAACAAATAATAAAAAAAACAATTTTGAATTAAGATTCCATTTTATAAAACAAAAATTTTCACAATAACATGTAATTGATTTACATGTACTGTTCCTGTGTCTCATATGTTTATATGAGTTTCTTCTTAAGTCATGTGTGTGCGGAACTGGAAAGATTTACTTCTCATCTCTCTCACCCAAAGCACCAGAGAATGCACTCTTATAAACCCTAAGGGACATAGGAACTTTGCACACTGTATAAACATAAATGTTTAAGTTTTACAGAAATTATGGTGAAGGAAACATAGGTCATCATTACTCTGTTTATAAGAGACAAGGTAATTGGATGGATTAAAGGGAATAGTGTCTCTCACAATAGGTGGCTACAAAATCAAACATGACTGGAGTCCCAAGCAGAAATTGAATAATTGAAATCACAGAGCTCAGCTACACAGTCTTCACTTCATAAACACAAGCTGTGTTGTAGGATAAAATATAATTTTATTCAAACAGAATGATAACACAACAGCAGTCGTTATCAAGCACACTGTCCTAAAAGCATAGCCAAACATTTTACCCCAGTTTCAGGCTTTGTCAAGGGTAAACAGGTATCAGGTGTGTACCCTTAAAAGCAAGTGCTTAAAGAGATCCAAAGTATACACATAACATATATATAATTAGTTTGTTATAGTACACTTCTGAACCACACCAACCCCACATATCTATTATAATTTGGACTTACAAACAGTAACACAGTGCCTATACATAATATAAATATATTAAATCACATTATGAAAAACTAAAACACTCAAGGTAGCTGGCCGGTGGCGCTGAGGGTTGAGGCACTGTATGCCACACCTCGTGTCATGCAGCGACCTGGGTTCGGGGAGCGAGCCGGGTGCTGGGGTTGAGGAGGGAATAGGATTGAAAGCGGTTGGCTGCTCTCCTTTCCTGGGGATCCAGGGGCATTCCAGTGCAGGGAACCCCAGTGGAGACCGGGGTTCTACTACTACCGGAGCACAAGCATACAGTCGGGGCTGACGCCTGGCCAGAATGTGGGCGACGCTGCTGCATGCTCATGGGCTGCTGGCGCCGGGCTGCATGCCGCCAGCTTGGGGGCAGGGAAAGGTAGGGCACTGGTCGCGGAGGCATGATGGCCATCTCCGCAGCAGGACTCTCCCGGCACCTGGGTGGCAGTAATACCAGATCCTGAGTGGGTGGGTTAGCTCCAGAGTGCTCCCTACCACCCCGCTGTGGGGGTAAGCAGCGGGGAGCCAAACCGCGGGCCTAATGGGGTTGTCAGAAAGATGGTCCGGGGATGGTGGCGGACAGACCTGAGGGTGATGCCAGGGCGTGAAGGTAGGCAGATCAGTGGCCTAGGTGGTAAAAATATAAAGAAAAAGAAAAACACTCAAAGGTAACAAAAGGAAAGGAGAGGTGGGTAATAGGAGGGAGGGGGAGGAAAGGTTGGAACCAACACCAATGTCTCTCTCATATCATAACATTACTTAATTGTGCAAAGCCTCAGAAATGTTTTAAGTCCATGAGGATAGCATACCATAGAACATTTCAAAAAGTCATGATATTCATGACTAAATTATAAAAAATTTCCATTCAGTTTTACAGTAACACAGTTTTTACAGAAATGGAGACAATTGAAAATGGTCATTGGTCCCTGGTGGATAGTATGATTTTAGACAGTACTGCCAGAATGATACCCATTCTATAACTAAAAACTCAAAGGTATGTGCTACACGTTTGCTTCACAATATTGTGATAACTCGATATTCTTTCCCTCTTCTCATACTTCCCATATGTTGACCAATCCACTCCTTGAATTTCTGTTTCATTTTGCCTGTATAAAATGTATGATGTTCCTTACACCCAGCATAATACATCACATTAGAGGTGGTACAAGTGGTGAAATTACTGATACAAACTGTATTTTTGGTGACCGGATGAACTAACTCTGTTCCCTCCTAACATATCTACACAAAAAGAGCAATGCTGCATCTATGTGTACCAGGAGACAAATGTCTTAGTACAGCTTTATCTGTCACCTTCTGATTTCCATGTACAGTATGGACTAGTTTATCGCCAAATTAACTCCTCTTGTATAAACCATTGTGGGGGACTGTGAGACCCTGGAAAGTTTTTATCATAGAAAAATATGCCAATGCTTCTGAAGAATATCACTGCACCACAAAGCCTGGGGACTAAACATAGTAATGAATTTTGGAGTGTTTGTGCTAAGAAACCTGTTGCTATTACGAGCATTATTTACTTATAACAAAGCCTCTCTAGACCTGTTACTTACATGATCTCTAGCATTTTCACTATATTCTTATAATATCCCCTGCTTGTAAATCTGTTCATAAGTATATCTGCCTGTTCATCAAAGCCATTAACACTGGAAAATAGAGAATAATGGCTCTACAACTGTGTGGTCTATATAGAATAAAGCATGGGGTGGTGTGTAATCGAAGTTTATACCCCCAAGGTGTTAGATGCTACATAAAGCATCTAACACCAAGTGTCAATAATAAACACTGAGTTTACACACACCACCCCATATTTGTTTTATATAATTGCTGGGTTTCCTTTTTAGCCTCAGTAATTATATAAAATAAAGAAGTCGTGCCATGTATTGCATGATCCAGTTTCAGTGCATGGTCTGCTCACGCCCTTGTTTTTAAATATTTGTATTTCTTTGTGTTGGTCAACAGCCTAAGTAAATTCCCCAGTGGTAGTGAGGTTTTGTAGCTTTAAAATAAATCTCACTTACTGCTGAGTCCCAGTGGCAGTTCAGAGTCCGGGAAAGACAAGGCAACCTGCGGTCCAAAGGAAAGGCAGAGGCAGGCACATGTGCGCGGTGATGTTTGCCATAATAAATACTCCTTCATTATGGCAAATTAGAGCACAGTTTCCCTCTAATGGGAAAGGGGAGACCAGTTATGGATTTTATGTGGTCATTACACACAGAGGGTGTGCAATAAAATCCATAACTTTACAGTTCATATACATTATTTTTATAATTACTGGTGCAGGGACATTTTCTGTTGAGAAAGTTGAGCAGTACAGAGAGAGAGAGAGAGAGAGACAGAGAGAGAGAGAGAAATTGAGACAGAGACACACCCACCTACCAGCTAACTGTGTCTTTCTGTGTCTCTATATTTGTCAGTCTTATGTTCCAGTGGGAAAACAGAGTCATCTATGGGAAAATAATAAATTTTGGATAAAACCAACCCTTATAAAAGGTACATAGATGATCTGTTTTAATTTGAAGGAACAGAAGCAGAGTTACATTCTTTGTGACCTATCTTGATTGAACCAATCAGAATCTCAGGTTTCCTAACTTTTGATTTATAGCAGGTTACCTTTTTGGATTTAGTTATTAAGAAAGGATATGATGGTACTGTCAACACCACTTTATACAGGAAAGTAACAGGTAAAATTCCATCTTGCCTTAACGAGTTGTAACCCCATCAAGTTACTTCCAACATCCCTATTGGTCAGTTCATTAGAACAAAACGGAATTGTTCCATTGTGAGCGACTTTGAGGAGCAGGCAGATATACTTATGAACAGATTTATAAGCAGGGGATATGATGAGAATATAATGAAAATGCTAGAGATCGTGTAAGGAACAAGAAGAAAGGTAATTCTTTACAAAAACTTTGTTAATGCACCAGTTGGGTTCAACAATGCACCACAAAAGTAGGGAAATGTGGTGTTAGGGTTTCCACTAACTCTCACCTCACACCAAGCAGCAAAGGAAAAATCATTAGGTTTTGACTCTCCAGAGTTTTGGTGAATCAGTGGTGAGGTCTTCTTGGTATTGCCAGTCCTAATTCCCACCCTGTTTCCTGAGCAAACTATGTCACACATGATTTCCTTTCTTTACACAGGACCCATAGGGCCCTGCATGACAAAAGCTACAGTATAAAAATCACTTTGGCAACATGTGTCAAGACATACTTCTCTGCCTTTGAAGAGTGTATCACTATGAGGCACTGGCTTGGAGCTGTACCCATGCTTTGGACTAGAGGCTACAGCTGGGGTGGAAGACCATTAGAATTAAAATATCAAGGAAGATCCCAAGACTCCAGAAACCCAAAACCCTAATGTTTTCCTTTGCGGCTTGGGGGGTGGGGTGGGAGTTTGGGTTGGAAACCCTAACGCCACATTTCCCTACTTTGTGGCATTAAGTTACCCTAACTGGTGCACTAAGTGTTCTTGCAAAGAATATATATTATAGGGGCATGGTAGTGCCCTATATTTAGGTTGAGTAGGGACTTTAATGTTAAACCTCAAATCTTGCACTTTAATAACTTTGCAACAGTTCAACTGATTTGCATGAAATATTACGTGGTGCAGTCTCATGTGGTAGATATCTTGATGTGCTGAGTTTCATTTCAGTCAGATTGGCAGATTTCAAGCTCCGCATAGTGCTAAAATGTTACAATTCACCCTTTTTGAACTTTTTTGTCATTCGCTGCACCAGAGGTTTGGAATTTTAGTCTGAAATTTCAGGGTACAAAGGTCTGCAGAAGTGCCTTTCGCTGATTTGGTGGAAAAAAAATACTGTATATACTCACATATAAGCTGATCCATGTATAAGCTGACCCACCCCATAATGCGTGACAACGTTTGTAAAAAGACACTGACTCGTGTATAAACCGATGGAAATTTACTAGAAATTTCATCACAAGATAAACTCATATAACATAGAAATATGGGACATGCATAGCAAAATCACAGCGTTAGAATCAAGTACATATACAGTCCACAAAATGCAGCGTTTGGTGAAATACCATAACCTGCAGTGACTGCAGTAATCTCATTCTCCCTCAGCAACAAATTCTGGGAAAGTGTCAACTTTACTGTTTTAATCGACTAGCGGTTTTGAGAGACCTTTGTAAGTTGCATCTAGTTGTAATTACTGCGGAGTTCATGCTCACCATCAGCATTTTCAGCAATAAGGGAATGAGTCATCAGAGACAGTGGCTGAAGCACTGAGAGGCAGGTGGGGAACATGATTGTTTTGAGGACAGAGAATTCTTACTAAGATGCTCATTTTCATTTATGCTATAGTGCCTGGCTGCAGTGGAGTTGTTAAAGGACTCTGCATGCTCCATAACACGCAGCATACATGCTGCATCGTAGAAGCTCTGTTTTCTTTGCAGCTCATTTGGCAAAGATTTCTCAACAGGATGGGAGTTGCACTTTATAGGGCTTGCCAGTAATTGGGAACAGATATGGGTAAGCTGGTGAGTTATTGATCATACTTAGTGACCACGCATAAGCCGAGAACCATGATGTAGAATGCAGAAATTGGTGCAAAAGCTCGTCTTATATGTGAGTATACATGGTAATCTGTTGCAAAGTTATTTAATTTTATTTAAATGCTTAGTTCACTCTTTTGGATAGCTTCCTGGAATGACAAAGGAATTTGGTTACATTAAACAGGATTCTTTCTCATGAGGGGGCAATCCTTTTTCTGTGAGAAAAAGTTCCCTTTTCATGAGCTGCCATCTTGTTTTCCAGTTTTTCAAATAAAATAGTTACATAAGTCAGCCAAATGGTGTCTTGCACAGACACCAAAATGTGCATTCTGCTCATCAGGGACTTCATGAGGTGTATTATTTATTTTGTTACTCTAAAATGTGCCAGTAATGTTTTTCCTCACATTCTTTTAAATTTTTGAAGTAAATGGTAACAACCTTTGAGCACAACTTGCTCATTTGCAAAGGTTCCGTGTCAAATGGACAACATATATTGCAGACAAAAAACAGTTTGTCAGCTTGAGTGAGAACCTTGTCAACAGGCATTACAAGTTTTAGGAAGTACATATGGATGTATCATGTTACAGTACATTACAGAGTAATTCAAACATATTGTACAGGTTTAGGAGGTTGAATAGAGGGTAACATGTTATAGTACAGAGTATTCACAAATTGTACAGGCAGTTAGGATTAAGGATTACAGCATGTCAAACATGGTATAGTAGATTATGAGGCGTAAAGATGTGGATTAAATTAGAGACCTGCGTGGCTGCAGTTGGTTAGTAGTGGGCAGTAGTTAGTTTTATTGAGGACCCATAGGTTACACACCCAGGCATAGTTGACTGCAGTGGAAGTGGAGAGGAAACTGAGTGTGGGAGCAGAGGGAGGCTGAAGGGTAATTGTTGTTCAAGTCGGGTCAACGCAGTGACAGCCAGAGTTCAGGGCAATAGTAGACCTGAGGACCTGTTTGAATTGTGAGATGTTAGAGAGGCTGGCTATACTGGCTGGGGCTCACTGAACCACTAGACCACCCGATTTTCAAAGGGTGTTCCTTTGTTAGTTCTTCTCAGTACTATTGCTAGGGCTTATTGGGTCACATTCCATGTGGTATACTGGTTGTGGACAGACCTGAGGAGGGAGCCAGTGGGGGGTGTAAGGCCAGGAGCACTTTCTTGGCTAATAAGGTGTTTGATATCTGAGTCGGCGAATAGGAGAACCAGTTTGTAAGGAGCATGTAAGTTGCATGTGAGTGTATTTATGCGATCTAGAAACAAATTGACAGGCTTTGTTGGTAGCATCCTGACTATTTTAAATCCTTTTTGTGACTTGCTAACCTTTTTATTGCAAGTCCTTTTCATTCTTGCAAAAAGGATTAAAAAAAAAAGTCCAAAATCCTTTTTGTGAGCTGATTCCTTTTCATGAGAATGGAAAATGATTCGTGAAAAAGAAATCGTCTCATGAAAAGGGATTAAAAAAAAAACTAAGTCCAAAACATTTTTCACCATATGGGATCCTTTTAGTGAAAATGGAAAAGGGTCACAAAAAGATCTACTGCACGAGATTTGGGACTTCATTTTCAAGAATCCTTTTTGTGCTAATGGGTCCTTTTTGTGCCAATGCGTCCTCAGGATTTAATGGCACAAAAATGATTTCTGCCATGTTCCCCTATGTATCCCTGGTGTCTAATGGCACCCATCTCCCATTTCAAATATATATATATATTTTTATTTATTTTTCATTGATGTCCAGCGGTACCCCCATGCCTCTTGTATCCTGTTAATAAATCTCATTGGTGTCCAGTGGTAACCACCACCCTCCAATGTCCCTGGTAAGTTTGAAATAATTTACATTGGTGTCCAGTGGTACCCCACACCCTCCCATGTTCCTGGTATCCTGAAAATAAGAAAATGGCCCTCTGTGTCTTTTTTAATCTGTAAAAAAGTTCACTGCTGATGCTCACCCCACCCAACCTCCACTGTGCACCCACCAGCACCCCTTTGACCCTCCCACACCCCTCACTCACCTGGTCAAATTCCGATGTGAAGAGCCACTCTCGGATGAAAGACACATCTTGCTGCTGGAACCGGCGACTGCTGTATGAGAAATAAAGGTATTTCTGATACAGCAGTCACTAATTCCAGCAGCAAAATAATTTACAGATCAGAGAGTGGATCTTACGCCTCAAGTTCCTGTTCAGGTGAGTGAGGTGTATGTGGGGGTCTAGGGGATTGTACAGTGGGAAGTCGAGGTGGGGGATGGTGACCATCCATGAGGCCTTTTTTTACAGATGTAAAAAAAATGACATCAAGGGACCCTTTCTTATTTTCAGGATACCACTATAGTCTTCTTATGACCCCACCTCATAAACAAAATTGTAGTGAAAAATTTTCAGATCCTGCCCGAAGGTGACAGTCAAATCACCTTTTGGGTCTGATTACATAATTCACAGCTGTTGGTGAAGAAGTGTGGTCCCACAAAAACCATGTTGAATAGCATATGAAGAAGTAATGCTACTGCATCAATTATTTATTCAAGGACCAATGTGTTTATATTTTTTTCCAATTCATAGTTAGCTGCTTTTCTTACACTTATATTTTATCCAAGCTCATGGAGAATTTAAGTGTGTGTTCACTGTATATATTTAGGATATGTTTGTATCACTTAATATGGAGTTTTGAGCTTGTGGTATTTTAACTCCATGGGGCATCAGGGCTGATGTGCTATGGACAGCTGAATCAATTTACTGTTCATTTTATGTTACTTAGAGTGTGGTATAAATTGATTAGCTACCAATGCTGAGCCACACACCCTCACAAAGCCTCTTTTGTATGAAGCAAAGTGCTGGGGCTTAGTGCTGTGTTCTCTGAAATAAAGGTTGGATCTATATAATTTATTGATTGTGAAAAAAATGTTTTTCTGCTAAATGCCACCAGTTTGTAGTTCCTTATACTCCTAACACCCAGTGGCTCCCACCAGCCTCTGGTCCATACAGCCCGTCATCCATCATGTCTGGGACTTACCCTCCTTCAGTGAAATCCCTCATGGATTACTCCCCATGGTGGGTCCATTGAGGCTGGCCAGGCCCCTCTGGAGCATTTCAGAAGTTCCAGAGGAGGTGCCCAGTCAGTGTTGCTGCCATAAGGCTGGTGGTCACATAGTAGTACAGCTAAAGAAACCCTGGTTCATGAGTCCCAGAAATCCACTGGTTCCATTCCCACTGCAGTGCAAGCAACCTTTCTGCTGATCGTCCATTGTACCTGATGATGAAACCATCCTGAGCAATCCAGAAGCAGACCAATTTCTCTGTTTTCATTTTTAAAGTGCTTGCAGGACCTCTACTCAGGACAGAAGTTATCTACTCAAAATATCAAATCTACTTCCCCCCTCAAAATCATCTTGTATTTGCTGCCTAATGCCTGAATGCCTCACTCTGTCACTAACAGCTTCTGGAAACAGGAAGGGGAAAGGAGTCAGTGGCAGGCACAAAGCATGTTCCACAACTTTAATTTCATGATTCATGTTTATTTGGTATATAAATAGAAACAAAAATAATGATAATAAATAAACAATTAAAATGAAATATTACATTATAATAACTGGTGTAGCTTTTTCCATAGGAAACCTGGTTGTAATTTTCCGTTATGATCAGCTAGTTATAATGGCAAACATGCGCTGGGTTTCCTTGGACCACATATGCCAGTCATCAACTTTATTTTAGTCTGCAGTGCTCATGGATTTCCCCACCTCTGCATGCTGGAACTTAAGGATGCTACAAACAATGTTCGATTGGTAAGTTTACGTAACCCCCAGAAAACACCAGTTATCATAAATGGTTTAGTGGTGTTTCTGTTTTTGTCTGCAGCAAAACTTCATCTCCACTTCTTTCTGCCTCTAGTGGAGCACTGTAACTTGGCAGACCCGCCTGAATCCTGACTGGTCCGTGGCTGCCCGAACACGTTTGCTTATTTTATTTTGTATAATTGCTGATGTGAAAAAGTGCCGCCAGCAATATATAAAATAAAATATGAAATAATTGTATAAAACTTGATTTTATACACACCCTCATTATGGGATGCATTTCATAAACCCTCGGGCTTCACCCTCAGGGTTTATGTATGCAACCACACCCTAACCAAGAGCTGCATCTTGCCAGCAGGACCCCCCAACTTGTACACAGACAAGGCATCAAACCACAAGTTGGCATAACAATAGGCATCACACACCTACTGGGGCAAATACCTGGCTTGGCATCTAAGAAGTCAGGGGGTAAGAGCACAAAATAACATTTCAATTTACACTGAGTTCTGGGACAGAGGTGCTAGGGCTATGCTATGTCTCCTATCTGAGGGGCCCATAAGCAAGTTCACACTGGGAAACACAGATTTATTTATTTTATTTATTTATTTAGTTTTTGGTTACCTGATAGGTGAGCTAGCCATAAAATGACTATTTTCAGGCACAACCTGGGAGAGTACAGAAACAGTAACATCAGTGACAATTACTTTACAGGTTGAAAATTTTGACAAGAAAATTGATACAGACAAGTAACAAACACAGGCAGTCATATAATAACCATTGTGAGAAATGTATGCTGAAGAAACAAATACATATCAAAATTAGGGCACATTTGTTCTTGTAATGTCCAATACTGAAAATGGGATTGTACAGTATGGCTTTACTCTGACACAGATGGAAAGCAGAAAGGGTGATCCCCAGGTTGGTACTGCATTTTACAGAACGCACATTGCAGAGGATATATTTTCTTCTCCACAACAGTTTGGGTTTTCTTACATTTTCACTTCCACAGAACAATGAATAGTCCAGCCCTCTTTACTAGGGACCTCATGGACTTACCTTTTCTACAAGTGTCTGTTACTTGGGGTTTCCACACACTTAAAACATTACATTCATCAGTGACATTATGGGCTTAGTTAATATCTGCAGGATAACCTTGTACCCTTCCGGTTATCAGTTAGCCCTGACTGGAGTTTTAGATCAGGGTCTGCCCACCTTGGCCAGAGCCAGCCTCTGCCATTCAATCTGGGTTACACAAACCGGATCCTTCAACCACCTTGGATTGCTAAAGTCATCCACACTTTAAATCTGTATTCACCACATATTTCTGGTTATACTGGGGCCCTGAGTGGTGTACTCTAGCCTTATCTCTGGGCATATATAACACCAGATGACTCCCTCTCAAACATTTCCATGTTGCTGTACTTATGGTTTGTTTGTCCCTTTATTACAGGGCATTGGGAAATAATGTCACAAGACATTATGCCACATAGCAAAATCGCACTGTCTATACAGTGCAATATTTACCATGCAGCATAATTCTTTTTCTGTGGAGGCTCTGTCCTCCACCCCCACAGAGGCTGCAACCCCCAGATCCCCCACTAAAGATTCTCAACTCCGGGGGTCCAACTTAGGGCGTGCTCAAATTGTGCAGAAAAATAAAATGTCTGGGATCGGGAATCAAACCTGGTCCCAGGTGCAGCGCCTGGTTGCTGCTGCTGTGGCTCTGTCCAGTGAGCCACGGAAGCTGCTCAGGAACCACTCCCAGCAGAGGTCTTGCCTGTGCCCAGGAGTGTGCGAATGGTGCAATACCATGTACAGTAGTATCATTAGTATTGCACTATTTCTGTCCTGGACAGTGCTCTTTCAGGTTACCTATAATGTCGTATGCTATTAAGCATACAACATTATGACACGAGTAGGTTATTAGAGACGTGGGCCATGGAAGAAACACACTTCTTCCCATTTCCAGTAGCTTTAACTGAGACTACTCTCTGTCTCTGATCTGGACAGCTGGACAACCTTCGGTCCCTCAGGAGATTGCCCTTGGACCAACTGGATCTCACAGTCCCATCAGTTCTCACTGAAATGACCCATTGTGGTCTCAGAAGTACAGGTCTCCACCACTTCCTGTGGTACTGCTGTTGGCTCACACACTGGGGTGAGAAAATGACCAGAGATCCTTCATCCAACCTCAGAACAAGCTGGCAGGCACCTCCACACTGTGAGCTCCTCTCTCCACTGCTCCCACACTCAGATTGCACTGACTAAACCCAATATTCTAAACTGTTCTCCTAGCAGCTGATTCCACTGTGGCTCAGGCTGCTGCCAGAGTTCCAAATGACATCACTCATTTCTCACTCAGCCTAGCTAGGTATACAATGGGTCAACGAGAGGTTTGTAAAGAGCTTCTAATAAACTCTCTACCAGCTGCCCACTACCTTCCTATTCTACAGCTGATGGGATTCTAGTAACTCCAGGGGACTGGGTGGTTACATGTAGCATCCCACAACTCAGGTGTGTGTAAAATCTCGTTATACAGAGCACACCATACTTTATTCTTTATTCAATAACTGTGTTCTATGTCTTCCAATGTGAAATACAGTTGTAATTTGTTGTTGTAACAGCTAGTTATAACAGCATTCATGCACCAGGTTCCCCAGTAAAAGTCACATGTACACGTGTGCTGCCACAGCCTGGTGAGATCACAGTGAAAGTGCCAGCTGGCACTTGCAGCTCCCAGCCCATATGGAGCTTGGGCTTTAGTCTTGTGTGTGTGGATGGGAGAGTGACAAACAAAACACTGGCACCAGGTTCCAGTACAAAATATTTAATATGCAATAGGATGCATACCATAAACTGCAAAAACTGTGGCAGCAGCAGAACTCTTGACCAAGTTTCGCCTATAGGCTTTATCAAGGGATACTGGTCAAAGGAGGTATTGGGACTTTAAAACAAGTATCCATCAATCCTGTGACAAGTATGATTTATTTTTATACTCAAGTTTATTCAAGAGAATTACAAATCCTGAAAGCAATTAGCACAGTATGCAAAGTAGGAACTCAATACAACGTTTATAATAAGGTAAAAGGTCAAACATTACATAAATAACAGACTTCATAACCAAAATTATATCAATCAGAACAGAATAGACCAAAGATGTCATGTAGCACAATTGATAAGTAATTCATTTTGTACTCAGGGTAGAACTCTAAATGTAATGTCTGAGATCAAGACTATAGTCACAGAATATTATATCTAAAAGATAGCTCATATGTTAATTGAAAAAACAAATTCTGACCAGAGCCGAAAGGGCTACAGCTGAGGTGATTTACCTAATAAGACTAAGAGTTGCTGAGTGTAAGGTTCAAAGGCAGGATTAAAGAACTGAATCACTTTAACAGAACTTATCTTGTTTCTGGTCAGTGTAGGATGCAGCAGGATGTGCTGGTTATCCTTGGAGCAGGGTCAGGTAAGTAAGTGATAGGTGTTGGGAGTTTTCATATGTTAGAGAATTTGTGTTGCAGGTCTGAAACTGCCAGCACCACTCCTTACCTACCCTGCTCCAGACAACAGCACATCCTGCTGCCTCCAACACTAACCAGAAACAATGTTAGTGGTGAAATGTTTTTATATGAAATACTGACTTTATGTGGTGTTTAAAATGATTTTTTTAATCCCCATTTTTCCATTTTGCAGGAAATGGAAGCTTCCCTTTTTCCTGCTTCTTAGTTTCGCAGTCATGGGTAAATAAATGCTACAACAAAACAATAATTTCATAAAGCAGAGTATCAAATAAAACATGGCAGGTTATTTCTTTCTTAAATGCAATAGGATACTAACCCACAAGGCTTGGTTTCCATGGCAGTGTTTATAGCACAGTTTAGTTATAAAGACTTCTCCCCAACAAATAACAGTCCATAAAAGAAATTCAGCTATACCTTCATTGTCCCTCATCCAGATACCTACCTGATCCTGACTCCAAATGTTCCTGGACATGTCTTACATTTCCAATTCTTCATCATATAAAGACTCCGCCCATGTTAAAGACATCAAATTGGGGGAGGGCAGCACACTAAACCCCTTCAAAGGGAGGTCACTCATTAAGCATTAAGGAGGGTGGGGCAGCATGGCTAATCCAGTTGGGGTTTTACATTCTCCCAGCAACCAAGCATGTGCTTGACTTTGATATACAACATGCACCAGTAGCTGGGATTAAGTCAATGTGATCCCTAATCTGTGGTGAAGTGGCAATTACAAAGTGACCATACTGGGCAAATAACTGTGTATACTCTGACTATACCACACTGTATATTGAAAAAACAAGCAAGCAATAATACCTGACAGGGTGGGATATTGCCAATATCACCTACCCTGGAGGTGACAAGCTTAAAAATAGGCACTGTGGAAACAAAATTGTTTAATAAACAAAAATGTTATTATGAGTTTTAAATGAGTTTTTAATAAAATAGTTCCTCCGCCTATAGTAGAATGATGTGGGCGGGTTTTTTGGCTGGTTGTCATGGTCACACCGTACACACAGGCACCCAAGTCAAGCTTCTTTGTAGACAGTTGAATTTCCCTCCTGCAGACACCCACAGAAATGTACAAGCTGTGATGCTTTTTGTTTTTGTATACTGGCATCAGTTTGTTGCCCCCCATTGAATCGCATTCGGGACACCTGACAGCTGACACCAAACTACTACTGGTCACCTCCCCACCACCAGCAATGAGAGAAGAATGGACAATTTAGCAGCTTGCATTTATTCTTTATTTTTTAAACTGTAGGCTTGACAGCAGGTGGCTACATGGAGGATGTAGTCGTTAGAGATCAAATGTATTGTGTGGCAGCGTGGTGCTTGGTGGAAATCAACATGTTTAACAGAAATCCTGTCTGCTGCAAATGGTGTACACATTAAAAAAAGTAATCTTGATTTGGTCACGGAGGGAACTAGCAGTGTATCGAGACTAGTTGATCTGCTAAATGGCTTTACTGTTTTGTGTCGCCTGTTACGTGACTGGGGCAGGTGGTGGAGCTGTTCACTTGGAGCAGCTGTTTCTAGGAGTGCAGTCACGGAAACTCATAATGGTCAGGTGGGGTGATCTAAAGGAACTGCTCAGTCAAAGTGGTCACAGACCACTGTAAGGTAAGCAGAATAAATGATGTTGATCTGTGCAGAGAAATGGTACTGCTTGGAAAGGGGCAGACAGAAATGTTTTCAGGTCTGTTCGTGGTGTGTGAGAGATGGCTCTTGTCTGGCGGGGCGGCATCTAGTTTTAATTTATATTTGTCACCGTGGACTACAGATGACTCAGCAGTCGAGCTGGGTTGTAGTACACGCTATCTAGGGTCATTGAAATGGGCGTTTTGTTTAACTATGCTCTGTATCAGAAGCTATTGAACACTGTGGTGTGGTGCAGTTCAGCTACAAAGTTATTTTTTCAAAACTGCTGTTTCATTTTAGGAGAGTGGCCGGAGTGCAGCGCAGTAGGGAGGAGTGAGTGCCGTTCACTCTTGTATACAAAATAAAATGATGGGGCATGGAAGAACTGGGCATCGTGACTAAAGAAAGGAAAACATCTTTTATGCAAGTATGATGTGTGTTTTGTGGCAGTTGACTACAGACATTTGGGGCCAGTATTCTCGCTTAGCGAGACAAAAAAAATGTTGGATAGTTGAAAACAAAATAAGGGTTTTAGCCAATTAGAAACCAGGCTGGGCAGAAAGATTCTGGTGATGGGATTGGCTGTGCTGGTACTTTTAATAGCTGGGCATCTGTCTGATAGATGCCAGCGAGAGAAGTCCCTCAGCCAATCAGAAGCCTGAATTACTTTTACCCATTTTCTAAGCCAAAGTGGCATATAGTTCACCCAAAGTTAACCTACTCTGGCTGCTGTACTTTTATGCACAGTATCTGGAGAGAAAATAAAATCTGAGTGTATTGCCCTTCACCCTCAAAATGTGTAAGTATCATATACTGTTGCACCTTCTCCTCAAACAGTGCAAATTCAGTTTCTGCACTGTAACCATACTTCTCAGATGTTTAAATTAGAAGGCGCAGCCATCATTTAATCTCCCAGAACTCCATACCTGTGGTAAAGTAGGTATTCCACCTTTATTCTTAAATTTAAATAATACATTTACACAGATCTGTGTGCCACTGATTCATCAGCAAACTGTATGAAAGAGAGACTGATTATTTGGGGCCAGTTCCTGTCAGGAAGAAGTATTGTTTTGGGGGTGGCTTTGCCCCTCACACCCTCCATCTCTAATTAACAACTCCGGATCGGTTAGTTGAAATGAGGAGCAAAACACTAGGAATCGCAGCATCAGCATACAGCGGACCACCACAGTGACCAGGAGAGATATGTTGCTGTAGTGGTGTTCGTTGTAATATTGTCATTGTGGTGGTGTGCTACCACTGTCAGTGGGTGCTTCTACATGGGTGTTCAAAACCACAGACCCCAGCATTAAAATATTGCATAACCTATAAGGGTGTCCACAATACCATGTTTGGGGTTTGTTTGAATGTCTACCTGATTTTTTTTTTTTTGTGTGTCTGTGTTTTCTTTTGGGGGCTTTTGTTGAAGAAACTTTTAAAGATGTATTTAAGAACATCTGATTTGTCAGACAAAGAACGCAGTAAGAAAGAAAACAAATACCTAAGCCTGCTGTCTTTACTCAGATAGGAACAAGAGGCTCAGTCTGGGAAGAATGAACATTAAACAAACTGGGGACTATTCCTGAATCAATATCTTTGACTACATATGACATAAGTCCCTATTTATTGCCCATATGGGAAATGGGTAAAACAAGACTCCATCAGAAAGAGCAGACATGTCTTCACTGAAGGTGGGGATCACATTTGTCCTGGTCCTTTAGATAGTACAGAGCAGCTAATCATATATGGTGATGACCAGACAGAGTAAAAAAATAGAAAAAATCATAATATATAATCTGACAGAAGATTACATTTTGGGGAACACACACATGCATGTGTGCAAAGCCTTTGGCTATCTCAGAGCAGGTGGGGTGTGGAGAACTCTAAGAGATCTGGCCAGCGGGGTTGCTAATGATTGATCCCTGACATTTGAGCTAGTCCAAGATCAAGGATTCAAATTAGGTGCCCTCTGTGGCTGAGTGTGTGCTGCTTCCTCCATAGCCTAAAACCTCTCCCATTTCAACAACTGTACCCCCACCCTCCTAGAAAACTGCATCCAGTGAAGTTATCAGGGTTTGGGGTTCACTTTTGGTTTGCTTCCTTTTAATGCTGATAATCCGTCCCCACACCAAACACATTTACTGTAGGTATTTAAATATTACAGTGAAGCATGGTTACCTCCACCAGCACTAAACACTGCAGCATAAAATGATGGAAGATGAATCAGTGACACAAGTGAGGTGGATTTTTTGGGTGGGCAGAAATACCAGTAGGAGTTGCTGAGATGTGACCCTTAGTGGAGGTGCTCCTTTGGGGGAAAGAGGTTCTATTGTACAAATAGCAAAGGAGTCCTCCAGATTTGCCGGTACATTAGTGTTGATACAGTGACAGCAAAGGGTGGCCCAGTGATTTGTTGAAAGGCACACACAGAACCACCACAATTGGTGAGACTGAAACACATGAGTTTCAAGTCTCAGAAATCATTGCTCAAACAATGTGCAAAATGCAGCACACGTTCCATATGTGTGCCCTTTTGTAACAAGACTGAAACCCTTCAAAACTCAAGCACAGTAGTGGGTTACATGATCTGCTAAAACGTATGATGATAGTGTCAGAACTGGGTTTTTAGTGTCCTCTAGAAAGTCACCGCAGTACCTGATTGTAATGGGGTGCTTGTTATAATTTTGTCCCTCTCCATCATGTTATGACTAGTAGCCATGTTAGAGCACCAGCAGTATACCCTTCCTGTAATCATTTGCAAGACTTCCTGAGAATTACACTGCAGCCTCAGTGGTGACAGAGTACCCTGCCCTTAATGTTTTTTACTTCAGTGTATGAGGCAGCTTGCAGTAATCATTTGCAAACTGCACCCCTCCCCTACCATTTATAGAAATATGAAATTGCCAGTCACTCAAGTGTGCACAGCATTCAGGGAGGAGAAGGGGAATAACGATCAAATGGTCAACTGGTGGTGCCACATTAGTGGCAGGGCATTTTAACACAGTGCCACTGAGTCGGTGAGGCACAGTGAAGAAATACATCTGATGGTCACATGCTTTGGCCATAAGCTCACAGAGTTATACTCTTGTTGCCATGGCACAGGACGCTCAGCCTAAATGGTTGGTACAGACAGGGCATTGTGTAAGGCAGAATATGCACTGAGTGTAAGGATAACTGCAAAGCTGATATTTATTTGGTCATTTTATTTTCACAGCTATGGGCAGCTAAATAAAAAGTAAGTACGAAACTGTGTCAGCCTGTTTGTTATTGAAATTTTGTCATGTTTTAGTTCTGCATGCTGTCTGTCTGACAATGGCTGACCAAGTCACTCATGCTGACCTTTTTCTCCAAGATCGCGGTGTTTGTGATGATCGTGGTGTCATTCATGGAGTGACATCATTATTGCAGTGTGTGGATGCTGTGTCTGCCAGGCACGCACTAGTGTGTGCTGTTAAATGACACTAGGAATTTGATAGCAGTGCCCAGTGCCTGTTTACTCTTTTTAATATCATTTTTCAGGTTTCCTACTCTCCCATCAATGATAAAAGAAAGTTGACTTGAAAAGAGAGCAAAGCTACCACAGTCCTCTTCAACATACTGTAGGGAGTTTATTTCAAACAGATCATTGGCACTCTGTGCAGGTGTCACACGGACAGTCTCCCTACTGCCATTCTTCCTTTGTGAGTTAGTCCACTCAGTTTGTTTGTAGTTAGACAAAGGTAACTAAGGACCTGTCACTTCCATTGTCATACTGGCTCAAACTGATGATCTTATTTCAAGAGGGTTCCTGCAGTAGATCTCCCATATAGGACTGAACCCTGGTATAGGACTACACAGCAAACTTCTGGCTAGCAATCCATAGCAGGGACCACCCTGGTGTCACATGATGGGGTCAGCGTGATGGGGTGGTCCCCATGCCCACCTCCAGTTCTTCCCACCATAAACCTGTACAAAGTCAGACCTCGCCGTGAATTCTGCTCCAGTCGACTGCCATTTTCATGAGTATTTTCTTATTTTCTTCTTTAATTCAGTACTGTTGTTTTTGCATGTCTTCTCCATCATGTCAACTGAAGAAGAAGTGTTAAAAGTGTGGTGCCCAGATCCTGCACGGGGATGAATACTCCTGCTGCATCCTCTGCCTAGGCCCCAAACACCGAGTTGACGACTGCGACATTTGCTAGTCCTTCAACAAGGCCACATGCGTCAGATGCTAGAAAGCCCTTGATGCCCACTTGCTGAAAAAACACCTGGCATCAATGGAAAAGGAGCTTCAGGAGCTGCAGAAACATTCCTCCTCACCCACCACCGAGCACAAGAAAAGAAAGGAGAAGTATGGGGCCCAGGACTGGTCCCTTCTTCCCAACATCAACAGGCTGTCAGCGCCACCTCTGATGGGGCTTCTACCTTGGTAAAGTACCTCCCACTTGGTCTCTGTCTGCTCTGGTGAATTAGTCATTGACCCCTCCACCATAGTCAGAAGGTGGCAGGATGTTTTCGACATGAGGACCTTGTTTCAGGGCCTGTTGACAGCTCTCTGGCTGGTAAGTCACCCTCTGATTCACCTGAAGGGTGCACAGCTCTGGTCGATAAGCCAGACTCCACAGCTCCCCTGTTGTCCACTCGACCATGACCAATAAGTTGGATGCGGCTTCTCCGATGTCTGCTCAGTCAAGGCTGATCAGTTGGTCATCAGCCTGCCCATTGACTGCTTAGCCAAGGCTCTCCGTTGGGCCCTTCAGACTCACCCAATGCTGAGCAAAGCCAGTTTTCAGGCACCCTTTCTTCCCATGAGGGTTCTCCCTCCCAGGACTCCTTTGTTCCTCTGACTCAACCCAACCCTTGTTTTCCCCAGATCTTGAGTGCTTCTGCTCAGGTATCTTCCCAAAGTCAGGTCTCTTCTCAGACCTCCCTACTTCTCCAGTGGGCCTGTCAATGGGGGTTCCATTCCTGTACCCTCATTGACCTCTTGGACCAGGCATCGGGTTCTTTCAGACCCTGACCCCTCACTAGTACAACATCCCTTCTGATCTTGTGATGGCCTCTGGATGGGGCAACCTACCCATTCCTTCTGCTCTGATGTTGGAGCCCCCACCTGGCTCTTCCAGGGGTATTAGCCAGGACACTGGGCCCCACAGGCATGCCGATGGACCCTTTGCTCCCAGTGGTCCCTCGGCCCCAACTCCATAGGGCCAGTGGCTCCTCCACTATCCGGACCTCTGGGCATGATCCCAGCTACCCTCCACTGCAGTTTCCTTTTATTCAGTGCTGGGGAGCCATTTCTGGGTTACCATCACATGATCTGGTGCCTGGGTACCCAGCACCAGGTCATATGTACCAGGGATACCATTCTCAAGCTTACCCTATTGGTACCAGGCTCCTGGCCACCCTTCATATTCTCCTTCAGGGTACCCAGGCTTCCAGCCTATGCCTCTACCCTTTCTGCCTCTTCCTCCACAGCCTCTGACCTCAGACCGGTCACAGGCTGACTCTCAAGGGGCAATTCCTACATAGTGGAAGGATGCCAAATCACAGCTCCTGCAAGAGCTTGGTCACCACAATCAGTCATGGTCACCACCCTGACCCCCAGGGTAGTTCCTAGGAATCCTCCCAGGTCAACCATCAGTTGTCAGACTGGGACTCTAATAGGCACCCATCAAGGGCCCTTCCTGGAAACAGGGTCACAGGAGGAGGCTTCAGACAAAGCCTCTGTCCTTAGTAGACTGGAGTCTGCAGATTCAGAAGCAGACTCTGACTCTTCAGCCAGATCGGGGCTCATACTTCCATGGAACCTCAAACAAGGAGTCTTCCAAATCTCCTCCAGAGGACCCTTCATTTGCGGAGCTCCTCCAGTCTATCCAGCAGGCATGTGGCTGGGCATCCCAGGAGCTGGATCACAAAGGAAGAGGCTCACAGAGCATCTGGACTTGATGAATGCAGACAGCTTACCCATACCTCCTTGGATGGGTCTGCATGAGGACCTGACATCCACCATATGGCAGCAACCATCCTCCATCCCCATGGTCTCCAAAAGGCCGACAGGACCTATCACCTTGGAAGGGGCCAGCCACCTCACTGTGGAACCCTAAGGCCAATTCCATAGTTATCTGAGTGGCCCATGACAGGTCAGCTCAGCCAAAACATCTTAGTGTCTCCTCAACAAAGAATCCAAGTAAATGGACCAATACGGTTGCAAGGTCTATCTTCCCCCACCTATGCCATCAGGGTCTCTCAATTACGTGACACATGATTTCTTACCAGAAATCTGTTCTAGCCAATCTAGAGTCCAGAGCTCTAGTCCATGCATGTCGAGAATTTCAGGACCAAGCATCTCGACAAGGTGAGACTTACCAAGTCCTCTTGTCACCACACATTGCAAGCCACCTATGACTCTGTGGACTTGGTGGCCTACTGCACCACCTTGGGCATCTGCCTGAGACATTTGGCATGGCTCTGTATAGCAGGTCTGGTGCAAGATGTACAAACCACCCTCTTGGATACACCCTTTAGGGCTCCATCCTGTTTGGTGGTGATGTGAAGGGTATCATCACCGAGCTACAAGAGAGCATCAGATCCCTTTGGGATGTCTGTTCCATGTACCACTCTGGTCCAAGCCCAAGCAGCCTTTCTGTCATCTGCAGCAAAGATGGAACAAAAGGCCCCAGGCCAGATGCCAGGGCAGCGTAGCCACAGGGTCTGGTGCCCAGACTCCTCAAGCCAAAACCTAAAAGGCCTCTGAGGCAAAAAGTGGCCCTTCCCTCTGCCTCCTGACTTGGGGGACCCTCCATCTCCTTTCAGATCTTCCAGTGGAGCTGGTGGGGAAGATTTGCACCCCATCTCAGAGAGTGGGAGGCAATAACTGCAGATGCTTGGTTCTTACAGATAATTGCAAGGTGACACTCAGTAGAGTTCCTGGACAGACCCACGGACAACCCTCCAGGTCAGTCTCACTACCTGTTAAGCTGTCATCATCTCATTCAAGAGAAATCCAGGATCTCTTGTCAAAGTCAACCATAGAGTCAGTTCCTCTCGCACAGGCAGGAAGGGGTATTTCTCTTATTTCTTCCTGATGCCCAAAAGATGGGTGATCTGAGGCCCATTCTGGATCTGGACTTGCTGAACCTTTTCATCGAGTGCAAGAGGTTCTGCATGCTAACCCTCAGGGACTCTTACCCCTGCTCCAAAAGAATCAGTGGCTGTGCTCTCTGGACATGCAGGATGCTTACTTGCACATCCCTATCCTCCAAGCCCACTACCATTTTCTCAGGTTCATCTTTTAGGGAAACCATTACCAATTCAAAGCCCTCCTTTGGCCTCTCTTTGGCACCTCAGGATTTTACCAAGTGCCTGGCAGTGGTGACTGTGGCCTTGCACCACAAAGGATTTTTGTGTTCCATTACCTGGATGACTGGCTGTTGTCAACCCATCTCAGGACAGTCTGCTGGAGTCTCTCTCTCCACCACCCTGGACCTATTTTCCCATCTTGGCATCATGGTGAACTATCCCAAGTCACAGCTTTCATCCTGTCAGCACCTCCATTTTATTGGAGCAGTGCTGGATATGGTCGAGGCAGGACCTTCCTCATTCAGGACAGAGCAGAAACCCTACAACAGTAAGCCCTTTCTGTGACTAACTCTCATTGGACCACAGCACTCTGTTCACTGTCTCTTAGGACTAATGGCAGTGGCCATTCCCACAGTTCCATTGGCCAGACTGCACAGGAGGGTGATCCAGTGTATTGCCTGGGTTATTCCCTATTGTCCCACATACACACCTTACACTGTATTCCTGATCTGTTATACTGTGATACTGTGATTTTGCACTAACATATAGATTTAGGCACCCATCATATAAGCACGAGTGCCAGGAATGTGCTTTGCTGCTAATATATGCTAATGTTTACATCCTTCACAGGATTATATCGTATGCTTATTATACCTCACTATAATGCATTATGTTTGTCTTTTACATATATTCCATATATAATCTACCTAATTACTGATATGATGACTCTTAGGGATCATCAGTGATTACTTTATATAGTACATATATTTTATATGATCGTATGTAGTAGTGGCCTGTCAACACTTCTCTTTGTCTAAGCTGACAGAAAAAATCTTTGTTTTGTCTTACACATAGGCAAGTAATGCCACATGTAGTTTGGACTTGTCATTATTTCTTTAGTCCAAGTTTCATGCTGACAGGATCATATTCTTTGTCTCATATTATACTCAGTAGTAATTCTGTCTCCTAAGTCATTATCCAATGGAGAATGTCTTGTACTACATTGTTTATAGTATAGAACCAATATAGCATGGTCTTTATATCTACTGTTTGATGTTATCTGTAGTATATAACCTTGTGTAACCCAGCTCCACATGGAGATCTTGGAAATTCTGGAGATTATGTACATTCTTCAGGAGAGAAGTGAGAACCCATCTCCTTGTGATTTTCTCTGTCATATTCTTGGCGTAAGTATTGTAATAAACTATTAATATTACTCCTGCTTGTGTACAAATGTTTCTTGGCTGACACTGAAGACATTCAAGAATAATATTATTTACTCTACAGCTTGTATGTGTACTGTATTGTATTTATGCCCAGGACCACCTTGAAAATGAGCTTTCTCAATGGTGTTTATGCCTGGTTAAATAAAGTGATTGATTGATTGATTGATTGTATCTAGAAAACAGAAATTGTGACCACGGAAGATGTCTGGGTGTTTGTCAAGGTTACATTTCAATTTCCTCTGTAAATTAAAACACTGGGTGAGAAATACCCAGTGACAAGCAACTGAGAGTGTCTTCTGTTTACATTTTGTCAGTCTGGTTGTGTACTACAGTGCAGAAAAACAAATGTCTTGCAGACATTCAAACTCTGTGTAAGGAGCTTGTTTTATTTATTTATTTATTTTTCCTTTTCTTTCTCTGTGGGAACACACAGCTATAAAGGGATCTGAACAACAGACTGCTTTCATTTGTGGTTTCAAATCCTAGTGGGTCTATACTCATCTAAGAGTCCATATGCCAAATGCTGTTTGTGCCCTGTCATGAACTTTGGTTGCAAACAAAGTTCTTGATCCCCTGACAGCTAAGTTTCTCATTTTAAATGGCATGTCTAAAAAAACAGTACTGAGTTGAGGCTGGATGCCTCAAAATGTAACTGCCTACAGTGGTTGGTATGATTTTGCTGATGTAGCAAAAACCAGTTATAATCCATTAAGAGATATCATTGATTACTATAGTATATTGAAACATGGTACCAAAAGAGTTAATCCTGAAGGATTACTAATTGCAATGTTGTTTACATGCTTTGATGTGATTTTAAATTAACTATCTGTTTTGAAATCTGAGAATGTTGATTGCAGGCAGGAGAATGCTGTTTGCAAGCAAGAAATGAGTCTAAAAAGGCTAACCATATAAAAGAGGCAGAATGACTGCAGTGAAAGTTCAGTCCTTCCTTCAAGCAAAAAGAATCTTTCATTAATAACGTAAGCAGTCAAGAACAACATGCAGAGGAGATAACAGGTGAAAAGGCAGAACTTATTAGAAAAAGTTTTCAAACAAATGATATATTGTTAGTACCAGTGATTCCTTCCATGCTGAAACTAAGGAACTTAGGGATGAGATGTCTGTTGTAAATACTGAAAAGGTTATCGTGCTGTGGTATGTCAACACAGACCTTGACTGAGCAGCGTGATTCATTATGTTGTCGTAACAGTAGTCTTGAACTGAACGCTTTGAATATAAACTATGACACAGCTTCTGTTGATAACAGGCAAGTTTATACAAAGAATGTCTTGTGATCTGAAAATAAGGTGCTTCACAGCATGCATACTCATGTATCTGAGCAGGTAGAATGTAAGGTAAAAAGTCAGATATGGCGAACTTCGCTATCAGCTAGAGGTTTTGGCAGGGCATACCACCTTTATGCCCATAGGCCTTTCCTCTTCTGATGTTGAAGAGTCTGATTTAGAACACTCACAGTGTGCTGTGGGTGGACTAACCACTTGTTTTCTGTGATTCACAAAATGGAGAATTGTTAGTGTCTCAAAATGGAGGACACACATCTCATCACATTGTGTCCCATGCCATCCCCAAGATGGCCACTCATGTGGTCATGTGATGATGGTCATAATATAGTAACCCAAGATGTCCATGAGAGTAATCCAAAATGGCTGACCATTTATTTGTTGTTGCTTTTGTTAACCGGGTAGCTACGAGACAGCCAAGTGCCTATTTTCAGGTGCGACCGGGAGAGTTACAGAGGACAACTTCACATAAACCATTGAGGAATCAAAAGAAATACATAGCATAACAACAGGCAATTCAAGACAGGCTCTAAGAACAACAGGCAATTCAAGACTGGCTCTAAGAACAACAGGCAATTCAAGACTGGCTCTAGAGGACAGTAGGCACAGAGTACATTCATGGACAGCAGAGGATTCAATAAGTTACATAGGAGTAAGCAGGAATTTCAAGGCTGACTCTAAGCGAGGTTGGCACCATGTTCATACAAGGACATTTGAGGTCTGTAAAAATACCAGAAATAACAGGCATTTGAAGGCTGGCACTAGGACAAGGTTGGCACAGTGCATTGCAATAGAGAGAGGGTAGGTGGAATGAAATGGGAGGTGGACAGTGGAGTAAAACAGAGTAAGACAGTGGTAAGTGCCTGTGGGGGAGGGAGGGCCCTAGGCAGGAGGCCTAGTCCAGGATTCCTGGCCAGTTACCAAGAAGAAGTGCAAGAGCGTGAGGCCTCCACCCTACCAGATTGAAGGGAGGAGAGGGGCAGAGGTAGGGCTACAAGGAGTAGGAACAGGAGGAGGGAGGTTTCAGGAAGTTCCAGAGGGAGGTTTAAAGCTAGGATGGGAGGAGGAGGACCGAGAGTGGACTCGGGAAGCGAGTTCCAGAGTATGGGGCATATGTGAAGGCCGGATCCCTGCAAGGGTGCGGATCTAGGAACCAGGCATTCCTGGTTTGTCCCAGATCTTAGGTGGTAGGAAGGGCGCCTGGTTTAAGGGGAAGGGCTAAGGCAGGAGGGTGCCAGAGCAAATGATATTGTCGATGAAATTACCTAGAACAAAGGCCAGTGCTTTTAGGAAGCCATTCTGGCGGCTGTATAAGTCATAGCAGTGGAGTGAGGGAGTGGCAGAAAGCGTTAGCGACATACATTATTGTAGGCCATGTCCCATTTTGAAAGGCTGGATTTGGGAGCTGGGGCAAAAGCTACAAGTCCATAGTAGAGTGAGGGAGGAGGTCCCCCCTAGCTAGGGCCAAGCAAGCAGTGGGGTGAGGCAGTTATTGGCTTAGTAAGCTAGGCCAAGCTTACAATTGTGGTCTTGCAGACATTGCAAATGTGCGAGTGGAGGTCAGTGTGGGTCAAAGGTGGCCTTAGGTACTTGGCAGAAGTTACCGTCTCAAAGGTGAGCTGTCCGCCCGAGGATCAGCAGGGGGCAGGGCAAGATTTTATTTTGTTCAGGGACCCAAACAGCATGGATTGGGTTTTTGAGATTGGTGAGTCTGTGGTCCCCAGCCAAGTTTGGATGTGTTCAAAGTCATTATTCAGGTGGGAGTTTATAGTTGAGATGTCGGGAGCTGACCAGGAGAGCAGGTCGTCAGCGTACAGGGTGGTGTGACCATGGACAGTGATGGCGGTAGGTCATTGATGAATAGTGAGAACAGGGTGGGACCAAGGACAGATCCTTGAGGACCCCACAGTGGACTGGTAAGAGGTTGGAGGTCACATTATGCAGTCACAGGGACCTGTGATTGCTGCCTTAACAAACAAAACATTCCGGAGGTTTTGGCATGATTCATAATGTTATCAGTAAGACTAGCGTTTCTGGCGACAGAAGATTCTCATTAAAAATGATGTTGATGTACTTTTGAATGAGGCTGGTACGCAACCTCATGTTATTAAGTCAGGGTCTGATGCTGCTGTTAACAATGTTTTCATTATGCTAGAATGTCCTTGGTTAAGGAACACATTGCTGCTAATTATGTGAAATGTTGTGATTCTTCCTATGTAATTTAACATCAGCCCTTCCTGACAAGACTGAATGTGCTGTTTTCCTAATGCTAACAGCGCTGGGCACATGCAGTGAACTAATAACTTAAGCTGTCACATTAAAAACAATGTTGCTACAATCCAGTAACCTTCTGGTGGGAAACCCCTTTATCTTTGATGGGGAGGGCCAACCCTGATTCTGAAAGCCCCATGGCTATGATATTTTCAGCATCACAGACCACGTGGGGGTTACAGGTTTAATTTCTGACCCTGTGCTGCCAGCTGTTCCAGTACTACTTTTCTCACCCCTGATGGCTAGTGAACCACAGTCCATAGCTGAAGAACTATGTGCAGCTTGCACACACTTTTCTCCACTATGCAGATACCCTCAATAGTGCCAGCACTGCCTGCACATGATGCAGAATCCCTCCACCAGTGACACCCGGATCATCCCTATACTGTGGCTGCAATAGCAGGCACAGGTCAGAAAAGTCTGGGTTATTCCCAACACAGAAAATAACAGGCACTTCTGGCAAGAAGGTGCAAGATATTGTAATGTTGATGCCATTGTCTTTTCTTTTAGGATCACTAATCATGGCCCCAGCATTGCTTAATCCTAAGACATATCACAGAGGACCTCTGATAATGCAGTCAGATTTTGCTCACTAGAGAGTGTGCGGATAAATTCAATCCTGATCTGATGGCGTGTGTCAGAAAATGTCCCGACTTGAATTAAAGTTTAGGACCTAGAGGGCTGCAGCCACAGAACAATGCAGTTCTCATAGGTCTCCCAGAAGGAGATGAAGGCCAAGATACCATTGTATTTATGTAGAAGATGGTGGAAAAGATCACCGGCCCTCTTCCTTCAGGTCTAGATATGTAACCAAGAGGGCACACTGGGCTCTTCACCGAAATATCTGACTGGAGCACCACCTCGCATCCTCATATTTAATTTTTAAACTTCTTGGAGCACAACATTTTCTTGCCAAAATAAAGGAATTACAAGAAGTGAGATGTGAGGAGCAACAAAATTAGAATCGAGCAAGACCTCCTGGCCACAGTGCAACAGAGAAGATCATCCTTTAATCCACTGGTCTCCAAAATCATTGCAGCTGGGATAAAGTTCAGGATGGTCTATCCAGCCAAATTACGAGTGCTAGTGGCTGGTGCTGACTATCCTAAGAAGAACCAGTGGCAGAATCGACTGGGCTCAAGGTTGCTCTCCCTGATCTATTCTGTGACCTTTGAATTGAGGATGAAGAACACAGGATATCAGCAATGAGTTACCAGAAAGTAAAGTGAACTGGGGATGAAGACCTTGGGTCAGAGATTAGAGCACTGTTGGCGGAGGTCTGGCCTGGAGGTGGACAAACTGGCCCTGCGTGTGCACTATGGTGCATACCAGGGAGCAATCAACCGTGGGAGGCAGAATTTCTGTCCAGGAGATTGCTGCTGGGAGGAACCAACCAACTATGCTCTTTCAGAATGTAGACAGGCTTCTCCATCCTTCCTGTTTACAGATGAAGGTAGCTTTTCAAATGCATTGTGTGAAGAGTTTGCTTGATTCTTCTCAGACAGGGTGTCTACCATCAGGCAGGGGGTTCCACCAGTTGGTCAGAGTTTGGCCAACAGTGGTCATCCTGAGGCGACTGAAAGCTCTCCACCTGGTTGGGGTGAGTTTAGACTGGCAGAGGTGGCTGAGGTCATTGATTGCGTCCAAGCTTTGGCACCTATTGTGAACTGGACCGTGCCAACTCATTTCTTAATGAGATGTGTTGACTCCATTGGCCCAGTGTTTGCCTTGATTGTCCAGTGCTCCTTATTGCAGTGGGTCTTTCCTGATGTCTTGAAGGAGGTATTGGTGAGACCCTTCTAAAAAAAAATTGTTGGACCCTGAGATCAAGGCAAATTACCATCCTATCTCAATCTTCCATTCTTGGGTAAGATTGTGGAGAAAGGAGGTGCTCCAACTTGAAGAGCATCTCGTGGCCCATGATCTATATGAGCCACTCCAGTCTGGGTTTCATGTGAGGCATAGCACAGAAACTGCACTGGTTTGGGTGCATAATGACCTCCTCAAGGCTAGAGATTGAGGGAAGGGACAATTCTTGTTCTTCTTGATCTCTCTTCAGCATTTGATATGGTTGACCATTAAGTGTTGACTGACCACCTAAGCCTTAGGAATTCTGTGGATATGCTGGCATGGTCATCTGCTAGTTTGAGTCTTTTCTATCTAACAGGAAGCAGAGGCAGTGATGAGGAATTTCTCCTCCTCCCCGCCACCTGTTATGTGGAGTTCTCCAGGGTTCAGTCTTGTTGCTGATGTTGTTCTCTGTATATATGCTGTCCCTGGGACAGATCATTAGGAAGCACAGTCTGGATTTTCATTGCTATGCCAATGATACCCAGCTGTATCTTTCCTTTGCCCTGGAACATCTCATGCAGTGTAAAGTGCTTAATAGCTGTCTCACAGAAATCAATGACTGGATGGCCTCCAGCTGGTTGTGACTGAACCCCAATAAGATGGAGGTACTGGTGGTAGAGTCGAACAGAGGGCATGATAGGTTGGCCTCTGGTGCAGAGACAGGGCTTTTCTCAGCTTTGTACCATTGAAGGCCTCCTCGGGTGCGGGATCTGGACGTTATTCTGGATAGTGGATTGACACTGGAGTATCAGGTGTCTTCCACTGTCCATACTAGTTTTAATCTGAGGAATGTCACCAGGATAAAGCCCTAGTTCTGCTGCAGAACCTCCCACCTTGGTACATGCCTTCACGATGTCCAGACTGGATTACTATAATGCACTCTATCTCTGGGTCTCTGTTATCCTGTGCTGACTACAGCTGGTGCAGAACACAGTGATGAGGTGCTTACAGGACAGTCTAAGTGCTGTCCACATTCCAGTGCTGTGTCAACTGCACTGGCTGCCAATTAGGTGGGCTTCTCTTTAAGGTGGGTTTACTCACCTGTAAGACCCCTACATGGCCTGGGCCCTGGTTACTTCAAGGACCTCTCATTCCTGCTGTCTCGACCCTCCCTCCACTCCTTCTCTAGGGGCCTTCTTGTGATTCCCAGGATGAGGTTAAGAACAGCAGGTGACAGAGCATTTAGTGTCTCCACTCCCATCCTGTGGAATTAGCTTACTCCAGCTGTCAGGAGGCCCTTCTGTGGAGGTATTTAAGGCCCACCTCAAGGCCTTCTTGTATAATCAGACCTTCCCAGACTGAACTGTATAGTCCCTGCTTATTTTCAGAATCTTTGTTTAGGTCATTTCTGGCTCTTTAATATTTGCTGTCATTGTTTAAATTAATGTTTATACAAATTTTGGTTGTTTTGTAGATGCTTTTTGTTCTGTTTGAAATATTGTTATTTATTATGTTTTACTGTGGATAATATTGATCTTGTAATTGTTCTCGCCTAGAGTCTCCGGGATGGGTATTTTTAAATAAAATTTGCCTTGCCACTGAATTTGGTAAAAGTAATACAGAGCGAAAAGACCTTTCCTTCCTCAGAAACTAATATCTAGTTTAGGTACACTAGATCTGACTTTCTACCTGGCTTGATTCTCATTACATTATATTTGTGCGGAACTCCATATTGCTTGGGACATAACAGGAACACTCGATGCTTAACATCAAAGGGACACTCTGAGATCTATTACTGAAAGGACCCTCCTTTTCCTACAGCTACCCAATTCTGGTGAACTCTGTTTCTCCTCCACAAAAGTGTGCATTAGTGAGCAGTCAATTATGCAAGAGCTCCTTGAAAGACATTGACAGCCTAAAGCCATTAGAGGGAGCTCATGGTGCAATTTTGATGGGGTCTGTCTCAGAGGATAAACCTGAGGCTAAGTTCAACTTGCATTGTTCGGGGAGCAGCAAGGAGATATTTTCTTCTTATATGCCAAAGGAACTATTACTTGGGTTAATCTGGTTTGTTGTTCTCCTTACCTCAGAAACCAAGTTCATTTAAAGTTCTTGGTGTACAATTCCTGCTGTTCCTATCTGCTTTGGTGAGGGAGACAAGACTTTTACTTGATCTTCATGACTAAACTGAGGATTCTTGTTCGAAATAGCCCTTAATAGCCATGTTTCTAATGGCTGATTTAATTCTTAATCATGGGCTGGTTCTTTTGCTTCTTTTGAGTCCTATTTTCACGGCCCATTTGAGACTCATATGATGTCCAGTTTGATTGTATGAGGTTGAAGTATAGTTTAATGCAAGTATGTGCTGAATCCAGATAATGTTAATTGTACATAACCAAGGTATGCCTACTGTCTAGTAAGTCCATGAATACATGGGTAAGATTGTCAACAATCATTTATGACAGTCCAGAGCGAGGTAGTAGATGTGTACAAGTCCCAGAAGGCCACATTTAAACCTCTTGCTTATACAGATGAAAGGGCCTGGCACTTTTGGGCCTGTCAAGATGGGTATTCTTATTTTTATACTAGTAACAACTCAGGCAGACACTGCTGTAACCTGATTGCACAGACTCAGCAGACTTCCTGATCAGTTAAATTATTATTATAATAGCAAAGGGAGTTTGTAGAGACTGTTCCATTGTTAATTGTTCAAATGAGTATTCTTACCCATTTACCACAGTACAGTCCAACTTGCTTGTAAAGATATTAATGCATTTCTTTGTATTTCAGTGGGATTAGTATCGAGTGGCTGGGGAGAGGTAATGAGGTATGCTGCAGAGCAAAGTTTGAAACAGCAAGGGTGGATGCGAGGGCGGGGATTACTTCAACATCAGGAATTTGCTCATCTGGATACCAGTTTATGGGGGCAGGGTGGTATTAGAGGTTTGGAGAAGGAGGGGTAGGGAAGAGGTATGGGGAATCTTGCATGGATAGACCCATTTCTATATTCCTGTGGGCAGGAGCTTATTTCATTTCACCAGGGGTACCCAATCACAAATAATCTGGGTCCATGGCTAGGATTTAGTGTTTGCCATGTGGAATTTTAAGAGAGCTGACAGAAATTGAAACAATACCAAATACTGAAACATTCGTTTGTTAATGGTGGATATTACATTCATACAGGAATCCATCGACTAATTCCAGAAGCACCAAAGTTGAGAAGGCAACAAAAGGTCAAGTATTGGTCACTGAAGTAAGCACTCAAAGCTGTGTGGTACTGATTTTAGTAGCATGATCCATCCATTTTTCAGTGAATGTTACTGGTGAATCCCATGGTAGATTTGTATTTGTTCATGGAAAACTACATACCACTGACATTCTGCTAGGCAGCATTTACAGTCTGAATAGTGACTCTCCTGGGTTTTTATGCAGCTGGTTAATACTTCATTCCTTTTATCCATCCCAATGATTTTAGGCGGGGACCTAAATTTAACATTTGATCAAACATCAATTGCATGGGTACTAAGTTTAAATGTCTCTCTCAGTTCAAGGGCATTAAGAGAAATGGTGGACCAGGTGGGTTTATATGATGTTTGGCGAGTCCTTCACCCTTCTGACAGAAGCTACATTTACCTCCCTGGTTCACAGGACTTCCTCAGAAGTGATTATAAATAGAAAAAAGATAAGTGTGTATTTCAAGGCAGTAATACCATCTAGAAGTTTTGGGGACAAGGAACCTCGACAACGAAGCCTGAGAGGTTCTAAAGGCCCCAAAACCTCGTAGATGGTATTACTGCCTTGTAAAATACTTATCTTTCTGTTATTTTTATAATATATGGATCCATTGATAATACTCAAGGCCTTGAATTTCATGGTATTCATGTGTTGCAGAATTTTCCGTAGAATTTACATCATGCCGTAGAATATATATGGTGCCACAGAATTCATTGTTTTTCATAAATTTTCATTCAAATATACAGTTTTTCCATAGTGTCAGGCTTTCTTTCCCATCTTGTTTATCCTAAGCCCTCCTCTGTGTTAGCATGTGATGTCATCGATGACATCACATCATGATAATAATGGCAGGACTGCATTCTGCCAGAGAAATGAATAAATTATGCCACAGAAATCAGAAAATTCTGCCACAGAGCACTAGGAGCCCTGATAATACTACAGTTGGAGATGACTTTTGAACTGTAGTATTATCAGCAAAATGATACTATTATCACTTTTCATGATAGCATTATTGAGAATAGTGATGTATTACTGGAAAATACTTGTATCCTTAGTACAGTATTATTGAGGCTTATACATGTATTACATTATGATTTCTGAGGTTTACTCCCAGGGATTTTGGACACGTCAATCCAGCCAGGTCCCCCTCTGATCACTCCCTTGTTACATGTCAACTTTCATTTTCTTCCTTCCCAAAAGTGGGAGGAGGTGGAAGGTCAACAACCAGCTCTTAAAGGACCGGGAACAGTACAGTTTATTGGAGACCATATTACACAGTTTGTTTCTATCAATTACAACACTATTGGTAAACCTGATATAGAATGGTGTGCCTTAAAGGCTTATCTAAGAGGTCTACTAATTTGACTGGCTTCCAAGCAGAAGAAAAGAGAGAAAAGAGACAGATGTTAAACCTTCTTTCTCAAGTAAGAGCCATTGAGGCCAGACTATCCCTAACTACTCCAGAGCCAATTAAGCAAGAGCTTATCAAGCTAAATGATACTTATTTAAACCTTTTGACAGAGAAGGCAGACTTTATGATTCTAAAACCAGTGCCTCATATACTGATCAAGAAGAGAAAGCAGGGTGCCTTTTTGCATTAAGAATTAAACAACAAGAATATTCAAGGCTCATTGCTGCCATTTGGTCCTCTGTAGATGGCTCCTTGGAAAATACCCAGCTGAGATTATGGGGAGTTTAATATCTGTTATCAACAATTATATGGTTCTATGCCAAATTCACCTTCCCTAGAAAATCTGGATAAGTATCTTGCAGAATCTCACTTAACTTCCTCTCAGAAGCAAAACAACTCTTGTTATGTGCTCCTATCTCTCAAGGGGAACATTTTAGAATCATAAAGGATCTCCCCATGGAGAAGACCCCAGGGTCTGATGTCTTGTCTCCTAATTTTATAAAGTTTATGCAAAACAACTGGTTCCTTTGCTTATCCCCTATACCAGCATATTCTCTCTGGCTGTAACATAGATAAAACACTATTTGAGGCCCTGATTGTTCTCCTACCCAAGCCTGGTAAGTCTCCTTACCTAGTAACTAGCTACAGTCTGATTTCTTCTTAATCAGGATATCAAAATTCAAAAGTTACTAGTGGACCATATAAATACTGTTCTTCCTGATCTCATACGGTAGGAGCAGGTTGGATTCATGAAGGATAGATCTTGGTTGATCACCTATGCACTCTGGCCCATGTCTTCATCCAGGGATGCAAAAATATCCTGCTGCTCTTGTCTCCTGGACACTGAGAAAGCATTTGATAGAGTTTACTGGAACTTTCTATTCCGTACCTTACATGCTTTCAGCTTCCCCATAGAATTTGAGAATTGGGTCCGAACACTCTTACAAATCCCTTCAGCTCAGGTGTCGAGTAATGGAGTTGTTTTGGATTTCTTTCTCTACAATCTGGTATGAGACATGGTTGCCTCTTGTCCCCTCTTCTTTTCAATCTATACTTGGAGCCTGTTATACATAGGCTTATTAATTGTCCCAGGATTCGAGGTATCACTATACAAGACTGTGAAATCGAAATCTCAGCTTATACTGATAATCTTTTACTCCAACTATCCTATCCTGTTTTATCCATCCCTCCTATGCTGGAGATTATAAAATAGTACATTGACCTTTCTAATTATAAGTTAAATGTAGATAAACCATCGTATTCCTCCTTAATTGTAAAGTATTGAAGCAGGAAATTATGGCTCTGGGATTGTCCTGGGAAAGGAATCTTTGAGATACCATGGAATTGATCTCTCGAGAAGCCCAGCACTTCTCAAAAGAACTTGGATTCTCCATTGCTCACTTTCTTCTCCTACTTTCTCTATGAGGTAAAATAATTTTGATTAAGATGAATGTTTTCCCCATCTTTTCTATCCGCCCTAACCTTTAAATTTATGTCTTCCTCTTTCATGGTGCAAGAAAGTGCATAGTCTCATTATTGATTTCATTTGGGCCAGGAAAATACCTCATCTGGCCTTTCATAAATTAGCGCCCCAAAGTTAAAGGCAGCCTCCATCTCCTACATATTGGTCTCTATTACTGGGCCCGTCATGCCAGTAAATATCTCAGATGGGTTGTGTCAGAGGATCCCAGAAATCCATCCCTTTATATTCCACTCTGTCTCAAAATAGAATCAGCTCAATTTCAATGTCACTGCCTTTCCCCTTCTGCACTTTTGCACAAGGATAAAATGTCTTCCTGTGCAACTTCATTCTACCCTAAACTGCAGCTGTACTCCCCAAGCAGTGTTCCCCATTCAGCAAGTTGAAGGATTCCATCTGCAAGGAGCCCAGAGTGAGAGACTGTGTGTATCCTGTTGTTTTCATTGACTGTATGCTGTTTTAATTGTAAAATCTGAAGCTACGAGGGAATTGGGAGTCGACCGCTGAGGTCAAAGAAGAAGCGGCAACTCCGTTTAAATCTGCATGCTGCTCACAGTGAAACTAACTAAACTGCAGCTGTACTCCCAAACCGTGTTCCCCATTCAGCAAGTTGAAGGATTCCATCTGCAGGAGCCCAGAGTGAGAGACTGTGTGTATCTTGCTGTTTTTCATTGACTGTGCTGTTTAATTGTAAAATCTGAAGCTACGAGGAATTGATCGACTGCTGAAGTCTGAAGGGGTGGGAACTCCCATTTAAATCTGCGTGCTGCTCGCTAGCGTGAGCGATAGTGAGTGGCCGAGCACCACTCTCTACAGAAAATGTTGGAGTAGAGTAAGTAAGTGAGGCTAAACTTTTAATTAAGGACATCAAAGTATTTATTTGTAGTGCTTTGTTTAAATATATTGGTGGTGTCTGTTATTTTAATGGTTTTAGGTTAATTTATTTTATATATAGAACAGTCATTCATGAAAGATTATCATATTGAAATTTATTGTGTAAATTGAAATTGTAGTTAGGATAGTGTATTTTTTTATTTTAGTAGTGGTAGTACTTGGTTTTAGGAGTGTTTATATATAATTTTGTTGTATGGTGTCAATTTGTGTTTGATTTTAAAAATATTATTTCAGTTAGGATTCTGTTCTTGGTGAGTGGTTGTATGTTTCCCTTGCTCCTAGTAGCATTTTGAGTAATATTGATTGCTAGCAGATTTATTGGTGTGATTGGTTGCATGGGGATACATCAAATACCTTATTAAGGAGAATCAATTAAGTAATTATATAATTTCATCAGGGATGTTGACTGATCATTGAATCTGATTTAATTAAGTGGATAATGATATTTAAGGACTATTGGTAGGGTGGGGACAAAATACAGTTTATTTGGATTATCCCACAATTAACCACCTTAAGAAAATAACCATGAAAGGACAGTTATATAAATTTTGTAAAATGGTGATGATTAGCTTAACTGTAAGTGGGGACATTCATCCAAATCCAGGACCCTACACTAATTTGGATTCGGAAAACTCCAACTTTTGTGATGTCCTGAATTTTGATCTAACTGCTGATATTTTTGAAAAAGAAGGGTTGTGTGTGATTCATATTAATATCTGTAGTTTATTAAGAAAATTGATCACTTAAGGAATGGACTAATAAATATAGTCCAGAAGTGATTATAGTTACAGAATCATGGTTGACTGGTAAGATCCCGGATAATATGGTGCAATGAATGGTTATAATTTATGGAGGAAAGATCAAAAAAGAGGGAGGGAGTTATTATTTATGCACTTAGCTCTTTAAATGTATCAACAATTAATTGTCAACATGACTGGTGTGGTTCTGAAGTCCTTCCATTACTATTCAATTTTCCTTTAATAAACTTTTATTGCTATTGGGTATGTATCGACTCCAAAAGCTAGTACTGAGGTGTTTCAAGTTCTGCAGGATTTTTGGGGAATATTTGAATGGTTATGAGATTATGCTAATTGAGGATTTAAATGTAGATTGGAAAACTGTAGAGAGTAATCATAGTAGTGTAGAGATGGGTACTATTTTGGGTATGACCCAGGTAATCACAGATGTAACCAGAGTTAACACTAAACATCCACTTTCCTCTACAGTTTTAGATTTATTGTTTACCACGGACCCAGATAAATTTGTGGCTAGTGGTGTCCTCCCATATTCTTTTCGGATCATCAGATGATATATGGTATTAGAAATCAAAAGAAATTAAGGAAATCAGTAAAACAGTTCATTATAGATCATTTAAACATTTTGATTATATAAATTTTATGTTAGAGTTGGAATAGTACAATTGGGAAAGGTTAGAATTAGTCCCCACTGTTGTTGATGCTTGGGTAATGTTTCATGAGGACTTTTTGACAATTTGTAATAGGCATGCTCCACCCAAAATTAGGAAATTAAAGTTTAATAATGCCCCTGGTATAATTCTTATTTATTTAAAGTTAAGAAACAGCGAGATAGGGCATGGAAGGTAGCTAAATTTACAAAAGATGATAGAATTGGGTGAAGTATAAACAAATGCGGCATCATTATAATTATGAACTTAAGAAGGTTAAAATGATTTCTATAATAGGGAATTAACAACTAATTTGACTGATAATCTGAGGAAATTTTGGAAAGTTCTAAAAAGGTGACGGAGATCAACAATTGGATTACCGGAGAAATTTGAAATTGGGAAGGTTGAAGTTCCATTGGGCCCACAGGTTGTGGATGGCTTTAATGACTATTTTACAACCATGGGCACAGTGGCTGTATCACAAGGCATAACCAGTCTCTCTTCATTACATATTCTTAAAAAAGACATTGAAGCTGACCCTGAAAGGTGTAAGGAGTTTGATTTTGAACCAATATCCCCATTAGATGTACAAAATGCATTACTTAAAATAAATATTAAAAAGCTGGGGGCTAGATGAGATTCCTAATATCTTATTGAAATATGCTGCTCTGGTTATTTCATTCCCTTTAACTAACATCTTTAATATGACACTTCGAATGTGGGAAATTCCTAAATGTGGAAATCGGCTAGAGTAATTCCCGCTTTTAAAATGTATCTAGAGCCTTATTGAGAATTACAGGCCTATATCATTATTACCGATAGTAGCTAAAGTGTTTGAAAAGATGATAGCTAAACAACTTCAGACTTATTTAGAAAATAGTAAGCTGATTAATAAATTCCTATCTGGTTTCAGGTCTATGCATGGTACAACTTCTGCTTTGTTGAAAGTTACTGGGGATATTAAGGGTGCTCTGGACAGGGGATGTCGGTGGGGCAATTTTGTTGATTTATTCAGGGCGTTTGATACCCTGGACCATGACATCCTCTTGTCCAGACTACCTGCTTTGGGTGTCTCCTTTAATGTGATTGGGTGGTTTGATGCTTATTTAACCGGAAGGAAACAAATGGTCTCAATAAATGAGTGGGGATCTGGTTTTAGGGTAATTATCTCTGGATTTCCTCAAGGATCCATTTTGGGTCCTATATTATTTAATTTATATATGAATGATTTTGTTCTAACTAACCCTGATGTACAATGTCACCTATATGCAGATGACACTATTATTTATGTGGAGGGTTCATCAATAATGCAGATAGAACTTACTCTTCAAAGTGCATTTGATGAGCTTCAGTTATTTTATAGTGAATCTAAATGTGTCCTTAATTCAAAAAGTCCCAGGTTATACTGTTCTCTAAAGAAAATAGTGTAACCTATTTGGAGTTAGGTTTGAGTATAGTAACTAAAGATAAAATTGTTCTTGAACAAGTGCAATGTTATAGATATTTAGGAATGTATCTGGATAGATCACTGGGATGGATTTCTCATATAAACTATATAATTAAGAAAGTTAGTGGACGTTTGGGTGCCGTTATAGAATTAGAAACTGTATGGATGAAAGAGTGAGGAAGCATGTAGCCATAGCCACATTGATACCTCTGTTGGATTATGGGGACATTGTTTATATAGGGTAACTTTAACCCAGTTAGCCAAAATAGATGTTCTTTTTAATAAGATAGCAAGGTTTATTTTGGATGTTCCTAAGAGAACTCACAGAAGAGAGCTATATCAGTCCTTGAATTGGATGTACCTGAATGATAGAAGATCTTTACATGTTTTGATGTATATGGTTAATTCAGTTAGGGTGAAGTACCTGAATATATTACTGATGAACTTCAGGTTAGGACAATTAGAGGAGGCCTACGCTCTGCAGAAGGTATGGAATATGTTTTGCCTAGAAGAAGGATAGATTTGGGTAGAGAACATTTTTCCTATTTAGGTCCCAATATATGTAATTTATTGCCAATTTATCTCAGACCACTTAGTTCTAGTCCCAGTATAGGAGAAATAAAAGATGGTTTAAAACTGAAGCAGATAAAGGTTTATTGTTGAGTAACCACGAACATTATGTATTAAATATGATGAAGAGTTGCACTTTATGAATGGGAATGTATGTGATGTATGTTTATGTAGTTTATTTGTATGGATGTTAGTAGTTATTGTAATTTAAACATTATTGTGGTGTTAGTTTTTGCATGTATATGTTTGTATGTAATTGTTGTGAAAAATTTTCTATGATGTCAACATGAATGTTTGTACTAAGAACCTCACTGAAATGAACTTGTCTCAGTTGAGTTTCCTATTCTTTTGCTTGTCAATTGAATACAATTTTACTACTACTACTACTACTACTACTACTACTACTACTACTACCCTGATTGCCATTTCTATCAAAGTGCATTCCCAGCTGTGCACCTTCCTGAAATATAATCACTGTTTGTATCTGGAACAACCATTAATGAGTAATCCCAATCTCAAAATTGATGGTAAAATTATCCCCCGCTTCCACAGCTAAAAGAGTGTACTCTCTCCTATTTTCTAAATGGAGTAAGTGGGTCCTGGTTATCTTCATCTGAGATGCTAGCTAAATCAAGCATCCCAAACTTCAACATTTTTAAATCTTCCAAACGCCTTCTGTTGGCAAAACTGTGAGGGTAGTTCCTTCACTGTCCAAGGGCCCACCTTTTAGAACTGAGATGGTCCCTCTGGCTGGCCTCCCACATGCAGTGTCCAAGATGTTTAGTGCCCTGTTTGATTGGATTTATCCAGACCATTTTGGTCCATCCACTTACTGGGCCCTCTTTTCCCAGAGACAGTCATAAATTGGCCCATCCTATGGCAGGGTTGCCACAAGTTTATCACTCAGGATAGACTTTGTCTTATGCAGTTTCACATATTCCATAATTTATATTACACACCACAAAGTTGGCCAAATATGGTATTGCCCTGTCTTCTACTTGCACAAGATGTGCACAGGACAAAAGCAACCTGCTCCATATTTTCTGGACCTGCCCCAAAATAACCCTTCTATGGACACTCATTAAACAAAAGTAGACCCCAGGCCTTAATGATTTGTTTTCAGCAAAAGTCTGTCTCCTGGGGATTTCTGAGATTCTGGTTCTTGCCCACAGGTTCCATATGACCTTAATATCAATGTCCGTCAAAAACTAGTATTGAAACATTGGAAGGACAATGAAGATATTTCATATACTGAATGGTTGAGAGAGTTATTAACTAATCTCAGATCAGAGAGAACAATTGCAAGTCTCTGGAACACCACTGCCAGATTCAACAAAATTTGGGGCCCCTGCAGACTCTTTTATTCCCTACAGCTCGCCTAATACTAAGTTCATGACTAGAAATTCCATTATGATATATATCTACACAGCACAAGATTTGGGGGTGGACGGGGGGGGGAGGACACTTCTATCAGTTCATCATCTATTGCTTTTATCCTGTATGATTTACATTGCTGTGTTCTCTGTATGAAAACATTTTAATAAACTTTGGATTTGAAAACAAAAAAGGAATCTGTTGGCTACATACTGGCAGTAAGATACTTTATGCACATCATTGGATATGCACCTATTGTGCTGCATTCCAATCCTTTGCCCACTAACTTTCGGTTGTCAGACAGAGTAAAGATGACTCTGTATCCAATGCCAGACTTACACACTGGTTTCTCATTTTACAGGATCATGACATCACTGTCCTTCCTAACAAAACTCCATCCTTGTTGGCTCATGGCCTACAATTTACAGGAGAGACCCATGATTGTTCACTCCAACCCCTGACCTACCTGTCCTAGGGCCCTTTCTGACAGAACCTCAGAAAGTGTTAAATAACAACACTGTCTGTTATGTTTTGACTGATGACTTGGCCACACATACCAACGAGGGTGGAAAAGCAGGGTTTGGAATTCTTATTACAACCTAGTAATGACAGAGTGTGCATCATCATTTATGTATGATTCATGGGCATTGTTAAAACATGCCTGGCGAGAAAAAATGTAAAGCAGGGAGGTGAGGAGTCTGCTTATTATTACTACAAATGTTTGTGGATGGCTGGTAAGTCCTTGAGTGAAACAGGTTGTGATAATAATGAGGAATAAAAGATTTTTCCTTACAAAGCATGACACCAGTACTCTGTGAGAGGGTTAAGTGCTGCAGCTTTAAGAAATGGCCTTGATCTATTTGCAGAAAAGCACTGCACACAGTTTTATTGCAGATTCTAATTGGGTCTGTTCCTCTCTGACTGAATTTCTTTTGGAAGAAAACAAACTTCTAATACTCTAATAGTACCCTGTGAAATACAGAGACTTGTTTGTGTACATCACAACACTAACCAAACAGTTTAAATACTAAACTGTACATTCATAAGGTTTGAGCATACTGTAAATGTAAACCTTATACTTCTTATAACAACCATGCCTATTCACTGGCAAAAGATGGTTCCTGAGGAGAGGACACATGGGACTTGAAAATTCCCTTTGTCCATGCTACACTATGTGTTGCTGCCATTAATAAAGACACAGCTCATTTGGAGCCCATGAATCTAGTGTCTGCACAAAGAAAGACCTCATTTGAGGGCAGTGTATATGTTCGTTAATACAGGAACTGAGAATAACTTCCATGTATATAAGAAAGTGAAACTGACCTTCACCTATCCAGTGATGTCTACTCATTTGGTATCACTGCCGTAATACTCATGAAAAGGTATGGGTAGTTCATGAACACCTGAGAGTAGGTTTTATCTACTGTACCAAGTACATGATACTCCAACTGGTGTACACCAGGGAGTGGATAAAACACTAGACAGACTGAAATCCTCTGTCTGGTGGCCACACATCAGAAATGATGTAGAACACTACATAAATAACTGTTTGTGCACAGAACAATCCTATACCAGCTAGGAAAAATGCTAAATTGTTACCCCAGAGGCATTCAAGCCCCTGGAGCAACATCTGGATTGACTACATTGACCCTATGCCAGCCACTAAGAACAACATTAAGTTTGCACTAGTGATCACCAACCTATTTTCCAAATAGGTTGAGACTATCACAACAAAAACAACACAGCCAAAGTGACTGCAGATGTCTTGGTAAACCAACTATTGACCAGATGGGGTTTACCTATAAAGGTTAATTTGATTACAGAGAGATGGCTTTATAGCCAAAGTAATACAGGAAATTCTGGATTTGTTATGGGCAAAACAAAGTTTCATATCCCTTACCACCCACAGTCATTAGGACAGGTGGAATGCCCTAACAGGCAGATCAGAGTTATGTTATCCAAATCTGTTCAGGAAAACCTCAAGGAATGGGATTCATTATTGCCTTTACTCCTTATGGCAATAAGAGGAGACCTCTGCAGGTACACAGTATACCCCAGTTTGAAAGTCATGACCGACGGTCCATGAGTCTCCATAACACTAACTTCTGGACCTGTGTACTGCCACTGCTGATGGAGCATCAGTAGGTAAATACTGTATGTTAAATAACTCCAGACAAGACATCCAAAAGGTACACTTGTTTGCTGCACAATGTATGGGCAAAGCTCAGCAACAAGCCCTATCCCATTGTAATAAACTTCAGTTCAGCAGTCTACCAAGTTAGACTGCCTCACAATAACAGTCATTGATAAATGGCTACATGCCAATCAATTGAAATTGTTTAAAAGGGATTAAATTACCTTTCCATACCCCAATGGGTGGAATAGTACTTAACTAATTATAAGATGCTTGCTTTTATACTTATTTTCTTTTTAGAAGTATGGGTCTTCTTACAAGCCCAAATTGCACATCATACAGCAGATAAGAACCAGTGACCTAAACTAAACAGTTCGTTGAGACAGAGTACCTCACAAGCCCACATGATCTAATTGCATCCTGTGGAATTCACATTAAAAGATATGGTCATCATCCAGAAGGGTAGTGAGGTCCTACTTAATGTTATGATCATATGTAATAGTGGCCTGTCAGCACTTCTCTTTGTCTAAGCTGACAGAGAGAAATTCTTTTTTTGTCTTACAGGTAAGCAAGTAATGCCACATGTAGTTTGGACCTATCAGCATTTCCTTTGTCCAAGCTTCATGCTGACAGGACATATTCTTTGTCTCATATGATAGTAGTAATTCTGTCTCCTAAGTCATTATCCAATGAAGAATGTCTTGCATCACATTGTTTATAGTATAGAACCAATATAGCATGTTATTTATATCTACTGTCTGATGTTATCTGTAGTATATAATCTTGTGTAACCCAACTCCACACGGAGATCTTGGAAATTCTGGAGATTAAGTACATTCTTCAGGAAAGTGGTGAGAAACCCATCTCCCTTGTGATTTTCTCTGTCACATGCTTTGCATAAGTATTATAATAAACTATTATTATTACTTCTGCTTGTGTACAAATGTTTCTTGGCTGACACTGAAGACATGCAAGAATCGTATTATTTACCCTAGAGCTGGTATCTAGATAACAAGTGGACATTCAGGGTCCAGTGGGATCAACCCTCAGACAACCTGGATGACACAGTCCTGATTTCCAGCAGCATGAAGAGGGATCTTCTCTGGTGGCAGGAGTTGTCCGACCTCTCCTTGGGGCCCTCTTTCACCTCCTTCCTCCTTCCATGACCCTCACGACAGACACCTTGGGTCAAGGTTGGGAAGCCCACTTAGGGGACCACTGAACCCAGGGAGGTTGTCTCTGCAAGAAGAACATCTGCACATAAACATTCTGGAGATGAGAGCAGTGCTCTACACTCTCCAGGCATTCCATGCCCTCTTAAGCCTGGGAACACTCCTGGTCCAGACTGACAACACTGCCACAGGCTGGTACATAAACAAATGGGGAGGCACCTGATCGTATCCCTCTGCAGGAAGTGATGCAGATGTGGTACTGGGCAGTCCAGCATGGCTTCTTCCTGACAGCAGTCCTTGTCCCGGGAGTTCTCAACATCCTGGCAGACAGTCTCAGCCACACCATCGTACAGGCTCATGTGTGGAACTAAGGCAGGAGGTAGTGAAAGATCTTTTCAATCAGTGGGGTTGGCCAGAAATAGATCTCTTTGCCTCCCATCCAATGCAAAACTACCAACTTTTGCTCACTTGTTCCTGGGCATGGTGTTTTTTAGCAAAGTGTGCTGTCTCTCTGTTGGACAAGGAGGTTTCTGTACATTTTGCTCAGTGCCCCAGGTCCTAAAGTACCTCTTGCATTTATCTGATTTGGGCCTCAGTTATTCCTCCCTGAAGGTCCATGTTTTGGTGATTTCCACCTATCACCTTCAGTGGATGGCAAAACCCACACAGTTGGAAGTCTCAAAACCCTTTCTGAAGGGATCCTCCACTTAAAACCTCTTGGTGCATAGTCTGGTTCCCTCCAGGACTTACATTTGCTTTAGAAACTTACTTTATCCCTTTTGAACCAGCAGCAAGTTGTGACATGCACTTTTGCATTGGAAAGTGCTCTTTTAGTTGCTATTACTTCAGCTCAAAGTTTCAGAGCTTCAGGCCCTCATTTGCAAGGAGCCTTATTTAATTTTCCACAGAGACAGGGTGGCTCTGTGGACTAACCCTCTTTTCTACTAAAAGTGTTATCCAAATTTACATTGAACCAAGATATCCAATTACGGTTTATTACCCTGAATATTCCAATGGGGAACACCCTTTGCACACACTGGATGTACACAGGATTCTGAGGTATTATGTTTCACCATCTAAGGAGGTGCACAAGTCCAACCAGTTGTTTGTAGCCTTGCACCCAAGCGTTGGGGCACAGCCATTTCTAAAAGTGCCTATCCAAATGGTTGGCTAACTGTATCTCGATCATGTATCAGAAGTATGAAACCCCTTCTGAGGAAGTGAAGGCCATTCTACTCATTGCATGGCCACTTCTATGACCTTTTATGGAATGTGTCTGCTTTTGATATCTGCGTTGTGGCCACTTGGACTACAGTCTATACTTTCACCAAGCATTACAGTCTGGACATTGCCTCAAGGGCACATGGCCAGTTTTGGACTCTGTTCTGCAAAGCCTCTTGTCCTAATCAGAATCCTTGTTAGAAGACCTTTCCACCTCCCAGGCCTCAGTCTCCAACTATCCATTTTCTTGACTGCTTGATATTCAGTCCTATATGAAGACCTACTGCAGGAACCCTCTTCAAGTAGATATTACAGTTATGTAAGAATTTACCATAACAGTAGATCTTTGAGAGCTCTTCCTGCAGTAGGTCACCTCTTCCCTCCCACCTTCCTCCAGCTCCTGTTTTCCTTTCTTGTTCCAGGATCATTTGCAGCAGCTCCGGGCTCAAGGAGTATTCTCCTTTCTCCCATCCCCTTCTGAGGTCTTCCAGTGGGAGAACTAATGGAGTGGGCATGGGACTGCCCCTATATAGCGTCATGCTAATGTCCAATCATGTGACACCAGGGGCCATTCCCCACAATGGATTGCTAGCTAGAAGTCTGCCATGTGGTCCTGACACCAGGGCACAGTCCTATATGTGAAGACCGCTGCAGGAACCTCTCTCAAAGATCTACTCTTGCAGTGAGTTCTTATGTAACTGTAATTTTGTTTTGTTTTTTGAGTGGGGAGAAAGTTGTCTCTCTTTTAACTGTAGATTTTAGGCAATAATGAACTATTAAATAAATGTCAGAAACATAAATGTGAGTAAATGAATGACTCTGTAGGAATAATATGTGTGCTGATTCAGTGAAACTGCATGTATGTTGAATGTTTTCCCCCAAAAACTATTTACAGTCGCACCATGAGGGTGCATATTTAATCTGTTATGTAAAATATTTGCACATACAGTGTGTCTAAGAATGCATTAACTGCTAGCAGAGATTAAATATTTCCTTTACAACTTTCCTTTAGGGAGACTGTCTGCTGTCACACCTGCGAAGAGTGCCACTGAGCTTTTTAAAATAACAATGCACCTACAGTGTGTTTAAGAGGACTGTGGTAGTCTGTGCTCTCTTTTCAAGCAAATGTTTAATTTTCCATTGATCGGGAGTAGGAAATAGCAAAATGATATTACAAAAGAGTAAACAGACACGGACACTGCTAGCAACTTACTAGTACAGTATCATTTGACAGTGCACACAAATGCAAGCCTGGCAGACACACTGGAATAATAACGTCCCTCTCTGAATGACATCAGGTACCATCACAGATCCTGCAGCAGCGAGAAACAAAATTCAGCATGAGCAGTTCCATCAGCCATTGCCAAACAGCAGGAGAAACTAAAAATGGCAAAATAAAATTTTCTGTGTTCAAAGTATTCCTGTTAGTGATGACCCTTTGTCCCTCAGCTAATCCTAGTTTTATTTTGCATTAGGTAATAAATCAACCTCCTGCCAACTACACAGCCCAGCAACTATTTAATGTATTATATGTGAATATATGTTTTATAAACAAAAAGGCAGAGGTGAAGTGTTGGACCCCAAGACCACTGGCACTGTTACTACTTTTTAAAATACTGAATTAGTGCTGGGAACAATAGATCCAACAATATTCAACAAATACTAAAAGCACATGTGTAGGGTTCCTCCTAAGTGAGCGAGTAAGTGGAGCTGAACTTCCAAAACGCTTTTTTTCTCACCTTAGCACGACAGGAATTTGCTACCACACTATGAGCACTTTACAGCAATATTAGAGCTTGTTTACACATAAAGGTTTCATGTAATATTGCTTGCCAAATAAGTACTGAGCTGCAGAAGGAGTTCTTTGAACTTTATTTATGTGAGAAGGAAACGACCAGTCTGCTTTATGGTGTTAAAGTAAAATTATAACTTATGAGGACATTTAACCCTGAGGTGTGCTGTTCTTATCTACTGTTTTATCTACTGTGTTTTTGACTGAAAGCATTTATTTTTGTGATTATAAGGTCTTTTGACCTCCCAATGGTGTGCTGACCTCCCTCGGTTCTTATTGGGACCTGTGTCTTGTAATATTCAACAAATATCAAGCAGGGAATGGAGACAATACAGAGGGAAAGAAGAGGTAGAAGGGAAAAGGGAATAATGGGGTGGGGCAGTGAAAACTAGTTTGGAATCACTAGTGCATAGATTCTGAAGAAGCGAGAGTATTAATGCACCAACTAACACTTTATAATAGCATAACAGCATGTTATTTAACTGCATATTTATTTCAGCATATTTATTAGCTTATCTTGAAATTGAACTGGTATTCATGGGGATGGAGTTTTATTTGCATAATAGATTTGTGATGTTTTAATGGCTGTACATATTGTGTGTGTATATATATATATATGCTTGTTGAGCACTGGCACACTCATTACACTGATGTATTTTACTGCACTTTTAAGAAGGGACACTGTATAAGTGGAATGTTGAGGTTGCCTTTTCACTCCTGAAGAAGCTACAAAGTGAAACATTGGGTGTTTTTGTGGTCAATAATAAAAGCAAAAAGGTAAAACTGACATTGCAAGGCTTGTATAAGAAAAAGCAGAACTGTATATCCAAGTGCACAGATAGATTCAGTATCTGCAGCTACCAGCTTTAACTGCTCCTATTTTTCAGAACGAATGTATGTTTAGTGGAGCTAAACACTGAGGTGCCAGAAAGACATAGTGACTGCTCCTGTATTAGATTACTGTACTGCTCTAGTCACAATAACACTAACAATGGCACAACGCACATCCTCCATGAGAGAGACCCTCCCCTGTATCCAATGTACATCATCTGGTTAGCAGATGCTGTGTGTCAGAGAGATTCCCAACTCCTCTCTTCCTCCCCCATGGTGTCCAGTCCCAGAGTAGCGCACAGTTGGAGGAACATGCCCCACCAAGGTCAGTGCTGTGCAGGGTTGAGAGAGAGAGAGAGAGAGAGAGAAGTGACAGGAAGAAACAGCGAGTTCATGGCTGTGACAATGCCGGATCAAGTGGCCCACCATGCAACACAGAGAGCCTGTAGAGAGAGACAGAATCATTGCCCCCAAGTCTGTGTACAGTCCAGTACCATGCCTGGTTCCTGCAGTCTAGTTCAGCTAGGCATCATTGAGAAATCTGTTGTAGTTGTTTACTGTATTATTATTTTCCCCTTGACTTTTGTAGACAGCAGCAGATCTTGCACACAAACCAAGAGAGAGACTCACAGCAGTTGGGACAGCTGTCAGAAGACAAAGAGTGTAACAGGGCATGTTTTCTGGCACAAGATGCAGAACAAATTCCTTTTTGTTCCTCTGTGTTTGTTTGTCTGTCTGTCTCTCTGTGCAGCAGTCTGTAATACCGAGAAAAGCACTAGCAAACAGGCTAGAAGGAGGTGTGGAGCAACAATGGGGAATCATCAAACTGCCATTACAGAGGCAACAAGCCTTTGTGTGAAGCAAATAAACAAATCAAAATGAAAGAAAAAGCCACTATGGTTCTCAAAAGAGGTGGCTGTGAAAGTCAGGAAGAAAAAGATAGCATTCCAGAAGTATAAGGAAACACAGAAGGAGCAGGACAGAGAGCTGTACCAGTTAAGGCAGAAGGAAGCAGGAGGGATGTCAGAATAGCAAAGGCCCAAACTGAGGAAAAGATAGCCAACTCGGTTAAGAAGGGATAAAACCTTTATAGGTACATCAGGAGTGTAGAAAGACAAAGGAGGGTAGTGAGGCTGAATAGAATGAACGGTGGTGGAGAGGGGATAGTGAAAAGCAGGAAACTGAACGAATATTTCTGCTCAGTATTCACAAAAGAGGAGAGAAGTGCCTAATCCAATTAACAGAAGCACCCTTGACGGGGGTCGATCCCAGTCCTTTCACAGAAGAAAGGGTTCTGCAAGAACTCCTAAAACTGAAGGTGTCAAAGCAATGAGGCCTGATGGAATTCACTCCAGAATTCTAAAAGAATTAAGGGGCAACTAGTGAAACCACTGGCTACTCTTTTTAATAAATCATGGGAGGATGGTGTGGTACCCGAGGACTGGAGGAAGGCGGATATGATTCCCCTTCACAAAAGTGGGACCAAGACAGAGGCAAGAGACTACAGACCTGTCAGTTTGACCTCAGTGGCAGGGAAAGTGATGGAGTCACTTCTGAAGGAAAGAATAGTTGAGTACCTAGAGGCCAGTGGGGCACAGGACCCAAGGCAGCATGGGTTCTGGCAGGGAAGGTCATGTCAGGCGAATCTAATAGATTTCTTTGACTGGGTGACCAAAGTAGTAGACCAGGGAGGGCTGTGGACATGGCCTGCCTAGACTTTGCAAGGCATTTGATACAGTCCCACACAAAGATTAATAGTCAAATTAACCAGCCTGGGAGTGGGTCCCAGGGTGGTAGCCTAGGTAAAACATTGGCTGGACAACAGGACACAGAAGGTAATTGTAAATGGAGTCCACTTTGAAGAAAGAGGGGTTACTAGTGGGGTACTGCAGGGTTCAGTATTGGGTCCAGTCCTTTTAATGTCTTCATAAGTGACATTGCAGAGGAGTAGAAGGAAAAGTATGCCTCTTTGCAGATGACACAAAGATCTGCAACAGGGTTGATACACAAGGAGGCGTGGAAAGGATGAGAAGGACTCAGCAAGATTGGAGGAATGGTCAGAAGTATGGCAGCTAGGATTCAATGCAAAGAAGTGCAAAATAATGCACCTGGGAAACAAGAACCCAGGGAAGAATACACAATGAGGGAGAGGTAGTAACAACAACAAAAAGGAAAGGGACCTGGGGTAATCATATCAGATGACCTTAAGGTTAGCAAGCAATGTGAGAAGGCAGTAGGGAGGGCTGGGGTATACTGGGATACATAGGGAGAGACATCAGCAGCAGAAAACAGGAAGATGTTATCCCTCTGTACAGACAGTTGGTGAGACCCCATCTGAAGTACTGCGTCCAGTTCTGGAGACCCCATCTCCATAAGAACATAGACAGGATAGAGGCAGTCCAGGAGGGCAACTAAAATGGTGCAGGGTCTGCAAGAGAAGCCGTGTGAGGCGAGACTAAAGGAGCTTAATATGTATACCCTTGAGGACAGAAGGGAGAGGGGACATGATAGAAACTTTTAAGTACCTCAGTGGAATCAACAAAGTCCAAGAGGGTAGCATCTTTCAGAAAACAGGCGTGCAAGAACAAGGGGACACAATTTAAAGATGGGGGCAGTTCAGGGGCAATGTGAGGAAGTATTATTTTACAGAGAGGGTAGTGGATGCATGGGGCCGCCTTCCTGAGGAGGTTGTGGGGTCTAAAACTGTGGGAGAATTCAAAAATGCATGGGACAGACATAAGGCAATTCTTGTGGGGGGTAGGAAGAAATAGGCTGTTGGTTTACTAGGATCTCGGCCTATCCTGTAGGTAGGAAATGGGCAGACTAGATGGGCCAAGCGGTCCTTATATGCCATCAAAGTCTATGTTTCTATGAAACCACGCAAGCAGTGACACTGCATCTCAACTGGGATGTTACGTAATAAAATGGGAAAATGAATAGGAACACTATGATGCAAAAATTGAGATACTGCATCTCAGCTGAACTATGGCAAATAAATAAATTGCAAAAATGGGTAGAGGCAGGACCCCACAGAAAATGAGATATTGCATCTCAACCGAGCTTTGTCAAGTAAATACACGGGAAAACAGATAGAAGCAGGATGCCACTGACAACCTAGATTTAGTATCTCAACTGGGCTATCACAGGCCAATAAATTAAAACAGATACAAGACCCCACAGGAAATGAGATGCTGTATATTAGAAGTATTGCCTGGTTGGAGTTTGCCTGTATTTGTCACAGAAGTGAAAAGGCTTGTGTGTGTGTGTGTGTGTGTGTGTGTGTGTGTGTGTGTGTGTGTGTGCTTCAGACAACATACAGTAGTTGGGAGTAAGTTGTGATGAAATGTGTTTGAATTGGTGGGCTTATTATTGACTGAAGGGCAAGTCTGAGACCTGCAATTTTAGCCATATTAAAGAACTGTGGCTTGCCCTATAGTTTGAGGCAGGATGACCATTGTCTGGCCTGGGGCATCAACTGGAGTTACATGTCTGACTGCAGGTTGGTTTTGGATTGTTTAACAGGCTATGTATTTGTATCATTACTTGGTACCATCTGCTCATGTACAGGATAAAAATGGTAAAACTCATATTTAGTCACATTGTTTACAAACCACCCGCACAATGTTAACATAGTTGATTGTTCTTGTTTCTCTGATCTCACACAAATTCATCTACAGTTGTTTGTCAAAATGTATGGCTGTAATGTCATATAGCTTTCTGTAGCTATAGTACCAACCGTCCATTTGGTAGAGGCGTATAAACACAGAATGTGAAATTTCAGATAAGAAAAAGAAAGAATGGCCAGAAATGTGATTATTTTATCATAAACAGAGTAACAATAGTAAACAATATTACCAGTGAGAAACCAGCACTGTTTAAAGCCTTGGAATTATTTTTATAATAGAAACTTAATAGTTATAATTGCATTTCTACACACTAGCCTGCAATGTAAGCCCAAAGTTCACAGATGTAATTCCTTGACAGAGTACTAAATGCAGCTTGTGGGTATCAGCTTGTGTTCTGCAATTTTAACATAGAAACATAGAAACATAGAATTTGACGGCAGATGAGGACCGCTTGGCACCCAGTCTGCCCATTTCCCTGCCTGATGGATAAGCTGCAGATTCTAGTTAATCAACAGCTTACTTCTTCCTGCCCCCAATAGAATTGCCTTATGCCTGTCCCAGCTGTTTACAGCTTGCAAGTAGGACAAATAAGCAACACTTCTCCTGTGTCCATTTGAATGTTAATCCCAGCTCTAACACCAAGACAGCACAAAAAGCCAGCCAGGCAGCTCAATCAGTATTCGAGTTTTAGCTGGCTAAAGACTAAAAATACCACATGAGACTATAATTTCAATAACAAGCTTGAGACCTGAATATTTTGTTTGTTTTGTCAGGGCTGCCGAGTAAAACTGCCACAATTTTAACAGCATCTCAGGCAGATCAATTGTTGGTAAGAAAGCTCACCAGTGCGGTTCTCTTTATAGTGTGTATTCTGTTAGGCTCACAGTAACATAGTGGCATCTAGCATGTACTAGTCAAAATTGAATCAACTAATTTGAGATCAAATTCAGCTGGTCATGCTACCTCAGTACTCGATTCATCCTATTAGATAATAACCAGAGCTACCAGATTGCTCAATTACCAACAAACTTTAGTGACACAGAGTTAATGGTTCTTTATCTTATCTCAAAATTAGCAGAAAAATACTAAAGGACACTAAAGGATTAATAAGTGGGATACTCATTGGCTTCCACATGACATCAAATACAAGTCAGTTAATATCAATACACATGCCAGTAAATGACAAGGCTCTAAAGTGCAAAAAGGAAAACACATAAAAAGCGTGTATGAGACTAAAACACAGACATGCAAACACATTAAAAACAAAACAGTAAGACATTTGAACATAAAACTCAATTCAAACCCAAAGACAGGTCCACTCAGACACTGTACTCCCCAAGCCAAACCTTAGTGGCACATACTGAGTGTATTTTTTTTTTTTGTAAAGACTCTACAAGTGTTTTGTGTCAACCCTCCACAGGAGTCGCTCCACAGGTCCATGTCCAGAGAAGGCTCCCCCACCACTCAGGAATCCAGTTCCAGATTTAGACAGGGAGTACTTTTGAAGTCCGCTTGTCAGCACAAGTTGGAATGGAAAGGTGAAAAGAATGGAAGAAACCAGTTCTTCTCCCTCTTTACTGTGGCAATGGTGGTATACCTTTTCTAAAGAGAGGTTGGTGTGTGTTTCACAATGCTATGATCTGTCATCACTGATTTATATTTATTTATGAAGCACATAACCAGGTTTGCCATTTTCCCTCAACTATATATGACATTAGCTATCTATGCAGCATTGTGACTTGGTGTCTGCATATAGTAGATGTATTTTCACGATCCCTCACTAACATTACTCCTGCATGATTAGCTCACCTTTATATGGGTCAGGCATTGTTAATTCCATTGAGCAGTTTTGGCTACCAAGAAATTCAGCTGGAATAATTCTGGACTCTTCATGTTTTAATACTTTTTATATTACAGATGCACAAGCACTGTCTGCACATTATCACTTCAGGACATATTATACATGTGGTACGTACACATCTTGTATGTTACATAAAAAAACACTCACACAAAAACCTTTTCACTTCTGTGACAAATACGAGCAAACTCAACCAGTCATACTCTGCTAATATACAGTATCTCTGAACTTGATGCGGTATTGTCTACTTATTAATTTTTTAATTTATTGGCCTATGACAGCCCAGCTAAAATGCAAAATATCGTTGTCAGTGGCATCCTGCTTCTATGTTTTCACAGTGTATTTTCACGACAAAGCTTGGTTGAGATGCATTATCTCTTTTCTGTGCTGTCCTGCCCTACCCATTTTGCAATATATTTGTGGTACAGGCACGTCTACATACTGTCCCATTTCACCCCCATGCCATGCCAATATGTGTGTTTTCACCCACCACCTGTAGACCATGTTTAATGATGTTTAATTCCTCAGAAATCAAACATGTCCAGCAAGTCTGATTAGGCATTGTTAACTTGTTACATTATTTTTTGGTGCTCTAGCTTAGAGACTGTATCTGAATAAAGAGGCATGTTTCTTTAGGCCTGCCAGAGCACATCACTTTCAAGAGTCTTAAACCAACATCAGAAGCCCTAACCATCAGAGATAAAAAAGACATAATGTCTGATTTCTGAAAACAACTTTCTTTCAGCATAAACACAGACTGCACATTTTGTCCAGCAGAACATGCAATACAATAATATTATATTTACTACCACCACTGCACAGTTATAAAGTAACATGATATTCACACACCGTGTCTCCTCTCCAAAAATCATCTGTTGGCCTGCATCTGAATACTAATATAAATTACCTCGTCCTCCTTTTGGCAAGGCTGTCCAGTATTCAATAAAGGGACACCCAGCCCATCTGTCAGATGGCAAGGCAACACATGAGTCGCACTATGTACTGACCAGCAATGTGCAAATGACTTCACATCAACCAATTGATTCACTATGTCAGGGCTCTGACATAAACCAATTTTTGCACAGACAGACTGGCTTCACATATCACAACACAGTTTTCTGTGATTCTGAGATAGTGTCTGGAGTAAGTGAAATATTCCTCACTCTATAAAAAAAATCCATCTTAGTAAACAACTGCCTTCATGTTTTCCTCAAATGAGGACTGCCACTGAGGACTCAAAGTGTGCAACAAACGTTGGAGCAATATGAGTTGGCTCGCCGCTGCTGACTCATGGGCATGACTGGTAACTTGTGGGTAGCCCTGTCTCTCTGCTTTTAGTTCTAGTTTCTGTAAAACCTTCCATTTAGTTGTTGACAAACACCCTAGCCACATCTATAAACAAGTAGTAGGAAGTTCCTGCCTTGGCTACAGGTGTGCAGCGTGACAAAGTAGGAGAAAGGTGCTCCATATCCCGTCTCTTTTCTGCTCTGGCTCACTGGTTTCATTTCTTGCTCCTGCTGCCCACTTCCACCCTGTTTCCTTCACAACTGCTCCCAGAGCTCTGTGGCCAGTTGTTTCAACATGGCCTGTTCTCAACTGCACAATCTTTGTGCTCATATGAGCCCTTGCCTCCCTAACCAGGATGCTTTGCCTCCTAAGCCCTAGGTCTCTGCCGGTACCCAGTTGGTCAGTCCACCCCAGAATGCTACCCTCCTTATATGATGTAGTGCCACATACCTGTTTCCTCAGTTCATGGTCTGGCTTTGAAGAGTGAAGACGTGTCTCCAGTCCCGAGAAGATCATGGCATCAGATCCCCGCTGGGTAAGTAAAGGGCTTGGGGTGTGGGGGTGTTGAGTGGGGAGGAGGAGATAGATAATGGAACAACAGACAATGATGGACAGTTTTCATATTTGCAAGTGTAAGAAAAAAGAGGATTCCCATTCCGACACTGAGGATTGGGCACCCCAATGTCAGTGTTATGATTTGGGGGATGGCACAACAGACAACAAATAAAAAAATGAGAAGATTATTGTGTCAGATCCCTGCTGGGTCAGTAAGGGCTTGGGGTGGAGAAAAAAAGGCAGAATAAGCACAGTGGGAGAAATGGTGGACAGTAGCACTGCAGCATAGGTATAAAGGGGACCACAGGCTGAGGTGACTGGGACAGGACACTAGTGTTGAAGCCACTGTTTCCATACTGTTCCAGCTCTCACTCCCATGGATAACTGCTGGCAAAGCACGCCTGTGCTTCTTGTCACTGCTGACAGCATGGGTGTGCTGTTGCAGAGAGGGCCCACAGGCAGAGATAGAGGAGACAGCTGCACCAGACACAGTACGAGACAGCATGCAGAGAATTAGGAGACAGCGGCTGATTCTTAGATGTCCTAGCTGATTGTCTGATAAACAATAAAATAGTGCCAGTGCAAAATTAAAAAAAAAACAGCCACACATGTGTGGCAGTCAATGTGTGTGTGTGGGGCGTGTCAGCGAATTTGGCATCAGGACATTGGGGATTAGCACCCCAGTGTCACTATTATGTTCTTTGGGAGGGGTGGGGTGAGTGAGTACCGAGGAGTGGGTCAGATGTGGTTTTGTAAGATTTTTCTACAAAGAAATCAGCGGTCATGGCAGACCACTGAAAATAAAAAGTGCAGTGCGGAGTGCTTCTGGTTCTCAGGCTCGGAGGGCACTATTGACAACTTATCAAGTTGTTTGGTCTCAAGGAATGACATAGTCATTTTCTCAGTGCAATAGGTCTGCAGGGCTATGCTGACTGCAGCCCTAAAAGGGCACTAAAGCTGCAGTCTGATCTGAATATTTATATTTCAGGACAGGCCAGTGGTCAGAGCTAGCATTATAGAGACAGTTACCATTGCTAAATCTTAAGGAGTTGTTGGCTATTAAGTAACAAAGTAGAAACAAGGGAGTAAGAACACAGCAGGTCCTAAACCCTCAGTCTGTACATTTTTGGGAGACTTAGGTGATATTCAGTTGATACAGTTCCCATTGTATCCAGCGACTGAGAAATAATGTGGACTTCTGTTGTAAATCAAATGTCAGTTTTTCCATAAGTTGTATGGAATTGATGGTCTGTTTCCACTCCAGTGGGGGTGGTGCCCTGAGTCACCTCCTTGTTATAGTTTGAAATGCCACTACTAGCAAAATATCCTAAATACAAAGCCTCTCTCCTTAAGTGAGTAAGGTGAAAGATTTCATATTAAACATTAAAAGGCCAGAGGCTCTGTAAGACCAAACAATAATTGTATATAATTAATTACCATGGTCCAAAGGAGGCCAATTTATGGCAATGAATAAAAATGTGAGCTTGGGAGGCTTGATCTGCCCCACAGTTCCTTCAACATTTAGAGGACCTGCCAAGTGACCATTTGGTTAGAAAGGAGGCAACCAGGAAAAACTTTACTGTAACTTTCCACATATACTCCCTTCACCAGGGAGAAGAATTAGTACTCCATGTCCTTCTCTAGATTTGCTGCCATTGTTTGTCTGTTAAGACCATATCTAAGACCTTCTCCCATTTTCTTTCAAAAATCTGCATGATGAATTTGGCCTAGTAAGAGGGTCTGATACAGCAAAGATATTGCTTTTCTCCCCAGTGGACCAAATTTTAACAAAAGGGAGAGTCCTGCATCTGAGGCCGAGTACTGCTAAGCTTAAGATATTTGAGAATGTAATCTTTCATTTGAAAATATCTAAGTTAATCAATTTCCTCCATCCATACCTCTGTTGGGCCTGTTCAAAAGTAGTTATATTTAAATTCTGTAAGAGTTGCCAGGGGCATAAGCGCCTCAATTAACTTGGCTTTGAACCACAGGTCCAGTCCCAAAGGGAAACAGTGGGTTTGCTATGCACCATTTGTATTTCCAATAGTGTATTTTCATCAGTTTAAAGAGGTGCCCTTTGCCCCCTCAAGAATCACCCAGGTTTCTGTGGGGAAGAAAGTCTTGTAAGGTAGCCGAGTGAGAGGGGAAAATATTGCAGCAGGCAGAGGTGTGGAAATGGGTCTGAATGGTCATTATTTTCCAGTTGGTTCCATAGCTGTGGTTCCCCACAGCAGCAACAGTTTCATTTGCACCTCAGCCCGGTAATTTGGCAGATTTGGAAAAGCCAGGCCACCTTGATTTTAGATAAAATTAGAAGTTGTTGGCAAATATGAGATCTTGTATATTGCCAGATAAAAGATAAAAGCAGTGATTGCCATTTTAACAGGTCTGATATTGGGACCAAGCATAGGACACACTGAAAAAGGTAAAGAAGCCTAGGAAGGGCATTCATTTTAACAGGTTGCACCCTTTGGTATAGGGATAAAGGAAGAAGGTGCCAGCGTCACATATCATTCTTTAATTGGGAGATGAGGGGTGCATAATTTAGGGAAAAAAGTTGAGAGGAGTTGAGGCTATTTTATACCTAAATACTTAAGGACGTTAACCCCAACTTCATTGGATAGGTAGAGTAAAAGTGAATAGGAGAATCATAATGAAATACTAAGACCTCCATCTTCTGGGCATTTAAGGTATAGCCTGACATGATCGGAAACGTGTGGAGATGTTCAAAAAGAGCTGGTAAGGAAGTGTCTGGACTCATAAGGTAGACTAGTACATCATCATCATAAAGGGATAATTTATGTTCCAAATTGGCAAAGTGGATACCAGCAATATTCTCATGTTGATGAATACTTTGAGCCAAAATTTCTATATACAGTGCAAAAAGTAGGGGGATAAGGGGTAACCCTGGCGTGTGCCCCATTGTAACAGAAAACTGTCAGAGACATGACCATTAACTCTATAATAAAACCTAGGGCTTGTCATAAGTTTGAAAAGAAAGGTGATGAAGGAGGTGGGAAATCTGAGGCGGGCAAGGACCCTCTGCAGGAAGGCCCATGAAACCTTATTGAAGGCCTTCTCTGCATCGAGACTTAGCAGGATAGCTGGAGATTTCTGCTTTTGAAGATGATTTATAAGCTATGCCATCGTCTGATATTATCTTGTGCTTGTCTACCAGGTATGGACCCAGCCTGATCCATATGAACCAGGCCTGGCATCAGTTGTTGGAGGCAGTAGCAAAATTGAAGTTAGTATTTTATTGTTTATATTTAAAATAGAAATTGGCCTGTATGAGGCACAGCTGGTTGCGTCCTTGCTCAACCTCGGAATTACAGAAATAATAGCATGGGTCCAACATGTGTGATTTAAAGGTGCACTGCAATACTATAGTGCAATACAAAGTTAAAAATTCTTGTCCTAGAAGGACAGGTTCACACTTAATAAGTTAAATGATGACAGCAAAAGGTAGCAAGCATTTATCAAAATCATTATTTTGTACCAAAAGGAATCTAGTTATACGATTAGATTGTACTTTACAAATTTAGGCGTTCCAATGGGTTCCACCAGTCATATGTGAGTTAATGCCTGCCTCCCCTTATGGCTGGCTTTGGTATACTCAATATGGGTGAATCTCCTGTGGTGGGGGGAGGGAGAGAATGAGAATAGAGAGACAAAAATAAATATTATCTTTGGAAGTCAAACAATTATTAAGACTTATTTCTCTATCTGGATGCACAGGTAGCAAAACATGGTGCATAAACATCAGTGCCTCGAAATACATTAGTATTATGTTGTATTCAATAGTACCACTCACTAAAGTGCTTATTTACATTTATGGTTTCCTTGTTCTTTTTCTAATGTGGCATGATGTCAAGCCTGTCATTCAGGCCTGGAGTAATACCCTCCCAGCTGGAAGATCCACAGAGACGTTAGTGGCATCCAAATCCCACCTTTTCCCCAAGGTTACTTTGTCTATGCCACTAAATTTAAATTCATGTTTTATGTCGGTGAAGCTGTTTTGATGTATGCTGTGAGCATTTGTGGCATCTCCATTAATCATGGCCCTTACATGTTCTCAACCCCTCAGTTAAAGAGTCTAGTCATTTTCCCTACATAAAAGCAACCACAGCTACACCAGGCTAGATGCGCACACATATGTGGAATCACAGGAGATAAAGTTGCAATTTCAAAACTTTTGTTACATTTTGCTTGTGAATGTGGTAGTCTTCTCCATCACTGTGCAATATTTACAGTGTCCACATCTGTGGTTTCCTTGGTAGCTGTGGAAACCAAGTTCTAGAGGTGCAATAGGTGGTTGATAACTACGTGTAAGGAGGTCTGCTAAATTTCTTCATCTTTTATAACTAAATCTAGGGGAATGGAGCCTTCTTCTTCAAATACAGGATCTGAACCCACTATTTCCCAATGCTGTAGTACAATTTGTCAAATTCCTGCAGATCTTCAGTTGTAGAGTGTTGACAAAGTTCATCACCTTTCAGAATCAGATTCACCTCCCTAGGGGTAAGAAAATCATGCAGTTCACCTGACTCACTGCTTCCTCCACCCTATTGAGACACTCTAGTTTATAGCCCCTGTTTTGGAACCTCGCTCTTAGTTCCTGATTATTTCTTTAGTAATCTTACTCACTGCTGCAACTTCCTTTACTCTCACGTATTGGGATTTAGGGATATTCTCAATAATGTGCTGGGGTTGGCAGCTGGAGGCATACAGGAGTGTGTTCCAGTCTATGGATTTTCTGTACAAGTTTGTCTTTATTGTTCCATTATTCTTTTTATCAATTTCCAGATCTAGAAAACACATCTTAACCTTATTTACACTTGCTATGAATTTCATGTTTGGGTTGGTACTCTCCAACCATTTATGAACTCACACAGTTCTGCCTTCTTCCCCTTCCACACGAGAAAGATGTCATCAATAAAATGCCTCAGAGATCCAACCTATGGTAATAAGGATTGATCTGGGGCAACAGACTATTGATTTCTCCCAATACCCCAGATACAAATTTGCATAATTGGGGCAAAAGTAGCCCCCCATAGCAGTACCTTTAGCTTGCAAATATACAGTGTCCTGAAACAAGAAAACATTGAGCTGTAGGACCATGTGGGCGCTCTCACCCAAGAAGTCAATCAATTCTGGAGTATAAGCAGTGTTAGTCTGTAACCAAAACCTAAGTGTTTGCAACCCCTCATGGTGAGAATATTAGCATAGAGTGTCTCTATATCAAGAGATACCAGTAGCCAGTCCTTTTCCAATTGTAAGTCATCAAGTATTCCCAAAAGTAATATAGTGTCCTTAAGATAAGAGGGTAGCTGACTAACAATTCCCTTGATATGGGCATCAATAAACTGGGACAGTGCTTCTAACAGACTCCCTAATCCAGACACTATGGGTCATCCAGGGGAGATCTATCAGGCTTTCATGGATTTTGGAAGTGTTTTAAAGCAAGTTTTAATCGGCTTATTCACTGTTAGGAAATTAAACAAATTTTTAGATATTATACCCTCAGAATATACACTTTCTAGCATGGCATCTACCTCTCTTTTGAAGTCCAAAGTGGGATCCACATTCAGCTTTTTATAGAAGTTAGTGTTCTTCAACTGTCTATTATGCTCAGCAATATACTTACTGGTGTCATTTCATTTCATTTTATTTTTAGATTTGTAAGCAGGATGAGCAAAACTGCCAGTTTTCACCAGTGACAAGTTACAAATGACACAAACATACAAATCCATACATACAAACATGAAACATAAGTGTCAAGAACCACCACAGCTCTCCCTTGTCTGCTTTCTTAGTAGTTATTTCTTTGTCTTTCTGGAGTGTTGCCAGGGCCTCTCTCTCTCTTCCTTACTCTGGTTATTATTTATTTTTCCACCCTGAGTAAATAGTTTCGAAATTCTCCTCACAGACCCCTTTTAAAAAATGCCACCTCAAGTTATAAGGTAAAAGAAGATGGTGGTTTGAATCCACTTAGATATATATCCTGTGAACCAATAATACTACTTTCTTCTTTATATGAATCAGAAACATGATAATCTCCTGGAGTTAGGTCATGTGAAGCTACCATTTCAAAGTTAGTATTATCCATACTGGTTTCTGTGGACCCCCACCATATTTTTCCATTTCACCCAGAGGTATTTAGATTTAAGTTCCTTATAAATCTTCTAAAGTCAATAAAAATTAAAATTGTGATACCTCATTAAATGGCATGAAAGACAGTCCTTTATGTAAAAGTGTAGTCTCAGCTCTAGTCAACACTCTTTTGAAAAGATTTACCACATATACTTCTTTTTCTGGGCTTTGCTCCCTTCATGCCCAATGTTGTTTTCTTTTCCTACCACCCCTTCTGGTTCTTTTGTATGAGTTGGTGCTGTTGCTTTTGAAAGCTCACTGCTCGTGTGACTTTGGGGAGGGGTTGGTGCTCTTGTCCATCTCCTCCTCCTCTTCTTCCTCTAAAAAGTCTTCTTGAGCCTCACTGTCTGATCCACTATTGGAGATACAGCCTGAGGGTGATTGTCCTCTATTCTTGAAGATGGACCTTGGTTGTTCTTGTAGCCCTGAGTTCCCACTATGACTATTTCAGTCTTGCAATTTCTGTCTTCTAGAATTTCTGTTGAAATTTTATTCCAGCTGAATGCTTGACCTGAAGCGTAGTCCTATTTATCTCTCTCAAATTTTTCTAACTTTTGATGTTTTAGTTTGGCATCATGTTTTCTTTTTATCTTTCATTTTTTTTCTCAAGTGCAACAAACATCACTTTCTTTAAGCTGTGCTACTTTAAGTTCCTTAATTTTCAGGTCTTCCTGCAATTCTGTCTGCTGTCTGTAGTAGTCCTTTACAACACATTTCACCAATGCAGTGGACTCCTCCTGCTGTGCTCCTGTCCAGTCCATTTTAAATTCCTCCCTTTCCTGATGATGAAGCTTGTTTTATGGTAACCCTCAGGCCCTGAGGTCTCTGCCTAACTTTAGTCCAGCTTCCAAATACGTGCAATGCCAAAAATGCCTCTGTGCCTTTAATGCCACTGGCTCTAGGTCCAAAAATGCACTTTCTATTTTCTCCTCCTTTCTCGTGTCTCTGTCTATAATACTGCTGTCGTTCACAACCGGAGGTGTATTAACATCCTCCATAAAAGTCTCAAATCTCCTAATTCATTGAACAACCAGTCCTGCAGAACAGCTTCTGTCCTGATAGTTAATGCTGTAGGGGCAGTAGGAGCTACATCTGTCATGTTTTAGTGCTCAGGGCCACTTCAAGATGGTGTTTTACCACAGGATACCCCTCTTCTCTATTCCTTCAGGTACTCAGAGGACCAGGATTGCAGCTGGAAACTGGAAACAGTGCTGATAAATGTCCACTCTACCTGCAGCTCCACAGATGCAGGTAACTACTGGAACAGACCCACAGAGTAATAGCGATTGCAGAAAAAAGCTGATTCAGCCATGTAAACTTCTAAAAGTACTGTGGGCGAGCAGTTGGGAGAAAACTATTATAGCAGCAGCAAGAAGCCAACAGCTCAACTCCTGAGGCCTGTGCCTGGTAAAAATCAAAGTCACAAACAAAGAACACTGTTACCTGGCTCCAGTACAAAATATTTAATGTGCAATAGGATGCATACCATAAACCGCAACAACCGTGGCAGCAGCAGAACTCTTGACCAGGTTTAAGCCCATAGGCTTTATCAAGGGATGCTTGGTGAAAGGGGTATTGTGACTTTTAAACAAGTATGATTAAAGGTGCAGTGCAATACTAAAGTACAATACAAAGTTAAAAAGTCTTGTCCTGGAAGGACAGGTTCACCTATAAGTTAAACAATGTCAACAAAGGTAGCAAGCTTTTAACAATTCATTATTTGGTACCAAAATGAAATCAAGATATACTGTTATATTAACTGAGTACTTTACAAAGTTAGAAGAAGGTGGGAGAATGAGAGGGATGAGTACCATAAGGTGGAAGAAGCTGTAGCTAGAGTGGCTCCCTCAGCTGACCTGGTCTGCTGTTTCTGCAGCTATGTTTAAATGTCCAGAAGGTCTTGCTTGACATAAGTGACTGCAGCTTGACTTGCAGAATTGAAACTGCACTGCAACTGTGTTATGAATGCCTGACAGGGGTAATTTAAATAATAAATAAATAATGGAAGTAAATAAATATGAGTAGACAGGTCCAAGGACATAGTGGGCTCCCCAAGTTGAACTTTGGATAAAGCCACATCATGGCTGTAGGTTAGACTAGGGGAGGCTAACATAAAAGAAATGGGAGGGAGACACTTTTGGGTGAAAAATAGTCAACATTTATGTAAAATATGACATGGGTGGGGTACAAAATTCATATTTTATACACACCCTCAGTGTTGGATGTTTTATAAACCCCTCACGCTTTGCTCTCTGAGTCTATGGAGCATCTCACATCTTGGGTGTATATAAAATTCTTGTCATGCACATCCACCCATAAATTACTCTATTTGTGTAACATGTTTAGAAAAGTTAGAGTGATTTGATTGGCTAAAACAACAAATTGTCTATGTAATTATCGAGCCATAATTACATGCCTGAACTACGCTCAGTCACACAAACCTCACCATGGGCACCGTATGAAGAACTAAATGAGAAAAGGTTTATGTAGGGGTGGTGTATAGACCACCTTCACAGGAACTTGAGTTGGATAGGGAGCTGGGGAACAAATCAGGAGGGTACAGGGAGAGGAGCGCTGTCATTCTAGGTGATTTCACCCATTATGGAATAGACTAGACTACCCCAGCAACCACCTGTAGCAGGGAACAGGTTCTCCTGGATGCTTTCAGGACTGTTTCCTGTCACAGGAAGTCATGGAGCCAATGAGGGAGAGGGCCATTCCTGACCTAGTGCTATCTAATGGGGAGCATGTACAGGAGGGTGGAAGTGGGGAACCCCTTGCAGGCAGTGACCACCACACTGTCTGGTTTTCAATCTGCATGGGAAGAAAGCAGTCAAGATGAAAGTAAGGGTGGTGGACTTTAAGAAGGCTGACTTCAGTAAGATGGAGTGTATAGTTCAGGAGCACCTGGCTAAGCTCCATCCATAGATGAATGCAGACCAGAAATAGGCAATCATTAAGAAAGGGATACTAGAGTCTACCAACACTTGTACAAGGAATAAAAAGCATCATATAACCAAGAGGCCTAACTGGTTTGGAAGAAGGTGGTTGAAAAGGTAAAGCAGAAGAGGGCAGCCTTCCTGAAGTACAAGCACACCTTGAAGGAGGAAGACAGAGGCTTACACTCTGAAATCTAGGAGGCAGGAAGAGGTCCAGGCAGCCAAGGCAGAGAAAGAACTTAGGCTGGCCCAGGGGATTGGAAGGGAAAAATACTTATTCTGATACATTAAGGAGAGAAGAGGAGAGGGATGGGATAGTTAGAATAAAAGGGAGGTGGTTGGGTAGAAAAAAGTGATGAGCAAACTGAAGCACTGAATGAGTACTTCTGCTCAGTCTTCACCAGGGAGGCTAAGCGGGCCTATGCCTTAGGATTGTGGAGCCCTTAAGGGAGGGAAGGAGTATGAGGGAGATTGACATAGATAGAGTATTAAGAGGACTAAAGGGAACTGTGGGTGTACAAGGCATCTGGTCTGGATGGGATAAACCCAAGGGTCCTGAGGGAAGTGGTGGGGATGGTGGCACCACTACAGACCTGTTTAACACCTTGCTATAGACAGGGTATGTACCTCAGGACTGAGAACAGTTCATGTAGTACCTCTTCGTAAGAGTGGCCTCAGAGATGAGCCTGATAAATACAGGCCAGTAAGCTAACTTCCATAGTGGATAAGTCAATGAAGACCATTCTAAAGGAAGGCTGGTGTCCTTCCTTGAGGAAAATGATCTCCAGGATGAAAAACAGCATGGGTTTGTTTGGGGGAGGTCATGTCAAACCAACATGATATACGTCTTCAACTGGGTATTGAGGACCTTGGACAAAGGCCAGGCAGTGGACGTGCTTTACCAGGATTTCAGTAAGGCATTCGATTCAGTGCCACATGGCAGGATGATCAGTAGCTGAGAGACCTAAGATTGGGGAGAAACTGCTGAGGGTGGGTCAAGAGCCTGCTACAGGACAAGAACCAGAGAGGTGGTGGGTGAGGAGCTATCCGAACCAAGGCCAGTGATTAATGATGTCCCACAGGGCTCAGTACTGGGACCAGTGTTGTTCAATGTGTTTATTAGCGACATTACAGAGGGGTCAGGAGTAAAATCTGCCTGTTTGCAGATGATACTAAGCTCTGTGGGAGGGTGGACATGGAGGAGGAGAGAAGATTTAAGCAAGGACTTAGCAAAGCTGGAAAAATGGTCAGGCATATGGCAGTTGGGTTTTAATGCCAAGAAATGCAGGTGATGCACATGGAACCAGAAACCTGAAGACCAGTTACTGACTGGGGAAATTCAGGTGGCAGTATCAGAGGAAGAAAAGTACCTGGGGGTAATGGTCAGAGGTGACATGAAACACACTGCACAGTGCTGAAAGGCAGCAACAATACAAATACAATGCTGGGCTGCATCACCAAGAGAATCACCTCTAGAAGGGAAGAAGTTATTCTTCCACTGTACAGGTCACTGGTGAGGCCACACCTGAGTATTGTGTTCATTTCTGGTGCTAACTGAAGAGGATATCAAACTACTGGAGGGATCCAATGCAGGGCAACAAAATGATCCATGGCATGAGGACAGAACTTATGAGGAGGCTGATGACACTGAGCGTGGACTATCTGGAGGACAGGAGGGAGAAGGGATATAGTCGAGACCTTCAAGTACCAAAGGCCATAAATAGGGTAAGCACAGAGGACATCTTTAACTTAAGGATGGAAGGTACAACAATGGGTCATAGCCTGAAATTTGTGGGAGGCAAATTCAAGAGGGTAATGAGAGCACTTTTTCATGGAAAGAGTGGTTAAAGGTGGAATGAGTTGCCAGAGGAGGTGGTGGCAGCAAGGACAGTGGCTTGTTTTTAGGGGGTGGGACAGGGTTAAGAAGGCGATTAGGACAGATGGGGGCCCTGGGGAGTGGGGGTTGCAGGATGGGACTGAGATGGGAGAAGTTCAACTCCAGGAGGTATAAGGGAGGGCAGCCAGCGTCATGGTATCTAACCTAGCTACACACTCAAGTGGACCCAATAGACCAACATGGCCTGTTTCTGCTGGCAATTTCATATGTATGTTCATATGTTCGTAAATGCAACACAGAAACTATCCCCTACTAGTCTCCAGCTACTTTCAGTAAGTCAGAAACACTTTCCCTACTACTGGCATACACAGCAGCTCACAGGATGATACTAACACTCCACAACTATAAAATCACTCATAACAGTTCAGCAGAGGTGCAAGTGGGCAGGTGACTCAACAATTTGAACTATGGATTCAGCTCCTCCCATCAGATACCAAGTGAGGAACAACAAGAATGGTTGGTGGTACAGCAGTTAATTGGCAAAGCTGGGGAGTAGTGATACCAATTCTGTGATGAGTAATAATGCTGGTTTAAAGGGGGAGAATAATGATGCAGATTGGGACTATTTTTTTATTTTTGCAGCTTCCTCTTTAAAATCACATTCTTTTCTTTAACTGAAATAATTTTTTTAGAATATTTGCTACACATTGTAAGTGTGATAAGACACTACAAGGATGTGAATTATGGTCAATAATTACACTTCTCTCTCATGTGTTTAAAGGAACTCAGTGAAATGCCTCATGGCAAATAGCACACTTGAGAGGCATGTAATTACTGACCCATAATTACACACAATGTTGTGTCTTATTGCATGCATATATTATATTTTATTATATTGTATTACTGTACTTCTCCATTTGAAGCCACCACAGTTTAGTAGCCGCCCTGTTTAGAAGTCGCAGGTAAAAAATATTTACTGATAAAGCCATCCCATTTTCTAGCTGCTGCTTTGAAATGATCTCATAAGAGCAGTGAAGGAGCGGGACTGGTGATAAAAGTGTCTGGGCATTAGAGTATGGAAATGGAGTCGGGTGACTTGGTGAGATATGACAAAAGTAGAATTGTTTATCTTGCTCATTTCTTTAAAAAAAATTCAATAAACTACGCAATCACAATCAGTGTTTCTTGTTTCTCCTGCCTTATGATCCCTTTCTGTACTAACCAAAAAAAGCAATTCATCACATTGTGTTTGAGCATTTCAGCGACATGACTGTTGCTTTTTTTTTGTAGTTATAATTTCAGGTGGGGTGCCCAGTTTTTAATGACTGTGGTAGGAGGGACTGAATACATGGTAAAGACTCAAGAGTAAGACTAGTGAACCAAGGATGGCAGACAAAGGTGAGGTAGTACTGGTTGGAGATGTCAATATTCCAGACGTGGACTGGAGCATCAAGCAGCAGCATCAACTAGAGCAGATTTATCCTGGATTCCTTCAGGGTGCCTTCCTCAAGCAACTGGTCATGGAACCAACTCGGCAGAAGGCAATACTGGACCTTGTGCTCACAAACGGGGACAGTGTGATGGGGTAACAGTGGGGAGCATCTGGGGAACAGTGACCACCAGTCATTGTGGTTTGAAATCACAGAAGGCAGAACCAAACCACACAAAAACACGTATCCTGGATTTTAGGGGCAGACTTTGGGAAAATGGGAGATGCTTGAAAGAGGCATTAAGGAATGGGGCAGGAATCAGGGGTTGAGGAACAGTGGGCAGTATTTAAAATGGGATTACAAGAGCAACAGAATTATGCATTAAGCAGGTTAGCAAGAGGAAAAGGAAGAGGAGACTATTATGGTTTTCCAAGAGGTAGCAAAGAAAGTGAAAGCCAAAAGTTTGCATTCAGGCAATACAAAAAGACACAGGCAGAAGAGGATAAGGAGAAGTACCAGGAGAAGCAAAGGAGGCAGGGAGGTCAGTAAGGGAAGCCAAAGCTCAGACAGAAGAACACAATGCAAAATCAGTGGGTGGGGGACAAAGCCTTTTACAGGTACATAAGTGAAAAAAAGAAAGGCAAAGGGAGGATAGTGAGACTGAAGGGGGAGGATAGGGCAGCATGAAGGCGGACAACAGTAAAGCAGACATACTGAACAGGTATTTCTGCTCAGTCTTTACTGAGGAAGAGGAGGGTAATGGGTCTGAAAGGAGTACAAGGGCGAGAATGGTGCAGAAATGGACACAAGTCCCTTTACACAAGAAAAGGTCCTGAAGGAATTGGAAGTAATAAGAGTTGATAAAGCAATGGGGCCAGATGGGGTGCACTCCAGGGTCCTTAAAGAACTAAAGAGGTGGTGGCTGAACCTCTGGCTATCCTGTTTAGCCAATCACTGGAAACAGGGAGGTGCCCAAAGACTGGAGGACAGCAGATGTAGTCCCCTTATACAAAAGTGGAACAAAGAGAAGCGGGGAACTACAGACCAGTCAGCCTCACCTCCAGTAGTGGGAAGATCATGGAAGCACTACTGAAGGAGAGATTGTGCAACATCTGGTTGTCAATGGACTACAGGACCCAAGGCAGCATGGTTTCACCAGGGGAGGTCATGTCAGAGCAACCTCGTTGGATTTTTTGACTGGGTGACTGGGAGGTGGATCGGGAGGGTAGTGGACATGGCCTATCTGGACTTCAGCAAGGCCTTTGACACTGTGCCACATAGAAGACTGTTACACAAACTGGGGAATATGGGTGTGGGCAGGACAGTAGTGTGGTGGGTAGGTAACTGGCTGGGTGGCAGGACACAGAGGGTGGTGGTAAATGGTTGTCACTCCACAGAGGAAGAGTGACTGAGTGGGGTACCACAGGGATCAGTGCTGGGACTGGTCCTATTCAACATGTTCATCAGTGGCATTGCTGGGACCTAGAAGGCAGAATTTCACTGTTCGCTGATGACACAAAGCTCTGTAACAGAGTAGACACACCAGAGGGTGTAGACAGAATGAGAAGGGACCTGCAGAAACCTGAAGAATGGTCAGGGGTTTGGCAGTTGAAATTCAATGCAAAGAAGTGCAAGATAATGCATATGGGGCACAAAATCCTGGCACAATATATCAGTTGGGGATGAGGATATAGCATGCACCAAGCAGGAAAGGATCTTGGGGTTATCATCTCTGAGGACCTCAAGGTAGGGAAACAGTGTGACAAGGCAGCAGGTAAAGCAAATAGGATGCTGGGATGCATAGGCAGGGGCATCACCAGCAGGAAAGGGAGGTCATAATTCCACTGTACAAGACACTAGTGAGGCCCCACCTGGAGTACAGTGTACAGTTCTGGAGACCTTACCTGCGTAAGGACATAGACAGGGTAGAGAAGGTTCAGAGGAGGGCAACAAAGATGGTACAAGGTTGTATCACAAGTCCTATGAGAACAGGATGAAGGAACTGAATATGTACTCCCTGTAGGAGAGGAGGAGAGGGATATGATAGAGACATACAAGTATCTTACAGGGAGGAACAGGGTGCAGGAATACACCATTTTAAGTGAAAAGATGTTCCAGGACTAGAGGCATGGGATGAAGTTGGAGGAGGACGATTCAGAGGAAACGTGAGGAAGAATTTCTTCACAGAGCGGGTGGTGGACAAGTGGAACACCCTGCCAGAGGAAGTGGTGGGGCTGAAACAATCACAGGATTTAAGAATGCATGGGATAGACATAAAGAAATTCTGGAGGTCGGGGTGAGGGGCAACAGACTTCTAGGAAAACATAAACTGAACTTACAAGCTCAAATGGGCAGACTGGGTGGGCCATAGGCCCTTATCTGCTGACACTGTCTATGTATCTATGTAAGTAAAACTAGCAAAGATCACCCAAGTCGGGCACTGAACCTCACGATTCACACACTCCTGACCCATCCTTGTTCCATGATGCAGCCTGCCATTATGTTTGCTATGACCGAGTAAGGGCTGAGTCTGCTTAATTCTGATTACATTTTAGAATAGTTTTCTTTCTAAATACTCTATGTACCAGCTGAAGGAATCGGGCAGGTGATGGTCTGGTGGGTTACTAATACAAGCCTCCCCAAATACTAGTCACCCCTGTTTAGAAGCCATGGCTCAGAATAGAAAAATGCAATAGAAGCTGTGGCTTCTAAATGGAGAAATATATTATATTATATTATATTATATTATATTATATTATATTATATTATATTATAGTATATTATCTATGTGCAAGTGTAATGTCACCTGATTACTGTGTACACAGATGTATTGCATATTTATTCTGTATTTTGCTCTTTTACATCTCTGGGTCACCCTTGAAAATGGGCATCTAATGTTCTTGGGGCCAACCAATTAGCATATTATATTATATTATATTATATTACACTATACTATTCACAATCTTGACAGAAGCCTTACACCCCTCAGGTGTTTAAGATAAATCCATATATCAAACGGAAATAAAATCCATCACTCTCCCCTTCAGTTCTATGTACAAAAGATGCTGCTCCTCAATCTTTGAAGTGCATAACAAGTGCTGCTTTATTCAGTGCCAATAAAACTGCATGACTAATGCCTGACACATTTTGGAATTACATCCTTTATCAAAGGTGCATACCATAGGTGTCCACTTCCTAAATACACTTAAAATAAAGTTGTAATATCATGCTGCTTTTGAGACCTGTGTGAATGAGGTACTATTCCATTATCTCAAAAGAAAGACATTTTTGCAAAAACTTCATTAGTGCACCAGTTAGGGTTCAACTAATGCCACAAAACTAGGGAAAAGTGGCATTAGGGTATCAACTAACTCCCACCTCCACCCCGCTGAAGATGGAAAAACCATTAGGATTTTGGATCTCCAGAGTCTTGCAAATCAGTTGTGGGTGAGCTTGCCATCTGTCAGTTTTTACCTGGTGATCAGGTTTTCAGGGTCCCTGTCAGGTAATCCAATTTTGCTCTGTGCTGATCAGGTTTTGAGCCATTTTAAGTGCTCATACTTTTGAAACATATTTTGTCATAGAATTGGGAGGCTCCACCTGGAGGGATGCAGGCCTATACAAGCACGATGGTCTGCATCTATCCAGGAGGGAACCAGGATCCTAGGTGATATGTTTAAATGCTCTGCAAGCATTTAAACTAGCCAAGGTGGGAGGCACTGAAAAGGAGAAGGAAATCCTACCATCCCCAAAAAATCAGGGTAGTTAGTGAGGTAAACACCAAGATAGAGCAGTCGATAGGAGAAGGGCAGGGGTAAATGGAGAAAAAGACAAAGGCAGTAAGGACAGAGATGGGACAAAAGAAATAAAGCCATAAAAATGGAGGGTAAAAGTACCAATGCCCGTAGTCCAGGTAAAAGCTCCCGAAATGGTGGCCTTGATGGAAGAGGGATGCCTGGATATCATGGCAGTCCACAGAAACATGGTACACAGAGAACAATGACTGGGATGTCAACATGCCAGGGTAACACAATCTACAGGAGGAACAGGGAGGGAGAAGAAGAGGGAGGTAGCTCTCTATGTAAGGAAGGATCAAAGCAAAAGAACTAAAGGGTAAACAGGGAGGAGAGGAGGTACTGTGGGTCACCCTGAGACTGAAATGGCTCCACAATCCACACAGGGGTTGTATACAGACCCCTGTCTCAGGAGGAAATAGACATGGAAATAAGAGAGGCATCCTTGGGATGGCAGAGAATGGGGGTATTGCTGATGGGGGACCTGAATACGCCAGATGTTAACTGGAGCACCTTTGCTGCAGCCACATCCAAGAGCAGGGCCATTCTCGATGCCCTACAGGGGACATGCCTCAGACAGCTAGTTTTGGAACCCACTCGGGATGGAGCAATCTTAGACCTGGTACTCTCAAATGGGGATGGAGGATGATTTCTGATCTTGAAGTGGGTAGCCATCTGGGAATAAGCACCACCAAACAGTGTGGTTCGCGATTAAGCTAACTGTGAGTCAAGCCACACAAAAGTGAAGGTACTGAACTTCAGGAGGGCTGGTTTGTCAAAATGGGAGAGTGCCTCAGAAAAGCACTAGCAAACAGGCAAGAAGGTGGGTGGAGCAACAATGAGGAAACATTAAAACCGCCATTAAGAGGCAACAAGCCTTTGTGTGAAGCAAATAAACAAATCAAAATGAAAGAAGAAAACCTCTATGGTTCTCAAAAGAAATAGCGGGAAGGTAAGGAGAAGAGATAGCATTCAGGAAGTATAAGGAAACACAGAATGAGCAGGACAGAGGACTGTACCAGCTAAAACAGAAGGAAGTGGGGAAGGCAGTCAAATGGCAAAGGCCCAAACCGAGGAAAGATAGCCAACTCGGTTAAGAAGGGATAAAATCTTTTATAGGTACATTAGGTAGCAAAGAAAGACTAAGGCAGGGATACTGAGGCTGAATAAAGAGGAAGGTGGTTGGGCAGAGGCGACAGCGGAAAAGTAGGGATACTGAATGAATACTTCTGTTCAGTTTTACAATGGAAAAGCAGGGAGATACCTAATCCAGACAATAGAAGTACTCTGGATAGGGGTTGATATTAGTCCTTTCACAGAAGAAATGGTTCTGAAAGAACTCTTATAACTAAAGGTGGATAAAGCAGTGGGGCCTGATAGGATTCACCCCAGAATTCTAAAGAACTAAAGGAAGAACTAGTAACACCACTGACTACCCTTTTAATAAATCATGGGAGGATGGTGTGGTACCTGAAGACTGAAGGAGGGTGGATGTGATTCCCTTCACAAAAGTGGGAGCAAGACAGAGGCAGGAAATTACAGACCTGTCAGTTTGACCTCAGTGGTAGGAAAATTATGGAATCACTGCTGAAGGAAAGAATTGTTGAGTACCTAGAGGCACTGGAGCACAGGATCAAGGCAGCATGGATTCACAGCAGGAAGGTCATGTCAGACAAATCTAATTTATTTATTTGACTGGGTGACCAAAGTAGTGAACCAAGGAGGGGCTGTGGACATACTATACCTAGACTTTTAGGGCATTTGACACAGTCCCGCACAAAAGATTAATAAACAAATTAGCCAGCCTGGGAGTGGGTCCCATGGTTGTACCAGGTAAACACTCGGGCTGGACAACAGGACACAGTGGGTAATAGTAAATGGAGTCCCGAGGAAGAAAAGGAGAGTTACTAGTGGGCACCGCAGGGTTCAGTACTGGGGTCGGTCCTTTTAATGTCTTTATAAGTGACATTACAAAGGAACTAGAAGAGAAAGTATGTCTCTTTGCAGATGACACAAAGATCTGCAACAGGGTTGATACATAAGGTGGAGTGGAAAGGATGAAAAGGGACTTGGCAAGGTTGGAGGAATGGTCAAATGTATGGCAGCTTAGATTCAACGCAAAAGAATACAAAGTAATGCACCTGGGAAACAAAACCCAGGGAAGAGTACACAATGGGGGTGAGATACTGACAACAACAAAAATGGAAAGGGACCTGGGGTAGTCATATCAGATGACCTAAAGGTGGGCCAGCTATGTGAGAAGGCAGTAAGGAGGGCTGGGGAATACTGGGATGCATAGGAAGAGGCATCACCAGTAGAAAACAGGAAGTTGTTGGCCTATGCAGACAGTTGGTAAGACCACATCTGGGTACAATGTGCAGTTCTGGAGACCCCATCTCCACGAAAGACATAGACAGAGTGGAGGCTGTCAGAGGAGGGCAACCACAATGGTGCGAGTCTGTACCAGAAGACATATGAAGAAAGACTAAAGGAGCTTAAGATGTATAGCTTCAAGGAAAGGAGAGAGGGGGACATGATAGAAACTTTCAAATACCTCAAAGGGAATCAACAAAGTCCAAGAGGTAGCATCTTTCAGAAAAGAGATGTGCAAGAACAAGAGGGCACAGTTTGAAGATAGAGGGACGCTCAGAGGTAATATGAGGAAGTATTTCTTCACAGAGAGGTTGTATATGCATGGAACAGCCTTCCTGAGGAGGTCATAGAGTCAAAAACAATAGGGAATTCAAGAATTCATGGGACAGACTTAAGGCAGTTCTTGTTGGGGTAGGGGAAGTAGGCTGTTGGTTCACTAGGATCTGCAGCTTATCCATTGGAAGTAAGGAAATAGGCAGACTAGGTAGGCCATGCGGTCCTATCTGACGTCAAATTCTATGTTTCTATGTTTTCTATGCATTCATTGTTTCAGCTGCATACCCAGGTTATAAACAAGTTCTCTTGTCAATATAGCCCTTTGTTTGTAAAGCAGTCAACCTGGGAGGTGTAAAGTGTAGCCATTAACACCATAAGCATTTTCCATTGCATCTTAAAGTGGCATAGCAGCACAGCTGCCTCACCTTTGTAACAGTAACAGAGCTGTCTTCCACTTTCATTTGCTGGTAAACATTTTCATCTTTAACAGAATTTAAGCATTTTTAAATGTTTTCAATTATTTTTTCCTCAGGGAAAAGTATGGTCACTTCTTTGGTTTTGAAATAGTACTGTGAACATGACAAGCAAATGGAGCCAGAAAAAGCTATAAAGTACACATTATAGAAACCATTTCTTTCTTTATTATGTATTATTATATACCATGTATACTGTTGTATGCTGTTTACAGTATTTCTCTTGTCTTCTTGCAGATCAGATCTTTAAATGAGATTTCTTTTATCGCTGTATGTTTATCTGGTAAATCAATGTCAATAAATGAATAAATACATAAGTAAATAACTAGGAAGAACCTAGGAAAGTGACTTTAACAGGTACAGTACAGTATCTTAACATTGAACTGCTGCTTTAAGCTTTGTTGTTTATTGATATAACAAATGGCTTTCTAGGAGGAACAATGCATGATGAGTCATGGAAAGGAGGTGGGACTAGGGCAGAGCTTAGGATCCAGTTTTTGCCTCATTCAAAGGTGGCAACCCTAGTTGTGGGTCTTCCTTGGGGTTATCAACCATAATGCTCAACCCACTCCTGAGCAACCAAGATCAGATGTGAGCTCCTTTCTTCACACAGAGGAAAGGGTACAAACTGTTTAAACTGTTATTCATATAAAAGTCCAAAGTATAATTCATTTAAATGAAATTTATACTGATCATACATCATGGGTGCATACATATTTGAGGAACTGGTCGACATACATACAGGATGTAAATCTTTGTACTGCTGCAGACCATCAGAGAAAGGAAACAGAAAACAGAGCCATTAGTAATCCAAACTTTATAATTACACTACTGCTTAATCATACAAAATACTGGAATTCAGTAGAAGCCACTTAATTGAGATGCCTAGTGATGGGCTTTTCATCCCAATTAAACAGCTATCTCGATTATCAGAAGGACATTTTAACAATAATAATGATAATAATAATAATAATTTTATTTATATAAGCGCTTTCACTATATCAAAGCTGAACAGATCAATAAAAACATCAACATTAGACAGTGCAATGTACTTATATAGTATCTGTTGTCATAATTCAGTCCTCAGTAATATCAAAACAAATCTTGTTATTTAAAAGAATGTGAATCTGTCTGTATGCCCCACATCAGATCAGCGTTCGGCATTCAGTGGCTGAAATAAAGATCAGTGACTCTCTTTCCCTCTCTCTCACTCTCTGTCCCATTTCATATCAACGTTCAGCATTCAGAAACTGAAATGTAAGACAATCAGTCTCTCTGTCTGTACCCCAGACTGGCTGGGCATTCAGCATTCAGCAGCTGAAATGTAAATCAGTCAGTCTCTGTTTGTACCCAGATTGGATCAGTATTCAGCATTCAGTGGCTGAAATGGAAGTCAATCATTTTCTCTCTGTGCTTTGGCTTGGATCAACTTTCAGCATTCAGCAGCTGAAATGTAAATGTAGTAGGCACTGCAATTACTGCAGTTCTCTGTCACTTGTTCCAGTCTGTCAATATCAAGGTTCAGTGGTCCCAGTTCACAAACACATTTTTTTAGTTGCTACTGACAGGAGTGGCATTGTAGGAGAAAAGCAGCATTGCGATATGGAAGGAATAAGGTGCTGTGTTTTATTTTCACTGTGGAGAGAGGATCATTACGTTCAGGAATCAGGAAGTGGTAGCTTAGTATGGAGGTGTGGAGGAAGTAATCTGAGAGAGCAATGTGAGAATCCAATCTACACCTGCTCGTCAGCTCATCACAGGGAATCAGTGTGAGATAATGGGGACTAAATGTCTTAATAATCTGGCCCCAGTCCCCAATAAATGGTTGATATGTCCATTAAAATGCATGGCCACTCAAGTGGTCCATGGCAGGTTATTTAAATAAAGCGGACATCGTTATCATCCTGATTAAGTGGCGTCTACTGTATTATTTTCTTCAAAATGGCTGCAAGGTCAAAATGATCATTGAATCCAGGATGTGTCCATGCTCTCAGACTAAACATCCAAAATGCTTTGCTAGTGAAATTGATTTTCATACAGAGGTTTTCTCACCACATAACATCCAATCAGATCTACAATTTGTAGCTGCCCAAAGTGCATAAATCTTTGAACCACCCACCATGATGACTTATAGTTAGCAGTATAGGTAAGCTATAGCACATGACAGAGTGTGATTTAGTCTGGATAAACACATGCCTAGGAGCATAGTGATGCATGAGGCCTCAGGCTGAGTGCCTTACTGTCACTAGAAATGTGTTTATCCGGACTAAACTCACACCCCAGATTGTGTTATTGCACTTACAAAATGGGTATATGTTGAAAAATATTGTAACTTTCAAAAAAAATTCAGAAATAGTAAAGGTTTTCTTTTTGAAGTAAAATAGTTCCTCTGCTGAATTGTCAATAGGAACACTGGAGACCAAGACATCATTCTGTGCACAGTGTCTACTTATTCTGGCAGTATTTTCTCCCACTTACCCTCACTCCTGTCATTGATTTAAAGCGGACTTTCCTTTTTTTTTGTGTTATTTATTTTCTCCCCTAAAGCTACCAGCTCAGCCACTTCTTCAGGCTGTGCCAAGGCTGCATCTGATCCATCTTGTTCCTCAGCTCTGACCCTCATATTGCAGTCATCCACAGGGTAACCTGGGCGTAACTCTTCACTGGGTGGATCCCCTCCTATAAGGAAAGGCACCAGAGGGACAGGATAGCACAATACTTGGCCCTCAGGGAACTACTGAGGGACCGGGGACTCTGGGACATTGACAGCACCAGATCACCAGGCGGCCATCATTTGGCTGAATGCAGAGCCATTTTCTGCTTTTCTGGTGATGTTCCCTTGCATTGCATCTGCCCTGCCCCAGTCTCCACCAGATGCTGCTGCAGGATAGTGCATCCCTGCTACCCACCCCAGGAGAGAGAACAGTCTTACAGACACTCAATCCTCTCCTTCCCCTCCTCAGCCCCAGTGTCCCAAGTCCATTCCCAAACCTGGGTCACCGGCGTGGCTCAAGGTAAGGTGCCAGTGCCTCAGCCCTCTGTGCCACTGGGCGGCAAAGCTGACTTTCCTGGTTTCTGTCCCACCCACTTACTGGATCTGAAAGTGACCATGATGGGTTGCCAGGCCACTGGCAAGATAAAGCTTTCATTGTGGTCTTGACAGCAGCAGGATTCCATCTGTGGCTGCATGTTTCAGGAACATAATGGTGGTCTCATTGCTGCTGTTAGCAACAGAGTGTGAAAGACCACTGGCGAGTCAGGTGAGGACCATACTGGAGAGGACACAGTGTTCTGTGGGTCTGGAGAAAAAAAATATTTAGGTGAGTGTTGTGAGGACTGGGAGGAGGGAGGCCAAGAGAGAAACAGAGCAGCTGTTTGAATAGCTTACATGTTTGTGTCACTCAGGGAGCTCAACATGTAGGATTGGGAGGATGAAAGAAGTCTCAGCAGGGGTGGAACAAAGATATCCTGGGTTAGTGGGTCAGTGGTGGTGGCTTTTGTTTTTAGCGTGATATATCAAAATAAAGGCATAGTTGTCAAGGGCTGTCAGACGATCAGATTACTTCACTGTCTCTACCCATTTTATAAGGTCAATTACGAACCCCTCTCCCAATATGTGGGTCATCATATAAGACCATTTGTATGTTCACTTAGGTTATGCTTACAGACACAAAGGAGGTACTAGAACTACTGAAGGATATGGAGGCGGAGAGGCGCTGTATCTCATCACCATGGCTACCAAGTCCCTGTATACCAACTTTCCTCAGGAAGAGGCAGTAGATGCCTTGGGACACTATTTGAATCAAGCATGTCAATAATGCAAAACCCAGTACAGAATTTTTATTGAAACTGTCAGAGTTTGTGCTGAAATACAACACAGTCACTTTCCTGAACACATTCTATTTAGAGACTAGGGAACGTCTATGGGGCTACATTTGCCCCAGCCAAGCTAATCTTTATGTGGGACTAGGGGAGTTTAAGGTGATCATGGCAGTGGAACAATCTCTTTTCTGATAAACTTACATTCTAGTTTCATTTTATAGATGACATGATTGTTGTTTGGAAAGACACACTCACAGAGTTTGATCTCTTTGTGGAATATCTCCACTCAACAAACAGTCTCAGGTTTACATACTGTATAATGCAGATACCTGGTGAATTTCTCAGATACCAGCATCAGTAAGGCTTCAGAGGTACTCTTTCCACAGGTATCTATAACAAAGCTACTGATTACAACACACTTCCATCGGCATCTAGTTGCCACCCTCATCATATGATCCAATATATCCTGAAAGGACATTTCCTTAGGTTCCACTGGAACTGCAGCACTGACTCCAAATACAGTAGCACAGCACAGCACAAGACTTAACAGAAAGAGTTTGTGAGAGGGGTTACAGTGCTGCAGTTATTGAGAGAAAGAAGCATTTGCAAGGTCCTAGGATAGAAATGACCTTCTACAGAGTACACAAAGGGGCAGGATTGGTACATGTTATCCATTTTGAGTACATTATAAAACAACACTGGCACGTTTGCAGAGGGATCCGGCCCTCAGAAAAATCAGTGAAGAACCTCCACACATGGCAAATAAAGAAATTACAGTACTAAAGGACACCCTTGTCCACAGTAGACATTCAAGCAGTACAGTAGTACTGTTGCTTAGCTATCCACAAGATCCCAAGAATTAGTTATGCATACAAACATTGTCCTTACTGTAGCATGATGTCCCAGGGAATAATGTCAAAAATCCACACAAAGAAAATTAATTTACTGTCAGGCAACTTGCTACATGTGACAGCAGGGGTTGATCTATGTGGCCTTATGCTGATGCGTAGTGTTTTACATGGGAAAAACTAACAGACAGCTTGAAGTGAGAGATGAAGAACACTGTAGGGACATCCAGTAGAGACAACATGACATATGTAAGTAAGTAAGTAAATAAGTAAGTAAAATTTATTTAAAACGCTTTCCAATGATCACAGCGCTTTACAAAACAGTAAACAAGCAATATAATATTAATAATATAAAATCATAAAATCATAAGCCATAAGCTTTAGAAAATAAAAAGTTTTCAACTCTACTTTAAAACTCTGATGGTCAGGTATACAGCCCAGCACTTTAAACATGTCAATATTTCAAAGAACACACAGTAGCTTTACATACAGGGCAACTGACAAAGGTCACTAAAATCCCAGAGGAGATAATTCTGATAATCTTATTTAAACTCAAAGGCCCGGATATTCAGACTGTGCCAGGCTGTGGCGCAAGCCTGGGTGCAGCGCAACTCAGCTGTGCAGGCGTTGACAGGATGATATTCAGCGGCGCTGCGCCATGGCACAGCATCATTGAATATCACACCCTGGCCACCCGCGGTGTGCATAGTGCAGTGGCACTGCGCCACGCATAGTGGCCAGAGTGGGCAAGGGATCACTAAGCGCGATTCAAATTTAAGCTATGCACAACAACATGATATTCAAAGTGCACATGCAAATGGGTCCATAATGTATGCAAGGCACAAATGAAGTCCATTTCATGTCATTACTAAGCCCCATCTGCATGCAGGTGAGCTGATCCCAGGCGACTTGCGCCTGGCGCCCTACTCAGGCAGCAGCTGTCCAAGGACCGGCGCCCTGTACAGTGCAGCAATGCACCACTGCCCGATCGCAGGCATGTAGATTTAAATAATCATCCAATAACCCTGGTGGCCCAGTGGACAACACAACCCTATTGCAGACATATGTTAAAATAAAGCGTCCAATATCCCTGGTGGTCAGTGGACCACAAGCAGCTAATCACGGGCATATGTTAAAATAAATATGTCCAATATATCTGGTGGTCCAGTGAACTGCTGCACACCCAATCATGAGGCTAAGTATAATAATCAATCATCCTATATCCCGGTGGTCCAGTGGACTGCTTCGCAGCCCCATCGGGCATCAGTATGAAAATATACTGTCCAATATCCCTGGTGATCCAGTGGACCAATCGTGGGCATAGGTAATAAAAGGAGAAGTCCAATATCCTGGTGGTCAGTGGTACCTCCATCCCCACCCTCCCACTGAGCCCCACCGCCCGCTCCCCTGGTCAGTGGCGGATGGCAGCACCACCCACCTGCTGCCCTGCCGCCCGCCGACTGACACCATATGATAGGGCTGTCGCCCATTGGTCCACAGCGTGAGCCAATGTGTGCAGCCTATACCGCACTACACAGTCCAGATATGTGAATGGATCCATTCTTTTCACCATAAGCAAAGGATTTAAGATTTGTCACTACACAATAATGCCCATTGGAATCATAAGTAACCCTCACAGTTGGAACCCTCTATCACTGTAGAAGTATGGGATAGACAAACGACTGGTTGGGGAGCCATGAAGTGAAGCGATGTACCTCTTCAGGTAGCTTCAGGATGCACCTGTTTCAGCATCAGGCGCTGAAGATGCAGCTTGCGAAGATTCATATTTGTCATCTGTGTCAGTCAGGTTAGACAGCAGATCATCACCCAAAATGTAGGACCAGTAAAGATGTTCCGGGGTAGCCACAGACAGGTTTCACAATATCAAAAATGTCACAGTGGCACAAGTAGTAGTATCCCTTTTGGCACAACAGTTTGTATGTAGGCCACCACCAGACTTGGAGAACAGAGTGGTAAACCAGGAGGAGGGCAAATCAGTTCGTTCTTGGTAAATATTCTCATCAAGATGTCCAATGGAATTAATAGCAGCCAGTTTGTCAAAGACAGAAGTTTGTGAATCAAAGCGGGTAGTGACACAGTAAAGGTAATAAACATATTGTCATGGATTGAGCAAGTCTTAGTAAAGTAACAAGTTGTTTGATTTGGATATTGTGAAACATACCCAAGATTTCTAGCAGTAGACATAGAAATGTTAACACATAGTTATGCAGCCATTCGATTTGCAGTGAGGACAATATCATTTAGCCATTCTCCTTTCAAGGATAAGATCTGGAATGGATCCTGTTTCCAAGTCCCTGAAGAGATTATTAACAGTGGCAATTACATAAGAACCATGGTAGAGCATAAATGTTCACAGGCAATATATTGTTTGTCTACCTCCTTGTTATTTTGAAAAATCAGTTCATTAATCTTATTCTTAGTATCATTGAACCCTTTGGCAAGTTCCTGCATGTTGTACACAGTAAAATGCTCTTCTTTACTTAAACCATCTACACTGTGTAACAGTGGGGTAGATATAATTTTAACAACTTGCTGAAAATTAAGTGTTTGTGCTTTAATAGCAGCTTTATCTGCTCTATTCCAGATAGACATGACTGAGCCAAAAGGACAGAGATGGTGCCTGCTGCACTGGCAGCATCTGAGTGTCACACCTAGTGTGTGGTCTAGCTTTAGCATTAGGTGTGGGTCTAAAACTCCTACATGATCAGTGGCATGAGGTCCACTAACTGGATCGTTTGTGTGGGTTTGGTAGCAGCTACAATGTCTGTAAGCATCATACTAAAGAATTTAGAAGTATTGGTCTTGTGACAGAGACCTATCTCAGCCATATTCAATGTGTAAGATTGAAAATAACTGGGACATGCATAAATTGTACATTATTAATCAAAGCACCTGGAAGGAGGTGGTGGTCAAACCACTAGAAGGACCAGCCTCCTGGGGAGCATTCAGTCATTTCTTCTTCGTTGGATGGGACTACAGAAGGAAGAGGCTTCAGTAGCTATAGTTGTGAAGACAGAAAGCCGTGACTCCTCAGAATGGAGGTGATCACAAAGGCAGGATCTATTAGTGCAGGAAGGTTGTAGTGACCAGTATGTCTGGGAGAAGTACATCGAATAGAGAGTGTACCGTTTGGGAAATCCCTGTGTTGGGCCATCCCTGAAAAGTACCTTTGGATAAATGAACTGCAGGAAGTGTGTAACCATTAAGATCAGTTTCCATTGTATTTGCAATGTGGGCTTGTCTGGAGCTACTACCATGGCATTAAAATATGTGTCTGAGCCTTCATTAACAGTAATCATTTTGTTGGGTACATTAATGTGAACTCCAATTGGGGCTGAGTGTTCAAGTTTGCTAAGCAAATGTTCTATACAGTGTTTGTGTGCATCTGATAGGGGTTTGTTCTGGCAGTCAGTCAGAGAAAGTAGTCCTACCAGAATTAGGAGGTACAAGATAGCCATCTTGCCAGTGTACCTGAAAAGAAACAGAAAAGGATTATTAAGTGAGGGGTACTATTTTGCCTAAGTGGGTTAGAAAAAGTAATTTTAGTCACCTTTGTACAACCAGAGCTGATTAGCATGGAACCACTTGTCAGTGGTCTGTTTTTGCTGTTGAACTCTAACCTGGTAGACAGCAGGACTGAGTTTGTTGACAATGGGATATGTGCCTTCCCATTTGCTGACAAATGAATGAGTTGGTTGTCTGTATTGGAGAAGCATAACTTGGTCTCCAGCTTGCCAGTCAACTTCTTTAACATGCTTATCAAAATGAGCTTTAGCTTGTTGTTGAACCTTACCCATTTGATTAGCAGTAAACAGGTGTGTCTTCAGGATATCCTCATGAGCTTTTCAATATAATTATCCACAGATACTCTATCTGCAGTAGGGTTGTGGAGATCAATCAACAGGTCTTCAGGTAATCTCATGGCTCTATCAGTCATAACCTCATAGAGTATGCACTGGGTAGTTGCTGCAGGAGTGCCCTGATTGCCATCAATAGTAGTGGCAAGAAGGAATCCAAGCCTAGGGATTATCATCAATGAATTTCCATAACATCTGTTTGATTCTTCTGTATGCTCTTTCTACCTGGCCTGAGGATTGAGGATGGTAGGGGATATGGCATTTCTGATCTACTCCAAGTAGTTGGAGTGTCTGCTTCATAAACTGGTTCCCTGGTCTGAGGTCTACATTAAGGGTAGGCCCCACCTGGAGAACAATTGATCCACCAGGATCTTGGCAGTTATCTTTGCCTTATTATTCTTAGTGAAATGCTTCGCCTTCATAGAAAACAAGCCTGTGACAACAAATGCATACTTGTTGTTCTTGCTGGAGTTGGACAAGAGGCCAATGAAATCGATTTGTATCACATTCCATGGTTCAATTTACCTTTGTGGCAACAATTTGGTGTTTCTTTTCCCTGATATTGGGTTATTCTGGGCACACACTATGCAGTTGTCCACATAGTGCTCTTTATCTTTGCCATACCATGCAACCAGTCGATGGTTTTGAGTCTCTGGAGGGTGTTGTCTGTCCTTGGTGTCCACCAGAGGGTTATCATGAAAATATGGATGAATTCAGTTTTGCAAAACTGTGGTGCAATCCACAATATATCACCTGTATCTTCTTTTCAATACCAGATGCGCTTTTGATCACTAGACAAAAAGTGCATGTTGTCAGAGTGTCTCTTGTATGGACTCCCAACAGGTAGTTCCTGTTCAATTCCCTTGTCCAAGAATTTGAACACATCTTTTAGTTTTGGTCAGATTTCTGTGTAGCAGAAAGGTCCAGTGGAGGTTCTGGTACTGGTTTCTGCCTAGTGTTGGCCACTAGAAAACAGCTGCCACAGCTACTGGGTGAGTCATTGTTCATGTCTCCTCCTTCAAGCACCTGCTTTGGCAAGCAAGTCCATTGCGATTGTTGAATTCATGGTAAGGGTCTGATTTACAGTGAGCCTTTACCTTGTGGATATACAGTTTGTAAGTAAACTGTTGTGTCAGGGTAATGTATATATACACAAACAGATCCCTGTACTTGACAGGTGTGCCATCAGAAGATATGAAGTTATTTTCTCTCCCAGAATGGTAGAAACTCAGTAAAGGGATAAGCAGACCCAATTAGAGTCTGAAAAGTTGATGGTATCTTTGTCACCATGGGGTATGACTTCCAAAGCACAGGCCACAGTTGCCAATTCAACATACTGTGAGGAGATGACAGTGCATTTCCTAGAAATGTGCCTGAAATTGTCATCTTGATCTAATATGAGCACCCCAAATCCCATTATTTGTTCTCCATCCACTAGGAGGCAGAACCGTCTGTAAGATGCGATACATGCTGGTATCTTTAAAACATCTGGTGTAGCCAATGGAATAGTCACAGCTCAGGTAAGTCAGGAGGTTGGAGTGCTGATCATGGGGCTTACCTGTGTAGAGTAGGGCATGGGCCAAGATTGATAGCATTTTTCAGCTAGTACTTTGATGTCTCTGTCCTGCAAAAGCAAAGACCAGTGAGTAAATCTGATGTTGGAAACTGAACCATCTTTTACTTTGTCTGAAAGCAAGAAGTTGGTAGAGTGTGACAGGTATGCAAAACAATGGGATCATACCCAATGCTGTACATAAAATGTTTGACAGCCCAATAGGTTGTCAAGTATGTTCTTTCACAGAGACTGTACTTTCTGTCTACTGGGGACAGCATATGAGATGCATAGGCAATAAGCCTGAAATACCCATTGTACATTTGTGCCAACACTCAGACATGGCCACATCAGATGTGGCAGTTTCTAAATGAAATGGGGTATTTGGGTTAGGATTGATTAGTGCTGGGGCTGAGGCTAAGACCTGCTTGAGCTGTGTTACAGCTTCAGTATGAGTGGGGCCCCATGTCCATGGATGTCCTTTTCAGAAGTTTATACCATTCCTGAGAAGCATCTGAGAATTGCCACGCTAGTAGGAAGTGGCAGCTCTTGACAAGCCCTGGATCTTCTTGACAGCTGGGCTTCTACTTTGTTGTCTGTGATATGCAGGCCAAGGAAGATGACCTCTTTTTCACACAATTGTGCCTTAGAGGGTTGCACTTGAGGCCTGCTCCTTGAAGACAGACAGAAGTTCATCTAGAAGGGCCAAATGATCTTCTTTCATGATGGTTGCTAAAAGCAAGTCATCCACATACTTCAGGAGACATTGAGGTGTGGAGAACCCCTGCAGGGCATCCCTCATGTGGAGATGGAAGAGGAAGGGCTGTTATGAAAGCCCTGGGGAAGGCAGGTACAGGTGTACTGGCATCCATCGAAGGTGAAAGTTGTATTGTCTTTCCTGTGCTAATGGGAGTGACTAAAACTCATTAGAGATGTTAAGAGCCATGAACCACTTTTGTCAGGTGTTAACAGCTTGAGCATATCAGGTGCTGATTCTACAATTGGGGCACAACTGGAGTAACTTGATTACATTTTCTGTAGTCAGTTGTGAGTCTCCAGGCTCCATTTGTCTTTTTCACAGGCAAATAGGTGAATTAAAGAGGAAACACAGATCCTAATCACTTCTTGCTGTAGCAGTGATTGGATGGTCTCCCTCAGTGATGGCAAGGCTTCAGCAGGGAATGAGTACTGCTTTTGCCTCACAGGGTCAGGCCCTGTGATTTCAATGGTAGTGTGCATCCTACCACAGTCATGCTGATTGATGGCAAACACATCAATGTGTTTGCAGCAAGGGTGCAAGTTCAGAAAACAGGTCATGACTTTTGAACAAGGCCATGATGTCATACTCCTTGTTGTTATGGGAGATGGCTGCCACCATGTGCGAGTCTGGAATGGCGACAGCATGACATTGTCCTTTGATCTGAAGAAGTAGCCTGCTGGCTGGGTCCTCTACACAGCTGTGTGGTGCTAGAGAAGTCAGTTCCCAATATGCTGGGGGTAATGATGTAATACCATGAGGTCAAAAGCAAAATCAGTTCTGTGGTGGCCCACCACCACCACAGAGTAGAGGAACAGATCAGTAGGCATGTATCCGGTACCATCTACACCCTGGGTGCTGGTCTTCCAGCTGGTAGACCAATCAGATGAGACTGGGTCCTCATCATGGAGGACTGACATGGCTGCTCTGGTATCCAGAAGAATGGTAAGTTGGCAGCCCTGTCCATGGCCTTTACACAAGGCCATCCATTTGTGTCAACAATCAAGTCACTTACAATCCGGACTGGGGCCTGTAATTGTCAGTCGGTATTTTCAGAATCATCATCATCATCCTGTTCCTGGAATCTGAGGCCTGCAGGAACTTTCAAGGCCTCTGTATGTCTTGCACAGAATACAAATGTACCTGTGATGTCACAGGCCCTGCAATGTAGCCTGCACTCATGGTTTCTTCTTGGTTGTCACATCAGCCTGGCCAGTAACCAGTGCCACAAAGGATTCTTCCCTTGGCTGTTCTTTTGTTCTGCAGCGAGGCCAGGAAAAGGTTCCCCTGACCACATGGCTGTCCAGCAGCTGAAACAAGGGCCACTATAGTGCATTTTCCCTTAGCTTCCCTCTCAGCATGGATTTCCTCCTGCAATTTGTGGAGGTCTCATTTTCCTTCAAATCTTTTGTTAGCTAGGGCCATTACAGTTCTGGCTGTTTGCGTTTTGATTTTCCAGTTGCTCATGTCTCTGTTCTTGCTGTCTTTATAGTTCTGGTTCCCCACCCATGTGCAACTGCTTGTCATCAGAAGGGTATAATTTTCTGGTTGTTGCCCTCCATGGTGTAGTGGGTTGGGACCTCCGGGGGCTGTATCACACAGCCACTTTGTTGGATTTGCAGAAACAAGGTTACGGAGGTAGACCTGATAAGCATGCTCCATTTTGTGAGAATATTTGCAAAGAGTTGGTACTTGGGTAAACATTGAGTTCAACCTTTCCCCACAAGGCTGGAGTCATGTTCCAGATGTACAAGTCCTTGTACTCAATTTGGTCTTGATCTGCATGTTCACCTGCTAGGCCTTTGCCAGTATTATATGTGAGCCATAACCATTGGTGGCAGGTTTGAGGATTTCTTTGGCATTCTGCTTAACTTATAGGCCAAGCAGGCTCCCACGATGCCGGGAGTTAAGCGCTATGAGGGCCATGGCAATGTCATCATAGACAAGGGTGTCAGAGTTGTGTACTGTCTCTGGGAGTTTGGCCCAGAGGGTGGATTGCTCATCTGTCACAAGACTTGAACCTGGTACTCGAGTTGGAGAAAGCTTCTCACAGAGGAGTGCACCTTCTCAAGCGGCAACTGAGATTGTCAGCTGGGCCCATCTGTCCTATCCTTTGGGCAATTTTCTGGACAGTGAGCAACTTGCAGGGTTTGTAATTATGCGTGGTTGCATTCAATTCAATACAGTACATTCCATGGTGCTGCGAAGAGCAGCTTCCGCCACTACGTTAGCGACTGCCTTGTTACGCAGATCCTGATTGACAGTTTCTTTGATCATTTTGTCAGTTTGGTCCCAGATGGCCCTCTTTTGGTCCTCTGGTACAGTAATGTTGCTGATAGCTTCCTGAATTAGGCTGTGAATCTCTGACTCATTGCCCCTGGTGAGAAGGAGCAAGCAGAGATGCACCACAGAATATAGACCTTCTGCCTGTGTCATGGGGCTGCCATCTTGGCATTGTATGTGGTTCTGCCATGTTTGTGTAGATGTGGTGATGCAGAGTGTGTGCTAATGTAGGCGCCATCGTGTGGATGGCTGGCGGAGTTACACCAACAAGGGGTTTGACTTGTGTGTGACGTGGCATGCCTCATCATCAAAGTCAGAGTCATCATCGCTGGGTGACACAATCTCAGTGAAACCTGTTCATAGCCTTAACATGGCTAGCAAGAACCTCCTGTTGATGGGGCAGCTTCACCACCTTTTCTTACACTTCTTGTGACAAACTCTTGCAGTGCTTTGCTCAATACTTTTTCAACCTCACGCTGCAACACTCTATACGTGGCACCCACTTCACGTTTTCCTAAGTTCTTTCTGAACTCATGACTCACATGCTGATACTCTTCTTTCAACTTGGCATTCTCCACTCTCAAACCCTCTTTTGTATCTCTCAAAATATTGTTCAAGTACACTGTTTCTTATCACATTTCAACCTTTCACAATCATCTCTTAACATACAAATTTCCCTCTCAGTGTCTTGAGCAGTACAGTGCAACAGTCTATTATTGGCATCACCGGGTGACTGTATCTCCTCTAGTTTCTGTTCCTTTTTCTGTAACTCTGATACCTGCAAGCCCATGTCTTTTTAGAGCAGCATTTTGCAGTTCAAGGAGGCACACCGCTGTGAGACCCCAACAGCGGTATATTGAGCTGCAACCAAAAGATCTTTAAGGTTGTATTTCTTGGTTGTTTGTTTGGACTCTAAGTATTGGTCAGATGTAAGCAGCAATGGTTTGTCTGCAGATTTTGCATCAACATGAAATCTGTCCATCCGCTATGGGATGTGAGGTAGTTTAAGACATTGAGTCTCATTTCATTGCAAAGCTCAGACATGACAAATAAGGAGTAGACAAACAAAGCAGTTGGAAAACTGGACAAAATACTTGGCAGTTCACCAACCACTTTCCAGTCTCCGGTGGGTGAGCGGTGATGCCAAGGTGATATGCTTTCACTTCGCAGAGGAATGTAAAGGGGTCTAGTGTGGGTCTGCCACCCGAGGACCAAGACAGTGTGGGTCTGCCACAACCATTACCACTGTAGAAATGCAATGCGTCCAAGTAGGAGAAAATTGCACTACACTACTCGACATTCAAATAAACTGAATGGAATCTTCTTTTTACCTTCTGACCTGAACATGCTTGCCAAATGTAAGGTGGTAATAAATAACCTTTCTCAGGTTCTTGGTGGAGCGGTACAAAGAGACAACAGACTAGTGGTACACATGTAATAAATTAAATTTTTTACAGGCAAATAATACAGGCTTGCTACCAGCAGTAAAACACTGGGAGAACTTCCAGTTTTCCTTATCTAGGTAAATGCATTCTCTCGTCTCAGAGAAACTATGTATTACACAGGGTCTTATGCCTGATAATTTCCATAGCCACTACTAATGAAGATACAAAAAAGGTATAATTGGCCAAAGAGGTGGCCTGAGTAAATATCCTAACATAAGAAGTTGCATAGCTTGCATAGATAGTAACACCATGGGATCTGTAAGTCCCAAGGTCAGTTACAATTACAGTGATGCACAAGCACTAAAGATGGGATTGTTGCCTTACTTATCATAATACAGTAAAATGGAGTGAAAAGCATCTCTTATGGCTAATATATATCAGCAAAACATAATCGAGCATATATGTGCATTAGTAAAATACAGTAGAACACAGATCCTGACACTTATGATTATATGATAAGTGTCTCTGCCTAAGGTTAGTACATATACCTACAAATATGTTGCTGTCCATGAGGAGCAGGTACAGTCAGGGATGCTGGACCATGGATAACAATGTATATTTAAGGAAGTGGACACCTACGGTATGTACCCTGGATAAAGGATGTAATTCTAAATTGTGTCAGGTGTTAGTGATGTAGTTTTGTTGGTGCTGAATTAAATACCATTTATCCACTTTAAAGACTGAGAAGCAGGATCTTTCATACACAGTACTGAAGGGGTGGGCACCAGATATTCTTGCTTGTTTAATACCCTATCCTATTCTGTCCTGTCCTGTCCTTTGCTATCCTATCTTAAGCTATCATACACTACACTAGACTATATATACATTATATTATATTATTTATTTCAAAAGTGTTACCAGGAAAGACATACTGAGCTGGAAAGACATACTGAGCTGGTTACAGTTTGTTTCTAGATGTGTCCTGGGGTGAGGGGAGAGGGAGAATCTGAATAGAAACAGTGAGGTTCAAAACTGCAAATAATACAAATAAAGGATATCATCATCAGTCTAGTCTAGTCAACAATTTTTGTATATCAAATTAGCCATCACAACATATACAGTACAAAACAAAATGGTAATAACATAATTTTAAAATCCATACAAGACAGTAATAAATATATCAGAAATATTGCAGTACAAAGTGTCAAGTTCTTCGACATTAGAAATTAGCCTCTAATTAGTACACCATACCTAACTCACTCCCAAGAGTTTGTTTTCTTATGTTGCCAATGGCTAGAAACATTTTGCAACTCTATTAATTGTCTCTTCACCTGCTATATGTATTAAAATAATTATCAGTAATTTCATATCAAAATTGTTTAAGCAAGAGTTAATATGTGGCCCAAGTCAACAGAGCTCTCTTTTGGTACCAGATACAATCCCACGTTACATGAAGCAAATTCTCTTTTCCCCTATTGGACAGCTACAGTCCTCCAGTTATTTATCTAATTTATTATATCTTACCTGAAGGATGTTACTTGGAAAATGTTCAAATTTGTAGGTTATGAAAATTTTGAGCTCATATTTTTCTAAAATTTTCAAATAGAACTTAAAGCCAAAGCCTACATTATTCATTGTGAACCATTTGGAATAGGCAGAATTTCCAATTATCGCTTCATCCCTTCTATTCCAGTATATACAAATCCTTTTAGTAATGTACCTTTTGTACTTAGGACTAATTAATATTCCCTTATCCAACCATATCTTCAGAACTGGAAGATTATACATATCCAGTTTTTCAGCAATGAATCATACCACAAGTTTTTAAAGCCTAAATCTTGCCATTTCTTTTTCTCTATTAAGCAATGATAACAGGGTGAATCTTTAGAAATTCTGTTAAGTCTTAGCCAGAATTTAATTTTCCTACAATCTGTAAATGCAGAAATATTAGTCAAACCCAACTCGGATCGAATGTAAGCCACAGGGCATGAGTGCCCTCGACCCCATAATTTTCTTAGTGCTTTAAACATTAGTATAGATGTATTTTGTATATTTTAGCATCCCATATTTCCATACCATATAGGATCGGTGTTCTATATTTAACCTTAATAGCTTGTAATAAAGGTTTTATGTTTGTGCCTCCATATTTATACTTAAAGCTTTCTAAACCTATCATTTTTTTATTTTTTTTTACGGTGGCAAGTTACTAATTCCAACTGCCATTTTCATGGAAGAGAATCCTAAATAAGTGTATGAATCCACTGCTTCAATTTTATTTTGACCTAAACACCAGTATTTTGAGGATTTGGATTTCTGCCCAAATACTACTACTTTGGTCTTATTTATATTGACAATCAGATTTAAATTATTTGATTCTTTCTTAACTAAATCAAGTTTCTTTTGGAGGCCTACCTTAGCTAGGAAAGAATGACAATATCATCAGCATAGGCTAGGGTTGCACAAGTATTATTAAGAATTTTGGGGAATCCAATTTAAGATTATTTAACTCAACTAGGAGATTATCTGTATAAAGAGAATAAAATAGAGCTAACACACACCCCTGGTGAACCCCTTTATTAGTCAAGACTGGTATGGAAAATTCACCCCCAATCCCAGACCTAACTGTAGCCCAAGTATTAGAGTAAAGGTTAGAAATTAAATGTACTAAATTTTCATCAATTCCTCTGACCAAAAGGATCTTCCATAATTTACTTCTAGATATCGAATTGAAAGCAAAGAGTAGTCTATAAAGGCTGCATATAATGTTTGTTTCTGGATTATTGTATATTTTTCCATAAGATGTTTTAGAATAACTTTATTGTCACATGTAGAGCATTTACTTTAAAACCATCTGATATATAAAAATTCCTCCTGTTTTTCTACTTCTGACATAAGTCTCTGAAGTAAGGTTTTAGATAGAATCTTCAGATTTATGTCTAGTAGACTTATAGGAAGGTACATTGCAGGGTCAGAGAGGGACCTTTCTTATGGATCAGTGCAATGTTTGCTCCTTTCCAAGACTTGGAAAAATTATTTTCCTTTATACAACCATTGTAAAATGAGTCAAAATGTACACCATAATTGTGGATAAGCTAGATATATTTCCACTGGGATCCCATCCGGGTCAGGTGCCTTTTTAAGTTTGAGTGTAATAATTGCCAACAGAACCTCATCGTAATTAAGCTGGATAGACGATGGGCCTGGCAAAATTTGACCCATTAGATTATTTTCTGAACTAGGGTCCCAAAAATATTACTGAAGTGTTCTTTCCATTTGGCCTTGGTTATATATATGTCAATGTTATATTTACTATAGTTCGTACCTTTGGTTACTAACTTCCAGAATTTTCTTGAGTCTTTCTTTTCCAATGCTTCTAGCATTTGGTCCCATAATTTTATTTGATGTGCTTTTTGATTGATTAAAATGTTATAGTCTTTTTACAATGGTTCAGTTTACCCAAATTGTTTCAAAGGATTTGTCAAATATAGTCTGTTCAGTTTCCTTTTAGTACTTTTACTTTTTACCTCCTTATCAAACCATCCTCCCTTAAACTCATATTTTATTCTTAATTTACCTGAGCTCCACAGCTTATCTTTAATTCTATCATATGTTAACTGGAGTCTTGATCAACACCTCACTACTCTGGCTCTTTTATGTTTTCCATCATATTTCCTATGGAATCCTGAATCAGATTTCAAAGCTTCTCCAAAGAATTATCATGCCAGATAATTATTTTGTTTGCTCTTACTTTGGTAAATGGGAGTCTATCAGCAGGGCTTACATCTTTATGGTTACCTTGTTCACTCACATAATAATCAGAAGGTGATCACTATCTACCGAGTAGGAATTTGTATCTGATCCCAGACATTTGGGGTCCTAACAAAAGTATTAGGTCAACAATTGAAGCCCCTCTAGAGTTTATATATCTCCATTCTCCCTCTGCATCTCCTTTTAATCTGCCATTTAATGGAAAAAAATTGTATTCTTTCATTATTTCAATCAAATTTTGTCCTGAATCATTAACTTTCTGATCTTTTGTTTTCCTTGTTTGTAAGTTCTCTGAATAATTGTATGTATAGTAAGGGTTATCAATCAAACCATCAAAATCTCCTATATGAGTGTTTAGGTCACCTCAATTAACATACATTCTATTAGTATAATTCCTTAATAACATCAAACATTCCCTCTAGCTGGGTCCAAAATTCATTGCTGAAGAACCTTGAATTAACTGGTGGACAATAACAATTAATACAAATAAATTAAAGTTTTCCAGTGTTCACATTTACCAGCATGGACTCTCCTCATTTTATACAAGACACCTCCTTAATAGGATCAACCTTAAAATAGGATACAATGCAACCTGAACATCTGCCTGATTTTCCTTCTTCTACCTGGAGAAAAAGCTTCATACCCATTTAGGTCAATCTTCTCATCTTTTTCTTGCCAGGTTTCCTGGAACAGTAGCACATCAAATTGCCCAATAAAGGCCATCCAGTCTTTGTCTCCTGTTTTACTTTTTAATGCTGACACATTCCAGGAAGTTATAGATAGACCCTTATTAATGAGCCCATCTACATAATTTGACTTGTCTATGCTAATGGACTTATCTAATATATTTAACTGTCAGTCAAAATATCCTGCCATTGTTTGGAATGTATCAAGTTATTATATTTTCTCTGTCTGGCATGTGAAACTCTCATGTGATCTTGTCTCAATAGTCCCCAATATCTCTGATTCTACCACAAACAAACCCATACTATCAATATAACTTCTTTTTGATTGATCTCTTTTAAAAGTTGTTAGCCTTTTATTGAGAGTTCAATCTGACTGTCACATCCACTCTACTAGCAAACAGTGCATGCTCTATCTCCAATGGAATCTGCAGAATATTCTTAAAGAAAGTAATAATAGTTTCATTTAATGTATAATTATTTTCACCCTCCATTTTATCCAGTCCATAAAGGCTCAGTGAAATGCAATCTACTTCATTTTCAGCTGGGTCTTTTTGTATTTATTAAACATATGCCTGTTGGAAAAGCTGATGTAAAATCCATGTTATTAACACTCAAACTATTGAGCCAGACATAGTTAGCTACTCTTGCTGAAGAGATGAAAACTTCCACAAGACAGGCAAAGTTTAACAGAATTTGTATACCATCTATTATATCATCTTCTAGAATATCTATATCTAACAATAATTTAATCGTTCTCTCATTAGCAAGGCCACTGATTTTCGGTTTTACCAGAAAACCGGTAAAATTCAGAATTAGAGCTGCCTGAGCACCAGTAAAAACAAAGATTTCATGGAATCTGGCATTTTATATCAGATCAGTAAATCTACAAAACTTGTATTTTTCTTATAATTGCTTCCTGTACTATTTTCAGTTTGCTTTATTTAATGCTCTGTATATTAAGCCTTCTTTTATTCTGATAATTTATGCACATACTAAAAGAATGATAGCAGAATCCTGGTAAATTCAGAAATTAGAGTAACAATCACTGGTGCAATTCCGAATCTGATGTCTTGAAAACAGAATTTCATTGTTTTAATCAATGTAAATCAGTGGCCTTGCTCATTAGTAAGTTCAAAGACTCAGTGGTACTTTTCAATGAGGTCTGGGGACCTAAAACCTTATAAAAGGTTGTTTCATGTCATCTTCTATTTCAGTTACTACTGACCTCTTTTTCTATGATTTGGCTTGTGTTTCTTGACTCTCTCCTACTAAGTTTGAACCACAACTTTGAATTCCAAATTACTGGTTGAAGTATTTTATTTTAGTTTTCAACATTTCCAACTGTAACATTAACATGTTGGAATTTGGAATCTCTTTGCTAGAGATCACTGGATCTTCTTCTCTCACAGTAGTTTTTCCTCAATAACATTAATAGTATGAATTCTATGATTAATATTGTTTACTATCACTATGTCATTGCTAGCCCTTTCAATGTTTCCTTCCTGTTTCCTTTTCTGATTTAAACCTGCTTCCTTACTTTGCATTATTATTGTCATTTTAGAATGTTTGTTTTCCTATTGCTTCTTCCATTTCCTTTCTTCTTCTTTTTTTTATTTGTTTTCTATTTTGGATTGGCGAGTCAGGGATTACTATCATACTAAAATCAGGCCTCTGGTTGGCAATCTCAAGATTTGTTTCCTCTACCTTCCTATTTTCCAGTTGTGAATTGTTCCAAATATCAAAGCTACACTAAGTGCTTAACATTGCAATCTAATCTAGCCACATCTTCCCTTATTTGTTCAATTAAATTCTTACTAGTTAATAACTGCTCCATTAAAAGTACATTGCCATAGGCTGATGGCCTAAAGATTCCATTAAATCATCACAAAAAAATCTGTTTTATATAGAGATTTCTTTATAGATTTGTCAATTTCTGGATTAATTTTTACACTACATATACAGTTTCCCATTTGTGAGTTTGTCTCTCTAATTGTTTCAACCCTTCTATAGTATTACATGAGTCAGTCATAATCCTCTTTAGTCCTGAATTTCTGCCTCTACAATCTCTTCCCCAGTACTACAGCTATATAAGCAAGATCTCTTACTACAAGGAGGGCGAAAATAAGGTAGTAAGCATAAAGATTAACAATTAACAAAATGTGCTGAAGCAAAAGAAGTGAGGTAGGCACACTACAATGCAAGTGCTGCAGGGGAGCTGTAATTTCTGCTTGGGTGGCATTGGCAGCCTCCACTGTAGGAGGACTGAGGACACATCAGGAGGCCATGTCAGCGGCAAGCAGGGGACCATAGATGGCCACATCAACGGCAAAGGGGCAGTGGGTGGCAGCCCGCACTGCTGAGCCAGATCGGCAGGACAGAAAAGGGATCTGTGTCAGTTGCGCCGGTGGTTGAGAGTAGAACAGGATCCCATGGACCAGTCACAGCTCAGGGTACCAATTTCAACAGAGCTGCTGGGCTTTAAAGCTGTGAGCCCAGCCACTAAGGACATTTGCAGGGGCTGTAATTTTTCCCACCATCTCTGCACCACCTCCTTTATTAAATACTCTGCTGGCACTACCCTTAGTGTGCAGCCCATATCCAGAGGGGCCAGGAGGAGTTGCAGTTCTGATCTGGAAAAGGTGGCAGCTTGATCTGTGCTTTGGCTGTAGGAGGAGCATTGAAGAGCTGACTCATTATGATCTGAAGGACTTTAAGGTGACTGTGAACTTTGGGAGTTGGTACAAGCTGGGCAACTGCTTTTTGAAGTATCTATCTTTATACTGTGGGTCTGCTGCTTTTGTAAGTGTCTGACTTTCGTTGTAGCTTTATTTTTAAGCTGTTGCTCTGGGGACCTAGCTAAGTTTCCGTAAAAAAATGTTTCCTTCGGATGATACAAGCTGGGCAACTAGTCTCTGTATGTGTCTATCTTTAAACTGTAGGTCTATTGTTAAGCTACTATTCTGGGGACCTAGCTAAGTTTTTGATAAGAATTTTTCTTTTAGGATAGGAGAAGCTCTGGAGGTAATCAATAAAACGGGCAGAATAGTGGGGTGTAGTGGTTGTGGAGCAGCGTTTTCATGGCAACATTATGGAGGTTTAGGGTTGTCTAATTTGTATTAGATTGGGGTAGTGGGAAGTGGAATTAAGCAGACTTAGGGGAACTGAGGGAGATGGGGAAGATGATTAGGGTGGGAGAACATAAAAGTACAGTCACGGGATGTGAGGCCTACTGGTGCAATTAGGGGGTGTGGTGGGGAAGGGTGGGGCCATGATCTGAAGTGTCCTTTTAGGGGAGTTGAGGAAATAGCGGTTCAAGTCCAAATAATGGGGACTGGATTGCAAGCAGGTAGTGGGGATCTCGGGAGGTTGGGAGAATAGGGCTCCAGTTAGGGGTGGAGACAAAGAGTTCAAGCTAGGGCAGACACATCAGCATTTCATGGTGACAAGTCATGTGCTGGAGTGGGATTCCATTGGCTGATGGGCTGGGGATGGGACCTCAAGCTGAGGTCAATACCTCAGTAGAAAGAGAGTAAAGTCATACTCTGGGTGAGAAGTAAGATGGGGCAGCAGAGTATGTGGGCCATGGGTGGCAGGGAGGGAGGGAGTTTGGGGGTAGAAGTGGGGGTGTGAGGTGCTAATATTAATGCAAAGGGGAGCAATGAACAATGGGATAGAGGTGGCAGGGTGGGAGGGAGGGGTTCAATTGAAAGAATGGGGATGGGAGGTGAGAATATTAATGTAAGGGGAGCAATAAGCATGAGAAGCACCAGGTCCAAGGGGGGAGATACTGGCATAATGGGTCAGAGTGAGCAGTGGGGACTTTTGATGTGGGTGGTGCATGGAGGGAAGGGTGATAGAGGGCCCAGAGGAGAGGGTCAAGTACCTTGATGGGGAGGGGCAGATGGTAGTGCTGCTGGGGCAGTTCAGAATGGTGAGGTGGGGGCTGAGTGGTGAAAGATCAGACAACAAGGATAATTGGTCCAGGGGTAGAGGCATCTGTTTACAATCTGATTGATCATATCATCAGTGAGAACAGAGGGGTAATGGGAGTGAGGGGCATGATGAGGGAGAGAGGCTCAAGAGTAAGGAGGGGTTAGAGGGTACCTGTTGGGGGACTCCAGGGGCATAAATTGGGATTAAATTGGGTGGGGAGGAGAGAGGATAGGCTGCACTGTTAGAGTCAAGTGCATATCTTGTTTGACTGTGCATAAGGCCAAGCACTTGGTGTATGCCTTGGTGAGGGACTGTAGAGGGTCCCCCACATCTTAGTGCACCTAGGCACAAATGACATAGAGGGTAACAGTGTGGAGGAGATACAGGCGAGGTTCCAGGAGCTAGCCAGAGTGTGTCATGCTGTGGGGTATACAGTCTTTTCTCAGAGGTCCTCCCAGTGCCTAGAGCCAGCGTGGAAAAAGCAGAAAATCATGGAGGTAAATGAATGGATCAGAGCGTGGTGTATGGCTTAGGGGTATGGGTTGGTGGGGGACAGGGTACAACTTGGGAGGACAAGGGCTGTATGCTAGGGACAGGCTTCACTTAAATTTGGTGGGGAGGGAGGTCTTAAAATGAAAACTGACCTAATTTGTTGAAGTTAGGTGGGGTTTAAACTGGTGAAGGGGAGGCTGGGGCTTAAAGCTGCTGTTGGCAGGTGCAGCAAGGGAGGATTTGGCCTTCTCCACAGGCACCTGACAGTGCGAGGAGCAAGTGCTTGCAGTTAACTGGTGGATCTAGGGCTGGGAGGTATGCATGGGCAAGGGCAGGGATGGAGGGTGATCCTGATTAATGCTAGAAGCTTGGGGACTAAGATGCCTGAGCTTCAGGCATTGCTGACTGAGGAAGATGTAGATGTGTGGCAGTCACTGAAACTTGGGCCACACATCATCATGATTGGGACCTGAACTTGCTGGGGTACACTGTGTTCAGGAAGTACAGGGCTGTGGGCAAGGGGCAGGGGTGGAGCTCATCATTAGGAATGGTATTGATATATGCAGGGTGGAGGGCTGTGGGTAACATAGAAGCATTATAGGCTACCTTGAAGGTTCCTAGGGAAGGAAGGTGTGGTTTACAGACTGCCCTTGCAGGTAGAAGAACTCAAGGAGGGCCTGGTGATGAACCAAGAGCCCACTGTGGTCAGGGTGGGGGTAGAACTGTGGTGCTAGGTGACCCTCAACATGCTGGGGTGGATTGGGGCACCATGGCAACTTCATCAAGCAGGGAGTAGCGCTTGCTGGATGTCTCTAAAATGCGTCCCTATCTCAACTGGTAGCTGACCCAACAAGAGATGGTCACATCCTGGATGTGGCCCTGTCTAAATGATGATTTGGTTAGGAACCTGGTTGTAGAGGACGACTGGCTGGGAGTGACCATGCCATGGTTTGGTTTTCCTAGACTTGGGTGGGGTGGAAAATCACACAAAATAGTAGTGGTGGACTCAGGGAGTGGACTTTGAGGGCATGGTGGGTGTTCTCAAGAGGCATTTGGAGGGATCAGACAGGGACATGGACACAGAGTGCCAGTGGGAGTTTATTAAAAGAGGACCTTGACGCCCACTAGGCCTGCACAAAGGTCTGGCACAAGTTTGGTAGGGCCAGAAAGCAGAGCTGGTGGACCAGAGAGGTTCAGGAGGTGGTGCGGAGAAAGAGCGGCTTATAGAAAGTATAAGCACTCATGAGGGGACACAGACAGAGAGGAGTACAATAGGATATCAAAAAGGTAATCAGGGTGGTGAGATTGGCCAAGGCGAAGGGCGCTGAATTTGGCACAAGGGATCAGAATGGGGAAAAGGATTCTTTAGATATATCAGGAAAGGAGGAATGTGAAGGGGTAGATTAGCAGACTAAGGTCAGAGAGTGGTGGGCTGAGAAGGCCAGAGAGCAGGCAGAGGTAGTCAAGAAACACTTTGCCTCGGTCTTCACAATGGATGATAGTGGATCAACACCACATGGGGGGAGTGCAGTCTGGAACTAAGGAAGGGGGGAGCTCTCTGACATTGAAATTCCTGTGGACAGAGCAAGAGAGGCTCTTAAATCCCTGAGAAGGGATAAGGCACCGGTCCGGATGGGATTCATCCCAGGGTGCTGAAGGAGATGGCAGACGTCTTGCTACACCTTTGGCGACCTTTTAATTCCTTACTTCAGACAGGTTGGGTGCCTCAGGATTGGAGGATGGCTCATGTTATGCCTATCAGAAAGCAGCTCACAGAAGGAGCTGGGTAACTACAGACCTGTCAGCCTGCTGTCGGTGGTGGGCAAGATGATGGATGCCATCCTGAAAGAGAGACTGGAGGTGTTTCTGTGGACACAGGGCCATCTGGACGACCACCAACATGGTTTAGTCCAGGGCAGATCATGTCAGACGAACTTGTGGAGTTCTATGATTGGGTAACAAGGGCACTAGACCAGGAAGGCCAGTGGATGTCCTCTATCTGGACTTCAGCAAGGTGTTTGACTCGGTGCCACTTCAGGGTTGTTAGGCAAGCTGGGGGAATGGGGTGGGGAAAGATGGTGGGGTGGATAGGAGCTGGCTAACTGGGTGGTTTCAGAGGGTGGTGATTGGGGAGAGGTATCAACTCCTAGAAGGATCAAGAAGCGGGTCCCACAGGGGTCAGTGTTGGGCCCACTCCCTGTTTGATGCTTACATCTTGGACATTAGAGATGGTGTTAGGAGTAAAATGAGCCTCTTCACTGATGACTCTAAGCTGGGGAGGTGGTGGATGGGGAAGGGGTAGAAGTGCCCTACAGGGGACCTGGAGACTCTTGAGAGGTAGTTATGCACTTGGAAGCTGAGGTTTAATGCTAAGAAATGAAGTGTTCGCCACTTGGGACTTAGGAATCCTGATCACGAGTACTTTTGGTGGTGAGGACCTGAAGGTTTCAGGGGGTGAAGGATCTTGGGGTGTTCATGGATGCCAGAATGAATAACACTGAGCAGTACAGGAGGGCTGTGGCTAAATTGAATAGAATGCTGTGGTGCATTGCCAGGGGATAACCTTGAGGAGAGGGAGGTACTGTACTTCTTCCTCTATAACTACCTGGTCAGACCGACACTTGAGTACATGCACAGTTTTGGCACCTGTACTTGAAAAGGACATTGCCTCTTGGAAGGAGTCCAGAGGAGGGTGACCAGGATGATACTGGGTCTGGGGAAAGATCCTATGAGGAGAGACTTGAGGTGCTGAACATGTACTCCTGGAAGAGAGGAAAGACAAGGGGATATGATTGAGGTCTTTAAATACCTAAAGGGAGTGAACAGGGTCAGCATTGATAGTCTGTTCCAATTAAGGGAGGAAGGGACCACCAACAGCATTCCATGAAGTTGGTTGACGGGAGGCTCAGGGGTGAGATGAGGAGACATTACTTTACCAAGAGAGTGGTGGCCCATGGAATGCACTGCTCATGGAACTGGTGGCTATTGATACATGGAGGTTCAAGAGGTGCTGTGACAGATATATGGGAAAGATAAACTGGGGAATACCAGAAATGGAGGCGTAACTTGGTGGGGGATTACAGGTGAGGTGGTTGGGCAGCAACGGCATCTGGATTGTATGCTACAAATTGAAGCAGACTCGATAGACCTTTTGGCATACTCTGCTGGCATTTTAGTGTGTTAGTATGCTGAGGGAGAACAATTTATGTTGTGTTTGTTACGTTACCATACATTATGTGATGTCATGTCATGTTACATCATATCATATTTATACTATATTATATGATATTATATTGTATCATATTATGTTATCTTTTGCAAAAATTTGTGTTAATGCACCAGTTAGGATTCAATTTAATGCAACAAAAGTAGCGAAATGTGGCATTAGGGTTTCCAACCCTAACTCCCTCACCCCCAGCCCCCCACAGCAAAAGTAAAAAACATTAGAGTTTTGGGTCTTCTGAGTCTTGGTGAATCAGTGGTGGAGTATTCCTTGGGGTTATAAATCCTAATGCCACCCCACCCCAGAGCAAACAAGGTCAATGTGATCTTTTTTTTCTTCATACAGGGCCCTAGGGTTCTGTATGAAGAAAGGTATAGCAGATTTTGGTGGCAACCTATGACAAGACATACTTCTTACCTTTAAAGAGTGTATCAGCATGAGGCACTGACTTGGGGCTGAACCTTGTGCTTCAGACAGGAGGCTATGGGCTGGTGGGGAGAGGTGAAAATTAGGGTTGACACCTCAAGGAAGGCCCCACTACTGATTCACCAAGACTCAGGAGAGTCAAAACCCTAACATTTTTTCCTTTGCTGCTTGGGAGGGGTGGGGGTGAGAGTTAAAGTTGGCAATCCTAATGCCATATTTCACTACTTTTATTGCATTATGTTGAACCCTAACTGGTGCATTAACAGAGTTTTTTGCAAAGAATATATATATATATACATAATTACTGGTTACAGTGTTTATCAACCTGATAACCATTAGTTTTAAAAGCCATAATAACTGGCTTAGCGATATTAACTGGTTTCCTGTCATTACAGAACTCTGTAATAACTGGGTAACTGTTGATATCAGTCAACACTGTTCTCATTTTCTAAGGATCTGCAATATTTGAAAAGGCTCAGATAAAAACAGTGTCTAATAATTTTCAGTTTTAATATTAAAACTGGCTGTGAAATTCACTGGGTATGGTACTGTGATTACCCTCCCTGCACGTAGCTTGAGGCAGTGCAGCAGCTTCTTTCTTCCTGCTTGTATGCAAGTGTCAGTAGGTCTATGGAGGCAGTCTTTTTCTTTGGTGTCTGGTGAAAACATATGCACTTTCTTACTAACGTCTTCTCTCACCCCCCTTTGTTTTCCCACAGATTCAGCTTTATGATTACTTTGCTACCAGCTGAATGCAGTCAAGGCTGAAACTTCAAAGGCTATTCATGAAGACTTGAGCTTCGTTTAAAAGGCTGATCCCAGGCTTGCATCAAGCCTGTGGCTCATTTTTGATGCAACTATGCCAAAACTATTTGCCACAACTGCACCCAATTTTATATTGTTGGTGCAGTTGCGGCACTTTCTCTTACTTTGATGGCAGCTTGCACTAAATATTTGGTGCAAGCCCCATAAAAAGAGTTCTTCGGTGCCACAAGTTAGACCAGGGAAAAGCTGATCTAACTTGTGGCATTTGGCACTAAAGATTGAAAATCCTGATTGTGGCCAGCCCAGTGGTGCTAAGGGTTGAGGCACTGGATGCCACATCTCACACCACACTGGTGGGAGGTGGGGCTGAGAGATGATTGTAGTAGCGTTGGGCTGCCTTCATCTCACAGATTGGGGAGGCAAGTGTCCTCATCTCAGATGACACTCAGTGGAGGCCAGATGTCAGAGCAAGGGAGGGCTGGGGACTGACGAACTTTGAGAGGGTGGTAGAAGCATGCGGCTTCTGGAGGTGTGTGCACACCTCCACATATGCGTCTGCCTGTGCATGCCACTGTTCTGGGCAGGATTGGAGAAAACACAGAAAATGTATGTCTCCTTATGGACAATTGTGAGGGCCCTGGGGGAGAGGATGACAGGGTTGGGGCAGGAAGGGGAACCAATGACAGGTGTAGGTGTTCATGGGGAGCAAATTCTATATCCCCCATAAAAAGAAAATCCTGATTGTAGTTAGGAGAATGCCACAAGCTCTGTACACCACACGGTAGGTGCATCCGGGGCTTGTGGCATTCTCTTGGCACTAAAAATTGAGCTCTGTGTTTTCATTTGTTCATGCAGAATGTTTTTGTTTCTGTTTAAATGTCCTGTTGGTTTTCCTGTTTATACTTCAAAGAGCCAGACGTAAACCATTCCTGCAACTGCTAAGTACTGTTTTTAATTAGATGCAGTTTGACATGATTTTTTTCTGATGCATGATTTTAAAAGATTGTTATAAACGTGAGCATAAATAAACTTGCTGTCATGGATAAAACCAATAGGATCTGTAATCTGTGTTGCAGCAAGTGAAATTATATGTACTAGTGCTGACAAACACGGCAAATCTGTAAATTATAAAAATAAATTAAGCAGATGTATTTCTTACTTAGAAACATAGAAACATAGAAATTGTCAGCAGATAAGGACTGCCAGACCCATCCAGTCTGCCTGAAAACCCTACACTGGTTTGTGGCCTCTGACCCTACCTGGTCAATGGCTTTTCCACCCTCCTTCCCACCTCTATGGTACTCTTATGCCTGTCCCATGCATGTTTAAAACCCTCTGCTGTGCTCGCCCCACCACCTCCTGTGGCAGTCTATTCCACGTTTCCACCACCCTCTCTGTGAAGAAAACATCCTCACATTTCCACTCAGTCTGCTCCTTCCAGTTTCATATCATGCCCCTCATTCTTGTACATCTCTTATATTGGGTGATGTCCCCCCCAGCACCTTGTTAAAGCCCTCAAGGTACTTGAATGTTTCTATCATGAACCCCAGTCTCTCCTCTCCTCCAGTGAGTACATATTGAGGTTCTTTAGTCTCTCCTCATATGTTTTCTGGTGCAAGCCCTGTTCCATCTTAGTCACCCTTCTCTGGACCACCTCCACCCTGTCAATGTCCTTACGAAGGTGCAGCCCACAGAATTGCACACAGTACTCTAGATGTGGCCTCGCTAGCATTTTGTACAATGGTATCACCACCTCCCACTTCTGCTAGAGATATCTCTACCTATACACCTCAGCATGTCACTGATCCTCCCAGCAGCCTTTGTACTCAGATTAGACATCTTTAGGTCATCAGAAATTATAACCCCTAGGTCCCTTTCTTCCTTGGTGATAGTCAGCAACTCCCCCATCCTGTAGCTCTCCCAAGGGTTCCCTCTTCCCAGGTGCATTATTTTGCACTTCTTGATTTGAACCTTAGTTGCCACACTTCAGACCATTTTTCAAGCTTCTCCAGGTCCTTTCTCATTCTCTCCACCCTGTCCAGAGTATCCACCCTGTTTGCAGATCTTGGTGTCATCTGCAAACAGGCAGACCTTTCCAGTGACCATGACATGGTATGGTTCAATTTGGCCACTAAAACTAAATCATCCCATTCCAAGGCAAAAATATGGGACTTCAGAGGAGCTGATTTTGATAAGATGGCCAACAGAGTTAAGCTAGCCCTGGCAAGATGAAATACAGGTGATGGGGTATGGACAAAGTAGGCAAGCATTAAGAATGCAATACTTGAAACAGCATCCCATTGTGTTAGAGAGAAAAGTAAGAGCAAAGAAGGAGGAAACCACTTTGGTTCTCAACGACAGTAGAGAAGAGGTCACAGCCAAAAGGCCGGCTTTCAGAAAATGTGTATGGAAATGCAGCAGAACGAAGATAGGAAGCATACCAAATTTCCCTAAGGGAAGCAGGGAAGGCAGTAAGGAAGGCAAAGGCCCAAACCGAGGAGACACTAGCACGAACAGTAAAAAGAAGGAGACAAGACTTTCTATAGCTACATTAGTGAAAGGAGAAAGTCCAGAGGGGTATTGCTAAAATCAAAAGGGATAAGGGGAGTGTGTGGAGGAGGACCAAGGAAAAGCATCTATCCTAAATAGATATTTCTGCTCAGTATTTACTGAGGAGAAGGTAGAGCAGGGCCCACAGCTCAGCATCATGGACACAGGGGAGGGAGGTGTGCACTAGTCCCTTCACAAAAGAAAGGGTCCTACTAGAGCTCGCTAAGCTCAGGGTGGACAAGGCAATGGGATCTGAAGGCATACATCCCAGGGTACTAAAGGAGTTAAGGGTGGAACTAGCAGAGCCATTATCAGAACTGTTTAATGAGTCTCAAAGCACAGGAGAGGTCCCAGAAGACTGGAGAAAGTCTCATGTGATCCCGCTCCACAAGAGTGGTAGCAGGAAGGAGCCAGGAACTATAGACCAGTCAGTCTTGCCTCAGTAGTGGGCAAGATTATGGAGGCACTCCTTAAGGAAAGGATAGTGCAACACCTGAATCCATAGAACAGGCTCCAAGACAGCATGGGTTTACAACAAGAAGGTCCTGTCAAACTAATCTCATAGATTTCTTTGACTGGGTAACCAGAGTGGTGGACCAAGGGGTGCAGTTGATGTCACCTACCTTGACTTCAGCAAAGCTTTAACACTGTTCCACATAGAAGATTGATTAATAAGCTGGGTAGGCTCGGGTGGGTCAGGAGTTGGTCAGCTGGGTGACAAACTGTTTAGTGGGCAGAAAATAGAGAGTGGTGGTAAACGGTATATAGTCAGAAGAGATGCAAGTCACAAGTGGGTACTTCAGGGATCAGTTCTGGGATCAGTCCTCTTCAATATCTGCATCAGTGACATTGCAGATGGACTGGAGGGTAAGGTTTGTCTGTTTGCAGATGACACCAAGATCTGCAACAGAACAGATGATCCAGATGGGGTGGGCAGAATGGGAAGAGATCTGGATAAACTGGCAAAATGGTCAAAGAGTGGCAACTGGGGTTTAGTGCAAAGAAGTACAAGATCATGCACATAGGGAAGAGAAACCAGAAAGTGACCGATAGGTCGGGAGGGAGTTGCTGGCAATCATAATGGAGAAAGAGACTTGGGCATCATCATCACAGATGATCTGAAATCATCCATAGGCCTGTACTGTATCACTAAAGCAGTAGGTAAGCCTAGAGGGCTGTTGGGGTGTATTAGTAGGGGTATCTAAGTCTTAAGAGGGAGGTAAATCCCTCTTTACAAGACACTGGTTAGACCCCATCTGAGTACTACATGCAGTAATGGACGCTGTACCTGCACAAGGACGTTAACAAAATGGAGGCAGTCCAGAGAAGGGCAACCAAAATGGTGCTGGGACTGCATCAGAAAACATATGAGGACAGATTAACGGAGCTCAATATGTATACCCTAGAGCAAAGGAGGGAGAGAGGTGATATGATCGAAACATTCAAACATCTTAAGGGCATTAACAAGGTGAAAGAGTTTAACATGTTTCAATATAAGAAAAATGCAGGACAAGAGGACACAGCATGAGATTAGAGGAGGCCAATTAAGGGGTAATGTGAGGAGTTCTTTTTCACGGAAAGGGTGGTGGATGCAAGGAATGGCTTACCTCAGGAAGTGGTGGATAATGAATACAGTGCAGGGCTTCAGACAGTCATGGATTGGCATAAGCAATACAGATGAGTATTTTTTATTTATTTTAGTCTTTGTAACCGGGTAAGACCCACTAGGTACAAGTGCCTGTTTTCAGGGGCAACCTGGGAGCACTGGCGTGTTAAGGACTTGCTCAGAGTCCCACAGTATGCAAGTGGAGGTTGTGAGAATCAAACCAAGGCCTGGTCTGCTGGATGTATCAGGCTCATTCACACCTCCTTCCTCTAATCTCTAGGCTATACTGCTGCAGCCTAGGTAGGCCATTGACACAGTACAGGCCTATGGCACATTCATAAGGTAGAAAAATGGGCAGACTGGATGGGCCTTATGGTCCTATCTGCCATCAACTTCTATGTTTCTATGTTTCCAGTCCAACCACAATGTCACTAATGAAGACATTAAACAGAACTGGTCCAAGGACTGATCCCTGAGGTACCTCACTGGTCACGCCCCTCTCCCTTGATTGGCTCCCATTTACCACCACTCTCTGCTTCCTATCCATTAGCCAGTTTCTAACCCAATTTACCACCTTGTGCCCCATACCCAGACTACTCATTTTGTTGACCAGCCTTTTATGTGGGACAGTGTTGAAGGATTTGCTGAAATTGAGGTAGGCTACGCCTACCGCCTCCAATTTACTTCCCTTGTCACCCAGTCAAAAAATCTATCAGATTCATCTGACATGACCTTCCTACTGTGAATACATTTTATCTCAGATCCTAGGCACTTCTGGAGTCCAAGTGTGCCATGATTCTTTCTTTCAGTATTGCCTCCATGATCTTACCCCTACTGTGGTGAGGCTGACTGGCCTATAGTTCCCTGCCTCCTCTCTACTACCACTGTTGTGTAAAAGGACTACATGTGCCCTCTTCCAGTCCCTCTGGACCACTCTCTGTGTTGAGTGACTCCATGAACAGTGTGCAGAGATACCGCTAGCTCTCTTCGCAGCTTCCTTAACATCCTTGTGTGTATGCAATCTGGTCCCATTGCTTTGCCCACCTTCAGTTTTGTGAGCTTCTCCAGGACTGCTCTACTGTGAATTGACTTGTATTTACCTCTCCCCCCCCATGTCTGTTACCCAACTGTGGTCCCTGACCTTCCCCATCTTTAGTGAATACTGAACAGAAGTATTTGTTCAGTATTTCTGCCTTTTCTATGTCTCCCTCCTTACAGTCCCCAGTATCCCCTTTATATCTACAAGAGGGACAGGGAGGGTAAAGAGGACAAGGAGTAGCTCTCACATAAGGGAAGAAATGAAAGCAATAGAACTAAAGGGTAAACAGGAAAGGGAGAAGGCACTGTGGGTCACTCTGGAGACAGGAAATGGCACCACAATCCACACACAGGGTTGTTTACAGACCCCCATCTCAGGGGAGGCAATGGGCAAGAAAATGATAGAATAATCCTTACAATGGCAGAAAAAGGAGAGATATTGTTGATGGGGATCTGAATATGCTAGATGTTAACTGGAGCACCTTTTACTGCAGCCACATTTAAGAACAGGGTCATTCTCAATGTCCTACAGGGGCATGCCTCAGACAGCTAGTGCTGAAATCCACTCAGGAGGGAGCAATCTTAGACCTGGTACTTTCAGATGGGGATGGAGAGAGGATCTCTGATTTAGAAGTGGGTAGCAATCTGGGAACAAGCAACCACCAAACAGTGTGGTTCACAATAAACACAGCTGTAGAGTCAAGGCATACAAAAGCAAGGGTGTTGGACTTTAGGAGGGCTGACTTTGACAAAATGAGAGAGTGCCTCAGAAAAGCACTAGCAAACAGGCAAGAAGGAAGGGTGGAAGAATGATGGGAAAAATCAAACTACCTTCACTAAGGCAGCAAGCCTTTGTGTAAAAAAATCAACAAACCAAAACAAAGGAAAAAGCCACTATGATTCTCAAAAGAGGTGGCAGAGAAGGTTAAGGAGAAAAGGACAGCATTAAGGAAATATAAGGAAACACATAAAGAGCAGGACAGAGAACTGTATCAATTAAAGCAGAAGGAGGTCAGGAAGGCAGTCAGCATAGCAAAGGCCCAAACTGAGGAAAAGATAGCCAACTCTGTTACAAAGGGGATAAAACCTTATATAGGTACATTAGGGAGCGAAGAAAAGACCAAGGAGGGATACTGAGGCTTAATAAAGGGAGGAATGTGGGAAGAGGGTGACAGTGAAAAGCAGGATACTGAACAAAGGTATCGACTGCTACCTGGCTAATATGATAAGCGACTGACACTACAGCGAAACAGCAGCAGGTCACTGTAGTGTTGGTGCGGACTCCACCACTGTCTTGATGGGGAGTTGCACCCCACCCAAACAACTCTAACTCGGAGTTGGATAGTTTAGTAGGGGTTGGGGAACAGCCCCCGTGTGGGGGGTTCAGGGCAAAGCCCCACAAAGAAAACAATCTCCGCCTGGACTCTCATACTGGACTGCAAAATGTGGTCGAGGCTAAGGGCTGTTACATCAGTCGATGAAAATTTGTCGACCGACCATCATGGATCCCTAAACTAATACTTCTGCTCAGTATTCAGAAAAGAAGAGGAGGAAGAGGAAGCTAAACCAAACAATAGAAACACTCTGATAGGGGCAATACCAGTCCATTCACAGAAGAAAGGGTTCTGAAAGAGCTCTTTAAACTGAAGGTGGACAAAGCAATGGGGCCTGAGGATTCACCCAAGAATTCTAAAAGAACTAAGACTAGAACTAGTGACACCACTGACTACCCTCTTTAACAAATCATGGAAGGATGGGGTGGTACCTGAGGACTGGAGGAGGGCAGAAGTGATTCCACTTCCCAAAAGTGGGAGCAAGACAGAGGCAGGAGACTACAGACTTGTTAGTTTGACCTCAGTGGTACAGAAAATGATGGAATCACTTCTGAAGGAAAGAATTGTTGAGTACCTAGAGGCCAGTGGGGCACAGGACCCAAGGCAGCCTGGATTCACAGTGGGAAGATCATTTCAGATGAATCTAATAGATTTTTTGACTTCGTGACCAAAGTAGTAGACCAGGGAGGGGCTGTGGACACGGCTTACCTAGTTTTAGCAAGGCATTTGTCACAGTCCCACACAAAAGATTAATATACAAGTTAGCCAGTCTTGGAGTGGGTCCCAAGGTTGTAGTCTGGGTAAACAATTGGCTGGACAAGAGAATTCAGAGGGTAATAGTAAACAGAGTCCACTCTGAAGAAGGGGTTACTAGCGGAGTACCGCAGGGTTCAGTACTGGGACAGGTCCTCTTTTATGTCTATATAAATTACATTGCAGAAGGACTGGAAGGAAAAGTATGTCTCTTTGCAGATGACACAAAGATCTCCAACAGAGTCGATACAGAATGTGGGGTGGAAAGGATGAGAAGAGACTTGGCAAGGTTGGAGGAGTGGTCATAAAATATGGCAGCTTAGATTCAATGCAAAGACGTGCAAAGTAATGCACCTGGGAAACAAAAATCCAGGGAAGGGTACATAATGGGGGTGAGATACTAACAACAACAAAATGGAAAGGGACCTGGGGTAGTCATATCAGATTATCTAAAGGTGGGCAAGCAATGTGAGAAGGCGGTAAGGAGCTGGGGGATACTGGGATGCATGGGAGAGCCATCACTAGTAGAAAACATGAAGTTGTTATCCCTCTGTACAGACAGTTGGTGAGACCCCATCTGAGTACTACATGCAGTTCTGGAGACCCCGTCTCTGCAAGAACATAGACAGGATGGAGGCTGTCCAGAGGAGGGCAACTAAAATGGTGCAGGGTCTGCACCAGAAGACATACAAAGAGAGATTAAAGGAGCTTAATATGTATACTCTTGAGGAAAGGAGGAGGGGGGACATGACAGAAACTTCAAGTACCTCAAGGAATCAACAAAGTCCGAGAGTAGCATCTTTCAGAAAAAGAGATGTGCAAGGACAAGGGGCACAATTTGAAGATGGTGGGGAAGCTCAGAAGTAATGTGAAGAAGTATTTTTCATGGAGAGGGTTGTGGATACATAGAATGGCCTTCCTGAGGAGGTAGTGGAGTCAAAAACAATGGGGAATTCAAGAATGCATGGGACATACTAAGACAGTTCTAGTGGGGGTAGGAGGAAGTAAGCTGTCGATTAACTAGGATCTGCAGCTTATCCATTAGGTAGGAAATGGGCAGACTAGGTGGGTCAAGTGGTCTTTATCTGCTGTCAAATTCTATGTTTCTGTGTTTTAATGTTTCTATCCCTTACAATCCTTACAATCCCTCCCTGGTCTTCCTTCTTTCATTAATGTACCTATAGAATGTCTTGTCCCTTTTCTTCACTGTCTGCACTAATCCTTTTCGGTCTGTGCCTTTTGCTCTCCTAACAGCCTTCCTACTTCCATTAGATTCCTTTGGCACACCACCCTGTCCTCCTCCTCCCTTTGAGTCTCCTTATAGTTCCTGAAACCTGCCCTTTTGGCCTTACCTTGTCTGCCACTTCTCTCGAGAATCACAGTGGTTTCCTTCTTCTCTTGCCCTTATTTATCAACCTGATGCATTGGTTTTCCACCTCCTCTATGGCTCTCTTCAGTTGTTCCACTGCTCCTCAGCTCCCCTCCTGTCTCTCTTCTCACCAACTTGTGTTTGTTCACACACCTTGGTGTGTGATATGATTTTAAATGTTATTTATTTTATTTTTATTTACTTAATTTCCGAATAATACCTTTGAGCTGGAAGCTCATTTACAAAGGTTCCGTCAAGATAAAAACTGACAAGTAACAGTCAAACACAAAAATTGGTGCAATGTTACAGGAGTAGCTTTACATTCAGACAAGTAGTTGATAAAATGCATCATAAAAATAAATTCAGATTTACAGTACAAATTTACATTCAGACAGATACATATTTATTAAGCATGTATAAAAGCAGTCAATTCTAGACATTGTCAGGTGTATCACAGGGGTGGGTAGGGTAGAGACAGAGGTAGGGGAGAGGAGGATGGATGGAGAGTAGGGCAGGGAAATAGGAGGAGGGTGGAGCTGAAAGGTGGGTGGGGAGGGAGAGGAGGGCAGGCTGCAGGATGGTTGGCTGGGTAGGCAGGTGTGGGGGAGCGGAACAGGATAGGGAGCAGTGTAACCTAGGGTTGGCAGTCACAGTGGTTCAAAGAGGTAAAGTTTTGAAGCAGTTTTCTCTTAAATGGGCCAAGTTTAGGTTCATTGGCTATGTCAGGAGGAAGACCATTAAGCAGGTGGGAGCTCGGTTGGTGAAGGAAAGCTGTGCTAGTGACATTCAAAGAAAGGGACTTGCAGTGATTGACTGGACATACCTCTAGTCTGATGAAGACTGGTCACAGGGTTTAGGAGGATCTGGAACACTGGAGGTGTCAGGCAGAGGGAGTTTTCCCCAGTCCCTACCCATAGCTGTAGCTGCAGAGCAGCTCCTCACCCACTGACACGCATCAGACCTAGTGTTGCCCCTGGAAATCCCTGCCCATGGCTGTAGCCACAGGAGCTACTCCCCAGCCACTGAACTGCTGCATCAGACCGAGTGTTGCCCCCTCCCGGGCAGTCCCTACCCATGGCTGTAGCCACAGGAGCTGCTCCCGCCTGCCAAACTGCCGCCCAGACCAAGTGTCTCCCCTGGGCAATCCCTACCCACGGCTGTAACTGCAGGAGCTGCTCCCTGCCCATCAAACTGCCGTTCAGGTACGCCTTGCTGAGTCAACAACAGACACATTCAGCGTCCTGCCAGTGTTCTCAATTTAAACTTTGGCACCTTTTCTTCTTTTTGAATTGTGCATCTGTAATCAGGATTCCTAAGTCCTTCTCTGTGAACTGCAGACCCTTTTGCCCTTAATTAGAACTTTTAATTTTTATTAACTAATTCAAGCTCTCCTGATTTTTGCTCCTAATTTTTTGATTTCTTTGCAATCTGACTCTGAGTCCCCCTCTGGGAGCTGTGGGCTTTTAGGAGACCTTCAACACACAATCTGAACTTTAACATTATTATTACATAATTTTAGCTCCCCAGTTTAGCTCCTAATTGATTTTTCTTTCTTAAGTGGGTCGCACCTGGAAACGAGCCTCAGTTCAGTGTGCCTTTCCCAGTCACCAATTTTAAATAAATTAATAAATAAATAGGCTGCACATATCCTCAGAACTTATCATAGCACTCGGAGTTTGGAGCAAAAGTATTTTAAATGATTTCAGCTCTCCCAAATTAGTTCCTAATTGTTTTCTTTAAAGCTGCAAATTTATCTGAGAGGAAACTTATTTTTCTGACTGGAGTTCGTCTAGGCGCAGCACTCGGTAGTTGAAGCAGTTTCCTCTACGGATCTACAGGTGGTTACAGCATTGCCTATCATACCAGGAGCCTGTAAACCTTATGTAGTCCCTCTAGTCCCTGCTGGTCAGTGGCAACTTAATTTCTGCCCTAAATTTTTATTACTCCTCTGGAGCTCATCTAGGTGCTGCGCTGCAGAGCTGCTGTCTGCCATTTCTGTCTAACTAATGCTTATCTGTAGTTGTGTAGTTGGGTAGTGGGTGAATTTTGAGTTTTTACTGTTTGCTATATTATATTGTATTTTAGACCTGTCTGATCTTAACCCTGTACTGCTCTCTCACTGTCTGAGCATGGTTCCATTTCTTCTCAGCCTCCTCCTTCCTCTCTTCTCCTTTCTAGCCAACTATTCTTCTGCTCTCCAATCCTCTCTCTCCACTTCCGACTAGCCCTACCCTCTCTGTCAATCCATCCTCCTCCTTTCTCAATCTAGCCTCCTATCCCTTTTTATTCCACAGATTGAGTGTCACTCCCTGGGCAAACCCTACCCACGGCTGTAGCCACAGGACCTGATCCCCGTCCACCGAACTGCCACATCAGGTATACCCTACTGAGTCTCCAACAGACACATTCAGCACCCTGCCAGGGTTCTCAATTTGATCTTAAGCGCTCTTTTTCTTTTTGAATTGTGCATCTGCAATCATGACTCCTAAGTCCTTCTCTATGAACCATGGACTTTCAGCAGATCTTTTGCCCTTAATTAGAACTTTTAATTTTTATTAAATAATTCAAGTTCTCCTGATTTTTGCTCTAATTTTGATTTCTTTGCAATCTGGTACTGAGTCCCATCTGGGAGCCGTGGGCTTTTAGGAGACCTTTAGCTCACAATCTGAACTTTAGCATTATTATTACATAATTTTAGCTCCCTGATTTGGCTCCTAATTGATTTTTCTTTCTTAAGCTACACATATCCCTGTGAGCTTATTGTAGCACTCAGGAGTTCAGAGCAGATGCATTTTTAAATTGTTTCAGCGCCCTGAATTAGATTCTAATTGTTTTTCTTTAAAGCTGCAAATTTCTCTGAGATGGAATTTATTTTGCTGACCGGAGTTACCTCTGAGCACAGCACTCAGTAATTGTAGCAGCTTTCTTTACCGAGCTGCCTGGGTCAGTTACAGTGTTGCCTATCCTATCAGGAGCCTGTAAACCATACATAGTTCCTCTAGTCCCTGCTGGCCACAGGCAAATTAATTTCTGCTCTATTTTTTATTACTTCTTTGGAGCCATCTAGGGCTGCTGCTATGCTGCAGGGCTGCTGTCTGTCATTTCTGCCCTTCCCGCCGATGCTGTGCATCAGCTCCCTGCCCGCTCCTCACCAGACCCACCCTTGGCTAGCTTACTAATTTATATTTAATGTAGAGTCATGTGGCTTGTGCCTAATTTTCTAAGTGTTGTCTTCTCCAGTTGCAGGCTATACTATTCCACCAGTAGAGGGAAATGGGTATTGCTACCCTTCCTTAAGCTTCCTTAGGTTCACAGCCTTATCAATCCCTGTTGTTGCACCATTGATGCCCTCCTGACCTGACTGTGCTAGCCCACTAAGCTTGAGTTAGCCCTTTTGCAACTCTCAGCACCCCTCCTCCCTTGTCAACAAAATTACCAGGCCTCCTACTAGTGGCTGTCAGTTACCTGGTTTCTGTACCTCGGCTGGTCTCTAGCTGCCCTACCTCTAGGTCTCTGCAACTTCCAACTACCAAGTGCACCCTACCACTTGACTGAAGCAATGAATCCTTTTATTCCTACCTACGCTGGCAGCATCACTGTTAAGCACCCTCTGGATAGTAGACTCATGTGCCTCAATTCTAACACATGATCAAGCTAACCAGTCCTTGTTCTCTGTCTCTCAACTGTCACCCCTCCCCCGCTATCCTACTCAGATGGGAATGTACAACTACTGGCCACTTTCCCTCTTGTTTCTATCTAAATCTGAGAAATGACTTCTTGGCTTCTTCTTGTACTCCCGCTCCCTCTCTTACCTCTAGCTGACTTACCCTTATTGTCTCCTGTTCTCCTTGCTATTACTTGCTGGTGATATTGAGATCAACCCTGGCCCAGTAAACAACTTCATTACTTCCTATCACAGTATCTGGGCCAGCCCCATGTAATGAAAATTGCCCATCTAAACATATGTAGCCTCCCTTCTAAATACCCTGAGCTGGAAGCTCGTAGCCTCTATAAACCCCATGTCATCGATATGTCAGAAACCTGGTTAAAGCCATCCATCCTTAATGCCATGTGTCAAGTGGCTGGCTACACTATGTCCCACTATGATAGGCTGGGAGAGAAAAGGTGGTGGTGTAGCAATATATCTAAGAGAAGCACTATCTGTCACAATCTCCCTCCGCTCAGGTCAGTCCTCCCCTAGCGTAGTGGATCATTGCTGAGGTGACTTTGGGCTTGTCTAAAAAGCTCTTCCTGGGTGTCTGCTATAACCCTCCAAAATGGGGTACTGATGGCCTCCAGAACCTTCTGACCAGTTTCAGTTCTCTCTCTCCCCCTCAGAGACACCATCCTCCTTGGTGACTATAACCTTAACTGGTTAGCACCCACAAACCAGACTATGCCAATCTACTGAGCTCGCATAACCTGGTTCAGACCATCTCAAGTCCTACTAGGCATAACCTGTGCACCTCTTCACATACCCTTCTGGACTGGATAGTCACCAATCAGGAAGATAGTGTAATTCAGGCTAGGACACTTGCAGACTTCTTAAGTGACCAGTCTCCCACCTACATCTTCTGGTCCTCTAAGACTAGACCCCCAGTATCTCTCCTTCCAAAATTTCCATTGTCTGGATGCCTCTCCAGCCTGGAAGAAGTTAGGACCATCAACTGGTCATGCCTTTATACACAACCCGATGCAACCTTGGCGATGACTTTTTCATGAATGCCATTCTGGAGATTCAGGACCACCACTCCCCTCAAGACAAGGTGAGTGCAGGGAGGTGTACAGGTTGATACCAGGAACTCCTAATACTTATAAAAGCAAATGATCATAAGTGGGCTGATCACAAATTGTCCCTCCCCTTCTCTGTGGAATGAATATAGGTGTTTAAGAAATCAGTGTAAATGGCTGGCCAAATCCTAAAATGAAACTATTATATTAACATTCAGAAGGACAGCCTTGGTAATCCCAGGAAATTGTGAGTCTCCCTTAGCTCCCTCATCAATCCCGTGCCAATAACTCTGTTATAAGCTTGACTCCCTTCTGGCCCTCTGACCGAGCCAACTGAGGTAGCTCAGTCTTTTAACTAAATGTTCACAAATCTGTTGGCCCATCTCAGCAAAAGCTTACTGGCAGCCCTACGTCCAACCTGGGAATCAAGCGCAAACTTGCAGTCCTCCTCCACCCCTAAGGCATCCTTCTCTTCATCTTCAAGGCCATATCCATCAAGATACCATCAAACTTTTAAAAGGGCTAATGAGCAGCCATCGATGAGACATGGGTTCCCTTGGCTCCGTACCGCTTCAAATAAGGTTTAAATTTTGATAGATTTGGCACTCAAAAGTGAAGTTGAAGGGTGACGAACAGTTTGGTAAGAACAATGAAGGAGTATTACTGCCAAACGCTGGGAAAAACCAGCGATCCACCACTAAAGGGCATGGTAAGAGAGCAGCAGCAAAGGCCCTGGAGGCATCAGGGCCTGATTGGCCTCCGCTGAAGTGGCATTACTGGGCGGGAGGTCTCGGAGCAAGTAATGGAGGCACTCAAGGAAAAGTGGAACAGCCTGGAAAGGAAGATTGATGGCGGTTACAAAATATGCTGGAACAGTTAAATGCACAGTCGGGTAGAGTAACAGTAGTGGAAGAGAGGTGTCTAAGCTGGAGGATGAAGTGGATCCTATAGGCCAGCGTGGTAAAACTAGAGAAGGAACTTGAGGAGTTAATTGAACAACATGACTACCAAGAAAATTACGTGAGGCGTTTGAATCTGAGGATCAGAGGGCTCCTGAAGGAAAGGAAGGGTCTGATATAATGATTTTTTGTGCAGTCAAGTTACCAAATATGCTGGGGATGAAGGCCTAAAATGGAAAGCTGAAACTGGAGCGTGCTCACAGAGCAGTTGCAGCACAGCCTCCAGTGGGGCAGCCTCGAGACAGATTATATTTTGATTCCATAATTTCCAGGACAGGAGGAGATGCTTTGGGCTTATCGCAATATGAAGGAGCTGTGATTCAAGGAGGAAAGGCTCTTTCTGGCACAGGACTACTCGAATAGGGTCCTGAAGAGACGCCGGCTTTTGGCCCAGTGCTCACACAACTAAGAGAGATGAAGGTGGAGGGCTTTATGCTGTATCCTCAGCATTTTGAAAATTAAACATGAGGGAGCAACATATACTTTCTGGGAATTGGAAAGAGCTGCAGCGTTGTAGAAGAACTTAAAAAAGCGGGTTGAAAGCAGCTGAGTAAAGAGGCTGGAAGAGGTGGAAAACAGTTGTGTTATGAAGTTTATATGACTTGCAAAGAACAAAAGTTTGTTGAAAGTTGCTGAAAGATGGAAATTGTGCCCTAGTGTTTTAAGGGCAGGAAGTTGTACTTGGCACGGTCTCCTGGTTTTGAGACTCCTCGGTGAAACACATTTTGGAGAACTGTATGAGCTTTTAATAACTGTGGATCCTATGAGAAGAACTGAAATGGAAAGCAGAATAGAGGTGGGGAGACAGGAGAGGAGATGTATGGAGGTGAAGAGGAGATGGACAGATGAAGAAAAGCAGCAGTCTGAGGGAAGCTGTACAGAGTTATGTAGAAGGACTGCAATACTCGTTCCCATCAAAGTAGAAAGGACTGGCCCCCTGAAGTCAAGATGAATGGGGTCGAGTGGGTGGGGGTGCTGGCGCCTGTGTGTTTTGAGGGTAGGCTGACTCCCTCCTGCCCCTGCATGCTCTCCGTAATGTAAAATGTGATGAGGGTCACTTACAGGGAATGGCAAATTATGGTGGGGAGGGCTCAATAAGCAGGAAAGTTGGCACAGAAGACGCTGGTGGGAAAGATAAAAATTAAAGCCAGCGGAGTTTTGGAGACCATAACTGGGACCAAAGTTTAAATGTTAATGTTCTTTACCTTTTAAAGTTGAGGGGAGTTTTGGATTTGGGAATTGCAAATCCTGTTTAGGGAAGTTGAGGCGGGGGGTTGGGGAAGAACGCTTACAATGTGTGGGCGAATGGGTCATACCAATTTACATGTGTTGAGAGGGTGGATGGTGGATGGAAGGCCTAGGGGGTAGTTATTTTGTTGTGGGAAGTGGGTGGGGGTGGAGGAGGGGTTAATATGGCATTTTGGGGTATTTTTGGAAATGGAGAAGTATGTTAAATTCTGTTGGAGCATGTTTTTGTTTCTGGGAAAAACATTGGGGTACTATGTCATTCGAAGGCATCGGTCGTTTCGGCTCACGGGCAAATGCAAAAAGAAGGTGGAAGGAGAAGGGAAAACCATTGTGCCTAATGGTAAAAGGTAAAACATTGGGGATCATCTCTTGGAATGTAAAAGGATCTCGACTCCAACCAAAAGGGCCAGTATATTAACAGCTATTCACTGCCAGGGTGCTCATGTCACTCCTGCAGGAAACACACTTAACTAATAGAGAACATGGCAAGCTGGAGAGAGGGTGAGTGGGAGATGTTTTGCTTCTCCTTATAAAGCTCACAAGAGAGGAGTGGCAGTTTTGATTGGGAAGAGTGTTCCCTTTGTAAGCTCAAGGGTGGTGGCTGATAAAGGAGAAGGTAGATATATTTTTGTGGAGGGCGATCTGTATGGGGAGAAAGTTATCTTGGTAGTATTTATGCTTCCTCGGCATTTGATCCTACTTTTTATCAGGAGGTCCTTGATGTACTGGTGAGGGAACAATTCAAGGGGTTAATATTGGGGGTCTTAATGCAGTTATGCAGGAGGATCTAGACCATTTGGAGGGGAGGATAGGACAGTGGGTAGCTAAAGTGGCAAGAAGGAATGCTGGATCTAGATGAGATAGATTGTTGGAGGACAAAGCACCGGGAGAAGAGAAGGATTCACTTTTACTCAAACCCGCACAATACCTGGACTAGAATAGACTACATCTATGTGCCTAGATCTTGGCTAAGTAGAATACAAAAAAGTTGAGCACAGCCCCATTATGCTATCGGACCATGCTATGGTCCGGTGGATGTGGAGATGAGAGAAAGTAGGAGGACCCCCACCATGGAAATTTCCTAGGTATTTATTGAAAAGTGAAGAATTTGTAGAGTATCTGAAACAGCAGTGGAAACTTTATAAAGAAATGAACGAAGGATCTGTGGAATCCCTGGGTGTACTGGGAAGCTGGAAAGGCGTATATTAGGGGTTCCATTATTAGTTATGTGGCTCAATATAAAAAGAAGAAAGAAATGACTAGAAAACAGCTGGAGGATGAAGTGAAAAGGTGGGAAAGGGAGGTCATAGAGAGGCCATCACGGGACAGAGGGAGGAACTTGAGAACCGCTAGGGAAGACCTAAATGCCTTCCTACTGGGGAAGCCACTGGCTGGTTTACTAGCCAGAAGAGCAGGATGTTTGAGTGGGGTAACAGATCTGGCCCATTGATGGTTAGGTTAATGAAGGGCAGAAGATCCTGTACATATACACTGGGGTAAGGGGGGTTGGTTACAGATAAGGGTGCAATAAGAAACAGGTTTCAACGGTTTATGAACACCTATACCAAGCAAAGTGTGAGGGAGAGGGATATGGCCACTAGGTTTCTCGAGGAATTAGAATACCTGGGTTGAATGAGCAGCAGCAGGAGCAGTTAAATGAGGAAATTATGCAATTGGAAATTAGACAAGCAATACAGAGCATGAAGCAAGGGAAAGCTAGCGGACCAGATGGATTTCCTATAGAGTTTTATAAAAGCTTTTGGGACACGTTGTGGACCCACTTCAGAGAGTATTTGGTGAGGCGGGGTGGAGGGAGTGGCCTCCGACCTCTTTTAAGGAGGCAGTTGTTTGCTTGGTCCCCAAACCAGGGAAGGATGAGCAAGAGTGCTCGCATATAGACCGATATCCTTATTGATGTGATGCTAAAATATTAGCCAAGATTTTGGCTAGGAGACTAGAGTGTTTTGCTGGAATTGGTACACTCGGATCAGACGGGCTTTGTAGTAGGTAGGTACTCATATCATAATATGAGGAGACTCCTTAACGTGATTTGGAGGGCAGCTGAGGTGTAAAGATATTGCGTGTTCTTACAATGGATGCTGAGAAGGCCTTCGACCGTATAGAATGGGAGTACCTATTTGGTGTTCTGCGTAAGTTTGGCCTGGGAGAGCAATTTATTGGATGGGTGGAGAGCTTATATGAGGCTCTGATGGCAGAGGGTATTGGTGAAAGGAGGTCTGACTGGGAGGTTCCGTCTCCAAGAGGCACCCGCAGGGATGTCCTCTCACCTCTATTGTTTGCATTAGCGATAGAGCCTTTAGGCGGTAGCTATTAGATGCTCTGCAGAAATAGCAGGGTAGTTGGGAGATTGGGGAAAAGCATAAATTACGCTTTATGCAGATGACATGCTTTTGTATGTCCGGGATCCGCCAGATCTGTTCCCCATTGCTAAAGGTGATAAAAGAGTTTGCCTTATTTTCAGGCTATAAAATAAATCTCCACAAATCTGAAATCATGCTGTGGGGTAATATTGAAAGGGAGCATGGGGACATGGCATGGGGTTAAGGAAGGCTAAAACAGAATTCACCTACTTAGGAATTTGAATTGGACATGATCTGAGTCAGCTCTATAAACTTAATTATGGAGTGATGGTTCAGAGTGTGGAACAGGAGTTGAGAAGGTGGAGAGGCCTACCGTTGTCATGGCTGAGGCGAATAAACCTTTTAAAAATGAATACCTTGCCAAGCATTCTCTACCTGATGCAAATGTTGCCAGAGGGTCTTAACAAGAAAGATGCTAAGAGATTAGATAAGGCCTTCTCGGGTTCTTATGGAATGGGAAAAGACCTAGGGTGAGTTTTCGTAGACTCAGGCAGATGTGGATAGAGGGGCCTTAATTTTCCAGATCTGAGGAATTATGAACTGGCCATGCATTATAGGTTGATCAGGGACTGGGTGAACAGACCACGGAGGCCATATGGTTGGACTTGAAGGAAGGGAGAAGGGCGTAAGGCTTTCGGCATTTTGAGGATAGGAGGAAGAAGGCGTACAGAAACCAATTAGATCCGAATCCTTTGGTGGTCTCGGTTCTGGAGGGGTGGGAGCAGCTTAGAAGGTGGGTTGGGGTAAACACAAAGGAGGAGACACTGCTGCTTCCTTCAGAGGAACCCTGGGTTTATAGTTGGGATGGAATATATTGAATTCCTGCGGTGGGAGGAGAAAGGAGTGAAGTGTATTAGGGAACTGTGGAAGGGATTGGGGTAGGAACAGGAGTGGAGGTGAGTGGGGGATGGGGTTAGGTATGTTCCGTGTTTTTCAGGTGAGAGCTTACGCTAACACCATTGGAAAGAACCAGGAGAAGGACTCTCCCTGGAGGAGATGGAACAGTTAGTGCTTAGTACCTGAAAGAGGCGAAGGGCATTATAGGTAGGCACCAAGGATGTCACGGAAATACAGGCCGTCTTATGCTGGTAAATCTAGAGCACTGTGGTGTACAGACCTGAAAAGGGAAATACCTGACCAAGGATGGGAGTTGTTGTTGCAACTACATAGGGCCTTTAATCTGTAATAAATATCAAGAGTCTTATTACAAGTTCCTGCACAGGATATATTGCCCCCTTATTTGGTGAATAAATATCGTCCAGAGATCTCACCCTTGTGTAGTAGGTGTAAGGCAGAAAATGGTACCTATATACACTGCTTTGGGAGTGCCAACAGTTGGAGCGTTTTGGGAGGTGGTAGCCATGGAGGTAGGTAGGGTGTGGGGAGGCGAATAGAAAAGAACCCAAGTTTTCTACTGTTTGGGGTAGATGATTTGAGGAGGAGGAGGGAAACCCCTTCCAAGATGGATAAGAATGTTAGTGGCTCTGGCCAGGCATTGTATTCTAAATACATGGATCTCGGGGATGCTCCCACCTTACAGCAGTGGAGGAACCTGTGCCTGCAGGCTCTCGGCATGGAAAAGCTATATTATATTACCAGAAACAGGGAAGATCAGTTCTGGGCAATGTGGGGACATATATGTGTTCACTTTCTCGGTTGAAAGGGGAATTATGGGAAGAGGGTTGGGGAGATGAAGGGCATGGCTTGGGGTGCCAAGAGGCTGGAGGACCGGTAGCATATGAGGGATGAACGGGCTAAGTGATGGTTGGGTTGGAAGGATGAGCTCAAGATAGAGATTGATAACTTTGGAACTGGAGTACATGTGAGACTGAAGGGACAAAGATGCCTGTAAAGAGGTTAAGGGAGGGTTGGTATGAAGTATGAGAGAAGGAGGGGGACCTTTTTTTTTGGAATTTGTTAAAGCTGGAGGTGGGGAGGTTGGATGGGGGGTGGAGGGAGAAGGATTTGTAAATGGACTATCGGAAATGGATTCATGTAATGGATGTATAATGAAAACTTAATAAACATGTTATGCAAAAAAAAACTTTTAAAAATCTCCCAAAGCAGGGTAGCCCTGGTTGGATGGCCTCTCACCTATCCTGCTCAAACTCATCTCCCTGCTATCTCCAAGTCTCTCACTTTTATTTTAACTTGGCCCTGTCTACTTCCTGCACGCCAGATATCTGGAAATCTGCAAAAGTTGTACCCATCTTCAAAGTCAGGGACCCCACTCATCCAATAATTACAGACCTATCTCTGTCCTCCCCACCTAAGCAAACTCCTGGAAAAATAGTCCACTGCCAGCTGCTGGAACATATCAATAAACACAATCTTATGTGTAGCCAACAACATGACTTTTTGCAAAATTACCACCACCTGTGCACTTGCACTCTTTACTGACCATGTCTTCACTAATATGGATTGAAAGCATGTTACAGGGGCTGTCTTTGTGGACCTTACCAAGGTCTTCGACATGGTCAGCCATGCACTCCTCCTCTCTGAGCTGCACCAACTTGTCTGCTCCACTGGGACCTCTGATTGGTTCAGGAGCTATCTCCTTCAGGCTGCTCCCAATCTGCCATCTCCCTGCCCTCCCTGTCTCAATTGGCATCCCCAGGTTCTTCTCTCTTGGGCACACTACTCTTTTCCATTTTCATTAATTGTGTCCCTCTGAAAGCATCAAATGCAAATCACTTCTGTATGCTGATGATCTTGATATCTACCACAGTGATAAGTCCCTTTCCCAGGTCTCTTCTGTCCTCACCCAGAGCTATGGCAGTGCCCTAGCTGGTTCACATCTAACCTGTTATTGGTTAATGGGAAAAACAAATTCATACTATTCGGCCCAAACCCCACCTCGACAAAATTCATAGTTCAGGCTCCTTCCTCCAAATACTATCCCTGAGAGTCTGGTCCTTGATTACATTCCCTCTTTCAAATACCTGGGGTAACACGACCTGTCAGTAACCTTCTCAGACCACATCAACAATGTGGTTTGCAGGGTCAGTCAAAAGCTAGGGGCTGCCTATTGGCTATGCCGCTTGCTAACTCTGGAGGCTTGAATAGCTATAGTTCAGGTAAATTACTTCCTATCATCAATTACTGCTCCCCATCTATTCTCATGGATCCTCTGCTCTCAGAACCAGGCTCACATCCATTTATAGCAGTGCTTGCCACTTTGCTGTCATGGCACCATTCTCAACCCATCACTGTGACCTCTATAGAACTCTTGGTTGGCTACCACTCCAAGGTCACTTTGACTTCACTCTTGGCTGCATTGTGGACAGTACTATCAGAGGCAGTTGTGTCCCTCTCTCTTCCATACTCAAGGTCAGAGCCCTACCCAGGAGACTATGTTCCTCCATGTCCCTCCTCTTTCTGGTAACGAGGGTCTCCAGCAACATGGGAGGGAAAGCCTTATCAGTTGCAGCCCCTCACTGTGGAACAGGATCCCTGCACCCTCCACTCATCAAACACACATACATTCTAAATCCCTCTTTAAAACCTGGCTTATGGATGGGACCCACTGCTCTTGCTCACCTGGGTAGCCCTCCTCTCACACAGCTATATTACCACCCCACTAACCTGACTTCTGGTGGGGGTTTCGTCTACTCATGCTGTCTTAAGTCCCTTTTATCTATTCTTTCCTCCATCTCTCTGTGTCTCTCAAAGGTGCATTGTTTGAGAGGGCAGGACTGCTTGTTCCATCTTATGTCATGAACAGTAATCCTACCTATAATTTATCACCTGCACCCTGTATACCAGTTTACCAATATTCCTGTATTGTAAATCAGTTGATTTCAGTGTTTTGTACCTTTCCTGTTCCTTATGATTGTACTGATGTTTACCTTTGCTATCTTTTATGGTCTGGGTCATGCCTAAAATGGTTCCTGGATCAGTGCACTTACCCGGCAACAAAGACATAAATAAATAAATAGGCAAACTTGATAATGTACCCTGCTTTGTAACCTTGAGCTTTGCTCTCAGAGTTTATGGCATCACACACCTTGAATGTGTGATAAAACTCATAATGCACATCTACATATATTATTCCATAGTAATTACAAAAAACTTTGTTAATGCACTAGTTAGGTTAAACCGACAAAAGTAAGGAAATGTCATGTTAGGGTTTTCAACCTAACAACCCCACCCCTACCATGCAGGCAGCAGCAGGAACAACTATTATGGTTTGACATCTCTTGTATCTTTGCAAATCAGGTATGGGTGTGCCATTCTCAGGCATGACTCTGGCTTACTTTTGTCAGTTTAACCCTATGTAGTGCATTAACAAAGTTTTTGCAATTAATTTCTTACTTTTTGAGATAGAATAATTGCACCCTCATGTGGCTGTGGGAGTGGAGGGCCTCCGGTCTCTGCACTTCCATCCTCCATAGATGCATACATGTACATTGCTGTGTATGGCTTGTTAAGGTTTCAGTGTTATCCTATGGGAATTTGCATTTTAATTTTTTATGCTTTTTATATTGTCCCTAAATTTTGTTCCTAACTGTGTTGTAAGAAGACATATGCTGTGATGTGAGTCTTGTAGACTCTTGAGTTTTATCATGTCCACCCATGCTTCTGTGTACTGAAGCAGATGCTCTAATTTTTTTATTCCATCTTCTGATGACAAGTTTTTGCATCAATTCAGTACATAGGTGAAACAACAACAGGTAATCCATAGTATTCAGCACTTTACTTTTTTTTGAAATTACAACCTAAGTCATGCTGTCTCTGTGTTCTGCTCAGATATCAGTAATTCACTGAAACATGAGCAATCACAGCATGATAGGTCACATTCAAACTGATTTTTATTTATCATGTTTCTTCGTGAATGCACAAGCTTGATATGTTTTGATGACATGGATGTCAGTGGCATAGATGTGCTGTATAGTAAACAGTCTGTACAGAACTGTAGTCACCTACTGTGCTATATGTCTGACCCAGAAAACGGCACATGTGTTTCTACAATATTTGGTAGTATAGCTGATTTTGTTTTGTTTTTAATAGATTTTAAAACTGCTGCTATCCTTTATAGTATGGGCAATAGGAGGACACTGGCTGATGACTTTGCTGTTAATTTTGTGTGGGTTGGGGCTACAACAATGCAAAGCCATGTTGTTGATACCGTGTATATTATATCAATTCCCACTACACATTAATGCACATACAGACAAAAACAGATAGAGTTCATTTACATACAAAACATCATTAAGAAACTGACAGTCATACAAACACATTGTAAAGTGAATAATAAAACTTGATGTCCCTACCTGGCATTGCATATTTGTATAGATGCAATAATATCAGTCATCTAAACCGACATCTGATACCGTGCAATCTATGAATATAATATTATGAATGAAAAAGCATAAAATGTCTGGGCTATTTTTGTGAGAGTGCATGTGTGATTGTTTTTGGGGGTGGAGTGTTTTACTGTGGGCATATATGAGAGCGGCAAATTGTTGTAAAGACGTTCCTTGACAGCAAAGTTAGAGACAGACTGCAAAAGGAATGTTTATTTTTAATCCATGAATCAGCCATCATACACCAAAAAGGTAACCCACATGTTAGCAATTGAGAGAAAGACAGTAGATATCCACTATCTGACATGCTGCCAGTATAAATATGAATGCCAATGTCTGGTTTTGCTAATGTTAAATCTTGTGCTATTGATTGACTAATATATTTCTTTTATCAAAACAACCCATTGTCCCAGATTCCCTTTTCCCTCACAAAGGCAAAGCCATTGTATGTTGTTGTACTCAGATTGGCAATTCATTTATTATATATCATAATTCCATTTTACATTTCCATTTTCCTTTATTATTGTCTCTTTCACAATTGTATCTTATTGCATCCATATATCAATCTCTGATCATCCCTCTTTCTTCCTCTTCTCACTCCCCAGGTGAAAACCTGGGTGCCTTCTTCTCCTTTTTCCTGTTAGGTAACGGTGAGAACTGAGACCACTTTTCTCCTTCAGCTTCTTCATCTTTTATCCTATTCCTTTTCCTGCCCTCCCCTTTTCCCCCCATCTCTGCCATCCACTTTGGCAGTCCATTAATCATCCTACCGGACTGTTCTGTCATCCTCCTCCTCTGACAAACCAGCCATACAGTCTCTTTTGACTGCCTTCCCTCATGCTCTATAGATTTAGGGTGGTGGGAGGGATCAAAACTTCAGCAAAAGTGACAGAACCACCACTGTACTACCCATTATGTACCTCCTTTATCCTCCCTTCCTGATTCCTGCCTATTGTTCCGTCTCCCCCTCCCTTCTTTTCCTTCCCATCTCCCCTCTGAGCACACCATCTCAGGTAAAGGAAGGGTGCACCAGGACAACTTGGTCTGCCCTTAAAGGCAAATTCCATTGTCCTGGACTCCCCTTTCCCTCACAAAAACAAAGCCATTGTATGTTGTTGTGCTCAGACTGGCAATTAATTTATTACATATCATAATTCCATTTTACATTTCCGTCACTCTTTATTATTGTCTCTTTCACAATTGTATCTTATTGCATCCATATATCAATCTTTGATCATCCCTCTTTCTTCCTTCTCGCTCCCCAGGTGAAAACCTGGGTGCTGTCTCTTCTTTTTCCTGTTAGGTACATGATAAGAACCGAGACCGCTTTTCTCCTTCAGCTTCTTCATCTTTTATCCTATTCTTTTTCCTTCCCCTCCCTCCTTCCCCCTTTTCCCCATTAGCTGGTCTCCAGCTTGTGTTGATGACTGGCTTTTTCCCCAATTTAGGATACTGTCCTCCCCCTTTTAGGGAACCTCCTCTTTTTTTTTTTTTTTTATTTTCCGGTCTGTCTCCTCCATGCTTCTATAAACCCATTGTTTCTGTATTAAACATATCTATGGCTAGATCTGACGGTGCACTCCATCTGACCTGTAGAACTCCTCACCCACTTTTCTACACCCTGCAATATTACATGCCCCTCATTTTCTTATCAGTGTTCCTACTCTTCTATTCATTTTCTCCTGGCCCTATCTAAGGCTCTATGACTGTGTTCATGTCTCCATACCCTTCTTGGTATCATGTCTGGCCAGGTGAGGCACTCCCTTGGCCACCACTGTTGAATTTTCTCTAGGTCCCTTTTACCTGCATGTATGTGTCCACCATGGCTTCCCCCAATGTTGTTACCCCTAGATGTAAAATAATTAAGTCTGGGATGGGTGCTGCTCTTTCATCTCTTTCAGGGTAGAAAGCAGCTGTGCCCATCTCATCCCTCAGATGCCATGCCACCAATCTACATTTTCTCACATCCTGGTGCAGCTGTTTTTCCCCAGCCTTTGTCCGGCTCTCCTTTCCGCCTAATAAATGTTGGAGTGACCACAGAGCCATACTTCCGTGATCCTCCTTCTTTCTATAGGACTGAAGGAAAATAAATATTTTACATATGGTCTGGGTTCCAATACACTATCTCATTTCCATGTCCCCCAATGTGGTTCTGTATCTGCAAACAAACACAGGTGATAGTTAGTCTCTATACTTCAGTGCTCGAATGTATCTCTTGTAACTGCAGACTGCCAGCTCCCCTCTCAAGATATTAGTCACTGTCTTCCTGCTACTGCTCACTGTGATATGGCCCTATTCGGAGGATTGGGATGAGTAATTACCTGGATCCTCGCCCAGGAATTGAATGCCTTTCTTGAGCATGGCCATGACATGATAACTTGTGACCTGTTTTCCATCTCCATTCACAAATAATCTGCCTGTCCCACACCCATGCTCTGCGGTAAGCCACAAAGCCTTTACTGGGCACACTGAGCCATCTACCTTGGCCTTTAAGGTTACAGTACAACCTTGCCCCTCTTGATTGGTCTTTGACTTCCTTATCATGATTTGTATCTTCTCCATCCCCCAGCTTATATCTTCCCATTCCAGCCACCCTTCATCGTTCTTACTGCTGTGTCCCACAGCCTGCTCACTCTCATGGCCCTACAGACGTTACCAGATAGATCGTATGGAATAGCTGGGCCTCATCTTTGATCTACAGATTGACGGTAATACCTCTTTTAGTTTTGCAAACCACTGCTCCCCTATCGGTCGCCTATTATCTGGAGCTCTTTGTTTTAACCTCCCCATCCTTGCATCATTCTTCTAATTAACATTGACTTCAGTTGGGTCCTTCCAACCCTTCAAGCTGCAAGCTAAACTAATCCTGCTAGGTAGACCCCCATAGTGGTGTGGCTGTTCCTCTCTTCCATTGCTCTACTGTGAACTTCTCTAACTGTTCCTTTGTAAGTGGCCTACTTACCTCCATGTGGTATGTTGCCCTGAATGTTTGAAACATCCACCAGGCCCCTTGTAGGCCCTCAGAGTCTGTGGTGCCCATGAGTTGCAAAACAACAGTTCTGCTCCCTCTTGCCAACGTCCCAGATGATTGTTGGTATGGGCATTTTTGCTCCTCTGCTGTTGGTGATAGCCTCGGAAACAATCCATCTGCAGATGGGAAAGGCTGTCAGCTAGGGTATTATGTACCCTTCTATGTGTTTGGCTCTGAATGACAAGTTCAGTTTCAAGGCCCTTAGCACCAACTGTCGTAAGACTTGCATGACCGTTCTGATCTGGCTCCTCTGTTGTTTAAAACATCTACCACAGCCCTGTTGTTGCACCAAAATGTCACCTTCTGATTCCAGCTCTTCCCCCACACCAGGGTGCAGGCCCAAATCAGGCATTATCTCCAACAGTGTTATGGCCTTCACTTTCTTGTCTCTCACCCAGTCTGTAGGCCATGGTTCTCGCGACCATCTGCCCTCAAATAACCCCCATGCCTAGGCCCCTGCTGCCTCTGTGTATAGCTTGAGGTCCATGTTATAGACCCAGTCCTCTTGCCAAAAGGAGCAGCCATTATAGGTGCTGAGGAACTCCTCCACACCTTAAAATCTTTCTTAACTCCTTTTGTCATGTATACCCAGTGGTGTGGTCTGGTTACTCTGGCTGTGGCCCTTGCTAGCCTTTTAGTGAAAGCCCTCCCTGGCCCAATTGCCCTGCATGCAAAGTTTAGGTGTCCCAATACCTGTTGTACTTGTTTTAGTTGTACTCTTCTTCTACTTGTATGTACTGTACTTGAATCAGCTCCTTCAGTTTCAACACTTTTTATCTGGAAACCTAAAAACCTCACCCCAGACGTCTATCTCAATACCCAGGAACATTCCTCTCAACCTCTTGCCTCATGAATCAGGGACAAGGCTTAAAAACCAGGGACAAAGACCCCAAATCAGGGCACATCTTAAAATCTGATACTGTTCACTCAGAAGCTGATAGAATAAAGGGATTTGTGTTAATATGCATTTTCTGAAGAATAACAAGTCTGTTACTTTAACGTTTGACATTATTTTGTGCTTTTAATTCCCACTGTTCTGTCACAAGAACACAAATTTTATGAGGATAGAGGAGAAACTTAAGGCAAATCAGGGACGTCCCTGAAAATCAGGGACAGTTGAGAGGTATGCCCAGAATTCTAAAACCTCACTGGGCCCTTCTGTTTTTCCCAGTGCCAATGGAACCCCTAAATCTTTGCACAGATTTTGGAAACCAGTCAACATTTATCTGTCTCTCCTCCCACTGCCTATTAAAAGAAATCATCCAAATAGTGAAAGACCGTCCTGTAACCATATTTTTCCGAAATATCCATTGTAAACAAGTGGTGAATGCTTCAAAGGTAGCACAGGCCACTGAACATCCTATGGACATAGCTTTATCAAAATAGTATTGGTCCCCTACTTTGAAACCCAATAAGTCCCAGTCTTCCTTCTTACTGGAAGCAATCGGAAAGTGGACTCTATATCCATCTTGGCTATCCAAGCATCGGGATTGCTCTTATAATCTGTGGCATAGGAAATTTTACTGTGCTCCTCCCCTATGAAATCATTCACTGATTCTCCTTCTGGATATGACAGATGGTGAATCACCTGTGTTCTCCTTTTTGCTTCTTGGGAACCAGGCCCAATGGAGAAATTCTCATGTTCCGTAATGGGGGAGTTGAAAATAGCCCTTTATCTTGCCCTCCATCTTCTTTTTTCTATCTTTTTCTCAAAATGTCCTCTTTCCCTTTTAATGACCCTAAATTGTTCACCTCTCTCGCTTTTCTGGGGCGTTGCAGTGTAGAGTGAAACCTGTTTTAAAACCCTTGTTTAACATCTCTGCTCCTTTTCTGTCTCGATACTTTTCAACCACTTTTCCCATGGCTCTATCCTTATGGGAGTTCTTGCCTTTTGAAATTGTTCCGCTTCCCTCCCCCCTTCACCCTCCTCCCTTTCTGACTCCCTTTTCTTTGTCCTCTTTTTTCAGTAAGCCTGGCCCCCCACCCTCCATAACCTCTTCCTTTTAAACTTCTGTACCATGCCTGCCTCTGTACCCTTGTCCTTCCAGAAAAAGCTGCTGTCCTGTCCCTTGACCCCCACACCTGAGCCCCTGTTGCCCAAATTGCCCTGCATCTTCTGGCCAGGTGGGTACCCCTCTTTGAACATGCATGTCAGAAATGGCATTGGGGCCATGAACAAGAGACGCTATTGTATCCCCAGCAACACTTCAGAGGCACTGCCCCTTTCCTATTCCCTCTGGCTGGATTGGTCAATCACGTAGTCTGTCTATAAACCCAACTGCTTAGTATCCCAACTCACATCCCCATATGTTGCAATTTTTGTCGAAAAACTCATCATAGTATATCCACCCTCTCCCCTTTGGCCTTGGCCTCCTTATTATCAAAGAATCTTAATAAAGTGGGATCCCCAGTTCTGGTTTCTCTCAACACTATTGCTGAGTATGTGGCCAAAACCCATTGAACCATCCATCCCATGTTTTCCTTGGTAATCTTGTCCTCTTCTTTTTCCCTAGCAGGACTACCGCTGCCACCATATCGCTTTTTCTGATACTTTCTGACTCTTCTATTTCGGCTGCTTCTCTGCTCACTAAAGGAATGTGTCTATGTAGTCCCATTTCCAAATCTTCTCTTTTGTAGCTAGCGGTGCATGTTCACCTATTCTCATCACGGGAATCCTATTTCTCTTGTTCCCTTTCCTACACTTTTTTTCTTTTCTCAGAAGAAGCCAGAAGAGGAAGGAAACATATTCAGTTCAGTGCTTTACAGTAACTGGTAATTGCTATTTTCTTTTGAACTTAGATTGTGGGCTTTTAGTGACACTGTAATTTATTTGCTGTCTTTACTTAGAATTGTTTTTGGGCTGTTGAAAATTTAAAAGCGTCGTGGTGGTGTATTTCTTTGCTGTCTTTAATTGCTGCAAATTTAGTGGCTTGTCTGACTTGCCCTGTAGTTTGGGTGAGGGGTGTTAATTGTCTGGCCTCTGACCTCAGCTATGTGATAACTGGAGGTGGGGTGTGAACTGGTGTGGGATAGTAAGGCACTCAGACAAGATTAGCAGTAACAAGAAATGCACATTTATTTTAAGCAGCGGACTTGTAAATGACAAAACAAGAAATAACAGTTTCATAGAATCAAAATCCAGAGCTAGAACTCACTAGCTCAGGTCAGAGGTGTTGTTAGGTCCACACCTTCTCCACTCTGCCTGACTTCCTAGGCAGTCACCTTTTATAGCATTTTCAAATCATGTGACACAATGACTCCACCTTTAATATTACCATTTTGAACTAAATAAACGAAAGAAAGCATTAATCTGTTTTATTCACACAAAATAATAAATTTAAAGTATACCCACATCTTATAGATTGTTTCTAAAGTCATTATAGTCCTTTTATGAAATTTTAATATCCACAGGAGAGTTTAGAAGGTCCGCCTCCTATTAGCAGCATAAAAGTGAGGATACTTTGGCTGGCCAGCTCATAGGAAATGCTGCGATAGGAGAAGGAGGAGCCTTGAAACTACAGAGCTCTGAATACAAGACCAAAGTTGTCTCCAATTAGGAGGGCTCAAATCTTGTTCATTTATTTAGATTCCAAGAGTAGAGGAGGTAAGCTAACCTTTCTGAACAGTTCTACACTGTTCATTTTGAGACACTCCTATTTTACAATTGAATATTTCACCGCGATAGTAGCTGCTCAGCGCAATTAATCGAGCTCCGACTGCACTGATGGCTAAGAGCTCAACAATTAACTTAAAAGAAAACAATTCATTTACAGCTCTTAAAACCATTACAGGAGCAAAGACTAGAATCCCATGTTTCCCAGCATTATTGCAGGGTTTGTACAACACAAGCAAGCCCTTTCCCGATGGCTGACATTTCAGCCCGTAAGCAAATAGTTCAAAATGGACATTTCTTTTAGGAGACTAGCAAAGAAGGGTTTGTTTCTTTACCTCCCTCAACCAACGGGTTATTACCAGGAATACCCTGCCAAGTAAAACTAATTTTAAGTACTCCCTTTTAGGTGAAAACAAGGGTCACAAACAGCTTAAAGAAAAAAAACATTTCGCTATTTTTCTTCGTGATAGTGCGAGCATTGACGGTAACCTTTACTGAGCTCCGACTATCGCTAAGTCTATTATATCAATTTTGACTGATTTGCAGCCTGAGAATGCTGAAAATACTGTGTTATGACAAGGCTAATAGCAGGAGGAACAACTCTGCACTGTGGTTTTTTCAGCAGAAGCAAAATAAAGCCTGGGCTAGTCCGTAATATCGTAATTATTTAAACACATGAAGATACATAGTATTACGGAACAACACATGTATCCAGCGTCTATAACATCCTTAGGGCAGAATTCAATTAATTTATTTAAGAAGGGCTGGATTATATTTTAGGAGCACAATGCATACCTAGCCTCGAAGAATCCTTAAAGGCAGATAACACTAAAGGTATTGTAGCATTTATCAAAGGGTCCGGAGTGTACAAGGAAAAACAGAACAAACGACAAGACAAAAGGGTTTATGTTTTCACAAAATGGATGGCCAGCCCAACAAACAAGACACAATACAACACACTGACACAGACAAGACAAGAACGGTTTTACAGTCCAGATTCCTCTAACAAATGATACCTTAAGTGAATATCAAATGTACAAACAAAAAAAACAAAGAAGGGTTCTCTCTATCACATTCCTCCCACCCAAAGCCAAACATTTCATGATTGGTTAAAAATGAGAGAACAATATACCTGTCATCAGATCTCTTTATTCAAAGAGATGGAGCCATAGCCCACCCTCACAGGGCTCCACCTCGGGCACCTAAAAAAAATCTATAAGGAACAAATTTTGAGGTGAACCTAGTTCACCTAGAGTTCATTATCTTTCTTTACCCGAGGTCTGTTGACAGGTAGAAGTATTTCCATGCCATACCTGGATAAGAAATCGGCATTATTATGGGCCAAACCTTTCCTATATTTTATAATGAATCTATAAGGCTGCATTATGAGGTACCACCGCATTATGTGAGGGTTTTTGTCCTTCATTACATGAAGCCAACATAAAGGGTTGTGATCTATCCATAGTTCAAACTCTCTACCCCATAAATAAAAGCGTAAAGCTTCTATTGACCGTTTATGGCTAGACATTCCTTTTCAATAACAGAATAGTGTTTTTCCCTTTCATGTAATTTCCGATTTATGAACATTATAGGATGCTCTTCGTCTTGTACCATCTGTGTAAGTACAGCCCCTATAGCATAGTTAGAGGCATCTGTTTGCAATATGAATGGGTGAAAAATCAGGAGAGTGTAAAACAGGTGAGGAACATATTCTAGCCTTTAGATTACAAAATGCCTCCTCACACTCAGGTGTCCATTTTACTTTGTCTGGTTTGTTTTTTTAATTAGGTCTGTTAAAGGTCCAGCTATTGTAGAACAGTCAGGTATAAATTGTCATAATACCCGATGAGACCTAGAAACGACCTAACATCTTTCTTTGTTATTGGTAGGGGCTGTTGACCACGGCCTTGACTTTAGTAATTTCTGGTTTTACTTTCCCATTACCAATTTGGAACCCTAGGTATTTTGTTTCCTGCATTGCCAAAGAACATTTGGAAGGATCTATTGTTAACCCAGCTTCAGATAGGGCTGATAATATAGCCCTTAGGTGCTGTATGTGTTCTTCCCATGAGGGACTGAATATCACTACATCGTCTAGGTAAGCTACGCTTATACATTGTATGTGGTTGTAGATGTTGTCCATCACCGTTGAAACGAGCGGGGCACCGTAGACCGAAAGGCATTACTGTAAAATGGTATAGGCCGATAGGTGTACTAAATGCTTTTTTCTTTATCTTTTGGATCTAGAGGATTTGCCAATACCCTTCATCAGGTCTAAGGTGCTGATGTACTGAGCTGCTCCTAAACGGTCTATGATGTCATCTATTCATGGCATCGGTAACAATCAAATTTAGACACTGCATTTAAGCATCTGAAATCAAGACAAAGTCTGATTCCTCCTTCCTTTTTCTACTGTAACCATGGAAAGTTCCATTCACTATGGGACGACTCAATAATTCCCAACTCATGCATTCTCCTAATCTCTTGTACAACCTCATCCCATACTTTTCTGGTATCCTATAAGCTTTCTGTCGAATGGGTACAGCTCGGAACCATGATATGATGAACAGCACCATTAACCTTTCCTGGTATACCAGTAAATAAGGTTCGGAAAGGCTCTAACATAGTTTGCAATGTGGAGATTTGTTCAACTGATAAATGAGAGTTGATTTACACTCTGAAAGATTACTCGTATTTTCTAGCCTTTCATAAGCTACATCTAATTCGGACTCAGTGGTTTCTGGAAAAATATAATTACAGGTAGAAGGTGTTCGTTCTACCAATGGTTTCAATAAATTCACATGGTATATCCTGTTTTTACTTTTCTTTTCAGGTAATTCAACTGAATAAGTTACTGGGCCCATACGTTTTACTACTTTGTAAGGGCCTTGCCACTTCATGAGTAATTTATTATCAGAGGATGGCAATAGAAGTAAGACTTTATCACCTGTAGCAAATTCCTTAGATTTAGTTCCTTTATCATAGCACCCTTTCTGTTTTGCTTGCTGTTGTAGGTTAGTCTGGTGAGCTTTTTACATAAACCATTAACCTTTGCATAATTGTTGCCAATATTCCAAAGGTTCTGACATGTGTTTACTTTTCTTGTCTTCTCATTCTTCCTTTATAATATCTAAAGGACCTCTTAGGTTATGCCCGTATAGTAATTCAATGGAGAGAACCCAGTAGACGCCTGTGGTACTTCCTATAAGCAAATATCAAATAGGGTAGATACATGTCCCATTTATTACCTTCCTCTGATACATACTTTCTAAGCATTTTTTCAAGGTTTGATTGAATCGCTTGACTAACCCATCAGTCTGAGGGGTGGTAGGGTGTAGTGAAATAGCTTCAATATCCAACGCCTGGTATAACCGTTGAAGTAATTGTGAGCAAAAATTGGTACCCTATCAGTCAAAATAGTTTTGGAATCCCCATACGACTGAAAATTTTACCAACTCTTCTGCTATTCTGGGGCAGTAGCTGTACGAAGGGAATTGCCTCAGGGTATTTTGTAGTGTAGTCTACCACCACTAATATGAAGTGGTTTCCCTTCATACTTTTAGGTAGTGGCCCTATAATATCCATTGCCATCCTTTCAAACATATTACTAACTAAAGGCATTGGTATAAGGGGTACTTTATCTTTTGGCCTACTGCTGCTACTTGTTGACATTCAGGGCAGCTCTTACAGTATTCGGCTGCCTGCTCATGTATACCAGGCCAATAAAACCTGTACAGTAAGCATTGTAACATACTTATCTTTACCCAAATGGCCTGCCATAGGTATATCATGGGCAATAGACAATAACCTTTTCCGAACTGTATAGGGACCATCAGTTGCTCAACCATCTCCCTGTATGTGAATTTGTACGTACCCTAAACAAAAACCATTCTCAATTATATAATAGGGTTGATGGGGTTCAGTGGAATTGTTGGCATTACCTGTGAAAAGAAAGGGGTCAAGGTAACATCATTTTTTGTATATTTACAAATTCTTTGCTAGGTAATATACTTTTCCAGGCAACATATCCAGTCCAGTATCTCTTTTAGTCCATGACTGTTTGTCTTTTCTTTTCATGATTTACTTTTCCTGTCTTTGCCAACAGTTCCAAATACCTCTTCCTCAAAGGAAATAGATGTCCCAGCTCTTTTCTTGTTTCCTTGTGCCAGTGGTAACTGCTCCAACATTTGTATTTAATAAAGAGTCAAAATATGGATAATCATGCCCAATTATTATTGGGACCGCAAAGAAGGTACTATGCCTATTTTCATTTTTGCATTGTCCCATTTATTTGAATCTCCATTTCTCTTAATGGGTACCAGTGGATGTCTCCATGTATACATTTGACCCTGTAGTTGGTTCCCCAGTTCTGGCTTTCCACCAAAGAAGCATGTACCAGTGTCTGCTTACTGCCAGAATCCACAAGACCAGAGACTACCATTCCTCCGATCTCCACAGTGGTGACATAATGGCCCCAGTTGCCAGGACTAGATGAATTGACTCTACCTTTTCTTTTGCAGAATCTAGCAATATGTCCTTTGGATTTACATTCATGACATATAATATCGTGGTTGAATCCTTTACTTATTTTACTAAATTCTCTACTCCCAGGAACACCACTAGTTTGCTACTGGTGTAATAGGGGCCTTATTGCAGCTGATGGACTTCTAGTGTTCATAAATGTCCTGGGCGTTGAGGTCTAGCAGTCAGATAGTCCTCAGCGAGTCTTATAGCTGTCTCAGAAGATTCAGCGGTGTTCCTTGACCCATAACTGTACATCTTGGGCAAGACACGAATAAATTGTTCTAAGATGATACTTTCTGTGATTTGTACTACCGTTCTTGTGTTGGGTTGTAACCACTTATGCACAAGTCTTTTAAATGAGTGTATAGGTCCTGAGGGTGTCTGCAGATTGAAATTTATATGCTCTGAAACGTTGTCTATAGGTTTCAGGACTTATATCGATATCTTTTAAAATGGCTTGCTTAACATAATCGTAATCATTTATATGCGCAAGGTCTGTATGACTATATGCTAGTTGTGCTTTCCCAGTCAAATAAGGGCCAGCCTGACAACCCACTGATCTCTAGGCCAAGCACAGGCAATGGCTACCCTCTCAAACGCCAAAAGATATGCTTCTATATCATCAGAATCAGCCATTTTAACTAGTCTTATATCTTTTGTCCTACCACAGGTGCTGCAGGTGGTCTTGCTGAGCCCAAAACCTGGATAGCACGTAATGTGTCAGTCCATCTGGCTGCATTCTCTGCACGATCTCTCTCTCTCTCTCTCTCTCTCTCTCTATACGATCCCTCCTCTTTCTCTTTCCAGCTCTACCTGACACAGGCACATCCATCAAAGCAGTTCATGAGGATTCTCAGGAGGATCTTCCTGCTCAAGTTCAGCTGCTTGAGCGCCTTTCCACAGGTTTCACGTCTTCCATCTTTCCAATATCTCCTTCAGTTGTCACCTAGCCACCTTCCTCCGCACTACTGGCTCCAGTCCAGGTAATAAAGACAATTTAGCGGCTTGTACGATTGACCTTGTGGCTGGTGTAGTCCTTCTCCTGCCTTGTCTGGATGCATACGAATCTGAACTGGACTTCAGATCCACCAATAGTCTCTTCAGAACCCACTTATCACACTTTGACACCAAATGAACTGGTGGGATAGTATGTACACTCTCAGACAAGATTAGCAGTTACAAGAAATGCACATTTATTTTAAGCAGCGGACTTGTAAATGACAAAACAAGAAATAACAGTTTCATAGAATCAAAATCCAGAGCTAGAACTCACTAACTCAGGTCAGGGTGTTGTTAGGTCCACACTTTCTCCACTCTGCCTGACTTCCTAGGCAGTCACCTTTTATAGCATTTTCAAATCATGTGACACAATGACTCACCTTTAATATTACCATTTTGAACTAAATAAACGAAAGAAAGCATTAATCTGTTTTATTCACACAAAATAATAAGTTTAAAGTATACCCACATCTTATAGATTGTTTCTAAAGTCATTATAGTCCTTTTATGAAATTTTAATATCCACAGGAGAGTTTAGAAGTCCGCCTCCCTATTAGCAGCATAAAAGTGAGGATACTTTGGCGGCCGGCTCATAGGAAATGCTGGATAGGAGAAGGAGGAGCCCTTGAAACTACAGAGCTCTGAATACAAGACCAAAGTTGTCTCCGAATTAGGAGGGCTCAAATCTGTTCATTTATTTAGATTCCATGAGTAGAGGAGGTAAGTTAACCTTTCTGAACAGTCCTACACTGTTCATTTTGAGACGCCTCTATTTTACAATTGAATATTTCACTCGCGATAGTGCGAAAGCGCTTCGAAAGGGCAATTAATTACGGAGCTCCCATTCGAAGACTGGACGCATAAGAGCTCAACAATTAACTTAAATAAAAGAAAACAATTCATTTACAGCCTAAAACCATTACAGGGCAAATACTAGAATCCCATGTTTCCAGCATTATTGCAGGTTTGTACAACACAAACAATCCTTTTCCGATGGCTGACATTTCAGCCCATAAGCAAACAACAGTTCAAAATGGACATCTCTTTTCGAAGACTAACGTAGATTAGGGTTTTGTCTTTTACCTCCCTCAACTAACTGGGTTATTACCAGGAATACCTGCCAAGTAAAATTAATTTCAAGTACTCCTTTTTAGGTGAAAATATAGGTCACAAACAGCTTAAAGAAAAAATTATTATTTTTCTTCATGATAGTGCGAGCATTCGAGCAGTAACCTTTAATGCAGTTCCACACTATCGCTAAGTCTATTATATCCATTTTGACCGATTTGCAGCCTGAGAATGCTGAAAATACTGTGTTACAACAAGGCTAATGGCAGGAAGGGAACGACCCTGCGCTGTGTTTTTTTTCAGCAGAAGCAAAATAAAGCCATGGGCTATCCCGTAATATCGTAATTATTTAAACACATGAAGATACACAGTATTATGGAACAACGCATGTATTCAGCTTATAACATCCTTAGGGCAGAATTCAATTAATTTATTTAAGAAGGGCTGGATTATATTTTAGGGAGCAAATGCATACCTAGCCTTGAAGAATCCTTAAAGGCAGATAACACTAAAGGTATTGTAGCATTTATCAAAGGGTCCGAGGTACAAGGAAAACAGAACAAACGACAAGACAAAAGGGTTTATGTTTTACAAAATGGTTGGCCAGCCAACAAACAAGACATAATACAACACACTGACACAGACAAGACAAGAACGGTTTGTACAGTCCAGATTCCTCTAGCAAATGATACCTTAAGTGAATATCAAATGTACAAACAAAAAACAAAGAAGGGGGTCTCTCTCGCTCAGAGTTGAGGTAGTATGCGTCTTTTCTCAGAAGAAGCCAGAAGGGAAGGAAAATATTCAATTTAGTGCTTTACAGTAACTGGTAATTGCTATTTTTCTTTTAAACTTAGATTGTGGCTTTTAGTGACACTGTAATTTAGTTGCTGTCTTTACTTAGAATTGTTTTTGGGCTGTTGAAAATTTAAAACGTAGTGGTGGTGTATTTCTTTGCTGTCTTTAATTGCTGCAAATTTTGCCCCTCCTCCCCTTCCCCAACTCTTAATTATATGCCCTGTTAAATCTGATTGACAGGAGCTAAACACAGGGATAGTAAGGGGTGTGGAGTAGGAGGCATAAGGGGAAGAAGCTCACCCAGCACAAGTGTTTTGACTCATTTATTTATTTATTGTTTATTTCTTTTTTTAAAAGAAAAGCATCTGAGGATCAGTGGCAGGATTTTAGGACAGTAAATTAATAAAAAGGAACTAGGATAGCTTCAGTAACAGACAAGTAGTGGAATTGAAGTATAATGTGGGGAGGGTGCAATGCAGTGGCTGTGGAGCAGCCATATTCAGGCAGACCTTCTGGACACTGAGGTGCTGCCTCATCTGCATGCATCTCTGTGGACTGGGGATGAGGTAGCTGGACTCAGAGCAGAAGTAAGCTGGGTCAGGGAGTACCATCACCCCTATCCAGAGACCACCAGTCCAATGCAACTGCCTCAAAGGATACCAAGAGCGAGGAGCACTTCGGTGACAGTGGGCTCAGGAGGGTTAGAGCAGTCAGGCAGAGGCACATCCCAGATCCTATTCCACTCAAGAACTCATATGCAACACTGGCAAATGGGGACAACCAAATAGAGGTACCCAGAGAAGTGGAAGGAAAGGATGTGGGTTAGCCATAGGGGTGACCTCAGCGGGGAAGCAGTGGACCCCAGAGGAGGAAATGAAATCCTGGTGGGGACTCCATCATAAGAGGGTTCCGTTAGGAACACAGGAGGGGAGGACAGTCCAGGTGAGGTGCCAACCAGGTGCCACGGCATGGAGGGATGGAAGGAAGATCCTGGGGATCACTGGGAAGGCAAGGCGAGAGGGTGAGCTGGATGTCATTATCCACCTGGGTTCTAATGACCTGGCAAATGGGGAGCCAAAGGTTCAGGAAGAGTTTAGGAAATTGGGAGGGTCTCAAGCAAGTAGCTACTTCTGTCACTTTCTGCAAGTACTACCTGCAAGAGGCAAGGAAGATAGGGGTGCATGCACCAGGAACTTTACCTCATGGTTAAAGAACTGGTGCTGTGAGGAAGGGTTTGGATTCATTGGTGACTGGGGACCCACCTGGAGGGATGGAGGTTTTTTCTGCCTGACGGCCTGCATCCATCCTGGAGGGGAATCCAAGCACTCAAGGCAAGTTTAAATGCTACATTGACAAGCATTTAAACTGCAAAAGGGGTGCAGGCCAGCAAGGAGGGTACCCTACTTGCTCACCCACCACAGCTAGCAGTGGAACCAGTGAACCAGAGGGTGGCTATCTCTACAAAGCAGTGTGCAAAAGATGGAGATTAGCACCCAAGAGGTGGATAGGCGAAAAAGGGGCAAATTCAGCAGAAAGTAGACAGCAAGGAGAACCAGGGATAAAGGACAACCAAGGAAGGGGCTGGAGTAGAACAGCGAAACAGTCTAGGAGGTCAAATCATGGAAAGCCACTATGGCCAATGCCAGGAGTCTTAGCAACAAGATGGAAGATCTGGAGGTTGTCATGGTGCAGTCAGACCTGGACATTGTGGCCATCACTGAAACCTGGTGTAATGATAACCACGACTGGGAGAGATACTATATCTGGCTGCAACATATTCAGAAGAGACAGAGCAGATAGAAAGGGAGGAGGAGTGGCACTGTATTTGAAAAATGACATAAGGGCCACAGAGATCCAGGAGGAACAAATGGGGAGAGATACTGTGGGTTAAGCTGGAAAGGAAAGGTAACAGCTATCTGCAGAGGTGTGGTCTATAGACCACCAGCCCAGGAGGAGGAAGAAACAGATAGGAGTTGATGCTAGCCATCCAAAGGATGGCAGACAAGGGTGAGGTAGTACTGGTTGGAGACTTCAGTATACCAGGACGTGGACTGGAGTATCCCAGCAGCAGCATCAACTAGGAGCAGATTTATCCTGGACTCCCTTCAGGGTGCCTTCCTCAAGCAACTGGTCATGGAACCAACTCAGCAGAAGGTAATACTGGACCTTGTGCTCACAAACAGGGACAGTGTGATGGGGAGTAACAGTGGAGGAGCACCTGGGGAACAGTGACCTCCAGTCATTGTGGTTTGAAATCACAGAAAGAGCAGAACTAAACCACACAAAAACAAGTATCCTGGATTTTAGGGGGCAGACTTTGGGAAAATGGGGAGATACTTGAAGAGGCATTAAGGGGAATAGGGCAGGAATCAGGGGTTGAGGAACGGTGGGCAGTATTGTAAATTGGGATTACAAGAGCAACAAAATTATGCATTAAGCAGGTTAGCAAGATGAAAAGGAAGAGGACACCATTATGGTTTTCCAAAGAGTAGCAAAGAAAGTGAAAGCCAAAAAGATTGCATTCAGGCAATATAAAAGACACAGGCAGAAGGGGATAGGGAGAAGTACCAGGAGAAGCAAAGGAGGCAGGGAGGTCAGTAAGGGAAGCCAAGCTCAGACAGAAGAACACATTGCAAAATCAGTGTTTAGAGGGACAAAACCTTTTACAGGTACATAAATGAAAAAAGAAAGGCAAAGGGACGGGTAGTGAGACTGAAGGGGAGGATGGGGGCAGCGTGGAGGATGACAACAGTAAAGCTGACATATTGAACAGTTATTTCTGCTTAGTCTTTACTGAGAAGAGGAGGGTAATGGGTCTGAAGGAAGTACAAGGGGTGAGAATGGTGCAGAAATGGACACAGTCCTTTACTCAGAAAGGGTCCTGAAGGAACTGGAAGTAATAAGAGTTGATAAAGCAATGGGGCCAGATGGGGTGCACCCAGGGTCCTTAAAGTATTAAGAGGTGGTGGCTGAACCTCTGGCTATCCTGTTTAGCCAATCACTGGAAACAGGGAGGTGCCCAAAGACTGGAGGACAGCAGATGTAGTTCCCTTATACAAAAGTGGGAACAAAGAGAGCAGGAAACTACAGACCAGTCAGCCTCACCTCGGTAGTGGGAAGATCATGGAAGCGTACTGAAGGAGAGACTGGTGGAACATCTGGTTGTCAATGGACTACAGGACCCAAGGCAGCATGGTTTCACCAGGGGCAGTCATGTCAGACCAACCTCACTGAATTTATTGACTGGGTGACTAGGAGGTGGATCAGGGAGGCAGTGGACATGGCCTATCTAGACTTCAGCAAGGCCTTTGTCACTGTGCCACATAGAAGACTATTATACAAACTGGGAATATGGGTGTGGGCAGGACAGTAGTGTGGTGGGTAGGTAACTGGCTGGGTGGCAGGACACAGAGGGTGGTGGTAAATGGCTATCACTCCACAGAGGAAGAGTGACCAGTGGGGTACCACAGGGATCAGTGCTGGGACGGTCCTATTCAACATCTTCATCAGTGACATTGCGGGACCTAGAAGGCAGAATTTCACTGTTTGCTGATGACACAAAGCTCTGTAACAGAGTAGATACACCAGAGGGTGTAGACAGAATGAGAAGGGACCTGCAGAAACTTGAAGAATGGTCAAAGGTTTGGCAGTTGAAATTCAATACAAAGAGGTGCAAGATAATGCATATGGGGCTACAAAATCCTGGCACAATATATCAGTTGGGGGTGAGGATATAGCATGCACAAAGCAGGAAAGGGATCTTGGGGTTATCATCTCTGATGAACCTCAAGGTAGGAAACAGTGTGACAAGGCAGCAGGTAAATCAAATAGGATGCTGGGATGCATAGGCAGGGGCATCACCAGCAGGAAAGGAGGTCATAATTCCACTATACAAGGCTCTAGTGAGGCCTCACCTGGAGTACAGTGTACAGTTCTGGAGACCTTACCTACGTAAGGACATAGGCAGAGTAGAAGGTTCAGAGGAGGGCAACAAAGATGGTACATGGATTGCATCACAAGTCCTATGAGGACAGGTTGAAGGAACTGAATATGTACTCCCTGGAGGAGAGGAGGGAGAAAGGGATATGATAGAGACATACAAGTATCTTACAGGGAGGAACAGGGTGCAGGAATACACTATTTTTAAGCGAAAAGATGTTCCAGGACTAGAGGGCATGGGATGAAGTTGGAGGAGGATGATTCAGAGGAAACTTGAAGAAGAATTTCTTCACAGAATGAGTGGTGGACAAATGGAACACCCTGCAGAAGAAGTGGTGGGGGCTGAAACAATCATGGGATTTAAGAATACATGGGATAGACATAAAGGAATTCTGGAGGTCAGGATAAGGGCAACAGACTTCAAGGAAAACATAAACTGAACTTACAAGCTCAAATGGGCAGACTGGGTGGGCCACAGACCCTTATCTGCCGACACTGTCTATGTATCTATGTACACTGCCAGTCGCTTTTCCGCCTCACATGTTGTCCCTTTTTCTGACCTGATTTCTGCCAGACAGATTCCATCTGTCCCAACCAACCCGTACTGAGGGCTGCAATAATTTGGCCTATGTAGTCTTTGATGCTTTCATCTACTGCACCTAATACTTTACCTGTGGCCTTTTCTCCTCCTTGGGTCTGCCGTCCTCGGGATGCCCTGGTCTGATCTCTTGTGGCTGGATGCTTGGTTGTGGTGGAGAAACTGGTGGGCACAAGGGACCTGGCCTGGGCTCCTTTAGCGGGACTACCACCTGTTCCTGAGGAGGTACTGGTGGTTCTGGTACTGGTGTGACCGAGGGACAGGGCTGGCTGATCTGGGAGGCACCACCTGGTGTGGCTGCACCCTTTCTGGGCTGTGTGGCCTCCTGACGGCCTCTTTCCCCACCACCTTTCCCTTTTCCCACTTTTCTGTTTTCCCAGGCTTCCCCGGTTCATCCTCTTCACCAACTGCACATCTTGTTGGCTTTTCTGCCAACTCCACAATCGCCTTGTATACATCCTCTTTGTTGGCCTGTTTTATTTTGGCGCCATCTCTCCTTGGAAAACCTGTATAATCGCTGTAAAAGAACTGAAAATACAATCCTCATTAATGCTTCATATTGCAACCTGTACCTCATCTTGCTCACCCCATGCTGCCTCGCCCCCCCCCACTAGTGGGTTATCATGCATAAAGAGATTGCCCAGTATCCCCTGTAACACTGAACACCATGTGGCCATCGCCAGCTCTTACGAAGGGCCCAGCCATGGCACCTAAAGCCATGGCACCGCGGCTATGCATACCTATTTCTGCAATGCTCAAAAGGACCCACCATGTCTGTCTCCAACATGAAAAGACCTACCTTTACCAAATGCAGGCCGCTGGTATCTCAAGCCATGCCATGTGGCTTTACACCTCCTCTGTAATGCTCAAAGGGACCCACCACATGGCTTTCTCCACACAAAGGGCCCATGCTTTCCGAATGCAGGTGAGGTGTCCCTTGTCAGAGCATCATATCCAGCATGCGAACCCGGGCATGTGACATCACGCCACGTGGCCGGCCTACATTCTTAGGTGCCTGCCTGTCTGACAAGGTCTCTCTCCTTTTGTTTGAGGTAGGCCAATCAATTGCAGATCATAGTCTCTCTCCCTCCCGAACTTCTGTTGCCTTTCTAGACCCCTTACCTCAGACTGGCCCTCCACACGGCCTGCTGGTGGCATGTGACGTCATGCCACATGGCGTGTACCTAGGCTCCTCACTCACCTATTCACCAGACTTCTACAAATTGACCTTTCTCCCTTCACAGGCCACTCAGTCTGCACCAGCTCAGGACCTTCCCATCAACTACCAGCTTCTTCTCATTCTTCTTCTAGGTAGAAAATGCATGTGTGGGCCTCCCGGCGGCTGCCCGGCGTTGGCTCCACCTTAGCCCTTTCCATCGGGGCCTCTACACCACAGCGTCCTGATCCTCTGCTCAAAAAACAAGCCAACACCAGATTGAGGGCTTCTTGCTCCTCAAGGCTGTTCAACACATTTCTCTTTCGTTTTATTTAAAACTTTTTTTTAACTAAACTGCTACAAGCTTTTCAAACAGGCGACCACGTGCTCCCTGTCTTGTCTCAGAAATGGGCTTAGGCCCCATCAGCATGCCCTTTCACCATGAAGCCCCTTTTTCAAAACATGCCTTGTGTGCTCCCCAGTGATTTATCACAACTCCATAGGCCACAGACCACGCTCGCCTCCTAACTTTCTCACTTGCATGCTATGTGCATTTAAGCACACCCGCTTGCAACTGCAGGACCATAAAAATGCAACGCAGTGATGCTAGGCTGAGGTCAAGCCTGCTCTCTTCTCCCTTAATTCATCTGTTTTTGGAATTCAGCAAACTCGGCCCGCTCTGTCCCCAACCAAAGCAACAGCTAAAAGAATTCCCAAATGAGAATTCCTTAGCGGTTCATCACAGCGAGTTCCCCATAGCCTATCTTAGAGACCCTACACTCAGGTCCAAGGAAACGCCAAAATCAAAGCCAAGATGAAACATCTACTTAATTACCTAATTAAATCTGGTTCCTGCAGCATAAACATTCAACGAAACATCAGCCAAATTCCTTGCTACCATACCCCTGCAGATTTATTAATCTGGCTCCTCAGTCTTTCATTACAAATTTACCTTAGACCAGTGCAAACTTTGAAACCAGATTCTCATTAAGGTGTCCTATAAAAGTTTCCTTAAAAGGTGCTACTATTATTATTTATCTATTTTATTCTCAACCATCCTTCTTGTTTAACCATAGATGCATCGCGTCCTTACCTGCTGTAAGCTTGTGCACAAACCTCTGTTCTAGTCTTTCTGCCAATTTTACGAGCTATAGTTTCAATGTAGATCAAAACTTCAGCAAAGTGGCTGAACCACGACTGTGCTGCCCATTATGTACCTCCTTTAGCCCCTGTCTTCCTATTTCCTGCCTATTGTCCTGTCTCCCCTCCTCCCTACCTCCTTTCCTTCCCCCTCCCCTCCCTCTGAGCACACCATCTAAGGTAAAAGGGAGGAATTGCAGGACAACTTGGTCTGCCCCTTAAAGGGCAAACCCATTGTCCTGGATTCCCCGCTTTCCCTCAAAAGACAAAGCCACTGTATGTTGTTGTGCTCAGATTGACAATTAATTTATTGTATATCATAATTCCATTTTACATTTCCATCATCCTTTATTATTGTCTCTTTCACAATTGTATCTTATTGCATCCATATATCAATCTCTGATCATCCCTCTTTCTTCCTCTTCTCACTCCCCAGGTGAAAACCTGGGTGCCTTCTTCTTCTTTTTCCTGTTAGGTAACGGTGAGAACTGAGACCACTTTTTCTCCTTCAGCTTCTTCATCTTTTATCCTATTCTTTTCCTTCCCCTCCCTCCTTCCCCCTTTTTTCCCCATTAGCCAGTCTCCAGCTTGCATTGATGACTGGCTTTCCACCAATTTAGGATATTGTTTCCTCCTTTAGGGACCCTCCTCCCTCCTCTTTTTTTTTTTTTTATTTTCCCGTCTGTCTTCTCCATGCTTCTATAAAACCCATTGTTTCCTATATTAAACATATCTATAGCTAGATCTGACAGTTGCACTCCATCTGACCTGTAGAACTCCTCTACCCACTCTTCTACACCCTGCACATACGTGTCCCCCATTTTCTTATCAGTGTTCCTACTCTTCTATTCATTTTCTCCTGGCCCTATCTAAGGCTCTATGACTGTGTTTATGTCTCCATACGCTTCTTGATATTATGTCTGACCAGGCGAGGCATACCCTTGGCCACCACTGTTGAATTTTTCTAGGTTTCTTTTAACCTGCATGTATGTGTCCACCCATGGCTTCCTCCCAATGTCGTTACCCCTAGATGTAAAATATTAAGTCTGGGATGGGTCGCTGCTCTTTCAGAGTAGGAAGCAGCTGTGCCCATCTCATCCCTCAAATGCCACGCCACACACCAGTCTACATTTTCTCACGTCCTGGTACAGCTGTTTTCCCTGCAGCTTTTGTCTCGGCTCATTCCACCCAGTAAATGTAGGAGGACCGCAGATCCATACTTCTGTGATCCTGCCTCTTGCTATAGTATTGAAGGAAAGTAAATATTTTTACATATGGTCTGGGTTCCAATACCCATCTCATTTCCATACCCCCAATGTGGTTTTGTATCTGCAAAACAAACACAGGTGATAGTTAGTCTCCATACTTCAGTGCTCGAATGTATCTCTTGTAACTGGCAGACTGCCAGTGCCCCTTTCCAACATATTAGTCACTGTCTCTCCTGCTGCTGCCCACTGCGATGCAGCCCCTATTCAGAGGGGTGGGATGAGTAATTACCTGGATCCTTGCCCAGGAATTACATGCCTTTCTTGAGCATGGCTGTGACTTGTTAACTTGTGACCTGTTTTCCATCTCCATGCACAAATAATCTGCCAGTCCTACACCCAACTCTGTGCGTAAGCCCACAAAGCCTTTACTGGACACATGAGCCATCTATCTGGGCCTTTAAGGTTACATAACAACCTTGCCCCCTTGATCGGTTTTGACTTCCTGATCATGATTTGTATCCTTTCTATCCACCAGCTCATATCTTCCCATTCCAGCCCTCCTTCATCGTTCTTACTGCTGTGTCCCACAGCCTCGCTCACCTCGTGGCCACTGCAAACATTACCAGATAGACTCTATGGAATAGCTGGGCCTCATTTTGATCTGCAGATTGCCAGTAATACCTCTTTAGTTTGGCAAGCCACTGCTCCCTTATCGGTCATCTGTTATCTGGAGCTCTTTGTTTTAATCTCCTGCATCCTTGCATCATTCTTCTAATTAACATTGACTTCATTGGTCCTTCCAATCCTTCCAAGCTGTAAACTAAATTAATCCCTGCTAAGTAGACCCCCATCGTGGTGTGTGTGGGCTGTCCTTCTCTGCCATTGCTCTACTGTGAACTTCCTAACTGTTCCTCTGTAAGTGGCCTACTTACCTCCATGTGGTATGCTGCCCTGAATGTTTGAAACACCCACCAGGCCCCTTTGTAGGCCTTCAGAGTCCGTGGTGCCCACGAGTTGTGAAACAACAGTTCTGCTCCCTCTGCCAACGTCCCAGATATTCATTGGTATGGGCGTTTTTGCTCTTCTGCTGTTGGTGCCAGCCTCCGGAAATGATCCAGCTGCAGACGGAAAGGCTGTCAGTTAGGGTATTGTGTACTCTTCTATGTGTTTGGTTCTGAATGACAAGTTCAGTTTCAAGGCCCTTAGCACCAACTGTCGTGAAGACTTGCATGACATTTTCTGATCTGGCTTCTCGGTTGTTTAAACATCTACCACTGCCTGTTGTTGCACCAAATGTCACCTTTTGATTCCGCAGCTCTTCCCCCACACCAGGGTGCAGGCCCAAATAGGCATGGTCTCCAACAGTGTTATGTCCTTCACTTTCCTGTCTCTCACTCAGTCTGTAGGCCATGGTTCTGTGACCCATCTGCCCCTCAAATAACCCCCATGCCTAGGCCACCTGTTGCATCTGTGTATAGCTCGAGGTCCATGTTATAGACCCAGTCCTCTTGCCAAAGGAGCAGCTGTTATAGGTGCTGAGGAACTCTCCCACAACTTAAAATCTTCCTTAACTCTTTTGTCATGTCTACCCAGTGGTGTGGTCTGGTTACTCCAGCTGTGGCCCTTGCTAGCCTTTTAGTGAAAGCCCTCCTGGCCCAATTTCCTGCATGCAAAGTTTAGGTGTCCCAACACCTGTTGTACTTGTTTTAGTTTTACTCTTCTTCTACTTGTATGTACTGAATCAGCTCCTTCAGTTTCAACACTTTTTATCTGGCAACCTAAAACCTTCACCACAGACGTCTATCTCAATACCCAGAATTCTAAAACCTTAGTGGGCCTTCTGTCTTTCCGGTGCCAATGGAACCTCTAAATCTCTGCAACAGATCTTGAAACTAGCTAACATTTCATCTGTCTCTCTCCTTCCGCTGCCTATTATAAGAAATCATCCAAATAGTGAATGACCGTCCTGTAACCATTTTTCCGAAATATCCATTGTAAACAAGTGCTGAATGCTTCAAACATACACAGGCCACTGGCCGTCCCATGGGCATATCTTTATCAAAATAGTATTGGTCCCCTACTTTGAAACCCAATAAGTCCCAGTCTTCCTTTCTTACTGGAAGCAATCGAAAGCAGACTCTGTATCCACTTTGGCTATCCAAGCATCGGGATTGCTCTTATAACTATTCCACTTCCTCTAATGTGGCATAGGAAACTTTACTGAGCTCCTCCCTATGAAATAATTCACTGATTCCCTTCCAGATATGACAGATGGTGAATCACCCTGTATTCTCCTTTTTGCTTCTTGGGAACCAGGCCCAATGGAGAAATTCTCATGTTCTGTAATGGGGAGTTGAAAATGCCCCTCTATCCTGCCTCCATCTCTCTTTTTCTTTTTTCTCAGAATGTCCTCTTTCCCTTTACTGACCCCAAATTGTTCACCTCTCTAGCCTTCCTGGGGCCTGTTGCAGTGTAGTATGAAACCTGTTTTAAAACTCTTGTTTAACATCTCTGCTCCTTTTCTGTCTGGATACTTTTTCAACCACTTTTCCCATGGCTCTAGCCTTATGAGGTTCTTGCTTTTTGAAATTGTTCGTCCTCCCCCCCCTTCTCCCTAGTGCCTTTCTGACTCCTTCTTTGCCCTCTTTTGAGTAAGCCTGGCCCCCTGCCTACCATAATCTTTTTTCCTTTCGAACCTCTGTACCATGCCTGCCCTCTGTACCCTTGTCCTTCCCAAAAGCTGCTGTCCTGTCCTTTGACCCCCACCTGAGCCTCTTTGCCCAAGTTGTCCTGCATCTGCTGGCTGGGTGGGTACACCCTCAGTTTGAACATCGTGTCAGAACCAGTATTGGCCCATGAGCAAGAGGCCCTACTGTATCTCAGCAACACTTCAGAGGCACCACCCCTCTTTCCTATTTCCCTCTGGTGTGGATTGGTCAGTCACGTAGCCTGTCCTTAAACCCAACTGCTTAGTATCCCATTTCACATCCCCATGTGTTGCCATTCCTTGTCGAAAAACCCATCATAGTATATCCACCTACTCCCCTTTGGTCTTGGCCCCTTATTATCAAAGAATACGAATAAGTGGGATCCCAATTCTGGTTTCTCTCCAACACTGTTGCTGAGTATGTGGCAAAATCCATGAACCATCCATCCCACATTTTCCCTTGTAAACTTGTCCTTTTTCCCTAGCAGGACTACCGCTGCTGCCATCTCGCTTTTCCGATACTTTCTGACTCTTCATATTTCATGGCTGCTTCTCTACTCATTAAAGCAAATATGTCTACGCACTCTTTTCCAAATCTTTCTTTTGTAGCCAGCGTACATGTTCACCTATTCTCATCCCGGGATCCTATTTCTCTTGTTCCCTTTCCTACCTTGTCAATCGCTTTTCTGCCTCACTATGTTGTCCCTTTGTCCGACCCTGATTTCTGCCAAGGCAGATTCCATCTGTCTCAACCATCCTGTATGGGGGGCCACAATAATTTGGCCTATGTAGTCTTTGATGCTTTCATCTACTGCACCTAATACTTTACTTGTGGCCTTTTCTCCTCCTTGGAGTCTGCCGTCTCGGGATGCCCTGGACTGGGCTCTTGTGACTGGGTGCTTGGTTGTGGTGGAGAAACTGGTGGGCACGAGGACCTGGCCTGGGCTCCTGTAGTGGGACTACCACCTGTTCCTGAGGAGGTACTGGTGGTTCTGGTACTGGGTGTGACGAGGACAGGGCTGGCTAATCTGGGAGGCACCACCTGGTGTGGCTGTACCTTTCTGGGCTGTGTGGCCTCCCTCCGGCCTCTTTTCCTGCCACCTTCCCTTTTCCCGCTTTTTCGCTTTCTTTTCCCAGCCTCCTGGTTCACTCCTCCACCAACTGCCACATCTTGTTGGCTTTTCTGCCAACTCCACAATCGCCTTGTATGCATCCACTTTTGTTGGCCTGTTTCATTTGGTGCCATCTCTCTCCTTGGAAAACCTGTATAATCACTGTAAAAGAATGTGAAATACATTCCTCATTAATGCTTCATATCAACCTGTACCTCGTCTTACTCACCCGTGCTGCCTCGTGCCCCCCCACTACTGGGTCATCATGGCATAAGTTGCCCAGTATCCCCTATAACTTTGAACACCATGCTGCCATCGCCAGTTCTTATAAGGGCCAGCATGCATCTAAAGCCATGCCATGTGGCTTTTATACCTTCTTCTGCAATGCTCTAAAGGGACCCACCACATGGCTTTCTCCAACATGAAAAGGCCCACTCTTTACTGAATGCAGGCACAGTATCTCAAGCCATGCCATGTGACTTTACACCCTCATCTGTAATGCTCAAAGGGGACCCACCACATGGCTTTCTCCAACACGAACAGGCCTATACTTTCCCAAATGCAGGCGAGGTGTCCCTTGTCAGAGCGCCATATCCACATGTGAACCCCTGGGCGTGTGACGTCACGCCATGTGGCGGCCTACCTTCTTAGGTGCCTACCCGCCTGACCAGGTCTCTTCCTTTTGTTTCTGGTAGCCAATCAATTGCAGACCATAGTCTCTCTCCCTCCCCAAGTTCTGTTGCCTTTTTTTTTTTTTAAACACCCTTTATTCATCTTTTTTAATAAAATACCAGACAAACATACAAACAAAACCTGGGAATCCAGGCACACAGCCCAAAAACTGACTGTGTAAACTATATACATTTCAACTATATACATGCACAAAGATAATGTCACTCCCCCACCAATTCTAGCTCTATGTCCAGCAACACCTTTTATAAAAAGAACAACATCTTGAGGCCGCTTATAAGTCAGAACTTTTCCCTTAATCCCAATACAATCACCAGCGGCCTGTCCAGCGTGCTCCTGACCCCATTTTGTAATGGGTTAATTTCTTCTTCATAGGTGACACTTCTCTGTCCCCCAGAAACAGAGAGAGTCCCCATCCCCATCTTCATAGCAGACCCAATATTCTTATTACCACAATCGTCCCCTAAGTCCCTACCAATCCACTCCACACGCACTATATAGTCCTTAGACCCCATTAGCATCTCTATATACTCGTTCCAGTCCAATTTTCAGCTAATCACAGTCCAACAGACAGACCGTGTCCAACCAAATGGTCCCTACTGGGAATAAATTGCTTCCAGTACCGCCCATCTTTTAACATATAACCGTTCCTCCCTCCCTCTAAATATAGGTGTCTCTTAATCTTAGATAGGGCTCCAATAAGATCTCCCACCCAATGCTTATACCCATAAAGTTGGTCATATTTCCAGTGTTGGACCACATATGCTTTATTTACACTTGCCATCAGAGATATATGATATTTAGGCGAACTCCAGCAATTTGTTGAAGATCCCCTAAACACATATCTCCGAAAGTATAAACTCCGACTAGTCTCAACAATGGGTCGATATCTTTTTACTCATCCCACAAGGGTCAGATTCTACTGCAGTTCCACAACACATGTAATAGGTCTCCTCTCTAATTCACATCTAAAACACAGGTCTGTCTGTCTAAGGCCTCTTTCTCACAGTTTCACAGGGTAAAATATATATTAGAAGCAATAAAAATTGTAAACTGCTATATTTAGGTATCACTATGTATTTGGTGCTCTTCCATACATTAGCCCAGTCAATTGTTTGAGGTGCCAACTTGTTGTCCCAATATGGCACTACTATAGAGAGCTTGGCCCAAAAGTCCAGTGGTATTCTATAAACTTGCGACAGGGCTCTGGTTTTTGGGTCAATCTCCTCAGCTCGTCCCACTTAAATGAACGATCTAAAGGCCCCTGTTCTCTTTAATGCCCCTCAAGCATATGTATAAGTTGCAATCTATGGAAAAAGGCATTCTATTGCACTGCACTGGAAGGGCTACCCTGTTGTCCTGGATGGCCCCTTTAGGCTTAGGCTCGAAACCCATTTAGCCCATTTCCCATTGATTACCTTATTCCTATAGTGAAATTGGTTGCCCACCAGTGGTTGTTCTTGGGCCTCATTTGCTCTTTTTTTCTGGGCCACAGTCAAAACGACCACCAAGCTTCTGCTGTCTTCAAAATTGGGCTTCCCCTTTTGTTTAATGCAGGCAGCTATATTAGCGATAAGGAGTGCTCTGGGGAGAGACCAGCCTCTCATTATTTGAGTCTCTAACTGTAACCAATCTGGAACATAAACTTCTCCTCAGTACTCCTACTCATCGAGCCATTAAACCCAACTGTCCTGCAACATAGTACAAGTGAAGGTCTGGTAGCTTAATTCCTCCCAAACCTGGAGGGAGTCGAGATCATTATATTTTTCCTAGGTGGTTTGGGTCCCACAAAACTCTGAAAGTAATTTCTTAATCAATTTGAACCACTTTTGGGGATACTATAGGAGCTAGGTACACGGGTACAGCAGTCTCCTGTAACAGGCTCATTTTAATGAGCCCGAGCTCGCCATAAAATTAAGGGCAGCTTATTCCGCCTACTAAATCTCCTTTAATAGCTGATAACATCTTCCATATTTATTTCAGCCCTGACTGTAGTCCCTTGTGATCCAAATGCCCAGGTATCTCATCTTATCTGCCATCCACTGGATTTGTAACTGGGCAAAGTCTGCCCTATATAAATGTGGTGTCAGGGTAGGATCTGGGTTTTAGTCAAGTTTAGTTTATAATTAGAAACTTTGGCAAATTGCTCAATTAGTTTTCTAGTCCTCTCGAATCCATCCACGGGTCTCTTAGGTGCAGGAGTACATCATCTGAAAACTGAAAATTTTAACTCCTTCCGTTATCTCAGACCCCCTTATCTGTCTGTCATTACTAATAGCTCTCAGCAAGGGCTCTAAGTAGATATTAAACAATATCGGGAAGAGGGCATCCTTGACGTGTCCCATTTTCTAACTGAATTTCCTGCGAGATATAACCATTGCACAGGACTCTTGCTGTCAGTGCAGCGATAAATTTTTTAATGCCCTTCAGAAGGCCTCAGGAAACCCATCCTCCATTATAGCAAAAGGAAGGAATGAGAGACCCTATCGAAGGCCTTCTCAGCATCAAGTGATATTAAAGCTATAGGTATTTAAGAGTCCACTCGTAATTCAGGATATGATAGAGCTTTCTCAGGGCATCATGTGCCCCTCCTGGCATGAACCCACTTGCTCCTGGCTAATTATAGCGGGTGCTATCCGCCAAATTCTGTTAGCCAATATTTTTGTAAGAATCTTAATATCCTGGTTCATCAGTGCAATGGGCCTATAATTGGCTGGCTCATCCTTAGGCTTGCCGGTTTAGGAATTAATGTAATGTAAGCCTGGTAAAGGGAGGTGAAGCACTCCTTCCTGCATTATAGTATTGTAAAATTCCTGAGTATGGGCAATATAGTCTGAATATAGGTCTGATAAAACTTAGCTGTAAGGCCGTCCGGTCCTAGTGTCTTACCCAGGTAGGGACCTGACTACCTCAAGATCTCTGCTGCTCCTATGGGAGCTACCAGTTTGCCTAGCCTGTAAAGGGTCTATCACGGCAGAGGCATTTCCTCCAGGAATGCCTTAATCTCCTTCTCCCTACCATATTCCCAATCTGGTATAAATCTTTAAATACAACCCAAAAGTATCTGCTAACTCCTGGGAGTCTGTAATTAGCTTCCCATTGTACCAGATAGATGTCACCGTTCTACTCGCCTCCCACTCTTTAACTCTAGCCGCAGTAGGTGACCCGAACATCTCCTTCAAGAGATATTTAGCTTTAATCTTTTCTAACCAAAATCTATTTTACCATAAGTCATGTCCTCCAGATCCCGCCTTAAGCTACTGAGTTCCCCATCTATTTCCTCTGAGGACCCCTCCAAAGGTGTCAAGTAACTAATAGCCCTTAGGATGAAATCCTCTTTACCCTCCTCTGTCTATTTTTCTGAGCTGCCAGTTCCTGGGCCACTCCTGCAAAGAGCACTTTACAAGCTGGCCAGGCCAGTTTCCTGTTTGATATCTTGGGTAATTGTTTGCTGAATGATTTCGAACAGGGCTCCCTCAAGCTTATCTTTAGTCACAGGTTCAGTCATTAGTGAGTCACTCAACCTCCATCGAAAAGGTCTAGGCGGGCCTACTTTCGGTTTCAGACTAGTGTAATTGGGAATGGTCTGAAAAATTCTACCTTCCGTTGTCAGTCCCTAATCCCCATAAGTACCTCTCTAGTCACCAGAAAAAGTCAATATGAGATTGAGTCTTGTGCACCGCTGAGTAAAATGTCATACTGTTGCCTCCACCAGTATGAGTCCGTGCGGATCCACCACAGAGCGAAGCCTCTAACAACTTATTCAAGGCTATTTGAGCCTTTGTTAAAGGTTCTCTTGCGGTGGAATCCTATCTTTGCAGTTATGGCATACACATTCCAGTCTCCTGCCAAGATAAGAGCATACCCCAGAAGACCAGCTATATCTCTATCGAAGCAAAAACTCCACATTGAAGGCGTCGGACTGTATATGGAAGCCACTGAGGTGGCTCTACCATATAACAAGCCGAGATATAAATCCTCTGCCATCCTCTCTTGTAATCACCTGTTCAACACTATATGTACAAGACTTCTAATTAAAATCACTACTCTTCCTGACGTCCTCTCCTTGCCTACCCGAAAACCTGTCCCACCCATAGTCGCTTGAGGCTGTTCAGTTCCTCTGTCAAAAGGTGTGTTTCTTGTAGAGCCACAATATGGGCTCCCAGATGATCCAGATGTCTCATAATTACCAATTTTTACATCTACCCTTGAGTCCTTTGACATTCCATGAAACTAATCTGACATTCGTCATTAACAGTGCCAAGGACTTACGTTGAGACAGTTGACCCTTGAAACTCTGAGCCTGCCTCCTTTATGTCTATCTTAAAGGACTCTCTCTCTTCTCAAACCCCAATCCCTCCCCAAACCCCGCCCTGATCCCTAGATTGCTCACCCTCTAATCCTCAGGTCATCGATGAGCTCCCTCCTGTGCCGCCCCTGCTCTCCATGACCTTCTCCTCTCGGAACCTCTTAATAAACCTCCCAATGTTTCTAATGAACCGTTACTCTATCTGCCCTATCCTTTGACTCCTCTTCCCTGGTCCCGCAATAATCAGCCTTCCATCCCCACTTTACCCATGACCCCTGACCAGCTGCTCGGGAGTGACCTTCCACATCTCAAGGTATTGTTAATCAGATAATCTCAACCCCAATTATTGGGAGACATAATAGATTAATCTGTCTTCTCCTCTTAGTCCCCTAAATTGTGGCTTTCATCAGGTTCTATCCACATGACCCGATCTCTGTCCCCCTTCACCTAGCCCGCCCCCCAGTCCCTTACCATCCGTCATTACCTTAGCAAAAATGCTAAAACACCTCTGGATTTATTGACAGCCTCCCCCGGGTGAGAATCCCTCATGGTATCATTATAGTCCTGGCTCATATCATAAACCACTCTCTAATCGTCTCCCTTTTCCTTCCCCTGAGCGGTCATGGTAGTAGAGCAGTGGTGGTCCCTGAGACCCCCAAACAAAGAAACAAGTGAACAACGTAGCCTACAGATAGATCCTAATAAAACAAAATTTCAAAAGTTGGGCCAGCCTCGCTGTTCCATATCCCCTCAAATATATCCTCCGAGTCCCTTTTAACTTTAGCTTGCACTTTACGTGTCCTATAACATATAACCTATTCCTTCAAGCCCCTATCACAGTTAGTATCCTCGAACATGGCCCCCTTCTGTATGTTCCACCTGGGGACCCCCACTCCCAATCCTCTTGATCTTCTCCCCAATCCACTACATCCATCCCCTTAACCCTTCTGCCTTATCTGGCAAGTTCCCTGGCTTCCATTTGTGCTCCAATACTAACCCCCCATGTTCCTCCCTTCGACCGTCTCTCTCCTTCCCCAATTCGTATAACAACTTAAATTACATTCACCTCCCATAGTTGACTCTTGTTAAGCCCATAAACTTCCATAACCATGTTCTACCCCATCTCAATGTCCCTACCTTGCAACAGCCAGTAAGGGCTTTAGGTTTAACGGATTAAGATTAAATTTCACAAGCTTAAATTTAACAAGCTTAATACTTCAAAGTCCCAGTCCAAAATACTCCCTTGTCTCTCCTAGGCGTCTCTGGCAGCTCAACTCGATGCTCTGAATAAATCCGGAAGTTCTACTCATAGCCCTTCCATTGCATGCTTAGCAGTGAGGTATCTATTCTCCCAGCTTGTAACGGACCACCAGGGTAGCAGGATGCTGGAGCTGAAATTTAATTCCAGCCAAATATAGCTTCTTTTAATTTCCACATACTCCTTCTGTTTACTTCTCACTGAAGGCGTTTGATCTTGAAACATCCACAAGGTGGCACCATTCCACTATATTGATTTCTTTTGCCTTGCTGAAGCCAACACAAACATTTTTCCTTATAGTTAAGAAAGCGATGATGATTACTCGGGGTCTTGCTCCCGGTGGTGGTACTCTCTCAGAGCCCTGTCGCTCTCTCTAGATTGTAGGCCTCCCCATATGGCGTGGGGTCAAACAGCTTAAGCAGCATATCTTGAATAAAGAGAACACAGTCCGAGCCTTCTGCCTCTCAGGAGCCCACCCAGGAACAGATTATTCCGTCGACTCTCGACTCTTGGTCTTCCAACCTCTCTTCCAGCTTTTTAATTTGTTTTCTGACCATCACTAACTCTTGCTCCACTACTGATACTTTCCTTTCCTGTGATGCAGTCTGGACCTCCGCATCTCCCATCCTCTGTGCCAGTGACTGCAGTGCTGGCTTAACAGCTAAAATCAACTACTAGCCCCTGTAGGAAGTGTTTAATTTCCTGGATGTCTTCGTTGCTTGATTTAGCCCCCCTTGCTCTTCTGCCCCTCCTCTTGATCTATTGGGGTGGGGATTGGGGCTTGGTCTTTTAGAGGCAGGGTATCTCCCCACCAGGGGCTCTATCTCAGGCTCCATTTCAGCTTTTCATCGGCGGTTGGGCTACTTCAGTGTTCCCCATAAGCAGCAGCTACAAACCCGACCAGCTCCCTTTTTCCTTCTGATCGCCACCACCAGGTCCACCAACACCTCGCTAGTCAGGAAAGAGTGCCTTGAATAAATCTGGCTGGTCTCAAGAGATTATATCTTTTAAACAGCTTTGAGCCTCGGAGCAGCTCGAGACGCCCTGCTCGACTCAGCTCATCACGTGATCCCTGCCTGTTGCCTTTCTAGACCCCTCCCTCAGACCGGCCTCTATGGCCTGCTCATGGTGTGTGACGTCATGCCACATGGCCACATACTTAGGTTCCTCACTTGTCTATTCACCAGGTTTCAACAAATCGACCTTTCTCCCTTCACAGGCCACTCAGTCTGCACCAGCTCAGGATCTTCCCATCAACTACCAGCTTCTTCTCATTCTTCATCTAGGTAAAAACGCATGTGTGAGCCTCCACGTGGCCGTCCGGGTTGGCCCCACCTCAGCCCTTTCATCGGGCCTTCACTATGTCAAGCGTCCTGTTCCCCTGCTCAAAAACCCAACCCAGTGCCAGATCGAGGGCTTCTCTCCTCAAGGCTGTTCAACACATTTCTCTTTTGTTTTATTTAAAACTTTTGTTTTAAACCAAACAGCTACAAGCTCTTTCTAGCAGGTGACCACGTGCTCTCTGTCTTGTCTCAGGAATGGGCTTGGCCCCATCAAGCTTGCCCTTCTGCCATAAGGCCCCCTTTTTCAAAATCGTGCCATTGTGTGCTCTCCAGTGATTTATACAACTCCATAGGCCACAGACCACACCAGTTCCTCCTAACTTTCTCCCTTGCACGCTATGCACATTTAAGTCACCCGTTTGCACTGTAGGCCCATAAATGCAATGCAGTGACACTAGGCCTCAGGCCAAGCCTGCTCTCTTCTCCTCAATTCGTCTGTTTTTTAATTCAGCAACTCTGCCTGCTCTGCCCTCAACCAAAGCAACAGCTATAAGAATTCCCAAATGAGCAATTCCTTAGCAGTTCATCACAGCGAGTTCCCATAGCCTATCTTAGAGACCTTTACACTCAGGTCCAAGGAAACACCGAATCAAAACCAAGATGAAACATCCACTTAATAATCTCATTAAATCTGGTTCCTGCAGCACAAACATTCAATGAAACATCGAAGTCAAATTCCTTGCTACCATACCCCTGCAGGTTTATTAATCTGGCTCCTCAGTCTTTCATTGCAAATTTTACCTTAGACCAGTGCAAACTTTTGAAACCAGATTCTCATTAAGGTGTCTCATAAAGTTTCCTTAAAAGGTGCTACTATTATTATTTATCTATTTATTCTCAACCATCCTTCCAGTTTAACCATAGCTGCATTGAGTCCTTACCTGCCGTAGCTTGTGCACAAACCTCTGTTCTAGTCTTTCTGCCAATCTGACGTGCTGTAGTTTCAATGTAGATCAAAACTTCGCAAAAGTGGCTGAACCATGACTGTGCTGCCCATTATGTACCTCCTTTAGCCCCCTCCCTTCCTGTTTCCTGCCTATTGTCCTGTGTCCTCCTCCTCCCTTTCCTTCCCCTCCCCTCTGAGCACACCATCTCAGGTAAAGGGAAGGGCTGCACCAGGACAACTTGGTCTCCACTTAAAGGGCAAACTCCATTATCATTAAATTGGACTATGTCTCTGAGCTTGAGGTACTTTACCACCCACTAGGATGAAGTGTGTTAATGAATGAATGTCACGTATTTAAAAACTGCACCATACTTCAGTTCCAGAGAACTGAAGTATAGGGTGAATTCTAAAGAGTTCACAGCAAGTGGCAAGTATGTGTTTTAATGAAATTCAGGTTGCACTGTGACCTTTTGCTAAGCTCCATGCTTCTAGACTCAGAATAGTGATTTTAAATTTGTACAGTACAACTGCAAAGATGCTATTTATTTTAAAGAAGACAGGAAATTAATTTGATATGATTTGTATCTTAAATAAAGAGTATTAATCCCAACATTGTGTATGCGTTTGTTCTTGTGTATTTTATTGTGTGCTCATAATCACTTTTACCATATTATATCCAGTTCAATTTCAGTAGGAGAAAAGAGTGATCAGCTTGACTTTTTTGTTTCAGTGAAGGCATACAACCTGCTTCTATATTAGGTTAGCATGTCGTGCTTCCTTACTTCAACATGCAAAGTACAGTTTCAGTGTGAACAGCAACAGTCTAACTGATTTTAGCTGAAACACATTCATGATCGCTGATCACCAGTCACAGTGTTAATCAGGCTGTCCCTGGTGTCTAATGGCACCCTAGCATTCTGATCACCAGTTGCCATGTAAATAGAGTTGTCCCTGGTGTCTAGTAGCACTCCCCCACCTTCTGATTACCAGATGCCATGTTAATCAGGCTGTCCCTAGTGTCTAGTGGCACTCCCTCACCCTTCAGTCACCGGCTGCCATATAAATACAGCTGTCCCTGGAGACTACTGGCACCCTCACCCTCTGATTGCCAGTTGCCATACTACTGAGGCTGTCCCTGGTGTTTAGTGGCACCTCCACCCTCCATTCTGCCAGCTGACATATAAATATAGCTGTCCTTCGTGTCTACTGGCATCCCCCACCCTCTGATTGCCATCTGCCATACTAATCAGGCTGACCCTGGTGTCTAGTGGCACCCTATCCACTGCTCACCAGTCGTGTGAACACTGTCCTGCTCATCGATAACTCCCTGCCCACAAAGGCATATTGGACATCCGTAACAAGGATGGAATTATCCACTGCATGTTCCTCCTGCTAACACCACCTTCAAGCTCCAACCTTGTGATAAGGGTATACTGGAGATCTGTAAAGGACTTATTTAAAAAATGCTTCAAACAGTCCTGACAGAGAAGAACAAACATACCTCCTACCGGATGAGATCATAAAATCAAGCTCATTAAAAGTCATGTACATGGTTTCCAGTGCCTAGGACAGTCCCAAGGTGGAAACTATAAGAAAGCCTGGAAGAAGTTGGGGATGCAAACCTGCAGAATTGAAAGCTAACCTACAAAAGAAAATTGTATGGGTGACAAGGCACCACAAGAAATGACCCACAAGATTTTATCACATTTGCTGCCTACCTCCAAAACCTGCTGTCAGATATGAAGTAGGTTGAGTTGATGCTGAAGAGCAGAGGTGTGAGCAGCTTACAGATGATAATGTCACTGAACTCATCCAGAAAGCTGACAAACCAACAAATGAATAGGGGTTGGAGGACGAGGATGACATTAAACCACCAAGCATACCAATTCACAGCAAGGCACTGGAACTGTTTGAGAAGTGCATGGCTTATAGTCTAAAGTGACAAGAAACATGACAGCCACAATCAGAAATCATGGAAAGACTTTTTCAAACGTGAGTCACAGCGCTATCTTTATTTTAGTCTTTGTTGCTTTTGGATTGTAAATCATTATTGTATTTAATTATGTCTAGTATCAAATAAATGCCTTTGATTAATAAAATGCTTAGTGTGATTGTTTGTGCCAGGTTAGTGACTGCTCTGCTAATTGTGCTAATGCTCACACTGTGTACCCTCAATTATCCAACCACCCAATCATTGACTTATCAGTTGTCCACTGGGAGGCTGGAAAATCAAGATGCTAATGTAACTGGAAATGTTTGTTTCCCAATAACCACAAAATATTGTTTTCTGAGTTATGTTCAGAGTTGGTTATGTAATCACAAAATGTTCAATGAATTTCCCAGCAATACCATTTGTAATAACTGGTTAGTTCAATGTCTGTATTAAGAGAGGGAATGTAACCATGTCTGGTGATCCTGACGGTAGTGAAATTATTCCACAATACAGATGGCCCAGTGATAAAAGTCTATATGTACAGTAACTGATAAGTGATTTCTGCATTTTGTGGATAAGAATGCATTATTAGTTTCTAATTGTATGATACAGGGAATTAAAGGGTACATACACACACAGAATGCAGAACATAGCTAGTGTTAATGATTACTGTATGTGTTCCATGACAGATTATAAAGATTATTATAGAATGGAGAATAAGACCTCATCTGACAGCGACCACCTTCCCATGATTCTAAACAGGAAACTAGAAAATAACAGGAATAACTATTATTTCCATAAAGATTAAATGGCAACATCATGCTGAAATTATTAACAAAGAACATTGGTAAAGAAAGTGGAATGACATACTGTACCGATATACTTGTAGTATGTTTGTGTACCAATAAATGATTTCAGAGCTGTGCAGAATGAGAAAATTCTGAATTTGTGGAATTTTGTCAGAATGTCATGAAACTCCATAGAATGTTGTTGAAATTTCTGGAATTTTTAAATGTATTAATGTGGTCATAGCTCGGCTATCTATTGCTCTGAACTTTGGCATTCTTAATGTCTTGGAGAAGGTCTAATGATGTGCCAAATATCATGAAATTAGGATGGATTGTCTCAAAAGTATAGGTGCTCAAAGTCTGTAATTTTTATTTTTTGTGTGGGAAAATTCATGAAATGTTTTATCTGCGTATATCTCAGCTGTCTGTTGGGCCAGAGATATTAAATATGGCATGATTACTTGATGATAGGTGTTCTAGCAATGTATCAAATTTCATGACATTAGAATGGATTGTCTCAAGATTATAGGTGCTCATAATCTGTAATTTTATTTGTTTGTGGAAATTTCAGGAAAATGTGCATCTGCATATACCTCAGCCATCTTTTGGTCCAGATATATTAAATTTGGCATGATTACTTGATAGTAGGTGTTCTAAAATGTTTCAAATTTCATGACATTAGTATGCATCATCTCAAAATAATATGTGCTTAAAATATGTAATTTTATTTTGCAGGAAATTTCAAGAACAAATTTATCTGCATACAACTCAGGCACCTTTGGAGCTAGACATGTGTAAATTATCATGAATAACATTTTGTAATGGTTATAGAACTGTCTAAATACATATTTTTATTTTAGTCTTTGGTAACCAGGTAGGCCCACTAGGCACAAGTGCCTGTTTTGGGGAAATCTGGGGGCACTGGGTGGTTAAGGACTTGCTCAGAGTCACACAGTATGCAAGTGGAGGTTGTGAGAAAAAACTAAGGTCTGGTATGCTGGATGTATCAAGCTTGTTCACACCTTGTTCCTCTAACATCTAGGCTATATATGGAGAGAATTGGATTAGAGAGTTTTAGTTAGAGGGGTTCAAAAGTTTGCCATGTAAATATTTGCAAAATTTGTGAAAGCTCTCAAAAATGTGGATGTTTGTAACTTATTTGCTCCTGCAGGCATATATTTAACATTTGACATGCAAATATACTGTAAGTGTATCCTGGTGTCAAACACAACTGGATAAATTGGTTTAGCAGTTTTAAATTTACAGTGAAAAAATATTGGTAACATTTTCTCAAATATTTATAGTAGCATATAGAAGAATAATCTGGAATTCTTTTGTCTAATTCAACATTCACAATGCATGTATCACCACTTCATTTGATAAGCTGAGCTGAGCTTTTTGCAGTCCTGCTGTTCCTCGCCGGTGACTATTTTTCCCCTTCTTAGCATAGCCAGATCGACTCAGTAAAACTACTGATCCCACTGATATCCTCTTTGTTCCTTACAGTGACAAATCTCCTTAAAATGAGAGTCACCTACTCATTTTCCTATCAACCTGTCCTGTTGGGAATCACAGAATTCTTCCTTCCTGGTGCCCCATATATTGACTTCCCACTATATCTTTTGAGTACCTCTGTGTCCCAGACTTGCACGTACATTAGGCTCCCTGGATCTTTAATTTCTTGGTGTTATTCTTATATATCCTGCATTCAGTTTGGAATTGTTGACACACTCTGTATTTCTTGCTCCAACTAGGGGTCTACTACTGGTGTGCTACCCAGCTCAGCTGTCCATTTCTTGGTAAAACTATGCATCCAGCTCCTGAACCTGCTGACCCCATGCATTACCAGCCTCTCATGCCCTGTCCTTTAATTTGAATCCTCAGAAAAGGCTGAGTGAAATTGGGAATTCCAATTTTATTGAATTTTCATGAAATTCCACAATTTTCACAGACACATGGAATTTTACTTTAGAGGGTAGATGTTATTTTGCATTTTTAGGCAGCAAACAAGTAATACAATTGAAACACATAGTCTCCTTGTATGGTCTAAGAACTTACAAAATGTAATGGAATTATATTCTGTTTTTTAAGTTTTGATGGGTTATAAATTTTCAGTTTACATTCTTGCAAAATGTAGTTTTAAAATGTTGTGAAACTTTGACTACATTTAATTAAGACCCATTTAAAGCTGTAAATGTGAACTTTGTCAGAAATGACCATGTAGAATAGTTGTTTAAATGTTTCAAATTTGGTTAAATTTGATTATGTTGTTTTAAAATTAGAGGAAATAACTGAAATTAAAATGTTGGTAACATGTTTTGCAGGCTCTAGCTCAGTCCCATTTGATGACAGAAATGTGAAACTAAGTATATATATAAATGTAGTGATAACCTGTATACCTATACAATTGTATAACATTTCAAGGAATACTAACAACATTATACTAAATCAACAGGAATCTAAATTTTGGCAAACTTTTGGCTACCTATAACTCAGACCCATTGAAGCTTGAGACTTAAAATGTGATGCACACACTCAAGTTGTAAGTTTCTCTAAATCCTGAAACACTGAAGAAATCTGGATTGGAAATTTGAAAATGACAGTAGATCGAAATAACTGAAAATTAAATTGCAATTAAATGTTTGGCCTCCTGTAACTCTGACTCTTTAACCGACAACCCTGAAATTTGGTACCTTTATGTAATCCATTAGTAAATCAATGTACTACGTGTGGTGTAAACTGGATGCAACATTTTCAAATTAGAGCAAAATAACTGAAATTTAAAATTTGGAAAACTTCCACAGAATTTTGTGCAAATTCTGCAAAATTCCGTGGAATGGTAATACTGTGGGCAGAATTGTATTTTATTTTCCACATAGCTCTAATGATTTCTTTTTGTATACCAGTGTTATGTAACACCAGTAAAGTTAGAACTTAGCAGAGTGGCTGGCAGAAAGTAAAATAACTTCAACAGGAATTGTAATGATATAGTAGAGTGAATCCATTAAGAGAAGAGAAAATATTAAGAATCTAACTCAAGCAAGAAAACCATAATACCTCTCTGAAAGAGCAAGTAAGGCTCTTTCATGAGAAATCATGGTCTAGTGTGCTATCCAGTAATTCAACAGAATGGTAACAGTCATTGTCAGAGTAAGATGTTAGTGTATGTTTCCCCAGATGTATGAGTAAAATATTATGTACAGTAGAGTAGAGATATTTTCACAAAAATTATATGTAACGGTCAAAATGTGTAACTGATTGCAATGTACGTGAAAATTACATCGTAATAATATCTGATGAGGTATGCAGAGCTATTGACAAGTTTAGATGAAACAAATCACTTGAATTAGATGCATTCCCACATATTTATTCAAGAGGATGGACACATTTTACATTCAGCACAAATCTGCAAAGCTAGCATTTTTGATTATGTTGTGGCAGTTTAACTTCTGGTTCATTAATTAAAGGATAACTGCTGTGAATTTAGCTGTATGTTTCAAACAGAGCTTGAACCCCTTGTTTATAAATAAAGAGCATACAAAAAAGTGTTTTTATTTTTATTTAGATTTTAGAATGTTAAGCAGCGCACACTGGAGCATTCATATCTGATTCCACCAACGAGGCAGTGACACGCATTATGTCCTAGCATGAATAAGCAAGGCAGTGAAAGATAATGTATGTATCCTAATTTGAAGTTCATTGATGCTGGAAAGGTTTTGTACATCTAAAACTGCATCTGTACTGTGTTGCTTGAAATAGTCATTTGCATACTTTCGCTCACATTAGCAGCTAGTTCGTAAATGAAGCAGTCACTGCTTTTAAACAGAAACATGAACAGTTTTTTCTTGTTCAGAAAAATCTACAACAGATACTCCTGCTTCGAATTAAACTTCATTCATAATCATGTCACATTAAGGCTGACTCTAGTATGTACCCTTTCAATGTTTTCAGAAGGTGTTTGTCATTATTACAATGAAATAAATATATTTTATGCAGAGCTACTTATATGAGTGGCTTGTTGAAAGAAGCAGCAAGCTGACCTGTCAAACTGCTGATTGAAACATTTTTTAAAGACAAACAAGCAATATCATTACTAGCCACCAGTATCTCATTTAAACATCTCTACTACATTCATATGAACTGAATCTATTACATTTGCTATGTTATGTTTTGACTAAAATCTGAAATGCAATTTACACATTAGTTTCACCCTTTATATGGATCCTAACTTATTATAATCGTGTGAGTGTTTCTGTTTTTGAAACAGAAGCTGTAAATGGGTTTTGAATGCTAATGCCAAGGTACTGTATAACAACAGAAATGTATTTAGCATTTTGGAACATTTTGGTTTATATGTTATGTTTGTAGAAACAGAAAGTCTGCTGCTTTGCAATTCATGATTATTACTGTTATCACTTTCCATGCAGTGTGATTCGCCCCCCACCCACATACACACCAAGAAAATCGTTACAGTACCCAAAAGGCATAGCTTGGTCGGTTTTGACAACGAGCCTGCTTGCAGAATATGAAAGGTCCTGTCCCACTTCCCCTGAGACAGACAGCCTTGAACCCACCTGCCCTCCAATGGAGCAGGTGGAAAGGGTGTCAGAAACCAAGTCACAGCTCTGAGAAGCTTGCAGATGCCATGCAAAATGAATGCTACAAATGTTCATCACACATTCATGGCACAAAGTCCTGCCACTAGTGGGGAGGAGGAGGAGACAGATATCAATAAATTTACTTCCTCCCCACCCTCACAGTCTGGTTCTGTACATCAATCCCCCGCCCGTATGACTTGTGGCTTCATCAGAGGGGTGGTGGGACTTTGTGCCAGGTCTAAAGGACAGCGGGTCATGTCCCTGAGCAGTATCATGTACCTGCTTGCCCTGTAACCCATACCACTGACACACTGAAGATAGCGAGTTATTGGTTAACACTTCTCCTGGTGAGCCTCTTTCGCAAGAAGTCCTGTGAAGTGCCCATGACTGAACATTTGAAGCACTCATTTTGCATGGCTTCTGAAAGCTTCTCAAATAAGGATCTACTGATTTTTTCTGCAAACTGTATTTTACTCCAGACCACAGCTGTGACTTGGTTTCTGACACTCACTTCACCTGCTGCTCCATTGAGGGGCAGGTGGGTTTCATATTCTGCAAGCAGGCTCATTGTCCAAAACCATCCATAATATGCCTTTGGGTACTGTAATGATTTCCTTGATCTGTATGGGGGAGGGAGATTGCACTGCATGAAAAGTGATAACAGTAATGACTGCTGAATTTCAATACATCACACTTTCTGTTTAAGAAAACATAACATATAAACTAAAATGTTCCAAAATGCTAAATAAACTTCTGTTGTTATACAGTACCTTGGCACTAGCGTATTAAAACCCATTTACAGCTTCTGTTTCCAAAATCAGGAACAATGGCACGATTATATATAAGATAAAGTATGGGTTAGTGTGTGTAACAAGAAGTTTACAGCCCCCAAGGTGTTGGATGCTACATAATGCTGTCAGGGTTTGTTAAAGCATATAACACCAAGGGAGGAGGTGTAACCTTCAAGTTTACCACATCAGTCCATATTTTATTTTAGATAATTTCGGGTTCCTTTTTCACCAAAGCAATTTATATAAAATATCATGGGTTCCATAGGCCATGCTCTGGTTTTATTTTTAGCTGGTTCGTCTGCACATTTGTCCTCCATTTTTAAAATATTTTGAAAGTTGTTTTTTGCCTCCTCCTTGTGTTAGAAATTAGCTGATTAAAAAAAGCGAATTACCACCCGTGCTGTGGTGGTTGACTTGTCAGGCAGAAGGCAGGCGGTCGGAAGAGAGGAACTGCGGCAGCACATGTGCACAGTGAAACCCGTACCCGCGTGTTTGCTGTAATAAACACTCCTTTATTACGGCAAATTATGACACGGTTTCTGTGGGAAAAGGGAAGCCAGTTATTATAATAAGAGTTAGGATCCATATCAAGAGCAAAACTAATGTGGAAACAGCATTTCAGATGAAAACAGAACACTGCAAATGCAATATATTCAGTTAATATGAATTTAGTACAGATGTTTAAATGACATACTGGTGGCTAGTAATGGTATTGCTTGCTTGTCTGTCTTAAAAAAAAATCAATCAGCGTTTTTACAGGTCTACTCCACCGCTCCTTTCAGCAATTTGCTAATACAACTAAGCGCTGCATAAGACATATTTATTTGATTGTAATAATGACAATACCCTTCTGAGCAACATTGAAAATTATACAATGGCAAGAAAGAATCCTGGTTCTGATTGGTCAGTGTGTGCCTGAGACAGTGATGATATTACAGCATAACATCACTGTCACTGATTAGCATTAGCTTTGCTTGCCATTACCATAGATCACCTTTACCTTTTTCCTCTTCTCTTAAGAAACTGACTAAAATCTACTAAAAACATTTTTAAAATATCTTTTTAATTTTGTATCACAATGAGCCATTGTATAATAGCAATAAGGCACTCCAGGGTGTGTGTTGTTGTGTTAACATCACTCTTGGGGTGGTGGAAACCAGCTTCACCTGGGTAGCACAACCCACCCAGGAGTGAGATTATGTATTAGTAATACTGACAGGGGTGGGTGACATTGGGATATAATGGACTGCCCAGGGCATAATGAGGCCCAACGCCACAGGCGGAGGGCCTTATAGCCCTGGAAGGTCCGTTATATCCCTATAACGCCAAACCTGGAGGGTATTATTACACTTAGAAAATGGGTTTGTATTATTAGCTTTTAAATAATGATTTCATTAAAAAAGGGTAAAATATTAGTAAAAGTTAGTAAAATGCTGGGTTCTGTAAAATAGTCCGTTTAGTGCCACTAGAGGGTGCTGCTGTTTGTATGTGTTTTTGGTAGTGTTTTGCAGTGCCATCTTTTGACAGAAATGTCCAGGAATTGTTGTTGCTTTAAATTTTTCATCGACCGTCAGTTATCTGTTCACTGAAATATATTGTTCGGGTTGTCAGCGGAGCGAGAGGGTGAGCTGTAGAGCAGGAATCACGCAGTGTTGTGTGACAGCATTGGAACTGGGCCGATGATGTCTGGGGTGAGAAATCAAGGAGGTACTTCTGCTTTTATTTATGGAGGAGTGGGCATTTAATTTTAATTTTTGGTCACAATGGAGCCTGGTGCGGGTAGTGGCAGTTGGGAGAGGATGTGAGGTTCTGAGCCTTGCCAGCATCGAGGGAGGACTGACTTACTTAGGGACAAAAACAACAAAAGAAGAGTTTTTGTGTTTTGTACTGTTCACTGCTTTGAGGATTGGTTGTGTGTGGGTGCTTTAGGTCATCCTGTCGGTAACAGTATTGTGAAAATCAATGGCTAGTAGTGCATGGGCACAGGGATATCATGAGGTGAGGGGTGCTGCTAGGGGAACTTGTTATTGAGTGGGCCATTGTTGAGAAATAACAGCCTGGTGGCAGGATGTTTCAGCCAATCAGGAAGCAAGTTTGACTTTACCATTATCTAATACACAATAACACACACCCTGTCGTGCCTTATTGCTTAAATAATCCATTCTAGAGTCAGTCTTCGTAACATGATTACGGAGTAAGTTTAAATGAAGCAGGAGTATCTGTGGTAGATTTTCTGAACAAGAAAACAAACTGTTCACACTTCTGTTTAAAAATACTGACTACTTCATTTACAAACCAGCTACTAATGTGAATGAAAGTATGCAGATGACCATTTCAAGCAACACAGTAAAGCTACAGGGCCTGATTCACAAAGATTGGTACAAGCTATGCCAATGGCAGCTTGCACCAATTGCTAGTGCACCAGGGACCTGCACCTGATTCTCTATTGGGTAGGTCCCAGTGGTAAAGTCCCACAGTTTGCGTAACTGTGCCATGTGCCAAACAAAATGGCGATCAAGGTTTGCTGCAAGCTGTTGGCAGTCGGATGGCAGCTGTGCCCATGGACAGCAAACCAGTACATCAAGAAACAATACATCTCCTCCCTAGTGGTTAACGGTCCCCCTTCCCATCCCCAATCTGCCCTATAGCATAACACTTTACCTGGTGTTCTAGTGAACCCCACCTCTCATTTCTGACCTGCCCATATAGTAATATAACTGTCCCTGGTGTTCTAGTGGACACCCCTTGCGGGCAGTGGTCCACCACTTTTCCCGTCCCTCGGGCTGGTGGCTGGCACAGCCCTCCACTCTCCACCATGGCCAACCACTGACTGAGCTGACAATGAGCATGTACTGTACAATCAGCTGTTACAGTATGAACTCATTGACAGCTCAGTCATTCCAGCCGTGGTGGAGAGAGAGAGGGAGGGCTGTGCCAGTCACCAGCTTGGGGTTGGGATGAGAGCAAGGTGGTGGGGCACTGCCTGTTGGCTGGAAGGGTCCACTAGGCCACCAGGGAGACATATATTACTATATGGGCAGGGCAGAAATAGAAAGGGGGTTCTGCTAGAACCACCAGGGACAGTTATATTACTATATGGGCAGGGCAGGGTTGGGAGGGAGGTCTGCTAGATCAGCAAGGACAGTTATATTACTGTATGGGTAGAGGAGGATTGGGAGAGGGGACTGCAGCACATGTTCCCTCCTGCCCAGGGTGGGCTCCAGGTGGTGCAAGGTCTTTAACCCTGCTGGAGGACACCATTGTGCCCAATGGTACTTGTGAATTTTACCCTCTGGAGGGTTTAGTGAATCCCAATTTAGGGGATATGACAGCTTGCATCTGCTGCAAGCCCCATCATGCAATGCTGCTTTCCATTTTGTGTTGCAAGACCCTTTGGCACATAAAGCTTGCATTTGATGCAGGCTGCCGTGAATTGTTCCCAGTGTAATTTTGGTGCAAGCCACACCTTGTGCTATCTAGGGAGCTTTGTGAATCAGACTCACACAATTTTAGATGTACAAAAACTTTTCCAGCATCAATGAACTTCAAATTAGGATACATACACTATCTTTCACTGCTTTGCTCATTCATGCTGGGGCATAATGCATGTCACTGCCTACATTGATGGAATCAAATATAAATGCCTCCAGTGTGCACTGCTTAACATTCTAAAATCTCAATAAAAATTAAGAAACACTTGTTTGTTTGAGGTTCAAGCTCTGTTTGAAACATACAGCTAAATTCACAGCAGTTCTTTATGTTCTGATATGGTGATACTGTATAATTGCAGATTTGTGGTGCTATCCCAGCTCAGGAAATTCTAGTACTGTACATGTTTTTGGGGTATTACATGTTATAATTGAATAGTTTTATACTAGTTTCCAAGCATCTAAGGTTACCTGATGAACAGACCTTAGATATTTCCCAGTGTGTGCATTTTCTCCAGATAGTGTGAAAAAATATATTATCCAAAAGTATGATAAACTGCAATTGATGAGATTGTGTTGTTTCTCATCTGTGGTCCCACTTTGAGCCATTCTCCTCAGACTTTAAAGTGCTGTTACTGCAGTAATATTGCAATATACATTTCCACTGGGGCAAAATGAAGCAGCTTTTGAATGACCAAATGCATCGAGAGTCAAGAGGGGAGTTGCACTACACTTCAGATATTTGTATATCTAGGTCAGTATACTAAATTGCGTAAACATACATTAGGTGTCTGACTGGTTGCTTATGAAGCCCATTCAACACAACTACAGCGAATGATGAAATTTTTACCAACTGAAAACTGTGCTGCTTCAAATAAAATCCAACTTGGTGAGGAAAGGATTTTATTGCATGAACCATGCTGAATTGGACAGCAGATTGCTAATATGCTAAACTCTGCTGCAAAGTGGTCATTCATGAGAAAACCATCACCTACATTAACTTCTACTCTGCCTCTCTACATAAGCTGCTCTATTCTGAATGATGAAGTTGCTTCAGTATTGCTTTGCATATATTAGTGTAACCCCTTGTTCCCAGGGTTTCTAGAATCCCATTCAGAACCAGTGGCAGGCAGGGAAAGGCAGCTTGTGGATGCCAGTTAAATGGGTTTCATGCTGTTTCACTCTGTTCTCAGTTTCAGCTGAGCTGGAGTGATGATGTCACCATAGAATTCTTGCAGCAGCATAAGCCACAATGGAATGCTAGCTGCAGGGGTTAGCAGTAGAACATTGGGGAATTCAAGTCAGTCTTCAGACAGCAGTCTGTGTGAAGACTCAAGTGTGAGAGTGCTGCATTGGGCAGCTCCTCAGAGCCTAGATCTGATATAGAGCTACCCTAGAAAGAAGGGGTTGTGTGTTCTCACCCTAGAGAGAACACAGAAGAGACCAGAAGAAAGTGGTAGAGACCATTCCTAGAGTTGTTCTGGTGCCTCATCTCTGGAGGGATGGCAGGAATTCCAGGAATTATGGGGCAATCCCCTGTGCCAGCCTGGACAGGGAGAAGCTGCCTGAGAATCGAGTTGTTCTGTGAGTACCAGAGAATCTGTTGTGGGAGAGAAGCCCAGGGGCACCTGCATACCTTTGGTGAGCTCTACTCTGAAACAGAGACCATGTTCGCTGAGACAGAGTTTAGAGAAAAAGTGTCTGCCTACTGTGGGGTAAAGGAAGACTTGCCAAGTACAGAACTTTTAGTTTGTGTGTGACTTGAAGCATCTGCAACAGTGGAGGTCTAGGGTAAAGACATAGCCACTTACAGAACTTTTAAAGTCAGGACACCTCCTGAGTGAAATGTAGAATGTTAAATGTGCTAAACACTTTGAGAGAGCATCTACAACCAGTAGCTCGAAGAAAGGTGTTGTAACCAAATGAATAGCCAAGTATAGATTTTGGAGCAAGAGGTGGGAGAAACCCCCTCCACCTGGCGTAACCAGGTTTACCTCTCCAGGTTCAGTTCGGCACCTATGGTTTTCTCTCAGTCACTTGGCCAGTGTCTGAAGAAAGCACCCAGATTAGGGATTGTGGATTTTCCTGAGAGCTAGAAAGTGCTCATGGGTGGTTTAGGAGCCACCATCAACGTCCATGCCATATGGAAAAGTGTCCTAGTACCGGCCAGGGTGCCACGTTAAGGAATAGAAGAGAAATGTACCAGTTCAGGCTGTTCAGAACCTGAGGGTTTGTAGTGAAGAAGTGTGCTCTGTACCTCAGTAATCTGCGTTACCAGTGAGTGTAGCCCTGTGGAGGCCCATCTTTGCTTTGTTATTCTCTGTGTTATGTGAATAAAAGCCACACTCTAGAATCCCATTCTTGGTTTGGACAGTTTCAGTTGTTGCTTCCAGTGTCTAGATTTACTTGGGTGCCACTGACCAGAAGTACAAACCTAGCACAATGCTGAGCAAACATTTTCTCCCTGGGACCCAGGTTGTTGGCCATGCTAAATGGTCCCCAGGTGTTGCCATGTAGTTGTCACACTTGGTTTGCCTGTCTGAAGAATGGCAGGCTCAGAAATGGAAGTAATGGGTCCACAGAGTTTCTGAAAAGATAATTTGTAGTGACTACCCCAACCCCTCTCAGTGGTGCCTTGATGTGAGAGGAGCAGCCCTACTGACAGAGAAAAGGGGTGCCATGGGGGAGGTTACATTAGCATTTGTATATCCCACAGTTTTCTATCATCACAATATTATGATCATGGGACTTGTGAAATTTATACTGAGAATTAAGATTGTGTTACATGTTTCTCCAACAAATCCACTTTTGTAAAACAGTATGAAACAGAGTCATAATAGGATTCATATGGAGGTTTTAGTTATGGTACTGAGCTATCTATTATTTTGTTTACCTGTACAGTATGTGTGTTTTTGGATGTAAATGGCAGGAGTTGTGTTTGTAGAAATTTAGGCATATCTAATTGGCTTAAAACTGGGAAGCTAAGTAATTTAGGTAAACATTTGAAATTGGACAAAATAAAATCATAACTACAGCTTGGTGCAGCTCTTTACTATCACTGATACATTCACCGCTCTAATTTCAGCTGTCACTGTGAGGTACTAGATTTGCTGTGCTGTCTGTGACACAGAAACACTGCTGTCAGTGTCAATTGGAAAAATACTGCCTATAAAATGTCCTTATGTCCACCACAAAATAATCATTCAGATACTTGTGACTACAAATTCATAAAGAATAAGTAGGACTCAACAATTCACTCCTGAATTGGGAGAATGTATCTGTGTTTTTTTTTGTATGGATGAATTCTTTTCTCATGTGGCCATATGAAAAAATGGAGCGAGTCACAAAAAAGTTTTAAAATAAAAAAACATTTACAACAGTTAAGTGCAGAGTCTGCCTAACAGGGTCCCAGTGACCAAGATACATGTGTAGGTGTCTGTCCAAAATATCATTTGTGTTTTGATCTTTTTAAACAGAAACAGATGGCAGCAATATGAAAAAGGATTTTTTTCCTCATGAAAAAAGGATGACCCCATGCAAAACAGGATCCTTTTTGTATGGACCAAATTCTTTTTCATTCCAAGTAACTATCCAAAAGACTGTACCGAGCATGCTCAGAACTGAGATTTGAAAATTGAATAACTTTGGAACAGATTAATATTTTTCACCAAACCAGAGAAGGCATATCTTTGGACCATGTCCTGTACACCCTGAAAATTTTAGACCAGAATTCTAAACCAATTGGGTGCTAGACAATGACAAAGAAAACAGTGATTGTTTACATTGTTTTCGCTATCCGCATCTCAGAATTTGAACATTCAACTGGAATGAAAGCTAGCACATCATGAGATCTACCCTCAAGACTATGCATGCAAAATTTCATGGAAATCAATTGAATGGCTGCAAACATATTAAAGTGCAAAATCTGAGGTTTAACACAGAACCCCTGCTCAACCTTAGCTATAGTGGCACTACCGCACTCACTATTATTGTATTATATTATATTATGTCATAGGAGCAGGAACAAAGTGGGGGTATGTGGGCTCAAGTCCATTTTCAGAGGAAAGAGTCCTGAAGGCAATTGCAGCTTTGAAAGTGGACAAGGCTATGGGACTAGATGGGATACCTCAAAGGGTACTAAAAGAACTTGGGAAGATGCTGGCTGTCTATTGATGGCCTTATTCAACAGTTCACTTGAATTGGGCATGGTTCTGGAGGACTAGAGGACAGAAGATGTGGTACCTCTACATAAAACTGGCAACAGGGAAGAGGCTAGCAACTATAGGCCAGTCAGGCTCACCTCAGTGGTGAGGAAATTAATGGAAGACCAAAGGCAGCATTGGTTCATGGGGAGGAGGTCATGCCAGATAAATCTGATTGATTTCTTTGATGTAGGGACCAGAGAGATAGATCTGGGAGGGCAGTGGACATGGCCTATCTGAACTTTAGCCAAGCCGTCAACACTGTGCCACAAAAGAGACTGATTAAGAAATTGAGCAGCCTAGGGGTGGGATCTAAAGTGGTGAATTTGTTAGAAATTGGTTAATGGATAAGCAACAGAAGGTGATGGTTAATGGTACTCACTCTAAGGATGGGAGAGTGACCAGTGGGGTGCCTCAGTCCTCTTCAGTGTCTTCATAAGTGACATTGCAGATGAACTGGAAAGGAAGGTGTGCCATTTCGCAGATAATACCGCAATTAGTAATAGATTGAACAATAGGGAGGGTGGAAAGGAGTGAAAAGGGTGCATAGGGATCTTGGGAAACTTGAGGCATGGTCAAAAGATGTAGTTGGGGTTCAACACTGAAAAGTGCAAAATTATGCACCTAGGGCATAGAAACCCAGGAACTGGGTGTAAGATGGGGAGGTATTGTCAGTCACTAAGCAGGAAGTGGACCTTGGGGTTATCATATCTGATGACCTCAAAGTGGCAGGGCAGTGTGACAAAGCAGTGGGTAGGGTCAGTGCAATCCAATGCACTCCACCTATAACGGACACTGTTATAACAGACAATTGGTTGTAGTGGACAAAAACTGATTTCCCAAACCAAATATATCAAATCCAATGCATTTGTCTCTGGTTATAATGGACAGAAAGATTGCTTATAACAGACATATATGAAGCTTTTATAGGCATTTGTAGTGCTTTTTTGGGGCAGAGCTGGTGAGGAGATTTGGCTAACATAGAATTAAGATGGAGGAGCTACAGAGATTGTATTTATTTCTTACAAATAATTCTCCACAAGCTGCATAAACTTTTATTAGTTAATTAATTACAATAAAAGAAATCATTTTATGTTTCAATAAAACCCTTATAGTACAATTGCCTTCGTTCTTATTGCCACAGAATCCGAACATCCAGCCACTACAGTTACTATATTCTTCTTACCTTCTCCAGTAAACTTCCTTAACAAAAAAAAAAACACGAATGTTCCCTGACAGTTAAATAACTTTAAACACATAGGCTACAGGAACATATATGCAAGGCAGGATTCTGAATAATCTATGAAGTTTTATAATAGGGTCTCATTTACCTTGAGCTACTGCTACACACATAGGCACACATAAAATATAGGCTCCCTTACCTCTGGATATACTGGACACTGGATATAATGGACACAAGTTGTGTGCACACATGCATCTGTTATATCAGGCTTGCACTGTACTGGGATGCACTGGGATCCATATCTCCAACAGGAGGGAGGTTATGTTGCCACTGTATCACTCACTGGTGAGACCCCACATGGATTATTGTGTCCAGTTCTGGAGGATGCACCTCAGAAAGGACATAAACAGGGTGGAGGCAGTCCAGACAAAGGTGTCTAAAAGGGGCAGGGTGTGACAGGGTTGAATAAGACCCTGTTCAATTTGTTATACAGAGAGTTAAAAGCAAGGATCTATTTTGTCCTTTCCTATTCTGCCTCTTGTCTGTCTGATTGTGCAAACAGATTTTCTTATGTCATCTTGGAAGTAGCCACTCCAATATTCCCACAGTTCCCCCATTGCCTCCTTCCTTCACTTGCTCTTTGTATTCCTTCTTTCTTCCCTTGCCTTTCTGTGGTTAAAAATATATAAATGTTAATCATTATATGAAACTTGATCCCTTGGTTTGCAAATGTACATAATTATATCATTCAAATGATTGCAAAAACTTATTTGGGCTTATTACAAAAGATATCAATATAGAACACAGGGCATTGACCGTTAGCTGTATTTTGACTGCCACAAGCTTGTTAACAGAATTGTTAACAGGAGACCAGCCCTGTGATAGAATGTTCTGTTTTGTTGCACCTACAGACTTGTCTTAGGAAAGAAAATGACAAAGTTCTGAGACATTTTTGAGAAACAGTAAATTGATTTACACCAACAGGATGCAGAAGTTGGAACTGCCAGGAAATGACACCTATAAAAGAGAGCAGTGTTTTGTTTAGTGGGATTTAGTGAGACTGAGATTTAAATTGAGAGAGTACAATTTTAGTTTTTCCTATTGTATTGTTATTGATAATAATGAAATGCCACTTGTGCATTTATAACCTCTCCTAGCCTGCCTATTCTTCCTGACCTATGCCTCTGTGACAACTGACGTCAGACAAAGTGGGTTTATGCCTTCCATGCACTACACGGGAGTTTTGTGCATAGGTACTGGACCTGGTACCAGGGAGCATAGAAGAAAGGTATGGATCCAGCAACAGCAAGCTCAGGAGTGATTACCAGAAGAGTAGCAACCAAACTACAGTGAAGCAGAAACAAAAGTCCAAACTGAGACTGTACAGCTGACACCAGTGTTGAAAGAAGAACAGGGAGGGACAGAACTAGAAAGCATGTCTGCTTTTTCAAATGGGGGCTATCCAGCAAGAGAGAGACTAAGAAGCGATGGCTGGATGCCTTGCAAGCTATCACTGCTGGAGGATCTGGTACAGGTCAGGCAGATAAACAAAATACAAACAGCTTAAAAGACATTATACTTACAAAGTTGTGTTCCCTCAGATGACCTGGATCCCCGTGCCGTGAAGCGAGGTCCAGGTGCAGACTGCAGGATTCTCCTTATTTACCACCCTCCTGGGGTGGGAGGAAAATTCCTGCAGGAGGTAGCGGACTTTGTCATTGACCGGTGTTTAATCCTAGGGGACTTCAATGCTTGGGTCGATGATGAATCCTCCCAGTTCAGTTATGACCTCCTCCAGTTAATGTCTTCACTGGGCCTGACACAGCACTTACTTCTGTGACCCATCGGTATGGCGACAGACTTGACCTGGTGTTCCAGCTGGGTCTTGGGGTTGACAACCTTAAGATCATTCGTGTCTCTTGGTCCAATCATTGCACTGTGGGGTTCATGTTTGGGGCTCCCCTGATAGTCCTTTCCCAGTGGAGATGGTCAACTTCCTCTCCTTAAAGGTGTTAGACCCAGAAGGACTTTTTGGTGTTGGCTAGCCTATCTAGAGTTGAGGCAGGTTGTGCGATTGGCTCCAGTAAGGCTGTGGCCACCTATAATATGGTGGTGTCTGAAGCACTGGATGCCATCGATCTGATTTGTATATGACCCAGATCTCTCACTTGAGATCCCCTTGGTTTGATGGGGATCTCAAGGCGATGAATCAAGGGTGGGACATTGGAGCATTGTTGGCGGAGGACCCGCTTGAGGACAACAGACTGGTCCTGCCTTCCCACTATGGTGAATACCAGCAGGAACCTCCTATAAGAAGGCAGAGTTCCTGTCCAGGAGATTGCAGCAGGGAAGAAGAGACCTGCTCAGCTTTTTCAGACTGTGGCTAGGCTCCTTCGTCCAGCATGTCTACAGCCAAAGAAGACTTTTCATCCACCTTGTGTGAAGAGTTTGCTCTGCTCTTCTCTGACAGGGTATCAACCATCTAGTTGGGGATTCCATCAGGAGGGTCTATGCCTTGCAGCGGCTGGGCTGGTGGAAGCAGAGGCTCTCTGCCTGTCTCAGAGGAGTTTAGGCCAGTGGAGGTGTCGAAGTAACCAGGGTGATCTTAGAGCTGAAGCACACATCTTGTGAACTGGACCCAGCCCCGACACATTTCTTGATGGGATGTACCAAGGCTGTTGGCCTGGTATTCACCAGGATTGCCAGGTGTTCGATGGTGGAGGGGTATTCCCAGTGGCCTTGAAAGAGGCACTGGTAAGACCCCTCTAGAAACCGTCCCTCAATCCAGACATCCTGGCCAATTACCACTCTCTCCAACCTGCCTTTTTGAGTAAGGTTGTTGAGAAATGGTGGCATATCAGCTTGAGGATTGTCTTGTGTACTACAATATCTATGAGCCATTTCAGTCAGGTTTTTCAGCTAGAAACGGCACAGAAACTGCACTAGTGAGGATGCATAATGACTTACTCAGGGCTAGAGATAGAGCAGACAGATCAGTTCTTGTACCCTTGATCTCTCTTCAGCTTTTGACGCCATGGATCATATTGTGATTGATCAGCTCTGTGAGTTTTGTGGACTTGCCGGTGTTGCCATTAGATGGTTTTAGTCCTATCTTTTAGATAGGTGCAGTGGTAGTGATGGGGAATTTCTTCTCCTTTCCAATGCCTCTGTCATGTGTAGTTCTGCAGTGATCGATCTTGTTGCCAGTGCTGTTTGCGGTGTATATGCTGCCTCTGGGTGAGATGATTCAGTGATACAGCGTGGAGTTTCACTGCTATGCAGATGATACCCAACTGTATCTGTCATTTTGCTTCTGGAATATCTGGTGCCAATGACATGCTTAATGTCTGTCTGGCTAAAATCAGTGACTGGATGGCTTCCAGCTGGCTGAGGCTTAACCCAGATAAGACAGAGGTGCTAGTGGTTGAGCGGGTCACGGGTGTGATGGGTTGCTGCCTGAGAAGACACAGGTCTTTACTGGGGTCTGCTCCATTGGTTGCTTCCCTAAGGGGTGCGTAATCTAGGTGTGATCCTGGACAGCAGGCTGACTTTTGAAGATCAGGTGTCGCCTGTTGTAAGGTGATTTCTACCACTTAGGAACATCGCCAGGATCAAGCCCCTCATTCCATCTGAGGATCTACCAACCCTAGTACAGTCAGAGCTAGCTGCTTATGATGGACTGATTCAGTCTGGGTGGTTTTGTCCATCATAGCGCTCATCCAAGTTAGCTGAAAAAATAGCATTGAGCATTTTTTTTATATACCGTTATGCGCTTGGTATCGCTCATGAACAGAAAATGTTTTTGGATGGTTTTTGGATGCTGTTGGGATGCTGTTTGGCTCTTGAAGCACCATGGCTTCTGCTGTACTGCTCACTGTGCTGTAGTTAAAAACATCAAACTTTATTGAGGAGCATTTAAAACCATTGCAGTACAGCAGTGTAAGTGTTTTGGATGCTGGCATAGTGACAGGGACAGGATATGCGAAGTGACAGGGCTTGGCTGCAGTGCTTATGTGCTTATTTTGTGAAGAACTCTGTTATTTTGCTCTGTTTTCCCTTGGATACAGTGTACTCCTGCCAGTCTCTCTCTGTTCTTGCCAATAGGCTCGATTTGGGCAAGATGTCGCGATGTTGCTCCATGGCATGCCGGAGTGTGGCTAGTGCTGAATGTACATGAACACAAGACACTGTTTGGTCTCCTGATCCTCAGAATCTTCAGCAGCCTGTTCAGCTGTGCTCTGTGTTAGCTAAATGTTATCCCTATCTGCCTTCATTGTGGCAATCACATCAGCTCGGAATCTGTGGAGGGCTCAGTGTCATTTCCCCAGAAGACAGACAGAGTCAAACTCTGTCTCGGAAGACCAGCAGATGGCAGGATAACCTCAGCAACCACTTCAGACTCTTTTGTTTGTTGTGGTGATCAAAGAATGCCTTGTGAAAACAGAATACAATTGTTTCAGTACTTACACTGTCCCAGGCAGTTTTCATCATGTGGACTGAATCAAGCAAAGTTACTTTTTCATGCACTGTGAGGCTGTGAGTTATGCCATCTCCTCCCCATCCATTTTAAGCAAGACCCTTTGCCTCCATAGCCTTTATGTAGTGGTGTTTGAATGCACAAATGATCCCTGGTCCAAAGGCTGAATAATGGATGTGGTGTTTGGGGAAGGAAAATTAACTTTATGTTTCATAGGCCAGCAACATCTGGGTGGCCACTAAAGTTGTCCAGCAGCAGAGCTATTTTTCTCCCTTGGAGTTTATGGTCCAAGGTCTGAACACTACTCTGTAAAAATGTGCCCGGTCATCCAAGCACTGCAGTTACTTTTGTAGATTACAGGAAGGTGGTGCACATTCTTAAAGCACTGGGGGTTAGCTGATTAGCCTATAACCAGGAGACCAAGCTTCTGTGTCCCACTCATTTTAGCACATGCTAACACAGAAAGCAGTTATTTGGCTTTTCTGACCCTGTGGCAGCTCATCTTTAAAAGTTAATGTCCCGTACCCCATACAGTGGAAAAGACACCCGTCTCATTTGCATTAAAAATGTTAGAGCGGTGCATATCTAACCAGAAGTCCGGGAAGCACATCCTCAATCCAGCCACTAGCACCTGCTGTTTCCGCCTTAACTTTTCCCCATGGGCACGTCTATAACAAATATTGTGCCTGCCCTTCCACCTCTGCAACCACCTCTGTGGGGTTAAAGTCATGTTTCACCAAAGCTTTGGTGAGCTGCTTCACCTTCTGGAGCAAAAGGGGCCACTAATCAATGCCTCTCACTCCTGCACACTGCTGAACCAACACAGCAGTGCTTCGTCGACTTCTGCTTCATTTCCTTCTCACTTTTATTTGTGAGAAGGATTTTGATTGAGTGCCATTCACCCAGAATCTTTCTTTCCCATGGATTAAGTCTGATACTGTGTACTTAGGGAAGGAAAGATGAACCTAAGTCCCTTATGCTCATCTTGGGCAGGGACTCGATCTGCTGGAGCAGTTCCACCTTCCTGGACAACGGAATAGCCACTTTGCTTAGTCACCATCATGAACAGGTAAGGCTCACACAATGCAGGAGAACATCTGAAAAGTAGGCGCTAATTGTTGTACTTATGTTACAGAAGGCTCCAACAGGTGTTAGACATTGATGTTAACTGGTGCTAACTGATGTCCGAGATGGAACCGCATAGTAGGGCTTACTTGGTAACTGCCAGGTGGAGGTGATAACAGCAGTAATTAAGCCACTGGCATCCACAAAACAGGCAGATAAGGTCCACATTAAATGGATTTTTTGTATAGGGAGCATAGATTTTGAATCAGGACTGGGAGAAAGCGTCCGTATAAGCTGGAAGTCTGTGATAGCTGAGGATGTACTAAGTGGCTTGCACTGTACATGCCTTGTTACCTCCATGCTCGACTACTACAACGCCTTACTTTGGGATCATGGAGGGCCCTCTGAAGGCTGCAGCTAGTCAGAACACGGTGGCCCAGTTGCTGATGGGCCTATCCAGGTCATGTCATATGACCCCAGTTCTACATACTCTGCACTGGCTGGCAGTCAGGTGGAGGTTCTTTTCAAGGTGGGCTTGCTCACCTATAAGGCCCTATGTGGACTGGGTCCTGGCTACCTTTCAGAGCTCTTGACACCTGCAACCTCTGTTCACTCCCTCCACTCTTCCTCGAGGGGCCTCCTGGATGTTCCCAGGGTTCGGCTCAGGACTTCTGGTGATTGAGTCTTTAGTGTCTCTGGAATGACCCTGTGGAACATGGTTTCACCTGCAGTCTGGGAGGCTCCTCGATTGTTGTTTTAAGCAGAGGCTTAAGGCCCATCTTTTCAGCCAGGCTTTTACTAAATAACTTATTTCCAACCCCGTCCGCTGTATAGTCAATTACTATAGTTAATTCTAATTATTGAATGCTGATCTTAATTTGTGTTGCTTTTGAGATATATCTGTATGTATTTTGTTATACTGTGTACGGTGCCCAGAGCCTCTGGGATTGAGTGCCTTACAAATAAAATTGCCTTGCCTTGCCTACAGCTGACAACTTTTGAAAGTGTTGCTGGAGCCTGCCACTGACCAAAACAGCAGTAGGCAACAGGCTGTCTTATCTGACAGGTAAAACCCAACTTGTCTGCAGCAATATGGACACTGCTTAGTCAGAAAACTATGACCTTGTGAAAGAGAAAGCCTTAAAAATATGACATCTCAGGACAGAACTACAGACAGAATTTCCAGTCTCTGAAGTTCCACTCAGTTGACAATCCTTGAGAAGCCTTCATCCAGCTCAGAAAACTCCTCATTAAATGGCTCCAACCAGATGGCAAAATAGTCCCACAGATTATCAGTATATTGGCAATAGACCAAGTCATCAATATCATTCCTACATATGTACAGCTTTGGGTGAAAGAACACGGACCAGAAAGTGGGGAAAAGGCTGTTTTTGACTGAGGACTATTAAATGGTCAGACAGACACTACAGCAATGAAGTAATATTCTAGGAATGGTAAGACCCCTTTTCCCCAATTTAACTCCAAATCAGATAAGAGCTCTGCTGGGGGTAACAAATCTGAACCCAAAAACTTTATTTGCTATAACTGTAATAAGCCAGGCCATATTGCAATTAACTGCCATCAAAATAAGGAGACTAACACTGGAACAGATTTGTACCTAGGAAATTGGGCAAGTATTTAACAGATGTCAAAGTGGGAGATAAGACTGTAAAGTGACTTATAAATTCAGGAAGCAGACAGACCCTGGTGCATGTTGAAGTTCTTGGAAAAGATTGTGCAAAAGGACCCGCACTGGGGTCATCTGCATCCATGAGGACACTCAATACTATCCCACCACCCAAGTGACTCTAATCATTAATGGGGTGTCACATCAAATAAAAAGTGGGAGTAGTACCACAGTTACCTGTACCTATGACTATTGGAAATGACTTTCCAGGATTCGCTAAGTTAATCACAGAGGGGTAAAACCTGCTGTTTCAGCAACAATCTCAAATGCTGGGACTCTTTTCCTTGTGGTGACTTTGATTTGGACTTGTTTGAGTCCAGCTGCAAGATCCAGAAGTCAAGAAAAGAAAGAAGACACCTCAATAAAACAGAGGCAACAAAAAACTGATGGATAGAAGTGGTTGGTATATGAAAATGTTGAAACTAAACTGATCATTGATTGTGATTTTGTTTCTGAGCACACTAATAATGTTTCTCTCCAAGGTTATTTTAAGCAGCTGGGGTGAAACAAAAACGGGTGAACAAATGTTTAAAATGTAACAGGCAACTTACAGAGTTTGGGTTAATACTCAGATGCAGGAACAGATAGAACAATTGATCATGCCAAATAAGCATAGAACTGAGTAGTTACAGATATCACATGATAGTGTTATGGCTGGTCACTCAGGAAAATACCCCACCCGATCAGATTATTATACATATTTTACTGTCCTGGAATTCATGAGGTCGTTGCTACCTATTGCAGCTCTTGTGCAGAATGTCAGATAGTACACGGTGACTAAAAAAAGACAAGGTGCCCCTACCCTTGATACATATGCCTTTTAGAGAATTGCAATGGATGTGTTGGCCTTATAGACCAAAGTAAGATGGGTAATTGATTCATTTTGGTAGTACAGTCAATTTTGGATGTATGCACATGGTCTGGGAATGCACTTGATGTGCATACATCTGAAAATGCATGCATCCAAAATTGCATGAAATTACAGGTAAGGCAGAAAGCAGCTGTTCAGTACCATGACCTGAAGCCAGTTGCACCTCCATTAACAATATTGTAGTTAAAGATTTATAACTGCATAAAACAAGCTTTAGTTTGAGTAAAAATGTATTTCATCTACAGTATTGTAACATTAAAATCATTAAAACATGTCAATAAAGCCAGCCAGGTGGCACAGAGGCTGAGGCCTTATGCCTTACCTCATGCCATGCCGGCAACTGGGTTCTGGGACAACTCAGGTCATCAAGGAGCCAGCATGGGGCAGGACCAGGGTTGAGCAGCTAATGGCAGCTCTCCTCTCCTGGGAGGTTGTCACCTCCCTCAGTAGTCCGCTGCCACCGGTGAAGTCCAATGGCAGCATAGGCGGAGGCACGGGCAGTAGTGGGGTACCCAGAATGTGGCATGATGCCTCCACACATGCATGTGCATGTCCGAGGAGCGCGGGAGAAAGCGGGAAAATCAGGGCATAAATAAATAATAGAAAAAAAGGACAAAAAAAAGTCAAGAAGTAAACAGTAACTTGAAGATCTAATCCATTGCAAAGAATGATGTTATAAGAGTTTATTTATTTATTGATACATATCGAAATTTACAACCTTTGAGTCAAAGACTCCTTTACAAAGGCTCCACTTCAGGAGATTACAGTGTAATTACATAAGACAATTTACATAGAGTAGAAGAGAAATAACAAGTGCTTACAATGAATGTTTTGGAAAACAAAATACAGAGACATCAAATTCTTAGGCCACGGGGCAACCAGTGGTGAGTTTGCCATGTTTGCACAGCTAGAAACTATAACTGACACTAAAAACTGTAGAACCAATTGAAGTCTCTGGTTTCTTTAGTTTCTACAAAGCTGCAAATTTTTTACACAGTTCCACAGCTCACCAGTCAGGGTCTTCTTCATCCTCCTCATCTTCATCATCGGCATTGTCTTCAACCCCGAAACACTACTGCATATCTCAGCATCAGTAAGTTCTTAGAGGAGGTTCCCCTGATCAATGGCTAGGCAGGCAGCAAAATCAATAGCAGAGCATACCAGGACGTGGGGCAACTGGAACTGTCTCCTCAGGGATGGATTCAGACTCAGTGGCTTGTGATATGCTGGCTTTTCTGAAACAGTTCTTCACAATGTCCATGATAACATCTTGCAATGATTGTGCGATTAAATGAATGGCATCCAGCAGGCTTATGGTGTTCTGTTTGGCATTGCAGTGCCCTGTCTTACTATCAGTGTCTTGGAGGATTCTAGTAACAATGCGGTGGTGGTAGTGCTGTTTCAAATTGTTAATTACCCCTGGTCCATCGGCTAGAATCAGTGAGGTGCAGTTCGGAGGTAAGAAAAGAGTTTAACATTACGAGCTCAATTACTTTGTGAACAGGGCAGTTGTCGATAATCATTGCACTTGGCCTTCTCTGCCTTCTCATTTTTATCAACAGATTTAAGCCATTCATGAGCCAGTCATCCAGTTGTTGCTATTTGTGGCATATTCAACGGGCAGTGTGTCCACATTCAAGCCCTTAAAGCATCTAGGATTTTTGACTTGCCCACCAACAGCAGTTTAAGTTTTCAGAGCCATCACAATTGGCACAAACAAGAATGGGCATGCATTCTTTTGCCTTCGTGTGTCCTGCTAATGATTCAGTTCTAAATGACAGGGTGCCATTGGGAGTAGCTCTAAAAAACTGTATTCTCACCTGCATTAAATATATTTCTTGCCAGCTGGCCGGTGGCACTGAGGTTTGAGGTGCTGGATGCCACACCTTGTGCCATGCTAGCGACCGGTTTGGGAACAGACCCTGGTGCCGGGATCTGCAAGGAAGGAAAGGATTGAGCATCCAGAGGACTGCTGTTCTCTCCTGGGGTGGGTTGCGGGGGATTGCCTCACTCTGCGTGGCCCTGGTTGAGATGGGGCACTACAAGGAGCAGCACTGTTGATGGGGTGGGGTGGATGGTGGACATCAGCACTTCATGTGCAGATGTCATTGCACATCTGCGTCCCAGGGGAAAACATGGAGGAAAACCCTGGTTGCTTGGGAGGTGACAGCGGAGCTCATGTGCCCAAGCCCACATGTCCAATGCCGTCCCCTGACCTGACTTGACTCTCCATGGTCCCTGCCTCCTCGTGAGGACTGGTGGGAGAGGGGGACCCAGCACCCAATTCTTCAGTCAGGGTCAGGGTGCAGGCAGGCAGCAAAGGCTGGGCAAGTGGGTCCCCACCCAGGAGTTGCCCCAGTTGTCTATGACCAGGAGAGAAACAGAGTTGAAAAAATATATGTTTCTTGCCTTGTACTCTGCCAGTAAAGTGGGCAAAACAGTTCTGTTCCATTCATCAGCTGTACCCTGGTCTGACTCCCCTTCTCTCCATGAACACACTGATAGCTGATGCAGTGCCTTTCTTTCCAGCATGACAACCAAAATTATATCCTGTTCTGGAAAAGATTTATTGATGATATAATACTTATCTGGACTGGTAATGTTACAACATTGGAATTATTTAAAGGTTACATGAATAGTAGAGATCCTAACATGACCTTTATTTTACCTATGACAAAAGACAAATAGATTTCTTAGATATTACAATTTATAAAAGTGGAAATAAATTAGAAACCAGACTATACAGGAAAGCAACAGATAGGAACATGATTTTACATCGAAGAGCTTTCATCCTAAAAACTCATTGATAGTATACCATATTCACAGTTTTTGTGAGCATCATAATTGCAGTACAGATGAGAATTATACAATAGAAGCTAAAAATATAGAGGAGAGAATTAGAGACAGACAATATTATAGAAATAATTTGGAACAAGCACAGATCAAAGTCTTAATGAAACCTAGACAAGAACTTTTAAAATCGGCAAGAAATGAAGATAAAAATAAAATCCACTAACATTCAGCACAGTTCACAATAAAATTATGCCACAACTTAAAAAAGTTATCTTAATAATTGGAACATCTTGTTAAATAACCCACAACCTCTCAAATATTTCAACAAAAACCTTTTGTGGTTTCTAAAAGGCACCAACAATCAGAGACAAATTTGTCCATATGCAGCATTGGCAAGGAACACAAAATGGACCTCAATTACTATTAGGTCCATTAACTAATGGAATGTATCCTTGTGGTAGGTGCACAGCATGCGGCAATACATCCAGGAAAACAAGTTACAAACATCCACATACTGGAAAAGAATACAAAATTAGGTCTCATATTACATGCACGACAACGGGGTAATATATTTAGTTCAATGCCTCGTGACCAAATGCATGTTGACAAAACAATAAGAGAGTTAAAGACAAGAATCTCAGAACATAAAAGTCGCATTCAGTAATAAAGATGAAAACTCCCCTTAGTTAGACACTTTAACCTAAGAGGACATTCCCTATACAAATCAAGTTTTGGGGACTGGAACAGGTCCCATTACCAGATAGCGGTGGTAATTACAATGATTTACTATTAAAGCGTGAGATGTATTGGATGTATGAAATGGGCTTGATTTATGAAAAATGGAGCCTGAATGAAGATGTGAACTGGCAAGTTTGCTGGTAGAGAATATTGTGCAACTTATAGGACCGTGTTTTGAATACATCTAGTGGACTAGGAATGATCAAAAGTATGATGTTTGTATAAGATAGTGATTTTCTATCACTTTACTTGCAGGCTTCTTTGTCCGCTCTTCCCCCATCTGATTTCTGTCATTGTTCTTTTTAAACAAGCTGTTAAAATTAGATGTCTATCGAGACACTTTCTCTATTCTTAGAGCTCAGGTGTAATAAAGCCTTACCAAAATAAGAAATTTAATGTGACAGATTTAACACTATTAATGTAAAACCAGGAAGTGAAGCTTTAAGGACTGAATTATGTCGAGGAGCGGAGTCATTGGTTGCTATGGTAACAACCTAGCTTTGGCTAGGTATGATGACATGTAAATGTTGTTACATGACTCCTCTCCTCAACATAAAGAGGTTGCCAAATGGGGAACCAGATGATGCCAGTCGTACCTTGGGAGAGGATTGAATGCATTATGTGCAGTGAAACCTTTACCTATAGTAAGTAAAAAGCCTTTATTGTAATGTGATGTACTGTTTGAATAGGTAAAGGCTATAGAGAGCACATATAGAAAGTAATGCACTGAATGAGAAGTCAAAGCAAAATGTTTTAATGGACAGAATGTGCTATATTAAATGTTAGAGCTCTAAAATTATGTTAAGTAGATATACATCGTAGTGCAATGAGCTAAGCGGGGTGCTAAATGCTAGAATCACTCCGGTTGTTTGGAATGAGTTGAAAATGTTAAGTTATTTAGAAGCCTACAGAAAGAATGTATCTAAAGAAGTATATTGAATGAAAAGCAATGTGTGCGACAGATGCTAATAGTATTCAGCTTATTAAAACAAGCTGAAATATGCTATAATAACGAGTGAAGTGTGGTATGTCAGGCATGGAGCAATCTGTTATATTAAAAACTGGGCATTTGGAGAGAATTTATAGTAAAGAGCGTATTTATAATAATGAGCCAAGTGTAAATTAAGCTGAATTGTAGTGCAGCAACGAGTGAAAAGTGGAATGTTAGATGCTAGGAGCGTCCTGTTATGTTTTGAAACAAGGTTACATGGAGAGCATTTTTAAGTAAAAAGTATATTTATAATAATGAATCAAGTATGGTTTAGATCTAGCAGCACGTTGTAAATTAAAATCAATTGAATTACATGGTGCGCCGGACACAAAGTAATGATTTGTCTGTGAGAATTAGTTTGACTTTCACATTCTTTGTCTTTTATTTTCCTTGTATACTTCATAGATTGACAATTATATGAAGATGATTATTTGTATGATTAAAAGGAACATAAAAATAACTAAAAAGGTAAATACTGAAAGTATTTAAAAATATTTTAAATCAGAATTTCAGTGAATTAATTATAAAGACCATGACATTACAAATATTTTTATATAATTTTTGTTTAAAGTGACTACATGAGATAGCTTTACCCCAAGGAGACATGGCAACCGTTTTGGCCCTGATTGGCAGTGTTACAAAGTAAGGAAAACAGTTTGCAAATAAATTTAGGTGATCCTTATAATAGGAGAAGTAGAAAAATTTATGATTTAATCATTTATTTATTTATATAATCTAGAATGTCAAATAACTGTTTATCAGTAGATATACATGCATTACACAATGTATAACAGTACTAAAATGCAACTGTCCAAATGAATGTGAATAGTTTTGTATAAAATTTAATAAGAAAAGTAATTATGTATATTTTATATATTTTTACAGTTCCCTGAAGAAGCCTAATTAATTAGGTGAAACATTGGGACTACTTAAGCAAAATAAATCATTTGTTCCAAGAAACAGTGGTGTGATAGCCTTTGTTGCTTACTGAGCATGCCATCCATTGTTGTTGTTTGATATAAAATGGGCAACAAAGCCCCTTAAGTTTTATCTGCTAGGAGCTGACTTTGTACTTATAACGAATCACAATCTTCTCTGTTGGCTTAATCAAATGAATGATAAAACTCCCAGAATCATATGGTGGTGCCTGTCATTATAGCCATTTAAATTCAAAGTAATGCACAGACCTGAAAAAGAGAATGCAGTGCTGATTTTCTGTCAAGATATGGTTCAGAAACTGATAATCCAGAAGGTTGAAAAAATGTGGGGCTTAACAGAAATGTTCGCTGTAACAGGTGTTATGAAAAAGGGATACTGCATATGCAAAGAACTATAAATGTTCTAAGGTAATGTTAAAACAGAAATAAAAGAAAGTTTTAAATTTTTTTTAAAACCAAAACAGGTTCTCTCTTAAAGAGGGTATGTGTGACAGGGTTAAGTAAGACCCTGTTCCATTTGTTATTCAGACAGAGTTCAAAGCCAGGATCTATTTTGTCCTCTCCTATCCTGCCTCTTGTCTGTCTGATTGTGCAATCACATTTTCTTGTGGCATCTAGGAACTGGTCACTCCGATAGTCCCACAATTTCTCTGTTATCTCCCTTCTTCATTTTCTGTTTCTCTTCTTTCTTTATCCCTTGCTCCTCTGTTATTAAAAAAACTATGTGTGAATCTTTATGTGAAACTAGGATTCCTGGGTTTCCAAATGTACGTAATTATAACGCTTAAATGATTGCAGCATGTTATTTGGGTTTATTAGAAAAGATATCAATCTGAAACACAGGTGATTAACCTTTAGATGTATTTTGACCTCCACAAGCTTGTTAACAGAATTGTCAACAGGAGATCAACCCTGAGACAGAATGTTCTATTTTGTTGCAGCAGTCTGACCTCAGGAAAGAAACTGACAAAGTTCTGTGAAATTTTATAAGAAACAGGAGATTGATTTACACCAACAGGATATAGAAGTTTGAACTGCCGGAAAAGACATCTTATAAAACAGAGAACAGTGTTTTGTTTAGGGGATATAAAGAGATTGAGATTCAAATTGAGAGAGAGAGAGACTCAGATGAAGGATTTTTGTTTATACTGCCTTTAGGAAGAGCTATCCTGTACAATTTAATTTTTCTACTCTATTTATATTGATAATAAAATGCTCTTGCAAAGTTTATAACTTTTGGTCTGTTTGTGCTTCCTGAACTATGTCTCTGTAACAAAGGGGTTACACCAAAAGCCCTACAAGAAGAGACTGATGGTTCTCAAAATGTACAGTACACCTTTGAAGACAGGAGAGTGACAGGGACCTGGAAGAGACTTACAAGTACCTCATGGGGTGAAAAGGGTGCAGGAGGGAGTTTCTTTCAAAGGAGAAAGAGCACCAGGACCACAGGCATGGGATGGAGCTGTAGGGGGACATTAAAGAGGGATGTGAGGAAGAACTACTTCACTGAAAGAGTGGTAGATGCCCAGAATAGATTGCCAGTGGAAGTGGTGGAGGCCAAAACAATGGATTGCTTCAAGCATGCATAGTATAGATGTAAGGGAATATTAGTAAATAGGCAGGGAGAGGGAGGGTTGCTGGATACCAGTTAGGGTCTGTGGAGGCTGATTAAGCAGAGACCATTTCGCAGACTGGATCAGCTAAGCAGCCCTTTTCTGTCAACAAATTTTATATTTCTATGATTTTATCATATTGTATCGTATCATATCATATCATATCAGTTATATCATATCATATCATAACATATCATATGTAAGTAATACTTTATTTCTATTTTGGCACCCAATCCCAGTGGCTCTGGGCACCATTACAATCAAAGACAGTGTTGGACAATACAACAAAATTATTACAAATGTTAAAACCAGGTGTATATAAAATCACTTATAAATTATTATAAAATGCTTCTTAAAAAGATAGGTATTCAGGCCCCCTTTAAATACCTTTACCATTAGGGTCTCCCTCAAAGATCTTGGCAGCAATTCCAGAGGCCAGGGCAGCCACCTCAAGGAATGATCCCAGGTTTCAGCCTTGCCCTTGGAATCGCCAAGAGGCCCTCAGTGTAGGAGCGGAGGGAACGTACTGAGACAGCTGAGAGTTAGGAGGTTAAACAGATAAAGGTCCCAGGCCTTATAGGGCCTTGTAGGTGAGCAAGCCCACTTTGAAGATGATCCTCCACCTGACAGACTGCCAGTACAGATCCTGCAGGACCGAGGTCATATGGCAGAACTTCATATCATATCATATATCACATCACATCGCATCAAATTGTCTGCTTATACTGTATATTACATCATATTAGATTATATTATCTTCTCATATATCATATCTGCCACCCTTCCCAACACCATCTGAATGCATGTCATTGTACAGTGGCTGAAACAAATAAATCATCTTGCAGTTGCTGCACAGTGCTCAATTTCTCTCCAAAACACCCTGACCCCCACCACCAGTCCACTGTACCTAATAAATCAAATTGATCCACTGTAGTCTGGGAGTATTTTACAAAACTACATAAATCTTCTGAAATGTTTTGTGGACATATAAATAAAGCCAAATTTAAGAATAACTGTCACTAATAATAATTGCATTAAAATAAAAAGCATAAATGGACACTGGCTGAAAATAATAAATCTTCATCATCATCCTCCCGCCATCATAAATCGTATTTTACTCACCATTCATCTCTGCAGTGTGCGGGTGACATCACCTTCTTTCCTGTCTACACACTGTACAAATGGTACAAGTGGACTGGCATCCACCACAATTTGAGGTGGTACTGTGAACTATGGGAGTGGACAATTGTCTTTTCACCTTGAAGAACTATAAATAATGCTATTTATTATTATTTTCTAGACTCATACCATGTTTATGAATAAAAGACACCAGCTGCCAGTGCACTGTGGAATGTTCCATTGCCTGACTGCCTTGGGGAAGTATAGATATTGCTATTTAATACTGCCTGCATGAGTCTTTTGTGTTCATTCAGAAATCATATTTTCTTATCATATTATAACATATATTATAGGGTGCAGTAGTGCCCTATAGTTAGGAGTTGAGTAGGCACTTTAATGTTAAACCTAAAATTTTGCACTTTAATAACTTTGGAACCGTTGAACAGATTTGCATGAAATGCTGTATGTGCAGTCTTGTGGGGTAGAACTCTTGAAGTGTCAAGTTTACTTTTAGTCAGATTTGTGGATTTTGAGCTACACATAGTGCCAAAATGTTAAAATTCACTTTTTTGTCTTTTTTGTCATCATGCTGCTCCCAGATGGTTTAGAATTTTGGTCTGGAATTTTCAGGGTACAAAGTTGCCCCACGAAGTGCCTTTTGCTGATTTGGTGAATAAATATTAATCCATTGCAAAGTTTTTAATTTTAATGTTTTGGGTTCTGAGCATTCTTTTGGATAGCTTTCTGGAGCGTCAAAGAAATTTGGTCTGAAAAAATGATTCTTTTTCCTTGAGGGCCCTCCTCTGTCATGAAAAAAATCCTTTTTATTAGCCACCATCTTGTTTACATTTTGTCAATAAATTACTTGACTAGGTCAACACAATGATGCCTTGCACAGACACCAAAACATGTGTCCTGCTCATCGGGACTTCATTAGTTGTGTTACGATTTTGTTAGTGGTAAAATGGGCCAAGAAAATTTTTTTTCCATTTTAACTCCTTTTCATGACTTCGCTACTTTCCTTTTTGTGAATCCTTTTCATTCTTGCAAAAAGGATTTAGCTATGAAAAGGATTTAAAAAGGACTAAGTCCAAAATCCATTTTCGAAGCTGATTCCTTTTCTACAGGAAAGAAAAAGGATTCAGAAAAGAATCATTTCGTGAAAAGGATTTAAAAAAAGTAAGTCCAAAATCCTTTTCAAGAGATGGAATGGGATTGGAACTGTTGTTGGGAGTGCTATTCTGGTCTGTGGGAGTTATACAGGAAACTGCAAAAGATTTAGCTTTGGGGAGGAAACTAGCCAGAGCCATTTTACTAACATACTAACATACTAAAATGCCAGCAGAATAGGCCTAACGGTCTTTCATGTCTGCTCGTTTGGTCAGCCCCACCCTGGGTGCTGACCTTGCTGTCCCCTCGCCTTCTCTGGCTTCTCCTTCCCAGTTCTGGATATTCTTGCTGCATTGGATTTTGCTTCCAGACCCTTCCCTGTACCTGTCCCACCCCTCTTGAACCCCTCCATTGTCTCTGCCTCCACCAGCCCCTAGGTAGTGCATTCCATGGCTCCACCACCCTCTCAGTGAAGTAGCACCTCCTCCTTTCTCCCCTGAATCTTCCCCCTCCAGCTTCCACCCATGCCCCTAGTGGCCCCTTCCTCCTTCCTTCAAAGCACCATGACTGTTCCTCCCTATTTACCCTCTTCATGTACCTGAAGACCTCTATCATGTCCCCAGTCCCTTCTCTCTTCCAATGTGTACATATTTGGCTCTTGAGCCTCTCTTCATAGGTCCTGTCCCCAAGCCCCAAATCATTGTGGTTGCCCTCCTCTGGACCCTCTCCAGGAGGTTAATGTCCCTCTTAAGTGTGGCCTCCAAAACTGCATGCAGTACTCCAGGTGCGCCTCACCAAGCAGTTATACAGAGGGAGTATCACTTCCTCCTTCTGGAGGTGGTCCCCTAGCGATGCATCCCAGCATCCTGTTGGCCTTGGCTGCTGCCCTCCTACAAGTCTCAGAGTTGTTCATCTTGACATCCACCACCACCCCAGGTCCCTCTCAGCCATTGAGACTTGTAGTATTCCCTCCCAGGGTGTACACTTGGCCTGGGTTTCTGGCCCCCAGGTGGATACCTTGCATTTCCTGCATTGAACCTCAGCTTCCACTTTCTAGACCATCTTTCAAGAGCCTCCAGGTCCCCTGCAGGGCCACCCTCCCTCCTCCCCATCCACCACTGCCCCAGTTTTGAGTCATCTGCAAAGAGACTCATCTCACTCCTGATTCCTGTCCTTATGTCAGATCGAGGGCATTGAACAGAAGGGCCCAAGGACTGATCCCTGTGGGACCCCACTAATGACCCTCCTTGGGGATGAGACTATCCCACCAACTACGACCCTCTGGATCCGGTCCTGGAGCCAACTGCCTATCCATCTGATCATCTGGTTTCCCACCCCATTTCTCCAAGCTTATCCAACAGGCCCACGAGGAACAGAGGTCAAATGCCTTGCTGAAGTCTAGAAAGAGGACATCCACTGGTCTACCCAGGTCCAAGGCACTTGTCACCCAGTCATAGAACTCCACCAGGTTTGTCTGACACGATTTCCCGGGATGAATCCATGCTGTCTATCGTCCAGGCACCCTGACTTATCCAGGTCCCCCCAGCCTCTCCTTGACAATGCACTCCATCACCTTGCCCACCACCGATGTTAGCTGACAGGCCTGTAGTTCCTGCCTGCACCTTGATCCCCCTTGTGGATAGGCACTACATGCGCACCTTCCAGTCTTGGGGCACCCACCCTGTCCTCAGAGAGATGGTGAAAAGCTCTGCCAGGGGTTTTGCCAGGACATCTGCAAGTTCCTTCAGCACTCTAGGATGTGCTTTATCCGGCCCGGTGCTTTCTCCGTCTTAAGGGGCTGAGGGCTTCCTCACCTCTCTGCTGTGATTTCCACTTCTGGTACTTCTTCTCCCTGCTTAGCCCTCCCCACCTGCCAGTGATGCCTCCCTCTCCCCAGACCTGCCGATCGGTGAGGGTCACCCTCCTCATTATCTCTGTCTCTCCCATGTATGATGCAGCACCCCCATTTTCCCTGGTGAAACTGAGGTGAAGTACTCATTTAGTACCTCAGCCTGCTCCCCGGTCTTGTGCCCATCTCTCCCTGATTTAATCCTGCTAATCTGCCCTTCACTTCGTCTTTCCCCAATGTATCTAAAGAACCCTTTTTCCTCTCTAATTTCCCTGGCCAGGTTCTGCCTTCATTGCCTTAGCCGCCCTCACCACTCTAGTGCCCCTTCTAGCCATCAGCTCATACTCCCCGATCCCTTTCACTCCTTGAGCACTTGAATTTCTTATAGGCTGCTTTCTTTCCTGCACCACCTCCTGGACCTCCCTGGTCCCACCAACAGGGTTTTTGGCCCTACCACATTTCGTCTTACTCTTGCACAGGTGCTGGTAGCATCCTGCACCCTCTCCTGATGATTTCCCACCTACTATCAGCATCCATGTCTGACCCAATCCCATCCAAATGCTCCTTTAGGATCCTTCCCATTTCCTTAAAATCGCCCCCTGAAGTCCGGTTACTTCCGTCTTTGTGCAGCCTTCTACCCTCCTATGTCCAGGCAGAACCAGACCGTGGCATGATCACTCCCGCCAATGGGTCCCTTACCTCCAGGCCCCAATCTGGTCACTGTCTGCCAGGACCACATCCAGTACCTGTGCCTTCCTGGTTGGTTCCTCACCTGCTGAGTTAGGAAAGCGTCTTGAAAGACATCCAACAACCTCTGTTCCCTGGTCACAGAGGATGTCATAGTCTCCCAGTCTGTTCCTGGCATGTTTAAGTCCCATAACACCACCACCGTTCCTCTGCCCAGTCTGCAGTGTCTCCTAACATCTGCCACCAGACTGTCCTCCAGATCCTCCGCCAGGGCAGGGGGTCTATACACCACTCCTATTTTACTCTCTTGCCCCTGGTTATCAAGGTGACCCAAATCACCTCCACGGTTCCCTCTGCCTCCTCTACTCCCCTATGCCAATGCAGTTTTGACTATCATTGCTACCCTCCTCCCTTCCTCCCCCTGTCCTTCCTGAACATAGTGTAACCTCCAGGTTCAGGTCCCAGTCATGTCTTGCAGTGGCCCAAGTCTCAGTGACAGCTGCCATATCCACTGCTCCCTCAGTTAACATTGCCTGGAGCTCAGGCATTTTATTGCCCAAGCTCCTGGCATTTAGCAGGACTACCTTCCACCCTTTCCTATAGTTCCATTTCCCCTGCTCTTGTTCCCATGGGATTCTGTTTTCTCCTGGTCTGCACTTTGCCAGTTGGCCTTTTCCTGCAATCCTCCTGGTCCCGGGGGTGGAGACAGAGTCCCTCCTTCATCGGCACCCCTTGACAGCCTTTTCTCCCATCCCACCCCCTTCACAAGTTTAAACCCACTTTTCACCAATGAACTCCTCTATTTTCAACTTAAGGATTCCCTCCTCCAAATTGAGATGTAGTCTATCTCTAGCATACAGCTCCTTATCCTCCCAGGTCTCCCCCAATCCCCAACAATCCATACCCTCTGGCCTCACCACCTCTCTGAGTCACTGGTTTATCTCCCTAATTTTCCTTTTGTGTTTCCCCACTAGCCCTTGGCACTGGCAGGATTTCTGAGAAGGGAAACTGTGCATCCTATGTCATGACAGACCATGGCGAGCTCCCTGAATCTTGCCTGTATCTCTGGCTCGTTATTTCCCTCAATATCATTTGTACCCAGGTGGACCAGTATGTCTGGGAACCCCACAGTCCTTTTCCAGCTGATATACCGTGCTTAGCCTTGTGCACTGTTAGTCCAGGAAGCATCTTGTTCTAACTGGCCAGGCTTCTCCATCCCCTATCCTATTGATACCCCTGATCATAGAATCCCCAGCAGGAGCACTCTGACCACTCCTTTTCCTCCATTCCCCCTTCCATGTCCCTCATCCTTTCTACTGGCCCCTCCACCAGCTGGCTCCTTGTTCCTTCATCTGGGTGCCACATGCCACCCCTCCTTATTTACCATGGCCACCCCCTCCCTCCAATCCCTATGCCTCTCCTCCTCCTGATTATCCTTCTGTACCTTGCAATCCCCCTCACTGCTCAGAACTGGTCCTTCCCCATCTGCTAAACTGGCCTGGCTAATTGACTCAGTTAAATCTGGAGGCTGAAGGAGGATGAACTACAGGGCAAGGTTTTTCCCTGTCTGAGAGAAGGGCCAAGGTGCACTTTGAGCAAGAGGCTGATTGACTCTCACGGGAGTTGGGGTAGACCAGCCCACCCTCCCACCCCACGATCATCCACATTTATTGGGGTGGTGCTGTGTGTAATTAGTGGATAGCACCAGATGCATCCACTAATGTGTCCTAATCATCCTTGAGATCCAGAGGGACAACACAAAATCTGTTTTGTTAGATAGAGATACAGATCAGTGAGGAAGAGGGGTTGCACATATATCATAGATCAATCTGGAAAGTGGGAAGAGACTGGGGGATGGGGCAGACAGCCTACAGCTGGGGGTGTAGGGTGAGTCAGATGGCTGATAGAGATAAGGGGAGGGTGATATGCAACAGCTGTGGGACAGCTATCTTTCTAGAGGTGCGAGGAGGTGGGGGTGCTTGGTGTGCAGGCAGTTTGAGCAGCTTAGGAATGAGATTTATTGGTTAAGGACAGAGATAAGGAAAGAGATGGGGCAGTGTGGGGGAACTATCCAGGACCTGGGGCACATGGGAGTGCTCAAGTTGACAGATATCCCAGACCAAGGGGTGAGAAGGGGTGGGGAGAATGGACCAATATTGCTACCTCCTCAGGAATGTGGGGTACAGAACCAGGGGCCTGGAAGAGGATCGGGAATAGGGTAGTAATGGTCCAAGAGCCAGCAGTAAATGGAAGTCTTGGAACAGTTTGGCAGGGGTAGCTCAGGGCAGAGTACAAGTGTGAAACAATAGGTTCTCAGTGCTGGCTACAATGAAGGATAAGGAGGGGTGGACTCATGAATAGGGCAGGAAGATTGGGGTACTGTTATCCCAAAGGGCAGTAGTATAGCAGATGCAGGGGATGGGGTATGATGGGAAATGGAAAGAAATATGGGAGGAGGCAAGTGGGGGACTAAAGCAGTGGAGGGAAGGGAAGCAAAGGTTAAATGGTGATGGAATGGGGGCTCAAGCAGGGAATGCATTAGGGAGTGGAGAGCAGGTCAGCCAAGGGAAGCAATGAGGAGGAGACAGGATGATGGTAGGGGCTAGGGAGGAAGTAGGTGTGGCAGGGGAGTTGAGGATATGCAGGATGGGGTAAAGATTCTGAACAGTGCTGGAAGACTCAATACTAAAAGGGTGAGATGGGGAGTAAGAAGAATTGCATAGTTGCATATGGATGGCGTGCATACCAGGAATGACAGCAGGTGGGTGGGACAGTTTATTCTTAAGTATGCAGAGGGAACCTCCTATCGTGGTGCACTTGGGCATGAATGATCTGGAGGGAACATAGTAAGGGAGGTACTGGGGAGATTCTTTGAGATGGGAAAGTTGTGAGAGGAAGCAGGAGCACGGTTGCTTTCTCGAAGTTCCCAGTACCCAGAGCAAGTGCTGTGAGAAAATGAGAAGAGAGGAGTTCAACATTTGGCTGGGAGCCTGGTGTCAAACCAAAGGATATGGGCTGTGTGGGGGATGGGTAAGAACTTGGGATAGCAGCACCATGTATGCCCAGGACAGGTTACACTTGAGCAAGGAAGGCTTGGGGGTATTAAAACAGAGACTGGGGAAGTATCTGGCAACCAGAGTGGATTAAAACTAGGTGTGGAGGGAGGCAGTTTGATGGAATTCAAACAAGGTCTCCAGATAAGGGAGCCAAGTGGCTTACCTACCATACAAGAAGGATGGAATAATGGAGGGTACATACAATGTTGATAATGATAGTGTTCAAAGGGAAAGGGTAGGAAGGGCACATATTGAGGGTAGCCTCCTTGAATTCAAGGAGCCTGGGAAACAAAGCAGCCAAGTTACAGGCTCTCATGGCAGAGGGGAGGTGGACACAGCTGCCATCACCAAAATATAGGCCACCCGATACCAGGACTGGGACCTGGTGATCCCAGGGTACAGAATATACCAGGGATAGGGAAAAAGGGAATGGGCCAGGGTGGTGGTCTATGTAAGGAGGGGATAAGGTGTGCTAGGGAGAAAGGGAGGATGGTAGAACAGAGGCACTGTGGATACAATTCCAGGATTCAAGAAACAGAACCCTTGTTGACTTTCCATTAGCAGATTATATCCTCTCACCACTATAGGGCTATATCTCTATCTCTTTCTCTATCTAGTACGTAAGCCATGTGGGTTCTCTCTGCCTTTCTCTCACCTCTCCTCCTCCTCCTTGCCCTGCCCTCCCTCTTCTCTCTCCATGGTCCTAGCCATCCCCCACCCCCACCCCCCTGCCACCCTCTACTCCGGTTTCCACTGCTACTCCAAGGAACTCTCCACTTCCACTTGAGACTTGTGCTTTGCACCGCTTGGATATTCCTGGTTACTTAACATGACCACTACTCTCAACAAGTGTGGCCACCTCTCTACACTGTACCACCTTGCAGTCCATATGGATACCGCCTGGAACCTTGCAACTTCTACTCCCGGAAACAATGATCAAAACTATCTCTCAAAGAGCTGCGACTCTGCCCTTAAAACTCCTACTCCTCCTCCTTCTCATCTCAGGCAGCGCCCATCCCAATCCTGGCCCTAGAAGCTCAGGCCACACACCAATTCCAGGTGCCCTTATCCTTACAACCATTAATATCTGCAGCCTACTACCAAAGCTGGATGCACTCCAAGCCTTCATATGCCAACACAACCCTGACATCCTTGCAGTGGTGGAAACTTGGCTGACACCTAAAGTTCCTGACTCAGCAGTAACAATACAGGGCTACAATGTCCACAGGCTAGACCGGATATCAAAAAAGGTGGTGGTTGCTAATCTATATCAAAGACTCCCTGTCTTGGCACCTGTAGCAACTCCATCACTTTCTGCCTCGCCCAGATTCTGCCAATAAAAATCGTCCTAGGTCCCAACCATAAAGCCCTGACTATTGTCTCCGAGATACATCCCGCCTAGGGACCCTAAACATGGATTCAACGACGTCCTAAACTTTATCAACTCTCATCCTCCTGAAGCTGAACTTATTCTACTAGGGATTTCAACATAAACTGGTTAGCATCGAGCCAGTGCCTATAAAGACTCCATCTCAGCTGCTAACCTCACACAACTGGTAAACTCCCTACTAGGATTAACTACAAGACTGGAACCAGTACCCTCTTGGATTGGGTCCTCACCACTCACCCCACAAGGTTTCTCATATGACCATTCTCCCAGACTCTCTCAGTGACCACTCCCCAGTCATGTGTGCATGGTCTAACAAATTCCTTAAGCCCCTCCCAAAATTATCGCTAGCAGAGTCCTTCCTCGTGGAAAACTTCCACATCTCAAACAACACCTGCTTCTACAAGACTGGCTACTCATCTATGAAGCAATAGATGTTAACTTGGCTCTTGATCACTTCATCTCAACTTTCAACAAAGCTTGCAACCTCTTTGCCCTGCTAAAGGTGCAGAACAAATGTCTCTCTAACCCATGAGTCACGCGGCTCTTCTCTAGGCTGAAACTAAGGGATCACCTCCGGCAGTTGCCAGGGCCACTGACAAACAACTGGACATCCAAAATTACAAACAAGCATGAAATGCCTGCACAAAAGCCATACGGCTAATGAAATCCACCTATTACAAAGACGCTGTCACCAATACATGGGGAAATGGTGCTTTCTGGGACAATATCAAGGATGTCACAGGAAGCAGCCAAAAACCTCACCAGCCATGTTAATGGTTGATGGATCCTCAACCCTTAACCCCAAGGTGATCGAAACATCTTTAACACGGCTTTTCAGACCTTAGTGCTGTTCTACCACATGACTTTTTCAAAACAGGGCTACTCCCAAATACCTCACCCTCAGTCTAACCATCCCTCTTCTACTTCAGGGAGGTAAGGCTGAATGAAGCTCCGCTATATTACTGCAGCTATCTCTAAATCTAGATCTAGTAGTGACACCCTGGATCTTAAGCTCTGTTGCTCACCCTCGATGAGGTAATTCATCCATTAACAAAAATCCTAAACCTCTCTCTCAGCTGTGGAAAATTCCCAGACCTATGGAAAACAGCCACCATGACACCCATCCACAAAAGTGGGGACAAGACTAATCACTCAAATTATCGCCTATCTCCATACTGCCCCACTCTCTAAGGCACTCGAGCACATCGTGGCTGATCAACTTACCGACCACTTGGATAAATACAATATAATTTGTCCACAACAACACGGCTTCGGAAAGGTCACAGCACCACCACAGCTCTTCTTGAGGTTCACTGGAGCTTTTACACAAATCATGACAACGGCCTTCTCACAGGGCCATTTAGCCGACCTCTCCAAGGCCTCGATACAGCACACCATGGACTACTAATACACCAACTACTGAATGCCGGGCTATCACCTGACTCTTCTCTCTGGTTTAAAAGCTACTTAGAAAACTGGTCACAGAGAGTAAAAATACGGATGCTCTTTAACACCCTGCCTGTTCGCCGGGTGTCCCACAGGGATCCATACTGGGCCCCTCTTTAGCCTTTTAAACTCCTCCCTTACCACTGCTCTGAGCAGATCATACTATATGCTGATGATGCTGTTGTATTCTCCACTCACAAAGATCCTGCAACTCTTCAACACAATCTTCAACTTGGTTTCAGTTCTGTAGAGACATGGTTTCTTAATCATAAACTGGTCCTCAATGACAAGAAAACCAAATCTATGCTCGTCTGCAGCTCTCATAACCCACACAAGTTACACCACTTGGCTATCTCCACCACCCAGGGAATACTCTAGATTAGGTGGGGTCTTTCAAATACTTAGGGATACAGCTTGACCCTAATCTCTCCTATGGACTTAATGTAGATAACGAGCTAGAGCTGCTAATACACGGCTTGGTCTCCTCTACAAACACAGACCACACCTCATGCCAGAAGCTTTGAAGGTTGCAGTTCTGAGCTCTGTGATCTCTGTAATAGACTATAGTCTCATCATTTATGGCTCGGCCACAACCACAACCCTTAGATGCCTCTCAACTGCTTTTAAATAAAGCATGTCGGCTCACCACTGGTGCTCACCGCCTCACCCACACATGTGACCTGTACACTCAGACCGGCTGGCTCCAACTATCAAATCGATAAAGTTTTCACCTGCTCCATGGTGAAAAAATCTACCTTGGCCTTGCACCTTCTGGGGTCTCAACTCTGTTGCAACACCAATTAACAAATGGTGCATTAGGAGATCCACGCACAGCTACTGAAAGTCCCCCACTGTCACACTTCACAGGGACAACGCTCTTTTGCTTATCGAGCCACTCTGGTTCAATGGCTCAGCCCAACCATCTCCTCTGCCCCAACAATTGGTATGTTTAAAACTAGGCTCTGGGACTATCTCACTACCAACAGCTCCTGTGACTGCCCAACTTAACCTTGTTTCTCCACTTCCCTTTCTGCTCTAGTTGTCCCCCCACTGAATTCTACTCACATCTTGGTATACCCAATGCTGCACTTTTCACCCTCTCCCTACCCTTCCTACATTCCTTCTCCCCTTTCCTCTTCCTCTCCTTATGACTCTGGCACTTTTATCTGTTGTCTATTTTCTGACAAATGCGCTGGCTGCCTTGTTACAATGCTACCCTTGAATTGTATTACTCTGTACTCTGTTTGCAATGTCCACATTGTTGTAATGTCTGTCTTGATGTTCCCCATAATTTGTATTTCTCTGACGTGGAACCTTGTAAAAGAGCCAAGGCTCAAAGGTATTTGTAATCCTAGACTTGATAAATAAAAAAATAAAAAAAAATAGGATGGGTGGTGTATAGGCCACCATCTCAGGCAGAGGACTTGGACATAGAACTAGTAGAACAGATCAGAAGGGTCAGCAGAAAGGGTAACACTGTGATCGTGGGGACCTCAGTCTGCCAGGGTGGAGTGGAGCACCCCAGCCAACTTGAGCACAAAGGAGCAAGTCTTCCTTGAGGATTTTCTGGACAGCTTCCTAGTACAGATGGTAAATGAGCTGACCAGGTTAGGCAACACTCTAGAACTCATGCTGTCTAACGGGAGTTTGGCAGAGAGCTGGAGTTGGAGGAACCACTGGCAGGGAGCGCACCACCACACAGTGTGGTTCTCACTCAGCATGGGCAAGGAGTCTGCAGGAACAGGGACCAGGGTGTTGGACTTCAGGTGAGCTGACTTTGGGAGGATGGGGCATAGTAGCCAAGCACCTAGCTGCAATCTTTCTGCACATGGATACTGGCCAGAAATAGGAAGTTATCAAGCTAGGACTTGCAGAGGTCACTAGATCCTGTACCATGACAACACAAAAGGCTAGGCCAAGAAACCTAGTTGGTTAAGTGGGAGGTGTTGGAAAGGTAAGGGCAATAAGGCAGCCATCAGGAGATTCAAGAGATCCAGGTGGGGGAAGGATAGAGAGGAGTACCTGAAAAAATCTAGAGAGGTGAACAGAGCAGTCAGGGTGGCCAAGGCTTCAGAGAGCTAAGGCTGGCACAGGGCATCAAGGATGGGGAAAATACTCTTCAGGTACATAAGAAGGAGAAGTATCTGCAAAGATCAAATAGTAAGGATCAGGAAGGATGGGTGGTGGGTAGAGAAAGGGGCAGAGCAGGCAGGAGCACTAAATGAATACTTGTGTTTTGTATTTACTAAGGAAAAGGATGGGTCAATGCCTCAGGGGATGGGAGGGTAGACACAGGCGGGGAGTGGGTGATGGATGGAGAAATCACAGTGGCCAGGGTACTAGAAGGTTTAAGGGCACTGAGGGTGGATAAGGCACCAGGACCAGATGAAATACATCCCTGAGTACTGAAGGAATTAGCAGACATCCTGGCAGAACCATTGGCAGACTTGTTCACATATCTCTCTAGAAACAGGGTGTGTACCCCAGGACTGGAAGATGGCTCATGGTGTCCCTCCACAAAAGCAGACCCAAGGATGAACCGGGCAACTATAGACCAAAAAGCCTCACATCCATTGTGAGAACATTAATGGAGACAGTCCTTAAAGAGAGGTTAGTAACATTTCTAGAAGGTAATGGTCTCCAGGATGAGAAGCAACATGAATTTGTCTCTGGCAGATCCTGCCAAACCAACCTGGTTGACTATTATGACTGTGTGACTAGGGAACTGGACAAGAGCCATACAGTAGATATCCTGTATCTGGATTTTAGTATGCCATTCGATTCTGTGCCACATGGGAGGCTGGTTATCAAATTGGGATTCCAGGGAACAGGGACAAGATGGTGAATTGGATCAAGAACTGGCTGCAAGGGAGGCAACAGAAGGTAGTGGTGGGAGGAACTCTCAGCACCAAGGGCTGTAATGAGTGGGGTGCCACATGGCTCGACTACTGGGCCCATGTTGTTTGGCATTTCCATAGGACATCTCGCATGACATTAAGAACAAGATTAGTCTTTTGTGGATGACACCAAGATCAGTGCGGTGGTGAATGACACAGTAGGGTGGCAGAGGCTGCAGGATAACCTGACAAAATTTGAGGACTGGTCAGACACATGGTAGCTGGGGTTCAGTGCTAAGAATTGCAAAGTCAGGCAGTTGGGAGCAAGGAACCCAAGCAGGTGTTATCAGTTGGGAGGTGCAGATAGCTGCTATAGAGGAGGAGAAGGATCTTGGGACCATAATAAGGGGCAAATGAACCACTCAGCACAGTGCAGAAAGGCAGCAGCTAAAGCTAATAAGGTGCTGGGTGTGTTGCTAGAGGAATCACCTCCAGGAGAAGGAAGGTGATCCTGCATCTGTACAGATCATAGTGAGGCCGCACCTGAGTACTGCATGCAGTATTAGTGCCCATACTTGAAGAAATATGTTAGATTACTGGAGGAGGTCCAGTGCAGAGCAACAAAGATGACCATGGGATTGGAAGACAAACCCCATGAGGGAGGCTGAGGGCTTGACATGTACTCCCTGGAGGAGAGGAAGGATAGGGAGATATGATTGAGACCTTTAAATACATGAAGGGATTAAAACAAGACTGGTACAGAGGATCTTTAATTTGGGGGGACATGAGGGGTAGGTCTGAGAGTGGAGGAGGAAGATTCAGGAGAGAAATGAGGAGGAAATATTTCATAGAAAGGGTGGTGTCTATATGGAACACACTGCCCAAAGAGCTGGTGTCCTGTAAGTCAGTGGGCAGTTTTAAAGGGGATGGGACAAGTGAGGAAGAAGGTCACCGTGACAGAGGGTGGGAAGGAGGAGGGCAGCTGCAGTATAAGGATTGCTAGCTGCAAACTTAAGCAGACGTGCTAGACCATATGGCCTATATCTCTGACAGTTTTGTATGTTCATATAAATTAATAAGGACTGAGGCAGCGATCGGAGGGTGGGGGTACCACTGGACACCAATGAAAGTATAAAATATGAAACACTATATACTATATACTAGTGATACTGCTGACTACTCTCTTTAACAAATAATAAAGTAATATAGTAAGCGGACTTCATTTGCTGGATGGTTTGGTGCAGTCATTGCTGGCACGCTTGTAGTTTTGGATGTCGTTTTACCTTCCAGAGTTTCTGGCCAGCTCCCATAGGTGGTCTCTTGTTTTAGCATCCTGAGGAGGTCACCTGTGAGCCAAGGTTTACTGAGTGATTTGACTTTGCATTTTAATAGGGCATATGTTTCACACGCCACAGTGAAGATGTTTATGAAGTGGTCAAGGGCAGTGTTTACGCTGGTTGCATTGAAGACAGGGGACCAGTCTTGATGGAGGAGGTGGGATTTGAGTCGAGGAAGGTGGCAACTGGGTAGAACCCTGCTGGAGATAGTTTTTGGTGGTTGTTTGATGAATTTATTTGACCAGGTGCAGCTAACAGGGAGTCATCGCTGAGAGAGTCAGGGAGGACATTGGTGATAGAATCTCGCGATGAGTGACTGGTAAGGATCCAGTCCAAGAGTGTGCTGGTGCCGGTCCCATAAATTTTCCTGCTTGGTGAGTCAATCATTTGTGTGAGGTTAGCCACAGCAACGTATCCCTGTGTGCACCAGCATCGGCCGCAGGCCAGTTGAAGCTGAAGTCGCCTAGGAAGATGGATTTGGTGTCTGGTGGGAGTGACTTTACAAAGTCAAGAACAGCTGTTAGACCAGTTCCCTGTTCTTTGGGAGGGATGTAGATGGTGGCAACAGTGAGGGTTTTGTTTTGGGCTCCGAGGAGGATTCATACTGGCAGTATCTGAGCAGTTGTGGGTTGGAGTGAGGTAATGATGTGGTGCCCCTGTATGAGTCTTTAGGTAGAGAGCGCAGCCCTCGCCCTTTGGAGTGGCGATCCAGCCTAAAGACGTGTAGCCAGAAGGCTGATTGCAAGGTCTGGTACTGATGGCGTGAGACAGGTTTCGACAACCGCCAGGATGTCAGGGCAGTGTGGTGGTGAAGGCCTGTAGGGCATCCATTTTAGGAAGGAGGCTGCAGATGTTGATTGATATGAGTGAGAGGGCACCCAAAGACTTGCTCAGATTAGTGGCTTTAGAGCAGAATGGGCCAGGGTTTGAGTGCACGTTGCCTGACAGCATTAGGAGGAGGAGGACTAGCCTCAGGAGCTATGGCGTGTTCTTTAAGGGAATGCTTTCTGCCTGCTAGCATCTTGGGAAATTATAGAGCATCAACGATAGTGTGGGTGAGGGTAAGCGTAGAACAGGGGACCAGAGTGGAGGGCTAGGACCAGTGTGAGTGTAGGACAGTTCATGGTGGTAGGATGGACCCTGGGCAAGGGCAGTGACCAGTGTGCAGCATGCCTATGTGGAGGAAGGATGGGAATGTGGAAGCTGTGGGGAGGGACAGAAAGCAGGCTTTGGGGCATGCAGTAGGAGGAAGACAGGCAAAAGATATAGAATAAGGGTGAGAGAACGGTGGAGGCACATGATTAAGGTAGGATTCAGGGTAGGCAGAGGAGGGGTTAAGACAGGCTGAAGGGCTAGGAGAAGGGGCGGAAGAGCACAGTGGAAGTGAGGATGCAGCCAGGAAGGCCAGGCAGCCAGGGAGTAGGAGGTGGCGACTAAAAGATGAGAGGATCCCAAAACAGGTACCCAATGGAGCACGAGTGGGGGTGGAGCTGCCAGGGGCATGGAGGAAGGTCCATAAAGTTAAGGTCAGGGGGTGGGCGTAAAATTTCAGCCATTTGCCATAGAAATGAATGGGGCAGCAGCCCCGAGCAGAGCAAAGGTTTTAGCTGGCTCAAGATTGAATCCCCGAGCAGGAAGCAAAGAGACATCCAATCAGGGTGTGGCACAGATACTGTGGGGCCAATGGTGTGGCTGTCACAGTCCCTGTGGTTCAGGGAAGTCTTACCCAGTTTGAAGAGGATCACGAGGGCTGGAAAGAAGGTATATAGCAAGTAAAGCAACTGTGTCTTTCAGAGGGTAGACATTTTTTTAAATGAAAGAACAAGAATCCTCTAGTGGCAGGACTGTATAACCTGCTAATGGAAAACTAGCCAATCTATTTGTAAAAGTGCCAGGTGGCAGAAGCAGGGAAAAGTCCTGGCCAATCAGAGCGGGTTTGCTGGAGCGCCCGTGTTCGATTGGCTGCGCTGTCCCGCACCTCCAAGGAGCTGCAGGCGGCATCCTGGTCTCAGTCGGTGGCTGGCTGGGCACCGGCCGACTGTGGAGAGCTGAAGCAGCCCTGTTCAAGGGCAGGCAGCTGGACATAACAAAAAATAGCAAGCCTTAAATAGCATAGAGGTAGGATAGGTTTAGATTGAGCAGTTTAGCAAGACAAAGGAGAGTTAGACTTTTCGGCACCAAGGCAGAGTGCTTGGATGGGGAGGGGGTGCAGGAGGAGCAAGGAACAGAAGAAGTGTAAGCACTTAAAACACTAATAGAAATTACAATCCAGCTAATACAGTTGAAAAACTCCCACTAGACACCTAAAATGTGCTTAGTTCTATCTAAAAATCTATTTGTAAAAAGTGCCAGGTGGCAGAAGCAGGGGAAAGTCCGGCCAATCAGAGCGGGTTTGCTGGAAGCACCATGCTCCGATTGGCTGCGCTTGTCCCGCATCCTTCCAAGGAGCTGCAGGCGGCGGCTCAGTCTGGGCCAGTGGCTGGCTGGGTGCAGGCCGACTACAGGGGGAGCTGAAGCAGCCTCGTTCAAGGGCAGGCAGCTGGAGAGAAGAAAATAGCAAGGTTTAAATACCATAGAGGTAGGATGGGTTTAGATTGAGCAGTTTAGCAAGAAAAAGGAGTTAGACTTTTCGGCGCCAAGGCAGAGTGCTTTGATGGGGGGGCAGTAGGAGCAAGGAAACAGAAGAGGTGTAAGCACCTTTAAAACACTAGTAGAAATTACAATCCAGCTAATACAGTTGAAAAACTTCTATTAGACACTTGAAATGTGCTTAGTTCTATCTAAAATCTATTTGTAAAAAGTGCCAGGTGGCAGAAGCAGGGAAAAGTCCTGGCCAATCAAGAGGGTTTACTGGAAGTGCCCATGTACCGATTGGCTGCGCTTGTCCGTACCTCCAAGGAGCTGCAGGCAGGCGTCCTGATCTTGGTCGGTGGCTGGCTGGGTGCCAGCTCCGACCATGGGGGAGCTGTAGCAGCCCCGTTCAAGGGCAGACAGCTTCCAAGGAGCTGCAGGCTGGCATTCTGGTCTCGGTCAGTGGCTGGCTGGGTGCCGCCAATCATGGGGAGCTGAAGCAACCCCGTTCAAGGGCAGGCAGCTTCCAAGGAGCTGCAGGTGGGCGTCCTGGTCTCGGTCAGTGGCTGGCTGGGTGCGGCCGACCATGGGGAGCTGAAACAGCCCGTTCAAGGGCAGGCAGCTTCCAAGGAGCTGCAGGCGGGCGCCCTGGTCTCCGGTCGGTGGCTGGCTGGGTGCTGGCTGACCATGGGGGAGCTGAAGCAGCCCTGTTCAAGGGCAGGCAGCTTCCAAGAGCTGCAGGTGGGCGTCCTGGTCTCGGTGGGGTGGCTGGCTGGGTGCCGGCTGACGTAAGGGGAGCTGAAGCAGCCCTGTTCAAGGGCAGGCAGCTTCCAAGGAGCTGCAGGTGGGCATCCTGGTCTCGGTCAGTGGCTGACTGGATGCTGGCTGTCCATGGGGGAGCTGAGCAGCCCTGTTCAGCGCAGGCAGCTTCCAAGGAGCTGCAGGTGGGCGTCCTGGTCTCGGTCAGGTGGCTGGCTGGGTGCTGGCTGACCATGGGGAGCTGAAGCAGCCCCATTCAAGGGCAGGCAGCTTCAGAGGAGCTGCAGGTGGGCGTCCTGGTCTCGGTCATGGCTGGCTGGGTGCCCGGCCGACCATGGGGAGCTGAAGCAGCCCTGTTCAAGGGCAGGCAGCTTCAAGGAGCTGCAGGTGGGCGTTCTGGTCTGGGTCGGTGGCTGGCTGGGTGCCCGGCCGACCATGGGGAGCTGAAGCAGCCCTGTTCAAGGGCAGGCAGCTTCAAGGAGCTGCAGGGGGCGTCCTGGTCTCGGTTGGTGGCTGTCTGGGTGCCGGCGACCGTGGGGAGCTGAAGCAGCCCCATCAGGGCAGGCAGCTTCCAAGGAGCTGCAGGCGGGTATCCTGGTCTCGGTCAGTGGCTGGCTGGGTGCCGGCCAACCGGGAGAGCTGAAGCAGCCCGTTCAAGGGCAGACAGCTTCCAAGGAGCTGCAGGTGGGTGTCCTGGTCTCAGTTGGTGGCTGGCTGGGTGTCCGGCTGACCGTGGGGAGCTGAAGCAGCCCTGTTCAAGGTATATTTTCATAGAGGTATATAGATGGAAGACAGCCCCCTAAGAGGTATATTCCTATCGATGTCCATAATGGACATGGTTGATCAGGATCTGGGAACCATCTAAGAGTTTGAGATGCCCTCTATGTCCAATAGTAACCCTTTATTCATGACAGGCCTAGCTCCCTTTCTCCCAATGTGATTTAAGTTTGTCTCTACTGTATCTGGGTTGTTTTCCTTGCCAAAGGTAACTGCCCAGAAGTTTGTATGGAGTGGACCATGTTTCAGAGATAGCCTGGGGTATATGAGCAATTAATTAAAGCAGTTAAGGGCTATATTCATTTTAATGGCTTCAATTTTGCCAATGATGTATAATTGTAAGGGTTTCCACCTGTCCACATCCATTACACTTTGATGAGAAGTGGCCCAAAGTTGAGGTCCACAGTTTGTTTTATCTGAGGGATGCCTCTCTGAAACTGCTCAAGAAAAGGTATCTACCTTGGTTACATTTAAATATTTGTTACAGTAAAATTATGTGTTGAGAAAGTGAGAGAGGGATTGTAAATAAATTCAAAAATTTCAAGTTCAGAAATGGCACCAGTTTAGCTGGCTCAGTAGCAACGAGCAATGGGTGTTTGCTCAGCATGCTGGCGATCCAGGTTCATGCCCCAGCCCAGCTATCAGGAGCAGAGGTGAGTGGGGAAGGAGTTAAGAGCATCCTGTGGACACTTCCTCCTTGGGGGCTGCATAGTGCTGCTCTTATAGTGACTCCTGGTGGGGCTTGTGGGATGTCCATGGCGGCATGGGTGACCACATGCCACAGGGTGTCCCTGCCCCTGGATGCCACTGCAGTGCATGCTTACCTGAGAGGTGGGTGGGATAAAAACAAAACATCGCCTGTTCCAGCTCTGCTGATGCCAGTCCACCATCCCACCATGCAGCAGTCCCCAGAGTGCACCACTCCCACCCCGCGCCTGTAGTAGAAAAGCTAACATTAAATGGAACAATGAAGCTCAACACATTTGTTCTCCAACAGTGGAAAACTCTGAGGTCTAATATTAATAAATACTATATACATGCAAAAATAAAGCTCACCAACAGAATATAATAGGTAGGGCCTACTATACCCCGTATGTCCTAGGGAAATTTTATAATCAGGGAACCAGCATTGCTGTCACCTCTGTGAGGTATAGGAACCCTATCCCACAGTTTTGGGAATGCCCAGAATGTTCTTCATTGTGGTCTCAAACTGCAACTATGCTATCGGGATACTAAATTTCAGATCCTCCCTCTTTACCAGTTATGTTATTCAATGACATAGGATGGTTGAGATTAAGCAAAATTGTTACATAACATATGTATAGGTACCATGGCAAAGAAGAGGTTAATTCTGGAAAATGGAACACTCTAGAGATGGGACAGTTCGAAAAAGACAGATGGTAGTATATGCGAAGGGAAGCAATGTTATTTGAGAAGCTATGGAATGCTAAGAATACTGATTATGATCTAGAGGAACCAACCTGGTCAGAAGCAGCTATTTACTAGCACCTTTACAAGTGCTCTAAAAACTAAACGTCTAAATTTACATTGTAGGGGTGGTTTGGGTAGGGAAATCAATTGATTTTGGTATCTCTTTTTCTGCTGAGATTGTGAGCAGAATATATTACTTATATGTGAATAATGATTTGTATGATATTTGCAATAATACATTTATGGGATGTATCCTTGATGCAAAGAAAATAAAAAATATTTATTAAAAATGTGTTAAAACCCCAGGAATCCCTCATTATGCTTAACTAATGCAGTTAGCCCACTAGGTTCAACTGCTCTGGAGACTGGAACTTATGTAAAGTAAAGAACGTTGCAGTGGAACTGAGAACGCAGTTCAAATTTCTGCCTCTAGGTGCTGCTGCTAAGGGCAGCTTTCCTCAGATTCATTTCTTCACCTGTAGTAGCAAGATGCCCCAAAGATCTCTCTCAGCAACTTTGTTGCAAGCCTTATTATTTCAGTGTTTATTTCTAAAAATCATTTATTTACCTCATATTTCTACCTCTAGTGTGTTGTTATTTAGTTTCTTGTGATATTAGTTAGTGTTGTATATTAGTGTTTCTCGATTCTGCCTCAGTTCCTGGAACCAGAGAAACTTCTTTATTTACATTTTTATTCAGTATTTCTTTTCCTTTACGTTGGTTTTACTGTGTTAGTTTTAAACAGTTTTACAGATTTACAGCGTTTATTTGTATTTTATCATCTCGGTTCCACGACACTGGAACTGAGATGTTTCTCTTTAAAGGGTTAAATCACTGTTTGGCTTTTACATTTAGCGGCTTTATTTCCTGAGGGTACTGGAACACATATTTGCATTTTTTTCTGTCTGGGAACCGAATGTTTGCCATTCTGACAAAACTGGCATGTCAGTTCTGCCTAAAAGAGAACAGGACCCACAGGTATTAAAAACTGTGCAAGTGCTTTCAACTCCTGGCTAGGCAGACAGCCACGATTTGTGTTAAGTGCCTGAGTCCAAGTCATTTCTTTGTTAACTGTGAGCTTTGCAGTAAGTTTTGCTATAAAACAGCTAAAGAAAGGGCCAAAAGGCTTGAAGTGATGGTCTCTCAGTCTACCTCCTCATCTCCTAAAAGGTCAGAGGGCCCTCTCACAGCAAATCAAAGGATAAGGCCTTTAAAGATTCATTTGACCCCAAGGTCTCCGAAAAATGGGACTCTGAAAACATAAGAGGTCCGTGGAGCAGGTTCGGACCCAGTTCCTGCTAAGGAAAAACAAAAGGAAAACATGTCACTGCACCTTCCACTGAAGAAGCAAGGAGCTCTGAGTTGATAAGGCAAAATCGCCTCTGCAGAAGACATAGCCAAGACACTTCAGGTCCTCCAGGTCCCACAGCCTATTTGGTTTCAAGTGACACCCCCATTCAACTGGTGCCACCCCAAGCCCGTTCCTCCTTCCCAGAGGCAGGAATATTTTTATGAAGGTGAGGAGGATGAAGAGGAGGACGATGGGGAACCGAATGAGCCAGAGGTTTCCCAGACACAGGTTTGTTCCCACCCAGGGGCCCTTAGGATTTTTCCTCCCATTATGCCTTTGTCAGACAAATGGTGGACACCCTCAACCTTACTGCCCAGGAGATGGTGGAGGAGGAAGGAAATCGGCTTTCTGGAAATTATGGGGCTAGCCCCCACCAAAAGCTTTTGTTGCCCATCCACAAGTCTCTGAAGAAGGCAACCTTAAAAGTCCTGCAGACTCCTACTTTGATTCCGGGGTGGACTAGAAAGTGGAAAAAGTACCAGGTGAACAGAAGCAATGCTGAGTATCTCTATTCACATCCCAGCCATGGGGGTCCAGGCACCCAGGAAACTGGATTGCATGTGCAAGAAGGGGTATATGATAGTCTCTCTCCTTTTGAGACAGGTTACCTACATGACACTACACTACCCAGTACCAAAAGGTCCTATGGGGCTCAGTCTTAAGCCATGTGTGTGATGAAATCCCTAATGAGGTATGGCACGACATATCTGACACTGCCAGGACAGCACTGGATGCTACAAAGTACCAGTTTTACATGGCAGTGGATGTCAGTGACTCTGCTTCCAGAATCATAGCCCTGGCCATCTCCTAAGAAGGTTTGCCTGGCTATGGGCTACTAACCTAACCCAGAACACACAGGCCAAGGCTATGGATGACCCTGTGAGAACAACTCTCTCTTTGGGGAGAAGACTGAAGCATCCATGAAAAGGTGAAAGAATACAAAAACCACCTACAAGAAGCAACTCAGCCAAAGAAAATGCCTCAATTCCTACAAGTCTCAGGGAAGGGAGGCAAGGGTGAGCTGCTGCCCTAGGCCAGCCACCCATGTCCATGGAATACTCTCAGGCAAGAGGCTATTTCAGGGGTAGGGGCAGAAGCGCTGCCAGGAGGGCTGGAACCTGTTCCAGCCACTAGGTCTCAGCCAAATAGAAACCCTGAGTGTCGGCCCGGTGGCACTGAGGGTTGATGTGCTGGGCGCCACATCTCGCTTCACACCAGCGACCTGGGTTCAGGAGTGGACTTGGGTCGCTGATGGGTCGGCCGGGGAGATAGGCTTGAGCATCCCATAACAGCTCACCTTCTCTGGGGAGGGTTGAGGCAGAAGCATGCGCACTTGCCTGTCTCCAGTGGAGGTTCAGAGTAATGCAAGCCCCAATTGTAGGAATGGGCAGCTGCTGTGCAGCATGGGCGTCAGTGCTTTGCGCCTTGATGTCAGGGGTAGCACACGGTAGGGGAGGGAGGAAACAGGACACACATCTGCCGGCTCGGGAAGATGGGCTTCCAAGAGCATGCCTCCAATGTGCCCCTTTCACGGACCACCTCCTCAACCTGACGCAATGAAGGATTTCAGGGTGAAGGCACCCACCTGTCCCTGCTTGAGGAGGAAAACCAAAGCTCCATGAAGGAGTGAGAGGTGGGTCCGGCTGGGTGAGAGGCAGGAGGATGACTCCTTGGATGCTCCAAAGGGTCGGAGCCGGCAGGCAATAGAGGGTAATAAAAGTAATTTGACTGCTCTGCCCAGGTCACCAACCCATTCCTGGTAGGAGGAAGGAAGGTTGACTCACTTCTTCCAAGCGTGGCAGCACGTTACCACAGACAAGTGGATTTTGGAGGTGATGAGCCATGGTCTCTCTCTCTGCAGCTCAAGGCCTTTCCAAGCTGTAGGCCCACAGGCATTTTGAGCCCTCAACCCCAACAGAAAGGATTTGGTTCGAGTTAGATGTCAAAAGTTTCTGCAAACAAATGCTGCAGAAGCAGTTCCCCATTCTTTCTGGGGAAAGGCCTCTACTCAAGGTATTTGCTTCCTCAAAAGAAAAGTGGGGAATGGAGACCCATTCTGGATCTCAGATATCTGGACAAGTACTTGGCAAAGCCCAAGTTCAGAATGGTCACTCTATCAGTAGTGATTCCCTCCTACAACAGGGCAACTGGCTCACTGCTTTGAATCTGAAGGACACCTACTTCCACATCCCAATCAAGCCCAGCCACAGGAAGTACCTGAGGTTTCAGTTGCCCTCGGACACTACCAGTTTTCAGCTCTCCCTTCTGGCTCTCATGCACTCAAGTGTGTTCACAAAGTGTCTGGCTGTGGTATCAGCACACCTAAGGAGACAGAGTATCTCAGTATTTCCCTACCTGGATTATTGGCTGATTGTGGGAAGTCTCCCCAGCAGGTCAGGGACCACCTAAATCTCACCCAGGACACTATAGAGTCCCTGGGCTTCCTGTTAGTCCTGCAAAAGTCCCACCTGCAACCAGTACAATCCCTGGAGTTCATAGGGGCAGAGTTGGACACTCTTCAGGGAAAAGCTTTTCTCCCTCAGGACAGAATGTCAAACCTCCAAAATCTGGAAGGATCACGGTACAATGTGATGAAGGTGATCGCAAAAATAGTGATCGCAACATGCGCAAGGACACAGGATCACTACAGAAGCCCGAAACTTGTTTCCCCAACCCACGTTACACAAGCCTGAAATCCTGAACCACAAAATCCCAACATGGGATTTGGGCAGAGCCCCAAAACACAAAAACATGCAAAATCTCACTGTCGGGATTTTGTGCTTGGATTCTGGGCTCAGGCAATAGTGGGCCAGGGAAATTAATTTAGTGTTTTTATAGTAGACCCAGAGGGCACATCGCCAAAACCAGCAACAGCGATGTGCACTACAGCAACCCTAAACAGCGATGGTCCGTAATATTCTCAATGTGCAACAGGTACACAATTTTTATGCGGGGAGGCTATTCCCACTGCACCCCTATCACTATTGTATTTAACTCCTAGGGAGGGTGGCTCAACACTGGGGTACAGAGAGGAATCTTCGGGAGGGGCTATTTGAGGGGAGAAACCCTGTGGAATGGGGCCACATCTGGGATGGCAGGAGCAGGAATGCAACATAAAAAAAAAAAAAACAGAGCTCCTACCCAGCTTCAAACCCAGGTCCTCCCACACCAGAGGCATACAGTGCCTCTCCTTCACAAGACCAGATGGCCAGCTCCAAATCTCTTGGCCTAACTGCTTCCTATATACTTGTTCACAATACATTCCTCCTACTGTTGCACTATCCTTCTGTCACGATTCTTGTCCCCATACCCTCGCTCTTCCTTACCTTCGTATTCTTCATCACTCGCTTCTTTTCACAGGAGGTCAAATTGAGTTGCTTAAATTGAGTTGCTCAGTTTAATTTGCCCATATCACAGATCACCAAGATCATTCCTTCTGGGAAGAGCCAAGGCCGGCAAGGTACTTCTCAGGTTGCTAGGGCACATGACTTCACCACAGCCATAGAAACATAGAATTTGACAGCAGATAAGGACCGCTTGGCCCACCTAGTCTGCCCATTTCCCTACCTGATGGATAAGCTGCAGATTCTAGTTAATCAACAGTTTACTTCCTCCTACCCCACTAGAATTGCCTTATGCCTGTCCCATGCATTCTTGAATTCCCACTGTTCCTGACTCCACAACTTCCTCAGGAAGGCTGTTCCATGCATCCACAACTCCATCTGTGAAAAAATACTTTCTAACATTAGCTCTGAGCCATCCCCTCTGTCTTCAAATTGTGCCCACTTGTTCTTGCACATCTCTTCTTCTGAAAGATACTACCTCTTGTACTTTGTTAATTCCTTGAGATACTTGGAAGTTTCTATCATGTCCTACCTCTCCCTCCTTTCCTCAAGGGTGTACATATTAAGCTGCTTTAGTCTCTCCTCATATGTCTTCTGGTGCAGACCCTGCACTATTTTGTTGCCCTCCTCTGAACTGCCTCCACTCTATGTCTTTGCAGAGATGGGGTCTCCAGAATTGCACTCAGTACTCCAGATGGGGTCTCACTAACTGTCCGTTACAGAGGGATAACAACTTCCTTTTTCTACTGTTGATGCCTCTCCCTATGCATCCCAGTATCTCCCAGCCCTCCTTACTGCCATTTCACATTGCTTGCCCACCTTTAGGTCATCTGATATAATTACTCCTAGGTCTCTTCCGATTTTGTTGTTGTTATTAACTTCACCCCCATTGTGTACTTTTCCCTGGTTTTGTTTCCCAGATGCATTACCTCGCACTTCTTTGCATTGAATCTGAGCTGCCACATATTTGACCATTCCTCCAACCTTGCCAAGTACCTTTTCATTCTTTCCACCCCACCTTGTATATCAACCCTGTTGCAGATCTTTGTGTCATCTGTAGAGATATACTTTTCTTCCAGGTGCTCTCAATCTCACTTATGAAGACATTAAAGAGGACCAGTCCCAGTACCAAACCCTGTTGTACCCCACTAGTTAACCTCCTTTCTCCATGGTTCCAACTGCCAGATTTCAAATCGTGACATACAGTACCATCTCAGGTCCCATTGGTCCCAAAGAAGAGACCCACTCTCCAAGCTAGTGCCAGTCACAAGAACTCTGATAAAAGCACTGGAATGGTGGAAGAGGAGGAAAACCTGAGACAGGGAGTCGCATTTCAGCAGCAGGCTCCTACTGCAGTCTTAACTACAGGTGCTTACCTCCTGGGTTGGAGTGCACATCTGGGAGGCCAGACAATCAGTGGTGTATAGTCTTCTCAAGAGTTATGCCTGCACATAAACCTCCTGGAAATCAGGGCAGTTCTCCTGGCCCTGCAGGCTTTTCCCCCAACTAAAGGGTCAGTCAGTCCAAGTCCGGACAGACAGTGCTATCACCATGCACTACATCAGCAAGCAAGGGGAACCAGATCCTTAAAACGCTGCACAGAGACAATGAATATCTGGTCTCTGGTCTACTCTCAACATGCATCTGTCAGCAATCCACCTGCCAGGGAAGGACAATACCTTAATGGACACCCTCAGCAGGATCAGCCAAGGACACAACAAGTGGGCCGTAAACAAGCAAGTGGTGGCAATAATCTTCCAGAGGTGGGACACTCCAGAAATAGAGCAGAATCATCATCTCCTCTGTTCTGCTGCAGGCCTTCTGCAGTGGGTTCCATCCTCTGGACACAGTAGCACTGAACTGGACAGGGAGTTTTTTCATGTGTTTACCCTTTTCTCTCTACTGCCAAGGGCCCTTCTGAAGCTAAGAGCCAGCCTGCATCCATGATTCTGGTGGCACCAGATTAGGCCAGACAGCCTTGGCTCCCCTGTGTATAGCACTGTCAAGCTCCAGCCCATCCTACTTCCCCTGAGACACAACCTACTTACCATGTCTCATGACAGAATAACCTACCCCAACCTCAAGTCTCTATGCCTCAAGGCCTAGTTCTTGAGCAGCTAGAGTTCCCAGATCTCCAGCTCTCTTAGGAGGTACTTAGGGCACTCAGAGTCTGCAGAAAGCCTGCCACTAAGAAACGTATGTTTCCAAATGGAAGAGATTTACCATATGGTGTGAACCTAGGCAGATCAACTCCTCAGAAGCAGACCTGCCAGCCCTACTGGACTATCTGGTTCATCTTTCGGACCTTAGGCATAAAGCCTCCACCTTTAAGGTGCACCTGGCAGCAGTTTCTACTTATATCTCAGCAGGCCTGGAAAAACTGCTGCTTCTCACCCATTTTCAAAAAATTCTTCAGGGTCTCCTCCACTTGTACCCACCTCTCAGAAGCTGTGTTTACATGGCAGCATTTGCACCGCAGCAATCCAGTACTCAGGTTGCTGCGGTGAAAATACCGCCATGTGAACACTACCGAATCGTGGTAGCCACTGACCTGTACCGCTCAGCTGTCCGAGAAAGTCTGGGGATGCATTCAGGAGCGAGCGGTTTAAGGGCCATGTGAACAGGCTGCACTGCTTGCTCCCACTTGTGGGCGCTGCCATCAGCTCACTGCACCGATTCCGGACCCTCTCCAGCATGTCTTAGATTGGTGCTGAGGGGCTGTGTAAACACATTAGCCAAGCATCTTTTGGTCAGGGCAGCTCTGCAATGCTCCAAAGAAGAGCGAGGTCAGCCATGTAAACATGGCTAGAGAGTCTGTGCCCCTTGGGATCTTAATCTCTGCATAGCCAAGCTCATGAAGATCCGTTTTGAGCACATGGTTACTGCTAACCTCAAGTATGTCACCTGGAAAGCTGTCTTCCTGGTGGCTATCAGCTCTACAAGAAGGGTGTCAGAGCTCGGACCCTCTGCACTGACCCAAACTACATCATCTTCCACAAAGATAAGGTAGTCCACAGGACCAACAGAAAATTCCTTCCTAAGGTGGTCTCTGAATTTCACCTGAAACAGTCCATTACCCTCCTGTATTTTCACAGCAAAATCCAGCTCAGGTGAACTGAAGCTGCACAATTTGGATGTCAAGAGGGCATTGGTGCACTACCTGGAGCACACCAAGGACATCAAGTAGCCCATTCTTTTTTTAATTTATTTTATTTATTTATTTCATGGTTCAGAAACAACCTTTGAGTACAGGACTCTTTTACAAAGTTTCAGCATCATACAAACATAGACACATGATACAGACAATATGAGTTAACAGACCTTTGGTTACACACATAAATCTATATAGGTAATTCAAGACAAGTGGTTACTTCTTATTCAAAATAACACTAAACAAGGCAGGAAAATAAAATGTAGCAGAGCTCCGCTAAAGTGATTGTGGGGAGGCATAGGTTAACCAGGTGCAGCCCAGGGGCATTGTCTGAGAAGCAACTAGGGAGGAGAGGCATGAGAGAGGTAAAGAGAGGGCAGTGAGGCAGAGGGAGGAGGGTACAGACTGGCAGAAGGGATTGGTTCTTAGGTACTGGGCTGAATACAGGTGCTGCACAACAGCACTGAGAGAGAGAGAGAGAGTGGGCCAGTGAAGAGGAAGAGGAGAGAGGAGTGGCCATACTGTGTTGTGTAAGGGGTTGAGGATGGGGGTAGTGAGGTAGCAAATGGAAAGATATGGGGTGGAGAGAGGTGGAGGAGGGGGAGGTAGCAAGGGATAGAGAGGGAGATAGTGAGAGATAGAGGAAAGATGGAGAAGAGAGAGAGAGAGAGAGACTGTCTTCAATAGAGTAAGAGAGATTGTCTTAAATAGAGTAAGAGAGTGAGTACAGGTAGGAGAGCAAGGAGAGAATGGGAGAGAAGAGAGAGAGAGTGTGTGTGTGTGTGTGGGGAGAGAGAGAGGGTGTGTGTGTGTGTGTGTGTGTGGAGAGAGAGAGAGAGAGAGAGTGGTTGTATAGATAGGCTGGATAAGGTAATTTATTTATTTAGTGTTTGTTGACCGGTAAGTGCACTAGACAAATCCTGCCTATTTTCAGGCATGACCAGGGGAGGGGATACAGATGAATGCCAATTGACCTTGAACCAGATTAAGCTGTTGGTGGTATTTTAGTGACTGAGGGAAATTTGGCCAGGACACCGGAAATTACCCTACACTGTGACTACAGAGGCGCTGTTGCGCTCGACAGGGATGGAGGACTCCAGTCCAGGTTTGGATGAGGAACAGGAAGGTTGTGTTGCAATAGCTCCAGGTCCTGAGTGTGGACCTAGTACTAGTCATGTTCCAGGTATAGAAGTGCAGCCTTTGCCCATGGATTTCATGGGGCAAAATGAATGTTCACTAACACAACCTGAGATGGATGAAGAATTAATCTTACAAAACAACTTATTGAGAAGAAAAGACATTTAACTGAAATGCTACTAGCAGCAGAAAGTTATTTTCGGTTGAAACAAATGCAACTGATGGAAGAAAGAACTAACGGAAAAGATCTGCGGTAAGCCCTATCCAAGAAGGATCAAATGTTTGCCTATTTCTTTGGCTATGAAAGAAATTCCTGGACCATCAAATAAATATGAGAGCATTTTGGTTCCAAGGCAGGATGATGTGGATGCCAACAGCTGTCTGGAGGAATGGACCCCAGGAGGGGCCCTTCGGAAGCAGGCTGGACTTTGCAAAATGAGATATGGATTCCTGATGCAGCGATTCCGATTCCAGGGATGGTGGAGTCCACAAATGCAGCTGGAAGAAAACAGCAAGAGTGTGTTTCTGGAGATCAAACTACAAGTGGTGGTGGTTTTGTTAAGTCCCAGGTTTCTCTGACTGCTGGGCAGGACACAAATGAGGCTACAACTACACCAGAGGCTGTGGACTCATTCACTGACAGTTTGCCTCCACATCTATTGCACAAAAATGGCTTTAAATAAAACAGATAGTATATCCAAGAATTTAGCTTCATCAGACTTGCTGACAGAAGGAAATGAGAGCACCCAGGAGAAACAGGCACCAGTACAAGCGAGGAGGTTCGGGAGAAACAGTCCTTCACGGGGCTCTTTAGGAAACCGGCTGAAGCAGCGAAAAGGAAGTATTTAGTGTGCTTATTGTATAAGGGTCTTGCACCAGTACATCCGGACAGACTATGGGTGGGTAAAACCCTTATCATTGACTCTTTGGGGTTTTCCCTGCTGAAATATATCGTTCATACACGCTCCAGGGATAGAACATATGACATTAATTTTGTACTATGCATGCTTTAGATAAATTTTGGTGACTGTACAATGAATTAAAAAATACGGACATTTGGAAAGACTTTCTGGCTATCCCTATAATGAAGCCTACTATTAAAACAGTTACCCTCCTGTTTAGAAATGAAGGGGTTAACATTAGCAGTATTTTGTTTTGGTTAGAGAAATGATGTACAGTATTTGACAAACCCAAACCGATTATGGATGATAACGGGTTCTGGACAGGAGGTTGGACAGTAAGAGTACAACTTTTACAGAATGATATGGGAATACAGCATTTGCCAAGCTCTTTCTATTTTGGAAGGATAGGGGATTTTATTCTATGCAGGGCAACCCAAGAGCTGTTTTAAGTGTGGCTCATTACAACATTTGAGCAACGATTGTGACCAGATTAAGTGCTTCCACTGTGGGATGTTAGGACATTCAGCAAATAGGTGTCAGGCCTCTCCAATTTGTAATCTTTGTGGGGATAATGACCATTCCTTTTCAGAATGTCCATGGGCAGAACATGATATGGATGCAGCCTCTGATCAGGAATTTTTTAGCACAGGCTCAAAACCTTTTTTCCTACAGAAACTTCTAATACTGGAAGACAGAGGGGTAGAGGTAGGGCGGAGGAGGGAAGTAGTGGAGAGAGAGATGTCAGACCCCCACCACCTAGACAAGACATTACTGTTGAGCCTTTAATGACATCTAGAGAAGGCACATCTACAGAAGGGAATAGAGGGAAGCAGAGACTCCTTTACCACTCCCCAAAGTTCTCCGCCTTGCAGAAGTCTTATTTCAATAGTCCTTGAAGGGCAGAAGGAAAAAGTTAAGAGACTCCCAAGAGGAAAGTTTTCGCAACCCACAGGTCGAGGAAAGGACAACGGATTTAATACAGGATGAGAGTATACCTACCCTTCCTCCAGAAGTTCCCCTGTCCCCACTTCCCTTAAGCAATAGGTATGGCATTTTTATACATGGGGTGATCAGGTAGAAGTGGCACAACCCATGGAAACTGATACTATTGGTATGGAGGATACGATAAGTGAGACTGATTTAAGTTTAAATGGAATTTCAAGTTGCTCAGAACCATACCGAGTAGGAAACCACAGAAGCGGGTGACATGCTTGAGTGGGAAATCTCTGAAATTTCCTCCTGAACCCACTAATTTGAAAGTAGATAGTTTAAATGTGAACAGCATAAAATCTAATTCAAAATGACTAGCTATGTATGGTGTTTTACAACATCTGAATTTTGATGTATATTTTTACAGGACACTAGATTGCACTTTCAGTGATATAGTGCAGGCTTCCACGGATTGGAAATGGGGACTTTCCCAATGGTCGATAAGGGACAGAAACTTGTTGTGGGTGGGATTCTGTTTTTGATGCCCGTAATTCAAATTTTAAGATTGGTGGACTTAGAACCTGGGCATGCACTTATTTTGGATGTCATTTTGAACTCAGTATTATGTAGATTAATTAATATTTATGGACCCCAAACTAAAGCTCTAAGGGTTTCCCTGCTGAAAAAATACAGCCTTATTTAAATACAAGCAGGCAGGTGATTTGGGGTGGGAATTGTAATATAAATCTGCAAGAAAAGGGTACCCTGGGAAACAATATTGAGATAAAACTATGCTTACAACAATAGTTAAAATAGTAGGATTGCAGGATGTATGTGCAGACTTTAGGGGAAAATTCATTCAACCTTCTGTAAGGGTCACCTATCTTCTTGGATTGATTTTCTTTTCATTAAACAACACATATCCTTGGCAAAGGTAGAAACAACCCCAAAAGAAACTTCAGACCATTGCTTAATAGGTTTTCAGATAGCTATTCCATTACATAGAGAAGCAGGCAGAGGCATTTGGAGACTGAATATCTCCATTTTCAGGATAAAGCAGTAATTCAACAGATTAAAATGATTATTAGTGATAAATTAACGACATTGGCATTTTATGATAGTGTTGGACTTTGGTGGGAGGATGTTAAAGATTGTCTAGTAGGGTTTTTAAAATATTAGGTACTACTAAAGTATAGTCATCCTATAAAGAATATTTAAGGTTAAGGATAGTTTTGAAGATTTACTTTCTCATCAGTGTGAGGAAAAAGAAGATTTATCAACTGAATTAGAGATAGTTAGGGAACAAATGTGCCAATTTCAGTATAATAGACTGCTTTCTTTGCAAAAGGAACAGACCTTTGGGACTCAGGGTACAGTAGCCCAGGTGAACCCGTATCTTGCTAGTCAAGACAGTAGAGAAAAAAATTATTCCTTTTGTGACCGGAGGGAGGTGTTGAGGTCACAAGTAATGAGGGAATTATGGCACAATTAGAAAATTATATTGGCACAACTTTGCTTCTGTAAGTGGGAATAAGCAGACAGTGAAGCTAATATTAGACCTAGCAAGAGCCCTTCATTTAGAAGTAAAATATACAGGGATTTGCTAAAACCCTTTTCAACACAAAGTAGAATCAGTAATAATGGGTTTAAAATGAAGACTCCTCCTGGGTCGTATGGTTTACCGGAGGAATTCTATAAGTTGGTATGGTCAATTATGCCTACGGTATTGGTGCATTTATTTAATTCCTTTTTGTCAGACCATATACTACCTACACAGATGTATGAAGGTTTGTTGATCTTTTATTAAAATCTGGGTTGCATAGTGATATTAATAATTGGCGTCCGATCACATTGTTAAATGTAGATTTTACATTTTTGCAAAATTATTAGGGAACCGATTAGCTTCTGTTATGCCAGAATTGTTACTTCCTACTCAGTTTTGTTCGGTATCTGGCTGACGCCTGACCGAGCTTTGATTTAAAAAAAATATCTGGTGGAGAAAGGCATGGGACAAAATGGGTTTCCAAATTTAGAAGGTTATATAGCAAGCCTAGATCATTCTAAGGCATTTGATAAAGTCTCACATCTATATCTGTGGGAATGTCTTCGATCTTATGGAATCCCTGAAGAGTTTGTACAATGGATTCAATTGTGTTATAGTTTGGCATACATTAGACCTTTTGAAAATGGTAGACTGGGGAAAAGGATAGGGATTTATCGGGTGTGAGACAGGGTTGCCCCTGAGTCCCCTGTTATATGGATTTCGATAGACCCACTATTATGGATACTTCAGAAATCTCCTAATATTTGTGGTATTTCAGTACATGATTTACCAGTATGTAAAATAATAGCTTATGCAGATGATTTATGTTTAATTTAAAAAAGTGAGAATTCTTTAATTAAAGCATGCAATTTAATTCAGGAACTGGGGAAAGAAACAGGGCATGCCTTAATTTGGGAAAACAAAATGTTTAAACCTTGCTGGTTTCCATTAGGCCCTGAAACTTTTGGGGGATTTTTGGTAGCTAACACACCTTGTAAAATTTTGGGGATTTATTTGGTGGCACAGATATGGCTAAGTATAATTGGGAAATAGCATTATGCATGGGTACTGCCAAAGTGCTTCAATGGAATAAGTGGAAAGTCTCAAAAAGAAAAGAATTTGCTATATAAAAACATTTTTGATTCCGATTTTTTATTTATTAGTATGATTTTCCTCTCCATCTGGATTTAGAAACTAAGGTATTGGATTTTTAGTTGTTTTTGGGGTAGTAGGTTAAATCCAATTAAAAGGAATGTATTGTATAGGGAAATTAAAGATGGAGGTATAGGGATGCCTAATCCAATTTTGTTTTTCTTTTCAATTTTTACAAGCAAATGTTTTGCCCTTATGAAAGGATGTTCACAAATTTGGGGAGTTTGGGGAATACAGGAATTGGAAGGAGTTTAAATGAATGGAAACAAAGTAGTTTATGCATAAAATAAACGTTGCCCTAGGTTAGGGAAGCAATGGGTGGGAGTTTTGATAAGATTAAACACTGGGAATTAGCTATGCATTAGTATTAAAACGTCCAAGGAAAATCTTTTATCAGGAGGTTTTATGATCATGTTTGGAATAACACTTTTGAAGGGTTTTCAGTATCTGCTAAGAACCAGATTATTAAATACATTTCAGATGACAGAATGCCAGTTCAGATGTGGGATCAGGTTTGGTTAAGTATTCATGAGCAAATTAATGTGAAAGGGAACCACAAACACAAATCTTTGTTAGAAAGAAATTGTTCAAGGATAACCTGTATGTATAAAGTGGAGTCTCTGGACCATTTATATTTTCATTGTCCATATGTGACACAGTTTTGGGATGTAGTTAAGAATCGGTGGAAAGCAACGCCTTTTATTCTGCCCAAATCAGACCTCTTGTATTATGGAATAGTTCCACCAGAAATACAGGCCTTTTCACATAGTACATTAAGATTGATTATGGCTCACTTTTATATTGGATCTGGATCAGTAGATGCAGATTTACATTACAACAACAAACTACCTCAGTTTTAGAATTATTTCTCCTGATAGATTCAGGTCTCAGATGCATAAGGCAGAAGGAGGAAAGTAATTTGGACACTGACACCTGGAATTTGAGATGGAAGCAATTTTCTTTTATTTAAATCAAAACAACTTTGTTAAGGAAAGTTTGATTAGAGGAATGAGTTACTGTGGTATTTGGGTTTCAAGGGTTTTGACAATATTCCTTTTATGTATTTAGATGTTGTGATCTTGATTTACCACAAATTCCTTAAAACTTTTATAGTGAGGAGGGGTGGGTTTTATTTGGTTTCTTATGTTTAGGATCTTGTGTGAATTAATACTTATTTATGTTTTTGTTTCTTATGATTATGGAAGAAAGGATCTGGATTTGTATAATTTTGTTATGATTTGTTTAAGTTTTCCATAAAAAAATTCCCTGCTCTTATAGTGGGGTGGGGGTATTTTAAGTTGTTTATATTGTTTATAATGTTTTCCTTAGGTTTGGATTTTTTGGTATGAATCAATACTTATTTATGTTTGATTTTTCTTTTCTTTTACTGATTTTGTATGACATAATACTGATCTGTATATATTTTATTATGATTTAATAAAAATTCCCCTACTCTTTTCGATAAGTGCCATGGGATCTTTAACATCCACCAGCACTACAACCAATCCAGGCAGATGAGACCTCGGTTTAACGTCTCATCCGAAAGACGGCATATCAGAAGTCCAGCACCCCTCTCATGCTGCACTACAGTGTCAGTATTAGGATATTAACCCAAGTGCCAGATGTGGGAACTGAACCCAAAGCCCTCTGCTCTCCCAGCCTCAGAGGCGAGTGTGCTACCTACTGAGCCACTGACACTGCATAAATAATAAGTAATAGAGGTATAAGGAAAGGTGGAAGAGGAGAGGAGACAGGAGGACTAACTATAGACCCCCTAAGGAGGAGCCAGGGAGTGGGTAGGTTATGTGGCCATTGTGGTATTGTGAGACCAGTGATAGTAGGTTCAGGGGTGTATAAGGATATTTAGTAATGGCACACACATAATTGCCTGCTTAGAAAATATTGCTTTAGCTCAGTTTTATAGGTCCTAAGGTTAGCGGTTGTCAGAGAAGCTGAGGGATCTCATTGAGCCAAAGAGGTGCTCTGTAGGAAAAGAAGTTTTGACCAAGAGCAGTCCTGTGAAATGGGACACTGAGAGGGTGTAACTTCTTACTCCTGGTAGTATATAAATGGCTTGCCATCGAAATCATATCAGAGATACATGGAGGGTTTGGACAAGCAGGCCTTCCTCCCAAGGAGGCAGGTTTGGAAGCTGACTGCTACTGAAGTTTAGCTGGTTGATCAGCTTGTAGAGTACACAAGTGTGCGTGAGCTGGTCTACATTAAGCAGGAGTCTACAGGCCTTGTTTAAGGCCATTTCAACTTCCTTATGCCATAGCTGTGGCAGCCCCATAGACTACCAAGCCATAGTTGACAACAGATAGGATGAAGCTGAGATTGACAGCCTGAGGGCATTGTGTGTTAGACTTTTCCTGTGCCTATAAGGACACCCTGTTTGGAGTTGACGGTCTTAACCACCATGTCGATATGCTGCACAAAGGAGAGGGTGTCGCCGATCATGACACCAAGGTGCTTGAAGGAATGTACTTGGTCTAGTGGTCAGGAGTTAAGATTGGTGATGTTAAGGGTGTGGTATCTCCTTTTGACTGGTGGCTGGAGATGAGCAAATTTTTTTTTTTTATTAATTTTATTTTCAAGCACAGAGTAGGATTTCATTAACCACACAGAAGGGTACACCTCTTTACAGTAGGACAGACATAACTAATACCAGTTATAAGTTACATTATTTATAAGTTACATTATTACAGAGGAAAATACCACAATCTAGAAATGTTATCTCAGAACATAGGAAACCAGTCTTGTTGCAGTACCCACTCCATTTGGCCCCAAATTTTCATATATCTGTCTATCCAATTGCTCTCTCACTTTATACTGAGTTTTTCCAGTTTCATGCATTCTAATATTAATGTGGTGGTTAGCTTCACCATGCCCTGAGGGAGCTCCAGGATATTTTCAATGGGGTCCAACCCCACAGGATACCCAGAATTTGCAATAAGAGAGCCACTGTGCCTCTTTAAAAATCTGGATTTTCGGGCATTCCCAAATCATATGGAAAATGTACCAACATGTACCTTGCACTTTGGGCATATCTCAGAGGCATTTGGATAGATTTTATTTGCTAGTTTTGGGTGAAGTAAGCTCGAGTAAATATATCATATTGGATGGCTCGGAGCTTATTATAAATTGAACCTTTTAAAATATTCCTAAGAATGCTAGCCAATCACCACCTGTAAGCCCATCTGGTAACATATCCTGTTCCCATCTGGAACAAGGCTCCCTAAGGGGTCACTAAGTGCTCCCATTAGTAATCTGTAACAATTTCTCAGTGGTTTAAAGGATTTATCATCTCTGCAGCCTATAAATAGCTCTTCTAATGGAAGCGAGAGAAAAACTGCCCCAGGCCCATCTAGCTCTTAACTCACCCTGAATTCTAGCCCACATGAAGAAATGAGATGCACTTATAATGAATCTTCTACCCTAAATGGGATAGCCTCCCTTCCTCCCATACCTGACCTACAGTATACAGGCCCTTTTTCCTCCAAATCTTGAGTATCTGATACTCCTGAACCAAAATGCCAGCCCATCCTTTCAATATAACTCCCAGATCAGTATCTGGGAAGAAGGAGTGGGGTGTTGAAGAATATGATCGCCTCCTCCAGACCTTAAAGGTAGTGTTTGAACAAGGGTTGGTAAGTCTATCAGATTTTCCATCATAGAGATACCCCACCATTGTGCTGTTATATAACAATCCTGATATTGAGGTCTCCATGTCTACCCACCTCGGCTGGAATGACCTCACTTCCACCAATCCTGTACATGTGCCAATTGTGCAGCCATGTAGTAGTCCTTAACATTAGGTAGTCCTAAACCTCCCTGCCTACCGGCAGCCAAAGAATCTCCTTTTTATCCGGGAGCGTTTGCCTTGCCATAATAACTGGGTTATAGCTCCTTCTAATGCTTTAATATATTTATTTGGTATACCTATTGGAAGAGTCTGAAATATATATAGGAATTGCAGGAGAATATTAATTTTCACTAAACTGACCCATCCGATTAGTGTCAAAGGTAAGGCCCTCCAATTGATACATTGTTCTTTTATTTTTGAATCAACAGGATAAGATTGGATTTGGCCATAATAGATAACTTAGCTGTTATTAATACTCTTAAGTATTTAATTGAGAGGGATGGAGTACCATTATCAAACCCAGAGCAATGGAATTTTTACTCTTCCCCATGGGCATCCATTCACACTTTGACCAATTTATCTTGCAGCCTGATATTGGTCCATATACCGAAAAATAATTAATGCTGGGAGTGCCTTATCAGGATTTTTTAAAAAGAAGACTATCATCCGTGAAAGAGATATCACATTATTCTTCCCTTCCATAGGAACCCCTTCCCAGACCTCTCCTGTCGGATTGCCCCAGCTAACACTTCAATGGTAAGGAAGTAGAGCAGAGGGATAGGGGACATCCCTGTCTCGTTCCTCGGTGAGGGTGAAGGGGTTGAAATTATGTTGTTCATCAGTATCTGGGCCTGTGGATTCTTATACAAAGCCTGAATCCAACTCAAGATGCCTCCCAAACCCAAATTTAAGCAGAACTGCCATCATAAATGGCCATTCGACATGATAGAAGGCTTTCTCTGCATCTAATACTAGTAATCCCTCTCTCCTTCCCCGTCAAAGGTGCATAATATTCATTGTTCTTCTCAAGTTGTGTTTTGCTTGTCTGCCCTTCACGAATCCCCTTGATCTGGATGGACTAATTTTGGGAGACATTGTTCCAGTCTGGATGCCAATATCTTAATTATCACCTTGTAGTCAGAGTTGAGCAGGGAAATTGGATGATAAGATCCACACTTGGTGGGGTCTTTCCCAGGTTTTAGCAAAACAGTGCTTGTAGCCATAAGGAGGCGAAGGAGGGCGTGCCCCGTATCAAGGTTTCCTTGATCATCTGGTACATAAGAGGCCCACAGAATCCCATATAAGTTTAAAAACTCGATCAGAGTACCATTGGGTCCAGGAGCCTTGCCCTTATTAGCCTTCAAACAGCACTCCTTACCTCAGATAACAAGAGTGGTGAGTCCATCTCTGTCACCTCCGGAGGGCAAGAGAGGCAACTGAACAGTGTCCTGAAATAAATCTATATTAGCCCCTAGTGGAAATTCAGTTGTGTAAAGGGAGGAATAGAATTCTTTAAAGGCATCATTAATTTCTTGTTGGTTATCGTAAGTGTCCCAGATGTACTTTCTAGTGAAAGACTAGACCTCTCCACTCTCCTCCCTTAATCAAGCTTGCCAACCACTTTCCCCTCTATCTCCATCAAAGTATGTGTGCGATTTTGTAACTATTAAATTTCACTCCAGTCTTCTGGAGGATCGCTGACTAAACTGTCCTTTAAGCGTTCTTAGTGATTTGGATACCTGGGAGAATGGGCTATCATATTCTGTCATTCCAGATGCACTACATCTTCCTCCAGATATGCCTCTTCCGGCTCAAGGTCTTTTTTAAATGCAGCATATGAAATAGTTTCTCACCTAATATAAAGCTTGAGACATTTCCACATTACCTATGCTAGTGTCTTCCAGAGGATTTAGGCTTATATATTCCTCCAGTCTTTCTCTGATCTGGGCTAAATATTGGGGATCTACTAGGAGGGCTGGATCCATCCTCCATTGGGCATATAATGGGCGTCCATCTGATAAGCAAAGGGTGATCTTAAGTGTGGCATGGTCTGACACCATCATTCGTCCATACAAGGCCTCTGTAATCTCTCCTAACACTCCCGAGGGGGCAATACATAGTCCAACTTGGTATACACCTCATGTGCATGAGAATAAAATGAATATCCCTATCCCCTGGGTGACAATGTCTCAGGCCTCCCAAACATCCCGACTCCTCACCAAGGTCTTGAGGGCGCTGTGCTGAGGGCCCAATTTCCCTTTGAATGATCCAAATTAGGATCCAAGTCGTGTTAAAGTCTCTCACCAAGATAATATTTTGGGGTAAGGCACAATGTCACCCCGAAATGGGTGAAGAAGTCTGGGGAGTCAAAGTTTGGTCCATGCACTGACCCCACCATTAGCATCTTAGCTCCAACCTCTACCTCCGCCAAAATGTACCTACCCTGCGGATCCGAGAGGACTGAATGGACCTTATGAGGAAGGCCTGGATGAAACCAGGTGGCCTCCCCTCACCTTTGATGTAAATGGGGATACCAAAAGGAACCACAGGATTCCACCAGTTTCAGTGACTCTTGTTTATCCATATGTATCTCCTGTAGCCATATAATATCCCCTTCAGTTTTTAATTAAGGACACACTTTTTCCTCTTAATAACAGTCTTAAGTCCATTAACATTCCATGACAAAAGCTTATCCAATCCATACAACATCTATTTTTGCCATGTTTTCACCCCTCTGTTGTAAACCAAAACATAAGAGTTTACTCTGTGTTTTAAAACTATAAACAAAACATCCTGAACTGTTCCCCTTGTCAACAAAACTTCCAGCCCAACTTCTATAAAGCCCCTCAATGGGAGAGGATGTACACACATCCAAACTACCCTCCTTCCAGGTTTCCCCTCTTTTATCCCCCAAAACTGTACATTCCACTACCTTCCATGGATTGAGCTATTAATCCACTGTTATCCCCAATCTTGTTTTTTAAGAATATGGGAGGGTAATACCCCCATAATTAAATATTAAAGATAAAGTAAAAGAGGCAAAACATAAATGAGATTAGAGATGAAAAATAATATTCACCCCCACACTCCAGAAAATACCAACTGATATTTAGTTCCAGGAGGTCCTCCACCAGGAGTCCCGTCCCCAACTGAACCTGAAAAGGGAGGGGATCACCTAGACAAAGACTTAAAACAGATTAAACAACATTGCTCTGATGTCCATTTAAAATAAATGTGAAGGATCCCTGAGTCTTCACGACTTTTCAGGACTGTACCTAACCTGTCCTGCCCGTTAAAATTCCCTAGAGCGATAGGGAAGGAAACAGTTCTTTAAAAGTAGGCCATTATGTGAAGCAACCGATCCCATCCCCATTTCAATGTAATGGAACACATATTACCCTCTGTTGGTCGCCCCTTAATAAAAAGAATATATCACATCTCTTTAACTTTGTATCTGCCATACCGACCTAACAAGACTATGTATTGCCAAACTAATAAACAGAACTTGTAAAATAGTGGCCTGTCTCACCACAAAACTTAGTGAACAGGGCCCTTGTAGTCTTTTGAGAGGAATGAACATGTACATAAAATCTATTTGCCTCTTGGCAGAGATACCCCTGATGTTGACATAATAGTCTCCTCACTGGTGCTGCAAACCTGGGGTCAATATTCTCCAATTCCATTCCTCTCCTACTCTCTAAGCAGGACACAGAATGCTATATTGCAGGCCTCCATGCAGCACCCCTAAAGGCCATTACACAACCATTAATTCCTTTACTTGACCTTCTCCCTGTATTCCTGCATTAAACTTGCCTTAAAACATAAAACATAAAATCAACATTAAGTTTGATCAAGTTCTGCTGTAATGTCTCATTTTGTACCTTTGGTCCATCTATGTCCACATGACCAGACTGCCTTACAGTAAACTCGGCTGAACATATCAGGACTGCTATATGGGCTAGGCTAGGGACCTCCAGATCCAGCCATCATAGGCCACTAAGTGGTGTTGCAGATCCCCAAACAACTTTACTACCCCAGCCAGCACCGCAGCCCCATATTCAAAATCTCGATCCTCCAGTAAAAGTACCTACAGTTGCTGCCCCAAACACCATAGTTAGTCACCTTGGCCTTCTTGCTGCCTCTTCGCCTGCTCAAGACCCTTCACAAATGCCAGAGCTGCCTCCAGGGATGAAAGAGCACTGACTCCCCTTGAGGTCACACTATCAGTCAGGCTGGATAGACCAGAGAAACTGTCATTGCAGAGTGTGCAGCCTTCTTTTGACTGCAGCGTAGGCCTGTCTCTGCTGCTGAAGTTGGTATGAGTAGTTGGGAAGATACTCACTCAGGACTGCTGCACCATCAAGGGACCTTGTTTCCGTGTGACTTCTAGGACTTTCTGCTGGTCTTGGTAGGTTCATAGGTATACTACGTGATCAAGGACATGCCCAATTTGATCACGCCACCTAGGCTAGGTAGACTACATATTTTAAGTCATTCATGTGAGAATCAAGCTTATATTTAAATTGAGTTAAATTATCACAATGCACTACATCATTTGGAAGTGAATTGCATATTGGAATTATCCTCTGTGTAAAGAATCTGTTTCTCTTTGAAGTTTCATTTGTGATAGCACTCAGTTTCAGATTATGTGATTAAGTATGAACAGATGTTGGATTCAAGTCAAGTATATGGTTTTGAACAGAAGTTCATTCTTTATTGCCCTATAGAGCAAACAAAGGTCACCTCTCAAGGACCGATATTCCATACTATAAAGATGTAATTTTTAAATCTTTCTTCATAAGTCAATGAACACATGCCAGTAATATGTTTGGTGAACCTCCTTTGAATTCTTTCTCTAGATAATCTATCTTGAATTAATGTTGGAGCACTAAATGAGGAGCAGTAGTCAAAATTAGATCTCACAATACTGGTAAACAGTGGAGTAATACGGCTGATTTTCTACTTTTTATATTTTTGAAAATACAATTAGTCAGTCGGGTACATTTTTTTACTGTAATATTTAAATGTTCTGTGAATTTAAAATTATTTGAGATAGTGACACCCCAATCTTTTCAGAAGTAGTTACACTTAACAGTTGGTTATTAAAATAATAATTAACACATGTTATTTAACCCAAAGTGCATAACTTTACATTTATTGTAATTAAAGTTCAGTTTATGTGTAGTAGCCCAGTCTGAGATTAGATTCAAATTATCCTGTAAATTTGAAATAGATTTCATATTGTAACAATCCACCTAATTTAGCATCATCTGTGTGCCTGTTAGCCATATTCCATCTTTAGTATTCATACTAGCTATTAAAATATTAACAATATTGGACCCAGGACTGAACCCTCTGGAACCCCACTTGTAACCTCCGTCCATGTAGATGTATACCTGTAGTGACACCTGTTGTCTTCTATCAGTCAACCATTGTAAAATCCAGGCAATAATATGTCTATTAAACTCCATTTGTATTAAACATTTGTTTAAAACTGTATGTGAAACAGAGTCAAAAGCCTTTTCAAAGTCCAGATAAATGACATCCACTGGAAGACCCTTGTCTAAGGTGTCACTTACAGGCTCAAAAAGTGTATTAAATTAGTATGGCATGAGCTACCAGGTTGGAAACCATATTGTAATATATCAGATTGCCCTTTTCTGCAATATGGACATTAATCTTATTGGATATAAGTTTTCCATTAATTTACATACAGAGGATGTCAGGCTTATAGGCCTATAGTGTTTTAGCTCTTGTTTTGAACCACTCTTATGTATAGGAATGACTAAAGCATCTCCATTCCTTAATAACAATACCCTTAGCTATAGATTAATTGAAAAGAAATGTTAATATACCAGCTAACTCATATGAGACATTTTTAAGAATATCGAAGGGATGTTATCAGGTCCTACAGATGTAGAAGATTTACATGAATTAATGATGGAATAAGTTTCGCAACAGTAAACTTAACCACAGGATCTAACATGGTGGAATTCTCATTTAAAAATATGTCCTTTTTTAAATATACTAGCAAAATATTGATTGAATTTATTTGCCATTAGTTGTTCATCGTTTATAATCTCATCATTAATTTTAAAGGGCCAACTGTATTGGGTGTAGATTTTAAAGAGCCAATGTAATTAAATAACTTTTTATTATCACCTGATTGTTAACTAGATTATATTCTAAGTCCTTTTAGCCTTTTGTATTGCATATTTTGCTATTTTAGCTTTTTGAACAAATTTAGACCAATTTGATTTAGATTTATTTTTATTATATTTATTAAAGGCCTTTTTTGGTAATACCAATCTTTTAATGGTTGTAGAATACCATGATGGAAGCCTTTTCTTCTGAATGTATTTATTCTAATTGGTACCCACTCAGAAATACAGAAATCTATTTTTTTCTTTTATTCTCTGCCATATTTCTTCCACTGTTAACCCAATTAATTCTTTTTCCAATTCCACATCATTAAATACTCTTTAATAGCTACATAATTAGCTGTTTTATAATTTCTAAATTTGGTTATGCCATTTAAGTTTTTCTTATAATAATTAATTGACCATTTGATCATTAAATGGTCACTATTACTAGTGGAGCCATTATAACTGGGGTATCTATACCTTCCTTTATATTAGTAAATATTAGATCTAATATGTTATTAAGTCTTGTTGGAATAGTCACAACTTGGTCTAATCCTAGGTGTGCAATTGTACCTATAAATTTATTTTCTTGTATATTTGAACCTTCACAATTTAACTAATTTATACCAGGATAATTAAAATCACCCATCAAAATAGTATTAGTTTTCTGATTAATGTTTTCCAGGTAATTACAAAAATATCATTATTAACAGAATCAATGGAAGGTGGTCTATAACATAACCAAGTGTAACTGGAAAAGATTTATTATTGAGTTTAATCCATAGTACTTGATACCTTGTGGTGAATGGGTGTTCATATTAATGTCTGTGCACTCAATATCTTCTTTTACATAATAAGCAACACCTCCTCCCTTGCATTTATACGATTATTCTTAAAGAGAGTATACCCACAAATATTTTGTCCCCATTGTTCATCATTAAACCAAGTTTCTGTATTTCCACAAATATCAATGTTTTCACTATGTAAAATGATTTGGAGTTCATGAATTTTGTTGGACAAACTCCTAGCATTTAAGAGACGTAAATTAAGTTTTGGTGCCTGATTATTATTCAAACTTGATTTAGTGAGTTTAACATGATTCAAAGCTAAGTTCTGTTCTCCTGAAGGTCTATCAGTAATTATTCCACCCCTAAGCATTGCATAAAAAGCATTTATCTGTAAGTTAATCTCATTTTCCAGAACTCCTTTACCACTTTTACTTAAATGTAAACCATCCTTTGCATAGTAATTACCATTTTGCTGAAATTGTTCCCAATGAGTCAAGCACTTAATGTTTTGTTTGAGACACCAAACTCTAAGCCAATCATTTATATGTTTTATTTTGTTTGTAAGAAAATGGTCTGCTCTAGGTATTGGAAGAATCTCTGATATTACTGTATGAATTCCTATATCAGCAAGAATATTAGACATACCAACATAAGCCTCTTTAATCTGTTGAACATTTTGATGCCAAATATTATTGACCTCCACATGTATCAAGGCAAAATCATTTTCACTACAGTTATGTAAAATCTGTCTACTCATTCTGGATATGTGAATCTGTGCACCACAAAACAAGATAACGTATGGGTCGCTTATTGGGGTTACATATATGTCTATCAAGGTTAGATAACAAAGAGTCCCCAATACAAAAATTTGCTGCGGTGCTTTATGAACTAAATTACAGGTCTAAAGTCCATTTGCTCTCCTTGTATATTACTATTCTCGGAGAAATGTATAAGATTGGTTTTGGTATTTCTAATATCACTGTTCTCTGGTATTACCAAGTTCGAATCATCATTACTAGGTAAAGTAATTACTGTTTCAGTTACTGATGAATCCATAACCACCTCCGTATCCAGATTTATTAATAGTGGATCAAATTTATTCTGTAATGGTAAATGAAAATCATTAGCTTTTCTCCCTCTTTTAGATGTCTTTTTTTATATTGGACAGTATACCAATCATCCTCAGAATCGAGCCATTTCCCTCTTGTCTTGGTCTCTTTCTTGTAACAATATCAGTATGAATAGGTGTGAGACTAGAAACAACACTAGACTTTGAAATTAGCATATGTTTATCAGTTATATTTAGCTTTTTGCTGTTTCAATTTGACTTAGTTCAAGTGCTCTTAGTCTGTCATCGAATAACTTTATTTCAGCCTCAAGTTCTTGAATCTTAATACATTTACCACATGTAAAGGATTCAATATTTTGATCACCTAATTCAAAATTAAACATGTTGCATAATATACACATAGTACCTACTCTCCCATCTGTCGCTAATATGACACTTGCCCTTTTTTGTTTATATGAAAGTACTAAACTTACTTAATACTTACCAGCTTAAAGTAGAAGGAATTCTATTCTTGTACCTTTAGGACAAAGTCTAAACTAGCACAACTATTGATTTACTACAAACATAACACGCACAACAAACGCGTGCTGTCGGCGTGTCTTTGCACCTTGCTTCTGACATGCGCTCACCTACTCACCGCAGGCAGCTAAATATAGCCCCTAGAGACCCGAAGTGACTTCACGGGTTTCGCTACACCTCCGTGGATTTTGCAGGCAAAAATAATTAATTTTGGGGCTTAACCTCTCTACTGTGCCTCCTAGATGAATTAAAGCACTTTTGGCTCAATTCCCCACAAGTTTCAATTATTTATTCGGCAATTGCTGTGAGGTGTAGTCCAGGAATTAGCCTGGTGAACTACAACTCCTCCTCCTAGTCAGATGTAGGCTAGGGCTCCAAAATAGACATCAATATATCTTAAAATAACAATGTGCACTCACAAATGGTGTATAACAACAGACACGTTATATTTCATAAAATCAATGCAAGTTTCATTCAGGAATGGTCTAGGCTGAAGCTCACCGCAGGGCAGCTAAATATAGGCCCTAGAGACCCGAAGTGACTTCACGGGTGCGCTACACCTCCGTGGATTTTGCAGGCAAAAATAATTAATTTTGGGACTTAACCTCTCTGTGCCTCCTAGATGAATTAAAGCCCTTTTGGCTCAGTTCCCCACAAGTTTCAATTATTTATTCAGCAATTGCTGCAAGGTGTAGTCCAGAAAGTAGCCTGGTGAACTACAACTCCTCCTCCCAGTCAGACGTAGGCTAGGGCTCCAAAATAGACATCAGTACATCTTAAAATAACAATGTGCACTCACAAATGGTGTATAAACAACAGACACACAATATATTTCATAAAATCAATGCAACTTTCATTCAGGAATGGTCTAGCATAGAAATGTTATTATTTCATCCTGGGGCCTCTGATCCGGGAGGTTTAGCCCCAGGAGACCTATGCGTCCTTGGATCTTCAAATGGATATCGAGTGGAAGCTGTAGGGACTGCCACAACCATGTCTGAAGATATGTGGCAGTCAGCTTCCACGGACTTAGGTAGGCCAATAATTCTAACATTACACCTTCTCTCCCAATTTTCGTGGTCAGCAATATTTTGTTTGAGCTTTCTATCTCTTTTAATGCATTTTGCAGGTCAACACTCATTGTGTGGCTTGTATCTTACTGGGAGCTCACCGAACCTCCAACTTGCCTAAACGATTCTCATGGATGTCGACCATTTCAGAGACTGTATTAATGGTCTGTTGTAGATGCTGCAACTGTGAGGTAACATTTTCAAACCCCTGCTTCCATACAAGTCCCCAAATCATGTTTAAGATCCTGATTAGCTGTCTAATTGCTTGATAATTATCTGCCATCTCCGCACAGGGCTCTGCTCATTGCTGTTCAGTCGAGAGTTGGGGAGTTCTCTGGTGAGTTGCGATGCTTCTCTGGATCAAGGGAGGCTAGTAGGCCTCTCCCAGACGATGGTTTCTCAGCTTGTTGAAAAGTAGTTTTGCCTGTTTATTGCAGGTTTAGCAGAAGTAGGCATTTGGACCTCTCAAATCCTTATAATATTATCTGGAAATAAACTGAGTATAATGTGGGAAGGAGGGATATTCAGCAGATTAAGCCAGAGCTCTAAGTTTACATGTCCATATTGCTCTGTAGCTAGGCCACCCCTCAGTCTTTTTATTGTTGAGTAGTAACTTTGAGACCTGAGCCACTTCTCCACAAGCCTGAAAGTGGATTGTAATTCAGTCTGCAGTGACTCAGTACTGGAGTGTCTATGGAGTATCGACATCGTCAGCATATAAGATGACCTTACTGGTACATGCTTCCAGGGGTGCGTTCAGGAACAGGATGAACAATCGGGGACAAAGGATGGACCCTGTGGTACTCCCATTGATACTGCTTTGGAGCCAGACACCACTTGGCCTATTCTGACTCTTTGGGATCTGCCTGATAAGTAGTCATTGAACCACTGGAGAACATTGGGTGCCAATCCAGGGTGCGAGTTGAGTCAGGAGGAGGGGCGGTTGCCTTATCAAAGGCCTTAGTAAGATCAATGAAAATGACTCCACCAAATTACCTTTGTCTAATGCCTTGTGGGTGTAGTCAGTAAAGTCAGCCAGTGCTGTGACAGTGCTGTGGTTCTTTCTTAATCCATGCTGTTGTGAGCATTGCAGATGGTATTTCTGAATATACTCAGTAATTTGATCTTCTACTATCCTTTCCAGAGCTTTGGATGGGGAGGGAGGGAGAATGGAGATGGGCCTGTAGTTAGCAGGGCTTGACCTGTCTCCACTATTATGGACAGGGGTCACCAGTGCACATTTCCAAAGTGATGGGAATTTAGCCATTATGAGGAACTTATTGAAAATGTTTGCGATGGAAACAATGAGCACATCGATCGCTAGTGCGACCATTTTCATGTCGATGGTGTCACTGCCTCACCTAGTTTTACCCAGGACTTGTTTTTACATAGATCATGGCTTTTTTGACCATAATTTGCCTAAAGTAGAAATTGGGATGGCAGTTCATCATGGGGAGGCTGTCTGAGACAGTATCCGATGGCTTTAGGTAGTCAGCAGGGAGAACTGAGCTTCAGTCAGTAAATGCAGAGTTGAACACATCAGCTATGGTGTGGAGGTCTGTGTGGAGCCATTTGTGTTGAGCAGTGAGGGTATTGTTTTATCAGTCTTCCCTAGGAGGTCATTCAGATTATCCCAGAACTGCCTCTCATCTCCCCATTTCTGTTTTAGTTGTTCCTTGTAGCAATTAGCTTTTTCATTCCTTATGTGATGTGTACATCTATTTCGGGCAGCCCTGTAGTTCTGCAAATCATGTTTTCCATCCAAGGACACTTACTCCAGAGATTGTCTCTTTTCCTCATGAGGTGCAGGAGTTCACGGTAATCCAACCGTTATTATACCCCTGGCTTTCCTTTTCTTGACCGGGACGTATTTGTCTCATACAGTGTTGAGATTGTCAATGAAGTATTGTAGCGCAATCAAGGTCCATTATTAGGTCTATTGGTGTCCAGTCAATCCTAGAAAGGGCTTCTTGAAGGAGCTTAACTGACCTCTCCTAAGGACTCTGCCTTCAACAAGGATTGGTGGAGCCTTATGGGATTTGTTGGACCATTTACAGGTAATAGGCGAGTGGCTGCTCATACAGTCAGAGAGTACTGAGACCTTGGAAATCCTCTCTGGTGAGCTTACCAAGAGCCAGTCCAGTAGCGCCTGATTGCCTGATTTGTGGTTCAACCTGGTGGACTCTGTAATAAATTGTGTGAGATATGAGCTCACTACAATATCTTTTGTTGGTGTGTATCACTGCTGAGCCAGTTGATATTGAAGTCACCAGTGTCACATGACTTTGCAGTCCTTGATAGTGCCAGACAATGCTCTGAGGCACAGCCTTTCATGGTGGAAGATAGGCATGTGATCACCAGTGATTTGCTTTGAGGTCCAGACTGGATCTTAATCGCGAGTAGCTCATGATCATCAGCGTTAGCAGGTTGGGAGAACAGCCCCATGAATAGAATCCTGGGTATAGATAAGACAGCCACCACCCTTTTCCCTATTTGATCTTTCCTGAATGCTTGGTAACCAGGCAGGCCAACCTCATTGTCCTTTACCTGAGGTGATAGCTACATCTCAGTGATGCAGATAATGTCAGAGCAGTGCAGGGTTGCCCAGGCCTGGAGCTGTGCTGCCTTCAGTAGCAGGCTGCAAATATTCAAGGCAGCAATCTTTAAACCACTGTACTTTGCTCCTTTTCATCAGAATTACACATGGGGCCAGGGTTGGGGTGCACATTCCCCAACAGGAGGAGGAGCAGAAGTATTGCTTTTCTGGTTGTTAAGTAAATGGTAAAAGTAACTTTATATTTTGTTTTATGTATTTTCCAGGATGTGGAGGTAGTCACTTAAGTGGCATGAATGGTGGTGCGTATTGAGCCACATATGTGATATCGAGTAATAGTTTTAGCATCTCAGTTGGAACCAACAAAGCCTGTGCAGTTGGGGAGCAGTTGTAAAAGGATGTGATGGTTGATACCTTCATCAATCCGCACTACAAGAAGCTAGGTTCAAAGGAGTCAGCAGGTAAGTATGCATCATTTTGCCCAGCTGTACTTAAGCACCTAAGCAGTGCCAGTATCAATAGCAAAGAGGGGCAGGACATGGTACACAACTACAGGAAGTGTGATGCTGAAAATTACAAGTTGTGTCAGAGAAAGACCAGGTCCAGGAACCCATGCCCCCTATCTGAGCCTCTGTATAACTTGCCAATGGCATAGTGGGGACTTAGTCATCTTACCAAGTCAGCATTATAAAGCTAAAGCCAGCCAAGGGTGGGAGTGGTGGGGGAGGGTGGGGAGCTAATGCACAGCAGCGGTGGGATTCAAATTCAAACACACAACAAAGGGACTCAGGCGGTGGTGTTGATTCCCGTGGGGATTACCTTTCAGTCAGCAAATGGAGGGGGCCAAAAAAGTAGGTTGGTGCAGATTGGGGCAGTCACTCCAAGGTTCAGGTGGCAGCTGCAGGGTTTGATACAGAACCCCAGATCGAACCAGAGGCGCGGTTCAAATCAGGTTCACTGAAGTCTGATCAAAAAGAAAAAAAGAGGAGAGGAGATGACTTTAAGAAGGGAAGAGTTGGGGAGGAGTCTAGAGACAAAGCTTGGGATAGTGGGAGAGTTATCAGCACAAAATAAATTCTAATCACAAGAGGGCATAAAGAGATAGGGGAAAGGAGGAGGAGGAGCCGTATCAAATAACTTCTAAAATTAAACTGTGGAATACTCTATATAATGCTGTAACAGTAATTTATAAAAGACTAACAGAGCTTTAGCTGGCCCAGTGGTGCTGAGGAGTTGAGGCGCTGGATGCCACATCTTGCGCCATGCTGGTGACTCATGTTTGGGAACAGGCATGGGCCACCGAGGGTCAGCAGGGAGGGGAAGGATCGAGCATCCAGAGGACTGCTCTCCTCTCCAGGGAGGGGAGACGTGCAGCACGCGCCTGGTTGTCCCCTGGTGGAGGCTGGGGCAAGGCACCATGCAAGAGCATGGGGAGCCAAGTGCAGACACATTGAGGACGAGCACGGAAGCATGCAGGTTCCTCCTCAGCCTGCGTCATTGCATGCACTCAGCTCCATGGGAGCAATCTGGAAAAATGCGGCTCACCTGTATGAGCCGCTCCTGATGCCTGTCCCCTCTGGCCATGACAGTTCGCCCTTGGTGGCCCCACCGGGGGCTTCCTGAGTATGAGGAGGCAAGGCTACCGGGAGACAGGTGAGCCCATTCACGGGCTATGGGAGTCCAGCCCCAAAAGAAAAAACATTTTAAAAAATTTAAAAAGACTACCAGAGCTTAAAATTGCATTTTAACAAGTCGGTAACTGTAAGGCTATGAGAGAAGTAGTAGTGAAAAAGAAAACAAAATAAATAAAATTAACTGTCTAGTGCCAAGCTTGAGGGCTGTAAAAGGCCAAGATTCAAACACACAACAAAGGACTCAGGCGTTTGGAGCTGATTCCGTGGGGATTACCTTTTGGCCAATGAGTGGAGGGGGCGAAAAAGGAGGTTGGTGCAGGTCACAGTTGTTCCTCACCTATGGTGAGGTGGGTAAGGAAGGCCAGCTTTAAGAGGACTGTCACTCACTGAATAGTCTCCTGCATACAGTTCTACTATGGCAAAGCAGGCAAACAGCCACCTCAGGGTCTCAGAGCTCACTCTACCTGTGGTACAGCTGCCTCTGTGGCAGTTGGAAATTTATAAAGCAGCTATCTGGAAGGCAGTGCACACTTTACAAACACTACTGCTTGGACTTATAGTCCAGGATTGATACTAGGTTTGGCACTGCAGTCTTGCAGAACCTTTTTCCAAAATAGGTTCCGTGCCCAGCCTCCAAAGGTACTGCTTCACAGTCTGCATTAGTTAAACATAATGAGGGATTCCTGGGGTTTGAAAAATTATTTACCATAGTAATATAGTTTCTCCCAGGGATCCTTATTATGTTAAAATCCACCAGCCTCTCCTTCCAGAACCTGAAAAGGTTCTTAACCTGCAAGTACTACTGGTTTTCTTATGCAAGCATTTCTTACTGTTCACTCACATTAGTTCTACCACTTTTTCTACCATAGTTGCCCAGTTGAGCCATTTGCTGGTCTTTCTATTTTGATACTGTTGTACCTTTTAGCCAGGATAGCTTAGGATAATAGATAGGGGACTATTGCCAACATAGCTCAAAATGAATTTGAGGAAAGCTGCCATTAGCAGCAGCACCTAGAGCAGAGATCTGAACTGCGTTCCAAGTTCCCTGCAACTTTCAGTAAAACAGGGACTTACACTGCTGAAGCAGTAGCTTACTCCAATATAATGTCATCACTCTCCAAGGATCAATTTGAGGGCCAGAAACAGCCTGATTGTTTTCAGTCAGTGCAGAACAAGTTAACAAATGCTGATTTAAAGAAACCACAAAACCAAATAGCATGAAATTTTCAGGAAACACTACTCATGACACAGGGACTTGACTTCAGGCTTTATTAACAGTGTGTAAAATGGTTACCATTGATCTTTAATTTATTAAGTTCCAGTCTCCGGGGCAGTTGAACCTGCTGGGCTAACTGCATTACTTAAGCATAATGGGGATCCCTGGAAGAAACAATATTACTATGGTAAGTAATTTTCTTTTATCTGAGGGATTTTTATTCCAAGATACGTAATGAAGTCTAGGGTTCAGCTTAGACTTTGGTTAGTAAATACGATTTGTGAGCAGTGTTGATTGATAGGCAACACCTCAGTTTTGTTCTGATTAATTTTGGGCCCCAAAAACAGTGAATTCCTCCAGAAGAGGGATTAGAGGTTCTAAGGAGTTATGGGCATCACTAAGAAGGATCAGATGGTCATCTGAGTACATTAGTGTTTTGTATTGTGTTATACCCACTGATATCCCATTAATATCTGGGTGTTGGTGAATTGCTGCTGCTAATGGCTTTATGGCCAGTATAAAGAGAAGAAGGGATAAAGGGCACCGGCCTGGTTCCTCTTTCTAATACAAATATGGCAGATAAAGTACTATTTGTGATGATCTGTTCTCTGGGGTTCAGATACCTGGCTTGTACTGTTGTAATAAAAGGGACCTCAAAACCCATTTGTTGGAGTACTGCATAGAGATACTCCCACTCCACTGAGTCAAACGCTTTCTCAAAATCTATAGCTATGGCTGTGGCTGGAGTGGGAGATACCTTAGCTATATACATTAGATCTAATAATGTATGTACATGGTCTGAGCTGTATCCTCCTTGTTGACCCTATGAGGTCTCAATCAAATCCTTTCTCACTCTCCTCTCCTCTCCTCTCCTCTCTCCTCCAGGGAGTATATTTGGGTTCCCATAGTCTCCTCTTATAGTTTTTCATGCAACCCCAAATAATTTTGGTAGCTCTCCTCTGGACTGCATCCTCCCTGTCTGTGTCCTTGCAGAGGTGAAGCCTGCAGAACTGGACACAATATTCTGGTAGTATCTCACAAGCAAGCTATACAGAGGCAGCACCTCCTCCTTCCTCCTGCTAGAGATCCCTCTCCCTATGCACACAAGCATCCAGCTCACCTTGCCTACTGACATGTCACACTGCCTTGCCACCTTGAGATCAGCAGACATGATCTCACTGAGGTCCCTTTCTTGCCTGGTAACTGTAAGTACCCCCCACCCACATCTTACACTCAGCTCCTGAGTTTCCTCTCCCTAGGTACATAACTTTGCACTTTTTGGCATTAAATCCCAGCTGCCACTCCCAGACCATTTCTCTACTTTCCCCAGATCACTTTGCATCCTCTCCACCCCTCCTGGGTGTCACCCAGTGCAGATTTTAGTGCCATCGGAAAGAGACACACCTTCCTCCAGTTCTTCATCAATTTTACCTATAAACACATTGAGGAGGACAGGGCCCAGCACCAATCCCTATGGAACTCTACTGGTCACCCGACACACTCCCGTCCCCTGGTGACTACTTAGTACCACCCTCTCCTTCCCCTTCCAAAGAGTTGGCTACCCCACTATTAGGTTCTGCTCCACCTATATGCTGCTAAGTTTTTTCATTAACCTCCTGTGTGGTACAGTGTTAAAGGCCTTACTGAAGTCCAGATAGGCCACATCCACTGCTCTCCACCGATCCACCTCCCTAGTTACCAAGTCACATGAGATTCATTTGACAGATCCACCCCCATGAAGCCGTGCTGCTGGTGGTCCTGCAGCCCATGTATCTTCAGGTACTCCACTGGACTCTCCTTCAGTAGGGACTCCATTAACTTATCAGCCACTGATGTGAGGCTGACTAGTCTGTATTTGCTGACCTTCTCCCTGCTGCTGTTCGTGTGCAGAAGGACCAAATTGGCCCTCCTTCAATCCTCTGGAATCACCCCTATCTCCAATGAGGAACTAAATAGTGTTGCCAGAGGGGCAGCCAGCATTATGCTCAGTTCCATAAGTACCCTAGGGTGGATCTCCGTCCTGCCCTATTGCCCCATTTTCCTTTAGGGCTTCCAGCCCCTGGCGAACTCTTGCTTCCATAAATGAGTGTGTATCCACCCTGACTGGTGCCTGTTGCTGCATGTCATCCCATCTCCCTCCCACTGAGAAGAAGAAGAAGCAGAAGTATTTGTTTAAAATTTTAGCTTTTCTCAGTTCTCCTATACAGTCCACCCCATGATCTCCCTCATTTTCACAATACCACCCCTTGCCTTTCTCGTTTTGCTCCATCTCAGTAGAAGGTTTGTCCCTCTTCTTGACCTCCTGGGCTATCCTTTCTCAGTTTCAGCCTTCACTGTCCTTACATCCTTCCTGCCTCCCTAAGTTTTTCTATATATCTCCCTGTCCACCTCTGTTTGGGTCTCATAAACTTATACTTCCTGAAGGTCATTTTTGCCCTCTTCCTGAATGCCAGATTTTTCTCCCTTACCACCTCCTTAGAGAACCACAGTGGCCTCTTTCTCCTCTTACTCTTGCTTGCTACCTTTAAAACATTTTGCCATTATGTTTGTTATTTGTTCCGTCTATTCTGTTGTAACTCCACCCCTGGCTATCTTCTCCCTTCAAGATATTTCCTATGGTGGTCTCCCATTTCTTTAAAATCTGCCCTCCTGAAGTCCAGGACCCTCATCCTAGTGTGGTTATACTTCTGCCTATCCATATGCTAAAGCACACTGTATAATGATTGCTAGTACCCAGGGGCAACCCACTGTGACATCTACAATGCTGTGTCTGTTCATAAGTACCAGATAGAGCACTGCCCCATCCCTAGTGGGATCTGTAACCAGCTGCCTGAAATGCCCCCTGCAAGGAGTCTAGGATAACCCTACCCCTAGTTGTAGCTGCTGTCAGGATGTTCCAGTCCATATCTGGCATATTAAAGTGACCCATGATTACTGTTTCCTCTTTACCTGACATTTTGCTCATGACCTCCCTAAAACTCAGTCCAAGTCTTTCCCTGTGTTGGAGGACTATACACCACCCGCACTCATATAAAGGCCCCAGAACCCATCTGCAGTCTAACCCAAAGAACCACCAGCCTCTTCTTCATACTGTAGTGTCCCTATTTCTATAGCCTTTATACATTCCCTTTCATATAAAACAACCCCCTTTCCTTCCTTCCCTATCCTTATGAAACAGGTTGTACCTCAGTATCAGCACATCCTAGCTGTGGCTGTTGGTGCACACATGATTCTGTTATGGCAACAAGATCCAGGTTTGCCTCCACAATGTAGCCTCAAATCAGGAATTTTGTTACACAGGCTCCTTGCGTTGGTGCACATGGCTCTCCATACCTTTGCCCCTCCCTGCCCCTACGCTGTGCCCTCCCAATTGAGTCCATCCTTCACCCTTTTCTTTTCACTGCTACTGGTCTTCCCTTTTTGACCCTCCCTCTGCCCCCTCTTCCTAGTATTTTCTCAGCCTTCTTTCCATCTCTTGACCCCTCGTCCTCCTGCACCTTATCTCTGTTCCTCACTACCCTAGGGAATTTGCTTCCCTCAGCTAGTTTTCCTGCTGCTCCATAATCTGGGGTAGGGACAATCACTGCCTTCCTCATTCTTTCTGCCTCCCTCCATGACTGGTTTATCGCCCAATGAAGTAGCATTTAAACCTTCCTCCCAGGACTGCAATTCCTCTACTGGGTGGATGGAGGCTATTCCATTTGTACAGGCCTCTATCCTCCAGGTAGGACCCTAGTCCCTGATGTAGTCAACCCCTCCTTCTACCAGGTCTTCAACTAGTTGTTGAAGACTGTGACTTAGTTCTTCCTTCCCTTACCTTTCCACAGCCTTGCACAGGTAACATCTCACTTAAGGCCACCATACATGCTATCTGCTTCAGGCCCCTCCCCAGCTCCTAAAAGCTATCCTGCACCACCTCTGTTTTGTTCTCTGCCATGGACAATGACATCCAGCTCCCCTTCCTGCCCAGCCACCCTAGTGATCCTAATTATAGTATCCACTACCCATCTCTCCATGCTGAGCCATCAGGTAGACATTTCACCTCCCTCCTTCCCTCCCATGGTGTTCCCAAAGCTACCTCTTGACAGTTGAGTAGTCCAACAGAAGTTGATTCCTCTTTGCTTGGGTACTCTTCCACCCACCTTGGGGCCTCCACTCTGGAGGACCCCACATCCCTCCCTTGAAATTACCATGGCTGCCTTGTGTCAGCAGTCCTCCCCACCAGGGTGGTGAAAGAGTTCTGCTGTGGCACTGGCTGAGGAATGTGTTCCCTTACCCACACCCACACACTTCTGGTGCCCATCATAGTTCAACTTACCCTCCTTCTAGGCACCCTCTGAGCAATGGTGGAGGGCTTGGAGGTACTGTGAGATGTGGGTGTATATTACTGTAATTTAGTCTAATAAATGTATTATCATGTCTCTCATGCCACTGAATCACACTTCACTGGACTCCTCTGCCTGTGCCAACAGAAGCACACGAACCAGCATCTTGGCACTTATTTCACAACTGATTGGGAAGCAAAGATTGGCTCTTGATCTTTAGCCATTCTCTACTGTAGAGGACATTGGCCTTTGAAGACTCTTGCATGCAGAACTGAAGCACAAATACACTATTGATCATGCTATATTTTAGGCCTACACAGTGTATGCCGATAGTATGTGCTGTGTAAGGAATAAGACATGACGAGGTGTGGTTTAGGGCTAATGAGAGCATGCCCCAGGTGCATAATGAGGCATGAGGCACTTGCACCAAGTGCCTTTAGCACCTGGAAGTGCTCTTATCAGCCCATAAACCACACCTTGGAGTGTCTTATTCTGTTTATAAAATGGGTCCTGCCTGTAAATGCCTCCCTAGAAAAGAAATTAATTATTAAAAGTCTGATAAATATAAGTGTTAAAATTGAAATTATAGTACAAAATGGAAAACCAGTCTTACATTTGTAATGCACAACATGTCACTGCACAGCATTTCTGTCTTTCTGCCCCCCACACACACACTCCATTTCTACCCCACCTACCCCCACCACCACACATACGCACACACACTCTTCATTATTTATATGTTGTGTATTGTTTTAGACCTTTTGTCATTATCTAATTTTGTGAGGCAGCAAGTGTCTGTGTGTCCCATGTAGCTGCCATTCCAAGACACCAGTGCTTAGTATGTCTGCTCAGGATTGGAGGATGGCCCATGTGGTGCCCATCCACAAGAGTGGCCCCAAGGATGAACTGGGGACCTACAGACCAGTGAGCCTCCACATCCATCATGGGTAAGCTGATGGAGACTATCCTGAAGGAGAGGCTGGTGGCCCTCCTGGAGGCCAAGGGACTACAGAACAGAGGACAGCATGGCTTCTTTTGTGGAAGATCCTGTCAAATTAACCTGGTGGAGTTCTATGACTGGATAACTAGGCAATTGGATGGGGGCCATGCAGTGGATGTCCTGTATCTGGACTTCAGTAAGGCATTTGACTCGATGCCACATGGGAGGCTGGGAAGTAGTTAGAAGGCACATGGGGTGGGTGAAAGCTGTGAAATGGGTAGGGAACTCTCTTAAGGGAAGGCAACAGAGGGTGGTGATGGGTGGGGAGCTCTCATACCCAAGGGTAGTGACTAGTGGTGTTCCCAAGGCTCGGTGTTGGGACCAGTGTTGTTTGGGATATTCATTGCAGACATATCATTGGACATCAAGAGCAAGATCAGTCTGTTTGTTGATGACACCAAGATGGGAGTGGTGGTGGGTGACCTAGGGGATGGCAGGTTTGCAGGATGATCTGGCAAAGCTGGAAACCTGGTCAGACACTTGACAACTGGGGTTTAATGCCAAAAAGTGCAAGGTGCTGCATTTTGTGGCTAAGAACCCAAGGAGGAGTTACCAGCTGGGGAGTGCAGCCAGCCAAGACAGAGGAGGAGGAGAAGGATCTGGGGTGCTCATTACAGGGTCAATGAAGAATTCAGCACAATGTAGGAAAGCAGCTACAAAGGCCAACAAAGTGCTGGGTTGCATTGCAAGACGCATATCCTCGAAGGGGGAGGTGATTCTGCCACTGTATAGATCATTAGCTAGACCACACCTGGAGTACTGCGTGCAGTACTGGTGCCCGTATCTGAAGAGGGACATTAGTTACTGGAGGGGTGCACGTAGGGTGACAAAGATGATCATGGGGCTGGAGGAATTACCATACAAGAGGAGGCTGAGGTAGATGAACATGTACTCACTGGAGGAGAGGAGGGACAGGGGGACATGATTGAAACCTTTAAGTACATGAAAGGAATAAATGAGACAGAATGGAGGGGCTGTTCAAAGTAAGGGAGGGAGGGAAGGGACTCCCAGGGCCATGATATGAAACTGGAGGGAGGAAGGTTCAGGAGGGAGATGAGGAGACACTTTTTATGGAGAGGGTGGTAGCTGGGTGGAATGAATTACTGGCAGAAGTGGTATCCAGTAGAGCAGTGGATCATTTCAAAAGGGTCTGGGACAGGACTAGGGAAAGGTCAATGGAGGGAAAGGTGGGAGGAGGGCAGCTGCAGAATAGGGGTGCTAGCTGCACATTCCAGCAGACTTGCTGAGACCTCTAGACCCTTATCTGCTGGCAAATATCATATGTATGTAAAGCACGACTTTCAAAGGCAAGCCGTGAGTTAGTGAAGCGTGTTTTTTCCATTTTGTCTCTTGGATAGGCAAACTGCTATTGGGGAAAAAACTGTTGTTTTGGGGTGGGAGACAAGACAACAGACACTGAGATCAGAGTCACTGAGAGTGACCAGAGGACTGGGCTTGGTATGGACCTTCACCATTCAGGATCAGTGGGAGAGCCGGGATTAGTGACCTGGAGAAGTTACCGTATTAAAAAAAGTATATTGAGACTGTGCTATTAAATGTGTAAACATTCTCCTTGTTACATTTTTGCTGTGGTTGGGAGTTTTGAAAAATCCATTGTATAAGGAGGTAGTTAGGACTACAGCATGTGTTTGTGCAGGAGGGGCGCGTTATTAGCGTTACCGGCTGGAGAGTCTTTTCTTGAGCCAGAATGGAAAAACCTTGTGTCAGGCATGGATCTTGGCTACAGTGTATCCTGGTTGACTAAAGAAGTACAGGTTGGCACAACATGCCCTGATAAGGACATGGCCAAAGGAACCTCTTAACCAATCAGGATGCAGAAAACTCCTGATTCATTTTATAAGAAAGTTTAATCTGCTTCTGTGGCCATATGAACAGGCTTCCAAAGTGCACAATAAGCATCACTTACAATGGTGAGATCACTTAAATGCCAAACATGCTATTATTTTCAAGGTTTTACAGCAATCCAATTATGCATACTTATTACACTATCATACAAATATTTTTCTTGGTATATGAATAAAAATATATAATAAAAATATATTAAAACACATGGAATTTGACCTGTTCTTTTTTTTTGTGGTTGTGAAGTGAAACTTCAAGAGGTTGGGGAATGGCCTGAAGGTCACTCAGCTTCCTGGCTTTTCAATAATCCTCCTATGTGGAATAGGAGGGATGGGAACAACAGAGTAAGGAAGGAAGAGGCTGAGAAGTTTAATGGGTGTTTGAATGGATAGTGTCAGGAGGAGGGGTACAACTTAGTGGGGACCAGGGGACTTCTGGAATAGGAGGTTCATCAAGGATGATGGCTTCCATCTGACTTTCATCTGATGAGAGAGGTGGCCAGTGCTCTAGGGCAGAAGTTTGACTTCTGCACTGGACAGTTAAACTAACTGCAGGGGAGTCGAAGGCTAGAGGAACCACTGAGAAGGGAGAGCAGGTGGGGAACCTAGCTAGGTTTCTCCCTGAAAGGGAACTAGTAGCAGTGAGGTGGGTAATAGTAAGGTTGAAATTCAAATTAGGTTAGGAGAAGAGGCCAATGAGGGAGAGCTGACAAAGCCTACATTCAGCATGAAAAAAAGTAAGAATAGGAAAGAACAAGAGAGATGGAATAGGAAAAAGCAAGAGGGGACCAGAAGACAGATGGGATGGGGTCTGCTTTCATGCCAGGAATCTGGGAAATACAGTTTGTGAGTTCCAGCAATGGTGGCTGACACTCTGATGGACCTAGTATAGCCACCACAAAACCTGGCCAAAAGAGAATAACAATTGGGACCTGACAGTCTCAAGCTACACTAGACCTCAGCACCTATGTATCCCACCCACTTCACAACAAAACAAGACAACCAAACCTCTCCAGTAACAAATCACTCTAGGACCACATCCCCCAATTCCACATCAAACTAGCTACCCGAAAAGAGGTTCTCAAGCCACTTCAAAATCTTAAGGAACATAGCTCTCCTGGCCATGACTCACTTGAGCCTAGGTTCTTAAAATGGGAAGCACCAGCGCTTAAAGTGCAGGTTAGAAACCTGATCAATAGATCCTTTCCGAAGGAATTATACCATCTAAATGGAAAATGGCACAGGTAACACCGATTCACAAAGGGGCTCGCCACCCCTGTTGAAAATTACAGGCCAATCTCAATACTCTGCCACCTTGCAAAGGTTCAAGAAATAATTCTTTACAACCAGTTGCAAGACTACCTTGAACATCACCAACTCCCATCACCCTGCCAAACACATTTTTGTAAACATCACAGCACTCTCTGCACTCATCAAAGTCACCTTAGATATTCACCATGCCTTTGATCTTGGCTAGCCACAGGGCTATCTTCATTGACCTCATCAAGGCCTTCAACTTGGTGAACCATGTCCTCCTAATATTGAAATTAGAATCCCTGGGTATTGATCAACTATTCACCTCCAGGCTCTGAAACTACCTATTCAGATGCACCCAAAGTGTCAAATGGACTGACTGTCACTCCCTTCAGACAGATTACCCATGGAGTCCCACAGGGTTCTATACTGGGCCCTGTGCTCTTCTTGCTATTCACTAATGAGCTGCCAGGCTTCTGTAGAGGTGTTCATCTAGCTTTATGCTGAAGATGCCATATTATACAGATCCGCTGCTGACACCCAATGGATTAGTCAGCACCTGGAATCTGACTTCTGCCAACTAGAAGCATGGTTCTTTGAAAATAACTTACTATTAAACACCAAAAAATGAAATCTATGTGCTTCTGTCCCATCTCCTTTAAAACTCCCCTGACCCGCAACCTCTATCCACTCCAGTAATGGGGAACCCCTTGAGCGGTTGACTTAATTAAATACCTGGGCATCCTACTTGATCCTAACCTCTCCTTTGAAGCCCATGTCTGCAAAACCACCAAAACCTTATAACAAAAGATTGGTTTGCTATACTGTCTTCATCCCCTGCTATCAAATGCCTCCTGCCTAAAAATTGCCACCACCTGACTCCTGTCTACACGCTTGTAACCCCCGCAAATCAGGCATTTACCTTAAGTATCTCCCTGGGCTCCAGTAATGCCCACTGTCAGGCAGATGTCGTTCAAAGATGGTAAATCCATGGTTGTTGGGTGTTCTTCTGTAAATCTGCATGAAAGTACCATAATGTGTCTCCACACCTGTCCCTTTAAGGCCACATCCAGTGTAAATGCTGTAAATGTCCTGGTCTAGGTCTGAGTGTTTGGAGCTCACAACCAGCCAGGCATCACCCTAATTTGCCCCACTCTGCTGTCACTAATAAATCAGAGAGAGCCTTATATGGTATTGTAGTTGTTTACTTTAATTCATTACTGTTTTAAGATAGGGGCTATTGTTTAACCTGCCTTTGTTGCAGTATATATTTCCCAATGGGAGCCGCCATGTTTTGGACTGGAACTTCCAGATTTGGACCAATTGGAACACAGGGGACCCAAGGGGTCCTTAGCTCAGGTGCCTTGTGGGAGAAAATGTGAACTCTAGTGTTTTGGCCCCTAAAGAAACCAATAGGAGCACAAGACAGTGACTGACAGCTCCTTCAGCCAACCAGATAGCAAGAAAAACAGACTAGTCCAAGAACTGTTTTCAAACAGTGGCATGCAGCTTGAGCACTTGAGCTGAGAGGAGCTTCTGGTGTGGCAGGTGATCCTGAGACTCTGTGGAGCAAGGAGCCAGTAGGCCATGCGGGAATCTGGCCTAAGAGGCTAGTTTCTTCTGGTGTGCATCTTGCAGTCCCAAAGGGGATTCAGTCACCAAAACTGCCTGTCTACAGATTAAGGGGTTTGCTCAGCAAAGTGGCTGACATTGCAAACCGTCCAGAAACAAAAAGAGGAATCAGAGAGTTTGGATTTTCCTAGAAATAAATGTGCTGAATTCTTATTGTGGGTCAAGGCCTATTGTCCAGGGACTCTTGACTGCCAGAGAGAGCCCACCTTTACCAGTTACTGAACTGTCTGCCAGCAGGAGGGGTCACCAGCAGATAAACTGAACTTTGCCAGAGACACTTTGTTAAACTTGGGCCTTTGTTCATCCCAGCCCATGCCGATTGCTCCTGTGCTAGCTACCAGTTCCTGGGCAAGAGACTGGCTTTGGGGATCCAGCCTCTGCGCAGCAGGCATCACAGGTTGTGGCCACCTACAGGTAAAGGCCGTGAAGTGGAGGTGAGTCGTGGCGGCAGTTTCTCCATGTCAGCAGCTTCCAGTATCAGGTCTTCATTTCGCCAGGTTGTCTACAATCATCTGGTATAGTGAATAAACTCAGGGTAGCTCCTGCAACAAACCTCTTGATTTTTCTTATGGTACTGTCTAATTGTTTTCAGCTTAATTTTAAGGGTTTCAATAGACTAGGCCAGCAGCCGTGGATACAATTAATTTAATTTGCTTGACATTTTAGTATTAATTACTTCTTTCCATCAAGGGCCCCAACCACAGCTGAAACCGGCACAATTCTGGCCAGCCAGCATTGTAAACTGGGTACCCAGTACTGTAGATGCAGGACTATATAAAAGGGACTAAATTAACTGTATATTAATTAACCTGGTTTCTCCAGAGCAGTAATCATTTGCCTAGATTTGCTTCCTCCTTGTTCACGCCCCTTAATAAACTTGATTCACAGTGCTACTTTGAATCTAGCTTGTAGAGCATATTATTACTTGGCTTAAAGTAATAGGTTCTTTACTGAATGTGTCAAAAGTGCATGCTGTGTTGCAAAACAGTCTTTACAGGGGTCTGAGGGCATACCTCGGGACCAGAGACCCTGCTGGTAAGTGGGACAACTATGAGCATATTATGATGCTTATTGCAAACTGTCTATTGAATACTGCTAATGGTTATTGTCAGTTCACAGATACTTGGTCACTAGGTGGGACTGTGGGTGGCTATGGCTTCCCAAGGGCTGTATCAGTCTGGATAGATATCCATGCAAACTGTACTCTGGGTGGAGGTACCAATTACTGTGTTTACTGAGGTAGGGACACACCGTACTTGCCAATTTGGAACCCAGGCCCCTCAATCTGTTGTTAGGAATACAGGCAGGGTAGTAGCCCTTGGAGTAGAACGCCTAGGGGTTACACTTTCATACGGGGCTCCCTGTTCTTATCACTAAGGCCTCACTCAAAACCAATTGAAACAATGATATCACAAGATAGGACCATGTGCTGTCAGTCCAGCCCCCACGCCAGCACCATTGCACTGTACTAGCATCCTCAGACTGGCTACAACCTGAAAACAAAATCCAGTACTCCTCAGTATGCCTTATCTATAAGCTTGCACATCTCTACACCCCAGCAAGCCTATCTGACATTATTGTAATAAAACAGTCTAGGTGGTCTCTCAACTTGTCCTCTCTTCCATTACTAAAATGCCCAAGACTCATCTATCCTCAGGCAGAAGATCCTTTCTACGCTTCCCCTCAGCTTGGAACTCTCTTCCCCATCTATCCTCTCCAGCACTACACTCCATCAGTTCAAGCACAATCTGCATAACTAGTTATCTGCCTCAGGAACCTGTACCTGCCTCACCTGACTTAGCAGGCTCCTGCTCTTATCCTTGTTTTCCTAAAACTCCTAAGCTTATTTCTTTACCTCCTACTACTGCAGCTACTACTACATGAACACCTACTGTATTTTATACATCTGTGTTCTTCAATGCCAATACCTAAACACCTGTATAGCTTGTCCTTACGTTTGTACCCTATTTCAGTGCTGACTTACTATGTATAATAGCCCTGCTTATGTTACAACCTGTTTATGAAACTACCTTGAGATGCTAGTTTGGTTGTTAGTCTAATTTTGTACAGTACTGTATCTCCTTGTATGTTGTAGATAAATGTCCTATGTACCTCCCTAGGTCACCCCTGAAAATGGGACTGCATGGTCTCAGTGGCTTACCTAGTTAACAAAATTAAAATAAATAATCTAAACAACATCTAAACATGTGCAAATGTTATAGATGAAAAGGTAAAGGAGGAGGCATAGCCCTATATGTTAGGAAAAGAGCGAGGCAGTGAAGGATGGAAACATCCGGAGTAATGGGGAAACAGAATCACTGTGAATTCAGCTCATTGCATCCTCAGGCAAGATACTATGGATGGGAGTGATCTATAGACCTCCAGGACAGGGAAGAGAGATAGAGATAAGAAGCTAAGAGCAGAACCTCGAAAGGAGGGGCAGAGAGGAGGTGGAGATCTAAACCTGCCAGATATTGATTGAGTTATTCCAGTGGCCAAGAGCTCCACAAATCAGGCCTTGTTGGATATATTGCAGGACTGCCTGCTGGTGCAGCTAGTTAAGGAACCCACTAATCAGACTGCCATTCTTGATGTGGTGCTCATCACCTCAGAAGTGGTAGGAGGAGTGAGGGTAGGGGAGCCACTAGGGTCCATCAACCATAACTCTATATGGTTCAACCTGGTGCTTGGGACAAGTAAGCCGTCATGAAAGCTGATGTCCTAGATTTCAGAAGGGCAGACTTTGACCAGATGAGGGAGCTAGTCCAGGACAAGCTAGTAGGAGTGGACAGCATCAGAGATATGGAGTAATGATGGAGGCAATCAAGGGGCCATTCTCAAGGCAACACAGTCTGCCTGAGAACAGTAATAAAAACAGCAGATACAAGAGACCAATACAGTTCTCTGGAAAAATCAGGGAAGCAGTGAGAGCCAGAAAGATGGCCTTCACCAGGTACATGGGAAAACAAGGGAAGGAAGAACAGGGAGAGTACCAAATGAGAACAAGGCAAACCAAGAGGAGAGTCAGAGAAGCAAAGGCAGACAGAGCTGTGTACTGCAGAGAGGATGGCGGGAGTGGGGGGCACAGTTCATTAGCTACATTAGGGAAAAAGAAGAAGGAGGAGGAATTGTTAGGCTAGCAGAGGAAGGTGGATTCATTTTGAAGGATGGCAAAAGAAGCCATTCTTAATGACTACTTCTGCTCTGTATTCACAAGGAAGACTGAGAGTCCCTGCCACAGATTGACATTAAGGCAGCTATAAGCTGGACCCTGAGATAAAGCAACAAGTTTTACCAGTGAAAGGGTTCAGAAAGGGCTAGCAGCTCTTTTCTTTGTAATTAATAATTATTATTGGTAATCAATAATCACATCAACAAGAAAGGAAAGAAAATATTAACAATGGATTAATTTTTTTTTGTGAACAAACATCAGTACAATTTTCCATTGAACACCTAGCCAGGTATACCCATGGATTACAGACTAGCATTATTCACAAATAACAAACATCACTGACTTACTACTACATTCCTGCATAAACTTTTGCAACCTACAGATAAAAAACTTCAGCTTTACTTTCATTGACCTGTACCGACATGAAAGAAACCAGCATGTGCCATGCATCTCTGTATCTGTCACACCTCGGTGCCCCATTCACCTATTTTGCGCTTGTTCTGTTAGTTAAGGGGGCCAGTTTTAAGCTGGGTGGGGAAAGAGCAGTATTCGGAGTTAAGAAAGGTGCCCCACAACCAGGAACCATTTGGGCCTGTTCTGTGCATTGAACAGAACTCTTTCAAAACTGGCTGCTTTGCCCAGTTCCTCAAGCTGCTCTTGTGTGCGGGGAGTTGGTGCTCTCCAGTGTCTCAATAGGAATTCTCTTGGCTGTAAGGAGGCTCCCAGGACCCAGCACCTGTGAGGTGGAGAGTTTCTGCCCGAGGGTACCTTGGCTATCCTAGCATCACTAAGGGAGGGGTTAGACATCCTATGGCCTAGTATGTTTCCACACATGTCTTCTATCCCTGGCAGTACTTCCTGATGCCCATACAGTTCCACAGTATATGTATTATATCTCCTCCTTAGCTTTGCATCTCCAACACTCATCATTTGGGATAAGTCCCCATGACCTCAGTTGTGCTGGAGTTCTATGCCATCTCTGCACTATTTTAGCTGCATAATCTATTCTTGGTGTCCTTAACTGATGCTTGCAGGTCCCTCCACCCTCTGTCCCACAGGTCCCTGGTGATTTCTGTCTATAGGTCTTCTGACTATCTGAGCCTTGTTCTAACTGACTTGTCTGGGTCCTGAGTCCAGTAGGTAAGCATAGCTGTCGCTACTTCTGGCCTGCCTGCCCCAGGCCACAAAGAGAGTCTAATGGGTTTGGGTCATGCTCTGTCAATTTCTGCCCTAGTAGGCCTTGTGCAGCATGACAGAGTTGTAGGTATTTCCAGTGCTGCTGGTTAGGGACACCATATTTAACCTACTGATCTGAAAACTCATGAGGGAGTTTGTGGCTTCATCCATAATATCTGAGAATTGTCAGATTCCTACAAGCACCCAAGTTTTGTATTTTATCATTTTTCCCTATTATGAGGCTGGGATTGCCCCATAGGGAAAGCACTTAGCCCTCTCTGGTGCCCACTTCACTAGTTTCAGTGTTTTTCACCAGCTGTGAAAGGTGTTTACACTTGTGGGGGTGAGCGATGCTTGCTTAAAGGTGGAAGGAAAACCACCACTTCTGCCGGGGTTCTGCTCAGAATTTTGCCTCACAGAGAGCCCACTTGGGAGGTCCAATGCCTTGTGCCCAGGGTTCCATACTGGCCAGTTGTATCAGTGTGTGGGCCACAATGCGGAGGTGGAAATCCAGTAGTTTGAGGCCCCCATTACAAAAGTCTCTTTTTAGTTGCCCAGGTAATCCTCTTGGGGCTCCCATCCCAGAAAAAGGGCCTGATTTTCAATTGAGCTAGAGCTATCAGTTTTTGTCGATGTGGATGGGGATGTTGTCAAGTACATATTGAATTTTGGTGCTGCCATCATTTTGAAGGCCTGTGCTCCACCCCAATGGGAGATATGCAGCAGTCTCCACCTCTGGCGGAGTTTGTCTTTTTCCTCAAGTACTGGAATCAGATTGATTTTCTCCAGGTGTGAGATGTTCCACCTAGGTATTCGACAGACCTCTTCATTAGCTGCAGTCCCCAAGGGTATCCATTTAACTTTTCCACCTCTTTATTGGAAACTAGGAACTGGGATTTAGAGGTGTTCAATTTATAGCTCGATAAATAGCTATATTGGGCAGTGGTGGACAGAAGGTGGGGATTGATCTCATAGGGTCTGTGATCAATAGCAGGATGTCATCCACATAAGCCATGATCTTGTGCTCCTTCCCCACTGTACTCCTCTAATGTCCCCATCCTGTCTGATAGCCTGTAGTAGTGGTTCTAGTGCAATTATGAAGTGTAAGGGCATAACAGATGGCCTTGGCGGGTGCCTCTGTGGAGACGGGAAAGGTGGGGATGTCCTGCCATTTGTGACGATTTCTGACAAAGGCTTTATTATAGGTAACCTGTACTCATGTTCTAAACTTGGCCCAATATTGAAAACCTTCAATGCTGCTAATAGGTACTACTATTCCACTCTGTCAAAGGCCTTTTCAGCATCTAAAGACAAAAGTATTGAGGGTGTTTTATCTTGTTTGTCCTTCCAGATTAAGTTTAGAGCCTCCTAGTGTTGTCTGTGCCCCTACCTGGGACAAACCCCATTTGGTCCCCTCAATAATTGTTTGCAATGAAGGTTTTCAGTCTGAGAGCCAGTAGCTTAGCTAACACCTACAATCTACAGGAATCAAAGAGATGGGCCTGTAGCTGCCACAGAGCACTGGGTCCTTCCCTGGTTTTGGGAGTGAGGAGATTCTAGCTGTTGACATGGACGCAGGCAGCTGACCTGTGGTCTTGGACTCAATGGACCTCATGTAGTGGCTCTACCAGCACCTCTTTGAAAGTCTTGAGGAACTCTGGCAGTAGATCTTCTCTGCCTGGACCTTCCCATTTGGCATAGATTTCAAGGCCCCTTCCACCTCTGCCTTTTCACTGGCCAATCTAACCACTGTAACTGATCTTGTTAGAGTTTGGGGGCTGCAGTTTCCCAGGAACTGCTGAATATGTGTCTGATGGTTGTGTCTCACTTGTATACAGCTTCTCATAGAATGCTTGGAATTCGTATTAAGCTCCCTTCATTTCTAGTTAACTGCCCATCCCTCTTTTGATAGATAGAATACATGACCTTTCCTGTCTCTTCTTTAACTGATAGGCTAGTAATCTTCTTTGTTTCTCTGGATTTTCAGAAGGCCTGTCTGAGCCACAATAGAGCATATTCCACTCTCTTGTGGAGGAAGGTGTTTATTTTATACCTTAGACCAGTTACCTCTGCTAGTAGCCCCTTAGGGGAGGACAGCTGTTCCTAAATGTCTCCTACATCTCTTTTAATTTATCCTGAAATTTGCTAACTCATGCACACTGGTTTCCGTGATGTACGCTGAGTGGTAAATACACCTGCCCTGACATAGACCTAAGGGCATCCCAACGAGTGGCAGCTGAATTGTCCCCAACCGTGTTCATTTCTAAGTAGACTTTTATGTCTTGTTTTAGGCTCGCACAAAAGGCCTGGTCTTTCAGGATGGAGACATTCAATCTCCAAGTTCCTCTTTCTGGTTCCCCACTGAGGGTCTCCATGGGAAGGTTACTGGTGCATGATCCAATATTACTATTGTCCCTATCTTGGTCTCTAAGATGTTAGTTGTCCAACTGCCAGGTGTTTGCCACATGTCTATTCTAGAAAAGGTTTGGTGGGGTTTGAGAAAGAATAATCCCCTCCACAGGGTGAATCAGCTTCCAGATATCCATAGGCCAAACTCCTGGTTAGATCCTGTAGGGTCTCTGTATCCGGCTGAGATAAACATGCGGCTGCTTACTTATCTAATACCAGGTCCATGGGACAGTTCATGTCTCCACCTATGGTGAGTTCCCCAGACTGCACCTCTACCACTTTTTGTGCTAGTTCTCTGTAGAAGGGAGCTCCTGCATTATTGGGGCCATACACATAGCACATAGTAATTTCATGATTCCTCAGGGAGCCCTCTCAATGACATATCTCCCTTCAGGGTCCCAAATTTCTTTTTTCACCTGAAAGGAATATCCCTGCTTATGAAGATGGCTACCTCTGCTTTCTGAATTATATGTGGAGAAGAAGACATGTGACACCGATCCGCTTCCCAGATTCAGGGCCTCTTTTTAAGCAAATGGGTTTCCTGGAGGAATGTTATCCCAGCTCTCTTCTTTCTCAGGTAGTCAGGATCTTCTACCTCTTAACTGGGGTGTGAATTCCTTTACATTCCATGACACCCACTTTAGGTCTTGGGATACCATCTTTTTTTTGTTTAAATCCCAAATTAAAATATTGCCGGTAATATAAATTTGTGCCTCTCGTCCACCTTTGGGGCACATTTTGTGTAGTAGCTATGCTGGGGCTGCAGTTCTCAAACCCCTGATTACCTGAAGTGGTTGTAACTGAACTATTAACAGTGTTATTTTTTCATATACTGTTTCACAACATCTTAGCATAATAATTAAAAGGGAACTGTCATCAATAGGGTTTCTTAATGTCTGAAAGATCATAAACAGCTAATTTGAGTGAGCCATTGTGTGTATCATGTGACTACAGCCCTCTGGGCTTGTGGAACCACTGAACTGCACTAGTGGTTCAAACAAGGACTCTCCGATGCCGCTTGGAGGGAGCCTGGTGCTGCTGTCCTGCCGCCTCCAACCTGAACAAAGCACCACCCACCTTGGACTCGGGTGTGCCAAACCTCATTGCCTGTTCCAAAGCTGCTGGCTGCCCACTGGAAAAGCGCCACCTGGATCCTTCATTGCTGAACAGCGGTTCTTGCTAAGGACGAAGGTGACTACAGCCCCTCTGGGCTTGTGGAACCATTGAACCGTGCTAGCAGTTCAAACTAGGACTCTCCAATGCCACCTGGAAGGGAGGAGGGTGCCACTGTCCTGCCACTCTCCAACCCAAACAAAGCGCGCCCACCTCTAACTCGGGTGTGCCAGACCTCGCTGCCTGCTCCAAAGCTGCTGGATGCCCGCTGGAAAAGCGCCACCTGGATCCTCCACCGCTGAACAGCGGTTCTTGCTGAGGACAAAGGCACCATGAACTGCTCCACCTCCATGCTATTTTAGGAGTAACTCTATGTAACCCCCACTGGCCCTTTATTTAACCAGTAGGTACACCTGCCATAGTCTAGGGAAAATTGAGGTGGGGTTACATTGATTTGCTACCATTAAACAAGGTGGGATATGCCAGATGGAGTAGACATTATAATACACAAACTCAAACCAAGTGCAGTTAGTACCTGGCACACACCTGGTGGGACCAATACCATGGCCACAACCCAGGTCCCAGGGAGAAAATGTTTGCTCAGGGCTATGCTAGGTTTGCACTTCTGGAACAGGGTACCCAAGTAACTCCAGACACAGGAAGCAATAACATAAATGTCCAAACCAGGTTGGGATTCTAGATTGTGGCTTTATTCCATAACACAGTAGGAACAACACAAAGCGAAGATGGACCCCAAGGGTTACACTCATGGTAAATGCTGACATCTGAGGTACAGAACTCCAAAACTTCCCATATAGCATAGGATGACTGTAGAAGTTGTGGACTAGCCAGCTGTAAGAACACACACAAGCAATTTCCCTCGACTAGGCACACATGGCCAGTACTTGGACACTTCCCATATTGCATAGGATAGGTTGTGACACACAGACCACGACAGAGCAGAAGAGGCTCAAGACTCACAGAACCCACATACAAGGGGTAAACTAGAGAAAAACCCACTCACTGGGGCAAAACTTTCTTCAGGCATTGGCCACATGCACTGACAGAAAAGAACAAAGGTGCCTTCAGAACCCTGAGTGCTAAACTGGTCACTCCAGATGGGGTGTTTCCACCTTTGTTTCCAAGTTCATACTCAGCCATCCCTCTGGTAAATACACTCACATCATTCAAAATGTACAGAAGATGCTTTCTGGAAATGTATTTCACACTTTACATCCTCACAGGACACCGGAGAGTGTCAAAGGCAAAAGTTCTGTTCACTTGGATGGTCACATACTGGACTCCACAGAGGACAGCCAACTTTTAAACTGTTTTATGTGACAGGGTCCCTTGTCAGAGAATTCACCCAAGAAAATGCAGGTACCAACTGGGCAGTTTCACACAAAACAAAGTACTCACAGAAGATGTCACAAGGCAGCTTCACCAAATGTCCTGCTAGGATCAAGGGTATTGCCCCAACATCCTGGCAGCCTGCTCCAACCCTCCTGGGATGAAACACAGAAAATCCTTGGAGTCGGTTTCCACCACTTCACACAAGTGAGAAGATTTCTGAGCTCCACTAGGGTTGGAAAGAAAACAAACTGCAGCTCTATATCAGAGCTGCTGCTGGATCTGCAACTACACTCTACAGACTCCAGCCACCAACTCACTACAAAATTCTATCTCCCTCTCCACAACAGCTGACAGTGGCTTATGCTGCTGCGATAATTCTAAATGACATCACCCCTCCAGCTCTCAGCTGAGACTGACAACAGAGGGAGAGACAGAGTAAAATCCATTTACTGGAACATCACTAGCTGCCTTCCCTGATTACCACTAATTCTAATGGGATTCTTGTAACCCCTGGGAACAAGTGGGTTACATATATCTACACAGATTGTCTGGAACTCTAAAGCTGCTAAACTTTAAAAAAAAAAAAACACCACTGCTAGCTTTCACATGGTGCCGTGGCGCCTTGTACAGCTCACTCTCCGATTGGTGGGGTTTAACTATAGTGATAACCTGACTGGCCTGCCATATCTGTTGCTTCTCTCTGATTGGGTGCTTCTGAATTCTAGCTAACTTTATCTATTTTTGCATAGTTTACTCTACGGTATTTGAAAATAATGACTAAAATGTAGTAATCCTCCTGTATTTTACCAGTATTGCCCTAGAAATAGTAGTAGCTGCTTAAAGTAAGTTTTCCCAGCTTTCTCTTACTGCCTCTGTTTTTTCTTCTGACTTTACCTCAAAAGCTTACCCCTCAGGCTTGCCCACAGGATCCTGACTTGGACTCTCATACTAGGTGTTCCTGCCCTCCCTCTCTCGCTCTCTTTGTCTCTGCCTGACCTGCCCCTATCCACCCCACTTTTCTAAGCACTCTTTTCTTTTTCTGTAAATCCTGCCCACCCAGTTCCCCATACTTAAATACTGTTCTCCCTTACTCCTTAGGTGACTGCAGCTTCTCTGGGCTTGTGGAGCCATTGAACTGAGCTAGTGGTTCAAACAAAGAATCTCCGATGCCGCCCAGGAGAGGAGCAGTGCTGCTGTTCTGCCGCTCTCAACCCAAACAAAGCACTGCCCGCCTCAGACTTGGGGTGTGCCAAACCCCACTGCCTGCTCCAAAGCCAACGGATGCCTGCTGGAAAAGCACTGCCTGGATCCTTCACCGCTGAACAGCGGTTCTGCTGAGACCCGCCAGTGCTTCATGCCGGCTCCCCACCCTCCTCCCTCCCACCTGCTCGAGGGTCGACATTTACTTATAGAAGACCTCTCTCTCTCTCTCTCCCTCCCTCCTCCTCTCTCCTCTCAGTCAGATGACTAACAGCATACTTTCCATTTGCTGCTTATAGAACTTGCCCACTAGGGGCATTTTTTCTAGCGTCAATAAGACCCACTATTTAGTGTACTAATAAGTCTATTGGTGGACCACTTTTGGGCCTGCACCATTCAAAGACTAGGAAAAATCTTGATCTGTCAATAATGGCTAGAATTATTATAACCTTATTAATACCTGGCCTTGTGCTTATACTCTGTGCTCACCTCACCACTAGGCCATTCTCTCTTACTAGCCATGAAAGAAATGTTTCACTGTCTGATTTCACATACTCAAATCTAATGGTACTTCAATGCATTCCCATGACTCATCTCTGCTACTCTTACCTAAGCTTGTACTATATCTGGCAATGGACTACACAAAGAAACATTCCTGGAGCAACTCACTACTGGTTCCCCTTTTTTCTCATGACAACTGTGGTACCTGATACTCCTGGTGATACTACTATCTGGTGATATCGAGACAAACCTGGGCCCCAGCCAAATAACTATGCACCAAATGCAGACTGGCTAAATGCCACAGGCCTTTGCATTGCCCACTTGAATGTTAGAAGCCTTCTTTGCAACCTTGGGAGCTTGAGACATGGATTTCCTCCTATGATCCTGAAATTCTCTGCCTGGCAGAAACCTGGCTTACACCTTCCATATCTGACCTGTCATGCTCCATTCTCAACTATACCCTGCTTAGAAGTGATAGACCATCAAAAGGGGGGGTTGCTGTGTGTTTCAAACAGCATCTAAGTGTATTTCTTGTGCCTCACTCCAACATCACCACATGTGAATTGCTACATGTACTTCTTCTCCTTGGGGCAAAAACTGCTTATTGTGTGTGCCAACAATCCCCTAATGGGGGTCTCTGGCTGCTCTGAGAGCCTAGAGTACTCTGCCTGGGTGGCAGTTCAAACTGAGATTATCATCCTTGGGGACCTGAACTTAAACTGGCAAGGAAAACAGTAGTGTATTATATCACTAGTTCATGGCTTTAATATGCACTAGGTAATAAAAGATCCGACCAGGGTTACCCAGAACCATTCAGCTTGGCCGTTGATTGAATGGATACTTACGAACCATTATGACAAGATTACTGCTTTGGGTGTACTTCCTGACTCAATAAGTGACCACTCATCTGTCTTCTGTGCCTGGGGAACCACCCTCTGCTAAGCTCAACCACCACGCTATATCACCTTCCATGACTATGCCAGGTTTGATCAGGTAAGTTTCTTTCATGACATTGTGTCCTTTAACTGGGCCTCCATATACAAGTCCTGGGACGTTGAGTCTGCCCTCGACCTCTTCATCTCTGCTTCCTGGCCCTGCAGGATACACACACGCAGAAGTGTACACATAGAGTTTGAGTAAAGCAGACCAGATGGTTGAAAAGGGAACTCCTCTCCTCAGTCTGTGCCAGGGATAAAAGCTGGATGCGTGCCAGAAACTCTGGCCTTCAATCTGACTATGACACTTACAGAATCCAGTGCAATACGTGCAAAAACAAATAAGGCAGGCAAAAACATACTGCAAGGGCCTTCTAATTGAATCTGAGGAGGATCCCAAGAAATTCTGGATGCATGTGAAATCTTTCCTGGGAGCAAACCAGACTACCCACACAAATGATATGGTGCTCGACGGTGTCCACTGCAATGACCCCTCACCATTGCAAACTCCTTCAATAAACTCTTCACTGATCTGTCAGCATACACTGCCTCCTTCCCCTCTACTCTAGGCACGCCATCCTCCCCATTGCAAACACATCAAAACAACTGCCCTTCTACTTTAAATCCATCACCAAAGCAGTTGTCCTAAAACTACTAAATACAATATCGGACACTACTGGTTTAGGCTCAGACTGTCTCGAGCCAAAACTCCTGAAGCTAGCTGCACCTTTTATAGCTGGCCCTTTGGCAAAAATATTTACCATGTCCTTTGCCAGGGTCACATTCCCAGTACCTGGAAGATTGTGAAAATCACTCCAGTCTTCAAGAAAGGCAACAAAAGGATATTACAAATTACAGGCCCATAGCCATACTAGCAGTGCTCAATAAAATCCTTGAGAAAATAGTGACCATACAGGTTTCAGAGTTCCTCTCTAAATGCAGTCTGCTGTCCCCAACTCAACATGGATTCTGCAAAGGCATAGCACCTCCACTGCACTACTTCAACTCACAAATGATATCCTTGCTGCTGGATAAAGGCTTCATGACCGTGCAGTGTTGGGGACCTCTCAAAAGCATTTGATCTTGTTGATCACCCACTTCTGTATACCTGCCTTCTCTCAGTCCATCAAATGGTTTCACAGTTACCTAACCAAAGATGCCTGCAGGTGAAGTTAAACACAGCAGTATCTGGCACTGCACAAATCAATGTTGGGGTCCCCCAAGGGACTATATTGAGGCCTCTCCACTTTTCCATGTTCATAAACTGTATACCCTAACACCCGGGTATGCTCAACTATTATTTATGCAGATGATCTTGTCTTATACACCGCCTCTACAGATATACAAGCAATAAATGGGCATCTCACATCTGCTTTCATCACTGTACAAGACTGGATCCACAAACATAAGCTTGTCCTAAACATCAGTAAAATGCAGGGCATGCTGTTTGGATCCTCTTCTAAACTCAATGCAAACACAACTTATATGATGTATCCTGTGTCGATGGCTCGTCACTTATGGAGGTTACCTCTTCAAGTACCTAGGTGTCCTGCTTGATGAAACTCTCAGCTTTGAGCAACACATCCTGATAACCTGCAAGTCAGTGAACTCTAAACTTGACCTAGCCTATAAAACAAATCGCATGCTCACCCCTCAGCTAGAATGTCTATAGCTAGGGACATCCTAACCCATTCCTGGCATATGGGCAGTGACCTATTTCAGTGCTCCTAAAACACTCTCAGCAAATGGGACACCACCTACAACAGTATCTGCTGCTATGCCGCTGCCTCCTCAAGACTAAACCACCACTGCCTGCTTTATGCTGACCTAAACTGGCCCTCCCCATCTACCCACTGACTACTTGCCCTGGGAACTCTGCTTGACAACGTATTAAGATCCAACCTACCCATCTCTCTTGCCTCTATGCTTGTGGCTCAGTCCTTCTCCTATGGCCTTCATTCAAATGAACTCTCATTTCTGTGCACCCCAGATGCAAAACCCTTAAAGGAACCTCAGCCTTCTCTAGCTTTGCTCCAATATACTGGAACAACCTCCAATTAGACGTCCACAGGGCACCCAACCATGCTGCTTTTAAAAAGAATCAGTACACCTCTCGTCAATTGCTCTAAATGCACCTGCTTTAACCCCCTAGGCTACAGGCTATCCCCCATAGACCTCCGATCTCAAAGAACATACCTTGTATATGAATTGCACTTATTAGTGTTTATTTGTACTTGTTGATTTCTTTTTCTGTACAGTTACTCTCCGTATACCTCACCGTATTTGTTTAACTGCCTAATTTGTTTGTAACTCCAGGGTCATATCTGAAAATAGTCACTTCTTTTTTTTTTCAATTCAAATTTTATTGATACATTTTCCACAATAAAAGGCAGTTACAATGAAAGTGATATTGAAACACAGACACAATGTAAAGGGGTAACTGCTAGCCACCCTTCCCTCCTCTTAATGCAGTAACAAGACCTAGTGTCCATTAATTGCCAAGCTCTTTACCTAAGATCCTACGTGGCCGTGTAACCTAGGACATACTTAGACCTGAGCCAGAGAAATTAGAGTGAAGGGGATCCCAGATTTTGTATATGCTGCCAATCTATTGTGAAGACTGGCAATCGCTTTTTCTGTGTGTAGATTGGACAGAATTTTGTTTACCCATTCTTGGACAGATGGGAGGACTTATCTTTCCAGTGACGTAAAATAAGCTTCTTAGCTGATAAGGCAATCATGGAAATATGAAACTTTCTTACTTTAACTCTAATAGAAGACAGGTCCCTAAAGGCAAATATCAGGAGTAAAATACTCCTGAAGGCCCAACAGAGGGTCCAGCGAAGTCTTAATTGAATCCCATAAAAAGAGACTTTAGGGCAAGACCAGAACATGTGAAGAAGTGTTCCTTCTACCTGCAGACATTTATTACATATATTGGAGTTCAAATAACCCCATTTCTGTAATTTAACTGGAGTGTAATACAAGTTATGTAAAATATGATATTGCATGAGATGCAGTCTGTCTTGAGAAATATATTTATGACAGGATCTCCACAGGGATTGCAAATCCAAATGGTGCTGAGGAGGATATTGTTCCAGAATCTTGTGGGTCCAAAGGAACCCCGTATCTCTTGTAAACAAAACCTGATATAATTTAGAAATTACACCTGGAGATCGGTGGTGAAGAAACCTCAGGTATCAGGGCTGTGACGGTCTGGGAGGGGGATATTACCGAAATTGATTACAAGTAAGTGTCTTAATTATATAATTTTGAAGTGAGAGGAAGCGGAATGTGAAATTTCCTGATAATATCTCCCACTGATAACCATTGCACATCTTCATCCGTGAGAGAAAAGTTTCCCATCCCCAATTGGGACAGCCATTGACGGGGAATCTGGTTCTTATTGATAGTGAAGATGGGAATTCCAGATGGCCTGGGCCAAGTCCCAGTGGGAGTATATTACAGAAATGAACACAGTTGTGAATAAACCTTTAAGGAGGTAAATATTGTAGGGCACCTCCTTGGTCATACGCACCTGGGGATTTTAAGAAAGAATAAAGTAAGGGGTCCAGATTCTTAGACTTGATTACATCCAGTTCAATTCTAAGCCAAGCCGGTTGCTCTTTTCTGGGCGGAGATACCCATCTCAGACATTTTGCTAGATGACTGGCAATAATATATAGCCAGATGGGGAATCTAAACCCCTCCAGTTTTGGAGCTGCCAACTTGTAATAAGCCAACGGGGTATCTATCGCCCAAATAAATCTAGTGAATATGCCATGTATCTTTTAAACCAGAGTAGAGGATAAAAGTATTGAGAAGAGATAAAGGGTAAAAATTCTAGGAAATATATTCATCTTAATTATGTTGATCCATCCATAATGAAATGGGAAGTTTGGACCACCTCTCGAGATCGTGAGTTATCAACCTGCGAGAGGGAGTCAGATTTTCCTAAACCATGTTAGGGGGTTCTGAGATAGCTTAATGGCCAAATATTTAAATGACCTGGGAGTCCAGTATAAACCTAAAGGACTAATACCATTTTTGAATACCTTATGGTTTATTGGGAAAAATAAGGATTTGCTAGCATTCAATTTGTAATTGGACAGGTCACTAAATCTTGCTATTTCACTCAACAAAGCGGGACAGAAGATACGGGTGAGATAAATGTATCAACAAGTCATCTGCATATGCAGTGACTTTGATTTCATGACACCTAACCTTAATGCCTTGTATGGAAACATTATTGAGGATATTTTGAATGAGAGGTTCCAGATATAAATTAAATAACAGAGGAGATAAGGAATCCTGTCTAGTCCCTGAATGGAGTGAAAAGGGCTTGGAAGGCCCGTTCCAGAGATTCTTGCTGTAGGAGTTTTATAAAGTGTGGCAATCCAGGATATAAATAAAGAAGGAAATTGAAATGCTTCCAGAACTCAAACAAAAATTCCAATTCACTCGATCAAATGCCTTCTCAGCATCCAGGAGACCAGTCCTGCAGGAACTCGGCATCCCTGATAGCCGAGAAGACATGAGATAAGTACATAAGTGATCAGAAGATGAACACCCTTTCATAAATCCTACCTGGTTTATACCTATTAACTCAGGGAGAACTACTGTTAGCCCAATAGCTAATATCTTCGAGAGAATTTTAATATCCTGATTTAGAAGGGAAATAGGTCTGTAACTCTGAACAAGCTCAGGGTCTTTATCTGGTTTTGGGAGAAGAACAATCAAGGCCTCAAAAGGTGAGGATCAGCCTCCCCCCAGCTAAAATATGTTGAAATAAATGACAAAGTACTGGTAATAAGAGATCCTGAAAACTTTGTAAAATAGGGGAGAATCCTTGGGCCTGGGACTTTGTCTGCGGCAATTCGCTAATAACCTCAGCAATTTCCTCCTGTGATATAGGGTAACCAGAAAACCCTTGTGTTGATCTGTGAGGAGGGCAAATGGGAATCTTTCAGATAACTCTCCGTACTCCCAGGACAAGGGGATGCTCCATGTCACTGTACAAACTTGCATAGTATAGGGCAAATTCTTGCACTATTTCAGTGGAGATACTTTTAGGGACCCATCAGCCATTGCCCTGATTGGAGGGATAAATCTCATTGATTCTTGTTGCTTATCGCAATGCCAGTAGGTGCCCTGCCTTTTCTCCCTGGTCAGTGTAACTAGCTCTTGTCGAATAATAGCTAATTCCGCTTTTTCCCGAGTAGCTCTAAGTATCAATCTTTCAACACTAGAAGTTTTCTCTTGTCCTCATCAGGAGCATTAGTCAAAAATTATTTTCAAGTGACCTAATTTGAGACAATAAAGATATTAATTCCTTCTCCTGTGCCCTTTTCCTGCCCACCGCCATACTAATAAGGATCCCTCTCATGAAAGCCTTAAAGCCCCTCACAAAATATCCGGCTTTGCACTATCTAAAGGGTTGGATGAAAAAGGATTCAATTTGCTCCCTTATAAGCTTGCAGTATTTGACATCTTTGAAGTTGTTCATTAAGTTTCCATCTGGTTTCCTGTTAGGTAAATTAAGGAATGCTAATTTGCACAGTACCAATGAATGGTCGGAGATAGGGCCAGGTTGAATAAAGGAAGTCTTAACCCCAGGTAGTAAAACTGAGAAATAAATATGTAATCAATGCGGGACTACGAGCCGTGTGCCATTGACCTGAAGGTAAACTCCTAGAATCAGGGTGCAAGACACGCCATACATCATGAGCCTGCATTGGTCCAATAGGTCTTTAAAGCCTTCTGCCCCAGAGTAACCACTCCGGACCTCTACCTGACCTGTCCAGATTAGAATCTACTACTTGATTAAAGTCACCCCCAAAATAATCCTGATGGGAAGCATTGGAAGAATAACAGATATAAGTCTCATAAAGAACCCTGGGTCATCTATGTTAGGGGCATAAATACTACCGAGTAAAAGTGGAACAGACCAGAGAGTGCCTTTAACAAGGATAAACCTCCCTCAGGGTCTTTAATGACCTGTGTAGAAATGAAGGGAATACCCTGTTAATCATAAGCATGACCCCACAACTGTTAGTAGATCTGGGCATTATACACCAGGCCCACCTGTTGTCTCCTTAACTGTGAAGCTTCAGTTTCTAATAAATGAGTTTCCTGTAGGAAAGTTATCTGAGAATGTAATAAACTTAAATGTTTAAGAGCCTGATATTGTTTGTGTTTTTCCTGATCCCTTAACATTCCAAGTCATAAAGTAACTTCTTTGGCCATCTAATAATGGTAGTTAGACTTAATGTACTCAGCCCAGCACTCGGGATACATAATACCTGCAACCTTACTCCCATGGTTACTGCAGTAAAACCCTCCTCCTCCCCAACCCCCACATTTAACTCCTTCCCATCCTCCCCAACTGCCCTTCCCTAACAATACCCCAAATCCTGCACCACCCACCCAACCCTCTACACTGCCACAAGCAATGTTCAGCACAGTACTGGGTCTTTTCCTCCATCTCCGCCTCCCGATAATGCACCTCTGCTAATGGCAACAAATCCTGAATTCTCGGAAATTATTTGAAAAAATGAACAATATTGATTACCCCAAAATGAGGGAACGGCCTTGGCTTTCACTACCACAGCACCTATTGTAAGCATGATAGTGACCTGGTAAACGAGGTATACAACGAGAACCATGCATATCCCCAGTAACCTTGGAAACCAGAGTGAAACTGAGAATGAGAATTGAGATCAGCCTTGCCTCGTGGGACAGCTATGCAGAAACTAGAACCAGATCAGGAACCTAGTGAAGGGAATAACCATTTCCACAGACTGAGAGCAAAGATCGGGAGAAACCTTGCAACCGTGACTCAGGGAAGAAAACAGAAAACAAGTCTTCCCAGTGGCTACCAACCTCAGATTGCAAAAATCTCCTTAGGAAAATTTGTTGCCCTGCTGAGGTCCAACGAAAAGATTAAGGAGATCCCCTCGAATTAAGAGCTGCAATGCTATAATTACAAATGCATAGTACACCCTCTGGTGGCCAGATCCTGATACTAACATAGTGAAAGTGAGCTACAGAAAGCCCAAGACCGCTCTGATTTCCGATCAAACAAAATAAACATTAATCTTAGCCTCAGCGGAGACAAATTCTCCCTTCTATTGTATGTACAATACTGAGGATACTGTAACATGAAGCTCTGTTCCCCAAGTAAACAAACCCCGAGACCCCAAGTGTCTTTTGTCCTTAACGCGTTAACCCTCTGAGATTAGGGCCCAAGAAACTGCTAGCAGGCATGCCCTGCGCTGATCCCCCAGTCCAAGCCAGACAACAGGAATTTCTAATCCAACTCGCTCAGAACATCTCCTCAAAGAAGGAGAAAACAAAAGTTCTGATCCACAGCTCCAAGCAGCTCTTCATTCTGCAAACAAGGCCTCTCAGGGCTCTGAAACAGATCTGGTAGAATAGATTTAAGGCTTGTCAGGGTAACTGCAGGATCATCATAATTAAACCAGTATCCATTCACGTAAACTTGTAACCTGGCGGGTATCCCATCCTGAATTTCAGGACTGCCGCAATAATCTTAGACACAATGGGATGGGCGCTTTCCGCTTCAGATGAACCGAACCAGGCAAATCTTGTGAGATTCTCAGTTTCATATTCTCCCAACGAACCTCTTGTAAAGCTCTCACTTTCTGCAGAAAATGCTGTTTCTCTAGGAAATTAAAAAATGACAGATGATAAGGCAGAGGCATCCGGAGAAAGCTTAGGTTACAGCGACCTGTGAGCTTGCTCTATAATATATACTGGGCCGAAGGGAGAGGGCCAGCGACCCTCCACCAACTTCTGTGTAAATGCCACAACATGCTGGCCCTCTTCTCCCTCTGGTAGCCCAAGTATCACCACATTGTTTCTGTGGCTACGGCCTCTAAATCTTCAAGCTTGGCCTCAGGCGAGATAACTCTGATGTGAGACACCAATTCAGGATCGAGATTCTCTAACTTTTCTCCATCGAGACTATTCGAGCTGTGTTATCAGAGACAGTTAACTCATTCAGGCCTGGATATGCCTGTAGGTGGCATCTGAAAACATAGCTAGTCAGGCCAATAATGACTGCAGGCGTACTCAGCCGACTTTCACTCAAGCCTGGAATGTCTGAGAAGTCAGCATTTTCCTAAATATTAAACAAACCCAATTGCTTAGAATTATTGCACATCACCGCTAGAAAGGTAATTTTGTGCTGAATAGCTTTGCCACTGATACTTTGTGTCTATCACATATACTTTAGGAGTTATTCACATTTGTTTAAGGTATGATGTGCATGGTTGACATTTGTCTCTCAAGTCTCATCTAAGCTCCTTGAATAAATCTGAAAAACATGATTGTTTGGTATTTCAGCTAGTATATAATAAAACTGAATTGATTACAACTGATTGCATAGCACCATTGGAAAGGTAATTTTGTGCTGAACAACTTTGTTACTTGATCTTTGTGTGCAGCTCTTATGGTTCAAGGTATTTGCATGTTTGTGGCATGCGGATTATAGCTTGATTTTGCTAGAAAGGCCCAGGATACAGTGTTAGAGTAGACAGGACACAAGTGGTGGAGCTCTCAAAGAGCTTTTGTGGTGTGAATGAGTTAACCAAACTTCATCCAGTTTTCTAGAGAGATTTTTCAGGTCAATCGCCATTTCTTTCATTTCTTCACAAAAGGGCTTAAACTCTTCTAGGAACCTATTGAGCGTTAAAGGTTCTTGCTCTCCGACTTGGCTTGGAGGATCAGGCCTCTCTGGCCCATCGAGGAGCCAGAGGATTTCTTTGAGGCCTTTTGAGGAATAGCAGGGGAGTGTGCTTCTTTGGGGCTTTCTTCATGTAAGCCTCCATCCGCCGATCTAGCACTCAAACCAGATTTCCAGATTATTCAGATAGTACTAAATCTCCAAAGCAGAGGAAATGGAGAGATTTAAATGTCCAAAAAGAAGATTTAATGATCAGGAGGCAGGAGCTTCTTGAAGGAGCTTCTACTCAGCACTCTGCATCACGTGATCTCCCCGAAAATAGTCACTTCTGTGGCTATAGCCCACTCGATAAACAAAAACTAAATAAAAAATAAAAATAAATAAAATCTGTGAGCCTTTGCAGTCAGAGTTATTCACATATAAATCAGCCTGTAATTAAGGGTTGGGGCAGCCATACATTTTAGGCTCTTGATAGGAAATGATGTCACTGAGAATCTTGGCCATCTCCATTGACTGTAGGTTAAATAGGAAATTGTCTGTTTTATTAAGTGTGTTTCAATGTGTTATCACAACACTTTCCACATTTATAATAATTGTTTTGTATATGCATTGAAACTAGTGAGTTATCACCTTTATATTTCAAACTGTTAGTAAAATATTCCATCTTTAGGGTTGCTTTAACCTCTAGGCTATACTGCCAGCTGATCATCAAAACTACACTTCTCAAGGCTGTCTCTGTGGTGCCAACAGGTATTGGGGTCCCATATCAGGTTTTCTAAACCCTGTCTGTGTTCTTTTCAGTACAGGTTTCTGGGGCTGCCACAGCACCAACTTCTGTCTTTTCCATGTCCTCTCTTATAGCCCTTTCTCTTACAATTTCAGGAGTGAACTCAGGTCTGGGTATGTTCATGAAAATGGTGTACCAAAGTGTGACATGAAGATCAAATTTTTAAATTCATAATTTATCAAGTTTTAAATGTATTTTGAGATACCATGATCAAACCAGTAAAACTGACCATGTGGTAGATAACTGCCTTGATGGTTCCTGTGAACAAGGCAGCTCACCGTGGTGTATGTACAGCAGACACCGTGGTGTATGTACGTGGACACAACATGGTTGTGATGTGTGTACATGGACACCAATCAGCTGCTGTACTTGAAAACAAAAGTTACTAGTAAGAAGCACATCGATACATTTCAACGTGGTTTAAAATACCATGATAAAACTGGTCAAAAGTGGGCATGTGGTAAGATAACTGACTTAAAGATGCCTGGTAACAGGACTGCTCACTGTGGTGTATGTACAGCAGACACCATGGTGTATATCGTGGACACTGTGGTGTATGTACGTGGACACTGTGGTGTAAGTACATGGACACCAAACATTTCAAAATAAACATTCTGAAAAAAAAAAAGAGGCAAACAGTACAATCCAGCCCTTGGCACTCCTGGTCCTCCAGTCCAGCAGTATGATTGAGAAACTTCCTGAAAAATGTGGTGTTTGTATTCTAAAGGCAACACTGTGGTGTTTGTGTGGTAGATGCTGGCAGTGGACACCAAGCACTTTCAGCGTGATAGTCCAGTGGCAAGAAGGGCTAAGAACTCTGGGCGGAACCTTTAAGCAGTGATCTGAGCACTCCCTACCACATCACTGTGAGGCTTCCATAGGTTACTAAGGCTGGTTCACAACTCCTGACCGTGGTGTATGTACATCTTCAGAGCTGGACACCATGGTTGGGGTATGTCAAAAGTCATTCGGGAGGAGATGGGGATTAGGATATTAAAACAACGGAGAGGTTGTTTACACAGTATGGGATAGGGAAGGAGCGAGTGAATTAAAAAACTGCAATTTTAGAGCAAACAGCTGCAAACTAAATCAGAACTGTGCCTGGCCTTGTGGACACCGTCAGCACATTCACCAGGAGTTTGCCTGCAAAACATTAATATCCCTTGAACACTACTGGGCTGTAAACTAAAATAAATAAATAAAACTCAAGCCACCTTGGATTTCAACACTGATTTATTTACAAATAATTATTATTTCCAGGAGTACATACAGTACAAATGTCATATGTTTTAATGTCACATTTCAGCCTAGAAATACATGTCACCTTTTGGATATTACGTATAAAAAACAAAAAGCTGCTGTGCTAGGATTTTCATTTTATGTTTTTATCTCTGCTCAGTATCAGCAACAACCCAATATACTAATTTTTGCTACTAACCACTTGTTGTGCCAGTTATAGGCTGGAAAGTTAAAATCTAAGTTGGTACTCTGTTTCTATGAACATACCCATCTACAAGATGCAAATGTGACTATGTACCTACTGGTCTGGCATCATGGGGCCAGCCTTGGAATATAAAGTTTTTGATTATCAGCTAGCAGTACAGCCTAGAGGTTAAAGCAAAGAGCTATGAACAAGCTTCATTCATCCAGCAGAATGGGGTTTTGATTCCATCATGTGCTACCTGTATATTGTGTGACTAGAGCTAGTCACTTAACCTCCCTGTGCTCCCAAAACACACCCAGGAACAAGCTATAGCTCAGTGTGCCTTTTCTGGACAAAGACAGTAAAAACAATCTGAACATTGTTATAATTCTGAAAATATTATGTTCTTTCTATCCAGATTTGACTTGAAATGAAAAACAGGACACCATTACTTGTTTATTAATTGCAGAAACACATAGATGGATAACACAGTTAAAATGTGCATAACCTGAAATTCATTATTAAAAGAGTATTTTACTTTTGATGAAGTTAAAAGTATAACAGTTTCTTACTGAAATACTTTGGATGGAATGGGATTTTCTACCGTAAAGGAAAAAAAATCAATCTGGTTGATCCTGATGCGATACTCTTCAAGCATGTCTTACACTCTGCAGCTATGCCGACGTACCACAACTTTCAGAATGCCATTCCCACTGTGATGTAAAAAAGAAAAAAAAACACAAAGGATGAGACAGATGTGGTGTGTGTGTGTGTGTGTGTGTGTGTGTGTGTGTGTTCAAGTTCAAGTTTATTGTAGGAAAACTCTGTTGAGCAAGCTCATTCACAAGAGAGGTCCTGAGATGAACATACAGTCAAATACATTAAGAAAATTACATATTATTACATAGTGTGCATAAAGAGCTCCCTGGATACACAAAGTTCATGATGGGAGGTGACACTAATTATAAGACAATACATAGCATACATAAGTTTCACCAGATAAAATAATGTTCCTGGAGAAAGTAACAGTAATTACATAACTGTACCTAGCATGCTAAAAGAGTTCCATCAGATACACTGTTGATGGTGAGAGAGTAGAGCTAGTTACATAGAGAGAAGGAGCCTATGATACCATGTGGTAGCTAAATGGATGCCCCAAAATGACATCCAGTTTAATGACAGTTACAGGTGTCTTTTAATTTGACCATGGCTAACCTTTTAAAAAGTTAACAGGGACGCTACTGGATAATTTCGGACAGGATTGTAACCGATTCCAAATAGTTGGCAGGAACATGAGATAGCGCATTTGCCAAAGGAAGCAGGGTCCTAGGTACATCGAGGAGGAAAATCAGACTTCCTGAGGGAGTAAACAAAGTGTGATATGTGTACTAAGGAGGTTAGGTATTGCGGGAGTTTGTTCAGAAGAAGTTTTAGAGTCCAGATACCAGCATGGTGTGACCGTCTAACTGGTCATGAAAACCAACTGTGGCATATAGATCACAGTTGTTACACAGGTCCCTGCACCCTAATTGGTACCCTCAGAGGTACACTGTAGACAGCTAATACTTAGGTATAGGTTATACTAATATTTAGGGCTAAGGGCATCTACCGTATAAGAGTAGATGTCAGGATATGAATGCATATTGTTATAATACACTTTGCTTGCTAATACACATATATTCTGCCATGTATTTTCTGTGTATTTCTTACTAGTCAGATGCCAAGACACCTGTGTCCTTGAAGTAATTATAATATGTAAGATGGCATTGCCATCTTTTGGTGATTTGTACTACTACACTGAGTTATGTAAGACTCTGTATAAGAACTCTTTTGTTCTCAAACTGATGACTTTACAGAATTGTATAATGTTATCTTGGACCGTGGAGCCACCTCTGAGTTGTAATAGGGCTCATCTCTGTAACTAGAAATGTCTCTATCTTTTGGTAACCATAGTAATTATCATAGGTATATAATGTAATGCACAAGCTTTACACCTCGGAGCCAAGGACCCGAGGACAACAGAGAAACCTCGAGGTGTAGGGAGCAGCTTAGCACTGGCTCCCGGTTCGTGAGTAAGAACTGCTTAGGGCAACTGTGATTTATCTCTTGGTAGTAATAAACTTGTTTATTACTCTAATGCAACGTGTCCATGATTACTTGCATTCCCAATATCGTACAAGAATCTGAAAGTGACGTTTAGACCTCTCAACACAGTGCTGGGTTTGAGGTGGGAGTTTGTAATAAAATGAAGAGGTGGTGGTAGAGAACATCTAGCTTATGAAGACTGGTAAGTACTGAGGAGTTGTAGATTGTGTCACCGTAATCAAGAAGGGGAGGAATGTGGCCTGAACCAGTCTGGTTCTAATCTCCGTGGAAAGAAGGACCTGTTATGGAAGAAAAAGCCTAACCTGGCTTTTAGTCTTTAGACAAGTCATCAAGATGATCATTGAAGGAAAGCTTGTTGTCGGCCAGAAACTGAGATATTTGAACTTTAAAATGATTTCCAATTGTTCACCTAGGAAGTATTTATAAGTTGTTAGGTAAAACAGGATTAGCAGAGGGAGAGTACATGGGTGAAGGATCATGGCTTTCATTTTCTTGGCATTGAGGAGCAACTTTGCATTAATTAGATTATTTTCTAGTTATGCAAAGTCAGCTTGAGAGTGTCCTAACTCCTTCCAGTGAGGGACCAGATGTGTACAGGACTGTGTCATCTGCAAAAAATGCAAGTGAGACTTGGTAATCTGGTGGTCAAGATTGTTTATATATAGGGAAAAAGGGCGGGGCCTAAGATAGATCCCTGTGGGACACCCTAGCAGTAGGTATGGAGGACAAAACAAATCTCCTGTTTTAACTTTCTGAGTCCTTCCCGTCAGGTAACTGTTGAACCACTGAGTTGTGGATGGGGTAAAGCCTAGGTTAGTAAGCTATGCACTAATAAATTGTGGTCTATGGTGTCACAAGCTTTACTAAGATCTAAGAATACTACACCAGTGGTTTTCTTAGAGTCCATTGCAGAGACCAGTCATTAGTAACCTTGGCCAGAGCTGTAGTGGTGCTGTGATTTGGTAGCTGGATTGGAAGGTTTAGAGAGATTGAGTTTCAATATGGTTTTCAGTTGCGCATAGATCAGTTTTCAAAGGCTTTTGAGAGGATGGGCAGTATTGAAATGGGCCTATAATTATTGAGATCAGGGATCATCTGACTTAAATAAGGGAGAATTTGAGCAGATTTCCAACACAAGGGAACAGTAGTGGTTGAGATAGAAAGGTTGAATATATGAAGTATTGGGGCGGTAAGGTAGGCATAGCCAAGTTTTAGGAATATTGGTTCTATTCTATCTTCCTGGCACGTTTTTAGTATCCAGGTGAATAAGTAAGTCCTCAACTTCCTTAAAGCTAAGAGGAGCAGCTGAAATGAACAGGCTGGGGTATACGTTGATGCATTCATGCTATCTAGGTTCTTTACTTGGATGGCATATGAGAGGAATCAAACGCTAGGCTGGCAGCGATGAAGTGGGAATTAAGTTCTTCTAGTATTTGATGGGTACTTTCTATAGCTGTTCCGTTGATGTGGATCTTAAGTGGAACAGATGGGGCAGTTGGTGACCCTCGATTGACTAAGGGTCCTTCAGATTTTGTAAGAGTTCCCTTTGCCTGTTCTAGGGTAGAGACATAGTAGTTTGATTTGGTTGCGTGAATCGTTTGGCATAAGCATTCTAGCTACTCTAAATGCCTGCCAATCTAGGGTCTCTTGATGCACCAGAGGGTGCTCTGGGTGTGTGTGTATGGTGCGTGTGTGTGTGTGTGTGTGTGTGTGTGTGTGTGTGTGCATGTGCATGTGTGAGGTGTGTACATGTAAGTTTGTGCATATGTGTGTGCGTGTGGAGTGTGAAGTGTATTGTGTGTGTGTTAGTGAAGTCTGTGTGCATGTGAGTGTGTGTCCGTGTGAAGTGTGTGTGTGTCGTGTGTATCTCTGACAAGTGGTGCACTAACTGAACTGTGCTGAAAGGGAAAAAATTAGCACCATTAATTAAATAAAATAATATATGGGTGGGTGGGTAAAAACAAATTTTGCACACACCTCAGTGTGGGATGCTTTTATAAACCACTTGGACTTGGCCATTGGGTTTAATGTAGCATCCACACCTTGAGTGTGTGTAAAATTTGGTTACACACACCCATATATTATACTATATTTTAATAATGCAGTTCAGATTATGCTTTTCTTAAACAATGTTGTCCATTCATGTGTTTTGCAGTTAATAAACAATTAATGGTGTCCTATTTTTTCTTTTAAGTCAAATCTGGATAGAAAGAACATAATATTTTCAGAATCATAACACATGCTCAGATTGTTTTACTGTCTTTGTCCAGGAAAGGCACACAGTTATAGCTTGTTTCTGGGTGTGTTTTGGGAGCACAGGGAGGTTAAGTGACTTACTCTGGTCACACAATATACAAGTAGAGCATGATGGAATCATACCCCATTCTGCTGGATGAATGAAGCTTGTTCACAGCTCTTCATTTTAACCTCTAGCTTGTACTGTCAGCTGTTAATCAAAACTACACATTTCAAGGCTGGCCCCATGATGCCAGACCAGTAGGCATGTAGCCACATTTGCATTTTGTAAACCTAAGTTCACACCCAAAATTGTAAGAGAAAGGCTATAAGACAGGGAGTGGAATAAGACAGAAGTTAGTGCTGTGGCAGCCCCAGAAATCTGCACTGACATGAACACAACCAGGGTTTACAAATCCTGATATGGGGCAATATCTGTTGGCACCACAGAACCAGCCTTGAGGTATGTAGTTTCTAATGATCAGCTGGCAGTATAGCTCAGAGGTTAAAGCAATCCAAAGATGGATTATTTGTACTAACAGTTTGAAATGTAAAGGTGATAACTCACTAATTTCAATGCACATACAAAACAATTATTATATGTAGAAAGTGTTGTAATAACACCTTAAAACACACTAATAAAACAGATGATTTCCTATTTAACCTACAGTCAATGGAGGCCAAGATCCTTGGTGACATAATTTCCTGTCGGAGTCTAAAACATATAGCTGCCCCAGCCCTTAATTACAGGCTGATTTACATATGAATAACTCTGGACTGCAAAGACTCACAGATAAACACAATTGCTCGCTCAAATTAATGATAAACAGTTCCTCTTTAACAAAAAAAGTTCAACATAATAGCGGATATACATTCTCTGCATCTGCTTTTCCAACTCTTTTTGGGCTATTGGGGCATCTTGGTCGAGGGTGACCCTTGTGTCAGCCATGTAACCCTGCACATGCTAAGTGCAGTAACTCTTCTTAATGAACTCCATGCAAGCTTCATAATACTAGATCTACCTAATCTTCTGAGCAGGCTGGGGGAGGGTTGAGGAGAGGAAAGAGAGGGCATGGAGGATCCTTGGATGACAGTGATGATGGCAAGTGTGGGGGATGAATGGGAGCTGGACTCTCTCATCCATATAGCTATGGAGTTGTTGAGTAGCAGTCCCATCAGTGCCCTCCACGTGGAGCTGCGCCCATCCCAAGATTATTGCCCTACTGTAAGGCCATAGTTGAGGGGCAGCAGAAGCCCCTAAGCTCACCTGTTGGATTTGTAGAAACAGACTCCCCATCTTGTCCCCTGTCTGTAGAAACCTGTGTAGACAGGGGTTAGGTCCATTCTTTCCCGGACATAAGTTCCCCGTGATATCCCTCACCTGTCCCTCCTGATTTCGGGTCAATAATAATAATTGGTTCCTCTCCCCCAGAGCAGCACCTGACAGAGATTGGCTCATTATTTGCAAGGACAGTAAAGGTGCCACAACACCACTGCCCATCAATTCTTATGACAGAACAAGCTGTTCATGGCACCTCACTATCCACACTTTATTATTATGAAATCATCCAAACCAGCAAGGTACCAATGCACCCTGGGGGAACCCGCCCTGTTGATTCCCTCACAGATATCGAGAGGCACAGGTGAGGAGGGTGAAGACATAATGCACTCCCTTCCATACCTTTCTGCTGCTGTCCATGTCTCTAGGAGCCACCCTCCTGTATCAGAGGTCTTTGAGCCACTGCAGTGAAGCTGCAGCACTAACTCTTCATCAGCTTCTCCTGGGTGACTCCCCAAAATTACAAACTTCATTAACAAAGTGGCTGTTTGGGGACAGCTGCTCCAACTGTCATGAGATCCAGCCATGGTTCCTTGGCAATGCAGTCTCGGTAAGGGCTGAATGCGTTGTGTTGTTTAATATGAAAAACAAGCAGTTCCCCAAACTCCTGCTACAGCTCTCAATACCATCAGCAAAATTAGGAGAGTAGCACTGAGAGGGGTGGCAGCTGGCAGGTTTGGGGGCAGCACTCTCCTCCTAGAATACCACCCATGTGGGCTGAAAGAGCCAGTGCTTCTCTGGGTCTTTAAGTCTGTGGACCCATGGGACCTCTTCTGGCTCCCAGAAGTTAATTAAATTTTTTCCTTCCAGAAACCTCCATAAGAAGGATAAAGGGGACATAAGAGAGAGAGAGAGAGAGAAAGAGAAAGAAAACCCTTTACTCCATCAGTTTCCCCATAACTCCCACAATCCCTGCCTCCCTATACAATATACCACCCTTCCCTTTACTCCAACTTGAAAACAGCTCTAAAATTAACCTTATTGTCTGAGCTCAGGTCTGAGCTGCTGAATGCAGACTTCTCATCTGGTCAGTGTGAAGCGTCATCGCCTCTGCATATGTGGTTCCACAGGTGCTGAACCATGCACCAGCTCCTGTATCCTGGATTCATGCCTAGAGTCCTTCTCATCAATGTAGAACAAATATGTTTCAGCATTCAGGGTTCTATGGTGCAGGGATTTAAATTTGTTCTCAGAGTTGCTACCGAGGACTTGTAGGTAGAGATTTCCATAAGGACCCACTCATCATGCTTTCAGCTCCTTAAATCCCATTGTTGAGATCAGGCCACTTTGTTTGTCTCCTGGTGCCCACCATTGCCAGTTCTTGGCCCATGAGACTTGTAGCTCTCAGCAGTTTTAAAGTATATTATTGGTGTCACAAACCCACTCAGCAGGTCAGCCCTCTACTCCCAAAGTGCCAACCTCCGAGTGCAGTCTTGTGAACAGTTAACAGAAACAGGGTAACCCTCCTGTCTGTTTTGTGGGTTTGGATCAAACTTTGGTCTCAGTTCTGGGGTTCAAACTGTGAACCTCTTGCTAGCATCACATATGCACAGGCCAGATATCTTTGCCTATGGGCACCTAACCAGGTGTACAGAAATGAACCCTTAAAAACTTTAATAAAGACCTCAGATTAAAATACTTACCTTTTTCCAGTTTGGTATCACCATTCAAGCTTATGTACAGTGTCTGTTAACCATATATACTTCACTTGTAAAGGAAAGAAATTCAAAGACAGACTGAATAGGCTCAAAAATAGAGGTTTACTAAAGTAGATAAAAAATATGTAAAACATAAAATATAGAACTATATATTGCAAGAACCATACAAATCTTTTAAAAGAACAAGGTTTAAACAGTACAATTCCTACTACAGTACTTAGATTTTGTCTCTCTCTGTCTCTGTCTCTCTCTCTCTCTCTAAATACCTGCTTAAAGTGCTCAAGGATGTTTCTTTGTCAGAGTGTAGATGAAAGTCTCTGAAGGAAAACAGAAATTCTGTTTAAAAGCTGGCTTTGCCACCTCTTTGCATGAGGTCACCTAGCTCCTCCTCTGTTTATTAAGAATCATACACCCAGGATATTTTATCATATTAGAAGGTAAGATAATAAGGTTACATCAACAGAAATTCCTTTCCCATGAGACTTCCTCAATCAAGTCTGTAAATTTCTTTCATCTATAAGCAGTATCCTCTCTCACACAGACATCAAAGCATTTCTGATTTTGCACCAGGGTGCCATATAACCTACACTCTTCCCTAAACACCATAAAGTTTATGATTTATCTTGACAGTTAAGTATATTCTAGCCTGTAATTAGCTTCTGGCCTTCCAGGTAACATCTTATATCTAAAACCTGCGTGTTATCTCACATGCTGTTTTAACATTCTCATGCGATACAGTCCATAACACATTTTTATATTACAGAAAAATGATACAGTGATAGAACCAGCTGTCCAAGTGTCACAATTGGTACCAAGCTTGCTGTCAGGATCGGGTTTGTTTCCTTCGTTAAAGAGGATTTTACCATCCGTTCATGTGTTGATTGCCCGCTCTGCCAGCGATCTGTTTTTCAGATTTTAATTGCTTGCTTTGGGAGAGTTCTTACTCAGGCTGCCATTCCTCCTAAAGCCGCACATGTCCCCAGATTAGCAGCCCTAAAGACAGATAGGAACCCAGGACCAGATGGGATGCATCCAAGGTTCTCAAGGAATTGGCAACGAACTAATTGAAGGGTAGTGCCAGAAAACTGGAGGGTAGTGTACATAGTCCTGTTCTATGAGGGGAGGACGAAGCAATCCAGTTAGTACAGACCTGTAAGTCTTACCTCTATTGTGGGAAAACTGATGGAGACACTAGTCGAAGAGGAATTCATGGGCCGCCTGGAGAACAATGAACTCCATGATAGTTAATGACACAGGTTTGTGGTGGGAGGTCTTGTCAGACCAACCTGATAGAGGATAAGGGCCACACTATAGATTTACTCTGCTTCAATTTCAGCAAACGTTCAAGTTGATAACTCATAAAGGTTGCTGAAGAAGTTAGAGTATCTGGGTGCAGTGAAGGACATATTTTATTTATTTATTTGTGTAATAGTTGATAACTGGAAAGCACCATGAGCTGAGGCTCTTTTCAGGTGTGACCCAGGGATGGGAAACAAATGGCAGAAAAAGGCACAAAGGCAGTATAACAACACATAGAAAAGAGAACATGTCAAGGGTCGGGGTTACAAGACCCAATTGCAGTTACATATTTAGATTGGTGAGAAACTGTTTGGAAGGGAGACAGCAGAGGGTTTTGGTTAATGGAGTCAAATCAGAAGAAAGGGAGGCCACCAATGGGGTGCCACAAGAATTGGTCATGGGTCTAGTTCTTTTCAATATGTTCATCAGCAATATGGAGAATGAATCCAGTGTAAGATGTATCTCTTTACAGATAACACTGCACTCTCTGGCAAGGTAGATGGTGGGTGGAGGGTTAGGAAGATGCAAAGAGACTTGCAAAGGCTCGAGAGGTAGTCAAAGATTTGGCAGTTGAAATTCAATGCCAAAAGTGCAAGGTGATGCACATATGGAACACAAATGCCATGACATAGTATTGTATGGGAAGGGAAAAGCTGGGCTTCCGAGAAAGAAACCTAGGAATCATCATCAGTGACTCCTAAAACAATCAAGCCAGTGTAACAAGGCCTACAGTAAAGCAAACTGTATGCTGGGGTGTATAGGATGCAGTATTGTAGCAGAAGGAAGAAGGTATTACTACTTCTCTGTAGATCACTGGTGAGGTCCCACCTGGAGTACTGTGCCTAGTTCTGGAGTTCTTGCCTAAGGAAACAAGAAGACAGGCTAGAGACAGTGCAACATAGGGTGACCAAAATGATTCAGGGTTAGCAGGGCAGATCTTATGAGGATAGGCTCAATGCACTGAAAATATACTTGCTGGAGACCAGACAAGAGAGGGAGAAGTGATGGAGCACTGTGAGCAACTATTTAGCATAAGTAGTGCATCAAGAACATGGAAACAAGTGGAAACTAGTGGGGGAGGTTTAGAGGGAAGTAAGAAAGTTTTATTTTATAGAAAGGGGAGGAGCCATGGAACAATCTGCCAGCTGATGTGGTGGTTGCTAAAACTATCAATGGCTTCAGACATTGATAGGACAGAATGAAGGGCTTAGTGGTTGCTTAGGGTCGTGGCAGTAGGGCGGAGTATGGGGTTGATAGTACTGAGTTAGAAGCAAAACCCTGTATAGACAATAGATCCCGGTTTGATAGGGTTTTATTGGGAAGACTGGATGGACCAATGATCTTTTCTTCTGTCTTGTTCTATGCTTCTATATTTCTAAACACAAAACAGTAATTATAAATCATGTTGTCTTATCATAAAATAAAAATAATTACACAAAATGAATAAACAGATTTTATATTACATTACTATCACCATCATATTATTTATCATAAATATATATATATATATATATATATATATATATATATATATATATATATATATATATCACATAACATACACATAAAATAAAAGAATACACACTAATATAAATTAATAATCATAATATAATTACTGGTGACCATAAATATCAACTGGATTACTGTTTTGTTAAAAATGCATATCAACAATTTCAGGTTATTATGCTCCAAAGGCAATAATAATCTGAAATCTGGTTGATATGACACTCATAATAACCTGAAATTTGGTTGATATGACATTCGAAAAGAAAAGACTTTGAAACTGTTGCATTCCATTGTTTCACAAAATGTATTTCAACTGCAGTATTTTAAACTGCGTTTTATTCATGTACAGTTCAATTTCTTCAAAATAAAATTGCACTCTAGCTAAAAAAATATTTTTCTTGCAATCTGCTTAAAATACAGTGTAAACCGTCATACCAGCAATTATAAAAATAAAGGATAGGTAAGTTTGATGTCACAGATTTTTTCACACACCCTTTGTGTATGATGACCACATAAACCTCTCAAGCTCAGCCTCTCGAGGTTTATGGGTCATCACACAACTTGTATGCAGGAAAAAATCCATAAACACATACTTACCTATCCATTATTCTCATATAAAAAGATCATTATAAAATCTATGGCACTGCAAGGAGAATATAGTATTATCATGAGGTAAGGTAGAGTCAGAGACTATAGGGATATACTGTATGCCTTGAGGGCAGCAATGAATAGCAACTATAAATATAGTACTGATTGGTTTGTGGCAGTCTTAGTGTGCTTTGCAGACTCTGTCACAGCAGCACAAACAGTAAACCACAGATGATGAATGAAAACAGCAACTGCCACAAGTCAGCTCTTGTAATTCATATTCATTGCTTACTCAAGGCTCCTTCTCCTGTTTTAGACTGTTTTACCCTATGCTATTAACTGCATTGGGAACTGAAGTGGTTCAGTCAAATTGCTGAAGCCAAAGATGAATTTCCAGGCCCCAAGTTGATGCAGATCCAAGGCTGACTCTGACTTACATCTCTCATCCCTAGGTTGTGGTACCCATTGGCTATGCATCCCTGTTTTAGAAACATTGGAAATGCTAAGCAAAAAGACCCAGGGTCCATTGTTCACCTGCCATCCAGACAGCTGCAGCATTCAGTATTATGTGAACTTGCTGTAGCCAATGTTTAGTGGGATGTGGTGACAATAAATTTAATAGGCTTTGGCACCATAGAGCTAAAACTGCCAGAAGCAGAAATCCCTGGAACTCATGTTCAGGTGAGCTGCCTGTTTACAGTCAGGCATATTAATTCTTCTGCCATCATAATTTGAGTTAAATAATGCACCAAGTAATGAAATTCACCATGATAAACTGATACATGCTAATCTTAAAGATTCAACAGTCCCCTTTTCCTCCTGTATACTGAAAATGAAAATGCACAAAGGGAACACTCACCCAATCATCCATGCTGCAGACAAATTGAGGACACAGACGCATTTACTCAATGCACCCAGAAAGCACAGAGACAACTCAATTAAATGCAAGGTAGCTCACCTATTCACTCAGAGAAAGGCAGCACAGTGAGTGAATAAATGAGCTATCTTTCTTTAATTGAGCAGATTTGTGCTTTGCCTGGATGCATCATGTAATATAGTTTGTATCTTGAAAGTTCTCCAACTTAGGCAATGTTTGCCTGATTGGAAGAGAGCAGTCTGAACTCTTAGAAACAGACTTATGGCCATTCACACTCTTTGTCTTACAGGGTCTGCCACACCTTTGGGGTACCATCCAGAGATACCATGAATGCACATTGAGAAAGAAATGAATTTCACTATGATAAACTGAGCCATACTGATCTTAAAAGACTCAGCACTCCCCTTTCCTCCTGCATCCTGAAAATGACCATTATAAGAAACTTCTCCAGCTTAAGTGATATTTTTCCACCCCACAGCCTTTCTGCTTTCAAGTCAGCATGTGTCTAGTAATTCACTGGGTCAGTGAGTGCCTAAGTATTATGGATGGGCCAAATCCCTGCCCTCTAAACCAAGATGCATGGAACTGCAGTTGATCAGTTTATGCAAACCCTGAACCAAATACTGCTGGCTTAGCTCAGATCCAGCCATGTATTTTCCTCCACCAGCCACCTTTCTTGCATGCCTGTCATGTCACATGCACGTGAGGCTGAGGAGGAGCACAGTATGTGCCTGTGAGCCTGTATATCCCAGTATGCACATGCACAAAACCAGGTATATACACAGGCTTCGCATGTTAGCTTGGTGCCATTTAGTGCCAGCAGCATTGGATGGGAGTAAGCTGACTGGCGTGCAGAAAAACATTGATTCAGCACTTCAATTGGGTGGACCGATTAAGCATAGTGGTGGTGGGGTTTTTGAGTGAAGGGAGGGGACTCAGAGCTGGAGGGAGGATTACAGAGTGGAACTCCTCAGTGAAACTAAAATTGACACCTAGAGGGTCTGGGAGAGCTGGGTGGGTGGTGGGCTGCTGCAGTGTACGTGGGGTTCAAGGACTTGTCTTCTGCAGCCAGGTCAGATAGAGGGTAGACCATACCTCTAGATTAGAGAAAAGTTAAAACTTAAAAAATAAAACACAGAAAAAAAAATAACAGGGGAACTGGGTGGATGGTTGTGGGGTGGGCTGGTTGTACAAGAAGCCGGGCCTTAGCTCTCCTAGTCCTGCTACTGTCCTGTTGTTTTGTAGTTTAAAAGTGAAAGAAGAGAACAGCAAGAAACAAAGGAGTCAAAAACTTCAAAGTACATTCTGTGACCGTATGTGTGTTGGGGTGGACTAGTGACTTCATCGTGATTGGGGGTCGAGGAGGAGGAACAGAGGGCTCCTCAGTTAAACAAAACCTAGGGGGCTGGGAGAGCTGGGCGGTGGTGGTCTCCTGTGGTGCACATGGGGCTTAAGAACTTGTCTTCAGCCAGGTCACTGATCAGACAGTACACCATTCCTCCAGTGCAAATGTTAAAACTTTAAATAAATAAAATAAAAGACACAAAAAAACCCCACAAGGATAACTAGGTGGGGTGTCCTGGTGGTACATGAAGGCAGTGTCTAGTGTCCCAGTCCTGCTGCCTTCCGTTTGGCAGCTTAAGAGTAAAAGAAAAGAACAACAAGAAAGCAAAGACTGGAATGTCCACTTCGTGACTGTGTGTGTTGGGGGGGGGTTTAGTGACTTCATTGTGATTAAGAGAGGGGACTCAGAGGGAGGATTACACCAGGAGGACTCCATGTTGGGAATTAAAAAAAAAAAAGGGGTCTTGGGAGAGCTGGGTGGGCAGTGGGCTGCTGGTGCACGTGGGGCCTCAGTTAAGGACTCTTCAGGTCAGACCATTCCTCCAGATCAAAACATAAAAAAATTAAAAATTGTAATCACCCTCCCGGTGTCTAGGGGTATGCTAAGTGGTAAGCGTGCATGGGGAAGGGCACCACAGCAGAAACTACAAGATAACTTACTGGGATGGCTGGCATTGATGCAGTTCATTGGTGCAAGGGTGCAGGCATCTCTTTTTTTTTTGTAGATTTTTTTTCTCTGGTCAACAGCTGCCAGAGCATCTCTAGGCAACCCACTTGAGTGGACTTTACCGCCAAGCCTGAACCCCTCCTGACCGAGGAATCAGATGTTGGATCCCTCCCAACATGGGGCCCTTACAGAGGAGGGGATCTGGAGGGTCAAACTGGGTCAGGGTCGGCGGTGGGTGTGTGGGCCAGTCACTTGGGTCCGCCCCCATAGCAGCTGGAGTTTTTCCACCTTGGCAGTTTCCCCTGAGATGCAGATGTGCCATGATGTCAGTGCATGGAGGACACGCTCCCGCCTCCTCCCACAGATGTCCGCCACCTCATCCCTTGCGCAACCTCTGCCAGAATATTTCTCCCAGTCTTCACGGGAGCCACTACGTGGTGGAGGGTCTCCGGGATCCCACCCCTGGAGAGAGAGCAGTCCTCCTGGCCAACCCCTGGTGCCCTGGGTTCACTCCCAAACCCAGGTCACTGGCATGATGCTAGATGTGGCGCCCAGCTCCTCAATCCTCAGTGCCACTCGCTGGCTGGGGTGCAAGCATCTTTAGGTGCTGGGCTGCAATAAACTCAGAGTTAGAAGCCACAAGCAGTTCAGGTCAAAGTCAAATACCTGAAGGCCACACAAGAATAAAATTAACCAGGGGATCCCATTTAATTTACAAATCAGCCACTCCATGGAGCAAGCAGGTTTAACAGAAATTAATATTCCATCCTGACCATTAGGGTCACAGAGTTTGTTAGTGTTCATTTGGCCGATATGGCCCCACTTACTAGGGTGGCTTTCTTCTGTGCTGAGATAACCTCATGGCTTGAAAGCAGCTTTTCTCTGGGCCAATATGGCCTCCCAAAAATAAAGGCAGCAGGCAGAAACTGTTCTCCCCTACATCTCTCGGCTCACTACAATCTGAATCTTGGACCCCTCAGAGGCAAGCCAATTCAGATTGGCACTACTCTCTCTCTCTCTCTCTCTCTCTCTCTCTTCAGTTTCTCTAGAAATTGAGTCTAAGTGGGTGACTTCACCAAAAGAAATGCAGGCAAACATCCCCAGCATGGCTGGCATGTCCAAAATGGGCATATATGGCTCGTGGCGGTGCTGCAGATCCCAGCTCCCATGGGACCCTCCACCTCTCTGACTCCCAGATCTCTTCCACAGACTCCCAGGCATGGCTGTAGCCTGCTGGTCCACTTGGGAAACTCTTCTCCAGTCTCTTTCTCTTTCCCTCCAATCCAGCAAACAAGTAGAACCATTTTTACTGAGCCTCACATCTCTGCTCTCTGCTCCGTTACTCCTTCTCCCAGACCCACAGAATGTTTTTCTCTCTGCAGGGGTGCATATCAAGGACCTACAAACTGTGGACCAGGCTGACTGCCGCTGCCATATCCACCCACTGGACGCCCAGGCACCCAACCCAAGAAACCACTTTAACTCTCTGAGAGCAGGCAATTGGCCCCATGCCCCCATAGCTCTCACCTACCTGACTCCTTTCTTACTCGGTGGGTTCTCCCTCTTCAGCCCACCAAAAGCTTCCTTTATACCCTGCATCCACCGTGACCTCCCAACCAGCAGAAGACCTCGCTGTGTGACAGAGGGATTAACTATTTAATTTCTGTCCCAAAAATAACCTAAAGTGCACAAACTGTACACTCCCAAAGGAGGGGTTACAAAATAAACAAGATTTTTTCAATGCCAACTGTTGCTTGCTGTCATTAGCAGTGGAAGTGCAGGAGTTAGACAGATGCGGTATAGAAACGGCAATGAAGTATTGAACTGACGCCAACTCCACCCCACCCTGAAGAGATGGACAGGCATTGGGGTGTGCCTTTGAGTCATCACCGGTCACAACATTTCACCTCACCCTACCCTGCAGACACTTACAGGTGTCAAGGTGTGCTTAGGTGTTAAGACTTTACACTCACCTCATTCCGTGAAATACGCTGAAATGTGTGCAGTATAGGAGAATGGGGTGAACTCTGGGTCTAAAGGGTCCAAGGCAAACCTCGATGCCTGCCACTGGCTGCAGGGTGGGGTGGAATGGCATGAGCATTACTGTCGACAATCCCAAATCACACCCCTGCTGCCTGTCAGTCCCTACAGGGCAGGCGTTACAGTTAAAACCCTAACACCCTGGGCGTTTCTTGGTATTTTACTCCAAGTTTTCAACATGGGCTTTTGTGACCCCACCACATAAACAGTGACACTATTAGTCTGTTAGCCGAAAGGTGATTTTGCACAGCGCTACTGCGCCCATGGCACCATAGGTGCAAAACACATTTCGAACAGGATGAAAAATGACACCTGTACTGTTCATGAAGAGGTGTAAAAAATGGCAATGTTGAAAATCTGGAGTGAAAATATAAAATAACTGCTGAAGTCATGAGTGTGCATAGAAACTGCGCAATGCACACCCATAATGTAATTAGTTTCGGGATATTTTACAGCAGATTTTCAACACGGGCATTTTGGGACCTCCGTTCATGAACACTGTCACTGTGATTTTCTTAATCTGTCCGAACACTGATTTCCCACAGTGACAGCTAGTCTCGCCAGAAGTGTGAAAACATTTGGCCAGGGTGTGAAAATGACAGCTGTACTGTTCATAAGGAGGTGTGGAAAATGCCAATGTTGAAAATCTGGACTGAAAATATTACAATTTGTGAATTTAGGTGCGTGGAAATTGCACAATGCACGCTCATAATACAGTCATTTTATGGATGTTTGTCACCAAATTTTCAACATAGCCAGTTTAAGACCTCTGCTCATGAACAGTGTCACTGTGATTTTCTTAATCTGTCCTAAACATTGATTTCGCACATCGATCGTGCCACTGTGCGCTACATGTGTGAAAACACATTTTGGGCAAGATGTGAAAAATGACAGCTGTACTGTTCATAAGGAGGTGTGGTAAAATGGCAATTTTGAAAATCTGGAGTGAAAATATAAAAATGCTCAAAGTTATGAGCATGCGAACTGCACAATGCACGCCGTGAAACAGTCATATTTTGGGAATTGTTTCACCAAATTTTTAATATAGGGTTTTGGGGGCTACCTCATGAACAGTGTCACTGTGATTTTCTTAATCTGTCCTGAACATTGATTTCACACACCGACCATGCCATTGTACAGTACATGTGTGTTTTTTTCAACAAATTTTCAACATAGGGTTTTTGGAGATGTACCTCACGAACTGTGGCACTGACATTTCATTAATCAGTCCCAAAAGGTGGTTCCAAGTAGGGATCACGAAATCACCTTTAGAGACTGAATAACAAAATGACAGTGACCGAGTTCATGAGGTGAGCCTCAAGAACCCCATGTTGAAAACTTGGTGAAAAAATTCCCAAAATATATATGCACCAAAGTTGAAAAAAACACATTTATGCCATTATACAGCTTACCAGCATTTCTTCAATTCGAGTCGGCTTTGAAGAGTGCAGCCATGTTCCCGGTCCACTGAAGATCGTTGTGCTGGGTTCTAGAGGTAAGTGTGGGGTGAGGTGGGGTGTGAAGAGTGGAGTACACAGAAGGTGGCCGGGTTGGGGAGGGGAGCAAGAGAATCAACGAGGGACCTTTTTTTCTTCTAGGTTTTTTTTACACAGACGACGGGGACTTTTGCCATGATGGGTGGGCTCCCAGTGTGGCACCAGGCAGTTTTTGGGGGCAGTGGAGCAGATGAGGGATTGTGCACCCCATTGGCCAAAGACTTTTGCAATGCTGGGGTGGACTCCCAGCGTGGCAGATGGAAGATTTGTTTGGTGGGGCAGTGGAGCTAGCAGGGGATTGGGCACCCCCATTCGCCATACAGTGTGCTGGGGATGCATGAGCCAAGGGAATTGGGCATCCCTCGGTAAACAAATAAATGGGGAAGGTGCATGGGTAGGGGCTTATAAGCCATCCAGGCTAGCCAGGGATATGGAGATGTCATCTGATGAAGTAGCAGGGAACAGGAGAGTTACCTGGTGTCCCAACATACTACCTACAACCACAAACCAACAGCAGGAGCAGTTTGATGGTAATACAGCTGAAAGGGGCACTACACAAGTGAATGCAGCATACAGAAGCACCCTGACCACAGCAGAAGAAAATAATCAGTCACTGATTACTAAATTGGGCCCCTTGGTGACTGTTGCACTGCTGCTTGCAGTGCTGGGGCTACTAGGGACACTTGTGATCCTGTTATTGCTGCTGCTTGACTACGTGTTACAGCTTGGTGGCTAGTGGTATGCTTTTAAACTGCTTGAGCTTGCCAACCCTATTGATTGACACCCTTACCTGTAGGTGTGTGTGTGTGTGTGTGTGTGTGTGTCTTACCTGGCATTGTTAGCATTCATTTTACTAGTTTTCTTGGTCAAACTCTGTTTATAAACCATGGACAAAACTAAACAAACAAATGTAAAGAAACTGTCTGAATTGTTTAAAACAAAAGGCAACAGGAGGGACAAGATGCAACTAATAGGCATTCCAGTCCCAAAAGTGTCCCAAAACAATCCTTGTTAGAAAACAAGCCAAAAGAGTCAGAGTCTGTGAGCGAGATGGCAAGTGGCACATTCCCTTTCCCTAGCCCTATAAGTGATCCATTCCCAGGTGCCGGTGCTGGTGCTGGTACCTCAAGTCAAGGTAGAATCAAAAGAGAACCATGGGTGCTACTGCACCATGCAAGAGGAGTAAGAGACATGGTAGTAAAGGCATTATTACTAAGAGGACCAAAGTGGTTGGTGGTGCACCCAGAGAGGCACTGAAAGTATGAGTATTTATACATTTAATGCACCATTGTCCCTCATCATCTCACAAGCCAGACTCCAGCATGGACCATAACAGCAGTGGTAGCAACGTTGTGCCCAGTGACTATGAGTCTAAGTCATCTGACTGTGATACTAGCGATGTAGTGTGGGAGAATTCAAAGAAATTCTGGAGATGGATCATCGGGTGGATCAACCAAAAGGAGATGGTGACAAGGAAGATCCTCCTGCCTCCCCTGCTGACACTGTTATTTTAGAAAGGAAAACGATGATGACAGAACTCACAATGCAAGTGTTGCTACTTGTGCTACTGAACGGGTACTTATGCCTGGAGGTAAAACTGAAAAGGCCACCTGTTGGGTCTGGAATTACTATTGTATTGACTCCCAAAATATATGTTGTGTAATATGCACTATTTGTTATACTAGTATCAACAGGGGAGACAATAGAATCATCTTGGCACATCTACATTGATAAGAACTTTGAGAGAATGCACCCAATAGTATGCAGAAAAGATGTGATGCCACTGTGTGAGACAACATTAGACACTGGATGACAGGGACATAGACTGTTCTTCTTCCATAACTAAAACAAGTGATGTTGCCCATTATTGTTCATCCCCTTCAGCCAAAAAGCCAAACACTAATTCACCATCACCATCAGGCACTCTAGCATCTGACAGTTCCTCCATTTAATTTGTTCTGGTCTTTTCAGAGCACAGAAGGCCCAAAACAGAAACAATTAACAATGGAAGAGTAATTTCAAAGGGTGTGTAAATATGAACCCAATCATCCAGCTGCCCAAAAAGTAATCAAGGCCATAGCAGAAATGATAACACTAGATCTGCATCCCTTCTCTTTTACTGAGTCTGTTGGTTTTAGGCAACTCATGCAGATTGCAGTCCCACAATATCAAATACCATCCAGGACATACTTTGCAACAAAAGCAGTACCAAATTTGTATGTGAATTGGTTGAGAAAGTGACATAGGCCTTGAAGCTGGCAGCAGTGCCACAAATCCATATACAACTGACATGTGGACCAGCAGCCAAATCGTTGACTACATGACTGTCACTGCTCACTGGACCTCCTTCCATGATTCCTCTGCCTCATCCTCTGTCTCAAACTCAACCAGGACATTTAAGAAGTAAGTAGGCAGCCTTGTGTATTACTACTGTGGTTTTGAGTCAAAAGATAATATTGCAGTGAATCTTTTGCAGAGGCTAAGAAGACACTTTGCTGAATGGTTCCTCCTCATGGCCTTTCTCCAGGATTTGTTGTGTCCGGTAATGGGGTTAACATTGTACATGTTGTGAAGGATGGTGGGTACATGCACATACCTTGCCTCCTCACACTGTCAGTCTCCTAGTACATGATTTTCTCAAGATGACAAAATACATTCAGTGTGCCCTTAGTGTTGCACACATGATCTGTGGATATTTCAGTGATTCCACAAAGCATGCAAAATATTGCAGCAAAACTGCAAAATGATAATAACCTTTCACAACATCAACTAAAGCTGAAGGTAGTTACCAGGTAGAATTCCACCTTATATGGTACAGCTCCTCAGCCCAAACAAGGTGTTGCCTGTGTGACATAACACTGAGAAATAATACCTCTCCAGGCTTGGAGCAGTGGTGCACAATGTTGTTGCCCCCCACCTTCTGAACATGACAGGTGTCAAAATGTTGACTAAAATGTCATTTTGTACTACACATGTGAAAACACATTTTAGACAGGAATTGAAAATGACACCAGTCACATTCATGAGGTAGTCCAAGACATAGAAACATAGGATTTGAAGACATCTGAAGGACTGGCTACATTGAAAATGTGAGTGAAAATATCGAAATGACTGAACTTGTGAGTGAGCATTGAAAATTTCAATGTACCTTCATAGTTTTAGTATTTTTAAGATTTTGATCCCAAATTTTCAAACTAGTGTTTTGTGATCCCACTTCATGAACCTGATGGATGAAATATTTCAAATCGTGCCTGAAAGGTGATTTTGCAAAGCAACTGAGAAATTACCTTTTGGGCCAGATTTAAAAATTTCATCTACCTTGTTGACAAGGCTGGGTCCCAGAAATGCCATGTTGAATGTTAGGTGGAAAATATTGAAAATAGTGAAGTTATAAGTGAGCATTGAAAGCAGTTGTATAGCTGTTTAGTGATGTAAAACTGCTGAATTTCATTATGTGAAATATTTTATATAATTCTGCCATTTTGCAAAATTTTTTGCAGAAGTGAAATGCAGAATTTCGCCTGCAGAATGACAAAATTTGCCACTTGTGGGTGAAATTTTACCATTTTCGAGCAAAAGTTTGTATTTCAGGTGAAATTTCACAACTTCACACCCTGCAGAATATTTCACTGACAGAAGAATTATACGAAATATTTTGTGTGGCAAAATTGCTGGTTTAGTCCAATTATGTCCCAAAACTTAATTCCACAACATCTCTACAGCTATTCTTATACCATCAAATGGTGGGTGATGTGTTTACAGCACAGGGCATGTCTCTAGCATTTTTAGTTCTATTTATATTCACCCAGGCTCAGCTGGGGATGTGCACCATATCTGCCCCTTATCCTCCACCCACCATCCCTGCCACCAGCCCATACTGGGAGGCCTGCAGCTTGCCCCCACAGTGTGACTCCCAAAGGACAGAGACCAAAATCTACCTGTTGACTCAACTGAGTCTTATCCTGAGAGCATGGTTTGGGACAGAGGAGCTTTATTGGCACTGCTCATGAGGGCTTCTGTTTGTTCCCTTGGAGATGCAAAGTGCAATGATGTCAGTGCACTTGCATGCATGCTCCCATACATGCCCTGCAGATGTCCATTATCATCTCCTCCCCCTCACATTGTGGTCTCAGACAGTGTGCACCCAGCCTCTGCTGAGTGTCACTCACACACCAAGTGCCTACAACCCCACCCTGGGAGGAGAGCAGTTCATGGAATGCTTATCCTTAGTGCTGTGCAGAATGTGGAATAGAGCCTGGGAAATTAACGAAGAATGACCATTCTGCTGGAGGAATGTCTGCTGTAATTTCACTGGTTCTTCTGGAATTCCACCTGTTGCAATCTCATGGAATAATATTCTGTGTAACATCATTTTTTCTGTGGAAAACCATTCCACAACCATTTCCATGGAGAACATTGAGATCTGCAGAATAATATTCCAAAGAACAACATTTTATTCTGCAGAAAATCATTCCCAAAGATTTCCAAGGAAAATATTGAGAGTGAGAATAAAATTTTGCAGAAATGTTGTGGAAAAAACCCTTCTGCATTTTCTGCTGCAGAATTCTGCCATTTGGTTTCTAGGAAAATTCAGCAAAATTTCAAAAATCCCACAAAATTTAATTCTGCCAGAATTTCAAAACAGCACTACTCTGTCCCCATCTCCTCCTGGCTTGCTCTCTGATGCTACAGGCTTATTCCTGAACTCGGGTCATCAGTGCTGCAGGAGGCAGTGCTACACTGCACCTGTGAACCAGCTCTCTAGCTTTAAAATTATGCAATGTTATGTAGGCTGAAGCATTTCTATTTATTTTAATCATGCTCTAGCTATTCTGCTTTAAAGACATAATTCAGCTCATTTTAAAGTTCAATTCACTAACAACTAGTTAAATCTGCTCCTTGCAGATAGCAGCCTGTTTCAACAAGCATCATCACATCAGGTCTTGACAGCTCTAGACTCACGCTCACACATCTGCCTGAGTTATATAAATAATAAAAAAATAGAAAAAGTTTTGAAAGCAGGGAAGACATCATAAATCCCTAAGCCCCACTATCGCTCCTTCTCAGTAAGACAGATTGAAAATCTCTCTCATTCTCTTTCTCCATCTCACTCTCTCTCTCTGAGATGGTAAAACACAAAAACCTTGCTCGGAGGGAGTGCAGGGAAAAGTTCTACCGCATGTTGTGAATCCTGCCAAGTTTGAACATGAACCACAAAAAAGGTTTAACACAAGAAACAATTAAATCTAAAAAAAACAAAGGTTATGCATTTTCAACAAGCTGTGCATCTCCCTTTAACACTACAAACAAGATGAATTTAATTAGCATTCACATCACATATATATATATATATATATATATATATATATATATCATTTTTTGCAGTGTGGTTTAAATGGATCCATTTCAGAAAGTCATGCAGTATTGGAAAGGATTTATTTATGTATTCAAAGTGTACATCTGCTGAGTAGCACTCTTAGTTCATGTCTTGCTTCAGCTGTTCATGTGTTTCCTGTTATAGCCTGTGGGTGGGTGTGTTGGCGGGGTGGTAGAGATTATTATGGCTACTATTGTTACTTTTACTGCCAGAGAAAATTTGACGGGAATCTTGCATTGCATCAAAAGAATACTAAGGTATCCACATTTATTTTTAAAACAAAGGCTCTCATCTACATAAGAAAGACAAAATATAATGATTGTTCTACATTGTATTGACTAAACAAACTCAAACCATACTATTATATTTCAGTACAAAAACAGAAGGAGGAAGACTAGTCAGTGGTCCTTGCTATCAGATAGACATACCTGATAACAGATAGACAGCTAGATTATTAATGATTATTAATGATTTTAAATACAGATGGACAACATGACATGGGGTTGGGAGTGGATAATAGAATTCAAATATGTAAAATGTAACTGCCGTAACATTAATGCATAGAGATTAGATAGTGTCAGGAAAATTAAAAAGGGAAAAAGGCATGCATGATTGCTTTACAAAGTGATACAGTAATTAAAAAATAATTATTCAGGGAAAGAGGGACATAACCTTACAAATAACAGCACCAAGTAGCAGAATAGTATACAAACAGAGTGAGAGATAGGTATGAACTGTTTATTAGGGACATTTTATTCATGACAGAGGAAAGGGAAGTACTGTGAAAGGATTTAGTATTATGTTAGACAATTGCAAAAATGTAGCAGATTCTAATACCAATGGTTGTAGGAAAGGTGATTAATCACAGAAACATGTTTGATGTTTTTTTTACCATTTACCTGGTTTACTGCTCATTTTATATAAATCCCTCACCCACGTAACACCAGCTTCTCTCTTCTAATCCATGTAATCTAATCCCCACCCTCCACAAACTCACTTAAAATGGCTAAATCCACCTCCGCAGTAAGTTGAGTCAAACAGTGAAAAGTAAGCAAAACCAATGGAGTTGGATTGTGATCAATGAAAACACCTCTCACAGATGAACCCTGTCTGAATGAATGAAATCAAAAGCCCTCACAGTTTAATTCAGTTATTCAGATACTCACCCAGCCACTTTAAGGTGCACTGTGGTTCATTTGCTACCACGCATGTTGGAAACATGCAGCACCAGGTTCAAATCCCACCACCAGCAAGTCCATAACATCTCTAATACTGAATATGTTATTTTAAAAAGTCAACACAAATTACCTGAAATCAGTGTTCTTTTATTTTAGATAATTTAGTGTATACTGTGATGTTTTTCATTTCTTATGTGATTACCACCTCTTACTTATATCTAGTAAGCAAACTGACCATGATCAGAAATAAAATGCTTTAACACCTTATGAGAGACATTTATATCATTAGTTTCCTTCTTTATATGTAATTTTTAAAGTAGTCAACTCAGTTTAAACTTTAAATGTTTCCACACACATACTCCAAAGAGTGACAAGATACACACCACAACAAAAATTATTAAGTTAGTGCCTGATTGATTATATACTGTCATATATAAGCCAAAAATTGGGACAGAAATCATGATAAAGAGATGTGAAAGAAGCAGACACATTGTTTGTAAAAAACTTGACAGGAACATAATGCTACAGCAGTATACAAAGTGTACACAGTACAAAAGTATGAGAACCTGTTACTCATAGCAACATATAGAAAGAAAAATGATAATAATCAGAATCCACAAAATCGTGAAAAGTATGGTAAATGGCATCTGTAAGTTGCTGTATATCTTTCCTTTTTCCATCAAATGGGGATGACTTGCTTAAAGCACATAAATTGTCTCTAGAATTAAAACAAGAGGAGCTGATCAGGCCTGGCACCATGTGTGAACATGGACACAGTAGGAGTATTGGTGGGGGGCTAGTGACATTTTACCCCGGGAGGAGAGATCAGAGAGGTAGAGCTGCTGAACTCTGCGGTTGCTACCAGGGAGGGAGGGACATTGGTGGCACTGGGGGGTTTGAAGGAGGTCAGGTGCTTGAAGTCCAGGAGAGCTGTGGGGACAATTATGAGTTTGTTGTGTGCCCCTCAAATAAGGGGACTGGAGACCAGCAGCAATTATTGTGGGTTTCTTGGTTTCTTGTGTGTCCTCCTTCCCCCACCGAGGAACTAGAAACTGCAGCCAATGATCTCAGCTTTGTTGGGTTCCCTGCTATCAATGAGAACAGGAGGGCTGCTGCTGATATTGGCTGTGTTGCAAAGCAGGCCATAGCTGAGTTGACTTTGCAGTGGGTGTTCTCAGCTTGCTTAGTGGGGATAGGAATAGTTCACTCTTTTGAACTACACAGTTTCCATCCAGCAAGCAGAAAACACTGTCAAGATCAGCTTGGCTGATTGCTGGTCTGTCACTGCCTTGCCCACTGTAACCTGAGCTGCACTGGACCCAACATCGCACACCCCTGAAACCCTGCTATTGTAATAAGATGCTCACTTTGCACTGTGCATGCAAGCAAACATAAAAATTGCACAAACTCTAGCTTTATTAAACTTTTAATCTTTTAATTTTAATTTTTTTGTTTACAAATGAGCGTTTTATAATCACAATAATGCATTCCAAGTCGTGTGCTGTGGTGGGACAATGTCATGCTTCGGTGTTGGTTGTACTTAGTCTGTGGCATCGTGCCCAGATATGCAAAGCCTGTCATTATCAGCAGAATACACACCCTGCCATGCATTGTTGCTGAAACACTGAATACAAAAGGCAGTCTTTATATTTCTATGAACAAAACATATAAAGGAGTTTAAATGCTGTGCCCAAAATATCTCCCTAGAGATATTTAAGAGAAAATTTTAAACCATTTTCTTTCAGTAAGCCTTTGGTGTCTAATACAGTTAGTGGATATGATTAATAGTTTTATTGTTTTAAATTTGTAGGACTTTGTTTATATTTTTATGCTGTTCTTGTTCTGTTTACTGTAGTATTTTATGGTGTTGTTGAATCTGGTCTATATGCTCTTTTATGTGTATATTTGTAAGGGCCTGAGCCTTCAGGAAGGGCATCCAAAAGAAATAAAATCTACTTCTATGATTACTACTATTAACTATTGTTTGAAAGGGTTTACTATAAGCTGCAACAGCACTCACACCGACATCCCCACAGCGACAGACACAATGCTGAGTGTTGGCATTGTGCCGTCGAGATACTGGTGTGTTCTACTCAGGGGCAGCACCCATGAACCCCATGTGGGAGGCTCAACCTCCACACCCCTGGTCTCAGAGTTGGACCAGGGGGTAAAACCAGGAGCTGCACTGTCGGTGTCCTCCATGTACCAGCACAGTGACTTGCCGCTGACAGGCAAAATCTGTCACTGTACTGGTGTTCGAGAGGGTGGTGTCAACTCCATGTCGGCAGACCATTCGGAAAGTACTGTGAATGGCAAACTGAAGGAACTACAATAAACAGAACAAGAAGAAAATGGATTAAATGAACATGAGGTTTTATTTATTTATTTCAGTTTGGGATTAATACCTTTGAGTCGAGGGGCTTCTTTACAAAGGTTCCAAGACAGAAGAGATTTGAAGCTGTACACGATGCAAATAGCATGACTAAGTGAAACTGGTAAGCACTGAACCTGTTTAAAGCAAAACTTGACTAAAGAGAAGGTTAGACATACAAAGGAAGGAGACAGCTGCAGTCACAGCTAAGTGATAGTGAAGGTAGTAGTCAATAAAGAAAAATAATACATGCCAAAGCAGAGTTCTGGAGACAGGAAAACATAACACAAAATCCCCAAAGGCAAAATAACAAACACATTGTTTAGTTGCCATATTGGTCCTTGTAAGAATAGATCCAGAAGCAAATGGTTTCTGTACATATAGTAGTTTTATTATACACTGACATATTTTGAACTCTGACCATATCAGGATGCATGGGCTCAGTTACTTGGGGTCCTTGGCAAGCTATTTTTATTTGGCACTTATACTGACAACTGATATAATCATTTATGAAATCCTGTTATAGCACTGAAGGCCTTAAGGTTTATGGACTATAATAACTAGTTGAGAATATAGTTGAGAAATAATCTCCAGATAGGTTTTATACTGCTTTAATGTGTGTGACATTTGCTCATAATAGGTAAACTTTACTTTAAACCCTCTGTATGCCATATATAGATAATTGCTGTTATTTAATTATGTTTTTTTGGTTGGTTTTAACTTACAATCATAACACATTTTAACATGTATTTAAGTAAGTATTGTATCAAGGTTTTGCTTTTCATTAGTGTAGCAGGGTGAAATCCTCCTACTGTATTTTGACTAATGAAAATAGAGAATTTGAGAATTTGTTCCTAAGAGGCTGCAGGAAAGCCTTACAGCCACAATAAGTCTGATTTAAGGTATCAAATAAAAATGAGAGCCTGCTGAGACCTGAGATATTCAGTGGAAGAATAGTCTTACAGCATGACAATATAAATGTTTCTTTCCTATCCTTTTGGCTGCAGCCTTTCGTCTATGCTACTTTTTATCTTGTCTTTGCTGGACTGATCACCCAGCACTGAAACTTCAATGCTCTTTCTTTTCTTTCTGACCCCCAACACACACACACATAGCTGGCATTAAGTATACAAGAGCTGTCTTAGCATGGTTAGGGTGAAAGAAATGTTGTGTACTTTGGTGCTGTATTCCCCTGTTAAATTTCCATTTGAAAAATAGTGAACCTGGGGAAGAAAGTGGTTTTAGCCCTATAAAATATAAAGTACTGAAGAACTACAATAAACCACCTTTAGTTTTGTATGGAAGGTATTGGGAATCTCAAAGTTCTTGCTGTTTGAAATGTACCAAACACATGTTTTACAAACTGCTACCAAACAATGAATTAGCAATGTCCTTTGCTTTATATTGGTTTCATTTATATTTTCCTGATATTAGATGAAATGTTTCTTTAAGCCAAAACTGTACACATTGCTATATGTTGAGGAAAATTTACCTGTTTGGGAAATGTCTGACTCCATGTGCTTTAGTTTGCAGGCATCCATTTTGTAGATTACTATGGGCTCCAGGCCGGCTGAACTCTGTGGGCTTTATAGTGCTCTAGCATGAGGGAGTCTGGGAACAAGAAAGGTGGGAGTTCCTGCCAGGAGTTCCTTTCTTTATTTTCTTATTGCTTTATTTTTGATTGTTTAAATGCTGATCTGTGTTAAACTATTATTTTCATGTTGCTTTTCTGTATGAAATAGTCATATTTAAAATTGTTGCAAACATTTAACAGTTAAAGCTATGATTGACAGGTTACATGATCTTCAGTCCTATAAAAGGAGCTGGCTGAGCAGAGTCTGGCAGATAAGATCTGAGCTGTGGAGAGAGCAGTCCTCTGTAGGAGTGAAACTGGCTGATGCAAGAGGGGAGTAGTTGATGCTGGAAGCAGTCTCAGAAAGACTAACCAGTGGTGGTTCTAGTCAAGGCTGGGATGTTTTGAACCAGAGCTGAGTTGAGAAGCTAGGAGGGTGATTGGTCTTCTTAAAGTATTGGCTGCAAAACTGCAGGTACAAGTAGGACCACCCTCAGGCACTGGATCTGTCCCTGAGCCTACTGACTGAGTGGGAACCAACAGCCCTGTAAGCCATGTGTTATTACAGTTGCTGAAGATCATCCTGACTAGTCAATCAGTATGAGCAACACAGAAGTTCCAGATCTGCATTGTTGAACTGATTATGGTATTGCCAAGTGTGTGAAGTCCTTCTGTAATAAAGAGCACTGCCCTATGGGACAATTTAAAAGAACGTGTCTACCCTTCTGTGTCTTCATCCAACCCGCCTCCCCACAATTAGACTGTAATCTCAAAACACATTGGGACATTCAGAATTTATGTTAGTGGAGGTCTCTTCTCAAAGTGTTATTATCTTCATCATTTTATTTTAAAAGCGCCTTCCAGAGCTCAGGGTATCCTTACAATCAAAACACAACATACATATACACATAGACATACAGTAGACACATAACTTCAAACATAGTTAAAATAATCATAAAATCATTACATAACATTATAACTCTTATTAATGACTATCTAGTAAAATACCTTCTTGTTATAGCCCAGAAAAGGCTTGATTAAATAGGTGTGTTTTTAGGAATGCTTTAAAATTCTCCACGGTCAGGCTATCTCATATCCAACAAGGTAAAGAATGCCACAGGGTCAGACCATAAAGCAAATACTGTACCTCCAGATGTCTTCAAACAGACCCTGGGGATCTCTAGTAATCTCTCATTGGAGGATTGAGTTTGTGGTAGGGCAGTAAGGAATCAGGAGATCTTGCAAGTACTGCAGTCCCTGGTCATGTAGGGCTTTATAGATCAAAATGTGACCTTGAAGGTTATCTGCCACTGCACTGGCAGCCAGTGCAGTTCACAGCACAGGTGTTATATGCCTGATCTAGGAGCTCCAGTCAACAACTTGACTGTCGATTCTGCACCAGCTACAAGCAGCAGATGTCAAACCCTGGTAGCCCTAGGTAGAGGGCATTATAGTAATCAAGACAGGTGGTGACAAAGGCATAGACCAGTGTAGGAAGATCTTCAGCGGGAACCAGGTGTTTCACCTAGCTATATTCCTAAGATGGTAAAGGAAGATTTATTTCCCAGCCAACAAATGAGCCCTCAAGGTCAGGCTGTCATCAAAAATCACACCAAGGTTACGCACCTGGTCAGAGACAGTTAGTGGTATCTTAGTCTTGTAACATTTAACATTAAGGCTCCTCAGCTAAGCATGTATTAGCAGTATTGAATCCAAGTTTTGCTTTCCATTAGACTGGATTCTCAAAATGCACTGAAACATTCAGAATTTATGTTAGTAGAGCTCTCTGCTCAAAGTGTTTTATCTTATTCTGGTGACATTTGACCTTGACAGGCTCCTCAGCTAAAGACGAACTGGTGCTATATAGTTTCTCTGATGCATCGCTGCAGTTATGGTTTAAATGAGTATTTTAAACCAACAAGAATTATTTCTGTTTTTTATGCATGATCTGAGTGTTAATAGTATGTGATTTTTCTGGGTGACTGTTATAAGCTTCTGAGGAAGGACTTAGTTGGTCTGAAAGTTAAAGCACTTTGTTCTTTTGTAACATCTGTGCTGGTTCAATAAATTGTGTCAAACCATTTGCTTCTGGACCTACAAAAGACAAAATGAAACATAGCACAGACACAGCATAGGTTGGGGGCATGTGGTGGTGGGGCAGGAGCTGACAGAAGAGAAACAGGAGCTCCCACAACAGAACTGCACCAACTAAATGTGAGCCCTAAAGATGCTTAAGCATGCTGTCTTAAATAGGCTTGGAAGGGGACATACAGTGTTGGAGCATGGATTTTAAAATGGGTTCTGCAGCAAAAATGAATGTGGTCTGACTAAAAGGGTTGGGCTGTCAGCAAGCAGGCAACTTCTGTATCTATCATCTTGGACTCAATATGATAGCACTTGGTAGTGAACCATGTTAAAATTCATTTTTGTTATGTTGGAAATATATCACATTGGATTGGTTCTATACCAAGTAAATGCCAAAGAAAGGTTCTGCTGCGCTGGATCTTTAGTGATGCTGGATCCATCACTGGGGGCATGGTTGAAGTCACTCCTTCCCACTGAACACCAGACTGTAGCCTTGAAATTCTCTGAAAAGGTTATCACATGTCTAGATGTTTAGCAGTGCCAGTTGCTCAGTATGTAGTATCCACACTCTGTGGCTGGAAGATCAGAAGGCTGTGAGCTCTAGTCACAACAGGGACTTCAAAATGCACAATACTGACTATATAGTGCAGTGCAAGAAGGGTATTACACTGCCGAGCTGCTGTACTTTGGGTGACATGCTACAATGCGTACTGGTGAAAACTGCACTGTCAAAATAGCAAAGCTAATACAACTACAGGGATAGAACAGCACAGATCAGGTTAGTGCTATCCCAGCTATATTGTTGTCAGGAGAGGAGGAGAAAGGGTTGAAACAAAGGACAGAGCCACAAGCAGGAAGGACAGTGGCATGTCATTGTCCCAGGGTTCAATTCCTGGGATGTCTGTTTTTGTTTTTGTCTCCTCCTATGTTTTATTTTCCTTCCCTGGTAAAGAATCCCTCCAAGATTTCTGTGTATCCCTGAATTATCTTCCACTCCTGGAGGTGGTTATTTTAGTAGGGGTTTGCAGAAATTTCTGTGTGGTTTGCTTTGCCATGGTAGCAGTTGATGTGTTCTGGACTGCTACTATTGACACTATTGTTGCAGTCCCTGTTTTGGGCAGTCGCTGTTATTGACAGAACTCTTTTGCCTTCACTGATTTTGACCGCACTGTTCTTGTATAATCAGTCCTGACCTGGTGCCACTGCAATGAGGTCCCTCTGCACATCTTTGGTGGCTGTTCAGGTCCAAGTTAAAGATGCAATGGTACTTATATTTAGAAAAGGGTTTTTCCTTGGTGTTCTTGCCAATAATCCCATTATTAACAAAACAGGACCATCTAACTCCCACCCCAGCTGAACCTGAAAACCACCTGTCATGTGCCCTCTATCACAAATCACAACAGACATGTACACTGTTGCTAGAAACAGACTCTACTGACTCATTTTGACAGCAAATAAAGATTATGAAAGTAACACTGGAAACCAAGGACAGGATTCCAGGGTAAAGCCAAAACAATACATTAAATGAAACTAACGGATGGAAGTGGCTGAATAAAAATTGGTTTGAACTGGCTTAATCAAATGTTTTTATTGACCTCAGATTGTTTGTTCAGAACTGGCCCACTGTGAAGAGCTGGGGTTAAACTGAGCAGGAGCCCACAGGAACTCAATTCCACCACCTCTTTAAAAATCTATGATACGTCTGCCACCTCTGTAATCTTTCTCTACTGAATACTTGGAGAGTTCCACCACTTAGAAATTATAGGCCCACCACCTAAAGATGTAGATGGGAGAGTTTCCATCTAAACAGTTCCAACTTAACCACTGGTGAAGAGGCATCTTGTTTTTAATCATCCTGACGATGGTGGCAGAAATGTCACATTGCCATTGTATTCACAATAAAACATTACAGTTAGAAACTATTAAAGTGGGTCTTAAAGGAAGCTTTTGTTTGCTTTTAACATCTTGGAAATAACTGGTGGTGTGGAGTAGTGGGTGACAATTCCAGAAATGCCAGAAGTGCACCTGAAGATCTGCTCTCCAAATTTACATTTTGCTTTTGGAAACTGAAAACATTCATTACTTATATCCTGTAAGGATTGCAAACTGACACATGAAGCTAGCATCATTGTCAGGCGGGAGCTGTCAACTCATTAACTGATATATCATTCTTATCCGGGTTTCATCTCTGTGTGTCAGCCATGGCCAGTTCTGTTGAGGTAGTATAATACAATATTGAGTCACTGCTTAGTTCACTGGTTTTGAGTAGGTCATTGCAGTGTAGGAATTACAAGGGAGCTTGCTAGAACTCAACCCCTAGCTCTGAAGCGAGTCCCAGTAGTTTCGCATCACTGCCATTTACTTATAATGGGAAAGGGCTCAGTTTGAAGAAAGTGCACTTATGGGCCTCCCTAGCTCCCAAAGCTCAAAAGTGTAATTTCAACACTGGGTCATTGGTTCATCCTGACCTGGAATACTGTGTACATTCTTGGAGTCTACGTTTTAAGAAAGACAGGGACATAGTGGAGGCAGTACATCAGAAGGTTATCAAGATGATTCAGGAACAGCAGGAAAGGATGTATACAGAGAGGTTGGCATATCTTAAAAATATACATGTGGGAGAGAAGTGAGAGAGGGACATAATTGAAACATACAAGTACCTACATAGTGTAAAGAAAGTAGATAGCAGAATTGCTCAGATTGAGTGGAAACAACACTAGGAGTAACTTCAAAAGTGGGTGGGGGCAAATTATACCAGGAAATAGTTTTTTATACAAAGGGTGGTGGGATGGTGGAATAAGCTGCAGAAAAAGGTGTTCTGTGCAAAATTGGTGAGAGAGGAATTCAAACATGGGTGGGATAGATATAATGGCTTGGCAAACACAGTTTCAGAAAGGGAGGGTGAGAGGAGAGAAGAGCCAGAGGGGTTCTCATATTCCGCATTAGATAGGTAGGAATGGGCGGACAGGATGGGACAAGGCAAAAGCCTATCTCTGCCAACAAATTCTTTGTTTCTGTGTTTCTGCAGATCTGTCCCTCCAGGAAAAATTCACATTTCAGCACAAATCTAGTGAGTTTGTTGTGAGTAATTTCAAGTTTATGTAACATAGTTTTCTCCACCAGTCTGTAAACAGAGTCTCTAACCTTATAATTTTTTTGGCTAGTATTATTGTCCGATGGTTGATACTAAAGGCTTTTAGGGTGCACTGTGAGAAAATTGAAGGAGTGTTCAGCCCGGTACCTAGCTATGTTCCAAATACAAGAACCAGTTCTGCTGTTATACAGGCAGCTGGAGCGAACTACAGGGTTGGAGTAAAAATGAAAGGCTGGCTTGTGAGTAAAAGCAAGAAGTCAAATTGAGTTTACCATAGAAAATCCAAAGAGTAAAAATATTTAGTAATGTGATACAGTATCTTCCACTGCACGTATTGTCAATGATACCAGTTTTTGTTGAGCACAAAATGTAATCAGCAGCCATTCTCAGTTCATACTTTTATTCAGTATCCTTCCCAACCTAGCTGGGTTCTTCTGGGTTGGTGTCCACTATTAAGGTTAAGAATCTGGCAGTCATTCTGGATGAAAGGCTAACACTTGAGTTTCAGGTGTAAGCTGTAGACCAGAGTGGCTTGTATCATCTGAGGAACATTGCCGGATTAAAACCTTGATTCCCTTGAAGCCCTACCCTCACTGGTACATATACTTATCACCTCCAGGCTTTACTACTGCAACACTCTTTAGTAAGTAAGTAAGTAGTAAAAATGTATTTATACAAGGCACCCTTCCTGAGCTCAGGGTGCCTTTACAATACAACATACAATAATAATATATTTAAAATCAATAAAACTGATAAAAACAATAACAGCCACTCAGTAAGAACCTGAAAAAGCCTGGTTAAACAAATAAGTTTTAAGGATTTTTAAATCCTTCCATGGTCAGGCTATCTCATATCTGGTGAGGTAGAGAATTCCACAGGGTAGGTGCCATAAAGGCAAAAGATCTTCCTCCAGATGCTTTCAAGAGATACAGGAATCTCCAGCAATCTTTCACCAGAGGATCGGAGTGAGCAGGAGGGGCAGTAAGAAAACAAGAGCTCTTTCAGATAGTGTGGTCCCAACTCATGTAGAGCCCTATAGGTCAGCAATGTAACCTTGAAGGTGATCCGCCACAGTATAGGCAACAGCGCAGTTCATGCAGCACAGGTGTTATATGACTGGATCTAGAGATTCCAGTCAACAGCCTGCCTGCCGCATTCTGCACTAGCTGCAAGTGGTGGATATCCACCCCAGTAGCCCTAGGTAAAGGGCATTGCAGTAATTAAAATGACTGGCGAAAAGGCATGGCTCAAGGTAGGAAGATCTTCGGGCAGGACCAGGTACTTCACCGGGCTATATTCCTTAGATGGAAAACGAAGCTTTGACTACAGCCGATACCTTGCGCCTCAGGGTCAGGCCCTCATGAAATACCATGCCCAGGTTATGCACCTGGCCCAAGGCCATAAGCAGGGTCCCCCCAGGTATAAAACTGAGGGTTTCCGCCCATACTCCTGTCATCCCAAAACCAGAGTCCACCACCAATACCTCTGTTTTACTTGAGTTCAACCGAAGCCAACTAGTACTCATCCAGTTCTGCATCTCCAGCAGGCAGTTATTAAACACTGTGATTGAATCAGACTCCTGTTCAGGCACAAATGACATGTAGAGCTGAGAGTCATCAGCATAGCAATGAAAACTCAGCCCATACCATCTTATAATGTCCCCTAATGGAAGCATATACACCGTGAATAACATGGAGGATAGCACCGAGCCTTTGGAACCCCACAGGGCAGCCAGTGAGGACCAAGGAATAAATCCCCTACACCACTCTCTGAGTCCGCCCTCCAGGAAGGATTGAAACCAAGTGAGGACTGCTTCCTTCAGTCCCCAGAAAAACCACTGGTGCTCGAGCATCACTCCATGATCCATGGTGTCAAATGCTGCTGAAAGATCACGGAGAACTAAGATGGAGCAGGTTCTCCGGTCTCTAGCCATCAGGAGATCATTTAGTACCACACCAGTGCTGTCTCAGTGCTGTGTCATTTCTTGAAGCCAGACTGGAGAGGGTCATAGATATCGTGACTGGTCAGATGATCCTCCAGCTGCAAAGTGACCACCTTCTCAATAACTTTCCTACAAAGGGTAAGTTCTAGACTGGTCTATAATTTGCTGGGCAGTTGGAGTCAAGGGAGTTTTTTCAAAAGGGGCATACTACTGCCTCCTCTAAGGGATCTGGAAAGACCCTCTCTCCAATGAAACCACCACTATCCCAGTGAGGATCAGGTCAATGACCTCTACACACCCCACTAGTAGGCATGTAGGGCCTGGATCCAAACTGCAGTAGGTTGGCTGCAAAGTCTGTACAACCTCACTATATCCATGACTGCCGGTTGGCTAAAGGTGAACCAAGTCAACTGGGCATTAGTACCACCCAATTGATCAGTGCAAGGTCCAATAGGAAGGCACTGGCTGATCTCATCCCTGATGGTGGACACCTTATCCGTGAAAATCCTGGTTCTCTCCTCTCTCCCTCTCTCCTCCCTCATGTCCACTCCCTACGTTCTCTCTGTCTCTTCTGACATCACTCCACACTGGTGTTCCCCACTTCTTCTTCCTGTATCGGTTCTCAGGGTTTTGACCCTGATACCGTGTACCTTAGGAATTAACCTGATTGTATTTACCCATTTTACTTATTTTATTTGATGTCTATGTATACAAACATTGCCTCCTACCAGAAGGCATAGTACTCTCTGTAGAACTATGTATGTGATCAATGTACTCTATTGTTTTTACTCATCTCATATTGTGTATATTTTTAAATCTTTTTACATTTTGCACTCTGTTCTACATGTGTTTCAGCCCTTTGTACTCATCTCTTTTTCAATATTGTTCATACAGAATGGTTCTTGAGCATTAGCTATTACTTGTTTCCTCTGGTGAATTTACTATGCTCTAAGTAGACTCCTTGTTGCTGTCAAGTTCCCAAGTGCATGCGATTGTCTTCTGCATCTCATAAGGTGTTTTTATATTGTTCTTTATTACTGTTCTCTCCTGGGTCACCCTGAAAAAGGGACTGTAATTGTCTCAGTGAACTTACCAGTTACCAAAATTCAAATAAATACAAATTGTGCAAACTTCTCACACTGTACTTGTGACAATGCTCGACCAGCATGGAGACAGGCTGGATTGCACAGTCTGTCCACAGTCCAGAAGAGCTAGGCTGGCTTATTTTTTACTGTAGCAATTTCCCAGGACAAGAATTCTGCCTTCTTATGGGAAATTGTTGATTGGTAGATCTTATAATGATCCAATAATCTAAGCTATCCACCTCAAGTGAGTTTTTCCACCAGCACCTTTCCAATCTTCGCCCAGTCTCTTCAGCTCACAGATCCCCAGTAAACAAGGGGCCTCCAGGCAAAGGGTAAGGAGGTGAACATGGTTGGAGCAATGACATCCAAGGCCTCCACAGCAGCCCTATTATAGGCCAACACAAGGGGCCCTGGGTCACTGCTATCCATTTGAAGTCCCGAGAAGTCCAGCTACATCATTAGGCCTTCTGAGGTAACTCCTCTTAAAGGACAGAACTGCACTAACTTGTTTGGGGCAGGCTAATTTTGGGGGCTGTGAAACTGTATCTCAGGTTGTGATGGTCAGACCAACCGATTGGCTCCACCTACACATCAGAGATCTCCATCCCCAAATGGAACACCAATTCCAATGTGTGCCCCCCTCGTGAGTTGCATAGGCAATAATCTGTGTCAGGCCCAATGAATCCATCAATTGGAGGAGGTTTTGTCCAAATGGTGAGAGTTCATTGTCAACCCAGGCATTGAAGTCCCCAGAATTAACCATCTGGGAGACTCCAATACCATCTCGACGATGAAGTCTGCAACCTCCTTCAGGAACTCCTTCCCATCACCTGGTGGATGGTAGATGAGAAAGGGTCCTGTAGCCTGCACCTGCACCCACTATACTCTCAAAGGAGTTGGTGCATCCAACTGGTACCTCACTGAGATCCAGTTCCTGTCTAAAACAGACTGCAACCCCCTCACCCCTCGTTCCACTCTCAGATGGTGAATCACGAGAACCCAGTCGGAACCAGAGACTCTAAAATAGAGCCTGCACTTTCATCCAGCCAGGTCTTGGTGATGCAAGCCAGGTCAATAGAGGCATAAGATCCGGGACCATTGCGGTCTTATTCCTAATTGACCTGGCATTGCTTAACACTGCTCGAAGGGATGAGAATCCATGGATGGCCCCGCTCCTGCCTGACAAAGTCAGAGCCCTTGGGTATGGGCACAAGACAAGGATAACCTTGTTCCCGTGTCCATTTCACCCCAGGGCATCTCCTGGTTCTCACTGTCCCTATCCACCCACTCCTTTCCCATCCCCCCAAGAGTTCCAGGATCCTCACTCCTTCCTCTCCCTCATCTCAATAAACTTCCAAAGGAGCAGAGGATGTTCAAAGGATAAAGATCCTTTAGTCTTGAGGGGAGTACTGTCTGACCGTGTCCCTAATACCCCAGCACATATTTCAGACACTTCTCACAGCCCAATATTTTTACTCACAACCCCACTCACCCCGTACACTAGGCTTAATCAAAACAAAATGCACCAAGCCCATAAAAGACTCCTAAACAAACCCCTTGGGGTGAGTGTCCTATGGATCTGCAGCTAGTGCAGAATGCAGCAATCTGGTTGTTGACTGGCCTTCTGAGGTCATGTCATATAACCCCTGTCCTGCAGGAACTGCAGTGACTGCTGGTGAAGTGGTGTGTTACCTTCAAAGTCAGTTTACTGACCTATTGAGCCCTGCATGGACTGGGTCCTGGCTACCTGTGTGACTTATTGTCTCCTTACCTGACATCTCACCCCTCTGTTCCTCTGAGGTAGGCCTCTTAGCTGTTCCAAAGGTAAGGTTGAAATCTTCCAGTGATATGACCTTTTCATCTGCTGGTCCTGCCCTTTGGAACCGGCTTCCCAGTGCCCTGAGAGAGGCTCACTCATTGGACACCTTTAAAGAGGCCTGAAATCCTTCCTTTTACAAGAGGCATATGAGACTGTGTAATCATCTGTTGGATATTTTCCTACTGACCAGCTTTGCACTATTAGTTAAATATTTTATTATAATACTTATTATTTTAATGTGGTTGTTTATAGCAAGATTTCATTTATTGTAATATCTGTAAAGTTTTATTAAGCACCCATGGGACTGGGCACTATATAAGTTTATACTACAACTACAAGTTGTGAGATAGAAATTCAAAGTATTCATAGTATTCTGTGTTGATTTAAAGTGACAATTCTTGTGCAGATATCTAACAGCAGCAACAGTTTAATACAATTCTCGGGTTTCAAAACCACTCTAAATGCTCCTTACCCCACATCCAACAGGTAGCTACTAACCCCAGGACATCACTCCAATGAGTTTTGTCGGGGATAGATAACATAAAATATTAATTTGACTTCTGTCACTCATCTGTAGAAATGAATCTAAGATAGTCAGAGAAGTGAGGAAATTAAGGAAACTGACAGAAATCGACTCGTAAGTCTCCCCAGCAGTATCACGCTCATGAGATATGGGAGAACATGCCCTGAAATTTATTTACAGCCATTGACAAGTCAAAGTGGTGTCTCTTTAACATTTTTCAAGTGAGTACAGTCCTGACTTTGGCAAAAGTATTAAGGCCTTTTACAGGGCAGGCGATGCATGCATCATGAAACCTATGTACCTCTCACTCATGTACTTTTAAAAATCAGCATTCCTTATCCTGAAAGATCTAATGTCAGGCCATCAGCAAAGGACTGGGGTGAACATTTAATTTGTGTGGTCAGCTATTCAGTGATTGATAAATGGGGTGGTGCTGCCTACTGGCTGGCAAAGCAAGATGGTATTCACATGAACAGGATATCCAGTCTCTGACTCCCAGTCTGAACAGTGCAGAGTTCAAAGAGTTGCAAGTGCATAGTTTTGAGAGGGAGTCTGATGCACAGAACAGCTTTCGAGGCCTCAACGATGGGAATGAGCTGGTGCCACCACTGCAGTGTACTGCCTGTCTGCCAGAAATCAGTACTCACTATTGGTCTCCATATTGTAAGGTTTGTAACCTTTTTGATTTTCAGGCAGAAGGGTAGAAGTTTTCAGTAATATTTTGGTGTTTTACAAAAAACAAGTAAGACCTTGAACCAGGGGATGCAGTGGACATTGCCTATCTGGCCTTCAACAAATTACCACATGACGAACTTATAGATGTTCTGGAAGAATGTAATTTGGATTTAAAACATCATAAATTGCTTGGAAGCATGGCTGATCAACAGAAGGCAATGGGTGACTGTAAATGGGGTCCTCTTGGAATGGGCCAGGTGACAAGGGGCACCCCAGGAGTTCCATGCTAGGCCTGTGCCTCTTTAATATCTACGTGTCCTCACTAAATTTCTCTCACCCTAACATCTGGATTACAAAATTCACTGATGACTATAGAATCAGAGCAATATTAAATACAGTTGAAGATGGAGATGCTGTGCAAACTGCCCTAACTGAAGTCTATTTATGGACAATAAAATATAAATTAAAATTAAATGTCGATACATGTTACATTATGCATTTAGGCAGAACAAGTTTAAATATAGTATACCGTATGGGTAATAAGGACCTACCAGTTACTTCTGAGGAAAGATACCTTGGGATAATAGTTACACCAAACCTACAATTCAGTACACACTGTGACAGGGGTAGCAAGGAAGGCAAATCAAAATCTAAACTGCATCCTGCGTGGGGGCGTGGTTGGGACCCGACAGTAATGGTTACGTGATTGCAAGCTCCGTCCTAATCTGGCAAACAATCGCATACATAATCCGTAATGTGCCAGACTGAAATTCAAGTTAAGCAACTGGAAATCCTTCTTTACCTTTGCCCCTGAAATTGGAGCTTTGGGGAAAGTAAGCGGAAGGACGGCAATGTCTGATGAAGTTTTGCAAGGAGCCTATAGTGCTTTTATAGGCTGCAGAGGCCAGAGTAGCTAACTGCCCATCTAACTGGCTGCTCACTTCTCCCCATTAATATCTGAACTTCTTTGGCACCCGACAGTAGTAAACGGGTTGTGACTCTGAGCACTTCTCAACCACCAAACGGGCAAAGGGAAGGCTGGTGGCTTCTACTATTTTTACTTTACTTGTTACCCTGTGCCGCAATTCCAATGGAATGGTCAGTTAGTATTGCACCAGAGACACGCAGTCTGCAGGCCTCATCATCTCCTGACAACATACAACTCGTGAAGCACTAACTAACATCACTAAGTAGTTGGAGGCATTACTTACTAGAGTAGACAGTATTGGGACATCACTGGCTGGGAATGTGGAGGACATCCAAGACTTGAGGATAAATAAAATGTATTGGAGCAGAGGACAGAGGACTTAGAGCAGCAGCATCTGGCCATATTGCAATGCCTAAAAGACCATGAAATAAAACTGACTTGGCTGTGGCACTGTGCAGAAGATCAAGAAAAATTGGAGCTGTAGGAACAATGTATGCATATTGGGGTCTCAGAGGGATGGAGGGGTCTAATATGGAGCATTTTGTGAACGACTGGATACCCTAGCTACTGGGGACAGGTGGAAGGACCCAATCGGAGTGGAGAGGGTGCACAGGGTACCTGGCAGAGTTGACTCCCAGTCACTATGAACAATTGTTGCCTACATTTTAAAATAATCCATTAAAGAGAAGCTCCTCCAGGCCATCAGAAACATAGGGGAACTCACTTGGAAAGGTGCCACAATCTCGTTCTACAGAGACTTTTCCACAGAAGTTGCAGCCGGTTAAAAGAATTTAGCCCTATTAAAAATTTCTACAGCTAATGCTTTTCAGTATAGATTCAAGAAACTTACCACTCTACACATATATAAGGAGGAAGGCATTTCTGGCAGAAGCCCCGAGGGTGCGAAACCTGGATTACTCACGTGGCCTAACTTGACCCAGACACCTCTGAGTTCCAGGGATCATATGCTCAAAAGAACAATAGGCAATGAGAAACGCCATCAGGGAAGAAGTAAGTAGGCGGACAGGAGCCACAAGAACTCAGTCCTCCAATTGTACAGGCCAAGCATTACAGCGAGCTACAGGGAGCAGCGCGGACATCGGACATCCTCCAGCCAGCAAAAATGGACAGGTTACTTTCTCCAGAGTTAAAGCCACAAGACAAAGCAGTGGCTATACTCAGCCTTCTGCTGCCCGAAACTGTCAAAGATTGAGGCCCCACTCAGTCGAATGCCAACCATGGTTACTCTTCTCCCTGCTAAGCTTCCAGGGCAGCGTGGCATGGATGGATGGACTGCAAGGCTCAGACTTGGAACCTGGGAATTAATGGAAGCCGCCACATCTTTGGACTGGGCTACAAAGATGGAAGGGGAAAAGTCAGGAGAGCAGCAGAGGCAGGGGTCCTGAGATCTGGAAACAAAACATTTGCAGAAGTGTTGAGCTCTCCACCCAGAACAGGCGGAGTGGAAGCATCCTCTGATGGAGCACATGTGGCATCTGGGACTGATGGCTGATTATCAGGATGCTTATGCCTTTGTCTGAATTCTTTTGTTTCCCTCTGGAGGAATAATATACCCAAACTAGGGAGATGCTTAGTCTTCTCCACCACCATGGCCATCTTAGGCGCTCTGAAATACCAACATCTCAGGACTCCCTATTAAGCCCTGTAGGGTGTGACAGATTGTGGGACACTCCCACTGATGCTAAATCTGCTGACCGATAGTATACCTTGGTTATCCAGGGTCCTCCTACCTCGGCCTTAGGCAATGACTTAGGGTCACCTGTCTACTTAAATATGCTGCCTTGTGCTGTGACCCAAACAAGCCTTATCACAGCAATCTCATGACTGGTGGGTGGCAGTAAGGTACCCTTCCCATCCCCCTTCCCCATCCTTTCCAGTTGCTTTATGCATGTTCCCAAATGGGGTCATGGACCCCTGAATAGGCCACATTGAAGCTAGGGCAGATGGGGAACGCACACTATGGTGTTGATGACACATCCCAACACTTGGTGCTAGAAATAGTGTGTCACAGAGCCCAGTTAGCTCTCTCACTACTACTTCAGCACCATTAGTTAGCTTTATACCAACTTGAGATACAGTTAGTTTTAAATACGGTTTGGTGTTTACTTCTTAAAGTGGTTGAGTCATTTCAGGTTACTGAGTGTTATTTGTGTGCTTTTCCTTAGAAAGTTGAAGCCGCCATTCAGACAGTGCAGCTGCAGTCTGAGTCTATTGTACAGCTCTATATCTTTTTCCACTGAAAGCCCATAGAAGATTAGAGACCTGCCTGGCCTGATCTACTATTGGGTGTTCTTTTCTTCTTTCCTGCCTCTTACTCCTGACACTGTTGGTGGGTGAGTACTATTTTAATTTACATTTATCCAGTCTCCTGACAAGATGACAACAGGAGCACGGCTGGTGGCTTATCTCCTGCCCAGGGCTGGAAATGTGTCTTCTGGAATGTAAAGGACTCAATTATGCAGCCAAATGCACAAAGGTACTGCAATTTTAAAGTCTATGGGAGCAGATATAGCACTTTTGCAGGAGACACATTTAACAAACTGAACAATCCACTGGTTGCAAAAACTCTGGGTAAGAGCATTAGCTGCCACCTGTGCAACCTCTAAATCAAGGGGGATAGTCATCTTGCTGTGTAGGTGTCACCCTAGGTTATAGAGGACAAACATACCAACCTCCAAGGTTGTTGGGTGGTGGTTAGGCTTGCACCCAGGGAAGGATAGTGGTGGCAAATGTATACGGACATAATGACTGGGTATATTTATCCAGAAATCAGCCATGCCCTTACAGAACTCATGGCTGACTTCTGGATATACCAATACTGTTGGGGAGCATAACCTGGTCCAAGATGTGTTTCTGGACAAATCCCTCTGACGCCACAATGCACCCCAAGACCCTAGTGGGTATGATGGATAATGGAGGAATGGGGAATGTCAGATCCATGGAGGATGAACAACCCTAAGGGAGAGACCACTTTTACTCCTCGGTCCATCGCATGAACAGTAGAATAGACTACTGGCTTGTTAACCAGGTGGCAATGTCGGGTATTCTTGGCACCTCAATCGATAGCATAACCTTTAACTTTCCATTACTTTTCTCCCACCTGGCCAAGGGGCTTAAGCCACTAGATGGAGATGTAATCCATTACTTATTCAAGACGAGGCTTTTCAATCTTCATACGGGAAGAGACTGGTGTATTTCACTCTCAGTACATCTAATGAAGTCTCAGCATCCACAACATGGGAAGCCTTTAAGGCAGTCATCCAGGGAGAATCATATAATTTACCTTGGCCAGGAACAAAGCCCAGGCAGCAACAGTATGCGGTTGCAGGAGGAGCTGGTGAAATTGGAAAAGCAGTTTAAGGTAGCCGCTCAAAGCCCACTTAACTCTTCACTACTATCTCAGACTACGGTCTGAAATAGCAGATCAACTCACTATTACATAAAAGGCAGAATGGCAGTTATTACAGGCAAACATAAATCATGGGGGGCAAAGGGGAAAACTACTTGCTTACCTGTTGCAAGGCAAGCTCATCCAGAATCCTAGCACTTAGAAATAAAGAGGCAAGGTTGTCTCTACACCCAAGATATTAATGAAACCATGCAAACTTTCTATCAGAAACTTTATCAGACACAATCCTCACTAACACCTCAGAAGCTCTCTGCATGGATGACAGAATTCTGTAGAGTCCCTCCTCCCAAAATATCTCAAGCAGATTGTAGCTTCCTAGAGCCCCTATTTCACTAGAGGAGCTACATACTGCCCTGTCTCAAATGGCAAAGAGGAAATCTCAGGCAGGATGGTATGAAAATGGAACTCTACCAACTCCTGGATAAGGAGATTACCACCCCTCTTACCAGCCCTCACTGAGGCTCAAGCAGCAACACTGCTTCCTCCTACAATGAGGGAGGCACTAGCGACCCTGATCCCTAAAAATCCTCGGACGCACTAGATTGTGGACATTTTGGCCCATCTCTTGTTGTTGGTAGATACCAAAATATTAGCCAAAGTACTGCTAACAGACTGAAGCAAGTACTCCATAGGCTAATACACCCTGCACAATCCAGTTTCTCTAAGGGCAAGTCTGGGACCAACAACCTTTCCTGGTCCTCAACTTAAAATGGATAGTGCTCCATTCCAAAATGCCAATGGCAGCACTAGTCATTGACTTTTCAAAAGCTTTTGATTCCTTGAGGTGGAACTACTTGCAAAAGGTACTTACCCTGTATGGATTCGGTAGACTCCTTCACGTGTGGGTCTCTACCCTATACCATCTTCCCACAGCCAGGATTGTTGCCAATCATGACACCTCTTCCCCATTTCCTTTTCAGCGGGGAACCAGGCAGGGTTGCCTCTTTCTCCCTGCTATTTATCATTGCTGTTGGACTCGCCCATTTGTAAATTCATTGATACGCCTGGCATCTCAGGGATTCTGGTTAAACAAGAGACGTTTTTGTTAACGCGATGCAGACGATGTGCTATTCATCTTGTCGAACCTGATACATCCCTCCCCTTGGTGCTACAGCTGTTATGACAGTTTTCCCATATTTCTGGTCTAACTATAAATCAGAAAAGACACTTCTGTCCCCATTGAACTCTCACCGCGGCAGAGGATGCTTACATACTGAATTATCCTGGACCTCATGGCTTTCTGTACTTGGGGGTATACATATCTGCAGCATGGATCAATTTAGAAAAGTGATTTCCCTTCTCATAGTTACCTTAACGGCAGAGATGCAATGCTGGAGCTTGCTTAGAGTGTCCCTGAAGGGCAAATTTGAGGCTGTTTGTTTGTTCATTCGACCATGGCTCTCATATCTACTGAACAACCTGCCAATTGCTCTCTCCAACAAACTATTCAGCTCACTAAGCAAACTTATTCCTCCTTCCTATGTGAAGGGAAAGTGGCACATTGGAGATGAGCCAAATTAAGGCCCATCGGACCAGAGGAGGGTTGGCTTACCCTGGTTTCAGGGGTACTACCTAGCCTTCCGTGATGGCCTAAGCGGCCACTTATTTTGCCTCCCCAATTCCCCACCCCAGAGTGGGTTAGTCTTGAATCCACCCTGGTGACAGAACACTTTTATATGCTCTGCTTGGAAATAGGAAAGGTCTAGGGCAGCATCTGACCCTCTGATGACAGAAACCCACAACGTATGGCAATAGGTGATAAGCTTGATGGGTATATTGGAGACTGCAAGGTCCTTCCCATCTTCTGTGCTCCCCTTTGGTGCAATAGGCTCATCACAGTGGAACAGGAACCCATACATTGGCCAAACTGGGAAAAGAAAGGGATCTGCATAGTTCGAGATCTCCTTGTCCTGAATAGCAATATGGTAATGTCATACAAGCAGCTACAAAACAGTTATGACCTGCTAAAAATGATTTTTGGTGCTACCTACAGATCAGAGTGCACTTCAAGCTCTACTGGTGCAACCCACAGATGAGCCAATATAGGGCCGGCTAGGTCTCTCCAAGCTAGGCAAGGCCCGCCTGGCTGGTACCTTCTATAGCATCTTGAAAGACACGCAGCCTGACACCACCTCTGCCTGTAGGCAGGCTTGGGAAAATGACTTGTAGAGTCCAATCACCCAGCAGAAATGGGATGACTGCCTGAAAGCTGCACAAACTATGTACAAGGATGTCAAGACTCAATTGATTCAATTGAAAATCATCCTTAGGTGGTATAGCACCCGGCCTTGCTGGCCAAGATTAAAGTATGAAACATGCTGAGTGCTGGAGATGCCAGTCATCACTGATGAATCTGCTGCACGCCTTATGGACCTGCCTGTCTCCGAGTCTTTTGGTCCTCTGTGTTAAAGGATGGCTCAAGAATTATAGGCAAGCTCATACTCCTGTCTTAACATTCTCTGGTGATAGGAGATGTCTCAACCCTGCAACCTTGCAAGGACCACTCATAGCTTGGGCAATGACTGTAATTATGGAAGCGAAGAGAGCCATACTGATGAACTGAAACAACCTACTGCCCCAGAGCTTCCATGTGGAGGGCAGCTGTGTAAAGCTAGCAATTTTTGAGAAATGCACAGCAGTGGGAAAGGGTTGTCTTCCAGATATCATAGAAAATGTGATACATGTCTACACTCCCACTTATATATGGTGCCACCTACTTCCCCTGCTAACCAACCCTTGGGTCATTAGTCATCTCGCCTCCCTTTTCTCTATCCTAAGCCACCTGTATCAGCACAGGACACACTAGATCCTATACATCTCCTATAATATATCTCACACCTCAGTTCTCCTAATCTGTGTTTTTCGCTACTCACTCTAGGGACTGCTGCTAGTGACAAGCTAGATGTATCTGTTAAAATATAGCAATTTCGTAAGCATACCTATATTACTTGTGGTTGTGAAATGTATATGTATAGGACAGATCACTATTTAGAACTGTAATAAGACATAGTAAATGGACTTGACTTATTAGGACAAACTGTAATGTTATGCATACTCAAAGTTTACTGCAAGGAAGGACTGAGCATTAATAAGATAGCAACTAGACTTGTACTTTAGCTGTTTGTAAAGAGCAATAACTAAATGTATTGTGAAACAAGTGATATGATGTACACAAATGAGAAAAACTAATAAAATCTTATATGATAAAAATAAACTGCATCCTGTGTAACATCAGCAGTAGAGACAAGGAAGTGATACTCCCTTAATATTGTTCATTGGTTAGGCCCCACCTGGAATATGGAGCTCAGGTGTGGTCACCTTATAAAAGGGAGATATCATTAAACTAGAAAAGATCCAAAAAGAGCTATAAAAGCAGCTACTGGATGTAGAGCACTCACTTATACTGATAGACTGGAAACACTGGATTTATAAAATGGGTAGGAAAATTATGTCTGCTGATTTGTTGGAACACATCAAATGACCATGGGTATATCAGAGTGCGACTGCACACCTGCAGTTTTACCCCTCCAAAACAATTCTGACATTTTATAAGATAGATGAACCACTCTGAGGTGTGCAGTCAAGCTCTGATATACGCACTTGGTGGTTGATGCACTCGGCCTCTGGCCTTGTGTGTAACAATGCACACCAAGGCATGCATATATCAGAGCGCAACTGCACACCTCAGAGTGGTTTATCTATTACTTATTCACCATTCAATATAGAAGGACAAGGGGTATATGTGCATGGTATATAGAGCACTACAAGATGGTACCTTAGCTGACAGTTTTGGACTGGTACCAAGGAAAGAATATACCAAACTAGAGGACATCCTCTGCAACTAACTATGGGAAATGGAACCTACTTAAAAGAAAGTTCTGGTTTAGTCAAAGGTGGTTCCTTTGTGGAACAAACTACCCACAGAGGTGGTTACCAGTAATACAATCAAACTCTTCAAACAAAGATTGGATACTTACATCTTGAATAAGCACATAGTGATTTAAACATTATACTGACAAGCATACCATGGACTGAAAGTCTAATTAAAGCTTGTGTAAGCTATGAAATCTATAAAGGTACAAGTTAAGTTAGGCAGTGGTTGATCAGAGCCCTGGTTGAGCTGTAACCTGTGCACGACTGAGTGTTGGGCTACTCTGGGTAATGAAAAGTTTGGGTGTTTATTGGATCAGGATGAAAGCTCTCAGTCAGACAGCCTGATCTGCTGTATTTATTTTTCCTCTCAATTCTGGCATGGCAACATCTTCTTGCAGGAAAGGAGTGAGCATCCAAGAGGCATAAGAGGCAGTTGCATGGAGAGATTAGCTGGCGGTGCCATGTGGCCAGCAGCCTGCCTGAATCTGGTAACACACATGGATAATGAATTATAATTTTTCAATTCATTTGTGCAGACTCATGCGCAGCTCAGTTCAGCTGCTTGCTGTTTTAGTTTACCAGCAACACTGCAGCTGCAAGTTGCAACATGGCTTCTGTGTCTGTGCTTGGTGGTGGTGCTTAAAATGTGTATTATTTAAGCATTGTTACTTCAGCTCAACACCACACAGATGTACCTGGAAAGACAGTCTGCTGCAGATAGCTGAGTGTGATGTGGGCTGTGGTACTAAATGCCTGCATCTCTAGACTGGGGATATTTGGATGCTTATGACGTTATGAGGATATTCTGCCTTGCTGTATCATGGCAACCAGAACCAGGTGTGTATTATAGTGTGTGTCTATGTGTGGGGAGATCCTTCATAAATTACTTGTTTGGGATTAGTAGCTTATATTTCTGCTCAGCTTACCTCACTGCCTTAACAGTCATAAATAATTAGGAGTTTGTGCATGTGTGTGTGGGGAAGAGGGTGGTTTGGCTATCAAATACTCCCTCCCCCGACGCACACACACACTGATTGAAAATATGTCTGTTAAGGCAGTCAGGGATACAAGATGTCTAGAAACATAAGCTGCTAGTAGTAGTAGTAATAAATAAACAAAAGTATTTGTTTTACAGACCCTCCACAAGCACAGACACCACACAAAACATCAGGTTGCAGTAACTTTACAATACAGTCTTTACTGTATTCAGTGCCTCAGCATTCTGGTGCTTTTATTAGGCTGGGAATTGTTACATCTGCTAAGAACCACCAGAATGCACCATTTTGTTTCAATTTTTCAAATATTTCTTTGTGTGCAAAGGTGTGCAACACCCTGTTAGAAGCAAATATATAATAATTGCTGCTTGTACCTCAACATACTGATGCCTTTCAGCAGGCTATAGAACTGCTTCATAGCCTACTAAAAGCCTACAGAATGCAACATTTTGCACTGATGTGTCAACATTTTCTTTGGGGAGGGTGCCCAAGCCCCATTAAAGAGTTTTAGGTGTTTGCCCCTAAAACTGTGTATGCATGATGCTCCAGAACTCTGTTGTACCAAAAGAAGCACTGGACATTTTCATTCATTTATCTATCTTTTAAATGTCTTTCTACATGTTAGAAAGGTACACATTTAGTTAGTTATTGTAATAAATGTATGAAGTATCACAAAGACATTTTCATCAGTATGAAAGTCAGCTTACTGTATTGAAAAAGTTTGTTGTGACAGGCACTATAATTAAAATGTGCACTGATTAATGCATTAGAAATGTTATGCAAGCATAAATGGTGTAATGTATTGGTCATAAGACAATATGGACAATGATGCAAAATTATCAGTCAACGATAAGGTTTTACTGACATCTACTGGTAAACCAGAAGCATTGCAGTGTGCTGTTCCTATTCAGCATAAGTCATTTAAACCTGAGCTGACACAAGAGAAACCACATTTACAGACTTACCAAGCCTTGCTCATTAACTGAACTGAACACCATGTATGCCTCTTCCTTCCAAAGAAGACCAGTCTTATGTTGTATTACTCATTTAAGCAGGAGCTTCAGATGCATTGCAGTGGCCTACTAGTACTAGTACATTTTGATCCCACTTTAGAACTCTCCCCTTGAGGGTGTCCTGATATTGACACAGCTGTACTTATTTATTTGCGTTAGACAGCCACTCTGATTTCATATTTTACTCTCTATAGTGATTGCACTTGCTTGTGAGAGTGGTGGTAATCCTTCTATATAGTGGTAGTGCTTTATTTTCTCTGTTCAGTTGATGAATTCCTGCAGGACGGTGCAATATCATCACCCTTCCCGATCAAAGCTTAATGAGTTCTTCCTGCATTCCTGTGGGGAAGAGTTCCTGCAGGTGACATGTCAAATAAATGCGTACCATTACATAGCTTGTGAAGCAATGATTCAACATGTATGGCCATGTTACCATACAGATCTGTACCACTCTACCAAAAACAGCTACACAGGTGTTCACTGTTTAAATTGCTGCATTGCTCTTTCTGAGACACCATGTAGAACTGCTTTTAACAGTTCTATAGTGTATAGTAGAGTATTGTTCTATATATAATTCTATCCCTTCAAAATGCTGTTGTACCATAGTTCAAAGATCATGGAATGTGATTGTACCCTTCTGTGGTACAATAGCACTCTGAAACCTCTGGTGACTGCACAAGTCAGTTTCATTCTGAAAGCAAAAGAACTGCTGCACACAAATTTCACATACCAATATACACTATAAAAATACAGGATGAATAACTTTATGTTTCAATCACTGTGTTCTGCCACTTTTAGGCTCTGATTCCCACAGGCCCTTGAGCCACGCTGTCTTGGTCAGAGGGAATCAGAACTCCTCTGTAGTAGAACACACTGGTTGTGCATAGTTGCCCATCCAGTATTCTCTATATAATAACTGGTCACCACGTGTTGCGACTTGAATTGATTGTTTTTAAATGCTATTATAACTAGGTATGATGTATCATCCAGTTATTGCAGCGCTTACCAACTAGCACTAAGGCACAGCCAAGCTGACTCTTCAAACTGCAGTAACATGAAATAGAAATTGTGTGTCATCTGAAGACTGTCAGCCTGTAAACAAAAAACACACAAATATCTTCTAGGTTAAAGAACTAAATTCTGTCACAATGAAAACCTTCTATGATAGCTTGCATTATCGGGTACATCCTATGGCTGGCTAGCCAGAGTGAGGATGGCTGTTGGGAACCCCACAGAAGTGGCCAAACATGGGTTCTGTTATGAGCAGCACTGGCAACTAGTGCCTTGCCTGCCCACATTTTTTGTTTAAATATAGGGAGTTTGCAGCTTTTAGCCAAGAGTCTACTCCCAGTTTAGGGACTAAAATATTGAATAATTCCTTGCACATGGGGAACTAGGTCAAAAGCTCAGTTAAACTTATTTTCAATTATACATGTTCCTGAACCACTGATACAAAGGAAGAGTGTGTCAAGAGGATCAGAGAGGGGTAAGGTATTTTCTAAAACACAAAGCACCAGTTATTGTAAAAACAAAATATATCCAACTGTGTGCTTAAGAGTTTTATTTCACACACCCTTGGTGTTTTGCTGTAGAGGTTTATGAGTCATCAAACCTCTGGTGTATTTAAAAAACACACAGAACACAGTTGCAAATGAATTATGTAAGCAGCAAGCACAACAGGTATTATGGTATAGAGGAGCTAATGCACACCTCGGGTGTGTTAGCATGAAGTCAAGAGGCTGAGTGTCCTCACAGCACCTGAGGTGTGTAATAAATCCTCACAACCCCATGCCCCTTAAGTGGGTTATTGCACTTATAAAATGGTTATGTGGTGAAGAAGAAAACAACCCACAGAAAAGGGTTTTGTCCTTCTTTAAATGGCAAGAAAGGTAATGTATTCTGCCACCTTGCAAAATAGTGCCTAACTAGTAATGCATATAGCATTGATGTTATGCACATAGAAATGTCACACTTACAGCACTGACATGATTTATAACATTTATTTGCATAACAATGTCTGGTACCTTCCCCACGATGTTTACTGTATGCCACCTTCCCAACACCTACACTTCCAGCTGCAGGTCAGACATAACAAAGACAAAGAAAAGAGGAAAACAATGACTCACTGTACCAGATAAGAGCACTTCAACAAGACAGTGACTACTGCACTTGCTCTCTCCTTTTCGATATCTCACTCACTACTGCAGGATGGTACTTTAAACACTACATCACTTACACAGCCCTATCTTCCGCCTCCTTTCTTTCTCTCCTGGGTGGAAATTCAGACACTGTGTGCCCCATACCTCTCAACTGTCCCTGATTTTGCCTCAAAATTTTACTCTGTGCCTCCTAAAATTGTGTTTCCTGACCAAACAGTGGGGTTTGTAAGCACAAAATAATGTCAAACATTTAAAGTTACAGACTTGTTCTTCCTTAGAAAATACATTTTACACCAAGCCCTTTATTCTACCAGCTTCCTGAGTGGATAACATCAATTTGCAAATGTATCCCTGATTTTGGTTCTTTGTCCCTGAGTTTTTAAGCCTTGTCCCTGATTTACGAGGCAGGAGGTTGAGAGGTATGGTGTGCCCCCGGGAGGTGGCCAACAACTTCTTCCATCCCTGTCCAGCCCTCCCACTGAAGTTTACAAACATGAGTGAAATGGGACAGCCATATATGGCAGTGAAGAGACATGGCTCCAGTACAACAGAGGGAGGAAGATGTATGGGTACAGAGCACTAAAGGTAATTCTATCCAAGTCTCACAGTTCCATAAAAACAAAAGAAAAAACTAACTGTGAAATATGAACACAGCCACAGATGCTAGGTAGGATGACACAATCTGCTACAACACAGAGGGAGCAAGATGTGCAGGTAGCCAGACAGTGGCCTGAAGAGTTTGATGCATGACATCCCTGGCACCACTGCTTTTGCAAAGAAACAAAGTCTGTCATGAGCTGTACAGTTTACAAGTCTGAGTGTAGGACACAGTGTAGACAGGAGCGATTAAGGACGAAGTAGGGAGGGCTGCTGGAAATAGATTGACACAGATAGATAAAACAGGCAACATAAACTGTGGTCTTTGATATTTTTTATACGTTTACTTCAGGCTGTCTGTAGTGCTGGTCACTCTCTTGCAACTGTCAATGGCTACCGGTTTCTCTCACTTGTGTCTAGTGCAATGACAGCAGGTGGCACAGCATCAGATTCCCTCTGTGGAACCGTTCATTAAAGAGGCTGCTAAATGCATGGCCACACACTGCTGCTAGACCAACTGGGTGCTGCGTTCCTTACAACCCATATTATAATCTGTATATAATAAGGAGTGTCACAAGAAGTTACTTCCTTTCTGGTTGAGATTTATTTGTCTACATATCCTAAGCTGCATGCAATAAAAATGTCGTACCTATACCTTTTAATTCTATTTTCCATCACCCATTTAATTCTGTCTTGTCAAATGCTCTTTTGACATCTGTTTTGAATTCATTAAAATTTTTGAAATTTTAAATTTATTTATTTAGTTTCTGTTAACCAGGTACAGTAGGTGCACCAAACACAAAAACTAGATTTTAATCAGGATACCGCAGATGCAAGTTCTGATTCTGATCTGTGCCTCAGCATCTGAAACAAGGCAAAATGTTTGAATACTGTTAGAAATGGTTTGAATTTCCAGTCTCTGGTTGGCCAAGCCCTTGACAAGGTGGCATTTATGCAACAACAGAGACCAGGAAATAAGAAGTCCTAGTGCCAAGTGGATCATTAAAAGCTGATATAATGCGAATGGATCTCTTTCCTCTAGATTTGATTATCTAGGGAACATGTCAGGGCTGTCCACTGTTGCCCTTGTTATTTGTGCTTTCAGTAGAACACTTGGCACAAGCAATACAGCAACATAGGGAAAACCATCTCAACATGGAACATAAACTGGTATTTTATGCAGATGATTTATTAATATACTTAACACATCCTGCTCAATCCCTGCCTCAGCTTTGGGCTTTGTTACGTGATTATGGTGAACTTTCTGACTACAAATTAAATGTGGCTAAGACAGATGCCCTTCATAATTTATATGATCCTCCTCCATTCATTTAGGCAGAATATAATTTTAAATGGGACTAGACCTTCATAAAATATTTAAGAGTTAATATTCTGCAAGATCTCAATCAATTGTACCAGCTTAAATACCCACAACTCATACAAGCCATATATTCAGATCTGGATAGGCGGACAGTGTTACCTCTAACACTATATATTGAAACAGTGGTAATCAGTATAGAACATTCTTCCAAGACTACTCTACCTCTTTTAAACTCTCCTGTGTTTCCTCCACAGTCAGCATTCCAAGAGTAGGATAAACACATTTCCCAGTTCCTCCGGGAGGTACGCATCCTCAGATAGCTTACAGCAAACTGCAATCAATGAAACAACAAAGTGGCTTGGCTCTGCCAAATTTAAAACCTACTTCCAGACAGCGCAGCTCAGACGTGGTACTGTAGTTAGACCCCATGTGTGATGCTGATTGGAAAATCTTTGAATTTGATGATTTTAATGTTGATAAACATAAAACTTTATTTTAATTTCCCAATCCACTGATCCCTCCAGATCAATTAAAGGAAAATCCTTGCCTGAAAAATGTTCTTTTGCTGTGTTATGATATTCAGATTATAAAACATCTTATTAAACCGCTGGCTCTTTAGGTGCCATAGCACATGATATGTCATTTCTAGTTATTCAGTTAGACCACAGCTTTACCTAGTGGAAAAGGCGAGGTCTATACTTTTATTACCAACTATTAGATAAAGGCCAATTTCAGTCTTTTGAAGTGCTACAACAATACTTTGATTTGACAGTAGTGGATCATTTTCATTACCTACAAATTAAACATTTCTAACAACAAAGCTAGGCTCACTGTCAATATATGAGAAATTACACCCACTTTCATGGCTGCAAATAGTCAAAGATAACAAAAACGTTTTTTATCCCATATCAATAATCTAAGAGGCGTTACAAACTCAGTAGGCCCATTTACCAATAATTCAATAACATCTACTAGTAATAAGGAAACAGCTGGATAAGAACATTTACTTATCTTCTGTGTTTAATAAATCTACTCCCATTATCTTAGAGGATAAGTTAGTATCTACAGCAGGATAAGTAATTATTAAACCAACTGACATTCTTGAGAGGCTCAAAAATTAGATGTCAACAAATCCTCGGCCCAGATGATCTCCACCCCACAGTATTGAAAGAACCCATGGATTACATTTACATACCACTGGCTAATGTGTTCCAGTACTCCCTGGACTCTGGTGGTATACCCTTAGGTTGGAGGGTAGCTACTGTTGTACCCTTCTAAAACATGGCCCTACTTTAAACAAGACAACTTTAGACCAATAAGTTTGACTTCTCTAATGGGCAAATTATTAGAAAGGATAATCAAGAACTATATCCAACAACATCAACTAACTTTAGGGGCTATAGACCCTATCAACATGGATTCATTAAAAGCGTATTTTGTTTAACAAATCTGTTAGGCTTCTATGAAAAGGTAAATAAAGAAATTGATAAGAAAAACCCCATTGATATTATATTTTGGACTTTGCAAAAGCATTTGATAAGTTGCCACATTTGGATTTGGTCAAATCATTAGGAAACTAAATTTGTGTACAAACATCTCACACTAGATTGCCAATTGGCTGGAGGGAGACAACAGAGGGTGGTGATGAATGGTGTTTTCTCTGAATGGGTGGGGTCATGAGTGGGGCTCTCCAGGGGTCAGTCTTGAGTCTGATTTTATTCAATGTCTACATTTCTTCATTAAAATAGATTTACCAAACATCTGGTTGTCTAAATTTGCACACGATTGCAGATTGGGAACAGTGGTTAACAAATTGAAAATAACACTGCACTGCAGGTTGCACTGAACCATGTTTTCTCTTGGACAAAACACAATAAACTTGAATTAAATATCAGTAAATGCAAGTAATGCATTTGGGTACTAAAATAGACAGTATAATCTATACCTTAAAACAACCCCTAACTGTAACATCATACAGAAGGGATTTAGTAGTGACTATAAGCCACAATCTTAAATTTAATACTCACTGCAGAGACCAGCGAAAAAAGCTAATCAGATGCTAAACTGCATCATTAGACACATATCCAGCAGAACTAAGGAAGTGTTGCTTCCTTTGTAGGTAGCATTAGCCAGGCCCCACTTGGAGTATTGTATACAAATATGGTTACCTTATAGGAAAGAGGATATTAAAAAGGTTGAAGTGGTCCAATGAAGAGTCACTAGGCTCATTGCAGGACTAAATCAGGCACTGTATGAACAAAGATTGAGAATACTCAACCTATATACATTGCAATATAGGAGGAAAAGGAGACTTGTGCATGCTCTCAGGGCAATCGGGATAATACCTTATGGCAGAAATTGGTTTAAGGTTGAATCAGGACAGAGTTAGTGGTAGGAGACATTCAAAGCAACTCCGACTAGATACATGGAACACATTGTCCAGGAAACACTGGTATAGTCAAAGGGTAGTTACACTATGGAACAATCTTTCAACAGAGGTAATTGATAGCAAAGACATTACTACCTTTAAAACCAGGCTGGATAATGAGATGAGCATTAAAATAAAATGTTGTAGATAGTTAACACCATTCTTGGCAAACATAAAGGATGAAAGTCTATCAAAGCTTCATTGACTAGGCAATCTCACAAATCTATGAAATCTTGTCCTACTATTCCAGAGAATACAAACTCAAGGGCTCCCTTCTCATTTTATTTCTTTAGCTTATAGGGCTCTTAATAACCTCCTGAAATTGTCTTTCACTTCTTTAGAAACAAAATGGGATCAGGACTTAAAGATATGCTTGCCTTCAGCTATGTGGACTAAAATATATCACCAAAACGCTAAGTTCAGTCAAACCTAATTATCCGACCTCCGCTCATCTGAACTCCCTATGTAATGGATGGTTGGTTTGTCCCCACACTAGAATAATAATGTTGTTGTGGTATGTGTTAATTGTTGCACCAATTAATCACTGTGCGACGATTAACACCTTGCTCCCAATTAACACTCGACAGCTCCGCTACTTCTACCTGTTTCTGTTTGACCCCTCTTAACCCATGTTAAACTCACAACTCACATTTACAGCCAGTGATCCTCACCTTGTTTGAGTGGTGATGGCCACAAACAAAGGCACTGAGTTGCAGTAAGAAGCTGTATTAAATCATACCCTGTCTGAGAACTATAGTCCCAGTGAAGCTGGTGACCTGACAAAATCTCTGGAAACACATATTTATCTTGGTAGAGCACTCAGAGCCAAAATTATTTCGATAAAAGGGTTCTTTACTTGCAGTAGAATCCTATGGAGCTGTTCCCTGCAGCCAGCCTATCAGAGCTTGCATTTAGATAAAGACTGCTGCTCCATGGGCTCCACAAACTTTGTTTTGTCATTTTTGATATTTCTTCATAACCAGGACACACTCTGCTGGTTCTGTACTAAATATTAAAAAGAAGAACTTACTGTCATGCTTTGGAGATCAAGAGAATAGCAGGAAAGAACCACACAGTCACCCTGCAACAAAGTGCTTCTCTCTCTTTCTCCCCTTGCTCCCAATGTTAGTGTGCTGGGGCACAATTTGTATTCACCCCTAAATAAAAAAAAAGTTTTTCTGCCACTCCCGCTTATCTGATCTTCCATTTTCCAACCATTTTGGATGTCTCTGAATGCAGTCAGATAAACAGGTTTGCACTGTATCCTCTTCTTCTAGTTGGAAGGAATTCACATAGAAAATGTAATGCAATAATTCTTTACTCCTGATATAGTGGTCAAATTTAATAGGTCCTCAACCTCTTGCTGTTGGAGAGCTTGCAGTGTCCAGTCTGCTAATCACATGCACATATTTTGGGCATGTCCAAAATTAACTTGCTTTTGGTTGACGGATAAAGAGATACATGCCCTTAACCTGACTTCCCTCCAATAATGACAAATATTGTATTCTTATTGGATTATCCTTCAAAAGATTTGGATATACATCAGAAATATCTTCTTAATATTATTATATATTACTGCCAAAAGGCAATTTCAGTATTTTGGTTGTCCTTTAATCTGCCTGATATAGAACAGTGCAGAGATCTATTGAATGATTCAGGTTTATCAGTTAGAGAAACTGACATTCAAACTGTGACATCAGCTTGAATAATTTAATAATAGGTGGACAGGATGGATAGTCCACATGATGGCACAACATTCTGACTTTGCACCGTGAGGATGGTATATAGTTCAATTTAAACCTGCTTTTTTACTTTACTTTTAAATTGTAAACTATAAAATATTATTGACCTTGGTCTGTATATGGGTCATTTTCAAGGTTTTCTTTTTCCCTTTTTATATACTGTCTACTAGCATAGAGATACTCCACTGCACTCATTCTTAGATTTAATTTATTTATTCTGACTATTGTAAGAACATTTGCTACATGCTGAAACAGACTGTTTTATAGTTGTGTTTTATAGTTGTATTTTATACTACTGTTATAATGATCTGTATGTTGATATTATTTATAATATGGAAACAAATAAAGTTTTAAAAAGCTGATATCACTATACCAGCTTAAAATCTTCAAATAATTCAATTTGAAACCGTCATCATCTTTTTCTGTCACTTAAGAACATAATAACATACAAAAACAGCAGAAATAGGCCATAACTGTCTATCAAGTCTGCTCAAGTGTGCAGCATACAGTTTAATTTGCTGCAGTTGCCCTCATGTGTTTCCAGTCCCCAATTTATCATCCCATACCGCCATCCCCTCCCAGTCTCCCCTTAGTTTTAATCTTTCTTTGACCCTGTCCCACCTCTTCTTAAACTGCCCACAATCCCCAGCGAAATGACCTCCTTTGGAAATTTGTTCCACCTTGGTGAAAGTAAATGTTTAGACAGTATAAGAGAAGAAAATGGGAGAGGTGCTCTTTAATTTCTGACCTAGACCTCACAGTTGAATATTTTACTAACACATTCCAAAAATCTATGATTTACATGCTCCAAAAGTAAAATAAAACTTAATATCTGCCCAGGTTTCCTTGGATCACTCAAAAGTTATTGAAAAAAATTAGGGTAAAAACTGCATTTGGAAAAAGGCAAGGAAAACAAAATCGGTCACTAACTGGGAACAGTTTAAACTAAAAAGAAATGAGTGTAGGAGACTGATTAAAAGGCAAAAGTAAATTACTACAGGTGTAAATTATATCAAAATGTTGACTCAAAAGGTTTGGTCTACCATTAAACATTTATCAAATACTGGGGTACAAGGTAGTCAGAAAACTTTAACTATCAGATTTAAGAATACCTTATCTGATTATCCAAATACAGCTTCTAATGTATTAAATGTCTTTTTTATGGACTTTCTGGGGATAGAGGTCCAGGCCCTGTCAGGATTAGGAGTTGAAACTATAGACAATAAAGTAATATCTGGACAGTATCCTCCTTTTAGGTTTAGACAAATAACCTTATCTGAGGTAAAAAGGAGCTATTAAGAATTAACATACATAAATCGCCTGGTTTAGATAACTTGGAAGGGCTATTTATTAAAATAGTAGCACCCTACATAGCTTTGCCTGTATTGTCCATAAATAACTGGAGCCTACAAACTGGACATTTTCCATCACTGTGAAAGTGAGCAATGTTACACCTATTTTCAATGCTGGGGAAACAGCTGACCCAAACAACTATCGCCCTATGGCAATTTTGCCCACCTTATCAAAATGTTTGGAGAAACTAGTCTCAAGGCAAATCGGTGATTATATGGACAAATATAGGATACTGACTCCTTTCAATCAGGTTTTCATAGAGGCTACTCTACTTCTGCTTTAGTAGAGTTTAATGATTTGATTAGCTCCTCTGTCAATGAAGAAATGAAACAGCAATGATCTTTTTGATCTGTCAAAGACTTTTGACCTGATGAACCACTCCACTCTGACTGAGAGGTTGTCTGGCCTGGGTTTCTCTGGGGCCCTCTTTTTATGGTTATCTTTCTGCTTCACATGGCATTCCCAGAGGCTTCAAATACAACAGTACCTGTCCAGACCATGGGCCATTAAAGAGAGGTCCTCAGGGTCCATTTTGGGACCCTATTTATTTTACTTTTCAACAACGACTCACTCGGTAGTAAAACATACATCTATTAGGCTTTATGCAGACAACACAGCCATAGTGGCTTCAGGGAGAAGCATGGAGGACCTTCAGGGAAACTCCAGGATGACTTTGTCAGGGTACAGGAGTGGTTCACCAGGCCACAGCTAATGATGAATATTAAGAAGACCAAAGTACTGCATTTTGTCTCTAAGACACATAGCAGTTGTACACAATTGCATATATTTGCATTTAACAAATGTCTTATAGAAAATGTCACTACTCACAGTTACTTAGGATTAGTTTTTGATTCTACATTAACCTTTAGGGATCATATTGACACGACTGTTGGTAAGGTAATTAAAAACTAAGGGCATTAAAAAACAACCAGGTGCTTTTAAACTTTCTGATAGGAAAAGATTGATGAGCAGTTAATCCTGCCTATTATAAAATATGGTGGATTTATTTACAGGTCAGCAAATAAATTAATGCTGAATAAACTTGATAAAATTCAGTATAGAGTAGCCAGGCATGTCCTTGGTTGCAGTTATAGAACCCATCATTGTTTACTTTTGACTAGACTTGATTGGATGCATCTAGAGACAGAATATGCAAGAAGCTGGTTAGTATTTATACATCAATATAAGACTACTCATACCAATCACAATATTAAACATTTTATTTTTTGATACTTTAAATACAAATAAATATCTGTCCAGATCTGGTCATCTAAACAAAATTTAAAACAAGATAAGCACATTAACAGATTTGGGAATATACACTGAGAACTTGGCAGCTCTACATTGAAATGTACTACCTCCACTTGTATGTGCTGAAACAGTACACAGCACTTTTATTGGGATGTTAAAGGGTCACTGTACTCATACTTGTCAGTGTGTGAGATAATATTAACCTTTCCTATGCTCCTCCCTCTACAGTGTTTATAATGTATTTATTGTTTACACTGTTCATATTGTTTATTTATTATATTGTGTAATCTTAAATAAGTATAGGACTGTCTTGTGAGCTTGACTGATAAAGTTCAAATGGTATGTTTCTGTACAAAAATAAAATTTAGCAAACCATATCACACCACACCACACCATGCCATGCCACACCACACCACACCGCCACAACATACCACCCTTTCTGGGAAAATATGTCTTCTCATTTCCTCTTGAATCTTCCCCTCCTTTCTTAGCAAGAGCTGGGACCCCACCCTTTCACTTAGTGATGCCCTCCCAGATTGTAACAGTTTCCATAGAATAACTATAAAATACATGTTGTTCTCTCCCACCCATCTAAAAAGTAAATGTCCTTTCTACAATGCCACCCACTCAATTAAACCCATCCCTGCTCTCCCGCCACCTGCTTCCTTGTCCTACTACCACAAGCTGTCAGTGCATTTCTATCTGTGGGAGCGGAACCTAAGAAACTACTGCTGGTCTCATGAGTCAGTGGTATACATCCCAGCTGAACCCAAGGTCATGTCTTTAACTTCTTGTGTGTTTAATTTTAACTAGACATCAACTCCCTCTGCCCCACCTGGTACCTCTACTTCATTCATGCATGCCATCCTCTCCCTCACCTGGTACCTCTCTGCCCTTTACTATTCTCCGTGAATTGAACTCAAAGTCGATGCTAATCTTTTGCTGGTGGGTGGAGGGTGGGACATGGGAGTGGATCTGGTTTTTTCAACCTCTTCTCTGATGGAGTAGTAAAAAAGAAAACAAATTAAAAGTTTCATGAAAGTGGCTCATAAAATAAAAGTGCCTCACAAACAGTAGCACCCTCTACTGGTATGTGTACCAATAGAGGACTACTTTAAAATACAATGAATTTTTATTATTTTTACTCAGTTGTAAAGGATACTTTTACATTTTTAGGAATCTTATTAAAATGTAAAATAAGACCCATTTATTTATTTTTTAATTACTTTGTTTATTCTTCTTGGGTTAGCTACCCACATCAGTCTGATGAATCCCCACAAGAATCTTGAACTTCATGCTGCTTGTCATCCAAGGAGCTTTTCTCTGCATGAGTTCCCGTGGTTGCCTCCTGAGAGAGGTGAACGTGCAATGCACTCTCCCAGCCCGACATGCAGACATCCATCATGTCTGCCAATCTGGCCTCAGTGTGGGTCCCTGGTCACTACTCCTAGCTGTTGCTGAGGTTTGTATGTTGCCAGGCACCAGATCCCTCCATCCCTAGAGAAGGTGAACAGTCTAACTGACACTCAGCCTTCTTCTCCTCCTCCTCCCCCAGGACTGCTCCTTCTACAGCCCTGGATCTGCTCTGGAACCTGAGTCATCTGTGTCACAAGGGGTAGTGCTACCACTGCACCAGTGGACTGGTTCAAAGACCATTTTCTAAGTGTAATAATACTCTCCAGGATAGGTAGTATAGGCTATATCAGACCTTCCAGAAGCTATAGGCTTTTCACCTGCTGTGTCAAGCCTCACTATGCCCCTGGGTGGTCTGGTAGCCTAATACTGCCCACCCTTTGGTATTATTGTTTGCTTATTTAAGCAATAAACCACAAAGATTGGGGTTATGCTGGGATTACCCATGCCTGGTGTAATTTGTCAGGAGGCCACAGGCCGAGTTACCAATCCACACCAGAAGTGAATAAATCCCAGCATAACTCACTCCTTGGGTGGTATATTGTGATTATGCAATGTCTCCTGTGTTTCTGTGCAAAAGTGACTTTTGTTGTATTTTAAATTATTTTATGTAATGTTTTGCTGCACCCAAAAACTAGTCGAGGTTGCTAAGATCTGGTACAAACATAACACACACACAGTTCAAGGTTCTTTTTTTCCATTTCATAAGTTTGTTTAATCAGCAGCATCTGGGTGAGCATGAGGAGCAGCACAGACACACACATTTATAGGAAGCTTCTGTTTTTTCAAATTTCATAAATTTGTTTTTGTCAGCAGTATCTTAGTGAGCCTGGGTAGTGATCATTGCTCTTGGCTCCCATTTGGCAGGCATGGGAAGAGGATCAGTTGACTCCTGTGCAGCATGAATGAATGAATGAAAAAAATATTTTATACAGGAAAATGTACAAAATGTAAAATACATCTTGACATATCATCTCATAAGGGCATTAGCCCTGTTTACAAGACAGTCCTGTGATCAGGTGTTACAAAATACAAAGTACAACTCACTTATAAAATAGAATAACATAGACTACACAGAGTCACTAACAATAATACACAGAGGTCGAGTTTGGTGGAAGAGTCACAGAGTTTGCTGGAGTGCAGTACAATTATTAAGTGGAGCATGTTGGTGGAGAGCCATGGTGTTTGCAGGATGATTTGTAAGTACTGTATCACATACTTCTCCCACATCAAATGCATTGGCAACTTTGGAGCCTTTGAAATCATGGGAGGAGGTGGAAGCCAGCATTCTGGAGGAACAATCCAAGATGGTGTCTGGGCCTAGCTGTCTGCCCAGCCCAACACCATCACTGAGTGCACAAGAACCTCCCCTGGCAGAGGGAGGGGCCGAGGTTTGACTCCCAGTTTGTGGAGTACTGCTGTAGGGTATGTGAGAGACAGACCTGGGCAGTCAGAGTCACCTGAGGTGGAGGCACGAAGCTTGTCAGGTGCAGGAAAGTCTCAGTGAAAGCCACCCACCCAGGAACTGAGTGTAGTACATAAACAACAGTCTAGAAAGTTAGAAGAAGCAAAGCCATTAAGACCTCCACATGCAACCCTCACAGAGCAACCTGCTCCCAGACAAAAAGAAGAGCCTGATGTGGTTATTGAAACTGTAGAGCTCGAATCTGATCAGACAGTGAAAGCAGAGGTGATCATCGGGAGGAGCTGTCCATTTATGAACAACCGATGGAAGTGATCACAAGAAAGTTTGAAGATGTGGTAATAGAGACATTCTAAACCATATGTTATGCCTATTTTAGGTGTACTGGAGAATACATCCCTGCTGGCAGAAGCTAGTAAGTGGTTGCTAGTGGACGTGGACTCATGCCACCATTTGGATTTGAATGTGCACTATTGAGATGGAGTGTGGTTACCGAAAGGACAGGCTCCCAGACCTGCAATTAGATCCCTACCAGAATGGAGTCAGGCTGAACATTGGTACATAAGGTATTTTCAAATTGAATTCCAGGAATGAACTACCCTTATGTTAGTGAAAGAACTTGGGATTTAATTGAATGTCGTCGATCTGACTGGATTTTCTCCGGGCAGTTGAGAAGGTGCACATGAAGAATCGCATTGATATTAAGTGATGCAGCCTATGACAGAGGAAAAAGTGAAGCCCCTTGCTAGAGATGCTAGTAGCTACTGCCTGGGAAGGAATTACCCTGTTCAAAACCTTCCTTTACCCTAGTACAGGACATTGGATCAAATGCTATGTGATATGTCATGACAGCAGAGATATGAAATGCACTAAACATGACCCAAGTTTTTATTTTTCCCCAGAGATCCCGTGGCAAAATATAAAACTACCAACATATTGTAACCTCTTAAACATCCTTGCACCCCCGTGCAGACAACAGGTATCATTGAAACTGACACTGCTTTGATATGTTTATTGTTTGAAAAAACTTTTAAGAGACTAACATACTAACATACTATTTGCCAGCAGATTAGGCCTTATGGTCTATCGAGTCTGCTCGAACCTAGATCCTTAGTTGGGTGCGAGACCCTCCCATCCCTTGTGCTCCAGAAACCCCTATCATCCATCCCCACCCCCGGACCCGGCCATCATCTGATACATCCCTTTCTGTGTCTGTCCCCCCTCTCTTAAAACCCTCCACTGTGGATCTCTGAACCAGCTCACCAGGCAGTGCATTCCAAGGGTCCACCACCCTCTCAGTGAAAAACCTCCTCCTCCCACCCTTCCACCTTCCAACTTCAAACCATGCCCTCTGGTGATGCCGTCCTGCTTTAGTCTAAAGATCCCTCCATGTTTACCCTATTTATTCCCTTGAGGTACTTGAAGACCTCAATCATGTCCCCGTCTCTCCTCTCCTCCAATGAAAACAGGCAGAGCTCCTCAAGTCTGTCCTCATAAGTCAAATCCTAGCCCTCGTATCATCTTTGTTGCCCTCCTCTGTACCCTCTCCAGGAGCTGTATGTCCCTCTTCAAGTGTGGTCTCCAGTACTGTACACAGTACTCAAGGTGTGGTCTAACCAGTCCATTGTACAGCGGCAGAATCACTTCCTTGCTCCTAGAGGTGATCCCTTACGATGCATCCCAACATCCTGTTTGCCTTGCTAGCTGCCTCCTGCACTGCTCAGAGTTATTCATACATGTATCCACCATGACCCCTAGGTCTTTTTCCCTCATTGAGGCTTCCAGCTCCTCTCCCAGGGTGTACCTGTGTTTAGGGTTTCCCGACCAAGATGCAACACCTTGCACTTGGTGATATTGAAATTTAATTTCCATGTGTGAGCCCAGCTTCCAGGGTGTCCAGGTCCTCTGCAGGGCCAACCTCCCTCTTCTCCCTCAACTACTGCTCCCATCTTGGAGTCATCCGCGAAGAGACTCATTTCACACCCTATACCATCCCTGATGTCCGATATGTATGCATTAAACAGGATTGGACCCAGGACCGAGCCCTGTGGTACCCCACTACCAACCTCTCTGGGGTTCGAGAGCTCCCCGCAGACCACTACTCTCTGAGTGCCCAGCTATCCAGTTTTCAATCCATCTGACCATCAAAGGGCCTACCCTAACCCCATCAGTTTCTCCACCAGACCATTGTGGGGACAGAGTCAAACCTTGCTGAAGTCCAAGAATAATACATCCACAGGCTTACCCTGTCCAGTTCTGATGTTACCCATTCATAGAACTCCACAAGGTTGGTTTGACATGATCTACCTGGCACAAACCCATGTTGCTGACTATCCAGACCTCCCACCTCCTCCAAGTAAACCCCCAATCGTTCCTTTAGTATACTCTCCATTAATTTTCCCACCACCGAGGTCAAACTGATGGGTCTATAGTTACCTGGTACTTTCCTCGACCCCGCTTTATGGATTGGTACCACATGTGCCTCTCGCCAATCCCTAGGTACCCTCTCTGTCTCAAGTGACCTGCTGAAAAGCTCCGCCAGGGGTGCAGCCAGTATGTCCGAATTCCCATAGTACTCGGATGAATGCCATCCGCCCAGGAGATTTGTCTTTCTTTAGGGCCTTGAGGGCTAACCACACCCTTTGTGGGATGGCATCATCCGTCCCTCCACCTTACTGGTCTTTTTATCCTTATCCAGATGTGACACTCCTGGGGTACCTTTCTCCCTTTTGCTCCATTTCTGTTGCTCCCTGATCCCACTCCCTGCCGCTTCTATCCCTTTGTGCCTTGCTTTGTAGATATCCCATCTCCTCCCTAGTGAACACAGAGCAAAGTACTCGTTAAATACCTCTGCCTGGTCCCTCGCCTCTTCCACCCACCCTCCTTCTGATCTCAATCTGCTGAGATGGCCCTTAGTTTTCTCTGCTCCCCAATGTACCAGAAGCCCTTTTCCCTCCATGTATCCCTGTGCCAGCCGCTGCTCTTTACTGGACTTTGCTCCCTCACCATACGGGTGACTTTTCTAGATGCAAGCTGGTACATTTCCTTATCCCTATCCTCTTGTTTTATATTTTTGTAAGCTGCCTTCTTTTCTCTGACTGCTACCTGTACCTCACTGGACCACCAGCATGGTTTATGTGACCTTGCTCCTTACGCTTCAACTTAGCGCAGATCCTGACTGCCTCATGAAGTCCCCATTTGATGACCTCCATCTCCTTTCCACACTTGTCGTTGAGGTAATCCCTTCAAGTGATCCTTGAGAATATTTCCCATGCCCATAAAGTCTGCCCCAAGTCCACTGCCAGTGTCCTAGATCTCACCCCCACTCCCAATGCTTATTTGAAACCAGACAGTATTGTGGTCACTCCCAGTCAGGGGTCCTGTACAACCATGTCCCTTACCAGATCCCCATCTGCCAGAACCACATCCAGGACATGCCCCTCCTCTTGGGCTCCATCACATGCTGTGTTAAGAACACATCCTGGAAGCCATCCAGCAGCCTCTGCTCCTTGGCCACCTTAGAGGACATGGTTCCCCAGTTTGTACCTGGCATATTAAGGTCCCCATCAACACCACTCCTTCCCTTTGGACCACACTGGGCAATGATGTTGTCCAGCAAACCATCCTCTAGAACATCACTCATCCCGGGGCCTATATGCTACTCCCAGCTTGACCTTATCTCCTGCTGGGGATCGAAGATGACCCATAAGGCCTCCACGTTTCCCTCTGCCTCTTCTACCATAGCAATTTCTATGTCATCTCTAATGAACATAGCCACTCCACCCCCTCTGCCCTCCTTTCTATCCTTCCTAAGCATAGTGTCCCCGCACATTTAGGTCCCAGTCATGGTTTTGTTGGCCCATGTTTCCGTGACTGCCGCCACATCCACCCCTCGAACAGCATGGCCTGGAACTCTGGCAACTTGTTTCCAAGCTCCTGGCATTTACTAACACTAACCCCACCCTTATCCCTGATCCTCTTTGTCGAACCCCACCCAGATTCCCTATACTTCCATCCTCCCCTGCTCCTCCTGAAACCTCCACCTCCAGTCTGTTTCTCCCCTTGGGCTTGAAGGCTACTCCTCATCTGAGGGAGGGCCTTGGTCAGCCCCTCCTTATCCCTTCCCCTTACAAGTTTAAACCCCACCTTTCTTGTATGTAGTCAGCCATCCCCTGTTTAAGGACTTCCTTCCCTAATGGGGCAAGATGAAACCTGTCCTTGGCATATAGTCCTTATCCTCCCAAACTCCATTCCAGTTCCCTAACACCCCAACCCATTCTCTTCACCCCACTCCTGAGCCAGTCATTAACCTCTGTGAGCTTCATTTTTTTCTCCACTGAGGCCTTTGGTACTGGCAATATCTCCAAAAGGAAATGTTGCATCCATTATCCGACAGACTCTGGCAAGTTCTTGGAACCTTGCTTGATTTCAAAATGCTATTTCCTCTAGATCATTAGTTCCCAAATGCACCAGGAAATCCGGTTTCCCTCCACAATCCTAACCATTTCATACACCATGAACTTTGCTCTTGCACTGTCAGCCCAGAGATACTCACTACCTTCACCTGGCTATGGCATCCACCCCTGTCCCTCCCAATGGATACCCCTAATCATCGTCTCCCAGTAACAGAACCTTAACACCGCCATCATCCTTATGGTTACCTCCACTATGCCCTCTCAGCCCCCTCCCCTTTATCCATGATCGCAATTTCATGGGAGTCTTCCTGCCTTATTAGAGACCCCTTGTCACCCTCCCTTTCTGCCTCCTTGCTATTTTGCCCACTTAACTCAAACCCCTCTGAATAGGTGTCCCTTTAACCCTCTTTATCTGAACCATTTATCCTGGTCCTGATGGTTTCCTTCCCCACCACCATCCCCCTTGTAATAGCACTCTGTCTCCAGAGGCTCTCTGTGGGTCCCTTTAGCTAGGGCCCCATCCTTGGTACTGACCTCCCTGCTGAAGGGGCCCTCCCACCTCCTTGTCTCCCAGTTTCTCTCCAATCATGCTCCTCCCTCAAGTCTGGAATATGTTGCATCTCCCTCATTTGCTTAACATATATGTTTCTCTTCTCCTCTGGGACTATGTCTATCCTTTCCATAGCTGGTCTGTGATGCCCTATTGGTATCTGACTCTCCCCGGCCTCTATATAAGTTTCCTCATTTCCACCAACCCCTTCCTCCCCTCTAGGATGCTTAGTATCTCAAATTTATTGTGACACTCTATGTCAGCCTCCATCAAGTAACCCGAGTTTCCTGACTGCATCTCTAAACTGACCTCTTCTTCCTCTTGCACTGTTCACCTTAGGAGCTCCCTTCCCACAGTCTGCTGTTGTTTTAGGCTTACACAACAGCCCCTCCTGACTCTTCCCTCCAGTCTCTTTTGAATTCAGAATGTTCACCCTGTACGCTTTCCTTAGCATCAACTTCTCTATCTAAGGTCCTCTGTCCCAATATCCCCCTTCTGCTTGCTGCAACATAATGTCCTGTAATTTCAGAGCATTGCCCGGCCTCCTCTCAGCCCCACCCTTCTGCTGCCCATATCCACACCCCTTATCCTTGGACACCCCCAGCTCCCACAGCTTACTCCTTAACCAATATACCTCACTCCTGATACAAGATAGCTGTCTACAGAGTGGGCAGCCTCCCTCTCCAGGCCCATTTAGAATTATTGCCATCCCACAGCCTGTGCAGCCTACAACCCTTCCGAAGATGCTGCCATGGTGGAATTAGCCACCCTGATTATCCCACTCTGTTTATAATAGCACACCCTTTCTCCAGTCCCTTTCCCTGGAGTACAGTTTCTCTCTATACTGACTGTAGTTATTTACAAACCCACTTCAACCCCACCAACAAAGTTCCTAAGTCTCACAAACACATACAGTCCAGTATGTGTTCGGTCCCACTAACAGTGTGTGTAAGCAGACACCAGGTACCGTGTGATGTCACAGGCCCACCAGCTCCTGTTGCTTCAAATTTCAGTCCCAAACAGAAATACTCAGCCTTCAATCCCAACCCCAGTGGCTTTTTACCAAACACCAGGCAAACAACACATTTAAATTTCCTTCTAATTTTCCTGCCAAACAACTATCCCCAAACCTACAATAACACAGCCCAAGTAACAGTTCAAATTCAAGGTAATAATTTTAACACATAGAACTAATTTCACATAAACTATTCAAATATTTCAGTTAAAACAAAATATAACTCCTGACCTCTTTTCTACCAACCTGTTGCTTAAGCTCCCAAGTGAACAATGAAAGCCAAGGTAATTCCTATTTAAAGACAAGGTAATTGCAGCTAATGTCCCTTCCCCAACACCAGGCAAACAACACATTTAAATTTCCTTCTATTTTCCCTGCCAAACAACTATCCCTAAACCTACAATAACACAGCCCAAGTAACAGTTCAAATTAAGGTAATAATTTTTAACACATATAACTAATTTCAACACAAACTATTCAAATATTTCAGTTAAAACAAAATATAACTCCTGACCTCTTTTCTACCAACCTGTTGCTTAAGCTCCCAAGTGAACAATGAACTCTTTTGAAATTTTTTCAGTTTACCCAAAACTGTAATTTTTTACTATAATGTAACCCTTTATTTGTGATTGGCATAACATGTTAGATAGTTAGCCTAGGAAATAGATAGGGGTACTGCTAATTTAATTAAGATCTATAGGACTGTTAAGTAGGGACCCCATAGACATTAAGGCACTCATCCTCCCTTGGTGCTGCATGCTGGATATTTGAACTTTGATGAAGAGACCATTCCATGGACTTTTAGCACACTTTATTCCTTGGACTATAAGGAATGGGAGGTAAGAGTGTCTTCCGATAATATTTCCTTATGTTAAGTAGTAGGAGAGTTTAGACTGTAGGAGAATAGGTTGTAGTGAATTTTAGTAAAGCAGTGGTTAAGGATTTCTGTGGGGAACAGTATGTTTAGATGTGCATTGGGATTTACTGTTAGAAAAAACAGTACTGATAGTGCCAGGGTAGCAGAAATGTGTACCAATTATAGCAGCTTTAGGAGGTACTAGTTAAATCATCACCGTCCGGTGATGTTAGATTACTACTATAGAGTTAGATAGTTAGGAATGTTTGTTATTCCTTTGAACAACATGTTATTTGAGGTTCCAAATAGGCCTGGGTCGGTACTGATGGAAAGTCCAGTCTAGGAAAGTTTTGGAGCCAGAAATTGTAGGGGAGTCCCAAAGGGGTGAGATAGGAGGGATGTCAGCCTGCTGGACCTATGGCCAATATGAAATGTCGGGTTGAGTGGCTATGCCCTTAGTGGGTCTCAGGTTAGTTCTACAGGTGGATGAACATCCACCTAGGGTAATGGGTTGCTCTTTTGCAGTCAGACTGGTGGACCCATGGTGATGGTGGTTCCTGGGAGAGTATGCATTATCCCTGTAAATACAGCTACCTGCATAGCCAGTGAGGGGCTTTCCCAGGAGTGAAAGCATTTTCTGCGGGGATGTAACCCTCGCCGCTGCAGGAGCTTACTAAAGGTACCTTTAAGGCACCAAGCGCATGCACACACCCACCGAGGGCATGGCGCACATTAGTGTTTTTGCGCCTATTAGCCACGAGGAGGAGTTTTTCAATTGAGAGGAGAGGTCAAGAGGGAGGAGAAGCTGCACGTTGGTTTTGTGTGGTGTCCGTGGCCCAGCATGTGAAGGCCAGTGAGGCCTGTGGTAGAGGGGCTGTCAGCCCCTCTGCTCAAGTAAGGCAGCAGAAGGAGCATTCTCACCACCCACCAGTGGGGCAGAAATTAAAGGAGTCAGCAGCATAGAAGAAGTTAGAGGAGACAGGGCATCTTCTTAGCCAGTTCAGAGATGATGGTGGTTACCATGGGGCCCAGACATTCAGGTGGCAGCCGGATCGACTGGAGGGGTATGAAGTGGCAGTTCCTATCCTTTGTGTTTCCTATGTCCACCAGGTAATGGCTGCTTTAATTCACTGGGTCCAGTAGCTGCATATGGTGTTGGAACCATCCATTGCTGAACCTGACCCAAATTGACCCCCGGACCCAATGAGTTAATTGCTGGTATCTCCTGCTATGTGCTTTTGGAAGGTGGGCCCCTCTTCGATTCTTCCTGTCTTGGTCCGGTGCAGGGATGCTTAGGCGTAAGGACATGCTTGGGATAAATTAAGAACTGCATCCAGCTTTTCCCCATTTGAGAAATCAGCCACTGGGACAGTAAATAAAGTGTAACTTGCCCCCACCCGAGGAAAGCAGCAGAATCTCTCAGTGTCAGTAAAGTGACAGCTAATTTTCCTCCAGCTCAAATCTGACAAGGGAAACCATGGTTAAACAGAGTCATAAATGTTATTTGGGAAAGTTGAGAAGAAACAAACCATGACCCCATTTGGGTCAAAGCCTGATGTCAGGAAGGAGCCCTTTGGCTAAGAATTAAGCTGTAGGCTCAAATCCTTCAGTCTCATAAGTGTTGTGCCATGGCTTAAAGTCATAAAAATGGAGTAAAGAAGTCAGTAAAAGTGCACTGTCTGTAAATAGGTTACCTTGGGGAAAATATGGCTTGAGGCTATTAAACCAAATAAAATGATTGCCTGTTGCATCAAGCGAGTTGTGTGGATCTCAGATGTCCTAAAATGTTCTGCATGCATGTGGTGTCTCCTAACCCCTATTTTCCAGGACTAACATCATTCTATGGACTTGAATTCTTTGAGGGCTTGGAAGGATGCTTAATCTGTGTCAGTGATCTCCAGCCGCCTAGAAATCGAACCCCACTTGCTAAAGGTTAGTAACCACCTTGACTAATATCAGTTTGAAGCAGACTGACCAGCAGAGTGAGATCCCTCCCTCCTTCTCTGAGACAATATTCCACCAAATCCCTAGATGTGAGGAATGGGGTGAGGGTCTGCCCAGTGCCATCTGACAGGTCAAGTGTTTGTGAATATTTTATTCTGTGCTACCACAAATCAAGGTATAGGCAGAACTGTGAACTGTATAGCCTGTGTATAGCCCTTATACATACCAGTACAGGAGAGAGTAAAAGGATTGCAGATATGGGGGTATACATTTTGCAAAGTTTCAGGGCTGCAACTGGGATGGAGTTTACTGGAGATGCAGCATGGTGGGTTTAATGTAATGATTTTGGGGTTGGAGTGATTTCTTTAATGTCTGATTCCAGATGCAACTGACTGGCACCTTTAGCATGGGTAATGCCAGGATTTACCATGGCTGAAAGGTGCCAGCCAGCCATTCAGAGTATCAGATTCTTGGACCCCATTGTGTAATGAATGTTTTGCCACATTTACTGTATTTGTCACTGCTTTAGGCAGTATAATGACACATGTCATGCATTGACATGTGTCATTAGAAACAGAACCATGGGCAATGATGGCAGGAAAAGACACTTGGTCCATTCAGTCTGCCCATAAAACTCTAACAAACCCAGGACCTATTGTTCTTACAGGGTTCTAACCTACAATATCCACCCCATACTCTCCACCTACCCCTACCACCCGGAGCAACTACTAAGCCCTTCACTCTTTTCCAGTCATGTTTGAAACGTTTTGGCATCTACCACATCAGCTGACAGTTTGTTCCGTGGCTTCACCACTCTTTCTGTAAAATAAAACTTTCTCACATCCCTCTTTGACAGTAAACAAACCTCACTCCACAAGCAAGAACAAAAAGGCTTACATAGTCATAGTAACTGTGGTGAACAGCTTTTTGAGCCATGGAGGACATTAAACCTCAGCGGCTTTGATCATAAGTGATCTTTGTCAGGGGCCATGTCCTCTTGAATCTCCCCTGACAGTTTCCAGTCATGCCCTCATGTCCTTGTTTTCTACTCATGCTAATTAGTTCCTCAAAGTTTACTTTGTTCATTTCTTTCAGGAACTTGAAGGTTTCTATCATAACTGCCCTTTCTTAATGCTCCCAAAATACTGTAAGCTTCAGGATGGGAGTATGATTTAAAATAAGACTTTGGACCATTGCTCTTAGGTCTACAAAATGGGCAGCCATCTTGTTCGATCCTGACCCCTGGCAAATATGGCCACTGAGGTCAGAGGACTGTAATTAGTAAATCTGGCTCTGAATCCTGAATCAGAACCACAAGAGGGCTCTGGAGACACTAGAGCACTCATTAATTCACCCTGGAGTTCAACAGCCATTAGCCATCATGTGACAACCAGAAGCCCTTCTATGTGATTGATAGGGATTTGGCCAATTGGGAGACTGTCTATGACTGAATTTGTATGGAATAGGCCATCTGGCTAGTATTACAGAGATCAAGAGGAACTGATTATTAAATAAATGCACCAGTGCCATCCAACATGTGCAATGGCCAGCTGGCCTACACCAGTCAATCACCTGGGTAGCCAGGCTTCCCTAGGAACTCCTGAGGCTGGAGTTATTGTTAATTGGTACCAGTGAGCACAGGGTAGCAGACAAACAGTACAGCTGGCTTGAGAACTATAATTGGTGAGGGTGAGCTGCTTTATATTTTAGGCTTCTTCACCCATTTAAGCCAGTACTATTGCTGAATATTTAATTTGCCTTAACCCTTTTCCATCCCCTAGGATCTTCTTTCATCCCCAATAAATTCCTTTGTTATTTGTTTAAATCCTTGTGTTGAGCATATTATTAGAAATCTGTTAAGATTTATGTTTTGGGTAAACTGTTGATAGCATTGTGTGGGAGTTGGATGGGTTGCACAGTTGGAACCACAGTGGGTTGGTGCTGTTTTCCAGGGGTAATGCTAGCTTATAACCCAGCCCACTTCATTTTCCCTGGATGAAGATACTAGGCAACTTATATTAGCTACATCATCTTCGGTAACAAATCCCCACAAGAGTTATCAACCCAAGGCCTTCAACCTTATTAAAGCCCACATAGCAGGGTTGGTGCACAGACACCTATGCAGAACTGGTATAAACACATCAGAGATCTTTAAGCTAAACTCATTTTAACATGACTATTCCCCAGTTTTAATCAAAATTTCCAGCTGTTTTGAACACTGCAGGTCCCAAGACACTGCTGCAAAATTGTTGCTGCAATGATTTTGCAACGGTCCCTTGCCTGTGGCCTTTCTCATGACTTATCTTCAAAGGGATGGATACCCTTTCTAATTGGGTCAAAGCTGCATTGCAACCATGTGGGGAAGGGGCAGCTTCAATGAAAATGGACTGCAGCGCCATTCCCAGCGCCTGGCAACCCTCAAGATGTGATCACATCTTTAGCGACATCCCTAGTGTAGAGCTGTTAAAACTAAAGGCAGTGCTGTGTGGTGTAACCAAAGAGAAATGCAGCACTCCAAAGCTAGCAGGGGAGAAGTTCAATGAGGGACAACTAGGAAGACTAATTGCACGGGTGGAAAGGGCTGGGCCAGGGAGGGAGCTTCACATGACACTAGGTTTTCTACTGTGTTGGGGTTATTTAGGTGGTTGACCACTGGACCACCAGGAAGGACAGAGAAAACCTACATGATTCATTCCAATGTAGTCCACAAATAACACTTAATGTATGTGTCTGAGGTGGTAGACTAGTTAAACAATAGCGTCTGCTCCACAGCTGCTGCAGATGGTATAATGCCATATGCAGTGCCCAAGGATGTGGCACCCTAGGTGTTAACAGGAAAAAAACTTTGCAGCCACCAACATCTGCAGTCTAATGAGGAAGGATGTCATATATGACATACCCTACTTGTAGCCTGCTTGAACCCAGTACCAAAGAATTGAAGTCTTTCAACTAATGTATTGAAGCCAAACTGAAGTGGTGGTGGTGGTGGTGGTGGTGGGGGCAATTTGAAGCTGAACTGATTTTGCTAAAGGTAAACCTTTCTCAGCACAGCAGGATCCCTGTTTTTTTTTCTTCATGTCTGTGGCTGTTTAGCTGATCACAACTCCAGACTGCACACCTTAGAACTGAGGTTGGGCTTGCCACCCACACATTGTGACTGAAACTGTTAAACAGTACACATGGGAAAAATTGTGCTTGCATCCAGAGCTGCCTTATGTGGGACCATATTGAACATAATCAAACATGGCCAAGGTCATAATGCTAACTCCTAACCCTCAGGATAGCTAAGGGATGAGGTCAGAGGTTATGGGACATTGTTGACTGGGAACTGAAAAGTCTATAAGTGTGTGAGATGAGTGCCAAGAAGAAAGGTAGTGAGGCCCAAAGTTGTACTCTGGGAGTGAGGGCATGAGATTCACCTGGGAACTGTGACTTAACCAGAAACATGGATCTGCTGATCAGCTCACACCATCCAAGGGTCTAGCTAGTCTGGTGGCTGGGGCTTAAGAGTACATATACTACTGCAGGAGCTGAGTTTGCCACATTGTTGCAGTTATCAGTGAGAGAGACTGTAGGTCTGCCAGAGATCCTTGAGTGCATGGAAGAAAGTGCGTAAACATATTAGCAACTAAGGAGGAGTTCCAATCCAGAAATGAGAAAATGAAAGGCCATAGTATTTGAAGTTTCCATCTACCCTAGAGACTTTTTTCATGTGGGTGCATTTCAAACAACCAGAGACAATCCATTTTAGAGGAGTATGTTCAGCAGTGCCCCAAACCAGTTTGAGAGTCGACTACCCCAGCCACCTAGCATTTGCTGGAGAGTGGGAGAAGTCCCATGTGAGGCAGAAGAAGAATAGAAAGTCCCTACCAAAGTGTGAAGATAGAAGCCCCACACAATGTGAAAATCAGTGAGGCAGAGATTTTGCATTCACTGCTTGCCCCAGCATGTCACTGGGAGTGCTGCAGTGACCATTTTGTCACTTGCATATAGATCCAGGATCTGAGTGGTAGCAGCTATACTGTGAGAGACTTTGTTTCTCAACTAAGGCCTCCATGGGCCTAAAAGGCTTATTTATCCAGGAATAATCAATTCAGGCCTTGACTCAGCAGCTGTTGCTTAGCTAGGTTGTTAGGTAGCATAGTACCAATGCCTGCTGAACAACCTGGGCAGAAGACCAATGTCTATGTCAATGAGCTTAGATTACAAATAGTTTTTTATTTTCCTTGCTTAGTTCTCCGCCTTAATGATTTGTGCTTGATAACAACTAAGTCTACCTGGTGGTAGGCTTGCAACATTTCAACACAGACTGTGTGATACTACTTGTTTTTATTGTGCTTCCTAAGGACTGAAGGTATTTGCTGGTGCACCACACCAGGCAAAACTGTTATAGGATGGTTGGCAGGAGGGCAAGATATTAAGTGGGACTGCCAGCTGTTGTCTTCCTCCACCTGGAACAGTGTTCTCCTTAGTCTTCACCTTTCCCTCAGCTCAAGTTTCTCTTTGCCCCTCTTGCTCCTGCTTGGCCTTAGCTGACATGTAATCTCAGCTCACTTCCTCCCTTCTGCTTGCTGCCTGTAGCCACTCTTAGCTTCAAGAATCCCCATATTATTTCTTTTGATATTTGCCCAACAACTGCTGTGTATTTGCTCACTGAGCCTCACCTATATTCACTGCTGCAATATTTTCACTGCATATTTTCATGGTTTATGGTCCTTGCCTGTTATAATTATTGGGCACTATGTGGGTAGGGGTATGTGGAAACCATGCATACCCCATCCACATGGCTGCACACCCGTGGACAGGTGTGCACTGGCCAGTAGTCACTACCAGCCACCAGCTGTCCATGGCCCCACCCCCAGCACACAGGACTCTGCAGGGCAGCCAGGGTGGAGTCGCAGACCTGACCAGATATCAGGCAGATGCCGGACTGGGACCCGTATTGAATCAATACATGGTGGGGCATCGCGTTGGCGTGCTGCACAGATGTCTGAGGGCTGGCGGCTGTGGTGGTGTGTGGAGGGCAATGCCGCAGGCCCTTCAATGGCACCTGAGAGGTGCACATGGATGGGGGTGGGGGATGGTGGTCACAGTGCAGAAAGAAGGCATGGTAGCCCACCATTAGCTGGGGGTGGGCAGGCAGTGCTGTTCAGGGGTGGGGAAGAATCCAAGTCCTGTGGCCCTGTGTTGGGGGTGTCCTGGGGGTCCAATGTGTGCTGGGGCAAGTGGAAGGCACCAGAAAGCCTTATGCAGTGGCTCCAGTGTGTTGGTGTGCAACTCCACCCTGTTGTCAGGTGACTCCCACTGTGTTCACAGGACACATGGGGCTTACGGCAGGTTATCCTGGTGTAAACTATGTGCCCTGGGCACCCCACAGCCAACACTATGTGCCTTGGTGCATGGCGGAATGTTGGGACACCCATCACCCGCCCCTCATGTTGCTCTTCACTTGGCCAGGGGATCGGGAGTGTGGTGTGCACACCCCCTTTGGTGCATCCCATGCAGGGAGCACATAGGGTGCAGAATGGCTGCTTGCCCCAGATACACACGTGTAGCCACTTCACCCCAATAGTGCATAGGACCCATTAGTAGTAGTACAAATTGTATTCATATAATATAAATCAGAAACTCAATTGAACAAGCTCGTTTCTAATGAGATCCTTATGGCACATGATTAAGTTATATAAAAGAACGTTTTGCATTATTCATTTATTAAGTTTCACTATAAAATTTAAAAGGTACAATAACTTATTCATAAGGACTTACTAAGAGTCAGTATCAGCCATTGCAGTTATATAAGACATACATACATACATCATGATATTTGAAATTCCAATAGAGTGCTATACATAACTAGTAATACTAATCAGAGTCAAAATAGTCAATTACAGATGTAATACACACATACATAGAACATCATTTATGAAGTACTATAGCTTTTCAAATCTGACCTACATAGAAGAGCTACCTAAGTGCTATTACAGGAAAGAAAAGGTATCTACAAGATATTATGTACATCACAGAATAGGTAAAATTAAACTACATCTAATACTGAACAGCATAACATAGGTTCATAGGTATATACGAGTTCGAGGACTAGCCCATAATGAACTCGCCATCACTAACCTGGATGGAATTATATTTTTATTACCCATAAAATGTCAAGATTTTTTTGAATAACTGGAAGGAACTACTGTATACTACTCAAGAGGCAGTGAATTCCAAGTCTGGACTATTCTCTGTAAAAATTGATATCGACTAGTAGACCTATTTGTGACTGATTGTAATTGTAGCATATGGGATCTGGTGTTATTTCTTTTCTTATGCCATTCTAAGCATATTGTTTCAGCCAGATAATTATCCTGGAAGCTTTATAGATTAGGCATAAATCCCTTTAAAGAACAATATTCCAGGAATAAAGTTCCAATTTTTGTAATCTACTGTTATATGATAAAGTTTTACAATTATTCACTTGTCTGGTAAATCTTCTCTGTATTTTTCAACTAGTATCTTATCCTTTACCAAGGTTGGAGTGGAAAAGAGATGCAAAAGTCTAGATTTGATCTTACTACACTGCAATAAATAGGAAGTAAGACTTCTGGTTCTCTAGATTTAATATTTTAAATAGTCAAGTTATTAATATATGACATTTTGGGGAAGTTTTTGAACGTGTTCAGAAAATTTTAAATTATTAGTGATTAAAATGCCCAGGTCTTTTCAGAAGTTACTTTGTTCAGTAAAAGGTTGTTCAGATAATAGTTAGCACATCTGTTGTTAAATCCAAAATGCATAACTTTACATTTGGCAATATTAAAATTAAGTTTATGTTTCACAGCCCAGTTGAATAAATCATTTAGGTTTTCTTGTAACATAGAAACAGATGTACAATCATTAACAAGACACCCCAACTTAGTGTCAACAGTGTATTTATTGACCCAAACCCCGTTCTTGGTTTTCATACCTGAGATGAGAATATTGAACAAAGTAGGGCCAAGGACCGACCCTGAGGCACACCACTAGTCACCTTGCTCCAGGTTGAAGTATAACCACTAATATTTACCTGTTGTCATCTATCGTTAACCATGCAGAGATCCAACTGACAATATTTTTATGCAAACCAATATTCACCAAGCTTTCTATTAGGATCTTATGAGAAACTGAGTCAAACGCCTTTTCATAATTGAGAAAACAATATCCACAGGGAACCCTGCATCCAGGGCGCACTAATAGGTTCAAAGAAATTAATCAGGTTGCTCTGACAAGATCTACCAGCAACAAAACCATACTGTGTAATGTCCTCTAGGCCATTCCTTGTGATGTGCGTGTTAATTCTATACATTATAAGTTTTCCAAAATTTTTCCTATACAGGACGTTAAACTAATTGGTCTATATTGTTCCACCCTCTGCTTTGTTCCTCCCTTGTGAATAGGTATGACCCAGGCTTCTTTCCAGTCATCTTTTACTATACCAGTGTAGAGTGATTTATTGAATAGTAGTGTTAGGGGACCAGCTACTTCACAAGAAATTTCTTTTAAAAACTGGAAAGGAAACCATCAGTACCTGCAGATAAAGATGACTTAAAGGAGTTTATAGCAGAATATACTTCTGGAATTGTAATTACCTCCAGACTATCTTGAATTTTGGGATTTTAGAATCAATAATTTCATTAGCATTATAACTACTAGTAAAGTATCTATTGAATTTGTTAGCCATGCTCAGTTCATCAGATATTAATTTATTATTTATTAATAGTGGACCCACTTTCAAAGAGTTCTTTCTCATAGAGCCAATATAATTAAAGAACTGCTTTTATTATCTTTATTGGTAGTAGCTAGTCTGAGCTCCATTTCTTTTTGCTTTTCTAATTGCTTGTTTAGTTTTATTTGCTTTTATATTGAACCTGTTCCAGTTAATTACTGTTTTGTACTTTTGTATTTGTTAAAGGCTCTTTTTTTATCTTACAAGTTTTTTAATTTTGGGTGAAAACCATATAGGAAGTCTTTTATGATTGAAATATTTTCTGTGTACAGGTACCCATTTGTTGACATAGTAACTCAATTTTTCCTTAATATGGTGCCATATTTGTTTTACTTGTAACTCTTTCAGTTCCTTTTCCCAATTCCATTCCATTAGATATGTTTTTATTTCCTTGTAATTAGCTTTAGAATAGTTTCTCATTTTGGTAATACCTTTAACATTCATTGCATAGTAACTAATTGCCCATAATACCATGCAATGATCGCTATCTCCTAGAGGGGCAACAATTGTTGGGATTCTGTCTGTTCATAAATGTTAGTGAGTATTAGATCCAAAATGTTAGCTTTTCTAGTTGGATTAAGTACAAGTTGTTCCAGGCCCATGGAAATAACTAAGTCAAGAAATTTAGCTTCCTGTTGACTAGAGCCCATAAGTGTGTCCCAGTTGATTCCTGGATAATTAAAGTCACCCATTAATATAATATTATCAAGAGGACTGATTTTCTGAATATAGTCCAGAAATAAATTATTACATTCCTTATCTAGAGAGGGCAGGTGATAACAAATACCCAGGGTAATAGGTTCTTGTTCTAATAATAATTTAACCTCACACATTCTATACAATCAGGGTTCGGGATGTCATTGTATGTTTCATAACAATTTATTCCTTCTCTAATATAGACTGCAACACCTTCAGTATGCCCATGATGTTTAGCTAATAAAGTGTAATCTAGGATATTTTGCCCCAAAATTTTTGAGTAAACCAAGTCTCAGTTACCCTACATATGTCAATTTTCCTAGTTATTAAAGTTAGACTGAGTTCATCAATCTTATTGTTTAGGCTTCTTGAATTTAATAATAGGATGTTTAGTTTGGAATGTTGTATATTAAGATTTTGTTTTATATTTTTACTTTTTTATAGGAGAGTGTTCTGTTCATTTTTCCTGAACTGGTTAGAAGTGTTATCTCAGAATCAATTGAACAAGCCTTTCCTCACCCCTTTATAAGTTTAAAAGGATGTACTCTCTTCATTAATCGAGTTTCTAGTAGTGTAGATCCTTTTGATTTAAATGCAGGCCATTTCTAAATAGAATTGCCAATTATTATTGAACTGTTCCCAATGCGTTAAGCATTTTAAGCTTTGTTTTAAACACCATGCCCTTAACCAGTTGTTATTTTTTGATCTTTGCTTACATGTAACTATCAGCCCTAGGTGCTGGAAGTAGTTCAGAAAATACTATGTGTGCCCTTTTTCAGTTAAGATATTAGTAAGTCCTACAAAGGCTTCTTTGATCTCTTGTAGACTTTGTTTGTGTATATTGTTTATTCCTGCATGAATCATTACAAAGGATCATTACTATTTTGAAGAATTTTTGTGGTCATTTTAGTAATGTCCTGGAGTGTAGCTCACGGAAACAAGACACGGTACGTGTGGCTTTATTTACCTCACAAATTTGTCTATCAAGTTTAGAAATCATAGAATCTCCCAGTACAAAGATTTCTTGAGGGTGAACTGAGGCAAGGTTTTCATTTAAAGTAGGTGTTTCCATCTCAACACACTCTATGACTTCACTGGGAGATGGTAAAATGTGTACTTCCATCAGATTGTTATTAGTATTAGTTGTCCCATAAGTAGTTCCCAGAGGATTATCAGTACATAGGTTCTTAGCTAAGGATCCACAATTATTCTCAATGGGGGCTATTACAAGTGTATTGTTGGCAGAACTATTGCTGGTATCTTCAATTAAGTTTATGAGTGGATCAAAGCTGTTGCAAGTAGGCAGAGTAAAACATTGAGAAATTCTTCCTTTTTAGGGGTTTAAGGTATTGTGCAGTATATCATTCTTCTTCATTTTCTACTATGTTACTTCCTGCCTACGCCTTTTACGTAGGGATGTACCCAATACATCTTTAGTTATAGTAGTCCAAGCTGTTCCCTGACAATCAGTGTTTGGTGTATCAGGTATCTGAAGTCTTTTCTGGATTCAGTCTGGCTAAGTTCCAGGGCCCTTAACCTGTTGTCAAATAGAGTAATCTCCTCTTCAAATTCTTGGTTCTTAATACACTTGGGACATATAAAGTCGCTAGCAGATGCAATGTTATTATCTAATAGGTACATATTACATTTAGTGCATAAAATTGCTAGGCGACCATCCGTTATTTTTAATAAAGGCTCCATGATTTTGAATTATTGTAGGAAAAAGAACAAGTTTACTTTACCACAATGTGGATTAAATTGTTCCTTAGGAGTTTCTAATTGATCACCAAAGATGCCAAATATAGCTGACGCTGTGTCTTTGCTCTCGCCTTTGCACGCTGGCCACGCACATTCTTGCCTGCTCGCCGCAGGGCTAGTTTAAATAGCCCTGTCTGACCCAGAAGTAGTAACCAGGGTCACCAGTCTAGCTCAAACTAGTTGTAAAAAGTTTAATTTAGCGATTTATTATAGCAGCCTTTTTAAGTACAGGCTAGTTTCTGGTGAGGTTCTAGCAGGATTTACCAGCTTACAAAGCCTGTCTGGCTTCCACAACAAATCAGGTTCACAGCCCTCTCGAGTTTAGTAGCCCTGGAGAAACCCCCATTGCTTGTTCATAGTATCATCTTTTTATTTTATTCACACTAATTTTACCTTCCAGTGGTCTTAGATGTATTGGAACATCATTCCAAAGTTTTGAACCCATACTGAAAAGTTGGATCTGCCTACTTCAAGACTAAGTGAATTTGTGATGCTTTTGTTTAAGTTTTCAGATATTTTCCAGGTACCATGGTTCTGTAACATTTATACATAAAAGCAAGATACTGGACCCTCCTGCACACCTCCAAGCTCATACAGCCCAAGTCATTATAAAGTATGTGAGCCCTCAGGGGCATCAACGGTGAAATGAGCAAACCTGTAGTTCATGACATCCAGCTTTGCTAGCTGCATCCTCGACATCCCAGCACCCCAGTGTTGTGCAAATGTACCTGAGCCTTAAGTTTTACTGCAGCCTGTACACTGTTTTGTACAGTATACTGTATGCATTTGTTGCTCTTTAACACCACGTACAGTGAAGCCACCAAGATGCAACATAATAACTTGAAATACATTCAGATACCTCACAGATACTAATAAGGTACAGGAAGGTAGCATTTTCCATTGAAGTAGGTGCTCCAGGACAAGGGTCACACCGAAGCTGAGGGGAGGTTCAGAAAGATATGAGGAAATATTTCTTCATGGAGAAGGTGGTGGATGCCTGGAACAGCCTCCCAGTATAGGTGGTGGGTGCTAAAATGGTAACATGATTCAAACTTGCATGGGATAGACACAAGGGGACCTAAGAAGTAAGGCAAGGAGGAGAAGAACAGAGGTCAAGTAGGGTCTATGTGGAAAAGCAGGTAGGGACTATAGAGCAGACTAGGTGGGCCAAGAGGTCCTTATTGGTCGACAACTTCTATGCTTCTATGTTTCTGTGTAACATATGACATTTCACAAAATACTGCAGTAAAAAGGGATTAATTGCCGTTGAACTACTCCTGCTTCCTGCAACATGCTGCAGCATTATTGAATTGCATCCTAGCTGGTGCCACTGTATGTTTTGTCGCCTATTCCCCCCCAGGCCACATCTGAAAATGAGCCTTGGCTCAGTGTGCCTTCCGCAGTTGCCAATTTCAATAAATAAAATAAATGAATACATACATACATACATAAATAACTAATAAATAATTGTTTATTGCTTTGCTTAGCCCTTCCTTCCTATTTCCAGAGATCTATTAGTGCTTCCTCTTACCAACCTGTCCTTTGTTTTGATTTTATTTCATGCATTCCATCACTTTAATGAAGTGTCTTGTATTCATTGTGGGGTGCATCTGCTGGCACTGATAACCTATTATATAACCTATTGTATTTCCTGTGGGGTAACTTCCCGGTACAATTTTGCTGCAGTTCCCTAGGTTGGAGACACCATGTCCATTAGCATGTTTACATGGTGCCGCTGCTTTAATATGCTGTCTGCTCCAGTACTGTCACCACCTTCTGAGCCTATACATGACTAAATTTACAGTATATAGCCTCTCTTTGCCAATGCAAGCCATACTGGAGCAGGCCTGCTTGTCCTGGGTGTAGTTGGATGCTTGTTGACATCAGTGATGCATCTGATGATGCTCAGGCTGCTGCTGTATCTCCTGCTTTTACCTGCTAGTCAGCTGCATTGTTTAGATATGTGTCATGGATCCACTGCAGTATTTTAGTATACAGTAAATAACTGCTGTACAGGCTCCCACACTCACCATCTAGTTACCTCAGCCTGCTGCACCAAATCGGGAGTCCGCCTGTCCTAGTACCCATCTGATTGAAGTCTCTGCAGCAAGTAGTATAGTGTGTGTCATTACATTATGGACTGAGCTTTTCAGTTTACCAGTTCAGTGCAGAGGGAATGATAGCAGATAATCCATGCCATACATGTTGCTGCACTTCCTTGTGCCAGCCAGAAGAATGATATGGCAGAGGAGAGGGCAAGGAAGTCCTTCTGTGTCAGAGCAAGCTGTGCAGCCTGTCCACATGACTGCTTACAGTGCTCACTCTAGAACTCATTCTTACCAGTCCAGCAGCTCAGGAGAGGAACAAGAAACAGTTTGCCACAATCGGTAAGTGTCCACATGGATGAATTTACACCACAGCAACCTGAGAGCTTGCATTACTGTGGTACAAATGTGACCATGAAAACTGGACACATAGTAGTCCCTCAGCCAAGTAACACCTAAATCCAGTCCTCTGTGCCCAAAGGCTGATAGACATGTGCCTGAATTTCTCCAGGAAGATAGTGCCATGGTGCCATGTGCCTTGCAGGAGTGGAGAGAGGAGGCAAAAAAGTATCATAAGGTTGAAAGGGACTCAAGGTTTGTCATGCTTGCCCCACTGTTTCATAAGCAGGTATAAATCAATATACTGTTCATGTATACTGCTTTATTGGGATTCTCTACCCACACTACTTCCAGGGTATCCAGTGATTCCTTGGAAAGCAGATGCAAGGTTTATCCCTAGTCTAGGGGTTTAGATGGCATCAGTTCATTTTCAGGGAGCAAACATCGAACCACTTGTTTGACCCTTCAAGTTTGCAGTGACCTCCCAGTGGTGCAGGGTGTTTTAGGCAGGACAGGGCTACAAATCAACTGGGTTTAGTAGACTACATTGATTCTGAAATAAGTGATTGTCCACCACAAAGATAACAGTCTAACCTGGATGTCAGTGACTAGCATGACTTCTTAAAGAAACAGTGCAACGAAAAAGTTATTCCAAAAGCTAATTTTCTGTTATGGTTATGAAAAATATTGGCATAACTGTTGATTTGGGTTTTCTGGATGCCTCTTATGCTGTGTACAGTACATTTGTATTTTTGTCTGAATTCTTACCCTCCTCGGGTCTTCAATATTATTTCTATGTAAAATGAGGTGCCCATATTTTTCTTGAAAATAATAATTTAAAAACTTTCATAAAATTCTTAAATAATAAAACAGAAAATGTTAACACCAATATAAACTGGAAGATGTCTGGCATTGATTAGCATGAAAAAGGTGGGTAAAATTTAGCCCATTTTCATTGCACTGCTGCTTTAAGTATGAGCTCCTGCTCTCCATTAGCCAAGTCAATCTGCGTTTAATAGCATCCCATAAAATGGAGAAATAAGGGGCAATACTGTTAGAATACATAGAAAATGGGTTTCACAAAGAAATCAGCTGCCAAAATGACCCTGAAACAAGGTACTAAACGTCAGGTGACCTAGCACTGTAACCCCAGTAATTCTCCCTCCAGAGCCTCAGAATACACGTTGGCTCAGGGATGAAGAGGAACATTTCCAGTCTGAAGCCAGATCTGCAGTGACAAAGCCCAGTACCTCCAGCATTATGAGCATTCTGCACAAAATTAATGGAAAGGTTTCTGATATGAAGCAAGACCTCTGGTGCCCGGAGTGGATAACATCTGAGATGGAGAGCTGGTTGGAAGCCTGCAGGATGACCACCTATCCTTTGGCTGCCAACACAGAAAATGAAGAACTTCAAATTTAATTCAAGTATTCTTCAGTTGTTTTAAAATCTAGTCCAGTTTTTAAGTAATTCAAATTGACTTCGATTTTGCTTAAGCACCAATTTTTATCCACTGAAAAACTTCTCAATGTGTTCTCAAATGCCCTTCAAAATTGTTAAAATGCATATTAACCTTCAAAAATAAGGCCGAAGACTAGTAAAAACTGTTATGAACAAGCCCTTCAATTCTATCTGAAACACCTTCTTTTCCATCTAAAATGAAGGCCTTCAAAATCACTTCAAGTATTCTTCTATTTTTTGTAATGGTTTTAGAAGTAATTCTTATTTATGATATCCCCAGTGTCTAGATGGACCTCTCACCCGTCAGGTAGTGCCAACCCCCACTACCCCACCACCCGACGGGTGACAAGGACAGCACCACTCTCCTTCATGGTTGATACCCAACTGTGCTGAATGAGTGCGTTACATGCTCATTCACTCATTCATTACAGCTCAGTCGAGTGGCCAGCCATGGGGAGTAAAGAGGGTCTATGCTGGTCACCCACTCAGGGTCAGGGTGGGGAGCAGGTGGTTGGATAGACATCAGGGATTTAAAAAATAAGAATTTATTTTTACACTGGGGCCGGTGATTAGTGTGGGGCACTAGACACCAGGAGAGTTTGCACAAGTGTGGAACATTGTCCATGAAGTTCCACACTTTGCAGTGATCTGCACTCCACTGATTGCCCTTTGTGAATTGCACTCAATTTGCGATTTATTTCACAGAGCAAATTTTGCTGACTTTGTCCATCACTACTTAACCCACACCCTATTGTTTTCATGACTTGAGGAGGTATGGGGTTGATTTCCAAGTTAGGGCCCACCCTCAAGAAGAGAGATATACTGACTGGGTTCGTGGCATTGGGACTGATTGTTGATTTGAGGATGCATATGAACATCACTAAAATATGCTTCAGAATACATCCTAACTGAAACCAGAGTGGAACAAATCAGGTGACCAGTGCCCACTAAAATTAATTTGGTTACCAGATTTTGTAGGCTACTGTAAACACCAGCCCACAAGCTAATTTGCCTCACCCTAGCTAGAACAGACCTTCAAGCTGCCAGAATGGACACTCCTAACCCCATGAATAACCGACCCACCATAATGGCCCCTGACCTACTGGAATGGGTGCACTTATTCACCAGAAAGGGTCCGCAACCCACCAGAACACCCAGCAGCTGGATAACTCTTTCAACCCCACAACCAGCCTCTTCTCCACCAGTCAACAGCCTCTTTGCACCTGGACCAACTTTCTAGGGCCTGGATTTGCCTCTTCTTTCTAGTCTCCCCAGCAGCAAACCATCCTTCCTGCCCCCGACCAGTATTTTACCCCCTAGCTGAACTGTCTCCAAGCACCTGGACCACACTTCCAGAACCCGTACCAGCCTCATCATCCCAGTCAGCCACTATCCTTGCCTCTGGGCAACTGTTCCAACATCTGCATCAGTTTTCCTTCACAGCTGACCACCCTCTCCCTCCCAATGGATGACCCTTCTGTCCCCAAACCAGCCTACTACCTCTAGCTGACCTACATCACAGCACCTTGATCACATTTCCAACCCATGGACCAGCACTGAGATGTCAGAAACAACCTCCCCACCTACATTCCCACTGTCCACCCACCTGGACCAATCCTGGGTTCCACACACTAGCATCCTCTAACAATGTCTCACCTGTCTGCAGTGCCCACTCTAGACCAGCCCTGGGACCCCAGACTTGACTCCCACCTAGGGCACCATTTTTTTCACTCTAACTTGCTCTGGGACCCCTGACTTGCATCCTGCACTATATCTCTCCTCTCTACCGACTGACCAGCTACTGGAATACAGACTAGTCTTCCCCACATACTTTCTCCCAGTCTCCGCACCCTGAACCAACCCTGGGACTGCTGTGCTAGCCTGCCTCACCTATCTCCCAGTGGTATCCCCACGTGGACAAGCCCTAGGATGACTGGAATGGCCTCCCATGTCTCGTTTCCATTGCTCGCCCACTCGGACCAGCCCTGGGAGCACTGGATCTGCCACCACCACTTACGCCTCAATGTTCTTCAATCTGGATCAGCGTTGGGATCCAAGGACTAGCTTTCCTAGCAACATCTTCCCTTTTGCTTACCTAGACTATCTTTGAGAACCCATACTGGCTGTCCCCACCTATGTCACCATGTTCATTCACCCAGATAATCCCTTGGACCACTAGATTACCCTTTCACATCTACGACTCCCCTGCCTGCCCATCCAGCCCTGCCCTGGGACACTTGGACCAGCTTTTCCCACCTATGTTCCCATTTCCTCCACCTGGACCAGCTCTGAGACCACTACACTGACCTCCCCAATTAAGTCCCCTGTTCTCCCCGCCCCAGCCAGACCAGCTGTGGAATCCCAGACTGGTATTTCCCACCTCCTGTATGTCCTTCGCTCTGCCCACCAGGATGAACTCTGCAAGCCCTAGAAGAGAACCTGACAACAACCTCCACACTCATCTCTCACACTGTCCAGCTCTTGAAAACCTAGACAGGTGTCCAAAACTCACATCTACCCTCTGCTTCTAGCAAGATCAGACAAGAGACACATGGATGGGTGTTCAACACACACTTCTTCACTTACTTTCCACTCAGACCAGCCACAGAACTCATGGGTCCCACACTCACCTCCACTTTCTTTCTCCCACCTGAAGTACCCCTAGGACCATGGAACTTGGGCCTGAAACCCACATGCACCCACTCATATCATCCTTAGCATTTTCAAGTAGGTCTTAAATGCCAACATGCACCTTCATCTCCCACACTGACCCTTAGGGCCACCGCACCAGATTCTATCACCCACCTGCACCTTCTTCTCCCAACAAGACCATTCCTAGAACCCAGAACAAGGATTCAATAGCTACCATACTCTATCCCCCACAGACCACCCATAGGACCCCTGGAGCCTATTTACTCATCTGAATGACCAAAGGGTCCCCAAAACAAGCTTCCCAGCTATGGCTCCCTCTTCCCCACCAGGATCCCCAGGGACCCATATATTAGACTTCCCTACCTGCACTGTAACAAGCGTGACTGCACCATTAGTCAACCCACCCAATGTAGATTAAGTTCAGGGTCTTATTTGAGTGCTAGGGAGCCAGAGGTAGGAATCTCAAGGGATGTCATCAACTGCACCTGTAAATAAAAAATAGAAAGGGAGTCACAAAGGATCCATAGCCCTTAGGGGTACAATAGGGTGGAAAGGACAGGTTAGACATATAATTATACTTATCTGATGGGGTAGAGTCCACATCTTGTCAGACCTGTAAAATAAATAAAATTAGGTTAATATGGAGAAAATACAGTAGCAAGAGCATAAAGAGGTATAGGACAGCACAGAAGAAAGGAAAAGGAAACATTTAGAATCAAAGTAGGAAAATAGACATATAGAAAAGAAAGATAGAAATGAGAAAGTGTTGCTTAGGAGGGGCTCAGCTAAAACCCTTAGTATGCTGGATGGCTATGTGGCCAGTATTTTAGAATGGTTGCCAAGTGGGCTAGTGGAGCCTCTTTTGGGCTAATGGCACAGCTTTAATAAAATTAGGAAAGGAAAAGGAAGGGGAATTGTTTAACCAGCAATGACACATTAGTCAAGCTTGTTCCCAGGTGCAACCTGGGAGCACATGGAACTAATTGACTTGCTCAGGGTTACACAGTATAAGTGGGATTCAAACCCAGGTCTCCAGGTTTGCAGCTCAGTGCCCTAATCCACAGCGCTATTCCTTCTCTTAAAAATATGTTAGCACTGGTGGTCCTGTGGGCAAGGGATGCCTTAGGAGGCCTGATCCCTAGAACTGGTAGCCCAGGTGGGCTAGTGGGCTAGTTCCTGAAAGCTAGTGACCAATGATGTTAAACAGAATTAGAACCCTCCCTGGGTCTAGAGGAGCCCCTGGCCCTGATTTTGTGTTGGAGAGCAGGGAACAGAGTAAAGGAGGACAAGCTAAGGCTGCTGTAGTAGCAGCCATCCTTATGGCACAACCATGCTAAAGTGAGAGTGCCAGCAGGCACTTGTTACTCCCAGCTCATATGGAGCTCAGACTGCAGGCTGCTCCAGGTGGGTGGGACAAGGTGAACATAAGCTCAGATTCATTTTGTTGACAACTCTAAAACCGTGGTTTCCTGCTTTCTTACCTCAAATATATCCAGCTACATGTATTTTTTATTTATTTATTAGAGTTTCGGATAAATACCTTTGAGCAAGTGGCTCTTTTACAAAGTTCCACATCAATTTACAAGGAATGGGAGTACAAATTGAATGAGATTAGAAGGCAAACAGTTGGAATACAAAATTCAATACAGGGTAAACATAAGCTAAGAGCTACAGGTAGTGTAATTAACAGTTAGAACAATAATATCAAGCATACATATAAGAATGATAAGTCACAGCAAACAATATTTACATGATTATAATGCAGCCAGAAGGGCATTGTCAAAGGGAAAGGGAGTGGAAAATTGAGTTACCACAGGCTAGGGCTGGAGGATAAAGCAGGGTATGATCGGCCCGTGGAAGGGCTGAGTGGGAGAAGGAGAATGAGAAGGGGAGTAAAAATCTGCAAGAAGGAGGGAGAGGAGTAGCCAACTGTGCCAGGTAGAGTAGGAAAATGGGAAGAGAGAGGGCATAGAGGGGTAACTGGGAGGGAGGGAGGTGAAAGAGAGGAAAAGGGTGGGAGGCAAGGATTGGGGACTTGTGCAACAGTAGGTGGGGCAAGCAGACAGAAAAGGGAGAGGGAAGGGAGGTGAAGATGAGTAAAAGAGAATGGGTGGTGGACCAGGGCTAGGGAGAGACAGAGTTAAAGAGGAGGGTGGAGAGGAGGAATGGGGTACTAGCTGAGGTGGGAATAGTAGAGAGGTGGGGAAAACAGCAGTGACTGTCAAGGGAATTAAGAAAACAGTCACATCTGGCCCTGGACACAAGTGTTTGACATAGCTTGTGTTTAAATGAGCAGAGGGTGTCTAACCTCAAACAGGTGCAATTCTTTAAATATCTTGGAGTCACGATTGACAGCAACTTATCTTATGGTGTGCACATAGCTAGCATTGCCAAAGATGCAAATAATCGCATTGGGGTACACTACAGACACAGGCAGTACCTCACTCCAGAATCCATAAGGGTAGCTGTTCGCAGCTCAGTTATCTCCTTAATAGACTATGGCCTGATCATCTATGGCTCAGCTGCTGTTACTGCCCTCCGGAGCATCTTCAATGGCTCTCAACAAAGCATGTCATCTCATCATGGGAGCCCACCATCTCACTCACTTATGCGACCTCTATGCACAGACTGGCTGGTTACAACTCTCAAACCAAATCAAGTATCAAACATGCATAATGGCCAAGAAAATAGCCCTAGGCCTTTCACCTCCTGGAGTTCAAGATCTCCTTTGCCTCCCTCATAATCCTCGTTACACCTGATTCTCCAAATTGCAACTCCTGCAGGTCCCTCAATGTCGTACCTCTCAGGGACAAAGATCATTCACTCATAGGGACCCAATCTTATTGAATGGTATCAGTAGGGACATTTCTCTGAACCCAAGCTTGGTCCTTTCAAATCCAAGCTCCATCTGCTACTCTCAGCCTCAAGCTCCTGTGACTGATTCCCTTAATCTGCTCTCCCTATCTGGACCTAATCTGTTGTCATAATCCCTAACAATTTAGCACTTCTGTTATTAACCCTTTCCCTACCTTCCACTTCTCTCCCCTCCCTCTCCTCCTCCCTTACTCCCCTCCCTCAGATGTTCCTCTCCTCCACCCATCTCCTCCTCCCTCCCTTCTATACTAGGTGTGTCCTGACAATGCCTCTGGCTGATATTGACCTAAGTGTGTGCATTGTCATGTTCTTGTAACTGACTGATTACCATGTATCTTGGCTTTTTCACTTAATTGTTCTGTTTATATTGTTTATATGCTGACGTGGAACCTTTGTAAAAGTGCTCTTAGCTCAAAGGTATTTGTAATCCAAGACACAAATAAAATAAAAATAAAATAAAAGTTGGTGAGTTTACTTGCATAGCATGTGTAGCAATCCTAGTCCTCCATGCCTCAATGCAACATGAGTTGACCATGTGGGCCTAAGAGTTAAGCAACTAGCACTCCTACCCCCACTGGGGCAGATGCTTCCCATCATCTCGGTGTTAGTGGAAGAAGACTTAAATCTTTTTTTCTCTTTCTTTCCATGCCATGCCAGTGTGCAATGAGCATGCAACCTTTGAGACCTAGGGTACATCATTTTCTCCAGAGTTTCTAGGAAAGGCAACATAAGTTAGGCTAGTGAAGAAGTCTGTGGTGCTTATAAATTGTTCCAGTCACTAGTCCTCCTGGCTAGTAGCTACAGTGATTCTTTGAACTTTAGGTTAATAGCTCTGCACTCTAACCAGTCAAAGAGAAGCTGATAGGGCACACTGGCACACAAAAATATGAAAAACTCAATAAATGTATTTATTTAGCTTTTGTTTACCAGGTAAGCACACTGGACAAACAGATGCCTACTTTCAGGTGTGACCCTGGAGATTACAAGGATTACACAGGCAAGGCAAGATTTACAGGATTTAGGAATAAAAATACAGAGTCTGCAGGATATAACAAAGAGGCAAGAAACACATCACATGGCAGGATAAAACAAAAATCAGTATAAACTAAGATATATGCAGACACAAACATCAGTAAATCAGAATGATCTAGTTGCTCCAGCAAAGCCTTGAGAACCAGGAGACCCTGGCACAAATTTGATCACACTCATTCACTCACTCACTATGGCTCAAATAACTTAAAGGTTTAGTGAAAAAAAAAACCTGAACTGCCATGATAAACAGGGCCAGCCTAATAAAACCAAAATGAGTGTCACCAGCTTGTCTCACAAAAGAAGGTGCTGGGCAGGCATAGGGCATGAGAGAGTGGTGGCCTGGGGTGGTCTGGATCCCTGGCAGCTGAGGGGCTACTGCCAGAGCTGCTGCCTACCTACCATAAGTTTTTGCTGTGTCTAATATCATGAGTGCCCAGCTCGCTGGGTAAGGTGATTCAACTTTCCTCTATGCAGATTGCCCCTGCTTCACTGGCACTCTCCATATCAGTTAACAAGACCAAGGGTGCTACATATTCGCAACTTGTATCGCACTTAAAATCTAGGCAAAGCCCATTTCTCCTCTCCTCCACACCTTAATTTTACACTGAAACCAGAATGGAGGCAATTAATGTGCATGCACATGGGGAAGCAGAGGTCAGCTCTCCTGGCTCAGTACTTGTGGCATACTGAGGCAACATGGGGAATGCTGTGGCTGCTTCTGTGTTCCCGGCCTATGTTTTCAAAGTTCATGGGGCTGGGTGGAAGAACAGAGTCGGGTGCGCTGTTGTGCCCCTCTTCCTCTGCACTTTCTGTAGAGGCAGAGGAGCATAAAGATACAGGTGACTTGCCTATTGCATTTATTTTATTGAATTTTGTTGGCTCACTGAGACTAGAAGTCCCTTTTCAGGGGTGGCCTGGGAGGGGGGATACAGATGGTAACCAACTGAAACTGAACCAGAATAAGCTGTTGGTGGAATGGGGAATTTGGCCAGGACACCAGGGAAATTCTACTTTTTGGCAAGTACCATGGGATATTTAACTTCCACCTGAACAACCACCAGAACAGGCAGACGGGACCTCAGTTTAATGCTTCATCCAAAAGACAGGCACCAGTACACCATCCCTGTTTACTCCATGGCCCTGGCATTCAGTCCAGGAGCAGATCATTGGTGCAGAATAGAAACATAGAAATTGTCAGCAGATAAAGACCTCTTGGTTTTACCTAGTCTTCCTATTTTCCTACCCACTTTGCCACTGTAGACCCTATTCAATCTCTAGTCTTTTCCTCCCCTGCCTTATTACAAAGCTCCCTTGTGTCTAACCCAGGCATGTTTAAATCCTGTTACCATTTCTGTACCCTACCTCCTATTGAGGCTGTCCCAGGCATTCACCACTCTTTCCATGAAAAACTATTTCCTCACATTCCCTCTGAGTCTTCCCCTTTAGCTTTTATGGAATGACCCTTGCCCTTGAGCGCCTTTTTCTATGTAAACTGCTACCCTCATGTACCTTATTAATACACTTAAGGTATTTGAATGTTTCTATCATGTCCCTCCTTTCCTCTAGACAGTATAATTTTAATGCCCTGAATCTCTCCTCATAGAGCTTTCAGTGCAGGCCATGCACCATTTTGGTTGCCCTCCTCTGTACCACATCTCCACCTGATCTATGTTCTAGATGTTGTTGCTGTTGTCAGCAAATAAGGGCATTGTGGCCCATCCAGATGGGGCCTCCAGCACTGGACACAGTACTCGAGTCCAGGTGGGGCCTCACCAATGATCTATATACCAGTTACCAATGATCTATGCAGGGAAAACACTACCTCTCGCTTTCTGCTGGTGTTACCCATCCCTATGCACATGACCATCCTACTAGCTTTCTCCACTGCCTTATCACACTGCTTTGCTACCTTCAGGTCATCGCAAATGATTACCCCAGATCCCTTTCATGTTTTGTGGTTACAAATACCTCCCCACCCAACAGAGCGTTGCCCCAGTTTCTGACTTGGAGTCTCCCAGACCTTTATGCACCCTCAGTACCTCACCAGATATGCCACCAAACCACTCTCTGAAAAAGGCCTCCCAACTGGAGCAAAGGAATTGGCAACAGTCAAGCACACCAGCACCATCAGAAGGAGAATCTGGAGGAGCATCACATACAAAATCAGTACCAAAATCTCCTCAAGGAAAACAGTAACCCAACAGACTGTACCTGCCAAGAAATCCAAACTCTGTAGTCGTGGGCTAGAGGCCATCATGTCACACTGGCTGTGAAAAAGAATGAATGGATATCCTTGCTTAGCTCTCTTTGTTTAGCCATCAAACTGTGGGAACAGCCTGATGCACTGCATTGACCTAGACTGTATTTTTTATGTAGGAAGCAACCGCATGGCTCCTGCAATTGCTAGCATAATGGGATGCACCACTGCCTAAAATTCAAATGGGGAGGAGGCCATGACTGGAACAGTTAGTAACACCTCAAGGAAAACCTAAAATCAAGAGGACAGAGTGCAGATGAGCTAGATAATGAGTGCACTTTCTCCCTTTCCTCTATCCTAAAACATCCACAGCACAGAACTATTTGTGCAGGCCCGCCAATGTTGTGGCAATCCAAAATGCAAAATAAGGGTAAATCAGGGCCCCAGAACCAAACACTGATGGACGGCTGGCACACAGAAGCGGGAGGGTCGAAAACAAGGTAAGATGTGTTTGGCTCAATGGTTGTGTTGATACCTGGGGTAATGGTGGGAACTTGGTAGAGCAATGAGCAGATAAGGCTGCACAGAGGTAGCACATATGTGAAGGGGTTGGAAACTGGTATTTAAGGAACGATAGTTCAAAGAAGGCTAGATGGAGTCAGAAGGAAGCCAAGAAGGGATGCATGGCTGTGGCATCATCAGGACACTGTGCTTCATGGTTTTAAAGCACAGTAAGCAGTTTAACTGTCTCAAAGCAACCTGTGATAAGCAATTCCCACCCTTCTAAATATGTCCCCAGCTCCCTGCAGTCTTACCTTTCAGCTGGCTTCTTACATATCCTGTATCGTTAGGTGTAAAACCCCTCACCGATATGATTACTGCTCCCAGATACTGCCGCCGCCATGGGAACTCTCGGCTCATGTGGCTGCTCCCTATCGAGTTACCACTGTCTCGTGCCTAACGGTCATGGCTAGTTTCATACCCATAAGGGACTTGTGTCATGTGATCCACAAGCAGAGGATACTCCAATCAGCAGACATCTCCCACTGCTGGTTTACCTCCTGGAAATCCCATCTCCCTTACAACTGATTGGCTGGGCTGGAGAGGAAAGCTGTCATTAACCCCTCATAACCAGCCTTCAAAAGCAACTCTGCATTTAGCATGCACTTTCAAAAATAAGATGTTTCAGCTGTTACAATTTACTAGAAAATGCATTTTTAATTTTCAGTATTGCTTTCCAAGATTTACAGCACATCAAGGTAGCCCATCTGGAAAGTCTATATAGAAAAACTTGAAAACATTTGCATCTGTTACCCACACAGTGCTTAAATTTATGACATCTAGTGCTCACTATGAAAACAGACAGCTGTGATATAACAAACAACAATTGTGTGGTTGGCAGTGGAGAGCTGGATGCATTGTGAAAGTCTCAGAGGAATTAATAATTGTTGCATACCTACTCATCTCTAACTCACTGTTCTTATTTATATATGATATCCTACCCAGGACCTCCATGAAAATGAGCTTGCTGAACTCTTCCTAGTTAAATGAATAAATTAAAGAAACCAGCATAGGTGCCAGAACCTATGGGGGAGGGGCGGGGGCAGCACACCTACTTTTGTTTATTTTTTTAAATTTTATTTTAGTTTTGTTGACCGAGTAAGTGCATTAGGCAAATTCTGCCTATTTTCAGGCATGACCCAGGGAGGGAGATACAGATGAATGCCAATGGACTTTGAACCAGATTAAGCTGTTGGTGGTATTTTAGTGAATGGGGAAAATTTGGCTAGGCACTGGGAAATTCTCACTCTGGGAGACAGAGGGCACTGTGTGGCTGTGTGTTGGTTCTGCTCAGTGGTGTCTAGAGTCTCGAGGGAGTTAGATGTGGGCAGCTGAGGAGCTGGTCTCCTCCTTGGCCCTCCCTTGCCTTCAGTGGAGACCGACAACGGAGGATGTTTGCAGGTTGTGGAAGATATGGAACCAACCGAGCCAGTTGGGAATGAGGCAGTTGATGGCTTATCAGCGAATTTGGAGTCGGAGCCCAGGAAATGCAAGTTGCAGCTCAGTCTGTAAAGGTGATACCACGGCAGTTTTGCAGGCCAGTTGTAATCAGCAGAATGCTCCTATCGGGAAGCAAGGGAGGCGTTTGCAGGAGGCACTCGAGCAGCAGGCCGGAAGACAGTGTTGCGCAGGAACCAGATGGACAGATAGAAGCAATGGACGTGGAGATGACAGCAGCAGTCGGGCTCCACAGGAGTTTTGGTGATTTCTACTGAAGAGGATTCCGCTGCAGAATGTTTGGTAAGCACTTTTTCCACCTCAGACTCGGTACTTGTTACGGGGCCCTGAATAAACAACCTGACACTGCTAGTGTGGTGACTATTTCATGGAGTGATGCATTAATTAGTGGGCAGGCCAAAGACTTAGTTCCTGCATCAGGAACCCCTGCTCAAACAGACTTGCTCGTGTGACTTTTACTATAGGGTCCTTTTCGGTGGTGCAAAGCCATCACTGAAGGAAGGGTAGGAAAAAGCAGAAAGCTGCAGGTTTGTGTAGCTGATGCTCCCTTGCAGGAAAAGATATGCAGAAATATGACCAGGGCCCTCTGAATTGGGTGTCTACGGCCTTGCAAGCTGCAGGATGGGTTAAAAATCCTGCAGGTACTGGAGTCGATGCAAATTTGCATGATACAGATTTTTGCATGCTTCTCAGTCTGTTTTTCCTGGCACTTTGATAATACCCCTCCCCTGATAGTGCTTTAGTCTCTTCAATACCACCAGGACAATGCTCACCTTTAGGAGTATGTTGGTTCATCAGTAAGAAGAGCCCCATCCTCTATTAGAAGAAATTAGAGAGCAAGAAGCAGAGCATATTAATTCTTCTACTGAGTAACCAAAAACTCTGTTTTAGAGCAACAAGGCTCTGATTCTGATGACCACTGACCTTAGCTTCTTTGGCTTCAGCCCCTGCCAAAGTGTGGCATGGTAAGGTAAATGAGCATTTGTTTCCATCTGAGAGGGGCCCATTGTTAGAACCTGCAGTGAGAAGGAATGCTGTGAGGCTAAAATATAGGGGTGATGTTTCCACTGTTCCTGATAGACATTTTGTTGGAAGATCTCTGTTAAAAGACAGTATGAAGTATTATGCATATGAAATATATGCCTTAATTCATGTTCTGGGATTCAATCTTTGATATCAGCTTTAAGCATCCTGCAGGCGTGGAAAGATTTTGGAAGCAGTATCGTCTTTTGAAGCTCACTCCTTTATGGAGGCCTTTCCTGGCAATTCCGTTAACAAAGCCTCTTATGAAACAAATTACTGTGTTGTTCAGAAATGAGGGGTGAATGTTGCGGATATAACCTACTGGTTGCAACAACATTGCACTGTTAAAGGGTTTCCAGAAAGAGCAGAACTAAACCACCAAAACCCGTATCCTGGATTTTAGGGGGCAGACTTTGGAAAAATGGGGAGATACTTGAAAGAGGCATTAAGGGAATGGGACAGGAATCAGGGGTTGAGGAACAGTGGGCAGTATTTAAAATGGGATTACAAGAACAACAGAATTATGCATTAAGCAGGTTAGCAAGAGGAAAAGGAAGAGGAGACCATTATGGTTTTCCAAAGAGGTAGCAAAGAAAGTGAAAGCCAAAAAGATTGCATTCAGGCAACACAAAAAGACACAGGCAGAAGGGGATAGGGAGAAGTACCAGGAGAAGCAAAGGGAGGCAGGAGGTCAGTAAGGGAAGCCAAAGCTCAGACAGAAGAACACATTGCAAAATCAGTGGGTAGAGGGAAAACCTTTACAGGTACATAAGTGAAAAAAGAAAGACAAAGGGAGGGATAAGCGAGACTGAAGGGGGAGGATGGGGGCCACGTGGAGGATGACAGCAGTAAAGCTGACATATTGAACAGGTATTTCTGGTCAGTCTTTACTGAGGAAGAGGAGGGTAATGGGTCTGAAGGGAGTACAAGGTGAGAATGGTGCAGAAATGGACACAAGTCCCTTTACACAAGAAAGGGTCCTGAAGGAACTAGAAGTAATAAGAGTTGATAAAGCAATGGGGCCAGATGGGGTGCACCCAGGGTCCTTAAAGAACTAAGAGAGGTGGTGGCTGAACCTCTGGCTATCCTGTTTAGCCACTCACTGGAAACAGGGAGGTATCCAAAGACTGGAGGACAGCAGATGTAGTCCCTTATACAAAAGCGGCAATAAAGAGGAAGCAGGGAACTACAGACCAGTCAGCCTCACCTCGGTAGTGGGAAGATCATGGAAGCACTACTGAAGGAGAGATTGGTGGAATATCTGGTTGTCAATGGACTACAGGACCCAAGGCAGCATGGTTTCACCAGGGGAGGTCATGTCAGACCAACCTCGTTGAATTTTGACTGGGTGACTAGGGAGGCGGATCGGGAGGGCAGTGGACATGGCCTATCTGGACTTCAGCAAGGCCTTTGACACTGTGCCACATAGAAGACTATTACACAAACTGGGAATATGAGTGGGCAGGACAGTAGTGTGGTGGGTAGGTAACTGGCTGGGTGGCAGGACACAGAGGGTGGTGGTAAATGGCTGTCACTCCACAGAGGGAAGAGGACCAGTGGGGTACCACAGGATTAGTGCTGGGACCGGTCCTATTCAACATCTTCATCAGTGACATTGCACAGAACCTAGAAGGCAGAATTTCACTGTTCGCTGATGACACAAAGCTCTGTAACAGAGTAGACACACCAGAGGGTGTAGACAGAATGAGAAGGACCTGCAGAAACTTGAAGAATGGTCAGAGGTTTGGCAGTTGAAATTCAATGCAAAGAAGTGCAAGATAATGCATATAGGTACAAAAACCCTGGCACAATATATCAGTTGGGGAGGGGTGAGATATAGCATGCACCAAGCAGGAAAGGGATCTTGGGGTTATCATCTCTGATGACCTCAAGGTAGGAAACAGTGTGACAAGGCAGCAGGTAAAGCAAATAGGATGCTGGGATGTATAGGCAGGGCATCACCAGCAGGAAAAGGAGGTCATAATTCCGCTATACAAGACACTAGTGAGGCCCCCACCTGGAGTACAGTGTACAGTTCTGAGACCATACCTACGTAAGGACATAGACAGGGTAGAGAAGGTTCAGAGAGGCAACAAAGATGGTGCATGGATTGCATCACAAGTCCTATGAAGACAGGTTGAAGGAACTGAACATGTACTCCTGGAGGAGAGGAGGGAGAGAGGATATGATAGAGACATACAAGTATCTCACAGGGAGGAACAGGGTGCAGGAATACACTATTTTTAAGCGAAAAGATGTTCCAGGACTAGAGAGCATGGGATGAAGTTGAGGGAGGATGATTCAGAAAAACATGAGGAAGAATTTCTTCACAGAATGGGTGGTGGACAAGTGGAACACCCTGCCAGAGGAAGTGGTAGGGGCTGAAACAATCACAGGATTTAAGAATGCATGGGATAGACATAAAGGAATTCTGGAGGTCAGGGGTAAGGGCAACAGACTTCTAGGAAAACATAAAGTGAACTTACAAGCTCATATGGGCAGACTGGGTGGGCCATAGGCCCTTATCTGCCGACACTGTCTATGTATCTATGTATTTTGGATGAGGAACAATTATGGACTGGGGTGGAAGTATCAAGTAGTTTTGAAACTTGAAAATGGTCAAACTAGTCATTTACCTAATTGTGTTTTTCTGGGTGGGTTGGGGGTGATTTTTTATCCTGGACAGCCACGGGCTTGTTTTAAATGTGGGGATGTTGGGCATCTTAGTAATGTCTCACGACAAACAGAAATGTGGTTTGTGTGTGGGAGCATCATGTTGGGCTCATTGTTGGCAGCCTTTATGATGTAATTTATGTGATGAACAGGGCATTCATTTCTAACTTGTTCCTGCGCCACATAATAATGTGGATGTAACTGTTAGAGCTGAACAAGATGTTTATGTTGCCACTGCTCAGAAGGAAAAAATGCGCATGATGGAATTGTTAACACTGTTCCTGATAGGAATCCCTGCCTCAGAGGGTCTCAAGGAAAACAGATAGGTCTGGCAACCAGAAGAAGGGGGTAGAAAAAGAAGTTTAGTGGAATCAGTTAATAGTGCAGTGCAAGAGTCAGAGAGTGACTTAAGGTCAGAAGAGACTGAAGGTGCGACAAGTCTCTCTTGTCAGTCTGAAGAAGATGGGAGGGAGAAGGAAGTTGTAGATAATACAGAACAGTGTGTTGAAACAATGGAGGAAGGCTCCATGCCCGCCCACACAACAAGAGGCAGTATTTCAGAGAGTGACCAGGTCTAAAGCAGGTAAGCTTCTAGCAGGCTCCCAGGTGGCATCTAAAGACATACAAGGTAACAGTACAAAATTCTTATGCTTTGTTATTTGAGCAAGGGGTGGAGGAGGATGGGTTTGATTCAGATTTCTCCTCAGTAGCCTCCTCCCAGGCAGAAGATGCTTCAGAGATAGGTCCTTCTGATAAGCCTAAGACCAGGAAAAGGAAGAAAAGAAATGATTAGGTTAGAATTGTTTTTTGTCTTTTCCTTTATTGGGTTTGTTATGCTTTTGCTACTTCTTTGCTCACAGTAAATGTCAATAGTATTAAGTCCCATGAGAGAAGGCAGAATACCTTTTAAGTCTTAGTACAGGGTGGACACATAATATTGTTGCAAGACACTAGGCTGCATACTTTGATAGAAGTGCAGGCAGCACAGAGGAATGGAGATGGGGTGTCTCCTGTTGGTTTATAGGGAGGAACTGTGTTCCGAATAGGATTTTTTTCTGGGATATCGGTTAAAATCTTATATGTTTTTGATATACAACCAAGAAGAGCTATGATTATTGATGTAATCTTGAGGGTAGATGTTTTAGGATTATTAATATATGCCCCCAGACTAAAGCAGATAGGTCCACTTTGTTTAAAAAGTAGAGGCATATTTGCACACCTCCAAACTGGTTTTATGGGAGGTGACTTTAAATGTGAGCTTTACATAGAGACTGGGGAGGACTACAAAGAAAATTTATAGTGATTCCAATACTTTGTTGGCTATATTATGTAGGAATAGTCTAAAAGATGTCTACGAGGTCTTACATCAGGTACCAAAACATTCCTTTTATAAGGGTAGACTATCTAATAGGATAGATTTTTGGTTTATATCAGCCGATTAACTTGTCAAGAAGTAACTCTGCTGCCATTAGTGACTTCAGATCACTTAGCAGTTAAGTTGTTGTTGGGGAATAGACAGCAATTAGTAACAGGTAGGGGTTATTGGAAAAATGAATATTATGGTGCTGCAGGAAATTCTAATACAAGACTCTATAAAAGATCTGTTTGCATTAAGGGCAGATGTTTGCTTTTTATATGATAGTCCCATAGATTGGTGGGAGGATACAAAAGGGACTTGCAAAGCTTGTATCTCTTACGAAAAGAAGGCAAAGGATAAGTACATTAAACATCTAGGGCTTAGAGAAAATATATGGAGTTCTGATGCAGGCAGCAGCTAGATCAAATAATGTCTCAATGCGTTTGCAGAGCCTTAAGGAGCAAATGTGTCAGTATTTGCAGGAGACTACTAAGAAGGTGGCATGTCAGCAGAAATATCAAACTGAAGGCTCAAGGGAAGAAGTAAATCCGTATGATTTAAGTATACAGGGTGTACAGAAGTTGGTTATGACTGCACTAAAAGATGAGCAGGGTAATCTGAAGATGCAAAATCAGGAGTTGATGCTTATTGTTCAGCAGCATGTTGTAGCAACTTTTCAAAAGGAGGCTAAGGGATGGAAGGAATCCTTTTGCTGACTTAATTATACCTTCTTTGAATGATGTAGAGATAGAAAGATTGGTTTCACCTATTACAGACTTAGAAATTAAGGAAGCTATTTCTCAGCTGTCTGCTAAGACTACTCCAGGATATGATGGATCACCGAATTATTTTTATAAAACTTTTGCTGATATTTTGGCTCCATGTATGGAATTAATTTACAAAGCTATTTGGGAGGAAAATAGGCTTGCCTCCGACTATGAAAATGGGGATCATGATTTTATATATAAAAGGGAGACCCCAAGACTTAAAAATTGGAGGCCATTAACTCTGTTAAATACAGACTATAAAATCTTGGCAAAAATACTTACTACTCGGGTTGGCAAAACTGCACAGAAGTTAATTGTCCCGAGCAGACTTGTACAATTCTGGGTAGGAATATTATTCAGAATTTGACCTTTGTTAGGGAGATTGTGGAACAAAGTTTAGAAAAGAAGTTAGACGGTTACTTAATATCGGTAGATCAGGAAACTCTTTTGATGCAGTAAGACAGGAGTATCTTTGGATGGTTTTATAGCACTATGGGATTCCTAAAGCTTTTATTTATTTATTTAGTTCAATCTAGGATTACAATACCTTTGAGCTGAGGCTCTTTACAAAGGTTCCACATCAGCGTGCAACAGTCATCATTGTTAGTTATAAACATACAGTCATTATTGTCCTTAACTTTATCTCTCCTCCTCTTTCCTACTTCAGCCTGTATATAATCTCTTTAGTTTTATGTTTCACCCATATATAATGGAAGAATGCCTTATCCTTGGCTTCAGTCCCTCAACTATTCTTAGTCCAACCCTGGATTTTTTCCCACCAACTATCTTGATATCAGTTAGTAAATGAGAACAGTACTTAGTAACCGGTACTGAGCAGCCACCCCAAAAAGTACAATAAGGTTCAGAATAATTAATTGCTTCAAAGGGGTCATTTCAAAGGGTATTTGAAGGGATATAGGAAGCACTTTTGGCAATGAAATGAAAGATAACAAATGGAAAATAAATGGTTCAGAATAATACAAAATGGAAAATGAATGGCTCAGAATAATACAAAATGGAAAAAGAATGGCTCAGAATAAACTGCTCAAAAAGATGGGTCATTTGAAGGGATTAAGGAGCAAAAATGAAGGTAAAGATAAAAATGGAAAATGAATGGCTGAATGGTATAAATACTGAGAAATAAAGGGACTTTGAGACTAAAATAACTGGCTTTTTACCCTTCTTTTCTATATGGCTGATCACTAACCTATTTACATTATAGAGAAAGAGCCCTCACTATACTGAACTCCATGCCACTAATTGAACAGTTCCTGGTGGATCTTTGGCTCCCAGCACTATTTTTGAACCTGCTCGGTCAAAGCTTTTTGATGGAGTCAGTTTCACTAGCTCAGGACTTGCAGCTATGCACCAGGGGTTGAGCAGGCCAGCCACCATCTTAGGCTCTCCACCCCTTGCCACTAGCCTCCAGAACCCTGCTTTCCTCATCCATCCTGCCAATCAGGGCTCCACGGGTAGCTCTTCAGCTCCACTTTTCCTCTGCTTATTACTAGCAGCCCTCCACAATCCGTGCTACAGGACCATAGCATAAAGGACATCAAGGAGTCTTCCTGGAGTAAGCCTGAGGTTGGCCATTGCTAGCCATGCTGCTCTACTGACTCCCCTATCCATGCAATCCCTTCATTCCCTGGAATTCTTAGGAGGTGGCTCTATCCAACAATCCTCCACTTAAGGTGATTGTGACTTTTTTGTCAATTATATTGCATCCACAGCCTTACCCCCATCTGGATATACCCAATATACAGGTTCTCTGCTATCAAATTGTGCCTGTTTGTTGTATCACAGTTTGCTTACTGCTTGCATTATTACAGTTTGTTTAGCTGTTGCCTAATTTCTGCACTGCAGCCTGTTTAGTGTCAGTATTTTGCCCATTGCTAGAAGATATCCATCCCATTCATTTAGTTTGCTGCCTCAGTCCACTTAGCCACTGTTTTGCTGAGTCCTAGAAATATCCTATCTGGGTGCATCCACATTCTGTGTTTTGTCTTATTAATTATGAATTTAAAGCTAATGCATTGTAATTTAACTTGTGTTAAGTTTATCTGTTATTATACAATGGCACCTAACAATCCTCTCTTTTGATTGGCTAACTGGGTCTTTTAAGCATGAGTAAATTCCAGCATAACTATGCAAAAACACTCAGCTGCTTCACAAAATGAAAACCTCAGAATGTTAGAAACCCTGAGCGTTATCTCCGCCATCTTGATTATCGGACTTACCAAGCAAAAAAAGTAAGTGACATTGATTAAGTCCTAAAGCCACCTCACATTAAGCAAAGTATTTAAAATCTTTACTTCCTCCACAGCCATAATTCCTTCCCCATTAAATATGACAAGTAGTAGCACTCCATTACCTGCACTGGTTTCAGGACCTGGTCTTTTACTCTGTTTCTGAGCATCTCCAATCAAACCTGTCAGCCGAGTCACTGTATGTGTGTGTGTGTGTGTGTGTGTGTGTGTGTGTGTGTGTGTGTGTGTGTGTCTCTCTCTCTCTCCCCTAACTTTGTACCTTCTTAATGCTGTCATCCTTAGAAAGATAGAAAGCTTACAGAAAACTAGTGTGGAGCTCCAAAAAGACAGCCAGCAGTTCAATAATGGGACCCACTCACACTGTGTTCTCTCACTCACTGAACTATGACAGCCACTCACAGTTCTCACCACTCTTTCTCTGGTACAGAAACAGCTCCCACCAGAAAACTCAAAAAGCAAACTTCAGCTCCCCACTGAGCTGCAAAATCACATCCTGCCATGGCTCACTCCCCAACACTCGGACTGTCACTTTCCCAGCCAGTACCTCTCCTAGCCACTGTAAACTCAGCCAGTACCTTTTCCTAGTCACTACAATCTCCAGCCATAGTTATATATTCTACATAGCAACATGGGACTATTTGACATAATGAGAAAGGATATTACAACAAAATACAAATAAAAGTTTGAAAAATAAATATGATCTTGTAATTAAATGCTTTTTAAACTAAACTTGGTATCCATTGTATAATCACAATAATTCACTCCAGGGTGTGGATTATGCTGGTGTTTACTCATACCTGGTGCGGATTCGAGTCACTCAACCTGCAGCCTCATGACTAAACCACACCAGGCATGAGTAAATCCCAGCATAACTCACACCCTGTTGTGATTATTGTTAAGTCGAATTATTTTCAGGGTAAAAATTACCATTTTCACAGTTCCTGTAAGGAATAAAATTCATTTTCACGGAAAACACAGACACTCTGTTTTTGAATTAAAATTGATGATTTACTAAGTATTAACTTAGTGAGAAACTTTGTTGTTAAAATCAGCATGTATTAATACAATTTGCTAGCAAAAACTAAAAGCAAAATATAAATATATAGCAGCATAAAGTGCTTTAAATGGTTTAGCAGTTGTGCTGCAGCATTGAAATACCAATGATGGGTAGGGCTGTCTAACTCATTCAGCACTTTGCTTTGTGATCTACAGGGACATTACAGGATGTACAGAACATGCTGTCTCCGATACATGAAAAGACTAAGTGCCTTTGTCTTATTGTACAGATCTTGACTTTGTAAGCACATTGGCCATTTTAGATGCAGATGTCTGCTTCTGTGGTAAAGACATTGTAGTGGCGTGCTCTCTGCAGTTACTGGAAGTGCCTGCCTGCTCTACAAAGTAAATGACCCAATCAAATAAAGAATAAATGATGAAGTGAAGCTGTGATGCTGACTATGTGTCAATGAGACATTCAAAACAAAATTACTTTGGCTGTGATTGCTTGATCGCTGTGATCGCTAAACCTAGCGCAAAGCACTTAACTAATTTATAGCGAAATGGACTAGCAGTACAATTCTATTGCCTCCATGCACTCCCAAAAGAGAAAGAAAAGGCAAAATTCATTACTTGTGCTGTGGTTTTCCACAATTGAACAATTCATGGCAGCATACCATTTTCATGGTAATTGTGAATACCATGCATATCATGAAAATAATTCAGCCTTAATTATTGCTTAAGTAGTCACACCTATTTCACTTTCTTAGCTATCCAGTAATCTTGGAGTTCATCTGTATTGCATCCTCACCTGGTTGTTGTTTTCCTTTTTGTAGTACGCCTGGTCTGCTACCAGGTGCTAGCAATTGTGTCTGATTACTTGTCAAGCACATCTGATTGTTTAATCTGCCTAACTGTTATTTGCTTGGTATTGTGCACTTTTTACATACTGTGACTACTGATTGCCATTTTGCTTTTGTCCACCTCTTCCTAATCACAGTGTGCTTTGCACTTTCTGCCTGCTCCATTTCCCCTCCTCTACCCTTCACCCACTCCACCACCCACCCTTCTACCCTTCCCCATCTCCCTCTCTGCCAGCCCCCACCCCATCCACCCTGGTCTACTACCATCTCCTTCCCTCAGCTTGGTCCTACTCTACCCTTCTCCTCATTCTCCTGCTCCTCCTCCTGTCTGGTGATGTGGAGCCCAACCCTGGTCCTTCCCAATTCTTCTTCTTCCCTCCCTCTTCTACTGCCAAGAGTCTAAGTGCCTTCCATTTGAATGCCAGGAGCTTCTACATAAACTCAACCTCCTCTCCATCTGACTTCCATAAAATTCTCTTGATGTCCTCTGTATCTCTGATTCCTGGCTGTCCTCCAGGACTCCTGACTCCAGCTGGTCCTTTCCTGATTACCATCTTTTCAGACAGAACAGAGGAAAATATGAAGGAGGGTTGCCATCTACACCTGCCAGAGCCTCTCATGTTATGGCCATCAGGAAGCTATACCCTCCTCTCACGAATGTCTCCTAGTCAGACTGTTATTCTCCTTCTTTGTGTCTTTATTCATTGGGATTGTCTATGCTTCTCTTAAGATCTCACATTCATCCCTGGTGGACTCTTTTTCCTCCATTGCCTGACATTCCTTCACAGGTGAACTCATCCTCCTCTGGGATTTCAGTGTAAACTGGCTTTCTCTGTCCTGTCCTCCAAATCTACCATTGACAGGACACATTATTTTGAACCCACTCAAAGCAATACCCGCTCTGCCAATCATACCCTATTGGACTGGGTTCTAACTCCCACCCCATTGCATTATTGCAGCTGGTATCCTGCAGGACTCATTTAGTGTTCACTGCATGACATTCTGTGTCAGAAAAATCTGGCATTTTCCCAAACCAAAATATATCTGGTCAATGTTTCTCTGGTCATTAAACATCAATGCTTTAATGAGTGACCTCACTGCAGCACAGTGATCAGCCATTCGCTTTGCCTCATATATTGATGCCCACCTCACACTATTCTGCTCCAAATTCTCCTTAATCTGGGAAAAGCACGCTTCCCTCAGGAAATCCAGAGTAGAACCCTCCCACCTCCCCTGAATTACCCCAAAAGTCTTGATCTGTGCAAGCCCTGAGAACCTCTGTTGGGCCCACTACAAATCATCCACAGCTCCCTTGGCCTCATGTCTTACAGGGCTCTGAGGAACAACTGTACAAAGGCTGTGTGGGCTTTAAATCACACTGTTTCAAGGTCAATCTCCAGAAAACCTTAACACCTCTGCCAAATTCTGGAAGGTTATCCACCCCCTTTCAACTCTTCTGCCCTGTCTGCTCCCTCAGTCCTCATGGTAAATGATTCATCTGTGTCTGACCTACATCTGTTGCTTCTCACTTCAACAAGTTCTTCACAACCTGCACCTCCATTCTGGCTCCTTTCCTTACCCTCCTGCTCCCTCCCTCATCCCTCACTGAGTTTTCACTTCACCCTGTCACCATCCAGGAAACCCGGTTGCCCTTTCTGCCTTAACCCATCAAAATCTAGCCCTGATGATATGGACTTCAAGCTTCTCCACCTCTGAGCTCCTGCCATTGCAGCTTTCTTGCTCACCTACTCAGCTTTCCTTCTCCATTAGTTCTGTTCCACAATCATGGAGTTGGCCAAAATTATTCTACTTCACAAGGGGAGACCCTCCTCCCTGGCAACTTATTCTCCATCTCGCTCCTCCCTCCCATTCTATCAAGCTACAAGAGAACTGGTCCACTCTAGACTTCTTGACTTCCTTCATCTTCCAGCTTCCCTCACCCTTTCAGTCTGGTTTCTGAAAGCACCATTCCACTGTCTCTTCTGTGCTGTGTGTCAATGATTCTGTCATCTCTGGGATGGATCAGGGGCTTATTAAGGCTGCTATATTCATCGATCTGGCCAAAGTCTTTGACTCGGTGTCCCTCCACTCCTCCTCAACAGGTTGAGTTCTGCTGACCTCTCAGCTTCTGTGGTTGCTTGGTTCCATTCCTACATAATGGGCTGATAACAATCAGTACAGGTTGGAGGTGCCCTGTCAACTCTCCTTCCTATCCAGGCTATAATGCCACAGAGCTCCTCCTGGGTCCCGTCCTTTTTCTGTCTTCCTGAATGACCTCTCCTCTGCCTGTGCCAACTCACATATCCACATGTATGCAGACAAAATCATCATCTTCCCTCCAATGCCTCCGCAACAGCTGTGGAAGCCATACTCCAGCGGACTTCAACAACATTCTGCACTAGTTCCAATCCAACCAACTCAGAATCAACACTACAAAAATGGTATTCATGACCTTTGAGACCAGCAAGAAACTGACCAGACTCACTGACCCCTCCCTATTTTTACCACTATGGATGGCATGCCTCATGAAGCAGTTTAGTCCTTCAAGTACTGGGGTGTGGTTAGAAAGTAAGCTAACTTCTCAGCTCACATTGATACCATCTCATGAAAACTCCATCCCAAGCTCAGTGCCCTGTACTGCAACTAAGACTGCTTAACTCTACATATCAGCAGGGAGCTTGTTACCAAAATGGTGATCCCTGTCTTTGACTACACAGATGTCATCTATGGCACCACTCCACCCACTTCCCTTGCATGACTGGATACTCTCTGCAACTCCTTCTGCCATTTTGCTATTAACTCCTCCCACCCACCATTGTTCACTGTGTCATTCATCCCTATCCATCCTCCCTCTGCCCTCTCATTGCCAGGCCCATTGTACTTCTATCATATCCAAATACTAGTTTGGTTCACTTTCCTCTTACTTCTCCTCTTTCCTCACCCAACTCCTGCTCTGTCGTTCAAGGGACCATTGCAATTTTGCCCTCCTCACCCTTACTACTTTGCTGGGCAATCTACCTTCTCCTATTGACTTCACTCCCTCTAGAACCAACTCCCCATCACCCTCCACCTCTTTCCATCCCCTGGCTCCCTCGAGCACCAGTTGAAACTTCAGTCTTCCCACCTGTTCCTGTTAGCCTTCCTCCTGACACCTCCAGAACTGTGCCATAAAGTGATTTTGTCAGATTATGCTGCTTAGAGATTGACTTACCTTATTGGATAGCTAATGGTAGCAAAAGTCATCCTGTCCCATTTTATGTTGATTGATGCCATGCGCAAGAAACATGTTGAAGGCAGTTTCTGCAGAAGCAGGTTGTGGAGGCGTGGCACTGTTGTGCTTAATGCCCCACAGCCTGCAAGGCTTGTCCCCGTCCCCCAATGCCATGACACACTGCTGCTTACACTAGTTTAGCCAGCAGTGCCACAACTTGAAAACAAATTAGCCACTGCAGTCAGGGCCCTTCACATGCAGCATCAGCCATCCGCTGCAATGAGGGAGCGAATTCATTGCAGGACGGGATGAAGATTCAGTATTGTTTAGAACATATGCAGCTTGCCACCATATTCACAAACAATATGTACCCCTCAATGTTTATTTGCTGATGGGGGAGCCCACTCCTGTCGGCAGAAAGGAATCCCTTTTGTTGTTTGCCGATGGGGGTGCCCAGTCCTGTCGGCAGAAATAAACCCCCTTTGTTGTTTGACCCACAGGGTGCCCAATCCCCAACCAGAAATAAATCCCCTTTGTTGTTTGCGGATGGGGGTGCCCAATCCCCATCGGCCACAGCTGTCCCCATGCCCCAAATGTGGAAAGCATCCCGCAATGTTTTCTCGCACCTGAAAAGAAAGGAAATGGTCCCTCATTGTCTCCGCACTTACAACCGCACTCACCCTGCTCACTCCAGCCTCCCCACCCCCCCTCACCCCATACTTACCTCCGGAGCATGGCGCGACGATTCGCTGGACCGGGAACACGCCTGCACTCTTCAAAGCCGACCGTGGACTGAGGAAATGCTGGTAAGCTGTATAATGTAATGAATAGGGTTTTCAACTTTAGTGCATATCTCGGCATTTTGGGAATACTTTCACCAAATTTTCAACATGGGGTTTTTGGGACCCCACCTGAATTCTTGAACTGTCATGGCGTTAATCGGCCCGAAGGTGGTTTCATGGTCACTGTGCGGCATCACCCTCGGGCCATTAATGAAACAACAGTGCCAGTGTTCATGAGGTGGGCTCTCAAAAGCCTATGTTGCAAATTTGGTGGAAAAATCCAAAAATGACTGTTTTATGAGTGTGCTGTACAGTTATACGTATGCTCATAATCGCGAATGTACAATATCTTCATGCCAGATTTTCAACATTGGAATTTTGTCACACCTTCTTGTGAGCAGTACAGCTGTCATTGTTCACATCCTGGCCAAAATGTTTTCGCACTCCGCGCGCAGAATAGCGCAGTTGCTGTAGGAAATCAGTGTTGAGGACAGATTAAGAAAATGACAGTGACACTGTTCATGAGTAGAGGTCTAAAATGCCTATGTTGAAAATTTAGCAACGATACTCCATAAAATGACTGTTATGTGCCATTGCGCAGTTAGCGCATAACGCTCGTAACTTCAATTTCTAATATTTTCACTCCAGATTTGCAACATTGCCATTTTCACAGAACCTTCTTATGAACAGTACAGCTGCCTTTTTCCCATCCTGACCAAAATGTGTTTTTGGCGCTTCTAGCGCAGAATAGAGCGGTCGCTGTGGGAAATCACTGTTCAGGACAGATTAAGAAAATGACAATGGTACTGTTCATGAGCAGAGGTCCTAAAATGGCTATGTTGAAAATTTGGTGATGATAGCCGATCAATGGACTGTGTTACAAGTGTCGTTATGCACTTTCCATGCACCTGTAACTTAGAGATTTGTAATATTGTCACACCACATTTCCAACAGTGCCATTTTTCACCTCCTTATAAGCAGTACAGCTGTCATTTTCACATCCTGAGCGAAATGTGTTTTCACAGTTCCGGTGCAGAATAACATGGTCACTGTGGGAAATCAGTGTTTGGGACAGATTAAGAAAATGACAGTGGTACTGTTCATGAGCAGAGGTCCAAAAATCCTTATGTTGAAAATTTGGTGACAAACTCCATAACATGACTGTGTTACAAGCATGCTTTGAACTGTTTCCAAGCACCCTTGTAACTCGCAAATTTGTAATACTGTCACGCCACATTTTCAACAGTGGCATTTTTCAACTCTATGAACACTGCAGCTGTCATTTTCACATCCTGGCTACAATATGTTTTTATACTCCTGCAGACAATAGCACGGTCACTGTGGGAAATCAGTGTTTGGGACAGATTAAGATCGACCGAGTGAGAGGGAGTGACCGAGCTCAACTGAGCTCTGTCAGGACTGCTGCATTTGTTTGTGGCAGACAAAGGCCCCAACACAAGAGCCCAGAACAAAGGGCAGCCTGCAGTACTGGGAGAAACAGAACGAGAGGCGAGTGAGGGAGGGAGTGAGCAAACTCACCGAGGCTGACAGGACTGCTGCAGATTTCTTTGTGGGCAGAAAAAGGCTCAATACAGGCAGGGGCCCAGTACAAAAGGGCAGACTGCAGCGGTGGGACAAACAGTGCGTAGCGAGTGAGACAAGGGGACTTAGTGAGCTCAACGGAGCTCTGTCAGAGCTGCTGGGATTTCTTTGTGGGCAGAAAAGGTGCCAATGCAGGCAGGAGCCCCATATAAAGGGCAGCTTGCAGCACCAGGACAAACAGAATGAGCGATGAGAGCTCTGTCGGGACAGCTGCGATTTCTTTGTGGACAGACAAAGTTGCCAACACAGCCAGGAACTCCATGCAAAGTGCAGTCTGCGGCGCCAAGAGAAACAGAACGAGCGAGTGACAGAGTGGTAGTGAGTGAGCTCAACGGAGCTGTAGTGTGACTGCTGCAGATTTCTTTGTGGGCAGAAAATGCGGCAATGCAGACAGGAGCCCAGTACAAAGGCCAGCTTGCAGCGCGGCGAAAGCAAGGAATGCAAAAGAGTGACAGGCGGGCAGTGGCGAGCTCCAGTGGAGCTGTGTCAGGACTGCTTCAGATTTCTTTCTGGCCAGAAAAAGCTGCCACTGCAGGCAGGAGCCCAGTACAAAAGGGCAGCCTGCAGCGCCAGGAGACACAGAATGAGCAAGTGAGGGAAGGAGTCAATGAGCTCAACGGGCTTTGTTGGGACTGCTTCAGATTTGTTTGTGGGCAAAAAAGGCAGCAATGCATGCAGGGGCCCAGTACAAAAGGCAGCCTGCAGTGGCACGAAACCAGAATGAGCGAGTGAGTGAGCTCAACAGAGCTGTATTGTAACTACTACAAATTTCTTCATGGGCATAAGAAGGCAGCAACCAGGCAGGAGCCCATTGAAAAGGGGTGGCCTGCAGTGCCAGCAGAACAGAATGAGCGAAGGAGAGAAGGGGAGGAGCGAGCTCAACGGATCTTTGTCAGGACTGCTGCAGATTTCTTTGTGGGCAGAAAAAGGTGCCAACAGAGACAGGAGCCCAGTACAAAGGGCAGCCTGCAGCGCCAGGAGAACTGGAATGAGTGAGTGAGACAGGCGGACTGACGACCTCAACAGACTTCTGCCGGGACAGCTGTGATTTCTTCATGGGTAGAAAAGCCACCAACACAGGCAGGAGCCCAGTACAAAAGGCAGCCTGCAGTGCCAGTAGACACAGAATGAGTGAGTGACACAGGGGAGTGAGCCACCTCAATGGAGCTCTCTCGGGACAGCTGCATATTCCTTCCTCGGCAGAACAAGGTGCCAATGCACGCACCAGCCCAGTACAAAAGAGCAGCCTGCAGCACTGGGACTAACAGACTGAGCCACTGACAGAGGCCCTGCCTGAGCTCAACAGACCAACGTAATCAACATTCAGCATTGACAAATGCTTGTTAATATAATGCAATGCCTGTATTTAGAAATTAAAGGTCATATTTTGGCCACAACAACACTAGCCAGCCCATTCCTTTACTTTCTGATACAGTGAATATTGCCACCGAGCATGCCATCCTGCAAGGGAGGTGCGGGAGCACTCCCCATTATGAAATGAATGGGGATCAATTTTTGCATCATATTTAAAACCTTATAATAGCTAGCTTGAGATTAATGAAGGACACCACTTGACTAACAAGGCACTTGTTAGTCAGCAATGTCCTTCATTAATCTCAAACAACCATTATAAGGTAATTAAATATGATGCAAAGCTGCACCCCATTATCTTCATTGGGGCATGTCCCTGCACCTCCCTTGCAGGAGTTATAGTGCAGGGACATATTCATTGCATCAGGAAGTAAAGGAATGGGCTGGCCAGTGTTGTCATGGCCAAATATGATCTTTAATTTCTAAACACAGACACTGCATTAAATATTAAAAATGGCAGAATGACTTTCACTACCATTAGCTATCCAATAGGGTAAGTCAATTTCTAAGCAGCATAATCTGACAAAATCACTTTAAGCATTTTGCAGTTGATCTGCTCTCCTCTGCTAACAAAGATGTGTAACCAGGCACATGAGAAAAGGGAATTCCCAGATATATGGTGTGAGCAAATGCCAACAGTGACTCTAAACCTGACAAAGACTGTACAAAATGGGGGTTATCATCCCATCTCACTCCACAAACAGGATGCAAAATCTCACAAAAGTCCTGGCAAACAGGATCCACCTGCTTAGTACACCTGGATCAACTGGACTTTATAACAGGGCATCGCCTCCAAGACAATGTTCACAGATTGTGGAGTGTTATCTCTGTGTAAAATTCTACCACAGGCGCAGAAAGAACACTAATCATGGCTGATGCCTAAAAAGCTTTTGATCACCTGGAATGGAGTCTTCTGGATGCTGTCCTCACAAAATTTAAGTTTGGACATATACTGTAATTTGAAGTTGGATAAAAGAATTGTACTCAGTCCACGAACAAGGATCAGGGTGAATGGGACTCTCTTTAATCACTTTTTTCTGCTGAATATTTTTCTCTCCCCAACTGGAACTCTTTCAGCTACCTCTCTCACCAGTGCTGCTCTACCACCCACTGTGTTCCCCACCATCTTCAAGGACGTTACAACTCCCCAGGGACATGGGGACTACAGCCCTGGGAGATCGAAGGCGCAGTGACACAGAACCAGTGTTGGGCATGTGGCAGCAGTGGCACTGGAGGATCTGTCACCTATCCAGTGGGAGGGCTTTTCCCTTTCTGTGTCCTCCTCCCATTCCTTCTGCATGGTGCACGTCCTGACCTTGCGGCACATGGCAACCCTGCCCACGTTGAGCCATGTTGATTACATGCAGTCTAGTGCTCGGCAGTGCCCTGGTCTCCACCAGGGCTGCTGGCATACCAGACACCCCAGAACCCTCCCCACCAGATAGGAGAGCAGCCCGTGGGCACTCAGTCTGATCAATCCCCTGCCAACCCCGGCACCCGAGCTTGCTCCCGAACCTGGGTCGCTGGCATGCGCGAGGTGTGGCATCCAGCACCTCAACCCTCAGCACCACCAGGCCAGCCTCTTTGAACACCTTAATAGAATCAAAGGGACAAGACAGTGGTACCCTTATCACCTTTATTATTTGCTATATGCCTGTAGCCCTTGGAAGAATGGATGAAATTCACTAATAACATTAGAGGCACTACAATAGGGGAGGAAACAAAAATATCTCTGTATGCGGATGACACCCTGCTCTATGTCAGTGATCCCATCAGGAATGTTTCCAAAGTCCTGGAAATGGTTAAGCAATTTTTTGTTATATTCTTTCTGTTTTTGCACTTACTGTGGTGCACCAGCAGGGCATCCAGCTGCAACCCCAACCCCAGAGGACTGCAGGGTCACTCAAGTGAGGGGATTCAGTATGGACATTCCTACCCATTGGAGGATCTCCCTTACCTCTCCATCACAGGCTGGCCTGGACTGCCACAACGCAATTCCATGAACCGGCCTCCTCAGCCAGTAGGGTGCGGCCATCAAGCTGCATGGTCTTGCCCAGCCATTTTTCCTCCAAATAGTGCCCCGGAGCCAACAGTGCAATGATGCCCAACGATTCTCAAGGCGCTTGCCATGCCCTACCCCTTGCTGGCGCAACTTGTGCTGCCCCGTCATCACCAGGGCTGCTCAAGAGCGGCACAACCCTGCAGATCCACCCCATAGGGAGGAGAACAGCCCTGAGGTGCTCAACCCACCTCTCCTCTGCCAACTCAATGGCCAGAGTCTGCTCCTGAACCCAGGTCGCCAGTGTGGCACGAGGTGTGGCATCCAGTGCCTTAACCCTCAGCGCCACCGGGCCGCCAATGGTTAAACAATTTGGCTTAGCCTCTTGTTTTATATTTATTAGCTTTTGGTAACTGGGTATGTACACTAGGCAAAACCTACCTATTTTCAGGTACGACCCGGACAGTACAAACTGCAAAATATAGCAATTAACTAATATAAATTAGAGATATTGCTGTTAGGAGCACCCAGCATGCCAAGGTTCAGACAATGTAGCAAACTGAGTTGGACATGGGGGGTCAGGTATCTGGGAATTTGGGTGTCTCCAGACCTCTCACAGCTTTATAAGCACAATTACCAGAAATTAGTAAATTAAATTCAGGTCACCTATAACTGCTGGGAAGAATTGCCCCAATGATAGGAGGGAGGCTAGACACAGCTTGAATGAACATCCTGCCTAGACTAAATGTTCTGTTGTTTTCCTCCTGATTGACATTCCCATCTCTGCCTAGACACAATTACAAAAAAAAAACTGGACCAGGTTTATTGGAAGACAAATGCTAAGAGTTAAATGGAGGCCTGCTGATATCACCAAAGGACAGGGGAGGCTTGGGTACAAGACCTTAAGTCCTATTACTGAGCAGCACAGCTGCAGCTATTTTGTTCAAGAGGTGCTAGCTGGGTCTTGTTGGGTAGTTCAGTCACACACAGGCCAAAATGGTGGACATTTTCTTTATGAAAAGGAGAAAATGTAGGTACCTTACGAAGTGGTCAGTCCATGGGCTCAGCTAATGGTTCAGATCTAGTAGCACATCTGTGCATATGGCAACTGAATAGGGAATAGTAAATTAACCCAGCTCAGAGCATGTGGCATCTTTGCTCCCATGAAACTGGATGCAGGATTTAAGAAATGGGAAAGAATGGCCATACTGAAATCTACTGACCAACTCTCTTTAGGGAATATGGCCTGTGGAGGCAAGAATGATTCTTCATGCAACTGAGATGTTACTTGACCCCTGAACCCCAAGCCATGGCCCTTAAACTGGAGGAAATCCCTTAAGCAATTATTACACACTGCTGATACCCAAATACAATCTAGAATGCTAATATCAAATACTTATGCTGCCTTAGAGCCTAAAGAAGATCCCATGATTCACATCAAAATAAAATGGAGAGAGGAAATGGGCTGACTTCACAGAGGCAGAGCTGAAATCAGTCTGGGAGCAAATTCACAAGACCACAGCTTCACCAGATTGGAAGGAGTTTGGTTATAGTTGGTAGTGCAATACTTTAGAACCCTATAATATTGAAACACTATGGCACACATAGCTCACACCAGAGCTGGACAGCCTGTGGGCAAGTAGGTACCCATACATATATTCTTTGCAGCTGCCAGGCCCTCAAAATTACTGGGGCAGAGGTACTGTGGGGTGGCAGAAGGACAAATCTTGACTATCCCACCACCCGAGCTATTCAGAAACTGGGTTATGGATGTGGCTTTGCCAGAGGTAAAAGGAAAATAAAAAAACCTCAACCGTGAGAGGTAGTTGGTCCAGGAGGTTGGCAGGTGGTTAGGAGAGCAATCAGGTGCCCCATCCTCTCTGCTCTCCAACATATTACCTCAAAACCATATAAACACTACAAACAGATATCTGCCTCTATCTCTGAAATCAAACAAAAGAGGAGAAGACACTGCAGAGCAGGACACTGCAGCATAGGAGCTAGCACAACAAAACTCACCCAAATCAGGAACCAAAGCAAAGAAAGCAAAAGGAAATCCAAAAAACTTCTGATCATAGGAGACTCCATGATTCGGGAGTTGATACTCACCTCCAGCTGGGGGTAATGGTCAGATGTCTCCCAGGTACATCAGCATGGAAAGACACTGACCACATTGCTAAAATTGTTCACAAAGCAGGAGAAAACATTGATGTCCTAGTACACATAGGGACTAATGATCCCGCCAGCCGGTCAGCTATGGAGACCAAGGAACACCTGACCAGGCTGGGTGACAAACTATCATCTATTTCATCCAGCATCTCCTTCTCTGAGATCCTGCCAGTCTGGAAGAGGGAGCAGATGGACGGAAGGTCAGAGAAGGGAGATAGGGAGCTAAACACATGGTTCAAGGGCTGGTGCCAGGAAAAAGGAGACAGATTTGTAAGGAACTGGCAACAGTTCTGGGAGCGAAAGTTCTTTAAATTTGATGGACTGCATCTGACTAAGGAGGAAGTCAGTGCATTGGGGCAGAAGTTTGACGTCTTTGTAGAATATTTAAACTAGCAAATGGGAGAGGTGCAGCACCCCATACGTCGAATGGGAAGAACCCCTCCCCTCAGCTAGTGGTCAAACAGGATTCAACATGTTTGCAGTTCATTTGCATCACCAGGTAAGAAAAAGGTTTGTCTCCATACGACACACAGGGATAATGCCAAACCTCACCCAACAACCAACACACCAAAATCCGCCAATGGAAATCATGTACACAATGCTCACAGCCTGGGAAATAAGATCCCAGACCTGCAGGCAATAATGTCAGAGCTAAACTGGACATAGTAGCAATTAGTGAGATGTGGTTTACCAGTAACCACACTTGGGAGACTTCAGTACCTGGCTATGTATTGTCCAGAAGAGACCGAGGTGCAAAAGGAAGTGGCCCTGTATGTCAATGAAAATATCAAGCTACTGAAATTCAGAATACACATAAGGAGCCGGAAGAACTGGGGTCACCCTGGAAACAGGAACTGGGACAGCCATAAGAACTGGGTTGTCTACAGGCCCCCAGACCAGGGGCAGGACATAGACACATTACTGTTAGAAGATATACAAAACATGACAGCTAAAGGGAGGTTCTGATAATGGGAGACTTCAACATGCGGATACAGATTGGTCAATACCAGCAGGAACATCTGCCAGAACTAGACACATAGTGGATTCCCTGCAGGGGAGGGCCTCAAACAATTGGTACAGCAACCCACAAGAGACAGGGCTATCCTAGATCTAGTACTGACTAACAAGGAAGGGATCACAGATCTCCAGGTAGAAGGTCACCTGGGGCCAGTGACCATCACATGGTATGGTTCAATTTGGCTACATCTAAATCATCCCATTCCAAGGCAAAAATATGGGACTTCAGAGGAGCTGACTTTGATAAGATGGCCAACAGAGTTAAGCTAGCCCTGGCAAAAGAAACACAGATGAGGGGGTATAGGCAAAGTGGGCAAGCATGAAAGATGCAATACTTGAAGCAACATCCCATTGTGTTAGACAGAAAAGGAAGTGCAAAAAGAAGAAGGAAACCACTTTGGTTCTCAAATACAGTAGCAGAAAGGTCAGAGCCAAAAGGCTGGCTTCAGGAAATATAAGGGAACACAGTGGGATGAAGATAGGAGGCATACCAAACTGCCCTAAGGGAAGCAGGAAGGCAATAAGGCAGGCAAAGTCCCAAACTGAGGAAACACTAGCACGAACAGTAAAAGAAGGTGACAAGACTTTCTATAGATACATTAGTGAAAGGAGAAAGTCCAGAGCGGTATTGCTAAGCTTAATGGAGAAAAGGGAGCATGTGAGGAGGAGGACCCTGTAAAGGCATCTATCCTAAAGATACTTTTGCTCAGTATTTACTGAAGAGAAGGTAGGGCAGGGCCCACAGCTCAGCATCATGGACACAGGGGAGGGAGGTGAGCACTACTCCTTCACAAAAGAAAGGGTCCTACAAGAGCTTGCTAAGCTCAGGGTGGATAAGGCAATGGGACCTGATGGCATACATCCCAGGGTACTTGAGCTAAAGGTGGAACTAGCAGAGCCATTAGCAGAACTGTTTAGTGAGTCTTTGAGCACAGGAGGGTCCCAGAAGACTGGAGAAGGGTTCATGATCCCGCTCCACAAGAATGGTAGCAAGGAGGAGGCGGAAACTACAGACCAGTCAGTCTTACCTCAGTAGTGGGCAAGATTATGAGGCACTCCTTAAGGAAAGGATAGTGCAACACCTGGAATCCATAGAGCACAGGATCCAAGACAGCATGGGTTTACAAAGGAAGGTCCTGTCAAACTAATCTCATAGATTTCTTTGACTGGGTAACCAGAGTGGTGGACCAAGGGGGCAGTTGATGTCGCCTACCTTGACTTCAGCAAAGCTTTTGACACTGTTCCAAATAGAAGATTGATAAATAAGCTGGGTAGGCTTGGGGTGGGTCAAGTTGGTCAACTGGGTGGCAAACTGGTTGTCGGGCAGAAAACAAGAGTGGTGGTAAATGGTATACAGTCAGAAGAGATGCAAGTCACAAGTGGGTACCTCAGGGATCAGTCCTGGGACCAGTCCTCTTCAACATCTTCATTAGTGACCTTGCAGATGGACTAGAGGTAAGACTTGTCTGTTTGCAGATGACACCAAGATCTGCAACAGAGTAGATGATCCAGATGGAGTGGGCAGAATGAGAAGAGATCTGGATAAACTGACAAAATGGTCAGAAGAGTGGCAACTGGGATTTAATGCAAGAAGTGCAAAATCATGCACATAGGGAAGAAGAACCTGAAGCCACCTATAGGCTGGGAGGGAGTTGCTAGCAGTACAACGGAAGAAAGAGACTTGGGTATCATCATCACTGATGACCTGAAATCATCCAAGCAGACCTCTAAAGCAGTAGGTAAGGCTATGGGGGTGTTAGGGTGTATTAGTAGGGTATCACAAGTCGTAAGAGGGAGGTAATAATCCCTCTTACAAAGACACTGGTTAGGCCCCATCTGGAGTACTGCATGCAGCATTGGAGGCCACACCTTCACAAGGATATTAACCAAATTGAGGCAGTCCAGAGAAGGGCAACCAAAATGGTGCAGGAACTGCATTAGAAGACATATGAGGACAGATTAACAGAGCTCAATATGTATACCCTTGAGCAAAGAGGGAGGAGGTGATATAATTGAGGCATTCAAGCACCTTAAGGGCATTAACAAGGTGAAAGAGTCTAACATGTTTAAATATAAGAAAATAGCAGGACAAGAGGACACAGCATGAAATAAGAGGGGGCTGATTAAGGGGAATGTGAGGAAATCTTTTTCACAGAAAGGGTGGTGGATTCTCATCTCATTCCGACATTCTCTGAATACTGGACCCTGAGTAAAAGAAAGCCCTCTGTCTGTTCCTTCCTCCTATCACTGAAGCTCTCACTAAACTAATATTCTTTCTGCTTCTCTGTGCTGGCACTGTTGAAATCAATCCTGGACCCCCAGAAGGCTTCACCTCACCAGCAGATCTAGTCTCTATGAAAGGCCTAAGTTTTCCACATCAATGTATGCAGCCTTTTAAAAGTTCTCACTAATACAGGCCTGGGTTGCCCACCCCTGTCAGACTTTCTAGTAATCTCTGAGACATGGCTAAACCAGCAACAAATGACAGGGAATTAAATCTACCTAATTACCAGCTTTTCAGATCAGACCGTCCATCCAGGGTGGTGGGGTAGCCATTTATATTAAGCCAAATATCACTGCTTCTTGCCTTAATATTTCATCTCAGCCCTAAAGAATTCGAATGCCTATCCTTAAAATATCCCTTCCCAACATGACAGCTTTTCAACTGGTTGGCTGCTACAACCCCTCTGCCGGCCTTAAACTCCTACCCATCTGGGGAATATAACTAAACTGGGTCCTGAGGATACCATTATTCTAGGCGATCTGAACTTTAACTGGCTATTTCTGCACCCTAGTATCTTTCTGTGACTCATATGGTTTCTCAACTAATAAATGAACGACAAGGATTAACCCAAAAACAAAAGTAATAGCACCTTACTTGATGTTATGTTGGTTAATAAGCCCCATCTGTATTCACACGCTGGAGTGCTATTCAGTGATATAAGTGATCACTGCCTCATAGCTGGTATAAGATCTTCAATCAAGCCATCTAACCCTGCAAAATTCCTCCCAAGAAGGTCAAAAAGAACCTTAATATTGTAGAATATCTCCAAGATCTATGTAGCTCTAAACGCTGGCAAGAATTCTACCCACAGCTTCTGTGGAATTAGCACTGCAAGTGCTAAATGATATAATCTTAGGGCCCTCAATACACATGCACCAGTCACCAGTGTCAGAATAAAATGCAAAATCTTGTCCCTGGTTCTCTGCTGACTTTAAATTTGTACTGCTTGCTAGAGATAAGCTCTGGAAAAGGGCAAGGAAGACCAAGGATCCAAATGACTGGTTACAATTCAGAAAAGCCAGAAATAGCTGCACAAAAAGTGAGAGATGCCAAGGCTGCCTTCTATACAGCAGAGCTGGATGCCTCCTACCATAACCCAGCCAGATTCTGGGGCACTATCAAGGGAATCCTAGGGCAAGACTCTAGCACCTCTTTACCATCCCAAGTGAACCTCAATAATGTGGTTATCACTGACAAGTATGAGATTTTAGATGCTTTCAACAATCACTTTACTACAGCAGGCCTAGCTTTTGATTCCTCTCTAGCAAATCTAATATGCTCACAACTTCTCTCCTTTCTACTGAAGTTCAGAAGGCTGCCTCTACATTCTCTTTCAAGCCAATATTATTAAAACAAGTAGAAGACCTATTGCTCCATCTGGATACCACTAAAAGCGCTGGTGCAGACTCCTGGACCCTTCCTTCTAAAATTGCACTGCATGCCATTGCAGCCCCTAACTCACCTCTTCAACTTGTCCTTATCTACTGGTTCTATTCCTTCATTGTGGAAGACAGCACAAGTGTTTCCTCCTTAAAGCAGGGGACCCCATGGATCTCAACAACTATAGGCATATTTCCATCTTACCAATGCTGTCCAAAATGTTAGAAAAACTGGTAAGCATCCAACTAAATGACTACCTCAATGCTAACAGCCTCCTTAATCCTGCTCAATCTGGTTTAGAGCCATGCACAGCACCATTTCTGCCTTAGCAAAAGTTACAAATGACTGGCAGACTGAATTAGATAAAAAAATAATATCTGTGCTGTATTTCTGGACTTAAGTAAAGCCTTGATACTGTGGATCATGATCTACTAATCTCCTCACTGCATTCCCTAGGCCTTGACCCAATCTCTCTTAAATGGTTCAGATGCTACCTCTGTGGTAGAACACAGCAGGTAAAAAGTGAAGGCAACCTTTCTTCCTCAAAACCACTCTTAAGAGGGTTCCTCAAGGTTCCATCCTGGGCCCTATCCTCTTTGCCATCTACATCAACAACATTGATTCAAGCCTCACAAATCTAATGTTCACCTTTTGCAGATGATACTGTCCTTTATGTAAGCAATCCATCACCAACAAAGGCTTATGATCTACTACAATCTGAATTCTCCCTGCTGCAACACAAATTACTTGAAAAGAAGCTTCTATTAAATGCCAAGAAGACAAAAGCTATGTTCCTCTTCACCAATACTTATTCTACCACTCTCTCACCAAACATTCTTCCCCAACTTTCTACCATCCTTGGAAGAGCCTTGAGTATGTAGATAAATTCAAATATCTGGGGTTTGGATTGAGAACAGGCTTGATTTCACCCAGCACATTGAAGAGCTCCTGAAAAACTCAGATAAAGACTTGGCCTATTCTTCAGGATCAAACATTTTCTAAACAGAGAAACTAAGCAGAGACTAATCCAGGCCTCATTTCTATCCCTCCTCGACTATGCAGACTTCCTATATGCCACTGCTCCTGTCCTACTTAAATAAACTGGATACCTTGTACCATAGAGCTCTAAGATTCATCACTGACCTTCCTTTCAGCACCCACCACTGTTCTCTCTATGCTGCAGTTGGCTGGACATCCCTACATCACAGAAGAAACAAAAATGCTGCTCTATGGATCTACAAAGCTCTGACAAACAAACTACCATCCTACATCTCAGATTGCTTCTCTTGTTACACCAAGGCCGTATGCTCTAAAGCAATAGCCTCATCACCTTGAAGTTACCAAAGGCCAGTACCCGGCATGGAAGGGCTGCAATCAACTACTATCTAGCACTCATCTGGAATTCTCTGCAAAAGACCCTGAAGCTGAACACTTTCATTCCTATAGCCTCCTTAAAAAGCTGTACCTAAGTCTTATCCCAGAGATATGCAACTGCTTCCACAAGTCCTAGTCCCTTCAGACCCCTTTTCACCCTGCCCCTTTAGATTCCCCTCCCTTATCTGTTTAGGCATTCATCCACTAACATCATTACAATTTTTCTGCTAAACCCCAATACCTTACCTTCTTTTCTCCTTTTGCTTTGGTGCCCAATATCACTGGTTAACCAACTTGTATATATGTGTATATTATTGTATCTGTTCATTTTAAAGTCTTTGTTATTGTACTCAATCTGTATTTGTATATATGTGAATTTATACCCTTATGTTGTTTCTGACCAATCAGGTCCATCTTGTAAATGAGCTATGCTCAATGATGTTCGCCTGAATAAATAAAGATTTTGATTGATTGATTGATTGATTGGATGCATGGAATGGCTTACCACAAGAGTGGTGGCTATGAATACAGTGCAGGGCTTCAAACAGGCATGGGATAGGCATAAGGGAGCAATACAAATGACTATGAATAGATAGGCCACTGACAGAGCAAAGGCCGATGGCACATTTATAAGGTAGAAAAACAAATGGGCAGACTGGATGGGCCTTGCGGTCCTTATCTGCTGTCAACTTCTATGTTCTATGTTTCTATGTAATTTCATATATCTGTGGCTGCAGCAACAAAAGCTATCACTCAGCATTGTCTGCTAACCACCCTCCATCAATACAGGGTTGAGCTGGAAACTGCAAACAAATTCGGAGATGGAAAGGATTATGGCCTTACTGAGGCATAACAAAGGTACACACGTGGGTCAATGGCTCCCCTTACAGATTATATGGTAAAACAGGAGGGAACTGATATATTAGAAGCAATGGTGGGAAGCATCTAAAGGAAAACCACATGTGGTGTTATTACCTGCACATACCACTAAATAGCCTAGTTAGTTAGCAGATTGAAACAACCCTTTCACTAATAAATAGAAATAGAGGTATGCAAAAACAAATTCTGGTAGCAGAATTTCCGTGAAATCAGTCTTTCACTTCTAGGAAAGTTTGGAAATAATTTTGGCAACTTTTGTGGAAATTCTGCCTTAAAAAGGCAGAGTAAATGTATGGACAGTGGGTTAACATATTAAACAGCAGGAAAAAATTCCACAGAGCTGGGGATCACGTGATGCAGAGTGCTGAGTAGCAGCTCTCCGTGTTGCTCCAGCCTCCCAATTTATAATCGGTACTTTCTGACACCGAACTCATTTAAAACCCTCTATTCTATAAGGATCTGGTTATCTAAAGCTCCAGACCTTCAGAAGAAGCAAGATTCGAGCACTGATGGAGCTAATATGAAAAAAGCCCCACAAAAGCATACGCCTCCAGTCACCCTGAGAAGGCCCCAAAGAAATCCCAGGCATCAAGTGGGCCTGATAGGCCCAATTATCTCAGTCAAGCAATGGAGCAGGAACCCTAACCTTAAACAGGTTCCTGGAAGAGTTCAAGCCTTTTGGGAAGAAGTGAAAGAGATGGCGACTAATCTGAAAGCTCTATCTAAAAAGTTGGATGAGGTCTAGTGATGACCTCGGATAACACCCTCCGCATAGTCTCCCTGGAGCATCGTTTAGACAAGATGGACCCTGGATTAGCGGCGATCAGGCAGAAGCTTACCAGTGGAGGCCAAATTAGAAGATCTTGAGGGCATGGCTGTAGAAACAACATGATCATCTTAGGGCTACCTGAAGAGAGAGCCAGAATGCAGTGGTTTTCATGCAAAAGCTGGAGGAACAGGTTGCTGGTTCCTCTCCCTTAGGCCCTGCATACACCATAGAGCAAGCGCATAGATCATTATGACCTAAGCCACCACCAGAGGCTGCCCCGTCCCATTATATGCTGCTTCCTGAATTTTTAGAAAGGCAACACATTACAAAGAGGTGCGTTAGGAAAATTCCAAGCTGAGAATTACACAGGACTTGCCAGGATCAGTAAGGCTGAAACGTGCAGCATTTCACCCCGTTGTGTCTAAAATTATTGCCGCGGGGTTCAAGTTCAGGATGCGTATCCAGCCAGGCTGCAGGTGTTTGTGAATGGTTCTTGGCTCACCTATGAAGATCCTGAAGTCGCTCTCTCTGGCCTGAAGCTCGCTATGCCTGATTTATTCCGGGATCCATGACAAGGCCTATTTCTCTGGTGAAAGAGTCTTGTGTTGCTATGTTGGAACTGTCATTCAACCATTTTCAAAATGTCTGGAATGACGGTTTGCTTCTGGAAAACTCCAGTTATCTCAACGGACATACCTATATGATGAGGGTCAAGTGTTTGGGAAATTCAAGCTTTAGTTTGTTTGAACTGTGCATGTAATCTTGTTCAATGTTCTGTGGAAAAGTTCATTTTGCTAGTCGGAGGAAGAGTGGTTCTTCATATTTTAATTTTGCCAAAGAGCAGGCTTCTATAAATGAGGAAGGAATACCTGAGTTGTTAATGTAGCATTTCATATTTAAAATGGCGAGTTTTGGGCCTGTGCTTGGCTAACCCTCACTCTTAAACACATATGCAGTGTGGTGGTTTAGTATCCACAAGAGGGAGCTCAGCAGGCAGAAAAGCCAGGGCAATGATAGGGAACCAAAGGGATGACCGCCTGGTGAGTGTGCTCCCTGTTTTGGCTGGGGACATCATATATCTCGATTTTGTTCCTTTGGGCACTTGGCTGACACGGTGCTGTCGTAATGATGTCTGAAGCCAAATCTAACTTAATGGACCAGTTCAAGGTGTTGGGGTCAATTTGTTAAGCAGGCCATTGAACTTTGGTTGAAAGGGCAATTTTCCTTTCTCTTGATGCGATTTCGTCTGGTCTGCTATATGGCAGGAGTCCTCTCTATAGCGGCACTGGAGACCCTTCCTTCTCACTCCTCAGGGTCTCTTGGCACCTGGTCACACTTTCTAGGTGCCTTATCTCTCTACTTCACGATCTCACAAGTGAGATATGCTTTTGTTTATGGCCTAATGCTCTTTGTAAGCCATTGGGGATTATTAATGTACTTTAATTTGTCTCTTCCTTCTCAGGATTTGAGACCATCCAATCATATGGGAGGACTTTCGTGATGCTTGTGACAGGGGGTTACCTCGGGAGGCTGGGGAGTGAGAAGGAACTCAGTACTGTGCTGAACGTTGCTTGTGACAGCAAGGAGGCCAGTGTTATTAAATTGGTGTGTTTACATCAAGTGGTAGGGGAGATGTTGAGGGGAGGAGGGATAATTGTGGAGGGACGGGGAGGTGGGACTATACAGCAGTAACAATGGGAATCTGGTGAATGTTTCTTGATATTCTCATACAGGGCTGAGGTTATTAAGCTCGTTAATCTTAGTTAGATGGCCAATGATGTGACTTTTGCTACCTGGAATGTTAAGGGATCAGGAAAAATCCAAACAATATGAGGTGCTCAAACATTTAAGTTTACTGTGTTCTCAGATAACATTTTGCAGGAATCTCATTTGCTAGAATCTAAAGCTTTACAATTAAGGAGACAACAGGTGGGTCAGATCTATGATGTTCAGGGCTCCACTAAAGTTGTGGTCATGCTAATCATTAAGAGAGGCATTCCTTTCATTTCCATGCAGGTTATCAAGGATCGGGGGCAGATTTGTCTTAGTCAAAGGCACTCTTTGGTCAGTGCCACTTTTACTTGGTATTATATATGGACCCAATACTGATGACCCAAGGTTTTTATGAGCCTGATATCTATTATGCTTCAATGCTTCCATCAGGATCATTATGGGGAAGCGATTTCAACCAGGTTATAGATTCTAATTTGGATAGGTCAGGTAGTGGGCCGGGGAATGTCCCGGGGCAGAGGGCATAAGATTTGTTAGATCAGTGCGGGCTCTGTGATGTCTGGCTTGTGTTGAATCCAGATTCCAAGGGTTCACTTTCAATTCAATGGTGAGCGGCTGCATGATCTCGCATTGACTACATATTTATCTCTCAGGTTCTCTTGCCGGGGTCAAGTCTGCCTCAGTCCAACCAGGCCCTATTTCAGACCACTTCCTTGTGGTATGTAACTTGACGTGTAATTCACTTAAAAAGGGAACCAGGTGGAAGCTCAATGAGCAGCTCTGAAGGATGCCAAGTATTGTAAACTTATAAGAAGAGCAAATTGAGTTCTTCTTCTCATCTAACCCATTAGACAGTGCAAAGCCGGACATGCTATGGGGGGCCTTTAAAGCATACATGAGGGCCTTTAAAGCATACATGAGGAGGGTTTTATCAGTATAGCAGCCAAAAGGAAAAGGGTACAGGAGGAAGAGCTATTATCATTATCCCAAATTTGGTCCCTTGAGCGAACCTCTCAGTTAGTTTCTCTAATGAGGACCAAAAGAGACTCGTGGTGGTCAAAGATAGATATCTAGAGCTATTAAGGAAAAGGCAAAACTAGCTATAATCCAAACCAGAGCCAGTTATATGGATCAGTGAGAGAAAGCAGGGTGCCTGCTTGCATTACTCTTAAAACAACAGGAATCCATAAGATTTATCCTGCCAATTCGGGCTATGGCAGATGGGTCTTTAAGAGTATCCCCTACTGAGATAGTGCAGGAGTTTGCTTTATATTCGAAAAACTGTAAAGGGATATGGAGAATCCTCCTTGTCCTAGGATTCTTGAGGAGTACTTGAGAGATTCCCACTTGCCCTCCCTATCGGAACAACACAAGGGTTTTCTGCTCCTCCATATCCAAGAGGAAATCTCTGAGACTATCAGGGGCTACCCTCTGACAAGGTCCCAAGACTGGATGGGTTCTCCTCTCTATTTTACAAAAGTTTTTCATGATCTCTTACTGCCAGTACTCTATCGCCTATTTCAGTATATCTTATGTGGGCAGAGGTGGACCCTTACCTGTTCGAAGCCCTGATTGTCCTTCTCCCTAAACCAGATAAGGATCCCAAGTTAGTTCAAAGTTACAGGCCCATATCTCTTTTAAATCAAGATATTAAAACCCTTTTGAAGATATTGGCTGACAGGTTAACTGTAGTCCTCCCTGATCTAATAGGTATGGCACAGGTTGGATTCATGAAGGGACGTTAGTCATCTGACCATTTCGTACCCTTTCTCATGTCTTCTCGGTTTCCAGGGATGCTGCATTTCTAGCTGGGTTGGTTTCCTGGATGCCGAGAAGGCATTGATGGTGTGAATTGAAATTTCTGTTCCAAGTTCTTGAGGCCTACCAGTTTCCACCTGTCTTTATATCCTGGATCGTTGCATTATACAAAGCTCCTACAGCAAAGATTTCTGGAAATGGTGCATTTTCAAGTCCTTTTCGCTACACTCAGGTACCAGACAGGGTTACCCCTTTCTCCCCTTTGTTTAACCTGTATATCGAACCTCTCTTTCAAAATATTCTCAATAATACAGAAAAACAAGGTATCTGGGTGGGGTGTCATGAGGTTAAGGTCACTGTTTATGCAGATGATCTTCTTGTGTATTTATCTCACCCGGTATCTTCTGTCCCATTTTGCTAGGTGAAATTGCTAAATTTAGAGCTTTATCCAACTATAAATTAAATGCTAACAATTCCTCCTTTTTCCTTTAAACCACAAGACATTCAAGACTGATATTATCCCTTAGGTTTATGTTGGTCCTCAGGTCATTAAAATATTTGGGCATTAAACTGACTCACAATCCCATGGTATGGTTTAGGGAAAATCTGGAGCCCCTTTCTCAACTTATAACTCAGGATCTTGACAGATGTTCTAAGCTCCTATCTCGCTTTGGGGCTGGATTAACATAATCAAGATGAACATTTTCCAAAGAATTTTCTACCCTTTATCTCCTCAACGCTTTTATCCTGTTATCCTGGTTTAAGAAATTGCATGGTATTTTTACCAAATTTATCTGGTCTGACAAATACCCTCTGCTTACTATAAGTTGGCTGCTCCAAAATTTGAAGAGGCCTGCGGGTTCCCCATTTGGTTATGTATTATTGGGCTAGCCATTTGGCAAAATGTCTGAAATGGGTAAGTTCAGGCCCTGAAAATGCAACTGACATGGCTTAGAATAGACTTGGACTCAATTCAGTCTGTGAACCTGGATCTCCTAACTTTGTTTATGTAAAAATGTCCCAGGTGCAGGTTGCCAAAATGTCCCTCAGTTGCCACTTCTTTAAAAGTATATCATAACTTTGCTCTTTCTGCGATATACTCCTCAGTTAAATCTGGCCCAATCCATCTGGAACTCCCCATCTTTCACTATGAATAAGCAGCAGATTCCCCACACTTGGTTGCCCCAATTGGGTGATGGATAGTACTTTCTTTTGTGGATGTGGAGGGCAGTGGCTGTCGATAGGTAATCTTATTCAGAAATTTAGTATCCCGACATTTTCACATTTTGAAGTAGTATAGATAAGACACTTATTCTCAATAGTGATTGGTAGTACCCTCACAATCAGATGGTTGGGGCCTGATCCCAGAATTTTCTTCCTTACTTGGGTCTTGGTGTGTATCAAATTATATCAGGTTTTGTTTCATAAAAAATATGGGGACACTTTTGGACCGATGAGGTTCTGGAGTTCCTTACTTCCTCAATATTCACCTAATTGGCAGGTCTTGTGGAGGTCCTGCCATAAAATTGTCTCCCAAGATAGGTTGCATCTTATGCAATATCATATCTTGCATAACATATATTATACTCCGGTTAAGTTAAGAAGTGGTTTCTCTTGGACTCAAACACATGTGCTAGATGTTCTCAGGAGGGAACACTCCTTCACATATTTTGGTCCTGTCCCAAAATCTCCTTTTGTAGGACTCTGTTAAAGCCTCCCTGGACCCTATATTGGGTTTGCAGGAGCACTTCACACCTGACATTTGTCTCCTCGAGGACTTGTCCTCTATTAGGGTTAAAGCAAGAAGGTTTCATATTTCTATGATAGCTCTATCAGTTAAGAAGCTTATTTTATGTCATTGGAAAGACAAGTCTACTCCGACATTACAGGAATGGGTGAATGAAATCCTTGCTAACCTCGTCACGGAAAAGACAATTGCTAGCCTTCACAACAAATTATCTGTTTGTACTCAAATATGGGATCCCCTTCACTCTCTAATTTTAGCTGCTCAGAATTAGCAGTGCTTTAGAACAAACAGTCTTGTATATTCCTGTATAATGGATTTGAGCCTATGTGACATACTGATATGTTACTACTGCAGAGGGTGGGGAGGGGAGAAAGGGGCAGTTATAACATAATAAGATTCTGTATTCTTGTCTTTTTATACTAACTGCCTCTTAATGTTAAATTTGTTAATAAAATTTGAATTAAAAAAGTTCCACAGAGCTGATTACTGTCAGTGGTTAGTTCTGCAGCTTTCCCCACAGCTTAATACAGTAATTCCCTACCTCCACCGATTACCTTCCACTGCCCCTCCACCCGTCAATCATCAGTCCCATGTAAAAAAATCCCTGGTGTCTAGTGGTCCCCCAACTTGTCAATTGCAGGCCCAAGTAAAAAATCCTGGCTTCTCTGGTGTCTTGTGGTCCCCTTACTCTGCCAATCGAGGCCCAATGTATGAATAAAACATTTAAAAATGTTCTGCTGGCCCAGTGGTGAAGAGGGCTGAGGTGCCGATGCCACACCTCAAACCATGCTGGTGACCCGGTTCAGGAATGGACTCTGGGAGCTGGGGGTTGGCAGGAATGAAGAGACTGACCATCCAGAGGAATGCTCTCCTCTTGAGGGGTGGGGATTAGGTCACCTTGCTCAACAGCGGCTCCCAGTGGAGACTGGGGCATTGTTTAGACACCACAATCTGGGAACACCAAAAATGTCTCTTGTGTGTTCACCAGATGATGGCTTCCTCACTCTGTGACAACATCGTAACCTCCACGGGCCTCCTGTACCTCAAGAGCACTTGGGGACCAATAGATAGTGCACTGGGTAAGCCCTCCTGGTGCCTTCCCCTCGGAATAGAGGGACCCACCCAGTGAAGGGATACACTGGGATACACTTTGGGAGTCAGCTGCTATCTGAGGATCGAGGTGAACCCAAGAAGAGGATGGCCGGTGAGTTGGGAGCACTGTGGAACTCAAGGAGAGAGGGAACACTGGAGTGTGAGGTGAGTAAAATATATCATAAAAAAAAACAAACAGCTTTCCTTCTGGTGTCTAGTGCCCCCCATCCTACTCCCTGATCCCCTTATTAAGAAAAGCCAATAGTCCCTCATTCTCTGAGTCTAGCTGATCCCCAACCATGGCAGGTAGTCCACTACCACCACCACCACCTCACCCTGACCCTGACAGGCAACTGGGACAGCCCCTCTCTCCTCTACTGCAGGCTACCCACTGAGCTGTCAATGAATGAGCACGTTCTTGTACAAGCATGCACTCATTCATTGACAGATCCTGCTCACTGAGTAGACTGAGTAGTATGACAGCTTTCTGTGGGATAGCACAGACAAGAGCAGATGCTTTTCCAGTGGTCAGCAGGGGTTGGGATTGAGGAACAGCATGGTGGATGCCTGAGTGGGTGGTCCACATTATTCCTCCCACCCAACCCCTGCTGGCCATCAGAATAGCCCTCCACTCTTGTCTGCACTGCCCCACAGAGACAAGTTACACCACTTAGTAAGTGGGAGCCGGAATGTCAGTGAATGAGCAAGTGCTTGTCAAGCATGTGCTCATTCATTAAAAGCTCAGTGGGCAGCCAGCCATGGAGGAGAGAGGAGGGCTGTGCAGGTTGCCCACTCAGGACTGGGGTGAGGGAGCAGGGTAGTGGTAGACTACCTGCTGGGTTGGGGTGGGGCCCCTCAGACACCAGGAATGAGGGACTACAGGCTCTTTTTCTTGATAAGGGGATCGGGGATAGGGAGGGGTCCATTAGATACCAGGGAGGAAAATTATTTAAATGTTTTATTTTTACATTGGGCCCACGATTGGTGGGTGGAGGGACCAATAGGCGTGAGGTAATTCAGGATTTTTTACTTGGGGCTAGTGATCTGCAGATGGGAGAACACTAGACACCAGGGATTATTTTATGTGGGACCAGCAATCGGCAGGTGGTGGGGAATCACTAGACACCAGGTATTTTTTTTTTACATGGGCCAGTGATCAGCGGGAGGGTGGGGCCACTAGACACTAAGGATTTTTTTAGCATGAGGCTGGCGATCAGCAGGTGGGGGTGGGGCCACTAGACTCCTGGGATTTTTTACAAGGCCAGCACTTGGCGGGTGGGGCACTGGACAACAGGAATTTTATTCTACAGGGGCCAGCGATCAGCGTGAGGGGCTACTGTATTACAAAATAATACATTAAAATGGGATTGAATAAATTCCACAGTTTAATGTATTATTCAACAATTCAGCCAGAAAAGTTCATGGAACAGGGTGAAAATCTGCGAAAAAACATGTCTGGAAGATTCCGATCTCACTAATGATGGAAATGCAGAAAAGTTTGCCTACTTTCTGAAATTTTGTGAAACTTCTGTGAAAGCAGAATTCACAACTTTCACCTCTTAATAGAACCATAGAATGTGTCAGCAAAAAAGAACCAGTAGGCCATTCCAGTTTGCCCTATTTTCCTGCCTAACACTACACCCTGGACTCTATTTAGTCAGAGGTGTTCCTCCCTTTTCTTCATCTATGTGACTACTCCACACAAGCTTGAAGTCCCCATTGTCTTCCCCCACCATCTTCTGTAGCAGGCTGAAAAGAGAAAGCAATCAACCCTATGACAATGGAGTTTCCCTTAAGGGCAGACCAGGTTGTCCTGGTGCACCCCTTTCCTTTTATTAGGATGGTTGTGGTCAGAAGGGATGGGGAAGGAAGGAAGGGAGGGACAGGGAAAGAACAATGGCCAGGCAGCAGGAAGAGGAGGGGCAAGTGGAGGTACATAATGGACAGCACAGAGGGTTTCAGCCACTTTTGCTGGAGTTTTGATCTTTGGAACTGCAGCACGTCGGATTGGCAGATTAATTGGAAGGTTTGTGCAACAAGGAAAGAGGTAAGGAGAAACAAACAGCATGGTAGAAGTGTTTGAGTTTAAAAAAGGACAAGAGAAGAAAGGAATGAGAGAGAGGAGAATGTAAAACCTGAAGGATAAGGCAGAAGGGTAGGAAGATTTTGGTTTGACTGTGATGTAAGATTTTGGGATTGAAGCCCATAGCAGAATGTTAAATCTCAGCCATTGTATTAACATAGCATCTGAAGGGCAGTACAGAGGTACAAAGACAGTGTTGGAGTCAGAAGGATGTAAAAAGCTTTGTTTTTACAGCATGATAAGCGACTGCATATTCCAGGATAGTGTGCATCTGTGTTGTACTTTAGGCGTGGTACAGAGCGGCAGTGGTGGCAAAACAGGCTTGTAACAGTAGGAACTTGAGGTTATTGGCACAAGCAGCAGTGGTTATTTCATGGAGCAATGCATATGGCGTGGTAAAGGAGTATTAGGGAGAAGTGTAAAGAGGTGAGCTTTAACAGTAGGTTGCAAGCACTCTGTGGTGAAAAAAGAGGGTGCAAGGCACTAAAGTACAGAAGGATTTGTGGTTGGTTTGCACAATGGTGACGATTAGTAGCAGGAAACAGAGGAAAACGTGGTAAGGAGCCGTCCGGGACAGCCCCAGAAGAAAAGGGGATTGTAAAAAGAATAACGGAGGTAATCAGCTGGGGGGATTGCAGAAAGAAAGGTACCCTGGGCATGCAGCTGGTTGCCCTATGAGGCTTGGAGCACCGCAGAGAAGGCGCATGTAGGAGGCCCGAGCAGCGAGGCCCTAGCGTGGATATGGAGCAAGGGCGGATGCAGGCGGCCACATGGGTGTGATGTCACACGCTGCACATAGGCCGCGAGGCGTGAGCTACAGGAGTGGGTGGGGCCCAGAAGATAGCAGGCAGAGGAAGGCATGGTGGGGAGGCCGGGAGAGTGTGGTAAAGAGGGGCTTGCAAGGAGTGAGCGCTGAGGCATATGAATGACGTTACCGCCACAGGACCATGCAGTCCAGGACACAGGTTTGCTGGGGAAGCAGGAGACAGGCGATGACACCCAAACAAAAGGGGAGCCTGGACAATGCACACTGAGGGGGAGGGAGTAGCCAAGGACCAGAGCTGCAGGGAAGAAAGGCGAAATCAGGAAGGCGGTGATGACAGCCACAAGTGGCAGGAGGCCAAAGGGACAGGGCCCTAAAGCGGGGATGGGATCAGCTCGTGAGCCAGAGGAGAGTGGACCAAGAGGACAAGGCCGAAAGACAGTCTTGGAAGGGCATCACGAGGAGGCAGACAGGATTTTGAACCTCATCCTGGCCATTAGCCAGCCGAGGCCTGTGGGACCAGGCATGACGAGGGAATGGACAGGCCCAAGGGTCTCAAACAAAAAACAAACATAAAACATATAAAGGAGGCTGTGGACCAGGAGTACACAGGAAAGGACACAGGAGATGTATGGAGGCGCGATCACCCTGAAGACCACAGGAGTGTGTCTAGTGATGAGATAAGGGGCCTGTCAGGTAATGGAGGGAGAAAGGGAAGGAAGGTGGGGCGAGCAAGGGACCAAGGTCGGTCAGCTGAAAGGGGCCTGTGGTACGTGTGCAATGTAGGATGGCCACATGAGGGCATGATGTAAACATATGTTAACAACAGAATCTTGTTTTCTTCTCTTCAGTTGTCTTTGCAGTGTGAGAGGAAGAAAGATATGGCACCAAGAAGAGCAGGCCCTTGAAGGAAGGCGCTGCAGGGCTATAGTCGAGTTGGCGGAAAAAGTCAACAGGATGTGGGACCTGGTGGAAGGGAGGAACCAGGGAGACCGGGGAGAAGAAGGAAGCGGGAATGAAAAAAAGGGGACAGAGGAAGTAGCCAGGCGAAGGGCCACGCAGTTCCCCAGGGTACAACCAATGGCAGTGGGACCCACCAGGTAGCGATCCAGTACCTCTGCACCCTAGCGACCGGTACTGCCAGTAGCTCCCCAAGACCAAGTTGGATCCCCGGGGACCCAGACCGGATCTCCCAAACACGATGGTTCCCCAGCAGCCACTAGTGGTGCACCCACCCCTCAACCACTGGGTGCCGTGAACGGGCACCAGGAGGATGGCAGGCAACAAAGCTTGGACAAGGACCCAGGTAATGCACCCAGCGCAGTGGGTGACAGCATAAAAGAGTATATTAGTCAAATTGTGTCAGCACTTGGGACAGGAAGCCTAGGGCAAATGTAATCTGCCCTGGCAGAGATCAGGACGGAGGAAGAGGTACTGAAAGGGAAGGAGGGAGGTATAGAGAAAGAAGGAAAGGAGCAAGGGAGATAGGTGCCCCAGGGATGAGGTAGATGAACACATTCCACTGGCCACAAAGGAAAAGATATGGAAAGGAGAGTATGTGGATATATTTACATTGGTGAGCTGGAAAGCAACAGCGAAGTATGAAGAATCGGAGAACATAGGGAAGAGTGAAAGGCAGCAGCGCTAGTATTGTTAGGGAAGAAGGAGGAAGAAAAATTCACAAAAGAAGACTTGGGATGGGTGGTATGCAGGTTTTCCACTTTCTCAGCCATTGTATTAGAGAAAGGCCAGAAATGGGCATCCCACTCATCACATACTCCCTAGTAATAAGGTGGGCAAAAGCAAAAGGGGGTGGGATGGATATACTATGATGAGTTTTTTCAGCAGAGAATGGCAACATACGGGATGTGAGATGTGATATGAAGCAGCTAGACTTATGAACAGACTTAGTAATGGATCAGTCCACACCCAAAGGGGAGTGGGGAGGAAGGTGTTGTGCCCCAGAGGTACTGTGGGCTTACAATAGGGCCTTTTGTTCATGGCCTCAATGTCATGTTCAACATGCATGTTAAAATGCGGGGAGCAGCACCTGGCAAACAGATGCAGGCGACATGGGCCCAGGGAGCACAAGGATCCGGGGTCAGGTTGCAGGTCAACAGTTTTTTCATGAAGGACACAGGTTTAAAGGGCAGGCATGGAACAGGGGAGGCGGTGGGGAACTCGAGCAGAGGAGGTCAGAATCACTGATGAAAACCAAATACTGAGTGAGAGACAGGGACTGGGAGGGAAAAGAGAGAGAAGACAGGGAGCATTCTGGGATAGCCAGAACCCCATCAGGATAGAGACATGGAGAGGTTGGTTGGACAGATATCTGAACAAAGAAGTGGCAGGGATGATCAAAAAAGGCTTGCACAGGTTTTCATTGCAGTGTGATGGGCCCAGACAAGCAAGAGAGGCACGCAACCTGGGGTCAGTAAAAGGAAGGAAGAGATGTTAAGACAAAGATAGAGAAGCAAAAGGTAGTGGGAAGAGTAGAAGGCCCATTTGATACCCCATTACAGAACATGAGGATCTCGCCTTTAGGTTTGGTACCCAAGAAACAGGAAGGAGAGAATAGGGTGATTCACCATCTGTCTTTTCCAGAAGTGGATTCGGTGAATAATTTTATCGGGGAGGAGTATAGTAGGGTAACATATTCAACACTGGAGGATGCAGTCCGGATAATCCGGCTACTAAGGATGCATGGATGGCAAAGACAGATATCGAATCTGCATTTAGGTTGCTGCCAGTCAGAGAGAAGACTGGGACCTCTTTGGTTTTAAAGTTGGAGGTCAGTACTATTTTGACAAAGCCATGCCCATAGGATGTTTGATAGCGTGAGCAACATTTGAAGCATTTAGCACTTGTTTGCAGTGGATATATCAAGAGGAAACTGGTCATAGAACAGTGATTCACTATTTGGATGATTTCCTTTTCATCAGTAGTAAGTAAAAGGAGATGCAAAAATGCTGGAAAAATTTCAAGAGCTGTGCAAGGAATTAGGGTCCCACTGGCACTGGAAAAAACAGAGGGGCCTGCAGGTGCTAGAATTCCTGGGTATTGAAATAGATGCCCCAAGGGAAATATTCCAGCTGCCAGCCCAAAAGTAGAGAAACTGAAAGAATTGATCCTAGTACATACCAGCAGGTGAAGGATACAGCTAAAACAAATACAGAAGGTACTGGGGAACCTGAACTTCACCTGCAGGGCTATTAAACCAGGAAGGGCATTCACAGAAAGGCTAGCAAGGGCTACAGCCGGGGAGATAAAACCACACCATTGGGTAGACCTGACAAGAGGTGTTAGGAGGACTTTAGCATATGGGAGGAACCTCTCAGGGAATATAATGGCTGCTCTTTCTGGCAGGAAGAGTGGGTGTATAACACTGATCTCGAGCTTTACACAGATGCAGCTGGGGGCATAGGCATAGGGTCTACCTGAAGGGCAGGTGGTTTTGCAGAACTATGGCCATCTGACTGGGTAAAGGATGGGAAGGTAAAAAGATATAACATTGCTACAGATCCTGCCCATCTGGGCATGTGCCCTGTGTGGGGGAAGAGTTTCGGGATCAGAGAGTGACATTCTGGTGTGACAATAGAGCAGTGGTGGAGGTTCTAAACAACAGGGGGCCAGGTCAGAAACGGTTATGCAAGTTTTACGATGTTTAGTGTTAAGGGCCTTGCAGATGAACATGTCAATCAGAGCAAAATACATAGAAGGGTACACAACACCCTGGCTGACAGCCTTTCCCGTCTGCAGCTGGACCATTTCTGGAGGCTAGCACCAGCAGCGGAGGAGCAAAACACCATACCAACAATCATCTCGATGCTGGCAGAAGGAGCAGAACTGTTGTTTCACAGCTCAAGGGCACCTCGAACTCTGAGGGCCTACGATGGGAGCCTGGTGAGTGTTTCAAACATTCAGGGCAACACACCATATGGAGGTAAGAAGGCCACTCACAGAGGAACAATTGTAAAGTTCACTGTGGAACAATGGCAAAAGGAATAGCCACACCACAATGGGGGTCTATTTAGCAGGATTAGCATTATCTGCAGCCTAAAGGGATGGAAGAACCCAATGAAATCATGGTTTATTAGAAGAATGATGCAGGGATGGGTAGGTTGAAGCATGAGCCAGCAGACAATAGAAACCAATTGGGGAACAGTGGCTAGCAAAACTAAAGGATGTGCTACAGGCAATATGCAGATCAAAGACTAAGGCCCAGCTATTTCAGTTGATTTATGTTGTAATGTTTGCAGGGCTATGAGAGTGAGTGAGGTGGTAGGCCATGGCAAAAAAGACAAGAAAGGGGAGTTAGAATGGGAAGATATAAGTTGGGGATGAAAGAGATACAGATCAAGATTAAGAGGTCAAAGATGGATCAAAAGGAGCAGGGTTGCATGGTGACACTAAGGAGACAGGTAGGAGGCACGGTATGACCAGTGCAGACTTTGTGGGCTTTCACCACAGAGCATGGGACCAGAACAGGAGATTATTTGTTCATGGTGATGGAAGAGGGTCACCAGTTATCAAGTCACAGCATTGCTCAAGAAAGACATGCAATTCCTGGAGAGGACCCAGTTAACTACTCGTCCCACTTCTTGCAGATTGGGGCTGCCTCACAGTGGGCAGCGGCAGGCAAAACTGTGGAAGTATTTTGGAAAAGGACACTGGTGGTCTGCCAGTTATAAGAGATATATCCGAGCACTGCAGTGAGAAAGTACTGTATTGCTTATGTTTTGTTACAAATGTGGGGATGAATGGGGCAGGGGGAGGACAGGGAGGGGGATACGGTGGTGATGAAATTAAGACAATATATGAGATAATTATTTTGCTTAAACTCCATAGGAAGAGGAGGACCATGGAAGTCTGGATCTCAGCCACTCCTATATTTATTGGGCAGAAAGGAGAGGAGAAGAAGGCTGGGGAAAGCAGCTTTACCAGGATGTGAAACAGTGTAGGTTGGTTTGGCATGACATCCGGGGATGTGATGGGCATGCTTCCCACTGAAGGAACTTAAGGAGCAGTGACCCAGTCCAGACTTACTTATTATACATTTGGGGGCAATGATCTTCATGGCAAGCCGTGGGTAGACACATACTTGCAGATGAAAAGGGACCTAGAAACAATACCGCAGTGGTGGCCTCAGGTAAGCCTTGCCTGGTCGGATATGATACCAAGGAGGGTTTGGAGGCAGGCGCACAGCCATAGAGCTGTGGATAGGGCCAGGAAAATGATGAACAGAAGGGTAGGGACATTGGTAAGGAATATGGGAGGACAGGTAATACTACGGGGCATAGAAGAATGGGTAGAAGATTTCTACAGATCAGATGGGGTGCACCTGTTGGATCTAGCCATACACATGTTTAACACAGAAATGATGGGCTTTATAGAAGCATGGACAAAACATGAAAAAATGGAATATAAAAAAGGCAAAGAGAAGGGTTAAGAAGGTTTCCCTGAGGTAAGGGAGAGTAATACCTAAGTGAGGGAAAGTCAGTCATCAGCATAGGCACTGGAGACTGGCTGAGTGGGGAAAAAAGGGGAAGGAAGGAAGGGAAAGAAAAAGGAATAACACCAAAAGAGGAAGAAAATGAAGGAAAAGCAGTCTCCGATTTTCACTGTTACCTAACAGAAAAGGAGAAGAAGAAGGACACAGGTTTTCACCTAGGGGAGAAAAAGAGGAAAAAGAGGGACGATCAGAGATTAATATATGGATGAAAATAAATGAAATTCTGAGAGATATAATAATAAAGATGATGAAATGAAACATGGAATTATGATATATAAATAAATTAATTGCCAATCTGAGCACAACAACAAACAATGGTCTCTGTCTTTTGTGAGGGAAAAGGGAAATCTGTGACAATGACAGCCAACACACTGCAAAGGATTACACCAATGAACTGTAGAACTTCATTCATGACTGTTTCATTGATTGTTTGTTATTAACTGTTTATTTATTTGATCTGATTTTATGATTGTGTTTTAGTCCACATTTGTATCTATGTGAACTGTATTTGGATTGATAAAGGTACTGATCCTTTGATGTTATGTTTTACTGAAAAAAGAAACACAGCACTTTACAGGGCCCTCTCACTACCTGAGAAGGCACTAGGTCAGAGTAGCGTCAAGCAAGAACAACGCAGGCAACAATCACACCTGCAAAAATGCCGCTAGTTTACTTTTTGTGAAGCACCTCAATGTCGGGGCTCTGCCTCCACACCCCATACTAAATGATCCCAACTCTGGGGGAGTGGATCACAGGGAAAGAAAAGAATTTCAGGGGCCGTGGAATTCTCATTTCCATGGCCCCTGGTAAAAAGAAGAGAAAAGTCCTAATTGGCAAAAACAAAGGAGACCAGGATTAGAACCCTGGTCTCACTGCCACCTGGCCAAGCTGCCCATACCTCAGTGCTCCACACCAAGGAAGCAGCTCAGCCAACCTTTCAAATTCTCCTGTCTTTGTCCTGTGGCAGCACCATGGACTGCGACCTGCAGAGCACTTACTGCAAGTGCTGTCAATCCCCTCTCATTGTCTGTGGCGGCTGTTCAGACTAGAACTCTTTTCCTTGCTCTATTCTGGTAGCACTATTCTATGCAGTTACCCCGAGAATGGTCTCTCATAGCAAGTGCTCTGAGAAATGTATTTAGGCTGATATAGTATTTCTTCCATTCAACCACACTGTGGGTCATTTTACTAGCCACAGCACCAGATGGCTTAGGGATCAGTAACATATGACCGTATATTTACAGCTGTCCAAGATACACCAACTTGTTCCTCCAGACCCAGTTTCCTGCTGTGGTCCTTATATCTGCACATCTATAATAACCTGGCCTACCTTAGTTCTTAGAGATATTGGTGGTTCACCAAAAAAATTTACTTTTTGATCTCTCAAACCCCTAACGGGATGGGCACTGGGTGGCAATTATTGCAGTCACTCAACTTTTCAGTTACATGCTTACAGCTCCATCTTCTCAGTTTATTGCAGGTTCCTTTTCAAGTTAATAAAGTGTCTTATTTCTTTGTTCTTATTTTATTGCAAACAGTATCTTAGGAATCTTCCCAAATGTGGATTTACCCATTGGAGTGCAAATGGCCTCTTCCATGATTCCCAAAGAGTTTTCTGGAGACTTTCTCAGTGGGAACTATCAGTGAGTCTGGGAGATGTTGTAGCTTCCTGCACTAGGGTCACAGTGAACTACAGCTTCCTGTGCTGGTTAGATCCAAGCAACTGTTTCCTTCCAGAACCCTCAGTCAGTGGCTTGCTGACTCAGAGCTCTTATAGGACATGCCAAGTATTCAGACATTTTACAGCCTTGAGTTCCATATGTTCCCCATCCTCTGGGGAGTACTTCTAATGTTACACCTGAATTTAAAACCTGAGCTTCAGGGCATGACCCAGTGTCCTGCTAGAGAACACTAGATCAAACATCCATGTTGGATCTTTCCAATACCTTGAGTCAATGGACAGTTGGGCTCTTATATAGGAATGCTTCAACAACATTTAGGAATGATTAGTAAGGTTCAGTAGTACTGTAATGATAATTGAAGCAAATAATTGGTAAATGAAAGTAGGTACTGAAGCTAGTTTGGTAGAATGTAGAATGCTTGTGCAACAGATTGTATATTTTGCATATGCTTTCTTTGTCCCTGGCACAGGAACTACCATCTTTGGCATACCAGGAAGGCACAGGAACCCTCTTGAGGAGTGTCCTGCCCACAGAGGTGCTACTAGGACAAGATCAACTTTAAAACAGAAGTTCAAACCCTAAGGAAAGAAAGGTGCAACCAGAGAATGAGGGCAGGCGGTGGGAGAAAGGAAATGAACATCCTGAAGACACTTGGGCACTGTTTAAGAACAACTGACACACATACCAAGGAGCTGCCTGCCTGAGGAGTTAAGTTAGTCATAATTCACATTTTGTGTCCACCATACAACATACCAGGATACACAATCTACAGGAGGGACAGGAGGTTAAAAGAGGAGGAGGAGTAGCTCTCACGTAAAGGAGAGGATCAAAGCAACAGAACTAAAAAGTAAACAGGAAGCAGATGAGGCATCTGGGTCACCCGGGAGACAGAAAATGGCACCACAATCTGCATGGGTTGTATACAGACCCCCATCTCAGGAGGGAATGGACAAGGAAATGATAGAAGGCTTTCTTAGAATGGCAGAAAAGGAAGATATTGTTGATGGGGGACCTGAATATGCCAGATGTTAACTGGAGCACCTTTGCTGCAGGCATCCAAGAGCAGGGTCATTCTTGATGCCCTACAGGGGACATGCCTCAGACAGCTAGTATTGGAACCCACTTGGGAGGGAGCAATCTTAGACCTGGTACTCTCAAATGGGGACGGGAAAGAATCTCAGATTTAGAAGTGGGTAGCCATCTGGGAACAAGTGACCATCAAACAGTGTGGTTCACGATAAACACAGCCATACAATCAAGCCATACAAAAGCAAAAGTATTGGACTTTAGGAGGGCTGACTTTGGGAAAATGAGAGGTGCCTCAGAAAGCACTAGCAAACAGGCAAGAAGGAGGTGGAGGAGCAATGGGGAGTAATCAAACAGCCATCACACAGGCAACAAGCCTTTGTGTAAAAGCAAATCAATAAAACACAATGAAGGAAAAAATGCTATGGTTCTCAAAAGAGGTGGCAGGGAAGGTTAAGGAAAAAGGATAGCATTCAGGAAATATAAGGAAACACAGAAGAAGCAGGACAGAGAACTTTATCAGTTAAAGCAGAAAGAGGCTGGGAAGGCAGTCAGAACAGCAAAGGCCCAAACTGAGGAAAGGATAGCCAATTCTGTTAAGAAGGGATAAGACCTTTTATAGGTACATTAGGAGTGAAGAAAGACCAAAGGAGGGATACTGAGGCTTAATAAAGGGGAGGAATGTGGGTAGAGGGTGACAGTGAAAAGCAGGGATACTGAACGAATATTTCTGCTCAGTATTCACAAAGGAAGAGGAGGGGTACCTAAACCAAACAAGAGAAACACTCTGAAGATGGGGGTTGATGCCAGTCCATTTACAGAAGAAAGGGTTCTGAAAGAACTAATAAAATTGAAGGTGGACAAAGCAATGGGGCCTGATGGGATTCACCCAAGAATTCTAAAAGAACTAAGGTAAAACTAGTGACACTGCTGACTACTCTCTTTAACAAATCATGGGAGTATGGGGTGGTACCGAGGACTGGAGGAGGGCAGATGTTATTCCTTTCCACAAAAGTGGGAGCAGGACAGAGGCAGGAAACTACAGACCAGTTAGTTTGACCTCAATGGTAGGGAAAATGAGGAATCACTTCTGAAGGAAAGAATTATTGAGTACCTAGAGGCCAGTGGAGCAAAGGACCCAAGGCAGCATGGATTCACGATGGGAAGGTCATGTCAGATGAATCTAATAGATTTCTTTGACTGGGTGACCAAAGTAGTAGACCAGGAGGGCTATGGACATGGCCTACCTAGATTTTAGCAAGGCATTTGATACAGTCACAAAAGATTAATGCATAAGTTAGCCAGCCTTGGAGTGGGTCCCAAGGTGGTAGCCTGGATAAAAATTGGCTAGACAACAGGACGCAAAGGTAGTAGTAAATGGAGTACAAGTGAAGAAAGGAGAGTTACTAGCAGGGTACCACAGGGTTCAGTACTGGGACCAGTTCTTTTTAATGTCTTTATAAGTGACATTGCAGAGGAACTGGAAGGAAAAGTATGTCTCTTTGCAGACAACATAAAGATCTGCAACAGGGTTGATACACAAGATGGAGTGGAAAGGATGAGATGGGACTTGGCAAAGTTGGAGGAATGGTCAAATGTATGGCAGCTCAGATTCAATGAAGAAGTGCAAGGTAATGCACATGGGAAACAAAACCAGGGAAGAGTACACAATGGAGGGTGAGATACTGACAACAGTAAAAATGGAAAGGACATGGGGAATTATATCAGATCACCTAAAGGTGGATAAGCAATATGGAGAAGACAGTAAGGAAGGCTGGGGGATACTGGGATTCATAGGAAGAGGCATCAATAGTAGAAAACAGGAAGTTGTTATCCCTCTGTACAGACAGTTGGTGAGACCCCATGTGGAGTACTGTATGCAGTTCTGGAGACCCCATCTCCACAAAGACATAGACAGAGTGGAGGCTGTCCAGAGGAGGGCAACCAAAATGGTGCAGGGTCTGCACCAGAAGACATCTGAAGAAAGACTAAAGGAGCTTAATATGTATACCCTTGAGGAAAGAAGGAGAGAGGGACATGATAGAAACTTTCAAGTACCTCAAGGGAATTAACAAAGTCCAAGAGGTAGCATCTTTCAGAAAAGAGATGTGCAAGAACAAGGGGCACAATTTGAAGATAGAGGAGGTGGCTCAGAGGTAATGTGAGAAAGTATTTTTTCACAGAGAGGTTGTGGATGCATGGAACAGCCTCCTGAGGAGGTCATGGAGTCAAGAACAGTGGGGAATTCAAGAATGCATGAGACAGGCATAAGGCAGTCCTAGTGGGGGTAGGAGGAAGTAAGCTGTTGGTTAACTAGGATCTGCAGCTTATCTGTTAGATAGGAAAATGGGCAGACTAGGTGGGCCAAGTGGTCCTTATCTGCTGTCAAATTCTATGTTTCTATGCTTCTATGTTTCACCAATAAAGTAAAGATGCTTGACTCATCACTTCCACGTATGAACCAAGCAGCTGAACAGCAGTGCAGTCCTGCCTCTAAAATACACTTTTGATGACATGAAGTAGGAGTGGGGCTGCAGGTGCTGTATATACAAATTCATAGGATTGGGGAAGTGCAGTCAAAGGTACATATAATATATTTGCTGACAGTTCTACATGTATGGGGCTATATTATGTACTGTATATTAACCCATTACATGTAACACTGTCAACAAAGATACTATATATGCCACTAGGTCAGCCTTTTATTTCTTTGTAATATTTGGATGCCACACCTCAGAAAAGACATTGACTGGGTGGAGGCAGTCCAGATTTTACAAAATGCGGGAAATCCACTGGTTATCATACATGCTGGTGTTATTGATATAAATAGCACCCCATTTAATCAGTTACAACAGGACTATGTGGCATTATGTAACCTGTTACTTGATAGGATGCTGTGTATGTATATCTGAAATTCTACCTGTCCTGAGAGCAACATCTACCATGACGCAGAAAATCAAAGCCCTAATGAATGGCTGAGAAAGTGGTGTTTTAAGCAGGATACACCCTGTATTACCCACTGGGAATCATTTTCAGATCGTTCTTCCTCGTTTTGCTGGGACGGTTTACATGTCAGTCATAGGGGTAGTACACTTATGGGGAAAAGTATTACTAAAATAATAAATCATTGTTTAAACTAAAAACAATGGGGAGAATGGGTCTATTCCCAAGTCTCTGAATACTTACCAAAATATTATTACAACTAAATGTAAATATCTAGCTTTGAATGAAAGATCTTTAAACCAACTCAAATTAGCAGAACTCGAAGCCAAATGTAAAACTTTAAATATAGGTGTAGTGGAGTAACTGAAACTTGGTGGGATGCATCCTCAATTTGGTCCAGAGAAATTCCAGGTTATAAGTTATATCATAAAAACAGATTAGATAAGCAAGGCGGTGGAGTTTGTATGTACATACTTAAATGATATTCCTTCTTTTGAAGTGTGTTCTCCTATCCTTTGAAAGCATATGGGTTAAAATCTTATTGAAGGAGCAGTCCTATATAACTATTGATAACATCTATTGACCCCCATCTGCAAATTCAGATTACACAACTGATATGTTTAAAGACATTACAAATTTTTCAGAATCTCAAGTTACTGTAATATTTGGTGACTTTAACCTCCTCAAAGTAACTGGGACTCATTCTCAGGACAGTCCTATGCTGAGAAAGGACTAATAGATGTGGTGTTAGTACTGGATTACAACAGCTTGTTACTGAACCCACTCAATGTCCTAATATTTTGCATCTATTATTTGCTAACATAGAGCAACAAATTAGCAATTTACAAATTTGGGATCCACTTGGGACCAGTGATCATTCATCTATTCTTTTTGAAATTCAACAGTTTAAAATTACACAAAGGAAGTTATACTGTACAAAATTATAATAAAACTATTTTTCTAAAATCAATGAATACTTACAAAATATAAGCTGGGAATCGATCTTCTTAATTGTACAACACAACAAGCTTGGGACTTTTAAAAACATTGAACATTATTTGGAAAATACCTTTATTCCATCTAAGAGGAAATTTAATAATAAAGGAAAAATTCCCTTGGTCCAACAAGACAATTAAAATCAGATTAAAATAAAAATTAAACTTTTAGCAAACTTAAGAATAGTTCTGTTCCATTTAAAACCACTCTATTACGTAAATACAGACTATCTGTGAAAAATTAAAAATTCTATTAAATTGGTAAAAATAAGCTAAAATGTAAACTAGCTCACACAAAAGACTGTCACAAATCTCTTTTCTCCTATATAAATAGTAAAAAGGTGTATCAAGGACCATTGTTCCCATTATAACCAATGGCTCTTCTCTATCTGATATAGAAACCTCAAATCTCTTTAATCAAGTACTTTTGTTCTGTCTTCTCTCAAAATCACCTATTAGTACATTTAAAGTTCACCATGTAGATTATCATAGGTTCTATCCAACTGACATTATACCGCTATCAAAAACTAAAAAATACTAGTCCAGGCCCAGACGGTATTCATCCATGGTTTCTGATCAAAACCTCTATAAATATTTCTATACCTTTGTAAATTATCTTCAACAAATCCTTACAAGAAAGCATTGTACCAAATGATTGGTGTTGAGCAATAGTTACTCCCATATTTAAAAATGCAATAGAGGTTCTGTGCAAAATTATCGTCTTATTAGCTTGACCTCAGTGGCTGGTAAATTAATGGAATGAGTAATGAAGTCTCTAATAGATCAAGATTGTAAAATTAGGAATTTATGATTCAAATCAGCATGGGTTTACTCCCAAGTATTCCTGCACCACCAATCTGATATCTTTTACAATAATATAAGTACTCTACTAGATGTGGGTATCCCTACTGATATAATTCTTTTGGACTTTAGTAGAGCTTTCGATAAAGTCTCACATGAAAACTCATTACTAAAATGCACAATCTAGGTTTGTCACCTGATATTGTCAACTGGACTTTAAACTGGTTGACAAATCATTCTCAGAGAGTCAGAATTAATGATATCTTGTCTGATTCGGATAGTGTGACAAGTGGTGTACCACAGGGTCGGTCTTGGAACCATAACTGTTTAATCTCTTTATCAGTGATTTACAAACAAGGCCAAATAACTTCATGGTTAAATTTGCAGATGATACTAAATTGGGGGCAAGGTTAATAATCAAGAAAATATTTCTGCATTAAAGAAGGATTTGGAGCCGGCCGGTGGCGCTGAGGGTTGAGGCACTGGTCGCTACACCAAGGCCACGCCCGCGACCCGTGTTCGGAATGAGCACGGGTTGCCGGGTCGGGCGGGAGGAGATGGATTGAGCATCCGGAGGACTGCTCTCCATCTCGAGGTGGAGGGATTTAGGCGGCGGTGCTTGCCTGACCTATGAGGCTAGGGATCAATAGCATGCAACCCGGAAAGAGAGGAGGCGGGACATGGCAGACGCTTGACTAGTGCACACATGGGAACGTGTGCGCACTCAGTCGCTACGCCATTGCATGCTATGCCTGCCTGGGAAGAAAATTGAGAAAAATGGAGCCCGGCAGCATGGCGTCGTTCCCGTCGCCATTCCGGAGGATGCCTCCCTGGCATGGACCCGTTCAGGTGGGTTGAGTCCTCCTACCACCCTGCCCGTGAAGAGTAAGTCACGAAGTGCGGAAGGGAGGGGGTCTCATGTCTGGGGATAGGCGCCCGGGAGGAGCGGCGGAGTCTTGAGGACCGGCTGGAGCTCCTGTGGAGAGGAATAACATCCAGAAAAAAAAAAAGAAAAAGAAGGATTTGGAAAAATTAACACTTTGGGCAAATGAAAATCATATGCAGGTTAATCAAGACAAATGTTTAGTAGTGCATTTCGTGTAAATAATCCAAAAGCGATAAATAGTATATAAATGGACTACCACTTCACTCATCAAATTGTGAAAAGATTTGGGATATATGTTAATAATAAACTTACATCAAATGATCACTGTGTTAGAACTGCTTGCATGACCAACAGACTTTTAGAGGCAAATAAAATGCACTTTAGTTAATCGCACTGAACAATGCCTTATTCCATTGTATAGGGCATACATTAGACTGTATCTAGACTATGGCTCCCTTTCTGGAATCCAAACAAAAAAAAGACATAGCAATTCTTGAACAGGTTCAAAGGAGAGTAACTAGAATGATTTCAAGATTAACAAACTTGGATTATCAGAACAGATTAAAAGCTACTGGTCTCTTCTCTCTCAAACTAGAAGATTAAAAGGTGATATGCATATGGTTTTCAATTTGATAAATTCACCAGATCTAATGGAAAAAAGTGGTCTAACACTCTCAAAAGGAGACATGTTCCAAGACTGCATACTAAACAGTTTGAAGTAAAAACTTATAAAACCAGCAAAGGAAACTTTTTCCAATAAGAGCATTCATATGATCGAACACCTTGTCACAAGAATTGGTAGAGGCAACTAGTGCCACTGTCTTTAAAAACAAATCAGATGTTTGGTTGAGGGATAATAGATAAATAATGTCCCACATAGTGTGGGAACAGTCTTGATGGGCTCTGGCCTTTTCTGTTCTTTCATACCAAGTAATACCAAGTAACTAAGTAATACATGTAGAACTGTCAGCAAAGATACTATATATGCCACTAGGTCAGCCTTTTATTTCTTTGTAATGTTTGGATGCCACACCTCAGAAAAGACATTGACTGGGTGGAGGCAGTCCAGAAGAGGGCAATTAAAATGGTGCAAGCATTGTATCAAAAGCCCTATGAAGTGAGAGACTGAGGGATCTCAACATGTACACCTTGGGAGGAGAGTAAGACAGAACATGATAGAGACCTACAAGTACTTCACTGAGGTGAACAGGATGCGAAGTGAGTCTCTTTCACATGAGAAAGAGCACTAGGACCAGAAAGCATGCAGTGATGCTGGAAGGGAAGTTTGCAAGGTTTGTGAAGAAGTACTACTTCACTGAAAGAGTGGTGGACATCTGGAACAGGCTGCCAGCAGATGTGGTGGAAGCTGTGGGGGCAAAAACAGAAGGAGCTTTAAGCATGCATGGAATAGACATAGGGCATTATTAGTAAATGAGGAGGGAGGGAGGTTGCCGGAGACCAATTAGGGTCTGCAGAGACAGATTAGGCAGGGACCATCTGGGCAGACTGGGAATGCCAAGGGTCCTTTTCTGCTGACAAATTCTATGTTTCTTTGTTTCTAAATTAACTTTTATTATAAGATCATTTGGGAGGTTTTCATGTTGGTCAGTTTCCTTAATACAGTGTTGGGAATGGAAATAACTGGCTGGGGCACTCACCAGCTAGGATGTAGGATTGAATATACGTGGCAGGGGTTTGGGGACACATTTCCTCATTGTATAGTATGTTGTGTTTTAGACTTTAGTCAGTTTTAGGCTTTAGTTGTTGACATTTTACACAGGAGCAGGAAGTCCCCATTTTGCTCCTGGAACTAAGTTTTTTCTTTCTTTCTGTCTGTCTGTCATTCTTGTTTCATTCACTGTAGGGCTTGAATATAACTATTCACATACTTATCTGTAAAATGTTATTACATTGACTGCTGCATAAAGGGTAGGCGGAAGCTGGAGGAGTTGGGGCTGAGCTCTTGGAGGACTGGCACCCATATAGCATATTAAATAAAAAAGTTTCATGACATATTTAACCATTATGTTTAAATCAATTTGAACAACTTTCTAAACTTCTGATGCAGCGGATAGTAAGATTTGTTTTTAGGTGTCAGGGCTTGGGTTTCTGGCAGACATCTCATCTATCCTCACAATCCTGAGCTTTCAGACATAGTTGCCATGTACTTTCAGTGCTGCAAGTCACTTCCAGACTCTTCCTTCTGAAAACAGACTTTGTCCTCCTCCTCCTCTGTTCTTGCTATTCTGTGGCAGTGCATTCAAACCCACCTCCATCCCCCACTCTGAAGACTGAGCAGAAGTACCTCTACAGGATGTCTGCTTTTTCTTGATCCTCTTCTACTCAAGTTTTTATACTAAAAATCAAGAATTATATTTTATTATTGTAGTAAGGCATACCAATGTGTGCATAATTATGAGATGGCACTTCTTGGGTTCATTCCTGAGACATGCTGTTATCAAATAATAATGTACACTCTGTTAAGCCTTATTGCTTAATTATGGATGAACTGTTATTCCTGTAACTTCATGTAACCACTGTACTGCTGTAACTGTTTCCCCAGGACTCTTCTGCAAATAAGGTGTTCTGCCTAAATAAAGATATCCTGGCATAAAACTTCAAAATACAATAAATAGAATGAGTCTTGCATTTAGGAACTATAATTTGCAGGAACAGACCCAAGTTAATTCAAAGCAAATCTGTATGTCTGTAACTAGCTGTTTTATTTATTTATGCTGCTGACAGAGGCTGCCAGTTGGGCAGTTCATGCCTTACCAGTCAGAAGAAGAGATGTTGTGAAGTTCAAATTAAAGCAAAGCTGGTGTGAAGTTGGGAACTTCACACTTCATAAAGACTTCATGCAATTCCTGATGGCTGCACTGACTCTGAATGTTTTTTCTTTTCCTTAAAAAGAAACAAAAAAAAACTTGAATACCCCCCACCTTCTATGTCATGTAGCCCACCCACTTACCAAGTCTCATGTTTTAAATAGAATCCCTACCACTCCATCCACTGGGCTCACACTTTCCTCACCCCCTGTCCTCAGCAAAGTTTATGCTGGCAATTAAAAAAATTGCTGCCCTTTCCACCTGTGAAAGCAAGTCCCCCACCTCTCACTACTCATTGCTCCTTGTGATCACACAAATGTCCCTCCCTTACCACTCTTTGTCAAAACTAACCTTCTCCTCCACCCTCAAAATTGAAACCCCAGTTTCTACTATAAAACCTTTAATAAAAAAATTCAGACAGCATGCATTCTTATGCTTCCAAGCCTTTGAGACAAATGAATGCTAGGTGATGTATATCCTTGTAATAATACCTGGTTGGTTAATAACCACCCAGTCAAATATTTCTACTGGGATATACATCACTCAACAATAGTGGGCTCATAGACTTTAAAGAGTGAGAAAGCGTTCTCCAACAGGTGACAGCTTTCTTTTTATAGGTTTTGCAGTGGAAAATAGGGGCTGGAGGCTTTTAAGGGAGGGTAGTTTTGCAAGAGGGTGATGAAGATAAGAGGGCTTGTGTGATCAGGGACAGGTAAGGAAGGTGTTGGTGAACTTGATTTTGTAAGTGGGTGGAAGGGACAGTGGTGTGCACTAATTGCTGACATACACTTTGCTGGATATGGGGACAAAGGGGGGCCTAATGGTGGGACAAGAGTTTAAAAAACAACAACAAAAAGTGTTGTTTGGTGAGAGGGGTGGGTTCATGACATGGAGCTTGGGGTGGTTTATTATTTTTTAATTAAAAACATCCACATAATCATGCCACTTCACCTAGTAAGTGATGAGTGAAGTGCTAATTTGGTCAACAAAGTAGACACTTTGCTACATGAGAAAAATGATTTTCCATCACAAAGGTGCAGTGTGCATATTTATATAATGCATACAAACAGAAGAGTGAAAAAGTAAGTGCCTTAACTGCGACTTGAACCCAGGTCACCTGGAATACCATTCGGTTGCCCTACCAGCTGCCCCACCAAGGCAACTGTAAACTGGGCCATCCGGAGCACATTACTCTTTCTCCAATGTACAACCTGGTGCTGTACAGATAATAACATTTTCAATCACAAGAGTGCAGTGTGCATATTTATAGAACACATACAAATAAAGAGAAAAAAGTAAATGCCTCAGCTGGGACTTGCACCAGGCCACCCAGAATACTGTTCCAGTTGCACTACCAGCTGTGCCACCAAGGCAACTGGAAACTTGGCCATTCTGGAGCACATTACTCTTTCTCCAATGCACAGCCTGGTGCTGCACAGAAAATTACAATTTCAATCACAAGAGTGCAGTGTGCATATTTATAGAACACATACAAATAAAGAGAAAAAGTAAATGTCTCAGCTGGGACTTGAACCCAGGCCACCCAGAATATCATTCTGGTTGCACTACCAGCTGCACCACCAAGACAACTGAAAACTGGGCCATCCGGAGCATGTTACTCTTTCTCCAATGCACAGCCTGGTGCTGCACAGTTAGTTACATTTTCAATCACAAGAGTGCAGTGTGCATATTTATAAAACACATACAAACTACTTGGTGGTATTTCATGAAGTCAGGAAATTTCGCAGCTTACTATGTAAAGTGAGGTGTCCTGACTTTACAGATCTCTAGTCAGGAGAATTGTATTAGACAAATAATCATCATCCCAACTAACACCATACTCACAAGTCCATTAGACTTTCAGACATAGCTGGATATTATTATATATCAGTCACATACAGCTTTTATAATCAATAAGCCAAATGCATTTTTGATAGATTATTTTTCAAAAGGTATTTTATTGCATAAAAGTGCACAGGAACAGATGAATATAAGAACTCTCCTATGTATATTTCAGTTAACTCAGCACCTGGTATCAAGATTTCCTGGGCTGACAGTGAAATCTGAGTATGACAGTTATGAGGGCTGCAGTGGGTGGAGCCCTACAGACCTCTTGCTTTCAGAAAAGGACTCAGCGCATTCCTTCCAACTGAACAATGTGTTGGCGTTGCAACACAGTTGCCTCTGTGTCCATGAAGCACTCTGCTTGTTGTTTCAATTGGAAGTCACACTACACTATTTTTGTCCTCTGTGGCTGGTCATGGCGAAACTTGGGCCAAGATGGCTGCCAAACTGTTTTGGGCATGAATGACCACTAGCGCATCTGTAGTAGACAGCAGTGGCCATCTTAGACATGGAGGAGTGTTCTGCAGTGACCACTGATTTTTTAAATTATATATATCCCCCACCTGACCTTTCCTCCCTCTCAGCACCCACTGCCCAACACCCCCAGAAACATAACAATGACACTGGGGGTGCCCAGTCTTCCAGTGTCACAATCGTGCTCCGCTGTGACTTTAATAATGACACTGGGGTTCCCAATCCCCCAGTGTCATGATCATGCTTATATATATATATATATATATATATATATATATATAGATATATATAGATACTATATATTGTTTACTGCCCCCACCGATCCCCTCTCAGTACCCACCACCCCATCCCCCCAGAAACATAATGACACTGGGGTGCCCCAGTCCTCTAGTGTCGTGATGGTATATATCTATTTTTTCTCCCACCTGCCCATCCCTCTTAGCACTCCCCTCAGAAACATAACAATGACACTGAGGGTGTCCAAACTGTCAGTGTCACGATCGGAATCCTTGCTCCTGCTTTTTAAATTTTTTCACCTGTAAAAACAAAACATCCAGCGATGTCTTTTGAGGCCATTCCTGACCCCCACTCAACCATCCAATTCAGCACCCACCATCCCGCACCCCCAAGCCCTTACTTGCCCATCGGGGTCCAATGCCATAATCATCTCTGGTCCACAGGCACGTCTTCACTCTTCAAAGTAAACTGAAGAAACAGGTATGTGGTTCAATGTATTTCAATCAGGGTTTGACCTTAGTGGCATAACTTGGGCTTTTGTATATTCTGGCCCATATTTTCAACATGCCTTTTTGGTACCCCACCTCATGAACAATGGCACCTGCCATTAGGCAAATCTGTCCCGAAGGTGGTTTTGCAGTCCATGTGAAAATCACCTTTCAGGCTGCAGTTGGACATTTTCTCTGACCTTGTTCATGAGGTGGGGTCATAAGAAGGCTATGTTGAAAGTTTGTGTAAAAATATTAAAAACAATAAAGTTATGAGCCTACATTGAATTTTGCAAATGCAGGCTTGTAACTTTGGAAATTTTCAATATTTTGACCCCAAATTTACAACATAGCAATATCTTTACAGCACTTCATAAATGTGTCAGCTGTCATTTTTCATATCCTGGTCAAAATGTTGTTTTGTTTACATCCGAAAGGTGATTTTGCGGTCCTGCACGAAATCACCTTTTGGACAGGAGTTGAAAATTTCCCTGACCTTATTCATGAGGTGGGGTCATAAGAAGTCTATGTTTTAAATCTGGTAAAAATATTTTACACAAAGTTATGAGGCTATGTTGAATTTTGCAAACGCAGGCTTTGGTAATAGTCAATATTTTTACCCAAAATTTTCAACATGGCCATTTCTGTACAGCACCTCATGAATGTGACGGCGTCATTTTCAATTCCTGCCCAAAATGTGTTTTTGTGGCTCCAAAGTTGATTTCACAGTCACTGCAAGACATCACCTTTAGGCCAGAAACTGAACATTCTCTCTGCTCTTCTTCATGAGGCAGGGTCATAATAAGGCTATGTTGAAAATTTGGTGTAAAATATAAAAAATAATTTTAAATATTTTTAGCAGATTCCTCTCCTGCAGCCCTATCAGCTCTGCCCAGGTGGCCCTCGAGTGTGACACCCCAACAGCGAAACTCGAAAACAAACCATTACAGCGACAGTTGCTGTAATGGTCTGTTTTGGTGATGCTTGTTCCCAGTGTTCTGCCCCTCCCAGAACAACTCTGACCTGGATTTGATTATATTAGAATGTGGGTGGTGCGGGAGGCAATTTTTGTGAGGGCACAATGCCGGTATTGGTAATGTGCCGTTGCTGTGCGAGGGCATCGGGGTTCTTTCTGTCACGCACACTTGGTGTCTCCCGCTATGGCCAGAGCTTATTTTGTTTAATTGTTCCTATGAACCTTTATGCAATAACAGTACATTTTAAGAATAAGTTATGACATAAGTGTGACTAACTTACTGATGGTAAGCTGTTAGAATAACATTTTGTACCTTTTTGGATTAACGGTAATTTTTCGTAATTTGCACATCAGAGCTAGAAATATATAACCATGGGACTCAATTTTCAAAGGTTGATGCAGCTGCCATCAAGCCCAGCATCAACCTGCTCTTTGGTGCATCTGCACCAATTCTTTTGATGCAACTGCACCCACTTTTAGTACATTGGGTGGAGTTGCAACACTTTCCATAATTTACAACAGCTTATGTCAAATATTTGCGTAAGCTCCATAAAATAGGTCTCCCACATGGCACAAATTAGACCAGGAAAACCTGGCCTAACGTATGGCATTTGGCTCTCAGGATCAAAAATTCTGATTGTCGGCCAGGTGAATGCTGCAAGCCCTGTGTGCCAAATGATCAGCACTCCAGGGCTTGTGGCATTCGGGCTTGGAAAATTGAGCCCATGAACTTGTTAGCAGATAAAGGCTGCTTGGCCCTCTAGTCAAAAACCAACAACTCAAGGTCAGATGATGTTTGGTCTATCTATAAGAAAATAGGAAACTGATTGCACTCTCCTTATCCCTCCCTCTCCCCCCCAGGACACATACAGAACAAGATTTTTATCTCAGTGTGTTTTTTCTGGTGAAACTCATAAAATAAATAAATAAGCAAACTAATAAATAAATGAAATAAATGTATGATTTACAGCGCTAAGGTTAGTTACTTTAAGATAGAGCTTTAAAGTGACAGAGAATTTCAAAACTCCTGGCAGCACATGACTGATATGTTAATTCTGGCATGGTGAGCATTTTTCCACAGGTATAGGAGCATTCTTAGAGAACGTGAGACCACTTTTACAATGGTAAAATTGTCTCTGGGGCAATATTATATTTTTGCTCAAGGTCAATCAATAATACATTACAATTTAAGAAATCTTCCAAACAGTCCTCATTCCCAAGGCACCTGTGCAGCAGACACTCTTTACAAAATAAACATGTCTCATACACAGAGGAAAGGAATGCATCAATTGGTTGGCAGTGCTCCTTCAATCTGTAATATTTATTAAATCCAGAATCCAATTCATCGCCTTTTGCTGGTCTGTATCATGAGGTGAATATGTTACTAATAAACAGTTGTCACTACAATGTTAAAAGATTATTGCAATAGGTTCATAGGTAAAGTATAAGTCTGGAGGTCAAAAGACCTGTAGTGACTTGTCACTTATCAGTGGTACTGTCTGCATTTTGTACCCCCATATGTTGATCTAATAGATTTTTGAATGATGTCATAGTACTTTATGAAACCACTTCTTCTGGTAGCATGTTCCATGCAGACACCACATGTTGACTGAACCATTTCCTCTTTGGCTGTTCCACACTGTTCACCTTTTATCTGCTGATTATGTGATTTGGTAGCCCTGGGTTTTGACAGTTCAGCAGGCTGATAGCTTCCCACAAAAACTTGTCTTTACTTGCACTATAGATGTAACACAATCCCCCTCAGTCTTCTGTACTCCACAGAATACAGGACCCAGGTCAAACAGTCTATCATCATATGATTTATCAGCCAAGTTCACAATTCTTTTGGTCATCTTCCATTGCACCCTCTCTAATACACTATTGTCCTGAACTGTTTGTGGTACACAGAGCGGGAACAGTGCTCCAGATGAGGCTTAACAAGGGATGAATACAATGGAACAACGACTCCAAGGTCTCTACTTTTGATATTTCTGAATATACACCCCAGGATTTTATGGCATTTCTGGGCTGTAGTCTTGAAGTGAGTGCTGAAGGACAAGTTATTTGTTACAATTACCCACAGGTTCTTTTCTTGTAGTGTTTCCTGCAATATTGTGTTACCTAATTTGTATGCTAATATGTGGATTCCTGTGTCAAGTGCATGACCACACTTTTCAGCATTAAACCTCAGTTTACTGGCATCAGCCCTGTGCTTATTTGATCAACATCATTTTGCAATTAATGACCATCTTCATTATTAACAATTGCATCTATTTTAGTATGATCTGCGTACTTATTCATCCATGATCTGTGAGAGGTCTGCATTCCTGATATAAAACTGTTGAAAGCATTGGGCCAAGACCTGACCCTGGGGTACACCGCTTGTTACACTACCCACTCTGAACTATAACCCCTTATATTCACTCTTTGTTTCCTATTACTGAGTCAAGAATTCACCTTTGATACTATATTAGGGTGTAGGCTTGTTTCAGTTAGTCTCTCAATTAATTCCTATGAGGGACAACATCAAAGACATGGGGAAAGTCCAGGTTAACTACATCCACGGACAGACCAGAGTCTAAGGCAACACTAACTGGTTCAAAAAGGTAAATAAATTTAAAAGGCATGACTTCCTGTACTAAAACCATGTTGGATGATATCAGAAAAGGCACAATGTTTAATGTGTTCTATTACTCTCTTGAATGATCCTTCCAACATTTTACCTATCACTGACGTAAGGCTGATGGGCCTATAGTTTGATATGTTCTGTCTGTCTCCTTTCTTGAAGAGTCACAGAGGCATTTCTCAAATCTGCCACTGTTATCCCTTGCTTGAGCAAGCTATTAAATAGTAGTGTTATTGGGCCTGCTACAATAATTAATCTTTAACTTTGTGTTACTCCATACTACTTCTGAATTTTGATCATTAAGGTCATTGTCCCAGTTCCATGAACTGAGATAATTCCTCATCCCTTCAAAATTTGCTTTATTGTAGCACTTCATTATGGTACTCCCTTGATTCTTTCACAGGTTGTGTCTATTCTGAAGCTGTTTGTGTGGTGATCACTACATCCCAAGATCTCCTGTATATTCACATTCCTGATGTTGTCGGAAATTACAGTACATAAAGCAAGATCTAGAGTGTTCATTCCCTTGTTGTGCCATTGATTAGTTGGCTCATATTTTTGTGTACCATAATTTCAATAAATCTTTCCTCTACTGTACTACTTCCTCTAGTGTTAAGCAACATATTTTTGGGAAGTTAAAATCACCAGTAATAGATAATCTCCATTTGGTCTGAATTTTTCTATTACATCAGGGAATCTGGTATTTTCTTCCATGTTAAACCACAGAGGTCTATAAGACAGACCTATGGTTAACTTTTTGCGTGTCAAAATGAATCTCTGCCTAGATTAGTTTGTTATCATGTTGGTTATCTAGTGCTTGGTTTACCTCAGTTACCTTCAGGTCGTTGGAGATATGAAACGCTACCCCACCTCTTTTTTGTTCTTTCTCTGTGAATTAGTGTTATCCAGGTATTTCCATTTCCCCAGTCTCCTGCTTTAAACCAGGTTTCTGTGACCCCACAGATTGTAATCTTATCCTTCTTTAGTATGTACTTCAGTTCTTCCATCTTATTTTTTAAAATCGTGCATTGATCAATAAACAGTTTAGCTCATTGCGCATGTCAGCATATTTCTTGTTCCCTTGTTTTTTTTTATTTAACTGTTTGGTCCCCACTGCCTTCTCCTGCCTACTTGGCGATGGGGACACATTGGTACTTTTGCAAGTTTTCTCCCTTGCCCTCCCCAAGGCCCCAGCACACAGCTATGTGAGCATGTGGAGGCATGCAGCACCCCATGGTGCCAGCTCAGCCCCTTCCACCTCCTGTTAACTTTTGCTGCCCCTCTTCACCTACATTACCCACTGGACCTCCACCTGGTGGGAGTGGAACTATGGGGAGGGACACCAACCACCCTCACCACCCTCGGTGAGAAGGACTGCCCATCAGCATGCTTGATCCTGCTCCATCCTCCTCACACTGGCACCTGATGACCCAAGGTCGTTCCTGAACACAGGTTGCCAGCATGGCATGAGGTGTGGTGTCCAGTGCCTCAACCCTCTGTGCCACTGGCTGGCTACCCTTCTTTGTTTTGCCAGACCTGGGTTCAATGTTTGCATTGTGCAGCTTGGTTACAAGCTGGGTCCCCTCTCCTCAGAAGATTTAGGTTAAACTATTTTTCATAGATTCTGTGAAAAGCCCCAGTTGTTTACTACCTGACCTATTCAGGTGAAGTCCATCTTTGCTAAATAGATTTTTGTTATTTATAAAGCTTTCCCAGGTTCTAATGCACTTAACTTCAATGAGGCTAAAGCTAATTTAGATACTGTACAGACTGTCACATGACAGAGTCCCTGCCTGTTTTCCAAGACTTTGTGAACTGCTAACATTAGTATACTGTAAGTCAGAAAATCTTTTTGGTTGAGGCTATTTCTGCTGTTAACTATTTTAAATATGAACAGCATGGCTTGAACTCTAATAATTCAACATCATCTTCCTTGATGCAAATGGCAGATACAACTATTAAAAAGGGTGGGTTTGCTCTTTAATGGAAAAACACTATTATCTTCCTCTCGAAAATTGTATATGTTAAATCAAATGATTAGAAGCTGTTTCTAAATGGGTCACAGATTATGATGTAATCCTGCTTGTTTATGCCTTGTATGAAAAGTAAAATTTTTAGGTATATAAAATTGAAACCTTTTCTGAATTGTGGTCCTACCATAGCCTAGTATATTATGATTTATGTCATTTTAAACCCTCTATACCTTCATCTTATACATTAATTGTATACAGTGGTAGCCAAAGATATACAGTATTGCATTATATGTAGATATATGAAACAAGGAACTATATTTTTAAATGAAATCTTAGAGGCAGTTGACATGAATAAGTCATAGCATTACTGTTTTTGTGTGTCAATATATGTTTGTTTTTTAACTCTTTTACTGCTCTGGTTGGCCAGGGCATCTCTCAGAGGGGCTCTCGCCTGCCGCTACTTCCCACCTGAGATCTCCCTCCTGGGCATCCCCCACCCAGGACCTTCCAGCCCTGGATCATTCTCCGGGGTGGGCCCACCCACCACCTGGTGGCCTATTTGTTGTTAGAGGGTTGGTCCTGGTTGGCACCATGGGATCCTGGAGGAGAGATGGTCCAGTGCTGGGGATGTGGGTTTTGGTCCCTGGAGTCTCACACCTCTCGGTCCACCAGGGATTTTTTCTTGTTGGCTTCCCTCTCAGAGTGCAGATGTGCATTGAGATCTATAATGCTGATGCTGATGTGTGCTGCTACTCCATCTCCATGTCAGTCTGCACTGCAAGTTCCTGCACTGCCCCCAGCCACCTCCAGGAGCTGCCCAGGAGTGGCGCTAATCCCAGATCCCTCCCCAGAAAGGAGAGCTGTCCTCCAGACACTTAATCCTTCCCTTCCCTGTCGACCCCCAGCGCCCAAGTCCATTCCCAAACCCAGGTCACCAGCGTGGCATGAGGTGTGGTGTCCAGTGCCTCAACCCTCAGTACCACTGGGCCAGCATGTGTCAATACATGTTGGCAAAATGGGTATACATTACATTATGGTTTATGGTTTACAACACTATTGTGTATAGTTTGCACAAAAAGCCACATGAAGAGAAACTGTGGATCTCAACATGTACATCCTGGAAGAAAGGAATGGGGGTATGATAGAGACCTACATGTACCTCAAAGGGGTGAGTAGGGTACAGTTGGGAAGTCTCTTTCTAATAAGAACAAGCACCAGGACCAATGAAGCTTGTAGTGGGGGATTCAAGAGTGATGAAGAACATCCTTTTCCTGTAGTTAATGTTAGGGTCAGCATGTTATGGACTGAAAACTCTACTGGTGTGTTTAGTATGTTATGGACCGACAGATTTTAGAAATAAAAGAAAATCTATCCTTGTTGTCAGGGTGCCTTTATAAAAGTGGATCAGCTGTTTTTGGAATGAGTAATGAGCATCTTATAAGTGTGCAGTGTTGATGTTTGCTAGACTAGACCCTGACATGTCACAGAATATTTTCCTTGTTTTGGCATTCTTACCTCTCTCTGTAGGAAAGCCCACAATTGAAGTCCCCTCCTAAAATCTCATTATGGGACTATAAAGGTAGGGCTGCTGGAGTAACTGAAACAATGCAATCCTTTCCGCTTAATTTGGCCTGCATATTCATTAAATGATATAATACATTATTGATCTTGGTATCCAGGACCAAAACCCTACCTGATACCAGATCTACCAGTTTAATCAAACAGACATCCACACTTTTAAACAATATATCCAACCCAGAAAAATTTTCGGGATCTATAGATCAATATGAAAGGCCCAGATACCAAATTTTGATGGCATGAGATACAATATTTCCAACAGTGTATGTAGACTTGTATCTTGTGGAAAGAAAATCTGGGACTGTGATGAAAGTAGATGGGACATTACAGCACTATGCTTTCTAGTACTTTCAATACTGTTGGTGTTAACCATGCTGAGAAGCAAACAGGAAGCCATAAAGAAGGAAAAAAAGAACAACTATGATCTCATGGAGGAAATTTTGTCTTTGTTTGGCTGTATCATTTTCCTTTTCCTCCCTAATTTCTTCCCAGGAGTTTTCTGGGAAGATTTGCTGTTTTAGTGAAGCAGATTCTGTGTCTGAGGGAATATCTGTGTGGGTAGAGCCCCAGGAAGAGGTGTCAGACTCATCTCCCGCGTTCCTGGAGCTTTCTGGAGGGCCTCAAACTTGTTCTCAGTAGGTAAGGGCATGTTTTAGAGATTTTGGTCAGGGAGGTTTCTTCATGTCTCCATCAGGTTATCATCCATCTTTTTCTGACTCCTGAGGGTTGGGGTTGCATGGGCACATCTATTTCTATAGAGTGTGAACGCTGTCTGCTTCAGGTAGAGAGGTTGCTGAGGCACCACATTTTTGGTAACTGCTACATCTACGATGTCAGTAGATGGGTGATATTCTTACAGCATATGAGGTTCTAGCTCTGAGGTGTCTTGTCCTGAGGGTTCCCTCATTGGGCCTGTAGGTGTTATTCTGGGGCCTGTCTCCTTAACTGGGCCTGCCTGTCTGGTGGAGTTGCTAGTCATAGTGATTATCAATCTTTGATCTTCACTATTTGTTGGATGCTCCTGGCTGTGTGCATCCCAGGAGCAGGTATTGTAAATGTGCCCTCTTGAATCACAACGGTTACATAGAAGCTCATTAGTGCAGTGAGAGGTGGTATGACCTAGATCATTACAGACAGTACATCTTAGTTTATTACAGAGGCTACTGAGATGTCAGGTCGAGCCACAATAGTAGCAGGCTTTGGGCTGGCCTGCATAAAAGGACACCCTTGTCCCTCCCAAGAAAACACAGTTAGGCAAGTGCATCAGTCCAGTCTCAGTGAAATGTATTACTACTCTGATTTGCCAACCCCTTGTCCATATTCTTTTTGAGTTCATAATTGCTTCTGTTGCTCCCAGAACATTACACCTGTGCTTGAGCCAGTACAGCAGGTCAGTAAAGCTTACTCCTTCATTTCAAAAAGGACCGTAATTGTCCAGAAAACTGGCTTTGTCAGAGGAATGGCCTCAAAGGCAGACCAAAGGGGAGACACTTTCAGTGTTTGAAATCTAACCAACATTTCTCTAGGTGGCTGTTTAGCTTAAAGCTAATGTCAAAAGTAGGCTCACCTGAGACATGGATGACTGTGTAAATTTCTGTGGCATGGAATCCCATGGATTCTTATTAGGATTTTGCCACATAAACCCTTTCTGGAAACAAGTCCAAGCCTCTATTATGCAGAAGGCATACAGCATTATGACACTTGGTTCTGAAGAAGTAAGCATATGGCCTTGATGCTGAATCACCCTGTGGGTGCCTGTGGGAGCCTCCTCTTTGTGAACCAGGAGTATTGTTGGGAACAGAACCCACTGTTGGAGTAGTGTCTGTGCTCAGCGTGGTATACCTGTGGTTGGTTTCCTTGGTAGTTTCTGACTGTACTGAGGAGCAGCCATCAGGGGATGATTTCAGGTGTAATACTGGGTTCTGAGTAAGGTTGAATTCTTTTGGAAGGGAGAGTGGTAAGCGGTGGCCTTGATTGATCTCCTCCATCTCTGTATCTGAGACCTGGGGAGACATATTTGCTGATGCAGTACCAACAGAAAGCTGTAGTCAGTTCCAGCCACTACAGACATCTCACAGGATTCTGGTGCTCTCTCAAAGGTCTCGATCTGTTGTTACAAATCTGCTCTGCATTTGAGTTACAGCTCTTCCTCTAGTACTAATGCCTGGAGCACTCTTTCTTTTCAGCAGTTTACAACCCTGTTTGGCTGTCTGTAGAGGCTCATTTACCACTTTTCTGTTCTGTCTCTGGAGTGCTAATTTGCACGGAAACTGCAGCAACTGTCTTGGTAGGATCCTTGTTTTTCTAACTGCACAGTGGCATATAAAAGTCATGGTCTCTGGTATCACTGAGTCTGGGGAGGAGACCTTCCCTCCTGCCTCCTAAACATCTGTCCTCTCTGCTGTAGATTCTGGGGTGGCCATCCTGTCAACCAGCAGCTCTTCCTACTGGAAGAGTAGGGAATTTTATTACGTACAAAAACAGAACAAAGTAACATACAGAACATCTGTCTTACTTCACATAACCAATAATACAGGTAGCAATTCATTGATCTATTTCTAAGTCTGTATAAGTTTATATTCTTTAGTATCAACACTTGTTCTAACTTCCTTTTATCTTATATATTGATACATAATATACTGTACATGGGAAGTGGCTTTGTTTCCATAGTTCCTGTATAATAAGACAAAGTGGGTTAACATTTCCAAATGTTACTGACTGGTTACCATGCATACTACAGCTACATTACCAGACATGTTGTAAAATCTCAGTACACCTTTTCCATTTTTTTCCACACTGGTGTTGGGAGTGTTGACTGATGAAATAAACTCTGTTTTTGTAATTTCTTCTCTATCTGTCTTATGACCATTTATGGTGATGTATTAAATTGTAATACATACTTACATCTTGTTTACCATAAAACAAACTTAATGCATGTGAATATGAGTCTCAATGTTTCTTCTTCTATGTCATTCAAATTGCTCATATACCCTGTAATGACATGGCTGTATGTGGGTCTATTCAGTTTCTATTCTGACACCTGTTTGCCAATAGGTTCCAAAATGATTTTACATAAGTACAGTCAATAAAGAAATGTACCAAGGTTTCCTCCTGTTGGTGACCCTTCAGTCGGGGACATTCTTTCTTCCTGTTTTTACGTTTATGATTACCCTTAACCCCAATCTGCCATGTTCACATAACCAAACTATGTCCCACATCCTTGGTGGAGTCCTCTTGTCTTTAGGGTTTATTAAATGTAACCTTCCATCTTTTAAGTTCTAAATAGTACTTCTCTTTTAATGGGGTTCAAATGGCTTCCCACCCCATTTGAAAATTAAACTGCAAAATTTAACATCTAAGTGAGCTGGTGGGGGATAGACGGCACTCAAAAGGTGAAAATTGGCAATAGAAAGGTTTTAATCAGCAGGATTTTCTTTTTTTGTTGCCACATTTTCCATTTCTGTACTTTCTCAACACATTGTTGTACCTTCAATGTCCAGTTACATTCTATTACATCTCCTCCCAAAAGTAACCCTAACAATAGTTCTTAGAGTTTGTCACAGTGAGCCTCCCAAATCCATAGAAAAGATTTTAAGCCTCCCCTGAAACTGAAATAATCTTGGCCTCCCTAATGGAAAATAACATACTGTACTTTGTGCAGTACACCATGAATAAATTTAAACCCCTTTGAGTACTTTGGTCACATTCAGCTCCTTGTCTTATACTGATGTGGGACCTTTGAAAAAGAGCTCCTGTGCTCAAAGTTGTTATCTTAATAACAAATAAATAAAATAAACAAATATTATTATTCAGCTTATTGTAAGACCCCCATAGGCCAGCCTACTTGGTCTGCTATTTTCCTTCTTGAACCATTGTTACCCCTTGTTGCAGTACCTTCATGGGTCAGACTACTTTCTCTGTTTCCTCTCATGAAAACCTTCCTACATACTTTGCCTCTCCTCCTCCTCCTTTCCTGCTCCTAAGCAACTTTTCTGGGATTACTTTGCTCCTTCCTGCTGTTGCACTTAGCACTTCTATGCTGCTCAACCCTTGCATTTGGGCTGTTCTGCCATCAGTCTACAAATTGATCAGTTACCACCACTCATTATTTATTGTTCATATCTGTTTGCACTATTGTTCTTGTGTATTTCTTGATTGTTTTGCAGTTACCTTTTGAAATGTAATCACTCCCTACCCTTCCCAGGTATACCTGAAATGTGCCTTGGCTCATTCACCTTCCCTTGTCACCTATTAGTAAATAAACATATAAAATTCACCTACTGTTATCCTCTTTTAGTTTGCTTCATCTCTTCACACAAAATATATAAAACTCAAAATTTAAATACAATACTTTCTCAGACCTGCTTGAGCCTCCCTGGAATAGGTGGGGCCTCCCCAGGAGGCTGGCCTCATCATTTGAGAACCCCTGCCTTAGTATATTTATATCTTCTGCTGACATCCCAATACAGTTTATTTCAGCTATATTTGCCATATTATCACTTATAATATAGCCTTGACTTTTATTTGTATTAATGGAATACCTGATATTAATGCAAAACCCTGTATGGCTTCTAATGCTCTTTCTGCTACCTCTGTATCTCATGAAAGGAGACAAATATCATCTGGATATGCTATTATTTTATTCACTTAACCAAGATGATGTAAATGCATACTATGTATAGTGGTGGCTTGTTGTATCATTCAGCGTATTGGGTCTATACAAAAAAATAGAGCAAGGCTCAGTGGACACCCTTGTCTTATTCCTTGATTTATTTCAACATGGGGTCCTAGATAACCATTAATCAATGGTTTTGTAGCAGCTATGTTGAATACTGCTGATATCCACTGTATGAAAGGATCTGGTAAACCATATTTAACCAATACTTTTTGCAGATAGAAATGTGAAATTTTGTTGAAAGCCTGCTCTTGATCTAGACTTAATGTGTATCCATTTAGTGTTTTGTTGTCTCCTAAGGCTACTATTTCCCTTATCAGAAAAAGATTATCCTGGATATTTCTCCCTGAACCGAACATATTTGTCCTACTTCAATAAGTTGTGGTGCTACTCTTGCTCATCTTTTAGTCAGAATTTTCATTAAGATCTTTAAATCTGTATGCATCATATTAGTGGTCTCCAGTTTCTTAAAACCTCCCTATCCTATTTTTTATAAATTAAAATCTGAATGGATAGTTCCAGTTGTGGGGTTATAGCCCCTCAGTTAATATACTATTAAATAATACTGTCAGTATGTCTAATACATCTGGTGCCATAACTTTATAAAAAATTTGGGGAGTCCATCTGGGCCTGGGGTAGTGTTATTGTTTAAGGCTTTAATCACTACCTCTATTTCTAGTTTAGTGATAGGACACATTAAATGTATACAGTCCTCTTTACCACTTTCAGTGTTTCTAGATTCTGTAGAAAATTATCTAGGGCTGTTTCTTCCAGTGCAGGATCTTGATATAGGGTTGTTAGATATTGCTCTACAGTGTCTAGGTTTCTCCCTGGTTGTAGCCTCTGTTCCCTTTGGAGTGTTTAAGCTGTCCATGATTCTTTGCTTGCTGTGCTTTTACAGCTATCATACATATTCCCTACCCTGTTTTCCTGGGTGGCTATTCTATGTTCATACAATAAGGATGAGGCCCTATTATACTGTAGCTTCTCCATTTCTTCTTTTAAAGTTTGTATTTGAGGGTCATACTCATGGTACACCTCATTCACTCTGCTAATAATTTTATAATATTGTGCCTTAATTGTGAGGTATCTTTTGTAGTGTCTAGCTGACAGTGCTGCAGCACGGCTTTGTAAAGGGTTTTTATGTCTTTTTTGTTCCTAACTACCATCTACTCAGGTTATCTTCCATGCATGCCATGGATTTTTTGTTTCTAATAGCTCCCATAATTTTATTCTTATATCTTGTGAGGTTAAGGTAGTTGTGTTCAGTTTCCAGTAGCCTTCCCTGATGTCATATTCTCATTCTGGCTAAGGGTGATCTGTACAATAGGATGGCCTAAATTTCCACTGGTATAACATGTGCACTATTTACTGTTAAGAGTCTAGATACAAAAATATAATCTATTCTTGTAGCTAGAGTACTTTTATAAAATGTATAACCCCTGTCTTATGTATACCTCTGTATGCATCTACAGGTCCTCTTCTTCTATAATTTTATACAAAGCATTAGAATCACAATATGTTTTCCCTTTAGCTTCTGTATCAGCAATGATTCAGTTGAAATCTCCTGCCCATATCAGTTTTCTAGTGGTCATCAGATATGGTTTAAATAAATTAAATAAATCAACCCTTTCTTTCTTGGTCTGGGGAGCATATGAATTAATTTCCCCCTACTATATTGTTAAAGGTAAAATCTAGCAGCGGGCTCTCCCAGGTATAATATCCACTAGTTTTGTCACATTATCATTATATCCTTTAAAAAGACCCCCACTCCATCACATCTTTCAAGTCCCATGGAGTAGAAGGAAGAGCCCCAGACCCATGCTCTCGTTGCTGCAGTAACATTCATTATGGAGTGTAGCCTTGTATCCTGTAGTAACATGCATCTATATTTTGGTCTTTGATTATGGAGAAGGTTACTGCCTTCTCCTATTGTTTGTTATGCTATTCATGTTTAGGGTTGCTACTTTAAGCATGAATGGGGCACTCATTTATAAATCTCAAGTAGAGAGGGAAGGGTTTCATAATTTGTCACCAGATTTACCCAATCGATTACTCCGTCTAGTTCTGTAGCCTGTTTTTTCTTTTGTCGAGCTTCTTTCACTTTAAGGGAAGAGTGTCACCTTCTGAATCTGTAGACATCCCTTGCTGGGATGAGATAGTGGTTGAGTTTTCAAAATCAGTTTCATGATCTTTCTCAGATGGTTGTAACACCTCATATTTGTTTTCTCAGCCATATCCCAATTTATACTTTTCCCAAGATGTATATGCATTCTGTTCCTGCCTTAACCCAATTTGTATTTTCCCAGACTGTAATATTCTGCTCTTCTAGCCATAGCCCAATGTATTCTTTTCTTAGGCTGTAATGTTGTGCTCTATCATCCATAGCTGAGTTATACTTTTCCCAAGAAATATATGCATTCTGTTCCCTCAGAGTCCAATTTGAGCTTTTCTCAGGCTGTAATTTTGTACTCTTCCAGCCATAGCCAGATTTAAACCATTCCTAGGGTGTAATTTTGTGCACTTCCACCCATAGTCCAATTTACACTTTTCCTATGCTGTTATTTTGTGATTTTCCAGCAAAGGTTCATTGCATTCTTTCCCAGGCTGTAATTGTGTGTTGTTCCAGCAAATCTCAATTTATTCTTTTCCCAGGCTTCAGTTTTGTGCTGTTCCAGCCATAGCTCAATTTACACTTTTCCCAGGCTGTGAATTTGTGCTTTTCCAGCCATATCCCAATTTATACTTTCCAAGATGCATATGCATTCTTTGACTGCCTTAGCCCATTTTATACTTTTCCCAGGCTTTAATTTTGTGCTCTTTCAGCTATAGTCCAATTTGTACTTTTGCATTGCTGCAATTGTGTACTCTTCCAGTCATAGTCCAATTTATACTTTACCAAGCTAGAATTGTGTGCTCTTCCAGCTATAGCACAATTTATTATTTTCTCAGGCTGTATTTTTGTGCTTTTTCATCCATAGCTGAATTTATACTTTTCCCAAGAAGTATATGCATTCTGTTCCTGCGTAGCTCTATTTATACTTTTCTCAGGCTACAATTTTATGCTCTTGCAGCCATAGCCCAATTTATACTTTTCCCAGGCTGTAATTTGTGGTCTTCCAGCCATAGCCCAATTTATACTTTTCACAGGCTGTAATGTTCTGCCTTTTAGCCATAGCCCAATTTATTACTTTGTCAGGCTGTATTGTTGTGCTCTATCATACATTGCCCAATTTATCCTTTTCCCAAGAACTATATGCATTCTGTTCCTGCTGTAGCCTAATTTGAACTTTTCTTAGGCTGTAATTTTGTGCTATTCCAGCCATAGCCCAAGTGATACTTTTAACAGCCTTTAATTTTGTGCTTTTCCAGCAATAGCACAATTTATACTTTTCCCAGGCAGTGATTTTGTGCTCTTCCAGCTATAGCCCAATTAGAACTTTTCACAGGCTATAATGTTGTACTCTTCCAGAGATAGCCCAATTTATACTTTTTACAGGTCTAATTTTGTGCTTTTCCAGCCACAGCTCAGTTTATTCTTTTCTCAGGCTCTAATGTTTTGCTTTATCAATTATAGCTCAATTTGTACTTTTCCCAAGAAGTATATGCATTCTGTTCCAACCGTAGCCCAATTTGAACTTTCCTCAGGCTGTAATTTGGTGCTGTTCTAGCCATAGCTCAATTTACACTTTTCCCAGACTGTGAGTTTGTGCTTTTCCAGCAAATGGTTAATTTATACATTTCCCATGCTGTAATTTAGTAGTCTTCCAGCCATAGCCCAATTCTACACTTTTCCCATGCTGTACTTTTTGTGCTTCCAGACATAGACCAATTTATATTTTTCCCAGGCTGTAATATTGTGCTATTCCAGTCATAGTCCATTTTATTCTTTTCCCAGGCTATAATTTTGCACTATTCCAGTCATAGTCCAATTTATTCTTTTCTCGGGTAGTAATTTTGTGCTCTTCCAGCCTTACCCCATTTTAGACTTTGCCCAGGCTGTAATATTCAGCTTTTCCAGCCATAGCCCAATTTATACTTTTCCAGGAGTAGATTTTGTGCTCTTCCAGCTATTGCCAAATCTATACTTTTCCTAGGCTGTTATTTTGTTGTCTTCCAGCCACAGTCCAATTTAAACTTTTACCATGCTGTTATTTTGTGATCTTAAAGCCAAAGTTCATTTAATTTTTTTCCCATGCTGTAATTGTGTGCTCTTCCCCCTTAGACCAATTTGTACTTTTCTCATGCTGTTATTTTGTACTGTTCCAGGCATAGCCCACTTCAGACTTTTCCCCAGCTGCAATTTTGTGCTCTTCCAGCCATAGCACAATTTATACTTTCAGGTTGCAATGTTGTGCTCTTTCAGCCATAGCACAATTTATACTTTTTTAGGCTGCAACATTGTGCTGTTGCAGCCATAGCCCAATGTATTTATTTATTGAATTTTGTTGACCTGTAAGCCCACTGGGCCTAGAAGTCCCTTTTTCAGGGGCGAGTGGGGAGGGGGTACAGATGGTAAGCAGCTGAAATTGAACCAGATTAAGCTGTGTGGTATTTTTAGTGAAATGGGAGAAATTTGCAAGGACACCGGGAAATTCCCTACTCTTTTTAATAAGTGCCATGGGATCTTTAACATCCACCTGAACTACCACCAATCCAAGCAGATGGGACCCAATTAATACTTTTCCAGGCTGTAATTTTGTGCTTTTCAGCCATAATCCAATTTATACTTTTCCCAGGCTGTAATTCTGTGCACTTCCAGTCATAGTCCAATTTACGCTTTTCCATGCTGTTATTTTGTGATGTTCCAGCAACAGCCCAATTAATACTTTACCAAGGCTTTAATTTTGGGCTCTTCCAGCCATAGACCAATTTATACTTTTCCCAGGCTGTCATTCAGTGCTCATCCAGCAAAAGCCCAATTTATATTTTCCCATACTGTAATTTTATACTGTTCCAGCCATAGCCCAAATTATACATTCCCCATGCTGTAATTTTGCACTCTTCCAGCCGTACCACAATTTATACCTTTCCACGCTCTAATTTTGTGGTCTTCTAGACACAACCCAATTTATATTTTCCCAGGCTGTAATTTGTGCTATTCTACCCATAGCCCAAGTTATACTTTTCCAAGACTGCAATTTTGCTCACTTCCTGAAAAGGCCAATTTATACTGTTCCTATGCTGTAATTTTATTTTTGTTCGAATCATGACAATTTATACATTTCCTAGGTTATAATTTTGTTCTCTAGCTACAGCCCAGTTTATACTTTCATAGGCTGTACTTGTGCTCATCTAGCCAAAGGGCAATATATGCCTTTTGCTGGCTGTAATTTTGTGCTCTTCCAGCAATAGCTGAATTTACTGAATTTATACTTTTCACAGGTTGCAACTTTGTCCTCTTCCAGCTATAGGCCAATTTGTTTATTTCACAGACTGTAATTTTGTACATTTCCAGCCATTTTCCATTTTATGCTTTTCAGAGGCTCTTATTTTGTGCTCTTCCAGTCTTAGCTAAATTATACTTTTGCCTGGCTGTAATTGTGTGCTCTTCCAGTCATAGCCCAATTTATTAATTTCAGAGGCTATAATTGTGTGCTCTTCCAGCCATAGCTCAATTTATTCTTTTCCCAGGCTATAATATTCTGGTCTTGCAGCCATAGCCCAATTTATACTTTTCTGAGCTTGTGATGTTGTACTGTATCATCCATACCCCAATTTATACTTTTCCCAAGATGTAAATGCATTCTATTCCTGCCTTAGCCCAATTTGAACTTTTCTCAGGCCATAATTTTCATGTTCCAGCCACAGCCCAATTTATACTTTTCCCAGGCTGTGATTTTGTGCTCTTCCAGCAAAGGCTAATTTATTCAGTTCCTATGTTGTAATTTAGTATTCTTCCAGCCATAGCCAAATGTATACTTTTCACAGGCTGCAATTTTGTGATCTTCCAACCATAGCCCAATTTATACTTTTCCCAGGCTGTAATTTTGTGCTCTTCCAGCCTTAGCCCAATTTGAACATTTCACTGGCTGTTATTTTTGTACTCTTCCAGCATAGCAAAAATATATACTGTTCCAAGGCTGTCATTCTGTGATCATCCAGCCATAGCCCAATTTCTAATTTTTCCATGCTGTAACTTTGTGCTCTACAGCAAAATCACAATTTATACTTTTCCCATGCTGTCATTTTGTACTCTTCCAGCCGTAGCAAAATTTTTACTTTTCCCATGCTGTTATTTTGTACTCTTCCAGACATAGCCAAATTTATATTTTTCCCAGGCTGTAATTTTGTGCTATTCTACCCAGAGCCAAGTTGTACTTTTTCATGCTGAAATTTTATGCACCTCCTGAGAAAGCCCAATTTATAAATTTCCCAGGCTGTAATTTTGTTTTGTTTGAGCCACAGACAATTTCTTCTTTTCCTAGGCTATACTTTTGTTCTCTTCTAGTCATAGCCCAGTTTATATTTTTCACTGGTAGTAATTATGTGCCCTCCAGCAAAGCCCAATTTCTACTTTTCCCATGCTGTAATTTTGTACTCTTCAGCCATAGCTCTATTTATACTTTTCCCATGCTGTAATTTTGTACTCTTCCAGCCATAGCCCAATTTATACTTTTCCATACTCTAATTTTGTGCTCTGTTTTTCCCAGGCTGTAATTTTATACCTTCGAGCGAGCCCAGTTTAAACTTTCACAAGCTGCAATTTTGTGCTCATCCTGGAAAAGCCAAATATATACTTTCCTATGCTATAATTTTGTACTATTCCAGCTGTAGCAAAATTTGATTTTGTGCTCTTCCAGCCATAGCCTGATTTTTATTTTTCCCAGGATGTAATGTGTGCTATTCCACCCATATCCAAGTTACTTTTCCTAGGCTGCAATTTGCACACTTCCTGAAAAAGCCCAATTTATACTTTTCACAGGCTTTAATTTTGTGCTCTTCCAGCAATAGCTCAATTTATACTTTCACAGGCTTCAGTTTTGTGCTCTTCCAGCCAAAGCCCAGTTTATACTTTTCATAGGCTACATACGTGTGCTCTTCCAGTCATAGCTCAATTTATACTTTTCTCGAGGTCCAGCTTGATTTTGTGCTCTTTCAGCCATATACCAATTGATACTTTTCTAATGCTGTAATTGTGTGTCTTCTAGATTTACACTAGTTAGTACTTTTCCTAAGTTGTAAAATTCTGCTCTTCCAGCCATAGCAGAATGTATTCTTTTCTCATGCTGTAATGTTTCCATCATCCATAGCCCAATTTATACTTTTTCCCAAGATGTAATTGCATTCTATTCCTGCCTTATCCCAATCTGAACTTTTCTCAGGCTGTCATTTTGTACTCTTCCAGCCATAGCCCAATTTATACTTTTTCCAGGCTGTAATTTTGTGCTGCTCCAGTCATAGCCCTATTTATACTTTTCCCAGGCTGTGACATGTGTGCTCTTCCAGCCATAGCCCAAGTTATACTTTTCCCAGGCTGTAATTTTGTGCTGCTCCAGCCATAGCCCAATTTCTACTTTTTCCATGCTGTAATTTTGTACTCTTCCAGCCATAGCCCAATTTATACTTTTCCCAGGATGTCACTCTGTGCTCATCCAGCCATAGCCCAATTTCTACTTTTCACATACTTTAATTTTGTTCTCTTCCAGCCATAGCCCAATTTATACTTTTCCCATAATGTAATATTTACTGTTCTTGCCATAACCCATTGTATACTTTTCTCCTGCTATAATTTTGTGCTCTTCCAGACATAGCCCAATTTATTCTTTTTCCATATTCTAATTTTGTCCTTTTTCAGACATATTCAATTTATACTTTCCCAGGCTGTAATTTTGTGCTATTCCACCCATAGACCAAGTTATACATTTCCCACGCTGCAGTTTTGTACATTTCTGGAAAAGCCTAATTTATACTTTTCCCAGGCTATAATTTTGTTTTCTTTTAAAGCCAGAGCTGAATTTCTACTTTTCCTAGGCTATAATTGGTTCTCCTCCTGCTATAGTCCCATTTATACTTTTCTCAGGCTGTAATTCTGTGCTCATCCAGCAAAAGGCCAATATATGCCTTTCCCAAGCTGTAATTTGGTGCTGTGCCAGCCATAGCCCAATGTATACTTTTCACAGGCTGCACATTTGTGCTCTTCCAGATTTCCCAATTTATACTTTTCCTAGGCTGTAATTGTGTGCTCTTCCAGCAATTGCCCAATTTGTTCTTTTCTCAGACTGTAAATTTGTACTCTTCCAGAATTGCCCAATTTATACTTTTCCCAGGCTGTAATTGTGTGCTCTTCCAGCAATTGCCCTATTTGTTCTTTTTCCAGACTGTAATTTTGTGCACTTCCAGACTTGCCTAATTTATACTTTTCCCAGGCTGTAATTGTGTGCTCTTCCAGCAATTGCCCAATTTGTTCTTTTCCCAGACTGTAATTTTGTGCACTTCCAGAATTGCCCAATTTATACTTTTCAGAGGCTCTTATTATGTACTCTTCCAGCCATAGCCCAATTCATACTTTTGCCTGGCTGTAATGGTGTGATCTTCCAGTCATAGTCCAACTAATTCTTTTCCCAGGCTATAATTGTGTCCCTACCCTGCCTTAGCCTATCTGAACTTTTCTAAAGCTGTAATTTTGTACCTTCCAGCCATATACCAATTTATACTTTTTTCAAGGCTGTGATTGTGTGCTGTTCCAGCAAAAGCCTAATTTTTACATTTCCTATGCCTTAATTTAGTACTATTCCAGCCATAGCACAATTTATATTTTCATAGGTTGCAATTTTGTGCTGTTCCAGCCATAGCCCATTTACACTTTTCCCAGACTGTGAGTTTGTGCTTTTCCAGCAAATGGCTAATTTACACATTTCCCATGCTGTAATTTTGTGCTCTTCCAGACATAGTCTTATTTATACCTCCCAGGCTGAAATTCGTGCTCATCCAGCAAAAGCCCAATATATACCTTTCCCAAGCTGCAATTTTGTGCTCTTCTCACTACAGCCCAATTTGTACTTTTCAGATGCTGTTATTTAGTGCTCTTGTGGTCATAGTCCTATTTATTCTTTTTCCGGCTGTAATTGTGGGCTCTTCCATATATAGCATTATTTATTCTTTTCTGAGGCTGTAATTTTGTGCTTTTTCAGCTGTATGCCAATTTAGTTTTCTTAGACTGTAATAGTCTGCTCTTTGAGCCCATAGCCCAATTTATACTTTTCCTAGGCTGTAGTTTTGTGTTTTTCCAGCCATAGCCCAATTTGTACATTTCCTAGGCTGTAATTTAATGCACTTCCAGCCGTAGCACAATTTACACTTTTCCCATGCTGTGATTTTGTGATCTTTCAGCCATTGTTCATTGTTATTCTTTTCCCAGGCTGTAATTTTGTTCTCTCCCAGCAGTAGCTCCAATTTATACTTTTCCCATAATGTAATGTTTACTGTTCCAGCCATAACCCATTTTATACTTTTCCCTGCTATAATTTTATGCTCTTCCAGACACAGCCGATTTATTCTTTTCCCATACTCTAATTTTGTGCTTTTTAGACATAGCCCAATTCATATTTTCTCAGGCAGTAATTTTGTGCTATTCTACCCATAGACAAAATTATACGCTTCCCAGGCTGCAGTTTTGCTCACTTCAGGAAAAAGCCTAATTTATACTTTTCCCAGACTGTAATTTGGTTTCTTTTTAAAGCCAGAGCTGAAGTTCTACTTTTCCTAGGCTATAATTTGGTTCTCCTCCAGCCATAGTCCGTTTATACTTTCACAGGCTGTAATTTGTGCTTATCCAGCAAAAGGCCAATATATGCCTTCCCAAGCTGTAATTTTGTGTTGTGCCAGCCATAGCCCAATGTATACTTTTCACAGGCTGCAAATTTGTGCTCTTCCAGAATTGCCCAATTTATACTTTTCCTAGGCTGTAATTGTGTGCTCTTCTAGCAATTGCCCAATTTGTTCTTTTCACAGACTGTAATTTTGTGCACTTCAGAATTGCCCAATTTATACTTTTCAGAGGCTCTTATTATGTACTCTTCCAGCCATAGCCCAATTTATACTTTTGCCTGGCTGTAATGGTGTGCTCTTCCAGTCATAGTCCAACTAATTCTTTCCCAGCCTATAACTGTGTTCTATTCTTGCCTTAGCCCTATTTGAACTTTTCTCAAGCTGTCATTTTGTACTTTTCCAGCCATAGCCCCATCTATACTTTTCCAAGGCTGTGATTTTGTGCTGTTCCAGCAAAAGTCTAATTTTACATTTCCTATACCTTAATTTAGTACTGTTCCAGCCATAGCACAATTTATATTTTCACAGTCCCAGACTGTGAGTTTGTGCTTTTCCAGCAAATGGCTAATTTACACATTTTCCATGCTGTAATTTTGTGCTCTTCCAGCCATAGTATTATTTATACCTCTCCCAGGCTGAAATTTTGTGCTCATCCAGCAAAAGCCCAATATATGCCTTTCCCAAGCTGCAATTTTGTGCTCTTCCAGCAATTGCCCAATTTGTTCTTTTCACAGACTGTAATTTTGTGCACTTCCAGAATTGCCCAATTTATACTTTTCAGAGGCTCTTATTATATACTCTTCCAGCCATAGCTCAATTTATACTTTTCCCAGGCTGTAGTTTTGTGCTTTTCCAGCCATAGCCTGATTTATACATTTCCTAGGTTTCAATTTCATGCACTTCCAGCCATAGCACAATTTACTCTTTTCCCATGCTGTGATTTTGTGATCTTGGCTATTGTTCAGTTTTATTCTTTTCCCAGGCTGTAATTGCGTGCTCTTCCAGCCATAGTCCAAATGATTATTTTTCAGGTTGTAATGCTGGGCTCTATCATCCATAGCCCAATTTATACTTTTCCAGGCTGTCATTCTGTGGTCTTCCAAACATAGTCCAATTTCTACTTTTCCCACTCTGTAACTTCATGCTCCTCCAGCAAAAGTCCAATTTATACATTTCCCATGCTGTAATTTTGTACTTCTTCCATCCATAGCCCATTTTATACTTTTCTCATGCTGTAATTTTCGCTCTTCCAGCCATAGCCCAATTTATACTTTTTCAGGCTGTAATTTTCTCTTTTAGACATAGAACAATTTATACTTCTCAGAATCTGTAATTTAGTGCTCCTCCAACAAAAGCCAATACATGCTTGTCCCATGCTGTAATTTTGAGCTCTTCTAGCCTTAGTCCAATTTAAACTTTTCTCAGGCTGTGATTCTCACTGTTCAAGCCATAGCCCATTTTATTCTTTTCACAGGCTGTAAGTATGTGGTCTTCCAGCATAGCCCAATTCTGTTTTTCACAGGCTGTAGTTTTGTGCTCTTCTAGCCACAGCCCAATTTATGCTTTTTGTCTGTCAGTAATTGTGTGCTCTTCCAGCCTTAGACCAATTTATAGTTTTCCTAGACTGTAACTGTCTGCTCTTCCAGCCACAGCTCAATTTATACTTTTGTCTGTCAGAAATTGTGTGCTCTTCCAGCCTTAGCCCAATTTATACTTTTCCAGGCTGTAATATTGTGCTGTTCCGCCATACAATAATTTATACCTTTCACATGCTGTGATGTTCTGCTCTTCCAGCCATAGCCCAATTTATAATTTTCCCAGACAGTAATTGTGTGCTCTTCCAGACATGGCCCATTTTAAACTTTTCTCAGGCTGTTATTTTGTACTCTTCTAGTCGAGCCCAATTGAAACTTTTCTCAGGATGTTATTTTGTACTCTTCCAGCCATCACCCAATTTCTACTTTTCAAATGCTGTAATATTTTGTCTTCCAGTCATTGCCCAGTTTATACTTTCCCAGCCTGTAATGTTGCGCCCTTCCAGCCATAGCCCAGTTTATATTTTTCATGTGCTGCAATTTTATGCTCCTTCAGCAAAAGCCCAATATATACTTTTCATGGGCTGTAATGTTGTGCTCTTGTGGTACAACTCAATTTATGCTTTTTTCAGGCTTTACTTTTGTGCTATTCCAGTAACAGATGAATTTATACTTTTCAAAGGCTATAATTTTGTGCTATTCCCACCATACAATAATGTAAACCTTTCACATGCTGTAATTGTGTGCTCTTACAGATATAGCCTAATTTATAATTTTTCCAGACTGTAATTGTGTGCTCTTCCAGTCATACCTCAATTTATACTTTTCCCAGGCTGTGATTTTGTGCTCTTTGAGCCATGTCCCAATTTATACTTTTCCAGGCTGTAATTTTGTGCTGTTCCCACCATACAATATTTTATATATTTCAAATGCTGTGATGTTCTCCCTTCCAGCCATAGTCCAATTTATACTTTTCCCAGAGAGTAACTGTGTGCTCTTCCAGCCATAGCCAATTTAAACTTTTCCCATACTGTAATTTTGTGCTCTTCCAGCCAAAAGCCTAATTAAGCAATAATGCATGACAGGGTGTGGGTTGTACTGGGACCTCACACTTGGGTGTCAGCCAGCCACAGGCCGAAGTGCATCCAACTGCCCCAGAAGTGAGGTTATCCCAGCAGAACCATCACCCTGGAGTGTATTATTGGTATTATACAATGGCTCATTTATTACTGGGAGATAAACTTAGGAAATCTTTTTTCTGTTGATTCTTAGGTCATTTATAAATGTGGATGTATATGTATAGAAAAATAGCTCTGTTTTGGCCACTAGTTGGTGTTGCTGGTATATCAGTGGCTCTGTGTCTTAACCTGGCTGCTCCCCACAGACAGTTTTCTGTTGGTGTTCTTGTTCACTGTTTCCACCCCCAGTTTTGTTTTCTATTTTTCTTTTGTTTGTTTTTGTGGTACTTTGCTTTCCTTTCCCAATCTAACGTCCCCATGGGCTTTATTTTAACCAGTCCCACTGCCTGTTATTTGATGAGGTGACTTGTATGGTGATGCCACGCATAGGGAACAAGTGAGCTAAGGGAGCAGACTTCCAGTGTTCTGAAATGGGTCAGTAAGTGCTGGTATGCTCTGAGGGTGAAATTTAGTTTTTATTTGATTTGTACAATTTGTGAATATTTATCACTGGTACTCCGTGTGGCTTTCTGTGGATCAGCTGGCCTCATGCTTTGAGTTTCAGCGAAGTGAGTGTGTGCATAACAGTTGTTTCAGCTGCAATGTAAGGAAAGTTATCATTGCAATGAAGAAAAATGGTTAGAGTTAGTGTTTGCTTTTTTGCTAGAGTGGCAAGGGTCAGGAAAATGCTAATGCTGGTGATGGCAGAGTTTACGAGGTTTGTTCTCTTGACAGCACTTCAATGTGGGAGCGAGACAGTACAGGAGTAGCAGTCAGTGTGTGGACCAATATTTTAAAGTTAACTCTTGCCATTTGTGCCCGATCTTCATACAGTGAGGTTGTGTTGCATAACCTCACTGGTGAAGATGGGCACTGACCAATGAGATTGCAGCATTTTTTTCATGCCATTGTATAATTTATACTTTTCCATTCTGTGATTTTGTGCTCCTGCAACAAAAGCCCCAAATATACTTTTCTCAGGCTGTAATTTTGTGCTCATCCAGCAAAACCCCAATACATACCTTTCCCAGGCTGCAATGTTGTGCTAGTCCCACTAGAGCCCAATTTGTACTTTTCACTGGCAGTAATTCTGTGCTCTTCCAGCTATAGCCTAATTTATACTTTTTCCAGACAGCAACTTTGCTATTGCAACCATTGCCAAATTTATACTTTTCAGAGGCTATTATTTTGTGTGCTTTCTGCCACAGCCCAATTTATACTTTCCTCTGTCTGTAATTGTGTGCTCCTCTAGCCATAGTCCAATTTAAACTTTCTCAGGCTATTATTTTCTGCTCTTCCAGCTATGGTCCAATTTATACTTTTCCCAGTATGTAATTGTGTGCTATTCCAGCCTTAGCCCAATTTGAACTTTTTTCAGGCTGTAATTCTGTGCTGTTCCAGCCATAGCCAAATTTATACTTTTGCCTGGCTGCAATGTTGTGCTCTTCCAGCCATAGCCCAATTTTACTTTTCCCAGGCTGTAATTCTGTGCACTTCCACCCATAGTTTAATTTATACTTTTTCCATGCTGTAATTTTGTGCTCTTCCAGCCTTATCCAATTTTAACTTTTCTCAGGCTGTATTTCTGTAGTCCTCTAGCCCTAGACAATTTATACTTTTCCAAGGGTGTAATTTTGTGCTTTTCCAACCATAGCCCAATTTATACTTTTCCCAGGCTGAAATTTAGTGCCCATCACAAAGCACAAATATATACCTTTACCAAGCTGTAATGTTGTGCTCTTTCAACCATAGTCCGATTTATACTTTTCCCAGGCTGAAATTTAGTGCCCCTCTAGCAAAAGCCCAATATACACCTTTTCCAGGCTATAATGTTGTGCTCTTCCAGCCATAGCCCAATTGATACTTTTCCCAGGCTGTAATTTTGTGCTGTTCCCACCATACAATAATTTATGCCTTTCACATGTTGCTGTGTTCTCCTCTTCCAGCTATAGCCTGATTTACACTTTTCCCGGACAGTAATTGTGTGCTGTTCCAGCCATAGCCCAATTTAAACTTTTCTCATGCTGTTATTTTGTACTCTTCCAGGGTCACCCAATTTAAACTTTTATGAGGCTGTTATTTTGTACTTTTAAAACCATAGCCCATTTTATACTTTTCCCATCTGTAATATTCTGCTCTTGCAGCCATAGTCCAGTTTGCACTTTTCTCATGCTGTAATTTTGTGCTCTTCCAGCCTTATTCAATTTGAACTTTTCTCAGGCTGTATTTTTGTGCTCTTCTAGCCCTAGCTCAATTTATACTTTTCTACTGTAATTTTGTGCTCTTCCAGAAATAGCCAATTTATACCTTTTCCAGGCAGAAATATTATGCTCATCAATCAAAAGCCTAATATATACCTTTTCAGGCTATACTTTGGTGCTGTCCCAGCCATAGATCAATTTATATTTTTCCCAGCTTGTGAAATTTCTGCTCTTTCCAGCCATAGCCTGATTTATACCTTTGCCTGGCTGCAAGTGTGTGTTCTTCCTGTCATAGTCCAATTTATTCTTTTTCCAGGCTTTAATTGTGTGCTGTTCCAGCCATACCCAATGTATTCTTTTCTGAGGATTTAATTTTGTGCTCTTCCAACAAAGCATAATTGATACATTTCCTATGCTGTAATTTAGTACTCTTCCAGCCAGAGCCCAAATTATATTTTTCACTGGCTGCAATTGTGTGTTCTTCCTGCTATAGCTCAATTTATACTTTTCCCAGGCTGTAATTTTCTGAACTTCCAGCCATAGCCAATTTTATACTTTTCAAAGGCTTTAATTTTCTGCTCTTCCAGCCATAGCCCAATTTATACTTTTCTGAGGCTATTATTTTGTGTTCTTCCAACCATAGCTCAATTTATGCATTTGCCTGGCTGTAATTTTGTGCTCTTCCAGTCCTAGCCAATTAATACTTTTCTCAGGCTGTAATTATGCATTCTTTGAACTATAGCCCAATTTATACTTTTCTCAGGCTCTAATTCTGTGCTGTTCCAGCTGTAGGCCAGTTTATAATTTTCAAGCTGTAATTTAGTGCTCTGCCAGCAAAAAGCCCAATATATATTTTTCCCAGGCTATAATTTTGAACTCTTCTAGCCTTAGCCCATTTTAAACTTTTCTCAGGCTGTGATTCTCTACTGTTCAAGCCATAGCCCAATTTCTGTTTTTCACAGGCTGTTCCCCATACAATAATTTTTACATTTCAAATGCTGTGATGTTCCTCTCTTCCAGCCATAGCCTAATTTATACTTTTCCATTCTGTAATTTTGTGTTCCTCAATCAAAAGCCCAGTATATACCTTTCCCAGCCTGTAATTTTGTGCTCTTCCAGCCATTGCCTAATTTATACTTTTCCCAGGCTGCAATTCTGTGCTCTTCCCACTATAGCCAATTTGTACATTTCACAGAGTGTTGGTCTGTGCTTTTAAAGCCATATTTCAATTTATAGGTTTCAGAGTCTGTTATTTTGCACCCTTCCAGCCATAGCCCAATTTATACTTTTGCCTGACTGCAACTGTGTCCTCTTCCAGTCATTGTCTAATTTATTCTTTTTCCAGGCTGTAATTGTGTACTTTTCCAACCATAGCCCAATTTTCACTTTTCAGAGGCTGTTATTTTTGCTCCTCAAACCATAGCCAATTTATACTTTTGCCTGGCTACAATTGTGTGCTTTTCAGTCCAAGCCCAATAATACTTTTTTTCATGCTGTAATTTTGTTTTCTTCTAGCTGTAGCCCAATGTATACTTTCCCCATGCAGTAATTTTGTACTCTTCGAGCCATGTCCCAATTCATACTTTTCTCAGGCTGTAATTTCGTGCTTTTCCAGCTATAGGCCAGTTTATAATTTTTCAAGCTGTAATTTAGTGCTCTGCCAGCAAAAGCCCAATATATATTTTTCCCAGACTGTAATTTTGAGCTCTTGTAGCCTTAGCCCAATTTAAACTTTTCTCAGATTGTGATTCTCTACTGTTCAAGCCATAGCCCAATTTCTGTTTTTCACCAGCTGTAATTTTATGCTCTTCCAGGCAAAACTTAATTTGTACTTCCTGTATCCTGTAATTTAGTACTATATAGCCATTGTCAATTTTATACTTTTCCAGGCTGTAATTTTGTGCTGTTCCCACCATACAATAAATTATACCTTTCACATGCTGTGATGGTCTCCTCTTCCAGCCATAGCCTAATTTATTATTTTCTCAGGCTGTAATTTTGTGCTCCTCCAGCAAACCCTAATATATACCTTTCCCGACCTGTACATTTGTGCTATTCCAGCCATTGCCCAATTTACACCATTCCCAGGCTGCAATTTTGTTCTCTTCTCACTATTGATCAATTTGTACATTTCACAGGCTATAGTTATGTACTTTTCCAGACATATTCCAATTTATACTTTCAGAGTCAGTTTTGTGCTCTTCCAGCCATAGCCCATTTTATACTTTTGTCTGGCTACAACTGTGTGGTCTTCCTGTCATAGTCCAATTAATTTTTTCCCAGGCTGTAATTTTGTGCTCTTCCAGCCTTATCCAATTTGAACTTTTCTCAGGCTGTATTTTTGTACTCTTCTAGCCCTAGCTCAATTTATACTTTTTCTACGCTGTAATTTTGTGCTCTTCCAGAAATAGCCAATTTATACCTTTTCCAGGCAGAAATATTATGCTCATCAATCAAAAGCCTAATATATACCTTTTCCAGGCTATACTTTGGTGCTGTCCCAGCCATAGATCAATTTATATTTTTCCCAGCTTGTGAAATTTCTGCTCTTTCAGCCATAGCCTGATTTATACCTTTGCCTGGCTGCAAGTGTGTGTTCTTCCTGTCATAGTCCAATTTATTCTTTTCCAGGCTGTAATTGTGTGCTGTTCCAGCCATACCCAATGTATTCTTTTCTGAGGATTTAATTTTGTGCTCTTTCAGCCATATTCATATTTATATTTTTCCCAGGCTGTGAATTTCTTCTCTTCCAGCCTTGGCCAAATTTATACTTTCCCAATCTGTAATATTATGCTCTTCAAGCCATAGGCCAATTTATACTTTTCCCAGGCTGTAGTTTTGTGCTCTTCCTGTAATAGCCCAATTTATACTTTTCTCAGGCTGTATTTTGTGCTCTTCCAGCCACTGCCCGATTTATACTTTTTCTATGCTGTAATATTGTACTCCTCCAGCAAAAGTGCAATATATACTTTTACCAGGCTGTAATTGTGTGCTCTTCCAGCCATAGCCCATTTTACTTTTGCCTGGCAGCAACTGTGTCCTCTTTCATTCATAGACCAATTTATTCTTTTTCCAGGCTGTAGGTGTACTCTTCCAGCCTTATCCCAATTATACTTTTCCCAGGCTGTAATATTCTGCTCTTCAAGCCATAGTCTGATTTATACTTTTCAGATGCTGTTATTTCATGCTCTTCCAGCCATAGCCAAATTTATGCTTTTGCCTAGCTGAAACTGTGTGCTCTTCCAGTCATAGTCCAATTTATACGTTTTGCAGCCTGTAATTTTGAGCTCTTCTTCCCCTTATCCCAATTTAAACTTTTCTCAGGCTGTGAATCTCTACTGTTCAAGCCATAGCCCAATTTCTGTTTTTACAGGCTGTAATTTTGTTCTCAGTTTGTACTTTCCCTTCATTGTAATTTAATTCTCTTCCAGTCATTCCCCAATTTAAACTTTTCCAGGCTGTAATTTTGTGCTATACACACCATACAATAATTTATACCTTTCACATGCTGTGATCTTCTCCTTGAAGCCATAGCCTAATTTATTCTTTTCCCAGACAGTAATTGTGTGCTCTTCCAGCCGTTGCTGAATTTATTCTTTTCTAAGGATGTTATTTTTGCTATTTCAGCCGTATCCCAATTTATACTTTTCTGAGGCTGCACTTTTGTGCTCTTCCAGGCATAGCCCATTTTATACTTTTCTCTGGCTGTAATTTTGTACTCTTCCAGTCATAGCCCAAGTTATACTTTTCCCATGCTGTAATGTTGTGCTGTTCCAGCCATAACCTAATTTAAACTTTTCCAGGAAGCAGTTTTGTGCTCCTCCAGCAAAAGCTCAATATATACTTTTCCCAGGCTGTTATTTTGTGCTGTTTTAGCCATAGCCCAAATTACACTTTTGCCTGGCTGTAATTGTGTGCTGTTCCAGACTTAGCCCAGTTTATACTTTTCCCAGGCTGTAATATTCTGCTCTTCCAGCCATAGTCCAATTTATTCTTTTCTGAGGATGTAATTTTGTGCTCTTTCAGTCGTATCCCAACTTATACTTTTCCCAGGCTGTAATTGTGGCTCTTCAAGCTTTAACCCAATTTATATTTTTCCCAGGCTGTAATATTCTGCTCTTCAAACCATAGACCAATTTATTCTATTCTGAAGATGTAATTTTGTGATCATTAAGCAAAACCCAATATATACTTTTCCCAGGCTGTAACATTGTGCTCTTCCAGCCATAGCCCAATTTATACTTTTGCCTCACTGCAGTTTTGTGCTCCTCCAGTCATAATCCAATTTATTCTTTTTCCAGGCTTTAATTGTGTGCTCTTCCAGCCATTGCAAAATTTATACTTTTCAGAGGCTGTTATTTTGTGATCTTCCAGCCATAATCCAATTTACACTTTTCCCAGGCTGTAATTATGTGATCTTCCAGCCTTATCCATTTTGAACTTTTCTCAGTCTGTATTTTTGTACTCCTCTAGCCCTTGCCCAATTTATACTTTTCTCAGTGTGTAATTTTGTACTTTGAAAGCCATAGTCCAATTCATACTTTTCCCAGGCTGAAATTTTGTGCTGTTCCAGCCATAGATCAATTTATATTTTTGCCCGCTGTGATTTTCTGCTCTTTTCAGCCATTGGCCAATTTATACTTTTCCCAGGCTGTAATTTTCTGATGTTCCAGCCATAGCCCAAATTTATACTTTTCTTTTGCTGTAATTTTGTACTCTTCCAGCCATAATCTAATTTATACTTTCCAGGCTATTTAGTGCTCCTCCAGTAAAAGTGCAATTTATACTTTTCCCAGGCTGTAATTTTGTGTTCTTCCAGCAAAAGCCCAATATATAGCTTTTTCAGGCTGTAATTTTGTGCTGTTCCAGCCCTAGCCCAATTTATATTTTTTGCCTGGCTGCAACTGTGTTCTCACTCCAGTCATAGTACAATTTCTTTTTTCCAGGCTGCAATTGTGTACTCTTCCAGCTTTAGCCCAATTTTATACTTTCCCCAGGCTGTAATATTCTGCTCTTCAAGCCATATCCCAATTTATACTTTTCAGATGCTGTTATTTTTGTGCTCTACAGCCATAGTCCAATTACAGTTTTGCCTGACTGAAATTGTGTGCTCTTCCAATCAAAGCCCAATTTATAATTTTCCAGACTGTAATTTACTGCTGCTCCAGCAAAAGACCAATATATACTTTTTGCAGGCTGTAATTTTGAGATCTTCTACCATTAGCCTGAATTAAAATTTTCTCAGGCTGTGAATCTCTACTGTTCAAGCCATAGCCCAATTTCTGTTTTTCACAGGCTGTAATTTTGTACTCAATGGCCAAGATATTTAAACTGCACCATAAAAGTGCTAACCGCAGGAACAAGTGCAAGTCCACTGCGTCCATGCACAATAAGCATGATAATCAAACACCGCGTGAGGTCAAAATCAGCCTGTGGCACACGACTGAATATCACACCAGTTGCGCGCCATAGCGCAACCAGGGATGTGCAGTGGTACAGTTCAGATGTGCAATAGCACAACCAGGGATGCTCAGTGGAGCAGGGCAGCAGAGCAACAGCACAACCAGGGATGCACAGGGACAGGATGCACAGGCGGACCACCCATACTAGAGATGGGCAGAGGGAGCACACAGCAGAACAGACATTGGCCCCCACACCATGCACTGCACAACCAGGGAGAGCTGGAATAACCACCAGCCCATGGATACCAGCAACAAACCCACAGCTGGGGCATGGTGTACCAGCACACCCCCTGGCATGCTGTGATCAGCACACAAGGAGGTCAGGCCACCCCATGCCACACCATCCCACCAATGCAGAGCACACCCTGCACCATGATCCCAGACACCCTGCCCAGGAACAGCGCCCACCAGTGCAGGACACTCCACGCATGCCACCACCCCACCTTGACAATGCCAGTTTGTGCACCACTGAACCATGCAAGGCAGCCCCACCATGAGTACCTCTTCAGTGGGTGGCAGCAGACAGGATGCAATGACTGCATACACAGTGCTGCCACCATGTCCCCCGAGGTACAGCTGAGAGACTGACCATGTGTCAGCACACGAGGTACCCCACACATGACAGGGCATACCCCAGAGCCCACCACCAGTGGCACAGCACCCTGCACACCCTCTCAAGGACACACTCCTGACCCAGCACTGGCCACAACAGCCAGCACAGACACCCACAGTGGTGCATGAGAAGCATGCGCACACAGGATGCAACACAGTGCATGGACAAACACCCACCCATACCCAAGGGCACACCAACACAGGGACACAGTAGCGGTCAGCAAGCCACTGGTGTGTAGCCACAGCAGCTGTGTACACATGGCCAGCACCTCCATGGCACAGGTGTGCCAGCCGCCCTGCACAGGCACCGTGAAGCTGTACACCACCAGCATGTGGCCAGAGCACAAGTGACAGACAGTGGAGCACATCCCTGCAATGACACAAGTGACAGCATGGAGGTGGGACAACAACAGTGGAGGCCACAGTGCCACCCAAGGCAGACATGCACCATACTAGTGACAGGAGGCAACCCGGCATTGTGCTGGGTACAGTGGCTGTCCAGCATGGACAGCCACCACTGACATGCCAGCAGACCATGCAGTTCACATACATGCAAGGGGTGTCAGCTGTACAGGCTATGGACACAGTGCATGCATCAGGACCACTGCACCAGTCATCCAGTGCACAGGGAACAACACACAAACCACAGACAGTGACTGATAGCTAAACCCACACCATAGGCGCTACCCCTACAGACACACACATGCACACACACCGCGCATGCCTGCACCCACCCTGACACCATGCACACCACTGCAGTTGAGCACCTGTAGCCCACTGCAAATTAGAGACCACCACAGTAGGCATAACAAAACAAATGTATATTTCTCAAAGGTACAAAACAACTATTTACAGCTATATACATATGGGGGTGAGGGCCACAAACCAGGTGGGGGGGGTAAGGGGCAGGTGAACAAATGGGAGCGGAAGAAGGGTGTGATGGTGGGTCCAGGGGTAGAGGTATCGTGGGGCATGGAGGTATTAGCAGCCACCCCGCCCCCCACTCCTGTGGCACCTCCTGCTTCTCCGCCTCTGGACACCATGCTGTTCCAACGCCTGCAATACCTCCAATGATGCCTCACAAGCTGGAGTAGCTCCTACATGGCCCTCTCCAGCTGCATCATTCACCATCTACCTAGGACAAGGAGCAGAGTCAAATGTGTGAATGTCCATCCCCTGCTGCCCACCCATTGTGCATGGCATACAGCCATGGGACATGCCCCTGTGATGGTGTGCGACCACCCACAGTGATCGTGTCCACATGACCTGCCTACCAGGTACACACAGTCATGCGGACCACTGCACACACCCACTGCCCAAGTCCTGCACAGCACCACCATGGCTGTACAGTGATATGGCTATGTGGTGCGAAGGCAGTGACACAGCCATATTCCCGGTGCATGCATGGACCACCAACAATGCACACCCATGCATTCAGTGCCACAGGACAGTGCTGACTGTACTGTGTGGTGTTCATGTCACTGGTGTCAATGGATGGTGGCCATTCCCGTCACCTACCCTGCAACACAGCATGCACAGAATATCCTGGAAAAAGGCACTCACCATCATCGGCCTGATCCTGGTGCTGTTGTCATCTTTCACCATCTTCCCATGGCTGTTGAACATCTCCACCACCCACGCCTCAGTGTCGGTCCAGTCTGGCTCGGCGCCACTCATCAGGGCCTAGGGTGCATAAATGAGGGGATTATCAGTACAATCCAGTATCAAAGACCCCCACCCCCAGATGTGTGCAATCCCACTCAGCCCAGCCATGCCGCAACCCTCCCAACACCACCTCCACCACCAACACCACTCCCCACACTGGATGGCCCACCCCCCATGTGGTGGACACATGCCCACCACGATACCCGTGACTGACACAACCAGTGTATGGATGGGGCACCTACCTGGTCATGGCACTTCATCTCTCCTGGTATGTGCCCACAAGTGGGCAAGCCTGTCCAGGTCCCTGCCCTGTAGGTCTCCATATCAGTGGTGACACTGCTCAGCCATGCGCCCATTCCTGTGGCCTCCTCCAGTGCCACAGCCACCTCCTCCCATACTGCACTCCTGACCCCATCCAGGGTGCATCTCCAAAAGTGCCTCAGCATGGGGCTCCTACTATGGCCACCAAATTGGCCAGCTCCATCTGGCTCCAAACAGCAGCCCTCCTTGGCATCTCAGAAGCTGGCTGGAGTCAAAATAGTGCTCAGTAGCATGGTCTGCCATGTGCAGATGCTGCGCGGTACAGCGCGCCATTCCCTTTGCACTGTCACCGAACAGTGCTATAGTGGTGCACCCATGTGGACACATAGCACCTGGGGGCAAAGGTCGGGCACAGGGTCATGGTCTCTGCGCTGAATGCCACAGCGTGATTGGTACTCACTGCATGTGGCACACAATTGGTGCCTGTGTGGAGACACCCTGTAGTGGCCTACCACACGGTGGCTCCATGGCACCCACGGCCCCCAATGCAAGAGCACCATACATGTGAACAGTGCAGTAGTGCAACTGGCACAATGGTGGTCGTGTCCTGTACTGCCTCCAGCGCATAGCACATCAGCAGCTCGGCAGGTGTACGCTGGCCAGCACCCTGGGCATGCGCTGTTCGGTGTCCACTGGCGCACGCCACAGAACTGCACCCTTGCCTGAGCACATTCATTTACAGTTGTGCAAGGCACAACGGTGCGACATTCAGCAGGCATATGCAAATCCAGCTCATCAGTGATTCAATGGTGAGATACTGCATTAGTGTCAACTTAAAATTGTGCCTCACCTCATTTGCATGCGCTTGCGCTATATAAATGCGACATTGGCTGCAGAGCCATAGTCTGGTATTGCAGTCTATTGTGGTGAATTGCATGCTGTTTGGGATTGTGGAATGTGGGTGGGAGATGCGGGACTGCACAGTCAGAGGTAACACCTGTCATTCCCACAGGATCAATGATGAGTGATCATTAGGTGGAGGAGGAGGAGGAACAGAGACGGGAGGAAGAGGAGGACAAACTTCACCAAGGCAGAAACAGATGCCCTGTTTGAGGCCTACTCTTGACCAGGAGCCGCTGCTCAGTGGACAGCTGGGAACACCCAGGCCTGTGCTGCTGCATGGGGAGAGGTGGCACATGCCATCAACCAGCATGGCAGCCACCAGCGGTCCGTGCAGGAGTGCAAGAAGAAGGTGGGCATGGACAGAAGGAGGATTATGATAAGGTGGCTGCCATCAGGGCAGCATGGGCTGTGACCAGTGGGGACAGCCAGCCATGCAATGCCTGACCCCACAGGAAGAGCGGGTTGCAGGCAGCATGCGCTGCCAGCCATCGAGGGTGTTCCAGGTGATGGATTCCAGATGGGCAGTAGCCCGTCACTGCATGGAAGGTCCTGATCTGTCACTGTGGGGATGCCACAGGCAGGGCAGATACATTAATGCTACTGTGTTCCCTTACAGCCCTGAGCATCTACATGGGTCAGCGGTGGTGGGCTCGCTCACCGAGGGTGATACCCTGGACACAGAGGAGGGCCCATCCACCTGCACAGGTGTCTGAGAGTAAGGATGACAGTGGCACGCCTGGCTGTCTGGACTGATGTTGGTGGAACAGGTGTGGAGGATTCCTGCCTGTGTCCCAGCATGCCAGCGTCCTGGATGCCAGCATGCTGAGACTTGGACTGGTGCTGGATCTGTCACTGATGATGATGGAGCTCACATCATGGATAGTGATACGTGTGGGCCACAGGATGGCGCACAGCAGCTTACAGCACGGGTTTAGCTGCGGTGGTGCTGCCGTGAGGCCTGCATGACATCACAATCCCAGCCTGTGCCTGTCTGCACCAGTGGGCAGCACCGTGTGTGTCCAGAACAGGGAGCTGTTACGGCCACTGCAGCAGCACCGCTGAGCCCCGGAGAGAGGCAGCCGGAGGGGTAGTGTCAGCAGTCAGCCAATGTGCATGAGGGGCAGTGTCGGGGTTGGCTTCAGTGCACCACCTGTGGACATGTCAGACATGGCCTCTGGTGCAGCACCTTAACTAAGGTGCCTATCACGGGCCGTGGAACACTCACGTGGAGGGACAGCATGCCAATCAGGTGGATGACCTTCTAGATGAGCACACCCGCATACTCTATGATTCAGTGGATCAGCAGTTGCAGCCAGACAGTGGTGGATGCACTCAGTGCTGTCCTGCACCAGGCAGAGGAGCAGTGCAGCAGGGACACTGGTCTGGTCCTGGCAGGGATGGACCAGCTGCAGGAGTATGTGACCGCCGCCATTGACAGGCAGACACAGGCAATCACAGCTGTCATGGCCACAATGGGCACAGTTATTTGCCCATGCGGCCGCAGACACCGCTGCAGTGCAATGTCCACCCCCCATTCCTGGCATCGTGCAACACCTCCTTGTCAACACCGGGTTCAGCTATGGGAATCCCAAGCACACCTGGTGCAGGCATATTCGGTGAGCTGCAGACCCCTGCTTGAGAACGGTCATGTTCATGCAGCGGAACCCCTGGGGGACCGTCGATGCCACCCCATGAGGCCATTAGTCAGCCTGTCACTGTTGGTGGGTCTCGCAGGGCCACCATGCATCCATGGTGGCCGTGCGCTGTCGCGGACTGACCTGCCTCCCACCATGGCTACTGTCTGACGCTGCCCTGTGTGCAGGTGTTGTTCAAAGTGCAATGCACAGGTGGGTACCTGGCCTGCACACACACACATCGCCTCCATCTGCACACCCTCCTGGCTACTGGCCACTGTGGCGCAGTATGATGATGCCTGCATTGCGCTGTCTGCCACTGTGCAATGGTGCCCAACATCTGACACAGGCACTGGGCATGGTGGTCTGTGGACGGTGTGTGGCTAGGAGTGACGGGTTGGGGTCAACATGCCTCCTACCCTTGTGCATGTCTGTGTGTGTGTGTGTGTGTGACCATACGCCGTGTTAGACCTTACCCATTCCTGACGGCATGCGAGGTTCCATGCTCAGCCAATTCCCTTTATGACATGCACCCTGGTGTTTGTCCAAGCGTGTTTGTGGGTTGTGCCTGCCATTGGTGGCTGCACATGGCCCCATGACCTTACCTGGCTGGTTGAAGTGCCCTCTGTAATGGTATCCCAGTGCAGCTGCACCATCCGGATCAGTCGGGGGTCCCTTCACCAAGGAGGGCTGCCCATCACCATCTGCACCAGCGCCCCATCATCCCCATTGCTGTCCCTCTTCCACCTGTACAGCTATCCACAGTCATTGGCTATGTTGTGCAGGATGCAACAGGCCAGGAATAGCCTGCAGGCCTTTGAGGGGCTGTACTGTAGGGCACCACCAGACGTGTCCAGGCAACGGAATCATGCCTTCAGCATCCCGATGCCCCCTGTATGACATTGGCGTGTGGTGGCATGTGCCTCATTGTAGCATTACTGTGATGGGGTCATGGGCTGCATGGCGTAAGCAGCCAGGGACAGAGTGGGTATCCAATGTCACCTGTGTGTAGAGGGTGGACATTAGTTTGGTGATCAATGCGCCTGCCATGGACCATCTAGGCCAGAACCCATGTCACCTCTGACTATGCCCTCCCAAGATCCATGTCTTCTTCATGATTTGCATACTCACCCACTAGGTGGCCAGTGGGGATGTCCACTCTTGAACCTGTGGCACAGTGCAGACTGGTGCCAGATGAAGGCATCATGTGCCCCCCAGGGTGCATGGCAGAGACATTGGTTATCACCCCTAGCACCGCACACCACCTGGCAGTTGATGCTTGCATATCCCTTCCACTTATGTGTATGCTGCACCTCTGGGCCAGATGGCATGTGGATGGCCACATGGGTGCAGTCAATGGCCCCGAGCATGCCAGGCATATGTGCTACTGTGGAACTCTTGTATGTGTGCTGTGCGCCTCCGGGTGTGTGTTGTGGAAATGGATGTACTCCGCAGCATGTGGCAGCAGTGTACTGAGGAATTGTGTTGAGTAGGCATGACGTCGTCCGACTGGGTTTTGACTGTTGTGTCACCTGTTGGTCTCTGGAAGGTACCTGTGGCGAGCAGGCACATGACAGCTGTCACTTTTGTCTCCACTGACAGAGCATGGCTCCATCGTGGGGTGCCTGCATCACATCACTGCACAGCTCACAGAGCCAGCTCAGGATCGCCTGGTTCAGGCGGCACGCCCACTATCTCAGTATCACTGTACAGCTCAAAGCTGGTGCAGGCTCGGACTGCCTGTTGGGGCATACCGCCAACTGGCCCTTCCACAGCCATGCCCCCTGCTGCCTGCCTTCTCACACCCTCATTACTGCCTCCATCTGAATGATGGCACTGGCTATGTCACTGGTTTATGCTACTTCTGGCAGCTGTATTCCCATTCCCCCACTGTCCTTTCTGCTACTCCCTGCACTGGGAACACCCCCAGAATTGGACGCTCCTGCCCACTGTCAGTGCCCCCAGTCCAGTGTGGCACTTCCCTTTCCTCCTGCATAGTGGCACTGGCTCCCACTCCTTCCCTGTTCCTGGTGGCTTCCAGGTGCTCTGTCCTGCTCCTGCCCTGTCCTGCACACTGCTACTGTGTGCCTGGTTGTGGTCAGCTTGTTCCCAAATCTGGCTTTCCTGTAGCATTCTTGCATCTCTCTCTTGTTCCTTTTATTTTGGATCATTTCGCCATCGCGAACTCCGCTTGTCTCTATTGCACATGGCACATGCTGTTGAATATCGACCGCGCCATTTATTCATGGTTCCTCCCTTCAGTTACGGATGCATTCATTACCATTGTGCTCTTGCATATTGTGATTTGAGGGACAGCTGCCTCCTGCTGAATATCGCACAATGGTGCATTTTGGCTTGCACTATGGCATCCCTGTTGCACATGGCAACCCTTTGAATATCTGGGCCAATTTGTACTTTCCCTTTGCTGTAATTTAATACTGTCCAGCCATTCCTAATTTATACTTTTTCAGGCTGTAATTTTGTGCTTCTTCAGCAAAAGCCCAATAAATACTTTTCCCAGGCTGTAAGTTTGAGCTCTTCTAGACTGAGCTAAATTTAAACTTTTCACAGGCTGTGATTCCTACTGTTCAAGCCATAGCCCAATTTATACTTTTCATGGGCTGTACTTTTGTGCTCTTCCTACCATGGCCCAGTTCCTGTTTTTCACAGGTTGTAATTTAGTACTCTTCCAGCCATTGTCCAATTTATACTTTTCCAGGCTGTAATTTTGTGCTGTTCCGACCATACAATAATTTATATATTTCACAAGCTGTGTTGTTCACCCTTCTAGCCATATCCAATTTACACTTTTAACAGTCTGTATGTTGTACTCTTCCATCCATAGTCCAATTTATACATTTCACATGCTGTAATTTTGTGTTCTTCCAGCCATAGACTAATTTACACTTTTCCAGGCTGTAATTGCGTGCTCCTCCAGCAAAAGTGCAATATATACTTTTCCCAGGCTGTAATTTTGTGCTCTTCCAGCCATAGACTATCACACTTTTGAATGGCTGTAATTTTGTGCTCTTCCAGCCATAGCCCAATTTATACTTTTACCGGCTGCAATTGTATCCTTTTCATTCATAGCTCAATTTATTCTTTTTCCAGGTGGTAATTGTGTACCTTACAGCCATAACCCAATTTATATTTTTGTCTGGCTGCAACTGTGTACTCTTCCAGTCTTAGTCCAATGTATCCTTTTTCCAGGTTGTAATTGTGTACTCTTCCAGCCATAGGCCAATATATACTTTTCCCATGCTGTAATTTTGAGCTCTTCTAGACTGAGCTAAATTTAAACCTTTATCAGGCAGTGATTCTCTACTGTTCAAGCCATATCCCAATTTATACTTTTCATGGGCTGTACTTTTGTGCTCTTTAAGCCATGGCACTGTTCCTGTTTTTCAAGCTGTAATTTAGTACTCTTCCAACCACTGCCCAATGTATACTTTTCCCAGGCTGAAATTTTGAGCTCATCCAGCAAAGCCCAGTATATACCTTACCAGGCTGCAATTTTGTGCTCTTCCCACTATAGCCCAATTTGTACTTTCTACAGGCAGTAATTCTGTGCTCTTCCTGCCATAGCCCAATTTATACTTTTCGTGGCTGAAATTTTGTGCCATCTAACAAAAGTCCAATATATACCTTGCCCAGGCTGTAATTGTGTACTCTTCCAGCTATATGCCAATTTATACTTTTCCAAGGTGTAATTGTGTGCTGTTCTAGCTATAGATCAATTTATAATTTTCCCAGGCTGTGATTTTCTGCTCTTTCATCCATAGACCAATTTATTAATTTCACATGCTACAATTTTGTGCTCTTCCAACAAAAACATAATTTATACTTTCCCAATACTGTAATTTAGTACTTCCAGCCATAGCCCATTTATAGTTTTCACCAGCTGCACCTGTGTGCTCTTCCTGCCATAGTCCAATTTATACTTTTCCCAGGCTGTAATTTTCTGCTCTTCCAGCCATAGACCAATTTAAACTTTTGCCTGGCTGCAAATGTGTGCTCTTCCTGACATAATCCAAATTATTCTTTTCCCAGGTTGTAATTGTGTGCTCTTCCAACCATAGATCAATTTATGCTTTTCTCAAGCTGTAATTTTGTACTTTTCCAGCCATAACCAATTTATACTTTCCCAGGCTATAGCTTTGTGCTCTTCCAGCCATAGCCCAATGTATACTTTTCTCAAGCTGTAATTTTGTGCTTTTCCAGCCATTACTTAATTTATCCTTTCCAGGCTGTAATGTTGTGTTTCCTGCAGCAAAAGCACAATATGTACTTTTCCAAGCTGTAATTTTGTGCTCTTCCAGCCATAGCCCTATGTACTTTTTGATTGGCTGCAAATGTGTGGTGTTCCAGCCATAGCCCAATTTGTACTTTTCAGTTGCTGTTATTTTGTGCTCTTCCTGCGATAGCACAGTTTATACATTTGCCTGGCTGCAACTGTGTGCCCTTTCAGTAATAGCCCAATTTATACTTTTCTCAGGCTGCAATTTTGTGCTATTCCAGCTGTATCTCAATTTATACTTACCCCATGTGGTAATTTTGTACTCTTCCAGGCATATCCAATTTATACTTTTCTCAGGCTGTAATTTTGTGCCCTTCCAGCTATAGGCCGATTTATACTTTTCCAGGCTGTAATTTAGTGTCTCTTCCAGCAAACACTCAATTTATACTCTCCCTATGCTGTAATTTAATACTCTTCCATCTATTGCTGAATTTATAGTTTTCCAGGCTGTAATTTTGTGTTGTTCCCACCATACAATAATTTGTACCTTTCACATGCTGTGATGTTCTTCTCTTCCAGCCATAGCCCACTTTATTCTTTTCCCAGACAGAAATTGATGTGCTCTTCCAGGCATAGCCCAATTTAAACATTTCTCAGGCTGTTATTTTGTATTCTTCAGGGTAGCCCAGTTTAATCTTTCTCAGGTTGTTATTTTGTACTCTTAAAGCCATAGTCCAATTTATACATTTCCTATACTGTAATATTCTGCTCTTCCAGCCATTGCCCAGTTTATACTTTTCCCAGCCTGTAATTTTGTGCTGTTCCAGCCATTGCCCAATTTATACTTTTCAGAGGCTGCTATTGTGTGCTCTTCCAGCCTTATCCAATTTGAGCTTCTCTTCAGGCTGTATTTTGTACTCAACTAGCCTAGCCCAATTTATACTTTTCCCAGGCTTGTTTTTGCACTCTTACAGCCATTGTCCAATTCATACTTTTCCCAGGGTGAAATGTTGTGCCTATCTAGCAAAAATCCCAACACATACATTTCCCAGGCTGTAATTTGTGCTCATCCAGCCATAGCCCAATTGATACTATACCAGAGTGTACTTTTGTGCTGTTCAGCCATGGATCAATTTATATTTTTCCCAGGCTGTAATTTTTCTGCTCTTTCACCCATTACCCAGTTTATTATTTTCACATGCTACAATTCTGTGGTCATCCAATAAAAGCATAATTGATACATTTCCTATGCTGTAATTTAGTACTCTTCCAATCATAACCCAATTTATACTTTACACCAGCTGCAACTGTGTGCTCTTCCAGCCATAGCCAATTTATTATTTTCTGAGGATGTAATTTTGTGCTTTCAGCCGTATCTCAGTTTATACTTTTCCCAGACTGTAATTGTGTGCTCTTCCAGCCTTAGCTCAATTAATACTTTTCTCAGGCTGTAATTTTCTGCTCTTCAAGTCATAGCCTGATTTATACTTTAACCAGGCTGTGTTTCTGATCTTTCCAGCCAGCTCTATTTATTCTTTTGATTGGCTGCAAATGTGTGGTGTGTTCCAGCCATAGCCTAATTTGTACTTTTCAGTTGCTGTTATTTTGTGCTCTTCCTGCCATAGCACAGTTTATACATTTTCCTGGCTGCAACTGTGTGCCCTTTCAGTCATAACCTGATTTATACTTTTCTCAGGCTGCAATTTTGTGCTATTCCAGCTGTATCTCAATTTATACTTACCCATGTGGTAATTTTGTACTCTTCCAGTCATATTCCATTTTATACTTTTCTCAGGCTGTAATTTTGTGCCCTTCCAGCTATAGGCCAATTTATACTTTTCCAGGCTGTAATTTAGTGCTCTTCCAGCAAAAACTCAATTTATACTCCTTATGCTATAATTTAATACTTTTCCATCTATTGTTGAATTTATAGTTTTCCAGGCTGTAATTTTGTGCTGTTCCCACCATACAATAATTTGTACCTTTCACATGCTGTGATGTTCTCCTCTTCCAGCCGTAGTCTCTTTATTCTTTTCCCAGACAGAAATTGTGTACTATTCCAGCCATAGCCCAATTTAATCATTTCTCAGGCTGTTATTTTGTATTTTTCAGGGGTAGCCCAGTTTAATCTTCTCTCAGGTTGTTATTTTGTACTTGTAAAGCTATAGCCCAATTTATACATTTCATACTATAATATTCTGCTCTTCCAGCCATTTTCGATTTATACTTTTCCCAGCCTGTAATTTTGTGCTGTTCCAGCCATTGCCCAATTTATACTTTTCAGAGGCTGTTATTGTGTGCTCTTCCAGCCTTGTCCAATTTGAGCTTCTCTCTCAGGCTGTATTTTTGTACACAACTAGCCCTAGCCAATTTATACTTTTCCCAGGTTGTTTTTGGGGCTCTTCCAGCCATTGCTCAATTCATACTTTTTTTTTTGAAATTTAAGTTTATTGGTTTTACAAATGACAACCCATAAGACATAACAGATACACAATTTGCAGAAAATACATGGTATAACAGAGAGAAAGGAAAAGCCCGCTTCATACTTTTCCCAGGGTGAAATGTTGTGCCTATCTAGCAAAATCCCAACACATACATTTCCCAGGCTGTAAATTTGTGCTCATCCAGCCATAGCCCAATTGATACTATTCCCAGAGTGTAATTTTGTGCTGTTCCAGCCATGGATCAATTTATATTTTTCCCAGGCTCTAATTTTCTGCTCTTTCACCCATTGCCCGATTTATTCTTTACACATGCTACAATTCTGTGGTCTTCCAATAAAAGCATAATTGATACATCTCCTATGCCATAATTTAGTACTCTTCCAATCATAACCCAATTTATACTTTACACCAGCTGCAATTGTGTGCTCCTCCAGCCATAGCCCAATTTATTATTTTCTGAGGAAGTAATTTTGTGCTTTCAGCATATTCAATTTATACTTTTCCCAGACTGTAATTTTCTGCTCTTCAAGTCATACCCGATGTATATTTTAACCAAGGGGAGGCACTGATAAGCTGTAGGAAAATCCCAGCCTCCCTACAAAACAGCTGCATTAAATGAGAAAAGACTGAGGTAGAAAGATCAGTGGGGATGCTGCAAAAGAAGGTAAAGCCATAAAATATGGAGAGCAATGAGTACCAATGCCCATAGTCTGAGTAACAAGCTTCCTGAATTAGTGGCCTTGATGGAGGAGGAACATCTGATATCGTGAGAGTCACAGAAACATGGTACACATAAACCATGACTGGGATGTAAACATACCAGGATACACTATCTACAGGAGGGACAGGGAGGGTAAAGAGGAGGAGTAGTAGCTCTTTACGTAAGGAAGGAATCAAAGCAACAAAACAAAAGGGAAAACAGGGAAGAGAAGAAGCACTGTGGGTAAATTTGGAGACTGGCAATGGCACCACAATCCGCACAGGGTTGTATACAGATTCCCTCTCAGGGGAGGAAATGGACAAGGAAATGATAGAAAGTATACTTAGAATGGCAAAAAAGGGGAGATATTGCTGATGGGTGATCTGAATATGCCAGATGTTAACTGGAGTGCAGTTGCAGCAGCCACTTCAAGAGTGGGTTATTCTAGATGCCCCACAGGGGCATGCCTTAGACAACTAGTATTGGAGCCCACTCGAGGGAGCAATCTTAGACCTGGTTCTCTCAAATGGAGATGAAGACAGGATCACAGATGTAGAAGTGGGTAACCATCTGGGAACTAGCGACCATCGAACAGTATGGTTCACAATAAACACAGCAATAGAGTCAAGCTTACAACAGGCAAAAGTACTGGACTTTAGGAGGGCTGACTTTGCTAAATGGGTGAGTGCCTAAGGAATGCACTAGCAAATGGGCAGGAAGGAGGGGTGGAAGAACAATGGGGAATAATAAAACTGCCATCACAGAGGTAACAAGCCTTGTGTGAAGCAAACAAACAAATGAAATGATGTAAGAAACCACTATGGTTCTCAAAGGAAGTGGCAGTGAAAGTTCAAGAGAAAAAGAAAGCATTCAGAAAGTACAAGGAATCACAGAAGGAGCAGGACAGAGAACTGTATCAGTTAAAGCAAAGGAAGCTGGGAAGGCAGTCAGAACAGCAAAGGCCCAAACTGAGGAAAAGATAGCCAACTCAGTTAAGAAGGGGATAAAACCTTTATCGGTACATCAGGGAGTGAAGGAAGACCAAGGGAAGGATAGTGAGGCTTAATAAAGGGAGGGAGGGTGGCAGAGGATGACTGTGAAAAGGCAGAGATATAAACAATATTTTGCTCAGTATTTACAAAGGAAGAGGGAGGTACCTAAAACAAACAGTAGAAACACTCTGGATACAGAAGTTGATACCAGTCCATTTACAGAAGAAAGGGTTCTGAAAGAACTCTTAAAACTGAAGGTGGACAAAGCAATGGGGCCTGATGGATTCATCCCAGAATTCTAAAAGAACTAAGGGTAGAACTAGTGACACCACTGACTATCCTCTTTAACAAATCATGGGAGGATGGGGTGGTACCCGAGGACTGGAGGAGGGCAGATGTGATTCCCTTCACAAGTGGGAGCAAGGCAGAAGCAGGAAACTACAGACCTGTTAGTTTAACCTCAGTGGTAGGGAAAATGATGGAATCACTTCTGAAGGAAAGAATTGTCGAGTATCTAGAGGTCAGAGGGACACAGGACCCAAGGCAGCATGGATTCACAGCAGGAAGGTCATGCCAGACAAATCTGATAGATTTCTTTGACTGGGTGACCAAAGTAGTAGATCAGGGAGGGGCTGTGGACATGGCCTACCTAGACTTTAGCAAGGCATTTGACACAGTCCCACATAAAAGATTAATATACAAGTTAGCCAGCCTGGGAGTGGGTCCCAAGATGACAGCCTGGGTAAAGAATTGGCTGGAGAATAGGACACAGAGAGTAATAGTAAATGGAGTCCACTCTGAAGAAAGGGGGTTACTAGTGAGGTACCGCAGGGTTCAGTATTAGACCGTCCTCTTCAATGTCTTTATAAGTTTACACTGCAGAGGGACTGGAAGGAAAGTATGTCTCTTTGCAGATGACGCAAAGATCTGCAACAGAGTTGATGCACAAGGTGGGGTGGAAAGGATGAGAAGGGACTTGCAAGGTTAGAGGAATAGTCAAATGTATGGCAGCTTAGATTCAATGCTAAGAAGTGCAAGTAATGCACCTGGGAAACAAAAACCAGGGAAGAGTCACAATGGGGTGAGATACTAACAACAACAAAATGGAAAGGGACCTGGGGTATTCATATCAGATGACCTAAAGGTGGGCAAGCAATGTGAGAGGGCAGCAAGGAGGACTGGGGGATACTGGGATGCATAGGTAGAGACATCACCAGTATAAAACAGGAAGTTATTATCCCTCTGTGCAGACAGCTGGTGAGACCCCATCTGGAGTATTAGCGTGCAGTTCTGAGACCCAATCTCTGCAAAGACATAGACAGGATGGAAGCTGTCCAGAGGAGGGTAGTTCAAATGGTGCATGGTCTGCACCGGAAGACATATGAAGAGCTTAATTTAAGGAGCTTAATATGTATAGCCTCGAGGAAAGGAGGAGAGGGGGACATGATAGAAACTTTCAGTACCTCACGGAATCAACAAAGTCCAAGAGGGTAGCATCTTTCAAAAAAAGAGTGTGCAAGAACAAGGGGACAATTTGAAGATAGAGTGGGGGCAGCTCAGAGGTAATTTAAGGAAGTATTTTTCACAGAGAGGGTTGTGGATGTATGGAACGGCCTTACGGAGGAGGTTGTGGAGTCAAAAACAGTGGTGGGAATTCAAGCATGCATGGGACAGTCATAAGGCAATTCTAGGGGTGGGTAGGAAGAAGTAGGCTGCTGGTTAACTAGGATCTGCAGCTTATCCACTAGGTAAGAAATGGGCAGACTGGTGGGCCAAGAGGTCCTTATCTGCAGTCAAATTCTATGTTTCTATGTTTCTAACCAGGCTTGTAGTTTTGTGATCTTCCAGCCATAGCCCATTTTATACTTTTCTCAGGCTGTAATTTTGTACTCTTCTAGCCATAACCTAATTTAAAATTTTCCAGGCTGTCATTTTGTGCTCCTCAGTAAAACCGCATATGTACTTTTCCCAGGCTGTAATTTTGTGCTCTTCCAGTCATAGTCGAATGTATTCTTTTCCAGGCTGTTATTGTGCGCCTTCCAGCCATAGCCCAATTTATACTTTTCTGAGGCTGTTATTTTGTGTTCTTCCAGTCATAGCCAATTTATACATTTGAGTGGCTTCAGTTGTGTGCTCTTCCAGTCCTAGCCCAATTAATACTTTTCTCAGGTTGTAATTTTGTGTTCTCCCACCATAGCCCAATTTATACTGTCCTCAGGAGGTACTTTTGTGCTCTTCCAGTCATATCCCAATTTATAGTTTTCTGAGGGTGTAATTTTGTGCTCTTCCAGCTATAGGCCAATTTACACTTTTCCAGGCTGTAATTTAGTGCTCCTCCAGCAAAAGTCCAATATATATTTTTCCCAGGCTGTAATTTTGAGCCCTTCTAACCTTAGCCCAATTTAAACTTTTTCAGGCTGATTCTCTACTGTTCAAGCCATAGTGCAATAATACTTTTCATGGGCTGTACTTTTGTGCTCTTCCAGCAATAGCCCAATTTCTGTTTTTCACAGGTTGTAATTTGGTACTTCTTTCAGCCATTGCCCAATATATATACTTTTTCAGGCTGTAATTTTGTGCTGTACTCACCACACAATAATTTATATCTTTCACATGATGTGCTGTTCTCCACTTCCTGCCATAGCCATTTTATATTTTGCCAGTCTGTAATGTTGTACTCTTCTAGCCATAGCCCAATTTATACATTTTCCATGCTGACAGTTTGTGCTCCTCCAGCAAAAGCCCAATATACACTTTTCCCAGGCTGTAATTTTGTGGTCTTCCAGCCATTGCCTTATTTATACTTTTCCTAGGCTATAATTTTGTGCTCATCCAGCAAAAGCCCAGAATATACCTTTCCAGGCTACAATTTTGAGCTTTTTCCACTGTAGCCCAATTTGCACTTTTCAGATGCTGCCATTTCTGCTCTTCCAGTCATACTCCAATTTATTCTTTTTCCAGGCTGTAATTGTGGGCTCTTCCAGACATAGCACAATTTATTCTTTTCTGAGGCTGTAATTTTGTGCTGTTTCAGCTGTATGCCAATTTTAGTTTTCTCTCAGGCTGTTATTGTATGCTCTTCCAGCCTTAGCCCATTTTATTCTTTCCCAGGCTGTAATATTCTGCTTTTCGAGCCATAGACCTATTTATTCTTTTGATTGGCTGCAAATGTGCGCTTTCCAGCCATAGCCCATTTATTATTTTCTGAGGATGTAATTTTGTGCTCATCCAGCAAAATCCCAATATATACCTTTCCCAGGCAGTAATTTTTGCTCTTCCAGCAGTAGCCTAACTTATACTTTTGCATGGTCTGTAATTATGTGCTCTTCCAGTCAAAGCCCAATTTATACTCTCTCGCTCTGTAATTTTGTTCTTCCAGTCATAACCCAATTTATACTTCTCCAGTATGTGGTAATTTTGTACTCTTATAGCCAAACCCCAATTCATACTTTTCTTCAGCTGCAATTTTGTGCTCTTCCAGCTATAGATCAATTTATATTTTTCCAGGCTGTACTTTTGTGTTTCTTCAGCAAAGCCCAATAAATAGTTTTCCCAGGCTGTAATTTTGAGCTCTTCTACCTTTAGCCCAATTTAAACTTTTCTCAGGCTGTGATTCTCTGCTGTTCAAGCCTTTGACCTATTTATAATTTCCACACTGTAATTTTGTGGTCTTAAAGCCATAACCCAATGTATACTTTTCCCAGGCTGTAATTTTGTACTGTTCCAGCCATAAATAAATTAATGTTTTTCCCAGGCTGTGATTTTTCGCTCTTTCAGCCATAGCCCTATTTATTCTTTTCACATGCTACACCCATGTGCACTTCCAGCCATAGACCAATTGATACCTTTTCCATGCAGTAATTTTGACTCTTCCAGCTGTAGCCCAAATTATTCTTTCCCAGCCTACTATTTTGTGCTCTTCCAGCCATAGTCCATTTTACACTTTCCTCATGCAGAATTTTTGTACTCTTTTACACCTAGCGTAATTTGAACTTTTTCCAGGGTGCAATTTTGTGCTCTTCCATCTATAGACCACTTTATACTTTTCCCAGGTTAAAATGTTGTGCCCATTTAGCAAATGGCCAGTATATACCATTCCCAGGCTGTAATTGTGTGCTATTCCAGCCATAAATCAAATTATAATTTTTCCAAGCTGTGATTTTCTGCTCTTTCAGCCATAGCCCAATGTATACTTTTTCCTGGCTGCAAATATGTGCTCTTCCTGTCATAGTCCAATTTATTCTTTTCCAGGCTGTAATTCTGTGCTCTTCCAGCATTAGCTCAATTGTTACTTTTCTCAGGCTGTAGATCTGTGCTCTTCCAGTCATAGCCCAATTTATACATTTATCAGGCTGTAATTTTGTTCTCTTCCAGTCATAGACCAATTTATACTTTTCCCAGGCTCTAATTGTGTGCTGTTCCAGCCATAGAACAATTTATATTTTTTCCAGGCTGAGATTTTCTGATCTTTCAGCCATATTCCAATTTATTCTTTTACATGCTACACTTTTGTGCTCTACCAACAAAAGCAGAATTGATACATTTCAATGCTGTAATTTAGTACACTTCCAGACTTAGCCCAATTTGTTTTTTCACTGGCTGCAAATGTGTGCTCTTCTAGCTATAGCCCAATTTATACTTTTCCAAGGCTATAATTTTCCTGCTCTTTCTGCCATAGACCAATTTATACTTTTATCAGGTTGTAATATTGTGCTCTTCCAGCCATAGCATAATTTATAATTTTGCATTGCTGCAAATGTGTGCTCTTCCTGTCATACTCCATTTTTTTTCCAGGCTATAATCATGTGTTCCACCAGCCATAGCCCAATTTATTCTTTTGCCAGGCTGCAATTGTGTGCTCTTCCAGTCATAGCCAATTTTACACTTTTTTGAAGATGTAATTTTGTGCTCTTCAGCTGTATGCCAGTTTATACTCTTTCCAGACTGTAATTGTGTGCTCTTCCAGCATAGCCCAATTCTGCTTTTCCTGGCTGGAAATTTTGTGCCCATTTAGCAAATGCCCATTATATACTTTTCCCAGGCTGCAATTTTGTGCTCTTAAAGCCATAGCCCAATTTATACTTTTCCAAGCTGTAATTTTGTGCTGTTCCAATAAAAGATGAATTTCTATTTTTCACAGGCTGTAATTTTGTGCTCTTTCAGCAAAAGCTCCATTTGTACTTTCCATATGCTGTAATTTGGTACTCTTCCACCCATTGAAAATTTATACTTTTCGAGGCTGTAATTTTGTGCTGTTCCCACCATACAATAATTTAAACTTTTCATATGCTGTGATTTTGTACACTTATAGCCTAATTTATATTTTTTCCCAGGCTGTAATTGTGTGTTCTTCCAGCCATACCTCAATTTATCCTTTTCCCAGGCTATGATTTTGTGCTCTTTCAACCACATTCAATTTATACTTTTCCCAGGCTGTAATTCTGTGCTCTTCCAGCCATAGCCCAATTGATACTTTTCCCACGGTGTAATTTTGTGCTGTTCCAGCCATAGATAATTTTTTCCCAGGCTGTAATTTTGGCGCTGTTTCAGCCATAACCCAATTTATACTTTTGCCAGGCTGTAATTCTGTGCTCTTCCAGCCATAGCCCAATTTAAACTTTTCCCATGCTGTAATTTTGTGCTCTTCTAGCTGTAGCCTAATTTATACTTTTCCAGGCTGTAATTAGTGTTCTGACAGCAAAGCCCAATATATACTTTTCCCAGGTTGCACTTTTGTGCTCTTCCAGCCATAGTGTTATTTATACTTTTCAAATGCTAAAATGTTGTGCTCATCCAGCAACAGCCTAATATATACCTTTCTCAGAATGCAATTGTGTGCTCTTCTCACTATAGCCCAGTTTGTACTTTTCACAGGCTTTAATTCTGTTCTCTACCAGCTGTAGCCCAATATATACTTTTTCCAGGAAGCAATTTTGAGCTCTACTCATTCCCAAATTTATACTTTTCAGAGGCTGTTATTTTGTGCTCTTCCTGCCACAACTAAATTAATACTTTTGTCTCTCAGTAATTGTGTGCTCCTCCAGCCTTAGTCCTATTTAAATTGTTCTCAGGCCGTTATTTTGTGCACTTCCAGCCATGGCCCAATTTATACTTTCCCCAGTGTGTAATTGTGTGCTATTCCAGCCTTAGCCCAATTTGAACTTTTCTCAGGCAGTAATTCTGTGCTCTTCCATCTATAGACCACTTTATACTTTTCCCAGGCTAAAATGTTGTGCCCATTTAGCAAATGCCCAGATATACCTTTCCCAGGCTGTAATTGTGTGCTATTCCAGCCATAGATCAAATTATATTTTTCCAGGCTGTGATTTTCTGCTCTTCAGGCATAGCCCGATTTATACTTTTCCTGGCTGGAAATGTGTGCTCTTCCTGTCATAGTCAAATTTATTCTTTTTCCAGTCTGTAATTCTGTTCTCTTCCAGCATTAGCTCAATTTATACTTTCCTCAGGCTGCAGATTTGTGCTCTTCCATTCATAGCCCAATTTATTCATTTCTCAGGCTGTAATTTTGTACTCTTCTAGCCATAGACCAATTTACACTTTTCCCATGCTGTAATTGTATGCTCTTCCAGCCATAGTCAATTTAAACTTTCTCCACACTGTCATTTTGTGCTTTTCCAGCCATAATCCAATTTATACTTTTCTTAGGCTCTAATTTTGTGCTGTTCCAGCCATAGAGCAATTTATATTTTTCTTATGCTCTGATTTTCTGCTCCTTCAGCCATATCCCAATTTATTTTTTTCACATGCTACAGTTTTGTGCTCTACCAACAAAAGCAGAATTGATACATTTCCAATGCTGTAATTTAGTACACTTCCAGACTTAGCCCAATTTGTTTTTTTTCCACTGGCTGCAAATGTGTGCTCTTCTAGCCATAGCCCAATTTACACTTTTCCCAGGCTGTAATTCTGTGCTCTTCCAGCCATAGCCCAATTGATACTTTTCCCACGGTGTAATTTTGTGCTGTTCCAGCCATAGATAATTTTTTTCCCAGGCTGTAATTTGCGCTGTTTCAGCCATAACCCAATTTATACTTTTGCCAGGCTGTAATTCTGTGCTCTTCCAGCCATAGCCCAATTTAAACTTTTCCCATGCTGTAATTTTGTGCTCTTCTAGCTGTAGCCTAATTTATACTTTTCCAGGCTGTAATTAGTGTTCTGACAGCAAAGCCCAATATATACTTTTCCCAGGTTGCAATTTTGTTCTCTTCCAGCCATAGTGCTATTTATACTTTTCAAATGCTAAAATGCTGTGCTCATCCAGCAACAGCCTAATATATACCTTTCCCAGGATGCAATTGTGTGCTCTTCCCACTATTGCCCAGTTTGTACTTTTTCACAGGCTTTAATTCTGTTCTCTACCAGCTGTAGCCCAATATATACTTTTTCCAGGAAGCAATTTTGAGCTCTACCATACGTTCCCAAATTTATACTTTTCAGAGGCTGTTATTTTGTGCTCTTCCTGCCACAACTAAATTAATACTTTTGTCTCTCAGTAATTGTGTGCTCCTCCAGCCTTTGTCCTATTTAAATTGTTCTCATGCTGTTATTTTGTGCTCTTCTCAGCCATGGCCCAATTTATACTTTCCCCAGTATGTAATTGTGTGCTATTCCAGCCTTAGCCCAATTTGAACTTTACTCAGGCTGTAATTCTGTGCTCTTCCATCTATAGACCAATTTATATCTTTCCCAGGCTAAAATGTTGTGCCCATTTAGCAAATGCCCAGTATATACCTTTCCCAGGCTGTAATTGTGTGCTATTCAGCCATAGATCAAAATATATTTTTTCCAGGCTGTGATTTTCTGCTCTTTCAGCCATAGCCCTATTTATAAGCTTTTCCTGGCTGGAAATGTGTGCTCTTCCTGTCATAGTCAAATTTATTCTTTTTCCAGTCTGTAATTCTGTTCTCTTCCAGCATTAGCTCAATTTATACTTTTCTCAGGCTGCAGATTTGTGCTCTTCCATTCATAGCCCAATTTATTCATTTCTCAGCCTGTAATTTTGTATTCTTCCAGCCATAGACCAATCTATACTTTTTCTTATGCTGTAATTGTGTGCTCTTCCAGCCATAGTCCAATTTAAACTTTCTCCACACTGTCATTTTGTGCTTTTCCAGCCATAATCCAATTTGTACTTTTCTTAGGCTCTAATTTTGTGCTGTTCCAGCCATAGAGCAATTTATATTTTTCCCATGCTCCGATTTTCTGCTCGTTCAGCCATATCCCAATTTATTTTTTACATGCTACAGTTTTGTGCTTTACCAACAAAAGCAGAATTGATATATTTCCAATGCTGTAATTTAGTACACTTCCAGACTTAGCCCAATTTGTTTTTTCCACTGGCTGCAAAGTGTGCTCTTCTAGCCATAGCCCAATTTATACTTTTTCGAGGTAATAATTTTCTGCTTTTTCTGCCATAGACCAATTTATACTTTTATCAGGGTGTAATTTTGTGCTTTTCCAGCCATAGCATAATTTATAATTTTGCATTGCTGCAAATGTGTGCTCTTCCTGTCATAGTCCAATTTTTTTTCCTGGCTATAATCATGTGTTCCACCTGCCATAGGCCAATTTATACTTTTGCCAGGCTGCAATTGTGTGCTCTTCCAGTCATAGCCCATTTTATACTTTTTTGAAGATGTAATTTTGTGCTCTTTCAGCTGTATGGCAGTTTATACTCTTTCCAGACTGTAATTGTGTGCTCTTCCTGCCATAGCCCAATTCATGCTTTTCCCTGGCTGAAATGTTGTGCCCATTTAGCAAATGCCCATTATATACTTTTCCCAGGCTGCAATGTTGTGCTCTTAAAGCCGTAGTCCAATTGATACTTTTCCCAAGCTGTAATTTTGTGCTGTTCCAGCCATAGATCAATTCATATTTTTCCAGGCTGTGATTTTCTGCTCTTTCAGCCCAGCACAATTGATACTTTTGTCGGGCTGCAAATGTGTGCTCTTCCTGTCATAGTCCAAATTATTCCTTTTCCAGGCTCTATTTCTGTGCTCTTCCAGCCATAGCCCAATTTATTATTTTCTGAGGATGTAATTTTTTCTCTTTCAGATGTATTCCAATTTATACTTTTCCCAGGCTATAACTGGGTATTCTTCCAGTCTTAGCACAATTCATTCATTTCCCAGACTGTAATATTCTGCTCTTCAAGCCATAGCCCAGTTTATACTTCTTTGAAGAAGTAATTTTGTGCTCTTTCAGCTGTATGCCAGTTTATACTCTTTCAAGACTGTAATTGTGTGCTCTTCCAGCTTTAGCCAATTTATACTTTTTCCAGTGCATACTTTGTACTCTTCCAGCCATAGAACAATTTGTACTTTTCAAGGGATGCAATTTTGTGCTCTTTGAGCCATAGCCCAATTTTTACTTTTCTCAGGCTGTACTTTTGTGCTATTCCAGCAACAGATAAATTTCTATTTTCACAGGCTGTAATTTTGTGCTCTTTCAGCAAAAGCTCCATTTGTACTTTCCATATGCTGTAATTTGGTACTCTTCCACCCCTTGGCCAATTTATATTTTTCCAGTCTTTAGATTTGTGCTGTTCCCACCATACAATAATTTAAACTTTTCAATACTGTGATTTTGTACTCTTATAGATATAGCCCGATTTATATTTTTCCCAAGCTGTAATTGTGTGTTCTTCCAGCCATACCTCAATTTATCCTTTTCCCATGCTGTGATTTTGTACTCTTTCAGCCATAGCCCAATTTATACTTTTCACAGGCTGTAATTCTGTGCTCTTCCAGCCATAGATCAATTTAAACTTTTCCCAGGGTGAAATTTTGTGCTGTTCCAGCCACAGAGGAATTTGTTTTTTCCAGGCTGAAATTTTGTGCTGTTTCAGCCATTGTCCTATTTATACTTTTCCTAGGCTGTAATTCTGTGCTCTTCCAGCCATAGACCAATTTAAACTTTTCCCTGCTGTAATTTTGTGCTCTTCTAGCCATAGCCTAATTTATACATTGCCAGGCTGTAATTGTGTGTTCCTTGCAGCAAAAGCCCAATATATACTTTTCCCAGGTTGCACTTTTGTGCTCTTCCAGCTATAGTGTTAATTATACTTTTCCCATGCTGAAATTTTGTTCTCATCCAGCAACAACCTAATATATATATTTCCCAGGATGCAGTTTTTGCTTTTCCCACTATAGGCCAGTTTGTACTTTTCACAGGCTTTAATTCTGTGCTCTACCAGCTGTAGCCCAATATATTCTTTTCCAGGAAACAACTTTGAACTCTACCAGCCATTTCCTCATTTATACATTTCAGAGGCTGTTATTTTGTGCTCTTCCTGCCACAACTAAATTAACACTTTTGTCTCTCATTATTTGTGTGCTCCTCCAGCCTTAATCCTATTTAAATTGTTCTCAGGCTGTTATTTTGTGCTCTTCCAGCCATGACCCAATTTAAACTTTTCCCAGTATGTAATTGTGTGCTACTCCAGGCTTAGCCCAATTTGAACTTTTCTCAGGCTGTAATTCTGTGCTCTTCCATCTATAGACCAATTTATACTTTTCCCAAGCTAAAATGTTGTGCCCATTTAGCAAATGCCCAGTATATACCTTTCCCAGGCTGTAATTGTGTGCTATTCCAGCCATAGATCAAATTATATTTTTCCAGGCTGTGATTTTTGCTTTTTCACCCATAGCCTTATTTATTCTGTTCACATGCTACAATTTTGTGCATTTACAGCCATAGACCAGTTTTATACTTTTTCCATGGAGTAATTTTGTACTCTTCCAGCTGTAGCCCAAATTATTCTTTCCCCAGCCTATAATTTTGTGCTCTTCCAGCCATAGTCCATTTTACACTTTTTCTCATGCAGTATTTTTGTACTCTTATAGACGTAGCCCAATTTGAACTTGTCTAGTGTGTACTTTTGCTCTCCCATCTATAGATCAATTTATACTTTCCAAGGCTAAAATGTTGCATCCATTAAGCAAATGCCCAGTATATACCTTTCTCAGACTGTAATTGTGTTCTATTCCAGCCATAGATCAAGTTATATTTTTTCCAGGCTGTGATTTTCTGCTCTTTCAGCCATAGAGCAATTTATACTTTTTCCTGGCTACAAATGTGTGCTCTTCCTGTCATTGTCCAATTTATTCTTTTCCAGGCTGTAATTCTGTTCTCTTCCAGCATTAGCTCAATTGATACTTTTCTCAGGCTGCAGATTTGTGCTTATCCAGTCATAGCCCAATTTATTCTTTTCTCAGGCTGTAATTGTGTGCTCTTCCAGCCATAGTCCAATTTAAACTTTCTCCACACTGTCATTTTTGCTTTTCCAGCCATAATCCAATTTATACTTTTCTTAGGCTCTAATTTTGTGCTGCTCCAGCCATAAAGCAATTCATATTTTTCCCAAGCTCTGATTTCTGCTCTTTCAGCCATATCCCCATTTATTCTTTTCACATGCTACTGTTTTGTGCTCTCACCAACAAAAGCAGAATTGATACATTTTCAATGCTGTAATTTAGTACACTTCCAGCCTTAGCCCAATTTGTTTTTTTTACTGGCTGCAAATGTGTGCTCTTCTAGCCATAGCCAATTTATACTTTTATCAGGGTGTAATTTTGTGCTCTTCCAGCCATACATAATTTATAATATTGCATTGCTGCAAATGTGTGCTCTTCCTGTCATAGTCCAATTTTTTTCCAGGCTATAATCATGTGTTCCACTAGCAATAGCCCAATTTATGCATTTGCCTGGCTGCAATTGTGTGCTCTTCCAGTCATAGCCCATTTTATACTTTTTAGAGATGCAGTTTTGTGCTCTTTCAGCTATATGCCAGTTTATGCTCATTCCAGACTGTAATTGTGTGCTTTTCCTGCAATAGCCCAATTTATGCTTTTCCCTCACTGAAATGTTGTGCCCATTTAGCAAATGCCCATTATATATCTTTTCCCAGGCTGCAATGTTGTGCTCTTAAAGCCATAATCCAATTTATACTTTTCCCAAGCTGTAATTTTGTGCTGTTCCAGCCATAGTTCAATTCATATTTTTTCCAGGCTGTGATTTTCTGCTCTTTCAGTCCCTAGCACAATTTATACTTTTGTCGGGCTGCAAATGTGTGCTCTTCCTGTCATAGTCCAAATTATTCCTTTTCCAGGCTGCATTTATGTGCTCATCCAGCCTTAGCCCGATTTATTCTTTTCTGAGGATGTAATTTTTTTCTCTTTCAGCTGTATCCCAATTTATACTTTTTCCAGGCTTTAACTGTGTGCTCTTCCAGTCTTAGCACAATTCATTCATTTCCCAGACTGTAATATTCTGCTCTTCAAGCCATAGCCCAGTTTATACTTTCTTTTAAAGATGTAATTTTGTGCTCTTTCAGCTGTATGCCAGTTTATACTCTTTCAAGACTGTAATTGTGTGCTCTCCCAGCTTTAGCCCAATTTATACTTTTTCCAGGCTGCAATTGTAGCTCTTCCAGCCATAGAAGAATTTGCAATTTTCAAGGGCTGTAATTTTGTGCTCTTTGAGCCATAGCCCAATTTCTACTTTTTCTCAGGCTGTACTTTTGTGCTATTCCAGCAGCAGATAAATTTCTATTTTTCACAGGCTGTAATTTTGTGCTCTTTCAGCAAAAGCTCCATTTGTACTTTCCATATGCTGTAATTTGGTACTCTTCCACCTCTTGGCCAATTTATACTTTTCAGTCTTTAGATTTGTGCTGTTCCCACCACACAATAATTTAAACATTTCACATGCTGTGATTTTGTACTCTTATAGATACAGCCCAATTTATATTTTTCCCAGGCTGTAATTGTGTGTTCTTCCAGCCATATCCCAATTTATCCTTGTCCCAGGCTCTGGTTTGTACTCTTTCAGCCATAGTCCATTTATACTTTTCCCAGGCTGTAATTCTGTGCTGTTTCAGCCATAGCCCAATTTATACTTTTCCTAGGGCTGTAATTCTGTGCTCTTCCAGCCATAGACCAATTTAAACTTTTCCCTGCTGTAATTTTTGCTCTTCTAGCCATAGCCTAATTTATACTTTTCCAGGCTGTAATTCTGTGTTCCCACAGCAAAAGCCTAATATATACTTTTCCCAGGTTGCACTTTTGTGCTCTTCCAGCCATAGTGTTATTTATACTTTTTCCATGATGCATTTTTGTGCTCATCCAGCAACAGCCTAATATATACATTTCCCAGGATGCAGTTTTGTGCTCTTCCACAATAGCCCAGTTTATACTTTTCACAGGCTTTAATTCTGTGCTCTACCAGCTGTAGCCCAATATATACTTTTTCCAGGAAGCAATTTTGAGCTCTACCAGCCATTTCCAAATTTGTACATTTCAGAGGCTGTTATTTTGTGCTCTTCCTGCCACAACTAAATTAATACTTTTGTCTCTCAGTATTTGTGTGACTCCTCCAGCCTTAGTCCTATTTAATTGTTCTCAGGCTGTTATTTTGTGCTCTTCCAGCCATGGCCCAATGTATACTTTACCCAGTATGTAATGTGTGCTACTCAGGCTTAGCCCAATTTGAACTTTTCTCAGGCAGTAATTCTGTGCTCTTCCATCTATAGACCACTTTATACTTTTCCCAGGCTAAAATGTTGTGCCCATTTAGCAAATGCCCAGGATATACCTTCCCAGGCTGTAATTGTGTGCTATTCCTGCCATAGATCAAATTATATTTTTTCCAGGCTGTGATTTTCTGCTCTTTCAGCCATAGAGCAATTTATACTTTTTCCTGGCTGCAAATGTGTGCTCTTCCTGTCATAGTCCAATTTATTCTTTTCCAGGCTGTAATTCTGTTCTCTTCCAGCATTAGCTCAATTGATACTTTTCTCAGGCTGCAGATTTGTGCTGTTCCAGTCATACCCCAATTTATTCATTTCTCAGGCTGTAATTTGTACTCTTCCAGCCATAGACCAATTTGTACTTTTTCCATGCTGTAATTGTGTGCTCTTCCAGCCATAGCCCAATTTAAACTTTCTCTACACTGTCATTTTGTGCTTTTCCAGCCATAATTCAATTTATACTTTTCTTAGGCTCTAATTTTGTGCTGTTCCAGCCATAGAGCAATTTGTATTTTTCCCAAGCTCTGATTTCAGCTCTTTCAGCCATATCCCCATTTATTCTTTTCACATGCTACTGTTTTGTGCTCTACCAACAAAAGCAGAATTGATACATTTCCAATGCTGTAATTTAGTACACTTCCAGCCTTAGCCCAATTTGTTTTTTTTCACTGGCTGCAAATGTGTGCTCTTCTAGCCATAGCCAATTTATACTTTTATCAGGGTGTAATTTTGTGCTCTTCCAGCCATAGCATAATTTATAATATTGCATTGCTGCAAATGTGTCTCTTCCTGTCATAGTCCAATTTTTTTCCAGGCTATAATCATGTGTTCCACTAGCAATAGCCCAATTTATGCATTTGCCTGGCTGCAATTGTGTGCTCTTCCAGTCATAGCCCATTTTATACTTTTTTGAAGATGCAGTCTTGTGCTCTTTCAGCTATATGCCAGTTTATGCTCATTCAGACTGTAATTGTGTGCTTTTCCTGCAATAGCCCAATTTATGCTTTTCCCTCACTGAAATGTTGTGCCCATTTAGCAAATGCCCATTATATATTTTTCCCAGGCTGCAATGTTGTGCTCTTAAAGCCATAATCCAATTTATACTTTTCCCAAGCTGTAATTTTGTGCTGTTCCAGCCATAGTTCAATTCATATTTTTTCCAGGCTGTGATTTTCTGCTCTTTCAGTCCTCGCACAATTTATACTTTTGTCGGGCTGCAAATGTGTGCTCTTCCTGTCATAGTCCAAATTATTCCTTTTCCAGGCTGCATTTATGTGCTCATCCAGCCTTAGCCCAATTTATTCTTTTCTGAGGATGTAATCTTTTTGCTCTTTCAGCTGTATCCCAATTTATACTTTTCCCAAGCTATAACTGTGTGCTCTTCCAGTCTTAGAACAATTCATTCATTTCCCAGACTGTAATATTCTTCTCTTCAAGCTGTAGCCCAGTTTATACTTCTTTGAAGATGTAATTTTGTGCTCTTTCAGCTGTATGCCAGTTTATACTCTTTCAAGACTGTAATTGTGTGCTCTTCCAGCTTTGGCCCAATTTATACATTTTCCAGGCCGCAACAATTTGTACTTTTCAAGGGATGTAATTTTGTGCTCTTTGAGCCATAGCCCAATTTTACTTTTCTCAGGATGTACTTTTGTGCTATTCCAGCAACAGATACATTTCTATTTTTCACAGGCTGTAATTTTGTGTTCTTTCAGCAAAAGCTCCATTTGTACTTTCCATATGCTGTAATTTGGTACTCTTCTGTCCCTTGGCCAATTTATACTTTTCCAGTCTTTAGATTTGTGCTGTTCCCACCATACAATAATTTAAACTTTTCTCATGCTATGATTTTGTACTCTTATAGATATAGCCCAATTTATATTTTCCAAGGCTGTAATTGTGTGTTCTTCCAGCCATATCCCAATTTATCCTTTTCCCAGTCTGTGGTTTTGTACTCTTCCAGCCGTAGTCCAATTTATACTTTTCCCAGGCTGTAATTCTGTGCTCTTCCAGCCATAGCTCAATTTATACTTTTCCCAGGGTGAAATTTTCTGCTGTTCCAGCCATAGAGCAATTTATTTGTTTTCCCAGGCTGTGATTTTGTGCTGTTTCAGCCATGGATCAATTATATTTTTCCAGGCTGCAATTTTTGCTCATTCATCCCATTGCCCAATTTATTCTTTTCACATGCTACAATTCTGTGGTCTTCCAATAAAGCATAATTGATACATTTCCTATACTGTAATTTAGTACTCTTCCAATCATAACCAATTCATACTTTTCACCAGCTGCAATTGTATGCTCTTCCAGCCATAGACCAATTTCTTATTTTCTGAGGATGTAATTTTGTGCTTTCAGCCGTATTCCAATTTATACTTTTCCCAGACTGTAATTGTGTGCTCTTCCAGCCTTAGCCCAATTTATACTTTTCCCAGGCAGTAATTTTCTACTTTTCAAGTCATAGTCTGATTTATACTTTAACCAGGCTGTAGTTTGTGATCTTCCAGCCATAGCCCATTTATTCTTTTCTGAGGATGTAATTTTGTGCTCATCCTGCAAAAGCCCAATGTATACCTTTCCCAGGCTGCAATTTTGTGCTCTTGCAGCCATAGCCCAATTATACTTTTGCTTTACTGCAATTGTTTCCTCTTCCAGTCATAGTCGAATGTATTCATTTTCTAGGCTGTTATTATGCGCTCTTCAAGCCATAGCCCAATTTATACTTTTCTGAGGTTGTTATTTTGTGTTCTTCCAGCCATAGCCAATTTAGACATTTGCCTGGCTGCAGTTGTGTCTTTTCAGTCCTAGCCATATTAATACTTTTCTCAGGTTGTAATTTTGTGTTCTTCTAGCCATAGCCCAATTTATACTGTCCCCATGAGGTAATTTTGTACTCTTCCAGCCATATCCCAATTTATACTTTTCTCAGGGTGTAATTTTGGGCTCTTCCAGCCATAGCCAATGTATACTTTTCTCAAGGTGTAATTTTGTACTCTTTCAGCCATAGCAAATTCATGCTTTCCCATGCTGTAATTTAGTGCTTTTCCAGCCATAACCTAATTTATACTTTTCCAGACTGTAATGTTGTGCTCCAGCAGCAGAAGCACAATATGTACTTTTCCCAGGATGTAATTGTGTGCTCTTCCAGCTATATCACAATTTATACTTTTCCAAGGCTGTAATTTAGTGGTGTTCTAGCTATAGATCAATTTATAATTTTCCCAGGCTGTGATTTTCTGCTCTTTCATCCATAGACCAATTTATTAATTTCATATGCTACAATTTAGTGCTCTTCCAACAAAGGCATAATTGATACCTTTCCAATACTGTAACTTAGTACTCTTCCAGCCATAGCCCATTTATACTTTTCATCAGCTGCAACTGTGTGCTCTTCCTGCCAAAGCCCAATTTATACACTTCCCATGTTGTAATTTTCTACTCTTCCAGCCATAGACCAATTCATATTTTTCCCAGGCTGTAATTGTGTGCTCTTCCAACCATAGATCAATTTATGCATTTCTCAAGCTGTAATTTTGTACTGTTCCAGCCTTAGCCATTCATACTTTCCCAGGCTATAGCTTTGTGCTCTTCCAGCCATAGTACAATTTATACTTTTCTCAGGCTGTAATTTTTGCTCTTCCAGCAGTAGCTCAATTTATTCTTTTGCCTGGCTGCAAATGTGTGCTCTTCCTGTCATAGTCCAAATTATTCTTTTCCCAGGGTGTAATTGTGTCTTCCAACCATAGATCAATTTATACTAACATACTAACATACTATTTGCCAGCAGATTAGGCCTTATGGTCTATCAAGTCTGCTCGAACCTAGATCCTTAGTTGGGTGCCGAGACCCTCCATCCCTTGTGCTCCTGAAACCCTATCATCCATCCCCACCCCCGGACAGGCCATCATCTGATACATCCACTTTCTGTGTCTGTCCCACCCTCTCTAAAGCTCTCCACTGTGGATCTCTGAACCAGCTCACCAGGCAGAGCATTCCAAGGGTCCACCACCCTCTCAGTGAAAAATCTCCTCCTTTTCCCCTCACCCTTCCACCTTCCAACTTCAAACCATGCCCTCTGGTGATGCCTCCTGCTTTAGTCTAAAGATCCCTCCATGTTTACCCTATTTATTCCCTTGAGGTACCTGAAGACCTCAATCATGTCCCCCCTCTCTCCTCTCCTCCAATGAAAACAGGCAGAGCTCCTCAAGTCTGTCCTCGTAGTCAAATCCCTAGCCCTCTATCATCTTTGTTGCCCTCCTCTGTACCCTCTCCAGGAGCTGTATGTCCCTCTTCAAGTGTGGTCTCCAGTACTGTACACAGTACTCAAGGTGTGGTCTAACCAGTCCATTGTACAGCGGCAGAATCACTTCCTTGCTCTAGGGTGATCCCCTTCAGATGCATCCCAACATCCTGTTTGCCTTGCTAGCTGCTCTCCTGCACTGCTCAGTGTTATTCATACATGTATCCACCATGACCCCCTAGGTCTTTTCCCTGTTGAGGCTTCCAGCACCTCCCTCCCAGGGTGTACCTGTGTTTAGGGTTTCCCTGACAAGATGCAACACCTTGCACTTGGTGATATTGAAATTAATTTCCATGTGTGAGCCCAGCTTTCCAGGGTGTCCAGGTCCCCTTGCAGGGCCAACCTCCCTCTTCTCCCTCAGCTACTGCTCCCATCTTGGAGTCATCCCGAAGAGACTAATTTCACACCTATACCATCCCTGATGTCTGATATGTATGCATTAAACAGGATTGGACCCAGGACCGAGGCCCTGTGGTACCCACCTACCAACCTCTGTAGGGTTCGAGAGCTCTCCACAGACCACTACTCTCTGAGTGCATCCAGCTATCCAGTTTTCAATCCATCCTGACCATCAAAGGGCCTACTCCTAACCCCATCAGTTTCTCCACCAGACCATTGTGGGGACAGAGTCAAAGCCTTGCTGAAGTCAAGAATAATACATCCACAGGCTTACCTCTGTCCAGTTCTGATGTTGCCCATTCATAGAACGCCACAAGGTTGGTTTGACATGATCTACCTGGCACAAACCCATGCTGCCGACTATCCAGACCTCCCACCTCCTCCAAGTAAACCCCAATCGTTCCTTTAGTATACTCTCATTAATTTTCCCACCACGAGGTTAAACTGATGGGTCTATAGTTTTCTGGTGCTTCCTTGACCCCCTTTATGGATTGGTACCACATGTGCCTCTCATGAATCCCTAGGTACCCTCCTGTCTCAAGTGACCTGTTGAAAAGCTCCCTGAGGGAGTGCAGCCAGTATGTCCGCCAATTCCCACTAGTACTCTCGGATGAATGCCATCGGCCAGGGAATTGTCTTTCTTTAGGCCATGAGGCAAACCACACCCTTTTGGTGGGGATGGCATCATCCGTCCCCTCCACCTTACTGGTCTTTTATCCTTATCCAGATGCTGACACCCCTGGGGTCCTTTCCCTCCCTTTGCTCCATTTCTGTTGCTCCCCAGTCCCACTCCCTGCCTTCTATCCCCTTTGTGCCTTGCTTTGTAGATATCCCATCCCTCCTAGTGAACACAGAGGCAAAGTACTCATTAAGTACCTCTGCCTGGTCCCTCGCCTCTTCCACCCACCCTCCTTCTGATCTCAATCTGCTGAGATGGCCCTTAGTTTTCTCCACTCCCCAATGTACCGAAGAACCCTTTTCCCTCCATGTATCCCCTGTGCCAGCCGTTGCTCTTTACTGGACTTAGCTCCCTCACCATACGGGTGACTTTTCTAGATGCAAGCTGGTACATTTCCTTATCCCTATCCCTCTTGTTGTTTTATATTTTTTGTAACGCCTTCTTTTCTCTGACTGCTACCTGGACCTCACTGGACCACCAGCATGGTTTATGTGACCTTGCTCCCTTACGTTTCAACTTAGCGCAGATCCTGACTGCCTCACGAAGTCCCCATTTATGACCTCCCATCTCCTTTCCACACTTGTTGTTGAGGTAATCCGCTTCAAGTGATCCTTGAGAATATTTCCCATGCCCATAAAGTCTGCCCCCTGAAGTCCACTGCCAGTGTCCTAGATCTCACCCCACTCCCCAATGCTTATTTGAAACCAGACAGTATTGTGGTCACTCCCAGTCAGGGGTCCTGTACAACCATGTCCCTTACCAGATCCCCATCTGCCAGAACCACATCCAGGACATGCCCCTCCTTGTAGGATCCATCACATGCTGTGTTAAGAACACATCCTGGAAGCCATCCAGCAGCCTGTGCTCCTTGGCCTTAAAGGACATGGTTCCCCAGTTTGTACCTGATAGTAGGTCCCCATCACCACCTCCTTCCCCTTTTGGACCACACTGGGCAATGATGTTGTCCAGCAAACCATCCTCTAGAACAGCACTCATCCCGGGGGCCTATACTACTCCAGCTTGACCTTATCTCCTGCTGGGGATCGTGGGTGACCATAAAGGCCTCCACGTTTCCCTCTGCCTCTTCTACCATAGCAATTTCTATGTCATCTCTAATGAACATAGCCACTCCACCCCTCTGCCCTCCTTTCTATCCTTCCTAAGCATAGTGTACCCCAGTACATTTAGGTCCCAGTCATGGTTTTGTTGGCCCACATTTCGTGACTGCCGCCACATCCACCCCCTCGAACAGCATGGCCTGGAACTCTGGCAACTTGTTTCCAAGCTCCTGGCATTTACTAAACTAACCCCACCCCTTATCCCTGATCCTTTTGTCGAACCCACCCAGATTCCTTATACTTCCATCCTCCCTGCTCCTCCTGAAACCTCCACCTCCAGTCTGTTTCCCCTCCCCCCTTGGGCAGAAGGCTACTCCCTCATCTGGAGGGCTTCTAGTCAGCCCTCCTTATCCCTTCCCCCCTTCAAGTTTAATCCCCACCTTTCTTGTATGTAGTCAGCCATCCCTGTTTAGGACTTCCTTCCCTAATGGGGCAAAATGAAACCTGTCCTTGGCATATAGTCCTTATCCTCCCAAACTCCATTTCCAGTTCCCTAACACCCCCAACCCATTCTCTTCACCCCACTTCCTGAGCCATTCATTAACCTCTGTGAGTCTTCATTTTTTCTCCACTGAGGCCTTTGGTACTGGCAATATCTCCGAAAGAAATGTTGCATCCATTATCCTGACAGACTCTGGCAAGTTCTTGGAACCTTGCTTGGATTTCCATAATGCTATTTCCCTCTAGATCATTAGTTCCCAAATGCACCGAAATCATGTTTCCCTCCACAATCCCTAACCATTTCATACACCATGAACTTTGCTCTGTGCACTGTCAGCCCAGAGATACTCACTACCTTCACCTGGCTATGGCATCCATCCCCTGTCCTCCCAATGGATACCCTTAATCATCGAGTCTCCCAGTAACAGAACCTTAACACCGCCATCATCCTTATGGTTACCTCCACTATGCCCTCTCAGCCCCCCCTCCTCCACTTTATTCATGATGCATATTTCATGGGAATCTTCCTGCCTTATTAGAGACCCCTTGTCACCCTCCCTTTCTGCCTCCCTTGCTGTTTTGCCCCTTAACTCAAACCCCTCTGAATAGGTGTCCCCTTTAACCCTCTCTTATCTGAACCATTTATCCTGGCCCTGATGGTTTCCTCCCCGCACCCTCATCCCCCTTGTAATAGTACCCCTGTCTCCAGAGCTCTCTGTGGGTCCCCTTTAGCTAGGGCCCCATCCTTGGTACTGAACTTCCTGCTGAAGGGGGCTCCTCTCCCACCTCCTTGTCTCCCAGTTCCTCTCCAATCATGCTCTCCTCCCTCATGTCTGGAATATGTTGCATCTCCCCATTTGCTTAACATATATGTTTCCCTTCTCCCTCTGGGACTATGTCTATCCTTTCCATAGCTGTTCTGTGATGCCCTATGGGTATCTGACTCCCTCCCGGCCTCTGTATAAGTTTCCTCATTTCCACCAACCCCTTCCTCCCCTCTAGGATGCTTAGTATCTCAAATTTATTGTGACACTCTATGTCAGCCTCCATCAAGTAACCCGGTTTCCCTGACTGCATCTCTAACTGACCCTCTTCTTCCTCTCTTGCACTGTTCACCTTAAGAGCTCCCTTCCCACAGTCTGCTGTTTAGGCTTCCTTTAACAGCCCCTCCTGACTCTTCCCCCTCAGTCTCCTTGAATTCATAATTTTTCACCCTATGCGCTTTCCCTTAGCATCACTTCCCTATCTAAGGGTCCTCTGTCCCTAATATCCCCTTCTGCTTGCTGTAGCATAATGTCCTGTAATTTCAGGCGTTGCCCAGCCTCCCCTCAGCCCCACCCTTCTGCTGCCCATATCCACACCCCTTATCCTTGGACACCCCCCAGCTCCCACAGCTTACTCCTTAACCAATATACCTCACTCCTGATACAAGATAGCTGTCTACAGAGTGGGCAGCCTCCCTCTCTCAGGCCCAATTTAGAATTATTGCCATCCCACAGCCTGTGCAGCCTACAACCCTTCAGATGCCTGCCATGGTGGAATATGGCCACCTGATTATCCCCTCTGTTTATATGCTTCCCTTTTCTCAGTCCCTTTCCCTGGGTACAGTTTCTCTCTATACTGACTGTAGTTATTTACAAACCCAATTTCAACCCCACCAACAAAGTTCCCAAGTCTCACAAACACATACAGTCCAGTATGTGTTCAGTCCCACTAACAGTGTGTGTAAGCAGACTCCAGGTACCGTATGATGTCACAGGCCCACCAACTCCTGTTGCTTCAAATTTCAGTCCCAAACAAAATACTCAGCCCTTCAATCCCAACCCCAGTGGCTTTTCAGTATTTAAGAAAGCCTACAAAACAGGGTGGGTGGGAGGCTCTTACCAAACACCAGGCAAACAACACATTTAAATTACCTTCTAATTTTCCCTGCCAAACATCTATCCCCAAACCTACAATATCCACAGTCGCAGCTAATGTCCTCTCCTCCAAACACCAGGCAAACAACACATTTAAATTACCTTCTAATTTTCCCTGCAAACATCTGTCCCCAAACCTACAATATCACAGCCCAAGTATCAGTTCAAATTCAAGGTAATAATTTTAACACATAGAACTAATTTCACTAACAAACTATTCAAATATTTCAGTTTAAAACAAAATATAACTCTGGCCTCTTTTCTACCAACCTGTTGCTTAAGCTCCCAGGTGAACAATCTTTATGCTTTTCTCAAGCTTTAATTTTGTACTCTTTCAGCCATAGCCCAATTCATACATTTCCCATGCTGTAATTTTGTGCTCTTCAGACATAGCCCTATTTATTCTTTTGATTGGCTGCAAATGTGGTGTTCCAGCCATAGCCCAATTTGACTTTTAGGTTGCTGTTATTTTGTGCTGTTCCTGCCATAGCACAATTTATACATTTGCCTGGCTGAAACTGTGTGCTCTTTCAGTCATAGCCCAATTTATACTTTTCTCAGGCTTCAATTTTGTGCTTTTCAGCTGTATCCTATTTATACATTCCTCATGTGATAATTTTGTACTCTTCCAGGCATATTCCAATTTATAATTTTCTCAGGTTGTAATTTTCACCCTTCCAGCTATAGTCCAATTTATACTTTTCCAGGCTGCAATATAGTGCTCTTCCAGCAAAATCTCAATTTATACTCTCCTGTGCTGTAATATAATACTCTTCCATCTATTGCTGAATTTATAGTTTTCAGGCTGTAATTTTATGCTGTTCCCAATATACAATAATTTGTACCTTTCACATTCTGTGATGTTCTTTTCTAGCTATAGCCCACTTTATTCTTTTCCCAGACATAAATTGTGTACTCTTAAAAGCCATAGCCCGGTTATACATTTCCCAGACTATAATATTCTGCTCTTCCAGCCATGCTGAGTTTACAATTTTCCCAGCCTGTAATTTTGTGCTGCTCCAGCCATTGCCCAATTTATACTTTTCAGAGGCTGTTATTGTGTGCTCTTCAGCCTTATCCAATTTGAGCTTCTCTTCAGGCTGTATTTTTTTACTCAACTAGCCCTAGACCAATTTATACATTTCCAGGCTATACTTTTGTGCTCTTCAGCCATTGTCAATTCATGCTTTTCCCAGGTGAAATGTTTTGCCTATCTTGCAAAATCCCAACATATACCTTTCCCAGGCTGTAATTTTGTGCTCATCCAGCCATAGCCCAATTGATACTTTTCCCAGAGTGTAATTTTGTGCTGTTCCTGCCATGGATCAATTTATATTTTTCCCGCTGTAATTTTCTGCTCATTTACCCATTGTCCAGTTTATTCTTTTCACATTCTACAGTTCTGTAAGTTTGAACTCTTCTAGACTGAGTTAACTTTAAACCTTTCTCAGGATATGATTCTCTACTGTGAAGCCATAGCCCAATTTATACTTTTCATGGGTTGTACTTTTGTGCTCTTTCAGCCATGGCCCAGTTCTTGTTTTTCACAGGCTGTAATTTAGTACTCTTCCAGTCATTGCCCAATTTATACTTCTCCCAGGCTGAAATTTTGAGCTCATCCAGCAAAAGCCCAGTATATAACTTTACCAGGCTGCAATTTTGTGCTCTTCCCACTATAGCCCAATTTGTACTTTTCACAGATAATAATTCTGTGCTGTTCCAGCCATAGGCCAATTTATACTTTTCAGATGATGTTATTTTGTGCTCTTCCGGTCATTCTTCAATTTATTCTTTTCCAGGCTGTAATTGTGGGCTTCTCCAGGCGTAACCTAATTTATCCTTTTCCCAGGCTAAAATTATGTGCTCTTCCAGCATTAGCACAATTTATTCTTTTTCACACTGAAAATTTGTGCCCATCTAACAAAAGTGCAATATATACCTTGCCCAGGCTGTAATTGTGTGCTCTTCCAGCTATGTCACAATTTATACTTTTCCAAGGCTGTAATTTAGTGCAGTTCTAGCAATAGATCAATTTATATTTTTCCCAGGCTGTGATTTTCTGCTCTTTCATCCATAGACCAATTTATTAATTTCATATGCTACAATTTTGTACTCTTCCAACAAAAGCATAATTGATACTTTTCCAATACTGTAATTTAGTACTCTTCCAGCCATAGTCCATTTATACTTTTCACCAGCTGCAACTGTGTGCTCTTCCTGCCATAGCCCAATTTATACTTTTCCCAGGCTGTAACTTTCTGCTCTTCCAGCTATGGCCCAATTTATTCTTTTTGAAGATGTAATTTTGTGCTCTTTCAGTTGTATGCCAGCTTAGACACTTTCAAGGTTGTAATTTTCTTCTCTTCCAACCATAGCCCAATTTTTACTTTTCCCATGCTGTCATTTTGTGCTTTTCTAGCCATAACTTAATTTATACTTTTCCAGGCTGTAATGTTGTGCTCCTGCAGCAAAGCGCAACATGTACTTTTCTCAGAGCTGTAATTTTGTGCTCTTCCAGCCATAGCCCTGTTTATTCTTTTGATTGGCTGCAAATGTGGTGTTCCAGCCATAGCCCAATTTGTACTTTTCAGTTGCTGTTATTTTGTGCTCTTCCTGCCATAGCTTTATTTATACATTTGCCTGGCTGAAACTGTGTGCTCTTTCAGTCATAGCCCGATTTATACTTTTTCAGGCTGCAATTTTGTGCTCTTCCAGCCGTATTCAATTTATCTTCCCCATGTGGTAATTTGTACTCTTCCAGGCATATTCAATTTATACTTTTCTCAGTCTGTAATTTGTGACCTTCCAGCTATAGCCAATTTATAATTTTCCAGAATGTAATTTAGTGTTCTTCCAGCAAAAACTCAATTTATACTCTCCCCATGCTGTAATATGATACTCTTCCATCTATTGCTGAATTTATAGTTTTCCAGGCTGTAATTTTGTGCTGTTCCACTATACAATAATCTGTACCTTTCACATATTGTGATGTTCTCCTCTTCCAGCCATAGCCCATCTTATTCTTTTCACAGACAGAAATTGTGTGCTCTTCCAGCCATAGCCCATTTAAACATTTCTCAGGCTGTTATTTTGTATTCTTTCAGGGGTAGCCCAATTTAATCTTTTCTCAGGTTGTTATTTTGTACTCTTAAAGCCATAGCTGAAGTTACACATTTCCCAGACTGTAATATTCTGCTCTTCCAGCCATTGCCCAGTTTATACTTTTCCCAGCCTGTAATTTTGGGCTGTTCCAGCCATTGTCCAATTTATATTTTTCAGAGGCTGTTATTGTGTGTTCTTCCAGCCTTATCCAATTTGAGCTTCTCTTGGCTGTATTTTTGTATTCAACTAGCCCTAGCCCAGTTTATACTTTTCCCAGGCTGTAATTTTGTGCTCTTCCAGCCATTGTCCAATTCATACTTTTCTCAGGGTGAAATGTTGTGCCTATCTAGCAAAATCCCAACATATACCTTTCCCAGGCTGTAATTTTGTGCTCATCCAGCCATAGCTCAATTGATGCTTTTCCCAGAGTGTAATTTTGTGCTTTTCCAGCCATGGATCAATTTATATTTTCCCAGGCTATAATTTTCTCTCTTCACCCATTGTCCAATTTATTCTTTTCATATGCTACAATTCTGTGGTCTTCAAATAAAAGCATAATTGATACATTTCCTATGCTGTAATTTAGTACTCCTCTGATCATAACCCAATTTATACTTTTCACCAGCTGCAACTGTGTGCTTTTCCAGCCGTAGCACAATTTATTATTTTCTGAGGATGTAATTTTGTGCTCTCAGCTGTATCACAATTTATACTTTTCCCAGACTGTAATTGTGTGCTCTTCCAGCCTTAGCCCAATTTATACTTTTCCCAGGCTGTAATTTCTGCTTTTCAAGTCATAGCCGACTTATACTTTAACCAGGCTGTAGTTTTGTGATCTTCCAGCCATTGCCCATTTATACTTTACTCAGGCTATAATTTTGTACTCTTCTAGCCATAACCTAATTTAAAATTTTCTAGGCTGTAATTTTGTGCTCCTTCAGTAAAACTGCAATATATTCTTTTCCCAGGCTGTAATTTTGTGCTCTTCCAGCCATAGACCTATTTTTTCTTTTGATTGGCTGCAAATGTGTGCACTTCCAGCCATAGCCCAATTATTCTTTTCTCATGTTGTAATTTTGTGTTCTTCTAGCCATTGCCAAATTTATACTGTCCCCATAAGGTAATTTTGTACTCTTCCAGCCATATCTCAATTTACACTTTTCTCAGGGTGTAATTTTGTGCCCTTCTGGCCATAGCCCAATGTATACTTTTCTCAAGGTGTAATTTTGTACTCTTGCAGCCATAGCCCAATTCATACTTTTCCCATGGTGTAATTTTGTGCTTTTCCAGCCATAACCTAATTTATACTTTTCAGGCTGTAATGTTGTGCTCCTGCAGCAAAAGGCAATATGTACTTTTCCCAGGCTGTAATTTTGTGCTCTTTCATCCATAGCCCTATTTATTCTTTTGATTGGCTGCAAATGTGTGGTGTTCCAGCCATAGCCCAATTTGTACTTTTCAGTTGCTGTTATTCTGTGCTCTTCCTGCCATAGCACAATTTATACATTTGCCTGGCTGAAACTTGTTTCCTTCTCAGTCATAGCCTGATTAATACTTTCCTCAGGCTGCAACTTTGTGCTATTCAGATGTATCTCAATTTATACTTTCCCCACGTGGTAATTTTGTACTCTTCCAAGCATATTCCAATTTATACTTTTCTCAGGCTGTAATTTTATGCCATTCCAGCTATAGGCCAATTTAATCTTTTCCAGACTGTAATTTAGTGTTCTTCCAGCAAAAACTCAATTTATACTCTCCCTATGCTGTAATTTAATACTCTTCCATCTATTGCTGAATTTACAGTTTTCCAGGCTGTAATTTTGTGCTGTTCCCACCATACAATAATTTATACCTTTCACATGCTGTGATGTTCTCCTCTTCCAGTCATACAGTCATAGCCCACTTTATTCTTTTCCCAGACAGAAATTCTGTGTTCTTCCAGCCATATCCCAATTTAAACATTTCTCGGGCTGTTAATTTGTATTCTTCAGGGTAGCCCAATTTAATCTTTTCTCAGGTTGTTATTTTGTACTCTTAAAAGCATAGCCCAAGTTATACATTTCCCAGACTGTAATATTCTGCTCTTCCAGCCATTGCCCAGTTTATACTTTTCCCAGCCTGTAATTTTGTGCTGTTCCAGCCATTGACCAATTTATACTTTTCAGAGGCTGTTGTGTGTGCTGTTCCAGCCTTATCCAATTTAGACTTCTCTTCAGGCTGTATTTTTTACTCAACTAGCCCTAGACCAATTTATACTTTTCTCAGGCTGTAATTTTGTGCTCTTCCATCCACTGTCCAATTTATACTTTTCCCAGGCTGTAATTTTGTGTTCATCCAGCCTTAGCCCAATTGATACTTTTCCCAGAGTGTAATTGTGTGCTGTTCCAGCCATTGATCAATTTATATTTTTCCCAGGCTGTAATTTTCTGCTCTTTCACCCACTGTCCAATTTATTCTTTTCACATGCTACAGTTCTGCGGTTTTCCAATAAAAGCATATTTGATACATTCCCTATGCTGTAATTTAATACTCTTCCAATCATACCCAATTTATACTTTACACCAGCTGCAATTGTGTGCTCATCCAGCCATAGCCCAATTTATTATTTTCTGAGGATGTAATTTTGTGCTTTCAGCTGTATCTCAATTTATACTTTTCCCAGACTGTAATTGTGTGCTCTTCCAGCCTTAGCCCAATTTATACTTTTCCCAGGCTGTAATTTTCTTCGCTCAGTCATAGCCTGATTTATACTTTAACCAGGCTGTAGTTTTGAGATCTTCCTGCCATGCCCCATTTTATACTTTTCTTGGGCTGTAATTTTGTACTCTTCTAGTCATAACCTAATTTAAAATTTTCCAGGCTGTAATTCTGTGCTCCTCCAGTAAAACTGCAATATATACTTTTCCCAGGCTGTAATTTTGTGCTCTTCCAGCCATTGTCCAATTTATTCTTTTCTGATGATGTAATTTTATGCTCATCCTGCAAAAGCCCTATATATACCTTTTTCAGGCTGTAATTTTGCCTTACAGCCATAGCCCAATTATACTTTTGTCGGGCTGCAATTGTGTCCTCTTCAGTCGTAGTCTAATGTATTCCTTTTCCACGCTGTTATTGTGCACTCTTCAAGCATAGCCCAATTTATACTTTTCTGAGGTTGTTATTTTGTGTTCTTCGCCATAGCCAATTTATACATTTGCCTGGCTGCAGTTGTGTGCTCTTCCAGTCCTAGCCCAATTAATACTTTTCTCAGGTTGTAATTTTGTGTTCTTCTGCCATAGCCCAATTTATACTATCCCCATGAGGTAATTTTGTACTCTTCCAGACATGTTCCAATTTATACTTTTCTTAGGGTGTAATTTTGTGCTTTCAGCTGTAGGACAATTTACACTTTTCAGGCTGCAATTTAGTGGTCGTCCACCAAAAGCCCAATATATATTTTTCCCAGGCTGTAATTTTGAGCCCTTCTAGCCTTAGCCAATTTAAACTTTTCTTAGGCAGTGATTCTCTACTGTTCAAGCCATAGTGTAAATAATACTTTTCAAGGGCTGTACTTTAGTACTCTTTCAGCCATTGCCCAATATATACTTTCCCAGGCTGTGATTTTGTGGCCTTCCAGCCATTGCCTTATTTATCTTTTCCCAGGCTATAATTTGTGCTTATCCAGCAAAGCCAGAATATACCTTTCCCATGCTGCAATTTTGAACTTTTTCCACTGCAGCCCAATTTGCACTCTTCAGATGCTGCTGTTTTGTACTCTTCCAGTCTTACTGCAATTTATTCTTTTTCCAGGCTGTAATTGTGGGCTTTTCCAGACATAGTTCAATTTATTCTTTTCTGAGGCTGTAATTTTGTGCTGTTTCAGCTCTATGCCAATTTATAGTTTTCTCAGGCTGTAATTGTATGCTCTTCCAGCCTTAGCCCAATTATTCTTTTCCCAGGCTGTAATATTCTGCTCTTCAAGCCATAGCCCTATTTATTCTTTTGATTGGCTGGAAATGTGTGCTCTTCCAGTCATAGCCCAATATATACTTTTCTGAGCATGTAATTTTGTGCTCATCCAGCTATAGCCCAATTTATACATTTGCCTGGCCACAATTGTGTGCTCTTCCAGTCCTAGCACAATTAATATTTTTCTCAGGCTGTAATATTGTGTTCTTTGAGCCGTAGCCCAATCTATACTTTCCCAATACTGTCATTTTGTACTCTTACAGTCATATCCCAATTTATACTTTTTAAGGTATAATTTTGTGCTCTTCCAGCTATAGGCCAATTTACACTTTTCCAGGCTGTAATTTAGTGCTCCTCCAGCAAAAGCCCAATATATATTTTCCCAGGCAATAATCTTGAGCCCTTCTAGCCTTAGCGCAATTTAAACTTTTCTCAGGCTGTGATTCTCTACTGTTCAAGCCATAGTGCAAATAATACTTTTCTCGGGCTGTACTTTTGTGCTCTTCTAGCCATTGCCCAATTTCCATTTTCACAGGTTGTAATTTGGTACTCTTTCAGCCATTGCCCGATATATACTTTTTCAGGCTGTAATTTTGCGCTGTACTGCCACACACAATAATTTATATCTTTCACATGCTGTGCTGTTCTCCCTTCCTGCCATAGCCAATTTATACTTTTCCCAGTCTGTAATGTTGTACTCTTCTAGCCATAGCCAATTTATACATTTTCCAGGCTGACAGTTTGCCTCCTCCAGCAAAATCCCAATATACATTTTCCCAGGCTGTAATTTTGTGGTTTTCCAGCCATTGCCTTATTTATACTTTTCCCATTCTATAATTTTGTGCTCATCCAGAAAAGCCCAGAATTTACCTTTCCCAGGCTGCAGTTTTGAGCTCTTTCACTGTACCAATTTGCACTTTTCAGATGCTGCCATTTTGTGCTGTTCAGTCATACTCCAATTTACTCTTTTTCCAGGCTGTAGTTGGGCTTTCCAGACATAGTCCAATTTATTCTTTTCTGAGGCTGTAATTTTGTGCTGTTTCAGCTGTATGCCAAATTATAGTTTTCTCAGGCTGTAATTGTGTGCTCTTCTAGACTTAGCCTAGTTTATTCTTTTCCCAGGCTGAAATATTCTGCTCTTTGAGCCATAGCCCTATTTATTCTTTTGATTGCTGTAAATGTGTGCTCTTCCAGCCATAGCCCAATATATTCTTTTCTGAGGATGTAATTTTGTGCTCATCCAGCAAAAGCCCAATATATACCTTTCCCAGGCTGTAATTTTGTACCCTTCCAGCTATAGTCCAATTTATTATTTTTCCAGGCTGTAATTGTGTGCTCTTCCAGCCGTATCCCATTGTATACTTTTCTGAGGCTTTTTTGTTCTTTCAGCCATAGTCAATTTATACATTTGCCTGGCTGCAATTGTGTGTTCTTCCAGTCCCTAGCCCAATTAATGTTGTTCTCAGGCTGTAATATTGTGTTCTTCGAGTCGTAGCCAAATTTATATTTTCCCAATACTGTAATTTTGTACTCTTCCAGTCATATCCCAATTTATACTTTTCTGATGCTCTAATTTAGTGCTCTTCCAGCTATAGAGCCAATTTACACTTTTCCAGGCTGTAATTTTGTGCTCCTCTAGTAAAAGCCCTATATGTATTTTTCCCAGGCTGAAATGTAGAGCTGTTCTAGCCATAGCCAAATTTAAACTTTTCTCAGGTTGTGATTCTCTACTGTTTAAGCCATAGCCCAATTTCTGTTTTCACAGGTTGTAATTTTGTTCTTTTCAGCAATAACTCAATTTGTACTTCCTTATGCTATAATTTAGTACTGTTCCAGCCATTTCCAATTTATACTTTTCTAGGCTGCAATTTTGTGATGTTCCCACAATACAATAATTTATACCTTTCACATACTATGATGTTCTGCTCTTTCAGCCATAGCCTAATATATTCTTCTCCAGGCAGTAATTGTGTGCTCCTCCAACAAAAGCCCAATATATACCTTTCCCAGCCTGTAATTTTGTGTTTTTCCTGCCATTGCCCAATTTATACTTTTCTCATGCTGCAGTTTTGTTCTCTTCCCACTATAGCCCAATTTGTACATTTCATAGGCTGTAGTTCTGTGCTTTTCAAGCCATATTCCAATTTATGCTTTTCAGGTCTGTTATTTTGTGCTCTTCCAGCCATAGCCCGATTTATACTTTTGCCAGGCTGCAAGTGTCCCTCTCCAGTCATAGTCTAATTTATTCTTTTGCAGGCTATAATTGTGTGCTCTTCCAGCCATAGCATAATTTATACTTTTCTGGGGCTGTAATTTTCTGCTCTTCAGCTATAGGCCAATTTACACTTTTCAGGCTATAATTTAGTGTTCCTCCAGCAATAGCCCAATATATATTTTTCCCAGGTTGTAATGTTAAGCTCTTCTAGCCTTAGCCCAATTTAAACTTTCTCAGGCTATTATTCTCTACTGTTCAAGCCCGTAGCCTAAACTCTGTTTTGCACAGGCTGTAATTTTATGCTCTTCAGCAAAAACTCAATTTGCATGTCCCATCCTGTAATTTACAGTAGTTCTCTTCCAGCCATTGCCCAATTTATACTTTTCAGGCTGCAATTTTGTGATGTTATTGCCATACAATAATTGATATCTTTCACATGCTGTGCTGTTCTCCCCTTCCAGCTATAGCCAAATTATACTTTTCACAAGTCTGTAATATTGTGCTCTTCCAACCATACCTCAATTTATACTTTTCCCAGGCTGTAATTGTGTGATCTTCCAGCCATAGACCAATTTATTCTTTTCCCAGGCTGTAATTTTGTGCTGTTCCAGCCATAGATCAATTATATTTTTTCCCAGGCTGTGATTTTTGTGCTCTTTCAGCCATAGCCCAATTTATACTTTCCCCAGAGAATAACTGTGTGTTCTTCCAGCCATAGCCCAATTTAAACTTTCTCCATTCTGAAATGTTGTGCTCTTCCACCCATAGCCTAATTTATACTTTTCCAGCCAGCAATTGTGTTCTCCTCCAGCTAAAGCCCAATATATACCTTTCCCAGGCTGCAATTTTATGCTCTTTCCACTTTAGCCCAATTTGTACTTTTCAGAGGCTGTAATTCTGTACTCTCCCAGCTGTAGCCTGATTTATACTTTTCCAGGCTGCAACGTTTCAGAGCTGTAATTTTGTGCTCTTCCTGCCATAGCCCAATTTATATTTTTGTTTGTCTGTAATTGTGTGCTTCTCAAGCCTTAGCCCTATTTAAACTTTTCTCAGGCTGTTATTTTGTGCTTTTCAGCAATGGCCAAATTTATACTTTCCCAGTATGTAATTGTGTGCTATTCAGCCATTGCCCAGTTTGAACTTTTCTTATTCTGTAATTCAGTCTCTTCCAGCCAGTGCTCAATTTGTTCTTTTCAAAGGCTGTTATTTTGTGCACTTCCAGCCATAGCTCAATTTATACTTTTGCCTGGTTGCAATAGAGTGCTCTTGCAGTAATAGCATAATTTCTACTTTTTCCCAGGCTGTAATTCTGTGCACTTCCAGCCATAGTCCAAGTTATACTTTTCCCATACTGTAATTTCGTGCTCTTCCAGCCATAGCCGAAATTATTCTTTTCCCAGGCTGTAATTTTGTGCTCTTCCATCCATAGTCCATTTTACACTTTTCCCAGGCTGTAATTTTGTGCTCTTTCAGCCTTATCCAAGTTGAACTTTTCTCAGACTGTATTTTGTACTCTTCTAGCCCTGGCCCAATTTGTACTATTTCAGTGTATAATTTTCTGCTCTTTCAGCCAAAGCCCAATTTATACTTTTCCCTGGGTCTAATTTTGTTCTCTTAAAGCCCTAGCTCAAGTTATACTTTGCCTGGCTGTAAATCTGTGCTGTTTCACTCATAGTCCAATTTATTATTTTTCCATGCTGTAATTCTGTGCTCGTCAGTCATAGCCGATTTATTATTTTCTGAGGATGTAATTTTGTGCTCTTTCAGCTGTATTCAATTTATAATTTTCCCTGGCTGTAATATTCTGCTCCTCAAGCCATAGCCCATTTATACTTTTCCCAGGCTGTAGTTGTGTTCTTCCAGCCATAACCTAACTTATACTTTTCAGGCTGTAATTTTGTGCTCCCCCAGCCATAGAACCAATTTACACTTTTGCCTGGCTGTACCTTTGTGCTCTTCTAGCCATAGCCCTATTTATTCTTTTGCCTGGCTGGAACTTTGCTCTTCCAGCCATAGCACTATTATTCTTTTGATTGGCTAAAAATGTGTGCTCTTCTAGCCATAGCCAGATTTATTATTTTCTGAGGAGGTAATTTTGTGTTCATCCTGCAAAATCCCAATATATACCTTTCCCATGCTGTAATTTTGTGCTCTTCTAGCAGTAGTCCAATTTATACTTTTGCCTGTCTGCAATATCATTGCTCTACCAGCTATCGGTTGATTTATACTTTTCCAGGCTGAAATTTTGAGCTCTTCACCTTTATCCCAATTTAAACTTTTTCAGGCTGTGATTCTCTATTGTTCAAGCCATTGTCTAATTTATACTTTTCAGAGGCTGTTATTGTGTGCTCTTCAGACATAGCCAAATTTATTATTTTCTGAGGATGTAATTTGTGTCTCATCTTGCAAAAGCCCAATATATACCTTTCCGGTGTAATTTTGTGCTCTTCCAGCCATAGTCAGTGTATACTTTCCCACTCTGTAATTTTGTGCTGTTTCAGCCATAACCCAATTTATACTTTTCCAAGGCTGTAATTTTGCCCTGTTCCAGCGTACATCAATTTACATTTTCCCAGGCTGTGATTTTCTGCTCTTTCTGCCATATCTCAATTTATTCTTTTCACATGCTACGGTTTTGTACTCTACCAACAAAGCAGAACTGAGACATTTCAATGCTGTAATTTAGTACACTTCCAACCTTAGCCCAATTTGTTTTTCACTGGCTGCAAATGTGTGCTCTTCTAGCCATAACCCAATTTATACTTTTCCTAGGCTGTAATTTTGTACTCTTTCAGCCATAGCTCAATTTATACTTTTGCCATGCTGTAATGTCCTCTTCCAGTCATAACCTAATTTATACTTTCCAGGCTGTAATTTTGTGCTCCTCCAGCCATAGCCCAATTTACACTTTTGCCTGGCTGTACCTTTTGTGCTCTTCTAGACATAGCCCTGTTTATTATTTTGCCTAGCTGGGACTTTGTGCTCTTCAGCCATAGATCTACTTATTCTTTTGATTGGCTGCAAATGTGTGCTCTTCAGCCATGGCCCAATTTGAACTTTTCCCATGCTGTAATTGTTGATCTTCCAGCCATAGCCTAATTTATACTTTTCAGGCTGTAACTGTGTGTTCTACAGCATAAGCCAAATATACTTTTCCCAGGCTGCAATTTTGTGCTCTTTTAGCCATAGTCTTATTATACTTTTCCCATGCTGAACTTTTGTACTCATCCAGCAACAGCCTAATATATACCTTTCCCAGGATAAAATTTTATGCTCTTCACACTATAGCCCAGTTTGTACTTTTCACAGGCTGTAATTAATTCTGTGCTCTACCAGCTATAGCCCAATTTATACTTTTTCAGGAAGCAACTTTGAGCTCTTCAGCTGTTCCCAAATTTATGCTTTTTAGAGGCTATTTTGTGCTCTTCTTGCCACAGTTAAATTAATACTTTTGTCTGTCAGTAATTGTGTGCTCCTCCAGCCTTAGTCCTATTTAAATTGTTCTCAGGCTGTTATTTTGTGCTCTTCCAGCCATGGCCCAATTTATACTTTTCCCAATACGTAATTGTGTGCTATTCCAGCCTTAGCCCAATTTGAACTTTTCTCAGGCTGTAATTCTGTTCTCTTCCAGTCATTGCTCAATTTATACTTGTCAGAGGCTGCTATTTTGTGCTTTTCAGTCATTGCTCAATTTTTACTTTTGCCTGGCTGGAATTGTGTACACTTCCAGTCATAGCCATTTTATTCTTTTCCATGCTGTAGTTTGTGCTCTTCCAGCCATAGCCAGTTTATACTTTTCTCAAGCTGTAATTTTGTCCTCTTCCAGCCATAGCCCAATTTATAATTTTGCCTGGCTGTAAATGTACTCCTCCTGTCAAAGCCATTTTTTCCAGTGTGTAATTGTGTGCTCTTCCATCCATATCACAATTTATTCTTTTCTGAGGATGTAATCTTGTGCTCTTTAGCCATATTTCCAATTTATACTTTCCCAGGTTGTAATTGTGTGTTATTCAGCCTTAGCACAATTTGAAATTTTCTCAGGCTGTAATTCTATGGTATTCAGCCATTGCTCAGTTTATACTTTTCAGAGGCTATTATTTGTGCTCTCATCCAGCCATAGGTCAATTTATACTTTTGCCTGGCTGCAATTGTGAGCTCTTCCAACCATAGCCAATTTATTATCTTCTGAGGATGTAATTTTGTGCTCATCCTGCAAAAGCCCAATATATATACCTTTCCCATGCTGTAATTTTGGGCTTTTCCAGTGGTAGTCCAATTTATACTTTTGCCTGTCTTCAATTTTGTGCTCTTCCAGCTATAGGTTGATTTATACTTTTCCAGGCTGACATTTTGAGCTCTTCCACCTGTATCCCAATTTAAACTTTTTCAGGCTGTGATTCTCTATTATTCAAGCCATTGTCTAATTTATACTTTTCAGAGGCTGTTATTTTGTGCTCTTCAACCTTAGTCAATTTACATTTTCCCATGATGTAATTTTGTGCTGTTTCAGCCATAACCCAATTTATACTTTTCCAAGGCTGTAATTTTGTCCTGTTCCAGCCGTACATCAATTTACATTTTCCCAGGCTGTGATTTTCTGCTCTTTCAGCTATATCCCAATTTATTCTTTTCACATGCTACGGTTTTGTGCTCTACCAACAAAAGCAGAATTGATACATTTCTAATGCTGTAATTTAGTACAATTCCAGCGTTAGTCCAATTTTCCACTGGCTGCAAATGTGTGCTCTTCTAGCCATAGCCAATTTATACTTTTCCTAGGTTGCAATTTTCTGCTCTTTCAGCCATAGACCAATTTATACTTTTAACAGGTGTAATTTTGTGCTTTTCTGCCATAGCCCAATTTATACTTTTGTTTGTCTGTAATTGTGTGCTTCTCAAGCCTTAGCCCTATTTAAACTTTTCTCAGGCTATTATTTTGTGCTTTTCCAGCAATGGCCAAATTTATACTTTCCCCAGTATGTAATTGTGTGCTATTCCAGCCATAGCCCTAGTTTGAACTTTTCTCATTCTGTAATTCTGTGCTCTTCCAACCAGTGCTCAATTTATTCTTTTCAGAGGCTGTTACTTTTGATTATCCAGCCATAGCTCAATGTATACTTTTGCCTGGCTCCAATTGTGTGTTCTTGCAGCAATAGCATAATTTCTACTTTCCCAGGCTGTAATTCTGTGCACTTCAGCCATAGTCCAAGTTATACTTTTCCCATACTGTAATTTTGTACTTTTCAGCCATAGCTGAAATTACACTTTTCCCAGGCTGTAATTTTGTGCTCTTTCAGCCTTATCCAATTGAACTTTTCTCAGACTGTATTTTGCACTCTTCTAGTTCTGGCCAATTTGTACTTTTCAGTGTGTAATTTTTGCTCTTTCAACCAAGCCAATTTATATATTTCCCAGGGTGTAAATTTGTTCTCTTAAGTCCTAGACCAATTTATACTTTTGCCTGGCTGCAAATATGTGCTGTTTCTCTCATAGTCCAATTTATTCTTTTCCATGCTATAATTCTGTGCTCTTCCAGTCATAGCCCAATTTATTCTTTCTGAGGATGTAATCGTGTGCTCTTTCAGCTGTATCCCAACTTATACTTTTCCCAGGCTGTAATATTCTGCTCCTCAAGCCATAGCCAATTGTATACTTTTCCCAGGCTGTAGTTGTGTGTTCTTCCAGCCATAGCCCAAGTTATACTTTTCCTGGCTGTAATTTTGTAGTCTTCCAGCCATAGCCCAATTTATACTTTTGCCATGCTGTAATGTCCTCTTCCAGCCATAACCTAATTTATACTTTCCAGGCTGTACTTATGCTCCCCAGCCATAGCCCAATTTACACTTTTGCCTGGCTATACCTTTGTGCTCTTCTAGCCATAGCCCTATTTATTCTTTTTGCCTAGCTGGGACTTTGTGCTATTCCAGCCATAGATCTGTTTATTCTTTTGATTGGCTGCAAATGTGTGCTCTTCCAGCCCTAGCCCAATTTATTATTTTCTGAGGATGTAATTATGTGCTCTTTCAGCTGTATCCCAATTTATACTTTTCCCAGGCTGTAATATTCTGCTCCTCAAGCCATAGCCAATTGTATACTTTTCCCAGGCTGTAGTTGTGTGTTCTTCAGCCATAGCCCAAGTTATACTTTTCCCAGGCTGTAATTTTGTACTCTTCCAGCCATAGTCTGATTTATACTTTGCCATGCTGTATATCCTCTTCCAGCCATAACCTAATTTATACTTTTCCAGGCTGTAATTTGTGCTCCCCAAACCATAAGCCCAATTTACACTTTTGCCTGTCTGTATCTTTTGTGCTCTTCTAGCCACAGCCCTATTTATTCTTTTGCTTAGCTGGGACTTTGTGCCCTTCCAGCCATAGATCTATTTATTCTTTTGATTGGCTGCAATTGTGTGCTCTTCAGTCATAGCCCATTTTATACTTTTTGAAGATGTAATCTTGTGCTCTTTCAGCTGTATGCCAGTTTATACTCTTTCCAGACTGTAATTTTGCACTCTTCAGCTTTAGCCAATTTTATACTATTCCAGGCCACAACTGTGCTCTTCCAGCCATAGAACAATTTGTACTTTTCACGGGCTGTAATTTTGTGCTCTTTCAGCCATAGCCCAATTTCTACTTTTCTCAGGCTGTACTTTTGTGCTATTCCAGCAACAGATGAATTTCTATTTTTCACAGGCTGTAACTTTTGCTCTTTTCAGCAAAAGCTCCATTTGTACTTTCCATATGCTGTAATTTAGTACTCTTCCACCCATTGACCAATTTATACTTTTCCAGGCTGTAATTTCGTGCTGTTCCCACCATACAATAATTAAAACTTTTCACATGCTGTGATTTTGTACTCTTATAGATATAGCCCAATTTATATTTTTCCAGGGCTGTAATTGTGTGCTCTTCCAGCCATACCTCAATTATCCTTTTCCCAGGCTGTGATTTTGTGCTCTTTCAGCCATAGCCCAAGTTATACTTTTCCCAGGCTGTAATTCTGTGCTCTTCCAGCCATAGCCCAATTTATGCTTTTCCTGGGTGTAATTTTGTGCTGTTCCAGCCATAGATCAATTTTTTCCCCAGGTTGTGATTTTGTGCTGTTTCAGCCATAGCCCAATTTAAACTTTTCCCGTTGTAATTTTGTGCTATTCCAGCCATAGCCTAATTTATACTTTTCCAGGTTGTAATTGTGAGTTCCTACAGCAAAAGCCCAATATATACTTTTCCAGGCTGCAATTTTGTGCTCTTCTTAGCCATAGTGTTATTTGTACTTTTCCCATGTTGAAATGTTGTGCTCATCCAGCAACAGCCTAATATATACCTTTCCCAGGATGCAATTTGTGCTCTTCCACCATAGCCAAGTCTGTACTTTTCTACAGGCTGTAATTCTGTGCTCTACCAGCTGTAACTCAATTTATACTTTTCCAGGAAGTAACTTTTGAGCTCTTCCAGCCTTCCCAAATTTATACTTTTTAGAGGCTGTTATTTTGTGCTCTTCCAGCCATGGCCCAATTTACTGTATACTTTTCCCAGTATGTAATTGTGTGCTATTCCAGCCTTAGCCCAATTTGAACTCTTCTCAGGCTGTAATTCTGTGTTCTTCCAGCCATTGCTCAATCTATACTTGTCAGGGCTGTTATTTTGTGCTTATCCAGCCATAGCTCAATTTTACTTTTGCCTGGCTGCAATTGTGCACTCTTCCAGTCATAAACCAATTTATTCTTTTCCCAGGCTGTGGTTTTGTGCTCTTCCAGCCATAGCCCAATTTATACTTTTCTCAAGCTGTAATTTTTACTCTTCCTGCCATAGCCCAATTTATTCTTTTCTGAGGATGTAATTTTGTGCTCTTTCAGCTGTATCCCAATTTATACTTTTCCCAGGCTGTAATATTCTGCTCCTCAAGCCATAGCCAATTGTGTACTTTTCCCAGGCTGTAGTTGTGTGTTCTTTAGCCATAGGCCAAGTTATACTTTCCCCAAGCTGTAATTTTGTACTCTTCCAGCCTAGCCCAATTTACACTTTGCCTGGCTGCAAATATGTGTTTCTCTCATAGTCCAATTTATTCTTTTCCATGCTGTAATTCTGTGCTCTTCCAGCCCTAGCCCAATTTATTCTTTTCTGAGGATGTAATTGTGTGCTCTTTCAGCTGTATCCCAATTTATACTTTTCCCAGGCTGTAATATTCTGCTCCTCAAGCCGTAGCCAATTGTATACTTTTCCCAGGCTGTAGTTGTGTGTTCTTCTAGCCATAGCCCAGTTATACTTTTCCCAGGCTGTAATTTTGTAGTCTTCCAGCCATAGCCCAATTTATACTTTTGCCATGCTGTAATGTCCTCTTCCAGCCATAACCTAATTTATACTTTTCCAGGCTGTAATTTTGTGCTCCAACCATAGCCCAATTTACACTTTTACCTGTCTGTATCTTTGTGCTCTTCTATACAGCCCTATTTATTATTTTGCCTAGCAGGGACTTTGTGCTCTTCCAGCCATAGATCTATTTATTCTTTTGATTGGCTGCAATTGTGTGCTCTTCCAGTCATAGCCCATTTTATACTTTTTTGAAGATGTAATCTTGTGCTCTTTCAGCTGTATGCTAGTTTATACTCTTTCAGACTGTAATTGTGTTCTCTTCCAGCTTTAGCCCAATTTATACTATTTCCAGGCCACAACTGTGCTCTTCAGCCATAGAACAATTTGTACTTTTCACGGGCTGTAATTTTGTGCTCTTTCAGCCATAGCCCAATTTTACTTTTCTAAGGCTGTACTTTTGTGCTATTCCAGCAACAGATGAATTTCTATTTTTCACAGGCTGTAATTTTGTGCTTTTCAGCAAAAGCTCCATTTGTACTTTCCATATGCTGTAATTTAGTACTCTTCCACCCATTGACCAATTTATACTTTTCAGGCTGTAATTTTGTGCTGTTCCACCATACAATAATTAAAACTTTTCACATGCTTGATTTTGTACTCTTATAGATATAGCCCAATTTATATTTTTCCAAGGATGTAATTGTGTGCTCTTCAGCCATACCTCAATTTTCCTTTCCCAGGCTGTGATTTTGTGCTCTTTCAGCCTTAGCCCAAGTTATACTTTTCCCAGGCTGTAATTCTGTGCTCTTCCAGCCATAGCCCAATTTATGCTTTTCCGGGTGTAATTTTGTGCTGTTTCAGCCATAGATCAATTTTTCCCCAGGCTGTGATTTTGTGCTGTTTCAGCCATAGCCCAATTTATACTTTTCCCAGAGTGTAATTGCATGCTTTTCCAACCATAGCCCAATTTAAACTTTTCCCATGTTGTAATTTTGTGCTATTACAGCCATAGCCTAATTTATACTTTTATAGGCTGTAATTGTGTGTTCCTACAGCAAAGCCCAATATATGCTTTTCCAGACTGCAATTTTGTGCTCTTCCAGCCATAGTGTTATTTATACTTTTCCCATGTTGAAATGTTGTGCTCATCAGCAACAGCCTAATATATACCTTTCCCAGGATGCAATTTTGTACTCTTCCCACTATAGCCAAGTTTGTACTTTTCACAGGCTGTAATTCTGTGCTCTACCAGCTGTAGCTCAATTTATACTTTTCAGGAAGCAACTTTGAGCTCTTCCAGCCTTTCCCAAATTTATACTTTTTAGAGGCTGTTATTTTGTGCTCTTCCAGCCATGGCCCAATTTACTGTATACTTTTCCCGTGTGTAATTGTGTGTTATTCAGCCTTAGCCCAATTTGAACTCTTCTCAGGCTGTAATTCTGTGTTCTTCCAGCCATTGCTCAATCTATACTTGTCAGAGGCTGTTATTTTGTGCTTATCCAGCCATAGCTCAATTTTTACTTGCCTGGCTGCAATTGTGTCTCTTCTAGTCATAACCAATTTATTCTTTTCCCAGGCTGTCATTTTGTGCTCTTCCAGCCATAGTCCAATTTATACTTTTCTCAAGCTGTAATTTTTACTCTTCAGCCATAGCCCAATTTATTCTTTTCTGAGGATGTAATTTTGTGCTCTTTCAGCTGTGTCCCAATTTATACTTTTCCCAGGCTGTAATATTCTGCTCCTCAAGCCATAGCCAATTGTATACTTTTCCCAGGCTGTAGTTGTGTGTTCTTCCAGCCATAGCCAGTTATACTTTTCCCAGGCTGTAATTTTGTACTCTTCCAGCCATAGCCCAATTTATACTTTTGCCATGCTGTAATGTCCTCTTCCAGCCATAACCTAATTTATACATTTCAGGCTGTAATGTTGGGCTCCCCCAGCCATAGCCAATTTACACTTTTGCCTGGCTGTACCTTTGTGCTCTTCTAGCCATAGCCCTATTTATTCTTTTGCCTAGATGGGACTTTGTGCTCTTCCAGCCATAGATCTATTTATTCTTTTGACTGGCTGCAAATGTGTGCTCTTCAACCATAGTCCAATTCATTATTTTCTGAGGATGTAATTTTGTGCTTATCTTGCAAAAGCCCAATATATACCTTTCCCAGGCTATAATTTTGTGCTCTTCTAGTGGTAGCTCAATTTATACTTTTGCCTGTCTGCAATTTTGTGCTCTTCAGGTATAGGTTGATTTATACTTTTCCAATGTGAAATTTTGAGCTCTTCCACCTTTATACCAATTTAAACTTTTTTCAGGCTATGATTCTCTATTGTTCAAGCCATTGTCTAATTTATACTTTTCAGAGGCTGTTATTTTGTGCTCTTCCAGCCATAGTCAATTTACACTTTCCCATGCTGTAATTTTGTCCTGTTCCAGTCATAAATCAATTTACATTTTCCCAAGCTGTGATTTTCTGCTCTTTCTGCCATATCCCAATTTATTCTTTTCACATGCTACAGTTTTGTGCTTTTCCAACAAAGCAGAATTGATACATTTCAATGCTGTAATTTAGTACCTCCAGCTTTAGCCCAATTTGTTTTCCACTGGCTGCAAATGTGTGCTCTTCTAGCCATAGCCCAATTTATACTTTTCTTAGCCTGTAATTGTCTGCTCTTTCAGCCATAGATCAATTTATACTTTTATCAGGTGTAATTTTGTGCTCTTCCAGCCATAGCATAATTTATAATTTTGCATTGCTGCAAATGTGCTCTTCCTGTCATTGTCCAATTCATTTTTCCAGGCTATAGTCATGTGTTCCAACAGCCATAGCCCAATTTAAACTTTTCAGATGCTGTTATTTTGTGCCTTTCCAGCCGTAGTCGATTTATACTTTTGATTGGCTGCAATTGTGTGCTCTTCCAGTCATAGCCCATTTTATACTTTTTGAAGATGCTATCTTGTGCTCTTTCAGCTGTATGCCAGTTTATACTCTTTCAGACTGTAATTGTGTGCTCTTCTGGCTTTAGCCAATTTATACTATTTCAGGCCGCAACTGTGTGCTCTTCCAGCCATAGAACAATTTGTACTTTTCACGGGCTGTAATTTTGTGCTCTTTCAGCCATAGCCCAATTTCTACTTTTCTCAGGCTGTACTTTTGTGCTATTTCAGCAACAGATGAATTTCTATTTTGCACAGGCTGTAATTTTGTGCTCTTTCAGCAAAAGCTCCATTTGTATTTTCCATATGCTGTAATTTAGTACTCTTCCACCTATTGACCAATTTATACTTTTCCAGGCTGTAATTTTGTGCTGTTCCACCATACAATAATTAAAACTTTTCACATGCTGTGACGTTGTACTCTTATAGATATAGCCCAATTTATATTTTTCCAGGGATGTAATTGTGTGCTCTTCCAGCCATACCTCAATTTATCCTTTTCCCAGGCTGTGATTTTGTGCTGTTTCAGCCAAAGCCCAATTTATACTTTTCCCAGAGTGTAATTGCATGCTCTTCCAGCCATAGCCCAATTTAAACTTTCCCATGCTGTAATTTTGTGCTTTTCCAGCCATTGCCTAATTTATACTTTTCCAGGCTGTAATTGTGTGTTCCTACAGCAAAAGCCAATATATACTTTTCCCAGGCTACAATTTTGTGCTCTTCCAGCTATAGTGTTATTTATACTTTTCCGTGCTGAATGTTTGTGCTTATCCAGCAACAGCCTAATATATACCTTTCCCAGGATACAATTTTGTGCTGTTCCACTATAGCCAGTTTATACTTTTCACAGGCTGTAATTTGTGCTCTACCAGCTGTAGCTCAATTTATACTTTTCCCAGGAAGCAACTTTGAGCTCTTCAGCCTTTCCCAAATTTATACTTTTCAGAGGCTGTTATTTTGTGCTCTTCCTGCCACAGCTAAATTAATACTTTTGTCTGTCAGTAATTGTGTTCTCCTCCAGCCTTAGTCCTATTTAAATTGTTCTCAGGCTGTTATTTTGTTCTCTTCCAGCAATGGCCCAATTTACTGTGTACTTTTCCAGTATGTAATTGTGTGATATTCCAGCCTTAGCCCAATTTGAACTCTTCTCAGGCTGTGATTCTGTGCTCTTCCAGCCATTGCTCAATCTATACTTGTCAGAGGCTGTTATTTTGTGCTTTTCCAGCCATAGCTCAATTTTTACTTTTGCCTGGCTGCAATTGTGTGCTCTTCCAGTCATAGCCAATTTATTCTTTTCCCAGGCTGTAGTTTTGTGCTCTTCCTGCCATAGCCCAATTTATACTTTTCTCAAGCTGTAATTTTTTACTCTTCCAGCCATAGCCCAATTTTTTTCCATTCAAACTTTATTGAAAATTTTCAATACAGAGAACAAATCATAACATAATAGACATAGTACAAACATGTCAGATATTGATATAATAATGATTCATTCTCTCCAACCCTCCCTCCCTCCCTCCACCCCTAACCTCCCCAAGATCCCAGCACAGCATCATGCAGCCTAGTCTACACCTTGTGGTATAGAATCACCAAACCTTTAAACATTTATAGAGTGCAGGGTTTGTAATGGGCCCCATACCATATTAAACTTCTTTACATTTTATGGAGACTTGCAATAATCCTCTCTGTTCTAAGGTTAGCAAAGTTCATGGAGCCATTCAACATATGTTAGATCATCAGAATCTTTCCAATGTCTAAGGACTACTTTTTAACAGATAGTGAGATTAGTGCCATGTGATATTTTCTGCTCACCAGTGAAATACTGGAAAAATCCCCCAAGAGGCATATTTCAGGGTAGACAGGTCAGTCAGCCCTAAAAGAGGTCAGCTCTTTGTTTGATAGCAGTCCAAAGTGGAACAACTTTTGAGCAGCTCCAGAAGATATGAAGAAGATCCCTCATTGCAATTGGCATCTGGTACAACGATGAGAAGACACAATACCTAGTCTAGCCCGTTTATGTGGGGAATAATAGATGTTGTGCAGGATTTTAAATTGATTAACCTATGTCACTGTCCTGTAACAAAAATCTGTGACAATTTTGCCACAGAAGAGACCAATCAGTTCCTTGTCAGGAAAAGAAGACCAGAAGGCAACAGGGGCAAGATTATCAGGATAGGGCCCAATTAAATAAGTATGATATATCTTGGACACAGCAAGAGATAGGCGGTCATCTCCGTTAGGGTGGCTCGAAGGGAATGTGGGTAACCGGCTGCAGAACCAGTCCATTACTGTTAATAAGAGATGATGAAGCTGGAAAATCTTGAAGATGTTTGTACAGGGTATTAAGAATTTATGCATAATTTCAGCTGCAGAACATCATTGTCTATCGACTGTGGTAAAATCTACAAGCTGACAATCTCTATCTGGGGAAGCCAGCTGACTGGTAGAGCTTAACCTCTAATTGAAAATTGGGGTTGCTTCTTATAAGTTGGGATAGATCTTTGATGTTTTCATATTTCAGAAATGCACACAGCTGAGAATGAGCCTTGATTGAAACTGCTATAGGGAATTGTGTAAAGATTCAGGAAGGATCCTAATTTGGTGTATAACATCACACTTGGGGAATAGCCATGACTTTTGATACTAGCTAGCTCCACTTTTAACCAAATCAGAGTGTATGAAGACTGGGCCAGGAGTTGCTTTCGTGACCAACCACCTGAGATATTTATTAGCCTGACTGACCCAGTAATAGAGCCCAATATCGGAAGCCTTAGTCCTGCTTTTAATTTGGGGCAGCTAATTTATGGAAAGCCATTCTAGATTTTATACCCCCAAATGAAGGTGGAGATCATGCTGGGCACCTTTTGAACCAGGACAAAGGGGCCCAACGTTCAACAGGTTAAGGGGATAAAAAGTCGGGAAAAATGTTCATTTTAATTAAATGAATCCTTCCCCAAAGGGAGGAAAGTAGGGTCCATCTGCGAAGATCTTGATCTATATTATGAACCAGGAATCTAAATTTACTGCCTAATGCAAGCTATATTCCGTGTTAGGATGAGCCCTAGATATTTGATAGAGTCAGGTTTCCAAGCCATCCCAAAAATGGTAATGTCCTGTTTATAAACTCTATAATTCAGGGGAAAAACACTGTTTTTCTACATTAAGTTTATAATTAGAAACCTTATTAAAACCATCTATTATTTTAAGAATGGAGGGATAGATATAGCGGATCGTTATTTGCAACAGGAGGTCATCTGCATACGCTGCCACTTTAACTACCTGCCCATTCAGGAAATACCGAACATGTCCTGCGCTCTAATTAGCCTCCTGATAAGGGGTTCTAAATATATATTAAAGAGCAAAGGGACAGGGGACATCTTGTCTAGTTCCCACATGTAATGAAATTACGCTTTACAAGAAATTTTAGGGGGGATATATATAGCGAACCAACCCAATTCTGAAACTTTGTGGGAAACCAAATGCCTCCATTACTGCAAACAAATAACTCCAGTGAACCCTATCAAAGCCTTCTCAGCATCCAGGAGCCCAACACCATAGGATGGGCAGCATCCCTGGAGGCTGAGAAGACATGGGACAAGGTCCGCAGGTGGTCCACCGAGGATCTTCCTTTCATTAAACCTACCTGCTCCGCCCCAATTAGGGAAGGAAGAACTACATTCATACGATCAGCCAATACTTTAGCCAAGATTTTAATATCATGATTAAGAAGAGATTGGTCTATAACTTGAGACCAAATCATGTGGCTTATTGGCTTGGGCAACAAGACAATCAGGGCCTCAAGAGGATGGGTCGAGTCCTGCCCAGTAAGAAGAAATTGAAAAGTGGTAAAAGTATAGGAATCAGTTGCTTGGAAAAACTTTGTAAAGTTTGAGGAGAACCCATCAGGGCCAGGGTTTCATCAGATGGGAGGACTTAAGTATTATTTCTATCTCATCCTCAGAGATAGCGGACATAAGTGTAGCCTGTTGGGATTTTGTAAGACAAGGTAATTGCAAATCCTTCAGGTACTCCTGAGTCAACCTCTGAAGGGGTTTACCATGGGGCCGTATAATTCCGAAAATAGTTGGTAAATTCCTCCACTATCTCTGACAGTGAAATCTTAAGGAGTCAGCTACGGAGAACAAACTGCCAAAATAAATCTGGCAGATTCCTGTTGTTTAATGTGCATCGCCAACATCCGCCAGCCTTCTCCCCTGATCAGTATCGCTGCTTTTGTTTTAGAATTGCAAGCTCCGCTTGCTCCCCTAACAGAGTGAGATAAGCATCTCTAAGTTTAATAAGGTCTTGCTTAAAAGTATGCTAGGAGGTTGGAGAGAGTTGGATTCCATACCCCAAATTTGAGACAGGAGAAGGAAATCGGTTTTCTCTTTTTCCTTCTCGATGTGAACCGATAATAACCCTCTCAAATATGCTTTAAGGGCCCCCATTCCATATCGGGCCACCCAATAGAGTTATTATTTATAGCCATAAACTGCTCTATTTGGGATGCTATATAGTTGACCATTTTCTGTCCTTCAGTATTTGATTATTCAGCTTCCATCTACCTCCCTTTTTGGTAAGGACAACACTGATAATGAACAAATAACCGCTGAATGATCCGATGGTGGACCAGCCACTATACTAGAGTCTAGAACCCTGGTAACAAAGTTTGGGAAATTAAAATGTAATCAGTTCATGAGGAGGTTCCGTGCACCTGAGAAATAAAAGTATATTCCCTTAATTTGCGGTGAAGACACCGCCATACATCACAGAGATCTGCGAAATCTAGCAAGTCTCTAAAGGCCTTTGCGCTGGGGAAAGGCCTTTTATGGGATTGACCAGACCTATCTACAGAGTGATCGAAAACAAGATTGAGATTGCCCCTATAATTATAGGGATATCTAAAAATGGGTTAAAGCTTCCATTACCTGAGCAAAGAACCCAGGCGTTTCTGTATTGGGACCTTAAACACCTCCCAGAACAATATCAAGGGTATGCAAGCTACCTTGTACTAGTAAAAACCTTCCTGAGGGGTCATGGACAACCTGGAGAGGTCTAAAGGGACCGATCTATGTAAGAGAATCATGCCCCTCTACTCTGAGTAGAGCCTTCTGCAGCGAAGACTTGTCCCACTTGTTGACATTTCATTTTGTCAACTCAGCCATTGAGCAGACATGTTTCCTGTAAAAACATAATTTCTGTTTTCAGATGGCTTAGGTACTTCAATATTTTATATTGCTTGGTCTTGTGCCTTGCCCCCTTCACATTCCAACTAACAAATAGAATAGTTCTAGCCATTACCTTTATCAGCAACCAGAAATTTTTTAGATGCCACCTGCACTTACATATAACATATATGCTATACCCACTGCAATATATACTGTGCATACCCTCCCATTCCTCCACTTCCCTCTTAACCCATTAATAATCCACCAAAAATCCACCCTACTAACATCCCATACACCCTTAACCACCCCTCCACCCAAACCCATCCCTCTAGTATGGTACATGATGACCAGCTAGCTCAAATAATCCTCCTCCACCTGACCCCCTTGTCCCCAAATTGGTGCAACCATTTTACTACTACCCTTTGCTTACCAATCATTTAACTTTCCTTAACAACTACATTTTAAATCAACTTGAATTTTTCCTGATTACTTTTATACCTTATGTTCCCTTAGTAAATCAATGGAGATGCATAAAAGAAAACACTGCTGTTAGATTAAATGCCCCTTATCTTGTGCCAGTAAAGGGTGACGAAACATGTTAACGCTAACCTTACATCAGGTAGTAACAGCTTCTGGTGCCCTCTAGTGGCGCCTACCTAAACCTAGAAGTGTAGCAAATGCGTGGAAGGTTTAAACAAATACACCACCTCCACGGATTAAAGCATTACTAATGCCCCCCATACTAGTAGCACGAATGTGCCAATGCTTTATTCAGAAGCACATACTATCTGAGGTGAAGGGAAAGAGAAAGACCCTGCAGAACCTGCTTAACTATCATGATGATATGTGGCTGCTGTGGTTCGCAAAGCTATGCATTACCTGGCTCTGTCTGTGGCTTAGCAAGTACAACGCTGTAAAGCTAATGTGTTAACTACACAAAACCTTTGCAAGTATATAAAACAATGTGAACTTCCATTTACAGTTCAGGCATTAAACCTAAGCACTCCCTTTACCCCAGGCAGTCAGCAAAACACAAGTAAATAAGGGTTGGCAGATACCACCCTTAAAACAATAAATGAATGCAGCAAAACTCAAGCCAAACAATTGTTAAAGGATGTATTGCTTCGTAACTTCGAGTGGTACTAATTGGAATTGACTCCTAATCCTCGTAACATAAAATTCCAAGGGTTTTACATCTTTCACAGCTTTGAACTCATTCATTTACCCCCCATGCCATAGAGCAACGAAAAGCTCTTAATTAACAGGGCTTGCAGTCTAAAACAAAAGTCAAACCCAGAGTGGCAGTCCACGTAATGATCAGTATAGCCATCCTGATGTGTACAGACATCATTTCTTGAGGCTCTAGCTGCTGCCAGGGAGTGCCTGAACAGTGTACAGTTTGCACCGATCCATAGGGAGGAATACGAAGATCTACCGTAGTTAATATGAATGAACTGCTTAGTGGAAAAGACAGGTTGATATAGTAGACAGTTCAGACCTGGTTTTCATGTGTTTTTAAACAGTTCAGGAGCGCCTTGAGCTCTGCTGCCGCCAGCCTCCGTGATCTTCGTAAGTCACCCAAGAGCGCCTCAAAGAAACTTGGAGTCTAGCAGGAAAACCCATCCTGAATTTAATACCTGCAGCAATCAGCTTGACAACTAGCTTGTGTAATGTGGCTCATTTCTGGTGCACCAAAGCGGCAAATCTTGTGCCACCCGCAGCTTTTTACCTTCCCACTCCAAATCTTGAGCATCTCTGGCTTTGCACAGGAAATGTTGGCATTCCTGAAAATTCAAAACCTGAATATGAAGGACCGGGGCAGCTCCTTCAGGCGGGAGGGTCTTAGTGCAGGTGGGCTCTCTCAATGATGTATCCTGCAGTGTAGGGAGAGGGCCTGTCACCTTTTCTACAAACTTTGTAAACCTTGACCGGATTGGAGCCCTCCTCTCTTTCCGGTAAGCCTATAATCATGGCATTGTTAGGACAACCGTGACCCTCCAGATCCTCGACCTTGCTTTCTAGTTTCACCAGACGTTGCTTGACAATCACCAGGTCGAGCTCAGCTTTGCTCTGTTTCTTCTCAATGGAGTGTAAGTGCACATCGTTGTCAGCTGTCCTCCTAGAAAGATCTTCCAAGACACTAGAAATGCTTTTGATCTCCCCTGTCATGTTCTGCATATCAGCCTTAAAGGCTGGAATTCCTCAAGAAATCTGGAGAGAGTTAGGGGGTCCGAGTTGGCATTCACAGCACTTGTGGCCTCACGGTTGTTGCGAGGAGGAGGCCCTGGCTTTCTTTGTGGCCTTCTCGGTGTTGTCGGAGGGTGCGTTTAACTGGAGCTTTCTTCATCTCCTCCGCCCATCCACGCTTTTATTAATGGGACACCCACTACTAGAAGGCTTTATGTTGCTTACTCGATGATGAACCTCACAAAAAACATAATTTAAACAGTATTTTAGAGGGCGGGGTCAGAGCTCAGAGAGAAAGATTCACCCAGCGCCATGTATCACGTGACTCCCAGCTATTGCCTAATTTATAATTTTTCCTGGCTGTAAATGTGTGCTCTTCCTGTCAAAGTCCATTTTTTCCAGTGTGTAATTGTGTGCTCTTCCATCCATATCCCATTTTATTCTTTTCTGAGGATGTAATCTTGTGCTCTTTCAGCTGTATTCCAATTGATACTTTTCCCAGTCTGTAACTGTGTGTTATTCCAGCCTTAGCACAATTTGAACTTTTCTCAGGCTGTAATTCTATGCTATTCCAGCCATTGCTCAATTTATACTTTTCAGAAGCTGTTATTTTGTGCTCATCCAGCCATAGATCAATTTAGACTTTTGCCTGTCTGTAATTGTGAGCTCTTCCAGCCATAGGATAATTTCTACTTTCCCAGGCTGTAAGTTTGTGCTTTTACAGTATTATCCAATTTGAACTTTTCTCAGGCTGTATGTTTGCACTGTTCTAGCCTTAGCCCAATTTGTACTTTTTCAGGGTGTAATTTTGTGGTCTTCCAGCCATAGCCCAATTTATGCATTGGGTTTAACACTGAACTGCTGACTCAACCATAACTATGGTGGGGCTACCGCACCCTATAATATATATGTTTTATAGGGCTACAATGCCCTATAATATGTCTATATCTATTTTTATATATATATATATATATATATATATATATATATATATATATATATATATATATATATATGTGAGTGCAAGGCTTGATCGCACCCCTACAGTTAGAGTTCAACGGTCACTTCTATATTAAAATCAAAATGTTGCACTTTAACAAGTTTGCAACCATTCAAGAGATGACATTTTGCATGCACCATCAGGGACCAAAGATCGATTGATTTGGCAAGTTTTGTTCGGTCGGATGTGTGAGTGTGGAAATAAGGAGTATCAAAAAATGTGAAAATAACCATTTTGCTGAAATTCTTTGTCACGCTGTTGTGCAAAATGGCCTGGGATTTTGATTTGAATTTGTTAGGTATATAGGTCTTGGGTTTCAGATGTGCCTTTGAAGGTTTGGTGAAAATATTAATCCGCTTCAAAGTTATTAAAATTAAACTTTCCCATTATTTTCAATGGGAGCAATTAGATGTCCAGCTCGAAAAGGATCCTTTGTTGCAAAGCATGATCTTTTGCTGCAAATGGGTAATCCTTTGTCACAAATAGGAAATCCTTTTGTGCTGCCATCATCTTGTTTTCAGTTAGCAGTGGCAACAAAATGAAATAAAAAATAGAGTAGTTTAGTAAACACAAATGGTTGTGTTTACCTAATCAGGGCCTGTAGAGTCCAATTCATGGTTTACTTTGATATCCGAGTCAGAAATGCAGTTTCTTAACATGCCAAAATCCTTTCAGCAAATAATGAAAAAGGAATCAAGAAACAGGATCTTTTTCGCAATTTGCAAAAGGGTTGTTCCTTAGTCCAAATTGCAAAAGCAACTACGGGACAGGATCCTGAGCCACAGACAAGGATTCTTTTTACAAATTGTGAAAAAGGAACCACAGAAAAGGATTCTTTTCACAATTTGCGAAAAGGGTTTTGACACCTGAAGAAATGACATTTCCGTGTTTAAAAGTATGTATAAATTCTCTGGTAGTCTTGTGGTCCCTCTTTGCTTCCTGTTCACGACCACCGACCCCATCTGAAAAAGTGTATTTCCCTGGTAGTCTAGTGGCCCTTCCCAATGCCCGATCACCATCCCTTATTGCAAGAAATATTCCCTGATAATCCAGTGGTCCCACCCCTCCCTGATGTCTAATCACATCCCTTATTGCTAAAAATATTTTGTAGTAGTCTAGTGGTCCTACCCCTCTCCCGATCACTGATCACCTCCCAGTATTCAATTAAATATCCCTGGTGGCCTAGTGGACCCACCCCTCACTGATCACCTTCCCAGTATTGTTTTTAATAAACTTCCCTGGTAGTCTAGTGGTCCCTCCGTCCCTGATCCTGTCCCTGAAAAGGAAAAAAAGATAACCCTGGTGGACTAGTAGTTCCCAACCCTCTCAGGTACTGAACCACCACCGTGCTCACCCCAACCCAATCCCCAATGGTGACCAGCACAGCCCTCCTCTCACCACCATGGCTGGCCACTGGCTGAGCCCTGAATGAGTGCATACTGTATACACTATGTGCTCATTGAGAGTCTCAGTCAAAGCAGCCAGCTACAGGAGGAGGGCTGTGCTGGCCACTGGCCTAGATTCAAGATGGGGAGCAGGGTGGTGGGACAGTACCTGCCAGTGCTGAGGAGTGAGGGGTGACTAGGACCATCAGGAAAGTTCACATTCTCATTACAGGAGATTGGGGATAGGGCAGCCACTAGACCACTGAGGAAAGTTCACTTTACCATGCAGGGATTGGGATTGGGATATGGGGTTACACTGGATACCAGGGACACATATTGCAATATTGGGTGGGTGATCGAGGGGGGAGGGACTGCCGCCCCAGGGATTAACATTAGATGTACCAGGCTGGGTGTCGGCTGGGGAGAGGGCTACTAGACTATTAGGGACATTTACTACAATTAACAGCATGGGTGTTGAGTAGGGGAAGGACTGTTAGCCACCAGGGAACTTGTTATATATATTGGGCAAGAGATTGGGTGGGGGATGGGATACTAGCAACCAGGAGGCATTGACTCAACTGATGTCTGTATTGGGGATGCTGATCAGTGGGGAGGGACCACTAGCCACCAGAGTGACTTCTGTCATTTGACTCAGGCCAATGATTACTGATGGACAGTTGGGGAATCACTACCAGGGCATCTTACACATTTTTACCATGCCCACAATTGATGAAAGGGGAAGACACACATACTACGGGACACAGGACTGCCTCTGGGGCAGGGACTGGGGGACACACTAACCTCCATTGCAGCCCATGTAAGTGGGCCTATAATGGGCATGCAAATGGCTGCCTAGCACCTTGCATGCCCAATGGGGTCATTGCATAGCTGTTTTGTGAATACCAAATAGTGCATCTACACTGTTCATTGTGTAGCCATTCCCTGGGATGCGGGTCGGGATAGCACTAGTGAGGTTAGAGCAGTGGTACTAGGGTTCCCGCTGACTCTACCTAGCCCTATTCAAAGCTGGATAGTGTGGTATTCTCTGTCTGTGCTAGCATTTTTTAACACCTGGGCAATTAGCAAAGTGCAAAGTAAAATTTTACATTACCTTTGTGATTTTTGTGAATCTAGCCCCAAATTCTTTTTTCTTATGAAGGATCTTTCATGGTGAGGTTGTGTCATTCATAAAAAATAATTCCTTCATACAAAAAGAATATGAATAACAACTAAGTTTAAATGTTTCATGTATGAAGGCATCTTTTTCATGAGGTTGTGTTGTTCATATAAAAGATTCCGTCATTTGAAATAAGAGTGAAAAATGAAGCCCAAATTATTTTTTAGTATGAAGGAACTTTTCACAGAAATTGTGATGTTCATACAAAAATACGAAAAAGAAAGTTAAAAAGTCCAAATTCTTATTTCGTATGAAGGATCTTTTTGTGAGGTTGTCATTCATACAAAAAAGATTCCTTTGTGCAAAAAAGAATGTGAAAATAAACTAAGTCCAATTTCTTTTTTGTTTAAAGGTAATATTTTTTGTATGATCCTATTCCTTTTCATATGGCCATATGAAAAAAATTGGTCATGAAAATTTTTTTTAAATGCATTAAAATACATTTCTGGGTGATTTTTTTCTCTGAGAACTAACTGCAGAATCCACCTAAGAGGATCCTGATTAGTAAGCTACATGTGTTGGTGTCTCATTAGGACATGATTTTTATGGGTTTTCAAACATTATTTTTGAAAAATGGAAACAAAATGGCAGCCATACCAAAAGAATTTATCATGAAAAAGATTAACCCTCCCCATATGAAACAGAATCTTTTTCATATGGCCCAAATTCTTTTCGTATGAAATAGCTATCCAAAGAATGTACTGAGCATGCTCAGAACCAAAATTTCATATTCTTATAACTCTGGAACAGATTAATATTTTTCATCAAACCAACAAAAGGCACCACTCTGGCCCAAGCCCTTTCTACTCTGAAAATTTCAGACCAAAATTAGAAACCCTCTAGGCACTAGACAATGACAAAAAACCCACAATTTTTCACTGTTGTTACTATTCAGATCTTGAAATCTGCTCAACCAACTGAAACAAAACTTGGCATGTTAACAGACCCTGCCCACAAGACCATGCATGCAAACTTTTTGCAAATCCATTGAATAGTGGTGGCGCTATTAAAGTGCAAATTTAGGGTTAAACATTAACAGCCTACCAACCTAATACCGAAACAGAAGTTACTATAAAAGAAAACTTAGGTAGACTACAATATGACCACTAACCCTGAAGAGGTGGTCCAGGTCCCAAAATCTGGTGTTTAGCTAAGGTGGCCAGTGAAAGTTTATAGCAATAAAAATCAGTTTTCACTAATTGGTGAGTAATGTAAGTGGCATCCCATTTTGTCAGTTTGATTTATTTTCCTTTCAATGGCGAGTGAAGAATGCATTTTGCAGTGAAGAATACATGTTGCAGTTCCAAGGTGAGCAGTCAGGAAAATGCACTAGCCCCACAGACTTCTCACAGTTATGCCGATTGAAATATAACTTTCTAATACAAGCCAGCAGGAGTTGTTAAAGAAACAGTTCACTGGCCCAATACACAATCAACCTATTTGGCCATTGACAAATGATAAATGCAGACCTGCAGACCTACAAAGCCTATATATAAAACACATAGTGATTCACTTAGAACCTGATGTTAACAAGCACAGAAGATCTGACTCAGCCTTGCAGTGTATCATCTAGTTACAGGCTGTGAATGAAACTAATACCCATTCAGATACCTGTTGACTTCTTGGTAGGTCTGCATTCACCAAGCAGTAGGGTAACTGTCCTTGACAGTATGCGGCCTTTCTTTCCAAGCCTCAGGACATTGTGAGTAGGCAGTGCTGGAATTACACTTTTAGACTTTTGGGAGCTGGTGGGGCTATAAGGCCCTATCTTTAAAATGAGATCCCTTCCCACTACAAGTCAATGGCAATGATGCATGAGCTACCAGGGCTCACTTCAGAGCTAGAGGGGCTGAGGCCTGGCAAGCCCCCTCCCCACTGTAATTTCAACACTAGGAATAGAGGATATGTATTTGCATAGCAGATGACCAATCAAGCACTGAGCAGATTCTTACATTACTCTCAAATCTAATGGTAGGAGGTGGAGGCTTTACCAGCTTAGCATTAGTATTTATTTAAACTTACTGTAGGCCAAAATTATTCATTGCTATGACAAAAATATTAGTGTACTGAATAATACTGTGATGCATTTTAAATCATACAATGGGGTAAATCCAAATCCCCAATCCCTGAAATCTGATTGTTTGGCTGGCACCTTTTCAGCATGAAAAATCCTCCAGGGTACCCACTGGAAAGGTGCCAGCCACCAGTCTACCATAGGAAAGCATCCTGAAATCACTCCAACAGTTATCAGCCCAAGAGTGGCAAACCTCTGAAGGACAGTGAGCTGTCACTGAAAACTGCATTGCTGCTCAACAGTGGCAGTCAGCCCATTCAAAACAAGTTGGAAAAAAACTCACACAACACTTTGTTGTCAGTATTGCCTGTCTCCTACTTACTGTATTTAAAAACAAAACATTTACTTCCACCTCAAGTCCCAGCTGCTGACTCCTCGCTCCTTCACAATATCTTTCTCTCACAACCTCCTCCACTTTACTCTGTGGTTCCACACTTAAAATCATCAGCAGCTTTGACATCTGTCTCTCTCCATGAGCAATGAGGCAGATGCCAGAAAAAGCCACCAAAAAAATGTTCACTTTTGGGCACAGTGATTTACATTTCCCAGCCCCTAAAAAGCATTTGTGTCAGAACACCAAAATCTGCACACGCTCACTAAATAAAACCCTAGCAACCCTGGAACTGTTTTTTCTTGGGTAAAAATTTCTAAATAAAAGGAAAAAAAGTTTTATCTCATTATAAAAAAACAACAACAAGAGGAACAATATGAAAAAAAAACAAGAGACATTGTATAACAGCAATATACCACTCCAGGTGTGGGTATATAGTGGGATTACCCACTTCTGGTGTGGTTGGTCACTCAGCTATGCCTCATGACCAGACTACACCAGGTGTGTTAAATCCCACCATACCCACACCCTGTTGTGGTATATTGCTTACTTAAACATAAAGCAGTTATATATAACCGCCTTGCAAAATGGTATAGCACTTGAAGGACTTAATATAGATATTTTACCATTACCAGTATAATTTTAGTTTAAATAAAAAATACAGTGTTAAAATACAGCCTAACACCACTCTAAATTTGTACAATGTACTATTAAATAAAACCTTGTCAGTGGATGAAGAAATGGAAATGGAACTGTTAAGCAACAGTGCATTATACTGTATATATCAAAACATGATTTTACCAGGCAGGAATAACAAGATTATACATAAAGACCAGGACAGTTGGATATTTTGCATCTTTATTTATCAGTAGGCACAGAAATTGCACTGCTCTGGGGATACCTTTATATCTCAAGACATCAGTAAAGCACTCAACTCAGATTAATTACTGTGAACTTAACATCTGAATTACTAAAGTATAGTTCATAAGTCAGTTAAGATTTGGTACAAAGCATGCAGATCATAAAGACCAATATATCAAAGTACAACAGCTGAGGTTGAGTGAAAAGTCAATCCACCATTTCCCACAGGGAGTAAAATCCATGTGACCAGTTGAATAAACTTCTGGAACTGGTACTGATCTGTAAATTCTGTCACAATGTTGACTCCATTGAAGGTTGTTACCCAACATTAGTCAAACAGTTCATCTGTTAGCAAGCTTTGAAGTTATCGACTAAAACATGACATTTCCACATGCCCCAGGCACCACCTGTTAGTGCTTTGCACTTCCATGTGAGGACCAGGGATGATTCTTGAACTAGACTCCCCATCCCAGGCTAGAGGCTCCACAGCATGATGCATAAGACCATGCACTGATGGGGGATAACTCTGCCTTCTGCAGTAGGATCTTCTACAGCAGGAATGAAGGTAGCATTGACATTGTGGTGACCACATGATATTTTCCACCACCATCTACAGGTTGCCGCCTCATGCAGGCATTACTGGGATAAGGGTGGTAGGAGGTTCATTCATATGGGGAAAATGGTGTGCCCACAGCATGTGACATTGGATCCCTGCCCATCTTATAGCCATGAAACAGCTGGAGTCATTGCTCTGCATCAGCCCTTGCACTAGGCTGGGACTCTCTGGAGGGCCTGAGATGGTGTGCCATGAGGCCACAGCCCTGGGGTATTCAAGGTAGAATCAGAGGGTCTGGTCTGGAGATGGCCAACCAAGAAGACAAGTGAGAGGAACAAGCTGTAACAGTGTGTAAGTAGGATGCAGGTAAGCATGGCTGGGCTGGGAGAAACAATCAGTTACAAAGGCTGCATTTCTTTTTAAGTCAAGTCTTTTCTTTCTTGTTGTCTCTGACCTGCTTCTATCTACTAGGATTCATACTAGGATTCATACCAGGAATGATAGATGTACAGGAGGCAGTAGCCCATATAAGTACATCTCCAGAAATCTGGAAACATTTATGCACATTTAATAGATATTTATCTAAGTTTGCCTTAAAGGTGTCCTGGCTAGTTGTGTTTAGGAGATATTTGGGAAGAGCATTCTATATTAGGATAATTAGCTGCATGAAAAAGAAGTGTCTACTATCTGTCCTAGGATAAGTTAATGCCAACTGATGCACAACTTCTAAGATTACAACCTCTTATATTAAAAGTCATGCCTAAGCGTGACATCAATTCTGTCTTTTGACATTTTAAACATTAGCAGTAGATCACCCCTAATCCTTCTTAATTCAAGTGAAAAGAGATCTAGTTCCTCAAGTCGTTCATCATAGTTTTCATTTTGCATATTATCTATCATTTTGGTCACTCTGCGCTGAACTCCTTCAAGTCTGTTAATATCCCTCCTCAAGTAGGGACTCCAAAGTGGAGAACAATAATCTAAATGGGTATATAAGCTCTATACAGTGGAAGGATCGTTCCCTATTTCTGGAGACAAAGGATCTTTTAATACACCCTATTATTCTATTAGCTTGGTTCCCAATATAATTGCAATGATTACTAAATGAGAGATCCGATTTAATGATGATTCCCAGATCCTTTTCTCCTATTATCGGGTTAGCGGGTTGCCATTAAGATTATACTGTTATTTTTATTGGCATCACCTAGATGCATTATTACACATTTGTCAGCATTATAAGTCATATTATTAAGTTTAGTCCATTCCTCAAGATTTTTTAGATCTTTAATAAGATTGGATATATCTTCCTCAGTTCCAGCTTTGGCTGCAATTTTGGTATCATCTGCAAATTTAATAGCAAAATTCTTCAAATTAGTTGTCATGTCAGATACAAATATAGAAAACTGAGCTGGTCCCAAAATGGACTCCTGCAGTACCCCACTGGTGACAGTGCCTATACTAGAAAGTGTCCCCTTATGCACACAACTTGTGTTGATTCTTAAACCATTTGTCACCCAGTTAACCAATATGTTATTTATACCTAGCATACATATTTTATTGATCAAGATACTATGAGGCACTTTATCGAGAATGCCTTACAAAGGTCCAAATACACAACATCCAGTGGTATCTTATCGTGTAATAATTTGCTCACATTTTAAAAAAACAAATTGCTTGTAAGGCAAGACCTTTGGTTTTTAAACCCGTGTTGAGTGGGGTCTGCTAGTTATTGTTAACCATCTCTTTCTCTGTTCTTGTTTTAAGGATAGTTTCACCAATTTTACCCAATGTGCTGGTTAACTAATTGGTCTCCTGCTCGTTCACCCACCTTTTCAGGACTTACCCTGCCTACATGCTCAAATGGATTTTCTCCCATGGTGGGGCTGTCGATGAAACTAAGCCCCTCCAGAGTCCAGATCAGGTGAAGGAGGGCACATCATTAAGGGGTGTGCCTGCAGGAGCTGACTGTTAATCTTGTGTCAGTTGAGTGTTTTCTATGATATTCTTCTGTCTCTGGGACACTGCTGGTAATGGTGTCAGAGCATGTGTAAATGCTAATGTGCAGCCATGCATATGTAAGGTGACTTCCCTCCCTTGTGATGTGACTCCAGCTATACCTCCAACTAGTAATTCCCAGGTAGTAATAGAGGTACAAACACACTGCCTACCTTCCCCAGGCTTACCTCATATGACTCCAAAGAAAAAACGAAATCGATAACTCTTAGGATAAAGGATAGAAAAGTGTCCTTTGTTACTCCTTCTCCATTAGCTTTATATTTGGATGGGTGAGCAAAGAGACTGTTCCAACTTCAATCAGTTGATCCTCTTGTTGTCAAAGATATAATGCCATGTCCCCTCCTGCCATGGCGTAAATATTTTATTTTAAAGTAAGCAGTAATCAGTTTTGCCTTTTAACGGCTCCTCTCTATTTAGTTATGTATTTTGTAAAATTGATTTCTAGGGAATTAAAAACAAGGTATTCAAAGCATTTTCACATGAAATTTGGTAACTCCTGTCAATCTTAAAATACTTTTGGGCAGAAAAGTTTCTGCCAGAATTTTTGAAGTGGCAGTATACTGTATCTGACTATTGAAGGTCTGGTGAATTCCGTGAAAATGTTGAGCAAGCATTGTTCTGCCTCGCCTAATAACCTTTTTATTTGCATGTGGAAATGTTTGGAATACCTTGCTTGTCATGCAGTTAGGATTTATAGAGGTATATGGTATTTACATATTGCATATGGCTCATAGGCTACAAACCACGGTGCATTGTCATTCTGCACCAATAAGTTCTTTCCATGGTACATGGTAGAACCCATGGAAAAAGTCTTGTTAAAACTAATATGAACAATCTAAATAGAAATAAAGCATTCCAGTAGAAGGCCCTCTACAAAGCTTAGATGTTATGGTATTTCAACGTGCAAATAACTATACAATGACATGCACAGTAATATGTAACAATATGTGACAGTACAGAAACACACCCTACTAACATTCATTGAATTTAAACACATTTAAAGAAAGTCTGCTTTTCAAAAGTTTCTCAAGTCTTACTTTAATTCCTGAAATACTTATTATAGCATGCAAAACAGTTAACCAACATTTGAATGAGCTGGTGTGGGGCCTCCTCCCACCTGGGGATGGACAAGCGGACATTTGCAGACCAAACGTGAGGTACACTTTTGAAAACTCCCAATCATCCACTGTAGTCTTTGAGCATGATAAACAAAATACTGTAAGTCTAAACCTGCACCTCTAGGGCACTAAGCTGTAAGATACCAGTGAAATGCTCACAAAACCAATTAAAAAATATTATTTCATGTTTCTCTCAAGCCAGTCTTTAAAGGAGCCACTTTGGTATAACCTGTGTAAAGTTCTGGGTTGCAGGTGTGTCATAACCCCAGCTCACCAGTCCTATCAGATTCCAGACCATTCCTAGCTCTGGCTTTCCTGTGGAAGGTGACATTGCAATCCCTCCTGTTTCAGCAGGGCAGATGTTGGAGAAGCCTTGTGAGTGTTGCTTTGCACAGAACATGTTGTCAGTGACAGTAACTGATATCTTGTGTTCCTCATACTGCTGCTCACACAGGACAGAGTCACCAATCTGAATGGTTCCAACCCGTACAGTGTCATTTTTGGAGCCTAGATCCTTGTCATCTGACAATATCTCCCATCCTGTGATCACAGCCTGCATGCTTGTTGCAGATGTGCCCAGGTCATCCATGCTGGGGAGGCAAATTGGCTGAACAAGGTCACTAATTTTGGCTTTATCAGGAGCTTTAACACAGCAATGTCTGAATCTAGCACTATAGGGTCATAGTTTGGATGGACGATTATGGCAGAGATCTAAGAAGGGGAAAAAAGAACACAGGCTTTCATGTAGTACATTGTCAATCTGGTTACCATCGCACCAACTAAACATGAATCTGAATCACCACGGTGTCACACCAAGACATTCAATTTGGTTATAACCTATCACTTAGCCTGAAATCATAAAATACAGACAATAAATAGCCCATTGCAGTTGAAATGGATAAGCAAATGGGTTCTCTCTAGACCCTCATTAGCATAGGCTCAAAACAAAATTCTCATTCTTTCTTGTGTGCAGTTTTAACTATTGAGCTAGTTGTAGTAATAGTAGCTAGCAGTAGTGTATTTGTCAGGACAGCAATCATGGGGATGGGGGTCAGGTGTGGAGATGGGGAGTTTGTTGGTGAGAGGAGTTTGGGGACTTTGGCCCATGATAAACTAGCTGATCCGCTAGCTAAAAGCATCCTCACATGCTAAGCACTGTAACAAGTTAAGAGCCAGTAACATAGCAGGCATGATTTTGTGGATGAGTCATGATCCGTAGTTACTCAAGCAAATTTCAGCTATATCTTTCTACCAAACTAGAAACAGTTGCCCTTAAGAGTGCAAAGGTTTTTGACAGTGTGTATTGAAAATCAAGTGGATATTCTTTCTAATAAAATGGACAACTGGCATCCTATACTGTGACTGGTAGAGCCAAATCAGATGGCCATGTAGTTATTGCAGTGTGACTGCACATGGTATTAAAGATCCTCTTTCTTAGCCAAGTGCCCTAGTGTTAGCACATTGTGTTACCACTTTGGAGAACTGGGTTTCAACTATGAACCCTAGAGTCACAAGCTGAGGCTGGCTAGAGACTGAGCACATCAATGAGGGGGTGCTTGACCTTTCAACTAATCAGGATGCAGGATTCTTAGTATCCATTTTATAATGTTGGATAATGGCACAGCTTGGAAAGTTTGGGCACAATGCAACAAGTGCCTTAAAATCCTGAGAAGTGCCATTATCCCACAATAAAACACACCCTGGAGTGCCTTGTTGCAACTAGAAGAAGGTTCCTCTGATTTTATACTAAAACCTGAGTAATGCAATTCAGAAAGTATTTCTGACCCATGGTATTGTGTTGGTGTAATGCACAGTCATGTGATTACATCAGACCAATCACAGGTCTTGGATTAGAAACATAGCAAATAAAAACATAGAAGCATAGAACTTGCCCACAGATAAGGACCCCTTGGCCGAGCCAGCCTGCCGAGTTTGTCCCTGCCTATACTGACACCACAGACTGTTAACATCTTTATTTTAGTTTTGACCAGTTTCCCAAAGACTGATTTCTGAAACCCTATTTTATTTTATTTTTTGTTTGTATTTTAATTCTGTAATGGTTTTAATGAGCTTTTATCATGTCTTAATTAACTGCTTTCTGTTCTTGCTTGTGAATTGCACCAGCCTCGGGGTAGGCACCTTATAAATAAATTGCCTTGCCTTGCCTGATCTCCAGCTACTCCCCCACTCCCTGCTTTCCTACCAAGATTCCTTTGTGCCCATCCCATGCGTGCTGGAGCCCACTACTGTTTTTGCCCCACCACCTCTGATGGCAAACTGTTCCAGATATCCACCACTCTTTCAGTAAAGAAGTGCCTCCTCATGTCTCTCTTGAATTCCCCTTCCAGCTTTCCTGACTGCCCCTTGTTCTCATGTACCTTCTCTTTAAAAAATACTTCCCACCTCTGTTTTGTTCATAACTGTGAGGTACTCACAGGTCTCTATCATCCCCTCCTCTCTCTTCCAGGGTGTACATATTGATATTCCTTAGTCTCCCTCATAGAGTTTAAGATGCAACCCCTGTATCATTTTAGTGGCCCTCCTCTGAACAGCCTCTACCCTATGTCCTTCTTGAGATGTGGTCCCTAGAACTGAACACAGTGCTCCAGTACCCCATAATTCTGCTGGCCCTGCCTACTGGCTTGTTGTGCTTCCCACCACCTTGAGGTCATCGGATATGATAACCCCAAGGTCTCTTTCCTGTTTAGTGACTGTCAATACCTCTCCCCTATTTTATACATTGCCCCTGGGTTTCTGTGTCTTAGGTGCATGATTAGCATTTTTGCATTGAATCCAGTTGCCATACCCTCAACCACTCCTATAGGTGTCAGCGTGGCTCAGTTAGTAGCACATCCGCCTCTGGACCGGAAGGTTGTGTGTTCTTGTGCTACACTGGGATTGAGCTTGCACCTAAAATGCTGTTATCTGAGTGCAGTATTAGGGGTGCTGTACTGATGTGGTGTGTTGTCCTTCAGATGAGACATTAAACCGAGGTCCTTCTACCCATCCTGGTGTTGTCCTGGTGGGTGTTCAGGTGGAAGTAAAAGAACCCAGAGCAGTCTTCACAAAGAGTAGGGGGCATTCCGATGTCCTGGCCAACATTCCCTTCCCGTAAAACCGGTTCATGCAATTATCCAGGCTGTGTGTAGGTGTTGATGTGCTATATGTCGCCACTACACATTCAGTCACTTCACTACCAGTCTAGCATTGCTTGTAAAGTGCTTTGGGATACACTGTGTATGAAAAGTGCTATATAAAGGCTGATTCTTCTTTTATAGTTTCTCAGGTCTCTGCTCATTCTCCACCCTCTAGAGTATCTACCCTATTGCAGATTTGGGTGCCCTCTGCAAAGAGGCATACCTTTCCTTCCAGCTCTTCTGCAATATTGTTAATGAAGATATTGAAGAGGACTGGTCCAAGCACTGAGCCCTGAGGTGCCCTGCTAGTCACTATCCCTCATTTGAGTGAGTGCTGTTTACCACCATCATCTGTCACCTATCCATCAACCAGTGCTGTCCAGTTTACCACTTTTGATCACACCCCAGATTGCCAGGTATCCTAATAAGCCTCCCTTTGTGGTATGGTGTCAAAAGCCTTGCTGAAATCTAAGTAGGTGACTGACCACTGCCCCATCTATTTCCTGGAAACCCAGTCAAAGAAATTGATCAGGTTCATCTGACAAGACCCCCACCTGTGAATCTGTGATGCATTGGGTCTTGTAACCTGCTGGATGCTGGACTCAAGACACTCTTCTAACCTTTTTTTAGTAGTGTCTCCAATAACTTCCCACCACTGATTTTAGACTGACCAGTCTATAGTTGCTAACCTCCTCTCTGCTACATCTTTTGTGAAGTGGGACTACATTTGCCCTCGTTAATCCTTTGAAACCAATCCTATTTCCAGTGAGTTGTTAAATAGGGCTGTTAGAGATGCAGCCAGTACTTCTCTGAGCTGCCTCATCACTCTTGGGTGTACCACATTTTGCTCCATAGCCTTATCCACTGTCAGATTCACAAGTTCTCCCAGCACTCTTTCCTCTGTGAATGGACTTGTGGCCACCTCCTCCCTCCCTCCTTCCAGGTTTCCTGCTGCATCAATGTGATCCACCTCAGCTTTCCTTCACTGTAAAGGCTGAGCAGAAGTATCTGATCAGGATGTCTGATTTTCCTTGATCCTGTTCTGCACAGTCTCCCCTCCTTCTTAGCCTCACAGTCCCTCCTTGTCCTCCTCTTTTTAAACATGCATCTGATGTTCTCTTAGTCATGCAGCTCTTATTATTTACTGAGTGCTGTTATTCATGAAGTGAGTCAGCTGCAAATAACACAACCTTTGCTGGTATTTTGGTCCCCATACAGCCCCAACAATGTACCTATTCTTTGAACACACCTTGGCGTATTTGTTTTATTTGAAGTTTTGGGTCTCCTTGAGCACCTCCTTTACAAATAAAATAGAACACTGTGTTCTGCATTACTGTTTGACCAAAGGTTTGCTGAATGTCAGCAAGCAGCAGAACACCACAGAACCAGAACAGGCCCCATCACTTAATGAAAAATAAAAGGACAGACAGGACCTACTGGATGAACTGCAAGAAGGGCCAGGGCAGCCTGACTAACCAACATAGGTTACACAAGGGAAGGAGAAATCAATTATCTGTGTGCAGTCCAGCGTTATGGCTAGTGTAATGGGTGAAAATTCTGAACTGTCCAACTGAGTGCAAACCACTGCAACTGCTACACTGCATAAGTACTGTACTTCTCAGACAAAACAGTCCTCAGTGTAAGTTATAAGCCACTGCAGTTCTGGAAAGAAGTCTAGAATATGGCCAACATGGACATAAGCTGTCATCTATCATTTATGCTGCCCTTGTTCCAGTGTTCACTCCAAGCAAGTCTTTAGTTCTGCTTAGAAAATATGCTTATAAATGTAAGGATTCTGATTGGATGCCAGGTGGGTATATTAGCTTGCAGTTAGAGCCCTGTAAAGAACAGGTACCAGCTGTGCAAACCCCATCACTGGTATCATAGTGCCAGTCAAATTTCCAGCTCAGTGTGCCACCATTTTTCTTCTCACTTAGCAAGGGATTGCCCCCCACCCAGCTCTGCTTGGTACCTCCACATCACAGCACATAAAACTTTGTGTCATTTTTCAGTATAGAGCCCTGTCCACAACCATACTGCCATTTTTTCATTTAAAAAAAATAGAACCCCATTCACAATATCCACCTGGTTTCTGAAAAGAATTTCACAGCATTAAAAAACTTGCCCAGATACAAGCAGCACTTCCTCACACTGCAGTGATGCCCGCTCACTTATAGAGAGTGCCCAAACCATGACCACCGACATCAGTACTTAGTATATGCTGTACAGAAAATAATTTAAACTCTTTTCCTTTTAAAATGAAACAAGCCAAAAAAATGTTTTTTTTTCCTCCAAGCAACCTGTAGCACTATGACCATCGCAGCCTTAACACTACAGCGGGAGTTGATCCTGAGACTGACTCTCTCACATCTACAAATAGAATCTTTTTTTTTGTTTCCCTTTTCCTGTTTTACATATTATAACATTGTGTAAATTCATATGATGCTCCATAGAAAATATATGTGTAACCTCTAGGTGGTGCTACTCAAGGGATACTACCCAGCCTGTGTGACTGAGTGCAGGTTGAGGGGCCTGAGTTCTAGAAACAGGTGCCTCCACCTGGAGGACTGGGTCAATGGTAGCATAGCTGTCGTGGGTACAGTCCTCCAGGACATTGTTACCTGCCTCTTTCCTCTAGTGGCCTATACTGATCAATGTATACACAATTGCAAGTGACACCAGGATACAATGTCAATTCCACATTTGTTGCACTTACCACCAGGGCTGGCTTGGCTGGCTAGGCCCTGGAGACTCCCTGTAAAATAAGGCTTATAACAGTAACCAACATTATCACAGTATTTCTTACACAGAGGTACACCACAACCAGTTTAAGTGCAAAAGATTCAGATCTGATTTATTGAGGGGCTTGAACAAGGGAGGGCAGTAATCTGGTGCTTGATTCTAATCCTGATTTCATCAGGTTAAGCATGTATGCCTCTAAGAGTCCCTCTATCACAGTCACACACACTCTGGGTACCAGGTTGGAACTACAGGCTAGCCTGGCCGCGTTGCCTGGGGTAGGCTAGCATTGCAGCTGTTGTTGGGGCCCTTAGGGAAGAAAACACAACATGCAACTAACCCACAATTTGTATTCCTAAGCTAGAGGCTCGGTTCATGAAAATCAATCAAAACAATTAAATCAGATGACACACTTTGATTTTCAGCTATGTTGCAGGAGCTACCCTGATGGTTACTCACGATACCCAGACCAGGTTGCAGGATGGAAAAATGGAGACCTCAGGATTAAGTGCTGGTTTGCAAGGAGCAGCAGGGCCCACATGATTCACCCTGGTGTCGTTCCTGTTCATTGGTGTTGAGCATGAAGCTGAATTCCTGGGCTGATCACTCATCGATCGAACCTTTGCAGCATGAGCAGCAGTAAGAGCGGAGGTGCTGAGGCCCAGACCATGTGGAAAATTCAGATGTAGTCAGATAATGTTGTTGAGATGCAGCTTCCAGCAAGCATGACACATTCAGCAAAGTGGGAACCAAATCATGACCCACTGTCCACATTCAACACTTATAGTAAAGGCAGATAAATACCACAGTTCAGATGACAGTCCGTTTGCAATTCAGTGTCTCTGTGCAAACCATATGCTCTGCGGTCATTTTGGAAGTCCTGACAGGCCAATCGCACAAAAGCAGGTCCTCGTCAGATGAAATTGAGTTACAACTCAGGAAGAAGGTCAAAGTTCGGATAAAGTCCGATGTTCGGATTAAGTCTCTCACTTTCAGAAGACGGTACCAGGCAGGCCAGACACAGCCTTCCCTCTGATTCCCTGCTCACTCATGCGGAACAGCTGCTCGAAAACTCAAACTCCTCACTCTTTCAACTCATCGCCACATGGACACACTGCTGCAGGCAGCACCGGGACTTCTAGTGATCCAAAAGTTTCGTTGGCTGATTCTCTGTCTATCACAGCAAGGGCTCCCCTCCAGGTCCATTTAAGCACCAAAATGCAAAACTACAATTCCTATAGAAATTCACTCCCATAACATCCCTGGGGCAGGCTTATTTAAAGCCCCCAAAGGGACTGATTGAGGCAAACTAGCAGTCCAGAACCAAGATGGTGGTGCAAAACAGAAATGTCCATGCTGCAAAGGAAGGCAGGTCAGACAAACTACATTATCATTACTATTAAACAGATAATCAGCAGACAATCACAGGTGGTAGCAGGGCTCCTCTGCGCAATTAGCGACAGCAGAATGGAGCAATATTACTGCAGCCTGGGCAGGACTTAAGCCTGAAACTACTCGGTCCCTACCCAGATTAATTATACACTACAAGATAGGTGGCTTTAAAGAGACAGGCATGGAAGTTAACAGTGCACTCACATACTGACACTTTTAAACCTGTAAAGACACAGAATGCCAGCCTGGCAGTGGGCATTTAAGCAAACCCAAGGAAGACTTTTAGGAAACCCCATTTATAGAGAGGATACACTCTTCCCTGCCTGGAAAGAACTTAGCATCTGTGTCAAGTCTATGCTCACAATAATGTTATTTAAAGACATTGTACTTATACAAAATATATGTTTCATTATCATTACTATACTTATCTAAAATAGCTAATACATATGATTATATATCTGTTATGGCAACAGTTATGCATTTTTCATACATTTTAAAATGATTTTACTGTGATTCACACATTATACTGTACTCATTCATGTTATAGTTTCTTGCACTCTAAACAATACAGATGGGGACCCAACCCTACCAGCTAATTTGGAGGCCAGATGAGACAGGGACACCATGCTCTGAGGGAAGAACAATTAACTTCAAGTGGCAGAAAACTCAGTTTGGGCAGTGAGCTATTTGAAATGTAGACCCCTTGTGAACAACATTTAGAGGCAAATCCATTGACCTTCCTGGGGAGTCATAGCTAAGATGCACCAAGATTTAACAGCTCATCCAGACCTTCTTGGGGAAACAGGTATAATGATCTGGGAGGTTGACATTGGCATTAGTGTCTTCTCCATATGGAGGGGTACCACTGCATGGGGTGAAATGTCCAAATTGGAAACACTGTCAATTCTTTGCTCTGCAGATTCCATTTCTACAATACTTTGCTTCTGAAGATGGCCCAGGCCGCTCATCCTGAAGAGACTCTGAAACAATTGGACTTTGTGGCACTGGAGTGGTGCTGTCAACACTGTCATATGGTTCCACAAGTTCTAGTATGTTACTAGGAGATTCACCACATCAGATTCCTCCTTGGTATTTCAAATAGTTCTGCTAGGCACAAAGAATCTGCTACTTCAGATGTAATACTTACGCCTCACCTCAGGGGCATTGGCTGTAGGGAAGAAGCTGGAAGGCTAGACAGTCCTGAGGGCCCAGCTTCATCTCCATAGTTATACAATGGGTTTGCTTTGAATCAATTGACTCAGTTCAAAAGTAGGATAATAAGGAGTATCACACTCACTGCTGTCAGATTCAGATTGACTGTCATTGTCAGGCTTGGCCTGCTGGGGAGAAGATCTTGGTGTTTGCGCAGTTGGGGATAGTTGACTCTGCCGTCTTTGGCAGTGGCATGCCTCCCTGACCCAGGAGGGGCAGGATCTGACTGTTCAGCATTGATTATTACTAGGCCAATAGGCAGTAAATGGTTTATGTGCATGGTTTTAACAGCTCAATAATTTTCTCTGGGCACACCTTATACACAGACAGTTCATCCAGTTTACTGATCACTATGTGTGGAAGATGACGCCACCTATCAGCAATTTTGTGCTTCCCATACAATCCCAAATTGTGCAACAGCACATGGTCTCTGGGCAGTAGCTCTTGAACCTTCACTTTCCTGTCATGCCTTTCTTTGTTGGCAAGGTTTCTCTTGGCCCTAGTCTGGGCCAACTGAAAAGCATGGCTCAACTGGGCCTTTAACTTTTGTACATATTGCAGATTGTTCTTAGCACGGATTCCATCTAGGACACTCCAAGCAAACATCTACAGGTAACTGGGATTCCCTTCTGAACATGAGGTGATAAGGAGAGAGCCCGTGATATCACTTTTGTACAATTATAGGCATGCACCAGAGTACTAATTTGCTGACTCCATCTGTGTTTATCTTTGAGGTGTAGTGTGCACAACATGTCCAGGAGGTCCTGTTAAAATGCTCAGGTTGGGAGTCCCCTTGGGGTGGTAAAGAGTGGTTTTGGACTCCACATCCTCCAGGGAAAGCATCTCCTTGATCAATCTACTTTCAAAGTCTCTCCCTTGATCAGAGTGGGTACGTTGGGGTGCACCATAGTGGACAAAGAACTTCTCCAGCAGCTCCTTGGCCACAGTAGAGGCCTTTGATCTTTTGTTGGAAAAGCTTGTGCATAGTGAGTAAAATGATCAGCTACCACCAGTACATTGCCAATGTTCTCTTGATCAGGCTCTAGACACAGAAAGTCTATGCAAACCAATTCCATGGGGGCACTTGTAGAGTTGTTGACAAGTGGGCAGCTTTCTGGTGCAAAGCTTTCCACTGGAGGCAGGGACTGCAAATTTTGACATGGTTCTCAACATCTGCTCCCATTTTCAGCCAATAGGATCAGGACCATACTAAGTCAAGAGTCTGGTCAATACAGAAGTGTCCCATGTGGTTATGGAGGGACCTCAGTACCAGCTATTTGAAAGCTGTGGGTAGGACCAACTGCTGCTTGTCCACTTGACCTTGAAGATCTACTGTCTCTATATAATAATTGATCTTGTAACTTTAGTCTGGGGCCTTCTTTGAATAATAAAGCAGTTCGTGAGGTCATCAGAACGTAGTTTAGAGACATCTTTTCCTGCATGTATAGCGTCAAGTGCAAGCTGGATCATTGGATTTTGGGATTGAGCCAACTGGATGCTATTGTTGACAAACTGAGGCAGAGCACTGATATCCAAGGCTGAGAGATGGTAATAAGCTGCAGGTATGCAAGTATCGGAGGCCCCAGAGAGTCCACCAGACAATCCACAGTTTCTGCAGATGGCCACTCATCTTTTTCAAATTTTTGGCACAGTGTTTTATTAGATGGCTAGGACAGCCTCACCCAGTTGTCAGATGAGTTCGCCACCCAAGAGGGCATCAGCATCAGTATGGTTCAGTCCAGGCTGGTATTCAACCACATAATTATAGGTGGACAGTGCAGAAAGCCACCAGTGTCCAGTGGCATCCAGTTTTGCTGAAGTCTGTACGAGTTAAGGGGTTGTTATCAGTCTTTATCAATATCTTGGCCCCATAGATATAGTCATAAAACTGGTTGACTATGGCCCATTTAAGGGTGAGAACTCTAGTTTGTGAACAGGATAGTTTCACTCAGATGGTGTCAAACTCTGCTGGTGAAAGCTACAGGTCTCAGCTGTCCTCATAGTTCTGATACAACACAGCTCTGAGCCCCTTCAAACTGGCATCAGTGTGCAGACATACGGTTTGGTGGGATCCGTATAAGCAAGTATGGCGGTGTGAGTAGTTGATGGATGATCTCAAAGAAGACCACCTCACATTTGGCGGTCCACTGGACCCCGTGACGGTTCACCTGTTCAGAAATACACTTTCTCCTCTTCCTTGAGGGACCCTTTCTTGTATTGGCAATTAGTAGGAGGATAACCTTGAGTAACATTAAGAAGTGGCGGATTACTTAGAGTAGTCCTGACGAATCGCTGATAATAGCCGGAGAACCCCAAATCTGCTGCAGTTCCTTCAAATTGTTGGGTTGAGGCCAGGAGGTCAAGATTCTACCTTACTGGGGTCTGCCTGTATCCCTCTGTGGATACTGTGTGTCCCACGTACTGTACAGACATTTGGAAGAACTGACACTTGCTCATGGATAGCTTCAAGCCTAACTCTTCCAGACAATCAAGGACTTTGAATAACCAGGTTTCATGTTCCTCTAATGTGCATCCAAACACGATGACATCATCCAGGTATACTAGACATTCCAACAAGTTCATGTCACCCACTGCCCGCTCCATTGCAGCTGAAAGTGGTGGTGCACCTGAAATCCCTTGAGACATCCTCAGAAATTCATAGAAGCTTAAGGGACAGATGAAAGCAGTCTTTTCACTGTCTCCAGGGCCATCGGGATCTGATAATACCCACTTTGATCAAGTAATGAGAGCCACTGAATCCCATTCAGGCAGTCCAGGGTGTCCCATATGCGAGGCATAGTGTATTGATCCGGCACAGTCCGTCGGTTCAAAGTCCAGTAATCTATAGACATCCTCACAGACCATTCTTCTTCTGCACTACTTCAATAGGGGAAGCATAGGGACTTCTTGACTCTTGAATAATGCCAGCAGCTAGCATCTCCTGTAGGTGCCTTTGAACATTGTCAATATCAGTTGGGGCAAGGCGATGACACCGCTCCTGGAAAGGTCTGTCATCATGAAGTCTAATAGCATGTTCAGCGCCTCAGATGCACCCACATTCTATTCCTTTAGAGAAAACACTTGGTCCCTTTGAGCAAGTTTTTGACTGATTTGAGTCTTCCATTGGACAGGCAGTGGGAACTCCTCAAGTCGAATAGGTCTGGGGTCACCTCCTCCTTTTCACCAGCACACTTATTATTAGTCAGGACTGCAGTGTCAACACAGTACACATAGTCAACATGCACCCTGGTTCACTCAGATATCATGATCAGACATATTGCTATTTGGACCATCACTTGTCGTATATAGGCATGGACACAAGCAGGTATTATGCTGGGTTTGACCATTACCCTCTGACAGCTTCCTTTCAGCTGGGGCATCCAGCATTAATATCTTGCTCTTTACATCTCTTCCAAGATGGACTTTCTGTGAACAGTATGTTGAGCATTGGGTGGTAATATCAAGGAATCAGGATCTTTTTCCACACTATTCCCACCAGTTCATCCTTGTCCATCTCTGTAGTCTGTTTCTTCGGGTTGTATGTTCTTCTTATTAAGGCGAATTCACAGTGCCCAGCCAGTCTATTGCCCTTGCTTCTCCTGACAGAATTGAGCTAGCCTCCCAAACACATGTGTGTTTATTCTGATGAGTAGAGGAACCCCATCATACAACCCTGTAGGAGGGCACACCAGGGCTAGCATCTCTACTTGTTCACCTACACCAGTTACAGCCACAGGAAAAGATAACCAGAGCCAGACATAATCTAGGTAGGGATAAAACTTGTCACTCAGGCACCATACATGTAGGCCTTCCAGATATTGTAATGGCACATCAGATAAATGTTTGTTGTACCATTCCTGGAATGTAATGGTCACTTATGAACCACTGTCAAGCACAGCCTGAGCATGGATACTATTGACAGTCACAGTAGTCTCCATTGAAGGGCCTACCAATTTGGATCAGTCTGGAGGAACAGTAGAGGGCCTGGACTGATGATTTAGCCACAAAGAAGTTTGAGTTAGGATTTCTTAGCTTCACTGCAGTCATTTTGCATACCTCTTGGCCACTGATTTGCTTTCTGGAGCTCCCTTGAAGCCTGCAGACCACTTTCTAAGCCCTTCTGAGACCGGTATTCCCTCTGCCACAGTTGTGACAAATGACAGGTCTTGGGTCATCCTTGGCAAAACATTTCAGGGGAGCTAGTTGCTATCAAGAGATTGTGGTCTGACTTCTGCTGGTAGTATTGAGGATGGAGCAACATGTCTCAAAAGTTCCTATATAGTGGCAGTCAATCCCTGATCTCAGCCTGGGAGCCACCATCATTAGAAGATGCCTGAGGGTGCACCCACCATGGCAGTCACATCCTGGGAGGGACCCAGATCTTTGTCAGCAGTGGAGACCTATGTAATGGCACTGTTTGTGCTTTTCTGACCTCCTTCAGCAGCTTGTCCCTCCACCACTCCAGCCCACGGTGGGACATCTTTAGCGTCTCCATTTTAGCAGGGTTTTCCTGTGCTGTGGTTACCTGAGCTGTGCCCACACCAGAATTACAGTCTCCTTCCTTGCCTTCAGCCTCTGGGAGTTCTCTCTATCGGGTTGCAGTATTCCAGTGGGTTATCCCTCCTATCCTGGAGCCTCAACCGGATAATTTGCAATTTAGAATGCTTGGCATGTTGCAGTATGTGCCCCAGTCTCACATGGTTCAAGTCACTGGCTGCCACTATACCCTTGCAATAAGCTTTCCTTGAGGCCCTCTCCAGGCAAGTAACATTGCAGACAAACATTCCCTTTCCATTGTTCGGCACCTTTGAATTGCCACATCAAAGACTCCCTGGACTCAATGCTTCCAAAACTGCCTCAAGTGCAGACAGATACTTTGAGCAGACGATCAGGTTTGCGTGGACCTTAGAAATCTAATGGCTTCTGGGCAGGACCCCTCAAACTTTCCATGATCCTTTTCACTTCTCAGCCTCTGCACTCTGCTACTCGGGTACCAAGGGCAACATAGTCTATCCAGGTCTCCCAGTCATCCTCCCCTGTGGGTGGGAGGTTGCCTGAAAACATTCTCAACTTGTGGCACGTGTCATGACTAACTACAGGCATGGATGTGGGTGCTGGCACAGGTGAAGGCACAGGAGCTGGGGCAGGAACCGGTACTGGAGTGGGCAGGGGTGTTAGGGAAGGCACCCCAGGTGGCAGGAATAGTTTCTTAAAGTGCTGTACAGTTTTTCCCTCCTCCAGCAGCAACTTAACCAACTTCTCCTCAAAGGTCTCAGACAATGGTGGGGCTCACCCTCCCTGGAAACTTTACTGTCTTTGGTTATCACTCTTCAGGTGGCTGAGACCCCCTGAGGGAATCGTCTGTGGTACTTGGGAGCTGTCCATGGGGTCACTACACTCAACCAAGGCCATAAAAGTTTGGGCAGTCAAATTAGCCTATCAATCCACCACCACAGGATTTTTCAAGCATTCAGCTTTGGAAAGTGCTCCTTCTACAGTGTCCTTACTAATGCTCAAGGGAATATCCAGAATAAGCAAGAAAATTTGAGGGTCAATCACCTGCCCTGTACACCACCCACCAACTGGTGCACAGCCAGTTCTATTGGGGTAGCCATTATCCTTTGACAACAATTTTGATTTTGGCCACTAGGGGCACTCAATCCCAGCGGTGCCTCCTAGATGTAACCCCTATGTGGCGCTACCCCAAGGGATGCTACCCCTGCCTGCATGACTGAATGCAGGTTGAGGAGCCTGAGTTCTAGAAACAGGTGCCTCCACCCAGAAGACAGGGTCAATGGTAGCATAGCTGCAGTGGGTACAGTCCTCTGGGACACTGTTACCCCTCTTTGCCCTCTAGTGGCCAATGCCAATCAATGTATACACAACTTCAATTAACACCAGGATACAGTGTCAGCCCCACATTTGTTGCTCTTACCACCATGGCTGGATCGGCCCTGGTGACGCCCTGTAAAATAAGGCTTACGACAGTAACCAGCAGTATCACAGTATTTCTTACACAGAGGTACACCACAACCAGTTTAAGTGCAAAAGATTCAGATCTGATTTATTGAGGGACTTGAACAAGGAGGGGCAGTCATCTGGTGCTTGATTCTAATCCTGATTTAAACAGGCTAAGCATGCATGCCACTAAGAGTTCCGCTATTACAGTCACACACAGTTTTTGTACCCAGTTGGAACTACAGGCTAGCCTGACGATTGCACAGGGTGAGACAGTGTTGTAGCTGTTGTTGGGGCCCTTAGGAAAAAAAACACAACATGCACCTTAAACCACAATTTGTATTCCTGAGCTGGAGGGCTCAGTTCGTGGAAATCAATCAAAACAATTAAATCAAATGACACACTTTGATTTTGAGCTATGTTGCAGGAGCTACCCTGATGGTTACTCATGATATCCAGACCAGGTTACAGGATGGACAAAATGGAGACCTCAGGATTAAGTGCTGGTTTGTAAGGAGAGGCAGGACCCACATGATTCACCGTGGTGTCGTTCCTGTTCATTGGTGTTGAGCAGGGAGCCAATCCCAGGGTGGATCTCTCATTGATCAAAACTCTGCAGTATGAGCGGCAGTCAGGAGCAAGGTGTTGGGGCCAAGACCAGGTAGAAAATTTGGATATAGTCCGATAATGTTGCTGGATACAGCTTCCAGCAAGCGTGACACATTCAGCAAAGCGGGACCAAATCAGGACCCACTCTCCACATTCAGCACACTTATAGAAAAGACAAATGAATACCACAGTTTGGATGACAGTCCGGTTGCAATTCACAGTGTCTCTATGCATACTGTATGCTCTGCAGTTGTTTTGGAAGTCCTGACAGGCCAATCGCACAAAAGCAAGTCTTTGGTCTTCTTCAGGTGAAATTTGTCACAATTCAGGAAGAAGGTCACAAGTTTGGATAAAGTCCGATGTTCAGATTAAGTCTTTTCACTTTAGGAAGATGGTATCAGGCAGGCCAGACACAGCCTTCCTGCCAATTTCCCTTGCTCACTACGCAGGAGCAGCTGCTCGAAAACTCAAGCTTCTCACTCTTTCAACTCCTACTCCACACTGATACACTGCTGCAGGCAGCACCGGACTTCCTAGTGATCTAAAAGATTCAGTTGGTTGATCAATCTGTCTGTCACAGCAAGAGCTCCCTCCAGGTCCATTTAGGTGTCAAAATGCAAAACTACAATTCCTACAGAAATTCACCCGTGAAGACCCCTGGGGGCAGGCTCCATTTTAGAGCTCCCAAAGGCACTGATTGATGCAAACTGGCAGTCCAGAACCAAGATGGTGGTGTAAAACAGAAATGTCCATGCTGCAAAGGAAGGCAGGTCAGACAAACTACATTGTCATAATTATTAAAACAGATAATCAACAAACAATCACAGGTTCTAGTAGGGCTCCTCTGTGCAATTAGTGATGGCAGAATGGATCAATATTACTGCAGTCTGGGCAGGACTCGAGCCTGAAACTACTCTGCCCATATCCAGATTAATTATACACTACAAGATAGGCATCTCTTAAAGAGACAGGCACAGAGGCTAACAGTGTACGCACCTGCTGACACTTTTAAACCTGTAAAGACAGAACGCCAGCCTGGCAGTGGGCATTTAGGCACACCCAATGAAGACTTTTGGGAACCCCCAATTATAGGGGTTACATATGCTTCTGAAAAACACCAGCAGCTGCAGGATGACCGCTGACCTTTGCATGCCTCCCAATGGTGACCAGGCACCACACAGTCCTGTGGTAGAGGACAATGGAAGAAGGTAAGCCCCAGAGTAGTCAGGTGATGGGGATGGGGATCAGTCAGAGGGGCAGCCATGGCAGCACTGGAGTATACAGCTTTATTGAAAAATGAACCCCCATAAGCTTCATTCTTGGGGGTTTATGTAGCATCCTGTGCCTTGGGTGTATATGAAATGTGTGTTATACACAGTTCTCCAGGCAATATTCTGTATACTGTAAAGAAGGCATGACCAGCAGCAGGGCTGATACACTGGCTCCTGGTCATGCTTTTTTACAATAAATTAATTTAGTGCAGCAACTGGATATGTTGTGTGCCCAGTTTCCTTTCTTTTCTTTTTTTACTGTGTACCCAATATGGAGCATCTTCATTGGCAGTGGTCTGCACTACACTACCTACCTTTTTAATCATGTTGATACCTTTGAGTATGCAGAGATTGAGATCATGACTCTCTCAGCCTGTTTTTCTCCAAGGTGAACATGTTCACATATATACATGTACCATTCCAAGTAGAAGACTTATGAACAAGCAGGGAGCCAGGGAGTGGGTCACAAGGTGGTAAACTAGGTTAGGAACTGACTGAGTGATAGAAATCAGAGGGTGGTGGTAAATGGAGTTAATTCTGAGTAAAGGAGGGACCAGCAGGAAACAATCCTAGGGCCAGTCCTGTTTAATGTCTTCAATAGTGACATTGAGGAGGTGCTAGTGGAGAAGGTGTACCTCTTTGTGGATAGCACTAAGATCTGCAACAGGGTAGACACTCCAGAGGGGTGGAAACATGAGGAGGGACCTAGGAAACTGGAGGAATGGTCTAGAGTGTGGCAGGTGAGATTCACTGTGAAAAGTGCAAAATCATACATTTTGGGGTGCAAGCACCCAGGGAGGATTACATGATGGGAGGAGGGACCTGATGGTCACCAAACAGGAAAGGGATTTGGGGTAATCATATCTTATGACCCAAAGCTGGCCAAACAATGCCACGGCAGTGGGGAGAGCCAGTGGGATGCTGGGGTGATAGGGAGAGGTATCACCAGCAAAAGGAAGGAGGTGGTGATACCACTGTACAGATCAGTGCTGAGGCCTTATTTGAAATACTGTGTCCAGTTCTGCATAACCATAAGGATGTAGACAGGGTGGAGGCAGTTTAAAGAAGGCCAACAAAGATGGTGCAGGGCTTGCGCCAAAAGTCATATGAGGAGAGACTAAGGAACCTCAATATGTATACCCTGGATGAGAGGAGAGACAGGGAGATATGCTAGAAACCTACAAATATCTAAAAGGCATACATAGGGTACCAGATGGTAGCATCTTTCAGAAAAGGAGATGTTCAGAAATGAGGAGGCGGTCATTAGGCTAGAAGTGGGTAGACTAAAGGGTAGCGTGAGGAAGTATTTATTCATGGAAAGGGTGGTGGATTCATGGAATAGGTTCCCTGTGGAGGTGGTGGGACAGCATAGTGGAGGAATTCAAGCATGCATGGGACAGACATAGGGGAACCCTAGCAATAGGAAATCTAGGAGGCAGCGTCGGAGATCAAGTAGGGTCTATGGCTTTACAGTAGGCAGGAAATGGACAGAATATATGGGCCTTGCAGTCCTTATCTGTTGGCAATTTATATGTTTCTATGTTAAGGGCCACTAGCTTCTCCTCATAGGTCTTGACCTATACTCCTGATCATTTTGATGGCCCTGCATTGCACCCTCTCAACGCCTGCATTGTCCTTTTGTATCACATGGCCTAGAACTGCACACAGTACTTCAGGCAGGGCCTCACCAGGGCTTTCTAAAGTGGAAGGATTACAGTCCCTGCTTATATGGTCACCACCATTTTGATTTAACCCAGCATTCTGCAGGCCCACTTGACTGTAGCTGCACACTGCTTGTCTTGCTTCAGTCCACTGTCTATTATGACTCCTAGATCTTTTTCCTCCTCCTCTAAGATAGCAAGAAAGACAGCGATACAATCATAAAAGTCAGGACCAAAAGTTAACTTACTTTACAGACACAAAGCTACCATAACACCCTGGTGCTTAAAGCTCTACCAGCTATTCATGAGGGACTGGAGTATAAGTAGAAAAGGTACTACTTTTCTTTCCCCACAGCAACGTGAGGAGCCTCGCATGGTGTATTGGCCTCACCTCTGTTTTTCCTCCTCAAATTTATTTGTTTGAATTTGTATTTGTATTAGCAGGATAAACTACTTTGAGCAAAGCTTAATTTTCAAGGAGGTCTCAGGTACAAGCAAACAGCAAAGTTAACAAAATGATTCAGTATAAATGATACAGAAAGTATATGCAATGTAACTATCAGAACTATCATTTGATACTGATTGACACTGATGATCACTGTGGATATTAGATCCTAAGACACACTGTTGACAGCTAATAGTTACAGATCTCTGTGCAATGAGTTTCAGTGAAGATTTGAAAACACTACTACTTATGTCTCTCTCATCTTTAATGTACTTTATGATTTGCTCCTAAGCGTGATGCATTACAGCCAAATACATTTTTTTCCAAACTAGGTGTGTTATCTTGGAGATTTGAAAAGCAGGACGGAGTTACTTCAAAGGTTATATGCAGCAGAGCCCACTTTCCTAAATAGATCTGCAATTTATTGTGCAGACCACCTTTTATAGCTTTGAAGATTCAGATATAAAGGTTCTTAAGCCTCCTGGTGACCAGTGAGGTCCAAATTAAGGCAGCATATAGGGAACATTGATGCATTCTGTTGTGCTTTCCAGTTGTGAAACATTAGGGCCCGATATTCAAAAACTGCACTGCATGCAAAGTGATTGTGCCTGCATTTCATGGGTTTTGCCCAGAATTCCTTATTCAAAGGAGGGCACAGCATGCACTAAAGCTAATAGTGTGCACTCACAATCAAAGTGGGGGCGGGACCACTTATACTGGTACACAGTATTTAGTGGTAGTGTTGCACAACAGGCTAGCCCAGGACATTTAGTTCCATGCTATTACTTCCTATAAAAAGACCAACATAAACCAGGGTAATGCCAGAGTTGGGGGAGACACTGTAGCCAACAAGCCAAGATGGCATTTGGGAGCATGCCTACTGCAGGCTGTACTGCAGGAAGACAGGACAGATGCCCAACCTGGGCCCATACATAGGCTTCAGAAGTGCTATGCTACCCATAGGCATTACCATCCATGAGTCACATTCGAGGTCCTATGACAACCAGCTCATGAGCTGGTACAGGCTCAACTGGCTTATGCTCAGGCAGCTCTGTGAACTCTTGCACGACCAGCTGAGGAGTGACACCCAGCATAGCCATGCATTGTCTGTGAAGCTGACGGTGATTGCTACAATGTGTTTCCTGGCCACAGAAACATTCCAGACACCAGTGGAGGACAACACTGGTGTCTCATAGTCTGTCACCCGCAGCTGTTGGGACAGTTCCAACGTGCACTGCTGGGACATACTGGTGAGTTCATCACATTCCCCAGCATGCCGGGCAGAGCACACAGCAACCATGCAGCAGTTCTATCAGGTTGCTCACCTACAAGTTGTACCCAGTGCCACTGACTACACCTATCTTGCAAGCTGGGCAGCCACCAGTGATGGGGTGGATACCTACCTGAATAGGAAAGGGTGTCATTCCATCAATTGCCAGATGGTGTGCAATCCAACAGGGTGCATTACTAATGTCTTGGTATGGTACCCTGGCAATGCCCATGATGCATTCATATCATATATTGTCAGTGTCAGTGGCTCAGTAGGTACACACTCACCTCTGAGGCTGGGAGATCAGAGGGCTGTGGGTTTAGTTCCCACATCTGGCACTTAGGTTAATATCCTGTACTGAGACTGTAGTGCAGCATTAGAGGGTGCTACACTTCTGAGGTGCCGCCTTTGGATGAGATGTTAAACCAAAGTCCCATCTGCCTGGATTGGTGGTAGTTCAGGTGGTTGTTAAAGATCCCATGGTACTTATTGAAAAAGTAGGGGAATTTTATTAAAAACAAAACTTATACACAAATATATCATAATACAAAACAACCAAATACAAAAAGTAAGGAATACATCATATATACATCACAAAAACTCAAATGTGAAATCCCAAACTTTAAATGATAACTATTAACCCTCCTCCCCAAAAGAGTTGGGGATTTTTTTGACAGACTTATAACCAAAAACAGTACTCACATCATACAGGTTCAAAAAGAAAAAACATAAAAATACAAAATCTTAAAGCAAAATTACATTATACATTCCATCTTATAAAAAAGAATATAAAGTGTAATGTCCCTTCCTTCAAAAGATTTTTTCTCTTTCACAACAGAAACAAAAGAGTAAAATTGCACAAATCGATAACCCAACTCATAAATCATAAAAGGAGAAATGCTTAAAGTAAAAAATAATTATACATCCATACATCTCTTGTATACAAGAATCCAAAATGAAAAGCTGATGCAATATCAAATTTAGAATACAATTCATCTCTGCTAGGTGTAATAAGCTTACCAGGGCTAGGGAGGAATTATATTAAAGATATTAAGTCCTTGTCTCCCTTTGGAAGGATCCTCTAAGGAGATCGATAGGAGCTTAAAGAGCTGAAAGAGGAATTTAAAGGGATCTGGTATTATAGGGCAGACCGATGGCTGGAGAGGCTGAATGCTAAATATTTGTTGCAGGAGATATACCAGGTCGTTACTGGCTCATCGGATTAAGGAGTGGGAAGCTGAAAGAACAATTGTGGCAGTGCAGTTTGAAGAACAGATGATCTCAGAGCCTCAGCAGTTAGCTGACGCCTTTAATGGACTGTTATGCTGCATTATATCAGGTAGGGACCCCTAAGTCAGCGAGTGAAATTAATGGGTTTTGGACCAGATACCCCTACCCAGACTTACTCTAGAACAGGCTCGTGCCTTGACTGCCCCAATATCAGAGTTGGAAATACTTGAGGTTATTAAAGATCTACCAAATGGGAAAGCACTAGGACCTGATGGCCTTCCTGCAAATTTTATAAAGTCCATGCAGAGACGACACCCTTGCTGAAAGACCTTTTGAAGCTATTATGAGTGAAGGGGTTCCCATCCTCCATTGTACCAAGCTTATATCGTGTTGATTCCAAAATCAGATAAACCCAGGCATCTACCAGGTAATTATAGGCCCATAGCCTTAATGAATCAAGATATGAAGATATTTACAAAATCTTGGCTAATAGGGTCTTGAAAGTTGCTCCTTTATTGATTAGCCAAGAACAAGTAGGGTTTATGCCGGGGAGGGGCCCAAGATGCTCTGAGGAAACTTCACCATATCCTCGAGAGAGCAGCCGATTCTAAATCTGCTATGGCTTTAATAGCGTTGGACACTGAGAAGGCATTTGATCGGGTCTCCCATCAATTTCTGTTTCTTACAATGGAGAGAATGGGATTCTCAAGGAGCTTTGTAGGACTTAGAAATCTCTACAAAGCCTCTACAGCCCTAATTTTGTGTAATGGCTATCTCTAAGGAGGTTCCTCCAGAACGGGACAAGGCAAGGCTGTCCATTGTCACCTATTTTATTTAATCTCTACCTTGAGCCTTTGTTGAGATTTTGGGAAGGAATCAGAAGTACAGGGATTGAAATTGTGGGGCTTGAGCTTAAATTATCGGTATTTGCTGATGATATTTTGCTTCATTTATCCATCCGCCAAAAGCTTTCAGAAAGCTTTTGAAATTATTGAGAGCTTTTCGAGGGTGTCTAACTATAAACTGAATTTGTCTAAAACTCAGGTTCTACCACTCACAGCTCATACTCATAGAGCAGATTTTGATATTTTCAAATTAATTGGGCTCCGGACAAAATCAAGTATTTGGGGATATGGATTCTGGCTAGATCTGCAGATGGGGTGGAAGAAATGTGAGGGAATCGAGTCAAAATTAAGCAAGATATTGAAAGGTGGAGGAAGCTTCCTCTAACTTTTACTGCCAGAATAGGTCTAATTAAAATGAATCTGCTGCCCTCGACTGCTTTATCCAATTGGTCTTTCTCTCACTTTATCCCCAAGAGCAAGTTTATTCATATTCAAAGGATTATTCAGGAATTCCTCTGGAGCTCTAAACCGGCTAGGAAAAACATGTTGTTTTTACGCCTCCTATCAGGAGGGTGGCATGAAGGTTCCAGATCTGATGTTGTACTATGCTGCAGGACAACTTGGGTATATGGGATGATGGATAGACAGGGGAAAATGAGGCATATATTCCAACTTGGCTACGAATTGAAAGGCTTATTCTGGAGGGCCTAAAGCTCCCCCAAATGCCCTTCTATATGAGGACCCACGTGCTTTGCCAGGTATAGGTAACCAACTCCATATATAAAGCAGTTAAAGCGCGGGGGAGTGGTTATCTCCGGGCAAAAGGAGAGCACAAAGAGGGCTAGGACCAGCCGATAGTGGAAACCCTAATTTTCGAGTGGGGAACCGGGTGTTGAGAGGATCGATGGAGGTCATTGCTATTGGATTCTAAAGTAGCAGACTGTATGGATGCAGATGGGTGCTCCTGCCTATGTCATCTCGAGATTGGGACTTTTTAAAAGATTCAGTTAACTACACTTTGCAAAAATTTATACGAGAGCGTATAACAGAGGGGAAAGTCAAGTTTTTACGTGGGAGCACTTAAAGAAACTGGATCTCTCATGTCATCCCTTGTCTAAAGTATATAAGATTTTGTTAGATGTTGTTGGTACAGGTTCTGAAAATAGGACTTATACTGGGATAGGGTTTTATCCCCTGAGAATTGACTGGAATGTAGTATGGAAATATACAAAATACCAGCCTATTCCAAAATATACTACTATGCAATTTTTTATATGTTCAAACATCTACTACACTCCAGCTAAATTGTGTTCTAGTAAACTCAGACAGACAGATCGTGTTTTCGATGTGATAGGGACTCTGGAGATTTACTACATGTTTTGTGGTCCTGCTCTAGGATTCAACCACTATGGGCCCAAATTAAAGCAAAGATGGACCCGGTATTAAATTATGCTGAGTATATCTCCTGAAATATGTATACTTGGGGACATGGGTAGAATACCAATGAATCTTGCTAAGTGCCATGTCTCTCTTATCAGCAGTGGTCAAAGCTTTGTTCTTAAGCATTGTAAGGATGATATTACTATAGTTATGACCAATGGCTGGGAGACTTTCTCCAGACCTTGAGAGACTTACAGCATATGTGGATGGAAGGGAAAAGACAATATTTGACAAGAAATGGGGAGCCTTGGAGGCAGTGTACTCATTGCAGTGGAAACGCCCTCGGTCTGGATCTGTCTTTCTGAAGAGTAGTACCTTGTCTAGTTTACACAGGGCTAATCCTTCGGGGCGAGCTGTAGGTGAATTGGTGCTTAATTGCTGGGAAGCTTTGTATCTTCTTCTATACATCTCTCACATTGGTTGGAAGTTGCTTAAAGGTTTGGTCTTTTCTGGGTTGGGGGTCGGGATTCTCTCTCTCCTAGGGGTACAGTTACTCAGGGACAGATGTAAATAGCAGCTCGAACATTTATGTTGGAAGTGAGGAAAGTCTGAGTAAGAATGGTCTGCTATCTTTGTGAGCATTTTATTGTAACTATGTATGTATATAGTTGAGAGGTTGTACATAGTTTCCACTTCCAGTTTGGGAGGTGGGCCCGGAATGCCTCGGATATATGTGTATATGTCCTTGTCTTGAAAATTATTGCATAACTTCAATAAAGAAGGTTGCAAAAAAAGAATACAATTCATACAAAATGAAACATAAGAATTAAATTTGATAAAATACCCTCTATCATTCCAATTCTTAGAACTAATCATATTTAATTAATCTGATAAGAGACATAACAATAAATCCTTTAGTCCATCAATAAAGCTGGTTTTAGATAAAAGCAAAACCATTCCACAACTCTTTCCATTTTTGTACAGAAAGACATTTACGCTCCTCAAGTTTCAAAGATTGTAAATCAGCCAAACCATATGAACCAAATTTGTTTGTGGATATCCTGCTGTTGCAAAACTAAATGACATCTGCTAAGCCAGAGCCAATGTGAAAATACACATGTACAATTTGTAAAGTACTTAAACACATTTCCTCTTTCAGCACTGGACAAATACCATAATATAATGATTCAGATAGAGGAGGGATCAGAACCAACTTATAAGGTTCAACCATCTATCTTGTAAAGCATCCCAAAATCTAACCGCATACAGGCATTGAAAATACAAATGATTCATAGTTTCTAATATGCCCAAACAATCCATCCTTGGGCAATAACATTCCTGCAATACTTTATGTTATTGATTGCTTTTAACATTAACCTTATTATAGATCCTCAATCAAGCGGTGTCCCTGATATGTGCTGGAATTCTATTATTAGTAATATAAGTAGAAATCTGCTTCTGATGAGACACAGAAAATTTGAAAAGGACAATCTGCAAAATATGTATTCATTATCTCCTCATACAATACCTCCTTGATACACCTAATACACTTGCATAACTTACATTCCAAAATTTAATTTTATCAAAACAGTTTCATCATATAACAATCTGGGATTTCTTATTTTTGTGTAAAATTTGGCATCTCTCCATTCACCTAAAACACCTTTAACCTTTGAAATTCCACACATCATCCACCATTTTGAATCCTGTTTAATGAGAGAAACCACATTATTAGAGAAAAAATCATGAAAAGAATACTACTGATTAATCATATCTAATACCCTTCTACAACTGCCTTATACAATATATTTCTCCAACCAGATTTAATCTACTTCCTCAAATACAAGTGAAAAACTCTTAATACCTTTGTTTCTAACTGTTTCTTTAGTGGGAAAATAGCACTTAAACAAAGAAATACCGGTATCAAAAATTCTTAACATAATAAACTATTTTCTTTTTTGCTACTTTCCAACAATTCCAAATCTCCACTTTCCTTTTGCTATCTCCAGTGCTCGTTCCCAATTAAACATAGACATGTCCTCACCATCCCAATAGATTCTCAAGATTTTACAAGGCTGTTGCCCACTGGGAACCCTCCCACATACTGGGATTTTCGTAAACCCAACTAGATCCAGAATTTTTGTTTTTGAAGGTTTAAAGTTGCCTCTGTTGTTTTCCCATACCCTGGATTAAACTCTAGCTAAACAAAATGAATTTCATTACCCAAAAGCAAACACACATCATCAGCATAAGCTATTACTTTGCAATTGCAGCCTAACAGTTGATCTATCCCTTGTATTATTGGGGAATTATTCAAAATTCTCAATAAGGGTCTAAAACAAAACGTATAAAAGAGGACTCAAAGGACATCCCCTGTCGATACCAGTATATATTAAATGGGAAACTCCTTTCCATCCATTTTCATAGGGAACTACAAATGCCAATGCGTAATATAGTTTAATCTAACCAATAAATTCTACTGGTAAGCCAAAAGCTGATAAACAGTCCCACAAAAAGAGTGAGAGACTGTATCGAATGCCTTGGCTTGATCCAAACTTATCAAGTACCCTTGATCTCCTGAAGATCCATTCTTTACTGCAGAAAGTCCAATAATTGCCCTCAAAAGTAATAAAGCATGGGAAATATTCCTTCCTGGGACTCAGCATAAATTGCATCGGATTGATCATGGAGGGCATTTCTCTGCTAATCTATTCCTAATAACTTTGCAAAGATCTTAAAATCAATGTTTAACAATGTCAAAGATCTCCAATTGTTTAAATCATTAAGGTGCCCAGCTTTATATAAAAACACTAACAAACCCTCAGACATCTGTGTTGGCAAAGTATCTCTTTCAAAAATAATTATAAATATTAAGCAGAATTGCAGGTATCATAGACCATAAAATTTTGAAAAGTTCATTTGACAACCCATCAGAATTGGTGCAATATTATTATAAAAAAATTTATTACTCTGCTCAATTCTTGAGTCATAAAAGGATGTTCCAAAGGAATTCGGAAAAATGAAGTCTGCGGAGTGTTGCCATCTGTAAATCACATTAGCTTGTAGGGTCAAAAGCTTGCATTGTCCCAAACCTTTTTAAAATACCTTTATTATCAAAATGTTCTACCCCAAAGGAGTCCACTAAACCTGTAAAGACCCATTTATTTGTCCTTATTCTACTAGCTAAGAAAGGATTTACCTGTTCTGATTTCCTTGGGTACTAAACATTTGTTCTTTATGTAAGGACTTCATTCAAGAATATTGAATTCCTCCATATTATATCTCACTGTAGATATGCGGTCAGATAAATCAATTACTTCCATACTTTGTCTAGATAATAACGATCTTAACTCACATCTGTAGTCCAGATATATCTTCTTACAGGGTTTCACTGTATGAGTACTCACCATTTTAAAAACCAAAACAAACATACTTTCAGATCAGACCACCACTGGCCTACATTATCATAAAGACCCAACGTAGATACTTTATCTTTTATAACATCTTGTAATTCCTGAAGAATACTTACATCAGTCAACAAAGAAACATTTAATCTTCAAATTCCTTTCCTGACATATGTCTTGGGGAATCAAACCGTAAACCTATTAAGCAATGGTCTGAAATTTCAATGGAAATTAATTCTGAGAGGAAACCTGAAAAGATTGATTAACAAAAAAATCTATACAAGAAGAAAGGATGCCCTTGTAAAAAGTAGGTTTCTTAAGCAATGGAGTGTTTATAAAAGCATTTTTTAAATCAGCCTGAGACACCACTTGCTTTAAAAAGTTTTTATCACAATATTGTTTTTCACCTTCTCATTTTTCCTGAAGTTAATATTGAAGTCACCCACAAAAATTAATTGATGCTTGGTATATAAAAAGGCTGTATCTTTTTAACAGATCAAAACATGATGATTTCACTTGGGGTTATAAATATTTATCAATTGTAACGGAACATTATGAATTTCAATATCTAACATAAGGACCCTACCAGGCTCAATATCTACCAATTTATTAACAAATAAATCTAAGGTTCAGAAACAAAACCCCACCCCACTACAGGGTCTGTTCCTGAAGAACAATAAGAAACCCCCATCCCCAATCTCTAGTGACCTGCTGAATATCAACTACAGACTGCAACCTTACATCTTGTAGAAAAAAATGAATAACTCAAAGAATGCAAAACACTAAACATAGTAAAGTGACGTTTCCTGTTCTTAATGCTATTTACATTTAAACTAGCTATAGAGAGTGTTAACATTTAAGGAGGAGTTTTTTGTTTTCACTGATCTTGCAACCGTTTCAAATAGGAGGTAAACATACCCCTCAACAGATAAAACTACCTCTCCAACGTTTCCCTGTGATTGTGGTATATCTTCAGCCCTCCAAATCAATAGGATGGTCCTGATCCATCTGTTCACTCCAGGAAGGTAGGGAAGAATATCTGTTTGAAAGTGGTACTAAGGATGGGCTAGAAACAACACTCAAACCTTTACTACTCCTTTTTTACCAACATAAAGGATCTTCTGTCCTTAATGATGTAGAGTTATCTAAAATGTCTAGAGGATTTACCATATCCTGAACATCCATTTGCATATTGTTAGGAGAACTGTAAAATAAAACTGTCTGAGGTCTAATTGGGGATCCGTGAGGAGTAACAAAGGGAGTATCTTTCCCTATTGCCTGAGCCTGCTCCAAAACTACCTCTGGGTTGTCTAGATTCTCTGAGCTTAACTGTGTATTAACATGAGAAGAAACAGACCTCCTATTCACTCCTCCTCGAGCTCCCTAACCCCACGCTTTCAGACATATGATATTCCGTGCTTTGATTAGTGTGAGGGAGCTTAACTTTACACAAATATAGTACTGATCAGAAGCCTCATCCAGATCATCTGTACTCCATGGACAATCCTCAAAGACATGTTCTGAATCCCCACACAGATTGCATACTGTGGGGCATCGCAATCTGTTGCCACATGCCCAAGAACTCCACAAGAAAAACATTTAAGCTTGTCACAATCTGTGTTCAAATGCTCAAAAGAACCACATTTATAGCAGCTATTGGGCTGACCAGCATAAAAGATTATTCCCCTGTCCCTTCCCCCAAAAAGGAGCTGAGTAAATGCTGTATCCCAGAGTCATCACGAGATAATTGAACACAAATGTCCAACCACTGGTCCAGAACCCATTATCATCGATTATGGGTCATGGGTTATCCATTATCTTACAACGCTGTTCAAGCCAGTACATAGTGTTAGCCACATTTACCCCTTCATTACGGAAGAGGACAGTTACTATTTTAATCATTGGTTTGGTAACAGGAATCACCAAAAATCCTTCCATATATCCTGATCCTTCACCTCATAGTAACATTTCCAAAATCTGTCCAATAAGTGCATAGAACAAAAACTCACATCATATTGAGAGTTCCCTGGTGAATGAATAAATGCATAAACATCAGAGGGTACAAACCCCAAACTCTTGAGTAAAAGTGATTTCTCCACCCATATTCTATCTGGGACAATTGTAGCTAACCCTTTGTAACGTAGTCTAACCAGAAATCTTTGTCATGCTTCTTGTGCAGTATGCTGAAATAACCCAGCAAAGATTTATTTTCCCCACGTTTATATTTCCGGAGAGATGCTGTCTTTCTCTCTTTGTATACTAGGACCCCAACATCATTGTCACAGTCATCTGTATTCTGAAACTCTGTACCTGAGATTGAGGACAGCTCCATTTTCCTGACAAGTGTCTGACACAGCATCTGCATAGTTCTGTTCACAGTAGCCTGTCCCTCAGCCAACACTTGCACACTAACAAAATTCTGGGACTTTGTTAATTCTGACTGACATACAGGATTTTCTGAAAGAGTTTGATCATGGGCTAAAATCTTAGGAGCCCCAGAAACAGGAATATTCAGGTTGGAGACCCAGATTCCATTTTGTCAAATTCAATCCGCCTAAGAAGAACCTCATTAGTTGACGCAATATCATCTTCTCCGCAATTGGGGGAAGCTTAATGTCATGTTGTGCCTCTTGTACCTCAGACTCTGCCGATAAGACAGGCTGTGTTTCAGATAAAGTAATAATAGGTAGTCTTGTATTACCTGTAGACAGAGGGCTAGCAATTGAGTGTTTTCTTTTTTCACCTCATCTAGACGTTTTTACAAAGTCCATAATCTCTTTCAGCCATTTGTATCAACTCCAATAATTGCTTTTTCTTCATCTCCATTTCCTCTTGTAATAAATCTTCTTCATGCTCAGACTCAGGCATTCCTAACCACATATCCTTGTCTCCTAACTGAGAAGCAATTTCTTGGGCTACAAGGCTTATTTCATCCTTTTCAGGTTGTGTAGAATCATCCAAGAGCTCCAGAGCTCCAGAGACCAAACCTTTCTTCTCCACAATCTCCTTTGAACTGTGAGCTTCCATCCCTGCAGACAGATGGACAGCACCACCTGCCTACAAAGTAGGGGAATTTCCCGATGTCCTGGCCAAATTTCCTCATTCACTAAAAATACCACCAACAGCTTAATGTGGTTCAAGGTCAGTTGGCATTCATCTGTATCCCTCCTCTCGGTCGCGGCCTGAAAATAGGCAGGATTTGTCTAGTGCACTTACCCAGTCAACAAAAACTAAATAAATAAAATAAAATAAATATGGCACGAGGTCCATCCTATGCCAGAGATTTGAAGTGGGGCATCCCTAATGGACATCTCAAAGGTGTGTACATGCCCCAGGATCCCTAAGCATGCCCTACATGGGCATGAAGGCATAGAACCACATATGGACACCAGGGTCTAGGTGGTACACAGAGGATGGATCAATGGTTGGTGGGTGTTGGCATTGTGCAAGTGACTAAGCTGTCATATCGCACTAACATATACCCTACCCTTCACAGGGACAGTGCTTATCCTCTGTGCTCCTGGTTCCTCACGCCTGTCCTCTGCCCTGCCTCCATAGCAGAGGACAGGTGGGGCATCTTTTTCTGCACCATGGTGCACTCTGATTGCACCATGGTGCAATGCTGCTTGTGCCATGGCTTAACTCTGTTTGTGCCATGGTGCAGCTGTGCCATATTCAGCTGGGTTCTTGCTGGCACAGTTTGGCCTGCGCACTCTCTGAATGTGGCTCCTGTTGTGCCATGGCACATCGAATTTGCACTGCATCGACCTTGTGCCAGCCTTTGGCACATTTCTGAATATCTGGGCCCATGGTTTATATCTTGTCATGGCTAATTTAGCAGCAGAGCCTGAAGTTATTCTAGGAATGCAGAACACGTCAATGGAATTCTTTAGTTCTTAATATGAAAGAAAAACAGTTTGAAACAAAATGATCTGCTTATTGGGGCACATTAGATCTTTTCAGGATGGGATCATGTTAAATCTTTCAGGAAAAAAGCAGCAGATTAATTTTAGTAATTATTAACTAGCAATATCTATATGTGAAGCTGACACTGACCAGATAGGGGAAGAAGGAAGACACAGAAGAAAGACTTAGCTTTCTGAAACTTTAGAAGCAAATGGTTTGATACATTTTAGGCATATATGCTGCAGCACTAATTTTTTCTTTTATTATGTCCTCTTTGGCAACTTCTACTATTAAAATGCATTAAATGTATAGCTTACTAAATTTTGACATTGGAATAACTCTCGAATGACTCCTAAATAAGTTTTAAACCATTCCCTTTATGGGAGGTCAAGACCTGTGCAAAGGTCAAGTGTTATTTTTTCATATTTTTACCAATTTCTGAAGTAAAAATTTGAAGAAATAGAAAAGTATGTACAACTAACCTCTTATGCATTTTCATCTTAGAGAGAAGTCAATATTTGCACAAAATCAAACACAAAGGCTGGGATATTCAGACTGCATGAGACAGTGACGCAAGCCTGGGCGCAGCACACTGTGATACATCAGCCAGGTCTAGTGATCTAGAGGACCCTCCCACCTGAGTCCCTGATACATGGTATTATGACCATTCCTGGTGGTCTAGTAGAACCCCCCACCCATTGCCATGATCGTGGTAAATGTAAGATACAACATTCCTGGTAGTCCAGTGGACCCCCTCCCACCTGAGTTCCCGATCATGGTAAATAGTCCACACCTACTTCCCTGGTAATCCATTGGCACCCCATCCCTCCCACCCACATAGGACCCTTTTCCCATCCCACTCCCTGTCATCGGCGGGCAGCTGCATCCACCCACATACGCCCCGCCGCCCACTGGAATGACAGGCACAGTATGGGTTGTAAGTCCATTGGTCCCCTGTGTGGACCAAATGGGCTGGCATGGCTATACTAGACAGTCCCAGCTGAGCGGGATACAGCCACCTGCCAATGATGGGGGAGCAGGATGGGCATCGGGTCCTGTGTATGTGGGTGGGAGGGGTGGGGGTGCCACTGGATCACCAGGAAGTAGGTGTGCTATTTACCATGATCGGGACTGAGGCGGAGGGGGACCACTAGTCTACCAGGGAATGTTGTATCTTACATTTACTGTGATTCCAGCAATGGGAGGGAGGTTCCACTAGATCACCAGGGACGGTCATAGTACCATGTATTGTGGAATCGGTGGGAGGGAGACCACTAGACCACCAAGGATGGACATGATTAATATATCTTGGTGAATCAGGGTCTGGGAGCCACTAGACTGCCATGGATTTTGTTTTATATGTATACCATGTGATCACGGCTATGGGCAGGGGTCCAGGTCAGTGTGTGCTTGTGGACAGTGTTCTGGGTGGGCGGGCAGGCCACCCAAGGGCTGGGCTGCTGTGTTGTATCTGCAGTACAGCAGCCCACATTTGAGTGCCCAGGAGTTGCTCCTACTCTGCAGGGGCTAATTTTTGAGCCCCTATGTGGCGTGACTGTAGTTGCGCCAGCATATGCACCCGCATATCCAGGATGAATATTGGGATGTGCTGTATATGCATGGGCATGCCCCCTACATCTGCACTGCATACCATTACATTGCACCCTGGTGCATTGGGAGTTGTGCTGTGCCAGGCAGCTTTTCCAATATCCCGCCATATGTACGCGGGTTGCACCAGGCTTAAACTCCCTTTGAATATCTGGGCCAAAGTTTATATGTTTTGTTCTAACGTTATTTTATTCTAAATCTTATTGGACCGTTGAGTGTTATTTTTTCATTTTTTATAAATTTCCAAAGTAAAAGTGTGGAGAAATACAAAAGTATGTACAACTAATCTATGCATTTTCAACTCAGAGAAAAGTTAATAGTTGCACAAAATCAAACCCAAAGTTTATACAGTTTTTGTTCTAAAGTCATTTTATTCTAAATCCTTTGGACTATTGATAACCTGAGCAAAGAAATGTTTAGATAAAACAAAATGACGACTCCATGATTGGGAGGTCATTAAAATTGAAAAGGCCAAATTATGAAACCTTAAATGCACTCATTAAGACCATTCTACTTTGTGTGTAATTATAATGAATTAAATACATTTGAATATAGACCTACAATTATCCAACCATTGTGATACATATTTTTAGGATCAGAGAAATGGTGCAAGGCTACCAAAACTGTGGCGATCTCACTGCTTCAGAGCTTCAATGTGCATGGATCAAACCAAAAGAGTCATAATAAAAGCTTCTATCTTCTCAGAAAAAAAGTTATATTTAACCTGAAAATACAAAACAGCAATAAAGGAGTAAAACAATCAAGATGAGATTTCAGTGTTCTCCAACCATACATTGAAGCCAAGCCATAATAAAGGCTTCTAACTTCTTCAAAGCAATTGTATTTTATTTTGATATATTTAATATTCTGCATCTAAGTAGACAGTGGAAAAAAGTTTAGTGGGTGTTTGAAACAGGCAAATGCAACTAGACATGGAAGGAAGTCAAAAGAGAGTATCGGTTGTAGGGCTAGTAACAAGTCGAGGAGCTAGCTTGACCACCCAAGGGGGCCAACCACCAACACTACTGACCACTGGTGAGCACTGGTAGCAGAGGAGGAGCTGAGCAAGATCTGCAAGCAGTCAGTGTAGGAGGAGGAGGAGGAGGAAGATGGCAGGCTGCCTGCTATAGTCCAGCTCTTGTTTTAAATCCATGGTGGTACCTGAGTGGCTGTAGCAATCATCTGTGCAGCAGCCTCCATTTGTAGGGATTAGGGACTCAATTTACAGTAGCTGTCCTGTTGTATTCAGGCAGGCTCGAGCTCCATTACAGCAACAGGTCTGACTGCAGCCCTGGACCCCAGCTCTGCTACTTGTACAGGACTGACTGCTTGAGAGTGAGGGATCCTCACTGCTTGCAAAGGAAGTGGGAGGGGTAGCAGTTGGTGTTCATTAGTGTGCCAGGGCAGGCAGTGGGGCTAGCTGGGCTGGGAGGAGTGCCTCTAAGTGTAAGGACTGCATGTGTCTGAACTGTTGTGTACTGCATGGGCGTAGGCAGGGAGTGTTCAACCCTCCCCCAAGAAATTATCTCAGACATTTTCAAATTCCTGTATTTTATTTTCAGGTTGGCTCAGGCTCAGCTGCTAAAACACTCAGTGTCTCAGCAGTCTCAGTAGGCTGAAGTAAGCTGCAACACAGGAGGAAAAATCTGCCCTGGTTTAGTGGCCAGTAGTCTTGTCTTGGGAGAGGAGTGACTGTTAAGGCAAGCCAACAGGAGGATAATCAGCAGAAAAGTGGTGAGTGTAGAAAGAATAAAGATTGATTCATGAGAGGGACTTCTCTCATTCAAAGAAGTGGTGAGGGGTATTGGCACCATCTCCCAGGGCAGCCTACTAATTACATCTCAAACCCATCAATGTTTTGCCAGACATGAAGTTTATCATGTGGATGGGAATAGGTGTGGAAAGGTAGATGCCTGACTGACATCTTTGTCTCTGGCTGTTGCAGAGTGCTCCAATGTGCAAAGGTGTAATGGAGTTAGGAGTACTCTTATATGCAGAGGTGGGATGGTGGTAGAGGATGAGTGATACAAATGTGTGGAGGTGTCCACATGTGTAGGAGTGGGATGGATGGCGGCAATGCCCCATGTAGGGACAGTGGGATGAAGAGTGGATTGCTACCCATATTCAGAGCTGATATGAAGTGGGAGGAAAGCTTCCCATGTGTGGAGGTTGAATGGAGGGGAGGAGTGCTCCCTATGTGCCAGAGGTGGGATGCAGTGGGAGAAGTTCTCTCCATGTGGGGAGGTGAAATGTAGTGGGAGAAGCACTGGGGGTCAGGGGATCAGTAGTCACAATGTAAGGAGGTGGGTTGGAGGTGGAGCAGTGATACCTATGTGTGGAGATGGAATGGAGGGAAGAGTGCTCTCCATGTTCAAGTTTATTATGAAGAGATAACATCCATTGAGCAAACTCTATTTGCAAGGAGGTCCCTTGTACAAGCAATGATAAAGACAATACATGGTATGAGATGCAAAAGTTAGGACAGATAAGACAGATAATGATTTATAAAAGCACTCATTTTCTGGGACTCTGGAGCTGTACAATATAAACAGCAAACAACAATATAAAATCATACGCCAAAATGTATGTAAATTCAACTAGGAGCAGATTTAAAATGCATCTATCTATCCCACTAACATCAAACAATTAATCAATAAAAGCTTGCTGAAACAGGTAAGGTTTTTAGGCCTTTCTTACAGGCTTTATGAAGGAGCCTCCTTTAGACAGGAAAGGAGTTCCACAAGGTAGGCTTTAGCCACAGAGAATGCCCTGTCCCCAGAATACCACAGTCTAACCCTGGGAACTCCAAGGAGGCTTCCCATGGCAGAATGTGTACAATATTAAATTCAGCAAGGATTGAGACCAAATATGATTGCATAATACACTATGTCCACCGTGTTGAAAAGGGCTGAGAAGAATTGCTCCCATATGCAAAGAAGGCATGGAGGAGAAGAAGTGCTCTATGTGCAAATATGTAATGGAAGGGGATTGCTCCCATTTATGGATGTGGGATGAAGGTTGAGGAACAGTCACTTAGGGCTACCATCCTAGAACCAACTCCAGCCTGTGTGTGAAGCTGTTTGAAATGTGGACAGTTTATGATGGTGAAGATGTGCAACCCATATTTCTTCTCTGGTGGCTGTAAAGTACTGGGTCGATAGATGGGGGTGCAAGAGGGGCACCAGTCACTCAAGAGCACCCGCTGTTCCTCCCCCACCCACCCAGCAGAGTGGGAACAGTTGTGGAGGGGGAGATACAGGATCCACATGTTTATATCGCAGTACCTCAGAATGCTCTCCATGGGCAGAGCACGTTAGGTGGGAGAGCTCTGGCTGAAGCAGACTGTTCTGCAAGTATAGAGTGTGGCATAGGGTGAGGAAGTGCCAGTCACCCAAATCCCACTTTAACTTTCATTCTAGCTCTGGTGGAGCAGGGACGGATATGAAGGGCAGATGTGCAACTTGCATCTCTATCCATGGCTGCTGCAGGGTGCTACCCTTGTGTGGAGGTGGGAAGTGGGATGGCACATCATTCTTCCAGAGCCACCTTCCTGGAGCCCACCTATTGCCAGTTCCAGCTTTCATGGACCCAGATGGGTGAAGATGGACATATGTGTGAACCACCTCTGTTATTGGCTCCTGCAGAGTGCTCCTCACGTGCAGGAGCTGGAATGGAAGGAGAAAATGCTTCACATGTGCAGAGATGCAGAATGGTGTTAAGTGCCAGTGGCCTTGGGCCACACAGGATCTGGACTGCAGCCTCATTTCTACTCTCGTGAGCCCACCAGACTAGATAGAAACAGGTGTGGTGTGGCAATGTGCAACTCATATTTCTGTCTCTAGCTGAGGCAGCCAATGTGCAGTGGTGGGATGGTTGGAGGGGCACCATTCACCAACTTCTGCCAGGCCACAGTCCACTGTTTGCCTTGGGCTGCCTCACCTGGAGGTCACCTTGTCACTATGCCAACCTGTGTGGAGTAGGATGGGTGTGGAGGGAAGATGAGTAACCTACATCAATCTCTGGCTAATGCAGATTGCATATTATTACATATGTGCTGATGTGAACTGGATGTGTAGGGCAGCAACTGCCCAGGGGTGCCCATCCAGTGCCCACCCTACACTGTGCTAGTCAATGTGAAGGGGCAGATATGTGATCCACATATCTGTCTCTGTTTGGGTGCTCCTCTTGTGCAGTGGTGGAATAGATGCACCAAGTTTGTTTTTACACTCTCTCTCTCTCTCTCTCTCTGACCTCCGTTCCCCACTGTGAAAGGAAAACTCTGCAGCACTGCCCCAGTCACAGCACTCTTGCTGCCACTTTCTCTGCCTCTCTATATATGCTGTCCACTTCCACTGAGCTTTAGAAAGATAAACTGAGAGCCAGACCAACAGCAAGGTGCCAGAGGAGTGAGTTGCAATAAAATGGATGGCAACCGAGCTCGGGTGTACACTGTACTCACTTCTCTGTCTTAAGGGGGTTGACACCATCTCTGGAGTGGATTGGACCTGCACATATATGCCACACTGGATGTGGCTGTCAGTGTTTTTGTGTCTGTCTTGGGGGTGGGGTGGGGAGGTAGGTGGAGGAGTAGACACTGCTAGGAGAAGGGCCACCCATTGAAATGAACATTTGTTCAGTTGCAGGTCTGGGAGCCACCAGTCATCATGGTTATGGTCACTACACTGCACTGCCCCAATTTCACTCTGCCAACTTGGTGCTGCAATAGTGATAGCCTGTTACTTGGTGATCACTCTCATTCTGATTACTCGCCACATCTCAGCATGTTGCTGTCACTGTTTGGGACTCTCTCTCTGCTCTGTCCCTGACACTAGTGCCACCTACCACCTCTTTGATCCTGCTTGCTCTTTCGGTGGGCACGCTGCCTCTCCTTCTCAGTGTCTGTCACTGCAGCCCATCTCTCTCTCTCTCTCTCTCTCTCTCTGTCTCTCCCCACCATACAGGTTAGCTACAGCTCTGCAGGAAATGCTGCCTCACTTCTCAGCACTCATGCTCTGATCTTTGAGGTGGGTCAGTGGGTACCATCACAGACAGCAATGCTCAGGCTGGGCATTGTGGCACAGGAAGCACCAGAGAGAGACAAGTTCTAGGACAAGAACACGCACTCTCATTCACAGAGAGACACAAACAAGTTCAACGTGGACGTCTGTCAGGAAAAGGATAAATTATATTTATTTGTTCTTTACCACTAGGACTGTTTATGGCACAGAGGGGGATGCAGTGTATGGCTTTGTACCTGGACATCTGCAGGGTGGATGGGGAGATAAACAGTAAGATCAGTAAGTGGATGATTGAAAGAAATGAAGTGCTCTCATTGGAGCACTTCATTTCTTCAAATAGGGAATGGCTTCAGCTTGTGAAACTGTGACTAGTGTCACAGTCTAGTTGCATGTTCATTGGTCTGCCAAGGACAAGCCCACTGTAGACTGCTGTGCATTGGACTCATCCGGACACACTCTGTAATGTCATTCTACCACAAGATGTTTCTTGAGCACGTGCAAGGAAACTTAAAAACTATAAAGAATTTAGATTAGTGACTACCCTCATTTGAAAGGCCTTTTGTCCTAAACACAAAATACTAAATAATGCACTTAGAGCACAGAAATCCAGGGCAGTGTACAAAGGGTGGAGTGGTATTGGCAACATTAAAAAAAGCACAGATGAAAATAGAGCTTTACATACAGTTGATTATTGTTTAACAATAATATGCATGTACAGTATGGCTGCCACTATACATCTGATGCAAACCCATAATCACGTTCCTCACTTGGGGGGTAGAGGCCATAACTGACTCCTTGTTTTTGTTAAAGGGGCAGTTTCTGTACAGCAAAACAAGGAATAGCATCATTTCTAAAATGTGCAGATGAGCATGGGGACCACTTTTTTCCAGAGTATGCCACCACCGCAGCTACCACTTTAAGACTGCTACTACCCACACCTAATAGAATCAGGGAAAACTAGCAGGTTTACCAGCACTGAGATCAATATGGTTAAGGCACATTTGCCAGAAATTACTGCTTAGAAAAGAATGAGAAAGTGACTCTGATGACAAGCAAGTCCCAGACCAGATCTCTAGTTTGTTAATAGACTCCTCCTGAGTCTGACTTACGACTTCGTGGGCCAAGTTCCACAGAAGTTGTGCTATCATCAGATATGTATAAGAGCACTGTGGAAGCATGTAACTGGACAACTGTCTGATGTGCTGCCACAATGCTCTGACATAGTTTCAGTGATTCTGTTTATGCAGCCCTTCCCTCCATGGCCTGCATAAACATACCCACTTTCAAGCACTTTCGTTTCTGTTCGCAACTGCAGCAGTGATGGCCACTGTGTGTCAACATGGTGACATTGACTTAAACTGTGCATGCATGACTATCATTCATGCATAGATATGTCAACACCTGCATGTTCTTGGGGGCTGACTACAGGGCAAACTGCACATATGCAAGTATCACACACGACAGTGCTATAATCACAGCAGTATTACTTACGATTGCAGCAAAGCACCGCATATTCTTTTCCACACTCTTGCCATTCCTAAAAGCTCACCACAGCCATATCGGCTCTGACCAGAATTTGTTTCTCCTGCCATCAACCGCTCAGCTGCTGAAAACACCATTGAACTTGGAAACATTTCTCTGTTGCTACTCTCTTAGCTTCTTTTAAGCTGAATTTTATGCTGCTGCGACAGACAAGGAACCATTGGTCCACTATTGCCACTGTGGTGTTTAGGGCAGACTAGGTGGGCCATGAGGTCCATTTCTGCCAACAGATTCTATGTTTCTAGTAAATAGCAACTGGACGCTTTTGGGAAAACTTTGGAAAACATAATAGTTAGATACAACTCAGCTTGTATTTCATACATCTTCTATAGATTTATCCTTTCTGTTATTTATTACTGAAGAAATTACCACAAAATAAGATCTTTACCCTTTAGAGTTCATCTGGTTCTGTAGCTTATTCCCTACATGAAATTATAATGCTATGTTATGGCATCATAGTCTGTTGCCATGGGAATAAACGTGATCTCACAAGCAGAGTATTATGACATCAGGTTGGGAAGAAACAATAGGAGCTGATGAACCCTCAAGACAACTATCTTATTTTCATGCATATTACCTCAATAATAATTTAGCAGTGTGAGTGGCTCAGTAGGCAGCACAGTCACTTCTGAGGCTGGGAGATCAGAGGCTGTGGGTTCAGTTCCCACATCTGGCACTTGGGTTAATATATCCAGTACTGACACTGTAGCGCAGCATGAAGGAGGGTGCTGCACTTTTGAGGTGCAGTCTTTCAGATGAGATGTTAAACCAAGGTCCCATCTGCCTGGATTGGTGGTAGTTCATGTGGATGATAAAGATCCCATGGCACTTATCGAAAAGAGTAGGGAATTTCCCGTGTCCTAGTCAGATTTCCCTCATTGACTAAAATTACCACCAACTGCTTAATCTGGTTCAAGGTCAGTTGGCATTCATTCTATCCTCCCCGGTCATGCCTGAAAATAGGCAGGATTTGTCTAGTACACTTACCAACAGTGCAACAAAAACAAAAAAACAAAAATAAAATAAATAATAGGGATAGGACATACAGAGCTAATAAGAAATATAAGCCAATTTGTGTCCAAATTATATATTTTCAAAGTTCTTCTTGAGGCATCAGTGGCTCTTTAAGATTTATGAAGATGACCACTCAATGTGCATCCATTACCTCAGCAAGAACTATGATATTAAGGCCTGCTCTATCTGCCAGGGCTTTCATCAGGCAACCAGGTGATGTCATGAGAAGGCTTTAGATGTTAATCTAAAGCTGAAAGACATGTAGAAACAGGCTGCATTAAAAGTGGCTTCATCATAAACTGCATACAAGACTTGGGGAGGGAGGTTTAGAGGAACATTAGGAATAATTTCTTCACCGAGAGGTGGTGGACAAATGGCATGCCCTGCTGGAGGAGGCGGTGGGGATGAAATGATTACAGGATTTAAGAATGCATGGGATAGGCATCAGGGGATCCTGGTAGTTAGAGGAAGGGACTACCTAGTTCTAGAGGCGGCTTGAAGAAGCAAAGTACATGCACACATGGGCAGACTGGATGGGCTATAGGCCGTATCTGCCATCAACATATATGTATCTATGTATCCATTCCTGGTTCACTGGCTCCTCACTGCTCCCTGAGGCAACAGCAGTCATCACTGATTCATCAAAAGAAGGATAAATCTTCTATGTTGGAGGCAACACACTGCCACTCTGAGAAGGAGAAGAGGTCTAAAGACAAGGCTGCTTCCTCAGAACTAACCCAGAGATACTGTAAGTCCTTTAAGTAAAATGGATCCTAGGCCATAGATGTGGGTCCTGCTGCCCTCCCAACCATCTCTCAGACACCAAGGTTGGGGTCCAGTGCTGGTTTGCCTCCTCCCAGGGATCTGCAGTCTATACCACCATCAGGCACAGTCCCATTGACAGTTCCATCATTATTGACCCTTCAGGGTCCTTGATGCACAGTTCCTTTCTTAGATGATGATGATGGAGCTTTTTCCATGCATACGCCTCCTGCTTCCATCATCGCTGCCTCCATTAGCACCCTCATCTGTGCCATTGACTACCATCAATTCTTTACTTCTCAGTCCACATCATGGTGCCAAGCCCTGAACAGCCTCTGTTAGTGGAACACCTGTCAATGGTTTCTCTTCCATTATCTCCCCATCCCATCAACCCTCTACTGACGCAATCGACACTGATGAAGAACTGGAATATAACCGGAATACATGGAAGAGGAGGAGGATGCCATGGATGAAGAAAAAGTAACTGATGTAGTGGGCTCAAATTCAACTCTTTCTTCCAGCTCAGAGGAGAGTGTGTAAAACACTCCAAGGATTCCACCTGAGGATGCGTCATTTCAGGCCTTCTTTAAACAGGTACAAAGCTAAACTGGGGTTTCAGCCAGTGGAGGAGGAAGAGTCCTCCAAGAAAAATCTTTATGAGTTCTTGGAGGTCTCTGCCTCCCATACTGTAATCATCCCTCCTGTGCACCCAGCATTGGAGGATGCTACCTTGCCTGCTTGGCATAGGCAAGCTCAATTGCCAGCAGTCCAAGAAAAGCAGAAAAAACAAGATCATGTCCCCACTGCAAATCCTTATTATTCATCTCTGCCTGAAACAGATTCCTTGGTAATCATGGGTGCTCATAATATGCATATGAGATCCTCTTCTCCAGATAAGGAGCTGAAGAAGCTGGATGTGATGGGAAGTAAGACTTGATTTTTGTTGCCTTGGTCTAAGGATTGCAAATTATCAGGCATACATGACAAAATATCAGATTTGCCTATGGCCTCCTGGCTGACAAAATCCTGGAAGGTCAGGACAAAATATTAGCTAGCAGGCAATTGCTAATGGACAGGAGTCTGGAAAGCACCTACTTAGGCCTGCTTATGATGTGTTGGATGCTGCAGACAGAGCTACTGCCTCTGAGATTTGCCTCTGCTGCCATTCTTGGCTGCGAATGGCACCATATGCTTCAAACGTACAGCAATCCGCACTAAATGTTCCTTTTAGATGGAAGTAATTATTTGGCACAGATGTGGAAAATGCTTTGTAGAATCTGCAGTCCTCAAAATGACGGAAGGTCCCACACTTTGAACCTGAAACTCCATGGAAGAGGTAGTTTTTTTTTTTTCGTAAACTCTATGCCCATCCAATCTGTAGCTGTTCTAGGGGTCAGGGACGTGGTTCCCAGAGATCTCAGCCTTCCACTTCTCAGGCAATAAAGATGCCTCTTTAGCGCCCATGCCAGACTTACCAAAGGTCAGACCAATACCGCACCCTGCTGCCCAGTGCTTCTGACCACCTCCCCTCGCTCGGGCCTCATTTCCTTAGAAGTTTGGGTGAGAGGTTGAATCTCCTCCTTCCTACAAAAGCAGAGGTAAAGAACAACCAGTGCTTGGGTCAGGATTTCTGACACAGCAGCAGGATGATCTGCACAGACACACCTTAGAACTCCTTTCTGTTCTTCCAGTGATAACTCCCCCATTGCCAAATGGATAGCCTCAGGGAGATCTTACCTTCCTGCTGCAATTTTGTGTCTTGCCATTTGGTTTGTCCCCATGTCTTCCCTTACATAGATGACTGGCTGCTGAAAACCCCATTGTGGAAGGCCATAGTATATACACTGTTTTGGACATGTCAGTTGATCAATCAACTGGAGACCCTAGTTAAATGAATCAAAGTCAGTCCTTACCCCTGCCAGTGGCTCCAATTATAGGGACTGTCCTGGACATGGAGCTGGTTCAGGTGCTTCTGCCCTCCAACTGTGCTATGGCACTGGTGCCCCAGCACAGCTGATCTCCTCTAGTGACTATATCTGGGCCAGACGCTTTTAAAGTGAATTGGCCTGATTACATGTACCATACTAGCAGTCTCACTGACACACCTCCACATAAGGATCCCTCAGTGATTAATTGGGTACAATGGGCACAGCATTCAAATGAGCTGAAGTGTATCATAAAAAGTTACTCCTCCTCTCTGGCATTCCCTGCTCTGTTGGTTGGACCACCCCAACCTGGAATGGGGTCTCTATTCCTTCAGCCATTCCTGTCCTGGTGATAACTGTAGATGCCTCAGGATTGGCTTGGGCTGCTCATCTGGGCCCCTTCAGGACTCAGTGCATATGGACCCTTCTGGATCTGGTTCTCAATAGCAACACTCTGGAGATGAGGGTTGTTTTGCATGGCCTACAGGCCTTCACCACCCTCTAGGAAACCAACATCTGATCCATACAGACAATATACAGGTGATGTAGTACATCAACTGACAAGGGGAGTACATTCATGTCCTCTGTGCAGAGAGGCAATGACAGTCTGACACTTGGTAGTGGAACACAACATATTTCTTTCTGCAGTATTCTTGCCAGTACCCTGAATGAACTGGCAGATCACCTCAGCCAATCTCATGTGCTGTACCATGAATGTGGACTCTTGGATTCCCTAATGAATTACCTATTCAAAAATGAGGTCAGCCAGACATAGATCTGTTTGCATCACCAAACAACACAAACAGCCATGTTTCTGCTTGCTCCAGAGCCTGGAGTTTTCTGGCGAGATGCACTGTCCCTCTCCTGGAAAAGGAGGTTTCTGTTTGTTTTTCCATCATTCACTCTGACACAGAGTTTATGGTCAAGCTACAGGTTGAACCAGCCTCCTTGATTTTAGTGACTCTTTATTGGTCAAGACAAATTTGGTTCCCTACACCAGCAATTGGCAGTGGAACTCCCATCCCACTCCCCTGTGGGCAGGATCTCTAACACAGCAGCAGGGTGCTCTGGTGCATTCAGATCTGTGGTCTCTGCACTTCCATGCCTGCCTCTAGAGGGATGCAGAGTTCTCCCACTTCAGAGTCTCCCCAGCAGCTACTGATGTTCTTCTAGCAACTAGAATGCCATCTATGCAGTACAGCTACTCACAAAAGTTTTACAATTTGGTGTACTGTGTGTGCCAGGATCCCTTCATGTGTCCAGTTCCAAAGTGCTGGACTGCGGTTATCCATAATTATTCAGTACTGGGGTAGTCCATTTTTAAGGTTCACCTGGCCATAGAGTTGGCATTTCATGTCCTTACAGAGGGCAAAACTGTGGCCCAGATTGAGGTTTCCCTTGATTCCAAAGAGGTATTTTACTCTTGCACCCCTGGTGCAGGATCCAGTTCAGTATGGTATTTTAATTTTGGTCCTAGATACCTGGTCTGTGCTTCCCTTCAAGCCTGCTGCTACATGTGAGCTGTACTTCTTCTCTTGGAAAACACTGTTCCTAGTGGTTATGATGTACAGCATGCAAGATGCATTTTGGAGTTGCAGGCTCTAGTTGCAGACCCTCCTTTTATTATTTTTCAAGAAGAGCGGGTAACATTAGTACTAATCCTCATGTCCTTCTGAAGGCAGTGTCTGAGAGAACCCTGATTCAGACTTTTGACCTTCTTGTTTATTTTTTGTCTCCCACAGACAGTGGGGAATGCTATTTATATCGCTGGATGTCTGAAGGTCACTGCATGGGTACCTGAGTTGTACTAAGGATTGTAGACAATTCTCACAACTGTTTATAGCTTTTGTACCTCGGAATGGTGGGCTCCCCAATTTACAAACAATGCTATCCATATGATTTTCCAGCTGTATCACGTTTTGCTACCAGAATCATGGTAAGCAGATTTCTGGTCCTGTTCATGCTCATTCCATATGTAGGGTGGCAACTTCAGCAGTTTGTTTCCAGAATGTGTCTGCTGCTGACATATGCATTGCTTCCACTTTGAGTACTGTTCATGCATTCACTAAGCACTACAGTCTGGACATCATCTCTAGGGACATTCCAGATTTTGCCTCACTGTGCTGCAAGGCCTCCTTACTCAAGATCATTAGGTCCCGCCATCCTCCCTCAGTGCTTGGTACTGCTTGGGAATTATTCTGTAATGTAGCTCAATGGAGAGATATCCTTGAAGATAGAATAGTTACTTACCATAACAGCAGATCTTCAAGAGACTCTCCTCCATGCAGCCACAGCTCTCACTCCTGCCTTCCCCTTATCAGGTGATGGGTACTGTAAATATCCTGGCTGTTCTTGCAGAGATGGCTCTCTGATCCCTCTTTGGCATCTGTACTCAGGTCTGCTATACTCTCTATGTGACTGGTTTGGTCCTGGTCACTTCAGTCCCTGCCAGTCCAATGATTCTCCAAGCTTAATCTACCAGGGAACTGAGTTATGCTGGAGGCACCCAAATTATATAGGTGCAGATGAGGTGCGCTGATGTGGGTGACTCCAGCCAGCAAATATTTTCAGGTGGTCCTGACAGGGGTTTGCAGTACTGAGGTGTGTTTTGCAGCACTTGTCCATTTCAACTATTTATTTAATAAAGTATTGAAGCACAAGGTACATGTGAGGACAGTGCTTCTTTTTGCTACAGAGTGCAGAAGTTTCAGGATTTAGTTACATTGTTGGGGTAGTCACCTCTTTTCTGCTCTCCCTCTGGTGTTAACAGATGCATGGCTAATCATCTGGGACAGTTAACAACAATTTTCAGGTGATCCTAACACCAGCAGCTTACAGTTCCATGATGTGGCTCAATGGAGGAGATTCTCTTGAAGATCTTCTGTTATGGTAAGTAAGTATTCTTTTCTAGGAGATGGGAAGAGGAGTCACCCACTTTGTGGAGGGAGAGGATTTATTTTACTTTGTTTCTGCCCCTCTCTTTAATCTGCTACCATCTTGCCAGCTCTTCACCAGGTCAATCAATTTATTTTTCCTGGACTTGCCTGCTTCTCTCAAGTGTTCCTAAGTAGAGCCAACATCACTGTGGTGGGCAGTTCCTCTTGGATATTCTCTTATACAGCACAATCAAGGAAACATTCCAAGATCAGCAGTGTGGAACCTGTGAGTGGAGCTATTTTTTCATCCTGCAATGACTGCAGTATATTTTCCTTGCTTTCCTCCTATACCCCAAGGGACTGTGCTATGCTAAGACATCATAACTCTAATGTGAATGCTTGAGTATGCTGTCCAGCTGATGTTGAGTAGCATTCCCTCCCATGGAGGTTTCAGACTACACTACCAACTGCAGATACCCAAGTAGTATTATTACAGCAAGAGCCAGCACCCCACCACTCAGATGAAAACAGCATCCTGTAGGACGTCCAGTCTCCTCCACCAGCAAGCCTCCAGCAACTCAGGCTCATTCCTGAACTCAGATCACCAGCACCATGAGCAATAGCACTACCACCATGCCAGCATGCAAGCCTGAAATGAGGGTGCTTCCAGATCTAGTGGACATTACCAAGTTAAAAGAGAGGTTGAGAAGGACAGTGAGCAGAACTGCAATAGCTGGATCAGACATATATAGGAGATTGGGTCCACCCATGAAAGCTGAACCCTATTGAAAGATTGGTGGAAGTCAGAGGGGTTATGTCAGCAGCAGGAGAGGTACTGAAGAAATAAAGGGGACTGAGGTAAGATGGAGAAGAAGAGAGGGAAGAGGCATCATGGGAGACAGAATCAATTGAGAGGTGTAAAGGATAAGGGAGGAAGGAAAGAGCATATGCAGTGAAGAAATCATTAAAATCAGTAGCAACCTCCAGGGTGTTGAAGATAGGATAGTTGCTCAACTTGAGGACCAGGAGATGACTGGTTAGAGGCATCAAAATAGGGAGCTAACCTTCCTGATGGTAATAAAAAAGCTATTTGAGAACTGGAGAATGAATTGACAGGAACAGGCACAGATTGCCATTATCAATCCCAATAATAAAGAATCAATGTGATCAACAACTAATGGCATGTCAATAACAAATGGTGTGACAACATTGCGAATGTGAGAAAAGTTAACAAACTGACAGTGGCAGTCTTCAGCAGCTATCGCTCATCAATGCAGAAACTATGTAGCAGAATTATGACAGATATCTTGACTTATAAGGAAAGTATCAATAATCCCAGACTCAGTCACTGTTGTCAAAGTAAGAAATGAGTAATGAATTTATGACTGATGGATTTAGCTGCATAATCACTTCCAGTAATTAATAAAAAGTATGCAATACAAGAAATATAAAAAGAACAGACAGTGGCAGTCATCCATCACCATCATCACTGTAAAAATAACTAATGAATTAAGTGCAACAATGAAGAGACAAAGTACAATTACAAAATAAAACTAATAGTATAAAATAAATAACTAATAGTAATAACATAGAATGTATTATGATATATAGTAAGACCATCATATATAGTAAGAGGCCCCGATAATCAAGAATTAGCCTGGCAATAGCGCATATGGTGGCATGGCAACAGTGTTGATGCTGGTGCAGCACAGGGATATATTCAAAGGAGATGAGCAATGGCGCATCTCCTCCAGATATATCAGGTAATGCGTACTGTGCAAATACGATGCTCTGGTGCATCCTCTACAGGGCTGAATACCAGGAATGGGAACTGCTCCAGCACAACAGTGTTGTTTTGTGCAAAGTTCCTGATATTCAGCTGGCAGTATGCAAATGGAGCCATAATATATGCAAGGTGCAAATGGGGTCATTTACATATCATTATGGCCCCATTTGCATGAGTTGTTTAGGGCAGGCCAATGAAATGGCATGGCACCCTGTACAGCATGTGGTGCTGCCAGAGGGGTGTAGAGGTACCCTGTCCTCCCGATAGCCACGGTCATCTGTAATACTATGTCACAGAAATCTCTCTGGCAGTCTAGTGGTACCCCTCCTCCCTGTAGCTCCAATCACTGAAAATAAAATATAAATATATCACTGAATATAACTGTAAATAAGATCTCTGGTAGTCTAGTGGAACCCCCACCCTGCCTGTATCCCCGATCCTAGGCAGCCTACTGAACAACATCCCTGGTGGTTCAATGTCACCCCCATCCACTGGACCCCCTGCCCACTCAGCTCCCCATCATCGGTGGGCAGCACAAACCACCAGCATACCATCTAGCTGCCCGTCAAATAACAGCTTACAGTAGTAGCTATAAGCCTATTGGTTCACATTGCAGATCAATGGACTTGCAGTGCATACTGTTATAGTCATCAAAATCCATGAATGAATGACTACATTCATGGTTTTGTGAAAGACTATTACAGTATGCACTATGAAGCCCATTGGTCCACAGTTTGGACCAATAGGCTTACAGCTGCTACTTTAGCTCGTCATCTCGGCAGGCAGCCGAGCAGTATGCGGGTGGGTTTGTAGCTGCTCACCGATGATGGGGGAGTTGGTGGGCAGGGGTCCAGTGTGGTGGGGGTGCCACTGACCACCAGGGATGTTGTTCGGTAGGGTTACCCGGTGATTGAGCTACGCCAGGTGGGGATTTCACCAGAATACCAGGGATAATATTTACAGCTATGTTCGTGATCGTGGCTACGGGATGGGAGGGGATTCCACTAGACTATCAGGGATATTATTTGCATTTCCGTACAGGGATCGTGGCTACGGGTGGGAGGGATACCACTAGACTACCAGGGACATATGTGGGTGCCTTTGTACAGTGTTGGGGAGGTGTTTGCCACCCATGGTTGGCGGCAGCTGTGTTGTGCCTTGCAGTACAGCAGCTGTCCTGTGGGTGGCCACCATTTGAGTATTTTTATCCAGCTCAACTATGCCCAGCAGTATGCAATGCATCCAGGATGTGCTCACAATATGTGCTGTACATCCCAGGCTGAATATCAGGATGCGCCACATATGCATCGGCACGCCTCTTGGAGATGTGCCGCATACAATTATCATTTTGTCCTGGTGCATTGGGATTTGCGCTGTACAAGTCCCCTTTGAATATTGCACCAGGGTGCATTTCTGGGGTTGTGCTGGGGCAAATCAGTTGCGCCTATGCAATCCCTTTGAATATCAGGGCCAGAGTGTATAATAAATGAATGTATAAATAAATAACAAATAGTAATAGTCTGTTATAATAATTAGCAGTGCCTATAAAATAAATAGTAAATGTAATAAAAGTATGTCTGTCTGTCTGTCCATCTGTCTGGTAGTGAGCTACTCACCCGTAAAGACTGAAGGTTCTTTTCCTCACGGTTCTCATGCCTGTAAAACTTTCCTAGAACTACTCTTATTTCTGCTGCTGATCACTATAGTTTTACCCAGTTCAGTTACACAGTGAGCTGCCACCACCACAGTCCTTTCCATTCAGCAGAGCGCCACTGCAGGCCAGGATGACTTTTTAAAACTTTCATTGGTTACCCGAGGTTGTCTTCTGATATATGGCTGCCTGCCAGGGCCACCTGGTCTCAGAGAGCTTTGGAAGGCTAAAATGTTGAAGTCGGCCACAAACTGTTGAATTTGTAGGAAATAAAGTTAATTTTTATTTAGTACATGCAGCACACAAATCAATGTATTCTGACATTAACAAATATCAACAAGATAAATGTGCTCAAGGACTTTAAGATTTGGAAATGTCAAAACAACAGCAGAAAATGTTATTCATTTATAAAAGTAGCCAGTTATAATTTCTATTTTCATTTTGTTTCCATAGTTTTTCAGGAAAAGGCAGAGCAAACAAGTACCCCTTTTTAAGAGGTGACCTCATCAGCCTGTGCAAACCATAACAATGTACAGTATATAGGTAATACAAACATTAATGACTGCATTTTAATAGTTGGTGTTAATCACACAAAGATTGCAGAGATGATTTAAATGTTGCAGTTTCAAGGAAATTATCAATTCATTTGGTAAAATATTCAGTGTTAGAAACATAGAAACATAGAATTTGATGGCAGATAAGGACCACTTGGCCCACCTGGTCTGCCCATTTTCCTACCTAACAGATAAGCTGCAGATCCTAGTTAACCAACAGCTTACTTCCTCCTACCCCCATTAGGACTGCCTTATGTCTGTCCCATGCATTCTTAGATTCACCCACTGTTGTGACTCCATGACCTCCTCAGGGAGGCTGTTGCATCATCCACAACCCTCTCCATGAAAAATACTTCCTCACATTACCTCTGAGCCGTTCCCCTCTATTTTCAAATTGTGCTCCCTTGTTCTTGCACATCTCTTTTCTGAAAGATGCTACCCTCTTTGACTTCGTTGATTCCCTTGAGGTACTTGAAAGTTTCTATCATGTCCCTCTCCCTTCTTTCCTCAAGGGTATACATATTAAGCTCTTTTAGCCTTTCTTCGTAGTCTTCTGGTGCAGACCCTGCACCCTTTTGGTTGCCCTCCTCTGGACACCCTCCACTCTGTCTATGTCTTTAGGAGATGGGTTCTCCAGAACTGCACAAAGTACTCCAGATGGGGTCCTCACCTACTGTCTGTACAGAGGATAACAACTTCTTGTTTTCTACTATTGATGCCTCTCCCTATGCATCCCAGTATTTCCCAGCCTTCCTTACTGCCTTCTGACATTGCTTTCCCATCTTTAGGTCATCTGATATAATTACCCCCAGGTCCCTTTCCATTTTACTGTTGTCAGTATCTCACCTCCCATTGTGTACTCTTCCCTGGTTTTTGTTTCCCAGGTGCATTACCTTGCACTTCTTTGCATTGAATCTGAGTTGCCATACATTTGACCATTCCTCCAACCTTGCCAAGTCCCTTCTCATCCTTTCCACTCCACCTTGTGTATCAACCCTGTTGCAGATCTTTGTGTCGTCTGCAAAGAGACATACTTTTCCTTCCAGTTCCTCTGCAATGTCACTTATAAAGACATTAAAAGGACCGGTCCCAGTACTGAACTCTGCGGTACCCCACTAGTAACCCTCCTTTCTTCACTGTGGACTCAGTTTACTACTACCCTTTGCGTTCTGTTGTCTAGCCAATTTTTATCCTGGCTACCACCTTGGGACCCACTCCAAGGCTGGCTAACTTGTGTATTAATCTTTGTGTGGGACTGTATCAAATGCCTTGCTAAAATCTAGGTAGGCTATGTCCACAGCCCTCCAGGTCAACTTCTTTAGTCACCAGTCAAAGAAATCTATTAGATTCATCTGACATGACCTTCCCATCGTGAATCCATGCTGTCTTGGGTCCTGTGCCCCACTAGACTCTAGATACTCAACAATTCTTTCCTTCAGAAGTGATTCCATCATTTTCCCTACCACTGAGGTCAAACTAACTGGTCTGTAGTTTCCTGCCTCTGTCCTGCTCCCACTTTTGTGAAGAGGAATCACATCTGCCCTCCTCCAGTCCTCAGGTACCACCCCATCCTCCCATGATTTGTTAAAGAGAGTAGTCAGCGGTGTCATTAGTTCTACTCTTAGTTCTTTTAGAATTCTTGGGTAAATCCCATCGGGCCCCATTGCTTTGTCAACCTTCAATTTTATTAGTTCTTTCAGAACCCTTTCTTCTATAAATGGACTGGATCGATCCCCATCTTCAGAGTGTTTCTCTTGTTTGGTTTAGGTACCTCCACCTCCTCTTCCTTTGTGAATACTGAACAGAAATATTCATTCAGTATCCCTGCTTTTCACTGTCACCCTCTGCCCACATTCCCTCCCCTTTATTAAGCCTCAGTATCCCTCCTTTGGTCTTTCTTCACTCCCTAATGTACCTATAAAAGGTCCTACCCCTTCTTAACAGAGCTGGCTATCCTTTCCTCGGTTTGGGCTTTTGCTATTCTGACTGCCTTCCTGCCTCTTTCTGCTTTAACTGATAAACTTCTCTGTCCTGCTCTTTCTGTGTTTCCTTATATTTACTGAATGCTTTCCTTTTCTCCTTAGCCTTCCTGCCACCTCTTTTGAGAACCATAGCGTTTTTTTCCTTCGTTGTTTTGTTGATTTGCTTTACACAAAGGCTTGTTGTCTCTGTGATGGCTGTTTTGATTACTCCCCATTGTTCCTTCACCCTCCTTCTTGCCTGTTTGCTAGTGCTTTTCCAATGCACTGTCCATTTCCCAAAGTCAGCCATCCTAAAGTCCAATACTCTTGCTTTTGCATGGCTTGGTTGTATGGCTATGTTTATCGTGAACCACACTGTTTGGTGGTTGCTTGTTCCCAGATGGCTACCACTTCTAAATCCAAGATTCTTTCTCCGTCCCAATTTGAGTGTTCAGCAACTCTAAAAATAATGGATTTTTGGCTCATGAAAGTTCTTAAAAGAAGCTGTAGATCTCTGCTAAACATGGAACTGGTATCATAAATGTTTGATACTGGTTTAAAATTATGAAAATGTGCAATGGTTAATGTAAGAGCAAATGTTTTAGGTACAAAGAGTAGTAAAATATGACTGCCTTGAGAATTTAAAGTTAACCATACCATTAATTTATAAAATATTCTTTGCAAAATTTCATTAATGCACAGTTAAGTTCAGATTAAACCAGCAACATGAAATGTGGTGTTAGGGTTCCCAACCCTAACACCCCACCTACCATGCAGGCAGCAAAGGGAAAAAACATTATGGTTTCACCTCTCCTGAGTCTTTGAAAATCAGGTCTGGGGTGTTTCTTGGGGTTGTCAACCCTTGAACTCACCCATTCCATATGTAAAGTTGCTGAGATGTGCAAACTACATGAGAATTGGGTGATCGTTAGAGTTGAAGCCCAAAGGAACACCCCAGGCATGATTTATAAAGATTCAGGAGAGGTAAAACAGTAATGTTTTTTCTTTTGCTGCCTGCAGGGTGGGGGTGGGGTGTTAGGGTTGGGAACTCTAACACATTTCCCTACTTTTGTCAGTTTTAGCTGAACCCTAACTGGTGCATTAGCAAAGTTTCTTTGAAAAGAATTTCCTTACTTTTGAGATAGTATAATCATATCCTCATTAGGGACCTGTATGAACATATGGAAGCCCAGGATCCTCTGGGCCCTGTGCTTCCATCCATCCATAGGTGCATACATCCATGTTGCTGTGGAAAGGCCCTGCTCTTCCATTTCTCCAAAAATGCAATTTATTTGCTTGATTGTATGGCTTGTGAAACTTCCAGGGCCAGATATTCAGACTGTGCTGAGCAGTGGTGCAAGCCTGGGCTCAGTGCAACTGGGCTGCATCATAACCAGAACCAGAACCAGAGGCGATATTCAATGGTGATGTGCCATGGCACAGCACCATTGAACTCTTTCCAAGTTAGTACACATATTAATGCGATAATTGCAGTGGCACTGCACCAGTGCAAACCACAGAGAGGGAGCATGGGGATGTGCAAGTGCAGTTGCGCTAGGTGCATCACCATGATAGTCAGCTGGGGCATGCATATGAGGCCATACTATATGCAGAGTAAAATGGGGCCATTTGCATGTCATTTTGGCCCCATTTACATGACTTGCACAGGACAGCCTGTTGACTTGCACCTGGTGCCCTGCACAGCATGATGTGGTCAGTGGGGATCCCATGGCATCTCCTGCCCTGTAGCTGTGATTGCTGTCATATGTGTACAATGAAATTCCTGGTAGTCTAGTGCCCCCAGTCCCTGATTCAATGAGAAATCAAACACATGACCAACCCTGGTGGTCAAGTGGTCCCCCTCCCAGCTGAGTCCCGATCCCGAAAATGTCAATGCCACTATCCCTGGTGGGCTAGTGGAACCCCTGCCCATTGCCATGTTGCCAGTAAATGTACATTACAACAGCCCCTGGTAGTCTAGTGGGACCCCCTCCCTCCTGAGTTCCCAATCATGGTGGACATGTTAAGTACCAGTCCCTGGTAATCCAGTTGTACCCCCTCCTCCCAGGTCCCGATCACAGTATAGCACCCACATGTAATTCCCTGGTGATCCAGTGGCACCCTCACCCCTCCCACCCACACAGGATCCCTCGCCAGCCCTCCCCATCATTGGTGGGCAGCTGCATCTCACCCACATACCACCCGGCCGCCTGCTGAATGGCAGGTACAGTATGGGCTGTGAGCCCATTGGTTCCCTGTGTGGACCAATGGGCTTGATGGGCATACTGTACTAGACAGTCCCAATATGTGAATGAATCATTCGCATATATGGGATTGTTTAGTATAGTATGCCCCTGCAAGCCCATTGGTCCACACATGGTACTAATGGGCTTACAGCTCATACTGTACCTGTCATTCAGTGGGTGGCCAGGTGGTATGTGGGTGGGATGCAGTGACCCGCTGATGATGGGGGAATGGGGTGGGTGAGGGGTTCTGTGTGGGTGGGAGGGGTGGTGGTGCCTTGGATCACCAGGAATTATGTATGGGAGCTGTACTGTGATCAGGGACCCAGGAGGGAGGGGCACCACTGGACTACCAGGGAATGTTGTATCTTGCACTTTACTGTGATCATGGCATTGGGCGGTGGATTCCACTAGACCAGCAGGGATGGTCATAGTAACATGTATCAGGGCATCAGGTGGGGGGACCACTAGATCACCAGGGATGGATGGTAATATATCTCTCAGGGAATCTGGGACTGGGGGCCACTAGACTGTCAGGGATGTTGTTGTATACATTTATCGTGTGATCACAGCTACGGGAGTGGGGTCCAGGTCAGTGTGTGCTTGTGGGCGGTGTTCTAGGTGGTGGGTGGTGGCCACCCAAGGCTGGGCTGATGTGCTGCTGTACTGCTCCTGCAGTACTGCAGCCCACCTGGGTGGCCGGGAGTTGCTCCTACTCTGCAAGGGCTCAACTTTGAGCCCCTACGTGGCACAATGCAGGGTTGCACCAGCATATGCACCGCACATCCCGAGCTGAATATTGTGATGTGCCACATATGCATGGGCATGCCCCTGCAGCTGCACTGCATACCATTACATTGCACCTCGGTGCATCAGGAGTTACACTGTGCCTGGCAGCCTTTTCAATATCCTGCTGGGACACAGTGTAGGGTTGCGTGGAAACTCTGTTGTGCCAGGTGCAATCCCTTTGAATATCTTGACCCCAATGTTATCCTATGGAATTTTAATTGTTATTTTTTTTTTATGGCACGTAAATTATTTGGGGCTCTTAGGTGTTACTATTGTAGAACTCATTAAGACCTTTGTTGTGATATATAGATTGTCCATTAAGGTCAGATATTGAGAGATTATGTTGTTGAAGCTGAAATGTGGGAAAACCTAAGTCCAAAATCTTTTTCTTCTGAATGGAACAAGCTCATGAAAAGGATCCCTTCATACAAAAAAGAATCTGAAAAGAATCATTTTTAATATGACGGCATCCTTTTCCATATGAACAAAACAATCTCTTTCCAAAAAATGTCAAAATTCTTTCTTTGTATAAAGGGATCCTTTTCGTAGGTTGTATTGTTCATATGAAACAATATGCCTTCATATGAAAAAAGAATTTGGACTTAGTTTTTTTCAGATTCTGTTTTGTATGAAGGGTTATTTTTCATAAGGTTTTGTTCATATGAAAAGTATGCCTTCCTACAAAAAAAGAATCTAAATCTAAAAACCTAAGTCCAAATTCTTTTTCATATGAAAGGATTCTTTTCATATGGCCTTATTCCTTTTCTTATGGCCATATGAAAAAAATTGAGTCACGGAAAAAGATTTAAAATGTGTAAAAACAAATTTATGGGTCATTTTCTGCAAAGTAACTGCAGAATCCACCTAACAGGTCCCTAATTACCAAGATAGATGTGTTGGTATCTCGATAGTATGCAAAAAATGTTTTGAAAAAAATGACACAAGATGGCGGCCACATGAAAAGAGAATGTTTTCCTCTTGAAAAATGATTACCCCAAATGAAAAGATTCTTTTCGCATGGACCAATTCTTTTTGTTCCAAGCAGCTATAAAAAATGCACAGAGCATGCTCAGAACTGAAATTTCAAATTCTTAAAACTTTAAAATAGATTAATATTTTACACCAAACCAGCAAAAGCACAACTGTAGCTCAAGCCCTTTCTACTCCAAAAGTTCCAGAGCAAAATTCCAAACCGTCTGGGTGCTAGGCAATGACAAAAAAAAAAAAAAAAAGCAAAAACTAACTTTTTCACTATCCAGCTCTCAGAATCTACACATCTGCCTGGAATGAAACTTAGTACATCAAGAGATCTTGCCCTGAGACCATGTATGAAAACTTTTGCACAAATCTGTCAAATGGTTGCAAAGCTATTTAAGTACAAAATTTGGGATTTAACATAGAAATGAGCTCAACACTAATTATAGTGATGCTACTATGCCACTCTAATATAATAAATATTACATGACTCAAGGTTAAGAGTAAAATGATATGCCCTATTTAACAATCATATGCACCTGAGTATGACTATTCTGTAGTAAATTCTTGGCAAAATAGAAAAGTAGACACTACAAATCTATGTTTCGCTTTGTATTTTTTCTTATTTCTGTAAAAAGATTGAATCAAGCATTAACTAATTGAATAATGTGGTCTATATCCTCAGTTGCACTACTGGGTACATCCTGGTATACAGTTCTTGAAACTTTCTGCTGTCTCTATCTTATCTTCATCCAGAATATTCATTTTGGTAAGGAAAGTTTCTAGTGAGTAGCAAAATGATTGATGTGTTTTTTTTTTTTAAGAATTCATTACTTATTTGTTATAAGGTACCATGGCTGCATCCTGTCAAAATCTAATTGCAAGAGATGGAATGCAGGAACATGTATGTTCCTGAATGAAGTTTCCACATCATAGACATATAAAATTAGTTTGCAATCTGATAAAATATATTTCTGAAGTATTTTTCTTTTCCAAATAAACACGACATAGCTGCTGAGGGAGCTGAAGTGCCTCCCAAAATCTTAAAATGGCTACAAGGGACAGCATCTGCTCCCATGGGACTAAATACTGTAACCACAGAGTGTAATTATTTGGTCATGCTTAAGCAAAGTACAGTCCCTTTTGTGCTGTTTCCATTTGTTGATTCGAATGTTTACTACTTGATAATATTATAAATTACACATATAACAGCATTCTCCCTGAAAACTGACATATCTAGCCTATTCCCTCCTACCTCATCAGCACTGTGACTTCATTCTCTGTGACATCACTGGTGACTCATCTGTAGAAGGTGAGTGGTTATTTAAGGTAAGTTATGATGTCAAAGTGAGTGAGGTCGCAATACTGATATAGTATGAAGAGAAGTAGAAATACATATGTCTATATTCAGGTAGAATAGTGTTTGACACATCACAACTACACTAGTAGTGTCTACAGTAGAGTCAGGTACAAAATCTTCTGATTAGCAAAAGGAAAAAGAAAATGTACTACAGAAGCAAAAAGTATGTTAACTGCTTTTAAAAGTTAATATTAATTTCAGGCAGAGTAACAGCTGTTTAATAGAGAACTGGCTGGCAGTATAGCCTAGAGGTTAGAGAATGAGGTGTGAACGAGCTTGATACATCCAGCAGACCAGACCTGGAGTGTGATTCTCACAACCTCCACTTGCATACTGTGTGACTCTGAGCAAGTCACTTAACTGTCCAGTGCTCCCAGGTTGCCCCTAACGGGCACTTGTGCCTAAGGGCCTTACCGGTTACCAAAGACTAAAATAAAAAAAAATAAAAAAACTGCAATGACCCTTACAGTAATTTTCCTGTAAAGCTGCTTTTTAAATATAGGCTCCAGCTTCCAAGTCTGTTATTGCTCCATATTTACTCAAGGCCTTGTAAATTTAGTAAGTTTTCTGATTGACACATAATAATAAAAATAATATCATCATTATTAAATATATGGATCTTCAATTTAATAGGTCTGTAAAGCATACAAAAAAAAATCCGTATTACCCTCAAAGGTTCAATGATAATAGTATTGTCAATCACTGGTAATAGTATTGTTAATCACCGTAATACTATAGTTTTGTGCTGATAACAGTATAGTTGCAAGCTTCTGAAAAGATACCTCCTGCCCCACATCCTAAGCGTGCCTCCTCATTGGCTGTTTTTCCTGTGTGGGTGGGCAGAACAGTTTAAAAAACATGGTGGCACTTCTCTCAAGCTTACTGAGAGCGAACTCAGTCATCGCACTTCTCAGTTTTTATTTGATGTTTTCCCTCAGGAAATAAAAATATCTGGTTGATCCTGCCATTCAAGTCCTGAAGAGCAGGTAGGATCTCAATAATGAACAAAAATGGGCAGGAGGCAGGAACCGTCACGGCGAGCACACAGCTCAACGCACAGCGTGGACAGTGCGGTGATCGACCAGTACAAAGTTAGTTCACTAAAATAGTCAACCGCCCATTAGAAAACTTGTCACATCCATATATTAAATAAAATAACCAATAGGTTTGTGTGTCCTTTACCAGGAGTACTGGCATCTCGAGGTTCTGGGCACACTGGAACCTCTCGAGCTTCGCTCTCAAAGTTCATATGTCCAGAACCTCTTGATGCGATTACTCCTGGTAATAGACACAAGCTATCAGTTATTCTCTATTTAATGCAATAAGGGATAAATCCCCAGTTGAAATGGCAACATAAATAAAATATACACGCACATGCAGACAAATTATTGTACAGTAAAGCAGAAATTCAGCAAATATAGAATTTATCAGCAGAAAAGGATCACTTGGCCCTCTGTCTGCCCAAGTACATTACATGAAATATGATAATTAATATGAGTTCTTCAAAGGTCTAATACTGGTTCACATTGAATCACAATATCCCTTAAATTAAAGATTATAGTACAGTGATGTCAAAGTAAGGCCAATATAGAGTGCAACTAACATAGACTCACCCACCCCTTGGCCGGCCACCACCCTAATGAATGAAAGCATACAAGCTCATAGAGTAGTTTGATAGGCACACATTTTCATTTATTAAGGCGGTGGCTGATCAAGATTGTGGAGGTCTGTGCCAGTCACCTCTCTAATGGACAAGGTTAGGGTGGCATGTGGGGAGGTGAGTGGGATTACATGCCTTGATGGTGGGAGAGTGGATTTACAATGTTTTCACTGGGCCAGGGCTGGAGGGAGGGAGGAGAGCAGGAATTAACTGGGAACATTGTGATGATGGTGTGGAGGGAAAGGGTAGTTGTCTGGCCCTTAACTGGGCGGCTTAAACATGTTTCTATACTTTTCATTTAATTGGATTTTTCAAGGTACATTATATAAACCATAATTTATAACACAAACTATACCTAAATACATTCTTTTAGTACCTGTAAATTAATATCACTAGTTTAACCATGGAGGAGGATAATATCACTTAAATCAAAGCTCATAGCACGTAATGTCAATGTAGGGCCAGTATAAGATGCAACTAGCACAGATTCACCCACTCCCTTTGCTGAGCTACCTTTTAATGAATGAAAGCACACAAGCTCATAGAGTAATGTTATGATAGGCATACATTTTCATTCATTAAGACAGTATCTGGCAGAGATGGTGGGAGGGTCTAAGACAGTTATCCTCTCTACTGGAGAAGGTTACGGTGACATGTGGAGGAGAGTGGGATCGCATGCTTGAGGGTTGGGGATAGGGATTACAGTGCTTTCTAATGGGCCAAGGTTAGACTAAAGAGGGTAGAAATGGATTGGGGACATTGTTATAATGGTGGGAGAAAAGGCTAGTTGTTTGGCCCTTCACTGGAAGGCCTACTCTCTTTTCTATACTTTGATTTTATTGGATTTTTCAAGCTATGTTTCATATCATACATTTCAACACAAAAAGTACCTGAATCATTTCTTTTACTACGTTTAAATTTAATATCACTAGTCCAACCATGGAGGAGGACAGTAACACATTTAATGCATAATGATGCTATTAAATGCTATACCGTATATAACAGTTAAACTTTAACCACTTTCTAGCCCTATATATAATTCATACTCACTGTAGTTTGTGCTGTCATGAACTGTTACTGAACTGAAATTATCAAGAAAATGAGAAAGCATACAGATTATAAGAAAAACTATTTTAGGAGAAATAACCTACTGGATGCAATTTTAAGACAAGTTTTACAATTTTTCAACCATTGTGAATACTGAATAAAATAACAAATGTAGTAGTTGTTCTTCAAGCAGTAGAATTTCAGCATTACATATATGATACTACCTAAGGCATTTCTTTATCTCTAATGCCATTTCATTCTTATCAAGCAAGGCCTTCCTTATTAAACAAGCATTTGTCAATGCCGAATGTTGTCTTGCTGGCATTGGCATTGGTAGTGCAGGCATTAGAGGCATAATAGCAATGGCAGTGAAGTATAGAACCAATGTCAACCCTACCCCACCCTGACAGAGTGACAGGCATTGGGGTGTGCCTTTGGTTTGCTGGCAATAATGCTCATGCCATTTCACCTAACCCTATCCTGCAGACTCTGACAAGTGTCACATTGTGCCTTGGGGTCATTGGGCCTTACGCTCACCCTATTTCATAAGGAAGTATGTTGAGATGGGTGTGACATAGGAGAATGGGGTGAACTTTGGGGCGAAGAGTCCAGGCATGCCTAGATGGCAGTCAGTGGCTGCAGGGTGGGGGGTGGGAGTGCAATAGCATGAGCATTACAGCCGACAATCCAAAAGCACACCCTGATGCCTGTTAGTTCAGGAGAGGGTGGGATGTTATGGTTAGAAACCCTAACACCCTGGGTATTTATTGGTATTTGCACTCCAAATTTTCAATATGGCCTTTGTGACCCCATCTCATGAAAGCATGTGGGACCTCTGCTCATGAACTGTGTCGTTGTGATTTTGTTAATGTGTCCCTAATGTTGATTTCCACAGTGACTGCACCATTTTGCACCACATAAAATGTCAGCTGCACCATTCATATGGAGCTTTGAAGAGATGGCAATGTTAAAAATCTGGAGTGAAAATATTAAAAATTCTCGAAGTTACGAGTGTACATGAAAACTGTACAACACATGGTCGCAACAGTCTTTTTTGGAATTCTTTCACCAAATTTTTAACATAGGTATTTTGAGACCTCTGGCTCATGAATAGTGACAGTATGATTTTCTTAATCTGCCCCAAACGTTGATTTCCCACAGCGATCATGCGCCATTGTGTGCCAGATGTGTGAAACCACATTTCGGGCAGGATGTGAAAATGACAGCTGTACTGTTCATAAGAAGGTGTGCAAAATGGTAATGTTGAACATCTGAGTGAAATATTAATAATTCTCAAACTTACAACTGTACATGGACACTGCACAACACACGCTTCTAACATAGTCATTTTGTGGAATTTTTCACCAGCTGTTTAACTCAGGCATTGTGGGACCTCTGCTTATGAACAGTGTTACTGTGATTTTCTTACTCTGTCCAGTACATTGTTTTCCTACAGTGACTGTGTCACTATGCGCTGGATGTGCTAAAACACATTTTGGGCAGGATGTGAAAATGACTGCTGTACTGTTCATAAGGAGGTGTGAAAATGGCAATGTTGAAAATCTGGAATGAAAATATTAAAATTCTCGAGTTACAAACATGCATGGAAACTCGCGAATGCACGCTTGTAACATGGTAATTCTGTGGAATGTTTCACCAAATTTTCAACATAGGCATTTTGGGACCTCTGCTCATGAACAGTGTTACTGTGATTGTCTTACTGTATCCCAAACATTGTTTTCCTACAGCAACAATGCCACTGTGTGTGCCAGATGTGCGAAAACACATTTCGGCAGGATGTGAAAATGACAGCTGTACTGTTCATAAGGAGGTGTGAAAAATGGCAATGTAGAAAATCTGGAGTAAAAATATAAAAAGTCTCGAAGTTTCAAGTGTGCATGGAAACTGCGAATGCACACTCATAACATGGTCATTTTTAAATGTTTTCACCAAATTTGCAACATATGGATTTTGGGACCTCTGCTCATGAACAGTGTTACTGTGATTTTCTTACTGTGTCCTGAACATTGTTTTCCTACAGCCACTGTGTGCCAGATGTGCGAAAACACATTTTGGCAGGATGTGGAAAATGACAGCTGTACCATTCATAAGGAGGTGTGAAAATGGCAATGTAGAAAATCTGGAGTAAAAATATTAAAAATTCTTGAAGTTACAAGCATGCATAGAAACTGCGCAATGCACGTTATAACACAGTCATTTTTTGATTTTTTCACCAAATTTGCAACATAGGCTTTTGGGAGCACACATCATGAACAGTCACACTGTTGTTTTATTAATCAGTCCCAAAAGGCAATTCTGCACAGTGACTGCGAAATAACCTTTCAGGACCAAATAATGAGATGACAGTGACTGAATTCATGGGGTGGTGTCCCAAGAACCCCATATTGAAAATTTGTGCCAAAATTTGCAAAATGGCCAAGATATGCACCAAAGTTGAAAAAACCCCACTTAATGCCATTATACAGCTTACCAGCATTTCTTCAGTTTGCAGTCAGCATTGAAGAGTGCAGACGTGTTCCGTCCAACGAAGATCGTCACGCCAGGCTACTGAGGTAATGGGGTGAGGGGGTGGGAAGGTGGGTGCAGAGTGGTGGCTGCAAGCTGGGGGGAGGGGACAGGATAGCGAGGGACCAGTTCCTTTGTTTCAGGTAACAAAAATAAAAATATTCACCGTGGACCGTTTTTTTTGGTTTTTACAGGTTTGGCCACACTGGGGTGGGCTCCCAGTGTGTCACATTTCTTTGAGGGCATGATAGCCACACTGGAGTGGGCTCCCAGTGTGGCTCACACTGAGGTGGGACACGCTGTAAAATGGGAGGGGTTAACATGCTGACAAGGGATTGGGCACCCCCATCGGCAAGCATATCCGTGTTCAGAGGCATGGTGCCAAGGGGATTGGGCACCCCTCAGCAGACCACATCAGTAAATGGGTCACATATGCTGACAGGGGATTGGGCACCCCCACACTGGCTTCCTAGGGACTGTGAGCGGTGGGCAGTGGGTGGCAAGCCGCCGCCCACCATGTTTATTGAAATTTCACACCAGGCTATGCATGCCCTGCAATGAGGGTCACTTCCTCATTGCAGCAGCTAAAACATTGCAAGTTGGTGGCACATTTTGCAACTGCTGTCATAGACAGTGTGCAGTCTAATTCATGCCACGGAGTCCAGCCCTAAAAGCAGTGGCGCCACTGGCCACAACATAACCGCACCTCCAAAACCTGTTCTTCCACATCAAGCAACCCCAATATGTTGTCTGTACTACGCGCACAAGACAACATAATAAAGGACAAGAAAAATAGCAGTTGCATTGCCAAGTTATTTCCCCAAATCTCTAGCATCTCTAAGGAGATATTTGTGAGATTCCCTGCAGCACAGGCAGTCTTAGAGATTTTCTTCTCAGGGTATCTCAAGGGACTCTCTGAGATACCTTGTTGAATTGACTATCACTGTATAGCTGAAAGTTGGCCTTTCACAAATTACTGGTGTTACATGCCCACTCAAGGTCCACCTGAATAATCAAACCCATCAGTTTCAGAGGAGGACCTTTTAATAATCTTGCCCCCCAAACTGCAGGTGACAAGGATGTCAAAATTTTACACTTGTCAAAACTAATCTTCGTCTTTTGGATTCCTGTACATTTTATTTACCAGTGTCCATGCCTCAATGTCTTCCCTCATCCAACTCTGGATGTGCTCCTGATAGCTGGCAACAACTATAGTATTATTGACATAATTGAAATCCTGACTGCTGGAAACACCTCCTCTAACTGGTTCCCAATTCTGACACCAAGCTCCAACACAATTGTTTGCCCCTGATTTGTCATTAAACACTTCACCCATCTGCACAAAGCAGGGTGGACCTCAGTCCTTCCATTTGCTCCTAAAGAGCACTGTGGTCAACATACTGGTGGTCAGGGCTGTTTATGAACTTTATTGCATACTTTACATCCTTGTTGAGTTCTTACATTAGTATTACAATGTATATGTTCTGTAAATCTCTGCAGTTGTAAGGGTCATAGAGTACATCACAAGGTTTTTAAATAATGCTTAGAAAATGGGCAAGTTAAATACTGTATTTTTATTTTAATGGGTTCACCACAACATAACCCAGACAGACTGTCTTAGGGTAGCTGGTTCATTCCACTGGGGTGTCAAACAGACAATGCATACTGATGAGTCCTGGTAGGATGAAACACATGTCTATGTCATCTGTTTGCACCCTTTGCAAACTGTGTGAGAGCCTTTCGCACCATACAATTCTGCTTAAAGTTGAACCAGCATAACATTCTGTGGTGATTTGCATATGTAGCCCATGATGCTTTGCATTGTGTGGGCATGCGTGATTTTGTATTTTCTTGAAACTTGGCTTCCCAGCCAAATGCCCTTTAGGGTAACCCTTGCCTCTGTGTTTGCGACAGAGGTTCTTTGTCTCTACATAACATGAGTACACATCTAGGGCAATACATGATTACATATGTATGCCAACAGAACTTGAACTGAAGCGAGATGTACCAAGTTGGCAGCGAAATGGAAATCAGAGATAGGGTAAAGGAGAGGTGGAAGGGCTGTCTAGTAGACACTAGGGTGATGGGGGTGCTTTAGGGAGATGGTGGGAGAAAGAGAAGGAGATAGTAGCAGTGAATAAGACTGTAAGTGCGTAGGGTATTTAGGATGGTGGGGAAAGAGAAGGAGATAGAGCAATGAATAAGACTATAAGTGCATAGGGTGTTTAGGGCAATGTATAAGCCAGACAATTAGGTGAAGGCCAAGCCACTGGTCAGGCACATAAGGGGAAGTGAATCCATCAGTGGGTGGGAGGTCGGGCAGTTACAATCTGGTGCAAGGAAGTCAGTGAGGGCAGAAGATAGAGAGTGTTTGGATGAAGAATGGTGGATTTGGGCCGGCAAGCCATTCCAGAGCTTAGAGAAGAGGAAAGAGAAAGCCGATTGGCCTTGGAGGTCCTTCCAGTGAGGGATGACTAGTAGCCTAGAGTCAGTAGACCTGAGGGTGAGGGTGGGGTAGATGGGGAAGATAGGAGGATACGAGGTAGGAGGGAGGGAACTGAGCCAGAAGTGTAAACAAATTTAGCACTGTGAAGTAGGGCTAGTTACTAAGGGATGGAAGGGCAGGGAATGGTAGAGTTTGTAGTGATGGGAGTGGAGGGCATCAAGGGTAAACCTGCAGAAAGTGTTAAAGAGGGGTCCAGTCTGGCTAAGGTGGTCTTAGAGGCAGAGCTGTAAACAACATCGCAGTAGTTGAAGGAGGGTAGAATCATTTTCTGGACTATTTCACGCCTCACAGGTAGTGGAAGACTAGCTCGTTTCTATAGAGGGCACCAAGTTTTGGGCGCAGTTTTGATATGATGGCGTCCACGTGTGTGAAAAGGAGGATGTGATCAAGCCAAACCCTAGGTACCTGAAGGAGGGCACGCCATGAAGGATGGTGTTATTTAGGGACGGAAGATCAGTGGGATGTGAATCTGGATATCAGCTGTCTAGTGCCAAAAGACAGAGACAGTTTTTCGGCATTTAGGACAGTTGGTTGAGTTGAACCAGTGTTGTATTTTGTTGAAATCGGTCTGAAGATTAGAGGTGACTTCTTACGTAGGTATGGCCAGAAGTAAAGAGGACCGTGTCATCAGCATACATGTGAGGCTCTGTAGTGGAGCAAGAGTTAGGCAGATCATTTAGAAGGATGGAGAAGAGGATGGGGCCAAGGACTGAGCCCTGGGGAACGCGGTGGTAATAGGGAGAGGGGAGGTAGTCAGCTATTTTAGTGGATTGGGTTCTATTTTGTAGGTAGGCACTGAACCAGTTTGTCGCGGATGCTACTAACCCAGCCCCTGATAGGCAGGATAGTAGGAGGGAGTGGATACCGTATCAAAGCTTTGGCTAGGTCAATGAAAATAGGGCAGTAATTTGCCCTTTGTCCATCCCAGTGAGGTTGGAGTCCGTGAGTCTTAGTAGGAGGTAGTGGTAGAGTGTTTTTTCTGAAACCAGACTGAAATGGAGTGAAGAAGTTAGTTTCTGAGAGAAAGTGGGAGAGTTGGGATAGTACTAAGTGTTCCTGGAGTTTGGTGAGAGGAGAGAAGGGAAATGGGACAGTAGTTGGTTGTGGAGGTTGGATCACCTCCTTTTGGTAGGGGTAGGATGGTGGCATGCTTCCATTCAGAGGGAGTGACTCAGTGATGAATGAAAAATTTAGTAGGGCCGCAAGGGGAAGTAGCAATGTCAGGGGCAGATAGGAAGAGGAGTTTTTATCGAGACCATTGGAGGATTTGCCTTTGGGAGGGTTCAGGGAGCGAAGGGCATCTAGGGTTTCGATGGGGGAGATGCATCTGAAGGAAAAGGGTTCAGACCAGGCGGTAGGGGATAGCTGTCTGGGGAGTGGGTGTGGTTACAGGAGGTAGGAATTTAGGAGGGTCGAGCACAAGTAGTGAAGCAGGAATTCAACTTGGAGGCCACCTTCAGGGGGTCGGAGAGTAGAGTCCCTTGGGCGAGGAGGAGAGGTGGGGGATTTGCTGTTTGGGAGGAGAAAGGGAGTTAATGACTTTCCAGAATTTAGAAGGTCTCCCAAGATTTGTGTTTAGGGTGTTATTAAAATATTCGCCTTAACTAAGTGGATGGCCTTTGTGCACTTGTTGAGGAGCATGCAGTAGGTGATATTGTCGCTTGGGGAAGAGCGTGGATTTGTAAATGTGCCAGGGCCTTGTCACGGGCTAGTTGGCAAGCTATCAGCTCAGGTGATATCCAGGGTAGGTGAGACACCCGGACTCTAGCCCATCGTAGGGGGTGTGTTTGTCCCAGGCAGTAAGGAAAGTGTCTCAAGTGTGTAAGGGCAGAGTCCATGTTAGAGCAGCTTGAGCTTGGATCCCAGTTAGAGTGAGCTAGATCTTCTAGGAGGGGGGGAGAGGTTTAAGGATTTATATGACTATTGGAATAAATTTGGGAAGGGATTTAACTCTGTGGATTTTATGGACCAAGTAGATTAGGTGGTGGTCACTAATGGAATCAGGGTGGAGGCCCAAGCTGACGATGCGTGTGAGTGGGATGTAAGTGCCCAGTCAAGAAGGGAGTGGTTTCCGGACTTCGGGTTTGGACCGTAGGTTCCAGAATAATGGTTTGGTTAAGGTTGAGAGCAGTTATCTCAGTTCGGTTTTGTTAAAGGTGGGTGCTAGCCAGTTGTGGTTAAAGTCACCCATAACATATAGTTCACCCGACTGGGCAAAAGATGTGAGTTGGCACAGAAGGTCGGTGACTGTTAGGTTGGCGTGCCTGGTCAGCAATAAATACCAGCCACAAAGATGGGTAATGAGGAGGGAGGGACACTCACCATAAGCAGCTCAGAGCTTTGGGTTCAGCTTTTGAAAGAGAGAGACAGAGAAGTGTAGGGCTGATCTGATGTAGATAGCCACCCTCCTCCTCTGGAGGGCCGGTCTTGCTGAGTGATGGTGAACCCTGGAATAGCGATGGTATGATCTTGGAGGCTGGGGTTCAGCCAGGTCCTGGATAGGATGATTATGTCGGGGCATGGTGGGCGGCTAGAACCTGGAGCTGATAGAGCTTAGGGCTGGGCTACGAATGTTTAGATGGAGGAGGCATAAGCCTCAATGAAGGGAGCCAGAATGAGTGAGTGGTGGCCTTTGCTGAGGGGTTAGGCATGGGGTAGTTGGGGCCAGAAGTTGGAGATAGGCTGGATTGGGGTGTATCTCTGCAGCTAGTAGTAATAGGGGCAATGGTTAGGTGGTAGCGAGAAAGCGAGGGGACCAGGATTTTGCCATGTGCATTTTGGGGGCAGCTGAAGGGCAGGCAGTACGGAGGAAGTGGGTACTGGAATGGGAGAGAGAGATCAGGAGGCAGCCAAAGGAATTGGCCAAGGAGGAGGGGCACGTAGAAATGGGACCAGATGGTAGCTGGAGGGATGCTGTGGACTTATAGGTGGCATTTTTAGGATGAGTCAGTACAGTGGGGGGAGGGTGCAGGTAGCAACTTAGAGGGGAGTTAAAAGGGAAGGGAGAGTAAAATGGAGAAGATCAGAAGTAGAAGGGTTATTGATTGTGCCATTTTACCAGGGACAGCAGGCACAGATATGGAGGAGGAGAGATCCAGGCTAGTGTGGGGTAATGTAGCTAGAGGGAGAAGTGGATAAGGTGCAAGAAGTGTTAAGTAGAGTAGCTGGGGGGGGAGGGAGGAGTAGAACTTGTGGACAGGGATTGGAGTAGGTAGAAAGGGAGGGGAAGTAGTGTATTTAATAGGTGGCCTGGGAGGGGTGGTGGGGCAGGACATAAAATAGCCCAGCAGAAAGAAGCATGAATCCTAGGCTAGCAGCCACTCCAGTAATCCGGCAGGAGTGCTCCACAGGTCAGGTAGCAGCTTGGCTGGCTCAGCTGAGCAGGCGCTCCAATTGGAAGGAGAGGGCTGAATCTCCGGTCCAATCAGGGCTATCAGCGGGGAGGTGCGCCAATCAGAGGACGCTAGAAGCTGTGTGGGTTGAGAGTAGATTGCAGTGATTACCTTAGTGCTGAACCGGGAGGCAGGACCCAGGAGGGCAGGAGAGAAGCATCGGTAGTGTCGCTGAAGGTGGCACTGATGCCGCCAGTGGTTCGTGGGCGCCACTCGCTGTAAGCTCCTGAGGGGAAGCAAGGAGATTGCTAATTATATAGTTGAAGGGAACAAAGGAAGGCAGGAGACAGGCTGAACTTAAAGAGGGGTGGGGTGGAAGAAGGGACAAAGGACAGAATTTGCAATTCTGGATGAAGGGCCATCGAGACAGAAGTTAGATGTGCGGTGGAGGGGCAGGCTACCAAAATGGAGCGAGTGCAGGAGAAGGAGGAAAAGACAGAGACTGGAAGGTGCCAAGTAGTGTGGAAACAGTGGTTTTGGAGTTTAGGCAGAGGGAGAAATGGCAGGCTTGTTAGGAGGGTAGAGGAGAGTACACAGCAGGAGTAGAGAACAAACACAAGGTAAGGTAGAGTAGAAAATAGCTGGTTATCTATGTTTAGCAAAAGTGAGGATGAACTGGCTATAATGTCTAAGCACAAAAGGTTGTAACACTTCAACTTAAACTGTAAGGTAGCAGAGAATATAATTAAGTAAAACACAACCAAGGATTACAATTTCAGGCCTTTTGTGCTAGGTAATATGGCCTTAGTCACCTATGCACTTAGTCACCCTTGCATTATTCTCTATTTATTTTGAGTTGCCTCCTGCTGCTGCAACTATTTCTCAGGACCCACTTGAAAATACAGTAGGCATACTGTCTAAATGTTGGTATCCTGGAGTTCAAAATAAATAAATTGCCAGCATACTAGCACCAGTTTCAAACTTATACAACTCTACAAAAAGATGTTTATGTGACCATGGTCAAATTCTGTTTCATTTTATTGAGAGTTGGGCTTGTTGGTGTCTTTTCATGTAAATTTCTAGAAAGTATGTAATCAAGTAGTAAGCTGGAATGGTATACCATCAAGTAAGTAAGTAGGTATGGTATACCATCAAGCATAGATAGATGTAATGTATATAATCTAAATTACTTACTGGGAAACACTTTGGTGGTCGTCCACTCCACTTTCCTGTTTCAGACAAGTCCTTTTACTACTCCCAATGCGTGGTAGAACTGAGAGATGCAGTCATACTCCAGTTGGGTATGCAGGTGGTGGTACCCAGGTGGCAGCTCCCCAACAGGCAGAACTGGCTTTTAGTTGGATAAATGTCATACTTATTTTTCTTGGGTGTAGAAGAGTACAGTATATGTAATGGAGTCTTCCTGTTGTAGGGGATGACAAGACATACAAAATAATGTAAGTACTAGTATGACTTTCCAGGTTTTGAAAAAATCTTTAAACATATTATTTGGATTAAACTCTGCTTTTATTTTCAATATTGTCTATGTGCTGTATCCCTCTATTGTATTACTTAGGAAACTGGAACTAAAAGAGGATGTTTTTGTCTCATCCCTCTGCTTTTCCTCTTCTCAGGTCATTATTCTCTGTAAGAACATTATAATTGTCATGGCAACAGACTGTAACATCACAGAGAATTATAGAAACATAGAAGTATAGAAACATAGATTATGCCTTCAGAAAAAGATCCAGGGATCCAGTAGTCTACCTGGTATGACCTCAGCAGTGGAAAAGCAAAAGAAGCAGATGACAGCTGAGGGGATAAGGTCCTGTTTCCTTGCAACTGCTCTCAGTAGTTGCAGTAATTGATATGGTTGGATATTTCTTTAAATTTCTGTGATACCTCTAGAGAAATTCCCTGCCTGCCTGCTGTACGTTTGTAGGGCTACCAGAGAGAATCTCTTTAGAAATACTGTGCAATATATGGAAAATCTAACCATGTCAATAGCTGCAACTGTAATGAAAGAGAGATAAATGCAGAAAAGTAAAGCAGCAGTGTTAGCTAACCAGGAAGTGATCAACACACCCTTGGTTTTGCACTGCCTAGTAGTTTGGTAACTGCAATTTTACTTTTGCGTCTTTATATTGTTTTCTGATATTTATCTCACTTGATTTTTAGTATATTTATAATGATGGAATCACCAGAAATATGGCAGCACTCATACTATTTCCTGTTTCTTCCTTCTTTGTTTACACTACTTGCTCAAATAAATACTCATCAAGCAAACGAAGGGACAGTGCATGCCAGTAACATCAGACAAAATAAACAATGACAGAATGGTACCACCCCTTTCCCTCAGAATCCAATGTGGCATACCTGGCAGGGGTCTATTCTAAACTGTCAGAAAAAATAAAGATTGTAAAGATTATGGAGGAAATTTGAGAAGGTTTAAGGGTTTGTTAATTGCTGGTTTATCTGACAGAACAATTGACTGAAATTTTAAACTAACTAGAATTTCACTATTGTCATTTATTAAGATATTTTGGCCAGGAAAGTCATTCAAGCCAAAACCTGTTTCCTGATGTGACCTTGGATAACAGGCATGGGATACAAATACTGTCTGAGCAAAACAGAAAAAATACAAATCTCGAATAATGCAGATGCCAACAGATACCATTCAGATTTGTTATTGCCTCGTGTGAACCAATATAGATTTGGAATACTGACTCTTAATATGATGGAATCAAGGGTGTACAGAAACTGTTTCAGATAGTTTGGTTAGTGTTAGTTGTCCAGAGATCCAAATCAAATAGTGAACTGTCCAGAACCATTATTCAGGCTCAGTGGATTGAATATGTTTAGACAGCCCACTAACTGAGCCTTTGGATATTCTGACATATTGGACAGCACACTATCCACACAACCTGAAATGGAGCCAGTGACAAGCCTCTCAAACATGGTAGTACATATTTATGGATCCAGGAGACACTACCCAGTTAAAGATCATATAACTGGCTGTATTTTTCTCTACCTTACTCCAATGCTCCAATGTCATGTGTTCTTTCATATATGTCTCCTGTTTACCTTAACTCCCAGGGTCGCACCTGGAAACATGCCCTAGCTCAGTTTGCCTTTCCCAGTTACCAAAGTTTAAATAAATAAAAAATAAATAATGTGCCATGCCACAGGGTAGTATATGTGTTATACAATAGCATAAGCATCCTACCAACTCCTACCTTTCATGCAGGTACATACTAAAGCTAAAACATACAGGATGTAGCACTATATATTTAGACATACAGAAGCATATGATGGATCATCTTCCCTCACCTCCCCTTGTAATCAGGCACCAACCCTCGAGAGCTTTTCCTATGTAACATTTCATATGACATACAGCTACCCCTTCTAGCAGTTTAAACACACGTAGTAGAAGAATGACTAGCCCTTTTATATGCAGGCCAGTTTGTGCTCTCAAAGTACACACAGCAGGACCCACACATGCCAATCCAGCTTCTGGTTAGTAGCCCATGTTTATCAGAACATGAGCCAGTGTAGCTGTGTAACCATAGTATCATATAAAAGTGCTGTATTAAGGGCACACCTCTCATGATGTATTTTATCAGATCAGGAATATGGTGATCGTCACTTCAACTGAGAGTACAAGAGGATTGGAGGTTTAGGGGCATCTTCACAAGCACAAGAACCTCCACAGACACAAATGTATCCTCAGCAGGTAAATATCTTTATGAACTACTGATAAAATACAAAGCTTGTGCAAATTAGTAAAAAGAAGTGGTCCTATTCTTAAAAGGTCTTGTCTCTGTAGGATCAAAAAAAAATGTCATGCAGGCAATTTAAATTCTTTGAGTCCTTATGACCAAAGGAGCAGAATTTAAAGCATTAAGGCAAGTCCATAAACTACAGCAGGTTACATGGGTCTACAGGAAACTGAGAAAGTAACTGTTTAGTAAACCGAAATGCAATGCTAGCACGTGACTCACGGCAATCATAAAATTGCTAAAATAATGTGGGACAGCAATTAGCTTAGAAAAACACGTGCATTTATTGTGAACTTCTAACGGACAAGTGACTTGTTTTCAACAGAATTAAAGAACCCATTGAATGTCTCTTATGAATTTCAAATCATGTAGTACCAAGAAAACACTTAGGTGCTTATGGACAGAATATAAAAGAAAGAGACTGACAAAATATAATGGGACACGTTGTCAGTGCATGTAAATGCTAATCTGACATTATTAATTTAAATAGCTATCATGGAAGGACTGTGTGTAGAAGTAGGAACATGGACATGATGTGTAGACCAAGTAATTTGCATTTTAATAGCAGATAAAATCCTCAGTTAAAGCTCTTGCTGAGTTGTTTTTGTTTTTGTTTTGTGTTTTTGTTGATGTAAATGTTTGGAAACTGCAAGTATATCTCAAATCTAGGGATCGACTCACCTCTTTTTCGTTCACCTTGGCCTTCTGAGGTACCTCAGTATGGCAGAAGGAAAAGGCCATGGAAAGGTTAGGGAAGCCAAATCACAGAACTGAATTCTTGGCTCTGCACTTGGTGCTCAGAAAAGGGCCACACCTTCAATGGTGACTGGAAAGATTTCTTGGAAAGAACCTACGTTAAATTTGATGGCCTTCACCTCAACAGGGAGGGGTAAGGGCATTAGGGCAAACATTTTACACATTCACAGTGAGTTTAAACTAGAGGATGGGGTGGTGGTGACCAGACAAGAGCAGGAATATAGAACCCCAGTCACCAGCCCACCAGAGCCTTGTAACAGTGCTTATTGTCAATCACATAGGCATAAACAACACAAGTGCATGAAGGTGGTACAAGTTAAAGAATGTACAAGGAAACAAAGGATCAAGGATGTCGAACTCTGGAAGGCAGTGATGACCAATGCCCAGAGTCTGGCAAGCAAAATCACAGAACTCTCATCCACAGTAGCAGATGCAGGATTGGACTGAGTCACAATCACAGAAACATGGCTAAATGAGAGCCATGAATGGGATGCTGCAATCCCAGGTTATAAATTATTCTGGAAAGACAGAAAAGGACATAGGGGTGGGGGTTGCATTATATATAAGGGAGGACATAAAAGCTATGTGGAGGTCCAAAGATCCCAAGACGAACCTGAGGTACTCTGGGTCACTCTAGAATCGGGCTCATGCTCAGCCCTCAGACTAGAAGTGATATACAGACCTCCCTCACAACATAGAAACATGGAAGCATAGACTTTGATGGCAGATAAGGGCCACTTGGCCCACCTGGTCTGCCCATTTCCCTACCTACAGGATAAGCCACAGATCCTAATTAACCAACAGCCTATTTCTTCCTACCGCCACACAAGAATTGCCTTATATCTGTCCCATGTATTCTTGAATTCTCCCACAGTTTTAGACCCCACAACTTCCTCAGGAAGGCTGTTCCATGCATCCACTACCCTCTCTGAGAAAAATACTTCTCACATTGCCCCTGAACTGCCCTCTCATCTTTAAATTGTGTCCTCTTGCTCTTGCATGTCTCTTTTCTGAAAGATGCTACCCTCTTGGACTTTGTTGATTCCACTGAGGTACTTAAACGTTTCTATCATGTCCCCTCTCCTCCTTTCCTCAAGGGTATACATATTAAACTTTTTAGTCTCTACTTGTATGGCTTCTCTGGCAGACCCTGCACCATTCTAGTTGCCCTCCTCTGGACTGCCTCCTATCCTGTCTATGTCCTTGTGGAAATGGGGTCTCAGAACTGGACGCAGTACTCAGATGGGGTCTCACCAGCTGTCTGTACAGAGGAATAACAACTTCCTGTTTTCTGCTGGTGATGCCTCTCCCTATGCATCCCAGTATACCCCAGCTCTCCCTACTGCCTTCTCACATTGCTTGCTAACCTTAAGGTCATCTGATATGATTACCCCCAGGTCCCTTTCCTTTTTGTTTTGTTACTACCTCCCACATTGTGTAATCTTCTCCTTGGTTTTTGTTTCCCAGGTGCATTATTTTGCACTTCTTTCCATTGAATCCCAGCTGCCATACTTCCGACCATTCCTCCAACCTTGCCAAGTCCCTTCTCATCCTTTCCATGCCTCCTTGTGTATCAACCTGTCGCAGATCTTTGTGTCATCTGCAAAGAGGCATACTTTTCCTTTCAGTTCCTCTGCAATGTCCCTTATAAAGACATTAAAAGGACTGGACCCAGTACTGAACCCTCGCGGTACCCCACTAGTAACCCTTTTTCTTCAGAGTGGACTCCATTTACAATTACCTTCTGTGTTCTGTTGTCCAGCCAATGTTTTACCCAGGCTACCACCCTGGGACCCACTTCCAGGCTCATAATTTGACTATTATTCTTTGTGTGGACTGTGTCAACACCTTAAGCAAAGTCTAGGCAGGCCATGTCCACAGCCCTCCAAGGGCAGAAGGAGACAAAGCTTTGCTTGAAAACATACTAAAGATGGCCAAAAGGAGAAGTTGTGCTGATGGGGACTTCAACCTCCCAGACATGGACTGGAACTCCTGCACTGCATCCACAACTAGGAGCAGAAATTTCCTAAACACCTTGGGAGGGGCTGGACTAAATCAGCTTGTCACGGCCCCCACTAGACAAAACACAGTCCTGGACCTGGTTCTCACAAACAGTGGCAAGGTCCAGGAGGTGGAGGTGGGTGCCATTTGGGGTCAGGTGACCACAAATCTGTCTGGTTCAAGGTCAAAAGGCCAAGGAAACAAGCCACACTAAGACAAGGGTCATAGACTTCAGAAGAACAGACTTTGATCAGATGAGAATATGCCTTAGGGATATCTTCAAGAAGAAGGCAAAAGGAGGGGTAGTGGAATGTTGGATAAACCTAAGAGAAGCACTAATGGAGGTTACTGCAAAATACTCCAGGCTAGTGAGTAAAATGAAGAAAAATAGAAATCCGTATGATTCACCAAGGAGGTGGCAGCTGCAGGAGGGAAAAGAGACTAGCATTCCAAAGATACAAAGGCTCAAACAGTGAAATAGATAGGGAGGCATACAAATGCAGCTTGAAGAAGGCAGGAAGGGTGATCAGAAAAGCAGAGGCACAGACTGAGGAAGACATAGCAGGGGATAAAGGAGGCAATAAGACCTTCTTTAGGTATATACGTGACAAAAGGAAAACAAAGGAGGCACTGTCAGGCTCATAAGCAGGGATGGGAGGAGGGGAAGAAGACATTGAAAGGCAGAAGTCTTAAAGGAGTTCTTCTGCTTAGTCTTTGCTAAGGAGGCACCTGGTAATGGACCCATCCCAAGGGGGACAGAAGTCACCTGGGGAATGGACACAGCCCATTCACAATAAAGCAGGTAGGACAGAATTAAAAAACAAAGGTAGATAAAGCCATGAGGCCGGACGGAGTCCACCCATGCATATTGAGGGAACTTAGTGATGAACTGGCAGCACCACTAGCAGATCTTTTCAGCAGATCCTTGAGAGAAGGAACAGTTCCCTAGGACTGGAAAAGAGCAATATACAAGAGTGGTAGCAGCGAGAGACAGGAAACTACCACCGGTTAGCCTCACCTCAGTGATGGATAAGATGATGGAGTCACTGTTCAAAGAAAGGATACTAGCATTCCTGAAGGAGTCTGGACAACTTGATGCCAAGCAGCATGGCTTCACAATGGGAAGGTCCTGCCAGACTAACCTGATCGAGTTCTTTGACTCAGTTACTAGGGCTGGGGACCAAGGTGGAGCAGTCAATGTTATCTGCCATGACTTTAGCAAGGCCTTCGACTCTGTACCACACAGAAGGCTGCTAAACAAACTCTACCATACAGGAGTGGGGCAGGAAGTGGTAGCATGGGTGAGTAGCTGGTTAGAACAGAGAACTCAGTCAGTGACACTAAATGGGGCACCATCAGGGGATGGGGAGGACAAGCAGGGTGCCACAGGGTTCCATCCTTGGACCATTACTCTTTAATATCTTCATCAGAGATATCACAGAGGAGTTGGCGGAAGGTGTGCCTCTTTGCAGATGACACAAAGCTCTGCAACAGGGTGGACACTTCACGGGGAGAGCAAATGAAAAGTGACTTACTCAGGCTGAAACATTGGTCCAACTTGTGGCAGTTAAAATTCAACGTGAAAACTGCAAAGTTATGTGTCTGGGCAGAAGCAACCCAGAGACAGACTACTACCTGGGAGGGAGAAGCTAGCAACCATCCATCAGGAGAGGATCTAGGAGTTATCATATCAGACAGTTTGAAGGTAGGAGGACAATGCAAAAGGCAGCAAAGAAGGCCAGCAGGATACTGGATGCATAGGAAGGGGCATCACAAGTCGAAGAAAAGAGGTGATCCTGCCTCTGTACAGGTCCCTGGTGAGACCCCACCTTGAGTACTGTGTACAGTTCTGGAGACCTTATCTCAGGAAGGACATAGATAGATTGGAGACAGTACAGAGGAGGGTAACAAAAATGATACACAGTCTCCATAAGTTTCCATCAAAGCAGGTTACAGGAACTCAAATGTGCTCCCTGGAACAACGCAGTGATAGAGGGGACATGATTGAGACATTCAAGATGTTGAAGGGTATAAACAGAGTCTCCACACAGGAGCTCTTTATGGTCAATAGCTCTAGTAGGACAAGAGGACATGAGATGAAATTGAGGGAGGAAGATTCAGGGGCAACATGCAAAGGTTTTTCTTCACAGAGAGGTGGTTGACCCATGGAATGGTCTACTGGCTGGAGTCATTGACTCCAAAACAGTATGTAATTCAAAGCAGCTTGGAACAGACATAAGGAGATTGTCTCACAGAAATTCTAAAGGGGTAGGGCTCAGGGCAGACTTGATGGATCTTTGGTCCCCATCTGCCATCAATTTCTATGTTTCTGTGTTTCTATGTTTCTGGCTGATAAGTGATGTAAGTGTATCCAGGCACACTGACATAGGTAAAATGTGTGTTTTGTTACACGAGGTCCCTGCACCCTAATTGGTACCCACAGAGGTACACCACAGACAGCTAGCATTTAGGTATATGTTATACTAACATATAGGGCTAAGAGCATCTACCATAAAAGAATAGATGTCAGGGTATGTATGAACATTATTGCTATACACTTTACTTTCCAATATACATATGTATTTCTTGCTTACAAGATGTTAGAACATCTGTGTCCTTGTAATGATTATGATATATGAGTTGGCATTGCCCTCTTCTGATGAGTTGTATTACTACATCTATGTACAAACTGTACCTCTGTTTCTGCAAAGTGATGACTATAACAAAATTGTATAATGTTATCTTGGACTGTGGAGCCACCTCTAATTTATCCAATAGGGCTCATCTCTGTAACTAGAAATGTTTCTATCTTACGTAACCACGGTAATTATCTTAGGTATATAATGTAAGACATTATGTCTTCTACTTTGAAGACCCCAGGAGACACGGAGATTCCTCGAGGTATAGAGAGACAAAGCATTGGCTCACAGTTCCTATTTGTAACAACTGCTTAGAGCAACTGTAGTTTTCCTTTGGTAGTAATAAAAAGCTTTATTACTCTTATGCAATGCGTCTATGATTCCTTGCATGTCCATTATTGCCAAAGAACCTGAGAGTGAGGCTTAGACCTCCTGACAGCATGTGCCTTTATTAGTTGGAAAGGTAGCAATAAGAGGCATGTGTACAATGAGTGAGGGTGCAAAACCAACTACTTATATATTTAGGGTAAAAGAACAGCAGAAGTGATGAGGGCAGATATTAGAATTCAGCGTACAGCCCCACACAAACAAGCATTTGTCAATGCCGAATGCACTCTTGCTGGCATTGGCATTGGTAGTGCAGGAGTTAGAGATGCATAATAGGAATGGCAGTGAAGTATTGAACTGATGCCAACCCCGCCCCACCCTGCAGAGACTGACAGGCACTGGGGTGTGCCTTTGGGTCATTAGCCATAATGCTCAAGCCATTTCACCTCCCCTACCCTGCAGACACTGACAAGTGCTGTGGTGTGACTTGGGCTCTAGGGCCTTACGCTACCCCATTCCATCAGGAAATATGCTGAGATGGATGCAGTAGAGAAGAATGGGGTGAACTTTGGGGATGAAGAGTCCAAGGCACACCTCATGCCTGTCACTGGCTGCAGGGCAGGAGTGAGGTGGAATCATGAGCATTACAGCTGACAATCCCAAGTCACCTCCTGACGCCTGTCAGTCTCTACAGGGTGGGCGTTACAGTTGGAAACCCCAACACCCCAGGTGTTTGTTGAGAGTTTTCACTCCAAATTTTCAGCATGGGCTTTTGTGACCCCCACCTCATGAACAGTGGCACTATCAATTTGTTAGCCGAAGGTGATTTTGCACAGCGACTGTGCTAATTACACCACAGGTCAAAAACACATTTTGGGCAGGATGTGAAAATGACAGCTGTACTGTTCATGAGGAGGTGTAAAAATGGCAATGTTGAAAATCTGGAGTGAAAAGTATAACAAATGGGTGATGTCATGAGCATGCGTAGAAACTGCGTAATGCACACCCATAACACAATTACCTTGGGTTTTTAACCAAATTTTCAGCATAGGCATTTTGGGACCTCTGCTCATGAACAGTATCACTGTGATTTTGTTAATCTGTCCCGGACATTTTTTTCCACAGCGATCTGCCCATTGTGTGCCACTTGTGCTACAACACATTTTGGGCAGGATGTGAAAATGACAGCTGTACTGTACATAAGAAGGTGTGAAAAATGGCAATGTTGAAAATCTGGAGTGAAAATATTAAACACTGTGAAAGTTATGAGCGTGGAAACGACGTCACGCACGCTTGTAAAGAGTCATTTTTTGGATTTTTTTGACCAAATTTGCAACATAGACTTTTAGGACCCCACCTCATGATGAGTGGTACTGTTGTTTCATTAATCAGTACCTAAAGGTGATTCCGCAGTGACTGCAAAATTACCGAATAACGAGATGCCAGTGAGCGCATGTGTTCATAAGGTTGGGTCCCAAGAACCCCAGGTTGAAAATGTGGAGCCAAAATTCAAAAAATGGCTAAGACATTCACCTAAATTGAAACCCCCATTGATGCCATTATACAGCTTACCAGCATTTCTTCATTTTGCAGTTCGGCTTTGAAGAATCCAGACATATTCCCGCTCCACTGAAGATCGCAGCGCCAGACCTCCGCAGGTAAGAAGGGGTGGGGTGGGCAGGGTGTGTGCAGAGGATAAATGCGGTTGGGGAAGGGAGGCACCACAGACAATGAGGGACCATTTCTTTTTTCAGGTACACAAAAAAAAAAAAAAAGAACATCGTAGAACCATTTTCTTTCTTTACAGGTGAAATAAAACAAATGTTGGGCACACTAGGGTGGGCTTCAGTGTGCCCATGACTTTGGGGGTGATGTTGGCCACACTGGGGTGGGCTCCCAGTGTGCACACAAGGGTGGGGTGAGGACAGGAACAGGCCAGCGCGGTCGGCTTTCTGTGAGCAGCAGCATACTGGGGTGTGCTCCCAGAGTGCCACACAATGTGGGGGATGGCGGACATGCTGACATGGGGATTGCACCTCGATGTCGGCTTTCTTTGAGGGATTGTGTGGCAGTGGCAGGAGCCGCTGCCTGTTTCAGAAATATTTCACCAGGAAAGGCACATCGGGATGCATTTTCATCTGTGCCACTGCTTGATGAGCTTGTCTCTGATTGCAGCAGCACATTTCTTTCAAGCTGATGTACGTTACATAATTCTTGCATCAGCACTAGCATGCTGGCTAATTGGGGAATGAGGGACACACCTTATTAAAGCATGCTTTGCATTTGCCAACACTGATACGCCTCTGCATTTCTTCTACAACCACAAGGTGTTGTTTCACATGCAAGACAACATGCAATTAAATAAACTGGCTTAGAAACAGAAGCATGAAGCAAATATTTTTCTAAGCACAGAAAGAATACTGAAATATGTATATATTTAATTTTAAAATACAGAAATTTTGAAAACCACAGAGGGGCCATAATACTGCAGTCTCCAGTCAGGAAAATAGGCAGTCAGGAAATGGGTGAGTTTGTGATTACAGGTCCCTTAAAGATATTTTTAAAGAGGGCAGAAATTAATGTAAATCAAAACAAATTACACATGTATTAATCACAGAGCCAGACCTCCCCCAAAGAAGCCAGAACTGTGTGAAATACTGGGGAAAAGGCTAGTTTATTTTGAAATTAAGTACTATTTTAAGCACCTTTGGTGACTTTGACTTCACTGGGAAGCCGTGAGTGGCCTACATCTTTTGATTATGTTCTAAGAGTGATTGAACATTAAAGCCTGCTCCCATGAACAGTTTGAGAAATATTATTACACAGAGTGAATACCTGCAATAGCTCACTTTAACAGATGTTGCAAAGCTTTAATTCATTGGTGAAGTTAAGATCAAGTCGCCAAATTCACCTCTGCGGATCATTTTAAAATGTTTCTGTTCACTAGGAAATTCACTATTGGTAACTTCACCTTACAACTTCGACATAACATCTCTTTGTGTATATCTAGGTGAAGCCAAATACACCCGTGGATTATACACATAAAATGTTTCTGTTTACTAGGAAATTCACAATCAGTAACTTCACCTTGCAACCGCCTGTAACATCTCTTTGGGGTATACCAAGGTGAAGTTGAGTCAGCTCATCTTGCAGCTTCACCTGTAACTTCTCCTGGGGCAAACCAAGGCATAGCTGGGTCAAAATGAAGAGATTCCTGAGCCCAAGATTTTCTACCTCTCAGACTGATCCTCTTGTTGCTGCTTCTTCCAGCACCCACCATATAGATGCTACAGATGTTGCAGAGAATAATTTGGCAACATGAATGCCACCATTTTTGTTTTTGTAGGCATAACTCGGTAGATATTTGTCAAATTTTTGAAACTTGGTACACCTATAGTCCACAAGGAGATGCAGATTTGGTGCAGTTTTGATAATTATTGGACTTACATTGTGGATTTGGTTCTATGGTCAATTTGTGAGGGATTTTGGCTGCTGTGCATACCACATGAATTTTTCCAGGGTATTATGTGTTACTATTTTAGTATTCATTGAGAGCCTTGCTTGGATATATAGTGTTCCTTCTCTCCAAAAACTGGTGGAGTTACGGCTTGGTAATGTTGCAGTGTTATCCTGTGGGACATAAGAGTTAGGGTTAGGGTTAGGGTGGTCACTTGCAACCTATGCAATAAACATATCCCCAGGACAAGCAGAAGACCCACATTGGTACATGGAGCCAGAGGACCCGTCACATGGCAAATCACAGGCTGAGTGGGAGGTAAAGCAGAGGAAAGTGATGAATGGGGTGCATTTGGTGGATGAGCGCTGGGGCAACCCATGGTGCTTTCCGTTTCTTAGTTAAGGTCTTGGTGAGGGGTGCAAAAATGTCACAGGCCTTGTTGAAAGAGCTAGTGAAATAGTCAAGCCTAGGTCTATACTTGGGGTGTGGATAATGGGGATCCAGCCCCATTAGGCTAGAGTACAGCCTGAGTTTACTGAGGTTGCCGGGGTGTAGGCACCATCGGTGGACTGTCCTTGGGGCAGGTTTCTGAACTTGAGTGGACCATGTGAATAAGACTGAGGAGTGGTTGCTGAGCACGTTTGGTAGGACGAGTAGGTCAGTGATCTTATGGGTTCAGTTGGTGAGGACAATGTTTAGGAGGGTGCCGGTGCCAGAGGTGGGGTTGTACCTCATAGGTTGGGAGACAATTTGTGTCATATCAGGGACTGAGAATGAATCTTTGATGTGTGAGTTCGAGCTGGCAAGCCAGTTAGCATTCAGGTCCCCTAGGAGGATCTGCTGAAGCTTATGAGGTCGCTTTGGTGAGGTAGTCGGTGAGTGAGTGTATGGCTGGGGTTTGGTTCCAAGGGGGATATATGCCATGGTGAGAATCAGCGGGGCCCATGCAGGGTCCGGAGTGATTTTAGGGACTGTTCTTGGTACTGTTGCCCAGTTTGGGTGCTGGGAGGCATGACCTGACAGGTGTTCCGCATATAGAGGTGCATCCGCTGCCTTGTTTGCCGACTCGTCTTCCTGAAGACAGTTTAGCCAGGGAGGGGAGACAGAAGGAGTCAGGTTGTCTTTGACAGCCAGGTTTCAACTAGGACTAAGATATCGGGATTGTGCCGAGTGGTCCAGCACTGGAGGGCATCAGATTTCTTCAGAATGCTGCAGGCGTTCATTGAGGCAATGCACAACCTGATACAGGTGGCAGCCTGGGCTGGCCAGTGGACAAGGGGCTGGGTTTGGGGTGGATGTTACCCACCAGTATGAGGAGTAGAGGGAGGATTCTAGAAGAACAAGATAGTGCTTTGCACTAGTTTTGTGCATGAGGAGGTTGATCTAGAGGAGGGTGTGACAGGGAATGGGTAGGGTGCTGAGAGTTGACACAATGAGGAGGGGAGGACTAGGAGGGGTGGAGAGGGATGAAGGAAGGGGGATGTGTGTTGGCATGGGGTGAGGGAGAGTGGGAGTAGGTCCAGGGTGGGGGTGGGCATGGGTGGATGAAGGTGGTAAGGCACACAGGTATGTTGATGTGGGGGGTATCATCGATGAGGGAGATGGCAAGTGCCAAGTAGTAGAGTGGTCAGCTTATATGGGAGGTAGGTACCCATGGCTATGTAGGCTAGGGCCTTGGGAGGGATGAGGTTGGCCGAGTCGGTCGGCCTCGATGGTACAGTTGCAGAGCTGTGCACTTTGCTGATGGTACAAGGTTCAAATCCCGGGGATGCTTGGCATCTGATCTAAGAGCCTGAGGGGCTATGGAGAGCAGAAGAATGGAGGGTGAAAGGCCAAGAGTAGGTGTACAGCAGTGACTCCTAGTAGCCAATGGGGTCATAGAGAGCTTGGGAGGAGGAGGATGTGTGGAGGGCAGGTGCTGGTGGCTTGGTAGAGGAGGGCTGTGCACATTGGAGAGGGCAGAGTAGGAGAAAGAGTGGGAGGGAGTAATGGAGTGGGAGGGAGACTAGAGAGTCAGCAAGAGTAGGAAGGTCAGCAGGAGAAAAGAGCGTCTCAACTTTGTAGGAAGTATTAGGTGGGAAGTGCTCCCACTAGAGGGCAGTGAGTATAAGCTACAAATGGGAAAGTGGGGAATTAAACAGGAAGTCATGTGACATGGGTGGTTCTTAAATTGAGTGCCAGCTTTGGGTGGGAGAGTGGCTGGGGTGGGCGGGCTGTCGATGCATAGCATCGACGAGCTAACACCCCTCACAGAGTTCAGCTGCAGGAGGAGAGTAGTTACCTTTAGGGCTCTGGCGGACCTCACTACCCCTGCTGTGTGCAGGCTTCCATGGCTGTGTATGCTGCTGTGGGCTATGGTGCAGGCCTATGTAGGGGAACAGAACAAAGACATTCATTAGTATGCAGTGGTGGGAACTTGCAGGCCTAGTCACTGCTATTCTGGACACTGCACTCTATTGTGCATGCATGGACACTGCTCCCTACTGCGCATGCACCAAATAAGGTGTTCCCAAGGGAAGCTACAAAGCAAAGACAAGATGGTGCCCTGTAAGGCGTGCAGCAGGAGACGCCACACCACGCGATGGGTTCCAGGCAGTGTTCCAGGCCCAGGTAAGGACTTACTACAGCTAATTATATACAAAAACTAGCAGAATTAACAGCAGAATACAGCAGTAAACAGCAGTGATACAGAATTCCTGACTAGCTTAGCTGATGAGGATCAGAAATAGCTGCAATCTATACTAGCAGAGTAACACAAGCAAAATGGATGTAAACAGAGACAAAAGCAGTACTGGAGAGTTATCTTGTAGTTAAATATCATTGCAGTTTGGACACAGTGTAATTATTCTGAACATGTGATATGCCTGTAATCTAATGCATTTTGTATCATGGAACTAAATAAATGTGAAAATAACAGCTAATTATTGGTCAAAACACATCATGTGATGGAAAACTAGTGGGATTAATTCCTTAGCAATGCCTGCTAGTGCACAGTAGTTTAGTTGGGACCATGCTAAAGAATTAGAACATGGCTTGCATCGAGTTGGTAGCATGCCAAACTGTAAGTGGTCAAGCCATAGAAATCCTGTAGCTACCATGGGGACAGTGCTCACGCTCAACATGAACAAGCCCATTCAGATCGATGGTCGGATGCTGCTTGCTTTCTTGGATTATCTCCATGCCACCCACTGCCAACATGATTAAAAGTGTGCTGAGCACTGTTCTTGTTGCTTTGTCAGTATCGTGCACCATTGTCTTCCACCCACCTGCCCGATGGACCTCGGAACTCAAGCCATAACTGTAAGTTAGTCTTAGCAAAGGAAATAAGTGCACAGCTAAAATTAGTAGACTGTCACTGTATTTTGTGGGTGATACGTAAATATGCAAATATTGTACATTTCCCCACAATTCAGCACTGTGATGTATGACTACGATGTAGGAAAGAAGGCCAAGACATTACAACCGTGTATCACAACTAGCAAAGCTTGTCATTTTCTGTCTTTGAAAACTTAATGTAAAGTTCCTACATGTTAGAAATTCTCAGACACTACATTAATGTATGTCCACTGTACAACTTGCACGCATACGCTTGTAGATCTACTGTACACTGCATTTCAAATAAAACAAAAGTGAAGCATGGTTTCTAAAGTAACATTATCCTTTTTCCTTATTTTTTCTTTCATTCTAAGTTAAACAGTAGTTTTACAGTAGTAATCTTGCATTCGCCGGGTTACAAGTGCATTAATCCACTCCAGAGTCGGGCTCTACTAGGGATTAATGCTTGGTTGCTAGTTGGAGGCACTCAGCCTGTGGCCTCATGCCCCCAACCAGATATTAATTCCCTAGTAGAGCTCTCTTGCCATGGATTAATGCTTATGTATTTAATGCAATTTAAAGCAGTCATGTTTTTAGAAAGTGGAATACTGTGATGGAACTGAGGAGAGTTAAATCTTTTAAACTCAGGTTAGGTCAGTGTCTCCTAGCAAATAATATTATATGGCACAATATTTAATTTATTGAAAAACAGAAGGTCACAAGGAGAATACTTCATAGCAGAATCAGAATGCCTGGAAGAACCAAAGGTATCCATCATTGGCGTTTTGTTTCTTTCCGTAGTACACAAGTCCATAAATGTCTACTCTCACCACTTCTCATTAAAGAATAACTAGAGCTATCTGACATAACAGCAAATGCTGCAGCTGCCTGAACTGGACTGCAGAAAATGAACACAATTGGCCTTGTCCTTTTTGACTTTTTTGTCAAACATGCCCTATAGTGTATGGTGGAATGCTTTTCTACATAAAAATCCATACCTGCAACAGAGCTGTTGTGCTGCAATAGCTACATCATTCTGCTGTTGTGCTGCATCAGCTACGTATCTACTGCAGCACAACAGCAAAGGAATGTTAGTAATGCAGTCTCGAGATAAACATGGCATGATCAGTAGCACTGTGTGATTCAAACAGGAATTTGACAGTTCACACAGCCACATATTGATAACAATGGCAGCTGCGGTATTCTCAAAGGAGCTGTCAGACAGAGAAAAGTTTGTAAAAGATGAAGAAAATTCATGTACACTGAAAAATCTGAAGTGGACATGAAAGTGTTCAAAAGTTTCTTAGCTGCAGCTGGAGAAATCCACAAAATAACAGAAATATCAGTAAAGACCTAGGCAACCTAGTTGCTGAATTTATATTTAAAGTAGGCGGATAGATGGTGGGCAGTACAGACCAAGCACAAATCGTGGTATAACTGGCAGCATAGACCGCTGCCTTGTAAGAGAGAGATAGTTATTCAATATTTCATGGAAACACCTCCGACTTCCATGAAACTTTAGCAACACTAGCAGTAAAGCATAAGTATCTAAAGAAAGTGGGCAAAAGTAGCAAACTCTAGCGATCAGAAGCACTTTCCTAGACAGATATAGACCTGCTGTACAGCACTGGGACACTTGGCCTCCACAATACCACATCCTTATTAAACATGTTTTTTTCAGTAATGGGTTATTCTTTGCCCTCCCTACAGCTGAACAGTATGGGCTAAGATGGAGTGACCTGCAGCTCCTGACAGACACAGGCGGCACACAGTTTATACAGTATAACGAGCAGCAGACCAAAACAAGAATGGGTGAAAACCTGAGAGACATTCATGCCATAAAACCAAGGATGTTCACCAACAAAGACAACCCCAATAGATGCCCAGTAGCAGCCTTCATAAAATATGCCTCAGAGAGACCATTAAACATGCAGCACCCTGACTCGCCATTTTATCTGGCACCCAACCTATTCCACAAACAGGGAATGCCCAAGTGGTTTCGAGCAGTGGCTGTGGGTAAGAATAAAATCAGAGTGATGTTGCAGACAATAAAAAACAAGCTGGTTTACTAGAAGACAAAAGGATAACCAATCATTCAACTCGTAAAACTGCAATACAGAGACTTACAGATAGCGATGTGCCACCCACAGAGGTGCAGCATGTCTCTGGGCACCATGCGCTTCAATCAATAAATAATTATAGTGTCTTGTCCAATGAGAAAAAGAAAAGAAATAGTGTTATTTTCAGCAGTTCAACTGCACAAGCATCACCATCGTCTGCCTCTGAATGCCCAACCACAGAGACTGTAATTCAACCTCCCAGCCCAAGAAAGCTCAGAGTTGTGACCTGCCTAACTTCTCTTTCAGTTCAAACTGTATATTTCAGCAAGGCTTCAGTGTGAAAGTAGTCAACTAACTTAGTGGTCCGAGGATAAGAGTTGCAGTAATCTATGATTCGAGTAGTTCAGAGTCCGAATAAGGTAAGTGCTGCGAAACAGAAAACACTTCTAGTTTACAGGGTTTCATATATTTATGTCCTCTTCTGTTTTCTTTCCGCAGGGTCAGATGAAGTCATGTGAACAGACTGTGGTGTCATGCTCCTCCATAGCGGAATAGTTATAAAGACTTTTTGTGTGTGTATGATCAATTTATTTAGTTAGCAAGTTAAAACGACTGCTGTACCTGTATATGCTGCCAGACTCCCACAGTTAAAACCTCGATTCCACAGTGAGGCTTGAGTTTATTTCTCTTGAACTCTGTGTGTGTGTGTGTGTGTGTGTGTCTGGGGAGAGATAATGTCGTGCAGCAAAGCCGGACTACATTCAATAGCCAGAAAGCACACCATACACTCTACAAGACAATTTATGGTTCCTTATCTGCAACAGCTTGTAGCATCCCTCAAGGTTGCCATGTCAATCGAAACCTCTCGAGCTTCTCTGGCCTGTTTAAACAGTCGCCATGGCAACCTCTCTGCGCTACACAAGATTGTTGCAGAAAATGAACCATACATTATTCTCTGTATGTACTCAAGGGATAAAAAGAATTATCAATTATTACATTGATCAGTTTGTAATCTGACTAGCAAGCTTACTGTACCTTGAAGGAATCTGCAAGGGGCACTTTCTGCCTCAACAGGTCAGGTATCTTGGGCTCTTTGCAACCTAAGGAAAAAAACACACCTTTGAGTAATTTATTTATCTAATGTCCATGAGCCTAGACCATTGTTTTGGGATCAGAGAAGCAACAAACCACTTCTACTGCTAATCCTACTTTAAGCGTGGGTCCCATTATGTCTTCCCATCCTTCCGTTGATTGCAAGTACAAGGTAGAGTTTGAGTTTTAAACTAATCATACAGTATTTCAGTTTTGACATTGGATGATTGGATGATTTTATTGTTTATTTACACTGAAAATGTGATCTACATGAAGTATATAATAAACTGCTAAAGTAACTATTGAGATTTTGTGAAAGATACTATTAAAAAAACAAAATGGTGCTGCACTGTAAATAAAGTATGAAAATGGATTTTCTGAATCCAGCACAGAACTTGGGATTCAGATAGAAACATAGAAACTTAGAATTTGATGGCAGATAAGGACCGCTTATCCCACCCACTCTGCCCATTCTCTAGCTATTAAATAAGCTGCAGATCCTAGTTAACCAACAGCCTACTTCCTCCTACCCCCCACTATAATTGCCTTATGTCTGTCCCATGCATTCTTGAATTCTCCCACTGTTTTGACCCAGTGACTTCCTCAGGAGGCCATTCCATGCATCCACCACCATCTCCATGAAAAATGCTTCCTCACGTTGCCCCTGAGCCGTCCCCTTCTATCTTCAAATTGTGCCCTTGTTCTTGCACATCTCTTTTTCTGAAAGATGCTACCCTCTTGGACTTTATTGATTCCCTTGAGGTACTGGAAAGTTTCTATCATGTCCCTCTCTCCCTCCTTTCCTTGAGGGTATCGTATTAAGCTTCTTTAGTCTCCTTTTGTATGATTTCTGGTGCAGACCCTGCATGCACCATTTTAGTTGCCCTCCTCTGGACTGCCTGCATCCTGTCTATGTCATTGCTGGAGATGGGGTCTCCAGAACTTCATGCAAGTACTCAGATGGGGTCTCACCAACTGTCTGTACAGAGGGATGACAACTTCCTGTTTTCTACTGGTGATGGCTCCCCTGTGCATCCCAGTATCCCCCAGCCATCCTTACTGCCTTCTCACATTGCCTACCTACCTTTAGGTCATCTAATATCACTACCACCAGGTCCCTTTCCATTTTGTTGTTGTTAGTACCCCCCATTGTGTACTGTCCCTGGATTTTTGTTTCTCAGGTGCATTACTTTGCACTTCCTTGTATCAAATCTAAGCTGCCATACTTTGACCATTCCTCCAACCTTGCCAAGTTCCTTCTCATCCTTTCCACCCCCTTGTGTATCAACCCTGTTGCAGATCTTTGTGCCATCTGCATTGAGGCATACTTTTCTTCCAGTCCCTCTGCAATGTCACTTATTAAGACATTGAAGAGGACCAGCCCCAGTACTGAATCCTGTGGTAACCTGCTAGTAACCTCCCTTTCTTCAGAGTGGACTCTGTTTACTATTACCCTCTGCGTCCTGTTGTCCAGCCACTTTTACAGAGACTACCACCCTGGGACCCACTCCCAGGTTGGCTAACTTGTTTATTAATCTTTTGTGTGGGACTGTGTCAAATGCCTTGCTAAAGTCTAGGTAGACCATGTCCACAGCCCCTCCCTGGTCTACTACTTTGGTCACCTAGTCAAAGAAATCTATTAGTTTCATCTGACATGACCTTCCCACTGTGAATCCATGCTGCCTTGGGTCCTGTTCCCCACTGACCTCTAGGTACTTAACTATTCATTCTTTCAGAAGTGATTCCATAATTTTCCCTATAACAGAGGTCAAACTATCAGGTCTGTAGTTTCCTGCCTCTGTCTTGCTCCCATTTTGTGGAGGGAATCACATCTGTCCTCCTGCAGTCCTCAAGTGCCATGCCCTCCTCCCATGATTTGTTAAGAAGGGTAGTCAGTGGTGTCACTAGTTCTCCCTTAGTTCTTCTAGAATTCTGTGGTGAATCCCATCAGGCCCCATCGCCTTGTCCACCTTGAGTCTTAGGGTTCTTTTAGGACCCTTTCTTCCGTGAATGGACTGGTATCGACCCCCTATCCAGAGTGCTTCTATTGTTTGGTTTAGGTACGTCCCCTCCTCTTCTTTTGTGAATATTGAACAAAGTATTCATTCAGTATCTCTGTCTTTTCACTGTCACCCTCTGCCCACCCCTCTCCCTTTATTAAGCCTCACTATCCCTCCATGGTCTTTCTTTACTCACTAATGTACCAATAAAGGTTTTATCCCCTTCTTAACTGAGTTGGCTATCCTTTCCTTGGTTTGGGCATTTGCTATTCTGACTCTTTCCCCCCTTCCTGTTGCTTTAACTGGTACAGTTCTCTGTCCTACTCCTTCTGTGATTTCTTGTACTTTCTGAATGCTATCTTTTTCTCCTAACCTTCCCGCCACCTCTTTTGAGAACCATAGTGTTTTTTCCTTAGTTTGTTTTGTTTATTTGCTTCACACAAAGGCTTGTTGCCTCTGTGATGGCAATTTTGATTTTCCCATTGTTCCTCCACCCTCCTTCCTGCCCTGTTGCTAGTGCATTACTTGGGCACTCTCCCATTCTGCCAACGCCAGCACTCCAGAAGTCCAGTACCCTGCTTTTGTATGGCTTGATGCAAGTGATGACTCCATTACAGCAATTCACAGCAGTTACTGCACTTCATAGCTGCTTGTTTATATTATGGTTTTAGGACAGCAGAAGGCTATTGCCCATATTTGCTATCCCCACTTCTCCAGTGGAAACAACTTTAAAGGTTGTGGGAAGTTTTCCACATCAATGTTACACATGGCCTATTCAGATGTACTGTTTTTTTAATTATTTTTTAAACATTGTGTCTTTAAAACTCAGTTTTATTTAATGACAAAAAGTACAACAGTACAATGTTTTAGGTAATGTATCTGACATAAGAACATATATTTCTCATCAGGACAATAGCACAGGAATCATTACTGCTTGAGATTAGCATAACCAGGAGGTAAACACATCAGCAGGATTTTGTTGCAGTGTGAAGAAAACACCAAAACATATTTAATAAGCCAGTAAGCCATGCATTTACTTGGAGATAAACATACCTCAACAAAACTGAACATTCCTGTTACAGGTTATAGTTCGCTGTTATGCTAAAGTATGACATCCATAGAAGAAGTGAGGGTGAGGTTGGTGATTTCTGCCTTCCTCCCGGCATGTATGTGTGTGCCTTCCTGCTACTGCACCTCTCCTCCAACTTTTTCAATGGTCCTCTGATCCCTCCATTTAGAAATGCCAGTGTTTCCAGATATCCTCATGCTTTTACAATGTGAAATGAAGTGTAGCTATGATACCTTTTATTCTGCATAGATCACCAGTTCCATATGGTTTGGGGATATGCCTATTGACATTTGATTATGATGTTTCATGGCTACTATGCAAAGGACCCAAAACCACCACTTTGGGGCACTGTTACCCAATTCTGGAGCTGGTACACCCAAAACCAGGTGTGTGGAGAAGGGTGGTACACCCCAGATCTGATGAGGTGACTGGTGTATCTGAGTCCAGGAGGGGCTGACAGCCAGGCGCTCCCAGAAAATATGGAAGTGTGTTCCCACCTGACCATAACCTTTCTAAGATAGGTTTGAGGAGCTGTCCCCAAAATTTTCTGTTATGGTTGGAATATGAAAAAAAGCAGACTAAGCACTTCTCATGTCATCCAGGAGATGCTGTGACTTTCCATCCCAGGTCAAGGGTTTTGTCCAATGCCTTAGCTGTTAGAGGAACCTGTGATTCTAGCTCGCATTGGGCACTGGCCTAGATAGCTCAGGGAGTCTCTGGCATTTGCCTCACAGAGCTTTGTAGGCCCTCAAGATGATGCCTCCTATCCCCCTACTTAGCTACTCAGTACAGAAAATCCTTCAGCAGGCTAAGTTCTCTATCTACCTTCTGTACCAGGCCTTTAGAGGTAAGGTAGTGTCTAACTGGCAGGTAGCTAAAGATGTCCAGAAGAGGAGCCCATACTGTTGCTGGAGTTCCAGGAAAGAGACATAGGCACCTCTCTGAACAATGTGTTCGTACCTGGTAACAGACAGCCTGTTCCATCTTCAAAGGTCACATCTAGTCAAAGATGGAGGATCCTATTATTATTGTGAGGGGACCAATGTCATCAAGGGGCCATTAGCCATTCAACTTTCACGAGTATGTGGACTGTCTGCTTGGTCCAGGGGTTAGTGATTTCAGATCAAAGTCTGAGTGTCATTGGTATGTGTGGAGGGCATATAGAGGAGCTGGAAGATGATGCATTGCCTGGATTTCTAGTCAAACAGTCTCTCCTCATTGTTTCATCCAAGTAACCACTGGGGCTATCTGAGCTGCCAAATAATTAAAAAAACACAGCTGCTGAGAGCTCGAAATCTGCACGTGCTCACTCTAAAAACTCAAAATATGAAGGCACATATGGGAGGAGCACAGATGCATAATGTAAAAAGTAAAGTCAGCACACACAAATAAAGTGCAAAGCATGGAGCCTGCAGCTACAGGATCCCCTGTGGAATGTTGAACATGGAGGGCCAAGCCGAGCAAATTGAATTCTCCTGCCTGGAATCCAGCGGCTGCATCAGTCAGATGCAGAGTTCGACAAGCTACTACTGCAGAACAGGCAGACTTATAACACCTCTGATATTGATTTGGCTTTTAAATCTGCATTTCAACAGCTTGAAAAACTTAAGTTTAAAGAGATTAATGTGTACTATAATGAGTGTTTTTGAATGAATACAAGGCCAAAGGCTGGGCACCAAGAGGGCTACGTTTTGAAAACCCTAATGGTGGCTTTTTAAATGACCTTATCAAACAAGATGGGAACTGGCCTAACCTTGTGCTCTACTACTTTAGTGGACATTTTGGCTGATATGGATGCAGAACTGTATAATATGGTCTCAAAGGACATAGATGTCACGACTACTGAAGGTATGAAATATAAGAACATCAGCTCTTTAAAAATTATGAAACCAATTTGACTAAAAAGTTATTGTCTCATGAAAAGAAGTTATCAGTAGAAAGGAAATAAAACGACCAGAGACACTGGAGATTATGAGCTCAATCAAGTTTTCTCTTGGCAAAGACCTGAAAGAGAAGGAGAAGTAACTCCAGGGGTCACTTACAGTCCCATGGCAGCTCTAAAAGTACAAATAGAAACAAGAGCAAGAATAATTCCACCAAACGTCAGGGTAACACTATTAATAATGATACACATACTCCCAATCGAGCCAAGTGAATCTTCCATCAAGACAGGTCACTTTTGCACCCAATTCAAAACAAAATACGAAAAAGGAGGAAGATAAACAGTGGCAGGAGGGGAGAGGACAAGGCACTATAGCAGAGAGTCTGAGGAGCAAGACATTGAAATAATCAATCTATCTGATGTAACTTTAAATGATACTCAAATCGGCCTTCTTCAGAAAGGATTATCTTTTGTTCCTCGACCACCTGTTAATGAATTTAATAGTTATATTGACATTAAAAGCTAATCAGGAAAATCTGTTTGAAAAAAAATGTCCTCAGTGGCATCATACTCTGGAGTGTCCTAATGGGAATATAAATTCTTCAGTGGTGAATTTGAATGAGACATTGACTATCTTAGAACAGCTATGGGATGAGGCAAATGAACATAATGGTTCTGAGGGTCTCACTGGTGATAATTTATGTGTTCAATGATCAGATAAATCACCATTCAGGCCAAAATTAACATGTAATCCCCCTTCATCTATTTCATCTGCTATTAGTACTTATGAGTCTTTGGTGATGCAGGATTTCACTGCTTTATTTATGTCAAGTGGCCAGCAACACAGAATAATTTAACAAGTAGCGAGCAGGCTGCACTACAGGAATTAAGGAATTTAAAGAACATTGAAATAAAAGAGGTGGATAAAGGAGGAAAATAGTGATCATGAACAAAGTTCAATATGAAGAGGAAATTTATAGGCAATTGGACAATGTACAGTGTTATAGACATCTTCAAGAAAATCCTGTTTGGACTATTAAAGCTAAACCGGACAGTTTGTTGTTGATTCTTTTCTAAAGGCGTATTTCATCCAAGAGAAAGAATATATGACTGGATTTTCCAGTTTCACCTACCATATATAGTCTTCCAAAATTCATAAGGATCAGGTCAGGCCCCAGGATGTCCTATTATGTCGGGTGTGGGCTCACTCTCTGAGAAGGTTTCAACATTTGTTGATTATTATCTTCAGCAATTAGTAGTCCAGCAAAATCCTATCTTAGAGATTCAATGGACATCCTATCAAAAATAAAGGGCCTGACCTGGTCCTCAGAATTTATATAATTAACTGTAGATGTAACTAGTTTGTACACCTGTATAGCACATCATTTGGTGCCTCAGGCCCCAGAGTACCATTTGTATTCAAACAGGACTGCTGCCAGCTTTTCTCGAGAGTTTATTATGGAAGCAGTGAAATTCATTTTGTATAACAACTATTTTTATTTGATAATAAGTACTATTTGCAGACTATGGGTACAGCGATGGGGACCATAATGGCCCCATCCTATGCAAATTTATTTATGGCTTGTGGGAGGCACATTGATTTTTGAACCAGTTAAAAATCCATTTAGTGGACACATTACATTTTGGGGTAGATTTATAGATGATTTGCTGGTGGTTTGGAGGTTGATATTGCTTCTGCTTTGAATTTTGTGGATTTTCATAATAACAATGAAGTGGGGCTCAAGTTTACTTTTGATGTACCGTCTCTAAGATATCATTCTTGGACTTATATTTAGAAGGACAAGTTGGTGAGAAAGTCTTTAGTACTCTATATAGGAAGCCTATCTCTGGCAATATGTTATTGCATGCTACCAGTGCTCATCCCATGCATATTGAGAGGGTATTCCATATGGCCAATTTGTCTGCCTTGATGTACCGGTACTCACCTATGTGATTTTGAAAAGAGAGTAAGCTACTTAAAATAGATTGTTGGCTAGGAGTTACCCTGAGACACAAATTGAACAAGCATATAGCAAAGCAAGATTGCTTGATAGACATACACTTCTACAACCTAAAGTAAAAAGTAATGACAATCAACAACCTGTTGTCTTTGTGACTGAATATAATTGTGTTAGTGATCAAATAACTAATATTGTAACCAAACACTGGGGGTATTGCAGGCAGACCCAGATCCAAGAAATGTGGTAGGAGTAAACCTCTAGGGTGGGGTATTCAAAGGAGTTGCGATGGCACAACAGGGTTGCACCATCCGCAGCCCACCAATGTGTCCCGCACGATATTCAAATGGGCAGGTTGTGCTGCACAACCCTGATGCACCGGGGCACACCTGCAATGTATGCAGCACAAGTGCAGGCGTGCCCAATGCATATGCAGCTTTTCCGATATTCAGCCAGGGACGTGCAGTGCATATGCAGGCACAACTCCACCTTGCGCTGCTCAGGGGTGCAATGTTCGCCCATTCAAACAGGGAACAAGTCGGTGACACCCATAGGTGGGCTGCCATATTGCTGAGTGCAACACAGCAGCCACCTGCTGTGGGTGGCCACCGACCTCCCAAAACACTGCCCCATGCCCCCTGCCCAGGAAGCATTGTGTCCCCTGCCCCATTGCCCGATCGCAGGCATCAGTAAAGGACCTCCCTGGTGGTCAGTGGACCAATCCTCATCGCCTGATCACAGGCATGTATTAAAATTATCCCTGGTGGTCCGTGGACCACTATCCCCTACCTGATCATGGGCATGTAATGGAATACTCCTGGGGTCCAGTGGACTGATCATCTTTGCCTGCTCACGGGTGTTTGTCAAACTCCCTGGTGGTCAGTGGTACCCCCTCCATCCTGCCCATTAGTCCCCCACCTTGCACCCCGGTCAGCAGCAGGCAGCAGCTCCCCATCCACAAGCTGCCCACTGACTGACAGTGTACAGTAAGGGCTGTACAACTATTGATCCACTGCGTGAGCCAATGGGCGTGCAGACCATACTGTACTACACAGTCCTAGTATGTGAATGAATGCTCATTCACAATTTGGGATTGTGTAGTACTGTGTCTGCAGCATGTCAACCATGCAGTGGACCAGCAACATACAGCCCCTACGGTATCTTGTCAGTCGGCGGGCAGCAGGGTGGCTTTTAGGTGAGCTGCACACCTGCTGTTGACCGGGAGGGTGCAAGGTGGTGGGCTAAGTGGGCAGATGGGAGGGTACCACTGACCACCAGGGAGTTTGACAAATGCCTGCGAAGCTGTGAAGGTGATTGGTGCACTGGACCACTAGGGATTTTAATAGATCCCCACGATCGGGCAGGGTATAGCGGTCCACTGGATGACCAGAGATATTTTTAATACATGCCAGCAATCGGGTGATGGGGATCAGTCCACTGAACCACCTGGGAGTTATTATCCATATGCCCATGATCGGGCAAAGGGTAGGGTCCTCTGACCACCAGGGTGTTATTAAACATATGCCCATGATTGGGCAATGGGGAAGGGTCCATTGACCACCATCATGTTATTAAACATATGCCCATGATTGGGTGAAGGGGTAGGGTCTGCTGGACCACCAGGATGATATTAAACATATGCCTGCGAATGGGCGTTCAGGTGCGGAGCCCGCCGAGGGGCAGCAGAGTGTCGGTCACTGATGGCTGCAGCCCGGCAGGAGCTCCAGGTGCAAGTCACTGGGGATTGGCACACTGCATGCAAATGAGGCTATAGATGAATATGCAAATGGCCCCATTTTCACCTTGCATAGATAATGGCCTCATTTGCATGCTCAAGGCTGAATATCGCTGTTGCCGCGCCAGCACAACTGCACTTGGCGTCGGCACAGCCTCCTGCTCCCTGCTGCCACTTGCATTGGTGCAGTGCATGCACCCTCAGTGCCATATTCAATGGTGCTGAGCCATGGCGCAGCACCGCTGAATAGCACCCGACTATGCCCTGGCTCATCCCAGTTGTTGCACCCAGGCTTGCGCCCCTGCCTGGTGCAGTCTAAATAGCCCACCCACAGTGTCTTTAAAAGAGGAAGTAACTTATCAGACTTATTGACACAGCGTTTGTATATCAAACCCCAAAATGCAAGGACCTGGCTTCCTAATAAACCTTTGGGCTGCTTTTAGTCTGGTCACTGTAACATTTGTAAATTCAATCAACAAGGTGCCTTGTTCCAGCATCCAGTCCTGGAGAATAAGAATATTAAAATTTTTCATTTTATAAATTGTTCTATGACATTTGGATTCATATCATACAATGCACATGCCTGTGTATTCTATGTGGCAGGACAAAAAGGACATTAAGGGAGCGGATGCAGGAACATGTGCGTGCAATTTTAAAAGATGATCCCATTACTCCTATAAGGGTGCATTTTGAGACATTCCTCAAAGGAGTTCACAGTGTTTTAAATTTATGGGGTAGATCACATTAAAATAATGCTAGAGGAGGAAATAGGCTTAGTAAGCTGGCACAATGTGAGCAAAATGGATATATACCATGAAAGCCTTATATCCAACTGGCTTAAACGATTGCTTGGACATCACAGTGTTCCTTTAAGTTTTCTTTCAATCCCCCGTACCTCCCACATTATTTCCTTTTTCCTTCCTTCCTTCCCTCTTACCTTCCTTCCCCTCTTTCCCCATCCCTCCTTCCCCCTTTCTGCCCCCTTCCCTTGTCATTTTGGCACTGTGAGTCCTCCTCCTATATAAGTCATTGTTTCCGCTAAAGAAATGGAAGCTTAATATATGAGGTGCAAATTATGTATTATTTATTGTCTTTATAAGACATCTGCTGTTCTATTTAGTACATAAAATTGCCTGTCTGTAACTAAGTTGTAGCAGCAGTGATGTGTGCATGATTGCTGTTTTTTAAAAAGTTTATGATATGTTTTTCACTATGTTCTTCATTGAGATTTGAGATTAAAATGTGGATTACTGCATTGTTCCCTTAAATATGATGAAATAAAAGACAACATGATTACCACACAGGCCACTCCCCTGAGGAAGGGTCAGTAGACCAAGCGCGGGGATCCTGTAACCCACGGGCTCCATGCTTTTGCACTTTATTTGTGTGTGCTGACTTTACTTTTTACATTATGCATCTGTGCTCCTCCCATATGTGCCTTCGTGCCAAATATTATAGCCTGAAGTCCAGCATTGCTAGGCCTTTTCTTTTCATGTGAGTAAGTTAGAGCCTGCGGGTTGATTCGATAGTGACACATGGTCCAAACAAAACATATCAATAACTTTTCCAGGGGTGCCAGAATTTGGAATCTGAATCAGCAATGCTTGGAAAACAAATAAGAATCTGGGGAGTATATTCATCTTTACGGTGTCAATCCAGCCACCCAGGCTTAAGGGGAGGTAGTTACACTGAATAATATCTGCCTTGACCTCTTGTCTTATAGTTAAGAGTAAACAGCAAGGTTAGGTTAGGAGGAACACACACACTCTTAGGTAGTGAATCACATTATTTGTGGTCCATTTAAAGGGGCATGTGAGCCTAAACACTGCAGGGCATGTCCCTTCCAGGCATATCGCCTCTGATTTATCAAAATTTATTTTGTAACCCAAAACCATTCTGTACTCACCCAGCTCTGTTATCAGGGCTGTTAGCATTACAGAGGGTGTAAATTTCTGAGACATGTGAGAAAGAAGGAGTGATGGATTTCTGGAACAGCCTTCCAGTGAAGGTGGTGAGAGAGAAAATGGTGGAGTTCAAAAATGCATGGGATAAGCACAAGGGAATCCTAGTGGAAAGGAAGGGGTTAAGAAGAAAGAGCTGTAGATTGGCATGGTCTGCAGTAATAATGTAGCTAGGGAGGAATGAGCAGACTGGATGGGCCAAGCAGTCCTTATTTGCTGTCAGTTTCTATGTTTCTATGGTAGAGATGTTGCTGAGGAGGACAAAAAGAAGAGGGAATCATCTACCTATAATGACAGCATATGCTCTTGACCCTCCCCTTGGAATCCAGTGATATTTGGATTGCTTTGCACTGGTGCTGCCAGTGGCTCTATGTGGAGTGCAAATAATAGGAGGGAGAGGGGCAACCTGGCCTCATCCTTGTAAGAAAGAAATGGTCCAATTGCAAACCATTGACTTTTGCCATGGTCTATGTGGCCTCATATGGGGCCTGCATACAAGCTCTAAATTTGCGACCTACCCCCATCTCCTCCAAGATTCTGTAGAGAAATCCCTGGCTCACCCTGTTGAATATTTTCTCAGCATACATAAATACTGCCATAGTAAACTTTCAGGAGTGGTGCTGTCCAGAAAGAATATTGAGCAGTCATTTAACATTATCATGGAACATACACCACTGATTAAGCCCATTTGATTAGGTGAATGAGGTATCCCATCCACTTTTGAATCTGCCCCACAATGGCAGAAATAAATATCTTAAGATTTATGTTTAAGAGGGAGAAGGGTGCATTCCTGGCTTTGGAAGGACCAATATCCATTCATATTGCCAAAAGTAGAGAGCCCCTTATGTCACAGACCCACTTGGCATGTGTGGCAAAGCATAGGGGCCAGCAGTTTGGAAAAGGTCTTATAAAACTCAGCTGTTATGCTGTCTGGGCCTGGGGACATTCCTGGCTTCAACTTCTGAGCCGCAACCTGAATTTCCTACAATACCAGAGGGGTGTCTCTAACCTCTCATGTAAGCTTCTGTACTATAACTCTGCAAAAGAAAGTATCTGGGCATCAACCATAATCACCAGTTTGCCCCTGGGAGCACAGAGCTCTGTAAAACTTGTCGAACTGGTGAACTATTTTATCCGGGTCTGACTCATAATGCTGGGGAGATCCAGGATGGTGCAAGTGCAGTACTGCTCTTTTGTCTTCTCCTTCATTAACTGCCACACCAGCAGCCTCCTTTCCCTGTTCCCACCTTCACAGCAGTACTGACATAAGTAGCACAATCCCTCCATCTTAACTTCTAACAAGCCGTTGAGCTTGGCCCTAAATGATCCAATTTTCACTTTATCAAGCGTGATCTTGTGCTCCACCTTGAAGTCATAATGCCAGTATTCCAATTCCAATTGTTCTCTAACCCTGCTTTTCTTAACCTGAGAAGCAAAACTTACTGTGCAGCTGGTCAGCACCATCTTAAGGCCATCCCAGCATGCTGTCATGGTGGTGTCTCCTTTTGGGTTGAAGGTGCAGTACTACTAGTTTCCAGCATGTTTTTGTATTACTGGTTTATTAACAGTGAATCTTTTAGTTTCCACCTTGGGGTTTTAAGCACAGGAGCAATGGCCAGGCGGAGGACCACTGGTGCATGGACAGAGATAGTGATGGTCTAAATAGTACAGTGGTTGGCCACATGGAGCCATGCAGGGGACAGTAAAAGGAATCCAGATGGGAGCATGCCTAGTGTGGGGAGACCAGCAAGTGTGGTGTTGGGCTGAGGGGTTCTAAAGAGCCAAATTTCAGTGAGGCCTAGCTCTGGGGTTCAAACCCCAGAGACAACTGCCCACCCAAGAATTAGCATGACCTCCCTCGTCCGATTTGTTCATAGTCAGTTTCATAACACCGCTGAAGTCCCCCCACACCAACTACAGGTCTGAAAGAGCTGGGATGTGCACCAAAACTGTTGCTTACTTAAAACTTGCATTATCCTCTCTGACTCGGGGCATATATGTTAAGTATCGTATATGGAAACACCCTCCAAAGTCCCTTAATGCAAACAAATCACAAATCTCCTCATTTACTTCAAAGGACACTTTTGAGAATCAGAACAGCCACCTCACAGCAATGTAGGTGTGCCTCAAAAGTTGGAGGAATACACCGCACCAACCCAGGCCCCTTTCAGCTAGGCATGCTCTGACACTGTGACATGTGTTTTTTGTAGGAAGGCCAGCATAGCTTTATGTCTACCCAGTGCCTGGAGACCACTAGTGCATTTCACGGGCTGTAAAGATCCCCAACATTTTATGTAATAATCCTCTCATCAGCCATGATAACTTAATAAGAATCTGGTCTTCAGTCTTTGATGTGCAACTCTCTCCCGCTTCTTCACAGAATGACTTCCAACGGTAACCCAGGAAAATAACAAAGTAAGAACATGTAAATCTATGTACAGATATGCCCCAGCAAAAGTAGGATATGAGCTTCAAAAGGTCACTTGACCTCCCAGCAAATTGAGTTGATGGCAGTTTGTTTGTTGGGTTGCCAGCTCCAGTCCAACTGTGCCCCAAAGAAATACTGTACAAAATCACATATACCCTATGATACAAAGCATCATTAGATGTATATGCAAATCACCATGAAATTTTAGGCTGGTTCAGCTTTAGCCAACAATGCATGGTGCCAAAGGGCCTTTCACACAATCTGCAAAGGTGCAAAGAGAAGACAGACATGTGTTTCATCCTACCAGAACTCGTCAGTGTGCCTCATCTGTATCACACCGAGGGAAACAAACCAGAGCCCAAAGTTGGTCTTCAAGGTCTGGGTCATGGTGAGCCCCAAAAACAAAAACAAGTTAAAAGATAAAGAATCTCAGTGCAGAAGCACTGAGGCAAGGTTACCCAAAGGGCATTGGTGTGGGGGTTGCTTCCTTAAGCCCTGGGAAAGGTAATGAAAAGGTGGCTAGAAATGTATCTTTGAGGCACACAAGACAAGGAACCTCAATGCAGAAGCACTGAGGCAGGGGTTACCTCAAAGGGCATTGGCAGTCAAGCCAAGTGTTTAAGAAATACAAAATCACACATACCCCCATGGTCTTCTGTTTGCACTCTTTGCAGATTGTGTGAGAGGCCCTTTAGCACCATGCATCCTTGCTTAAAGCTGAAACAGCCTAACATTTCATGGTGATTTGCATGTACATCCCATGATGCTTTGCATTATGGGGCTTTGTGTGATTTTGTATTTCTTTAAATACTTGGCTTTACTGCCAATACTCTTTGAGGTAACCATTGCCTTAGTGCTTCTGCACTGAGGTTCCTTGTCTTGTGTGCCTCAAAGATACATTCTAGCCACCTTTTCATTACCTTCTCCTGGTGGCTCATGGAAGCAACCCCACACCTCTGCAGAAATTCCATTCCCATATTTTGTGTAAATTGCCCTCCTGGACAACTCAGCAGACAGTGAGACGGGTGCTATGACAGCAGGCAATTGGCAGTGGACCCTGAGCATCTCCACCTCCCCAGAACTGCATCTTGTAAAAGGATTGAATGGTGTCATGCACTTCCTGTGCCACCTCCCATACCCTGCTCCATGGGTCTGTCAAAGTGGGCCTCATTTGTCTCACCACAAATGGGCTGCCATGTGCAACAGCTTGCTGCACTGTTCTCCACCACTAGCAAGGCCCCACCAGTTTGGAAGTGGGAGATGACCCAAGCCCCAGACAATACAAAGAAAATTAAGTAAAAAACATTTTGTTGATTACCTTGCCACACCCTCGAGCTTTTGCCTGATCTCCTCTCAAGAACTTCAAGTGCATACCCTAGCAAGAGGAAGAGACACCAACTGCAGCAACCATCTTGTAGTGTGAGTTGTGTGCCTCTGTACAAGACAGAGGTATCCTTGGTTTACTTGTTAGGTGCATCACACTGGTCTACGGGGTACTATGGGCAAGTGTCCAGGGGTGGACCATGACCTATCTCTGCCACTTCCGCCCCAGTTCCACTGCCACTAGTAACAGGCCTTCCATGTTCCAGTGGACAACCTATATATTTTAGCTGCCCAAGCTACTAATGTCAAGCCATAATGCCTATATCACTGGAGAGGAGTTCCTGCATTCCTCAGCTGGGCCTCAACAACCACGTGAAGGCTAAATGTATATGAAGGAGGAGATACAGCAAAACTATCCATACAAAAATATTGGCTGCCAGCTGAGCACTGAAGCAGGGCCATGCCCCCAAACTGGGTTTTACCTGCCATGCATATATCAGCCAGCCCTAATAAGGTCACCTTTAACTCATTGCTTAGTATGCTAGTTTGCCAATCCTCCAAAGTGCTATAGGTCTCCTCTATGAGGAAGGCACTGCTATCATAGTGTGTGGTGTAGGGAGGGAGAAACAACCTGTTCAATACATTGCCCCTGACATTGGGTGAAGGAGTACTGGAGCCGGATGCCACTCCTGTCCTTGCAACCCTTCCATGTCTGTCCATCCCACCCCAGCACCCCACCAGAACAATGATCATTAATCAAATGAAGAACTCCTTCTGCAATGAAACAATAGTTTCAGGTAATCAGGTAATGATAAAGCCTAAAACAGAAGCAACTAACCAATAATATTATCAAAGGATAACAGTCAATGGCAATAGTTCAGTGCGATCCACCTTATCTGCCCTGTTCTGGTAAGTAGTTACTGTTCAAAGTACCAGCAAGGTCTCCTGGGGAAAAGGAATGTGAATGGGGACTCCATTAGTTCAGCTGTTTACATGTGAGTCCTCTGCCCCAGGCTGTGAGGAAACCAGTGCTTGGCTGGAAGTTGAGGGCTATGAAGTGGAGCGGAGCACTGCTATCTGCATCTCTTCCTGGTCTTCATGACCTGTGTCCATGACACAGAATCTGATATTATCTCAAGGGTAAGTCTGGCACAGCAAAGAGCTTTGTTGACAACCCCAACTCTTCAGCAGGGACATGGCCTTAGCCAAGGTACAAAAAAGGCAGGACTGTCCTTATTATGAATTTTAATTTGAGCCAGGGTGAATATTTGCATTCTAATGTCCTTTCTAGCAAGTCTTTGCAGATTGCCAGCAGGGTAAGGTGCCTGAGAAGTTTGAGGGAGTGAAGTCCTGCTCGAAGTATAGCTGTTTATCCCAAAACACCACCTCTTTTTTGTCCCAGGCCATTTGTAGAACTTTTGGTTTGGTTCTATAGTCAAAGAATTTTAGCATTATAGAGCAAGGAGAGAACTGGGGTTAGTAGGCTTTGGACCCAGCACTCTGTGGGTCGCACAATGTTCAGGGTTGTCTGCCAGCCACAATAATAGCTCCATGATAAGTGACTTCAGTAATGATTCAATGGTTCCCTGTTCCATTTCCTCTGGGAGGCCATACATGTGAAGATTGTCTCATCGGAGCAGAACTCAAAATCATCTATCTTCTCTGCTAGCTCTCGCTCCTGATGGTAAAGATATCTCAAGGAGGTCGGCTGATGATCAAGCACTGAAGGAGCCTCCTTATTCCATGCTCAAGGTCTGTTGTACATTGTGCCACTGCTTGGAGCTCCTTTTCTGTCTCCTCAGCTGCCTTTTTCAGACGTTCCAGTGTGATACCTAATTTTTGCAGCTCATAAAATAGTCTTTTGATGTGATGGTGATTTGCTTGCCACTATCCTCATCACTTAATGGCTAGTGGCTTCTGATGTGACTGTCTAGCGACTCTGACTACAGGCACAAATGTTGGGGATAGAGATGGGGAAGTGACTGTGAATTCACCAAATTCACAAAGTCTTGACCAGCGGTTGCCTTTTTGGTGAATTGATCAACATTCACCAACGAAATAGTCACTTTGTTGAACAGTTTTCCACTTTGTGGTAAAACATTGCAATTTCATGAAGCCAAAGTTCCTAAGATACGTGGAAACTTCGTGAAGATGAATTCTAGCCACTTTATGGTTTTTGCAGATAAAGTTTAAGTTCGCAACATCTCTAGTCAGGGCAAGCTGGCAAAGTTTTCTTTCAGCTTCTGCTAGTATTTCTTAACCCTCAGCTTGGTCAGCATCACTTCTCTGTTGTAGGTTGCATCCATTTTGATGTATGGCACTGCAGAGAGGAGGACTGATGTAGTTTAAATTGTCTGGGGAATGGGAGCTGAAGCAACTTACAGCCACATGGGGTAGAGGCAGAACTGGAAGTCTGAAACATTATTTGTACAGGGCTGTGTGGTTAAAATGATTTTGTTTATTTAGAACAAACATTGAAAAATGTTATACTGAGATGCAGCCATGCTTACATTTATGTGCTGTGTGTATTCCTCTTCCCTTGGTTCTTCATCACTAGGTGAAATGTACATGGAAACAGTATCCTTGTCCCTTAGAGTGTATCTGCTTCTGCTGTTTAATCTTTTACAAAAGCATTAACACATGCAGAGCATTTGTTGAGCTCTTTCAACACATGCCCCAGGAGTTGGACTTGGAAGAGGAAAGGTTATTTGATTTGATTAACATAGTCCTTGGCCTGTGCATCCTGGCACCACCCCACCACCAATTATTGGCTGAATCTTGATGGTGTTTTGTATTGCTTGGTGTAAAATGACACAGTCTAACTTCCATAGTAGTAGTTCATTCAGGAATAGTAATTGGTTTTAGTAACACAAGTGTTTAGCTGGGAGTAAGGGAACCAGAGTGTGGACATCAGCCAAGGGCTGGTACTATGCTTTAAAACATCTTGGGCTCAGTTTTAAAAGCCAACTTAGATTGGTGCAGTGTGGTGAACTGCCACCCACGGCAACTAGGGGTGCCAGGGACCCTGCACCAGATTTTAAAGAACAGGGGTCCCTGTGCCAAAGTCCCAGAGTTTGCCACAAGCCAACCCATGCACCAACCAAGCAATGCATAGAAGGGGAATGCTGCAAGCTGTGGCACAGGCCTATGGCAGAGGTGTGACTAGTACAACAACTTGCCAGCAGGTCACCCAGGGGCTGGGCGGGTTGTGCCGGATGGAAATGCCTCATGTGGGGTGGAACAGGTCAATGGGTGACACTAGCCCTCAACAGGCCCTGTGCACAGCTGCCACCAGACAATGTTGGCCCATGTAAGGGACAGCTTCATCTGTACCTTTACCTGTACCACCATGTGGGGTCATAGAGGGTTCCTACCAGTCATGGACCCATGACCACTCAAGCAGTGGTCTGGCAGGTGTGGGGGGCTGTGTGGGTGCCAAAGGGGTAGGGTCACTCCTCATCCAATGATGGCTCCAGGAGTGGCCCATGGCAGCTAGACCAGCTCCAGACTGCACCACAATGGTGCAAGACCCTTCCAGCATGGTGCACCAGTGGGTCATCACAAGAATGGCGCAAGCCCAGTTGTGCAGGTGCCCCCCGGTAGCGCAAGGTCCGTGCAAGGAGCACTTTGCACCATTTCTCCTTGATACAAACCCCTTGCACCAGTAATCATTTTAAAATTTGGCCCTTGTATACAGCTGGTGTGAAAGCAGGTGGTAAGTCTATCTGAAAGGCAGAAGGGAGTTATTTGTACAGCTAGTACTGAGAGAGTAAGCATGTGAATGGCAGCAAGGGACAGGTTCTGCAGTTTAAAGAAAAACTCTATTGTAGTATTGGGCTGGAAGAAGGCAGTCTCAAAACCAAAGAGAACTGTAGCCAAAAGTATTTGTCAGAAAACCTGTTGGGTACTGTAGTGCAATTTTCTTATTCATTGTGCATAATTTCAGTGTTGTGGGAAAACACTGTGGCATGTAAAATGGCTGCTGTTTACTGCTGAGAATAGGATATGATTACTGATCTCTGATGAGGTTTAGGACGAGGATGACTGTGCATTGCAGAGGCATTGTTAGGGAACAAAGATTTCAGGCCCTAGCCCTCAAAGGCTGGGGGTAGGCCATATCTATTCTTATAAAATGATTCATTTCAGTAGTTCTGTGGAGGAGAGGTTCATGCCCTTATGAAAACATCCAGGGTTTAAACCCTGAGACACTTGTCTAGCAATGCCCCTGGTGCATTGGGCTATTTTAATGTATGACCATGTGATCTTTTTAACCAACTGTACGTTGGCCTTTTAAATACCCATCTTATAATGAACTCATAATCCTATGTGACATAAAAGTTTGTTGCTGTGGAAATTATTATGTTGTCACAGAAAACTGTTACTTCAGCAAAGTTGGGCTGATTGACTGTAGGGGACAGGTTACTGTTTGATGTAAAATAACCAAGGAATGACTAAAAGGAATCAAAATATAGAAACATTATAAAATATAAATTGTATTGTGTCTAACTATTACGCTTTCCAAAGTTTTTCCAAACTTGACGACTGCCCTTCAAGACATCTTCTTTCCAGTGTGGCTCTGTAAAGATGGCCCATTCATACAGAGATACAAAGCAACAGTGTGAGTAATTACAAAAGACATTACAAATTACAAAAGTGCGATATGGCAAATGGAAGGTTCAGCCCCACAGAAGTGAGACAATTCTGTTGCAATAAATTAAAGCTAAAATAATTTGCTTTTAACTCTAGAAACACTCATATATGGACTTGAGATTTTCAGTAGGGAGCCATTCAAACACAGTTCTACCTTCTAAGGGCTGCTCAGTAAACACTAGATGCAAACATCTCTGAGGCCAGACAAGTAAAAGGCCAGGGGTTCTAGACCCACATCAGGAACTTGGGTTAGTACCCAGTTTTGACACTGTAGTGCAACATGGGGAGTGTGCCATACTGCTGAGGTGTTGTTCTTCTTATGAGACTTTAAACTAGAGATGTGTGAAGCTGGCAAAATATAAATTAATTTGCAACGTTTGTGAAATTCACACACTACAGAGTGTCAATTTCGTGTAGTTTTCATCAGCCAGTGGCACTCTTTTAGGTGAAGTCTTGAAAATTCACCAGGAAATTGCAACTTTGACATGACTTTGTCTGACTGTGCCTGAAAGGGTCACTTCCCAAGTAAAATTCACTGCAAAGTGGCAAAGTGGGTAACTTGTAGTTTTTGTTACGGCAAATTTCACAGCTTCATCAGAACTTTGCAGGCAAAGTAAAACTTTGCCACATGTCTACATTAAATCAAGATTCCTTCTGTGTTGGCTGTCTAGGTGGAAGTCACTGATCATATGGCACTTATAGTAACAGCAGGTGATTTTCCCCAGTGTGGTGACCAACATACCCCTGGCAGTAAAACAGGTCCATGTGACCCCTGCTGGGGGATCTAGAAGACAAAGTGATAATAGGCAATTTAAGAATAGACACTATAAAACAAAACAGGTGAAGACTGAAAGGAGAAATACAGTTGGAGTGAATAATCTGAAGATTTCTCAAGTAGGGTCTAAGTAACTGGACACAGTAGCAAAGCTGAAAGGTGATAAGTGTGTTGTGGGGGGATGGATATGCACACATAGCTGGAATGCCCATGAGAGTATGCTCACCCATGCCCTGAATGGAAATGTGTGCAGGCATATCCACACATGCAAACATACCACACATGCATGAAAACAAAGAATGGGGAGGGATTACAAGGACATACTTCAGTGGTAAACTATAAGGTGGCTAATGGCTAAATGATGCTTGAAAATAAACCAGAGGGCTGCTAGGAGCCTAAGTGTATGATAAGCTTGGTTTCTGTGATTTGTTTTGGTCAGCATCTTGGAAACCATACAAAGGACACAAAAAATCATTGATGAAGGTAAAATAGGACACAAAAGTTTCAGTAGAAAGGGTCTGTAGCATTTGAGGCTAACTAGCACATCCTGGTTGGGATCCTGTATATGGGAACCCACCATTGGTTTTAGCACATAGACTGTATCACTAGCACATCTGTGATAGGAGGTTGCACCAGTTTGCTGGCAATCTGAACGTGTCTAAACTTACAGTTTATAGCAGGGAGGGTGCTGACAATCCACCTTTTGTGTGTGTGTGTGTGTGTGTGTGTGTGTGTGTGTGTGGAGTGTGTGTGTGTGTGTGTGTGTGTGTGTGGTTTGGAGACATTATAGGACTGAAGTCAAAACTTATTCATGTAGAAGAGTGCTCTACAACAACAACAAAAACAATCATGTGTCAATGCCGAATGTTGTCTTGCTGGCATTGGCATTGGTAGTCAGGAGTTAGAGAGATACATAATAGGAATGGCAGTGAAGTAGCGAACTGACGCCAACCCACCCCACCCTGCAGAGACTGACAGGTATTGGGGTGTGCCTTTGGGTTATCGACCATAACGCTCTTGCCATTTCACCTCACCCTACCCTGCAGACTCCAACAAGTGTCGCGTTGTGCCTTGGGGTCATTGGGCCTTACGCTCACCCCATTCCATAAGGAAATACATTGAGATGGGTGCAGTATAGGAGAATGGGGTGAACTTTGTGGCTGAATAGTCCAAGGCACACCTTGATGCCTGTCACTGGCTGCAGGGTGGGGGTGAAATGGCATGAACATTACAGTCGACAATCCAAAGTCACAACCCTGATGCCTGTCAGTCTCTACAGAGGGACATCATGGTTAGAAACCCTAATGCCCTGGCGATTGTTGGTATTTGACTCCAAATTTTCAACATGGGCTTTTGTAACCCCACCTCATGAAAGCATTTGGGACCTCCGCTCATAAACAGTGGCACTGTGATTTTGTTGATCTGTTCCAAACGTTGCTTTCCCACAGTGACCAGCGCCATTCTGTGCCAGATGTTAGAAAACACATTTTGGACAGGATGTGAAAATGACACTGTACCATTCATAAGGAGGTGTGAAAAATGGCAATGTTGAAAATCTAAAGTGAAAATATTAAACATTCTAGAAGTTGCAAGCATGCGTGGAAACTGTGCAATGCATGCTCATAACACGGTCATTTTGTGGAATTTTTCACCAAATTTTCAAAATAGGCATTTTGGGACCTCCACTCATGAACAGTGTCACTGTGATTTTCTTAATCTGTCCCAAATGTTGATTTCCCACAGTGATTACGCCATTGTGTGCCAAATGTTCGAAAACACATTTCAAGGGATGTGAAAAATTACACCTATACTGTTCATAAGGAGGTGTGAAAAATGGCAATGTTGAAAATATGGAGTAAAATATTACAAATTCTCAAGGTTATGAGTGTGCATGGAAACTGCACAATTCAACTTTGTAACACAGTCATTTGGGATTTTACAAATTTGCAACATAGGTTTTTGGGAGCCCCACCTATGAACAGTGACACTGTCATTTCATTAATCATTCGTAAAGGTGATTCCATGCAGTGACCATGAAATCACCTTTGGGACCGAACAATGATGTGACAGTGATCAGTTCATAAGGTGGGGTCCCAAGAACCCCATGTTGAAAATTTGGATCCAAAAGTCACAAAATGACTGAGATATCCACCTAAGTTGACCCCTCATTGATGCCATTATGCAGCTTGCCGTGATTTTCTTCAGTTCACGATCGGCTTTTGAAGAGTTCAGGCATCTTCCGGCTCTACTGAAGATTGTCACACAGGGCTCCAGAGGTAAGTATGAGGGTGAGCGGGTGTGGGGAGGTGGGTGCACAGAGGGTGGAGTGCGGTTGAGGAGGGGTGCACTGACTCAACGACAGACCGCTTTCTTATCTTCAGGAATGGACATCGTCGGAAGGTTTTCTTTATTTACAGGTGAAATTAAACAACTGTTAGGCATACTGGGGTGAGCTCCCAGTGTGCCCCATGACTTTGGGAGATGTTGGCCACACTGGGTGGGCTCTCAGTGTGGCACACAGTGGGTGTGGGGTGGGGCAGGGCAGGAACATGCGAAGCAGTCGGCTTCAGAACACATGCAGGCTCACTGGGTGGGCTTCCAGTGTGCCACACAATCTTGGGGGCATTATAAGCGTGCTGACAGGGGACTGGGCACCCCTGAAGTCTGCTTTCTGGGTATTGTGAGAGGTGGATGGCGCAGCCGCCACCATGTTTAATTAAATGTTTCCAGGCAAGGCATGCTCTGCAATGTTGGGCGTTACCTCATTGCAGCGGCAAAATTATTTCAAGTTGGTGTACGCTTCTCAAGGGCTGCCATGGACAGTATCTTATTCATTGATGCCACAGAGACCAGCCTAAAAAGCAGTGGCGCCACTGGCCTGTCTGACTGCACTTACACAACCTGCTACTCCAGCAAGCTGTCACAAAATGTTGCTTCGCTTTCGTGTGCAAGACAACATAAAAATAAATAAATAAAATAAAACAAGGACTGCATAAGTTCTGCATTGCACAGGTGCATATCAGTAGCAAAACCATACCCAGAAGAGTTCCATGTGAAACCAAGTTAAAAGTTATTGCAGGCTCTTGAATTTTCTGCTGAAGCCAAGTAGCTGCAACTGAATATACAGTATGCTATCACCATTGTGACAATACTTTGTAATGTTTTTCTGTTTTTTTTAATTAGCTCTATCTGCTGTGGGAAAAGAGATGTGCTGGGGAAGTTAGATTAAAACTGTTGCCAGAAGAAAAGCAACTGCCCCTGTGAAGTAATTACAGTCCCTTGGTCCTGTAACAATGGGACCCCAGATCAGTTAACAATGGAGCTTCAAAGAGGCTGAGGTCTTTCATGTCAGGAAACGGTCCTGGCCATACATTCACCCTGCTGGGCAGACAGGTCTCAGAACAATAAGAGGGTTTTGTGTCTGCAAACTCCAAAATTCTGGTTTAGGCTGCACTCCAGAGAGGTGGTGTCTTCTGGAGTCAAAGAACTTGTCATAGAAACATAGAAACACAGAAACATAGACTTTGATGGCAGATAAGAACTGCTTGGCCCACCCAGTCTGCCTATTTCCCTACCTATTGGATAAGCTGTAGATCCTAGTTTTACCAACAGCCTACTTCCTCCTACCTACCACTAGAATTGCTTTATGTCTGTCCCATGCATTCTTAAATTCCCCACTATTTTGACCCCATGACCTCCTCAGGAAGGCCGATCCATGCATCCACCACCTCTCCATGAAAAAAACTTCATCATATTGCACCTGAGTTGTCCACCATCTATCTTCAATTTGTGCCCCCTGTTCTTGCATATCTGTTTTTCTGAAAGATACTAACCTCTTGGACTTTGTTGGTTCCTTGAGGTACTTGAAAGTTTCTATCAGTGGATGGATTTTCAGGGAGGGCGCAGTACCTGCCCACAATCTGTGGAGCCCTTGGGTATGGGAATCAGGCAGGAGGACCCCTCTCCTGATCCCATTTTGCTCCATGGCATCTCCTAGTCCCAACTACCCCTATCTCCCTCCTTTCCAGTCTCCTACTCTGTCCAGCCCATCCATCCCTCGAATGCCTTCTCACTATCCCGCTGCACGACACTTACTAAAGACATTGGCAGATAAGCGGGGACAGTGAAAAGGATGGAGGCTCTGGAGCAGAGCGGAGAATAGAGCCTGACTGTCGTAAGGCCCTCCCAACACATCTTAAAACAATCAATAAATAACCAAACAAATAAACTAATCAAATTAACTATCTCACCTTCAAACCCAACCCACCCTCACGCAACAAATAATATTATACTAAAAACAAACAACAAAATTATGACAACAAATAATAAACAAGCAAATTAATAAAAATATAATACTACAGCAGGTTAGGGGAGATACAATTGCCATATCCCATTTGTTTTCTCATCACTATAAGGACAACAAAATCCCTCAGGAGCTCATACCCCATCAACAATGGCCTGGTATTGACCCCCAATCCAGTGTGCTTTTATTATTAGGTTTAGGTACCTTCCCTCCTCTTCTTTTGTGAATACTGAGCAGAAGTATTCTTTCAGTATCTCTGCTTTCACTGTCACGCTCTGCCCACCCTCCGCCACTCTCACTATCCCTTCCATGGTCTTTCTTCACTCCCTAATGAACCTATAAAGGTTTTATCCACCTTCTTAACAGAGTTGGCCATTTTTCCTCAGTTTGGGCCTTTGCTATTCTGACTGTCATCCTCACTTCCTTCTGCTTTAACTGGTACAGTTATCTGTCCCACTCCTTCTGTGTATCCTTAGTCTTCCTAAATGCTATCTTTTCTCCCTAACCTTCCGTGCACCTCTTTCGAGAACCATCGTTTTTTCTTCATTTTGTTTTGTTTGCTTAACACATAAGCTTGTTACCTCTGTGATGGCAGCTTCGATTTTTCCCCATTGTTCCTCCACCCACCTTCTTGCCCATTTCCTAGTGCTTTTCTGAGGCACTCACATTTTACCAAAGTCAGCCCTCCTAACCCCAATACCCTCATTTTTGTGTGACTTGACTTTACAGCTGTGTTTATCATGAACCACACTGGCTGGTGGTTGCTTGTTCCCAGATGGCTACCCTTCTTAATACCAAGATCTCTCTCCATCCCCATTTGAGAGTACCAGGTCTAAGACTGCTCCTCCCGAGTGGGTTCCAGTACTAGCTGTCTGAGGCATGCCCCTGTAGAGCATCGAGAATTACCCTGCTCTTGGATGTGGCTGCAGCAAAAGTGCTCCAGTTAAAATCTGGCATGCTCAGGTCCCCATCAGCATTATCCCCTTTTCTGCCATTCTAAGGATGCCTACTATCATTTCCTTGTCCATTTCTTCCTCCTGAGATGGGGTCTGTATACAACCCCATACAGATTGTAGTGCCATTTCCTGTATCCAGGGTGACCCACAGTGCCACCTCTCCTCCTGATTACCTTTTAATTATGTTTCTTTGATCTGTTCCCTTACGTTAAGGCTACTCCTCCTCTTTTACCTTCCCTGTCCTCCTGTAGCTTGTGCCCTGGTATGTTGACATCCCAGTCATGTCATGGTTCTCTGAGCACCATGTCTCTGTGACTGCTACAATATCCAAGTGGCCCTCATCCATCAAGGCCACTAGTTCAGAAATTTGTTACCCAGACTATGTGCATTGGTACTCATGCCCTCCATTTTTGATAGCCTTACCCCTTTTAGCTCCATCCCTGTCCTTACTGTCTTTGCCTTTTCCTGTTCTGCTCCCTATCCACTTCTCTAACTTAGTGTTTACCTCACTACAACTCTGTTTTGTGGGGAGGGTGGCTGGAATTTCCATGCCTCTTCAGTGCTTCCCCCTTAGCTAGTTTAAATGCTTGCCAATGAAGCATTTAAACCTATACAAACATACAAATCTGCCAGCAGAACAGACCAATCAGTCTATCTAAATCTGCCTGAGTGTGCAGCTAGCACCTGTATTGCAGCTGCATCATATAGGATCCTGGTTCCCTCCTGGACAAATGCAGACCATTGCGCCAGTATAGGCCTGCATCTCTCCAGATGGACCCCAGTCCTCAGTGAAGTCAAAACCCTGAGCTCTACACCATTCATTGAATCTTGTGGTGCAGAGTACCTAGCTTCATCCATGCCATAGACAGGCAGCACCTCCGAGAAGATTACTGTGCATGCTACTTGTCTAAGGCCCTCCCAAATATACAAACTCCTCCTGCACTGCTCTGATCATATTCCAGTCAGGTCATTTGTCATAGGTGGACAGTGAGTCCAGCTCCTCTCCCGTGCTGCTGTTCCCATGATCCTGAGGATTTGCTTCCTGTCCCTCACCACCATGGTACAAAGCAGGCGCCACCTTCCCTCTCCCTTCCCCAGTTCAACTCTTCTAATGATTGAGTCCCCACCTGGAGTTGTTTCCTTCCCATATGGGATCTTGTGCCTCTCTCCTCTTTGTCTTCTTTGTGAGGTTCCCAGCATCCTCTTTGGTCTCCACTGTGGGTACCTCCATAGAGGACCACGCTCCACCAGAACAGTGTATGAATTGTGGACATGTACAACTGGAGGGATGCACCTCTGATCCACCATCCTTACCCTCCCTGAGCCCACCGTGGTCCAATTGCTCCTTTTCTTAGCAACCTCTGAGGCAGTGGCAGTGGTTCTGGTGGTTCCTAGGTGGGGGAGGAGGTTTTCTGAATCCTCACCAGGTCAGCCTGGAGACAGGCATCCTCCTCCCTCAGATCAGAGGTGCCTGCAAATAGGGCAACAACATCGCAGCCTCCAGAATGTCTCCTGAAAGACTGCAGCCCAACAGCCAGTGAATTGCACCATTCCACATGTCTCTCTCCTTCCTGTTTATTTTTCTTTTTGTTGGTGTGTGGCGTGTATGCATCTACCCCTATGCAGTGTGCAGGACTGTTAAGGTTATGACTTGTGTATGTCCTTTGCCTTTTGGGAAGTAATGTCAGAACCTGTGGTGTAAAGGAAATGATGCGCTTGGAGTGGATGGGGTGAAGGACAGGGTGGGCAGGACCAAGCCTGTGCCCTCCAGAAACAATCAGCTACAGCTCTGACCCACCACCCGGTGATGTTTTCCTTCCTTTCAGCAAGACAACCTGCACAATTTAAAAAAAGATACCCTGCAAAAACATTTCAATCAGAGTAAAATAAAGCAGTAAACTGTACAACCTGTAAGCACAAAACAGTAATAAAACCTGTAAGCACAGCTTGTAAGCTCAAAACAAAATAGTAGCACAACAATAACTCTGCTAACCAAAAGATGCCTTAAGGTTTTCCTTGCTCTGTTAATGTTGCTCCTTGCTCTGTCCTTTCAAGAAAATTGCTCAGGTGAAGCTAGGTGCTTTATGCAAGCAAATCTAGTCTTCATCACAACACACCAACTAACTGGACCTTTGAAATTTTCCTTCTGTTGGAAGGTACTAAGCCTTTGTCAGCCCACACCCCTCTTCCCCAGTAATGCTACTAATCGCCCAGAAGAGCTGTGGAGGAAAAGTAATTAGCTCCTTCAATGAGAAAGAGACCCACAATACCTTCAAGCCCCAAAACAACAACCTGTAAGCACAAAAATTGTAGTAAAACAGTAATCTTGCTTAGCCTAAAGATAGACTAAAACAGTAATAAAACCTGTAAGCACAACCTGTAACAATTTAACAGAAATATACCTTGCAAAAAAAATAATATGTGAATCAGAAGAAAGATAAAGCAGTAACCTGCAAGCACAAAACAGTAACAGATGTGTAAGCACACTCTGTAACAATTTAGCAGAAAAGAGAAAATAAAGCAATAAACTGTAAAACCTCTAAGCACAAAACAAGAACAAAACCTGTAAGCACAACCTGTAACAATTTAACAGAACTCTACAATGTCAGAGTGATAAATGCGATGATGCAGCGGGAGGGGCAACTTAAGGCTTTTCAAGTGGAGGCTAGACCTTAGCAAGTTAGTTAGGTTGGGACTCCAAGAAGATACCATCTAAGGTTAAAGTCTGCCCTGATTCACTAAGGTCCTGTGTGGTAAGAAATATTTTTACTTTGCTAAGAGTTAAAGAAAGTTCCAATATAAGGAGCTACTCACATATTGTGGTAGCTGCCCTCAGCAACAGTTATTCTAGCCATGTTTTAATTAATAATTGTAGCCCATATCTTGTTAGTCAAGCGGTGTCCTTCCTTACTGTCCAACTGGCCATCCTGAGGCATAAAAAGATAGGAAAAAGAAGCCTCATTCACTTCAATGGGGTGCACCAGCATTCTCCCTGGTCACATGTCTTTATGTGCTGAGTGCAGGGATATGGCGGCAGGACTGGAGCACTTAGAAGTGATCGGAAAGACCACCTCAAACAAAAGTTACAAGTGAAATTTCAAAGGTATGGACTACAATTATTAATTAAACATAGCTAGAATAACTTTGTTAGCGATGGCAGCTACCACATATGGGAGTGGTAGCTGCTTTCAGCTAGGTGAGAAATTTACTTTAAGAAGCTATAAAAATAGTTTTTCTATTTGCTTCTTCTACTGTGTGCAAACCATTTTCTTCTTCTTGTATGTAGTAACCCTGTAGTATTACATATTGTGATATCCTGTAGATACTGTAACTATTGTGAAGTAGGAAATATTTTATATTTCATGCCTCTGTGGCTGAATCTTTTGGGGAATACTTAACTGTAAAAATACTGACAAGTTCACGATCCTGCTCTGAAGGGGAAGAAGGCTACAGTTACCATATTCTTGTGACAAGGGAAGGCCATTTGCCCTTAGCCAAAGAAGCACTGTACTGAGTGAGCTGTGAATCTGGCAGAAATTGAACCAAGAAGGTCTCTAGCAAGGAGAATCACTTCTGAGGTAGCCTTACAGGTGTGGAGGGCTGAGAAAACTGAATACCTGTTTCAGACTGTGCCTTGAATGTGGACAGACTGTGACACCATGGATGCAAACATAGATTTTAAGATAACACTGAAGCAAACCATTCAAAAAGATAACCAGACCCGTAAGACTTCAGAGGTTTGTTTCTTTTCAAATGGAAGAAAACTTTGAGGTGAAAAAATAAAGTTCAATTGGTCTAAAGTAAAAGCGAATTATTTCACTTTTAGTCCCCATGGTTCCCCCTACCAAACCCAGATGATGAAGACACTATAACTGCACCCTTCCTTTGGCTGGAAGGTGGGCAAATGGCTGCCCTTCAAGTGGATGATGTGTAGCCTAGAGGTTAGAGCACTGAGCAGTAAACCTGGAGCGCAATAGAACTTGGTTAAATTCTGCAACTGCAACTTGCATATAGTGTGACCCTGAACAGGTCAATTAACCTCCTTGTACTCCTGGGCCACACCTGGAAAAATGAGTTCTATAGAAAAAAAGAAATGGGGTGTGTGGCAAGATAAGCCTATATCTTTATTAATGTTCCTATGTATGCGCTCTAATGTAATTCAGAGTTAAGACACTGTCTCTTTGAAAGGCCAGGAAGCACTGAACAAAATCACACACATTTCTGTTAAAGCCAGCTTAGGTCTGAGATTTACCTAAAAAGGAACAGACATGTTTATGACCATAAAGTCATAACTCTTGGATCAAACAGTCAAACTGGACACTTAGCCTTCTCATAACAGGAAAAGGCCAGAAGGAGACCAGCTCAAGGTCAGCAAAACCAGGTATTCCAGTGGGTGTCAGACAGATAAGGCATACTGATGAGTCCTGGTAGGAGACGAAACAGTCTATGTCTTCTGTTGGCACCCTTTCAAACTATGTGAGAGGCCTTTCGTCTCATGCATTTCTGTTTAAAGTTTAACCAGCATAAGATTCTGTGGTGATTGCATATGCAGTCCATGATGCTTTGCATTGTGGGGTCATGTGTGACTTTGTATTTCTTCAAAACCAGGTTATGCAGAAACCAGATGTTACTGTGGTTCCATGTCTAACCCCTATGACACCTGCAGGACGAGGTGAAACTGTTGCACCCAGTCTTCTTTGCATGGCCAGAGTGGAAAAGGAGGGGCTGAACATAACCTCACATTGTTATGACTGTGGGGGCGGAGCCTACAGGGTAATGCATGTACAAAAGGAGTGATGTCATGTTTTCTGTCCATGGAACTGACTGAAGGTGTAAATAGTCTCCTCCACCTCACCCTTCTCCAAGAAATGTTTTCCACCCACAAATAAATATGCTTTCATGTTAGTCAATGGTTGCAGGGTACTATTTTCTTTTATAAATGGGTGTTACATGAACTGAAACCTGAGTAGTCAGAGGCAGCATTGTTTTTGGGGAAGTAAGGTCCACCTCACCTCCACCCAAGAAGCTCCAAGAGGTCCATCCCACCTTTTTATTCATGTGGGAGGGGCATGAGGTGGAGCTATCATCCTGAAAGAAGACTCCCATGTTTGGGATGTGGGCCAAGGAACAGAACAAGTCTGGAGTCCCTGCATTTTGTTAAGGACTAGAACAGAAGATGGTTAAAATGCCTTCAAACTGACTTAAAACCCTTGGAACAAATGATTACCAGAGTCACCTGGTGTCTCAAAAGGAAACACTAAGAAGTGTCTAAAAATTAAGGAAAATAGACAGCTTTCAGGTATTTCTTACACATTTATATACTAAAAAACAAAGTTCAGCTTTTTGGATTAACAATATTGTTTACCATAAAATACAAAATCACACATGCCCCCACAATGCAAAGCATCATGGCTGCATATGCAAATCACCACAGAATGTTATGCTGGTCCAACTTTAAGCAGAATTGCATGGTGTCGAAGGCCTCTCACACAGTTTGCAAAGGGTGCTAACAGAAGACATAGACATGTGTTTTGTCCTACCAGGACTCATCAGTATGCCTCGTCTGTTTGACACCCCAGTGGAATGGACCAGCTACCCTTAAGGCAGTGTGCCTTGGATATATTTGGTGAACCCATTAAAATAAAAACTATTTAAAGACAAAGAACCTCTGTGCAAACACTGAGGCAAGGGTTACCCTAAAGGGCATTTGGCTGGGAAGCCAAGTTTCAAGAAAATACAAAATCACACATGCCCCCACAATGCAAAGCATCATGGGCTGCATATGCAAATCACCACAGAATATGCTGTTGGTCCAACTTTAAGCAGGGAATTGCATGGTGCCGATAGGCCCTCTCACACAGTTTGCAAAGGGTACTAACAGAAGACATAGACACGTGTTTCATCCTACCAGGACTCATCAGTATGCCTCGTCTGTTTGACACCCCAGTGGAATGGACCAGCTACCCTTAAGGCAGTGTGCCTTGGATATATTGTGGTGAACCCATTAAAATAAAAACTATTTAAAAGGCAGAAGAACCTCTCGTGCAAACACTGAGGCAAGGGTTACCCAAAGGGCATTTGGCTGGGAAGCCAAGTTTCAAGAAAATACAAAATCACATGCCCCCACAATGCAAAGCATCATGGGCTGCATATGCAAATCACCACAGAATGTTATGCTGGTTATCTATATATATAGTTTGTCTTTTAGTAGTTTCAAAATCTTGAAAGCATTGGTGTTACTGATGCATTTAGAAATACATTTTTAATTGTCTTTACAGATAAATCATGCATGTTCATGTTAGGGTACATTTTGTGATGAAGTGTATTTTCTTTTAAAGGAGTAGTCCACCCAGAATGTGCAAAAACATGTTGTATAGAGTGTTTTGATATGTATGTTAAATCCTAGTGTGTCCTTCCCTTTGTCTACTATTAGGAGTTTTCCTAAATTAGCTTGCTGGCTGTATAGTAGTTTCACGACCCTGGGGATCTCCATAACAAATACTTTTATTGGCTTTCTTTCTCCTCGATGCCCCTGTCTCATGTGACAGTGATTTAGCCATGCCCTTAGATTTAGCATGTACTGCTTTAAAATTAGTTTAGCAACAGCAGAGCCTTGTAACTGTTCTTATCCAGGGAGCACAAATGTCAACAGTTAGTTTAGCAGATACCTGAGAGCAAGCTAACTGGGGTTTTATAAGACAACAGCTACTAAATAGCTCTAATTCACTATTTTGTTTTATCTGTGCATCCGGTCTAGCTAGCAGGAGTGTTTTAACATCAAAACACAAATAATGAATTAGAACTATTTAGCAGCTGTTTCTTACAGAAACCCAGTTAGATAGCTTTATATATGTGTTACTACCAGTTTTGAGTTCTCACTTCAATCCAGTGTTTTGTTTCTGCCTAGGCTGTTAGAAGAGTTTTCTAATTTTCCTGGGTGTTTTATGATGTCTGAGGGCTGTCATTCAGGTTTGTTTTATTGCATCTTCTCAAGTTAGTCTTCACAGTGTACCCTTTGGTTTGATGTCTAATAGCCCCTACAGCAGGCCCGTGTCTTGTTACAGTGTCTTGCTTAGCCACAGCAGAGAAAAAAAACACTGTAGCCAGGATTCACAGTGCAATATGATATACTATGTAAAGTTACATGTTTAAACACACACACACACACACACACACCCCAAGCAGAACACAGCTGGATAAGGTACCAGTATTTAGGAAACTTGTCATACTTACCCAGAGTCTAGCAATGTGAATCCTGGCTGTGACTATAGGTGTTTACAACTGAATGATAATAACCACATTTGCTTCACTTGCAGATAGGTAGGTATTTGTGTCTAATTTCTGTTTGACTTACTGTAGGTTACACATAGAATCTGAAAAATTCATAACATGCTGTGAGTCAATGAACTGATAAATGGGGATTTTGGTTTCTTTTAAAAATTCATTTTCCTGACCATGGATATACTAAAACAAACATTTCTTAACAAAATGTTTTTAAATAAAGAGTTTAACTCACAGCAGCAGAAGAAGCATGTTTATATTAAAAGCTTAGTGATGTGGATATAGAGGCACCAGTATTTAAGCATGGCTTTGGTAGAGGATTAATTGTGACTGGGGGTAAAGGAGGGTGGAGTCTTGATATTTGTAGCATAATGGTTTTCTGAAGCTTCAACCTGCAATGGATTAGACTCTACAGCCATCTGTACAGTATATCACTAAGCCATATGCAGTGGGGTATGGGTAAACCAAATCACCAGACCAGGACCAGTGCTGTAAAATCTGCACTTGGCACAGCCTGTGCAAATATTGCTGATCCAGTGGATCAAATAAATATGTGCAAATAAATAAATAAATATATACTCGCTTAGCCTCGTTGCTTCAACCCACCCCAGGGTGACATTATTACATGATAACACATGCCCTGTCATGCTTTATTGCTTAAATACACCCTTTCTCAATATTACTATACTTTGATTCAGTTAGAGTATGCAACAGCCTTCAAGTGAACACTCTGGGCTTCTCTTGACTCTGATGTCTATTTGCTTTAGCTATTGTGTATTGTTTGAACTGCTTTGGTCTTCTTGTTGTGGTGCCTGTGTGCCTAAACTATGTAATATGTTTTGTCTACTGCTACCCATGTATCTCAGTGAATGATTATTATAACTGTCTGCTCTCGAGCCATTGTTTTGGACTTGCTAACTGTGCTGTCTTTGCGTTAGTTTAACGAGGTGCCTTTGTAAATGAGTCTCTGACTCAAAGGTTTGTAAATCTGATATTTTTAAATAAATTAATAAATGTTTATGTTTAAGCCCATGAAACACCCTTATCTAGTTAATGCATTCACAGGCATAGTGGCTCTGCCAAAGCTTATTAATAACTGTAAGGGTTTTTCCTGGATCAAGGCTTTTTGGTGAAGGCTTCTCCTGAGAGAGGACTGGCATCTTCTCAGAGAGAAAACAGCCTTGCCATTCTATATGTTTTTAAAAGCATATGAATAAGGTTTTGCAGATCCCAGTGAAAACTGCTGTAGGTATGAAAAGGACTTTCATCCAGAAAACAGAACTTCTGACTTTTAAGTCAGAATTTGGAAACAGACTTTTGACAAGAGTAACCTTGAGTTTTGAAAAGTGACACTCAGAGACTGATTCTGTTAATTCAACAAATCTTGTTTCTCTAAAGAACTTTGCCTACAGAGAAAATTTTCTCTCAACAAGGACATTTTAAATCTTTCTGGACTTTGAAACCTCAGAATAAGGTATAGTTTAGAATGACATTATATAGTGTTTCTGTAAACCATCCAGTGCTATTTTGGTATTGTCTGCATTTCAAAAATCCTCCAAATTGTAGAATTTACTGTGTTGTTTTTATTTAAAGGACACATCCACCTCCTGACTGGCCCCACCTCCGTGTGAAGCAGGGCCAGATTAGCAGTTTAATAAATATAGTTTTTTTTACTTACTGTGCCATTTTAATTTTAAATTCTATCTGGCTGATCATGCACCCTCCCTGCCAACATTTTTGAATTCAGAGCCCTCCCAGCATGCCCAAAACACTCGTGACTGTCCCCACGATGGCGTGTCCTGCGCGGGGAGCAGCCAGGGCTCGTCCATAGGCTACAGTATTAGGGAAGGTACAAACAGCTCTGGTTTGGTGCCTAAGTGCATCTGTGGTATAAGAGACCATGTACAGCCTGACAGGCACCTGCCAGTTGGTACCTGGTCTCAGTATATACGGACATGTAGAACCAAGCCGGAGCTGTTTGAAGATACAGCAATATAGTAATCTGTATTGCCGTGTCTTCAAACAGTTCTGGTTTGGAGTCTACATGTGTCTGTGCTATACCAAGACCAGATACCGACTGACAGGGTGCCTGTAAGCTGGTACATGGTCTCATTATACCACGTCCACGCTTAGGGCCAGATATTCAAAACTTTGTGCCGGGCAAAAAGCATTTGCTCAGGTTTAGCGCGGGATTGCGCGGGTCTGCTATAATCAAAAGGCCAAATAGTGTGGGCAAACTGCATTAGCACTGAGCAAAATCATAATGTATGCAAAGGGCAAACTGACATAAGTACAGACTAATGCTACATTCAGTGACTAGCGCCACACAAAGTGGTTTTGCGACTTAGCGTGACATGGCGTGGTGCTTACCACCCAGGAAAAGCTTGTCTTAACCCTGGGCAATCAGCTTTGCATGACAATATGGCTTTTCATGGTGTTTGCATGGGTTTTGCGTGACTAACAAATAAATATGACACATAGACAAAGCCAAACATAGAGGAAGCAGGCTACTAACTGATGGCATCACAATGATGCCATCATCTGCCACCAGTCCCAGCCATGCCAGGCAGTAAGTGGTGACCCTGCTGCCAGTGGACAGCATGGCAGTGTGGCCATACAGCACACACCTGCGGACCACATTTCTGTTGACACCAACAGATGCCAGCACACACATGCAGCACTGTGGGCATGGAGGATGTTGAGTGGAGAGTGTATGGGTGGCCAGACTGTGCCACAGACCAGGTGTGACCACAAGACTGGGACACATCATGCAGTGCACATGGGCCAGTATTGGGAATACCCCAACACCAGTGAGCCTTTCGGATAATATATGCCCCCCGCCACATATCGCACAGCTGTACAACTGCCACACACACAAAGCCAGACATGTGTATGTCACTGTGAGCATCCCATGCCAGAGGTGCAGCATCTGTGGGTCACACAACAGTGTAACAGTAATGTCCACTGTCAGTAAACACCTGCAGGTTGGGCCTTTCACTGTGTTTAGTGCAGTCATGTGCACTGTGCACTGTTGTATGACCTACAGTGCGACAGTTGCATGCAGCACTACCACCATCTGTGCCTATGCTGTGTTGTCCCAGTACAGCTGCAGGCAGCAGTGCATGTGAGAAGTAGTGTTCAAAACTGTATAATATTCCCCAAGCTGTTTGTGCAGCTAACACATTGCACTGGTTTAGCGCAGGGCTAAACAGCGGCCCAATGCAAACTGCATGCAAATCAGGGCATAATGAGATGTAATCTGGATGTTTGCCCACAGACTACCTAAGTAGGCTCATTTGCATATCACTTTGAATATGGCAAAGTTTAACGCCGGGCAAATGTTTGCACCTGGCTAACGGTTTAGCCCTCGCTAAACCCTCGCAAATGTTAGCGCTGAACAAACAGTTAGGGGAATATTTTACAGTTTTGTACACTGTACTTTCACATACGCTGCTGCCTGCAGCTGTACTAGGTCCACGCAATTGCTGCACACACATTGGCCACATAGTTCATCTCACCTACCTTTACATCACTGTGCACTGAGTTGCTGTTGTGGTTTGCACTTCCTGGTTGCCATATTCAGAGCTGTCTTATTCCAGGGCTAAGTTTGCCCTGTACTCCCAACCAATTTGCCTGGTCTCATTCCCATGCTATATTCAGAAGCTGTTTGCCCCAGTCTATTCCTTTTGAATATGGCTTGTTTTGTGCTCGGACTAAGTTTGCCCACGGGCAGTGCTAATTAGCCCTGGGGCAAAGTTTTGAATATCTGGCCCTAAGGCTCCAAACTGGAGCTGTTTATACCTGCCCTAATACTGCAAGCCTATGGATGAGCTCTGGCTGCTCCTTGCAGGACATGTCATCATGGGGACAGCTGTGGGTATTTGTGGGTGTGCTGGGGAGGTTCTGACTTCTAAAATGCCAACAGGGACAGTACAGGATCAATCAGATAGAATTAAAAATTAAAAATGGCAAAAGTGTTAAAAAATTCTGTATTTATTAAACTGTTAATCGGTCCTGCTTCACATGGGGTGGGGCCCATCAGGAGGTGGGTGTTTCCTTTAAGTAGACTTTTATCATAGACTTTTATGATTTTCTTATCAACTCTGCCTGGGGTCTGATTGTGTGATCTAACATTATAACAGAAGGGTTTTGTAAAGGCGCCTTGTTAATGAAGATAGTGACCACTTGGCTATCCTACAAAACTACATAGGATAGAGGCTGCCAGTGGCAGTGGTGGGATTCAAACCCCAAATATAGTATGGAGTCAAGGGACTTGAAACTACAGTTCCACCCTCTCACTGGGAAAAGGAAGGTTGATAATTCTTTCTGAACCTACAACTACTCACGAAGTTCTGTAAAGGTGGACCTCCTGCAAACAGGAGGTCCTGCTGCACCCCAAAGTTGGGCTCATGACAGGGGCACAGCACTGCATTAAAGTTTAGACATGTGATAGATTAACTGAGAATTTTGGGTGATGGAAGAGACAATGAAATCACCAGGTACTGTGAAATTCTGGAGCAAGGGAGGAGGTGCCACTGAATCAACAGGGATCTTGACATCTAGTGTAGTGGATTGGGGTGGTCCACTGGATTACCAGGATGACGGATCACTGGACTACTGGGGAGGAGAGACCACTGGATGAGCAGGGGCCAATTAACATGGGTGGGTTACGGAGGTAGAGGAACAGTTCTGAGTGGGACAGCCACGTGCATGGAGAGGTGACAGGTCGCAACATGGCACTTCACCATGCGATGGATATAATCCATGCTGTAACCTGGTGGGGCAAATGCTAACCTGTTAGTAGCATATTAGCATCTGACAACAGCTAGATTTGTAATTTGCATTGTGCCTCTGTTATTAGGGTAGACTCCTTGACTGGCTACTTGTGCCTGCTTTGTGTAGATCATAGTTGTGTGGTGCAACCATACACACTTATTTTTCATTGCCTTTCCCCAAACAGTGTCTAAGAATTAAGTGCTGGCTCTTTTAAAGGTTAGATGCTATGAAGTGTTTGAAGAAGTAGAAAATTATTTTGATTTGTTAAAGGTCTCACATCAGAGTACCTAGTATTTTAACAGTATAGTATGTTAAATAATGTTGCTTCATCCAGCTTTAAGCATCCATAATATGATATTCAATCATTGTCCAGTAATAAAGCTGGTATCATTTCCTTAACATATGAAATTCATGGCAAACGTCTCAATCATATCTGCTAATCGTGTTAAAACATTTGCAAATAGAAAGGAGCATAGAAAATGTCCCACGGTGCATTCCAGCACTGACCAGAAAAAGGTAAGATGGAGTTGTAGGAGATTTGTAGGATGAGCACAAACATGGTTACAAGAGGAAACACAATAAAGTTAGATAGGAAGTTTCAAGAGAGAGGTGAGGAGGCATTTCTTCACAGAAAGGGTGGTGGATAGATGGAACAAATTGCCTAGTAAGTTGTGTGGAAAGAGACAGTGATGGAATTTAAGAATGCATAGAACAGGCACGTGGTTATCATTAAAGGAAGACTTACACAAGAGGGTTGGAAAGCTAAGGGCTGCAGCTGGGGCCACTTAGAACCCCTTGCCACATAGAATATGTAGGGTTAGAGCAGACTGGATGGTCCTTGCAGTCTTTTATTGCTAATATAAACTGTTTCTCTGTTTCTGTGAAAGCCATGGGGACAGGACCAGTGGCTCACTTTTCAATGGGAGGAGCAATGGGACATGCATGTGGCCATTAGGCGTGCCAGGTTCTCGGGTAAGGACTACAAAAAGCTCAAAGGAAACACCCCAAGAGGCAGCTGTAGATCTGAATCCAATCTGACAAAACCCTAGCCAAATCTATATATAGGTCAGAAATTAAAATGCAATTAGAAAGTGGTTTCTCCTAACTACAGCACAGTATTGAAATAGCACACATTCATCATACCTGATTACAGTGGCATGTGCCCTGCCAACTGTATCTGCAAAAAATTTGTTTTACAGACAAGAGAGTCCATGAGTCTTTTATCTGCTGACACCCTTCTATGTTTCTACCTTTTATTTTTCTTTCTTTGGGGGCAGTGGTCTGCTCGTTGGTGATCCAGGGCTATTTGGGTGTGTGGGGGTTGAACTAACCTGAATCAGAAGCAGGACTTGGTATATGAGAGGGATCTGTACATGCACAAAAAATCACTAACCATGTTGCCACCTCCATCTATTCCTCACCCAGTTAGCTCACCTCACATCAGCACCACAGTGGGCATCAAGGAGTGGAACAGGGACAGGAAGGACTTGTGGAAGGAGGCAGGCAGCTGGGTGGCAGGTTTAGAAAATCAGAGATGCCATGCTGGCATCCTCGGGTCAGTGGGTGGTAGACAATGCAGGGTTGGAAGTCTTGGGATTGAGGTGCAGATGTAAGGTAGAATGGCAGGTCAGACTAGAACTGGAAACAGTCTCATGTCCAAGCTGCTGGATACATATGGCAGTGTTTAATCCACATCTTCCTCATCATGCCAGACTTGCAGCAGCATCATGAAGTCTACTGCAGGTCAACAGCGCAGCACCACAGCTCCTCTGGCCAGGCCTAGCAGCACTGACACACCAAAGGCTGAAGTGGGGTGGGGAGAATAGTTTTATTTACAAAGTTTGCAGTCGTGGCAGGCAAAGGAGAGTCTTCTCAATGGAGATCACATAATCACTAATTGATTCAATCCTGTTATTTTGCACAGACCAATGGAGTAAGCCAAGATGGGAACTTTTCTGCTTTGTGTAGTCCAACAAAGTATGCTTGTAAGTGTGCCAACAGGAACAGACTAGTACTGTACTAGGTAGGAGGCATCAACAGCGGTTTCCCAGTGGTGCATCTCTGTGCATTTTAGCAGTACCCTATGTTTAGCACATAAAGACTGTAATATGATTAAACAGTTCTGCATGACAGGGTGTTGTATGTCATTGGATATAATGGAATGGCAGAGAACATTTCTAGGCTTCTGACTGGTCAATGACCACCATGTACAGTGATGTTGTCCCAGAACAATACCACTGTATCAAGGTCCATCACACATGATCACAGTGAAAAAGAGAAATCACTCCCTTTCCCAAATGCACACGTGTCATCACAGTTCTCTGGTCGCTGAAACCGAAACTGCCAAAATACAAGCAGGCAATTCAAAACATATTCAAAACCCTGCTTAACAAAAATTCAGTTCAAAACCATGCAGTGCTTATCTAAAATGAAAAAAAATCACTGGGAATGGCTTCATCCCCTGCACCTGACTCCAGACAGTGAAATATGTGTCTGCTTTTCAGTAGCAGCAGACTGCCTGCCTTCATGATGTATTTAAAAAAAATTAGAAAGTCCCTGCCATGCCACATACTATAGTGAGTGGAGTGGCAGGAGGTTTACTGGTCCAGCATATTATGTCAAGGGTGGAGAGGGTCTGAGACCTAGCGCATGTCTTTTTTAAATCAGGAGGCATGCACCACTCACCAGACAGCACTTTCTTGATCTGCTTGACAGCCAGCCATAAGAAACTTTTTTCTGAACAAGCATAAAACATGTTCTCCCTGCCATGCTGCTACTTTCCTGTACTGAGGGATGGGGAGGGCAAGCTTCCTGTTTGTAGTGGAACCATACCACAAAACAGTGCAGCATTTAAGCAGCACCATCTAGTGGCAAAAATAAACAGAACTTTAATTTTAGAATTGTTTGTCACGCTGGGGTAACATCACTTCTTGGGTGTTGGATGCACTTGGCCTACAGGCTCGTGCCAAAACACCTGAGGCATGACATTATTCCAGCATGACAACACACCCTTTCATGCATTATTGCTTAATTGTCATGCTTTGAGTGTGATGTGAAGCATGAGGCCAAAGGCTGAGTATCTCATATAGCTGAAAAGTGATGCTATCATATGACAAACCAAACCTTGCAGTGTATTATTGCAATTATGTAATCAATCCATGTGTTATGTATTGAAAGTAAAAAAGTTTTACACTTTTTTATTTTTTTTATTATTATTATTTCTGTGTATGTACTGTATACTTAAAAATCATTCTACTTTGTTTTGTTTTGGCCAGTTGGCGATGTTGTTCTGAAGGATATGCTGGACTCATGGGTGAAGGGATTTGAAGCAGGTAAACAAACTTGCTGGCTGGGACTTTTCTTACACTCAGGTATGTGCTGGGCTTTAATCACTGGTTGTTTCAGCCATTCAGGTGCAGGATTCTTTATATCCAGTGCATAATACTGAAGGCCACTGTTTTTGAGAGTTTTGCTGGAAAACCCAATAAAATTCCAGAATCTGGATTGCCTGCACACTGATAAATACAAAAATTTCATGGAATTTGGCATTTTATACCAGACAAGTAAATTATTTTCAATTTGCTTTATAGCACATGTATTTTTATTATAATGGCTTTCAGTATTGTATTTTCAATTTGCTTTATTTAATACTCTTTATATTAGCCTAGTTTAATTTAGTTATTGCACCAGGATAAGGCTCCATTGAGCAAGCTCATTTTCAAGGAAGTCATGGGTAGGAAAGAATACAAGATAAAATACAAGGTGGCATACAAGATAAGCTACATGACAGTAAATATACAGTAAATACAGATCAGTGGATAGATTATGGAAGAATATTTGATAAAATACATGTGAAACAATATAGCATTTGCAGAATAGAACAATAATATAAATGGTTTTGGAAAAACTAGAGTAATAAGGTAAGTGGGCAACATTTTGGAATACATTGAATAGGTATGGAGAAGAACATATAGCTAATGTCTCATTGTATCATTGAATACAATAATCAAAAGAGGATCATGTAATTGTGTCATTTCGCTTATAGGATTCTCTACATAAATTTTCAATCAGCGATTTCGATTTAAATACAGTACAGCTAACCAGGCCAGTAAGTCTAAGAGCTTTCTGCATTGTGTTCCACATTGTAGGGATGATGTTACTTATTGCTACTTTACCGTAATGGATAGCAAACTTCAGAATGTCATAGAGGATATAGTTGTTTTTCTTATTGAGTAGCTGCTGTGGGACTTAGTAAAGAGGTCTGTGAAATAATGCAGGATGCCATTTGTAACTACTTAATAGCCAATATTAATACATTTTGAGTCTCCTTGTAGTTAGTGAGGCACTCATATTACTTCATATAGGGTACAATGATGCGTCTTGGTGCCATATTAGTGATGTTTCCAATGGCCCTATGATAAAGTACATCCAAGTAAGACAAGGAGCAATGACCTTAGATCAAATTTATGTAATACAATAAAGGGAGAAATGTAACTTGTACTAATCTTTTCAAGAGATTTGTGGGAAGCAATTCTTATTTTTGTTAAAAAGGCTAGCCTCGGTCTCAGTTTTTTACACAATGGGCCTGATTTTACAAAGTTGACGAGGGCTTGCTTCAAGCCCAGCATCAGCTGCAGTGTTTGGCACAGCGTGTGCAATGCCCTTGGATGCAATGCAGCCAGATTTTACAAGGGCTGGTGCAGTTGCAACAATTTCCTCACTTTATGGCAGCTTGCAGTTTGGTACAAGCCATGTAAAATGGGTCCCCACAGATGCAAGTTAGACCGGGGGAGATGGTCTAACTCCTGCATTCAGTTCAAGAGGACTTGCAGCAGGACCTTTTACAGCAGGTACAACAAATTGCACTTGCCACCATGTTAGATGCAAGTTACCACTTGCATCACACCCTCTGTCACATGTCACATGCGGCAGTCTAAATACTTTTAAAATTAGGCCCAGTGTCTCAGTATGTGTTGAGAAGGACAATCTACTTCTAGCCATAGTCCAAGGTATTTTAAGCTATTGTCTTCCTTAAGTATGTCACTTAGAAGGGTAGTTATTTAGGAACAGGAGTAGTGAGCAAGGCCATATTACAGGTGAGAAGAACATAACTTTAGTTTTTCCACATTGAGTAGCAATTTATCCTTGTGGGGTTTATTTGTAACTTGCTGATTTCCGATTGGAGTTCAGTATGTACCTCAGGTAGTGTGAGTCTCGAGGTATATAGAACAGTGTCATCAGTAAACAGTTGAAGCTTTTTGACGTTTCTATTTAGGTCACTGGTGTAAATCGTAAATAACAGGGGCCTAAGTTGACCCTTGTGGTACTCCCTTAATTATGTTGTACAGGAAGAGAAAGAGCCCTCCACTTTGACTTGCTGCTATCTGCCAATTAGGTAGTTTGAAAACCATAACTGTGCAGTGTCACCTACTCCTAATCCTTGTAATTTGTGTAAGAGTATATTATGGTCGACTGTGTCAAAGGCTTTACATTAAGTCTTCTTTTATTCTAATTATTTATTTATACACATACTAAAAGAATGGCAGTAGAATCCTGGTAAAATCCAGAAATTAGACTTACAGTCACATGTACAATTCCCTGCCTGGAATTTCAAGTCTTGAAATGAAATTTCATTCCTTTAAACACTGTAAATCAGGATCTGCGTCACTTGAACAAGAGTCAGCTCACCACGGTCAGATACAGCACAGTTGAAATACCACAAGGCAGAACCACACAGTTGAGACACAGCTGTGGCAAAACTGTACACAAGCAATAAACTATTCCTACACCATGCCACCATGGAGCACCACTCCAGTGCACTTAGAGGAAGTGCAGATTTATTCCAACACCATGTCCCCATAGATCACCAGCCCAGTGCAATTTGCGGTTATGTGGCTAAGGCACCTCACCAGTCTGACACCACGCAGCTTTGTCTTGTGGCGTTTGACTGCATGGTATTCACCATGGTGAGGTGACATTTGTTCAGTTAATGTGATCCATAAATCAGTGGACTTGAAATACTGCAGGTCTGGTGGAGATAATACAACAGTTTGATTATACTGACACAAATGCAATAGAAGTTACCTTTGACACAAATTGGCTGCTTGCCTGTCCACTGTCCATCTTTTTGACACATTCTTTGTTCACTTCCACTGGGAACATAGGAATTATACAAACAAACTGAATCACTGTGCCAGCAATTGCATAGCCATCCTCAGTGTGGCCAGTTCCTTCTACAACTGCACATATCCATTGACTGGTGTACCAGGGTCCGGACAGTTTTGTAACTTTTCTCCTGGAACTACAAATGGGAAAAAAGTGAGCACACTGAGGTAGCTAAATTACTAAATGCTATAAAAGTTTATATAAAAGCATAAAACTTGCATTGTTTTCATGTATGGATGGAAACCAGCTTAAACAAGTTCAGAAGCTTCCAGAACTTGAACCTTATCACAACTTTCTATCTGTACTGATAATGTTCTAATAAGTTTTAAAACACTGCTATTGGATCTTAATACACAGCAGGGTTAGATTCACAAAACGTCACAAAGAACAGCACAGGTGTCAAAAGTCAGTACTCACAGTCAGATAGCACACTGTACTGGACACAAGGGACAACATTATTTAATAGCGGGCATGGGATCAGGTGGGGAGGGACCACTGAACACTAGGTAATCTGAAATACAGATCTGACATGGGTGTGGGTGGGGAGGACCGCTATCCAGCAAGGAAAATGTTTGATACGTCAGGAAGAGCATTAGATGGGAGGAGGGACCACTGGACACCAGGGACACCATTATTTAATGACGGACATGGAATCAGGTGGGGAAGGGACCACTAGCCACCAAGAAAAATGTTTTGTACATCGCGCAGGGCATCAGGTGTAGGGAGGGACCACTGGACACCAGGAATATTACATATAGATGGGGCATGGATGCAAGTGGGGTGGGACCACTGGACGTCAGGGGAAGTGTACAAAGATGTTGGGCATGGATGTGGGTGGGAGGAGGTCCCCTGGACACCAGGAAATGCAGTTAGTGATGTCAATCTGGGCATCAGGTGGGGAGGGACCACTAGCTACCAGGGACACTGTGTTAGTGGTCGGGGGCTGCAGCACTACTTCCAACAACCATTAAGTAAGTTAAGGTCTTGTTCAGTGGTATTTGCTCTGTGCAAGAGGCCCTTACACAGAGCAAATGCTTAGTGAATGGGACAGTGCCAATATTCACACCTCTCCCTCATTTGCATTGTGTCTCCTTCACACTTTGCCCTGGTGCTAGTTTGAGGGCATAAACTGGGCTTTGTGAATTCCAACTTGGTGCAAAACCTGGTTTGCTGCCACAAAACTGGTTTGCACCTGGGCAAAGTTTTGTGAATTCTGGGCCAGGACTTTGTGTAGAAAAGGCTGGTGGGATGGCGGCAAGAACTAGAAAGAAAGCTGAAAGTGAATAAATGGCAGAGGAAAAACCCAGTGAGCCCAGAGTATACTAAGTGGTCATATTCAGTGGTGTTTCACAAGGGTCACTAACCATATGTGGTTAGTTTATTTACTATTACTACCACTCCAAGTTGTTTTAGATTCCTTTCCCATCACTGACAATTGTTACGGGTGGAAACGATTGCTAAAATTATTTATTTACACAGTACATTATATGAAAAGGGTCTGAATGTTCTGATAAGGCATGAGCAAGTATTAGAGCTCTTCATCACTTACCAGAACCTCTCAAACTTCTAACCCTTTCTGGTTCTCCCACCCTGTTTTCATGCCTTTTAACCATCTGGGAGATCCTTCAGGGACAACATTGTAAACATTCAGAGAAGTGAATGTCAGGAGCATATCAAAAGTTCCAATGGACTCTCGGTGATCAGCAAAATAATTGTAGTTCTGAAACACTGCAGTATTGATGTTGGGAAGACAATCTGTCAGGCAGAAAAGAACTAATTCTATGAAGTCTGCTCTGCTTCTGCCTAACCCACATACTCATTGGCTCAATGCTGTGCGTGAGTTGCTGCATCCCCTAACAGCTCTGCAGCCCTCTTCCTTCTCTGGATATCATTCTGTTTTAATCAGACCCTTAAATCTGTTCCACCCTCTCTTGATGCTCTCCAAGTTTTAATCTCTGCCACCTCCCTTGATAAGCTGTGCTACCCATACACACAGCAGAAATGTTACCACATACCTGTTTCCACCCTTCCACTTCAGCTTATACCCATTCCCCTTGTGGTTGATCCTGAAACACTTGACCAGTTGCTAGCTGTCAGCCTAATTGATACCCCTCAGGAAACTGAAGATTTCAGTCATGTCCCCGCTCCTCCTGGCCTCCAGTAAGTACATAGTAGAATAGTTAGGTAGGGTGGGCAGACTGGATGGGCCAAGATACTTTTTCTGCTGTCAGTGTCTATGTAGCTATGTATTTGTTTGCATATTTAGACATGTCAGTTGCTCCACATATGTCTTTTTGTTGCCAATGTATCATGTTATCAATCATGTCTTCTTTTCTTTCAGTGTAAGTTAATGAGTGGGGCTGTTGCATGAAAGTCTCTTATACAACAAAGAGGATTTCATATGAAACAGTCTCCAGCAGTAGCACAGTTTCAACATACAAATTCTAAATTCCACCAGTTTTTTTTACTTAATTTTGTTTCAACTGCTAGCTGCACTGGTTCACTTAATAAATTTGAGAGGTACACAATGACACTCTATGTCCCTGCCATTTGCAAATATGATGTAATATAAAAACTGAAAATGAGTGCCCTGTAAAATTAAAAGTATATAAAATATATACAGTACATTTGGCACAACCATTGAAATCAGTTCATGAGGGCAGCTACACACACTCAGGTTCGGCACCAATGTGCAGAACCAACAAATCCAGGAAAATGTGAGTCAGCTGCTCATTTCTAGTAATGGAAACCAAGAGACAGCCATGAGATTATTTTATTAAAGTTCATTTTTAACAATTGTCAAGCCCAGTGCCACAGTATACAAGACAGTGGAATTAGAACGGACAATGAACCACCAACTCTAACCACGAAAAGGTTCACCATTGTAAATCACTACTGAGGCAGATTAAAAAACACTTTGCTTCTCACCTAGTAATCATGACTATGTGAGTATGTTTGTAGGGATGGAAGTGGCGGAAGGTGAAAACAATCCATTGCTTTGCACAAAAGAGTGTGTGTTGGGGGGGCAGTTGAGGAGTTCACAATAATTCTTATTGCACTGGGCTGCCTCATTGACTGAATGTGTTATGTGTCTGAAGCAGGACATCAGTCATAACTTTCTTTGCACATTGCCAGAAACCTGTAGCTTGATTAACATACTCATGGGGCATGGACCCAGACTTGTAGCTTACCTTGTATCATGAGGCTACAGCCTGGGAAGGGGAGGAGCATTAGGGTTGAAAAAATCCTAATGCCACATTTTCCTCCTTTGTGACTGTGGAACCCTAATAATGCGTCAGTGCAGTTTTTAAAGTTCCTTACACTTTAATAAAGTAGAGTTATAACCTGGCTTGATGCAATGCCCTCCACAAAGCATGAGGAGAATCTTTACTTGCTTTTCTGAAGCAGGATGTGCAAGATCGTTACACAAAGCTGCAGGTGAGTCCTAACTTGCTTCAGGGCACTTCAGGCCCTATGCATGAATCCTTATATTTTTGTGCAGGACCCTGTGCAAATCAGAGATGAGACATAACTTCCGTACTACTTTGTTTGTGTAAGGCCTTTGTAGTAGAAAATGCTCATGATGGCTTTTTGTTTTGGTCATGTATGGCGTAGACATTTTTTTAACAATTTTTGGTTTAAACATTGGACTTAAAAATGATTGTGACAATGTTCTGTTGTTTTGCTCATGTTGGCCTTTGAAACATTTTGTTTTCCATATAGATTACTTTTCCTGGTGGAACACCGCACAGGCTGGCAGTGATCCGCTCCTCAAAAGACTTGGTTCAGCCCCTGTTCCATATCGGGAGGCATCATGTGCCTGCCTCAATGCTCCTTTTCTGTTTTCTCCCATTACTCCCCTTACTGTAAGTCCCCATAGCCCTAGTGCAAGAACAATACACGTGTGTAGAGGTGCTGAGTCTCCTTGGACTGAACGGCCCATCTCCCAGCACCCTGGCCTAGTACCTAGCCCCACTCTTGACACCTGCACTACCACCATGCCTCCACATGGTGGCAGCCAAAGACTGGGTATGGTAACTGTCCCAATCTGAGTGAAGAGAGCTGCAAAGCAGCTGCTTGATACTCATCCAGACCTCTACCCCTCCTGGCCAACACCTGGCAGCCCATGTTTGCCATCGAACATGGGATGCCGGTGTGTAGAAGATAAGACAAAGATGCCTCAGACCTCTACACCACTGTACCAGCTCTTTGAAACATTTTCTTTGATAGTTTTCCCCATTTGGTCATATTTGACCAAGTACGTCGATATATGTTATGCATACATGTTAAGTTTGTTAAACTCCAACTCAATGTTTTCTGAAGTAAATCACAGAAACATTTTTTTTCTAATAAAAATACTAAGTGAAATCAAGTTGGCTAGGATTCTGGAGACCTCTTTTCCCACCTGGAGGCAACCCATTCTGCCACTGTTACCTCACAGGATGCCAGGGGAAGGAATGGTTGGACTATGGTGAGCTCTGGGATGGTGAAAGTTGTGGGACAGAGGCACGTTCCTCAACCAGTACCACTACATAATTTCTACACCATTCTAGCTGGGTGGTACTGCTGGGAGTAGGCACCCACAGTAGTGATCAAGAGGATGTGGGGCCCTCCATAGTACAGACCCCAAGGAGGGTGACAGAGGATCCCAGAGGAGGAGAAATCAACTTCTGGTGGGGAATCAATTGTGAGGGTGATAGTTTTGGGAATAGGAAAGGGAGAGACAGACAAGGTGCCTATGCTCCACTATGGCCCAAAGAGACAGGAAGCAGATCCTGAGGCTCGCTAGGGCAGTGGGACAGAAGGGAGAGCTGGATGCCATTGTCCACCTGGGGACTAATGACCTGGCTAGGGATGGTGCGGGACAGTGCAAGGGGAGTTAGGAAGCTGGGCAGGGGTCTTAGACAGGTAGCTCACTCAGTGGCTTTGCGAGGTGCTGCCTATCTATGACAGGGAGAAGGATTTATGCACTAAAGCTTCAACTCATGGCTGAAGGAATAGTGCAGAGAGGTGTTCAGCTATATTGGGGACTGGGGACCCACTCAGGAGGATAAGGGCCTTTGCAGAGGTGATGGCCTGCATCCATCCAGGAGGTGAACCACAGTCCTCAGGGACGGTTTAAATGTTATTCTGATGAGCATTTAAACTAGCCAAGGAGGGTGGCAGAGAGAATCTGGGGGCACAAACTGCCCCTCATAGATGCTGAAGTGCAGAGTAAGGAGACCCTGAGGACAGAGGAATTCCCAGGCTGCAAATGAATAAAGGAAGTAGGTTGGTAGAGACATCCCAGGGTGCACATTAATAAAGGAAGCAGGGTGGTAGAGGCAAATGGGAAAGGGAATGGGAGCATGGGGAGGGCAAAAAAGAAAATGTGCAACAAGTAGAGTGGAAACAAAATCAGAGTTTAGGAAATAAAATTCTGGGCCTAAAGGCCATCATGATAGAAGCCAACCTGAATCTTGTGGCCATTACTGTGTCATGGTGCACTGACAGCCATGACTGGGACATGGACATACCGGGCTATGCTCTGGTGGGAAGGACCAGCTGGGAAGGAAAGGAGGGTGTGGGGTTTTATGAGGGACAGCATAAATGTGATAGAGATGCAGAGAATACTGGGGAGGCAGAGGTAGTTTGGGTCATCCTGGAGACTGGGAATGGAGCCACTGTTCACACTGGAATAATCTACAAACCTCCTGCACAGGAGGATTTAGATTTGGTAGTGGTGGAAGCCACTGGTATGATGACAGAAAAGAGGAGGGTTGCTTGTAGGGGACTTCATCCTGCCAGATGCAGATTGGAGCCTCCCAGCAGTGGCTTCGACTAGAAGCAGAGACATCCTGGATTCTCTACAGCAGTATTCATCAGGCAACTAGTCAGTGAAGCCACTCATGATGGGGCAATACTGGACCTGGTGCTCACTAACAGGGACAGTGTTGTAGACATCAGGGTGGAGGCCACCTGGGGACCACTGTATGGTGTGGTTCAATATAAGGACGGCTGTGGAATCAAACCACTCCAAGGTGAGGGTCCTGAACTTCAAGAGGGCAGATTTTATAGAGATAGGTTAATGACTCAGGGATGACCTGGTGGGGATGCCCTGGGTGGGGTGGAGGAACAGTGGGCACAGCTAAAGAGAGCATAGTAAAGGCAGCAAAGCTTTGTGTCAAACAAGTGATCAAAGCAAGAGTAAAATGAGAAGAGACCACTATGGTTCATGAAAGAGGTCACTAAAAAGGTAAAGACTAAAAGGCTAGCATTCAGAAGCTATAAGGAGACACATAGGAGAAGGATGGAAGATGTATCAGAGGAAACAGAGGGAAGCAGGGAAGCAGGGAAAGCAGTAAGGAGCACAAAGTCACAAACTGAAGAGAGAATAGCCCAGGAGGTAATGAAAGGTGACACAACATTTTTAGGTATGTAAGTGAAAAGAGGAAGAGGGGACCTAGAAAAGGCAGACATCCTGAACAAATACTTTTCAGTGTTCACAGAGGAAGCAGAAGGAGAGGCCACAGAAAAGTAACAAGCTTTGGAGGAAGGAGGTGGACACTAGTCCTTTTTGAGGGAGGGAGTCCTGAAGGGACTTGGTAATCTGAAGGTGGAAAAGGCAATGGGACCAGATGGGCTGCATCAAAGGGTATTAGGGAGCTCAGGGAGGTACTGGATACACCACTGAATGTCCTGTAACAGCTCACTGGAAAGCAAAGTGGTTCTGGAGGAATGGAGGAGGGCGGATGTAGTCCCACTACACAAAAGTGGTAGCAGGGAGAAGGCTGGTAAGCTAGTCAGCCTGACATCAGTGGTGGGAAAGTTAATGGAATCATAGCTGAAGGAAAGGCTTGTAGAAAATCTTGAATCAAGTGGATTAAATACCTGAGGCAACATGGGTTCACAGAGGAGATCATGTCAACAATCTGCTAAGTTTCTTTCACTGGGTGACAAAGGAATTAGATCAGGATGGAGTTGTGGATGTGGCCTTCCTAGATTTCAGTAAGGCTTTTGACACCATTTGACAGAGGAGACTAGTAAGTAAACTGGGTAGCTGAGAGTGGGTCCAAAGGTGGTAAACTGGATAAGAAATTGGTAAGGGTATAAGCAACAGAGGTGGTGGTAAATGGAGTTCACTCTAAGGAAGGTAGGGTGACCAGCAAAGTGCCTCAGGGATCGGTGCTGGGACGGTCTTTTAATGTTTTTATAAGTGACATTGCAGAGGAACTATGAGAGAAGAGTCTGTCTCTTTGTGGATGACACAAAATATGCAATAGGGTAGACACTTCAGGGGACTGGAAAGGATGAGTGTCAGTGCAGTGTCAGTGGCTCAGTAGGTGCAACTCACCTCTGAGGCCAGGAGATCAAGGACTGTGGGTTCAGTTCCCACATCTGGCATTCAGGTTACTATTCCAGTACTGACACTGTAGTGCAGCATGAGAGGGTGCTGCACTTCTGAGGTGCCGTCTTCGGATGAGACGTTAAACTGAGGTCCCATCTGCCTGGATTGGTGGTAGTTGGTGGATGTTAAAGATCCCATGGCACTTATCGAAAAGAGTAGGGAATTTCCCGTGTCCTGGCCAAATTTCATTCACTGAAAAAAAATACCACCAACAGCTTAATCTGGTTCAAGGTCAGTTGGCATTCATCTTATCCCCCCCTGGTCATGCCTGAAAATAGGCAGGATTTGTCTAGTGTACTTACCCGGTCAACAAAAATAAATAAATAAAAATGAGAAGAGACCTGAAAAAACTAGAGGAAGGATCAAGGTATGGCAACTAGGTTTTAATGTGAAAAAGTGCAAAATAATGCACTTGGGGCACAGAAACCTAGGGTGCAGTACAAAATGGGTGGAGTGGTCTAGACAATTACCAAGCAGAAAAGAGACCTGGGGTACCTATATCTGATGACCTAAAGGTGGCCAGGCAGTGTGGCAAGACAATTGGGAAGGCTGGTGGGATGCTGGGATGCATGGGGAGGGGTATCAACAGCAGAAAGAGGGAGGTGGTGCTGCCTTTGTATAGATCACTGATAAGACCCCACCTAGAGTACTGTGTCTATTTCTGGAGACCACATCTCTGGAAGGATGTAACCAGAGTGGAAGTGATCCAGAGGAGGATAACTAAAATGGTGCAGGGTCTGCATCAAAAGCCCTACATGGAGAGACCAAAGGACCTCAATATGTACACCCTGGAACAGAGGAGGAAGGGGGGATATGATGGGGATCTTTAAATATTTCATGGGGGTAAATAAAGTATAGGAGGGAAGTACTTTTCAGAATAAAAAATGCTCAAGGACAAGGGGATGTGCTGTGAAGCTCCAGCTCCAGGGGTAGATTCTGGAGTAATGTGAGAAGTACTTTTCACAGAAAGAGTGGTGGATTCCTGGAACAGCCTTCCAGTGAGTGGTGGGGACAAAACATGGATGCGTTCAAGAATGCATGGAATAGGCACAATGGAATTATAGTGGAAAGGATGGGGAGAGGGATAAAGAACTGTAGATCAAGTATGGTCTGTGGTAATAATGTGGAGGGAAAAATGGGCAGACTAGGTGGGCCAAGCGCCGTTATCTGTCACCAAATGATTTGTTTGTTTCAGACAGACATACATTCCTCCTGCTGGGATTAGAGCCTGGTCACCTGTTTCACAGGACATCTACTCCACACTACCTACTGTTAGCATGAGTACAGCTTTCTGGAGGAGTGGATATGTTGGTGAGCTAGAAAGTAGGAGACCAGGATTCAAATCTTATCACACATCAAATAATTTTGCATATACAGCACAAAATGATATTACAAAAGCTAGTTTCAGCTACAGTTAATAACAATATTAGCATACCTGTAAAATCTGCTTTTCTAGGTACCCTCTGCAGTGCACCATAATATTTTTATGTTCCCAATCCTAACCTTACTAGGTCTACAATTATATTGTTAAGCCAAATGCAATGACCATCTTTTTTTTAACATTTATAAAATACTCAGAATTTGATGGAACAAGAGACTAATACCACAAAATAAAACTGGAAGATGCCTGGAATATTTCCCAGTTAAAAAGCTGGTGTCAAATGTTTGTCCAATTTCATTACACTGCTGTTTTAAGCAACAGATGAGTCTGATTCCTAATCCTAACAGTGACTTCATTTTATCATTTTTCATCATATTTTTGCTCAAATAACATTTGACTGGTGATGTATGGTTTATAGAGTGGAATAGTAAATTATATAAAATAAAGTTATGCGGAAAGAAATGTAGCATAGTAATATAGTAATTTAAGGTAGGATGGGGTGTAGGTTCATTATACCTCCCTCCCCACCGCTTCATGAGCACGTGAACAGGAAAAGAAAAAAGTATTCTGTTAAAATCTGCATTACTAGGACATGGCTGCTCCCTTGTTTTAATTTATGACTAATTTAGATATGAATATTTCTAGATTGCTGTACTGATACCTACAGGTACTGTAATTCCAGTAAAAATGTATGAAAGAGCTTTCCATTGGCTTTCAGACTTTGAGGAGGTCCTGCAAATTTTACATCTCCTTAACATGACTTGCTCAGTATCACACAGTGAGTATTTGGCTCTGGTTTGGCTTGAACCTGAAAGCTGATATTTACCCACTACATCACATGGTCCTTGTAAATATGTAACATATATAAACTTCTAAATTTACACTCTTTGAATGGCTGTGCTGTGGCTGCAAAGTATACTGTCTGAAGACATGCATACACAATCATCTGGCAGGATTGCAGTAAGAGGGGTGGTGGGGTTGCTATCTTCCTCTCCTCCAGCATTCAGTTCAAGACCATGATTCCCATTTCACTCTCCTCATCCTGTGAGTTGCACCTCTTTAAACTCTCCCTCCCAATATCTGTCCCTAAATGTGTAGCTGGTGCCTACAGCTGTCCTAGCTTGTCCCCACCTTCAGTCACAAGTTTCTCACCACTGTCTCCTCCCATGCCTCCTCTGGTAAGTTTCTCATCCTCAGTGACTTAACCTCAATTGGCTCTTCCCTCTAAATAAATTGCTCCAAACAATAAAGTCCCTCTAGTTTTCCCAGCTTATGACTGACCACACCCAGCACAATCACAGATACCTCAATCACTCCCTCTTCAACTGGGTTCTCCCTACATGGATGTTGGTACCCTTCATAAAGTCCTCAGTGGCCACCATATCATCTGATGTGCACAAGATTCATTATCCCAAAGCCCTCTCACCAAACTCATCCAGCTCCAGTCCTGCAGGTCACTGGTTGCCTTACATCCATGCTGACTTGGTGGCTACTGACTGGTCCCCCATCTCAACAGTCAGCAGCATAAATTCTGCCCACCAATATTTTAACTACAATTTCATGTCTGCCTGGGATCTACATGCCTTCCTTGGAAAAATAATATCTAAGGTTCCACCTCCCATGGATCACAGCAGAGTTGCTGGCTTGTTTCCACATGTGAGACCTTGCCTGGTGGACTCACAAGTCCTCTGACTCCTTGCCAACCTAATCAAGTAGCATCCCTTGAACTGATTGTATCTGAGCTCCAGACTTGCTAAATCTGAATATTTCCCATCCATACTCTAAAACAACCTTAATCACCCCTCCAAGTTCTGGAAGGTTATCCATGCCCTTCTCTTCCCATCACAGTCCTCTCTCCGCCAAAAGATGGGTGGCTTTTCTATTTCTGGCCCCACTTCTGTCATCTCAGCTTTCAACATCACCTCATGTGCCTCTTCTCCCTCCTCACAACCCTCCCTTTTCCCAATACCCCACCCTTCTCCTTCTTTCATACCACTCCCCTGCATCTCTCAAGGCACTTGTGTCTCTAAACCCCACAAAGATATGAGTCCTGATGGGCTAGACTCCAAACTCCTGCCGTCTCTCCCCTGCTATTATACTACTTATTAGCTCCTTTCTCATCCTCTACTTCTCCTTAGCCTCTGTTCCAGATTCCTGGAAAGAGGCTACAGTTATCCTTCCCAAAGGGTGTGATTCCACCTTGCATAGAAACTACTGTGCTGTTTCCTCTTCTCCACCCTGTCCAAGCTCCAGAAACTCCTCATGCTGTCCTAGCTCTGCCTCTTTCTTGATTCTTCCACCTCCTTCACTTCTTACCAGTCTGGCTTCCTGAAGCCCACTCTCCTCCAACTCCCTCCTACAGCTTACTGACTCCATTCTGTCTGGAATGGATTAGGCCTGTGCACTTCTGCCATCTTTGTCAACTTGGTCAAAGCCTTTGACACTGTCACCTACCCTCTTCTCCTGGACAAGCTCAATGCAGCTGTGCTGTCTGACTCTTCAGTCAGATGGTTCCGCACTACCATGAGGGCAGGTCTCAAACAGTCTAGATTGGAGAATTCCTCCCCACTCACTATCAGTTCAGGCATGCACCAAGGGTTCATTCCTGGCCCCATACTCTTCTCTATCTTTCTTGATGACCTCCCCACTGTCTGCTCCTCTGCATTCATTCCAATGTACACAGATGACATAGCACTCTTTGCTTCTGGCTTCTCTATACCTGACCTCATCACGGGCTCAATTGGACTTTACTAATATCCAACACCAGTTTCTGGCAAATCAGCTGTCCGCTATGCCAAGAAAATTGTCTCTATGATCTTTAGCAATTGGCAGAGCTTGATAGGTTCACACCTCCTCCTTCCATATCCTTGATGGTGCAACAATTGAGGATGTCTCCTCATATAAGTACCTCAAGATCTGGCTGGACAGGCACTTGGATTTCTCTGGGCATGTGGATGCCACTCACCAGAAGTTTCACCCCAAACTTGGTGCACTTTACAGGAAGAAAGGATGTACCCTACCCCAAACTTGTAGATAGAGCATCTAAAAAATGATACTCCCTAACTTCAACTATGGTGACATAGTACAGTATACAGTGCTGCTCCCAATTCCACCCTGGACAGACTGAATCTCCTCTTCCTCCCTTTGCCACTTGCCCTGTACTCCCTCCCCCAGCACTTGGCACTGCTCCCTCTACTCCTTTCTTTCCTTCCTCCCTTGAATCAGGTGCTTTTATCTCTCATTAGTGGCTTGGCTCCCTCCCTCCTACCTTGCCTTCCCTTCTCATTCCCCCAACTCCACTTCCCATGCCTTACAACTCTGAATTTTGCTCTCTCACATGCACCTCAAGGAAATCCACTACTGGTCAAGCTGCTTTCTCCTTCAGGTTCTCCAAACTTGGGATTATCTCCTGCCACCTGTTCAGCCCCATCCCACCACTTACTCACCTCTGTCCTCTGTGACTTCACTACTCATTCTGGCAGTTGCCCTGATACTGGACCCTGGGCTGCTGCCCCAACCTTCCTACCCTTGCTTCTCCCGTGTTTCCCCTTTCCTGCAGCTAAGCTAGAGCAGTCCCTTGTCCACCCTCCATTTTCCACAACAATTTGCCCCTCACTGAACTCAATACTGCCTTCTGCACATTGCAAATATTGTTATCCTCCAACACAGCATTGTAGTGTATTTTTCTTAAACAGAATCTGTGTCCTTGCACAGTTGTTATTTATAAGGTCTACTTACCTTTTTATATTAGTTGTAGTCAATTGTAGTTGTATTAACCGTGTTTGTATTTATTGTGCTTAGTCTACCTCTGTTCCTCCGTCCCTCCCCAGGACACATCTGGAAAGTTGCTACCAGCTCAGTATGTCTTTCCTGATAAAACGTTTGAAATAAATAAAATAAAATACAGATTTCAAGATGTTACCAGATAAATCTTACCACAGTCAGGAACATGAAGACCAGCTCCCATCCAGCTGACAGTAGGTAACATGGCTGCCATTTAAACTGTAACCAGGGTTGCAGCTGAAGAAAACCTGGAACCCGTATCTAAAGTCCTCGCCTTTCACAATGCCATTTGATGGAGCCCTGGGTTCCTACATATCACCATGACAGTTCAGATATTTGAGAAAATCCACTTTATTACAAAACACAAGACTTTGTTAAACTATCACAGAAATATGTAATTTATTAAAAGCATGAAATAATTAGGATGTTTAATAAACAAGCAATTGAATGACATGTTAGCATCTTCAGTACTAATATTGTTCAACTGAGGGAATTTCCGGGACTAAAAATTGTCTTGAGCAATTTATTTCTGGGCCATTAATGCCAAAACAGTCAGTAATCAGAATGCACTCAAGTTGTTTTGTTTCTATGCATTTCGCATTTTTTGTCTTTCACTATCAGGAAGTAGGTTCTGATGTAGTCACCTTTTAACAGAAATTGCAATTTCTTTCTTTAAGCATACATAACCACTAGCATTTGCATTCAGTGTTGATGCATTTGAATGTGCTGCCTGTGGTAGCATGTTTGCTTTAGCTGAATATGTTTCTGACTTTTAGATATTTATTCACATTTAACAAGGGAATACAAAACAGTTATCCACTCAGCAAGGCCTTCCAGTAAAATTAAATTTTTTATACATAAAGTCTACATTCTCTCTCTCCCCATGAAAAAGGTATGCTTGTTCACAATTTGTTTCATTCTCTCATCCTACTTGATGCCTCCCTCTCATGAGTCCCCTATATCAGAGATACTACTTGACCCAGAACTGAACTTTGCTCCCCACATCTTTATAGTTTCAAATCTGCCTACAAACTCATTTCCAAGATATAAAGTATCTTCCTTCATCACATACTCTGCTGCAGACTTTTCACCTCTCATCCACCATCCCTGTCTCATTTTGAATCCATGGTAAAACTGCCTTCATCTTTTCAACATTCTTAATGACCTTGACCCTCCTGATCTTGCCTACCTCATCACTGCCTACACTCTGCTTCTTCAGCTGTAAGCTTCTTTCTGTGCCTCATAGCTCCCTCTTGTCCAAGGTATTGTAACAGCCATCCTCCATCTCCTTTTCTCACTGACTCTACTTCCTTCTTTAAATCCCATCTCAAAACCCACATCTTTTCCTCTTCTTTAAGTTCTGTGCTTCTGTTCAATTCTCCCTAATTTTTCTGATACAGTTTCTTATACTAAATTAGTTTAATGACAATAGCATTTCGAACTGCTTTTGATGTTGATTGTGTTATTACCCTTATCACAATTTGCACTACTAATATTATTTCTTACTCATATGTAATGTCATTCCTTCAGTTCTGTTTTTATTAATGTACTAAATATACATGAAAAGAAATATATATTTCTTTTCATTTTGTTGACCGGAAGAAGGGCTAGGCAATTCTGTCTATTTTCAGCCTTGTCTACAGAGGAAACCAACTGAAACTGAACCAGACTAAGCTATATGGGGTATTTTTTTAAACGTGGAAATTTGGCCAGGACATCAGGTGAACACCCTATTCTTTTGAGAAATGCCATGGGATCTTTAACGTCTACCTGAACAACCACCATAACAGGCAGATGGGACCTCAGTTTAAAATCTAATCTGAAAGATATAACATATATAATATAACTGTGTATTTTATTTCTGATGTGACTGTATCATTGCTCTACATAAAACATTGTGAGTTGTGTTGGTATGAAAGACACTATGTAATATACAATTTAACTGTATTGTAAAGCCATTAGTTTTAGTTTTCAATACTTTCTGATGAGGACCTTTAACATATAGTTTAAGACCTCTGTCAGAAGAGTTTATCAAACCTATCTTCCATCAAGACTGATGTCATTTGGTTAGTCAGGTACTACATACATCAGAACTCAGTTCTTGAAAGTGATAATATGAAAGTGGATTAACAATACAAGATAATGTCCCAGTTGTGAAGTGGATGGAGTTCAAAGTCTAAGGCCTTTCCAGGAGGGAATTAGATTTTGTTCAAGGATAGTGAATCCACACTATCATATTATTGTTATTATGCTACTTGTTTCAAGAAATATGCATTTAATTTTTCTTGTGCCCCTTCCCCAATAGACTGCAAGGTAAGATGATGTCACTACTGTTATTTTATTTAGAATAAAATTACTTTTGTGAGTTTGCTGTAGGATAAAAGCAGTTTTGTATTTTTATTTGATGAGTATAATAAATAATACACCTTCAAATACAGTCACTGTTCCTGAACAAAAAAGTAAATAGGGAGGAGTATAATAAATTGCTCATTTTATTACAGGGACTTTCACAGTCATATCAGACTGACACACGGGTAAATAGCCATGCCCCTGGTTGGCAATGAAATCTGCTGAAATGGTACCTAAATTGTTAGCATCATAAAAGTTTGCCATTTTTGCCAACCCGTGTTATGTCACCTGTATGAGGATGAAAACCACATTTAGAGTCGGGCAGTTTTAGTTTTCCCAGTATTTGTCTCTACAGAGCTGGTCTCAGGCTACATTGGTTGTAGCTACACTGTGGATTCGCTATTTATAGGAGTGATTACCGTTAAGAAAGTGTATATCATTAATCATGAAAACTGAAATTTTATTATTTCTTTCTTTCACAGACCCTGTTGAAACAGCACACAAGGAATATCATCAATGAGCATAGACACTTCAAAAATGGCATCATATCACCATCTGGTTGCGGACACAGTTCCTAACCATCCAGCAGCAGATGACATGATTGGGTAGAGACCACCCAAGATAACCAAAAACATAATGCTTAACTGTTTCTGTTTAGCATTCTTTGTACAACTTTCCTTGCTGATTATGTGGTGTGGAGATACTGATTTTTTAGCTTATATTGATGAGGTTTCAGAGTATTATTAAGGTTTTCAGGGTAGTTACAAGGGCTTTATGTCATGATTTTGCCAGTCAAGCTCTAGGAGTACTGAATTGTCATTATTTAAAATGCAGCTTGGTTTACATATTGTTAAGTATCTGAATGCCTTAGAAACCTGCAATCATTCCTAACACATCTTGAGTTCTGTGAAGAAGGCTGTCCAGTGAGTACAGACATATTATTACTTTGTACATGCCAGGCACAGGAAGGGTAGAGTTATGTAAATGCAAATAATAGATGTTTGCATTAACAAGGCAGTTCTGAATTTAGGTCTATTATAATATAATCAAGCTCAAGTTTTTACTCTTTGAAGAATGCATCACAAGTAATGAAAAGATTACATAACTATAAAATTATTGGAAAATACAATACAGTATATGATAAAACTAAACATTTCATTTCAGAAGAAGAATCACATCTTCTGAAGACTTGGTAAAGATAGCATTCTATAAGATGGAATAAGAAATTGTGTTTTGTGATAGCCTGATGCATCACATCATAAACATTTAGTGTTTCTAACACATAATGTATGAAACAGTTTTGTAAACAAACTTCTATACCTTAGCTAGCACAACAAAACTCACCTAAACAGGAAACAAAACAAAAAACAAAGGAAATCCAAAAACTTCTGATCATAGGAGACTCCATGATTTGAGGAATTAATACCTATCTCCAGCTGGGGTAATGGTCAGATGTCTCCCAGGTACATCAGCGTGGAGAGACACTGACCGCAATGCTAAAATTGTTCAGGAAGCAAGAGAAAACATTGTCATCCTGTTACACATAGGGACTAATGATCTCATCAGCTGGCCAGTTGTGGGGACCAAGGAACACCTGACCAGGCTGGGTGACTAACTATTATCCATTTTGTCCACCATCTCCTACTCTGAGATACTGCCAGTCTGGGAGAGGGGCAGATGGATGGAAGATCAGAGAAGGGGATATGGGGAGCTAAACATGTGGCTCAAGGGCTGGTGCCAGGAAAAGGACACAAATTTGTAGGGAACTGGCAACAGTTCTGGGAGTAAAAGTTCTTTAAATTTGATGGACTGCATCTGACTAAGGAGGAGTCAGTGCATTAGGGCAGAAGTTTGACATCTTTGCAGAGTATTTGAACTAGCAAATGAGGAGAGAGGTGCAGCACCTCATCGTTGAATGGGAAGAACACCCTCCCCTCAGCTAGTGGTCAAACAGGAGTTCAGCATGTTTGCAGTTCAGTTGCATTACCAGGTAAGGAAAAGGTCCAGCTCCATACGATGCACTGGGGAAATGCAGACCTCACTCAACAACTAACACACAGAGTGCTGAAGGAACTTGCAGATGTCATGGCGAAACCCTGGCAGAGCTTTTCACCATCTCTTTGAGGACAGAGTGGGTGCCCCAGGACTGGAAGGTGGCACATATAGTGCCTATTCCCAAGGGGATTCAAGGGAGGTGGCAGGGAACTACAGGCCTGTCAGCCTGACATCGGTGGTAGGCAAGGTGATGGAGGGCATTGTCAAGGAGAGGCTGGGGGGACCTGGGAAAAGTCAGGGTGCCTGGATGATAGACAGCATGGATTCATCCCAGGGAAAAACTGTGTCAGACAAACCTTGGGAGTTCTATGACTGTGTGATGAGTGCCTTGGACCTGGGTAGACCAGTGGACGTCCTCTTTCTAGACTTCAGCAAGGCATTTGACTCTGTTCCTCATGAGGACCTGTTGGATAAGCTGAGAGAAATGGGGTGGGGAACCAGATGGTGAGATGGATAGGCAATTGGCTCCAGGACCGGACTCAGAAGGTCGTAGTTGGTGGGATAGTCTCATCCCCAGGGAGGGTCATTAGTGGGTCCCACAGGATCAGTTCTTGGGCCCCTCCTGTTCAACGCCTACGTCTCTGACATAAGGACAGGTATCAGGAGTGAGATGAGTCTCTTTATGGATGACTCAAAACTGGGGTGGTGGCGGATGGGGAAGGGAGGGTGGCTATGGGGACCTGGAGGCTCTGGAAAGATGGTCTAGAAAGTGGAAGCTGAGGTTCAATGCAGGGAAATGCAAGGTACTGTACCTGGGGGCCAGAAGCCTGGGCCAAGTGTACACCCTGGGGAAAATGCTACAAGTCTCGATGGCTGAGAGGGACGTGGGAGTGGTGGTGGATGTCAAGATGAACAACTTGGAGACTTGTAGAAGGGCAGCCAAGACCAACAGGATGCTGGGATGCATTGCTAGGGGATCACCTCCAGAAGGAGAGTGATACTCCCTCAGTATAACTGCTTGGTGAGGCCGCACCTCAAGTACTGCATGCAGTTTGGAGCCACACTTAAAGAGACATTAAACTCCTGGAGAGGGTCCAGAGAGAGGGCAATCAAAATGATTTGGGGCTTGGGGACAGAACCTATGAGGAGGGGCTGAAGAGCTAAATATGTACACATTGGAAGAGAAGGACGGGGGACATGATAGAGGTCTTCAGGTACATGAAGAGGGGTAAATAGGGAGGGAACAGTCAGGGTGCTTTGAAGGAAGGAGGGGGCCACTAGAGGGCATGGGTGGAAGCTGGGGGAGATTCAGGAGAAAGGAGGAGGTGCTACTTCACTGAGAGGGTGGTGGAGCCATGGATATGCTGCCTAGGGGGCTGGTGGAGGCAGAGATGGTAGAGGGTTCAAGAGTGGGTGGGACAGGTACAGGGAAGGGTTCTGGAAGCAAAATCCAATGCAGCGAGAATATCAGAACTGGGAAGGAGAAGCCAGAAAGGTGGCGGGACAGCAGGTGAGCTCCAGGTGGGGAGGCTGACCAAACGAGAGATCCGAAGACCGTTAGGCCTATTCTGCTGGCATTTTAGTATGTTAGTATGAAATCTGGCCAATGGAAAATCATGTACTAATGCTTGCAGTCTGGGAAACAAGATCCCAGACCTGCAGGCAATAATGACAGAGGCTAAACTGGACATTGGCAATTAGCGAATGTGGTTTACCAGTTACCAAACTTGAGAGACTTCAGTACCTGGCTATGTACTGTTCAGAGGAGATTGAGATGCAAAAGTGTGGGGTGGTGGGTGGCCCTGTATGTCAATGAAAATATCAAGGCTACAGAAATTTAGAATACACATAAGGAGCCAGAAGAACTGTGGGTCACACTAGAAACAGGATATGGGACAGCCATACAAACTGGAGTTGTCTACAGGCTACCAGACCAGGGGAGAACATTGACACATTACTGTTAGAAGGTATACAAAACATAACAGCTAAAGGGAAATTCTGATAATTGGAACTTCAACATGCCAGATAGATTGGTCCAATACCAGCAGAAACATAGGCCAGAACTAGAAACATGGTGGATTCCTACAGGGAGGGCCTCAAACAACTGGTACAACAACCCACAAGAGACAGGGCTATCCTAGATCTAGTACTGACTAACAGGAAAAGGATCACAGATCTCCAGGTAGAAGGTCATCTGAGGGCCCAGTGACCATCACATGGTATGGTTCAATTTGTCACTACAACCAAATCATCCCATTCTAAGGCACAAATATGAGACTTCAGAGGAGCTGACTTTGATAAGATGGCCAACAGAGTTAAGCTAGCCCTGGCAAAAAGAAATACAGGTGAGGGGTACAGGCAAAGTGGGCAACATTAAGGATGCAATATTTGAAGCAACATCCCATTGTGTTAGAGAGAAAGAAAGTGCAAAGAAGAAGGAACCACTTTGGTTCTCAAAACAGTAGTAGAACAGGTCAAAGCCAAAGGCTGTCCTTCCAGGAAAGATAGAGACACAGTGGGATGAAGATGGGAGGCATACTAAACTTCCTAAGGGAAGCAGGAAGACAGTAAGACAAACAAGGCCCAAACCGAGAAACACTAGAACAAACAGTAAAGAAGGGACAAGACTTTCTATAGATACATTCGTGAAAGGAGAATGTCGGGGGTATTACTAAGATCCAAAGAGATAAGGGGCGTGTGAGGAGGAGGACCATGTAAAAAAGCATCTATCCTAAATAGATACTTCTGTTCAGTATTTATTGAAAAGAAGGTAGGGCAGGGCAAACAGCTCAGCACCACTTACAGGGGAGGAAGGTGAGCACTGGTTCATTCACAAAAGAAAGGGTCAACAAGAACCGATAAGCTCCGGGTGGACAAGGCAATGGGACCTGATGGCATACATCCCAGGGTACTAAAGGAGCTAAGGTGGAACTAGCAGCCATTATCAGAACTGTTTAGTGAGTCTCTGAGCACAGGAGGTCCCAGAAGAGTGGAGAAGGGCTCATATGATCCCGCCCACAAGAGTGGTAGCAGGGAGGAGGCAGGGAACTACAAACCAGTCAGTCTTACCTCAGTAGTGGGCAAGATTATGGAGGCATTCCTAAGAAAGGATAGTGCAACACCTGGAATCCATAAGAGCACAGGATCCAAGACAGCATGGATTTACAAAGGAAGGTCCTGTCAAACTAATCTCATAGATTTCTTTGACTGGGTAACCAGAGTGGTGGATTAAGGGGCAGTTGATGTCGCCTACCTTGACTTTAGCAAGGCTTTCGATACTGTTCCACATAGAAGATTGATTAATAAGCTGGGTAGGCCCGGTGGGTCAGAAGTTGGTCAACTGGATGGCAAACTGGTTGACAGGCAGAAAACAGAGAGTGGTGGTAAATGGTATACAATCTGAAGAGATGCAAGTCACAAGTGTGGTACCTCAGGGATCAGTCTTGGGCCAGTCCTCTTCAATATCTTCATCAGTGACATTATCAATCAATCCATCAATCAATCACTATATTTTACCAGGCATAGACACCATTGAGCAAGCTCATTTTCAAGGTGGTCCTGGGCAGATAACAATACAAAGCAAAATAAACAGTACAGTAAGTACAAGGCATAGAAGGAGCAGTATTTTACAGCATATACACAAATGTCCAGTAAATAATTGAAGTGGTAGGAATTACAAATAATGCCACTACAGATATAAAACATTGTACAAAGGTGAAGAGGGTCATTGCAGATGGACTGGAGGTAAGGTTTGTCTGTTTGCGATGACATCAAGATCTGCAACAGAGTAGATGATCCAGATGGGGTGGGCAGAATGAGAAGAGATCTGGGTAAACTAGCAAAATGGTCAGAAAAGTGGCAACTGGGGTTTAATGCAAAGAAGTGCAAGATCATGCTCATAGGAAGAGGAACCTGAAGCTAACTATAGGCTGGGAGGGAGTTGCTGGCAGTTACAAGGGAAGAAAGAGACTTGGGCGTCATCATCACGATGACCTGAAATCATCAAGCAGACCACTAAAGCAGTAGGTAAGGCTAGGGGATGTTAGGGTGTATTAGTAGGGGTATCACAAGTCGGAAGAGGAGGTAATAATCCCTGTTTACAAGACACTGGTTAGGCCCCATCTGGAGTACTGTGTGCAATACTGGAGACCACACCTTCACAAGGACATTAACCAAATTGAGGCAGTCCAGAGAAGGGCAACCAAAATGGTGCAGGGACTGCATCAGAAACATAGGACAGATTAATGGAGCTCAATCTGTATACCCTGGAGCAAAGGAGGAGGAGAGGTGATATGATCGAAGCGGTCAAACACCTTAAGGGCATTAACAAGGTGAAAGAGTCTAACATGTTTCAATATAAGAAAAATAGCAGGACAAGAGGACACAGCATGAGATTAGAGGAGGCTGATTAAGGGGTAGTGTGAGAAGTTCTTTTTACAGAAAGAGGTGGTGGATGCATGGAGCGGCCTACCTCAGGAAATGGTGGATATGAATACAGTGCAGGGCTTCAAACAGGCATGGGATAGGCATAAGGAGCAATACAGATGAGTATGAATAGATAGACCGTTGACAGAGCAAAGGTCGATGGCACATTTATAAGGTAGAAAAAAATGGGCAGACTGGATAGGCCTTGTGGTCCTTATCTGCTGTCAACTTCAATGTTTCTATGTTTCTAAGTAGCAAAACAGAACAAGTAATAGTCACCTGAATGCTAAACAAAATCTGTGGTAACAAAGCACTCAGATTTTAAAAGCAAATAATTTGCAAGCAACACGAATATGTAATGATGCACATACACTTTAAAAGAATAAGCACAACAACCAAACTGTAACACCAAGATAAAATGCCAGTTGTATGTTTAATTCATTTACTAAGTGTTCTGATTTTATCTTAGCTCGTGCTTGCTCAACAGTCAACATATTGCAGTAATAGTAGATTTGTAGATGCGGTCACAGTGGGTGAATGAAGAGCGCATGAAGTAGGTGCATCCCTCATTCCTCAATAAGGCAGCATGTAGGTGTGACACCAGCAATACATAATGTGGCAAGCACATCTAAGAAAAGGTCTGCTGCAATGAGTGATAAGCTCATCACAGCGGCACCTCCCAACATGCCTTTCCTGGTGAAGCATTCTAGTAAACATGGCGGCAGTGACTGCCGCCACCGCCTCTAACAATGTCAACTTCAGGGTGCCCATTCCCTTGCCCGGCATGCCAGGACCCAGTTCATGTGCCGATGGGGTGCCCCCTCCCCATCAGCATAATGCCCCCCATTTGTTGTGTGCGGGGGGTGCCCAATACCCCCTAGACTCTAAACCCCAACCCGATATATGCGGGAAGAATTGCCCAATCCTCTGTCGGCTAGCCCCCAAACACTCAGGTGGCATGCTGGGAGCCCACCCCTAGTGCCAAATGCCCTGTAAAAAAAAAAAAAATCCCACAATGTTTTTGTTTTTAACCTGTAAAAGAAAAAGCGGTCCCTCGTGGTCTGTCCTGCTCCCCCAACCCGTGCCCGACCTTTGGCACTCTGCCTCCCCACTCCCCTCACCCCATGCCTCCGGAGTCTGACCACGCGATCTCCATGTGGACCAGGAACACGTCTGCACTCTTCAAAGCCGACCGCGAACTGAAGAAATGCCGTAAGCTGTATAATGGCATAAATAGGGTTTTCAACTGTGGTGCATATCTCAGGCATTTTTGGAATTGTTGCACCATATTTTCAACATGGAGGTTATGGGGCCCATCCTCATGAATTCAGTCACTATCATGGCGTTATTCGGTCCCAAAAGGTGATTTTGCGGTCACTGCATGGAATCGCCTTTTGGGACTAAGTAATGAAATGACAGTTCAACTGTTCATGAGGTGGGCTCTCAAAAAGCCTATGTTGCAAATTTAGTGAAAATAATCAGAAAATGACTGTTTCTGGCGTGCATTGCGCAGTTTCCACGCTGCGCTCATAACTTCATGAATATATAATATTTTCACTCCAGATTTTCAACATTGGCATTTTTCCACACCTCCTTATAGACACTACAACTGTCATTTGCATATCCTGGCTGAAATGTGTTTTGCACTTCAGGTGCAGAATAGCATAGTCACTATGTAAATCAGTTTCAGGACAGTTTGAGAAAATGACAGTGACACTGTTCATAAGCAGGGTCCTAAATACGTATGTTGAACATTTGGTGATGAAAGTCCATAAAAGGACTGTGTTACAAGCATATGTTGCACAGTTTCCATACCCTTGTAACTTTACAAATTTGCAATATTTTCATGCCAGATTTTCAACACTGGCATTTTCCACACCTCCTTATGAACAGTACAACTGTCATTTACATATCCTGGCTGAAATGTGTTTTTGCACTTCAGGCGCAGAATACACGGTCACTGTGCAAAATCAGTTTCGGGACAGTTTGAGAAAATGACAGTGACACTGTTCATAAGCAGAGGTCCTAAAATGCATATGTTGAACATTTGGTGATGAAAGTCCATAAAGGACTGTTACAAACATGCATTGCACAGTTTCCACACCCTTGTAACTTTGCAAATTTGCAATATTTTCATACCAGATTTTTCAACACTGGCATTTTTCACCTCCTTATGAACAGTACAGCTGTCATTTTCACATCCTGCCCAAAATGTGTTTTCCACCTGTGAGCAGAATGGTGGTCGCTGTGGAAATCAACTTTTGGGACAGATTAACAAAATTACAGTGCCACTGTTCATGAGGAGAGATCCCAAAATACCTGTGTTGAACATGTGTCTCTTCAGGGTGGGGTGAGGTTGGCATCAGTTCAATACTTCACTGCCATTCCTATTATGCATCTCTAACTCCTGTACTACCAATGCCAATGCCAGTGGGACAACATTCGGCATTACAAATGCTTGTTTGTTAATGTCTTAAAGAAGATCATTTATAAGCGCAATAATACTCTCCATGGTATGAATCTGACAAAATCAATGCACTTCCTAGGTGTTTAAATGCTGAATGCCTTATACCACATGGAGGTTAATGCATTAAATATAGAATAATATATGGGTGTGTGTGTGTGTGTGTGTGTGTAGCCAGAATTTTACACACACCAGAGGTGTCAGGATGCTACATAAACCTCAAGGGCAAAGCCTGAGTGGTTTATAAAAGCATCCCACCGAGGGTGATGTTAAAGTTCTGGTTTTACACACCCATGATATATATACTGTCTATATATATATTATTTTATTTAATTAATGTTCATCATTTGCTTATTAGCAGCAGTTCTGTCAGACACAAACACACACGCACACACACACACACACACACAGTCTCTCTCTCTCACTCTTTCATGCACTCACCAGTTGCTGTTGGTTAAGGATGCAGCTGTGGAGCCCCGTTCAAGAGTGAGAGTAGAGCTATCACCTACCTGGATTTCAGCAAAGCCTCGATACTGTCCCACACTGAAAGGCTGGTTAACAAGATGAGTAGTCTGGGCACAGGGCATAAGGTGATACAGTGGGTTAGAAACTGGCTGACAGACAGAATGCAGAGGTGTGTAGTAAATGGGATCCAATCTGGGTAAAGAGGGGTGACCTGTGGAGTACCACAAGGATCAGTACTGGGACCAGTCCTGTTCAAAGTCTTCATTAATGACACTGCAGAGGGCTGGAAGGAAAGGTCTACCTGTTTGCAGATGACACCAAGATTTGCAACAGGGTGGATATTTCAGAAGGCATGCAGATAATGAAGAGGACCTGGAGAAGCTTGAAAGATGGTCAAAGGTGTGGCAACTGAGGTTCAGTACAAAAAGTGCAAGATAATGCACCTGGGTAGGGGGCATCCTGGGGAGACCTACAGGATGGGGGGTGCTGACCATCAACAAGAGGAGAGTGACCTAGGGGTTATCATATCTGATGACCTGAAGGTACAGCAAAGCAGTGTGCAAAGGCTGCAGGGAGGACCAATTGCATGCTGGGGTGCATAGGCAGAGGTATTACTAGTAGGAGGCAGGAAATGGTGATGCCATTGTATAAAACAATAGTAAGAGCCTCACCTGGAGTACTGTGTGCAGTACAGGAGACCACATATGCGTAAGGACATAAACATGGTGAAAGGCCATCCAGAGAAAGGTGACAAGATGTGCATCGTTTGCACCAAAACAAATGCAGAGACTAAGAGACCTCAATATGTACTAAGCTGGAGGAGAGAGATACAAAGGGATGACATGATAGAAACTTTTAAGTACCTCAAGGGCATAAATAAAGTTGCAGCTGGGAGATCTTTTCTAATGTAGAAAGATACCAGAACAAGGGGCACGATATGAAATTGGAGGGATAAAGCGGTAGCGTGAGAAGTTTTCTACGGAGAGGTGATGAATGTTGGAATAGTCTGCCACAAAGAGGTGGTAGGGGCAACACAGTGGAGGGTTTAAACATGCCTGGGACAAGCTCAGGTAAACCTTGGGTGGAAGGGCGATGAAAGTCATTGATCACTTAGGGTGAGTGGATGACACATGTATAGACCTACGGGCAGACTGGATGGGCCTAGCGGTCCTTATCTGCCAACAATTTCTATGTTTCTATGTTTAAGAATGGCAAGGTCAACCAGATAGATTTTACACTTTGAAAGCAGGATCAACTAGATATATATTAAAAATATGTACAAAATGTAACTGGCATGAAGTAAATAGGGAAGGATAAGTTTGGAAACTTCGGTTAGCGAACAAGGAGCTGCCATGTTTGGTGAGATGATCGCCACCCAGATGGAGTTATAGCCAATGAGCTGAGTAGCCGATGTTTGAGTGGTAGAGGACCAATTACAACCTCTTGTGTTGTAATGGAAAATATCAACCAGGAGGTTGTAATGCAGAATAAAACACGGTTATCCATGGATAAAAATGATGACCATTAATTCATTTAGCTTATAAAATGGGTTTGAAAAATACACAAACTTCATCATTTTACTTAATCACACAACCATGTGGGATGACAGAGGAGTCTACAAGAAAAGGATAAAAGAAATAAACACCTAAACAGGTGCATCTGCTCAGTATTCAATGTGGAGAAAGGGGACAGACCACCTCAGAGCAGCGGGAACAATGGGGGCACAAGTCCATTTTCAAAGGAAAGAGTCCAGAAGGGCCTTGTAGCTCTGAAAGTGGACAAGACTTTAGAACCAAACAGGATTCATTCAGTGGTACTAAAGGAACTCTGTGAGAGTGCGTGCTGTATCACCGATGGCTTTATTCAAAGTTCACTAGAAACAGGCGTGGTTCTAGAGGACTGGAGTAAAACGAGACATGGTCCCATTCCATAACAGTTGCAGCAGAAGATGACTAGCAACTATAAGCCTGTCAGTCTCCACATCAGTGGTGGGAAAATGAAAAGAAACCCTGTTAAAGAAAGGTTAGTAGAATAGCGTGATCCGATGGGCCACAAGACCAGAGGTAGTATAGTTCATGGGAGGGAGGTCATGTCAGACAAATGATTGATGTGGTGATCATGGGAGGGAGCAGATGTGGTCTATCTGAACTTTGTAAGGCCTTCAACACTGTGCCACACAGGAGACTGACAAAGATTGAGCAGCTTGGGTCTGGGATCAAAGGTGGTAAACTGGGTATGAAACTGGTTAGCGGATAGGCAACAGAGGGTGGTGGTTAATGGTACTCACTCTAAAGAGGGAAAGTGATCAGCAGGGTACTACAGGGCTCAGTACTGGGTTGGGTCCTCTTCAAAGTTTTCATAACTGACATTGCAGAAGAACTAGAAGGAAGGTATGCCTTTCTGCAGCTAACACCAATATCTGTAATAGGGTCCAACAAAACCAAGGGCGCACTGGGATGGTGGTGCTCATGACAGAAAAGTCCATGGAACTCACAAGGATCGGGACTCACCAGCCTTTATAATTATTACTCCACAGTCTTGATATATGTTGCAGGGACACAGAAACTAATGTGCATGCCATACCGTTTCAGATAAAATGATTCTCTAATAAAGATCATTTAATCTGAGCGTGTAAAACATGCACATAATTCTGTGTGTCTGAAATGGATGTTTTAAAAGATAATTTTTGAACACATATTGAGGCTGTGTCCTAATTATAAAGTCTGGTGAGTGCAAAACCCTTGTGTGTTCCATCTGTAAGAGGGTGGATACTTAGCAGGGGTAGAGAGAGAATGCATATGGACCTAGGGAAACTCAAGGAAATGTCAAGGGTATGGCAGCTGGGGTTCAATGCCAAAAGTACAAAATCATGCACATAGGGCATAGGAACCCAGGAGCAGAGTATATGATGAGGTGGTACTGACAGTCACTAAGTAGGAAGGGACCTAGGATTAACATATCTGCTGACTTCAAGGTAGCAGGTAATATGACAAAGCTGTGGGTATGGCCAGTGGGATGCTGGGAGGCATAGGAAGAGGTAATAGCAGCAGGAGGAGCAGTGTTACCACTGTGTCGCTCGTTGGTGAGACCCCACCTGAGTATTGTATCAGTTCTGGAGGCTGCACCTCAGGAAGGACATAGAGTGGAGGCAGTACAGAAGAGGAAACTAAAATGGTGCAGGGGTTGCACCAAAAGCCCTATAAGGAGACAGACTGAACTATCTTAACATGTACACCCTAGAAGAGAGAGCATGGGTTGGGACATGTTAGTACCTCTCTGGGGTGAGCAGTCTACAGGAGGAGATTCCTTTCAAATGAGAAAGGGCACCAGCCAGACCAGATAGCATGCAATGAAGCTGGAAAGGGGAAGTTTAAGAGGAATGTGAGGAGGCACTACTTCACTGGAAGAGTGGTGGATACCTGGAAGAGACTGCCAATGAAGTTGTGATGGCAAAAACAGTAAGGGACTCAAGTATGTATGGGACAGACATAAGGTAATATTAGTAAATAGGCAGAGTGAAGGAGAGTTGCCAGAGACCAATTAGGGTCTGTGGAGACATACTAGGTAGGGAGCATCTGGGCAGACAGGGAAGGCCAAGCAGTCCTTTTCTGCTGACAAATTCTGTTTCTGTGTTTCTATAGCACTAAACTTACCATTTGATTCTGTTTAAATTCATGTAACCAGAATCCAGAAATTAACTTTAGACATTCTACACTGTTAATGTTTATAAGCACCAAGCCTGGGACCAATGACCCTGGCAGTAAGGAGTATGAAACCCGGAGGGAGGGGGCTACAGTCAGAACATTCTATTATCATGATACAAGGCAAGGACTGTGTTGCCTCAATGGGGCATATAATTCACAACAGTATATTCTTTTAGTTCAACTCTATTTTCTCCTTAGCCATCCAACTGGGTCCTTCTTTAGCTGCTGGCAGTATCAACATTCCATCAATAAGTTCTTCTATATCCATCACCCTGGGACATAAGGATACCACAACTAGGTCCACCGCTGGAGTTCTTGTCCCCTTTTGTTTCCCCAGGGTGAGGTCCTATTATTTGAAGCCTAGGCAGGTTATCCCCATATCCAATATCTGGTGTTGGGGAAAGGGTGGGGATGGAGGAGCTTGGGACTATCTTTGGAAGGAAAAGAAAGGGAAGCTCTGATGGGTAAGGAGGATTGACAGAGTGTCATCTGCCAAATGAGCATCCATTCTGTCTCTTGTCAGACTCTTGACAAAGATACAGTGATCCCTGGTGCCAGGAACCCAGACACACTGGCACATTCACTCTCCTCTCTCACAAGCTCTCTAAGCAGCACCCTATGGTCATCAGGTAGCAGTATCACAGCAGGAGATGCAATTATCCCACCCAAAAAAGAAGATAGCCCATTGGAATACTTGATCTCCTACTATTGGCCTTTTGTAAATTCCCAGGCTGGGACTGTAGTGTGGATTGTCAGAATGGCAGGAGGCTACCGCCTCCACTATGTCATCAGGCAACCTTGGTGGGTACATCCTTACATTCCTCTGTCAGTCAGCTTGTTTGGCTGGTTGTACATTAGTAGGCAGAGATCATATTTTGTTGCTATCATTGGTGCTATTACTGGTGCCTATGCATGAATGTATGGAAACTACGGGGAATTCAGCAGTATCTGCAGCACACAGCTATGTGGCACACAAGGCACAAGCACCACATAACATGCACAATTGGCACCATGGGCTGCATGCACAGGGGCATAATGTGAGAGCGAGTAGTGTGTTGCGCTCCCCACAGAGAGCGGGACCTGGTTATGCAGTACCACCCTTGACCCGCCATATGGGCATGATACACACCCAGCCTAGCGGCATTGATGTGAATGCCACGCAACACAACTCAACACACAGAATTTTGGAATAGGAAGGTGGTGCAGAGGACAGACCCTCGCCACAGGGATGGGAGGAATGGACAGCCACCAGTGGCAAGCTACACTGTGGCCATGTCCACACATGTGGTGGTGCATGGCCAACAGCCTCGAACTTCACAGGCAGCCAGGTCACAGCAATGGTCAGTGATGTCTTGCAGCACTTCAGCCAGCTGTATGGGGCACAGACAACATTGACCACCACCTCTAAGGTGAATGCCCAACTGTGGCTAGATATCCAGGCTGGTGTCCATGCCGCTGGCCCGGAGGCCCCAACCCTGACTGCCATCAAACACAAGTGGTGTGACCTGCACCGTGGTGAAGAAAAAGGTGAACTCATGCCAGGGTACAGGGGTGGGCCACTGAGTATGGACATACAGCTCACACCACTGGAGAGGATGGTGTGAGACCCTAACCAATATTACTGTCTATGGAGTTAGATGGTGTGGATACCATGGCAGGTTAGCAGACACCAATAGGGAGGGAACATATGGGATTGCACTCCATGCAAGTAGTAATTGACATGCTTTGCACCCACAGACACATCCACCATTCCACAACCATCTGCAATGGGGTTCACACAGTCCACGGCCATGAAGGCTGTACAGTGAGCTCAGGAGACCAGCCAACAGCAACTGGAAGCCTCATGTAGGTATGCGTGCAACAGGCAACACTGGTGGAGAGCAGAGCAGTACAGCCACACAACATAGTAATGTGTGCATTTTCTACCCACAGGTATGGAGATGGAGACTGAGATGCAGCTGGACAATGACACAGATGGGGAGAGCACAGTGGTACCACAGGATGAGGACACTGTGTTGGCCAGTGAAACCCCTGCTAGGCGAGGAGTGTGGCATGTGTGGTGCCCGACTCACTGCCCCTCATCAAACACCAGTCAAGTACCGTGTGGCCCAGGCTATCACAGAACACCTGCACCATCCTGAAGAAGGGGTACCAGGGATGAGTCAAGCAATCATGCCTGGATGACAGTGGGGATGAGGGGACCAAGGTACGGCCACCAAGACACAGCCAGGCACTGCATGCACAGTTCTTCATGGAGGCACAGTGCCGAGTGCTACAGCAGCAGAAGGACAGTCTGGAGGCACGGCAGCAGAACACAGTGGTGCTTGCCACTCACGACAGGTGAAGCATGAGGAATGCGCGGTGGCATCAAGCAGTGCGCCACCACACAGGGAGCTGCTACTGCAGCACCTACATGGATACCAGTACCATCCATACGTGCAGCACACAAATACACCTCCGCCCACAGTGAACACTGAAACACAGTGGTCCCCACCCACGCTGGACCCTGACCAGGTCCAGGCTGCAGAGCAGTGCACACCGGACATCTCACTGGTGGTTGTGGCACTGCACATGGTCCCCACGCTGACACTGACCGGGGAAGACAGCACAAGGTGGCTTACAGTGATGGAGGGACATACAGGTGGACATGGCTGGAGGCGTTAGCCAGGTCACAGCCGGTTGTGATGTGTCAGATAGGGTGTCCACTTTCCTCTCACAGGCCACCAGGTGGTCACATAGTGTGCTACAACCCTGATCACACACCAGATGAACTGGCACAAGAACATCTACATGGCTACAGGGAAAGACCAATGGGCCCCCTACAGAGTAGTATCGCAGTGCTGGACAGACGGGCACACAGTTGTGGCAAGTCACTATGCAGGCCAGGAGCAGCACACTGTTGGAACATGCCATACAGGCCCACCACCAATATTCAGTTCTGGCCCCTCCACCCATCAGTATGGTACACAAGACACTGATGTCTCACATTCCACCACACATTACTGTACCAAGCACCCTGACACCTGTGTCCCCCTACACATCTGTACAGTACACAACATACTGTGATGTGGCACACTCCAACACACACATACCAAGCACCCCTACACCAATGGCCCCCCACACATCTGTGCAGTACACAGCACACTGTGATGAGGCTGCCATACACAAATTATTGTACTAGGCACCAACGCTGGTGCCCCACCACACCATCCCACAGCACATGTCATCAAGCGAATGTCAGGATTCCTGCCAATCATCCATGCACCTGGACTCCTGAGGCAACATACCCATGTCCTGGACAGGCTGCCATGCACGCCTCCCCACCACCCCTGAAGCGGGTGCACTTAGTGAGTAGTAGCATCATCATGCACCTGCATCACATGGTGTCTGTGACACATTGCCTTCAAATGCGTACTGAGGCTCCATGGGGCACACACAGCTGGGCATGATGGCATGGAATGCAATGAACAGGGGCACATACTGCTGCACATGCATCACCGCATAGGGTGGGTGTGCTGGTGAGTCAGCACTGCTGTTATGTCTCCTCAATCAGTGCCACACAGCCACCCATTTTCAAGAGCTCATGTTGCGGCACCTCCTCAGCCTCATCATCCTGAGGGTCTGCAGGTGGTATCAGTGGCAAAGGCACATTGCCACATCTGGCAACATTATGCAGCATGGCAGATGCAGTGAACACCCTGCATGCCGTGGCAGGGGCCAGCATAATAGTCACCCCAGTATGGTCCAGGTACTGGAAGCACATCTTCAGAAGCCTATGGTTCACTCCATGATACCTCATGTCTTCCTGTAGGCAATATTGTGTGCCTCTTTCACAGGTGTGTTCTGGGCCAGGTATGGCATCATCAGGTACTGGTGAAGAGGGTATCCACTGACACCTGCAAGGGGAGAACACAGGGTAAGTACCATGTTATGCAACTACCATTCACGCCTGGTTGGTGCATGTGGCATTATGATATTGCCCTGCAACCAGGCGTCCAGATGTCCTGCATGCAGCATGGCACCAAATCCGAGGAGTTCAGTATATCAGCATCATGTGAGGAACTGGAGAACTTAGCACACGTTGTTGAAGATACCATTCACTTTACACACCACCTGGCAAATAATGTTGGGTAACCTCTTCCTGTTACAGTATGCCTCCTCGTGTAATGACAGTGTCAGTATAGCTATATCAGAGCCATCTACGGCTCTGATTACATTCGGCATACCATGTATGTCATAGAATGCCTGTTTAGTGGCACGTACATCATCCATCACCATGGGGAACTGAATGTGCTTGTCCGTAGTGTGAGCAGGGCATTGGTCACCTGTTCCACAGCTCAGGACATGGAAGACTGGCATACAACCATGTGTCATCTGTCACATGTTGGAATGAGCTGCTTGCACAGTATGTGAGGTGCACATCACCTTTCTCTCCACCGTCATCACCCGTGAACACGTAGCCATGGTCCAATGGCATCATGGACCATGTCGCACAGTTGTGTGACATTGGTCCATGGAAGCAGAATCTCTCTATGCAGTGTGTCTCTGTCCAGGTGGTGGATTCAATCTGCGGTGAGAACACCTGGGGCTGTGGCCCTCTCCTCCTCCTCTGTCTATCCACCTTGTCTGCTATCAGGTGTGCATCCATTAGTGCTCTGGGACACATCCTCCACACCTGTTATCACTTCCTGTAAGCCTGTGCATCCACTCCAGCAACCCCTTTTTAATAGCTCTGACACCTGTATGCATCTTTAAGTGGGCATGTACCTGGCCAGGTGCACCACACCCTCATCTGTGCATGTAGCACATGCCCCCAGTGTTGCCATTACTGTTAGTACTTCAGGTTGCAGCACAGTGCAGTATTATGGTAGTGAGCAATGTGAGCCGATACAACTGATTTCCCAAGAGGCTTTGCCAGGTGTCAAAACGCCTTCATGGACAACTACAGAGTGAGGTTACTGTACGTGTGTCTGCATTTGACAAGGTATGTGGCAGTCATTGAGGTAAGGCTGTGAGACAATGTGGTAGTGGCAGCTGTCCATGGCACTAACATGTTGTCATTTACGTCTCCATAGGATCAACATGGAAAGCCGACATGCCTGGGTTCCTTTGTCTAGAGCAGCCAGATGGTGCCATGTGCTACATCTGCACCCCCCACTCCACCAGAGATGCTGGCAATTGCCTACCTGACCTACATCAGTCTGTGACTTTTTGACCTGGAGCTGCAATACGAGGACCAAGACGATGGCTTGTGGCAGGTGGATGTACCGGCGGTAAGTGCATGGTCACCAGAAAGGGTCTCTGTGCCCTTAGTCAGGCATGGTTGCATGGCACATCACTGCCATGGACCTATGATGTCTCCATTTGCCTTACAGTGATACGAGGAACCAGTTCAGAGAATGATCCTGTGATACATGGGGGTCCTGTGTGGTGACGGGACAGCTCCATGGAGTAGATGGCAACCATGCCAATTGTGCAGTCATGTACCTAGCTGCTGTGATGTTTGGACATTGAGGGGTGGGGAGTGGGGTTAGTGGTCCTGGACAGGGGTGTGGCATGTGTCACCACTTTCATATTGGTGTACATTGTGCATCTTCCCATGCGAATCTTTGAATGCTTTATCTCGTGATTTTTGTGTTCTGTTCACTGTTGTTCTTCAATAAACCTTTGTATAAATGTTCTGTGTGTTTACTGTGTCATAGGCTATGGGTGCCATTTGGGTTGATGGTGGGGGCAGGGACAATGGGCTCACTGTCGCCACTCATGGTGGCGGGGAGTGTGCACCTCCATGTGGTTCCATGCTGGGGTGGGTTTAGACTCTGTCCATCATGTGTGACTTGTGTAGCGAGTCGCACATTGCATGAATCATAAGGGCAGCTCTGGTGGGATGTGGTCACATTGTGTGGCAAGGTGCCCATGGCTGTCAGCTCACCCATGCTGTGGTGCATGCCATGCAGCCCATGGTGCAGGTACACTGTCTTCTACCCTGGCCATACCCCTGGCACTCTGGCATGCACTCCCTGTACCACATGATCACACTGGTGTGGTCCATCACATGTGCAGGGCAGACCATCTGGGTGTGTGTGGTGGTCATGTGTGGAGTTAGTCCTGCTGTCCATATGATTTGTGAGCATCCATTGGTGTTTCTTGGCTGCTGGCACTGATCCATATATGGTTGTAGTAGCCCTCCTCCTGTAGTGTAAATGTCGCCCAGGCTGCCACACACCTGCCTGTCATACATGCTTTCATGCATCGTGCAGGTTCTTATTGCCCACACTGTGTGGCAACACCTCTGTGGGCGTGCATCACGTAGTATCCCAGGACATGTACACAGATGTCCTCTGCAGGGTACTATGCACCGTTGTGCATGTCCCTGTCTCGGGACATGTGCATCAAATGCCGTAGCCACCCTATGAGCTCTTGTTAGGCATGTCTACGCACCAGCGTGGCATTGTGCATAGGGCCCATTATTATTATTACCTTCTTTAAGGCATAGCTTTTGGCAGATGCTTTGTGACAGCTGGACACACTTACTGGGTCAGACTGTTTTAAGATGCTCTGCAAGACCTTTTCACCCAGAGGTGAATAACAGTGCTAGATAGCCAGTTTTATTTCACTCTGATATTCATCCCTCCATGGTATAATTAAAATAAGTTAGTAGCTTCTGAGCTGGTAGAACTTATTTGGCAGTTTATTACCCAGGGTGCAATTTCTCATTTTCATCAGATTCCTGTTTCATTTTCTAACGTCATTTTGCTGCTGAGAAGGGCTGACACACAAGGAGGTCAAGTAATATGCTCAAATTGAGACAGTGAGCCAGTGGGAAGGATGGGATTCAAATGTGTGAAGTCCTGTTTCACAGTTCACTGCTCTAACCACCAAGCCACTCTCATCCAATTCTTGTGTGCTCATGCAGAAAGTGGCTAGCCATTGAAGTTGCAAAGCACTGTGGGTTTATAAAGTAGTTAACTCAGCATTACCTCACTTAGAAGAAGATTAATGTTGCAAGCTACATTGTGCAGCCAGTGGACTTGCAATTCACGTATTCTCCAATGAAAATAAGCTCCCTGTTTCCAAATGTTTATACCCAACTTGAACATCCTCACGTTAGAGTCCACTAACAGTGTTGGCACTTTCCACTCAACGCAGCAAGGAAAAGAGTAGAACATTCCATCATGTTGGATGAATTCCCATGGAGCCTGCCTTATAATGACCTATTAGTAGAAATGTTTTGTAATTTTACAAAAAGTAATTGCTTCTACTGTGGATTTAGACTGTCAACAGAATGAGGGATGGGTGTATAACCCTGAACTGCTCCATCGTACAGCATGAAAGGATTGACAGTTTTGTGAACACAGGTACCCTGTAAGAGGAAACATTCTGAGATCATTAAAAACAGATTAGTTGGCAGCTTCATGCAGAAAAAATTGTATCAAGCTTGCCATTTTGCTAAATGAAATTCAAATGTTTCTGGCCATCTGCAGTGCTATTGAAGCATTTAAAGATGTGCTGTGCAATGTCAGGAATGTAGCTTTGTTTATTGCTTCTAAATGCATTGTCTCCACAATCATTGGCAAACTATAGTCTGCCAAAGTAATTTTCCTAGAATGTTAAACATTCCAGTGAGTGGAATGACATCTGTCACATATTTGATGACACATAACTTGGCAACATGATACTGATGAAACAAATGGAACAAAAAAAAAAAAACACTGCTGAAAATACGACTGAGATATTCCAGCAGAATGCATGTCTTTAGAGTCAGGGCTCAGAGAAGCCTTTAGTCCTGCCTACATAAAGCTGGGCAAAAAATAAATCATAAACAAGTCTGCTTACTAATATGGTGATAGGGAGTGGTGATATTTTGTTTTACCACCTATAGGCGCTCATGTCAGGGATTTACAGAAATCTCAATAATGTAAGACTTTATTTACTAGTCCCTAAAACATAAGAGCTACATGTGGCCCAGAATCAGTGTGCCACGTGGCTATATACAGTTTAGGACTACTCTGTGAGCCTGGGCCTCCACAGAGTAGTGGCCAGAAGCAAGGACTTTCCAACTCCAGGGAGATCGCACATTGTCTTGTGCTCACTGCCAACCACTCCAGCCAGGCCAGATGTCGTCAGACACATTATGTGCTGCTGTCTTCAGCCAAGGGATGTTGCAGCTCTGCACCGCTGAGCAGGGGAAGATGTGTTAGACATAGGCATGCCAGTGACTGCGTGCAAGCATGTTGGGGTCAGGATAAGAGAAAACAAGAAAAAGGAGGGCTCACTTCTGAGCAATTACAGCTCAGAGCTCAATTACGTCTCTCAGTGCTTCCCAGGCCCCACCTGGCTGGGACATCATTTAATCCCTAATTGTCCCTAGAATCCCCCAGGAATGATGGACCTTACAACAGTTTAACTTGTTGCTTGCTCATTGGTATGACAGGGTGACTCCTGTCATGGGTGGGTGCCCTAGTAAGGAGATGTAGGTCTTCCTCACCCCACCCCCATTCAGTGCTAACTGTAGGAGTAAAGTGCATTTAAAGAAATAAAATGCATGAGAAAATACATTTAGTGCATAGAATGGAGAACAGAGTACTCTGTACAGCACATATATAAGAAAAGTAATGGTTTAAAATAATTATCCCAGCAGTAAATGCTGCCTGCTATATAAAGTAGAAATTGCTAGAAAGGAAGTAAGCATGAATAAAGTGCCTCAAATTCCTGAAATACTATTGAAGGTGCTAAATGCATAAAAAGTGCAAGGTGCTTGTGTAAAATAAAAATAAAGAGATTGTTTAGCACATGCTTTATAAGGGGCTTGTATTGCCTTTGCCAAAGAGCTGCTAGATTTGAAGTGCAGAATGCTTTAACCAAACTGTTTGCTGGAGGTTGAATAACGTGCTCATGGGCTTTAGGAATATAAATGTTTAATTTTATTTATTTATTTAGCTTTTTGTTAACCGGGTAAGTACACTAGACAAGTATGCCTATTTTCAGGAACGACCGGAGAGTACAACAAGACATGACAAAGACAATAAGTACAATGTACATTATGACAAGTGTCTACATAATGGGACAGGGAAGAGATTTACAGCCAGTAGGAAGCAAAATGGTGCAGGATACAATCAAATTTTCAGCAAGTGCAACTGGGTCATTCAACACATTTCAGTGAGCAAGATGTAGTGAATAGGACAGGACAAAGAAGTCAAAGGTACAGAAATCAATACAGTCACATTTACAGCAAGTGCAAGCAGGACAACTGACACATTTTCTACAAGCACGATGTGGTATTTGGGACTGAACAAGGAGTACAGTGGCCATTGACCCTGGGGTAGAAGACACAGCTGAGATGCTAGAGCGGCCCTGAGGAGGCAATTGGACACTGATAATTGAGAGTGAAACTCAATTTCTGTGTGGTTGGGCACATAGACATGCTGAGACTTGTTTCAGGTAGCCCCACAGGATGTGTGAAAGCAGTGATGGGAGGGGCAAGACAATTCTGGGGAGAATTCCAGAGTTTGAGGCTACACAGTAAAAGTCTCTTGCACCCATGAGAGTTCTGGTGACAGGTACTTTGAGCATACTCTGGGCCTGGGACCTCAGGGGAGTAAGGGAAATGTCAGCTGGTGGTAGGCGCTGGGCCAGACTTCGAAGGAATGCCCGTTTAATCAGCTTACTAGTTAGACATCCTACCCCAAATTCTAAGTATCTGGCGGGGAGAGCTAATTTAGGTGATTGTAGAGTTCTAGCGATGAGCAGGGTGGGGAGCAGCTAGGCCAAAGTGACAGATGCTGTTGTATGCAGTGTGCCACCTACTGAGATGAGTCATAGGAGAAAAGGCAAAAGATAGAGCATAGCTAATGGAGGGAAGGTACTCCTCTCGCAAGAGCAAGTCTGGCTGCTGGAGTGAGTTATACTTGGCCCTATAGGCCAGGCCCAGGTTGCAATTCATGGCTTTGCAGACATTGGCAATGTGATTCTCCATATTAAGCTGGGGTCAAGGATGACTCTAAATACTTGATTGTGCTCACCGTTGAGAGGAGGGACCGTCTGGAGTGGTGATGGTCAGGGTGGGTGCAGAGCTTTGATTTTAGCAGTTGAGCCAAATAACATGGTCTGGGTTTTCTTCAGGTTCAGGACCAGTTTATGACTCGTTATCCAGGTCTGGACTTTATTAAAGTCATCAGTTAGCCATTTGGCAAGGGAGCTGGCGTCATTGGGTGGGCCATTAGTACCAAGTCATCAGCATATAGGGTGGGAATGCAATAAGTTGTCACCTAAATGTGTTTGTATATGCACACCTGTGGGACTTTAAAGTGCATGCAGTACTAAATTTATGCTTGAAACAGAAAATATTTTAAGAAATTACAAGGTGCAGAAATATACAGGTTAATAAAATGGATGGAAAGGTGGCGTGCAAAGATATAAAATTTGATATATTTACAATGGGCTAACACGAGAGAAAAACAAGCAAGGGTGCCTTTGGTGCCTTAGCTCTAAAATGGGGCCAGTCTGTAATTTAGCCCAGGCTATGTTTGTTTCAGAGAAGGCATGTTTGTTAACACCACCTCCATTTAAAAACAAAATTAAAGATGCATTAAAAGACCTGAAATTAGTTAAATGATAAAAAAGGGTTACTACAGTTCTGAGGTTTCCTGAGGAGCATTAATGTTTTGCAGTTACCATATAAACCCAGGAAGAAAACTAAACAGTTCAGTATCTTACCTGACTGCAGGACTGCACCTGAGGATTTCTGCACCTGAGGCAGCGCCCTCTGCAGTCCCCTCTTTATACAGCCTTACCTGTCACTCAAAGGTAACTAAGGCGGGACCCTATGTTAGTTGCCAGGCAATTAAGCATTTATGAAGTTTTACTAGCCTAGTATTATACTTGATACTTGGTTATTTGATTATACCAATGTGTAGTAGTGTGTATTATATAGTGGGTCACCTTGTGTTTATAGACTAACCTAATTAGTTTTCTTTTGTATTTTAGTTAAGGTTCTAGTCAGGTGATCCACCAGAATGTATTAAACCTTCCGCTAGGGCTTGATGTTAGATAGGGAGTCAGTAGGAGAGTCACAGAGGTAGGAGAAAGACCTCCCAGTGGCATGGGCTCACACTGGTCATTCTGATTGAACTGTGGCTGAATTCTGACTGAAGCCTAGAATCTGCTACAGCAAAGCGGTGGCCTTTTCTGAATGCAACTAACCTTTATTTTAACATTTTTCATTGGTTTCTGTACATATAAGCTTTCGTTTTATGACAAAATAAAATGACAAATGCCTCTCAGCATTTTTCATGGACTGTGATTTGAGTCTGCCTGGTATTTGTTATCCTGAATATCACACCGGTGGCAATTAATAAATTTATTTATGGCACAAATAATATATTTACAACCAGAGATTTTGAATTCACAATTTAATTCCACACAAAATTTCTTTCAAAGCTTCCTGGTTCTGGCTTCGGTCCTTCTTCTGGCCATTCTTCCATCTTATCTTTCAGGGCCTGGACACTGAATCCGACCACCTCCTCCACACTGAACCAGGTTGATTCCATGTAGCTGGGCTTTTGCCCTCCAGGCCGGACACTTCTAAATCTGGCACCTGGACCTATCCACTTCCCGCTTTACCACCATGTCTTGGTTCCTTGTCCCCAGCCCATGTATCCTACCCTCTCCCCCTTCCCCCCTTTTCTTTCTTCCATTGCTCCCCTCCAGCTTGTGATGGATGGAGGGCTCCCCCCTGCGAGCTAGTATCTCAAACTTTTTGGCTATTTAACCCACTAGCTCCCCAATTAGTCTCAGGAAAAGGCACATGCAAAGTCCAACAAATGCTCCTCATCCCAGTCTGTAGCGCAACCTGGTCAAAGGAACTGTCCTTGTGTTGCAGGTGCATGCCCCTATTTCAAATATTGCCCTTGCTGCCCTCCTATTCAGACATTTTCTGACCATCTCAATCAGCCGGACATCCTTGACCCCCATCCATCTTGCCAGGAGGTGATATTGGACCAGCTGGATTGTCATCCTCGGACACCACCCTTTAATCTTTTCCAAGTCCTCCAGGATGTTCTGCCCCAGTCCCCCATGGTAGACCTCCCAAGTCATTGCCCCCAAGTGTATGATAATGTGGTATGGCATGTCCCTGCACTCTTAGCTTACCCAAAGTGGCAGAAGCTCGCCTACCTCATACCCCTAATGCCCTTCCATAGCACCTGGTGTGCTCAGTATTATATCACAACTCTGCTACTCTGGAAGTGGTGACTGCCCACCTTTTGCCCAATAGATGAAGGAGTGCCCCACTATCAAACTTTCCTCTTGGAACCTGCCATGGAGACAAGATAAAAATCCTGACATATCTCTTGCAGCATCTGGACTTCCAGCGCCCAACCTTCTTTACCTCTTCCACTGCAGTCCCTTTTTCTGCAGCCTCTGTGGCTTAGTCACTGTTATAAACCCTGACATACCTCTTGTAGCAGCTGGGCTTCCAGCACCCAACCTTCTTTACCTCTTTCCTGCAGCCTCTTTTTCTGCTGCCTCCATAGCTCACCACTCCTAAAGGAATGCGTGGCAAATTCACTTGAGTCTTCCCCAATGAAAGCCAGAGCACTCTTGAGTACTGCCCCACCCCTGAAAACCAGTGACTGGGGAACTGTCCCCTGCCAGCAAAACGCCACCCTCCCTCGGGTGCTCACATATGAATCCAGAGCCCCGACTGAGCAGTTGGTGGACTGTGGCTGCTTTACCAATGACAACTGGTCCCTCCTCCTTTGGTCTGTCTTGGACCTGGCCAGGTCAATGGCCACTCTGTCCAGCCCCCACTAGACATCCTTGGGCTGCAAGGCATGCAGTAGCTGTTTTCCATGGGGCCACCACTTCCTCACCAGGAAGGACCCTGCCACCATGACTGCAAAAGATGGCCCTGAACAGGACCACCTATTGAGCCGAGGTGCACCTCTGCTGTGTCACCCCTAGTACTTTTCCAGCAACTGCCTCTAATGGGACACCTCCCATCTGTCCTGGCAATCCATCCCCTCCACCAGCCTGAGATCATTATTTTTACTGCCCTGTTGGCCACTGTGTTGGCTCATCCCTGTCCTGGCATACTCAACTGATGTCAGCCAGGTGTACCACTACTGTGGAATGGGCCAGCCCTTCTTCTGACTTCTCCACTATAAACTTCCTTACCTGCTCATCCTAGGCCGATTCATCTCTGCCCCACTTGTGATTCCCCTGAGTTCCTGGAATTTCATGCACCCTGCTTCATAGGTCCTCAATATGTTGGCTGACCAGGAATCCCGGTACAATGCCCTGGTTGTGCCCTCCAGCCTCCATAACCATCCTTTTCAAGTTATTAAGTCTCTCCCGATTTAGAATTTGTAACCCCTCCTGCACTCTCAAGGTGATCCCATTGGAATTGCTGTGCTCCATGCAGTTAGGAGTTGAGATTTGCCAGCCCCCACATCTCCAGGATGAGTACTTCAGCCTCCCTTACAATTCAGCTACCAACAGATCAAAGACATTGCATCCTGTCCTACCTGTCCGACATCCATGTCTTTCCTCCAGCTACCTCAGCCACAGGGCCTTCACCATTACCTGGCCACTTTAGCCCCCCAACCTAAGAATAGAGGTGATACATATCCTCCTGCGCCTGGTAGATTGTCTGGTAAAGACAGATCAAAGGCCTCGACTTGACCAGCAACCCAGAAGCACGGGAACTGTTGCTGTGCTGCAGGACTGTGGCAGACCACTGAAACATTGTTATATTGTTGGGGCTGGCACCCCTAAAGATTGGGTTGGACATGCTGTATGCTGGATACCAATCCCTCTGGTCCATAATGCTGCTGGACTCATGGCATCCTTCCTCGCCCTCAACAGCTGGCCTGAGCCCTAAAGTGATCCTCTCTGTTTTGCTCATGTTAAACCAATCCTCTTATGAAACTATTGCTCTCCCTAGCTACCTAGTACCTCACCTGGCTTAGACCCCCAACTGTAACTTTAATTGGCTGCAACATCAGCCCAACACTTCTCAAAATGATCAACCTAGGTGCCAACCTTCCAGGCGAGGATAAATCCTATACCTGCCACAGTGCCAGCAAGTGATCTCTAAATAACTGGACTTTCCCAAACCTAGTGGAGCAAACCCAAACTGTTTGGTTAGCCCTTACTCCCTTCCTGACATTGGTCCTGTTGACTTACCTGGCCGAGAGCCTGGCCAGTATTGGTACCATGCCATTGGCAAGCCTGACTACCCTCTGACTTCTCGACAGCTATAATCTCAGATTGCTGCTTACTGAACACAAGTAAAATGTAATACTGCGTCACTTTTATTTATTTATTTATTTATTCAATTTAATTGAATTACCACTTTGAGCTAAAGCTCAACTGATCATGGATCCTCAGCACACAGAGGGTGGGGGAATATAAGTACATGGATAGTGGAAAACAGAAGCAGTTAGTAGGTCTTGTCAGTCCCTTTATGGCCCCTAGGTTTAGTCCTGGACCTCTATGTACAACTGAGAAATCCCAGCTATTCAACCAACGTGCAGCCTTGGGCTTTGCAATTCACCACCAACTGCCTTGAATGGGCTGAAATTAATATATAACAATAATTATCATAATAATCTTTTATTTATGTAATGCAATTCGAAACATCAAGGCACTTTCCATTAAAATATATTGAACAAATCACATAAATACATCAGATTTCCAGTTAAAATTATCTTAGATACATCAGCTTTACCTAATTAAATCAACCACAATTTAAAATTCTCACAAACATCGATATTAACAAGGTTGTCTGAAGATTAAGCAGTCTGCCATCCACCCTAACAGTAAATTTCTTTATGACTGCCCCCCTTGGTTTTGCTGAACAGACTTCAGAAGAAAGGTTAACTCACTCATGTTTTACAGAGAAAGCTATCCAGAGATGCTCAAATGTAAGCCCTCTTCCTGGAGGAGCAGGTAGTTCCTGCTGTCCACTTTAGCTCTGCGTATTTCCCAAGCTACGTTGATACCTATATCATCTTACTATAATTATTAATCCAATGTCCGACAACTATAAATTAGATACATTTCCAAAATTCAGATGGTATAGCTCTAATGACTATTCATATATATTTACCTTCCTTTTTCTTTTTGTACTACCCTAATCTCATGAAGTCCCTCTCATATAAAATAATATGCAAATTATCAACAGTTTCTATCTCGTCTAATGGCTTTGGCAGCCAAATTGTTTAGCCAGTTGTGGAGACCAAGGAACACCTGACCAGGCTGGGTGACAAACTATTATCCATTTCATTCGATATATCCTTCTCTGAGATCCTTCCAGTCTGGGAGAGGGGAAGATGGACAGAAGGTCAGAGAAGGGAGATAGGGGAGCTAAGCATGTGGCTCAAGGGCTGGTGCCAGGAAAAGGGACACAGATTTGTAGGAAACTGGCAACAGTTCTGGGATGAAAGTTATTTAAATTTGATGGACTGCATCTGACTAAGGAGGAGTCAGTGCATTGGGCAGAAGTTTGACATCTTTACAGAATATTTAAACTAGCAAATGGGAGAGGGTGCAGCACCCCATATGCCAAATGGAAGACACCCCCCTTCAGCTAGTGGTCAAACAGGGATTCAGCATGTTTGCAGTTCATTGCATCACCAGGTAAGAAAAAAGATTAATGCTCCCCATACGGCACTTTGGGAAATGCCAAACCTCACCCAACGACTAACACACTGAAATCTAGCCCAATGGAAAATCATGTACACAAATGCTCACAGCCTGGGAAATAAGATCCCAGACCTGCAGGCAATAATGTCAGAGGCTAAACTGGACATAGTAGCAATTAGTGAGACATGGTTCACCAGTAACCACACTTGGGAGACTTCAGTGCCTGGCTATGTGCTATTCAGGACAGCCGAGGTACAAAAGGGGAGTGGAGTGGCCCTGAATGTCAATGAAAATATCAAAGCTACAGAAATTCAGAATACACATAAGGAGCCAGAAGAACTGTGGGTCACCCTGGAAACAAGAAATGGGACAGAGCATAAGAACTGGGGTTGTCTACAGGCCCCAAACCAGGGGAGGACAAGACACATTACTAATAGAAGATATACAAAACTTGACAGCTAAAGGGAGGTTCTGATAATGGGAGACTTCAACATGCGGATACAGATTGGTCAATACCAGCAGGAACATCTGCCAGAACTAGACACATGTTGGATACCCTGCATGGGGAGGGCCTCAAACAACCCACAAGAGACAGGGCTATCCTAGATCTAGTACTAACAGGAAGGATCACAGATCTCTCAGGTAGAAAGGTCACCTGGGGACAGTGGCCATCACATGGTATGGTTCAATTTGGCCACTATCTAAATCATCCCATTCCAAGGCAAAAATATGGGACTTCAGAGGAGCTGACTTTGATAAGATGGCCAACAGAGTTAAGCTAGCCCTGGCATAAAGAAACACAGGTGAGGGTACAGGCAAAGTGGGCAAGCATTAAGGATGCAATACTTGAAGCAACATCCCATTGTGTTAGACAGAAAAGGAAGTGCAAAGAAGAAGAAACCACTTTGGTGCTCAAATACAGCAGCAGAAAATGTCAGAGCCAAAGGCTGGCCTTCAGGAAATATAAGGGAACACAGCGGGATGAAGATAGGGAGGCACACAAACTGCCCTAAGGGAAGCAGGGAAGGCAGTAAGGCAGACAAAGTCCCAAACTGAGGAAACACTACCACGAACAGCAAAAGAAGTTGACAAGACTTTCTATAGATACATTAGTGAAAGGAGAATGTCCAGAGGGTATTGCTAAGCTCAAAGGAGAAAAGGGGCATGTGAGGAATAGATACTTTTGTACAGTATTTACTGAAGAGAAAGTAGGGCATGGCCCACAGCTCAGCACCATGGACACAGGGGAGGGAGGTGAGTACTACTCCCTTCACAAAAGAAAGGGTCCTACAGAACTTGCTAAGCTCAGGGTGGACAAGGCAATGGGACCTGATGGCATACATCCCAGGGTACTTAAGGAGCTAAGGATGGAATTAGCAAAGCCATTAGCAGAACTGTTTAGTGAGTCTCTGAGCACAGGAGAGGTCCCAGAAGACTGGAGAAAGAACTCATGTGATCCTGCTCCACAAGAGTGGTAGCAGGGAGGAGGCAGGGAACTACAGACCAGTCAGTCTTACCTCAGTAGTGGGCAAGATTATGGAGGCACTCCTTAAGGAAAGGGTAGTACAACACCTGGAATCCATAGAGGCTCAGGATCCAAGACAACATGGGTTTACAAAGGAAGGTCCTGTCAAACTAATCTCATAGATTCTTTGACTGGGTAACCAGAGTGGTGGACCAAGGGGAGCAGTTGATGTCACCTACCTTGACTTCAGCAAAGCTTTAGACACTGTTCCACATAGAAGATTGATAAATAAGCTAGGTAGACTGGGGTGGGTCAGAAGTTGGTCAACTGGGTGGCAAACTGGTTGACAGACAGAAAACAGAGAGTGGTGGTAAATGGTATACAGTCAGAAGAGATGCAAGTCACAAGTGGGTACCTCAGGGATCAGTCCTGGGCCAGTCCTCTTCAATATCTTCATTAGTGACATTGCAGATGGACTAGAGGTAAGGCTTGTCTGTTTGCAGATGACATCAAGATCTGCAACAGAGCAGATGATCCAGATGGGGTGGGCAGAATGAAGAGATCTGGATAAACTAGCAAAATGGTCAGAAGAGTGGCAACTGAGATTTAATGCAAGAGTGCAAGATCATGCACATAGGGAAGAGAAACCCTGAAGCCACCTATAGGCTGGGAGGGAGTTGCTGGCAGTCACAAAGGAAGAAAGAGACTTGGGCATCATCATCACCGATGACCTGAAATCATCAAGCAGACTTCTAAAGCAGTAGGTAAGGCTTGGGGATGTTAGAGTGTACTAGTAGGGGTATCACAAGTTGTAAGGGCGAGGTAATAATCCTCTTTACAAGACATTGGTTAGGCCCCATCTGGGTACTGAGTGCAGTACTGGAGCCACACCTTCACAAGGACATTACCAAATTGAAGCAGTCCAGAGAAGGCAGCCAAAATGGTGCAGGGACTGCATCAGAAGACATATGAAGACAGATTAGAGAGCTCAATATGTATACCCTTGAGCAAAGGAGGAGAGAGGTGATCTGATCGAAACATTCAAACACCTTAAGGGCATTAACAATGAGAAAGAGTCTAAAATGTTTAAATATAAGAAAAATAGCAGGACAAGAGACACAGCATGAGAACAGAGAGAAGGCTGATTAAGGGGAATGTGGAAGTATTTTTCACAGAAAGAGAGGTGGATGCATGGAACAGCCTACCTCAGGAAGTGAGTGGCTATAAATATAGTGCAGGGCTTCAAACATACATGGGATAGGCATAAAGGGAGCAATACAAATGAATATGGATAGATAGGTCATTGACAGTGTAAAGGTGTGTGGCACATTCATAAGGTTGAAAAAATGTGCAGACTGGATGGGCCTTCAGGTCCTTATCTCAGGTCACAGAACCTCCTTGTGAATGAGCTTGCTCAATGGAGTTTTCCTGCAATAAACTTGAACTTGAACTTATCTGCCATCAACCTCTATGTTTCTATGTTTAACTCATCCCTTCTACAACTGAGTTACATAGCTGTAATCCAACCTCAAAAGAAGTGTTCAACCCAACAATACTTGTTAAGTGTGAGAAAGCAAGAACATTTTATATTGTTTCAATAAGATAGCCTTGTAATCGCCTGCTGAGAAATTCCTTCCTAGGATTCCTCTAATGTTGCAGGTGATTATATCCTAACAACAGCTGGCCCATACCTCAACATTACTTCACAAACTAAGCAGTTCTGGTACCTCCTACTGGCTCGGCCTTATTACAGCATTCTCATTAAACCCCTCCATCCAGAAATGGCCATGTCATTGTGGCCTTTATCAAAATTGGTGGCTGACAGACAGCCCCATGCTCGACCTACCTAAATGATCCCTCCCTGTGACCATTGCCTGGCATCATGAAAGCATTGCAGCATACCCCTTGTGTTCTTTTTTGTTTGTTTTTCATTTTTCCTTTTATTTTAACATATTTCTCACCTTTATTCAATAGTGTGCTGATCTATTCATTAGCCCTCCCTGTCACCATGCCTCCTGCAAAGAATCAAAGACCCCTTCCTATTATGTTATTTTATTACTGATATACGCATCCATATATAAATCATGGCTGCCACACTGCCTGTTAAAATGGCACTGCCACATAGCCTGAATCAGAATGTTGGCTGCCCCCGGCTGCCCTCTCAAACCTTCAGCTGCATTCCCACAAAAACTTCCCTTTTTAGTCAGCTTTGCTGTTCCCCATCTCAAATGGATGGCTTTTAGTGCCAAATACAACCCCGCCACTCCATACCTGCTACATGCACCCCCTCTGCTGGCCTCATGGACCCCTCCTATGTCTGCATGCCCTCCCATGAGAGTGCGCCCCCTTGCACCTTTGCTCTGGCCTCCAGTTAGGGCCCAGATCACTTGCGTGTGCTCACTCCCCAACATATCCACCAACACCACCATTCCAACACACAAACATACCCGTTTGTCTGAAAATGGCCATGGTGTCCGTGCCATCTCTGTTTTTAAACAAAAGCACTAATGTAGTGTCCCAATCCACTCAGCCAACTGCTAGAATTATATGCCCTGCAGGAGTGTACTCTCTCTCGCTGCCATAGCTCCTGCTGGCCCAACTTTGCATTGCCAGCAGGCCCTGGTAACAAGATGCCCCACTGCTGGCAACCCAAGCCTTTAACTGCCCCATTAACCTTCACCGCTCCAAGACACCTAGTGTGGCTGCAAATGCCCTGTCAACAACTCCCTCACAGCAAATGCTGCTCTTCTGATTTGCATCCCTGAGCTTTGCACAGAGGAAAAGCCCCTCCCCAAGGCACCAGGAGGTTCTCAGGTAACCCAGACACAATGGGAATCTTCCCCCTCATCTGCTGTCTTCCCTCACTCCCAACAGATGCAGCCAAGATCTCTCCCATGCCCCTACCTAAGCAGGGCAAGAAGAAACCCCATCCATCCTCTGCCTGGTTGCCATGGACCCTGTGGCCTCCAGGTAGGCATGCATGCTGCTGAGTCAGGCCAAGCAGGCCCTCACCACACTTGTCCACCAAATCAGCCTGCACACCACAATCAACAACCCACTGAGACGTGCATCATGTTGCCTGCCCTCAGTGCATCACCTCATAAATGCCTAGGAGCACTGCTCCCCTTGCACTCTACCACAAACCCACAATCTTTAGCCAATAGATGAAAAACAATTTAATTACAATGAAAAACATGATTCATTAGTGTTGGCTACCTGGTCCTCCCTGCAGCTAAAAGTGCCGCGCACATGCGCTGCTACCATAAAACTCCAAGCACTACCCCTAGAGCAGGCCCTGTGATGAGCCCTGCCTGCTTGTCTCCCACTGAAAATACTGAACACTGTCATGCCCAGTGACTGAAACACACAAACGCCTCAACGATCCTGCTTTCTTGTAGCCATTTCTGCTTCTCTCTGCTTCAAAATTGTTGTTGTTGTTTTTTCAGACCTGAAACAGCTCAACATGTCCAGTGAAAGGAAAAGCCAAACAATCCTTCACTGCAAATATCTCAGAATGACCATTCTGTAAGGAAATCTCTCCCCACCCACCCCACAAGGATTAAACCCACAACCTTCCTAGACAAAATTCTTACACAGCTGAGCCACAAATAATCACAGCTTTCTTCCAGCTAAAGGTTATGCACATGGAACAAACAACCCAAACAACCTGCCTTCCTGTACCCTTTGTTTCTTTCAGGCCCCAGGCCTACTTCTCAATGACAAACACCTGGCTCCAAAGCATAAAAAAACAACTTTGAGCTCACATTCAGGCTCACACTGCCCTACTGCAAACCACTTTAAAGATCATTCAAGTGCAGGGTTAACATCATCTTGCTCTATGCTGCTATTAAATGTAAGTAATTAGTGGCAAAACACACACAAACTGCTCTGGGCCCTGTCAACTGGGCCACATGGCCTAGAGGCCTTAGTAGTTCTTTGCCTTACCTGCTGTTTGACAATGATATGCTGAGTTCTATGCAAGAAAATCCCCAGCAAAAGAGGTCGTCCTGCCTGAGTCCTGGCCTAATATACCCCTATAGGCCCCTGTCAGAACCCCTTCAGGCTCCATCCCAGCCAATCCCTGGGCTGTTGCATACCCTTGTCATTTTATACCTTACCACCCATGGAATGACCATTCTGATTCAATGGAATTTCACAGAATGTTTGTGAAAATTCAGCAGAATTTTGCCAAATTTTTAAATTTCAGTTATTTCACTAAAATGTTAAATGTTTCCATCTGAATAACACCAGACTTGGAACATAAACAGCACCCATGACTTAAATATGTGTTCCACATTTCAGAGTCATAGATTAAAGGGGCGGAGATATGGATAGCCAAATATTTAATCAAAATTCAAGTTTCAGTTATTTTGAGATCATTTTAAGTTTTGTATCCAAATTTCTCCACAATGTCAAGATTAAGAGAAGCATCCAGCATGGGTGTATGCACTGCATTTTAAGTCTCAAGCTTCCATGGGGCTGAGTTATAGGTAGCCAAACATTTTGCCAATATTTAGATTTCTGGAATTTTAGTATAATTTTGATAGTGGTCATTGAAATGTTATAAAGTATGACAAGTATACAGGTTATCACTATATTTGTACTGTATAAGTACATAGTTTCAGATTTCTAGATTCAAATGGGACTGAGTTACAGCCTATCAAACATGTTGCCAAATTTAAATTAAATTTTTTCCTCTAATTTTAAAACAACATATCCAAATTTAACTAGAGCTGAAACATTTAAACTACTATACAGTATCATCATTTTGGAAAACATTTATATTTGCAGCTTTAAATGGAATTGAATTAAAAGTAGTCAAATTTTCACAACATTTAAAAATTAAATTTTGCAAGAATGTCAACTACAAATTTATAAACCCTGAAACTTTAAAACTAGAGAATGTAATACCATTAAATTCAGCAGGTTCTTAAACCTTATAGGGAGACTGTGCATGTGTCAATTTTATTAATTGCTTGCTGAAATTGTAAAATAACATCTGCACTTAAAGTCAAATCCAGGAGTACTTGTGAAAATTGTAGAATTTCATGAAAATTCCATAACACTGAGTTTTGCTAATTTCCACTCAGCCTTATCTGGGGGATTCTAATTAAGGATAGGGTATGATAGGCCAGGCAGTGCAGGGGTCCTGGGTTCAGGAGTTAGAGGCACAGTTTCACCAAGAAATGGATCGCTGAGTGGGGTAGCACAGCAGTGGTAGACCCCAGGTTGGAGCAAGGAAGCACAGTGTCAACAATTCCGACCTGAATGCAGGATATTTAAGACTCACATCCAGTAAATTTATGATCCAGTGAGCCTGATGTACATGCAAAGTCTGGGACTTAGAGGTACTCAAAAGATGCAGTGGAGGAAGACAATGTCTGAAACAACTGGAAGGAAGAAATCTGGCTATTCAAACAGAGTAGGTTGATAGGAAAAGGAATAGGTGACTCACGTTTTAAGGAGTTTGTCATTGTAAAGAACAAAGAGGATGTCAGTGGGCTCAGTAGTTCTACTGAATCAATCTGGCTATGCCAAAGAAGGGGGTATAGTCACCCAAGGAGGAACAGCTGGACTGCAAAAACTCAGCCCAGCTTGTCAAATGAAGTAGTGGTAAGTGCACTATTAATGTTAAATTCCACAAAAGAATTCTGGATGCTTCATCTATATGCTATCATAAATATGAGAGAAAATGTTACCAATAATTGTTTTGTTTCTACTGCAAATTTAAAACTGCTAAATCAGTTTATCCAGTTGTGTTGGACACTAAGATACACTAACTATGGTTATGCATGTCAAATGTTAAGTCTATGCCTGCAAGAGCAGAGAAGCTACAAACATCCACATTTTGAGAGTTTTCACAAAATTTGCAAATTTTAGTGAGTAAGTTTTGAACCCCGTAACTTAAAAATCTATAATCTAATTCTCTCTATGTTTAGATAATTCTATAAGCATCATAAAAGGTTATTCATGCTAATTAACATATGTCTAGCTCAAAGCTGCCCGCATTATATGCAGATGAATTTGTTTCAGTAAGTTTCCAGCAAAATATAAAATGACAGATTTTGAGCACATATAATTTTGAGATGCTGCATCTTAGTGTTATGAAATCTGGCACATTGTCAGAACACCTGTTATCAGGGAATCATGCCAAATTTAATATCTCTGACCCAATGGACAGTTGAGGTATATGCAGATAAAAATGTTCATGAAATTTTGCAAAAAATAAAAATAAATAAATAAAGTGACAGATTTTGAGCATCTATAACTTTGAAACTCTCTGTCTGAATTTCATGATATTTGGCATGTTACTGATTCTGCAGTGAGAAGAACAACATGCCAGATTTCAGATCTCTAGCTTAAATGATGGTCAAGCCATAATCAAAATATGAAATTTTTAAAATGCCACATAGTTCGATGTAATTTCACAGAATTTTGTGCAATTTCATCAAAATTCCATAATTCTGAATGTTCCCATTCTGCACAGCTCTATAATGCACTCTACATGGTGATACCAATGCCTTATTTGCCTCTCCTCTCAAGGCAAGGCAAATGTTATTCATGAAGCACCCTATCCCAAGGCCTTGGTGCACTTAATACCACATGATACTGTTGCTATAGATCACTACCAAAATTGTTTTTAGCAATTTCATGCAGAAGAAAAGAGATTCAGACCAGAATTAAATTTTATCTAGTGCTGATTGTATTTTATTTTTTACTAAAATGCAGAATAATACAGTCTGATACATGTGATCATCAGAGTTATGTTCTGTGAGACATTTCTCAGGATCAACTGAGAACTACATAGGGAATAAAACAAGTATCGGTCAATGTCAGTCATGTTTGCTTGAGAATTTTAATAGAAACTGTCATGATTCAGAAATGAAGACGTTCACATATAACTTTGTTGTTTTCAGATTTTGACCCAACATTTTCAAAATAATTTTTTATTACCCTCATTTGAACATGACAGGCGTCATTTATCAAATTTCACCAAAAATGTGATTTCTTGGAATGACCACAAATAAATGTTTGACAGGTTGAAAAATGACACATGCCATGCTCATAGGGTGGGGTAAAAAAACAAAAAACAAAATTAATGTTAAGCCAAGGTCAAAATCTCAAGAAACACCTAAGTTATGAGTAAATATTGAAACATTTAAATGTTTCTTCATAATGTCATTTTCTTTTTTAGATATTGACTCCAATTTTCAACATAGCCTTTTATCATCCCTCCTTATGAACACAACAGGTGTTATTTTTATTTAATTCATTAAGGTGTTCCTTATCAAACTCTGCCCAAGTAATCATTTGTGGAATGCCCATCAAAATACTTTGGTGAGATTTTGAAAAATGACACCTGTTACATTCATGAGTGGAGGCAAAAAGGCTATGTTGAAAATCTGTGGTCAGAATTTAAAAAAAGTTCTGAGTAAACATTGAAAAGGTTCAATGTTTTTTTCATAATTCTGTTGTTTTTTCTGAGAATTTGATCCTGAATTTTCAACATAATCTTATTACCCCACCTTATGATCAAGTCAGGTGCCATTTTTAAATCCATTCCAAAATGAGATGGAAACATAGAAACATACTCTGACAGCAAAAACAAACAAAAAAAAAAAAAAAACTGATAATCCATTGAGTCTGTTATATCTAATCTACTTTATCTGGACCTATTGCCTTGTGTTGTTGACCCTTTGCTCCACCACCTACATCTCTACCTGGTTCCCTCTAGTAATGCTGTTAGTCCCCTTGCTCTGCTCCAGTTGTTCTTAAATCCATGTAGGGCATGAGCTGCCACCTATTCCCCAAACAATCTTTCCATGGGTCACTACCCTCTCAGTGAAGTAGACCTTCCTAAAATCTTTACCAAATCTACTCCATGGAACTCAGTTCATGCCCTCTCATGACTGTCTCCTTATTTCTTTTTTTGTTTTGTACTTTTATTTATAGATTATGCAAATAATTACAAAATATCATCATCATAAAACAAATCCACACATTACATGTACAGTTACACTAGAATCTTTGGTTAGTCCTGATGCATTCCTGGAGGTGCACCACAGAATTGCAAAACACTGATTTCCCAATAAATAATCAATTTCTCATTAGTCTATGGCTACCAGTAGGCAACAACCCATAATAAAGTAAATGTGAACAGAATTACTTGTACAATGTTATAGCAAAAGCTGTTTGAGCCCCTTACACGTCTCACAGGCAGTTCTTTACAGAGATACTGCAGTTACTGTGATTCTAGTGAGCTTAACATGCATTGTATTATGAAGACTAATAATAAGAGAAAATTAGAACATTTAAGAACCCATGAAAAACATAAACCCTAGATTTTAAAGAAACAGCCTTTCTCCTACTATGTCATTAACAACCTATAAAATCAGTATAAAGAAATAATCAGATGTATACTGTAGCATCAGTAAGGTACATCTGATTTCTAATAATTACAAGTGAATGCCTAGTCAGAGAGAATAAAGAATATAATGACCCTAATTAAGTGAGGATTATGTAGAGCAGTCATACATAACAAGGATATTCTTCATCGAGAGGTTTCCTTGGTAACAGATGACATGAGGAGGCGCAGCTCGAGAGGTACTCTGTTACCAAGAGAACCTCAAGATACAAATTTCCTGTTTGTGTATGACTGCTCATACTAATCTTTATAGTGTATGGGCAGTCACAGCATGAAAATTACACAAAACCAGCTGGAGAAGACAGCAGAAAATAGAAATTTTAACATTTTCTTTTTTAACTGACACAGTGTGCTGCAGATGTTTCTGTAAGTTCAAGTTAAAAAATGCAACTTCCAGCTTAACTGGATTGAGGAAAGCAACTATGAGGCAGCATTCCAAGTTGTTATGCTGCAGTAGTGACATAGCTAGTGCAGCATAACAGTTGTGATGACATAGCTAGTGCAGCATAACAGCTCCATTCTAGTTATGGATTTCTATCCATAACAACATACACTATGATAAAATACTATATAGCTTTTCCTCCAGTTCAGTAAACTAGCACCTCCTAAAATGGAAGGTGCAGGTTAAACACTCTGTCTCAGAGGTCTGAAAAATACAGCAAAAGACATTCCTTACAGTTAAAACTGATTCAGTGTATTTCAAAACATATTTTAAATGCCGGCTCTATTTAGTTTATGGTGACTGGGTAACTGCACTTGACAATTAAATGCCTATTTTTTAGGTATGACCCAGGTGAGTACAAGACAAAGCATAACAATCAAAAATTGGACAGAAACAAAATACACAGAACTAATTCAGTGTCAGAAGTATACACAGCAAAGGTACATCAACTGAGACTAAAATACAAAGAACAAATTCAGTGTGAGAGCATACAACCATTAGTATGACAATTTAAGCAACAGGTATCAACAAGAGGAAGCATAATCAATAAAGTTAATGCAGCCCTAGAAAGGCTGGCAGGTAGAGTGAAGTACATTGGAATGCAAGGGGTAGGGGTTGGGGTTAGAAGCATTTAGAAGCCATGGATAATTGGAGTGTGCATTCAGAGCAACACTGAAGGATGACAGGGTGGGAGAGTTTTGAACCTTGGTAGGAGGAGTTCCATAACTTTGGGGCAGACAATGAAAAGCCTGAATGCCCAATTTGGTCAACCACTTTGAAATGACTAGGAAGGTGATATTAGTAAATCTGAGCGAGTAGGCAGGGTGAGTGCTATGTGAAAGAAAGACAGGGTGGCCAGGAAAGCAGACCAGAGTAGTTTGCAGAGAAAGCATTCTAATGCATACAGCATGGGGAGAACCACAAAGAAGCTGAGTGGAGTAGAGGCTGCAGTGATGAGTAAGGTGGGGTGAGGACAGGACAAAATGGCAGACGTTGTTGTATACAGCATCCCATTTATGTAACAGGCTGTGAGACATTTGTGAAGATGAATGAGCTATACTGTAGGCATGGGAGAAGAAGAAGAAGGAGGGAGAAGAATGCCATGAAAGATGGCTATAACATGCTTTCAGATTCAGGAAATAGTTGGAGTGATATGCCAGGCCAAGCCTGATATTAATAGATTTGCTTATGGTGGAGATGAGTGAGAAGAAATCCAGGGCAGGATCTAAAGTGATGCCCAGTACTTAAATGTGTCCACCAAGTGAGAGGAGTGCCATCAGTATACTAGATGGACAGAGGACTGGAGCAGAATGCACTGTGCTTCCAGTAATTCAAACACAGTCACCAAAATATATTTAATTAAATCTCTTACTGATTGAAATTCTTGATCCAGTGACATGGACAAGTCTTCAGTTTTATATCTTTGTTGGTTTTCCAATAGTTTGATCTTCCTCGATAAAGCAACGTTTCCTAATTAAATTAGATGTAGTGGCTTCCACTGCAGTAGTTTTATTTACTGATTTCTCCACATCATTTTTAGCAATTTCCAGCTATTCAGAAGTTATTTCTATGTTTCTCTGTTTTGTTTAATGTCTTGTTGCAGAAATTCTACTCTCTCGGCAAGGGCTTGAAACTTTAAATCAAAGGATTGTGTCCCTGTTAACAGTTTTCGAGGTGTCCCCAGTGAATCAATGGAATGGCATCCCTTAGCCATCTCAGGTTTACAATCTGTACCTCTCCCAGATGATTCACTGTCCCACTAACTACAGGTGGAATAGACAAGGAAGACTCTGAACTTTCTTTTCATGTTATTTCTTTCAAAATCTCTGAGTGTGCATTTGACCATTTAACAAAACTCTTCTTCACCACAGACAAGTTTGATCGGAGATGGCAACTTCTTTGACAACAACAACTCTGTTTTTAAGACATTAGTTTGGGTGCCTTAGTCATGTTCTCTGCATGTGGTGTAGTGCTAAGGACATAAGGCTGTTTTAGGTTTTTATGCTGCACTGGTGAGCTTGCCTTGAGTGGGCCACCCATGGGCTGCAGTAGATCGACTTTCAGCATTCCTATGCTGGAGCCGGAGCTGCCTTCTCCGGCTCTCCCAACACCCTCCAAGCCAGCTTCCAATCTATAGTATATTTCTAAAGATCTGATCTGAGGAGATACATACTCTTCAGATGAAGCTGAGGATTTTGCTTTCCTCTTGTCTCCCATGTATTTCTTGAATGAAGGCACGTACAGTTGGTCCAAATAATCATGTATCTATCAGACCTTTTTGAGCACACTCTTAAAGCAGCTATCTGTGATCATGCTCAAGTTACTAGGGTTACTAGTAGTTAAAGGACATAAGGGACACAAGGCCCATCGAGAATGCCCCCACCTGTGTGGGCTATTTATACCAGTTATTGGTTATTGTAGCAGAGTCTAAGTAGAGTACTTTTAAAATTAATTAAACTTGTGCAGTCTACAGCAGTCTATTCCATGTCATTGAAGCTCGAAGTGTGAAAAAGATCTCTCTTAACTGTTTGTGCTGATTGTATATTTTTTATTATGAGATCTTAGGTTGCATCTAGTATTGCTAAAGGTATGTTGCAATTGAAACATAAGATCTTGATTCTGTATCAGTCTATATAGTAGCAACAAATCTCCCTTTGTCTTCCAGCTTCAGGTGAAGCCCCTACCACAAGTCAGCTCTGTATGTGAGTAAAGTCAAAGTTAATTTGAGTATTAATATGGTGGACATTATACAAACTAAAGTAAAGGGCAATATCATCAATGTATATGATGAAAGAACATTTGATGGCGATAGAGGGGAGGTTGTTTATTTATTTTATTTATTTTTATTTATTTAGTTGTTTAACCAGGTATAGCACACTAAGCTGAAAGCTTTTTACAGGAGTGACCTGGGAGCACAAGAAGGTTAAGTGACTTGTTCAGGGTCACACTGTATGCAAGTGGAAGCTGTGGGATTCAAACCCAGGTCTGGTCTGCTGGATGTCACCAAATTTTGTTATTTTGTTTTTAATTATTTTGTAATTTGTTAATTTTGTTTTGACCAAAGGTTGTTAATGAAGTTAGGGATGAGGAATGGTCCTTGAATGGATCCTAGGGGAATGCCATTAGTTACAGGCCATTAACCTGAAGGAGGCATCACCAGACTTGACAAATTGCTGCCTATCTAGCAAATAGAGAACCAGGCAGAAGCATGAGGAAAGATGCCAGTATTAGTTAAATTATGGAATAGGGTGGCATGATCAACTAAATCAAATGCTTTGGATAAATCTATGAAGACGGCTCCAGTTAGTGAATCTTTATCTATAGTAGTTTTAATGTCATCAGTAACCTGGACAAGGGCAGAGATGGTGCTGTGTTCTTGCAGAACCACTGATGACAAGGTATAAGGAGGATTTTAATGTCAAGACTGTTGTTGTGACCCATGTGTTACCAATTCCCTTATTAGTATATCAAAGAGCTTAAGAATGAGTGGAGTCTAAGTACAATATGATTTAACAAGCATTTGTCAATGATGAATGTTTGCTTGCATGTGTGCCAAGTGGCTCTGTTTTATATTGGGGTTGCCACTTCATCGAGATTATATATTCAAACATCAGCAACAAGCAATGTTTCAATGTTTCAGGTTTCAAGTTAGTTTATTAAGGAAAAAGCCACTGAGCAAAGTTCACTTACAATGATATCTCTGTTGTTTTTCAATGGGCCACCAATGGGATGCCCCAACTGAACTGAGCAGGGCTCTTGTTGCACCCCTCAGCCTATGTAAAAATACCTCTACTTACCGTCAGCCTGGGACAATCTACTCCTGGCTCACCTTATTATTTCCTTCTACCTCAACAGCTATTCAAACCAAGAACCACCAAGTTCTCCCTCCTCAGCAAGAAATCTATAAAGTTATTGTTTTCCCAGATGTGTTACAAAATGCTTTCAAGAAAAGATGAAAGTCTGCTACAGTTGCTGACTTTATGATACCGCTTCAATTCCCTCTTCTGAGATGGGATAACATATATTATTACATCCAGCAAGCAGGCTGCACTCATCTGCTTTAATTACCTTATTTAACTAAGGGGCCACACCAACCAATTACTTGTGCTAAAACCTGCACCCCAAAGGTGCTAGGAAACAGTTTTTACACCTGTAGATGCCCTCCAGTTCTTTTATTGGCTACCCAGTGTTTTGCAATGTTTGTAACCTTTTTATTAAATTAATAATCTAATTTTGTTGCCTTCATAATGGTATGCATCGCTGACAGTGAAAAGTCAACAGCGACCATCACTACAAGCGACTGCGTGCAGGTCTCTGTGAGTGTCGGCTCTGGACCCTGGCACTGTATTCTGGGGTCTTACCCCTCCCTAAGTCCACTCTGACTCAGAGTTGATTATATTTAGAGAGGCAGAGCTCCCTGAGTGGGAGTTCGGGGTGAAGCCTCCCGAAGAAAAACATGTTCCTAAGTCAGAAACTGTATGCCGACAGCAAATTGCAGTCAACATGGCGGTCTCACTGTAAGATCGTTCAACAAAAATTTTGTCGACAACCGGTTGTGGATCCTTTGTAACTACCCTGAATACCTCTTTCCTCAGAAGTCGCTGCTTTTTCTTTTCATACTACTTGAACATTCTATGACATCAGAAACTCCCATTCCAGGCCATTCAGATGAATAGACTGGAATGGGAGTTATTGATGTCACAAAGTGTCTTAAAAATATGACAATCAAGTGCAGTAGCTTGTAAGGAGGTGGAACTCTATCTAGATCTGAGGGCACACTAAAGCTAGATCAAAAATCATCAAAGCTTATCAGAACACGTAACTAGCATGGAAAAGGAAGATGGAAGGGCAGTTTACTATGTAAAAATTCTTTCCTATCCCTTTAATGAACTACTAACACTGAAATATTTATTTAGCAGTACCTGGAGGCACAATTTGCATAACATAATAAAACAGTTATTTTTGTGAGCTGTACTGTCCCAGTATTTTTGTTCCAGTTTGGAGCTCCAAGTAGTCTGGCTACCTTAGGAAATTCCTGAGCTCCAAACTCCAGAGCAATCTTTCTTCCCTCTGTCCCACTAGTGGGGTTGGTATTGTTCCCAGCACTTGGCCAGCTCTGGCCTGCCACAAACCTACAGCACACACTGCCTCAAGCCCTTGCATCCCCATGCTGGCAGTGACAGGGCCAGATGTGGCTGGAGCTCTTTCCTGGCCTGTCTCTCATTTGGCAAGAGCAGCCAGCGAGCTCTCTGGAGCAGCAGCACTCTTCACATCAGTGGCAGTACCTCACTGCCCAGGTCACCTGATCTGCCTACAAAAGACTTACCCATGGCTTTTACCTCCAGCAAACTGGGGCTTCCATTAGGTGTGGGCTCACTGAGGCTCCCCTCCCACAAGCTCCTCTAGCACTGCTGCCTCAAGAATAATAACAACAGTCCAGGTAAGGGTTCACTTTCTTCCCTTTCATTGCAACAAACATGTACTAACATACTAAAATGCCAGCAGAATAGGCCTAATGGTCTATCATGTCTGCTCGTTTGGTCAGCCCCCACCCTGGGTGCTGACCTTGCTCCCTCGCCTTCTCTGGCTTCTCCTTCCCAGTTCCGGATATTTTCGCTGCATTGGATTTTGCTTAAAGAACCCTTCCCTGTACCTGTCCCACCCCTCTTGAACCCTCCACCATCTCTGCCTCCACCAGCCCCTAGGCAGCGATTCCATGGCTCCACCACCCTGTCAGTGAAGTAGTACCTCCTCCTTCTCCCCTGAATCTTCCCCTCCAGCTTCCACCCATGTCCTCTAGTGGCCCCTCCTCCTTCCTTCAAAGCACCCTGACTGTTCCTCCCTATTTACCCTTTTCATGTACCTGAAGACCTCTATCATGTCCCCGGTCCCTTCTCTCTTCCAGTGTGTACATATTTAGCTCTTCAAGCCTCTCCTCATAGGTCCTGCCCCCAATCCCCAAATCATTTTGGTTGCCCTCCTCTGGACTCTCCCTAGGAGTTTAATGTCCCTCTTTAAGTGTGGCCTCCAAAACTGCACGCAGTACTCAGTGCGCCTCACCAAGAAGTTATACAAAGGGAGTATCACTTCCCCTCCTTCTGTAGATCCCCTAGCGATGCATCCCAGCATCCTGTTGGCCTTGCTGTTGCCCTCCTACAAGTCTCGGAGTTGTTCATCTTGACATCCACCACCACCCCCAGGTCCCTCTCAGCCATTGAGACTTGTAGCATTCCCCCTCCCAGGGTGTACTTGGCCTGGGTTTCTGCTTTCCACATGGAGTACCTTGCATTTCCCTGCATTGAACCTCAGCTTCCACTTTCTAGACCATCTTTCCAGAGCCTCCAGGTCCCCTTAGACCACCCCTCCCATCCACCACCACCCCCAGTTTTGAATCATCCACAAGAGACTCATCTCCTCCTGATTCCTGTCCTTATGTCAGAGACATAGGCATTGAACAGGAGGGTCCAGAACCGATCCTGTGGGACCCCACTAATGACCCTCCTTGGAGATGAGACTATCCACCACTTCTGATCCTCTGGGTCCAGTCCTGGAGCCAACTGCCTATCCATCTGATCATCTGGTTCCCACCCCCATTTCTCCCAGCTTATCCAACAGGCCTACATGAGGAACAGAGTCAAATGCCTTGCTGAAGTCTAGAAAGAGGACGTCCACTGGTCTACCCAGGTCCAAGGCACTCATCACCCAGTCATAGAACTCCACAAGGTTTGTCTGACACGATTTCCCGGAGTGAATCCATGCTGTCTATCGTCCAGGTACCCTGACTTTCCAGGTCCCCCAGCCTCTCCTTGACATTGCCCTCCATCACCTTGCCCACCACTGATGTTAGGCTGACAGGCCTGTAGTTCCCTGCCACCTGTCTTGATCCCCCCTTGTGGATAGGCACTATATCGCCCACTTTCCAGTCCTGGGGCACCCACCCTGTCCTCAGAGAGATGGTGAAAGCTCCACCAGGGTTTCCCAGGACATCTGCAAGTTCCTTCAGCACTTTTGGATGTAATTTATCTGGCCCGGTACTTTTTGTGTCTTAAGGGACCTGAGGGCTTCCCGCTCTCTCTGCTGTGGTTTCCACTTCACTACCTCTTCTCCCTGCTAGCGTTCCTCCCACCTGCCAGTGATGCCTCCCCTCTCCCCAGACCCACCCGATCGGTAAGGGTCACCCCTTCTCAGTATCTCTGTCTCCTCCCATGTATGATAGCACCCCATTTCCTTGGTAAAAACTGAGGTGAAGTACTCATTTAGTAACTCAGCCTGCTCCTCCAGGTCTTATGCCCATCTCTCCTGTTTTAATTCTGCTAATCTGCCCTTCACCCTTCATTTTCCCCAATGTATCTAAAGAACCCTTGTTCCTCTCCTAATTTCCCTGGCCAGGTTCTGCTCCTTCCTTGCCTTAGCCACCCTCACCATCCTAGTGGCCCTTCTAGCCATCAGCTCATACTCCCCTCAATCCTTTCACTCCTTGAGCACTTGAATTGCCTACAGGCTGCCTTCTTTCCCAGCACCACCTCTTGGACCTCCCTGGTCCACCAGCAGGTTTTGGGCCCTACCGCATTTTATCTTACTCTTGCACAGGTGCTGGTAGCATCCTGCACCCTCTCCTGATGATTTCCCACCTACTATCAGCGTCCATGTCTGACCCAATTACATCCAAATGCTCCAAGGATCCTTCCCATTTCCTTAAAATCCACCCCTGAAGTCAGTTACCTCGTCTTTGTGCAGCCTTCTACCCTCCTAGGTCCAAGCAGAACCAAACGTGGCATGGTCACTCCCCTAACGGGTCCCTTACCTCCAGGCTCCAATCTGGTCACTGTCTGCCAGGACCACATCCAGTACCCATGCCTCCCTGGTCGGTTCCCCACCTGCTGAGTTAGGAGCAGCATCTTAAAGATATCCAACAACCTCTGTTCCTTGTCACCGAGGATGTCATAGTCTCCCAGTCTGTTCCTGGCATGTTTAGAGTCCACCAACACCACCCTTCCTCTGCCCAGTCTGCAGTGTCTCCCAACATCTGCCACCAGACTCTCCTCCAGCTCCTCTGCCAGTGCAGGGGTCTATACACCCTCCTATTTTACTGTCTTGCCCCCTCATTATCAAGGTGACCCAAATTGCCTCCACGGTTCCCTCCGCCTCTTCTACTCCCCTATGCCAATGCAGTTTTGACTATCATTGCTACCCTCCTCCCTTCCCTTCCCCTGTCCTTCCTGAACATAGTGTAACCCTCCAGGTTCAGGTCTCAGTCATGTCCTGCAGTGGCCCAGGTCTCAGTGACCACTGCCACATCCACTGCTCCCTCAGTTAGCATCACCTGGAGCTCAGGCATTTTATTGCCCAAGCTCCTGGCATTTAACAGGACTACTTTCCACCCTTTCCTATACTTCCATTTCCCTGCTCGTGTTCCCATGGGATTCTGTTTCCCTGTTTTTGCACTTTACCAGTCGGCCTTTTCCTGCAATCCTCCAGCTCCCCAGGGGGTGGAGACAGAGTCCCTCCTTTATCAGCACCCCTTGATAGCCTTTTCTCCCATCCTCCCCTTCACAAGTTTAAACCCACTTTTCACCAATGAACCCCTATATTTTCAACTTAAGGATTCCCTCCTCCAAATTGAGATGGAGCCTATCTCTAGCATACAGCTCCATATCCTCCCAGGTCTCCCCAATCCCCATCAAGCCAAACCCTCTGGCCTCACACCACTCCCTGAGCCACTGGTTTATCTCCTTAATCTTCCTTTTGTGTTCCCCACTAGCCCTTGGCAGATTTCTGAGAAAGAAACTGCATCCTATATCATGACAGACCCTGGCAAGCTCTCTGAATCTTGCCTGTATCTCTAGCTCACTATTCCCCAATGTCATTTGTACCCAGGCGGGCCAGTATGTCCGAGGAACCCACAATCCTTTGCCAGCTGATACCTTGTGCTTGGCCCTGTGCCGTTAGTCCAGGGAAGCATTTTTTTCTAACAGCCAGGCTTCTCCCTCCCTATCCCATTTGATACCCTGATCATAGAATCCCCCAACAGAGACACTCTGACCACTCCTTTTCCTCCATTTCCCCCTTCCATGTCCCTCATCCTTTCTACCAGCCCTCCACCCAGCCGGCTCCTTGTTCCTTCCCTATCTGGGTGCCACATACCACCCCTCCTTATTACCCTGCACCCCTCCCTCCAATCCTATGCCTCTCCTCCTCCTGAGTATCCTTCTGTACCTTGCTAATTCCCCCTCACTGCTCACAACTGGTCCTTCTCCCCATCTGCTAAACTAGCCTGGCTCATCATCCCTTCCTTCCTGTCTCCATTTAGTCCCTCCTTGCTTGTTGTGTTCCCCGGCCTAAACCCTCAGCTCCCTTTACTGTATCCTCCTTGTACTTGGTCCTTCTCCTTTACCATTCCTCCCAACTGGTCCTTCTCCTTGTGCTTTCCTCTCCTTTCCCCTGCCCCTCCAGCTCTGATTCACTGCTTCCCCATTTACCTGCATTCCAGGTTCCCCGTTCCTCCTGCTAACCTGCCCCACCTCCTGCCCCACTCCCTTTCCGTCTCTAACCAGCCCTGTCGTGGCTTCACCCCCCCTCATCCTCGAGCAGAAGAAGAGAATTGAAGTGGTTACTGAGTGTAAAGTCCGATCCACCTCCGCCTTGCTTCCTTCTGTCCAGCCCCGCCATCAGCCTACTTCCCTGAGAATGTTGTCCCTCTGGCCCCCTTTGTGAGGGTCCCCAGTTACCTGCCCGCTTCCTTGGTAGTGTCCTTTTGGGCCCCTCTGCCAGGATATCTATGTGACCCCAGTATTCTCCTGCACTCCTTTCCGTATGCCCCCACCCCAGTGCTTGGTGCAACCCTGTGGATTCCCCTGCCCCTTCCCCAACCATACCTCCCCTTCCCCCCAGCTGTCTCCTAATCCCTGCAACCTCCTCCTAAGCTGTGCCAGCTGGTAGCACACTGGGCAACCACCGAACTCCAAGCCCAGTCCAGTATCATGGCTGCTCCACACCCTGTGCACCCCACCACTTTCCCAAAGATGCCAGCCGTAATGATGTGTGGTCCTATCCCCTCAAGGAGGTTTCCTTGGGTGAGCCATCAGGTTCCCCTAGTCCAAGATACACCCCCACTGCCTAATCAGGTCACCCACTAATCCTAGATACAGTCCCACAGTACACTGGTAACCCTGTTACTAGGTGCAGTACAACACAGTAAACTTATAAGGAAAATGATGAAACTCCCTAGGCTCCTCTCCCAGCCTTTGGTCACTGCAGGAGCTGCTCTTTTGCTCAGTCCATCTCCAATACTAAAACAAATGGTTAGTACAAAAGGCAAATGTCTTGCAAAAATATATTCCCTGTTATTCCCTGTTGGGGTTGGGGGATACCTCTGATCTCAATGTGGTAGCAGTTGTAAAGAATCCCATCTGTTTGTCTTTCCACCTCTCTCTCTCTCTTTAGCTCACTTGCTGTCTCACAGAATAAAATGCTGACTGCAGTTGGAGCTGCAGGAATGACTCCCTCAATGATGCACACAGGAGGGACTGTAAGGCTGATATCATCTTCAAACCCTGAAGATGACATCTGTTAGCTGACTAATGGACAAAAAACAGTATGATACATGCAGCTGTATTCTTTAGGCGTACACAAACTTTACACCCATCAGTCAGCACATCACAGTCATCTCATCAGCCTTCTCAGTACTGGCTTGTGGTAGCACGCTTCTTGCATTTCATCATCCACTGAAAATAGTTCAGTTTAATAAGAAACAGGGTAACATTTCTTTCCATTATGGAGTGGCAACACAACTGAAATTGTTCAGTGTTGTTGCCAGGCAAGTTGCTGCTGTTTTGTTTCATATTTCCAATAACAGGACCTTATACCCATGTAGACATGCTGAGTGTCTGCCTTTCCTGCAGTGCAAAACTGAGCACACTGGAATTGTGCTGTAAACAACTAAATAAATAAATAAAAATAAATTGTGCTATAGGGCAGGATTTACATTAACACCAGCTATGCCTGGGCATAGGGATCTTGTTTCCTGGGGCCCTTTGTCAGCTGTATTTGGTTTTTGTTTCGTGTGCAGCAGTGTTTTTGTTTTGTATTATTTTGCTGGGCTGCAGTACAGACTCCTCCAACTCTGTCAGTCTCTGAAGAGGGTGGGGTTAATCATCTGAGGTGTGACTATAGTGAGTTATCAACACCCACATCAACAAGAAATATTGTTCACATCACTCAGATTGACCATTAATGTGGCACAGTATCCCTACACTTGCCTGCACTGCCTGTAAATGTCTTGTTACAACTTGCTGCTGCAACTGCTCAACTCGTGTGCATATGCCCCAGAGACTGACAGAGAGAGGCTAGCCTGCACAGTCAGGTTCAGAGTGAATTAGCTGAAGTCAGTGAAAGTTTGGCACTGAGCCAAGCAGCTGTGAAGCATGATCGGGCAGAATGGCTGCTGGATTTGGTGCCAGTTACCTGACTGCCTCCAAGAAAGGAAGTCCTCTCATAAGTCTTTGTGACTCAAGTGACCTCTTGTCAGGCCATCATCATTTGTTGCCACTCCATTTGGCCAGGCTGAACACTAGGTACAGTACAAATCCAGATCAAATGATGAAGGCTATGGAGGCAGACTCAGGGGAGAGACAGCTGTCTCACTCAGAGTCAGAGAAGAAGGAGCCACTGCCGCTGTCAAGATCGAATGTAGGATTAGAGCCTTATATGAATCGCTATGACCCATATGAGAGGTGGAAAAGTAAATGAATTTTATGTGCTCAGGTGACTCAGAGCAGCTCACTGGATTGTAGAACATTTGTTGGTGCTGTTGGCACATGGTATAATTAGCTAGCTAGACTACTTTAAGGAATCAGATTATGCTTGAAAAGTACCAAGAAAATCTTTGCAGTGCAAATTTACATGGCTTAATTGCCAGGGCAGCTAGCAAACAAGAATAGGACCCATGATAATGTAAATTTGGCCTGCTATGCTGTCATCCTTTTCTTTTCCTACAGGAGTGAAATCTGAGCATATTAAATTCCTCAGTATTTCAAAGTTAGAAAGAGGAGACTGTGTGGAACATTTAATACTTCACAAGTTTAGGAAAGGCTACTATTTTCTTACAAATCAGTTATACAGGGTAGCCAGCTGAGATTAAACATCTCACTTCTGAAGTCCTCTTTCACCCATTTTTCTCAAATGGCTGGACTGGAACACTTGCTCAGTCACATCGTAAGTACTTGGCTCTGGTGGGGTTTCATATGGAGCCTAAAATGAGTGGTTTGATTTTCCAAATGCATTTTGTTAGAGAAATAGTTTAATAAATGAAGAAACAGGTACCTCATAAAGCAATCTAAAATTTGCTGCCTTTTTATTGCTTTTTAGATTGGAGTTCCATTATAAGTATGAAGCAAATAACCATTCGTGCCATATTTTCATTTGAAAATGTTCTTAGTTAATGTAACAGGTAGGATAACACTACAGATTGGTAATCATTTAAAATGGTAGGCTCCATCCCTTTTAGAGATGCTAAATAGAGCACATGGCTAAACTACTGTGTAACTGAAAAATAATATGCTGTCAGCAACAACTGTTATTATTGTATAAAAGTAATTGAGTCACCAAAGATTTTAATCATTTTAAACAATATTTGGCAACTTGGCATTCTTATGCATTGTAGCAAGGTGTGTTTATAAAACTTCAGATTATGATAGAACTCAGTGAACAAGTTAAGGAGCACCCTGATGAAGTGTTACACTGTAGGACACACAACTCCAGTGTGTATTGCCACCATCTCAAATTACTTTTGGTGATAATACATTTTTGCAGTCACTGGTACTTATCTTTTGACTGATTAGAATAGATCACCTATGTGTCTTCAAAACTAATGAAACCCGCTAAAGGAAAGACTGGTCGAATATCTTGAATCTGGTAGGCTACAAGACCACAGGCAGCATGGATTCATGGGGTGGAGTTCATGCCAAATGAATCTGATGGATTGTTTGGACTGGGTGACCAGAGAAATAGATGAGGTGACGGCAGTAGATGTGGCCTATGTTGACTTCAGCAAAGCATTTGACACTGTGCAGCACAGGAGGATGATGTAAGAAACTGAGCAGCTTTGTGGGGAGGGGGGGTAGGATCCAAAGTGGCGAATTGAATTAGAAACTGGTTAATGGACAGGAGACGGGGAGGGGGTAGTAATGCACTTACTCAAATGATGGAGGAGTAACCAGCAGGGTACCACAGTGTTCAATACTAGGAACAGCCCTCTTCAATACCTTCATAAGTGACATTGCTGAGAAATCTGAAGAGAAAGAATGCCTTTTGCAAATGCTACCAAATCTGCAATATGGTTGACACTCAGGAGGAGGTGTAGAGAATGAGCAGTGATCTGAAGAAATTCAAGGTGGTCTAAACATAGCTGTTGGGATAAAATGCCAAACTGTGCAAGACTGTGCACTAGGGCATAGAACGTAGGTGCTGAGAGTATATGATGGGGAAAGGTTCTAACAGTCACTAAACAGGAAAGGAACTTGGAGTTATCATATCTTATGACCTTAAAGTGGCAGGGCAGTATGACAGAGCAGTGTGTAGGGCTAGTGGGATGTTGGAGTGCATAGGGATGGGAATATCCAGCAAAAGGAGAAGTGGTTTTACCACTGTATTATTGCTCACTGTTGAGACCACACCTGAGTACTGTGTCTGGTATTGGAGGCATGCCACAGACAGAACATAGACAAAGTGGAGGCAGTCCAGAAGAGGAAACTAAAATGGAGCTAGGGCTCAAGTTCAAGTTCAAGTTTTTTTTTAAGAAAACCCATTGAGCACACTCATTTACAAGGTGGTCCTGTCAAGGACAACATAATACAAGTAAAAATACACGTTTGACAGTAACAAAAAAACACAGTGTAAAAGGTAACCTAATACATACATTCTAAGCAATGAAGAAAGCATACAGTGGTAATTGGGTTACAGACTTTACATATTGAATGTTACATGTAATCGACATAAGGGGTTACAAGCTTTACATATTGGAACATAACATTTACACCAAAATAAGGAAAGGAAACCAAGGATTGGAAATAAGTGGTCACATATAATGTAAGACCTTAAGGGGAATACTAACTGGAATAGCACTGGCAAGTTTCCTGGACAGAAGCTTTGGCTAAGGATTTAAAGAGATTCAAAGATACTAATTTGTTAAGCCTAGACGATGACAGAAGTTTGTTCCAAGCTGACAGAATGGCATATTGGATAGCCGCTTTACCATAGTAAGTGCGAATTAGGACACAGCTGACAGGATGCTGGTATTTTTCTAAGGGTAGCAGCTGCTAGAACGGTGGAACAGGGATGTGATATAGGTAATTAGTTCATTCAGCAGTGTTTTGTAGGCCCAGATACAAATATGGAGCATCCTTCTGGAAGCCAGTGATGTCCAGCCTACTAGAGAATACAGAACACAGTGGTGGGTTCATAAAGGTGCATTAGTTATAAAACGAAAGCATGGTAATAAAGAACATCTAGCTTACACTACCGTCAAAAGTTTTAGAACACCCCATTTTTCCAGTTTTTATTGAAATTTACGCAGGTTAATGTCTCAATGTACTTTGAAATTAAAGCATAGAACAAATAAACAATTGGAGATAAAAAGAAATCATAGAATCATTTTGTTTAACAAAATTTAATCTAAATTTTGACTCATCAAAGTAGCCACCTTTTGCAGATATACTGTAACACCAAACACACTCGTGGCATTCTTCCTACAATGGACATCAAATATTGTTAGGAAGTTCTTCCCAACACTGTTGCAGAAGTTCCCACAAATGTGTTGTACTTGTAGGTTGCTTTGCTTTCACCCTTCTGTCCAGTTCATCCCAAACCAGCTCGATGGGGTTTAAGTCTGGAGACTGTGCTGGCCATTCCATGATTTGAAGCCTACCGTCTTGTTCTTTTCCTCGAAGGTAGTTCTGACATAGCCTGGAGGTATGTTTTGGGTCATTATCTTGCTGTAGGATGAACCCTGACCAACTAGGCATAGACCAGAGGGTATTGCATGGCGCTGCAAAATGCTGTGGTAGCCCTTTTGGTTCAGGGTGCCAGTCACTCTGTGCTGTTGTCCTGTGAGCCGCCTATCACGCAAGCTGTTGACTCTCAGAAACTTGTCTTCTGATTCTGTTGTGGCTTTGGGTCTGCCAGACTGCTTCCTGTCAGAGTTTCCTCCAGTTTCCAAGTGCCTTTTGATGGTGTAGGAAACTGTACTCACTGACACCTTGGCTTTCTTTGCAATTTCTCTACAGCAGTTTTTGCTAACCTAAACTTTTTTTTAACCTTTAGCAGTTTACTGCTTACCTTTGTACCATTTCAGGTTATTCACTGGACTTGAATTGCTTAAATTTCAATAAAAACTGGAAAAATGGGGTGTTCTAAAACTTTTGACGGTAGTGTATGTGGGTTTGAAGTAGAGCTGCTACTATAAATAATGTCTGTATAGTCCAGAAGGGGAAGGAAAGTTGCTTGGACTAAGCACATAAGAACATAAGAATAGTGTCGGCAGATGGTGACCATTTGATCCATCTAGTCTGCCCAATGTGGCTACCCCCCCCTTGCATCTCCCTGGCAAACTGCCCACACTGTCTGTCCCATGCTAATTTAAATTCTTTCACTATCTTAGCTGACACCACCTGTGGTGACCAGCTGTTCCATGGGTCTATTACTCTCTTGTGAAGAAGTACTTCCTTGAGTTGCTCTTGAACTTGCTCTCCCACCAGGCACAAGTTGTGCCCCCTTGTCTGAGTTTCCTTTTCTTCCTGAATGAGTTTCTTTGTCTTGTTTATTTCCTTGACATATTTAAATGTTTCTATCATGTCTCCTCTATTCTTTCTCTGCTCCAGTGAGTATAATTTCAGTTCTCTGAGCCTAATTTCATCTGTGTCTTGATGCAGCCCTGCACCATTTTTGTAGACCTTCTCTCCACTGTTTCTAGTCTGCCTATGTCCTTTTTCTGATGAGGCCTCCAGAACTGGACACGGCATTCCAGGTATGGCCTTACCAGTGATCTGTACAGTGGCATGATCACCTCTTGTCTTCTGCTTATAATGCCTCTACCTATGCACCCTAGTATGCCACTTGCTCTTTGAGCCACTTTTATCACTGTTTTGTGATTTTAGATCATTGGTAATGAGTACACCCAAGTCCCTTTCCATTTTTGTCTCCTCCAGTTGGTGTCCTTCCTTTGTGTACTTTATCTCTGGGCTTTGCATTCCAGGTGCATGACTTTACACTTCTTGGCATTACATTTTAATTGCCATTGTCCTGACCATTCCTTCAGCATCCTGATGTTAGCTATCATACTTGTGGCCCCTCATGTGTGTCCACCGTGTTGCAGAGCTTTGTATCATCCATGAATAGGCACACCTTCCTCCAATTCTTCTGTGATGTCATTTATAAATATGTTGAGGAGGATTGGGCTCAGTATCGATCCCTGTGGTATGCCGCTGGTCACCTCCCCTCTCTCCTTATAGGGCTCTGATGACTAAGACTCTCTGTCTTTCCCTGAAGTCAATTCCTAACCCAGTTAGCTATCTTCTGCCCCTAACCCTGTGTGCTCTAGTTTGTTTCCCCAGTCTCCTGTGGGGATGGTATCAATGGTCTTGCTGAAATCAAGGTACACCCGTCCACCACACACACCCCTGTCTATTATTTTGGTAACCCAGTCGAAGAAACTTATCATATTTGTTTGACATGATCTTCCTGCTGTGAATCCATGTTACTCGGGGTCTAGTTTGCCATTTTCTTTCAGGTATTCCACCATTCTCTTCTTGAGCAATGTCTCCATAATCTTTCCCACTATTGAGGTCAGGCTGACTGGGTGATAGTTTCGGTCTCCTCCTTGTTACCTCCCTTGTGCAAGGGCACCACTGTTGCCCTTCTCCAGTCCAGAGGCACTATGCCACTCTCCAGTGATTTGCTGAACAGTTCTGCCAATGTTGCTGCAATTTCTTCTCATAGCTCCCTCAACACTTTTGGGTGAATACCATCTGGGCCCATTGCTTTGTCTACTTTAAGTTTGTTCAGCTCTTCTAAGACCCTTTTCCTTGTGAAGGGGCTAGTGTCAACATCCTTGCTATTGAATTTTGTCTGTTTTATTGGAGGACCCTTCCACTATTCTCAATTTGAATATGGGGCAGAAGAATTTGTTCAGTACCTCTGCTTTGTCCTTGTCTTTGTCTACCATCTGACTATCTTGTGCTGCTAGCCTGACTATTCCCCCTTACTCTTTCTCTTGTCTCTCATGTACCTATAGAATGTTTTATCTTCCTGTTTGACTCCCAGTGTTATTTGTTCCTCCATTTGGCTATGCCATTTAGAATGGCCCTTCCATCCTCCCTAAGTTTGTTCATGTTATCTCCCAATCAGCCTCCTTCTGTGTCTGTTTGTATTTCTTGAAGGCCCTCATCTTTTTACCTATTTTTGCTGCTAAGTCTTGGTGTACCAGAGAGGGTTTTTCCTTCTTTTGATTTACTGATTTGTTATGCACAGTGTTCAGTGACTGTGGTTATGGCCTTCTTGAAATGATCCCAGTCATCTTTCACATTCCCTGATGCACTGTTAGTATGGCTTTGATTCTCAATCTCATCTCAGGAAAGTTTGCTTTGTGGAAGTCCAGTATCGTGATTGTTGTGGTGACATATACCTTCTGCTTTGTTGATTGCTAACCAAACTAACCCTATGGTCATTGATCTCTAGGTTAATGCCCACTGTATGTCAGAGACCCTGCTGCTATTTGTGAGCACTAGGACCAGAGTCGTTACTATCTCTGGTGGGTGAATTACTAGTTGGTTGAGCCCTGCCCTTTTAACATGAACAGGACTCCTGCTCCTTTCAGTGGGTGCAGTGTACAAGGTCCAAGCAACATCTGGCAGATTGAAGTCCCTGACCAGCAGTAGCTCACCTCTGTGGGTCATCACTGAGATGGCTTCTGGGAGTTCTCTATCTACTCTGCCTCCTGGGATGGGGATCTGTATATAACTCCCACTCTGATGGGGTTCTAGTCCCCAGCTCCCAGGGTGACCCATAGGGCCTCACGTTTGTTTTTTACCTGGTTTTCCATTGCATTGCTGCCCTCCTTAACACACAGAGCCACACCCACCCCTTTCCTCTCACAGTCTCTTCTGAAGAGCATGTATCCTGTTAGGGATACATCCCAGGTGTGATTTGGGTGAACCATATTTCTGTAACTGCAACCCAGTCTAGTGGTGTTTCTGCCAACATGGCTGTGAGTTCTGGGATTTTTGTTTGGTAGGCTGTGAGTGTTTATGCACATTGCCTTCCATCCCTGGAATTGTTTTAGATGGGACCGATTGTGCAGCTTTGGATTACTTTGTTTGTGATTCAGACTCATACTGCCTTTTCTTGGTGGATCATCTGTGTTAGTTTTATTACGATTGGTGGTTTTGTGTTTCTTAAGGTGCTGAGGTGCAGCATTTGCTGAGGGAGGGAGGGTTAGATGGTGCCCCATGTGATGCAATGTGTGCCTTTGTTTCCTTCCCCTGCTAGTTTAACTGGAAGATATGGACATCGAACCTTTGCCCAAGTGCATGCGTCCCCTGTTTGTGAGGTGCAGGCCATCAAACACAAAAATTCTCACTCCCAGAAGGTTTGCCAGTCACCTATAAAGTGATATCCTTTTTCCTTGCAACAGTCCTTTAGCCATTTGTTAAGTTCAGCTGTGTCCCTTTCTCTGATCCTCTGCCTGCTGTCCCTTTCTTCCAGACAGGCAGAATCTCTGAGAAGAGATACTGGATGAAAAGGAAGCCAGTTTATTGCCACATTTGGTTAGCTTTTGCTTTGTTTCCTCCACTGACCAACTGGCTGGATTGTTTGTTCCTATGTGGAGGATCACTGTTGTGTCAGAGTCCTTATTATGCACCATGTTCTCTATGTGGTCTGTATCCTCCATGCCGATGTCCCAGGGAGGCACCAGACTGCAAAATTAGCCTGGTCATAATGCTGGAGTTGAGTTTCTACATTCCTAATGATAGAGTCTCTGATGATTAGATTTGGTTTTGTAGTGCTTAGTTTTGTTTTTACTTTGGTGATGAGAACTACCTTGTGTACCTTGACTAACCTAATCCTAATGTCAGTGGAAATAATGTTTTGTTCCTTAAAAAAAAAAAAGCCTAATCTGACTTTTAGCTTTTTATAAGGGTTTCAATATGTTCTGCAAAGGACATGTTACTGTCAGGCCAAATTCCTAAGTATTTAAATTTGTCAACAACTTCTAGGGAGTTACCTAGCAATGTTATAATAGTTACAAGAGTAGCTTGGCTGCGATGAAAGGTTGAAAGATTATGGAGTGTAAAGAACATAGCTTTGGTTTTTTGGCATTTAGCAGTAATTTGGAATTTATTAGATTGAGTTGCAGTTAATTAAAGTCAGCTTGAAGCTCAGTCCTAACATCTGCTAGGGAATGTTTAGAAGTGTGAAAACTGCATCATCAGCAAAGAGGTGGAGGTTGGAATTATGGATATTATCACTTATGGTATTATATAGCTTGAAAAAGTAGCGGTCCAAGGATGGATCCTTGCAGTACACTTCTTGTAAGCAGTAGTGGGGAGGATAAAGCACATCAGCCTTGATACACTGTGATCTGCCTGTAAGGTAACTGGAAAACCAATTTAATGAACAGTTGGTTAGCCCATGCTCTTTAAGCTTATAAAGCAGTAGGTCATGGTCCACTGAATTGAACACCTTACTTAGATCTAGGAAAACAGCCCGGTAAGTAGTTTATTGCTAAGGGCTGTAAACCAATCATTTGTTACAGTGGCGAGTGCTGAAGCCATGCTATGCTTTTGCAGGAAGCCTGATTGAACTGGATTAAATAAGTTTGAATTTTCAAGGTGATCTTTCAGCTGTTTATTAACTAACTTTTCTAGGAGTTTTGACAAAACAGGCAGAATGGAAATGGGTCTGTAGTTGTTCAGGTCATTTGGATCACCTGACTTGAGCAGGGGCAGTAAGAAGGCTGTTTTCCAGGAGAATGAATTATGCCGAACATGATATACAAGTTAAAACAGTGTGTTATAGGTGCTGTTAACAAGTAATACCCTAACTTTAAAAATGCAGGGTCAATGCCATCAGCACCAGCACTCTTATTCATGCCCAATGCTAGCAGTAAGTCCTCCACTTTCTTAAAAGTTACTAGAGAGAGTAAAGGTTGCTAGATTCTGTTGGTCAGCAGCAACATTCTTGGTGTAGGGTGATTTACCAGACCAGCAGCTGGGAGGAATCAAAAGCTAGACCCCTGTCAGGAAATGAGCGCTTAGCTCTCCAATATGGTATCATGGTCAGAAATTATTACTCCTTGTAATGTGATTTTTGTGGGTATGGATGGTGGGGTTCTATGACCTTCACCAGATTTGATTGTTTGCCATATTCTTGCTTAGTTGCCTTTGGCACCTTCAAGGGCAGCCACATAGTATCTGATTTTAAAGAGCCCCTGATAGCATTAGGAAAACAATGAAAAAGTAAGATTTATATTCAACTCCATCCCATTTTATTTATCAGTTCATATATTTTCAGTAATTAATTCCCATTTTCTTTATTACTGAAAACAGCTGCATAAAAACAAGATCCCTGTGCCTAGACTATGTCTACTCTGGCTATTGCTCCACACATGACATCATAGTCCCTGTTTATGACATCATATTCATCTCCACAGCAACATATTTTAATATCATAAACAGAATTATGATGTCAGGTGTAGGCAGGCAGCCAGAGCTAAACGGAAGAGATACTGTATTCATGCAAATACCATAGTAATACAGAAATAAGGGTGAGAATTACAGAATAAAATATGAAATATAAGCTACATTAATGCTGATTGTTACATTTTTTGAAGTTGTCTCAACTTAGTCAGGGCTCTTCAACAGTTCTAATTAGAATGGTACAGGTATTATGCGTGGCTCGAAAAGCTGCCCAGTCTGATGGGGATTTGGTATGTCTAGTTGTGGCTCATAATTTGTCTGATTGGGATAAAGCTATTTTCAGTTCAGAGGTAAACCAGGGACAAGAGGCTTTTTTACTGAACATTTGCACAAGAAGTCCTATTATGAGAAACTGAGGAATCTCAACATGTATCTGAAGAGAGAAGAGTGAGAAGTGACATGATAGAGACCTATAAGTCCCTCACAGGGGTAAACAGGGTGCAGGTGAAAACTTTTTTTAATAATAAGAAGCACCAGGACCATTAGTCATGCAGTGAAATGGGGGGGGAGAGAGATGGGGAAATATTTCTTCACTGAAAGGGTGTTAGACATCTGGAACAGACTGGCAGCAGAAGCAGTGGAGACAAAATAGTACAAATGCAATTACTGGAAGTTCTGGCTGCTCTGCTTACCCTCAGGAGGCACAACTGGTGAAAGGGCAGGAGGGTTGCAAGAAACGGTCACCTGGAGCCACGAAGGAGGGGGATAGACTCACCAAGAGCTGTGACCAAGCATGACAGGTAATGGAGGGGTGGTTGAGAAAACAGTTAACAGGAGCCAAAACTAGGGGAACTCAACAGGAGATGTAATTGGGTGGGGTGGGGTGACAGAAATAGTTGACAGGAGCTGTAGTTAGGGAGTAGCCATGACCAGCAACGTGGGACAGTTGAGAAAAATAGTCACCAGGAGTGGCTACCAGGGATGGAAAAGAGTGGCAACTGATGACAAGGGGTGAGAAAAGAGTTGCCAGGAGGAAAAGGAGCAGATTGAGCATGGTGGCTCTCAGCTGGCTGCTGGATGGCGTCTTGTACATGAAAGGAGGCAACTGATAGGTGCAGCTGCCTCCTTTCAACCACACTAAGCTTCCACCCATCAGCCTGGTTGAACGACATAACAATCATTGTGCTCCTAGTTGGGTTGTTAGTGGCGAGCCTCCTGCAGCCTATGCTGTGTTGAAGTTAAACGGACACATATTTGCAGGCACTACCTCCTGAGTAGCTTAATATGTTTGCTTGGCACATGCACGCCAAGCAAACATAAAAGCAACTATTTTTTTTCCAACTGAGAATCTTCTGTATTCATCAACTAAAGTCTAGAACAGTAAAACAAAGCTCCTTCTGTTGATACAACACTCTAAAATGCTGCAGAAAGGTTTCAGGAGTACCTTATTCGCCTTTCAATCAGATTCACTGGCTTCCTTCCATCACCTGGTCTATGCCCTCTGAATTTTTACTAATAAATTGTGCAGGTCCTTTGGGTTATTATGTACAGTGCACTGTATGTATGTATTACCTTCTCATTGCACTCTGAGTTTGGTGGATATATCAAGGTAAAGGAGACACCCAGCTCTCACAATTTTAACTTCCCAAATCTCCTTTGCCAAGATTGCATTGTAAAGCTCATATCAGGGTACAATTGTATGTTAGTGCCATCATCACCAATGCGTGATCAATCATCAGTGACTCTGCAGCTTTTAAAATCGTATCCCTCTGGGTAAAAGATCACACACACTGGAGCAAAGTGAGTGGGTGATTCCCTCTAGCCTTCCTCAGGGTGGCTTGTACAGGTGGTCAACCATCAGCTGGATCTGTGCATTGAGTCCTAAGGCCTTCTGTAGTGAAGTCAAATTTCTTTCTGGTGCTGTTGCTTGGGCCTCCTCAAAACTTTCAGACAAACCACTTATTCTAACATTTGCCTCCTGCAGCTCATGTTCAGCATTTTCAAGATGTGATTTAAGTGGTATACCATTATGTGGGTGATTCAAATGGAGTAAGTCACTTTTGAGTGACTCAATTTGAGCGCCCATGATTTTCACCGAACATGGAAGGATAGCAAGGAGCAGATATAACGAGGGTAAGGGGAAGAACAGCGAGTGATCAGGATAGTGACTGGAAGAGGAGATAAAGAAAACCTGCATTTGGGATGTTGCTTAACGGGCTGAGCTGAGCTGGCCATGTGGGCTGGTGGTGAGGGTGGTGCCTGTAGTGTGAGAGGTACCTGATTTGGTGCTGGGTGGGGATGGTATTCTTCTTTGTGTGTGGGTGTTGGACTTTGTATATTTTTTCCCACTGGCAGTTTTGTGGTGATCAGAGCCCCCCAAATAGCCCTCCGAGCTTCTCTATTACCTCAGTATCAGCCCCCAGAGTTGATTATATTTAGATCGAGGGTGATGGGGAGCCTCCCCACAGAAAAAATTTGTATTTTGTCGAACCCCTACAGTACTGCAGATTCCTCACTTATTGTGGGTCCGCTTATTGTGCACAGTCGCCAGTTTTGTTTTCGTGATGTGCATGCGTCGATTTCTATGTCACTTGTGGTTATATTTGCGCTGTTAAGACATGGAACTATTTCTCTGATGATTTCTTGCTCTAGATCCATTGACAAGGAAAGCATTTGGCCTGCCACTCTCGTTGCTTCAGTGACTCCTCATAGTTACAGTCCACTTTAGTCTCAGCAGTTTGCATGTGGTGTGCAAAGGCATCAGATTTATTATTTTATAGTTCAAAAGACTGCTGCATTTGTTGCACTGTTTCTTTAATGATGACATCATTACTTGATGATTGCTAGAGTCTGAGGCCTCATCAGATTTTGCTGCATCATTCCCAGCCATTGTTGGTTAGAAAACGCTTAGCTGTATGTTTAGTTTTTCCCATCATCACTATGGTCTGAAACTTTACCTAGTTGAAAAGTCCAAAGCTTTCTTAGAAGTTCAGCAAGTTGAAAGAAAATCAGTTAATCTCCAAATATGAATTCATAAGTTCCAATATCCCGAAACTCACCAGAAATCCATCTGGAAGTTCTGGTAGCTGGCTCTCGCCTCCCTGTTTCTAACAAACGGGTCTTTACTGTTCACTCAGTTTATGTCCATTAGAGACCCCTCTCCTTCTGGCCCCAGTGAACACATGTTTAGGGCCTCCATGCATTCCTCACTGGATCTGCCCAGCTTGCCCAGGATTGTTTTGGTGATCCTTCTCTGTTCTGACTCCAGCCTGTCGATTTACTTTCTCGGGCAGGGTTCCAAAATTGGGCACATTATTTTAGGTGAGGCCTCACAAGTGATCAGTATAGGAGCAGTTACTTCCCTTTTCCTGCTATCAAAACCCTCTCAATACACCCCAGTATCCTCAATGCCTTACTGTAGGCCTTACTGCACCAGCTGGTTTGTTTGAAGGAGTTATTGATGATGACACCCAGATCCCTCTCCTCTGAGGTACAGGCCAGCCTACTTCCCCATCCCCATCCAATATTCTGTGATGGGGTTCCTTTCCTAAGTGCATCACCTTGCACTGTTTGGCACTGAATTTCAACTACCAGTTCTTTGATAAACTACCAGTTCTTTGACCAGTTTTTACAGATCCTCTGAAATTCTCTCACTCCATTCATGGTGTCCACCTTGCCGTGAAGCTTTGTGTCATCAGCAAAGAGATACCTTTTGTCCTGAATACATCCCCTAGGTCAATAATAAACATTTTGAATAAGAAAGGTCCCAGGACTGACCCCTACAGCATCTGGCTCATGACCCTGCTATCTCCACATTTGACCCCATATACTACCACCCTCTGTTGCCTCCCCACAGGCCAGTTCTCAACCCTTCTGACTAATCCTTCCTGTACTCCTAAGTCCTCCAATTTCTTCAGCAGCCTCCTGTGTGGCACCAAATTGAAGTCTTTGCTAATGTCAAAGTAGAGCAAATCAATCACTTGCTCTTATCTCCTGCCCTGGTGACCCAGTCAAAAATGAGATTAGGTTGGACTGACACAACCTCCTGCCACAGACTCATGCTGTTTGCTGTTCTACAGCTTGTTGTTCTCCTCTAACTGGGCCACCAAGCTTTCCTTTACTAAGGTTTCAATCAACTTACCTACATTGGAGGTAACACTAACTGGCCTGTAGTTGCCTGGATCCTCCATGCCTCCACCCAGTGCAGTGGGTGATGTTCACAGATATCCAACTCCCCAGCACCCTCCCTCAGCTAGTCTAGCAACACGCCAGCCTTCCTCTTCTCCCAAATGCATCTAAATAATTATTTTACCCTCTCTTAATACCCTCACCAATCTGCAGCTATGTGTCTGCCTTTGCCTTCCTGACCACCACCCTTGCCTCTCTTAGGCCGGTCTAGTATTCCCTCATTCCTCCTCCCATTTAACCAACTTGTTCCTTATTAAGGCCCTTATTTTGCCATCACAGCCTCCCTTGAGAACCAGATCAGTTTTATGTGCTTATTTCTTTTGGTAAACATCCTTGCACAAGTCAGTCATCTCTGTATTTGCACCCTTGAGCCTTACTTAACTTTCTCAATCCTCTTGATTATGTCTAACCTCACTTGGCCTCTTCCTACATCTGGCAACATCATTCTGTGAAAGGTCCAGAACCACTGCCCTTGAAGGTTTTTTTGAATGACTACAAAAAAATGTTGTTGTTTTTTGGAGGGGGATTTCTGAAAATTTGTTGCCAAAATCTTGAAAACAACAAAGTTAAAAGTAAAAGTTGAAAATGCATTAAAGAAACTGTAAGTGGACTTATGGGGCCTGATTCCAAGTTGCATGGTGCAACTCATGGGCGTGGCACTATGCAGGGACACTGTGTCTTATTTCAAGACAGGCAGGGTCCCCAGCACTCTACGTCCCATGAGCTGTGGCAGCCGCAGACTAGCAGCCACAGGAATGGTGCAATGGACCTGGGTGCCAAAAGTCATGGCCTATAATTTACTGCCCCAGAGCCCCTGCCCCAAATGCACCTACAACCACCTGGGGGCTTTGGGGAGCTGGCCAGGTAGCACAGGTGTTTGGGGTGCAGTGCAGGAACGTACTCTGTGATGTCCCCAACATTTGGGGTGGGGCATGACCTTGCTGGGGACGGGAGCAGGGATATGTGCTCCCCGCAGTGCTGTGGAGTGGAATCCATCAGTTGGCAAGGACGGATGCCCATTAGACCACCTCCATGCTGGTCTAAGTCCGCAGTGCCATAGCGGGTCTTGGAATGGTGTTAGTGGGTTATGACATCTGCCCTTCTTGAATAGGACACAGTTGCTGCCCAAACCCACCCTTGCACCATGCCGCAGTGGGTTGCGAAGTAGTTGGTGGTGTAGCCCACCTTGGTGCAAGCCACAACTTGGAATACTAACTATGGAACGATGGTGCAAGGTGCGATTTACGCCATTGGGTCTGGTGTAAAGTGCCTTGAGCCATGAGTAACTCATTTTGGAATTAGGCCCACTGTGTTTTTAGTTTGTGATCAAGTGCAGTAGCAAGAGCTTTAGGTTGGTTAGAGGATTACATTGTAGAACCATATGGAGGGAGGTAAAGGGATTGGGGTTGGGTAGTGGGTCTTGGGGGGTCAAAGGTGCTGGAAGATATCACTGGATGCTTTTCTTTTTCAAGTAACCAGGAAAAAAGAAAAGAAACAACAATGGATGGCTTTCTTTTCTCTTGGAGAAGCTGTTGTTTGTGGGGACTGACACCAGGGATTGGGCACTCTGGTGTAGGACTGCAGGAGGGGTTGATTAATACTGGGGACTGGGCACCTGATGTTAGACTGTGGAGGGGTGGGTAATTTAGCAGCACTGTGGACTAGATATCCCAATGTCAGGCTGTGATGGTGAGTCATTTAATAACAGCAGGAATGGGGCACCCTGATATTGAACTGTGGCAGGAGGTTGCTCAGTGACACTGAAGAATGAGCACCCTGGTGCTGAACTGTGGCAAGGGTGGATATCTGACATGACCAAGCACATAGTCTGAAAAAGCCTTCATACTGGAGTAGGCAAATTAAGTCCCAGTTTGAAATGAGCATGGGAAGTACAGAAATGAGCTGACTGAAATGTTTTCAGTCAGCTCCTTTCTGTACTTCCTATGCTCATTTCAAAATAGTTTTCCTATGCCATACTTATGGCTACTTTCAGGCTGTGTGCTTTGTTCACTGGTCAGAAAATGTAATACAGCACTCCCTTGATTATCTGCCACTTGTGTTTCCACCACTTCCATTATCCCCACATTTTGTTTGTAAAACGCTTTTGGTGGTCCATTGTCCCTTATTATCCACCATCATCGATTAATCACAGCCATGATTATCTGCCTGTTTTTGTATGAAAGTGTACAGATAATCGAGGGTGCACTGTGAAAGGTATATGGGGGTGGAGAGCTGGAGCCAGAAAACGTGATCTTAATGAGCAAAACACAATGGTAAGTCTTTGGGGTTATGCAAACTAGCAAACAAAAAGATGAGCAATGCACACTCCAAGCTAAAGAATTTTAAATAGCTTTTATTGCAACAAGTGCACTGGGCATACACTCCTATGTATCACCTATATAACTTCAGAAGCGGAGTTAGCCATTATAGTGTATAGTGGAATGTAGTTCTTGCTAGAAATCCACCTCATTGAAAAGCTGTTCATCCACACACAGCAAAATTAATGGAATGCTGTTCTCACTGTACATGCAGAACAGCATTCCATTCATATAGAATTGAAAGCTCAAGCCGCGTTCAAAAGATATACAGAAACCGCCATGAGTCACCATCATTTACTGGTACACGATAACTGCAACAGCGGTTTTTAAAAGGGAACAGTTCATTTACCATTACTCAGAATGCAGGATCAACCAGATATGTGTAAGTTTAACTTACAATTTTCGCCATAGTATCCGCTTCTCTGCCTCATTAAGCAAGAGATCCCACCTCCATTTTTTTTGTTTTAAAATCCTGCCCACACTAAAGCAGCAGCCAATGGGAGGTGTGCGCTGCTGACGTAGGGGACGCCCCTGTGTCCCTGTAACCACACGACTCACCATTAACAAACAGGAGACAAGATTTTCTTTTCTGCATATAAACAATACATGTTAAAAGCATACAAATGTTGTTAAAATAATTTTGGGGTACCATACACTATAAAAATACTGCGTGGGTAACCCAGTGCAGAACCAGTGTGTTCTGCCACTCGGGTGATGAAAGGTTATGTTCAAATCATTGCAACACTGAACTGCATCATGTTCAGCTCAGATGCTGCTGTTATGCAGCGATGCTACCAGTTTATGTGTGTAATCCATTGATTATTAGCCGTGTGAAAAGCAAGATCAATGTACAGTGAGCAGCTTTTTCCTTTATGGCTTCCATATCCTAAAAAGTGCTACCACCTCTATTGTGGAACAGGACATAAACAGTGGTTGAGCATTTACTGCAATGTAAATGGGAAATTTAAAAAATGTTCTTTGTGCTAGTGTTTTTGGGAATGGATTTCAGAACTCTGTGCTGCTACCTCCAGGGTGACCCTGCAAATGTGGTGATTCCCTCTTCTTGGTAAACACATTTTTCTTAAATTAAATGAATAGCTCTTTCACCTTACTAAAATAATATAATGCTGACACAAGACTTTCATCCACATTAGAACTGCAAAGGTCATTTCACCACGGTCCTGCTGGCTTGCTGGGAATAATTTCTTGCTAGAAGTCAGCTCTCACAGTTTGTCACGTGAGAATCCAATATATCTTATGGGTAGGTTTCAGTTCTGAGACGTGTTATCTGGGGATTCCATCACCATTTGGATTGGAATGTTGCTGCTGACACCGACTTTCTGAACTTGGCTGACATTAGGTATATTTTTTTGCTTTAACAGCAAATGATGCTTAACACTCCTTGTCAAGGCAGCCACATTTAGGCCACTGATTGTAAGAAGCATATTGTATGATGGTTAATTCAGCAGGATCAGTGAGTCATGTGTTGTCACTACCACAGGAAAAACCTATTCCTGATACACAAAGCAAGACTAACAAGAGTAACAGCAAACATCACATTTATACATTGCCTACCATACGGTCATACATGTACTTTTTAAAAATGTTTGCTGTTGTTCTGGGAGAAAGTTTGGCCCAGTGGTTTGAGTACAGACCTGTTAATCTAGACATCAATGCTAAAATCCTCCACCACCTATTACTCACTGTATGATCCTAACCAAGAATCTTAGTCACCTTGTGCTCCACTTCTTAGTAATCTTTTTGTAATTTACTGTAGTGCTTTTTGAATCTTCCTGTCTGTCAGCAACATTTGTACCCTCCTGAATGCTGAGCCCTTTGAGAATGAATATATAGTTTCCATGAAAGGTGCTGTATCAAATCTGAATGCCTTGCCTTGTCTTGGAGTTCTTATCTAAAATAATGTGCTAAAGGAGTGAGATTCTGGGCATTAATTAACTTTGTTTTATTTCATGCTATATTTAAGCAATAATGCAAAACAGGGTGTGTGTTGTTGTGGAATTTACACATGCCTTGTGTGGTGTGTCATAAGGTGCATCCAAGTGATTTTAACCACATAAAAGTGTTAAATACCACTACACATACCCTGAAGTGCACTATTATGATTATAAAATGAATCTGTACTAAAATAAAAATAAAAATTGAATTACATGAATTATGTTCAAAGAAGGTAAACATTTTGTCAGGGGATCTTTACCAAATGTCTGTTGCAGGATTTGCATACAGTCATGTGACATGTTTTGACCAATGAGATTACAGGATTTTCGAGACCCATTTAATAATTTCCTATCTGTGATATTTGATTATCCCCTTAGTACAGGAAGGGTATAATCTTCAGGGTGAGTTGTGTAAATTCATTCAACTTAAGCATGCCTAGTTTAGGTGAAGATGCAGCGGTATGACAATGCCACTTTTGGACCACAAAATCTTTTGGAATGCACAAGGGCTTAATAATCATCCCCCGCGTGAACTTAAATGCCCTCTTATTTTGCCTGAAAAGAATGTGATGTGAGCAATGTACCACTTATCTAGAAAGCACATCTTCCAAAGGAAGACAAATCCTTCAATCAAGGAAGAATGGGCCACTCAGTTTTAATGTCCGCAAGATTTGAAAGGTAAAGTACTGACATTTACACATTCTTCTATACAAAAACAGTTCCCTTGGATACATATAGCAATGACAACATCAGGAGATCAGGAACATTTGTGCACTGGAGCTTTTATAAACAAGAGAAAATAGAGTAGCTATATCTATGTATTTATATCTATATCTAACATAGAAACATAGAAAGTGATGGCAGAAGGAGACTGTGGGTCCGAGGGTTCCCAAGGCCTCTTTTGGGCCTTGGGTTCTAACTCCCCACTGAGATTTGCTCTTCGCTGATTTTGCTAGCCCTTGCTCTGTCCCATCCCTGCTTAAAAGCTGCCATGGTCTTTGCACATGCCACTTCCGCCGGCAGGCCATTCAAGGGTTCCACCACCTTTTCTGTGAAAAATGCTTTCTTAGATCTTTTCTGATGCTCCTCCTGTAACTTTCATTCATGTCCCTGGTGGTTGGGCTCGTGATCCTTTAGAATAGTTCTGTGTATGGCACTTTATTAGTACCTCTCAAGAACTTGAAAGTCTCAATCATACCCCTCCCTTGTCTCCAGTGATAACATGTTTACTTCTTTCAGGCATTCCTCATATGAAGAGCATGGATACCCTCTATCATCTTGATCACTCTTCTCTGAACAGTCTCCAGCCTATCCCTGTCTTTTTCAGGTGCAGTTTCCAAAACTGGATGCAATACTCAGGGGCATTATCAGGGACCTGTACAGTGGGAGGATCACCTCCTGCTGTAAAATCCTCTCCCTATGCACCCCAGCATTCTATTGGCCTTGCTGCAAGCTTTGTTGTATAGGCTTGATTGATTAAGGGTGTGTCACATATGATGACCCCTAGGTCTCTTTCCTCCTGGGATGCACTGAGGTTGATTACATTGAGCCAGTAATCTGTTCTGGGATTCCTTTACCCAGATACAACACCTTACACTTTTTTGCATTGATTTTAACTGCCATATGTTAGACCATCTTTTTAGCTTTTGTAAGTCACTCTGAAGTGCCCTAATCACCTCATTGCTGTCAACCCTTCCATGCAGTTTGGTATCATCTGCAAATAGTTTCAGCTTACCCTTAATGCCTATGCCAGTATTGCAAATAAACACATTAAACAGGACCGGTCCCAAGACCAAGCCCTGGGGCACACCACTGGTGACTCTTCTCTCACCAGACCTCACCCCATTGACAACAACTGTACATTCTGACCCTGATCCCTTAGCCAATTTCCCACCCACCTGACTGGGCCGCAATCCATATCTATATCTAACTGGCCAGGAAGGCACACAAAGCTGTGACAGCTTGTTTCCAGGTGCATCTAGGGTGTGGGTTACCTGCACCAGTTTCATTGATGGGGAGAACTGGTAATGATACCAGAGAAACTATACATACCTATAGAAATATATCAGGCCTCACATTAATTTTCAGAAAAGCATGGCTATACTGTAGCCTTAGGCACATAATCGGAAATTAACTAGAAAAATAAAGTGATAGAAATATCTAAAACCCCAATAAAAATGTTAGGAGTTTACTTTGGAGAAAAGGAAAATGGTAGAATTGTATTGGACTGAAAAACTGAACATGTGTAGCCAAGAAATAATTAAAATAAAAACCTTGCACATTTCAAAAGCTTAATGTATACTGATTAAAATACAAACTTGATACCGCTTTTATTATATACTGTATATTACTTATGTGTTTCCACCCACCATCTTTTGCATAAATAATTATACAGTATTCTCTTTTGATTATTATGGGAAGTCACTTAAATCCTGTTAAAAGAAACATTACTTACTTGAAGATAAAAGATGGTGGTCTGGGAATGTTTAGCCCTGTGGTTTTGTTTTCTTGTATATTTTTAATATTTATTCATCTCTTTGTTTTTAGAATGTTTCAAAGGTAAGGATGTGACAAAACTCCTATGGGCTATACTAGCTTCTAGAGAGCTTTTTCTGATTCACATCTCCTGCTGCCACCACCTGGCTATACCAGCAAAATACTGCTGTCCTGCTCAAGGACTTGGAAGGTCACACACAATAATATTTGGTAGAGTGCACTTCGATGGTGGATTTTAAACAGAGAATGTTCACGCTCCCAGCAGAAATAATAAATTTACCTTTACAATAAGGATGCTCAGTCACAGGTTCTATAAAAATAAATCTTTACTATTATAATGCTACAAGATATTACAAACAGGATATGCACAGCAAAATGAAAAGATATGCATATTTACAGGAAAGGAAAATAAAACAGTTAAACAGAAAGATGGCTTATAGAATAAACTCAGAATTTGGTCTCATACTAGGATGCATATTTACCTTCCAGCTAACTCGAAAGAAACATTCACTAAGACTGTTCTTTCCTTGCCCAGATAAGCTAGCTATGGGAGCAAACCTCTTCTTTCTATTGGAAAAGCTCACCAAAAGACAGAACCTCAGGTTCTCTTCAATTCTTCTATTACTCTGTTTACTTCCTAACTGTTTGGATGCCTCTGTTGGAAAAGTAACACCATCACACCTGGCAAGCTGTTTTCACTTGCAGCTTTTCAGGATAGCTTCTAGGACATGTGCCTGAACTCCATTTTGTTCACACTATGCCAATCCAATCACAGACAGAACTTATGAAAATAAGCAGAAAAGAAAATCATTACGGTAACAAAACATGATTACATTAACATGGTCACATTCCTATCAAATCTTCCCTCCCTAGAAAATGAAGGTGTGTCTCTATTAGGCAACCCCCAAGAGACACCAACATTCATGTAGGGACTGGGAAGTGCCTACATTATCATACCATGCACTTAGCCTTACCTAGACAACCCATAGACATTGCCATTAAGCATTGTAGTGCTGGATGGTCATGTAATACAACTGCAATACCAAACTCCAGTATTTTGCCTACTAGTAGCATATGCAGTAAGGTCAGGTCAGGTGATTATGATTTGTGACCACAGTGAACTCCCATCAATACAAATAAGGCTTCAGCTTCTGAAGTGCCCACACCATCTTAAGACACTCCTTCTCAATAGCAGCATGTGCCTCTTCCCTAGGCAGCAGCTTCCAGCTCAGATACACTGTGAGGTGCTCCCCTCTTCAGTGTAACCTGGCTCAGAATAGTGTTTAGCTCATGGCCTGAGGCATTCATGTGCAAAATTAACTTTAGGGAATAACTGGGGCTAGCAACACAGGTGACCATGTAATGCTTTCTTTAACTTTCAAAAGCAGATTCATAGTCCTCCATCCAGAGAACTTTTTGGGCAGGTTCCTTTTGTTAGGTCCATCAGGGGCTTGGCCACATCACTATAGTGAGGAACAAACCTCTTGTAGTACCCAGCTGTCCACAGAAATGCCCTTGTCTCTTTATGATAGGGTGGGCCAAGCCTAGTTGGCATAAAAAAAATGGTAGCAGTTGGCCAGGCTTGATTGGCATCAAGAAAAATCTGACAGAACGGCCCTGCACTATCCAGCTCACATAAAATTCAGAACAAAGTTGATCAGTACAAATCCTAATTTTGTTACATCCTGGAAACAAAATGAAGAAGTGGTATCACTAATGAACTTTCCCCAATGCTTTGAGTCCCCAGAATCAATCCCAGAAGGCATGGCTAAGACAGGAACACATCACATTTATATACACAGGTACATGTATAATTCATAAGCATTAATACATATTAATGAGACACATGACAAAGACAATAAAATACAGATATATAACATAATTTACATGAATATCAAAAGTACCAAATCCATAACAATGATCAGTTCTAAGAAAAACAGGCATGTTTGGCATTTCTATAATAATCTTAAAATCACTTTTAATACTGTCTAAACAGAATAGCAGCAGACAAAAAAGAAATGGTAAATTGACTAATGCAAAGGTTCTTGTTAAAGCAGCACTGAACCTATTAATATCTGCCAAACATATTCTCAGAAAAGATCAGTTGTGGCACATAGTGAAAGCCTAACTGAGATGCTAAAGGGAAAGAGGGCTAGGATCACACAAAAGGAACACATATAGGAATTGGGGAGGGTAAGGTGAAAGTAACAGGAAAGATAGGACAGATAGGGGAGGGAAAAGAGACACAGGAAGCACTAGGATACCAGCAGCAGAATTGCAATCAAATTAATAGTATTACCAGATGAGAAAAGTTCAGGCAAAGGCAAAATATGGGGCATTAGAGATGTGGCTTAAGATTCCAGTGGTCATTTAACCCCATGATTTTAAACTTTAAGTTTGTAAATCCAGAAACCTTCTTGTTGCAATAATGTATTCTGCCTGTTACCACCTCTCTTATTCCTGACAATGTGTTCTATTCCGATAAATTTCAAATCTTCCAAGTTGGATGCATGTCTTGCTAGAAAGTGTTGTCCTACAGGGTATCTTGTTTACCATTATGAATGGACCTTATGTGTCCTGTATTCTCAACTTCAACGGTCTTGTAGTATATCCAATGTATAACAAATTGCAATGCACCAGAGTGCATATATCACAAACGGAGTATTTATAATATGCACTCTCTGACTCTTACTGATAATTTAGAATCAGTGGGATGTTTAAACAACTCTCCATGTAAGCATATCAACAGATTTTTTTTTCTTTTTGGTAACTGGGTAAGGCCCACTAGGTACAGATGTCTGTTTTAGGGTTGACCCAGGAGCACTGGAAAGGTTAAGTGATTTGCTCAGAGTTACACAGTATGCAAGTGGAAGTTATGGGAATCAATCTCAGGTCTGTCTGCTGGGTGTACCAAGCTCATTCACATCTAATTACTCTAACCTCTAGGCAATACTGCCAGCCCATTGCATCTGGCACACTTGTGGAAACCCTTTGATCTGAGGTAACCAAAACTTGCTGCCAATGTCAGTAGATGCAGTAGATCAAGGCACAAATCTGTTGCGAACTAGTGAACCCCATAAATTGGTTACCCTTCTGAATGTAACTTTTGGGCTGCTACTCAACTGAAGTCCTAACATTGGCATCAGAAGTTAAAATATGCCAAATGGAATGTATGACATGCCCGATTTTGCCTGCAAGATGATTATATTGTGTGGCAAATGTAATGGATTCCTTTCTAGATTTAAAGTATTCTGAGTTCTATCTGTCAATAGGTCTCCCCATATTTGTCTCTTGTTCTATTCCTACAGTAGCTCCCATTAGCAGATTCTGTTCATAGGCCCTTTCCTCAAAACATTTTTGTAAATTGTTTGCCTGTGTGACACAGTCAATTAAATTACTACAATCTCTGTGCAGTCTAATGAACTAGCTATATGGTAGTCCTTAAGACTCTGAGGATGGGCACTATCCACTTTTAAAAGGCACTGATATCAATTTCCAGCCCTCTACTAATGACGAGAACTGCATAATGATATGCAAACAGGTTCAACAACTAAGTAACAAAACCTGGCCCTCATGCCCTGGCAATCAATGGCTAATCATAATAAAAATATAGTAAAATCATATATATTACAGCAGTTCAGACTGAAATAAAGTTCATAGTCCTTGTGACAATTCAGGACACCCAGAGATCATTCCCTGACTAGGTAGGGCCCAGTATAAGAAGAAGGTAGAAGCAGTACCATCAGTACAAATCACACATCTTATATGATAGTCCTCTGAAACAAATAATATAAAATTCCACTGCCATGTGAACAGCTACGACATACAGTATCTGCCTCATATGTATCACAAATCTAGTCTAGGCTGCAGTCCTATAAAACTAAAAATATGATACAGCACGTGTTCCATATGTCAATGGCGATCGCGAATAGCAATCGCCATTACAGTGAGTGTACATTGCCGAAAATGAATTTAGGTGATGCACACTTGCAGCGCGGACATAAACAGTGACCAAGACCTAGGGTTCTTATTTTTAATGAGGGGGTTGAACCCCACACCCCCCACTTAAGGATTCTCAAACTGGGGTGCATGTCAGGGATGTGTGTGAAAACTTAATAAATGTAATGCCACCTGGTGGCAAAACCCTGTGCAGGACCCAAACCCTTCACCCTGCACCTCCCAGCCTACCACCTTCCCACCACACTTGCAGACCAACTCAGCAGCTTTCCACCACACCCCTCCCACATACCATCCCTCCCTGCCTCCCCCCTGCGCAGGTGAACACAGATGTATACACACTACTTCTCACCACGGTATTTTGCCCACCCCAGTATCCAGTTGTCCCCTGCTAGGTAGTCATGAACACAGGTGCCGTGAATTGAGTCACCATTTTAGGTGCCCAATTTTGGTTGCCTTGTTCACTGGATACCTAGCACCTGAGTTAATGCCAAGTTTAAGGCAAATAAAAGCAGTCTGTCATGCCACTTACATGCAGTGTTCCTGACACAAAGTGGTCCACGTGTCCCCAGGAACCTCGGTCACTCAGTTACTTTAACAACATGCTGCAAGAAGTGTCCACCTCATTTTAATGAACCTATGAACTCAGCAGCCATAACAGGATCCCAAAAAGTGTTGGCTTACCATCCATCATGACTCTAGTTTTGTCGGAATAAGGAGGGAAAAGGGATGTTCTTTTTCATAACCTTATCTTAAACATCCAGAAATTCTTTCCTTTTAGCGAAATACTCTACACTCATATCGGGTGTATTTGCACAGTATATTTTTTATTTACGGTCCCCATTCCTATTCGCATATTGAAACACCATCCTTGTCCTGGAACTTGTGAAATTTGACAAGTAGAAACCAGGTCTGTTCATCTGCTACAGGTTGTGCTCTTAAGACCCTGTGGCCCAACCGATTTCACTGTGCCCATATAGCCCTCCGTGACAGAAAGCTTTTAAACGGTCAGCTGAAAAATTCTTCTGGTTGCTCCTCCCTTTCAGCTGACCAGCAGACCGACTACTTTCAGGTTCTCCTGTAACTGTGATTTTCCAGTTGATTTACTTTTAACTGCAGCAACTTGATTGTCCTTTCATGTTTGGTGATGAGTATTCTGAGCTGGGCCAGGCCATCTTCTCTGTGCTCACCCATTGCTCACATGCACCTTCTGCTGCTCTACAGCATTTACTTTTGTTGACATCTGTGTGATGCTGAATTGAATAGCTGACAACATCTTACTGATAGTAGAGAAACCTTGTTGCACTTCTATGCACAGTGCATCCCATCATGATGTTGAAGCCTCCACTTCCTCTGTGATTGCTTCCTTCACTAGCATTCTGTTTGGCTACCTAGGCTTGTCAACATACACCGGGTCTGCTTTCAGGGGCATTGTTTGAAAAGTTGCAGAGTAGACAGCTATCTTGCGAATCTGCAACCTTATTTTTCTGTGCTGCACTCTTTCTTTTGTATTTGCCAGCATGCTGATGAAATGGCAGGCAAAAGGATAGATTTTGGATAGCAGGCACAGGGCTCCATAGAGTAGCTGTTTACAGGCTGATGACCATTTTATAATCTTTGGGACACATATCACATCTGTTGTATTGTTGTTTTTCTTGGCTCGATTTTAAATTTCTAGTTAAGTTGAAGCAGATTATTTCTAGTCTTAACTACTGTATGTCAATCCCGGATGTCAATTAAGATGGAGCCTTTGTGTTTTTTCTCAGTGGTAAACCTGCAACAGTCTTGCATTGCACAATTGAGTGACAGCTTGCAAGGAAGGATGCATTTTAAAGATGTTACAACCATGGCACTGTATGAGCTGCCTTTTCAAATCTGATGTAATACAAAGTTTGCGTTTATAGAGTCTTTAGCTAATAGTTCACTGTTCAGGTTCTTGCATCTGTATATATAGAAGCATCACCCTTGTGTGAGTATACAGTAAAGTAAGACCAGGAATTGGCTGTGTATGTTCTGCTGGGACCATAGAAATTACTATAAGTGAAGACTCAGGGAGCTTATGAAAACTGTATCCAAGATGCAAAATAATATGTAAATTTTCACTAAGGAGCAAGTAGGTCAAAACATCAACATATGTTACATTGATGTATGTGAGCTCACTATATGACAACTGCAGTATAAAAGCTCCATATATTTCTTTTAAACTGTTTGTTACTTGGTAATGGGATTCTACTCTAAATATGCTATTAAATGGCTGGCTACTCTTCAATCCTTGATTAAGTTTCATGTATCTACTCAGCTGTGAAATGCAATCATCCAGTGTCTAAGGTTTGTCATGCATTTGATAAAATGCAATAAACAAAATATTTTAAAAGAACAGTACTTAGTTTTTGCTTAAAACATGACCTTTTAGTCCCATAGGTTTTCACAATTTGAGTGACCTTGGCAATGTTTACTTCCCTTTAAGGCAACAGGTTGGGTAGCAGGACAAAGTCAAACAAGCATTTGTCAATGCCGAATGTTGGCTTGCTGGCATTTGCATTGGTAGTGCAGGAGTTGGAGAGATGCATAATAGGAATGTCAGTGAAGTATTGAAGTAACACCAACTCTCCTCCCCACAGAGACTGGAAAGGCATTGGGAGTGTGGCTTTGGGTTGTTGTCCATAACGCTTATGCCATTCCACCTCACCCCACCCCACAGATACCAACAGAGTCATGGTGTGCTTTGGGGTTTTGACTTATGCTCACCCCATTCCCTAAGGAAATAAGCTGAGATGGGTGCAATATAGGAGAATGGGGTGAACGTTAGGGCAACAGAACCCAAGGCACACCTCAATGTCTGTCAGTGGCTGTAGGGTGGGGTGTGGGTAGAATGCTGTGAATATTGCATCCAACAAACCCAAGTTATGCACCCAATGCCTGGCAGTCTGTACAGGGTGGGCGATGGTTGGAAACCTTAATGCCCTGGGCATTTGTTGGTATGTTCACTCCAAATTTTCAACATTGGCTTTTTGGGACCCCACCTCATGAACAGTGGCACTATCATTTCATTACTCAGTCTTGAAAGGTGATTTCGCATACAGCAACTGCGCCATTCAGAGTCACAGGTGTGGAAACACATTTCGGCAGGATGCAAAAAATAACAGCTGTACTGTTCATGAGGAGGTGTAAAAATGGCAATGTTGAAAATCTGACAGAAAATATGAAAAATTTGCTAACTTATGAGCGTGTGTAAATACTGCGAATGCACGCTTGTAATGCTGTCATTTTCTGGAATTTTTTCACCAGATTTTCAACATGGGCATTTTGGCATCTCTCTCATGAGCAGTGTCACTGTGATTTTGTTAATCTGTCCCAAAGTTGACTTCACACAGCACCACGCCATTGTGCACAACAGGTGCAAAAACATGTTTTGGGCAGGTTGTGAAAAAATGACAGCTGTACTGTTTATAAAGAGGTGAAAAAATGGCAATGTTGAGAATCTAGAGTGTAAATATTAGAAACTGGCGAAGGTATGAGTGTGTGTAGAAACTGCACAATGCATGCTGGCAACACAGTCATTTTGTATTGTTTTCACAAATTTGCAACATAGGCTTTTGGGACTCCCTCATGAACAGTGGCACTGTCATTTCATTACCGGTCCTGAAAGGTGATGCCACACAGCGACAGTGAAATCACCTTTGAGACTGATAAATGAAATGACAGTTACATGTTCTCGAGATGGCATCCCAAGAACCCCATGTTAAAATGTGAGGCCAAAATTCCTAAAATGGCTGAGATATCAACCTAAATTGAAACCCCCATTATAAAGTTTACCCTCATTTCTTCTGTTTGCAGTTTGGCTTTAAAGAGTGCAGACATGTCCCACTTCAGAGAAGATAGTGGCTTCTGACCTCTGGAGGTAAGTATGGGTGAGGAGTGTGTGTGGAGGTGGGTGCACAGAGGGAGGGTGGGGATGGGGGAGGATGAGAGAGATGATGGTGGGCCATTTTTCTTTGCAGGAAAAAAAAGACCACAAGGAAATTTTCTTTTTACACAACTTACACACACAAAAAATAGGCACACTGGGGTGGGCTCCCAGTGTGCCACAATTCAGAGGATACCAACAAGGGGTTTGGGCACCCAATGTCAGCAAGCCATATAGATGGGTTGGGGTGCATCCAACACCAGGAGTGGGCATCCCAGTGTCAGAAAGGGGATACTGTTTAACCAGGAAAGACACACTAAGAGGGAGGATGCAAACACTGGGCACCTCGATGTCGGCTTTTTGGGAGTAGTGTGGCAGGCATCAGAGATGCCATGTTAGGTGTGCAATATAATGGGGGGCAAGCTGACATGGAATTGAGCACCCCAATGTTAGATTGTGTAGCAGATGGCAGGAGCCACCATATGTTTTGAAATGTTTTACCAGGATTGGCAAGTAATGGAGGCGTGTCATCTGCCGCCACACTGATGAGCCTGTCTCTGATTGCAGAGGCAGATTTCTTTCAATTTGGTGGCACTCCCTGAAACTGCTGTCATTGGCAGCATGCTCACTAGTTGGCAGCTGAGGGACACACCGACTAAAGCATCCCTTCATTCGCCACAACACTGACACACCTCTGAAAGTGCTACTATCCTAATATGTTGTTTCCACGTGTGTGCAAGCCAACTTAAAAATGAGGGGATGTGAACTTATAATATAAATTCTCCTGAATATTGATGATTATGAGGTATGGCATGACTACTATTTGAATGACTGCTCAAAGCAGGGTTGGTGTTACCCTAACTTTGGAAGTTTATTTTAAGGCAAGAAAATTAACAAATCATTTTGTTGCACCTTGAAGAAGGGTGCTGAAATTAGGATGACACCAATATTGCTAAGAGAAATCATTCAAACCTTAGAATACCCTCACACAGTCACTGACAGTGACCTGTAATCACATGAAATAAGAGGTAATTCATTTGACTTTAGGATTAGGTCATAACCACATGGTAAATTCTTGTGGTTTTACGTCATAAAAAATGGTCTTATGAAAGCACCATACTGATAATATGAAACTATACTAAAATTATGTGCAGTCAGCTATTTTTAAAATGTGCATAACTTTTTTATGTCTGTTTTGTAAAAATTTCAATGGCATGCCTTTGTGTAGGGGTTTGACCTTGTGCTGCTGTGCCAATGCCCCAAGTTCAAGATGGATTTGGAGCCTTATGTTGGGGCAGAGCAGGCCAAGCTGGGACAAGCTGCTGCATGGCATTGCATTTTGGCTATCTTGGCAGGTTTTGGGACCACAATTACCTATGCAGTTAGACCAAGGAGCTTGTTTCGACTACAGGAGGCAGGTTGTGCATGCGAGACATACGTTGGGCCCACTCTGTGGAGAGGAGTGGAGCTAGGCAGGTAGAAAATACAGGAGAAAACAGCTTGATATGGTAGGATGAAGCACAGCCACCCACAGATCCCACACTGCTGGCTGTGGCTCCCACCTCCCCTGCCATGATCTAGTCCCTGGAGGAGAAGGATTAGATCCCTGCTGGTTGGGGGTCTGTAGCCATGTGAAGATGGGGTAAGTCCTAGAGACGGCAGGTGTCAGAATTGGGGGTAGTCTGAAGGGCAAGCTAGTTGGAGGAGAAACATCTTAATGAAAAATGAGTCAGTAAGAGTTATCCTCAACTCTATGAAAACATGGCAGTCAGAATTATCCTAGGAAAGGATTATCATGAACCAACTCCTGAAGGTCAGGTCCATTAAGCTCACAGTGCCCACCCCTAAATACAATCTGTGACAGGGAGGGGAAACAGGGAATAACCTCTTCAAGTCCTCTATAGTGCTCACTGGCTTCACAACTGAACACTTGCCACAAAGTCCTAGGGTCCACTCTTTACTCTGGATCAGGGCAGAATATCAGTCTCAAGTCTCGTAGCCAAATGAGAACCCTTTCTTGGTTGCTATACAAAGGGGGAAGATCCAGGCATTATAACCTCTTCAGGGTAGTGTTCTAATCCTAATTCTGCCTTCTCCCACAAGGCATTCAACAACCTGGTTCAAATCCCCACAGACCCTTCTTTGAGACTTTCATATTCTCCCTATCTTTATGCAGATTTTCCTGCTACAGATCCTTGCTCGATTTGGCAGCCTATGGTGACATCCCTTGGCAAAACAGTTTAGTCACAGATTACTGATAAACATCTCAAAATCACATACACAATTAAGAAAAAAAATCTCACTCAGGCAGATTTCTTAAAACCAAATATTTTACTAAATAATTATCATACATTTACAACCAAAAGGTTTTATCAATTTAGTCACAGAATAACAAATAAAAGTGGAAAAAATACCCAACAGGGTGGGCACTATTGTGCAATACCAGACCACGAGAGGTGTAATGAGGCCCGACACTGCAGACGGAGGGCCTTATAGCTCCCTGAAGGTCCGGTATTGCCCATACCGCCCACTCTGGAGGGTATTATTGCACTTAGAAAATGGACACTGTCGTAAAAAAAAAGAAACCTGAAAACAAATTAATAAAAATTAATTTTACAACGCTTTGAAATTAAATAGTTCCTGCGCCTTCATTAAAGGATGGTCTTTTGTCCAAATGCAGACACATAGTTAGAAAGTGGCCGAGTGCAGTTACTGCCTCTACAGCAGATTTTTTTTTTAGTTGAAGCCCCCTATTACAACAGTTTTCATTTGAGAGACTTGTTTTTGTCTTGATGATATTTTTTTTACACACTGGGGCTAGGTCAGAGGTTAGATCATGACAAGGCGCAGCTTGGGAGAGTAAGTGCGTGTCATCGAGGAGCTAGTTGTTGAGGCTATTTTTCTTTTTATTTGACTGGCTTTGCTGTGTGTTACTGGGACCGAGTTTATTTCTTTATTTTGTTTGTTTTTCAGTTCCTGGTCCTTGCTGTCTTCCATGAGGACCAGGAGTGTGAAGAGGACATCTGTTTCAGCCAGGGAGTGAGTCAGCGTCAAGGACCAGTGGAGGGAGGAGCAAGAGTGTCAATGATGTGCAACTGTCACTGTCTGACCATTTGCAGTAACACTATTAAGAACTGCAGGGCATGAGAAATGATCAGTGGTTACAGTGCTGAAGAGGTGAACAGTGCTACAAATTTAAATCCTTTATTTTCAGAACAGAGTGTGTAACCAGCCTGAAGGAGGAGGAGCGGAGTGTTGTTGGGTGACCGAGAGTGACTGACATTTGCACTAACGGTGTGGGGAAGTGGGGCATGAGACAAGATGAATATTGTAGATTTACAAAAGAGAAGTTAATAAAAAAACAGAAATGTAGCTAGCAGGCAGGTATTTATGTCCGAAAGGAGTGTACCAGGAGGACTGATGGTGGTGGGGGTGTCCACTAAGCGAGGAACAAAATTGTGGCTTTTAAAATTTCAATGAGGTGTTGCAGCCAATTAGGAAGCAGGGTGGGCACTACAATACTTATTAGGTGAAGGGCACTGCAGACTGGTACTTTTTGTTTCCTGGGCATCTACTGAAAGTTAATGTACCCCTGGTAAGGGTACTAGCCAATCAAGATGCCAGTAGATAAAAGCCAATTTTCTAAAACAGAATATAACACCATATATCTGTACATCTGACTGGCAGTGGTATAGCTTACCACATTGATTGTGCATTTCAGTACACCAGACATTTAGCACTTTCAGCTGGTTACCTCTGGAATAGAGAAACCTATGTTCAGCTTTCTTCTTTCATTTGAAAATATAAACAATTGTCTCCTTTCTTCCTATATCACTAACAAGCTTTGGTAATGTCTTCAATGTCCATAACCATGCTAACATCCAAGGAGGTAACACAAATCCCCAAAATCAGTAGAATTCAGGTAAAAACCTTGGACCTACCAAAGTGTTATGCTGTGTAACTCACTAAACTCAGAAACTAGGCAGACAAGCAGTGTTAACTTCATGAAGACTAGTGTGACACAGAACATTTAACATAAATACACTCAGTGGCCTATAAGATCAGCATTACTGAATGCCAACAGTGTATTTATGCAACCAACTATTTTCCACTCATGTACTGTATATGTTCACTGCTCTCCTGATGTACACAATTCCAAGAACTTTGTTTGCACATCTTACCTAATTATATCCTTATGTGTTAATTTATATGCAAAGACCGATTGCAAGAGGGACTCCTCATGCATGTGCTACTTTAATCCCAAAGGAGTAAACCAGAGAGAGAGAGAGAAGAAGAAAGAAAAAAAAGAAAGAAAGAAAGAAAGAAAGAAAGAAAGAAAGAAAGAAAGAAAGAAAGAAAGAAAGAAAGTAAGTTAGTTCATGGGAGGTTATACTATCTTTGTACAATACAATGGTTACACTGGAGCTAAGAGTATTGTGTGTATGTGCATGCATGGTACTAAGCATCACACTACTGAAAGAATATAGATTAATTAGAAAAGGCATAGTGCAGGGCTTTTAAAATGATAGGGTGTTTCCATGGCCTGAGTTATGAAGACAGGCTGGGGAATGTGGTGAGGTTTTCCTTCAAAAGGGATTGACTACAAAGAGGACATACTATTTATTTTATTTAAAGAGTTTAACCAGGAAAGCATACTGAGTGGGAGGCTTGATTCCAGATGCATCCTGGGGACTTGTCCCAACAGATACAGTTAAGATATAATCAAGTGAAATCAGGTCAGACATAATAAATATAGAGACACTAGCAATACATGATTACAGGAGGGAGCACTAGGTACAAAACGTACTGGAGACAATGACGGCTCAGGTAACTATGGTCTGTAACATATTGAAATGACATACAAAAATGAGAAAACTGACAACAGGACCTTATTCTCAGTGATAAAAGTCAATAGAAAATAAGGCATGATCTATGGTTTGGGTGAAATAGGATAATAATAGTGGGTAACACCAGGAAATATTACTTTTACAGAGTGTGATTTATTTGTGGACTGGTTATCAGAAATGCCTATGCAACCTGCCCCAGGAGGTTGGTTACTACATTTCCTTCTGTCCTTCTTAAAGGGTTCTGGTGGGACCATGGGCATCTAATATACAAAAACAGAAACAGCAAGACAACTTTAAAGTTCATTAAACAAACATTGTCCACTCAAAGTTCTTCAGTCAAGTGGTAGGAAAATTATATAAATGCATGTCACACCAAGTAGACATTATTTTGTGCTACCACAGGCATCTTCTCCTGAGAGGCTGTTATATTTTGTTGTACTTTGTAGTTCTAATTTCTTAGATTACATTTTCAGAGGTACAGTATGATTTTTAAATAGTTCAACCTTAATTAAATTGTACTCATGTTCTTCAAAAGTACAGAAAATAAAAGTTATGTACTTACCATAAATGTTGATCTACCTGAATATCTTCTCCATAGAGTACCACTACTAGGTATAAGGTAGAGACACTAGAACCCTATGGGAGTCAAAAACTTTTCTAGAGGGATGGTGGCATGAGTAGGCCCACAAGTGCATCATTGCACTCATCAGCTGGTATACAGTACTGCCACCCCCAACTACCTCAGTACCTTTTTACCAAGGGCTGAGCAGCATGAACCTAAAGATAAATGTATACACTTAACCTAAGTGCATATGATAGCCCTGGCAGTCCATGTAAGAAGGACCACCAAACACAGTAACATTGTGTCTTCACAGCCCAAACCAAGTACAAAGGAGTGAAGACCAACATGACAATACTGGAGTGAGTTCGGGATGGTGGGCAGTAGTAATCTATGGAGAAGATATTCAGAAAGATCAACAGTTACAGTAAGTACATAACTCTCATATCTTCAAGACTCAGTCTCTCCATAGATTCCCACAAATGGATCAGACTGCCAAACTCAGAGAAAGTTCTCTGACTAGGAAGGTTAGAGCTCAGGGTTCACTCAGGATAGCAATCAAATATTTAGTCCTAGTTTTGGAGATCACTCTGGAAGAACTTAGAATGGAGGTGGTCAGAGGAGGACAACTAAAATGGTGCAGGGTCTGTACCAAAAGCCCAATGATGAGCGATTAAAACCTTAATGTGTACACCATGGAAGGGAGGAGGGAGAAGGAGAAGGGGTTATGAAGCCTTTCATGCCCCTGGTGTTTCAGCAACCCCATGTCAAAGTCATAATTTTTGCCCAGTACATGATGGTCATCTAAACATTTAAAATCCACAACAAAAAACATAGCTTGCTCTCTTTATGGAAAAAAATCTGGAAGGGTTCAGATTGTTTTATGTGGCTATAACATCAATATTTTAGATGTCAGCATGAGTGTGAAAGAAAATATGAAACAAGAACATATAATTTGTCATGATGCTTGCTATATTTTTCCACAAATGCAAAAATTAAGAGTAAATTACCAGTACTATGACACTCTCTTATACTGATATTTCTAAAAAGGGGAACTGTTTATATGTTTTTATACATAAAACCATTTCAAACCCATGTCATTTTCATAAAATATTTTTAATAGATATAGAATATGGTTATGAATATAGAAAAGAAAGAAATATAGTGGGTGCCATGCTTCTTTTGGTTATATCAGCTTTCAAAGTTTTAGTTTCAGAGGTGGTCGGCTCAGGACAAAATAATTGAAACATCCCAATAAAAATAAAACTTTTAAGAATGGCAAGGACTGTAACATAAAATAAAACAGTGTAACCAGAAACAGACAGATATTTAGGTAAAGTGCCTGAATGATACCAACTGCTGAAATTGTGGGAACGAACTTCCTTGCTGCCATCCTGTATATAGTTTTAGCTGAATATGACATAATAGGATAAATCATTGTTCTAATAATGCTTCAATATATTCAAGAATGTACTTGTGCCAGAAATCAACCTTGAAAACATTTTTTAACAGCTTCAGAAAATGGGAATTTGAAACACCAGGTAACGCTCTTTAAATACCTCACAGGTGAATAAGGTACAAGAGGGGGTATTTTTCAGAGGAGAAGGTGCACAAGAACAGGAGGACATGCAATGAAGCTGGAATGGGATTAATTCAAGAAAGATGTGAAGTACTTCACAGAAAGAGTAGTGGATTACTGTACAGTAATAGCCTTTCAGTGGATGTGGTGAGGGGTTCAAAATGTTAACTGGATGACTTGTACTGCAGTCACATCCAAGAGCAGGGTAATTCTCGATGCCCTGCAAGGGCAGGCCTTAGACAGCTAGTGCTGAAACCCACTCGGGAGGGACCAATACTAGGCCTGGTACTCTCAAATGGAGAGAGGATCACAAATTTAGAAGTCAGTAGACATCTGGGAACAAGCGAACTACTGCACAGTGTGCTTCACAATAAGCACAACCATGGAGACGAGCCTACAAAAACAAGCATACTGGACTTTAGAAGGGCTGACTTTGGTAAAATGAGTGAATACCTGAGGAATACACTAGTAAATGGCCAAAAAGGAGGGGTGGAAGAACAATGGAGAAAATCAAAACTGCCATCATAGAGAAAACAAGCCTTTGTGTGAAACAGATAAAGAAAACAAAGTGGAGTAAAACCACTATGGTTCTCAAAGAAGTGGCAGGAAGGTTAAGGAGTAAAAGGCTGCATTCAAAAAGTATAAGGAATCACAGAAGGAGCACAACAGGAACTGTATCAATTAAAGCAGAAAGAAGTGGGGAAAGTCATTAGAATAGCAAAAAGCCCAAACCGAGGAAAAAATAGCCAATTCAGTTAAGAAGGAGGATAAAACCTTATAGGTACATTAGGGAGCATAGAAAGGTTAAGGGAGGAATAGTGAAGATTAATAAGGGAGAGGGAGGTGGGCAGAGGGAGACAGTGAAAAGGCAGAGTTACTGAATGAATACTTTTGCTCAGTATTGACAAAAGAAGATGAGAAGAAGTATTATTAAACCAGACAATAGAAGCACTCTGGGTAAGGGGGTTGACACCAGTCCATTTACAGAAGAAAGAGTCCTGAAAGAACTCCTAAAACTCAAGGTGGACAAAGCAATGGGTCTGACAGGATTCACCCCAGAATCCTAAAAAGAACTAAGGGAGGACCTAGTGACACCACTGACCACACTTTTTAACAAATCATGGGAGGATGGGGTGGTACCTGAGGACTGGAGGAGGGCAGATGTGATTCCCCTTCACAAAGAGTGGGAGCAAGGCAGAAGCAGGAAACTACAGACCTGTAAGTTTGACCTCAGTGGTAGAGAAAATGATGGAATCACTTGAAAGAAAGAATTGTTGAGTACCTAGAGGACAGGGCACAGGACCAAAAGCAGCATGGATTTACAGCAGGAAGGTCATGTCAGATGAATCTAATAGATTTCTTTGACTGGGTGACCAAAGTAATAGACCAGGAGGGCTGTGGATATGGCCTACCTAGACTTTAGCAAGGCATTTGACACAGTCCCACACAAAGATTGATAATCAAGTTAGCCAGCCTGGGAGTGGGTCCCAGGGTGGTAGCCTGGGTAGCAAACTGGCTGTACAACAGGACACAGAAGGTAATAGTGAATGGAACACATTCCAGAAAGGGGGTCACTAGTGGAGTACCTCAGGGCTCAGTACTAGGTCCGGTCCTCTTAACATCTTTACAGGTGACATTTCAGAGGGTCTGAGGGAAAGGTATGCTCTTTGCAGATGACACAAAGATCTGTAACAGAGTTGATACACAAGGGGGGTAGAAAGGATGAGAAGGGACTTGGCAAGGTTGGAGGAATGGTCAGACATATGGCAACTTAGAGTCAACGCAAAGAAGTGCAAAAGTAATGCACCTGGGAAACAAAACCCAGGAGAAGAGTACACAATATCAGGGAGGTACTAACAACAACAAAATGGAAAGGGACCTGGGGTAGTCATATCAGATGATCTAAAGGTGGGCAAACAATGTGAGAAGTCAGTAAGGAGAAAGGGATACTGGGATGCCTAGGAAGGGGCATCACAAGTAGAAAAAGGAAGTGGTTTTCCTTCTGTACAGAGAGTTGGTGAGACCCCATCTGGAGTACTGTGTGCAGTTTTGGAGACCTCATCTACGCAAGGACATAGACAGGATGGAAGCAGTCCAGAGGAGGGCAACTAAAATGGTGCAGGGTCTGCATCAGAAACCATATGAAGAGAGACTGAGAGAGCTTAATATGTATACCCTTGATGAAAGGAGGGACAGGGGGACATGATGGAAATGTTCAAGTACCCAAGGGAATCAACAAAGTCCAGAAGGGTAGCATCTTCAGAAAAGAGGTGTAAGAACAAGGGAGCACAATTTAAAGATAGAGGGGGACAGTTCAGGGGTAATGTGAGGAAAATTTTTCATGGAGAGAGTGGAGGACGATGGAACTACCTTCTTGGAGAGGCTGTGGGGTCTCAAATAGTAGAGGAATTCAAACATGCATGGGACAGACATAAGGCAATTATAGTGGGGGTGGCAGGAAGTAGGCTGTTGGTTAACTAAAATCTGCAGCTTATCCAGTAGGTAGAGAAATGGGCAGACTGGGTGGGCCAAGTGGTCCTTATCTGCCATCAAAGTCTATGTTTCTATGTTTAAGAATGCATGGGATAGGCACAAGGGAATCTTAGTGGAAAAGAAGGGGAGGGGAAGAGCCAGAGAGTAATTTGATCTGCAGTGATACTGTAGGAGTGAACAATGGGCAGACTAGGTGGGCCAAGCAGTTCTTATATGTCATCAAATTCTATGTTTCTGTGTTTCTAGCTATTCAGAATTGTCCTATATACAATAGCCGTGGTGAAGGCAATTTACATAATCCACACTAAAATGCACTTGATTTTGACAAGCTGCCCTTTTGATTAGGAACAAAAGAGACAAAGATCTGCATTAATAGTATGTGGTCCTTAATCCTGTACAGGTAAAACCTAAAGACCCTCTTAACATCCAATGAGTGGAGAGTCCTTTGTCCCTCATTCTGAAGACTGGCAAAGTAGATACAGTAGGAAGAATTATAGCTAATGTTGTGCAAAACTGGAAAATTTTCACCTGGCAAAATATTTCATGGAATAATGGCATTTAGTGGAAACATTTTGTAGGGCAAAATTTCACCCACGGAGCAGGTGAAATGTTGCCTTCAACCTGGTGAAATTCACTCCTTCGCGAGGTGAAATTTCTCCACCCACGGCAAATTCTCATACTACTTTGGGTAACTCCCACTCTGACCCCTGATCCATACTTTTGGGAAGAAGTCTAGTTGTACTTCATTCTGGCAGATGTCCCACATTCCAAGCTGGAGTGTATGATAGAGAGGGTGGTTACAACCATGACTTTCAAAAGGTGAACAGGGGATATGTGATGGTAAGGGGTTTGATATGTGTAATATTCAACGAGTGGCAAGTGAGCTCGGATTATCATGAATGGCTCCACATAGTAGATCCACAAGTGATTTTTCCGACCTGACTTACCTTGAGTTGGGATGTTATATATCAAGTCCCTTATCATCACATATCCATTTTATACAAGGGTCTTTTAGTTTTATTTGTATTTATTCACTTAACTGTAGAGTTTTTGTGGTGCCTGTGTTTTCCTGTCTCTTCCGCAGCGCTCAGCTGCTAGAGTATGTGACTTAGAGAGAGTAGTCATATTTTGTGCTGATGTACACAGTATATTTATCTGTCTTTTCTCACTGTGTACATGTCAGCTTCCTGATATAAGTATGCGGTGAGTTTACTAGTATTTACTTGGCAGCATATCACTAAACCCCTATTGTATAATAAATGTTTAATGCACCTTGAATGGCTCCTCTTTATTGCACTCTCAAACTCTGAATTTGTAATATTTAATTAAAGTTCTTGAATGCACTGCATTTTTGGACTTTGTTCTTTGAGAATAGATGCTTTCACCCACCTTTGATTCTCGGAAGCACATAGTCCTGTGTTCTGTGTCTACATTCCTGCTGCAGAAAGACTCCCTGGTGTCTAAGGGTCCCTCCCCTCGGTCGATCACTGGCCAAATTGAAGAACCCTCCCCCAGTCACCCATGACCCTGGCCCCAATCTTTGAAAAATCCCTCCTGTCCCTGGTGTCTAGTGGACCCCCATCTCACCTTGTCTTCTCAGTCAGATAGCGCCCCTCTGCTCTTCCCAGTACCCCTAATCAGGCTATTGGCAAGTTCCACTCACTCCCATGAGTTGGCAGCTCCGATTGAGTGGCTTTCAATGAATGAGCATGTACTGTGACAAGCACGCCGCCATTCATTGAGGCACTCAGTCAGGCTACCGCCATGGAGGTGAGTGGAGGGCCACGCTGGTAACCCAATCAGGGTACGGGGGAAGTGGGGTGGGCACTATCTGACTGAAGACAGGGTGGGGTCCACTAGACACCAGGGATAGGGAAGGGATTGCTTTTTTTTTTAAAAGATTGGGGGCTGGGGTCATTGGTGACTCGGGGGTTCTTCAGTTTGGCTGGTGATCTTGGAGAGGGGACCACTAGACACCAGGGAGGTAACAACGCAGTATTTAGGAGAATTGTGGGTGAAATTTTGCAATTTCACCACACTTGGGTGATGTATTTAGCATGACTTACTTGCTGATTTCACAGCAATTTCACCAGTGAAATAAAATTTTGCAGCATCTCTAATTATAGCTTGATTAAGGATGGAACCGACACCACTTTGGCAGAAACTTGGGTGTGTACAGAGAACTACCTTACCTTTATGGAAAACAGTATACAGAGGATCTGTGACCAAAGCATGGATTTCAGATACTCTGCATGCAGAGATAACAGCTACAAGAAATGTAACTTTCAAGTTAGAAACTTCATGTCAAAAGTTGTAATAGGCTCAAAGAGCTTGCAAGGATCATAGCCAGCATAAGGTTGAGATCCCAGGGAAGATACCAGCTTCCTGATGGGGGCTTTGTGTGCAGGATGCCCTGAGGAACCTCTTAAATATTGGCAGCTGTGCCAAAGAGATGGTACCAATAGGTTCATGGTATGCTCATATAGCACGCACAGTAGGTGAACCTTAACTGTGGAATACTGCAGGCCAGCATCAGAAAGGTCCAGCAAGTATTCTGAAACTTTTACAGGTGAACACCTGAAGGGTCTGTGGGGTTTTGGAACACCAGATGGAAACTCTTTTCCACTTGGCTGTGTATTTCTTCCTGGTGGAAGGTTTACATGCAACCAAGAGTATTTCAGAGACCTTCTGAGATACTTTAAACCTGTTCACTTCTATCTCTTCAGGATCAGGCCTGAATGTGAAAGGAGCACCGCAATAAGTGGAGTAGCTGACCCTGCATCAATAAGTCCATCCAGAGAGGTAGAATCCTTGGTTTGCTGACTAATAGTTAATTTGACAGAGGAAACCATGTTTGCGAGACCAGCAGGGAGTCACTAGGATCATATTGCCCCATGTGCCGCCAACTTGAACACTCTATGGATGAGAGTGATTGGAGGGAATGCATACAGGAACAAGTTTTTCCATGGCTGTCTGAATACATCTTGGCAGAAAATGCCAGGTCCTGGATTTCTGGAGCAGAATCAAAGCAATTTGGCATTGAGTGGGGGTGCAAAATAAGGTCCACATCTAGGTGCCCCCCACTCATTGAACAGCAATCTTACAATGTCTGGTGATCCGTCTCTGTTTGACTTAACTTGTCTGCCAGAGTGTTCTGGACTTCTGGAAGTATAGTTCTATGGAGCAAGATCGGCCTGCTCCAGGCACAATTCCCACACTATCATTGCCTCCTGCAGAAAGGGTAAGAGTGCTCCTCCTGCTTGTTGATATAGTGCATAGCAAACTTGTCCATCTGAAGAAGGATTGTCTTTTGACTCACCAAGTCCACTAGAGCTGTCAAACCCTATAGAACTGCACACATCTCTAACACATGTGTGGGGATGTGTTTGTGGAGAGGCCTAGATATTCTGAGTCTGGAGACCCTATACATAGTTAGAGTCACCTCTTACTCTAGTCAGGAGAAGGGGAAGCCCTGAAGGAGGCTTTCCTCCACTGATCACCACATCAGGGACCTCACCAGTGGTTGGTCATATGAACATCGAAGAAGCCAGAAGAAGGCCATTTGGTCTATCAAGTCTGCTCATATTGCACAGTCCACAGCTTGAGCTACTGTCCCTGCTCTCCTCTCCACTCCTCCCATCCTCCCTACTCAGATCCTTACCTTTCCCTATGCCTATCCCAGCTTCTCTTAAAGCTGCCCAATGTCTTCAATGACCTCCTTTGGCAGTGTATTCCAAGTGTCCACTACCCTCTCAGTGAAGCATTGCTTCCTGATCTCCCTCCTAAACCTCCCACCCTCCAGCTTAAGACTGTACCACCGTGTTATGGTTGCCACTCAGCTTAAAGAGGCTCTCCTTATCAGTCTTATTTATTCCTTTCAAGAACTGAAGGTCCCAATCATGTTCCCTCTCTCCTGTCTTCCAGGGAGTACATGTTCAGTGCCCTCAACCTCTCCTCCTTATGCCTTACTCTGCTGACCCGCTATCATTTTGTAGCCCTCCTGTGGACCTTATCCAGCAGGTTAATGTCCAGTTTGAGGTGTGGGCACCAGTACTGAACTCCATACTCTAAATGAGTCCTTACCAGTGATCTGTACAAGGGTAGCATAACCTCCTCTCTCCTACTACTGATGCCCCTAGATATGCATCCCAGCATCTTGTTTGCCTTTCCTGCTGCTTTCTTGCACTGTGTGGAGTGCTTCAGGTCACTAGTGATCATCACTCCCAGATCCTTCTCCTCTTCTGATGCAGATACTCAGACTCCACCCAGGTTGCACTCTGTCCTGGGATTCTTGGCTCCAATATGCATAACTTTGCATTTTTGGCATTGAAGCCAAGCTGCCAGATCATGGACCACTTCCCCAGCTTTTTCAGATCTTTCTGTAGGTCCTGTATCCCTTCAGCTGTGTCCACTCTCCTGCAAAGCTTGGTGTCATCCATGAATAGACACATGTTGCCCTTAATGCCATCCCCAATGTCACTGATGAATATATTGAACAATACCAGCCCCAGCACAGAGCACTGTGTGATCCCACTGGTACCTCTCTGGTTCCAGATAACTCTTCTCCCACAACCACCCTCTGGGTTCTGTCCTCAGCCAGTTTTCCACCCATCTGGCCATCTTTTCCCAAACCCTGACATCCACCAACTTCCTGATCAACCTTTGAGGGGCACATAGTCAAAGGCCTTGCTGAAATCAAGATAGAGGATGTCTACTGCTTGGCCCCTGTCTACTGTCTTAGTGACTCAGTTAAAGAAGTCAATCAGATTTGAATGGGATAATTTTGATGGTGTGATACCTGTGACCACTGGGTACTGAGCATCCACCGAGCTGTCTCCATGTGCAGCCTTGCTAGAGGCACTGTGAACATTGAGGAAGCTATTGGCCTAGCATGTATTGCATGGAGTGGGCTGGCCCAGTCTTGGGTTCCATGTTGTAGCATGACATGTCAAGATTGCCCATAGTCTACTATCTGGAAGGAAAGTCCAAGCCTGGGTCATGTCCAGAACTGCTTCTATGAGGGCTCACTAGCTAAGTCTTTGTGGGGTTCAGCAGGACTTCCATAGATGCTTGGAACTGAGAGGCAGTGGCCACTGCCTGCTCCATCTCCTGTCCGGTCAGTCTTGAAATGAGCCAATCTTCAAGATATGGAAAGACTTGGAGTCCTAGCTTTCTGAGGTACACTTCAAGTGCTTCAAAGCACTCTATAAACACTTGCAGCACTGAAAAGCTTAAAGTGTAGGACTCTGAATTGGTAATGTTGTCTTTCCACTCAGGACCAAAGATACTTGTGGTGACTGGGGTGCCCCAGTACGTGTTATGTGTGTCCTGAATATCCAGTGATGTTAGCCAATCCTGATGTTTCAAGTAAGGTAGAAAAGATACCAAGGAAACCATTCTGAACTTTTCTTGAACTATTTCTTTTTCAGTTTCCTGAGGATGAGAATTGGGAACATGTTCACTGATTTCTCTGGTACCAGGAAGTAGTGAGAGTAGAACCTGATTCTGATCTGACTCTGGCACTATTTCTGCTGACCTTTTTCTCCAAGGACCACAGTCTCCTGTTCCAGAAGCTCTACATGTAAGCTGAATGGGGAGTTGCCATTTGGGAGGATTGTCTGTCAGGTTTTCCAATAATTCTAGTGAGTATTCCTCTCAGATGATCCTTAGAACCAACTTGTCCATCGAGGTGAATTCCTACTGATGGTAAGACTGAGTGAAGTGTCCCCTACTGTACAGAAGTGGACTGCCTGGCAGCTGAAGCAGACCTGGACCAGAGCTACAGATAGTGACACTGAGTGCTTTTGTCACATGTGTCTTCAACTGTGCTGTCTTATGGGTCTGGGATAAGCTAGGATCTGTTGTTTTGAGCTCTCTTGCCCCTATCTCAGAAAGAAAGCTTGTTGTGAAAAGAATCATGTCCTCTACCCTTTGTGGGTTAGAGGGATCCAACCTGGAGGTCTTAAGGAGTCACTTTTGTTGGTCTTTTATGAGAATATCTACCTGCTGTCCAAACAGATAAGAGCCATTGAAGAGCACATTCATGATCTGTTGTTGGATGTCTGGGGTGAAGCCAGCAGTCTGCATCCTAGAATGCCATCTGATGCATATACCTGCAACAATGGAGCAAGCTGCTGCATCAAAGGCATCCATAGTGGCTTTAAGCAGGTGGTTGTTAGATTCTATCCTTGTTTAACAGAAAATAGCATCTCTTGTTCTGCCTCTGTGTCTGACAAAGCCTCTGCCAGAGACTTAAACTTGCACCAGAGGGCATACTTATTCTTAGAGAAGTGGCTCTGATAGCTAGGTGTCCTCATGCCAGGATAGTCAGGCAGATCTCCACTTGTCCATGGTGTCTACCTTGCACAATTCCATGTTAGGGTGTGCAGTTATCCCTTTAGGTAATATAGCTTTGTGACCTCATTAGGTACTATGGCTTTGTCATTCTCAGCCATAATAGCAATGGCATTCATTACTTGATGAGTAAAATACATGTACTTAGACTTAGGCACCACATATTTCTTGTCTGCCTGCTTGGGGACAGCTGCCACAATAGCAGGCATCCTCCAAGCAACCTCAAAGAGATTCTCCATGTCTGGGTGGATGGGGGAACTAGAGAGACCAGGATATGAGGCATATTTAGAAACTCCAGTTGGAGGCACGTAACCTGGTCTATGGCTGCTGGCTCAAAATTCAATGCAGTGTGCATATTTCTGAGCAGAGTCTGAAGAAGATCCACCTGAGTTACAGTGACAGGAACCAGTTCCAGGTTCTCTGGACCATAGTATGAGTCATTGTCATCCTGATGGAGATGATGAGGTCAGGATCTGACTCATCTCTTTCTACTTCCTCCACACCTGTAGGGTAGTAATGATGAGGATGTTGAAAGGCCTACAGTGTAGGCTATAGCCTTGGCAACACCAATGACATTGGACCCAGCCTTGGATGGAGCCTTGGGAATGACACATTTAGTGGTGTTGAGGATGACCCTTGAACTGGCCCTGAACGGCCATGATCCCTGCACTTGTGGCCCACGTGGCACCTTCAACAGTGCAGGCATCAACACCAAGGTAGACATCAAAGGGCCAAACTGCAGTTCTGGATGCAGCACCACCAAGAGTGCCAGTGATCCCACTGGTTCTGAAGGCACTGGCAGTGGCACCGTGGCTGCCCCATTCCCAGAGGGGTTGGAGGTAACACCATAGGTGGGGCAGGCATTGGAGGCACCAACAGCAGCCCCAGCCTGAAGTCTGGAGTCAGAGTCAGCCTTGCACCTAAGTCAAGCAGCACCAAAGACAGTGCTCAGTCCACTGACCCTAAAAGGCCAGGAGCCAGCACCAACAATGGTGCTGCTTCACATGCATGCTGCACCTACTGCTCCATAAGAGTTGCTCAGTGGTGAACCTGCCCACCAGAAAGTCCCCTATTAGACAGATAGGGGTCCGGGATGGAGACCTCAACCTCACAAGCCCAGGCATCCCTTTGTCATTGGGGATGATGGTGGGGTACCTAGGTTCACAAAAGTCGATTAGAAAATGGGCAGGCAGAATTCTCCTCTCTGATTGGCTAATGACACCAAGTCACTGGCTTGATATCAGGCAACAGAGACCGGGTAATAATGAGTCCCAGTCTCTGCTACCTGATTACCTAGAAATATCACTGTGGCCATGGAATTTTCAATTTCAAATAGTCTCCATTTTTTTTCTTTTGCTTAGCGAGAGATACACCTCCCAAAAGCTGCTTCTTTTCTTGTCCAGTAGCAAACCAAGATTAATGCCACTGACAATGTCTACCATGCTCCTATCTTTTGTTAATTCTTTTACTGTGCTACAGGGCAAAAAGAAGTTTTTAAATTACTTGTACCAGTAGCACAGCGCGCTTACTTGTCAGCGTGTATCAGCTCTATTCTTTCTTCAAGTGTTGTTCGATTTTCGCTGCCAAACTCATTTCCATTCTCATAGGCAAACCTGAAGGGTCCACCATCTCATTTTCTGATTGCAGTGTGCTGGAAATTAAAACAAAAACAACACCCATATTGCACTCCTGAGAGGAGGAGGGGGCAACAGACAGTTGCTAAGGAATCACGCTGCTCCTCAACCCTCCAATTCTTTTCCTTGCATTCAACAGCTACCATCTGTGGAATTAGTTGTGGGACCACATGCTGTGCTCTTAACACTGCAGCATTGCCATCTCCACATCACATCATGAGAAACCACCACCTCAGCTTGACTCTCCCAATGTAAGTACCCATGGAAAAATGGAAACCAGCTAGCAGAGAAATGGTAAATGCGAAATGACTGCTACTCCCCACACAGTAGCTGTACCAGAGTTAGCCGTAGTCTCTCTTTTCTTGGTCACCTGCCCACCACCACCACTTCTCACCTTGACTACCAGTTTCAGTACCTCATGTAAAAAAACAATCACAGCAAGCATAGAAATGTACCTTTTTTGCAGCCACTCTTTTCCTCTCAGTTCCCTAAAGTTACTAGTAACTCCATAGTGCCGCCCCACCTGCAACCTTTCTAGCTCAAACTCAGTCCCACCCCATCTGCAAACTTTACAGCTCAATCTCAGAAGCTACTACACCATACAATAAAACTAAGACATGGAATGGAAAAATAAATAAAAAAAACAGTGTTTTAGCAATTTTACTGTGTGTGTGTGTGTGTATGTGTGTGTGTGTGTGTATAGCCACATCAACCACCTCCAAAGTCACAGCTAATGAGCTAAACATAATTATAATGCAGGTGGAGGAACTATTTTACTACAAAACTTAATTTAAACTATTTTTTAATTAACATTTTTAATTAAATGTTTTTGTTTACAGTGCCCATTTTTCTAAGTGCAATAATACCTTCTCAGGGTGGGCAGTATTGATGCTATATCAAACCTTCCAGGGGCTATAAGGCCCTCCACTTGAGGTGTTAGGCTTCATTTTGCCCCTGGGTGGTCTGGTATAGCACAATACCACCACCCTGTTGAGTAATATTGCTAAGGGCTCATAGCAGAAGAAACAGAGTCTCCCATTGCAGCAGCCTGAGTCCACGTTCACACTCAGCTAGCCTGCACAGCAGCATGAAGTGCTGCCATGTTGATCCATTGGGAGGCAGAAATACTACATTTATGACAAAAAGCATCAGCATAACATTTGTTCTTTTCATTTTTTTCATTCTAAACTAATGTATGTTGCTTTGAAGTTTTTTAAAAATTGAAGCTTACTGTGTGTTGTAAAGTGTTGCTTGCCATCAGAAATGTATGCTAGCACCACCCTAATACATTTTCAGTTTGAATCTGGTAAGTATAAAAGGTAACCTCAAAAGAAGAGATTTAAAAATGCTAGCGCTGGCCATATTTATGACTTGGGTCATTAATTACAGAAATAGTAATGCAAGTTGTTTTACAAATATCTAACAGAATTAAAAATTAACTGATGATGACTCTATATCACAAATACATTATTGCTATAAAACTACATGATGACATTTTTGCCAATGAATAAATACTTTACTGCTGCTTTAACTATACTGAGTGATCCCAGGTTTGAATCATCCACACACTGAGTGACCTTAGACCTCCCATCTATAAATTTGGAAAAATCTGAACTGGAATGGAAACAAGATGTTGCATCTCAGCTGGGCTACATGGGTTAATAAACTGTAACAAAAATCTGGAGAACTTACTCTGGTAATTAGAAGTTACTTCCTAGAGCTCAGTTGCACAATCTGATCAGGAGGTTTGTCATCAGATACAGAAAATAAGGAAGAAATATTCAGATATGCGTATTGTAAATATTAAAATGTAATTCTCACTGCAAAAGTTAAAAGAAGATATGACATTAACACAAAACAGGGTGTGTCTTAACTCATTCTGTAAGAAATTTTGAAAGTGTCCAGTTGGGGTAAGCAATAAAAGATGAGAAAGGGAGGACACATACTTTAGTAGATCTATTATTGAACAATATTTTGTGGAATGATATAAGAAGGCATATAATATACTGTTGCTCTGAAATTCAGTTTGAAGGAAATCAGTTGGATCCATTTTAACAAAAAGCTCAATATCGCTTCAACAATTTTTGTAGCAGAAAAGCATGTTCAGAAAAGAACTGTCTCATTACAAGAAGTGTTGTAGTGGGCAAAAGTGTTGGCAACTAGAGAGGTACAGTATTCTGTCTTGATGGTTCCTCGTCTCAATTTTACAAGCATTTACAAAAAGCGCTAACCCAAACTTGTTTAGAGTATTCAATAAAATAATATTACAAGGTACAGTCATGCCATAATAATAGCAATTATCCCATTGCTGCTTAGATCTAGGGAAGATTCCTGGGATGTAGTATAATAGTTATAGGCCAATATCTCTTTCAAATGAAAATAAAACTGGAAGCAAAACCAGAAAGGACACATGTCCCTAAAAGCTTATAAACAATGTTGTATTTAAATGAACAGTATTTGCTACAAATAATGATGTCTTAAAGGCACACTGTCAGCTGTTTGGGTACTATTCAGCATTTTAATGCACATGGTGCCTATTGCAACCCTTTGTGTTACTCGAAGTTATGCAGTCTCTGACTGTCATAAATGACTGCTTCTTATTATATTATGCTAAAAATAGAATTAGAAGTGGACTGACCTTTGCTGCCTCCCAATCCCGGCTTGTGTTCCTGAGGTCAAAGTGGCACAGAGGTGCCAGTCAACTCATGCATGCATGAGTCTTACATTTTTAAGTCATGTTATCTGAAAATATTTGACCTCAGGACGGTATCAGAATTTGGAGGCAGTAAAATGTCAGTCTGCACCTAATTCTATTGTTAGCATATTGTACTAAGAAATAGTAATTTTATGACAATCAAGGAACTGACATCCAACAATGCCTATCCTCTGACTATTTGGACCCAAATCATATATAGCCAACTCTTCTCTCTCCCTTGTATTACCATAGGTCTTCCCCTCCTCCCTCTCCTTTCCTTCTCCCTAGCTCCTTTTATGTACCCAACCTCCTTCCTATTTTTTGCCTCATGAGCACATGAATGTCCTTTAGCCTACTTCTAATGTGTCATATTGTCCCATGGCACTTACTCACCTGGTGTTTGAATGGTATATTGTCTATGCAGTCCTTGCTGATTCATACTGTTGTCATGACTTGTACAGCCCTTTTCATTGCACAAGCTATCATTTTTGTGCGGTGGTTCTCTCATCCCTATGCCACTAAATGTTACTAACTCTCTTTGTAGTTACCTGATGTGTCACACTGTTATTAAGAATTGCAATATTATGCTATGTCCTTGTAATATGATTGCTATATAATGTTACTATGTCTTTGCATATATGTACCCAGGACCACCTTGTAAATGAGTGCTGTCAATGATGTATTTACTCCTGGTAAAATAAAGATTGATTGATAGCTTCAGGTAACACAAAGGTTGCAATCGGCACCATGTGCATTACAATGCTGAATAGTCCCCAATCAGTTGACAATGTCCTTATTAAATATTGTCCTGCTTGTTCTATTTTCCCCTACTGTACTGTATTTTATTTTTATAATCCAATAAGCCAATGTTTCCACCAAAAAATACTTAATCAGAGGGGTATTATTACAGTTTATTAGAGGATACTATGTCCTCACCACCGTCAAATCCACGAATATTTTAATGCTAGATTTTGTGGTTATATATTGCTTCAGTCTAAACAAAATTAGTTACTATCAGGTCTTCTAATTATTGTTTAGCTTCTAAGGCACATCTTACATAATATCCATCTCTTCACAATGTGGCCATTATCCCTGTCTAATCATTATTTGCAATATGAATACAGTCTTTTATTTTGAGGAATCTTATATTACATCAGTTATCACACTCATAATTATGTCTCAAAGATATGAACTGAAACCAAAGTCCTTGATAAGTACCAAAGGACCCCAATGGTGTGCAATCTATATATCCAGTAGATTTCTTGAAATTAAAGTTGTTTTTAATTCCATTTCCTCTGTAATCATTTTTCCACTTCCTGCAGGCCCCACCAAAATAATTTGGCTAACTGCATGACCTTTTCAGTAAAATGATCCACCATCTGAATTTGGCCTGGCTCCTTACCGAGCACTCATGTTCAATATTCTTCATTCTTATGTATAAATGAATTGGAAACCTCTGGTCACTTAAAATATTTTCAGACGAGAACAGGGTATGGATTCAAAGTGACTAAAGAAGAAGTTATGGAGGGAATTATGTATACTGAATGGAAGGTAAATAAAAGTGTAAATTTCACATGGAAATAATTTTGAATCCAGGGTGTGCAATAAATTGTTGCATATCGAATGTCTTCCTAAAATAACCCTTTTGATGATTAATTTTAAAGAAGCTCTATGCACATAGGCTCTTTAAAATGTAAAAGTCACTTTTAAGTTATGGGCACATTTTACAGGCTGTACACATTAGAACTATGGTAATATAGAAATGGAGAGTACAGTATATATCAAATTTACCAGTTTAGGCTAAATTAAGGTCACTGCTGCTGTATGTATTTATCTCTCTTATTAATGTTTTAAAATGTCAATTGATAAACTGTACTCAAATTTTTGATGCAAAGGCTAGTTGGCAGGATGTTCATAAAGGAGAGTGAGAAATTGTTCAGTATTTTATGGTTCTAATATTTACATCAGTAATACCCTCTGCAGTTTGTCAATATAGTATCGGACCACGTGGGTCTACTAGTCTAAGCTATAGAAATGCCTACTATGGGGCAAGTAATATGTCCTTTACTTTCACTTGTATGTGACTTTTAGAACCCAGTCATTTTCATTGTACTATGTAACAAGCAGTTATTTAAAGTAGTAGTGCAAGTTAGTGGTGAAACATGTGACCTATTTTCTTTAGCCAGTTTCAGATTGCTCTTTATTTCCTGTCTTCCATGCTACCTTTTATTTTCATTTGAGTCTGTTTTAGCACTATTCTTTTACATTTGAAATAATAAAAGGAGGGCTGCTTTTAATATGGCTTGGTCCAGGTTTCAGCTGTGTTTTCTGTTGTTTTCGATGAGCATTATTTAACCTCATCTTTCTTCTGACTATAACAAATTAGCATACGATAGACACTGCTACCTGACATTATGGGGCAATAGGTGTATTGATCAGCTGAGAATACTTATGAAAACCTGGTCCAAGCCATATTAATGGGAGTGTTCCTTTCATTATTTCAAATGTAAAATAAAAGTGCTAAAGCAGACTGAAAATCAGAAAAGAACGGTATCATAGAAGACAGGATGCAAAGGCAATCTAAAGTGGAATAAAAAGTACAGTATAGAAGTACAGTATAGGTCAAACTTTTCACCATACATGCACTGCTGCATTAAAAACAACATTATTAGTTTTGGTTTCTACAGTATGTGTGTGTGTGTCTCTCTGTCTCTCTCTAAACCACAAGCAAACACTTTAAGTTCCTGATTCACAAAGAAGGGGCCAGATATAGGTGAATGATGCATACTGATACCTTGCTTGAGCCCCACGTGCTCCAGGGTTTGGCTATGCATGGTCAAATCCACAGTCCCAATCCACTCTGCTCCACATGTACAGAGAAGTTTGATTGGGCCAGGGGCATTCCAGTGGGTGGATCAAGGCTCAGTACTGAGCAGCCATCTGGATACCCAAGCCAGTGCAATAATGCATCCCACATCCCATACTTCAACTAAATAAGGGGCAAGCAGTCATCCAAGAGCTACCAGATTCACCTACAGGGACTATAATATATTTTTTTAAATTGGAATGTTGCAACATCCTAGCGCCTATGCCTTCTTTTTAAATGGAATCCTGGGAGCAATAGCAGGTGTACCAGTTGGGTCCCAAAATGTCTGGGGTGTCAGTGTGTGGAAGGCAGGTAAACACAACTGTTGTTGTAGCCTTGGCACCATCTTCATGTCTTACACACCACTGAAAATCTTTTCCTTAGTCTTTAAGGTCATAATCCACAATGCAGGGGCTTGTGTAAATCAAGCATACCCAAAGCATGCCCTGCTTGCCTCTGGATTCAGCTATACTTGACCAAATCCACAGCCCCTGCACCAATGCTCACCTTGATCCCACTGCCCATTTAGATGCACTGACAGAGTAATAATAGGTTCAGATGGCTGGCAGAAGTTCTTCTGTTTGTGGCACAGGGTGCACCACATGTGTGAAGAAGATACTCTGTAGCTCGTTAGCTTTACGACGCAGCCAGCCACTTTGTCAATTGAAGTCTCAAACACAGAACAAACCATCATGAGTATTTAGTGTTAGTAGCAGTAGTAACATTCTTTAGTTTTAGAAAACCGGAAAATAGCACCATTAAGGCAAAGGCCTTATTTACAAAGTGGTCCAAATTTTAGAAAAAGGTTACAAAAGACAATTTGTTACACACAGAACAGTATGCCAAAAATACAAACATTTAACACAGGTTCACTTTGTGGGGATATAAGTGCTGTATGAGTCACTGGATGCTTGATGCCACTGAATGCTTGAAGTAACATATTTTGTTTTGACCTTGCTCATTCCCACCCTTGGAAAAGTTGTTGGAAGATTTTGAAGACCCTGAGGGTGAGAAGAGTGCCGGAGAAGGAGGAGGAGGGGAGGATGGAGGAGAAGTGATGGCTAAGCACTGGGAGTTGGGTGTGTAGGGTTTTAACTGATGTATCCCCACCCACTGAACCATGGTCAGGGCCCACCAATTCACTGTGTGGGGATATAAGTGCTGTATGAGTCACTGGATGCTTGATGCCACTGAATGCTTGATGCAACATATTTTGGTTTTGGCTCTGCTTATTCCCACCCTTGGAAGAGCCATTGGAAGATTTTGAAGGCTCAAAAGAAGAGTTGTAGCCACCTCCTCCAACTCACAGAGAGTGTGCCTAGTGATGCTCAGGAGAGGAAAAAACCTTTACCGGAGGAAACTCTGCAGAACCATGGCTGCCAGGCTGCCCTTCCTCTGGCCATACTAAGAGGAAATGGAACAGAAAACTGAGCATAACTCATGCTCAGGATTAGGATGTAGGTTTCAAAACAAGATGAAGTCCATCTTCCCAGTCGTTTGATGATGTGGGCTAGTATGTTCTTCCTGGATGCGGATGTTGCAGCAGATAGGATGGTAGAAGAGAAGACATCTAGTGAGTTTGTTAGAAGTAGGTTGAGTAGCTGTCTGAAAATGCGGTCATCAATGGGTTGGTGAGTAGGAGGCTTTCTGAGTGTCAACTTGAGGATGCCTGCCAGAGCAGTTTGAAAGCTGAGTTAGAGACAATTGAGTCTGAAGATGGATTTAATTATAGGAAGAAAACTGATACCGGACAAGTAATGTCAGATGGTGCCATGCATCAGTTTCTGAGATGTATGGCAATATGTGACAAAGGCCAGAATGGTAGAAATAGATATGAGTATTGATGGTGTAGCTGTCATGGTACAGTGATGTAGTGTTTCCAGGCTGTGGAATATGTAGACTGAGTACTAGTTGATAAAGCAGACCACATGACAATTTTAGCCATGTGTAGATAGTCAGTTAATGCATTATGAGATCCTGGAACTGGGGAGCTGGAGTAGCAGATGGATCCGTGGAAGGCCAAAGGTGCCTGAAGTCTTGAAAACAAAAATGAGAAAGATGATCAGCAGCGGTATTAAGGAGCCCTGAATATGGAAGCAATGAACTGAAAAATCATGACTCAAGGAAAGCCATGTCAATCTTCGGAGCAACAGCATAATGGAATGTGAGAATGATTTGCCTTTGTTAATGATATATACATTCACTTGGTTGTCTGAGAATACTAAGATGGTTCATAAGGACCACAGATGCCCCCATGTAGGTGCTGCAGCCACTATGGGATAGATTTCAAATGGTGGTGAAGAGGTGGCACAGTCGAGAAGTCGAAGAAACTCAGGAGGCCAAAGGGCGGAGATCCAGAACGCCTTGCATATTGCTGCAAACCCAAAACTGGCAAGACATCGTATAAATCCAAGGGAATAAGGTAGTAGAGACATCCTTGTAAACATGGAACAGCCATTCCATTGTTCCAGGAAGAGGACAACATAGACAAGTTAGATTTGACTGAGGCAGACAGGGTGATATGATGATGCAATTCACTAAAAATACCACCAACAACTTAATCTGGTTCGAGGTCAGTTGGCATTCATCTGTATCCCCTCCCCGGGTCATGCCTGAAAATAGGTAGAATCTGCCTAGTGCACTTACCAGTTCAACAAAACTAAATAAATAAAAATAAAATAAATAAAAATAAATAAAATGCAGGAATGGAAGTAACTAGTTTGAGCAAGTATGAAATGAATGAGTGACCCTGGGGAATTATGCTATGGCAAAATTGAGATAGCTCAATAAGGAGAGCAGTTCATGCTTTGTGCAAAAGGACTTATCAGAGAATAATAAGGCCTGGACTCAGACCAACTTGTCATGGGGCAGTCTGGCTTCCATGTGAGAAGTATCCAGTATGATGCCAAGAAACTCCAAATTGGTAGATGGACCCACTGTCTTCTCTTCAGAAATGGGACCTGCAAGGTAATGAAAAAACTCTCATAGAAAGAGAGGGCTGCAGCAGGAGGAGCTGAGGGTGGTTCGATAAGGAGGAAGTCATCGAGCAGGTGGATGACAGTAGTGGCATGACAATAATTGAGCAATAACCAGCATAAAGTGTCAGAAAAGAAATTGAAAAGTTTAGGACTGCTCTTGCATCTAAAAATCACACACACTGTGAAGTAATAGGAGTCCTCCCACTTAATACCATACAGGTGCCACAGAGATGGATGGATAGGAAGGAGCTTGAAGGCATCTGATATATCAGCTTTCTCCAGCCAAGATCCTGTACCAAGCCTTTTGATAGCAATGACTGCATCATCAATGTGTGCGTAGATTAAGGAAAAATCAATGGAGGGTATGAGCGAATTAATGCTGGGAATGAGAGAAGTGTGGGGAGCAGACAGGTCAAATATGAGCCTCTTCCTCCCTGAAAACCTTCGTGTAGCAATGCCAATGGGACTGACACAAAGATGGGAAAAGGTGGTTGCTTGAATGGTCCTATGAAAATCCTTTTGAGTTCTTCTGAAGAAGCTGCCAGGCCACATCAGGTTCTCTTAAGGCCATGAGTAATTTCTTGCATTCATATGATTCCTTTGGTAGAACAAAAATGCCTGTGAAAGCCTTCTGAGAAACTGGAAACAAGAAAGTTAACCAAGAATTGTGATGGATGAGTGGACAGCAAGCATGTCAGAACCCCAACGTTGATGGGAGTAGATGGATGCTGTAATTGTCAGGGCTTGAGCTGCAGCTTGGGCCAATGGATCTAGAATGGGCCTCCCACAATGGCTACACACATGAGTTACGGCAACTGTATTGACTGCATCCAGAAGCATTGAAATTGTAGCATGCTGGCTGACCCTCGATGAAAGTGACAGGGTGGCCTAGCCTGTCGTGACAGGAATGTGATAATGCAGTTGGATTGCAGATGGTGTCTAATGGAAGGAGCAGCTGAAAAGTAAGGGTAGAGCAGATGAAGTATCAGGCACTGTTAAAGGGCATAAAGTAGCTGAATGTGAGAAAGAGCTGCATAGTTGGCAAGTTAATGCTTGCTGTCCTGCAAGTGGCGCAGAACAATTCATTGTCAGTGTTCCCCAGTTGAGCCGTAAGTTAAAATTTGCATGAAGGCAGCAGCCTTGACTGAGAAGGCTTTATGATAATTGAAGAAATGTGAACCACCATAGCGCACACCTAGGTCAATGACCAGTACAAGAGGGTGTCCAGCTCTTCTAAGCATAGGGGAAGGTGGAGCATGGAATACCTCTGTAGAGGCTGATGGCTAAAATGAATTTGGGAATGGCTAGTTTCTTGGTTAATCTATGGTCCTTGGATTTCAAAACAACAGAGACATCACCGTATGATATAATTCTGTTCTCTATGGAGTCATGAGAAGAAATGAGTAACGATATAAGATTAACATCTTTCCCATCGATGTCCTTGGGGAGATGACTGGAACTGAATGAACAGGTGAAATGGCAAGTAATTATGAGCTCTGGGATTGGTACCTGAACTAGAGGAGGGTACCGCCAGAGCTGGACCAGATGGGAAGGATCCTGCTGATTGATGTTGATATCCAGAAGAGCTAGAGGTACAATAAATTGTGTAGGTTGCAGTAGGGGTTGGCCAGAGGAGCTGGTAGCTCATCTGGAAGATCAGGATGTCTGTTCTCCAGGACTGTAAGTCGAGATTGAATGTCAGACATGGAAGTGACAAGTTGGGTGATGAGATCCTTGAGTTCGGTGAGAGGTCAGGTTCCTTGTGAAAAGGAGGAGTCGGGCATCCAGAACCCTTTGGGATTGGGCTTCCACAAGTAAATCATGCAATTTTGCTTCTTGGCATTGGCAGGGTAGATGACACCAAGATTCTTCAATTCAGCTATCAATTGCGGAACAGTCCAGTCCTTAAGAGAGTGCTTTGATTTGGAAGTGCATTTTCTAGGAGCAGGGGAGCAGATGCAGTCTTCCGAAGGATCAGGAGAAGCCATAGTACAGGCAGGAGGGCTCTGTAGAATAGGGTGCAGTTCTCGCCAGGAGGATATTTCTGCATCTAAATTTATGGGCCAGCTGTGCATGGGGAGGAAGGATTGCAGGTAGTTCCTGCCTCCACGTGGTGGAATGGCACCAAGAAAAGGAAGGTAGAGCTGGCAATGCCATGTTGGTGCCGGCCTATAAGAACAGGTGATCTAGTAGCCCCACATAGGTACCAGAAGAGTAGGTATGAAACTTATGTAGAAGGTCCAGTGGCCTCCATGTAGGCACTGGATGGCAGGTGAAGGAGTGAGCTGAAACTCCAAGTAGGCACAGCTGGAAGGGCCCACAACAAAGGCTATAGGATTTGCAACCTCCATGCAGGTACAGCGCAAAGCTTTGGGTGCAAACTGATGAGATGGAATCAAAGTCCTGAGCTGGTATTCGAGCTGTGAGCAACAGTGAAGTCATCCAAGAAGAAAAGCAGATGCATGGTATTATGCAGCCGAGGGTCCAGGAGGCAGAATGCTGGAGCTGGGAGCAACTTGAGCTGCCAGTACACTGACAAGTGAACACGGGCTGCAGGGACTAGAGTGTGCAGGAAGATAGAGAGACCGGAGTACTGTCATGTGCCCTAGAAGTGGGCTGCAAGAAGGTCAACAGCAATGAAGAGGCAGCACTAGGAGAATGAGCAGCTATAGCACAAGGGGATTAGCAAGGACCCCCAAAAGAAGAAGGTGAGGGCAAGCAAGGAAGGACAAACAAAAGAAAGTGGGGTGCTGCTGAGCGGCAGACCCGGGCAGGGAGGAGGGCCATGAAGCAGAATCAGGCAAGTGCAAACAGAACCACATGCCCGGTTCAGCCAGAAGTGATGGCAAACACCGGAGCTGGGTGTGTAGGGTTTTTAACTGATGTATCCCTGCCCAGTGAACCATGGGCGGGCCCTCCAAAAATATTACACTGCAGTAGGCACTTTGAAGATGTCAAATGAACATATAAAGTGCATGGGCTGGCAGTATGGCCTAGAGGTTAGAGTAATGAGCTGTGAACAAGCTTGGACATCCAGCAAACCAGACCCTGGTTTGATTCTCACAGCCTCCACTTGCATACTGTGTGACTCTAAACAAGTCACTTAACCGCCTAATGCTCCCAGGTCACCCCTGAAAACAGGCACTTGTGCTTAGTGGGCCTACCCAGTTACCAAAGACTAAAATAAAATAAAAAATAGATACAAATTCTCAAGTCAGTTCATCTGTTGCTAAAACTGTAATTGGTTCATCCAATGCATTCACATCTTTTATTAAGCTCTTGCCTCGTAGGTGCACTGAAAGCATTTGTAGCAACAGAGGAGATTCTAAGTTTTAGTTTAATAGCATTCCAAGTTGTAGTTGCCTTATATTTTAGTTTCATGTTTTCATATTAAGTTACAATTTTTTGTATATTTAATTCTTTTATCACCTTCATTCCTTAACTGATGCAGTATTTATGGGAAGATTTAGTCAGGTAGAAGACTTGATTTGCTGGCCAAGGCACCTTGCTTCACCTGAGCTCTTTCCTTCTAAGATTGCTTGAAAGGACAGAGCAGAGAACCTTACCAGAGCAAGGGAAATGGATTAAGACTTCTTTTGACTAAGCAGATTTACTGTGTGTTGTTATTTTTATTTTGTACTCACAGGGATTGCTACTGTTTGTTGCTAACATGTCATTGCTTTATTTTTCTCTGATTCAAATTGTTGTTGCTGGTATACCTTCTTCTGCATTATTACAAGGTGTGCCTACAGGTGTGCTAACAGATTACTGCTGTAATCTTCTGATTCAAATTGTCTTTGCAAGGTATATCTTGTATTACTGCTTTATTTTTCTCTGTAGTAAAGTGTTTCTACAGGGTATATCTTCTCTGAAATTATTACAGGTGGTGCTTATATTTTGTGACTTTTATCATTGGGCTAAGCAAAATTACTGTTTGACACTGTTTATTTTATTCTTTTTTTTTTAAAAGGTTTGTTGTCTCAGAGGTGTTTCAGTCTCCTTCTCACATTGAAGGAGCTAATTGCTTTCCTCCCACAGTTTTCCAGAGGATTAGATGTGTATCTGGGGGTGGAGCTGGCAAACTGTCAGTAATTTCCAACAGAAAGAAGGGTTAAAAGGTCAGGCTAGTTGATATCTTGGAGGTAGAAGACTTGGTTTGCTGGCCAAGGCACCTAGCTTTCACCTGAGCTCTTTCCTTCTAAGATTGCTTGAAAGGACAGAGCAGAGAACCTTACTAGAGCAAGGAAATGGATTAAGACTTCTTTTGGCTAACAGATTTACTGTGTGTTGTTATTTTATTTTGTACTCACAGGGATTGCTACTGTTTGTTGCTAACATTTCATTGCTTTATTTTTCTCTGATTCAAATTGTTGTTGCTGGTATACCTTCTTCTGCATTATTAACAAGTGTCTCACGTGGTGTAGTGCTAACAGATTACTGCTGTAATCTTCTTATTCAAATTGTTTTTGCAAGGTATATCTTCTGTTACTGCTTTATTTTTCTCTGTAGCAAAGTGTTTCTATAGGGTATATCTTCTCCAAAATTATTACAGGTGATGCTTTACAGGTTTTATGGTTTTATCTAACATTAGGATAAGCTTTCAGGGTTACTGCATTTGTTGTTGACTGATTGTTTCTGCTCTTACCTCCTTGCTCTTTCATCCGTGGTTCTTCTTTATCGGCAGGGAAGGGCCCAGCCACCCACCACCATCCCCAACCACCCCACACTACACTCCTTTTATAAGGTACCACAGTTGTGACATTTTCTGTGGCAAAGCAGGAAGGGGTGGATCAGTGAGGCATCCACAAGGTGAGCTCATTTAAGGGGCACTAGTAATTTAACTTGTTATAACAAGTTATATGAAAACAAAACACAAAATCAAACCATTACTTGCATTTTCTTCTTTCTAATTACTCTGACCAGGTTATAAACCCAGCAACTTATCAGGAATGGATATCATTAATTGCAGGTACTGCAGAACACTTTTCAGAAGGACAGTCTTACAAGATTTAGGACACTGTCCTACATGCTGGGCCATTGGAGATCTTAGGGCTCAGCTCTGGGCAGCATGGGCAGAGATTGGCCTCAAATTTCATATTCAAGGAAATACATTATAAGAACCACCTGCCATTTCCCCAACATCCAACAGAAGAACCTCAACCACAGAGGTTGTTGGTCCAGGAGGTTGGCAGGTGGTTAGAGGGCAAATCGGGTTCCCCATCACTCTGTGCTCATCAACATATTACCTCCAAAACCATATAAACACTACAAACAGGTATCTGCCTCTATCTCCTAAATCAAACAAAGGGGCAGAGGACACTGCAGAGCAGGACACTGCAGCACAGGAGCTAGCAGAACAAAACTCACCCAAATCAAGAACCAAAACAAAAAAGCAAAAGGAAATCCAAAAAATCTGATCATAGGAGACTGCATGATTCGGGAGTTGATACCCATCTCCAGCCAGGGTAATGGTCAGATGTCTCCCAGGGACATCAGTGTGGAGAGACACTGACCGTGAACAAATTGTTCACAAAGCAGGAGAAAACATTGATGTCCTGGTACACATAGGACTATCGATCTCCCCAGCCTGTCAGTTGTGGAGACCAAGAAACACCTGACCAGGCTGGGTGACAAACTATCATCCATTTCGTCTGACATCTCCTTCTCTGAGATCCTTCCAATCTGGGAGAGGGGCACAGATGGATGGAAGGTCAGAGAAGGGAGAATAGGGGAGCTAAACATGTGGCTCAAGGGTTGGTGCCAGGAAAAGGACACAGATTTTAGGAACTGGCAACAGTTCTGGGAGCAAAAGTTCTTTAAATTTGATGGACTGCATTTGACTAAGGAGGAGTCAGTGCATTGGGGCACAAGTTTGACGTCTTTGCAGAATATTTAAACTAGCAAATGGGGAGAGAGGTGCAGGACCCCATAAGTTGAATGGAAGAACACTCCTCCCCTCAGCTAGTGGTCAAACAGGGATTCAGCATGTTTGCAGTTCATTTGCATCACCAGGTAAGTAAAGGTCCGTCTCCATACGATGCACAGGGAATGCCAAACCTCACCCAACAACTAACACACCGAATCTGGCCAATGGAAAATCATGTACATAAATGCTCACAGCCTGGGAAATAAGATCCCAGACCTGCAGGCAACAATGTCAGAGGCTAAACTGGACATAGTAGCAATTAGTGAGACGTGGTTCCACCAGTAACCACACTTGGGAGACATCAGTACCTGGCTATGTACTGTTCAGAAGAGACCAGGTGCAAAAAGGGGAGGTGGAGTGGCCCTGTATGTCAATGAAAATATCAAAGCTACAGAAATTCAGAATACACATAAGAGCCAGAAGAACTGTGGGTCACCCTGGAAACAGGAACTGGGACAGCCATAAAACTGGGGTTGTCTACAGGCCCCCAGACCAGGGGAGGACATAGACACATTACTGTTAGAAGATATACAAAACATGACAGCTAAAGGGAGGTTCTGATAATGGGAGACTTCAACATGCCGGATACAGATTGGTCAATACCAGCAGGAACATCAGCCAGAACTAGACACATGGTGGATTCCCTGCATGGGAGGGCCTCAAACAACTGGTATGACAACTCACAAGAGACAGGGCTATCCTAGATCTAGTACTGACTAACAGTGAAGGAATCACAGATCTCCAGGTAGAAGGTCACCTGGGGGCCAGTGACCATCACATGGTATGGTTCAATTTGGCCACTACATCTAAATCATCCCATTCCAAGGCAAAAATATGGGACTTCAGAGGAGCTGACTTTGATAAGATGGCCAACAGAGTTAAGCTAGCCCTGGCAAAAAGAAACACAGGTGAGGGGGTACAGGCAAAGTGGGCAAGCATTAGGATGCAATACTTGAGCAACATCCTATTGTGTTAGACAGAAAAGGAAGTAAAAGAAGAAGGAAACCACTTTGTTCTCAAATACAGTAGCAGAAAAGGTCAGAGCCAAAAGGCTGGCCTTCAGGAAATATAAGGAACACAGCGGATGAAGATAGGAGGCATACCAAACTGCCCTAAGGGAAGCAGGAAAGGCAGTAAGGCAGGCAAAGTCCCAAACTGAGGAAACACTAGTACGAACAGTAAAGAAGGTGACAAGACTTTCTATAGATACATTAGTGAAAGGAGAAAGTCCAGAGGGGTATTAAGCTGTTAAAGGAGAAAAGGGGCATGTGAGGAGTAGGATCTCTGTAAAAGCATCTATCCTAAATAGATACTTTGCTCAGTATTTACTGAAGAGAAGGTAGGCATGGCCCACAGCTCAGCACCATGGACACGGGGGGGGGAGGAGCACTACTCCCTTCACAAAAGAAAGGGTCCTACAAGAGGTTGCTAAGCTCAGGGTGGACAAGGCAATGGGACCTGATGGCATACATCCCAGGGTACTTAAGGAGCTAAGGGTGGAACTAGCAGAGCAATTAGCAGAACTGTTTAGTGAGTCTCTGAGCACAGGAGAGGTCCCAGAAGACTGGAGAAGGGTTCATGTGATCCTGCTCCACAAGAGTGGTAGCAGGGAGGAGGCAGGAAACTACAGACCAGTCAGTCTTACCTCAGTAGTAGGCAAGATTATGGAGGCACTCCTTAAGGAAAGGATAGTGCAACACCTGGAATCCATAGGGGCACAGGATCCAAGACAGCATGGGTTTACAAAGGAAGGTCCTGTCAAACTAATCTCACAGATTTCTTTGACTGGGTAACCAGAGTGGTGGACCAAGGGGAGCAGTTGATGTCACCTACCTTGACTTCAGCAAAGCTTTGACACTGTTCCACATAGAAGATTGATAAATAAGCTGGGTAGGCTCAGGGTGGGTCAGAAGTTGGTCAACTGGGTGGCAAACTGGTTGATGGACAGAAACAGAGAGTGGTGGTAAATGGTATACAGTCAGAAGAGATGCAAGTGACAAGTGGGGTACCTCAGGGATCAGTCCTGGGGCCAGTCCTCTTCAATATCTTCATTAGTGACATTGCAGATGGACTAGAGGGTAAGGCTTGTCTGTTTGCAGATGACACCAAGATCTGCAACGGAGCAGATGATCCAGATGGGGTGGGCAGAATGAGAAGAGATCTGGATAAACTAGCAAAATGGTCAGAAGAGTGGCAATTGGGATTTAATGCAAAGAAGTGCAAGATAATGACATAGGGAAGAGAAACCCTGAAGCCACTTATAGGCTGGGAGGGAGTTGCTGGCAGTCACAAAGGAAGAAAGAGACTTGGGTATCATCATCACCGATGACCTGAAATCATCCAAACAGACCTCTAAAGCAGTAGGTAAGGCTAGGGGATGTTAGGGTGTATTAGTAGGGTATCACAAGTCGTGAAGAGGAAGGTAATAATCCTCTTTACAAGACACTGGTTAGTCCTCATCTGGAGTACTGCATGCAGTACTGGAGGCCACACCTTCACAAGGACATTAACAAATTGAGGCAGTCCAGAGAAGGGCAACCAAAATGGTGCAGGGACTGCATCAGAAGAGATATGAGGACAGATTAAGAGCTCAATATGTATACCCTTGAGCAAAGGAGGGAGAGAGGTGATATGATCGAAACATTCAAACACCTTAAGGGCATTAACAATGTGAAAGAGTCTAAATATGTTTAAATATAAGAAAAATAGCAGGACAAGAGGACACAGCATGAGAATAGAGGAAGGCAATTAAGGGGAATGTGAGGAAATCTTTTTCACAGAAAGAGTGGTGGATACATGGAACAGCCAATCTCAGGAAGTGGTGGCTATGAATACAGTGCAGGGCTTCAAACAGGCATGGATAGGCATAAGGGAGCAATACAGACAAATATGGATAGATAGGTCATTGACAGTGTAAAGGTGTGTGGCACATTCATAAGGTAGAAAAATGGGCAGACTGGATGGGCCTTGTGGTCCTTATCTGCCATCAACCTCTATATGTTTCTATGTTTCCAACCAGGGCCAGGATTCACAAAACTTTGCCTCAGCACAAACCTGGTTTTGACAACCAAACCAGGTTTTGTGCCAGTTTGATATCTACAAAAGCCTGGTAAGGGCTAAAACTGGGATTGCACCAGGGCAAAGTGTGGAAGGGGCCGCAATGCAAATGAGAGGGAGGGCGACCTGCATATTGGCACTGCCTGGTTCACACAGCATTTGCTCCATGCAAGGGCCTTTTATGGGTCCCTTTAAATGGAGAAAATACCACTGACCAAAACTTGCTTTAATCCCGTACAACCTAGTGGTTGGTGGAGGTACTGTGGGGCCCCTCCTCTGCTGATCGCTAGCACACTGTAAATTATAAGTATTCCCTGGTGCTAGTGGTCATCCCCCCCACCAATCGCCTGGCAGATTGTACAAATAAAAGTTATCCCTGGTGTCCAATGGCCCTGCTACCCAATCATTCGCCAATAGAGGAAACCATTTCCATGGTGTCCAGTGGTCTCTTCCCTCACCTGATTCCCAGCCTGATGTAAGAAGACATATTCCTTTGTGGACAGTGGTCACTCCCCTACCCAATTCCCACCCGATAAACATATATGTTTTTCCTTGGTGTTCAGTGGTCCCTCCTCATCCAATCCCCATCCCCAGTGTGACAAGTGCCCCAAAACACAGCCCCAGACTGGTCCTGTGATCTCTGCCCCTAGCCAATCCTCGTTGGTGGCCAGTGGCCCCTCTCCTTATCTGCTCATATATATACTGTATATTTACTTCCCAGGTGTCTAGTGGACCCCCTTCTTAATCCTGATCTGAGGAATGCTCAATAAATAAACATCATTCCCTAGTGTCCAGTGGACCCCCAACCCCCACCCTGGCGGGTGGTGCCCCTGCTCCCCCTCCCTTCTCTGAGCCAGCAACTGACACATCCCTCTGCTCAACACCATGGCCAGCTACTGACTGAGCTGTCAAAGAGCATGTAATGTATACAGTAAATGCTCATAGCAGAGGGCTGTGCTGGGTTGCCAGCTCAGGAAGGAATGGGGAATGGGGTGGTCGGGCACTACCCGCTGGGTTGGGGAGGTCCACTGGACACCATGGAATTAAGTTTATTGAGCATTCCCTAGATCGAGGTTAGGAGGGGACCCACTGGACAATGGAAGTAAATATATATATATATGTATAGATGCACACAGACACACATATATATATATATATATATATATATATATATATATATATGAGCAGACCTGGGTGAGGGGCTACTGACCACCAATGAGGGATAGGATGAGGGGCAGAGATGGCAGGACGGGACCAGGGCTGTGTTTGAGGGCAGCACTTGCCATACTGGAGAAAGGGATCAGATGGGGGAGGAACAACAAGACACCAGGAAAAAAACATATGGGGTTATTGAGGTGGGCATCGGGTGGGGAGAGGACCACTGGCCACCAGGGAAAGAGATTTCCATCGGATGAGGGATAGTGTGGGGGGTCCACTAGCCACCAGGGATACCTTTTTATTTGTACAATCAGCCCAGGATTGTTGGGGGACCACTAGAACCAGGAATACTTTATTTACAGTCAGGTCGGCGACTCGGTGGGTGGGTAAACTAGCACCAGGAATACTTATCATTTAACAGTTGAGCTATTGAGCAGCGGGGAGGGGGTGCACTAAGCCCAGGTGCAGCCTACGTAATGTGCCCATAATGAACATGCAATTAGCCACATAGGGCCTTCCATGCCCAATTGGCTCATTTACATGGATACTTTTGTGAATTCAAAATAGCACACCTGCACTATTCATTGCAGAGCCAAACTCCTAGCTGCATGTCAAGGTGGCGCTAGTAGGGAAGCAGTAGCAGTAATAGGGGTAGCACTGACTGGCTCCTGACCCTATTCACAGTCAGATAGCACAGGTGTGTTATTCAATTGTGAATAGCAACCTTTGACACTGGGGCACTGCAGCACAAGGCAAACTTTTTAACTGTGTTTCATGATTCTTTGTGAATCTAGCCCTAGATTAGGTAGTTTGCTTTGTTTAATTAATCCACATGTCTTGTTTAGCCAGTTTCATTCTAATCTTGCATCTAATGATATGCATCCCAAATCTATGTACATTTTACAGTGATGTATTCTATGATGACATAAAAGTGCAAAATGTGTAGTCTATTATATGTAGTAGTTACATTTTCAGAACAGTCTTGTTCACCTTGTGACAGGATTTGATAATACCGTGTCCCATCTGTTATGCAGAAAGAGTTAAAATCAAGGATCTGTTTTATCCTCTCCTTTTCTGTCTCTTGTCTGTCTGATTGTGCAAAAATTTGTCTTGTGAGACCTAGGAACTGATCACCTGACAGTTTCACGATTCTCCCTCTCCTGATATCTCCCTGCTTTCACTTGTTGTTTCTTGCTATTTCTAACTTTTCTTCCTCCTTGCTTATCTGTGGTTATAAATATATATATGGGTCTTTATGTATAACTGGGTTCTCTGATTTGAAAATGTATATAGTTATATTTTGAAATGATGCAAAAGCTATTTGGAACTCAGGAGGTTAACCTTGAGATGCAATTCAACCTCTTCAGGGTTTTTATGAAACTGTCTACATGAGACCAGCCTGGGACACAATGTTCTATTTTGTTGCACCTGCAAGGAAAGGAACTGACAAAGTTTTGGGACATTGTATGAAAACAGGATATGTATCTTAATGAGCTCAGGATGCAGAAGTTAATTGCTGGGCACAGACTTCTTCTATAAAGAGAGCAATATTTTGTTGGAGAGAAAGAGATTGAAATTTAGATTTAGAAATAACCTCAGAGGAGGGTCTTTGTTTTGTTTGAACTGCCTGTATATGAGCTATCCTGCATAATTTTATTTTTGTTTTATTGTTTATTGATAATAACAAAGATGCTCCTGGTTTGCCTATGCTTCCTGACCTGTACCTCAATGACAGATGGTATCAGAGTGGGATTTACACAGTACAAACTCTAAGTCAGGAGTTTTGTGCATGGGTTCTAGACATGGTGAAAGATAGAAACATAGAAGTTGACAGCAGAAAAGGACCACAAGGCCTATCCAGTCTGCCATTTCTTTTTCTACCTTATGAATGTGCCATTGGCCTTTGCTCTGTCAATGGTCTATCTATTCATACTCATCTGTATTGCGCCCATATGCCTATCCCATGCCTGTTTGAAGCCCTGCACTGTATTCGTATTCACCACTTCCTGAAGTAGGCTGTTCCATACATCCACCACCCTTTTCTGCAAAAAGAACTTCCTCACATTACCCCTTAATCGGCCTCCCTCTAATCTCATGCTGTGTCCTCTTGTCCTGCTATTTTTCTTACATTGAAACATGTTAGACTCTTTCACCTTGTTAATGCCCTTAAGGTGTTTGAATGTTTCAATCACATCACCTCCTGCCTTTGCTCTAAGGTATGCATATTGAGCTCAGTTAATCTGTCTTCATATGTTTTCTGATGCAGTCCTGCACCATTTTGGTTACCCTCTCTGAAATGCCTCAGTTTGGTTAATGTCCTTGTGAAGGTGTGGCCTCTAGTACTTCATGCAGTACTCCAGATGGGGCCTAACCAGTGTCTTGTAAAGAGGGATTATTACCTCCCTCTTCCAACTTGTGATTCACCTACTAAGACACCCCAACATCCCTCTAGCCTTATGTGTTGCTGGCGGTCTACTTGGATGATTTCAGGTCATCGGTGATGATGACGCTCAAATCTCTGTCATCCCTTGTGACTGCCAACAACTCCTCCTAGCCTATAGGTGGCTTCCAGGGTTTTCTTCCTATGTGCACTTCTTTGCATTAAACCCCAGTTGCCACTCTTCTGACCATTTTGTTAGTTTATCCAGATCTCTTCTCATTCTGCCCACCCATCTGAATCATCTACTCTGTTGCAGACCTTGGTGTCATCTGCAAACAGACAAACCTTACCCTCCAGTCCATCTGCAATGTCACTGATGAAGATATTGAAGAGGACTGGACCCAGAACTGATCCCTGAGGTACCCACTTGTGACTTGCATCTCTTCTGACTGTATACCATTTACCGCCACTCTCTGTTTTCTGCCCATCAACCAGTTTGCAACCCAGTTGACCAATGTCTGACCCACCCTGAGCCTACCCAGCTTATTAATCAATCTTCTATGTGGAACAGTATCAAAAGCTTTGCTGAAGTCAAAGTAGGTCACATCAACTGCTCCCCTTGGTCCACCACTCTGGTTACCAGTCAAAGAAATCTATGAGATTAGTTTGACAGGACCATCCTTTGTAAACCAATGCTGTCTTGGATCCTGTGCTCTTATGGATTCCAGGTGTTGCACTATCCTTTCCTTAAGGAGTGTCTCCATAATCTTGCCCACTGCTGAGGTTAGACTGACTGGTCTGTAGTTCCATGCCTCATCCCTGCTACCACTCTTGTGAAGCAGGATCACATGAGCCCGTCTCCAGTCTTCTGGGACCTCTCCTGTGCTCAGAGACTCACTAAACAGTTCTGCTAATGGCTCTGCTAGTTCCACCTTTAGCTCCTTAAGTACCCTGGGATGTATGCCATCAGGTCCCATTGCCTTATCCACCCTGAGCTTAGCAAGCTCTTGTAGGACCCTTTCTTTTGTAAAGGGAGTAGTGCTCACCTCCCTCTCCCCTGTGTCCATGGTGCTGAGCTGTGGGCTTCAATGACATTAAACTTACAAAGCTGTGTCTCTTGGATGATACTGAAACATACCAGACAACTTTGAAAAGTGTTGGCGGAGCCTGCCAGTGGTCAAATCAGCAATGGGCAATCAGGCTGGTACCTTACCTGACATGTAAAGACCAACTTGGAGGCAGTATAGCGAGTGGTCTAAGGCCTGAGCTGAAAATCTGGTGACATCCAGCAGACCAGACCTGGGTTTGAATCCCACAGCTTCCACTTGCATACTGTGTGACCCTGAGCAAGTCACTTAACCTCCTTGTGCTCCCAGGTCGCTCCTGAAAAGCTTCAGCTTAGTGTGCTATACCTGGTTAAACAACTAAATAAAAAAAATAAAAAAAAACTTGCTCTACAGCAATATGGACACTGCACGTCAGAGAACTATGACCATATGAAAAGAGAAATGCTGAAAAGAGTTGACATCTCAGGAGAGATCTATAGACAAATATTCTGGTCCCTGAAATGCCAGTCAGTCGACAATCCTCGAGAAGCTTTCACCTGACTCAGAAAACGCCTAATTAGATGGCACCAACCAGATGGCAAAACAGTCCCACAGATCATCTACATATTTGCAATGGAACAATTCATCAACATCCTAGCTACAGACATGCAGCACTGGGTAAAAGAACATTGCTCAGAAAATGGGAAAAGGCCTTTCTTTGACTGACGACAGTCAGATGGCCAGACAGACACTGCAGCAGCAAAGTAACAGCCAAGGACTGATAATACCCTCTTTTTCCTGATTTAACTCCAGGTCAGATAAGAAATCTGATGGGGTAACAAATCTGTACCCAAAGACTTTACTTGCTATACCTGTAATATGTCAGGCCATATTGTAATACACTGCCTTTAAAATAAGGAGGGTAACACTGGAGCAGATCTGGCCTTAGGAAATTGGGATAATGTAGATGAGCAGATGTCAAGTGGGAGCTTAGACTGTGAAGGGACTTATTGATTTGGGAAGCAGACAGACCCTAGTGCATGTTGAAGTGCTGGGAAAACACTGATAAAAGAAACAAGTACTGGTGTCATTTGCATCCACAGGGACACTCAATACTATCCCACCACCCAAGTGACTTGAATATTAATGAGGTGTCACACTAAATGAAAGTGGGGGTAGTACCATAGTTATCTGTACCTGTGATTATTGGAAATGACTTTTCCAGGATTTGCTGAGTTAATCACAGGAGGAGCAAAACCTACAGTTTCAGCAGTGATGACAACAGCAGAGGCAAGGAGAATCTCAGATGGTAGAGTCACTTTTCTTTTTGGTGACTTTGATGTGGATTTGTTGAAGACTAGCTCCCAGATCTGGAAATCCATGAAAAAGAAGACACCTGAAAAGCAGTGGCAACAAAAGACTGATTGGCATAAGGATCAGTATATGAAAAGGCTGAAACTAAACTGTTAACTGTGATTTTGTTTCAGAGCAAACTAACAATGCTTTTCCAAGGTTATTTTAAGCAGCTGGTGGTGAAACAAAAACAGGGTGAACCAATGTTTAAAAATGCAATGGGTTACTGTACAGAATTTGGGCTAATCCACAGTTTCAGGAACAGATAGAACAATTGGTCGTACCAAAGAAGTACAGATAAGAGTTGTTATAAATAGCACATGACAGTCCTATGGCTGGTCACTCAGGAAGGATCGCACACTTGGCAGATTGCTATACAGATTTTACTGGCCTGGGATTCATGAAGATACTACTACCTATTGCAGTTCTTGTGCTGAATGTCAGAAAATAGCCCCAGTGACTAAAAAATACAAGGTGCCCCTGCTTATCATACACTTGATAGATGTGCCTTTGAGAGAATTGCCATTGATGTAGTTAGCCCTTAGACAAAAGTAAACAGAGTAACCAATTCATTTTGGTAGTATGTGATTTTGTAACTAGATTTCCAGTCAGTTCCAATGCATACTGTCACAGCCCAAAAGTGGCAGCAGAGCTTGCCAAAATTTTCAGCAGGGTGGGCATACCTAAAGAGATTATTACTGATCGGGTAGTAATTTTGGTGCTGCATTGATGAAGGAGCTGTACTAATTATTAGGAATCACTGCCTTAAGGACCTCCCCTTATCACCCTCAGACAGATGGTCTTGTTGGGTGGTTTAATGGAACCCTGAAATGCATGCTAAAAGGATTGTAAAGGGAAGGGAAGATTGAGACCAGTACTTACAGTACTTTCCCTGTTTTTGCCTACAGCAAAGTGCCACAAGCCTCAGCAGTTTTTTCACCATTTGAAATGCTGCATACTGTAGTAGACAACATAGAAGGCCACCAGATGTAACAAAGAAACATGGGAAGATCACCACACTCAGAAAAAAATCTATGACATGCACTGAGAAAGAAACTTTCAAAATATGTTGAAATTGTCCATAGTAATCAGGAAGAGGCCCAAAACCAGCAGAAGGTGCATTACAACCATAGGGTAAAATAAAGTTTTGAGTCAGGTGAAAAGGTCTTGCTACTGTTACCCACTACTGAAAATAAACTGTTTATAAAGTTGCAAGGGCCTTATAAAGAGTTAAAATGTACTGGCATATTTTTCCATGAGATTGAGACCCCTGATAGGAAAATCCTACCAAGACATACCATGCTAACCTCCTGAAGAAATGGGCTGATAAAAACACCAAAGGCTGCGTTGTTAGTATTACCAGAAACTGATAAAGAAGAGCTGATATAGCTTATGACAGACTGGAAGAAACTGTAACTTATGATGCTGTAAAGATTAATGTTTCCTTAACCTCTGAAAAAACTGCAGAAATTCATAACTTGGTAAAGATATTTAACAGTGCTTTTAGCAAAGTGCCAAGCTGAGCAAAAGGGTTAGAGCACAGAATAGTGACAGGGAATGCTTACCTTTTCAGACAAAAGACATAAAGATTGCCAGAGCGCTTAAGAGCAGACGGGTTAAAGAAATACAGAAAATGAAAGAGTTGTGTATTATTAAAGAATCGAGAAGTTCTTGGTCATCACCAATGACGCATTGTAAACAAAAAGAAGGTGTAAGAATCTGCCTGATTTTAGGAAACTTAATCAAATGTCCAAATTGGGCACTTATCCTACTGTATGCTCAGGACAGATGATTTGTTGGACAGATTAGGAAGTGCCAAGTACATCAATACCCTCGATCTCACCAAGGGTTACTAGCAAATTCCCTAGCTAAAGAATCAGAGACAAAACTGCATTTGCCACTCCTATTGGATTCTATTAGTTCACCACCTGCTGTTTGGTTTACATGGCCCACCCACTACATTCTGGTGATATATGGATGTAATTTTAGCTACCTCACACTGGTTATTGTGCTGCTTACCTGGATGATGTGGTGTACAGTCCAGACTGGAAAGGACACCTGGAACACCTACGAGCAGTTATCCAGTCTATGAAAAAGGCAGCTCTGACCATTAATCCTACCAAATGTGCATTGGGCATGCATGAAACTAGATACTTGGGATATGTTTGGAAACAGAAGTAAAGCCAGAGATTTGTAAGACTGAAGCTGGGGCTAATAGTCCTGTCCAAAACAAAGAAACATGTCAAGTCATTTTATGGCTGGCTTGTACTATCAGAGATTGTTCCTAGCTTTGCCTAATTACCTACCTCCCTCAATGAACTCATGAAGACATGATACCCAAATAATGTGAAATGGACGCAGGGTGTGATGAGGCTTTTCAGGCCATCAAGGCTACATTATGTTCAGCCCCTGTATTAAGAAGTCCAGACTTATAGAAAAAATTTTGTTACAGACAGTACTGTGGGTAAATTTGAGACTGGCAATGGAAACACATCCACTGGGGTTGTATACAGACCCCTTCTCAGGGAGGAAATGGACAAGGAAATGATAGAAAGTACACTTAGAATGGCAGAAAAGGAGATATTGCTGATGGGTGATCTGAATATGCCAGATGTTAACTGGAGTGCAGTTGCAGCAGCCACTTCAAAGAGTGGGTTATTCTAGATGCCCTACAGGGGCATGCCTTAGACAACTAGTATTGGAGCCCACTCAAGAGGAGCAATCTTAAACCTGGTTCTCTCAAATGGAGATGAAGAGGATCACAGATGTAGAGAGGGGTAGCCATCTGGGAACTAGTGACCATCGAACAGTACGGTTCACATAAACACAGCAATAGAGTCCAAGTCATACAAAGACAAAAGTACTGGACTTTAGGAGGGCTGACTTTGACAAAATGGGTGAGTGCCTAAGGAATGCACTAGCAAGAGGCAGGAAGGAGGGTGGAAGAACAATGGGGAATAATAAAACTGCCATCACAGAGGTAACAAGCCTTTGTATGAAGCAAATAAACAAAACGAAGCGATGTAAGAAACCACTATGGTTCTCAAAGGAAGTGGCAGTGAAGGCTCAAGAGAAAAGAAAGCATTCAGGAAGTACAAGGAATCACAGAAGGAGCAGGACAGAGAACTGTATCAGTTAAAGCAAAAGGAAGCTGGGAAGGCAGTCAGAACAGCAAAGGCCCAAACCGAGAAAAGATAGCCAACTCGGTTAAGAAGGAGGATAAAACCTTTATAGGTACATCAGGAGCAAAGGCAGATAAGGGAGGGATAGTGAGGCTTAATAAAGGGAGGAGGGTGGGCAGAGGGTGACTGTGAAAAGGCAGAGTTACTAAACAAATATTTTTGCTCAGTATTTACAAATGAAGAGGGGAGGCATAAAACAAACAGTAGAAACACTTTGGATACAGAAGTTGATACCAGCCCATTTACAGAAGAAAGGGTTCTGAAAGAACTCTAAAACTGAAGGTGGACAAAGCAATGGGGCCTGATGGGATTCATCCCAGAATTCTAATAGAACTAAGGGTAGAACTAGTGACACCACTGACTACCCTCTTTAACAAATCATGAGAGGATGGGGTGGTACCTGAGGACTGGAGGAGGGCAGATGTGATTCCCTTCACAAAAAGTGGGAGCAAGGCAGAAGCAGGAACTACAGACCTGTTAGTTTAACCTCAGTGGTAGGGAAATGATGAATCACTTCTGAAGGAAAGAATTATCGATTATCTAGAGGCCAGAGGGCACAGGACCCAAGGCAGCATGGATTCACAGGGGAAGGTCATGCCAGACGAATCTGATAGATTTCTTTGACTGGGTGACCAAAGTAGTAGATCAGGGAGGGGCTGTGGACATGGCCTACCTAGACTTTAGCAAGGCATTTGACACAGTCCCACACAAAAGATTAATATAAGTTAGCCAGCCTGGGAGTGGGTCCCAAGATGACAGCCTGGGTAAGAATTGGCTGGAGAATAGGACACAGAGAGTATAGTAAATGGAGTCCACTCTGAAGAAAGGGGGTTACTTAGGGGTACCGCAGGGTTCAGATAGGACCAGTCCTCTTCAATGTCTTTATAAGCAACATTGCAGAGGGACTGGAAGGAAAAGTATGTCTCTTACAGATGACACAAAGATCTGCAACAGAGTTGATGCACAAGGTGGGGTGGGGTGGAAAGGATGAGAAGGGACTTGGAGGTTAGAGGAATGGTCAAATATGGCAGCTTGATTCAACGCTAAGAAGTGCAGGGTAATGCACCTGGGAAACAAAAACCAGGGAAGAGTACACAATGGGGGGTGAGATACTAACAACAACAAAATGGAAAGGGACCTGGGGGTAGTCATATCAGATGACCTAAAGGTGGGCAAGCAATGTGAGAGGGCAGCAAGGAGGGCTGGGGATACTGGGATGCATGGGAGAGGCATCACCAGTAGAAAACAGGAAGTTATTATCCTCTGTACAAACAGCTGGTCAGACCCATCTGGAGTAATGCAGTTCTGGGACCAGTCTCCACAAAGACATAGACAGGATGGAAGCTGTCCAGAGGGAGGCAACTAAAATGGTGCAGGGTCTGCACGGAAGACTATATGAAGAGACTTAAGGAGTTTATGTATAGCCTTGAGGAAAGGAGGGAGAGGGACATGATAGAAACTTTCAAGTACCTCAAGGAATCAACAAAGTCCAAGGGTAGCATCTTTCAAAACAGAGGTGTGCAAGAACAAGGGGCACAATTTGAAGATGGGGGGCATCAGAGGTAATTGGGAAGTATTTTTTCTACAGAGAGGGGTTGTGGATGCATGGAGCGGCCTTCCGGAGGAGGTTGTGGAGTCAAAACAGTGGTGGAATTCTAAGCATGCAGGGACAGTCATAAGGCAATTCTAGGGTGGGGCAGAGGAAGTAGGCTGCTGATTAACTAGGATCTGCAGTTTATCCATTAGGTAGGGAAATGGGCAGACTGGGTGGGCCAGCGTCCTTATCTGCTGTCAAATCTATGTTTCTAGTGTTTAGACAGTTGCATCAGAGGTAGGCCTAGGTACAGCTTGAGTCAGAATATGGATATCAAGGAACATCCCAGCCTACACATCAGTAAGAATTGCATGGCAGAGAGAAAAGGTACTCAACCATTGAAAAGAAATGCCTTGTGGCAATGTGGCCCATGGAGTCCCTTAAGTTTTATTGGCTAGGAACTGACTTTGAACTTATAACCGATCATAACCTCTCTGTTGGCATAATCAAATGAAGGATCAAAACTGTAGCATCACGAGGTCACGTGATGAGCTGAATTGGAAGGATCGTACTCCGAGCATCTCCGAGGCCCACAACATTAAACTTTTGTTTTTCGACTTCAGGATTAACAGAAAGCAAGTTAAAATAGCCGTCAAGAGCTCCGAGGCAGGCGTGGCTGCAACTCCGTGTTAGTTATTAGCGGCCACATGAATTCGGAGACCGCGAGTGAGCAACTGTTGGAGGCACACCGCAAGTTCAAACCGCGCCTTGCCGGAAGATGGCCGAATTTGTGGAGCCTCTGGTGGCAAGCACCAGCCACTAAAAGATCAAGTCTCAGTCGCCTACTCATTCCTGAGCAGGACATGGAACCAGGAAAGGATGGGGCTTGGGACAATACGGAGGACATTCGGAGATTAAAGCACTGTTACAAGGGTTAGTGACTGACTTTTCTGAGGTTAAACCAGCGCTACATTCTCTCTGGCTCAGGATGGGCGATGCTGAAGCCTGGATTTCTTTGCAGGAGAGGAAGGTCTCTGTGCTCGACCAGGAGGTGGGGACAATTCGGAAAAGGTTGAAAAGCTGGAGGAGAGGGTGGAAGATCAGGAATCAAGGAATGCAGGAATAACTTGATCCTGGCAGGGCTACCAGAGAGGCAGAGGCCCCTGACTGTATTCCTTTATGCAGGAGCTCCTGCTAAGTTGATAGGCCCCACCATTCGGGAGGGCTATAATTTGAGAGAGCTCACCGGCACTGCGGAGATGACACCGCCGGGGCAGGCCCAGAGTCATAATCATGCGATTCTTAACTACAAAGAAAAGTCTTATGTATTGTTTACTGCTAGACAAAAGAAGTCTCACAATGGAATGGTGCTTCATTATGGTTTTTCCAAGACCAAACGCCAGCGATTCGAGAAAGCAAAGGAGTATGCTGACATTAAGAAGAAGCTTTATCTCGCAGGAATAAAATTTCACTTCAATTTCCTGCTACCTTGGTGGTGCGCCTCAGGCTGGAGAGGAAGAGGTTCCTCACCATGAAGGGATGTGCTGGTGGGGCTGCAGGCCGAGCTTCCAGATTTATTTAAACCCCTACATGAATGAGTGTGGACGAAGAAGGTTGAGCCTATATGATGGTTGGGATGGAAGAAGACCAAGGAATATAAACCTTTAAGGCTGGCTGGCTCTATTGTTCTGGTTAAAACCTGGATGTTTAAGGGACTATTCAGGACTGGACCTTTAGGACCCTGAAGGGTCAAGAGATGTTAATTCATAAGACTCTGGTGCATTAGCTTAGGGTCATTGGGGAAAGGGATTGTTAATTTACTTTTCTAAGTTATTAGACCCAGGAATGTCCCCGACCCTGGAAGTTTGGGAGGGAGTTGTTAGAGGGGGTGATGGAGGAATTTATTTAGTACAAAAAGGTTGGATAACCAGCGCTATGCCTGTTAGTGGGCACTGTTAGGTATAAAGCGGGCTTTGGCCAGCTTTTGGGATAGGTGGAGAAGAGAGTGGCCCTAAGGATCTGGGGCCCAAATAATCCAAGTAATTGAGGAGGTCACCCGAGAGGTAAGGGAATTTAAAGTGGAGCAATGTTAGCTCGAGATATAATTTATTAAGGAGGGTTTGAGAGGGATTCCTCAAGCTCCTTTTTGTTTATTTTTCTTGCACTCATGGAATACATTAGGGGTGACAGGGTGTAGAGAAGATGGGGCTTTACACTTAGGATTTTGGGGACCTAGAGCCAGAGTGCGGGTTCGATGTCAGAAGACGGGGCTGAGGGGTGCATGGGAACGGGTTCATCTATGACTCCACATCAGATAGTTGGTCGATCTAAGGATCGGGGATAAAGGGGAGGGGGACAGGGTGGAGAGAGAGACCAAATATGGGAACGACAAGACAGCAGACCTTAAAGAAGCACAGTTTTGGGCTTACAAGGAAAATTTGATGTTTGATAATGGCATGTTTTAAAATAATTTCGTGGAATGTAAAGGGCTTAGGGACGACGTAAAAGGATGGTTATTTTATGCACATTGAACAACGAGGGCACACATTGTTGCATTACAAGAGACACATCTACTGACTGACAAGCTGGTTGGTCTCAGGAAGTGATGGGTGGGACAGGTATACGGGAGTGGGAAAGGACAGGGCCTCTGGAGGGGTGGTGATTTTAATAAAGAAATCCTGCCCATATGAAGTGGCGCAAGTGTTAACTAGACAAGATGGTCGGGGATCTATTTGTCGGCACTTTGTTGGGTAGGGCAGTCTCAGTCGCATCTCTATATGGGCCAACTCCCCTGATCCTACTTTTTTCGCCTCAATAGAAGGGGACATAGCTACCCTTCCCCCACTCACTTATCCTGGCTGGTGACTTGAATATCTATCATGACAACAAGGAGGACAGAATACCCCCACACATAGTAGGCCGAAGATTAGGCCCAATTAGTCCCTGGCTAAGTTTTGGAGGCAGCAGCATTGGTTGACCCAACTAAAATTGTTTGAATAGGGCAGGACATGACGTTTTATTCGGCTGCACACAAGAGTCATACTAGAATTGACTTTTTTGGTCAATAGAGAGGCCCTTGTAGGGATTAGAGAAGTGCTGACTGAGGTAGGACCTCTCAGACCATTCTCTCATTCAAATGCAGTGGGAACCAAGACCACAACCTAGACCTTATAGATGGAGGCTTCATGATTCGCTTTTGATAGGGTACAAGAAGGGATGAATTAGAGGCCTTACAGGAGATTATTAGATTCCAGCTTCCCACTCTGAATGACAAAAGGTTAGCGTGGCCCACCTGTAAGTTTTGTATGCCGAGGCAGCTAGGGCCCTAGCTGCAAGGGACAAGTCGCTCAGGAGGGCCAAGAGGAGTTTTTGATCGAGGCGATAAGCTCATTGTCACAGCATGAAGGGTCCTCGGGAGAAATAGATGCGGAACTTAAAAGTCTGAGAAGGAACTATCAGAAATTGTCTATGGAAAACAGAGTTCTGGCTAGGCAAGATTAATGCCAAATTCTTATTGCAGGGTAGCGTCCCAGGCGCCTCTTCGGCTAAAATTAAAGAGTGGGAGGCAACCAGGACAATTGCATCAGTTCAATATGAGGGAAGTTGGTTACAGATCCAAGAAATGGCTGAGGCCTTCGCTTCCTTCTTCTCACAAAATCTACCAAGTTGAGGACTTGGTAGGGAGAAGGAGGCAAATGGTTATTTAGATGGAATTCAATTGCCAATCTTGGATTCTGTTCAAGCTAGGAACTAGAAGCCCCAATAAGAACATCTGAGATTGTTGAAGTGGTGAGGTCTCTTCCTCTAGGTAAATCACCAGGGCCAGATGGTCTCACGGCCAGATTTTATCAGACTCATATTCAGACCATACTCCTGTACTCCATGAGTTCTTCCTCACTATAATGAGGAGGGAATTCACCACTCTCCGGTCTACCAGGCTTACGTTGCTAATACCTAAGCCAGACAAACCCAGGGATGTATTGGGTAGCTATAGGCCTATAGCATTAATAAATCAAGATATTAAGATCCTTACTAAAATTTTGGCAAATAGGATTTTGACTATTGCTCCTAGATTAATTAGTCAGGAACAAGTAGGTTTTATGCCGGAAGAGGGCAAAGACGCCTCTCAGGAAAATTCATCATATCCTGAATTTTGCACCAGACTCTCAATTACCCTTGGCCCTGATTTCCTAGACGCTGAAAAGCGTTTGATTGGGTCTCACATCCATTTCTTTTTGGTACAATGGAGAAAATGGGGTTCCTGAAGGTCTCCTTAGAGGTATTAAGAATTTATACACCGCCCCAATGGCTAGAATATTATGTAATGGTTATATCTCGAGGGAATTTAGACTAAATAACGGAACTAGTCAAGGGTGTCCTCTCCGATATTGTTTAATATCTATTTAGAACCCCTTTGAGATCAATAAATAGGGATGTTAAGGTCCAGGATCAGGGTTGGGGATGGAGCTAAAATTGTCAGTTTTTGGATGACATACTTCTTCATTTACAAAATCCAGTATCTAGCTTTGAGAGAGTAAGAGAGTTAATAGATCGATTTTCTAAGGTCTCTAACTACAGTTAAATCTTACTAAAAGCAAAATTTTACCTTGACACCACATGTATTTAGGGCTGATTTTTCATCCCTGGGAGTACAATGGAATGTAGATAAATTGAAGTATCTGGGCATATGGATTACAGCAAATCAGGAGTCCGGGCTGGCGCTAATCTGGGGGATCATATCCATGTTGAAGGGGACGTTATAAGATGGAACAAGCTACCTTTGAACTTTCGGAACGTTTGGGCCTCATTAAGATAAATGTTCTACAGGGTGCTATATCCAGTATATTTAGCTCCATATAGTATCTCTACTAATTGGTTTAGTAGAATCAGAAGGCTAATCTCAGGGTTCCTATGGAACAATAAACCAAGCCAGGATAAAATATAATGTCTTGCACTACCGTATGAGGAGGGGGGGTTAGGTTACCTGACCTCCACGCTTACTAGTGGCAGGTCAGTTGGGTCTTATGGCTCAATGGGCGGGAGTGATGAGGTGGAAGATTATGTACCGCGTTTGCAAATTGAGAAACAATCGATGCTGAGTTTCGGTTTTACCCTGAGTCGATGCTATATGCCCAGCCTAAAAAGGTTTATTCAGGAAGGGGTATGGGAACCCAATTGGGAAAACCTTAGAGGCCTGGTGGTCCTTTCTTACACGGTACAGAGGTGTTATCAAAGAGATCCAGAGATCAGCCCATATTGGTAACCCTAATTTGGTTATCGGAGGTCGGTACTTGGACATCGGTGGTCCAATTATTTGGGTGGTTTAAGATTGAAGGATATGATGCAGGGAGAGAAAATAGTCCTGCCATTACAATGTGAGGTCTGGCTTTCTTTCAAAGGTTACAGCTTAAACAAATGATAGCAGGGTTCTAGAAGGATGGGGATCCCATAGACAGCTCCTTTTCGTGGGAGAGTTTGGGAAGCCTCCCGGAAAGCTAACCCACTCTCACAAATTTATAAACTTCTGTTGGACTTTATGGGTCCAAACACTCCTACTCAAATCCCTTACTGGGACAAGGTGATGGCTCCTAGAAATCCTAGGTGGGAAACTATTTGAAGACCTCTAAATACAATGTGATTCCCAAATATAGAAACATGCAGATTTTGTGGTTCACAATATATACTATACCCCTGTAAAGCTATATGGCAGAGGGTTGAGACAGACAGACCTGTGTTTCAGATGTGAGAAGGAGGTGGGTGACCTGATACATGTAATGTGGGGTTGTAGTAAAATTTTGCCCTTATGGAGGAGATTAAGCGGGGCATGGATCCAATGCTGGATTATACAGCTTTTATAACTCCAGAAATATGTGTTCTGGTGACTTCTCTCAGATTATAGGGAGCACACCAATTTCACCTTTCTTTAATGGTGTTGGTAGTCAAGGCATTTTAGTTAAGCATTGGAAGGACAATCAGGTATGTACATATGAACAATGGGTGAGAGCTGTTGAGGGTTTGGCCAAGATTAAAAGACACCTGTTTTCTGAGGGAGGCAGGAGTTATATGTTAAAAGGTGGGCAATGTTAGAAGCGATTTATTCCCAGCAAGTTATGAACACTGGAATCCAGGTCTGTCTGTCTGATAATGATTAGCAAAAGAAAATATGCTAGTGTATATATTGCTTATATTGCTTCGTGTCTTTGTACTAGGTTTTTGTTTTTTCTTCTTTTATTATCCCTAAGAGTTTGAGTAATATCTGGGTCTAAGTCTTCTAGATGGTCAAAACTGGGATCACTTGGGGTCTACTACTAAGATTAAGAGGGTTTGGTGCTGGTCTGCAAGGGCTTAAAGGGATGATGGTTCTGCTCTCTCTCTCTCTCTCAGGGACACACTGGGAAGCCATCCGACAGGAGTCAAGCTCCTGGGAGGCCGTGGGATATAACACCCTGTAAGTGGATATATAAGGGAGATTGAGTTTATAAGGGAAAGGGTGTATTTTATCGCTGATCAGCTTGTTACACTAAAGCAGTATTGATCCTGGAATTTGACTATAATGTGGGTGGCTCCCCAGTGTGCGTGTATATAGGGGTTGTACATAGTTCACACAGCCAGTTTTGGTTGTGTTTTGGCATGGCCAGGTATATGTAATGTGTATTTGTCTGTTTGGTATACTTAAAATGAATAAACATGATTTGAAAAAAAAAAACTGTAGCATCACAAGGTGGCACCTGGCACTACAGCCATTTATATTCAAAGTCATGCAAAAATCTTCAAAAAGAATGTCAGTGCTGATTTCCTGTCAAGATATGGCTCAGGAATTGAGAATTCGGAAGGTTAAAAAATCTCTGGGTTTTAACTTAACTGTTTGCTGTACTGGTTGTTATGGAAAAACAGATACTGTGTATGCGCAGAACTGTAAAGGTTATAAAGTAATGTCAGAGGAAAGTTAAGAGAAAGTTTTGGAAACCTGTTTTTAAACATGTTACCTCTTAAAGGAAGGGTATGTGACAGGGCTGAATAAGACCCTGTCCCATTTGTTATGCAGAAAGAGTTAAAAGCAAGGGTCTGTTCTATCCTCTCCTTTTCTATCTCTTATCTTTCTAATTGCACAATCAAATTTTTCTTATGAGACCTAGGAGCTGATCACTCTGACAGTCACATAATTCTCCTTCTCCGCTATCTTCCTGCCTTCACTTGCTGTTTCTTGCTGTTTCTAACTTTTCTTCCCCGGCTTATCTGTGGTTATGAAAATATATGGATCTTCATGTGAAACTGGGTTTCTGATTTGAAAATGTATATAGTTATATTATTGAAATGATTGCAAAATCTATTTGGAACTCATGAGGTTAACCCTGAGATGCAGTTTGACCTCCTCAGGTTGTTTGCAAAACTGTCTGCAGTAGGCCAGCTTGGGACACAATGTTCTACTTTGTTGTACCTGCAAGGAAAAAAGCTGATGAAGTTTTGGGACATTGTATGAAAACAGGACAGGATGCAGAAGTTAACTACCAGGCACAGACGTCTTATATAATGAGAGCAATCTTTTGTTGGAGAAAAAGAGAGACAGAGAGACTGAAATTTAAATTTAGAGATACCTTCAGAGGAAGTGCTTTGTTTTGTTTGAACTGTCTGTATATGAGCTTATCCTGCACAATTTTGTTTTTTATTTTGTTGTTTATTGATAATAATAAAATGCTACTTGAGAATTTCATAACTGCTTCTGGTTTGCCAATGCTTCCTGGACCTGTGCCTTGACAACATACCTGTCTGCATATGTGACTCCAATAATCTATCACAGGCAGGAAGAACTACATTAAAGAGAGCTGATGCCTTTGAAAACTTTTGAAAACATAATTGCTGGACACAGTTCAGCTTTGTACTAAATATATCTTCTACAGATTTTTCCTCTTCATTATTCATTATTGAAGAAATTCCCAAAAAGAAGATCTTTATCCCTTAGTGCTCATCTGCCTCTATAACTTACTCCTATTTGACATCATAATGATCTGTTGTAACATCACAGTCATAGAAACATAGACTTCGACAGCAGATAAGGACTCCTTGGCCCACCCAGTCTGCCCATGTCCCTACCTATTGGGTAAGCTGCAGATCGTAGTTAACCAACAGCCTACTTCTTCCTACCCCTACTAGAATTGCCTTATGTCTGTCCCATGCATTCTGGAATGCCCCCACTATTTTGACCTGATGACCTCCTCAGGAAAGCTGTTCCATGCATCCACCACCCTCTCAGTGAAAAACACTTCCTCACATTGTCCAAACCGCTTCCTTCTATCTTTAAATTGTGCCCCTTGTTCTTGCACATCTCTTTTCTGAAAGATGCTACCCACTTGGACTTTGTTGATTCCTTGAGGTTCTTGAAAGTGTTTATCATGTCCCTCTCCCAACTTTCCTCAAGGGTATACATATTAAGCTACTTTAGTCTCTCTTTCAGATGGCTTCTGTGCAGACCATGCACCATTTTTGTTGCCCTCCTCTGGACTGCCTCCATCCTGTCTATGTCCTTGTGGATATGGGGTCTCCAGAACTGCACACAGTACTCAGATGGGGTCTCACCAACTGTCTTTACAGAGGGATAACAACTTCCTGTTTTCTACTGGTGATGCCTCTCTCATGTAGCCCAGGATCCCCAGCACTCCTTACTGCCTTCTTACATTACTTGCCTACCTTTAGGTCATCTGATATGACAACCCCAGATCCCTTTCCATTTTATTGTTGTTAGTACCTCCTCCTCCATTGTGTATTCTTCCTGTGGGTTTTGTTTCTTGAGTGCATTACTTTGCATTTCTTTGCATTGAATCTAAGCTGTCATACTTTTGGCCATTCATCCAACCTTGCCAAGTGCCTTCTCATCCTTCCCCCTTGTGTATCAGCCTGATGCAGATCTTTATGTTGTCTGCAAAGAGGCATACTTTTCCCTTCCAGTTCCTCCGCAATGTCACCTATAAAGACATTAAAGAGGACCAGTCCTAGTACTGAACCTTGTGGTACTCCATTAGAACACCCTTACTTCAGAGTGGACTCCATTTACTATTACCTCTGTGTCCTGTTGTCCGGCCAACTTTTACCCAGGCTACCATTCTGGGACCCACCCCAGGCTGGCTAACTTGTTTATTAATCTTTTGTGTGTGGGACTGTGTCAAATGCCTTGCTAAACTCTAGGTAGGCCATGTCCACAGCCCTCCCTAGTCTACTACTTTGGTCACCCAGTCAAAGAAATCTATTACATTCATCTGACATGACCTTCCTCTGTGAATCCATGCTGCCTTGGGTCCTGTGTCCCGCTGGCCTCTAGGTACTCAACAATCTTTCTTTTCAGAGTGATTTCATCATTTTCTACAACTGAGGTCAGAGTAACAGATCTGTAGCTTTCTGCCTCTGCCTTGCACCCACTTTTGTGAAGGGGAATCACATCTGCCCTCATCTGTTACTATAGGAATAACGGTGATGTCACAAGCACAGTATTATGACATCGGGTTAGGAAGAAGCAGTAGGAGATGATGAACCCTCAGAAAACAGCTCTCCTATTTTCATGCATCTGACCTCAGTAATAAATAAAGGAGATAAATAAAGGAGCTAATTAGAAATATAAGCTGCTTTACTGACCAAATATTATGTTCTGCAATGTTCTTCTTGAGGCATCTACGCTCTTTAAGACACATTTATTTTGGTATGCAGAAGGCCGTACACCTAATAAACCCAAAGGCGAGAGTTTAGTCATCTGCACCTCAAATCAACATGCACATCAAATGTCATGTGAGTCGTCAACCCAAACACCAGGTGTTTGTATTCAGATACCTGTTTTAGTGTTTCACCTTGCATTGTTAAGATTTTTAATTTTGGACTAATAGTTCTTTCAGTCTGTGATGAAGGGAAAACACAATGGATTGGTCTTTTACAAATTATGACAAGCTTGGACTCTTAAAACCATTTCTGCATTACTATAAACCTGTCTGTAGCTTTCTTTCAGTATGCAAGTTCTAGAGTATGACAGGCTGTGAATGCTTGTTTTCAGACATTTTTGTCCTGGTGAAGCATTGCCAGCCTGTCCAACACAGATTTGTGTACCCATGATATTTTGCTCTGTATTTGAGGCTTTACAGTGTATGTCTTGGAGAGACACAATAACCAAACAGTTTACATATCTGTTCTTTCATTGAAGCCTTTATGGATCCAACAAACTTCTTTCTTGCAAAGTTTATTAGCAACTACCATTGACTATGTTTTGTTTGAACCCACACGGTTCTTGAAAAGTTGTCAATGCTGTATAACTAAAAGAAAAACAAAACTGTTCTCAGTTATCCACCATCCCTTGATAGTAGTTATACTGTGAGAGTGAGAACTGTGCAAGTGTGATAATTAAGCAATAGGCATTTCGTGAAATAATTGCACATCTTGGACATTGTTATTACATGGCCAGGTAGTAAAATACTTTACTCTAAATGCTACCTGCTGGAATCTCCAAATTACCCTAAATTACCCTAAAAATACCCTAATAAATAACATGTAGTTAGTTATGGCATGATAGTTACTACCATGATGTTTCCACTTCCTCCAGTACTACCCTACCCTACCCTGACCATAACAAATGAGAAAGACCTTGGTTTGACTTCCCAAAACAAAGAAAACACACCCACAAGGGATCTCATGAGGTAGGATAGAAAGGTGCAGCTGCTCTGATCAAGCCTGCTACTGTTTCAAAAATACAGCCTTTTACAGCTGTATAAGGAATTCACCTACATGGACACTGTCAGATGCCCTGGCTGTTCTTTATTTATTTAACATAGCCAGGGTAAGTCCCGCAGTGGTTAATGAAACAGAGAGCCTTTTATTGCTAAATAAGGCATTTGTCTATAGGACCACTGAAGGAGAGGAGCAGAGGTACAGTTGCTCTGAGTGAGTCTGCTGTTGATTCCAAAATTGTACCCATGTCTGACATTACTGAGTCAGGTAGGACAGACACAACTGCTCCTAGAGAGCCTTCCACTGTTTCCAAACATTGTATCTTATGATGATAATTACTAAGGCAGATAGAAAAGGGGCAGCTGTTCTGAATGAGACTTCTGCTTTTTCCAAAATGGTACCAGTGAGAGGCATTACTGAAACAGACAGGACAGGTGCAGCTCTTCTGAGCAAGCTTGCTGCTTTTTGAAAAATTGTATCCATGACAGGCATTGCTGAGGCAGGTTGAACAAGCACAGCTGCTCTGAGTGAGCTTGCTTTTTTCCATAAATGGCACCCATGACAGCCATTACTAAAGCAGGTAGATAGGTCCAGCTCTTTTCAGCAAGTTTGCTGCTTTCCCCATAATTGTTCCATTACAGACATTACTGAGGATGATTGGAAAGGTACAGCTGCTTTGAGTCAGCCTGCTGCTATTTCTGCAAATTATACACATGACAGGTATTGCTGAGGCAGATAAGACAAGGGCAGGTGCTATGACTGAGCCTGAAGCTGCTTCAAAAAGTATATCTGTGATGGGCATTGCTGAAGGAGATAGGTCTGTCACAGCCCCTATGAGTGTGCTTCCTGCTGCTTTCAAAATGTAATGATCTAAAGCATTGCTGAGGCAGGTAGGAGTGTTACAGCTGCTCTGGAACGAGCCTGCCACTGTTTCTAAAACTTATACCCATGATGTGTACTGCTCAGGCAGGTAGGACAGTCACAACTGCATTGAGCAAGCCTTCTGCTGTTTCCAAGAATAATAAACATGACAGGCATTGCTGAGGTAGGTAGGACAAGTGCACATACTCTGAGCTAGCCTACTGCTGTTTCCAAAAACAATACCCATGTTGGGCATTACTGAGGTAGGTAGGACAGGTGTAGCTGCCCTGAGTGAACTTGCTGCTGTTTCCAAAAATGATACCAATGATGAGCATTACTGAGGGAAGTAGAACTGTCACAGACACTCTGAGTGAGCCTGTTGTTGTTTCCAAAAATGATGTATAATGGGGATTGCTACTGCACAAAACATAGAAATCAGATGTTTAACAAGAGCAGTGGCATCTGTGGCTAGCAAGAGGACAATGGTGATTGTCAGTATTTGCCATAAGAAGAATGTCAGAAAAACTGAGGAAAGTGATGCCTATACAAACTGTGGTAACAATTTTGATAGAAGTCAACATGCCTTCCTGTAATGGAAGAGTTGCTCATATGGGAGAGGACGGTCAGGTATATCAAAGAACAAGTTTGGTGAGGAAATGTAAAAGTAAAAGGAAAAAAGTAAATGTTATGTCTCCAACATAGTAAAAATAAAACAGAAATTGTGCTACCCATTTCAGAATTTCAGAGGGACAATTGCAACTAATGATAGAGAATGTTTGTTATGCAGATTTGGTAGAATGCCAGTCCAGACATGATACTCTTGTACACAACCTAATTATCATACAGTATTCAGTGTCACTGTTTGCAGGCTGTCTTTCATGTTCAGGGTCAGACCTGCATAATTCAGTAGTTGGTGGGATGATGGGCAATTGTCATCATTCATTTTGAGAAATGTACACCATTCCACACTTGCAGGACTTAGCAGTGTTCTTTGGTCATTGAATTTCCCTCAACTGTACTAAATATGTGCTCTGAATAGGCTCAGGGTCATAATGTCACAAGACGTTATGCCGCATGCAAAGAAATTGCACTGTATTGACAGTGCCCTTTGCATGTGGCATAATGTCTCATGACGTTAGATCCTGCACTCTACTCTCCCTACAGGCTATTAGTCCATGTTTTGCAGATGACTAAGAATTGATTTGTCTTTCTGACCCTCAACATAGGATGCTTCCAAAGGTGCTGAAAATGTCCTTTCCCTTGCTGATGGCACTAGTGATTGTGAAGAACCTATACTTGTACTATTGTCTGCAACTGTGCCATAGGCATACTCAGATGGTTTGTCCATTTTGACTCCTGTACACCAGGTAGTGGTGAGAGACTGCCAAATTTGGTTAATAAAATATCTTTTCAATATTCAGTGTCTTCCCTGTAGGAAAGATGGCTTCATTGGAGTGGGACTAGCAATGTAGCCAAAACACAGTTTTCATTCTGAACCATGGTGTTTATTCTCTGATTGCTTGACAGTTTCATACTTGTACCATCTGCTAGAATTACAGCAGTACTGTCTTGTATTGACTGGATGACTTTCTTGATGTCATCCAGGAAAATGTGATGAAATCACGTTAGAGGAAGAATTGATTCGGAGCTGCATTTCTGCACTTGCATCATGTATGACAGCCTCAAAAGGCTCCAATTAGGTGACAGAAGATACAGCCAAAGTCCGACTGCTGGAACGGAACATTATGTTTACTTTACCTATTTGATTTTGCATGTTGTGCTTACTGTGTGCAGCTTTTTTTCTGTTCAAGAAGCATTTCTAGTATATAAATGTCGAATTCCAGCAAGTTAGAACTTCCTGCTTCAGTTTATATAGTGGTAAGTTGTTTTCGGTAATCCATTCTAGACATTTTTGTACTGTCATGTAGTGGTTGAAATTACCGTGATATTTTTCTTTGCAAGACATATCTGTGACAGGTAATCAGCATATGTTTCCTTATTAGGTATGGACAGAATAGGATTTTTCATTGCCAGCGAAAAAAAAAAAAAAAAACACTAGAAATTAAAACAGCAAGAAATCCTTACATGTCTAGAATTTGGTCTACAGGTATGTGTGTAAAGGAGGGAATTATGAAGGAAAGAACGTGGATTTTTTAAATTTATTTATGGGAATTTTATTTTTAGGGTTTAGTGAAAGGATTCTACTGAATAGGTGAGGTAGCCATGTTTGTGATGGCAATCAGGGCTGAGCAAAGTTACCCAAAAGTATTTATTTTATTGTGAAGAGGCTGACAGATTTTTAACTCTGCAGTTGTGCTATAATATCAACATAGGAAAAGATCTGGGCTTCAGCTTTCACCATTTCTGAGACCCATTCTATAACACAATGAAAAGGACAGAGTTTAAAATGCACATACCAATAAGTCTTTTAAAGTCAAGGCAAATATTTCTTGCACTAAAGTAGACATTTTTGCTTCACTATGCTCATGTGATCTTTGCTACTGCAAAATAGAGAAGGTGTCACACATTTGAATATTTGTACATATAGAGCATGATATAAGAAAGGGATACTGTTCATGGAATTTCAGCAAATTCACTTGACAACAACTGCAATTTGCATATTTGTTCATCTAGTGAGTTGTCCAATTCACACAGTAAAACTGTGAGAATTGCCAGTTCCCAGGAGAGTTAGGTTATTCATGCAGTTCTGCTGCATAAATTTGTACACCATATTGGTGAAAATTATGTGAACTCATGTCCTTACATTACATAAAATCCCTTCCCCACCCACTGTGGTATAACTCCATCCTCTACCACCTTCCAAACACTGTTATATATCATAACACCACTGCTCTCTAGATGAGTGGGAGATTGGCTAGATGGGAACCCAAAGGGTAGAACTAACTGTTGCATTCTCCAAGGTGGGGGATTAATAGAGTGTCCCACAGGGTCACGCCTGGGTTCGATGTTCTTCAATGTGTTAATCTGCAACACTGAGAAGGGATCCAGAGTAATAGTGTTTATATGCAGATGACACAATAGATATATGATGTGGTGAGGATAAGTTGTTTTATTTGATAGTAACAAAACAGATAATAATGGACATAGGTTTGGCATCGGGACTGTGGGTTTCTGTACCCTTGCCCTGTGGGCTCATTCCTATTTAAAGTCTATCTCTGAAGGAGAAGGTTTTGAATGAAGGTCCAGACATGCTTTGAATAAAATAATCTTAGACTCTCTTGGAATTCTGTGGCAACCCATGAAGGCCCAGGTAACTCACACAAGGGAGGAAGGGTCATGCATGTCCACTGGCAGGAATTGTCAGATGATTACATGCCAGTGAGGGAGGGAGGAGGGCCTCAATAGGGTAAGAGAAAGATTCTAGTGCTAATAATTTAGTAGCCATTTAGTTCATTACACAAGTACCATGCTTCAACATGCTGAATTCATTCTGTGTCTTGGTTCCATGTCAAAATGGCAATCGCGCTTGGGTGAGTGTATATCGCCAAAATAAATAATAGTGATATATACTTGGCACATCCAAAGGCAGCAATGGGACTGTAACATATGCTTTGCTCCCGCACCTCCCTAAGTAAAGATTCTCAACTCAAGGGGGTGCATGTCGGAGTGTAAAACTTAAAAAAACAAAAACTTGGCCCCAGCCTAAAAAGTGATACTTGCCCAAACCAAACCTGGCACCTCCCAACCCTGGCCATCCACCTCACCACCACGCCACATGGCCACACTACCTCCCACATACCCTCCTCCCCTTCCACCCTCACATGGTGTGGCCCTTCCCACCAAATGCATGTATGCTTCTTGTCACCCTCCTTCACCCACTGTGGTATCCTTTTGCTACCCAGCCAGGTATCCCAGAACACAGGTGCCATGAATGAGTCTCCGCTTTTGCAGTCTCTCACCCATGTGGCCAAGCTTTCACAGGACAACTGTGTCTTTAGCTCATTACTGTGTTTCTGATGTCTTTTATTATTTTCATAAACTGAATTGGTTTGTAATGTGAGGGCTCAACAAATTTGTGTTACTGGGAACTAGCTAATACAGATTTTGGGACCCACAATATTATAAACCACTTCAGTGGGTGAAAATAATCCACATAAAAAAAAAAGATCAGAAACACAGAAAAGGAACAAATGAATTCAGCATGCTGGATGGATGAGGCATGTGCAACGTAACTAAAGGGCTACTAATTATACCAAAGAGCAAGGCTAGCATTTGTAAGTGGCCTGTCCACCTTGATGAATGGATTTTTTTTCATACACGGGAACATTGGTCTGCTGAAATAGAACTGTAAATTTCCTGACCAAAATAAATATAATATTCTGTAAAGAAGAATTTCGTGAATAAGTTCTGTTATTCCAATTATTCTAGTTGCTGGGTAATTTCAGCCTGTATTGGAGCAGACTACTCCTGGAAGAATTTATGTTTTCTCCATGCATGAGATGTAGGCTGGAGGTATACCCCCACACCACAATATTTAAATAAATCTAGTATCTTCGCCCACATTATTATACAGTATATTCAATATACACCTCTGAACCTTATTGAAGCAGCAGGATATGAAAGGATAGCAAAGGGTAGGAATCCCTCTGAATCAGAAGTAAATTATATGATGTAACATTGCTATGGAAATGATTCTCCTAGCATTCCACTACAGGGACATAGCTTGTAGTGCAGCCCTAAATCAACTCTGGCATGACTGGGCCCTTTTCCACTCTTTCTGTTGGTTCAGTCTTGATTGTCCTCCCCATTCCCACTACTACTCTTTATACACCTCTCTCAGTCTCCTCCCCAGAGAGCTACTGTCTCTCCTGTTGCATGGTCCTCTCTGATAAATTCTGGTTTTCTCCCTCACCTGCTCCCTCCACTTTCTCCTTACTTACTTGCTCCCTCCAAGGAACATTGCCTTATGCTCTTTCTCCTTTCTTTTTCAAGATCTCTGTTGGATGGACTAATTTCTCCTACAGACTACTCCATCTCTAGTCCATCATTCTCCTCTTCATCTGGTCCTCACCTCTCCGCTGCCATAAAACTCCAACTCTATCACAACTTTAAGCATGTCTGTTCCTGTACATAATTCTCAAGACTCTGTCCTCAATTTCCTACATGCCGATAGTTTATTTATCCCTTTTCCCACCCCTACCTATCCTCTGGTTTTGTTCTTCCCAATAACAGTTTTGCTGTTGGCTACCAACAATAAATGCCTCGCTATCTGTGTTCTGTCACACAATGTGGTCCACATTGTAAAGTAAAGTATTTTACCATCCTGTTTTGCAAAATGTTATATCTGCTGTATATTTATTATTGTTATATTAATTTGTTGTTTTTTTGCAATTGTATGGTTTCCTGCCCCTTACCCTAGGAGGCACTGCAAATGAGCTGATTCAGCTCCAAACCATTTAACAGCTCCATATGTATTAGCTTTATGATAGATTGATTGCACAGTCCCTTGGTCTCTTTGACTATATTTGTTACAAATCTGTTGTATCGATTTCACTGCACTTCCTAATTTTAATTGTATTATCTATGTGTGATTAACTGTTGCATTGGCTCTGTAACCTATTTTATCAATATTATGTATCCAGCATTCATGTATATGTATTTTGTTCCTGTTATGGCAATTGTGTATGTATCCTTTCCCACATGTACCCTCTCCCCAGGACTTACCATGAGATGAGCAATTTTGATTCCTCACTGTGATTTTCTGGTGAAACTTTTCAATAATAAATAAAAGTGTGCCTTATTGAAAAGTTATTTAAATAAATCAGTGCAGTAGCAATCCTACAGTAATATTTTTGGATGTAATGTATGTCCATAATCAAATTTGATATAACAGTGACATGTAGAAGACTGGGCAGGCAAGATGGACCTTAATATTCCATCACCAGACTACTATGTTATTTTGTATGTTACAAACATGTAATTTAAGTATATTCAAGGTAAAATTGGATAAGTAGTTTGTTGAAAATATCCCATTAACCATGATCTCTAAAACTGGAAAATCATATTAAACAAATCTTACGATAAGAAAAGGCAGTGGGAGCTGGCTCGCCAGCATAATGATAGAGGTACTGTTTGTGATGCTAATGACCTGGGCTCTGGAATGAGCTCAGAATATCAGACAGCTGGCTGGGAGGTAGGCTGAGTGTCCCATGGACAGCTTGCCTCCCTCTGGGGAGGGGATCATTTGCACCTGCCACAAGGGTGACTCCCAGCGGAGGCTGGGAGAACACAGGCTGGGACCTCCCAAATGGGAAAGGGAATGATGGTGACATTCAGGAGCGTGCAGCATGCATGCTGATGCACTGACATCATTGCACATCTATGTTCCCCAGGGAAACAAAGTCTGAAAACTCCAGTGGCTGATGAATAATGATGCCAAGAGCCTGCACCATCCCAGCACACTCTGGGATGCCGGAGTCCAGATTAGCATCTTGGTTCTCCCACCGGTTCCACATCATAATGGTGATCACCAAAGGGTTATAGCTATTTGGGAGAATGTACATAGCTGAAAATAAGTAACAGCAATGTACACTCACAGTGACTACAAAACTGGGGATCATGCTCAAGAACCAAAACTGGCACCATCCCAACCCCAGTCTGCCACCCTACCCACCATGACAGACGGCCAGCTTGGCAGCCGACCACTGCACTACACCCCACATACTCCTCCCCTTCTGCCCATCGCAGGTATGATTCCCCCAATGCATGTGTATAAATGTACATCCTGTCACCATGGTTGCCCACCCTGGTAGTCCTGTCGCTACCCTACCGGTAGCCCAGAACATAGGCACCATGACTGAGTCACCCTTTTGCAGTCACTCAGTCATGGTCACTGGATTCACAGGATACCCTCCCCCTTAGGGCTGGAAGGGGAGCCCACCATGGGGTGTGTCATGGTCTCCCAGAATGCCGTAATCCTAGGGATGCCATGGTGGTGAACCTGAAAGGGTCCAGGGCTGAGAGGGATACATCCCCGCCAGTACTGCAGGTGCCAAAACAGAATTGATAAAAAAAGAAAAAGAAAAGGGAGTGGTGCAAAGCAACACAATCTTGAAGTAAAAGCTGCAAATGAGAGGGTCCTGCAGTGAGAGCTAGAAACAACAGAGAGAGCCATGGTGGTGGGCCTTGAGACTACAGTGTATGAATATTAAGGTTGTCCTCCAATCTCCCAGCTGGTGAGGATCTACTTTTAGTAGTTTGGTTAGAGCTGCTGCCTTTAGGACTCAGGGTCTCTGGTCTGGTACCCAGCAAGGACTGGTGGAGTATCTACAGAAGTACGGCTAATGCATAGAACTAAGAGGTCAAAATTACAACTACATGGGGGCATGGCTTGGCTGAGCTGAAGATGGCTGCTTAATTCTGTTGCTCCTGGGTTCACCAACTATCATCATCCATCCTTCTCTACCCAGACATTCATTCTCTGCCAAATACTGGGTCTTTACTCTACCTGCATCAAAGTTCAACTCTGTAGTATTTTTGCTATCTCGAGTTATAGAATTTTATATCTGCAATCAGACAGCTGCTCTGTTTTCGGCCTGCAACAATGGCTGACCAACCTTTGCATAGCAGCTCTCTCAACAGAATTGAATCAATGTTTCAGCAACTAATCAATGAGTTAAATGACTTAAAATAACCTCACAACCAAATGTTACTAATGTACAATTGCTTGGCCAAAAATCTCTGCTACAGAAAGTAAAACAATTCAAAATGAAGGCTCTATTATGGATCGGAAAGCTACAATCAGGGAGCAGGATAGAATTATTAAAAATCTTCAGGATAAAATTGATGACATCGAAAACAGAAACAGGCGTAACAACCTTAGATTTCTGGGATTTCCTGAAGGGTGAGCTCAGAGACTACCAGCGCACTTCTGAAACATGCACTCCAATGTTGCTTAAACTTCCACCCACCAAGACCTCACTATTGAGAGATCTCATCGTACTTTAAGCCCAAGGCCTGGTCCTACTCAAAACCAAGGCCTATCATCGCCAGATTTCTGAAAGCAAGGCAAGTGGGTACGCTTACTTGGCAGGATCATAAAATATCAATTTTAGAGATTTCTCAAGAGAACTATCTAATAAACGAGACTTTACAATCCTAACAAAACTGTTTTGCATCAGCGGGTATTAAGTTTGCTCTATGCTACCAGCCACAATGCGCCTATTTCTGAACGATTCATTTAAAGACTTTCACACACCTGAAACTTTATCAGCGTTCTCAATATACCTCAAACTACACATACCATAGCCATTGATTGTGCTGCAGTCGATCTAAATATTGACCCGAATTCCTCTCAAGAGGTCCGACAGTCTCCAGCGACGTCTTTGAAACTAATCAAAAACTATAGAGAACCTGCACAAACCGCAACTAAAACTTCAGCTCCTGCCAGAGTTTCAACGCGCATACAAGAAAAAAGTCTGTTCAATCTCTGCATTCTAAACACTTGTGTTGCTCTAATGATACTCCTTCAACGCCGGACTTGCAAACCAAAAAGCATGTTGACTTCTCTACCCCTCTTGCGTTGTCTAATAAATACACTCCACTCTGTGAAGATTCACTCTCATCTCATGAAGAACTTGAGAAGATGACTTAGATCCACCTGCTGATACCCATGCAATGCCTTGCCTAATACCAATTCACCTGACTCCTCTTGGGCAGAGCTGGTATCTAGCTCCCCATCTAAATCAGCAGAACCTCCCAAAAGAAAAGAAAGGGGAAACTAAAGAACAGAATCCATAATACTGCTTCCCAAATGAATAATCGATACAAGCATTGACTGATACGAGGTTTTGATATTATTTCAGAATATCTTTATTAAGCCCCGAAATCTCATACTAAAATATGTAATACTATTACACCCAGCGGTTTGACTGAGTAAGGCTGTAAACTGCGCGAATTTTAGGGGCTGTATTCAAAGTTTCTCTTTTTTTTTGCTTACCTGAAGTGCATCTGCATCTCTTAACACACCTTGAACTGCACCTGTTACATCTGTTAACTGTGCTGCATTAGATCTAGTTATTGCCCGAATCCCTCTTAGGAGGACTGGCTTTCCAGCTATCGCCTATGAAAATAGACAGGAACTCAGAGAAACCTGCACAGTTTACAACTAATCCATCTGCTCCTGCCCAAGCCTCTGCAGTCAATGAGTATGAAAGAAATTTGCTGCTTTCTACATACCAGACACTTCGATGCTGGAATAACATCCCCTCATTGTTCTACTCAGAGTCTGTAAACATGTTGGCTTTTCCACTCTTCTTGCGCTGTCTAACAGGTGTGCTCCACTTCATAATGTTTCATTACCACCTTCTGAAGTGCTTCGTGAGGATGACTAGGAGCCACTTGCTGATGCCCTCACAAATCTGCTGCCTACATTTAATTCCCTGTCTCCTCCTGGGCAGAACTGGTGGCTGATTCCCCATACCCCTGAAAAAGAAAACTAAGGGAGGCTGAAGAACAAGTAATTAACACTGTTTATCGGTGCAGAACTGTAAGGTGCATTGTTTGCCATGTGTTTCTGACTTTGTGTGTGAACATTTATGTGAGCTCTTTACTTCAATATCACATTTGGTTACTCCTTTTTCTTTTTTTTCTTTGTTCAAATGCAATGCCTATCTTAACTTGTTAGCCTATCACATTCAATGGGTTTGGTCATATCAAGGCTGTAAATCGATTTGAAACTTAGGGGCTGTATTTTTCAATGAATAGAATTTACAAGTATATTCTTGCTGAACTTATCTAAATGTGTAAACCTATTTACACGGCTATACACAATTTTTTTTTCCTTAGGTCTTTCCCAGGCCCATAGGTGTTCTACTAGCTATCAGCTTATCAATAAAATAAAAAAGTGAAACATAAAACATAGCATAACGCCATGTATGTTTAGTACATTTAAAGATTCACTTTCACTTTATGGCAAGTGCTATATACATATATTTACATAGTGGTTATCTATATATCTTTTAAGTGTACCTACTACTTTAAGTTAATAGCACACATATATCACATATCCATTCTTTAATAAGGTTATGTGGATGTCTACATATCTTATAAGCCTTTATCTTCTGGATTATGCTGTTTAGTGATATGTGATGTTATATTGGCATACTATCCTTTTTATTGAACTAATATGATATAGTTCAACATGATTACCATGTCTGGTTTTATTACCACTTTAAAAATGTTTTTTGCATTGTTTGGTATGATGTTTATTGGTCTTTCCAGGGTTCTAGCTTAACTACTTGAGTTCTAGTCATAATAATTACTTATAAGATATTGCTACACATAGTTAATACCTTAGGAATATAGCGTGTTGCTTTTTCTAAGTGTTATCTACATTTTACACCCTAGTAGTGTGGTAGAGAGTCTCTGGTATGTGTACCGACTCCTATCTCTACACTTCCACAAATGTTCTTACTGTAATATACAAGTTTTTGTTGTTTCTATGAATATTCTCTACCATTTTATCCCTGTATTTCTCTTTAGTGAGACTCAATAGATATATTTATCATATTATTTTGAATCCATATATTCTAGGGATCCTGCTCACATGTGTACAACCTATTCACCTGCCTTTAGAACCTTTGACATTCTCTGACTTAGTTTTTATGAGTCCCTCATTCCGATATGGAGAAAATCAAAACTGCCATCATAGAGAAAACAAGCCTTTGTGTGAAACAGATAAAGAAAACAAAGTGGAGTAAAACCACTATGGTTCTCAAAAGAGGTGGCAGGAAGGTTAAGGAGTAAAGGCTGCATTCAAAAAGTATAAGGAATCACAGAAGGAGCACAACAGGGAACTGTATCAATTAAAGCAGAAAGAAGTGGGGAAAGCCGTCAGAATAGCAAAAGCCCAAACCGAGGAAAAAATAGCCAATTCAGTTAAGAAGGAGGATAAAACCTTTTATAGGTACATTAGGGAGCATAGAAAGGTTAAGGGAGGAATAGTGAAGATTAATAAGGGAGAGGGGAGGTGGGCAGAGGGAGACAGTGAAAAGGCAGAGTTACTGAATGAATACTTTTGCTCAGTATTGACAAAAGAAGATGAGAAGAAGTTACTTAAACCAGACAATAGAAGCACTCTGGGTAAGGGGGTTGACACCAGTCCATTTACAGAAGAAAGAGTCCTGAAAGAACTCCTAAAACTCAAGGTGGACAAAGCAATGGGGTCTGACAGGATTCACCCCAGAATCCTAAAAGAACTAAGGGAGGACCTAGTGACACCACTGACCACACTTTTTAACAAATCATGGGAGGATGGGGTGGTACCTGAGGACTGGAGGAGGGCAGATGTGATTCCCCTTCACAAAAGTGGGAGCAAGGCAGAAGCAGGAAACTACAGACCTGTAAGTTTGACCTCAGTGGTAGAGAAAATGATGGAATCACTTGAAAGAAAGAATTGTTGAGTACCTAGAGGCAGGGCACAGGACCAAAAGCAGCATGGATTTACAGCAGGAAGGTCATGTCAGATGAATCTAATAGATTTCTTTGACTGGGTGACCAAAGTAATAGACCAGGAGGGGCTGTGGATATGGCCTACCTAGACTTTAGCAAGGCATTTGACACAGTCCCACACAAAGATTGATAATCAAGTTAGCCAGCCTGGAGTGGGTCCCAGGGTGGTAGCCTGGGTAGCAAACTGGCTGTACAACAGGACACAGAAGGTAATAGTGAATGGAACACATTCCAGAAAGGGGGTCACTAGTGGAGTACCTCAGGGCTCAGTACTAGGTCCGGGTCCTCTTAACATCTTTACAGGTGACATTTCAGAGGGTCTGAGGGAAAGGTATGCTCTTTGCAGATGACACAAAGATCTGTAACAGAGTTGATACACAAGGGGGTAGAAAGGATGAGAAGGGACTTGGCAAGGTTGGAGGAATGGTCAGACATATGGCAACTTAGAGTCAACGCAAAGAAGTGCAAAAGTAATGCACCTGGGAAACAAAACCCAGGAGAAGAGTACACAATATCAGGGAGGTACTAACAACAACAAAATGGAAAGGGACCTGGGGGTAGTCATATCAGATGATCTAAAGGTGGGCAAACAATGTGAGAAGTCAGTAAGGAAGCAGGGATACTGGGATGCCTAGGAAGGGGCATCCAAGTAGAAAAAGGGAAGTGGTTTTCCTTCTGTACAGAGAGTTGGTGAGACCCCATCTGGAGTACTGTGTGCAGTTTTGGAGACCTCATCTACGCAAGGACATAGACAGGATGGAAGCAGTCCAGAGGAGGGCAACTAAAATGGTGCAGGGTCTGCATCAGAAACCATATGAAGAGAGACTGAGAGAGCTTAATATGTATACCCTTGATGAAAGGAGGGACAGGGGGACATGATGGAAATGTTCAAGTACCTCAAGGGAATCAACAAAGTCCAGAAGGGTAGCATCTTTCAGAAAAGAGGTGTAAGAACAAGGGAGCACAATTTAAAGATAGAGGGGGACAGTTCAGGGGTAATGTGAGGAAAATTTTTTTCATGGAGAGAGTGGAGGACGCATGGAACTACCTTCTTGGAGAGGCTGTGGGGTCTCAAATAGTAGAGGAATTCAAACATGCATGGGACAGACATAAGGCAATTATAGTGGGGGGTGGCAGGAAGTAGGCTGTTGGTTAACTAAAATCTGCAGCTTATCCAGTAGGTAGAGAAATGGGCAGACTGGGTGGGCCAAGTGGTCCTTATCTGCCATCAAAGTCTATGTTTCTATGTTTAAGAATGCATGGGATAGGCACAAGGGAATCTTAGTGGAAAAGAAGGGGGAGGGGGAAGAGCCAGAGAGTAATTTGATCTGCAGTGATACTGTAGGGAGTGAACAATGGGCAGACTAGGTGGGCCAAGCAGTTCTTATATGTCATCAAATTCTATGTTTCTGTGTTTCTAGCTATTCAGAATTGTCCTATATACAATAGCCGTGGTGAAGGCAATTTACAATCCACACTAAAATGCACTTGATTTTGACAAGCTGCCCTTTTTGATTAGGAACAAAAGAGACAAAGATCTGCATTAATAGTATGTGGTCCTTAATCCTGTACAGGTAAAACCTAAAGACCCTCTTAACATCCAATGAGTGGAGAGTCCTTTGTCCCTCATTCTGAAGACTGGCAAAGTAGATACAGTAGGAAGAATTATAGCTAATGTTGTGCAAAACTGGAAAATTTCACCTGGCAAAATATTTCATGGAATGTGCGCATTTCGTGAAACATTTTGCAGGGCAAAATTTCACCCACGGAGCAGGTGAAATGTTGCCCTCAACCTGGTGAAATTCACCCTTCGCAGGTGAAATTTCTCCACCCACGGGCAAAATTTCGTCACTACTTGGGTAACTCCCACTCTGACCCTGATCCATACTTTTGGGAAGAAGTCTAGTTGTACTTCATTCTGGCAGATGTCCCACATTCCAAGCTGGAGTGTATGATAGAGAGGGTGGTTACAACCATGACTTTCAAAAGGTGAATAAGGGGATATGTGATGGTAAGGGGTTTTGATATGTGTAATATCTCAACGAGTGGCAAGTGAGCTCGGGATTATCATGAATGGCTCCACATAGTAGATCCACAAGTGATTTTTCCGACCTGACTTACCTTGAGTTGGGATGTTATACATATCAAGTCCCTTATCATCACATATCCATTTTATACAATAGGGTCTTTTTAGTTTTATTTGTATTTATTCACTTAACTTGTAGAGTTTTTGTGGTGCCTGTGTTTTCCTGTCTTCTTCCGCAGCGTTCAGCTGCTAGAGTATGTGACGCAGAGAGAGTAGTCATATTTTGTGCTGATGTGTACACAGTATATTTATCTGGCGCGTTTTCTCACTGTGTACATGTCAGCTTCCTGATATAAGTATGCGGTGAGTTTACTAGTATTTACTTGGCAGCATATCACTAAACCCCTATTGTATAATAAATGTTTAATGCACCTTGAATGGCTCCTCTTTATTGCACTCTCAAACTCTGAATTTGTAATATTTAATTAAAGTTCTTGAATGCACTGCATTTTTGGACTTTGTTCTTTGAGAATAGATGCTTTCACCCACCTTTGATTCCGAAAGCACATAGTCCTGTGTTCTGTGTTCTACATTCCTGCTGCAGAAAGACTCCCTGGTGTCTAAGGGTCCCTCCCCTTCCCGGTCGATCACTGGCCAAATTGAAGAACCCTCCCCCAGTCACCCATGACCCTGGCCCCAATCTTTGAAAAATCCCTCCTGTCCCTGGTGTCTAGTGGACCCCCACCTCACCTGTCTTCAGTCAGATGGCGCCCTCTGCTCCCTCCCAGTACCTAATCAGGCTATCCGGCAAGCCTCCACTCACCCCATGGCTGGCAGCCCGACTGAGGTGCTTCAATGAATGAGCATGTACTTGTACAAGCACGCGCTCATTCATTGAGGCACTCAGTCAGGCTACCGCCATGGAGGTGAGTGGAGGGCCACGCTGGTAACCCAATCAGGGTACGGGGGAAGTGGGGTGGGCACTATCTGACTGAAGACAGGGTGGGGTCCACTAGACACCAGGGATAGGGAAGGGATTGCTTTTTTTTTTAAAAGATTGGGGGCTGGGGTCATTGGTGACTCGGGGGTTTCTTCAGTTTGGCTGGATGGTCGGAGAGGGACCACTAGACACCAGGGAGGTAACAACGTGCATTTGCAGGTGAAATTGTGGGTGAAATTTTGCAATTTCACCACAATTTCGTGATGTATTTAGCATGACTTACTTGCTGATTTCACAGCAATTTCACCAGTGAAATAAAATTTTGCAGCATCTCTAATTATAGCTTGATTAAGGATGGAACTCGGACACCACTTTTGGCAGAAACTTGGGGTGTGTACAGAGAACTACCTTACCTTTATGGAAAACAGTATACAGAGGATCTGTGACCAAAGCATGGATTTCAGATACTCTGCATGCAGAGATAACAGCTACAAGAAATGTAACTTTCCAAGTTAGAAACTTCATGTCAAAAGTTGTAATAGGCTCAAAGAGCTTGCAAGGATCATAGCCAGCATAAGGTTGAGATCCCAGGAAGATACCAGCTTCCTGATGGGGGGCTTTGTGTGCAGGATGCCCCTGAGGAACCTCTTAAATATTGGCAGCTGTGCCAAAGAGATGGTACCAATAGGTTCATGGTATGCTCATATAGCACGACAGTAGGTGAACCTTAACTGTGGAATACTGCAGGCCAGCATCAGAAAGGTCCAGCAAGTATTCTGAAACTTTACAGGTGAACACCTGAAGGGTCTGTGGGGTTTGGAACACCAGATGGAAACTCTTTTCCACTTGGCTGTGTATTTCTTCCTGGTGGAAGGTTTACATGCAACCAAGAGTATTTCAGAGACCTTCTGAGATACTTTAAACCTGTTCACTTCTATCTCTTCAGGGATCAGGCCTGAATGTGAAAGGAGCACCGCAATAAGTGGAGTAGCTGACCCTGCATCAATAAGTCCATCCAGAGAGGTAGAATCCTTGGTTTGCTGACTAATAGTTAATTTGACAGAGGAAACCATGTTTGCCGAGACCAGCAGGGAGTCACTAGGATCATATTGCCCCATGTGCCGCCAACTTGAACACTCTATGGATGAGAGTGATTGGAGGGAATGCATACAGGAACAAGTTTTTCCATGGCTGTCTGAATACATCTTGGCAGAAAATGCCAGGTCCTGGATTTCTGGAGCAGAATCAAAGCAATTTGGCATTGAGTGGGGGTGCAAAATAAGGTCCACATCTAGGGTGCCCCCCCCCCCACTCATTGAACAGCAATCTTACAATGTCTGGTGATCTGTCTCTGTTTGACTTAACTTGTCTGCCAGAGTGTTCTGGACTTCTGGAAGTATAGTTCTATGGAGCAAGATCGCCCTGCTCCAGGCACAATTCCCACACTATCATTGCCTCCCTGCAGAAAGGGTAAGAGTGTGCTCCTCCTTGCTTGTTGATATAGTGCATAGCAAACTTGTCCATCTGAAGAAGGATTGTCTTTTGACTCACCAAGTCCACTAGAGCTGTCAAACCCTATAGAACTGCACACATCTCTAACACATGTGTGTGGGGATGTGTTTGTGAGGAGGCCTAGATATTCTGAGTCTGGAGACCCTATACATAGTTAGAGTCACCTCTTACTCTAGTCAGGAGAAGGGGAAGCCCTGAAGGAGGCTTTCCTCCACTGATCACCACATCAGGGACCTCACCAGTGGTTCGGTCATATGAACATACGAAGAAGCCAGCAGAAGAAGGCCATTTGGTCTATCAAGTCTGCTCATATTGCACAGTCCACAGCTTGAGCTACTGTCCCTGCTCTCCCTCTCCACTCCTCCCATCCTCCCTACTCACGATCCTTACCTTTCCCCTATGCCTATCCCAGCTTCTCTTAAAGCTGCCCAATGTCTTCAATGACCTCCTTTGGCAGTGTATTCCAAGTGTCCACTACCCTCTCAGTGAAGAAGTGCTTCCTGATCTCCCTCCTAAACCTCCCACCCTCCAGCTTAAGACTGTACCACCTCGTGTTATGGTTGCCACTCAGCTTAAAGAGGCTCTCCTTATCAGTCTTATTTATTCCTTTCAAGAACTGAAGGTCCCAATCATGTTCCCTCTCTCCTGTCTTCCAGGGAGTACATGTTCAGTGCCCTCAACCTCTCCTCATATGCCTTACTCTGCTGACCCGCTATCATTTTTGTAGCCCTCCTGTGACCTTATCCAGCAGGTTAATGTCCAGTTTGAGGTGTGGCACCAGTACTGAACTCCATACCTAAATGAGTCCTTACCAGTGATCTGTACAAGGGTAGCATAACCTCCTCTCTCCTACTACTGATGCCCCTAGATATGCATCCCAGCATCTTGTTTGCCTTTCCTGCTGCTTTCTTGCACTGTGTGGAGTGCTTCAGGTCACTAGTGATCATCACTCCCAGATCCTTCTCCTCTTCTGATGCAGATACTCAGACTCCACCCAGGTTGCACTCTGTCCTGGGATTCTTGGCTCCAATATGCATAACTTTGCATTTTTTGGCATTGAAGCCAAGCTGCCAGATCATGGACCACTTCCCCAGCTTTTTCAGATCTTTCTGTAGGTCCTGTATCCCTTCAGCTGTGTCCACTCTCCTGCAAAGCTTGGTGTCATCCATGAATAGACACATGTTGCCCTTAATGCCATCCCCAATGTCACTGATGAATATATTGAACAATACCAGCCCCAGCACAGAGCACTGTGTGATCCCACTGGGTACCTCTCTGGTTCCAGATAACTCTTCTCCCACAACCACCCTCTGGGTTCTGTCCCTCAGCCAGTTTTCCACCCATCTGGCCATCTTTTCCCAAACCCTGACATCCACCAACTTCCTGATCAACCTTTTGAGGGGCACATAGTCAAAGGCCTTGCTGAAATCAAGATAGAGGATGTCTACTGCTTGGCCCCTGTCTACTGTCTTAGTGACTCAGTTAAAGAAGTCAATCAGATTTGAATGGGATAATTTTGATGGTGTGATACCTGTGACCACTGGGTACTGAGCATCCACCGAGCTGTCTCCATGTGCAGCCTTGCTAGAGGCACTGTGAACATTGAGGAAGCTATTAGGCCTAGCATGTATTGCATGGAGTGGGCTGGCCCAGTCTTGGGTTCCATGTTGTAGCATGACATGTCAAGATTGCCCATAGTCTACTATCTGGAAGGAAAGTCCAAGCCTGGGTCATGTCCAGAACTGCTTCTATGAGGGCTCACTCCAGCTAAGTCTTTGTGGGGTTCAGCAGGACTTCCATAGATGCTTGGAACTGAGAGGCAGTGGCCACTGCCTGCTCCATCTCCTGTCCGTCAGTCTTGAAATGAGCCAATCTTCAAGATATGGAAAGACTTGGAGTCCTAGCTTTCTGAGGTACACTTCAAGTGCTTCAAAGCACTCTATAAACACTTGCAGCACTGAAGAAAGCTTAAAGTGTAGGACTCTGAATTGGTAATGTTGTCTTTCCACTCAGGACCAAAGATACTTGTGGTGACTGGGGTGCCCCAGTACGTGTTAGTGTGTGTCCTGAATATCCAGTGATGTTAGCCAATCCTGATGTTTCAAGTAAGGTAGAAAAGATACCAAGGAAACCATTCTGAACTTTTCTTGAACTATTTCTTTTTTCAGTTTCCTGAGGATGAGAATTGGGAACATGTTCACTGATTTCTCTGGTACCAGGAAGTAGTGAGAGTAGAACCTGATTCTGATCTGACTCTGGCACTATTTCTGCTGACCTTTTTCTCCGAAGGACCACAGTCTCCTGTTCCAGAAGCTCTTACATGTAAGCTGAATGGGGGAGTTGCCATTTGGGAGGATTGTCTGTCAGGTTTTCCAATAATTCTAGTGAGTATTCCTCTCAGATGATCCTTAGAACCAACTTGTCCATCGAGGTGAATTCCTACTGATGGTAAGACTGAGTGAAGTGTCCCCCTACTGTACAGAAGTGGACTGCCTCGGGCAGCTGAAGCAGACCTGGACCAGAGCTACAGATAGTGACACTGAGTGCTTTTGTCACATGTGTCTTCAACTGTGCTGTCTTATGGGTCTGGGATAAGCTAGGATCTGTTGTTTTGAGCTCTCTTGCCCCTATCTCAGAAAGAAAGCTTGTTGTGAAAAGAATCATGTCCTCTACCCCTTTGTGGGTTAGAGGGATCCAACCTGGAGGTCTTAAGAGTCACTTTTGTTAGTCTTTTTATGAGAATACTCTACCTGCTGTCCAAACAGATAAGAGCCATTGAAGAGCACATTCATGATCTGTTGTTGGATGTCTGGGGTGAAGCCAGCAGTCTGCATCCTAGAATGCCATCTGATGCATATACCTGCAACAATGGAGCAAGCTGCTGCATCAAAGGCATCCATAGTGGCTTTAAGCAGGTGGTTGTTAGATTCTATCCTTGTTTAACAGAAAATAGCATCTCTTGTTCTGCCTCTGTGTCTGACAAAGCCTCTGCCAGAGACTTAAACTTGCACCAGAGGGCATACTTATTCTTAGAGAAGTGGCTCTGATAGCTAGGTGTCCTCATGCCAAGGATAGTCAGGCAGATCTCCACTTGTCCATGGTGTCTACCTTGCACAATTCCATGTTAGGGTGTGCAGTTATCCCTTTAGTAATATAGCTTTGTGACCTCATTAGGTACTATGGCTTTGTCATTCTCAGCCATAATAGCAATGGCATTCATTACTTGATGAGTAAAATACATGTACTTAGACTTAGGCACCACATATTTCTTGTCTGCCTGCTTGGGGACAGCTGCCACAATAGCAGGCATCCTCCAAGCAACCTCAAAGAGATTCTCCATGTCTGGGTGGATGGGGGGAACTAGAGAGACCAGGATATGAGGCATATTTAGAAACTCCAGTTGGAGGCACGTAACCTGGTCTATGGCTGCTGGCTCAAAATTCAATGCAGTGTGCATATTTCTGAGCAGAGTCTGAAGAAGATCCACCTGAGTTACAGTGACAGGAACCAGTTCCAGGTTCTCTGGACCATAGTATGAGTCATTGTCATCCTGATGGAGATGATGAGGTCAGGATCTGACTCATCTCTTTCTACTTCCTCCACACCTGTAGGGTAGTAATGATGAGGATGTTGAAAGGCCTACAGTGTAGGCTATAGCCTTGGCAACACCAATGACATTGGACCCAGCCTTGGATGGAGCCTTGGGAATGACACATTTAGTGGTGTTGAGGATGACCCTGAACTGGCCCTGAACGGCCATGATCCCTGCACTTGTGGCCCACGTGGCACCTTCAACAGTGCAGGCATCAACACCAAGGTAGACATCAAAGGGCCAAACTGCAGTTCTGGATGCAGCACCACCAAGAGTGCCAGTGATCCCACTGGTTCTGAAGGCACTGGCAGTGGCACCTGTGGCTGCCCCATTCCCAGAGGGGTTGGAGGTAACACCATAGGTGGGGCAGGCATTGGAGGCACCAACAGCAGCCCCAGCCTGAAGTCTGGAGTCAGAGTCAGCCTTGCACCTAAGTCAAGCAGCACCAAAGACAGTGCTCAGTCCACTGACCCTAAAGGCCAGGAGCCAGCACCAACAATGGTGCTGCTTCACATGCATGCTGCACCTACTGCTCCATAAGAGTTGCTCAGTGGTGAACCTGCCCACCAGAAAGTCCCCTCTATTAGACAGATAGGGGGTCCGGGATGGAGACCTCAACCTCACAAGCCCAGGCATCCCTTTTGTCATTGGGGATGATGGTGGGGTACCTAGGTTCACAAAAGTCGATTAGAAAATGGGCAGGCAGAATTCTCCTCTCTGATTGGCTAATGACACCAAGTCACTGGCTTGGTATCAGGCAACAGAGACCGGGTAATAATGAGTCCCAGTCTCTGCTACCTGATTACCTAGAAATATCACTGTGGCCATGGAATTTTCAATTTCAAATAGTCTCCATTTTTTCTTTTGCTTAGCGAGATACACCTCCCAAAGTGCTTCTTTTCTTGTCCAGTAGCAAACCAAGATTAATGCCACTGACAATGTCTACCATGCTCCTATCTTTTGTTAATTCTTTTACTGTGCTACAGGGCAAAAAGAAGTTTTTAAATTACTTGTACCAGTAGCACAGCGCTTACTTGTCAGCGTATCAGCTCTATTCTTTCTTCAAGTGTTGTTCGATTTCGCTGCCAAACTCATTTCCATTCTCATAGGCAAACCTGAAGGGTCCACCATCTCATTTTCTGATTGCAGTGTGCTGGAAATTAAAACAAAAACAACACCCATATTGCACTCCTGAGAGGAGGAGGGGCAACAGACAGTTGCTAAGGAATCACGCTGCTCCTCAACCTCCAATTCTTTTCCTTGCATTCAACAGCTACCATCTGTGGGAATTAGTTGTGGACCACATGCTGTGCTCTTAACACTGCAGCATTGCCATCTCCACATCACATCATGAGAAACCACCACTCCTCAGCTTGACTCTCCCAATGTAAGTACCCCATGGAAAAAATGGAAACCAGCTAGCAGAGAAATGGTAAATGACGAAATGACTGCTACTCCCACACACAGTAGCTGTACCAGAGTTAGCCGCAGTCTCTCTTTTTCTTGGTCACCTGCCCACCACCACCACTTCTCACCTTGACTACCAGTTTCAGTACCTCATGTAAAAAAAACAATCACAGCAAGCATAGAAATGTACCTTTTTTTTGCAGCCACTCTTTTCCTCTCAGTTCCCTAAAGTTACTTAGTAACTCCATAGTGCCGCCCCCACCTGCAACCTTTCTAGCTCAAACTCAGTCCCACCCCCATCTGCAAACTTTACAGCTCAATCTCAGAAGCTACTACACCATACAATAAAACTAAGACATGGAATGGAAAAATAAATAAAAAAAAAACAGTGTTTTAGCAATTTTTACTGTGTGTGTGTGTGTGTGTGTGTATGTGTGTGTGTGTGTGTATAGCCACATCAACCACCTCCAAAGTCACAGCTAATGAGCTAAACATAATTATAATGCAGGTGGAGGAACTATTTTACTACAAAAACTTAATTTAAACTATTTTTTTAATTAACATTTTTTAATTAAATGTTTTTGTTTACAGTGCCCATTTTCTAAGTGCAATAATACCCTCTCAGGGTGGGCAGTATTATGCTATATCAAACCTTCCAGGGGCTATAAGGCCCTCCACTTGAGGTGTTAGGCTTCATTTTGCCCCTGGGTGGTCTGGTATAGCACAATACCACCCACCCTGTTGAGTATTATTGCTTAAGGGTCGCATAGCAGAAGAAACAGAGTCTCCCATTGCAGCAGCCTGAGTCCACGTTCACACTCAGCTAGCCTGCACAGCAGCATGAAGTGCTGCCATGTTGATCCATTGGGAGGCAGAAATACTACATTTATGACAAAAAGCATCAGCATAACATTTGTTCTTTTCATTTTCTTTCATTCCTAAACTAATGTATGTTGCTTTGAAGTTTTTTAAAAAATTGAAGCTTACTGTGTGTTGTAAAGTGTTGCTTGCCATCAGAAATGTATGCTAGCACCACCCTAATACATTTTCAGTTTGAATCTGGTAAGTATAAAAAGGTAACCTCAAAAGAAGAGATTTAAAAATGCTAGCGCTGGCCATATTTATGACTTGGGTCATTAATTACAGAAATAGTAATGCAAGTTGTTTTACAAATATCTAACAGAATTAAAATTAACTGATGATGACTCTATATCACAAATACATTATTGCTATAAAACTACATGATGACATTTTTGCCAATGAATAAATACTTTACTGCTGCTTTAACTATACTGAGTGATCCCAGGTTTGAATCATCCACACACTGGAGTGACCTTAGACCTCCCATCTATAAATTTGGAAAAATCTGAACTGGAATGGAAACAAGATGTTGCATCTCAGCTGGGCTACATGGGTTAATAAACTGTAACAAAAAATCTGGAGAACTTACTCTGGTAATTAGAAGTTACTTCCTAGAGCTCAGTTGCACAATCTGATCAGGAGGTTTGTCATCAGATACAGAAAATAAGGAAGAAATATTCAGATATGCGTATTGTAATATTAAAATGTAATTCTCACTGCAAAAGTTAAAAGAAGATATGACATTAACACAAAACAGGGTGTGTCTTAACTCATTCTGTAAGAAATTTTGAAAGTGTCCAGTTGGGGTAAGCAATAAAAGATGAGAAAGGGAGGACACATACTTTAGTAGATCTATTATTGAACAATATTTTGTGGAATGATATAAGAAGGCATATAATATACTGTTGCTCTGAAATTCAGTTTGAAGGAAATCAGTTGGATCCATTTTAACAAAAAGCTCAATATCGCTTCAACAATTTTTGTAGCAGAAAAGAAAGCATGTTCAGAAAAAGAACTGTCTCATTACAAGAAGTGTTGTAGTGGGCAAAAAGTGTTGGCAACTAGAGAGGTACAGTATTCTGTCTTGATGGTTCCTCGTCTCAATTTTACAAGCATTTACAAAAAAAGCGCTAACCCCAAACTTGTTTAGAGTATTCAATAAAATAATATTACAAGGTACAGTCATGCCATAATAATAGCAATTATCCCATTGCTGCTTAGATCTAGGGAAGATTCCCTGGGATGTAGTATAATAGTTATAGGCCAATATCTCTTTCAAATGAAAATAAAACTGGAAGCAAAACCAGAAAGGACACCAGTATGTCCCTAAAAGCTTATAAACAATGTTGTATTTAAATGAACAGTATTTGCTACAAATAATGATGTCTTAAAGGCACACTGTCAGCTGTTTGGGTACTATTCAGCATTTTAATGCACATGGTGCCTATTGCAACCCTTTGTGTTACCTGAAGCCATGCCAGTCCCCTGACTGTCATAAAATGACTGCTTCTTATTATATTATGCTAAAAATAGAATTAGAAGTGGACTGACCTTTGCTGCCTCCCAATCCCGGCTTGTGTTCCTGAGGTCAAAGTGGCACAGAGGTGCAGTCAACTCATGCATGCATGAGTCTTACATTTTAAGTCATGTTATCTGAAAATATTTGACCTCAGGACGTGTATCAGAATTTGGAGGCAGTAAAATGTCAGTCTGCACCTAATTCTATTGTTAGCATATTGTACTAAGAAATAGTAATTTTATGACAATCAAGGAACTGACATCCTAACAATGCCTATCCTCTGACTATTTGGACCCAAATCATATATAGCCAACTCTTCTCTCTCCCTTGTATTACCATAGGTCTTCCCCCTCCTCCCTCTCCTTTCCTTCTCCCTAGCTCCTTTTATGTACCCAACCTCCTTCCTATTTTTTGCCTCATGAGCACATGAATGTCCTTTTAGCCTACTTCTAATGTGTCATATTGTCCCATGGCACTTACTCACCTGGTGTTTGAATGGTATATTGTCTATGCAGTCCTTGCTGATTCATACTGTTGTCATGACTTGTACAGCCCTTTTCATTGCACAAGCTATCATTTTTTTGTGCCGGTGGTTCTCTCATCCCTATGCCACTAAATGTTACGAACTCTCTTTGTAGTTACCTGATGTGTCACACTGTTATTAAGAATTGCAATATTATGCTATGTCCTTGTAATATGATTGCTATATAATGTTACTATGTCTTTTGCATATATGTACCCAGGACCACCTTGTAAATGAGTGCTGTCAATGATGTATTTACTCCTGGTAAAATAAAGATTGATTGATAGCTTCAGGTAACACAAAGGTTGCAATCGGCACCATGTGCATTACAATGCTGAATAGTCCCCAATCAGTTGACAATGTCCTTATTAAATATTGTCCTGCTTGTTCTATTTTCCCCTACTGTACTGTATTTTATTTTTATAATCCAATAAGCCAATGTTTCCACCCAAAAAAATACTTAATCAGAGGGGTATTATTACAGTTTATTAGAGGATACTATGTCCTCACCACCGTCAAATCCACGAATATTTTAATGCTAGATTTTGTGGTTATATATTGCTTCAGTCTAAACAAAATTAGTTACTATCAGGTCTTCTAATTATTGTTTAGCTTCTAAGGCACATCTTACACATAATATCCACATCTTCACAATGTGGCCATTATCCCTGTCTAATCATTATTTGCAATATGAATACAGTCTTTTTATTTTGAGGAATCTTATATTACATCAGTTATCACACTCATAATTATGTCTCAAAGATATGAACTGAAACCAAAGTCCTTGATAAGTACCAAAGGACCCCAATGGTGTGCAATCTATATATCCAGTAGATTTCTTGAAATTAAAGTTGTTTTTTTAATTCCAATTTCCTCTCGTAATCATTTTTTCCACTTCCTGCAGGCCCCACCAAAAATGTAATTGGCTAACTGCATGACCTTTTCAGTAAAATGATCCACCATCTGAATTTGGCCTGGCTCCTTACCGAGCACTCATGTTCAATATTCTTCATTCTTATGTATAAATGAATTGGAAACCTCTGGTCACTTAAAATATTTTCAGACGCAGAACAGGGTATGGATTCAAAGTGACTAAAGAAGAAGTTATGGGAGGGAATTATGTATACTGAATGGAAGGTAAATAAAAGTGTAAATTTCACATGGAAATAATTTTGAATCCAGGGGTGTGCAATAAATTGTTGCATATGCGAATGTCTTCCTAAAATAACCCTTTTTGATGATTAATTTTAAAGAAGCTCTATGCACATAGGCTCTTTAAAATGTAAAAGTCACTTTTTAAGTTATGGGCACATTTTACAGGCTGTACACATTAGAACTATGGTAATATAGAAATGGAGAGTACAGTATATATCAAATTTACCAGTTTAGGCTAAATTAAGGTCACTGCTGCTGTATGTATTTATCTCTCTTATTAATGTTTTAAAATGTCAATTGATAAACTGTACTCAGAATTTTTGATGCAAAGGCTAGTTGGCAGGATGTTCATAAAGGAGAGTGAGAAATTGTTCAGTATTTTATGGTTCTAATATTTACATCAGTAATACCCTCTGCAGTTTGTCAATATAGTACGGGCCACGTGGGTCTACTAGTCTAAGCTATAGAAATGCCTACTATGGGGCAAGTAATATGTCCTTTACTTTCACTTGTATGTGACTTTTAGAACCCAGTCATTTTCATTGTACTATGTAACAAGCAGTTATTTAAAGTAGTAGTGCAAGTTAGTGGTGAAACATGTGACCTATTTTCTTTAGCCAGTTTCAGATTGCTCTTTATTTCCTGTCTTCCATGCTACCTTTTATTTTCATTTGAGTCTGTTTTAGCACTATTCTTTTACATTTGAAATAATAAAAGGAGGGCTGCTTTTAATATGGCTTGGTCCAGGTTTCAGCTGTGTTTTCTGTTGTTTCGATGAGCATTATTTAACCTCATCTTCTTCTGACTATAACAAATTAGCATCTGATAGACACTGCTACCTGACATTATGGGGCAATAGGTGTATTGATCAGCTGAGAATACTTATGAAAACCTGGTCCAAGCCATATTAATGGGAGTGTTCCTTTCATTATTTCAAATGTAAAAATAAAAGTGCTAAAGCAGACTGAAAATCAGAAAAGAACGGTATCATAGAAGACAGGATGCAAAGGGCAATCTAAAGTGGAATAAAAAAGTACAGTATAGAAGTACAGTATAGGTCAAACTTTTCACCATACATGCACTGCTGCATTAAAAACAACATATTAGTTTTGGTTTCTACAGTATGTGTGTGTGTGTCTCTCTGTCTCTCTCTAAACCACAAGCAAACACTTTAAGTTCCTGATTCACAAAGAAGGGCCAGATATAGGTGAATGATGCATACTGATACCTTGCTTGAGCCCCACGTGCTCCAGGGTTTGGCTATGCATGGTCAAACCACAGTCCCAATCCACTCTGCTCCACATGTACAGAGAAGTTTGATTGGGCCAGGGGCATTCCAGTGGGTGGATCAAGGCTCAGTACTGAGCAGCCATCTGGATACCAAGCCAGTGCAATATGCATCCCACATCCCATACTTCAACTAAATAAGGGGCAAGCAGTCATCCAAGAGCTACCAGATTCACCTACAGGGACTATAATATATTTTTTTTAAATTGGAATGTTGCAACATCCTAGCGCCTATGCCTTCTTTTTAAATGGAATCCCTGGGAGCAATAGCAGGTGTACCAGTTGGGTCCCAAAAATGTCTGGGGTGTCAGTGTGTGGAAGGCAGGTAAACACAACTGTTGTTGTAGCCTTGGCACCATCTTCATGTCTTACACACCACTGAAAATCTTTTCCTTAGTCTTTAAGGTCATAATCCACAATGCAGGGGCTTGTGTAAATCAAGCATACCCAAAGCATGCCCTGCTTGCCTCTGGATTCAGCTATACTTGACCAAATCCACAGCCCCTGCACCAATGCTCACCTTGATCCCACTGCCCATTTAGATGCACTGACAGAGTAATAATAGGTTCAGATGGCTGGCAGAAGTTCTTCTGTTTGTGGCACAGGGTGCACCACATGTGTGAAGAAGATACTCTGTAGCTTGCTAGCTTTACGACGCAGCCAGCCACTTTGTCAATTGAAGTCTCAAACACAGAACAAACCATCATGAGTATTTAGTGTTAGTAGCAGTAGTAACATTCTTTAGTTTTAGAAAACCGGAAAATAGCACCATTAAGGCAAAGGCCTTATTTACAAAGTGGTCCAAATTTTAGAAAAAGGTTACAAAAAGACAATTTGTTACACACAGAACAGTATGCCAAAAATACAAACATTTAACACAGGTTCACTTTGTGGGGATATAAGTGCTGTATGAGTCACTGGATGCTTGATGCCACTGAATGCTTGAAGTAACATATTTTGGTTTTGACCTTGCTCATTCCCACCCTTGGAAAAGTTGTTGGAAGATTTTGAAGACCCTGAGGGTGAGAAGAGTGCCGGAGAAGGAGGAGGAGGGAGGATGGAGGAGAAGTGATGGCTAAGCACTGGGAGTTGGGTGTGTAGGGTTTTAACTGATGTATCCCCACCCACTGAACCATGGTCAGGGCCCACCAATTCACTGTGTGGGGATATAAGTGCTGTATGAGTCACTGGATGCTTGATGCCACTGAATGCTTGATGCAACATATTTTGGTTTTGGCTCTGCTTATTCCCACCCTTGGAAGAAGCCATTGGAAGATTTTGAAGGCTCAAAAGAAGAGTTGTAGCCACCTCCTCCAACTCACAGAGAGTGTGCCTAGTGATGCTCAGGAGAGGAAAAAACCTTTGCGGAGGAAACTCTGCAGAACCATGGCTGCCAGGCTGCCCTTCCTCTGGCCATACTAAGAGGAAATGGAACAGAAAACTGAGCATAACTCATGCTCAGGATTAGGATGTAGGTTTCAAAACAAGATGAAGTCCATCTTCCCAGTCGTTTGATGATGTGGGCTAGTATGTTCTTCCTGGATGCGGATGTTGCAGCAGATAGGATGGTAGAAGAGAAGACATCTAGTGAGTTTGTTAGAAGTAGGTTGAGTAGCTGTCTGAAAATGCGGTCATCAATGGGTTGGTGAGTAGGAGGCTTTCTGAGTGTCAACTTGAGGATGCCTGCCAGGAGCAGTTTGAAAGCTGAGTTAGAGACAATTGAGTCTGAAGATGGATTTAATTATAGGAAGAAAAACTGGATACCGGACAAGTAATGTCAGATGGTGCCATGCATCAGTTTCTGAGATGTATGGCAATATGTGACAAAGGCCAGAATGGTAGAAATAGATATGAGTATTGATGGTGTAGCTGTCATGGTACAGTGATGTAGTGTTTCCAGGCTGTGGAATATGTAGACTGAGTACTAGTTGATAAAGCAGACCACATGACAATTTTAGCCATGTGTAGATAGTCAGTTAATGCATTATGAGATCCTGGAACTGGGGAGCTGGAGTAGCAGATGGATCCGTGGAAGGCCAAGGTGCCTGAAGTCTTGAAAACAAAAATGAGAAAGATGATCAGCAGCGGTATTAAGGAGCCCTGAATATGGAAGCAATGAACTGAAAATCATGACTCAAGGAAAGCCATGTCAATCTTCGCAGCAACAGCATAATGGAATGTGAGAATGATTTGCCTTTGTTAATGATATATACATTCACTTGGTTGTCTGAGAATACTAAGATGGTTCATAAGGACCACAGATGCCCCCATGTAGGTGCTGCAGCCACTATGGGATAGATTTCAAATGGTGGTGAAGAGGTGGCACAGTCGAGAAGTCGAAGAAACTCAGGAGGCCAAAGGGCGGAGATCCAGAACGTCTTGCATATTGCTGCAAACCCAAAAACTGGCAAGACATCGGTATAAATCCAAGGGAATAAGGTAGTAGAGACATCCTTGTAAAACATGGAACAGCCATTCCATTGTTCCAGGAAGAGGGACAACATAGACAAGTTAGATTTGACTGAGGCAGACAGGGTGATATGATGATGCAATTCACTAAAAATACCACCAACAACTTAATCTGGTTCGAGGTCAGTTGGCATTCATCTGTATCCCCCTCCCCGGGTCATGCCTGAAAATAGGTAGAATCTGCCTAGTGCACTTACCAGTTCAACAAAAACTAAATAAATAAAAATAAAATAAATAAAAAATAAATAAAATGCAGGAATGGAAGTAACTAGTTTGAGCAAGTATGAAATGAATGAGTGACCCTGGGGAATTATGCTCATGGCAAAATTGAGATAGCTCAATAAGGAGAGCAGTTCATGCTTTGTGCAAAAGGACTTATCAGAGAATAATAAGGCCTGGACTCAGACCAACTTGTCATGGGGCAGTCTGGCTTCCATGTGAAGTATCCAGTATGATGCCAAGAAACTCCAAATTGGTAGATGGACCCACTGTCTTCTCTTCAGAAATGGGACCTGCAAGGTAATGAAAAAACTCTCATAGAAAGAGAGGGCTGCAGCAGGAGGAGCTGAGGTGGTTCGATAAGGAGGAAGTCATCGAGCAGGTGGATGACAGTAGTGGCATGACAATAATTGAGCAATAACCAGCATAAAGTGTCAGAAAAGAAATTGAAAAGTTTAGGACTGCTCTTGCATCTAAAAATCACACACACTGTGAAGTAATAGGAGTCCTCCCACTTAATACCATACAGGTGCCACAGAGATGGATGGATAGGAAGGAGCTTGAAGGCATCTGATATATCAGCTTTCTCCAGCCAAGATCCTGTACCAAGCCTTTTGATAGCAATGACTGCATCATCAATGTGTGCGTAGATTAAGGAAAATCATCGAGGGTATGAGCGAATTAATGCTGGGAATGAGAGAAGTGTGGGGAGCAGACAGGTCAAATATGAGCCTCTTCCTCCCTGAAAACCTTCGTGTAGCAATGCCAATGGGACTGACACAAAAGATGGGAAAAGGTGGTTGCTTGAATGGTCCTATGAAAAATCCTTTTTTGAGTTCTTCTGAAGAAGCTGCCAGGCCACATCAGGTTCTCTTAAGGCCATGAGTAATTTCTTGCATTCATATGATTCCTTTGGTAGAACAAAAATGCCTGTATGAAAGCCTTCTGAGAAACTGGAAACAAGAAAGTTAACCAAGAATTGTGATGGATGAGTGGACAGCAAGCATGTCAGAACCCCAACGTTGATGGGAGTAGATGGATGCTGTAATTGTCAAGGCTTGCGCAGCAGCTTGGGGCCAATGGATCTAGAATGGGCCTCCCCACAATGGCTACACACATGCAAGTTACGGCAACTGTATTGACTGCATCCAGAAGCATTGAAATTGTAGCATGCTGGCTGACCCTCGATGAAAGTGACAGGGTGGCCTAGCCTGTCGTGACAGGAATGTGATAATGCAGTTGGATTGCAGATGGTGTGTCTAACGGAAGGAGCAGCTGAAGACAAGAGACAATTAGATGACGTATCAGGCACGGTTAAGGGGCATAAATTAGCCTAATGCGAGAAAGAGCCACATAGTTGGCAGGTTAATGCTTGCTGTTCTGCGAAGTGGCGGCAGAACAATTCATTGTCGAGTGTTCCCCAGTTGAGCCGTAAGTTAAAATTTGCAAGGAAGGCAGCAGCCTTGACTGAGAAGGCTTTATGATAATTGAAGAAATGTGAACCACCATAGCGCACACCTAGGTCAATGACCAAGTACAAGAGGGTGTCCAGCTCTTCTAAGCATAGGGGGAAGGTGGAGCATGGAATACCTCTGTAGAGGCTGATGGCTAAAATGAATTTGGGAATGGCTAGTTTCTTGGTTAATCTATGGTCCTTGGATTTCAAAACAACAGAGACATCACCGTATGATATAATTCTGTTCTCTATGGAGTCATGAGAAGAAATGAGTAACGATATAAGATTAACATCTTTCCCATCGATGTCCTTGGGGAGATGACTGGGAACTGAATGAACAGGTGAAATGGCAAGTAATTATGAGCTCTGGGATTGGGTACCTGAACTAGAGGAGGGTACCGTCAGAGCTGGACCAGATGGGGAAGGATCCTGCTGATTGATGTTGATATCCAGAAGAGCTAGAGGTACAATAAATTGTGTAGGTTGCAGTAAGGGGTTGGCCAGAGGAGCTGGTAGCTCATCTGGAAGATCAGGATGTCTGTTCTCCAGGACTGTAAGTCGAGATTGAATGTCAGACATGGAAGTGACAAGTTGGGTGATGAGATCTTGGAGTTCGGGTGAGAGGTCAGGTTCCTTGTGAAAAGGAGGATGGGGCATCCAGAACCCTTTGGGATTGGGCTTCCACAAGTAAATCATGCAATTTTTGCTTTTGGCATTGGCAGGGTAGATGACACCAAGATTCTTCAATTCAGCTATCAATTGCGGAACAGTCCAGTCCTTAAGAGAGTGCTTTGATTTGGAAGTGCATTTTCTAGGAGCAGGGGGAGCAGATGCCAGTCTTTCCGAAGGATCAGGAGAAGCCATAGTACAGGCAGGAGGGCTCTGTAGAATAGGGTGCAGTTCTCGCCAGGAGGATATTTCTTGCATCTAAATTTATGGGCCAGCTGTGCATGGGGAGGAAGGATTGCAGGTAGTTCCTGACCTCCACGTAGGTGGAATGGCACCAAGAAAGGAAGGTAAGAGCTGGCAATGCCATGTTGGTGCCGGCCTATAAGAACAGGTGATCTAGTAGCCCCCACATAGGTACCAGAAGAGTAGGTATGAAACTTATGTAGAAGGTCCAGTGGCCTCCATGTAGGCACTGGATGGCAGGTGAAGGAGTGAGCTGAAACCTCCAAGTAGGCACAGCTGGAAGGGCCCACAACAAAGGCTATAGGATTTGCAACCTCCATGCAGGTACAGCAGCAAAGCTTTGGGTGCAAACTGATGAGATGGAATCAAAGTCCTGAGCTGGTATTCGAGCTGTGAGCAACAGTGAAGTCATCCAAGAAGAAAAAGCAGATGCATGGTATTATGCAGCCGAGGGTCCAGGAGGCAGAATGCTGGAGCTGGGAGCAACTTGAGCTGCCAGTACACTGACAAGTGAACACGGGCTGCAGGGACTAGAGTGTGCAGGAAGATAGAGAGACCGGAGTACTGTCATGTGCCCCAGAAGTGGCTGCAAGAAGGTCAACAGCAATGAAGAGGCAGCACTAGGAGAATGAGCAGCTATAGCACAAGGGGATTGAAAAGGACCCCCCAAAAGAAGAAGGTATGAGGGCAAGCAAGGAAGGACAAACAAAAGAAAGTGGGGGGGTGCTGCTGAGCGGCAGACCCGCGGGCAGGGAGGAGGGCCATGAAGCAGAATCAGGCAAGTGCAAACAGAACCACATGCCCGGTTCAGCGTCAGAAGTGATGGCTAAACACCGGGAGCTGGGTGTGTAGGGTTTTTAACTGATGTATCCCTGCCCAGTGAACCATGGGCGGGGCCCTCCAAAAATATTACACTGCAGTAGGCACTTTGAAGATGTCAAATGAACATATAAAGTGCATGGGCTGGCAGTATGGCCTAGAGGTTAGAGTAATGAGCTGTGAACAAGCTTGGTACATCCAGCAAACCAGACCCTGGTTTGATTCTCACAGCCTCCACTTGCATACTGTGTGACTCTAAACAAGTCACTTAACCGCCTAATGCTCCCAGGTCACCCCTGAAAACAGGCACTTGTGCTTAGTGGGCTCACCCAGTTACCAAAGACTAAAATAAAATAAATAGATACAAATTCTCAAGTCAGTTCATCTGTTGCTAAAACTGTAATTGGTTCATCCAATGCATTCACATCTTTATTAAGCTCTTGCCTCGTAGGTGCACTGAAAGCATTTGTAGCAACAGAGGAGATTCTAAGTTTTAGTTTAATAGCATTCCAAGTTGTAGTTGCCTTATATTTTAGTTTCATGTTTTCATATTAAGTTACAATTTTTGTATATTTAATTCTTTTATCACCTTCATTCCTTAACTGATGCAGTATTTATGGGAAGATTTAGTTGGTAGAAGACTTGATTTGCTGGCCAAGGCACCTTAGCTTCACCTGAGCTCTTCCTTCTAAGATTGCTTGAAAGGACAGAGCAGAGAACCTTACCAGAGCAAGGGAAATGGATTTAACTTCTTTGGCTAAGCAGATTTACTGTGTGTTGTTATTTTTATTTTGTACTCACAGGGATTGCTACTGTTTGTTGCTAACATGTCATTGCTTTATTTTTCTCTGATTCAAATTGTTGTTGCTGGTATACCTTCTTCTGCATTATTACAAGGTGTGCCTACAGGTGTGTGCTAACAGATTACTGCTGTAATCTTCTGATTCAAATTGTCTTTTGCAAGGTATATCTTGTATTACTGCTTTATTTTTCTCTGTAGTAAAGTGTTTCTTACAGGGTATATCTTCTCTGAAATTATTACAGGTGGTGCTTACATTTTTGTGACTTTTTATCATTGGGCTAAGCAAAATTACTGTTTGACACTGTTTTATTTTATTCTTTTTTTTTAAAAGGTTTGTTGTCTCAGAGGTGTTTCAGTCTCCTTCTCACATTGAAGGAGCTAATTGCTTTCCTCCCACAGTTTTCCAGAGGATTAGATGTGTATCTGGGGGTGGAGCTGGCAAACTGTCAGTAATTTCCAACAGAAAGAAGGGTTAAAAGGTCAGGCTAGTTGATATCTTGGAGGTAGAAGACTTGGTTTGCTGGCCAAGGCACCTTAGCTTTCACCTGAGCTCTTTCCTTCTAAGATTGCTTGAAAGGACAGAGCAGAGAACCTTACTAGAGCAAGGGAAATGGATTAAGACTTCTTTTGGCTAAGCAGATTTACTGTGTGTTGTTATTTTATTTTGTACTCACAGGGATTGCTACTGTTTGTTGCTAACATTTCATTGCTTTATTTTTCTCTGATTCAAATTGTTGTTGCTGGTATACCTTCTTCTGCATTATTACAAGGTGTGCCTACGGGTGTGTGCTAACAGATTACTGCTGTAATCTTCTTATTCAAATTGTTTTTTGCAAGGTATATCTTCTGTTACTGCTTTATTTTTCTCTGTAGCAAAGTGTTTCTTATAGGGTATATCTTCTCCAAAATTATTACAGGTGATGCTTTACAGGTTTTATGGTTTTATCTAACATTAGGATAAGCTTTCAGGGTTACTGCATTTGTTGTTGACTGATTGTTTCTGCTCTTACCTCCTTGCTCTTTCATCCGTGGTTCTTCTTTATCGGCAGGGGAAGGGCCCAGCCACCCACCACCATCCCCAACCACCCCACACTACACTCCTTTTATAAGGTACCACAGTTGTGACATTTTCTGTGGCAAAGCAGGAAGGGGTGGATCAGTGAGGCATCCACAAGGTGAGCTCATTTACAGGGGCACTAGTAATTTAACTTGTTATAACAAGTTATATGAAAACAAAACACAAAATCAAACCATTACTTGCATTTTCTTCTTTCTAATTACTCTGACCAGGTTATAAACCCAGCAACTTATCAGGAATGGATATCATTAATTGCAGGTACTGCAGAACACTTTCAGAAGGACAGTCTTACAAGATTTAGGACACTGTCCTACATGCTGGGCCATTGGAGATCTTAGGGCTCAGCTCTGGGCAGCATGGGCAGAGATGACGCCTCAAATTTCATATTCAAGGGAAATACATTATAAGAACCACCTGCCATTTCCCCAACATCCAACAGAAGAACCTCAACCACAGAGGGTTGTTGGTCCAGGAGGTTGGCAGGTGGTTAGGAGGGGCAAATCGGGTTCCCCATCACTCTGTGCTCATCAACATATTACCTCCAAAAACCATATAAACACTACAAACAGGTATCTGCCTCTATCTCCTAAATCAAACAAAGGGGCAGAGGACACTGCAGAGCAGGACACTGCAGCACAGGAGCTAGCAGAACAAAACTCACCCAAATCAAGAACCAAAACAAAAAAAGCAAAAAGGAAATCCAAAAAACTTCTGATCATAGGAGACTGCATGATTCGGGGAGTTGATACCCATCTCCAGCCAGGGGTAATGGTCAGATGTCTCCCAGGGACATCAGTGTGGAGAGACACTGACCGCATTGCTAAAATTGTTCACAAAGCAGGAGAAAACATTGATGTCCTGGTACACATAGGGACTAATGATCTCCCCAGCCTGTCAGTTGTGGAGACCAAGAAACACCTGACCAGGCTGGGTGACAAACTATCATCCATTTCGTCTGACATCTCCTTCTCTGAGATCCTTCCAATCTGGGAGAGGGGCACAGATGGATGGAAGGTCAGAGAAGGGGAGATAGGGGAGCTAAACATGTGGCTCAGGGTTGGTGCCAGGAAAGGACACAGATTTTAGGAACTGGCAACAGTTCTGGGAGCAAAAGTTCTTAAATTTGATGGACTGCATTTGACTAAGGAGGAGTCAGTGCATTGGGGCACAAGTTTGACGTCTTTGCAGAATATTTAAACTAGCAAATGGGGAGAGAGTGCAGGACCCCATAAGTTGAATGGGAAGAACACTCCTCCCCTCAGCTAGTGGTCAAACAGGGATTCAGCATGTTTGCAGTTCATTTGCATCACCAGGTAAGTAAAGGTCCTCTCCCACAGATGCACAGGGAAATGCCAAACCTCACCCAACAACTAACACACCGAAATCTGGCCAATGGAAAATCATGTACATAAATGCTCACAGCCTGGGAAATAAGATCCCAGACCTGCAGGCACAATGTCAGAGGCTAAACTGGACATAGTAGTAATTAGTGAGACGTGGTCCACCAGTAACCACACTTGGGAGACATCAGTACCTGGCTATGTACTGTTCAGAAGAGACCGAGGTGCAAAAGGGGAGGTGGAGTGGCCCTGTATGTCAATGAAAATATCAAAGCTACAGAAATTCAGAATACACATAAGGAGCCAGAAGAACTGTGGGTCACCCTGGAAACAGGAACTGGGACAGCCATAAGAACTGGGGTTGTCTACAGGCCCCCAGACCAGGGGGAGGACATAGACACATTACTGTTAGAAGATATACAAAACATGACAGCTAAAGGGGAGGTTCTGATAATGGGAGACTTCAACATGCCGGATACAGATTGGTCAATACCAGCAGGAACATCAGCCAGAACTAGACACATGGTGGATTCCCTGCATGGGAAGGGCCTCAAACAACTGGTATGACAACTCACAAGAGACAGGGCTATCCTAGATCTAGTACTGACTAACAGTGAAGGAATCACAGATCTCCAGGTAGAAGGTCACCTGGGGGCCAGTGACCATCACATGGTATGGTTCAATTTGGCCACTACATCTAAATCATCCCATTCCAAGGCAAAAATATGGGACTTCAGAGGAGCTGACTTTGATAAGATGGCCAACAGAGTTAAGCTAGCCCTGGCAAAAAGAAACACAGGTGAGGGGGTACAGGCAAAGTGGGCAAGCATTAAGGATGCAATACTTGAAGCAACATCCTATTGTGTTAGACAGAAAAGGAAGTAAAAGAAGAAGGAAACCACTTTGTTCTCAAATACAGTAGCAGAAAAGGTCAGAGCCAAAAGGCTGGCCTTCAGGAAATATAAGGAACACAGCGGATGAAGATAGGAGGCATACCAAACTGCCCTAAGGGAAGCAGGAAAGGCAGTAAGGCAGGCAAAGTCCCAAACTGAGGAAACACTAGTACGAACAGTAAAGAAGGTGACAAGACTTTCTATAGATACATTAGTGAAAGGAGAAAGTCCAGAGGGGTATTGCTAGCTTTAAAGGAGAAAAGGGGCATGTGAGGAGTAGGATCTCTGTAAAGCATCTATCCTAAATAGATACTTTTGCTCAGTATTTACTGAAGAGAAGGTAGGGCATGGCCCACAGCTCAGCACCATGGACACAGGGGGGGGAGGTGAGCACTACTCCCTTCACAAAAGAAAGGGTCCTACAAGAGGTTGCTAAGCTCAGGGTGGACAAGGCAATGGGACCTGATGGCATACATCCCAGGGTACTTAAGGAGCTAAGGGTGGAACTAGCAGAGCAATTAGCAGAACTGTTTAGTGAGTCTCTGAGCACAGGAGAGGTCCCAGAAGACTGGAGAAGGGCTCATGTGATCCTGCTCCACAAGAGTGGTAGCAGGGAGGAGGCAGGAAACTACAGACCAGTCAGTCTTACCTCAGTAGTAGGCAAGATTATGGAGGCACTCTTAAGGAAAGGATAGTGCAACACCTGGAATCCATAGGGGCACAGGATCCAAGACAGCATGGGTTTACAAAGGAAGGTCCTGTCAAACTAATCTCACAGATTTCTTTGACTGGGTAACCAGAGTGGTGGACCAAGGGGGAGCAGTTGATGTCACCTACCTTGACTTCAGCAAAGCTTTCGACACTGTTCCACATAGAAGATTGATAAATAAGCTGGGTAGGCTCAGGGTGGGTCAGAAGTTGGTCAACTGGGTGGCAAACTGGTTGATGGACAGAAAACAGAGAGTGGTGGTAAATGGTATACAGTCAGAAGAGATGCAAGTGACAAGTGGGGTACCTCAGGGATCAGTCCTGGGGCCAGTCCTCTTCAATATCTTCATTAGTGACATTGCAGATGGACTAGGAGGGTAAGGCTTGTCTGTTTGCAGATGACACCAAGATCTGCAACGGAGCAGATGATCCAGATGGGGTGGGCAGAATGAGAAGAGATCTGGATAAACTAGCAAAATGGTCAGAAGAGTGGCAATTGGGATTTAATGCAAAGAAGTGCAAGATAATGCACATAGGGAAGAGAAACCCTGAAGCCACTTATAGGCTGGGAGGGGAGTTGCTGGCAGTCACAAAGGAAGAAAGAGACTTGGGTATCATCATCACCGATGACCTGAAATCATCCAAACAGACCTCTAAAGCAGTAGGTAAGGCTAGGGGGATGTTAGGGTGTATTAGTAGGGTATCACAAGTCGTGAAGAGGAAGGTAATAATCCTCTTTACAAGACACTGGTTAGTCCTCATCTGGAGTACTGCATGCAGTACTGGAGGCCACACCTTCACAAGGACATTAACAAATTGAGGCAGTCCAGAGAAGGGCAACCAAAATGGTGCAGGGACTGCATCAGAAGAGATATGAGGACAGATTAACGGACTCAATATGTATACCCTTGAGCAAAGGAGGGAGAGGTGATATGATCGAAACATTCAAACACCTAAGGGCATTAACAATGTGAAAGAGTCTAAATATGTTTAAATATAAGAAAAATAGCAGGACAAGAGGACACAGCATGAGAATAGAGGAAGGCCATTAAGGGGAATGTGAGGAAATTCTTTTTCACAGAAAGAGTGGTGGATCATGGAACAGCCAATCTCAGGAAGTGGTGGCTATGAATACAGTGCAGGGCTTCAAACAGGCATGGGATAGGCATAAGGGAGCAATACAGACAAATATGGATAGATAGGTCATTGACAGTGTAAAGGTGTGTGGCACATTCATAAGGTAGAAAAAATGGGCAGACTGGATGGGCCTTGTGGTCCTTATCTGCCATCAACCTCTATGTTTCTATGTTTCCAACCAGGGCCAGGATTCACAAAACTTTGCCTCAGCACAAACCTGGTTTTGCACAACCAAACCAGGTTTTGTGCCAGTTTGATATTCACAAAAGCCTGGTAAGTGGGCTAAAACTGGGATTGCACCAGGGCAAAGTGTGGAAGGGGCCGCAATGCAAATGAGAGGGAGGGCGACCTGCATATTGGCACTGCCTGGTTCACACAGCATTTGCTCCATGCAAGGGCCTTTTTCGGGGTCCCTTTAAATGGAGAAAATACCACTGACCAAAACCTTGCTTTAATCCCGCACAACCTAGTGGTTGGTGGAGGTACTGTGGGGCCCCTCCTCTGCTGATCGCACACTGAAATTATAAGTATTCCCTGGTGCTAGTGGTCATCCCCCCCACCAATCGCCTGGCAGATTGTACAAATAAAAGTTATCCCTGGTGTCCAATGGCCCTGCTTACCCAATCATTCTACCAATAGAGAAAACCATTTCCATGGTGTCCAGTGGTCTCTTCCCTCACCTGATTCCCCAGCCTGATGTAAGAAGACATATTCCTTTGTGGACAGTGGTCACTCCCCTACCCAATTCCCACCCGATAAACATATATGTTTTTCCTTGGTGTTCAGTGGTCCCTCCTTCCATCCAATCCCCATCCCCAGTGTGACAAGTGCACCCCAAAACACAGCCCCAGACTGGTCCTGTGATCTCTGCCCCTAGCCAATCCCTCGTTGGTGGCCAGTGGCCCCCTCTCCCTTATCTGCTCATATATATACTGTATATTTACTTCCCAGGTGTCTAGTGGACCCCCTTCTTAATCCTGATCTGAGGAATGCTCAATAAATAAACATCATTCCCTAGTGTCCAGTGGACCCCACAACCCCCACCCTGGCGGGTAGTGCCCACTGCTCCCCCCTCCCTTCTCTGAGCCAGCAACTGACACATCCCTCTGCTCAACACCATGGCCAGCTACTGACTGAGCTGTCAAGAGCATGTAATGTATACAGTAAATGCTCATAGCAGAGGCTGTGCTGAATTGCCAGCTCAGGAAGGAAATGGGGAATGGGGTGGTCGGGCACTACCCGTGGTTGGGGAGGTCCACTGGACACCATGGAATTAAGTTTATTGAGCATTCCCTAGATCGAGGTTAGGAGGGGACCCACTGGACAATGGGAGTAAATATATATATATGTATAGATGCACACAGACACACACACATATATATATATATATATATATATTATATATATATATATATATATGAGCAGACCTGGGTGAGGGGGCTACTGACCACCAATGAGGGATAGGATGAGGGGGCAGAGATGGCAGGACGGGACCAGGGCTGTGTTTTGGGGGCAGCACTTGCCATACTGGAGAAAGGGATCAGATGGGGGAGGAACAACAAGACACCAGGGAAAAAACATATGGGGTTATTGGGTGGGCATCGGGTGGGGAGAGGGACCACTGGCCACCAGGGAAAGAGATTTCCTCCATCGGATGAGGGATAGTGTGGGGGTCCACTAGCCACCAGGGATACCTTTTATTTGTACAATCAGCCCAGCGATTGTTGGGGGGACCACTAGAACCAGGGAATACTTTATTTTACAGTCAGGTCGGCGATCGGTGGTGGGTAAACTAGCACCAGGGAATACTTATCATTTAACAGTTGAGCTATTGAGCAGCGGGGGAGGGGGTGCACTAAGCCCAGGTGCAGCCTACGTAAATGTGCCCATAATGAACATGCAATTAGCCACATAGGGCCTTCCATGCCCAATTGGCTCATTTACATGGATACTTTTGTGAATTCAAAATAGCACACCTGCATCTATTCATTGCAGAGCCAAACTCCTAGCTGCATGTCAAGGTGGCGCTAGTAGGGAAGCAGTAGCAGTAATAGGGTAGCACTGACTGGCCCTGACCCTATTCACAGTCAGATAGCACAGGTGTGTTATTCAATTGTGAATAGCAACCTTTGACACCGGGGCAATCGCAAAGCACAAGGCAAACTTTTGCACTGTGTTTTGCGATTCTTTGTGAATCTAGCCCTAGATTAGGTAGTTTGCTTTGTTTAATTAATCCACATGTCTTGTTTAGCCAGTTTCATTCTAATCTTGCATCTAATGATATGCATCCCAAATCTATGTACATTTTACAGTGATGTATTCTATGATGACATAAAAGTGCAAAATGTGTAAGTCTATTATATGTAGTAGTTACATTTTTCAGAACAGTCTTGTTCACCTTGTGACAGGATTTGATAATACCGTGTCCCATCTGTTATGCAGAAAGAGTTAAAATCAAGGATCTGTTTTATCCTCTCCTTTTCTGTCTCTTGTCTGTCTGATTGTGCAATAAAATTTGTCTTGTGAGACCTAGGAACTGATCACTCTGACAGTTTCACGATTCTCCCTCTCCTGATATCTCCCTGCTTTCACTTGTTGTTTCTTGCTATTTCTAACTTTTCTTCCTCCTTGCTTATCTGTGGTTATAAATATATATATGGGTCTTTATGTATAACTGGGTTCTCTGATTTGAAAATGTATATAGTTATATTTTTGAAATGATTGCAAAAAGCTATTTGGAACTCAGGAGGTTAACCTTGAGATGCAATTCAACCTCTTCAGGGTTTTTTATGAAACTGTCTACATGAGACCAGCCTGGGACACAATGTTCTATTTTGTTGCACCTGCAAGGAAAGGAACTGACAAAGTTTTGGGACATTGTATGAAAACAGGATATGTATCTTAATGAGCTCAGGATGCAGAAGTTAATTGCTGGGCACAGACTTCTTCTATAAAGAGAGCAATATTTTGTTGGAGAGAAAGAGAGATTGAAATTTAGATTTAGAAATAACCTCAGAGGAGGGTCTTTGTTTTGTTTGAACTGCCTGTATATGAGCTATCCTGCATAATTTTATTTTTTGTTTTATTGTTTATTGATAATAACAAAGATGCTCCTGGTTTGCCTATGCTTCCTGACCTGTACCTCAATGACAGATGGTATCAGAGTGGGATTTACACAGTACAAACTCTAAGTCAGGAGTTTTGTGCATGGGTTCTAGACATGGTGAAAGATAGAAACATAGAAGTTGACAGCAGAAAAGGACCGCAAGGCCTATCCAGTCTGCCATTTCTTTTTCTACCTTATGAATGTGCCATTGGCCTTTGCTCTGTCAATGGTCTATCTATTCATACTCATCTGTATTGCGCCCATATGCCTATCCCATGCCTGTTTGAAGCCCTGCACTGTATTCGTATTCACCACTTCCTGAAGTAGGCTGTTCCATACATCCACCACCCTTTCTGCAAAAAAGAACTTCCTCACATTACCCCTTAATCGGCCTCCCTCTAATCTCATGCTGTGTCCTCTTGTCCTGCTATTTTTCTTACATTGAAACATGTTAGACTCTTTCACCTTGTTAATGCCCTTAAGGTGTTTGAATGTTTCAATCACATCACCTCTCCTGCCTTTGCTCTAAGGTATGCATATTGAGCTCAGTTAATCTGTCTTCATATGTTTTCTGATGCAGTCCCTGCACCATTTTGGTTACCCTTCTCTGAAATGCCTCAGTTTGGTTAATGTCCTTGTGAAGGTGTGGCCTCTAGTACTTCATGCAGTACTCCAGATGGGGCCTAACCAGTGTCTTGTAAAGAGGGATTATTACCTCCCTCTTCCAACTTGTGATTCACCTACTAAGACACCCCAACATCCCTCTAGCCTTATGTGTTGCTTTAGCGGTCTACTTGGATGATTTCAGGTCATCGGTGATGATGACGCTCAAATCTCTGTCATCCCTTGTGACTGCCAACAACTCCCCTCCTAGCCTATAGGTGGCTTCAGGGTTTTTCTTCCCTATGTGCACTTCTTTGCATTAAACCCCAGTTGCCACTCTTCTGACCATTTTGTTAGTTTATCCAGATCTCTTCTCATTCTGCCCACCCATCTGAATCATCTACTCTGTTGCAGACCTTGGTGTCATCTGCAAACAGACAAACCTTACCCTCCAGTCCATCTGCAATGTCACTGATGAAGATATTGAAGAGGACTGGACCCAGAACTGATCCCTGAGGTACCCACTTGTGACTTGCATCTCTTCTGACTGTATACCATTTACCGGCCACTCTCTGTTTTCTGCCCATCAACCAGTTTGCAACCCAGTTGACCAATGTCTGACCCACCCTGAGCCTACCCAGCTTATTAATCAATCTTCTATGTGGAACAGTATCAAAAGCTTTGCTGAAGTCAAAGTAGGTCACATCAACTGCTCCCCCTTGGTCCACCACTCTGGTTACCCAGTCAAAGAAATCTATGAGATTAGTTTGACAGGACCATCCTTTGTAAACCAATGCTGTCTTGGATCCTGTGCTCTTATGGATTCCAGGTGTTGCACTATCCTTTCCTTAAGGAGTGTTCCAAATCTTGCCCACTGCTGAGGTTAGACTGACTGGTCTGTAGTTCCATGCCTCATCCCTGCTACCACTCTTGTGGAGCAGGATCACATGAGCCCTTCTCCAGTCTTCTGGGACCTCTCCTGTGCTCAGAGACTCACTAAACAGTTCTGCTAATGGCTCTGCTAGTTCCACCTTTAGCTCCTTAAGTACCCTGGGATGTATGCCATCAGGTCCCATTGCCTTATCCACCCTGAGCTTAGCAAGCTCTTGTAGGACCCTTTCTTTTGTAAAGGGAGTAGTGCTCACCTCCCTCTCCCTGTGTCCATGGTGCTGAGCTGTGGGCTTCAATGACATTAAACTTACAAAGCTGTGTCTCTTGGATGATACTGAAACATACCAGACAACTTTGAAAAGTGTTGGCGGAGCCTGCCAGTGGTCAAATCAGCAATGGGCAATCAGGCTGGTACCTTACCTGACATGTAAAGACCAACTTGGAGGCAGTATAGCGCAGTGGTCTAAGGCTCTGAGCTGAAAATCTGGTGACATCCAGCAGACCAGACCTGGGTTTGAATCCCACAGCTTCCACTTGCATACTGTGTGACCCTGAGCAAGTCACTTAACCTCCTTGTGCTCCCAGGTCGCTCCTGTAAAAAAGCTTTCAGCTTAGTGTGCTATACCTGGTTAAACAACTAAATAAAAAAATAATAAAAAAAAAACTTGCCTACAGCAATATGGACACTGCACGGTCAGAGAACTATGACCATATGAAAAGAGAAATGCTGAAAAGAGTTGACATCTCAGGAGAGATCTATAGACAAATATTCTGGTCCCTGAAATGCCAGTCAGTCGACAATCCTCGAGAAGCTTTCACCTGACTCAGAAAACGCCTAATTAGATGGCACCAACCAGATGGCAAAACAGTCCCACAGATCATCTACATATTTGCAATGGAACAATTCATCAACATCCTAGCTACAGACATGCAGCACTGGGTAAAAGAACATTGCTCAGAAAATGGGGAAAAGGCCCTTTCTTTGACTGACGACAGTCAGATGGCCAGACAGACACTGCAGCAGCAAAGTAACAGCCAAGGACTGATAATACCCTCTTTTTCCTGATTTAACTCCAGGTCAGATAAGAAATCTGATGGGGTAACAAATCTGTACCCAAAGACTTTACTTGCTATACCTGTAATATGTCAGGCCATATTGTAATACACTGCCTTTAAAATAAGGAGGGTAACACTGGAGCAGATCTGGCCTTAGGAAATTGGGATACGTATTTAGCAGATGTCGAAGTGGGAGCTTAGACTGTGAAGGGACTTATTGATTTGGGAAGCAGACAGACCCTAGTGCATGTTGAAGTGCTGGGAAAACACTGATAAAAAGAAACAAGTACTGGTGTCATTTGCATCCACAGGGACACTCAATACTATCCCACCACCCAAGTGACTCTGAATATTAATGAGGTGTCACACTAAATGAAAGTGGGGGTAGTACCATAGTTATCTGTACCTGTGATTATTGGAAATGACTTTCCAGGATTTGCTGAGTTAATCACAGGAGGAGCAAAACCTACAGTTTCAGCAGTGATGACAACAGCAGAGGCAAGGAGAATCTCAGATGGTAGAGTCACTTTTCTTTTTGGTGACTTTGATGTGGATTTGTTGGAGACTAGCTCCCAGATCTGGAAATCCATGAAAAAAAGAAGACACCTGAAAAAGCAGTGGCAACAAAAGACTGATTGGCATAAGGGATCAGTATATGAAAAGGCTGAAACTAAACTGTTAACTGTGATTTTGTTTCAGAGCAAACTAACAATGCTTTTCTCCAAGGTTATTTTAAGCAGCTGGTGGTGAAACAAAAACAGGGTGAACCAATGTTTAAAAAATGCAATGGGTTACTGTACAGAATTTGGGCTAATCCACAGTTTCAGGAACAGATAGAACAATTGGTCGTACCAAAGAAGTACAGATAAGAGTTGTTATAAATAGCACATGACAGTCCTATGGCTGGTCACTCAGGAAGGGATCGCACACTTGGCAGATTGCTATACAGATTTTACTGGCCTGGGATTCATGAAGATACTACTACCTATTGCAGTTCTTGTGCTGAATGTCAGAAAATAGCCCCAGTGACTAAAAAATACAAGGTGCCCCTGCTTATCATACACTTGATAGATGTGCCCTTTGAGAGAATTGCCATTGATGTAGTTAGCCCCTTAGACAAAAGTAAACAGAGTAACCAATTCATTTTGGTAGTATGTGATTTTGTAACTAGATTTCCAGTCAGTTCCAATGCATACTGTCACAGCCCCAAAAGTGGCAGCAGAGCTTGCCAAAATTTTCAGCAGGGTGGGCATACCTAAAGAGATTATTACTGATCGGGGTAGTAATTTTGGTGCTGCATTGATGAAGGAGCTGTACTAATTATTAGGAATCACTGCCTTAAGGACCTCCCCTTATCACCCTCAGACAGATGGTCTTGTTGGGTGGTTTAATGGAACCCTGAAATGCATGCTAAAAGGATTGTAAAAGGGGAAGGGAAAGATTGAGACCAGTACTTACAGTACTTTCCCTGTTTTTTGCCTACAGCAAAGTGCCACAAGCCTCAGCAGTTTTTTCACCATTTGAAATGCTGCATACTGTAGTAGACAACATAGAAGGCCACCAGATGTAACAAAGAAACATGGGAAGATCACCACACTCAGAAAAAAAATCTATGACATGCACTGAGAAAGAAACTTTCAAAATATGTTGAAATTGTCCATAGTAATCAGGAAGAGGCCCAAAACCAGCAGAAGGTGCATTACAACCATAGGGTAAAATAAAGTTTTTGAGTCAGGTGAAAAGGTCTTGCTACTGTTACCCACTACTGAAAATAAACTGTTTATAAAGTTGCAAGGGCCTTATAAAGAGTTAAAATGTACTGGCATATTTTTCCATGAGATTGAGACCCCTGATAGGAAAATCCTACCAAGACATACCATGCTAACCTCCTGAAGAAATGGGCTGATAAAAACACCAAAGGCTGCGTTGTTAGTATTACCAGAAACTGATAAAGAAGAGCTGATATAGCTTATGACAGACTGGAAGAAACTGTAACTTATGATGCTGTAAAGATTAATGTTTCCTTAACCTCTGAAAAAACTGCAGAAATTCATAACTTGGTAAAGATATTTAACAGTGCTTTTAGAAAGTGCCAAGCTGAGCAAAAGGTTAGAGCACAGAATAGTGACAGGGAATGCTTACCTTTTCAGACAAAAGACATACAGATTGCCAGAGCGCTTAAGAGCAGGCGTGTTAAAGAAATACAGAAAATGAAAGAGTTGTGTATTATTAAAGAATCGAGTTCTGGTCATCACCAATGACGATTGTAAACAAAAAAGAAGGGGTGTAAGAATCTGCCTGATTTTAGGAAACTTAATCAAATGTCCAAATTGGGCACTTATCCTACTGTATGCTCAGGACAGATGATTTGTTGGACAGATTAGGAAGTGCCAAGTACATCAATACCCTCGATCTCACCAAGGGTTACTAGCAAATTCCCCTAGCTAAAGAATCCAGAGACAAAACTGCATTTGCCACTCCTATTGGATTCTATTAGTTCACCACCTGCTTTGGTTTACATGGCCCACCCACTACATTCTGGTGATATATGGATGTAATTTTAGCTACTCACACACTGGTTATTGTGCTGCTTACCTGGATGATGTTGTGGTGTACAGTCCAGACTGGAAAGGACACCTGGAACACCTACGAGCAGTTATCCAGTCTATGAAAAAGGCAGCTCTGACCATTAATCCTACCAAATGTGCATTGGGCATGCATGAAACTAGATACTTGGGATATGTTTTGGGAAACAGAGAAGTAAAGCCAGAGATTTGTAAGACTGAAGCTGGGGCTAATAGTCCTGTCCCGAAAACAAAGAAACATGTCAAGTCATTTTTATGGCTGGCTGGTTACTATCAGAGATTGTTCCTAGCTTTGCCTAATTACCTACCTCCCTCAATGAACTCATGAAGACATGATACCCAAATAATGTGAAATGGACGCAGGGTGTGATGAGGCTTTTCAGGCCATCAAGGCTACATTATGTTCAGCCCCTGTATTAAGAAGTCCAGACTTATAGAAAAAAATTTTGTTACAGACAGTACTGTGGGTAAATTTGGAGACTGGCAATGGAAACACACTCCGCACAGGGGTTGTATACAGACCCCCTTCTCAGGGGGAGGAAATGGACAAGGAAATGATAGAAAGTACACTTAGAATGGCAGAAAAAGGGGAGATATTGCTGATGGGTGATCTGAATATGCCAGATGTTAACTGGAGTGCAGTTGCAGCAGCCACTTCAAAGAGTGGGCTTATTCTAGATGCCCTACAGGGGGCATGCCTTAGACAACTAGTATTGGAGCCCACTCAAGAGGGAGCAATCTTAAACCTGGTTCTCTCAAATGGAGATGAAGAGAGGATCACAGATGTAGAAGTGGGTAGCCATCTGGGAACTAGTGACCATCGAACAGTACGGTTCACAATAAACACAGCAATAGAGTCAAGTCATACAAAGACAAAAGTACTGGACTTTAGGAGGGCTGACTTTGCCAAAATGGGTGAGTGCCTAAGGAATGCACTAGCAAATGGGCAGGAAGGAGGGGTGGAAGAACAATGGGGAATAATAAAAACTGCCATCACAGAGGTAACAAGCCTTTGTATGAAGCAAATAAACAAAACGAACGATGTAAGAAACCACTATGGTTCTCAAAGGAAGTGGCAGTGAAGGTCAAGAGAAAAGAAAGCATTCAGGAAGTACAAGGAATCACAGAAGGAGCAGGACAGAGAACTGTATCAGTTAAAAGCAAAGGAAGCTGGGAGGCAGTCAGAACAGCAAAGGCCCAAACCGAGAAAAGATAGCCAACTCGGTTAAGAAGGAGGATAAAACCTTTATAGGTACATCAGGAGCAAAGGCAGACTTAAGGGAGGGATAGTGAGGACTTAATAAAGGGAGGGAGGGTGGGCAGAGGGTGACTGTGAAAGGCAGAGTTACTAAACAAATATTTTTGCTCAGTATTTACAAATGAAGAGGGAGGTGCATAAAACAAACAGTAGAAACACTCTGGATACAGAAGTTGATACCAGCCCATTTACAGAAGAAAGAGGTTCTGAAAGAACTCTTAAAACTGAAGGTGGACAAAGCAATGGGGCCTGATGGGATTCATCCCAGAATTCTAATAGAACTAAGGGTAGAACTAGTGACACCACTGACTACCCTCTTTAACAAATCATGAGAGGATGGGGTGGTACCCGAGGACTGGAGGAGGGCAGATGTGATTCCCCTTCACAAAAGTGGGAGCAAGGCAGAAGCAGGAAACTACAGACCTGTTAGTTTAACCTCAGTGGTAGGGAAAATGATGGAATCACTTCTGAAGGAAAGAATTATCGATTATCTAGAGGCCAGAGGGGCACAGGACCCAAGGCAGCATGGATTCACAGCGGAAGGTCATGCCAGACGAATCTGATAGATTTCTTTGACTGGGTGACCAAAGTAGTAGATCAGGGAGGGGCTGGACATGGCCTACCTAGACTTTAGCAAGGCATTTGACACAGTCCCACACAAAAGATTAATATAAGTTAGCCAGCCTGGGAGTGGGTCCCAAGATGACAGCCTGGGTAAAGAATTGGCTGGAGAATAGGACACAGAGGTAATAGTAAATGGAGTCCACTCTGAAGAAAGGGGGGTTACTAGTGGGGTACCGCAGGGTTCAGTATTAGGACCAGTCCTCTTCAATGTCTTTATAAGCAACATTGCAGAGGGACTGGAAGGAAAAGTATGTCTCTTTACAGATGACACAAAGATCTGCAACAGAGTTGATGCACAAGGTGGGGTGGGGTGGAAAGGATGAGAAGGGACTTGGCAAGGTTAGAGGAATGGTCAAATGTATGGCAGCTTGGATTCAACGCTAAGAAGTGCAAGGTAATGCACCTGGGAAACAAAAACCCAGGGGAAGAGTACACAATGGGGGGTGAGATACTAACAACAACAAAATGGAAAGGGACCTGGGGGTAGTCATATCAGATGACCTAAGGTGGGCAAGCAATGTGAGAGGGCAGCAAGGAGGGCTGGGGATACTGGGATGCATGGAGAGGCATCACCAGTAGAAAACAGGAAGTTATTATCCTCTGTACAAACAGCTGGTCAGACCCATCTGGAGTAATGCAGTTCTGGGACAGTCTCCAAAAGAACATAGACAGGATGGAAGCTGTCAGAGGGAGGCAACTAAAATGGTGCAGGGTCTGCACCGGAAGACTATATGAAGAGACTTAGGAGTTTAATATGTATAGCCTTGAGGAAAGAGGAGGGAGAGGGACATGATGAAACTTTCAAGTACCTCAAGGAATCAACAAAGTCCAAGGGTAGCATCTTTCAAAACAAGAGGTGTGCAAGAACAAGGGGCACAATTTTGAAGATGGGGGGCATCAGAGGTAATTGGGAAGTATTTTTTCTACAGAGAGGGGTTGTGGATGCATGGAACGGCCTTCCGGAGGAGGTTGTGGAGTCAAAAACAGTGGTGGAATTCAAGCATGCATGGGACAGTCATAAGGCAATTCTAGGGGGTGGGGGCAGAAAGAAGTAGGCTGCTGATTAACTAGGATCTGCAGTTTATCCATTAGGTAGGGAAATGGGCAGACTGGGTGGGCCAAGCGGTCCTTATCTGCTGTCAAATTCTATGTTTCTATGTTTAGACAGTTGCATCAGAGGTAGGCCTAGGTACAGTCTTGAGTCAGAATATGGATATCAAGGAACATCCCAGCCTACACATCAGTAAGAAATTGCATGGCAGAGAGAAAAGGTACTCAACCATTGAAAAGAAATGCCTTGTGGCAATGTGGCCCATGGAGTCCCTTAAGTTTTATTGGCTAGGAACTGACTTTGAACTTATAACCGATCATAATCCTCTCTGTTGGCATAATCAAATGAAGGATCAAAACTGTAGCATCACGAGGTCACGTGATGAGCTGAATTGGAAGGACGTACCCCGAGCATCTCCGAGGCCCCACAACATTAAACTTTTGTTTTTTCGACTTCAGGATTAACAGAAAGCAAGTTAAAATAGCCGTCAAGAGCTCCGGAGACGGCGTGGCTGCAACTCCGTGTTAGTTATTAGCGGGCCACGAAATTCGGGAGACCGGCGAGTGAGCAACTGTTGGAGGCACACCGGCAAGTTCAAACCGCGCCCTTGCCGGAAGATGGAAGCCGAATTTGTGGAGCCTCTGGTAGCATGCACCAGCCACTAAAGATCAAGTCTCAGTCGCCTACTCATTCCTGAGCAGGACATGGAACCAGGAAAGGATGGGGCTTGGGCACAAATACGGAGGACATTCGGAGATTAAAGCACTGTTACAAGGGTTAGTGACTGACTTTTCTGAGGTTAAACCAGCGCTACATTCTCTCTGGCTCAGGATGGGCGATGCTGAAGCCTGGATTTCTTTGCAGGAGAGGAAGGTCTCTGTGCTCGACCAGGAGGTGGGGACATCTGGAAAAGGTTGGAAAAGCTGGAGGAGAGGGTGGAAGATCAGGAATCAAGGAATCGCAGGAATAACTGTCCTGGCAGGGCTACCAGAGAGGCAGAGGCCCCTGACTGTGTTCCTTTATGCAGGAGCTCCTGCTAAAGTTACAGGGCCCTACACCATTCGGGAGGGCTATACTTGAGAGAGCTCACCGGCACTGCGGAGATGCACCGCCGGGGGCAGGCCCAGAGTCATAATCATGCGATTCCTTAACTACAAAGAAAAGTCTTATGTATTGTTTACTGCTAGACAAAAGAAGTCTCTCATAATGGAATGGTGCTTCATTATGGTTTTTCCAAGACCAAACGCCAGCGATTTCGAGAAAAGCAAAGGAGTATGCTGACATTAAGAAGAAGCTTTATCTCGCAGGAATAAAATTTCGACTTCAATTTCCTGCTACCTTGGTGGTGCGCTCCAGGCTGGAGAGGAAGAGGTTCCTCACCATGAAGGATGCGCTGGTGGGGCTGCAGGCCGAGCTTCCAGATTTATTTAAACCCCTACATGAATGAGTGTGGACGAAAGAAGGTTGAGCCTATATGATGGTTGGGATGGAAGAAGACCAAGGAATATAAACTCTTTAAGGCTGGCTGGCTCTATTGTTCTGGTTAAAACCTGGATGTTTAAGGGACTATTCAGGACTGGACCTTTAGGACCCTTGAAGGTCAAGAGATGTTAATTCATAAGACTCTGGTGCATTAGCTTAGGTCTTGGGGAAAGGGATTGTTAATTTACTTTTCTAAGTTATTAGACCAGGAATGTCCCCCGACCCTGGAAGTTTGGGAGGGAGTTGTTAGAGGGGGTGATGGAGGAATTTATTTAGTACAAAAAGGTTGGATAACCAGCGCTATGCCTGTTAGTGGGCACTGTTAGGTATAAAGCGGCTTTGGCCAGCTTTTGGGATAGGTGGAGAAGAGGTGGCCTAAAGGATCTGGGCCCAAATAATCCAAGTAATTGAGGAGGTCACCCCGAGAGGTAAGGGAATTTAAAGTGGAGCAATGTTAGCTCGAGATATAATTTATTAAGGAGGGTTTGAGAGGGATTCCTCAAGCTCCTTTTTGTTTATTTTTTCTTGCACTCATGGAATACATTAGGGTGACAGGGTGTAGAGAAGATGGGGCTTTCACACTTAGGATTTTGGGGACCTAGAAGCCAGAGTGCGGGTTCGATGTCAGAAGACGGGGCTGAGGGGTGCATGGGAACGGGTTCACTTATGACTCCACATCAGATAGTTGGTCGATCTAAGGATCGGGGATAAAGGGGAGGGGGACAGGGTGAGAGAGAGAGACCAAATATGGGAACGACAAGACAGCAGACCTTAAAGAAGCACAGTTTTTGGGCTTACAAGGAAAATTTGATGTTTGATAATGGCATGTTTTAAAATAATTTCGTGGAATGTAAAAGGGCTTAGGGACGACGTAAAAGGATGGTTATTTTATGCACATTGAACAACGAGGGCACACATTGTTGCATTACAAGAGACACATCTACTGACTGACAAGCTGGTTGGTCTCAGGAAGTGATGGGTGGGACAGGTATACTGGAGTGGGAAAGGACAGGGCCTCTGGAGGGGTGGTGATTTTAATAAAGAAATCCTGCCCATATGAAGTGGCGCAAGTGTTAACTAGACAAGATGGTCGGGGGATCTATTTGTCGGGCACTTTGTTGGGTAGGGCAGTCTCAGTCGCATCTCTATATGGGCCAACTCCCCCTGATCCTACTTTTTTCGCCTCAATAGAAGGGGACATAGCTACCCTTCCCCCACACTCACTTATCCTGGCTGGTGACTTGAATATCTATCATGACAACAAGGAGGACAGAATACCCCCACATAGTAGGCCGAAGATTAAGGCCCAATTAGCCCTGGCTAAGTTTTTGGAGACGGCAGCATTGGTTGACCCAACTAAAAATTGTTTGAATAGGGGCAGGGACATGACGTTTTATTCGGCTGCACACAAGAGTCATACTAGAATTGACTTTTTTGGTCAATAGAGGCCCTTGTAGGGATTAGAGAAGTGCTGACTGAGGTAGGACCCTCTCAGACCATTCTCTCATTCAAATGCAGTGGGAACCAAGACCCGCATCTGCCTAGACCTTATAGATGGAGGCTTCATGATTCGCTTTTGATAGAGGGTACAAGAAGGGATGAATTAGAGAGGGCCTTACAGGAGATTATTAGATTCCAGCTTCCCACTCTGAATGACAAAAGGTTAGCGTGGCCCACCTGTAAGTTTTTGTATGCCGAGGCAGCTAGGGCCCTAGCGGCAAGGGACAAGTCGCTCAGGAGGGCCAAGAGGAGTTTTGATCGGCGATAAGCTCATTGTCACAGCTGAAGGGTCCTCGGGAGAAATAGATGCGGAACTTAAAAGTCTGAGAAGGGAACTATCAGAAATTGTCTATGGAAAACAGAGTTCTGGCTAGGCAAGATTAATGCCAAATTCTTATTGCAGGGTGACGTCCCAGAGGCGCCTTCGCGGCTAAAATTAAAGAGTGGGAGGCAACCAGGACAATTGCATCAGTTCAATATGAGGGAAGTTGGTTACAGATCCAAGAAATGGCTGAGGCCTTCGCTTCATTCTTCACAAAAATCTACCAAGCTGAGGACTTGGTAGGGGAGAAGGAGGCAAATGGTTATTTAGATGGAATTCAATTGCCAATCTTGGATTCTGTTCAAGCTAGGGAACTAGAAGCCCCAATAAGAACATCTGAGATTGTTGAAGTGGTGAGGTCTCTTCCTCTAGGTAAATCACCAGGGCCAGATGGTCTCACGGCCAGATTTTATCAGACTCATATTCAGACCATACTCCCTGTACTCCATGAGTTCTTCCTCACTATAATGAGGGAGGGAATTCACCACTCTCCGGTCTACCAGGCTTACGTTACTTTAATACCTAAGCCAGACAAACCCAGGGATGTATTGGGTAGCTATAGGCCTATAGCATTAATAAATCAAGATATTAAGATCCTTACTAAAATTTTGGCAAATAGGATTTTGACTATTGCTCCTAGATTAATTAGTCAGGAACAAGTAGGTTTTATGTCGGGAAGAGGGCAAAGACGCCTCTCAGGAAAATTCATCATATCCTGAATTTTGCACCAGACTCTCAATTACCCTTGGCCTGATTTCCTAGACGCTGAAAAGCGTTTGATTGGGTCTCACATCCATTTCTTTTGGTACAATGGAGAAAATGGGGTTCTGAAGGTCTCCTTAGAGGTATAAGAATTTATACACCGCCCCAATGGCTAGAATATTATGTAATGGTTATATCTAGGGAATTTAGACTAAATAACGGAACTAGTCAAGGGTGTCCCTCTCACGATATTGTTTAATATCTATTTAGAACCCCTTTGAGATCAATAAATAGGGATGTTAAGGTCCAGGATCAGGGGTTGGGGATGGAGCAAAATTGTCAGTTTTTAGGATGACATACTTTTCATTTACAAAATCCAGTATCTAGCTTTGAGAGAGTAAGAGAGTTAATAGATCGATTTTCTAAGGTCTCTAACTACAAGTTAAATCTTACTAAAAGCATAAATTTTACCCTTGACACCACATGTATTTAGGGCTGATTTTTCATCCCTGGGAGTACAATGGAATGTAGATAAATTGAAGTATCTGGGCATATGGATTACAGCAAATCAGGAGTCCGGGCTGGCGCTAATCTGGGGGATCATATCCGCGGTTGAAGGGGCGTTATAAGATGGAACAAGCTACCTTTGAACTTCTGCGAACGTTTGGGCCTCATTAAGATAAATGTTCTACAGGGTGCTATATCCAGTATATTTAGCTCCATATAGTATCTCTACTAATTGGTTTAGTAGAATCAGAAGGCTAATCTCAGGGTTCCTATGGAACAATAAACCAGCCAGGATAAAATATAATGTCTTGCACTACCGTATGAGGAGGGGGTATAGGTTACCTGACCTCCACGCTTACTATGTGGCAGGTCAGTTGGGTCTTATGGCTCAATGGGCGGGGAGTGATGAGGTGGAAGATTATGTACCGGCGTGGTTGCAAATTGAGAAACAATCGATGCTGAGTTTCGGTTTAACCCCTGAGTCGATGCTATATGCCCAGCCTAAAAAAGGTTTATTCAGGAAGGGGTATGGGAACCCAATTGGGAAAACCTTAGAGGCCTGGTGGTCCTTTCTTACACCGGTACAGAGGTGTTATCAAAAGAGATCCAGAGATCAGCCCATATTGGGTAACCCTAATTTGGTTATCGGAGGTCGGTACTTGGACATCGGTGGTCCAATTATTTGGGTGGTTTAGATTGAAGGATATGATGCAGGGAGAAAATAGTCCTGCCATTACAATGTGAGGTCTGGCTTTCTTTCAAAGGTTACAGCTTAAACAAATGATAGCAGGGTTCTAGAAGGGGATGGGGGATCCCATAGACAGCTCCTTTTCGTGGGAGAGTTTAGGGGAAGCCTCCCGGAAAGCTAACCCACTCTCACAAATTTATAAACTTCTGTTGGACTTTATGGGTCCAAACACTCCTACTCAAATCCCTTACTGGGACAAGGTGATGGCTCCTAGAAATCCTAGGTGGGAAACTATTTGGAAGACCTCTAAATACAATGTGATTCCCAAATATAGAAACATGCAGATTTTGGTGGTTCACAATATATACTATACCCCTGTAAAGCTATATGGCAGAGGGTTGAGACAGACAGACCTGTGTTTCAGATGTGAGAAGGAGGTGGGTGACCTGATACATGTAATGTGGGGTTGTAGTAAAATTTTGCCCTTATGGAGGGAGATTAAACGGGGCATGGATCCAATGCTGGATTATACAGCTTTTATAACTCCAGAAATATGTGTTCTGGTGACTTCTCTCAGATTATAGGGAGCACACCAATTTCACCTTTCTTTAATGGTGTTGGTAGTCAAGGCATTTTTAGTTAAGCATTGGAAGGACAATCAGGTATGTACATATGAACAATGGGTGAGAGCTGTTGAGGGTTTGGCCAAGATTAAAGACACCTGTTTTCTGAGGGAGGCAGGAGTTATATGTTAAAAGGTGGGCAATGTTAGAAGCGATTTATTCCCAGCAAGTTATGAACACTGGAATCCAGGTCTGTCTGTCTGATAATGATTAGCAAAAGAAAATATGCTAGTGTATATATTGCTTATATTGCTTCGTGTCTTTGTACTAGGTTTTTGTTTTTTTTCTTCTTTTTATTATCCCTAAGAGTTTGAGTAATATCTGGGTCTAAGTCTTCTAGATGGTCAAAACTGGGATCACTTGGGGTCTACTACTAAGATTAAGAGGGTTTGGTGCTGGTCTGCAAGGGCTTAAAGGGATGATGGTTCTCCTCTCTCTCTCTCTCCAGGGGACACACTGGGAAGCCATCCGACAGGAGTCAAGCTCCTGGGAGGCCGTGGGATATAACACCCCTGTAAGTGGATATATAAGGGAGATTGAGTTTATAAGGGAAAGGGTGTATTTTATCGCTGATCAGCTTGTTACACTAAAGCAGTATTGATCCTGGAATTTGACTATAATGTGGGTGGCCCCCAGTGTGCGTGTATATAGGGTTGTACATAGTTCACACAGCCAGTTTTGGTTGTGTTTCTGGCATGGCCAGGTATATGTAATGTATTTGTCTGTTTGGTATACTTAAAATGAATAAACATGATTTGAAAAAAAACTGTAGCATCACAAGGTGGCACCTGGCACTACAGCCATTTATATTCAAAGTCATGCAAAAATCTTCAAAAAGAATGTCAGTGCTGATTTCCTGTCAAGATATGGCTCAGGAATTGAGAATTCGGAAGGTTAAAAAATCTCTGGGTTTTAACTAACTGTTTGCTGTACTGGTTGTTATGGAAAAACAGATACTGTGTATGCAGAACTGTAAAGGTTATAAAGTAATGTCAGAGGAAAGTTAAGAGAAAGTTTTGGAAACCTGTTTTTAAACATGTTACCTCTTAAAGGAAGGGGTATGTGACAGGCTGAATAAGACCCTGTCCCATTTGTTATGCAGAAAGAGTTAAAAGCAAGGGTCTGTTCTATCCTCTCCTTTTCTATCTCTTATCTTTCTAATTGCACAATCAAATTTTTCTTATGAGACCTAGGAGCTGATCACTCTGACAGTCACATAATTCTCCTTCTCCCGCTATCTTCCTGCCTTCACTTGCTGTTTCTTGCTGTTTCTAACTTTTCTTCCCCTGGCTTATCTGTGGTTATGAAAATATATATGGATCTTCATGTGAAACTGGGTTCTCTGATTTGAAAATGTATATAGTTATATTATTGAAATGATTGCAAAAATCTATTTGGAACTCATGAGGTTAACCCTGAGATGCAGTTTGACCTCCTCAGGTTGTTTGCAAAACTGTCTGCAGTAGGCCAGCTTGGGACACAATGTTCTACTTTGTTGTACCTGCAAGGAAAAAAGCTGATGAAGTTTTGGGACATTGTATGAAAACAGGACAGGATGCAGAAGTTAACTACCAGGCACAGACGTCTTACATAATGAGAGCAATCTTTTGTTGGAGAAAAAGAGAGAGACAGAGAGACTGAAATTTAAATTTAGAGATACCTTCAGAGGAAGTGCTTTGTTTTGTTTGAACTGTCTGTATATGAGCTATCCTGCACAATTTTGTTTTTTATTTTGTTGTTTATTGATAATAATAAAATGCTACTTGAGAATTTCATAACTGCTTCTGGTTTGCCAATGCTTCCTGACCTGTGCCTTGACAACATACCTGTCTGCATATGTGACTCCAATAATCTATCACAGGCAGGAAGAACTACATTAAAGAGCAGCTGATGCCTTTGAAAAACTTTGGAAAACATAATTGCTGGACACAGTTCAGCTTGTACTAAATATATCTTCTACAGATTTTTCCTCTTCATTATTCATTATTGAAGAAATTCCCACAAAAAGAAGATCTTTATCCCTTAGTGCTCATCTGCCTCTATAACTTACTCCCTATTTGACATCATAATGATCTGTTGTAACATCACAGTCATAGAAACATAGACTTCGACAGCAGATAAGGACTCCTTGGCCCACCCAGTCTGCCCATGTCCCTACCTATTGGGTAAGCTGCAGATCGTAGTTAACCAACAGCCTACTTCTTCCTACCCCCTACTAGAATTGCCTTATGTCTGTCCCATGCATTCTGGAATGCCCCCACTATTTTTGACCTGATGACCTCCTCAGGAAAGCTGTTCCATGCATCCACCACCCTCTCAGTGAAAAAAACACTTCCTCACATTGTCCAAACCGTTTCCCTTCTATCTTTAAATTGTGCCCCCTTGTTCTTGCACATCTCTTTTTCTGAAAGATGCTACCCACTTGGACTTTGTTGATTCCCTTGAGGTTCTTGAAAGTGTTTATCATGTCCCCCTCTCCCAACTTTCCTCAAGGGTATACATATTAAGCTACTTTAGTCTCTCTTCGTATGGCTTCTGGTGCAGACCATGCACCATTTTTGTTGCCCTCCTCTGGACTGCCTCCATCCTGTCTATGTCCTTGTGGATATGGGGTCTCCAGAACTGCACACAGTACTCCAGATGGGGTCTCACCAACTGTCTTTACAGAGGGATAACAACTTCCTGTTTTCTACTGGTGATGCCTCTCTCTATGTAGCCCAGGATCCCCCAGCACTCCTTACTGCCTTCTTACATTACTTGCCTACCTTTAGGTCATCTGATATGACAACCCCCAGATCCCTTTCCATTTTTATTGTTGTTAGTACCTCCCTCCTCCATTGTGTATTCTTCCTGTGGGTTTTTGTTTCTTGAGTGCATTACTTTGCATTTCTTTGCATTGAATCTAAGCTGTCATACTTTTGGCCATTCATCCAACCTTGCCAAGTGCCTTCTCATCCTTCCCCCTTGTGTATCAGCCCTGATGCAGATCTTTATGTTGTCTGCAAAGAGGCATACTTTCCTTCCAGTTCCTCCGCAATGTCACCTATAAAGACATTAAAGAGGACCAGTCCTAGTACTGAACCTTGTGGTACTCCATTAGAACACCCCTTACTTCAGAGTGGACTCCATTTACTATTACCCTCTGTGTCCTGTTGTCCGGCCAACTTTTTACCCAGGCTACCATTCTGGGACCCACTCCCAGGCTGGCTAACTTGTTTATTAATCTTTTGTGTGGGACTGTGTCAAATGCCTTGCTAAACTCTAGGTAGGCCATGTCCACAGCCCCTCCCTAGTCTACTACTTTGGTCACCCAGTCAAAGAAATCTATTACATTCATCTGACATGACCTTCCCTCTGTGAATCCATGCTGCCTTGGGTCCTGTGTCCCGCTGGCCTCTAGGTACTCAACAATTCTTTCTTTCAGAAGTGATTTCATCATTTTCTCTACAACTGAGGTCAGAGTAACAGATCTGTAGCTTTCTGCCTCTGCCTTGCACCCACTTTTGTGAAGGGGAATCACATCTGCCCTCATCTGTTACTATAGGAATAACGGTGATGTCACAAGCACAGTATTATGACATCGGGTTAGGAAGAAGCAGTAGGAGATGATGAACCCTCAGAAAACAGCTCTCCTATTTTCATGCATCTGACCTCAGTAATAAATAAAGGAGATAAGAAATAAGGAGCTAATTAGAAATATAAGCTGCTTTACGACCAAATATTATGTTCTGCAATGTTCTTCTTGAGGCATCTGCGCTCTTTAAGACACATTTATTTTGGTATGCAGAAGGCCGTACACCTAATAAACCCAAAGGCGAGAGTTTAGTCATCTGCACCTTCAAATCAACATGCACATCAAATGTCATGTGTTCGTCAACCCAAACACCCAGGTGTTTGTATTCAGATACCTGTTTTAGTGTTTCACCTTGCATTGTTAAGATTTTTAATTTTGGACTAATAGTTCTTTCAGTCTGTGATGAAGGGAAAAACACAATGGATTGGGTCTTTTTACAAATTATGACAAGCTTGGACTCTTAAAACCATTTCTGCATTACTATAAAACCTGTCTGTAGCTTTCTTTCAGTATGCAAGTTCTAGAGTATGACAGGCTGTGAATGCTTGTTTTCAGACATTTTTTGTCCTGGTGAAGCATTGCCAGCCTGTCCAACACAGATTTGTGTACCCATGATATTTTGCTCTGTATTTGAGGCTTTACAGTGTATGTCTTGGAGAGACACAATAACCAAACAGTTTACATATCTGTTCTTTCATTGAAGCCTTTATGGATCCAACAAACTCTCTTCTTGCAAAGTTTATTAGCAACGACCATTGACTAGTTTTGTTTGAACCCACACGGTTCTTGAAAAGTTGTCAATGCTGTATAACTTAAAAGAAAAACAAAACTGTTCTCAGTTATCCACCATCCCTTGATAGTAGTTATACTGTGAGAGTGAGAACTGTGCAAGTGTGATAATTAAGCAATAAGGCATTTCGTGAAATAATTGCACATCTTGGACATTGTTATTAAGCATGGCCAGGTAGTAAAATACTTTACTCTAAATGCTACCTGCTGGAATCTCCAAATTACCCTAAATTACCCTAAAAATACCCTAATAAATAACATGTAGTTAGTTATGGCATGATAGTTACTACCATGATGTTTCCACTTCCCTCCAGTACTACCCTACCCTACCCTGACCATAACAAATGAGAAAGACCTTGGTTTGACTTCCCAAAACAAAGAAAACTGTACCCACAAGGGGATCTCATGAGGTAGGATAGGAAAGGTGCAGCTGCTCTGATCAAGCCTGCTACTGTTTCAAAAATACAGCCTTTTACAGCTGTATAAGGAATTCACCTACATGGACACTGTCAGATGCCCTGGCTGTTCTTTATTTATTTAACATAGCCAGGGTAAGTCCCGGCAGTGGTTAATGAAACAGAGAGCCTTTTATTGCTAAATAAGGCATTTGTCTATAGGACCACTGAAGGAGAGGCAGGTAGCAGAGGTACAGTTGCTCTGAGTGAGTCTGCTGTTGATTCCAAAAATTGTACCCATGTCTGACATTACTGAGTCAGGTAGGACAGACACAACTGCTCCTAGAGAGCCTTCCACTGTTTCCAAACATTGTATCTATGATGATAATTACTAAGGCAGATAGAAAAGGGGCAGCTGTTCTGAATGAGACTTCTGCTTTTTCCAAAAATGGTACCAGTGAGAGGCATTACTGAAACAGACAGGACAGGTGCAGCTCTTCTGAGCAAGCTTGCTGCTTTTTCGAAAAATTGTATCCATGACAGGCATTGCTGAGGCAGGTTGAACAAGCACAGCTGCTCTGAGGAGAGCTTGTTTTTCCATAAATGGCACCCATGACAGCCATTACTAAAGCAGGTAGATAGGTCCAGCTCTTTTCAGCAAGTTTGCTGCTTTTTCCCCATAATTGTTCCCATTACAGACATTACTGAGGATGATTGGAAAGGTACAGCTGCTTTGAGTCAGCCTGCTGCTATTTCTACAAATTATACACATGACAGGTATTGCTGAGGCAGATAAGACAAGGGCAGGTGCTATGACTGAGCCTGAAGCTGCTTCCAAAAAGTATATCTGTGATGGGCATTGCTGAAGGAGATAGGTCTGTCACAGCCCCTATGAGTGTGCTTCCTGCTGCTTTCAAAATGTAATGATCTAAAGCATTGCTGAGGCAGGTAGGAGTGTTACAGCTGCTCTGAACGAGCCTGCCACTGTTTCCAAAACTTATACCCATGATGTGTACTGCTCAGGCAGGTAGGACAGTCACAACTGCATTGAGCAAGCCTTCTGCTGTTTCCAAGAATAATAAACATGACAGGCATTGCTGAGGTAGGTAGGACAAGTGCACATACTCTGAGCTAGCCTACTGCTGTTTCCAAAAACAATACCCATGTTGGGCATTACTGAGGTAGGTAGGACAGGTGTAGCTGCCCTGAGTGAACTTGCTGCTGTTTCCAAAAAATGATACCAATGATGAGCATTACTGAGGGAAGTAGAACTGTCACAGACACTCTGAGTGAGCCTGTTGTTGTTTCCAAAAATGATGCTTATAATGGGGATTGCTACTGCACAAAACATAGAAATCAGATGTTTAACAAGAGCAGTGGGGCATCTGTGGCTAGCAAGAGGACAATGGTGATTGTCAGTATTTGCCATAAGAAGAATGTCAGAAAAACTGAGGAAAGTGATGCCTATACAAACTGTGGTAACAATTTTGATAGAAGTCAACATGCCTTCCTGTAATGGAAGAGTTGCTCATATGGGAGAGGACTGGTACAGTATATCAAAGAACAAGTTTGGTGAGGAAATGTAAAAAGTAAAAAAGGAAAAAAAAGTAAATGTTATGTCTCCAACATAGTAAAAATAAAACAGAAATTGTGCTACCCATTTCAGAATTTCAGAGGGACAATTGCAACTAATGATAGAGAATGTTTGTTATGCAGATTTGGTAGAATGCCAGTCCAGACATGATACTCTTGTACACAACCTAATTATCATACAGTATTCAGTGTCACTGTTTGCAGGCTGTCTTTCATGTTCAGGGTCAGACCTGCATAATTCAGTAGTTGGTGGGATGATGGGCAATTGTCATCATTCATTTTGAGAAATGTACACCATTCCACACTTGCAGGACTTAGCAGTGTTCTTTGGTCATTGAATTTCCCTCCAACTGTACTAAATATGTGCTCTGAATAGGCTCAGGGTCATAATGTCACAAGACGTTATGCCGCATGCAAGAAATTGCACTGTATTGACAGTGCCTTTTTGCATGTGGCATAATGTCTTGCGACGTTAGGATCCCGTACCCACTCTCCCTACAGGCTATTAGTCCATGTTTTGCAGATGACTAAGAATTGATTTGTCTTTCTGACCCTCAACATAGGATGCTTCCAAAGGTGCTGAAAATGTCCTTTCCCTTGCTGATGGCACTAGTGATTGTGAAGAACCTATACTTGTACTATTGTCTGCAACTGTGCCATAGGCATACTCAGATGGTTTGTCCATTTTTGACTCCTGTACACCAGGTAGTGGTGAGAGACTGCCAAATTTGGTTAATAAAATATCTTTTCAATATTCAGTGTCTTCCCCTGTAGGAAAGATGGCTTCATTGGAGTGGGACTAGCAATGTAGCCAAAACACAGTTTTCATTCTGAACCATGGTGTTTATTCTCTGATTGCTTGACAGTTTCATACTTGTACCATCTGCTAGAATTACAGCAGTACTGTCTTGTATTGACTGGATGACTTTCTTGATGTCATCCAGGAAAATGTGATGAAATCACGTTAGAGGAAGAATTGATTGGAGCTGCATTTCTGCACTTGCATCATGTATGACAGCCTCAAAAGGCTCCAATTAGGTGACAGAAGATACAGCCAAAGTCCGACTGCTGGAACGGAACATTATGTTTACTTTACCTATTTGATTTTGCATGTTGTGCTTACTGTGTGTGCAGCTTTTTTTTCTGTTCAAGAAGCATTTCTAGTATATAAAATGTCGAATTCCAGCAAGTTAGAACTTCCTGCTTCAGTTTATATAGTGGTAAGTTGTTTGCCTTCGGTAATCCATTCTAGACATTTTTGTACTGTCATGTAGTGGTTGAAATTACCGCATATTTTTCTTGCAAGACATATCTGTGACAGGTAATCAGCATATGTTTCCTTATTAGGTATGGACAGAATAGGGATTTTTCATTGCCAGCGAAAAAAAAAAAAAAAAAAACACTAGAAATTAAAACAGCAAGAAATCCTTACATGCCTAGAATTTGGTCTACAGGTATGTGTGTAAAGGAGGGGAATTATGAAGGGAAAGAACGTGGATTTTTTTAAATTTATTTATGGGAATTTTATTTTTTAGGGTTTAGTGAAAGGATTCTACTGAATAGGTGAGGTAGCCATGTTTGTGATGGCAATCAGGGCTGAGCAAAGTTACCCAAAAGTATTTATTTTATTGTGAAGAGGCTGACAGATTTTAACTCTGCAGTTGTGCTATAATATCAACATAGGAAAAGATCTGGCTTCAGCTCACCATTTCTGAGACCCATTCTATAACACAATGAAAAGGACAGAGTTTAAAAATGCACATACCAATAAGTCTTTTAAAGTCAAGGCAAATATTTCTTGCACTAAAGTAGACATTTTTTGCTTCACTATGCTCATGTGATCTTTGCTGTACTGCAAAATAGAGAAGGTGTCACACATTTGAATATTTGTACTATAGAGCATGATATAAGAAAGGGATACTGTTCATGGAATTTCAGCAAATTCACTTGACAACAACTGCAATTTGCATATTTGTTCATCTAGTGAGTTGTCCAATTCACACAGTAAAACTGTGAGAATTGCCAGTTCCCAGGAGAGTTAGGTTATTCATGCAGTTCTGCTGCATAAATTTGTACACCATATTGGTGAAAATTATGTGAACTGCGGTCCTTACATTACATAAAATCCCTTCCCCACCCACTGTGGTATAACTCCATCCTCTACCACCTTCCAAACACTGTTATATATCATAACACCCACTGCTCTCTAGATGAGTGGGAGATTGGCTAGATGGGGAACCCAAAGGGTAGAACTAACTGTTGCATTCTCCAAGGTGGGGGGGATTAATAGAGGTGTCCCACAGGGGTCACGTCTGGGTTCGATGTTCTTCAATGTGTTAATCTGCAACACTGAGAAGGGATCCAGAGTAATATGTGTTTATATGCAGATGACACAATAGATATATGATGTGGTGAGGATAAGTTGTTTTATTTGATAGTAACAAAAACAGATAATAATGGACATAGGTTTGGCATCGGGGACTGTGGGTTTCTGTACCCTTGCCCTGTGGGCTCATTCCTATTTAAAGTCTATCTCTGAAGGAGAAGGTTTTGAATGAAGGTCCAGACATGCTTTGAATAAAAATAATCTTAGACTCTCTTGGAATTCTGTGGCAACCCATGAAGGCCCAGGTAACTCACACACAAGGGAGGAAGGGTCATGCATGTCCACTGGCAGGAATTGTCAGATGATTACATGCCAGTGAGGGAGGGAGGAGGGCCTCAATAGGGTAAGAGAAAGATTCTAGTGCTAATAATTTAGTAGCCATTTAGTTCATTACACAAGTACCATGCTTCAACATGCTGAATTCATTCTGTGTCTTGGTTCCATGTCAAAATGGCAATCCGCTGGGTGAGTGTATATCGCCAAAATAAATAATAGTGATATATACTTGGCACATCCAAAGGCAGCAATGGGACTGTAACATATGCTTTGCTCCCCGCACCTCCCTAAGTAAAGATTCTCAACTCAAGGGGGGGTGCATGTCGGGGGAGTGTAAAACTTAAAAAAAAACAAAAAACTTGGCCCCAACGCAAAAAGTGATACCTGCCCCCAAACCAAACCTGGCACCCTCCCAACCCTGGCCATCCACCCTCACCACCACGCCACATGGCCACACTACCTCCCACATACCCTCCCTCCCCTTCCACCCCTCACATGGTGTGGCCCTTCCCACCAAATGCATGTATGCTTCTTGTCACCCTCCTTCACCCACTGTGGTATCCTTTTGCTACCCAGCCAGGTATCCCAGAACACAGGTGCCATGAATGAGTCTCCGTTTTTGCAGTCTCTCAATCGCGGTCGCCGTTTTCACAGGACAACTGTGTCTTTAGCTCATTACTGTGTTTCTGATGTCTTTTTTATTATTTTCATAAACTGAATTGGTTTGTAATGTGAGGGCTCAACAAATTTGTGTTACTGGGAACTAGCTAATACAGATTTTGGGACCCACAATATTATAAACCACTTCAGTGGGTGAAAATAATCCACATAAAAAAAAAGATCAGAAACACAGAAAAGGAACAAAATGAATTCAGCATGCTGATGGATGAGGCATGTGCAACGAACTAAAGGGCTACTAATTATACCAAAGAGCAAGGCTAGCATTTGTAAGTGGCCTGTCCACCTTGATGAATGGATTTTTTTTTTCATACCGGGAACATTGGTGTGCTGAAATAGAACTGTAAATTTCCTGACCAAAATAAATATAATATTCTGTAAAGAAGAATTTCGTGAATAAGTTCTGTTATTCCAATTATTCTAGTTGCTGGGTAATTTCAGCCTGTATTGGAGCAGACTACTCCCTGGAAGAATTTATGTTTTCTCCATGCATGAGATGTAGGCTGGAGGTATACCCCCACACCACAATATTTAAATAAATCTAGTATCTTCGCCCCACATTATTATACAGTATATTCAATATACACCTCTGAACCTTATTGGAAGCAGCAGGATATGAAAGGATAGCAAAGGGTAAGGAATCCCTCTGAATCAGAAGTAAATTATATGATGTAACATTGCTATGGAAATGATTCTCCTAGCATTCCACTACAGGGACATAGCTTGTAGTGCAGCCCCTAAATCAACTCTGGCATGACTGGGCCCTCTTTTCCACTCTTTCTGTTGGTTCAGTCTTGATTGTCCTCCCCATTCCCACTACTACTCTTTATACACCTCTCTCAGTCTCCTCCCCAGAGAGCTACTGTCTCTCCTGTTGCATGGTCCTCTCTGATAAATTCTGGTTTTCTCCCTCACCTGCTCCCTCCACTTTCTCCTTACTTACTTGCTCCCCTCTCCAAGGAACATTGCCTTATGCTCTTTCTCCCTTTCTTTTTTTCAAGATCTCTGTTGGATGGACTAATTTCTCCCACAGACTACTCCATCTCTAGTCCATCATTCTCCTCTTCATCTGGTCCTCACCTCTCCCGCTGCCATAAAACTCCAACTCTATCACAACTTTAAGCATGTCTGTTCCTGTACATAATTCTCAAGACTCTGTCCTCAATTTCCCTACATGCCGATAGTTTATTTATCCCTTTTCCCACCCCTACCTATCCTCTGGTTTTTGTTCTTCCCAATAACAGTTTTGCTGTTGGCTACCAACAATAAATGCCTCGCTATCTGTGTTCTGTCACACAATGTGGTCCACATTGTAAAGTAAAAGTATTTTACCATCCTGTTTTGCAAAAATGTTATATCTGCTGTATATTTATTATTGTTATATTAATTTGTTGTTTTTTTTGCAATTGTATGGTTTCCTGCCCCCTTACCCTAGGAGGCACCTGCAAATGAGCTGATTCAGCTCCAAACCATTTAACAGCTCCATATGTATTAGCTCTTATGATAGATTGATTGCACAGTCCCTTGGTCTCTTTGACTATATTTGTTACAAATCTGTTGTATCGACTTACCGTACCCTAATTTTAACTGTATTATCTATGTGTGATTAACTGTTGCATTGGCTCTGTAACCTATTTTATCAATATTATGCATCCAGCATTCGTATATGTATTTTGTTCCTGTTATGGCAATTGTGTATGTATCCTTTCCCCACATGTACCCCCTCTCCCCAGGACTTACCATGAGATGAGCAATTTTGATTCCTCACTGTGATTTTCTGGTGAAACTTTTCAATAAATAAATAAAAGTGTGCCTTATTGAAAAAGTTATTTAAATAAATCAGTGGCGTAGCAATCCTACAGTAATATTTTTGGATGTAATGTATGTCCATAATCAAATTTGATATAACAGTGACATGTAGAAGACTGGGCAGGCAAGATGGACCTTAACATTCCATCACCAGACTACTATGTTATTTTGTATGTTACAAACATGTAATTTAAGTATATTCAAGGTAAAATTGGATAAGTAGTTTGTTGAAAATATCCCATTAACCATGATCTCTAAAACTGGAAAATCATATAAACAAATCTACTGATAAGAAAAGGCAGTGGGAGCTGGCTCGCCAGCATAATGATAGAGGTACTGTTTGTGATGCTAATGACCTGGGCTCTGGAATGAGCTCAGAATATCAGACAGCTGGCTGGGGGAGGTAGGCTGAGTGTCCCATGGACAGCTTGCCTCCTCTGGGGAAGGGGGATCATTTGCACCTGCCACAAGGGTGACTCCCAGCGGAGGCTGGGAGAACACAGGCTGGGACCTCCCAAATGGGAAAGGGAATGATGGTGGACATCTGTGGAGCGTGTGCAGCAGCATGCATGCTGATGCACTGACATCATTGCACATCTATGTTCCCCAGGGAAACAAAGTCTGAAAACTCCAGTGGCTGATGAATAATGATGCCAAGAGCCTGCACCATCCCAGCACACTCTGGGATGCCGGAGTCCAGATTAGCATCTTGGTTCTCCCACCGGTTCCACATCATAATGGTGATCACCAAAGGGTTATAGCCATTTGGGAGAATGTACATAGCTGAAAATAAGTAACAGCAATGTACACTCACAGTGACTACAAAACTGGGGATCATGCTCAAGAACCAAAACTGGCACCATCCCAACCCCAGTCTGCCACCCTACCCACCATGACAGACGGCCAGCTTGGCAGCCGACCACTGCACTACACCCCACATACTCCTCCCCTTCTGCCCATCGCATGGTATGATTCCCCCAATGCATGTGTATAAATGTACATCCTGTCACCATGGTTGCCCACCCTGGAAGTCCTGTCGCTACCCTACCGGTAGCCCAGAACATAGGCACCATGACTGAGTCACCCTTTTGCAGTCACTCAGTCATGGTCACTGGATTCACAGGGATACCCTCCCCCTTAGGCTGGAAGGGGAGCCCACCATGGGGTGTGTCATGGTCTCCCAGAATGCCGTAATCCTAGGGATGCCATGGTGGTGAACCTGAAAGGGTCCAGGGCTGAGAGGGATACATCCCCGCCAGTACTGCAGGTGCCAAAACAGAATTGATAAAAAGAAAAAGAAAAGGGAGTGGTGCAAAGCAACACAATCTTGAAGTAAAGCTGCAAATGAGAGGGTCCTGCAGTGAGAGCTAGAAACAACAGAGAGAGCCATGGTGGTGGGCCTTGAGACTACAGTGTATGAATATTAAGGTTGTCCTCCAATCTCCCAGCTGGTGAGGATCTACTTTTAGTAGTTTGGTTAGAGCTGCTGCCTTTAGGACTCAGGGTCTCTGGTCTGGTACCCAGCAAGGACTGGTGGAGTATCTACAGAAGTACGGCTAATGCATAGAACTAAGAGGTCAAGAATTACAACTACATGGGGGCATGGCTTGGCTGAGCTGAAGATGGCTGCTTAATTCTGTTGCTCCTGGGTTCACCAACTATCATCATCCATCCTTCTCTACCCAGACATTCATTCTCTGCCAAATACTGGGTCTTTACTCTACCTGCATCAAAGTTCAACTCTCGTATAGTATTTTTGCTATCTCAGTTATAGAATTTTATATCTGCAATCAGACAGCTGCTCTGTTTTCGCCTGCAACAATGGCTGACCAACCTTTGCATAGCAGCTCTCTCAACAGAATTGAATCAATGTTTCAGCAACTAATCAATGAGTTAAATGACTTAAAATAACCTCACAACCAAATGTTACTAATGTACAATTGCTTGGCCAAAAATCTCTGCTACAGAAAGTAAAACAATTCAAAATGAAGGCTCTATTATGGATCGGAAAGCTACAATCAGGGAGCAGGATAGAATTATTAAAAATCTTCAGGATAAAATTGATGACATCGAAAACAGAAACAGCGTAATAACCTTAGATTTCTGGGATTTCCTGAAGGTGTTGAGCTCAGAGATACCAGCCGCACTCTGAAACATGCACCTCAATGTTGCTTAAACTTCCACCCACCAAGACCTCACTATTGAGAGATCTCATCGTACTCTAAGCCCAAGGCCTGGTCCTACTCAAAAACCAAGGCCTATCATCGCCAGATTTCTGAAAGCAAGGCAAGTGGGTACGCTTACTTGGCAGGATCATAAAATATCAATTTTTAGAGATTTCTCAAGAGAACTATCTAATAAACGCAGACTTTACAATCCTAACAAAACTGTTTTGCATCAGCGGGGTATTAAGTTTGCTCTATGCTACCCAGCCACAATGCGTCTATTTCTGAACGATTCATTTAAAGACTTTCACACACCTGAAACTTTATCAGCGTTTCTCAATATACCTCAAACTACACATACCATAGCCATTGATTGTGCTGCAGTCGATCTAAATATTGACCCGAATTCCTCTCAAGAGGTCCGACAGTCTCCAGCTAACGCCTTTGAAACTAATCAAAAACTATAGAGAAACCTGCACAAACCGCGAACTAAAACTTCAGCTCCTGCCAGAGTTTCAACGCGCATACAAGAAAAAAGTCTGTTCAATCTCTGCATTCTAAACACTTGTGTTGCTCTAATGATACTCCTTCAACGCCGGACTTGCAAACCAAAAAGCATGTTGACTTCTCTACCCTCTCGTTGTCTAATAAATACACTCCACTCTGTGAAGATTCACTCTCATCTCATGAAGAACTTCGAGAAGATGACTTAGATCCACCTGCTGATACCCATGCGAATGCCTTGCCTAATACCAATTCACCTGACTCCTCTTGGGCAGAGCTGGTATCTAGCTCCCCATCTAAATCAGCAGAACCTCCCAAAAAGAAAAGAAAGGGGAAACTAAAGAACAGAATCCATAATACTGCTTCCCAAATGAATAATCGTTACAAGCATTGACTGATACGAGGTTTTGATATTATTTATGAATATCTTTATTAAGCCCCGAAATCTCATACTAAATATGTAATACTATTACACCCAGCGGTTGGACTGAGTAAGGCTGTAAACTGCTCCGAATTTTAGGGGCTGTATTCAAAGTTTCTTCTTTTTTTGCTTACCTGAAGTGCATCTGCATCTCTTAACACACCTTGAACTGCACCTGTTACATCTGTTAACTGTGCTGCATTAGATCTAGTTATTGCCCTGAATCCCTCTTAGGAGGACTGGCGTTTCCCAGCTATCGCCTATGAAAATAGACAGGAACTCAGAGAAACCTGCACAGTTTACAACTAATCCATCTGCTCCTGCCCAAGCCTCTGCGTATATGAGTATGAAAGAAATTTGCCGGCTTTCTACATACCAGACACTTGCGATGCTGGAATAACATCCCCTCATTGTTCTACTCAGAGTCTGTAAACATGTTGGCTTTTCCACTCTTCTTGCGCTGTCTAACAGGTGTGCTCCACTTCATAATGTTTCATTACCACCTTCGTGAAGTGCTTCGTGAGGATGACTAGGAGCCACTTGCTGATGCCCTCACAAATCTGCTGCCTACATTTAATTCCCCTGTCTCCTCCTGGGCAGAACTGGTGGCTGATTCCCCATACCCCCTGAAAAAGAAAACTAAGGGGAGGCTGAAGAACAACGTAATTAACACTGTTTATCGGGTGCAGAACTGTAAGGTGCATTGTTTGCCATGTGTTTCTGACTTTGTGTGTGAACATTTATGTGGAGCTCTTTACTTCAATATCACATTTGGTTACTCCTTTTTTCTCTTTTTCTTTTGTTCAAATGCAATGCCTATCTTAACTTGTTAGCGCTATCACATTCAGCCGGTTTGGTCATATCAAGGCTGTAAATCGCATTTGAAACTTAGGGGCTGTATTTTTTCAATGAATAGAATTTACAAGTATATTCTTGCTGAACTTATCTAAATGTGTAAACCTATTTACACGGCTATACACAATTTTTTTTTCCTTTAGGTCTTTCCCAGGCCCATAGGTGTTCTACTAGCTATCAGCTTATCAATAAAATAAAAAAGTGAAACATAAAACATAGCATAACGCCATGTATGTTTAGTACATTTAAAGATTCACTTTCACTTTATGGCAAGTGCTATATACATATATTTACATAGTGGTTATCTATATATCTTTTATAGTGTACCTACTACTTTAAGTTAATAGCACACATATATCACATATCCATTCTTTAATAAGGTTATGTGGATGTCTACATATCTTATAAGCCTTTATCTTCTGGATTATGCTGTTTAGTGATATGTGATGTTATATTGGCATACTATCCTTTTTATTGAACTAATATGATATAGTTCAACATGATTACCATGTCTGGTTTTATTACCACTTTAAAAATGTTTTTTGCATTGTTTGGTATGATGTTTATTGGTCTTTCCCAGGGTTCTAGCTTAACTACTTGAGTTCTAGTCATAATAATTACTTATAAGATATTGCTACACATAGTTAATACCTTAGGAATATAGCGTGTTGCTTTTTCTTAAGTGTTATCTACATTTTTACACGCCTAGTAGTGTGGCGAGAGAGTCTCTGGTATGTGTACCGACTCCTATCTCTCTACACTTCACAAATGTTCTTACTGTAATATACAAGTTTTTGTTGTTTCTATGAATATTCTCTCTACCATTTTATCCCTGTATTTCTCTTTAGTGAGACTCAATAGATATATTTATCATATTATTTTGAATCCATATATTCTAGGGATCCTGCTCACATGTGTACAACCTATTCACCTGCCTTTAGAACCTTTGACATTCTCTGACTTAGTTTTTTATGAGTCCCTCATTCCGATTTGTAACTTCCTATTTTACCGTTTACCATTATGAGTGATTTAATATTACATTCATGGAATGTTAAGGGACTCAATTCACCTTGTAAGCGCAAACAAATACTTACCTACCTTAAGAAGCATAAAACACATATTGCTTTCTTACAAGAAACTAAACTTATGTCAGAGGATGTTGACAGGTTAAAAATGGATTGGGTCGGTCAAGTATTTGCATCCTCTGCCTCCTCTAAAAAAACGAAGTGTCGCTATTCTATTACATAAGTCCCTTAATTGGACCCCAAAGAAAACTATCACGGATTCGGACGGTAGATGGATTATAATTCAATTATCTTCCACTGTAGGTACTTTTATGTTAGTTAATGTTTATGACCCTAACTCTGACTCCCCTGAATTTGTTCATAACTTGGCTCAACAAATTATGATTAATGACAACAATAACTCACCCATTCTTATGGGTGGGGATTTTAATTTAACCTCAGAAGCACACCTAGATAGAAGTAATAAGTCATATGATGCCCATCCATGAAGCATTAATGCCTTGACATTGCTAATGAAAGATCTGGGCCTTTCTGACATTTGGAGACTTTCCCACCCTAGGCAGCGTGACTATACATTTTACTCCCCATTACACAAATCTTACAGCCGTATTGATTATTGGCTTTCATCCCCTTTTATTACAGAAAAAACTATTAATACAGACATCCTCCCAATTACCATATCAGACCACTCTCCTATAAGTTTACAACTACTTTGGGGTCCACCCCTTCTAAATCTCCTTCTTGGCGTTTTTACTGAGGGACCCAGAATTTATTCCTTGGATTACAGCCCAGATTCAAGACTTTCTCTCATTTAATGATACCTCTGAGGTATCTCAAGGCACAGTTTGGGAAGCATTAAAAGCAACAATTAGAGGCAAAATTATTTGTTTCGCAGCTCACAGGAAAAAGCTAAGAGAGCAACAACTAGCAAATTTAGAGAATTCCCTTAAAGAGAAAGAAACTCAGTACTATAAAACAAAAAAACCTAATCATGACTCACCACTACATCTTGAAATTCTTCAATTAAGAATTAAAATAAACAAATTAATATCCAGGAAAGCTGAACTTGCCCTTTTAAGGCTTAAACACCGCTATTGGGAACAAGGAGATAGATGTGGGAAGTTGCTTTCTTATCAGCTTAAAACTCAACAGATGGAGAGATATATTGCTGGTTTGAAAGACCCATCAGGCCAAATTTATACAGACAACCTTACAATGGACCATATTATGCATTCTTTCTACCAGCAACTATATTCTCATCCAAATTCCAGTTCTTCCAATCAAATACATGAATTTCTTGATACACTGCAGCTTCCCTCACCTCTCTCATCAAGATATGGTCATACTGGATGAACCATTTACCCTACAAGAGATCCAACAGCACTATCATCTTTAAAAAATGGTAAATCCCCTGGAAGTGATGGTTTCCCTGTTGATTTCTATAAATCCCTATCTGGTACTCTTTGCCCTTTACTTCTTAAAGTCTATCTGGAAGCATTTTCTAATGGTAAACTACCCCACACTATGACCAAGGCTATTATTACTGTTTTACCAAAAAAAAAAGATAAAGATCCCTCTCTTCCCTCAAGTTACAGACCGATATCACTGCTCAATACAGATGGAAAAATCTTTGCTAAATTATTAACCCTTCGCTTAGATTCATTAATTTCAAAACTCATCCATCCTTCTCAAGCCAGATTTATTAAACATAGAACCGGTTCTGATCATCTTCTTTCCTTGTTTAACTTAATTTACAAAGCAAAAAACTCTTAAATCACCAGCCGCAGCCATAGCCATTGATTTTGAGAAAGCATTTGATTCCCTTAATTGGAACTATTTATACCAAGTTTTATCACATTTTGGTTTCACTAACAATTTCTGTGCCTGTATCAAATTATTGTACACTCTCCCTTCTGCTCGAATTCTTACTAACTCAACTCTATCCCCCTCCTTTCATCTTGCAAGAGGCACTAGAGAGGGATGCCCCCTTATCACCATATTTGTTTATACTTGCCATGGAGCCTCTCTCTGCAGCTTCTCATCAATCCTGCATAATTAAAGGCATCCCTATTGGTAACTCTCACTACACTTCACTCTCTTATGCAGATGATCTTATTCTCCTAGAAAATCTCCAATCTTCAGGGCAACCTTTAGTTAAACTTCTTGACAAATTCACCTTTATCTCAGGACTTGCTCTAAACCTTAATAAATCTGAAACGCTACCGTTAAACAACCTCTGTAAATCTTATATGAATGATCCTTTGGGCTTCTGCTGGGCTCCCCAAGGTATCTCATATTTAGGTATCCGGATCATCCCATCATTGTATAAAGTATGGGATGCTAATTTCTCTCCTCTACTAACTAACATTAAAAATATACTTGACAGATGGAAATTGCTTAATCTTATCTTTAATGGGAAAATTTCTGCTATTAAAATGACAATAACTCCTAAAATATTGTATCTTTTTTCTAATATCCCTCTAAAACTTCCCTCTTGTTTCCTCATCAAAATTGACAAATTAATAGATAATTTTATTTGGGATGGCAAAATCCCCCGATTTAGTCATAACAAACTTAGATCACACTGGTCAAGAGGTCGATTTGACCTCCCTTGGTTTCAGACCTACTTTTGGGCTTTTCGTGCAGCCCAGACTATCAAATGATTTATTCAACCTGATGCCAATTCAGCTTTATGGGTTAATATGGAAGCCTCCCTTTGTGCTAACAACATTGCTACCTCTTTTATTTATAATCCCATCCCCTCTAAATTAAAATCTCACCCCACTATAGTACCATCCATGTTTTACTGGAAAATAATTCATAAACATCTCAAATCAAACCCTACCCCTCTTGCTTATGCTCCTATCTGGGGAAATAACCAAATATCTCTCGAAAACCATCCAATCTACTGTTGATCCTGGAAAAATAGAGGCATACTTTTTTTAAGAGAAATTCTTGAACCCCATACGTTAAGAATAAAATCTTATTCTGATCTATGTACTCAGTGGAATCTACCCTGCTAGGATTTTTGGAAATATCTACAGCTTCATACAGCATGCACTTATTATTTCTCACTTATTGCAAATCAATCCTTATATGATCAGCACATCTCCAAATAGATAAAAACAACATGTAAATTGAATAGTGTCATCTATAAAGATATTAGAGAATCACTACCGGACCAGTCCATTAGAGCAAAAAATAAATGGAGCAACTTGTTACACTATAACATTACAAATGAGCAATGGCAAAGGGTGTTGGCTTTCTTGCCACAAATCTTTTAAGGATAAACGTAGCTCACTCATTCAGACTAAAATTCTTCATTTATGGTATAGGACCCCAACTGTATTGCATAAAATGGGATTAACGGATAATGACAACTGCTGGCGATGTAACTTGCCCAATGGTGATTTACTTCATATTTTATGGGATTGTCTCCCCATACAAAAATTTTGGCATCGTATTCATATACTTGCAATGAAAGTGACTGGTCAACTCTTTGTATTAGATCCCAAACACTGTATACTTGGTATTTTTGACCCTCATCCCCATAATATTCCCCAATCCCTGAACAGATGGTTAACCATACTTTTTTCTTCTAGCTAAACATAGTATACTTATGTATTGGAGATCTAATATAATCCCCACTCTCCCTGATATTCTTAATCATTTATCTCAATATGCCTCCCTGGATCGTATAACACATATTTCTTTTGACCGACTCAATATGTATAATAAATGTTGGCAGGAATATTTTAAATATTTGGATTCATTTAGCCAGTCTAGCACTTAAAGTATGGATTGAAATACTTTATATAATATCTCTCTCGCTCCTCCTATTGATATCCTCCATTGCCTTAGGTTGTGGTCTCACTTTTTTCTCTACTTACTTTATAATCTCTTTCTCTTCACTATTTCTTCCTCTTCTCTTGTTATTCTTAATCCTTTCTATATAAGTTTTAGTAGCACTCTAATGATATATATATATATATATATTATAGTAATGTACAACTATGACTATTCATATCTCCTCTCTCACCTTCTACTTCTTCTATTTTCACTCTGTAATATGTAGTGCTAAGCCTTTTTTTTCATTATAATATTGTAACTGTCTAGTTTAGGTCGTTAATCCAAAATTATTACACTACCATTGAATAGTCTTTTTTTCCATCTTTGTTAGATGTTATGCTAGTTAGTTTATTATTTATATAACCTTATATAGTATTGTTATAGGGTATACTTGTTGTTTGTTTATCTTTTAAATACTTCAATAAAAAGATTAACTGCAAAAAAAAGAATTGCAACTACATGATTGTCAATGCATATACTTCTGCCAGCCTAGACTGGTGGCATATAATTCTGTTTGGGGAATACGAGTCATGTGGTACAAAGTGACTGGGGCATGATGGACTTGCCATTATAGTCCTCTTATAACTGTGGGAAGATTGGAAACAAACAAAACAAAGAAAGTCCACAGCTAATGACAGACACAGAATTTTGTAAAAAAAAAAAGGCAGCCATTTTGATTAAAGAGTTGAATTTTCCCCTGGAGATGTAAGGCTCCAATGCAAATGAAGCTCAAGCAGCTACTGCTGGCTGGTTGAAGTGTGTTACATCACTTCACTTCATCACTTCACTTGCATCCATTCATGGCAGTATTGACAAGCATTTATCAATGCCAGATTTTCACTGCTGGTACTGCTGTTGAACTGGATCTAAGGTGCAGAGCACCATGCTAGAAGATTAACATGGGCTGGGCTTAGGGGGCAAAGCAATTACAGCATGACAGCAACAAACAACAAAGGACTTTTTTTCTTTTTACAGTGTTTATTTAAAAAACTTTAACTACAATGAGGGTTTTCTTTATTTCAGTTGGAGACACTGAAGGATTGGGCACCCCCGTTGTCAGTGTTATGAGCAGCCCCCAGAAACTCTGAGGTTTTAGATGCTCTGCAGTGCACTTAAGGCTTACATGGAAGATAAAGCAAAGTTCTGTTAGGTCTTCCCAACCCCTGACTCCAAGGGAAAAATATAATTCTTTGGCTGGCCTCAGATACCTAGAGACTGCAGCTGGGCCTGACTGAGAGCAGGACCATTTCCATGATTTTACCAGGGGTTCTTTATTTTTTCTTTAAACAGAGAATATGGGAGTCCTCCCCAAGAAATTGTTTAAATGGTAAGTGTTCAAATGTGGAAGCTGTTGCACTTTGAAAGAGTAGACTAAACTCCTGTTTTATAGGCAACCGTTATTTAAAAATCAATGCCAGCCATTTTTTTTCATTGTTTGATCTACCCTATATAAATGTGAAATGGTCATTTATTTACTACCCTAGTACCCAAGTGACCATTAATGTTCTTAAATGTTCCATTTTCCACTCTATCAGTAGCCTACTACAGCATGTGTAACCTGACGGTGTGTGTGTGTGTGTGTGTGTGTATGTGTATAGCCAGGGGGAGAGAGAGACAGAGAGAGAGAGAGAGAGAAAGAGACAGAGACACACACACATACATTATCAAAGTGAGCAGTTTCAGGATTCAGTTTTCAATCCCTGGAATGTTAGAAAACTTCTGTTACATCTCGCCAAGCCCCTGATTCCAAGGACAAAATATAATTCTATGACTAGCCTCAGGTACCTTGACACTGCAGCTGGACCTGTATAACTAGCTCTGTGTGTGTGTGTGTATGTGTGTAAAATGTGAGGGGGGAGCAGGCAGGTTGAGAGCACATGGTGAGATCAATCAGCTGTGCTTGCCAAAAGAGCTGATTTATGAATGTGTCTGTCAGCACATTGTTTTGAAGTCCATACACTTTCATGCGTAAACAGTGTGATGATCAGCTTTGCTGATTATTGGTCAAGCCAACCTCTTGCACTGAACCACCATGACACACCTCTCAAAACCCTGTACATAGCAAAATGTTCGACTTGCGCTAGTGTGCATGGCGAACATAAAAATTACATGACTGTCACATGTGTCAGATTTCCAGAGCAACCATTTCACAGCAGATGTAGTTTACCTTGATATTTACAATAGCATCATTTGGTTACATGGATTCATTTGCTTCATAGGACAAATTACAGGCACATGGTGTTGCAGAAACCATACATTTTTTCTGCTGCTTCTAGGAATATGGAACCTTCTAAACACAGTACTATATTAGGGCATTTAAAACTGAAGAGTATGCTTAAATTCTTTGGTGTTATGAACTATTAGCCAGCTTGAAGTGGTCGGGGTTTGAAAGAAGTGCCATGTATACGAACAGTGCTTTTTTCAGGCCTGAAATGGAAGGTGCTGCTGTTTACAAGATAACCTTAAATGATGAATAGTTGTTCTGCAGCACCAAGTGGCATTCCTTGCTCACCTTGCACACTGTGAATTTCTTATTTTGCAGCAATGTTGACATATTGAAAGGATTAATAGTTTAGTTCACAGTTTACTGACAAAACATGAGGACCTGATTTTTCAAGTGGGGAATTTGCAGCGCAAGCAGCTCCATCACAGCAGTAGTGACATTTTACCAGAATCATAGGGGTTGTAAAGTCCCACTTTAGCAGTATCATAGGGGGTTACAAAGCTCCCTGCTCAGTACATTTTATATCAATAAATGCTAGGGAAATCTAGTTTTATGGTGAAAATCATAGGGACTGCAAAAAAAATCATAGCAGTCTCAGCTACATCTCCCAGCTACCCCTAAATTATGCCCCTGCACCATGGGCCATAGTCTTGCATGCAAAGAGGATGATAGGTATGAACTTTATTGTTTGACTTTGTAGGTCATTGAAGGTTGGAAATACACAAGTAGCAAATATTTAAGACTTACATTTTAAGAAAAGAAGTTCCCCCTTTCTGTGCAAACTGTATTTACATGTGCGGATTGTCCTTGTAGAGAAAAAAAACTTACAGGTCATCATTCAAGTTACACAAATCTCTAGACTCTTCCCCCTATTCAAGAGTTACATTCTGACCTGGTAGGGCAAAGGGGATGAGAAGTCCCCCATGCAAGTATGCAAACTGGGCTATTCAACAGTGCTCCTGTTTTGCTTCATTAAATTATAATGGAAATTGCTGATCCATTTTCAAGGCCCTACAAATCTGTACATGGCTTGTAATAGGCTCAGTCAACTTGGCTTCATAGATTAGGTATAGTACTGATCCTTTATCAGCCTGTATGGCCCTGAGCACTGACTTACAAAAATCACCCATATAAAAAGACGTTGATGTGCCAGGAGGTGTCCTATCTCAGGCCCCTTGGGGAGGACCCAACTATGTACTGTCAGTCATCAAGAACTCCTATCCAAAATTATGTATGTTCCCAGGGATACAGCCCACTCCACCAGGTGAAGGTGACCTAGAGACCTTAATGGACTATACAACTCCTTTAGTGCAGGACTGGCAGTTTTCAGAAGCTAAAAAGTGGAAACACCTGAGAGAGAGCCTCCAAAGGCCTGCATTAGATACTTTTCATTCTCTGAGTGCCACGGACCCAGACACTATCGTAGAAGTGTACCTGGCCACATTAGAAAATGTGTTTGGGAGTACTGAGTCTGGGGAGTATCTTATGTGAAAATATAAGGGGACTAAACAATGGAAGGGAGAACCATTGTCAACCTATTTGTCCTGTCTGGCGAGGGCACCACAGATATTTTTCTGGAAAGGAGGCGTGACCTCTAATGAACTGAACCAAATCAGGCTGGAACAAGTACTTATGTCTGCATGGTACTTCAGTTTATTTTTGCCAAAATTGTGACTTCAGGACAGAAGGAATAACCCTCCCTTCTATAGTATATTAATGAAAGAGGTACACACTGAGCCAGAGTTAATTTACAGGTGCATCCCAGGGAAATGGATACAGCGAGGAGCAAAACAGGAATAAAACAATACAGTGACAGTGACAACAATGAGTTTATGTACATGAACTACAAAAGCAAGAGACAAACAAATTCTCAAAAAAGGAAAAAGCACAATGTAAAAAGTGTGTAAATCACATAGGTTATGGAGGTAACAAAGATGAGAGCTACATGAGTGTGCACTTAGTGCATGGCTTGATATTTGTAACAGAGTCATGGTGGTATAAATTTAAAATGATAGGATGCATTGGTTGAGTTTTAAGGTATACAACAGAGTACAAAGAAAAATGGGTTAATGGAGAGAATGGGGCATGGGTTGTTATAATGCAGGGTGAAAAGGGAGACAGACAGATGCAGGTGCATGCTTTTGAGAAGTGTTCTAATCAGAGTGGTTAGAAAAAGTGCAAGAAGAATAAACGATGGCTAGGAGGAGTGGAGTTGTTCCACAGTGTTGGAAGGTGGCTAGAAAAAGCTGACTGGTCTGCTACAGGTTTAAAGCAAGGGATAGGAAAGAAACAAGCATCAGATGATCAGAGGGAGGAAGGTAACAGGATGGCAGGGTTAAGGAGAGAGAAGAGGTAACTGAAAACAATAGAAAGCCACTATTTGGCCAGAAAGGAGGAACAGTGTGAGAGATGGAAAGGACAGAAAGCTTTGATCTTAGTGAGCAGCGATGGGTGAGAGATGGATCACTAAGGGCAGTTTTGCAGAAGAAATGAGAAAGGGGGTCAAGCCTGGCAAGTGTAGGGTTTGGGGCAGTGCAGAAGGCTACATTAGCATAGTCAAACACTGGCAAGATCATCTTGAGGATATCTTGGAGAACTGGGAGAGGTAGGCAGGATTTCTTGCAGTACAGCACACTAAGGGTGTTAGACTTCAGAAGGGCTGACTTCGGGAGAATGAGGGTAATAGTACAGGGATATCTGACCAAGATCAATCCAGATATGGACACTAATCAGAGGTGGGAGGTCATTAAACAGGGTATAGTGGAGGCAACTACAACATGTACAAGGGTTCAGAGTAAGAGGGCCAGGGCTAAGAAGCCTAACTGGGTGAGCAGGGAGGTCATGGGGTAAGTAAGACAGAAAAGAGTTGTAATTAGAAGGTACAAAAGAACAGTCAGGGAGGCTGACAGAGAGAAATACCTGAAGGAGTCAAGGGAGGTGACAAGGGCATTCAGGGCAACCAAGGTGTCCTGGGAACTCAGGCTGGCACAGAGCATCAAGGGAGGGGAGAACATATGAACATACAAAATTTACCAGCAGATAAAGGCCTAGAGGTCTATCAAGTCTGTTCGAATGTGCAGCTAGCACCCCTTATTCTGCAGCTGCTCCTCCCTTCCACCCTTCCCCTTCATCGACCCTCCCCCTTGTCCTGTCCCATCCTCTTTTGAAGCAGTCCACTGTCCTACTGGATACCACTACTGCAGGTAACACATTCCACCCAGCCACCACCCTCTCTGTAAAAAAGTGTCTCCTCATCTCCCTCCTGAACCTTCCTCCCTCCAGTCTCATATCATGGCCCCTGGTGTCCCTCCCCTCCCTTACTTTGAACAGCCCCTCTGTACCTGTCTTGTTTATTCCTTTCATGTACTTAAAGGTTTCAACCATGTCCCCCCTGTCCCTTCTCTCCTCCAACAAGTACATGTTCAGCTCCCTCAGCCTTCTCTCATATGATAAATCCACCAGCCCCTTGATCAGCTTTGTCACTCTGCGCTGCAGTCCCTCCAGTAACTTAATGTCCCTCTTCAGATAAAGGTGCCAGTACTGCACGCAGTACTCCAGGTGCGGTCTAACTAATGACCTATATAGTGACAGAATCACCTCCTCCCTCCTCGAGAATATACCCCTTGCAATACAACCCAGCATTTTGTTGGCCTTTGCAGCTGCCTTCCTACATTGTGCCAAGTTGTTCATTGCCCCTTAATGAGCACCCCCAGATCCTTCTCTTCCTCTGTCTGGGCTAGCTGCACTCACTCCAGCTGGTAACTCCTCCTTGGGTTCTTCATCCCAAAATGCAGCACCTTGCACTTTTTGTCATTAAACCCCATTTGCCAGGTGTCTGACCAGGTTTCAAGCTTTGCCAGATCATTCTGCAACCCCTGCCATCCCCCTAGGTCATCCACCACTGCTCCTACCTTGATATCATCAGCAAACAGACCGATCTTGCTCTTGATGTCCAATGATATGTCTGCAATGAATATCCCAAACAACACTGGTCCCAACAACGAGCCCTGTGGAACACCGCTCGTCACTACCCTTGGGTGTGAGAGCTCCCCACCCACCACCACCACCACCCTCTGTTGCCTTCCCTGAAGCCAGTTCCCTACCCATCTCACTAGCTTTGCACCTGCCCCTGTGCCTACTAACATACTTCCCAGCCTTCCATGTGGCACCGAGTCAAATGCCTTACTGAAGTCCAGATACAAGACATCCACTGCATGACCCCTGTCCAGTTGCCTAGTTACCCAGTCATAGAACTCCACCAGGTTGGTTTGGCAGGATCTACCCCATATGAAGCCATGCTGTCTGCTGTCCTGTAGTCCTTTGGCCTCTAGGATGGCCACCAGCCTTTCCTTCAGGATAGTCTCCATTAGCTTACCCACGATGGATGTGAGGCGCACTGGTCTGTGGTTTCCCAGTTCATCCTTGGGGCCACTCTTGTGGAGGGGCACCACATGAGCCATCCTCCAGTCCTGAGGTACACACCCTGAATATAGTGAGGCATTAAATAGGTCTGCCAAAGGTCCTGCAAGGACCTCTGCCAGCTCCTTCAGTACCCTGGGGTGGATGCCATCTGGGCCTGGCACCTTATCCACCCTCAATGCCTTCAAACCCTCTCGAACTCTGCCCTCCATGATTTCCCCATCTGTCACCCCCTCCTCCCTGTTTCTGCCATTTCTTCCCCTTTGGGTGTCACCCCCCTCTTCTCTTTAGTAAATACTGAGCAGAAGTACTCATTTAGTGCTTCTGCCTTATTGCACCCTGCTTTCACCCAAACCCCCTCCTTTCTAATCCTTACTATGTGGTCCTTAAAGCTCCTTTTCTCCCTGATGTACATAAAGAAGTCCTTTTCTCCCTTCTTAATGCCTTGTGCCAGCCTGAGTTCCGTAGATGCCTTGGCTCCCCTTACTGCCCTTGTCACCTCCTTCGATTCCGTCAAGTACTCCTCCCTATCCTCCCCTCTCCCTGTTTTCTTGTACTTCCTAAAGGCAGCTCTTTTCCTCCTTACCTTTTCCATGACCTCCTTGCTCAACCAGCTCAGTTTCTTAACCTTAGCCTTCTTGCTCTGGGCCTTGCAGCAGGTTTTGGTTGCCTCCACCATCCCCAGCTTTATGAGCTCCCACCTCTGGTTAGTGTCCATACTAGGTTTAATTCTGGCCAGGTACCCTTTTACCACTTCCCCCATCCTCCCAAAGTCAGCCCTCCTGAAGTTCAGCACTCTTTTGCCAGATTTCACTCCTTCCTTGCCCATATCCAATGTGAGCCATTTTGAGTGGTGGTCACTCCCTGACAGTGGTTCCTCCACTGTAAGTTCTCTCACAAAGTCCCCATTTGCCAGCACAAGGTCAAGGGTATTCCCTAACCTGGTTGGTTCACTGACCATTTGCAGCAGGAAGCTGTCCTGGAAGGCATCCAGCAGTACCTGCTCCCTTCTGTTCCTGGTTGTTGGGGTACTCCAGTCCACTCCTGGCATGTTGAAGTCCCCCACAATCACCACACTGCCCTTCTTGAAGGTCCTCCTGATCTGTCCCACTAGTTCCCTGTCTAACTCCTCCGTCTGAGATGGCGACCTGTACACCACTCCCATTCTAAGAATCCTATTCTTTGAATCCTGGATTTGCATCCAAATTGACTCCGTACTACCCTCCTCCCCTTCCTCCCTAACACACTTCAGTCCTTCCTTCACATATAGTGCCACACCCCCTCCTTTCCCAATCACCCTGTCCCTACGAAATAACCTGTACCCTGGTACAGACAGGTCCCAGTCATTGTGTTGGGTGGCCCATGTTTCTGTGATGGCTGCAATGTCCACCTCTCCCTCTGCCATGAGCACCTGTAACTCTGCAGTTTTCCTCCCAAGGCTCCTAGCATTAAGGGTAACCACCTTCCACCCCTCCCCCCATCATGCCCTCCTTTACTAGCATCACCAATAGTACTTAGAAGAAGGACTTCTTCAGGTACATCAGGGAGAAAAGGAGCTGCAGAGACCAAATAGTGAGGATTAAAAGGAGGGGTGGGTGGGTGGGTACTAGAGCAGAACAGGCAGAAGCATTGAGTGAGTACTATCGTTCAGTATTTACTGAGGAGAAAGGGGGAGCAGTATCCGGGGGGCTGGAGGGGTGGGCATGGGAGGGAAAGAGGTGACGGACAGGGAAATTCCAGTGGGCAGGGTACTGGAGGGCTTGAAAGCACTGAAGGGGGACAAAGCACCAGGGCTGGATGATATATACCACCCAGAGTGCTAAGGGAGCTGGCAGAGGTCCTGGCAGAACCCCTGGTGGACCTGTTCAATGCATCCCTGGCCTCAGGGAATGTACCGCAGGACTGGAGGATGGCACACGTGGTTCCCCTCCACAAGAGCAGCCCCAAGGATGAGCCAGGAAACTACATACAAGTAAGCCTCTCTTCCATTGTGGGAAAGCTGATGGAGACTATCCTGAAGGAGAGGCTGGTTTCCCTCCAAGAGAGTAATGGGCTGCAGGACAGCAGACAACATGTGTTTGTCTTGGGCAGATCCTGTCAGACTAACCTGGTGGAGTACTATAATTGGATAACCAAGCAGTTAGACAGGGGCCATTCAGTGGATGTCCTGTACCTGGACTTCAGTAAGGCATTTGATTTGGTGCCGCATGGGAGGCTAGGTAGTAAGCTGGAAGACAGAGGGGCCGGGGAAAAGATGGTGTGATGGGTGAGGAATTGGCTGCAGGGAAGACATCAGAGCGTAGTGGTAGGAAGGGAGCTCTCATCACCCAGATCAGTGACAAGTGGGGTGCCACAAGGTTCTGTACTGGGGCCAGTGTTGTTCGGGATCTTCATAGCAGACAACTCAGTAGGCATAAAGAGTAAGATCAGTCTGTTTGCAGATGACACCAAGATGGGAGCAGTGGTGGATAGAGTAGAGGGGTGGCAGGGGTTGCAGGATGATCTGGCAAAACTGGAGGCTTGGTCAGACACTTGCCAGCTGGGATTCAATGCCAAGAAATGTCAGGTGTTGCATTTTGAGGCAAAAAACCCAAGGAGAAGCTACCAGATTGGGGGGGAGGCATTCAGCTAGCCAAATCGGAGGGGGAGAAGGATCTGGGGGTGATCATAACTGAAGCAATGAACAACTCGGCACAGTGTAGAAAGTCAGCTGCAAAGGCTAACAGGATGCTGAGTTGTATTGCCAGGGGCATATCCTCCAGGAGGGGGGAGGTGATCCTGCCACTGTATAGGTCACTGGTTAGACAGCACCTGGAGTACTGTGTGCAGTTCTGGAGCCCGTACCTGAGGAAGGACATTAGGTTGCTGGAGTCGGTGTAGTGCAAGGCAACAAACATGATCCAGGGGCTAGGGGGCTTGCCCTATGAGAGTAGGCTGAGGGAATTGAACATGTACTCCCTAGAGGAGAGGAGGGAAAGGGGGGACATGATTGAAACCTTCAAGTACGTGAAGAGTATAAATAAGATGGACAAGGAGGGTCTTTTCCAATTAAGGAGAGGGAAAGAGGGAGGGACACTCATGGGCATGAGCTGAGACTGGAGGGGGAAGGTTCAGGAGGGAAATGAGGAGACACTTTTTTACAGAGAGGGCAGTGTCAGGGTGATATGCATTACCAGAGGAAGTGGTATCCTGTAATACAGTGAGCTGCTTCAAAAGGGGATGGGACAAGGTAAGGGGAGGGTCACTGGGGGGGAGAGGAGGGATGGGCAGCTGTAGAATAAGGGCTGCTAGTTGCACAGTCAAGCAGACTCGATAGACTGAAAGGCCTTTATCTGCTGGAAAATTTGTATGTTTGTAAGGTTAGGGCAAAGTTTCCTATGCATGGAGAGGGTGGGGTGATGGGGCCTTTGGGGAGACACAGAGCAGGTAGAAATGGGAAGTCATTTTTGATTTTTCAGGTTTGAACTCAAATGGATCCAATATGGAAAAAGTGATCCCAGCCCAGGTCCCAACCATGGTCAGTAGCTGTTTAAGTCACTCACAACATCCTGTTTCATCCCCATTTTATCCCTTTACTCCCCCTATCTCCATCTTGACAACATGGTTCCATTTTGTCCCTTTATTACCATGTTTTACACCTTGACAACATGGTTCCTCCAGCCAGGAGAGTGAGTGCTTTCACAACTGGCACCACAGCAGCTCCTTGATTGGCTGCAAGGGGGGGGGGTCTGAGCACTGAGTGTCCCATGTGTTCTCTCCCCAGAAGTCAATTGCCTCACTTTTTTGACTTGTCTGGGCCCCTGCCTACTCTGATCTTCTATGTGACCAACAAATGAAATGCCACTGCCCCATAGGCACTGTTCACTGTCTTCTTTTTAAATCATTCTTTTTTTGGCCCTTCACTTTTTCTGCCTGTAACCCTTCCACATCTCAGCTTCCCCACCTGCTGAATCTGATGGCCAGTCCTGCCACAGCTATCAGCCAAGTGTCTCAAAAGTCTGCATGCCAGCTGAGAGTGGAGCCTGGTGTCAGCACTTCCGCACCCTCCCACCGACAGGCTTCCTATCCACTGCCTGTTGCTGGAGAGACAGTTGGAATAAGAAGGATCTTCACAGAATGGCTGTCACCCCCCCGTGCTACCAAGAGGCAGCCATTCTGTGAGGAGAGTGAGAGGCCCTCCCTGAGGAGGAGAGCCTGTCTACAGAGCCGCCTGTCTAACCCCTGCTACCTGTGACCATATGCATGGGAAGTGAACCTGTGGTCCCTGTGGAAGGTATGTGCTTTGACCATTAGGCCACTGAAACTGCAGACAGGCACTGTTCCTTTTCAAGCAGATGACAAAATGACTTTTCTATTTTTTTTTTGTCTCAGTCTTTATTAGTGTCACTATATCATTTTAGATTTCCATTACAATAGTACCACAGTTATGGAGGCCTCTCAATTATTGCTGTGTGCTCAGGTTATGATTTTGCCTAGTCTAATCTCAAGACCTTCCATATTAACCCTTGCAGGGCCACGGACTGATATATCAGTCCAAAATTCCTATACGTTCTAATTCTGTTGGCAACCTAAGGATTAAAATGAGGCCTAATAAAGGATGAAGGAATTGCATACATCAGAGGTGGTAGTCCAGAAAATCGCAGACACCTGTTCTAGCAGAGGGGAACATTTTATTAGTCCGAGTACATTACCCTTCTTCCTGCCCAATAAAATAAAATTAAAAAAATCTCAAAACATGCCCTATAGTCTGGACCAAAGAAGATAAATGCTATTTAGCATTTCCAAGAGATATATTAAAATTCATGAAGCATTTTTTTAATAAAAATGGACTGCCTCATGGGAGACTGGTCTGCCTAGCAAAATTCTTATTCCATGCTTTATTTACATTTTAACTGCTTGGCTGCTGTGGTTATAGTTCCAGTGTGTTTTTATTTTTTTTGATTAAACGTTTTCCACTGCCTTAAACTGAGGGCCAGTAGAAAACTGCCCCAATTATAAGTCACACCACCTAGGTGCATCACTGTTATAGCCATACAGGAAACAAGTGATGCAAATCAATCTATCTATCTATCTATCTATCTATCTATCTATCTATCTATCTATCTATCTATCTATCAGTCTATCTATCCATCTATCTGTCTGTCTATCTATCAATTTATCTATCAATTTATCTATCTATCTATCTATCTATCTATCTATCTATCTATCTATCTATCTATCTATCTGTCTGTCTCTCTGTCTGTCTATCTATCTTTCTATCTATGAGGATGCAAAAAGGGTTTGTAATGTATTCCTGTCAATTTGCTAATGTGCAAGTGATATCTTACATATATGTATTTTATTTATTTATTTAGGAAATTGGAATTACAACCCTTTGAGTCATAGACTCATTTCCAAAGGTTCATTTTGTTTGGTTTGTGTGTATCACAAAATGAATAAAATAAAGTTAAAAAAAAGAACTGAACATCTTGAACGTCAGCTGATCAATTCTTTCAGATTGTGGTGAATCTTTTGGAAAATAAGCAGACTTTTGGTTCGCCTAGTTCACCCTGGTCTGAATGGTGTGAACCAGGAAAACTACATGAACTGCAATCCACAGTTCGCACCAGAAACAGTTGACTATGGTACAGTGTGACTTACAACCTCATTATGGTGGTAGACTCAGCTCGACATCATGAGCCAGTGTGAAAGCCACCTTGCGCACTCGTCATTAGGTTGTTAGGCAGCTTAGGAAAGACCGTGATTCACTTTTAGATAGATTAGCTAGGAAAATCTTTAAAACACAAATTAAAATCTTCAAAAGTTTGCTCTTTAGGTCTGCAAACAGCAGGGTTGTTGAAGAGGGGTTATGTAGGAGGAAAAATAAGAAAAAAACCTAAATGTCTCAGACACAAAGGACAACCCTAGGAGGCATACGCCAAGTGCGGTCCAGCCCCTAGCCTGCTGTCTACTGAGCTTAACAGATCTTCACCAACTGGGAGAAAGACCAATCACCATGGGAAGGCAGAGTCCAACAGGAACAGAAGCAGGGATTCCTTGACAGCAGTTCTACCTGGGTGAATCCCCCTTGGAGTGCACAATCCAGACTCCTTTCTCCACTGAGGCTGCTTCTCTCCTCATTTACTTTGCTCAGACCCAGCCAAGCACTGCTCTCTTAAGAGGAGACTGGGATGTAGGAGACCTATATTGTTTGTTTTTACAGGGCTAAACACATTAGATAATCCACCCACCAGGGACAGAGACACAGATTGGCAGTGTGTGTTGATTGTTTTCAGTGACAGCGGAAAGGCGATCGCTGTTAGGGCACGATTACATCACTGAAAATAAGTTTCAGCAATGTACACTACTGGCACAAAGCAAAAGGGCACCAGAGACTTACTTTTTTTTAATTTCTGCAGGGGGATGTGCCCCCCCTCCCCCGCATCCCCCACTTAAGGATTCTCAATTCCAGGGGGTGTATGTCAAGGTGGAGGTGCAAAACAAAACAAAAGTAATTCCCGGATGGTGCACAAAAAAGTGACCATGCCTAGGACCAAACCCAGTATCCTCCGAACCCTAGCCTGCCACCCACCCACTACATCACATGGCCTGCTTGGCAGCCGACCACCGCACTACACCCCACAAACCCTCCCTCCCTCCCTTTCCATCCATCACACAGCGTGCTCACTCCCCCCTGTATGCATGTACATATAGTGACATCCTGTTGCTATATTTGCAGACCCCCATCTGGTCGCCCTCCCTGCCCGGTAGCTCTGTGCACAGGTGCCATGATTGAGTCGCCCTTTTTGAAAGCACTCAGTCGCAGTCGCCATTGTCACAGGCTACCTTCTGCCTGTCTGGGAGAAAGGGGCAGCAGGCAGAAGATCAGAGAAAGACATAACTGAGCTTAACAATTGGCTAAAGGTCTAGTGCAAAGAAAAAGGACATCATTGTATAGGAGACTGGCACACCTTTTGGGAGAGGGAGCTTTTTGCCTTCGGTGGCCTACACCTCACAAGGCAGGGGACTCGAGCACTCGGGCAAAAGTTTGATGTCCATTTCTCTCAGTTAAACTAGCAGAGGGGGAGGAAACAATGGTGATCATCACATCAAAGAAGGCGTCCTATATTCCTCCACCATCCTCAGCTAAAACAGTGTCTCAGCACCATAAGAAAAGTGAAACCTTCAATCAGAATGAAACAAAAAAGGGTAATCCACCAAGGAGAAGTGGTAGGGTTATGAAACACAAACAATGTAAACCAAAACTGCATATCCAGACCCAACAAAGGCAATTCCAGGGATGACAGGCAATGTGCATTTAATGCTCGTAGCCTACCAGTTAAACTTCCAAAGCTCACAATCATGTTGGCAGAGACACAACTAGACTGTGCTGCAGTCACGGAAACATGGTTCACCATGAACCACACCTGGGATGTGGCCATACCAGGTTAAAAGCTCTTCAGAAGAGACCGTGAGGGGAAAATGGGTGGGGGGTAGCTCTGTATGTAAGCGAGGGGATCAGTGCAACCGAGATCCAGGGAAAACATAGAAACACAGAGGCCCTGTGGGTCACACTGGGAGCAGGGGACAATGACCTCATCCAAGTGGGGATTATATACAGACCCCCATCCCAGGAGGCAGACATTGACAAAGAACTCCTAGAAACCATCTCAGTGATGGCTGACAAGGGTGAGCTACTACTAGTCAGAGACTTCAATCTGCCCGATGTAGACTGGACCGCATATATGGCATCCACTGAAAGGAGTAGGGAGTTCCTGATCACACTGAAATGTGCAGGGCTCAACCAACTAGTGAACTCACGCACTAGAGACAATGCAGCCCTAGACCAGGTGCTCACATACAGCTCAAGGGTTTCAAATGTGCAGGTGGGTGTCAACCTGGGGACCAGCGACCACAGGTTGGTTTGGATAACAATCAACAAAGCAGAAGGAATATGTCACATAAAAATCAAGATCCTTCATTTTTGGCAGGACTGCTGCTCAGGGGGATTAACTGGAGACAGGAGAGAGAGAAAAGAATGATGAAGTTATACAAAAATCAGGTGGGAAGGGGCTTAGATCCAGTTACAGGGAGGCTGTGGGGGGGGGGAGGACGGGATTTTACAAAAAAATTAAGCACTCTTCTCAAGCTAACAGGCACAGAATTATTATTCTCAAGCTAAAAGGCACAGAATTAATTACTGTTCTAAGCTAACAAGCATGGTATCTATGTGAAATACAGCAGGGATGCATTAAAAAAATAGCTTGAATCCTAAGAAATAAGCAGGACTACAAACAAGTACATTAAAGTGTTAGCTAGTAACTGAAGCATTTCATAATAAGCTAGCTAACAAAGAATTGTATTGAAAAGTCTATGATGATCTCTCAACCTTGTGACTGAACAGAGTTAAAATGGTGCCAGGCGCCAAGTTCAAATTTAGCAAGAAGCACTGCTGTGTCCTGGCTGCTCAGGACTTCCCTTCACCTGCACCCTGTGCCACAGGGCTACAGCGGTGCCTGACCACTGGATGTGGAGCCTGCAGAGAGTTGGTCATCATCCACAGTTCAGGGTTTCTTTCCTCCAATTTTTCCCTTTCTAGTCCTGGTACCCCAGGCCAACTGCATGCATGCACACATGGCATGGAGGCATCATGTGTGCTGTGACACCCAGTGATGGCCCCTTCACCCTACCCAGCCTAGCACCACTTCTCCTGATCGCTTGGCACTGCTACCAAGCCTCCACTTGGAGGCAGCCAAGGACCAAGGAGAAGTTGTCTCCCTCTCTGACAGAGGAGAGCTGCCTGTAGGCTGCTCATCCAAACTCCTTCCTTCCCCCCCTCGGCTGACCCCAGGTGGCCTGGGCTCACTTCCCAAACCTGGATTGCTGGCATGGCATGAGGTGTGGCATCCAGCACCTCAATCCTCAGCACTGCCAGGACTGCCTTTTCCTAATTCTTTTTAATAGCTTAATCAGTGTGAACTAGTCTGTCAGTAAAAGAACTTTGGTGAACTTTATCTGGTTCAACAGTGAAAGTTTGCATGGTCAAACTTTGGGATGTTCACTCAGATCTAATATATGTATATATATTAGAGCCAAAAAACTCAGTTTAATGCATCAGTTAGGGTTGTTCCACAGCGACTAAAGTGAGGAAATTCGGTGTTAGGGTTGAAAGCCCCCCCTTGCACCCCCGAGACTGCCACCCCAACCACCAAAGGGGTATGAGTTGGGGTCATTGGCCCTAACTCTCACACCATCATATGTGTAAAGAAGCTGAGGTATAGGAGAATAGGGTGAGAGTTAGGACCGACAACCCCAACGCACACCCTGTTGGTGGTTGGGGTGGTGGGCTGGGGGGGTGCAAGGGGCTCAACCCTAACACCAAATTTCCTTGCTTTTGTCACTGTGGAACAACCCTAACTGATGCAATAAACAGAGTTTTTTGCCTCTAATTTCCCTTCTTTTTGAGAATGTGCAGTAGGAATAGTGAATGGAATGTGGTGGTGGGGTCCACGTGATTTTTTGTGACATAGTATCAGTTAGTGCAAGGGAAATGCAACTGCTAACAGTTGCGCACATGGTGACTGAAATGTAAATGGAAAAGCAAATGTTAGTAGAAATGCAAGCGCAAAGTGATGGCAAAGAGAAGAGTGACACAAAAGGAGACGCAGCCGTGGAAGGAAATGTAAACCGTGATGCACACGTTGATGGCACCACAATTGGAAATGCAAATGGTAATGTTAACAACAGAAATAACACCAAAGGAGACAGTAATGGAAATGCAAATGCAGGCACGTATGCAAACGGGAACGCAAACGGTAACACACACGGTGGCGTACACGGGAACGGTAATGCAAACGGTGACGGACATGCAAGTGAAAACGCTAACCATAACAACAACAGAAGTGTACACCCTGTTTTTGCCCAACAGCTGCATAGAGAAACACAGTGTGTACAAAGAATGTCTGCATAATAATGGGCCTCTGAGCAGAAAATGAGGTTTTGGAATACTAAATTGTTTATATCTCAGGAACTGTGCAAAGTAAAAAAAAATTTAAATTTCACATGATTCATCAGTTTCCTGGCTAGGTTTTCACTGAGTGCACATTGTCACAATGAAAATTTCGTATTCGCACCATTTCCGAGATATTAGCCCCGAAAGGCGCAGCGGACACTACCATGTAAGTCTGTGGGAAAAAATGTCAAATTCAGAGTACCATAACTTGGCAGCTGTGTAATAGTTTGTCACCAAACCACCCTAAGGCACATCTGTGGAATGTTGGCTGCCTTCCCTCCAAATTTCGGCCCAAAAGACCAAACCGTTCCTTTGTAGCAGGGTAGCAAAGTACTCCTGTCATTTTGGCCATAGTCTGGAAAAGTAGTGTCGCAATTTGAGAAAGCTTTCACAAAAATCTGTGAAAGTGTCACAGCTGCGCCACTACTTTGCAACACTACTTTTTCCAGAAATTTGAAAAACATATTTATGAGGTGTTTAACCCCAAAATAAAGACATGCCTAGCATCCTCAGGGCTCGAGTAGGTAAACACAAAAAGAATTGTGTCCTTAGATGGTCCCAATTTTAAATGCCAAGCCTTTTTCTGACCACCAACTGAAAACAAAATGGCAGATTTGAGACACTACTAGGGCCATGTGTGACACTAAAAAGTGCATTTGTGACACTTTCAAACTTTTTATCTTTTCCCATTGATTTATAATGGGAACTTGTTTTTTGAATAACTTTTGAACCGTTTAATATTTTTTCACGAAATCTTCAAAAGGCACATTGGCGATCCCGGCCGCACGTTCCCTGAAGTTTTCATACCAGTCGCATAAACTGTGTAACCTATAGGTGCGTGCAAAGAATTCACAAAAAAGGTAATTACGCACATGAATGTCATTTAATAACTCTGCAGCCATAAATCAGACCAGTATGAAAGTTGGCAGATCCCAAGATCTATGGAGCCCCCCATGCCTACCAACTTTCAGGCAAATCCGCTGAACAGTGGCAAAGTTATTAAGGTGCAAAGTTTCACCCTTTAGCTGTAAAAGTGGTACTCAACACTAACTATGGTAGCACTACCGTGCTACCATAATATATATATTACGGTATGCGGTGGTGCTACCGCCAGATTGGAGTTGAGTAGCCCTTATGGTTAAAGGGTGAAACTTTACAACAATAACTTTGCCATTCAAATATTTGCCTGATATTTGGCAAGCACAGACTGGCTGCACAGATCCTGGGATCTGCCAACTTTCATACTGATCAGTATACAGCTGCGGAGTTGATTAGCAACATTCCAATGTCATGTCTTATTAACTGAATTCTTTCTCAGATGCATGGTTTGCTTGACAGTCCAAAAACTTCAGGAAACATGTAATAGGGTCCCAGATTAACTTTGAAAAAATCAATAAAGCAAGTTCAAAGATATTCAAACAAGTTCGATATCGGTCAATGGGAAAGAGATATAAAAGTTAGAAGGTGTCGCAAATCGACCTGGTGCAAATGACTAGTGGTGTCACTGAAGCTGCCATTTGTTCGGTGCTGATCAGGAGTGCTGGTCATTTAAGGTGGGACCAGCATCGAAAGACTCTAAGTAATCTGTGTTTACCTATTGTCCCTGAGACTTAATCATGTCTTTATTTTGAGTAACGCAGACATATGTTTTCAAATTTCTGAAAATAGTGTCTAAAAATAATCTTGCATACGACACCTTTTGCAAATTTTGTGAAGGTGTATGAAATCTGACACTACTTTTCCAGACTATGGCCAAAATGACAGGAGTTCTTTGCCACCCTGCTGCAAAAGAACGGTTTGGTCTTTTGGGCTGAAATGTGGAGAGAAGGCAGCCAACATCTCACAAATGTACCTGTTGGTGGTTTGGTGACAAAATATTTCACAGATGCAAAGTTATGATACTCCAAAGCTGACAATTTTTCCCATAGACTAACATGGTGACATCCGTCGCACCTTTCGGGGCTCGTATCTCGGAAATGGTGCGAGATACAGAATTTTCATCGTGAGAATGCTTAACCCATAAAATCTTAGCCAGGAAACTGATGAAGCATGTGAAATTTACATTTTTTTCTACGTTGCATGGTTCCTGAGATATAAGCAATTTAGTACACCAACAGCTCAATTTCTGCTCCGAGGCCCATTATTATGCACACGTTCTTTGTACACACTGTGTTTCTCTATGCAGCTGTTGGGCAAAAACAGGGTATGCACTTCCATTACTGTTACAGTTAGCATTTCCACTTGCATTTCCATGACCATTTGCTTTACCATTCTCATGTACGCCACCGTGTGCGTTACCATTTGCATTCCCCTTTGCAGACGTGCTTGTGTTCACATTTTCTGTTTCCTTTGGTGTTATTTCTGCTGTTACCATTACAATTTGCATTTCCAATTGTGGTACGGTCACCGTGCGCATCACGGTTTGCATTTCCTTATGCCTTTGTGTCTCCTTTTGCATCACTGTTCACTTTGGCATCACTTTGCTCTTACATTTCTATTAACGTTTGCTTTTCTATTTACATTTCAGTCACCATGTGTGCAACCATTAGTGGTTGCATTTGCCTTGCACTTTCCGTTACTATGTCACAAAAAATCACGTGGTGGGAGCTCCCACCACCACATTACATTCACTATTTCTACTGCACATTCAAAAAAAGAAGGGAAATTAGAGGCAAAAAAATCCATTTAATGCTTCAGTTAGGGTTGTTCCACAGCAACAAAAGTGAGGAAATTCGGTGTTAGGGTTGAAAGCCCCCATTGCACCCCCCAGCCCGCCACCCTAATGGCCAGAGGGGTCTGCATTGGGGTCATCGGTCCTAACTCTCACCCCATTCTCTTATACCTCAGCTTCTTTACACATGTGGTGGGGTGAGAGTTAAGGCCAATGACCCCAATACACCGTTGGGTGGTTGGTGGCGGGCTGGGGAGAGGAAGTGGCTTTCAACCAATACTGAATTCCTCACTTTGTCACTGTGGAACAACCTTAACTGATGCACTAAACAGAGTTTTTTGCCTCTACTTAAGAAACAGACTGCTGTGGAAAATAGAGCATGTGACTATTTCCGTTGGCCCTTGTTTGCACAAACCATAAGCATACATTTTATCAACACTAGTATTATCATTTATTCTATTTGCCATCATCCTGAATAAAAACCCGGAAAGCTTTTAAACTAGTCAAGGGGGAGACACTGATAAGCAGCAGGAAAATCCCAGCCTCTCCATACAAAACAGGGTACTAAATGAGAAAAAGACCAAGGTAGAAAGGGCAGAGGGGGATGCTGCTACAGAAGGTAAAGCCATCAAAAAATAAAGAGCAATGAGTACCAATGCCCATAGTCTGGGTAAAAAGCTTCCTGAATAAGTGGCCTTGATGGAGGAGGAACATCTGGATATCGTGCCAGTCATAGAAACATGGTACACACAGAACCATGACTGGGACGTCAACATACCAGGATACACTATCTACAGGAGGGACAGGGAGGGTAAAAGAGGAGGAGTAGCTCTCTACATAAGGGAAGGAATCAAATAAACAGAACAAAAGAGTAAACAGGGAGGATAAGAAGCACTGTGGGTCAATTTGGAGACAGGCAATGGCACCACAATCCGCACAGGGGTTGTATACAGACCCCCCCCCCAGGGGGAGGAAATGGACAAGGAAATGATGGAAAGTATACTTAGAATGGCAGAAAAAGGGAAGATATTGCTGATCGGTGATCTGAAAATGCCAGATGTTAACTGGAGTACAGTTGCAGCAGCCACTTCTAAGAGTGGGATTATTCTAGATGCCCTACAGGGGGCATGCCTTAGATAACTAGTATTGGAACCCACTTGAGAGGGAGCAATCTTAGACCTGATTCTCTCTGATGGAGATGGAGAGAGGATCACAGATGTAGAAGTGGGTAGCCATCTGGGAACTAGTGACCATCGAACAGTATGGTTCACAATAAACACAGCAGTAGAGTCAAGCCATACAAAGGCAAATGTACTGGACTTCAGGAGGCCTGACTTTGCCAAAACAGGTGAGTGCCTAAGGAATGCACAAGCAAATGGGCAGGAAGGAGGGGTGGAAGAACAATTGGGAATAATAAAAACTGCCATCACAGAGGTAACAAACCTTTGTGTGAAGCAAATAAACAACACAAAATGATGTAAGAAACCACTATGGTTCTCAAAGGAGGTGTCAGTGAAGGTTCAAGGGAAAAAGAAAGCATTCAGAAAGTACAAGGAATAACAGAAGAAGCAGGAGAGAGAATTGTATCAGTTAAAGCAAAAGGAAGCTGGGAAGGCAGTCAGAACAGCAAAGGCCCGAACCGAGGAAAAGATAGCCAACTCAGTTAAGAAGGGGGATAAAACCTTTTTAGGTACATCAGGGTGAGAGGAAGACAAAGGGAGGATAGTGAGGCTTAATAAAGGAGGAGGGTGGGCAGAGGGTGACGTGTGAAAAGGCAGAGATACTAAACAAATATTTTGCTCAGTATTTACAAATGAAGAGAAGTCCTAAAACAAACAATAGAAACACTCTGGATACAGAAGTTGATACCAGCCCATTTATAGAAGAAAGGGTTCTGAAAGAACTCTTTAAACTGAAGGTGGACAAAGCAATGGAGCCTGATGGGATTCATCCCAGAATTCTAAAAGAACTAAGGGTAGAACTAGTGACACCACTGACTACCCTATTTAACAAATCATGAGAGGATGGGGTGGTACCTGAGGACTGGAGGAGGGCAGATGTGATTCCCCTTCACAAAAGTGGGCTCAGGGAAGAAGCAGGAAACTACAGACCTGTTAGTTTAACCTCAGTGATAGGAAAATGATGGAATCACTTCTGAAGCAAAGAATTGTCAGTACCTAGAGGCCAGAGGGTCACAGGACCCAAGGCAGCATGGATTCACAGCAGGAAGGTCATGCCAGACAAATCTAACAGATTTCTTTGACTGGGTGACAAAGTAGTACATCAGGGGAGGGCTGTGGACATGGCCTACCTAGACTTTAGCAAGGCATTTGACACAGTCCCACACAAAAGATTAATATACAAGTTAGCCAGCCTGGGAGTGGGTCCCAAGATGATAGCCTGGGTAAAGAATTAGCTGGAGAATAGGACACAGAGGGTAATAGTAAATGGAGTCCACTCTGAAGAAAGGGGGGTTACTAGTGGGATACCTCAGGGTTCAGTATTAGGACCGGTCCTCTTCAATGTCTTTATAAGCGACATTGCAGCGGTACTGGAAGGAAAAGTATGTCTCTTTGCAGATGACACAGAGATCTGCAACAGAGTTGATGCACAAGGTGGGGTGGAAAGGATGAGAAGGGACTTGGCAAGGTCAGAGGAATGGTCAAATGTATGGCAGCTTAGCGTCAATGCTAAGAAGTGCAAGGTAATGCACCTGGGAAACAAAAACCCAGGGGAAGAGTACACAATGGGGGGTGAGATACTAACAACAATAAAAATGGAAAGCGACCTGGGGGTAGTCATATCAGATGACTTAAAGGTTGGCAAGCAATGTGAGAGGGCAGTAGGGAGGGCTGGGGGGATACTGGGATGCATAGGCAGAGGCATCACCAGTAGAAAACAGGAAGTTTTTAATCCCTCTGTACAGACAGCTGGTGAGACCCCATCTGGAGTTCTGCATGCAGTTGTGGAGACCCAATCTCCGCAAGGACATAGACAGGATGGAAGCTGTCCAGAGGAGGGCAACTAAAATGGTGCAGGGTCTGCACTGGAAGACATATGAAGAGAGACTAAAGGAGCTTAATATGTACAGCCTCGAGGAAAGGAGGGAGAGGGGGGACATGATAGAAACTTTCAAGTACCTCAAGAGAATCAACAAAGTCCAAGAGGGTAGCATCTTTCAATAAAAGGTGTGCAAGAACAAGGGGCACAATTTGAAGATGGGCGGCTCAGAGGTAATGTAAGGAAGTATTTTTTCAAAGAGAGGTTGTGAATGCATGGAACGGCCTTCTGGAGGAGGCTGTGGAGTCAAAAGCAGTGGTTGAATTCAAGCATGCATGGGACAGTCATAAGGCAATTCTAGGGGTTGGGGGTGGAGAGAAGTAGGCTGCTGGTTAACTAGGATCTGCAGCTTATCCATTAGGTAGGGAAATGGGCAGACTGGGTGGGCCAAGCGGTCCTTACCTGCCGTCAAATTCTATGTTTCTATGTAATATCAATAGAAAATTATTCTGAAATGGTGCCTCTCGTAACATGTCACTGTATTTACAATACTCAGTCCAGCCAGTGGATGGGCTCATCAGGAAACTGCATGTTTAGGATGTAACTGAAAAGATGTTTTAATGGGGGTTGCAGGGACTCAAGAGTCCCACAGAAAGTAGCTCAACCAACCACCAAAAGGAGAAATCTTTGTTAGGCAGTACAGCCCTGATATGAACATTCCTATTTGTTGCATCTTTCTGGACCACGTACTGAGCATATGGCAAACATGTTTCTCACTTTGACTGCTTTCTGTTTCCTGTTTTCTGGAGGCAGGTTGACTCATCTGGATTATAGGTATTTGGGTTTGGAGAGACAATTAAAGACTGCAAGGTTCATCAGGTTTACCTCCCAGTTACCCTCAAACAATAATAATCAGAAATTCCTTTTCCCTTTTGAAATCTACTGATTACAGTCCTGAAACTCAGTATTCTGTCTGCACTTTTCAGCTCCTCTGGTAATCTGTTACAAAGCCCTGTTACTCTTTGAGTGAAAAAAAATTCCTTTAATATTGGATTCTACTTAACAGTCTGCTGTGGTAGACTTCCTTTTATATCCTTTAATAATTGTTACTACCTTAATCATATAAAATACTCTAGCTCCCTTTTTCCATGAATAATAACAGGTGCCCTAGCCTGTACTCATATTTCATGTTCTCTTGCCCTTTAACAAGCTTGCTATGGCTGCATTGTATTTTCCATTAGAAAACCACTGAGAAATTTAGCCAAAAATGTGGAGATCTTTTCAGAACTTGTAAAGTAGCAGTGTAAGTGTGTAGGAGTGTTTGGGGCACTTTGAGACTTTTCTTTAAATTTATAACAGGTAGTGTATGAAAACTAGCTCAGAAAATTAATCTCGGGGGTGAGTAGATTAAGAAAGCTCTGTGAATCAGGTGTATGATTAGGGGGTGGAGCTGCCAGAGACTTAGTAGTGACAGGCAATTGGGGGACACCAGGAAGCAGGAAGGAGAGATAAAAGGAGTAATACCCAACATGTTTCATTGGATGAGAGAGACAGAGCAGGAATGGAGCATCTGCCTAGGGATATCTCTAGGGTGTCTGCAGATAGTCCGTAGTCCACAGGAGGCTATGCAGATGGGACACCAGACCAAGCTAAGAAAGTAACACATTATTATTTACAGTGTACAACCAGCAACAGAAAAGGTAGCTGCAGGTTACAGACCTACCACAAATGAGAAAGTAGCAGAACACACCCAGAATAAAGCAGGTACTGGTAGAAGGCTTAGTAAAGGGGAAATAGGAGACACCCTAAATAGGGTAGGGTAACACATAAGTTTCAGGCAAAAGAAGAGTAGGATAACAAAAAGTTTAGGCAAGTGTATAAAGATTAGTAGACACCTGGGCAAGTTAAAGGAAAACTACATCCTCATATCTTGTAAATGTTATTTGTTTCCATGTCAACAGACAACTCTTTTCATGTAGCTGTTAGGGATACATGTGATTGCTTCAGTTTATTTTCACTGTTCATACTAGTCCTTGTAACTATCCAGGTCCATGACAATTCACTCCCGTCTATTAGCTACCTACAATTTCTCTCCTGGCAATTCACTTCTGTGGCAACTCGCTCCTCCTCAAATCCATTCCCTTCAATGCACTCCCATCTCTGATACTGTTCAAGGCCACTACTTGACTGATTTCTTTTTGGTCTTTTTGCTAAACTCCAACACAGTACCATGTCCCCCATGTCTAAGAGATAGTTAAAACAACAACATATACATATTAACTGGCAACTCAAAGCTCTTTGAATCTTTAATGTGTCCATGCCTAAGGAGGAGAAGAAAAAGTTAAGTCATTCAGCTCAGAAAGGATACACAGGGAACTACACCTTGCTCTTATTCAGCTCAGAAAGGATACATGGGAATTACCCTTTGAAGTTGATAAAAAGGTGTAAATTAAGTAGCAATCGTGATAGTGACCTGGTATTTTTCATCACTCTGTACTCCACTAATATATCTCAGATCACACTGCTCCTTTGCATTGCCATGTGTGCAGTAGTTCAGGCAGAATGGTGTCCTCATGGAGCTTGCAATGGACTGGCCACATTGTTGTGGATCTTCTCAGTGCATAAGTTTCATCTGAGGGAGGGAGGCCTGTGGTGGCTGCCACGTGGCTCACTGCCTCCACCCAAGACTTTGGGCAAGTGACAGCTGTCTCTGGAACTTGAGAGGTTATTGGGAGCGGAGCAAGAGAAATCTACAGAGTTTCATCTTGTGGCAAGCGAAGGAGTCCCTAAAGAATTGTTGAGGGGGAGAGAAGCACAGGAAATTCAACACCTTACCTGTCTGCCTTAGGAAGTGAATTGATGGGAGCGTAAATGTAGAGGAGCGAGTTGATGTGGGAATGTATTGTCGGGAGAGAAATGTCAGGGAGGCAATTGTTAGGAGTGAATTGTCATGCTCCCTAACTATCTTGGAGGTCTCCATTTTCTGGTTGTTGAAATCTCATTGTTCCTGAGAACTGCATTAGAAAATAAGAACATGATTGGTCAACACCCTTTATACTTCACAGTAGGCCTGTCTTCTTAATTACAGTTCAACAAAACAAGTTGCAGCAAGATGTGAAATATCACATTTGCCTTCAGTTAGCTTTGCAAACTGTCTTAGTTGTAATGCAAGGTTTTTCCTTTAAATTGCCTTTAATTTGTGTGTTTCCAGAGAATTCTTTTCAGGATATTTGTACTTTCAGCATAGAGATACCTGGATTAAATGGGTGATGTGACATCATGTTCTCATATTCTTACACAGCTGTCCTGGATAAAGAGTTTTCAAGAATCACAAAATAGAGACCCACAGGATAGTTACAGGGGATTATCATGAACAGTGAAAACAAACTAAAGCAAACACATACAGTATGTCCCTAACAGCTAAAGGAAAATAGTTGTCTGCTGACATGGAAACAAATAAAAATGTATAAGATATACGGGTGTAGTTTTTCTTTAAGTGCAGGTAGGTGGGTTAGAAAAGGGAAATAAGAGACCCCATATCTTGGGTACGGTCACAAATAAGTTGCAGGCAAGCAAAAGGGAGAGGTAGGAATACAACAGGACTAAACAAACTCTGGCAAGAGCTGAAAGGGTTGCATGGGCAGAATTTGGGGTAAAAATATTAAGAATTACCAAAAGTATGAGCCTGCATAAGCAAAATGTAATGCAGGCTCATAAATTTGTTGTCTTGTAATGTTTGTACACCGAGGCCCAGATATTCAGACTGTGTCAGGCAGTGGCACAAGCCTGGGTGCAGCACAACTGGGATGTGCTGGAGCCAGGGCCAGGTGATATTCAACGGTGCTGCGCCATGGTGCAACACCATTGAATATGGCACAGACAGCGCACCCACTGCGCATGGATAGGGAGCATGGGGATGGTAGGACAAAACACATGTCTGTGTCTTCTGTTGGCACCCTTTATAGACTGTATGAGAGGCCTTTTGGCACCATGCATTTCTGCTTAAAGTTGAAAAAGCATAATATTTTGTGGTGATTTGCATATACAGCCCATGATGCTTTGCATTATGGGGGTATGTGTGATTTTGTATTTCTTTGATACTTTCTTCAGATACATAAGTGAGAAGAGGAAAGCAAGGGGAGGAATAGTGAGGATTAGGAGGCTGGCAGGTGGAGACTGTGCAGAAGAGGACCAAGGGAAAAGCTGCTATTCTGAACAGGCACTTCTGCTCAGTCTTCAGAGTGGAGGAAGCTGATTATGTATCACCATGGAGTAGCAAGAACAAAGGGGTCCAAGGTGGATACAAGTCCATTTTTAGAGAAGAATCCTGAAGGGATGTGTAACTCTGAAGGTGGAAAAGGCTATGGGACCAGATGGGATACACTGAAGGATACTAAAGGAACTCAGGGAGGTGCTAACTGCCCCCCTGATGGCCTTATTCATTAGCTAACTGGAAACAGGTGTGGTTACAGAGGACTGGAGAAGAGCAGACATTGACCTTCTACATAAAAGTGCCAGCAGGGAGGAGGCTCACAACCATAGGCCAGTCACTCTCACTTCCACTGGTGGGGAAATTAATGGAAACCCTGTTTAAAGAATGGCTGGTACAGTATCCTGAATTCAATGGGCTGCAAGACCACAGGCAGCATGAATTCATGGGGGCAATGCCAGATGAATTTGATTGATTTCGTTGACTGTGTGAGCAGGAAAAGAGATCAGGGAAGGGCGGTGGTCATGGCCTGTCTGGACTTTAGCAAGGCTTTTGACACTGTGCCACACAGGTTACTAATACAGAAATTGAGTAGTCTAAGGGTGGGACCCAAAATAACAAATTGGGATATAAACTGCTTAATAGATAGGCATCAGAGTGTGGTGGTTAACAGCACTCACTTTAATGATGAGAGAGTGACCAGTGGGGTACCGCAGGGCTCAGTACTGGGACCATTCCTTTTCAATGTCTTCATAAGGGACACTGCAGAAAAACTGGAAGGAAAGGTATGCCTTTTTGCAGATCACACCAAAATGTGCAATAGGATGAACACTCAGCAGGGGATAGAGAGAGAATGTGCAGAGATGTTGGGACACTGAGGGAGTGGTCAAGAATGTGGCAGTTGAGATTCAATGTCAAAAAAATCAAAATCATTCACCTGGAGCATAGGAATCCAGGAGCGGAGTATGGGATGGGGGGCAGGTACTGACAGTCACTAAGCAGGAAAGGGACCTTGGGGTTATCATAACTGATAACCTCAAAGTGTCAGGGCAGTGTGGCAAAGCAGGGAGTAGGGCTAGTGGATGTTGGGGTGTATAGGTAGGGGTATCTTCAGCAGGAGGCCAGATGTGGTGTTGCCACTGTATTGCTTGCTGGTGAAACCCCCCTTAAGTACTGTGTCCAGTTTTGAGGGTCGCACCTCAAAAAGGACATAGAGAGGGTGGAGGCAGTCCAGAGGAGCCAAACTAAAATGGTGCAGGGGTTGCATGAGAAACCCTATGAGGAGAGATTGAAAGATTTGATATGATTAGATTTATTTACTTAAAATCTATCTGGAAAATCCATGAGCATAAAGCCCATTTTCATGGGTGACCAGATATACCAAACTGAACATAAACTACACAATAATACAATAATATCAAGTTAATAAATCCTGATGCATATTGCCAACAAAGAGTTCACCAGTTACCCCAACAGATATCAAGCTCACACAAGTATTTTTTAAGACTTGACATAAAGTTCAACAGACTAGTATAACCTGCAGTAATGGCTTGGGCAAAGATTTATAAAACAGATGAAACTGATATTACAACAAAATTTGTCCTAAACCAGTTTTCATAGTTGGAACAACAAAGTATGAATTAGTAGCTGCACAAGTACTATCTATTGCAGTATACTGTTGAAACAACTGATGAAAAAAACAGGTACTTTTCTCAATACAAATCTTACAGCCAGTATACCAATGTACAATTTAAACCTTTGTTCTAATGAAAGTCAATTAAGTATATTGTACAACGTGCAGTGGTGAGTTCAGACAGGAAGCTGTGATGCAGACCTAGTGATTTGATTGTACAATACCTTTATCTAAACAAAACATCCTCTTCCGCAGAAAAATAAAACAACAATCCGATAATCTATAATAGGCAATAAAAACTCTGTGTCAATAATAACCTAGTGGATGGTAACCAAACTGAATATAATTACTGGTGACCCCCTTTAACAACCAGTTTACCTAGATCAAAAAAATGTTGTAATAACCTGATTTGAGGCTATTATGGCATTTTAGCTGAACTTCACGCCAATGCTGAAAAATCACCATAGAAACAGCTAGTGTGGCCACCACACACAGCTGCACGAATACACATCCCTAAACAAGGCTGTTTAGTGGCTTGCGCTCAGCACAGTGTGAGTACTACTGTTTTCCCCAATGAATACCTCTCTTCGGACTCTTCACACTTTCTCATAAAATATTCCTTTTCCAGCCCAAAAATGGACATGAAATATTGAGTTCTGAGATGCTCCCTAACGTTTCCCTGTCCTTCTTACCCACAGATCTCTGCAACAACCCTTGATCCACCCTGCTATTACCTCGCTCGGTGACATACAGAAGCCCTGACCTGAAAGCGAGTAAGTAAAAAACACTTTTTCTTCTCAATTACTTCAACAACTCTGCCAAAATTACCAGCAATATAAAAAATAATGACTATTTTTTTCACAGCCTTGGTGCTTGATGACCACATAAACCTCTCAAGCTTCGCTCTTGAGGTTTATGGGTCATCAAACACCTCGGGTGTGAAAAAATAGTCATAACACACACTTACCTATACGTTGTTCTCTATATAATCTATAAAGTACACCAAATCTCTGATGCAATCTTTTAGTCACATTTGTAATAGGCAAGTTGTAATAAAGTGTACTGTCCAAAGTCAGGCCAAGATATTTAAAAGTACAAACTTGCTCAGTTTTGGAACCTTTAAGGGTTTCCCATTCAGGAATATGATCTACTGATAATTTTTTCCTAGCATTGTGGAAAATCATAGATTTTGTTTATGATGAATTCAAAACCTGCTTCTGAGGCAAAAAAACATTCCTGGACCAAATTAAAATCTTCTTGTAAGGTTACTTTCAAAGCAGCAAGATTAGGCCCACTAGAGAAAATAATAGCATCATCAGTGTATAGTAAAATATCTGATTTTTTTACAACCCACAGGAAGAAAGTTTAAGAATAGACTAAACAATAGGTTTCCCAAAATAGACCCCTTTGCCCCCCCCCCCAATTGTTATCAGAGCAAGGGAAAAAAGAACATTTGAAATCTTAGTTCTAAGTGACCTATCCTGAAGATAATTCTGGCATCAGCCAAGAATACCTCTGGAAAATGCCAGGCCACTGACAGCTTCAATCAATAATTTATGATTAACTAAATCAAAAGCCTTTGTAAGGTCAACAAAGACAACCATAGTAAAATGAACTGTATCCAAGCCTTCATGGACTGTCCGTGTCAATCCCATAAATGCAGATGTAGTACAGTGGCCTGGCAGAAGCTGTGCAGGGCGGGTGTCAGAATGTTGTACTTATTTAAATAATCCCAAATTTGGTCAAAAACAATCTGTTCCAATATTATAGATGTAGGGGCAAAAAGTGAGATTGGATGAACATTTTGTACACAAGAAAGGACACCAGATCTATGATTAGGCACAGCTGTAGCAGTGTTCCAAATAGTGAGAAACTGCCTTCAACACCATGAATTATTGAAAGTTTTTGACAATGAATAACATGATATATCTGCACCAATCTGTAATCTAAACTAGGGGTATTGTGGCAGTGGTCAGGTCTGTGTACTCACCCTGCTGTTTACTTGCTATTAAAAGTATTAAAAAATTCAAAAAGGAGCTGTGTACATGGTATGCTTTGGAGTGCAGGTTTCGTGACATTTTGTGCTGATTTTGGGCTTGCCGCCTGTTACCTGCACTACTCCCAACCTGGACTATTCACAGTTCAACATCTGGAGATGAGTTTCCCCAGTGGCATGGCCAATATTCCCCTTGTCAATAAAACAGATCCCATGCAACCCCTCCCAGACACACCTGATAACAAGCTATAATAATTTAGTGTGCCTTTCCTGGTCAAAAATTACAAATAAATGTAAAATACTGATACAGCTGCTTGCATGGGTTGCTCATTTGATGAAAACTGAGCACATTGCTGAGTTGCTCCACTTCCGTCCATGTAGCAGCCCATGCAAGCAGTAGTCTTAGCATCAGGAGAAACTAACTGATTGCAGCCGATGATGTCACTGGTTGATTCACTTATAAGGCACAACTGGGGAAGGGGGTAATACTGCAAAGCTGTTTCCAATGATCAGGGGCCAAATTTTCAAAAGGAGGCACAGTGCCTTCGCCAATCCTTGTGGCCTCACTGTACAGTGTTGCAGGTGTGCCATGTCCAGGAGCTGCACCTGCACCCAGTTTTCCAATATCAGAAGCAAGTACCACAGGTTGACCTGCTTTACACCAGCTTGCAGCTGAGACTGACCACAAGCTTTTACTAGATGCTCGCAGCAGGCCCCAGCATAGATGCACACTAGATCATGGAAATGTGGTATAGCGGGTTTGTAAATGATGCAGGGCACAGAAAAATCATATTTTTGTGTACTGCAAGTCCAGTGTGGTATATCCTTGAATTGTTTGGGACTTACGGTGCAAAAAGAGATTTGAAAATCCAGCTCAGGGAGACAGAAAGCAAGAAAGAAAGAGACACATGGAGAAAAAGAACTGGGTAAAAGTAAATGCAGAATGGACTGAGAATCCTGCTGTGCTCATCATCTCCTTCAAGGTACAATGGAACATCAACATGGCAGTTATAAAATGCAAAGGCCAGAGATTATGGCCTAGTGTTTTTAAATATGAAGGAAGACTTTTAAAATGTGGAACTGCAACCTAAAATGTAATGCAATGCTAACTTCTTAGTACAGAAATGTTTCGGCAATTTCTAGACTGGCCTTGAACCATAAAGGTGTTATGACAACGTTATGTAGATTTCTATAATCTACATAGTGTATTAGTGATATGAGAGTAACATTTTTGAATGTTTGGCAGGTATTCATACTCAGCACCTCAGATTCTGTACTTGACTACTCATTACTCTGTATTTAGACATGGGCCAAAAAACGAACAAAAAAAACTTATAGAGGTGTTTTTACATGGCGCTCACTTGTGCCACTAGGTTTTGTTACGCTCGTCCCACTGCGCTCTCTGCCACCTTGTACACATCACTTGCTTGTCTCTTCTGGTGTTTTGATGGTGTTTCCTGCCATCCAGGGGCTGGTGGTATCATTTCAAGTTAACGGAACTTTGGGCTGCTCTTGTTCCTTGATTGCATGACAAAAGTATAAGTTCAATGCAGAATTCGTTTAGGGAGGATTTTCCCTAATGAATTCTGTTGAAAATATTAGAAAATTCATCTGAAGTTATGTGCAGAAAGTGAACTCTTGAGACCTCTGAGTTACTGAACAAATTTAATAACAAATATAATTGTTAATAAATCAGGGGTTTTCCTCACCCGACCTGGGCTTGAATTCCACCCTCATCGAACTGCACATCTGAGGTTCGAATCTCAATGGAAGAAGGCACAGCAACCCACCAGCTCACCTCCAAGCAAAGAGGTCTTCCTTGCCCGACCCAGGCTTGAATTCTACTCTCATTGAACAGCACTTCTACAGTTCAAATCTAGATGGAAGAAGGCACTGCCACCCACTGGCTCCCCTACAAGCAGAGGGGTTTTCCTCACCTGACCCAGGCTTGAATTCCACCCTCATTGAATTGCACTTCTGCGGTTCGAATCTCAACAGAAGAAGGCACAGCCACCCATTGGCTGCCCTCCAAGCACAAGTACGGGGAATCTGAATTTTGAATTTGATGCCATTCCCTCCTGGCTGCTACTGCTTTGCTAAAGGTGCTGCAGGGCAGCCCCAGCTTAATATTCAGCTTGGGTGCTGAAGTGTTTGCAGCCTAGCTCCTCTGCAATGATTTCTCTTTTTGGACAGCTTTGTTTAGCTGCAGAATTAGTTTAGTAGTCACTGAGCCAGGCTACTGACTACTTGTTTAGAACTGAATTTGTTTGGCCCACTCCATCCCCATCCCCATCCCCATCCCCATCCTTTATTAAATGCGCTTGAGCCAAGGGACCCACCTATTCCCAATCTAGCTCAATGTCATCTTAAAGGGGCAGGTACCCCAGCCCACTTCATCCACTTAAGAGACTGTGGCATTTCATCCTACCTTAGCTGTCTAGTCCAGATAAGACCCTGTTCACTCTGCGTCTGCTGCTAAGTGGCTTCTGAGAGTTACAATGGGTTACTGCACCTGCCTAAGCTGTATCCTGCATTTGCCCAAGTGATAGCCCAATTCTAACTCTCCCTGCTTACCAACTAAGCATGGGATCACAGCAATGTCTAGTACCCCTGGTTATCTTGCTAGCCTGGGTACCACTCCAATGTCAGGTCTCCACTGGACCAATTCCAACATGCCAACCACATCCCTGCAGGGCTATTCTGATGGCCTCTGCAACTGACAGTGCCTAAGACCACACCCCTACTGCCCTGTCAAGTCACATAATTAACAACTCCAAAGTCCCCAACACTCATCATTCTTATTTTTCCACACCTTTCTTACCCACCCATCCTCTCAATAGCCTGCAAACCCTCCAACTGCAAACCTGTGTCTCCACTTAAGGCCCTAAAATTTCTCTTTATACAGAATTCCATATTACTCCTGCTTTTGGTTGGAAACATCTACCCTAAGCTTGGACCATTACACCTGCTCTGGGCAAACAATTGGCCCACTGGAATCATTAAGATAGCATCATTAGACATTAGAACTCTCCTCCAGAAAATTGATCACCTCCAGATCTGGGTCACCCAACTCTGGCCTGATCTGCTAGCTGTCACCAAAACCTGGCTCTCCTCTAAAGTACCTGACAGTGCCATATACTTCGATGGCTACACATTATTTAGGGATGACAGAGTTGGAAAAAGGGTTGGGGGTTGTACTATCTACCCCAAAGCTCCCCTTCATGGGCACATTCTCCCCAAATTTTATATTGGTTGTAGCTCACAAGCATGAGCACTTTAATTGCTTCTTGGGCATCACGGTAAAACTCTCACAATCATAGCTTGCTATGTCCCCCCCGTGAGACCACTCCAAAGGTCTCACAGCACTAATCAAGTATCTCTTGAACATCCTCCCCATTCTGAATTAATTCTTCTTGGGGACTTTAATGTAAATTGGCAGGCACCAGAGGTCGACGTCTACAAAGACGCAACTACAGCCATTAATCTGTCCCAAGTTGTAACCTCCCCAACCAGACAAAACCCCAGAATCAGTAATTGTACCTTACTCGACCTTATCTTTACCAATAGGCCTGATTGAATCAGTGGCTCTGAGGTTCTTCTCGATTCCCTCAGTGACCACTCTCCTACCATCTGCTTCTGGTCCAATAAATCCCTCAAACAACAAAATGATAAAGCTCACGTGGGTGAGTGAAACATAAGGCAGTGGTCCTCCTGACCACTTCAACCATCTGTACCACTGGTTACTATTATGGAGTGAATAAAAACTCTGGCAAAGCACTGAATTTGTGAAGTGCCTGTTCCTTTCAGCTCAACTAGCAGGGGTAAGTGCTCATTTCATTGATTCACTCAACAAAATAAAACCGTGTGTCAATGCGTCCCCAAGAAGAACAACTTCATCTGTTCCAAACCCATCTCCGTAGCCAGGACTGGTTTACACTTGACTCTGGTCCCAGCATAGGTCATGCCCTTGAATTTTTCATACACACTCTCAACACTGCCTGCAACATCTTTACCCCCCCCCCAAAAAGCAGAGATTTAAAGCTGTGAACAATCCATGGATCTCCTCCTCCCTCCTTACACAAATAGCCAACAGAGATCACCTCTGGCACAAAGCTTGGACATGGGAAATCAAACCCACTGGCAGCAGTACAGAAAAGCCAGAAACTCATGCACCCAGACCATCAGGCAAGCAAAGATGGCCTACTACATGGATGTGCTCTCAAACTCCTGGGGTGACAGCAGGAAGTTTTGGGATGACCAAAAAGATCTTACTGGTAAGCCCCAAAAAAAAACACTCCCACCATGCTCAGTGTTGAAAGTAACATCATCCAAGATTCCTTGCTTATAGCCAACACTTTTAACAATGCATTCACAGACCTCAGTAGAATTCTCCCCCTAGACTTTTTGACCCACCTTCCCTGCTCCTGGGCCCTAAGGACAAGGCCCCCCCATCAACCTACCCCCCCTTACCTCAAAACAGTTTCCCCTACTTCAGCCCCAAAATGCCTACTAAAAGTCTCCGGTAAATCCCACTGGAGCAGTGACTCCCTGGACCTGAAGTTATTTCACCTGGCACTGGATGCAATCCTAATGCCCCTCACCAAAATCCTGAATCAGTCACTCTGTCTAGGGCAGGTCCCCTCCTGATGGAAAGCTGCAGTAGTGACACCAATCATTAAGACTGGAGATAGAGCCCTGTACTCCAACTAATGCCCAATCTCCTTCCTTCCTCCCCCTCAGGGTCAGTGAGGTCAGTGTACATTGACCTCACAAAGGCCTTCTACATGGTTAATCACTCCCTCCTCATTAACTTCCTCCACTTCATTGGGGCCTCCTCCAGGGCACTGGGTTGATTCAAAAACCTTTTAGAGAACCATACCCAACAAGTAAAAATCAATGACACACTATCCTTCAGTCAACCTGTCCATTCAGGAGTTTCCAAGGCTCCATATTGGGCCCCTTATTATTCAACCTCTTTTTAAACTCCTTGCCACAATCCTACCCTGGTGATCTACTCCTTTATGCAGATGACGCTGTGCATTTTTCCAGTCACTCTGACCTGCACTCTCTATCTAGATGTCTTCAAGACAACTTCTCAGCTGTTGAATCATGGTTTGCTCATCACAAACTTCTCAAGAACTATAAAAAAAACGAAGTCCATGCTTTTTGCTAGCCCCCCACCACAGACTAAAACAGGCCCAGCTTTCCATACACACTAACCTCAATGTCCCTATCAAACAAGTCCAGGCATTTAAATACCTAGGTATTACACTGGACAGCACCCTGTCTTACTCGGAACATATTAATACAGTCTCCAAGGCAGTTAACAGTAGATTAGGGTTACTGTACAGGCACAGAGGTAGCATGATACAAAAAGCACTCCAAATTGCAGTTTCAAGCTCCATACTGTGTATCATAGACTATGGCATACTAATCTATGGTGCTGCTACCGACACGACCCTAAACAAGTTGGGACTGCTCTCAACAACACATGTTGCCTGATCTCAGGTGATCATAGACGCACTCACACTTGTAATCTTTATTCCAGGACTCACTGGCTGAATCTCAAAAATAGAATTAAGTATCATACCTGTTTACATGCAAAGAAAATCAGCATGGGCCTAACCCCACCCAAGTCTCAACACCTTATCACATGTGTTCATTACTCACGCTGCACTAGAAGTGCTGCAAGACATGCCTTCCAAGTCCCTTTCTACCACACCTGGCATGCTCAACGCTCCTTTAGTTACTGTGCTCCAAGCTGGCTTAATGCTGTCCCTATTGATACCCTAAATGTGCCAAAACTTGGTTCACTCAAGCTTCTCCTAAGACAACACATTGTTGCTTGTAGAAAATGTGACTGCACCATATAGCACCCCAACCAACCTAATGTCCACTCCTCTGTTTCCCCTTCCTGCCCTATCCCCTCCTCTTCTATCCACACCTTGCAGGCCCACCATTGCCTTGTAGCCTTTCATACCTGCTCTGGCACCCTCTGGGCTGCCCCCCAACATTCCTAGTCTTGCCCTCCCACTTGATGTATCCTTTCATTTCCCCCTCACTGACAAAACCTAACTCTGGTTGCCTGCCTTAATCAACAAAGCCAACCTCTGGTTGACCACCCTTGCTTGCAACTCCAGGTAATCTCACCTATGTACGCAACTTTTATTTTTTATCTGCTCTTAATTATTTCTTAAAATCCTAACTGTTGTTCACTGTCATCTATGCCTGTATTTAATTGTTTTTGAACTTTATGTATCTTCTCCCTATATGTTGTTTTCTGTTCATAGTTTTTTTTTTTACGTTAAACTTATGTAAATGAGTCTCTGACTCATAGGTATTTGTAATCTAAGATTTCAATAAAAAAATAAATAAATAAACATAATTCCACAGCAACAATTTTTTTAATGTTTTCAACAAAATTCATTAGGGAAAATCTTCCCTAAATGAATTCTGTATTGAACTTTATAACTTTATGGTACAATCCAGAAGAATGTCCATCTAAAGTTCTGATATATCTGTTTGCAGAAGGTGAGGAAGTGAGGTTTAATTGGGGTCAGGCTACCAGTTTACTGAAATGAGTGGAAAGCCCTGATTACATGGCAGGGCAGAACGGAAGAAAACTTGTGAACCCAGGAAAGCAGGGAATGTGGAATCAGCAAACATTCCTTTCTGTTATGGAATGGATCTATTGTGCACACCAAAAAGTAACATTACAGTTGATCAGTATAACCCCTCCTACCAAATTGGGGACTTACCCTCAGCCCACAGCTCCCATTCTGCTCTCCTGCCAGGTGCTGCCAGGAAATACCTGCATTTTTTTTCTGTCCCCTGAGTCTGTTCTCTGCCCCTGGTCCACCAGTGTAACGATCTACCTAAGGGACTGTGTGTTTTCAGCACCCATTCCAGAGCAGCACAGCCAGTTGGAGAGCTAAAACATGAAAGACAGGACTTGTGGAACATTACCCAAAGCTCGTGGGAAACTTCCAAGTACTCATGGGGAACTGCAGAGACCTAATTTCAGGTGCCAAGACTGCAAACCAACTGTGCATCGTGTGATGTTCATGCATAATTCATTTTCTTGATTGACAGGTCCTCCAGCCAGTTGGAGGCCAACCACCCAATAGCTTCAGCCAATCTGGAGCCTCAGGAGAGCCCTATAAGAGATTGTGTTTTTCAGCATTTTGCCAGATTCAAGCAGGAACCTTTACGTGGTGGGGGCTCTGGCCCCCAGCCATGCATCCAATTCCAGTTGATCCTCTCCACCCAGGAGGGGGTGTTTGCCTTCTTAGCCCCTGGTGGAAGGCTCTATCACTTCTATAAATGTGCTGAGTGTTCCAAATCATATAAGTGTGCTAAACGGTCAGGAAGAAATGTTTAACTTCCAAACGTGGTGTGACCGACTGGTTGCATCTATCCAAATGTTTTGACTGCATCATGCAGGGCAATCCCTGCGCACCCTAAAGGGTTTGAAATTGCTTGTTTCTTTAATTGCTTTCAAGTTTAGTACTATTTCCTCTTTAAATCAAGCCAGCCAATGTACAGCTGCATCATCTACCAGGCCTGAAACCAACAAGGGACTTTGGTAACTGGGTACCCAAGGTAAAGTGTATGAGATTGTAGGGTCTCATGTTGAGTCTGGGGAACTGGTACCAGGGGTGGGTAACAAATGATATGTGTTCCATCTGATTATTATGCAGTTTAGGTAGCCAGGGTTCTGGATATCCATGTCAACAAAAAGTGATTGCTTCTTCTATATTTGTTAACAGGTATCAACCCAGCTGGAGGATTTCCACCAGCACCAAATTCAAACAGATCTAATCGAATGTAAATATGTAAATATTATTAATCACACTGTATAACCTCTATTCCCTGTGTTTCCCCATTCCTAATCCCTTATGCTCCCCTAAATAAATATTGTTGTTGCTGATTTGCAAATGTGTTGTCATGAGCATATTATTAGAGAGAGTCTTTAATTAATAAATTGGCTGAAATGTGGAAAATGTTATTGGGTCATGTGTTGGGGTGGCTAATGGTCAGAGTGGGTGGTATGACATCCCAGGGGGTTGTACCAGGTAACATGTAGCCCATTTAATGCTATACACTGGGTGGAGGCGCTGCACAAAAGTAAAAGCATGGAAAGAACCAGTTTTAAAGTAAGGTTTGGGAATCCAGGCCTCTCAACCTACATCCTAGGTAGTAGGCAGGGGTAGTAACTCTGGGAGTGGCACCACCTAGGGGTTACATCTATATCGCTCATTGCGATACAGATCACTGCATGTAAAGGAGCCTTAGGTCTCCCAAGTGGCCAGGTCTTATCCTTTAGTGACTCACTTCCCACCTCAGTCAGTCATTTCCCCTCTAGAGACTTTACTTCATTAGTAAATTTCCTGCAGATTTGTGACATTCACCTTCACAAAGAAATTCACTAATTACCCACTTTGCAATATGCTTTACTGGGAAAATTGCACTTTTTTAGGTGAAGTCAGGTGCAATCTTGGTGAAGTTGCAACTTAGCTAGCGAATTTGCATGACTTCACTTGAAAAAGAACCAATTCACTAGCCGAAAGCTTTGTGAAGTTGGCGCTTTGTTAATTTGGTGACCATCTTGATATAATTTGTGAAGTGAAGTTTGCCAACCTTTGCACATCACTGTTTCCACTCTGCACATCCCTTCCCCATCCTCCCAGATAGAATTAAGCTAACAAGAAAAAATATGTTGGCTACCGGCACTTTACTAGAAGCTGACATTATCTTTAAAAGGGATACGCCCTCCCTACCCCAACCCTCTTTTCCAAAATTCACATTTATGTTATGTTGAGCACCCCTCATGACTCCAGATCTGAGACTTGGGGTGACCAATTGTAGACAGTCGCGACTAGCCCAGTTGCACCTCTAACCCAAAACCAGATGCATCAAAACAAATACAGCACAGTGCAAACTGGTATGCAAAAATGGAAGGGAGGGGGCAGGGTCATGTGAGTCCTTGTTGATGCTGGGTAGATGCAGTTAAGCTACATTATCAATGATGCAAGCTGCTTTGCCACTCCCTCCTGTTCATATGCAGATCTCACACGCTACTCTGTGTATCTTGCTGCAAACAGCATTGGGATAGGAAGGTAGCAACTGGGCTGGGTGGAGTTGTCTTCAATTGTGCCCCCACAATCATAGATTGAGGATCAGGAGGGGGACCAACTTTACATAAATGGGAATTTGGGGGAGCACACTAGGGAGATGGATATCTTTCCAAACACAGTCAGCTCCTGGCAGAGTGCCAGCAGCTGACAGAGTTTGTTTGCTTGATTTTTTTGTTGTTTAAATCTACCTAGGAAGATGGGTCAGGGTGAAGAGTGGGAAATGGCTGTGATGGGGTGAAAGGTTGCCAAATGACTGGTTATGACCACCTGGGGAGGAAACATTTTTTTTTTTGTTAAACCTTTTAAATTTTGTATTTATTTCCTAATTCGAGTACCACAAATAGTACAAAATACGCATTTGTTTTAGAGTACTCATATGTGGTAACCAATATTAAATTTATGCATGAACGCTACTACTTCGTGTGATTTGCTTAAGGATTTTGAAATCAACTGTAAGCCCCCCAACACTGTTGGGCTTACCAGTTTTGTGTCTCCAGGTTTCCCCCTGCATTCCTCACAGCTGCCATGTGTGGGTTCTGGTGAGCCCCTCTTCTTCCATCTGGTCCCGACATGTTTTCCTTGTTGAATAGGGCTGGAGGAGTAAGCCACGGGACTGCCACACAGCTGTCTGCATGAATGTGTGAGTGGGGCTCCGCACATGCACAGTAGCACATATTCATTTTCTCACCACTCTTGTGGCTTAATACCAGCTCCCTCCATGCTCCTGACCCCCAAAATAGGCTAAGTGGGGTCCAGAGGCACGAGGGAGGGGAGTAGGAACCCCAAAAAGTATTTATTTTCAGAGCACCAATAAGCGCTGGGGGACTGGTTTATAAATATTAATAAGGGCATAAATATTAATGAGGACCTGCCTGCTGCCTGAGGGAACTGTAAATCAGCAGCAGTGACAGGCAGGAAAATAAGTTAAAATTTAAAACTCTGCAGTCAGACTGAAGGGCAGACGGGTTACTGTTGGCCCTTGGGGGAAATAAATGCTAAACATAAATAGTGTAGTTAGAAAAGACTTTGAAAGTGGTGACATTGCTGGGGACTGTGGAACAGCAGCCATGTTAGCCACCTATAACCCCCTGTCACAGCTAGTCAGAAGGCAGGATTGTGCAAAGGATTTATGGGACTGCAAAAGAGGACCTTGGGAGAAAACTTAGGGACAAATCCTGGTGCCCAAATGAGTAACCAATAGGGTGTCAAGTGAGGCAAATGAATATTAATTTGTTCAGCTGGACAACTGCTGCAGTCAATAAGAAGGGGCTGCTGCAAAACTGATAAAAGGGACTGTTTTTCATGCCAAATGGGGAGTCCAGAGAGATCTGCCAGAGAGTCCATAGAACAGAGAGTCTGATGGCAGGGAGCCTGCTAGCCCTGAAGGCCTGCCTGTTTGCCCAAAGGCTTTCCTGGCCCCTGGATTGGACAAGTTGTAGAATGACTGGAGAAATAAATAGCCCCTGGGGAAAAAATTGGATTGTGTGAGAGGTTCTCAGGGTGCGATTTGAACCTGCGGCTGAATGAATGTGCTGCTGAGAATCTGGGAGTTGCTGCTGAGATTCGAACCTGCAGCTTGAAAGAAAGTCAGACTCCACAGATAGTGTGGGAGACTTTTGATATTTGCTGCCAGACAGAGAGAGAGAGAGAGAGAGACTGAATGCCCTGTACTTCAGAAACAGCCACTGGAGTTGGCAGTTGGAGAGCAGAGACTGTCAAGATCACATCCTAAACCTACAGTGTCTGCAGCAGTAAATTAAGTGACCTGCAAGTTGTGTTCCCCCTTGGTGAGGTAAGTGCATTAGAGACTGCTTTTGCTGCAAGGCAGAGTACTGTTCATGCTGGGACTAGAGAGACTGAGTCAGAGCCTAGCTTCTTTGCTGTACTGAAGAAGAGTGTGTGCCAGCCATTGTTCAGGGGAACCACCAGCCTGCTTTGTACCCAGACTGAAGAGGAGACCACCAGAGAAGAGGACATCGAGAGGCCTGCCAGGTGAACACCGCATACAAAGGTGAAGACTGGAAAGGCCTGGCAGGTGAAGATCAGCTTTCATTATTTCTTCAACCAACTGCTGCTTTGTGTACCAACTCCTATACCAGCACGGTACCATGAAACAAGTTTCTGCTGCTCCCTTTGAACTGATGAACTGTAAGTATCCCAGGCTACGGCTTTGGGGAGTTTTTGTTTCACTAGCTAGCTAGTCAGAATTAAGGGGGTCAAGTCCTGAACAGGACTGTGCCAAGATTAAAGCTGCGCCCTTGCATAAAGTTAACAATTTGTTACTGTTTAGAGTGTTTTGGCCCCAACAAAGATCCCCAGTGTCTTCCTCACGGCGATGTGGTATTCACCCAATGGACTTTATAGACACTTTGGACAGCTGCCAGCGAGAAGTTTTGTGCACCTGTAGGTGGCAGGTGGGGATAGTGAGTGGTAAAAGTGTTGCAACTGTTGTTAAGGTTGTTGTGCTATTTTACTCCCTTTTTTCCCCTTCTCCCAAAATAAAAACTGTTAATTGTTAGTGTTACGTACTGGTACTGTAACTCATTGCGGAAAGGGAAAATTGCAATTATGTGGGGACAGTACGGTGGGGGCACTTACTGTATTTTCCTGGGGGATGTTAACCTGCAATTTATCCACAGGTATTCCCTATCACTATCCCAGGTGGAGGCACCATGTGCACTTGCTATTCCAGTACCACTTGTCTGCCAAAGAATCTAGGATGGCCCCCTCAAAGTGTGTCCAAGGGATACCCAAGGGTCCCAGAAACAGCCAAGGTGAGTCAGAAGGGCTGTTACACTACCCAAGCAGTGACTCAGATACAAGAAGTGTAACACAGAAACTCACCCATGCCTCATGCAGTATTGCCTTTACATTGTCAGTGGCTCAGTAGGTAGCACACTCGCCTCTGAGGCCGGGAGATCAGAGGGCTGTGGGTTCAGTTCCCACATCTGGCACTTGGGTTAATATCCCAGTACTGACACTGTAATGCAGCATGAGAGGGGTGCTGCATTTCTGAGGTGCCGTCTTTCGGATGAGACATTAAACCGAGGTCCCATCTGCCTGGATTGGTGGTAGTTCAGGTGGATGTTAAAGATCCCATGGCACTTATTGAAAAGAGTAGGGAATTTCCCCAGTGTCCTGGCCAAATTTCCCTCATTCACTAAAAAAAAAAATATCACCAACAGCTTAATCTGGTTCAAGGTCAGTTGGCATTCATCTGTATCCCCCTCCCCCGGGTCGTGCCTGAAAATAGGCAGGATTTGTCTAGTGCACTTACCCGGTCAACAAAAGCTAAAATAAAAATAAATAAATAAACATGTCAGAATGCTATTTTTTTTAATCATTTGTTTATTTGATTTTAGTTCATCACAAAGTAAACTACATGTTTGTCTATAGGTTCATTAGTTGAGTGGGCAGCTTAGTATATGTGTAAAACATACAGTATATAATGTAGATTCGGCCATTTACACACACTGTCCCACAGTTGGGACTACTAACCTGGTGGCAAGCCACAGGACTCAATAATATGATCGGGGAATGCTCATCCTGAAGAGTGTTTCACCTCATAGAGGTGCCATATGGATGTCATCCTCCTAGACTAAAGGAGCCACAGTGAACTGCATAGAAGAGATTCCCATAAGAAGAGAAGTGAAACCACTGGAGGAAGTGGTAGAGCAATATGAAACATCTTGATTGGGACTCTTTACTGAAAGATAAATCTGTAGACGAGATGTGGGAAATAATAAAAAAAACACAGTACTGGGTCTTAGTGAGGAATTCATTCCAAGGATAAAAGAATATAGAACTACAAACAAAAGCCCAATGTGGCTTAACAAAAAAATCAAGAAACTAATCAAAAAGAAAAACAGATGCTATAAGAAACATCTCCTAAACAAGAATGAGGTAACACTGAAATCACTTCAAAAAGCACAAAGAGCATGTAAAAAAGAAATGAGAAAAGATAAAAAGAGGCAGAATTACGACTAGCAAAACATGCCCAAAAAGATCATTATAAATCCTTTTATGCCTTTATAAACTCATTGAAAAAAACACAAAATAGTGTAGAACCTTTAAAACAGTGTGATACTATTATGGCAGATGAAGAAGAAATGGCATCCCTGTATAATATATATTTTTGTGAGGTCTATGTACCAAAAACTAGTATACCAAAATACAGTATACAGACAGTGGTATGTCAACCAAAGTTGAATTCCAACTAGAAGACATCAAACAATGCATTAAACATCACAAACCTCATGCATCACCAGGTCCAAACAAAACTTCTGCAAAGATTTTCCAAATGATGATAGATCATATAGTACATCCGCTTAAGACACTATTTGATACTTCAATAAACACTGATAAAGTACCTGCAGAATGGAAAATGGCACATATTGTACTGATATATAAAAAAGAGGACAAAACCATTGTTAGTAATTACTGCTCCATCAGTCTCATGAGTGTAGTATGTAAAATCATGGAAGGCCTGGTTAAGGATAAACTTACCATACTAATAGCATCTAATGATCCAGATCAACATGGATTTAATAAGGGAAGGAGTTGCATGACAAAATTTGCTATGCTTCTATGAAAACATCAGTAAAACTATGGATAGATGTACACCATGTGACGTAGTGTACCTAGATTTCAGGAAGGCTTTCGATTTAACACCCCATTGGGCATTGATCGACAGACTACACTCTATTCGAACAGATACTATAATAAAAAACTGGATTAATGAATGGCTTAGTAACCGTAAACAAAGAGTCATTATTAATGGGCATTTGTCAGAAATAGGCAATGTGAAGAGTGGTGTCCCACAAGGATCAGTATTAGGTCTAATTTTATTCCAGATCTTTATCTCTGACTTGAATAAAAATCTGAACTGTTGGTCAACTAAATATGCAGACGATACCAAAATTTGTGGACCGTGCAGTACACAGGAAGAAGTCAGCTACCTTCAACAAGATCTGGACAATGTATCTGTATGGGCACAGAAATGGAAAATGCAGTTTAACTTAAAGAATGTAAAGCCATGCACATTGGAAAATAAAATAAAAAAGCAACATATACCCTATACGGAACACCCCTTACAGTATTCTCCATGGAAAAAGATCTGGGATTTCTTATAACAGACACATTAGGGACAGATGAACAAATGCAAGCCGCCATCAAAAAATGTAATAACATTATGTGGTCCATAAAAAGAAACATAACTACAAGTGCTAAAAATGTTATGGTCCCACTATATAGAGCCTTTGTATGGCCGCAATTGGAACATGCATCTCAAATTTGGTTCCCCTTTAGGAAATCTGAGAGAGACAAAATAGAAAAAGTGCAAAGGAGGTTTACAAAAAGCATAGCTGGATTATATGATATGTCTTATGAGGCTAGATTAGTAAAAACTAATCCTTATGTCCTTGAAAACACAGAGAATGTGATCTGATCTCCTATTTATGTATGATGTAATGCAGGATCTTGCTTTATTATGTGACCTAGGCATTTCTTTCAAACCAGACATAAAGGTCACTAGAGGCTATCCATTTCAAATAAGGGGAAGTAGATTTAAGCAGAAGAAGAGACAATATTTCTATACATCTAGAGTTATTAACCCCTGGAACACCCTTCCTGAAAATATAATAATAAACAAAAATAAAATGGAATTTAAATCAATGCTAGACAAATACAGTAGAGCTGGAGCAACCTTGATGTATTTTCATGCAACAAAAAACCCACAGAGCTCACATGGGCAACACCTACTTGCTCTGTACCCACTCCAGTATGAACTCCAGTATGAACTGTCATCCAATGGACATTGGGTGTATGGGCCTAAGTAGTAGTTAGTTATCTGCTGCCCCACCAAATCTTGACTATAGCCTGCTCATTTATTAGTACAATCAATAGGAGTGAAGAGGAGATTATGCACATTTTAAAGTTACTGTGTTAGATTTTCAGAACAAGAACACTTGCACCTACATTCTGGCCACTCTTACAACACTTTACATGTGCATGAACATTTACTGCTTTACAAAAGCTTGCCTCAAAAAAGTGATTCTTGCATCTCTTTTTTTGATGCACGCATCATCCTAATTGCTATATGTTGCAGCACTTGCACACAGAAGTAAAACCTTCTTTTAGGTGGATAAACTGATGGCCACAAGCACTGGGGATGTGGTGCAATTATACTACAAGTCCCCAGCTTGTGGTTGAAAATCCAGCCCATTATCACTAATGCTGCTATTGTAAATACAAGCAACTCCTTCACCAACCGTTGGTGTTTACTACCTCTGTAGCACTGCTGGTTCCCCTTTTGGACTGTGATTTGGGGATCAGTTTGACACTAAAAATCACCCCAACACAGCTTGGGGCAGTTTTTCCTTAAAAACTCTGCCAGTTGGTGGTTGCATGCCATGCAAAGTCTTAATGCTGCAGTCTGCCTGGATTGTTCCTGAGAAAATCCTGTAAGTCTTCACCAATCAGGAGCTGTAGTTTTGCAGCACACTATGCATGCAGACTTGCCCAGGTTCAGGACATGGTAACCAAGGAAACATGAGGACCAATGGGGTTTTGAGTTCTCTGGAATATAACTAGGACTTATTCATGTTCATTGTTTTTTGGTTGCTGCTGTTTAGTCATCACTGTTCAGAGCATTGCTCTTAATACTTGCAATCATGTTGGCCTACTTGTCCAGTCACTCGAGAGGTAACTTATACTGCAGTCACATAGTGCTCCAGGCTGGTTGGATCACTGATGCATCATAGAGTTTGAATTTTAGTTTTATATACCTACTCTATACTACTACAGTTGCTTTCACAGCTGAGACTGGGAGGTGTCTGAAATCAGCATCTTTTTTATGTTCCCCAAGGGGAATGTTCCAGAACAATCAGGCCAACCTAAGGCAGTCTGTCACCTATGCCAATGGCCCAACCAGGCACACTCCTGGGTGAGCATATTCTGGAATGTACCAGAATTCTACACACAATGGGCTGAACCCTTTTGCCTTGTCACATGGTGGTGATCGACCTAGGGGGAAGCCTTGGCATGCTACTATGTTGTTGGATTTTAGGACAGTAATGCAGTCTTACTGAAAAGAGAGAGATTGCAAACTGCTACTTCAACCATAGAATCAAGACTTGAGAGAAGTGAGGACCCCAAAAGGCCCCAGAATGCCATCTGCTGTCCCAATTGTCCAAGCAACTTTGCTTATCCCTGTGGTGCAGCCAAGAAATAAGCTGACCACTGATTTCCCTCAATTGATGGAGTATGAGTAACATGAGATTTACACTCTGAAAGGTTTATTGTTTGTTAGGAGGGAGATGTTATGAAACCTCTTTTTCTGTCATCTTTTATTACATTTGCAATGAAAAGTGTGAGCCAACAGACTCCAACTCACTGTTAGCCAACTTTCATCACGGTGAGGTACCTGTTACAGCAAAAGAAGAGTTTTTCCATTGATAGCCTTTGAGGGGTAAAGATGGATATACCCGCTAAGAGGGAACAAAGACTACTGGGGGAGTGCCCTTTGGTTTTCAGTAGTTGGTTACAATATTTGGAGTGATTTGGTCCTCTTTCCATATTATTTACTTATTGAAATTGTTTCACCAGCCAAACATATAAAGATACAAAATAATACTATTTACAAATTCAAACTGGGGAAGGGGGTGAAGAGAGAGACACAGGGAATAACACAATAAGAATGATCAGCAATATACTAATCACAGTGCCTGTACTGGAAAAAAAATACATATTTACAAGACATAATCATCAAATCAGAGGAACATCTAAGGTAGTTGGTACAATATGAATTTATAATTCATTATCCGGTGCAGTCACAATAAGATACAACTAAATATTTGAGGTACTGTTTGGTTGTGGCAGAGCTGGTGGGCAGGTTGTTACCCAAGGCAAGGTTGTTCCAAACCTACAGAAGTTTATGCCTAAAGGCAGGTTGGTCAGAATTTTGCTTATTTCTGGGAACAAGCATTCTATTTTCAAAGTGTGAGCAAAGGTAGTGACTGCCGAGAGCACCAGGGGTGGACTGGGCTCTCAGGTAATTGAGAAGTACTTGAATCCATAAAGTGCTAGGTGCTGCACACTCCTATCCAAACTCATTCTCTCCTGGGCAGCCATTTATGTCAAGTTAAGCAATGGATGGTTCAGACTTCATACGAAGCTATCAAAAGTAATATTGAGGAAGATCCAACTCAGTCATATAATGGGTAGTGATGGGTCCAATGGGACAGCAAAGATAAACCTATAGAGGGCATTCAGTAGGGAATCAAGCTTAGATAACCGACATTTTGGGGTAATGTCATTTACTACATTACCAAAGTCAATTATTTAATTATATTTTCAACAAGTCACTTTCTTGAACTTATTTCAGAGTAGTACTTTCCAAAGTTTTCATGACTAGGTTAGGGCAGCTCAACAGACATTTTTCAGAGCAAAACAATCATGGATACAGTTTCTGACTTGGTTAGAGCTAAAAATGTTATTTAAACCCATCTGAGAGGAACCCATCAGAGAGAATGCTGAATTTAAATAGCAGGGCATCAGAGATATGTGTGGAACTGTGATCAGTTGTGTATAGGATGATGCCATCCACATACATATGAGTATTACAGAAATTAAGACCCCATGGGAGGAGAACCGATATGGAAAAAATCCATATTTTTTTAATATCTGAACTATATCCTTGTATCCCCAAATATATTTCAAATATATGTCAGTTACATTGACACTTTTCAGATATTTTTCTAGATATATTCTAGATATTTGCAGAATGATCCAAGATGTATCATATTTGAGATACATCTTTGATACATACATTTGAAATATGTTTTTGCTGTACTATTTCAAAATGTAAGTTTTTGTTCTTTCAATGTTATGTCCTTGAATAAAATCAAAAATTCATATTTGTGCATACACATTATTGAAGTTTCTACATATTTTGCATTTTAGATAAACATATATTTTGACTCTATCCAACATATATATTCTGAGTTACTTATACATTTTCATTTTTGGTTTCCCTTGTAAGAAGCTAAATATATATACATAAAATATATTAATAACATAGTTTTAAACTATACCCATGTGGAAAAGAACTATACTATATTTTCTTACTATCTAGACAATATTTGAATATGCCTAAATACATCACATATTTCTGATATCTGTGCATTTTTCCAGATATAGTCTAGGTATTTGCAGAATTCAATGAGGCACGTCTTATAATTGGCATATATATATATATATATATATATATATACTGTACTAAATGTATATGTTTTGTTATTCTATCAAAGAAAATATTTTGCTTTACTTTTTAATGTTGTTATGGACTCTAATGAAAAATCATTATAGTTTTATGCAAGCATAATTTTACCCTGTAATTTCTACAATAAGTGTATGTTGGCAAACATATATTTTCAATATATTAGAGGCGGGTATTCTGAGATGTGTTTGATATATGTTAAAATAGGTTTGGCCTGATATGCACCTGGAAAGTATCTTAATATACATAATATATATATATATATATATATATATATATATATATATATATATATATATATATATATGATAATACATTTTAAATATATATTTTACATAGCAAATAAATATGTTTTATAGTTTGTAAATATGACTGGAATATATATTACATATACCTTTAAAATATAAATAGACTACATTGTGTAACTACATACAATGTTGTAAAACCAGAGCTAAAAGTAGCAAGAGTAAAAGCCAAACCTCCCCACAGGACTGGCATTTTGTGCTGTTCTCGTGCTTTTTCAAGAACAGTGTGAAATACTGGTCCTGTGGGAATGTCTTGTTTTACAATTGCTACTTTTGGCTTTAGTTTCGCAATTTTTCCTTTACTGTACAAATACATTTTGTGATGTAAAATCCAAGAACTGCTTTCTGGAGCACCTGGTCCGGTGTACATGTGTACCTAACTTTTGTTGTCAGTAAAATATGAATCTTGTTTGCTTGCAAGATACTGTACAGTAAGTGTAGAATATATGCAGAATATGTTTTTGTATATATGTCAAATATATTTTTGCAAATGCTTGCTATGATACTGTGTACAGATTTGCATAACTAATTTATCAACCAAAAACATGGTAATTTCTATTTTTAAAATAGTTTTGAATTGACAACATTAGTTTACAGACCAGAAGGAAAGGTAAACAGTAAAAGAACAACTACATGTTGGAACTCACCCTGACATAGAAAAGAACCAAACAGGGGTGGCATAAATACCAATCTGAGTCTCACAAAATAATGAGATCAAGAGGTAAGTTTTATAGAAACATAAAAACATAGACTTTGATGGCAGATAAGGACCGCTTGGCCCACCTAGTCTGCTCATTTCCCTTCCTAGAGGATAAACTGCAGATCCTATTTAACCAACAGCCTATTTCTTCCTACCCCCTACAAAAATTGCCTTATGTCTGTCCCATGCATTCTTGAATTCTCCCACAATTTTAGACCCCACAACCTCCTCAGGAAGGCTGTTCCATGCATCCGCAACCCTGTCTGTGAAAAAATACTTCCTCACATTACCCCTGAGCCGTCCCCCCCTCTATCTTCAAATTGTGTCCCCTTGTTCTTGCACATCTCTTTTTCTGAAAGATGCTACCCTCTTGGACTTTGTTGATTCCACTGAGGTACTTAAACATTTATATCATGTCCTCCCTCTCCCTCCTTTCCTCAAGGGTATCTGTTTGTTGAGGTACCAGACAGTCGCCATGTTGTCTGACTGGACCAGAAGTGTTCCCGGGAGAAGTAACAACTGGAAGACCTGGAGAGCATAGAGGACTGCTCTGGTCTCCAGGATGTTGATGTGAAGATGTTGATCTGGAGGAGACCACAAACCTTGAGTTCTGTGATCCCCCAAATGGGCTTCCCAACCCATATCGGAGGCATCCAAGGTCAGGGTCTGGGGGAGAGCCAGAGTGGAAGGGGGTTCCCACCAACAAGTTGGTGAGGTCCTGCCACCAGAGGAGGTCTTTCTGAAGGTTGTTGGGGATCATGACCAGTTGGTTCATGTCATCTGATCATTGATACCACTGGACTCGAAGAGACCACTGGGTAACCCTCATGTGTAGTCTAGCCAGGGGGAAGGCAGAAATGGCCGCTGCCATAAGAACCAAAAGACAGACCACCAAGTGCGCTGGGGTCCATCGAGCTTTGGCCACCAAAGTGGCCTGAGAAGTCAAGGTCTTGGCTCAATCCAATGGTAAGAAGGCCTTGCTCTGGACTATATCCAGTACTGCTACAATAAATTGGAGTCGCTGAGAGGGTACTAGCTGACACTTGGGGAAACTGACTGAGATGCGCAGCTGGGCAAACAGATCCAGAGTGAAGGAGAGAGAGACTCCTTCAGGCTGTCTGGGATGGGGCTGAAAAGAGTCAGTCATCCAGGTATGGGAACACATATATGACCCTGCGGCAGAGAAACACTGCTACCACCGCTAGGCACTTGGTGAAAACCTGGGACGCTGAGAACAGGCCATAGGGAAGTGCCTTGAACTGGAAATGGTTCTTCCAGAAGGAGAATCAAAGGAAGCGGCTGTGGGCCGGGAGGATGGGAATATGAAGGTAAGCATCCTGCATATCCAGGGAGCACAGCCATGTGTTTGACAGGAGCTGGGGCAGGAGTCCCTGAAGAGTCAGCATGAGGAACTTCTTGTACTCCACAAAGAGGCTGACCATGCTGAGATCCAGGATAGGTCGCAGAACCCCAGTCTTTTCTGGGACTAGGAAGAAATGGGAGTAGAATCCCATTCCTAATTGATTTGGAGGGACGGGTTCTATGGCTGCTTTTTGTAGCAGGGCCTAACATAGAAACATAGACTTTGATGGCAGATAAGGACCGCTTGGCCCACCTAGTCTTCCCATTTCCCTACCTACAGGATAGGCCACAGATCCTAGTTAACCAACAGCCTATTTCTTCCTACCCACCACAAGAACTGCCTTATGTCTGTCCCATGCATTCTTGAATTCTCCCACAGTTTTAAACCCCACAACCTCCTCAGGAAGGCTATTCCATGCATCCACTACCCTCTCTGTGAAAAAATACTTCCTCACATTGTCCCTGAACTGCCCCCCCCATCTTTAAATTGCATCCCCTGTTCTTGCACATCTCTTTTTCTGAAAGATGCTACCCTCTTGGACTTTGTGGATTCCACTAAGGTACTTAAAAGTTTCTATCATGTCCCCCCTCTCCCTTCTTTCCTCAAGGTTACACATATTAAGCTCCTTTAGTCTCTCCTCATACGGCTTCTCTTGCAGACCCTGCACCATTTTAGTTGCCCTCCTCTGGACTGCCTCTATCCTGTCTATGTCCTTGCAGAGATGGGGTCTCCAGAACTGGATGCAGTACTCAGATGGGGTCTCACCAACTGTCTGTACAGAGGATAACAACTTCCTGTTTTCTGCTGGTGATGCCTCTCCTATGCATCCCAGTATCCCCCAGCCCTCCCTACTGCCTTCTCACATTGCTTGCTAACCTTAAGGTTATCTGATATGATTACCCCCAGGTCCCTTTCCTTTTTGTTGTTGTTACTACCTCCCCCACATTGTGTAATCTTCCCCTGGGTTCTTGCTTCCCAGGTGCATTATTTTGCACTTCTTTGCATTGAATCCTAGCTGCCATACTTCTGTCCATTCCTCCAACCTTGCCAAGTCCCTTCTTATCCTTTCCACGCCTCCTCGTGTATCAACCCTGTTGCAGATCTTTGTGTCATCTGCAAAGAGGCATACTTTTCCTTCCAGTCCCTCTGCAATGTCACTTATAAAGACATTAAAAAAAGACTGGACCCAGTACTGAACCCTGCGGTATCCCACTAGTAGCTCCTCTTTCTTCAGAGTGGACTCCATTTACAATTACCTTCTGTGTCCTGTTGTCCAGCCAATGTTTTACCCAGGCTGCCACCCTGGGACCCACTCCCAGGCTGGTTAATTTGACTATTAATCTTTTGTGTGGCCTGTGTTAAATGCCTTGCTAAAGTCTAGGTAGTCCATGTCCACAGCCCCCCTCCCTGGTCTACTACTTTGGTCACCAAGTCAAAGAAATCTATTAGATTCGTCTGACATGACCTTCCTGCTGTGAACCCATGCTGCCTTGGGTCCTGTGCCCCACTGGCCTCAAGGTACTCAACAATTCTTTCCTTCGAAGTGACTCCATCACTTTCCCTACCACAGAGGTCAAACTGACAGGTCTGTAGTTTCCTGCCTCTGTCTTGGTCCCACTTTTGTGAAGGGGAATCACATCCGCCTTCCTCCAGTCCTCGGTACCACACCATCCTCCCATGATTTATTAAAAAGAGTAGTCAGTGGTTTCACTAGTTCCCCCCTTAATTTTTTAGAATTCTGGGGTGAATTCCATCAGGCCCAATTGCTTTGTCCACCTTCAGTTTTAGGAGTTCTTGCAGAACCCTTTCTTCTGTGAAAGGGCTGGGATCAATCCCCTATCAAGAGTGCTTCTGTTAATTGGATTAGGCACTTCCCCCTCCTCCTTTGTGAATACTGAGCAGAAATATTCGTTCAGTATCCCTGCTTTTTCACTGTCCCCCTCTACCCACCCACCATTCATTCTATTCAGCCTCACTATTCCTCCCTTTGTATTTCTACGCTCTCTGATATAGCTATAAAAGGTTTTATCCCCCTTCTTAGCCGAGTTGGCTATCTTTTCCTAAGTTTGGGCCTTTGCTATTCTGACCTCCCTCCCTGCTTCCTTCTGCCTTAACTGGTACAGCTATCTGTCCTGCTCCTTCTGTGTTTCCTTATACTTCCTGGATGCTATCTTTTTCAACCTGACTTTCCCAGCCACCTCTTTTGAGAACCATAGTGGCTTTTTCTTTCATTTTGATTTGTTTATTTGCTTCACACAAAGGCTTGTTGCCTCTGTGATGGCAGTTTTGATGTTTCCCCATTGTTGCTCCACCCTCCTTCTAGCCTGTTTGCTAGTGCTTTTCTGAGGCACTCTCCCATCTTGCCAAAGTCAGCCCTCCTGAAGTCCAGTACCCTCACTTTTGTATGGCTTGACTCTGTATCTGAGTTTAACATGAACCACACTGTTTGATGGTCACTAGTTCCCAGATGGCAACCCACTTCTAGATCTGAGATCCTCTCACTGCCCCCATTTGAGAGTACGAGGTCTAAGATTGCTCCCTCACGAGTGGGTTCTGAAACTAGCTATCTGAGGCCTGCCACCTGTAGGGCATCAAGAATGGCCCTGCTCTTGGATGTGGCTGCAGCAAATGTGCTCCAGTTAACATCTGGCATATTCAGGTCTCCCATCAACAGTATCTCCCCTTTCTCTGCCATCTTAAGAATGCCTTCTATCATATCCTTGTCCATTCCTCCCCTGACATGGGGGTCTGTACACAACCCCTGTGCAGATTGTGGTGCCCTTTCCAATCTCCAAGGTGACCCACAGTGCCTCCTCTCCTCCCTGTTTACTCTTTTGTTCAGTTGCTTTTATCCCTTCCTTTACATAGAGAGCTACTCCTCCCCCTCTTCTCGCCTGCCTGTCTCTCCTGTAGGTTATATACCCTGGTATGTTAACATCCCAGTCATGGTTCTCTGTGTACCATGTTTCTGTGACTGCAATGATATCCAGGTATCCCTCTTCCATCAAGGCCACCAGCTCAGGGAGCTTGTTGCCCAGACTATGGGTATTGGTACTCATTACCCTCCATTTCCTGATGGCCTTACTCCTTTTTGCCCCATCCCTGTGTTTCTTGCCTTTGTCACTTTCCCCATTTACCCCTGCCCTTCTCACTATCACCACCTCTATATTGGTGTTTACCATACTTACTACCATGATTTTTTTTGGGGGGGGCTAGGATTTCCCTGCTCCTTTCCAGTGCCTCCCTTGGCTAGTTTAAATGCTTGCCAATGAAGCATTTAAACCTATCACCTAGTATCCTGGTTCCCCTCCTGGACAGATGCAGCCCATAATGCCAGTATAGGCTTGCATCACTCCAGGTGGAATCCCAGTCCCCAATGAAGCCAAATCCCTGAGCTCTGCACCAGTTTTTCAACCACTGATTGAATCCCATTGTATGGAACACCCTAGCCTCTCCTACGCCATAGATGGGCAGCACCTCCGAGAAGGTTACTGTGCGTGCTACTTGTCTAAGACCCCTCCCCAATTCCACAAACTCTTCCTGCACTGCTCTAATCCCTTTCTTAGCCAGGTCATTTGTCCCTAGGTGGACAATAACATCCAGCTCCCTCCCCCGTGCAGTTGCTCCAGCAATCCTGAGGATTCGCTCCCTGTCCCTCCAAGCCATGGCGCCAGGCACCTTACCTCCCTCTCCCCTTCCTCCCCCAGTTCTACCTTCCTAACAATGGAGTCCCCCACCAGGAGTTGTTTCCTTCCCCTGTGGGGTCCCATGCCACCCTCCTGTGGGTCTCCTTTGTGGAGGTATATGTGGAGGCTATGTGTAAGTATAAAAGTGTGCTCTGTAAATCTGTAGTAATGGTGCATTATTAAATGATAAATGTACTATAGTTATCTAAATGGTTGCTAATAAGAGGAATTCCAAATATACAGCTGAGAATATGTGACATCAAGATTAATCAAAACAAAATGGTTATATTAAATGCACGCTGAAAATAGAGTTAAAAATCTACGTTTCGACCTTAGGTCTTCTTCAGGAAATATCTAAAAGAGAAAAAAGCAAAGTTAGTGTAGAGGGAAGGTAAACTAAGGGATATATATATATATATATATATATGTGTGTGTGTGTGTGTAAAGAAAAAAGGGGAAGCTCAGGGTGAAGTAGTGATAAATCCCAAGATTAAGAGAGAATCCCTGAAACAAAAAGGTGATGATGGGAAAGATAAAGCACAACAGGAGTGAAAGAGCTAGAGAAGTTCCCAGGTGGGGACTAATTAACAGGGCCTAGTAAGAAGGCTGAAAGGTGACAAATGTGGGAGAAGGAGACAAAGGTGGAGATTAATGATGAACTTGAAAACGAAATTAAATGTGTAGATACAAACAGATTTTAGGTAAAATAAGGGGTGGCTGAAAGATGTTAGTTGAAAATAAGTCTATAATTTAAACCAGAAAGCTGCTGGGAGTCAAGGCGGATGATCAGCTTGGTTTCCATGTTTTTTCTATGGTCAGAATCCTGGAAGCCCTGCTGAAGGACACAAACAGAAAGGTCATTAACACTGTGGTCCCTGGAGATAAAATGGGATACAATGGGTTTAGCAGTGTCCCCATTCCTGACTGCTTTGTAATGTTCCGTGAAATGGTCAGCAAGGCATCTACCAGTCTCTCCGATGTAAATAGTTGTACACTTCCTGCAAAGAATACAATATACCACATTAGTGGAGGTGCATGAGAACTCCTTGGTAATGTGAAAAACACCTGTAGGCCCCCGACTTTCAGTCACACTGGAAATAAATTTGCAGGTGTAGCAGCGAGTCCTGTTGCATGGCATGGTACCTGGTAGGGAGGGACTGTTAGGAGTAGGTAGGCTACTTTTAACCAGGAGATTCCACAGGTTGGGTGGCCGGCAGTAGAAGGCAATAAGTGGTTCTGTAAAGGAAGCACCAATGTTAAGGTCAGTTTGCAAAATGGGAAAGTTACTGGTGATGATCCTGTGACGAGAAGGTGTGCTCTGATGGAAAGGAAGCACTTTGTTCCTGTGTGACAGTATCCTTCCTGTGGGGGTCAAGGTTGCGGGGCATGGTACTGACCCAGGAGGGTGCTCTGTCCACTGTGCTTTTAGGGTATCCCCTGTTGATAAAAAAACTGTGCATTATTTGGGTATGCTCAGCAAAATCATCCTCTTCACTGCATAACCTGTGAAGTCTAAGAAACTGTGAATAAGGCAGGCCATTCTTGACATGTTTAGGATGGAAGGAGCTGTGGAGGAGAAAACTGTGAGAGTCAGTGGGTTTGTAATAAACTGATGTCTTCAGACCAGTGTTCAGTACTGACAGTTGGATATCCAAAAAAGGCAGTGTAGAGGAGGATACTTCAACGGTGTATTGAAGGGAAGGATGGGCCATGGTAAACTTGTCAAGGAAGACTTGGAGGGTCTCCCTGGAGCAGGAGGTGGCCCCCACACAGTCATCTATGTAGCGTTTGTAAACTTCAGGCAGAGTTCCTGTGAATGAGATAAAAAACTGTTCCTCCACACAACCCACAAACAGATTAGCAAAGCTGGGACCCATCTTGGTACCCATGGCAACTCCACTGGCCTGCTGAAAAAAACTGTTATTAAAAGAAAAATCTATTGTTTAGGCATTTTAAAATATTTTTACAATGCATATATTTAAACAACTGTTTTACATATATGTCAGCAACCTAAAAAGTATATCTATTAAATATTCAAAATATATAAGCAGATATATAAGCAATAATATCAACAGGGTGGGCATTATTGGGAAATACTGGACATCCAGGGGCATTTTGAGGCCAGACACCGCAGGTGGAGAGTCTTATAACCCCTGGAAGGTCCAGTATTTCCCAATAATGCCCACCCTGGAGGGTATTATTGTGCTTAGAAAATGGCTTCAGTGTGTTTTAACAAAGACTCACACACAAAAAATATTGTATTGCATTGCAAACTTTTATTCATTTTTTTAATAACTACTGTTAGAGGAAAAGTAATCCCTTTTGTGAGGAGTGTGGGGAAAACAAGAAAAAGCTTTGAACTCATTTTTTTAAACTTTTTATTTGGGTGTGGGTGCAAAAAAAAAACTGCAGCCCTTTTTCAAGCAATAAGGCACGACAAGGTGTGTGTTATTGTGTAATAGCATCACTCATGGAGTGGACTGAAGTACGAGGCGAAGCGCAGTGCTTTCACCACCCCAGGAGTGACATTATTCCACAATAACATACACCTTGGAGTGCCTTATAGCTATTATACAATGGCTTTTTTTTAAATAATATTAAAAAGTAAACAAAAATTGTGTTATTTTTTGTATGGCAGGCATATTTTGCAAATAAAAGAAAAAAGTTGTCCACTAGGTGGTGCTGCTGCTAATGTTGTGGGTTTCTTGCGCTTGGTTTCTGGCTTGGTAACACCCACGGCCCCCCACAAAATACTCGTCATTACATAGTAGCTTTTAATCGGTGTGCTCCCACTGCTTGTCCTGGAAGCACTTGAAGATTGTTGTTTTGTTTTGTTTCCCCTGTGAAAGAGAGATGGACAGTACAACAGATGAGCACGGAGCTAGGTGGTAACTTCCGGTTTCCCGCTACACTCGGTAACTGAAAATCGGTCAGAACCTGTCAGTTATAGGTCTTTATTTTTATTTTGGGAAAGTGCTTTTTGGGAAAGGGAAACTGTGTGGGTTTGCTGAGAAACAGAGGATTTGAAATGTGAATGTCATGGAAACGTCCATGTGCGTGTGCTTTCACAGATTGAGGCAGCTATAAGAAAGTAAAAGCTGCCGTATCTTTTGAATTTTGTGGTTTTGTTTACATTGGCTGAAGGACTGAGGCAGTCAGGCAGGGAATGTATGTGTTTGTCTATGGAGGGTAGGGGGGAGGAGTGCGGCTAAGCTGTGATGGCTTCAGGGACTGTCGGCTTCCCGGTGGCTTGTATGGGCAGGGAGAGTTTTGTTTCACTGTTCTCCAGTCACCTTGTGTGCCTGCACTTTATACAGTGATGTTATTGTTCAGTAACATCACTTTGCCAGATGCACACTGACCAATTAGGATAGGGGAAATTTTCTTGCCATTGTATAAAGATGCTTTACTTTTTGTTTTCAATAAACTGAACAGGTCCCAAGTATGTACAGTTCATTATGTTGAAGGAGCTTTGTATTGCAGTTTTTCCACTAGAAGGCAGCAGTTCTCTCAGTTGTTCTGTGCTGGTGCTCTCTTGGTTGCTTTTGCTCGTGGTTGCTATTTTCCCAGAGAGAAGGTCACTCCAGTTTTTCCGGTCTTGTTTCTTCGGTCTCCAATAATATTTTAGGCTTGCTTCACATCTGCAACCCATAGTCGTGATGATTTCATGAGACTCCAGCCCAACATTGAATAGAATTTGCACTGCAGTGCTCCAAATGCTGTAGTTTGTGTATAGATGGCTTAGGTTATCTCCTTGCTTAATTTCTTCCTCATTCCTGCCAGGTAATTGTTCCCGAGTGGTTCTTGCGTGTACCACATTGGTTGGCTGTCTAAAAACTTTTGTGCAGCTTGTCTTGGGTGCAGGCACAGCACTTTTGTATTGTCTCTGAGCTTGCTGATGTATTTTTTGTATGTTCCCACAGGACAATCGTGGTTGCGGGATCAGCATACATGCATCCTCTCTGTAGCTCTTTATTTGTTTCAAAGGGGTCTTTGTGTTTTTTTGTCTCGGGGTTGTCTGTGTAGAGTTCGAAGGAAGAGGGCATGAGCTCTCTGAAGCCCCTCTCTGCCACACCGGGCTAGGTGCAGTTGTATTTCAAACCATACTCAGTTCAGCAAGCCTGGCGCAGTGTCTACAGATAATGCTGGCGATTGTCTCAGTTTAACTAGGTCACAGTCAGAGATGGGTGGGTGGTGTGCTGCCTGATCTTTTTTTTATTTTCTGTACTGTTTTAAGATGCTTTTGAAGACATTATTGCAGCCTTTAAACTGAAGGTCTGTGATAATATTTAGGTTGTGGCAGATATCTGGACTGTTTAAATGTCTGTTAATGCCTCCTTGTAGAGCACGGTACTCGGCGACCGAGTACTGCTCGCCACTTGACTTCTTCACTTCCACATAAAATCTATGGAATGTACTGTTGAGTGTTGCTGGGCTGTCAGTGTGCCAGCTAATATTTATGCCACTCTCCTTTTCCCAGACATGTACCACTGATATTGCCCAGCTTGTATTTTTGTTTTTGCTGTTTATTTCCTCCTGGTTAGCCTCTATTTCTGCCAGCTGCGTGGTGCTTAGTGACAGGTGCTTCTTTAGGTTTACTTACAAAGGCTTCTTTTTCTGACAGGTTTTCTTCATTTTCCTGCAGTTTCTCTTCAGATGGTGAGTGCAAGAGTGAATCCAGATCCTGTTCAGACAACATTTTGAAGGTGACAAAAGGAATGTTTGAAGTTAGCGCTGTCATCAGTGGTTGAAAGTAAAAGGCTGCAGCTTCCCATTGGTTTCACTTGCTCCATGAATGAATGTTTAGGGTTGGCACAGTGATCTGATTGGGTGATGTGACAGCTGTGTTGGCATGATCTGGATCTTGATTTTTACTGGGCACTATTGAAAAATAATTGCCCAGCTTTGATGGCACACCAGCCAATCAGATTACTGTATTTATTGAAGCCACTTTCTAAATAAAATATAAATCATGCGCCTATAATAAATATATCATGGGAATATATTTATGATATATCTTAAATATATCTGTCACATATCTTTTGCAAATAAATCAGATATTTCAAAACCGACAAATCTGAGAGATATACATACACTTCAGACATATAATCAAACCTATATTTGAAATACACTTTGATACAAATATCTAAAATATATTTCTTTTCCATATGGGAAAATAAAAATTCACAGAATATTAACAAGATATTTCTATGAAATACACAAAAATAATATCTAAGGTGTATCTTAAATATATGCATTAGGTGGATCTTAAATATTATAACACCAGCCAATCTGAGTTATAATGCATATATCTGGAAACTACTATGAAAATCTATTTGTGGATGAAATTCAAAAGCTATTTCAAATATATTTTACAACATATATTCAAAATATATTTCTTTTCCATATGGGTAAGACCTGTGAGTATCCCAGTTTTCCCCTATCACTACCCCAGATAAAACAATCCTTAGGCTTGTTGCAGCCAGAACCCTGACCAGCCCCCTTGAATGGCAACAAGAAAGGAGAAAAGCAGCCTCAGAGGGCCCCAGGGCATAATAGAGCCTGCCACAGTTAGAGGCTCCACCATATACAATAGTCAGAAAATGTTCCCCCTCTCCTGAATAAACATGTGCCCTCAGTAGAGCTATGTGAATACCTTTTCCCAAATATTCAGCCAAATATTCAGTAGCCAAATACTCAGGTATTCCAGTATTCAGCAAAATGTATTTGGCCTGTTACAAAAGGAAAAAAGAAATAGCCCCTCACCCTCCTACCCCAGCCACAAACCAGATAAACCATAAACTCATATCCCAATTTTTACCAACAGCCCAATCCCCCCAGCACCCACAATTTGTCATATTATTTATAGTAAATCCCCTGATGGGCAACCAGATCAACCAACCCACTTCCATGGCTGGCTGCCATTATTTAATGTAAAGTGCTTGTTTCTGGTAAAAAAATATAATTTATGCCACCCCCAACCCTGGCACAGCATCCTACTCCCACCCGGGACCCAGTTCTCAATATGAGAACTCAAGAAGGTGATTGGCTCAACCCACACTTCTTCACGGCCAGCCACTTTCTCATGAATGAAAGCGCTTGTGCTCTTTTTATAGCAAGCACGTCATCTATTATTAAACAATTGCAAAGGGCTATATTTTAGCTATGTACAAGATAAAGTTTTAGCCCTGGTAATAATGGTAACAAAGATGCTAATATTAGCTAAATGGAACTCAGAGGAGCTTAATGAGTTCCATTCAGGCAAATGACTGCATATGTTCTTTGACACACTAAAAGCAGAAAGATGACTTCATTATATGGAAAATACAGAAGATTATTGAAATGTGTTATGGAAATATTTAGCCTCTCTATTGCCCCCTCTGATAGAACTACAACCATATGTTTTATTGTATTTATTTATTTATTTATTTATTCGGAAATACACTTTTGAGCACACGTGCTCTTTTACAAAGGTTCCATGTCAATGAGTAATTACAGAGATTTCTACAATAGGATACAATAGAAATGCAGTTCCAGACAAAGCATTGTCACAAGTAGTAACATAGGAACAATTGCCAAGAGCCACTCAAGCAGGGAAAGTATTAATAATACAGTTTGTAAATGGCATTAATAGTAGTACCCCAATACTGACAAGTAATTGGATAAAAGACAGCATATGACTGAAATGTAGCCTTGCATTAATCTCTTAGAAATGCACAGCAATACACTGTAGACACACATGGAAGCCTTAATTGAGATCGGGAGCGCGTGGCATGTAAGAGACAGAGACAATGAAAAGGAGGAGACTGGCATATTGCTAAGTCAAGCAGTCTGACCTATATGTGGCAGAATGGAGCAATGGTCACGGAGGTCGCACAGTGAGGATCGCTTAGCGTACAATGCCGCCTGAGGATTCCGACCGATAGGTGGTGTGACGGCGAGAATATCTACAGAGCCAGTATAGTGAGTATCCCTGACCTGGTAAAGTATTAGGTTGTGTAGCACAGATAATGGAAAAGAAGATGTTTGTGTCACCCATCCACCCACCCACCCACTGGACACAGCAGTAGTCGCTCAAATTCTGAGTCTGTAAAGTTGCCTAACCTTTGAATATGACAATAATTTTAGCACTGCACATCACTGAGAACAAAATCTTATTCTGACCCACCTGGTGCAGACTGTAATAATCGTGGTAAGTGTCTTGTTCATCCCTTATACATAATGTATTGAAGAGAGGAGTCCTGTAAAGTGTTATGTGTGCAACACAGCATTTGTGTTTCATTGAATGTACTGGTCGCTCCACCTATTGGTCGGAATAGTGGGAATGTATTGTGAAGGTAGAAGCATTATATCGATCTCCCCCACAATGCAGTAGTCACATACATGAATATGAGCTGCAAATGGATGGGAACACAGTAGAACTGCCAATAACAATTGTAAATGTTGAATGACTTATCAGTATGTAATCTGTACTGAACAAGAAAAGACAAAGTAGAACAGTGTAATAAATTCATAGCCATCACATAAATGCATGTGGACCCCACAATGTGCACATGCACATTACAACACACATTCAGCTTTCAAGTAAAGCATAGTTTCTCAAGCGAAATAAAACTGTATGCACATATTTATGAAACAAGAAGTGAAACACCAGTCAAAGAAATCTCACCTTGCACTTGTCATGTTACAAGTGCATTAATCCCCGAGACAGGAGGCATTTCCCTGGAATTAATGCATGGTTGGGTGGTGGGAAGCACTCGGCTGCCCCCCAACCATACGTGGTCGGAAATACTCTCGAGATATCTTACTTAACAGTCGAGAACAGTAACATAGAAACATAGAATTTGACAGCAGATAAGGACCGCTTGGCCCACCTAGACTGCTCATTTCCCTACCTAATGGATAAGCTGCAGATCCTAGTTAATCAGCAAACCACTTCCTCCTACCCCCCCCCACCAGAATTGCCTTATATCTGTCCCATGCATTCTTGAATTCCTCCACTGTTTTTGACTCCACAACCTCCTCAGGAAGGCTGTTCCATGCAACCACAACCCTCTCCATGAAAAATACTTCCTCCATTACCTCTGAGCCATTCCCCTCTATCTTCAAATTGTGTCCCCTTGTTCTTGCACATCTCTTTTCTGAAAGATGTTACCCTCTTAGACTTTGTTGATTCCCTTGAGGTACTTGAAAGTTTCTGTTATGTCCCCCCTCTCCCTCCTTTCCTCGAGGGTATACATATTAAGCTCCTTTAGTCTCTCTTCGTATGTCTTTTGGTGCAGACCCTGCATCATTTTGGTTGCCCTCCTCTGGACAGCCTCCACCTTGTCTATGTCTTTGCGGAGATGGGGTCTTCAGAACTGCATGCAGTACTACAGATGGGATCTCACCAACTGTCTATACAGAGGGATAACAACTTCCCTTCTACTGGTGATGCCTCTCCGTATGCATCCCAGTATCCCCCCAGCCTTCCTTACTGATTTCTCACAGTAGAGCACTATCAAATCAAATCAAATCAATTTTATTTGTAAAAAGGCACCTTTCTAAAACCAAGGCGCCTGTACAACAAAATATATAAAATAAAATAAATTATTATAAAACAAAACAAACATATAAATTACAACAGAATTGTTTATTGTTTATTGAATAGAATCAGAATTACAATCCTTTGAGTCATAGACTCTTTTGCAAAGGCTCCACTTCAGATAAAAGTAAAAGTACAGAGGAAATACAATAAAATACATATATAATAATAATGAATTAGTACAGGTCACACAGTCCTGGCTTACACTTACTATTAGGGTTATATCAAGCTGGGATCATTCAGAATGTCCCGGGTTAGAGTTATGACAGGGTACAAATTTGTAGGATCTTGATGGACCCAGAGTCGTAAAAAAGGATGGACAGGGGATAGGGAAAAATATGAGAGACATAGCAGGGAGGTTAGTATGAAGCTATACATTAGCTACAGGTTATTAGCAGAGGTAGAGGAGGCTCCCGAAAACCACCTATCTCTAGAAGGAGGAACAGAGGGGGGGAGGAGAGGACTGTGAGGGGTTTTAATTATAGTCACAGGTTATTGAGTCAAGGAGAAGGGTTTTGAGGTCTGATTTAAATTGGTTGAGACTATGGGCCAAGGAAATGGAGGACGGTAGGCTGTTTAGCCACAGGCGGGCACGGTAAAGGAAGGATCTTGGCCCAAGAGAGGTTCTACAGTGGGGAACTAGAAGGGTGGGGTTAGCTGAGTGCCTTTGCATCTTTTTGAAGGGGGCTGTGCGGATAAGTGGGTGGAGGCCGGTAGGGGCCATCTTCAGTTGTATCTTTTTGGCAAGGAGGCAAGTAAAATACTTAAGCCTGCTTTGGAAATTTAGCCAGCCAGTCTGTTGATAGAGCTCACAGGTGTGAGTTACTCTGTTACATGCAGTGACTAGCCAGCATGCTTTGTTGATTGCGAGGTTGATGCTACCTAGGGCAGTTTGATCAGCAGATCCATAAATAACTATACTGTAGTCCGCCAAGGGTAGAATAGATGAGGACACGGCAAGATGCATGGCCTGAGGGGGTAGGCAGTGCTTACGTCTGTAAAGGATCCCCAATCTAGCGTTAATTGAGGAGCAGACATGTTGTATGTGTGAGTGGTAGGAGAGGGAGGTGTCCAAGGTAACTCCAAGGTATTTGAAATCTGAGATTTGCTCTAGAGTTGAGCCATGGGCATTCATTACAACTAGAGGGGCATGGCAGTGGGTGCTTTGGTGGTGGGCAAAGATCATAGACTTGGTTTTTGTGTAGATGATTATGAGATGGTGTTTCGAGAACCAGGTTTCAAGCATATACAAGCATGAACAATAAAATTTAGCAGTCATGTGCAGTAAAACAGACAATTATAAAGCAGTGTTCATTAGTTTACAAAATGTCATTTGTAGCAGCTACAATTGGCTCCAAGTAAGAGGACCTTTCTGAGTTCACTCTTGAAATGGGCAGTAATGGGCCTCTTGAAATGAGTGGTAGAGCAGACAATTATAAAGCAATGTTTACGAGTTTACAAAAGGTCAGTTGTAGCAGTTACAATTGGCTCCAAGTGAGAGGACCTTTCTTAGTTCCCTCTTGAAATGGGCTATTTTTGATAGGCCCAGCAGAGGTTCAGGCAGCTCATTCAACCATTGTGGAGCTCTGACAGTGAAGGAAAGTGAGGCTTGACTAGTTCTTTGGAAGGTTACTGATAGTGCATTTCTGGTCATACACCTGGTGGAATATTGGGTGAGGCCAGGGTGTAGAGAGTTTTGAGTTGCAGTTGGGGTGAGGCCCAGGAGAGCTTTTTTCCCAAGCAGGCATGTCTGGTATTTTATTCTGTTTTGGAGGGGAAGCCAATTGGTCTATGAATAAAGGGAGCAGATATTGGTGAATCTGTGAGCTCGAAGTATGAAGGAACATACCTTATTCAATATCAGGCTGACCCTGTTAAGAACAGAGTCGGTGGCCGATCCATATACAGGAAGGCTGTAGTCTAGTATCAGGAGGATTGTGCTGGATACAGCAATATGTTTGGCTTCAGGGGTGAGGTCGTGTCATTGCCTATAAAGGGCTCCTAGTGTTTTATTCACACTAACAACACTGTCAACATGGAGTGCAAAGGAGAGTGTGATCAAGGGTGATGCCTAAGAATTTAAATGAATCTACCTGCCCTAGTAGCCCCTCTCTCATTTATACTATGGACAGTTTGCACTCCATGGCCCTGCCTCTTCCTGATCCTTTTAAATTACAATCATCTGGGCAACCCTCTACAAGGAAGAATGATCTTGTTTCAAGATGAGACTAAACATCTGACTGTAAATTTAACAAGACAGTAAGGCAAGGCAAATGGCAAGGCAAGGCAAATTTTATTTTTCAGGCACCCAATCCCAGAAGCTCTGGGCGCCACACGATCAAAGTACATCAAAGAACAATTAAAACACTATAAATAAAATATAAAACATTCCAATTAAATACTTAAAATCAGACCACCGAAAATGGGGGCCTGACCTAGCAACAGAATCCTAGGGGGCTTTTTCATAAAATGTCTCAGAAACAGTATTTAAAGGACAGTGTCTAGGAATGCCTCACTGAATAAAAAGGTCTTGAGGTGGGCTTTGAATGCCTCAACTGAAGGGGCCTCCCTTACTGATGGAGAAAGTGAATTCCACAGGATGGGGCCGGTGACACTAAAGGCTCTGTCACCAGCAGTTTTTAACCTCGTCCTGGGAATCTCAAAGAGGTCCCTAGAGGAGGACCAGAGGGAGTGGACCAGGGCAGCAGGTGTTAGAAGGTCTGACACGTAGCCAGGGCCCAGGCCATATAGGGACTTAAAGGTGAGCAATCTCACCTTATGGAGAACTCTCCACTGAACAGGCTGCAAGTGCAGTTCATGCAGTACTGGGATGACGTGACAGTATATTGGCTGTCCCATCAATAGCCTGGCAGCTGCGTTCTGCACAGTAAGGTACAGACAACTGTAAAAACAAAGGGGTATTTGGATCAATTTCTTTTTTATTTATTAACACAACATAAAAGAATTTGAATATGTTGCGTATATGTAAATAGGCAATATCATCTTAGATTGTAAGATGATTATGCTATGCCGACGTATACAAAGAATTTAAATAAGATTCAGCAAACACTGGTGCCTATGCACTAAAAAAAGATGCCTATGAGCCACATTGCTGAGGTGTGTAGGCAGCCCTAAGTAAGAATGCTGCACATCAGGGGTCCTGCGGACCCCAAGCAGCATTCATGAACTGCACACAAAGTGGATACATGCCCAATCTCCCAGCTGTGTGGTCAGCAATGTGCCAGAGGTGGGTGGGGGAGTGTCGGGGGTGTCTCTGCACTACACACCATTCTCTAAGGTGCATAGTGCCAGTTACAGAGGGGTGCATGTTATGGAAGCCAGGACCCTGCCATAACCCACTGTGCACCACCACGGACTGCACCCGCCAGTCATGGTGGGACTGGGAAATGACTCTCCATGCCGCCCCAGGTCACAAAGCTGATGGGGAGGGCTGAGGCAACTGATCGGGTGAGGGCCGGTATAAGGCACCACCAATGTGCACCTGACAGCCCAGGCCCCATTGGTACCAAACACACCCCCCCAAACACATGCCTGCCCCATTAGTTCCATTCATAACCACCCCTCCCCACAACAAGTTATCCCCGTCCCTGTGATGTGCTATCATACCCACCCCCAACTACAACATGTCATCCCTGACCCTGGTGTAGTAGCAGTCACCACCACCCTGCACACACAGTGTTGCTCTGGTCAACAGTACCCCAACCCCAGAACTCATAACTCCAGCAGAAACATTGGTGGCCAGTGCCCCCCACCACTGCAGCACTGAGTGGGGGGCATAATTGCACATCACGGGGACGGAGCTGGCATAGTGTGGGTGTTTGTGGATATGAATGGAAGTAACTGTGATGTGGCAGACATGTGTTTGAGGGGGATGCACTGGATGATATAGGAATGGGACAGACATGTGCAGGGCAGGTTGCATCCAGCCATGGGGTAGTGGTGCTGTTGGAGGGGACATCTGTGCACTAGGGGGGGTGCAGCCATGGGGGCTAATATCAGGTGGGTGGAACCGCTGGACACAGTTGCATGGCAGCATGGGTCTGGGTGCCTGTGGGGGCTATTCATGCACCCAGAGTCACACCTGCCAATGTAAAGGACCCACTGAGAGACCCAGGATAAGCATCCAATTGGATGCCCGCCTAGGTCTGCTACTCTTCCCCTGGGTGCCCTGTACAGTCCTGTGTGCTGGGGAGCAGGGCAATGGACAGGTGCCCCTTGGGTGCATGCGGTAGTGCATACCACCCACCCTGTGCCTGTCCAGGGCCGCAGAGCTATGCAGGTTGGGTATGCGCCTCTGGCACGTACTTCCCAACTGTCCATGCATTAGGCCCACTGACTCTAACGAACATTTGGATTCCTGCAACATTTGAAGAATTGCAGGAGTATCTGCAAAAACACCCAAAATAGACTTCTGTCTCAACTGAGTATGTTTACTGTGAGCAGGGAAAAGTGCACCCAAGGGTCAGAGTCTGAATTACCTGAGTCAGACCAGTCATGGCCCCAGATGATCCTACCTTGAGGTTCTGCTTTGTAAAAATGTGTCGAACATTTATTTATTTAAACATATCGGAATTATAATCCTTTGAGTCATAAACTTCTTTCCAAGGACTCCACATCAGGTATACAGAGACAAACACAGGGTTACATAGTTACATAGTTAGATCATTACATAGTTACAGCATTAAACACAGTAATAGAGTAGGTGCAACACTAGTAGAGTACAGGCAGTGTTGTAAATGGCAATGGCAACTAAAACACAAGATGATATATTGGCCTATACATGGTGATAGCTAGGCAATTAGAGTGATAATGAAACCAGGGCACTGGTGAGGTGAGAAGTTAGCTGTCCTAGGGGGACATTGTTACAGTTGGAGGAAGGCTAACTTTGGGCCCACCAGGTGGGTGGGGCCCGACCGGCCAGGGAACCCTGTCAGCTATGCACACCTACAGCTATGGGTGGCAAATATGTGACTCCTGTGGGCAATTTTGAAAGGATCAAGTATAGAGAGGTTGGTGATGGTGGCAGGGAGGGAGTTGAACCAGGACGGGGCCCGGTAGCAAAAGGATATCTGTGCGAGAGAGGTCCTGACCCTAGGGACCGGGAGGGAGGACTTGCAGGTGCTGTGGGTGGAGACAGCGGAGGTAGCACACAGGAGGGAAGAGGTCACCCCAGAAGGGGAAAAGACCTAGGGGAATTTATTTGGTCAGTAGACATGATTGATAGAGAAGCCTCTCCTCTAAATTGAGCACACTGGCAGAGAAATAGAGTGAGCAAGTGTGTGTGCATCTGTCAGAACCAGTCAGGAGCCTGCAGGCCTTATTGATTGACATATGGATCTTACTGAGCACAGTGTTATCTGCGGCTGCATAGATTGGGAGGCCATAGTCCACAAGGGACAGAACTGAGGAGGTGACAGCCAGCTGGATCGCTTCGGGGGTAGACAATACCTATGGCAATATAGGAGGCCGATCCTTGCATTGGCAGCAGAGGAGAGGGTGCTGATGTGGGAGTGAAAGTTGAGGGCAGAATCGAAGGTAATGCCTAGGTATTGGTATGAAAACACTTGTTCAAGGGGGTGTTGGGCACTGGAAATTATCTGGAGGGGGAGTTTCTGGCCCTGCTTTGGTGGTGGGTGAAAAGCATAGCTTTTGTGTGTTTTAGATTAATGATTAGTCTGTGGTCTAAGAACCAGCACTCTTACTGGTTGAAGAAGTGCTGGAGGGAGACCTGTAGGGAGGCTGGGTTCAGGTGAGAGGCGAACAGGACTGCATCATCAGCATAGAGAAGGACCCTACCAGCACAGGAGCAGGGGAGAATTTTAAGGTACAGGTTAAAGATAAGAGGGCTTAGTATGGAGCTCTGGGGAACACAAGAGTGGACAGGATGAGTGTTGGAGAGGGTGCTGTGAATTTTTACGCACTGGGACCTAGAGGACATGTAGCTAGTAAACCAGGAGAGGGGCCCTTGGGAGAAACTGAGTTGAAGAAGAGAGTCAGGCAAGAGGGGGTGGCAGACCATGTTGAAAGCCTTGGAAAGGTCGATGAAGACAGCTCCAGCAAGGTGGTCTGAGTCCAGGGCAGAGTTCAGGAAGTTGTAGAACTCCAGGAGAGTCATGTTGGTGCTATGGCCTGAGCGGAAGCCATGCTGTTTCATGCACATAAGATTGTGTGTGGCCAGATATTCAGTGAGCTGATCTGCCACTATTTTTTCAAAGGCTTTGGAGAGCGGGGGGGGGGAGGATGGAGATCAGCCAGTAGTTACTGGGGGAGAGCTGTCTCCACCTTTGAGTACTGGTGTGATGACTGCCATTTTCCAGGCTAGGGGGAACTGACCAAGACACAGTGAGTGATTGAGCGGGTCAGTGAGTGGGGCAAGCACTGCATCGAGGACCTGGCGAAGGAGCTGAGTATCTAATGGGTCATTACAGGGACTAGTCCCATTGAGGGCTTTTGTTAGATATGGTCTAGCTTCTTGTGGGGATATAGTGCAGATGTAGAAAGGTGGACAGTGGAGGGTGGGCAGTTGTGAGGGGGGGATTGGGTCAAAGAAGTTACTAGGGAGGACTGTGCTGAGGTCGGAAAAGGTGGTGTTAAGGTAGTCTGTGATGCATTGGGGGTCTATGGAGATGGAGTCATTGATGGTGAGTTGGGATGGGGGGAATGCGATATCCCATTTAGTTCTTTTGTATTGTCTCAGAACTTCTGAGTGGTCCCCCAGGAGGAGGCAAGGGCTGACCTGTAATAGTCAGCGTTGGTCTTGCAAATGGCCCAGGTGCACCTGTTGCGCTCAGCATTATATGCTTGTCTCTCTGCTGGTTTACCAGATTCAACAGCTCTGTGCCATAGGTTGTCTCTGAGTCTAAGTTGTTGAATGAGAGATGGGGTAACCCATGGTGCATTTTGTTTCTTGGACTGGGTTTTGGTAAGGGGGCAGAAGATGTCGCAGGCCAAGTTAAAGGATCGAGTGAAGCAGTCTAGCGCCAGGTCGATATTTGGGGTGAGATTTATGGGGGACCATTCCCATTGGTCGAGATACAGTCTGAGGTTTTTGAGGTTTCCGGGGCAGAGGTGCCAATGGAGGATTGTCCTGGGAACTGGTTTGGGTAGGAGAGCAGACCATGTGAAGAGTACCAGGGAATGGTCACTGAGAGAGAGTTAGGGAGGACAGTGATATCCACAATTTTATGGGGGTGGTTGGAGAGGACTAGGTCCAACAGAGTACGGATTCTGTTGGAGGGGTTGCACCTGGTTTGCTTTGTGACTAGTTGAGTCAAGTCGAGGGCAGCAAAGGTGTCCTTGGCTTGAGATGCAGAGCTGGTGAGCCAGTTTGTGTTGAGGTCCCCCCGAAGGATCTGCTCAACTTTATGTGGCAGGTTAGAGAGGTAGTCTGATAGTGAGAGGATGGCTGAGCATTTCAGCATCCTCCATCTTTTTCTTCTCATTTTTTACAGGGTCATCTGCTCCTGTTTGTTGGATGCATTAGCTAACATTACTTTGATATATATTGCTTTTTCTGTCAGAGCTGAAACATAAATTAGATTGCACTCTAGCAAAACAACTACATAAAGTGGCCACGCTGGTGCTGCAGCCACTCTCCCAAGTAACATTAAATCTCCAATAGATTTGTAAGCCTTTCCTTAAAAAAATATTTGTACACAATGTGAGGCACAAACTCAATAGCATATGGAAAATAGTGGAATATGCCAATGTTTGTGGAGAATGAATATCATTGAGGATTGAGCAACAATACTGTAAGGGGGAAAAAAGACTCTTCAGGAGCAGCAGTGCTTTCTCTTTTACACACCTCTGCAAGCTATATGATTAGAGTTTAGCATGAGAAAAACATCTACTTCATGACCCAAAAAGGTTAAAAGACTAAAAAGTGCAAAGACATTAGTATTTCTTCTGCAGAAGAAAGAAACCTACAAAAAAAGAGATACAGTAGATAAATGTCGCTGCTTAACCCTTCCTGAGGTTGCCAGGATCTCAGGCAGTGTGGCTGCAGCATCTACAGAGGAGACTAGATCCAGTCAGAGGAATGAACTACAGATGCTATGCTTTCAAAGAAAACACATGATATGGTAGAAGTTAAGATGGGTTAGTCACCTTTGGGAAAACTTCAAAAAGCATAATGTTCAGATACAATTCAGTTTGTTTTGAAAAGGTAGAAAAACAGTACTTTCTTTACAAAATGCTACTGCTGAGTGGCCAAGTGAGCAACAGGGTGGGCTGGTTAACAGAGGAAGAGGCAGAGCATGAGGGATAATCAAGACAGGATGCAATCTCTTTCTCTTAGACAACTATACACTATGCAAAACACTGTATGGGTGCCCATGCATAGCTAGGCTGTGTTTCTGTCTTGGTGGTGAGGTAACAGCATGGGCCTCTTACCTTTACTATTGAAGTTCACATACTGTACTGCCATTTCACCCCCACAATGGGAACACAGCTTTTTTTGTGCACTGACACCCCTACTTTCTTTTATATATAGCACTGTATATGGGTACCTCTTGTTGTGCATGGATTTTCATCCTAACTAAAAAGTTACTGTACCAGAGTTCAAAGGTCATAGAATTAGAATGATGTTGTACCCTTCTGTGGTACAATAGCTTTTTAAATTAGAATAAAAATTCATGCTACCTGACATTTTACTTTCATTTCTCCTGGACACACAGTGCCCACACCCTTCCCTTACACAAATTTTGTTTAATCATTTTGAAAAAAAGAAACCTACCCCTTAACAAGTTGAGTTTCCAGCAGCTGTGCGAAGGTGGGTTTCTGTTTTTTGAAAATAATACAAAATTAAACTAAACCATGCTTGCACTGAAAAAAAATGAAACATTTTTATGGTTTAAACCGTATACTTCACAAGATAACAAATGGGCACACAACCGTGCAAAACAAGGCTGTGTTCCCATGTCGGCATTCTGATGACATTAAGGACCTCTCAGGCTTCACTCTCACAGTCCCTGTGATGTCGGCCGAGCCCTTTGGTGGACTCACAGCCTTGTTGTGCATGGCTGCCCATGCATTATTCTCTATATTGTCTGCATTTCTATTTGCCTTTATTCTCCATTATGCAGGTCATTGGTATGGAAGCAAAATACGGTTCACTCATGCTACAGTGACAAACATTTTGCCAACACTGATTACCACGCTGGCAAAATGTAACCAAGCACTGCAGTGCCAGGCATTTCATCTCCTGGGAGATACAGCACCAAAGCACCTTCCCTGGAAATGATCGGCTTTTGAGAGGGTCTTCGCCCTCTCCCGCACCCCTCAGAACTAGATATAACTTCCTCCAGGACACGCATGCCCCAGAGTGGGTAGAAACTGAATGGGGCCAAAGAGTGACAGGAGTGAGGGGTGATTTAAAATCAAGATCACCCCTTTCACAATCGTCCTTGTCACAGCAACAAAATTGCCGTGACCAAATGTACTTGCAACTTGATGGGATACGGCAAAATACTTTTCCCCTAGAGTTTATGTGCTTCTGCTGCTTAATCCTTCACTGAAATCATAATGATCTGTTAGATATATCATCATTTGTTACTGTGAAAATGGCAAGGGCAACAGTGAAAGGGGTGATCTTGATTTCAGAATGATTTTCAAAAGTCATAAAATGGGTGCAACTCCTAAATATGTCAATATTAGGAACTGCTCCCCTGCACCGTGTTCTAGCCATTCATTCATTCATTCATTCATTGTTTTCTAAAAGTTTTACCAGGAAAGATATACTAAGCTGGTAGCAGCTCATGTCTAGATGTGTCCTGGGGGGAAAATGTATCTGTCAGATGTCATCTGAGCTAGTTTCAAAGGCTGGACTTATCTGCAGCCTTTTAATCTTTTCTATGGTACTTTACATGCAATTTTGAATATACCAAATGGCTAAATATTCCACATTCAATAGATGTAAATGATAGACCAGGTTACTCTTGTTCTGACCGCTGTGTCCAGGCACAGCTATATCTCAGCTTTGCAAACTGGATATAACTACATCAGAGTTTAGACATTTTGATTTAACTATGCACTAGCTTTGAAAATTGGATAAAGATGTGATCTGCTCTCAAGTCCAAACTTACAATAAAATAGAAAACTGCATGTAGGTATAATCTTTGAACCCCCTCCCCCATAGTTCTGGAAAGAGGCAAACAGACCAGAGAGGTTTAAACGTGCCTTCACTATTTTAGCTCGGAGAGTTTTTCTACAACTATTAATACACTGTATGACTTGTGTATCTTCTTTTTCAGGTTTTTGAGAAGTGAACTTTTTAAGAAAAATTACAGTATTTAAAACTAAATTTCTATCTATTTATATCACCAGATACAATATCAGTTCTGTCCACAGTGGATTTTCATTCTCTTTTTGCATTTCCCCTCTACAACAGCAAACAATAATTCTATGATTTCCAGTTACATATTTAAAATAATTATAGATAGTTTTGTCCATCCTGACGAAGTGATAGCCATGAAATGTTGATGGCTAGCTGAAGCTCTGTAAATGCAATTTAATAACTCCCACACTTTATTCACTTGGTAAGTGAGTCTTTATACACCAAATGCTCTCATGATGAAACTGGTCTGTTTGGAGCAGACTCTTACCTGTTGTTTATCTCTGCAGGGACTGAGGCCACACTGACAAAAGAACAGGATCACCTCTGAAGTCCACATTCACTGTGAGTTTTTCTTAAACAAACAACTCCCAGCACTCATGATCCCACCCCTCCCTCCAGCTCCTTATCATCTCTTTAAAAAAAATGCAACTCTCTTATCATAATGCATATCAAAAAGTAAATACAGTATCAGTGAGTACCCATAAATTTACAGCTATAGTGATAAACTTCAGCCTTCATGATTATGAATGTTACCTTGATCTTTTGCCAAATCATAGCTTACAAGTTCCTCACCCACATGGCAAATGTTCACCATTACATCCTCCAATGCCTGGCAATTAGAATGCAATTGGTGTTGATAACTGGGACCGATTTTGCAACCAACTTGCAGACTTGAAGGATAGTGGCTGCAGGGGTGCCACAGTTATGAGCTCACAAGACAGCAGAATCCAATTTACTGCAAGCCTCCAATACTGTGAATGTACACACTTACATATGGCAAGGCAGTTTGACCTAGCGGTAAGACAGCAGAACTGTGAACATGGTTTCTTGGCTTTAAATCTCACAGCCACCATTCCCATAGCCACCATTTAATCACTCTGTGACCCTAAGCAACTAAGCTGACCTCCCTGTGCTTAATCACATTGTGAAACATAGAAAGATAGAATTTGATGGCAGATAAGGACCACTTGGCCCACCTAGTCTGCCCATTTTCCTACCTAACAGATAAGCTGCAGATCCTAGTTAACCAACAGCTTTCTTCCTCCTATCCCCCACTAGGTCAGAGGGTTGAGTGTCTCAGAGGATGCTTCCCTACTCAAGGGAAGAAGGTCCATGTACAAAGCCATGCTACTGCCAACTGAGTAACCACAGGTGGAAGTGTAGGCTGACCCACAAAGGGAGGGCAGGTGATCTCTCCATCTCGCTCTATCTTTATCCTCCTTGACTCTCCTGTTTTGTTGAGAATGGCTGCATTCTCTCCTCTCTATCTCCTTGGTTGTAAAGTGCTTTGGATACCGTTTGTATTAAAGGTTGGGTGCTATAGAAACCCAATTCACTGTGCAGTATTTAGTTGCTGGGGCTTCCCATGTAATCTCAATGAGACAGTTTGGATCTATTTTTGCAGTTCCCTCTCTCTCTGCAGGGTAGAAAAGGTTTTTGGCATGCCACAGGTGTCTTGTGGTTACATTAATTTCTAAATGACTGTTGGCATTAGGGAGATCATGTAAAATTTTCATAAGTTGAATTTATTTTATTTTAATTAATTTATTTATTTATTTTTATTTATTTATTTATTGAAGTCTCGGATTAATACCTTTCAGCTAAAAGCTCACTTACAAAGGTTCCACATCCAGTATATAGACAAAAGTACAAGAACATTGAACAATGCACACCAACACATGACAGTTATATGATAGTGAGTACAAAAATAAATCAGAATAATTAAGGTCTTAACATGGCAATTTTTAGACGTTGACTTATACTGGATTGTAGATACTACTGCTTATCCCTCACAGTCTGCCCAAATTACTACCATCTGGGTAAGAAAACTGATCCTAGCTGCCCAGCAGCTTACTTCATCTTGAACAGGAGGAGAGGTATGACAAGTGCCACTGAGGAAATTATGAGTCAAGGGGCAGGGGTAGTGGGGGGGTTGTTGATGGTGGAATGAGAGACTGCATGGGAAATGGGCAGGATAAGCAGAAGAGGGGACAGGAGGAGGAAAAGGGAAGGAGTGGCGGAGGATTTAATAGAGGGGTAATGAGGAGATGTTGAGCAGTAGAGAGTTTAGATCCCCAGGGGTTGTTTAGAGAGAAGAGTGTGATTGGAAAGGGGTAGCGAGGTGTGGAGTACAGGGGGGCAACTGGAATGGTTGACTAGGCATGACATTTTCAGTGGAGTTAGTCCATGAAGGAAAGGAGATGGAGCAGTGCTAGGCCAGAGAACAAGGAGAGGAGAGGAGAGGGGGGAGGGGAAGCAGGGGGCAGGTGGGGATGAGGAGAAGATCTACAAGGGGTTTATTCAAGGGGAGGTGCTGGTATCAGGGTTAAGGTCAGTTAGGGGGTAAGAAGGAGGTTGAGGAGGAGGGTAGGGAAGGGGAAAGCAGTGTCAAGGAGTGAAAGCCATGATGGTTCTAGTAAGTTGAATCACAATCACACATACTGCGATCCGTCAGGTGCTGTTGCAGTTTGGATGTAAAGGGGCTGAGTTTGGGTTCCCCAGTCAATTCAGTACTAAGGGAATTTAGCCAGCGGCGGGGCCCTGTATTTGTAGGACCTTTGTCCTTAAGCGGTATGGTGAAACAAGATCTGGAAGCATGCTTTGCTGGATCTTTGTCTTGGGTTTGAGCCTAGTGAAGTATCAGGTGACCTAAACTCTTTCTGCCTTGACAACTTTAAAATGGCCCATGCTTAATGAGTTCTGGCTGTTGGAGAATAAGGTCTAGTGCACTGCAAGACAACTCAGGTCATCATCCTCTCTGTAACTAATCTTGCAGCCTTAGACAGTATACCTAGCAGTTCACAGAGGTGTGAACCTACAGACCCAGGTTAGAATCCTATAACCACCAGTTATTCACTGTGTCACCCTAAGGAAGTTATTTAACATATCTGTGCTTAAAACACCCATCTCTCCTTCGTTCGCTTGTTAGTTCCATAGTCTATTATCAGACTCCCTGAACTTTTCAAAACCTCCCTTAATCTCATTGAGCATCCCTGTGCATGCCCAATAATAGTTGCTGCCAACTGTCCATAGCTTGTGAGACACTTCAGGATATAATGAACATTAGTGACACTATAGAACACAAAATCCCTGGCTGACCTCACGCGAGCCCAAAATTCCCACACTGGAGCAGCCTGAGGGCCATGTGTACCATAGAAGTGAAGCATGTCATGTTCCTTGCGCTGGCCATCCAAGGAGTGACATTTTTCTTGGCTGTGAGGGCAACCACTAACCCCCCACCCCACCCTCCTTACCGGCAAGAGGAAAGGGCAACAATAACTACCCAGATTGTCAGGTTGGAGAAAGGGGAAAGGAAATCTATAATGGAGGAAAAAAATATTAGTTGCCTTCAACATGAGTTGTATGAAGGGTTCCCAGAGTTACTCTGTAACAATAAATGGATAAGAGCGCATGGTAAGATGGGTCAAATGTGGCTGCAGTGCTTGGCCTGGATTTTGAAACATGAGGATACAGCACTCACAGTAGTCATACTGCCGCAGCTGCTTCCTAGTACATATTCCAGAATGTTTGCTTGCAGTTTTCAAATATTCTGATATATTTATGACCCGTTGCTTATTTTACAGACAGAAAATGATGCTTGTATCATTTTAGGTGGGCAGTTCGTGGCACTTATGATAAGAAGTTCAACCATGTTTTCTATGTTTTATCAGTCATGTGGCAAGTATCACGCAACTGAATCGTGCCACAATTTTTGAAAATTCAGGCCTTTGTCTACAGGATATCAGTGGACAAGGAAGAAATCAAGTTCCCTGTTCTACTCCATCACTGCAATCCAATCTCCTCTACATTGAACAAAGACAAAAAAAAAACATGAGCATTACAATTATAAGAATTAAGAACAGCCCAATGCACGAGGCCAGGCATGCTGTAACCATAGGTAAGTGTCTAGTATTTTACTGATAATGCACCCAGTGATGAGCATATGTACTGTAGCTTATTAGAATATAGACTTAACGGAACACGCTTAGCTTGAGGGGCAAGTTTAGTTGCATTCTGTGACAATAAAGACTTTTCGTTATATTGGAGAACAAGTAAAATGAAAATCTACTAAAATGTATTGTTAAACTAAAGATATGATAGCTCTTTTTAGCTCACTTGTGTAAGTAAGTATAATGGAACTTTGGTGTAATCAGAACTGCAGAGACAACATACTGGTCAATTTCATAATTTTCAGAATTGTTTTGAATTATTGGTACAGCTGTGCCGCATGCAGAATCCCAATTCCGCTTCTGAAATGCCTTTCAGAATTTCTCTTTAAATGCCACAGAATTCTGAAAAGTATTTCTGTGTAAACTGTGAAATGATTTATTGTGGATTGTGGAAAAATAATCCACTGTTTATATAAACTGCTGGTAGCAAATCCCCCCAAAAACATAACACTTTTAAAATGTCAGAATTCTACTACTGACAGAATTCTGTGGAATCAGGTGGAATTATTCAATATTCCGAGGAATTCTGTGTCATCATAATTTGAAAATTCCACACAGCACTACTTAGCATAACAATCCTGTCAATCAAATGAGGTCTCCATTTTGTACCATCTCAACAATACCATTTGTTCAGGGAAGTGCTATACTTCACATTGGTGTGGTTAGTGCAGGTGTTTAGGTACCAACCAAAGCTCCTTCCAGACCATTTAAAAAATGAAAAAAGAACAAAAAAAAAAAAGAAAACATGTTTATCAGTTTTTCCCAAAATGTGCAACATGTGCTGCTTGTACTCACTGAATTCACAATGCTTCCCAGTATATCCTGCCAGACAGGCACATCTAAAGGAGCCAGCTTTGTCAGGGATGCACGTCCCATCGTGAAGGCATGGGGAGGATGAACAGGCTGTAATAAAACAGATGACATGACTTTAACTTGAATGCACAGAGCTGGGTTTGTTTTCCCACAGTGAAATGTTGTGACGCTGTCTGCATGTGTGTGTTGCTACTGCCTTAGAAGCTTAAAGCAGAAGTTCATAAAACAAAAAAACTGAAATAATCTGTTCAGCAGTTAACAAACAAAATATTAAGGATATCAATTTATCCAACCATTTTATTTCCTTCTCAAGGCATAAAAAGAGGTTTTGGGCTGGCCTTTTGGTGCAGCAGTAGTGCCAGATAGTCAGGAGTCAGCCGGGGTCAGAGGGTTGAGTGTCCCAGAGGATGCTTCCCTACTCAAGGGAAGAAGGTCCATTCACAAAACCATGCTACTGCCAACTGAGTAACCACAGGTGGAAGTGTAGGTTGACCCACAAAGGGAGGGCAAGTGACTCCTTGACTGGGATGAAAAGCCCACACTGTGTGCTAAGCATCAATAAGATGGATCTAGGATCGAAGTGGTTGATACCATTAAGCACTTAGGGGTCATCCTAGATCAAGACTGTACTTTTAAGGCACATATTGACCAGCTAAACAAGACCTTGAACCAGAAACTTGGTCTAGTCTATTGCCTCAGTCCTTTCCTCACAAAGGACTTGCGACTAAAGGTGGCAACAGGCACCTTGCTACCTTCCTTGTTATATAGGACACTGGTGCTTTACTTAGTCAATGGCACTGAGAACTTGAAACTTGGAACCCTATACAATAGGATAAGCCAGTTCACAGCAGTGGCCCCACCCAGACAGCATCACTGTCAAGTGCTCCAAACACCAAACTGGCCTTCATTTGAAGGCAAACTAAAATATCCAGCTCTAAGCCTGGCATATAAATTCTAGCTTGAAAATGCACCACATAGTCTGGCTGGTACATTAATTGCCAAACAAAACAGTAGGAATCTCAAGCCATCCAGCCTCCAACTCCTCCAAGTTCTGAAAGTTACAGTAGGTCCTCCCTAAGTCAATAGTCTTTGTCTGCCTATATACCACACTGCTAGGAACACTCCAGGAATGCAACTCTTTTGGGGGATTTAAGAGAGGACTCGAGGCTCACCTGATGGAGCAGAGCCTATGCATCTGCTAATGCTAACTGTCCATAATAGTCCTCTATGTATTAATGTGGACTTATTTTTGCACTGTGATTTATGACTAATACCACCAAGTCATGTTTATGTGGTGGTTTCTAATCTGATTGTCCATCAAAAATGTGTCTACCCTATTGTAAAAACACACAACTGTCTTGATTGTATTAATGAATGTTATTGACTATTGTATGTTGTAATGTAAACAATTGTCATACTCTGTAAAATATCTTTGTATTTCTACCTGTAATTACTTCTGGGTAGCTCCTGAAAAAGGGATTGCAATTGTTCCAGCGGGCCCACCTGGTTACCAAAATTAAATAAATAAATCTGCTCAGTCCCTGCTTACACGGTACTAAGGGAAGGGGAAGAAAATAAGGAAAATTCTGTTTAGCCAAGTAATGTGAGGTGGCATTCCCTCGTAGGTCCTGTGCTGCCTACTGGACCACCTGTCACATCACTTGACCAGCAGAGCCTTCTGCTCACCACCTCAGCTGGCCACCATCTGAATGGCAGAGAGCATTTGTGCATGTACTGTAGACACAGTTAAAATATAAAAAAATTGATTAAGTTATGAGTGTGCATGAAACTGCACAACGCATGCTCAAAATGTATTTTCAGCAAACTTGTAACATGGTTACCTCAAGGTAGGGAAACAGTGTGACAAGGCATCAGGTAAAGCAAATAGGATGCTGGGATGTATAGGCAGGGGCATCACCAGCAGGAAAAGGGAGGTCATAATTCCACTATACAAGACACTAGTGAGGCCCCACCTGGAGTACAGTGTACAGTTCTGGAGACCATACCTACGTAAGGACATAGACAGGGTAGAGAAGGTTCAGAGGAGGGCAACAAAGATGGTGCATGGGTTGCATCACAAGTCCTATGAAGACAGGTTGAAGGAACTGAACATGTACTCCCTGGAGGAGAGGAGGGAGAGGGATATGATAGAGACATACAAGTATCTTACAGGGAGGAACAGGGTGCAGGAAAACACTATTTTTAAGCAAAAAGATGTTTCAGGACTAGAGGGCATGGGATGAAGTTGGAGGAGGGCGATTCAGAGGAAACATGAGAAAGAATTTCTTCACAGAGCAGGTGGTGGACAAGTGGAACACCCTGCCAGAGGAAGTGGTGGGGCTGAAACAATCACAGGATTTAAGAATGCATGGGATAGACATAAAGGAATTCTAGAGGTCAGGGGTAAGGGGAAATAGACTTCTAGGAAAACAAACTGAACTTACAAGCTCAAATGGGCAGACTAGGTGGGCCATAGGCCCTTATCTGCCGACACTGTCTATGTATCTATGTATCTATGGGCTTTTTGGGACCTCACCTCATGAACAGTGGCACTGTCATTTTGTTATTCCGTCCCGAAAGGTGATTCCACACAGCAACCGTGATCACATTTCAGGACTGAAAACAAAATGATAGTGTAATCGTATGGTCAGTCAAACATGTTTAATATTTGGGACCAAAACTCCCAAAATGGCTGAGATATTAACCTAAGTTGAAACCCCCATTGATTGCCATTATAGGGCTTACTGTGATTTTCTTCAGTTTGCGGTCGGCTTTTGAAGAGTGCAGACATGTTCCCGGTCAACAGAAGATCGCAGCACCAGACCTCCAGAGGTCAGTATGGGGAGGGGGGGTGCGAGGAGGTGGGGTGAGCAGAGGGAGGGTCAGGATGGGGGATGGGTGGCGAGGACAACAAGGGACTGTTTTCCTTTTCTTTTGATTTAAAAAAAAAAGACCCCGGGGACAGTTTTCTTTTTTATAGGTGAAATAGTATGAAAAATACATTTTGGCACACTGGGGTGGGGTCCCAGTGTGCCAGACTAGTGGAGGGGGGATCAATGCTGACCTGGGAATTGAGCACCTGGAGCGCGGCTGCAAAAAAGGAGGACTTGGGGGTCACATCCAACTCTGGAAGTGGGCATCCCGGTGTCAGAAAATATAAATAATTACATTGGCACACTGGGGTGGTCTCCCAGTGTGCCACAATAGTGGGGGTGGGGGAGCATGCTGACATGGTGATTGGGCACTACGTTATCAGCAAAAGATACGTTCGGGCTTGGGGGAGACATGCCGACATGTTGATTGGACACCCCGTTGTTGGCAAAGATATGTTCACCAGGAAAGAAACACTGAGCAAATTAGTTGCTTGTAAGTGCAGCCATGCGCATTACTGTGCACTATAATGTGCATGGCTGGAATGTGCGCGGTTGCTGGAAAGGGGGGAGTAGAGATCTGCTGCTGCAATGACGAAACTGTCCGTGATTGCAGTGGCAGTTTTCTTTCAAGTCCGGCGCTCACTCTGAAACTGCCGCCATCTGCAGCTTCCCTGTTAATTGATGGCTGAGGGATGTGCCCATTAAAGCATCTCCTGCATTGGCCACAACACTGCCATGCCTCTGCAATGGTCTACTAACCTCAATATGTTTCTTGTGCACTGTGCAGTGCACATGCAATCAAACATAAAAAGGGAGGAGAGCAATTGTATTATCAGACATTGTACTCAAGGGTGTAGACAGGCATACTCACTGTACACATTTGAGTACAGTTTTGTTGAGTGCCTGTCACAAACCATATGCCTTTCTGTTAGCATTTTCATTCTAATCTGTAGTATTTGGGTTAGTGTAGGCCACTGAGGAGTGTCTCTGTTTAAACTTCTGTTATTTAGGAGACAGATACATGCATAACCGCTTTAGAGATTAGAGGAATCATCTGACAACAATCTGACTTGTTTGGAAGGGGGTACCATTTGGAGAGAATGTGTACATTTTTTAATGGGGGGGTGCAACTGTTGGAGACTGTGTACAAAATGGAAATTTCTGGCTACATCCCTGATTGTACTTGAGAACAGGTTTAGTGTACTTGGGGAAATGGAAGCAGAAAGTTTAAATGTCCACAATATAAAGAAGAAACAAGAGAGTTAATTATACTTGAAAATATAATTATATGAAACAGCAACACCAAAATATGTAACCCTGACAAATCAAATAGAATGTTGTCATGTCTCCCTGGGGCAAAAGTGGAGCATATCAAGAAAATAGCACAAAAAATTGTCAAACAATCCAGACCAAATTCCATTATTACAATGCATGTTGGTGCAAATTATGTCAGGTATAACCACGAAAAAGACATATACTGTACCTTGAATTAATTGCATTAGCCAGTGAACTAAAACCGTTAGGTGCCCAAGTTATTATCTCACGTCTACTTCCTATACTAAAAGTACTTCCAATACTGAAAAGGAAAAAAAATAACACTATTGAGAGAATCAATGGAAGACTGCAAAACATGTGTAAGAAAGGTGATATACAATTCATTGAATCATGGAACCATTTCTATATGCAGTGGACCTTACACAGCCCAGATGGCCTACATCTCAATAAAAGGGGACCCAAATATTGGGAAGAATAATGTGGAATACAGTTAAGTATGGGGCTTAAGAATAGCTGCCACCCCCTTTAAATAGAACATAATGTTCAACTTGAGCCTTGGTAAACTGTTATGATAATTATTTCCAGCATGGGCTTGGAAACCCCAACTTCCTGCCCAACAGTCATTCTGAATCTGTACCTGAATAAACTAATCTTGTTTATTATTTTCTGTGCCCGACTCAGTTCATTCAGTACCAATAAGTCGACTATTGCAGAAGCACCAGAAGGGCAAGGCAGACTACAAAGATTGTAAGGGTCTTTTAGTGGCAGACCAAACCAAAATGCCACATGTGGTGGAGAATGCGGCCCTTCTTCTGCCCAGATCCCATCTCACTTATCTGCATCATTAGGTACCCCAGAGTCATCTTCCAAGTGTGCCTGAACTGTCTGCATGCTGAATATTATACAATCCTGGCAGCAGAGAGGAAAAGTAAAACTGAACTGCAAAAGTAAACCAGAACTGTATCCTGCTTAATTTAATCCTCCTACAATCTGGCTCAGGAATATAAATGTGCTTGAATGTGGGACACTACTGTTTTTTTATGTTGATTGCTCGCATGTGCAAGAAACATATTGTGGCAGCTTGCTGCAGAAGCAGGTTGTGGAGGCGTGGCACTGTTGTGACCAATGCCTCCACTGCCTTTTGAGGCTTGGCCCGCTTTCCCCAGTGGGGTGGCACGCTGCTGCTGACACTAGTTCAGCCAGCATGCCACAACCTTGAAACATTTCAGCCGTTGCAATCAGGAGCCGCCTTGTCATTGCAGTGTCAGCCATTCCACTGCAATGAGGGAGCGACCCGTCATTGCTGGGTGGAATGTTGGTACTGTACTATTGTTTGTGAAAATGGCGGTGGCTTGCCGCCATGTTCACAAACAATATGACTGAACCCCCAATGCCAAGGGGGGTGCCCAATCGCCCTTGGCAGCATGTGCCCCCCCACAACAGTGATTGTTTGCCAACAGGGGCCCCAATCCCCATCAGCTTCAGTCCCCACGCGAGTTCAGGTTGCCAACGGGGGAGCCCACTCCCCATTGGCATAATGGTCCCCCCCACCAAAATGTTTGGTTTATGCCGAGGGGGTGTCCAATCCTCTCAGCTCTTGTCCCCCCCAGCACTCCATATGTGCCGATGGGGGTGCCAATCCCCCGTCAACTACAGCCCCCCCCCAAAACATTCAGGTGGCACGCTGGGAGCCCATCCCAGTGTGCCCAATTCCCCTGTAAAGAAAAAATTGTCCCGCAATGTTTTTTTTTTTAAACCTGTAAAAAAGAAAACAGTCCCTCACTGTCTCCTGCCCTCCTCACAACCCGCGCCCACCCACTGTGCACCCTGCCTCCCCACACCCCCCTCACCCCATACTTACCTCCGGAATCCAGCGACACAATCTTCGGTGGACCAGGAACCCGTCTGCACTCTTCAAAGCTGACCGCGAACTGAGGAAATGCCGGTAAGCTGTATAATGGCATAAATAGGGCTTTTTCAACTTTTTTGCATATTTCAGGCATTTTTTGGAATTTTGGCACCACATTTTCAGCATGGGGTTATTAGGCCCCCTCCTCATGAATTCAGCCACTGTCATGGTGTTAATCAGTAACAAAAGGTGATTTTGAGGTCACTGCGTGGAATCATCTTTTGGGACTGATTAATGAAACGACAGTGCTAGTGTTCATGAGGTGGGCTCTCAAAAAGTCTGTGCTGCAAATTTGGTGAGAACAATCTAAAATGACTGTTTTATGTAGGGGTAAGGCGGCAGTTACTATGCACGCCAGAACTTCATCAATTTGCAATATTTTCACTCCAGATTTTCAACATTGCCATTTTACGCAACTCTTATGAACAGTATAGCTGTCATTTTTCACATCCTGGCCGAAATGTGTTTTCGCAGTTCCGGCGCAGAATAGCTCGGTCACTGTGGGAAATCAGTGTTCAGGACACATTAAGAAAATCACAGTGACACTGTTCTTGAGCAGAGGTCCTAAAATGCCTATGTTAAAAATTTTGTAATGAAAGTCCCTAAAATGAGTGTATTACGAGCGTGCGTTGCGCAGGTTCCATGCACGCTCGTAACTTCGCAAATTTGCAATATTTTCACTCCAGATTTTCAACGTTGCCATTTTTTCCACACCTACTTATGAACAGTACAGCTGTCATTTTTCACATCCTGGCAGAAATGTGTTTTTGCACTTCCAGTGCAGAATAGTGCGGTCTCTGTGGGAAATCAGTGTTTGGGACCCAGTAAGAAAATCACAGTGACACTGTTCATGAGCAGAGGTCCTAAAATGCCTATGTTGAAAATTTTGTGATGAAACTCCATAAAATGACTGTGTCACGAGCGTGCATTGTGCAGTTTCCACACACCCTTGTAACATCGCAAATTAGTAATATTTTCACACCAGATTTTCAACACTGGCATTTTTTCACGCCTCCTTATGAACAGTACAGCTGTCATCTTTCACATCCTGGCCAAAATGTGTTTTCACGCTTCCAGTGTAGAATAGCACAGTCTCTTTCGGAAATCAGTGTTTGGGACAGATTATGATCGAGCGAGTGAGAGGGGGAAGTGACTGAGCTCAACTGAGCTCTGTCAGGACCTCTTCGGATTTCTTTGTGGGCAGAAAAAGGAGCCAATGCAGGCAGGAGCCCAGTACAAAAGGGCAGCCTGCAGCGCCGGGAGAAACAGAATGAGCGAGTGAGAGAGGGGGAGTGAGCAAGCTCAATGGAGCTCTGCCGGGACTTTACAGTTGCCCACCCTCCCACCCATTGTCCTCTGTGGTCCTATTATAGCAGGGTCTCTGGAGTGGAGACAAAGCAATGATTGGATACTTTAGGATTGCTGTAATAATACAGATTTAGTTGTCCTGTTTCTTTCTCTAACTGACCTTAAGTACTGAGCTATTCTGTTATGATTGCTGTACTAATACATATTTATTTGTTCTGTTTATTTCTCTAACTGAGCTGAGTAATACTTGGAGTGCAATAGGATTTCTAACTGGGCTAAGTGAAACTATATGAGAGCGGAGAACAAAAAGTATAGTAGCTGAGGGGTGAAAAACGGACAAGGAGGCTTTATGATTGCTACAGTAAAACAGTATCTAACCGATGAGATTTCAGACTGAATTACCCCGGTTGGCAAGGGGTCAGTAGGGGGACTACTGTGGGAGGGGACAGGAATTTGAGTAAATAGGGGCCTAACAGTTGTAGTAGGGTATAGAACCTGGGAGTAAGAGCCCATAACATAAGATGGGGGCCAAAATGGGGCAGGTGCTACATGTCAATAGGGCGGGTATCTTTGGAAGGGTGGAGGGGTGTACAGGGTGTGGGTCTGCCATGATCCTGGATTGGACTTGGAGGATGGGGGGGCATATGGTCTGTAGATGACTGGCTAGTTTAAGGGAGGAACTGTGGAGGTTAGGGAGGAGTCTAAGTGGCAGGGCAGATGAGTATGGTAGGCATCCTGAGGGGGGAATAGGGGATGACAAAGGGGGACAGAGGAAGAATAACTAGGGACTGAAACTGACCCCAGTATCAGAGGCACTAGCAGAAAAGAGAGGAGAAGGAATGGGGGTGCCCGAGGCAAGGGCGGGGAGCCTCCTGGTGGGGGAGGAAGAGACCACGAGGAGTACCAGGGGAGAGAACAGATGGCTACAGGTAGGGAGGGACCAGGGGTGGCACGGAGGGGAACAACTAGGAGGGGGGAACTGATAGGGGGAAGAGATGTAGGACAGGTATCGACTAGGAATAGATTTGAAACTTATGCTATCAGACAGAGAGGGGGAGCAGGAACATACTAAAGGGGAGAGGAGAAGCAGAGCATGAGAGGGATGGCAACAGGTAGGGGAAGAGATAGCGAGGACAAAAGGGTAGAAGGGGGCTAGTAAGGATGGAGGGACGGAGTGATGACTGAAGGAGAGAAGGCTACGGGAAGGAGGAAGAATGGAAGGGGCATTACTATTGGGGTAGAAGGGAATGAGGGCTCTAAATCAACAACAGTGGGGAGAGGGGTTGGAAATCAGCAGGGACGGAGGGGAGGTCGACATGGGAATCACAGTAGGACGGAGTCAGGCTGGAAAGGGGTTTAAGGGGGATGGGAGGAAGAAGGCAGAGAAAAGGGGTGAGGCAGAAGTAGGGGGTATAGATACAGAAGTCACAGAGGGTGCAGTTGGAGAGGGTAAGGGACAGGGAAGAATGAATACTGGGGTGATGGAAGGGGCATTAGAAGGGAAAAGGGGTAAGGTGCAGGGGGGTACTCATCCTGGGGGATTCTATACTGAAATGGGTGAGATGGGGCAGAAAGGGGGAAAGGCACAGCCATATTTGGGTTGAAGCTGTCCCCAAGTTGACTGCAGGAGGGGCAGGGCAGGCACTGCTCAAGCATGCAGCAAGGGGGAGGAAGAAAAACCTCATTTACTGTTGCATGTGGGTACAAACGACTTGGCGGTGGGACACTGTGGAAGTGCTGAGGGGGAGGTTTGAGTACTTGGGGAGGCAGTGTGAGGGGGTGGGGAAGTCGGTGGCATTCTTGGAGGTACTGCCGGTACCATGTGCAAGCATGGGGAGGAAGGGTAGGCTTGAGGAGTTCGAGTGGCTAAGGGATTGGTGCCACACGAAACATTATGGGTTAGTGACTAACTAGGTAGGGTCTGGGAGGAATAGTGACTTGTATGCGGGGGACAGGGTACACTGGAGCAGGAAGGGAAGGGGAGTATTAAAAGGCAGCATTGCTGCTGGGCCTCTGGCACTGAGGGTTGAGGCACTGGACGCCACACAACATGCCACGCTGGTGACCCAGGTTCAGACGCAAGCCTGGGCTGCTAGGGATTGGCAAGGGAGGGATAGGATGCTCTCCTATCCCGGGGCAGGATCCAGGGACCCACCACTCTGTAGCGGCCCCTGGTGATGACCGCGGATGCTACTACAGCAGTGTAGTAAAGGGTGGCGGAGTGTAGCGGACGTTGGCACGCTGTGCCTAAGTGTCATTGCACGCCCGCACTCTGCAAAGGGGAGAAAAATGGAAAATGGGCTATGGTCGGTAAGCATGAGCTTCCGACCCCCCTGCCCACCTCGAATGGCACCTTCTCAACCGGATCCTGCTCCGGTGGGTCGACTTGGGAAGCTCCTCACCACCCCAGCATGGGGGTAATCCGTGGAGAAGAGCAGGTCAGCCTGGTGTTGTGGGCAGGGCTAGGGGGGTCGGTCGGGGTGACCAAGCTGACCGTAGCCCTGTAAGAAAATATGTAAACCCCCCCCAAAAAAAGCCAGGATTAGAGGGGTATATCTCTACTAAGGTGGATTTAAACAAATGGGGGGTCAAAAGACTGAGGTTGGTAGAAAGGTCCGGATAGGAGAGCCTGATGAGCTCACCGCCCTAGATATAGGTAAAGGCAGAGGTGTAGTAACCCTGGAAGGGGGCAGGCAGAGTGGTCCAAGTGTAATACAGGGGGCACCACCACCCGGTAAGAATAAGGAGGAGAAAGGGTGCGGTCTACTGGGAGGAGGGACACAGGCCAAGAAGGAGAAGAGTGAGGAGAAGGAGGGGTATGGGTGGAAAGCAGTCTGAGTAAATGGATAGAGAACTGGTTACAGGGGAGGGTGCATAGGGTGGTGGTGGTGGGGTAGCTCTCGGCACCCAGAGCAGTGACAAGCGGGGTGCTGCAGGACTCAGTGCTTGGCTCAATGTTATTTGGGCTCTTTATCTCCAATATAGCACACGGAGTGGGGAGCAGGGTTAGTCTGTTCGCACGTTATACTAAATCAAAAGCAAATACTTATAGTAGCAGAGCCCACCTCCCCACACACACACACATACACACTCCCCGAAGAGCTGCTTAAAAGCCTGCAATTCATTCAAATCAATTCTATTTTCTTACGTACTTGGGGTTCAGTGCCAACAAGTATAAAATCATGTACCTAGGGCATAGGAACCCCGATGCTGGGTATAGGATGGAGGGAGGTACTGATACTCACTAGACATGAAAGGGTCCTTGAGGTTATTATATCAGAGGACCACAAGATGGCAGTACAGTGTCACAAGGCTATGGGCAGGGCAAATTGTATTCTGGGCTGCATAAGGAGTGGCATCTCCAGTAGGAGAAGGAGGGATGTTGTGCTGCCATTGTCTCACTCTGTTGTATACCCCCAGCTGCAGTACTGTGTCCAATTTTAGAGTCCACACTTCAGAAAGGACATAAGGTGGAGGTTTTACAGAGGAGGGCAACTAAAATGGTTCAGAATTTTCACAGGAATCCCTACAAGGAAAGGCTGAAGAATCTCAACATGTACACTCTGGAAGAGAGGAGGGTGAGAGGTGACATGATCAAGACCTACAAAGTACCTCACAGTTGTAAATAGGGTACAGTTGGGGAGTTTCTTTCAAATGAGAATGAGCACCCAAACCAAGGGACATACAATGAAGCTGGGGGGGGGGGGCATTCAGGATAGATGTGAAGAAATATTTCTTTACTGAAAGGGTGGTAGACGCCTTAAACAGACTGCCAGGAGAAGTGATGGAACCTAAAATGGTAGGGGGCATGAAGCATGCATGGGATAAACATAGGGGTATATTAGAAAATGGGGAAGGAGGGGGTCAACGGAGATCAATAGGGCTATGGAAGTGGAGTAGGTTCAAGTTCATTGCAGGAAAAATCCATTAAGCAACCTCATTCACAAGGAGGTCCTGACGGATGCAGTCAGAATAAGACATGCAGTAACATATACAGGCAGGAGTTACAAGAAGGTAGAGAACACTTGGGCAGACTGGATGGGCTGAGTGGTCCTTTTCTGCTGACAAATTCTATGTTTCCGTGGCATCATGTGTTAATTCAGGTGCAGTGTTTATTTAAAGTTGGCCCTACCATACATCCAGAAGTAAGGTACAGTAAAATACCGAATTAGATGCAGCCCACTTACAGTACAATAAACACAACCCCAGTGCTTCGAGAAGCCTTTACTCTTCATAAGTCTGCTTAAAGAGCTGGGGTTCTATTTGTAGTGTCCACACCAGTATGCTGATCTTAAAATCGACGCCGCATCTGAATGAGTACTTCATTCTTGCTCACTCCGTTTCTTCCCCACTTTGAAATCTGCTTGTCCTGAGTTACTTTTTAGCTGGGAGTGCCTCACCTGTGTTGGAAGATGACCAATAAGCGGCACTGAAAGGCATCAGACTTCACAGACTCTGAAGGCAGCTGTTCACAGACAGACATGAGGCAGTTCTACTGGGAGGTAGGAGGAAGTAAGCTGTTTAACTAGAATCTGCAGCTTATCCATCAGATAGGGAAATGGGCAGACTAGGTGGGCCAAGCGGTCCTTATGTGCCATCAAATTCTATGTTTCTATGTTTCTCACCCACCATCTTGGCAAGAAGAAGGCTGCAGCTGTGACCACTGATGACTGTTGGGGTGTGGGGATTGGGGGACCAAAAGGGACAGACATAAGGAGATACAATCATAATAAAAATTGTGAGACCTTCACCAGCTTTCCAAAATGCTTACCAGTAAAAGAATACTCTATGAAGTTGTTCAAATGGCAACACAATCTGGTGAGCCCTCTGTCTGCCATCTGACACCAGGCATCAACCAGCATAAAATTGTCTACAGAAAGCAGTGTAGTCATGTGGTTACTGAAATACTGGAGATTACAGATTTAGAAGAACAAAAGAATATCACACAGAAGCTGGCACATATGTCTATAGCAGCTGTCTCCTGCTTCTCAGTAGTTATATTTATACACTTGAGGTACTTGAATGTTCCTATCCTATCCCCTCTTTCCCTCCTCTCTTCAACTCAGTACATATTGAGGTTCCTTAATTTCTCCTCACAGGTCTTGTGTTGCAAGCTCTGTACCATCTCATTCTCCCTTCTCTGGATCATCTCCAGCCTGTTAATATCCTAACAAAGGTGCAACCTCCAGAACTGCACACAGTACTCCATGTGAAGCCTGACCATGGTTTTATATAATGGCATCACTACCACTCTCCTTATGCTGGTGATACCCCTGCCTATGCACCCCAGCATTTCACTGGCCCTCCCAGCTGCCTTACCACTTTGACATTTTCAGGTCATCTGAAATAACAACCCCGCAGGTCCCTTTCCTTCTTTGTGACTGTCAGCAACTCCCCCCCCCCATCCTGTACCTTTCCCCAGGGTTTCTGTGTCCCAGGTACATAATTTTGCACTTTTTTGAATTAAACTTCAGTTACCAGTCCTCAGACCATTTTTCAAGCTTCCCCATGTCTCTCCTCATTTTCTCCACCCCCTCTGGAGTATCCACTGTCTTACAGATCTTGGTGTCATCTGCAAACAGGCAGACCTTTCCCTTCAGCCCTTCTGCAATGTCACTAATGAAGACACTGAACAGAACTAGCCCCAGGACCAATCCCTGCAGCACCCCACTGGTCACCCCCTTTCCCCAGACTGCACCCCATTTACCACCACTCTGCCTCCTGTCTGTTACCCAGTTTCTAACCCAGTTTGCCACCCTTTCCCCCATGCCCAGCCTACCCAACTAGTTTATCACCCTTCTGTGTCAGACAGTGTCAAAGCCTTTGCTTACATCAAGGTAAGCGTTGTCCACTGCCCCACCCTGATTTACCTCCTTTGTCATCCAGTCAAACAGATCAACCAGATTTGTCTGACATGACCTCCCCACTGTGAATCCATGTTGCCTATGGTCCTGGGCTCCGATGGCTTCTACATGCCCCACTATCCTTTCTTTAACCAATGTCTCCATGATCTTCCCCACTACTGAAGTGAGGCTGACCGGCCTATAGCCTTTGCAACTGCTGTACTGCTGTGGCCCTTGCCCCTCCCCCTTTTCTGTGAATACTAAATAGAAAGACACAGTGGATGTCTTTGGGGGGGGGGGCACATGACAGTTCTTAGGCATGGTACTTTCACTTCCAAATACCTAAATAGCACATATAAGCAATCAACATTAGACATTTGCTTGTTTCTCTTGCTGCAGTACAAGTTCAACTTTATTTACAACCTTCCACTCCACAGAGCTGCTAATTGTAAACCCCACTGTTACTGTGTGGCAAGGCTTGTGCGGAGCTCAGTTAACTGTAAAGAGTGCCAAAATTTAAATCAGAGCTCCAAACTGCCTTTTGCTACAGGGATCAGCCAACAGAAATGGGCACTCAAAATTTGAAAGCCAAACCCCTGTTGCTGCCTTCGGCCCGTAGCCCTGCAAGTGATTGCTCTGTACCACCAACCACACTCTCAGTGCCAGAGACCTCTCGTTTCATTTAGTGGCCTGGACAAGCCACTCCAGAGTGACTGCTCCCACTTTAGCTCTTCCCCCTCAGCCACAGTGTAAACTTGGAGCACCCTCGGGGACCAGAATACAGCTCCTACCTTGCAGAAAGGCCGCACTGAGCCCTCACACATCCACAGCTCCTCCCTAGCAATGGCCCTGCTCTGGCCTCCTTCAAGTGCCCGGCTACTACCTCAGGACTGCATGGCTCAGTCGCTGCTCTACCGGGACTGCTTCCATGAGTACCAGGGGGAAAAAAAAGACATTTGGTGCCAGCTAGCCTACAGCACTGGACCGAGTGCAGCCACTCCTATGCACTGGGGCTCCTCCACAGCCTGCCATGCTCCAGAATGGCAATTCTGCCTCCTACCTCATGGCTCAGCTCCACTCTCCGACCACTCTGCTCTCCACTTGGCTATGCTACAAGGCCATACAACTGTAGCAACTGCATAAAGATGCAGTGAACATTAAAATAAATAAATGCCATACTCACAACCATAAGGGCTATACAATAAATCAATCAGGACAGCAAATAAATGGGGGCAGAGGAAATAAAACAAAAGGGCAACACAATAAGGCCAGCACAGGTGCCCTACAATGCCAATCATTCAACCGGGAACAATATCAATTCAAAAACAGCCCTGGGAGTCAGCCAGTAAATTAACCTGGCCATTACATAAAATGGAAGACAGCCTGGGGGGCAGACACAAAATTAACTCGGGGGCATTCCTTAAACGAAGGACAGTTGGGACAACCACGAAAGAAAGTCAGCACAAAAAGCAAAACAGAGTGCAGCAAATGCAAATACAATTCCCCCAGTTTTGGCACTCATCACAGTTAAGTCCATCAAAATTTCAGTGGGGAAGAAGGCCTGCAGCCTGGCAATCACCATATTGTCCCTGCACAGCAGCACAGCAACCTCATGGTAAGCAGCCTCCATCTTGTGGCAGCAAAACAATAACAAAGCAGTGACCTCAACCCCCCCCCCCAGTGGTGCTATCTTGCAAAAGTCAAACACCACATAATCTCTCACCATAGGAATTAATGGCAAACCTATTGAATTTAAGGGACAGTACAACAAATAACTAATTTTGCAACAAAGCTTTATTTAAATAACTGACAACACAGATTTGAGTGGGAATTGTTTATTAAGACATCATTTGATGGAAATTGCTTACAAATAATTGCACTTTGTTTAAAAATATTTTCTTCTTGATACTTCATTTATTTTTCGACGTCTCGTCTCTACCATGATGGAAACTCCTTCTCACTCCTACAACCTCTGCTCAGTGACACGCAGCTTCTCTCTGACCATGAGGTCCAAGGAAGATACCACCTTGAGCATAGCAAGGTCTGGGGCTTCATCTTCACCCGCCTCAAGGGCATGGGGCATCAAAACAGAAACTATTCTGCATGACATCCAGTCGTCCATTTCAGGTATGCCAACTATGCAAGCTATCCAGGATGATCTTACTTACATTAAGGCTATATCACCAATGTTCACAGTCCAAACCAGTTTACAGCCAGCACCCTTCTTGGCACTGCCTCACAAAGACGCTGTCGGCTGGCTCAAGGAGTTCCAGGCCTGAATCTCCTTCAGTAGTTGGATTGGCCCCCTATGTATTTCCAATGCCATGCATTTACTGCTACAAGGGACTGCCATCTCCTGTTCAATGCACTTACAGACTCGGTGAAAGTGGAAACTGCCACCCTGTATACCACCTTTAAGGATCATTTCCTGCAAATACACCTGCCATGGCTATTGGAACAGCAACTGTAGGAACGCATCATGCAACCCTCAGAGTCCTTAGAAACCTTCACAGTGGACATTGAATCACACTGTAAACATCTGCAAAATTCAGAAAAAGATCAGATCACAGCTTTTGTATGGGGACTACCGCCCCAATTCTGCACCTATGTCATACAGCAAAAGCCAGCCACCTGGATGGACACAATCCAAGTTGCACAGCTTGCTCAAGAGTCCCTCTCCCTGTTCCTTTCTGCCACTGCTCAGAGGCCACAAACCTCACAACTGGCTGCACTTGCAACTTGTGTCCAACAGCAGCAAGCAATGACTGATAAGCTCATCACTACTGTTAACAGCTTGCACCTCAATGCTCCTGCTTCCCCTGTGACTTCAGTCAATATGCTGCCACCACCTCAACAGCATCCTGAGCCAGCTTCGCCTTTACGAGAACCAGTGACCTGTCAGTGGTGGGGATTCAGGGGACACACTTCTGCTCTCTGCCGTAAACTAAAAGGCCACCTCAGAAAACAAGACAGCCAAAGTCATCCACCACAGCGCAGTCAGTAAAATGATAGCAACTACTCACAGGCTCAGGGAAATGAGTACTGCCCAACAAACTAGAGGCTTTTGTTGGGCAGGGGAAAACAGCAATTGACCACCCCTCTGACTCGCAACTGAAGCAGTCTGCACCCATTAGCTACTAACTCAGGCACAACCTCAACTCCAGGGGCAAAGGTCCCTGTTATCAGGTCACCTCTCCCAGCAAACGATGTCCCTGTCACCATGGGAGATAGATCCATGCATGCCTTGGTCAACTCTGGAGCAGAAATCTCAGTTATTCACAGCAGTATTCTAGACAACCCAGCTATATGTCACATACCTAATGTCTCTCTAGCCAACCTAATGTTCATCATCACAGCAAGTACTGCTACAGTACCTATCACAGGCATGGTCAATCTCAAACCCCACTTTAGCTCACAGCAAGCTACTGTTAAGTTTTACCAACTGCCTGATTTTCCAACCAACAGTGATTCTTGGCCTGGACTTCCTTAAAGTTCAGAAAGCCACCCTAGACTTTGCCTCAAACAAACTGTCACTAGATCCCCGGAGACAACTTGCAGCTATATACTTAGTCACTGTGCCTCCTAAGTCAGAGATGGTTTTAATTGCCAAGATCTGAGGTGAACCACTTCCACAAGGTGTTGTTGGCATTGCCATGGGATCCCCCACTCTGCATTCCTCAGGTCTTCTTCCAGGGAACACCTTGTCTGCTGTGCATGGTGGCTCAGTATTCCAAAAATGCTGCAACTTCACAGATGAGGCAGTGGTCATCTCAAAGGGTGCCAACATTGTAATGTTTGTCTGCTTGCCTTCAGGGGACCAGCTTCACCTCCTGCAAGAGCCTCAAGTTGGTGCCATCAGCTCTCGTCCTGTCAGTACCATCACAACCACTCCAGCCTCCAAAGAGCTACCCCTCAGTCAGTAATTACCCTCTTCAAAACGTCCAGCCTGTTCAGCAGAGAAGCAGCAACTTCTGGCATTCCTGGAGAACTACTCAGATGTCTTTGTTGGTCCAGATAAACTCGGGTGCTATGATATCCTGCAACACACCATTGAGGTGCAGCCCAACCAGCAACCAGTCTGTCAGTGAGCCTACAAAGTGGGACACAAACAAAAACAGATCCTGGAGGACATCATCAGGGACATACTAGACCAGGACATTATCAAAGAATCTACAAGTCCTTGGGGTGCGTCTTGCTTGCTGGTGGTAAAGAAAGACAAAGGGTATTGTTTTGTGGTGGATTACAGAAAACTCAATGCCTACATGGTGCAGGAAGTTCATCCCCTACCTACAACCGAAGACACCTTAAAGAGCCTTGGTGTGGCCAGCCCAGCTTACTTCACCACTCTAGACCTTCTGAGTGAATTCTACCTGGTTACTATTGATCCAGCTTCCCACCCATACACAGCCCGGTGCAGCCACTTGCAACTTTTTCAATTTAAACATCTTTCTATGGGACTTCAGAACAGTCCAGCCACATTTCAATGTGTCATGGAAGCCATATTATATGGTCTATCTTAGAAATCTTGCCTAGTCTACCTGGATGATGATATCATCTTCAGCAGAACTTTCCCAGAGCACCTCCACCACCTCAAAGAGGTGTTCAAACGTCTCAAACAAGCCAACCTCAAGCTTAGCCCAGAGAAATGTTGTTTTGCACAGCATCAAATTCATTACCTGGAACATGTGGTTAGTTCTCAAGGCATCTCTCCAGACCCAGATAAGTTCTCAGCAGTAAAAGACTATCCAGAACCTAACAAACTCTAAGACCTTAGAGCTTTCCTAGGCTTGTCCAGCTACTACAGAAAATTAATTTGCAACTATGCCAAGATTGCAGCCCCATTGTACACTCTCACCCAAAAGAGATGTGACTATGTTTAGACTTCCAAATGTAAAGAGGATTTTGAAACTTTGAAAGCAAACCTAATATCTTCTTCAGTATCGGCCTATCCAAGGTTCGACCAACCCTTTAAGCTCTACTCAGATGCTAGTTCCTTTGCAGTGGGCGCTGTGCTGTGTCAGATCCAAGATGGAACAGAACAAGTTGTTTTCTGTGCTAGGCACTCTCTATCCTCAGCTGAACAAAACTATGGGATCACAGAAAAAGAATGTCTAGCCATGGTGTTTGCTGTAAAGAAATTTGACTGTTACCTTTGCTACTCCTCCTTCATGGCTATCCTTGATCACGCTACCCTCAGATGGTTTTTCAAAATGAAGGAGCCAGTAGGCAAGTTCGCCCGATGGATTGCCATCTTGCAATGCTACAACTCTGACATGCAATACTGACCTGGTCGAGTTCATTCTAATGCCGATGTTGTAAGCCGGAGATGGTATCCCTCCACTTCATCTTTAACAAATGAAGCATCCTGTCTACAAGCTCTTCCTTTTCACTCCACAGATGAGCTCCTTGTGGACACTCCTACAGCATTTCAAGTTGCTTTGCTACCACCAACTGCTTCTTCAGAGAAAAGCTCCAATCCTCACTTATTGCAAGCAGCCGAAGAGCTTCTTGCAATCTCTAATATCTTCCTGGCAATGATTAAAATACAACAAAGAACTGATCCTCAGCTTACAGGCATAATCACATACTTACAGACTGGAACCTTACTGCAACAAAAGCAACACTACCAGGATGTTCTTTTCCTTGCTTCACGGTACTTTCTCAATGGTGGTGTGCTTTTTCACATTTGGACCAAGGAGGCAATGGCCATCGCATGGATAGAACTCATGTACACTTAGTTGTGCCAGCCTCTCTAGTCACCAGAGTTCTTCAATCCACTCATGCCTGTCCACTTTTTTGGAGGTTATATGGGAATCCGCAGAACTCTCAAAAATACAAGGCTTCACTTCTTCTGGCCTCACATGAACAAGGATATTGTCCAATTTGTCAAATCTTGCCAGTCCTGCTCCCCAAGAAAGCCCCCTGCCAAACTGGTAAAGGTGCACATCATTCCAATGCCTGTAGCCACTGAACCATTCCAAAGAGTGAGCACATACATTCTTGGACCCTTGCCTACATGCCCTGACTCTGGCAACAAGTACATTCTTGTTTTTGTGGACTACCCTACAAAGTATTTGGAACTAATCCCCCTAAAAGACATTAAAGCTGCCACAGTGGCAAGTGCCTTCCTCAACATAATCATTTGTCATCATGCTACTCCAACATACCTGCATTCAGACAGAGGCACTAACTGCCCTTCAACTATTATGTGAGAAACATGCAAACTTATCCATAACAAAAAGACTCACACAATCAGTTATCATCCACAATGCAATGGACAAAGTGAGAGAATGATGTCTACTATTCTTAATACACTATCCAAGTACCTGGATGAGACTCACGATACTTGGGATCATTGTGTTCCTTTCATTCAATTTGCTTACAACACCAGCCCTTGTGTCAACAGTACAGAGTACACACCATTTCTTCTAGTCCATGGACATCACCCAAGAACACCTCTGGACAGGGATCTCTCACTGCTAGAGGTTCCAAAGTGAGCTTCATCCTTCATCCTTCCAATGTTGGAATAGCTTGAACTTGTCAGACATGTTGAAATTGACATACTGGGCCAGAGAAAATCTACAATGCAGAAAATGTCAGCAGTCAAGTTGCATGAACCTTCATTTTCTGTTGGGGACATTGTGTGCTTGTCCTGACCTGACCTTGTTCTGGGCACCACCAAAAAACTGCTTTACCCTTGGATTTGCCCCTTCTACATTGTGGAAAAGCTTCCTCTTGTTCATATTCACTTGTGCTGCAAGTCCAATGGAAAGCTGGTACACAATAAAATCCACATCAACAGATTGAAACATGGGTACCTGAATGATACCCTCACTGATTATCCACGTCCCCCTAACAATGAAGCTGCACGTGAACCTGCTATACTTTTGGAAGCTGAAAATCCTGCAGACAATTTGAGACCAGTTCCTCCACTACACCATGGTTCTGACAATTAGCCAGATTCTGTTTTGCCAACTCAGCCTGATGGATTACCGAGAACTTCTTAATCATTTGCTGATGCATCTTCTTCTCAGAAATCTCCTGCATATCTAATCAAGATGATATTGTGCAAAAAGTATGTCAACGGCTCTTGGACTTACTATGTAAAATGGTGTGGTTATGACAGCTCACAGAACTCTTGGGTCCCTTTTCCTGACCTGACCCTGTCCTGTCAGAAACTGGTCCAATCTACACAAAAGTCAATTCCAACTGACCTCAAAAGTCACAAATAAGTGTGAACTTTAATTCTGAACTCCGTGGTCATGTCTTGAACTCTGTGTGGTCATTCATGTATTGTCTGCCTTACAGAACTGTGTGTTCATTTATTCTTGCATTAAGCTTTTACTGTCTGCAATAACCATTGTTCCCCTACATCTTCGAAATGTTGATGGTTGCAATATTGACATGTACTTAAAAGTGAATCTTGCTGCTCCCCCCCTCTTTCATTTCCCAAGCTTCAAGTGCTATGGTGTCCCCCCCCCCCGGAACTACACTGGCTGGTCACCGGTGTAGTTCAGATTCCTTCCCCCCTGCAGCAAAGTATTGTGGGTTTTCTATCAATCATTCAAAAGTCTTCTTTAACAAATTACTACATGATGCTGTTAACTGTTTATATTAATGTTTAAAATGTTTTTTCTAATTATTCCTGTTGTTTAATCCCATGTTCTTGCTTTTGTTCAAGCGGTACTCACATTTTCTATCCCGGGGGTGATGTGGGGTACATTTAAGAATTGGGCTAAAGAATAGCTGCCGCCCCTTCAAATAGAACATAATGTGCAACTTGAACCTTGGTGTGGAGGGGTTGTAGGGTAACAGATGGACCAGACACCAAACTTCAGGTTCAACACACAATCTCTGTGTGATGTCTATTCAGAATACAGGAAATAAGCTTCAGCGATAGCATATTCCTTCTCCAGTACATCAGTTTGCAGCAACAGACTATGAATGTTCTTTCTCTGCACTTAGCCAGCACCTACTGACACTAATCTTTGATCTAAACATTTTTAGTGAAAACCCTTTATCCCTATGTGGGCCCCATTTGCTTGGGTAGTGGGGGCTCAAAAGGAAAAAAAAAAGCTAAAAACAAAGAACCTCAGTGCAGAAACACTGAAAAAAAGGGTTACCCCAAAGGTCATTGGCAACAAATCAAGTTTCAAAGAAATACAACATCATACATACTTCCATAATGCAAAGCATCATGGGATATATGCAAATCACCATGACATTTCAGATGTGTTCAGCTTACAGCAATTTACATGCATTTTAAATAGCACAACTAACTTCATTTCTATAATAGTCACATAGTACTTTTTACCTTTATCAAAAACACCTAGTGCCATGGTATGTTCAACATTTACAGGTTTCATAAACATAAGGTATATTATGACATAGTGATATTGCATACTAAATCCAACAATGATAAACACAACCTGTTTTACATATGCTTGGAAGTCACAACAATAACCTCCCTGTATGATGACCTGAGAGGGAAAAGGAAAATTAAAGAGGACACTATAGCATAGCCAAGAAAGAGAAGGGGGTGTCCATAGGTGGCCAACCTTATGGACTAGAAACTGTAAAGGATAGAATAGACTAAGAAATAGAAGAACTGTTGCAACAGATTTAAGAAAAGACCAGTCATCAAGAGTGGCAAGAGCTCCCTGTCACACTTGGTAAACTGTTATGATAATTATTTCCATGAGGGGTTTGGAAACCCCAACTTCCTTCCCAACAGTCAGTCTGAGTCTATACCTCATGCTGATAAGATGTCCCTGAATAAACTAATCTTGTTTATTATTTTCTGCATCCAACTCAATCCATTCGGTACCAATAAGTTGACTATTGCAGAAGCACCAGATGGGCAAGGCAGACTACAAAGAAGATAAGGGTCTTCTAGTGGCAGACCAAACCAAAACACCACAATAATCAAAACAAAAATTGAATCTCTGACTTTAAATTAAACAGGAAGGGGATGAGGGTAGAAAACAAAGCAAACAAACAACATATCAAATTAAACTCCAAACAACGTCAAGATAAAGATATAAAAATCCTCTTAAGCAACTCCAGGAGTCTAAACCAAAAAATGGACAAATTACCAGCCCAACTAGTATCAGATAATATTAACATAGCCTTACTCAATGAAACCTGGTGGTCAGAAAGTGACAACTGGGGTAAAAACATCACAGGATATAATCTATTGTATTTAGGTTAGATATAAAAGGAAAAAAGGGGTAGAAATGCTATGTACATAACTAACCAAATCATAGCTAATAACATTTCCTGGAAAATAAAATCCAGTTTATCAACAAATGGAATCCATATGGGTACAAATTTGTGCAAACTAGAATAAAGACTATATACTTGGTCTATGTTATAGACCACCAGATATCCAAGAGGAACAGAACAATACTCTGTTGGAAAAGATAATCAAAGCAACTGACATAGGTGATGTCATATTAGCTGGGAATTTCAACTTTCCGGATATTAACAGATAAGTAACACAGTGCATTCTAAACAAAGTAAGGAATTCATTAAAACATGTTTAGAGAACAATTTAATACAGCTTGTGAACAAACCTACAAGAGGAAACAATCTATTACTTTTAGTCCTTATTACAGATACCATTACTGTATCAAACTGCATAGTAACCCCACAAGTCAGTTCTAGTGATCACAACTGTATCTTTTTTTAACAGAAAATATATGTACACAGCAGAAGGGATGCATATATATATAATACTACAAACAAATATAAAATAAATTATTTTTTACAAAATATAGATTGGAATAAAGAAGTGATGAATAAATCACTGGAAGAATGTTGGACATACATAAAAGATACAATACTTACAATTAAGGATAAATATGTCAAGAAAGTAAAAAAATACATTCACAAGGGCATTAAACCAAAATGGTTAAACAAAGGGATTGTTAAATTAATTAAAAGAAAAAATAATGCATATGGTAAGGCACAATCAGACAACTGTGAACGAAACCAGTCAAAGTTTAAAGACTTACAAAAAAAGTGTAAAAATAAGATTAACAAGGCAAAATGGAACATGGAAAAAACTTAGCTAGAACAGCAAATAAAACAAACAGCAAACTGTTTTGTGCATATATAAATTCATTAAAGAAAACAAACAATGATCCGGTATCTATAATCTCAGAGGGAAAATTAGATTCTGAAATGACAAACATTTTTCAAGTTCAAGTTTATTAGCAGGAATAACTCAATTGAGCATGATCATTTACAAGGAGGTCCTGAATGGACAATTTGATTCAAGATCTACAACTAGCAAATGGTACAAATACAGAAATAATAGTCAACACAATAGAACAGGTTAGATACATGAATGAATAATAGAGAAAAATATTTTTTACGTCATTTATACAATTGAAATAGTCACATTAGTCATTATGAAGTTGGCTACAAGTGCAAGAGTATAAGTAATAGACTTTCAGAGGTAAGTGCCTTAACCTGAATAATGAGAGCTTTTACAACCAGAGCAGGCAACGGAAATAGATATGTTTGGGTAGTAGTCTGGTTGTGAGATACACATGAAGATAGGTGACATGACAGAGGGAATAGACAGAAGGATAGGTGGAAGGATAGAAGGTGCGAGTATGGGGTGCATACTTATCCTCTTTGTAGTAAGCTGATGCTATAGCCATCACTAATGAGAAGAGGGTGTGATGGTGACGTAATTAGGAGGATAAGTATATGATAAAGTTGTTTTTGAGATGGGCATGTGCAGGAGTTGTACAATTTGCTGTTGACAAGTTTTTTTTTAAATATTTAGTGATACAAGATTTAGAAGTTTCAGGGTAGCCTGTGCTTTATTCCAAGCAGCTGGAAGGGCACTGGATATGACCAGCTGGCCAAAGTGGGAGTGGGAGTGTGGAACATCCAGCAAAATGAGTTAGCTGCTCTGTAGCGGATAGTGGCAGGTAGATCGCTGACAAAGGCCAGATATGTAGGAGGAGAGTTTTAGCAGGAGAGCTTTGTAGAGCCATGTGAGTGAGTGGTTGAGCCGTCTTGTGGAAAGGGAAGTCCAGCCCAGGGAAGCATATAAATCACAGTGATATGTACGCGATGGTGGGCATTAATGATGAATCAGATAGACCTAAGGTAGAGTACATCAAGCTGTTGAAGCAGGGAGTCTGAGCAACATCTATAGATTATGTTGGCATAATTTAGGAGTGGAATGAACGTGGTCTGTACCAATCTCAGCCTAGAGTCTGTTGAAAAGAGGGATTTATTCCTAGAGAAGAAACAGAGTCTTTGTCTTAGTGTTTTTGTGAGTGAAGTGATATGGGCTGAGAGTGTTGGGTGGTGATCTAATTCACAGCTGAGGTATTTCAATTTATTGACAGCTTCAAGATTGTCACCAAAGAGCGTTTTGATGGGAGGCAAAAAGGAAAGAGCTTTTGGAACTGTGGTCAGATGGTAGGAGTGGAAGTACATGACCTTAGTTTTCTTAGTATTTAGTAGAAGTTTAGACAGTAAAAGATTTTGTTGGAGGAGATCAAATTCAGCCTGAAGCTCTGCGCATACTTCACTCACTGAGGGTTTGGAGATAAAGAGCACTGTGTCATCTGCAAATAGATGTAATTTAGCTTTGCTGACACTGGCCCTGACGGAGTTTATCTAAAACATGAACAGAAAAGATTTTTAATACTTACTTTTGCTCTATTTACAAAACTCCAATGAACCATACTGGATATAATAGACAACTTGATATAGGCAAACATGAAATCAGTCTTGAAGATATAAAAAACAAAATAAAGAAACTTGAACCACATGGAGCACCCGGACCTAACAGTATATCTACACAAATCTTGCAAATCATGACGGATGACATAACATTACAAAACCACTAAAAATATTATATGAAAAATCACTTAACAGTGGGGAGGTACCACAGGAGTGGAGAAAAGCCATGTGACTCCTATACATAAAAAAGATAGTAAGCAGGACATAACAAATTACCGACCAATAAGTCTCATATTGGTAGTACACAAAATAATGGAGTCAATAATTCAGGACAAAATTCACCAAGAATTAGAAAAACATCCCATTTTTGATAGTAATCAACATGTCTTTCAAAAAGGACATTTATGTTGAGCCAACTTAATTTGCTTTTATGAAAATGCAAACAAACACCTTGACAAAGGCGAGCCATATGATGTAATATTATTCGATTATAGTAAGGCTTTTGACCTAGTGCCACATTGGGCAATAGAAGATAAACTTACCATATATAATATTGGCAAGCCTATTATTAGTTGGATATTGAACTGGCTGAACCAAAGAACACAGGTAGTTGCGATAGAAGGTCACTTGTCTAAAACAGGAAAAGTGACAAGTGGAGTACCACAAGGTTCTGTACTGGGCTCACTTATATTTCAACTCTTCATGGCAGACATGGATAACAACATTCATAATCAAATCTATAAATACGCAGACAATGTGAAGTTAGGTGGAGTATGTGAGTTCAAAGAACAACACATTCTCATACAAACTGATATTGATCGATTGGTATCTTAGGCAGAAAATTGGGGTATGACCCTGAATTAAGCAAAGTGCTGTGTCCTCCATATGGGACTACATAATCCTAAACATCAGTATTTTATAAATACAAATCTGCTTCAATCAAAAAGTAATGAAAAATATTTAGGTGTGGTAATAGATGCCAAACTAGGATATAAGGACCAACATACAGCTGTTGTTGCTAGAGCAAATATGATAATTGGGGCAATAAAACAAAATATAAAAAGTAGATCAAAGGAAGTTATGTTGCCTCTGTATCTATCTTATGTCAGACTGCACATGGACTGTTATAGTGAATTATGGAATCCATATGAACGAGGGTAAATATATAGTCTGGAAAGAACACAACACAGATATACACCAACAATTTGACCAATCCAAAGCCTGCCCTATTCAGAGCAATTGCAATTTCTGGGATAACATAACCTTGAAACTAGACAAATTAAGGGTGACATTTTATTATTTTATGATATTTTGAGTGATCCTTTACTCATGAAGGAACCTGGAATTGAATACAAATATGTTAACTCTGTCATCAGAGGACACTGGTTACAAGTTAAATTGAACAAATTCAAGACTGATAAAAGAAAGTATTTCTTCACCCAAAGAACCAATAACCTATGGAATAAATTACCAGAGAACATAATTGTTAGTGACAGTAAAGAGTCATTTAAAAACCATTTGCATAAGTACATACAACAAGAAGGAAACTTGATGTATTATGACCTATATTAAGGAACTACAGATGTGTCAGCCACGATGAAGTGCAGTGACTTGCAGTAACAACATATCACACAATCCTGCATGACACAAGGGCTTAATTGCCATTAATTTACAATGACCCTGCTGTAAAATGCTGTCTTCTGTGATATTCTGCGGCGTTTCTGAGCTTCTCCTGGCTTGACACATCTGTACATTTGGGCTTCGGCCTTCTCAGTTCCTCATGTATCTAATGACAATCTATTGACTAGTGAATCACACATTCTTATCCGCGCCAAACAGATGTGTCAGTCACGGCTTGCACAAGTTCTGTTACATCTGATTGGCTAATATGTAGCGTGGGTGGGGTTTAGGAGCAAGCAGTGTCTCTCAGACAGCACCAGTTTTAGTCAGTCAGGCATGCACTACCACTGAGAGTCCTGAATGGTGTGTGGATATCATAAAACAAGTGCCTTTTAGTTAACTGAAGGAGCTAATTCAGATAACAGAAGGGATCACCAGCAGCCAATTTATTGAATTAAAAAAAGTGACAAGTAAAGTAATATTAAAACTTTATACTGCCTGAGTAGAGTGCGACCATCTAGACTCAAAGGGCAACAGTTTGCGTTAACATCTCTGAGCCTGTGCTGTGTTATCTTACCCAGGCCTCGGAAATCTTCACCGCTGAGGTGATTATCAGTAAGTTTGGTAATAGTTTGTTTTATTTCAGTTCAGCAAAGCAAATTTGTCATATGTTGTTGTTTACCACCTCTGGCTTCCCATGACAGGTCACTTATATAGAAACTGTCTTTTGCAGTCAGATAGTAGCCTTGCCCCTAGAGACTCCCCATCCCCCAAAAACAAGGGAACTGGATGTACATTCAGGTATAAAATCATGTGAGTGAGCAGCATTTATAAGTGAGGTGGTAGTGCAGGTCAGATGCAGGGCAGTAGCACAGGATGTGTGCAAAGACTCTATAGAATGTGGACCTAGTGAGTCCATGGCCATGATAGTGGACAGAAAAGATTGGCAGGTTGGGCTAAAAAATGTTTTTTTTTTTCTCTCATTAATTTTGCCATACTGGAGCTGCCACAGACTCTTAGCATGTGTTATTAGACATGCAGACTTACCATATGGGCAGTCAGCATCCCTCAGTGATGGGCTACCAGAGCTGCGACCTTAATTTCCATTTTACGTGGGACTCCAAGATGTCAACAAAGTTCAGATCTTATATCAACCCAGAGAGACAGTTAAAAGCTCCAGCTTTGGAGTGCATTTTATTTGAAGGTTCTATCCTTTTTGGCTAATTCTTCTGTGCCTGTCTTTTCTGGGTGAACAGTGTGTGAATGCAGTTGATCTGAGGTAGAAATGCAGGCAGAGCACCATGGATTTATAAATGCCTAAATTTACTGGCTGAGCATTTTACTCCTGTGCTTCATGTACTACATTTTTAAATGTTTATGTGATTAGACAGTACTGCGAATAATCTTTGTGTCTCGGGTGGCGCCCTGCCCCTCCCCCCACAGCCCCCTTGTGCCCAGTCAGCCATCAGGTCAGGCAATGCCAAGATTAACTGCTTGTTTCTGACCTGATTACATCTATATTAGTCACCAGTTCAAAAACGCTGTTCTGTTCTTCTTTCCATAATCTGCATTGATTATACACACTGTCTGCAGACGAGTGAATGGGTGAAGACTGGGCTTGTCTGTTAAGTGCTGCATCTGCTGCTTTGTCCAGTCTAGCAAATTAGTAAGCAGCAACAACTTGTCCTCCACTTTATGTCCTTGCTCCATACTGTAGTGCTATCTGTGCATACCACGTGTTGGTTTGCTTTTACTGACCCCCCCCCACAGTCTGCCAGGCTGCAGTGCCTACTCTGCCAGGTCTGCCTCTACCCCTGTAATTGCTTCTTTTTGCTGCGCTGCATCTCTGCATAAAACCTTGCAACTTCACTCCTTCAAATCCCTAGACCTTGATCTCCTCCTGTATCTTTCTCTGACTGGTCTCCCTTAGTCTCCTCCCTCTCAGTTGATAAGGCTCTAGCCTACTTCAAAGAAATATTCCTGGCAAATTGGAACACCTTTGCCCCTCTCAAACAAACCAGGTTTAGAGGTAACCACCTACCATAGATTACTCCAGAACTCTTAGCCTGTCTTAGGGCCTGAGATCATGCCTGGAAGCACCACAAACCCACCCAGCTTCCTATCGACCTCTCAGACTACCATAAGCTCCGAAACACATGTACCAGGACAATAAGGCTAGCCAAGTCCAATTACTTCAAAAATGCTTTCCTCATTAACATAAATTCCCCTTCCATGTTCTGGAAGGCGGTTCATGCCCTCTTTACCCCTCAGTCTAGCCCCCCTTCCCCAGTGCTAAAGGTAAATGTCAATCTTGTAGTTGACTCCCATGCCATAGCTACAGAACTTAACTCTTATTATACCTCCTGTTCAATCAAACTGCTGCAGTCCCTCCCTAATTACCTCCCCCCCAAATGTCAGGGCTGCCCCTCTATCCTCCCCCAATAAAACTGCTCCACTTCCAATTCCCCACACTCCTCCTTCTCATTCTCTTCAGTCTCCCCCACCGATACTCTAAATGCCCTCCTCACCATCAACCCCCTCAAAAGGATCTCCCCCAGATGATCTTGACCTTATACCCCTCTCTCTCTCTCTCTCTCTCTCCCGTCTCAGCCGCGGTCATTGCCTAACCTCTCTCCTTAATCTAAATCTCTTCTTCTCAACCTCTGATGTCCCTACCACAGGAAAGCACACAGTGGTCCTCCCCTCACCTAAAGGTGGAGACACCTCATCCCCTTGCAACTATCGCTCCATCTTGCTACTACCTACCCTAGCCAAACTACAAGAACATCTAGTCCTCTCTCAACTCACCTCCTTTCTATCTGCTATCTCTTTCTTCACCCCGTTCCAATCTGGTTTCAGGAAAAACTCTCTACCACCACCTTTCTACTGCAGCTCACTGACTCCATCCTCTCTAGGATGGACAATGGCCAAATCATCTCAGCCATATTTGTCAACCTTGCCAAGGCTTTTGACACTGTTTTCTACTCCCTTCTCCTTGGTTCCCTCTCATCTGCTGGTCTAACCCCTTCTGTCATTAACTGGTTTAAGGCCTACCTTACTGGTAGAACCCAGTCAGTTAAGATTGCAGATACCATCTCGCCACCCCTCCTGATCTGCACTGGCATCCCTCAGGGCTCCATGCTTGGTCCCCTTCCATTCTCCATCTTCCTTAATGACCTGCCATCTGTCTGTTCCCCCTGCCTCTGCCATACACACGTAAGCTAATGATACTATCCTGTATGCATCTCTCTCATGCCCAGCTGAGGTTACATCCAGCTTGCAGCATGACTTCAACAAAGTCCAGCTCTGGTTTGCAAACCATCGATTATTCCTCAACACCAAGATGACAGTCTCCATGACCTTTGGCACAAGGCAGAGACTCTCTAGGCCTCCCCACCTGCTCACTTTCTGCAATCTTGATGGGACTTTACTTGAGGACACCTCATCCTTCAGATACCTTGGGGTTTGGTTAAACCAACACCTCACCCTAGACACACTGATGCCATCCAGAAAAAAAATGCGCCTCAAGCTTGGTCCTTTGTTCAGGAACCGCAGTTGCATCCCTCCTGCTGCTTGGCATGAGCTTGTCCAGAAGATGATCCTCCCCATTTTTGACTACTGTGACATAGTTAGTCTATGGTGCTGCACCTAAGTCCTCTCTGACCTGATTGGACACTCTCTTTAACTCTTTCTGCTGCTTTGCCCTTGATGCTCCCTCTCACACCCCCACTGTGACCTTTATTGGGCCCTTTCCTTCCCCTCCCTTAGAAACAGACGCCTCTCACACTGTGCTAAATTCACTACTAAACACTGGCTGGGTGAACTCCATTCCTACCTCTCCCCCTCATTCATAACACCCCTTCTCCTTCTCACTCCTTCAGATCTACCGACACTTGCATGCTAACTGTCCCCAGCCGCTACACCCTCTCGGGCCAGTCTGGGTACTTTCACCATTTCCCTAAAATATGGAACTCTCTACCTCCCTAAATCTGACACTCCTCCTCCATCTATTCCATCAACACTGCCTTCTCTAACTATCTTGCACCTAACTGTTCCTGTCATGACCCACCTTAATTTCCTTTGTCTTGCTCCTTACAGTTCATCCCCTTTCAGAGCTTATCCAATGCCTCTATTGACTCTACTGCCTCTACTGACCCTTGCCCCTCCTAGGTGCTAGTTCTCATACCTTTCTCCCTTCCCCTACTCTCCCCTCCCCATTTTTTCCTAGCCTTCACACTCCCCTTGCAGGATTCTCATTATCCTGAAGGGGTCCTATAGTGCCTAGGCTTACCACCTTTTCTTCCCCCATCTACCTATCATTGGCCTTCCAGGTCCCTTTGCAGGGTTCCCAGCATCCTGAAGGGTTCCTTGGATCAGGCCTCTTCCCCTCCCAGGTGTCATTTCTGATTCCCTCCCTCTCACTATCCCCCTATAATTACGCCTAACTGCAGGAGGGTTTACAATCTCCTAAACTTCCCCACCCCCTTGCAGGGTTCATCGCATCCAGAAGGGTTGTCTTTTTGGGTCAGACCTTATTTCCCCTCCTAGGTGTTAATCACACTTATTCCCTCTCTCTCTCTAATCCCTACTCCACTCCCCTGTCCCTTTGCAGGGTTCCCCACATCCTGTAGGGGTCTCTCCGGGACATGACTCTGCACTGTCATCTCGTCCTCTCTCTCTCCTTCACCCCTTATTTCATGATAGCACTTGTTCATTTATTACCATTGCACTTATTATTTGTTCTCATAAATTACATATGTATGTAACACTGTAACAACTGCCTTAATTAATTGTATGCTATGTTGATCTTTGTAACTTGAATGTAAAATGACTCATTCTATTGTACCCCTTCCCCCAGATCCCACTGGGGGACAAGCAACTTGTTGCTCAGTGTGCCTTCCTGGTGAAACATTTCAATAAATAAATAAATCAACAAGTACCAGAAAAAAACTAAAAAGGCCAAGAAAGCAGCCAGGATCACAAAGGAAGACACATAGCTGCATATTGCAGAGGGGGTCAAGAAAGGGGAAAACAGTTCTTTAGATATACAATATGAAGGAAAAAAGTAAAATAAGAGGGAAATTGTTAGGCTAATGGAAGGGACAGGGTTATGGAGGAGGATGGGCAGAAAGCATCCACACTAAATGACTAATTCTGCTCAGTATTCACTAAGGAGAACAGCAGGCCCTTTCTGGAGAGTGGCATAAAGACAGCTGATAGAGGACTCCTTTAAATTAAACTACAGAAATATACAGGAGAAAATGTCAAAGAAGGACTTGCAGGCTTAGCCCTTAGGCTGCCAGAAGATTTAGAATGTATAGGTTTTTAGGACGTGTACACATGTCCGTGGGACAGCAAGGGTTAAGAGTAAACAAGACCCTGAAACCAGATGGGATGCATCTGGGGGTACTAGTATTGATGTTAGCTAAACACCTGGTGGGGCTATTGAATAGCTGTATACAGCAAGGGGTGGTTCCCAGGGACTGGAGGATGGTGGGCATGATTCCACTGCACAAGAGAGGGGACAAGGAGTAGCCAGGAAACTTACCAACATGGCAGGGAAACTGATTGTGACACCAATCAAAGAAGACCTAGAGGAATCAATTCAGTTTAATACAGCTTGTGACTAAGTATCACCATCATTAATTCATCACATTAATAACTCCATCTTGTGATGTTATTTGGGATATCACAGTAGTGCCCTATAAAAGGTGCACTAGTTGTGGTTAAGCCACACCCCTGAGAAAGTCTTTGTTGCCAAAGTGCAGGGGCTTGTGAGTCTTACGGGGACAGCTGAGATGCACCAAATTTGTACATATTTATGACCTTTATTTTGCACAAATTTGCACTGAGGACACACTTTTTGTACTTGCTAAATAAAATATTTAACTATTAGCAGCTGGGGTGTTCTATTTTTTTGTTTTGGTGGATACATATTTCTAAAAGCACCCAAATGAACCAGGGACAAGCAAATCCTTTGTAGCTCAAGACCTAGTGGAATACCTGAAGAAAAATGGGCTTCTTGTTAGTAAGCAGCATGGGCTCATGGCAGGGAGGTCTCATCAGTTCAAACTGATAGTATTCCTTGACTGGATAATCAGGGTAGTTGATAAGGGGTATGCAGTAGATTTACTTTACTTCAACTTCAGCAAGGCATTTGACTATGTGCCACACTGAAGGCTGATGAAGAAGATGGGGGATCTGTGAACAGCTGAGGAAATAGTAAAGTAGGTAGGTAGCTGACGGTAGAGGAAGCAGCAGAAAGTTGTGATGAATGGGGTCAGATCAAGAAAGAGAGGTCACCAGCAGAGTAATGCAGGGATCTGTTCTGGGCCCAGTCCTCTTCAATATGTTCATCAGCAACACAGGAGAGGAAATGAAGGGCAGGTTGTGTCTATTCATGGATGACACTAATCTCTGTGGGAGTTGCAATGTGGAAGGGATAAAGGAGTTGGAAAGTGACCTCCAAAGGCAGAAAAATTGGTCCAAAGTCCAGCAGCTGAAATCCAGTGCCAAAAAGTACAAAGTTATGCACTTAGAGAACAAAAACTCCAGAAAAAGAGTATTGGATGCTGAGGGGGATCAAACTGAACACAGTATCAAAGGAATAGGACCTAGGAGTTGTCATTAGTGACGTTATTAAACAAACCAGCCAATGCAACAAAATCTTCAGCAAGGCTAACAGGACGCTAGGGTGCATCAGAAGAGGGTTCAATAGTAGAAAGCTGGAGGTACTTTTACCACTGTATAGGTCATTAGTGAGGCCACATCTGGAATACCGTGCACAGTTCTGGAGCCCCCAAGGACAGGGACAAGCTAGAGAAAGTACAATGCAGGGTGATCAGGATGATTCAGGGACAGGAGGGCAGATTCTATGAGGACTGACTAAAGTTGCTGGACACGTATTCACTCAAAGCAAAAAGAGAGATGGGGTATATGACAGAGCCCTTCAGGTTCCTGAAAGGAATTAACTGGGTGGGCTGTGAGAAACTGTGCCAGGAAGCAAGTGCTCCTGGACGCGATCCAGGAGGGTCTCCTGACACAGTTGGTTACTGTACCTACTAGGCTAAAGAACACTTTAGGTCTGGTAATGTCGAATGGGGACACAGTGAGGGAAATAAAGGTAGAGGACCCACTACCCGACAGTGATCACCAAACAGTGTGGATTAATATCATGATGTGTGGGGAGCCAGAGAAATCAGTAACCCAGGTGATAAACTTCAGGGGGGCGGACTTTGGGAGGATGCAGGAAGTACTGAAAGGGAAACTGGAGGGCATAAGGCAGGAGATGGACATGGAGTAGAAATGAGATATTATTAAATGGGGGGCTACAGAGGCAACAGAAACCTGCACCAAGGCATAGAGTAAGAGGAGCAGAGAAAGAAAACCATGCTGGTTGAACAGCAAGGTTGTAGAGGTGGTGAGGGTAAAATGAGTGGTGTACCAGAGGCTTAGGAGGACAGGGAAGGAAGTGGACAGGGAGGAATATGCAAAATGGTCCAGGGAGGTGACCAGAAAAGAGAGAAGCCAAGGCCCAGAGAGAGCTGAGATTAGCACAGGGAATTAATGGGGGTGGGGAGAAAGACTTTTTCAGATACACCAGAGAGAAAAGGAAGTGCAAGGAGACAATAGTGAGGATAAAAAGGGATGGGGAGTGGACAGAAAAGGGGGAGGAGCAGGCAGTAGCACTGAATGAATACTTTTACGCAGTGTTCATGGAAGAAAAGGGTGGACCGCTACCAACATGGGCTGGGAGGGTGGGGACAGGGGGAGAGGAGGTGACAGATGGAAGAACTGAGGCAAATAGAGTCCTAGAGGGAGTGAGGGCACTGAAGATAGACAAGTCACCAGGTCCGGATGGTATCTACCCCAGGGTGCTGAGGGAGATGGCAAAGGTGTTGGCGGAGCCGCTGTTAGATCTGTACAGCACCTCACTGGAGTTGGGATGTGTGCCACTGGACTGGAAGATGGCACATGTAGTGCTATTACACAAGAGTGGGCCAAGGGATGAACCGGGTAATTATTGTCCAGTAAGTCTCACCTCCACAGTGTGCAAAGTCATGGAAATGGTGCTAAAGGAAAGACTGGTATCATACCTGGAAGACAATGGCCTCTAGGATGTGAGGCAGCATGGGTTTGTTTCAGGGAAGTCTTGTCAACCAACCTCAGACAATATTATGACTGGGTGACAGGTGAACTGGATAATGGTCATGTGGTGGATGTTCTTTACTTGGACTTCAGCAAGGCCTTCGATTTGGTGCCTCATGGGCAGCTTGGGGGCAAGCTAACTGGTGTAGGGGTAGGGTCAAAAATGATAAACTGGATTACAAGCTGGCTGAGTGGCAGGCTGCAATGGGTGGTGGTGAGAGGGGAGCTCTCAACTCCAAGACCAGTGACAAGTGGGGTGCCACAGGGCTCTGTGTTGGGGCCAGTATTGTCTGGGCTCTTCATATCAGACATTGCACATGGGGTGGTGAGCAAGATAAGTCTGTTCGCTGACAACATCAAAATCGGAGCAGTGGTGGATGGAGAGGAGGGATGGAAGCAGCTGCAGGGAGACCTACACAAGCTAGAGAAGTGGTCAGAGGGGTGGTAGCTGGGGTTCAATGCAAAGAAGTGTAAGGTTATGCACTTTAGGGTGAAGAACCCAAGGAGAGAATACTGTTGGGGGGGGTTTAAGCTGGGGATAACTGAGGAGAAGGACCTACGAGTAATGATAACAGGGACCAAGAACAACATTGCCCAGTGCAGGAGAGTGGCTGCAAAAGTGAACAAAATGCTGGGGTGCATAGCGAGAGGGGTTTCGTTCAGGTGAAGAGAAGTGATCTTACCCCTCTACAGGTTGCTGGTAAGGCCGCACTTAGAGTATTGTGTGCAGTTTTGGAGGCCATACCAAAAGCATGATATCAGGCTATTGGAGAGGGTACAGAGGAGGGCAATGAAGATGATATGTGGAATGGAGGGGACAGACTATGACAGCAGGCTGGGAGACCTGAATATGTACACCCTGGAGGATAGAAGTGATGGGGGGACATGATAGAGACATTCAAGTATAGAGGAATCAATAAGGATAGGGCAGATGGGGTCTTTAAGTTAAGGAGGGGGAGGGTCACCGGGAGCACAGGCTAAGAATAGAGGGGGGAGAGATTTAGGAAGGAAATGAGGAGACACAACTTCACAGAGAGGATGGTAGCAAAATGGAATGCCCTACCAGAATGGGTGGTATCATGTAAATCTGTGAACAGCTAAAAGGGCATGGGACAGGGATTAGGGAGAGTGAGGGTGGGGGAGGTGGGGGTGGCAGGGGATGACAAAGGGAGGGGGGTAGGGTAGCTGCAAACTAGGGTGTTAGCTGCACACTTGAGTAGACTTAGATAGACTGGGTGGTCTGTTTCTGTTGGCACATTCGTATGTTCGTAAACTGTTTATCAGGAATGGAGAAGCAAGGACAATGAGTCATGAGTGGAAGTGAATGGAGGGAAGGCTTCAAGAGGATGAAAAGAAGTATTATTCTACAGAAAGAGTGGTTGAGCCATGTAATGATCTGCTGGCAGAGGTGGTAGGTGCAAAAACCATACATTTCTTCAAACACAGTTGGAATGGAGTGAAAGGTATAATAGCTACTCAGTGGGATGAAAGAGGTATAAAAAGATACAGAGAAAACAAGAAGGAATAGTATAAGTGACAACCTGAAAGAGGCAATAGGTTGTGGGGGACGATCGGGTAATATGATTAGACTGGATGGACCGATGTTCTTTTTCTGTTGTCATTATCTATGTTTCTATGACCCTTAACTGATAAAAAAAATTAAAAAAAATCTGCAGGAAAGGACAGCTCAGGAGTACACTCCATAATCTGAACATTCTCTCGCATGTTTTCTCACACCTTTCCTTGTGGTCAGCCATGTGTATATGATGCTGGCTAATGGCAGCCATAACAAGTACATTGTTTCAGTAATGCAGTAATTACAGGTTAGACTACTAAATCTAGAGATGAGATTGCTGAGGTAGGTATGATCATGGAGTTCTAATTACTAAAGATATAGACACTGTGCAGTGTACAAAGATGTTTGAACTAAGAAGTGCAAGCAGAACTAGAGGAAATGCACTCAAACTGAGGGGAGCAGGATATAGGGAGGAATCAGAAAGCATTATTTCACACAGAGAGTGGTCATTATGGGTAGCAACATCAAATAACAAAAGTGCACTGGCTCTATGGTGCCTGGCAGTAGGAAACTACTCTGACCTGCTGTTAACCTGAGTTCATGATCCAAGCCAGGAATATCTGGAGCTGAGGCCAGGAGGGAAGGTGCAGATCATCTGTACAGATTAATTTATTTATTTTAAAAGTTTAACCAGGAAGTACATACTGAGCTGAAAACAGCTCATTTCCAGATGTGTCCTGGGGGAGAGGGGAGCAGGAGATAGCTAACAATAAAAAAAAATTATGAGGTAAAATACAATAATATAGTTTTACAAGCAGAATCATAAATATTATAGGCAGAATAGTAAATGAAGGCATATAGAAAATAACACATACTCTAATATGTACAAAAAGGGAAAATAGCAGAACAGTAGGAAGAGGGCACGACTTCAGAATAGAGAAAAAGAGGAAGAGTCACAAGCAGTTGCAGGTTGGATGACAAAAGTCAGAATGAAGAGACTTTAAGGAGGAAGGAGAAGAGGCACAATGAAAAGGAAGGGGAAGGGAGGACCAAAGTTTTTGAAAGTGGTAGGAAAAAGCAGATTGGCCAACAACCGATTTTCTAGAAGGAAAAGAGAGAAAATGGAAAGTATTGTTGTGGAGAGGGTAGGAGGAAGAAGGAGAAGGGGAAAGAAGGGATTTGAGATAAGAGGGAAGAGTGCCGAACCAGAATTTGGATAGAAAAGAAACACAATGAGAAAGATGCCTAGCATCAAGAAAGGGGAGAGAAAGAGCTGAGTAAAGAGAACAGTGGTGAGTACAAGAGGGATAATGTACAGCAAAGTGGCAGAAAGAATAAAAAAGGGGGTCCAGTCTGGCAAGGGAGGATTTAGGGGCACTACTGTAGACTAAATCACCATAGTCAAAAATAGGAAGGATCATTTTTAGGACAATTTCTCAGCAGGCAGGGAGCGGTATACTTGCTTTATTTCTGTACAAAACGTCAAGCTTAGGGTGAAGCTTTTGGTGAATTGCATCAATGTGCACAGAGAAATCAAGATGCCAGTCAAGGCAGATCCAGAAGTACTTAAAGGAGGAGACCTCTTCAATATTAGCACCATCAAGGGTATTAAATAGTAGGCAAAAAGTACGTTTGGCAAGCCTTTGACGGGTACCAAACTTTTTTGGCATTACGAGACTGTTGGTTATCCTTGAAACAGCCCTGCATGTTGTCAAAATCCAAGTAAGTCGAGAGGTAAGGTCACGGGGCGAGGAGCCAGATGCAAAAAGAACTCTGTCATCAGCACACATAGATGAACACACAGAGGGTAGATCATTTAGGAATACTGAAAAGAGAATACAACCCAGGGTAGACCCTTGAGGAACACCTGAGCTAATGGGAAGTGAAGGTGAAATGGATTTTCCTATCCAGACAGCCTGAGACCTGCCTTTAAAGTAGGAACAAAACCAACTGACTGAAGAGTCAGAAAGGCCTACAGTTTTAAGTCTGTCCAGTAGGAGGGGATGCACTATAGCGTCAAAAGCCTTAGCAAGATCAACAAAAATGGCAGAAATCATCAGACCTATATCCATACCTGTAAGTATGGAATCAGTGAGCCGAAGGTGGAAGATAGCTGTAGAGTGGAATTTCCTAAAACTAGACTGAAAGGGAGTGAAAAAGGAGGCACTGTCAAGAAAGGAAGTAAGCTGAGATAGAACAACTTAGAAAGGGTAGAAAGGAGTAAAATTGGACAGAAGTTACCAGGAGAAGTGGGATCACCACCTTTACAAATAGGGATGATAATAGCCTGTTTTCAGACATCAGGAACAGTAGCAGAGGAGAAGGAGAGATTCAAAAGTAAGGTAATGGGAAGAGCAATGATGGCAGATGCTCTTTTCCTGCAGGGTGGGTTCACTGCAGTTCTGCTCATTGGCAGACACCTGCGGGGGCTTTGTGGAGCTGCTATTGGCAACAGGGATGACCACACGTTGCCTGGTATCTCCCTTCCTAGGAGTGAGGTAGGTGCACACAATTACGCTGGGAGGGAGGTTGGGATAATAACTGGAGAGAAACTCCTCCATTGGATGCACAATAATGTTGGGCCTGATGCCACCCACGTCCACCAGGCACAATGAAAGAATGGCTCCCACTAACTTACCACAGAAAAGTGATCCCATATCTCCCTAGGAGCATGATGCAAGGGCTCAACAGGCATTACAGAGACTGTGCTGTCTAGGGTGGAGACACAGGACAGGAGATGGAGGAAAGTACCAGCAGAAGTATAGCACGATGGAGAATAAAGCAAGTAACAGAAAAAAAAAAATAGCAAGGGAGAAAAATCATTTGCATGGTATGGCAACAGAGGTGCTATCACAGAGGAGTCCAAGAATGCATGCAGATGTTAAAATTCCACCCTGAGATCAGAAAGAGGGTCTGAATAAATCCTGGAGGTTAGGCATGTGACTTCTAGGAATGGAGGCTACTGGTCACCCAGAATTTGTGCACTCCTCTGCATTTTGACCACGTGCAGCACCACCATTGGCTGTAAAAGCAGACATTCACTCATCCTTCCTGCCAGACAGCATGGTACAGCCACAGTTTCCACACCTGCATGACAGAAAATCCATTAAACCAAACTAACCACCATTAAAATAAATACATGGAGAAGGCTCTGTGGCACCGAGTGATGGGAGATCACCTGGCACACTGGCAAACTGGGTTCATGCCTGAGCCCAGGACAACAGGTGCAGAGGTTGGGGAGGAGGGTTCAGAGCATCCTGAGATGCTCTCCTCCCGGGGAGGGGGGGTCTGAGCCTGCACAGCTCTGGTGCGGCTCCTAGTGGCCCATAGTGCTAGCACACATTTGTGGTGTGGGTGACCATGCACTGCAGGTGTGCTCAGCCAGGACACCATGAGCATGCAGCCATACTGGGAGGGTGGGGCAATATAATCAGAGAAAAAGGCCACCTGATTGACCAGATGATGGCAGCTGGCCTCCCCGTGCACTGCAAAGCCTGGAGGTGTCTAAGCTGTCCCCTGCCATTCTCCATGAGGAAGGAACTCCTGCTGGAAAGTCTCCCCTCCAGGTCATGACCATGGGAGAGGGCCCTGCTCTGATGAAGGAATATGTCAGGTTGATTGGGCATCGGCAGACATGGAGGGCTAGCGAGACAGCGATGAGGGGAGTTTGGTGGCAGTGGGGGCCTTGGCCGCCGGAATATGTGGCCAGCCAAGATGTCGGGGAGGATAAACAGAGTAAGCAAAAAAATAAACCATTGAGAAGGCATGAAACCATTCACAGTAGTCAAAACTCTTGTACTGTAGCATATCAACCCAAATAATTGCACCACCAAGGGAAGAAAATCCTACAAGACGATGACCAAAATAACAAGGTGAACCATGAAAACGATAGGTAAATTTTACCAGCAATTCAAAGCCATTCACACATTTTTTTCCCAGGCAAATGATTGCAATGGACAGAAAGTGCATATCTATCACCAGAAATGCATAATAAACAAAGTTATCAATCAATGCAAAACATGGAAATAACCCAGCAAACAAGAGGTCAGGCAAAGTTTAAGTGTGACATAGTTCAGTCTGGCAGTCAAAAGCACTTGTCAAAAGTTGAGAAGCAATTGAAACCTTAATCTGAAACATCCTGAAAGAAAATTCCAAACATGTTCTAAAGACAAGAATATGGAAAATAACATACCACTTGGAGTTGTGAACCACATGGGAGGGCCTTGGTGTCAGCCAAACCATAAGCTGTAAGATTTATTTGAAAAGAAGAGCCTGTAAGTGATGTAACTCTACTGCAGGAGACAAAATTGGTATGTCATTTGTGTAGAGACAGATCTGTAATTTGAGGCAGCTCTGGGGCAGTTTAAATTGGGCCAGAAAGGGGGACTGTGAGGGAGAAAAGATACCAGGAACTAAAATAGGTGTGGGGGGGTTCTAATTTAATCTAAGGGGCTTGGTGTTTAAGGTCCCAAGAACTTTAAGGCAATCGAGGCAAGTCTATGCAAAATAGCCAGGGATTAAGTTCTATGTGAAAACAAGTTTCTTGAAGCCAGGACTATTGTGCTGAGGGAACCAGTTTATTTATTTTTTTTTTTTATAGCCCCTCTCCCCTGCTGTGGTGGAACTTTTTCAGGGAATCCCTAGACTGTGCTCCCCTAATCCCTCCCCAGGTACCTACTTTGGTGTCGCTTGGAGCTACCTCCATGCTGCCTCGGCCTACCCCCCTGGGTGGGGAGGAGGAGGGAGACTCATTAACCCCCTCCAGTCCATCAGTGTGTGTCAGGAGGTCCATCTGCGGCATCCAACATGTAGCCCAGCTATGGGTTATCTGGGGCAGTCGGGTCCCATCTCCGTCCTCCATGACAGGCTCCTTTTTCCATTTTTCTGTCCCCTCCCACAGGACGTGAGCACGCTAGGGAAACCTAGGGGCGGCGCAAGTCGAGACGTGCGAGCGCTCCAGTCTCTGGCCCATATCCTCCCTCCCTCCCTTCTGTATGCAGTCCTGCTGCACCTCCACCTGTGGTCATCCAGGTGGCGATAGAGCTGTGGGACATGCATCCCATCCCTCCCCAGAGGAGGAGGAGAGCGGCCGCTGGGCGCTCAATCCTCCTCCCACCGGCTGACCCTCCAGCCACCCTAGTCCATTCCCGAACCCGGGTTGCTGGCGCCACGAGCGGTAACCCTACCGCTGCACTGGCGGGCCGGCTCTGGGGAAACCAGTTTCAACAAAGTGTTAACTGGGAGGTGGGTTCACTGCCTTATAAGTCAGATGTAATATGAGCCAGCACTGAGCTGGGATGAAGGGGAGTGAGTGAGTGTGTGGGCTAACATTTTATTTTAACAGTGCAGGTTACCAGGGAGGATGAATGAGCACTTAGAGCACTACCAGGGTTGCACGATATATGCTATGCTGCCTGATGAGGATGAGGGGATGCCTCTGCAGCCACAGCAAGCTGGGCACTGCCCTGAAGAGGCATACTGATGGTCTGGAATGACTAGATGGGGAGGAGGGTTGGTAGATGGCAAAAACTCGAAGTGGGGATGAAGGGGCAGAGGCTAGTATCCAGGACACTGGGAAGTAATCACATGTGGTGTGCTGCAAGACCAGCATGATGCACGACATCCTGTCTATAGATGGCAGGGTGATTACATCTGTGCCACTGAGGGTGGTGGATGCTCTCCATAGGTGGACTGCCAAGCTGGAGTTGCAACTGGAGACACCATGGTGGGGCAGAGAGGTAAGAAAGCAGCTAAAGAGGATGGAGTAGAAGAGGCTATGGATATGGGCACTAGGCCTGGAAGAGTGATTTGAAGGAATGGATAAAGTGGGGAGGAGAATGGCTGGTATGGGGATGGATCAGAGTGGAAAAGGGAAGTAGCAGGCATGTTATCAAAGATAGAGGGTATGAGAGAGCATACTCCAGGATTCAGGGTGCTGCTGACACAATCCAAGGACAACATACCATGCAAACAAGAAAGACAGATAGCACACATCGTCATCCCCACAAATAATTTTATTTATTTATTTAAAATTTGGTGGCCAGGATAGGCACACTGAGCCGGGCCTTGTTTCCAGGTGTGACACGGGGGAAGGTAAACAGCACAGAGTGAAACAGCAATAACAAACTGGCAACAATAGGTGCATGAACATGTACAATAAAATTACAGTACAAGTAATGATTTTAAGAGAAAGACAAAAACAATGTTAAAAGTTTACATGTATGTTGGTTAGGGGCTGGCCAGATTGAGATCTAAAGGAACGTGCCTCCAGTGTCAGACAAGACATTTGTACAGGACCACTGAGGTGTCGAATTCAGAGTACATTGAGTTGTACATTATACAACTGAGTAGGGAAAACAGGACAAATCTGGTAAAATAGCAGGAGGCATGGATCAGACATGGGTTGTTGTAATGTGCAGATGGAGAAGAGGAACAAGTCTATCTGCATAGCCTTACTGTTTGCAGAGAACCATTTTGCTTTGGCTTTTAGAAACTGAATGGGACCTAGCATTTATTTTTAAAAGCACCTCATTTTGGAGTGGGAAACTAGCAGCTAAAAGGGAGCCAGCATTTGCTTTTAAGAGTACCTCATTTTGGAGAGGAAGAAGGGAACATCTGCTCTTCTTTTTGTGTGACTGATTGCTTCTGTCAGCAACGGGTTGGTCCTGCTCACCCTACCCCTCACCAGTTCTATGTGATAACAGCAACCGCCAAAGGGCGATTGCCATTATGGCGCAGTCAGAGTGCCAAAAATCAATTTCAGCACTCTGACTCCCTGGTGCACAACAAAATGGCGCCGGGGACTAGCATTTTTTATGTTTATGTGGGTGACTGTGCCCCCCGCAGCCCCCTACTTAAGGATTCTCAACTCCAGGGGGGTGCATGTCAGGGGGGAATGTAAACAAAATTAAATTCGGGCCGGGTGCAACAAAAACCAACCTGCATCTAGACCCAAACCCAGCACCCTAGCCACCAAGGCCATGAGCTGACCCACTACACCATGGGGTCGTCTCGGCAGCCTACCACAGTACCACCCCTCAAATCCCCTCCCCACCCCTCACCGAGTGTGCTTGCTCCCACCCCCCCTCGCACATACCTGTAGCGACTTCCTGTCTTTACAGCTGCCCACCAACTCCCATCCAGTTGCTGTAGCTCCCAGGTTGCCACTGTGACATGTGTCACAATTGAGTCACCCTTTCAGGGGTCACTCAATCACTGTTGCCCAAGTCACGGTATACCCCCCTCACTCCACCCACCCCTAGCTTCATATTTTCTTTATATGGTGAGACCCTGTGGTATCATTCTTCCTGAACACTTCCTGGTGACAGAGAAGGTCAACTTCTGTCACTACAGCACAAAAGGAAACAGAAGTAAGGGGAAAAAAGAGAAGGAAAAAGAAAAACAAAGAAAAAAATTAAGCAAATAGTTCAAAGAAGCTGCTTTTGAAATGAAGAGCACCAATCTCACAAAATCTCATCATCATCATGTAGGAAATACCTTGCTAGAATGTTCAACTTGGGGATACTACACTATGATGTCTGTGGAGTAGTCATCTCCCAGGAGCACCTCTGGAGGACAGGTTGTTGCCCAGTATGCATGAAGACACATGACCTGCAGGCCCAGATGGTAGCAGCCTGAGATGAAATTGAAACGCTTCAGCAACATTTGACTTGCAGCACTCCATCCCCTCTTCCTCAAAGATTCACAGGACCAGGAGGCTGGAAAGTGGTGAAAGGAGGACATGGGAAACCAGCAAAGAAAAGCATGGGCAACACAACCCGGGACACCCCAATTAGGACAACAAATTGCTTTCAGCTACTAGTAGAAAGGAATCAGTCAGTTTTGCTTAGGGGGGATGCTAGTCTCATCAAAGGGGTGAAGACCACAGCAACCTCAGCAACATCAACAAACAGCAGCAGACCTCAGCAGGACAGTCAATGAACCATCAAGGGGGCAAACAGTGTAGCAACCTCAACAACAAGCAGCAGACCTCAGCAGGTCAGTCAAGGAACCAAGAAGATCCTGATAGTCGGCCACTCCATGATCAGAGGAATGGAATCTAGGATGCACTAGTACTCACAGAAGAGGGTGACAGTCAGATGCCTTCCCTGTACCTCAGCAACAAGAGACAGCGAGTGCATTGGAAGAATTGCAGACAGGGAGGCAGGAGACTTGGGAATACTGGTACACATTGGAAGAAATGATCTGGCGGACCAGATGGTGGAGGATGCAAAACAGAGTATTGAGCAGCTGGGAGATAGGCTTTCAACAACTGCAACCTCAGTAACCTTCTTAGAAGTCTTGCCTGTATGGGGTAAAGATGGCACCATGGAAAGAATCAGACTGGAGGAAATAGACAAATTCAACAACTGGTTGAAGAGCTAGTGCCAGACAAGAGGCTTCCATTTTATCGGATCCTGGGGGAGTTTCTGGGATAGATCACTCTTCAAATGGGATGGACTTCACCTCACACAAGAGGGAACAAAAGCACTGGCCCAGAAGATGGAAGTATACTTGAACCATTAAAACTAATCAGAGGGGAGGCTAAAGCATGGAAACAGAAACAGGTAGTGTATCGTGCCAAACCCTCCCCCAACAGGAAAACTGACAGCAAATACAAGTGCACTAATCACATTAGGACAAACAAAGCATACAAAAAAGGACAATCATCAGAAAAATGACACAAGGAACAACCAGCAGGAAAAAGGGAAACAAAATCGCCCAACAAGAATCATGATGCTAGCTCATGGCAAGGAGTCTGCCTCAATGCTAGAAGCCTAGGCAACAAGTGACCTCCAGGCACTAGTGGCAGACACAAAGGTTGATCTGGTAGCTATTATCGAAAGCTGGGACATGAACAACAATGAATGGAATCTGGCCATCCCAGGCTACACACTGTTTAGAAGGGACAGACAAGTGGGGAGAGGCAGGAGGGTTGCCCTGTATGTGAGGGAGGGCATTGAAGCAATGGAGGATGACAGCACCAAGGCTGGGGGGAGCTTGAAGTCACTCTGGGTCAACTTAGCCAACAATGCAGGAAAGAAATTGCACATGGATGTGATATACAGACTCCCAGGGCAGGGAGAGGGAAAAGATGAACAGTTAGCAGAGGAGTTACAAAAGATGGCTGGTAATGGTGACATAATGGTGGTTGGGGACCTTAACCTGCCAGATGTGGACTGGAATATCCCAGCAGCCAAGAGTTTCAGAAGTCAGGCTTTACTGAACACATTCCAGGACTGCCTGCTGTCTCAACTAGTGAAGGACCTGATCAGAGGGATGCCATCTTGGTCTGATCCTCACAAACCCTGAAGAAATTAAATCTTTGGGGGTGGAAGAACCCTTGGCAAATAGCGATCACAATACAGTCTGGTTTGAAATAACCATGGGTGCTACTAAAACCACCTCAAGCACAGAGGTGCTGTGCTTTCAGAAGGCTGATTCTGGTAGATTGAGGCAGATAGTAAGGGATAAGTTAACAAACATCAGAGACAAGCCAGACATGGAGGAAATAAGGAAAGATGATAAGGGATACCATTCTAGAGACAACAAGACTGCATCAGGACTACAACAAAGAAAAATAGGTTTAAAAAGGCACTGTGGTTCTCCCATCCAGTAAGACAGGCAATCAGGACCAAACAGAGTGCATACAAATGGTTCAGGCGACATAAAGGGGACTGGGAGTAGGAGGATTACACTCAGAAAAGTAAGGAGGCTAGGAAAATAGTGAGGGAGGCCAAGGTGGCAAAACAGCTGCAAATTGCTCATGGAGTTAAATCAGGGAGAAAACCTTTTCTGCTATATCAGCAAAAAAAGGAAGAAGGGGAGGAATTGTAAGGTTAAAAGTGGGGGATGAGGCTCTGTAGAACAGTGGACAAAAAGCTGATGCCAGAAATGAATACTTTAGCTCAGTATTCACGAGGGAGAATCAGAGCCCACTGCCAGACAGCAGTACCAAAGCCAAGAGCAGAGGGGTTCAGAGAATGTGCACCCAGAAGTTCAACACAGACAGGGTCAGGAAGGGACTTTCAGATATCACACCCAACAAGTCCTCTGGCCTTGATGGTTTACACCCTAGAGGGAACTTGCAGAAGAGTTGGCAGCACCTCTCGTGTACCTATTCAACAGGTGACTGGAGTCAGGGGTAGTTCCAGGCAACTGAAGGGTGGCTGACATGGTGCCATTGTGCAAGAGTGGAGACAGGGAAGATACAGGTAACTATAGGCCAGTCAGCCTTACATCAGTAGTGGGTAAACTTATGGAGGCCCTTATCAAGCAAGATCTAGTGGAATATCTCAGAGTAAATCAACTCCAGAACTACAAACAACACAGGTTTGTGATGGGCAGGTCATGTCAAACGAACCTTATTATGTTCTTTGATAAAGTGACCAAGGAGTTGGGCAAGGGGTCATGTGGTGGACTTTCTTTACTTTGACTTCAGTAAGGCATTTGACACAGTCTCGCATAGATGCCTCTTAAAAAGCTAGAAGACCTTGGGGTAGTAGGACAGACAGTAAAGAGGGTATGGAGTTGGCGGAGGGACAGAAAACAAGGGGTGGTAGAAAATGGGGTGAAATCTAATGAGAGGTAGGTCACTAGTGGGATATCTCAGGGGTCAGTTCTGGGGACGGTCCTCTTCAATGTATTCATTAGTAACATCAGTGAGAGCATAAATGGCAACATCACCCTGTCTGCGGATGACACGAAACTCAGAGGAAGAGTGGATAGTGTGGAGGGAGTCAGACAACTGCAGGAGGACCTTAAGAAATTGGAAAGATGATCACAAATATGGCAATTAAACTTCAATGTTAAGAAATGTAAGGTGATGCACCTGGGTACGGCCAACAACAAGGAAGAATACTGGCTAAATGGAGTCTAGCTAAGCTCCTCTACTGAGGAACGTGATCTGGGAGTCATCATTAGGGAATCATAGCAATTATACATAAAACATCATATACCACATACAATACAGTCATGATATAGTCAGCATCTACTTAATACAATTACATGGAACTTGAGACAATAAATATTGTTTTAACATCTTAAAATTCATAAGAAAGTTTGCATTCCGAATAAGGGAAGGGAATTCCACAAAAGGAGTGAAGAAATAGAGAATGCTCATGACCCAAGTTTTTGCTTACACATTGGGGTTTCCAGAATCAGGCCATTTGATGGTCTGAACTTAGAAGATATTTTATGTTTTGTGAGAAAGTCAGCTAAGGGGAACAAAGACTTTAAAAAATGCCCTGAATGTTAAACATCCTAATGAATTTTCTGTTTCTAGATGTAAAAGGCACCTGTCCAAACCAAGGTACAATTCACAATGATGTCTGCGATAAGGAACAGACAATATGAAATGACAAATGTCATTATAAGTTACTGTTCAATTATGTAACTCCTTTTTTCCCAGATTGTGATACAAACATGCCCCATACTCAAGGTGAGTGAGCGAGGTTCCTACAGCAACAGACTTTCTTGTTTTTTCAGTAAAATGGCTTTTAAATCCGTACAACAACCCTATTTTTTGATTTACCAACCTACAGAGTATGGTAACCTGAGGAGAAAAACTTAGCACAGGATCAAGTAATACACCCAGGTACTTAAAAGTATGTACTTGTTCAATGATTGTCCTGGCTGAGTCATGAATCAATAATTCCAAACTATCCCTTAACATATAGCTAGTAACAAATAACATTGTTTTTGTTTTTTTAGAAGTCAAGATCATTGAATTATCTGCAAACCAACCACATATTACATCGAAGTCCTGTTCTAAATAGGATGTACTATCAATAACCAATTTGTCTTAATAAAATAAGATCAGGTCATCTGCATAAAGAATTGCATCACATACTGTGCAGTGTGATGGTGGTTGGTTTACAAATAATGAGAATAGTAAGGGTCCCAATATGGACCCCTGTGGGACTCCATAAACAATAGGGGCTTCAAATGACGCAGCTGTACCTAAATATGCCACTTGAGACCATTTGGATAAACAGTTCTTCAATCATTCAACTGATGCACCAGAAAAACCCATTTCCAATAACTTATAGCGAACCAACTCATGTTCAATCATGTCAAACACCTTGGTCAGGTCCACAAACACTGCTCCAGTCAGCCTACTTTCAAATCCCTTAAAAATGGTGTCTGTGAACCTGACCAAGGCCATGCCCTTAACACAGTTTCACCAAAAACCATGCTGTTGTGAACACAGCAAATCTTGATTTTCCAAATACTCAGTTATCTAGTTAACTACTATCTTTTTGATTATTTTACTTAATGGAGTTAACATTGATATAGGCCCAAATCCTCTAACAATTCAGCATTTGGCTTCTTTGGCACCGGCATGACCCTTGCTTGCTTCCAGCAAGATGGAAATTGTTCAGTAATGATTGAGATCTTCAAGTTCCTTAAAGGCATCAACAAGATGCCAGAAGCACAGCTTTATACTAGGAACATCAGTTCTACTACAAGAGGGCACGAGTGGAAATTGAAGGGTGGAGTGTTCAAGAGGGACATCAGAAAGTATTACTTCTCAGAGAGGGTGGTGGAACCTTTGAATAGATTGTCTCCTGAGGTGGTGGCTGCAAATTCAGTATCAAGCTTTAAGCACAGGTGGGACAAGTATTGGGAACAAACACGTGGCACTGGCAAGGGCAAGGCTAGGTGTCTAGGAGGACAGAACACCAGTGCACAGTAGGTCCCAGGATACCTCATTTGGGTAGACTCGATGGACCACAGGTCCCCTTCTGCCATCATCTTCTATGTTTCTATGTTTTTGTAGATGCATGACTCTTTAGTGAAGTGTTTCAGTAAGAGTGGTTTGAGAGAGTGGAAGGAGGAACAGAGACTGATGAGAAGAGGAGGACTGTTCCAAAGTGTAGTAAGACTGATAGAGGAGAGGAAGCAGACTGGCCAACTACAGATTAACTGTGAGGGATATGAAAAGAACAAGCCTCAGATGAACAGAGGGAGTAGGAGGAACGGATGGCAGGGCTAAGGAGAGGTAAGTTGGAGAAGTGGCAAGACAGTTTTTGGCCATGAAGAAGAAATGATGTGAGAGACACTGGGCCACAATAGCGGGAAAAGAGAGATTAGCATATAGAGAGCAGTGATGGTTAAGAGATGGAGCACTAAGGGCAAACCAACAGAAGAAATGAAAAATGGGATCAAGCCTTGCAAGTGTAGACTTTGAGGCAGCACGGTAGACTACATCTGCATAGTCAAACACTGGCAAGATCATCTTAAAGATGATCTCATGGTGGACCGGGAAAGGAAGACATGATTTCTTTCAGTACAGCATACCAAGCTCAGGACAAAGTTTCTTGAGTATGGTGTCAGTATGTGTGGAAAAGCTAAGATTCTGATCCAGCTATACACCTAACTAATATGCCATATAGAGTTGAGAAGACAGTAGAGCTGGGTGGAATGGGAAAATTTAGAATTTGTGGAAGTTTGCCAAACTTCATGAACTTCCGTGAATTTAAGTGGAATTTTGACGAAATTATGGAGAATTGTTAAAATTGTGTGATTTGGTCATAACTCTACCATCTTATAAGCTAGAGCTATTAAAGTTGGGTAGGCACACACCTTGGGAGGAGGGCAACACACTTGCCAAATATCATGATATTCTGTTTAACAGTTTCAAAAGTTTAAGTGTTCAAAGTTTGGCAATTTATTTTTTGTGCGCAATTTCATTAACTTTTTTATCTGCATATACCTCAACCGTCTTTTAGTTAAGAGATCTTAAATTTGGCATAGTTCCCTGATGATAGGTGTTCTAACAATATGTCAGATTTCATGACACTATGATACATCGTCTCAAACTTATATGTGCTCTAAATCTGTCATTTTATCTTTTGCGGGAAATTCTGTGAAACAAATTTCACCTGCAGATAACTCAGGTACCTTTGGAGCTAGATATGTGTAAATTAGCAAGAATAACCTTTTTGTAATGCTTATAGAATGTTCTAAATATGGAGAGAAATGCATAAGAGAATTTTAAGTTACAGGGGTTCAAAACTTTACTATGTAAATATCTGTAAAAGTTTGTGAAAACTCTCAGAAATGTGAATGTGTGTAGCTTTTCTGTTCTCGAAAGCATAGACTTAACATTTGACATACATATCCAGAGTCAGTGTATCCTGGTGTCTAACACAACTGGATACATTGGTTTAGCAGTAGAAAACATTATTGGTATCATTTTATTACATATTTATGGGAGCATATAGGTGAAGCATTCAGAATTCTTTTGTGGAATTTGACATTAACAATGCATGTATCACTTCTTCATTTGATAAGTTGGGCTGAGCTTTATCCTGTCCTGCTATTCCTCTCTCGGTGGCTATCCCCCCTCTGCCCCTTTTGGTATAGCCAGATTGACTCAGTAGAACTTTTGATCCCACTGATATCCTCTTTGTTCTTTATAGTGACAACCGCTCTTAAAACGTGAGTCACCTACTCCTTTTCCTATCAACCTACCTTGTTGGAATAGACAGAATTCTTCCTTCCTGCTTCCCCAGACAAATGTCTTCCCCCACTACATCTTTTTGAGTTCCTCTACATCCCAGACCTGCATGTACATCAGGCTCCCTGGATCATAAATGTACTGGATGTGATCCTTAAATATCCTGCATCCAAGTTGGAATTGACATTATGTGCTTCCTTGCACTAACCTGGGGGTCTACCACTGTTGTGCTACCCAGCTCAACTGTCCATTTCTTGGAGAAATTGTGCCTCTTATTCCTGAACCTGCTGACACCCTGCAGTACCTGCCTTTCATACCCCTATCTTTTAATTAGAATCCCCCCAGATAAGGCTGAATGAAATTAGCAAATTACAGTTTTACAAACGTTTCATGAAATTCTACAGTTTTCACAAAGGCTCCAGGAATTTAACTTTGAATGCAAATGTTATTTTGCAGTTTCTAGAAGCATGCACTTAATAAAATTGACACACACAGTCTCATTATAAGGTCTAAGAACCTACCAAATGGAATGGTATTGCATTCTGTATTGTTAAACTTTCAGGGGGTTATAAATGTGCAGTTTACATTCTTGCAAAATGTAATTTTTAAATGTTATGAAAGTTTAACTACTTTTAATTCAATCCCATTTAAAGTTGTGAATATGAAGTGTTTTTTTCAGAAATGACCATGTGATATAGTAGTTTAAATGTTTCAGCTCTTGTTAAATTTGGATATGTTGCTTTAAAATCAGAGGGGAATAACTGAAATGTAAATTTTGGCTGCATGTTTGGCAGGCTATAACTTAGTCCCATTTAAACTAGAAATCTGAAGCTACGTACATATACAAAAGTAGTGATAACCTGTATATCTGTCAATCAAATTTGATAACATTTCAATGAATACTATAAAAAGTATACAAAAATTACAGAAATCAGAATTTTGGCAAAATGTTTGGCTACCTATAACTCAGCTCTCATTAAAAGCTGGAGTATATACCAGTTTGGATGCTTCTCTGAATTCTGACATTGTGGAAAAAGTTGGACAAGAAATGTTAAAAATTATCTCAAAATAATTGAAAATTAAATTTTGATTAAATGTTTGGTCACCCATACCTCTGTTTATACTCCAAATCTGCTGTTATTTGAATGCGTACGTTGGAATTTATAGTGAAATGACAAAACTGTAAAATGTGTCAGAGTTCCACAGAATATTTGCGCAAATCCTGAGAAATTCTGTAGAATTATAATGGTCATTCTACGGACATTCCGTAGGTGGAATTGTATATTCTGCACAGCTCTAGAAGACAGGTGTATGTTGTAGCCTTGGTAATCTTTGTCTAGTGTCAAATGTAAAATAGACTTTTTTTTGGCATTTAGTGAGAACTAGTTTGCATGAAACCAGTGCCGGACAATGTCAAAATCACACTGGAGTGAGGATTCCAGCTCAGGGATCAAGACACCTGAAGCAAATTGAACTGTATCATCTGCATATATGTGGAAAGAGACACAGGTGGAGGGAAGGTCATTTAAGAAGATGAAGAAGAGAACTGATACAAGAATGGAGCCCTGGAGGAACACTAGACTTGATGGGGAGAGGGGTGAGTAGAGCATCACCAACTTGGACCGACTGGATCTGATCTGTAAGGTAGGAACAGAACAACCTGACTGCCAGGTCAGACAGACCCACAGTACCTAACTTATCCAAGAGAAGGGATAGGCCACTGTACCAAAGACCTTTGCAAGGTCTATGAAAATGGCCACAGTGAACTGACCCTAATCAATGCCTTTCAGCACAGTCTGTGAATTGGAGGAGGGAGGAGATGGTGGAGTGGTTCCTGCAGAAACCAAACTGAAAATGGGAGAAAAAAGGAGATCATGTGATGCAGCAGACTGTGTAGCAGCACTTGGGCCTGGCTCCCGCTTCTCAGGGTGTTTATTTCAAGTAAACAAATTCCTAACAAGAATTTAACAATCGTTAATCCAGGACTTTAGGTCTAGATCTTGCTGCTGGAGATTCGGGCTGAGAATGGAAGCTGAAATGAGAGTTGCGATGCTCCGACATACCCCGCCTGTCTCCCTGGAGAAACCCGGTAAAAGAAGTAAGGCCCAGACGACATGGAGTGGTAAGCAATCTACTACCATGGCCTCCCACAGCTCAATTTCAGATGCAACTCCCCTCACTCTACAGTTGTTTCTAAAAGAAATGCAACCATTTAGAAAGGATTTGAAATCGGTGGCTGCTGAAGTTAAGCAAATGTCAGGGGCACTCGAAGATCTTTCGATCAGAATGGCAGATTCAGAGGCCGGCCTATTTCTGGAGAGAAAGCAGACCGTATTGATAATGTTACAGTAGAAAATCAACAGCGCATCAAGAAATTGGAACAGAAAGTTGAAGATCTAGAGGGGAGAAGCTGCAGAAATAATATTGTGGTTTTGGGTATTCCGGAAAAAGAAGAAGGCAATAATACCCTCCTGTTTGTACAGAAGTTAATTGAGAAGATCGCTGACCCCTCTCCCTTTGGAGCCTCCTATATAATTGAAAGGGCTCATAGAGTGTTACGACCGATGCCTGCCACTGGTCAACCACCCTGACCTTTGATATTTAAATTTCTCAACTTCCAAGAAAAGCAATTCCTTCTTGCCAAAATTAAGGAGTTAGATCAGGTGCTCTGGGAAGGAAACAAGATACGCATCACTCAGGATCTCCCGGCTAAGGTGAGGCAAAGGAAACATAGAAACATAGAATTTGATAGCAGATAAGGACCACTTGGCCCACCCAGTCTGCCCATTTCCCTACCTAATAGATAAGCTGCAGATCCTAGTTAACCAGCAGCCTACTTCTTCCTACCCCAACCCCCTAGAATTGCCTTATGACTGTCCCATGCATGCTTGAATTCCACCACTGTTTTTGACTCCACAACCTCCTCTGGAAGGCGTTCCATGCATCCAACCCTCTCTGTGAAAAAATACTTCCTTTAAATTACCTCTGAGCCACCCCCATCTTCAAATTGTGCCCTTGATCTTGCACACCCTTTTTTGAAAGATGCTACCCTCTTGGACTTTGTTGATTCCTTGAGGTACTTGAAAGTTTCTATCATGTCCCCTCTCCTCCTTTCCTCGAGGCTATTCATATTAAGCTCCTTAAGTCTGTCTTCATATGTCTTCCAGTGCAGACCCTGCACCATTTTAGTTGCCCTCCTCTGGACAGCTTCCATCCTGTCTATGTCTTTTTGGGAGATTGGGTCTCCAGAACTGCACGAGTACTCAGATGGGGTCTCACCAGCTGTCTGTACGGAGGGATAATAACTTCCTGTTTTCTACTGGTGATGCCTCTCCCTATGCATGCCAGTATCCCCCCAGCCCTCCTTGCTGCCTTCTCACATTGCTTGCCCACCTTTAGGTCATCTGATATGACTACCCCCAGGTCCTTTCCATTTTTGTTGTTGTTAGTATCTCACCCCCCATTGTGTACTCTTCCCCTGGGTTTTTGTTTCCCAGGTGCATTACCTTGCACTTCTTAGCATTGAATCTAAGCTGCCATACATTTGACCATTCCTCTAACCATGCCAAGTCCCTTCTCATCCTTTCCACCCCACCTTGTGCATCAACTCTGTTGCAGATCTTTGTGTCATCTGCAAAGAGACATACTTTTCCTTCCAGTCCCTCTGCAATGTCGCTTATAAAGACATTGAAGAGGACTGTCCTACTACTGAACTCTGCAGTACCCACTGGTACCCCCTTTCTTCAGAGTGGACTCCATTTACTATTACTCTCTGTGTCCTATTCTCCAGCCAATTCTTTACCCAGGCTGTCATCTTGGGACCCACTCCCAGGCTGGATAACTTGTATATTAATCTTTGTGTGGGACTGTGTCAAATGCCTTGCTAAAGTCTAGGTAGGCCATGTCCACAGCCCCTCCCTGATCTACTACTTTGGTCACCCAGTCAAAGAAATCTATCAGATTTGTCTGGCATGACCTTCCACTGTGAATCCATGCTGCCTTGGGTCCTGTGCCCTCTGGCCTCTAGATACTCGACAATTCTTTCCTTCAGAAGTGATTCCATCATTTTCCCTACCACTGAGGTTAAACTAACAGGTCTGTAGTTTCCTGCTTCTGCCTTGCTCCCACTTTTGTGAAGGGGAATCACATCTGCCCTCCTCCAGTCCTCAGGTACCACCTCATCCACCCATGATTTGTTAAAGAGGGTAGTCAATCGTGTCACTAGTTCTACCCTTAGTTTCTTTAGAATTCTGGGATGAATCCCATCAGGCCCCATTGCTTTGTCCACCTTCAGTTTTAAGAGTTCTTTCAGAACCCTTTCTTCTGTAAATGGGCTGGTATCAACTTCTGTATCCAGAGTGTTTCTACTGTTTGTTTTAGGTACCTCCCCCTCTTCCTTTGTAAATACTGAGCAAAAATATTTGTTTAGTATCTCTGCCTTTTCACAGAGATAGGAATACAATACAATGGAATGGAACATAGCCCCAAGGAGGGCTATGTTCCATCCAATTGAAACAAAGCTCATTGCTGCGGGCATAAAGTTTAGAATGGGGTACCCTGCTCGTTTCCAGGTTATGATCTCGGGTACCTGGTTGTCCTTTGATGAAATTGAACCCGCTTTAAATTCGCTATGGTAGGAGATCCCTGATCTCTTTAAGTCACTATGGGAAAAACTACCGGAGCTTCTCTGTGTTTGGATGGAAGGGCTGCAAAGCAAGCTTAATTTGACACTTAAGATCTGTTGAGACCATTTCTAATATCTTTGTACATGTTTTCAATACATCGTGGATTTGAGGGATGTTTATTTTCTTTTTCAGCAAGACTGGAATTGTAGATTTTCCTGTGGGTTTGTTTGGGGCGCTGCATACCCTCACACTTTCTTTTGGCTCCCCTGCCACCAGATGGGGTTATTTCCTGTAATGATAATCACCTCTGTTATTCATGTGTCTTTAATCACGAGGGTGGGTGTGATATTTAATAATTGTTTGGTTCGGGTTAATGTTAATTTTTTGCAGTTAAATTGGAAGTGCTGCCACACGATCTTTCCAGTAGATGGCACTCTCCACTCACATATATTGGTAGAGATGACGATCATCTGTCTGCGGAGGTCACCTCGGCATTTCAATGATATGCTTTACAAGATCTCATCTGGTCTGGCACAGAGGGGGCAGGACACGGAGAGATGGAGAAAGTCTATTTTTACAGTTTTAGGGGGCTTCCCTATGTGACCCCATATAAATAATTAGGGGAGTCTGTGAAAGTTTCTGTATGGTCACACGCATCTGTGTAATTTTGCTTTTTATATTCCTAGGTGCTTGGGATTTATATACAGTTAGCGTCTACAGTCCAGATTATAACAGTTATTTGTTCTAGTTCCTGGGTGGCAGGAGGGGGATCCCTTGAGACTGGCGCAGGACTAGTGGTACTGCGTGCCAATGATAGGAGGGAGAAGAAGTTGGGATTGAAGTAAGGAGGATGTTTTCTAGTTTTAATTTTTGTTATCACATATTGGGAAAGGGAGGGGGATGGTGGGGAGGGGCGGTTATCTGCTAGGATCATATTAATGCTGAGACTACCAGAATTTGGGTTTTCACAAGATTCATGGTTCAGGAGTTGGAGACCGTGGCCCCATTAATCAGATGTCATGGCTAACAGTGTATGTTTTGCAACATGGAACATTAGAGGGGGCAGAAAGAGGAGGAAACAATACCAAGTGTTACATCACTTAAAGTTACTGAACATAGATATTGTCTGTCTTCAGGAAACACATCTGTTGGATGCGTAAGTGTCCCAGCTTCGTAGGCAGCAGTTTGACCAATTTTTCAGTGCAGAAGGAACCACAAATAGCTGCGGAGTAATGATTCTCATTCGTAGGACAATCCCATTTAATCCCATTAATGTTTTCAGGGACCCAAGAGGCAGATATATTTTTGTTCAGGGCTTACTTTACAATAAAGAAATAGTGGTGGGTAGTGTATATGGACCCAATAATGATACACCTGAGTTTTTCACCCAATTAACACAAGTTTTACAACCCCACCTCTCCATACCTATAATCATAGGGGGAGACTTTAATCTAGTATATGATCCGATTTTGGACCGATCGAATCCACAGAAAATGGCTCTTTCTCCCACCCAAAGGGCATTTCGGGAGTTTCTCGAACAGACCGGAATATGCGATATCTGGCAGATTGTACATCCCGGGGACAGAAAATTTACCTTTGTTTCCCCAGTTCACTTATCCTCATCGAGGATCGATTATATATGCTTCTCCCACTCTCTTATATCCGGAACACTGGATTCCTCGACTCTACCAGGGACCCCTTCAGATCACTGCATTGTCTCCTGCTTGGTCTCAATGACTTCCCTCCCAAAACGAGGTTCCAGGTGGAAATTAAATGATTTATTACTAAAAGATGCTCCTCTTAGCAAACAGATGCAAGAGCAGATCGATATTTTTTGCCAGTCCAATAATGATTCCCAAGGTAGGCCAGACATATTGTGGGGGGCCTTCAAGGCATACCTCCATGGGGTCTTGATCAGCATAGCCACACACAGGAAAAAGACTTCCAATCATAGATTGGCCCATTTGCTCTCTCACATTAAGATGCTGGAGGAAGATCTTTCTTTTGCTCCCCGGCAGGATCTAATCAAGCTGAGAGCTGCATACATGGAACTCCTTCGTGAGAAGGCAGATTATTCCATTTTAAAAACCCAAGCTTCGTATACTGACCAAGGGGAAAAGGCTGGTCAATTATTGGCACTTAGGGTCAAACAAATGGAATCATCTCACTATATTACCTCTATACTCTCCTTGCAAGATGGCTCCCTTAAAACACATCCAGAAGACATTATAAGAGAGTTCACCAGTTACTATAAGGACTTATACAGCCCCATGAAGTCCCCCCCCCACAATACAACAATTGCAGGCTTATTTACAGGATTCTGATCTACCCCGGCTTTTGCCAGAACAACAAAATAGACTTTGAGCACCGATAACTGCTTCGGAAATTGCCGCGGTTATTAAAGACCTACCACTGCACAAAACCCCGGGCATAGATGGGTACTCGGCTTTATTTTATAAATAATTCCAGACTCAATTAATACCAATGCTTCTCTTCCTATACCAGTATATTCTATCGGGTGCAGACGTGGATCCATCGTTATTCGAGGCCATGATTGTCCTGATCCCTAAAGCTGGCAGACCTCCCAATTGTGTAACTAATTACTGTCCTATATCGTTAGTAAATCAGGATATAAAAATCCTGCCCAAATTGTTGGCCATTCGACTTGAAAAGCTAATGGACACTCTGATAGGTTCAGAACAGGCCGGGTTCCTGAAGGGCAGATCGCCAGCCGATCATTTAAGAACCCTGTCGCATGTCTTCTCTGTGTCCAGGGATGCACCCTACCCTGCGGCGCTGGTCTCCCTGGACTCAGAGAAGGCATTTGACAGGGTACATTGGGACTATCTTTTCCAGATGTTAGAAGCCTTTGGTTTTCCAGCTGATTTTATAAGCTGGATACATGCATTGTACAAATTACCATCTGCGAGAGTTTCAGGAAACAGGGTGATTTCCAAAAATGTTGCTCTTTTTTCTGGTACTAGGCAGGGATGTCCTCTATCCCCACTACTATTTAATCTCTATCTTGAGCCATTAATTAGAATATTACAAAGCTGCCCAAATATTCAAGGAATTCCTATTTACCCCTGTGAGATAAAGGTCTCAGCATACGCGGATGATCTACTTCTCCAAATTGCTAACCCCGGTTCATCTATACCATATATGCTGGATATCATTGATACTTTCGGTAGAATGTCCAATTATAAATTAAATATTGGTAAAACAACAGTGTTTCCACTTAATCATAGGCTTTTCAGATCAGATATTGCAACTTTTGGGCTTAATTGGAAACAAGACTCCCTCAGATATCTTGGTATAGAGTTGTCCCGTAGTTCCAAACAAATTATCAGGTTAAATTTGGATGTTTTGGTAAATAATATAGCTCAAGATTTAAATAGATGGGTATCCTTATCTATTTCACTATGGGGAAGAGTAAATTTAATTAAAATGAACGTGTTCCCATGCTTACTATATCCTCTTTCCATGCTTGATATCTAGCTCCCTTTATCCTGGTTCAAGAAACTACGATTGCTGTTTACTAAATTTCTCTGGTTAAACAAGTCTCACCATATAGCCTATCATACTTTGACAGCCCCTAAGAATAAAGGGGGTTTGAGGCTTCCTAACGTGTGTCTTTACTTTTGGGCATCGCATGTAATAAGTACATGTGATGGATATCTCAAGAGTATCTACACACAACTCCTGCCTGGCTTAAAATTGAGCTGGCATTAATGCAGATGTCCGGGTTAAGTCCTGAGGTACTACTACACATTAGGGAGAGTCTTCTCCCGATAAAACTCAAAAATACGACAATTTCTACATCTTTAAAAATACACACGCAGATTTCCCAATTCCTCAGGTATGATTACACTAAAGATCTTAATCAACTGATAGTAGGCAATCTTAACCTCAAAATAGCGGGCAAACCGATTCTCCAATCCTGGTTCCCTTTATTAAAGGATTTGGAGATTTCAGGGTTGATTAATGATCATAACACTTGGCTTTCAATCCAGGAAATCACTGCCAAATTTGGTATTTCTAATAAATATACATTCAGACTAATTCAACTCAGGCACGCATTGGTACGATCATTTGGTCACAAACCTGGGATTGGGCATCCTATTCTGTTCCGTAATGAATTACGTAAATGGAGTGGTGGCCCTAAGGCGATATCCAAAATTTACAGCATATTGTTCCTTTGGAAGTTTCCTGACTGTTTTGGACCCTCCGGTCTATGGGAATCATTTTTCCTGGACCGGAATATTAACTGGATGACTATTTGGCACACCTGCCATCATTTCATCAAACAGGACAGATTAAGACTAATGCAGTTCTCTATTTTACATAATGCTTGTTATACTCTTCACAAACTGGTTAAATTGGGTTTAAAGACTACCAGTTTATGTGTAAGATGTCAACAACAGGAAGGAACCTTATTGCATATTTTCTAGACATGTCCAAAAATACTGCCTTTGTGGAACAATATTAAGCAGCTTGTGGATCCCCTTCTGGGTCTTAAGGACTTATTTACTCCCGAAATTTGCCTCCTGGAGGACCTTTCTGGTATAAAAGTTCATAATCGGAAATAATATATAACTCTCATCGCTATGTCCATTAAGAAGTTGGTTCTACGACATTGGCTGGACCAGCAGGAGATTTCCTATAGTGAATGGTTAGCAGAAATCCTGAAAAATCTACGCACTGAGAAGGCTATTGCTAATTTGAGCAATACTATGATTACATATAAAAAGATATGGGACCCCCTCTATGCCCTCTACTCACTTTAGGATAGGTTTATATCCGGTATGCTTTAGCAACTTCCTTAGATGACATTGAGGGGATAGATCTCAACAGGTTACATTACTTTCTTATTGTCCTAGCAGATAGGGTGTAGGGAATGCTTGGGAAGGGATGGTTGGGTTTGACGGGAGGGGATATAGCAGACTTAAGACTTATAAATGTCTAATGTAAATGGTTTGTATGTACTTACAGTATGTCTGCGTTGTTGGTATTGTGGACAAAAAACTAATAAACTTTAAACTGCAAGAGAAAAAAGAAGTCAAGGTAGGTAGCTAGCTGGGAGAGAACATGTTTGTCCTGCACCTTAGACAGGGCAGGGAGGAGCAAGAGGGTTCTGTAGTTACCTGGGGAAGAAGGGTCACACCTTTGAGAAGGAGGACTTTAGCATGCTTCCAGGACTGATGGACAGATCCAAATTGAAAAGCAAGACTGAAAAGGGAGACAAGAGGGGTAGCAATGGCTGGCACAGAGAAATGGAGAAGATTAGTATCCAAACCATCAGTGCTGTGTCCCCTTAGCAGAAGTATGAGACAGTAAGGCAGCGGAAGGGGGGTGCTCTGTGGAGACTGGGGAGAAGGAAAATTATGCTGGGGTTGAGAATGAAGAGATGAAGGGCATTTAGGGAGAGACATGGCCGGCAGGAGGTGGAGAATGGAGGGGAGGAGGAGGAACAGCAGAGTGGGCCCAGGAAGTGAAGACATTGTTAAAGGTGTTAGTAACCTCAGTCGGTCAGATATAGGCAAATTTCCTAGTCTGAGGATGGGAGAGATAGACTGCATGGGGGGATGGGTTGAGCAGGGAGTGAATAACTTTCCAGAACCCATCAGAGGATATAAGGTTGTTCTGCAGGTTGTAGGCGAAGTAAATTGATTTGGCTTCCCTGGTGGACTTATTACAGGTGTTACATAGTTTATATCTCAACAAATCCTTCAATGACCCTGAGGCTTTGTGGAAATGCCAGGCAGAATCACAAGCTTTCAGCAAGTCAATGACCTCTGTAGAGATCGAGGGAAGGTTTGACCCATGGACATGAGACCTCCTGAGAGGGGCATGTTTGTCCCATGTAGCAATCAAACTGATTAGGAAAGAGGTTAGAGCAAAATCTATATCAGTGGATGAAGTAAGTGCTGACCAGGCAGTGGCCTGAAGATCATCTAACAGGAATCGGTGGTCAAGAGCCTTGAGTGACCTAGACCAGATATATTTTGTCGGAGCTTTAATGTGGCAGATCTTACAGATGCAGTAAACTATGGGATAGTCACTGAAAACATTCGGTAGTGTTTCTGCAGAAATAATGCAGTGGGGAATTAAACAAGACTGGATCTGGTTCATACCACATTTAATGTGAATAAATATGTTTTTTACATACCAAATACTTGTTAAACAATATTCAATCATTTAAAAAAAATGTCTGCTTTCAGAGGACGCAAAACTTCCCAGCACATTTGACATAACAACCAACACTTTCTCTGGGATCTGATTTTTATCTAGTCATATTAAATGTGGTGCAATGCTGATTTGATCTCATCTGACTTTTTGTGGGGATGACAGTGTACATTATATGCCCTTCTATTTTGTATATGGTCATAACAGTACACTGTTACCAATGGACAGCAGCAACTGGTATGAGCTTTTGGCTGGCCAGGTTGCGAGGACTAACAGACAGCTAAGGCTGGTGAGGCAGAGCTGATGACTGGACATCTGACCTGCCAAGGAGGAGGAGGAAGGAAAAAGACTGAGAGGAGGGGGACAAAAAGGTGGAAGTCAATGGAGACTCTGTTGTTAGTGAAGTGGGGAAAATGCTGGCCCAGAATGGTAGCTTGGCAGAAGGAGTCTGTCTGACTGAATCATAGGTTCAGTGAGTGCTGTCCAGGGCAAGCAATACAGCAAGGGGAAGGAGAAGACTTGTCATCCATGTTTTTTTTTTCTAATTCTACTTTTCACTGCACTTTTGGCAGGGATATTCCCTGTCTCAGTGCTGCTGTGCTTGACACCAGCATTCCCCAGCAGGCTTTGACAATCCCTCCAAAGTGTGGACATGCAATGACATCAGTGCATGGACATGTATGCTTTGGCACATGCCCTGTAGATGGCTGTCACTGCTTTCCCACTGCTGTGTGGTCTCAGTTTGGTGTATCCTGGTCTCCACTGGATGCCTGACCAAGTGTTTGATGTAAGAGAGAGGGTTTTGTTTTTCTAGACCACTGGAGGGCTTTGTTTGACAAGGGAATGCCCTTATACCTAGAATGAGTTGCATCAGTGCCCAGAGGAAGTGGGGTACCTGCCAGGAGAATGGAGAGGGCAGTTAGGGGGATTTAAACTAATGGGCAGGGGGAAAGGACTGGTGCATGGGATCACCATGGGCAAAAGACAGATGCAGGGGATCACTGAAGCAGGAACAGCAGAGCTGTTATGTACAAGGAAAAGAGACCGGGCGGGCAAGAAAGCATGGAGGGGCAAATATCCTCATTTGCATGCAAGAAGACCAACATAAGGACATCCAGCAAAACATGTGAGCTTGAGGGCTGAGTGCATTTCAAAGGTCATGACTTGGGGTTGGAAGATAATGGATGGGACACCAAGACAGAGGGATACAGACTAGTCCTGAGGTATAGGCCTGACAGGAAGGCGGTGGCTCTCTAGTGTCACTGTGGAGGACAAGGGAGGACACTGGGGGCAAACAGTGCCACAGAGTCCATCTGGATCAAGCTAGTGGAAAAAGGGCCAAAAGAGTCATCCTGGGGGGCTGCTACAGACCCACAAACAGCTTAGTGGAGCATGGCACCCAGCTGGTTGGGGAAATTATGAGAACAGTCAAATGGGATACACTGGTTGTCTTGGGGAATTTCAACCTCTTGGGCAGAGACCGGAACCTTTAGAGGGATAAAGATGAATGTCCCTAGAAGTACACATAGGCTGGACATGTACAAAGATTTAAATTGGATACCCCTGGGAGACAAGAGAAATTATCAAGTTTTGATGTTCATGATCAAATACATGATGGGAAAGGTTTCTGAGTACATTATAGAAAATATGCACTTTAAAAACACCAAGCAAGGCCTTAGATCTGCTGATGGCCTAGAATTTTTATTATCAAAATTTAAAACTGTAAGACCAAAAAATCATTTTATTTACAATGGACCTGTATGCTGGAACAAACTACCAATAAGCGTGAGACTCATTAACAGAAAAATCGAAATAGGGAAAGTAAAATATTTTCTCTTGACACAAAATATGTAATAAGTGCAGGGTATTAGTACTTGCTCTTATAATACTTTTCCAACAAGTTACGCAATGTCTTATGGGTTCCTCCACTCATGATGATGGAAAAGAGTTCTAAAATAGATTCTAAGTATCACTGTATGTTGTTGTTTCTGTCTAGGAGAATGAAAACAAATTTGTCTATGTGCTGTATGTTGTAATTTAATTGTGGTGATTTTTATATGGGTATCAAGTGAGGTGGGCGCCTGAATTAAGGCGCCATCCAAAAAGGTGATGCGATGTGGGCGAAAGCCCGAATGGCAAGGGGAAGGGAGTGCGACCGGATGTGGTGGGTGAGCGACCGTAGTGACAGGATGTCGTTATACGTACATGTACCAGGGGGGAACATGGCCTGGGAGGCAGAGGGGTGCGCTGCGTGCGGCCGCCAAGCTGCGCCATGGCATTGGGGGTTGGCCTCTGCTTGTGGTGCTGGGGTTCAGGTTTAGGTCTGGGTCCAGGTGCTACTGTGGTTTTGTTAGCCCAGCCCAAACTTGTAAAATTTTTTGCTTCGCCCCACCCACTACCACCCCACTGGAGTTGAAAATCTCATAGGGAGTGTGGGGCAAAGTCCCCACACAGGGGGGTGGAGGGAGCAGAGCTCCCCCAGAGAAAGCAAGTGTTTTAAGTCCCAGGCACTGTTCTTCCATGCGCCGAGGATGTCAGGGTGGAAAAACTGTTTTTGCCACCCTGACAATGCGATAATGTGGCTCACCGTTTAGCGCTTGCCATTATCGCATAGAATCTTTTATATGTTGTGTATGTACTAAGTATTTGATGTAAAATAAACTGGAATTTTGTAAATGGACCTCACCGAAAATGAGCCCTGGCTCAGTTGAGTTATCCAATTCATTTAAAAGGAATAAAACTTTTACTACTACTACTACTACTACTACTAAAGGCAGAGCAGAGACTGAATTCCTGTCCACCTTCAAGGACTCCTTCCTAGAGCAGCACATCCAACAGGGTGCTAGTCTGCACCACCCTTGACCTTGTTCTCAGCAGTGGGGATGGGGATATTTCAAGAGTAACAGTCAAAGAGCCATTGGAAGACAATCCACAGTAGAACTAGGTGGACTGTTCCATCTGAAATCCAGACCCTCAGATCGAACCCTGAATCCACGGACCCGGATAAATATGGACTTTGCTGCAGAAGACCAGTTATGAGTCCGTGGAAAGCAGGGCTTTTCTTCTGCATGCCATTGCCTGGTCCCCCAACCGAGGGGGGGGCAATATTATTAATGAGTTGGGATTTATTTCTCTTCCAGCCCTGGGGCCCCCCCCACGTTGCATGCCATTGCCTATGCAGTTCTAGCTGGAGGAACATATGGCACCAGGTGAACCAAAGACTGAGGAGAGGAGTGTGGAGATCATCCCAGGAGCCAGAGGGCCACATTAACAGTCATGTGGTGGGAAGATCTGAGCAGTGGCTGCAGCTGATGTGGTCAGTCAGTCAATCTGTGACTCTCGGGTTGACTGTGTCATTGATCTTGTTCTCTCTGTGATTTTTTTCATTGATGGTGGCAGAGTGGAAATCAATTTAGTAAGTAGCAAAGATGGGAAGAAGAGAGTTGTTTGTGAACAGGGCAAGGGCATACTAGCAAAACAAATGTTGACTTGTGCAATCCACAGGAGAGAGAGAGTGAGAGGGAGAGAGACTAGATTACTGGGGGTCAAAGAGAAATGTTATAGTCACAGAAATCAAACATAAAATGTATTCTTGGTTTCATTGTGGCTGTCTGTGTACGGGCTCAGGGCATGGGTACCCTGGCAAAATAAATGTTGACTTGTGCCATCCAGAGAAGAAAGAGAGAGAGAAAGACTAAACTACTGGAGGCCAAAGAGAAATGTTATAGCCACAGTAATCACAAATAAAGTGTATTCTTGCAGGTCTCATTGTGGCTGTCTATGCACAGGGCACGGGCATGCTGTCAAAATAAATGTTGACAATTGGATAGAGTCACACAGGCATGTGGGTGCTCTAAGACCAAGCAATTACCAATAAAAACAAGTCTTGGCACACCTATTTTTAAGGACAAATTAATAATCTTAGCTTTTCGTGTCTGCACTGGTTTGCACTTTATGTCTGCTGTCGCTGTTGTTGTATTTTTATACTAGTAAAGCTAAGATTATTCATTATCTGCCATGTGTGGTGAGTTTTTCTTTTGTCTTTAAAAATAGGTTTGCCAAGACTTGTTTTTAAAAATAAATGTTGATTTGTGCCATCCAGAGGAGAAAGAGAGAGAGGCTAGACTACTGGGAGCCAAATAACAATTTTATAGTCACAGAAATCACAAATAAAGTGTATTCTTGGTTTCATTGTGACTGTCTGAGTACAGGCTCAAGACATTGGCATGCTGGCAAAATAAATATTGACTTGTACCATCCAGAGGAGAAAGAGAGACAGAGAGAGAGAGACTAGACTACTGGGGTCAAAGAGAAATGTTATAGTCACAGAAATCACAAATAAAGTGTAGTATTGCTGGCCTCATTGTGGCTGTCTGTGTACAGGCCCAGGGCATGGGCAGGCTGGCAAAATAAATGTTGACTTGCGCCATCCAGAGGAGACAGAAAAGAGAGACTAGACTACTGGGGGTCAAAGAGAAATTTTACAGTCACAGAAATCACAAATAAAGAAACTAATCTTGGCCTCAGTGTGGCTGTGTAGTGTGTATACACTATATAGGGCAGGAAGGCATGCAAAATAGTGCTTCCATCTATCTATCTGTCTCCTGTTTCTCTCTCTCTCTGTCTCTTTCCCAGCCCACTCAACATGATGGCCGGGCCTGAGCAGGATATGCCACCAGTACAGCCCATCCAGGAAGCAGCTAGCAGTTATTGCTTTTATTTAGCAGTTAGTTTTATTGTCACTTTTATACAAATCATGCATTAAATTGTTTCTGTTGGGCCTCTGTGCTAAATATGACCGACTTTGGCCACGTTTATGCATTTTATCAATTTTTTTTTCAAATATTTATAAATAAACAGAGCTAATCAGAACAAATTAGAACTCTACCATGTTCCAATTCTTATTTAATAAGGGTCAGAACTTCACAGAGTTCTCCCAACCCTAATCCACAACCAGGTAACCTTCTCCTTAGTGACGGTGAAAACTATCTAGACTTCAGCCATCAGGACTAGAAACATTAGAAAGACAGACTTTGCCATGATGAAGAACCCAAGGGTCAAAGGATCAGTAGTGACTGCATGAAGGGGCAGCACAAGTGTTGTTCATTGAAGAAGGTAATTAACGTAGCTGCATTAGAAGTAGAAGGGGTCTTATTTAGGGTTTAAAAAAATAGAAAAGAAAGAAAGTCAGTGTGTGTTCTGTGCTGGGAAGGGTTCTGTATCAGTTTACTTTGCTAAACCAGTAGGAGGAGAGAGAGCTTAATTGGGGGTGTGGCTTAGACACTATAAAAGCTGGTGACTCAAATTACAACTTCCTGTTGCTAGCCTTGCTTGTAGAGCAGAAAGCAGCTAACTAAAAGAAGCTACATTTTCTTATTCATTTAACACATATATACCTTAGCAGGAGTCAGAGTCTGTTGAGATTAAGCAAACAGATACTTCATTAGAAGAAGAAGGGGTCTTATTTAGGGTTTAAAAAAAGAAAGAAAAGAAAGAAAGTCAGTGTGTGTTCTGTGCTGGGAAGGGTTCTGTATCAGTTTATTTTACTAAACCAGTAGGAGGAGAGAGAGCTTAATTGGGGGTGTGGCTTAGACACTATAAAAGCAGGTGACTCAAATTACAACTTCCTGTTGCTAGCCTTGCTTGGAGAGCAGAAAGCAGCTGGATTTGACTGTCAACAGGAACTTCCTGTTTGGCAGTAGGAAGGGAAGGATCATAGAGAAACATTGGTTTTGTCAACCCTAAAGGAAAAAAGTAGCTCACTCTCCCACCCTAGCTGCTGGTGGTCTGACACTGAGCAAGGAAGGAAACTACTGAAGAATATAGGAAGTTACTGTCCCAGAACAGGAAGGGTGAGAGTTGTAAGGAGAGGAGACAGTAAGCATACAGAAAAACAGGAGAGGGGACACAAAATAAGACATGATAGGAGTGGTGCAGTGCAATGGCTGTGGGGCAGCAGTGTGCCAGGAGACATTCTGGAGGCTGCGATGCTGCCCTATTTGCAGGCACCTCTCTGGTCTGAGGGAGGAGGTTGCCTGTGTCCAGGCTGACCTGGCTAGAATTCGTGAAACCTCCTTCCCCACCCAGGGACCACCAGGGCCAATGCCTCTACCTCAGAGGTTGCAAAGAAAGAGGAGAGGCTGGACCAGAGTGGGCTCAGGGAGGGAGAGGGTGGTGGAACAGAGTTGCATCCCTCCAGCTGTACCTCTCCACAATTCATTCGGTCTTCTAGTGGATAGTGGTTCCTCTATGGAGGGACCTGCAGTGGAAACCAAGAAGGATGCTGGAAACCTTCACAAAGGAGACCCACAGAAGGGTGGCATGAGACCCCACAGGGGAAGGAAACAACTCCTGGTGGGGGACTCAATCATTAAGGGGGTAGAAATGGGGGAGGAAGCGGAGAGGAAGTAAGGTGCCTGCCTGGTGCCACGGCTTGAGGACAGGAAGTGATCCTCAGGATCATGGGAGCAGCTGCATGAGGGAGGGAGCTGGATGTCATTGTCCACCTAGGGACAAATGACCTGGCTAGGAATGGGATCAGAGCAGTGCAAGAGGAGTTTGTAGAGTTGGGGAGGGGCCTTAGACAGGTAGCACATACAGTAACCTTCTCAGAGGTGCTGCCTGTCTATGGCAAGGGTGATGCTAGGGTACTCCTCACCAGGGAATTCAATGAGTGGTTGAAAAACTGGTGTGGAGCTCAGGGTTTTGGCTTCATTGGGGACTGGGGAGCCACCTGGAGGGATGCAGACCTCTACTGGTGAGATGGTCTGCATCTGTCGGGGAACCAGGATCGTGAGAGGTTTAAATGCTTCATTGGCAAGCATTTAAACTAGCCAAGGGGGGAGGCACTGAAAGGAGCAGGGAAATCACAGCCTCCCCCCACAAACAACAGTAATTAGTGAGGTAAACACCAAGGTAGAGAAGTCATTAGGGAGCAGGACAGAAGTAAATGTAAAAAAAGGCAAAGGCAGTAAGGACTGGAATGGGGCTAAAAGGGGTAAGACCATCAAAAAGTGGAGGGTGATGAGTACCAATGCCCGTAGTCTGTGTAACAAGCTCCCTGAACTAGTGGCCTTGATGGAAGAGGGCTGCCTGGATATTGTGGCAGTCACAGAAACATGGTGCACAGAGAACCATGACTGGGATGTCAACATACCAGGATACACAATCTACAGGAGGGACAGGGAGGGTAAAAGAGGAGGAGGAGGAGGAATAGCTCTTTATGTAAAGGAAGGGATCAAAGCAACAGGACTAAAGAGTAAATAGGGAGCAGATGAGACACTCTGGGTCACCCTGGAGACAGGAAATGTCACCACAATCTGCATGGGGGTTGTATACAGACCCCCATCTCAGGGGGAGGGAATGGACAAGGAAATGATAGAAGGCTTCCTTAGACTGGCAGAAAAAGGGGAGGTATTGTTGATGGGGGACCTGATTATGCCAGATGTTAACTGGAGCACCTTTGCTGCAGGCACATCCAAGAGCAGGGTCATTCTTGATGCCCTACAGGGGACAAGGCTCAGACAGTTAGTATTGGAACCCACTCGGGAGGAAGCAATCTTAGACATGGTACTCTCAAATGGGGATGGAGAAAGAATCTCAGATTTAGAAGTGGGTAGCCATCTGGGAACAAGCGACCACAAAACAGTGTGGTTCACGATAAACACAGCCATACAATCAAGCCATACAAAAGCAAGAGTATTGGACTTTAGGAGGGCTGACTGGGAAAATGAGACAGTGCCTCAGAAAAGCACTAGCAAACAGGCAAGAAGGAGGGGTGGAGGAACAATGGAGAGCAATCAAAACAACCATCACAGAGGCAACAAGCCTTTGTGTAAAGCAAATCAACAAAACACAACGAAGGAAAAAAACGCTATGGTTCTCAAAAGAGGTGGCAGGGAAGGTTAAGGAGAAAAGGATAGCATTCAGGAAATATAAGGAAACACAGAAGGAGAAGGACAGAGAACTTTATCAGTTAAAGCAGAAAGAGGCTGGAAGGCAGTCAGAATAGCAAAGGCCCAAACCGAGGAAAGGATAGCCAACTCTGTTAAGAAGGGGGATAAGACCTTTTATAGGTACATTAGGGAGCGAAGAAAGACCAAAGGAGGGATACTGAGGCTTAATAAAGGGGAGGGAATGTGGGTAGAGGGTGACAATGAAAAAGCAGGGATACTGAATGAATATTTCTGCTCAGTATTCACAAAGGAAGAGGAGTGGGAAGTACCTAAACCAAACAAGAGAAACACTCTGAAGATGAGGGTCGATACCAGTCCATTTACAGAAGAAAGGGTTCTGAAAGAACTAATAAAATTGAAGGTGGACAAAGCAATGGTGCCTGATGGGATTCACCCAAGAATTCTAAAAGAACTAATGGTAGAACAAATGACACCTCTAACTACTCTCTTTAACAAATCATGGGAGGATTGGGTGGTACCTGAGGACTGGAGGAGGGCGGATGTGATTCCTTTTCACAAAAGTGGGAGTAGGACAGAGGTAGGAAACTACAGACCAGTTAGCTTGACCTCAGTGGTAGGTAAAATGATGGAATCACTTCAGAAGGAAAGAATTGTTGAGTACCTAGAGGCCAGTGGGGCGCAGGACCCAATGCAGCATGGATTCACGATGGGAAGGTCATGTCAGACGAATCTAATAGATTTCTTTGACTGGGTGACCAAAGTAGTAGACCAGGGGAGGGGCTGTAGACATGGCTTACCTAGATTTTAGCAAGGTATTTGATACAGTCCCACACAAAAGATTAATACACAAGTTAGCCAGCCTTGGAGTGGGTCCCAAGGTGGTAGCCTGGATAAAAAATTGTCTAGACAACAGGATGCAAAGGGTAGTAGTAAATGGAGTCCACAGTGAAGAAAGGAGGCTTACTAGTGGGGTACCGCAGGGTTCAGTACTGGAACCGGTCCTTTTTTAATGTCTTTATAAGTGACATTGCAGAGGAACTGGAAGGAAAAGTATGTCTCTTTGCAGATGACACAAAGATCTGCAACAGGGTTGATACACCAGATGGAGTGGAAAGGATGAGAAGGGACTTGGCAAGGTTGGAGGAATGGTCAAATATATGGCAGCTCAGATTCAATGCAAAGAAGTGCAAGGTAATACACCTGGGAAACAAAAACCCCAGGCAAGAGTACACAATGGGAGATGAGATACTGACAACAGTAAAAATGGAAAGGGACCTGGGGGTAATTATATCAGATGACCTAAAGGTTGGCAAGCAATGTGAGAAGGCAGTAAGAAAGGCTGGGGGGATACTGGGATGCATAGGGAGAGGCATCAATAGTAGGAAACAGGAAGTTGTTATCCCTCTGTACAGACAGTTGGTGAGACCCCATCTGGAGTACTGTGTGCAGTTCTGGAGACCCCATCTCCACAAAGACATAGACAGAGTGGATGCTGTCCAGAGGAGGGCAACCAAAATGGTACAGGGTCTGCACCAGAAGACATACGAAGAAAGACTAAAGGAGCTTAATATGTATACCCTTGGGGAAAGGAGGGAGAGAGGGGACATGATAGAAACTTTCAAGTACCTCAAGGGATCAACAAAGTCCAAGAGGTGGCATCTTTCAGAAAAGAGATGTGCAAGAACAAGGGGCACAATTTGAAGATAGAGGAGGATGGCTCAGAGGTAATGTGAGGAAGTACTTTTCCACAGAGAGGGTTGTGGATGCACGGAACAGCCTCCCTGAGGAGGCCGTGGAGTCAAGAACAGTGGGGGAATTCAAGAATGCATGGGACAGACATGAGGCAGTCCTAGTGGGGGGTAGGATGAAGTAAGCTTTTGGTTAATTAGGATCTGCAGTTTATCTGTTAGGTGGGAAAATGGGCAGACTAGGTGGGCCATGCGGTCCTTATCTGCCATCAAATTCTATGTTTCTGTGCAGAGATTTGTATTCCTGTCAACAATAACAGAAAAAGAGGCCAAAACATGACACCATGACTCAGCAGGGATCAAAGGCAACTGATTCTGACTAAAAATGTGCTTCTCCTGTGGCACAAAGGAAAAAGCACAGGGATGGGACATGCAGCGTTCCTGGGTTTGAGACTAACCTCTATATATTTGCTATGATAGAGACATTCAAGTACCTTAGGGGTATAAACAGGGTACAGGAGGGAAGCATATTTTAGAGGAAGCAGTGCACAAGGACAAGGAAACATGATATGAGGCTGGAGGGAGGAAGGCTCAGGGGGGAATGTCAGGAATTACTTTATCACAGAAAGGGTGGTGGATCCATGGAACAGCATTCCAGTGGAGGTGGTGGGGGCTTAAACAATATGGGAGTTCAAGAGTGCATGGGATAGACATAAGGGTACCCTGGAGATGAGCAGAGAAGGCATGCCGCAGATCAAATAGGATCTGGGCAGTCAACACTGAGTAGGGTAATGGGCAGACTAGGAGGGCCTCATGGTCCTTATATGCCATGAGATTCTATGTTTCTATGATCACTAGAAAAAGAAAGACTGTTTCCAGGCAACATAGAAATACGGAGCTGAACTGAGGGACTGCAAAACTAAAATTAAGACAACCAAGGAAGGGCTGGAAGACAGGATAGCAGCAGGAGCTACAGAAAACACCAAAGTCATCCTACAGTACATAAATAGAAGGAGGAAAGGGAATGGAAGGAAGTGACTAGAACTTGAAAAAAGGGGTCGGAGGACCTGCAAGAAAGCTACACGTGACAGCAGAGGTGCTTCAGTGTTCACCAAAGGGTCCCTGGTCTTGGTAGGGGGCTCACTGGGTATGTCCATAACATCAGGGGTAATCACAATGCAGTCATTTGACATCACATCATACATACCCTGGTAGCTGACTACCTGGGAAAGACCAAGCCAAGTAAATCTCAAGGGGTAGATGGGATATACACCCCAGGGAACAATTGTCAGGGCCACTTGAAAAAAATCATTCAGAAGTGCACCCAGACAGGTGTTGAACCAGAGGACTGGAAAGTGATCAGTGTGGTCCTCATCTTTAAGAAGGGTACAAAGTTGGACCTGGGCAACTACATGCTGGTTCATCTGATATTAGTGCTGGGCAAAGCCCTGGAGGCATTTAACAAGAAGAGAATAATGGAGCACTTGGTTAAGGCCATGGTTCATGCTCCCTCTCAATATGGACTTACGATGGGCAGATTCAGCCAAATGAACATAACCTTCTTTCAGGTAACCAGGTGGTGGACAGGGGCAGGGTCCTTAATGTAGTCTATCTACACTTCAGCATGATCTTTGATACTGTGGTGCATGACAGTCTTCTGGACAAAGTAAACCAGTGCAGCATACAAAAGAATACACAAGGTGGATTGCTAACTGACTTTTAGGCAGGAAGTAGAGGGTGATGGTGGTGGACAAGCACTAGCCAGAGAAGAGTACTTAGGGGCATCCCTCAGAGATTCATATTGGGTCACTGCTTTCCATCATGTTCATCAATGATCTGGAACCTGGAGTTTACAGCACACTGCTTAGGTTCATATATGACACTAAGCTAGCCTAGGTGGTAGACTCCTTTGAGGATGGAGACAAACTTCAGGAAGACCTGAACAAGCTGACTGATTGGTCTTATGCCTGAAGACTCAGATCCAATGTAGTCAAATGTAAGGTGCTGCAACTGGAAAGAAAAACAGAGGTAGAGCCTACACATTGTGTGGGACCCCACGTTCTGTAGTCAAGGAAGAAAAGAACTGCAGGGTCATAACAGACCAGGGACTAAAGCAGGATAGGTATTGAGTGGCTGCTGTCAAGTGGGCCAGCAGAATGCTGAGGTGCATCAAAACCAGGGTTGTGCTAATACCTTTTTCCAAATATTCGGATGAATGTTTGGTATTCAGGCATCAGGTGTCCGTTATTGGGGCACATATTGGTATTCAGCTTAAAAAAAGGGTAAGAAACAGCCCCTCAACCCTCCCAAGCCCGGCTTGCTTCAGTATAGAAGCCCCAATCCCCCTAACCTCAGTTACTTCCCAAATCCCCTCCTTCCCCCAGCACCACATTCTGTTAAAATGTAAGTAAACAGGCCAGCCGGCACAACCCGCCCACCTTCACAGCTGACTGCTAACTATCATTACTACTTTACCATTTGTACTAGAAGAAGGCAAGGTGCCAAGGACAAGACCCTCATAACTGACACCCGGCCAATGCACCAGCAGCCAGCCACATGAAGAATATAAGAAGGTGACTTACACATCCCGCCCTCCTGAGTCCATGAACGGTCGCCTTCTTGTGAATGAAGATATTACCCTTCTTGGCTGCATGGTAAAGCCAGCTGATCATGTGATCAGCTGATTTTAATATGCAACCAAGCACAGTAGTATGTTCATTTAAAAGAAGGTGCCTGGCCATGGACAAAGGAGAGCAGGCTGTGTCAGTCACCTTCTTCCATTTTTCCATGTGGCTGACTGCTGGTGTGATGGGGAGGGGGGTGGCTATGAGGGTCCTGTGCTTGGCACCTTGCCTTCGTCTAGTACAAATAGTGAAGCAGTAATGAAAGTCAGTGGCCGGCCGTGAGGGCAGGCAGGTTGTGCCAGCCACCCATTGACTTACATTGTAACAGAATGTATGTGCTGCTGGGGGGGGAAGGGGCACTTGGATGCTACCTGAGGGTGTGGGGACAGGAGCTTCTATATTGAAATGATCTGGGCTAGGGAAGATAGTAGGGGCTGTTTCTTTTTTTTTGTCTGTTTTTGGTTTTTACATAGTGATTTCTGAATAGAGACGAATAGTGCTACTATTCATTATTTGGGATCCACATAACGAATAGTGCATTATTCATGATATTAGGGAAATAATATTCATTGAGTGTATAGTCCTAATCAAAACAAGGGTGACCAGAAGAGAGGGGAATCCTGCCACTTTACAAGGCAGGATCAGTTTACAGATGCATTGCACAGAGATACGAATGGCCACATAATAGCATGCCCATCTGTGGGCTTCCCAAGCTGCTCCTGTGGCCCTATCTCTCTGTGAGCATACCACAGCTAACAGACCACCTGACTGACCCCTAGACAGATTCAGACAACCAATCTGTGGGCTTCCCAAGCTGCTCCTGTGGCCCTGGCTCTCTCCAAGCAGGCCACAGCTAACAGACCACCTGACTGACCCCCGGACAGATTCAGTCAGCCCATCTGCAGGCTTCCTAAGCTGCTCCTGTGGCCCTGGCCCTCTCCGAGCAGGACACAGCTAACAGACCACCCATCTGACCCCTGGACAGATTCAGACAGCCCATCTGCGGGCTTCCCAAGCTGCTCCTGTGGCCCTGGCTCTCTCCAAGCAGGCCACAGCTAACAGACCACCTGAATGACCCCCAGACAGACTCAGACAGCCCATTTGTCGGCTTCCCAAGCTGCTCCTGTGGCCCGGGCTCTCTCTAAGCAGGCCACAGCTAACAGACCACCCATCTGACCCCTGGACAGATTCAGACAGCCCATCTGTGGGCTTCCCAAGCTGCTCCTGTGGCCCTGGCTCTCTCCAAGCAGGCCACAGCTAACAGACCACCTGAATGACCCCCAGACAGACTCAGACAGCCCATTTGTGGGCTTCCCAAGCTGCTCCTGTGGCCCTGGCTCTCTCTAAGCAGGCCACAGCTAACAGACCACCCGAATGACCCCTGGACAGATTCAGGTATGCACTGGATCTCGGAAGCTCGTAGTTTTGAATGCAGCTGTTTTGACTGGACTCCCAGTGGAGGAGCCAGGCACTGATTGGCAGCTTTGCTCCTTGGCTGATATTCCACACCTGGCGCTTCCTGATCTCAGGGAAATCTCTTTCATTGCTGTGTTCTGGACTGAATTTTTGTTAATGTAAATTACATATGTTATGCATCAATTGGTCTTACTTTACCTGCCAGCTTATCTAGTCTATTACCAGCCACTAGTCTAGTCTCTCGGTGTTACTTAGTGCTCTGCAATCTAGTGCTGGACAAACGATATTGTATAGTAGCTGATGTTTGACTGTTTGACCTAGCTACTGAGCAAGACTGCTGCAGTTTTCCATTTCTGCCCTACTGGCAAACCCTGCCCCTTCCCCACGCTGGTCACTCTGCTAATTATTAATTTCTCTGCTTTATTTGTAATGATGTCTCTCTAAACACCTTACTTTCTTATCTGCCTTACCTACAGACCCTTCCCTGACACCCCCCTGCTGCTGCTGTCCTCCTTAGACGTCCTGGTGCCAAAGCACAACCCCCCCATTAACTCCTCTTCTAGCTCTAAATAATTGCCCTGCATTTACCACCTCTTTACTTCATGCTTTGTCCTTCCCCATTGCCTGCCCCCCCCCACTGAGCTTGCTATTGTACTCTAGCTGTATTTAATCCTCTGTGTTTCCCTCCTTGTTCCACAGACAGCCCATCTGCAGGCTTCCCAAGCTGCTCCTGTGGCCCTGGCTCTCTCCGAGCAGGCCACAGCTAACAGACCACCCACTGACCCCTGGACAGATTCAGGTATGCACTGGACTTCCAAAACTCGTAGTTTTGAATGCCGCTGTTTTGATTGGATGCCCAGTGGAGGAGCCAGGCACTGACTGGCAGCTTTGCTCCTTGGCTGAGTTTCCAACACCTGGCACTTCCTGATCTCAGGGAAATCTCTTTCTGTGCTGTGTCCTGGACTGAATTTTTTCACTGACCCCCCCCCCCACCTCCTCACAGTATTAAATAGATTCTTACTCCGCCCCTTTCCTCAGCCTAGCAGCTGATTGGTCACTCCACTGCTGCACATTTTCATGCTATTGGCCTCCCTGTCCTCAATACCTGACTTGACCCACTTTCTCACTGCCTCTTTTTAAAGCAGTCCCACCCACAGGATCACACATTTGCTCTCAACTTTTTCTCCAGCCACTCCATCTAACTCCTCTCAATTACTGCTCCACCTGCCCTATTGTTAGGGACCTCACCCTAATTCAACTATATACCCTTTCAACTATAAACCAGCTAGCAGTTAAGCAGGCCAGCAACACCAAACAAACTACCATGGGGTGCAACCACCTACTACTACTCCTCACTACCTCTTTTGGCATTGCTGGTACCATATACGAATTTGGACCCCTATCTCCCCACTCTGAATCCTCACTGGGTGCAAACTGGAAGAAAAGCATACACATGGACACTACCACTTCTGATAACGATGGTCTCTTTATCCTCCCGCACCTTCCATACACAGTTATCGCCAAGCCAACCTCCCAAACCATAAGCTTAATGGTTAGCTTTCCCCCTAATTTAACACAGGTGTATAGACACCTCCCCCACCTGAAGCGCAGGCGATGGAAGACACGAGGGAAGATAAACATCACCCTATCTACCAGAAAGGTTATCTTTCTGCTACTGCTACTATCTGGCAATGTTCACCTAAACCTTGGACCAACAACCCTTAGGAGCAGGGGGGTCCATACAGTGAACGGCCTAAAGACAGCATCGCTAAACATTTGCAGCCAAACTGCCAAATTTGACCAGCTCCAGGCTTGGATGACCATCCATACCCCTGACATACTCTGCCTAACTGAAACCTGGCTGTCAGGTAGGATCAAAGATGATGAGGTGGCCATCAAAGAATTCCAAGCATTTTGGCTTGATACAATAGGCAGGAAAGGTGGCGGCTGCCTCCTAAATGCCAGAAACTCACTGAGTTGCTCTGTCCTCCCCATCTCCAAAGTTGTGGAGGATTATGAGCTACTAGTGGTAAAAATACGTCGGCCTAAAAGGCAAGACCCTTACCATCACCACAACCTACCTGCCCCCCAAGAAAGCCAAGGAAGGCCTTCCTCTTGTTATGGAAGAAATTAGCGTACTCATAAAGGGCTCAGAACTCATCTTGACCGGTGACTTTAATATTAACTGGTTATGTAAGGAGGTGACACCATCCAGAGATCTAATCACCTCCTACAATCTCATGCAGCTCATAACACACCCCACCAGGCAGAACTACAAGGCTGGTACCAGCACCCTCATTGACTGGGTCTTAGCTAGCTCACCGACTCGATTCTCTGAACTCAGGGTTCTCCCGGATGTGCTGAGTGACCACTCCCCAGTCTCCTTTATATGGACCACTAAACATGCCAAAAGCCCACCCCGCCTCATCAAGAGCAGGGTTCTGCAGAAAGGCAAACTTGGATCCCTCAAATTGGCCCTGTCTGCCTACAACTGGTCCCCCATCAACAAGGCACCTACGCTGGACCAGGCCCTTAGTTTTTTCACTGAGGGCTTCAATTCCATCTGTGATATCTATGCACCATGCACAAAATGGAAAAATTGGGGGGAGGTTAACGGCTGGATTGATGGCAAGCTCCTTTCCCTACTAAAGGAGAGGGATTGCCTCTGAGAAAAAGCCTTAAACTCAGGCAGCAAGCATGACCTACAGTGCTACAAAATGGCTAAAAATCAGTGCACCAAACTTATCAAGCTCACAAAAGCCAACTTCCATAAGACCCAGCTTAACAACGCATGGGGAGATGGAAAGAGGTTTTTGGACAACATCAAGAACATCCTTGGTAAAGATCAAAAGCAGCACCCTAAGATGCTCAACATTAATAACTCATCCTCCTCAGATCCGCTAGCCATTGCTGATGCCTTTAACCAGGCCTTTACAGACCTGTCCTCAGTGTTGCCTCCAGACTACCTTCTGCCTGTGGAGGACCAAGGTTGCGCCAACCTGCTCATAACTAACCACCCAGCCTTCTACTTTAAGAAGGTGATGGTGAAGGAGGCCCTAACGATGGTCAGGAAAGTCCTAGGCAAACCAGATTGGGGAGTGACGGGCTAGACATGAAGTTACTATCTCTCACCCTTGATGTTCTTATCATGCCCATAACAATGCTATTTTATCCTTGGCCCTAGCTCAATTTCCAGAGCTATGGAAGCAAGCCCTGGTAACTCCAGTGCATAAGAATGGTGACAAGGTGCTGGTGTCAAACTACAGGCCAATATCTATCCTCTCTCCACTATCCAAAGCTTTGGAAAAAATCGTGGCAAGTCAACTCACAGAATACCTCAATAAGTACAATCTGCTTTGCCCAAACCAACATGGTTTCAGGCAAAAACACAGTACCACCATGGCACTGCTGGAATACACTGACAATGTGCACAAGGCGCTGGATGAAGGCAAATTGGTGGGGTCCATCTTCATTGACCTCACCAAAGCCTTCGATACCATCAACCACCTTCTACTAGTACTCCAGCTCCAAAGATTGGGTGTGGCACCAAATGCCATGAATTGGTTCAATGACTACCTAACACACAGGAGCCAGCGAGTCAAAATTGGGCAGACGTTATCCAGCTCCAGAGATGTACTCCTAGGAGTCCCTCAAGGATCAATTCTAGGGCCCCTGCTTTTCAGCCTCTTTGTAAATGACCTACCCGCAGCCCGTGACACCAAATTTATTCTGTATGCGGACGATGCCATGCTGCCGAGCAGCAGCACCTCTCAGGTTGTCCTACAAACAGAACTACAGAACTCTTTCAATAAACTCGAGGACTGGTTCAGTAGGCAAAAGCTGCTACTAAATTACAAGAAAACCAAGGCCATGCTACAATCCAGCCCCTACAACAAACACAAGCATGCTCCCCTCGTAATCACCAACAAGGCTGGTGAGCAGATTGAGCAGGTGCACTTGTTCAAGTACCTTGGAGTCACCATTGATGACTCTGTCACTTATACGTGTAACCCCTTTGTTACCGGGGTTACTAGAATCCCAGTAAGACCTAGTGGTAGGCAGGAAGGCAGCTTGTGAAACTCCAGTTAAATGGGTTTCACACTGTCTCACTCTGTCCTCAGTCACAGCTGAGACTAGAGGGATGACATCATTATAGAATTGTCACAGCTGCATGAGCCACATTTGGAATCTTCAGCTCAGAGTAAGTTAGAATCTTGGGAATTCAAAGTCAGTCTTCAGTTTGTCCTCAAGCAAACAAGAAGGACACCAGAAGTGTCTGTTTACCCCCCTCCCTCTGGGGGGGTGAGGAAAAGTTCTTTGTGGGTTCCAGGGGCAATCCCCTTCTCCCACCTTGGGAAGAAAGCTGCCTGTTTTAATTTAAGTTCAGTCTGTTCATGTATAACAGCAAAGGTTACATTTCTTCTCCTGTGTGGCACCTGCAACGAATGGGTGAGTGTTTGGCCTCATTGGAAGGGGCAAACAACTTCTTTTCTTCAGTTGGATTTCAAGTATTGGGGACTGCTATTTGGGAGAACTATGTCAACTAGGACAAACAAATAGAGCAGTCATCTGTTTAAAGTGTTAAAGTTCATTGTAGAGGGTGCTTCAGGTCATCCCGTCAATCTACAGTTTTAAAGTCTAAAGTTCTGTGTGTCCAGAGAAATGTCGGGTATGGGCTGTGGGAGCTGGAGGTGGATAGATCCCCATCTTTAGTAACCAGGTCCACCTCTGGGTTTCTTCTGTGTTTTGCTACTTGCCTCATGCGCTTGGCCAGTGATGGGGTGGGTACCCAGGCGTGGGTCGCAACTTGAAAATCTCTCTAGGAGTCATAGACTTCAAGTGGTGTGGGGAGCCACAGGATGGGAACATACTCCTTGTCTGATGGGAGTCTCCCTGTTTGATGGGAGTTTCGAATTGGAAGTACGAAAACCAAATCTCTCTAGGAGTTGCAGACTTCAAGTGGTGTGGGGAGCCACAGTTTGGGAGCCTCCTTGTTTGATGGTATGTCTTTCCAAGTAGAGTTTGGGTTCATTGCCAAGTGGACCGTCAGTCGAGTGGTTGGCAGGGGAGCCGGGCCAGTCGGGCTGTGTATCCAATGCGCATGCAAAGCACGGGCTGAGTGCCTGGTGGGTCCAAAGCCAGACAACTGTTGTAGTGTTCATTCCTCAAATGGACCGCTGTGTTTAACCTCTAATCTGCATTACAGTTACATAGCCCTGAGGGGGACCATACAGAGCTTTGTTTATGTTCAGTGAGTTAATAAATAAAGCCACACTGAAAAATCCCAATTCTGGTTCTGGACATTACAATTATTGCTTCCTGTAGTTGGATTTACTTGGGTGCCCCTGTGCAGAGTAGTCAAACCTAGGTCTCTTGTGCCAAGTAGCCTTATCCTTCCCTGAACCCATAGATACCCCTATGTATATCCATGCTACAAAAGTGGACACATAGAGGGGTTACATACGCACTATGTAGGCTCCCTTGTCAGAGTGGTAAACACAAAGATCGGGGTCCTCTATAGGCATAAGAAATCCCTCACCCCGGAAGCACTCCGAATCTCGGTCTCCAGCTCCATACTCTCCATGATAGACTACAAGCTGGTGGTCTATGGAGCTGTTACTGATACAGTGCTCAAAAGGGTCCAAATTGCACTCAATAAGGCATGCCACCTCACCATATGTGCAGATCACTACACTCATATTTGCACCCTGTATGAGCGTACAAACTGGCCTAACCTAAAAGACAGGATCAAATACCAAACTTGCCTCCTGGGAATGAAGGCACTCCTCAGAAAAACCCCACCCTGTATAGGAAACCTGCTCGAGGCTTCTCTCTCAACACACATCACCAGACAGTGGAAGAATGAAGCACTGTCCATACCATTCCGCTGAACCTCACTAGGGCAGCGTGCTTTCTCCTATCAGGCCCCCTCTGGATAAATGAACTCCCGATGAAATTACAAACGAACAACAGCCTGTCTCAATTCAAAGTAGGCCGCAAACAGCACCTAATGTCTAACTCAAAATGCACCTGCTTCTCAGGCCCCACTTGATAGACAGGCCTCCCCTTAAGTTAACACCCAGCAGGGCTACCTAGGGAAACCTGCCTCCATTCCAGCCTAGCCAAGGGCTTAAGTAAGCTATCAGTCCTCTTTAAACACACATGGTACTGCCCCTCCCAAACTCCCCACACACACACACAGCATACTCGACAAAGCCCTCTGGAGCTGCTCCCCCATCACAGCCCCCCTCCCCATTTCACTATCCCTCCACCTCTCACTCTCTGCAGTAGGTTCAAACCCAGTCCCCCTTGTTTCACTGTCATCCAGCCTCTCGCCATCTGGGATAGTGTTAAACCCTATGCAGTTACTCTGCTATAGTCTATCAACGGATTTGGAGGTTTCAAGGGGTGTGCTACCTAGGGCAACCGATTAGAAATAGCTTAGTATTCAATTACCACTGCTGTTTTTTACTCCTATTTGTCTAATTGTCATGCAATCGCTCTTTAATGACTAATGATCAGGCCTCTGTAACCACTGAATATGTGTATTGTCTTATTGTCCACCCTGATGTGTAACCTTTGTAAAAGAGCTCACGCTTAAAGATCTTTCCGAAATACTAATTAAATTAAAAAAATTAAATCAAATGGCCTCTTAGTATCTTGCATGCCTTATGTGGTCATTAGGCTACTGGTGGCTGAAAAGGGCAACTAAGAGCAAATGCATTAACTAGTTTGGGATGTGCTAGCTTCCTTTGCTCCTTGGTGTCTGTTGCCAGCAGGGAGCTGTAGTACGCTGCGACTGCACTTTGTATGCAGTACTGCCCCAGCCTTATCTTCGTGCATGCAGAATGTATTTGACAGGGGCTCTCTACATGTCCGAATATGTATCTGAATTGGCACCATGCTAATAAGTGTGCTGCGCAATGCTTTGCATGGCGGGATTGCCCACTTTTAAAATTATTTCCTAAGAGTTTTAACTTCAGAAGTATTGAAAATAAAAGAAATAGTGACTCTTTCTCAGCTCTTTCACTTCTTACACTGTACAAAAGGGGTCTGACTTTTTTTTTGGGGGGGGGGAATATACGCTAGTGTTCCCCCCAAGTAACATGAAGTAAGTAGAGACAGACAGCAGACACTTAACCAGTTGGAGCCTCAGGTGTTCAGAATCAGAGAGTCACAATTTTACCAGTTCAGACTTTGCTGCTATACTGGTTAACTCTCTTCCTTCGTTTATTTGCAAAAGTGTGCCAGAAAATTAGCTTCATATTTTTGCTGCTGAGGTAAAATATCTTGTGTCCAAATCTGATACTGTTTTCACCATAGCCAGGAAAGGACACACATGAGACAGCGACTTAAATATACTCAGTGAATGCTAATTGCTAATAATTGAGCCTAGACAGTCCTGATGGAGAGGCCTCTTGGCATGAAGAAATGTGAAGGCTCCAGGCCAAGGTGTTTATTTGGCTCTCTACTGGGAGTCATTTATTACTCTGTGTATTAGCAAGCAGTCATTATCGTTGCTCTCATATTACACAGAACTATAACGTGTGCTTTGGAAATCATAAGACAGGGACACAATTTTTTTAAAATGTTGAAATGTTTTGAGTCTAATCACTAAAATCTTGTCAGCCAGGTTACGTGGCAGGTAGTGTGGTCCAGTGGTAGGAACACAAACTGTAAACTAGATTCCAGGAAGGGAGTAATGAATAGTGGTGACTGCAGAAACTGGGAGTGATGGGGTCACAGGCAGTGCAGAGGCCTTGTGACCAGATTAATAGGTATGATCTGAGTCTGGATTAGGGCCACATATACTGTATGCTTTATTGCTGGAGCACAGCTTGGACCACGCAGTTTATGCCAGAGCATGTGCCCCCATCTGGCCCTGGTCTGGAGCGTCCACTTGCAGTGAAACTGGAGATCACAAATTCCATTTACACCACAGCCTGTCATTGGCTCACTATGTGACCCACAAGAAGTCAGTTTTCAGCTCCTTATGCTATAATCTCTGACAGCTGACAGGGTGAACCTTGCTTTGTCTCCATCCCCCGACCCCCACCTCTTCTTCTGACTCCCCCCTCCCCCCTTCATTATTCAGCCCTATTTACTTCGGGTTTACCTAGAACATTGTACTGTCTGAGTTACTCCCCATTATTTGACCTAGCTCAAATAACTAGTTAGTCCGTTTAGACATTCTTATACAGCTAGGTGTTACTTAGTATTTGCATTCTCTAGCAAAGGTTGAATTACTGTAATTATTTTCTGTTGTTTTATCATCCAGCTCCTTACACCAAAAGTGTTAGCATTTCTCCATCTTATTACTTTCTGTATAGTCTACTCACTTGTATTGTATGTATTCGTATGTAATTTTATGTTATATTATGTTATTGTACCGTATCTATGTACTCACTCCCCATGTTCCCCTACCCCCAGGTCACACCAGGAGAAGAGCAACTTGTTGTTTAGTGTACCTTCCTGGTGGAACATTTCAGTAAATAAATAAATAGGTGCATAGCATATGGGCACCAGTGAAAATGATATGCTGTCTCACAGCTGAGATATTCTAGGCTGGATAAGTAAATTGTAAATATATATATATATATATATATTATAGTGGCGCGATAGTTAGGGTTCAGTTGTCACTTCTATGTTAAACTCAACATTTTGTGTGTTAATAACTTTGAACCCATTCAACTGATTTGCTTGAAATTTGGTATGCATGCTTTGCATATGAAAACACTGAAAAATGCAAAATTATCAGATTTTGGAGGCAGCTTTTGGGATTTTGGATGTGGCCCTGCATGGCAGTTGTGTGGCATGCCACTCTGTGAGATGGCTTGTTTGAAAGAGCTTTGTAGCCAAATATGCTGCTTTTCGTTTGGTGAAAAAATATTAAGGCATTAAAAGTTATGCCACTTCTAAGTTCCCATTATAAGTCACTGGGAAAATTTATATGTATGTTTTGCTAACAAAGAATGGGGTTTTGGCCATCTGGTCCAGCCTGGTGATCAAAGAATTTTCAGCCTCGTGGTTCAAGAATCTTTGTCCCAAGAATGTTAAAAGTTCTTTGATCGTGAGGTCCACCATATTGTTTTCAAATTTACAATCGGAAAAACACAAATATCTCTGCTCAGGGTCATTTCTGAAGTAAAACTTGAATGGGTTTTACTCAGGGTACTCCGATCTATCGGGCCATGCCTTTGGTTTCATCCAAATCGGTCAAAAAATAGATTTATGAGCTTTTAAAATCTTATTCTGTGGCCTGCTAATGATCTTTGATGGTGAGCCTGCAAATTCTTTGATTGCAAGATTTTCTGATCGCGATTGTGCATCGCGAGTGAGGGATGAGATGGCCAAAGTTAAAAATCTATTTTCTCAGCCCAGGGGTGCCCTAGGAAGTTAAGTGAGGGTGGGTTTTGCTCAGGGGGCTTCATTCTGCCCACTCCGAATAAAAAAATTCATGTTTTCAATATTCCTGGTAGTCTAGCGGCCCTTCCCCCGATCTGCATAAAAAGAATAATGTTCTGCATTTCCCTGGTAGTCTAGCAGTCCTTCCAATGTGTATTTAATAAATAATGCTTTGTATATCCCTGGTAGTCTAGCAGTCCACTGATCTGTATAAAATTAATATTGTTGTCCATATCCCTGGTAGTCTAGCGCAACCCCGATCATGATAAAACACATTATGATGTCCAATTCCCTGGTAGTCTAGTTCCCCCCATGTGTATTTGATAAATTATGCTTTGTATATCCCTGGTAGTCTAGCTGCCCCCGATCTGTATAAAATTAATATTGTTGTTCATATTGCTGGTAGTCTAGCAGCCCCCACCATGATAAAATACATTGTAATCTGCAATTTCCTGGTAGTCTAGTGGCTCCCTACCCAGCCATGCCAGCCCACCCAGCATCCCCCCCCTTCCCCAGCCAGTGACTGGCACAGCCCACACCTCTCACCTCCACGGCCAGCTGGCGACTGTGTGTGTGTGGCGCTAATGCAAGAAGGTACTCGGTAGTTGCCGGCACCTCTTTGCGATGACGCTGCACTCCCTCCACTCTACTTCACAGGTGCAGCAATGGGCTGTGAGGCGGGCTCCTCACCTAGACTACCCCCTTCCCCCCAACAATCACCGCAAGGACCACTGGCAGCCTCAGAACCCTCTCCAGGCTCCCTTTCCTGCATCAGCCAATCACTGCAGGCTGGGGTGGACAACTAGGAACACAGCCATTTTCAAAAGGATTACAGGACTGAACAAAGGCTACCAACGGCAGAATGGTAGGAAGGCACTCCACAGCAGCAGCCAGGGGTCAAGAAATGGACTCCTCACCCAGCACACCCCTTCCCCTCCTCCAGTGATCTCTGCATGGAAGACTAGCAGCCTCGGGACCCACTCCAAACTCCCTTTCCTACCTCAGCCAATCAATTACATGAGCTGGTGGGCAGAACTATTCCTATAACATCCAACTCTTGTCCCAAGTGGGTCTCTGTGTGGAGGGGCAATGTGCTAAGGGCTGTGGAATAACTGTGTCTACCATGGGCATCGTCCGTGATAATGGCCGTCGGCTGGAGACTCTGCACAATTACAGCCAGACCAACATATAATAAAATTAGCTCAAGAGGTCTTCTGTCCACATACTGCTGCATTATACTGGGAGACAAGGGATCCCACAAGTAGAGAGTTATTCTAGGAGGCAGGTGACATTGGACAGTTTGATCAAACTGAGCTAAAGGTAACTGAGAGCTGTATGCTCTTTCTAATACTGTATATAGTAGAGCTAAACAAGCAGATCATCTTCTGCACTACATTGGACTTAGTGTTATCTCTCATTGAAGTGCGTGATTCTATGTATGATTCAGTATAGGGCATAATATACTATAACCAGGCTTCATGGCTTGATTAGTCTTGTTTACTGCATTGTACCAGCCTGCTACATATACCTTCTATACTGATAGTTGCTACTGCCATTTGTTGCTGTAGCTACTTAACCATATTGCACTGTTTGGGCTATTACCATTAATCCATTTTGGCTTATTCCTAGACATATCCCATCTAGGTTGGTGTTGCTGTCAGTACAACAGCGCTACTCAAGAGAGCTAGTGTTCCCTGATATTTCTTAAAGATTTTGCATTGTTAACTGACATTAATAGGGCACCTTATCTGAGCTCAATTTTTTCTGTCTGTATTTACACAGACTAATGGTATTGTTCTGCTAGTCTGCTCAAATTTACAAATTATACTGATTTGTTACTTTACTGGCTCCTAGATGGATGGGATTATTATCAACTTATGAGAAACTAGCCACACAAAGTTTTTGCTTCTTAGCTGTTCTGCACATTATTTGCCCCGTAAGCTATTAAGCACTTTATGAGCTCTTCTCACTCAGTGTAATTGTTCAGCACAATTGGTATTACTCAAGCTAGAAAATATGATACCTCCCTATGTGGTCTAATACTCCACTACAATGTGGGCATTAGGAGTACTGAGCCCTGTAAGTTATCTCATTCTAGTGCTACCCTCTGGCTGTGCATCCCATCAGCTCCCTACATTGTTTTATCAGACTTTCTCAGGGGTCCGTGGTCCCCTCTGACATCATAGTAACATAGTTATGGCCACTCAACTAACATCTGCAAATCTTACTACCATGAGGGCTTTCCTCATAGTATTTACCACTTATCTCTGGAAGTTACACTTAAGTACTCCTTCTACAACCATCAGCTTCAAGACCAACGTTAAATCCTTCAACCAGAGGTCTTCTCATGCTAGTCTTCATATGTGTAAATGTATGATTCTTATCCCGCTATTGTGCTCAGGTAACATGGAGGTAATGTGAAGGTAAATCCAGGCCCACCCACCCAAGTGCTTTCCTCTACTGAATGTGCCTTACTTAAAGGACTAAAGGTAATGTCACTAAATGTGCATAGTTTGTTACAAAAAATTAGACAAAGTAAAAGTATGGGCAGTACACAATAATCTAGACATTTTCCTACTCACTGAAACATGGCTGAATGGTTCTATGTTTCACATGAGATATCCATTCCCTCGTCTAAGCATTATAGACTGGATAGACCATCCCGGGGTGGTAGCTTAGCCCTATATATCAATAAAAAGTTCAGTTTGGATGCAGCCAGCTCTCAGTTGGTAACAAATGAGTCTGAACATCTGATAGTCAAGCTATCCCTGTCCAGTAATGAATCTTTAAATGTGATCAGATAATATAGACCTCCCATGACTGGCTCAGAACTTCTGCAGCATATCAATAGCCCCTGCCGACATGAATGTCTAATAGCTGGAGATTTAAATTTGGATTGGCCCTCCCACAAATCTACTTATCTGAAAAGGTTATGTGATGATCTTGGATTTGTACAGCTTAAATTGGAACCAACAAGGCCTATCCAAAATAAATAAAGCAAAAATCTCGGCACTAGACTACTAAAGCAGTAATGACAACAAAAGCATTGGTTAAAGTATAAAAAGTGCTTCATCGGAACATATACTTACAATCTTCAACAAGACCCATTCCCCTGCAGTCCATCAATGTTTCAAGCAGTCACCCTCTGCTCTTTTTTAACATCTTGATAAAGAGCAGAGATTGACTGCATAAGAACTTAAACTAGTTTTTGTTATCAGTACTAGTTCAGTAGCTTCATACCAAGCTTTTTTGCCTTGTTTCACATTGTGTCCTGCTACAGGCTTGGGTGTTCATGAGGAGCAGTTCTTTTTGTTTTACTACTAACCCAAATAACCCTGCTAATGACTCCTTGCTAGACCTAATCTGAACTAACAGTTTGCACAAAATTCACTCATTCTGCAATTTTTCACATTGACAGCAGTGACCACAATGTGGTCGCATGCTCTGGAAGGACAAAAGTTCTGTTGTCCCAACCCAAATTCATATTAAAAAGATATTTTGCCCCTTTTAATGTCATGACTTAACAAAATTAGCTGGGCAATATAAATTGGCAAACATTTTATCTTGTCCCCACAATACATGAGGTAACAGAAATGTTCAACAGTTGTTGGGGGTCATCAATAAGCATGAATCTATGTTTAAACACCAAGTAAAAAAGGAATCCTGACCATGGTTTATCAGAGAGGTGAAAGAGGCCTTAATGAAAAAGATTTGCTCTGGGCAACTGCTAGGTGCACAAAATTAGAATCAGACTGGGCCATTTCCAAGTGAAGGAGAAATTCATATTCCCAGCTAATCAAGGCTACAACAATCAATTGCAATGTAAATTCCCTGGATGACAACAAGTATGATGCAGCAATATTCTGGAAAACTATTGAATCTGACTAAGATTCTTTATCTGCCCTCTCCCTACTGCAGAAAATCTTAGTAGATGGTAATTTTATATTAGATAAGCAAGTCATCCTGGAAGAGACTAATTCCCATTTTGCGTCATCAGGCCTGGCATTTGGTAGGTCCCCAGCTGCAACATGCAAAATTCCTCCACTGGATTCTGCAAAATTATGTAGCCCTTTGGTTAGCCCATTCATCTTCCATCCCATCACTTTTAAATAGGTGAAGCAACTACTGCTAGGGTTAGACACCAAACGAAGTGTAGGCACTGATGGTCTGGACCCCTATTTTCTTAGAATTAGCTTCAGGCAGCTTACAGTGCCCATTGCCCATCTTTTTAATCTATCACACTCTAGTAATGACATACCCATTCTCTGGAAAATGGCACACATCACACCCCTCCTCAGATCCAGAGACACTAGTATTCTCAACAACTACAGCTCTATAGCCATTCTCCCTGCATTGGCAACATTCCTGGAAAAATTACTTAATACCCGACGAAGAGTTTTCTTGGAGCAATCAAATATCATAACACCCTTCCAGTCTTGTTTTAGACCTTAACCCAGTACTGTCTTTCCCCTGGCCAAATGCCTAGTTAGGGCTGTCAATCATAAACAAGCCACATGAGCTATTTTTCGTGATCGTAGTAAGGCCTTTGACACTGTTGGCAATGATATCCTGATCCTGAATGACAGTTGGTGAGGCCCCATCTGGAGTACTGCATCCAGCTCTGGAGACCCCATCTCCACAAGGACATAGACAGGATAGAGGCAGTTCAGAGGAGTGCAACTAAAATGGTGCAGGGTCTGCAAGAGAAGCCATACGAGGAGAGGCTAAAGGAGCTTAATATGTATACCCTTGAGGAAAGGAGGGAGAGGGGATACATGATAGAAATGTTTAAGTACCTCAATGGAATCAACAAAGTCCAAGAGGGTAGCATCTTTCAGAAAAACAGATGTATGTGCAAGAACAAGTGGACACAATTTGAAGATAGAGGGGGGACGGCTCAGGGGCAATGTGAGGAAGTATTTTTTTGCAGAGGGTGGTGGACACATGGAACAGTCCTTCTGAGGAGGTTGTGGGGTCTAAAACTGTGGGAGAATTCAAGAATGCATGGGACAGAAATAAGGCATTTTTTGTGGGGGGTAGGAAGAAATAGGCTGTTGGTTAAATAGGGTCTGCAGCTTATCCTCTAGGTAGGGAAATGGGCAGACTACATGGGCCAAGCGGTCCTTATCTACCATCAAAGTCTATGTTTCTATGTTTCTATGATCCATAAATTGCATAATACAGGCCCTGCCCCCTTGCTATAGTTTTCCAACTACCTAGCTGGGCAATTCCAGCAGGTCAAAGCAGAAGTCTTCTATTCTGCTTGTATCCCTCTTCTTAGTGGTGTCCCCCAAGAATCTGTCCTTGGCCCATTACGTTTCATGCTATACATTAATGACCTAGGTGAGGACATCTCTGATGCCAGCTTACATTTTCATGTGGGTGATATTGCTTTCTACATCTTGTGGCCTAATAGCACTGTCTGCTCTGACCTTCAAGTTGCCTTTAACAAACTACGACTCAATATTTTCTACTCTAACTTGCTACTAAATGCCTGCAAAACAAAGATAATGATCTTTACGTCACACAGTGTTGCCTCACAATATGCCTCAGCTCCTGCCATCATTAAACTTCTAGGTGACGCCCTTGAAGTAGTAGATAAATATAAATACCTTGGAGTATGGATTAACAGGAAACTATCCTTCTCTACCCACACAGAGGCAGTACATAAACAAGCATTTGTCAATGCCGTATGCTTGTAGCTGGTATTAATGTTGTACCAGGTCAAGTTGCAGATCCCAGGCCATGCCAGAAGACTAAGGGTTAGACCTGGGGGGGGGGCAGGGGAAAACAACTGACAAACTAAAGGGAATTTAAAAGAATAAAAAAACCAGTTTTCACCATTCTCTGCTTGGAGTGGGGGCTGGACTCTCAGTGTAGAGGTTTCTCTGCAGCAGTGTTGCTGTAGTCTGGTGTACTTGGGTGACTTCAGAAAGGAATGTGGCTTCTAATCCCACCAGTCTGGTGTAAGAACATTATAAAACTGAACTACAGGCTGTGGTAGAGTTGTACTCTATATTAGGAATAATTGGAGCACCCAGGGACATATTTTTCTAACCTCTCCCCTTTTCTGTCTTAGTAGTCTGCTGCAGCAGTGCCATTTTCATATTCTATTTATTTCCCATTTTATGCCTCTGTAGATTGGCCACCTACCTATGTACTTTCCCCTCTCACTATTCTTTCTCTTACATTTTTTTCCTTTTCTGTCTGTACGTGGGGCTAAAGTGCCTGCTGTGCTGAATGAAATGCTTGATATGCATAAGAATAAGAAAAACTGCTTAAGAAAGTGCTTATAGTGCTTTAGCAATTATAACGTGCCAAGCATGTTTGCTGGCCGTTGATAGAAATAAAGTGCAGAGGGTATTTTGTAAAGACTCTATATGTTGTTTGAAATCTTGATTCTGACAAGCCTGCAGTGTCTGAATTCAGGACGGAAGTAGCCTAGCTGGAAGAAAGCTGGAACTTAATGAAAAGAATGTGCATGGTAAAAGATAAGCCAGTGTATGACACAGAGATTAACCTTTCCCTGCTCTGACACAGAGAAGAAGATCAGCTGTGCTTGCTGAAGGAGCTGATTTATGAATGTGTCTGTTGGCAGAATGTTTTGAAGCCCACGCACTTCATGCCTCAGCAGTGTCATTATCAGACTGGCTGATTATTGGCCAAGTCCTTGTAGACTGTCCTGCATTGGATCACTGTGACAGACCTCTCAGAGCCCTGTATCATACCAAAATGTTCTGCCTAGCAGCAAGCATAAAAACTGCTGGCTAGACTTGGCTTTTACTATAGAAATAAGCACTATTTCCCACCTGATGTCTGGAAACATCTGATCCAAGTTACATTCCTTCGATTGTGGACTATGCTGCCCTAAGCTATAGCCACTCTTCTGTTACTTGTCTGTCCAAATTAGATGTGCTCTGTCATAGAGCACTTAGATTCATTACAGGCTAGGTGCCCAGGACTCATCACTGTGTATTGTATTCCATAGTCAGCTGGTCTTTATTAACTACCAGAAGACTATTAAACCTGCATATATGGGCATACAAGGTACTTTTAAATTATCTTCCAACACATATTACTGAACTCTTCCACTTATCCCATTGCAGCTATTCCCTCACAAAAAAAGTAATTACATTCCACTAGATATTCCAAAACATGCTGCACAGCTAGGAAAATCCACAATCAGTTGTATTATCCCTAGAGTATGGGACTCACTGCAGACCTCTTTAAAACTCACCACACTAGTCAGACTTAGCATATTTAAGAAGCTGATTGGAAAATTATATCCCCAGACCTGCTCTTGTGGATAAATTCTAATTATTTATTTTGTCCTCAACAGGTTTGACTGCTGTTAGTGTGGTGTTGTCCCCACTGAGTATACATCAAAGCTGTTTAAATTCAGTCAATTCTTCTAATTATGTATGTTGCTCCATGTCTTCTATGCATTCATATTCTGTAACATTGCTTCTGACATCCCTGACAACTTTTTGAATTTAGTGAATTTATTTCTAATTTTGTGTATTTTGCCCTATGTCTTATATACCTAGTTTTCTGTATCATTGCCTCTGACTTATGTATGCTGTCCTACCCAGGACCTTTTTGTAAATGAGCTTGCTCAATGGAGCCTTTTCCTGGTGAAATAAGTAAATGAAAAATTAAAATGAAATAATCTACAATTCATATCCCTGGGCTATATCCATGGTCCCTGTCTACGCAGCTGCCTATGACACAGTGCTAAACAGAGTAAAGCTGATCTGAAATAAGGCATGCCACTTTGTATTTGGTGCACATAACTGCACTCATAGTTGTACCCTTTACACATTCACTAACTGGATACCTTTATCCAGCAGAATAAAGGTCCAGACCTGTCTGCTTGCTAAAATGCCACTCTTGGGCCTAACACCCCTTGCTTTAACACATTGTTTCCACACCATCTCCTACCAATACAACACCAGGGAAATGGCCAGGAATGCCTTTATGCCTCCTTTGAGGCATACTCAGCTGGGCAAGCAGTCATTTGCTCTCAGGGCTGCTAACTGGTTAAATGAATTGCCTGATGCACTTCTGAATCTCCACAAGTTTAATCAGTTTAAAGGAGTACTATACCCAAAACTAAAGTTATATTCCCCTCTAAGTAATTGGAATTGCAAAAAATACCATCCCTCCACCAAAAAAATGTGTTCTACCTCTGTCTCACATCTGGTTGAGAAGGTCATGCTTGTTTCTGGGGATCACCATATCCAGCTGGTTGCCAGCCCTCCTTGATCTCGTGCTGCCTTGTTTGTCTAAGATAATGATGTCTGCATGATCCTACTATTCTCACAACGTGTTTGTGGGCTAGTGTTTCCATGACAGCACCTCTCTCAATGTGAATGTGCCACCACTGTAAAAGGTACCACCACTTCCTGTAACTCATGCATACACAAGTTTTTAATTTTCCAAGGCATAGTAAACTAGAACTGGAGACAACAGTAATTGCTCTTCTGACCATGATGGGTTTCTGTGTGTTTAAAATGAGCAGTATAAGTGTGTATTTTAGTGTGGAAAAAAATCAGACCGCAATCCCAAGCATGCACACCAGTATCAGGCAGCAGATGATGTAGGCATGCATGTTCAGTACTGTGGTCTGATTTTCTCCCCCACACTAAAATACATACTTGTACTGCACATTTTAAACACAGAGACACTCAAACATGCTCAGAAGAGCAATTACTGTTATCTCCAGCTCTATTTTACTATGCCTTGGAAAATTCAAAACTCTTGTATGCATGAGTTACAGAAAGCGTGGTAGCTTTACAAGTGGTAGCACGTACAGACTGAGAGGTCCAGCATTCAGTTTCTCATGCATCAAAGAGGATGGTAGTTGGTAGGGAGGAGCACATTGGGATATTTGGAGAGGGCTGTCGCTCCCCCTTGAAAGTAGCAAGGCAGTCAGGAGGGAGGGCAGCACGTTGTGACTAGTAGGGAGGCTTACACAGCACTGTCATGGCAGGGAGGAGGGATGAAGGCAGTCAGGATGGAGGGCAGAAAATCAGGTCTAGTTGGGGGGCTTAGAAAGGGTTCTCATGGCAGATGGGAGGGAGGGTAGTACATCAGGAGAAACAAATTAGAAGTACAACAGCCAGATAAGAAATGCAGGGCAAATTAATAATAGCATTATGTACAATATATTACCTAGTCTGTATAAGGAAAAAGACTATACATTGCAGGATGGTCACTTAGACGTTATTCCCAGAGGCATTCTAGAACATTCTTGGGAACTGAAGGGTCCTACAAGAAGCTTGCATGGCAACCCCACAAGACATAAAATGTCCAGAGAAAAACAGAAAAAAAACTTCGGGAAGAAGCTGGAAAAAAAACACCACAAATAGTCACAGTGGGAACAGCACTATGAAGTACGTGATTATTTTTACATTTTGGATGTATTACTCCTTTAGGAGATCTTTGTGGTCTACCTTTGCAGTCCAATGCACTTATAACTATCAAAACAGTTTATTTGGTTTCTCTCTGCACATTGCCTATGGCATTTTATACAAAAATCTGTATAGATTTTTATTTGTTAAAAACTGTAATTGTTTTGCCTTAAGTGCTTTGAGCTTGGCCAATTTCATATTCTCTGGAAGTGCTTATTCTACTTGTAATTTTTTCTGTGACTGTATTTGAAGCAAAATCTTTGTAAACGAGCACTAGTGCTCAAAGGTAATTCTCCAAAGTTTTTCATAAATAAATATATATATATTGTGAATTAGTAATCAGAGGTTAAATTCCACTGCTAAATTTTGGATTTCCATTTCCAATGGAATTCCACAGAATTAGGTGGAATTTTCCAAAATTCAGTGGAATTCCATTCCATCAGAATTAAAAAAAATATCACACAGCACTACATTAAAGTTTAATGGTGTAAAACTATTTATGTTTTCGAAGTCTTCTCAAAAGAGACAAAACTCACTTTAAGTGAAATGGGAATTGAAATAACAATGGTAAGAGCATATCCAGTACAAGGAATAAAGTACACCCACACTTGCACATAATATAACTGTAATGCCATTGAGGGGTTCTAGGGACAATTTTCAACTACAAGTGTGAAGTTTAAGTGGTTTATATTTATCCGTAGAACCCTGACATGCCATTAAAGCCTTAAACAGATACTTAGCATAACAGTGCAATGAAACTGGGCAAACAATTTGACTCTGCCTTTTTCACTGTAAAATAATCCTGGCATCTTCCAGTCATTTGCTAGAAAAAAATTGTAATTCTGCCAGAATTTACATTAAACGAATGTTTTGAAAAAGATGGCTGCCTCATTTGGCTTAGGAATTGCAGTGTAAGGATGACATGGGTTAAGATTAAGAAGACACAAAAATATACACTGAACAGCACAGGAGGAGTTTCCTAAAAAATCAAATTTCACAGGTATGTAATATTCTTATTAATTATAGCTGGAAACCAACTTTTTTGAAAATTAGTTTTTTATTACACTGCTGACTTAAATGATAAATGACAAAAACAGACTGTGGGATGGATTTTCCAAATAGCTAACGTGGCGCAAATGCCTGCTTGACCTAAGTCTGCAGCTGCTTTAATGCGCTGCAGCCACCCTGATGCCATTTTCAAAAGATGCATCTGTTTGCAACCAAAAGTTATGATTTGTGTTAAAAAAGAGTCAGATGTGGTTTGTGTAAGAGTTCTGTCACAATTACATCTAATTTTATTTCACAAAATTCAGATACTATTAAACTATCTTTCAGCATCAGTATTTTTGACTATCTATCTAACAGTTGGTGATTTTTTGCATGGCTCAGTATCCTTTTCTGTTAAGGATTCATCACAGTTTAGTGGGACTTCTCTTGTAATACGTTCATACAGAGTCACCCACAGCACCACATTTGAAACTTCCTTTTTATGTTTGCCCTTACAATTGTGCAAGGGTGAACATACTGGTATGATACTGGGTTTTGAGAGGTGTATCACTGTTGATCCAATGAAGAGCTATCTGCAAGTGATTCGACAGTGTCACACCAATCATCAGCCAGGCTGATCATGCGACTCTTCTGATCCTGCTGGGCAGAAACATTGCGTAATTCAAAGAAAAGAGCTGCATGCATGAATGATAGGGTAGCTCTTTCCTTTGATCTGCCTAAGCCACCCAGCAGGCAGAGTAAATCAGCATTATGTTCCGTCTGTTGTGGTCTTCCCACCCTCTGCCAAGTATCCACCCCCACCTCCCATTGCTTCCTCCTTCTTAATTTTCCAGCACAGGGGTGTCCAATCCTCAGTGCGGCCACTACTCCCAACCTTGCCCGTTCTCATTGTGTGAAACCAGGGAGCCCACCCCTCCAGTGCCACCAAATGTAACACTAATGAAACAATTTGTTCTATTTCTCCTGTATTACTTTGTACTCACTGTAACTACCCTATGTTCTTAATGTTCTATTTTACACTGCATTTTAATTGCTCTATTGTATTTTGCTTTTTTTCCCTCCTGTGCCATTGTCATGGCCTGGGTCGTGCCTGAAACCAATTCCTGGGATCAATGTACCTACCTAGTTATCAAAGTCATAAATAAATAAACACTGGGGTGCCCAATCCCCGTAAATATAACACCAACACTGGGGTGCCCAGTCCCAAGTTTTGGTACCTGAAATAAAAGAAGACTGTTCCTCATAGTCTTTTTTTTTATTTTATTTTTATATACCCTTGAAAAGGAAAACCATCCATCAATATCTGCTGCAGTCTCTGGCATACTGTCATCATTACCCTCCCTTCACCTGACCCTCCCAAGCAGCACCCACCTTCCCACACCTCTCCACACCTCTCCACCCCTTACTTACCTACCATTAGTCTAGTGTTGTAATCCTCTCTGGACCAGAGACATATCTTCACTCTTCAATGACAGACTGAAACCGAGGGAATCAGGTATGTGGTTTAATGTATTTAAATAAGTTTTTGAACTTGTCTTCATAACTTGGTCATTTTTAAAAAACTTTTCACCAAGTTTTCAATGTGGCCTTGTTTTGGACCCCCACCTCATGAACAAGGGTGGTGAAAATCCATCATGAAAGCTGATTTCACAGTCATTGCACAAGATCACCTTTCTGCTAGGTTTTGAAAAATTTCTCCACCCCTGTCCACGAGGTGGGGTCATAGGAAAGCTATGTTGAAAATGTGGGGTAAAAATATTAGAAAAACAACAAAATTATGAGAGTAAGTTGATGTTTTTCAACACACACTTGTAACTTTGGCAATTTTTACTATTTAGACCCCAAATTTTAAACATAGCTATTTTTCACACCATCTCATGAATACGATAGCTCCAGAAGCAAATGATTTGATACCTTTTAATGGACCAACATAGATGTAACAACAAGAACAAAGTGCTCTAGCTTTCGGACCAACCAGTCCTTCTTCAGAAGCTCATGGCAGTTGTTTAGAAAATACAATACTTATAACAGCTAGATAATGCAGAGAAAAACAGAAAAAAATCCCCATTCTTGCAAGGACCAATACGGCAACTACTAAATCAAGAATACGATAGCTGTCATTTTTCAAATCCAAGCCAAAACGTGTTTTCACACTTGTGGTGCAAAATGACATTTCAGCCACTATTTTATAAATGACAAGTCATGTTCAGAAGGAGTGGTGATACAAAGACTATGTTATAAATTTCCTGAACATAACAAGTGTAATTTTTCAAATCCCATCTGAAATGTGTTTTTGCAGTTGCACTGTGAAATCACCTTTTGGATGGGATTTCTAAGACTCAACCTATCTTGATCATAATGTCAAGTCATAAAAAGAATGTTGGAAATTTGGGGTCAAAATGTGGAAGCCCCCTGAAAATGAGATACTGCCTTTCAGATGGCCTATCCTATGTAACTACAATCTAAAACAGTGTAAAAGCAGGACACCACTGAGAATGAGATATTGCATCTGATCTGGTCTATCCTGGGTAATTATTATAGGGGTGCAAGTTAGGGATGAGTAGGCATTTCACTGTTAAACTTGAAATTTTGCATTTTAATAACTTTGCAACTGCTCAGTGGATTTGCATGCAAATTTGCATGCACTGATGCCCAAGTTAGATCTCTGAGTGTAGCAAGTTATGTTCTGGTTGACTGTGTCTTTTCTAAGTTTTGGAGAGGTGAAAAAGCATTTTTCATGCATTGATTTTGCTGGGGGGTTTCTTTGAACTTACCTACAGCTCAGACAGTTTGGATTCCTGGTCAGAAATTTTCAAGGAAGAAAGGGAGTAACCCACGAATGTACCTTTTGCTAGTCAGGTAAAAAAATAATAAGCCATTTTTAAGGTTTTGCATTTAAAAAATTTGAAAAAATCATTTCAGAGTGTGCTCAGTAAGCACTAAAAGATCGCTGTAAGAAACAAAAAAAGAATTGTTTTTTCATATGACAGCATCCTTTTTCATTTGAGGAAAATCCTTTTTCATATGGCCATCATCCTATTTTCAGTTTTGTCTGAGAAATTCAAATTTGGACCCCCACACAAAAAAAATGATATTCTGGGGAGGAACCAAAACATGTAGCTTGCTTATTAGGACCCCCTTAGCCACATTCCGCACTTTACTGCTTGAGAAATGCCCTTAAAATTAGCTTTTTAAACATTGACATTCTTTTTTCGTATTGGCGTCATACAAAAAATATATTTTTTTCGTATGATGACTCACGAATAAATATCTTTTTCGTATAGGAAATCGATGTATTTCAATAGGATTTTCAACTTTGGTGCATAACTTTGCCATTTTTGCATATTTTGACACCAGACTTTCAACATACCCTTTTTGATACCTCTCCTCATGAACAATGGGGGTGCCATTATGCAACTCCAGTCCGAAAGGTGATTTCATGGTTGCTTGGTGAATTCACCTTTTTAGGCAGAATTTGCATAATGATAGTCATATTGCTCATAAGATGGGGTCATAAGAAGGTTATGTTGAAAATATGGGGTCAAAATATGTAACAATGGTAAAGTTATGACCATTTGTTGCAATTACATTACGCACACTAGTAACTTTGGAAATTTAAAAGTCTTTGACCACACATTTTCAACATAGATTTCTTATTTCCCCATTTCATGTATGTCACAGCTGTCATTTTTCAAATCCTAGTCAAAATAAGTTTTCACACCTGTGGTGTGGAAAGGTGTTGCAGTTGTGCAGAAGTACATTTCAGCAGGCATTCGAAAATTTTCTGTACCAGGTACATAAGGTGGGGTAATAAAATTGCTATGCCAGCAATTTGGTCATTGTTGTCCTATAAATGGAAGCACATGGCCCTTCAACAGCAACCTACATATACGCATCTGTGGAGGGATGGGAGCACAGGACCCAAAGGGCCCTGCACTCCCACAGACAAATAAGGCTATGATTACACTATCTCAAAAAGTAAGGACATTCCTTGTAAACAGCTACATTATTGCATCAGTTAGGGTTGATATCAAACTGTAGAAAGGAGGGAAATATGATGTTAGGATTTCCAACACTAACACCCCACCCTGCACACACTAACAGGCATTGGGAGTGTGCCTTGGGGTTGTCAGCCCTAACACTCACCCCATTCTCCTATACTCTACCCATCTCAGCTTATTTAGCTATGGATGGGGGTGAGTGTTTGGGCTGATGACCCCAAGGCACCCCCAATGCCTGTTGCTGTGTGCAGGTTGGGGGTGGGGTGCTAGGGTTGGAAACCCTAATGTCATATTTCCCTCCTTTTACAGTTTGATATCAGCCCTAATTGATTCACTAACATATGTGTGTGTATGTGTGTGTGTGTGTGTGTGTATGTATATATATATATATATATATATATATATTCATGACAAAACTCAATTTAATGCATCCATTAGGGTTGTTCCACAGTGACAAAAGCAAGGAAATTCGATGTTGGGTTTCCACCTTGCACCCCACACCGCCCTCACCACAACAGGCACGGGTGTGCGTAGGTCATTGGTCCTAACTCTCACCCCATCCCATGTGCAAACAAGCTGAGGTGGTGCAGTATAGGAGAATGGGGTGAGAGTTAGGACCGATGATCCCAATGCCCACCCCGATACCTGTTGGTGGGGAAGGGGTGCAAAGGGGGTTGGAACCACAACATCAAATTTCCTCACTTTTGTCGCTGTGTAACAACCCTAACTGATGCATTCAATGGATTTTTTTGCTATAAATTTCCCTCCTTTTTGAGGATGTGCACTATAAATAGTGAAGTAACAGCAATGCAAACGCAAGGGCAAATGCTAACGCACATGGTGATGCAAATGTAAATGATAACGCAAATGGTAATACAAACACAAGTGCAAACATTAATGAAAACAGAAAAGGAAATGCAAGCGCATACGGAAATGCAAACCGTAATGCACACGGGCACGGTAACGTAATTGGAAATTCAGACACTTACGGTAACAGCAAAGATGACACCAAAGGAAACACAAACAGAAATATGAACAGAAGCACGTACATAAATGCAAATGGAAATGCACACGGTGACGCAAAAGGAAATGCAAACAAAAACAGTAATGGAAACGGAAATGTTAACAGTTATGCAAATGCAAGCATAAACAAAAACGCAAAGGGTAACACACACAATAAAGTAGACAGGAACGGTAACGCAAACAGAAATGCAAATACAAGTGCATATGGAAATGCAAATGGTAATACGTGCGGTCATGGTACCGCAACAAGAAATGCAAATGCTAATGGTAACAACAACGATAACGCCAAAGAAAACGCAAATGGAAGCATGTATGCAAATGCAAATGGTAGTGCACATGGTGACACAAAATGAAATGCAAACAAAACCAGTAATGGAAATGCAAATGTTAACAGTAATGCAAATGCAAGCACAAACAAAAACGCAAAGGGTAACACACACAGTGTACACAGGAATGGTAATGCAAATGGAAACGCAAATGCAAGCATGTATGGAAACGCAAATGGTAATGCTCAGAGTCACAGTGCAGCAATAGGAAACAAAAATGTTATCGGTAGCAGCAACGATTATGCCAAAGGAAACGCATACAGAAGCGCATACGTAAATGCAAATGGTAATGCACATGGTGATGCTAAATGAAATGCAAACAGAAACAATAATGGAAATGCAAATGGTAATAGTAATGCAAGCACAAATGAAAATGCAAAGTGTAGTGCACATGGTGGCGTAGATGGGAACGCTAATGCAAACGGTTACAGAAACGCAAGTGGGAACGCTAACTGTGACAGTAACGAAAGTGCACACCTTTTCACCAACAGCTGCATAGAAACACAGTGGCCCAGATATTCAAAGGGTTGCACATGAGCGCAACAGTGTTGTGCCATGCACAACTGCCACTGATGCGCCCCGGCACTATATTCAAAAGGGAAAAGTGCACTGCACAAATCCCAATGCGCCAAAGCACATCAGTAATGTATGCAGGCACAGGTGGAGGGGGGCGTGCCCATGCATAATCTGCACAGCCCGATATTCAGCCCAGGATGTGCAGAGCCATGCATGAGCAACCCCTAGTTGTGCCAGCACAAAATTATGCCAAAAAAAAAGGAACAACTGATGGCCAACCACAGGTGAGCTGCTGCATTGCAGGGCGCAACACGGCAGCTGCAATCTGTGGGTGGCCACCCGAGTTCTGGCTGCACCTGGTGGCACCCCCATGCCCAATCACGGGCATCTGTATAAAAGAGAACCCCATCCTATATCCCTGGTGGTCCAGTGGACTGCTATCTGCCTGATAGCACAAGTGGCCAGAGTGGGGCATGGAGATGCTCAAGTGCAAGTTCCATTGCGCCATGCACAGCACCAGCGATATTCAAAAGTTGACATGCAAATGGGGCCATAATGTATGCAAGGCACACATGGGGCCATTTGCATGTCATTATGGCCCCATTTGCATGCAGGTGCGCCGATCACCGATGACTTGCGCCTGGTGCTCCCTGCAGCCAGATCGCGGGCATTTGTACAAAAAGAAAACTCCGTTCTATATCCCTGGAGGTCCAGTGGACCGCTATGTGCCTGATCGCAGGCATCTGTAAAAAAGAGAACCCCGTCCAATATCCCTCTGCCCCCCCCCGGGTCAGCCATTCACATAACTGGGATGTGTAGTACGGTAGGGGCTGCACGCCCATTGGGTCACGCTGTAAACCAATGGGCGTGCAGCCCTACCAAGGTGTCAGTTGGTGAGTGGCAGGGTGACAGGTGGGTAGGGTACTGCTGCCTGCCGGCTGACCAGGGGGAGCGGGGCAGTGGGGCTCAGTGGGCCAGTGGGGGGTACCACTAGACCACCAGGGATATTGGAATTAGTTTTTAATTTACAAATACCTGCAATCAGGCAGATAGCGGTCCACTGGACCACCAGGGATATAGGATGGAGTTTTCTTTTTGTACAAATGCCTGCGATCAGGCTGCAGGGGGCGTCGGTTCCTGACGGCTGCTGCCTGGCAGGGCGCCAGGCACAAGTCATCGAAGATCAGCGCACCTGCATGCAAATGGAGCCATAATGACATGCAAATGGCCCCATGTGTGCCTTGAATACATTATGGCCCCATTTGCATGTCAACTTTTGAATATCACTGGTGCTGTGCATGGCACAATGGAACTTGTGCTAGTGCATCTCCATGCCCCACTCTGGCCACTTGCGCTGATGCAGTGCCACTGTGCCATGCACACTGGGGTGGCCAGGGTGTGATATTCAAAGCTGCTGAGCCATGGCACAGCTCCGTTGAATATCGCCCAGTCCACACCCCTGCGCAGCCAAGTAGAGCTGCACCCAAGCTTGCACCACAGCCTGGTGCAGTTTGAATATCTGGGCCAGTGAATACAAAGTATGTATGCATAATAATGGGCCTTGGAGCAGAAAATGAGCACTTGGAATACTAAATTGCTTATATCTCAGGAACCATACAAAGTAGAAAAAAAATGTAAGTTTCATATAAATGATGACTTTCCTGGCTAGTTTTGCACTTAGCTTCCTAGTGGGGGGGTGGGGGCTAAGCATTTTTCCTATGAAAAATCAGTATCTCAAAGCGTTTCCGAGATACGGGCCCCAAAAAGTGTCAACTTCGGAGTACCGTAACTTTGTATCCCTGTAATATTTTGTCACCAAACCACCAAAAAGGCACATCTGTGGGATTTTGGCTTTCTTCCCTCCAAATTTCAGCCCAAAAGACCAAACCATTCTTTTGTTGCAGGGTGGCAAAGAATTCCTGTTATTTTGGCCATAGTGTCACAAAGTAGTGTCGTAAATCACGACACTTTCGCAAAAAAAATCATGAAAGTGTCACAAGTGCGACACTACTTTGTGACACTACAGTTACAAAAATTTCAAAAACATATTTCTGGGGTGTTTAACCCCCCCAAAAAAGACATGGCTAGCATCCTCGGGGTCCGACTAGGTGAACACAAAAAGAACTGTGTCCCTAGAGGGGCCCAAATTTAAATGCCAAGCATTTCTATGACCAATAAATGAAAACAAAATGGCTGATTCATGACTCTACAGGGGTCATTTGCAACAGTAAAAACTGCATTTGCAACACTGTTGAACGTTTTGTTAACTTTTCCCTTTGACTATAATGGGAAACTTGTTTTTTGAATAACTTTTGAACCGTTTAATACTTTTTAATGAAATCTTCGAAAGGCACATCGAGGACCCACTGGCTGCATGTTCCCTGAAGGTTTTGGATTGATCGTGCAAACCATACAACCTGTAGGTGCAAGCACAAATTGCGCAAAAAAAGCTTAAATACACTACAGAATGTCACTTTATAACTATACAACCATATATCCGACCATTACAAAATTTGGCAGATCCAGAGATCTATGGTACTGCTCCGCATCTGCCAAATTTCAGGCACATCCATCATACGTTGGCAAAGTTATTAAGATGCAAGATTTCACACTTTAACCTTAAATGGGGTACTCAACACTAACTATAGTGGCACTTCTGTGTCACTATTATATATATATAAATGTATATATTGTTTGCAAAAAGCTCCATTAATGTATCAGTTAGAGTTGTTTCCACACTGACAAAAGTGTGGAAATTCAACGTTAAGGTTACCACCCCACCACCACCCCCCACACCCCCATTCTCTACACACCAACAGATGTCAGGGTGTGCTGTGGAGTCATCAGTCCCAACTCCCACCCTACTGCATGTGTAAGCAAGCTGACATACTACAGCATAGGAGAATGGGGTGAGAGTTGGGACTGACGACTCCATGGCACACCCTGACATCTGTTGGTGTGTAGAGGATGAGAGTGTGGGGTGGGAGTGGGGTGGTGGGGTGGTAACTCTAATGTTGAATTTCCACACTTTTGTTGGTGTGGAAACAACCTTAACTGATGCATTAACTGAGTTTTTTGCAAAGAATTTCCTTTCTTTTTGAAAAAGTGTAATATAAATAGTAAATGGCATGTGTGAGCCTGACCAAGCTATCCATTTCCGCATAATGATATGTGTCTGTGGGAGCGCGAACCCTCCGGACTCTGCGCTCCCACTTACACATAACTACAGAGCCATACAACAGCCCTATAGGGCAAGGAATCCTTGTAACACAAATTTGCCAATATCTCAGGAACCATAGAAGCTAGGAAAAAAATTCAAATGTCATTGTAATTGTGACAGTAAGACGTCCATTTAACATACATCGACCTAATCTGTATCTCACATTGTTTACAAGATATGGGCACTGAAATGCACTGTGAATATTAACTCTGTGGGTGTAATAGTGTTCCACGGACATGAAAATGAGCAATTGGAATACTAATTCCAAGATATCTCAGTAACCGTACAAGGTGGAAAAAAACTTCAAATTTCATGGTATTCATGGCTTTCCAACCTACTTTTGCACTTAGTCCTCCAGTGGGACTAAGAATTTTTGTGACAAAAAATCCATATCTCGAACTGTTTTCGAGATACAGGCACCGAAAGGCATCACAGGTGCTGCAATGTTATCCTATGAGTAAATTTCTGAACTTCGGAATGCTGTATCTATGGGCCTGTTCAATGTTTTTTGTACCAAGCCACAAAAAGGCACATCTGTGGGACTAGGGCTTGCCACCCTGAAAATTTCAGGCCAATTGCACAATCCACCTTGCCACAATGAAGTGACAAAGAAAACTACACACAGCAAAATTTGTTTGTGCAGTGTTACTGAGATTACTTTAATGTTATCGCGCCTCTCCTATTGCTATAATAGGAACAATATTACACACACACAAATGTTGCCATGGTTACTTTTTCCCCTGAGCATGACTGTTTTCATGGCAACAAAAAATGTTGCCATGATCAAAAAATGACAAAATTTAAAAAAACATATTGGCAAGTCACCTAGTAAAAAAGTAATCCCTGGTGCATGTTCATAAGGGCCTGATTAGGTAAACTCAACTGTTAGTGTTTACCAAAGGGCATTATTTTTTGAGTTACAATGTTTTTTCTCTGTCGCTAACTGAAAAACAAGATGGTGGCAGCACAACAACAATTTCAGAGAGCTTGACAACAAAAATGTAATGTCAAAAGTTTTCACAGTGCACATACACATTTTTCCATAGGCCATAATGGGACATGAAAAAATTAAATAACTTTTGAATGGAGCAATATTTTTTCACCAAATCTTCAAAAGGCACTAGTTGAACCCAAGCCACATGTAGACCAACAAGTCTGAAGCCAATCAAATGCATTCTTCAGTCCATTATGGCTTACTGAATAATTCACAAGCGTGAGTTTTCACTTTTTGAGCTCGCTACAGTTCCACAACTGTACATTCGACCAGAAAAAAACTTTCCATATCCAGAGATTTATGGTAGGCGGTTCTACATTCCAAATTTCAGGTAAATTGAACAAACGGTTGCAAAGTTATTAAAGTGCAAACTTTGAGGTTTAAGATAGAAGTGTCCTTGCAACCTTAACTATAGTGGCACACTTGAATATTGTGGCAGTCACGGAAACATGGTCCATGGAGAACCATGACAGGGATGTCAACATACCAGGGTACACAATCTACAGAAGGGACAAGGAGGGTAAAAAAGGAGGTGGAGTAGCTCTCTACATAAGGGAAGGGATCAAAGCTACAGAACTGAAAAGTAAAGGGGGAGGATGAGAGGCACTGTAGTCACCTTGGAGACAGGGAATGGCATCACAATCTCAGAGGGGTTGTATACACACCCTCGTCTCAAGGGGAGGAAATGGCCAAGAAAATGATAGAAGACCTTCTCAAAATGACTGAAAAAGGTTAGATGTGTTTGACAGGGGACCTGAATATGCTAGATGTTAACTGGACAACATGTACTGAAGCCACATCCAAAAGCAGGGTCATTCTTGGTGCCCTACAGGGGGCATGCCTTAGATAGCTAGAATTGGAACCCATTTGGGAGGGAGCAATATTAGACTTGGTACTCTCAAATGGAGAGAGGATTACAGATTTAGAAGTCAGTAGCCATCTGAGAACAAGTGACCGCTGCACAGTGTGGTTCACAATAAGCACTACCATGCAAACAAGCCATACAAAAACAAAGATGTTGAACTTTAGAAGGGCTGACTTTGGCAAAATGGGTGAATACCTAAGGAATGCACTAGCAAATGGCCAGAAAGGAGGGGTGGAAGAACAATGGAGAAAAATCAAAACTGCCATCATGGAGGCAACAAGCCTTTGTGTAAAACAAATAAAGAAAGCAAAGCAGAGTAAAAAACCACTATGATTCTCAAAAGAGGTGGCAGGGAAGGTTAGGGAGAAAAAGGCAGCATTCAAAAAATATAAGAAAGCACAGAAGGAGCATGACAGGGAACTGTATCAGTTAAAGCTGAAAGAAGTGGGGAAGGCAGTCAGAATAGCAAAGGCCCAAACTGAGGAAAAGATAGCCAACTCAGTTAAGAAGGGGGATAAAACCTTTTATAGGTACATTAGGGAGCATAGAAAGGTTAAGGGAGGGATAGTGAAGATTAATAAAGGAGAGGGGAGGTAGACAGAGGGAGACAGTGAAAAGGCAGAGATACTGAATGAATACCTTTACTCAGTATTCGCAAAAGAAGTGGAGGAGTTACCTAAACCAAACAATAGAATCACTCTGGATAGGGGGGTTGTCACCAGTCCATTTACAGAAGAGAGTCCTGAAAGAAGTCCTAAAACTCAAGGTGGACAAAGCAATGGGGCCTGATGGGATTCACCCCAGAATCCTAAAAGAACTAAGGGGGGGGAGACCTAGTGACACCACTGACCACCCTTTTTAACAAATCATGGGAGGATGGGATGGTACCTGAGGACTGGAGGAGGGCAGACGTGATTCCCCTTCACAAAAGTGGGAGCAAGGCAGAAGCAAGAAACTACAGACCTGTTAGTTTGACCTCAGTGGTAGGGAAAATGATGGAATCACTTCTGAAAGAAAGAATTGTTGAGTACCTAGAGGCCAGCAAGGCACAGGACACAAGGCAGCATGGATTCACAGTACGAAGATAATGTCAGGTGAATCTAATTGATTTCTTTGACTGGGTGACCAAAGTAATAGATCAGGGAGAGGCTGTGGATATGGCCAACCTGTACTTTAGCAAGGCATTTGACACAGTCCGGCACAAAAGATTAATAATCAAATTAGCCAGCCTGGGAGTGGGTCCCAGGGTGGTAGCCTGGATAGAAAACTTACTGCACAATAGGACACAGAAAGAAACAGTGAATGGAACTCACTCCGAAGGAAGAGGGGTTACTAGTGGAGTACCTCAGGGTTCAGTGCTGGGTCCAGTCCTCTTTAACGTCTTTATAGGTGACATTGCACAGGGTCTGGAAGGAGATGTATGCCTCTTTGCAGATGACACAAAGATCTGTAACAGAGTTGATACACAAGGGGGGGGTAGAAAGGATGAGAAGGGACTTGGCAAGGTTGGAGTAGTGGTCAGATGTATGGCAACTTAGATTCAATGCAAAGAAGTGCAAAGTAATGCACCTGGGAAACAAAAACCCAGGAGAAGAGTGCACAATGGCAGGGGAGGTTCTAATAACAACAATAATGGAAAGGGACCTGGGGTAGTCATATCAGATGACCTAAAGGTGGGCAAGCAATATAAGCAGTCAGTAAGGAGAGCTGGGGGGATACTAGGATGCATAGGGAGGGGCATCACAAGTAGAAAAAGGGAAGTGGTTATCCCTCTGTACAGACAGTTGGTGAGACCCCATCTGGAGTACTGTGTGCAGTTTTGGAGACCCCATCTCAGCAAGAACATGGACAGGATAGAGGCAGTCCAGAGGAGGGCAAATAAAATGGCGCAGGGTCTGCATCAGAAACCATATGAATATAGAGAGACTGAGACAGCTTAATATGTATGCTCTTGATGAAATAAGGGACAGAGGGGATATGATAGAAACTTCCAAGTACCTCAAGGGAATCAACAAAGTCCAGGAGTGTAGCATCTTTCAGAAAAAGAGATGTGCAAGAAGAAGGGGGCACAATTTAAAGATAGAGGGAGGACGGCTCAGGGGCAATGTGAGGAAATTTTTTTTCACGGAGAGAGTGGTGGACGCATGGAACTGCCTTTCTGAGGAGGTTGTGGGGTCTAAAACAATGGGGGAATTCAAACATGCATGGGACAGACATAAGGCAATTATAGTGGGAGGGTGGGAGGAAATAGGCTGTTAGTTAACTAGAAACTGCAGCTTATCCAATAGGTAGGGAAATGGGCAGACTGGGTAGGCCAAGCAGTCCTTATCTGCTATCAAAGTCTATGTTTCTGTGTTTCTACTACTGTGCCACTATAATATATATATATATAGGCATGGTTACACCCCTATAGTTAGGGTTGAGTAGGCACTTCAATGTTAAACTCAAAATCTTGCACTTTAATGACTTTGCAACCGTTCAACGGATTTGCAAACAAATTGGTATACACTGCCCTGTGGGGTAGCTCTCCTGATGTGACAAGTTATGTTCCAGTTGGATGTGTGGTCTCTGAGTTACGGAGAGGTGAAAAAAAACATGTTTTTCAGTCATTGACTTTGCTGGGCTTTTTCTTTGAACTTGCCTACAGTCCAGACAGTTTATTTTTTTGGTCTGAAATTTTCAGGGCAGAAAAGGACTACCCCACAGATATGCCTTTTGCTAGTCTGGTGAAAAAAGAATAAGTAGCTTTTAAGTTATTGCAATGTAAACATTTGAAAAATATTTTCTGAACATGTTCAGTAAACACTACAATATAGCTGTATGAAATGAAGAAGGAATCCTGCTTCATATGGGGAAATTCCTACTTCGTATGGCCATCATCTTGTTTTCAGTTTTGCCTGAAAAATTCAAACTTAGAAACCTCCCAAAATGGTACTTTGCGAAGGAACCAACACATGTAACTTGCTTATTCAGACCCCCAGGTGCATTCTGCACTTTACTGCTCGGAAAATAGGTATGGAAAATGGGCAGACTAGATGGGCCTATCAGTCCTAATCTGCCGTCAAAGTCTATGTTTCTATGTTTCTAAAATGTCCTTAAAATGTGTGCTATTTAACATTTAAATTATTTGTTCGTATCAACGTCATATGAAGTAGGATCAGTTCATATAATGAGATACGAATTAGGATCCTTCTCCTTGGGTCATACGAAGTAGGATCTTAGTTTGTATCTCATCATACGAACTAAGATCCTACTTCGTATGACTCCAATACAAACAAAGAATTCAAATGTGGATATCTTAGCCATTTTTGGGTAGTTTCTCACTAAATTTTCAACATGGGCATTTTGGGACCCCACCTCACGAACACTGGCACTGTCATTTCAATACTCGGTCCCGAAAGGTAATTTCACAGTCGCTGCACAGAATCACCTTTTGGGACTGAGTAACAAAATGTCGGTGCCAGTATTCATGAGGTGGGGTCCCAAAAAGCCCATGTTAAAAATCTGGTGCAAAAATACCAAAAATGCCCAAGTTACACGTGGTCATTGACATTTTTTTACGCACCCTCATAACTTTAGCAATTTTGTGTATTTTCAATCCAAAATTTCAACATTGCCATTTTTTCACACCACCTAATGAACAGTACAGCTGTCATTCTTCATATCCTTACCAAAACATGTTTTCATACCTGTGGCACACTCACTGCATGAAATCACCTTTCAGGACTGATTAATGAAATGACAGTGCCAGTGTTCATGAGGTGGTGTCCCAAAAAGGCCATGTTGAAAATTTGGTGCAAAAAATCCTAAAAGTGCCTGAGTTACATGCGCCCATTGAATTTATTCTATGCACATGCATAGCTTTGGTACTTTTTAATATTTTGCCACCAAATTTTCAACAAAGCTATTTTTACACACCACCTCATGGACAGTACAGCTGTCATTTTTCATATCCTGCCCAAAATGTGTTTTTGCACCTGTGATGCAGAGTGGCATTGCAGGTGCGCATAATTATGTTTTGCCTTCCATTTCACAGTTTATCTGTCCTGGGGTACATGAGGTGGGGTAATAAGATGGCTATGCTAACAATTTGGTCAGTGTTGTTTGCCACACCTACATACATATGCACATCTATGTAGAGACTGGAGTGCAGGGTCTAAAGGACCCTGCATTCCCACAGTAAAATAAGGATACCATTATATTGTCTCAAAAAGTTAGAAAATTCATTGCAATAAACTCCATCACTGCATCATTTAGGGTTGATATTACAGCAACAAAAGTCAGGAAATTAAGTGTTGGGGTTCCCAACCCTACCACCCCTTGGGGTCATTGGGCCTAACTCTCACCCCATTCTACTATACTGTACCATCTGAGCTTCCTTACACATTGAATGGGATGTGAGTTAGGCCTGATGAACCCAATGCACACCCTAACACATGCTGGTATGTGGAGGGTGGGGGTGTGCTGTGGGGTAGTAGGGTTGGAAAGCCTAACACTGAATTTCCTGACTTTTGTTACTGTAATATCAACCCTAAATGATGCACTAATTGAGTTTATTGAAATGAATATATATATATATATATATATATATATATATATATATATACATATATTCTATGCAAAAACTTAATTAGTGCATCAGTTAGGGTTCTTCTACAGCAAAAAGTGAGAAAATTCAATTTTAGGGTTCCCACCCTTTGCACCCCACCCCAGCCCTCCCCACCAACAGACATCAGGGTGTGCATTGAGGGTTGTAAAGGCTAACTCTCACCCCATTCTCCTACACTGCACCACCTCAGCTTGTTTACACATGGGGTGGGGTGAGATTAGGGCCGACAACCCCAATGCACATCCGATACACACCAGCACCCCCCCCACCCTTCACTCTGAAATGATTTCTGAGCACCTCTTTGCATCAGTACTCATAATACACACAGTCAGCAGCTGGCCGTGGAGGTGAGAGGTGGGCTGTGCCAGTGGCCAGCTGGGGAAGAGTGGGGGGTACTTGGTGGGGGGCCACTAGACTACCAGATATTGCACATCCTTATCTATTTTATTATGATGGAGGGGGTCCCACTGGACTACCAGGGATATGAACAATAATAATTATTTAATACAGATTGGGGGGGCCACTAGACTACCAGGGATATAAAAAAGCAATATTTATCTAATACACTTTGGGGAGGGGGGCACTAGACTACCAGGAAACTGCAGATCCTTATATATTTTATTATGATGGAGGGGGGCTGCTAGACTACCAGGGATATGAACAATAATTATAATTGTATACAGATCGGGGAGGGGGCAACTAGACTACCAGGGATATAAAAAATCAATATTTATGAACATTGGGGAGCCACTAGAGATTGTTATCTATTTTAGCATGATGGGGGGAGCCGCTAGACTACCAGGGATATTTAAAACATGATTTTTTTTTATTCAGATGGGGCAGAATGAAGCCTCCTGAGCAAAACCCACCCTCATTTAACTTTCTAGGGCACCTCTTGGCTGAGAAAAAACATTTTTAAATCTGGCCATCTTGTCCCTCTCTTGCGATGCACAATCGCTATCAAAGAATCTTGCGATCAAAGATAGTTAGTTAGCCGCAAATCAAGATTTTAAAAGTTCATAACTCTATTTCCTGACTTATTTGGATGAAACCAAAGGCATGGCTTGATAGATCAGAGCCCCCTGAATAAAACCCATCCAATATTTACTTCAGAAGTGACCCCTGAGCTGAGATATTTGTGTTTTTATGATCAAAAATTTTAAAGCAAGATGGCGGACCTCGTAATCAAAGAATTTTAAAAATTCTTGGGGACAAAGTTTCTTGAACCATGAGGCTGCAAATTCTTTGATCGCCAGGTGGGACCAGATGGTCTGAACCCAATTCTTTGTTCGCAAAACATACATATACATTTTCCCATTGACTTATAATGGGAACTTAAAAGTGGCATAACTTTTGAATGCCTTAACATTTTTTCACCAAATGAAAATCGGCATGTTCAGCCACCAAAGCCCTTTCAAATGAGCCATCTCACAGAGCAGCATACCACACAATGGTCATGCAGGGCCACATTCAAAATCTGAAACACTGCCTCCAAAAATGGATAATTTTGCATTTTTCAGCGTTTTCGTGCGCAAAGACCGTAAGTCCCACCATAATGCAATTCGGCAAGTCAAGAGATCCAATACACCCCACCACGCATACCAAATGTCAGGCAAATCCGTAAAATGGGTCCAAAGTTATTAACGCACAAACCTTTGACTTTAATGTGTAAGTGATCGCTGAACCCTAACTATAAAGGCGCAACCGCGCCGAATATATATATATATATATATATATATATGTAATAAGCCATGACAGGGTGTGCATTTCAAGAATTTTAATGCATGCCTCAGGAGTGTGCTAAGGTATGAGGCTGAAGGCCAAGTGACCTTATGCCCTGGGAAGTGCATTACAATCCTTGCAATGCACATCCTGGAGTGGCTTATCTCACTTACAAAATGGGCCACCATCATAAAAGAATTAGTGTGAGTCACTCTGATAGAGATTAAAACTTCTTTACTATTTTCATAAAAGTGTACAATACATTAACTGTGAAACTATTAAACAATTGAAAAAGTAGTCCCTATTAATGCATAAATAGCATATTTCAGCAGTAGGTTAGTACTTTGCAGTATAGGTATTTATTAGTAGTGTTAGCTGAAAATATATATTTTCTCTGTAACATGTAAATTCTCATATGAATGCCTCTGCCTCTATCTTTGAAGTCAAACAAAGGGGCAGAGGACACTGCAGAGTAGGTCACTGCAGCACAGGAGCTAGCACAACAGAACTCACCCAAAACAGGAACCAAAACAAAAAAAGCAAAAAGGAAATCCAAAAATGTTTTGATCATAGGAGACTCCACGATTTGGGGAGTTGATACCTATCTACAGCCAGGGGTAATGTTCAGATGTCTCCCAGGTACATCAGCGTGGAGACACAATGACCGCATTGCTAAAATTATTCAGGAAGCAGGAGAAAACATTGACATCCTGGTACACATAGGGACTAATGATCTCATCAGCCAGTCAGTTGTGGAGACAAAGGAACACCTGACCAGGCTGGGTGATAAACTATCATCCATTTCATCCAGCATCCCCTTTTCTGAGATCCTGCCAGTCTAGGAGGGGGGCAGATGGACGGAAGGTCAGAGAAGGGGAGATAGGGGAGCTAAACATGTGGCTCAAGGGCTGGTGCCAGGAAAAAGGACACACATTTGTAGGGAACTGGCAACAGTTTTGGGAGTGAAAGTTCTTTAAATTTGATGGACTGCATCTGACTAAGGAGGGAGTCAGTGCATTGGGGCAGAAGTTTGAAGTCTTTGCAGAATATTTAAACTAGCAAATGGAGAGACGGGTGCAACTCCCCATATATCAAATGGGAAGAACAAGTCTCCCCCCACAGCTTGTAGTCAAACAGGAGTTCAACATTTTTGCAGTTAATTTGCATCACCAGGTAAGGAAAAAGGTCCGGCTCTCCATACAATGCATAGGGGAAACACCAGACCTCACTCAACAACTAACACACCAAAATCTGGCCAATGGAAAATCATGTACACAAATGCTCACAGTCTGGGAAACAAGATCCCAGACCTGCAGGCAATAATGACAGAGGCTAAACTGGACATAGTAGCAATTAGCTAGATGTGGTTTACCAGCAACCACACTTGGGAGACTTCAGTACCTGGCTATGTACTGTTCAGAAAAGAATGAGGTGCAAAAAGTGGGGGTGGAGTGGCCCTGTATGTCAATGAAAATATAAAATCTACAGAAATTCAGAATACACATAAGGAGCCAGAAGAACTGTGCGTCACCCTGGAAACAGGAAATGGGGCAGCCATATGAACTGGGGTTGTCTACAGGCCCCCAGACCAGGGAGAGGACATAGACACATTACTGTTAGAAGATATACAAAACATGACAGCCAAAGGGGAGGTTCTGCTAATGGGAGACTTCAACATGCCAGATACAGACTGGTCAATACCAGTAGGAACATCTGCCAGAACTAGACGCATGGTAGATTCCCTGCAGAGGGAGGGCCTCAAACAACTGGTACAACAACCCACAAGAGACAGGGCTATCCTAGATCTACTACTGACTAACAGGGAGAGGATCATAGATCTCCAGGTAGAGGGTCACCTGGGGGCCAATGACCATCACATGGTATGGTTCAATTTGGCCACTAGAACTAAATCATCCAATTCCAAGGTGAAAATATGGGACTTCAGAGGAGCTGACTTTGATAAGATGGCAAACAGAGTTAAGCTAGCCCTGGCAAAAAGAAATACAGGTGAGGGGGTATAGGCAATGTGGGCAAGCATTAAGGATGCAATACTTGAAGCAACATCCCATTGTGTTAGAGAGAAAAGGAAGTGCAAAAGAAGAAGGAAACCACTTTGGTTCTCAAATACAGTAGTAGAAAAGGTCAGAGCTAATAGGCTGGCCTTCAGGAAATATAAGGGAACACAGCGGGATGAAGATAGGGAGGCATACCAAACTTCCCTAAGGGAAGCAGGGAAGGCAATAAGGCAGGCAAAGGCCCAAGCCAAGGAAACACTAGCACAAACAGTAAAAGAAGGTGGCAAGATGTTCTATAGATACACTAGTGAAAGGAGAAAGTCCAGAGTGGGTATTGCTAAGATCAATGGAGATCAGGGTGTGTGTGAGAAGGTGGACCATGTAAAAACATCTATCCTAAATAGATACTTCTGCTCAGTATTTACTGAACAGAAGGTAGGGCAGGGCCCACAGCTCAGCACCATGGACACGGCGGGGGGGGTGTGCACTAGTCCCTTCACAAAAGAAAGGGTACTACAAGAGCTCAATAAGCTCAGGGTGGACAAGGCAATGCGACCTGATGGCATACATCCCAGGGTACTAAAGGAGCTAAGGGTGGAACTAGCAGATCCATTATCAGAACTGCTTAGTGAGTCTCTGAGCACAGGAGAGGTCACAGAAGACTGGAGAAGGGTTCATGTGATCCCGCTCCACAAGAGTGGTAGCAGAGAGGAGGCAGAGAACTACAGACCAATCAGTCTTACCTCAGTAGTGGGCAAGATTATGGAGGCACTCCTTAAGGAAAGGATAGTGCAACACCTGGAATCCATAGGAGCACAGGATCCAAGACAGCATGGGTTTACAAAAGGAAGGTCCTGTCAATCTAAGCTCATAGATTTCATTGACTGGGTAACCAGAGTGGTGGACCAAGGGGGAGCAGTTGATGTCACCTACCTTGACTTCCGCAAAGCTTTTGATACTGTTCCACATGGAGGATTGATTAATAAGCTGGGTAGGCTCAGGGTGGGTCAGAAGTTGGTCAACTGGGTGGCAAACTGGTTGACGGGCAGAGAACAGAGAGTGGTAGTAAACGGTATCCAGTCAGAAGAGATGCAAGTCACAAGTGGGGTACCTCAGAGATCAGTCCTGGGGCCAGTCCTCTTCAATATCCTCATCAGTGACATTGCAGATGGACCGGAGGGTAAGGTTTGTCTGTTTGCAGATGACACCAAGATTTGCAACAGAGTAAATAATCCAGATGGGGTGGCAGAATTAGAAGAGCTCTGGATAAACTAGCAAAATGGTCGGAAGAGTGGCAACTGGGGTTTAATGTAAAGAAGTGCAAGATCATGCACATGGGGAAGAGAAACCCTGAAGCCACCTATAGGCTGGGAGGGGAGTTGCTGGCAGTCACAAGGGAAGAAAGAGACTTGGGCATCATCATCACTAGAGACCCGTGAAATTATTTTTATTTTGTATAATTTTTATTTTTATTTTTCTGGAATTTCTTGTTATTTCTTTTTATTCATTAAACATTTAGATTTATTTCTTGTTATCACATTTATATTCATAAACTCCCTCCGAATGACCTTATACACACTAGAAATCACAATCCTAGTATACTACATTGTATTAAGCAGCATTATGCTATGGTCTTGCAAGATTTTGTGACCAAAACAATTCTGCTGTTGCTTCCTTGTGGACCATCTCTGTGGTAACAAAGGGGCCTAAACAACAACTGCTGCAAGTACTTATTTAGATTTTGCCACCAGAAAAGCAGTTTTTTTCACTTTATTTATGTTTTTGTTTTATTCCTTTTATATGCTGAATGTCTTGCTATTTCTTGTTATACCTTGAATTTCTTGTTATTTCTTTTTATATCTTAATTTCTTGTTATTTCTTGCCATTTCTTATTTAAGAAAAACATGGGTCTCTAATCATCACCAATGACCTGAAATCATCCAAGCAGACCACTAAAGCAGTAGGTAAGACTAGGGGGATGTTGGGGTGTATTAGTATGGGGTACCACAAGTCGGAAGAGGGAGGTAATAATCCCTCTTTACAAGACACTGGTTAGGCCCCATCTGGAGTGCTGTGTACAGTACTGGAGGCTGCACCTTCACAAGGACATTAACCAAATTGAGGCAGTCCAGAGAAGGGCAACCAAAATGGTGCAGGGACTGCATCAGAAAACATATGAGGACAGATTAACGGAGCTCAATATGTATACCCTAGAGCTAAGGAGGGAGAGAGGTGATATGATCAAAACATTTAAACACCTTAAGGGCATTAACAAGGTGAAAGAGTCTAACATGTTTCAATATAAGAAAAATAGCAGGACAAGAGGGCATAGCATGAGATTAGAGAGAGGCCGATTAAGGGGTAATGTGACGAAGTTCTTTTTCATAGAAAAGGTGGTGGATGCATGGAATGGCCTAACTTGTGGAGTGGTGGATATGAATACAGTGCAGGGCTTCAAACAGGCTTGGGATAGGCATAAGAGAGCAATACAGATGAGTACGTATAGCTAGGCCATTGACAGAGCAAAGGCCGATGGCACATTTATAAGGTCGAAGAAGAAATGGACAGACTGGATGGACCTTGCGGTCCTTATCTGCCATCAACTTCTATGTTTCTATATTTCCATGCACTGCAACATCTGTAAATTTGTAAAAATAAGCAGTGTTTAAAACTTTATTTTCATTACACTGTTGTAATATAGTTTCTTTTAAGGCAACATTCTCTTGTTTATAGGGTTGAGGTGAAATGTTGGTAAGAAAAAACATGTTACCTTGCATTTTAAATCAGTAGAAGTACTGTTTCTTAATGGAAATGTGTTCAAAACTTTAAACCTGCCAGGTTGCTTTTTTTGGTGGTGGTGGTGGTGGTAGAGGTGTGTGTGTGGGGGAGGGTGGTGGTGGTGGTGGGTGATAGATTTCACCTGAAAATACCCATATATGATTCAAATGTACATGCTTTTATAAACTTCAGAAATACGTTTGAGTAGTTTGGGTTTGCCTCTGCCTAGATAACTGCTTTGTCACCATTTCTCTTTGATAATAAAAGTATTATTGCCTACTTTCTTCTTCCTGTTTTTTTATTTCTGTTTTTCCCCACAATCAAGATCTGGAATTTTATTTTGGAATGTTTACCATGGAACACACGGATTCAAAATTCTCATTTCCATTGGTGGAATGTTCCTATCCCACCATACTGTACACACAGACACATAACAAAGGCCTATTCTAGAGCCACAGGCTCAATTATCTCATTGTCAAGGCAAGCAAAAGAGTTTTCCCTGGTGAGCATGGTAAAGACAGAAGGAGGATTTTTCACTGTCAGCAAATAAAGAGTTTTAATGAAAATTACTAACAATTCTTAACATTTCTAATTTGTTTATGTGTGTAAGGAGAGTGTCAAGATCAAGAAAACAACATATAGTTAATTTGTTTTATTTTTAATTTAAGGTAGTTTTATTTTTAGGGCCCAGTTGAAGGATTTTACAGTGTAAGGGTAACAGCCGTGTTTGTGATGGAAGATCAGCTCTGGTTGTAGGGGGACTGATGGGAGATAGTTCTGGTTGTTGGAGGACTGATTTGCTCATTGTGTAATGTGGTTTGAGATCAGGATGACTGTTCATTTATAGAGATTTAATGTACAGTCAGCTGACGTCTCTTGGCTCTTGGCCAATAAGATTTTCAGATTTTTTGCTTGCCATGTTATATATATATATATATATATATATATATATATAAATATAATATAATATAATATAATATAATATAATATAATATAGTGGCACAGTCGCGGTCGTGCCACTATAGCTAGGGTTCAGTTGTCACTTCTATGTTAAACTCATAATTTTGCGCATTAATAACTTTGGACCCATTTAATGAATTTGCCTGAAATTTGGTATGCGCAGTGGGGCATGGTAGATGTCTTGATTTGCCAAATTGTATTTAGGTTGGACTTACATTCTTTGCGTACGAAAATGCTGAAAATGCAAAATTATCTGTTTCTGGAGGCAACTTTGGGGATTTTGGATGTGGCCCTGCACTACCATTGTGTAGTGTACCACTCTGTGAGATGGCTCATTTGAAAGAGCTTTGGTGGCCGAACATGCCACTTTTCGTTTAGTTAAAAAATATTAAGGCATTCAAAGGTTATGCCACTTTTAAGTTCCCACTATAAGTCAATGGGAAAATGTATATGTATGTATTGTGAACAAGGAATGGGGTTCTGGCCATCTGATTCTGCCTGGCGATTAAAGAGTTTGTAGCCTCGCGGTTCAAGAATCTTTGTCCCAGAGAATTTTAAAAATTCTTTGATCATGAGGTCCGCCATCTTGTTTTTACATTTCTGATTGGAAAAACACAAGTATCTCGGCTCAGGGTCACTTCTGAAGTAAAACTTGGATGGGTTTTACTCAGCAAATTCCGATATATCAAGACATGCCTTTGGTTTCATCCAAATTGGTCAAAAAATAGAGTTATAAGCTTTTAAAATCTTATTTCGCAGTTCACTATTGATCTTTGATCATGAGCATGCAAATTCTTTGATCACAAGATTCTTTGATCGCGATCATGCATCGCAAATGAGGGATGAGATGGCCTGATTCAAAAAATCAATTTTCTCAGTCCAGGTGTGCCTTAGAAAGTTAAATGAGGGTGGGTTTTGCTCAGAGGGCTTAATTCTGCCCGATCTGAATAAAATAAATAATGTTTTCAATATCCTTGGTAGTCTAGCGGCCCCCCAATCTGTATAAAAAAAATAATGTTCTGCATATCCCTGGTAGTCTATCGGCCCCCCCATGTGCATTTAACAAATAATGTTGTCTGTACCCCTAGTAGTCTAGCGGCCCCCCAATGTGTATTTAATCAATAATGTTTTGTATATCCCTGGTAGTCTAGCGTCCCCCCGATCTGTAAAAAAAAATAATGTTCTCCTTATCCCGGGTAGGCTAGTGCCCCCCCATCTGTATAAAATTTATAGAGTTCTGTATATCTCCGGTAATCTAGCACCCCCATCTGTATAAAATGAATATTGTTGTTCATTTCCCTGGTAGTCTAACATCCCCCCATCATCATAAAATACATTTCGATCTCCAATTCCCTGGTAGTCTAGTGGCCCCCCCACCCAGACATGCCAGCTCACCCAGCACCTCCCCCACCCTTTCCCAGCTGGTGACTGGCACAGCCCACCTCTCACCTCCACGGCCAGCCACTGACTGTGTGTATTGCGCTAATGCAAAAGGTGCTCAGAAATAATTTCTGAGGCATCTCTTTCACGTGGTGCTGCTAATACCTGATCAACAACTGATCATGGAAGTGAGAGGGCTATGCCAGTAGCTAAAAGCTAAGGGTAACAGTAATGGAAGCGCACACCCTGGTTTTCCCCAACAGCTGCATAGAGAAACACAGTGAGTACAAAGAATGTATGCATAATAATGGGGCTCGGAGCAGAAAATGAGGAGTTGTAATACTAAATTGCTTATATCTCATGAACAGTACGGTGCAGAAAAAAATTAAAATTTTTTATGAATTATGACTTTATTGGCTAGTTTTGCACTTAACATAGGAACATAGAAACATAGAATTTCACGGCAGATAAGGACCACTTGGCCCACCTAGTCTGCCCATTTTCCTACCTAACAGATAAGCTGCAGATCCTAGTTAACCAACAACTTACTTCCTCTTACCCGCCACTAGGACTGCCTTATGCCTGTCCCATGCATTCTTGAAGTCCCCCACTGTTCTTGACTCCACGACCTCCTCAGGGAGGCTGTTCCATGCATCCACAACCCTCTCAGTAAAAAAATACTTCCTCACATTACCTCTGAGATGTCCCCCCTCTACACACTTTCTTATGATTTGGGGGCTAAGCATTTTTCTGACAAAAAGTCCATATCTCGCACCGTGTCCAAGATTCTGGCCCTGAAAATTCCATCTGTAATCATATTCATAAGCCACAGTAAAGAAGAATGGGGTGACATTTAAGCCTCACAATCCCAATGACACACCCCATCAGCTGTCAATCTTGGGATGATGGGCGGGTCCATGGGGGGATGGGGCAACCCTAAAGGTCTCATTTCCTGACTTTTTGTGTTTTAACCATAAATGATGTATTTACAAGGTTTTTTGCATAGGATTTCCTTACTTTTTGAGAAATAATAGAAAAGTAGAAAGTTGCACAAGTTAGTGGGAGCACAGCCCTTTGGGCCCCGTGCTCCCACCAACTTGTAAATTCTTGCCTAAGATAAGCATTCACGTACTGAATATCATATGTATTGCTGGCAGTGCATATAGTTGGGAGTGTGGGGCCCACCATCTTGAAATAAAGCAAAGTGTCAGTCATCAGAGTGGCATAATTCAACACCTGTTTACATGTCAGACACCTAACCACTACAAATTACCTCCATGGCAGTAACGCTAGGCACCCTATAAATATGAAGCCAGTACCATAATGCAAAACACCATATGCAAAACATAAAGTGTGTCACGCAATATGGGTGCAGCAAATGAATTTTCCAACACCTAAACACCATAATTCACATGGACAGCACATCCCCTCAACAAGCTCCAAATTTCAATGTAAAAAATCAGACTGTTTCTGAGATATTAAATGTGAAAGTTTCAGGTTTTCATTCGTCACACTGGCAGAATTCTACACCTATTAACATTTTACACACCTAACGACTGAAAAGTACATCTATGGCAGTAAGGCTACCAACCCTAGTAAATTAAAGCCACTACCACCATGGAAAACTCTGTCTGCAAAACATAAACTGCCTCACTCAATATTTCCACAGAACATGTATTGTCGGACACCTAAGTGCTATAACTCACATCTACAGAACATGCCATCAACACCCTCCAAATTTCAAATTAAAAGACCAAACCGTTTCCGAGATATTTAATTTGAAAAATGGTTAAAATTATGCTGTCTGGTCCCTCCCAATCTGGCCATCTAGTCCCTCCCTTGCGATCAAAGATTGCAATCAAAGAATCTCATGATCAAAGAATTTGCAGGCTCGCAATCAAAGAATTTGCAGGCTCACGATCATAGAATAAAAAATGTTAAAACAATTTTTAGAGAAAAATACATGAAACCACAGCCATGACTCAACAGAACAAAGGCACGTGAGCAGATACCACCCTAGTTTGCCTTTAGAAGTGACCCCTGTGCTGAGAAAATTAAATTTTTCATGTGGCCATCTAGTCGCACCCTCGTGATCAAAGATCAAAGAATCTCGAGATCATAGAATTTGCAGGCTTGTGATCAAAGAATTTGCAAGGTCACAATCAAACAATAAAACATGTTAAAAGTCAATTCTTAGGCAGAAATGCATGAAACTACAGTCGTGCCTCAATAGAACAAAACCCCCTGTGCAAAATCCACTGTCATTTGGCTTAATAAGCCAACCCTGATCTGAGAAAATTTATTTTTTCAAGTGGCCATCTAGTCACACCCTTGTGATCAAAGATCGTGGTCAAAGAATCTCGGTATCAAAGATTTTGCAGCCTTGTGATCAAAAATTCTGCCGGCTGCAATCAAACAATAAAAAAGATTGCGGTCATAGAATCTTGCGATCAAAGAATTTGCAGGCTCGCAATTAAAGATTGTTAGCAAGCCACGATCAAAGGATAAAAAAGTTGAAAACTCTATTTTTTTACCATTTTGAAAGAAACCACAGGCATGGCTCAATAGATGCAAGACCCCTGAGCAAAACCCACCATAGTTTCACCTCAGAAGCCCCCCCCCGGCAGAGATATTTGAATTTGTCCGACCACAAACTAAAAACAAGATGGCAGCTGTCACGATCAAAGAATTCCTCATGATCTAAGACTCTTTGATCGTGAGCCTGCAAATTCTTTGATCGTGAGGTGGGTGGGACTAGATGGCCAAACCCCACTCTTCTTTCACATAAAAACCCCTTAAATTTCCCTATTGACTTATAATGGGAAATTGAAACTTTAATAACTTTTGAATGGATTAATATTTTTTCACCTAATGAAATGTGGCATATTCCTTGTCTCAAGCTCTTTCAGCTGAGCAAAGTTGCAGAGTAGCACACCACATGATGGCTGTGCAGTGCCACAGACAAAATCAAAAAAGCTGCCCACATTACTGGCAAAAAGTGCATTTTCAGCATTTTGGTGTGCAAAAACTTAAGTCCAGCCAAAATGAAATTTGGCAAATCAAGAGATCTACCATGCTCCACAATGCATACCAAATTTCATGCAAATCTGTTGAAAGGGTCCAAAGTTATTAACATGCAGAATTTTGAGTTTAACATAGAAGAGCCTTCATAACCATAAATATAGGGGCGCGACCACACACCTATAATGTATTCCATGACTGAGCATGCTGACATGCTACAGTAAAGGAGAATGGGGGAGAATTAGGCCTCATGGCCCCAATGACACACCAGGGCATCTGTCAGACTGTGAAGGATTGGGGTAGTGTGTGTGAGGGGGATTGGGTGTTCAAGGGTTCAACCCTAATGTCTCATTTCCTGACTTTTTTTGCTTTAACCCTAAATGAAGCATTAATGCAGTTTTTTTGCATAGAATTTCCTTATTCTCTGAAAAATGTAATATAAGTAGTAAAAAACATGTATTGGTGGGAGTGTGGAGCCCAGCTCCCACCAAGTTGCCAATTTTTGCATAACAATACACATCTGGGCCCATGCTCCCACTTATGCAAAGCTACAGAGCCATGCAGCAGCACTATAGGGCACCAAACCCTTGTAACAGTAATTTGTGCATATCTTGGGACCTGCAAGAGCTAGAAAAACAATTCTAGCATCATTGAGCATCATTGTACTCATGACAGTAAGTACTTCATGCAACATTGAAAGACCATACCATATCTCACATTGTTTCCAAGCTATGGGCACCAAAAAGCACTGGACAGGCACTCTTTCAATCCTTGTGACAGTACTTTCAGAATATCTCATGAACCGTGCAATGTACAAACAAAATTCCACTGCAGACTTACTCTACAAAGTCTGTATCTCGCTTCATTTCCGAGATAACAGTGCCGAAAGTCATGACACAGACTGCAATGTAATCCTATGGAAAAATGTCAATTATGTCATTGAATATCTCTGCAATAAATTATTTTCCCAACACCTAAACAGCATAGTTCACATCTCTATAATATCCCCTCAACACCCTGCAAATTTCAAGTGAAAAGACCAAACTGTTATTGAGATATGGTCATCCCAATTTGGGCCATCTAGTCTTTCCTAGGGCCATCTGGTCTTTCTCATTAACATTCCAAAAATACATACATTTTCCCATAGGATATAATGGGAATTTCAAATTGTAATAACTTTTGAACAGATTAATATTTGTTCACCAAACAAAAAGCGATATATTTCTTGGCCCAAACTCTTTCTATGTCCCAAGTTTTGGACCAATAGGCCACATGGTGTCTGCACAGCACCACGGACAAAAAAAATGTGCAAAACTGGTGAAAAGTGCCTTTTTTTGCACTTCACTGCACAGAAACCATATGTCCAACTGAAACACAATTTAGTAAATCAAGAGAACTACCACAAAAGACTTTGCATTCCAAATTTTGTGCAAATCAGTTGAATGGTTGCAAAGTTATTTACGTGTAAAATGTGAGGTTTAACATTAAAAGTGCCTACCACAATGCAAAACGCTATACACAAAATGTAAAGTGCATCACACAATATCTCTGCAGCAGCTTAATTTTCCAACACCTAGATACTATAATTGACATCTACAGGACATCCCGTCAACACCCTGCAAATTTCAATTTAAAAGACCAAACTGTGTCCAAGATATAACATTTTAAAGTTTGAGATTTTCATTGGTCAGAGTGGCAGAATTCCACACCTGTTTACATTTTACACACCTAATGACTGAAAAGTATGTCCATGGCAGTAAGGCTAGCTACCCTACAAATTTCAAGCCACTACCACAATGCAAAACGCTGTCTGAAAAATGTAAACTGTGCCACGCCATAACTCCATGACAAATACATTTTCTGACACCTAAACACCATAATTCATATCTATAGGACATCCCATCAACACCCTGCAAATTTCAAGCTTAAAGACCAAACCATTACTGAGATATTTAATTTTAAAAGTTGTTAAAATTGGGCTATCTGTTCCCTCCAAATCTGGCCATCTAGTCCCTCCCTCGGGATCAAAGAATCTTTGATTGTGAGCAAGCAAATTCTTTAATCATGAGGAGGGACCAGATGGCCAAAACCCCATTCTTTGTTTGCAAAATAGCCATATAAATTTTCCCATTGACTTATAATGGAAAATTAAAAGTGCTATAACTTTTGAATGCCTCAATATTTTTTTCACCAAATGAAAAGTGGCATGTTCGGCCAGTGAACCTCTTTCTAACGAGCCATGTCGCAGAGTGGCACAACACACAATGGCCATGCAGCACCATGGACAATATCCCAAAAACTGCCTACCAAACTGGATAATTTTGCATTTTTCAGTGTTTTCATGCGCAAGGACGGTAAGTCTGACCGAAACGAAATTTGGCAGATCAAGAGATCTACCAAACCCACTCCACATTGCATATTTCAGGCAAATCCATTAAATGGGTCCAAAGTTATTAATGTGCAAAATCTTGACTTTAACATAGAAGTGACATTTCAACCCTAAATATAGTGGCATGACCGCGCCACTATAATATATATGTTTATATATATAAATGTGGACAAGCAAGATTCACTACAGCAGCAATGCAAGTGGCTAATATTCAGCATTGACAAATGCTTGGTGTAGAACTGTTGTAGCTCAAAGTTTATTTCTCTGTTAAGCCTTCAGAGACTGAAACTTTTTACCTGCTTACGTTCAATGGTCTAATAATAATAATAATAATAAAAAATGTTATTTCTAAAGCACCTTTCAAGTTTTCAAGGCGCTGTACAAGCATAATAAAAGCAGATAAAACTTCAGTCTCACAATAATACAACACTTAAGAATCATTCAAAAACAAAATAAAACAACATTGCATAGATAACTCAATTTGTAAATAATTTTTTTGTTACAAAGATCTTTATCCTCCAGGATCAGACCAAGCAGCTATTCAGCCTCGTCCCCAAGTACCATCAGCCATCCCTTGCCTCTCTCCACTGCTTTTGGGGCTAGGTCCTCCATGGATTCCCCCCCACATTGGCAAGGCCAGGGGGGAGGCCCATCCTACTCCTGGGGACTCTCATCCAGATGCACCCTTGGACCTCAAAGCAGCAAGGCAGACTGCAGTGTCTCAGACCAGACTTCATGAAGCCCAGGTCCACCATTTTTTCCTCCCTTTTCTACCTCACTGTTCTGGCACTGTGGCAGCATGGAGGACATATGTGCAGGAGGTGCACATGCATTCCCAGAACCACAACTGCTTCCACCCCCGACCCACATCAGCCTCCCAAATCTGTGCTTTACCACATGGCCTACACATGGTGGGAGCCAAGAGCTGGGATGGCTCGCCACCCCAATCTGGGAGAGGAGAGGGGAGCTTCAAGCTGGTCATTCAGTCCTGTCCCAGCCCTTCTCCCCCATGACTCCTGGCAACTTAAGTTCATGCCTGAACTCAAGTTGCCAATGTGATGATAAGTGAAATGCTGACAGTGCCCCAGCACTCTGCACCATCAGGCTCAGTAATTTGTAAATGTTTGAAGCCTTTGACACCATCCCACATAAAAGGCTGCTCAACAAAATGAGTTTTCTGGGCAAGGGGCACAAGGTGGTAAATTGGGTTAGGAACTGACTAATGGACAGGAAGCAGAAGGTGGTGGTAAATGCCATCCAATCAGGGAAGAGGGGAGTGACCAGCAGGGTACCACAGAGATCAGCCCTTGGGCCAGTCCTGTTTAATTTCTTCATTAGTGACATTGTGGTAGGACTGGAGAGAAAGGTCTGCCTGTTTGCAGATGACACCAAGATCTGTAACAGGATGGATACTGTGGATGAGGTGGAGAGAATGAGGAGGGACCTGGGGAAGCTTGAAAAATGGTTTGAGGTGTGGCAACTGAGGTTCAATTCCAAGAAGTGCAAAATAATGCACCTGGGAAGAGGGAACCCAGGTGAGAGCTACAGGATGGGAGGAGCTGCTGACGATCAACAAGGAAGAAAGGGACCTGGGGTCTATAATTTCTGACAACCTAAAGGTGTCTATGCAGAGTACAAAGGCTAAAGAGAGAGCCAGTGGTATGAAAGGGTGCATGGGTAGAGGTATCACTAGCAGGTGGGAGGTGGTGATGCCATTGTACCAAACACTAGTAAGGCCTTACCTAGAGTACTGTGTGCAGTTCTGGAGGGTACACCTTCGTAAGGATGTTGACAGAGTGGAGGCAGTCCAGAAAAGGGTGACTAAGATGGTACAGGGCTTGGACCAGAAAACATATGAGGAGAGACTAAAGGAACTCAATATGTACTCACTGGAGGAGAGGATGTATTAAGGGGATATGATACAAACATTCAAGTACTTTAAGGGCATAAACAAGGTATGGGAGGAGATATATTCCAACATAAAAGATTTACAAGAATTAGGAGGCATGATATGAAACTGGAAGATGGCAGGCTGAGGGGAAATGTGAGGAAGATTTTCTTCACAGAGAGGGTGGAGGACACATGGATTAGACTGCCACAGGAGGTGGTGGGGATGAGCACGGTGGAGGGTTTTAAACATGCATGGGACAGGCATAAGGGTACCTTAGAGGTGGGAAGGGGGGTGAAAAGCCATTGACCAGTTAGGGTCAGAGACTACAAACTAGTGTAGGGCTTTTGGGCAGACTAGATGGGCCTGGCAGCCCTTATCTGCTGACAATTTCTATGTTTCTATGTTTTTATGATTACAGTATTGTTTTTGTGTTTGTAAGTTTTTGTTATGTACTCGTTATGTCTTCCAGGTCCCCCATGACAATGGGCATTTGATGACAGCAGGGTTTACTGGGTTAACACATTAAACATAAAAAAATTGTATAGATAGACATATATATTGCAACAAACAATGTTAATGCATCATCAGGGTTAAAGCGAGCAAAGCAGCATAATCAAAAGCAAGACAAAATTCTATGGAGGCCTGGAGAATCTGGTGTGGTGTTCCTCAGAATTTGAATGATCACATGATGCAACATTAATGTTACACTAATTCTGGCACCCTCTATGCAAGCATTACTGTGTTAGTAATCTATTTAGCAGCTGTAAGGCAAGGTATGACAGCTTTCTAGTAAGCACTTGAAATGGGAAAGGGAATCAGCTGATCAAGATTCAGGGGGAAGTCAATTCTATATTGTCAGTTTAGTGCAGGAAAAAGTACATCCGCTAACAATTACCAGATTCACAACAGCAATGGAGAGAAGGCTATTGCTGGCAGAGGAACATGATTGCTTGGGTACATACTGTAGGTTAGAGACAGGTAATTAAGATAGGAAGGAACGCTGGCTCCATGGCACAAGCGTTGAGGTGCCTGTTCATCTTGCTGACAATCTGGGGTCATGACCTGAGCCCAGGATGACTGAATCAAAGGCTGGCAGGAGGACAATAGATGCACAGAAGTTGCCAGTAGAAAAGACCCATCGGCTCATCATGTCTGCCCTGTCTGACCTATCTAATGTGGACCCTAGTGGCCCTTCATTCATCTTCCCCCTCCCCTTTTTATAATGTCTGTAACAGGGTCATGTATCTGTTCTACCCATGTTAGAACCTCCCACTGTTTTAGCACAGACCACTTCATTCAGTAGCTTATTTCACCCCTCCGTCACCCTTCCTCTGAAAAAATACTTCTTGATATCCCTCTTGAATTTGCCTCCCCTCCCCCAGCTTTATGGAGTTACCACTGGTGCTTGTATTCCCACTCAGCTTGAACAGTTCCCTGCTATTCACTTTGTTTACCTGCTGGAGGTATTTGTATGTCTCAGTCATGTCCCCTCTCCCTTATTGCGTCCAGCCTGTACATGTTTAGATCTTTCAGCTTCCCCTCCTAAATCCTTTCCTGCTTTCCCTGGATCATCTTTGTTACTCTCCTCTTCACCATCACCACCACTAAGAGCCTGTTCTTTAAATGCAGTCTCCAAAACTGCAAACCATGCTAAAGGTGAAGGTGAACAAATGACCTATAGAATGGCAGCAGAATCCCCTGTCTTCTCTGCCTGGAGATCCCACCTCTTATGATGATGGAGCATCATTATGGAAGTTCTCATCCAGGGGGATTCATTTTGTAATGCACTGCTCCTAAGCAGTTCCTTGTGGTGGCCTGGTGGAGATGCACTTGGCTGCATGGTGACCACACACAGCAGAACATCCTACACTCAGGACACTGTGGCGAGCGTTGCCATGTGGGAGGGAGAAGTGGGGGAGGGAGAACAGCAAAAAATATCAGCCAACTTGGCACAATGTATTATGGTTCCCATGCAATCCCTTCTCCACCCAACCTGCTAGCACACCACCATCAATCCCTCCCCCAGCCATCATCTCCATGTTGAATAAGGCACTGATCTCTCACCCTCCACCTCCTACCTTCCAGAAGCACCAGACAAGGGGAGTGGGTGCCCCCTGGCAGAGATAAGGCACACCCCATGGAAGCTATTGGACAACCTAGGGAGCCAGGAGGCAAAGGCTGCCAGTAGAGGTGAACCTGGCAGCCAATGGAAGGCAGCATTGTTAAGCAGGCAATGGCTATGCTGTCAGACGAGAATGGCTTTGGTCCACAAGGAAGGAGCTGTGACTATCTGTTAAGGAGTCCTTTAGTTGGAATTTACAATTTCAATGTTTTATTGTTGTTATTCATCTATAGAAAGTTTTTTAAATACTATATTTGACTGTCTTCAGTTTGAAATGTCATTTTCTGTTTTATGGTTATTACTCATGTGTAGAAAGGCATTTTTAAGAAGAAAGTACTGTATCAATCTGTCTGTCGATAACATCTGTCTATAGACAGTGAATGTGAATAAATTGAACAGTAAGGTGTGGTAGATGAAACCCTGATTAATGGGTCGACAGATGGGTGGAAGGTACATTTGCCTGACAAAGTAAACAAAACAGACTTATTTCACTGTTCATACAGTATTCTGCCCTGCTGCCACACATACCTGTAATTTCGGTGAAAGTTGCATAGAATCCATCAAAGTTCTTGGATCCATCTGAGACAAAGAGAACATGCAAGGAACTTCCAGTGCTTTGAATTGGAGCAGGCCTCTCATTACCACAGAATCTTGTAATAACCCTGGAGTCGACGTTATCCCCATCTCGGATCTCCACATAGTCGTACTCACACATGTAGTCAAACTCCAAACTCAGCATGGCAAACCTAGAGCACACAGGGTTAAAGACAGAAACTGTTAAGCAGTACAGTACTGGAGGTGAAATTAATCAAGGATCCTACTGTCACCGAGCTCTCTATTACAAACATAAACAGCCTGAAATCTCAGGGGTAGCACTGCTGCTTGAGGTGCTGGCAACTTGGATACCCACATGGAGCCTGGTTTGTCAGGAAGATGTGTGGGAGAAGAACCAAGTATCACTGAGGATGCATCCTCCTTCAGGTATGGTAGGTAGTGTCTCTTATTGTGTTACTGCCGCCTATTTGACCACAGGTGACAGTGCAGGCAGGAATGCTTGTTGGGGAGGGAAGTATGCAAGACCCCCTGTGTTCTGTCGTTGCAGCACATGGCAATTGCCACAGAAATCAAGGTCAGCCATGCAATTTAGGGCTGGCTACAGAAAGTACACAGAATCTGCACCAGTAATTTAAACAGAGATGACCCCCACTCCTTTTTGTCCATTACTCTACCTGCTTATTTATTTACTTGTTTTTGATAACCAGGTAAGATACACTAATCATAAATATGCCTATTTTCAGGCATGACCTCATGGGGTTACAATATCTGCCATGAACAAAAGAATTACAGGAAACATTATCAAAAAGACAAAGTAATAAAAAGTGTGAACAGACAACAAGGCTTTCCAGTTCAGCAGAATTTACACTAACAATTAGAATTAAGTGGTGCAACGAGAACAGCACAAACATCAAAAAAGCAATAGGTGAGTAACATGCTACAACAGGGTGTGCATTGTAAAGCATGCCCCAGGGATATAGTAAGGCATGAGGCCGAAGGCTGAATATCCTTACGCCCCTGGGAAGTACATTAAAATCCTATGATGCACACACTGGTGGGGCTTATTGCAGATATAAAATGACTGTCCATGGGTTTGTTTGTTTTTTGTGAGGAAATGAGATTTTGCACCTGACCATGCATTTATAGATATCTAGTGCACAGTCAGGTGACCTCTCCCAGCCAATGAAATTTCTAGATTTTTTCTTGCCATTTTACAAAAGAATACAATGCAGTACACAGTATAAACGAGAAATACAGAAGACCATGCCAGCATAAACTGCTTAAACATTTGCAGCAACCTACAATTATCCAGCATTTGGAAGAAAAGTGCACAGTACTAGTATGAGCTAAGTGCACTAGTTTGGATGGTATTAGGGTCAGAAGCATCAGCCAATAGGGCATAGAGAGACCTCCAGTGCCTTGCAGAACAGTGAGTGACTGGGGGATCAGCATACATTAGGAGGAAGGGCGTTCCAAAAACTAGGGGCATTGAATGCAAACAACAGTTTGCCAAGGCCCTTGGCACATCTCCACTAAAGGAGAGGTTGAGAATCAGCTGACCTCATTTAGTAGTAGGGAAGATGATGCTGCAGATAGGTGTCAAAGGAAGATAGGAACTAGTCCTCAGGAGTTTGTTGATGAACTGCCTAATGCAAAAGGATGTAAGAAAGCCAGCCCAGGGCAGAGAAAAGGTGGCTGGCAGTGGTGCATAAGTCTAGGGGTGGTCAAGGCAAAATGGCATCCACTGTTGTATGTTACATCCCATTTTGAGAAGACAGTTTTTATTTTCTCCTAGGAAAGCCAGGAGGCCTTAAGCAAGCTTAGGAAGGCAAAAGCCCTGAGCTATGTCGAGCTGGGCAACAGAGGATGTGTAGTATCTGACCCTAAAAGCCATGCCCAGTTTAGCATTTACCAATTTGCCGATTACGGTAGTACGGAGGGAAGTCAAGGGAAGAGTCTAAGACTCCCAGGTACTTCAAACTGCTCACCTCCATCAGTGGGGACCCATTATCATTGACAAAGGAAAGGTCGGAGGAGGTTGTACGGAGTTTTGGCTTTGAGCCAAACAGCATGGCTTTTGTCATTTTGCTGTTTAAAATCAACTTGTTTGTTGTTAGCCCAAACTGAACTTTAGCAAATGAATCAGAGGGGGATTTGCTGATATTGGGGACATTAGCAGCCCTGTGGTAGAGGCCAAGATCATCTGCATACAGTAGAGAGCTGCAACAGGAGGCAACATCTGGGAGGCTGTTTGTATAGATAGAGAAAAGAAGTGGGCCCAGAATAGATCCTTGTGGTACACCAAGATTGGAGGTAGCTGAGGGCAACCTAATTTGTTTTCTACCAGCTAAATAGATAGCAAACCAGGAAATTGGGTGTGTGGGTGAGCACAAGGGAGACCCCTTTTTATTGCAGGGGAGTGAGTGGTTTACTAGAATGAATGCCTTTGTCACATCAATGAACATGGCACCAGTTAGGAGACCAGTATCCATGACTAGGCTGTTGTCATTTGTTAACTTGGCCTAGAATATGGAGGTTCCTTGATGTTTCCTGAGCCAGTGCTGTACAAAAGACAGGAGATGATACCTGCAGATGTAGTCAAAGAGCTGGGATGCTACAATCCTCTAACGGATCTTCAAGCAGACTAAGAAGATGGCTATGGGGCAATAGTTTTCCATACGCTTGCAGTCACCTGCTTTGAAAACAGGAGCAACCCTAGCAACCTTCTAGACATCAGCGACGGCACCAGACTAGAGAGAAAGATTAGGGAGTCTAGTGATGGGAACTGCTACGTAGGTGGCCACTAGCTTCAGAATTTTCGGATCAAGTCCATCATACCCAGAATTTTTATCCAGACTAAGGGAAAGCATGAGCTTCTTGAACTCGGCCACTCGCATTGCATTGCATGTAGGTACAATGTGGGAGGGGGGGGCTGGGGTGTTAGGGAGGAAACAACCAAGATGCAGGATCCTGGGCAAATGCCAAGACTTGCCAGAGAGACTGTGAGGTCACAGAAGTTGGTGTTGAGGGCATCAGCAATTCTCACCTTGTTATTGCAATTTATGGTTTCACTAAGCATATCAGACAAGGAGCAATTTGACTGTGTGCCCTGGAAGTTTGTTATACTGGCCTAGAATTTGTTTGGCTCATCAGTAGCAACTGAGAATTTGTTTTTACAATGGGCTGTCTTACCTGATCTCACTCCTAACTTACCAATATTTGCCATCTATGATATGCTTTAATGATATACAGGGGATGGAAGACAGAACCTATGAAGAAAGGCTAAGACACCTGAGTTTGTACATCCTGTAGGAGAGAAGGGATCAGGGGGATATGAATGAAACTTTCAAATACTTGAGGGAGATCAACAAATTTGGTACAGAGGGTTTGTTTAAGCTGAGGAAGTGAAGGGACGTGAGGGGGCATGGTCTAAGACTGAAGGGTGGCAGATTCAGAAGGGAGATCTCGAGCTCGATCTCGGCAGCACCACATCTCGAGTGAATCATAACATGGTAATGGATGCTTGACTGTACTGTAGTGCAGAAATCTAAGGTAAAGAACTCTTGATTTGGTTAAAAAATGTAAAATAAATTAACTAACTTTAAAACTCTGGCTAACTTTTGTGGCAGGTTTGTTGTTTTTTTCATCCCTGGCACCACCATCTCGATAATCTCAGTCTCGGCAGCACCATGTCTTGAGTCAACTGCTAAAAGGAAATGGTGATAGAACCTTGACTATAATATAGAAATTGGATGCAAAAGCTCTAGATCTGATTAAAAAATGTAAAATACATTAACCCTGGCTAGCTTTGCAAAGGTCAAGCTGTAGCCTCTAGTGCTGGACAATGATAATGACTCCACTCAGCTGGTTGCTGGGCAGTGTCATGTAAATGAAACTAGCCAGCTGCTGTCTGATAGGAGTGGCTCTCTCCTTTCAAGTACATGAAGTTTCTGCCCAGAAAGCAATAAGTAGTGTTATGACCACACTGCGTGGTCATTGGTCTGTGCTGCCGATTGCCGAGCCTCTTGCAGCTTGAATTGCAATTGGCTCATCAGTGACACACCTCTGAAATGCTGTTCATACAACAAATTGTTTCTTGTGCTAGTGCAAGAAAACATAACATTAGAGTGACTCAATAAGGCTCTAGGCGAAGGGACTTTGTGTGCTGACATATAGGGTGGATTTTTCTTGTTTTTTGACTAGGCAGAGTAATGTCTAAGAGGAGACCTTGCAATACCTTTGCAGGAGGAAAAGGCAGAGGATAATTGTAAAGTGTTGGACTGGATAATGACATCGGTTTAAAATTATAAGGCCACTCAATGACACTCTAAAGGTTGGTTATGAAAGTGGTGAGGCTGAAATGGGTGGCGGTAGGTTTTACCTGTTTTAAAAACATGACAGCATAACATGCTGGCTGTTGGTAGTTTGCAGTCCTTGTGGGAGAAAAATGAAAATTATAAACATCAGAGGGATAGCTAAGTAAAGAAAAGTGTTGGGACAGGAAATTAAAAACATGAAGCCAAGAATGGAATAGTAAAAAGTCAAAGATAAAGATTATTGATGCAAAATGTGGAAACTAAACAAGGGAATAGAAAAACAGAGAAAATACAGAAAAAAAAATCACAATGACATAGCAGATGCTACATTTTTAAATGTTTTAATATTTGTATGTTGCTCCAGGACAATATTATATTGGTATTGGTACAAAATGCAAGGATGAGTGAGGGATGGCTGGGCAAGACAGACTTCGAGCTCACTGCACCTTAGCTAAAAATTGTAGCCATTATGTGGATTGGGGAGGAGAGAGCACTGCTGCCATTAGGTAGGTGGGGGTAGGAGAGGAGAAAGCATTGCTTCTTCTAGGCTGGGAGGAGGGGAAGAAGACAGCAGAGAGCATTGTAGGCTTTTGGTCTGGTATGGAGGAGAACGCTTTGCTGCCACTATTTCCTCCAGGGCAGGGGAGCTGTGCCTGGCATAGAAACATAGACAATGAGACTACATGAGCAGAAGAAACAAGTAAAATTATAAAAGCTAGATTAGCCACCCTGATAGGCCAGTGGCAGCACATAAAGTTACCATGAGACCAACCCATGTTCAGGTGGAATCTTGGGATCACAATCTCTAAGATAGTCCATGATAAGGGGTGTGGCTGCAGGTGCCATGGCTTTTAGCCTAGTGGGGGGGGCGTGAAAGAAAATGAAGAAAAGATGAAACCAAGTAAGAAAGATGACAACAAAGCTAAAGATCATTTATTCAAAATGTATAAATTAAACAAGGAAAGAGTGAAAAAGAGAAATAATTACACTGACACTGCAGATGTTTATTGTTTTATATTTTAATGTATGGCAGTCTCAGGGGTGGAAGGACAGGGAGCCTCTCTGTGCCCCCAAAGTCTGCCACCCCCAAACGAAACTGTGTATAAGGCTCCTGATCACACATGAGTGGAGCCTTGAGTGCCTCATGGCTAGACTACTTCAGGATCTCCCTTGGAAGAACAACTGTTCAGCTCTTTACATTTCTGCCAATGGGTGTGGAGGGGTGCCTGCCAGTAGCTGTTACTGTTGCATGAAATTACCCTCAGCCCTAAACAGATTAAATAAATATGGAGAACCAGAACAGCTGCTGAAAGGCATACAACTAGAGGTTTAAAGGAAATAATGTCATTTACATGTATGTGATGGTAATTGGGGATCAGGCATCTTTACTGGGGTCCCACAAACTGTAATATTGGCATTGTATTATTTATTCATTAATGTGACTCTGAACTTAAAACTTTGCTGCAGAACTTGACCTAATAGTTCTGCAGATGTTCACAGACTTTGTCACAGCTATTCTATCTACAGTGCAGCAGACAACAGGGGTGCATGCATGGAACAACTGAAGTGCATTGGTTTCTGTGTGGCACTGCTTTTAGTCCATAATGTGTATATTTCTAGTTATAATTCATTTATCATCCTAGCATTTATTTAGTTAGTTTCTGTTGACTTAGAAAGGAGGCCTAGGCAATTCTGCCTGTTTTCAGTCTTGTCCTGGGGGAAGGGGGATACAGGTGCAAATCAACTGAAATTTAACCAGAATAAGTTGTGGGTGATATTTTAAATGTATATTATAATGTTTCATTTATTTTTATTTATTTATTTTTAATCTTGGTAACTGGGATAGGCACACTGAGCCGAGGCTCATTTCCAGGTGCAAGCTGGGGATACAAGCAATACAGGTAGTAATAAGCAAGACATGTAAAAAAGCAATACAATTATTGGGAAAGGACAGGCATACATTGTGTTTAGGTAATAAGTGAGGATAGGGCAAAACTGTACAAAAAGACTGAGCATACATGCTTGATTAGGTGGCAGACACAGAAATCAGAAAAACTTGCAATTTAATACAGAAAGAATTCATGTGTCAATCATGGTATTAGGCTAGAACTGGATACAGGATGACATATAGTGGGTGAAAAAAAGGACAGGTAAGAAGAGTAGGCAGGAAATAAACACACAGGTTGGTTCGAGCAAGAGCTATGAGAAGACGGATGGAAACAGAGAGGAGGAGGAGGGCTAGAAGAGAGAAGAGATAAGGGTGAGGGGGAAGCAAGGCAGGAGCAAGGGAGTGGATTGAGGTGAGAACCATTTTTCATGAAAGAAGGGAAGGAGGAGGAATTACGGAGTTAAAGACAGAGAAGGTTCTAGAGGGAGGAAAGCCTGTAGGAGAAGGCAGATTGACCTGGTGAGGTGCGAGAACAGGGGAGGGAGAAGAAGCAAGGGTCCCTGGTATGGAGGTCATAACAGGAGGGGACAGCTGGTGACAACTTGCATGGGAGGTAGGGAGGAAGTAGACCAAATCAGAATTTAGAAATGAAAGTCAGGGAATGGGTGGAACACATGAGGGGGAGTGGGAGGAAGGAGAGAGAGGAGTAAAGATTGCAGTGGAAAGTGGTGATGGGGGGGCATTTGTGGCAAAGCGGCAGATTGAGTTCAGAACCATGTTGACCTTGTAGAGTGAGGAGGCTGGGGCAGTTCCATATACTACATCGGCAAAGTTAAAAATCAGTAGAATCATTTTTGAGATCAACTCACAATGAATAGGGAGTGGGAGGCAATCATTACTCCAGTATAGTAGTCCCAGTTTTGGATGAAGTTTGGAACATATGGAGTCGATGTGGATGGTGAAGTCTAGATGGTTGTCCAACCAAACCCAGAAGTATTTGAATTTGGACACGTAAGCAAGCGGAGTGCTGTACAAGCTAGTAAAAAATGGTGGGGATGAGGTTTTGGCTAACTTTTGAGCGGTGCCGAAAAGCATAGCAACAGTCTTTTTTGTGTTGTCCTTTAGTTGATTGGCTTGAAACCATAATAGCACTTTATTTAGACCTTGCTGGAGTGTGGCATGAATGGTGGTTGTGGAGCAACCAGAGATGAACAAGACAGAGTCATCCATGTATAAATAGTTGAGGGAACTGGAGCACACTGACAAGAGATCATTTTATAAACAAAGAAAAAAGGATGGGGCCCAAAATGGACCCTTGGGGGATGCCAACATAGATTGGGAGCGGAGGAGAAGAGGAGTCACCTACTTGCACTGATTTCTGTCTATTGGAAAGATATGAGGTGAACCAGCAGACTGTGGGGGTTGGGAGGGTCAGCCCAATGGAGTGAAGCTTGTTTAGCAGGAGGGGGTGGGAGACAGAATCAAAAGTTTTGGCAGGTCCACAAAAATCACAGCCATGACTTGTCCCTGGTCCATAGCTATTAAAATATGATCTGTGACCCATAGTAAGGACGATATGGTTGAGTGGTATTTTCTAAATCCAGATTGGAAAGGGGAAAGGTGACCGGTGGAGGACAGGAAGTCACACAGTCTAGTGTGCACAAGGAATTCCTGTAATTTGGCAAGGGCATGTACAAGGGAGATTTGGTCTGAAATTTCCTGGGATAGAAGGGTTTTCACCTTTATGGAGGGGCAACACTTTTGCGACCTTTCAAGCCCGAGGTACTGTGCTGGAGGAAAAGAGACATTAAGCAGGTAAGCCAGGGGAAGGGTGATCACAGGGACTAATTGGTGGAGGAGCTTTTGATGAACACTGTCTGGGCTGGATTTGCTTGGGTTTAGGGAGTTTTATCTCACAAACATGGAAGAAAAATATTTTTTTAAGTCAGCCTACCTTCTGGTTAAAAAAACTGAACAAAAAGTTTTTTCTTTTAATACATAGTAACATATACAGTGTCAGCAGATAAGGGCCTAAAGCCCACCCAGTCTGCCCATTTGAGCTTGTAAGTTCACTTTATGTTTTCCTAGAAGTCTGTTGCCCCTTACCCCTGACCTCCAGAATTCCTTTATGTCTATCCCATGCATTCTTAAATCCTGTGATTGTTTCAGCTCCCACCACTTCTTCTGGCAGGGTGTTCCACTTGTCCACCACCTGTTCTGTGAAGAAACGCTTCCTCATGTTTCCTCTGAATCATCCTTCCTCCAACTTCATCCCATGCCCTCTAGTCCTGGAACATCTTTTTTGCTTAAAAATAGTGTATTCCTGCACCCTGTTCCTCCCTGTATGATACTTGTATGTCTCTATAATATACCCTCTCTCCCTCCTCTCCTTCAGGGAGTACATATTCAATTCCTTCAACCTGTCTTCATAGGACTTGTGATGCAATCCATGTATTATCTTTGTTGTCCTCCTTCGAACTTACTCTACCCTGTCTATGTCCTTATGTAGATAAGGTCTCCAGAACTGTACATTGTACTCCAGGTGGGGCCTCACTAGTGTCTTGTATAATGGAATTATGACCTCCTTTTCCTGCTGATGATGCCCCTGCCTATGCATTCTAGCATCCTATTTGCTTTACCTGCTGCCTTGTCACACTGTTTCCCTACCTTGAGGTCATCAGAGATGATGACCCCAAGATCCCTTTCCTACTTGGTGCATGCTATATCCTCACCCCCAACTGATATATTGTGCCAGGGTTTTTGTGCCCCATATGCATTATCTTGCACTTCTTTGCATTGAATTTCAACTGCCAAACCCCTGACCAGTCTTCAAGTTTCTGCAGGTCCCTTCTCATTCTGTCTACACCCTCTGGTGTGTCTACTCCATTACACAGCTTTGTGTCGTCAGTGAACAGGAAAATTCTGCCTTCTAGGTCCTGTACAATGTCACTGATGAAGATGTTGAATAAAACCGGCCCCAGCACTGATCCCTGTGTTACCCCACTGGTCACTCTTCCCTCTGTGGAGTGACAGCCATTTACCACCACCCTCTGTGTTCTGCCATCCAGCCACTTACCTACCCACCACACTACTGCCCCGCCCACACCTGTATTCCCCAGTTTGTGTAATAGTCTTCTATGTGGCACAGTGTCAAAGGCCTTGTTGAAGTCCAGCTAGGCCATGTCCACTGCCCTCCCCTGATCCACCTCCCTAGTCACCTAGTCAAAAAATTCAATGAGGTTGGTCTGACATGACCTCTGCCTGGTGAAACCATGCTGCCTTGGGTCCTGTAGTCCATTGACAACCAGTTGTTCCACCAATATCTCCTAAAGTATTGCTTCCATGATCTTCCCCACTACCGAGGTGAGGCTGACTGGTCTGTAGTTCCCCACTTTTTCTTTGTTCCCGCTTCTGTATAAGGGGACTACATCTGCTGTCCTCCAGTCTTTGGGTACCTTCCCTGTTTCCAGTGATTGGCCACACAGGATTGCCAGAGTTTAAAAGTAAAAAAAAAAAATGGCATACCAATTATCATTCTAACACCTGCATCGTTAGTGGTGAGACTAGGGATAAAAGATGGAAAAGAACCCAATCAGGTTGCCATATGCACTGAGCACCGAGTTTGCATGCCCAGACTCTGAGCCCCATCCACACCTAATTCTGACTGCTCCTTAAAGGGTATAGCAAGCAGCTAAATAGCAGCCTCGAAGGATGCCCCTTTAATCAAAGAATGACGTCTCTACCTGGGTAGGGAGTAAGGAAACAACTGGGCGAGATGGGGCGGGGGAGGAATTTGTGGCTAGTGGCATCTACTCCAGAGGTGAAGTCTGTCTAGCGCCCCCCCCCCCAACAGGATGATATGAAGGAAATCTGAGAAAGTGTAAAGTAATGCCAAAACTGATTGGGGAGGAGGGAGAACTGTTTATTTACTTAAATTAGACCTTTTTTTTTTTTTTGAATCTCTTTCGCTCCGGTCATGGCTCGTGGGACCTTCTCTCAGGCATCCGGTCCTTTGTCCTGCCCGCCTGTGGATCCCTCAGTCTGTGCCTCCTATCCCCCCCCTAGCAGCCAGCACCTCCAGTTTCACCTGCCCGGGGAGGGTAGCCCTCGCCTCTTTGGGCTCTCTTGTAAGTCAGACTCCGGCTGCAGGTGGGCCCGGAGGGAGGAACTGGAAGGCCAGCTGAGGAGAACCCGGAGGAGGGCATGGGGGACAGGTGCCGTTGCCTGTCCCACGAGCCGGTCTTTTCCTTGTTCTGCTCTGGTTCCCCCACCCCTGCGCGGGCATGCCCCAACACTCTGGTGCATGGCAACCCTGCCGGCGTCGGCCACGCTGATCTCGTGCTATCCGGCATGCTGCAACATCCTCTGGTCGCCACCAGGGGTCGCCAGCATGATGAGCCAACCCAACCTGCTTTCCTGTGGAGAAGAGCACCCCTAGGGCACTCCTTCCTCAACCCGCCCCTGCCGACCCACCAGCGCCCGAGCTCACTCCCAAACTCAGGTTGCTGGCGTAGCGCGAGGTGTGGCATCCAGCGCCTCAACCATCAGTGCCACTGGGCCAGCAAATGAGACCCTTAAAAACAAAACCAGCGTTATTACAGTAATCGCCTTTGAGCTTCAAAATCCTTTATAACAACTGTGCTTTCATTAAAGAGCTAGTAGCACCTAACATAGGAGACAGAAATTGTTCCTAATTTTTTAAAAGAAGAGTAGTTTGTTCTTACTTTTTTATTTCTGAATTATTTTTGTGTATTTCTTTCTATCTGATAGTATTATGTGCAGTGTAACAAGCAGTGTAACAAGCAGTGCCTTACATGGCCACTGACATATCTAGATCTATTCCTCTTCATACTGCATCAGCAGTGTGAGCTCATAAATTGATAAACTGATTGCTATAGTGTGACTGTAATAAGAACACCACCTAAAATGAACCGCATGTCACATATATTGAGAATGAAGTACTGAATCCCTTACACTGCATTTCTCTGTTAAGCATTATTATGATTTTCACTGTGATTGCAACAAAGTAAGATCCCTTACTGATCTGTATAAGGGGATTTTAAATTGGAGTTCACTTTCACTTTAACTAAATTTGACCCCATGTAAAAGTTGTGGTAAAGTTACTGCAATACAGTCAGGTGGAAGGAGCAGGGGTGCTTGGATATCTGCTTATAAATTTGGATACCTCAGCTTCCAATCCAAAAGTTAGGATATAGGATTTTCAGTTACAGCTGCTGATAATGCTAAACCCCAATTATTGGGATTCTAGGTCAGATTTGGATTTCAAAATCTCTGGAATCTGAGAGTAAATTGCTTTAGCATTACATACGGTAATCACCATCTGCCCACCTCCCCCATTCTGTCAATGTCCCCCCAACCCGTAATGCATTAGCTATCCTCCACCCTAATCACCCTGTAACACCTAACTTCCCTTCTCCCCCACAAGTCCCTTGTAAAGTTAGTTTTGTATTATAAGGTGGCTGCACATTGTAAATAAACCCTTTCCACCCACCATGCCAAATCATGAACCACATACCTTTCCACACCCTGTCAGCCTTCTAGACCCCTTATTTAAAAGACAACCCCCACCATACATACTCTCTAGCCCCAAACTTCCTTTCTCCCTCCCCCAAAGCTCCCCAGTGATAAGGATACAATAATATAACTGCCCACTGAGGTCAGCAGAAACACAGAAGAAGGAGGACCACAGGGGAGGCTCTGTTGGTGTTTTTCTTAGGACAAGCTCCTTTTTGAACAGATGGAGATGAGCTAACTGTTTAAACGGTGGGTGAGCAGTAGGGGACTCAGAAGCAACAAGTCTCAGGTTAGACAGGAGGGGATCGAGTAACAAACAGGGTCTGGCTTCTAAACAAGAAAAATTGCTTTTGTTTTCTTTTTTCTTCCTTTTTAATATATCAGAGAACAGGGGTTGTAAAATAGGTGGCAATGGTCTATCAACCAAACCAGAGTGATTTAAACAGGTGTGCTTGTCTTAACATAGAATTACTTGATCTGTGAACAGGAGGGATAGTAAACAAGAGAGTTGCTTTTATCACTGTAAATGGAGTTATATTAATCAGGAGGGCTTATAAAACAAAAGTGCACAAGTGAAGTAGTGCTATAAAACAGTGGGTGCAGGTGCAATATTTCTTTACTAACCTACTTGTGTGAGCTTTTGTTTTTTTGCAGGACTGCATCTCTCTCTCTCTCTCTTCTCTCTCTCTCTCTGAAGGTTGGGGGCCAGAGTGGAGAGGAGGGGGTACTGACGTGGCAGACAAGCCAACCAGTCTGACTCACTAGCTGACCCAGAATGTTCCATCTGGAGGAGGTCCTATCTGGAGGTTACAAGGGAGCACTTCAAGCATGTCCCACACACATTCATGTCCCAATACATGAGTGGAATAGCACATGAATGGAACAGGTTCAAGATGACATCTTAGACATCAGCAGGAGGAAGCAGAGAAGTGGGAGACACTGACAGTTGACTAAGGTAAGGCACCAGTTCACTACTGTATTGACATTCCCTGTTGGAAATGGCAGAAGGTCAAAGGTAGGCCAAAACTGGGAATAGCAGCACCCTACCTACCATAGGAGTATTTATTTATTTATTTATTTAGTTTTTGTTGACTGGGAAGGAGGACTAGACAATTTGTTGCCTATTCTCAGCCTCGTCCCTGGGGAGGGGGGATACAGATGGATGCCAGCTGAAATTGAACCAGATTTTAAGCTGTTGGTAGTATTTTTAGGGAATGGGGGAAACTTGGCCAGGACACTGGGCAAATTCCCCTACTCTTGGTAGGGGATGCTGTCCTGTAGGTGTATGGTACATGTTCACTCTGGAGACTGATGCTGAGGGATGCGGATCGGTCGGTGATTCTCCAGCGGGCACGGTTGGTGCCGATAGCGGGGACCGACGGAGGTGGAGTATGTCTGAAATTGGGCCTGAGGAGTCAACTGATGTAGTAGAGGAAGCAGAGCTGCAGATGACTCTGCAAAATTTCATTTGTGTGGCTACACATCTCTTTCAGAAGGAAACCCATAGATTACGTGAGGAAAAAAAGATAAAGAGGAAGGCTAGTGTGTCTCCTCCAACTTCATCCACTTCGAAGGTTTTTCTGGGTTCTCAGGTGAGTGTTCCACAATACCAGCTGCTGCTTTCCCCAGGCAATAGCTTAGAGTTACTTGTTGAGCTATCATTGCCAGGGGACGTGGACTGGTCAGAGGAGTCTGCTTTAAGACATTCTGGCTGGGTTCAGATGTCGGATGGTACATGGGTCATGGACCCAAATTTTGAGGTGGGTCCTGGGTCGGTAAGCCTGGCGTCAGCCTCAGGAGAGATTTCTTGTTGTTCGAATTTACCTACCAGGAACGGTCTGAGGCCTTCCTTGCCTGCCACTTCTCCCTTATTTTCTCCCTTGCTAGTTGATACTAATGTGGGAGTTACAGATGGTTTGGCTCCTAGAGCTCCTTTGGAGTCTACGGGGATTGATTCCTTTCCTGATTCTGCCCAGCATACTGTTGTACCTCAGGAATCAGTGACAGAACAAAATCCTTTACTATTGCCAGAAGCTCTTCCCCAGAAGCCTTCTTACATGGGTCTGTTTCATAAGCCGGTGGAGTTGGCTAAGAGGAGGAATGCTATTCGGATTTGGTATTTGGGAGGTATGGCTGAATTACCTGATCAGTATTATGTGGGTAAGATCTTACTTAAACAGTCTTTAGATTTTTCACCTAATTAAGTTTATGCAGTTCTTCATGCGCCTGGGGAACATACTTTCGATGTCAGTTTTTGGACTCTAGATGTTTTGGAATGTTTCTGGACTAAATATTCTCTTCTTAAAACTAACCCTCTTTGGACACCGTTTCAAGTTATTCTCTTGACTAAACAATCTTTTCGTATTATAACTGTTTTGTTTCGCAATGAAGGGGTCAACATCTCAGATTATTTTATTCTGGTTGGACAAAAGGTGTGATGTTCAGGGCACCCCGATCCTATTATTGATGCCGAGGGCTCTTGGAATGGTGGTTGGTGAATTAAGGTCAAATTGTTTACTGTGGATAATGACTTTCAACATCTGCAAAATTGTTTTTTCATCAGCAGAGACGAGGGATTTCTTTTTTATCCTGGTCAGCCCCGTAAATGCCATAAATTTGGTTCCATGTGCCATATTAGCATGTCCTGTGATAAAATCTGTTGCTTCCATTTTGGGGATATGGGGGCATGTTAGCACAGAATGTGATAATTCTCCCACATATAATTTTTGTGATGAACCTGGGCATACCTTCACTGAATGTCCCCTTGCTGCTCATAATACTTCAGAAGCTGATTTTATGGTTCAAGATTTTTACATAAATATGGCCCAGGTTGGTCAAGTGCCTCCGGACCCTAGGTACCCTACACCTCCCCAGAGTTCAGCCACAAAGATTCCTCCTGAGAACTCTGAGGTTAGACATACTGGTTTGATACCTAGTGTGACTCCTTGTGTTCCTGAGTAGATTGACCCTCTGCTGAGGGCTGTCCCTGACTGATCTTTACCTTTGGAGAAAGGGGACATGGCCCCTCCTGTTTGTATCTTGAAGGTCACCTCTCCTGCTGAGTTGGGCCTTCCTCAGACCATGGGGGTTGCTGCTGATATTCCTTTGGCTAATTTGTATGGGATTTTGGTGACAGAAGATGATTCCGTGGATTTAGATTCTGTTACTGCCTCTAAATCGTCCTCCAACGTGACTCAGTGTCTGATATGGACGTGGGTCTCTCTGTGGAGATGAAGAAACCAAAGAAGAAAAGTGGACTTCGTATGGGTTTACATAAAAGTGCCAGGAATAAACAGTTGCCTACTTAGTTTTTTCTGTGTTATATGATTTGACTGTAATCTCTCTGAATGTGAATAGCATTCGTACTGAGTATAAATACTTGGCAACCTGTGACATCTTTTCTCATTTTAAGGGCGATATTGTTTTTTTTCAAGACACCAGATTATAAACGACTGCTGAATTTGAACAGGTTTCCTGAGCATGGCCATGGGGTCCTTGTTTCTGATCAGGAGGGGGTTTGGATCTGTGTTCTTGGGTTGGGATTTGTTTTTTGAACTCTGATATTTTGGTAACTGATATTGTAGAGATTGAGGTAGGCAGATGTCTTTTGTTTGATGTCATTATACAAAATTCAGATTTTAGGCTTCTAAATGTGTATACAGCCCAAGTTAAAACTGACTGCATTGCATCGCTGGAGAAAGACCATATTTATTGACTAGCCATAATGTTCTTTTCGGGCGGGGGGGGGATTTTAATATTAATACGGAGGTATGGGATAGGGGGGCTAAATCACCCAAATTATATTGTGATTCTAATTTTTTGAATAATCTGTTACATATTACAGGGTTAATTAATGTTTTTCAGTCTGATTCCCAGGATGTTGTGTATACTTATTTTTTGGGATCTAGGAAATCCTGTCCAGACTATTGGTTTGTTTCTCCAAATTTAAAATTTGGCTCACAGGCTGCAATTCCTGTGGCAACTTCTGAGCATGTCCTTTTATAGGCTACTTTTTTAGACTTTCCAAATATATCCAAAGGTCCTGGTTACTGGAAAATGAATTTATCATTGTTGGATTTTCCAGAGGTTAAGGAAGGTTTTGTTTCTTTATTATTGGCTCGACAATCTGTTTATTTTTTGTATGATGCAAAACAAGATTGATGGGAGGATAAGAAATCTGATATTTGGCATTATTTTAAAGTGATTGGGAGAATCTTGGGTAAATCAAGAGGTGAGTCATATAAAGTGGTGAAAGGTCGGTTGGAGAAAGCATATTGTGATTTACATCGAGGTGTACTGGTAGAGTTGACAGAGGTACAGTCTTTAAAAAGGGAATTGGTTAAATTACAATTTGACAAACGAAAAGTTTTGGAGATTGCCCAAAACTTTGGGTTCTCTAGTGCCCGGGGTGATGTGAATCTGTTTGAGCAATGTGAACAGCATAGGAAAAACAAAGAAATGAAACAGGTACTGACTTTTTTGGGGGATTTGATGACTTCTCATGAGGATATTTTGGCAGATTTGGATCATTATTTATTGACTTCTTTTCAAGTGGATACCTCTGTGACTGCTGAGACAATCAATACTTGGTTGTCTGGGGGTGAGTGTATCTTGGTTCCAGAGAATGTGTTTCTGGTTTTATTGCAGCCTGTCTCATGGTTAGAATTGGACACAGTGATTAATTCTCTACCTACAGGTAAATCCCCTGGTGGAGATGGTTTGGTTAATGAACTTTACCCTTTAATTTTTTCTATCCTGGGGTCTGAACTTGTGAATTTTTTTCAGGTTTGTTTGGATACTGGTATTTATCTTTCCACATTTAATCAGGGTCTGGTGATATTTTTTGTTTAAATCTGGTGCTAGAGAGGATTTAAGTAATTGGAGACTTATAACACTTCTTAATTCGGATTGTAAGATCCTGACTAAAGTGTTGAGCAATATGGTAGCACTGGTTTTGCCCCATATTATTCATTATACACAATTTTGTTCAGTTTTGGGTCATTCTATTACTGATGCTTTGATTATGTTGCATGAGGTGTTTAATAGAAGTGCGATGGGTGACATTTTGGGGTTTATATTGAGTTTAGATCAATTAAAAGCTTTTGATAGGGATTTGCATAATTATTTATGGTCCTGTTTAGATTATTATGGTTTTCCTGTTCCTTTTGGTTCTTGGTTGAAGGGCTATTACAACTCTGCTATGATGGCTTCTTATTTACATGGCAGAATAGGAAAGTTTTGGGCGTGTCAGCGGGAAGTCCGTCAAGGTTGCCCTCTTAGCCGCCTCTTATATATTCTTAGGTTGGATCCTTCATTACGGCAGTTGAATGAGGCTATTCATATTAGTGGAATTTCCCTTCATAGTGCTATGCCTGAACTTACTACCATTTCCTATGCAGATGATTTATGTATTTTATTATCAGATCTCCTGTCTAGTATGGCTACAGAAGTGGTTTTACATGGTTTTATGATGGGTACTGGAGCGAGGATTAACTTTACTAAAAGTAAGTGTGTTTCCTTAGGGGACGTGGGAGGTCATTTCAAGGGGATTATGGGAATTCTGGTATGTGCTTCAGAAATTAAGATTTTAGGTTTTTTTGGGGGAGGGGATTGATCAGCTGGATGTTTATAATTGGAATTTGATTATTAAAGCTGCAAAATTTAGGGTTCATGCCTGGAATAGGTGGAAGATGGATAAATTAAAAAGGGTATATATGGTTAAAACTTATTTATTGGGTATGTTTCTGCATTTGGCAGCTGTGTATGCATTACCTAGTAGTTTGGAGTGCACGGTACTCAGCATTTTTTTAAGGCGATTTGGGGAAATCGTTCAAACCCCATTTAGAGAATGTTTTATATTTGAAAAAAATTAAGGAGGTCTCAATATGGTTAATCCTATTGTTTTTTTTTTCTTTTCTATATTTTTGGTTGTAAATGTTTGCCCTTTGATTACCCCTATGCATAAAACATGGTCTCCTTGGGTTCTGGATGTTCTTGAAGGCTGGATTGCTGCTTGGGAGTGGGATAAGGCTGTGGCAAAGCAAAAACAGGTGCAAAATGGGTTGCTCATTTATTTTTCCTATTTTTGGATAATTAAACAATGGCAGATTACTAAGACGATGGTGGGTCAATTATCCCAAAAGGAATTGTATGTGGTTATTCAAGCCAGGTATTTTTTTCATTTACCTGATTATTACAAAAGGTCGCAGAAGAATATTATTTTGATTACAAATATGTTATGCTCTACATCTATGCCTCTAATTATGTGGGATGTAATGCGGTTGTGTGTCCATGATAGATTACCTGTGAAAGCTAGTTTAAAACATAAGAATTCTGACGATAGGTCATGCCCTAGGCATGATCTGTGTTCGGAAAAAGAGGACTCCTTGTTCCATTTATTTTTTTCTTGCTCTTATATTGTCAATTTTTGGTCCATAGTGGCTTGTCATTAGGCTACTTCTCCTTTTATTATGTCCCCTGTTGTACTATTATTGGGTATTTTACTGGCTTCTTAGAGACACTTTGATAGGGAAGTCTTGCATAATATTTTAGGATGCTTTAAATTCCTTATTTGGACAAGTAGAGTTCAATTGTCTTTGCAACAATTATATATTACTCCAGAACAGTTGTTTTGGAAGATTGCTGAGGCTGTTCTTTCACTCTGCAGACATGATTTTGGCAATCTACCTGTGATGGTAGCCAGAAAAAATGGAAGACTTTACATTGGTTGGATAGTGGCTAATTGCCTGTTTCTTCTGTATTTTCTTTTTGTGGATGATTTACTTTTGTCTTTCAGTAGCATATTTTCCCCTCATCTTGGATGGAGGTGCAGTATGCATACAGTTTTCTTTCTGTTTGCTGTTTTTCCTATGCTATACTGCTTCGTTTCTTCAGATTTTTATTATTTGCATAAGATCTTATAATTTGGTATATTTTGTTTTAGGTTTGGCAGATATAGTCCCCTGCTCGTTAGTGGGGGGTCATATATTGCCTTCTCGTAGTTTGACCTTTTTTTGGTGGGGATGGGATTTTTTATTTTTATGTTTGCCATGACTGTATGCTGTAATAATTATTTTTGTTTCTTTGATTTATTCTCAGCTTTGGTATGATGTCATACAATTTTGTATATTTGTTTTAGGTTTTCAATTGAAAATTCCCCAACTCTTTTGGTGGGGATGGGATGGGGGTTATATCCCAATGCAGATTATTTATGTTTGAAGTTCATGTATGCTGTAACTTATTTATGTTTTAGATTTCTTCCATTATGATTTTGTATGAAGCAATACCATTTTATATATTTTGTTTTAAGTTTTGAATTAAAAATTCCCCTACTCTTTGTAGGTGGTGCTGGTGAATTATGGACAATGAACTGGAAACTCGTCAGTTGGGTGGAAGACCTGTAGGGGAGCAGATCTCCCTCCCTCCCTGTGGGTCTAGCATTGAAGATTGCTGGTGGGCATACTGCAATAGCTGTGGAAAGTGAGGATATGGATGTCACTATAGTGGCACAACATGATGAGGTATATCCAGATTTGCAGGCAGCAGAATTGCAGCATGAAGTTGATTTTGTGCAAGCTTTGAGTCCAGAACAGCAACAACATTTGTTCCAAGTGCTATCGACTCCTGGAAGAGGTTTGAAACAAAGACTACAGTCACCAGAAAGACCGGCTGGACAGCATGCAGCTGTCGATTTGGACACCACACCAAATGTCAAGATATGTGATGCAGGAACATCAAAGGGAATATGAAGTGAGAGGGCAGTGCTCCAGCAGCTTGGGACAGGGCTACTTGAGATACGGGCTGAGGTACATGCCACACCAGCAGTGTTATCTATGACTGCCACACAGGACTCTGTCACAGTAAGTACACCACGCACTGAAACAAATGTGAATGACATTGTGGAGACTAATACTAGCAGTTTATTTGCTGCGTTCATTTGCTGTGACAGAGCAGAAGACAGCATGTGCTCAAATGGAACAGCACCACACTGTAGATGCTTTAGGTTTAAGAAGAGGATGCCAAGAGGAGGGGGACAGCGCAAATGTATCCAGGGATGAGAAACAGAGGACTGTAGGCTCTGGTTTACAGGAGGCCAGATGGAAAAAGGCTGATGGGGGGGCGGGTTCCCAACCCTGCAAAGTCACCAATTCCAGGGACCTAAACAACAGTTCCAAGGGAAGATATACATAATACAATAAATGTAGTGAGGTAACAAAACCTGATGACTTAAAAGTGATTGAAGTGCTGGAGAAAGATCCCCCATCCCAGAACTAACAGAAATGGTGACAGTAGATATGGGAGCCCAGGAGGTGTCTGGTCTGTGGGGAGATAGAGTGGAATGAGAGGAGACAAGAAGTGGGATAAACAGAGTGGGGGCACTGACTTCACAACTATGGCAGCAATTTTGTCAGCGGGATACCTTATTTGCCACAAATGCCCCAACCCAAAGGAAAAATGCAGTGCGCATTCAATATCTGGGAGGTCTGCCACATCCACCTGACAGGATTTATGTTAGGAAGATACTGATCAAAGAATCCTTACAAATCTTTTTCTAATGAAATATATGCTCTCATCCATGCTTCTGGAGACACAATGTATGATGTAAGTTTTAAAACCCTGGCAGGCCTCATAGATTTTGGTCCTCCTATGAGAAAAAGTATCACTCAAGCTTATGGCTCCCATTTAGGGCCATACCACTTACGAAGCCAGTGATTAAAATGGTAACCATCCTCTTCTGAAATGAAGGGGTGGCAGTATACAATGTGCAGTACTGGCTGCAACAAAAATGTGGATTGCTGGGTGACTCATCCCCCATCTTGGATGAGGAACATATTTGGATAGGGGGGTGGAAGTTTAAGGTTCGACTGAGATCTGGGCCACAGGGCCCAAAACACCTCCCAAGTGCTTTTTTTTGGGGGGGAGGCTATTGTTTCTACCAAGGCCAATCTAAAACCTGCTTTCAGTGTGGCTTCCATATGCACCTTATTAGTGCATGTGATAGGGTCCAATGCACTTTATGTATGGAATGCGGGCACAATAGCAGCACGTGTCTGAATGAAGAGACATGCAATTTATGTGTACCGCAATTGTCAATGGGCTACCCATGATCACCAAGATTGCCCAAATCAAGAACTACTGGTGGAAAAAGTACAAAAATACAGTATGGAAGTCCAACAGACAGTAAGAGAAAAAATAGAGAGTCAGACTGAACTCAGCTTATACAGGAACAGAACCCTCCCCCTTGGTTCCGGTGGATGACCCTGAATTACAGCCCCCCCACACACCACAAACAATGGATGATGCCATCGAGAGTGCTGACCAGGATGCTGCACCAGATGAGCAGGAGAGCATGGACTTGAGTATATCTACCCCAATGGAGACACCTAGTGCAGATTGCTCTGCACAGCTGGAGCTGGATGCAGTATCGTAGGGTATGCCACCACCTGATACAACAGTAGTGGCTTCAAAAAAGAGGCCTTTAAAGAAAACTAACCTGAAAGCTAAAGTGCAGAAGATAGGAGGGGTACAGGGGATGGTGCCTCTATCAAACACTTAAGAAATCTTACAACCACAGGACTCTGATCAGGGAGAGGATTCAGAATCATCCTCTACATTTTCCTCCCGGAGAGGACTATCATCAGACTCTGATCAGGAGCACTTGGTAGCCAAAGTACAGGAGGCAAGGACCAAGCAAAAGCAATTGAGTATCACACCCAGATAGAGTAGAAGATTGGGATAGCAATCAGGGACATGATGGTTTCTTATCAACAACTTTTATTTTCTGAATGTCTCAACCCCATGCATATAACATTGCCTCGGTAAATGTTAATAGCGTGAAAAATAATAGGAGAAGTTTGGTAACTTTTTCCATCTTAAAAGACAGTCAGATAGACATAGCATGTCTACAAAATGTAAGCTTGTATACTAATAATGACATTGAAAACACAAAAAAATGATGGTGCTGGGGCCCATCCTTTTTTCCATAACTTTAGAGAGATGTGAAAGGGTGGGGATACTGTTTTTTGGATATGATTACCTTGTTTCCAAGGTACTGGATATCTGCCTGGGGTGAGTATTCATGATAGATTTTACCCACAATAAGATGATGTGGAGAATCTGATTAATCTGTATGCTCCACAAACGAAGAAGGAGAGGGTGGACCTACTGAACCTAGTCAAACCATTTTTATTTACTTTACGACATCTGATTTGGGTGGGGGATTTTAATTGTGTGCTCAATATATGGGATAGAGGGGCCAAAATGAACAAAACATTTTGTGATGCGAGTGCATTAGCTGGAATTCTACACCAAGTGGGTTTAGTGGATACATATCAGGCTATATATAATACAGGGGGATATACCTTTTATAAAGCTAATCTAGCTACGAAAATTGAATACATTTTCTCCTCTTCCACACTGAAATGTGTACAGGCCTTTACGGTTCTGATTGAAAACTCAGACCACCTCATGGTAAAAGTTCATGTAACATTAGGAGAAGGGCTTAGAGGTGGGAAGAGGCTGTGGAAAATGAACAACACCTTGCTCAAAGAGAGGGAGGGTATAGAATGGATTCATGAACTCCTGAATGCTAGGAAAGCTGTAGCTTATTTGGGAGAGAACTTGAGTAGATGGTGGGTACAGACTAAAATAGATATAAAAACGGCACTACAAGCACATTCTTATAAAACACAAACTGATAAATATTTTAAATATTTGACATTAAGAAGCCATTAAACAAAACGTATTTAGATAATAAACGAGGACTTCGGGGAATATGCTGAACAAATGTGCCATATTAAAACTCAGATGGAAACTTTACAATACAAAAGGGCGATGTCACTTCTGTACGAGCACAGAATAGGCACCCCTGGGAAAGCAATGACCAGAGACATATATGAAAGCTGCAAAACGAGAATACAACAGAGAACAATGGATTCTCTCCACACTCAGGAAGGGGATAGTGTGACAACTAATAGTGCAATTATGGTAGAAGTTATTAAATATATGGAACAGATGTATTCTGTTCCAGATGTTACTAATGAGATGGTAGCAGATCTGTTACAATCATGTCAGATACCAGAGATACTAAATACAATGACAAACCAAATAATAGTGCCAATCTCAGAAGTAGAAATCAGGGAAGCCATTCATTCCTTGAATAACAATAGCACACCTGGGCCCGATGGCCTGACCACTGAATTCTATAAAACATTTGAGTTGGAGTTAGTCGAAGTGCTGAAGGTAGTGTTTAATACTATACTCAATGAGACTTGACACAGTTCCACAATTTGGACAGTCGGTACAGCTCTTCATTTATAAAAAAGGTGATCGGCAGCATCTAAAGAATTGGCGACTCCTGAGCCTGCTGAACACCGACTTAACGATTCTGATGAAGATATTGGCAAAAAGGCTAGAGACAGTGGCCCCATATGTGATTGACCCAAGCCAAGTCTGTACCATACAAGGTAGGAATATACAAGACAATCTGCTCCTACTAAGGGAAGTGGTTGCACAAGGCAATCAAGATAACCTGGTAGGTTACTTGTTAAGCTTGGATCAGGAACAAGCATTTGATAAAATACTGTAGAATTGAAAAATCTTGCGTTAAATAAATTTAGAACTCCCCAGGTCTGGCAAATGTTAGCATTTAATAGTCCTAATAGTGATGATGTTACAATAATTCCCAGACTTGTCTCGTCTCTCTGTATCGCACCATATAATGTCTGTATTCAAAGCAGGCTGCTGGCAATGCTTGGTTTGTTCTACTAACAGGTACCATCTCAACAGTGGGAGTCTGCAACTGTAGGAACTGGAAGTAGTGGGTCCTGCAGAAGGCTGAACACAGGCAGATGCCGCAGACCTAGAAGACTGCTTTTTCTTCAGTTCATCTGGAGATAGGAAGTGTGATTCACCTTGGCAATTGGAATGCAAGAGACGGAGATGAGGACTAGGAAGGGGAGATGAGCTATGGGGGAACAAGTTATCGGAGGCTGTTATGCTACATGGTGCATGTTGCAATCTCATATATTTCCAAAAGTGCTGATCTGATCACCATATATGGTTGTACTAGTACAGGATACCAGGAGAGACTAAGAAAGATCTTTTTTACAGTCTTACACTTTCATCTATCTTGTCATATCTGCTGTATCCTAGATGAGCTGCTTGAATGATGATCCCCTGATGCACTTACCTGCACTTTTGACAGTTTACGGTATTTTAGCATTGTTATATTATTATTTTTTTTGCAAATAAAGAATTTTTGCTTGAAGTAATGTTTGCTTTTCAATTAATTTAGCAGACAACTAGGGGGCGCGAACATAGTGAGATTTTTTTACACAGCAAAATTTTTCAGTTCTACAGTATCACATCTATATTTAAATAAGGTTTCAGAAACGTATGGTATCCCAGAAATGTTTAATAACTGGATCATGAAGTTATATAATATAACATCCACGACCCCATTGATAAATAGACATAGAGGAAGGAAAGTGCACATTTCTAGAGGGGTCAGACAGGGGCGCCCCTCGAGTCCCATTCTACATATTTTTTGCTTGGATCCATTGTTGAAAATCCTACAACAGGATGATGAGATTCATCATGTGAGGGTACAAGGGAATGTGAGCATCACAAAAACACTTGCGTACACAGATGATGTTTGTTTTTTGATAGTCGATAAAGGGTCAGCTGAACGGACTTTAAACAGAGTACATCGGGTTTCAAGGCTTACAGGTTCAGCATTAAATAGACAGAAATATGGAGGGTATATTTTAAGTAAACAAACAGAACAGTTGATAGACATACAGAATATATGGATGACAGATACTCCATTGATATTTTATGGATCACTTTTGGGAATGTGGATATGGCTACGGTGAATTAGACTGTTAAACTAGAACAAAGTAATGAAAAGGTACAAGTCTGGAAACGATAGCAACAGACTAAGAAAAAAGGTCTCTATAGTTAAAAACCTTTTTTTCTTCTTCCTTTAATGATGTATTTGAGTGCAATATTCCCACTCCCTGGTTCACTGGATGTTTCTATATTAAGTCAGACTTTCCAACTTATATGGGGCAGTAGGTTACACCCTATAAAGAGAGAAGCTCTGTACCGACCGTATAAATATGGTGGATTAAACATGATAAATCCAATTAGTTACTTTCATAGTATTTTTTTTGTTTAACACCATTTCAACCTTCCTTAAACCAGGGAATGCTGAATGGAAAAAAATTGCGGCCCTCTGGATAACACCTTTACTACAACAGTGGTGACAAGGACCTTTATTGGTGTGGAAACAAGGGAGGTGGCTGACAGATATGCTCTATTCTATTGAGAAACTTAGGAAATGGAAACTCACCTTAGCACAGGTTTTAGTATTACACAGGAAAACATTATACAGTTCTATACAGGATAACAATTTTCAGACGCCATAGTATATAAGGACATTAGGCCTGAGGACTGTTATCAGTTAGAACAGTATCTGTTAGACGAAATAACTATTTCATGTATATGGGATGTGGGTTGGCTGAGTGCACATAGGAGGTTGGGGGTAAAAGGGAATGCCAAACATAAAAGTGTTATGGACAGGTACTGCCTCAGGGAACAGTGTGGCTAGACGGTTGAAACCTTGGAACATTTTTTTTTTAATGTACATATGCTAAAAATGTCTGGCAAGAAATTGGGACTAGATGGGAAAACTTGGGGTGGTCAATGGTGACTTATGGAAATGTGGTTACAGGAGTTCTACAACAACTGCAGAATGTGGAAGAGGGGTCTGTAAGGTTACTATTTACATGTATAAGGTTTGTGATGTGGCAGGCATGGTGTAAGTTTGTGTTGCAGCAAAGAGTGATAACACCAAGAATACTGGTTCGCATGATAGAGAGAGAAATCAAACTACAAGCACAATATGATAAAGAAAAGTTAACATGGGAACAATGGAAAAAAAAGATGGAAGGGGGATTCCATTATCTAAGATGGACTAAGGGGCTCAGGATACGGATACATGGTGGTGGGATATCATGTTGATGTGAGTAACAAGCTTAGGTGAGAGGTATAGGTAGGGAGCAGACTGAAAGAGCGCGTAGTGCAAGACTTCTGTGATTTACTGTAGGTGTCAATATACTGTATATATGTGATGTACACTGTGATATGTAAAGAGTCTGTACCAGCATGTATTTCTTTCATTTGCAATAAAAATTCTCCTACTCTGTGGAAGGGGGCATATTACACAATTGGATGGCCACTTCCCCGGTGATGTCGATGAAGCTGGATGCACAGGAGGCAGAGGAGATGGTCTCCTTTTCTGTCTGTTTAATGTGGAGACCAACAGATTTTTTGATGCACAAGGAACACTAGTAATTGAAAAAGAACTGGAAGTAGTGACTGAAATTACACCTTTGGATCAATATGGTCTACATGAGGAATCAATGGAAACAAACCAAGAGCTTACTTGCCAACAGCAGACAGTGGATGCAGACCACACTGAGGAGCTGGAAACGCTGCTCCATAATGAAGAACTACATTTTTGCAATCGGCAGGCTGAGCTCCAAGCTGCAATAGCTCTGTGCAAATCTCATCCAGCTACAGCCTCTGTGCGAGCACCACAGCAACCAGAGAATGCAACATAGAAAGCCCAGCTGCAGACAGCTGATGCAGCTGGAGCCACACCTTCACCGGAGCTTCCAGAGTGAGAGAAGCACACCACCTCACAACTACAGGAACACTGCACAAAAAGGACTTTACATTTCTGGCAAGTACATTGGCAATGCTGCAGTTTATTTTCCAAGGGTAAACTCATGTAAATACAGTCTCTGGGGTAGCGTCGGGAATGGAAAATACAGAGGAACAATTCTCTGGCCTAAGACATGACCCCACAATGCCTACAGACACTACCTTTGACTGGTCAGTGGAATCTGCACTAATGGGAGCAGGGTGGGAGAGAAGCATTGACGGGCAGTGGGTATCTAGCACCTCGATGTTTACTGAGTCGAGCCAAGAGGAGCTAAAAAATGCTTTGGGGCCCATAGAAAAATCCAAATACTTGAAATGGAACAAATCAATGAAAATTGATTAACAGTGCAAAACTCCCCCCTGCATCTCCCTGATGGATTACGTTCATGCAAAACCTGCAATTGCACTTTGTAAATGATGCTACACCAGTATTAACTCCAGAAATGGATAATCATAATGGTACCGTACTACCCCCCATCCCGAAAAGGTCATACCAGAACCCACACAGCCTACTAACACAGACCAGGAACCTGGCACTGCAACTGAGGGCCCTTAAGACTGAAGAAATAACAGATCTTACACCTCCTTTTTCAGAGAACTGACATATCCAGCTAAACACCATAATGCAGTGCATTTAATAAACAAAGGCTGCATGGACATCTTTGCAGATCGTTTATTTGTGGCCAAATCTCTACTTAAAGGTTCCATGCAATTTACAGCTGCAGAAATACATGCTCTTATCCATGTCTCAGGGGAGCAAATATTCAATGATAACTTCAAATTTTATAGTGGCTTACAGAAGTTTTGGGAACTTTTCCATACCTATAAATCTACACTCTTGTGGGCCCCATTTGAAGCAGTACCATTAACTAAGCCAACCACAAGAACAATAACTGTCCTCTTTAGAAATGAAGGGGTCAGTATAACTGATTTGCTTTATTGGTTGAAGCAACGCTGTACTGTTTTGGGGAACCCTGAAGCCATATTTGATGAAAATAAAATATGGACCAGTGGATGGAAGATTTGTGTTGTACTGCATACAATGGCTACAGGACTTCAACATCTATCTAATAGTTTTTTTCTGGAGCAGGATAGAGCAGGAGCAGTTCTATGCAGGACAACCAAAAGCTTGCTATCGGTGTGGGGAAACTGGCACATTAGCAATTTATGTGACAAATTAAAATGTACTTTGTGTGGGGAATTAGGTCACACCACTGGCCATGGCAGAAATGCTCAGATATGTAACTTATGTGACACGAAGGGCCATTCTTATCATACCTGATCCCTGGGTAGCTCATAATCAGCCCAACCTGACAGACAGTGAGGAGCAAAAACTCCTAATTGACATAGCACAGCGAACTAGAGGCAGAACCTTCTTCTCAACTCCTACCCCCCCAGTCTCTGACCCTGCACACAAATTTCCTGCTACTCACATAGACAAGACTGCAGACCCTTCTCAGCCTTCCTCTTCAGAAGAAACTGTACCCCCATTAGTACCCGATGCTGAACCTGAAGAAATACTGTTACCAGATGCCAGCATAGCAATAGATTATTCTATGCAGGTAGACATGCCCCCACCTCCCCAGGTACATAAGGAATTAGACAAATCTAAACCTGCTACTAGGTAGCAAAGGCCCAAACTGAGGAAAAGATAGCCAACTCAGTTAAGAAGGGATAAAACCTTTACAGGTACATCAGGGAGCAAAGGAAGACCAAGGGAGGATAGTGAGGCTTAATAAAGGGAGGAGGGTGGGCAGAGGGAGACTGTGAAAGGCAGAGATACTAAACAAATATTTTTGTTCAGTATTTCAAATGAAGAGGAGGAGGTACATAAAACAAACAGTAGTAACACTCTGGATACAGAAGTTGATACCAGCCCATTTACAGAAGAAAGGGTTCTGAAAGAACTCTTAAAACTGAAGGTGGACAAAGCAATGGGGCCTGATGGGATTCATCCCAGAATTCTAAAAGAGCTAAAGGTAGAACTAGTGCATGGTTTGAAGTTGGAAGGTGGAAGGGTGAGGGGGGAAAGAGGAGGAGGTTTTTCACTGAGAGGGTGGTGGACCCTTGGAATGCACTGCCTGGTGAGCTGGTTCAGAGCTCCACAGTGGAGGGCTTCAAGAGAGGGTGGGACAGACACAGAAAGTGGATGTATCAGATGATAGCTCCCAGGGGTGGGGTGGGGATGGATGATAGGGGTTTCTGGAGCACAAGGGATGGAGGGTCTCGGCACCCAACTAGGATCTAGGTTTGGACAGACTCAATAGACCGTAAGCCTAATCTGCTGGCAAATAGTATGTTAGTATGTTAGTAGTGACACTGACTACCCTTTTTAACAAATCATGGGAGGATGGGGTGGTACCGAGGACTGGAGGAGGGCAGATGTGATTCCCTTCACAAAAGTGGGAGCAAGGCAGAAGCAGGAAACTACAGACCTGTTAGTTTAACCTCAGTGATAGGGAAAATGATGAATCACTTCTGAAGAAAAGAATGTCAAGTATCTAGAGGCCAGAGGGCACAGGACCCTAGGCAGCATGGATTCACAGTGGAAGATCATGCCAGACAAATCTGATAGATTTCTTTGACTGGTGACCAAAGTAGTAGATCAGGGAGGTGCTGTGGACATGGCCTACCTAGACTTTAGCAAGGCATTTGACACAGTTCCACACAAAGATTAATATACAAGTTAGCCAGCCTGGGAGTGGGTCCCAAGATGACAGCCTGGGTAAATAATTGGCTGGAGAATAGGACACAGAGAGTAATAGTAAATGGAGTCCCTCAGAAGAAAGGAGGGTTACTAGTGGGGTACTGCAGGGTTCAGTATTAGGACTGGTCCCTCCTCAATGTCTTTATAGCTGCGTTGTGGAAGGACTGGAAGGAAAAGTATGTCTCTTTGCAGATGACACTAAGATCTGCAACAGAGTTGATGCACAGGTGGAGTGGAAAGGATGAGAAGGGACTTGCAAGGTTAGAGGAATGGTCAAATGTATGGCAGCTTAGATTCAATGCTAAGAAGTGCAAGGTAATGCACCTGAGAAAAAACCCAGGGAAGAGTACACAATGGGGTGAGATACTAACAACAACAAAAATGGAAAAGACCTGGGGTAGTCTATATCGAGATGACCTAAAGGTGGGCAAGCAATGTGAGAGGGCAGCAAGGAGGGCTGGGGATACTGGGATGCATAGGGAAAGGCATCACCAGTAGAAAACAGGAAGTTATTATCCCTCTGTACAGACAGCTGGTGAGACCCCATCTGGAGTACTGTGTGCAGTTCTGGAGACCCAATCTCCGCAAAGACATAGACAGGATGGAAGCTGTCCAGAGGAGGGCAACTAAATGGTGCAGGGTCTGCACCGGAAGACATATGAAGAGAGACTTAAGGAGCAACAATATGTATAGCCTCGAGGAAAGGAGGAGAGGGGCACATGATAGAAACTTTCAAGCACCTCAAGGAATCAACAAAGTCCAAGAGGGTAGCATCTTTCAAAAAAGAGGTGTGCAAGAACAAGAGGGCACAATTTGAAGATAGAGGCGGCTCAGAGGTAATTTGAAGGAAGTAGTTTTTCACAGAGAGGGTTGTGGATGCATGGACTGACCTTCCGGAGGAGGTTGTGGAGTCAAAATCAGTGGTGGGATTCAAGCATGCGTGGGACAGTCATAAGGCAATTCTGGGGGTTGGGGGTAAGAAGAAGTAGGCTGCTGGTTAACTAGGATCTGCAGCTTATCCAGTAGGTAGGGAAACGGGCAGACTGGATGGGCCAAGCGGTCCTTATCTGCCATCAAATTCTGTGTTTCTATGTTTCTATGTGCAGACAGACCTGGTCACAACCATCTCCTAAGATACTTAAGACAACGGGAATCCCTTTGGTTAACAGATCTGAAGCCCTTACAAACAACCCTGATGCCTCAGGAAATGAGTCCGATGACTCATATGTATGGTCGTTCCTCCCTTAAGTCACTTCAGATAGAGAGGACCCCCTCCCCTCAGACTCTCAGACACCTCCTGATGGATAAGTCCCATCTAAAGTCAAAGCAAAACTCAAACATACAAGATTGACCAGAAGCCCCAAAAAGCAACCAGCTTAACTGGATGGAACTAACACTCCCCATACATATGGAGCCACACATCCTTGTATATACTTTCAATGTCAATAGCATAAAAATACACAAGAAGAAGACGTCAGTCTTTTCTTACCTAACGTCTTTCAAGGAGGGTGTTTTCTTTTTACAGGATACCAGATTACACACACTGGCTGATTTGAAAACAACCATTTCACAGTGGTATGCAGGCCCCTCGTACTGGTCCATAGGGCCTGACTCTTGCTCAAGAGTTGCTATTTTATTCCTGAATATGTTCTTTCAGCTCATAAAGTTTATTGATTTAGTGCCAGGTCGGGATCTCCTGTTAGAAATCAAATTTCAAAATGTACTATACAGATTAATTAATATCTATGCAGCCCAGACTAAGGCGGAGAGGGTGAGTTATTTAAAGTAGTACAGCCTTATCTATACTCCTCAGAAAATGTGATTTTCGGTGGAGATTTCAACTATGGATTATCACTTTGTGACAGAGGAAAAAATACTAAAACAAATACATTTTTTTGTGATGTGGCATTTCTAAAACAAATGATTCAATCTACTAATTTGAAAGATACCTGTTTCACTTATACAGGTAAATCAGAACTCACTTTCCAGAAAGGCAATTTGGCCACAAGAATTGATTATTTTTATCATTTCATCCCCTATACATTTCCACAAAACTCAGGTATTAGTAACTGAATTCTCAGATCACAGAATTGTACTATTAAACACAGGGAGAACGCAGCATAGCCCCATGTGGTCCAGGTACATGGAAGGTCAACTCTTCCCTGCTTCTGACTACTGGCCTTCAACAAGAGTTGGGTTACTTTACTGAAGCAAGAAAATCAGTATATGTTTTTATGACAACACCGCAATATGGTGCGAAGACACCATTTTTGATGTTACAGCTTTATTAAAAGCATTTAGTAAAAATTCTAGACATAAGACCTATTGGCAATATTTACAGTATTGGCAGCAACTACAAAAACTACTATTACTAGCCCACACTACAGACCAAGGCTTTGGCACACAGATTAAAACTATTAAACAACAGATGGTACAGTTCCATCAGGCACAAGCTCAAAACCTGCAGAACCAGTAGAGATTTGTGACATTAGGGAGAAAAGAACATACTTGCCCATTTGAATCTTGCCATAAAGCTACCAAACAAAAACAGATGGAAGGCCTACTAGATGCTCTGGTTAAATGTGTACTGATATAAAATATATGGTGTGTATTGTTACCCAACATGCACAACAGTTGTATAGTGCAAGACTGAGAACTTAGACACAGATTTTCTATCCACCACTAGCCCTAAATGTACTCAAGAGCATATAGACATGTCACCTAGCCCAATCCAACCTTCAAAAAATAGAGTCAGCTATAGCCACTCTCTCCAATAACAAATCACCTGGTAATGATGGTCTAACAAGCAAATTCTATAAAATCATAGGTAAAGAACTCCAGTAGGAATTAGCCACAGTGTTTACATACATTTTATTTAATCAAGCCCCTTCCTTCAGAATGACTAGTGGTCAACTAATTTTTATTTACAAAAAAGGAAATAAACAGAATATCCAAAATTGGAGACCTACCTGCCTCTTAAAGCTAGATTTTAAGATATTAGCAAAAACTGTAAACACAAGACTGTTGAAAACAGCACAGGACCTTATAAGCTCCCACATAGACTTGTTCTGTACCTAATAGGAACATTTCAGACCACGTAATCCTACTAAGAGTACTCTTCGAATCAGGACATAGGAGAGCACTATCAGGTATAGTTCTGTCTCTAGACCAGAGGAAGGTCTTTGACTCCACAAACTATGATTTCTTATGGGCAGTTTTGACATATTATGGCATACCTCTACAGTTTATAGATTGAATCAGATACTTGTATAAACAAGCTACTGTATCACCATCATACAGGGCTGGAAGGGGCCACTGATCCTAGTACAAAGGGGAGTATGTCAAGGATGCCCTATGAGCCCGCTACTCTACACTTTCTGCATAGACCTCCTATTGCATAGCCTGAATGCAGCACCAGAAATACATAATATAAACTTAGAAGACATGGATATACCATTTTCTACCATCGCATATGCAGATGATCTGTGTAATGTAATGTAATAATGTATTTGATCGGCTGTAGCCATTTCGAAATAAAAGAAATACTACAGAATAAATTACTAAAAAGGTATCAAACATTGTCATACAGCCATACACATATACAAAAGAATTGCTGAAAAGCCTGAGGATAAACCTATACAGCTTTTAAATCTTTAACACTTCCACTGTATAGCAAATCAGATACAGTATGAACCAATCCATTGTATCTTAAATATTTTACACATAGTACACAGAATGATCAATATCCAAAAAATATAATAATAACAATTTCCTACATAAATGCCAAGCATATAGTATGTATAATTGTATGGCTAGCATAGCTCAGAGGCCAATACAATAGCTATATCTGCATGGGATCTAAGTGCCATAATCTAGTAAAAACTTACATGGCTCAGAGGGGCAATACAGTAAATATATTTGCATAGGATCTAAATGCTATAATATAGTAGACTATAGAGAACAGTTAGTGAAAGTACTTACAAAATTCAATGGGCCAAAATTGCTATTTTTTGTTTTACCCAGCTCTTAAAAATGGTAGATACTGTAGGTAGAAAGCCAAATCTGTAAGTAAATCCAGATTTTCTGAATTGAATAGCAAGTCCAACATGTACTTATCTGGAATACTACAGAGGTTTAAATATTTAATCAGATACCTGTTCCTAGGCCCATCATACCACAGATGTCTCAGTACTACTTGCCTAAGATCCTCAATTTCCTGTGTGTTGCATAGGCATAAATTAGAAATTCCAATTTCTTTATTATATCTGGCATCCAATACTTTACTTGCAAAGGTTTCACTTCTAAACCTTGTCAAGATTGGCCTGTGCTCTGGGATCCTAAAAATGTTCAAATAGAGCTTTAAAGAATTCTCTGTGGTGTTACCTACCAACCAGTTTTAGGTCAACAAGAGCTTTCTGTCTGGCTATTTCATTTATTTTTTTAGTCATGAACTTAGTATATGTTGTACTTATATTGATATTCAGTTTATCCCAGTGCCTTAAGTATATTAGGCCATGAGACACCAAAGAACTCTCAAATTTATTTAGCCGATTACAAGAATTGAGTTGTAGCAATTTCTCTTTTTCCTTAAAACACAATTTTATTAATGGATCTGATGCATCTGATTTTGCTTTTATCCAAATGTTAATCTGTCTTGCCTGTATCATATAATAAAAACTAGGTTGTCCAAGTTGAGATCTAACCAAAGCATTGGAGGTTCCTTTTGGTACTCTAAGTAATCTCTTAAATGCAATATTAATGACTGAATTAATATTGGTAGTATTATCTCCACCTCATATTTCTGCTGAATCTAAAATTTGTGGAATTACTTTAACATTCACGGTCTTTATAAAAGGAGCTACTGTATGCTCACCATATACTGTAAGTAGTTAAACTGATCCAGAGATTTTAAAGTATATTTTGCTTTGTTAATAATGTAATTAATGTGTTTATTCCTTTTCAAATTAGCTGAAAACCAGATCCCGGGTATTGGTATTCATTAATATACTCAAAACTTTTGTTGGCAAGATATATACTTCTGTATTTCTTAGTACAACCAAAAATCACAACCTGTGTTTTATTGGTATTAGGTATCAGGTTGTGAGACTTGTATAAGTCCTCCATCAAAGTCAACTCCTTCTACATGCTCAATCTGCTGGTAGAGACAATAGCAAGATTGTCTGCATAAGCAAGCAAGCATATTTTAAAGTTGCCTATTCTAGAGGCATGCTGATCATGATTCTCCAGTGCAACAATGATGTCATTAATAAAGATATTGAACATGGTTGGAGCCAGGACACAGCCCTGATGAACTCTAAGGTTAGTCTTAATCTCATCTGTCAGATCACCTGCTTTTGTGTATTTAACATGCACCCAAGTATCAGTACACATCCTCCTGATTAAATTAATTACATTTCCATCTATGACTAATCTTTGCATTTCCCCCCATAATAATGTTCTCAATATGAAATTGAATGCAGAAGTAACAATATTTTTCCAGTAGATTATTTAATTGAAAAATGTGTGTTACAGTGCCTTTGTTCTTAACAAAACCCACTTGCAAAGGGGACATTACTTTTTTCTGATCAAGCCAATTAATGAGTCTATTCAGTAGTATTCTTGAAAATAATTTCAATAAATTATCCAGTAGACTAATTGGTATATAATTGCTGGATTTCTTTTTGGAGCCCTTTTTGTGTATGGGAGATATATAACTGCCAAACCAGGTTATTGGGCAGTATGCATACATTATCATTTTATTAAGTAAGTCTGAAAGAACCTGAGCTCTCCAATTCCCTTTCTATTTTACAAAAATCTATTGAGATTTTATCAGGCCCTGGAGCTTTATTTTTCTTAAAACTATTTATTGCTAGTCCTACTTCATTGGGTATAAACCAATCAAAATCCCCATTCATTTCTATGTTCACTTCCTCAGTTTGCACTCTATTATCCCAAAACAGTTTAGAGAAATAGTCTACCTATACATCAGGAGAAATAAAAACATCTAATCTAGTTTTAATTGTTTCTGTGTCTGCGGCTACCAGTTTCCAGAACATTTTATCATATTTATTCATTATAGCATTATACATTGTTTCCCATAAATACTCATGATGCTTTGTTTTCTTCTAACATGATTTTTATAATGCTTCCTGGTCTGATTAAGTTTTATTATATTTTCTCTTGTGGGAGTTCTTTTTGCAATTAATTGTTTGTTTAATTTTTTTTATTTTCCTGTCTACAATTCTTATAAAACCAGTTCTCATATTTATGTTTTATGTCCATTTTAGTAATGATGTTTGTTAAATTATCTGTGCATATACACTACAATTAAAGAAATGTACTATACAATTTCTCTGGTTCAAGAATATTCTCTTGTAAGTACCTTGGTATATTTTGAATAAACCAATTAGATACTTCATTGATTTTTTTTCTACTGATAGTTTGTCCCATCTAACTTTGTTGTTCATAATTTCAATGGGTTCTTCCCTAGTACGCATAATGGGAATGTTAGAAGACCTATATTATAATCATAAGGGCATGTGGTCACATTCTGTTCTTTGCAGAATCTTAAGATCCAAGTATCTTACAAAGTCAAAAATTGAACATAGGGCAAAGTCTATAGTGGTAGCTCCTCTTGCATTTAAACAAGTAGTCCTTCCATAACTATCAGCTGGCAATCTACCATTTAGTACAATAAGCTGAAGTGAATTCAAAATGTTCATTAATTGGTTATGATCAATGTGTTTTTTGTCTATAGAATTTCTTTCTGGAATGTCCAAATTTAATGCAATTTAATCCAAAATGACAGTAGATTTACAATTAGAGTATCTAATATTAAAATCTCCCATGATCAAGATCTCAGTACACAAATGTACAGACAGTATAGACTTTATATCATGTAATATTTTAATTGCTAAATTCGTGTCATATTGTGAAGAATTTAGGGGAGGATTATAAAGATTACCCAGCAAAAGTAGGTCACCCCAGACTTTAATTATCACCCGAATGTAATTAGGTTTAACTATATAGTCAATAATATTAAAATAATCAGTGATCTTACTATATGAAATTAGGCCACCCATAAATAGGCTCTTCTTTTTTAATTTTATCCCTGGACTTTGCATGTGTAGATATCCATTTAGTTGGATTTGTTCTATAGCATCAATACTATGTCATGTTTCCTGAAGCATAATAATATCACATTGATTGTGGAATTCTTTTAATTCACTGTCTACCAATTTAGAAAGAATACCTGCAATATTCCAAGATAGTAATCCTAAATGTTCTCTGTGTCTTTCCATATAGTCCATGGCAGAAGTATTCAAAATAGTGTCATTAATTGAACTATTAGATATCTCATTAGCCCCTTCGCAATCTGTATTCTTATTAAGTCATTCATTCCCCTCATACAGAGCTTCATATTTGTTGCTAATTTCAGCATTGTACAATGTATTCATGTTATCTGTCTATTTCAATGACAGTGACAGAATTTTTTTGTAAGGCATTTAAGTCAACAAGATAAATTTCCAAATTATCCAGTTTATAGCTATCCTGTAGGATCTTATTTACTAACTGGGGGTTATTCAGTGTTAAGTCTATCTGACTGCCAGCTTCCCAGTTCTTATAGACCCTGTGTAAATTAACAATGTAATCCTTGTAGAATTCTATAGCTAAAAAATTAACCATGAGTTGAATAACAAGTGAAATTAGTTTCAAATAGGTTTCATAGCCCAACAAATGATGTCCAAACATGGAAATTGTAACTTCCAGATGAATCATTGGTGTATTGTCAAAAAGCATAATATCTTGCAGAGTGTGAACAGTTGCAGGTTTTTCAATCAGATCAAATTCTGTTTGAATACCCCTATTTATTAAGCTAGCAACTGGAATTGAGTAATCCATACTCAGATTCATTTTACTAAGGAGATGAGAGTTCCTCCATAGATAATTGGCCACTTTGTCAAATTTAAGAAACAACAGAATTAAGTCATTACCCTGGCAATCATAGGCTTGGATGGCCTTTACAATATCTTCAGGTACAATGTCTAGTTGAAGCCATTCATTACAAATCAATTGACATAGGATCTGTACAACTTCTTCTCCACTTCACTTTTATCAATACCTTTAAGTACCATAAGAAATTGTTCTTGGTCAAGATCATTTGCCTCCAAGGTAGATATATGTGATTGAATCTGACTTTCTGTTCTAATGTCAGGACCCTTCATATCTTGTTTCAATTGGTTATTATTTTAATTTTTTGACCCATTAGTTAATTTCTTGTTTACACAATTGTCTTTAAGTTTCATAGTTGCTGTTTTTATTTCATGATTAGGGATTGGAACTTTATTGACCTTTTGTTTATCCAATTTCCCTTTGCCCTGTCTTTTTTTGTTATTGGTTATAGTAACACCTTTCTCAGTCTTATCCCTAAGCTTGTATACTCCCTTAACCTCATCATTTATACTCAGTGTTACTATTTGTGTGTTGATATGTTCCTGTTTATGGATTTCTTTGTTAGATTGGTTAGATATGCCTTGGGATTTCAAACCCTCAATAAGGGTTGTCTGAAGTTCAAGCAGTTCTTTGTTTCTGGCAACTTCACCCCTTAATTGGAGCACCTCATTCTTCATTAGAATAATTTGCTCCATTATTGCAATATTGGCTATATGGGGGTCCTTCCGTACTACAATTAAATCAATCTTTAGAATGGGACAATATGTATGCTGAGGACATTTAGGAAACTGTGTCTCAACGTATTCATACTCATCTCTTTGTTCATTGTTATTTTCTTTCTCTATAATTTCTTTCATGCCAATTATAGTATCTTGCAATTAATGCCTAATCTCATTAATGTCTTGTTTCCTACAGGAATTGTTGTCAATTATTGTTTTAGCAGCACCTGATCCAGAATTAGGCTCTCATAAGCACTGAAAGCTATCCCTAAAGTGTAGAGAAACAGTTTCTTTGAATTTTGGACCTTGTCTATCTTGTGTTAAATCATTTACCTCCATAAAAGCATTGAAGAGGCCCTCTACAAAATCTGGATCACAAATAAGGCAATTGTTATCAAAAATCAAATTAGGAGTTCTTTCCAGTGAATCATCAGCAAAATGAATGTGTCTGTATCTTGTTTCTCTATTATTTGTGTCAGGTATTAATATAGGCATAGAAGTATCTCCTAAATTTAAATCTTGCTCTTTCTCTCTCATTAAATGATCAGTAATCAATGTTTTCCCTTTTTGTTTGGTATTCAGTTTAGCCCTTGTAATTTCAATCAATCCAATTTGCTTCGGGGAATCCCCCTTCTTGGAGGCTTCCTTGTCTAATTTTATATAGGCTTTTGTATTCCTTGTTTGTCCCTTATTATATGTATATTTTTCTTTTGTTGTGTTTTACCTTTATTCCTCCCTTTCTTGTTAGATATTTTCTGCTTACTTTTCTCTTCAGTTACTGATATATCAGATATATCAGGTACATTATCAATACCTGTTAATTAAGTACTCAGATGTAATACAATATCAGTTTCTGACTGTTTGTTACTTCTAGTCTTCATTTTGTAATGTGCAAATACAGACAAATGAAACCCCTACATCACACAATATAATTGGGTGTTCTGTACTCTAGAAAGTGCAAGTACAAGTTACAAAGTGCTAATCTCAGGCTAAATCAACAGACAAAAATAGACTAAAAATAACACTTTTAAAAGAAAACAGTTAAAAAAACAGTAGTCATATAGCACAACATTAAAGCAGTATTCTTATAATTAAGATTAAAGAATATAAGTGCCACCACTATTCTTTAGTTTAAAATGTTTGTTCAGATGATTTATGTATATTGGTGAAGGATGAAACTTCTGCAGAGATTGCAATACAGATCAGTGCAGATTATGGTAGATTTTCGGGAACCTCCTTAAATATTCTTCTGTGAACACAGAAGGGGGAGGACAGGGAGGTGAGGTGCCTACCAGGTGCCACGTCATGGAGGGATGGAAGTAAGATACTGGGGATCACTGGGAAGGCAAGATGGGAGGGTGAGCTGGATGTCATTATCCACCTAGGTACTAATGACTTGGCAAATGGGGAGCCAAAGGAAGTTCAGGAAGAGTTTAGGAAACTGGGAAGGGGTCTCAAGCAAGTAGCTACTTCTGTCACTTTCTCAGAAGTACTACCTGTGAGAGGTAAGGAGAGCATAGGAGTGCATGCACCAGGAACTTTAACTCATGGTTGAAGAACTGGTGCTGTGAGGAAGGGTTTGGATTCATTGGTGACTGGGGACCCACCTGGAGGATGGAGGTTTGTTCAAGCCTGACGGCCTGCATCCATCCTGGAGGGAATCCAAGACTCAATGATAAGTTTAAATGCTACATTGACAAGCATTTAAACTAGCAAAGGGGGTCGAGGCCAGCAAGGACGGTACCTACTTGCTCACCCCCACAGCTAGCAGTGGAACCAGTGAACCAGAGGAGGGCTATCTCTGCAAAGCAGTGCAAAAGATGGAGATTAGTGTCCAAGAGGTGGATAGCAGAAAAGGGCAAAATTCAGCAGAAGGGCAGACAGCAAGGAGAACCAGGGATAAATGACAACCAAGGAAGGGGCTGGAGTAGAACAGTGAAGCAGTCTAGGGAGGTCAAATCATGGAAAGCCATGTGCAAATGCCAGGAGCCTTAGCAACAAGATGGAAGATCTGGAGGCTGTCATGGTACAGTCAGACCTGGACATTGTGGCCATCACTGAAACCTGGTGTAATGATAACCATGACTGGGAGATGGCCATACCTGGCTACAACACATATTCAGAAGAGACAGAGCAGGCAGGAAGGGAGGAGGAGTGGCACTGTATGTGAAAAATGACATAAGGGCCACAGAGATCCAGGAGGAACAAAATGGGGAGAGATACTGTGGTTGCTGAAAGGAAATGGGGCCAGCTATCCGCACAGGTGTGGTCTATAGACCACCAGCCCAGGAGGAAGAAACAGATAGAGTTGATGCTAGCCATCCAAAGGATGGCAGACAAGGTGAGGTAGTACTGGTTGAGACTTCAATATTCCAGACGTGGACTGGAGCATCCCAGCAGCAGCATCAACTAGGAGCAGATTTATCCTGACTCTTCAGGGTGCCTTCCTCAAGCAACTGGTCATGGAACCAACTCGGCAGAAGGCAATACTGGACCTTGTGCTCACAAACAGGGACAGTGTGATGGGGGTAACAGTGGGGAGCACCTGGAACAGTGACCACCAGTCATTGTGGTTTGAAATCACAGAAAGAGCAGAACCAAACCACACAAAAACACGTATCCTGGATTTTAGGGGGGCAGACTTTGGGAAAATGGGAGATACTTGAAAGAGGCATTAAGGGGAATGGGACAGGAATCAGGGGTTGAGGAACAGTGGGCAGTATTTAAAATGGGGATTATAAGAACAGAATTATGCATTAAGCAGGTTAGCAAGAGGAAAAGGAAGAGGAGACCATTATGGTTTTCCAAAGAGGTAGCAAAGAAAGTGAAAGCCAAAAAGATTGCATTCAGGCAATACAAAAAGACACAGGCAGAAGGGGATAGGGAGAAGTACCAGGAGAAGCAAAGGGAGGCAGGGAAGTCAGTAAGGGAAGCCAAAGCTCAGACAGAAGAACACATTGCAAAATCAGTGGGTAAAGGGACAAAACATTTTACAGGTACATAAGTGAAAAAGAAAGACAAAGGAGGATAGTGAGACTGAAGGGGAGGATGGGAGCATGGAGGATGACAACAGTAAAGCTGACATATTGAACAGGTATTTCTGCTCAGTCTTTACTAAGGAAGAGGGGGTAATGGGTCTGAAGGAGTACAAGGGGTGAGAATGGTGCAGAATGGACACAAGTCCCTTTACACGAGAAAGGGTCCTGAAGGAACTGGAAGTAATAAGAGTTGATAAAGCAATGGGGCCAGATGGGTGCACCCAGGGTCCTTAAAGAACTAAGAGAGGTGGTGGCTGAACCTCTGGCTATCCTGTTCAGCCAATCACTGGAAACAGGAGGTACCCAAAGACTGGAGGACAGCAGATGTAGTCCCTTTATACAAAAGTGGGAACAAAGAGGAAGCAGGGAACTACAGACCAGTCAGCCTCACCGGTAGTGGGAAAGATCATGGAAGCACTACTGAAGGAGAGATTGGTGGAACATCTGGTTGTCAATGGACTACAGGACCCAAGGCAGCATGGTTTCACCAGGGGAGGTCATGTCAGACCAACCTCATTGAATTTTTGACTGGGTGACTAGGAGGTGGATCAGGAGGGCAGTGGACATGGCCTATCTGGACTTCAGCAAGGCCTTTGACACTGTGCCACATAGAAGACTATTACACAAACTGGGGAATATGGGTGTGGGCAGGACAGTAGTGTGGTGGGTAGGTAACTGGCTGGGTGGCAGGACACAGAGGGTGGTGGTAAATGGCTGTCACCCACAGAGGGAAGAGTGACCAGTGGGTACCACAGGATCAGTGCTGGGACCGGTCCTATTCAACATCTTCATCAGTGACATTGCACAGGACCTAGAAGGCAGAATTTCACTGTTCGCTGATGACACAAAGCTCTGTAACAGAGTAGACACACCAGAGGGTGTAGACAGATTGAGAAGGGACCTGCAGAAACTTGAAGAATGGTCAAGGGTTTGGCAGTTGAAATTCAATGCAAAGAAGTGCAAGATAATGCATATGGGGCACAAAAACCCAGGCACAATATATCAGTTGGGGGTGAGGATATAGCATGCACCAAGCAGGAAAGGATCTTGGGGTTGTCATCCTGATGACCTCAAGGTAGGGAAACAGTGTGACAAGGCATCAGGTAAAGCAAATAGGATGCTGGGATGTATAGGCAGGGGCATCACCAGCAGGAAAAGGGAGGTCATAATTCCGCTATACAAGACACTAGTGAGGCCCCACCTGAGTACAGTGTACAGTTCTGAGACCATACCTACGTAAGGACATAGACAGGGTAGAGAAGGTTCAGAGGAGGGCACAAAGATGGTGCATGGATTGCATCACAAGTCCTATGAAGACAGGTTGAAGGAACTGAACATGTACTCCCTGGAGGAGAGGAGGGAGAGGGATATGATAGAGACATACAAGTATCTTACAGGGAGGAATAGGGGCAGGAAAACACTATTTTAAGCGAAAAAGATGTTTCAGGACTAGAGGGCATGGATGAAGTTGAGGAGGACGATTCAGAGGAAACATGAGAAAGAATTTCTTCACAGAACGGGTGGTGGACAAGTGGAACACCCTGCCAGAGGAAGTGGTGGGGGCTGAAACAATCACGGGATTTAAGAATGCATGGGATAGACATAAAGGAATTCTAGAGGTCAGGGGTAAGGGGAAATAGACTTCTAGGAAAACAAACTGAACTTACAAGCTCAAATGGGCAGACTAGGTGGGCCATAGGCCCTTATCTGCCGACACTGTCTATGTATCTATGTATTGATAATTGTATTGGAACATGCCTGGCTGGTATCTGCTTTGAACTCGCTAGTATAACTGGCATTAAAATAACTAAGGAACCAATAAAAATTTTAGGAATTATATATTGAGGAAAGCAGGCTGACAAACCAAATTGGGAACCACAAGTACAGCAGGGCCAACAGTTAGTCTCAGGATAGAACAGGTGGAAACACTGCAAGAAGTAAAGAATTTACCTAATAACAACTTTTTAGGGATGATAAACACCATCACCTTTTTCTATAGTATATTTTTTATCATTAACCTTAAACCACTATTGATATATAGTAGACAAGGTTGGACCAATTTATTATTATATTACTGTACCCCATGATTTCTTCAATGGCAACAAGGAAATGTGTGGGTTTAAAAAAAAAATAAAGGGCAGTTCCAGAATATATTAGAGAAATCTTCTTAAAACTGAAACAATGGAATGTATCTAGTTTAATGATAGCAACAAAACAAAGAAAGGAACTTTATGTTTGGTTACAGACAACACACTTTCAGGAGTCTGTAACCCTTCCCCTTTGTCTGGAAAATTGCCTTCAGTCCCTAACGCACCTGTCTAGGGAGAAAAGAATACCAGCAAAAATGTGGGACCTCCATTGGCTCAGTTGCCATGAAAAAATTAATCATAAACACAAATAGATTGAGGAACAATATTGTAGCAGGCACGAGTGTAGACAGGACTTGGAGACTACTGAACATCTTTTTTTTGCCTTTTCTTATATTGAGGGTTTCTGGGAACTACTGTCAAATATGTGGAATGAACCATAGTTTAAAACAATTAACTATGAAGCTTTGATTTAAGGTCATTATACTGGTCAAGCTATTATATGGAATAAGAGTACAGTATACCTTCTACTTCTAGTAATCAAATGGTACATCTGGAATAGCAGAAGCCTGTTTACACTACAACAGAAACAGATAGCTCATGTAGAATTAATTGCAAAAATTGGCAGTGAGTTACAGGAAGTCTATCACTCTAAAGCATGACAGTTGACCCAAAGAAGCCTTGGGGCACACTGGCAAAATATGCCTTTGGCAACTAATTCAGATGCCCCAATAGCTTGAAGATAATTGGGGCTACTTAAAGAAGAACAGATCTCTGTACTAAAAAGTGGTTTTCTTTTGAGTAGTTTCTTTTCCATTTTAGTGGCATCAGATGAATGTTTAAGATGGATGACTATATATATATATATATATATACATATTTTTATTTTTATTATATTGCTGATGTAAGCTTTTTCATTTCTAAATTTCTTTTTCCCTCTAAATGTACTGCATTATGTTCTTAATAATGTAATTTTTGTTTTTCGCTTTTGGATTTTCCTTTTGTTTTATGAGAATAATGTACTGTACATAGGACATGTTTATGTAAATTTGTGGGATGTATCTATTTGCTTGATTTATTTTCCTTCAATAAACTCCTCTACCCTTCTTGAGAAGTGCCATGGGATCTTTAATATCCACCTGAACTACCACCAGAACAGGCAGATGAAACCTTGGTTTAACATCTCATCTGAAAGACAGAACCTCAGGAGTGCAGAACCCCCCCATACTGCACTACAGTGTCAGTACTGGGATTTAACCCAAGTGCCTGGTGTGAGGATAGAATCCACAGCCTTCTGATCTTTCAGCCTCGGAGGTGACTGTGCAATCTACTGAGCCACTGACACTGCAAAAATGTATATAGGACTTGAGTAAAAGTATAAAAGTAAAAAGGACTTGAGACAGGGTATGGGGGAACACCAATAGCAGCCTATCTAGGGTCAGGTAGCAAGGGTTAGGGGAACGTGAAAGTGCTGTTACCATACTGTAAAAGGAAACAGCAGAGAAAGATAAGGGGGAAAACAAAGGAGGAAAACTCTTCAATCAAAACGTGAACTATTTGTTTAGGGGACTGAAGGAAAACACCCGATCTAGGGTAAAGGTGCAATAGTTCATAAACAAAATAAGGGGAAAACTAGAAACACCCTATCGAGGTAAAGGTACAAAGGTATTTCCATGTAACACAGGGAGAGTGGAAATTGGGAATGCTGGGAGTGATGCAGTGCAATGACTGAGGGACAGCAGTTTTCAGAGAGACCTTCTGAAGACTGCTGTGGTACCCTTTTTGTACGCACCTCTCTGGGTTGAGGAAGGAGGTTGCTAGACTGCAGGCTGAGTTGGGTTGGAATCGGGGGACCTCTTTCCCCACCCAGGTGCCACCAAGTCTGCCACCATTACCTCAGAGGATGCCATGTAGGAATGGCTGGACTATGGTGGGCTCTGAAAGAGTGGCAGTAGTGGGACAAAGGCACATTCCTCAACTGGTATCACTACATAATTCCAACACCACTCAGGTGGGGTGGGACTGCTGGGACGAGGCACCCACACTAGTGACCAGGGAGAATGTGGGGCACTCCATAGTGGAGACCCAAAGAAGGGTGGTAGAGGACCTCAGAGGAGGAGAAAGCAACTTCTGGTGGGAGACTCAATTGCGAGGGGGATAGATTTGGGAATAGGAAGGGGGGAGAGGCAGGTGAGGTGCCTACACAGTGCTAGGGTCCAAAGGGATGGGAAGCAAATCTTATAGATCACTAAGGCAGCAGAATAGGAGGGAGAACTGGATGTTGTTGTCCACCTTAAGATGGAGCAGGGGTAGTGCAGAGAGAATTTAGGGAGCTGGGGAGGGGTCATAGTCAGTTAGCATGCTCAGTGGCTTTCACTGAGGTGCTGCCTCTCTGTGATGGAGGAGAGGAGACAGATCTATGCACCAAGAGCTTCAACTCATGGCTGAAGAAATGGTGCAGAGAGGAGTGGTTCAGCTACACTGGGGATTGAGGACCCACTTTGGAAGATGAGGGCCTACACAGGGGGTAATGCCCTGCATCCATCCGGGACGTGTACTGCAATCCTCAGTGGATGGTTAAAATGTTACTTTGATGACCATTTAAACTAGCTGAAGGGGGTGGCAGAAGGAATCAGAAAGGCTGAATCTGACCCCCCCCCCCACACAAGCAGAAGTAGAGAGTAGGGAGAAGCAGGATGGTAGAAATGAAGGAAAAAGGGAATGGGAGCATTAAAAAGAGAGGAGGAAGGAGGGAAAGAAAAAAGGAAAAAAGGAAGGTAAGAAAAAGAGTGAAAACAAAATCTGGAGGGCCATGTATGTGAATGCCTGAAGTCTAGGAAATAAGATTCCAGGCTAGAGGAAGAACAACGTGAATATTGTAGCCATTACTGAGTCATGGGCAAGGCCCCTGGAATTCTGCTGTTCTATGGTTGCGGAATTTGCCTCAGAATTTGCATCATGCCGCAGAATATATATAGTGCCGCAGAATTCATTGTTTTTGGTGAATTTTCATATAAATATACTGTTTTTTCATAGTGTCAGGCTTTCCTTCCCACCTCGTTTATCCTGAAGCCCCTCCTCTATGCTCAGCATATGATGCCATCGATGATATCACATCATATTTAGCCAATGACAGGACTGCATTCTGCCAGAGAAATGAATAAATCATGCTGCAGAAATCAGAAAATGCTACCACAGAAGTCAAGGAGCCCTGCCTCAGAAATCAGAAAATTCTGCCACAGAACACCAGGGGTCCTGGTCATGGGTGCACTGAATACCATAACTGTGATGGCCCAGTGGTGCTTAGGGTTGAGGCGCTGGACCCTACACCTCGCACCATGCCAGCGACCCTGGTTCCTGAACTAGCCTGGATCGCCGGGGGTTGGCAGGGGAGAGAAAGGATTGAGCATCTGGAGGACAGCTCTTCTTCCTCAGAGGGGGGGGCCAGGGACTATGCTCAGCACCACGGTGACCTCTGGTGGAAACCAGAGGTACCGCAATGCTTCAGGGCCAAAGTAGAGGGTTACTGAGTCACAGCAAGACGTTCCCTGGCGTCATTGCATGTCGTGACTCCTCCAGGAAGGGGGAGGGCATAACAATGGGGAAACAAGAAAATACCCCAGCTTGTGGATAGGCAACGGCACCTGCATCCACCCGACCACACTCTAACTCTGGTGGCACTCCTTACCTGGGCCGAGCCCGACCAGGTCCGAATTTACGGATAGAGAACCCTGGATGGATAGGGCGGCTCTACCTCAGGGGGCTCAGAGCTGGGGGGATAGCCGGACTGGTGCCAGGTTCAGGGGGAGGCCTCTCAGGCACGGAGGTAGAGTTGGGGGAAATGCAGGATGCCCAAGAGAGTTCCACAGGCTGGGAGACAAAAACAGAGTTCGAAAAAAAAGAAAACCATAACTGGGACATGGCCATATCAGACTATACTCTCTTCAGGAAGGACAAGATGAAGAGGAAAGGAGAGGGTGTGGTGCTTTATGTGACGGAAAGAATAAAAGAGACAGAGATACAGGGAATAGAGGGGCAGGCAGAGGTACTGTGGTTCATCCTGGAGATGGGGAATGGAGCCGTTATTTACACAGGCATGATCTACAGATCTCTGGCACAGGGGGAGGATTTAGATAAGGTACTGATCAAAGCCTTTGGCAAAATGACAGAAAAAGGAGGTGTTGATGGCGGGGGGTGGCTTCTATCTGCCAGGTGTAGATTGGAGCCTCTCAGCAGCAACTTCAGCTAGCAGCAGTGACATTCTGGACTCCCTGGAGAGGTGTTCTTCAGGCAACAAGTTAGCAAACCCACTCATGATGGGGCAGTCATGGACCTGGTACTCACTAACTGGGACAATGTTGCAAATGTCAAGTTGGGAGGCCACTTGGGGACCCTGGTCACCTTACAGTGTGGTTCAATATAAGAACAGCTTTGGAATCTAACCACAGTAGGGATAGGGTCCAGGACTTCAGGAGGACAGAGTTTATAAAGATGGATAAATGCCTCAGGGACGACTTAGTGTGTGTGTGTGGGGGGGGGAGGGGTGACCTGGGTGGGGTGGAGGAATAGTGGGTGAAGCCAAAAGGAGGCACAGTAAAGGCAACAAACCTCTGCATCAAACAAGTGAGCAAAAGCAAGAGGAAAAAGAGACCACTATGGTTCTCGAAAGAGGTGGCTGAAAAGGTAATGGTTAAAAGGATAGCATTCAGAAGGTATAAGGAGACACAGAGGGAAGAGGATAGGGATGTGTATCAGGGGAAACAGTGGCAAGCAGGGAAAGCAGTAAGGCACAAACTGAAGAGAAAATAAACTATGAGGTAACAAAATGGGACAAGACATTTTTTAGGTATGTAAATGAAAAGAGAAAGGCCAGAGGTGGGATTGTAAGGTTAAAGATGAAAGAGAGGACTGTGCAGAGGAGCACCAGGAAAATGCAGGCATCCTGAACAAATAGTTACATTCAGTGTTCACAGAAGAAGGAGGTGGGTCACAAAAAAGCAGCAAGAGCTTTGGAGAGAGGCAGGTGGACACTAGTATTTTCTCAGAGGAAAGGGTCCTGAAGAGACTCGCTATTCTAAAAGAAGACAAAGCAATGGGACCAGATGGGGAACATCCAAGGGTATTGAAAGAGCTCAGGGAGGTACTGGCTGCAACTCTGACAGTCCTATTTAACAGCTCACTGGAAACTGGAGTGGTTTCAGAGGACGGGAGGAGGGCAGATGTATTCCCACTTCATAAAAGTGGCTGCAGGGAGGAGGTGGCCAATTATAGGCCAGTCAACCTGACGTTGATGGTGGGAAACACTGCTGAAGGAAAGTTTGTGGAATGTCTTGAATCAAATACAAGACCCAAGGCAGCATGGGTTCATAGGGATGAGGTCATGCTAAATAAATCTGATAGATTTCTTTGACTGGGTGACAAAGGAATTAGATCAGGGTGGAGCGGTGGACATGGCCTACCTAGATTTCGGTAAAACTTTCAATACTCTTCCACATAGAAGACAAGTAAGCAAGCTGGGTAGTTTAGAAGTGGGTACAAATGTGATAAACTGGGTAAGAAACTTATTATGGTATAGGCAACAGTGGGTGGTGGTAAATGGACTTAACGGCAAGGAATGGAGGATGTTTTTATAACTGGCATTGTAGAGGAGTCGGAAGGGAAGGTTTGTCTGTTTGCAGATGACGCCAAAATCTGCAATAGAGTGGACACTCCGGGGGTTGTGAAAAGGATGAGTAGTGACCTGAGAAAACTTAAAGAGTGGTCAAGGGTATGGAGCTGGGTTTCAGTGTAAAAAAGTCCAGAATAATGCATTTGGGGCACAAAAACCCTGGGTCAGATTACAAAATGGGAGGGTACTGACGACCACCAAGCAGGAAAGAAACCTGGAGGTGATCATATCAGATAACCTAAAGGTGCCCATGCAGTACAACAAGGCAGTTGGGAGGGCAAGTGGAATGCTGGGGTACATAGGGAGGGGTATCACCAGCAGAAAGAGGGAGGTAGTATTTCCTCTATATAGATTGTTAGTAAGACCTCACCTAGAGTACTGTGCCCAGTTCTGCAGACCACACCTCAGAAAGGACATAGACACCTACGAGGAAAGATTAAAGGACCTAAATAGGTACACCTTGAAAGTGAGAAGGGGGAATATGATAGAGACCATTAAATACCTCATGGGGGTGTACAAGGTAAAAGAGGGAAGTATTTTTCAGAAAAAAGGTGCAAGGTCAAGGGGCATGATAAGAAACGGGGTAGATATGTGAGATGAGAGGAAGCATTTTCACAGAAAGAGTGGTGTATTCCTGGAACATCCTTCTGTCCATCCACAAATTCCTTCAAACACAATATCAGGATACAGTTCTCTCCCACCTGCACTTGCTCGCAGCCCTAATCTGGCTCCCCTTCTACATTATTTTCTCCTCACTCTCTGGCTATCCACCTCTGGCACTTACCCTCTTTTTCAAGCACTTGTAGTATGGTTAATCCACCTAGGCTAGCTTTTAGATTGCATTTCATTTTTTTGTTTCCTACTGTTACAATAGTAGCCACAGACACTGCAAGCTATTTCCCCAAATTTCTGTGATATTTCCAGAAATATCTGATGCTTTTTGCATTTAAACAGTAGGGGCAGCAGAGAGAAACTCTTCAGAAATTTTGCGAAATATCTGGAAATAGCTTGCAATGGCTGTGGCTACCACTGTATATTATTGTTAAACCCTCACTGAATGCTTACTGTCACCTTGTAGTTATTAATTTACCATGGCTAGTTCATGGTTTGCCCTTTAGTCTATATCATCCTGATTTTATGTATCATTGTATTAACCCTCGCTGTTAGTTAAATGCTTTAGTTTATGTCATGTCTCATGACTGTTGTATGTAACTGGACGTTTGTGTAAATGGGCAGGAATGCTCACATGCCTTTCCAGTATAACCAATAAAAATGAAATGAAATGAGTTAACACACAGTACCATGAAAATCACAGTTGATGAAACAGACAACAGTAATACAATTGATCCTGTAATTATTAGAATGTGTGTGCAATGTTTTATTCTGGACCATCTCTATCACTTCAAAGTACCTTCTGTACTACAATAATGAGGACTGGATATGGTGCTCTGGAAGTGGTCTAGCCAAGGTCTTGTATAGGTGGAGGATCGTCACCACCCTTGACCTGCTTCTAACCCCCTCCTAATGCACAGTAACATTGTGTTTACTTGCTTGACTGCAGCAGCACCTTGCCTTCTTAGCCTCTGCTTACTGTCTTCAATCACCCCTAGAACTGGTCATCAGTTGTGTTGACCACTATTGCACCACCACCAGAGGGTAGATGTGCAACCCAAGTATCCAAAACTAGGAGCTCGCCAATGATGGTGGGTGCTAATGAAAATGGCACATTATGGGCAAAACACAGGATATTGGAGTACTGTTACTGCTGAATGAAAAATCAAAAGGCAGAGTGAATTGAGTTCATTGCCATTAATGGGTGCAAAAGTACAACTGCCTCAGTGCTTTGAGGTGCACTGCCTCTTCTACAAGGTGTGGAACTGATTGTGTTTATCGGTGCTTTATATAGTGTCATGTTTCAAGTAACAATGCCCGAACAACTAATGAATGCAATTGATGTATTGGGTATGGTACTCTTTAGCACTACAATTAATGAGGTGAAACCAACCCTCAAAATGCTTAGATGATAGAGAGAGAGAGAGAGAGAGAGAGAGAGAGAGAGAGAGAGAGAGAGGTAGACACATGGATGGGGACTTTTCTCCATAGAAAAGGCCATAATTTATTTCCCTGTATACCTATGATGAATCTACAAATTAAAGCTATATACCTGTACTAATCAAACAATTACTGCTGTATACCTAAACTAATTAAATCTATATACCTGCATTAATCAATTAAGGGTATATACCTGTGCTAATAAAAGTACACCTCTGCACTACATCAAACCCTATGGGATACCGCTAATAGCACAATTAATGTAATACTAGGAAGCTGGCCAAACCAATTAACAAGCTGCAACAGAACCTAGAAAAAATACACTTAACAAAACCCTCCCAAACCCAGAAATCTACGAAACTCCAATCTGCATTCACTACAGGCCATTCTCTTCTTGCTGCAAGAGACCTTCAGGTGCCATAATGTGATCATAAATGTGATCTCCATAATGATAACCATCCTAATGTATTATATTGAACAAACAATGGTTAAGTGTGCACACTTGAATGCATACCCATTGTGGGATCTAATTAAGAGAATAAAGCCACTCACCCTTTGGTCTTGTTACCTTATAGCCCTAATTAGCCCCCTCAATGGGTATACATCCTTGTATACCACCCTTATCCATGATTTATTAGACAGACAGACAGACAGACAGACAGATAGATAGATAATCAGGGCAAAGAAATTGCGCAAAGAGAAGTCAAAATTAAAAAGAGGACTGTTATCAAATAAATAAAAACTTCCCCAATCAGTGAATGATGTATGCAAATGTTATAAATGTTGTAAAAGGCAGATGAAATAACTCAAGAAATCAATTATTAAATTAGTTAAACCTCTTAAAAATAGAAAATGGGACCTCTATTACAAATAACGATCATCAATAAAGTACATGTAAAAACATTTTTAAATCTCCCAAGAACTGACACCCTAAATAAGCCAATTTAGAAACATTTAGGCTAAAATAAATAAAAAAGAAAAATGAAAGGGGAGGGGGAGAGTGACATGGGGAGGAGCAAAGGAAAAAGAAAGCAGTATGCGGTTAGTGGAATACAATGTGAAAGGGGGAAGTTATATAGGAAACAGGTGATATGGTTATCTGTGTCAATACAAAATATGATTAAAGTACCAAAATCCATATAAAAATATACACTGACTGAAGGCATTCAAATAAAAATGGTATGGTAAATATACCATTAAAAAGCGATTTTCATTCAGGATATCAATTCTTGGGTGATTTAAAAAAATACAAGTATTTTTGGGGAGATCTCTGTTTGTTATAGCAGATTCCATTTTTTATTCTTTTGGAGAGTTGAGTAACTGGATAATTTCTTGTACTTGGAATGTCTTTTGCAGAATTTGTTAAATGTGGATACATACAAAAGTTCATACTAAAGATCATTGAACATTAGTAGGTATTTGTTATCCATCCTGATTGTCCTCCAATCCTCAGTGATATCTTATTTTACTCTCCCCCCTAGATATCTATCCACAACTCTTCTGAATGCCAATTCTGATCCTATCTGAACTATTTTACTCAGTATGCTGTTCCCCGTCCCTACCACTCTCTGCATACAGCAATCAATTATCTTGCTCATTGTAAGCTGTCTGCTCTGTAGCTGCTGTACATGTCCCTTAGTTTTCTGCCTAACTGCTTTATACTATGAATACATTCATTGCCTCAGTTGTTCATCCCTTATTAAATCATGCATTATAAGATCACCCCTGACTCTCCTTTGCCCCAGATAATGTAGCTGTAGTCTCAGCCTTTCCAGTTTATCCTCATATGAGAGCTCCTGAAACCCCCTTCAGCATCCTTGTCATTCTCTTCTACACCATCTCCAACCACTCCATTCCCTATTTTGTGACCAAAACTGTGAGCAGTGATCCATATGTGGATGGACATAATTTCTATTCAGAGGTATAACACCTATTTGGATCTTCCTACAAAATTCCTCATAATACAACCTGGCACTCTAAATAGCATTTGCTACAGATTCACCACATCATTTTTAATGATTTAGAATGTTGGTTAATGATGACAAGGTCCCTCTCCTCAGTTACCTCTTTAAGAATTTTACCATTCAATGTATAATAATAACATTTATTGTTTGCCTCTGTATGCATCACTGAGACCTGTTCTTCATTAAATTTCATACCCTAGTGGTCTGCCCAGGTCTTAAGTCAATTCAAATTCCCTTTGTAACTCTGCTGCTGCTTCTACTCATCCATCTCGTTTTGTGTCATCTGGATATTGTATCACCCAGTTGCAGATTCCTTTTTGAATATCTGATACATAAAAAAGAACAGTGTCAGCCCCAACACCAACCCATGGGGCACCTCATTTATTACCTTAGCCTCCAAGGACCTAAAGCTATTTGCCCTCATATTCTGTGTCCTAATGGTCAGCCAGTAGGTAACCCATGTAATTATCTCATATGGTCCATTCATTTCTCCCAATTTGTATACTAGATTGTTATGTGATACAGTGTTGTAAACTTTCTTTTAAATCTAAAAATACTACATACACTGGTACGTTAGCGTCTAAGGAACTGCTTACTTGCGCATAGAAGATCAGCAGATTAAATGTGCAGGATATTTTTATTTAAACCATGCTGAGTCTGAGCTTGTGAACTTGTGTTTTGAATTAATTCCATCACCATGTCCTTAATTAGGGCCTACATAACTTACAGGTGTGCAAATACATAAATTTAATCTTTGACGAATATTTGCCAAATATGTCATAAAGTAAGGCGGGGTATCAATTTTGATAGAGTTGAGCAAGGGGATGGGAGGTGTGGGTTTATAGACACTATCAGTGGTGGCTAGGGTAGATTTTGGCTTTGCTTGACTGAGGTTGGCAGGAATCAGAACCTTTATTTATTGTAGTGTTTCACCTGGGACTGGGAGGGAGGAGATGGTGGGGGTACTACGATATCGGGGGGTTGGGGTTGCACTTCTGGAGAACAGGGTGGGAGGATAAGAGTGGAAACATTGCCATCTGGGTGGAAATGGTGGTTAAAGAATTTTTGGTCTTTTTTTAATGGTATCATTTTGCACCAAATACAGCTGCTGAATACAGATGAATATAGGTGGTATTCAGAATTCTGCAATGTACAGCTAGTAATTGGTGTATTCGGCAGTAGATTCAGATTTGACACACACCCTTAATAACATTTCCTTTCATATGTCAAGCTTATTGGTCAACACTAAACCACTGCCAACCTACTCCCCTTCTTAAAAACTTTTACCCAAATTGCTTTTTTCCAATCTTCTGGTGCTTCAGCACTATAAAAAGATTTTTCAGCAAGCTACTTTGTTGGTCTGGCAGACTATATGCCAGTTCCTTAATTAGTCTTGGTTCAGCCCCATCTTGTCCAGCTGCTTTACTACTGCACTATTTTTTTAACCTTGGTTTAATATCCACTAATTTAAACATTTCTTTACACTCATCTGTTGAGTTAGACATATTTTCAAGCCTTAGATTTTCTATCAGCTATGCTTCTTTATTACATGGTTTAGAGAGAAAAATACTCATGCAGTTTTTTCTGCAATATTCTGTTCATTCACCAGACTTTCTCCATCTACCTCAGTTGGGTCTACCGATTTGCCAGTTTTCTTAGCTGAATTCACATATCAAACAAATTATTTTATATTGGCTTTTTTTCTTCCAACTTGTGCTCCCACTGTCTCATTTGTTTTCAAATCTCTGCTTACATTTTCTAGTTATCTCCATTAACATACCTCCTGTGGCTATTACTCCCTCCATCTTATGCTTCCAGTATGCTGTCCTCTTAACTGCTATATATTTACTTATAATATGGCAATGAAAAATGCTGAGCTGTCATTGGCTGAGAGACTTCACCTGACCATGCATTAAAAAGCTAGTGATGCATACCTAGGTGCTGGATCTCATTACCAAAGCATAAAAGCCTCATTGCTTACAAAATAAGGGACTATTTCATGTATATATTTTATTGAAGTTATTTCATGTAATAGATCCCATGAAAAATGTTTAACTTTACATGTAATACTGTACATAAGAACAGTGAGCCATTTTTAAGCACAATAAAGTTTTTATATTGGAACATTGCCAGTGTAGCTGCTATCGCTGAACCTTCCTTATACAATGGTGTCCCCATACCCACATTTACTTGACATATAGGGTGGGATATTCAGCCTGCGCCAGGCTGTGGCACAAGCCTGGGCGCAGTGCAACTTGGCTGCGCAGAGGCATTGACAGGGTAATATTCAACAGCGCTGTGCCATGGCACAGCATCGTTGAATATCACAACTTGGCCACTCACAGTGTGCATGGTGCAGTGGTACTGCACCAGCACAAGTGGTCAGAGTGGAGTAGGGGGATGCGCTAGCGCAGGTTCCATTGCGCTAGGCACAACAACCACAATATTCGAAAGTGCACATGCAAATGGAACCATAATGTATGCAAGGTGCAAATGGGTCCATTTGCATATCATTATGGCTCCATTTGCATGCAGGTGCACTGATCTCTGGTGACTTGCACCTGGCGCACTGCCAAACTGCAGCTGTCGGGGACCGACGCCCCTGCACATCACGTCAAAGTGCCCCAATGCCCAATCGCGGGCATGTGTATATGGAGAACATGTCCTATATCACTGGTGGCCTAGTGGACCACTTGTGGCCTCATCATGGGCATAGGTATATTTAAAATCAGTTAACTCTATCCCCGGTGGTCCAGTGGACCGCACACAGCCTGATCACGGGCATATGTCCTTATGTTCAGTCCTATATCCCTGGTGATACAGTGGACTGCTCACAGCCTGGTCGCGGGAGTCAGTAAAACAAAATGCCACACCAATCCAACCATGGTGATCTAGCGGTACCCCCTCCCCACTCGCCCACTGAGCTCCACCTCCCCATTCCCCTGGTCAGCGGCGGGTGGCAGTTCCCTACCCACTTGCCACCCCACCACCCGCCAACTGACACCGTATGGTAGGGCTCTATGCCCATTGGTCCACAGTGTGAGCCAATGGGTGTGCAGCTCATACTGTACTACACAGTCCAGAATGTGAATGGATCCATTCACATAACTGGACTGTGTAGTACGATACAGTCTGCATGCTCATTGGCTCATGCTGTGGACCAATAAGCGTACAGCCCTACCATACGGTGTCAGTCAGCTGGCTGTAGGGCAGCAAGCGGGTGGGGAGCTGCTGCCTGCTGCTGACCGGGGGGGTGGGCAGTGGGGCTCAGTGGGTGGGTGGGAGTGCCACGCTGAAACCCCAGGGTTGGATTAGTGTGACTGCTAACTCCCTGCACCCGGACTCGAGGCATGTGATCACTGTAGACCACCAGGGATATAGAGACCTGATGCTGTACTACATATGCCCTTGGTGGGCTGCGAGGCAGTCCACTGGACCACTAGGGATATGGACTATCCTTATTCTCATTATGCCCATGATCAGGCATGGGGGCGGGCGCACGAAGATGCAGCTGGAGCTTGGGTGGCCACCCACAGGTGGCAGCTGCCGTGTTGCACCCTGCAATATGGCAGCTCTCCTGTGGGTGGCCAGCTGTTGCTCCTTTTTTTTTTTGGCTCTCCTGTGTGCAGCGCAGGTAGGGGTTGCACATGCATGGGCTCAGCACATCCCGGGCTGAATATCGGGATGTGTGGAGTATGCATGGGCACGCCCCCATCACCTGTGCCGCATACATTACTGATGCACTCTGACGCATAGGGATTTGTGCTAAGCTCAATCCCCATTTGAATATCATGCCGGGGGTGCATCAGTGGGTTGTGCATGGTGCAACTGTGTTGTGCCATGCGCAACCCTTCTGAATATCCTGCCCATAGTATATTGTTTGCATCAGTATGTGTATTTCATGCTATCTGAGAACCTACAAATTTATTAATCACAGATTATATTTTTCTGCATTGTTCTTTCTGTGAAATTGGTTACTGAGTAATGTATTGTTGGTAACTAATATTTCTACATACCTTTATGCAAGTTTTGCAATCACCAATGTCTTTATTCTATTTCTCTATGACTTTCTATGACGTAATCTGCCTGAAGGTACTGTATGCAACTAATTCTGGGTTGCCCCGAAAAAGGGACCCCTAGTCTCAGTGGGCTCACTTGATTACCGAATTGCCATAAATAAATTAATAAGCCACTCCAGTGTGTGCATTTAAGGCTCTGAATGCACTTCCTCGGGGTATAAGGACAACCATCCTTCGGCCTGTGCCTCACTCCCTTGTCATGGCTTATTGCTTATTTACTTTTATATATAACCACATTAGCTTTCTCCCTTTCTTATTATATTTATTGATTTTTATAGAATATGTACATGATGTAAACCCAGCAATCTGCTTTTAATAACCAATCACATTTGATTAACATTCGTGTTACCTGTATCTTGCTTCCAGGACTGCTTATTAAACTTTTTCCTAATTTTATCAAAATCCACTTTTCTGTAATCAAAACATGTTTTCCCAATCAGTATTACCCTTTCTATTCTTATGGAAAAATCTACCTTATTGTGGTTGCTGTTTGACAGAGAGTCCCTCTTTGTACATTCTACAGTTTTTTTGTCTTAATTAAAATTTGATAACACTAGGTCACATATTGATGTTCCCCTGGTGGCTGATGAGAAATATTCTTTCAATGGGGGACAGTCAGCACAAACAGCCTCACACACAAGTGTGGGGGTGGTTCCAAGTTGCACTTTATGTGCAAAAGCCTTTTTTTTTTTTTACTTACTGTTCATTGCAGTATAGTAGACTGTATCAGGCTTATTTTGCTGATTTCTTTTTTTTTCCAGTACATATTTTATGTGTTTTTTCTCATTTTTTGCCCACTCCCAGTCCCAGAAGCACAAGTGTGGAGGCATGCGTGTGCTGTGCTTCAAGACGCCCTCCCAACTTGCTGCCCCCTCCCGCCTGAGCTGTCACCGGACCTCCACCCAGTGGTATTGGAACTACCGGGGGGGGGGTGACAACCACCCCATGAGAGGAGAGCTGCCATTAGGCACTTGATCCTGCTTTACCACTCCCCCACTCAGCTTGTACTGGCACCCCAATGATCTGAGGTCATCCCCAAACCCGGGTCACCAGCGTGGCGTGAGGTGCAGTGTCCAGCGCCTCAATCCTCAGTGCCACCGGACCATTTTGCTGATTTCTAAACTGACATCTTCTGTAACTACAAATCCCAGAATCCCCTGCAGCTGACATCAGAGCAGGGCTGCAGAAGTGGGAGATTCAACAGCTTGCATTGCATTTTAAACACTTTTTTAAGCTCAGATCAGATATTTGTCTGTCCCTCTGTTCACCCAAGGCTAGAAATAGTCATCTGTGACTGTTTTTAGCCCCTGGAGAACAGCATGACCTGCAAGAAAAAAACTTGATCAGAGCTTATAAATACTCTAACATGCCAAGTGGCTAAGTGGCAGCTGCTATGTATAGAAGAGCATAACTGAGAAGCTACTGTACATCTCATTTCCAGTGGTGCTTACTTCTGCATCATAGAACAGCTTGACAACTTGCAGTACCATTGATACTTTGGTTATTATAGCTCTCTCTTTGCACATTTTTTTAATCATGAGACAATTCATCCATATACAGTATATTACATCAATAAATCTAAGCATTTCAAGAAGTTGCTTTTAACATCATTCATTGTAATTGTAATGCTAATGAGAACCACACCTCTTATACTGTACATCAGTCACATTCACTAGTTGTAGGGCCATTGTTACTTTAAACATGACAGTACATAAAGGGTCACTAAACACAGAAAACTCCACACGCTGCTGGCGAGGCAGTGGGCTGGATTCACAAAGCTTTCTGAAGGTGCAAAACCTTCCCTACGTCCCCAAAACTGCCGTAGCTATAGAAACAAAGGGGAACTTGCACGGAAAACAACACTAAGGACTGTGGAAAAAAGTGCAGCTGCAGAAGTCCCTGAGGAAAAAAAGGTATGAGATAAGTAAGGCATAGCCCCTGAAAGGCTATTCATAACCAGTTTTTTTCCGCAGGTGCAGGAAAAATGTTACACACAGTGGAATGAGGTGTAACTCTCCCCTCAGCAAACTGCAGTAGTGCCCCAGCAATTGGAATCAACTAAGGTGGAGGTGAGGCACTGGTAATAGCATAGAAACATAGACTTTGACATCAGATAAGGACCGCCTGGCACACCTAGTCTGCCCATTTCCCTACCTAGAGGATAAGCTGCAGATCCTATTTAACCAACAGTCTATTTCTTCCTACCCCGCACAAAAATTGCCTTATGTCTGTCCCATGCATTCTTGAATTCTCCCACAGTTTTAGACCCCACAACCTCCTCAGGAAAGCTGTTCCATGCGTCCACCACCCTCTCTGTGAACAAATACTTCCTTACATTGCCCCTGAGCCGTCCCCCCTCTATCTTCAGATTGTGTCCCGTTGTTCTCGCACATCTCTTTTTCTGAAAGATGCTACCCTCTTGGACTTTGTTGATTCCAGTGAGGTACTCAAACATTTATATCTTGTGCCCCCTCTCCCTCCTTTCCTCAAGGGTATACATAATAAGCTCCTTTAGTCTCTCCTCGTATGGCTTCTCTTGCAGACCCTGCACCATTTTAGTTGCCTTCCTCTGAACTGCCTCCATCCTGCCTATGTCCTTGCGGAGATGGGGTCTCCAGAACTGGATGCAGTACGCCAGATGGGGTCTCACCAACTGTCTGTACAGGGGGATAACAACTTCCTGTTTTCTGCTGGTGATACCTCTCCCTATATATCCCAGTATCCCCCCAGCCCTCCCTATCGCCTTCTCACATTGCTTGCCAACCTTAAGATCATCTGATATAATTACCCCCAAGTCCTTTTCCATTCCCCCCCCCACTGTGTAATCTTCCCCAGGGTTTTTGTTTCCCAGGTGCATTACTTTGCACTTCTTTGCATTGAATCCAAGCTGCCATACTTCTGACCATTCCTCCAACCTCTCAAGTCCCTTCTCATCCTTTCCACACCTCCTTGTGTATCAACCCTGTTGCAGATCTTTGTGTCATCTGCAAAGGCATACTTTTCCTTCCAGTCCCTCTGCAATGTCACTTATAAAGAGATTAAAAGGACTGGACCCAGTACTGAACCCTGGGTACTCACTAGTAACCCCTCTTTCTTCAGAGTGGACTCCATTTACAATTACCTTCTGTGTCCTGTTGTTCAGCCAATGTTTATGTTTTACCCAGGCTACCACCCTGGGACCCACTCCCTGGCTGGTTAATTTGACTACTAATCTTTTGTGTGGGACTGTGTCAAATGCCTTGCTAAAGTCTAGGTAGGCCATGTCCACAGCCCCTCCCTGGTCTACTACTTTGCTCACCCAGTCAAAGAAATCAATTAGATTCGTCTGACATGACCTTCCCGCTGTGAACCCATGCTGCCTTGGGTCCTGTGCCCCACTGGCTTCTAGGTACTCAACATCCCAGATATTATAACTGTGGCTGCTGTAACAGCAACAAAGGCACACATTGCCATGATATGGCAACAGGCAACACCCACCAGACACAGTGCAGCCCATGACGGAGCCCCACAGGCAGTAGAGCCTTGCCAGCCTGCAGTGAGTGCTACCCCTGAAGGCAACAGGAACAACCCAGGGAGGGAGGGCCAGCAGTGACAGTTGGCCACTGTGGTGCCATGGTATTGTTGGTACCTGTGGTGCTGCAGTGGTCCTAGTTGAGGGACTGGTTACTGGTCTCTTTGTGGGTGCTTTCAGCTTCATTCTATGGCAGCACTGTTAAAGTCTGCTGTTCCAGCTAATTAAGTTCACTGTTGCTGTGCCTCCTAAGCTATTTCTGCAGCTACAGATCCACAGTTGCAGATTTTCAGCATGTGCACAATTTCTGTAGCTGCTGAAATTCCACAGCTGCAGGGATTTAATAAAATTCTGCACCTGCTCAAAATTTCTATATGACTATCATGCAACTGTGTTTCCTCAGTGCTGCCAGCCTTTTTCCTGCAGCTGAGGGATTTTTGGCTTTCTTTGTGAATCCTGCCCAGTATGTCTTGAAGAGCTGGGTTAGTTGTACTTTTTGTTTCCAGATTATTGTACTAAGTATCTGCAATTCATCTTGCCTTACAATAGTTCATTTAACAGTAACAGTGCTCCAATATCCGGTCTTTTGCTATTATGTGCAAACCAGAATTCTCACACCTAGGTGTAGTACCATGCATGTCCCATGTTAAATCATAAGTAACCCCCTAGAATAGCACTACCAGAATAGCACCAGTCAACTGAGCGCTAGTCTGGATAGTGCTACATGGACAGTGAGAGGGGATTTATAGCACTTGCAGTAAGCACTCCCCAGGTCACTGTCTGTGATGCTGACAGGGGACAAGGGCACCAGAATCCAGGAGGTTGGCTGAGCTGCACCTGTGGTGTGGAAGGCTGAGGCATAGAGCAGCTCAGCCAGATAATATCAGAAACCAGGGTTCTAATCCTGGTCTCCTTAGATTTTTGCTAATCAAAACTTTGTTTTTGTTTTTCACAATGGGTCGTGGAAACAGTATTCCAGGGCCCCACAAATTTCATCTTGCCCCATGATCCGCTCCCCCCCCCAGAGAGAGATTCCTTTAGTTTGGGGGGGGGCAGAGTCCCCCACATTGGGGGGGGGGGTGGAGCCCCTGCAAAAACAAAAGAGACAGCTTCTACAAAGAATGAGGGGTAAACATTTAGAGCAGGCTACCAGAAGAGGTGGTGTCAGCCAACATTGTTTCTACCATCAAGGTACCTTGAAGGAAAGCGGGTGACAGGATATTACCACTGAGATGTTGGCAGAAACAACTCAATGGGCCAGTGATCATCTGTCTTTCCTAAACTCGTGTTCATTCTGACATTATATACCCAGGACAGCCCAGCTCATTTTGGTATATTTTCTGCACTAGGATAGCCTCATTTAGGTGGTGCATCACTTAGTTTTAGCAATGTATTTTGGTGGCATTTGAAATAGAAGAAACAGTAATTTTTCCATAGATTATAACCTTACACGAGTAAATTGTCACTGTACAGGAAGAACAGTACTGTACATTGTTTGTGTTCTAGTAAGAATATATACAGTAATTTATACCTTGGTTACAGAGCTCAGAAGTTACATGTTACATATCACTCAATTATGCAGTATTTAGAAACAAATTGTTATTGCCTTCTTCCCTTGTCATCACCCAGCGGGATAAAACTGACTGTTATCCAGTCCTCTAACACCATTCCTATCTGTGAGGAGTTCTAAAAGATATCAGTGAGGTCCCCTGCCAGAACACAAAATATTTCTTCCTTCAATGAGTGCTGAATGATATCAGCAAGGGCCAAATAAGAACCCATTTAAACTCCACTAGTACTCTCAGGTCAATACCATCTGTACCCCAGAACGTTCCTAGAGTCACACAGTGTTAACAGACTCTAAGTATGGGTGCAAATATGTTATAGTGTCTCAGGTTAAATTGGAAAATCAGCAAATATTGCATTTAGTCACTCTATACCTTGGACATGAAACACTCCCCTTCGTCTCCCCTCTGTCTCCTCAGCCCTTCATAACTTCTTCTCTCCTAACTGAACCTGCTCATAGTCGCTACTTAAGATTGCTAATTCTGCCAGTAGATTCTAATCAGGATATGGAAACTGCTTTTATCCCTTTCCTTTTCTCCTGTTACCAGTAAAATACACCTAAAGTAATGTTACACTTGGTCCTTTCACCCATATTGGAAACCCACTGTACATCGCTGGCAGCATCTACAATATTACCTAATTGCAGCTTCAGTAAAGGAATAATGCATGACAGGGTGTATGTCACGCAAGGATAACATCACACTTCGAGTGGTTGGGCACAAGGCCATAGGCTGAGTGTTTCCAACACCCGAGAAGTGATGTTATCCTAGCACAACACACACCTAGGGTTGCCATCTGTCAGATTTTTTACCTGGTGACCAAGTTTTCAGGGTCCTTATCAGGTAATCCGGTTTTGCTTTGTGTTGGTCAGGTTTCTGAGCAATTTTGAATGCTCACATACTTTTTAAACAGATTTTGTTATCTAATTCTTTGTTTCAGCTGCATGTCCAGGTTACAGACAAGTTTTGTTGTCAATATAGCCCTTTGTTCGTGAAAGCTGTCAAACTGGGACATGTAAAGTATGGCCATTAACATCATTCACACTTAGTTAACCTAATCTTTTTCCACTACTGCTGCCCCACCTTTTGTAACAGTAACAGAGCCAGTTGTATTTCAATTTAATTTGCTGGTAAACACTTTCATCTCAAACAGAATTTAGGCATCTTTAAATGTTTTAGATTATTTTTTTTATCAAGAAAAAAAGGATGGTCACTTCATTGACTTTAAATAGTGATGTGGACATGAAAAGGAAATGAAGCCAAAAACTATATAAACTACACTATAGGAAACAATTTCTATATACCATGTATACTAGTGTGTGCTATTTACAGTATTCCCTTGTCTCCCCACAGACCAGATGTGTAAATGAGATTTATTTTATCTTTGTATGTTTATCAGGTAAACCAATGTCACTAAATAAACACATAAGAAAATAACTAGGAAGAACCTGGGAAAGTAACTTTAACAGGTGAAGTACAGTATCTTAACATTGTGTTGAACTGCTGCTTTAAGTGTTGTCTTTTACTGTTATAATAAATGGCTTTGGAGGAGGGGCAATGCATGATGAGTCATGAAAAGGGGTGGGGCTTAGGATCCGGTTTTTTCTTCATTCAAAGGTGGCAACCCTACACACACCCTGGCGTGCAATATTCTTGTTATACAATGGCTCATCTTTAAACAGAATAAAAAAAAATAAACAAAACATGTTTAAATACTTATTTACTTGATTTGTTTCTGTGTGGAAGTACACTTATAAAAATGAGTTCCTTTGTTCCTTTTTTGTGGTTAGTCACTAAGTGGATCTGCCTGCACATTGTTGTTATCTTTTGGATCCCCCCCCCACCCAATCTGTGTTCCAGTTCTTCAGATACAGCTTGTTGTCATAGTTTTGCTTTTGGTCCCTGTTATGGCTTCCTATTATTCACACTCCCCCTCACCTACACACATTGTGTGCTGGTCACAATTCTCCCGGTTCTATTGGTAACATGAGATTATCATAGTGGGAATTGTAAGCTTGGAGGTCTCACACACTTGCTGCTGTTGCCACCCACACCTGCTGCTTACTGGGGAAGAAGAAAGGAGGTATGGACTCAGAGGTGTTAGGGTGAATGGTGGTTTTTATATCTGCTGATCACTGCTGACTAGAAGGCATGATGGGAGGGATCCAAGGATGCATGTTTGCCATACAGGTGAACTGGAGGGTGGGTTTTATTTTGTTTTTATGAAAGTGGTACTTAAAACCAAACACACACAGACACAAAAAAGTGGTGTTTCCTTTTTGGAGGGGTTTAATATGAACCACCTCTGCATGTGATTTTTGAGCAAAACGGGCAGCTGAGCATGTGCTACAGTATTATGAAATGCAGTTTATGTTAAAACTTGGAGTTTGGGTTGTGGGTGGTAGGGATTTTTTAAATATGTCCATGACATTGAAATATGTGATTTAATGTGAAGTGGTGAAACTATGGTAATCAGTTAGATGTTTAGCTGGACAGGAAGTCACTGGATGTGCATGTGTTTAAAAGTGAAGGTAGCGGGACTGGCAGCTTGTACTGGGCAGTGGGCAGTATTTTCTTTTTTTGTGAATTTTGTCAGGTGTGTGCTGGGACTAGAACCGTGATGTTATGCTGGGTTAACATCATGGGTCCAGTCCCAGACTGACCAATCAGAGACCAGCATTCTTTCTTGCCATTGTATAATGAGCTATAAATCATTACTAACCTATAGGCACAGGTATCTACCATATAAGAATAAGGTATTAGGGACATTATTAGTGATTATTACTGTGATTAATGGAAACATATAAGTAACGTACCAAGAATGTATTTCTGAGTTCTTTGTCTAGCTCATATTCTCAACTTCTGAGATGTCACACACTGTATTATACAGTCTGCACTGTCATCATGTGGATTTATGTAGCACCACACTTATTTTCTGTATTTTGTATGAATCCTTTGCATTCACTTTTAGCTGACTTTATACATTTTGTATATCTTCAGACACACTTTGGGCCACCTAACTTCTGGCCAATAGGACCTGTTTTGTATATCTAATTTATGCGCGAAGAACTAGTTTCCATAGTTATCATCTTACTATATAAGCTAATGCATGCCATCTTCTCCCTAAGACCATCTTCATATCCTGCGGTATAGGGAAACGCTGGCTCCCAGTATCTACTTTGGGAAGGCTCTGATTAGGGAACATGTCTGATTTTATGTAATAAGCAATTTATTACCACTCATGCCAGTTTTCTGTTGTTTCTTCTGCTGGTTTATTACCACTAAGAACCTGAGAGGTGATTTACCTTTACAGTACTCAACAAATGCCAACTTGAAATGGTAATTTGCATTTCTCTGGGTATCAGCACTTCATAAATTGCATTGTCTCTGCTTGTATTGTACTTGCCACAGTATGTATCAAATATGTTTTTGATGTGTAGTGATGTCAGTTGTAATACTGTATCTCAGTTCCCCCTTACTCTCCCCCCACGCAGGATGCACTGGGAGACAAACAACTAGGTCCTTCAGTGTGCCTTTCTGGTGAAACTTCTCAATAAATAAAAAATAAATGGGCACATCATTTTTGCTCAAGTTTTCCCCAGGGAGTGTATCTGAGGAGAACACAGACATGACAAAGACCTGCTCTTGCTTTCATGGATTGCATGTAATAGCTGTAACTATCTTGATTTATGAAGAGTGGCCATTGGAAATTATTTATTGACATATGACTTGCTGCCTCTTGGCTGTCTTCCTTGAAAAAGAAACTTTAATCTCATTGGGATCTCCTGGTTAAGTAATTTCAGTGGGGTCCAGTTCCTACACATTGTTCAGCAGGGAGAACTGGAGAACAGAAAGTTCTAGTGATGTGATCATGGCTGCACAGTGACTCAGTGGTGGGATATGAACCTTGATCACGGGGCTCACAGTTCTGCCCTCTGACCACTAAGTTGCATTGTCTCAGATGAGTTTTTTTTATCAATATGTTTATTCAGGATTAGGATCACTGGGTAGAAGCCCATTTTTAGGATCATCCTATGCCCAAGTTGAGTTTAGAGGCATTGTGGCCTAGTGGTTAGAGCTCTGACTTGGAAACAATGATCTCACAGGTTTGAACCCCACTGAAGCTAAAATACTCATTGTGTGACCTAGGACAAGTCACAGACTCTCCATGCTCCAGTACACCCAGCTGCGGAAATAGGTAGAAACAGGACCCCACTGAAAAAGAGATATTGCATTTCAGCTGGGCTAACCAAGGTAAGTTTGTTTATTTATTTTTGAATTTATTGAATTTTGTTGACTGGGTATTTATTTGTTTGAAACATATTTCATCAGGTAAGCAGACTCCAGATGATCTAGTTTCCAGTTGTGACCTGGGGGGAAAGGGTATAGGGAGCATCAGTTCCACCCATTCAGAGTGCCGGTGTTAATGCTGCTGGTCATCAGGGTGCCAAGTCGGGATTCCGCAGACCTCTGATTTTGCAGAGGGGAGCTGTGTCCCCCCATGCCCCCACACACCCCTTTATTATTATTCTAACTCCGGGGGGGGCTGACCTTGGGGAGGGGGTGCGAATCCCAAAACTGGCAACCTGATGTGCTGGCACACTAGTGCCAGAGCTCTAATGGCAGAAAGGGGGAGCATCAGGGATAATGAATAGCAAACAAAGAAGGGTATGCAATAATATAGAGCCACAAGATATATACTGCACATAAAGTCAAAGTGTACAACAACAGTATGTGCAATGAGGAATACACAGAAGATTATTTACAGGGTCCCGGAGAATAGACATCACATCACAGAATTCCACAAAATAGAAACAGGCTAATATAATGCATACAACAAAGGACAAAGCTGAATATCTGGACAGGGTATGCAACACTTTTTCAAGGACCAGGCTGGAAACTGGACCAAGACAGAATAAAATGTTTATGAGACCCCTAGGGATAAAACTGTGGGACACCTTGAGAGCAGATAGGACATGGCAGAGATATCTTGAAGTGCTCATTAATCAGAGTGCTACTAGAGTGGAAGCTGGGGAAGTAGCATGTGTGGGAGGGAGGCTGTTCCTAATGCATCCTATGCACTAACAAAATAGTTGCCTATGTGCCATGTATCAGAGGCACGAAGGCAACTTTACATGTGAAAGCTGCACAGCGGGGTCCGACAGATCTCTGGCAGCATTCACCAAGTGTGTGTAAGACACTTATACACCTGCTGCCCTAGCCCAATGGGCGACTCTGCACTATGCAGCATTCACTAAGCCACATAGTGCCAGGTACAGGGGCACTGGTTATGCCATCTGAGACTAGACATAACCCGGTATGCACCCCCATGTTCTTCATTCACTGGGCACAGCAGTACCAGGCTATGGACCTCCATGCTGCCTCAACCCACTAGATTGCAGGGGAGGGCTGGGCAGTAGCCCAGGTGAGTGCCCAGCAGGGTTCACATGTTGCCTCTTTCCGTGGCTCACTCCTGCTCTGTGCACCCGTCACATGGCCACAAGGGATCCACAGAGGGACCTGGCATGGGTATCCAACTGGATGCCCGCCCAGTTCTGGGGCTCTGCTCCCAGCCTCACACATGACCCTGTGCACTGAGGGTGCATGCAGCCATGCATACCGTGCACCCTGAGCCTGTCCAGGGTCACATAGGTACATGGGTGGGGTAGGAACCTCAGGCGCATATAACCCACCTGTTAGTGCATAGGGTCCATGGTTTTAACACCCAGTATTTGGCTCTGAACTGGCCAATAATGAGGGAACATCATGCACAGGAGGGGGGGCACACTGCTTAGTTCTTTGTATGTAGTACAACGATGGGTTTGAGGAGGACAGGGCTATACAAATCTACAAAAAGAACTGAAGGAGGAATGAGTTTAGATAAGGCAGTAGTGGAAGCTGCAGAGAAAACCACATCACCATAGTCTAACAAGAGACAGATAATAGACTTGACTACATATATCCTAGTACTGAGTGAAAGGGAATTGTTTACCCTGTAGACAGCTCCATGCCTGCAAAGCACTTTACAACAATTCAGTTATGTATAGAGAGTAGCTCAGGTGTTGATCAAGAATCAGGCTGAGGTACTTGCAAGAAATTAAGGAGTCAGTGAGGTCACTTGATTTAGAATGAATTTTCATAGGAGGTGGGGATGATCTCAGCCAATGGCAAGAGTCAAATAGCCTAGAGGGGAAGATGATAGTATCATTAGCATACATGTGTGTTTACAGGAAGTTAAAGGATCACTGTCAACCCTTTCTGCATCATATTATTTCTAGTTCAAACCCCACATTTTATGATGGCTTACCTTCTCTAAAATTTATTGATGTTGATTGTTTCATCTGCTTCCTTTCTTAGTAGAACTAAAATGCATGCTAACGGTATAATTTCATCCAACCATATTTTGCTCAAATCCTTGATCTACTTTTATTGCATGTATCCCAAACATCAGGAACACCCACAAACAGTGCAGTGACTCAGGATGAAATAGTCTCCTCTCCTTCCACTGCATCATGAGTGGCTAGACTGCATTGTGGGTATTCCCAAGACCAGGAAAGATGCTGTAGGAGTTGATTAAGGACTGGAAATAACATGTTTTTGTGTGGTAACACCACTATGGTGGACAGTCTATTTTTGACTTTTAAAAAGAAAAAAACAAATCAGAATCAAACTACTAGTTATATACAGAATGTGAGCATTCATAAATGTGTTTTTTTTAAACTAGGGACACTTTCAGGCCAAAGGGGTTAACAGTGTCCCTTTAACTCTTTCAGGGCCATGGATTGATATAGCTGTCCAGAACTCCAATGCGTTCTGATTCTGTCGGCAGTCTAAGGGTTAAAGAGCTACTGTAGGAAGATAATTTATGAAGGCTGAAAATAGGAGAGGGCCCAGGACTGATTCAAAAGTAGGCAGGAAGTGGAAAACAAATTGAGGTTTCTAACTTTGACTGTGACCTGTCAAATAGATAAGATGCAAACCAACATAGGGAGCAGCATGGAGTAGGCAGAGACACCTGAGGATGCTAATTTAGTGATGAGCAGGGTAAGAGTTACTGTGCTGCTCACCTTACCTAAATCAAAGAAAACAGCTCTGGTTCCCTGAGCAATGACCATATGCAAGTGGATATGCTCCATTATTGTGAGAATGGATGTGGAAGTAGAATGTGCATGGTGGAAGCCTAATTGAAATGTGGTGAGAAAGCTGGATTTCTCAAAGACTTTGGAGAGTTGTCTGTTGACTAATTTCTTGAAAAAGTCAGATAAGAAGGGTATCAGGGATATGGGGTGGTAGTTCATTGAGACATCAGTGGAACCACTCCTGTGAAGAGAACTACCAAGGCATATTTCCAGTTGGAGGGTAAGAAACCAATAGTCAGTGATAGATTAAACATGTGAGTAATGGAGATGCCCAGGGCAGTATCTCCTAGTGCTAGGAGTCTAGGGGACAGACCATCTAATCTTCCACTGGAGAAAACATTCAGAGAGGACAGTTCCTTTAGAAGATCCATCTCAGAAATAGGGGAGATATGAAAATCCCTACGTGCCAGGACAGATGTTGGCAAATAGGAAACTAATGAGGGAGAGATGAGAGCCCCAGGACCTTCAATTACAAGTAAGAATGTTTTAATGCATCGGCCGATGGGAAGGGACAAATATCAGACTAGAATCCCAAATACTATGGGGAGAATTTGAGAATGCAGCATATGACTTTCCAAAATTTGGAAGCATCAGATCCCCTGCATAAGAATTAATAATTATTTATATATTTTTATAATTAGAATTTATTAGCATTTGCAATTCTTATAACTATTTAAAATATTAGAATTTATAAATTTATATAACGAATAATTTAAGCTGTAATAGATTGAGTTACATTTCAATTCATAAATTATACGATAATAAAATATAAAACATACAGACAAAAGTTAAGTGCAAACATAGAAATGATTCCAAAGACATACACAAATAAATAAATAAACAAAAAACAAATAAACAGATAAAAATAAACATTTCTATCATATGCTCATTAGATTATCCAAAGCATTTGCAAAGCCGTCTAACACTAGGGTATTGAAAATAGGTGTGGCAGACCAGATGGACCAAGTGGTCCTCATCCACTGGCAAATTCTGTGTTACCATGTTTCTATGTGTTGGAAGCTTAGTCCATGTGGTTGCACAGTAGAAGGAAATTGCAGTTGGCCATAATGTGGTACTGACCTAGCAATGACAAGACCCTTATACATCACATTTCTAAGACTGCAATGAGAAGTAGGTTTTGTAAGATGATTATCAAGTAACTTGGAGCATTTTAGTTTATACATTTAAAAATCAATGTAAGTTGATGCTTATCTCTCCATTGAAAGAGCAGTGGCCATCCTAGTTTAATTAAAATGTCAAAGTGATGAGCTCTGTTTAAGGATCCCGAGTAATCCAGAACATACCTAGTTGCTGTGGGGTATACACCATTCAGTTTCATTAGATCAGATTCAGGAGCTAACCTTTAAATTACTGTAGACAATCGCACTCCTTGCTTCACTATCTCACTTCTTGTATCTTTCCCCATGTAGTGCTCGTGTTTTCTCAAGACTCCAAGTCCAGCATTTATTTTATGGGTTAAGTAATCTGTGTGTATATCAAACTTCAGGGAAATGTCCATCTATAAAATGAAATATTCTGCAACTAGTCTATAATTCTACAAGAGATGGCAGATATGCTTAACTTGTGTGCATTCAAGCATCCCAATTTTTATGCAGACCGAAACAGCAGTGAATTTGATTTGGTTTTATTTATTTGAAGTTTGTTTTGTACAGACCAATACTGCTGGCTTGTAAAATCTAGTTGGACTATTTTGTCTGCTGCACTAATACTGGCCACTGGGTCTAATTGGATGGATTTATTTTTAGCATGCCTAATGTCCTGGGTAATGCCATTTATAAAAAACGATAAAAAAGGAGGGGGCTCTGGACTGAACATTGAGGTACTCCTCTCATTACAATAAGAACACTCAAATTAGGTCAGAAACATTTACAATTGACTCTGCTTCCATAGAAACGATTTAAAATATTGGCCCACCTCACTGCTAACCCCACTTTGGTTCTATTTGTTTGTTCATTTTTTTACCACTAATTGGTGGTCAACCATGACAAAGGTCTTTGAAAGGTCCAGATTTGCAGGCCCTGTACGTACTGTAACTTGACTTCTAGTGCAGCTGCAAAAGTATTTTCAAAGTTGAGCGGAACCATTGCAATCAAACGTAATGCATAAAAGCCTGCAGCTGAAAGATATGTAGCCCATAACTAGTCAGAAACTAATAGAGTTGCCTGTGAATTCATTTTCTAGCAATTTCAATAAAAGTGGCAGAAGTGCTATTGGGCAATATTTTTTTATGCTGGAAGAATCACCACGTTTAAAAATGGGAACACATTTTGCTGTTCTCTGCTCTTTGGGTGAACTGCCTAAACAAATACTCCAATTAAAGATTGTTGTTAATGGAGCTGCTGTGGTATCCTTTGCTTTCCTCAGCTGTCTGGCCTTCATCCCATCCAGGCCATTCTGATTTTTGAGTCCCAAACACTCAGAGTCTTATAGACATCCCATGTTTTAATGACCGTAAAATGAAACTCTGGGATCTTATGATTATTTGATACAGTATCAAGTATATGTGTATTTTTATTGCAACATGATTAGATTGGTAGTTTACCTACCTGCCCATTGAAGCCAGGACAATTGCTTATTGGAATAACTATTTATGTTTTTTCTTAACAGTCATACTATTGAAGTTGGCTGTTGCCATCCTTTCTGGCCTTGAACCCATCCAGGCCATTCTGATTTTTGAGTCCCAAACATTCAGAGTCTTATAGACATCTCACGTTTTAATGACCATAAAGCAAAACTCTTGGGTTTTTTGATTATTTGCTACATTATCAAGTATATGTGTATTTTTATTACAGCAAGATTAGATTGGTAGTTTACCTGCCTGCCCACTGAAGCCAGGACAATTGCTTATTGGAAGAACTATTTATGTTTTTTCTTAATGTTTGTTATTTTTTTTTAACAGTCATACTATTCAAGTTGGCTGTTGCCATGCTATTGTGTGGCTATTTTTAACCCTTGCTCTGTCCTGGACTAATATATCAGTCCAAAATTCCTATATGTTCTAATTCTGTTGGCAGCCTAAGGGTTAAAAGGCCAATAACTATTATGGAAATTATGTTATGACAAAGAGCTACTTAAGCCCCATTTCCAGCTTGCCATTCCTGATTGAGTAATAACTACTTGGGGGAACAAGTCTCCCCACAGAGGTTAACTATATGTACATCATGTTCCAGTTATGACTAACACACAAGGCAAAGTACTATATGTGCAACCCATATTATAATAGCATCCATTGTTGATAACATGCTGCACGTGTTCACCAACATGCATTTGATATTATTTTCTGGCAGATCTGATGGTGTAATATGGCACTCTTGGAGGTCACCAATGATACAATGATACAATGAGTGACATGAACAAAGGCTGCTTAGTTGGGGCAATCTGCATCAACCTGACTAAGCCCCTCAGCATAGTAAACCATAGCTTACTACTCAGTCAGCTACATGCTATGTGTTACACCCCAGAATACCTCACCTGGATCAAAACTTAAGTAGCAAACAGGTCACAGGTAGTCAAAATGAATGGCAAAATCTTGACTCCAAAAACTCTTAATCTTGGTGTTCCTCAAGGATCTACACTAGGACCACTCCTCTTTAGCTTATTTATTAATGACCTACCCAGTGTCTGCTAACACACCAACTCCAGAATTCATATATATGCCGACAAAACTGTCATTGACACTGCAGCTAACTAAACCAAATAACTCAACAGTGAACTTCAATCAGTCTTGCATGAAACACTACACTGGATGGAAAGAAATAGTCTCCTACTCAATAACTCCAAAACAAAAGCTGCTCTTCAGTAAAAGAATAACCAGTGGTGCTATCTCACTGCAAATAGCTCCACTATCATGTCCAACACTTGGGAATGTGCCTTGTTTTAAATATCTGGTCCTGCGACCTGACCCACAACTAACCTTCACTGAACACCTCTTCAAAGCAGCCTGGGGCTCAAGTCAAAGACTAGGAATAGCTTGGCAGAAGGCACCAGGAGAAAGGACTGCTGTGTGACTGAACTCTGCTGGGACTAAAGTAGAAGAACTTTTGTATTTGGACCTTTAATTTAGGGTAAAAAAACTAACATACAAAAAAAAAGTGTGTGTTTGGGTTAACTGAACTGAATGGGTATCTGAAGAGCTATTTAGGTGTAAATCTCAGGTGACTGAAAGGACTTAACTGCTGTGAGGTTTAAATTACTTGTAGAAAGAGCTGGTAAGTAGGGGGAGTGGCTTAGCTAGAAGGAAGCTACATTTAAAGACTGTCTTAGAAAGTTTCAGCTAATAGCTTGGCAGAAGGCACCAGGAGAAAGGACTGCTGTGTGACTGAACTTCTCTTCTGGGACTATATTGCCCTCCTTCCCTTCCCCCCTCCCAAAGCTAGTTCTATTTTTATAGGCACAGGATTTGACTGACAACAGGAACTTCCTGTTTAGGGGCAGGAGGTGAGTGATCACAGAACCACCAAGGATCCACCATCCTAGAAGGGCAAGAGTAGCTCTTCAGCCCCCTCTAGCTGCTGGAGGTCTGCCTCTGAGCAAGTAAGTGGTCTACTGAGAAATATAGGAAATTCTTGTCTCAGAACAGGACAATCAGGAGCTTAAAGGGCACACAGGCAGACAGTAAGGAGAGAGAGAGAGGGAAAAAAAATAGAGGAAAGAGTAAGGATTGCAAACAGTTAAGAGGCCAGAAATAAGACATGATTGGAGTGGTGCAGTGCAGTGGCTGTGGAGCAGCAGTCTTCCGGGAGATGTTCTGGAGGATGCGGTGTTGTCCCATCTGCAGGCACCTCTCTGGGCTGAGGGAGGAGGTTGCTCATCTCCAGGCTGAGTTGGCCAGGATTTGTTGGACCTCCTCTTCCATCCAGGGACCACCAGTGCCACTGCCGTTGCCTCAGAGGTTGCCAAGAAAGAGAGCAGTTGGACCACAGTGGGCTCAGGGAGGGTGAGGGTGGTGGAACAGAGGCACATCCTCCAGTTGTACCTCTCCACAATTCCTATGCCATTTCTGACAAAGTGTGGTTCCTCTATGGAGACACCCACAGTGGAGACCAAGGAGGATGCTGGGAATCTCCACAAAGAGACCCAGGAGGAGTGTGCAGGGACCCTACAGGGAAGGAAACAACTCCTGGTGGGGATTCCATTGTTAGGAAGGTAGAACTGGGGGAGGAAGGGGAGAGGGAGGTAAGGTGCCTGCCTGGCACTATGGCTTGGAGGGACAGGGAGCGAATCCTCAGGATTGCCGGAGCAGCTGCACAGGGGAGGGAGCTGGATGTCATTGTCCACCTAGGGACAAATGACCTGGCCAAGAAAAGGATTAGAGAAGTGCAGGAAGAGTTTTTGGAATTGGGAAGGGGCCTTAGTCAACTAGCACGCACGGTAACCTTCTCGGAGGTGCTACCCATCTATGGCATAGGAGAGGCTAGGGTGTTCCACACCATGGGATTCAATCAGTGGTTGAAAAACTGGTGTGGGGCTCAGGGATTTGGCTTCATTGGGGACTGGGGGTCCACCTGGAGTGATGCAAGCCTAATCTGGCATGATGGGCTGCATCTGTCCGGGAGGGGAACCAGGATCCTAGTTGATAGGTTTAAATGCTTCATTGGCAAGCTTTTAAACTAGCCAAGGGGGGGGCACTAGAAAGGAGCAGGAAAATCCTAGCCCCCCCAAATAATCACGGTAGTAGTGCAGCAAACACCAACATAGAGGTGTCGATAGGGAGAAGGGCAGGGTAAATGGAGAAAGTGACAAAGGCAAGAAGGACAGGGATGGGGCAAAGGGAGTAAGGCCATCAGGAAATGGAGGTAATAGTACCAATGCCCATAGTCTAGGCAACAAGATCCTGAGCTGATGGCCTTAATGGAAGAGGGATGCCTGGATATCGAGCAGTCACAGAAACATGGTACACAGAGAACCATGACTGGGATGTTAACATACCAGGTACATAACCTACAGGAGAGACAGGCAGGGAGAAGAGGGGAGGAGTAGCCTCTATGTAAAGGAAGGGATAAAAGCAACTGAACAAAAGAGTAAACAGGGAGGAGAGAGGCACTGTGGGTCACCTTGGAGACTGGAAAGGGCACCACAATCCGCTGAGGTTGTGTGAACCCCATGTCAGGGGAAGGAATGGACAAGGATATGATAGAAGGCATTCTTAGAATGGCAGAGAAAGGGGAGATACTGTTGATGGGAGACCTGAATATGCCAGATGTTAACTGGAGCACATTTGCTGCAGCCACATCCAAGAGCAGGGCCATTCTTGATGCCCTACAGGTGGCAGGCATTAGACAGCTAGTTTTCAGAACCCACTCATGAGGGAGCAATCCTAGACCTCGTACTTTCAAATGGGGGCAGTGAGAGGATCTCAGATCTAGAAGTGGGTTGCCATCTGGGGACATGTGACCATCAAACAGTGTGGTGCACGTTAAACTCAGCTACAGAGTCAAGCCATACAAAAGTGAGGGTACTGGACTTTAGGAGGGCTGACTTTGTCAAGATGGGAGAGTGCCTCAGAAAAGCACTAGCAAACAGGCTAGAAGGAGGTGTGGAGCAACAATGGGGATTTATCAAAACTGCCATCACAGAGGCAACAAGCCTTTGTGTGAAGCAAATAAACAAATCAAAATGAAAGAAAAAGCCACTATGGTTCTCAAAAGAGGTGGCTGTGAAAGTCAGGAAGAAAAAGATAGCATTCCGGAAGTATAAGGAAACACAGAAGGAGCAGGACAGAGAGCTGTACCAGTTAAGGCAGAAGGAAGCAGGGAGGGAAGTCAGAATAGCAAAGGCCCAAACTGAGGAAAAGATAGCCAACTCAGTTAAGAAGGAGATAAAACCTTTTATAGGTACATCAGCGAGCGTAGAAAGACAAAGGGAGGGATAGTGAGGCTGAATAGAATGAACGGTAGGTGGGCAGAGGGGGACAGTGAAAAAGCAGGAATACTGAACGAATATTTCTGCTCAGTATTCACAAAAGAGGAGGGGGAAGTGCCTCATCCAATTAACAGAAGCACTCTTGATAGGGTGGTCGATCCCAGTCCTTTCACAGAAGAAAGGGTTCTGCAAGAACTCCTAAAACTGAAGGTGGACAAAGCAATGGGTCCTAATGGAATTCACCCCAGAATTCTAAAAGAATTAAGGAGAACTAGTGAAACCACTGGCTACTCTTTTAATAAATCATGGAGGATGGTGTGGTACCGAGGACTGGAGGAAGGCGGATGTGATTCCCTTCACAAAAGTGGGACCAAGACAGAGGCAGAAACTACAGACCTGTCAGTCTGACCTCTGTGGTAGGGAAAGTGATGGAGTCACTTCTGAAGGAAAGAATAGTTGAGTACCTAGAGGCCAGTGGAGCACAGGACCCAAGGCAGCATGGGTTCTCACAGGGAAGGTCATGTCAGGCAGATCTAATAGATTTCTTTGACTGGGTGACCAAAGTAGTAGACCAGGGAGGGGCTGTGGACATGGCCTACCTAGACTTTAGCAAGGCATTTGACACAGTCCCACACAAAAGATTAATAGTCAAATTAACCAGCTGGAGTGGGACCAGGGTGGTAGCCTGGTAAAACATTGGCTGGACAACAGGACACAGAAGGTAATTGTAAATGGAGTCCACTCTGGAAGAAATGGGGTTACTAGTGGGGTACCGCAGGTTCAGTATTGGGTCCAGTCCTTTTAATGTCTTCATCAGTGACATTGCAGAGGACTGGAAGGAAAGTATGCCTTTTGCAGATGACACAAAGATCTGCAACAGGGTTGATACACAAGGAGGCATGGAAAGGATGAAAAGGGACTTGGCATGGTTGGAGGAATGGTCAGAAGTATGGCAGCTAGGATTCAATGCAAAGAAGTGCAAAATAATGCACCTGGGAAACAAGAACCCAGAGGAAGAATACACAATGGGTGTGGAGGTAGTAACAACAACAAAAAAGGAAAGGGACCTGGGGGTAATCATATCAGACGACCTTAAGGTTAGCAAGCAATGTGAGAAGGCAGTAGGGAGGCCTGGGGGTATACTGGGATGTATAGGGAGAGGCATCATCAGCAGAAAACAGGAAGTTGTTATCCCTCTGTACAGACAGTTGGTGAGACCCCATCTGGAGTACTGTGTCCAGTTCTGGAGACCCCATCTCCGCAAGGACATAGACAGGATAGAGGCAGTCCAGAGGAGGGCAACTAAAATGGTGCAGGGCCTGCAAGAGAAGCCGTATGAGGAGAGACTAAAGGAGCTTAACATGTATTCCCTTGAGGAAAGAAGGAGAGGGGGGACATGATAGAAACTTTTAAGTACCTCAGTGGAATCAACAAAGTCCAAGAGGTAGCATCTTTCAGAAAAGAGACTTGCAAGAACAAGGACACAATTTAAAGATAGAAGGAGGGCGATTCAGGGCAACGTGAGGAAGTATTATTTCACAGAGAGGGTAGTGGATGCATGGAACAGCCTTCCTGAGGAGGTTGTGGGGTCTAAAACTGTGGGAGAATTCAAGAATGCATGGGACAGACATAAGGCAATTCTTGTGGTGGGGTAGGAAGAAATAGGCTGTTGGTTAACTAGGATCTGCGGCCTATCCTGTAGGTAGGGAATTGGGCAGACTAGATGGGCCTAGCGGTCCTTATTTGCCGTCAAAGTCTATGTTTCTGTGTAGGCCTTTTCTTTCAAAACTGTAACTGTCTAATCACAAGTAGTTGTAGACTTAATTTATTCTAGTCCCTACATCCTATCCTTGTATATGGTAGTGAAATATACAGAACTATACCTAACACCCAACTACACAAAGCCAACATAGCAATCAACAAAATCTGTAGATTTTTACTTGGCTGTGAAGTAAAGCTCACCACTGCCTTCAGTATAGTAAATATTCTGTTCCCCAGCTGACAAAAGAGAGCACACGTGGAATACCATTGTCTTCAGATGTATGCAAAGCCTCAACCCTGACTACCTGTCTACCTTCTTAAACAGTTCACAGCAGTCTTACCACCTGAGGTCCGTGTCCAAGAAACTTCTCTATAGCTGAAGGGCTAACAAATCAACAGCAGTAAAGGCTTTTAGCACAGCTGCATGACCGGAAACTCTTTACTGGACAATCTCAGAGAAACTGATAACACACTTTCATCAAGGCATTGCATCAACGTTATAGTAGGCCCTGCCCATGTCTCCACACCAAAACTACCCATGACAAGCCAGCAATCTGTCACCCCTTTATTTCTATCTCTACTCTTTCCTGACTCTGTCTCCACAACCCTATCACTGCCTCTCTGTACCTCAGCTCAAAACACTTGCCAACTGACCTGTCTGATACCACATGGGCAATGGATTAAACAAGCATTCAGACACGATGAGGTGTGGGTTATCTCCTGATAAGAGCATGCCCAGGTGCGTTGTTAGGCACAAGGTACTTGCACCAAGTGTCTTATGCACCTGGGCCTGCTCTTATCAGGAGATAACCCATACCTCAGAGTGTCTTATTGCGCTTATAAAATGGGCAGAAGATTTATAAAAGTAATTTTGAAGAAGTTACTAAAGTTTTAAAAGTAAAATGGCATTTTTTTTCTCTTTTTTGGAGTTTTAAACAAAATAGTCCCTGTTACTGTACAATGTGATCTGTGCATCTGTCTCTCTCACCCCTCCAAGTCTACACACAAAGTGCTAATCAGTGATATATTCCTATTTATTTTACTATATGTTTGTTTACTAGTGCCTGTTTCTGTCTACCAGTTTTTGTCCAGCGGTGCTGCCCTCTCCCTGCCACACACACACACACAGAAAATTGTTGTCTGTGTTATGTGGCTGAGAGGTTTTTTTTCAGCATTTTCTGCTGTTTATTTATTTTTCCTTTGCTGAGTGGCCACCGTGACTGGAGCTGTATCTTTTCAGGGTGACTGGCCATTTTTTCTGGAAGCGAGTGTGTCCTACTGCAGCTGCTGTTATTTGGCGCTAACTATGCTTAATACGCTCTGTTGTGCATGAGCGCTAGTGCGAAGTGGGATGTCACTGATGCCTTTTTGTTTGCTGTTTCCATCCCACTCATTTTAAATAATTTATTTAAACATTGTGGATGCCTGGAACTGAGCAGCAATGTTAAGGGAGAGGGAAGGGCAACGACTGAAAACCGTGGGGAATAAGGAGCAGAAAAATGGGAGTGGCTGAAAGGAGGACATGATAAATGGCAGCTATGGAAACAAAAAAAACAGGTATCATTTAATTAGTATACTTGATAAATGTGTGTTGTCTGGAGTTTGGCCAGGATGAGGTGTCTTAGCTGTGTATGGTGGGGAAGGGGTGTGGAGTCGGGTTTGTGAAGGACGAGGGGGCAGGCAGACGGGAGTTCGGTTACTCGGTCACAGGAATGTCATGCTGTGAGCTGTGCCAGCTTGTGTTTCTGTTTTTGGCTGGCACAGCTCACTGATTTTGTGGTGTTTTGGGGTTCGGGACTGGAGGGTAGTGCCGGTTGGCTACTATATCATCTGATAAGGACACGGCTGAGATGATGTAGTAGCCAATCAGGATGGTGGATTTTTTTTAGCCCATTTTATAAATACATGTAAATTTTAATTAGTTTTAGCCTGCCTGTTTATCAGACCCAACAGCCACCTAGAAAACAAATAGAACAAATAACTCACAGTGTGCAACATCTGAAGACATGTTATAAATGAGTCGGATAAACTAAATAAAGGTAAAAGTGCGGAGGGAGAAAATGTGTTTTACTGAGTGGCTCCATTTTTTTCAGTACAATTTTGGTTGCATGCCATTTCGGATACATGAACAAAAAATGGTATGTCCCAAGTATGTGTCTACATCAGGAATTGGCTGTACCTCCATGGACATCTGGAACATTATTATACCCAAATCCTCCCTTGCTCTTCTGACTAATCTGTGAATATGAAATACATATATACATGAAGATCCCCTGCCTTGACCGCACTGCAAGGCTAGCATTGTTCACTTTGGTTGTGTGATGTAAATGAAATGTAATGACTCTGCTGCTATTTTCAGGCCACCCAGAACCTGCTTGAAAATATGTGTTACTCCTAAATGTGGCTATCCTGGTGGGCAAAATGTCAACAAATAATTAAATAAAGCAGATTAAAAATGGAAAGTATTGCCAACGGCTCCCTCATTTAATGTGGAAAACTCCAGCTGTTTGATCCTGACCTTTCTGTGGAAAATGAACTGTTTATTGCAGTTAGCACTAACTATTATTGGACAACCCTTCCCAGTGGTGAGGCTAGCTTCAGATGTTAGCTTTGCACAATAAAGCTTCTACTTGACAAAATGTACTCTGAACATGAAGAAACATGCATGTGGCCATTTATTAACTCCAGATGTCACAAAGGAAAATGTTATACTTCCACCAGAGCTCTACAGTACTTGTTCATTTTTCCTGGACACACTAGATTCGCATGGAACCTATTTCGTATTTTGCCCTTTTTTCATCACATCCTAAATGCCAAAAATATTCTTAAAACAGAGATATTCTTATATGATGGCTTATAAAATGTCACTATTATAACAAAAAGAAGACCATTGACCTACTAAGTTCATTACCCCCACCATCTCAGTGGGATTATCCTGCTACCCCATTTCTTCAAAGTACTTTTTAAGTCCAAGTTGAATGGTAGCAATAGTATCCACTGATGCCAACTGATCTCAGAGTCCGTTCCACATACTCGCCACTTGTTCTGTGAAGTAGTGCTTCCTATTGCCTTTACGTTGTCCTCCTTTTAGTGACATTTGTGTACATCTTTGTTCTCTTATCCTTGGATTGTATGAAGAGCTGTGTTTGACCTGCTGGTATTATCACTTTCAAATATTTTAAATGCATTGATCACCTCTCCCTTGAGTCTCCTCTTTTCTAATTCGTAGAGCCCTAGTTCTGCCAATCAGTCCCCATGGCGCATGTTCTCCAATCCTTCCGATACCTTGGTCTCCTTCCTCTAGACTTTTTCATTTATGTTTTCCTATATAGGAAGACCACCAGATCTGAATAGTATACTCAAGATGTGGCCTGACCACAAATTGGTACAAAGGCTTTCTACTGTCTGCTGATCTGCTTATAAAGTTTCTATTGTTATAGGCTATGATTTTGTTTGCTTTGCTAGCTGCTGTCCCACACTTTTGGTCCTATCTGAATGTGCTGCAAACCATTACACCCAGTTCCTTTTCTTTTAGGATTTTGGTAATCGCTTTGACATTTAGAAAGTGTTTTACCTTTAAATTATTCTTTCTAAAGTGCACGACTTTGTGCAATTCTCCACAATGAAATTCATATGCCCTCTCTCTGCCCACACCCCCTGTTCACATCTCTCTAGATCTCATTTATCTCCTTTTGTGATGTAGTTACTTTTCCTATATGTCCTGCAGTACATCTGTTTGTACTCCTTTGAAAAGCATTTCACTGTCAGTTACTGTGCCATCTTTCTCTTCTATGATTATGGATGCAAAATAGTAAAAAAAAAAAAGACTTCTTTAGTGTATAGGCATTCTGCAGTCTGTTCCACCTTTGAAACAATAAAATCTATGGTGAACAAATGAACCAAGGCCCCAATTAGTTTTTATTGGTAATCCATGTGTAACCCCTTCCCCAACTAAGGGGTATCCTTCCCGACTTGCTCCACAGGGAGTGAGCACATGAAGATTAAAAAAGGGACTTACTTGACCTCCAGGGCCAGAAGTGACCTCCTGAGTGCAGCTACATCTTGGCCACTGACTGCTTTGAATCAGCTGGTTAGCAGGTAAACACTCTGTAACTAATAACTGAATGTCCAAATCACTGGAAAAGTCCAACAGAATCCATTTTACTATTACCCAGATTAAACCCCTTATCCCACCAAATGACCTGCCCTCACTAGTACATCCTTTTGTGACATCCAGACTTGATTATTGCAATGCCCTTTACCTCAGGCTGAATGGAGGGACCCTACGACACCAGCAGCTGGTGCAGAGCTCTGTAGCCAGGTTTTTGACAGACCTACTTGGTTCTATGTGAGAATGGCGACTGCTTGGACTGCGCCGACCCCACATGGGTGCCGATAGTAGATTTCTAAGTTTACTTGTGGGGGGCTTTGCCCCTTGCACCACACACCACCAATTAAGGATTCTAACTCCGGGGGACACAACTCAGGGATGGGGGAACCGCCAGTCACTGCACCATGTCAGCGCTGTAATTCGGTCACTGTTCTGACCAGTTGCCATCCTGCAGTCACCATCATGGTATACTGCCTACTTAGGTCCTGTCTTATGACCTCAGTGTTGTGCAATCTGCACTGGCTACCATTGAGGTGGCAGATATCCTTCAAGGTCAGTTTGCTGATCTATAAAGTCCTACATGGACTGGGCCCTAGCTACTTGCATGACCTTTTGTTGCCTCATCGGAACTCTTGTTCTTTCCTTTCATCTGAAGAGGACCTTTTGGCAGTTCCTAGGGTTTGATTGGAATCTTCGAGTGAGAAGGCCTTTGATGTAGCTGGCCCAACCATGTGGAACTCGCTTTGAAGGTCATTGAGGGAGGCCTGCTCACTGGAAGCCTTCAAGGGGATCTAAGGTCCCATCTCTTTACAGCAGCTTTTGATTTATTTTAGCCTACTGGCTGTTATAGTTGTAATTATTCTGTCCGAGTTTATTTATTATCGATTTAAAATAGTTTTAATTTTAATATTGTAATTATTTGTACCTTATTTTCTTGTTCTACATATAAAGTTATGTTATTTTATAATGTGTAGTGCCCAGAGTCTACAGGAATGGGCTTTTTTTAAATAAAAGTTTACTTGCTTGCTTGCACTTCCAGCAAGGCCATCAGCTCCTTCAGCTGCAGCCAGCAGTTCTTGTAAGCTCCTCTCCTGGAACTGAATTGAGTAAACAATCCCACATGACTCCCCAGTCACCAGGAGCAGGCCATGCCCCCAGTAAGCTCCCAGCCAATCCAGCCAGCAGGGAGTCTCCAGGCTGGCTACTTATCCTATTTAGGTCTGGGAACGTATTGGTTGAGTAGAGCCAACCAGGAGCTATGCATGCATGGCATCATCAGAACTTTTTAATCTAAATGAGTATTACTATTTGGTCCACTCCAGCCCCATGGCTCATAAAGGATAATTTTTTAAATATTCAGCCACAAAATTGTTTTTATTAAGTGGGATGTTCTTACAGTATGCCTATGGAGCTGGACATATGTTGTTACATAATGCAAAATAACACTGGTTAGAACTGCACGGAATTCAGAATGGCACTCCTGCTTCAGAAATGCTTCTCAGAATTTCTTTTCGAGTTGCATAGAATTCTGCAAAGCATTTCGATGTAAATCATGTAATAGCTTTCCATAGGATACATAACCTGTAAATACCTACCACCGATTGTTGAAAATAAAGTCACAGTTTATGTAAAACAGACAACAAATCTGTAAAAAAAAAAATTCTGCTTTTGAAATTTCTGAAAGAATTCTGTGGAATAGGTGCACTTTTCTGACATTTTGCAGCATTTTGTTCCATTGGAATTTGAAAATTCACACTGCTCTCTCACTGGTGCAAATAGAAATGAACTGTAATTTTTAACAAATGTTCTTATGACTGATGTTCTTATCTTCTGAGTTCATATAAGTGAGGTTCACTTTACATGATTCTTTTAACCCCTTCTGATGTAACTGCCTCATTTGTCTAAGCAGTAAAGGTTCTTGCTGCAGATGGAACTATATACAGTATGTAGTCAGAGTTTTAGTAGAGCAGCAACACACTAATACTGGCCAGTGCCCAGCCACATGCTTAGGTGTCTCTATGTCCCACCACCCAGCTCTTCCCTTTCTCCACGGAAAGGTGGGTAAATACATTGCAGGCAATGGTAAATTTTTTGTCAGAGCAAGATCAAGAAGTTCAACTCTACAATAATGCCATTCATTAGAAGGGGACTGTGATCCACTAGTTAGGTCACAAAGCCATGAACCAGAAGTTCCCAGGTTCAGATCCCACCACAACCAATGGCACACTATGGGACCTGGAGCAAGTCCCTCAGTTGTCAAATTGAAAGATGGAAGACATCAGTGAAAACAAGATGCTGCATATCAGCTGGGTTAACCTGGTCAACTAAATTCTAAAAATGCCACTTAACTAGTAGTACTAGGATTCCAACTTTGGGCCCCTTGAAGTAGTATTGGCCTACCATGCTAAACCACACTTTGAGGGTAATAATAATATAGTAATTTAGGGTTGAAAGGGACTCTGGCTCCAGCAAGCCTGCCCTCTTTCCGACTTCACTAAGCAAGAACCAACAAGTATGCTACAAAAACATGTACTAGTAACTCCTAAGCATTCCCCATCCTCCCCCTACCCAGAGTACCCTTGAATTCTCTTGGTAAGCAGAATGCATACAGGCTCATCTTAAAGGCCTGCATGTCTTCATGTCCACTGTCTCTGCTGGTATGCTGTTCTATAGGTTCCCCACCCTCTCTATATTTACCACTTTTGAGCATCAGATCATTGACTGAAAAGCACTGATGCTGCTGATACAGTGGAACACTGAACACGAAGGAAAATAATCTTACAAAGATATCACAGAAATTTCAGGAAATATCTGACCATTGCAATGGCAGCAACTGGTATCACAGTGATATTCTACCTCACATCACTGAAAATGATAGACTATCAGCAGGCTGGAGCTCGTCCTGCATATTTCACCTCCACAGCATTATTACAATTTCCAGACCATACTTACAACAGAACCAATAAGGTACATGTTTGTGGACAAACATTTTTAGCCCTAAAAAATGTTTTTGATACAGTTAATCATGCATATTGTGTACCAAACCATGCAACCTTGGCGTATCATTTCAGTTCAGTTCAGATCTTTATTTGCCAGATTTGCCTCCACAATTTAAAATCAGTGAGATGTAAACAGACATTATTGACAATCTTACTGACTGATCCCTTTAGGATCCTCGTCCTCAGTGGGCACACCTAACCTGCCATAGTGGAACGGTATGGACAGACCTTCGGCCGCCACCCACTACGTTCCTCCTGCTCTGCCTGAACTCTTGGAACTGCTCCCTGGCCACAATTACCAGGATCCTCACCCTGAGTGGGCACACCTGACCTGCAGTAGTGGAGCAGTATGGCCAAACATTCAGCTACTGCTTGCTATGCTCCACCTGCTCTGTCTGACCTCTGGGAACTGCTCCCCAACCACAATTATCTGGATCCTCACCCTGAGCGGTTGCTTCTGACCTGCAGTAGTGGAGCGGTATGGCCAAATCTTTGACCACCACCCGCTATGCTCCTCCTGCTCTGCCTGACTTCTTGGAACTGCTCCCTGACCACAATTACTAGGATTCTCACCATGAGGGGGCACACCTAACCTGCAGTAGCGGAGCGATATGGTCAAACCTTCAGCTGTCGTGCGTTATGCTCCTCCTGCTCTGCCCAACAACTTGGAACTGCTCCCTGGCCACAATAACCTGGATCCTTGCCCTGAACGGGAGCACCTGAGCTGCAGTAATAGAGCAGTATGGCCAAACCTTCGGCCACCACCTGCTATGCTCCTCCTGCTCTGCCTGACCTCTTGGAACTGCTCCCCAGCCACAATTACAAGGTACTACCACTCAGAACACTCGAACTCCAGGTGCCTTTTTGTCCTACGCTTTGATTGATGAGGCAGTCCCGGTGGTGGCTCCTGATTGGGTCGCTGTCTAACAGGTGTGTAGCTGAATGGAGCGCCTTCCAGCCTGGCATCTGCTGTTTCTCTACAGGCTCCATGGACTGCTCTCTACTGCTACCCCAGTTCTGCTCCCTCATTATAGCATTTTTAACCCACCCCCAACCACTATTAAATGTGCATGTGCTCCTCCCCTTTTGCAACGTGCCCCTCTTATTGACTGTAGCCCTGCAGTGCCTTCCCACATAGGTCCCATTGGTCTTGGCCAATCTGTACTTATCACCACTATCCCATTGGTCTTGGCCATACTGTGCTAATCACCACTATCACAGGGAGTGCTTGAGGAGCCTCTCACCTCACTTTTTGCTGTTGGCACCATATCTAACCAATTTGCTACACTTACTCCCTCCTATAACTGACACCTATCTAATACTACTGCACTGCAGTGTCAGTGGCTCAGTAGGCAGCACACTCGCCTCTGAGGCCAGGAGATCAGAGGGCTGTGGGTTCAGTTCCCACATCTGGCACTTGGATGAATATCCCAGTACTGACACTGTAGTGCAGCATGAAAGGGGTGCTGCACTTCTGAGGTGCCATCTTTTGTATGAGACGTTAAACAAAGGTCCCATCTGCCTGGATTGGTGGTAGTTCAGGTGGATGTTAAAGATCCCATGGCACTTATCGAAAACAGTAGGAGAATTTTATTGTAAAGAAAAAACAGTACATCAAAAAGACAAACTCGTGCAGAATTTCAGGAACAAATTAATCATACATACAGTACATCAAAAGGAAAAAAAAGTTAAACAAAAAGAGGTAAAAAGAAAACCTAAGCATTCCACAATTTACAAATTCCTGCAGTTTGTAAGTCAAACCTAATCCTATGCTAGTTACTTTGAGACAAAGATCAGGATGAAGTCAATTCAATCTATCCATGAAATGTGTTTCCAATAGCTGCTAAACAGTTGTCTATCTATGGTGCCATATTACAAAGTTTTCTGCCTGGCCATAGTCTGCTCAATTCATTTAATTAAGACTACGTTTGGAAGTGCCGTATGTTGTAGAGAATACTGACACCTAGTTTGCCATATAAAATATTTTATACAAACAAAAATAAGAGTTAATGTACTGGTATGGTACCTCCATAAAAAAACCCATGTAGTCACCTAAAATCTAACTTTGAAAAGAAATGTGACGAGCAATGCCCCATTTCCAACAGGATGCTAGATCTGCCCATAGTTGTACTGTATAAACACACTGTAGGAAAAAATGCTCTTGTGTTTCCACCTGACCAACACATTCAGGCCTGATGCATTGTGTTTCCATTACAGGTTTATGCTTCAGGTACCCCGAACACCTAGCCTACCATGGCAGCTAAGCCATTGGACATCCCACATTTGTAATGGAATTATTTTATCTGTTAAGGTGTGTAATGCTTGAGGAACCTTGGTAGGAACACAGAAAGGGAAATCTACCTGTGCAAAAAAATATTTCCCATAATTTCATCATAAAAGTGCTTCCTGGAAATGTCATGTAATTGAACCTTATCTAATTTCCATTCTCTGAGTTTTTTAACTGCAGAGACTGCAAATGCTGGTGAACTGTGTGTGTAGTTCAACTTAGGTATGCCACCTCCCTCCCATTTAAACATACTGTAAATGTCTGAAACAATGACCGGGTCCAAACAGTCTATGGAAGACAACCAGAATGGTCATTGACCTGAAATAAGGATATCATTAAAAAATAGTGATAAAAAAACAACGGATTAATCATCCCAAGCCCATCCTGTGAAATCTTTAGGTAAGTAAAAACTTGCTTTATGGGGTTTAATCTACTTCCCCATACCATTTGAAAAAAAAAACTATACAGCCTGGTTTCTAGGGAAAGTGGAACAGGAAAAACAGAACAGAGATGTAAAAAAACTGGAAGTAGAAATTTCTTAATTATCATGACTCTGTTTTTTTTTTTTTTTGAAAAACCCTGAGCTTTCCATTGTTGGACTTTTTGCTCTCTGATAACTATATGTCTTTCCCAATTCTGCGGAGCCATATCTTCACTGCCCAAATGAAGACCTAAGATTTTTACTGTAGTGGAAACAGGAATATACCCTATGCTCTGTTCAAGCGGAGTCCTGCCTACAGCAAGACTAACACATTTGTCATAATTTAGAATAGCGCCGTTCAGTGTAGAAAATTGTTCAAGCATCTGGAATGCAGCTTTTCCAGAAGGGACATCTTTAACCAGTAAGCATATGTGATCTGCATAGAATGACAATTTTTGAACTGGAATACTCAATGAAGGAATCAGGCTGCAAATTGTCTGATTATACTCAATTTCTCTTATAACAGGGTCCAAAACAAATGCATATAACAGAGGGCTAATAGGGCACCCCTGTCTGACTCCATGTTTTAGACTAATGTCATTTCCCATTAAGTTATTTACTATGGGACACAATTGTGCATTAGAATATAATGTTTTCACATAATTCATAAAACATGCGGGGATGCCATATTTCTCCAAGACTTGAAATAAAAAGGCATGTGAAACTCTATTGAATGCTTTAGACTGATCTAAAGCTCTTATATAACCAGATAATTTATTCTGGTTCCCATATTTGCATACATCTCTAAGAAAGCATAAATTTTGCTGCATCGACCTTTGAGATATAGAACAGGTCTGCACAGGATGGATCACTAATTGTACTATGACTTGTAGCCTTTTACAAAGAACAGAAGAAAGGATTTTGTAATCAGTATTGAGCAGGCTAATCGGCCTCCAATTACCCAATTCAGTGCAATCCCCTTTTTATATAAAAATCTAAGTATTGCTGAGTTAAAATTCGTATCCCCAATTCCAGATTGTAGAATATCATTAAAGAAATTAGTCAAAATTTCACTAAGGTCCTCCCTAGAGGTTTTATAAAACTAATTCGTATTATCATCCTCCCCAGGTGATATTCCTGTTTTTAAATTATTTATGGCTGTAAGAACTTCTATTTTAGAAACAGGGGCATTCAGATGATCCAATTCAGTGTGTTGAACTGTAGGGACAGGGAAATGGAGAACTTCATCCCATTTAGCTGTTGGATGAAATGTAGTGCTAAAAACTGATGACAAATGTTGTTCTATGACTGATAGCATGTCTGTATCAGATGTTTTAACATGTCGTGTTACGTCTTTTAAACCCAGTGTAAGGGTCCTTAAAAGGCTGTTGCTGCATACCAAATCTCATTTCAGCAAACATTGAAACTGCCGTCATTTTGGTATTGTTCCATTTTGCACTTAACTTCCCCCAGTTGTTTTTGTAAATCAGGAGATGTCATATGAGGGGTAGAGATCAATTTATAGTACTGATTTCTATATGCAAAATATTGTATATAATCAGAATTACTTCTCCGCCTTCCATGAGAAATAAAAAATTATTTTATGGTGGTTTTGGTATCTGACCACCAGGAAGACCAGTCATCATATAAGTCTGCAACTGATTTCCTGGAGGATAGTAAATACTGTATTTGTTTTAAGACAGATGCGTCTTCTAATAGCCGTGAGTTTAGTTTCCATCTCATAGATGGAAACCTAGTGGGTATCTGTCCAAACCCAACTGAACAAAGAACTAGTTTATGGTTGGAAAATTCACAATGTTGTAAGATAAAATGTTGTGCCACTAAATATTTGGAGGTAAAAAAAACAGTCTATCCTTGTAGAGAAGGAAGCCCTCTGATAAGTGAAACCATCAGTCTTATGGAGCCCCCTATATGTATTTCTAAGTCTTGCCACCAATAATGTTTGTGCAAGTGCATGGGAATCACAACAGATTTTTTGTTGAACATTATCCTTCATGCGGACAGCTAAGCTACAGTTCATGTCTCCTCCCCAAATAATATGCTTGGAAGTAAACAAATAAGATTTGATTTGTTTAAATAAATTAATTCTTGCAGATTTAAGTTGGGGAGCATAAGTATTAATTAGTCTAAGGGAATACCCTTTATAGAAACAATCAATAAACAGGGCTCTACCAGGCATTATATCAATAAGCTGAGTAACCTTTAGTTCAGTGTGGTTAAAAAGGATCCCCACCCCATCTGCAATATCAGGACCAAATGATCAAAAGGAGGGACCCTCCCACCACGCTTTTTGTGCTTGTGTAACTTCAGCCAAATTAGAAAATGTGTTTCCTGCAAAAAGATGATATCTGCCTGTAGATTTTTGCACTGCATTAAACAAATAATTCACCCCTTATAATTCTTAATGCTACAGCAATTAAAAGATACCATCTTTAGGCAGGCCATGGCGTTTTAAGTTAAGAGCAAGGGTCTATCCTGTTTCCGTTTTTTCCCTTTCTTTTTTTTAGAGTCTAAGAGGTCCCTTTCACCTTCTTCTTCTATCTCCATTTCAGATAATGCTTCTGATTTATTGGAGAGTTCAGAACCAGAGTCCCCCTCTATTTCAGCCAAAATTTGAAAAGCATTTTGTGTGTGGCAGACCCTGGAAGCCCCCTTCTGTCTGCTAGCAGCCCAGGTTATCCATCTAGAAGTGGGAGTCTGAAAATCTGTAACTGGTGGGGGTATTGACTTGAGGTTATTAGAAGGCTGGGAAGGACCAGGGGAAGGGTCTGAGCTATGGTCTTGGGCAGCAGACAATAAGACTGGCTGGTCCTGAACCGGTTGCCTAGGCTTCTGTATCTCAGGCTCCTTCTCCTGAGCCTGTGGAGTATTGGTTTGAGATTCCTGATTTATGTCCTCACTATCCTGACCAGTATGCTCAGTATCTTCTGCTGAATTGTTTGGTGCCTATGGCCTATTCCTTTCCTGAGTCTGATTTACCAGATTTTCTTTGTTAGGGCCTCCCTACTGATTCTGACCTGCCCAAGGGCACTGATGATAGGCATGGCCTGATTTCTCACATAGATTGCACTTAAAAATATTCCTGAAGACTTAAGCTACCATGTTCCAGCTCTCCACACAGGGCACATTTAACCTTGTGACATGCACTACTTAAATGATGCCTGCTGCCACATTTATAGCATGCTTTGGGCTGACCTGGATGAAAACAAATGCCCCTATCTTTTCCTAGAAAAATACTGTTGGGGATCTGTATAACATCATTTTCCACAATATGCAATTTCACTTTGAATCACCATGCCCCAGTCCAAATGCCCTCTGAATCAATAATGGGCTCAGGAGGCCCCAAAACAGTACATTTTTTCTCTAACCAGTATTGGATATCCCCCACATTTACTCCCTCATTTCAAAACATGATATTTATAGTTTTAAACAGAGGTTTAGTGATGGGAATCATCCAAAAAAGAAGCCATAAAGCAAAGTCTTGCAAGCCTCATACTTATGCCAGAATTTGTCAAGACTAGAGAAGTGCTTAAAACTAATGTCAAATGCATCCTCTCCATGGATATTTATTAAAGCATAAATATCCATGGCTATAAAGTTCATTGAGTCCTTCAATAATTTTCTGGTGACATATACTCTATCTGGGTGTTCAGACAGACCGCCACATACTTGAGTCTCACAGTGTTCCTATAAGGGGCATGTTCCAATTTATTATTCCTGAACAAGTCCGAAAAATGGGGGCCCTGCCTGGCATCATTCTTGTGTGGTGAATGAGCAGGGGGCTCTCTCGGTGGGTCCTCAGAAGAAGGAATTTCAGTAGCTTTAATTTCATCAGCCACAGTCCCTGAGTCAGAGTCAATGTTTGTATGAGGAAAAACCAAAGGCTGACCTGAAGAGGAAACCCCCTGTTGACTTTCTGGAGGAGCCTGAAGATCTACACACACAGGAGTAGAAAAGGAGATCCAATTAGGGTCTGGAACCCAACGACCATCAGGCTACTGAATCCAACCAGCCTGAGACAGCGCATATTCCTTAGTCCATGATTCTTCTCCTTCTGATTCTGACATTCGCATGCTGGAGCCAGCAGCACAGGCATTTGATGCAAGCACTTCCTCATTCCTCCCTCCAGCTGTAGCGGTGATCCCTTCCGCATCAGAAGCCTGGCGTTCTGCTGTTGCATGAAAAGACATCTCACCATCAGCGGTCAAGATCTTGCCTTCAGTTGAACAACTTCACAATACCCCCACTGCACGCTTACTAGCATGCATATCTCCATGAGCAATCTCTTGTTCAGTAAGTCGGGCTGAGGACTCCTGAATCTTGTTTTCACTTGAAATGAGAATTTGCAGAGCTGCAGTCTGCACAGCTTGCTCCTCCACATGTCCATTTCCATCTGCCATGTCAGAAGTGCTACGACTCCCCCTACTGACAGCAACTCAGTAGGGGAATTTCCCCGGTGTCCTGGCAAAATTTTCCTCATTCACTAAAAATACCACCAACAGCTTAACCTGGTTCAAGGTCAGTTGGCATTCATCTGTATCCCCTTCCCCTGGGTTGTGCCTGAAAATAAGTAGGATTTGCCTAGTGCACTTACCAGGTCAACAAAAACTAAATAAATAAAATACCTAGTCTGTGCATCCATATCACACTGTGTACAAGCTGTCTGCCTCTACTCTCCCTGAAGACAAACACTATGTCTCATAACACCTATACTCCACTTATAATTATTCCCTTTCTCATTCCACTTAGCTGTAAAAGCACAACACCGACCTTCCAACTCACACACAACCTCATGATTAGAGACATCTCCTGGAGTACTATGCTGACAACACAGCACATACTGTGTCACCCACACATACCTCCCTGGGTAATAACCTGTACAATTCTCGATTGCAGTACTACCTTCTCCTCCAGTTTCTAATCCCATGCAGTAATATTCCCTCTATAAAACCCACCACAAGGAGACAGCTTAAGGCAGTGAAACTTCGTGTCCATTATTTTGTAAGGATTGCATTTCTCCAACTACTTCTCACTGGGAATGTCAATCCGAACCCAGGTCCCCCTGCATCTCCAGATTTTTGACCCCACAAACTTGGGTCCCTTGATATTGCCTCCATTAATATACACAGCTTACTGCTTAAGTTTGATGACCTCCAAGTCTGGCTGTTACAGCATAAACCCAATATCTTAGCTCTTAACGAAACCTGGCTCTTCCCCAAGGTTCCTGATATTGCAGAATTCATTCCTTGCTTTGTCCTTTTCAGGCTTGGCCGTATCACTCAACATAGCAGAGCCCAAACCCTAGTGCAAATTGACCAGGGCTAGTGCAGCTAACTCGCTACTTGTCCATCTTGACTAGTGTAGATTTTCATGGCCATTAATGAAGTTAAAAAAGTACTTTACTAGGCTCTAGTCCTCATGCTAATCTCTCTCAATGTTTCAGAAGACCTGGTATGATTAACAGCTCATTAAGGGCTGCAATTATCTGGCAATTCAAGAAGGGGATCCCACAAAAGACTCAATGTGAGTCATTATCTCTCCACTGTTATGACTTTCAGATAGTGTGCAGGGTGTGATCAAGGATAGAAGCTGTTAAGTCATTAGCTTCCAGTTTTCTGAATGTGTCTCTGTGTAACAATTTGTCCCATATTATTAAGATCAGTGCCCCTCATTTCCCTACATTTTGAGTGTCTGTATCCAACATTTCAGTGACAAACTGCAAGGAGGTATACAGTGTCAGCCTGCAGGTAGTGGAATTTATCCCAGCTTCACCATAACTTCCCCTTCCCCTCCAAATCTCTTAACTCTTTTCTTTCCCTGCAGACCAGATTCTCAAATGACCATCCACAGATCCATAGCTGCCAGTATCTTTATTTGTCCTAACTTTGTCTCACTTTATGCTTGCTATGTATTGCACAGCTCCTGACACTGTATTCTATGTAACTGTTATCTCTTTATGTTGTTGACCTCCCAGGTCGTGCCTGAAATGTATTGCACAGCTCCTGACACTGTATTCTATGTAACTGTTATCTCTCTATGTTGTTGATCTCCCGGGTCGTGCCAGAAAATAGTCACTTTCGTGTTTAGCGCACCTACCCGGTTATCAAAAAATAAATAAATAAAAAATTACTTGCAAGTGTAGGGAGTCCCAAACTCTTCTAAATGGACCCTGCCAGCCATCACCATCCATACAGTACCACCCTTATCCCACCCAACATGTCCTTTCATCCTAAAAACAAAGCTTTGGATCATGTATGATACAAAAATAAACCTTAATAAAATACTTAATTTGAAAGCTTAAAATAGGCATTCCTGGGGTACATAGAACATCCTATATAGAAATAGAGATAGTATAGCATTATGCCTGTGTACTGTTTCCCCAGGGGTGATGGAAGGACAATGTTAAATAATCATCTGTTATTTTTGGGGCAGTGCATATTAAAATCAATGCTTTTAAAAATAAAAATGTCATAGTTTTCTGTTTCCCAAGCCCCTTAGGTTTGTGTAGCCCCAACCCCAAAAGAAATCTTAGATGTGCTCCTGGCTCACTTGAGAGTGTACAAAAACTTCCCGAAGTGCAGGTCTCCAGTTGATTATAGGCAGGGCTCCTGCTGTTCTGCGGCAGCATTTTCTGATTTCTGCAGCATGATTTATTAATTTTTCTGGCAGAATGCAGTCCTGTCATTGGCTAAATATGATGTGATGTCATTGACAACATCACATGCTGAGCATAGAGGAGAGGCTTCAGGAAAAATGAGATGGGAAAGAAAGCCTGACACTATGGAAAAACAGTATATTTATATGAAAATTCACCAAAAACAATGAATTCTGCGGCACTGTATGTATTCTGCAGCATGATTCAAATTCTGTGGCAAATTCTGCAACCGCAGAATTCCAGGGTCTTGACTATAGGGTGAGGGCTGAAAGTGTCTTTCTCTGCCTGACTGTTCATAGCCCTGTGGATGGTGGTGACAGTGTGGTGAGGTGCATGATGATGTCAGCTACTGTTTTTTTTTTCAATTGTTTAACCAGGTGAGACACACTAAGCTGACAGTTTTTTTACAGGTGCAATCTGGGAGTACATGGAAGTTAAGTGACTTGCTCAGGGTCACACAGTATATGCAAGTGGAGGCTGTGACATTCAAACCCAGGTCTCCAGATTTGCAGCTCAGAGCCTTAAACCACTGTGCTACACTGCTAGGACTGCTGGGCTGAACATTTGCTGTTGTGATGTCCTCTGGTTTGGTGGTGGTGGTGGGCAGAAAGAGGAAGAGAGGCGGTCATGGTACAAAACAATGGGCGGGGGTGAGCTCACAGTGTGTGATGGCATTGCAGTCTTTTTTTCTGCTGGGGAGCTGGAAGCAGTGTGGGAGCAAGATAAATATGCAATAATCAGAGTATTTCTTGGCTTGCATTGTTTCCTGTATAAGTGATCAAAATTTACCATTATAATTAGGGCTAGTGCAACTTTCTGCAGGCTAATGCAATTTTGAATCAACTTGCCCTGCTGGCTAGTGTAAAAAAAAGGTTAATGGGTTAAGGTTGACCCCTGCCTTAAAGGACACATCCTCCCACTAACTTCCCCTGCCAAGAACTCCCAAATGTTGGCGATTAAAATAATTCTTGGCCAGCAAGGTAAATCTGTCACAGTCATACTGTATCTGTGTATATCTCCCTGCGTGAACAAGCAGCTGAGTTTCAAATGGTCACTCACTTCCTTGACAGTCATCCCCACTGCAGTGAGACAATTGTCACGGGTGACTTTAATGTGAACTGGCTGGCTCCCAAAGCTTGCTCATACAAAGACACCATTGCTGCTATATATATATATATCTATATGTATATATATATAACCCACTGGTTCCTTCCCCCACAAGATTTAACTACAGGATCAGCTGTAGCACCCTACTTGATCAGATCCTCACCACCCACCCTAATAGCGTCACAAACACTGTAGTACTCCCTGACTCTCTTAGTGACCTTTCCCCAGTTATCTGCTAATGGTTGAATAAGGCACCCAAGTCAAAGGCCACTTTCTGCCACCAGCGTATCCTGAAAAAAGGAAAGCTTCCCCAATTCCTTGCTGCTCTCTCGCAGATTGACTGGCCACCCCTCAACTCCATGAGCAGCATCAACCTTGCTCTCAGTTACTTCATTACCAAGTTTAAAGAAGTCTGCAACAACGTTGCACCCCCCCCCCTTACAAAAAGAAAATTTTTGATCCTCCAACAGCTCCTGGATTACCCCTGAGCTAATCACCATGATAAAGCACAGGGATAATCTCTGGCACCATGCCATGGTATCTGGGCAACAGCCAGACTTGCAGTGCTATAAAGGTGCCAGAAAACAGTGCACCCAAGCTATGTGTAGAGCCAAACAAGAATATTACAAACGTGAGCTAACAAACACATGGGGTAGCAGCAACTTCCTTTGGGAAAACATCTAATGCCTTACGGGGAAACCCAACAAATCCTCCCCCCTCCATGCTTGAGGTCAACAGAACTGTCATCCAGGATCTTAAAGAAGTAGCTGATACCTTTAATCTTGTGTTTACTGATCTTAGCAGTGTCCTACCCCCAAACCTTTTTGATGACTCCTACCCACAAACTTTTTCAATGACTCCACTCTGAATAGTCCCAAGAGTGAAACTGACCACCCCGGGACTACCTCCCCCCTTTCTATTTCAGGAGAACATCACTTGCTAAATCCAAGAAATACCTTCAAAATGTCCTAGGTAAATCCAGATTCAGTAGTGACACCTTGGATCTCAAACTTCTCTCACTTTCCCTTGATGTTGTCTTACTCCCGCTTATTAAACTCTTAAATCTCTCACTCTCCCTCGGACAGTTCCCCCAGCTTTAGCAATCTGACATTGTCACACTCATGCACAAAAATGGTGATAGATCCCTTCACTCCAATTACCGCCCCATCACCATCTTACCACCACTTTCCAAGGCACTTGAACGTATTGTTTCAGACCAGCTCTCTGAACACCTCCACAAATATAATCTCCAGTGTCCACAGCAGCATGGCTTTAGAAAAGTCCATAGTACTGCCACTGCCCTACTTAATTTACTAGCCATGTACACAAAGCCCTGGACATAGGACACTTACTAGGTGCGGCGTACATTGACCTAACAACGGCCTTTGACACTGTGAATCACCAGTTTCCACTGGATTCCCTTTCTACTCTTGTTCTGTCGAATGAGGTCACAAAGTGCTTTGAAAGCTACCTTACAGATAGAAGCTAAAAAGTTAAGATCAATGGCATTGTTTCCTGTAGCTTCCCAGTGTGATCTGGAGTACTCCAGGGATCCATCCTTGGCCTGCTATTACTCAGTTTCTTCATTAACAACCTTTTTGCAGCCTGTGAAATAAAACGATACTTTATGAAAATGACACAGTGCTCTTTTCTACCCAGACTGACCCTGCCCCTCTCTCTCTCTCTCTCTCTCTCTCTCAGGATCTCCAGAATAACTTTAGTTGTGCAGAGTCTTGGTTTGATCAGCATAAACTGCTGATGAACTATAAAAAAAACAAGGTCCTGTTGTTTTATAACTCCCACAGCAAATCTAGAATGGCCAGCTTTACTATCTACAACAAGCAACAACTACCACTCGATCAAGTACATGAGCTTAAATATCTTGGTATTACCCTTGACTGCACACTTTCTTACAACTTGCATGTCCACCACATCTCCAAAGCCATTAACTCAAGAATTGGGGTCCTCTATTGCCATCGCCATTGTCTGACCAATAAAGCCATGCACACTGTAGTACCTAGCTCTATCATGTCTATAATTGATTATGGGCTAGTTTTCAATGGGGCTGCCTCAGACACCACCTTAAAAAGAATCAGGACCACCCTTAATAAGTGCTGCAGACTTGTCACAGGAGCAGGTAAGTGTGCACATACCTGTGATCTATGCACTCTAACTGGCTCAGTCTTGATGGTAGATTAGCCTGTCAGCCTGCCTCCTGGCAGCGAAAATCTGCCTTCGCCTCACCACTCCTGCAATGCATGCCTTCATGCAGTCTACCCATAATACACTCTTTACTTGCAGTATGCTCAAACCCACGTATCTTGTTCCATTCTGCAGTACCTCCCAGGCTCAGCATGCTTTCTATAGCAGGGTCCCATCCCTAATGAATGGTCTCCCTCCCGAAGTCTCAGATGAGAACAACTTGGCCCATATAAGCACAAACTGCACCATCACCTCATTAATCTCAACAAGTGCGACTGCTTTCTCTAAGTCTGTGGGTAGCCCACTCTCTCTTCAGGCCCCTACTGCCCCCTAATTCACTTCTCACCCCTCCTGCCCACCTCTCTCCCCCTCCTTCCTCAAACAACTAGGACCCACCTCCTGTCCCTCACACTACTTTGATTTCTCCTGCTACCCTCCTCCCCTTGCCACATCCCTCTGCTTCCCCTCCACTCCTTCTCTCCCTCCTTCCTCCTTCCCCTGTGACATACCACCTGCTTCCCCTTCCTTACATTACCCTTGTTCCTCTCCCAAACTCCTCCCCCTTCCCCCTTCTCTCCCTCCTCCCTCCTTCCCCTGTGACATACCACCTGCTTCCCTTACATTACCCTTGTTCCTCTCCCAAACTCCTCCTTCCCCCTTCTCTCCCTCCTCCCTCCTTCCCCTGTGACATACCACCTGCTTCCCCTTCCTTACATTACCCTTGTTCCTCTCCCAAACTCCTCCCCTTCCCGTTCTCTCCCTCCTCCCTCCTTCCCCTGTGACATACCACCTGCTTCCCCTTCCTTACATTACCCTTGTTCCTCTCCCAAACTCCTCCCCCTTCCCCCTTCTCTCCCTCCTCCCTCCTTCCCCTGTGACATACCACCTGCTTCCCCTTCCTTACATTACCCTTGTTCCTCTCCCAAACTCCTCCCCCTTCCTCCTTCTCCCCCTCCTTGATTCCAGCACTTCTGTGGCTTAGCATTTTGCGACAATGTCATCATTTTGACTGCATTTCTCTCTTCCTTGTTTTCTTTCTACACTGTACACATTCCATGGTGTTCATCTAACCCTACGCTATCTGCTCCCCACCTCCCACCCTGTGGTACATATCCTGGAATATGTACTCCCTGTAATCTGGTATTATGCTACCTGAACCTATTGTATCTACTGTTAATGACTTATGAAGTCAATTTTTGTCGATGTTTTCTGTACCCCCGTCCTCTGCAACCTGAACCAACTGTATTTGCTATGTTTACTGTCGGTGTATTATGATGATTAGTTATTTACTGTATGGATTTTTCTTTTATTTGTACTCTGTGTTTGTTTATATTTCATGCTGACATGGAACCTTTGTAAATTAACCTCTAGTTCAAAGGTAATTGTAATCCTAGTACTTAATAAATAATAAATAAATAAAATGAGAAAAGACTGCTCTGAGAAAAAGCAGTGCTCATATGCAATAAGAAAATATCAAACAAACCATACAGCAAGGCATACAAGGTTTCAGCTAAAATGTTTAAATAAACCACAGATAAACAAAGAGATCAATGTGCAAAATATTTTATTACTTACATAGTGGTGCAGAGCAATAACAGATGAATCCCACATAGCAAACATCTCCACAAAATGTTGCTCTGTTACTGGTTGCTTACTTAAGAGTAAACATAAACATTCAGAATTACAATGCGCACCTTTATACAGTTCAATTTTTGACACATGGGAAACTTTCATTTAGTTATATGAAACTTTCTTGTACCTTTAATCTTTTTAAAAATAGTATTTGGGGTTTGGCTTGGATCCCAGTAAAGCACCTTTTCCTCTGCCCAAGCCTTTACATTGCCGAACTTAAATATCCAGACTAACGTGCTTGTGCAGAATATGTGCTAGTAGAATCACCATCTAGAGTCACCGGGTACATCTAAAAACATCTTTCTCAGCTCCTGATTTTTTTTTGAACCACTACTTCTTGGCACTGAGTCCTGCATGAGTGTGGCCTGCATGAACTTCAGCTCAGCGGTGATGGCTGGAAATATAGCCGGAACTGTGGGAGGTCCCAGTCTGATCTCCATAGGGAACATTACATCCCTACTCAAATCTCAAGTTGCAGACATGGCTGAACTGTTAGCTACTGTTGTCCTCTACAGCAGAGGATATCAGCTTTCTTAATGACTGTGTAAATGCCAAAGAACTGCATATAGCAGACATGAAGGACACACAAGAAAGGATTTTGAGGTGGCTCAGCAATTATGAATGGCATCTGGAGTCCTTATAGGACAGAGCAGAGAATCAAGAAAATTTGAGATACAGGGATAATATATGAATGCTTGGCATCCTCCAAAAAGTGGAGGGCTAAAATATGGAGACATTTCTCTAGGACATGTTGCTGCAACTAGTGGCCCCGGTTGGCGTGGACCCCTCGAGGTAAAGCTGGCCCATTGAACCTGAAGCCCCCCCTCAATGCCAGGTACCATACTGTAGCCCATCATAGCCTACTGACTGTGATACTCAGCAAAAGAGCAGCTACTTAAGATGGCACAGAACAAAAGGCAGGTGATGTGGCATGGCACCCAGGCACCCCTGTACCAGGACTGCTTAGTTGAGGAGGTCCACATGAGAAAGTTCACACCAATAAGGGATGTTCTACATGGTCCAAGAGTACCTTACAGATTTTGAGATCTCACAATCTTTTAACATCTCCCAGAATGGCCAGGAGCTTGAGTGTAGAAACCCTCAAGAAACTAGGGCTGTGATTCAATGACAGTGGCCACGACCTACAGTGGAGACTACATCCCACAGAAGGCTCTGGGTAGACCAAAATGGCTTGGGGTGACAAGACTCACCCAGGAAGTTGAGCCAACAATTTGCCATCCCTGGCACACCTGACCATCTCGACCACAATTCACTCCCAAACAAGATGGTGTCCCTCAAGAACACTGGTGTCTGGGAGACCCAGTCTCGAAGCACTAGCAAGTCAGGCATTTGCAACAGGAACCAAGGGGACCAAGCAGGGTTTGGAGGAGACCGCAGTAGACTCCAGATCAGGAGTCATAGGGGTGTGCCACCTCCACTCATTTCACCCCTTCCCTGCCACCTGCCAAAGCAGCTTATGAGTCCACTTGTGATCCCCCTCCTGAACAGTTACCACCAACAAGTGCTCAGATTTTGGTGTAATCTGCTCAACCCACCACCACCACCAATGTATCTCCCCAATCATGGGCTTCAGTCATAGGAAACAGCTATAAGTACCGAACACATCTCCCACTGCTGATGCTACTGTTGTTTCCTCCCAGTTGCATCCGCTGCTTCAGACAATTCAAATAGTGCACCACCCTGAACTTGGCCTAGTTGTGTGAGACTCTTTTTTTTTTTTTTTTTTTTTGTGTTTATTGCATACTGGGGGCTGACTGGGCTGGTTCCTTTACAAAAGATGATGCACATATTGGTTGAATTTGGTGACTCACATCACCAGTGGTCTGAAATTGCATAACAGTTAATGTTGGAGGTTGGGGGAGGTGGTGGTATCTGAGGTATGCAATATACATGCTTGTATCTGTTTGTTTTTGCTAGTTGTCTCTCTCTCTACCCTGTATGCAGTTTGTCTCCCAGTAGAGGGGTCCCACCACCCAGCTCCACCAAAGGTTTCAGTGGGTGGTACCGTTTTATAGTCTATAGGTTGCCCCTAAACTCCTCTCTCCTAACCATCTGTAAGCTTGGGGACTTAAAAGGGGGGGGGGGCTACTCTGGCTGCCAAATGATTATTTTAAGTAGATATACCCCTCAAAGGAATTATTTTGTAGAAAAGCAGACCAGATCCACACTGTGAATACAGGTAAGATCCTCACCTTCCTCGCTTGGTAGGGCTGGATGTCTCACATGGATGTGCTCCTCCCCAGTCTTCAACTGCTGTTTCAACTGATGATTGTGCCTCCAACTCCCTTTCCCTGATAAACTGCAGGGCACCCAATGTACAGGTATGCCTCATAATACTGCAAGTCCAGGCCCTAAATGCCTCATCTTTGAGGTCTTGGGATTTATACTGGACTTCTCAAGCCCTCCACCCAGTTCGGATAATGCTTATGGGGATCCCAGCTTAGCCACCTTGCAGGTCTTTGCACTTCATGCTAGGAAAGTGTCTGAATGCAGCCAGTACATATGATATGGTTTGTTACGGGGGGTGGGCAGGAAACACAGTGGTTTTCCATCACCAGTCTCAATAGTACCTCAGCTGGTAGGGCATGGAGGACAATAATTCCTCCTACCTGCATGCACTGTAAGTGTACTGATTCCTGGTGGCCTGCCAGGACTTCTCTCCAGTTAGATATACTATAACATTTCCAGAGGGACCAGGCTTTATTTATGATTCTAGCTACTGACAGAGTCTGGATGTTCTCTAGTGGTGTTTTTGCATTTTGCACTGACCATTTGAGGTCTGTTAGTATTATTTACTATGAAAATCATTACTTTCTGATTCAACCCAACTGTTTCCCCAGTTTTGTCTTTTTATCTACAGTTCATTGCAGTGTTCTTTCTGTATTCCTGTTCTTAATACTGTTTGCTAGTCAGAAAGGGCTCTTATTTATCAGTAATTTTTGCCAAGTCTACCTAGTAGGGTGAATATGGCAGGTCAGGAGGCCAACTGTCTTGTGAAAATGGTCTCCTGGAACATCAAGGATTTCAATCACCCAGTCAAGTAGGCCAAGGTTCTTCAGTACCTTAAATCTCTCAGAACTGATGTAGTCTTCCACCAGGAGATGCATCCACCCAGTCCACCATCCAGTTATCCAAATTCAAGCTGAGAAGGAGCCCAGCAGGCCAGCACGACTCTCCCTCCTCCACTGCTGGCTGCCTTCTCATGAATGAAAGTGATCAGGTGCTTGCCACAGTAAAACCAGCTGATCACATGATCAGCTGATTTTACTATAGCAAATGTGTGAGTGCTTCATTTATAAGAATGCAGTCGGTCATGGAGGAGGGAGGGTTGTGCCCGGGTACCTTCTCAGCTTGACTTTGGATAACTGGATGCTGGACTGGGTGGGTGCCAGGGTCAGGTGCTATGGGGGGAGTGGGTCATAATGTATTATTTTTTTAATTGGTACAGAGCTTCACAAGTTTACTGATTGACTGTGGAAGTGGGTGGGTAGAGCTGGTCACCTGCAATTTGCATTAATATTTTATCGGGGGCATTTATAACTAACATAAAAACAACTTGTGGGTGCTGGGCAGGAGGTAGGGTGTATGCTTTTTTGACAGAGGGTGGAGGGCTGGGGTTTTTGCTGTTTGCGGGGACTGGGAGAGGAGGGAGGGGTCTAGTTCTTGTCTTTTTTTTTTTCAAGCAGTGTTTCCCGAATACCGGATGAGTAGTGAACTATTTGTTATTCAGGATTTGAAAATGAATAGTGCATTATTCATGGTACTTGGGAAATAATATTCGGGCTGTGCACAGCCCTACTAAGAGTTCCTCCAACCAAAGCCACTCCACAGCTGCACTAGTCTGCCAATCAGGCAGCACACCCTTCACTGTAGGCATCCTTGTTCGATCAGTGGCAGTAAGATTAAACAAAGATGCTGCTCCAGGATACCACAAGCCAGACCCTCTCCTGACAGCCTTCCTTGGGGTCACAAGGGCCAGTAGCTGCTCCTCAAGCCACCAGTCACTGCCTCCAAGGGACTAGACAGATCAAGACTAGGAGATCACCCAACTGAGCTCACTTCCCTTGCTCCACCAATCTGCTAATCAGGCAGCATCCCTTTCCTTATGGGAGGAACTTTGATCAGTATTGCAAAGATTAAACAAATACATCACTCCAGGATGCCACAGGCCATATCAACTACTGCCTGCATTCCTAGGGGTTGCAAGGATGGGTAGCTGCTCCTCAACTCACCCCCCCCATTGCCACCTACAAGAAGCTAGTCAGCTCGGTACTAGGAGGTCCCCCAACTGAAATCACTCCCCTGCTGCACCAATCTGCCAATGGGACAGCACCCCCTTCCTCTTTAATTCCTTAAAAGGCCTGCCGCATGTGGTGGCCCAGAGTGCTAAGGGCCACAGTGAAAAGGGTGTCACACTGTAAGTATGAGCTGTGGAGTTAACTATCAGCTGGCCATGCTGCCCCACTAATGTGTGACCACAGTTTGGGCTCACCATCCAGATTGCTGTACAGCTAATATATCCTTCATGCATTGGGACCCTGACTCCTCCACAGCTTTTTGTTGGCTACTATATCTACTAGCAGATATATGGTTGTTTCATCTTGCGTACCTGCTTAAACTGCACCTGCTACAATGTTTTGTAGTACAAATGCATACTTGCTTGTCCTAAAGCCTTCTATACTCTTTGTGGTACAAATGCACACTTACTTATCCTTAAATCTGCTATAGTGGTTGTAGTAGAAATGCATACCTGCGTATTTTAATGCCTGCCAAACTAATATGGCAATTCATCTAGCTCATACCTGGGACTTGGCTATATTACCTAGCTGGGTTATGCTTCCCTACCATCTAATGGTTTAGTAATCCTATGTCCTACATTTATTAGCAGCCAGGTCAACTCCCTATCTAGGGTCTGCCTAGCTTACCGATTAGTAATGGTAACAGGCACATCATTTCACCCCTCTGCCTGTTAAAATGGATTACTTCAAATTACTGTTTGTTATTGCTTTATTATCCCTTAATGCCAATGCATTTACAACTAAGGACATTACAAATTTCAATCAATCAATCAATCGATCTTTATTTAGCCAGGTGAAACTCCATTGAGCAATCTCATTTTCAATGAGGGCCTGGTAGGTACAGAATAAATACTACAGTAGCACAGTAGAACATTTGTCACAAATGGGCTTAATATTACAATACATAGCAATAAAAACAAGGTACAAGGATAATCAATGAGGCCCAGTCGTAAGTTGAAGCCTCATCCCAGTAAACAGTACAGCAGGGAGGTGCAAGCAAGTCAGCACCAATGTGTCGAACCAGTGATTTTAGACACTGATAGCTCTAGCAGAGCAGAGTTAATGCTAGTGACAGTGCAAGTTGGGGTCTCAGCAGCAAGGATGAATCCAGGAACATGGCTTTGGGTAATTCTTATGAGAGGATAGAAAATGTAGAGGGTTGACTGTAAGAATAGCAATGTATGGCTACAGTTTAGTGACAGGGAGGGCATTGACAAGGCTCCAAGAAGTATCTTGAATAGAGTGACTTGAATTCCTCAAAACCAATAGGATGCACCAATTTTATGAATTTCTGGTATTCTGGGTAAGCAGATGCTTGATTCTAAAAAAAAGTCCAAGCCACTGTCCAAGTTTTTTTGAGAGCTTGTCTATATGATCAGCAAAAGAAAGTCTGTTGTTAATCCACATACCTAGGTGCTTGAACTTGGTCACATAGTCAAGTGACTCACCAAGTAGGTTGGTAATAGTGGGAATATTGTCATGCTTAAGGGAGTTTATGGACTTGGTCATTGAGGATAACAGCATAGCCTTGGTCTTTTTAGCATTTAATAGGAGCTTTTGACTCAAGAGCTTTTCTTGCAGCATAAGGAAATCTGCTTGCAAGTCCAAGTAGGCACTCTCGGGAGTAGGCCTGGCAGTGTAAAGGGCCGTGTCATCTGCAAAGAGTTGTACACTGGAAAATTTGATTCCACGGTCGATGTTGTTGATATAAAGTGAGAAAAGTAAGGGCCCCAAGATGGAGCCTTGAGGTACGCCTCTGCTAATCTGTTTTAGAGTGGAGAGATCTCCTACTGCTTTTACTTGCTGCATCCGCTCTGCCACATAGCATGAGAACTGTTTTAGGGAAGGTGCATCCAGACCAATGTTGTGGAGAGTAACTAAAAGCAATGCATGGTCAACAGTATTGAAGACCTTTCTTAAGCTGAGGAATACCGCGCATACGTGATTCTTTAAGTCAAGGGCTCTCTGCCAGTCATTTGTGACTTTAACCAGAGCTGTGATTGTGCTATGGTATGGCCTAAAGCCTGATTGCACATGGCTTAGCAGATCTGAGGCATCAATGTAGTTTCTAAGTTGGCAATTCACTTATTTCTCCAGCAGTTTTGATAGGGTGGGGAGTAAGGAGATTGGCCTGTAGTTATTTGGGTCTCTGGGATCTCCTGATTTGAAGGGTGGTGAAACTTGGGCAGTCTTCCAGACAGAAGGGAGTTTACCTAAGCTGAGGGACATATTAAAGAGGTGCGTTAATGGAGCTGCCAGCACTTGGTGACCGAGCTTTAGGAAAAAAGGGCCAGTGACCTGCCAGTATGATTTCATTCTGCTCTGTCTGTACTGATGTCTGCTTAGGAACATTTATCTACACTGACTTACAGTTAGGTATATTATTTCTTGAACCAGTTACAAATGTTTAGCTTCAAGCCTTATGTTCTGTTTCAGTACCACTATATTTAAAAATCAATTGGCTTGCTTCAACTTAGCTATTAGAAGATGGGCTCTTGCTTTGCTACTCTTGCTTCTAGCCGGTAACATTAAACTCAATCCTGGTCCTATCTCAGGTGAACTTGATATAGACAATGTGACTCCCTGAAACATGCTTTATTCATTGTTCATATAAACATTAGAAGTTTTTTTCCAAAATAAGATGAATTCAGTACATGGGTGCTGAGGAATAGTTTCAGTCTGATCATAGTGTCTGAGACCTGGTTATCTAACAGGATATATGATTCAGAAATTAAGATTCCAAACTAGTGCCTGTTAAGACATAATAGGGTAAGAAGGGTTGGGAGGTGGGATTCTAGTCTATTACAAGTCACGTTTTTGTGGCTGATAATTTCACTAATAAGTAGCCATGCTGTGATTTTCTTTCTGTCGTGCTGTTTGGTGGGTGCCAATCACCTATCGTTAGCTACTTTTTACATTGCTTTGGGTTACACTGAGGAGAGACTTGCTTTGTTGTCTAAGTTTAAGCAATCCAAACATGAACCAAAATAAATTCTTCTCCTGGGTGATGCCAATATTAAGTGGAATGATAAGGCAAATTGGAGATATAGAAACCACCTTAAGAGGGTTAACCTTAAACAAGTTGGTTCGTCACTAAAGGAGAGACCCCATTGTTCCAGGCCTGAGGACCCAGCAAGAGGCAAAGGTGGGGAAGGGGGAGGAAGGGAAAAGAGGGAGGGGCCAGGGATGGATGTGATGGACAGGGTAGGAAGAATGACATTACAAAAGGGGCAGGACGTTCACAGACCTAGGAGGCAAGGGATAGGTCAAGAAGGAAGAGAGAAAGAGGGCAAGGGACAGAAGGGGTGGGGAAATAAGGGTTTTTTAAGGGACAGCCAAAAGGAACTGTCCCTCACTTCAATTGCTAGGGCAAGAAATTTGTTTAGGCCTTAGCACATCAGTCAGAGAGTTCCTGAGAACTGGTAAGGTACAGCAGGTTTTTTTGTATGAAGTGTTCATTTTGAATGTATGTTCAGAGAAGCTATGGTTTTGGTGTTATATGTAAAAAAAAAAAAAAGGTAATGTGTAGTGGGGACATTTGTGCAAATATGAATTTGAATTTCTAGGTTTTTTGGCACTTATCAGGTGTCTATGGTGAATGTGGAGCCGTCTGGTGTAAAATGTGAATTTGAATTGTGGTGTATTGATGCCTAGGAAGGAATATGGCTAAGGTGGAAGCTTTGGGGGCCAATGAAGAGCTGAGAGCACTTGTATGGCAGAATTAGGCTTTGGAAGCAGGTGCTCGGTGTGTTGGTTGTGAGGGTGGACAGCAAAACCCCTAGGTGTGCAGATGCTGCTGGTTTTGGGAAGAGTTGCATCGGGGGTGAAGCGTGAGAACTGCTTGGTGATGGTGGGCACTCTGGTGGTTCCTTTCTGGCTGACTGGGGGGCATTAGGATCATTTTTGGGGCTCGGGAGAGCCAGCAGCGAGAGCAGAGTGGATGTGAGAGCAGCAGTTTGAACAAACAGATCTGAATGGGCTAGGAAGCAGGTGATGGGGTCACCAGGGTTATGCAAGGCACAGCTGGTGTGGGGCAAACTCATGGCCTGTGAAAGACAGCGAGCCAGCCGTAAGGTGTTCGGGTGGCTGGGTGGTGGTTGGGGGCCAAGACGCAGTTCTGGTATTTGTGACACCATGGCCAGAGTGTGGGTGCGGAGATCATTCTTGTTTAAAAAAAAAACAAGAAAATAGAAAACGCAGAGTTTTTTGTGGTGGTCGGATCCAAGCGTGAGGGCTGAGGACCCCAAGCGAGGAGTGTAATTGGTAGTGGATTAGGGATAAGAGTGCAGAGTGAGCAGTATGGGCTGACTCATGAGGGGGGATAGCAGAAGGGTAGTGGGTGAGGCGAGATGGACAAAACCAGGCCCTACCTCCCTTTACCCTGCAAAGGGCGGGGGAAGGATATCACCAGGATAAGAAATTTTCAGGGTGGATGCAGGACAGATGGCACAGCTGAGGACATGCAGGCAGAACCACTTAGGAGGCCAGGGCTTTATGGATGATGCAGTGCAGAGGAGAGCCCTTGCACTGGGACCTGGAAGGAGGTTTGTGAGGGTGAGGAAAGGACTTACTGGGCCTGGGCCTGGCTGAATGGGGCCACAGAGTGACTCGCGTGGTGGCCACCATTTTGTAGCATGGCTGCGTGGCAGTGGCCATTTTGTGATAGGCCAGCATTCAGCTGGTGAGACACCAGGTCATGTGAAGAGAATGCTGGGGGTGCATCCAACAGAATAGGGCTCACCTGTTAAGTACTGGGGTCTCTTGGGGCAAGAACCAAAGGATGAGGAGAGGACATAGATGAGTGGACCATGATTGGCTGATATGGCTGGGAAGTGACCGACGGGCAGCCACCATTTTATGGTGTGACAATGGTTGGCTACTCATTTTGTAATTGGGCTGCATAGGCTGCCATTGCTAAACACCAGCCACAGGTGGGCCACCATCTTGAAAGGAACCACGTAGCAATAGCCATGGTAGCAATGAATGGCAGATGCATGGGGGGTGGTAGAGATGGGGGGCCTCACAGTGCTGCCCTGGTGGTGATATGGGCTATGGGATGCCCATGTGCAAACTGGACATTATCAAGGAAAATGAGGATGCGGCAGCTGTGTGGGGACTGGGTTCTAAGTGAGGCAAACAAAAAAAAGGTCTCTAAGAAAGAAACTTGAATGGGGGGTAGCAGCCAGAACGGAGGCTTACATGGCAAAAAGTGGGGTGGGGTAAAAGGGCATAGACTGTTACAATGTGGGCATTGGAGGACAGGTGGAGGCCCTGAACAGAGGCAGGGGTGCTCTGGCAGGTGACAACAAGCTAACTTAGCTTTATCATTACAGACATGAATACAAGAGGCGCAACAGCCATGAAGACGGATGCAATAAAACTGATTATGGATTTGGAGAACAGGGTGCACAAGGTGCTGGATGCAGTGGATGATTCAGGGTTGGATGCAGCACCCGGCACAGGTTTGAAGAGGAAGGACAGGGCAGGCTCCTGTGGGGAGGGAAGAGGAACAAAAAGGGGTGCTCCAAGGGCTCCCACCCTAAAAGTGCCCAGGCCCGAACCCTCGGGGCCAGAAAAAGTCCCGACTCTGGACCCCATTCCTGGTGGCATACCACTCCCGGAGCTGAACCCAGCTCTAGTGCCAGCACCTGTGCCAGACCTAGAACCCCAGCTTGGACCATCTCCAGTGGCGGAGCCGATGATACCACAGCCAGTTCTGATGCCAAACCCATGGCCAATGCCAACCCCGTTAACCCCAATCCCAGATCCCATACCTGGGCCAGCAAGAGTTCCAGGTAATAATGATGGTACAACAGTTGAAAGCACGATGAAAGAATATGTGGAGCAATTGCTATTGGGCATGAAGGAGGTGGGATTAGTAGGCTGAAAAAGGTCTTGGGGGAACTGGAAAATGGGAAGGCAGCCAAAAAGACACTGGAGGAAGGGGGCTCAGAAACAGGGAAGTTGAATGGGAAAGGGGAAAAAGGGGGTGGAGTGCGAATTGTTGACCACGTGCCACTGGCCATGAAGGAGAAGATTTGGAAGGGTGAGTTTGTGGACATTTTTGCATTGATCAACAAGAAAACAGCAGAGCAATATGAAGAAAAGGAAGGCCTGGGGAAAAAGAGCTTGTGGCTGCGATGGTTTTAGTTAAAAAGGGGGAAGAACCGAAAAGGCCTACTTATAAGGGAAAAATGTGGGACACCTGTCACTAGGTTTTACATATTACAATGCAATAGTAGAGGAGAAAAAGCCAGAAATGGGAATTCCGCTGTTAGCATATTCTTTGATCATCGGGAATGCATATAAGATGATGGGGGGCATGAATTGGCTGCAACACAATGAGAAATGTAGGATGAGGATGGCAAACTATGGAGTAGACTGTCACTGGGATTCTCAACATAATGATTCGTGGTGGGAGATGATGACAGTAGCGGGGGGGAGGGGGATTGGTTCAGGGGAACCAAGAGATACCAGAAGTGTTGCTGGGGGTACAAGAGAGCATATTGTTCATTTCCCAACTGCAGGTTTAAGCATGCCTGCTCCAAGTGCGGAGGAACACATCCGGCCATAAAATCCAGATCATATGAGGGTGGCAGAGGAGGCTCGCAATCGGGCCATTCCTTTTGGGGGGCCATGGGTGGGCACAGAGGCAGACACTGGGATACTTCAGGGAGAGGAAGGAGATATGGGGGAAAGTAGGGGATTTCAGAATGGGGGAGATAATAAGGAGGGTGTTCAAACCTTTCTGATGGCCCAGACCCCATAAGACCAGAGGTAGTACAGAGATGAACCAAGGGGTACCTGGATGTGGAGACCTGGGGTGCATTGGTCCAAGGGTTCAAACACGGTTTTAATTTACAATATCAGGGGCTCAGAAAGGAAACGTAGGTGGAGAATCTTAAGTCTATAAAAGGGAAGGAGCACTTATTGATGGGAAAAATACGGGAGGAAAGTCTAGTGGAACTGGTGGTAGGTCCCTTCTGGGTACCACCCTTTAGGCACCTTAGGGTGTCGCCTTTGGGCCTGGTGCCTAGAAAACAGGAATGGGAATTTAGGGTCATTCACCATCTGTATTACCTGGACAGGGAGTCGGTTAATGATTTCACTGGGGAGGAGGACAGCAAGGTGTCATATGGGACCATTGAGGATGCAATCAGTTTGATCAGGACAAAGAAGGAAGCCTGGCTGGCAAAAACAGATACTGAGTTAGCTTTCTGGCTCTTACCGGTTAGGAAGGAAGATTGGGATTTACTGGGTTTCCAGGTGGAAGGGAAATACTATTTCGACAAAGCCATGCTGATGGGCTGCTTGGTGGCATTCGCCACATTTGAAATGTTCAGCACTTGGTTACAGTGGGTCTTCCGGGAGAGATGGGGGCATGGGGCAGTGGTCCACTATTTGGACAACTTCCTATTCATTGGAGAAGGAAAGGCAGGGGTTGAGCGAATGCTGGTGGATTTTGAGCTTATGTGTAAGGAGTTGGGAGTACTGCTGACCGGGGATAAAACGGAGGGTCCAAGTAGTGCCTGGAGTTTTTGGGGATTGAGGTGGATGCCGAACAAAGTTTGTTCAGATTGCCTGAACAGAAGATATCAAGGATAAGGGCATTGCTAGGGGAGGTGACTAGGAAGAGAAGGGTATCTTTAAAGAAGGTACAGCAGGTACTGGGTCATTTGAATCTTGCATGCAGAGCCATAGGACCTGGATGCACGTTTACACATCACCTGGACTGGGCCACAGTAGGGGCGCATAAGCTGCACCATTGGGTGGACTTGAGAGCTGAAGTCACAGAGGACATGAAGGTGTGGGAACAGTTCCAGGCAACACATAATGGAATTGCATTCTGGCTGGAGGACTGGTTGTTCAATATCGACCTTGATCTGTATACGGATGCCGCGGGGGGAATAGAGTTAGGAGTGCATTTTAAAGGAAAATAGTTTGTAGAACCCTGACCAACAGAGTGGGTGAGGAGAGGGCTCATGCACAACATCACAATGTTGGAGCTATTTCCCATATGGGTGGTGACAGTACTGTGGGGGTAGGCATTAAGGAACCAGAAGGTAACCTTCTGGTGTGACAATAGGGCAGTAGCCGAGGTCCTGAACAGCAAGGGGGCCAAGTCTAACACAGTGGTGAGGGTACTGTGACAACTAGTATTGTAGAGTTTGAGGTTCAAGATGAGCTTTAGAGCCAGGCACATAGCAGGGGTCCAGAATACAGTGGCTGACAGACTCTCCTGTCTGCAGATGGACAGATTTCGAGCAGTAGCGGAGGGGGCAGACCCAACGGGGACCAAGATTCCAGAGGTATTGTGGGAGATTGGTTGAAAGGAGCTGACTATCTCTTCCAGAGCTCTTGGGCAGACAGCACAATAAAGGCTTATGAGAGTTCTTGAAAGGCGTTCCAGACCTTCAGAGTGTTGCACAGCATGGAGGTAAGTGGAATGGTCACAGAGCAGCAGGTGGCCAGTTTTGTGGTACAGGGATGGCAGACGCAGGGGGCTCATGCCTCTATGGCGGTACATCTGGCAGCCATTGGCTGGGTGTGCACCCATGAAAGGTTGGGGGGGGACCCCACAAAGGTGGTGCTGGTTAGAAGAATGATGATGGGGTGGCAAAGGGTCAGGGGCAGAGTGCCAGACAAAAGACAGCCCATCACAGAGCAGCTATTTCTGGTGATGGTTGGGACCTTGCCAAAGGTGTGTCACTCAGGCTATAAAGCCAGTGTATTCAGGGCAATTTTTACACTGATGTTTGGGGGTGCTTTCAGAGTTAGCAAATTGGTCGGGTAACAGAGGTCCCTGGAAGGAAAGGGCTTACAGGAGACAGAGATGAAATGGACAGGGGAGACCTTTGGGTCTACCTGAGGAAGTCTAAGACAGACCAGATAGGAAAGGGAGCATGGGTACTGATACGCCAGCACCCGATGGGAGCCATTTGCCCAGTACAGGCGTGGCAGCAATACCAAGCCGTCAGGCACAATGGGGGAGGGGGTGCATTATTCATTCACCAGAATGGAAAAGGGGTGAACTGCAATTAGATATCCTGGGTGCCGAAGAAGACCATTGTAGCCATGGGAGAGGACCCCAAGGGATATTCCTCACATTCATTTAGGATTGGGGTGGCCTCAGGGACAGCAGCAAGAGGGGTGCCCGAGGATGGGCTAAAGGCCTTGGGCTGGTGGACATCAAACTGCTACAAGAAATATGTGAGCTGTGCACAATGATAATGATGTGTCTCTTTTTCTCTCCACAGGGGCAGCACGGAGGAGGGATGGGAAGGGTAAGGGGAGAGCAGGTGGTAGCAGGGAGTGACAGTAACTCATTCAGATGTGTCTTTGTCTTTGTTGTGCTGGAAGGCAAAAAGCACATCTGGATCATATGGCATTCTTATGTATACTGGGCAGAGAGACAAGCCGAACGGAGGCCTGGGGGAAAGCAGCTGGGGTTGGATCATCATAAAATATGAGTGTATTGAAAAGGAACTCAAGGAATGAGATGGGGCAGTTCATGCCATTGATGGAAGAGATGGGGAGAAGCCACTCGGAGCCTCAATTGATAATTAAACATCTGGGAGGCAATGATTTGGGTACTCACCCCTGTTTGGATATATTCAACCATATACAAGAGGATTTGAGTGTATTAAAAATACGATGGCCTGATTTTAAAGTGCTATGGTCAGAAATGGTGGCCAAGAGGGTATGGCAGTATGCAAAGAATCCAAAGACCATTGAAAGGGCAAGAAAAAGAATGACTGGGAGAATAGGAAGAAGTGTGCAACAAATAGGCGGTGGGGTCATATGGCATGATGAGATAGTAGAAAAGATAGCAGGATTATACAGCTCTGATGGGGTGCATTTGGCGGATATTGGGAATCATATCTTTATTACAGAACTGGGGAGAGGCACAGATGCCTGGTGTGAAACCTCGGTTTGAAGGGGAATGAAAAGGGAGAAGCCCATCATCCAAACGCAGGCTAGAGGCGGGCGAGTGGAGAAAGGAAAAGAAAAAAACCCATGGGGGGTTGGTAGAGGTGACAAAGGAGCAGGACACAAAAAGGGGAAAAGGGGTATTGATACCCCAGAAGGAGAAAAAGGGGGGCAGGAAATGGACCTGCCCCAGATAGGAGACAGAGAGCCACCCCAGGTTAGCACCTGGGGGTGAAAGAGAAGAAGAATGCAAGAGAAGATCCCTGTGGTTAACACCAGGGGAACAGAAGAAGTTATGAGATATGAAGGAAGGTTTTATATAATGGACATTGTAAAAGATTGTGATGGAAATAAATGAGACAAAGGAACTTGTATTGTAAATAAATGTTTTGATGTGAAGAATTAATAAAAGGTGTGCCGACTAAGCAACCAAAAAAAAATATGAGTTGTGGTGTGTTTTCCTGCAAAGGGGAGTGGGCTCTGGAGCAAGTTGGTTTGTCACTAATGGACAGGTCCTATTGTTCCAGGCCTGAGGACCCAGGAAGTGGCAAAGAGAGAGGAAGAGAGGGGGAAAAGGGAAAAGGGGGAGGAGCCAGGAATGGATGTGATGGACAGGGTAGGAAGAATGACATCACAAAAGGGGCAGGACGTTCCCAGGCCTAGGAGACAAGGGATAGGTCAAGAAGGAAGAGAGAGAGAAAGAGGGGGACAGAAGGGGTGGGGAAATAAGGGTTTTTTAAGGGGCAGCCCAAGGGAGCTCTCCCTCAATTCAATTGCTAGGGCAAGAAATTTGTTTCCCACCCACCGCCCAACAAGGAGGGACAGAGATAAGGGAGAAAGGAAAGGAAAAAAGCCCGTGGAGGGGAGGGTAGAGGGGACAAAGAAGCAGGACACAAAAAGGGGAAAAAGGAAAAGGGGTATGGACACCCTAGAAGGAGAAAAGGGGGGGCAGGAAATGGACCTGCCCCAGATAGGAGACAGAGATTCACCCCAGGTTGGTACCTGGGGGTGAAAGAGAAGAAGAACACAAGAACAGAGCCCTGCAGTTTACACCAGGGGGAACAGAAGCAGTTATGAGATATGATGGAAGGTTGTACATAATGGACATTGTAAAAGATTGTATGATGGAAATAAATGAGATAAAGGAACTCATATTGTTAATAAATGTTTTGATGCGAAGAATTAATAAAAAGTGTGACGACTGAGCAACCAAAGAAATACGAGTTGTGGTGTGTTGTCTTGCAAAGGGGAGTGGGCTCTGGAACAAGTGATCTCCTCAACTACCAAACTAAATTACAAGGCTGGTTCTGAGTCTTTAATAGACTAGCTAGTCACCTCAAGACCTAATGATACCCATCAAACCCCTCCTTTACCCAATAGCTTAAGTGACCATCCTTTGGTTATTTGCTGTTGGAGTGTTTGTAGGCCTCAGTCACTTCCTATATACAGTATGTAACCTGCAGATCCATTCATAATCTGAACATTAAGGAATTTAGAAATGCTGTTGCACAGAATAACTGTTTTTTCCTGCATGCCATCCTGTCAGTTGATTTGATGTTGGATTATATTACACATGAATTTAACAAGGTTTGCAATCTTTTTGCCCCATTTGTTGCTTATGTACTAAAAATAGAAGTCAGGAATGGATCACCCCTTGCCTGGTACCATTGATGCAGGAGAGAGAGACTGGGCCAGGAAAGCTTTAAGAAAACAATGTGCAAATTTGACATTGCTTGAATATAAAAACTAAAGAATAAATATAAACAATTGGTTAGAAAGACAAAAATAGAAGACCAGTTCAACATAGTACCACTTCTGACTACTGAACAAGATAATTTGACAAATCTGAGTGGAAACTGCCCCTGAGTTCAATACCACCTTTTGTGGATCTGCAAAAATTGCTCCATCGGTTGATCTATCAGACTTTGAGTAGCTTGAGTCTATCTATGGTGGTTCTGATTTATGGTTTGAAATTTACAACACTAACAGTAGATGAAACTTTAAAGTACTTTATTAATATGAACCTAAAGACAAGAATGAGGTTGGGCAATATTGACCTAACACTTTTTTCCTTTGTTATTGATGTACTGGCCCATCCTCTGTGCACTTTGAACAACCATTGGTTAGCTACTGCTGAGGTCCCAAGGATATGAAAGCAAGCTACCGTGGTCCCTATTTATAAATCTGGAGAACTCACTCTGATGAATAACTACTGACCTATTTTTCTACTTGCCCCATTGTCTAAAGTCCTTGAGAGGATTGTTTTTGACCAATTTAAGGAGTTCCTGAATGCTGGCAATTTATTAACACCTTACCAGCATGGCTTTCAAGATAGTCACTGAATGATCACAGCTGTACTTGAAGTAAAAAATTATCTTCACAGGGCCTTGGACAATGTGGACAAGGCTTGTGAGCTCTTCCTAGATCTTTATAAAACATTCAGTATGGTGCACCATAGTCACCCGCTCACCAGTTATGGGCCCTTGGTCTGTCTGTATCTGCCTTTTCCTGGTTTCAGAATTACCTGACTGGCAGATCTTAATCAGTCTCTTTGAATTCCATTTCCTCTCTGCTCATCAGAATTACTACCGGAGTACACCAGGGATCAATCCAGGGCCCTATGCTGTTTAGTCTCTCTCTGAACGATACAGCTGATATGCTGAATAGTTCTGAATCCCATACTATCATGCACATGGATGATATTGCGTTGTACAGAAGGATATCTAATGTCAGTGACATAACCAGATACTTTCAGCCTGACTTTGATCTGGGGCAAAAATGGCTGTTAAAACAAATGGGGACAATGCTGGTGAGCTCTTCTTGGATCTTTCCAAAGCTTTCAGTCTGGTGCACCACATTCACTTGGTCACCAAGCTATGGGCCCGTGGTCTATCTGTATCTGCCTTTCCTGGTTCCAGAATTTCCTGACTGGCAGATCTTAATCAGCCTCTTTGAATTCCATTTCCTCTCCACTCCACTCATCAAAATCACTACCGGAGTACACCAGGGATCATTCCAGGGCACTATACTCTTTAGTCTCTCTCTGAAGGATACAGCTGATATACTGCATAGCTCTGAATTCCATACTATCATGCACATGGATGATCTTGTGTTATACAGAAGGGTATCTAATGTCAGTGACATAACCAGATACCTATACTTTCAGCCTGATTTTGATCTGGGGCAAAAATGGTTGTTTAAACATGGGCTTCTACTAAATGTTGTAAAACCAAGTACATACACTTTGGATTCCAAACCAAAAATTAAAGGCTTTACACACCCCCTTTAACTTAATTAAAGATTTAAGTTGTATCAATGTGGAGAAAGTGGACAATTTCAACAACCTCAGTTTTATCAATGACCAGGGAGAGGAACAGGGGAAAGCAGCTACAGCTTCCCTTCCCCCAACACTTAACTGCTGGCTCAGACAGCTAATTGGGAGGGACATGTGACCTGTGAAAGCAGAGCCAGGTGTGCCTCACATCCATTTTGTCTGCTGTTTTCAGAAGCAGCACATTAAAGTCCTTGCACTCAAGTGGCCATCCACTTGTGTCCCTCGTACTCAGGAGTCAGCCCAGGAGACAGCCAACAGCTAGGTACCCTGTCCAGTGAACCACAGGTAAAGGAATATATTGCTGCTGGGTTATAAAGAGGTTGGGGGTGTAGGAAATTGCAAGTTTACTGTGTCTGGTTATGGCTGTGTTTTTGGAACTAGGGGCCTACTAATTAGTGATATTGAGTGAATGAGAGTGAGGAGTCTTGCAGAATAGTGCGTGTGGGAGGGGGTACCTGCTAGAATTTCAATTCTGCAACTGTAAGTGCAAGGACAAGCTAATAACAGTGTATGTACGTAAAGGAGCTTGCTGAAAAGTGTTGTGAAAGTGTGAAGGGGCAGACTTGCTGATGTGAGTGGAAGTTGGGCAAGGGAGCGAAAAGGATCAGGGGCAAGTAATAATCAGGTATAGGTAGAACACCCTATCTAGGATAGTGGTAGAAAAAAGAGAAGGGTTTAAAGGAAAGTTAAACAGAAAAAACAGACAGGGTAGTGATGAGTTGGGACAAGCAATAGTTTGGGTACTGTGCTAAGGGTACTATATATGGTGCTGTACTTGGAGGCTTGCTTTAAAATCACTGGGGGCTTTTGGGTTTGTAAATTAGATTTTTGAATTAGGAAGAACACAGAACCAAGGCCTCTGAGAAAACCCTGTATAGGTAGGTTAATAAAGTAATTTAAAGAGGTAAAATAGGACAAGCAGACAGGAATAGAGAGTGGTGCAGTGTAGTGCCTGTGGGGCAGCAGTCTTCCAGGACACCTTCTGGAGGCTGTGCTGCTGCCCTATATGTGCACCTCTGGGCTGAGGAGGAAGAATTGCCAGACTCAAGGCCAAGCTGGCTTGGGTATGGAAGACCTTCTCCCCCACCCAGGGACCACCTAATCCACTGTCGCTACCTAAGAGGTTGTCTGGAAGGAGGAATGGCTGGATGACAGTGGGCTCAGGGAGGGTTAGAGTGTTGCAGTGTAGGCACATCCCAAAACCAGTTCCAGTACAGAACTCCTACACCACCCTGGTGGAGCAGGAATGTCTCACTGAGGCACCCACAGTAGTGGCGGAGGGGATGTGGGGGTCCTCCCAGCTGGAGACCCAAGGAGGGTGACAGGAGGCCCAAGCGGAGGAGTACGTGAATCCTCATGGGTGACTCCATTGTTGGGGGATAGAGTTGGCAGCAAGTAGTGAGGAAGAGAGGGAGGTTTTAGTGCCTTCCAATGCCACAGCATGCAGGGATGGAAAGAAGATCCAAAGGATTGCTATGGTAGCAGGAAGGGAGGCACAGCTAGACATCATTGTCTATCAGGAGATGAATGACCTGGCTAGGGATGAGCCATCCATAGTGCAGGAAGAGTTTAAGGAGTTGGGGAGGGGTCTTAGGTAAGTGGCATGATCGGTGACCTTCTCAGTGACCTTCTCAGAAGTGCTACCAATCTATAACAGGGGGGATGACAGGATTCTCAGCACTAGGATCTTCAACTCCTAGCTGAAGAACTGATGCAGAGAGGAAGGTTTCAGGTTCACTGGCGACTGGGCCCCAACTGGAGGGAGAGGTGTCTGTACAGGGGAGAAGGCCTGCATCCACCCAGGAGAGGGTCTGCAGTCCTCAGTGAAAGATTTAAATGCTACATTGGCTATCTGTTAAACTAGCTGAGGGGGGGAGGCGGAATAAGACTGGGAAACAGAAACTGTCCCCCACCCACAAGTTCCCAAGGCTAACTACGGAATTCTGGAGGAAGGGGAACCCCAGAAGGAATCAAATAAAAATGTAATCGAAGAAGTAGAAGAAAAGTTTAAAGCTGAAAAAAGGGGGGCATGATAAAGAAGGGCAAAGGACAAAAAGGAGAGAAAGTGATAATACCATCTGGAGAGCAATGTGTGCCGATGCTCGCAGTCTGGGCAGCAAAACTGCAGACTTACAGTCCACCATGGTAGAAGTTGACCTGGACTTAGTAGCCATTACAGAAACCTGGTTTAATGAAAACAAGAACTGTGATGTGGCTATATCAGGGTATAATCTGTTTTGTAAAGACAGGGTAGAAAGAAAAGGGGGTTGAGTGGCTCATTATGTAAGAAACAACATAAAGGCTACGGAAATACAGGAGGGGAAGGAGGGTGCAGAAGCACTGTGGGTTACCCTGGAAAAGAGGAAAGGTGCAGTTCTTTGCACGGGGGGTGGTCTACAGGTCTCCATCACAAGGGGAAGAAATGGATAAGGAAATATTGGACGCAATCCATAAGATGTCTCTCAAGGGAGAGGTGTTACCAGTAGGGGACTTCAGTGTGCCAGATGTGGATTGAAGGCTCCCTGCTGCAGCAATGACCAGGAGTAGCATTCCTCAGGCAACTGGTTAAGGAACCAGCTCATTGGGGGTATCGCTGGACCTAAAACTGACAAATGGGGACAACCCACAATATGGGACCATCTGGGGACCAGTGATTACTGGACGGTGTGGTTTAGCATAAGAACAAGGCTAGAATCAAACCACATGAGGACGAGAGTCCTGGACTTCAGGAGGGCTGATTCTAAGAAAAAGGGCGAATGCCTCAGGGTCACCCTGGCAAGGATAGGGAAACTAGGGGGAGTAGAAGAACAGTGGGCTACAATAAGAAAGGGAATTGAAAAAGCTACTAAACTCTGTGTCAGACAGGTCATCAAGGGCAAGAGAAAAAAAGACTGCTATGGTTCTCTAGAGAAGTAGTGGAAAAAGTAAGAACGAAAAAACTAGCCTTCAGAAACTACAAAGAACACAAAAGAAGGAGGAGGAGGAGGAGGATAGGGAGAGTTACCAGGAAAAACAAAGGGAGGCAGGGAAGACAGTTAGGAGCACAAAAGTGAAAACAAGAAAATATAGCCAAATCAGTAAAAAGGGGATAAAACATGTTTTAGATACATTAGTAAAAGAGGAAGTCCAAGACTGAAAGGGGAGGGGGTTCTGTAGAAGAGAACCACCAAAAGGCAAACATATTTAACCAAGATCTTAATAAATAAATAAATAAAACCGATACTTCTGTTCAGTATTCACGGAGGAGGGTGTAGAAAATGGGCATTTGTTGCAAGACAAGGTCATAAAGGGTCAGGAGGTAGACACTAGCCCTTTCACAGTGGAAAGAGTCCTAAGGGAGTTGTCAAAGTTAAATGTAGACAAGGCAATGGGCCCAGATGCGGTGCACCACAGGTTGCTGAGAGAGCTCAGTGAGGAGCTGGCTGCACCTCTGACAGCCCTGTTCACCAGTCACTAGAAACATAGGAGGTACCAGGAGACTGGAGGAGGGCAGATGTAGTCCCACTTCACAAAAGTGGAAATAGGGAGGAGGTAGGAAATTACAGGCCAGTCAGCCTGATTTCCGGTAGTGGGCAAAGTAATGGAATCACTACTGAAGGAAGGGACTTAAGAATACCTTGTTACTAGAGGTCTACAAGATCCAAGGCAACATGGACTCATCGGAGCGAGGTCCTGCCAGACTGAGTTCTTTGACTGGATAACAAAAGAAGTGGACATAGGAGGGGCAGTTGACATGGCCTGTCTGGATTTCAGCAAGGCCTTCAACACCTTTCCACATAAAAAGCTGGTAAACAAACTGAGTAGCCTAGGAGTAGGTCATAAAATAATACAATGGGTGGAGAATTGGCTTAATGATAGGAACTCTGGTGAGGGGTAAGGTGTCTAGCAGACTGCCGCAGGGATCAGTAATAGGCCTGTTCCTCTTCAATGTCTGTATTAGCGGCATTGCAGAAGCCTGAAGGGGAAGATGTGCCTATTTGCGGATGAAACAAAACTCTGCAACAGAGTAGACACACGGAAGGGGGGGAGGTTGAAAGAATGAGGGAGGATCTAAAGAATTTAGAAGAATGGTCACAAGTTTGGCAGCTAAGAGTCAAAGCAAAAAAAGTGCAAAATCATGCACTTAGGGCACAAAAACCAAAGGGCAATGTACCAACTGGGGGGGGGGGTATTAGTAGTCACAGAATAGGAAAGAGACCAGAGGGTTATCATTTCTGATGACCTGAAGGTAGCTAAACAGTGTGACAAGGCAGTGGGAAAGGCAAAGCGGAATGCACAGACGTATAGGGAGGGGGTATATCCAGCAGAAAGATGAAAGTAATACTACCCCTGTATAGATCACTGGTGAGATCCCACCTCTAGTGCTGTGTGCAGTTCTGGAGGCCCCATCTCCAAAAGGACAGTTAGGGTGAAGGCGATGCAAAGAAGGACAACCAGTATGGTGCAGGGCCTGTATCAGAAGCCCTATTAAGAAAGGCTTAAGGATTTAAATACTCCCTAGTATACAGGAGGGAACTGGGGATGTGAGAGAGACATTCAAGTACTTATAATCAATCAAGTTTGTTCAATATGGAAAAAAGAGAGACAAGTACCTCACAGGAATAATCAAGGTACTGGAAGGGAGCATTTTCCAAAGGAAAAAATGCTCAAGGACAAGGGGTCACAATATGAAGCTGGGGGGAGGGAGGCTGAGAGGAAACGCAAGGAAGTATTTCTTCACAGAGAGGGTGGTGGATGCTTGGAACAGCCTCTCAGAGGAAAAGATGGGGGCTAGAACAATCATAGGATTTAAGAATGCATGGGATAGACACAAGGGAATCTTAGAAACAAGAGGGAGGTGTAAAGCTGGAGTCCAAGTAGGGTCTCCAGTGGCACTATAGGTGGGGAATTTAGCCCAGACTTGGTGGGCCAAGGGGTCCTTATCTGCCAACAACTTCTATGTTTCTACCACAATCTCTACTTCAAAGAATATCTCTCCATGTTGGTTATTTCAGTTCACACTCACCTTTGTCTGCTTTATAAGCTAAAAAAAAATGTGTGTCCCACCATTCTAACAATGTCCTAGCTCAGGCTCTACTCCTATCCCTAGTGGACTATCGGATTGCAATCTATGCCACTGCCAATGCCCTGGGCTTGCAAAGAGTTAATAGGCTATACAACTCAGATTTGCTACCTCCTGGCCCAGATTTTCGCACCACTACACTTTTTACCAATACCTTGGCTGGCCTGTGTTTGGTTTACACATTACTTATTTCACCCTCATCTGTTTTACACTTTTCAGTAAAAATTCTTATTAGGTTCTTATTCTCGGATGTTGCTAGCCCCAGTACTGGTTCCCAGGGTATGACATCTGCTCACACTTAATTCAGAAGACCCCCCCCCTCCACACACACACACACACACCCACACACACTTCCATTTCTCCCTAGGTTGACACTGTTTTACATATAAAGCCATTACTTGCTGGAAAAATCTACCTGCATTGCTACACTCTATCGATTTTCAAAATATGTTTAAATGATGTTAAAAAATACTGAATGGGTTTGTCAATGTGCAAGTGTAATGCTACTTGATTGCTATGTATTCTGATGTATTTTATTGTCAATTAACAAGTGTCCTGCTACGTGATTACTGTGTACTCTGATGTACTGCATATTTATCCTGTGTCGTTGCTTTTGTTTGCAACTCTGGGTGTCCCTTGAAAATGGGCATCTAATGCTCTTGGATCGTACCTGGTTAATAAATTTCAAATAAATAAAAATAAAAAATACAAACAACTATGAATTAAAGTCACTACCAAGTGGTCAGACTTGATCCCTACCAATCTTTCCCCCTCTTCCCAAGCAAGATACAAGGCTCTGGTTGAAGCTGAATCTATCCCTTATGGGAAAAATAGAAATGGTTTATGTTTGCGCCGCTAAAATTCACACACATATTTGAAAACCTTCCATTCCTGTTCAATGCGTTGACAAAATAGAGCACCTCCTCAGCCACTTCCTGTAGGAAACTGCCCAGGTTGAGTAAAGCAAAACACAGAGCACACTAGAGTAGAGGAGGACTGGGTCTACCCTCGTTCAGAGGCTATGCATTTACATACCACATTGCTCAAGTGTTTAAATGGTTATTGTCTGTAGACACTCACTTGCTCCAATGGATTGCACTTGAAACATCCACAGAGCAAGTTTCCTGTCTCGGCCTTCTCTTGGCCAAAAAGTAATGTTATTGTGTAAAATGAGCAACTCAGTTTGAGCAAATCAGTAATAGCGGCTGTCATTATAGCAACTGAGATTAAACAGCGTTGGGTTAATATGAGCGATTGTGGAGGGTTTTGAGTGATTGTGGAGGGTGTGCAGTCCTGGAGTTAGTTATGTTAATGGGGGGGTTCAGGGGCGCAGCCCTCCAATGTTGGGGTTCATGGGGCAGAGCCCTCCACATTAAAATGCTTTCTGTGAAAGTGTTTTAAAGTTTTTAGTTTTAAAAAGTCGTACATGTAAAGACATTTGCAGCCTTTATCTTCATATTCTTTATCTTGTGAAGAGGTTTGAAGTGTTGATCTTTAAAGTGTTTTTGTTGTGAGGAGATGTGCCTTTACTTGGTCTTGTTGCTATGGAGTTGTTTGTTGTGTGATGTTTGTTTGTGTGGTAATATGTGCTCCTTTGGTGTGGGTGCCGATCATTCTTCTGTCATGGCTTAGTTGGCAGAGTAGGGTGCTAGGTAGGTAGGTAGGGTTGTTGTTTCGAAGTTCTGCATTGCTTTGTGTCCTGGGTTTGATTCCAGGATTGTTCATCTGTGATAGATTTTGGAGCAATGAAGCTGTATGCTTATTGTATATTTTGGGGGGATTTGTGTAGTTGCTGTTTCGACATTCGGTGTTATGTGTATTCACTGTTTGGGGCTGCACTATTGTGTATTCACTTACATGGTTGGCACTGTGTTTTTTTTTTTTGCCATTATGACATGGAACCAAAAACAATCAAAGGAAACCTGACACACCCATACTATTGGCCATACTCCCCTAGACTCTCACTTACTTGTGATGTAATCCTCATATGCTGGGGGATAGCACAATGAATGCCATTGTTTTCTCCTTCTGGATCTGTTTTCCAGCATCCTCTAGGACCCCTAACCCTGTCACTGAACTAACAGACTTAACCAGTTATCCACCACTGACCCTGGACCACAACATTTTGGTGGACAGCCATGTTGGTTGTGTGAGATCCTGTTGGTGGTGCCAGCCTGACATAGGGGGTTTCCTCTCTCGTTGCTGTAGTTTGGAAGCACATCTTAAAGTAGGTGTACTGGATCTTGTGAACTGAGGGTTAGGGTCACTCACTCAGCTTTTAAATTCATGTCACTGTTCTCACTAATGAATTAAATTCTAATCCTTTATTTATTTAAAGCTTTGGGGTTTAAGCTGTAAATAAATAAATAAAAGTTTAAAGTTATATTCATAAGTGTGGAAACAGTGATGGCCTGGTGGTGCTGAGGGCTGAGGTGCTGGATGTCTTACCCCGTGCTACATTGGAGACCCATGTTTGGGAATGAGCACAGGCCACTGGGGGTCTGCAGGATCGAGCTTTTGGAGGACTGCTCTCCTTCTCCAGGAGGGGGCACAACACCAGTTGGTGAATAACTGGCCTCTAGCAGAGGCTAGGGGCTGGCACGCTGATACTTTGGAAGGGAGAGGAGATGAAGCAGATGCTCGGAGGAGCATGTGCGGACCGTGCACTCTTTCTCCTTGTGGTATCATTGCATGCCTCATCTGGGGGAGAAAATAATGGAGGAGGAGGAAAAGGGTCCTGATGTAGCCGTATGAAGCAGATCTCTGCAGGTGCCTACCCCATTAATTGCAGTAACCTCCAACACTGGATCCATGTGTTCGGTGGGTTGAGGGATTCCCACTGCCCCACCATGGGGTACAAGTCATGGGGAAGCTGGAAGGTAAGCTGTGAGCAGGGTACGGGGCTGGGAGATCAGGCAAGATGTCCCACTGCCAGGGACCAGGAGCATAAATAGATTAACTGCAAAGAAATAAGTGTGGAAACTGACTTGAATTAAAAAGCTGAGGGAGCAACCCCAAGTTCCCATTTTCTCTTTGGGGTGCCAGTGTGCAATTACCCAATCATGCACATGTGGGTCAGCACACATTCAAACTCTGTTGCTTTTTTAGAACAACTAATCAATCAATCAACAACAAGCAATGGGAAACAAAAAAAAGAGAGGAGGGGCCAGAAAAACAGGGTCAAAAGAAGGTGTAAGGAGGGCAACAAGAAAGGAAAGGAAAGGAAAGGAAAATAATCAGTCTTTCTGACTTTGCCCTGTCCATCCTGCTTTAGGGAGGCAGTATAGCACAGTGGTTTAAGGTTCTGAGCTACAAATCTGGTGACATCCAGCAGACCAGACCTGGGTTTGAATCCCACAGCTTCCACTTGCATACTGTGAGACCCTGAGCAAGTCACTTAACTTCCCTGTGCTCCCAGGTCACACCCGTAAAAAAAAAAAAAAATCAGCTTAGTGTGCTACTCCTGGTTAAACAACTAAAAAAAAAATAAAAACCCACAAATGGCCATTCTCAGCAAAGATGTCAACTTTGTACCCTCTTTTAACATTAATGAGTCCCAAATAATGATAGATATATTACGATTTTTCAGAAAAACACATCTAAAGGACTTTTTCTCAGAAGCTAAAATGGATGATGCAAGAACATTAATCACAAGCTTTTCAGAAGAACAGGTGGAGAGCTGGCCTGGTGGTGCTGAAATTGAGGAACTGGATGCCACACCTTGCACCACACCGGCAACCCAGATTCAGGAATAAGCCTCGGTCATTGGTCGTTAGCAATGAGGAAGGCTGGGAGATGGACTGAGCAGCAGCTGAGCTGCTCTGCCTCCTGGGTTTGGACTAAGTCACAGCTGCTAAAAAGTTGCACCCAGGTGGAGGCCTGAGGGCAGTGCAGATGGGAATGGCTTGAATAGGGAGGGTGCCAAGGACTGCTGCATGCACATGCCTCCACATGCACCCGGGCAGCCACGGCAAAAAGGGGAGGGGAGAAAAGTGGAGACTTGGTGCTGGCAGACTCCATGATGGTCAGTAGCACCTGCACAGCCCCCCCAAGTCTAGATGTAGGTCTCTGGGGGGATGGAAAGTCGTTGCTCTTTGCCCTCTGCCCTGCCATGGGGGGGACCCATGGGGGAACTAATGAATGGGTCAGTGGTGAGAATAGGGGACCAGAGACTGAGCCGTTCCAAGGGAGGGGCTGGAGCCATCTTCTAGCCCTGCCAGAAAGGGGAAAAATTGTAGATTAAAAAAAAAAGAACAGGTGGATAACATCCTGAACATGTGTACCCTAGGACTGGAAAATACAACACCCCAACATAAAATGCCCTGGCAGGAATATGATCAAATGTTGAAATAAAGGGCCAACATGGAACACAACCACAACAGACTGATCAAAACCTGTAAAACCTCAAAGCACTGTCTACATTGTATGGTGATAATTTTTCAGATACTACTGGAGTAAACAATGTAAGTAGTGGGGATCGTGAGGAGACTGACAATGTTATAGAGTTATAGAGGAGGGGAGGAGGGTGGCTGCATTACAAGAAGAAAGGAAAAGGCTTTTTTAAGAAACAGTCCATTTTTGTTCCTTGTACTAGTAACAACAGTTTAAGAACTTTTTACATTATAGTTATGTCAGAAGCTACAAAAATAATAGGGAATACCAGCAAGTAAACAAAATACACTAATTTGAGTCTCACAGACTGTAATGCCTTGGAACCTTTAAAAACAAAACAAAAAAAAAACAAAGGGGACTATATTAAGGCCATATGACAAAGGTGGCAACACAGTAATTATGCCAGAATTCCAGTAGGTTGAAATGGTTGAGAATGTGTTATCAGATGGTAAAAAGTATGTACAACTCCAAGGTGAGGCAACTAAAAGTTTTAAAAGCAGAGTTGCATGGGATGTTATTTGGATGCATTGCAAGTAGGGGTGATTACTGAAAATGAATTTGATTTTATATGGACCACCTTCCCTGATCCTGCCTGTACTATGTGGACTCCCTAAAATCCACAAGGACATATGCAAACCTCCAGGGAACCCCACTGTCTCTGGTGTAGGATCTCTAGCAAATAAACTGTCCCAATTTGTAGATTTTCCTCTCATATCTGAAGTGATTAATCTGAAATCCTATCTTGGGTATATTGGGAACGGCCTAGTAAAATGTAATAATTTTTATATGGAACAAACTATTTGTATGGACTTCAATAGATGTAGAATCTCTCTATACTAGCATAAGGCATGAAGATGGTCTACTAGCAATGCAATACTTTTTAAACAAAGCAGAAACCCAAACCTAAAAGACTATTTGCAAATATGTGGTACCACAATGCGTACATGTATGGCCATATGGCCTCATCCTATGTGAGCATTTTTATGGGGCTATGGGAAGAAAAACAATTTTCTCTAAAGGTTTTCCATACGCAGATGACATCACCACCTGGTGTAGGTTTATTGATGATGATGTCATCTGCGTATGGAAAGAAGAGAAAGAGAGGGCACATGGATTCATAGCATGGGCAAATGAAAACAATAGGAACCTAAGATTCTCAACAAGATTTAAAAGGGAAACTGTTGCCTTCCTAGCACTCAGCCTTACAGAGATAAGTGGTGCAAACAGGAACTTTTTAAAAGGAAACTGCCACTAACATGCTACTACAGTGTAACAGTGCACACAGTAAAGCTCTAAAAGATTCTATCCCCAATGGGTAGTGTCTCCACCTGAGGAGAAACTGCAGTGAACAACTGGATTTTGAGATCCAATCCAGTAAGCTACTGCAGTACTTTGATGAGATGGAGTATGACTGAAATGTGTTGGAAAAAGCAAGATGTAAGATGCACACCAAAAGACAAACTCAAGTTGTCAAAAAAACACAAAACAGCTAAAGAGCAACCAGTCATGTTATCGATCGAATACAATGTGGAGCAAGCCACACAGGTTCTATCATTCACAAAAACTAGCTTATTTTGACAAGTGACAGCACAGTCTTGAGCAGTATAGGAATAAAACCCCACATTAGTTATAGGAGAGACATGAACTTAAAAAGCCATCTAGTAAGAGGTCAGTATGTACATACAAAGACCACCACTAATCTGAATTGACTCCCCCAAAACCAGGATCCATTGCTTGCAAACACTGCAACATTTGTAGATTTGCTTCAGTAAGGGATTGTTTTACGCATCCCATAACAGCCACCAAACACACAATAAAAGAATTGATGGCAGTAAAACCAGCTTTGTTGTTTATTCCATCACATGTCCCTGTTGAAAGATTTATGTGGGATGCACAATTCAACCTGTTAAGCAAAGAATGCAGAGAGACATAACACATAGCAAATCTGATAGTCAGATGGGTATGCACTTTATGGAATTCTAGGGGACATCACTGAATGCTTTGAAATGGATGGGAGTGAAACTTGTAAAAAAGGAACCTAGAGAGGAGATTGCCTTAAACTGCTACTACAGAAAGAAGCCACTTGGATTTTCAGACTCAGTCTATAACTAAATGGCTATAATGATAATTTCAATTTGAAACCATTTCTTAGCTCATTAGCTAAGCTTTTTACATGCTAAATAGCTACTATTATTGGTTTCTCTGACAAAAAACACTGTGTCTGCATAATAAATTGTCGAGGCTCAAACAATGCAGAAAGGATGCTACACCTGCTTCTGTAATATACTTGTTCATGCTAAAGGAAAATATATACCGAGTTGTTGGAAATTTATTTTTGAACCCTGTTACAATATGTACAGAAATAATCATCATTAGTCCCCTGATAGACTGAATTTACTTTTATGCTTATGAAAAATTCATTTTTCTCTCCTTATGTTTTCTCTGAGTTTTCTAAGTGGCTCTATGGTGGGATTTGAAAGCACAAACCACTGTGCCATAGTGTACCTGAACACGGAGCGGATTCTCTGACCCTGGGATTTCTTTGATCCATGGAATGCGTGGAACATTAACACAATGAATTGGCAGCACTGTCTTTAGAGAACTTGAAACCAATGAAACCAATGCCACTCAGAGATTAATCATTCATATGGCCTCCATTTATGTATCAGATATTTAGGAGGAACTCTTTGCATTTTTAGTGAACAAGAAAGTGCTGTTATATTCACATATGCACTGTATAAAAATAGACATTAGAAAATATTCTTTGATGGGTCTAATATTGAAATCTGCATGAGGAGCCAAAATCATAACCACAACATCTATAGTACATGTGCCATATTCTATATAATATTAGCTATATTTGGGGATGCAATTGTATAATAATGCACACCAGTGGGGCTGCCAGATGTGGAAGTGAATGTAGAGCTGTGCCGGTGGCCCCTTGAGGGTCAGAGACAGGGTGGGGGCTGGGGGGCGCGAGTGGTGGCTTGAGGTTGCTGGGGCACTACCTGATGGGGTGGGGTTCCACTGGCTACCAAGGATTAGTGTACTGGAATTTTTGTTAACTGGCACCAGGTGTTTAGCATTTGTTTCAAATGTAATTGGTAATGGGTTATCACATGCTATTTTGGTGATGGTATTTAAACAGCTTGCCTTTCCTACCCAGCAGCCACATCCCCCTAAGGGAGCCAGTCATGGGTGAATAGCTGGGGTAGCTTTTTGTTTTTCATTTTCTGTCACCACATTTTGCTGTCAAGTAATGTTCTTGTGTATTTTGTACAATTTGGTGATTTTGGCACCTCATCTTGAAATCATGCTTAAATTGCACAGCCATAGCACCGTCAATGCAGAATAATGAGATTTTATATCATATGAAACTGCCATCTACAAATCTGACAAACTATCTGCTTAAACAATTAATTTCAGCATAGCCCCAACCTGAATGGTGTCTGTGGGATTTCAGTATTATCTATATGGAAATTCTTGGAGTGCTGTGACAGACTGTGAAATAAAAGCAAAAGAAGCCACGGCACACTACCCAGGGATTAATTTGCATTTTTAAAAATTAAAAGTGATGATGAGCAGGGTGGGGGTCCACTAGACACCAGGTATTTTGGGGGATTATTAGGGCCAGTGATTGTCAGGGTTGGGGGTTCCACTAGACACCAAGGATTGTTTTTTTATTATTGGGGTAGGGAATCGGCAGGGTGGGGGTCCACTAGACACAAGGTATTTTAGCCATGTGATTGATGGGGTGGGGGGTTCCACTAGATATCAGGGATATATATATATATTTATGTATATATATATATATATATACACACACACACATGTACACACACATATATCTGTAATATATGTAATAGATAAACCACTCTGAGGTGTGTGGTCATGCTCTGATTTATGCATGCCTTGGTGTGCGTCAACTGCCCAAGGTGTGCGTATATCAGAGCGTGACCGCACACCTCAGAGTGGTTTATCTATCTTATAAAATGTCAAAATTGTTTTGAAGGGGGGTAAAAGTGCAGGTGTGCTGTCATGCTCTGATATATGCACGGTCATGTGATGTGCTTTATACAATTAGAAGTTTGGATTTGGACCACTCCTTTTTTATCCATTTTATAAAAACAAATATATATATATATTTTTTCAAAATGGTCCTGGACACAGAGGACACTTTTGCTTATAGTAGACAACACTTCCTACAAAAGTAGACATCGGTACAGACAGTTACAACATACATAATCAGTACTTGAATGAATCAGACATGTAAAACAAGTGCAAATATAGGCATTTACAGTGCAGCGTATACTGGTTGTAGCTTATACTGTACAAGTGAGGAAAGAAAGGCAGGACATAGTGAAGGGCAGTGGGAAGAAAGGGTATCAGATATATATATATATATATATATATAATATACATATACTATATATATATATATATATATTTTTTTTTTTTAATTGGGAGGGACTGGCAATTGGCGGGGGCACTAGACACCAGGTATAGATCAGGGGTGCTGTCGAGGAGATTCTACATTTGTAACCTCTACTTGCTTTGGGGGTTTTTAAGTGCAGTTTGCACTTAAAAACCCCCAAAGCAAGGCAAAGTCACAAATGGCAAATTCTGGGTAATTTTTGAAAATTACGTGAAGTGCCACACAGGGTGAAATTGCCAACTTCATGGCAATTTCACCCACTAATTAAAACTTTTCTGCATATCTAGTCTGGACACGTAGGAGTGTTTTCTTTTTTTCTGCCAAGTCTGGCGACTGCTACCATGGCCCAGATATTCAAAAGGGTTGCGCATGGCGCAATAGTGTTGCACCATGCACAACCCACTGATGCGCCCAGGTGCGATATTTAAAAGGGAAAAGTGCGCCTGCACAAATCTCGATACACCGGGGTGCATCAGTAATGTATGAAGCACAATTAGAGAGTATACCCATGCATAAACTGCACAGCCCGATATTCAGCCGGGCCATGCAGAGTTATGCAGGCACAACCCCTACCTGCGCCTGCACAACTTTTACGCAAAAAAGGATCGTTGAGGGCCACCCGCCAGGTGAGCTGCCGTGTTGCAGGGCACAACACATCAGCTGCCAGCTGTAGATGTCCCTCGCCAATCCAGTACCCTGCAGCCCGATCGTGGGCATAATAGTAACCCCCGTAGCCCAATCGAGGGCAGCAGAGTAGTCCCCCACAGCAGCCTGATCGCGGGCATAATATAATGTCCCCCCAACTAGCCCGATCGCAGGCATACAGTAACACCCCACCCCGAATAGCCCAATCCGCGGGCATACAGTAACACCCCACCCCGACTAGCCCGATTGTGGGCGGCATCCTCAACCCCATCCAGAATCCTTGGTGATCTAGTGGCCCCACACCCCTCCATACGAGGCCCCACCACACCAACCCCATCAACCCGGCAGAGCAGCAGCACCACCTACCTGCCACCCACCGCCCGCCAACTGACAGCTCAGTAGGGCTGCACGCCATTGGTTCAGAGCATGAGCCAATGGGCATGCAGCCCATACCGTACAAGGCAGTCCGGATATGTGAATGAAGGGGGCGATATTCAAAGAAGTTGCTCAATAGCGCAACTCTGTTGAATATCACCCTGGCCACACCCCAGCACAACTTTTTTGTGCGGCGCAAGGGCTTGCACCACAGAATGGCGCAGTTTGAATATCTGGCCCCATATGTTTTAATCCCATATGCACTCTTTTAAAAAATATTAACAATATGGCAGTTTTTAGTGTGAGCCACTTTTTCCATTGCTGAGCTTGTATCTGCACAGCCCTGATGGAATTTACCATGAGTAGCAGTATGTAAAGTGGGATTACTGTTTGAGAAAACATCTGCTTTTAACACAGACGACAAAGGGAAAAGAGAGAACGTAGGAGTCATTCCACCAATCACAAGACCAGTTACACAAGATCTCTGTGTTTTGCCATGAAATTGACTAACTACTGCTGATGACACTACTGATAGATGTTTATGTCTTGTCTTTACATGTAACCAAGCAGTTGTTGAAGAAAAGGAAAGGAATCTTGTTTACAAGTTGTCTGTAAAGTTAATGGCAGTCAGCATCCTGTTACATATATATCTTTAGGGAACGTCATCACGAAATACCTGAAGGAAAAACACTGGCATCCAGCTTCTGTTGTCTTCCAGGAATTTAAGGAGCTGAGTAATAATGACTCATGACTGATCACAAAAGGCATGGTAGTAACTGAACTCAAGGATATAGCCAGGACAAATTTGGAGTGGGGGAGTCCATTAAATGAAGGTCTAACATTTTAGGGTCAGTTTCCTCAAGCTCTCATGTTCCACTCATCAACTGCTCATCAACAGTACTATCTGTCTGACTTATGACAGATGATGTTAATGTCAGTGTTCAGTTTTAGGACCCCCTTCACCTCTCCTGTTTTGCTCTATAGAGTAGATGCTGGCAGAGTGCTATGGCTGACAGAAGCATGAGATGCAGTGAGTGGGGATGGTATGTCCAACCTGAGTGGGAAGCTGCTGGCATCAGTAAACACAGTCTGATTGACCACAGTGGAGCACAAGTTAGGTTGAGGGCTGAGGGCACCAATGCAGACACATATCACTGACACAGAATATTGAAACTGGCAGTCACAATCACTGGTTAGGAACAACAGAACTTGAAGAAAGTAACTGTAGTTACTTTTATTATTAAACATAATAATTTTGTAGGATTTTTAAATGCTCAAAAAAGAATTCAGCTCAATTCATGTTTAGAGGTGGGCGATGTTAGAAAACTTCACTTCGTGGAGAAATTGGCTAATTTAACAGAATTCGTGAAATTCTCCTTCAAGGCAAAGTTCTACTTTGCCTTTAAGGAAAACTTTGTGAATGGCAAAACTGTGAACTTTGCCTGCAGATTTTGGCTCTGAGATGTAGTTTGCAAAGATCCACGGGACTGGAGGTTATATGGTGTTGCAAAGAGCTGTATTGCCATGCATAGACTGAATTCAGTGCAGCGCAAGGCAGAGACGGTTGGTGTTAAGTGTGGTCTGTGCCTAAAAATCTTTGGAAAGTATTTAAAACAGGCATTTTTTTTTCCAACATATTACTTCATTAAGTCATTAAGTGTCTACTGTGCCTTGTGCCTCTAGATCACCAATTAGTTGTGGTATGTTTTGTGATTTAGTTAGTTTAATGTTGCAGTTTTGTTTTCTGCATTGTGTATTGAGGAAGCACTGTTGGGGGGGAGCTTAGCTGCACCAACTTCTAGAAAGAAAAAAGCAGGTTAGGCGGCCTTTTCTGTCTTAGTAGTAGTACTAGTGCGGTTATAGTCAGTGTTTTGTGTGAATTTATTTTCCTGTTTTCTTTGGTTTGTAGTTTTAGTTCTATAGAACAGTTAGGTGTGTTTTACTGAATTATTTTTTGTCATTGTAGTTTTACTATATTTATTTCATTTGTGTTTATTGATTCATGTACACAGTAATATCGTTATAGTTAACTGAGCTGCTGCATGTTGTGTGTCTCCCCCCCCTTAGTCCATGAAATCCCTGCTGTGCATTGTCTGTGTAAATAAAAAATGCTGGGAGTGTGGGTGCTGCTGGTGCTGCTGGTTCAGGAGGAGCTTGAACTTCAACAGAGGGTGTTTCTGTTTCCACAGGGTGTGCCCATCACCCCACTGTGACACAGGAACTTCCCTTACACCCTCCATGAACTGCTGCCGGCACAGATGGACCACCACCTCCACCATCCCCATTCATCACTTCCATCTGTCTTTCCTTCCACAAGGCCCAGTGATTTGCCATGTAATGGGTACCCATGTGGGTCCTCTGCTGGCCCTGAGGGACATGTTTATTGCATAGGTTGGAAATTATCACACTAACCCTAACCCTAATGTCCCATATGATAACATTGCAGCTTTAACAAGCCATACCTCCACCAGTCTTTGGAGTGAAGGAAGACTCTGTATATCTAAACAAGGATCTCAATGAGTACTACAATAGTTACACCTAATAGCCCTGGAAAAAATTGATGGAGTAAGCACATCACCCCCAAATCACCTCACAGCTTGACCATGGTGCCAAATCCACAATTTAAGTCTGACAATCATCACAAATGCACCAGATATGCATCTCCTCTTGCACTACAACCATACCAAGCTTCAAACAAATTCAACAAATATTGGATGAGTTATGCCTTAAAAACTCAAAAAGGATTAGTTGGTGGAAGTGGAGTGGTATCATTCATTTTGCAAAATTAGTCTCTGCCACATCTGTGGCATCCATGTGGGGATGGTGCTGGGGGGGCAGCAACAAGAGGATTTGTCTGAGAGGTAGCAAAATCTCTGTCTCAGGAACAGCTACATTGTGACCCAACTATGCTTTGGTGTGCCTCAAGGAGATGTTACAGGTGAAGTTGCAAGATGAATTGACCCAACTTTGCCTTGGTATACCCCAAGGAGAAGCTACAGGCAAAGTTTCAAGGTGAAGTTACAAATGGTGAATTTCCTATTAGACAGAAAAACTTTGCAAAGTGATCCACAGGGACGAATTTGGCAACTTCACCTTAACTTCGAGTGCAGATTAAAACTTTGCAACATCTCTATTTATGTTATATGATTTTCAGACACATAATACTGTATAATCAACATAAAGTATTTATTTATTATAACATTTTTACCAGGCTGCATCCTGGATTGTGGAGGGGTATGGAAGATGGTGCAAAAAGAGAAGAAACAAATACTAATTAACAGAGTTACAAACATAAGTCTATACAAGCAACACAGTACATAAAAACAGGGGTTAAACTGGGCCAGAATGCACCAGAGCTGAGTTCCATCACCTCTGACTGCCCTCGGTCATTAGCAGAACACACTGGTGTTTGTTTTCTCTGTCCTTGTAATTCCAACCCTGCATCTGGAACTTTTTCTGACAGACTGAAAAACACCTTCTAAAAAAAACAGTTAAATAGCATACATAAGCATGTACTTTAACCTAAATGGTATTTGTGCACATGCACATTACAGGAGCAGATGTTTTATGTGACTGATTGAGAGGCATCCCACAGTGACTTTTTCTCACCTGGCTTTTGACACCCCCCCCCCCAATTAGCAGGGTGTGTTGATAAGGTACTAGTAGAGACAGAAATAAATGTAAAGGCATGTTGGTTGCAGTTACAGGGTGGGACGTGCAGAGTCTGTGAGATAAAGAATGACATCATGTAACAAGGAGACAGCCTGTGCCAGTCAGGAGACTGAATGGGCAGATTGGTATGCATGTGCGAGAAGTACTGTATACTGGAATAAAGTGTTGCTAAAGATTCTAATGGACCCTCTGTCTTGAATACCACAAAACACAGGGTGAGCCTGTAAAGATTTATCTGTAAAGATTTAAAAGTGCTTCTATGGAGTGAATGAGAGAAATCAAGGCATCTGGGAACTGCATAAAAACAGCAGGTAGATGCCTTTCAACTTTCAGGGTGCACCTCCCGCCATGATGTTGATCATTGACGGGAGGTGATAACAGACTGAATACTTGAGGCCTATGGATAGAGAGACAAGAGTTCAGTCATTTTTGGGAAGGAGCCAGTGCATCTTCTCAAGAAGGATCCAGAGTGATATAAAGCAGTCCACCACCAGCACACGTTGCTGTACTGGGACAGAGACAGAGAAAAAAGAAGGTAGAATTCTGCAACAATTTGTGATTACAGCATCTGCTTTTAAGGTAGGCTCTGGCTTTCAAGTTTTTGTTTTGTTTTTGCTACCGTTTTCAGTATCTAAAACACTTACTTTATTGCAGATGTTTTACATGTGGTTAAGCAGCTGGAGAGCCTCAGTATAGGGTTTGCTGGGGGGGGGATATAATGCATTTTCCATTGCTATATACTTTGTCCGTGAACAAAGTACAAAGTTCTGGTTTGCAGTGCTTATATATTTTGTTATTGTTGCATTGCCTTATCTGTTTGTTTGCTTTTTGAGTAGATAAATAGGATGACATTTTAACAATGAACTACATTTAAATACACTTTTTTTGTGTGTATTTGTGATTTTGTGGTGGGCTTAAAACTTAAAAATAGCAGGGCATGTTAGCTGTTGTTCTATTTTAGATCATCTCTTATATCCTGTCTTCTATAATGCCCCACCCCCATTTTTGAGTTGCTGTAACAACTTTTTTTATATTTGAAATAATAAAAGAAATAATCATTTTTAATATGGCTTGGATGGTCTGGGTTTTCAACAGTACTCTGTTGTTTTTGACCACTGATTGTTTACATACAGTAAATTTTCTTGTAACTAAAATTAACTAGTATGAATCAGACACTGCTTCCTGACCCTATGGCAAAATAGGTGTACAGAAACAGCTGAGAATACTTGTGAAAACCTGGTGCAACTTGAGCTATATTACAAACAGCACATTTTTGTACAGTATTTCAGATGTTAAAGAAAGGGTTAAGGCAGAGTCAAAATCTAGAAAGAAGGATGTTGTAAGTGGCAATCTAAAATGGAATAAAAAGTTCAGGTCGAAATGTTCATCATAACATATACTGCTGCTTTAATATTTTAAGGGATGCCATAATAGGCAGCTTTTAATCACTGGTATTTTTATGTGATGCTATGATGAAACAGCTTTTTAGATTTCCTGTTATTGCCAGCCACACATGTCAGTTTTTCCTTTTTGTAAATTTTCAATGTAATAGTTGTAGTGAGCAATATTCAGTGTTGTATACAGGTCCATTAGCATGACACCTGCAGTATGACTAACTTAATACTGTATTCAATTTTGCTTTACCGCAATCTCTATATTGAAAGAACATTGTGTACAATTTGGTCATCATGGTTTCAATAGAAATCAAATCATGTTGATTTTATCATAAAATGTTCATTCTCTTAATCTGCTGTGACCCTGTTAGCTTGTTTTAACTGCCGTTTGGATGTACTTGCCATTAGAGTTCATTTTTACTGTGTATAATTTAGCCTTTATGTAACTATCCCTGTTGGACTATGTTAACCTGTTGACAGCTACCATTCTCCCTGGACTGCCTGGAAAATGAGATGCTGCATCTAATTGGGTTATCCTGGTTGGAGTAATTTTAAATAAATAAATAAATAAATGGGGAAGTGCAGTGTCTGATGCATATACCAGAACATACCAGTTATGCCATGCTTGTACTGCTTTTATTTCTATATCCATTTTAATTCTTTTGCTTGTATTTTTTTACTTATATTGTGATGCTGTTGCTTTTTGTTATATTATACATCAAGCCATTGTCTATTATGTATTCTGAATTATTTTTTTTTTTGGTCGTCCAAAACAGGACCACCTTGTAAATAAGCATCACTGTATGGAGCCTTTTCTGGGTAAAACAAATGAATGCATGGAATAATACCTACTCTCCCTGCTTAAAATCCTGATGTTCGAGTAAAAACACAGTTTGCTCCAACTGGACCTCCTAGCCCAGGCTCCCCAAGCGGTGATAATTCTTGTTGGCCACTTAGATGGCAACTAAGAAACAAAGTAGTAGGTCTAGCAAGATGAGCCATGCCCATCAGGAGGTGCTTATGCCAAGTCTTTATTGGTTGCTGGTTAAGTTGCAGCCAGAGTACTGAGTGCAGATTTGGAGCAGGATCAGTGTAGCTTAGAAACAATACAGAGAAGGGCAACAAAAACTATTCAAGGTAAGCAGTAAAAAGTCCTTGAAGGAGAGATTGGCAAGCTGGTATTGACTCCTGGAGGCCATTATGACTTTTTCTGTCCTAGTGTTCTATGTTTCTATATTTCAATACTGAGACAAGCTGCAGATTATAGGGATGTTGTTAAACGGAAAGTTAAAGTGGGCTGCTGAAGGTCATCATATACTGTATTAAACTATTGCAATAAGTAGTACTGTATGTGATGATAGGGTTCAAACCCAGCTCTCCAGATTCACATTTCAGTAGCAAAATGAGTAACTGAAGTTGCATTTTTTTTTATGTTCGTCAAACGGTGATGATACAGAGTAGTCTGAGTGAAGGGTGTTTGGATGATATTAATACATTTGTGGTTGACAATTATTTACAACAGTGAAGAAAACATGGCTGCTCAGAAAAGAAAAATCTGAATTCTTTTTGACTGGCCTTGCAAAGATTGCCAGGTAAGCATATATAACTACATATTAATTTGTGTGTGTGTGTGTTCCATTCTGTTCTGCTCTGTACTCACATACTGCACCTAAGGTACAGATTCTATAACATTGGTAAATTAGTGCACACTTGGAGAATCCTAGGTCAAAGGCTAGAAACTACTGACTTTATTCACATCGGTTGCTTCAGTTAGTTTGAGTGCTGGTGACAAGAACTCATGACTTGCAATGCAGTATAATCAGTTTTTGGGACAGTCAGCTGGAATGCTGGTAAGACAGGATTAAGTCAGAAAGGGGAAGGTGAGAGGGTATGATGGTAGGTATGACAGAGGAGCTCACAGAATATGGGAAATAAAGAGGAACCAGGAAGAGTCAGATTGATGATTGCTGCTGGCAGCCCTATTTAACACCTAGTCACTGGTGATTAACAGATACAGAGCAGCTGCTAATGCTCAACACTTGGACACAATCATCCCATTTAACTGGAATTTCTGGGAATCCCAGTCCCTATTAAGCAGCAATACATTACATTGGATATTATTGCCGCTTAATTGGTTCCCAGTGGGACATCCAATAAAGAAGACATCCTGATTATCCACATCCTAATTAAGTGGCTTGGACTGTACTTGTATTACATACACTCGTAGAGGCACATACTATTCATCATTTAGTTTTACTTTAGTACTCTTTCCCCACCTTATTGGATGGCATTGCCTCAATCATAGACTAGAACTATCTGTCCATGATGCAATGAGGACTTGCACTGAAGTAAATAACTTCAAGAATTACATGGATAAACTGAATATAGTTTACAGCCAGTCTCCAAAAAATATTTCTTGGTAGCAGCAACCTCTGCCAGGGTAGTTCCTTTTGAAGGTTTCATGAGAAAGTATTAAATGGTTCCAGAGTTATCAGGATTTATGTGTTTTTTTTCTGAGCATGCTCAGCATATTTCCTTATGGAATGGGGTAAGTATAATGCCCAAAGACCCCAAAGCACACCACAACACTTGTCAATGTCTACAGGGTAGGGTGAGGTAAAATGCCGTGAGCATTATAGCTGATGACCCAAAGGCACACCCCCAATGCCTGGCAGTCTCTGCAGGGTGGGGGTGGGGTTGGTGTCACTTCAGTACTTCACTGCCATTCCTATTATTCATCTCTAACTCCTGCACTACCAATGCCAATGCCAGCGACACAGCATTTGGCACTTACAAATGCTTGTTTAATGTTTGTTCACCAAATTTTCAACATGGTCTTTTTGGAACCCCACCTCAAGAACAAGTGTGACAGAATTTTTCAAATCTGGCTCAAAAGGTGATTTAATGATTGCTGTGCAATATCACCTTTTGGGTGGGATTTGAAAAGTTCACCTACCGGGTTCATGAGGTGTAGTCATAAGAAGGCTATGTTGAACATTTGGTGTAAATTATGTTAAAATGACCAAGTTATGAGTGAATGTTTAAATATTTCAATGTTCACTCATACCTTTGCTAATTTGTAAGATTTTTCCACCAAACATTAAACATGGCCTTTCTGATACTCCACCTCATGAACAAGGCATCTGAAAATTTTCAAATCCACACCAAGAGGTGGTTTAGCAGTTTCTGTGTGAAATCACATTGTGGGTGGGATTTGAACAGTTTCACCTACCTTGTTTAGGAGGTGGGGCTATAAAAAAAACAATGTTGAAAATGTGGTGTAAAAATATAGTAAAATGACCAAGTTATGAGTGAACATTGAAATATTTCAATGTTCACTCATAACTTCTCAAATGTTTAATATTTAGACTCTAAACTCTCAGCATAGCCATTTTTTTCACACCACCTTAGAAATGTGACAAGTGTCATTTTCAAATCCTGGACCAGATCTGTTTTTGCACATGTGGTGCAAAGTGACATTTTTGGCAAGTATTCTATAAATGCCACATATCAGGTGTATAGGAAGGAGTCCTAAAATTACTATCTTGAAAATTTGGGGTCAAAATAAAAAAAAAAAAGAAATGCATGTAGAACCCACCTTTACCACAGTGAGTAGTTCTTTGTGATTCCAGTGCCAGTGAGCTGAGTTCAGGGGGCCAGCTCAGTGACCCATCTGGATGGGCTGAGGCTATGAAGGAAAGCACTGTCATGTGACACAACCCGCAGCCTGGGAAGGGTGGGTGTAGGGTTGCTGGCATGGGCCTAAGTACCATATAGTGAAGAGAATTCTTTCTTGCACCTCTGCACCTGTGAGTGCCAGAGGGCTCTGTGATTCAGCTGAGAGATGGATTCTTTGCTCTGTGCTTCTGTGTTTGTGGCCACATGGACGCACAGGATCCAGATGGCCCTGTGCTTCTACAGTCCAGCAGAGAGTCCCGTGAATTCTTAACATCTGTTGCTGCATGGAAGTGCAAGACCCTGCACTTCTGTAGGTGGATGGAGTTTTCCTTTGACATGGGGCCCAAAGTGTCCTCCACTTCTGCATCTGTTCATGCAGGTCCCAAAGTGCCTGCGTGAATGCATATACAATTCAACTATCTCAAAAAAAAAGGACATTCTTTGGAAAAAAACTTCATTGCTGCACCAGTTGGGTTCAACTTAACATAAAAAAGTAGGAAAATGTGATGTTAGTGTTTCCAACCCTAACTCCCCACTCACATCCCCCAAATAGCAAAAGGACAAAACATTAGTGTTTTGTGTCTCCAGAGTCTCAGCAAATCTGTGTGTGTGTGTGTGTGTGTGTGTGTGAGGAGGTTCTTCCTTGGGGTTGTCAACCCTAATGCCCACCCTCTCCCTTGAGCAAACAAGGTCAAATGAGATTTATTTTCTTCACACAGGATCTGTAAGGCTCTGCGTGAAGAAACCTACAACAGATTCTGTTGGTAACGTGGTGAGACAAATTTCTCTACCTTTGAAGAGAGTATCACTGTGAGGCAGTGGCTTGGAGCAGGCTATAGGCTGGGGGAAGGGTAAGAATTAGGGTTAACAACCCCCAAGAAAGACCCCACGTCTGATTTGTCAAGACTCCAGAGACCAAAACCACTAATGTTTTCCTTTTGCTGCTTGGGGGTAGGGAGAATGGTTAGAAACCATACACCACATTTCGACTTTTGTGGTGTTAAGTTGAAACCCTAACTGGTACATTAATGCAGTTTTTCACAAATAATATATATATATATATATATATATATATATATATAGAGAGAGAGAGAGAGAGAGAGAGAGAGAGGTAGGTAGGTAGGTAGATGGATGAGATATGCTATGGCCTTACTGAAAATCTTTGTTATTTTCCCCCAAATGCTGTTGGACCTGATGACATCACCATTGGTGGAGCCATGAGTGATGTCAGAGGTCAAACAGACAGAGGGGGGAAAATACCATAGATATTTTCAGAAGAACCATAGCACATTCGATTAACGCCATGCCCTTTAATTTTGCAGTATTTCTGGTGTTCTTTTTGTTTAGTTCCTTACTTTATATCTTTTATATTGGTATTTTTACAGCTTGAGTGAGCAAGCACAGGGGTCTTGTTAACTTGCAGTAGCACTGGTCAGGAGAAAAAGCAGCGTCATTGCGTCAGCACTTTGGTTGACATGTATTTGTGGCCTGCATGTTCTCTGAGCAGGAGTGTCCTATATTGTGGCATGCAGTCGGAGCAGGCTGTAAGGCGGTATAGGGCTGGGGAGAGTGGAGGTCTATGAGCACAGGGCAGGAGTGCGGGTCAAGAGTTCAAAAAATTATGTACAACTGGCAGTCCTTCAGTGGTGATGAGGAGTGTTTGCGACCTGGAGGGAGTTCTTGCCTTTGAACAAAAAAAAAAAAGATAACTTGGAGAAGCTGTTTATGCTGAAGGGCCAAATGTATCTGGAAGTGCCAGTAACACTGATGGCCGATGCTGGCATGTGAGTCAGGTGCAAGAGTTTGAAAGTAAAAGTGTGCTCACTATGCTGGCTTCAGACAATCTGGATCTACAGTGACAATATTTTTGCCACTATGGAGAGAGAGTGAAAATATCACGATATTCTCACTCTAGACCCCTATAGTGGTAAAACTATAACTGATATTTGCCAACATTTATCCTCACTGGTATAGCATGATAATAGATGGATAGATAGATAGATAGATAGATAGATAGATAGATAGATAGATAGGTAGATTGACAGACAGACAAACATATTTTAGGGGCATGGTACATGAGGTTCTTTGTTTAAACCCATGTTTTCAAATACTTATAATATGGCCATCTTAAAAACTAGGACTATGACATTTGGCATGCATCATTTTAGTTCTGGGGCATACTAATGTGTTAAGTTTTATAGAACTCTGTCCTTTTTTGATTTATCATGTATTGTAGCATGTTATTGTGCAAACATTTTTACCAATGGATAGAGAAAAAAACTACAAAGAGTTAAGTTATGTGTCTTACAGGTTTGTTAAAGGGGACCAGTCAGCAGAAAGGGCCCACACCAAGTATGGAGCTGGTATGAATGTGCATTTTGTGTGCAAAAACATTTTGGTTCACTCATTGTTTACTGTAGTATAGTAGATTGCATCAGACTAATTTTGCTTAGATCAAGGCTGACATCTTCTGTTACTACAAATCCCAGAATCCCCTGCAGCATACCTCTCAACTGTCCCAGAATTTCTGGGACTTCACAAATTTAGACTGCTTGTCCTGCAGTCATGAATTAATTGCTTCTGTCACTGATTTTTTGAATGCCAGTGTGTTGTTCAACCCTTAAGCTACCAACAAAATTAGCATGTCTAGGAATTCTGGACTGGTATATTAGTCAGTAACACAGGTTAAACTAAACAGATAACAGCAGTCTGGAGGAGGCAACCCAACTGCTCCCCCCTGCATTCCACAAGATTAGTTTCTAGAATGAAACTGAGACACACACACACACACACACACACACACACACACACACACACACACAATTGCTTTCCAATACAGTATATTTCTGTTCAGAACTGCACTGAGCCTATAAGTCATTTTTCCCAATAGAAGCATTTTTTTAAGTACTAGTTACATTTCTGTTATTGTTCCATCTATAGTAATCCAATCTATAGTGGTGCCACTAGTCGGTTAAACTCATGGCCGCTGTGACAGGCATGGTGTGCTGGATTTGTGTTTACAAGGACTTGTCACAAGAATAAATCTTGTCTTGATCTGGGATCATTTATTAGTGCTGGTTTCTTTGGATTAGTATTATTGGAATTCATTTTGCAGAAAAGTATTGGAGCTGCTTTTAATTGACACGACATTGTTCCATCTATTCAGGTCTTTTAGGAACCTCAGTGGGTAGTTTTGCTTTACACTCTGGTGTTAAGTGTTAGTTTAGAACTGTATGATGTAGTTCATGTCCCTCTCAGCCACAGAGTTCTATGGTAGAACATGAATGCATTGTGACAACAGAAAGAGTAGAACAAGAACATAAACTACATCATACAATTCTAAAGTGTTTTTTTTTTTACCAGCAGCATGTAAATCAGAAATACCCACTAGGATAGCTGAAAAGCCTAGATATCTACAGCAAAAACACAATTTGAAGTAATATTTAAAAAAACTGCTTCTACTAGGGGAAAAATAACCTATAGATTCAGTGCAGTTCTCCTTTAAGTCTGGAAAGTAATAACAGTGGATCCTTAAAAAGCCTGGAAATTAACTTAACAATGGATCCTAAAAAAAATTTCATTAGAAGTGCTTTTGTTCGACTTTAGTTTCAAGTATGTAAATGAAGATAAATTACAGCATAAACATGCAGAACATTGGACTGTGTTTTATTATGCCATTTGATATTATGTAACTGAATTAGACATTTAAAAAGCATAAACTAAAGGTACTTTACATATGTACAGTACTACATTGTGTGATGTACATGTCATGTGATGACCCTGTGCCGCACTGAGTAAAATATGGTGTCCCTGATTTTGGTCTTTTGTCCCTGACTTTTTACAAGTACATCCCCTCTTAATACAGCACACTTGCTGTGTAAATACTAGATGCAAGAAGAGAGAAATACAGAGTGAACCTCCCTCACCATCTAAAGCATTTCCAATGTATTTCTCTCATTCTATCACTACTCAAAAGTGCTTCAAAACCACACCCTAAAGTGAAAACATGCTAAAAACTATTTTCTTCTAACTTCATTTTTGCATGCATTTATGCACCACTACAGTAATTAAAACCTCCTTCTTTCTTTTGAGAATATATAGCAGGGAACAGCACTTAGATTTTTACTGAGCATATTTTACTATACAACAGTACAGACTTACATAGAAACATAGACTTTGATGGCAGATAAGGACCGCTTGGCCCATCTAGTCTGCCCATTTCCCTACCTACAGGATAGGCTGCAGATCCTAGTTAACCAACAGCCTATTTCTTCCTACCCCCCCCAACAAGAATTGCCTTTTGTCTGTCCTATGCAGACTGTTTTATTTAACTTTCATTTCACATCTATCTCCTCTTTCTTAGAAAAGAAACAAGTTGAAATTGTTCATTTAGTCCTGGTGGATATGCTGTTTTCAACTTATACTGCTAGAAAATGTCTCTACACATTAATTCATTATTCAGGTACCCTCCCCTTTCTGTCATTCTTACATGTTCCAAACACAGAAAGAGGAAGGAAAGTTCCGTCCTACCCATTTGTGCAACATGTGCTGCAAGGACATTATTCAGATTCCTCTGTTTTATGCACCTCAAATGTATCAGAACTAGTTCTTTAAATGTCCTCACTATTTTTCCCACATAGTATTTTCCACATGCGCAAGTGACTAAATATACCACTGTCTCAGTTCTGCGTGTAATCAAAGATTTTACCAAATGCTTTTTTTCCATCTGCGGTAGGCATAAAACAGAGGAATCAGAACAATGTCCTTGCAGCAAGAGTTGCACAAATGGGTAAGACAGAACATTCCTTCCTTTTTCTGGGTTTGGAACATGTAAGAATGACAGAAATCAAATCAAATCAAATTTTATTTTAATGCTGTTTTCTAAAAACCAAAGCGCATACACAATACAATATCAAATTAAACATACACAATTTAATATAAAATCAAATATATGATCAAAAAAAGATATAAAGATAAAAAGACAGCAACAGTAAAACTAAATATTGTCACCAAAAAGGGGAAGGGGACCTGGATAATGAGTTAATGTGTAGAGAAGCTGTCTGGCAGTATAAGTTGAAAACATCATATCCACCAGGACTAAATGAACAATTTCAACTTGCTCCTTTTCTGAGAAAGAGGAGATAGATGGGGAATGAAAGTTTAACAAAACAGTCTGTACTGTTGTATAGTAAAATATCCTCAGTAAAAATCTAAGTGCTGTTCCCTGTAATATAATCTCAAAAGAAAGAAGGAGGCTTTAACTAATGTAGTGGTGTCTAAATGCATGCAGAAATGAAGTTAGAAGGAAAACATTTGTAGCATGTTTTCACTTTAGGGTGTGGTTCTGAAGCACTTTTGAGTAGAGGATGCAAGGAGATATATAGGATAGTGCATGGGGAACGGTTGACAACAGGGCCATTCTTTCACCGAGTTGGCACTATGACTCACGGATTACCTCGAGTGCAGCTCGAGAGGGTAATCTGTGTCATAGTGCCATAGTGAAAAGAATACCCTGTCTTGTTCAACTGTTCCCATGCACCTTTCTTTATAGTGTATGGTGGAACGCTGCGTTTTTGGGGAAAAAACAGTTACTAGAAGGAAAACATTATTTACATTGTGAGCGCTTTCACGCTAACCATTAGTACTGCCCCCATATTGCTGCTTTAGCCGTGTGTCCTGTCTATGGAGTGAGCTCTAACTGTCAAATGCTGCTCGAGGACACAGTGTGACGTTCGCAGTACAGTAGAAAACATCATTCTGTTGTACTGCGAACGTCACTAGTGTGTGACTACGAGGTTTCGAAAACTATCGATTTCGGTGGAGGACGACGTTCCACCATACACTATAAATACATTGGAAATGCCTGAGATGGTGAGGGAGGTTCATGCTGTATTTCTCTATTATTGCATGTAGTATTTACACAGCAAGTGTGTAGTTGTATTAAGAGTGGATGTACTTGTAAAAGACCACATCGGAGTGCAATAGCAATGATTGTAAAATAAATTAGAAACACCTAAGCATGGTTAGCGTATGTCAATTAAGATTTGTTTCCTATTGGTGAGTTTATAAAATGTGATGAAAAAGAGGAGCCTTGAAATTGCAAGTGGGCTTTATATCCCATTAGCATCTTGATAAAGAGCTGTAGTAGTCTTGAAATGTTGCTGTGAGGGGGTACTGCTTTACATGTATACGGTGTGCTGTGTGCCTTTTAAAAGCATCTTCTATTATTAAAAAGAAGCTTTTTTATCATGACCAAATGAATCGGTTGTTTTCTTTTCTCCCTGGGCTGAGTGGCCACTTGTAGAGAAAAAGTGCCATGTGGAAGTGTTGTTTAAGTTGGCACCACCCTAATATCCTGAGCTGTCTTGTTGCTTTTCTTTTGTCAGTTGGTAATTCAACTTGTTTGAAGTGAGCTTGGATGAGGGAGAATACATTGGATGTGGAAGAAAGATGGCACATTCTAGCACAACACTTATAGCAACCGTAAGTAGCACCCCCCTCCCCCATTTTTGGCTCACAACCCAGCATAGTACCTGTAGACAACAGGTTAGAAAATGAAGTAGAGCCTGTCACTGCAAAAGGCCTGTTTGAACAGTTGTTCTATCAATGGGGTGAAAATAATCCACTCTTGGAAGAATTTCAGGGTGTAAATATGAGACAGAAGAAATGACAGTGGGTAACGATCCAGCTATCAATGTAAAACAAGCACACTTTAAACTGGAAAAAAACAGCCCTCAAGATCAGATGTCTGTTTTGGCAAAGGGTAACATTAAAAGCCTATAAAAAAGTAAATAGACTACCAAGAGGGCTGCGGTTTGTGAAACAACCAATGTTTGGTCTAAACAGGAAACAATTCTTGAAAAACTGACAAATTCACTTGTTAACATCTGGAGCTGGTCTGATAGACATCATACTTAAAGATGCAGCAGAACAAGAGAGTGAAATAAAACAAGTTATGGAAGGAAATGAAGCAAACTTTAAAAGTATTTGTGACCACCCTGATTTCAAAGCATGGGAAGACAGATTAAAAATAAGCATAAAACAACAGGATGAGAAGATAAAGAAAATTAAAATGTGAAAGTTTGAAAGAGACAGGAGACTATGAACTGGGGAATATTTTTGAATGGGGTAAGAATAGAGAACTACCAAGGTCAATCCTGAAAAGAGTAACCACTGAGAAAGATACATACACCAGCGCATCAGGTTCAGCATCAGAAGAAAATGAAAATATTGAAAATGTGGATGTAAATAAACTGCAGTAGCAGTTTTTAACATGGGCCCCAGAAACCAGCACAGAGAATCCAATGGAACTGAACTGACAGGCCTCAGAAAATGTACAAGTAGTAACATTCACTATAGTACCCCCCAACAAACAGATGCTGGCAACTCAAATACAAATACAACAACAGGTACCCCAGGGAGGAGGAAGCTGTGTTTTCCAAATTACCAGTTCTTCCCTAGATGGCACTCAGATGCTGTCCTCATTTAATGAGGTTCAATGATGAAAGACAAGGAGGGGAAGTAGAGGGAAAGGAAGGAGGAGGCAAGGACAACAAATGGCAATACAACATAAGAGGTGATTTTAACCCCACAAGATCTCGATACAGAGTCAGGAGGAGGGGGAGAGAAGGCCAGAACAACAGGATGAGAAGAGGGAGATGAATCCATCTGATAATTCAACTGAAAATGTAGAACAAGAGATGCTGGTGATAACATTTCTAAGTATATACTTAGTGATTTGGAGCAACAGGTTCCAAATAAAGGATTGTCATTTGTACTGACTTGCCCCATAAAAGAGTTTGAAACAGTAGTTGATCTGCATGTGTTTGCACATATATAGAATAGGATATGGTTGCCCATACACAACAAGGCTATGTTGCCATCAAGGGGATGTGATGACATCACACAGACCTCAAGAACGAAGCTCGAGAGGTCCTTGTGATGGAATCACATCCCCAAGATGGCAACAAAGCCTTGTTGTGTTTGGGCAACCACATTCTATTTCATATAGTGTATGGTTCCCCAAAATGTAGGATGTTTAACTTTTTACAAGGTTCATACATTGTGAATATTCTCCCACTCACTTGCCTGCTCCCGGTCCCTGCTGCAGTCCCCATCCAGTTCCAACACCGCAGATACCGGTGCTTCACTGCTTCCTGCGGTCCTGCTCAGTTCTGACCCAGATAATTGATGGCAAAATAAATAAAAAAACTGACAAACTGATAGTTTGGCAACACGGAGCCGAGTATAGCAGTCCGTGTCTCAAACTGTCTCAGTGACTGGCACTACCAACTGCTTGTTAAGCACCTCCGCCATTTTAGATCACATTTTTTTATCAGCTCTGTTTTCAGTCAGTCATGTAGCAGCTCAAGGCTCAAACGTTGTTGTGCTATCGATCTGATGTCAGAACGATGGTACAGCTTTTTTGACCTTTTAACTGTCCTACAACAACATTTGGGAAGCCACTGTTTTCCATCTAAAATAAACCCTAACCATGTACTATAAACTTAATCTACACACAGCTTTTAACAATAAAAACAGAGAAAGAGAAGACCCTAGTGGAAATGAGCATCCTTATGTTGATGACAGAAATGAAGAGAGTCTTTTGGAACAGGAGAGAATGCCAAAGTGGAAGAAAAATCAGTTTATATACCAGCAATGAATCCAACAGTTCAGACTTTTTTGATAGCATGTGTGATGGAGGTGGAGGAAATATGTAACCAATCACTTTGGAAAGGTCAAAGAAATCTGACATATGAAGAGCAAGAAGCTCTGAAAGGGCTACAACAGGTGGAATCCATCACCATCAAGCCCGCAGATAAGCGAGGGATTGGTGGTGATGGAAAAAGTTAAGTACATAGAGCTTATGCTGGAACTGAGGGTCACGTGATGAGCTAGAGGAGAGAGGATGTCCTGAGTGTAGCTCCCGGGCCCTCGCCAGCTTAATTTATCCTTAAACTAATAGCAAGGGCTCAACCTTGTAATCCAGTTAAGTGGGGAAGTTTCCCTAAGCTTCTCTGCCTCTCGAATGAAAAGAAAGGAGCAGATAGGAAGTAATTTGCCTGGTTTGGTGGTGATCAGAAGAGGCCTAGCAGAATGGCTGAGATGGAGTGTGGAGCATCAGAGCCCTTGTCGGCTCGGGTTCTGGCAGTGAAACGCCAGAAACCCCTTTCGCCTGTGCCAGAGGATCAGGATAATGAAGAGAGTGTGGAAGGGGGAGAGAAAGTGAAAGCAGATGACATTCTGGAGATCAAACAGTTGCTGCAGGGTTTGGTCGTGGATTTTTCAACCGTAAAGCTGACGTTGAATGCGCTGGCAAGAAGAATGGGAGATTTGGAGGCCAGAATTTCGTCGCAGGAGAAGAAATCTACAGGGATAGAGCAAGAAGTGGTGGTGCTTAGAAAGCAAGATAAAAAGCTGGAAGATCGTATGAAGGACCAAGAGTCGCGTAGCAGAAGAAATAATTTAATCATGGCAGGGCTCCCTGAAAAAACGGAGGTGGTGGACTGTGTAACTTTTATGCAGGATCTGCTGATGAAGCTGTTAGGCCGGACTCCATATGGGGAGGCATACAATTTGGAAAGAGCGCATTGGGCACTCAGAAGACCCCCCCCTCCCCGGGAGCTCGCCTGAGGGTATTAATCATGAGGTTTCTCAATTATAAACAAAAAGCCTTTGTTCTAAGTAAAGCTAAGCAGTCCAAAAACCTACAGTGGAATGGGGCGACTTTGTGGCTGTTCCAGGACCAAACTCCTTCCATAAGAGATTGACAAAAAGAATACTTGGACATTAAAAAGAAGCTCTGTCTGGCAGGGATCAAGTTCCAGATGCAGTATCCAGCGATCCTAATTGTGAAGCTCCAAATGGGGGACAAAAAATACCTAACAGCGTGGGATGCGTTGGAGGGTTTGAGATTTGAGCTTCCAACGCTATTCAAATCTCCGACCTGATGGGCTTGGTAATGGTATTGGGAAAATTTAACTAATCTGGACAAGATACAGGAAATATGGAAATGTTAAGCGCTGACTGAAATTATTAAGGGTGGTTAAGGCAAACAAATGGTTGAATATATTTTTGAGTTAAGACAGCTCTGGGAAATGAATGGGAGAAAGAGGTACTGAGATTCACAGGGAGGCAATGGGGACAGGGTTTTGGTTGGTAAATTGTAAGGGAGGCCTCCTTTTCCAGGGCTTATATGAGCTGCAGTGAAGCAATTTGAGGGTGCAGCCACTAGAGGGCAGACGTGATTTTGTTTAAGTAAATAATTGAGTTTATGATGGAGGGGGAGAGGTTTGTCTAAAACAGAAAATTTCAGAAACAAAGGTGGAAGGTTTATGTTAGGGGTATGGAACCCCAGGGGTGATAAATATTCAGTTGGGGCACAGGGGGCGCAGCAGTGACTAATTTTTAGGTAACTTCACTTGTTGGGTAAGGTGGGGCTCTCGTATAGCAGACTAGCCTTCGCATCCCGAACAGTGGTAGGGAGGGGGGGGCGAAGGAAAAGGAAGCTGTTTCTGGGGTAATTAATGGGAGCGACTGCATGAGTTGGCTGCCTTGGTAGTACAGGGGAAAGGGGAATATTCGGCAAGGGAGAGGGTCATTTGGTGGGGGGGGAGTGCTGGTATAGGGATAAGATGGATAAGCGCCAGCGAAGGGTGTTATGACAGCAAACCCCCCAGTATTTATTAGGGCATGGTGAAGGACCACCAGGCAGAATAGCTTGATACAGATATAAACTGGGGATCATCAGTATCAGGAACGATCTCCCTCTGGTCAATGGGGGTTGGGAGAAGGTGAGTGAGGAGAAGTAAAATCGAGGGGAAATAAAAGAGTGGGAAAGAGAGTATTTCTTTTGTTTTCCTTGGGATTCTTGGTATGTGAGCTTGAGGAGGGTCTAGGGGGCACTCAGGAACTGGCTCAGTCATGGATCGTCAATGTTTTAGGAGGCGATCATAGGATCGGGAAGGGGAAGGGGGAGGGTGGGGTACAAGAAAAGAGAGAGAGAGTCCACCCACTGGGAGCAAGATATTGGCAGATCGTAGTGAGGCAATAAATACAGGAATGTATGTGTATAATGTCAAAAATTAAAATTATTTCTTGGAATGTAAAAGGTCTTAGGAGTAAGAGAAAAAGAATGGCGATTCTGAGACACATTCATTGACTGGGGGCACACATTGTGACTTTGCAGGAGACTGATCTTTTAACAGAGGAACTGGATCTGTTAAAAAGAATGTGAGTGGGTCAAGTGTTTGGAATGGGGAATACAACAGCCTCGGGAGGAGTAGCCATATTAGTGGGGAAGATATTTATTTATTTATTTAGCTTTTGTTAACCAGGTAAGTACACTAGACAAGCCAATTTGCCTATTTTCAGGTACGGCCTGGGAGAGTACAGGAAATTACATACTTACACACTTGGGACAACATGGTACATAATTAGGAACAGGTTACACATCATGAGACTACAAGGTAAGATTACACATCACATAATTAGGAACAGGTTACACGTCATGAGACTACAAGGTAAGATTACACATAATGAGACTACCAGGTAAGATTACCTAGTGAGATTACATACTTACACACTTGTGAGCATGGTACATAATTAGGTACTGATTACAGTTAGCCAAAAGACGAAACTCACATGTCACCTGCAAACCCCATAATGTAAATGGATATGCAAGGTACAAGGCATATGAGGCACATATAGTTAGAGTTGTAGTAGTAGGATAAGCGGTGCATCAGTTATGGAGCAGTACAGAAATACTACATCTTAAGGGCCGGTTGTTTTGTATGGGTGCAAGTGCTGACATATGTCACAGGGGTTTTTGACACCCACAGGCTGATGCAATTATAAGATGGCTCCATAGGGAAGAGCACAGGCTGCTCTGCGAAGGTGCAGCACGGACCTGGGTTGGGAAGGTGTTCCAAAGTTTGGGGGCACATTCTGCGAAGTCTCTTTCACCCATTTGGGTCCTAGTCACAGGTACTTTGAGTGTGGCAGACCCCTGAGACCTTAGGTGATATGACGAGGGGGTAGTTGGGTCAGCAAGCTTGCCACCCCAGAGGGGTACCCGTGTTGAGGACCTTTCCAGTGAAGCAGCCAAGGACAAAGTCAATGTGCTTTGTGGCCGAGAGCCAGTTTAGCTTATTGTAGAGCTCACAGTGATGAGTGAGCTAGGAGGCCGATAGGGCAAAGCGGCAAACATTGTTATAAGTCATTGACCGCCTGGAGAGATGGGCCTTGGTGGTGCTAGCAAACAGCAGGAGCCCATAACACAAAGAGGGTAGAAGCATCCCTCTTGCAAGGGCAACGTGCGCAGCCGGTGTGAGGTTGTTTTTTGCCCTGTAGGCCAGACCCAGTTTGCAGTTGACTGTTTTACATATCCTCTGAATATGAAGGCCAAGGTCAAGCTGTGGATCCAGCGTTACTCCCAGGTATTTGAAGTTGTCCGTGATTGGGATTGGGACATCTCCCTTACCGGATACACAGAACGGCACTCGAGAGGCCTTAATCTTAGCCCGGGACCCAAAGAGCATGGTCTGGGTTTTTTCTAGGTTAAGGACAAGCTTGTGGTTCAGGATCTATGCCTGAATGTTTTTTAGGTCTTCACTCAGGTATTGATTGATGACCCACACCTCAAGGGAGTGAGACAGGATAACCAGATCGTCTGCGTAGAGAATTGGTTTACAGTAGGCAGCGGTTTCGGGGAGATTATTAATAAAAATGGAGAAGAGCATTGGTCCAAGGATGGAGCCTTGGGGGACCCCCATTGTTACTGGGATGGGACCGGAAAGCTCTTTGCCAAATTTGACCCGCTGCGTTCTATCATGTAGGTAGTTGTCAAACCAGCTAAGAGCGGTAGTGTAAAGACCAATTGCTCTAAGCTGAGTTGACAGCCTGGCATGGTCGACCAGGTCAAATGCCTTCGAGAGGTCAATGAAGAGGGCCCCCGAGAGTTTACTCTGGTCCATGGCCTCCCTAATCCATGATGAAACAGTAACTAGGGCTGATGAAGTACCATGCCCCTTCCTGAATCCATGCTGTACAGGAGTCACTATGTCATGCACCTGTAAGTACTCTGAGAGTTGCCCTGCCACAACTTTCTCCAGAAGTTTGCTAGCCGCCGACAGGATGGATATGGGGTGATAGTTCTCTATCAGTTTAGGGTTCCCCTGTTTGAGGATTGGGACTACCCTGGCAACCTTCCATATGTCTGGGATAACTCCAGTTGCCAGGGACAGATTGAAAATGTGTGCCACCAGAGGTGCCAGCCAGGGAGCACCAAGACTGAGGAGCTTAGGTTCTAAGCCATCTTGTCCAGCACTTGAATAGGGGAGAGTCCAGCTAGCAGTTTCTGCACCTCTTGAGCCACCACTGCCCTGAACAGAAAGGGCAGGCGGGGTGAAGATGGTGCTGTGGACTGATTGCCACTGACACCATCATCATTTGGGAATGACGAGGTGTACTCCGACAGATCCGAAAAATAGTGGTTGAAGGAGATGGCGATGGTTTCCGAGTTGTTACAGCTGGAACCATCAATTATCATATCAGTGGACTCAGTGCTCTGCGTACCACTCACAATGTGTTTAATGTTCCTCCAGAACCTTCTAGGATCCCTAGCCGAGTTCAGTAAAGCAGATTTTCAAAATTCACTCTTGGCAATCCTAATGTTCTTTTTGTATTCATTTCTGAGTTGCCTGTATCTCAAAAAGATAGCTTGGTCAGCTGTGGCCTTGAACTTGGCCCAGCACTTATCTCTAGTGTTGAGGAGGGCCAGGAGACTACCATGAAGCCATTTAGTAGCCATTCACCTCACCCTCCTTCTGATGAGGGGTGCATGTTTCTCCTGCAGGGCCCTTAATGAGATAAGAAAGTGGCCAACAGCAGATGCGGGATCCTTACCATTCCAAACTGCCGCCCAATCTGTGTACTTGATGTCATTATGAAAGGAGGACAGATCAAACTTGGAGTAGTCTCTGATCTGGATAATTTTATGGGGAATTTTTTGAAGTGGTATCCTCCAGACACAGTACACCGGGGAGTGGTCAGAGATAGAATCTGGTAGGATACCTGACGAGCTGATCCTATCAGGTCTATTTGTGAAGATCCAGTCCAGAAGGGAGCCCTTACCACCACTTGTAGGGCATCTGGTAGGATCCTTGACAATCTGTGTCAGAGAGAGACTGGCAAGTGACAGTTCAAAGGCTTTAGTGTTGCCACCCAGCCAATTTAGGTTGAGGTCACCCAGAATGATTAGCTCATTCTGCCGTGTTACTGCACCAAGTGCACCAAGGAGGCCAGTCAGTCCCTCTACGCCTCCTTTTGGAGGATTGTATGTATATACAATGTGAATCTTTTTTGTCATCCCTAGTAACAGTACCGTATGCAGAGCCTCACAGGGGGACTGCATGGTCTGTTGATCAGGGAGGATGGACAGGTTAAGATGGTTCCTGTAGTAGACCAGGATACCACCACCTCTCTTACTTCCCGGATGATCATGGCAGATGAGGTCATAACCAAGGAGGGCACATACTGAGCTGGGGGTGGAAAGCTTCAGCCAGGTTTCTGTAATTCCAAGAATGTTAGGACTATGACGAGTTACCCAGACACGAAGTTCCATTAGGTTTGGAAGCAGGCTTCTGATATTTAGATGAGCCACCTTCAGCCCTTTTACCACTGACCACCCTGCCAGTGAAGGTGTGGCCTGGACTGACGGTCCTGGGTTTAGTTCAATATCCCCTGCTAGCACAAGTGTCACCAGCAGGAGCCATAGTAGATGCCTTAAAGGGGAGGTCTCTCCTTGTTCTGTGACCTACAGTCATAACGCCTGACCTTTCAAGAGGGTCTCAGAAGGTACCTCAGTTTAAGACCACCGAGGACCACGGTCAGGGGAGAGCCCTCTGCTAGAATGTTAGAGAAGGTAAAATCCGACTCCACAGGTTGGACATATGTACACCAGGGAGCTATTTTTAGGGGGTCAACCGCCCCATAGATCCAGGGGATCCAGGACACAGTAGGGCTCACAGTGGCTATAGTGGCTAGCGTGCCCAGGAGTAGCTGGCACAGGACTAGCTTTGATGGGAGCTCAATGAGTCCCATGCTTGCTCCAGTACAGTTGTCCCACTGGGATGGTACCATGGTTACCACCTTGGGTCACCAGTGGACACTGGGCAGTGCACTGGTGCTAGTTGCCTGACAAGTGACACCGGTCAGTGTCACAGGTATTAGTCAGCAAGAATAAAATAAAGCATGTTTCAGTGATATACAAGGAAACAGGTGTCTTCTTGAGAGAAGGCATAAATAGGATTTTTAAAGGGTGCCACAGGTGTTGGTCACCAGGCAAGTGATGGGAAAATGGATTAGTTGTACCTTACCGAACCACTTATCCCACGTGCCTCGAGTATACTCTTTGTGAGAAGGACAGTTATCTAATAGGGCCATAGAGTTAATGCTATTCCTATGTGAGGTGTCAGCCTTATATTTGGGTAGAAGCTGCCAGAACAAATGGGTACAGTACTACCTGTAGGACATGTGTCCAGTTTGCCCCCAGGGTCCAGAAATTTACCCTGTGATTAGAAATATCTTGCAGGTTGGCAGTCTAGATTAACCCTACAATTAGGATTACTATGTAGGTAGGCAGTCTAGAATGCATCTAGATATAAAGCCTATAGCAATATACTGGCAGTCTGGTTTAACCCTACAATTAGAATTACCATGCAGGTTGGCAGTCAAGAATGCGACTAGAATATAAGGCATATAGCAATATACTGGCGGTAATTAATTTCACAAGCATGGGTTAGGCATACACAGAGTATAATGTTATTCCTTTTACACAGCAGACAGTCTGTAATAAAAAAGTTGCAGTTTACAAATAGTGCAATAGCTGTGGGTCCTTAGACCACTGCCCCCTACCACCCTACTCAGTCTGATTGACCAATGTGACACTGGGGGCATGGCTACTGCATATTTAATAGGAGGAGGGAACGGGTGGGCGGCTGGGCTGAAAATCAAGTCCACATGAACATTTTGTTTTTGTTCCCAGCTCCTGGTCCCTCCACAACCCCTTCTGAACCAGCGGGTACTTCCTTTTATGGTTTCCGTCTGCAGGGGAGGTCTGCCCGGTTTCCCGGCGCCTCAACCCCGCAGCGTGCAGCTTCGTGGGGGCAGGGGGCAAGAGCCGCCCACTCCCTTCACAGAAAAACAGGTACTAAATTCAGCAGCAGTCTACGCTGCTTTTGGAGCTCAGGATCAGAGGAGGAACAGCATCGCAGCTAATCGCGCTCTCTGCCTTTCAGCTGGGCAGAAAGGCACCAAGATTCAAACAGAAGTTGCAGGGGTCTCAAGTTTCCAATGGCAGGCAGGGGAGTCACTCAGCAGGTAAGCGACTCAGGTTTTGTACACAGTCCCACAGAAAATTGGAAATCAAGTCCACATGAACATTTTGTTTTTGTTCCCAGCTCCTAGTCCCTCCACAACCCCTTCTGAACCAGTGGTTGCTTCTTTTTATGGTTTCAGTCTGCAGGGGAGGTCCGCCCGGTTTCCCGGCGCCTCAACCCCGTGGTGTGCAGCTTCGTGGGGGCAGGGGGCAAGAGCCGCCCGCTCCCTTCACAGACACGCCCATATGCGGTAAAGAGGGCAGTAATGAAAGGGAACAACAGGGGAATATTTCTCTCGGGATCTATTCTGGGGTCAGAATTGTCAATTGACTCTATTTATGGCCCCACCCCACCTAACCTGGAATTTTTTGCTTCATTGGAGGTAGAAGTAATCGGGTTGCCAACACATCCGATCATATTAGCAGGAGATTGGAACTTATGTTTAAATAACTGGGAAGATAGGAATCCACCCTCTAAGAAACCCCCGTCTAGAGCACAGGAAGCTATGGGGTGCTTTTTGGAGGCTACTGCACTGGTGGATCCTGTCTGGCTACATGGTAAGGGACCAAAGAGCATGACCTTTTTCTCAAGGGCCCATAAAATGCAATCCAGGATTGATTTTTTTCCTGGTTAATCAGGAAGTGTTGGTGGGTATAAAGGAAACAAATGGCTACCCATAGTAGAATTTTATCTGATCACTCTCCGATACAGATGACATGGGAATTAAAAGCTGTTCCCTCCCAAACCATATAAGTGGAGACTGGATGAATCATTATTGTCTGATACTACACTACACGGAAAATTAAAGAAAGCTCTTAGTGAGATTATTAGGGTTCAGCTACCGACATTGCAGGACAAGCAAATAGCCTGGCCAACCTGTAAGGTTCTTTATGCAGGGATAGCTCAAAGATATGCAGCAAGAAGGAACAAACTTAGACAAGCTCGAGAGGAGTTTATTCTAGGGGCCATAGACTCTCTGGAGCCCTTAGAAGGGTCAGCTGCAGAGGTGGATGCTGAATTTAAGGAACTGAGGGATGAGATGGTGGACCTGATTTATACCAAGGTGGATTTTTGGTTGGAGAAAATTCAGGCTAAGTACCTAATGCAGGGTGATGTGCCTGGCCACCTGTTAGCAGCTAGAGTGAAGGAATGGGAAGCAGCATGAATGGTAAACTTAATAAAAGCAGAAGGGGAACTTATAACTGACCCCCAAGAAATGGCTGATGCCTTCACAGTCTATTATAAAGGGATTTAACAAGGGGGAAGGATTGTCAGTAGGGAAGAAATACATGCTTTTTTGAGGAATATACCTCTCCCAGTTCTAAATCCAGCACAGGTTCAAAGTCTAATAGCTCCAATAAGCGAAGAGGAAATTTTAGATGTAGTAAAATCATTGCCGAATGGTAAAAGTCTGGGGCTTGACGGCCTCACAGCCAAGTTTTATAAATCACATATTTCAACAATACTCCCTCTCCTCAAAGACTTGTTTACTAGGATAATGCAAGAAGGGGTATGTCACTCCCCACTTTACCAAGCATACATTACACTTATCCCAAAACCAGATAAACCAAAAGAGTTCCCAGAGAACTGCCGACCGATTGCACTGATGAATCAGGATATCAAGATCCTGACAAGGATATTGGCTAACAGAATTTTGAATGTGGCCCCAACTTTAATTAGTCAAGAGCAGGTGGGATTTATGCTGGGTAGGGGGGCTCATGATACACTAAGGAAACTACACCATATCCTTAACTATGTGGTGGATTCTCCGATATCTATGGCACTGATATCCTTAGACGTGAAGAAGGCCTTCGACAGGGTCTCTCATTCCTTTCTTTTTGCCATCATGGAGAGAATGGGATTCCCTGAAGGCCTTCTGAGGGGAATTAAAAATTTGTATGCAACCCCCACAGCTAGGGTGTCATGTAATGGATATCTGTCCCAGGAAATTAAATTAGAGAATGGGACCAGCCAGGGATGCCCCCTCTCTCCTATTTTGTTTAATATTTACTTAGAACCCCTACTAAGGGCACTAAACTTAGAGCCTAAAATCTGGGGAATTCAAATCTGGGGGGAGGAACTCAAACTGTCTGTGTTCACGAACGACATACTTTTGCATTTGCAGGATCCAGCTGAGGGTTTTAAACAGGCATTGGAAATTATAAGAAGATACTCTGCGGTATCAAACTATAAATTGAGTTTAAGCAAGACACACATTTTACCCCTTATGCCTCATACTTTTAAGGCAGATTTTGAACCCCTGCAGATACACTGGGCACCTCAAGCAATCAAGTACTTGAGTATTTGGATTACTCCTAATGTTGAGGTGGGAGCAGAGGTTAATATGGAAAAACTATTAACTACAATCTGGGGGGACATCCTTAGATGGAATAAACTTCCATTAAATTAGATTAGATTAGGAATGGTCAAAATGAATCTGCTGCCTAGGCTGTTGTACCCGATTCACCTGGCTCTGTATCTCTTCCCTCAGTCCTGGTTCATAAAAATCAGAAAGTTGTTATCTACCTTTCTATGGAGCTCAAAGCCAGCAAGGAAGAAACATACAGTTATGCGTCTGCCACAGAACGTGGGGGGCTTTAAGATGCCAGATCTTCAATTATATTATGTGGCAGGGCAGTTAGGAATAATGGGAAGGCAGAATGGACGGGGGGGGGAGGTCTATGTACCAGTCTGGCTTCATATGGAGAGATGGATTTTAAGGGAAATGGGACTTTCCCCAGATGCACTACTTTTTTCCCACCCGGACAAGCTACCTACAAAAGCAAAGCTGACTCCAATAGCAAAAACAATTAATGCATGGTGTTTTTTTTTAATGCCTGCACAAAGGAGGGGACAAGAGAAGGCAGGGGAACAACCGATAATGGGTAATCTGAATTTCCGGTATGGGGGCCAAATTATTATAAAACAATGGGCTAGACAGTTAGTGGGAATTAAGTTGGTCGATTGTATAAAGGTGGATAAGGTCATTCTTCCACCTCTAAGTGAGGGATTGCCCTTTTTTAAGAAGATCCAGCTTATCAACTTGCTAAGCAGGGTGAAAAAGGCAATGGTAGAAACTCCAAAGAAAGGATTTAATTGGGGAGAACTAATTGGGGTGAATTTTGTAAATAAGCCTATTTCCTAAATTTACAGGGTGCTCTTAAATTTCCTGGACTCAAGCTCCCCAACCCACATCCCATATTGGGAAAAAATTATGACTCCCCTAAGACCTAATTGGAAAGATGCATGGAATAGTTGCAAACATATAACTATACCTAAACTTAAGAATATGCAATTGTTTATTTCTTCTAATATGTACTATACTCTGGCAAAGCTATGTGCAAGGAACCTTATATAGACAGACCTATGCTTCAGGTGTAATGAGAAACAGGGGGATATATTACATGTGATGTGGTATTGTGCCAAGATTTGTCCCCTTTGGCTTAAAATTAAGCAGAATATGGACCCCATCTTGGACTATTCAGAGCTTATATTGCCCGAGGTTTGTGTACTTGGGGACCTGTCTCAGGTTTCAGGGAATATGTCTAAGTACCACATCTCCTTATTCACGGCCCTAGTCAAATTTTTTGTTTTAAAGCGTTGGAAAGACAGCCTTGTCTACACTTATGACTAGTGGGTAGGGGATCTTATGAGAACCTGGGAAGGATATGAAAGCATATGTTGAACGAGGGTAAGATGGGATTATATAAAAAAAAGTGTCAGTCTTTGGAAGCTGTCTACTCTATACAGCTACTAGATGCTTGGAACAAGGGTCTGTCTGTTGGGGTGAGATTAGTGAATGAATAATAGTCCGAAAGTTTGCCTAATTGCTAAGTTCTTTCCTTTTTTTGCATATTTGCTCATTAGTTGGGAAATAACTTTGGTGTGATACTATGTAGGAATATAAGGCTCTGCGAAGTAGGCAGGGGTGGGGGGGTCTCTCTCTTTTCTAGGGACGCAGCTACGGATGTTAGTCTGACCTGAGTACAAGGGGTTAATACAATCTCAGTGTATGGGCAGGTGGTCAATGAGTTGTCAGATTCTATATATTTGAGTTAATTGACAGCCCACCCCACTATGGGGGTTGGATATGGCTCAGCTGGCCTATTAGATGCAATGTTACTTTAGGGTAGCTGTGTATGTATAAAGTATCTGCAGCCAGTTTTGGGCTGGGGGGCCAGGAGTAATTCTTGGTTTATCTGTGTGTATGTCAATATACGTCTTAAATGTTTAAAAGAAAAATCAATAAAGATGGTTTAAAAAAAAGAGCTTATGCTGGAACATTTAGCAGATAAAAAGCTTTATGAAATAGTGTCATTTGATCCTACTTTGAAGTATAAAGAAAAAATAGACTCCCTCTTGAAAGAAATGATGCTGCAAGGCATCATTAACAAAGAGATTTGGGAATTTTTGACTGTGCAAAATCCCATCACAGCAGCAATATACAGCTTACCAAAAGTTCATAAAAACCAGGAGCAGCCTCCAATGAGGCCAATAGTGTCAAGTATTGGTTCCCTGATGGAGAAAATAGCACAATATGTGGATGTACATATTAGAGATTACAAAAACAAATAAGTCCTATTTATGGGATACCAAACAAGTATTAGAAATTCGGAATGAGATAGAAGTAGGGGCCAACTGGATTCTAGTAACCCTAGATATCCAATCATTATATACCAACATCCCCCACCAGGAGGGGTTAGAAGCCATGAAACAGATGTTATGTAAGAAGTCCCAGTATACTAATGTGTTTATAGAGTTGTTAGTTACTCTTACAGAAATTATTTTGAAAATAAATGTGTTTCTGTTTAAAAGGGGAAATGTACCATCAGCAATGGGGGCAGCGATGGCCCCCAACTATGCAAACTTGTATTTTGCTGATTGGGAAGAAAAATTTGTTTACAACCAGGAACCCAATGTATTTTTTTAAAAGTATAGATCTCTACAAGAGATTTATAGATGATTTAATTATCATTTGGAAAGGAATGAGCCAGGATTTGCACAAGTTTATTAGCTATTTAGATAGCACTAATGAAAATTTAAAGTTTACAATCAATGAAAGTAGGGACAGAGTTCCCTTCCTGGACCTGATGGTGTATAAGGAAAATAATGGAGCCATAAGAACAGATCTGTTTCATAAGGAAACAGATAGAAATTCTATTTTACATTCAGATAGTTGTCATCCAAAACATAATAAGGAATATCCCCTATGGACAGTATATGAGGTTAAGACGTAATTATAGTTCAGAATTAGATTTTAACATAACAGTAGAGGAACAGACAGCAATATTTTTAAATAGAGGATACTCAAGGAAGAATCTAGAGAAAGCCTTAGAAAAAGCAAAAAATTTACAGAGGAACACATTGATAAGAGGCCAGGTGAAAATAAAAGAAAGAAAAATGTTTATTATGGCCCTAACTTTGTTACCACCTTCAGTCCACAGGCAAAACAAGTGGAAGAAATGTTAAACAGAATTGGCACATACTGAAGGTGTAATCTAAACTAAGGGATTTTGTCTCGAAAGGACCGAGGATGACATATTGGAGAGGTAGGAATTTGTCAGACCTGCTTACTCACAGCCTGGAGAGACAGAATGAAACTAAGATGGATGCACCAAGAGGAAATTATCGATGTGAAAGATGTGCAGCATGTAGGTTTGTGCAAGTGGGGAAAGAATTTTGCCTACCTCAAATTGAAAAAAAGCACCAGGTAAAATCTTTGATTACATGCAGAACTGAGGCAGTGGTATACTTGCACATGTGGAAAATACTATGTGGGAAAAACATTGAGAATATTTAAAGAACAAATTCTTGAACATTTGAGGTGCATAAAACAGAGGAATCTGAACAATGCCCTTGCAGCACACGTTGAACAAATGGGTAGGACAGAACATTCCTTTCTTTTTCTGGGTTTGGAACATGTAAGAATAACAGAAAGGGAAGGGTACCTGGATAATGAGTTAATGTGTAGAGAAACTTTCTGGCAGTATAGGTTGAAAACATCATATCCACCAGGACTAAATGAACAATTTCAGCTTTCTCCTTTTCTGTGAAAGAGGAGATAGATGCGGAATGAAAGCTAAACAAAACAGTCTGTACTGTTGTATAGTAAAATATCTTCAGTAAAAATCTAAGTGCTGTTCTCTGTTATATAATCTCAAAAGAAAGAAGGAGGTTTTAATTAATGTAGTGGTGTATAAATGCTTGCAGAAATGAAATTAGAAGGAAAACGTTTTTAGCATGTTTTCACTTTAGGGTGTGGTTTTAAAGCACTTTTAGTAGAGGATGCAAGGAGAGAAATACATTGGAAATGCCTGAGATGGTGATGGAGGTTCACTCTGTATTTCTCTCTTCTTGCATCTAGTATTTACACAGCAAGTGTATTGTTGTATTAAGAGTGGATGTACTTGTAAAAGATCACATTGGAGTGCAATAGGAAAGATTGTAAAATGAATTAGAAACAGCTAAGCATGGTTAGCATATGTCAATTAAGATTTATTTCCTATTTGGTGAGTTTTTAACATGTGATGAGAAAGAGGAGCCTTAAAATTGCTAGTGGGCTCTGTATCCCATTAACATCTTGATAAAGAGACATAGTAGCCTTGAAACGTTGATGTGAGGTGGTGCTGCTTTACGTGTATACAGTGTGCTGTGTGCCTTTTAAAAGCATGCTCTAATATTAAAAAGAAGCTTTTTTATTGTGACTGAATGAATTGGTTGTTTTCTTTTCTCCCTGGGCTGAGTGGCCGCTTGTAGAGAAAAAGTGCCATGTGGAAATGTTGTTTAAATTGACAGCACCCTAATATCCTGAGCCACCTTGTTGCTTTTCTTTTGTCAGTTGGTAATAGCTCTACATCTAGCTGATAGAGCACACCACCAAGGCAACAGGAGACTACTTGACCACCAGAGGGAAGATGGTCCCTGTAGCAGATCTCCAGTGGCCAAGATGATGACTGGCAGAAGCAGTGGTCCCTACCCCCCAGATCCCATAAGAGGTCCTAGCAGAGCCATCACCTGAGGAGGAAACATCCATTCAATTGAGATTGGCTGATCTTAACAGAAGCCTTGGGACAGAAACTCGATCCCAGGACTCAGACTCTTAGTGCTTATTTTACCCAAAATTTCTATGCCATGCTCCAGTAGACCTGTCCAATGCATACCCAGTCAGAGGATCCAGCGATGGACTTTCTGAGCTCTCCACCATCTGACTAGGTCTTCAGCCCAGTGCAGCAATCTTGGGCTGCCACAGCAAAGAACAGTTTGGCAATTGAGGCCGAAGCCACATGATCCCACACAGGTCCCAATCCAACAGTGACACAATCAAGGAAAGACCCGAAGAGGCAGCCTAGTAGCAAGCATCATGTCCTGTGCTGCTAGAATGACATGGTTGGGTTCAGATAAGTACCACTTTTCATTAAGGGGTACAGCATATGAGGGACCCATTTAGGGGGGAGAGAGATCGGATAAGAGCAGGGGTCAACCTTAGCATTGTTTTACTAGCCCAAACACTAGTGCAAATTGACCAGAGCTAGTGCAGTTAATGCTCTACTTGTCCATCTTGACTAGTGCAGGTTTTCATGGCTGTTAATGAAGTTAAAAAGTCTCTACTTTAGCAGGCTGTAATCCTCATGCTAATCTCTCTCAACGTTCCAGATGGCCAGGTGTGATTAGCAGCTTATTAAGAGCTGCAATTATCTGGCAGTTCAAGAGGGGGATCCCACAAAAGACTCAATGTGAGTCATTATCACTACACTGTTAGGACTTTCAGCTAGTGTTCAGGGTGTGATCAAGGGTGGAGTGCTCTTAAATCACTAGCTTCTAGTTTTCTGAATGTGTCTCTGTCTAATAATTTGTCCCATATTATTAAGACCAGTGCCCCTCATTTCCCTACATTTTGAGTGTCAGTATTCAACATTTCAGTGACAAAATGCAAGGAGGTATATAGGGTCAGCCCTGCAGGTGGTGGGTTTTATCCCAGCCTCACCATAACTTCCCTCTCCCCTCCAAATCTCTTATCTCTTTTCTTTCCCTGGATACCTCTGCAGACCAGACTCTGAAATGACCATCCACAGACCAATAGCTGCCATTACTGGCAAGTGTAGAGAGTCCCCAGCTCTTCTAAATGAACCATGCCAGACATCATCATCCATACAGTCCCACCCTTATCCCACCCAGCATGTCCTTTCATCCTAAAAACAAATCTTTGGATCATATGGTATAAAAATAAACCTTGATAAAATATGTAATTTGAAAGCTTAAAATAGCATTCTTGGGGTACATAGATTATCCAATATAAAAACAGAGGTAATATAGCATTATGGCTGTGTACTGTTTCCCCATGGCTGATGAAAGCACACTGTTAAAGAAAATCTGTTATTGTTGGGGCAGAGCATATTAAAATCAATGTTTTTAAAAATAAAAATGCCATAGTTTTCTATTTCCCAAGCCCTTAGATTTGTGTAGCCCCCACCTCAAAAAATCTTAGATGTGCTCCTGGCTCTCTTGAGACTGTACAAAAACTTCCAGAAGTGCAGGTCTCCAGTTGACTACAGGGTGGGGGCTGAGAGTGTCTTTCTCTGCCTGACTCTCTCCATTGCCCTGTGGGTGGTGGTGACAGTGTGGTGAGGTGCATGTTGATGTCAGCTACTGTGTGTGCAGGGCTGGGACTACTTGATTGAACATTTGCTGTTATGATGTCCTCTAAATTGGGGGGGGGGCAGAAAGAGGAAGAGAGGAGGCCATGGTACAAAACATTGGGGAAGGGGGCTCACTGTGTGTGATGGCGTTTCAGTCTTTTTTTCTGCTGGGGAGCTGGAAGCAATGTGGGAGCAAGATAAATGTGCAATAATCAGAGTATTTCTTGGCTTACATTGTTTCCTGTATAAGTGATTAAAATCTACCATTTTAATTGATGGCTAATGCAACCATCTGCAGGCTAGTGCAGTTTTTGAATCAACTTGCCCTGCTGGCTAGTGCAAAAAAACATTAAGATTGACCCCTGGATAAGAGGGAAGGAGGGCTTGAGCTCTTTAGGTGATAGGCCTTGAAAACCCAGACAGGAAAGCATGATCCTCCCGAGGTTGCTACAGTTCTAGAGGCAAAGCGTTGAAGTTATGCCCTATCACCCCCCCTGCTCACCCCCATTGTGAAGGGCTCATGTACATTTAGACAGTTAAAGGTTTTAATATGTGGAATACTCTGACCTTCTTAGGAGCAATGATCTGTAAAGGTGCCTCAGAAGAACAGAAGAAGGAGATTACCCCTCCCCCCTTTTCACCACTGAGGGTGCATGTAGGGCTGGGGAGTGCCCAGCCTGGACAGATTCCAACACTTGCACCCCCCCATAACACCTTTTTCCCAAACCTGCTCGAGTTCCATGGGGCTACTGACTTTTCTTTCCCTTCTTCTATGTGCGTCCTCCGTCCTGTGCTCTCAGACTCACAGAACTGGCCCAAGTCAACAGACAGGACCCCTAGCATGCTAGCTCCCAGGGAAGATGATTTTCACACACACATACACACACACACCACCATGGAGCTCACTGGCATCCCAGTCAGAGTATTCGTAGTAATAACCCCCTTTCAAAGGGGATTCAGTGCAAACCAATGTTCTAGGGCACATCTTTATATTAGGCCAGCTATGCCACAACCCCCCTAGATTACAAGCCCACAGGGGCTAGGTACTACCCTACCCTCCCTATCTGCTCTCCTCCTTCTGTTTCTCCATGCTCTATCGCATCCTCCTACTCTCCCCCCCATCCTGAGTTGGCTATAAGGGTGGTAGCAGGGAATAAAGGGCTGGGGACATGAAGCCCAGTTGCTTTCACATAACATCCCTCCTGTCCCCCCTCCCCATATGCCACCAGGTGAAGTCCTGGTCAAGTGAAGGTAGAGCTGATAGAACCAGGGGAGGTTTATCACCCCATGTGGCTCTCCAACATGAACAGCCATGAAACACAGCTTCAGATAGTCTACACCAGCTCTGGGTGGAAGCTGCTGCAGCAGTCTACCCCAAACCCAGCTACACAGCAGCGCTCTATTGGGGTCGAAGTTTGACTCTGAGATAGCACCATACAAGGTGCTCCCTTCCCCTCTACACCTCTTCACTGTTGCTAGCTCATATTCTGGGATTTATATCCCAACCACATCCCAAGGGTAAGCCTTACAAGCCACTTGGAGCAGATGGCTTCTGGCTAAGGGTCAGGCCTACACCCCAAGACAATTTTTGCTTTGTAGTAGTGTAAATAGTTGCTGGTGTCTCACCCAGTTTGCGTTCTATTTTTGGTGCCTAATTGCTTGCCACTTACATCTCTTCTTGAACCCAGTGAGAAGGACTCAGACACATAGGAGGGATAACTGTGCTGTAACAGTGAGGGTCCAGTCTTATACCGAGTTTAGAGGGTGGACTGTGGACACAGTTTTGGGAGTATACTTTGATTGGAGAGGGGCCACTCTGCCTCAGCTGCCGGTGTTCTGTCCATACCTACACAGCTTATAGCCACTCCCTTGACAGACCATGGGTGAGATTGTCTGTCATTCATGGAATGTCAGAGGACTTAACACACCAGTCAAAAGGAAAAAGGTCCTCTTTTACCTAAAGCAGCTGAGGTCTCAAGTGGCCTTACTCCAAGAAACTAAGCTAACACAAAGTGATCATGCCTCATTGGTCAGGGATTGGGTGGAGCAGGAGGTGCATTCAGGGGCCCCAACCAGAAAGAGAGATGTAGTCATACTTGTCCATAAATCCCTCCAGTGGTTCCTGACTGCTTCAATTGTGGACCCTGATGGTAGATGGGTAATGGCTAGCTACACCACCCTGACAGGCCCCTTTGTGCTATGTAATACCTTCGCTCCCAACCATGATGACCCACAGCTTTTCCATGGGTTGTCAGGAGCTCTCAGTGCTGTTGTGGCCCCAAAATATCCCCTGCTGATTGGTGGAGACTTCAGTCTTACCCTCGACCCTCAGCTGGACAGGAGTAACTCCAGCAGGGAAACCCACCCCAGAGGATCTCATGCCTTACACCAACTAATAAAGAACTTACATAGAAACATAGAAATTGTCTGCAGATAAGGACCGCTAAGCCCATCCAGTCTGCCCGTAGGCCCTATTCATTGTATGTGGCCACTGAACCTATGTGATCAATGGCTTGTCATCACTCCCTCCCCTCTCAGGATTCCATTGTGCCTGTCCCATGCATGCTTATACCCCTCCATTGTGATTGCTTCCACTACCTCCTGTAGCAAACTACTCCATGTGTCAGCTACCCTTTCTGTGTAGAAAAACTTCCTCACATTACTTTTTAATCTACCCCCTTCCAATTTCATATTGTGCCCCCTTGTTCTAGTACTTTTTCTACATTGGAAAAGCTCCCCTGCCTGCAACTTGTTTATGCCCTTGAGGTACTTGAAAGTTTCAATCATGTCCCTCCTTTGTCTCCTCTCCTCCAGTGAGTACATATTGAGGTCCCTTAGTCTCTCAATCAATCAATCAAAATTTTTATTATTTTTTTTTTTAATTTAATATCTTTTATTTATTTTCCAAAACAGGAGGTACACAACACATGACATACTCTGACCACTACGGGTAGTACATTTCAAACTAGGAAACAATCACAAAATAAAGGTGTGACATTCAGAAAAAATGAAAACTAACACTACAGTAAACAAAATAAAAACACCACCCCCCCACCCCATTGGTGCACTTTCCCATACTGCCTAATTTAAAACAGTACACGGATAAGGACCAAAGTGGCTAACAAGTATTAAAATAATAAAAGGAATACAACCCAAAAAAAAAAACAGAAGGTGGCCATGACAAAGACAGTAAAGGAACTCATACTGGGCATATGAACACCAGAAGAAAGGGAGGCTAAGAAAAGGAAAAGGAAGAGGGACTCATGAGCCATCTGCCATACTCAGTCAGGACAAATAAAAGGCATTTAGCTTCCCCCATTTGCTAATGAAAGATGGTTGATGGTGACGTACGCTCGCAGTTAAGTGCTCAACACGAAGTGCAAATGATATTTCATGCAGCCATTCAGCATAATTAATAACAGCCTGATCCATCCAATGTCTAAGCACCAATTTTTTGACCGCCATTGAGATTAGGGCCATGTGGAATCTTGTCTCCTTCACTACGATGCTAGAGTAGTCTCCCAAAACACATATGATGGGAGAGAAGAGGCCCTGTAGCCCCAGTATGGATCTAATGTTGACTCAATTTGCTTCCACAGGGGAGATATCTTTTCACATGACCAGAAAATGTGTAGGAGTGAACCTTCCTCCTTATTGCATCTAGAACAGATGCCAGAGGGAAGGTGTTTCATTTGAGCCAATTTAATGGGAGTGTAATACAAGTTATTTAAGATGCAGTATTGCGTTAACCTGTAATGATCCTGAGTATGGTATATGTATAGATCTTTCCAAATCCATTGCCAATTAATAGTTATATCAGGGAAAAAAGCCTGCCAGACCTTGACCCAACAGCCCAGGGAAGTTGCGGGAATGTGAGAACTAGTTTGTACAAAGTAGATATGCCATGCGATTTGGTGGCAGAAAGCCTAATTTGCTGAAGACGAACATCTATGTTGGAGGGCTTGGGTACTTTCCCGAACACTTTAACTAGTATATGTTTAAGCTGAAAAATTTTAAAGACTGCCTGAGATGTTAAACCAAACTTGGTAAGAATCTCCTCTGTGGTCAGAATAGCATCATGCAAGTAGAAATCAGCAACTATCTGTGCCGGAGAGAGTGGCAGCCAACTTCGCGGGATATAGAAGCCCCTCCAATTTTGATATTCAAATTATCGTAGATTGGCTGAGAGAAGTCAGAGCTTGTGGATATTTTACAGTATCTGAACAGTTGAAAGAGAACTCTAAGTGAAATGCCTATCGGGAGAGATTGTAGGGCTTTAGGTATGTGCTTTGTGGATGCGTAAAACAGTGTGGAGGGGGCTAACTTATGAGCAGCCAACATGTCCGATTCAATGAGTAACTAGATTGGAACATAGTCATGGTGAGTGAGAAGATCGGGTAGGGAAAGTCATTTCCCACACTTGTACAAATGACTAGACCAATAATAGAATAGAAAGTTGGGGAGACGCAGGACACCTAACTCCTTGGGTAAAGATAGCTTAAGATAAGACCTTCTGACTGCTTTATCCCACCAAATAAAGGAATTAATTTCAGAATGGATACGTTGAAAGAACGATAAAGGTAACCATACATCCAACATATTCAGCGGATAAAACAGTCTGGGAAGGACAGTCATCTTAATGGTATTAATTCTTCCCCATAACGATAAAGGAAGCTTTTTTCCATCTTACTAAATCTTGTTGAATATTATTCCATAGATCCTCTAAATTAAGTTTACATAGTAAGGATAAGTCCGAGGTGATGTTAATACCTAAATATTTAATGGACCGAGAGGTCCATTTCATCCCGAACTCACTGAAATCCGAGCTATATGTTAAGTGATAAAGAGGAAAAATTTCGGTTTTACTAATATTAAGTTTGTAATTCGAAAGTTTCTCAAAACTCTTGATTATACTCAGTGCTTCTGCTAGAGAAGAAACCGGATTAGAAAGGTGAAGCAATATATCATCAGCATAGACCGAAAGCAGAGGAGCCCTGTCGCCTACTGGTATACCAGTGATTAATGGAGAAGATTTCAGTCGCCTGATAAGGGGTTCGAGATATATGTTAAAGAGAAAAGAAGAGAGAGGACAGCCTTGCCGCGAGCCAGAAAAGAGAAGGAAAGCATCCGAGAGCATACCATTGCAGTATGTTCTAGCCCGAGGGAAGAAATACAGAGCTTGAATCCATTTGATAAAGTCATTAGGGAAACCCATTGTCTGCAGCGTTGCCCATAAGAAATTCCAGTCCACCCTGTCAAATGCTTTTTCTGCATCCAAGGAAATTAATGCCATAGGGGCAGAAGAAGTCTTTCCTGACTGAATCAGACACGACAGTTTACGGAGATGATCTCCAGGGGTTATACCTGCCAAAAATCCTATTTGCTCCGGGCTAAGAAGATGGACCCAGACTTGTTCAATTCTACTAGCGAGTATCTTGGCAAGAATTTTAATATCATAATTTAACAGGGAAATTGGATGGTAACTCACTGGGGACTGGGGTAGTTTGTCTGGTTTCAGGAGAAGAACGATCAAGGCTTCTAGCAGGGATGGGTCCTGGGGTTGTCCGGAAAGAATATATTGGTACAATGGCAGCAAGCTAGGTGCAAGATCTTTAGCAATAGCTTTATAAAAGTTTGACGGCAAACCATCTGGGCCTGGGGCCTTATCCAGACTTAAGTTATGAATAGCCAATACCACTTCTTGAAGGGAGATGGGAGTGGATAGAAAGGTCTGCTGTGTAAGAGAGAGATTGAGTAGAGAAGAGACAGTCAGGTATTCTAGTAACTCCCTTTGCAACAGAGGTGATGAACGTTGACTATAAAGAGAAGAGTAAAAGTATTTGAAGATAGAAGCTATGTCTCTGGGATGTGTTTTAGTGATCCCACCAGGATCATTAATGGAAGAGATGAACCTTGACGCCTCTAATTTCCTCAGATGTAGGGCTAGTAGGAGACTCACTTTTTCCCCTTGTTCTATGTACTTTGCCTGAGTTCTCAAAATGACAAATTCCACTTTTTCTTGTACTAGACGTGAATACTGATTCCTCAAGTTCAATAATTTTTTCATGAGATCTGGAGAGGGAGAAGAGGGGAGGGATTGTTCAAGCGAGCGGATCTGAGCCAGAAGCGAGGTGATGGTAGCTTCTCGCTTTTGTTTTCGAGTAGAGGCTAATCTGATGAATTCACCTCTCAAAAAACACTTCAAGGCACACCATTCATGATCCACTCTGGCGACTGAGCCTTGGTTATTTGCAACAAATACTTGAATCAAATCGGAAATTCTAGTGACGACATAGTCGTCCTTTAACAACTGCGTGTTAAGGCGCCATACCGAATCCCTTTGAAAATTGTGGTCTAACAAGACTGTAACCCAGACGACAGCGTGATCCGATATAACTATCGGTTCTATAGCGGAGTCATTTAAACCTTGTATAAGCGAGTGACTAAGTAGAATTAGTCCAGCTGGGACCAGGTGGAATGCACCATTGAGTGAAAAGAAAAGGAGCGGACTGTGGGATTTTGTATTCGCCATGGATCACACAGCTTAGCAGAATCAAGGAATTCTGCTAATGCCTTCTGGGCAGCAGAGAGAGGTTTGAACTGGGAGTTGGAATGATCCAAATCCTGGGTGAGTGGTAAATTCCAGTCTCCCCCAAGTATTATTGGGAGAGTGGAAAATGTTCACAACTTATTCTGCAAGTCTAGGAAAAAGTCCGTATTCCCCCCCCACGGGCCCATACACACTTCCAAGAACTACTTCAGTACATTCTAGTAGGCCATGGATTAAAACGTATCTCCCCTGTGGATCCATGCTGGTCATTTTGGGCTGGAAGGCTACAGACCGGTGAATCAGAATAGCGGTACCACCACTGGCTGTCGAAATACCAGATGCATAAACTTGTCCGACCCCCTACCTATGCAAGCCAACAGCTTCCCCAGGGAGGAGATGAGTTTCTTGAATGAAAGAGATGTTGGCCTGCAATACTGATAAATGTTTGAAAATTTGAATTCTTTTATTCAACTCACGAGCCCCTCTAACATTCCAGGATAAAAATTTTCTCGGGCCACTAGCCATTTAACATTTATAAAGTACTTTACAATACCGGTCCGTTATATTGAGAAAGTGCACCAGAACCCCCCCCCCCCCAGATATTTCCTCGAAACTGTATCACTGACTTCCTCCCAGATCCAGGAGAGAAGTACCTCATTAACTCCATCCAATAGGTCAGCTACAATATGCTGTAATTCCCAGTCGTAAACAATAAAAAAATCTGGGATGCTATGGTTATCAGATACCCCCACCCTCTTAAACAAAACCCCCTTTAAACTATTTACAATGGACACTCTACCCATCTGTAAATCTCCCTTATGTCCCATATTTTCTTTATAGGGTGGAGATCCTGTTCATACCCCATCATAGTTGCTCTCTATGAACCTATCTGAGAGTAAATTATGAGAGATAACCGGTCCGAATATAGCACCAAGCGCTATTCCCAAAAAAAACACACCTGTCAGCCACCTTGAGAAATAGAAGGTATTCTCCATAATAACATAGCTAGTTATAGTAGATACAAGAGCAACTAGGGTACTCCCCCCCCATGCACCAGAACATGTGGCTGGCCAGTCCTAAGCTGAGACCTCCCTCCCCCCACGAAAACCCACCAATGAGTAAACAAACAGTTATTCTAAAAAAACCTAAAGGAGAAACCACCATATTGTGAAAGAGAGGAACCTTTATGGTAAGTCATGTTATTACCAGACAACGGACCGGAGAGAAGCCGTTGCAGCCAAGACTAAGGAAAGAGAGAGAACGGTAGGTGACAGTAGATATAGCTGGAATGAGAGCATGAAACAGTGCTGTTAAAGGTAGCAGAAGAAACTGAAAGGTACAGAAAAGAGACATAAATTGTGAAAGCCAGAAAATGAGACAGGCTGATAATGCAGGAAAATGACCTGAAGGAGAAACCACCAGATTGTGAGAGAGAGAGGACCCTTCATGGTAAGTTGTGTTATTAGCGGACAACGGACCAGGGAGAAGCCGGTGCAGCCAAGATTTAAGAGAGAGAGAGAGAAAGGGAGGTGACGGTAGAAATAACTGGAATGAAAGCATGAAACAATGAAGTTAAGGGGAGCAGAAAATATTGAAGGGTACAGAAAAGAGACATAAATTGTGTAAGACCAGAGAATGAGACAGGCTAAGAATGCAGGAAGATGTAAACTTCACTCCCCATTTACCAGAGTAGCGAAAATGGAGAGAGACCTATAACAGGAAAAGTGATTAGCGAGTAGAGAGTTAAAGACAAAACGAGAAGCAAATAGAAACTGTTAAACTCTTTCTTGGTTATCTTGGCATAAAATAAAGTCAAAGTAGATTGCACCGGGTCCATTATGCCAGACAATCTTTCTTGATGCGGTTGTTTCCCGGAGGGAACCAGATTAGCAGCGGGCTTGGACCATGCCAGAAAAACAAGCCCCAGGGAAACAGTCAGACAAACTAAAAGAGTCCGTGGGGATAAAGAGCCTCGATGGTGTGCAAGTTCATCCAGAGCTTTAGGCTGCTGCTCTTCACTGTCTCAGTCCACCACCGTCGTCTCCCCCCCCGGGGACCATTTCTTTTCATGCAGGCTCCATCAGGACCAGTCGTCTTCGTGGTAAGCAAACTGACGAAACATATTAAACTCCCAGAGCATCTTGTAGATCATATTATGGTCCACAATATTAGGATTTGAACAACGTGGGTAGTTTCTTACTCAGCTCGGCCCAGAGCTTGATCAGCCGATTCAAAAGATAGCCATGTACTGTCCACCAAAACTTGCAGATGAGCGGGATTGGCCATACAAAACTTAATACTAGCAGCAATCAATTTAGTGACTGTAGGTTGAAAGGAGGCTCTCTTCTGATGGGTTTCCAGAGGCAAATCTTGGGTAATTCGCAATCACTTATCTTCCCATTGAATAACTTGCAGCTCTCTAACTTTGGAGAGAATATATTGCTTTTCCAGATAATTGAGCAGGCGAATTATCATGGGACATGGGGGAGCAGACTCTTCTGGTTTCGGGCGCAGTGACCTATGCGCCCTTTCAATTAAATAGGTTGGATTATGTGGGGAAGGGCCCACTACTTTAGTGAATAGCTTCTGGACAAAAGGAATCGCGGAAGAGCCCTCAGCCCCATCAGGCAGCCCAAAGATTAAAATGTTGTTCCTCCTGCTGTGTCCCTTCAAATCCTCTGTTTTGAGTTGTAACTTTGTGATCTGTTGCCTGAGTTTTGCAATCTCGGGATCTGCCTTGTCATGCCAGGCTTCTAAAGAATGAGTGCATGCCTTAGTGTCCACCGTTCGGATCTTAAGGTCAGCCATTTCGTTGTGGATATTTTTAAGATCCGTAGCGATTTCTTGTAAAGCTTCTTTGAAAGGTTGCAGTTCTTGCAGCAAACACTCTTCCGACAGCGGTACAGGGGCTGATAGAGCGCTCAGTTGCTTAGCCGAGAGATGCTGAAGTGGCTTTACTTTCTTGGCCTGCTTATCAGGCGAGACCGGGGGAGTATGTTTAGGCAAGGCCGCTTTCATTTCGGCCTCCATCGCGGTCTGCTTAGCCAACCAAGATGCCAAAAAACCAGCCAAATAACTTCCTGAAGTAGCTTGAGGTAGTAAAATGAAATGGTCTCTGCGAACCTGATCCGAAAAACATTAGATTATGACAGATATTCAGGAGGGAAAGCGGGAGCCTAGCGAAGCAGCAGCTAGCAAGCCAGAGCCATCACGTGATCTCAATCAATATTTTTATTTATCCAGGTGAATATCATTGAGCAGAGCTCTTTTGCAAGATGGACCTGGTTAGGATAGGATCTCAGTACATATGGCAATAAAGAGGAATGATACATATGTATATACATGACAAGATAGGGTATTACATGTAAGTTACAGTTTACAAGGCAACACACAAAAACATAAATAGGCATGTAGCTTGAATTATTTACAGCTGTAACATATGTACATGATGATATTGCGGTGATCTCAGATTGAGTGACAGGAAGACAAAATGTGAGTTTGGAGAGGTAATAGTAGAGGTAATGACTATGTGGGCCTTGAAGTACAAAGCAAAGCAGTGGGGGAAAGGACACCAGCTAAGCAGGGCCAATAAGTATCATCACTAAATTATTGTTAGATAACTGTGATGATGACCATGTAGGTGAATTAACAGAAGTGGAAGGCAGTAGAAGGTAGTAAAGGGATGGTAATAAATAGCTGAATAGGACAGGTTAAAGGACAGACAGCATGGTGATACTGTGGGAGTTGATTCCTACTAGTGGCACGGGAAGCACTTGCATGGTTCCTTCAGGAGATGAGAGTAGAGGGTCTTGAATGAAGCAATACTGATAAGTGTACTCAATTTTAAAGTTTTCTGCAGGTTGTTCCACAGGATTGGCAGCGCAAAGCTAATGGATGTTCTGCCCAGGCGAGAGTGGACTTTGGGAATTTTCAATAAGATATAGGAGTAGCTTCTCAGGGCATAGGTGCCTATTAAGCTTAGTGGGAGGCAGTCCGAGATATATTGTGGAAGTTTTTTTGATATAGATATGTAGGTCCATAAGTCAGTGTTTTTTTCTCACCTAAACTGGAGAGAGGTCCATCCTACAGCTGCATATAATGAACAATGGTGCGTAGTGAAGGAAAGCCTGGCAACAAATCTCAAAGTTCTATGGTAGAGCATATCCAGTTTTGAGAGGTAAGAGGTAGGGCACTAACTACTGTATATAGGAAGTCTGAATAGTCTGCTAGTGAAAGTAATGTTGCTTGTACCAGCCTCATCTTGGCATCGCTTGTAAGAAGGTAGCTAATCCTAAAGTAGAGACCAAGTTTCTGGCATAGTCTTTTTAGCAAGTCCTCTATGTGCTCGATGAAGCAGAGTTTATGATCTAGTCAAACTCCCAGGTACTTGAACTTTGTAATGGATTCTAGGTTTTCCCCTAGGATTGTAGAGATCTGCAGTACAGTTCCTGTAGTGGCCGGGTTAGCTGCATGTATGAAAAGCGAGAGGAACATCGCTTTAGTTTTTTTTGCGTTAAGAGATTTTTGTTTAGAAGCTGGTTTTGAAGTAAGTTGAATTCAGTTTGAAGGTCACTACATGCAGCTTCTGGTGATGGATGGCTCAAGCACAGCACTGTGTCATGTGTGAATAGGTGGACGTTAGCCTTGGATATACTGTCATCAATGTTACTGATGTAATTCGCAAACAGTATGGGACCAAGAATAGATCCCTGGGGCACTCTCCTTAGCAAGGGTTTGATAAGTGAGAGTTCACCTTCAGCCTTGACTTGCTGTAGATGGTCAGTAAGATAATTGGTGAACCACTGAAGGGAGAGTGAGTCCAAACCTATAGACTGTAAAGATGAGAGGAGCAGGCTATGGTCGGCAGGGTTGAATGCCTTGCTTAAGTCCAAGAATACGGCACAGATAAAGTTTTTTTGTCTAGTTCTTTCTTCCAGTCATTGGTCACTTTTGCAAGGCCTGTAATAGTACTATGTTTAGTTCTGAATCCAGATTGGACAGGATTTAGAAGATTTGTTGATTCTAAGTACAATCTCAGTTGTGTACTTACAATTTTTTTCCAATAGTTTTGACAGGACAGGGCGAAGGGAAATTGGCCTATAATTGTTGAGGTCACAGGGGTTCCCTGATTTAAACAGAGGTATAGCATGGGCTGTTTTCGAGATGGATGGAAGGATTCCTTGGGTCAATGATAGGTTAAATCGGTGTGTTATTGGTGCAGCTAGTATGTGATAAGCAATCTTTAGAAAGTGTGGGTCCAGGTGGTCCGCATCAGCACTTTTCTTAATGTCCAGCTGATATTGGAGGTCTTCAACCTGTTTTAGAGTGGCAGGTTGCAGGGAAAATGTAGAATCTGTGACTTGGGCTTCAGTATATTGAGTACCCAGCTGAGAGCGTAACAGGTTCACAGGAGAGTTATTGAAGGCTAACCCCGCAGATGTAAAGTGGTTGTTAAAGAAGTCCAAGATCTCCATCCTGTCAGTAATGATATTATTGCCAGATATGATCTTAGGCAGGAGAGAGTTTCCAGGTGTGTGCCCAGAGAGGTCCTTGATGGTATTCCAGAATTTGACTGGGTGCTTGGTGGCAGAGTAGAGTTCAATATGATAGTAGGCAGCTTTTGCATCTCTAGTCATCTTGGTGCAAAGGTTTCTAGTTCTCCTAAATGCATACCAGTCCGATGGGGTCTTAGATCTTTGTGCTTTTTTCCAAAGCTTATCCCTCTCTAACAGAGCAGAGTTGAGTTCGGCGGAGAACCATCGTCATGTTTTGTTCTTTACACGCACTTTAACTAAAGGGGCACATTTATTTAAAGCCCTTAAGAGTATGTTATTGAGGATGTCATAAGCTGACTGAACTGTCCTTGCCAGGTAAAAATCCTGTCATCGTACGGAGTATTTTAGTGCATCTAGGTAGGCAAATGGGTCAAAATTTTGCTTTGATCTTTTAACAGAGAACTTTGAGGAGGATAGAGATTTGTGGACTGATCTTACACCAGCAATGAAGCAGTGATCACTGACATCACAGAAAAAGGGGCCTGCATGTGAGAACAGATGTGGTTTGCTCACTAGTATAACATCCAACAGTGTGTTATTACTGGGGTTCTTTTTATTCAGGCATGTTGGTTCATTGATAATTTACGTTAACCCATGGGCATCACAAAAGGATGAGAGAGGTGTTGAAGCCTTGGTTAGCCAATCTAAGTTAAGATCCCCTAGTATAATAGTTTCCTGGGACCCTTTCCCTAAGGGGGCACCCAGATACGATAGAAGTAGTAAACCAGCAGATGGGGGTCTGTAGCACCCTATAACACACAGCGAAGTGTTCTGCGAGCTCAATACCTTGAGGGATAGACACTCAAATTCATTCATGATGGTTGCCGAGTCAAGGCAGGAAACTGCGTATCTGTCCTTGACGTATATGGCCACCCCTCCACCTCTCAATTGCCTATCAGTTTTAAATAGTGAATAATTGGGGATGTTGACCTCCCTGTCCACTGTGGCTGGTTTAAGCCAGGTTTCAAAGACCACCAAGACATCTGGTGAGATGTGGTAGATCCAGATCTGGACTGTAGTGATCTTTTTTAGAAGGCTACATATGTTGACATGGAGGAAGCTCATACCTTTAATCCTCGCTTGATCTGAGGGCATTGTGATGGCAACTTGAGGCCCAGGATTAAGCTCTGCGATGCCGAAGCATATAAGCAATAGTATCAGAAGTTTTCTAAAGGCAGCGCAGGATAGTTTATAACTCCTGGTCCTTGCACGACTTCATGGATACTCTGCACCATCTTTGTTGCCCTTCTCTGGATAGTCTCCACCTTATCTATGTCCTTGAGCAGGTGTGGCCTCCAGAACTGCACACAGTACTCTAGGTGAGGCCTTACCAATGTTTTATACAATGGCATCACCACCTCCCATCTCCTGCTAGTGATACCTCTGCCTATGCACCCCAGAATACTACTTGCCCTCCCTGCCCCCTTTATTTATTTATTTATTTAGCTTTTGTTGACCGGGTAAGTGCACTAGACAAATCCTACCTATTTTCAGGCACGATCCAGGGAAGGGGGATACAGATGAATGCCAACTGACCTTGAACCAGATTAAGCTGTTGGTGATATTTTTAGTGAATCTGTACACTTTGTACACTGCTTTGATACCTTAAGGTCATCAGAGATGATAACCCCTAGGTCCCTTTCCTCTTTGGTGACAGCCAGCTCCTCTCCCCCAACCTGTAGCTCTCCCTAGGTTTCCCTCTACCCAGGTGCATTATTTTGCACTTCTTTACATTGAACCTCAGTTGCCACATCTCTGACCATCTGTCAAGCTTCTCCAGGTCCCTCTTCATTTTCTGCACCCCTTCTGGAGTATCCACCATGTTGCAGATCTTGGTGTCATCTGAAAACCGGAAGACCTTTCCTTCCAGCTCTTCTGCAATGTCACTAACGAAGACATTGAATAGGACTGGTCCTAGTACTGATCCCTGTGGTACCCCACTGATCACCCCCCTCCCCCCAGATTGTACCACCCTCTGTCTCCTGTCTGCTAATGAGTTCCTAACCCAGTTCACCACCTTGTCTCCCTTGCCCAGACTACCCATCATGTTAATCAGCCTTCTATGTGGGACGGTGTCAAAGGCTTTGCTGAAATCCAGGTAGGCGATGTCTACTGCCTCTCCCTGATTAAGTTCCCTAGTCACCCAATAAAAAAACTATTAGATTCATTTGACATGACCTTCCTGCTGTGAATCCATGTTGCCTCAGATTCTGAGCACCACTGGATTCCAAATGTGCCACTATCCTTTCTTTCAGCAGTGTCTCCATGATCTTTCCCACCACTGAGGTGAGGCTGACTGGCCTGTAGTTCTCTGCCTCCTCCCTACTGCTGCTTTTGTGCAGTGGGACTATATCTGCCCTCCTCCAGTCCTCTGGAATGACAGCTGTGTTGAGTGACTCTGTGAACAGGGCCACCAGAGGTGCTGCTAGTTCCCTTCACAGCTCCTTTAATATCCTTGGGTGGATGCCGTCTGGCCCTATAGCCATATCCACCTTGAGCTTTGTGAGTTCTTCCAGAACTCTCTCCACTGTGAATGGACTGGTGTTCACCTCTCCTCCCCATTACCTCTGCAACCCAACTGTGGTCCTTGATCTACCCCCTCCTTAGTGAATACTGAGCAGAAGTACTTGTTCAGTATTTCTGCCTTGTCCAGATCCCCTCCTTACACTCTGAGTCTCACAACTCTCCCCCTGTTTTTTCTTCTTTCACTGATGTACCTATAAAATGCCTTATCCCCTTTGTTGACACTGTGCTAAGCTCTCTTCTGTCTGCACTTTTGCCCTCCTAATGGCCTTCCCTGCTTCCCTTAGACATTCAAGGTACACCTCCTGTCCTCCTCCCTTTGGCTCCCCTTATTTCCTGAAACTCAGCCTTTTAGCCGTGACTTTGTTCCTCACCTCTTTGTAGAACCATAGTGGTTTCCTTCCTTTACCTTTGGCCACTATCCTAACACATTGGTTTGTTATATCCACTATGGCTCTTTTCAGTTTCTTCCATTGTTTTTCCACCCCCTCTACTATCGCTCCCTTTCCCAGGACTGCTTGTACACATCTACCCATTTCAGTTAAATCTACCCTCCTGAAATCTAGTACTCTTGCCCTTGTATGGCTTGATTGAGTCCCTGTCTCCATGCTGAACAACACCACGTGGTGATCACTGGACTCCAGCTGCCCTTACAGCTGTATTTCTTTGACTCTGTACCCATTGGTCCATACCAGGTCCAGAATTGACTTGTCCCCTGGTTGGCTCATGCACCGGCTGCCTGAATCCAGCCCCCTGCAGGGATTCTAGGATGGCTGTGCTTCTGGCTGAAACAGCCATCTGGGTGGCCCAATCCACATCCGGCATATTGAAATACCCCAGTAGCAGGATTTTGCCCCTAGCTGCCATGTCGTGTATGTTCTCCACTAGTTCCCTGTCTACTTCCTCCCTCTGGGCTAGAGGTCTGTATATCACCCCAGTGCGTATTGCTGTTCCATTCTCTGGCTCCAGGGTGACCCACATTACCTCCGTCTCCCCCATCTTCCCTGAAGTTCTGTAGCCTTTATACCATGTCTGATGTACAGGGCCACTCCCCGACCATTTTTACTCTCCATGTCCCTCCTGAACAATGTATAGCCTGGTACATTGACTTCCCAGCCATGATTAGCAGAGTACCATGTCTCTGTTATTGCTGCTACGTCAAGGTCTGCATCTACCAACAAGGCCTCCAGGTCTGAAACCTTATTTGCTAGGCTATGGGCATTCATTAGCATGACCTTCCATGTTTTACAATCTGCCCTCCCTCTGCTCTTGTTCCTCTTCTCCAGCATCTTCCCCCACCCTGGTTTCCTTTCCTATGTGCTCCTGCCCCCCGTATCACTCATTATACATTCTTCACCTGCCTGCCCCCCTACCTGCTTTTGCTGTTCCCATAGTCAACTTCTGTTCCTGCATGTTCCCATGGGGAAGGGGTGTCCTAAGCCTCCTGGCTCTCCCCCTTGGCTAGTTTAAATGCTCACAGCTGAAGCATTTAAAATTCTCTCAAATGACCAAGGTCACCTTCTCAGACAGATGCAGGACATCCTCCTTATATAAGCCCGCATCTGCCCAGGTCAGGCTCCAGTCCTCTGTGAAGCTAAAACCCTCCCTTCCACACTAATTCTTCAACCAGGAGTTGAAGGTACAGATGTGGAGTGCCCTAGCTTACCCTGTGCCCTGGACATGTAGCACCTCTGAGAATGAGATGGAGCTTGCTATCTGTTTCAGGTTCCCCTCAGCTTCCTGAAATCATCCTGGACTCTGGCTAACTCCACACTTCTCCTGGCCAGGTCATTGGTCCCCAGGTAGACAATGACATCCAGCTGCTCCCTCCTAGCTATTGCTGTAGCAATTCTATGGATCCGCTTCCCATCCCTCCATGCAGCACTTCCTGGGAGGCACTTGACCTCGCTCTCTCCCCTGCTAGGCGACCCTAGCTCCACTCCCAGACAACAGAGTCCCCCACTAGGAGAAGCTTCCCTCTCCTCTGGGGTTCCCCACTTCACTTCCCTAGGGCTCCATCCTGGTGGACCCTCCCATCCTCCCTGGATGCAGCCTTGGGTTCCTGAGTGGGGTTTTCCCATTCCTCCAAAACAGTGTAGGAGTTAGTAAGCAGGACCTATTGGGGGATGTGCTTTTGACCCCCCTCCCTCACCCTCCCTGAGCCCACTGTAGTCCAAATACTCCTCTTCCTTGGCATCCTTTGAGGTAAAGGTTGTGGACCCGGTGGTCTCTGGGTGGGGGTGGATGCTGCCTTCAGCTTGGCCAACTCTACTCTGAGACAGGAAATCTCCTCCCTCAGTCCAGAGAGGTGCCTGCAGATAGGGTAGCATCGCAGCCTCCAGAATGTTTCACTGAAGACCACCGCTCCACAAACACTGCACTGCACCACTCCCATCATGTGTGATTCCCTCCTCAACCAACTGCCTACTTAGGGCTGACAGACGCATGGCACCTCTTTCTTCCCCATACTAGGGACTACACCTTCCACTCAGAGGCCCATGCTTCTTATATTACACTGTACTTCTTGCTGGTTGTGCCTCTGCTCTTGCAGAATGTGTTAGACTCATCCATCCTACCCCGACTGACCTCAGACCATGCCCCAGTCCAGCTACTTTTTACCTCAGTCCCTGTCCCCCCCCCCCGCTGGCAATTGGAGGTTTGATCCCCTCCTCATGAGGGACCCAGAGCTTGTCTCCTGGGCACAAAAAGAGGCCTCCTTCTTAATGGAGAGCAACCCTATTTTGAATACTTCAGCAAGAAACACCTGGGAGGTGTTTAAAGCCATCATGAGAGGGAAAATGATGGGGTATGCAGCAGCCAAACACAGAGAAAGGGAAAAGAGATTGGTGGACCTTGAGCTGAAACTGGCCCAAGCAGAAACAACGTACAAAGCTATGCACTCCCCCTTCACACACTCCCCCCCACTGGTCGGGACATTCTTGGGCTTCGGCTGGAAATAAACCAACTCCTGAGCAGGAAGGCAGAGGTAGCCTTCCTAAGGCTCTGGCACAAATTTTGGGAGGGCAGAGATAAAAGGTGGAAGGTGCTTGCCCACCAGCTGTGGAAGCAGCGGACTGACAGACACATTCCAGGCCTTAAGAACCTGCAAGAATAATTGTCACAAACACACAGGTCTCAACAGATTTATAGCCTCCTTTTACTCAGACCTCAAACGTTTGAGTAAAGGAGGGGAGAGGGAGGTAAGGAGCCTGCCTGGCGCCATGGCTTGGAGGGACAAGAAGTGAATCCTCAGGATTGCAGGAGCAGCATTATGGGAGAGGGAGCTAGACATCATTGTCCACCTTGGGACAAATGACCTCGCTGGGCATGGGATCAGAGCAGTGCAGGAGGAGTTTGTGGAGTTGGGGAGAGGCCTTAGACAAGTAGCATACATGGTAACCTTCTCGGAGGTGCTGCCCATCTATGGCATGGGTGAGGCTAGGGTACTCCGCACCATGCAGTTTAATGAATGGTTGAAAGACTGGTGCAGAGCACAAGGTTTTAGCTCCACTAGGGACTGGAGGGTCACTTTGAGGGATGCAGGCCTGTACTGGTATGATGGTCTGCATCTGTGCAGGAGGGGAACCAGTCCCCCTATGTGATAGTTTTAAATGCTTCATTGGCAAGTTTTTAAACTAGCCAATGGGGGGAGGTGCTGATACGAGGCAGGAAATTACAAACCTCCCCCAGAAATGGGGTATTTAGTAAGGTAAATACCAAGGTACAGAAGTTGATAGGGAGCAGGACAAGGGTAAATGAAGAAAAAGGCAAAGGCAGTCAGGGCAGGGATGGGGCAAAAAAGGATAAGGCCATCACAAAATGGAGGGCAATGAGTACCAATGCCCATTGTCTGGGTAACAAGCTTCCTGAGCTAGTGGCCTTGATAGAAGAGGGACACCTGGATATTGTGACAGTCACAGAAACATGGTACACAAGAACCATGACTGGGATGTCAACATATCAGGTTAAAAAATCTACAGGAGAGACATGGAGGGTAAAAGAGGAGGAGGAGGAGGAGTAGCTGTCTACTTAATTGAAGGGATCACAGCAATGGAACTAAAGGGTAAATGGGGAGAGGAGGCACTGTGGTTCACCTTGGAGGAAGGTAGTGGCACCACAATCCACACAGGGGTTATATACAGACCCCCATCTCAGGGGGAGGAAATGGACAAGGAAATGATAGAAAGCACACTCAGAATGGCAAAAAAAGGGGAGATATTGTTGATTGGGGACCTGAATATGCCGGATGTTAACCAGAGCACATTTACTACAGCCACATCCAAGAGTAGGGTCATTCTCAATGCTCTACAGGGGACATGCCTCAGACAGCTAGTGTTGAACTCACTTTGGAGGGAGCAATCTTGGACCTGGTACTCTCAAACAGGGACAGAGAGAGGATCACAGTTTTAGAAGTGGGTAGCCATCTGGGAACAAGCAAACACCACACAGTGTGGCTCACAATAAATACAACCATGGAGGCAAGCCATACAAAAGTGAGGGTACTGGACTTTAGAAGGGCTGACTTCGGAAAAATTGGAGACTTCCTAAGGAATGCACTAGCAAATGGGTAGGAAAGAGGGGTGGAAGAACAATGGGAAAAAATTAAAACTGTCATCAAAGAGGCAATGAGACTTTGTGTGAAGTAAATAAAGAAAACAAAATGAAGTAAAAAAAGCACTGTTTCTCAAAAGACATGGCAAGGAAGGTTAGGGAGAAGCTTGGAGACAAAGGAGGGAGGTGTGGGGGGTTCACGTGATGCAAGGAACTGATTAGCAGCCTGATTCATCTGCTTCAGTCACCCGACTCATCTAAGTTCAATTTCTTTCATGCAAAAGCGGCATTCAAGTCAAAAATTCCATCCTACCTGGTCAAGGGTCATACCTGGAAGCTGTTAAACTGGGGACCCTGACAAATTGAAGTTGAGATGAGGAAAGCACAGCCGAAGCACAGTCCACCTCCATTGCCAACAAAGGCCACGAAAAAATCCAAGACCTCTTCATCTGCTGGTGGCCCAGAAACAGACCCTACTGCTGCAGAACACGAACCACTAACCCTTGCGCAGTTCCTAGTGGAATTCAAGCCTTTTCAGGAGGAGATCTGCACCATCACTGAAGAGTTGAAATCAGAGACCCTATCCCTGGAGTACCTCTAGAGGAGAACCAGCGACAACAAAGCCCACATAGTCACGGTAGAGAAGAGGTGGAGAAGCAAGAACAGGAGATTGTAGCACGCAGGCAAAAACCCAGTAAAATGGAGAGCAAGGTTGAGGATCTCGAGGAGAGAAGCAGACAAAACAATGCATTGATTATTAGTCTCCCTGAGAGAGAGAGAAGGGGGCTGATGCCATCTTCTTTACACAAAAACTGCTTGTTAAGTTAGCAGACCCCGCTCCGTTCAGCCCTAATTACATGATCAAGCGGGCTCATAGAGCACTAAGAGCTATGCCTTCACCGGGCACCCTACCTCTGCCATTCATCTTCCATTTTTTTAACTACCTTGAAAGGCAGCATTTCTTAAATAAAATAAAAGAGATTCAGGAGATTAAATGGGAAGGTGCCACACTAAGGGTGTCTCAGGATCTCCCGGCTTCTGTACATCAAAGGAGAGCCACCTACCACCCATTGGTGGTCAAGCGGATTGCCTTGGGTGTCCAGTTCTGCATGGGTTTTCTGGACAGATTACAAGTGCTTTTGTCCAGCTCTTGGAATAGCTATGAAGATGCAAGCTCTGCAGCAGAAGGGCTCAAAGCAGCCCTTCCCAAACTGTTTATAGATCACTGACAGGCTTCAGTTCCATGTGAGGTAAATGTCCATTTGGAGATGTAAGAAGGGCAAGGTATTGTAAGCTTGATGCCAGAGATTGTCTACAATTTAATCATTGCACCCAGAATGTTTTCTGATCTGCTGAGCTTCGTTTCGTTATCTGACAGTGGGCAGACTTAACTGTTTGCAAATGGCTCATCCTCCGGAAAATTAACTAAATAGAGTTTATCATGGTAACTGGTGGGGTTAAGTTTTCATCAGCAGAGGCAATTATCTATGCTTACCCCCACCCGATTGCTGGATGGCTCACTTCATTAACGGTGTTAACAGAGTTTAAAATGGGTCACCGATCACTCGCACATTTGTGCAGCATTCTCTCTGTCACTGCAAGGAGGTCAAGAACTTTCCACATCTGCTAGAGGGAGCCAGAGCATTGCTTGTCTCATGGTGCTGCAGGTATCTGAAGACAGCACCATCATTATTCTGTTTGGTTTAGAACTGGTTCAGTTTAAAAGTTTCTCTGGGAGCTCTGGTATTAAGACTTTTATATTAGTTGGAAGCCTCACCAGGCAAACAAAACTATCCCAAAGTGGAGAATTTCTCTGAGGACGAGTTGATGATAAGATGATGACTCAGAGGTCAATAACAGTTAATTTGTTTTTTAGGGTGGAGAACCCCTCTCATCTAGATAAGTAAGACTTCGTCTGTGGTGGAATTGACCCCAAGATCTCTCTGATTATTTTCCCTTCCCCCTGTTCTTATTATTTACTATTTCTTTTGTACCATCTTCAGTTATTATTCTTGCATGTGGTAAATAAGGCTCCGAGTTCCATTAAGAAATGTGGGGACTCCTCTTTGAACTCACATATGGAAGTTGTTGAGGAATACTTATCCTCTGTCCAGTTGCCAGTAGTCCTGGAAGATCTAAAAGAAGAGTTGGTTTCTCTCATCTTGGAGACAGAAATTTTGGAGGCAATTAAATCATTATCCCCGGACAAAGCTCTGGGTCCAGACAGGTTCTCCCCCAATTTTTATAAATGCTTCGCTAAGCACCTGGTCCCTGGGCTGAAGAGGCTATTTCGTAGCATACTTGAGACTGATATGATTGATAGACACTTGCTAGAAGCCCTTATAATAGTCATTCCTAAACCAGAGAAGAAACCAGACAGAGTCACTAGCTACCGCCTCATTTCATTGATTAATTATGATGTTAAAATCCCAGCCAAAATTCTAGTGAACAAGCTGGCAAAGATTATGCCTCATATCATTCATCAGGACCAAGTGGGGTTCATGACTGGGAGAACATTGTCGGATCATCTGCGCAAATGTCTTCTCTGTGTCCCGGGACTCAGACACTCCTTATGGGCTGATGTCTCTGGATGCGGAGAAGGCATTTACAGAGTAGACTGGTAATTCCTATTTTCTGTCATGGGTAGGTTGGGGTTCCCCCCCACTTACATCAAGTGGGTATCATCATTATACAACCATCCAAGTGCATGGTTGTATTGTAATGGGATCTTTTCCTCCATCTTCCTGCTATTTTCAGGCACAAGACAGAATTGTCCTTTATCCACTCTTCTTTTCAACATATATCTAAAACCAATTCTCTGTAGCGTCAGACTCAATCCTAGGATACAGGGGGGGAGTGATAGGTGTCCAAGAGTTCTAGGTATCTGCATACGCAGTTGACATCCTGCATCTCCGACACCCCCGGGACACCTTCCCAGTGGTCTTGGAGATTATAGAGGAATGCAGTTAAATATCCAACTACAGATTAAATGTAGAAAAAAAAACACAGTCCTCCCACTCAATACTAAAGTACAGAAAACTGTAATCTCTAAAATGGGTCTTCAATGGAGTCAGCGCTCATTAAAATATCTAGGCATCATGTTGGCAAGGAGTGAGTCCAAGATGATTCAACTTAATTTGGACTCTGTCATCCACGACATAAGACAGGATCTGGCTAGATGGCAGAAACTCCCCCTTTCACTCTGGGGATGTGTAAATTTAATTAAAATGAATGTCCTCCCGAGAGTGTTTTATCCCATTAACACGCTTAATACCTGGCTATCTTTAAAATGGTTTATAAAGACCCACTAAATAATTTACAACTTCATATGGCAGGGAAAGGCTCCTCATAGAGCCTATCAAAAGTTGGCTGCTCCCAAAGCTAGGGAGGCCTAAAATGGATGATTTTTGGCATGTACTATTGGGCTAGCAGTGCTAGCAAATATTTAAAGTGGCTGTTGACACCAGAGGAAGAAATCTCTCTGCTCTATGTCCATTCTTGGGTGCAACTGGGAATTTAACTGATTAGAGAGGCAGGCCTTAATCCAATTGCCCTTCTGTTCTGTACCCAGAAATGCCTTCCTAAGAAACTGGCATCTATTTCAATAGCCACTTCATTGAGGATCCATGCCCAGCTATGTTCCTTTCTAAGATACATACCCTGCAGAGATCAGAATCAACCCCTTTGTAAAAATCCTAACTTGCAGAGTGATCACGGACACGTGGATTCCCTTGATGAGTGGGCTGAGGGTCAAGGATCTTCTGCAGGAGGATTGTGTGGTTCAGTAGAATCAATCCTTAGCAGGCACAATGTAGGCCCTAATCAAATATTTAAGGTTTTTCAAGTAAGACATATGTTGGTCCAGGTACAAGACAGTTTTAAGGCAGGAGGGATCCCAGAGAGGTACTTCAAAACCTTATCAAAGGTAGTTTGGGAGCCACACACAGTGTCTAGGCTATACCTGTCACTATTTGACCACGCATATACAGATCTTGCAGGGATTCCTAAATACTGGGAAGAGCAGTTCCCAGAACGGGCATCTGAATGGTCTATTATATGGCAAAACACCTACAGATACAACACCCAGGATAGGCTAAGGGTGATACAATTCCAAATACTGACTAACATGTTCTGGACACCAGCAAAACTTCATAAAATAGGACAGATTCCTAGCCCTGCCTGTAACAGATGTTATCAGGAAGAGGGTACCCGTCATCACATATTTTGTGAATGCCCACCAGTGAAGGTGCTTTGGGACATGATTAAATCCAAGGTGGACCCACTGCTCAGCATTGATGATTACTTCTCTTCTGACATTTGTTTAATTTGGGACTATAGTTGAATAGATGTGAAATTAAGAAGGTATTATATGGCCATCATTTATTCCTCTCTCAAAAAAGTGGTATTAAGACATTGGTTAGATGATCTCCCATTAAGTTATACGGAGTGGCTACAGGAGCTCTTATCCAATTTGAGTGTGGAGAAAATGGGAGCCAGCATAAGGTACTGCATCCCAAGATACTCAAGAATTTGGGAGAATTTACACTCTCTATATTTGTTACAAACAGGAACTCAGTCTTCCTGATGGCTTCAATGGCAATTATATGGAACTGGGCCCTGTTCAGTGCAATGGAATGTAAGCATATGTGGTCATTTTGGCAATGTTTATATTGGGTTATAGGCAGGGCTGGGGAGGTATGGGAGTGGGAGGGAGCTGGGGATGGGGGGAGCAGGGCAGGTTGGTTTCTGTCATTCCTATTATTTGTATTTTGATATCGTTGTACGACATGCAACTTGCTTTGTAATAGTGAAACAATAAACTTGAATTTCAAAAAAAAAGAAGAGGGAGGTGTGTTCAGGAAAGTGGTTCTGTTTATCTTCTGTTTTAACTGTGATATTTGAATAGTTTTACTTTAAATTAGTGCTGTGAGTTACAACTGTTTAGATTAGTACTTTGAGTTACAACTGTTACTTGGGCTGCGATATTGTAACTGTTGGTGGCTTGTGTGCCGGTTGTGGGAACAGTTGTTTTTAGTGGTAAAGCCCTCGCACCCACCCTGTGTTGCAGGGTTTCTTAAATACTGAAAAGCCACTGGGAGTTGAGCTTGAAGGCTGTGAGGGAGGAGCTTGTGGAGATACAAACTGCCCATATGAACTAACTCTTAAAACTAATAGTCAGGTGGTAAAAGTTCAGACGTAGGGGGTGTAGGTGGGTGGAGATAAAAAGGTTTACCAATCCCACAGGGTCTCTTGCAATGACTGTTATGATATGAAAGCTAACCTTGTTATGTGATGTCATATTTGGATTTGATATATACTACGGAGGTTATATATTACTAAGCTACAGATCTAGCATACCCGGGGCTGTGATAAGTATTTAAGGTTCAAAATAGCTATAATACACTGAGGAGATTGTACTAATGTGTTACTGTATTAATGTAGTACACTGAGGGGATTGTAGTAATGTGTTACTGATTAAAGGCCATCAAATGAGGATCAAGGGGTAAAATGACTGATACCAGACTAGTAATAGAGCATATAAGTATGAGAGTAAGGACTGGGGGACAGGTGTGGGGATACACTTAAGCTGAACTCAAATAATGGGGAGTAGATGTGAAGGGCTGCATGGGGGATGTGAGGGTTGTGGAAGCAGGCAAATGTGGATAAGGGTGGGTGGAAGCTGCAGAATAGAGGGTGGAATGATGGGTGATATGGAGGGAGGGCAGCAGGCAGAGGGAGGATAGTGAGTTGCAATGGATGTGGGGCAGCTACTTGGATGAATTTATTTTGGAAACTGGGAAGCTGTGCAATTTGCTACAGGCTAAGAAATTGGAGGATGAAACAATGAGGTTATAGATGGAACTGAGGAGAGAGAGTGAGTGAGGGAGGGGGAGCTGAGGCAGGAGTAATCCTGCTAAGGAGGGGTTGGGGAGAAGCACAGAGGGAACTGCAGAGCTAATGATGGGGACATAAGGAGGATGGGGGGTGAGCAGAGGTGCAGTAGGAGGAGGGAGGGATCAGGGAAGGAGGAAGGATGAGATGGGCACCATTGCGGGTTTATCAAGCAATATGTTTGCAGTGTTGGCAGAGAAAGGGGAGGTATCAGAGCTGCGATGGGGGGGAGATGGGTAGGGGAGGCCCAAGAGGCAGGATTTACAATGGGAAACAGAGATAGGAGAGGAAGGGTAGGGAGGGTAGAGGAAAAGGGAGAGGCAGTAACATGAGGGGAGGCAACAGAGGGGATGCAAAGAGCACAAAAGGTGCAGATGAGGGATGTAGGGAGGGAGGCAGCGGGGTTCTGGGGGGAGTGGACAGGGATCACAGTGGAAGGTGGGGTCAGAATCAGAATGATGGGGAGCGTTGGCACTGGGGGACTCCATATTAAAGGGGATCAGATGGGGAAGAAGGGAGGAAGGCACAGTCATATCTGGGTTGAGGCAATTCTGGGGTTGACCACAGACAGGGCAGGGCAGGCACTTCTCAAGTATGAAAGCAGAGGGAATATGAAACCACAAGTGGTGGTGGTGTATGTGGGAACAAACGACTTGGCTGGAGAAACAGTGGAGGTGGTAAAGGGGAGATTCAAGAAATTGGGTAGGCAGTTTGAAGAGGTGAGAGCATCAGTGGCATTCTCTGAGTTGCTACTGGTACCATGTGCAAGTACAGGGAGAAAGCAAAGGATAGAGGAGTTCAATGAGTGGTTGAGGGACTGTTGCCAAACCAGAAAATACAGACTGGTGTCAGATTGGGGCAGAACCTGGGACAACAGTGACCTATATGCAGGGGACAGGTTACATTTGAGCAAAGAGGGGAAGAGCATACTCAAACAGCGATTGAAGGGGTATATTTCAATAAGGATGGGTTTAAACTAGGAAGGGAGGTGGTGAGGGGACCATTGTTAGAAACAATGTCTGGAAAGGGGAGCACAGGGTGCTCACCCCTCTAGTTAGAGGTGAAAACAGTCAGGAGGGGGCACAGAGAGGACCAAGGGGGGGAGAGGAATGGTAAGGTTGGGGAAGCAACAGGTTGGAAGGTGGTCTCACTGAATGCAAGAAGCCAAAGGTACAGAACTGCAGAGTTACAAGCTCTCATGGCGGTGGAATTGGTGGACATAGCGGCCATCACAGAAACATGGGCCACCCAGTACCAGGATTGGGATATGATGATCCCAGGGTACAGGCTATTTAGAAAGGATAGGGCCAAGGGGAATGGGGGAGGGGTGGTGATCTATGTGAAGGATGGGATTACATGCATAAGGGAGGAGAGGAGGACAGAAGCTCTGCAGATGTAGTTCCAGGATGCAAGGAATAGAACACTGAGGATGGGGGTAGTGTACAGGCCACCATCACAGGATTGTTACCAGGACCAGGAACTGGCAGATCAAATTTGAAGGGTAAGCAGGAAGAGAAGCACGGTGGTGGTGGGGGGGGGATTTCAACCTACCGGGGGTGGATTGGAGCACACCTGCCACATGAGTGCAACAGAGGGGGTCCTGTTGGAAGCTTTTCAGGACAGCTTCTTGACATAGCTGGTACAGGGGCTGACACAACTGGAAAGGGCTTTTGGACCTTGTACTGAATAATGGGGAAGCTGTAAGGAACCTAGAAGTGGAGAAACTGCTTGCTGGGAGTGACAACTGCTTGGTGTGGTTCACACTATACATGGGGAGGGACACACGGGGCACGGGCACAAGGGTGTTTGAGTTTAGGGGGCAGATTTCAGGATGATGGGGAAAATTCTGAGCAAGCACCTGTAGACATCCAGCAACACATGGATGCAGATCAGAAGTGGAATATAATAAGAGGAGGGCTGGTGGAGGCAACAGAGACCTGTACTAGGAAAAAAAACAAGAAGTGCAGGGCAAAGAAACCCAGTTGGCTGTCACTGGAGGTCAGGGAAGGGGTGAGAGTCAAGAAGGTGGCATTTCAGAAGTATAGGAAGATGAGAAGGGGAGAAGATAAAGATGTATACAGAGAAAAGTCTAGGGAGGTCACCAGACTGGTCGGGGGGCCAAAGCATCTATAGAGCTGAGACTGTTGCAGGGATCAAAAGAGGAGAAAAAGACTTGTTCCATTACATAGGCAAGAAAAGGAGAAGTGAAGACCAGCTTGTGAGGATCAAGAAAGATGGGGGGGTGGGTGGAGAAGGGGCAGAGCAGGCAGAGGCACTGAATGAGTACTTCTGCTCTGTGATCATGTAGGAGAAAGGGGGGGCAAATGCCTCAGGCAAGTGGGGGATGGGTAAGGAGGGGAGAGGGAAACAGATGTATGGGTTACAGATTGGCAGGGTACTGGAGGGGCTGAGGGCATTGAGAGCGGACAAAGCACCTGAGCTAGATGGCATTCACCCTAGAGTACTGAGGGAGGTGGCAGAGGACCTTACAGGACCACTGGTAGACCTGTTCAACACCTCTCTGAAAACAGGATGTTTGCCATAGGAGTGGAGAATGGCCCATGTGGTGCCCATCCATAAACGTGGGCCAAAGGATGAACCAGAGAACTATAGGTCAGTGAGCCTCACCTCGATTGTGGGCAAACTCATGGAGACCATCCTAAAGAGGAGGCTCGTGAGCTTCTTGAAGGCAAATGGTATCCAGGATGACCAGCAGCATGGGTCTGTCATGGGCAAAACGTGGCAGACAAACCTGGTAGAGTTCAATGATGGGTGACATGGGAACTGGACAAGGGCCATGTTGTGGATGTCATGTACTTGGACTTCAGTAAGACCGTTGATTCAGTGCCGCATGGGAGATTGGGGGGGAGGAAGCTGGAGTATGTGTGGTGAGGACCAAAAATGGTAATCCGGATCAGGAACTGGCTGAGGGGGAAGACAGCAAAGAGTTGTGGTTGGGGGGGAAACTCTCATCACCGAGAGTGGTGATGAGCGGGGTATCACAGGGATCTGTGCTTGGACCAGGACTGTTCAAGATTTTTATTGCAGATATCTTAAATGGGATCCAGAGCAAAATCAGTCTATTCGCAGATGATACCAAGATGGGAGCTGGAGTAGATGCCATGAAGGGGGGAAGGGGTTGCAGGAGGACTTGAATAACTGCAGGAGTAGGAAGATAAATGGCAGCTGGGGTTCAATGCCAAGAAGGGCAAGGTTCTGCACTTCGAAGCCGGAACCAGGGGAGGGATTATCACTTAAGTGGGGTTCAGCTGGGTTGCTCCATAGAAGAGAAGGACCTGGGGTTATCATAACAGGGAGCATGAACAACTCTGTTCAATGCAGAAGGGCAGTGGCAAAAAACAACAAAATGCTGGGGTGTATAGCTAGAGGGATCGCCTCCAGAAGTAGGGAGGTTATCCTGCCCTTGTATAGGTCATTGGTCAGGCCCCACCTGGAGTACTGCATGCAATACTGGCACCCATTCCTGAAGAAGGACATCAATTTGTTGGAGGGGGTACAGCGTAGAGCTACAATGATGATTCAGGAATTGGAGGGCAAGCCATACGAGGAAAGGCTGGGGGAGTTTTTTTTTTTATTTAGTATACTTTATTCATTTTATATTTTTTGTAACCAAACATTAAGAGCAGGCAGCTTAACATGTTGTTAGAGAAAGTACAACTAGTAGTAAACAATTACATGAAACACAGTTAAGTTGCCTGCCACCCCCCCTCCCGCTTTCTGCCTCCCACCATCTCTGCCACCTGGTCTTGAAAAGAACTATTGAGAGGAATATAAATATGACAGTACTGGCTTCAGGCTTAAACAAAGTGGATACATCCTTCACTAAACACACTGGTACAGATTTTGTGATAGTGGAATTTATTGCACCAATATGAGAGTAAGTAGTGGCTCCCATCTGTTCTTATAACTATCCAATCTATTTTTGGTTCCAGCAATTGTGTGTTCAGCTTGTAAAGCAAACATGATTTACTTGAACCACTCTAGGTAAGTTGGTGTAGACGAATCTAACCAGTGCCTTAATATTACTTTCTTGGCACACATAGAGATTAAAGCCATATAGGCTCTCTGCTGTGACCCCGGAACCTGCTTGAAATCACCCAAAATACATATTTCAGGACTAAAGCTATCAGCTAGCATAAGTAAAGGATTGAGACGATTTCGTATATTCATCCAAAAAGATTGGATATTCTCACATGTCCATAACATATGGAATAAGTCAGCAGAATCTTCTTGGCATTTTGGGCACTTGCTAGAAGATAAAGCCCCTATTTGATGCATTTTAAATGGCTATAATATAAATTTTGGCTAATGTAGAACTGAGTAAGTCTGTACTTATTCCACTTAATATATTTATATAGGTATTTCCAGATTCTGGACCAATTCCTCTCAGGAGGCTTCGGATTTAAAATGTTGTCCCACCAATAAAACCGTTGACCTTCCAAAACAGCAATTTTCTTGAGGAGAAATTTATATGAATAAGAAATAATATGAGATATAGGGATGGACTCTACATATGGGAATAAGGAAGACATTAGGGAACTATTTCATACCCCAGTACCAAAATGGGAAACTAAAAGGTGTGATACTTGCAAGAACTTAAAAACTTGATTCGTAGGCCAATTAAAAATGGAACTTGCTTCTGCAAAGGAGAGCAGTTTTTGGTTACAAACTAACTGATCTACCCTATTCACTCCCATATGTGGCCAAAAGAGGTGTTGTATTATTGTCTTACCCGCTATTAAAAAGTTAGGGTTAGTGAACAGGGGTTGCGCTATATCTCTCTTTGCATCTACTTTGAGGAATCTGTTTAATTGATGCTGAGTACTAATTAAGGCATATAATGTTGTATCCTGCAAGGATTTGGGGATATTCTTCCTATTAATAAAAGGGAGAGTCTTTGGGTCAAAACCATTCGCCAAACATAGATCCTGTTCAATTCTGACAAAGGAGGGGCAGTTGGGAGAATCCAACACTACTTCTGAGAGGAGTAACCAGAATCTAACCCTTGCCAAATGTATGGCTAAATAATATATATAAAAATTCGGAGCTTGAATGCCACCGTCAATTTTCTGACTTGTAAGTTTAAGGTAATTTTGTCTAACTTTCTTCCCCTGCCAGATGAAAGTACTAATAATTCTGTGAAGCTTCGAAAACCATGACATCGGGAGGACCACATTGAACATTTGCAAGGGGTATAAAATTTGGGGCAGCACATTAATTTTTATTGTGCTCAAACAACCCCATAATGAAATGGGTAATTTTGACCATCGCTTAAAATCTTCTGATAGGGTCCTAGTTAAAACATCTAAATTAAGTTTTTTCATTACTCGTGAGAGGGGATGCAATAGAATTCCAAGGTATTTAAATTTTGCCATATTCTATCTTAAACCTATATGGTCGACTTCAGTCTTAAGGGTAAATTTATTAAGGGGAAGAACTTCTGTTTTTCCAATATTCATCTTATAATTCGAAATGGACCCAAACTGTGATATGATACGAAAGGCCTCCGGAAGAGATTGGGCTATGTTGGTAATATGTAGAAGTAAATCGTCAGCATAAGCTGATATTTTGTATTCAGTGTGGCCAATTAGTATCCCGGATATCCTCTCCGAATTTTTTATTTTCCTGATAAGTGGTTCCAGATACAAATTACAAAGGTACGGGGAGAGTGGGCAGCCTTGTAGGGTACCCTGGGATAATGTAAAAGATGGGGAAAGAACACCGTTACAGTAAATTTGAGCTTGTGGTAATGTGTATAATATTTTGATCCATTTTATAAATTTCTGTGGGATATGATATTTGGCCAGCAACCAAAAGAGATAGACCCAAGAGACCCTATTGAAAGCCTTTTCTGCATCCAGGGATACAAGAGCTTCGGAAGTATTGAGATCCCTGGATACAGAAGAGATGTAGGTGACCTTTCTGAGGTGATTCAAGGATAGTCTACCTTTAACAAATCCAACCTGTTCTATACTGATTAGGGACTCCCAGACCTGGCTTATTCTAGATGAGAGTTATTTAGCTAAAATCTTAAAATCCACGTTAATTAGAGGGATTGGTCTATAGTTTGGAATAAATAGGGGGTATTTATGTGGTTTGGGAATGACAATTATGAAAGTCTGATTCAGGGAGGTATCAGAAATACCTTCTTTAAAAATGTATTGAAAAGTGTCAAGGAGAATAGGAACAATCTTTTCTTTAAATGTTTGATAAAAATTTGTAGTGAAACCGTCCGGTTGGGGAAGAACACAGCTGCTAAGCTGGTGAGTAGCCGTTGGAGGTCGAGTCATACTTCTCCGGTTCTACATGAACTGCACTGGCTGCTGCTTAAGAGGTGTATGTCCTATAAAGGTGGGTTACTAACTTATAAAGCCCTACATGGGTTAGGTTTAGGTTACCTGAGTGATGTCTTGCAAGCGTACATGCCTGCGCACTCTCTCTGCTCCACTGAGGAAGGCCTCCTTGTTGTTCTCAGGGCCAGGCTTAAAACCTTGGGGATGGACCTTCAAAGTAGTGGGTCCAGTCCTTTGGAATTCTCTCCCAAGGACGCTTAGGAAGGCCCCTTCAGTGGAGGATTTAAAAGAGGTCTTAAAACATATCTTTTTGCACTGGCCTATGGGGAGTGAGAGTCCCTAAATGCGACCCAGTATTGTTTTATATAGCTGCTAAAATTTTTATCTTAGTATATTGAGATTTTATTTTAAATTATTATTTATTTAATTGGGATGTAGTATTAGATTTGTTTTATATTTGCTGATATCTCTATCTGTTGTACTGGTGCCCTGATCCTTGGGGGAAGGGTGCCATTAAGAAATAAAATCTACTACTACTACTACTGATACGCTTAAACATCAAGCCTGATTAAAAAAGCAACCCTCTTTGTTTTATTTACCTGAAGCAAATGGGTGAGGGGGATAGAGGAGTCTGGAAAAACATCTGCTCTTTATTATTATTATTTTTTTACTGAAACTGCTGTTTCTTGACTGACATATGGAAGTAGATATCCCCACTGGCAGCAGGAGGCACACAGCTTTCAGGAAAAGGAATGCATCTAGTACTGACCTCTGATGACCAACTGAGGTGCAGGGGTGCCGTAAATATGTCAGAACACTAAAACATTTAATAATACATATCATCACTTTGTGTCCCTTAACTACTATGCTAGCGGAATCTTACTCAAAGCCCTTTTTTATTAGAAATATTTTTAGTCATTGGAAAATTCATTTTGAAGAAGTTCTTAAACAGCTGTTTGAAGGTTTATCAAGAAGTCTGTAAAAATCATGTTGTAGTGAGAAAACAGGAAAGGAAAATATAAGGACGTTTGCCTTTAAATTGTAAAGTGCTAGATACACCCTGATTGATTTAATAAAAAAATACAATCAAAATATTTTTTTTAACTGGCTGTTTGCCAACTGTTTCCTGAAAAACCTTCTACCATCCTAAATACAATCCTCATAGGCATTTCCTGCTGAAGTAGTAAATGGTGCCACTGTTCTTAACAATGGGCTAACCATTATGAAGCTGCAGCTGGAAAGGGTTTGCAAGGTACTCTGTATAAACTCAGCTGGGCTGCCCTGAAGTTTTTGTACTAGGGAACTGGCAATGCTTTTTTATTTCAAATTAGAACCCAGAAAGTCCCTCAAAGGTTTTTGCTTTAAAACCTCTCAATCTACTTGCCTATTTGTATAATGTATATAGATATTATATACCAATCAAAAACGACATATCACAGCACTTGAATTGATATTTTAAGGGTTGGTTCTTTTGGGTTCTCAATTTTAGAAACAGACAGGTTTGTGGAGAGAGGATTTTTTTTTTATTAGCACAAATTTTTCATTAATAAGTAGTACATTTGCAGGCAGTGCTCCTGATAGCTTGGAAAGGCAGGAGAAATATATTCACCATTTCTTAAATTAGAAAAGTAAAGTCACCTTTTGGTGAGTGTGATGGTGTCCTCTTACCTACTACCAGCAGGTTGAGATGCTACACCTTTCTGCCACTAAGCTGCCGCTAATGCATGTTAAACGGTTCTCTTTCATCTCACTTATGCACTTGCCTACATAGTGCATGGCCTGGACATATGAACATACAAAGGTAAGAAATGAGGGCTACTCACATTTTCCACATGCAGTTCAAGAGAGAACAGGCAAACAGTTCATGTGATGATTTATGCTTCAGTTCAAGCAAACAAAGCAAGTCCCCCAGCCATTCTTGATGGCCCACTTGATATATGAACCCTTACTCACTTCAGACACAAATTACCCTCTTCTGTACTGTAAGTGGCATCAATTTAATTTGGTAACATGCTCTCAAAGGCAGAACACAGATTGGACAGTAAAATAAGTTACCTGTACATTTTAAAACACGCACACACACACATGCACACACACATACACACATGGTCGCAGATGGATTAAGCAGACAATATTCAATCATATCTACAAAATGTACAAGATATATAAATACATATGGGGATGGGCTTTGTACACTAGAGAAATTACAAATAAAATGTAATAAACAATATAACTGCATAAATGGACAAAAGACTAATTAAAATTAATTCTAAATTGCTTACTACACAGGCTTTTGACAAATTGCTTCACACAGATGGACATTTCCAATAGACCACTGAGCAGTCAGAAAGGTCTTCATTTGTTAGAAGCATATAAATAGTGGGGTCCCATGGGGCTCAGTGCTGGGTCCGGTGTTGTTCAATGTCTTCATTAATGACATTGGGGATGGCATTAAGGGCAAAATGTGCCTATTTGTGGATGACACCAAGCTCTGCAGGAGAGTGGACACAGCTGAAGGGATACAGGACCCACAGGAAAATCTGGAAAAGCTGGGGAGGTGGTCCAGGATCTGGCAGCTTGACTTTAATGCCAAGAAATGCAAAGTTATGCATATTGGTGACAAGAATCCCAAGACAGAGTACTACCTGGGCGGAGTCCGAGTATCTGCATCAGAGGAGAAGAAGGACCTTGGAATGATGATCACTAGTGACCTGAAGCACTCCACGTATTGCAAGAAAGCAGCAGCAAAGGCAAACAAGATGCTGGGATTCATATCTAGGGGATCAGTAGTAGGAGACAGGAGGTTATACTGCCATTGTACAGGTCACTGGTAAGGCCTCATCTAGAGTATGGGGTTTAGTACTGGTGCCCACACCTCAAAAAGGACATTAACCTGCTGGAGGAGGTCCAGAAGAGGGCTACAAAGATGATCATGGGTCAGCAGGGTAAGGCATACGAGGAGAGGTTGAGGGCACTGAACATGTACTCCCTGAAAGATAGGAGAGAGAGCGGGGACATGATTGGGACATTCATGTACTTGAAAAGGATAAATAAGATTGATAAGAAGAGTCTCTTTAAGCTGAGTGGCAGCCATAACATGAGGAGGCACAGTTTTAAGCTGGAGGGTGTGAGGTTTGGGAGGGAGATCAGGATACATTTCTTCACAGTGAGGTGGCGGACACTTGGAATGCGCTGCTGGAAGAGGTCATCTCATTGAAGACAGTGGGCAGATTTAAGAGAGGCTGGGATAGGCATAAGGGGAAGGTAAGGAACATGGGAAGGGAGGATGGGAGGAGTAGGGAGGGAGGGCAAAGACATTAGCTCAAGCTGTGGACCCTGCAGTACGAGCAGACTTGATAGGCCAAAAGGCCTTTTTCTTCTGGCTTCTTTGTACGGTCATATGCTCGTATAGTAGATGTCGGTGGATAAAGACCAAGGGTCCATCTAGTCTGCCTCTAAAGAGTGTCCTACCTATTCCTCTGACCCACTGAAGGTGTTTTCTACCCCAAACACTCCCTTTATCCCTGAACCCATTCACCTCAATAGCTTCTTTTCCTAGAATTATCAGCCCTATCCCAGCCATATTTGATTTCCTAGTCCTTACCCTCCATTTATGCTGTATTTTAAATCGTTACATATAGCACGCCTAATTGTGTCATCTCTCTTGGTTTACATGTACATGTTATATATGTGGTTTGTTACTGGTGACTTTCAGCACTTTTGCATTTTACACTTGCACATTTATGTTGTGTTGTCTGTTGTAGTGTCCCTTTAAATCAGAACTTTTTAAGGGACTTGCTCAGTAGCACATGCTACTCTGATGATGTCACTATGACATAAAAATGTTAGTGCATGGCAGAGGCAGAGCTGCATGAGATATGAGAGACATTAAGCACTGAGGTCCATAGGTTTAGCATTTTTCAGGTTCCCATAGTTCAGGCCATATAGCAATTTCTGTAAAGGTATTTACATGATGGCAGAGTGTATGAGGTTCCCCTGTTATAGAAAACACTTCCTTTGGAGACCTGATGAAGGAATAAAGTATCATACAGCGGAGCCAGCCTTGATGTAATGCAATAGCCTGCTCTAAGTGACATGTTACAAAATACTGCTTGACAAAGAGGCTTAATTGCCACTGAATTACACTATTCCCTGCATTATACTGCAGCATTTGGTGATACATTGCAACATTACTGCACTCCATCCTGGCTAGCATCAAAACTGATATGCCTAAGGAATTGTGATATGTAGCACGTGGTCCAGGACTGAGATGTAGTACTCCACTAATCTTAATAAATTGTTTGTTGCTGTGTTGGTCCTTGTACAAAAAGATGAAAATAGTGTGTGATTTGATACCTTTTATTGAACCATTAAGAGATTTATAGACGTTTAAGCTTTTAAACTACACAGAGGTCTTCAACAGAAAATTACAGGCTATGCAAAGAACCCACTTTAAGTACATAGGGTAGAATTGGTTAAAACATTTATTACACTGGCTGGCCCAGTGGTGTAGAGGGTTGTGGCATCCTGCCTTACCTCCTGCCATGCCAATGACACATGTTTGCAGTGTGAGCAGGTCACCGGAGGTTGGCTGGGAAGGAGAAGGATCGAGCATCCCAGGGATAGCTCTCCTTCTCTGGGAAGGGGGCGATCAGTTGTAGGTGCTTGCCTGGCCCCTAGTGGAGGCTGGGGGCTGGCACACTGACACTGTCCATGGTGGGCAGATGTGGGGCAGACACCAACAGGACATGCATGAGAGCATGCGCAGCACCATTATTGGCATCATTGCACACTCCACCTCTGAGGGAGAAAAACAGAGGAAATACAGATCTCCTGGCTAGATGAAGGAGGGGCTCACAGGTCCTGCTTCCCAAATAGCCACAGCACTGACCAGAACTGGATCTGGTCTTCAGTGGAAGCTTGGAGTACCCCCACTGACCCTGCTTGGGGGTAAGCCTTGGGGAAAGATGGTTGGCATCAGCCAGTGGACATCAGGGGGGCAGGGCTGGGGCTCCCTCCCAAATGTGGGCTGAGGAGAATGGGGAAAAAGAGAGTATAAAAAAATAATAAAATAAAACTTTTGCACATGAATGTGACAGTTCTGTTGATACAGAAGGCGGCTAATTGGATATTATGCAGAGACAAAAAAAAACAGTCTTTAAAATCCTAGATGGATATAAATCAAGCCCTCCTGTGGAAGGAATGTGATAGCAAAAGGCCAATAAATTGTCGATAGCTTAACTACCTCCCTGTAAATGACAACAGATTGCATGTGTATGTGTGCGCGTGCGCACACGTGCTCAGAAGCACTTAAATGTGTATAAATCAAAAGTATGAAACCAGCGGACACAACCTATAACCAAATAGGGCCAACTCTGAAGCCCTCTCTGCACTGCAACAGCCCGAACATAAGCTTTCCCAGATACCACCCCCCCCCGGAGACCGGAGGTATTGAGGGCCAGCTCTGAAGCCCTCCCTGCACTGCAGCAGCCCAAACATAAGCTTTCCCAGATACCACCCCCTTCCCCCGAGGAGACTGGAGGTCATGAGGGCCAGCTCTGAAGCCCTCCCTGCACTGCAGCAGCCCGAACATAAGCTTTCTCACGTAACTCTACCTTTCACCAGGCAGAAGTCGTGACCGTTGAGCATCTGGCGCCTTTTTTCAGATACGGCCACAAGCTCCCCTTCTCGCAGCATGAATTGCCAGACAATTTGCACATTGAGGTGCTCCTGAGGCTTAATCAGACCAGAACTTTTATTTTTGTGCTTGATTTCTAGTTTTTAAATTGAGCCTGCAACTAACTCTGTATTTGCCTGTATTACGTTTTAGGACTTAGAGTTTCTGCAATCTGTACAATTGTGCTTAGCTGAAGCTCCCCTTGTGCAAATCTCATTCTGAGGACTGTTTTTGTGTAAACTCAAGGTGCTTTTACAGCATGCAGACATCTGTTAGCCCTGCTAGAAACCACATTATTAGCCTCCCAATTTTGATTTGAAAAGTTTACTGTTAGACCTGTACTCATTCGCCCCGCTCCCCACACCCAAGGAACCTGCCCTCCCCCAACAGTTGATCACTTTTCCCACTGCAGCCTACTTAATCTCCCCTCTCTCTCTCCCCCTTCTCCCGCAGATACCACCCCCCCTGAGGAGATCGGAGGTCGTGAGGGCCAGCTCTGAAGCCCTCACTGCAGCAGCCCGAACATAAGCTTTCCCAGGTAACTCTACCTTTCACCAGGCAGCAGTCGCGACCGTTGAGCAACTGGCACCTTTTTTCAGATACGGCCACAAGCTCCCCTTCTCGCAGCACGAATTGCCAGACAATTTGCACATTGAGGTGCTACTGAGGCCTAGCCCCACCGCCCCCACCACCACCCTTGCTCGGCACTCGAATTTATAGCTAGGTTAAGTCAGGTGACCTGCCGAAATAACCTATCAGCCCACTTTTCCAGCTGCAGGTTATACTAACCGAACACTAGTGGCCGCTGTAACAAGCCTCTCTCTTTCTATATTTACAATGGTATTCCTTCTATTTGCAACCCTCCTGATTTCCAGGATCTTTCACCTAGCACTTCAACCCCCACCGAGGCACCTATACCTCTCCACCATAACTTTAACACTTTTCCTCCAGCTTTTTATGATTACTGCAGATCCAGTTCCCTCAACATCACACACTCATGCCAAATTGATCCTTACTGCCTATACCTACACACAATCTCACTAAACCTTACACTCACACTTGGAAAGCATGGTACCTCAGCCCTCCCCCACTTCAGACCACAACCCCCCACCACCCACATAAGCCCCACTATCGTATCACACACATCCCTTACCCTTCTATTCAGCATCATTCCTAGTTTCCCTGTCCCCACCTCCAATGCAAAAAGCCCTACAACCTACCAATCCCAGCGTCGCTCATCCAAACTCTGCAGGTTGGCCCTCCTGTGGGTCACTCTCCTTCTTCTCTTATTATCTGGCAATATCCACCCCAACCCAGGTCCACCCTGCACTAAGGCCTCTCCTAAAAACCCGCAGGGGAGTCTGCTGCTAGCCACCCTTAATATCTGCAGCCTGCCTAAAAAACATACCTCTCTCCAAGGCTGGATCGCCCAGCATGCACCTGACATACTAGCCCTCTCTGAGACCTGGCTCACGGAAAAAATTCCCAATGATGCTGTCTCCCTCTGTAATTATGCCATCTTCCTGGCAGATAGGACCAGCAAGAAAGGCGGTGGCTGCGCAATCTTTGTTAAATCCTCACTCAATGCCACTGAAGTACATACCCTGCACCTCAATATGGAGCCCAGACTCTAACAGTCAAACTTATGCTGGGTACCAAAACTCTCCACATCATTTCAGCCTACATCCCCTCTAGGAACCAAAAACTCACGTTTGATTCTATCCTCCACATTATCTCCCACCTACCTAATACTAGTGAAATCATCCTAAAGGGTGACTTCAATGTCAACTGGCTATCCCCAGCCTCATCCAGCTTCAAAGACGCTGCTCTGGCATTTGATCTTACCCAACTAGTCACCTCCCCAACCACAAGGGACAATAGAACCAGGACTTCCACCCTCTTAGACCTCATTTTCACCAACAGGCCACGTAACCTCTCCCAAGCAACTGTTCTCTCCGACCTATCAGTGACCACTCCCCGGTTTCATGCTGGTGGTCGGGTAAATTGCCCCCTGCCCTCCCTATTATCTCCTGGCAATGAAGGCTTAAAAGAGGAGGCCTAGAGCACCTCAAAGCCAATCTATCTAACAGCAACTGGCTCCCCATTTACAACAAGAAAGTCAGTTGACCTTGCACTCGCCCACTTTATAACCACCTTCAACAAAGCCTGTGATATATTCGCTCCCCTCTCAAAGCAAGTGGTGAAAACCAGAACCACCCCCTGGATCACACCCTTGCTTCTTAAACTGCTTCAACAAAGGGACAACCTTTGGCACAAGGCTCTTGACTCCCAACACACCCAGGGTAGACAACTATACCGGGAGGCACGCAATAAATATACCTGGGCCTTGTGGCAGGCAAAAGCTAACTTCTACCAACAAACCCTTACCTCCTCCTGGGGAGATGGCAAAAAATTCTGGAGCAACATAAAAGAACTCAGTGGTAGAACCAGCTCCCCCACCCCTACCCAACTCAACCTAAATGGGGATGTCACCAGGATCCTGCCACTATCGCTGAAGCCCTTAACTCCACCTTCTCGCACTCTTCCATATCCTCCTCCTAACTTCTTCCACCCGCCCACACCCCACCCTCCCCTGTAACCCAGTGTAATGTCAACCCGCCTCCCTTTAGCTTCTCGAGTCATCCCTGCAGCGAGTTAAACACTACATTTCCAAAGCAATAGCCAATACCACATAGCAATGACTCCCTTGATCTGAAACTCATTCGGCTTACCCTGGATGTCACACTACCCCACCTTACAAAAATCCTCAACCTCTCACTATGCCTTGGTCAGCTCCCCTCAACCTGGAAGCAAGCCATAATCACCCCCATTCTGAAGAGCGGTGACCCCACTAACTCCAATAACTATAGACCTATATCAATACTCCCACCTCTCTCCAAAGCTCTGGAAAAAAAAAGTCTCTGACCAGATAACAGAACACCTTACGAAACATAACCTTCTTAGTCAGGAACAGCATGCTTTCCAGACTGGTCATAGTACAGTCACTGCACTTTGTGAGTTCACCTTGTTCATCCATGAGGCCCTCGACCAAGGCTCAATTGCAGGGGCGGGCTATGTGGATCTGACCAAGGCATTCGACACGGTCAGTCACGAGCTACTGCTCTGTGTCCTTCCACAACTAAATGTGGTCCCAGAGGCAACTGCCTGGTTCAAGGACTACCTCTCAGGATGGTCACAACAAGTCAGAGTAAACACCACCATCTCCACCTCCAAAACAGTTTGCTCTGGGGTCCCGCAGGGGTCTATACTTGGCCCTCTGCTTTTGACCCTCTTTTTAAACTCGCTGCCTAAGACGTGTAGTGGTCATCTACTACTCTACGCTGATGATGCGGTACTGTATTGGAAACACCCTTAACCGAGTGCCCTCCAACTGTCCCTTCAGGGTTTTTTCTGGGAGCTAGAGAACTGGTTCGCAGATCATCTCCTGATCATCAACTATAAAAAAACGAAGTCCATGATCTTTGCTCATCGCCAAAGCCCACATAGTCAGTCAGCACTCCTAATTAAGAACTCACTTGGTGTCCCGCTGGAACATGTTACAAACTTTAAATACCTGGGCATCACATTAGACACCTCCCTCTCCTACCATAGGCACATCCAACTTCTCTCCTCCGCTGTCAACTCCAGAGTGGGCATCCCCTACTGACTCAAGCACTGCCTACCAGCACAGGCTATGCAACTTGCTGTCACCTCCTCCATCCTCTCCCTCGTTGACTATGGGATAGTTATATATGGCTCTGCTGAACCCTCCACACTTAGCGGTTTAAACATTGCCTTGAATAAAGCCTGCAGTCTAGTTACAGATAGTGACAGACTTACCCACACCTGCGATCTTTATACTTTGTCTGGTTGGCTAAACCTCCAACAACGACTAAAGTACCACACCTGCATCCTTGCAAAAAAGATACATCTTCAGATAGCCCCCAATGGCCTACTCCCCATTATCTGTGCAGCCCCCCCCCCAGGTGCAACACAAGACTTGCAGCAAACCCATCATTTCTAGTCCCCCTCTGTAGAACATCCCTAGGGCAAAGATCCTTCCGCTACTGCGCCCTTGCTGGCTCAATACGCCCTCCACCATTCACCCAGACCCACAGCATCTCACTATTCAAAACGGGTCTCAAAGGCCTACTACTTGAGAGTGCTAAATGTGTCTGTAGCTAACGATGCCTACTCAATTATGCTACCAAACCCTCCACTTCTCCAGACACAGGGTCTCTCTAGACCCCATGAATCAGCCACCTACTTGTCTCTGTCTAGGGATTACAAGAATGCTGCTAAATACCTCACTGTTTTCTAAGTTTAAGCCTGGACTGCTCTGTCAGTACTGTTTCTGTAACTACTGCCTTCTCCGGACACAGGGTCTCTCTAGACCCCATGAATCAGCCACCTACTTGTCTCTGTCTAGGGATTACAAGAATGCTGCTAAATACCTCACTGTTTTCTAAGTTTAAGCCTGGACTGCTCTGTCAGTACTGTTTCTGTAACTACTGCCTTCTCCGGACACAGGGTCTCTCTAGACCCCATGAATCAGTCACCTACTTGTCTCTGTCTAGGGATTACAAGAATGCTGCTAAATACCTCACTGTTTTCTAAGTTTAAGCCTGGACTGCTCTGTCAGTACTATTTCTGTAACTACTGCCTGTTTTATGTTTCATCTATATCTGTATTTGTTTACCCTCCACCCTCTGTAACCGATGTGGAGCCTTTGCAAAAGAGTCTGTGACTCAAAGGTTTGTAATTCCGGTTGTACTCAATAAACAATAAACAATATAAACAGAACCATGTAAATGTTGAAAGGCACAGCTGGACCTGCCAAATACCACAGAGCAGGGCCGCTGTTTCCAAACCCTAGATGGTACTCCTCTCTACCCTCCCAGCTGCAGCCAGACCTGCCAAACAATGCAGATCAGGGCCGCTGTTTCCATATCCCAGATGGTGTTCCTCTGCCCTACCAGCTGCAGTCATATCTGCCAAACACTGCAAAGCAGGTACTTAATGTGCAACATCGTAGTGCTGCTCAGGGGCCACTGTTTCCAAACCCCAAATGGTGCTCCTCTCTACTCTCCCAGCTGCAGCTAGACCTGCCAAACACTGCAGAGCAGGGCCACTGTTTCTAAACCCCCGACTGTGCTCCTCTCTACCCTCCCAGCTGCAGCTGGACCTGCCAAACACCACAGAGCAGGTACTTACTGTACAACATCATAGTGCTGCTCAGGGGCTGCTGTTTCCAAACCCCAGATGGTGCTCCTGTCTACCCTCCCAACTGCAGCTGGACCCACCAAACAATACAGAGCAGGTACGCACTGTATGACATTGTGGTGCTGCACAGGGGCCGCTATTTCCAAACTCCAGATGGTGCTCCTCTCAACCCTCCCAGCTGCAGCTGGACCTGCCAAACACTACAGAGCAGGTACTTGTACGACACTGTAGTGCTGCTCAGGGTAGCCCGCTGCCACTACCATGGCAGCTGCCCCACCAGCCCACACCTTCCCACTCTGGGCAGACATTTTCCTTGTAGGTACGCTGGGTCACATGATTGCCACATAACAGCCATTCTCTATCTCCCCAAATCCCCCTTGTGACAGAGTTGAATAGGGGCCCTGTCCCAGTTTTTCTGGAGAAAGAGTTTAAATGTAAGGATTTGTTCTAGTCTCTCCTTTTCTGTCTCTTGTCTGTCTGGTTACACAACCAAATTGTCTCATGAGACCTAGGACTTGATCACCTCGACAGTCTTGTAGTTCTCTGCCTCTCACTGTCTCTCTACCTTTACTTGCTGTTCTGTCTTTTCTCCCCTTGCATATCTGCTGGTATAAAAATATAAGTAAATTATTATGTGGAAATGTAACTGATACTGGGATCCATTTGTTTAGAAATGTATATTGTTTTACTGTTGAACTGTATATAGTTATACTGTTGACATGATTGCAAAAAGCTGTTTGGAACTCAAGGGGTTAACCTGTTTGCAAACTCTCTGAAAAGTTGTAAGCAAGAGGTCAGTTCTGGGTTGCAATGTTCTTTTTGCTTCACTTGTTGAAACTTATAAGAACACTATGTGAGAAGCATGCTGTTTTCTTAACAAGCAGGGGTTGCAAAGACTCATAAAAACAGAGCTGCAATTTCTTACAAGAGAGAAACACAGAAACTGAGACTGGAAATTGAGAAGAAACCTAGATGTACTTTCTCTGTTTATACTACCTTTGTAAATAGTTACACTGAACAATTTAATTTTTTTATTTTACTGTTATTAATAATAAATCACTTGTTGCAAATTTTACAACTGCTCCTGGTTTTCCTATGCTTCCTGACCTGTGCCTCGACAAAACCCCTTAGCAGATTGTACTACTTTTCCACCAGAGGGTGCTGTGCTCTCCCTCCACTCTATTATAAATTTTAACTTACAGTGCTCATTAGCCCAATCCGTCTCTCCCCTTACCGCACCTCTTTCCCCCTATTACCTTCTAACCTGCCTTTCTAGTATATCCCCCACTCCTTTCACTCTTTGCTTGTTTCTCCTCCCACTAGGCTTGAACCTTGACCTATATGCCCAGCTCATTCAGTAGTCTGCAACTCTATCCACTAGGCCACCCAACCTGTTACTGTCTTCCACATGGTGCAATCCTATAGTATCAAGCACCTCCCCCACTCCATATTCACACTCACACACTTGGTACAGTCCATTGATTGCAGGTTTCTCAGAAGAGTCTACTTCCCAAGTTAGACCTCCTTAAAACCCAGCAAAGCCATCTCCTCCCTGGTGTGTACCAGCTGTTCAATTATTAGTAGAAGTACCTACTTAGTCCCCCCTTGCACACCACACTCACAAACCAGTATCCTCACTCTACTTACAAAATGCTCTAGTGCTTATCTGGCTACTTGTAATAGCCCTCTTTCTACCTTTTCTCACCTCCCCCATCTCCACTCTCTCTTCTGCCTCTTATTTCCCTCTCCCAATCTCTCACCTTCCACTCCCTACCCTCTCAGTTACAGACAACCTCTCAAGACCATTACCCATCACCAGTTCTCCCCCATCCTGTAACTCCTCCCCTACACCAACCCCCTCCCAATCCCCCCACCTGGCTTCCTTCTGTTACCTTCTCTCAACCTGGAGCTCATCCACAGACTCCATTTCACCCTCACAATTATGCACGAATGTGTTTCCCATTGTAGGTGGAAACTATATAATTCTTCTAGCAAACTCTTCTTCCTCTACCTCCTCCTACTTGCTGGCGACATTCAACCAAACCCTGGCCCAAGCCCTGAAACCCCTTCTCCAGCTAAAGACTTAACCATTTTCCACCTCAACACCAGGAGTCTACTCCTCAAGTTAGACCTCCTTAATGTCTGGGTATCACAGCACTCCTCAGACATATTCTGCATCTCTGAATCTTGGCTATCATGCTGAAAACTTGACACCTCTCTCTCTATGCCAGACTACCACCTCCTATGGCAAGACCGCTTGAAGAGAAGGGGTAGAGTAGCTATCTACTACTGCCAAAATCTACCTATCTCCCTTATTGCCAGGTAGGCAGTCCCTAAGACTCATGAACTCCTCCTTATTAAGTTGCTACCACCGTCCTCTCTCCCTATCTTCATTGGCATGCTTTATTCCTCCCCAAAGCTTCTGTTTCCTTACTTACTAGGACAATCCTCCCACTCTTTGATTAAGCAGATGTTGTTTACAGATCTGCCTCTGCATCTACTCTGTCCAGATTGGGTGTCCTTTTCAATGCTCCTCCTAGAATGCATCACTGTTCCCTTTACTCCTCCCTATTAATTTCCTCCTTATCATCCTGCTAAGATCTTCACACCTCCATCATCTCGGCTAAGTATTGGATTGGCACACTCACTGCCTACCTCACCGTCCTCCTATCCCCTTCCCCTCACACCTTGTACAGCCTCCGTACTCAGAAGCCCCACCCCTTTGCCCTTCCTTGACCTCACTCCAACTCTGGGAAGGCTGCCTTCTCCTTCCACTTCCTGAACTTGTGGATCTCTCTTCCCTCCTCATTCTGAATGCTATCCACATTAAACTGCTTTAAAAGGACCCTCTGCTACTTGCTACCTCCACCCTGCTCATGCCCCTAATCTGTCTAACTCACTGCCAGAATTCTGTGACTCCTAAATCCAAAAAATGACCTCCCTAACTTCTGCATCCTTTACAAGCCACACACCTACTTGTACTTTTACAAGCCATCTAGTTGGGGAAAACTGCTTCTAAGCACTGTAGTTTTCATTGAATTGAAAACATTTACCATGCACTTGCCTATTCCCAGGCTATCTTTGTTCATTGTTTACTTAATTGTGCCATTTGCACTGTATGTTATATGTACCAGCCTCACACACACGCTTGCATGTAACTTGTTCCTAATTTGTACCTATGTATTTTTGCTTTGTCTCTTTGTTTACATGCATTTTTCACCTTGTATCTGATGTATTTGTACCTCCTCTTCCTCAATCCCCTGGGTTACACCTGGAAATGATCCTCGGCTCAGTGTGTCTCTCCCAGTTACCAACTTTTTAAATATTAACCAGGATACCCACCCCCAGTGTCAGATGTCCCCCCTGCAGTCCCTTGTGTTCTTTCCTGACATCAGGGGGCCCAATCCCCATGTCAGCATTACAAGCCCCCCAGCAGTGTGGGTCACTGGGCACCCACCCCCAGTGTCCCCAAATTTTTTTTAGTTTTATTCTTTTATTTCTTTATATTTGCTGACCCCAGTGTCAGGTATTCCCCCTCGCAGCCTGTTCTGTTAATATTTGCCAACACTGGGGGGCCCAATCCCCATGTTTACAATACAAGCCCCCCTCCCCTAGCAGTGTGGGACACTAGGGAGCCCACTCCCAATGTCCACAACTAATAATGTAGTAGTACCTGTAAAAAGAAAACAGCCCCCAGTATCTTTTTTTAATCTGAAAAAGAGAAAATGGTCCCTCATCATCCCCACCATCCCCCTCCCATATCCCAACCCTGCCGCTGAGCACCCACCACCTCACACCTCCCCTTACCCTATACTTACCTCTGGAGGTTGTAAGCTGTCATCTTCTGTGGACCAAGCAACATCTACTTTCTTCAAAGCCGAATCATGAACTGAGGAATCAAGGTAAGTGCCATATAATGTATTTCAATGGTGTTTTGAACTTATGTTAATAACTTTGCCATTTTTAGGAATTTTTTGACCACATTTTCAACATGGGCTTTTGGGACCCCACCTCATGAACACTGGCACTGTCATTTTGTTAATCAGGCCAGGAAGGTGATTTTATGGTGACTGCATGAAACCCCTTTCAGGACCGAATAATGACATTTCATCACCAGTGTTCATGAGGTGGGGTCCCAAAAAGGTCATGTGAAAAATTGGGTGAATAAATTCTTAAAAATGGCTGACTTATGAGCATTTGTTTATGCATGCACATAATTCTGGTAATTTTCAGTATTTCGAGTCAAAATTTTCAACATAGCCAGTTGTTTCACACTACCTCATGAACAGTACAGCTGTCATTTTTCACATCCTGCCCAAAATATATTCTTGAACCTTTGGCATGGAATGCCATTTTGGCATGGATTTGAAAATGTTCACCTATGGGGTTTATGAGGTGGGACATAAGAAGACTGGGCCCAATTCCAAGACACATGGTGCAACTCACGGATGTATGGAAGTTGTGCCAAGCTCCGCTACGCTGGGGACCCTGCACCCTATTCCAGAACAGGCAGAGTCCCTGGCACATATGACCCACAACTTACAGCTGCTGCAGGCTTGCACCATGGGAGTGGAGCAACAGACCTGGGTGCTACAAGTTGCAGACTGCATGCAACTGCCCTCCCAGGGCCCCCACCCTGTAACATGCCTGCAATCCTCTGGGGGCCTTGGGGAGAGTAGGCTGGGTGGCACAGGTGCAAGGAGGCATGGGGCATAACAGACTCAGGTGGCACCTCGAGATTTAGGGGTGGGGGTCATCACTGTGCTGGGTGGCTGTCGGGCACAGTAATATGCTTTCCATGGCACTGCAGGTGGGCATCCATTGTTTTGCCAGGACGGATGCCCCTTAGATCACCTCCATGCTGGTCTAATCTGCAGTGCTATTGGAGGACGTGGAATGGAATATCTGGGTTACGGCAGTTGCCCTTATGGAATAGAGTGTGGGTGCTGCCATAACCCACCCTTGTGCCATGTCACAGTGGGGTGTGGGTGGCATAGTCCACCTGTGGCACAACCCACATGCAGCATAGCACAAACTGCAACTCAAAATCGCAACCTGTGTAATGCATGGTGCAAGGTGTGATTTGCACCATAGGGTTTGGCGTAAATCACCTTGTGCCATGCATAAGGTGTCCTGGAATCAGGCCCACCATGTTCAAAATTTGGGGTCAAAATATGAAAAATGCCAAAGTTATATCCATTTGTTGCAATTTTGCTCCGCCCGCTCGTAACTTAAAAGTTTAAAATATTTTGATTCCAGTTTTTCAACAGAGCCTTCTTATTACCTAACCTCATGTATGTCACAGCTGTCATTTTGCATATCCTGCCCAAAATGTGTTTTTGCACCTGTGGCATGTAATCACATTGCAGTTGCACAGAATTATGTTTTGGTGTGGATTCAAAGATTTTCTTTACTGGGGTACATGAGATGGGGTAATAAGATGGCTATGCTGACAATTTGGTCACTGTTGTCCTACAGATGGAAGTGCAGGTCCTGGAGGGCCCTGTGCTTCCACAGCTACATACATATACATATAAACATCTGTGGAGGGATGTGGCACTGTACTCCCACAGACAAATAAGGATATGATTATACTATCTGAAAAAGGAAGGAAATTAATTGCAAAAAACTTCATTAATGCATCAAATAGGGTTGTTACTGAAGTGACAAAAGCAGGGAAATGTGATGTTAGGGTTTCCAACCTTACCACCCCACCTCCACCCTGCAGACACTGATAGGCATTGGGGGTGTGAATTGAAGTCGTCAGCCCTAATGCTCACCCCATTCTCCTATACTGTACCCATCTTAGCTTGTTTATTTAAGGAATAAGGTGAGCATTAGGGTTGATGACCCAAGGCATACACTCAATGCCTGTCAGTGTCTGCAGGGTGAAGGTTTGGGTGTTAGGGTTGGAAACCCTAATGGCAACATTAGCCTGCTTTTTTCTCTTTAGTAACAACACTAACTGATGCATAAACACAGTTTTTTTGCAATGAATCTCTATCTATCTCTCTTCTATATATATATATATATATATATATATATATATATATGTGTGTGTGTGTGTGTGTGTGTGTGTGTGTGTGTGTGTGTATGTGTGTGCCACTATAGTTAGGGTTGAGTACCCCATTTAAAGTTAAAGTGTGACATTTTGCATCTTAATAACTTTGCCACCATATGACAGATTTGCCTCAAGTCTGGCAGGCACAAAGTGATACCATAGATCTCTGGATCTGCCAAGTTTTGTAACAGTCAGTTATACAGTTGCAGAGTTATAAAGCAACATTCTGTAGCGCAGTTATGCTTTTTTACGAATTCTTTGCTCACACCTACTGGTCACACAGTTTGTGCGACCAGTTCAAAAACTTCAGAAACATGTGGCCAGAGTCCCCAATGTGTCTTTTTTAAGATTTCGTGAAAAAATATTAAACGATTCAAAAGTTATTAAAAAAACAAGTTTCCCATTATAGTCAATGGGAAAAGTTAACAAAAAGTTCAACAGTGTTGCAAATGCAGTTTTTAGTGTGGCAAATGACCCCTGCAGTGTTGTGAGTCAGCCTTTTTTTTTCAGTTAGTGGTCACAGAAATGCTTGGCATTTAAATTTGGGACCCTCTAGGGACACAATTCTTTTGTGTGTACACCTAGTCAGACCCCGAGGATGCTAGCTATGTCTTTTTTGTGGGGTTAAACACCCCAGAAATATGTTTTTGAAATTTTTGTAAAAAGTAGTGTCACAAAGTAGTGTCGCACTCACAACACTTTCTTGATTCCATTTGAGTAAGTGTTGTGATTTGCGACACTATGCCCAAAATAACTGGAATTCTTTGCCACCCTGCTGCAAAACAATGGTTTGGTCTTTTGGGCTGAAATTTGGAGGGAAGAAAGACAATATCCCTCAGATGCTTTTGATTGATTGGTGTCAAAAATATTGCATGGATGGAAAGTTATGGTGCTCTGAAGTTGATACTTTTCCCCATAGACTAACATTGTGGCTTTCCCCGTGCCTTTTGGGCCCATATCTTGAAAACGCTTCGAGATATGGACTTTTCATCAGAAAAGTGCTTAGCATCCCAATAGGAGGCTAAGTACAAAACTAGCTAGGAAAGTCATCATTTATATGAAATTTTAATTTTTTTCCTACGTCGTACGGTTCCTGAGATATAAGCAATTTAGTATTCCAAGTGCTCATTTTCTGCTCCGAGGCCCATTATTATGCATACATTCTTTGTATTCACAGTGTTCTCTATGCAGCTGTTGGTGAAAAAAGGGTGTGCTCTTTCGTTACTGTCATGGTTAGCATTCCCACTTGTGTTTCTGTAACCGTTTGCATTAGCGTTCCCGTCTATGCCACTATGTGCGTTACCCTTTGCCTTTTTGTTTGCGCTTGCATTTGTGTTACTGTTACCATTTGCATTTCCATTACTGTTTCTGTTTGCATTTCATTTTGCATCAATATGTGCATTACCATTTGCATTTGCGTACGCGCTTCCATTTGTGTTTCCTTTGGCATCATCATTGCTGTTACCATTAGCATTTGCATTTCCTATTGCGGTACCGTCACCGTGCATGTTAACATTTGTGTTTCCGTATGCACTTGCATTTGTGTTTCTGTTTGCATTACTGTTCCCATGTACGCCACCATGTGCGTTACCCTTTGCATTTTTATTTGCGCTTGCTTTTGCATTACTGTCAACACTTGCATTCCCATTACTGTTTTTGTTTGCATTTTGTTTTGTGTCACCGTGTGCATTACCATTTACATTTGTGTACACGCTTCCATTTGCATTTCCTTTGGCATCATTGTTGCTGTTACCATTAGCATTTGCATTTCCTGTTGCGGTACAGTGACTGTGCATGTTACCAGCTGCATTTCCGTACGTGCTTATGTTTCTGTTTCTGCTTGCATTACCGTTCCCATCTACGCCACCGCGTGCGGTACCCTTTGTGTTTTTGTTTGCACTTGCATTTGTGTTACTGTTAACATTTGTGTTTCCATTACTGGTTTTGTTTGTGTTTTGTTTTGCGTCACCATGTGCATTACCATTTTCATTTGTGTATGCACTTTTGTTTGCGTTTTCTTTGGCATCATTGTTGCTGTTACCGTTAGCATTTGAGTTTCCTATTGTGGTACTGTGACCATACGTATTACAATTTGCATTTCTGACACGCTTGCATTTGCATTTCCATTTGTGTTACCATTCCCGTCTATGCCACCATGTGCATTACCCTTTTTGTTTACGCTTGCATTTGCGTAACTGTTAACATTTGCGTTTCCATTACTGTTTTTATTTGTGTTTCCTTTTGCATCACTGTATGCATTTCCATTTGCGTTTGAGTAATCGCTTCCATTTGCAATTGAGTTTTTGTTTTCCTTTGGTGTCATCGTTGCTGTTACCGTAACTATCCTTGTTTCTAATTATGTTTCCGTGACCATGTGTATTACAGTTTGCATTTCCATACATGCTTGCATTTGCATTTCTATTTTCATTAACATTTGTGCTTGTGTTTGTATTACTGTTTGTGTTATCTTTTATGGTTGTGTCACCATGTGCATTAGCATTTGCACTTCCGTTTGTGTTTCCATTACTTCACTGTTTATAGTGCACATTCTCAAAAAGAAGGGAAATTCATGACAAAAAACTCTGTTTAATGCATCAGTTAGGGTTGTTCCTCAGTGACAAAAATGAGGGAATTTGATGTTGGGGTTCCACCCCTACCCCACCCACAACCCCACCAACAGGCATTGGGTGTGCGTTGTCATCAGTCCTAACTCTCACCCCATTATCCTATACTGCACTGCCTCAACTGTTTGCACATGGGATGGGGTGAGAGTTAGACCATGACCCATGCACACCCTGATGCCTGGTTGTGGGGAGGGGTCGGGTGGGTGGAAAGGGGTGGGAACCCTAATATTGATTTTCCTCACTTTTTGTTGCTGTGGAACAACCCTAACTGATGCATTAAATGGAGTGTTTTGCATGTATCTATATATCTATATATATATATATATATATATATATATATATATTATGGTAGCACGGTAGTGCTACCATAGTTAGGGTTGAGGAGCCATTTCTATGTTAAACCCCAAAACTTTGCACCTTAATAACTTTGCAACCGTTTGACAGATCTGGCTGAAATTTGGAATACATGATCAAGAACCATAGGCCTTGTGATCTGCCAAGTTTTGTAGTGGTCAGATATACAGCTGCAGAGTTATTGTCGTGATCTGTGCGCACGCTTACGCTTTTTCTGAATTCTCCACGGTCGCTACTCAGGTCGTATAGTTTGCACGATCGTCCGAAATCTTCTTAGGACATGCAGCTGGGGTCCCTAATGTGCCTTTCAAAGATTTCATGAAAAATATTAAACGGTTCAAAAGTTATTCAAAAACAGTTTCATTATAAGTCAATGGGAAAAGTTAACAAAAGTTCAACACTTTCAAGAATGCATTTTACTTTCGCAATGGGCCTGTTACTTTCAAAAATCAGCTATTTTGTTTTCAGTTGGTGATCAGAAAAATGGTTGGCATTTAAATTTGGGACCCTCTAGCAACCTAATTCTTTTGTATTCACCTAGTCGGACCCTGAGGATGCTTGCCATGTCTTTATTTTGTGGTAAAACACCCCAGAATATGTTTTCAAATTTCTGGAAAAGTGCTTTACAAATTACTTTGCATGCTCACGAAAGTGTCGAACTTTTTAGAAAGCTTTCAAATTATGACAGTAGTTTTCCATCTGTGGGATAGTGACAGCGATTCTTTGGCACTGCGCTGCAAAAGAACCGTTAGGAGTTTTGGCTGACATTTGAGGAATGGAGCCGACATCTCACAGATGTGCCTTTCAGTGTTGTATTGAAAAATATTACACGCGGCAAAGTTACGGCACTCCAAATTTGATGTTTTTCCCATAGGATAACATTACGGCGCCTGACGACATAGAAATCTTTTGGCACCCTGCTGCAAAATAACGGTTTGGTCTTTTTCCTGACATTTGAGAGAAGACAGCCAACAGCCCACAGATGTGCCTTTCAGTAGTTTGGTGAAAATATCACACAGCGCAAAAGTTATGGCACCCAAAGTTGACAGATTTTCCCATAGATAACATTACGCTCCCGACGATTATAGAAATCATTTGGATCCCTGCTGCAAAATAACGGTTTGGTCTTTTCTCCTGAAATTTGGAGGGAAGACAGCCAACGGTCCACAGATGTGCCTTTCAGTGGTTTGGTGAAAAAACACTACAGGGAGGCAAAGTTATGGCACTCTGAATGTTTTTTTCCCATAGGATAACATACGGCTGCCACTGCCAGGGCCCGTATCTCGGAAACGTGCGAGATACAGACTTTTTTCCGGAAAACTTCTTAGCCCCCAGCAAGGGCTAAGATTCAAATTAGCCAGGACAGTTGTAAATAATATGACCTTTAAATTTTTTTTCTACGTCGTACGGTTCCTGAGATATAACGTATTTAGTATTCCAAGTTCTCATTTTCTGCGCCGATACTCATTATTATGCATACATTATTTGTACTTACTGTCTTTCTCTATGCAGGTTTTGGGGAAAACCTGCCTGTGCACTTATATTACTGTTACTGTTGCCTTTTCCACTTGCGGTTCCATCCCCGTTTCACTTACCGTTGATGTCTGCGCCAGCATGTGCGTTATCCTTTGCGTTTTCATTTGCGCTTGCGTTTCTGTTATTTTTTGCCATTTCTGTCTACAGTACTGTTTATCTTTCTGTTTTACTTTACATCACCATGCCCATTGACATTTCTGTTTGCAGGCACCATGTTACTATGTGACAATACATCACGTGGCAGACCGTTCCCGTCTACGCCACCATGTGCATTACCCTTTCTGTTCTCATTAGCGCTTGTGTTACCATGTGTGCCACTGTTAATTTCTGTTTGCATTGCTGTCCCTGTTAGTATGCCACAAGACATCATGTGGCAGGGTCGGGGCGAGGGCCCTGCGCCCCTCTGTGCATTACATTCACTATTTCTCATCATTCCCAAAAAGAAGGGAAATTAGAGGCAAAACTCCTTTAATGCATTAGTTAGGTTGTTCCACAGCGGCAAAAGTGAGGAAATTCGCTGTTAGGTTGAAAACCCCTTGGACTCCCCGCCCACCCCCAACCTGCATTGGGTGTGTATTGGGATCGTGGGTCCTAACTCTCACCCCATTCTCCTGTATTTCTGCTGCTTTACACATGTCATGGGGTGAGAGTTAGGGCTGACAATCCCAATGCACACCCCAATGCCACCACGTGCGTCATCCTTTGCGTTTTCATTTGCGCTTGCGTTTCTGTTACTTTTTGCCATTTGTGTCTACTGTACTGTTTCTCTTTCTGTTTCACTTTGCGTCACCATGCCCATTGACATTTCCATTTACAGGTACCATGTTACTATGTGACAAGACATCACGTGGCACACCGTTCCCATCTACGCCACCGTGTTCGTTACCTTTTCTGTTCTCATTCATGCTTGCGTTACCTTGTGCGCCACTGTTAGCGCTTCTGTTTGCGTTGCTCTTCCTGTTACTATGCCACAAGACATCATGTGGTGGGAGTGCGGGGCCCAATGCTGCATTACGTGCCGGGAGTGCAGGGCCCTATGTGCGTTATCCTTTGCGTTTTCATTTGCACTTGCGTTTCTGTTATTTTTTGCCATTTGTGTCTACAGTACTGTTTCTCTTTCTGTTTCACTTTGTGTCACCATGCCCATTGACATTTCTGTTTGCAGGCACCATGTTACTATGTGACAACACATCACGTGGCAGACTGTTCCCATCTATGCCACCGTGTGCATTGTCCTTTCTGTTGTCATTTGCACTTGCGTTACCATGTGCGCCACTGTTAGCGCTTCTGTTTGTGTTGCTCTTCCTGTTACTATGCCACAAGACATCATGTGGCGAGAGTGCAGGGCCCTTTGGGCCCCACGCTCCTGCTGCTGCATTATGTGCTGGGAGCGCAGGGCCCTATGTGCATTATCCTTTGCGTTTTCATTTGCGCTTGCTTTTCTGTCACTTTTTTGCCATTTGTGTGTACTGTACTGTTTCTGTTTCTGTTTCACTTTGTGTCACCATGCCCATTGACATTTCCATTTACAGGCACCATGTTACTATGTGACAAGACATCACGTGGCACACCATTCCCGTCTACGCCACCGTGTGCGTTACCCTTTCTGTTCTCATTTGCGCTTGTGTTACCATGTGTGCCACTGTTAGCATTTCTGTTTGCATTGCTGCTCCTGTTACTATGCCACAAGACATCATGTGGTTGGGCCCGCGCCCCTGCCGCAGCATTACATTCACTATTTCTCGTTATCATTCTCAAAAAGAAGGGAAATTAGAGGCAAAAAACTCCATTTAATGCATTAGTTAGGGTTGTTCCACAGCGACAAAAGTGAGGAAATTCGCTACCCTAACTCCGAATTCACCCCCCCACACCACACACACACAGACACACACACACATATTCAAGTATGGGGGAGGACCGAAATACAACCAATGACAGACATCCAGCAGCAGGTGACAGAAATAACAAACAATTGTCTAAATGTACTACGAGACATCCCCACCCACCTGACCAGGTACTGCATGCTCAGTGGAGATCAACAGCAAAACTGAGGCCATGTACACCAAACGTACACATCCCTGATTGCAGTTGCACACAACGATACCACCTTAGTAGTTGCATGACCTCACCTACCGATGCCCACACCACACCACAACTGGTACTGTGTCATATTCAATAGAAATGCTGAAGGTGCATGATGACAGTTGTAGAAAGGTTTTAACACTAGTGAGTATACATTAATTAAGAGAAGCACATAAATTAACTACAAGACACTAGCATGCTCAAGATAAAAGTAGTGATACATTTAGTAGGTGATTTACATAGTAGTACATTTACTGCAATGGTTTACTCAACATAGAGAGGCTGATGTAAACGTATGGAAAAGCATTGCCTGTTCAACGCTGTGAAATTCTTACTGCCAGTATCACATGCATTCTTACTGATGAAGGTGTACTGCTGATGTACATACATAGACCTTCAGTGTGTTTCAATACTAAAGATGCAGTAAGTATTCTTTGTAAGAAACATTGTAATTGCATGGATCAGGCCAAGCAACTTCTAAATATCATAGCACTACTGAGCCAACAATGATGTACCTGTATCAGAGATGTATATAGGATAGATTTTCCTGTAGACACTTACTGAGTATGTTGTACCTGATAAAGACAATCTCATTGCATCTGTGATGACTAACTTATTCAAATAGTAATACATTTACTATTGTTGTAATGAGTGATCTATGTCACTTATGGACACAGTGTGATTTTTTTAACAGTTGTTTCACACTCAGGCTGTATTCCTACTGTTTGGGTTTGCCACACTTCTGTCACTGATGCTATCAAAGTGATGACTTTGTTAATTGTGGTACAACAGGAATCAAGTAGGTATGGTGTAGATACAAACAGAATGTCTTTTAGTATTGATTTAACTCACAATGGGGTAAGTGTACTAGGACAGCAGGGGTTATCCTCTATCACTAACTCTGTCAGTTATAATCACACTAGGGTTTCGATGACTATAATGATCAAGTTACACTGTTCATCTTCATGAGTTCATATTCACAGCCATTCTCCAGTAACTAGACAGTGTATGGTGTAACTGGGTGGGACACTGTGTTGCAAAGCTGCTGCAGTGCCTAGCAGAGGGAGAGTATCTACTCATAAAGCCAATTAAGCAATACGGCATGACCAACAGTTATGTTAAATGGTCTGTTAATCACCCTGTAGGGGTTTAAAGTTGAATGAGGCATAGCCGAGTGCCACATGTCGCTAGACAGTGATAAACTGACCATTAACATAATACCTGGGAGTGGCTTATTGCTATCATAATAAAACTGTTTTTTAAACAACATTAAACCATGTTCATCATATAATTAGGCTCTACATGTATGTTAATAAAAACTAAACATAAGGCTGTTACAATGTTTACAGTCAATTAGAAAGCTGCATTTCCCAAACCCTTGTTATAATCAGAGATATTATACCTGTACAACTCCTTGGTTTTGCTGAACTCTATTGCTCAGGTGGCCCACCACAAGTGGTGGTCGCGTGGGGCATCGGTAGGTAAGGCTGATGCAACTACTAAGTGTGGTACGCTGTGTGCAGCTGCAATCAGGGATGTGTACGCTTGGTGTACATGGCCTCAGTTTTGCTATTGATCTCCACTGAGCATGCAGTACCTGGTCAGGTGGGTGGGGATGTCTCGAGTACATTTAGACAATTGTTTGTTATTTCTGTCACCTGCTGCTGATGTCTGTCATTGGTTGTGTTAACTTGGTCCTCCCCATACTTGAATGTGTGTGTGTGTGTTGTGTGTGTGTGTGTGGTGCTGGGGTGAATTCGGAGTTAGGGTTTTCAACCCTAACAGTGAATTTCCTCACTTTTGTCGCTGTGGAACAACCCTAACTAATGCATTAAATGGAGTTTTTTGCCTCATATATATATATATATATATATATATATATATAATTATAGTGGCACGGTTGTGCCACTATAGTTAGGGTTCAGCATTCACTTCCATACTAAAGTCAAACGTTTGGACGTTAATAACTTTGGACCCATTCAATGGATTTGCCTGAAATTTGGTACACACGGTGGGGCATGGTAGATCTCTTAATCTGCCAGATTGTGTTTTGGTCAGACTTAAGGTCTTTACGTACAAAAGCACTGAATAATGCAAAATTATAAATTTTGGAGGCAGTTTTTGGGATTCTGGATGTGGTTCTGCATGGCCGTTGTGTGGTGTGCTGCTCTGTGAGATCGGAACATGCCACTTTTCATTTGGTGAAAAAATATTAAGGCATTCAAAAGTTATGCCACTTGTAAGGTCCCATTATAAGTCAATGGGAAAACTGATATGTATGTTTTGTGAACAAAGAATGGGGTTCTGGCCATCTCATCCCACCTGGTGATCAAAGTGTAATATTTTTGCCCCAGATTTTTATCATAGCCTTCTTATGATCCACTTCATGAACAAGGGCAGAGAAAATGTTTAACTCCTGCCCAAAAGGTGATTTCGCACAGTGAATGCAAGATCAACTTTTGGGATGCAAAAATTAATTTTAGTCAGGATTTGAAAAATTGTAGCTGTCACATTCATGAGGTGCTTAAGAGATATGGCTATGTTGTGAATTTGGGGTAAAAATGATGAAAATTACCAAAGTTCTGAGCTTACGCTCGCAAACATCAAGAGAGGCTCATAACTTTGTTTTATTTATTTATTTTTTTTACATTTGTATTTATGCGCCTTGCAAGTCAGCCACCATCCAACTGACCCCCCCAATCCTGTCCCCCAGAATTATCGGTGCTTACCTTGCCCGGCCCAAGAGTGGCGCCTGTGGGGACTCAGTCTTCATCCTGCTGACTGGCATATTTTCCCCTCTGATTTTCTCCCAGGGGCCCTGGGAGCATGCACATATGCGCGTGGAAGGACGCATGTGCCATACAGCCCTGGTTCCTACCCCTTTCCCCCACCCCATGGCCTAATGCCTAGGCACCCTCGGGCTCATGCCACCCCTAGCCTCCACTGGGGGTCGCCATCAGCTGTGTGATGTCACACTTCCTCCCTGGAGAGGAGAGCTTGCCTGCTGGCAGCTCTATCCAACTCCCCCCTCCCCCATGCCAATCTCCGACATCCCAGTTTAGTTCCTAAACCCGGGTCGCCAGCGTGGGTTGATGTAAGGTGCCAGTACCTCAACCCATTATGCCACAGGGCCAGCACTTTGTTGTTTTTTAATATTTTTACACCAAAATTTCAATAAAGCCTTCTTATGACCCCACCTCATGAACAAGAGCAGAGAAAATGTTCAACTCCTGCCCGAAAGGTGATTTCATGCAGCAACTGCACAATCATCTTTTGGGACATATTTGCCTAATGACAGTTCTATTGTTCATATGGTGGGATACCAAAAAAGGTATGTTGAAAATTTGGGGCAAAAATATTAAAACACGGCCAAGTTATGCCACCAAGTTCAAAACCCCATTGAAATAAATTTAACAGCATGCTGATTTTCTCAGTTAACAGTCGGCCTTTGAAGAGTGAAGATGTCTCTGCGGTCCAGAGAAGATTAAAGCATTGGTTGTAAGAGCTTGGGTGTGTGGGTTGGTGGGTGCTGATTGGGAGGGTGGGTGGGTGGGTGTAACAGTGCAACTGACAACAGTGGACAGTTTTCTGTATTACAGATGAAGAAAATAGACAAGGGATGGTTTTCTACTTTTCATGTGATGACACTGGGGGATTGGGCACCCCCTGTCTCACTGTCACCTAGTCCCCATATTACTACAAAAGTAATGCAATGCACCACTGCTGAACATGCCAGTTGCCAAGGTTCCAAACTAACTACAGCTTTTAGCAGGAATGCCATTTACACTACTTAACTAGATCATGCCTAAAATGGTTGTGAAGCCCAGATAAGAAAATTGGATATTCATAAAAAGTTGTCTTTACTCTGTTAACTTAGCATTTATAGAGCAAAAATTGTCTATCTGCTCACAAAAATAAATAGCAGATGTGCTTTACAGGTCTTTGCATTTTTTTCTGAAACTCAAATATTCATGTAGGATATATAAAACAGCGATTTCGGAAATTCACATAAGCGTGGGATTTATCTTCCAGCAGAAGGGGTGACTGTCACTTTTGCCAACTGACCATCATATATACTCACCATACCTTTTTTCAACAATGCAAGTGTTTCTCTTGTTAGGCAACAGCAGCACCAGTTCAACTAAAAAAACGGAGCAGTAAAACACTAAATGGGAGGAATTTTCTACACCGATGTTTATTAAAAAGCCCTACTCCCACCATCAAAAAATATATTTGCATGTCACCTTCTGAACACAATGTGCTAATCAAGTATTTATAAGAGTTAGAACACACTGCCTTCCTGGATACTATAATATCAAAATAACAAAACAGTTTTACACCGCTTGAAACACCAAACACCAAGAAATGACATATACACCACTATCTGTTTAAAGTGGGCGGGTTCTCTTTTCAGAAGGTGCAGCTGCACCCATTCCAACAGAGCTGAGACTGTTGTTTACTTTTAAATCAAAGCATCCAAGTCTCAGACAACTCTGTCCTTGGTCAGGCTTTCTCCACTCTCCCAAGTGGGTGCTGATAAGGTACCGAGCAGCCATCTCTGCAGCCTAGAGCCATCCTCCGGTGGAGTGTGTGCGCAGACTGAGGGTCGGGTGGAGGGGAGAACAGTTACAGGGGCACTGCTACAGACATTGATGGATGGTTTTCTGCATTACAGGCTACATAGGCTGATTTGCAAGCTGAGCAGCTGTTTGCTGGCTGGCTGCATGCAAATCAAAGGACCAAAGCCCTCTCAGATTGGAGTGACTTTGGTCCTTTGAAGTGAATGACTATTCAGCCTACCCAGCAGAGGGTTGCATCAGGACCACACCCAGTGGTCATTGGTGTATACTGCTGAGCACCTGGTTCTGTAAACTGCAATTTTTTAATTTTTTTTATTTTAGTCTTTGGTAACCAGGTAAGGCCCACTAGGCACAAGTGCCTGTTTTCAGGGGTGACCTGGGAGCACTAGGCAGTTAAGTGACTTGCTTAGAGTCACACAGTATGCAAGTGGAGGCTGTGAGAATCAACCCCAGGTCTGGTCTTCTGGTTGTACCAAGCTCATTCACAGCTGGTTATTCTAACCTCTAGGCTATACTGCCAGCCCTGCCAGCAATGGGCTCAGCAGTGACACCCCCAACCCTAAAATACCATATTGCCACAATACATTGGCTTGCACAAGCACAACCAGCATAAAAATGAGTATGCAAACAAGCTCATGACACCCAAGCCATGCCCCTTCATACAGCTATTTTGAAGTGCTTACTGAGCATGCTCAGAACACTGCATTTTTACAATTTTATAACTTTGGAATGGATTAATATTTTTTCATCAAACCATCAAAAGGCATATCTGTGGGTCAAGCCCATTCTACTCTGAAAATTTCAGAAAAAATTTCCAAATCACCTGGGTGAAAGATAATGACAAAAAAAAAAAAGAAAATTAGATTTTTTATATGTTTTAACTGTCTTTTCACATCTCAGAATCTACACATCTGACCCCCAAAAAACTTGGCACATCAAGAGATCTACCCAATGAGACACATGCAAAACTGCATGCAAATCCATTGAATGGTTGCACAGATATTAAAGTGCAATATTTGAGGTTTAACATAAAATCCACTGCTCAGCCTTAACTATAATGGTGCCACCGTGCCACTGTACTACAGTATATAGATATACACTGTATATAAATATATTAATAGCTTCACCCCTGTTCAATGGAATTGCACTACATTTTGCATGCACCAGTCTGGAGGGAAAGGTGTCCTAATTTGCCATGTTTCATTTCAGGTGGATGTGCAGCTCTCAATAGCCAGATAGTGCATTTCTAGGAAAAAGTTTGGGTTTTTTTTCTGGTTTTTTTTTTTTTTTTTTTGTCATCACCTACAGCCCAGATAGTTTGGAATTTTGGTCTGAAATTTCAGGGTAGAATGGGTATGCTGCAGAACAGTGCCTTTCATTGGTTTGGTAAAAAAAAAAATATGAATTCTCTCCTAGGTTACAAGAATTTGAAATTGTGTTTCTAAGCAAGTTCAGTAGGGAATCAAACATCTATCCCAAAGTCCCTAATAGCATGCTCAGAACCTAAATGTCAAATCCTTATAGCTTGGCAGTGTATTAATATTTCTACACCAAATGAGTGAAAAGCACATCTGTGGGCCAATCCCTTTCTACCCTGAAAACTTCAGACCAAATTCCAAACCATCTGGGCACTAGATGCTGACAAAAATACAGCTAAAATGGCAATATTTAAGCTTTTTTTGCTGTCTGGATCTCAGAATCCACACACGTGGCCAGAATAAAACTTAGCAAGAAAAGAGATCTACCCTCTGAGACCACACATGCCATATTTTGTTAAATCTGTTGAACAATTGCGAAGATATTAAAGTGCAGAGATGGCATCTCACAAAATAGGATTTCTTTTCTCACAATGATAGGCCCCTAACAACAAAGAGTCCTTTTTCGTGAGACTAAATATTTTGCCATTCCAAGAAGCTATACAAGAGACTGTACTGAGCATGCTCAGAACTTGAAATTTTAAAATTAAGTATCTTTGGAACGGATTCATATTTTTTCACCAAACCAGCAAAAGGCACTTCTGTGAGGCAATCCCTTTCTATCCTGAAAATATCAGACCACAATTCTAAACTGTCTAAGTACAGAGAGATGACTAAAAAAGCACCACAAAAACAGTGATTTTTAATGTTTTAGCACTATGCTCAGCTCAGAATCAGCAAATCTGACCGAAATAAAACGTGTCACGTCAAGAGATCACTCGCACAAGACTGTGCATGCAAAATATTGTGTAAATCCATTGAACAGTTGCAAATTTATTAAAGTGCAAAGTTTGAGGTTTAACATAGTAAACTCTGCTCAACATTAACTATAGTGGTGCTGCCTCACCACTATAAACAAACTCTAGCCAGAGACAATATGGCTACAAATTGATATTATTGATGGTAGTGAAAAATGTGTAAGAAAGATAGTATCATGACAAACACATACCATATGGTTTTTTTGAGCAGCACAAGCATTTGGACATTAATCAAAAGCTTACATCCATAAGACTCTACAGTAGCTCCCCCATCCAGATTGTATTCCCTTTTCACAAACTAGTGGTATTATAAAGGGATGTGATTTTTGTCATGTGATTGATTTGCACATTCCAACCTTCTTTTTTTCCTTTTTTATATATGTACAGGAGGGAGGGTCTCCCCCCCCCCAGGTGCAACAATCCAGTTTGACTTGGGACTTGAGAAACCTGAGGATGAAGCATGATAGGAGAATCATGGGGCCTGCTTCTGCTTCCAGTTTTCCATTTTCTGTCCTCATTCCTTCACTGAGGCATGCAAGCCAGATGATCATACGTGGAGGCGTGTGCACGTCCATGGAATCCCACAGTTCCCTTCTTTCCCTGCCATCCTCAGACCAGCATTACCACCACATCTCCACCTGGTGGCAGTCATTCAGCTGTAGAGGCAGTCCTCCCTCCCTGGGAAAGGAGAGCAGTCCAGAAGACCCTCAATCCTTTCCCTCCCAGCCAGCCCCCAGCACCCCAGGCTCATTCCTGAACCTGGGTTGCTGCTGTGACAAGAGGTAAGGCATCCAGTGCCTCAGACCTGTACACCACTGTGCCAGCTACTAATGTTATTTCTTTGCTGAACTGTAATGTAATTACATCAATGATTACAAGCACATAAGCAATTACAATGGACTAGATAGGTTGGGCAGTGAATATAATTAGCCATGTTTTATATTTTCTTTTTACATGTTCTCTCTGTTCCCTACCACTACAGTCTATAAGGCTGTGTACTAATTTTAGCTAATTAACTTCAGAGTGGGTGGTCATGGATATCAGAGGGGGACTGGTATGCTCATGTGTTTTAGAAAAAAACTTTTCACTTGATAGAGTTAATATCCTGGAATTTAAGCAACCCTAGTTACACTATATAATTTATATCTGTGCTGATATTAACCACCAAATGAGATATTTGCAGAAGTAGCATAAGGACCAACTATATCACACATTTCATTCTGTGCCATGCATTTAAACTCACCCCATGACAGAATATTATATAATTCTTTAAAAAATATTTTCTAAATCCATTTTAGTGAACGTCACTAAGGGCCAATGTTGCTGTATTGGCTATCATAAACTAATAAGAGTGTAAAAGTTCTCCTGTAAGAACTGTACTAACAGGGTCCACAGAACCCAATTAAAAAAAGGTGGGAGGGATAGTGTAACAGGGGCATGGAGTCAAATTATTAATACATTGGATACTGCAGTTTTGTAAAATAGTTTAAAAATAAGCAAGGCCACTGATTTAAGGTGATTAAAACACTGAAATTCCATTTTCAATACTTCAGATTCCGGAATTGCACTGGTGATTGTTATTCTAATTTCCGGATTTTGCTGGGATTCTGCTGTCATTCTTTTAGTGTGTGTATAAATAATCAGAATAAAAGAAGGCTTAATATACAGAGCATTAAATAAAGCAAGTTGAAAATAGTTCAGGAAGCAATTATAAGAAAAATACAAGTTTTGTAGAATTACTGATCTAATGCAAAATGGCAGATTCCATGAAATCTTTGTTTTTACCGGTGTTCAGGCAGCCCTAATTCCGGAATTTTACCAGGTTTTCCGTTAAAAACCGAAAAACAGTGGCCTTGAAAATAAGGTACTAACAAGTGTGAACAGTGCAATTCTTAAATGAAAATATTTGTGCTCTTTATTCATTAATGGTTGCCAATGCTGTCACCTTGCCACTGAAATGGATTTAGAAAATAGTTTTTAAACAATTATAGAACATTTTGTCATGGAGCGAGTGTAAATGCATAGCACAGAATGGAAATGTGCAATATACTGTAGCTGTTTCTTGTGCTACTTTTGCAAATATCTCATTTTGTGGTTATATCAATACATATATATATAAACTGTATAGTATAACTGTGGTTGCTTAAAGAAGCAGTACTAGTTAGCCAGCAAAAAATGTAATCCGGCCTTTTTTTTGGCAGTGCTGTATTCCTGATAATCTTAGATTCTTCATTTGGGTGTTGGGTGGATCTACAATAAAGATGGCAGTCCCCAGTAACTTCCAAAAATATTCTCCTCAGAGGTCACAGAGATCACACACTAACTGCACACACTATTTATAATGTATTTATAATGCAGATATGCCAGGATGTTACCAGAATATGTTTCTGATGGTCAACAGCACAACACCACACTTATTTGCTTACATCTAAAATTGTAGTCCTGGAAAAGGACCAGTAATTTGTAATAAAGTCAAGATCCACTATCTTACCTCAGGAATTAAATAAAGCAAAAAGAAAATCAGCTATATTATGGATTTGGTTTGCCCTAACTGCCAACCAAATTATTAAAATTATTGTTTACTAGTACTGCTGCTTTAAATTGCAGGATAGTAATTCTGGCAAGTGAGAATTTTTTTTTCTAAAACACATGAGCATATCTGTCCCCCTCTGACCTCTGTGACCTCCCAGTGTTAGGAGGTTGTGAGGTTGTGAATTATGCAGTTGAAATTAACACACATCACTACAAGCTGTAGTGGCAGAGATCAGAGATAGTGATAAATATAAAGAAACAGTAAACATGATTCATTATATTCACTGCCCAACTTGTCTAGTCCATTGAAATTGCTTATGTGCTCTTGATTGTTGCTGTAATTAAATTACAGTTCGCTAAAGAAATAAGATAAGTGACATGAGTGGAGAATCTAATCCCTGAATAAATATATAGACTGATTTTATGATGCAAGGGCAAAAAATATATAAACAGGAAAAGGAGGTTGGAATGTGCACATTAATCACATGACAAAAATTGAATTTCTTTATAATGCCACTAGGAGACCCGGCAGACAGCAATGGAATGTAAAGGAATGTGGACTATGTCAGTCCATGGTGGCAAAGCAAGGCTTAAACACACTGGTGTGTGTGTGTGTGTATGTGTGTGATTTGAAACCTAGGAGGAAACTACATGGCAGTAATTGATTAAGCACAGAACTGTCAACCCTTACTGCCTACAGACAGAACTGGAATGTTATATAAAGGAATTCTAGACTAATTACTGATATGTGAGTCTGTGGCAAAGTAGCACTGGCTACCATAAACTAATAAGAGTGCAAAAGTTCTCCTTTAAGAACTGCACTAACAGGGTCCACAGAATCCAATAAGGGAAGGGGGGGTTAATACAACAAGGACATGGAGTCAAATTATCAATGTATTGGGTACTGTGAGTATGTAAAAAAATAGTTTAAAAAAGAAGGTACTAACAAGTGTGGACAGTGACCGTGTTAGTGCATTTCTTAAAGTAAAACATTTGCGCTCTTTATACATTTATAGTTGCCAATGCTGTTACCTTGCCCATTAGCGTTCACTGAAATGAATTTAGAAATCAGTTTTTAAACAACTATAGAACTTTTTTTCATGGGGCAAATGTAAATGCATGGCACAGAAAGGAAATGTGCGATATACTGTAGTTGTTTCTTGCACTAGTGTAAAGGAATGCTGGACTATGTCAGTCCATGGTAGCAAAGCAAGGCTAAAATAGAGTGTGTGTGTGTGTGTGTTTGTGAGAATTTTAAAACCTAAGAGGGAACAGCATGACAGTGATTGATCGAGCACAGCACTGTTAACCCTTACTGCCTACAGACAGAACTGGGGTATTATGTAAAGTAACTCTGGACTAATGACTGATATGTGACTCTGGCAAAGTACAATAGGAGAGACACACTTTGTTTTTTCTTGTTTTTTGGAAAGGGACTTTGTTATCTGGAATAGTTACCTGGCATAGGAGACTGTGCTGCAAGTCTAACCTGTTCTTCAGTGGGAAAGAATGCTTTGAAGTAATGCTGAGTCCATTTTTGAAGCAAGATGTCTGCAGGGCTTCGCCCACTGCAGCCATAAAAAGAGGAAACATTACTCACATTTCATCACATTAACAAACATCAGTGTTCAGAAATTTCAGAGGATCAATATGTAGATCAAGGGTGTTGCAGTTACATTATCCCTTCCCTACATTTAGCACACATTTGAGGTAATGACAGGAACCATGTTTTTATTTGCCTATTTGGAGGGGGTTTTGTTCTCTGTATTCAATATGTTTCATGGACGGAATTCCAAATTAAAGGCACCCAGTAACTAAAAAAATACCTGGCCTTTGCAGTGACAATCCAAGGGGAATGCCAGTTATAAAAGATGTATACTTCTCAGGGATACATGCTTTCCCTTAAAAACCAGCCTCTCTGCTAAATAATCTGGAACTTTGTGCTCTCTACATTTAAAAGCAAAACACATTTTATGCAAAGTGCATCTATTGGTAAGAGATGTCCATCCTAATTTTTTATACAAGTCAGAACTATAGGTATTGTACAGACTGTTTAAAACAAAGCGTGTCAATCTGGTGAACAATATGTTTAACTTGTGTATTTTATCCATTGTACAAAACTCATAAGCAGTATCAGCATAGTAAACAAAATTTGTCCAGAGTCGATAGGGCTGCAGGTGAGGAATTTGGGGTAAAAATATGGAAAATTTGTGTTTTAATATGTGTACATCAAATCTGCAACATAGCCTTTTTAAGACCCTGCCTCATGAAGAAGGGCTGAGAAAACGTTCAACTCCTCGCCTAAAGGTGATTTTGTGCAGGGACTGTGAAATCAACTTTCTGGATGTAAAAACACAATTTGGGCAGGAGTTGAAAAATGACAGCTGTTACATTCATGAGGTACTATAAAGAAATGACTGTGTTGTTACTATGGGGTAAAAATATAGAAAATTATCAATGTTACAAGGCTGCATTCACAAAATTCAATGTAGGCTCATAACTTTGTTGTTTTTTAATATTTTTATACCAAATTTTCAACATAGCCTTCTTATGACCCCTCCTCATGAACAAGGGCAGAGAAAATGTTCAACTTTGGCCAGAAAGAAGATTTCACACAGGGACCATTAAGTCACCTTTTGGGACAGAGCTACCTAATGGCAGTGCCATTGTTCATGATGTGGGGTCCCAAAGAAGACATGTTGAAAATCTGAGACCAAGATATGCAAAAATGGCCATGTTAAGGCACTAAGTTCAAAACCCCATTGAAATACAGTGAACCACATACCTGTTTCCTCAGTTCACAGTCCAGCTAACAGGTGCATACAAAGGCATTAGTAAATGAGCTAGTACAATATAATAACATTTTTTTGTGCAACAATGAACGGTGGGCAATCAAGTGTGAGGTAAAGTGCATAGTGAATGTTGGGGAAGGGGTAAGAAGGAAATAGGGATCAAGCTGGGAGGGTGTATTCAGGAGAAGGTCAAGGGAGAGGATATGGGATTAGGAAGAGGGAGGACAGGAACAATAGGATGCAGGAAGTTGCCTTAGGTAGTGTCTAAAGGCAGGGATAGAAGAGAAGAAGCAGCGAGGGAAAGGAGCATATTCCAAAGGAAGGGAGGCAGTAGGAGAAGGCATCTTGGCCAGCAGAAGAGTGAGGGTGAGGACTGGAGAAGGTGCTGGAATCCCTGGAACATAGTGTGTAGGAAGAGTAGGGAGCAGGGGAGATGAAGGAAAAAAGGCAGGACAGCAGGGACCCACACTAGTATTTAGTGATGATGGCAGCACAGTGGGCCTAGTGATATGAAGGCAGGGGTGGATGGAGAGAGAAGAATAGAGGAAGCAGTTATGGATGCAGAGAGGAGAGGACAGCTGGTGAGGAAATGGCAGGAGGCATTGTACAGGGTACCTAGTCTGGCAAGGGAGAAGGGGGCAACTCCATAGACTATGTCCACATAATGAAAGACTGGGAGAATCATTTTAGTTATCAGTTCCCTGCAGATGTGGGGGGAGAGGCAGTCTTTACTGCAGTGCACGGCACCTAGTTTGGGATGGTGTTTGGCGTGGATGGCATCTATGTGGACCGAGAAGTCAAATTTGTTGTTGAGTCACATGCCAAGGTACTTGAAAGCAGGGACCATTTCCAATGGGGTGCCATCCAAAGTTGTGAAAGCAAGGGGGTCGAGATGCTGGCCAGTTTCTGGCTGGTATTGAAGGTCTTGGACACCATCTTCTTTGTGTTGACCTTAAGCTGGTTGTGGAACCAGTGCAGTACGTTGTGGAAGTCCTGCTGCAACAACCCAGTCATAGCAGAGGCTGTGAGTCTGGAAGTGTAGATGACCGTGTCATCCATGTACATGTGGATGTTTGAGGAGGCATACACTTAGGGGAAGTCATTGAGGAAAATAGAGAATAAGGCAGGACCAAGTATAGACCCTTGTAGGACTCCTGCTAAAATGATGGAAGACAGAGTACCTTCCATCTATACCAACTGTTGACAGCCGAAGAGGTTTGAGCAGAACCAGTCAATATCATCATCTGAGAGTCCAACAGAGCATAGTTTATCAAGGAGAAGCAAATGTGACACCAAGTCAAAGGCTTTGGCCAGGTCAATGAATATTGCTGAGGTGATGTGGCCTTGATCCATCCCAGTGAGTTTGGAGTCAGTAGCCTGCAGTAGGGAGGATACGGTAAAGTGGTGCTTCCTTAAGCTAGACTGGAAGGGGGAAAGGAAATCAGATGATTGAAGGAAATGAGTAAGTCTAGAGTAGACAAAGATCTCCTGGAGCTTAGCAAGGGAAGGGAGGAGAGAGATGGGCCTGAAGTTACCAGGGGAGGAGGGAGTCACCCCTTTGTGTAAGGGGAGTACCTTAAGAATTTTCCAGGCCCAGGGAACATTGCAGAGGGAGAAGGAAAGGTTTAGAATGTGAGCTAATGGGCTAGCAATGGCTGGGGCTGAGATACGTAGGAACTTGGGATCCAGCCCATCAGGGATGAGTTAGGTTAGGGCAAGGAAAACTTTGTTTGGGGAAATGGGGGGGAACGGAAGCCTTCAGGTGATGGTGGAGGAGGGAAGGAGGGAGACTGAGGGAGGTGGGGGAGAGGGTAGAGCACAGGTAATGAAGCAATTATTTAGAAGAGTGGCAACAGAGGAAGGGTCAGAGACTGATGAGCAATCCACCTTAAGGATGGGAGGGTATTGGCAGATGGGTCAAAGATGGAGTAGAAAACTTTCCAGAATGTTGCAGGGGTGTTGAGATTGGACTGGAGGTTAGATTTGAAACAAAGGGCCTTAGCAACTTGGAATACCTTGGTGCATGAGTTCCTGACTATCATGTAGAAGAGAAGGTCTGGAAGGGATTGGGAAGATTTAAAACAGGCCCGTGCTTGGTCACAGGATTTACACAAGACAATAAGGTCTAGAGTGATCCAAGGTGGTGGGCATGTTTGACTCTTGATTTTCTAACAGGGGCATGAAGGATCCATATGTGAGTTAGTATGGCTTTGAAGTGGGATAGGGTAGTGTCAACATCAGGGGCAAGATAGATGGGTGACATAAAAAGATAGAAGATGACAGCAGAAAGAGAACAATGGTCCATCTAGTCTGCCCAAGGATTACCAAGACCTTCTATGGGTCCTGAGACCCAGCACCCCTACCCAATTCCTGTACCCTCTGTACTTAGGTGAGTTCTTACCCTGTCCCACCCTCTCCTGAAAGCCACCACTGGTTTAGTACTCACCACCATGGCAGGCAGTCTATTCCAGGGTTCAATTACTTTTTCTATGAAGTAATATTTCCTCAGATCCCTCTTGAAGATCCCAGCCTGAAGCTTCAATTCATGTCCCCTAGTGGCCGAGTCTTCTAGTCTACTAAAAATTTCTGAGTAGGACATTTTATTAATGCCTCTCATGAATTTGAACATCTCAATCATATCACTCCTCTCCCTCCTAGTCTCTAGAGAGTACATGTTCAATGTCTTAAGTCGCTCCTCATATGAGTACTCCTGGAGGCCCTGAACCATCTTGGTCATCCTTCTTTGCACCGTCTTTAACCTATCCTTGTCCTTCCTGAGGTGAGGGCTCCAGAATTGGACACAGTATTCCAGGTGAGGTCTCACCAGTGACCTATGTAGTGGGAGGATTACTTCCTTGTCCTTACTGTCAAAACCTCTCCCTATACACCCCAGCATTTTATTTGTTTTGCCATTAGCTTTGTTGCATTGGCTTGAATGCTTAAGGGTGTCACATATGAAGATACCTTCTATGGGTCTCGGGACCCAGCCTGGGACCTATAGAAGGATTGCTAGTGAGCCAATCAAATTAGCTCACTAACAACATCTTTGCCTTTATTTTTAGAAGAGGTGCATCCTGGGCCGAGTTCAAGCAATCCCACCTCGTCTCTGATGGAATGACTACAGGTCCCTGAGAAATGAATGCAAGAAGGAAATTATTTGGGCCAAAACTCTGTATCTTAAAAAACAACAGTTATCAATCTTAGACAACCCCAATAAATTTTGACAATCAGTAAACACCCTAATTAATGACCACTCCTAACCACCTCCACGCATCATAGACCTTGATGGTACTAGTCACACTGACCCTTCCAAAATCGCAAATCTTTTTAATGACTACTTCTGCAACCTGGCTAAATATAGATCTAATGTTTATCCAGCTCACAATCCCTGCAATGTCACAAGTGAACTGCAATGGCCCTTTTCTACATAAAAAGGGTCAGTTGCCAAAAAGTTTGCAAACTTCTTGCCACCCTAAAAGTGGGCAAATCCACTGGCCCTGATGGTCTCATACCCAAATTCCTTAGACTTGGTGCTCCTCAAATAGCTTTCCCCATTACTAAACTTCTCAACCTATCCTTTTCAACTGGTACAGTGCCTGTTCTTTGGAAAACTTCAACAGTATCCCACTCCACAATAAGGGCAAAAAGACATCCCTTGAAAATTACCACCCAATCTTACTTCTCTCAGCTCTAGCCAAGCTGCAAGAGAAAACTGTTCACAGCCAATTAGTGGACTACCTGCAGCAGTATAACCTCATCTGCCCTGAGCAACATTGCTTCCAAAAAGGGCACAGCACTGACACTGCCCTAATCAAATTCACTGATGCCTTCTACCACACTATGGATAAGGGCCTCATAACTGGATCTGTGTTTGTGGACCTGACCAAGGCCTTCAACCTGGTGGACCACAAGTTACTCATAAATAGGTTACTCAATCTCAGTCTCAGGCCCTCTGTGCTCTCTTGGTTCAAAGACTACCTGAGCCATAGGAAACAAGCTTTAAAAATTAGTAACACCCTATCCAGGGTATACAACATCACCATCGGTGTCCCACAAGGCTCTATTCTAGGCCCTCTCCTTTTTCCCATCTTCATAAACAACCTGCCCACAGTCTGCAAACCAATATGTACCCTCCTATATGCAGATGATGCTGTTCTTTTCACTCACAGTAACGATATAGATGTTATCAACCAAATGATTAGCTTCTGCCTCGCTAGGCTTCAGGACTGGTTTGTTCATGAGAAAATGGTCCCTAACCTCCCCAAAACTCAGTCCATTTTATCTGGGACTAGGCACGACCTAAACAAGTTATCTCCCATGTTCTCTGACCTCACAGATAATGGCTCACACCTGGTAAATACAATGTCCTTCAAGTATCTCGGTGTGCACCTCGATCCCACACTGTCCTTCAAATCCCATCTCCAACATACTACCTCCCTCCTTCACCAGAACTTGGGCTCACTCTACAGAGTTCACCTGTTCTTAACACCTGTTGCTGGAATCCATATTGCAAAGGCAAATCTTCCTTCTCTTGACTATGGCTCGGTTGTCATCAACGCTACCAGCAAATCAGTATTACAAAAAAGTATACCCTGTATCATAAAATCAGTAAATTTGCCTCTGGCAGTGGGTCTAATGCCCACCACTGTCTGATGCTAAATACCCTAAACTGACTTCCCACCGACCTCAAAACTAATCCGACACTCGCCACACTTGTCAAAAAAACCTTGCAAAAAAATTTGCAATTAGGTGCCCCCACTTATCTAACAAACCAAATCTGATTTGTGAATCTCGCCTCATCCTGCTCTGCCTCTAATAACAATCTCGTAGTCCCAATGTTTCCCTCCAACATATGACAATACTCCTTTAGTTACCGATCTGCTTCTATTGGGAACTCCTTGCCCCTCAAAAAAATCCCACTCTCTCAGCCTTTGCTAAGCATTTAAAAGCACATTATTCCTCATCTCAAGCCTTTAACTGCTTCCACTAATTCCCTCCACCATGCATGCTTAAAAGACAAACAAGCTATGCACTTATCCCATCTGGTTCCTTTTTTCCTGTCTTTTTCACTCTAGTGACTGCTACCTTCCCCCCCTCCCCTTTCCCACTTCCTCTCTCACTGTCTTCAGAGATTGCAACCTCTCACTCAGTCGCAATATTACCCTCCTTTGTTTTTACTATCCTGTTTATGAAACTCTATGACAATTTCCCAAATGTCCACTTCTTTTCCAAACTTTTTGTAAATCTACCAAAATATGTATCCTTCTTCACTACGGTTTCTTTTATGGTTCCTCTATGACATGTTGTACTTCCTCTTTTGCCTGTGCTGCTGCACCTGGGTCGTACCTGAAAAAGGCACTCGCTGCCAGTGCGCTCACCTGGTCAACAAAGTTAAATAACTAAATAAATAAAATATGATGACCCCTAGATCCCTTTCCTCATGTGAGATGCTGAGTTGGACACCATTAAGCCAGTATTCAGCTCTGGGGTTCCCACCCATTTGGAGGCAGCAAGATTATGTAGTAGGGCATGAATATTGAGAGATCTGAGTGGTCTAGACCATATACTGAGTGGGTAAGTCTCACTTTCCCAATGAAGCAAGCCATGCTGTGTTCACTGAAGGCATCTGGAAATGTGCCCACTGCTATGATGCAATGGCAGTGGGAGGCAAGTACCCACTCCAGGAGGCAGCAACTGGGGGAGTGAGGGTTGAGTTGAATGGGTTCAGAAATTAATCGGGTGAGGTTTAGAGATTCAGTCCTTTGGAGTGTGAGTCTGGAGGTGGGGGAAAGCTTATTTAGGTTAGTCTCCCAAAAGAATGTTTGCCAGAGGCAGCAAGGGAAACAAGGGAGAACAGGGAGTTGAGAAGGGAGGAGAGAGAAATCTTTGGGGTGGCATATAGGACACCCACAAATATAGAGTGGGTGGAGGGATAGCTTAGCAAGTAGAAGCTCATAGGAGGAAGGGACTGATTCTTTAAGGATGATTGCACAGGACAGGTTTTCGCATACATATAAAGCTACTCCACCACCATGCTTGCCATGGTCCTGGCGGAAAAGATGTATGTCCAGGAGAGCCAGGCTGGTGTATGGTATCCTAGAAGACAAGCAGGTCTCAAATATATATAGAAGCCTGGGAGAGTACTGCGAGGTCATAACTTTGAGTAAATTAAGCTTAGGGAGTAGGCTCCTGGCATTTAGGTGGACAATGCTATGGCCTTTCAGGAGAGTAGGGGGGAGCCAGGGTTGGATTCAACATCACCAGCATGAAGGAGAAGGAAGAAGAGAGGTAAGAGAATAGAGTGGGTCTTCTACCAACAGAGCGAAGGGAGGCAGGAGGAGAGATATTAGAGGAGGGCATGGTGGAGACATTCAGGGTTCAAGTAACATTACATTACTTTTCTTTTGTTTATTTATTTATTTTATTTATTAGTTCATCGGTGCACAGACCTTTGAGTCAATGATTCATTTACAAAGGCACCACTATCACAGAGATCTGATTAAAAAATTATTGTAGACCATTAAAGGCCTTCTGCAACTGTATTTCCACTGCCACAATGAAGGTATCAGTGGTGTAGCCCACAGTATCATCTGCATACAAATGGCAGTCTACACCTCAGATGCGCTCCCCTAAACCCCTAAAACATTATGGAAATAATAGCAAGCCTAGTACTGACCCCAGTGGAACATAGGACTAGCTCCTGGGAACCCCCCCCCCAACCACTTCCTTTTGACTTCCATCCAGCAGCCAACTTCTGACTCACCCAACAAGCTTAGCCCCCACCCCTAGGTCTTCTAGCTTCCTGAATAGTTTCCTGTGAGGTACAGAGTCAAAGCTCTTGCTGAAGTCCAGATACAAGACATCAACCACTTGACCCTCATCCACTGTCCTGGTGACCCAGTCAAACAAATCTGATATAGATTAGATTATTTTGGTAGGACCTCCCCAATACAAACCCATGTTTATCAAAGAAAAAAGCAGAAGCTGCTCAGTAGTGTAATGGGCCGGAGCCTCGATACAACCAAGAAGTCCAAAACACATAAAAAAATGCTGGCTCAAAAATGGCTCAAGAGAATTAAGTACACTCTGTAGGACCCAATAAAAACTATCTTTTATTATAAAAAATAGTTAAAAAGACAGTTTTGTCCACAGTACATCTGAAAAGTAACACAGCCCTGGGTAAGCGTTTCACATCCTGCTCAATGCTTTTTCAAGACATCAGCCACCCTCAAAGCTCTCATTTAAATAGACCTTCCAATTATGCAAATAGCAGCAACAAGAAACATTTAAAGTGACACTCACATATCTATACTCAAAATAGCATAGATATGAGATTATCACTTTAAAGGGAGGTAGGCAGAGCAGCAAGAATGGCAAAGGCTCCACGGATATGCAGCTAGCACAAGGGGTTTAAACAGGGGAGAAAGCATTTTTACATTATGCAAATAGCAGCAGCAAGAAACATTTAAACATTTATAGTGACACTCACATATCTATACTCAAAATAGAATAGATATAAGATTGTCACTTTAAATGTTTAACTGTTTCCTGCTGCTGCTATTTGCAATATGAAGGTCTATTTAAATGAGAGCTTTGAGGGTGACTGACGTCTTGAAAAAGCATTGAGCAGGACATGAAATATTGACCCAGAGGTGTGCTACTCTTCAGATGTACCGTGGACAAAATTGTCTTTTTAATTATTTTTTATAATAAAAGATAGTTTTTATTGGGTCCTGTAGTGTGGACTTAATTCCTTTGAGCTGTTTTTAAGCTAGCATGTTTTTATGTATTTTGGGCAAACCCATATTGCCTCATGTCCTGGAGTCCATTATCCTCCAGGAAGCTCACCAATCTTTCTTTCAGGATATTCTCCATCAGCTTGCCCATTGTTGAGGTTAGACTGATCAGCCTGCAGTTCCCTGGTTCACATGCGCAGTTCTCCAGTCCCTGGGCATGATCCCTAACTCCAGAGAGGTGTTAAATAGGTCTTCCATGGGCCCGCCAGAACTTCCACCAATTTTCTTATGACCCTTGTGTGCACACCATCTGGCTCTGGGGATTTATCCACCTTTAGGGTCCTTAGGCCCCTTAGTATACCATCAACTTGAATGACGCCTTATATAACTTCCCCTTCCCTGTCCCCAGCCCTTGCTTCCTTGGGGCACTGCTCTATCCTGTTCTCTGGTGAAGATGGAACAGAAGTACTTGTTAAGTACCTCCACTTTCTATTCACTTCTCTCTACCATACCTCCCTCCTTTTTTAATCTATCTCATCTTTTATGTTCTTCTTCTCCCTCATAAAATGTAAAATGCTATCTCCCCTGTTTTATTCCCTATGCTAGCTGCACATCCCGTGTAGCCTTTGCCATTCTAACTGCTCTGCTCACCTCCCTTTACTTAGCAGAATAATCCACCCTATCTTTATGAGTATGTTTATACTTCTGGGAGACTACCCTCTTGCCACCTACAGCTTTTGCCACCTCCTTGCCAAACCAGCTGGGCCTTATGGCCTTAGTTGTTTTACTTTTGATTTTGGTGCACTCACTAGTGGCCTTCCGCCTTTATTATTGCCCATTTCTGCTCCATGCCCATCTCCATTCTGATCCCAGCAAGGTGTCCTACTATAATTTCCCAAACCTACTGAAGTCATCCTTTTTAAAGTCCCAAACCCTTGTCCTGATCCTGACCATCTTCCTGCCCATGTCCAAGTGGAACCACATGGTGTGGTGGTCATTACTTGCAAATGGTGCTTCTACTTTCACTTCCTGAACATGCTCACAATTGGACACGATCAGGTCCATACAGACCTCTCCCTAGTGGGTTCCATGACACACTGGGCCAGGAAACCATTCTGAAATGCATCCAGCAGTACTTGTTCCCTAGTAAAGGATGTAGCCATGATTTCCCAGTCCCCCCTTGCTAGATTGAAATCCCCCATTATAACTATCTCCTCTTCACTGGACATTTCCATGATTTGGTTCCCCAGTATGTTATCCAACTCCTTTTCCTGGGAGGACAACCTGTAGACCATCACTGTCTTTAGTTCCTTAGTTTCCTTCTCTTAGTGGTTAGTACTTGTATCCACAATGCTTGAGTCTTACCCTCCATCTCTTCCTCTCTGGTACAGGTTATCCCTTCCTTCATGTACAGAGTCACTCCCTTCTTCCAGTCCCCCTATCTTTTCTATACAGTTTATACTCAGGAACTGCGAAGTCTCAATAATGGTTTTGTGTGACCCACGTCTCTGTGATGGCTATTATGTCCACCTCTCCCTCAGCCATCAGTGAGTGCTGTTCTGCCATCTTGTTTCCCAGGCTTCTGGCATTCACATACATCAACATCCATCATGGCTAGGGACCTCCCTTATTCCTGATTTGCCCCACATCCCTTCCACTCTCTTTCTTCGCTCCCTACTTCCACCTTTCTCATCTAGCTCCTCCCAATGCTGTCCTGATTGGGGGGGCCATTGACCTCTTCCACCAGATGACTAAAGGTGCTGCACACTCCACAGCCACCCCCATCAGTTTAAATTTAGCTTTTTCCCGATGAGTTTCTCCAGCTTGCCCTTCAGGACCCTTGAACCTTTCCTACTCAGATGCAACTTGTCTGGTGCATACAGGTCCTTGTTATCCCAGCTCCCACTCTGTCCTCCAATGAGCCTGTATCCTTCCTTTTCACACCACTCCCTAAACCATCCATTAACTTCATCTGTTCTTGCCTTCCTTGCCATACTAGTCCTCAAGACTAGAAGTACCTTTGAGAAGGCTACTGTCCTCACTGCAAATTCTCCCCATCTCCCTGAACTGCAATTGCACCTCCCCTACCTCACATTCTGCAAGGTCATTCATCCTCAGGTGCATTATAATGTGAGTTTTCCTTCCCCTCTGACCCATGAAAGGTACTACCAAAGAGCCCACTCTTCCTGCCATCATCCCTGTATATATATTTGGATTTTGGTAACTGTTCCTTAATACTGTATATACTCGTTCCATAAGTCGGTCCACTCATAAGTCGGGGGTACAATTCAACTGAGTACAGTGGTGCACTTCTCATTGACCCACTCATAAGTCATACTGACTTTAACTGTGCATTGAGTAGTGACTGTAATGAATTACTGAATGACTTGAAGCAATAAACAATGCTTAAAAAAGTTTAAAAAATCAGCTTTTATTTCACACGAAGCGACCTTAAAATCAAAATCAAATTTGTTCCATTTATTTTAATTTCTAGTTCCCGTCACTGAAGTTGAAAAGCTCAGTGTCGTCATCCTCATCATCTGAGGCAAAAAGACTGTGGAGCTACTGTTCAGAAAGGGGGATGTCAGCATAAATGTCATCGAGTTCTGCTGCATTAGTTTCATCCTCTTCAGCAACATCTGAACGTGCAGCCTCAGAACCCACCAAATCCTCATATAGGAGATGGTCTTTAGTGCCATCCATACAGTTCAAGATCCCACATTTTTTAAATGATTTAATAATAGCCTCAGCAGGTATTGCATTCCAGGCATCACATACCCACTTGCACACCCTGCCATAGCTGTTTTTTTTTTTGAGGTTCCCTCCCACAGTGCATTCTTTATTACCTGCAACCGAAAAAAGAACTTTCAGTTGGATAATGAACACCCAGAGCAACAGACCCCCATATCCCCAATTACAATAAAATAGCAACATAGAATTTAAATAAATAATGGAGTTTTGTACCTGTTATCATACATAGCCACCAGTATTCCCTCATTTTAGCCTTAAATGGTTTGTTTAGGTTGACATCTAATGGCTGCAATAGGGATGTACAGCCTCCGGGAATAACAGTGGAGTGTGTCTATCTCTTTCTCAAACTCTGCTTCTCAGAATCCAAAGATGCCCCTGAAACATATCTCACATGATAAGGGATTTCTTATTTATAAGTCAACCAGGTTTTTTTGCTCCATATTTCATCAACCCATTTGTTGACTAATTCCTCATTCATCTATCCCTTTACATGGACGTCAACAAGAACAAGTGATGGCATTTTTTCTTTAGGTTGTGTTTTCCTTCTAAATATTACCATCAGTTTCAACTTTGTCCCATCCACTAGGCAGGAGAGAACAACAGTAAAGTGAGACTTCTCTGTTCCTGAAGTGCGGACTGTGACAGTCCTCTCTCCCATCATGTGCACAGTTCGATTTGAAGGGAGATCGAAACTCACTGCAATTTCATCCATGTTCCCAATGAATTTGAGGGGATAATTGTGCTCCTTCTTCTCTTTTAAAACAAAGCTGTGGAAGCTGTCCACTTTTTTATTTATGTCTGCAGGTAACGTTTGAGCAATATGAGTTCTCTTCCTTAGCGCCAAGCCATGGCACCTCATAAACTACGTACACCAACCAGCTGATGCCTTAAAAGTATTAAAACCATGCAAATCACATTTCTTTGCAAAAGCTAATGCCTGCAGTCTTATAGCCATTCAAGTCACAACATATCCCTCTTGCCTAAACTCAAGCACCCACTGACTGAGCTCTGACTTGATGTCCGTCACAGGTGATGCACTCAACTTTATTCTTTTGACGCTTCTTTCAATCCACAGGGGCTCTGGTTTAATACTGTGCCAATCCCAAACAAGTTTTTCATTAATATTAAACTCTCTTTCTGCTGCAGCATTACTGTGGGTTTTCACGTACTGAACAATCACTAACTTAAATTCTGCAGTATAGGAACAGCATTTCCTTTTGAATGAGGGCATCCCAGAAGCTAGATGTTATGGGAGGTATGCACTGGTTTTTAACAGCTCCCTATCTGCAATTACCTCTAAATGCTGCTAGATTATGCTAATGCTTTTCACTAATGTGCCCATTAATACCTGCTGAGCCTATTTAGTACACTGCAGGACACAACGTAACTACGTATAACCTCAAACGCCTTTGATGCCATTTACCAAACCGTGTGAGACAATTGAAGCTGACTGAAAAGCGTATATTTTCGTGGCTTGGGGTCATGAATATTTTTAGTGATTAACAGTGACTCGCTCATAAGTTGGGAAGGGAAATTAAGTGCATCTAAAAACTCCCAAAAAAACTACTTATGAGAGAGTATAAATGATAGTTGTTCCTTTTTTATATTTTTTATGTTATTTCTGTTTCTGGTATACTTAGAATGTAGTCTATAATGCTGTAGCCATTGTTTAAAACACATTCAAAAATGTAACAATGGAAATAGAAGTTCTGTTTATATTATATTATAGCTGCAAAGGAAGATGACAGGAATTAGGCTATTGATGTGAAGGCTCGCACTGTCTGATCAGGGAGTGGTAGTGCCCCATTAGAACGTAAGTGGACTACAGTATTAAATACTTTGTAATGATAAAACTGTTATTATCATAACAATATTGTAATGTATAATTAATTGGTCAAATAATTATATTCTGGAACTATATCTTCGGTAAATACATTTAGAAATACGTGTTGTACTGTATAACAGTTTAGATGTGGAGTGAGAGACAATGGTCACGCAACAGTGACACTTGTATGTTATGAGGGTGAGGTTCATCTGTATAGAAATTCTTCTTTCTTTAAGCTTTACAACATGCAGTTTATAATACTGAAATCTTTTTGTAGATACCTGTGTTGAAAAGTGGTGAAAGATATCCCATAGTGTTATGATCATAAGAATTCTAGTAGTACATAGGTAGTCTTTTCTGTAATAAACAGAGCATCATGTTTTACTAGAACAGTTACAACAAAAACTGTTATGAATTATGTATATGTATATGGGCTGTATGTGTATATGTATATGTATATGTATATGTACTGTATATGTATATAAATTGTGTAGTTTAGGGTATGTTAGAGTTTTACAATTCAGTATTTGACTGGTAGATCGAATGCATTAATACGCTGACATGATGTTGATATTAAAAAGTGATATTATGTGTTAGACAGAACAATAAACCATGATCTTGCATGTGAAAACATCTACAGTACCTCTTCCATAAGGTAAGCTGTATATTCATACTTGTACCACAGCAAACATTAACAGACAACCAGTGACATTATGGAATGCTGGCATGTATCGGGAGGGGTGTAACAAGCAGGAAGAAGGAGGTTAACTGATGCCCCTCAATAAGTCCATGGTGAGGCCTCACCTGGAGTATGGGGCACAGTTCTGGAGGCCCTATCCGAGAAAGGATGTTGAAGAGATGGAAAGGATCAAGAGAAGGGCAACACAGATGGTGCAGGGCATGCATCGGATGCCCTGTACTCTCTGGAGACTAGGAGAGAGAAGAGGGACATGATAGAAACATTCAAGTATGTGAAAGGGATAAATATGGCAGGAGAAGGGAGCCTATTCACAAGGAAAAGAAGTGACAGAACAAGAGGTCATAGTCTGCGGTTAGAGGGGGGAAATTCAGTGACAGTACACGGGCATATTATTTCACTGAAAGGGTAGTGGACCCCAGAACAGTCTACCGGAGGGCATGGTGGGAGCAGAAACAGTTGAGGGATTCAAGAGGGCATGGGACACATATAAAAGATTAGTTGCAGGGCAGCAAGAGGTGTATCTGGATGGGGGGAGTATCGGGGAAGATTTGATGGGCAATAGTGTCCTTTTCTGCTGGCAGTCTTCTATGATTTGATGATTACTGAATTCAAATATGTAGTATATATAGCTATAATTACTGGTGACCCCCTTTAATACATGGTCTGGATCTGTTTTTAAAATGCCATAATAACCGGGTCACCTGATTATTACAGCATTTGCTTTAACTCTCCTGTCAGTCAAAATCATCATGCTACATCTTTGGCCCCTATTCTGTGAGTAGGCGGGCTTAACAGTTCCAAAAACATGGCAGCTCCATTTCTGCTCTGTGACGAACTGCTACAGCAGTGGAGAGTTTCTGTTCTTGTAAGTCTTTCTAAAATTTTTTTTACTGCATTTATTCTTTTTAGAATTTATCTGGTTGAGCCTGCCTTTTAAAGCACTAAAATGTATCTGATTGATCCTGCAGTGTGCTGGGTCCGAGAAACCGCAAGTCCAACATAGCATGATCATCAGAGGGACTGTGGCTGACTTTTGAACTGCGACTGAACTGCGGTTCAACACTTTCACTTTTTTGAAAGAAAAAAAAACAAACAAGACAAAACAGTGTCCTTACTGGACAGGGAGAGTCTGTGTGTGTGTGTGTTTGAGTGTGTGTGTGCATGTGTGTGTGTGTCTCTGTCACAGAACTCCCTGCACCAGTAATTATAAAAAAATAATTGCTATGCAACTAAGTTGTTAAAGAATTTTTTACACACCCTCAGTGTGTGATGACCTCATAAACCTCTGAAGCTTTGCCGTTGTGCTTTATGGGTCATCACACACCTCAGGTGTGTAAAAAGAACCGTAACACACAGTTGTATAGCCATTATTCTCTATATACAGATATATGTATAGATACATGTATATTTATTAAGTTACAATGGCTGAGGTTTTCATACATTAAAAATGTTATACCAGCAGAAGTAATTATGTCAGTATAACAACAAAAATGGAAAAGATACCTATTTATAAACTAGGAAATCAAAACTATAACAAAACAATAGTCATTAAAGTAATATTTTATGCTAGGCATTATCTATAGGATGAGTTATAATTTTTTTTCTATGTGACATACCGTAGTTAATTTTTTGTTGCATTTTATTACACTTTCTTTTGGGTTGTGGTATTCACATGAAAGAGAATGCACATATGAATAAGCAGTTATTATTACTCTATCCAAACAGTTCACTCTCCCCCGCCCTGTCTCATAACATGTCAATACCACACAATGAGACAAAATAGCAGAAAGAATGATAACTTCCAGAATGAGGTAAGTCACAAGCACTACAGTATGCAAGACAAATGCATACAGTGTCAGCTTTGTACATATTTTATATGTGTATTGATAGTGATGCTATGTTAATCATAATATAGAGCCCACATGTTGAAGATTATGCCTCTCATAAATGAAGGTTGGGAAATCATTTTTTTCTGCATTTCATACATACATGTGTCACAATATAATTGTTCATTCCTGTGTGTGTTGCAAGATGTTGAATCATGATTTTACTTCACCTAAGTATATCTAACACTAAAGTAATTCTTATTTACTTGTATGATAACGTCACCTTTATATTATATGCAATCAAAAAGTCTACAAAAAAGTAAATTGAGGTTACTTTGAAAACTTTGGAGGCATGTGACCATCTGCAGCATGTTTGCAGCATGCAAATATATGTCTGTTTTACTTACATTAAATGTGTTGATAGCTGTCTTTTACTACGTTTCTATAGCTTACATTCCTGCAAGCAGCTACGATTATTAACCCTTAAGATGGCCGTAGTTGCATAACATATTGTAGTAATTCAAGAACCCTACTAAAATCCATGACACAGCAAGGGTCTTCCTGTCTTTCTTTTTCTGTTTCTTTCTCTCTTCCATTCTCTCATGCCACATCCCTCCCTCACTAAGCCTCTCTCTCTTTCTCTTACCCCTCCTCACTCCTACGGTACTGTTTTTAGTAATACCTTTAGTACTGCCTAAACCCCCAGGTCCTCTTTTCCCTCTTCCTCTGCTCTCTCCTTGCACTGGGCCTCCACTTCCCTTCCATCTCACTCCATTACTGTCTCCACCTCTCCCCCACAGCTTTTCTTCCCCTACCACTATCTGCATATTCCACCTCTTCTGTCATGATCTTCACCCTTCCACTCCTTCTTTTAGCTCTGTACCTTCCCATCCTATCCCCTCGCCCCTCTCGGTGCCTCTTACTCCCATCCCACAACCCCAGTCCACCCCCGGCACACTCATTATCCCCCTCTCCCCCACTCGTCTCCTACTCCCTCCCTCTTTCACCCTTTATTCCTTATTTCTCCTCCTCCTTTTCACACCCTAGCTTACTCCATTCCTACTCCCTTAATTTTGAGCTTCTCCAGCAACTCTTCTCCTCCTTCTCTCCTCCATCTAAATCAAACTACACTTGTTACATTAAACACATAAGTCCCAGCAATATCTTTCCTCCTCCTTGCAGGTGATATTCAACCCAACCCCAGCCCCCACCCCACCCCACCCTACCTAAAACCTCAGACTGTGCCACCTAACGCAAGAAGCCTGCCCCTAAGCTAGATGTCTCAGAGAGTCTGGGTCTCCCAATACTACCCTTATCTCCTCTCTATCACTGAGACCTGGCTTTCATCACAAATTCCAGACTCCCAATTATCCCTCCCTGACTTCCGACTATTCCGGCAAGACCGCGGTAAGCGTGGTGGTGGCATGGCCATCTATGTCTGATAAAATCTACCCTGCTCTATCTCCCTAAGTGAATCTCATCCCTCCTCCCACGAGCTCCTTCTGGTCAATCTAAAATTTCAATTTTCCCTCCCCCCTTTGTTGCTGTGGTATATGCCTCCCCTAAAATCTCTTCTCCCTCCCTCGTCGATACCATCACCTCCCTAGTCACTCATGTCTCAGTTGGTGAGATCCTTATTCTCAGGGATTTTAACCTAAACTGGAACTCTCCTGCCCTTAAACCCCTCACAGAAAAGATTGAGTCTCTAAACCTCAATCAACTAGTTACGGAACCCACCAGGTCCAACCTCATCTCAAGATCTTTTACAGGGTTACTTGTGAAGCTGTGATATATTGAATACCTTCTGTGATTAGTATTGAATCTGTCTCTGTGGGGGGTGGTTCTCGAGCATAGGATTAGAAAAAAGGTGTAAACTAACAAAATCAAAATAGAAATGGGGTGTGAGCTAACAAAGCTAAAACAGGAAGGCCAGAAATAGATATGATGGAGTGCTGCAGTGCAGTGGATGTGGGCAGCAATCTTCAGGAAGACTTTGTGGAGGCTGTGATGCTTCCCCATCTGCGTGCACCTCTCTGGGCTGAAAGAACAGGTTGCTCATATCCAGGCTAATTTGGCTGGGATTCAGACAGCCTCCTCCCTTGCCCAAGGACCCCCTAACTCCACCCTGCTGCCTCAAAGGATGCCAAGAAGGAGGAGCGACTAGACCATGGTGGGCTCAGGAAGGGTGAGGGCAGTGAAACAGAGGTACAACCCTCCATTCCACAACTCCTACACCATTATGGCAGAGTGGGATTGTCCCAAAGAGGCACCCACAGTGGAGACCAAGGAGGATGTAGGGGTTCTCCATGGCAGAAACCACAGAGGGGAGGTAGTGGACCCCAGTGGAAGAAGAAGCAACTCCTGGTGGGGGTCTCTATTGTTAGGGGAGTAGACTTGGGGGGCAAGAGGGAGGAAGGTCAAGTGCCTACCTGGTGCCACTGCTCTGAGGGATGGAAAGTGCATCCTAAAAATTGCTGGGGCAGCAGGACAGGCAGGTGAGCTAGATGTCATTGTCCACCTTGGGACAAAGGACCTGGCTAGTGATGAGGTTAGAGTAGTGCAGGAGGAGTTCAGAGAGTTGGGGAAGAGCCTTAGACAGGTGGCATATTCAGTAACCTTTTCTGAGGTGTTACCTGTCTATGATGGGGGGCAAGGTACTCTGCAACAGGAGTTTCAACACATGGCTGAAGGACTGGTGCAGAACAGAAGGATCTTGCTTCATTGGGGACTAGGGACCCATCTGGAAGGATGGAGGCCTATACAGGAGAGATGGCCTGCATCTATCCGGGGGGGAACCAGAATCCTTGGTGAAATGTTTAAATGCTTCATTGGCAAGCATTTAAACTAGCCAAAGGGGGAGGTGGAAGAAAGTAGGGACAATCAACGTGCCCCCCCACAGGAGGAAGAATTCAGTAGCAAGGACCCTAAGGGTGGGAAATCAACAAAGGTACCTAGAACCAGAAAAGGTAGAATGGCAATGAAAAGGAGAAGGGGAGTAAAGACAGGAGGGGTAAAGAGGGAAAGCATGAGGATAAGAGGGGAGCTGTCAGAAGGGGAGGTGGCATAACTTAGAAGCCCTTGTGCACAAATTCTTGCAACCTGGGAAATAAAATCTGAACCTAGTGGCCTTGATGGCAGAGGTTGACTTGGACATTGTCACCATTACCAAGACATGGTACAATGGGAACCATGACTGGGATATAGCCATACCAGGTTATACTCTATTCAGGAAAGATAGGGTGGGTAAAAAGGGAGAAGAAGTAGCTCTTTACATCAGGGATGGTATAAAAGTAACTGATGTACAGGGAATGCAGGGAGGGATGGAGGCATTGTAGGTCACCCTAGAGATGATTAATGACACCACTATTCACACTGGCATGATCTACAGACCTCCAGCACAAGGGGAAGAGTTGGACAGAGTTCTGGTGGAAGCCATCCATAAGATGGCAACTAAAGGGGAGTTGCTGATGGTGGGAGACTTCAGTTTGCCAGATGTTGATTGGAGCATCCTAGATACAGTCTCAGCCAGGAGCAGGGACATCCTGAACACCCTGCAGGTGATGTGCCTCGGGCAGCTAGTGGCAGAGCCCACTGGGAGGGAGCGATACTGGATCTAGTACTTACCAATGGGAACAGAGTTGCAGATGTAATGGTGGGTAGCCACCTGGGGTTCAGTGATCATCATGTAGAGTGGTTTAATATGAGAACAGTGGCAGACTCAAACCACATGAAAGCGAGGGTCCTGGACTTCAGAAGGGCCAACTTTGCAAAGATGGGGAAATGTCTCAGGAAAGCCCTGGCGGGGGAATGGGAGGGGATGTAGAGGATCAGTGTGTGAATCTAAAAGGAGCCTTAGAGGAGGCCACAAACCTTTGCATTAGGCAATTAAGATAAACCAAGAGGAAACAAAAACCACTATGGTTCTCAAAAGAAGTGACCAGGAAGGTAAGAGCGAAAAGGCTGGCATTCAGGAGGTACAAGGAAATTCAGAGGGAGGAGGGCAGGGAAGTGTCTCTAGAGAAACAGAGGGAGGCATGGAAAGCAGTCAGGAGCACAAAGGTGCAAACAGAGGAGAAAACAGCCCAGGTAGTAACGAAAGGGGACAAGACATTCTTCAGGTATGTTAGTGAAGGAAGAAAGACCACGGCTGGATTGTTAGGCTAAAAGGGGAAGGAGGGGAGTATGCAGAGGGGAACCTGGAGAGGCAGCAGTCCTGAGAAAATATTTTTGGTTAGTATTCACAGAAGAGGAAGGTGCGGGACCTCAGTTAAGCGACAGGAGCATCGATGGAAAGCAGGTGGACACCAGTCCATTTATGGAGGAGAGAGTCCTAAAGGAATTCTGAAAACTCAGAGTGGATTAGGCCATGGGGCAGGATGGGATACATCCAAGAATATTAAAAGAGCTTAGAGAGGTGCTCGCAGCACAACTGACAGCCCTGTTCAACAAATCACTGGAAATAGGAGTGGTTCTGGAAGACTGGAAGAGGGCAGATGTAGTCCCTCTCCACAAAAGTGGGAGCAGGGAGGAGGCTAGCAATTACAGGCCAGTCAGCCTGACCTTGGTGGTGGGAAAATTAATGGAATCACTGCTAAAGGAAAGGACTGTGGTATATCTTGAATCCAGCAGATCACAGGATCCTAGGCAGAATGGCTTTACAGAGAGAAGGTTATGTCAAACAAATCTAATAGATTTCTCTGTGTCAGCGTGGCTCAGTTGGTAGCACATCTGCCTCTGGACCAGAAGGTCGTGGGTTCTCGTCCCACACCGGGATTGGACTTGCAACTAAAAATCTCTGGCATCCGAGTGCAGTATTGGGGGGTGCTGTACTGCTGGGGTGTGCCGTCCTTCGGATGAGACGTTAAACCGAGGACCCTTCTACCCATCCTGGTGTTGTCCTAGTGGGTGTCCAGGTGGAAGTAACAGAACCCAGGGCACTCTTCGCAAAGAGTAGGGAACATTCCCGGTGTCCTGGCCAACATTCCCCTTCCCATAAACCAGTTCATGCAATTATCCAGGCTGTTTGTGGGTGATGATGTGCGATATGGCCGCCACCACATATTCAGTCACTTCACTACCAGTCTAGCATTGCTTGTAAAGCACTTTGGATATATGAAAAGCGCTACATAAATGCTGATTCTTCTTCTCTGACTGGATGATTAGGGAATTAAATCAGGGAGGGGTGGTGGGTGTGGCCTACTTGGATTTCAGCTAGGCCTTTGATACCATTCCACAAAGGAGGCTTCTAAAAAGCTGGACAGCTTGGGAGTGGGTGCCAAGTTGGTGAACTGGGTTAGATGTTGGTTAAGGGACAGAACACAGAGGGTGGTGGTAAACGGAGTTCATTCCAAGGAGGGGGAGAGTGACCAGCGAGGTGCCACAAGGATCAGTTCTGGGGCCAGTCTTCTTTAATGTCTTTATAAGCAACATTGCAGAGGGTCTGGAAGGGAAGGTATGCCTCGTTGCAGACATAACTAAGATGTGGAACAGAGTTGACACTCCAGGGGGTTAGTGGGAAAAATGAGGAGAGACCTAAGTAGGCTTGAGGAGTGGTCAAAAGTGTGGCAGCTAAGGTTCAATGCAAAGAAGTGTAAAATCATGCATTTGTGGCACAGAAACCCAGGAGAGGATTACATTATGGGGGGGAAGCTACTGAAGACCACCAAACAGGAAAGAGGCCTGGGGGTAATCATATCTGATGACCGAAAGGTGACCAATCATTGTGAAAGGTTCCATATGATAATGGCAACAGTGGAAAGGCGATTGTCATTAGGGCAAGTGTACATTGCCGAAAATCAATTTCGTCGATGTACACTCCCAGTGCACAGCGAAAGGGAGCCGGGGACTTAGGTTTTTCTTTGTTTATGCAGGGGGCTGTGCCACCTGCACCACCCCATGAGGGGCTTCACCCCCTGATCCCCCCCAACTAAAGGATTCTCAACTCCAGGGGGGTGAAAAACCAGGAAAAAGCATTTTGGGCCAGGTGCAACAAAATGTACACGTTTCTGGACCCGAACCCAGCTCCCTCACAATTCTAGCCTGCCACCCACCCACCATGCCATGGGGCTAGCTTGGAAACCCACCACTGCACCACACCACAAAAACCCTCCCTCCCCTTCCACTCATCGTTCAGCGTACTCGCTTACACCGGTGCATGTACATATAGCGACATCCTATTGCTATATTTGGGGACCCCCTCATCCAGTCACCCTCCCTGTTCGGTAGCCCTGTCAACAGGCACCGTAATTGAGTTGCCCTTTTTGAAAGCACCCAATCACAGTCACCAATGTCACAGGCTATCTTGTGAAAAGACTGTGTGGGGGGGAGAGAGAGAGAGAGAGGTATCACCAGCCGAATAAAGGAGGTGGTGACACCACTGTACAAATCATTGGTGAGACCCCATCTGGAGTACTGTGTCCAGTTCTGGAGGCTGCATCTCCAGAAGGACATTGATAGAGTAGAGGCAGTTCAGAGAAGGGCAACAAAAATGGTACAGGCTCTGCACCAAAAGTCATATAAGAAAAGACTAGAGGCCCTCAATATGTATACCCTAGAAGAGAGCAGAGAGAGGTCGGATATGATAGAGACTTTAAAATACCTCAAGGGCATAAATAAGGTATAAGAGGGTAGCATCTTTCGGAAAAAAAGATGTTCAAGAACAAGGAATCATAATATGAGGCTGGAGGGGGTAGATTCAGGGGTAACATGGGGAAGTATTTTTTCACAGAAAGGGTGGTGGATGCATGGAACAGCCTCTCAGTGGAGGTGGTGGGGCAAAAACAGTATGGGAATTCAAGAATGCATTGGATAGGCACATAGGAACCCTAGCAATAGGAAAGAGAGAGTAAAAGCCAGAGATCAAATAGGATCTGCAGTATTGCAGTAGATAGGGAAAATGGGCAGAGTAGGTGGGCCAAGCAGTCCTTATCTGCCATCAGTTTCTATGTTTCTTTCTCCCCAAATCACTCCCTCCTGGATCGGGTGCTCTCATCCAACCCCTGCCAAATTGCCATGGCTGGTACACTCCTTAGTGTTTTTAGTGACCACCTTATGATGTACCGCGACGTAAGATAAGTACGCCTCCTCCCTCCCCAAACTACCGCTGGCTCAAGTCCTACAGGATGCTCATTGCTCAGTATAGATGCCCTACTCCTGGACCTTCAATCCACTGACTGGTTACTAATGTTCTCTGTTCCTGATGTAGACTCAGCCCTCTCCCTCTTCTCCTTCTTACATAAAGCATGGAACACCCATGCCCACCCCCGAGGCACAGAGTTAAATGTTCCCACCACCCTTGGATTTCAGCCAACATCATTCAACTGTGCAAATCTTGTGACCTCACCAGGGCTCATTTCAAATCCTTTCTCTCCCCTTCAGTCTTCCAATCCTACAGGTGCCTAAGGAATGTCTGCACTAAGGCCACTAGGGCTAGGAAAGCATTGTATTTCAAATCTACGCTACAACAAAACCTAAACTCCATTCAAATTTCTGTTGCACTGTCCACTTCCTCTTCAACCCTCCACTGAAGCTCTCCCCTTCTACATCAATAGTCGATGGCTCACCCGTCTCTGACCTTGTTTCTGTGGCCTCCTTACTCATCTCCTTTTTCACCACAACCATTTTCCCCTCTAACCCCACCCCTATCCCCACAACTCTTCTCCCCCATCAAAGAGCCTCTCTTTCTCTTCTGTCTCCATTCAGGAAGTATACCATGCCCTTCTTTCGCTCAACCCCCTCAAGTCCAGTCCCGATGGCCTCGACCCCTGTCATCTCCATATCTCTGCCCCCGTTATCACTTTTCCTCTCACCCACTTGCTGCACCTCTTTTTCAACCTTAGCTGTGTCCCCCAAGCATGGAAGGTTGCCAAAGTAATTCCCCTTCATAAAGGGGGTGATCCTTACACACCCATATCCCTCCTTCCCTTCCTGGCCAAACTGCAAGAGTATCTAGTTTTCTCCCACCTTACAGACTTCCTAAACTCCTCAGATTTCCTTTCTCCTTTCCAATCTGGTTTCAGGACAAATCATTCAACCATCACGTCCCTCCTTCATCTTACTGACACTATCCTCACTAGCATGGATTGTGGTCACATAACTTCTGCCATTTTCATTGACCTAGCTAAAGAGTTCAGTTCTGTGTCTCACCACTTTCTGTTCAGCTGGTCTCTTGTTCCTGGCTATCAAATGGTTCATGTCATACCTCACTGTTTGCACACAGTGTCCTTGCAGGAGATGCCCTACCACCCCCCTTCAAGCTGGCATTCCCCAAAGCTACATCCTAGGTTCAGCTCTCTTCTCTATCTTTCTAAATGACCTCCCTGCTGTCTGCTTTTCCTCAAGTACTCATATGTATGCTGACGACACTGTCCTCTGTGCCTCAGGACCCTCTGCCTCCAAAGTTGAGTCTCAGCTGCAGTCTGACTTCCAGTGTGTCCTTCGTTGGTGTCAGGTCAACCAACTCAAAGTAAATGCCAAGAAAACCATGTCAACAACCTTTGGGACTACTCAAAAATTGGCCAAACTCTCCTCCCCTCTCTTTTTCTCCACCTTTGAAGGTACAATTATTGATATAGTCCCATCTTTGAAATACCTTGGCATCTGGCTGACTAGTCAGCTTGACTTTTCGGTGCACATCGACCACATACACTCAAGGCTCTGTCCCAAGCTTGGAGCCATGTATAGAAAAAAAGTCTCCCTGTCCCTGACTGTCTGCCAGGAACTTCTCACTAAAATGATCCTCCATATATTTAATTATGCAGACATAGTTTTCAGATTCTCCCCTACCTCTTCACTAGCCAGGCTGGACACTCTATATAATGCCTTCTGCTGCTTTGCTTTGCACTCACCACTGCTCCCTCTACTCTTCCCTCTCCCTTTCCTCTCTACACCTGCACCATCAGCACCATGCCACCCTTCTCATTTCCAGATTCTGGCTTAGGTCTCATATCTCCTACCTCACCTCTCTCCTCTCTCCTTCTTCCCTATCTTCCTACCATCTTCACTCCAGAAATTCCTTCACCTTCTCTCTTTCCTGTCCTTCATTCTGTTTAGGTCAGGTAGCCTTCTCTCTCTCTCTCTCTCTCTCTCTCTCTGGAACTGCCTCCCAACCTCCCTTAGGCAATCTCCCTTCCTACTCTATCTGAAGCATACCATCTTCTAATCCGCACTTCCTCCATGCTCCTCTCCTTCCTCCTCCCTGTAACCTAGGGTACTACTTCTCATAACCCCCACTCTCCTGATGGAATGCACTTTGCATATCTCAAATCTCCTCCATTGATTGTATTGCTACAGTTGCACTCTCTAGACACCTTAAGCTCTTATCTCTGCACCCTCTATCCTTCTACATAGTCTTAAATGCCAGTTTGTTATATTTAAACTTATCTGTCTGCTTCCAATATTGGATTACTGTAATCAAAACTCTATATGTCTTATTTTTTCCATTGCATAATGTTCTATTACTGTATGCCATACTTAATTTCTTATCCTGTTAACTGTTATAGTTAACGCTATGTACCTTATAACCTCATTTGTAGAATGTCCTATTTCTGTATGCCATATTTAAATTGTTATTCTATGAACTTTAAACTCCCTATTCTCCCACTCACTCCTGGGGTGGGTTGAAGCACGAGGTGAAGTTGAGTGCTTCCACCACCCCAGGAGTGAGGTTATTACACAATAACACACACCCTGGAGTGTGTTATTGCTATTATACAATGGCTCATTGTGTATTTTATTTGATGGTGTTTAATTAATAAACAGAGAAAAGCTCTTTTTGTTTTAAATGAATTTTATTTGTTGGAAACTGATAATGTTAGAATTTGGCAAAAAAGTAGTCCCTTCAAAGTATGTGAAAACACTGTTTACCATCCTGTCTTGGCCTGATCCCCCCATGTTAGTTTTGATTGTGGAGCTACAGTATTGAAGATCTTATTTTCTGTTAATACTTTTTAATGTTGTTATCCATCGTTTGAAATAGGAGTGGGGACTGGAGACTAGACCACGTCAGGAGCGGGATCCTACTTCCGGTTTTCAGAAGCGATCGTAACTTCATAAGTGGCAGTGGGAAAAACAAATATTTCTACGTAGCGTACAATCTTTTTTATCTGGATTAATCACCTGGATTTTATTTCTTTAAATGTAGCCAAAAGTAGCGTGGCTGTTTGCTTTGGGAGGGAGCTGAGTAGCGTGTGTAGCAAGCCGCTCGTACAGCCAAGGAGGTGAGAAGGAGATGCCAAAATGATTTATTTGTTTCTGTGAAACATTTTTATTGTTGGACTATGTTACTTGCTGATGGAGTTACTTAGACAATAAATGTTTAGGATAAATGACGCTGCATGTGGTTCTCTGGGAAACAGCCGAGCGGCGATCTCAAAGGAGTAAGCACGTGCTGCATTATGTTTTGGAGCCAGCAGCACTTAAGCCAGTGGAGCTAAAGGGCTAAATCTCAAATTAAGTATGTTATTTCTCATTAAATCAATTTGAAAACTACAGATTTGCTTGAAGGTGCGATGGACAAATTGTGTGTGTGTGTGTGTGTATGTGTGGGAGGAGGGGGCACTTGCGGGTCAGTGAAGATGCTCATTTCGTGGGGAAAACTGTGGCAATAACATAAGTGCACTATGATTTCTGAGTGCGTTATGAGGTCATTTGAGTACCTGGTCTTTATGCAGTGATGTTATTGTTCAATAACATCACTGTGCCAGGCACACACTGACCAATCAGGATAGAAGAAATTTTCTTGCCTTTGTATAATGCTAAATACTACATATTTTTTAAGTAAGCACTGTTTTGCAGTAGTAGTTGCCTTACATAAAATGTTACCATAGATCAATACTACCTTTTCTGAAACTGACATATACTATTAACTGGCAAAATATGATGGCTACTTTTGGTAACAAAAATAGGTTTGCTTTAGATTGCTGATTTGGTTCTATTTTTCTGCTTGTTCTTATTTCTTTTCTTTGGTTTCATTACATAGATGAGAATCAGGTGACTGAAAAACCAGAGATACTTGAAGATGAAGGCATATAGGAGCAAGAAGGTCCAGGTCTGTCAGTTGATCCAGAACAGCAGGAGTGAGAACTGCATCCAGAAGTGGAGTATCTTGCAAGAAAGTTAGAACACAAAATGAAAAGCATGGAAGAGCACTTTGTTGATGCGGTACAGTTTCCGGCAAACTCCATAAAGATGGGTTTTGATGCTGTACCAGATAGCCTATTATAATGGACACCCTTGTCCAGAACATGAGACAACACCAGCCTGGACACCCACCCAGCACTGGCCAGTGATCCACATCTCCTCATCCTGCTCAGGATGAGAACTAAATAGGGCAGTAGGTCAGGAGTGCATACACTCCAACCCAGACTACCCCCAATCATACTCTGCAGTAGCTTTGGTTTTTGTTATTTTTTTGAATTGCTGTTTTTTTTTGGGGGGGGTTGGCAATAGATCCCCCTTTAGTGCAAGGATTGGCAAATGTCATACCTTTTGTTTTACATTTTGTGAGTTTATCTGTTTTTCTGTATTGTATTTATTTTTATTTCCTTTAAAGAAAGAAAAATATACATTTCACATTAAAAGTATATATTTCATTTATGTATGAAGTAATAAATGTAATTGTTGTGCTTACATTTCAGTTGAAATAATATTATTTTCTTTGTAATATTTTAAATACTAAATAAAAGCCTTACAAAAAGAAAAAGTTAAATTGTTTATGTGCAGAATAAAACAATACTTTTGTTAAGTATACAAATGTCTTCCTGTGTCTTTACTTTTACTTATTTAGATTTTACTGACCAGGTAAGCACACTAGATACATACATATCTATTTTCAGGTATGACCCAGGAGGATACAGAGTGAAGAGGCAAACAAGATAGTACAATACATAAGATAAAAACAGGAACTTGATACTATAACAGTACAGTCAGGAATACAGTATATTAAAGTAGAGGCATATAACACAATTTACATGACAATAATCCTGAACAAACTAGGATAATACAAGAGTCCACAATCTATGAGAGCAATGAGGTACCAACAACTAAGCACAATTGCATTCTGTGTCAGCCTTAAGGTAGTCCCACAAGGACCTTCTAAAGAGGTAGAGAGAGGGTGCACTATGAACAGGTAGCAGGAAAGAGTTCCAGAGCCAAGGTGCACAGACAACAAAGGCCTTGTCTCCCACAGCTGTAAGGGTGTTGGGACAGCAAGTAGAGACATATAACCAGACCTAAGGCATGAACATGAATTGGCAACCCTTAGCTGCTCAGCCAGGGTAGCAGAAGTAGCAGTTCTAAAAACTTTAGCAGCAAAGCAGCCCAGGCAAATGTGTGACTTAACTGGTGACAACCATCCTAGTTTTTCATAGAGCTCACAATGATCTATTGAATCTATTGAAGTATCTCAGGCAAAGTGATAGTGTTAAAGTTTGTTAAATCTAAATATGCATAATTGGAGCTTCAGTATATTAGTTTAGAGAAATAGTCTTATGAAATACGAAACTTGTTAAGTAAAAATCCATATTGGGAATCTGAAACCTGTTACTGAGCTGATATAGTTCTTTTATTGCATATACTAGTACAAACTGCCTTGTGAACTGAACAGTTTATTTGGATTTAAAAAATTAACATAGACTGATATTCAAGAAACAACCAGTCTAAAATGTTAAATATTTTAAATATTTTTATTTGTGTATATTGTTATTAAGACACTTCTGTGTTTCTGGGTTTCCTAATAGTAATCAAAACTTCTATTGATAGTGCTGGTACTGATGCCATGGCTAATTAGTTTCAGAACTTAGCTAGTAGCAAACAACAGTAGTTGCATTTATAGTTTTTGGACTGACTTAGCCTATAGGGTATTATATAAAATGATTCACTTATATTTTAGTTAAGAAACTTGTTCAAAACATGAGGATAGTAAATAGCTTGCATCTGTTACCAATAGTAATAACTGTGTCCAACTCTATACTGCTGCAACTTGTTTCCAGGAACAAGTCAGCAGTCCCTGTTAGAACTTGTGATTTACTAAGAGTTTTATATAACAGCACAAATCAATCAACCATCCAAAACCATTCTAAGAGAAGAAATGCTTTCTCCCTAGTACAAAAACAAATGGGCACATCTCTAAACTTTAGGCTGTTGCATTATAAAACATTGGGTGGTATGGAAAATCTAGCACTTATAGCCTGGGTCATTTGTGGTGACATAGAAATAAACCCTGGTCCAGTTGAAACACTTAAACTAAAGCTTATGTACAATAATGCTAGAAGATTAAAAAACAAAATTGATGCCCTAAACATTTGATCCACCCAAGAGAATCCTGATCTGATTGTACTTACTGAAACTTGGCTGAATAAGTCAGAAGTTCTAGGGGAAATAGAAACTGAGGATTATCACCTTTTCAGACTGGATGGGGGAAGGGGTTGCTATTTTATTCCAGATGGGAGTTAGGTTTTCCCAAGAATATGTATCAGCGATCCATTGACCAAATAGAGTGTCAAATAGTAATCTTTCAGCACTTATCCCTTGCAGTAAGGATAGCTGATGCTCCACCAAAAACTAAAATACTGTCTTTTGAGGAACTTGCCCAGATTTTATATAAATTCTCAACAGAAAATCAGTTGTTAGTTGTGGGAGATTTCAATGCCCCCTGGGGGCACACAAGAGGTAAGAGACTATCACAAAGCTGTATCCCTCTAAATGTGACTCAGATTGTGAATAAGGCTACTAGGTAAACTTTAATCAAAAGTCCTGGAAATATTTTGGACTTAAAATAAAAAAAACACTGCTGTAACCACATACCAACCAATGCTAGGAGATCATAATTCTTTTATGTGTTTTTTTCAAATTGGGTACTACTAAACAAACTACTAAAACTGAAACTAAAAAACACACTAAAAAATGGTGTTCCTTTAAAAAATATAATAGGGATATCTTGAAATTGAAAATTCAAGAAGCAATGTGGGACAGACTCTTCCTAATGCTGTGTCTTGATTTAGCTATTAAAGAATTTACAAATAGTTTTTTGGAAATTTGCAATAAGATTGACCCTTTTGGCACTGTAACCCAGAGGAAAAATCACCTTCCCTGGATAATTGAAAAATTGAAGAAATTAATCCGAGTTAAAAGATAGAATTTGGAAAATTGCAAATAAGATACTAAATTCAAAAGACTGGCAGGAATACAAAATCGTCAGAAATTTGCTGAAAACTGCTGTAAAAAAGGTGAAAAAAAGATTACTATAACAAAAAAAAAATAGCAGAAACTACTGACACAGCAAAATATTGGTCTCTTATTTAAACTCTAGAATCACCAGTCTTAAATTCTCCACCAGTACAAATTGAAAACAATGGAGTACTACAGGACCCCAGGTCCTCTGCAAACATTATAAATACCTATTTTGTGGGTCTCCCAGATGTTACTATCCCTTCTGTTAAACAGAAATGAAACAACTCTATGAATGGAAAGGAAACTCCTAAATTAGATACTTGTCGTAAATTTAGGTTTAAATTAATTTCAGTTAATCAGGTTTCTAGGGAAGTCAAAAAACTAAAAATTAGAAAATCCTTTGGTCCAGATGGAATTGAGCCCAGATTTATAAAGGATGCAGTAGACTTCATATCTCCAACTTTAACAAATGTGTTTAACTGAAGTCTAAGGGAAAGTATGTACCCCACTTTGTGGAAGATCACCAGAATAACACTTATACACAAAGGAGGGACAACTTCTGATACATCAAACTATAGACCAATAGCTTTGCTCTTGGTGATATCCAAGATATTTGAAAGATTAGTTCAACGGCAGTTAACAGAATATCTGGATAAATATAAACTATTGTCTAATTATCAATCAGGCTTTCAGGGAGGGTATTAGACAGATACTGCACTCACCAACCTGGTCAATATATTGGCCTCTTCTATAGAGGGCAACCAGGTGGTGGGCACAGTGTTCATGGATTTATCAAAAGCTTTTGACACAGTCGATCATGTCATTCTAAGGGGAAAGACTCTTGGAGATTGGAATATCAGATGAAGCCACCAAATGGTTTGAAACATACTTAAAAGATCGAAAATAATTTGTAGTAATTGGAAACAATCAGTCAGATATGAAACCAGTGATAAGAGGTGTTCCCCAGGGCTCAGTTTTGGGCACAACATTATTTTTGATTTATGTAAACAAATTAATTGATGTTACTTTAGCCACAAAACCATGTCTTTATGCAGAAGATACAGTGATGGTGACTACTGACTCTTCCATAGCTGGAATGAGCTAAAATACAATTTTCATCATATGTGCAAATGGTTTGAGGACTTTAGATTGGTTTTGAATAGTAAAAAATCCAAAATGATGCTATTTCATAAGACCAGTTCTAAAAAAAAATGACTATTCCCTTAAGCATTGAAATTAAAACATTGACGGGTGAGATACTTGAACAAGTGGAAGAATACAAATATCTAAGGGTGTGGATAAATCAGCATCTAAATGTTGATTTACATATTTCAAAGTTGATAACAAACTTGAATAGAAGACTAGGGCCTTTACAAGGTCAAGCCACTGTACCAATATGGTAACATGCAAAAACATCGTAAGTCAACTACTTATTCCTGTGATGGACTATGGCAGTCACATATATAGTTTGACAAACAAAACTCAACTTAATAAATTAGATGCAATATATTACAAAATGGCATGTTTTGTCCTTTAGATGTGATTATAAAACACACCATTGTTTAATGTATCAGAACTTATATTGGCCTCCACTAGAACAGAAGCAAAAAATAATTTGGGCAAATCAGATGTATAAAATAACAAGGAATTCTAGACCTTCTTATTTAATTGAGAAATTAAATAGAGTGGAGCACAGTCATAACCTAAGAAATAAATCCTCTAGGGAATTGAGAGTACCAAGAACTAGGAACAAATTTGGAGAAATTACATTTTCATTTAACACATTAACTATTTGGGCTAATGTTAGTGACCAAACAAAATCTGCTAAATCAATAAAAAGCTTTAATACAAAATTAATGAAGTAATTGTCTCTCAGATGCATGTGTAATGGCTAAATCTCATACTTTGAGCTTCATACTACAGCAAAATGTGGTTACATATTTATAATCTTGTTAGTTTTATTGAATGTACTTTTGGATTGTTAATTGTATATTTAAGTATTGTATGTTGATTGCATGTTTGTTTTTTATGTAATAATTGTACCAGAGAATTCAACACAGGACCACCTTGAGAATAGGACTTCGATAATAAGGTGTAACATGAAACAACTCTGTTGTTATCCTGTATAAAAATAACAATTTTTACTACTACTACTATGTGTGAGGCAGATTGCTGAGAGGGCAAATTGACACACTGTTAGAAACTACATCCTACTTAGAGAAGAAGAACTTTGCATTGTGGATGAATGTAAGAAGCCCATGGTTTAGGGTGAGTAAAAACACTCTAGCAAGGGCAAGACATGCCACAGGAGTAAGGATATATTTAGACGTGTTGGCCATGCCGAGTTTGTTTTTAACTGCCCTACACACATTGGGGATATGCAGAGAGATCTCAAACTGGGGGTCATGGATAACTCCAAGTTATAGTTAAAGGGGCAGGCAGCAATAATGGGAGAACCATCAGCACTAGACACATCCAAGGATTCAGGACATGATCTAGCTTTGGCCCCGGACCCAAAAAACATAGCTTGCATGTTCTTTAGGTTAAGGACTAACCTATTCATCCTGAGCCAGGATTGGGTCTGGCAGAAGTCAGAATTCAAATGGGAGTTAATGGCCTTGCTATCATGGGCACTAACTAGTAAGACCAAGTCATCGGCATAAAGGGTGAACTGCACTGGGCAGACACCCAAGGAAGGTAATTTATAAACAGGGAGAATAAGATGGGTCCCAGGATAGAACCCTGAGGAACACCAACTTTGACAAGGGTCAGCTCTGAAGGCATCCTGCTGTGTTTGTCCATTTGCTGTCTACCCTGCAGATAGCGAGGCTGATTAAGGGGAAATGTGAGGAAATTCTTTTTCACAGAAAGGGTGGTGGATGCATGGAATGGCATGCCTCAGGAAGTGGTGGCTATGAATACAGTGCAGGGCTTCAAACAGGCATCGGATAGGCATAAGGGAGCAATACAGATGAGTATGAATAGATAGACCACTGACAGAGCAAAGACCGATGGCACATTTATAAGGTAGAAAAAGAAACAGGCAGACTGGATGGGCCTTGCGGTCCTTATCTGCCGTCATCCTCTATGTTTCTGTGTTAATAAGCCAAGCTAGTGCGTGGGAAGACAGCCCAAAGGAACGTATCCTGAAGCACAGACATTTATGGTCTACCAAGTCAAAGGCTTTGGAGAGATCTACAAAGATTGTTCCAGTAAGCTTGCTGTGATCCATAGCAATCCAAATCTCAGAGATGACCTTAGCAAGGACAGTAGATTTCCTCCAGCTTATGACCTCCCTGGGCCTCACACAGGTTGTTTCCTCTGCAACCCACATTGGTGGTCACTCATTAGACCTGGTGTTCCTCCTGGGGAGGGAGAGCTCTGATTTGGGGGTGGAACTAGTTGGGTGGTCTGACCATCACACCATCAGATTCAGTTTCACGGCTCCCCCAGCTAGATCTGCATCTATGAAGATGGTTCAGCACCACTCTTTGAGGGAGGTGACCCCAGATGGTCTGGCAGCAGTGCTGGACCTATTGGGCCTGTTGAGTGAATGCATGAATCCCGGGAGTCTAGTGCTTGCCTATAGTAAGGCAGTGATGGATGCCCTGGACTCTCTTGCTCCTGTTCATGTTTGACCACTCACTCTTCACCCGGGGTCCCCATGGTTTGATGGGACCCTGAAGGAGCTGAGGAGAGTGAGTTGAAGGTTAGAGAGAGCCTGGTGAAAGTCTGGTCTGAAGGCTGACAAACTTAGATTGATGGACCATTATATTTTGACAAGCTGCCAAATGACCAAAGTTACACATGTGCATAGAAATTATTGAATGCCCGGGTGTAACTTGGCCATTTTTTGGAGGTGTTACACCAAATTTTCAACATGACCTTTTTAGGGCCCCTTGTCATGAAGAGTGCCGGTGTCATTTTGTTCACTTGTCCCGAAAGGTGATTTCACAGAGTGAATGCACCATTCTGTTCTACAGGTGAGAAAACACGTTTTTGGCAGGTGTGATAAATGACAGCTATACTGTTAAAAAGGAAGTATGCAAAAATGGCAATGTTGAAAATGTGGAGTGAAAACATAAAAATTGGCAAAAGTTAGGAGTGTATGTAGAAACTGCGCAATGCACGCTCATAACATAGTCATTTTTTTGAATTTTTTCACCAGATTTGCAACATGGGTTATTTGGAAGCCCACCTCATGAACAGTGGCACTGTCATTTCATGAATCGATCCTGAAAGGTGACTCATATAGAGACTGCAAAATCACCTTTTGGGACTGAGTAACTAAATGACAATGACAATTTTCATGAGGTGGGGTCTCAAGAACCCCATGTTGAAAATCCGGGGCCAAAATTCCAAAAAATGGCTGATTTATCAACATAAGTTGAAAATGCCATTGAATGACATTATACGGTGCTTACCTTTGATTCTTCAGTTTGCAGGTTCAGCTTTGAAGAGTACAGACGTGTTCTGGTCCAAAGAAGATGACAATGCTGACCTCTGGAGTTAAGTATGGGTAAGGGGAGTGCAGGGAGGTAGGTGCTCAGTGGGATGGGGAGACGGACTGGGGTGATGATGAGGGATTGTTTTCTTTTTTTACAGATAAAAAACATGTCGTGGGATAGTTTTCTTTACTTAAAGGAAACAAAAAAAAACATACATTTGGGTACACTGGGGTGGGCTGACAGTGTGCCAAATGAGTGAGGGGGTGGGTACATGATGCTGACACAGGGATTGGGCACTCCGATGTCGACAGGGGTGGAAAGAAAAAAAATACATTTGAGCACACTGGGATGGGCTCCCAGTGTGCCACATGAGTGGGGGTGTGTGTGCACATAATGCTGACATGGGGATTGGGCACCCTGATGTCAGCGTGGGGCAGATGATGAATAACATTTGAGCACACTGGGGTGGGCTCCCAGTGTGCAACATAAGTTGGGAGCCTACAAAATGCTGACATGGGGATTGGGGACCCTGCTATCAGTGCAGAGATGGGAAAGGAGGGAGTGGGGAGGACAGCAGCAGTGGGAGGATACAATTTTCTTTGTTGCTGGTGCTGGTGGCAGAGATGCAACTGTGCATGCAGGGCACTTACACATGCATAGTTGCTGTGAATGGTATTTTGCCATTCACAACATGACAGCGCCAGCAGAACTACGCATGCATGTGAGTCACACATGTGCATTTCATGGCCTGGAATGTGGAAGTAACAGCCGAAATAGTGTGGCTGTTATTCAGTAGTGGCCAATCATGGTGGAGGGTTTCAAGCTCCACTGGACTTTCAAAAGGATACTTTCAAAAGCCCAATGGAAGGTCCCACAATCAACTATTTTTAGAAGCTATTTTCAAGCCCAAAACAGTTGCAGGCTCTGTCCACATCCTTAAAAAAGGAAGTACAACAGAGAAGTTGTGAAATATATGCACCACATGTAGAAAAGAATATAACACTAGAAAAATTACATCTGTTTTTTGACAAATAAACTGCCTTTTAAAAGAGCCTTTTTTTCTTGTTTGGGTGGTACATGTATGATAGGAACTGGAATAGAGTTACTCAATCAGAATAGTAACTGCTTCAATGCATGTCAGAAATGAAAAATCTCATTGCCATCATGAGACAAGAGAACCCCATCTTTTAACAACAGCCAATCATGGTTATACTTAATTTATTGATGTGCTGCAACCCCAAACCCTTTCCCTTAAGAAAAGTCAAAATCTGGATGTTTACTTTTCTGCAAATTTGTTCTAATTCAGGACTGCTAACATACCTTTCCAAACCCTGTGTTGTACTATATCTGAATACATAATATATCACACAGTAAACATCTTCATTATCTTCAGTAGGTCAGTTTTAGCAGTCAAACTGAGATCTATTATTTTTTGTGACCCAAATCATTACCTGCAACATGTATTATCAGCACATCAGGAGGTGACTGTGAGGACTGCAGTCTCCATGAAGCGGGAAGCAACTGATACCATCACATGCCTCTTCTGCCAAAGCAATGTAAGTCACAGCCTGGCAATCTCAAATTAATATCGAAATGAGACTGTCCAGCATAGTCAACACCTCTCCTCACACATGATCTACCAACTATCCAGACTTCTTTTTTCTAATTGAAGCCATTTTTCAAATGAAGGAGTAACTGTCAACAGTGGCCTTCCCTCCAATTTACTTAGAATACAGAGACAAAAACATTAACATATTGTTGTCTATTGGCTGAGATTCATATATGTAGATAAGTAGAATGTTATTGTAAAGGTTTTCTTTTACATGTGTAGTGGCAGAGATAGTTCATGGTATGACATCATGGTCCAATGATGCCATTTAGTCAGTCTATGACATTATTTGTTGATGAAAAGGGCAGCAGCAGAAAAGCCAGCTATTTATCGGCTAATACTGTAGAGTGAAATGGAGCTGTCAGAGAGTCTTCGTAATTTGACATTGGCATCCTAGGTAGTAAGTACTGTACTTTTCATCATGTCAGTATAAGCAAGGGGAAAACTCTGGCATTTTTTATATACAACATTATTTTAAATGTAGTGATAAACAGAAATAAACAAAAATAATGAGAGGTGTGGTATTATTTTTCTGTAAGGTACTGTTATGATGTTACATTGTACAGCTTGGCAGTCATGGATTAAACTGTGACTGTGGTTTCCTGTAAGTATTATAAATATAGACAATCAGTAAAAGGAAATTCAGAAGTATTTAAGGAATTTTTTTTAAACAACAGCTCTTGCTAGATCTGTAGTCAAGACAAAGTAGAATATCATATTTAAGAAATAGAGATACTTGAGGTAAAAATATGAAAATGTTGGGGTATTGTATATGTCCATAGGCATTGCAAGTACCACTGAAGCTTTGTCAAAAACCTCCTACAGTATATTTATGTAGATGTGGTACTTGGTAGCAGGCTGTTGAGGTTGGTGGTGGGGGGGGCACTGGTTCAATAGTTAATTCTGTATCATGAAAGCAATTTTTTTTGACAATGAGTAACAATATAGACACAGAAATATTTTTTTTTTGGTTTAACAAAGTTAGTGGGCACTGGTTCAATAGTTAATTATATGTCATGAAAGCAGTTTTTTGACAGTGAGTAACAAAATAGACAGAAAAAATTTTGTTTTGTTTGTTTAACACAGATGGAGGGGGTGGCTCTGGTCCAATAGTGAATTCCTTGTCATGAAAGCATTTTTTTTAAAGTGAATTATTTAAAATGCTGATTAAAGTGATTTTTGAGTAAAATAAGTTCAACTAATTGTGCTGGTAGTGATAAGGTCAACCCCCTTTTCATCACTCAAGTTTCACTGTCATTAGTCTTTTTCCCTAACAAATATTTAAAAATGAGAAAACTATGAATTTTCATGTTCAAACAATTTTCTTTCTTTTTTCCCTTTTCAAAAGAAAAGATTATACTATACAAAAAAAATAAACTGAAAGACATGTATTTGTATCAGGTGCCAATTTAAACTACTGATGGATGTGATATTTGTTTGAAAACAAATTAACTGTTACAACAGAGGACATATAAAATCACCTTCAGCACTCGATTTTCACTTTCATGAGCAATTATCACTGCCAAATAAAAGTAAAAATGTAATTGTCCCTTTCTAACTTTTTTGTTTTCTTTTTTAATAGAAGAAAAACTATGTATACAATAATAAAGAGAAAGATATGTGTTGCATCAAGTACTATATAACAAAATGTATATTTTATCTTTGCTGTATCTGTTCACATTACTGCTCCATGCAACTCAGCACATTAAGACCATCTAATGTCGTCAATACTTAAAACATAATTGCGCTGTGTATTGTATGTCAAAGATCACGTGGCTATTAATTCTTTCGTTTTGTCCATCCCTGTCTTGCATGTCACCCACCCCAACTTGTTACAACTTAAACTTCCACAAAACACTCACCGTACCTCCCACCTTCCCCTCATTCCACTAATTGTTCCTCTCCACAGATTGATTGCTAAATGGAAATACTTTCATCAGTTACTGAAGATGCCTTCAAAATCTGAGTAGGCTTGTTTGCAATGATGTCAGTATTACAATATGTGTAAACTAACAAAATTGCAGGTAGTTATTATTATTGAGCAGTCTAAGGTAAAGAAGAAGACACCTAATGCTAAGTAGTACTTAAAAACATGGGTAGATCAAGAAAAGCAAACACAACTGAGAAAAGAAATGCAAACTAAAAAGTGAAAAGTAGTGCACAAGTGGAAAAAATGTACAAGTATATACCACACATCTTAAAAAATCATAGTAAGAAGTAACAAGAAAAGAAAAAACACAATTAAGGGAACACATACAAGATAGGTGTAGATTGTACTTCCTTAATGTGGCTGAGAAAGCAAGAGTAAACAGGTGCATATCAGCGATCATGAGGAAAAAGTCCAACAAAATCAAGAACAAAGCTGCTGTAACAAAATCGGAATACAAGTACATTGTTTTATTCATATGATATTCATTGTCAGAAAATGCCTTAAGTTAAAGTAATATAGGAAAACACAAACATTATCAGAGAAAAGTTTTGAAGTGAAAAAACAAATGCAAAAATATAGTTGTGAACTGAGAAAGCCTTAATTCTGTCTTTGGAGGTGAATGGCTATGTATACAGAATGCTAAAGATTTCTTCTGGAAGAATACATATGCTGCCCATTCACAAAAACAGTATATAATTGAAAGCAAAGGTCTACAGCAAACTATTATATGGATTATCCCAATAGAACAGCCTACCCAGCTTCATACCAGCTGTAATGACAATGGTGAGACTGGAAGGCACCAATGAAAACATTGTCATATTCCAAAACATGTGACCTAATGACACTTGCCTTTAACTGTGTTAGGGATTTTATCAACATACACATTCTGACAAATAGGTAGAGATTTGTAGACCTGTTAAAAACATAGATAAATGTTGTGTTAGATCACTGACAACACTAAAGGGACATTTACTAGCATGTCTGCATGTAGGCTTATGTGGAAGCTTTTCCTATCACATGCATCTCATTGTAGTGCATCACAGTAGAATGAAACATTCTGTCTACAGGATATATGACACTGGAGCATTGCATAATAGCATGGCAAAGTTTGGTAGCACCCTTCAAAGTGGTGATATGTATGGTGCTCATTTATTGGCAAAGGAGCTCCTAAAAAAGTATGATGGTGATCAGGAGTTGCACAGTGTTACTATAAAAATGTATTTCTGGCCAGCCCAGTGGTGTGGAGAGTTGAGGTGCTCAGCGTCTTACCTTCTGCCACACCCGTGACCTTGGTGCAGGAATGGACCTGGTTCGTTCAAGGGCTGGCTGGGGAGAGAAGATAGTGCATTCCTAGGATGACTCTGTCCTTTGGGTGGGGGGGGACATGTGATCTGCTGCTGGCCTGCCACCTCGACATGTCTGGGTAGTAGCACAATCTGGGCACACAAGCAGTCAAAAGCCAGTCATAGGTGTTTGAGGATGTCTCCACAGAGGCAGAGCTCATTGTATGCTACTTTTCAACTTTTCAACTTTATTGGAAACAATTAGAATTACAACCCTTTGAGTCACAGACACTTTTGCAAAGGCTCCACGTCGGTTACAAAGGGTGGAGGGTAGACAAATACAGTAGAGAACACACTTGGAACAGGCAGAATATACATAACAAAATCAAAGGAGCAGTCCAGGTAAAACTTAATGACTGTTGAGAAAGTTAGGCAGCAATCCTGGGATACCCAGGCTGGGATTCTTGGTGAGATACGTGGGGCCTTGTGTGGCCCTGAGTCGAGAATAGTGCGGGGGAGGGAGGGCAGTTAACTGGGTGAGCAGAGTTGGCCGCAGTCACATATGGCTCTCTCAAGGAGGTGAGCTTTGAGGCCTGTTTTGAATTGAGAGATGCTGTGGGTCTGTGAGAGTGAGTGTGGTATCGTTGAGCCAGAGAGGGCTCGGTATCGGAAGGATCTTGCCCCAGGAAGTTCTACATTGAGGTACAAGGAAGGGGGAGCTTGTGGTGAGTCTTGTATTGCACCTGTGAGGTGCAGAACTGATTAAGGGGAAAAGTCCGACGGGGGCTAGGTGAAGGTGTATCTTTTTTGCAAGGATGCAGGTGTGGAACTGTAATCGATGTTGGAAGTTTAACCAACCAGATAATGCATAGAGATCACAGGTGTGGATTAGCCTATCACAACCAGTGACTAGGCGGCAGGCTTTGTTCAGGACAATGTTTATCGGGTTCAGGGAGGTGGGTTCAGCAGAGCCGTATATAGTGATCCCGTAGTCCACCAGGGAGAGGATGGAGGAGGTGACTGTGAGCTGCATCGCCTGAGGGGGTAAGCAGTGCTTCAGCCGATACAGGATGCCTACCCTAGAGCTGATTGAGGAGGAGAGAATTTGGGTGTGCCTCTGGTAAGAGAGGGAGGTGTCTAGAGTGACACCTAGGTATTTGAAATTGGAAACTTGTTCCAGAGGGGCACCTAGAGCATTCTTGATGAGGAGAGCAGACTGACTATGAGGACTTTGGCGGTGGGCAAAAATCATAGACTTAGTTTTATTATAGTTGATAATTACTGCACATGGGAAGCTCCTGGGAAACACAACCATGGAGGAAAAAAACCTCTGGCTGCAGGATGATATCTGGCACTGGAAACCAGGCACCCTGCCATAAGTCCTACAAGTGGAGGATGCCAGGTGGGAAAGTAAGTCCCAGAGAAGTCGGGTGATGGGGCTGGAGGGACTGGACAGAAGGGGGCAGGCCAGAGGTGACAAGGAGGATATAATACTGATGAAAAAAGAAATTGATTTCTGAACTTCTGCTAATGTGTAGGTAGGCAGATAATACTATATCATTACTTTGTATGGTAGAGAGATTGTGAAATTCAAAATAGCAAAATAGAAATATTTGATGTTACATGCGTTTCATGTGAACAGATATTTTATAAATCACAAACCATCAAAGTGGACATTGCATCCATATCACATGAAAAGTCATGTGGACATGGTCGTTCACATGTTTGAAAAAGCATGGAAAAGATTCTGTGGATGTTGTTAATTCCTGCAAGTACTGTTTCACAAAAATAAAAGCAAACAAAATGCCATTGAGAGCAGCAATGAATAATATGTATGCAGTACCTGTACCACCACAGATTAAGTGTCTATATTTGTTTGAAAAATAGTCATTGAAACAACAAAGCTATTCCAGACAATTCTGTGGCTGTCTACAAAAATTAAATTGTTACCAAAGACAGAGTTGGTAAAATCACTAAAAAGATGTATTATGTGTTTGCCATTTCCTACTCAAGAAAACATTGAGACACGAAATCAAGAGACTAATATAATAATTCTCATCAATTGTGTTCCAACTAAAGACAAAGCAATGTGTCAGGATGTTGTCAATATTTAGAACATAAAAGCTATACTAACCTTCTTAAAGAGTAATAACAAACTGTATAATAATAAAGGTACTGACAACACAACAAATACTGTATGCAGATGCTGAAAAGAAGGCCGTGCTTTCAAAAGTAGACTGTCAAATTAGTGCAAACACATATGAACAATACACAATATATCCTTTGCATGGCAAAAACCTAGCAGCTGGTAATCTCGAGTAGTATCAGAAAATGCAAATTGAAGATACACCACTGAGTATCTGGGAGTCAACATTAGAAGCTTGTTTCTCCCTGATTTATTCCCAATGGGAACAAGAGGTGGACTTGAGTCCCATGAAGTCTGCCTGCTAAGAGCTGAGTATAGAGATTCACGAATATTGAATGAAGATGGGACATTGTGAAGACTTGGTTTGCTGGCCAAGGCACCTGGCTTCACCTGAGCTCTTTCCTTCTAAGACTGCTTGAAAGGCAGAGTAGAGAAACTTACCAGAGCAAGGGAGAAGGATTTGGCTAAGCAGATTTACTGTGTGGTGGTGTTTTTATTTTTTACTCACAGGGATTGCTACTGTTTGTTGCTAACATTTCATTGCTTTATTTTTTCTCTGATTCAAATTGTTGTTGCTGGTATACCTTCTTCTGCATTATTACAAGGTGTGCCTACAGGTGTGTGCTAACAGATTACTGCTGTAATCTTCTGATTCAAATTGTCTTTTGCAAGGTATATCTTCTGTTACTGCTTTATTTTTCTCTGGAGCAAAGTGTTTCTTACAGGGTATATCTTCTCTGAAATTACTGTATTACAGGTGGAGCTTACATTTTTGTGACTTTTTTTATCATTGGGCTAAGCAAAATTACTGTTTGACACTGTGTTTTATTTTATTCTTGTTTGTTGAAAAGGTTTGTTGTCTCAGAGGTGTTTCAGTCTCCTTCTCACATTGAAGGAGCTAATTGCTTTTCCTCCCACAGCTCTTCCAAAGGATTAGGTGTGTATGTGGGGGTGGAGCTGGCAAACTGTCAGTAATTTCCAACAGAAAGAAGGGTTAAAAAGTCAGGTTAGTTGATATCTTGGAGGTAGAAGACTTGGTTTGCTGGCCAAGGCACCTAGCTTCACCTGAGCTTTTTCCTTCTAAGACTGCTTGAAAGGCAGAGTAGAGAAACTTACCAGAGCAAGGGAGAAGGATTAAGATTTAGTTTGGCTAAGCAGATTTACTGTGTGGTAGTGTTTTTATTTTTTACTCACAGGGATTGCTACTGTTTGTTGCTAACATTTCATTGCTTTATTTTTTCTCTGATTCAAATTGTTGTTGCTGGTATACCCTCTTCTGCATTATTATAAGGTGTGCCTACAGGTGTGTGCTAACAGATTACTGCTGTAATCTTCTGATTCAAATTGTCTTTGCAAGGTATATCTTCTGTTACTGCTTTATTTTTCTCTGGAGCAAAGTGTTTCTTACAGGGTATATCTTCTCTGAAATTACTGTATTACAGGTGGAGCTTACATTTTGTGACTTTTTTATCATTGGCCAAGCAAAATTACTGTTTGACACTGTGTTTTATTTTATTCTTGTTTGTTGAAAAGGTTTGTTGTCTCAGAGGTGTTTCAGTCTCCTTCACATTGAAGGAGCTAATTGCTTTTCCTCCCACAGCTCTTCCAAAGGATTAGGTGTTATGTGGGGTGGAGCTGGCAAACTGTCAGTAATTTCTAACCGAAGAAGGGTTAAAAGTCAGGTTAGTTGATATCTTGGAGGTAGAAGACTTGGTTTGCTGGCCAAGGCACCTAGCTTCACCTGAGCTCTTTCCTTCTAAGACTGCTTGAAAGGCAGAGTAGAGAAACTTACCAGAGCAAGGAGAAGGATTTGGCTAAGCAGATTTACTGTGTGGTGGTGTTTTATTTTTTACTCACAGGATTGCTACTGTTTGTTGCTAACATTTCATTGCTTTATTTTTCTCTGATTCAAATTGTTGTTGCTGGTATACCTTCTTCTGCATTATTACAAGGTGTGCCTACAGGTGTGTGCTAACAGATTACTGCTGTAATCTTCTGATTCAAATTGTCTTTTGCAAGGTATATCTTCTGTTACTGCTTTATTTTTCTCTGGAGCAAAGTGTTTCTTACAGGGTATATCTTCTCTGAAATTATTACAGGTGGTGCTTTACAGGTTTTACAGTTTTATCTAACATTAGGATAAGCTTTCAGGGTTACTGCATTTGTTGTTGACTGATTGTTTCTGCTCTTACCTCCTTGTTCTTTCATCCGTGGTTCTTCTTTTTAGGCAGGGGAAGGGCCCAGCCACCCACCCCCATCCCCAACCACCCCACGCTACACTCCTTTTATAGGGTACCACAGTTGTGACATTTCCTGTGGCAGAGCAGGAAGGGGCGAACAGTGGGGCCTCCACAAGGTGATCTCATTTACAGGGGCACTAGTAATTTAACTTGTTATAACAAGTTAAACAAACACAATTAAACCATTACTTGCATTTTTTTCCTTCTAATTACTCTGACTAGGTTACAAACCCAGCAACTTATTTGGAATGGATTTCATTAACTGCAGGTACTGTGGAACAATTTTCAGAAGGACAGTCTTACAGGATTTAGGACACTGTCCTACATGCTGGGCCTTGAGATCTTAGGTCTCAGCTCCGGGCAGCATGTGGGCAGAGATTGCACGCTCAAATTTCATATTGAAGAGGAAATACATTATAAGAACCACCCGCCATTTCCCAGCATCCAACAGAAAAACCTCGACCGCAGAGGGTAGTTGGTCCAGGAGGTTGGCAGGTGGTTAGGAGGAGCAAATCAGGTGCCCCATCACTCTGCTCTCCAACACATTACCTCCGAAAACCATATAAACACTACAAACAGGTATCTGCCTCTATCTCTGAAATCAAATAAAGAGGCAGAAGACACTGCAGAGCAGGACACTGCGCACAGGAGCTAGCACAACAATACTCACCCAAATCAGAACCAAAACTAAACAAGCACAAGAAATCCAAAAGCTACTGATCATAGGAGACTCCATGATTCGGGAGTTGATACCCATCTCCAGCCAGGGTGATGGTCAGATGTCTCCCAGGTACATCAGCATGGAGACACTGACCGCATTGCTAAAATTGTTCACAAAGCAGGAGAAAACATTGATGTCCTAGTACACTAGGGACTAATGATCTCACCACCCGGTCAGTTGTGGAGACCAAGGAACACCTGACTAGGCTGGGTGACAAACTATCATCTATTTCGTCCGGCATCTCCTTCTCTGAGATCCTGCCAGTCTGGGAGAAGGAGCAGATGGACGGAAGGTCAGAGAAGGGGAGATAGGGAGCTAAACACGTGGCTCAAGGACTGGTGCCAGGAAAAGGACACGGATTTGTAGGAACTGGCAACAGTTCTGGGAGGCGGAATTCTTTAAATTTGATGGACTGCATCTGACTAAAGAGGGAGTCAGTGCATTGGGGCAGAAGTTTGACGTCTTTGCAGAATATTTAAACTAGCAAATGGGGAGAGGGGTGCAGCACCCCATACGTCAAATGGGAAGAACACCCTTCCCCCCTCAGCTAGTGGTCAAACAGGAATTCAGCATGTTTGCCGTTCATTTGCATCACCAGGTAAGAAAAAAGGTTTGTCTCCCCATACGATGCACAGTGGTAATGCCAAACTTCACCCAACAACTAACACAACAAAATCTGGCCAATGGAAAATCATGTACACAAATGCTCACAGCCTGGGAAATAAGATCCCAGACCTGCAGGCAATAATGTCAGAGGCTAAACTGGACATAGTAGCAATTAGTGAGCGTGGTTTACCAGTAATCACACTGGGAGACTTCAGTACCTGGCTATGTATTGTTCAGAAGAGACCGAGGTGCAAAAAGGGGGGGAGGAGTGGCCCTGTATGTTAATGAAAATATCAAAGCTACAGAAATTCAGAATACACATAAGGAGCCAGAAGAACTGTGGGTCAGCCTGGAAACAGTAAATGGGACAGCCATAAGAACTGGGGTTGTCTACAGGCCCCCAGACCAGAGGGAGGACATAGACACATTACTGTTAGAAGATATACAAAACATGACAGCTAAAGGGGAGGTTCTGATAATGGGAGACTTCAACATGCCAGATACAGATTGGTCAATACCAGCAGGAACATCTGCCAGAACTAGACTCATAGTGGATTCCCTGCAGGGGAGGGCCTCAAACAACTGGTACAGCAACCCACAAGAGACAGGGCTATCCTAGATCTAGTACTGACTAACAAAGAAGGGATCACAGATCTCCAGGTAGAAGGTCACCTGGGGGCCAGTGACCATCACATGGTATGGTTCAATTTGGCTACTACATCTAAATCATCCCATTCCAAGGCAAAATATGGGACTTCAGAGGAGCTGACTTTGATAAGATGGCCAACAGAGTTAAGCTAGCCCTGGCAAAAGAAACACAGGTGAGGAGGTACAGGCAAAGTGGGCAAGCATTAAGGATACAATACTTGAAGCAACATCCCATTGTGTTAGACAGAAAAGGAAGTGCAAAAGAAGAAGGAAACCACTTTGGTTCTCAAATACAGTAGCAGAAAAGGTCAGAGCCAAAAGGCTGGCCTTCAGAAAATATAAGGAACACAGCGGGATGAAGATAGGGAGGCATACCAAACTGCCCTAAGGGAAGCAGGTAAGGCAGTAAGGCAGGCAAAGTCCCAAACTGAGGAAACACTAGCACGAACAGTAAAAGAAGGTGACAAGACTTTCTATAGATACATTAGTGAAAGGAGAAAGTCCAGAGGGGGTATTGCTAAGCTTAATGGAGAAAAGGGAGCATGTGAGGAGGAGGACCCTGTAAAGGCATCTATCCTAAATAGATACTTTTGCTCAGTATTTACTGAAGAGAAGGTGAGGCAGGGCCCACAGCTCAGCATCATGGACACAGGGGGGAGGGAGGTGAGCACTACTCCCTTCACAAAAGAAAGGGTCCTACAAGAGCTTGCTAAGCTCAGGGTGGATAAGGCAATGGGACCTGATGGCATACATCCCAGGGTACTTAAGGAGCTAAAGGAGGAACTAGCAGAGCCATTAGCAGAATTGTTTAGTGAGTCTCTGAGCACAGGAGAGGTCCCAGAAGACTGGAGAAGGGCTCATGTGATCCCACCCACAAGAGTGGTAGCAGGGAGGCGGGGAACTACAGACTGGTCAGTCTTACCTCAGTAGTGGGCAAGATTATGGAGGCACTCCTTAAGGAAAGGATAGTGCAACACCTGGAATCCATAGGGCACAGGATCCAAGACAGCATGGGTTTACAAAGGAAGGTCCTGTCAAACTAATCTCATAGATTTCTTTGACTGGGTAACCAGAGTGGTGGACCTAGGGGTGCAGTTGATGTCGCCTACCTTGACTTCAGCAAAGCTTTGACACTGTTCCACATAGAAGATTGATAAATAAGCTATGTAGGCTCGGGGTGGGTCAGAAGTTGGTCAACTGGGTGGCAAACTGGTTGAGGGCAGAAAACAGAGAGTGGTGGTAAATGGTATACAGTCAGAAGAGATGCAAGTCACAAGTGGGGTACCTCAGGGATCAGTCCTGGGGCTAGTCCTATTCAACATCTTCATTAGTGACCTTGCAGATGGACTAGAGGTAAGGCTTGTCTGTTTGCAGATGACACCAAGATCTGCAACAGAGTAGATGATCCAGATGGGGTGGGCAGAATGAGAAGAGATCTGGATAAACTAGCAGAATGGTCAGAAGAGTGGCAACTGGGATTTAATGCAAAGAAGTGCAAAATCATGCACATAGGAAGAGAAACCTGAAGCCACTTATAGGCTGGGAGGGAGTTGCTAGCAGTCACAAAGGAAGAAAGAGACTTGGGCATCATTATCACTGATGACCTAAAATCATCCAAGCAGACCTCTAAAGCAGTAGGTAAGGCTAGGGGGTGTTAGGATATTAGTAGGGGTATCACAAGTCGTAAGAGGGAGGTAATAATCCTCTGTACAAGACATTGGTTAGGCCCCATCTGAGTACTCGGCAGTATTGAGGCCACACCTTCACAAGGACATTAACCAAATTGAGGCAGTCCAGAGAAGGGCAACAAAATGGTGCAGGGACTGCATCAGAAGACATATGAGGACAGATTAACGGAGCTCAATATGTATACCCTTGAGCAAAGGAGGGAGAGAGGTGATATGATCGAGACATTTAAACACCTTAAGGGCATAAACAAGGTGAAAGAGTCTAACATGTTTAAATATAAGAAAATAGCAGGACAAGAGGACACAGCATGAGATTAGAGGAGGCCGATTAAGGGGAATGTGAGGAAATTCTTTTCACAGAAAAGGTGGTGGATGCATGGATGAGCTTACCAAGTGAGTGGCTATGAATACAGTGCAGGGCTTCAAACAGGCATGGGATAGGCATAAGGGAGCAATACAAATGACTATGAATAGATAGGTCACTGACAGAGCAAAGGCCGATGGCACATTTATAAGGTAGAAAAAGAAATGGGCAGACTGGATGGGCCTTGCGGTCCTTATCTGCCATCAACTTCTATGTTTCTATGTTTCATTTAGACATAATATACAATATCTGTTCCATTTACTGTGGGAACATGAGCTAAGCACATATTCTGCTAGCATTGTCCACACTTTTAGAATAACAACAGAATTTCACAGGATGACAGCTGTTGGTCTTTTGCACAAACTAAAATCCAAAGACGAAGAACTACAGGCAAATCTGGAATCAATACTAGCACATGTGGCATGAATGAGTATTGGTTCCGTAGAAACTCAGAAGTGATGCGCATGTTGAGGGAGTATGGCTCCCCACTTGGTTCCTTACACTCAGCTGTGCAGAGTACAGCTGGGATGAATTGGAACTATTACTTCAATTGGCGAAGTCTGACACTGATGGCATAATGTCAGTGACACTGACACTTGGAGAAAAGTATTAATTAGATCCAGTGTCAGTATCAGTATCATACCATTTCCATCATAGATTACCGGCACTGCTGAGACTTATCCTTTCAAATGATAATGCTTTTGGAGTTGTAGATCAGAATTTTTAGAGAGTGGAGTACCAATCTCATGATGCACCATGTGTACCTATGTTGCTGAGGATGAAAGATGCACCACACATATCAGGGAAACTGACACTATTGAGATTGTAAAATTGATACAGTGATATGTAACACACAAACTGCCCCGTGAGTATGAAAGTCCAATTCATCAAAAACTAATTGAGCAGTTCTAGTTTCATAAATGCAATACTTATTGCAAGAAAAAAGTTGAAAGCTGGTTCTACAGATGCTTCTTTGGGTTTCTGAGATGAATTTCTAACTGTGCATGGTTGAATGACAGATCCTCTGAAATAAGGCACCCCCTGTTAAGGCTAAGTCTACAAAAAGAGTGTTTGGCTTGCCTTGAACAGAACAAGAAGTTTTCATAAATGACTACAGTCCAGTTAGTTTTTAATGTGGCAGGCAAACACTGAGTGCAATACATTTTTAGTGACTTACTGGATCTTGCACACTACGTTACATCATATGTCACAAAACATGAGTAGACTGTGATACAGGAACTAGGGAGAGATGGTCTCAACCAAGTTACTAAACTCTCGACTGTTGTCCCCAGGGTTAAAAACACTGTATCACAGACAGTGTGGTGCATATGAAGCAAGTGATTGGTTTATTAGCACAGAACTACATGGTAAATCTGCAACCATACTTCCCGTGAATGTCAACTTTTAAAAAACAAACAGGAAGCGTGTTTTGAAATGATATGATGAGACTGAAGAATTAGCAAGTCGCAAGCTAAGGTCTACCAATATACTTCAAAACTTATTGACACCTGTTATCCAAAATGACACAAGAAACTTGAGGGTGATTGCTTGAGATTGCACAGTGCTACAATTTTAAACAGATGTAAAAGAGAATCAAAACAAACGGATACATACAGTCTCAGGTGTTGGTGATTTATTAGTAAAATGGAGAAAGTCATGGTTAATTGCTCATGTGGGGCTTTCAATTAAAACAACCAGAAAAGAAAGGGCAGTACTACTATATATTATTGTTCCTTTTCAAGCCATGGAGGTCAGAAGCTGATCTAAAGGGAAGTTTTGAAATATGCAATGAAGCATCTGAGGCATCTTTGGAATCTTTCAAAACAGAAAAATGCAAACGATATATAACACAGCTAAATGCAAAAAAAAAAAAAAAAAGGAGGAAAGCAAGGTACAAACTGGGACAGATACACCTACAAATTCCCAATAACAAACAGTTGGGCAGTGTCATGCAGTACTTGGTGACCTAGTCCCAATAAATGATACAATGGTTGGTCATGGTAGTAAACATACTGTAGATCCAAAGGTCTATGACACCATTGCATCAACAGTTCCACATGATATGAAGCACCAAAGAAAATAGTGTACATGCTACGGTATATGTGACATCAGAAAAGAAACACATTAGCGATATCATATGCTGTTACCGCACCTACCAGGCTAGCAGCGTTTAACAGTGGTGGTGATGTTACATTACACCATCCGTTCATGTTACCCATCAAGTGTGGCAAAATTGGTGAATATCAGAAGTTGTTGTGGGAAGTAGCATCTGAACTAAGAGACACGTTGAAAAACAAGCATTTGTCAATGCCGAATGTTTGCTTGCTGGCATTGGCATTGGTGGTGTGGGAGTTAGAGAGCTGCATAATAGTAATAGCAGTGAAGTATTGAAATGAAGCCAACCCCACCACCACCCTGCAGAGACTGACAGGCATTGGGATGTGCCTTTGGGTCATCAGGCATAACGGCCATGCCATTTCACCACACCCTACCCTGTAGACACTGACAAGTGTTGCAGTGTGCCTTGGAGTCTTTGGCCCATATGATCACCCCATTCCATCAGAAAATACAGTGAGATGGGTCCTGTATAGGAGAATGGTGTGATCTTTGGGGCCGAAGAGTCCAAGGCACACCTCAATGCCTCTCACTGGCTGCAGGGTGTGGAATGGTATGAGGATTACAGGAGAGAATCCCAAGTCACAACCCTGATGCCTGTCAATCTCTACAGCGTGGGGCGTTATGGTCAGAAACCCTAACGCCAAAGGCATTCGTTGGCATTTTCACTCCAAAATTCCAGTGGTGAAAATCTGGACTGAAAATATTAGAAATCCATGAACTTACGAGGGTGCGTGGAAGCTGCGCAATGGTCACTCGTAACACAGTCATTTTATGGACTTTTTCACCAAATTTTTACCATAGCCATTTCAACACCTCTGCTCATGAACAGTGTCACTGTGATTTTCTTAATTGATTTTGCACACCGATTGCGCCATTGTGTGCTACATGGGCGGAAACACATTTTGGGAGAGATGTGAAAAATTACAGCTGTACTGCTCATAAGGAGGTGTGGTAAAATGGCAATGTTAAACATCTGGAGTGAAAATATTGAAAATATGCAAACTTACGAGCGTGCATAGGAACAGTGCAATGCATGCTCATAAAACAGTCCTTTTTGGGAATTTTTTCACCAAATTTTCAACATAAGGTTTTTGGGGGCCTACCTCATGAACTTGACACTGTCATCTCTCATAAATCGGTCCCCGATATGTGGTTCCGCAGGTGACCACGAAATCACCTTTGGGCCTGAGTAACAAAATGACAGTGACAGAATTCATGAAGTGGGGTCCCAAAACCCATGTTTAAAATTTGGTGAAAAATTCTCAAAACCTGAGATATGCATCAAAGTTGAAAAAACCCTTTTTATGCCATTATACAGCTTACCGGCATTTCTTCATTTCATGGTCAGCTTTGAAGAGTGCAGACGTGTTCCTGGTCCACCGAAGATCATCGCACCAGACTCAGGAGGTAAGTATGGGGTGAGGTGGGGGTGTGGGGAGGCAGGGTGCATAGAGGGTGGGTGCAGATGGGGGGAGGGGGTCAGGACAGTCAGTGAGGGAAGGTTTTTACCTGCAGGTTTTTTTTTTTCCTGAGACGATGCAGGACTTGTGCCATGCTGGGGTGGGCTCCCAGTATGGCAGTTGGAAGGCTCTTTGGGGAGGCAGTGGCACCAATGGGGGATTGGGCACCCCCATTGGCCATATGGACTGTTGCCATGCTGGGGTGGGCTCCCAGCATTGCACCCAGTAGTCTCTTGGGGGGAAACAGTGGAGCTGATGGGGGATTGGGGCACCATCAGCCATACAGCTGTTGCCATGCGAGGTGGGCTCCCAGCATGGCACCTGGAACTCTGTTGGGGGGGGAGCACAGCAGAGCTGGCGAAGGATTAGGCACCCCGTCAGCCATACAGTGTGTGCGCAGGGGAGAAGCATGAGCATGTAATATGCGTGTGTGTGGGAGAAGCGCATAAGCATGCAATATCTTATCACTGCTCACTGAAGCGTAGCTCTCCCTTTGAACTGTATGGCACTGCATTTTCAACTGCTGTCATAGACAGCAGCAGCATTCAATGGTGAACTGTGGCCATGCCTGCAAACATACTGACTGAATTGGAAGACAGGGTGCCACACCTCCGAAAACTCGGATGATGGCACTATGTTTCTTGCACATGCATGCAAGCAAACATAAACATGCATCTGCTCATTATTGATGAGGTTAGCATGGTATCAAATGCGATACTTGCTTTCTTCCACCTTCATCTTCAATAAGTTATAACAACAATTTATGATGAGCCTTTTGCTGGAAAACATGTACAGGTAAACCCCATTTATCCAAACCCCTTATATCCAAAAACCTCAGTTATCTGAAACTGAGTCTTGTCTCCCATTTTGCTCTCACTAAGTAGCTGTCAGACAGTGATTAGCACTAAGTCACCTACTGTGATTATAGTGATTAGCCAGTAATTACACATTTCTCAGATAGAACAGAGCCCCAGCTGAGGTGTTAATTGCTCTCCATATAAAAAGCTAGCTAAACTGGTAGGTCAGGACAAGTTGAACTAGTGCTAGTAGCATGTCACAGGCTGGTGAAACAAAAGAGGTCTGTTCTAGACATTACAGCAAAGCTGCAGGTGCTGGAATCTCTGGAGGACAGGGGTGAAGATGCGGACATCATCCACAGATTTGGCATTGGTAAATCCACAGTCTGCAACAGTTGCCAATCAGAGGACAAGAACTGCAGCTGTATGGCATCAGTGGACTTAGGTGCATACCTGACATGACAAGAATTTGTTGCTCAGCAGCCTACACGTGGTTCATTCAGAACCATTCAAATGGAACTCCAGTATCAGGCATCATTCTGAAACAGAAGGCATGACTGTGTCAGAAGCAGCTAGGGAGTGATTCCTCCTTTTCAACCAGCGAGGAGTGGCTTGATTGATTCAAGCACAGGCATGGTTAATGCCAATTGCTGACAGCAGGAGAGGGCCTGTCTACCTGTTTTGAGACTATATGGCCCTTTCATAAGAAACTGCTATTAATTATGTCTACAGAGGGGCTGACAGAGGAGGCTCTCTATAGTGCAGATGAAATTGAAAACTACTAGAAGTTGTTCCCACAAAAAAAGCATTAGCCACTGTTTCAGAAACTTATGGTACAAAAAGAATAAATAACGCCTTACTATCTTGCCTCTAGCAATGCCACCAGATCACATAAGTTCCAGTTGCTTGTTACAGGGAAATCTCAAAACCCCAGATGTTTTAAACACATGAATCTCAAGCAGTTACTGTACTTATTACTGATACCTGCTGTTCATGTACTATTACAGCTGTGTGCTTTTTCATCCGGGTTGTGCCTGAAAAAGGCTTTTGTTGCCAGTGTATCTACCCAGTCATCAAAGTTAAATAAAATAAATAAACAAATAAATAAATAAATACACCTGTCAGTTATTCATTGGCACAATGCAGTGCCTGGGTGAACTGTGATTTATTTAAATACTGTTTTTTTTTTTAACAGTTTTGGGCCTGCTGTTAAACCCCATCTCGGGGCTAAAGAGCTTCCTATGAGAGCCATTCTGTCGACTGATAATGCTGGAGCCCACCCTGACATGCTGGTAGCTGCTCATGGGTCCATAAATTGTGATTTCTTACCATCTAATACAACAGCAAAGATCCAGCCCATTGATCAAGAGATACTGGCCACCGTAAGGAAATTGCACCAGAGCAAGTTACTCACCAGAGTCCGAAATTAAGAAAATGACAACACCTCTCTGTGTGATATCATCTGTGCACTCAAAATAAAGGATGCAGAGAGCTGAGGTGAACTAAGGACACAGTGCAAACAGAAAAGAGGTGTTACATAGGTAGTACTGTGTGTGCAATGACAAAATAACATAAAGATGAGCAGAAGAATCCAGGCACCATACTAAAATGGAGTTCTCAGAAATTACATCAGACTCAAATTGCCATACAAAAATTTAATTTATTAAATACATGCAGTGCATTTTAAAAAGAGGAGATGGACAACGCAAAAACCTCAATAGTCAAAACAGTCCTATTAAGAAAGCTCTATGCATGAAACTGTCGATGTTTTTGTGCCGACCATCTCTGAAGTAATTTCTGCAACTCCAGTTTAGTGTGGTGCCTGGATTCCTCATCTACTCATGAAAATAAGGACAGAAACTGTTGGCAAATTCTGGGACAGATCTGGGATACTAAAGGACATTGATCCCATTGCCAGTTTTATGGAAAGTGCACAGGATCAAGAAGCACAGGTAGAAACTGTTCTTTACACTACTGGTTCCAAGTTGAAGGCTGACATTGATAAATGGGAACTCGATGATTCCGAAGACTCAGGGTATGAACAACTCAATAATGCTGAGATCATGGCATCAGTTTCAGCTGATGATGATGAGAAGAGTGAGAAGACTGAGCCAACTGAAGACAATGGCAATGAAACACCAGCAGCACAGGTTAGCGCTTCGAAACCTAGCTGCATTAGATGGCTAGAACATGAGACCATAGCCAACCCACTGCGTGTGACTCCGAAATGCAAAACAAAAACAAACAGCCATTATTGTTTATTTTAAAAAGTTGTAGTTGTAATGAATTATAATGAAATAGCTTGTTTGTGTCTTACTTTGTTATTTCAATAAATGCAGTACTATCAAAGTAAATCTCCAAGTGTATTTGTTATTGGCTTTTCTCATGGTACTGCAGTGCTAACTATAGGGCTCATGCTTATCCAAAACCTTGTTCATCCTAAAGTTTTTCATGTCTCCCAAGACATTTGGATGAACAAGGTTTCACTGTAGTTGTATATGGTGACCTTTTGCAACTTTCTCACATCAGTAGGAGTCTAATACTTTCAAACTTTCAAAACTTACTGCATCCGAAGTAAAAAAAAGCATAGGTGGTATAATTGGCATTTCTTCAAGTATGAAGAGGTAACACAAAACATGCATCAGAGTGGAAATGAAAAGTACTGATAAATTCTTAGTGAAGTTAGAATCAACAGAGTAACACATGAATATTTTACAGGATATGAGCACCAGTGGGTATTACTCCCATAGGTTACTTCCTGACAGGACAGATGTTGTTCGTCCATCCAGGGAATAATACAGTTCTTTTGTTACCCACTTGTTTAGGCTCTGCTTCTCAAGTTATTATAAGCCTGTCCCTCTAACTGTATTCATACAGACATATGTAACAGGTCTGTAATATTATTGTTAAGTATCCGACAGCTTTATTCCATGTAATACTTGTTAAAGTCAAATCAATAAAAAACTTATTAACCGTAAAAAAAAGAATATGTTGAAGTACTGCATAGTGGAGTAATACCAAGTGATGGTAACAAATTTGATGCAGTTGCTCAGATTTTCATGGAACTGTCACACAAAGTTACAAGCATAGGGCCTGATGCACAAAAGGGTAGGTAATACGTGCCTGAGGCACGTACCCCACCCGCATACCTATGCAGCCCCAGACAGGTGCAGGGTAAGCAGTATGCACTACTGCTAGCACCTGCAGGGCACCAGTCTGTGGCCATGCCCCCACAGCATGCATGGTCATGCGGGTGGTCGGGGTGGAGCCGTGGACCCATGGATGCCTGTACTGCGTCTCTGAGTGCCCTTGTGGAGGGTGCAAGGAGTAGGGGAAAAGTTGAGTATAGTGCCATAGCAGACACACCTTTGGGCTGTTGCCTGAGCTGCTGCAGCAGCCCTCCCCTGCATCCTAGTGGGCTGGGACAGCACAGCAGTCAGGATCCCATTACAGCCATGCCTGGTGGCCATTATTCATAGGGGCACGCATCGGGATATGCCATGTCTGGGAAGACATACCCGGTGCCCCCTCTGCCTGGCAAGACATGGCTTAATGAATGCTGCATGGTGCAGACATGTCCCCAGCATGGACATCCCCAAGAGACTTAGAAGGCGGACACATAAGTGCCTTGCACTGCACTTACGCACCCTAGTTGAATGCTGCCAGGGGTTTGTGGGACCCCTGCTGTGCAGCATTCATCCATGAGGTTGCTTACATGCCTCAGATACTCGGCACATAGGCAACATTTATGTTAGTGCATAAGGCAATAGTGCACCTAATGGCAAAGTTGTCTGATTATTGCAGCTTCAATAAGGTTATGTTACTGTAGGAAAAGGCCACAATATCATTGAGCTGCTCTCCATTAATATGACTGATGTAGTATACACAGGCTAAAAATTTATTAATACACCTATGAAATAGGCATGTGAATTGTACATGCATGTGAAAACTAAAATTCATAGGATTAAGTAATGAAAAACTTAAATCAATGTCTTAGTTTTAAATAAAACAGTTTTTCCACCTTCAGTTTACTGTGTTTTTTTAGTTAAGGACTGTTGTCCTACTAAGGCTTCCATAGTTTTTTTTAATTGATGTGGTTGTCATGACACTAACCCTTCCCTCCAACCAGCACCACTGCCATTTGCTTTATGTTGTGAAAATCTGGTGTTTAAAGAAGGTGCCCTTTTTTTTTTTTTGCTAATGATTTCTATGTGTTACAGCAGCAGACAGTACCGGGAAGGACACACTGTTACTGTTACGCTACCTGGGGGGACCACTGAGGAAGTAGAACAAGAAATGCAACAACAGTACATAAGGTAAGAATGTAAGCATCATTTGTGAAAGGAAAACATTTATTTTTAAAAGATGAAATGTGGAAAATGGAGAGAGAGTGAGGGGCTAAAGGAAGGAAGGGTGAGCAGCAGGTTGGTCAATGAGTAGAAGAGGGAGTGAGCATAAAAAAGAGTAAGTAAGTGGGCAGGAAGGGGAGAGATTGGGACAGGCATGTTTTTTAAGTGGTGTGTGAGGTTTGTGTATGTAGAGGAAAAATCAATTCAGTGGAAAAAGTGAGGGGTAAGGGAGGGAAGTAATGAGTGGCTGGCAGGTTGGCTGTTGCGGAGTAGAGCCAGTTAACGAGTGAGAGGATGGGCAGGGGTGAGATCATAGTTGTGGATTTATTTGAAACAAAAAATGTTTTTTAAAACAAATCATATGTAGGTAAAGGTTTCTAAAGAGTAACAAGGTTTAGTATGGAAGCATTTGTGAACAGTTTTGGCAGTGGGCAGTGAGGGCAGTTGGCAAGAAAAATACTGCCGTTTCAAATGTCACTGTTCTATGTGGGCATTCATTTGGCATGCCAGGTTAGGTGAGACTCACCTGCACTTGTTTTTAGCCATGCACGAGACACTTTCAGCACATGGCTAACAACCAATCAGGGGGCTCAAAATTGTGAGCCCATTTCATTATGTCAAATGAAATCCATGCTTCTTGCCTACTATATCTGATCATTTCTGAATAAATAGACATGATACTGAAAAGCAAACTGCAACAACAGTGCAAAGAAACAACTTGGCAAGACGTAAGTTGTTAAGTTCATAAACCTAGATATTTAGTAGTAAAGTACCTACAGGGGAAAATCCCAGGATCTGGATGGTATCCACCCAAGGGTAATAAGGATTTAAAATGGGTTCAGATTGGGCATCTCAGATATCTTTCAAGGCTCTTTACTGGCAAGCAGTGGCAGGGAATTATAAAACAGCCAGCATCCTCCCCTTCTCAGATCAAACACTGGTAGAGCAGCTGAAGATCTGTTAATCTTGCCTTGCTGTTTGGCAAAAAGTTTAAGACAATCATTAAAGGTGGTAATCCAGCATATGGAAGAGCATAGGCTGTGCTCTTATGCATAGCATGGTTTTACAAGACATAGATCATCCCAAACCAATCAGTGGTGCGTGGCAAGACCTTGGATACTGTATTGCATGTGAATCACATGGAGGAAGTAGCATTTTATGGTACACTCTTTGTATACAGGAGGCAGGATACAAATTGATAGGTAGGAGGAACAGAGTGGCAATAGAATATCTTCCCTCAGAGTTAAGGATGTTTTCAGTACAGTACACTAGGGGTGGGTGCTTTTATTTAGTAATAACCTGGGGAGGGAGCCAACAGCAGTACTGATGACTAAGCAGACTGACTGGTCAATCAGCCTGGCACTGTCATCAATTCCAAAAAAAAGTCAAGAATTTCTACAGAAACATAGAAACACAGAATTTGCTGGCAGATAAGGTCTGCTTGGCCTACCTAGTCTACCCAATTTTCCCTGCCTATAATATCACCACATATCTTACTTGCTCTCTGGTCCATTCACCCACTACCCCTTTCCATTTACTTTAGATTCTCTGATGCCTATCCCATGCATTCTTGAACCCCACCACTTCTGCTGCAGGAATCTACTACTCTTTCTGTGAAGAAGTACTTCATCTCATCTAAATCTACTCTCATCCAGTTGTACCCCCTTGTCCGTGAGCACCATTTTTTTCTAAAACTCACTTCCCTGCTGTACCTTATTTACCTCTGTGAGGTATTTCAAGGTCTCTATCATGTCCCCCCCTCTCTTTCTCTCTCCTCTCTTTCAAGCTGTACATATTTAAGTCCTTAAGTTTCTCCTTGTAGGGCTTCTGATGCAGACCCTGCATCATTTTAGCTGCCCTCCTCTAGACCACCTCCACTTTATGTTCTTCCAGAGATGTGGTCTCCAGAACTGAACACTGATGTAGGGGGCCATTAGTAATAAATAACAGCCAACCCGGTCCCTCCCCTCCTCCCACAACATGTTCATGGAGGAGGTGGGTGTGTGCATCAAGTAAGCATTAACGCATGACAGGGTGTGCTGATAATGTGGATTAACGCACACCTCATGGGTGTTGTGAGGCATGAGGGTGCAGACCAAGTGCCCTCACAGCCCCTGGTGTGTGCATTAATCCACATTATCAGCACACCCTGTAGTGCCTTAATGCACTTATTACATGGGGTATCTTTAAACAGCCAAAACATAAAAAAGAGTTTTTTTTTTGTTTAAACAGCAGAAAAATGCATTGTATTATGCCACCTTGCAAAGTAATACTGAAGAAAAACACCACATATGCTTGCAGTTACGCTTTAGAAATGTCACAGACACAATGCTGATAGGATCTGTGACATTTCCTGTGCATAGCATCCTCTAGTACCATGTGTAGCACATGTCATTCACCCCTCCACACACACACACACACACACACACACACACATATGCTGTCTCTGGATGCTGTATACTCTAGTAACAACTGGTTTTTACATGCGTATGTGTGTTTTTTTAGAGAGGGGAGTCTTCCAATGCAGAAATAACATTCAGTACAATAATGGTAGGTGACACAGGTACATGGAGTTCATCTCTTGGCTGCTTTTTTTGACAGGGCTACATTCTGTCCCAAAAAGTTTGATATTTAAAGGCACTAAGTAATGTATAGAAAGACACTTAATCTGTGGCGCTACTTCAGAATTACTTTTACACAAAATCAGTAGCTGTAATGGTTCACATTATCACTCTGTGCCATGGTGTTAACTCGAAAAAGACAGAGAGACAGACAGAGCAGTATGCAGGCACACCATTGCAGACATTGTCACCCCCCAGCATGCCATTCCTGCTGATCACTGTGGCTCTCCTACTCTCACTCTTCCCGTACCACACACTGCAACCATCACTTTCTCACACTCTGTCCCGACAGCAACATCTTGATGCAGAAAATCAAAGCCCTAAATGAATGGCTAAGAAAGTGGTGTTTTAAGCAGGATATGCCCTATATTACCCACTGGGAATAATTTTCAGATTGTTCTTCCTTGTTTTGCTGGGATGGTTTACATCTCAGTCATAGGGGTAGTACACTTATGGGGAAAAGTATCACTAAAATCATAAATCATTGTTTAAACTAAAAACAATCGGGGAGAATGGGTCTATTCCCAAGTCTCTGAATACTTACCAAAATATTATTACAACTAAATGTAAATTCCTAGATTTGAATGCAAGATCTTTAAACCAACTTAAATTAGCAGAACTCAAAGCCAAATGTAAAACTTCAAATACAGGTGTGGTGGGAGTAGTTGAAACTTGGTGGGACGCATCCTCAATTTGGTCCAGAGAAATTCCAGGTTATAAATTATATCATAAAAAACAGATTAGATAAGCAAGGCAGTGGAGTTCGTATGTACATACAAAATGACATTCCTTCTTTTGAAGTGTGTTCTCCCTTTCCTTTGGAAAGTATATGGGTTAAAATCTTATTGAAGGAGCAGTCCTATATAACTATTGGTAACATCTATCGTCCTCCATCTGCAAATTCAGATTACACAACTGATATGTTTAAATAAATTACACATTTTTCAGAATCTCAAGATACTGTAATATTTAGTGACTTTAACCTCCCTCATATTAGCTGGGACTCATTCTCAGGACAGTACTATGCCGAGAAAGGACTAATAGATGTGGTAGTTAGTACTGGATTACAACAACTTGTTACTGAACCCACTTGAGGTCCTAATATTTTGGATCTATTATTTACTAACATAGAGCAACAAATTAGCAATTTACAAATTTGGGATCTACTTGGGACCAGTGATTATTCATCTATTCTTTTTGAAATTCAACAGTTTAAAACTACACAAAGGAAGTTATACTGTACAAAAAATTATAATAAAGCAAATTTTTCTAAAATCAATGAATATTTACAAAACATAAACTGGGAATCTAATCTTCTTAATTGTACAACACAACAAGCTTGGGACCTTTTTTTAAAACATTGTACATCATTTGGAAAATACCTTTATTCCATCTAAGAGGAAATTTAATAATAAAGGAAAAAGTCCCCCTTGGTTTAACAAGACAATTAAAAATCAGATTAAAATAAAAATTTAACTTTTTAGGAAACTTAAGAATAGTTCTGTTCCATTTAAAACTACTCTATTACATAAATACAGACTGTGAAAAACTTAAAAAATTCTATTAAATTGGAAAAAAATCAGCTAGAAATTAAACTAGCTCACACAAAAGACTGTCACAAATCTCTTTTCTTCTATATAAATAGTAAAAAAAGGTGTATCAAGGACAATTGGTCCCATTATAAGCAATGGCTCTTCTCTATCTGATATAGAACCCTCAAATCTCTTTAATAAGTAATTTTGTTCTGTCTTCTCTAAAAAATCACCTATTTGTACATTTAAAGTTCACCACATAGATTATCATAGGTTCTAGCCAACTGACATTACACAGGCTATCAAAAAACTAAAAAAAAATACTAGTCCGGGCCCAGACGGTATTCATCCATGGTTTCAGATTGAAACCTCTATAAATATTTCTATACCTTTGCCAATTATCCTCAACAAATCCTTACAAGAAAGCATTGTACCAAATGATTGGCATTCAGCAATAGTTACTCCCATATTTAAAAAAGGCAATAGAGGTTCTGTGCAAAATTATCGTCCAATTAGCCTGACCTCAGTGACTGGTAAATTAATGGAACAGTAATAAGTCTCTAATAGATCAAGAATGTAAAAAATTAGGAATTTATGATTCAAATCAGCATGGATTTACTCCCAAGTATTCCTGCACCACCAATCTGATATCTTTTACAATAATATAAGTACTCTACTAGATGTGGGTATCCTACTGATGTAATTCTTTTGGACTTTAGTAGAGCTTTGATAACGCTTATGAAGAAAACTCATTACTAAAATGCACAATCTAGGTTTGTCACCTTAAATTGTCAACTGGACTTTAAATTGGTTGACAAATCATTCTCAGAGAGTCAGAATTAATGATATCTTGTCTGATTCAGGTAGTGTGATAAGTGGTGTACCACAGGGGTCGGTCATTGGGACCAACATTGTTTAATCTCTTTATCAGTGATTTACAAACAGGGCCAAATAACTTCATGGTTAAATTTGCAGATGATACTAAATTGAGGGGCAAGGTTAATAATCAAGGAAATATTTCTGCATTAAAGAAGGATTTGGGAAAATTAACATTTTGGGCAAATGAAAATCACATGCGGTTTAATCAAGACAAATGTTTAGTAGTGCATTTCGGTGTAAATAATCCAAAAACGATATATTATATAAAGGGACTACCACTTCACTCATCAAATTGTGAAAACAATTTAGGAATATATGTTAATAATAAACTTACATCAAACGATCACTGTGTTAGAACTGCTTTCATCACCAATAGACTTTTGCCGCAAATAAAACACACTTTTGTTAATCGCACTGAACAATGCCTTATTCCATTGTTTAGGGCATACATTAGACCATATCTAGACTATGGCTCCCCTTTCTGGAATCCAAACCAAAAATAAGACATATCAATTCTTGAACAGGTTTAAAGGAGAGTAACTAGAATGATTCCAAGATTAACAAACTTGGATTATCAGAACAGATTAAAAGCTACTGGTCTCTTCTCTCTTCAAATTAGAAGATTAAGAGGTGATATGCTTATGGTTTTTAATTTAATAAATTCACCAGATCTAATGGAAAAATGTGGTCTAACACTCTCCAAAAGGAGACATGTTCCGAGACTTCATAATAAACAGCTTGAAGTAAACACTTATAAAACCAGCAAAAGGGGAAACTTTTTTCCAATGAGAGCATCCATTGTATGGAACACCTTGCCACAAGAATTGGTAGAGGCAACTAGTGCCACTGTCTTTAAAAACAAATTAGATGTTTGGTTGAGGGATAATAGATAAATAATGTCCCACATAGTGTGGGGAACAGTCTTGATGGGCTCTCGCCTTTTTCTGTTCTTTCATACCAAGTAATACCAAGTAAAGTGGGGAATCTCATCTCTCTCTCTCTCTCTCTCTCTCTCTCTCTCTCGGGACAACTTCTGCTACAAGTGAGCAACTGAGCTGGGTGGGTGGGGGGTGCAAAATGTTAAGTGTACTGACATTGACTTGGGGTCGGCACTACTCAGTGTGTGCATTACGGTGTGCACAGAGTGCCTAGTCGGAATCCACTGTTGCCTGGGCTAAGCTCAACACTGTCAATAAACAGCACTGCAACTGATTATGTGGAGTGGGAGGTAACATTCCTGTGCCAGATCAGGAATTCTGTGCTGCATACTCGTGCGACTGCACACAATGACAGGGAGTATGGTACCAGCCCATCGGTGTGGCCAACAGAGAGGACAGAGAGAGAGAGAGACAAGAAAAAACAGAGACAGAAAAGATTGAAATATTACATCTGTCTCTCTCTCTATCACTTGCATTACTGCTTCCATGCTGTGTGGCTCTCTCTGTCCCTGCTGTACTGTCCCGCACTCTGCTGATCCATCTCTGTGTCTCTGTGTGCCCCTTATGACTACAGCACACTCTTCCCACTAGAGCTCAGAGATCACCTAATTTTCCAGTCCCTGACAAGAGCCATGTCTGTGTGTGGGGGGCCATAAGACACAGATAATGGCCGGGACACCACAGATCTCTGGTGTGAATGGGTGGAAGGTGTGCACATCTCTCCTTCTCTGTCTGGGGATTCCTGCACATTGCGGGATGGGAATCACCAACACTACCGATTTTCATACAGTGACACAGACACTGAGAGAGAGACTCAAGCAGTTCATAGCAAGGGATCAATGAGCAGCTGAACACACACTCACAAACTCACACTGCCACTTTTTCTGTTTGGGTGCACAATGCAGTTACCACACTCCCTCTCCCCACTCACTGTGCAGTACTCGATGGCCCACAGGGCAGGTGGGTGGGGAGGATGACAGACATAGGGGGCAAGTGATTGGCAGGGTACCACAGATCCCCCCTCTCTGCAATTACACCACACATGCAGTTCTTGTGTAGGGGGACAATAATTCTGCAAAGGCACCTCTGTCTGCTATACTAAAAGTGGGAGTTCCTTAGCGAGGATTGCAAATGGCTGCCTTTGCAAAATTATTTTCACTTATACAACAAGTGCAGGTCTGCCCAGGGATCTCACATCTTGGGGACCTCTTCGCCCTAACTGTGCTGATAATGTGTGTTATCACACAGTCAGGTGAGGGCCCTGCACCAATCAGGAAAGTCTCTGAGCCTACCCATGTAATAATTGAGGATACTAGACAGATGAAATAAAATTTGTGGCCTCATTTCCCAATTTAGAAATACCAAAAAATATCAGTTGTCCATCTGGTCTGCATGTAATGCCTTACCCTACTCCGAGACCTATTGTGGAGTTTGTGCTCATGTTGCCAACCCCCATTTATAGCCACACATAGCAATTTATAACCATCAATGCCTGCTGAGTATGCCAAAAATTATTTTTGTGCAGGATTGACTGATACATGGTTGAAAATGGCCAGATATTCAGTACACTTAGAAGTAACATATGGGGAAAGAGACTATGCAAGAAAAAGTTTGTACTTGACTGAGATAGTGACTGCATTTCACTGAGAATCCTTTAAAAAGATCAACCATGTTGTATATGGAGTAATGTACGGACAACCATACACAGTTAGGCTGTGTTTCTGTCAAGTGGTTAAGATGACAACTTATAATTTCCAGACTGAAGCTCCAGAGGCCCTTGCTGTTATCTCAACCCTGAAATGGAAATACATACTAAGTTGTGCATGGTAGCCCATATTTTATTTTATATATGTTTGTTTTTGGTACACAGGAGTCCAAAAAGTGTTCCCCCAGTAAAAGACTTGCCATTTCTTTATGAAAAAAGCTCACCACATAACCAGCTGCTTACTATCCACCAAATGTCCAGAGTTTTATCTTACACTTTGTAGAAGTTTACAAATGTCATTACTGTAGAAGAAAAGATCATTAATGAGTGACAGTCTTGTTATTTTAAAACTCCTTCAGTCACATAGCCGCCATATGGCATAGGAACCATCCATTCCTTAGCCCTATCCAAAATGGCCACCAGGAGAGTTAAGCAACTTTATTTCTGATTGACTGAAACATAAGTGCTTCAAATGACAGGAACTTCACCTAGTTTAAACTGTTCAATGATCAAAGTTAAATTTATAGGCTTTTAGTAAGCTGCTGGGTGAAGGGTGAAGAAGAAGTTTACAGTTCCATGGCCTTCAAACTCTGTAAAACAACTGTTTGGAATATGCACGACAACACTTTAGAATGCGTGCAATAGTTTGTAATGAACAAGGTTTGTAAGAAGGCTGATTTTTATACAGAACAAAGGATATCTATACATTACTTCGACACTTCGACAAAGTCCACCAGATTGCCTCCTCCACCTCCCCCCCACTCCCACCTGATTTCCTTCCTTCCCCGTGCCAGATATCTGCATTTATGAAACTACTGTTATGAAATGTACAAAACTTATGTAACAATGTCTGTATTCAACTGTGTATAATCTGTGTAAATCTGTATGTCAACCTCTCTGTAATATTGTAACACTATTGTCCTCTCTGTGACGAGGTGCCTTTGTAAATGAGCCTCTAGCTCAAGGGTTGTTAATCCGATAGTACAAATAAATAAAATAAATAAATCACTGTATATACCTGTTGTTTGTTGTACTCTCTTCACACTAGAACGAATGCAAATGCTTGTTGTTAGACATCTTTTATTTCTGGGCACACCCTATTAACCGGTTCTGTGCAAGGATTTGCACATTTAATCACAATGCTTTGTGCTTGGTTTGGAGATTTGCAGAGTAAATGTGTATTTGTGGAAGACAGGCACAGAAACCAAACAGACTAAAAATGGTTGGACTAGATAGACTGCATTATGCTACTGTGATATTGTACATTTATAATCCTGCTTAAAAAAGTTTTGATTGGTCAGTTTCCAAGATCTTTATGGGAACATCTCTTTCGCTTCTGTAGTAGGTGACTGCAAAAGCTCTGACTACACAGTTTAACAACAGCAAAACTAAACATCTGTATCTGAGTTAGTACAGGGCATACCTTATTTCAGCTGTGAATCCCGGTCTAACATGCAACGTCCACTCACAGTGTGCATTAAAGGGATAGCTCTCCAGCATAATGTGACCCCTCGTTGAGTTTAATACAGCACCACATCCTAAGAACATAAAAAAAAAAATCATTTAACAATTAAAAATGAAAACAAAGGGAAGCCTAGATCATGCTGACATGGAATTCAATTAGCGTGTCAGACGTGTCTCCTCCCCTTCCAAGGCAGGACAACCCTAGTTAGTCAATTATATGTACTATAATGGGTGTGGTATATCATATATACATACTGTATGTACATACATACATACATATCTGCTAACAGAAACAGACCTTATGGCCTATCAAGTCTGCTCAAATCTGCATCTAGCGCCACAAGGTCACAGCTTCCCACCCCATCCCCCTCTCTCACTTCCGGCAAATTCTCAATACTACTTACCCAGATAACCCCCCCACACACACACACATCACACACACACACACACACACACACACACACACCCTATTCCATGCTCTTTTGAAAGTGCTCACCGTCCTATATGATACCACCTCCTCTGGTAGGGAATTCCATTTTGACACCACCCTTTCCGTATAATAGTATCTCCATATCAGTTGTATTTATCTTTTAGGGGACTCCCCTTCCATGCTGTACACAGGGGGGTTATTTATCAGTACACAGAATTCAAGTGTTTATTGCTCACTGTATATTGGATCCCTCATGAGACTGGCTGCTTTACCCTGGCTATACATTTTTGCCATGACTGTATTTCTTAATATAAAATCTATACTGACAAAAATCAAAGAAAACAAATCTTTCTCTCTCTCTCTCTCCCTCTCCCTCTCTCTCTCTCCCTCTCTCCCTCCCTCTCTCCCTCTCCCAGCTCAGTAAAGGTAATCAGTGTTTAGACTCAGTGCTCCCATATCTAAGGGGATTCCCGTATTTCACGGGTTTTTAAGCCTGAATACGGGGTACGGGGAGGAATTCACTATTTTGCCAAATCCACGGGGACGCTACGGAAGAACAATGAGGAACACACTCTCAACTTAAAATGCCCGCCGAGACTCTCACAGAGTGAGACAGAGAGTGAGTGAGACAATCGATTGGTGCCTCTCAACCCCCCACATGCTGGGAGCTCATGATCACCCGCCGGAATGCAGCCCTGATAGGCTGTCGGATAAAGTCACACACACACCCCTCATGTCTCTGCTGCCTTACCTATAGTGCCCCCCCATAGGCTAGCCAGGTGAACCCTCTCCCTATAAAACCAGCAGCTTGCAGCCCGGGAAGTTTGATTTTGGGAGATGAGAGAGAGAGAGCGGGTTCCAGTGAGACAGTTCGACCATTGAATCCGAGGAAGTGAGGATTGCCAGCCGTTTTGGAGCATTACAATGGCGCAATCATCCCACTGCAGCAACAAGCAAGCTGGAGAAGATTCATTGCCAGACTAGAGACAGTCAGTGCATGGGACCTCAACAAGTACTTTTCCACCACCGACCGGTGCCCTGGTTCTCACAGTCTCAGTGTCAGCATCGGGCAGGGAGGCTAGTGGTAGAGTTTTTCCCGGTCGTGAGGCGCACACGGTAGGATCTGACCACCACCCACCACTTTTCCTAAAAGCAGGTAAGGTAAGCAAGTTAATGGTGCAGCCAGTCTGATGCAGAGTGACAGAGGTCAAAGTTATTTAAGTATGAAAGAAGTGCCTTTCCTTGATCGTTATGTATCATGATAATTAACGTTGTCAGTCACTGATTCGATTGCATTTTTCAGCACAAAACAGTCAAAATTAGCGTGAATTAGAAAGGCAGTGTGGCCCAAGGCTGCTGTTAGTGCACACACTCTAGTGTTGCCATAAGGTATTCTCTGGCCATGGGCTTAGTAGCTGGAGCCTTTTTGTGAAGTGTAGTTGTTTCTGTTTACTTGTAAGTAACCCTTAAGGCTGCACCTTTTGTTTCTAAAATTGCATTTTAAGTTATAGTAAGTGACTTGCAGATGAACTGGACATTCATTTCTGAATAATGCATGTCTTTTGAGCATATATTTCACATAGGCTCATGAAAGCTGCCATGAAATGTCAAATTAGTAAACGTTTTAAATGCCAGAATATATAAATTCAAAATGTTTGTATTGTACACATTTAAAGGGTTTTCTGAAGAGTATTTCTGTTTTTGGTGTGGTGATGTCTCTAAAAATACTCTTGCCTTTCAATTTCTGTGGTATGGTGGTGTGCATTATTGCTGTAAATATCTGTGTTTCCTCTGCCTGTTGTTTCTCCTCTGTCTTTGATTACATTAAAGACATTGTTGTCATGTAATTATGTAATGTTTTTAGGTCAGTATTAATTCTTAAAGTAAATAAGAACACTTAAAACAGCCAGAATATTTGTTGTAGTGATTTTATTTACCATCTTAGTGACACCAATTGCAATAATAAATCGGCTTGGGCATACAGGAAAATCTACAGGAATTTCACCAAGGTTTTACAGGGAAAATACAGGAAAAATGAGGGTCTGCTACAGGAAAATGCTTTGGCCGATCTGGGAGCACTGTTCAGATGGCTTGGATAAGATTTAAACCACAGTAAGTTATTTTATTTAACCTGTGATCACTTCAATTTATATCCACTAGTGAGGTCACTTTCATATATATCTACTCTGCTGCCAGCTGTACACGCACAGTTTGCACTTTTAAACTGTGCCTGCATGATTTTCTCTGTCTGTACTGTAGTTAACCTTGTGCTAGGAATCCTGAAACTAACCAGTCCATGTTTTAGACTTATTGTAATAATTAAAAATAAACTGATGATTAAGGAGACTGTTCTGTGAGCCAAAAATATATTATCAGCAGATGAGAGCTCCTCTGGATTAATAAACGGAAGACCTCTACAGGAAATTGTTCTTGTTTATCTATCTATCTATCTATCTATCTATCTATCTATCTATCTATCTATCTATCTATCTATCTATTTCTCTGTCTATCTATACATCAATCATCTATCTATATGTTCAGCATCAGGAATTTGCTTGGCTCTTCCACTCCCACTTTGGCTTTACTCACACCATATAGTTACTGCCTAGAGTCTGTCTCCACCTACAAATACTCAGTTTCTATTTGGACCACCACCTTGACTACTCTGGGCACATCTCCCAGGTACTGTAGTAGCCAAGTCTTACACCAATCTTAGCACCCTATATGGAGTAAAGGGATGCCTCCATCGCAAAATCAGAAAACAGATTGTAGAACAATCCATCCTTCGCCTATTAGACTATGGGAACACAGTCCACTCAGGAGCTACCTCCACCTCACTTGGAAAAATCAACACTCTGTTCAATGTATTATGTCGATTCTCCCAGGGCTGCCCCCCTTCCCACTGCTGCAGTATCTACAATGAGCCAGGATGGTCCCCACCTCCCGTGAGAAAAATGATGCATAACACCCTTTAGGATGCCAAGTACCAGACCGGAAAACTGCCCAGATATCTATCTGAGCACCTCTCCCCCACAGCAAACATTATCTATCTGCTCAGATCCAAGGCAGGCCACCACCTCCACATCCCATGGCACAAGCACAACCTAGACCAAGCCTCCATCAACTACAGGCTTCCAAATGTCAGGAACAATCTCCCACCCAATGTCACTTCCCCCGCCCTCACATCAAGTTAGGCTCTGATCAAGTCCCACTATGAATCCCTGACTTCCTGTCCCTAATATCAAGCCCCCACTGGAGCCTTTCTAATTCATCTAACTAATGCATATCATATTAACCCAGTGATGTATATTGCACTAACTGCTGTGACCTTCTGTGGGACAGATATAGGTCTACCTTTTTTTTTTTCCCAGGGCTTACTCTGTTATGTTGCTACAATGTACTGTACCAGGACATTCTGATTACTATGTACTTGCTTAATTTGTGCATTGGACTGCATAATGTATGTAATGTATGAATGCTGTAAGATTCCTTTCTGTCCCCCCTCCCCCCCCCAGGTCGCAGCTGGAAACAAGCCCTGGGTTCTATGTGCTTGTGTGGTAAAATATGCTTAAGTAAATAAATAAATACTTCTTAAAAAGATCTTCCAATCTAAATTTTCACAAGGCAGTATGGGCTACAAATCATAAGCACAGAAATGTTGAAGTTGTTGGCAGAAAAAGGGCAACTGGCACATCTTAACTGCCCAGTCCTACCTCTCTAATGTTAAATGTGAGAGCAGCCCTAGTGGCTCTTCACTCTCCCAATGCTCTATTCTCTTTTGATAATGTCTTTAACAGGCCCATGTATCAGTCCGACCAATGTTTAAATCCCCCACTGTTTTCACACAGACCACTTCTTTTGGTAGTTTATTCTACCTCTCCACCATCCTTTCTGTGAAACAATACTTCCTGCCATCCCTCTTAAATTTGCCCCCCCCCACGAGCTTCATGGAGTTACCACTAGTGCTTGTGTTCCCACTCAGCATGAACAGTTCCCCATCATCCACCTTGTTCACCCTGTGTAGGTACGTATTTGTATGTCTTAATCATGTCCTCCCCCCAAGCATGTTCATGTTTAGATCCTTCAACTTCTTCTCGTAAGTTCTTTCCTGCTGTCCCTGGGTCATCGTAGTTACCCTCCTCTGCACTGCCACAACTCTGTACCTGCCCTTCCTTAAATTCAGTCCCCAAAACTATATAAAGTAGAGGAGTTTTCCCAGTGTCATGGTCAACATTCCCTTGTCAAAAAAAAAAAGACTTCCATGTAAACCACCACCCAGGATGTGCCTAGAAACAAGCTATCACAGCTTAGTGTGCCTTTGCTGGTCAAACGTAATAAATACAATTAAAAAATAAATCTAAATCCTGGAATCTGAGTACAATACCATGTGGTATGTATTGTGTACAGTGAACAGTATCTATTACATCATAATTCTTCAGTGATGAAATAAACGTTTGCTTCCTTCATTTTTATGACTGTGAGCATAGCCCAGCAGGCGTTCTGCATCAGAAAAGAGCTGATGTCATTTTTGCTACCAAACAACATGATAGAGTGTTAAATATAGATTCCTCCGCTGAAGCCTTATTACTCAATCAATCAATCAATCAAACTTTATTGAACCAGGCATAAACACCGTTGAGCAAGCTCATTTTCAAGGTGGTCCTGGGAATTAATACAGTTAACAGACAAAGATAGGGTTGACAAGCCAAAGGAATAGTACATGTAGAGGATTGTTCAGGCCTCTACGTACATAGGTAACACAGTTGCAAGGTCATAGCTAGTAGGCCTAAGCATACATAGCTAACATGGGTGATACAGCTACAGCGTCATAACTAGAAGACTTGAGAGGTAAAAATTGAATACTTAGGTATACATCAATATAAGGCAGCTATTAACTTATAAGAAAGAATATGCAGAGAGGGAAAAAAAGAGGGGAATGTATATGAAGCGGGGGGGAGGACAGGGGGAAGAGGAGAGAGACTAATAAGTGTTAGGTGCCCCCTAACAGGGGTGTGAAGTTGAGTGGGTTACAGTGATGTCAGATTCATGGACGATACTAGGGGCTACTGGTACATGGTCACTTGAAACAGCTACAGGTTTCCTTAAGGTATTCAGCTATTAGTGCTTTGAAAGTGAACGGACTGGGAAGGGAACAGAGTTTAAGTGAGCTTTGCATTGCGTTCCATAAGACGGGAAGGAGAAGTTGATTGCAGCCACTCCATGGGTTGTTTTTACTCTGGGTATCTGGAAACAGAGTAAGGAGAAGCGTCTTAACACGTAAGATCCCTTGGCACATTAAAAGAAGCTTGAGATGTAGGCAGGGAGTTTGTCAGTCAAGGCTCTGAAGAACTGAAGAAGAGCGTTCCTTTTCCCCCTTGTTGAGAGAGAGAGGACCATCCCATCTCATGGTACAGTATGCAATGGTGGGTGAGAGAGGGCAGGTTTAGGATGAACCTTAAGGCCCGGTGGTAGAGTGTGTCAAGTTTGTGGAGCACAGTTGATGGGCAATGGTTGTAGAGAAAGTCAGCATAGTCCAGTAAGGGTAGGAATGTGGATTGCACTAGTCTCTTCCTAGTTTCTTTGGTAAGTAGGTGCTTAATGCAGTAGAACATGCCTAACAGCTGCCTTAATTTTTTTGAGATCTCATTGAGATGGCATGGGAAGTTGAGCTTGTTGTCCAGCCACTACCCTAGATATCTGAAGGTATCTACTATTTCAAGGGGTTCACCTAAAAGTGTTAGAATCATATGCTTGTGTGTTGGACATTGGACCCAGGGCTGCCTTAGGTGAGAGGATCATGGCTTTGTTTTTTTTTTGCATTAAGTAGGAGCTTATGTTTGATCAGGTTATGTTGGAGAGAGATGAAATCTTGCTGTAGGTCCTCAAAGGCTGAATTCAAGGATGAGTTTGAGGTGTAAAGGACAGTATCATCTGGCAATAGGTGCACATTAGCAGTATGCAGTTATGCATCAAGGTTGGTAATATAAATTGATAACAGGATAGAACCCAAGATGAAGCCTTGGGGGACACCTCATGGAAGTGTTTTTAACAGGGACAAGTCACCTGAAGCTTTGACTTGTTGTAACCTTTTGGTAAGGTAGCTGGTGAACCATTTAATGGCAGTCTTATCAAGGCCGATATTGCACAGTGCATTAAGCATAATATTGTGGTCCACAGTATCAAAAGCCTTACTAAAGTCAAGAAAAAGGGAAAGCACATACTTCTTAGAATCCAGGGCAATTTGCCAATCTGTGGTTACTTTTGCAAGGGTAGATACTGTGCTGTGTTTGGCTGTAAGTCTGGACTGTGCAGGATTTAACAGTTTCTGTGACTCCAGGTATTCTCTAATGTGGGTGTTGATGATTTTTCCAATAGTTTTGACAGGGTAGATAATACGGAAATAGGTCTGCAATTGTTCAGGTCACTCTGATCCCCCAATTTGAACAAAGGTATAATATGTGCAGTTTTCCAAAGCACAGGTATCATGCCCTGCATCAGGGAGATGTTGAATAGGTGGGTGATGGGGGGCTGTTAAGTAGCAATGGCCCAATTTTAGGAAGTAGGGATCAATATTGTAGGCCCAGGCACTCTTTTTTGTATCCAATGACAATAGGAGGTCTTCTACTTGTTTAAACATAACTGTATGGAAGCTGAAGGAGGAAGGATGAGATCGGTTGAGGTTGAAGATAGCATTAGGGACAGCAGTGAGGTCCCTTGACGAGCTGATCTTGTTGATAGGCGAGGCATCGAAGACCAACCAAGCTGTAGCAAAGTGTTTGTTGAAACGGTCTAATATGGCAGATCTGTCTGTAAGGGTAGACACATTGGACACTATTTTGTGAGGAAGGGAGGCATCAGTAATATGTCCCTCAACTTCTTTGAGGATGCTCCAAAATTTGGCAGCATAGTTTTTGTTGTCTTCCAATGCAGCTTGGAAGTATTTAGATTTTATAGATCTAATTAATTTAGTGCAAGCGTTTCTAATGGTACGGAATGCTATCCAATTGGCCTCCATTTGGGATTTCCTTGCCCTTTTCTCCCAATAGTCTCTATCATTGAGATCTTTCTTCAGGATAGGACAGAACCAGCCAGGGGGGTCATTTCTTAGTCTTGATCAGCCTTGGGGGGAATGTTTGTCTATTAGGTCCTTTACAAGGCTATGGAAGATGTTAAATGCTTCAGTGAGTGAGGGGGCTAGGTAGAAGTCCTGCCATCTGATGTTACCCAGGACTCTCAGGAAGGCATTCTGGCAAAACCTTTTCAGGCATCTTTTCAGAATGCATTTGGAGGCAGACTTTAATAGGGGCAAATGTCTGATGCAGCCAATGGCACAGTGATCACAAAGGTCACTAAAGAAGACTCCAGTATGTGAGAAATTATGGGATTTGTTGACTAATATGAGATCTAGTAGGGAACTTCACTCAGGGTTTTTTCAATTAGGTCTGGTGACTGTAGGTGTTAATTGTGTCAGTCCACTTGTATCACAGAAGTTCCTTGAGCTTCTTAGAGCTCTCATCACTCCAATTTTGATTGAGGTCTCCCATTATGATACACTCGGTGTTAGTTGAGTTGATTAGGCTTTGGAGATGCAGTAGGAGGGCAAGGCCACCAGATGGCAGGTGGTAGCATACAGTAATAAGGACAGCTTGTTCATTAGAGAGGGCTATCTTTAGTTCTAGGCATTCAAATTCTTTGGCCTTAGAGGCACAGTCAACAACTGCGACAGATAATTTATTCTTAGCATATATTTACAACCTCCCTCCCTCCCCCGGTTGGTCTGTTGTATCGGTAGGTGCTGTAACCCAGTAAATTGATGACTTTGTCTGGGGTTGAAGCCTGTGTGTAGGAAGCTGTAGAGCACTGTTTTTCCTCTGACTTGAGGAGTTAATTGAGCCCACAGAAAGTTAACTCATTATCTTCTGGCAGTCTTTCTGTGTCAGATTACCAATGGATAGTACAGACATCATAGAAAGCTACTGGAAGTAGAATGGGTTAAACACTCCATGGAGCTTTCTGCATAACAAATAAGCTCTGCTGTTTCCCTAAGTCCCTATGAACACCTCATTAAGTCATTTGACACCACCATCCAAAAAGCAGTCATTCTGCTACTTTGAAGGACATTCCATAGCAAGAGCCCCAGTGTTGCCTGTTTCCAAATAATACACCAATTTAATTTTCTCAGGCAGGCAGTTCTGGGCTAGTGTTTATAGTCTACTGAATGTTCTTAACCTGCAATTTGTGTCTATAGGTGTTTACAACTGAATGATAGTAACCACATTTGCTTCACTTGCAAATAGGTAGGCATGTGTGTGTCTATTTTTTGTTTGGCTTAGGTTACACATAGAATCTGATCAGTTCATAACATGCTTATTGTGATTAAATGAACTGATAAATTGGGGCTTTGGTTTCTTTTACAAATTCATTTTTCCTGACCATGGATATACTAAAACAAAATTTCTCAACACACTGTTTAGAAATAAAGAGTTTAGCAGTAATTTAGTTGATGTGGTGTAAAAAGCTGCTCCCTGAAAAAATATCTGTTTTTTTGGGGGCTGCCACAAGTAGAATGGGACTTCATGGATGGGGTAGCTCATGGCAGCAGAAGAGGCATGATGGCATTAAAAGCTTAATGGTGTGGATGTAGAGGCACCAATATTTAAGCATGACTTTGGTAGAGGACTAAGTGTGACTTGGGGGTGGTGGAGTGAGTCTTGGTATTTTTAGCATAATGGTTTTCTGAAACTTCAGCCTTCAATGGGTTAGACTCTGCATCCATCTGTACAGTATGTCACAAAGCCAAATGCAGTGGGGTATGGGAAAACACCAGCTCACCAGACCCAGACCAGAGCTGTAAAATCTGGACTGGGCACAGCATGTGCAAATATTACTGATCCACTCACTCCAGATAATCTGGTCTGGCTTTTACCTATCTGGCCTGGTCCTGACGGTTCTGTTTTCAGTCATGTCAAGGAAGGGTTGAAAAACAAACTTGCAGGAGCAGATCAGATACATAAAAGTCAGACTGAATAGTGAAAACCAGAGTAACCGGACTAGCAGTATTTGTGCAAGTTGCACCCAGTATGGCCAGTTTGGATTTTTACAGAACTGCTGTGGTTCAGGTCGGTCAGTTCAGTTTTTAATCAATCAATCTTTATTTTATATTGAAAGGTATGTGAGCAAAAATGCCCATTTACACAAACATCTAGTTTAGCATAAAAGAGAATAGAACACCAGATTAAACAATTACATAGTAAAACACAGTATAAACAGGTCTAACATAAACAGGTCTAATAGAGAGTTCTTGAGGGATATACAGAAGAAAGGGGAAGCAAATAAATAACAGTGACACATTTACAGTATGGGATATAGTTGGAGGTGCAATTCAGGAACATGAACAGTTGGGTGATGTATCAAAAAGAAGAAGTGCAAGTCCTGCAGCACCCAGATCCTGCATGCAGATGAGCATTCTCACTGCGTAATCTGCCTAGGCCCCAAACACTGGGTCAAGGATTGTGCGCCCTGCCAATCCTTCAACCAGGCCACACAGATTAGGCACCAGAAAAAGCTCGAAGCCCACTTGCTGGAGAAGTGTCTAGCTTTGATGGAAAAGGAGCTGTGGAATCTGTGAGAAAAGTCTTCTTCTCCAATGACAGAACTCCAAAAGAAGGAAAAGGACAAGGAAAGGCACAGAGACTGAGATAGGTCTCCATCCACTTGGCAGTGACCATCAGGCACCACTGACACCAGAGGGGCCTCCACTTTGGTAAGTACCCCTACTGCCAGGTCTCCTACCACTCCAGGGGATCAGACCATGGCCTCCCTGCCTGCTCTACTCACATTGCAGTTGGGGCTCTTCTTGGATGATGGAACCCCTATTGTGCTCCTTAGGCACATACTGTATCTTCTCCAGGGTCTATCACCAGCAGCCATGTCAATAAGTCACTATCCAGCCCCACCGAGGAGTGCACGGTCACAGCCAGTAAACTAGACTCCAGCTCTGCTGTTGTCTGCATGGCCCAGACTGATACATTGGAAATTAGCTCTTCTGTTGTCTGCATTGCCACAGCCAATAAGTCACTCCCTGGTTCCATTGGGGACCACACAGCTGGGACTCTCCAGTCAGGGTCACAGTATTCCCTGACATTGAGTTAAGCCAGCTGCTGGACATGCAACAGTCTTTTGAGGGCTCCTCACTTCCACTGACACAACCAAACCCTCCGGGCTTGCCTGAAGATCAAGAACTGGAGGTGGGCACTAATATGGAGGTTCCCCCTCCTTTGCTGGGTCAGTCTCCTCCTGATTCACCCACTGGACCTATTATTAATCCCTTCGGGGACCTTTCGTCTGGACCTCCTCAACCCAAGCCCCCTTGAACAACAAGGTTCCACCATCTTGGACTCCGGCTCCACAGATGACAGTGGGTCTTCCATCAGGTTCTACTCACACTCCAATGCCAAGTGACCCTTCACTGGGTCAGGGTATATATGGCATTCCAGCCATTCCTCAAATGCTGGACGGCCTTCCATCAGACCCCCAGGCACAGAATCTTCCGGTGCTAGACATTCCTGTGCCTGATCCCATGCCAGCTCCATCGAATGTCCCTATGGGTCCGAAGCCTGTTCCTTCTGGACCTCCTGCAGGGCCTTCGGTCCCACCTCTTGCTGGGACTTCAGCTCCATCTCTGGCTGGACCTATGGGTAATATTCCAGGCTATCCACCCTCATAATACCCAATGTACCCTTCGCTGGGGTATCCAATGCCTCATCATCAACCACATTATGTACTGGGGTACCAGATGCTGGGCTATGTCTAATCAAGGGTATGCTCCTTCTAGCTTTCTCTACTCCTATAAGGCTCATGGATACCCTCAATAACAGATGCTGGGGTATTCATTATTCCAGCCTCCTCCTCCACCGCCTCCTCCTCAGCCTCAGTCTCTGCCTCCACAGCAGCCTCAGGCTGTTATCCAGGCAGGGTTTCAGACCCTGATTCAGGAGGCCAGAACTCAACTAGCCTCTGAGCTTGACCATCAGAAACCAGTGGCGGCCTCTACTCCCACCTCCTTTCCGATAAACCTGTCTTGTGGATTCCCACCTTTCTGGAGAAGGCTCTGCTAGACACCAGATCAGGGATAAACCCCAGGACACTCCTATAAAAAGGGTTCAGGTCCCTGCAGGTACTCTTTAGACTCTGACTCTGACTTGTCCTCCAGCTCTGGTACCCATACACCTATTGAGCTGAGCCTCAGCCTAAGGAGTCCTCAAAGTTCCCTCTGGACCCTTCCTTTGCAGAACTCCTTATAACTATACAAAATGCTGGTAGCTGGTCTATCCTGGAACAGGATTCAAAGCAGAAAAGTATTTCAGAGCATCTAGACATGACTGACACAGCTCCTATGCCCATACTGCCTTGGACTGGGCCCCATGAAGACCTGACATCCACTATCTGGCAACAGCCTTCCTCCAATCCATCTGTTAAAAAAAAGATAGACAGGGTGTACCAACCCCCAGATGGGGTCACACACTTTACTGGCCATCCTAATGCAGTCTCAGTTGTTATCATGGCTACCCACAGCCGGTCCTCTAAACCTAACATTTGAGCATGTCTCCTCCTGATAAGGATTCTAAGCAGCAGGACAGTTTCAGTCACAAGATCCTTTCCTCCTCCACTTGCACCCTCAGGTCCCTTAATTATGTGGCTCATACGGTTTCATATCAGAAAACTTCCCTGGCTGAGTCAAAGATGGAAGCTATCCAGGACCAGGAACTTAAGGCTGAGATTGCCAAGACAGTGAGAATGGCTAAAATCTTCTGTTGTCATGCCCTCCAGGCCACTTATGACACAGTAGACTCAGTTGCTTGCACTACAGCCACTGCTGTCTGCATTAGATGACATCTGTGGCTCAGGATTGCTGGCCTGGGACAAGATGTCCGGACCTCCATCCTGGATGCCCCTTTCAGGGGATCCATGTTATTCGCAGGTGACACTAAGGAAGGATATTATCACTGAATTGCATGACCAAGGTAAATCCATCCATGATGTCCGCTTCATGTACTGAGGGGGTTATAAAGGCAAACAGCCTTTTCTTTGGCAACAGAGATGCCAGACCAAAGAGGCCATTGCCAAATACCAGGCCAAATGCTGGTATCCAGCATCAGGAACTCCTACTCCCCTGCAAGTCCTAGAAACCCCCTGGAGGAGCTGCTGACTCTATCCCCTCAGCCTCCTGACTTGTTGGGGACCCCTTCTGCCTCCTCCAGATCCTCTAGGGGAACCAAGATTTGGCCTCCACCTTCCAGGGTCACAGGACATAACCATGGACTCTTGGATCCTTCAGGTAATAACAAGAGGTCACACCACAGAGTTCCTAGACAGGTCTCTGGACAACCTCCCAGGCCTCTCCCATTATCTTTCAAGGCACCTGTCTCTGATAGAGGACGAGATCCAGGCTGTTCAGCAAATGTCAGCCATAGAGCCCATGGCTCTGGCACAGATAGGAAGAGGGTACTACTTCCATTTCTTCCTAGTGCCCAAAAAGACAGGTGACCTAAGACTCATCTGGGTCCTCAGCATGCTCAACCTGTACGTCGAGTACAAGAGATTGTGTATGCTCACCATCCAGGGACTTCTACCCCTGTTCCACAGGAGCCATTGGTTTTGTGCGCTGGACATGCAGGATGCTTACCTGCACATCCCTGTCTTCCAGTCCCACTGCCACTTTCCTCCGTTTGCCTTCCAGGGGGAACATTACCAGTTCAAGGCTTTCCCTTTTGGCTATCCTCAGCACCTTTGGTTTTTACCAAGGGTCTAACAGTGGTGGCTGTGGTCCCATACTGCAGAGGGATCTTACTGTGCCTGTATCTGGATGATTGGCTTCTATCAGCCCCATCACAGAGCAGTCTGAAGGAGTCACTCTCCTTCACCTTGGACCTCTTTTCTAGACTTGGAATAACAGTCAATGATCCCAAGTCCCACCTCTCCTCTCCTAGTACCTACAATTCATTAGGGGTGGTGGTGGATACAGTCTAAGGCAAGGCCTTCCTCCCATAAGACAGAGGGGAGACCTTGCAGGAACAGGCCAGATTAGTGGCCAACTCACGCTGGACCACAGCCCAGTCAATTCTCCATCTTCTCAGGCTGATGGCAGCTACAATTCCTACAGTTCCTCTAGCCAGATTTCACATGAGGGTGAACCAATGGACTCTTTATGTCCAATGGGATCAGCGGCTGGATAACCTGGACCACGGAGTCCTAGTGTCTCGGTACATGAAGAAGGATCTTCTTTGGTGTCAGGAGTTGTCCAGCCTCTCCATGGGGGTTCCCCTTTCAACCCCCTGCTCCTACCATAACCCTTACAATGGATGCTTCATGTCAAGGCTGGGGAGCCCACCTAGGAGACCATCAAACCCAGGGAACATGGTCTCAGCTGAAAGCATCTCTACACATCAATGTGTTAGAAATGAGGGAAGTACTGTATGCCCTTCAGGCCTTCCAGCCTTTTCTATGTATGGGGACCCTCCTGATTCAGACTGACAATATGCCAGTGGTTTGGTACCTGAACAAACAGGGAGGCACCCACTCATACCCTCTACGCCGGGAGGTGATTCGAATGTGGTACTGGGCAGTTCAGCATGACCTTCGCCTGACTGCTGTCTATGTGCCAGATGTCAGCAACATTCTGGCAGACAGTCTCAGCCACACCACTGTCAGGGCTCAGAAGTGGGAGCTAAATCAAGAGGTGGTTGAATGCTTATTCGACCTGTGGGGTCGGCTAGAGATAGACCTCTTTATCTCCCCATCCAACACAGAACTACCCAATTTTTGCTCACTCCTTCCCAGGCATGGTGTTTTCTGGTGAGACACACTGTTTCTTTGCTGGACAGGGAGGTTCTTGTATGCCTTTCCTCCCTCCCCACTGCTTCTGAGGGTTCTCCTGAAGCTACAGACAGGAGGGGCTCACATGATTCTAATAGCCCCTCTTTGGCTTCATCAGATTTGGTTCCCTCTGCTTCAACAGCTATTGATGGAACCCCTAGTATCTCTGCCTCTCTGCCATGATCTTCTGACAGAGGAGCAGGGCATACTGGTGCACCTGGGCCTTAAATCCCTCCACCTGCATGTGTGGCACCTGTGGACTTATGTGAAATAACTCCCATTGTTATAATTTTTTTACAAAAATTGTCAGCTGGGCAGACGCATTTGTAAAAAATGAATTATGATAGTGAGACTTTTTGAAATGGTATTTGACTTATCATACTCATGCTTGTCTACCCACTTACTAAGTCTCCTACTTGTTTCTGTCCTTGTACTAACTAATTCCTGTTGCTTCATATCAAGGGGTTGTTGATTTTCATGTTGCGTGTGCCTGGGGTGGAGCAGCAATAAAAGATCATATGTGCAGTACCCTGAATAACACACTTACCCCAGTTTACTTTTACCTAATGCCCATTTTTAGGCCTTGTACAGTAAGATCTTCCTTCAAGAGAACAACTTGTAATGAAATGTGCAAGCTTTACATTGACATTTAGGTATATTCACTTTTATATTATACTAATTATGTGTGTGAACTGTAAAACAATGTCTAAAAAAATCAATTAAACACATCAAATGTCTTCAAAAACAAGTCTCAACAATGGCCCAGATATTCAAAAGGGTTGCACATGGCACAACAGTGTTGCACCATGCACAACCCACTGATGTGCCCTGGCGCGATATTCGAGGGAAAGGAGTCGCGCGCTGATCGATGCACTGGAGTGCATCAGTAATGTATGCAGGCTGGGCCAGGCGTGCCCATGCATAACCTGCACAGCCTGATATTCAGCCGGGATGTGCAGAGTCATGCATCGCCAACCCCTACCTGCACCTGCACAAGTTAAGCCCAAAAAAGAACAGTGATGGCCACCCACAGGTGACTGCGCGTGCAGGGCACAACATGGCAGCTGCCACCTGTGGGTGGCCACCGAGTTCTGCTGCACCTGGCAGCGCCCCCATGCCCCATCATGGGCATCCTTTTAGCTAAATCCCCCCATCTATATCCCTGGTGGTCCAGTGGACCACACTCTGCCCAATCGCGGGCATCTGTAAATCATAAAATAGTCCTATTACCCTGGTGGTCTAATGTACCCCCTGCCCACCTGCCAACTAAGCCCCACCACCCCGCTCCCCCCAGTCGGCCGGCGGGCGGCAGCACCCCACCTGCCTGCTGCCCTGCCACCCATCTTCTGACAGCTCGGTGGGTTGCACGCCCACTGGTTCTGGCGTGATCAATGGGCATGCAGCCCTTACCGTACTACTCAGTCAGATATGAATAGATTCCATTCACATATCGCGACCTAATATGTATTATGGGCTACATGCCCACTAACTCACGCTGTGAACCAATCGTACACGACTATCGTTCAGGGCGGGCGGCGGCAGGCGGGTGGGGTGTTGCTACCGCCGGATGACCTGGGGAGCTGGGCTGCAGGGCCTGTGGGCAGCTGGGGGTGGGGCACCAGACCACCAGGGTAATAGGACTATTTTATGATTTACGGATGCCTGCGACTGGGCAGCGATCAGTCCTCTGGACCACTAGGGATATTGGATGAGGGGAGGGTTATAATACCGATGCCTGTGATTGGGCAGAATGCGGTCCACTGGACCACCAGGGATATAGGACGGGGGCTTATTCTTGTAGACAAATGCCCATGATCAGGCTGCAGGGGGCATCGGTCCCCGACGGCTGCTGCCTGGCACTGCGCCAGGTGCAAGTCGTCAGGGATCGGTGCACCTGCATGCTAATGGGATGCAAATGGAGCCATAATGACATGCAAATTATCTGTGCAGCCCCCCTGCAGGCACAACACAAGACTCACAGCTAGCCCAACATTCCAAGTCCCCCTCTGTAGAACATCCCTAGGGCAAAGATCCTTCCGCTACTGGGCCCCTTGCTGGCTCAATGCGCTACCTCCTCCACTCACCCTGACCAACAGCGTCTCACTGTTCAAGATGGGACTCAAAGCCCATCTACTTCAGAGTGCAAAATGTGTCTGTAGCTAACGATGCCTACCCAACTGTGCTACCTCACCCCCCACTTCTCCTGACACAGGGTCTCTATTGACCCCATGAAGCTGCCACCGACTTGTCTCTGTCTAAAGGTTTACAAGAATGCTACTTACTACCTCACTGTTTTCTAAAGTTTAAGCCTGGACTGCTTGGTCAGTACATGTGACTGTAAATACTGCCTGTTCATGTTTTGTGCATGTTCTGTATTTGTTTACCCTCCACCCCCTGTAAGCTGACGTGGAGCCTTTGCAAAAGAGTCTGTGACTCAAAGGTTTGTAATTCCGATTGTACTCAATAAACAAATAAACAATAAACAAATAAACAAATGGTCCCATGTGCACTTTGCATAAACTATGGCCCCATTTGCATGTCCCCTTTTGAATATCACAGGTGCTGTGCATGGCAGAATGGCACTGGTGCTAGCGCATCTCCATGCTCCACTCTGGCCACTTGCACTGGCGCAGTGCCACTGCACCATGCACAGTGGGGGTGGCCAGGGTGCGATATTCAAAGCTGCTGCACCATAGCGCAGCTCCGTTGAATATCACCCAGGCCACACCCCTGCGCAACAAAGTTGAGCTGTGCCCAGGCTTGCACCACAGCCTGGCGCAGTTTGAATATCCGGGCCAATGTGTTTATCTTCCACCTTGTCACAACTTACAGTTGTCTCAGCAGTGTTTGCAATTAAGGTACAGTACCTAATACTTTCACGTATATGATGGTCCAGTTCTGTTGAGCTGATTGCTATAACAGTTCATAGACTAAAATGTGAAACATATAGGTAAATGTAATACAGATGGTGGCATTATTTTTATGTCTGCCCTTTCTCAATGTGCCATACTTTGACTCAGTTAGTATATGCAGCAGCAATTCATGTTTATGTTTAAGCCCATGAAACACCCTTATCTAGTTAATGCATTTACAGTTGTAGTGGCTCTGCCAGAGTTTGTTTTTAAAGTATTGAAATTAGGAAATGTAGAATTCATTGTAGGTTTTTTCATAAACATATATGGTGTTCCAAAACCAAATCTAATGGGACTTTAGATTTCCCTGTCAGAATCCAAATTGCAGATGTACTGTACATCTGAATCTAATTCAAGGGTTACAACCCACTCCATCCCTGCCCAACAGTGAAAATGAATCCAAGAATCAGGGTTATATACAGGTCACTTAACTTGGACAGACCTTTACAGAAAAGGGATATATGATCCCAGACTGCCTGTAGTGTACATACCAATGAACACAAAATCACTGTATTTGAGGTGCAGGAGCACTGGCAATTAAGGATGTGAGGGTTACACTTTCTGATTCTGACAGGCCAGGCCAAGTCAGACCAGGAAAACTAACCAGAACCAGAAATGTAATATATAGTAAAAGAAATATGGTGCAATTAATACAAAAATACAAGAGTAATATTACACAGCAGGTCTGGATTTGCTGCATTATAAAAGGCAATGTAAAAAGGGCAGCAGGAACTAGTGGCTTTATTTTCTCCTCAGTGTGTTTCATTCTACCCACCCCGCTCCACTGGTACATTTACAAAGGTGTCGTTTTTTGGCCTGATCAGTCCAATGGATGAAATTCTTGTAAGGCAAGAATGAAAAATTTGCACAGAGCAGACACAGGCAGTAACTGAAGAACAATACATGCACCTGGTATCTAACATAGAGGATAGCATAGGCGTAATCATACACAAGGTAGTTGTAGGATTGAAAGGTTTCTGTGGTAACCTGCAACCTCGAGAGCGCAGCTCAAGAAGTCTGTTACCATGAAAATCTTGAGACCATAAAACTGCCTTGTCTGTGTATGAGTACTGTTACACAATCTTTTATAGTGTATGGACAATCATAGTTTGACTCCAGTGTCCCATTAAAAGCCAAAAAATAACTTACTAAGGTGCGGTTCCTTAAGCGCCATTCACTTCCTGGCCAGATCTCATCGAGGCGGCTTGGTTCAACGTGCATGCATGTTTGATCTTGTTGTGCTGCACTAGTGATGTACTCAGTGCAGCACAACAAGGTTGTGATGTAGCCAAGGCAGCACAACAACACTGTTCCAGGCATGGATCTTCATGCGGAACAGCATTCTACCATACACTATAGTGACAAGAAGACTTACAGAGTTGTCAGTCCTGCAGTGGCAAAAACAAATCAATGATGCAGAAAATGAAGCCAAGCCATTTAAGGAATAATGGTATGTGTATATACAGTAGATATAAACACAACAAAATCAATGAAATGTAGTCATACTGATTAATGAGCATTTGTCGATACCAAACATGTTTGCTTGCATACTGTTACAAGTTAGAACATCTGAATCATGAGGCTGCGGACAGACTTTTCTTCCCCAGCAGTTATTGTCTAGAGGACTTTGGGTTCCACCAAGCTAAGGGGTATACAGCTGAAAAAATGGTGAACAGAATAAAGAATATCTTGATAAGTTTACAGTTTCTTCATAAAGTCCTTGTTTTTTGACATTTTAACCTCAAATTTCAATGTAGTTTTTTTATGACCCCTCATTATGATCAAGACAAGGGAACTTTTTAAAATGCCATCCACAAGGTGATTTTGCAGAGCATCTGTAAAAACATGTTTTAGAGGGAATTTGAAATAGGGCACCTGTCATGTTCATGAGGTGCGATAACAAAAGGGCTATGTTGAAAAATTGGAGCCAAAATTTGCAAAAATCCCACAGCTATGAATAAATGGAAAAATTCAGTGTTTCTTCATAACCTAATTTTTTTGTAATTTTAATCCCACATTTTTAACATAGTCTTTTTATGACCTTGCCTCATTATCAAGACAGGTAGACTTTTTTAAATCCCATCTGAAAAATCATTTTGCAAATCAACTGCAGAAACATGTTTCAGAGAGGATTTGAAAAGTGACTCCTGTCATGTTCATGAGGTGGGGTAACATAAGGCATATGTTGAAAATTTGTGGCCAAAATTTGCAAAAATCACAAAGTTATGCACAAATACTGACAAAATACAACATTTTTTCATAACTTTATTTTTTGATACTTTGACCCCAAATTTCCAGCATAGTCTTTTTTATGATCCCACCTTATGACCAAGGGAGGTGTAATTTTTAAAATCCCACCCAAAAGGTGATCTCGACAAGAGACTGGGAAACCATGTTTCTAAGGGGATTTAAATAATTACACCTCCTTTATTCACAAGGTGGGGTAAAAAAGGCTATGTTGAAAAATTGGGGCAAACATGTTAAAACTTGGCAAAGTTATGAATAAAACTTCAAAACGTATTTAAAAAGCCAATTACCAGGCTTACCTTGGTTTCAGTCATTTTGCACTCAGCATTGGTAGCAGCAGGGTGTTCACGGGTCAACTGGATAGGTAAGTGAGGAGTACGGGGGAGGGGTTTCTGGGGTGATGGATGCTGAAAGGGGAATCAGGTGGAGGTAGTGGGGGTTGGACAATCCAGGGAGGAGCAGAACACATTGACGGGCTTTCTTTTTTTCATGTTTAAAAAAGTAAAGAGGATGACATGGGGTATTTTTCTTCATTGGAGAGATGGACAATGGGGATTGGGCATCCCAGTGTCAGTGTGTTTGTTGGCGGCATTGAGGGTGGGAAGGCAAGTGACACATCCTGTTTGGGGGTCAACCAGCACTAAGGGCAGGTAGCCTTGTGTCAGACTGTGTTAGTAGGGTTTTGAATGCTGGATCCGGTGGGAGGGGTGATGCCAGTGGCAGAGTTATAGACCCACCGCTGATCACATTGTGAAAGTTAGGTTTGGAAGAAGGGGAGATACCTGCAGTGGAGCTGAGCACCTGCCACTGGTCATCTTTTGACAGCTGGGTTGGGCAGGAGAGGGGATACTGACAGTGAGGTTAAGCACCCACCACCATGGATGACCTAGACATTTGACTAAGTTTCTGACTTCCTTGGATCCACAGTAAGTATCCAAGATATCAGTGGATCTGACCTGGATCCAGTGGATCCGACCATCAGATCCAATTATCAAAGCTTCGATCTGGTCTCAGATTCACAGCTATCAGACTATGGATCTGGAATCTAGCTTTTTTCAGATCCTAGGTTAGATAGTAGCACTGTCCAATGGAGGGTGGTCAGATCCATAAAAGCACTAGTCGAGCACCACCAAAGCAAGGATTTGTTGAAGCTGGTTCACCGTTATCTAGCAGTGCATAGTTCTGCAAATTCCATGTGACATTGGTGTTGCATGTATGATCTCCTTTCACTTTCCCAGTCATTCTACCATGTAATATGTCAAGTTCCACCAAGTATGGTGACCAGTATCAAGGAGTGCTGAGGCACTTTCTCCTTCTATAGAAACTTCCACAGATTGGCCATTGTACTCATAGGTGTGCAGAAATGAGTAGCTTGCTGATACTCTGGTTCTTGTCTGAGGATTGGTAGGCAAATAAATTTAATGTGTGTATGTAAAGCAGTGAACATTTACTAATTCAACCCTGTCACTGTACCTGAAAGTTTTACCATAATGGACCCTTCATCTGTCACTTGACATTTCAACTCGTAATCCATCTGCAAGTATTACTGAAGTTCATTCCGCAGGTGGTTAAGGGCCTTGCGTATATTAATAGCACTGTATCCCCCTTCTATAACAGTGGTACAAAGCAATGCCATTCCCTTGTACTGCCCTTTTGATGTTTGTGCACTGAATCACTGCTGACGTCAGTGTGATACCGCTGCCTTACTGACTCACAGTGGTTGAAGGCCCTGGGTCATTAACTTCTGTGGGGATTAATTACCCAAAGATGTTAGGTTGAACTAAGTTGCCTCCACCCATGGAAACTAAGTGGGCTGGGTCCCAAACTAGTACTGTCTCCTTGGAAACTGTATAAACCAGCTATGATCCCCACTGGTACAGCTCTCCCAGTTCTTACACAGTGCAATCATAGTTGGTCCCTACAGTAACTTAACACTTGACAAATATTAAGATGGACAGCCAGTAATTCAAACAAGTATAAAATGGATTTATTGAGGTAAGGAATGAGCTACTAAGGATAAGATATTGCAAGGGTTAAGCCAACATGAAATATGTAAGCAAGCAATGCCTTAGCAATTGCTAGCTCATGTTCAGTACAGCCTACCACAAACAACCAACACAATCCCCTGTTTGAGTACACTGTCTGGGCCTCTACCCCACTCTCTACTGGTACTACTATATCTCCATGTCACTAGAGAGCTCTGAGTGGCATTGTTGATTAGAATGGTGGCTCATGCTCCTGCAGGCCATCACCAGGCATTGTTAATGGTGGATCCTGCTCCTTTGTGGTACAGTTGCTGTGCAAGCTGATCTGACCCGAGTGAATAAAATCTTTTAGTTTCTGTCGCTGATCTCTCTCTGTATCTTTTTGTCACTGTCTCTCTCTCTCTCTCTCTGTCTCTCTCTCTCATTAATGACTGTAAAGCAGATCGCTCAGTGCTCCATACTTATGGGTAAGAGTTCAGGGTTGTCAATCAGGTCACAAAAGTCCTGCATTAAGCAGCTCCTCCTTAGCGGCTGAGATGGCATACTTCTCCCTCTCACCAATATCTGCTTGGTGCTGGATTGCTCCCACAGATGGTAGGTCTTTCTTCAGATGGACTAGAATGCACCCACCAAACTGAGCATGCTCTATGTAGCAAAACCTGAACCAACAGCCTCCCCATTGGCCAAGGTCAGATGTCAGTCACAGGAAAGGGCTGGTCAGTTAGCACCTTGATACCTGATTGGTCATCTCAGGTGGAATAATGAACCTTTCTGTAGCCCATGAGTCCTCTTGTACCTTTGGAGTAAGCTCTGCTGGTTTCTTATCTGGACTGAAGGTGAAAAAGATAGTGGCAGCCATCGGTTTCACAGGCATAATCTCTTAAAGTCCTATTTAACAGCACTGGCCCTTTGAAGCTCACCTTGTGCCCAATCTCATGTTCTACTTGGGCAAATGATAGAGTCAGGTTGATTATGGCTGCAGTTCAGTGGGATCCCCACACATCATTAGCGTCAGTTATGCTCATCTGCGGCACCAGTGAACATCCATTTGATGCTTTTCCACAACAACCAGTTCTACTAGCACAGCAGGTGCTGAAGAAGTAGCACTTTTCTTCACTCAGTCCATGACCCCCACTGATACAGTCCATAGTGTCTTGATGTCATGAGGAGCATGGAAGTGTTCACAGCACAAATGTGCTCCATACTTAATAAAATAAGTATGCCCCCATGATGAAGGCTACACCGTACCCTGGCTGAGTGTTTGACATCCACATCAAGATTACATTCACAGTCAAGTAACATATATACAAACTGTAAGAACAAAAAAAAATTCTGGCCAGAGCCGATAGGGCTACACCTGAGGAATCTGGGGTAAAAATATTGTAAATGACCAAAGTTACAAGCCTGCATTTGCAAAATGTAATGTAAGTTCATAAATTTGTTGTTGTGTAATAGTTTTATACCAAATTTTCAGCATAGCCTTGCTATGACCCTGTCTTATGAAGACAGGTAAACTAAATGTTCAACTCCTGGCTTAAAGGTGATTTTGCACAGGGACTGAACTCACGAGCCTACATTCACAAAATGCTATGTAGGCTCATAACTTTGTTGTTTTTGCTAATATTTTTACACCAGATTACCAACATAGCCTTCTTATGACACCCACTTCATGAATAAGGGCAGAGAAAATTTTCAACTCCTGTCCAGAAGGTGATTTCACACAGGGACCATGAAATCACCTTTCGGGACAGTGCAATTTTTCATGAGGTGTGGTCCCAAAGAAGGCATGTTGCCACAAGTTATGATACTAAGTTCAGAACCCCATTGAAATACATTGAACTGCATACCTGTGTCTTCAGTCCAGAGAGGATTATGATGTTGTATCTCCGATGGGTAAGTAAGGGCTTGGGGGGATGCAAGATGGTGGGTGCTGAGTGGGAGGGTCTAGTGGGTGGGGGGGCAGAAATGGCTGCAAAAGACATCGATGGACTTTTTTTTTTTACAGGTGAAAAGGTAAACAAAAATCAGAACCAAGGATCCACAATGCGACACTGAGTTGGGCACCCCAGTGTCACAGTTATATTTAAGGGGGTAGGGGATGGTGCTGAGAGGAGGGTTGGGTGGGGAGAAAAATTCTTAAAGAAAAAAGGACCGGCATCAGGAGAGAACACAATCATGACACTGGGAGATTTGGCACCCCAGGGTCATTGCTATGTTTCTGGGGAGAGGGTGCTGAGAGGAAGGGTCAGGTGGGGGAGGATTTTTCTAATAAAAAAATAAAATAAATGAAATAGGCAGTCACGGTGGAGATGGCCGCCGCATGCTACTGTGCATGTGCAACTGCTAGCGCATGCGCAGTAGAGTGCAGTGGCCATCTTGGACATGATGGAGTGTTTCAAGTTCTGCCATGACCACCAGCACTGTAAAATAGTGCAGTGCTATGTCGATAGGAACAACATGAGCAGACTGCTTCACCGAGGAATACAAAGTCCTTTTTCTCACAGCAAGAGGTCTGCAGGGCTCCACCAACTGCAGCTCTAAAAAGTGCTGTATCAGTGTGTGGCCTGAAAACAAAACAAAAAGGTAACAGAGTTAGAATCAACATTTCAACCATAGGTCTTCTGTAGGAGTTATTTATAAAGGGAAACTAGCAAAGTTAATCTAAGTTAACATATACTGTATACAGCAGATCTTTAGCAGTCATTCTAGACAACTGCATCCTACCTAGCATAAGTCACTATGGCTCTGACATCCTAGGTAACTCCTTCCTGATCTAGGAGAGTTAGTAAAATAGTAACCCATATTACTACATTACTCAGGGCACTAACAAAGGTGAGCTGCCATAACGTAACTACCTCTATACACTACATGTAGGGACAGGTCAGTGGAGGTACCACGTGAGCCATATGTTAAAAAAAAATATTTTCTTGATAAATTATATTGCTGTTGTTTTTAATTGTTACTTCTTTTATATTTATTATATATTATGTTATGTTTGTTAAATGTTGTTTTGTGATGTTATTGTGTATTGTAAACATCTTGACTGTATTCAGTCCCCGGGTCGAACATGAAAACGGGCCTTTGGCTCATTGTACTTACCTGGTAAACAAATGTTGAAAATAAAAAATAAAAAAAATAAAATTTAAGGATAGGCTTATATTATCTATCAGAGCAATGAAGAGGCAGGCCACATTTTCCTCAGACTCTGGGTTCATGACTTCTGTTTCCTCAACTTCTGAAGGAGCATCCTTATTTGTTTTCTCTGTGGCAGTATCTTTGGGCACTGGCCTTTTATCCAGTGGCATAAATGGTTTTGTGTTAGGATTTGACTAGGTCCCACGTGGATCAGAGTCCTCAAGAAGCATCCTGTATAGGTGTATGGTTATACTAGCAAAGAAACTACAGTAGGCAGATTCATGAAAGACTAGTATCTCACCCTCTTTATTTCTTCCTTCCTGTCCTGATCTTCTCTCTGAGTATTATATTGGGATTCAATGGATACTTGTTTGGATTGCTGTCTGCAGGTAACAGCTCTAATTACTGATGGTTTGATCAGCTCTGTATCTGCAAAATTCCTATCAGGTATCAGTTATCAAATTGGTAACAAATTATTTATTTTAATCATTGTGGGCCATCTGGAACATCCTTCTGGCTACACTTTGTGCACTGGCAGATTCTCAAGTTGCTTTAGTACTACATAGGAGGTATCACCACAACCATTAATTTTTTTCTGTTTGCCAGAGAACACTAAATTCCTCAGAAGGAGTCTATATCCAAGCAACAACTTCTGAACTCTGACTTTTTTATCATAACATTCTTTGGCAGCTTGATTCCTTTTGGTGTTAATAGCTGGAATTAAGTCATAAATAACAGTCAATTTACATCACGTTTTGTACATTTTGCAGATATACCTATGGATGGGTGCCATCAGAGGGGACTCTGAAGCATAACTCAGCAAGCTATCTGGTTTCTTGCCCAAGCATAAGATAATAGTGTGAAAAACCAATGTGTCATTTTAAGTATGATTGCAGGTGTGCACCAGGGTACTGAGTTGCTGACATATCTGGCCTTCTGGTTGAGTTCCAAGGTTCCCAATATGCTCAACTGAGTTTGAATAAACTGTTCAGTGTGAGGATTACCTTGAGGGTGATAGGTTGGTGTTATAGACCTTTGTGCACTCCACAGAGACAATTCCTTTAAAAGCTTATTTTCAAAATCTCACCCCTTCGCCGAATGAATCCACTGTGGGACTTCATAATGCACAATAACCAATTAACTTTACTACTGCTCAGCTCTAGGCTGAGAAAATTAGTGCATATACTGTAAGCTTCATTGGTGCACTGGTTATAATGTAGGACAGAGGGGCTACCCTTGTTAGTAGCTTTTTCCTCTGAATGCATTGCTTGCAGTACCTCTCAAACTCTGTTCCCATCCTAGACAAATAGAATCTAGCACAGCCCAAGTCCAAGGTACATTCACATCTCAGATGTCCTATATCACTGTGTAATGTGCACATCAGTTTTTTTTCAACTGAGCTGACAGCAAGAAATGCTGTTTGAGGAATTTGGTCATGGAACCTATTGATAGAGAAGATTCCCATTCAGTTTGAGTTTGTTTGAGTCCTGAAGGAACAATTGGGTGTCTGTATGATTCAGCAATACTTGGGGGATATATGCCATCCTTTCTTTGAAGCACGAAAAATATTTCTAAATCTGAATTAATTCCCCTGTTCCCTCTACAAGCCTGCTTGGATCAGTCTTGGAAAAGAGGTCATGTCTATGGTGGTAAAATTGCAGTATGCTTGGGGAAAGCAATCTGTTCCAAGGTGTCCACCAAACCTTTGGGCTTAGCAATGGAGACTCTTATCTGAATCATATTGTTTGCACAATGCTTTCACTGCAATCCCTGGAATGGGAATCAGTTCATTAGTATCACTGGAATCTCTAGGTGGTCAGTGAGATAACGTGCCTACATCCACACAGTTCAAAACTGGCCTTTATGCCACACTTTAATCACAAGTGGGCATGGCTGGCAGTCAACAGTGCCTAGCTGCATCCAGCTAAGCTGGTATTTTCACATAATTCAACAAGTTATATTCTATCTCTTTATTGTTTTTGCCAGATAGATATGCAGATGCCTTGGGCAGAACTGTTTTTTTTAGCCCTGTCCCTATGCAGCACTGGCCAGCCACCAACCTCCTTCCTTTAGTGTCCTTCATCCTGTCTCCTCCATCTATAGCTGGCACAGTAGGGTGGATCAGGGAGCCCTGGACAGGGCTTACTAGCCCAGTTCCCCCTCTATTTTCCACCTAATTTATGCCCTGGAGCCATGGCAAACACAGAAGCACATATGCATGGAGGCATGCATGTGCTCTAGAACCTCCAGCCCTGCTCCACCCACCCAGCATACAGAAAATCCCTGAACATCGGCGCTACCACCAGATCTCCACCAGGTGGTTGCCAAGAGCCAGGAATCTCCACCTTTCCAATCAGGGTGAGGACAGCTGCAAGGTGGCAGCTTGATTCTCTCATAGCCCTTCCCCATCAATACTTGGCAACCCAGGCTTGTCACTGAACTCAGGTCACCAGCATGGGAGAGGTGCGGCACAAGGTGCCACAGCCCTCTGTGCCACCAGACCAGTACAAGTTACTTTCTGTTTTGATAGTTTTCCAGACCCCATATCAGTAGTCATGAAATTTGTTAATGATATTCTTCTTTAACACTAAGCACTCAAGTTTATGAATAGTTAATTTCACAGGGTGTCAAAATTCTGCTGACAAATGCCAAGGGTGATATAGCTTCAGGGTACTGTTAGTATAGCACAGTTCCAAGTCTGCTGAATCTGGCATCAGTATGTAAAATATAGGAGCTTGTTGGATCAGCATTTGCCAGCACTGGGACATGGGTCAGTGTATGATTTCTCTAAATTTTGTTCTCCTATGAGCTGTCTGACTGGGGTTTGAAAGGCTTGGACACTTTGTAGTAACTCCTAGGGCTCTCATCATTTGGCAGTGACTTTCTTGACTTGCTATTTGGTGGGTAGTACTGGGTGAAAACCAGCAAAGGGTGCACCGCTTGGGTATAGTTATTAAGGAAACATCATTTATACTTGTAGAACCCAAGAAAACACTGCAGTTCCTCCAGATTCCTAGGTCTACGCCATGGGTGTGTACATCTACCTTGCCAGGGTCAGTGCTGATTCTGTTTTCTAAAACTATGCATCCCACATACTTAACTGGAAGAATTAACATTAATCTGTGGAGTGCTTGAGCCAGAACTGCACTAGTCAGTCCAGAATTTTAAGCAACAGCCTCATGCTCCTCATATGTGTGAGCTGGGAGAAATACTGACAACTGTTTTTTAACTGCTGTTCAGCAGTCTGTATTGTGTGTGTATTTTAGCAGTGGTACTGGGAAGAAACAGTGAGTTCCTGCTCTAAGCTCACTGTCTCTTTGGCAAATTCAGGGAGCATTCTGGGACACTTGGTGGCTTGGGACCCTCTCCCCTCACCAGCTATCTGTTCCCAAGTGTTAGGGCTAAACTAGCTCTTAGGGGGATGTTTTAGGCAGCATAAAGCTAAAATAGTATCTTATCCCAGCAGGGATTGTATAAATGTAGCCTTTCTCCCTTGAGAGCATGAAACCAGAAGTCAGCAGTCACTACTTCCAGTTTCATACCTATATCTCGGCAGTGCCTAATGAGCATCAGTGGGTGTACGATGGAGAGAGAGAGATGAAGGAATGAGGAAACCCCTCTTACATCTTGTTTCTGGTAATCCCAGTTTTTCTGAGCATCTTCAGCTAAGCAGTGCCCAGGAAACAGCAGGAAATAATTTTTTTTAGCAGTTATCAAGGTAATCCTATTGTTAACTGCATAAAACACTCTTCAAAATGGATCCCACTGGAGAGCCTGGAGATCTCTTTACTCTCTTGTGTAATGAAGGCCCCATAATTAGATGTGTCAAATATACAAAGGTATGCAGAGAAACAAGGGAATGACAATGTAGGCATGTTTTTCTGTGTTAAATGTCTGGCCTTGAGCTCCACTAAAATAGAGTTAAAAAATGTACAAGAAATCAACCAAATAGAAACCTTAGTAAGATGTTACGGGCAGAAAAGTATTTATCAAAACTATCAAAACACTTAGGGAGTAAAACCACACATGACAAAACAAAAACCCCAAAAGAACCAGCAATAAATTAAACAAATCTTCAGACTATGAATGGTGCTTTGTTCATCTTCATAAGAAGCATAAACCAAGTCATAGGGCAAAGATTATGCAGCCCACAACTATCACCATTAGAAACCATTTTGATGCCCTGGATTGTGAAACTCTAGCTACTCAAGATCAGCATATTTCTACAGCACCTACCAGAATTAGTAAAACAGAAAAAACAAAATTGTACTTGGTGACTCAATTATTAAACATTGTAATACCATTATAAGGTGTAATGATAAACTCAGTACCATGGTATCCAGCTTTTCTGGTGATAAAATACAAGATGTGCAAACTAGACTTCCTAACATTCTCAAAAGCAGTGACCAAACCCCATTATTGCATTATATCTTGGCACAAACAATATTGATAAGGATCATGAAAAAGATATTTGTTATGACCTGTTAGCCATGGGTTCTGACCTCCAAAGTAAAAGTTGTGATGTTATCACCTCTGGCATTTTTGCCAGTCCCATATGTTGTACCACAAAAAAAAACGCTGTACCCAAAAAAATGATAGATTATCCAACTGATGGAAAAGAGAGCACATTGACTTTATTGATACATGGGACAGTCTGTTCTCTAAGGATGGCCTTCACCTCAATAAGCAATGTGCAAATAAGCTAGGCAATATAAAATATCCAAACTTTACTCCCTCAATTTAAACTAATATGGGTGGGAGGAGGGTTACCTAATACACAACCTGGAGATACAAATCCTTTTAAAACACATAACATTCTAATACACCTGTGTCTGAAACAAAATCAAGATAACAAATTAAAATATATATTTGTGTAATGCAAAGAGTTTAAATAACAAAATGGAAGACTTAGAAATCACCACTGCCAACAAACATTTTGACATAATCTGTGTAACTGAAACCAGGGCAGTACCAGATGACACCTGGGCCAAAAACATACAAGGGTATTATTTGTTGCACCAGGAGAGAGTACATAAAAGGGGAGGCTGACTAGTCATTTATATCTCAGAAAACCTAACTACTACATATATAACATCCAACATAGAAAATTCTACATCCAAAACTGAGTGCATATGGATTAAATTAAATAAAAAGACAGCAGGACAAACATCTGGACTGTATTAAAGACCACCAGAAATAGATGAACTAACAGAAATGGAAATGTCACAAGAATCGGAAAAAGTCACAGATCTAGGTAAGGTAGTAATCACTGGTGATTTTAACTATCCAGATATAAACTGGAAATATAGCAATACAAGGAGCAGATCTGGTCAAGATTTCATAGATATATGTACCCAACTAAATTTATACCAAATGGTCAGACAACCAATACAAAAAGAAAACACACTCAACCCAGTTCTCAAATCCGAAAACATTCTAATATCCAAATGTACTGTAGGTGCACCTCTTGCCGACAGTGACCATAATATGATATATTTTTCTAGTAATACAGCAGTATCTAGGATAACTGGCATCACAGAAGTGTATTTATATCATGCTGTTGACATTCAATATATCCAAAGTAAAAGCTGAAGAACTACACTAGGGAAAAGAGTTAGAATCTATGACAATAGAGGAAACTTGTGATAAAGTCAAGAGACATACTATTAATACATGTGACCAAAATAATAGATAAGTCAAGAAACATAATAACATAGGTCTAAAGCCTAAATGGCTTAATAAATCAGTAAAAAGAATAATTAAGAAAATGAGAAGCCTATATAATAAATATCTGAAACCCAGATCCAAATATGACTGGGTCAGGTTTAAAGAGATACTAAGGCAGTGTAAAACCAAAAATTAAAAAATCCAAAAAACTAATTGAATTAGAATTAGCAAAAAATGCAAATAAACAAAACTCCAACCATTTTACATTATTTCATTAAAAAAGAATAATAAAACAAGAGGACCAATAAACAAAAATGTTGAAACACATACAAGTCCAAATCAAACAGCAAACCAATGTAATAACTATTTTTTTAGTTTTCACAAAACACAGTGTGCAAGATTTAGCTATAAATACACAACTAGAGCAAGCAACTGTGATTCAGGATGGCAAACCATAAACAAAAATAAAAATATTTGGGGATTGGCCCGGCCCGGTGGCGCAGAGGGCTGAAGCACTGGACATCTCACCTCGCGGCACACCGGCGACCTGGGTTCGGGAGTGAGCCTGGGTCATCAGAGGTCAGCATGGGGGGGCAAGCAGAGCTGGATGGAGCAGCTCTCAAGGCAGCTGTCCTCACCAGGGAGGTGGGTGGCATCCCTTGCTCACGGCTACCCCCTGGTGGAAGCCGAGGGGCTGCATAAGCAAGGGTGCCAGTGATAGACCAATGGGGTGGACGGAGAAGGGCCATTACTGGGGCTGTAAGGCACATGCATGCCTACACATGCCTGAGTACTTCTCCTGGGGTCTTTGGGCTAAAATGGGAAGAAAAAGTGGAAAAACACAGGCGGCAGGATGGCAACCGACTCTCAGCAGGCACCGCTCCTGGACTGGGCATAAGGTAAGCCCCAGTAATTCTGGGGGACAGAGTTGGGGGAGTCAGTCAGATGGGGGCCATACAAGGATAGGAGAAAGATAGATGCGATAAAAAAAAAAATATTGGGGGATCATAGATCTCCGAGCCCAGACAAAATCTCAGCCAAAATGCTGGAACTCATGGGTAAAAGCTTTATAACACCACTAATGGTACTGGATAGGAAATCTATAGAAACTGGTGAAGTCCCCATTGACTAGAGAATCAGAAGTCATCCCAATTTTCAAAAGAGGTTGCAAAAGTGAAATTCAAAATTGCCATCCAATAAGTCTCACCTCTGTACTTGGAAAAATACTGGAATCAATTTTAGTAGCCAGAATTAAAGAACACATCACAAACACCAACAGTAATGACAATGAACACCATGGATTTACTGCAGGAACATTGTACATAAAAAATCTACTCTGTTTTTACAAGAAAGTAAGCAAATCCCTTGACAACACCAAACCAGAAGACATCACATCTGTGGACATCTGTAAGGCGTTTAACAGAATGCCACACTGGGCCAAAACCAACAAGCATTTGTCAATGCTGAATGTTTGCTTCCTGGCATTGGCATTGGTAGTGTAGGAGTTAGAGAGATGCATAATAGGAATGGCAGTGAAGTACTGAACTGAAGCCAACCCCACCACCACCCTGCAGAGACTAACAGGCAGTGGGGTGTGCCTTTGGGTTGTCAGGCATAACGGCCATGCCATTTCACCACACCCTACCCTGCAGACACTGACAAGTGTCATGGTGTACCTTGGAGTCTTTGGGTCTTATGACCACCCCATTCCATAAGGAAATATGGTGAGATGGGTACAGTATAGGAGAATGGGGTGAACTTTGGGGCTGAAGAGCCCAAGGCACACCTCGATGCCTGTCACTGGCTACAGGCTGTGGGTGGGGGTAGAATGGCATGAGCATTACATGCAACAATCCCAGGTTACACCCCAGATGCATGTCAGTCTCTACAGGGTGGGGTGTTATGGTCAGAAACCCTAATGCACAAGGCGTTTGTTGGTATTTTCACTCCAAATTTTTAACATGGGTTTTTTGTGACCCCCTACCTCATGAACAGTGGCAATATCAGTTTGTTAGCCAAAAGCTGATTTTGCACAGTGACTACGGCATTTGGCACCACAGGTATGAAAACATATTTTGAACAGGATGTGAAAAATGACAGCTGTACTGTTCATGGGGAGGTGTAAAAAATGGCAATGTTAAAAATCTGGAGTGAAAATATAAAAAACTGGTGAAGTCATGAGCGTGTGTAGAAACTGCACAATGCACACCCATAATGTAATTAGTTTGGGGATTTTTTACAGCAGATTATCAACACAGGCATTTTGGGACCTCTGCTCATGAACAGTGTCACTGTGATTTTCTTAATCTGTCCTGAACACTGATTTCTCACAGTGACCACGCATTTCTGTGCCGGAAGTGTGAAAACACATTTCGGCCAGGGTGTGAAAAATGACAGCTGTACTGTTCATAATGAGGTGTGGAAAAATGCCAGTGGTGAAAATCGACTGAAAATATTACACATTTGTGAACTTATGAGAGTGCATGGAAACTGCACAATGCACGCTCATAACATAGTCATTTTATGGACTTTTGTCACCAAATTTTCAACAAAGCCATTTTAAGACCTCTGCTCATGAACAGTGTCACTGTGATTTTCTTAATCTGTCCTGAACATTGATTTAGCACACCGACTGCGCCATTTAATGCTTCATGGTGACACATTTTAGACAAGATGTGAAAATGACAGCTGTACTGCTCATAAGGAGGTATGGTAAAATGGCAATGTTGAAAATCTAGAGTGAAAATATTAAAATTCTTGAAGTGCAGTGTGCATAGGAACTGCACAATGTACCACCACCGTAAAGCAGTCATTTTAGGTTTTTCACCAAATTTTCAACATAGGGTTTTGTGGGGCCTACCTCATGACCTGTGACACTGTTGTTTCATTACACAGTCCTGAAAGGTGATTCCGTACAGTGACTGCAAAATCACCTATTGGGACTGAATAAGAAAATTACAGTGACTGAGTTCATGAGGTGGGGCCTCAAAAACCCCATGTTGAAAATTTGGCGAATAAAATTCCCCAAAATGGCCGAGATATGCACCAAAGTTGAAAAAAACTACTCACATTTATGCCATTACACAGCTTACCGGCATTTCTTCAGTTCGCAGTCAGCTTTAGAGAGTGCAGATGTGTTCCCGGTCCACTGAAGATCATTGTGCCAGGCTCCAGAGGTAAGTATGGGGTTGGGGGAAGGTGGGTGCACAGAGGGTGGGCATGGGTTGGGGGAGGGGGGCAAGACAGTCAATGAAGGGCCTTTGCTTTTTTACAGGGTTTTTTTTTTCCCCTTTTTCAGGAAGACGACGTGGGGCTATTGCCACACTGGGGTGGGCTCCCAGCATGGCAGCTGGAAGTTTATTTTTGGGGAGCAATGGAGCTGATGGGGGATTGGGCACCCCCGTTGGCCATACCGACCTTTGCCACACTGGGATGGGCTCCCAGCGTGGCACCTATAAGTCTGTTTTCTTTGGGGAGTACAGTGAGCCAATGGGAGATTGGGCACCCCCGTCGGCCATACCGACCTTTGCCACGCTGGGATGGGCTCCCAGTGTGGCACCTAGAAGTCTGTTTGGGGAGGGCCACTGGAGCCTGCGGGGGATTGGACACCCCTGTTGGTCATACAGTGAGCAGGGGTGGAGTGGAGCACATGAGCATGCTGGGGTGATCTTCCAGTGTGCTACATAGGTGTTCGTTGGGGGGGATGATGAACTGTCTATGACAGTTCAGATGCAGTGTTGATGTGTAGGCAATTTGCATAATGCTGATGGCAGTATGTAAATTGCCTACATGTTACCACCACTGATTGTGGCGGTGTTTTCCTTAGAACTGTATGCCACTGCATCTGAACGGCTGTCATAGACAGCTCAGGCATTCATTGGTGTGGTACAGCCATGCCTGTAAAAGGAAGCAGGGTATTAGAAGTGGGGGAGGCACACCTACAAAAACTTGTATGGTGGCACTATGTTTCTTGCACATGGGTGCAAGCAAACATAATACACACATCACAGACTGGATTAGCAATTGGCTTCATAACAGATCACAGATTGAAGGGCTAAATGGTCACCATTCAAATCAAAGAAAAGTCATAAGTGGGATGCCTTGGTGGCCTGTGCTGGGTCTTAAAATATTATTGTTGTTTATTGCAGATATGAATTCAGAAGTACTTAGCTGGACTTCAAAACATGCTGATAACAGCAAACTGGGAGGTCCATGCAGCAACAGGGAACAAATCAGCACAGTACAAACAGACCTGGACAAAACTATTAAGTGGGCATATACTGTAGATGGGGCATGGCATTTAATTTGTACAAATGCAGTATAATGCATCTAGCTAGAAACAACTCACAGCAGCAATACATTTTGAGTATCTCAACCCTAAAATCAGTCACTGAAGAAAGACATGTGGGAATTATGATTTCAAATTCATTTAAGTTCAATACTCAGTGAAGACCAGTCATTTCTCAAGCAAACAAAATAGTACAGTCAATTAAAAGCACATTAAAAGTAGAGAACCCTAGATCGTCCTACCCATCTACAGAGCGTACATATGACCATGTCTGGATTATGAGGGTCAGGTATGAAACACTTACACCACTAAATACAGCAATAAACTAGGATGTATTCATCAGGGAGCAACCAAAACCATTAGTGGATTAAAAAATCATTCATATGTCACTAGGTCAAATAATCTCATACTAATGCCTGTACATATCAGGCATTTAAGGAGACCTTTTATTGCTCTGTGACATATTACAAGACCCCTACCTCATGACTGAGATTAATTTTTCTTTTAAACAAAATACAGCTTCAGCTACTGGATATACCCTTCAAAACCACAGTCAGAAAATAACTTCACACAGAGAGTGGTTGAACCTTGGTACTGACTACCAGAAAATATAATCATAAACAAAAATAAGATGAGTTTAAGAGGATACTAGATGAATATCTAATGGATAAACCTATGAAGTTATCAATAGGCTTACTGCCATCTTAACTTCCACTCTTCCTAGTGTGAATCCTAGTATGCATCCTAACTGTCTTCTCAGAGGTGATCACATCACCAAGATACACTAGACTTTCCAGAAGATTCCTCTTCCCACTAACTCGTTCCATTAGATGGTGGAAAATAGTAGATGCACCTGAATTACCTTAGGGTTTTCGTTGAAATTCATAGAAGCCAATTTGGCAAGTGAAAGTTATCTCCTTATCTTTCCGGTCCATCTGGAAAGGATCTGATAACACTCCCTCTAAAGGTCAAGCATGGTGAACCACTTAGTCCATTCAGCCAATCCAGGGTTTCCAGTACTTTGGATATGGTGTCTAGATAATCAGTCATGCTCCTTTTGAGTGTTCAGTAATCCACATATATCCTCACACTGCCGTTCTTCTTATAAACCTCCACTATGGGTGAGGCATATGGGCTCCTCTACTCCTTTATAATCTCTGCCACCAACAATTCCTGAAAATGACATCTCACATCCTTGTTATCTGCTGGTGCTGTCTTCTAGGATATCTTTCAGAAGAGTCTGTTATCATTCAGTCTGATGTGATTTCTTCTCCCCTTGGAAACATCAAGTATACCACACTCTTAAGGGAAAAAAAACTGTTTCTTCTGATTCATCAAGCTTTTCACACCTCAAGTGTGGATGACCCTCCAAATCCAAAGGCTCCAGGGTCTATGCAGGTCCTGTTACCTTCTGAAGATGATTTCAAACTGACAATTACATCTACACTATGCACATTGTCCAGTATGCATCCTCTCTTGACAATAATAGGACAGTCAATGATATTCTTGACTTGAACGGTGATACTCTTCAGTAATGTATAGGCACCTATGGGCAGCCCACTAAGTTTTACCAGCAGTCCATCAGACAAGCCATTCTCAACTGGGAAGTTAATCATTGACATCTTTTTAAAACCTTACAACTCTACTTATGATGCATTCTTAGTTGGGCAGTAGAACCAGTTTCTCCTTCTAGGGGTGCCAAATCACTCCAATGGGTTTGTCTGTCCAATAGGTGCATGGTGGAGACCTACTCCTCCCAGCAGTTTCCTTCACCTGGGTATGGACAGGTACAGACTATAACTGCTGTTGTTCCTCCTGTTCCAAACACAGCTGTGCCAGTTTCCTGAACATTCAGGCATTAGTTCCAACAAGTGAAGGAGTATTGTCTTACATCCTGGCTTATGGACAAACTAGAGCAAGGGTCTCCACAGATTCCTGAATTCCAAACGTTCTACATGGAAAGGTGATCTACGCTTTTATGTATCCTAAGTATGGCTAAGCTTGGTTGGTTAATCTGCCACAAATTGAGACCATCCAAGGTTGCAGCTTCAGTGCAATAAATACTTGTCATACCAGTCTTTGGAAATTATAATCATTTGTGACCCACTGTCAATTCAAGGACAACTTTTGTTTCCACTCCCACAATGTTCATGTTGACCTTAGATGAGGATTCAACTGATCTCTTGGGCATTTAAAGTCTACTGACTGCTGGGTAATAGCAGATTTGGTAACACTTCCAATATCTGGGGTCCCATGGTGCTCCTCTACAGATCCCCTTTAAAGTTTCCCTGTTTCTCAGTTCTCTTTTGAAGTTCATCGGTAACTGTCCTTTGGTTCTCACAGGATGAACATTCGTTTATCATGTGTCTGTCTTCCTCAGAATTGTAACAAAATTGCCTCAGGTGAGCGGATTACAGACTGGTCTTCTCATTGGTCTGTGCTTCATTTCTCCAGACTAAAAGCAATCTCATTTCAGGGCTGAGCTAGGTTAGCTCAATGCATGGAACTAGGTCTCGCTAGTTCCTGCCATCAATGGTTTCACTCACTGAAGGTGATGAGGTAAGTATCAGAGGCCCATGACCAACTCCATAAAGTCCTTGATTTGTCATGAATGCACCTGCTGCCAATCCTGCATCAGTACCTGCAGGTCATTGAGGGCCATCCCACTCATGTTGGTAGTAGTGTGTTAACTGTTTGAGACTTCCATGCCACTACTGATGGGTTCTCTCAGCTTCTCTGTTCTAGGTACCCTGTCTTCCTGTTTCTTTATCTTATGTACAAGATGTCCATAGAGGAGAAAACTGATCCAAATGATACCCAAGGAGTAAATTAGACAAAATCTGATCTGAGCACACAGCTGCTTGCAAGATTTGCTCTGGGCAGACCCTTCCATGGTCTCTAGTTGACAAAATAACCTTGCAGTAGGCTCATTGTACTACTCTCTCCACCCTCATCAGGAAATCTTAGAACTGCTCCACTTCCTGCTGTTCTATCACAGCAGGCTTCATCAGTACTTTGTAAGTTCCAAGGGGGGGGGGTGTTGCTGCTGTACTCCCGGTGCTGGACTGATGCTCAAAATAGGGGGAGGCCAGCCCCTACAGAACAAGAATGAGTCCAAAGTATTCAAGCAATGAATAGGAGGAAAAAGCCACACTGGAGTCCCACATACTGCTCCAGATTTATTTATTTAACAGGAAGACACTTACCACATTCAAATGCAGATGAAACAGCATACAACATACTGAAAGCACAAGCTCTGTGTGCCCCCTGAGGAAGACTCATTTAGAGTCGAAACACTGGGGCTTTTAGACAACAGCCAGGTGTCTTGTTTAATTCTTTGCTATGGCTGGGTTTAGGTTTTTTGGAAGCACTACCACAGAGCTTGTACCTTCGGTATGTTGTATGCTGTTTCATCTGCATTTGGAATGTGGTAAGTATCTGCCTGTTAAATAAATCAATGTGGAATAGCATCTGGGACTCCAGCATGGCTTTTTCATCCTCTTGAGTGCTTGAATCCCTTATACCTGTTCATCAGTACTTTTCCTGGCTTCTCCATGCTTCCAAACATATCCTCCAGTGTAGACAGATGGTCAAAAGAGGGAGCCACATGTCTAGTAGCTTTTAAGGCCAGTATGGTGTCCTTTGCATATCCACATAGGTGCTCCTCCACACAAATTATTTTCTAATTGTCTGAACAAGTCAAGTTATGCACCCTCTGAGTGGCTTGTTCTATGGAAATCTCAAAGGCATTCCTTCCCACTAGGTATGGGTCTGATTCCAGAGAACATCTGCAGTCTGTGGTACTCTTTATTCTCTGATTGTAGTTTCTGTTCTTTTTCCATGAGTGATCCCACTGCAATCAACAATGATTCTGCTGATGTCACTACATTCCTCCCAGGCACCACAGCTGTCAGCAAGTCCTGCATGATCTTTCACTTGTTAGCATGTAAGACTTTTACATTCACGTAGTATCCTGTATGCTCTCCCAGCTAATCAGGTGCCATACATCCTTGCTGCCCTTTGGCGTGAAAGTGACTGGTAACTGAAAGGAATCTATGTTCTTATCACTCTCAATGGTAATAGCTGTGGTTCTTTTTGTTACATCATAACCCAAATGCTGCACCTTTAGCTTCCCAATCTCCTTGAAGGATTTTAGCAATGCCTCTCAATAGTGTCTTTAGTGGGCCCCTGTGATACATGGGTAACCCGTAAAATCTTCTTAAGGTCAAGGCCCTCAATGCAACACCACCCCTCAACCTCCTGGAAGACCATGCCGACAAGATATTTTGAGGAAGATCTCAAACTGTTCCCTCTTGCACTTGGTGCCCTCAGGGGTGTCCAGCTGGTAAACAGGTTCAGATTTTTTTTAGATTTAAAATATATATCAAACACATAGTTTCTTATATGCACAAAAACAATTTAAAAACAGAGTGGATTATAATATTCTTAGTGTGTTGAAAAGATTCAATATGTTTCAGTCACTACCACATTTAACTGCTGTTGATGCACAGATGTACATGCAACTACTCACATACCTTTTTAAAAGTAACTTGACTATTTCAGTTAAATGGACTTTGATGTAAATCAATTTGTAGGCACTTACTCAACACACTGTGACCAAACAGTGCAATGGCATAAATGTTACTTGATTTAGTGAAAGCAAATACATGTTTCAATTTCACGACATTGGAGGCATACTGTTTTTTATCGCTGACTAGTGTGAGCATTATACACATTTCTCTCTTTTTAATGAATGCAGGACAATCAAAACAAATGTGTTCCATTGAAGTAAACTGTGTGTCTTTGCACAGGCATTTACTCATGTAGAATAGGCCATAGTTAGATGTTATATTAGGCAGGTACCCAAGTAACAACCCATATCTAAAGCTGGCAAAGGCCTTTCTGTGCTCTTTTTTTCACAGAAATACAGATAAGTATGGAGCTCACTGAAGCCCAGAATGTTTGAATATATTCCTAACTTATCCATGTTATGGAGTCTTGCCATATCTTTTTTTAACAAAACATCCCTGATTCTTTGTGCAGCTTCTTTAAGATAATTCTCATCTAAGTATTTTTTCTGGTAAGAGCCAAATGTTATACAGTATATGCTGTTCTGTGTCATAATTTTGTTTAGCTGTAAACCAGTTTTTACAAGATGGAATCATTCCAGCACATTCTGGACAATCTAGTATCTTACATAGACAAAATTTGTTTTAACAACCTGGTAGCTCTGATGGTGGCCTTGTATTCTAAAGCAGGAATTTTTGCTTCCCATCTCAAGAAAGTGGACGGCATATCTCCTGGAAGACCAAGAGCATGTCTGATAAAATGTTTGGGATAACATCCAAATTACTTAAATGCTTATTGATACTTCAGGTTCCACTTTCTTCACCACCTTTCCAAAGCCCCCAGGTTCTCTTGCAGGGCCACTCTCCCCTCCTCCCCATCCGCCACCACTCCCAGCTTCAAGTCATCCACAAAGAGACTCATTTCACTCCTGATACCCTTCCTTTTGTCAGAGGCATAGGCGTTAAACAGGAATGGCCCCAGAACCGATCCTTGGGGACCCCACTAATTATCCTCCTTGGAGATGAGACTATCCCCTCAACCACCACCCTCTTAGTTTGCTCCGAAAGCCAATTTCCTATCCATCTGATCATCTGCTTCCCCACTCCCCCCAGCTTAGCCAGCAGGCCACAATGAGGTATTGAATCAAATGCCTTGCTGAAGTCTAGAAAGAGGATGTCCACCAGCCTGCCTTGGTCCAGGGCACTCGACACCCAATTGTAGAATTCCACGAGGTTTGTCTGACACGATCTTCCCAGGATGAAGCCATGCTGTCTATCATCCATGCTGTCTTTTCTCTATTGATAGTCCATATATCTTTCTTTTTACAGGCCTTATCACCAACTACGAGAAACTTAATTTTCCCTGCATTGAGTTTTAAATCCAAAACTTTAAGATGGTTCATTGTACTAGCGATTCCTCTTTTCAGACCCAGAGGGGGACGGGAGAGCAAAACTGCATTGTCTACATTCATAAGGATCTTTGCATCCTCCCCATTAATTGAGGGGGCAAACATGTCTACCTTGTCTAGATATGTTATTAGACTATTAATGTACAGTATAAGTTAAATAATAATAACTTCATTTATATAGCGCAATTCAAAATTATCAAAGCACTTTACAAAAAAAAATCATTAAAACACTGTAAAACTGTAAAAATCAGATTAAGTAAAACACAGCAGAAACATACATCCAATTATGGGAAGGCTAGCCTGAATAGGTGGAATTTCAGTGCAGTTTTGAAGCTCTCCACAGTCCAACACTCCCGAAGCTGACGAGGTAGAGAATTCCACAGGGTGGGCACCACATAGACTGCCAAATGGCATCCCTGCTTAACTTCTCTGATAATTTCTATTGGGTTAGATAATCCACCATCCCTGCCATATTTTATTCTTGCCTGTCTGTTTTTATGAAGTAGACATGGGACCACTAATAGTCTTTCCTTGATGTTGAACTCTTTTAACTTTTTCCAGAGGATTTCCCTATTGATTGAATCAAAAGCAGTCTTAATGTCTACAAAACAGACATAAAGCTTTCCAGAATTATGTTTGACATATTTATCGATAATGTAGTTCAGAGTAAATATTAGGTCTAAAGTTGAATGTTTTTTTTCTAAAACTGCACTGAAATTTAGAAATGAGATTATTTTGTAATACACACTCTTTTAATCTTAATTGGATTAGTTTTGAGAAGATCTTTAAACCAATTAGAAGAAAGGTAATAGGCCTGTAACATGTGGGGTCCAGTTTGTTACCTTTTTTAAACAGGGATATAATTATACCAGTGTTCTAGTCTGATGGGACTGTAAGGTTATTTACCACAAGTGTAAAAATTACAGAGAAGATTAAAGACCATTCTTCTGAGTTTTCTAAGAAGACTTCTGCCAGTAAAGCATCCACCCCAGCAGCTTTATTTTTATACTGTGCCCTTATTGCTGTTCTGACCTCATTTTTCCAAAAGAGGGATATGTAGCTATGCCCTCGCATACATCTAAACTGGGTTATGAGTTAACTTCAGCCCTGTCCAAGATCGAACTCCTTCTTGATTTATCATTGGGGGGGGCAGAATGTCATCTTGAAATGAGCAATCCATTCAATGGCTGTTATGTAACTAGAAGTATTATGTCTTGTACTGGTCTTTGAGGTGCCATAAGCCACTATTGTCCAGAAAGCAGAACTATTCCCGATAGCTTCTTGGAGTGTTTTCCAAAGTGTAGCTCTATATCATTAGTTCTCAGACTTTGTTATACTGAGCCTCCCCCAAGCCATGGAAAAATATTTTGAGCCTCCATCAAATATGAAAATCATCTTGGGCCTCCCCATAGAAAAAAATATAGTACAATACAGTACTTTTTACTACTTTTTACAGCATAACAGTAATAAAGTGAAACACCTGTAACTGTATTCTCTTTTTATTCAATTTATTCTCCCTCCAGTCACACATAAATTTAAGCTTCAGTTTTGTGTGCCTTTCTTGGTCACCAATTTGTGCATAGCTAACTAACTAATTAACTCACTTACTAACTAAATTCTTACATACATACTGTACATGTAATCATTCTCTGGGTTATGCTCAGTGATGTATGGCTCTGCAGAAAGTACAGCACTGTATATTTAAAAAAGCTTTCATATCAGTTTTAAAGGTCTAGGAGCTGCCTTGCCTGCCAGCCATGATGCCCAGCAATGCAGACAAGCCACAAGGGGCACAAATGGGATTACAGGCAGAAGAATGGAGTAGTTCCTTGTAGTAATTACTCTTTGCACTGTGAATCTCCTTCTTGCAGGAGTTCCTCAAAGTGTAATACTCACAGAAGTCTGCAGGAAGAGAAGATGATTTCTACTGACTCCATAACTTGCCCCTTAGCTTTAGCATATATAAGAGAGGCTGCTAAAGCCATTAGGTGGCAGTGCTCCTAACCCTGTGCCTAGTAAGAGGATAGTGTTGCCACCTTTGGATGAGGCAAAAACCGGATCCTAAGCTCCGCCCCTAGCCCCACCCCTTTTTATGAGTCATCATGCATTGATCCTCCTAGAAAGCCATTTGTTTATCAATAAAAGATAACACTTACAGCAGCAGTTCAACAAAAAATGTGAAGATGCTGTACTGTAGCTGTAAAAGTTACTTTCCTAGGTTCTTCCTAGTTATTTATTTATTTACTTATGTATTTATTGACCTTGGTTTACCAGATAAACACACAGAGATAAAATAAATCTCATTTATAGATATGATCTGAGGGGAGACAAGGGAAATACTGTAAGTAGCATACAACAGTATACATGGTATATTATAATGCATAAAGAAATTGTTTCCAATAATGTGCACTTTATCTTTTTCTGTTTTCATTTCCTTTTCATGTCCACAGTACTGTTTCAAAGCCAAAGAAGTGACCATACTTTTTTCTTGAAGAAAAAAGCAATTTAAAACATTTAAAAATGCATACACTCTGTTGGACATGAAAATGTTTACCAGCAAATGAAGGTGGAAGCCAACTAGCTCTGTTACTGTTACAAAAGATGGAGGCAGCTTTGCTGCTATGCCACTTTAAGATGCAGTGGAAAAGATTAGGTTAAGTAAATGCTAATGGTGTTAATGGCCATACTTTACACCTCCCATGTTGACTGTTTTCACAAACAAAGGACTATACTGACAACAGAACTTGTTTGTAATCTGGATATGTAGCTGAAACAATGAATGATATGGCAAAATATGTTTTAAAAGTATGTGAGCACTCAGAATGGCTCAAAAACCTGACTAGCACAGAGCAAAACCGGATTACCTGATAGGGACCCTGAAAACCTGATCACCAGGTAAAAAACCTGACAGGTGGCAACCCTATAAGAGGAATGTGCTTTTTTGGCAGGGAGAGTAGGGTAGTAGGGTATTGATGAAGTAGTCAGTGGCTTGGTTGACAGCACATGTTGTGAGATGGGGGGACCAGTCAACCAGCTGAAGGTCACTTAGGAAAGTGTTTGGATTGAGGGCAGAAAAGTTGGAGAAAGATAAAACTTTAGGAGGGCAAGATGGAGGGGAGACATCCCACGCACAGTAAACATGACAGTGGTCACTGATGAAGTCAGCTAAGACCCCAGTGGAGGAAATTCTGTCCTTCCTGTTGGTGAGTGTCTAGTCTATAAGAGTGCAGCTGGGACCATTCTGAGTGAGCCTTGTGGGAGATGAGATGAGTTGTGTCAGATTGGCCTTACTTTTAGTGGAGTAGAGGTAGGAGGGGTGAGGGCATAGCCAGTCTAGGTTGCTACCAATGACAGGTAATGAATAAGTTCTTTGTTTACAATTTTTAAGTGGAAAGCAAACACTTACAATATGGATTTTCTTCACCCACCGAATATTAGTTGAAAAAGTAGAACCTCGCAAGATTGCAGTGGGTTGCAAGTCAGGAGAGAGAGAGAGAGAGAGAGATTCAGATGAGTCTTATAGTACAGAGCCAAGCCACCACTCCTCTTGGGGGGAGGACAGTCAGCACGTAGTATGTTATAGCTGGCAAGTGATCATAGGGAATCAGGGACAGAGGGCTCTACGACACTACAATGTCAACATCTTCCCTTATGTGACCCTACAGCGATGGATTTATGTTGACCACAATTTGCAGTTGATATAAATCCATTGAAGAACTGTTTCTGTTTATCAGGGGCTTAGCACCCTGAACACCCCATGCAGGAGTCTCTGACCCCCGCACTCCCCGGACTTAGGGATTATCAACACTGAGTCAGAGCTGATTTGGGGAGGGGTGCAGGACCAGGGCAAAGAGTGCCAGGGTGCCAGGGTCCCAGGCGAACTTTACAGCAAACTATCTATGTTGTCGGCATTGACATGTTTGCTGTAAAGGTTTTACTGAGGGTTCAGTAACCAGGGACAGAGGGCTTCAATCAGGTTTCTGATATCACCAGTATATCTGGATTATTCACTAGTACCCAAGCCCCCAGCTGACAGTAATTGGCCATTAAGCTTGAGATGTTAACATGGGAAAAGGTGATTCCTGGTGACTGCGTCAAGAGATGGCAGAAGCCTTGCAGAGTGGTGTTGGGAGGGGCAGTAGGGCCAGGGTTGGGCTCAATGTCACCACCAAGTGATAGTAAGATAGTTATAACCCACACAGTGACAATCTCAACAGCATGAAATACACACCCTGGGGATGTTAATTTCCTATGAAGGATATACTTGAGGAGTCTCCTCAGGGGTTTGAAACAGAAGCCCACCTGAGGTGTGGGTGTTGTGGACTTAGCAACTAACAGGTTAGAGAAAGTAAAGTTCTCAAGGCTGGTGTCATTAGAGTAGGAGGTGGTCACTGAGAAGAGGAGAAAAGAGTCAAGGACAAGGAGGGTACAGAGTGTAAGCAGGCCAGCTGTAAGATGGGCCATCTTATACCTGTGATTGAGAGCAGAAAGCATAAAATTGTTAGTAAAGGGAGATAAGGAATAATTTGACAAGGGAACAGAGGCTTGACTTATTTGTATTATGATGACCTCTAGTGGCCAAGTAATATAATCTACAGAAAGGAAAGTCAGGCGTCTCCAAACCCTATATACGTACAGCCGGCTAAAGGTGGGGGGTGGGTGGGGCAGCTGCTGTACCTTCATGTTAGCAGGAAGACTCAACAGGCTGAGCAGAGTTATATTTTAGCAGTAAAACCAGCCTTGCAGTCGCCTGCCAAATTAAGTAAAATGCTGGCTAAAAATTAATTCAAATGCAGGTTCTAAATCACAGGCTGTGTGAAGTTAAAATGGCTGCAGCCAAATAAGATTAAAAATAGCTGGTCACAACAATTAATTAGCAGGATCCAGCTCTGTTATAGAATGCTAGGCAGAAATGGCACCAAGTTCAATCTCAGCCCAGCTCTCTGTGTGAGGTTTCCCCTCCTGGGTTAGAAGTTCAGTACCTTTTCGGGTGGTGGTGGTGACAGTGAACTCCAACGTACGTAAGTAGGGCATGTAAGATGCTCGAGAGGGGGATTAGCTGAAAAGAGAGAACAGGGACAGAAACTGACATGAGATTAGGTGGGTAGAAGATGGAGTTACAGGGGACCTAGGAGGGGTGGGGGTGACTTGCTGTAGTAGACCGGAGGGTTTTTTTTTTTCTCAGTATCTAGCAATGTTTTCCTTTGTTTAAACTAACCCCTCACCCATACTGCCTAAGAACACACAAACCCCTCTCCTAGAATGCCTAGGAACCTAGTCAGTCTTTCAATGCAGTATTAAATGTTACAAACAGACTAAATAGAAGGTTACAGTACTAGCAGAACACAATGTAGGGCTAGTTGTGATTACAATCAATTAAAAGTGCAATCAAACATTCAGCAACTAAAGATACAATTCAAAGACTCAGCAGGCTGAGCAGAGTTACATTTTAGCAGTAAAGCCAGCCATGCAGTCACTTGCCGAGTTAAGTAAAATACTGGCTAAAAACTGATTAAAATGCAGTCTCTAAATTGCAGGCTGTGTGAAGTTAAAATGGCTGCAGCCAAATAAGATCAAAAAAAGCCGGCCACAAGAATTAATTAGCAGGCTCCAGCTTCATTGTGGAAAGCCAGGCAGAAATGACATCAAGTTCAAACTCAGCCCAGCACTCTGTGTGAGGTCTCCTCTGCTGGGTTAGAAGCTCCGTACCTTTTCAGGTGGTGGCAGCGACAGGGAGCTCCAGTGATGTAAGAAAGGCAGGTAAGCTACTCGAGAGGGGATCAGATTTTTTGTTTGGCAGCAGTGAAGAGAGCTCCAGCGATGTAAGGAGTGTGGGTGAGCTACTCAAGAAGGGGATTAGCTTTTCGCATGGAGGAGGTGACAGAGAGCTCCAGCAATGTAAGGAGGGCAGATAAGCTGCTCGAGAGGGGGATCAGCTTTTTGGTTGGAGGCGGCGACAAGGAGCTATAGCTTGGTCAGAAACTAGTATTATCCCCTGGGAAGCAGTACCATCCCACTGTGGTCCACACTAGCTCAGCCCTCTCACAAAAGGAAATAATAGTTGGTCTCAACAACAACTTAACACAACAAAAAATAAACTAAGGTCAATAATTTAGACATGTATAAAGGTGATTTTTTTTGGAGGCCAAGAACAAGGTACTAAGGAAGGAAAAAGCAAGGGTTAAGCAGACAGAAAATATGCATGCAAGCAAATTCCCAGCAGTTGCTAGCTAATAGAACTACAGTATGTAGAATGTGAAAATTCCAAATTCATAGAATTTCGATGAAATGTTGTCAAATTCAGTGAAATTTCACAGAAGTTCGTTGGCATTTTGTGGACTTTTTAAAATGTAATAATCTGGTCATAACTCGGCTGTCATTTATGCTAGAGCTCTGAAATGTGGCATGTGCACTTTTTTCATGAAGGGCCAATCATTTGCCAAACAGCATGACATTTGGATGGATACTGTCAAAATTACAGGTGCTCAAATTGTCATTTTATTTTTTGTGTGAAATTTCATTAACATTTTTGTCTGTATATACTTCAGCTGTCTATTGGGTCAGAGATCTTAAATTTGGCAGGATTCCTTAAAGATTGGTGTTCTAATAATATGCCAGATTTCATGACAATATGATGCATCGTCTTATAATTATATGTGCTCAAAATCTGTCATTTAATTTTTTGTGGGAAATTTCATAAAAAAAATGTAATCTGCATATAACTGGCACCTTTGGCATGTGTAAATTAGCATGAATAACCATTTTGTAATGCTTATAGAATGATCTAAATATGTAGAGAATTGAATTAGAGGTTTTTAAGTTACAGGGGTTCAAATCTTTACTATGTAAATATTTGCTAAATTTTGTGAAAACTCAAAAATGTAGATGTTTGTAACTTCTATGCTCTTGCAGGCATAGACTTAACATTTGACATTCATACCCATAGTCAGTGTATTCTGGTGTCTAACACAACTGGATAAATTGGTCTAATAGTTTTCAATTTACAGTAGAAAAAAAATATATTGGTAACGTTATCGCACATATTTATAGTAGCATATACACGAACCATCCAGAATTATTTTTGCGGAATGTTAATTTAACATTAACAATGCACGTAAAGATAGAAACATAGACTTTGAAAGCAGATAAGGACCACTTGGCCCACCCAGTCTGCTCATTTCTCTACCTATTGGATAAGCTGCAGAACCTAGTTTTACCAGCAGCCTACTTTCTCCTACCTCCCACTAGAATTGCCTTATGTCTGTCCCATGTATTCTTTATTTTCCCCACTGTTTTTGACCCCATGACCTCCTCAAGAAGGCCGTTCCATGCATCCACCACCCTTTCTATGAAAAATACTTCCTCACATTGCCCTTGAGTCATCCCCCCTCTATCTTCAGATTGTGCCCCCTTGCGCTAGTGGACCCAGGATACCTCTCTTTCTGAGGACCATCCCCAGGGTTTTTCTGCCTGTTTCTCAGGCTGAACCACCCACTAAGGCTACAAGTCTTGAACGCCTACCCCCACTCCCATTCTGTACTGGTGGAGCAGGGCCAGAAACAGTAACGAAAGCTACAGACCAATCTTACCACACCAAATTGCAGCCTTGAACCACCTCATTGGCTCAGATGCAAAGAGTTGCTCCACAGGTCCGTTCAGCACCAAAAACGCCTCACAGCCAACAAAAGGATTTTGAACTTATGACACCTTATCACCGATTGATCTAGGCTTCTAGTGGCGTTTACTGCCAGCTGTTGTGGCATTCAGATCTATCATGGGAAATTACAGCTGGTTCCTCGGTGTGTCACTAGCTTTACTAGCACTCAGCTCAATTCTTCGGAACCCTCATCCCTCCCTAAAGTGGAATCACCCATGTGCTTCTCCCTGTCCTGCATCCAACAGCTCCTTTCGGGTAGCCATTCTGGACTATTGGGCTTCTCAGCTGTCTCTGCTGGGAAGTGACACATCTGCCGAGCTGTCTCTGCAGGTTCCTCACCCATCCAGACTTGAGACTTCCTACTCATGGCAAATTTCTGCCAGGACATTAGTGGCTGCAACACTAGGCCAGTATAACACCAGGAGTGGGTACAGGTCTACCCATCAATGCCTGCCCAATCGCCCCAAAAATAGTGTTTACAAATTACAGTTCACTGCCTTAAAAAGAATCCTGCTTCTTTTACTATTGTGCTCAGGCAATGTTGAACTCAACTCAGGACCATTAGACACCCTTGCTTCTCCATCAGACCTGACAGGTATCAAAGGAATGTCTTTTATGCATCTTAATGCCTGTATTTTGCTGAAAAAGTTCACCCTTATCCAGGCTTGGGTGAGCCACACCCTACCTGATGTCCTAGTGATCACTGAGACCTGGCCTAGGCCAGCCACCCCAGACAATGAAATCAATATCCCAAATTATTTACTCTTCTGAGCGGATAGGTAATCAAGAGGAGGTGGGGTGGCAATTTATGTAAAGGACAAATACTCAGCCGCATGCATAAATGCATCATCCTCCCCCAAAGAATTTGAGTGCTTGACCCTAAAGATCAAACTTTCTTCATCCAGTGCACTCTGTGTAATAGGCTGCTACAAGCCCCCTTCTGCCGGGCCTCATCTCCTGTCTCACCTCAGTTCCATACTGGGGCTTAGTTCCTTGGAAACCATTATTCTTGGTAACCTGAACTATGATTGGCTATCAAGTGCATCAGCTCCCTTGAAATCCTTTTGTAACACTCTAGGGCTGGTGCAACTCATTGGTGGGCCTACTCACCCAAATAAAAAGAACCTTAATAACAGCTCCCTCTTAGATGTCATTTTGGTTAGCAAGCCACACCTGTTCTCTCATGTCGGAACATTTTTCTCAGACATTAGCGATCATTGTATAATCACCACCATTAGATCCATGCACAACCCACAGTTTGTGGCAAAGTTCTGTATCAAGAGGTGCAAACGCAACTTTGATTTGTTTGCTTATGTCCACGACGACTTGAAACATTCACCGCGATGGCAGGAATTCTTCCTAGCCAAAATGGTTAACAGGACATATACTATTTTTTACGATATTTTAAGTGAGGCTTTAAATAAGCATGCACCCTTGGTTAAGGTGTGGGCCAGGAGCAGCACCTGCCATTGGTTCTCACCTGAGCTCATAGCTTCCCTGTTAGAAAGGGATACTTTATGGAATAAAGCCCAAAGAAGCAAGAACGACTTGGATTGGTGTCTTTTTAAGAGAGCATGTAACAAGTGCACCAAGTTGGTCAGAGCAGCCAAGGCCACCTACTATTGTTTGGAGCTAGCCTCTGCCTCAAGAAATCCTTTAAAGCTCTGGAAAACATTAAAAGACATGTCTGGACACACAGCTGGTAATTCCATTCCAGCAAAAATTAAGGCGTTATCGTTAACCGATCAGAGATATTGAAAGCCCTCAATAACCATTTTGCAACAGCAGGGCTAGCATTTGATACTTCTCCTGCCAATGACCTCCGCACAGCTTAGGGCCCACCAACCTATGAGTCCCCCTCTACCGAGAAGGCCTTCTCCCTCCTGCCTGTCTCTCTAAAAGAGGTGGACGACCTACTGCTGCAACTGGACACCAGGAAGGGAGCAGGCTCCGACTTCATGGAGCCATAATATCTGAAATGTGCCTACCATGTGCTTGCAGTGCCAATCACCCACCTATGCAACATGTCACTCTCCCAGGGTAGCCATCCTCCTCAATGGAAAATAGCCTATGTCATCCCTGTATTAAAAGCAGGTGACCCCTGTGATCTAAATAATTACAGACTGATCTCTCTCCTCCCCATCCTGTCTAAATTACTAGAAAAAATAGTGTGTGGCCAGCTAGGGGTATACTTAGAATCCAGAAGCCTATTAAACATGGTTCAGTCTGGATTCAGAGCAAAGCACAGCACCATAACAGCCCTAGCTAAGGTGACCAATGATTGGATCCTAGACCTTGACAACAAGAAGCATGTCTGTGCTGTTTTCTTGGATATTAGTAAGGCATTCGACATAGTCGATCACAGCCTGCTTCTTTCCTCCCTAAGCACCTTAGGCTTGGACCATAAATCTATGTGCTGGTTTGCAGACTATCTTGGAGAACAGAAACAGCAGGTTAAAGCTGAAGGTGATCTTTCTCCATTAAAACCTATGCTGAGAGGCGTGCCCCAGGGCTCTATCCTTAGTCCCCTCCTCTTTGCAGTCTACATTAACAACATCAATGACCCCATCAAAAAAGCCAACATCCACTTATTCGCAGATGACACTGTACTGTACTTGAGTCGTCCCATGCCAGAAGCAGCCTGTGAAGACCTCCAAGCTGAATTTAACCTTCTACAATATCAGCTCATAAATAAAAAGCTTTTACTCAATGCAAAAAAGACAAAAGCCATACACTTCTCCCCCTCCTTGCATGCGGCAGTTACTGTTGGGGGGGGGGGCTATCCCACAAATTACCACTGTTCTTGGAGAAACACTAGAGTATGTAGCTAAATTCAAATATCTAGGAGTTTGGCTCGATCATAAACTTTCCTTCGCCGACCATCACGAAGAACTACAGAAGAAACTAAGGAAAAGATTAGGACTATTCTACAGAATTAACCACCTACTCACAAAGGAGGCCAAGATTCAACTGGTTCAAGCTACCTTCCTATCTTTAATAGATTACATGGCCCTGCTCTACAGCCACTGCACTGGCTAAATTGGACACCCTCAACCACAGAGCTATCAGGTTCGCTACTGGCCTTCCATTTTCCACACACCACTGCTCCCTGTATTCATCGTTAGGCTGGACTTCCCTTCACTATAGAAGGAATAGAAATGCCACCATATGGGCCTTCAGAGCAGTAACCAACAATCTCCCCTCATATGTCTCAGATTGCATTCCTCGGAGTGTGTTAGGCACCTATGCTCTAAGGAGCTATTCCCTAATTGCCCTCCAAGTTCCAAGGGTCAAAACTAATCTCGGCAAAGCTACTCTCAGCTTCTGTTTACCCACATTGTGGAACGGTTTACAAAGGAACTTGAAGCTGAGCTGCCCTGTTAGCCTGAACATCTTCAAGGCACTCTATGATCGCTACATGAAAGCACCTTGCAAATGTTTTCCTCACCGCTAGCCCATTAATTCTGCATCTCCCCTTTCCATCCTGACACTCACCATGTTCCTGCCCCTGGTTCTCACTCTTTCCCTATTAACTCTTTTTGCTGCACCCACCCTTCCCTGTCCACTCCAGCCTGGCTAAAGTCCCACCCGATCCATAGTAGTGTCAAACTTGTCTACCCCTCCTCCGTCATTATCATAATAAACAAGTACATGACAGCCATCATTACTTTTTGTGGTTTTAGTTCAATTTTTCCCCCAGTCATCGGTAAGATTTCCCTCCTCTTCTTTACTTCTCTAACCTGCCACCCCATACATGCCTCTTTCCCCTATAAGTGTAGTTGCCGGCTGCCTCACTCAAAAGATCTCTGCTTATAACCCCTGTATGCCTGCGGTTGATTGTACATCTGCTGACTTCTTCAATTGTAAAATAATGCTGTTTTTTTATTTATTTCAACCTTGTACTGTACTGTATACACTGTATATACTTTTTCTTCCATGTATATTACTGCTTTTTGTAGACCTGCTTCTGTACTGTACTTTGATGTATTCATGACCAGGTCCACCTTGCAAATGAGCCTGCTCAATGGTGCCCGCCTGGATAAATAAAGATTTTGGTTGATTGATTGATTGTTCTTGCACATCTTCTTTTCTGAAAGATGCTACCCTCTTGGACTTTGTTGATACCCTAGAGGTACTTAAAAGTGTCTATCATGTCCCCCCTCTCCCTCCTTTCCTTGAGGGTATGCATATTAAGCTCTTTTGGTCTCTCTTCATATGGCTTCTGGTGCAGACCCTGCACCATTTTAGTTGCCCTCCTCTGGACTGCCTCCATCCTGTCTATGGCCTTGCAGAGATGGGGTCTCCAGAACTGTACACAGTACTCCAGACTGGGTCTCACCAACTGCCTGTACTGAGGAATAACAACTTCCTGTTTTCTACTTGTGATGCCTCTCCTTATGTATCCCAGTATCCCACCAGCCCTCATTACTGCCGTCACACATTGCTTGCCTACCTTTAGGTTGTCTGATATGACTACTCCCAGGTCCCTTTCCATTTTTGCTGTTGTTAATATCTCCTCCCCCCCAACACACACACTGTGTACTCTTCCCATGGGTTTTTGTTTCCCAGGTGCATTACTTTGCACTTCTTTGCATTGACTCTAAGCTGCCATACATTTTACCATTCCTCCAACTTTGCCAAGTTCCTTCTCATCCATTCCACCCCTCCTTGTCTATCAGCCCTGTTGCAGATCTTTGTGTCATCTGCAAAGAGGCATGCTTTTCCTTCCAATCCCTCTGCAATGTCACCTATAAAGACATCAAAGAGGACTGGTCCAAGTACTGAACCCTGCAGTACACCACTAGTAACCCCCCTTTCTTCAGAGTGGACTCCATTTACTGTTATCCTCTGCGTCCTGTTGTCCAGACAATTTTTTATCCAGGTTACCACCCAGGGACCCACTCCAAGGCTGGCTAACTTGTTTATTAATTTTTTGTGTGGGACTGTGTCAAATACCTTGTTAAAATTTAGGTAGGCCACATCCATAGCCCTTCCCTGTGTACTACTTTGGTCACCCAGTCAAAGAAATTTATTAGATTCCTCTGGCATGACCTTCCCACTATGATTCCATGCTGCCTTGAGTACTGTGCCCCGCTGGCCTCTAGGTACTTAACAATTCTTTCTTTCAGAAGTGATTCCATTATTTTCCCCTACCACTGAGGTCAAACTAACAGGTCTGTAGTTTACTGCCTCTGCCTTGCTCCCATTTTTGTGAAGGGGAATCACATCTGTCTTCCTCCAGTCTGCAGGTGCCACACCTTCCTCCCAATGATTTGTAAAAAAGGGTAGTCAGTAGTACCACTAGTTCTCCCCTAAGTTCTTTTAGAATTCTTGGGTGAATCCCATCAGGCCCCATTGCTTTGTCCACCTTCAGTTTAAGGAGTTCTTTAAGGGCCCTTTCTTCTGTGAATGGACTGGTCTCAATCCCCTTATCCAGCGTGCTTCTATTATTTGGTTTACGTACCCCCCCTCTTCTTTTGTGAATACTGAGCTGAAGTATTTGTTCAGTATCTCTGCTTTGCCACTGTCACCTTCTGCCCACTGCCTCTCCCCTTTATTAAGCCTCACTATCCCTCCCTTGGTCATTCTTCATTCACTAATGTACCTATAAAAGGTTTTATCCCCCTTCTTAACTGCGTTGGCTATCTTTTCCTCAGTTTGGGCTTTTGCTATTCTGACTGCCTTCCCCGCTTCCTTCTGCTTTAACTGATACAGTTCTCTGTCCTGCTCCTTCTGTGTTTCCTTATACTTTCTGAATGCTGTCTTTTCCTCCAATCTTTCCTGCCACCTCTTTTGAGAACCATAGTGTTTTTATCCTTAGCTTTGTTTTGTTTATTTGCTTCACACAAAGGCTTGTTGCCTCTGTGATGGCAGATTTGATTGTTTCCCCATTGTTCCTCCACCCCACCTTCTTGCCTGTTTGCTACTTAATTTGATAAGCTGGGCTGAGATTTCTGCAGCCCTGCTGTTCCTCTCTGGGTGACTATCCCCCCATTCTCTTCTGGCATAGCCAGATTGACTCAGTAGAACTACTGATCCCACTGATATCCTCATTTCTTTACAGTGACAAACTCCCTTAAAACATGAGTCACCTACTCCTTTTCCTACTGATCTACCCTTTTGGAATAGTCAAAATTTTTCCTTCCTGCTGCCTCAGACATTGTCTTCCCCCACTACATCTATTTGAGTACATCTGAGTCCCAGACTTGCATGTATTGTACATCAGACTCCCGGGATCATACATTTACTGGATGTGATCCTTAAATATCCTGCATTCAGGTTGGAGTTGTTGACATTGTGTGCTTCCTTGCTCCAACCTAGTATGCTATACCTGGTTAAACAACAAAATAAAATAAAAAAAAAAACCTGGGGGTCTACTACTGTTGTGCTACTCAGCTCAGCTGTCCATTTCTTGGTGAAACTGTGCATTTAACTCCTGAACCTGGTGGCCTTCTGCACTACCTGCCTCTCGTATGCCTATCTTTTAATTTGAATCCTCCAGATAAGGCTGAGTGAAAATAGAAAATTTCAGTTTTATGGAATTTTTCATGAAATTCTAAAATTTTCATAAAGACTCTTGGGATTTGATTTTAAGAACAGATGTTATTTTGTAGGGCTGTGCGAATACCTTTTCCCAAATATTCAGCCAAATATTCAGTAGTGGTGTCCCAGATATTTGGTATTCAGCCAGAAAAGTTGTCATATTAGAGAATTGCTACAGAAGTCTTGAAATAGCTTCAGAAGGAGAAGGAGAGGTCACAGTACTTTGGCTTGTACACTAGTGCTAGAGGTTGTATTGTTCTGCTGGAGTTTCAGGAGGAGGATTCAGAGGTCACAGCACTTTGGCTTGTACACTGGTTCCAGAGGCTGTATTGCACTGCTGGTGCTTCAGGAGGAGGATGCAGAGGCCACAGCACTTTGGCTTACACACTGGTGCCGGGAGCTGGCTTGTGCTGCTAGTGCTTCAGGAAGAGGATACAGAGGTGACAATCTCTATATGGTCATAAAGATGTCAAGAGGTAGTATAAGAATAACAAATGCTGCACTCTTAAATAATTCTGACCATTAAAAAAACAACTAATAAAACATAATGAGTCTCATGGGATAACAATGGAACTTCAACAGGCCATAACTCCATCAATATCTGGAGGTTAGTGTCAATCTCTACATGGCAACAAAGGTCTCAGGGGGTACTACAAGAATAATGTATGCCACATCCTTAAATAATTGTGGCCATTAAAAAACACAAGTAATAAAACATAGTGATTCCCATAGGATAACAATGGAACTTCAACAGGCCATAACTCCATCAATATTTGGAGTTAAGTGACAATCTCTATATGGTCACAAAGGTCTCAAGGGTTTATTACAAGAATAACATATGCCACACCCCTAAATAACTGCGGCCATTAAAAAAAGCAAGTAATAAAACATAATGATTCCCACAGGATAACACTGGAACTTCAACAGACCATAACTCCATCAATATCTGGAGTTAAGTGACAATCTCTATATGGTCACAAAGGTCTCGAGGGGGGGTACTACAAGAAATGATGGTGCTGCAAATGCAGTAGATAGACTGCGTCACCAGCACACTGTTCTCACAGCAATCGAGTAACGGACTGCTTATAAAAGCAAAGTACAAATGAGCATACTTTGTTTTTGTCACCACAATGTGCATCTGCTTCATTATTTCCCTGCTGCCAGTGATGCTTCTTGCCCAACTTGATCAGCCGATTGCTGTCAGAACAGTTTGATGATGCCGCTGTTTAAGTTTCAAGAAGGGTTCCTGTTATTCTGCTAGCACCTCAACCCTCCTCTAATATGGCTGACACACAGCTTCAACTGAGCCATTGCAGTCCACACTCTAGTCTCTATATATATTGAACTTTATGCTATACATTCAGAGTGAGGAGATCACATGGTGTTCCTGGGTGTGAGCTTCAAAACCAGCCTCCGATTGGCCAACAAAACTCTGTGATATTTTGAAATCTAACCCAACAAATAGTACATCCTGAATAGCAGCCTAATAGTGGACTATTTGAAATGTCCATCTGAATATTTGGCAAGCCTACTAGTCATGGTATTTAGGAAACACTATTCGGTCTATGCGCAGCCCTATTATTTTGCAGTTTCTGGCAGCAACAAATTAATAGAATTGGCATGCATAGTCTCCTTATAATGTCTGAGAACCTGTCAAATTTCATGGTATTGCATTCTCTAGTTTTATAGTTTCAGGGGCTTACATTTGTAGTTTACATTACTGCAAAATTTTATTTTTAAATGTTGTAAAAGTTTGAACACTTTTAATTCAATCCCATTTAAAGCTGCAAATATGAACTTTTTCAGAAATTATCATGTTGTATAGTAGTTTAAATGTTTTAAATCTGGTTAAGTAAGCAATAAGACATGACAGGGTGGTAGTTATGTGATAACCACACACCTAGGTGCATGGTGAGGCATGAGGCCGAAGGCAGAGTGTCCTTCTGCACCTAGGTGTGAGGTTATCACATAACAACCACCATCTTGGAGTGTCTTATTTGGCTTATAAAATGGGAAATAACTATGGAAAAAAGGACACTGACAAGGTGTTTATATTTTAAAAACTTTGTAACATTTATTTAAATACAGAATAGAGGATCAATTGAAACATTGAGATAAAATAGTCCATTGGTAAACTTTTTTGAATGGTAAAAAATAGCAATTACAAACAACATTAGCAAACAACAGTCTACTTGTTGTAGTTTGTGAATTGCACTTTACTTCACTGTGATTTTCTTAATCTGTCCCGAACATTGATTTCGCACACCGACAGCGTCATTGTGCGCTACATGCACAAAAACACATTTTGGGTGAGATGTGAAAAATGACAGTTGTACTGTTCATAAGGAGGTGTGGCAAAATAGCAATACTGAAAATCTGGAGCGAAAATATTAAAAATGCTTGAAGTTGCAAGTGTGCGTAGGAACTGCGCAATGCACGCTCGTAAAACAGCCGTTTTGGGGAATATTTTCCCCAAATTTTCAACATAGCCAGTTTAATACCACTGCTCACAAACAGTGTCACTGTGATTTTATTACTCTGTCCGGAACATTGATTTTGCACACCGTCTGCACCATTGTTCGCTACATGGGCGAAAACACATTTTGGGTAAGATGTGAAAAATTACAGTTGTACTGTTCATAAGGAGGTGTGGTAAAATGGCAATACTGAAAATCTGGAGTGAAAATATTAAAAATGCTCAAAGTTATGAGCGTGCATAGGAATTGTGCAATGCACGCTTGTAAAACAGTCATTTTGGGGAATATTTTCACCAAATTTTCAACATAGGGTTTTTGGGAGACTACCTCATGAATTGTGACACTGTCATTTCATTAATCATTCTGGAAAGGTGGTTCCATGCAGTGACTGCGGAACCACCTTTCAGGACTGATTAACAAAATAACAGTGTCACAGTTCATGAGGTGGGGCCCCCCAAAAACCCCATGTTGAAAATTTGGTGAAAATATTCCCAGAAACGGCTGAGATATGCACTAAAGTTGAAAAAAAATCCATTTATGCCATTATACAGCTTACCGGCATTTCTTCAGTTCGCGGTCGGCTTTGAAGAGTGCAGGCGTGTTCCAGTCCACCAAGATTATCGCCGGGCTCAGGGGGTAAGTATGGGTTGAGGTGGGGGGTGGGGAGGTGGAGTAGCGAGAGGGTGGGTGAGGGTTGGGAGGGGCAAAGAATCCACGAGGAATTTTTCTGTTTCAGTTTTTTTTATTTATTTACACACAAGGGACTTTTGCCACATGGGGGGATCCAGCATGGCTTGTAGAATATATGAAGCCGATGGGGGATTGGGCACCCCCATCGCTAAGGGAAGTTTTGCCACGCTGGGGTGGGCTCCCAACATGGCACACAAACATTTTGGGGGTGCAGTGAAACTGACAGGGGATTGGGCACCCCTGTTGGCAAATTAAGCTTTTACCATGTTGGGGTGGGCTCCCAGCGTGGCACCAGGCAGCTTGGGGGAGGACAGTGAAGCCGACAGGGGATTGAGCACCCCTGTCGGCTAAGGAAGTTTTTGCCACGCTGGGGTGGACTTCTTTAACTTTTTGGTGCCTACCATCACGCATCACGCACTTCCATCTCAGGAAGTGATCAGCTTTTTTTTTTCAATGCCTCTCTGCACTCGCGTTGCATTGTACATTTGAGTTAACTGATAGCCCATGTCACCGGCCGATTACCTCTATGGATTGCGAGTTACACCAGTGCCATGATAAGTATCAGTTTCTTTTTTTTACTGCTGCTGCGGCGATTCACCTATACACCCAGACTACGAATGTGAGCTGTGTGTCGCAGTGGGGACTGGCGTGTGGTATGACAGGGATTGAGCTAGGGCTGGATTGCACTACAATTCTTACATTTTTTCATGTGGATGCTGAGGGGGAAGTACTCAGCGAATGTGGGAGAGAAGCGGTTTCAATTATTTGTCAGTGCTTTGGGAGAGAAGGGTGAATGAGCATGCAATCAGCTGTTAGGACAGTTTCCCAAAGTTGAGATTGGATGTGCAGGTTGTTCATCTACTGCGAACAGCGGGATGTGTGGCCTACTCAGAAAAATGCTGCAGTTCAGTTTAGGAGAGGGACAGTGATGCAGCTAACAATGGCCACTAAAGTTTATTTGATTTATTGTGTGAGATTTTGTTCTCGTTTGTGTTATGGGATCATGGTATTTTTTAAATTTTGATGATTTCACTTCCAGTCAGATTCTTTACTGGCATGGAGGTCTGGCATTCCATTACAGAATGTGGGGCAAGCATTTATTTTGAGGTGGCCTTTGCACAGCTGGCTGGAAAATGTTCCCAACCCGGTAGTTGTTATTCCTTATACCACTGGATTCCAAGCCCTGTCAACCAATCAGGAGACATGATTTTTCTTGACCATTTTATAATACATTACACCTCTAAAACATCTAAAAACTGAAAAAAGGAGTACCTATTAATGCATAAGATAGGATATGTCAGCAATAGGTTAACTAGTACAGTACTTTGCAGTAAAAGTATTTATTAGTAGAGTTGGTTGAAAATAATTTCTCTGTCACATGTAAATTTTATCATATAAATATACTGTAACATTTGTAAATTTGTAAGACATAAGCTGTGTTTAAAGCTTAATTTTCATTGCACTGTACTGTAGTTACATATTCTCATTGAAGGCAACCTTCTCTTTATTTTTGTTTTTTACTTATGTGCTGTGGTCTAGTACATAAAAGGAAAACTGCTATAAGATTGAGGTGAAAGGTTAGTAAGGAAAACTTTAAACCTGCCAGGTTGCCTTTTTTTGGTGAGCAAGGAGGGTAGATTTTACCTGAAAACTCCGCTATATAAGAGCCAAATGTACATGCTTTTATTAACATTAGCAATGTATTTGGGCACTTTGGGTCTGCCTCTGTCTATTTAACTGTGTTTTCCCACATTTTCTTTTTGTTTATAAAGTATTACTTTATTGCCTACTTTCTTCATCCTGTTTTTTGTTTTCTGTTTTTCCCCACACTCAAGACATAGAATGTTTACCATGGAATACAGGGCTTCAAAATTCTGCTCTATTCTACTTGTAGAATGTTACTCTCCTGACATTTTGTACACACAGAAATAAAGGCCTGTTTTAGAGCTAGAGGCTCAATTATATCACTGTCAAGGCAAGCATAAGAGATTTCCCTGATGAGCAGATAAAGACAGAAGGGGGATTTTTCACTGTTAGTAAACACACAGTTGTAATGAAAACTATAAACAATACTTAATGTTTCTAATATGTTTATGTGTGTAAGGAGAGTGTGATGATCAGGGAAACAACATTTAATTATTTTATTTTTAATTTAAGGTAGTTTTATTTTTAGGGCCCAGTTGAAGGTTTTCTTACCGTGTAAAGGCAGCAGCCATGTTTATAATGGAAGATCAGTTCTGGTTGAAGGGGGACTGATGAAAGATAGTTCTGGTTATATGAGGACTGATTTTCTCATTGTGTGATGTGGTTTAGGACCAGGATGACTGTGCGTATATAGAGATTTAACATACAGTCAGCTGATGTCTCTTGGCCAATGAGATTTCTAGATTTTTTTCTTGCCATTTTATAAATTTGGATATGTTGTTTTAAAATTAGAAGGAAATAACTGAAATGTAAATATTGGCAACATGTATGACAGGCTATAACTTAGTCCCATTTGAAACTAGAAATCTGAAGCTATGTACAAATACAAATGCAGTGATAACCTGTATATCTATCAAATTGCATAACATGTCAATAAATACATGTCAAAAGTATACTAAAATTACAGAAATCTAAATTTTGGCAAAATGTTTGGCTACCTATAACTCAGCTCCCATTGAAGCTTGAGACTTAAAAACATGGTGTATATACCAATGTTGGGTGCTTCTCTAAATCCAGACATTGTGGAGAAATTTGGATAAGAAATGTTAAAATTATCAAAATTATCTCAAAACAACTAATAATTAATTTTTGATTAAATGTTTGGTCACTCTCTAACTACAACCCATTTCAGCCTACAAATCTGAAATTTGACACACTTTTGTATGTCATTGGGTACTGTTTACATTCCAAATTGGTGTTAATTAGATGTACACTTTTAAAATTATAGTGAATTAAAATTAAAAATTTAGCAAAATTCCACAGAACATTTGCAAAAATTCTGAGAAATTCCACAGAATCGGAATGTCATTCTGCAGGCATTCCACAGTCAGAATTTTAAATTCTGCACAGCTCTACTAGTTAACTTTCAGTGCAGCTTGGTCCCTACAACCAACACAATACACCTGTCCAACATTACTTTCCAGGCTTTAGCCCCACTCCCTACTGGTACCAGTACAGCCCTTTGCCAGTAAAGATCTCCCAGTGCTTCTCTGGGTACCTAGCTGTGATTACAATCAATTAAAAGTACAATCAAACATTCAGCAATTAAAGATACAATCCAAAGACTCAGAAGGCTGAGCAGAGTTAAATTTTAGCAGTAAAATCAGCCATGCAGTTGCTTGCTGAATTAAGTAAAATGATGGCTAAAAATTAAGATGCAGGCTCTAAATTGTAGGCTGTGTGAAGTTAAAATGGCTGCAGCCAAATAAGATGAAAAATAGCTGGCCACAAGAATTATTTTTTTTTTACTTTACATTTTATTTATTTATTTTAGGAATGCAAACAGACTTCCTAATACAGATACACTGGTATGAATGTATATAAGGCACAACAAGTATATTAAAAGACATAGTCTTATAAACAATAAGGTTATATTCTTTTTTAGCTAAATCTGGTTGAAGAAAAACTATCAGTTATATTTCTCTCAGCTAAAAAGTAATAAACTTCATTAAGTCATAACTGTGTTCTGATAAGAGAGAGTTATGGAGTATAAGCATATTGTGAGTGAAAAAATACATTATTTACTTACTGAGTAAGGCTTAGGGAAGTATCACTTAAATTTCTACAAAAAAAACAACAATTATATAAAGACATTAACAGTGTTGAAAAAGAAATAAAAAGTTTCTAAATAAAGAGAGACAGCATCAATTCTAAGGAGAGGTCATAATATAGAGACTGTTATAAGTATCAGAAGGTGTTTCTTTAAATGTCCGTTAGTTATTTGCATTGTGAAGGTAGTTAAGATAGTCCTGCCAACATTTACCATATTCATTAAGCCGATTATGGGTGGCGTAGGTAATACATTCCAGAAAGGCACATTGGGAAAACATTTTAAGGATATTAGAAAAAGTGGGGATATTTGTTGTTCTTCAAGACATTAATATGAGTCATTTAAATTGCAAGAAGAGTAAGTTAAACCATTTATATTAAGCTTGAGAGAGAAAGACATTAGAGAAAAAGGAAATTCCAAGTAGGGAAAATTTAGGGTCCAAAGTGACAGTATGGTCCATCACTTTCAATGCAAATTGTTGAACTTTAGACCAAAGTTTGAGAATGGGGTCACAGTACCATAATATAGGAAGTAAATTCCCATTAGGTTTGTTGCAACGTCGGCAGTTGTTGGAGTTAATTAAGTCTATACAGTATAGAACAGAAAGTGTTCTGTACCAGAGGTGAAGGATTTTTGTCTGGATTAGAGAACTATGAGTATTCATGAATGTTTTGTGGATAAGGAACCAGCACTTATGCCATTGGAGTCTGATATATCATAGTTCAGAAGTTGGCTCCACTTAGTTTTAGCTTTTAGGGATTGGTCTGACAATGTATTTCTGATATGCTTATATATGATACTGGTCAAATTAGAAGTAGATCTGATCCATGAGGCAATATGTTGGTTGTGACTATCATGTGTATGTAAGTGTTGAAAAAATATGCTGCATGCAGTACAGAGTTGGAGATATTTCCAAAAGTCTTGCTTAGGGAATTCCCATGCCACAAGAATTATGAATGATGGTTCTGATGACTACTGGTATGAAGTACAGAGCAGAAGGGCCTCTAAAAAAGGGTGCACGGCTGATGCAGTTCACCTAATGACCTATAATAGATGTCATCCACTATACTCCACCCTTTCAGAAGATCCTGTTATTGGTTCTCTTAAGCCTTCTCCCAGTACCCCTTCTGGTGCACAATAGTAGTGCTACTCCTTCTAGCAAAAATTCTAATCATACTATGGCTCCATTAGCTAACTCTGTTAGCACTACTCTCCTGGTTGACATCCCAGGAAGCACTACTAATCCCCCAGTCAATGCTGACACTAATTCTCTTCTGGGAGACATATCGACTGTCCCTGCATCAAGTACTACACATTTACCTAGTGATATGGACATCACACTTGAGCCTTCTGATCCTATCCATTCTAACCCCAGACAAATATTTGTCCTGGGTGATTCCATTTTTAAACATTTGGATAAAGCTGTTTGTGATCAGGATAAATCCAATAGGACTTGTTCTAGTTTCTGTGGGGCTAGAATTGCTGATATTTCAGCTATGGTATGACGGTGGTGAAAACCCTTTAGTCATTTTACATCTAGGAGCAAACAATATTGCACATAACTCTATTTTGAATATTAAACAGAACATAGTGGCACTTTCTAATAAACTGGTGGAGAGGGGCTGCAAAATTTATTTTTCCTAAATCCTCCCTGTTCCTAGAGCTTCACTTGACATTAATCGGAAAATAAAGATCATTAATGTGTGGTTGAGGAAGTGATGTCTTAGACAAAACGTCAAATGTAACACTCACAGGGAAGAGTTCGCCAACTGATATGAGTTATTCTGTGGAGATGGGCTGCCTTTGAGCAGATGTGGTAACACCTTACTTGGAAAACAAATTGTGACTGCTATTAACACTAGTTTGAATTAATCTCTTTGGGGGGAAGCACGAACTATCTGCCTGTCTTACGAAAAATAGCAACCATGAGATTTCAGTTGTTAGTAATGAACTTAATTTCTTGCACTTCAATGCCAGGTATAACCAACAAAATAGATTAATTAAATATAAAAGTTAGCCAGAAAAATATAGATATTATCTCTGTTATGGAGACTAGAGGAGATGATAGAGCCCTCTGGGACTCCATTCTACCTGGTCATCAAACCCACAAGATAAATCATTCTGACAGAAAAGGAGGAGGTGTCACTCTTTTTTTAAACAGCAGCTTCAGATCTGTAGATACTGCCAACAAAATAAAAACCCATAATGTCAATACATAATCAATATGGATCAAACTACTACTCAATGATACTGATTTCATTATTCTTGGGACTTGTTACCAGACCCCAAATTCATCATCAGATACTTAGGATGCCATCTTATCAGAGATGGAGTTAGCCAGAGAACTGGGAGATATTATCATCATGGGGGACTTTAATCTTGGGGAGATACATTGAATTAACTCCACAGCTACTTCAGGAAATGGGAATACATTTTTACTTACTTTCCAGCCACACTTAAATCAGTGCATTTCCTCCCCCATGGGTGATAGAATTCTTGACTTAGTACTATGCAATGAGGACTTAGTCATTAGAAAAATCACTGTTGAGTCCCCTATCAGTAGTAGTGACAATAACACTATAAAATTCATCCTTGAGAAACAGTACAGTATTCGTACTAGCTCCTCCAAACTATACCTTTATGATAAAGCCAATCTCAGTGAGCTTAAATCTGAACTTAAATTTGATTGGAATTCTTTTTATTCTCTAACAACCCCATCTCTACATGTTGGGATGTTTTGAAACAGAGCTTAATTCATCTAAGAGATATCCATATCCTGTCTAAATCAAAGAACAATAAAAACAAACATAGTCTGAAATGGACGGATAGGACCTTGAAATGCCTGTTAAGGCAAAAGAATAAAAAATATGCTTCCTACATAAAGCCAAGAACCACCCACCAACTGGTCTTCATACCTTAATATTTCAAGAAAATGTAAAAAGCAAATTAGAAAAGCAAAATCAAGTTGGGAATATAACTTAGCACATCCTGCTAACAAATCAAATAGTAACTCCTTCTATGCCTATATTAATTCCTTGAGAAAACCTATATGTCAGGTAGACCCCTTATTAGTGGATAATCGACAGATTCACAAACCTAAGGAAATGGCAGACATTTGTAACAAAAAGTTCTGTGAAGTGATCATGCACAACATATTAGTTCACATGTTACAACTGTTTTGGATGTCCCCATCAGTATTTCTGAAAATTCTTTACATGAAAAACTACAATCTTTAAAGGGGACATTCTGCCCTGGGCCTGATGATATAGCTGGGCATCTGTTTTATCTTCCAGCAGATTGTCTTGTCCATCCCCTAAAATTACTATTTGAAGGATGTTTGTCATCATCCTTTGTTAAAGATCACTGGAAAATAACACACTTGGTTCCTAAACATAAAAAAGGACCAAAAAACAGTTGGGAAAATTACTGGCCCATCAGTCTGACCTCATCAATCTGCAAACTTCTTGAAAGTCTAATTAAGGATTTAATTACTCCAGCACTTCAAGATCTAGACCCAGAACAACATGGTTTTATAAATGGAAGGGGATGCCTAACAAACCTCTTGTGTTTTTATGAACTGGTTAGTTGCAACTTGAATTGTAGGACCCCCCTTTGACATCATATTTATAGATTTCAGTAAGGTTTTTGACACCATGTCTCATTGGGCCCTTTTATCAAAATTACACACCTTTAATATTAATAAAAATTTAGTAAGTTGGATTGAAAACTGGTTGAAGGATAGATCTCAGAGAGTCTTCATCACAGAATCCTTGTTAGAGGTGGGTTGGGTTACTAGTAGGGTTCCACAGGGCTCTGTATTTGGTCCCTGTTTGTTCCAAGCCTTCATCTCAGACCTAACCAAGAACTGTATTTCATCTTCAGTAAAATATGCAGATGACGTTAAAATCGGTGGCCTCTGTTTGAGTCCTGTGTAGTCACAAACCACTCAAAATGATCTGAATAAAATATTAAACTGGGTTAACACATGGGGCATGAGACTTAATAAAAAATGCAAAGTTATGCATCTTGGTGCCCATAATCCACATAATGTGTATAATTTAGGGGTCTCTGTTCTGGAGACTGCCACAGATGAAAAGGACCTCAGGGTATTTATTAGCAAATATTTGGGTCATTCAATGCAGAGTAATGAGGCAATCAGTAAAACGAACAGAGTAATGTGGTCCATTAAAAGGAACACAAGATCTAGGGATCCCATGGTTATGATGCCTTTGTATAGGGCATATGCCAGGCCTCACCTTGAACATGCTTCACAACTCTGGTGTTCATTTAAGAAATCTGAGAACCTTTTATTAGAAAAGGTCCAAAGATGGTTCACCAAATACATAGTTGGCTTACATAACCAGCCCTATGAGTAAAGAATTAATTCTCTGAACCTCAAGTCCCTCACCACACAACACCTTAGAGGTGACCTTCTCCTATTGTTTGACATACTACAGGATCCTGTTTTATTAACAGAACTAGGCTTCGAGTTTAAAAATGATTCCTATAACACTAGAGGTCATCCACTCCAATTGCCAGGCAGGAAGTTTAACTATGAAACTGCACATTTTTCTATCCACTGAGGATTGTTAATCCATGGAATAAACTGTCACTTGATGTAGTTATCAGCAAAAAAAAAAATGAATTAAAGCGATGCCTAGATAACTTAATTCTTTCAGGATATAAACTCAGTTATTATAACTGACTACTACAGGAGCACTTAAGGGCCTCATAAGGATCCTAGTAGTATGAATTAATTAGCAGGCTCTAGCTCCATTGTGGAAAGCCAGGCAGAAATGGCAGCAAGTTCAAACTTAGCCCAGCACTCTGTGTGAGGTCTTCCCTGCTGGGTTAGAAGCTCCTTATCTTTCTGGTCGCAGCAGTGACAGGAAGTTTCAGCAATGTAAGGAGGACAGGTAAGCTGCTCGAGAGGGCGTTCAGCTTATCAGGTGGTGGCAGCGACAGGGAGCTCCAGTGATGTAAGGAGGGCAGGTAAGCTGCTTGAGAGGGGGATCAGCTTTTCACATGGCGGCATTGATAGGTAGCTCCAGCTTGCTCAGAAACTAGTACTATTCCCCTGAGAAGCAGTACCATCCCACTGTGATCCCCACTGGCACAGCCCTCCCACACCAGGAAATAATAGTTGATCCCAACAGCAACTTAAAACTCAACAAAAAATAAGCTAAGGTCAGTAATTTAAACATGTATAAAGGCAATTTTTTGGGAAGAGGCCAATAACAAGGTACTAAGGAAGGAAAAAGCAAGGGTTAAGCAGACAGAAAATATGCATGCAAGCAAATTCCCAGCAGTTACTAGTTAACATTCAGTGCAGCTTGTTCCCCACAACCAACACAATACATCTGCCCAACATTACTGTCTAGACCTCAGCCCCACTACCTACTGGTACCAGTACAGCCCTTTGTCAGTAAAGAGTTCACAGTACTTCTCTAGGTACCTAGCCATTGAAACAGTGCAGACTCATTACAGCTGCATGTGGCTGGTGAGCACTGGTGCACTAAAATTAAACAAAAATTGCTAGTAAACCGCCTTGTAATCCTGGTCAGATTGTCTAGTCCAACAAATTTATAATTAACTTGGGAACCTGAAGAAATTTTATACCGAATGTTTTGGTCATAAAACCTGTGGTCCATGTTCATTTACTCACTGTTACACTTGGTTATCTAGCAGTTGTGGTTTTCCTCACTCTGTATTCCTGGCTGGATGTCTACTGTCATCTACATACTAGATGATACCAATAACTCCTCAGCTCTCATCAGCCATCATCTCCCATGATTCCACCAATCAGCTGGGCTCTTCCTCAGCGTGGTCAGGTGGATGTGAGGCTATGAGCTTAACCACTGCAGGGCATCACTGGTGATGATGACTGGCTTGGTGGTTCCCAGTCCTCTCTACTGAAGTTGCTGTGCAGGCTGCTCTGGCCTGAATGGAATATTCTCCTCTCTCTTTTCATCACAGCTGCAAGGCAGCTCCCTCACAGTCCATCTTTTGTAGTTGGTAGTTCAAGGTAGTCAATCAGATTATAGTAATCCTGCACTTAGCAGTTCCTCCTCAATGACTGAGATAGCACACTTCTCCCCCTCAGCATTGTATGCCTAGTGCTGGCTTGCACTCACAGATGGTAGGCCTATCTCTTTAGATGGACAGGAATGCATGCACTAGTGGAGCAAGTTCTGCTTAGCAAAACTAGAGCAGAAAATGTTTCCTTTGGCCAAGATCAGATGTCACTTACAGCGGTGGGCCTATCCATTGGCTACTCAATAGCTAATTAGTTGTCTTGAACCTCGGGGACTTACTGAAATTTTTCAGAAGCCGATTAGCACTTTTGTGACTCTGGAGTAGACTCTGCTGTTCTGGGACCCTGACTGGCAAACTGACATGGGTCAGAGGTACAACAGATGGTGGCAGTCATCAGCCCCAAAGGCAGAATCCCCAAAAGTCCTTTTTGTACAGCCCTGGCCCTTTGAAACTCACTTTGTTCTCCATAACATATATGGTACTGCATGGACAAGAGATAGTGTCCATTTGGTTGAGAACCCAATTTGGTGACATCCTCCACCTGATCACAAGTTCAACCATGCTCATCAGTGCAGGCATGTGAAAATCAGTTTTTTACATTTACACAACAACATGCTCAGGTACAGATAGCACTGGAGAGGTAGCACTCCTCTTTACTCATTTCACAACCCCCACTGATGTAGTCTATAGTTCCTAGAATCAGTACCATCAAATTGGTCACAGCACAAAAGGGCATTTTGCTGTTTGTATGCCACATTTTCAGCACAGCCTTCTTATTACCCCACCTAATGGACCTGGGAGGTGACAATTTTCAAATCCTCGCCAAAACATCATTCTGCACCACCGAAATGTCATTCCGCACCACAGGTAAGAAAACACATTTTGGCCAGGATTTGAAAAATGACAGCTGCCACGTTCATGAGGTGCTGTGAAGAAATGGCAATGTTTAAATTTTGGGGACAAAATATTGACAATTACTAAAGTTACACGCCTGCATCCATAAATTTCAATGTAGGCTCATAACTTTGCTGCTTTTTAATATTTTTGCCCCACATTTTTAACAAGTGCAGAGAAAATATTCTGCTCCCACTCAAAAGGTGATTTCATGCAACAGTTGTGGAATGTATTTATTTTTATTTATTTATTAGTCATCTTGGAGTTACACCTTTGATCTAGAAGCTCATTTACAAAGGTTCCACGTCAAGGTACAGTAGATACAAAAAAAGGATTACCAGCAAATGCAAACTTTAAGTACAGATACTGGTAAATACAGCCAGTAGCTACATACATTGGTTGGTACCGGGAGTAGAAAAAAATCTTGGATACAGTGCAAAATACATGTGATAATATACAGAGGAAAGTTAATAACATAATTCAATAAGCTGGGAACACAAAAGACACAAGGCAGTTAGAAGGGGGAAGAGGGGAGGGTGAGGAGTAGAGCAGACATAAGCTGTCTTTGTCATGGAGATATCTGGAGGAGGAGGGAGTGAGGGGGTTGTGAAATAAGGGTGAATGGAAAGTTGGGGAGCAGTAAAAGGAGAGTTAGTGATAGGAGAGTGGTAAGGAGGGGGCAGTAGTGTAGGTAGAGGGTGAGGGCATGAGTTGAAGTGAGTGGGTGTGTGAGGAGGGAAGTTGGGGGGAGAGAGACATGAAAAAAGGAGCATAATATGAGAGGGGCACCAAGGCTATAGGGAAGGTACTCATGGGATTTGGACCTGCAGTCACAGGTACCGAGTCCAGTCAGGTGCTGGCATAGTAATTTCTTAGATGTTCCAAGTTTTGGTGCATCAACTGCTTCCAATGAAAGTTCATAAAGCCAGAGGGGTGCCTTGTAGGCAAAAGATCGCTGTGCCAGGGCAGTGTGTCAGAAAGGGATCTGTAGGGCATGTCTTGTTTTACCTCTAGTTTGGTGCGAGTTACTATAGATGTGGGTTTAAGGAAGTTTTGAATGGCTGTCAGTGTTAAACCAAGGAGAGATTTTCCCCGAAGAGGCAGGCCTGATATTTAATCCTCCCTTGGAGATTAAACCACTTGGACTGGGTGCATAGGTCACAAGCGTGCATGTGCTTGGGTGCTCCTGGGACCAGCTGGCAGGATTTGTTAAGGGCTGTTCTGTCCCTTTTTAGAGCTGTGTCTGTGGCAGCACAATACACAATTAGTCCATAAGCTGTGACAGAGATTATAGATCTATTGATAGCCAGAGATAGAGCATCGGAAGTCATATTATGCTGTTGTCTGTAAGGCAGTTCAATTCTGGTGTTGGCTGTTTTAAAAATATTGTCTATGTGATGAGCATAGGAGAGGGAGCTATCAAGTGTGATGCCTAGATATAGTATTTAAAGGTGATGACCTGATCAAGTGACTCGAGTTCGTTCTTTAGGATAGACAGCTGGCTGGCTTTGTATTTTCTGTGGGGGTTGACAAACAACATTACTTTTGTTTTTTGTAGTTATGGTGAAGTTTGTTTTGAGTAAACCATTCCTCTATTTAGGGAGAAACTAATTTGCAGTTTGGAATCTAGCATGTGTGGATGTGGACTACTGGAGAATATAGCCATATCATCAGCGTATAGTAGGATATTATCATGGCAGGCACTAGGGAGGAAATTAAGGAACAGCTTACGGGGCATGAAAACACATTTTGGCCAGGATTTTAAAAATGACAGCTGTCACATTCATGAGGTACTATAAAGAAATGAGTATGTTTAAAATGTAGGGTCAAAATATTGAATATGATCAAAGTTATGAGCCTGTGTTTGCGAATTTCATTGTAGACTCATAACTTAGTTCTTTTTTAATATTTTTACACCAAATGTTCAACATAGCTTTCTTATGCACCCACCTCATGAACAAGGGCAGAGAAAATGTTCCAACTCCTGCCCAAAAGGTGATTTCATGCAGCAACAGTGCAATCACCTTTCAGGACAGATTTACCTAACCTTACTTGCATTTTTCACGAGGTGGCATCCCAAAAAAGGTATGTTGAACATTTGGGGCAAAAATATTGAAAAATGGCCAAGTTATACCACTAAGCTCAAACCCCATTGAAATACATTGAAACACAAACCAGATTTCCTCAGTTCGCAGTCCAGCGTTGAAGAGTGAAGACATGTCTGCGATCCAAAGAAGATTATGGTGTCAGACCCCCAGAGTGTACATAAGGGCTTTAGGAGTGTGGGGTGGTGGGTGCTGAGTGGGAAGAATCAGGTGGGGGTGAACTAATGGTGCAACAGACATCAATGCACCATTTGCTTTTCCTGAGCATAAAAAACAGGGGAAGAAATGCCAGGGAAGGTTTCTTTACTTCAGGTTTTAACGCAGGATTGGGCACCCCCAGTGTCAGTGTTATGTCTGGGGGGTGGGCTGGTGATGTGCTAAGTGGGAGGGTCAGGTGGGGGTGACAAATACAGGAGCGCCAGCAGTGGACACTAGGGGATTGGGTACCTCCAGTGCCAGTGTCATAAACAGTGGGGGGGGGCATACACTGCAATAGACATCGATGGACTATTTTCTTTTTTACAGGGTATTCTAAAAAAAATATGGGGAGTTACAGTTGCAGTGGTGGCTGCAACAGACATCAGTGGACCATTTTCTTTTTTACAGGGTATTAAAAAAACACAGATGGAAGGTTTTCTTTATTTCAGATCTTGATATTGTGGGATTGGGTACCCCTGTGTCAGTGTTATGTTGGGGGTTGGTGGGTGCTGAGTGGGAGGGTTAGGTGGGGGTGACAGTAACAGGGTCCCCAGCAGAGGACACTGGGGAATTGAGCACCCCCAGTGTCAGTGTGATAAACAGTGGGGGAGAGCAGTTACAGTGGCACAGTAGAGATTGATGGATGGTTTTCTTAGCTGCAGGCTTGAAAAAAAGGTTTCCTTTATTTCAGGTTTAAACACTGGGGTTTGGGCACCCTCAGTGTCAGTGTTACATTTGAGGGTGGGGTGGGATGGTGGGTGCTGAATAGGAGGGTTTGGTGGGGGTGACAAATAAAGGGGTGCCAACAGTTGACACTGGGGGATTGGGCACCCCCAGTGTCAATGTTATGTTTGTTGGGGGTGAGCGTGGGGTGGTGGTCAGCACAAGAGAATGGGTCAGGTGGGATAAGAGTTACAGGCCTCCCAGCAACAGACATGAATGGACTTTTTTTGTAGTTACAAGGTTGATACAGCAGCTGCACACTGGTAAGGTACATATCAAACTTCTGGTGTGCAGCTGCAACTGTTTTGAAAGCTGATGAATCAGCTGTTTGCTGATGCGGCTTCATGCTTAAGTAAAACAGTTTGTGGCAGTGGGGGTGGGAGAGAGAGAACTCAGCTCCTTTAGTTGAACTCAGATTAGCTGTTTGCTTATGTGGCTTCTTGCACATCAAAGAACCAAAGCCCTCTCTATTTGGAGTGGTTGCAGCCCGAGTGATGTCAGGGCTACTGTGTGTGGTCATTGGTGCAGACTGTCAAGTCCATTCCAGTTGCAGCTGCAATGTGCTCAGCAGTGACACACCTCCCAAGTCCCATAGTACTCGTTTCCAGCCGTTTGGTGTGCAAGCACAGCAAATGCAAAAAATGAAAAGCAAACCCTCAGTCAGTCTTCTTCTCCTGCCCCTGGCAAGGAAACAAGTACCCTACCCCCAGGAGGGTTTACCATGCCGTGATGACACAGAGAACAGTGACTGTTAGTCCAGCGATGGCACAGCACCACCGATTGGTGTTGTGCCATTGCTGGAGAAAAGTGTGTTTTCTGTGGGGACTTTGCCCCCACACTTCCCACTTAGGATTACCAACTCCAAGTTGGAGTTGGTTCAGGGAGGGGGTGAACACTGCGGAGGCAGCAGCATCAGGAACCTAGTGGACCATCACAGCGAACTGCCAAAAATGTCACTGGGATGATGTTCGCTGCATTTCTGTCACTGTTGTGACGTGATATCCCCCCAAGACACATCTGGAAGGGAGTTTTTTTGCAGCTCATCATGTTTTCTTCAGGACAAAACTTTAATATAAATAAATACTTTATAAAAAATAAATAAACCTGATTCTTTTTGCCTAATATATTGGAACAGAAAATTAGAAATTGGAAATAATTGTAATAGTATTACTACTCAAACCAAGCATACAAATTTTGAAAGTTAACATTTCCACAATAATAAACTTAAAATGATATTAAACCCTAGATACCTATGGTACCTGCAGTACTTTTAGATGATTTTTCTTTAAAAAACAATCTACAGATGTGATTCCTTTTTAATACAGTGTCATACCTTTGTGGTAACAATTGCTTAATACACTGACAAAGAATAGTCACCAAAATGGGTAAAAACATTTTGAAGTACATTCCTTACTGCCTTCTAATTTTTTTTGTTTAAATTAAAAACCTTTTCACTCTTTGGGATGTAATTACCTTTTCACTCTTTGGAATGTAATTAAGTTTGCAGTAATTCAATACACACACACACATATATACACATGCACACATACACACACCACATTTTTGTGACCTACTGTGCTGTATGAAAGATTGCCGTACTGTTGCCACATGGAACATTTTTAGTTCAATGTTTGGGGAATAGCAATGGGGTATTTTTTTTATTGTAGTCTTTGGTAATTGGGTAAGGCCCACTAGGCACAAGTGCTTGTTTTCAAGGGCAACCTGGGAGCACTGGGCAGTTAAGTGACTTGCTCAGAGTCACACAGTATGCAAGTGAGGGTTGTGAGAATCAAACTCAGGACTGGTCTGCTGGAGGTACCAATCTCGTTCACACCTTGTTCCTGTAAACTCTAGGATATACTGCCAGCTGTATTAGTGCTTGTGTAACTTGCAGTACTTTTTGTGGCTTTACTCTATTCCCACCTTTGAGTAGTAGATATGTAGAAGGGAATTTGTAGGAAATAGAAGATCCAAAAAGATACCTCCTCCAACTCATGGAGATTATGACTGATAACCACTCAGGAGAGGAAACCTCCCCAGGTGGAGTAAACCTCTGAGGACCCATGGCCATTGGTCTGCCAATCCTCTGGGCATACTAAGAGGAGAAGGACCTAGGTTCTAGTAACCATGGCTAATTTTGAGAAAGGTGAGCTTCTTGGTGGGATGATGGCTGATCCTTGATCCATGAATGATGTTGTTTGGATGATGATCCTGATGCTGAAGGAGCGGTAGAATCCTGAGTGTGAAGCAGTTCCTGATGAGAAAGGGCAAGTGAAGTCCAGATTTCCAAGGTAATGGAGTATACTTGTCCAATGGGATTGCAGGGATGCAATGAGCAGGAAGAGCATAATTGTTTGATGTGCTATCAGACAGTGAACGATGGGAATGCGATGATTTGTGAAGTCGTAGTGAATGATCCAACATGTGGGAGGTTTGATGTTCATGGTAAAGTCTGGAGGTAAGTAATTCAGTGAGGAGTTATCAGGTGCAAAATAAGCATCCATGAAGTGGAAGAAGGAGTCGAGTGGAGACCTTCAGTGCTTGGTGAGAAAAATATCAGAAGCGATTTATAGACAAATACAAGAAGATTGGCATATATGGTCCAGCTGGAGATTGAATATATATAGAGAATGATTGGAAGTTCAGTATGAGGAATAGGATAGCTTATTTGGGCATTGATGTCATATTCATACTTGTACATGTTCTGCTGATCCACTGAATTAAATATATATGGTTAGTTCTGTGGTGTAATGGCCTGTGAGATGCACTGAGGTGGCATTGTCTGATTAAATTTACGGGTAATCCGATGCCTAAATATTAAGGTGCAGCTTGAAAGCGGATATCTGGAAGTGGCTATAGGCTAGATTGGTGGAGCAGACAAGTAGTGCGAAATGCCAGAGGATCCTAGTGCTATGATTGAGTAAGATGCACTGGGAGCCATGCAAGACTGGGATAGTGAATTCGCCGTTAATGGTTGCAGATTTCCGGATTGAGAATCAGAGGAGCCAGTTCTTGCTGGAAGTCTTCACTGGAAGGAATACTTGAGATATTCTTGAAGGATAGACTAGAAGGATGGCTGATGGGCAGCTAACCTGACTGATGGTAATAGGATGGAGAACTGCAGATGAGTATATGAGGCATGGTGATGTTCAGGAGCTAGAAACAGTGGTTTGGTTGGCATGACATCAGTAAAGTAGCTAGCAATGGAAGATTTAACAGTGAATATTCTAGGAAGGCAGCTGGGAAAGTCTTAAGATGAGCAATGTCTGTTGAGAAAGTAGGAGTCGAGTAACTAGGTCAGCAGAGTCAGTGTTGGTAGGAGAGGCCACAAAAGGCAAAAATGGATGATGCCTGTAGTGGTATAAGATATCTTGTGATTCCCAGTGTCCATAGCAGCGAGAATGAGTATGAAGTCATAGCATAACAGAAGGATTTAAGTCCTGTCCATGTAGGAGGATAGCCAGTGAGACATGGTAGACAGGGAAGTCAAGGTAATTGAATAGACCGGATTCAGATGGTGTATCTAGTAGAGACAGATAAGATATTTCTATTGTTCAGGTGAATAAGATTACAGGAATGATTGTGAGAAGCTGCTGGGGCAGTACATAAAACTTTATAATGACGTAAAAGTCTATGAGGCTTGTTATCCAAGGGATGTTTGCTAGCAATAGTTTTCTCAAGAGTAATGGACAAGTAATCCATTGAGTAGTGGAAGGGTATTGTTAGAATAGCCAGAGTATGAGTATGCGATAGACTAACTAGAGGAGTAATTGACCGGGCAGGAATACTGATGGAATTAGGGTACTAGGCTCAAAAGGGCCACGGCAAACAGGATGAAGCTCCGAGCATGCAAGGCAGAGATGAAAAGACAGTCATCCACTGGAAAAGAAGTCCAGAGTGAATCCTGAGAACTGAAGAAACAGGAAGGTGATGGGCTAGGAGAAGCCGGATGACATACAATGCAGGAAAGAACAGGACCTGGGTTGGCTCTTCAGTGAATTGCAGTGGAATGCAGAAAGCAGTAGCAAGGTATCGGAGGATGATCCATAGAAGGCCAAGGAGGAAAACCAAGCACCAAGGGCAACTGAGTTGAGCTACATGAGTTCCACATCTGATGAAGGCCTCAAACAATGAGAGAAAAGGATGTAAGGCACTGGAGTGATGAATGACAAGGTTTCTACATCTAAAGAGAAATTAGCTCATATAGCATCCAGAAGGGGGATCTGCAGCAAGGAAGTTCATGAGACAGTCAACCTGGATTGAGAGAGAGACTGAAAGAGCTGGCAAGATCCAAATCTCGAGGGAAATGGGGCCAAAGGGGACAAAGAACGATGGTCCCTGGAAGAGCAGGATGGAGACTGGTGAGGAAGGAAGTAGGACATTCAGAGCAAAGGGGTCCTGTGAGGGAAACTGTAATTGGGTAGGAGGTAAAAATACAGAGGAATGGACATTCAGGTGTAGACACAGGCTCCTAAGCAAGGGAATTGAGGAGAGAAGACCTGGAGACAACATGTCAGATAATGTATGATGATGGAGGCAACTTTATTTATTTATTTTATTTATTACATTTTGTTAACCAAGTAGGCCCGCCAAGCCCCAAAGGTCACTTTTTCAGGGGCGACCCAGAATTAGTTACAGTACATATAGCAAGGTATTTACATTCAAGTAGGTTGCTAGCCTTGCTTGTAGAGCAGAAAGCAGCTAACTAAAAGAAGCTACATTTTCTTATTAATTTAAAACTTATATCTCAGCAGGAGTCATTGTCTGTTAAGATTAAGTAGACAGATAACTTTATTAGAAGTAGAAGGGGTCTTATTTAGGGTTAAAAAAGAAAGAAAAGAAAGAAAGTCAGTGTGTGTTCTGTGCTGGGAAAGGTACTGTATCAGTTGACTTTGCTAAACCAGCAGGAGGAAAGAGAGCTTAATTGGGGGTGTGGTTTAGACACTATAAAAGCAGGTGATTCAAATTACAACTTCCTGTTGCTAACCTTTTTCTTACTAATTTCCTCCATCCACCCTCTACCCACCCACCCACCCAAAGCCAGTTCTACTTTTATAGCTACTGGATTTGACTGTCAACAGGAACTTCCTGTTTGGCAGTATGAAGGCAAGGATCATAGAGAAACATTGGTTAATGGTTTTGTCAACCCTAAAGGAAAAAAGTAGCTCACTCCCCCCCCCAGCTGCTGGTGGTCTGATATTGAACAAGGAAGAAGGAGGCTACTGAAGAAGATAGGAAGTTGCTGTCCCAGAACAGGAAGGGTGAGAGTTGTAAGGAGAGGAGAGAGTAAGCATCCAGAGAAACAGTAGAGGGAACACAAAATAAGACATGTTAGGAGTGGTGCAGTGCAATGGCTGTGGGCAGCAGTGTTCCGGGAGACATTCTGGAGGCTGCAATGCTGCCCTATTAGCAGGCACCTCTCTGGTCTGAGAGAGGAGGTTGCCCTTCTCCAGGCTGACCTGGCTAGGATTCGTGAAACCTCCTCCCCCACCCAAGGACCACCAGGGCCAATGCCACTACCTCAGAGGTTGCCAAGAAAGAGGAGGCTGGACCAGGGTGGGCTCAGGAGGAGAGGGTGGTGGAACAGAGTTGCATCCTCCAGCTGTACCTCTCACAATTCATTCACTCTTCTGGTGGATAGTGGTTCCTCTATGAAGGCACCTGCAGTGGAGACCAAGGAGGATGCTGGGAACCTTCACTAAGAAACCCACAGGAGGGTGGCATGGGACCCCACAGGGAAGGAAACAACTCCTGGTGGGGACTCAATCATTAGGGGGTAGAAATGGGGAGGAAGGGAGAGGGAGGTAGGTGCCTTCCTGGTGCCCAGGCTTGGAGGACAGGAAGCGAATCCTCAGGATCGTGGGATGAGCTACACAAGGAGGGCTGGATGTCATTGTCCACCTAGGGACAAATGACCTGACTAGGAATGGGATCAGAGCAGTGCAAGAGGTTTGTAGAGTTGGAAGGGCCTTAGACAAGTAGGCGCACGGTAGTAACCTTCTCGGAGGTGCTGCCTGTCTATGGCAAGGAGATGCTAGGGCACTCCTCACCAGGAATTCAATGAGTGGTTGAAAAATTGGTGTGGAGCTCAGGGTTTTGGCTTCATTGGGGACTGGGGGCCACCTGGAGGATGCAGACCTATACTGGTGCGATGGTCTGCATCTGTCCAGGGGGGAACCAGGATCCTAGGTGAGAGGTTTAAATGTTCATTGGCAAGCATTTAAACCAGCCAAGGGGGGAGGCACTGAAAAGGAGCAGGGAAATCCCAGCCTCCCCCCACAAAACATGGTGATTAGTGAGGTAAACACCAAGGTACAGAAGTTATTAGGGAGCAGAACAGATTTAAATGTAAAAAAGGCAGAGGCAGTAAGGACAGAAATGGGACTAAAAGGGTAGGGCTATCAAAAGTGGAGGGTGATGAGTACCAATGCCCGTAGTCTGTGTAACAAGCTCCCTGAACTAGTGGCCTTGATGGAAGAGGGTTGCCTGGATATTGTGGCAGTCACAGAAACATGGTACACAGAGAACCATGACTGGGATGTCAACATACCAGGATACGCAATCTACAGGAGGGACAGGGAGGGTAATAGAGGAGGAGGAGGAGTAGCTCTCTATGTAAAGGAAGGGATCAATGCAACAGAACTAAAGATAAACAGGGAGCAGATGAGGCACTTTGGGTCACCCTGGAGACAGGAAATGGCACCACAATCCGCATGGGGGTTGTCTACAGACCCCCATCTCAGGGGGAGGGAATAGACAAGGAAATGATAGAAGGCTTTCTTAGAATGGCAGATAAAGGGGAGATATTGTTGATGGAGGACCTGAATATGCCAGATGTTAACTGGAGCACCTTTGCTACAGGCACATCCAAGAGCAGGGTCATTCTTGATGCCCTACAGGGGGCATGCCTCAGACAGCTAGTATTGGAACCCACTTGGGAGGGAGCAATCTTAGACCGGGTACTGTCAAATGGGGATGGAGAAAGAATCTCAGATTTAGAAGTGGGTAACCATCTGGGAACAAGCGACCACCAAACAGTGTGGTTCACGATCAACACAGCCATACAATCAAGCCATACAAAAGCAAGGGTACTAGACTTTAGGAGGGCTGACTTTGGGAAATGAGAAAGTGCCTCAGAAAAGCGCTAGCAAACAGACAAGAAGGAGGGGTGGAGGAACAATGGGGAGTGATCAAAACAGCCATCACAGAGGCAACAAGCCTTTGTGTAAAGCAAATCAATAAAACACAATGAAGGAAAAAAACGCTATGGTTCTCAAAAGAGTTGGCAGGGAAGGTTAAGGAGAAAAGGACAGCATTCAGGAAATATAAGGAAACACAGAAGGAGCAGGGCAGAGAACATTATCAGTTAAAGCAGAAAGAGGCTGGGAAGGCAGTCAGAACAGCAAAGGCCCAAACTGAGGAAAGGATAGCCAATTCTGTTAAGAAGGGGGATAAGACCTTTTATAGGTACATTAGAGAGTGAAGAAAGACCAAAGGAGGGATACTGAGGCTTAATAAAGGGAAGGGAATGTGGGTAGAGGGTGACAGTGAAAAAGCAGGGACACTGAATGAATACTTCTGCTCAGTATTCACTAAGGAAGAGGAGGGGGAGTTACCTAAACCAAACAAGAGAAACACTCTGAAGATGGGGGTCGATACCAGTCCATTTACAGAAGACAGGGTTCTGAAAGAACTAATAAAATTGAAGGTGGACAAAGCAATGGGGCCTGATGGGATACACCCAAGAATTCTAAAAGAACAAAGGGTAGAACTAGTGACACCGTTGACTACTCTCTTTAACAAATCATGGGAAGATGGGGTGGTACCCAAAGACTGGAGGAGGGCAGATGTGATTCCTCTTCACAAAAGTGGGAGCAGGACAGAGGCAGGAAACTACAGACCAGTTAGTTTGACCTCAGTGGTAGGGAAAATGATGGAATCACTTCTGAAGGAAAGAATTGTTGAGTACCTAGCGGCCAGTGGGGCACAGGACCCAAGACAGCATGGATTCATGATGGGAAGGTCGTGTCAGACAAATCTAATAGATTTCTTTGACTGGGTGACCAAAGTAGTAGACCAGGGAGGGGCTGTGGACATGGCCTACCTAGATTTATCAAGGCATTTGATACAGTCCCACACAAAGATTAATACACAAGATAGCCAGCCTTGGAGTGGGTCCCAAGGTGGTAGCCTGGATAAAAATTGGCTAGACAACAGGACACAAAGGGTAGTAGTAAATGGAATACACAGTGAAGAAAGGAGGGTTACTAGTGGGGTACTGCAGGGTTCAGTACTGGGACCGGTCCTTTTTAATGTATTTATAAGTGACATTGCAGAGGAACTGGAAGGAAAAGTATGTCTCTTTGCAGATGACATAAAGATCTGCAACAGGGTTGATACACAAGATGGAGTGGAAAGGGTGGGAAGGGACTTGGCAAGGTTGGAGGAATGATCAAATGTATGGCAGCTCAGATTCAATGCAAAGAAGTGCAGGGTAATGCACATGGGAAACAAAAACCCAGGGGAAGCGTACACAATGGGGGGTGAGATACTGACAACAGTAAAAATAGAAAGGGACCTGGAGGTAATTATATCAGATGACCTAAAGGTGGGCAAGCAACATGAGAAGGCAGTAAGGAAGGCTGGAGGGATACTTGGATGCATAGGAAGAGACATCAATAGTAGAAAACAGGAAGTTGTTATCCCTCTGTACAGACAGTTGGTGAGACCCCATCTGGAGTACTGTGTGCAGTTCTGGAGATCCCATCTCCATAAAGACATAGACAGAGTGGAGGCTGTCCAGAGGAGGGCAACCAAAATGGTACAGGGTCTGCACCAGAAGACATACAAAGAAAGACTAAAGGAGCTTAATATGTATACCCTTGAGGAAAGAAGGGAGAGAGGGGACATGATAGAAACTTTCAAGTACCTTAAGGGAATCAACAAAGTCCAAGAGGGTAGCATCTTCCAGAAAAAGAGATGTGCAAGAACAAGGAGCACAATTTGAAGATGAGGGGATGGCTCAGAGGTAATGTGATGAAGTATTTTTTCACAGAGAGGGTTGTGGATGCATGGAACAGCCTCCCTGAGGAGGTCGTGGATCAAGAACAGTGGGGGAATTCAAGAATTCATGGGACAGGCATAAGGCAGTCCTAGTGGGGGGTAGGAGGAAGTAAGCTGTTGGTTAACTAGGATCTGCAGCTTATCTGCTAGGTAGGAAAATGGGCAGACTAGGTGGGCCAAGCGGTCCTTATCTGTCGTCAAATTCTATGTTTCTATGTTTCTGGACATGTCATACAGGTTTACAAGTACAGTGCATAGAAGTACATAGTACAGAGAGGTTATTTACAGCAGGGTTTTGCAGTTAAACAATAGCACAAGGTAACTTTGGTAAATGGTTCTGGTCCAGGAGGGAGGATCAGGCAGTGGCCCAGTAGAGGGCATCCAAAGTAGAAACAAATGAATGCAGAAACAAGCATCCAATCCCGGTAATCAAGGAGAGATTACCAGTAACTGATACCACTAGGCAGAGGCAATATAATGGAGGCGCAGAGAGAATGAGATCTCGTTCCAGATGGGGTGGCATCTGAGTATGAACTAGAGACAGTATGGCACCAGTGGAGTCACATAATCAGGCAACCAAACCAGGTAGCAAAGCATGAAGACCAAGCCTCGAAGTCTGTAGGAAAAGTTGGGAGCTGGAAGGCAAGTGAGGTATAAAGGCCCCGTTCCCAAAGGGAAGTGGTGACCCACATTAGGTATATAAGGCAGAGGGTAGAAACAGTCAACGTAGATGCAGGCTCCCAGCCATGTATGTTTGTGAAGTAGGACCATGTAACAAGGATGCAGACCAGGAAACATGGAGAAGGCCAGTTGGGCAACATCAGGTTCCTGAAGGGAAGCGGTATTCGAGTAGTATGCTGAGAATGTTTACTGGTGAAGCAGTGGAATGAAGAGTCAGACACCCATCAATGACCGCTGAGGCAGGATGATCTTGGCAGGAGGCAGCCTGGCAGAAGTAGTATGATGAGTGACATGTGGCGAAGAAGTTCTGTTCCCGAAGGGAAGTGCCAACTGGTATGAGATAGAAGGCATGGTAAGACTCAGTAGATTGTAGACATGGCTCCTATCCCAGGTAGTTGGGGCCAGCTAACCTGCACTTGATGCTGCTAAGCAGAGTTAGGGATGGAGGATGTCAGGTTGGTAAGAAGGAGGTAGAGGTTGTAATGGAATCCCATCCCCAGTAGATAGGGGAATCCTACCTTTGCAGAGCACCTCAGAAGGTGCGAGTTAGGGATGGAGTTCAGAGTACTGCTGGCATGGGCTGGCAGAAATTGCAGAATGCTGTTTAAGAGAGACAGCACAAGAGGAAATTGCAGCGTATGAAGCAGGAATGTACATCACATAGAAATGGTAGGACAGACAAAGGAAGATGGAAGGTGGTGTAAAGAGGAATGACACGTTGAAAGGAGGGGCAGGTTTGGAGCAAGACCTATGGAGTGATAGGAGGCCTTTCAATGAATGGATGATGCACTAGGGAAGAGTAGGGATGTGAGGGGTGATTGAAAGTATGGGTAGCAGGGCCCCTAGGTTGTAGCTAGGAAGTACTGGGAAATTCATTGAACCAAAGTGATGTTCAAGGCTGATACAGTATCCAAGTGGTGCAAGAGGGATTTGAAACCAGGCCAGTCAGGTATCCATGACAGCAGTCAGGGCAGAAACTTGGGCTATAAATCGCAGTATAGGATCTTGGCCAGACCCAATCTTGACAAGAATGTGCAAGTAGGGGAGGGATACCAATATAAGCACAGCGACTCCAATCCAATTAGTTCTGATGCTACCTAATTGAACTTTGTGGTCTCTCTGAAACTGACAGCAGGAGCGGCAGTTGAGGAAGAAATAAGGCAAAGGCAAGGAATAATATAAAAGTAGACAAAATATGGGTCCAGGAGAGCATAGCTATAGAGAAGCATTGTGGCCAGAAATGTGAGGGATAAGCTTCTGTGATTGGTTATGAAAGGAAATGGTCAGTATAGTAATTACACATACATGTTGCACTCTACACCCCCCCCCCGAGGCATGCACGATTCCTGATAAATCTTGATACTGTACAATTAACACAGAAATTAATTCAGTCAAGTCTTATTCAACCAGTTCACCACACCATGCTATGATGTACAAGTATCTCGACGGTGGACTTCAAGTACCAGACATGGTAACCAGTAAATCCTGGAGAACCATTTTCCAAATAAAATTGAACAAATAAACTGGTGATCTCTCATTAGGTAGTTACCTGCTGAAGTAGAGAAACCTGTAGTGGTAACAGGGAGACAGTATTGCTTCGGAAAGGGGACAAAAATGCTGTGCAAGGTGGTAACCATCCAAAACAATCTGAGGGAGAGACATGCAGTTTAGGGGCAGGTAGCAGCTGAAGAAATAGGGAATAATACAAGTTTTGCTCACCAGTTAGCATTCCAGTGCCATGAACAGGTAGAGGAGTCCAGTGAGAGGAGCGCCGAGCTACGTGGAGCAGATGATGTCCGGGGCGAAATAGCCAGGCAGCAAGCATGGAAGCAGTGTTGGATGGAAAGCCCTTGTCCTTGGGTACGTGTGGAGCAGGTCAGGTAGGGTTGGTTTCTGGTGTGCAGGAAGCAGGAAAGGAGCTGGGTGAGCTGTGAGGAGACATGGTTTGCTGCAGGAGGGGCGCTGGAGGTGAGTCAGACAGAGAATGGAGCTGGGACTGTGGAAGCGCTGAAGAGAGCGGAAGCTTGAAGCAGGCGAAAAGCCCAAAAAAGAAACACAAAAGGGGGAAAAAACCCTGCGATCAGCAAGGGACAGGGAGCGAAAGGAAGGGTGAGCAGGTGGAACAAAGCCACTGAGGAGAGGGTGGGGAACACAGAGCAGTAGAGCAGGAACAAACAAGCAAGGTGGGGGAAGGAGGCAAAAGGAGAGATGAGCAACAGACAGCAGAGCAGAAAGGAAACAAAGACAGGAGCACAGCCACACAAGCCACACAGAAAGCCAAGGGAAAAAAACTCCCTAAGCAAGGGAGGTGTGTTTGAGCTGGATTTAAGTAGAGGTTGTGGGAGGAGCTAGTCCCCACATAGAACATCGGGCTACGCCCTCCCATTACCTCACTGGGCCTCTTGCCTGTCAGAGAGACATGCAAAGAAAGCAGACTGAATTTTTAAATAAAGAATAGTAAGGAAGGTGCCTATTATACAGGACACTGGCCACAGTTGTGAAAATATGGGTACTGTAAAGTGTTATTAGTTTTAATCTTTGTGTACTGAAGATTTGATTGATCAAGTGATTGATTGATGAACTGTATGTATTTCAAACGTTTGACCAGGAAGACATAATGACCTGTGAGCTGTTAGCAGCTGGTTTCCAGATGTATCCTGGGGGAGGAGGATCTAAGGAACAGTGCAGTGATGACACTAATATACAGTATAAGGTGCATAGTACATCACATTACAGTGCTAATAACAGGTGTGCTAACAATGGGTGCTATTCACTAAAGGGGCAGAATGCCATGAAAGCACGCATTCAGGGTGCGCCGCCAATCTGCACTCCACTGTGCCTCCCGTGACGGCATCCAGGAAGGGGGTGCACAGACCCACACAACCGATCCCGTTGTCCGTGGACAGCTCCGCTGGGGGGCATTCTAGGGGCATGCCAGCACTTTACAGATTCACTAGCACACTAGTGCTGGCCGCATGGGTGCGTTGGGTGGCACAGGGTGCACATGGGCTGACCCTGACACTAACCCCATACGTTCCCCTATGCACACCCTCCTGGACATGGCAAACAGCCCACCCATCCCCCAGGGTCACAGGACCTGGATGCCGGATGCCACCTACCCGCCCCAGCATACAGGGTGCATTGGTGATCCCCAACCCCACATTGCACGTACCCACACGAGGCGAGCACCACCACAGGGCTGCTGCCCCAGCTGCACCACACAGACAACCCCCCTTCCAGCAGTGTTGTCACTCCAGCCCCCCGGCCCACAGACATGCTCCCCACCAGTTGCACCACACCTGTCAGAGCCAGCAGCATTGCCCACCCTCACCTGCCACTGCTGCCGGCCATCAGTGTTCCACAGGGCATGCTGCCAAAGCACGCCCCACCGCACAAGGGATCCAGTGCGGGTCCCGATGCTGGCATCCGATTGGGTGTCTGGCCAGATCCGCGCCCCGACCCCCGGCCACCCTGTGGAGTCCTGCACCCCGGAGGGGTGGGGCCATGGACAGGTGGCTGGCAGTCATGCAAACTGTTGGCGCACATTTGTCCACAGGTGAGCAGGGGCATGTGCAGGGTATGTGCATTTTCCACATACCTCCTCACCCTTTGTGCATAGCACCCAATGTTAGCTTGATAACTTAACAAAACAGTTACCAAACCATACTTTGTTTTTGTCATTCGGTCTTTATGGCAGACAAAATCTGAGTGCAATTATAAAAATCGGCTCTAGCATTCGGAATTAGACTGTGTCTTACATCTATCCACCTTAAGCTGCAAGGGGTGAGCATAGGTGTTATGCGACTGTACCCTGAGGTGCAAGTCCAATTGTTCGCAAAGCTGATTTTGAGATAATGCCTGATAAATCAGGCACATATCCCCTCTCAGCCTATAGTATTCAAGGGAAAATTGGTCCAGTTTCTTCAACCTATCCTCATAAGCCAGATCCTTAACTTCATTAATTCTTTTGGGTGCCCATCGCTGTACCCTCTCCAGGGCTTTTATATCCCCTTTGTAGCCTGTTGCTCAGAACTGCACACAGTATTCTGTATGAGGCCTCACAAGAGAGGTATACAAAGGGAGCAAAACCTCTCCTTTCCTACTTTTGATGTGCCTATGTATGCATCTGAGGATTCCATTTGTCTTCTTAACCACCTGATTACAGTGTGAGTAGAACTTAAGATCATTGCTGACCCTAATATCCAAGTCTATTTCCTCATGTACTACTTTGGGGATACTACCAGCTAAACTATAGTTCATTCGAGATTTTTTTTACTGAAGTGCATAACCGTACACTTGTCTGTATTGAAGATCACCCTATTTTCCCTAGCCTATAGCTCCAGTTCTCCAAGAGCTAGTTGTAAGTTTAAAGCATCTGCTTTACTATTAACTGGAAGGCCTATACGTGTGTCGTCCACAAATTTGGACAACCAGATGTCTGATGTTACTTGCATAACAGACATGTACAGATTAAACAAACATGGTCCCAAAACAGATCCCTGTGGGACCCCACTAGTGACAGCTGCCCAATCAGATATCTCTCTCAAGACGCATACTCTTTGTTTCCTTGCAAACAACCAATCCACTATCCAGTTGACTATTTTAGGATGTATCCCTAAGTTAGAGATAATTTTAATCAATTGTTCATGAAGGACCTTATCAAATGTTTTTGCAAGGTCTAAGAATATAACGTCCGCTGGACCACCTTCATCAAATGATTTGCTAACTTTACTGTAAAACTCCAGTAAGTTTGTTTGACATGAACATCCCTTAGTAAATCCATGTTGAGATTCATCCTTTTCCCCTCAAGCTCCACATAGTCCATAATGCAATCCTTAATAATGCCTTCCAGTATTTTTCCTAGTGCAGACATCAGACTAACTGGCCTATAACTACCCACTACATGCTTTTGTCCCGTTTTATGAATAGGGACCACTGTTGCCTGTCTCCATGCCTGCACAGTCTGCCCTGTCTCCAGTGACTGTTGAAATATTGATGTGACAGGCCCTGCCAAATTATACTAACATACTATTTGCCAGCAGATTAGGCCTTACGGTCTATCGAGTCTGCTCGAACCTTAGATCCTTAGTTGGGTGCTGAGACCCTCCCATCCCTTGTGCTCCAGAAACCCCTATCATCCATCCCCACCCCCCTGGGACAGGCCATCATCTGATACATCCACGTTCTGTGTCTGTCCCACCCTCTCTTGAAGCCCTCCACTGTAGATCTCTGAACCAGCTCACCAGGCAGTGCATTCCAAGGGTTCACCACCCTCTCAGTGAAAAACTCCTCCTTTTTCCCTCACCCTTCCATCTTCCAACTTCAAACCATGCCTCTGGTGATTCCTCCTGCTTTAGTCTAAAGATCCCCTCCATGTTTACCCTATTTATTCCCTTGAGGTACTTGAAGACCTCAATCATGTCCCCCCTGTCTCTCCTCTCCTCCAATGAAAAGAGGCAGAGCTCCTCAAGTCCGTCCTCAAACGTCAAATCCCCTAGCCCTCGTATTATCTTTGTTGCCCTCCTCTGTACTCTCTCCAGGAGCTGTATGTCCCTCTTCAAGTGTGGTCTCCAGTACTGTACACAGTACTCAAGGTGTGGTCTAACCAGTCCATTGTACAGCGGCAGAATCACTTCCTTGCTCCTAGAGGTGATCCCCCTAACGATGCATCCCAACATCCTGTTTGCCTTGCTAGCCGCTCTCCTGCACTGCTCGGAGTTATTCATATGCATCCACCATGACCCCTAGGTCTTTTCCCTATTGAGGCCTCCAGTGCCTCCCTCCCAGGGTGTACCTGTGTTTAGGTTTCCCCGACCAAGATGCAACACCTTGCACTTGGTGATATTGAAATTTAATTTCCATGTGTAAGCCCAGCTTCCAGGGTGTCCAGGTCCTTGCAGGGCCAACCTCCCTCTTCTCCCTCAACTACTGCTCCCATCTTGGAGTCATCCGATAACAGACTCATTTAGCACCCTATACCCTCCTGATGTCAGATATGTATGCATTAAACAGAATCGGACCCAGGACCGAGCCCTGCGGCATTCCCACTACCAACCTCTCAAGGGTTCGAGAGCTCCCACAGACCACTACTCTCTGGGTGCGTCCAGCTAGCCAGTTTTCAATCCATCTGACCATCAAAGGGCCTACTCCTAACCCCATCCGCTTTCTCCACCAGACCATTGTGGGGACAGAGTCAACGCCTTGCTGAAGTCCAAGAATAATACATCCACAGGCTTACCCCTGTCCAGTTCTGATGTTACCCATTCATAGAACTCCACAAGGTTGGTTTGACATGATCTACCTGGCACAAACCCCCTGTTGCCGACCATCCAGACCTCCCACCTCCTCCAAGTACACCCCAATCATTCCTTTAGTATACTCTCCATTAATTTTCCCACCACCGAGGTCAAACTGATGGGTCTATAGTTACCTGGTACTTCCCTAGACCCCTTTATGGATTGGCACCACATGTGCCTCTCGCCAATCCCTAGGTACCCTCCCTGTCTCAAGTGACCTGTTGAAAGCTCCGCCAGGGGTGCAGCCACTATGTCTGCCAATTCCCATAGTACTCTCGGATGAATGCCATCCGGCCCAGGAGATTTGTCTTTCTTTAGGGCCTTGAGGGCTAACCACACCCTTTGGCAGAGATAGCATCATCCGTCCCCTCCACCTTACTGGCTTTTATCCTTACCCAGATGTGACACCCCTGGGCATTCTCTCCCTCCCTCTTGCTCCATTTCCTGTTGCTCCCCTGATCCCACTTACTGCCTTCTATCCCCTTCGTGCCTTGCTTTGTAGATATCCCATCCCCTCCCTAGTGAACACAGAGGCAAAGTATTCATTAAATACCTCTGCCTGGTCCTCGCCTCTTCCACCCACCATCCTTCTGATCTCAATCTGCTGAGATGGCCCTTAGTTTTTCTCCGCTCCCCAATGTACCAGAAGAACCCCTTTTCCCCTCCATGTATTCCCTGTGCCAGCCGCTGCTCTTTACTGGACTTTGCTCCCCTCACCATACGGGTGACTTTTCTAGATGCAAGCTGGTACATTTCCTTATCCCTATCCCCTTTTGTTGTTTTATATTTTTTGTAGGCCGCCTTCTTTTCTCTGACTGCTATCTGTATCTCACTGGACCACCAGCATGGTTTATGTGACCTTGCTCCCTTACGTTTCAACTTAGTGCAGATCCTGACTGCCTCATGAAGTCCCTGTTTTATGGCCTCCCATCTCCTTTCCACACTTGTCATTGAGGTAATCCCCTTCAAGTGATCCTTGAGAATATTTCCCATGCCCATAAAGTCTGCCCCCCTGAAGTCCACTGCCAGTGTCCTAGATCTCACCCCCCTCCCCCCATGCTTATTTGAAACCAGACAGTATTGTGGTCGCTCCCAGTCAGGGGGTCCTGTACAACCATATCCCTTACCAGATCCCCATCTGCCAGAACCACATCCAGGACATGCCCCTCCCTTGTGGGCTCCATCACATGCTGTGTTAAGAACACATCTTGGAAGCCGTCCAGCAGCCTCTGCTCCTTGGCCACCTTAGAGGACATGGTTCCCCAGTTTGTACCTGGCATATTAAGGTCCCCAATCAACACCACTCCTTCCCCTTTTGGTCCACACTGGGCAATGATGTTGTCCAGCAAACCATCCTCTAGAACATCACTCATCCCGGGGGGCCTATATACTACACCCAGCTTGACCTTATCTCCTGTTGGGGATCGTAAGGTGACCCATAAGGCCTCCACGTTTCCCTCTGCCTCTTCTACCCTAGTGATTTCTATGATATCTCTAATGACCATAGCCACTCCACCCCCTCTGCCCTCCTTTCTATCCTTCCTAAGCATAGTGTACCCCCATACGTTTAGGTCCCAGTCATGGTTTTTGTTGTCCCACGTCTCCGTGACCACTGCCACATCCACCCCCGAACAGCATGGCCTGGAACTCTGGCAATTTGTTTCCCAAGCTCCTGGCATTTACTAACACCAACCCCACCCCTTATCCCTGATCCTCTTTGTAGACCCCACCCAGATTCCTTATACTTCCATCCTCCCTCTGCTCCTCCTGAAACCTCCACCCCAGTCTGTTTTCCCTCCCCCTTGGGCTTGAAGGCTACTCCCTCATCTGGAGGAGAAGGCTTCTGGTCAGCCCCTTCCTTATCCCTTCCCCTGCCAGTCTGCCAGTTCCTTCAATAATCTTGGATGTAAACCATCAGGTCCACTAACTTTGTGATGGTTCAGACTTCTAAGCCTATTTCTTACATCCTCTAACTCTGTTTTAACATTAGATGTTCCCACTACAGTGTGATCAACTACTCTAGATTTTTAACCTAAATTGAACACCGAGGAAAAATATGTATTAAACATGTCAGCCATTTGCTTGTTCTGTGTTATTATTTTATCATTGTTATCTTTTAGCGGACCAGTTTTATTGCCCTGGCCCCTTTTATTATTAACGTATGTGTAAAAACTTTTGTAGTTATCCCATACTTTTGTTGCCAGTTTTTGTTCATAGCACATTTTAGCCTTCCCAATAGCTATTTTAACCCTTTGTAAATAATGTTTATAGATAGCCAAAGAGCTGGCTTCACCACTACACTTTGCCCTAGAATATTCCTTATTCTTGTTTTTTATCAACTTTTTTACTGTAGTCGTCATCCAAGGGAGCAGGGATCTCCTGGAGTTATGATATTTTTTACGAATTGGGACATGTTTTTGAATCAACTCATTTATTTTGTTAATAAATTTGTCCCATATTTCCTGTACAGTTAGATTAGCTAACTCCTTCTGCCAGTTCCAAGTATCTAATTCATATTTGAATATACAGTAGCTGACCCTGTTAATGTCATACATAACTGTACTCCCACTAGTAATATGGTAACCCCTATCAAGTTGGAAGCTGACCATGGAATGATCACTATTACCCTGCAGAGCCTCAACCTTACAATTTTGAATATTATCAACCATATTAGTTAATACTAAATCTAGAATATGATTCCCCCTTGTGCCGTCATTTACCAGTTGGTCCATTCCTGCAGCTGAAGTTCTTCCAGGAAACTAGCTTCCACATGTAAGATTGCCTGTAATAGGTCCCATTGTACACCTGGGAGGTTAAAGTTTCCTAGTATAATGGCATCATCCTCTTGGGCTATACATTTAATAAAAGCTAGTAAATGGCTATCCTGTTCTGGTAACCTAGCTGGTGGTCTATGTACCACTGCTAAATTTATCTTGGGTTCTCTTGGTGGGATAATCTTTACCCATGTGCTTTCCTCCTGGTCCCATGCTGTACAGTCCCTAATCTCAGATGTAATGTCATTTTGAATATATAATGCCACTCCACCACCTCTTGTGTGGAGCCTGTCCTTATTGTATAGAGTATACACTGGGATTTGCCTGTCCCAGGTATCCTCAACCCTCCACCAGGTTTCTGTAATGACACATACCTTAATTTTATCATTGTATAGTTTTAATTTTAATTCATCCATTTTATTTGTAAGACTTCTAGTATTTAGGACAAGGCAATTCCACAAGGGTTTATGTTTATGAATCATATTTGTCTTCACAGCCTCTGATCCCCCCCCCCCAGTATTTAGTTTAAATGTTGTTCAATACTCTGTTTTAATTGGGATGATAAAATCCTTTCCCCCTGTCTATTTAGATGTATACCATCATGTGAGAAGCTGTGGTATGCCTGGAAATCCTCCCAATGATCCAAATATATGAACCCCTCTCTGTGGCACCATCTTTTTAACCATCCATTTAGACATCTAATATTCTCAGTCTGTTTCCGTCCTGCCCGAGGGGCCGGTAATATTCCAGAGACAATCAACTCACATCCTCTATTTTTTTAATTCCTCCCCCACACTCTCAAAATCCCTCTGAATCTCAGTGAGATTTCTTTTTCCTGCATCATTTACTCCCATGTGCAAAACTGTTAATGGGGTTCTGTGTATTCTCGAGTAGCCCAGGTAGTAAGTTGCTTATATCCCTGATACCCGCACCTGGCAAAACTGACACTGTTGTAGATTCCTTTCTGTTTTTACCGATAACTTGGTCAGAGTATTTTATGATTGAATCTCCTATTACAAGGATGTCTCTTGGTACTTTAGTACTATGCCTAGATGCGTTAGGGGTGAGGGGAATTTTGACCACTACAATTTTTATTGAGTGGGGTAGGCTCCTGTAATACATGGTGTTCTAAGTCTCTATCAAGGGCTTGAAATGTATTTGGGATGAGTAGGTTGAAAGACCCTCCTATGTTTCTTCTACCCCTCCCCCCCCCCTTGATCTATGTACAGTATACTATTCAGGGTTTTCACCATCATTTATTGTAATATTTGTGGATGTTTTCAACTGGTGTGATCTAGAGAGATCAGTATCGACTTTATCTATAAATTGTTCTAACATAGAGATCTCGGCCTATGTTTTAGCCCTCTGTTGTAGAGAAGCAATTTCAGCTTGAAGCACACTGATTAGGTTGCAATTTTCGCATATAAACCCCTGTTCTTCTCTCCCTTTATGTACGTTCTGCACTTACTGCACTGCTTCATGTTCTTTCTTGGGCCTGTATTGCAATCAAACTGTTTGTATCCCAGATCCCAGTGTCACAGTGGACACAGCCAACACGCACCGAGGTGCATGTCTCTGCACGCATCCCCACGCCCTTGCTCGCCCTGTTCGCTGCAGAGGCATTAAATAAAGGGGAAAATGCCCCGGAAGTAACCTTGAGAGGTTGTGTTCAGCTAAGCAGGCAAAATATGCCCAATGTCCATAAAACAGCACCCCATGCATCTGCCTCTCATACGAGACACAGGCACCGTGCGATGATGTCCCGGTTATGTTTGAAAATTAAAAATCACAATAATAGCACTATTGTAGTTCAGACACCAGATGTCTGAACTACCGTGCTCTCTTCCTGTTTACTTTGGGTGCCAAGGTAACAGGTCTCCAATGTGAGCTGCAGAGTTTAATTACAAGCTCCAGTAAAAGAATGAAAACAGGCAATTGCACTGCCTACAAGAACAATTTTGCTCTCCCTTGCTCTAATCTATATAGAGCAAATACACAGTACTTCATAGACCGCCCCACTCACTGCAGTGGTGCTAGATAAAGGGGAAAATGCCCCAGAAGTAACCTTGAGAAGTTGTGTTTGGCTAAGCAGGCAAAATATACCCAATGTCCATAAAACAGCACCCCCGTGCATCTGCCTCTCATACGAGACACAGGCACTGTGCAATGATGTCCCAGTTATGCTTAAAAATTAAAAATCACAATAATAGAGCTATTGTATTTCAAACACCAGATGTCTGAACTACTGTGCTCTCTTCCTGTTTACTTTGGGTTCCTAGGTAACAGGTCTCCAATGTGAGCTGCAGAGTTTAATTAAAAGCTCCAGTAAAAGAACAAAAACAGGCAACTGCACTGCCAACAAGCACAATTTCACTCTCCCTCACTCTAATCTATATAGAGCAAATACACAGTACTTCATAGTTATGTATGGGATAAATAGCATTAATGCTCTTGGTGCTGTACTGCGTGCAGTCAAGTGAGGAGCTACATTACAGACTTTAGCAAAACAGTCTCGTTTTGCAATAACAATAGTAAGCATATGTTTCTACTACTACATCTAGAATGGCATCTGTCATCTGACACCCCTTTTGTGTGGTATGGGTTAAGTACATATTTGACACTTGCAGCAAATATTAATATGAAATGTATTGGTTTCCACGTATCACACCATTTGGTAGACACACTATTTCAGTAATTCTATTCAGGGTTTAGTTCAACAGGAGACTGCCATTAAAATCTTAATATAGTTACTACCTAAACTACACCCTTTAGCCTTTTATCAGTTGAATGAGATACATGGGCTCTTAATGTGTGGGAAATGCAATGGTAACATACTGTGGTGCTTAGATTGTGGTAGGTATCAGCTAAGGATACCGTCAAGTGCTTTGATGCACAAGGGGAAGAGCAGGAGCTTTAATTAAAACCCTACTACACATACAGTACAATGTGCAGAGCCCGCACGCCAGGTAGTGAAGAAAAGAGGTTACTAATAGAAAAGGAAGGCATCTTTCCTAGCTAATCTGATTTGGGACTGTCCTCATGTGGTATAGTTTGCTGTTCGAGGAAGGAAAATAAAACCTATAAACTGAGAGCAAACTGAGAGCATGTGTTAGTGTTACTGGGGTGAAACTAACTGTGCCCCTGATGTACATACTTTCTGTGCTTCCATTATCTTGATTTCTCTACTACCAGTTACTGACGCCATACTATTCCAGTATGTGCACTTCCCACAACCCCATGTTTGCTTTAACTATACAATGGTACTTATGAAATTCGACCACTTTTTTTTTTTAAATCCGCACTAAATTTTCTACTCAAATCATCCCATTTCAAGAACTTGGTGACCTTCTTCTGGTTGCCAGAGATGCTTACAGGTTTGAGATCCTTCTGAACTCCACATCTACACAACATCCTGAACCGCCACCACAATGCTTCTGACTCCCTCTATCCCCGGCAGTACCATTACCCCAGCCGGTTCCCCAACAGTGGTGTGTGGTTGTGTAGCAGTGACATTGTGGTCATAAACTGCCCTGGGCCACGACCGTTGCATGACAGACTGACCAACCAGCTTCCAGCCTTCTGCTATTGCTGCTGCTACAAAATGGTGATTGGTGCCATGTTCCAACAGCAGCAGGCAGCAGCATAACCTCTTGACTTTGCCCACTGATTGGTTGCTGCACTGCTTGTCATGGAGCTCAGAATGTGGGGTGAAGAGGAGGAGGACTCAGCAGAAAGGATTCGAGTCAGCACAGTGGCAGTGCAGCATATTATTCAGCTTATCGTGCCAATGTGGTGATTGAGTTTTAGACACATCGTGCCAGATGGACCAAAGGTTATGCAGGCACAGTTCAACTGGCAGGTGGATGGGCCCGGCTCCCCCCCACCCCAGAAGTTACGCCTCATCCATTGACTGAAGGCAAGCCTAGGCAGGAAGTCAATAAGAAAAAAAAAGTTGTGGCTGAACACAGGCCACAAGTCTGCTTTACCATGATAGGCCAGGATGTAGTTAGCATCCTTAGCAACCTGGGCCAGTCTGTCCCTGGACTGTCACACATAAACCCTGTCACACTCAGCTGTGTCCCTTTCAGATTTAGCAGCTCCTATTCACATATCCAGCTTCTGTTCTTTCTTTGCTTATTATCAGTTTTTCTCCTAGATCCTTTTATTTTCTGTCCTCACCTATATATCTCTTACTGTCCCTTACCTCTCCAATAACTTAAATTTTTTTCTCTTTTAGCTAATTCCTGAAAAAGACCCAGGGTTGAAATATCAGCTCTTAACTCTGTTTTTTATTTTTAGCATGCTTTTAATATTGCCTTTTTGTTTTGCGTACAGCCCACACACTGCTCCGACACCTTTTTTTTTGTTCTTTCCTGGATAAAAAACACAGCACCTTCAAACAAGGACAAATGCCTCTCAGTGTTAATTCAGAATTTCTTACTTAGTAATAACCTAGTGGATATTTGATGTAGTCAACATATACAGGAGCCCACATTTTCATGTTACTCCAAGCAGTTTCCTTATTTTCATGAGAGGACTATCTATTTATTAGTAAAACATTTTCTCATAAAGTAATTGCATCAGATTAGGATACTGTAAATTAAACTGACCATGCTATGGTATCTATAATTATTGATCCATCCCTGGGTAGGAGGAAAACTCATTCATGTTTTTTAACACCTTTAAAAAAGTACTCCGTCACTACCTCATCTCATCTGACCAATGCTCCTGCTTTAAACCTCCTTAGCTCCCTGTCCTCCTCCATGGACACAGCTCTTAATCCTGCTTCTGGTAAACTCCATCTCAGTGTCTTTTGTCTTACACCTCTCCCCAGATGCACCCCATACTTGGCAGGCCTGCATCTCCCATACTAACCCTAGTCCAAATCTAGTCTATCCATGCCTGCCTACCCCTTGCATTTCACTCCCCCTAGCACTTATTTGGCTCTATTCTCATATCCCTTATTTCAGTACATGCTTGCCTACCCACCCCTGTGTAGTCTATCTCACCTGCCCCCATCCACACACTCTATTTGCCTTGGCTGATATATCTCTGAAGCTTGCCCTACCATTAACTTAAATGACCTCAGTTTCCCATCCCCTGCATCTAACCCCCTTGCACTTATCAGTTATATTTCTCATATCTTCCTTGCCTGTTTATAAATTTGTCTTCCTCCAGGGTCATATCTGCTGCATTACTATTTTCTTATTTTGTGTTATACCCATATATCTCTTATTTATCCCTTGTACTCTGTAACTACACTGTTTTGCTCTACTGCCAAAATGGTATCATCCAAATGCTATAATTGTAATACTTGCTCTGTACCCTACTCTCAATAACCTTGTATATTATTTGTACTGCATAACTCATTGTGTAACACCTTTGTTTATACCATTGCTAAAACTACCTTTTGTTGTATCTCTGTGCTGTTTACCCTGTAACCTCCTGGGTCATGCCTGAAAATAGTTATCTCTATGGCTAGTGCACCTACCTGGAAAACAAAAACTAACTAAATAAATAAATAAACAAACAATGGCGTACTGAACTATCAAGAATTTATGAATATTATGAAAGAACTAATTGAGATATTTGGGACTTATAATTTTAACTCTGAATACCCTGTTGCAAGAATTTTTGTTGCATTTAAGGCTACAGTCAGGGGGTAGCTATATCCTAACTGATTAAGCTGAAACACCAGGAACAACAAAAGTTAAGATTAATAGATCAGAAATTAAAAGAAGTACAAAATAGAATAATAACAGGAGATAATTCAGGAGAATTATCTAGGCAGGAATTAATTACAACTAAAAACACAGTTTTAGTGAAAGAAGTCAAATTACATTTATTAAAAGATAGGAGTAATTTGTATTTCAGCTCTAACAAATCTGAAAAATAATCAGCATAAATTTTACGAAATCAGCAATAAAAAATATTATAACCCATTTAATAGATGAGCAGGGTAATGTCTGTACGTATGACTCAGAACTAGCAGATAGGATTACTGAATATTGTTAAACCATTTGTTACAGACTTGGTACAATACAAATAGTCAGACTACATGAATATTTAGATGCTATCTCATTTCCCCAAATACCTATATATAACTCTGAATTTGTGCTCCATGAAGTAGTAACTGTAATTGAATCTTTAAAAAAGGAAAGTCAACAGGCCCAAATTGCTGTTCATCTGAATTCTTTATTGCTTTCAGTGAACAATCAGACCCATTCCTACTTAAACTGATTTCAGAATTCTCACAAAACTATACAATGCCATCTTCTTTCAGAGATGCTGAAATGGTCCTTATTCTTAAAGATTAGAAAGCCCCTGCAACAATAGTTAATTATAGGGCAGCTGCATTAGTCAATACTGACTACGAAATTCTGCTAGATGAATAGTTAGGCATTTAGAATCTAAAATTCCTGATATGATAGGCCAGGATCAGAAAGGTTTTCGCTTTGGCAGTACTATGTATCAGGCTGTAGAACATGTGCAGTTTCTAACCAAAATAGCTAGACAGTCTTAGGATGACATTATGTGTATGGTCCTGAATGCTTCCAAGGTGTTTGATTATCTCCAATGGTCTTTCTTATTCAAATCATTAAATAGGTAGGGTATTTCAGATAATTCTATACACATTATAGAACAGTTGTGTAATTCTCCAGTGCTTCCTTTCATATTAACTTTTCTAAAACTAACCCAATACAGATGTTTAATGGGTAAGGCATGGTTGTTCTCATGCCCCAATCCTATTCATTCTTGCCTTGGAACCACTCTCAATAAGACCAGAACATCCACAAATTGCCAGCTTAAAAATTGATAACAAGCATACGAAATAAAGTGTTTACACTGACATTTTCTTGACAATATTATCAAAAATAAATGATGCTTTGCCTTCTCTTATAGCAGAAATAGGTTTATATTCTAAATGGTCAGGTTATCTTCTAAACAGAGATAAACTGTGATTCAACCTATCAGTCAGTTATCTCTTAAACAAAGGACTCAATTAGAGAGTTTCACACAGCTAAAACTAAAATATTTGAATATCAGTTTATTTCCCACTCAAACAGTGAACCATAATCTACTGACACTTAAAAATAGAATAACCAGGATACTAGATTATTGGGAAGAATTTCCACTCTCTCTATGAGGATGCATCAACACTTTAAAAATGCTAGTTGTGCCACACATTTTGTTTTTCATCCAGACGTTAATGGGTGAATTTTCAGATTTATGATTTGAGTCAGTAAGACGAATATTCATAAATCTGCTGTGGAACAAAGCCTCTCCCTCTATTGCCTGGAGAATGTTGATTATACATTGGTCCCAGGTAGGGTAGGTTACCCTTACGATACTGCAGATAGGTGGAAACAACTTCTTACCTAGGCACTGCCTGTGAATAAGAGGACTAATGAACAAGGCAGGTATTTGCATCCAACACAAAAGTTCAAGGTTGACAGTTAGCCATTCACGATACAATAATTTATCCTGAAAAACTTGTCTTATTGAATATGGGTGCTCTTGGTACAGGACAGCTCCTAAACCACCAAAACTGGCATCTGCGTGCAATATGTATAGCATGGTGGCCCCTGCACACCAATTGTTTCACAACAGATGATATGATGGGACAAAGAAGAATGCACAACAATTGTTTCACAACAGATGGTTTAACTAAATAAAGGAGAGCACACATAAAATGCTTCACAACATATGATGTGATGGAATAAAGGACAATACACACCAGTTGCTTCACAACAGATGTCATGATATCATAAAGAAGAATGCATATGAAAGAATTGAGAGTGGTGAACAGCAACTTTCTTAAAAAGTTTAACTAAATCAGACTCCTGCTGTATCATGTAAAACACAAACTCCTGACAGGATAAATAAAAAACAGTTTTAAAACAGTCTGCCTAAATAATGATACTCTTAAAATGGCCTTTCTAAAGAATAAATGTTATTTGTAAAACAATAGCAGTCACCAACTGTGGATCAAAAAGATGGGAAGGATGAAAAAAATGGAGGGGTGCAAACAAAATGAAGGCTGGAAACAAAATAAAAAGGCACACTATAGCAGAGGTAAGGACAAAGCACAATTGCAGGGGTGAAAACAAAATGAACACACAGCCACAGAGTTGAAATCAAAATGGAGGAACGCACATACAGCTGAAGGGGTAAAAACAAAACGGATGAACAAACATTGCCAGAGGGGTAAAAACAAAACAGAAGAGAACACACACCCACATGGTATCAACATGGCTGAACATCAAACCCCAAAAAAGGGGTGCATGACATCCAGCCATGTTAAAAACCACGTGGTGGTTTTAAATTCTCAACATTGCTTTTCAACCCACCAAACCAAAACAAACATTTTTAGTGCAATCCAAACAATGCACAATAATGGGTGGCCCCCTTTTGCCTGACACCCTGATAGTGAAACATGGAAAATGACCACTACAGCGAATGTCACTGTAATGGTCTGTTCCCATGTTTCACTTTCCCCCAGTGTCCTGCCCCTCCCCGGACCAACTCCAATCTGGAGTTAAGAATCCTAAAGTCCAGGGGATGTGAGGGGCAAAGCCCCCCACAGAAAAAACTGGGGGCTTGCTGTTGCTGTGTGGGTAGTTGACAGATTTACTGTTGACTAAACTTGGTGCTTCCCACAATAATGATGCAGAATCACCTCCTCCTCCACACTGCATGGTCTTAACGTGGCATAAAGTCAAACACCAAACAATGGTGTGCTTCACATCCAGCCATGTTAAAACCACGCAGTGATGGTTTTAAATTCCCCAGCATTGTTCTTCAGTCCACCCAATCAAAATAAACTTTTTCTTTTATGTGTGCAAGCCAAACAATATACAATAATACCAGATGTTGAAAGCAACCTGCCCAAACACAGCCAGGAAATCCTAGGGTGATGAACACTTAACTGGAGGCTAATATAAGATGGGCACCACACACCTGGATGTTAGCAAACAAAGACACAGTCAGGTGTGGCATCCAGATCCAATAAAACTGCTGAAAAATCAACCCTGCATTGTGCTGCATGTATTTCAGCAAAAAGATGGCATGCATCAGTTTGCAGGAGCTTCAGGAAGGAAGACACAGAAATTGCACCACATATCTGAGTGTAGAAGCTCACTGCCAGTTCTCATTGTAACACTGGTACAAATGGTTATGAATGTAACAGCAGCAGTAGAAGGTGGACACGGTAATGACTCATCTCTCAGGTGGCACTGGCAAAGGGACTCAATAGTCAAACACAGCAGGCCAGATTTTCAAAGCGTTCCAAATGGCACAAGCCCCAGGTACACTCAACAAATAGTGCACAGGCCTTGCAGCATTCTTGGGGCCGGCAATCAGAATTTTCCATCCCGTGCACCGATTGTCGCAAGTTAGACCAGATTCTTCTGGTCTAGCTTGCATCAATCCTGCAAACTCTTTTTACATACTAAAACCAAGCACAGTTGCGGCACAGGTGTTTGGCGCAGCTGCACCAAAAAATGGGTTTGACACAGGGCTTGACGTAAGCCCTGCATCACCCTTTGAAACTCTGGCCAGCATCTTTAATACCCCACCGGGCCTTCTACAATCTTAGAAGCCACTGGAATCTGGCTGCCTATTCAGTTTCCTGTTGGGGGCTCGCAGTTCTGAATGAATATCCTGGAGCACAGACATGTGTTTGAGGCAGGAAAACTATGATGTTTAAGCTACTATAGGCAGTGCCCTTACAAAATACTACTTGGATAGTATGCCACAGAGGCAGATGTATAGCAAGGGGGCACGATGTATTTTTTCAAAATATTAATATAACAATGAAACACAGTGCCCAGTTCTGAGTGCAACAGCATATTACACCAGCTGTTACATTCAAAATCATAATTTAAAGCTTATACGGGACAGAAGTGCAAAAAAAAAAAACACACAACACTGAAGCCTTAGTAATCAAACTTTATTAAAAGACCGTACTAAAAAATTACTTCTTTCAAGCACCCTTACTCACTATGCCTTTCCATGTCATATTTTGGCTGGGTGAAATTGATCCACCTATGGGGCTGGACATACAAAAATGTTTCACATGGTCAAGGACTGCGGTCTTCTCATATGTATTTGTGTGCATATATGCAACTTTAAAACATAATTTTTAAAATACATGATTTTTTTTGTTTACATACAGTTGGATGAATTACTTTAGCAAGCCATTTGTACACAGATTTTTTTTTTTTTCCATATTGCTTTTTCTCCCTGGGAAAGCTTCTCTGCACAGTCCCTACAGCCAGTATCCTCCTCTCCTGACCCATAGGAGCTGAGTCCCCCATGGATTTCCCCTTGTGATGAGGCCAGGAGAGCTAGGGCTGTCCTCTCCACCTGATACATTATCCAGCTTGGATCCATAGGCAGGCAGTGGCTTGGACCCCTGGTGTGAGCAGGGCTTCATGAAGCTCGCCTTCCCAATTTCCATGTTTTCCCTTTCCCTGCCACAGTGACACTTCAGGACATGCGTGGAGGTGTATACACCCTGTAGAGCTGCGGCCCCATCCTTCGAGCCACTCTTTGTCCTGCACTACCACTGGGCCTTTGTCAGATGCAATCAAAGGCGAAGACGACTTGCCACCCCTCTTCAGAAGAGGAAAGCAGTTGCTGGGATGCTCAGTTCTCTCCCACTGCAGCCAATCCCCAGTGCTCTGAGTCAGTTCCTGAACCTGGGTTGCTGGCATGGTAGCAGCTAAGGCACTAAGCACCTTATCCCCAGCACACTGTTTTTTTTTCAACACTCCCATGAGCAAATATGTCATGCTTGCTGTTATACTTACTCAGTGTGTACTATCACAGAAACTATTAATGTACATTTTTTTATTTTTATACTACATTGTTTGTCTAACCCTAATGACTGGTTATTTAAATATTGCACAGGGTATCTGTTAATGGTCAGGTATGACTAAAAAGGGACATGATTTACTCAGCTCACCTCCTGGTAAAGCACACAAAATAAAAACTGAATGTGCTAATTAGTCTAAATAGAAACATAGAAATATAGACAATTATGACAGAAAAGAAACAAAGGGTCATCCAGTCTGCTCAAGTTTCCTAAATCCCTAGAATCATCCTTAAACTCAATGTTCCCCCAGGGCACTAAGCCTCATGGACCTTTCCTTTTTTTTCTTTCCTGGTGCTGTCGGCCTAGGTAACCACTGTTCCCTTCATTCTGTCCCAGGCCTCTTTGAACCCCCTTACTGCGCTCATTCCCACCACTCCAGCTGGCAGACTGTTACAGGGCTCCACCACTCTTTCTGTAAAGAAGTACTTCCTCATGTCTCTCCCAATCTTCCCACCTGCCAACTTCCACTCATGATCTCATGACTGTGAGTTGGTACTCAAGTTAAATAATTCCCAGCAGTTCACTTCATTAATTTCTTTGAGGAATTTAAAGTCTTTATCATAGAGCCTCTCTTCCTTCTGGTTTCCAGTGAATACAAATTTAGTGCCTTGAGGTGCTCCTCATAGGATTTACCCTGCTGTCCTTGAATCATTTTGGTCACTCTGCATTGCACTGTCTCTAACCTAGCCTTGATTTTTCTTTGGTAAGGACTTCAGAATGGGCAATAGTACTCCAGGTGAGACCTCACCAGGGATCTGTAAAGGGGTAGTATTACCTCTTTTCTCCTTCTATCAGTTTCTCTCACGATGCACCCCATCATCCTGTTGGCGTTACTACAGGTCTTGTTGCACTGACTAGTTTGTTTAAGGGAGTTGCTGATGGTAACTCCTAGATTCAGTTCTTCTTTTGTAGTGCTAAGTGTCTCCCCTCCCATCCAGAACCCCATCATGGGGTTCTTTTTCCCCTAGGTGCATTAACTTACACTTTTTTGCATTGAATTTTAACTGCCAGATTTTTGACCACTCCTCTAACTTTAGCAGGTCCTTCTTCACATTCCTTATTCCTCCTTCACTATCCACCTTCCCACATAGTTTTGTGTTATCTGCCAGGAGACACTACTTGCCCTGGATTCCTTCGCCAATGTCACTAATGAACATGTTGAAGAGTACCAGACCCAGGACCAATCCCTGCAGAACCCTGCTCATTACCTCATTCTCGTGTGATTTAACGCCATTTACAACCATCCTCTGTCGCCTTCCTGCTAGCCAGTTACCCACCCAACTCACTAGAGTTTTAGCTGTACCCAGATGTTCCATTTTCTTAAGCAATCTCTTGTAAGGTACTGAATCAAAGGCCTTGCTAAAGTCAAAGTACAACAAGCCCACCACTTGACCCTTGTCTAGCTCCTTTGTCACCCAGTCAAGGAAGACTATCAGGCTGGTCTGGCAATACCTTCCTGCGACAAATCCATGTTGTTTATCATCCGGGTGTCTGTTGTTCTCCAGGTATTCTACAAGGTCCTCTTTAATCATGGATTATATCAGCTTCCCCATGATGGAGGTCAGGCTAACAGGCCTATAATTCCCTGGTTGCTCCCCCCATTATATAGCGGCACTATGTCTGCTAACTTCCAATCCCCCTGGGACTTCTCCAGTCCTGAGTGAGCCATTGAACAACTTGGTCAGTGGATCGGCCAGTTCCATTGCTAACTCCCTCAGTATCCTCAGGTACAACCCATCTAGACCCAGTGCCTTATCAACCTTGAGGACTGCCAGCCCCTTCAGGACACTTTCCCTAGTAAACACTGGCAAACTCATTTTCGAGATTCCCTTTGAGGCTGCTTGAATGCTGATCTCAGGCAGAGACTTGCCTTCCTACTTAACAAAGACTGAGCAAAAATAGTCATTAAGAACGGTGAGTATTTGCCCATCTACTTCTATCACCCTACCCCTTCCACCAGCCATGCAATTCACCCACTTTTTATGTTTTTCACTAATGTATCTTAAAAACTGTTTTCCTCTCCATTCTTCACCCCCTTCGCGATGCATAGTTCTGTGTCTGCTTTCTCCTTCCTGATGGTCCTCTTTGCCTCCCTGATTTTCTGAAGATATTCCTCCCTTTCTGCCTCTCCTTGCTTACTCTTGTATTTATGAAAGGCCCTTTTTTTGGCCCTGACCACTTCATTGACTCTAGGTGAAAACCATAGTGGTTTCTTAAACCTATTTTTTTTTGTCACTACTTTTATGTATGTCTTGGATGTGTCAATGATAGCTTCCTTAATTGCCTTCCATTTCTCCTACACACTCCATATGCCCCCCACCCCTACTAATTTCTCCTTGACTAGTTCCCTCATCTTATTGAAGTCCACCCTTCTGAAGTCAAGGACTTCAGTTCCCAAGTGCAACTTAACATCCCCTAGGGCTAGTTCAAACCACATAGAGCTGTGGTCACTATTTCCCAGTGGTTTCCTCACTCTCATGGCACCCACTCCACATTAGTGAGTACAACATCTAGGACTGCAGACTGCCTGATGGGTTCCTTAACTAGCTATACCAGCAGATAGTCCTGAAAGACATCCAGCAGTGACTGACTCCTGGTGCTCTTGGCCACTGGGACCTCCTAATTGATGTCTGGCAAGTTTAGGTCCCCTACAACTACCACCTCCGCCTTTGCTACCCTTCTTTTAAGTTTCTCCTCAAATTCTCTGTCCCTTTCCTCCCCTTGACCTGGGGGCCTATAGACAGCCCTTAATCTTATCTTCCTACCTAAAGTCACCATGAATTGCATTCATAAAGACTCAGTTTACCAATATTTACCTCTAATGCCCACATCTTAGTTACTTCAATGCCCTCCCTGACATAGAGGGCAATCCCCCACCTACCTGCCCTTTTGATCCCTCCTAAATAATTTTTATCCAGGGATCATCATCTCACAGTCATTATTTTCTGTGGCCCATGTTTCTCCGATGGCCACAAGGTCCACCTCAGTGTGTGCCATCATTGCCTGGAACTCACTAAGTTTGTTGCACAGGCTCCTGGCATTAATGTATACCCCCTTCCACTTGACCCCTGCTCTGAGTCTCCTACTGTCCACTGCCTGCTATGTTTTCTCCCCTCTCTCTTCGTATCTTTGCCTGCAGTTTTTCCTCTCACAACTGTCCATTCCCTTAGTCCAATAACCCCTACAGTAGTGGTCCTCGAATAGTGAGGCCAGTCTCCCAAGGGAGGTCCCACTATTCCAGGGGAGGCCTAGTCAAGTCTGAGAATGTACAGTACTTATATTTTAAGTTTTGGATGTTTTGTGTGAAGGGATGAAGAAAATGAAATATGGATATGGCAGATGAATTTCTTTACTTGTTCACAAACTGGTGATCAAGAAAGGCCCACTGAGCCAAACCTTGTTTTGGGTGTTTATTTATATGCAAATTGGTGACTGGAAAGGTACTCTGAGTCAAGGCTTGTTTGTACAGTAGATGTTTATATGTAAACTGGTGACTGGGAAAGGCACACTGAGTCAAGGCTTGTATTCACAGTAGGACTTCATATGTAAATTGGTGACTGGAAAGGCACACTGAGTCAGGGCTTGTATTCACAGTAGGTTATATGTAAATTGGATAGTGGGAAAGGCATACTGAGTCAAGGCTTGTTTCTGCAATAGGTATTTATTTATATGTAAACTGCTGACTGTGAAAGGCACACTGAGCCAATTCTTATTTTCAGGTGTGACCTAGGGTAAGGGTATAGGAAGTGGCCTAACAACAGGATAAGAGGGGGAGAGAGATAGATGTAGCTAGGATGGTTTTTCAGATAGAGAGGAAACAGACAGAGTAACAAGGGTCCAAGAGTCAGAAAAGTGAAGAGACATGGATATCCTAGGGTGGGGGGATAAGAAGTTGAATTAAAAAAATATACTGGGTCAACTGTATTAGTCTCACTTTATTCCTGGTGTACTGGGAAACATGCAGTGAAGCCCACCAGGGTGAAGTGCAGTGTTACAGTTTCTATATGATATTTTTGCTGTGGAGAGGCCCAAGATTATTTCCAGATTTGAGGGAGGCTCATAATCTTTTCCATGGCTTGGGGGAGGCTCACTATCACAAAGTGTGAGAACTAATGCCTGTCAGTGTTCCTTGTAACCCATATTCTACTGTTGTCCCCTGGCTGTGAGGGGTACTATCTTGGATCCCCTTCTGCTCAACCTCCATTGTGGATTCTCTAGACCTGGACTCCCCAAAAGTCAGTTTAAATACCTGATATAGGCATAAAACATCTTCACCAATGCACTGGCCTTCTCTCTTGTAAGGTAAGGCCAATCATATTTGAAGAGTAGTCTGTCCCAGAAATCCACCCAATCCCCTACAAAGTGGTACCCCATGTCCTGATACCACTCCTTGAGCCAACCATTGAATTCAGCTACCTCAGTACCCCTAATCCTATTCTGCTTTTCCACCCATCCCCACACAAGGAGGGCTTTGGAGAAGGCCTGAGAAACAGAGTGTGCTGCCAATCTGTGTCCCAGTCTACGGAAGTTCTGCTTCTGCCAACTGGATGGCCAGATCATTGGTACCTAGACACACCAGCACCCCCAGTTCCTCCCCCCTCCCTCTCCACCATCCTCTCTATTCTATCTAAGTCCCAGTTGACTGATGCTCCAGGCAGGCAGCGGACCAATCCACTCCATCTGCCCCCCAGCACCCTGTCCGTACCTCTAATTATTTGTGGAAGACTAGACTTTGTTGACAGAGTGGAGTGAAAGCACCTAGCTCTACCTTAAAGGTATATTAGTATTTATAGCTTCAATCTGATTTCCACTTGGTCCTCCACTGGTTCCAAATCAACTGCCTCAAAGTCAGCATCAATAAAACTGTATCCATGATATTTGAAACCCTGCAAAAACTTGCCTCCCTTACCTCTCCTCTCACATTTACCTCATTGGATAGCTCCACACTCGATGCTGTTCACCACTACAAATACCTAGGTGTATGGCTTGACTAAACATACCGAGCACATTCATGCTAAACTTCACCCCAAACTAGGCGCCTTGTATAGAAAGAAGGATACTCTCTCTCCTGACACTCAGCATCAGCTCCAAACCAAACTGATAATCCCTTCTTTTGACTATGCTGATGTAGCACATGGCAATGCTGTGGCCTCTTCCCTCGCCAAGCTCGATTCCCTCTGTAACGCTTTTTGCCACTTTGCTCTAAACACTCTTCCTCACACACATCACTGTTCCCTCTACATGTCCCTTTTGCTCTCTTCTCTTCACTACCATCATCTTCTCCACTCTTCCCTCTTCATATCTAAGTTCTGGCTTGGCTCCTTGCCCTCCTACCTCACCTCTCTCCTGTCCCCTTCCCCTGTGGCCTCCTACCTTCTCAGGTCTAGGGACTCCCATACTTTCTCCCTACTTAGGCCTTCCACTAGGGCTGGATCAGCTGCATTTTCCTACAGACTGCCTTCACTCTGGAATTCCCTTCCATCCCTATCAGACATTCCCCTTCCTTATCTCTCCTAAAAAATGCTATTTCCCACTCATCTGTATTTCTGGACTCCTGCCCCTGTCTAGGTTGATCTCCCCTCCCCCCTTCCCTTCACCTTGATTCAGCAAACAGAAATTTGCTTGTGTACTTATCATGTTTTCCACACTCCATTTTCCTCTCTCTTCTCTCCCCCCTTCGTCCCTTCGTCAAATCTCCTCCCACTAGGCTACTCTGCCTGGATAATGCTATGTTTAGTTACTGCATCTCTGCACTACTGCAGCCTAGTTTTCTAGAATTTTAAATTATATGTTTTACAATGTGTTTATATCCTAGTACTAGTACTCTGTAGTGCCAGTGCTCACCTATGTGTTACACTACCCATTTGTATATTATGCCCTATGTTTTACCATGCTATGGTACCCTTGTATTGTGCACTCTGTAATATCACTTGATTTCTCAATTGTTATTTGTACTCTGTCCCAACTCCCTTTCCCCCAGGTTGCACCTGGAAATGAGCCGCAGCTCAGTGTGCCTCTTCTGGTTAACAACTTGAAATAAATAAATATGTAACCCCTATGTGGTATGCCATTTCTATCTAACAGCTCTACCAGGTGGGCTGGGTTTAGGGAGGAATATGTAACTTGGTACTTTGGCTAGGTTTGGCTATTCTGCACAGGGGCACCCAAGTAACTCCGAACACAGGAAGCAATAACTGTACTGTCCAATACCAGAAGTGGGATTCTAAAGTGTGGCTTTTATTCACATCCAACAGAATAAACAAAGCAGAGATGGACCCCCACAGGGCTACACTCCTGGTAATCAAGATTAAAAGAGACCAGAACACATCCTCATCACTTTAGCCTTCAGGCTGTACCACTCACTGGGCACACAGCCCGAACTTGTACACTGTTCTGGGTTTTCCCTGGCTCAGCTCCTTTGACAGACACTTGGACACCTTCCATACTTCATGGAAACATTTTCTGGTGGCTCCCTAAACCACCTAAGAGCACATGTGCTCCAGCAGGGAATCCTCCTCTTTAATCCCACGTCTGGGTACTTTCCTCAGGCACTGGCCAAGTACATGAGAGAAAGCAACAGGTGTCTCAGAGCAAATCTGTAGAGGTGAATTTGGTTACTACTGATGGGGGGTATCCCACCTCTCGCTCCCACAATTCATACCCTGCCATTTCTCTGGACTGTAAACACCTCATCCTTTAACACTTTGCTGTGTAGATTCTTGCTAAATATATTTCACATTCAATCTACTTGTCTTGCTTCCCATTTGTGCTGGACTTGAACATACTTAACATGAGTGGCATTGTCCATTACTCTAGACCCCCCACAGAGTTAAGCAGTCCAATCACCACATTCTTTCTTTCTTTCCATTTGTGCTGGACTTGAACATACTTATAAGTGGCTTTGTCCATTACTGTAGACCCCCCACAGAGTTAAGCTGTCCAATCCCCACATCTTCCAACTGTACTTGGCAATCTTTTCCTGACACCACAGTAACAGTCCCTTTAGTTTTATTCTGTTTAGGTGAAAACACTTAGCCCTTTTGCCAAGCGAACTCACCCTTTGGTTGCAGGTGCACCACAGGCGTTTCCTCCTCAAGGAATCTTCCTTTCAGAGCTTCTGGTGCCTCAGCAAAACTCAAACAGGCAGCTTCTTTCCCTTTGCCAGACCCAGGGGGGTTGCCCCTGGAAAACAGGTTGACATCTTCCCCCCGTCTCCGCAGGGATGGGGCTCTGAACCATTGATAGCAGTCTCCACCACTTCAATTATCAGTTCCTATGTTCCTCTTCAGGTGGAAACACACACCTAAAACAAAAGTAGCTCTGTAACAGAGCTTAAAGCTCTGAGAGCCTACACACACTCTGCTGCACTACAATCTCTCACTCAGACTGCACACAGACTGGCTTCAAATTCCCCAACGTTCTACTCTAACCTTCAACTGCAACATTCCAGTGTGGCTTATGCAGCTGCGACAGTTCTAAAATGATGTCATCCGTCAGTCTCAGCTGAGACTGAGAACAGAGTGAGACAGTGTGAAATCCATTTAACTGGAGTTTCACAAGCTGCCTTCCCTGCCTACCACTAAGTCTTACTGGGATTCTAGTAAACCCAGGTAACGGGGGGTTACAAATAAATCAGATGTATACCTCTCTTTCTTTTGAAAGTAGCAGGGTAAGTGCGGAGAAAAAAAGAGATCTGTAAGCAGTGCTTGGGGCACTTTGAAATTTGTCTGTTTGTTTGTTTATTCTCTGGAAAGTCCATGAGCCAAGGGCCCATTTTCATGGTAGATCAGAACATATAAAAAGTGCACATGTAGAAACATAATACAAAACATTGAATGAATGTAGTGCAATACATGCATGAACATGTTACAGTGCATCAGTTGAACAGACAACAACATGTAAATAGACAGTGTCTGTAGTACCTTGAAACTTGGACTTTAAATTGTAACAGGTGGTGTGGGGGAAACTAGCTCAGGAGCTTAATCTTGGTGTGAGTAGATTCAGGAAGCTATCTCAATCAGGTGTGTAACTGAGGGGTGCAACTGACAGATGCCTTCTAACAAAAGGAAAAGTTAAAAGGGCAAGTTAACTGGTGTCCTGAGGTAAAAGACCACACTTTGCTGACAGAGTGGTGAGAGAGCACCTTAATATTTATTTATACTTCTCTTCCTTTTGAAAATAGCAGAGTAAGTGGGGAAAAGAAGAGATCTGTAAGCAGTGTTTCAGGCACTTTGAAATTTGGTAGGCAGTGTTTTTGAAACTTGGGTTTCAAATTATAACAAGTGGTGTGGAGGAAACTAGCTCAGGAACTTAATCTTGGGGTGAGTAGCTTCAGGAAGCCCTGTGAATCAGGTGTCTGATTGGGGGGTGGAGCTGACAGAGGCTTAGTGCCTTCTTACAAGATAAAAGTACTTCTACTGTAATGTGTCCAACATGTTCATGTCCCAGTGAGTGAGTGGAACAGCAAAGAAGTGACTGGCGTCATAGGCGTTGGCAGCCACCAGCAAAAGGAAATGGAGAAGCAGAGGACTCTGCCAGTCAACTAAGGCAAGGAGCCTATTCACTACCATGTAACAGTAACTGCTGGAAAAGGTTGAAGATCTAGGGTAGGCCAAAACTCGGAATAGATGCAACACCCTATCTAGGATAGGAGTAGAAAGAGATTTAAACAAGATACAAGGAAACACAAATAGAAACAAACAAAGGAGAAAACTAGAAACATTCTGTCTGGGGTAAGGGTACAAAAGTATTTCCAGGTAGCACAGGATGAAAAGAAGTTGAGAATGCCGGGAGTGGAGCAGGGCAGTGCAGTGGCTGTGGGGTGGCAGTTTTCAGAGAGTCCTTCTGGAGACTGTGTTGCTGCCCCATCTGCACAAACCTTTCTGAGTTGAGGGGGCAGGAGGTTGCTAGACTCCAGTCTGAGTTGGCTAGGATTCTGGGGACCTTCTCCCCCACACAGGGGCCACCAAGTCTGCCACCATTATCTCATAGGATGCCAGGGAGCAAGAATGAATGGACCGTGGTGGGCTCTGGAACAGTGGGGGAGGTGGGACAGAGGCACATTCCTCAACTGGTACCGCTATGTAATTCTTACACCACTTTGGCAGGGTAGCACTGCCAAAAGGAGGCACTCATGGTAGTAACCATGGGAAAATGAGGGCCCTCCATAGCGGAGATGCTAAGAAGGGTGGTAGAGGACCCAAGAGGAGAAGGATGCAACTTCTGGTGGGAGACTCAATTGTGAGGGGGATAGATTTCGGAATAGGAAAGGTGGGGAGAGGCAGATTAGATGCCTACCATGAGCCCATGATCAAATGCATAAGTTTTCTCATGTGGTCTCTTGAGGGACGTACAGCCATGAATCCCACTCAATCATTGCCAATAATCTCTCCTAGAATTGGGGCTAAGCAGCTGGCTAAAATGTTTGCTAAAATGTTAAAATCCAAGTTTAATAAATAAATTGGATGATAGTTTCTGGGGCATAATGGGTCCTTATCTGGCTTGGGGATAAGGGTGATAATTGCCTCTAGAAAACTAGAGTCTTATATTGTATCCCCTGATGAAACCACAAGTTGAATACATTCATCAGCAAAGGAAAGTTGCGGGAGACAGGCCTTATATAAATTATTGGATAAGCCATCCAGGCCAGGGGTTTTATCCTGAGGAAGTTGTGTAATAGCCTTCTCCACTTCAGTTAAGGTGATTGGGATGCCAAGCTGTTCTGCCACATGTGGAATTATGGTGGGAAAGTTAGCCAAACTGAGATAATCAGTGACATCTTGATCGGTCATATTTGTGGGATCATCAGAGGAGTAAAGACCCTTGTAGAAGTCACCAAAGGTTGTTACAATATCTTGGGGATGGGAAATAATGTAACCATCTAAGGAGGATATCAGCCCCGGACTAAATTTAGACATCTCAGCTTGCCTTAATCTAAGGGCAAGAAGCTTCCCTGCCCTCTCACCAGATTCCAGGTATTTCAATTTAGTGTGATGGATGGATAACTCTGCTTTCTGTTCCATTATGTCATAATAGGACTCTTGGAGACGTGAAGCCTGGCCCAATCTTCTTGTGGTGATGTCTTATGTATTATATGGTCTAATTTCTGTATTTCATCTAATAAAGAGTCTAGCACTAATTTATTTTTCTGGGTTCAAGTGGCGGCAATACGTATAAAGTTGCCCCTTAGGGTGAACTTGATGGCAGCCCAAACTATGTCAGTCCTCTCCGCTGAGCCCAGATTGAAGTCCAAGAAACCTTCTATAATGTCTTGTGTGGAAGATAGGGTCTCTGGGTGCTTTAGTAATTGCGTATTGAGTCGCCAGAGAACATATCTCCAGATCCCTGGCCCTAGAACAAAGGATATGCCAACTGGGGAATGATCCGAGAGTACTCTGGGGTAGATAGGGGCATCAAGGATACCAGGGAGGCAAAAAGAGATAGCTGACCAATACTCTAGTCTGGAAAAAGTGTTGTGTGTGGTGGTAATAGTAGATGAATTGCTTTTCCTCTGGGTTTAGAGTCAGTCAGACATCTACTACATCAGCTCTGGAGCTGTACAAGCATTTAAAAACCACCAAACCCTAGAAATGTCTCACTGAACTATACAGATAATTGTAATATCCTCCCACCACTGTGTAACCTTGCAACAACTTTAGCAGTTTATTTAGAAGATTCCCTTCCCATCACTAAACAGCCTCCCAAACAGCAGAGGGATGTATTTCAAGCACCACAGTACCACAAATCTCAGAGTTATTCCCCCACTACCCTACAAGCATTTAAAAACCACCAAATCCTAGAAATGTCCCACTGAACTTATACAGATAATTGTAGTATCCCCACTCTACTGTGCAACCTTGCAACAACTTTAGCAGTTTATTTAGAAGATTCCCTTCCCATCACGAGTCAGCCTCCCGAACAGCAGAGGGACTATTTCAAGCACCCCAATACTAAAACTTTAAGATTTTGTCCCTCATATAGAGCAAGCATTGAAAACAACCACCTAACCATGGAAATGTCCCGCTACACTTAAACAGATCACTTGTAGTAACTCCCATTCACTGTGCAACCTTGCAACAATTTAGCTGTTACTTCTTACATCAATGCACCCTTTAGTTGACAGCATCAGCTCTCCACGACGATGCACCTCCTTACACTGCAGGTATACCTGGGGTCCAAGTAGTAGGGGACCACCTGGTCTTCTTGGGTCCCCTGGGGTGTAGAGTGTCAGGCTGCCAGCTACCTTATTGGGCTGATTCAAGGGGGCAGATTATGATATCTTTTTTCACACTGGTCTTTCATGCTAGCGGCAGCAGCTTCAGGGGCTGCTTGATGGCCTGGTCCTTAAGAAACCCCTGCTGCTTCCTGGTCTCTCTGGCAGCTCCTGTGATTGGCTGCCAAGAGGGAGGGAGGTGTGGCTGAGCTATGATTGACTCTGTCTTGTGAGCACTTCAGAGCTCCCTTGCTCTGCCTTCTCTGGTCCTCCGGTGTTCATCCCTTCAATCAATGCTGGGGGGACCTGATCTGTGCCACTGTCCCACCAAGAGAGACTGTTGATGCTCCTTTTTGTTGTTTGTTTAGCAGTGCTATTTAAATCCTCTGCTGCTTTCCCTGCTGCTTCCTAATCTCCCCAGCAGTTCTCTTGATTGGCTGCTGAAAGGGAGGGAGCCACAGTGGAGCTGTTATTGGCTCCCTATCTCTGCTCCTCCTCCAGTCCCCTGATGTTTATCCCTTCAGTTGATGCTGGTGGGCAATCTGTGCCCTGTCACGTCATAACAAGACTGTGGCTGCTTCTCTTGTTGTCAGTTTAGCAGAGCTATTTAAATCCCCTGCTGTTTCCCTGCTGCTTCCTAATTTCCCCAGCAGCTCTCATGAGTGCCTGCTGATGGGGAGAGAGTCACAGCTGAGCTGTGACTGGCTCTCTTGTGAGTCTTTCAGAGCTCCCTATCTCTGTTTCTCCTCCAGTCCCCCAGTGTTTATCCCTTCAATCGATGATGGGGGCAGTCTGTGCCCCTGTCACATCATAAAAAGACTGAGGCTGCTCCTCTTGTTGTCGGTTTAGCAGAGCCATTTAAATCCCCTGCTGCTTTCCCTGCTGCTTCCTGATCTTCCCAGCAGCTCCTGTGATTGGCTGATGACAGGGAGGGAGGCACAGTTGAGCTGTGATTGGTACTGTCTTGTGAGCCCTTTGGAGCTCCCCAGCTCCAGTCCTCCTCTGGTCCCCCTGGTGTTTGTCCCTTCAATTGATGCTGGGAGGGACTGATCTGTGCCCCTATCCTGCCAAAAAAGACTGCAGTTGCTCCCTTTTTTGTTGGTTTAGGAGGGCAATTTTAATCCCTTGTTGCTTTTCCTGCTGATTCCTGGTCTTCTTCACAGCTCCCATGGTTGGCTGCCGACAGGGAGGAAGGCATGGCCAAACTGTGTTTGGGTCTGTCTTGTGAGTCTTTTGGAGCTCCCTAACTCCGCTACTCCTCTGGTCCCCCAGTGTTTATCCCTTCAGTCAGTGCTGGGAAGGCCAATCCATGCCCCTGCCCTGCCAAAAAAGTTTTCAGCTGCTAATTAATGTGTTTGTTTTGGTCTTTCTAATGTTGTTCCACAGATGTTTTGCTCTAATGGTATATGGCATTGATTGCAGTGGTATATAGCTTTAATTGCAATGGCATACAACTCTACTTGCCATGATATAGAAACAAACATAGAACATGATGGCAGAAATAGGCCCACTGGCCCAGTCAATCTGCCCACGCCTACCTGTGCCACTTGGAATGGCCTTAATAACCATCCACCCTTTTCCCCTCTCCCTTTATGCCTCCACCTGATATTATCAGGCCCTTGCGCCTGTCTCTCCATTTTTTTTAACTACTCACTGTTTTGGCACAGACTACCTCCTCTGGTAGTCTATTCCATTTGTCTACCACTCTTTCTGTGAAAATAAAAATGCAGACATCACTCCAGAACCTTACTACAGCCATCTTTAATGGTTCCCACCTTGTGTACATTCTTTTACTAAGGGTGAATAATTCATTGCATTTCACCCTGTAAAGCCTATGGAGATATTAGTATGTTTCAATCATGTACCCCTGCCTCTCTCCCCTTGCCTCCAGGGTGTGCATGTTAAGGTCTCTCAACCTGACCTCATATGCTTTCTCCACCAAGTGGAGGGGTTGTGGGATAATAGATGGACCAGACACCAAACTTCAAGTTCAACACACAATCTCTGTGTGGTGTTTATTCAAAATACAGCAGATAACCTTCAGCAATGGCATATCCCTTCTGCAGTACATCAGTTTGCAGCAAAAGACTACGTATGTCCTTCCCTTGCATTTGTCAGCGCCTACTGACTTACTGATCTACTGATCTAACTTATCAGTTGAGATTCAGCTCTTCTATGCAGGCTTTGTTTGCTTGGGTGTTGGGGGCTTAAATAAAAAAAAACAAGCTAAAGACAAAGAACATCAGAGCAGAAGCACTGAAACAAGGGTTCCCCAAAGGGTATTGACAGTAAGCCAAGTTTCAAAGAAACATAACATCACACATACTTCGATAATGCAAAGTATCATGGGATATATGCAAATCACCATGACATTTCAGACTTGCTCAGTTTACAGTAATTTACATGCATTTTAAATAGCACAGTTAACTTAATTTTTATCATGCAGTCACCTAGTAACTTTTTACCTTTATCAAAAACACCTAGTGCCATGGTATTTTCAACATTTACAGGTTTTAAACACATAAGGTATATACATTAAAGTATTTTATGACATAGTGCTATTGCATACTAAATTCAACAACGTGGAACACAGCCTGTTGTTTACATCAGCTCAGAGGTCACAACAATAACCTCCCTGTGCGAGGACCTGAGAGGGAAAAGGAAAATTTAAAGAGGACACTGTAGCACAGTCAAGAAAGGGAAGGGGTGCCCATAGGTGGCCAGCCTTATGGAGTAGAAATTGTAAAGAATAGATTAGGCTGAGAAATAGAAGAACTGTTGCAACAGATTTAAGAAAAGATTGGTCCAAAAGGGTGGCAGGAGTTCCCCATCACACACCGGCCCTGAATTATCTTGGTTGCCTGCCTGCTTACAGCTTTTACCCTTATTACAGTTCTTCTGCAGGTGTGGACTTCATAACCTTGCACAGTACTCTTGGTGAGAACAAACTAGAGACCTATACAGGTTAAAGATTACCTCCCTGCTGCTACTACTGACCCCCCTTTCTATGCACCCCAACATCCTGCTTGCTTTCTTCACTATCCTGTTGCACTGCACCATAGATTTCAGGCTTACTGATAATGTCACCACCAGGTATTTATCCTGTGTAGTGTGCTCTATTACTACTTCATCTATCAGGAATTGCATTTTTGGACTCTTATTCCTGATGTGTATTTTCTAGCATTTTTTGGCATTAAATCTCAGCTGCCATATCCTGGACCGCTTTTTAAGTGCATCAAGGTCCTCACTCATTGCTCTGATCCCATCTTCACTGTCCATTCAGGTCACACCTGGAAATGAGCCTTGGCTCAGTGTGCCTGTCCTGGTTACTAAATTTTTAAATAACTAAAAATTCTGCTTCTTATCTTGGTTCCATTACCAAAGGGGCATATAGTTCAATGAACTCCTACCCCTATATCACAAAAGAATATGTTAAGGAGGATGGGCCCCAGGACTGAGTCCAATGTCACCTCACATGATACCTCCATAGACTCAGAGTGTACTCTGTTCAGAACCACTCACTTTGCCCTCCACTTTAGCCAGTTTTCCAGCCATATTGCTATCTTTCCTTGACCTCAAACAACACTCCTGCAGGGGACTGAGTTTAAGGCCTTACTGAAGTCCAGGTACAGTATGTATACCGCTGCTCTTTGCCTGCTGCACTAGTTACCCAGCTGAAGAACTCGATTGGGTCTCATCTGGCATAACCTCCCCCTTATGAATCAGTGTTGCCTACTGTTCTGTAGATTGTTTACCTGGGAAAAGTAAATGTCAGATGGTTAAACTGGCTGTGGGGAAGGCTGGGGCAGGAGATTCCTTTATGGATAGAGGAACAGTGTGGAACCTAGATTGGACTCCCCAAGGGACAGGGTTAGATGTTTGGGGAATAATATATGGGAGGAAAGGATCCAGGGGACAGGGCAGATCAGACATATTAGACATGAAAGGAAGGAGAAACACAAGATACCAAGGTTATTAGAGAAGGGCAACAGGGAGGGCAAGTGAAAACCAATAGAGTTGTGGGTGAATGTTGGAGGGTGGTATGCCTTATTCCCAGAAGTCTGGGTAGTAAGATTAGTGAGCTCCAAACAGGTAGCAGACTCTGGGCTGGATACAGTGACCATTATAGAAACTTGGGGCAGTGTGGACAATAATTGGGAAATAGTTATCCCAGGCTACGCTTTATATAGGCATGACAGAGGGACAGGTAGAGGTGGGGGGGAGTGGCCATCTACATCAGAGAAGGGATTGAGGCAGTTGAGGAAGCTACCACTGGGGAGGAAGGGGAGGTAGAATCACTGTGGGCTCAGCTCACAGAGTTGTCAGGTAGGAAGACTCACATGGGGCGGTCTCCAGGTCCCTACAGCAGGGAGAAGAGAGAGATAAAGAACTGGGTGCAGAAGTAGGAAGGGTGATGGCAAAGGAGAAGGTTGCAATACTGGGAGATCTCAAACTGCTAGACATCATCTGGGACATTCCTGTGGCAAGGAACAACAGAAGCCAGGCCCTGCTTGATGTTTTGCGGGACTGCATATTGGTACAACAGGTTGGAGGTCCACTAAGGAGCCATTCTAGATGTGGTACTCACCAACTCAGAAAAAGTAGGCAGAGTACAGGTTGGGGAATCTCTGGGGTCCAGCGACCACAATACTATATGGTTAGAGGTGGCCACGGGCACCTATAAGCCCTCATCTAAAGCTGACAGGCTAGACTTTAGGAGGACAGATTTCATCCATATGAGGGATATTGTGCTGGACAGGTTATCAAGGGTAAACAGCATTAGGGGAGTGTAGGAAATATAAGGGTTATAAAATGGGGCTATTCCTAAGGCAACAAAAACATGCATTAGAATAGTTATCAGGAAAAAAAAAATTAAGAAACTAATATGGTTCTCTGAAAGGGTCAGAGAGGCAGTGATGGCTAAAACTAAGGCCTTTATAAGGTGCAAAGAAAAGCAGAGGAATGGAAAATGGGACAAGTACCATGAGAATACTAAAGAGGCCAAGAGGGAAGTCAGGATCACAAAGACAAACACAAAGCTATGTATTGCAGAGGTGGTCAAGGGAGGGGAAAAACAGCTCTTTATACATATAAGAAAACAAAGAAAGACTGCAGGGGAGATTAGCAGGCTAATGGAGGGGCAGGATAATACAGGAGTACGGACAGAAAGCAACTGTACTAATGACTACTTCTGCTCCATATTCACTAGGGAAAATAGCGGGCCCTTTCTGGAAAGCAGCATAAAGGCAGCTGATAGGGGGTCTCCAAAATGAAACTGCAGACATTTACTGGTGAAAGAGCTAAAAATGGGCTAGCATCCCTGAAGGCAAACAAGCCCCTGCGGCTGGATGGGCTGCATCTTAGGGTGCTGAGCGAACTGGCATCAGTATTAGCTGAACCTTAGCAGGGCTGCTCAATAGCTGTATGCAGCAAGAGGTGGTTTACAGGGACTGGAGGATGGCAGATATGGTTCTGCTGCATAAGGAAGAGGACAACAGGTAGAAAACAACAAAGGCAGTGCACACAGAAGCATGCAAGGTGTACCATATGGAAAAGAGCAAAACGTCCAAAATCATCAAAAGTTATTCCAGGGCACACAAAGTATTTAAAGAGCCACTGATGCCTCAAAGAAAACTTTGAGAAACAAAATATTTAGGTACAATTTGGCCTGCATTCCATACGTGTTCGATAGATTTCTCCTCCACATTACTCATTACTGGAATTTTGCATGGAAAAGCGCTCCATATCCCTTAGATTTCATCTGCCTCTTTAGCTTACTCCCTGCATCATGTCAAAGTCCTCAGTTGTGACATCACAATCTGTTACCATGGGAGTAATTGTGATATCACAAGTAGATCATTATGACCTCAGGTAGGGAGAAAGCATTAGGAACAAATGAACTCTTCAGGCGTAAAGATCCCATTTTCATGAAAATGGCCTCAGAAATAAATAATGGGGAGGAGAAATACAGAACTAATGCTAAATACAAGCTGAACTGTGTCTAAATATTATGTTTTGCTAAAGTTGTCCAAATGGCATCAGCTGCTCTTTAAAGTAAAAAAGGGAGTCTATTCATACCAACATGACAAATGGATACACTGAAGCCAAAGTTCTCCAGTGCTTTGAAGCACACTGCTTCTTCATCAGGGGGAAATGGTTCAAAGGAATAAGGAGCCGCCAGGAAACTATAGACCCAACAGCCTTACCTCCATGGTAGGGAAACTGATGGAGAAACTTGTTAAAAAAGATCTAGTGGTCTGTAACAGGGTGCCCCTGTTATGAATGAATAGTCCCGCAGTAAAAATGTGTAACCCCCCATATATTCTTTTTCTACTTTTCTTTCATGTTTTCTTCCACCTTTCTTTGCTATATTTCATGTCAGGGTGGCCAACCTGACATATCTCTGCAAACTTTACTGTCCCTTTAAATAATCCTAAAAACCCTTATGTTTGCACAATGAAAGATTATCCTTTTTCTGTAAGGAGCTCTGTGTTTGCGTAATGGTTGTGCTACTAAGGTACCCCCAGTTTGTTTATGTTACACTTCACCACTGGAAATAGGTGCCTTGGTGTCAAAAGTGAAGCGCTATGCTCTGTTGTAACTGGTGCCCCTTTAAGAAGCACAGATATGCTGTGCTGCATGCCCGATGTCAGGCGAAGTAAATAAAAAGAAAACCGCTTGTTGCGGTATTGATGAAAAGCTCTTATGAGCTTAAAAAGAAAAAGAAGTGCTGCAAATATTAGTTGTTTAGACAGCCCAGAAAGCGAGTGACTGGGAGCTGTCAAAACCAAGACCAAAATGAAATGTTTTAGCCAAAGGCTGACATTTCAGCCATCGGGATTATAAAGCCAACAGCAGTAAAATTAGAAAAGACTGCTAAAACGGTTTGCAGAGGCTTACTAGGTATAAAGCCTGCAACTTTAAATAAATAAATCCTTTTTCCTTTTTCTTTGTTAAAATAAATAACCTGTGCTTCATTATCAGTTCTCTTGGGCTAGCAGGGGAAGGCAAATAGGGAGCGCACTCCTCATTTGTCTTTCCTCTGCCCAGGCTGGGTATTCCTGTATATAAAACATGTGAAAATGAACAAATAAATGTTTTTCTATTCTTGTTACCTGAACTCTTGTCATTATGGGGAGATTCCTACTATAGGACTGAAAGCCCCTGAAGTGACTGCTTTTGTAATAATCAGGAGAGATGAGGTCACAGCAAGTGGGAGCAGTTATGCTCCAAATGAGGTAGAAACCCCCTAATTAAGGTTTAGATGATCTAAAACTGATGTTTTAGGATATATTCACAGAAGGGATATAACATAAATGCTTGTTTTTCCTATTGTACAAGAATGATCGAGGATAGCCTTAGATAGGACCACATAAATGTCTATTTTATGTTAAGTGGGAGATCCCCTGATTGTGATGTCACCCTAAGGATTGCTATAAAACCTACCACCAGGGGACTAAGAAGTGTGTGTGGGTCAGTATGTTCTGACCACTGAGGGAGAAGGAGCTAGTGTGACAGGTTACACACTGTATTGTTGGGAATTAAGTATTGGATATTGAATATACAGAAGAAAGACAGGAGTCTCAGGAAGAAGTTTTCCTGATGTGTTGAAATGGTGTGATGGACTAACACCCATAATTTTTCTTTCTGTAAATGTATATTTGTGTTAAGTTTTTGCAAATAAATTAATAAACACATTTATTGTGTATTTTATGCACAAAATATTACCGTCTGGTGTCTGTCATTTATCCCACACCTTCTACATGGACTACCTGAGAAAAACAGTCTTCAGGATTGCCAGCAGCAGAGATTTGTGACAGAGATGTCTTGTCAGATCTACCTGATAGTATTCTTTGACTGGGTTACCAAAGTAGTTGAGAAGGGCCATGCTGTAGATTTACTCTGCTTTGCCTACAGAAAGGCATTTGACTAAATGCCACAGCAAAGGTGACTATAGAAGATGGGGGATCTGGGAACAGCTACAGAAATAGTAAGGTAAGTAAGGAGTTGATCGGAAGGGAGGTAGCAGAGAGTTATGGTGAATAGGGTCAGATCAGAGGAAAGAGAGGTCACTACTGGAGTACCACATGCTCTGTTCTGGGCCCAGCCCTCTTCAATTTCTTCATCAGCAACATAGGAGAGGGAATCTAGAGCAGAATGTGTTTATTCCCTGATGACGCTAAACTCTGTAGTAGGGTTGACAATGCAGAAGGAATAAAGAAGTTGCAGAGAGACCTGCAAGGGCTGGAAAATTGGTCTAAAGTTTGGTAGCCGAAATATAATGTCAAAAAGTAGTTTTGCACTTAGAAAACAAAAACTGCAGAACAGAGTATGTGATTGTGGGGATTAAGTTGGACACAACATCAGAGGAAAGGGACCTAGGATTCATCATTAGTGACTGATTTAAACAAACAAACCAATATGACTAGGCCTTCAGCAAGACTAATGGGATGCTGAGGTACACTGGGAGATGGTTCAACAGTAGAAGGCAGAAGGTACTATTGCCAATGTAAAGGTCACTGGTGAAGCCACACATGGAGTACTGTACCCAGTTCAGGAGTCCCTACCAACAAGAGGACAGAGATGGACTAGAGAAGGCAAAACATGGATGACCAAGATGATTCAGGGCCAGAAGGGCAGATTCTGAGAACTGACTAAAGGCACTGAACATGTATTCACTCAAAACCAGAAAAGAATGGGGGACATGATAATGATCTTCAGGTTCCTGAAAGGAATTAATAAGGTGGACTGTGAGGTGCTATTTACCAAGAACAGAGAAGATAGGACAAAGGGTCATGAGTGGAGGTTAACTGGGGGAAAGTTTAAAAAGGATGCGAGGAAGCATTATTTTACAGTAGCTGAGTCATGGAATGGTCTGCCAGTGGAGTTGGTGGGTGCCAATACTATAAAGGGCTTCAAACACAGCCTGGATAGAGTCAAGGGGATATTAGCTGCTCAGTGGGAAGTGGTGGAAGGAAACAAGGATACAAAAAGGGGAGTAGTGTAATCAAAGACCCCACAGATACAATGGATCCTGGGTTATGATAGGGCAATATGGTCAGACTGGATGGACCATCAGTCTTTTTCTGCTGTTATTGTCTATAATTCTATATAAAGACTACCAACCTTTCACTTAGTATAGCTGACCAGTCTGAAGTTGCCATGATCATTTTTACTGCCACTTTTGTGCAGGGGTACAATACTAGCTGCTAGGGGTGTGTGACTACCTTATTTAGAATATTCACCAAGCATTCATATTCAGGGGTCCCAATTATTCATTATTTGTGCTTTTTTATTTGGCCACTGGAACAGACTGTGAGACTACAAGATCCCTGATGCTTCTTGTCCAACTAGAGTCCACTTTGGAAGCTAACCAAAGACAGGTCATGTGATCCAGCACTTGCAAAAGCTTCAGGCAGAAGAGACAGTGGACTTGAACTGCTGTAGAGAAAGAATCTACTGTACTTCCATCCACTTGTTAAAACTAGACAAAAATCATAAATCTTGACAATTGTTCCCACTCTAAATCTCAAGTTAGAAGGGGTACATTTTGTCACACTTTTGCGTGATAGCTTTCAGTGCTTCTCAGAATTGCTTGGAATATTTTTTCCCTAAACACTAGGTCTAGTGAGCTAGACTAGGTGGGCCAAGTGGTCCTTTTCTGCCGTCAAATTCTATGTTTCTATGTTTTTGCTCTGCAAGCAAAATCAATCAGTCACAGCCTGGCTATTAGGGCCTGTTTAGGGAAGTGTTGCTGTTATCATTTTGCTATCCATTGCTAGCTTGCAATTATTGATTGGGAAAAAACAATCTACTTCCAACAACTTGTTAAAATTAGCCAAAAAGTAGAAATGTTACGTTTTGTTCCTTTTCTAAATCCTATGCTTGAGGAGAGGCTAAATTTTTTCACACTTCTGTGTGATAATTAAAATTTTAGTGTTTCTCAGGAGAACTACATGGAAAGTGTTTTTTCCCCTAAAAGTAAAAAAAAAAAGTAGTTGTAGTACCAGGCCAGGCCTGTTTCTGTTTTGTGAGCAAGAATCTGTCACAGCTCTGGTGGAAATCCTTATTTTGGCATAATGATAAATAAGATTTCATTAGGTGTACTGACTATTTTCTCTTGATCAACTGGCCAACCAACTGCTCTGGACTCCAGTCTCATTTGCATATGCTGCTGCTGACCAATTTCTGTTCCCGCACTCTGGAGCAGCAGTTTAAACATGCACGCTTGAAGTGCTGTTGAAGAGAGCAGAAACAGGCTCGGAGTCTGAGAAATCATCTAGCCTAAAAATGAAATAATTATTCTTTTTTTTATTATTGGGGTGTTTCCTTTGGAATTTACAGGGGCGAGGGTGTTTTTTTGCAGATGGGAGGGATATTTAGACAGACCCAGCATACTTTGCAGCAGAGTTCAGATCTATCTGGGTTATCCAGACATCATGGGATACAGGGGAGTCTTGATTCTCAATGGACCAGTTCATCCATCTCTAATATTAAATCTCAGTTATATTTATTATAAAATAAAGTCACTTAAACCACTGCAGCAATGCTGAGGTGAAAAGTTTCACTCACAGATTGTCAAACCTGAATAAAACATCTCAGAATTTTTTTTTATTTCATCTTGGGTCAAAACCACAAACTTAGAAAAGTGCCTCGAGTGCACAGTCATACCCACACACAGAACAAAAAAGTAGCTAACTGAAGCGTTGGGAGTCAGCTGACTTGTTCCACCCTACTTGCTATGGAGCACTCGCACTAGCAAGCTTGGGTTCCTTAAACCAAGATCTCTGATATTAAATTAAATTTGTATTTATTATGAAATCAAGTCACTCAAGTCACTGCAGCAATGCTGAACTGAAAAATCTTATTCACTATAGTCAAGTGAAGCCTGACTAAATTTTTAGAAAAAAAATATTTTTTTAAATTTCTTCTTGGGCATACAGTCAAAAACTTACAAAAAATATTTTATGCACAGCCATGCACATGCACAGAATAGGAAAAAAAACAGTTAATTGAAGCAGTGGGAGTTAGTTGACTATTCCCACCCTACTAGCAGTAGCTATGGGGCACTCGCACTTGATTAAGTGGCCACGGATAGACTCCAGCCTGGGTTCCTCACAGGAAGATTTCTAACATTAAATTTAAATTATATTTATTATGAAATCAAGCCACTCAAGTCCAAGTCACTGTAGCAGTTCTAAGCTAACAAATCTTACTCACTATGGTCAAGCCTGAATAAATTCTCAAAAAAAAAAAAATTTCTTCTTGGGCTGAAAGTCTCAAACTTCTCAGAATTTTTTTTTCTTGGGCAAAAAGCTACAAACCTAGAAAAATTTCTTAAGTTCACAGCCACATGCGAGTGTGTGCATGCACACACATACACACAGAACAGAAAAGCAGCCAACTGATGTGGTGGGTGCCAGCTGTCTAGTCCCACCCTACCAGCTACAGTACACTCACACTTATTTAAGTGATCATGAAGGAACGCAAGCCCAGGTTCCTCACAGGAAGATTTCTGATATTATATTTAAATTATTATAAAATCAAGCCATTCAAATCACTGCAGCAATGCTGAGTTAACAAGTCTCACTCACTATAGTCAAGCCTGACTAAATTCTCAGAATAAAAAATATTTTTAAAAGCTATTCTTGGGCACAAAGCCAAGCCATGAACAACAATATAAAAAGGTATCTAACAGCTATCTGCACTTCAGTTAGACAATTGCCCTGCTCTTTCTTTCAGATAAACCTTAAATTACTAATCAAAATAAACCCTTAAAAAACCTTCCTTGCATACAACTGTTAATCTTTAAAACGCACTATGTGCAGCTTTAAATCTCATTTGGTTTTGGCAAAGTACACAACCAAAAAATGTCTGTGTGTGTACACACACTTGGGTGGATCCCTGCCTGCCTTTCTTTCTCAGCAAACACTAAACAGCCCCCATACCTTCCCTTTCTTAAAAGCCTCTTTATCACCATGAAGTGTAAAAAATCAACCCTCTCTAGCTTGGGATTGAGACAGGGAACAAAAAATTGCAAGATTTCAGATTTTTGTCTCGTTTTAACAAGTGGATGGAAGTAGATTCTTTCTGTGCAGCAGCACAAGTCATCTGTCTCTCCTGACTGAAACTTTTGCAAGTGGTGGTTCACATGACCTGCCTGCAGTGAGCTTCCAAAGTGACCTCTTAAAGGACAGGAAGTTTCAAGAGATCTTGAACTCCCTGCTAAATAGCAAAATGCTGAATAGTCCCAAATAGTGTCAATTTTTTGTTTTTCTTCCCAGGTAACAGCCAATTGTTTGTGGTATTCAGAAATACTATTCATTACTCATGCACCCCTACTGGCTACCCTCCAATCCCTGGGGACCACCTCCCTGGACTTCAGGATGGCAGACTTTGCAAAGCTGGTGATAAGTCTCAGGAAGGTCTAGCAGGGAGGGAGGGAGGACCAGTGGGTTGAGGAACAGTGGGCCCATCTGAAAGGAGCCATAGTGGAGGCAACAAACCTTTGCATTAGGGAAATAAATAAAGATAAGAGAAAACAAAAACCACTGTGGTTCTCAAGAGAAGTGGCCAGAAAGGTAAGAGCAAAAAAGTTGGCTTTCAGGAAGTATAAGGAAACACAGAATGAGGAGGACAGGGTAGTATATCTAGACAAGCAGAGGGAGGCAGGGAAGGCAGTCAGGAGCACAAAGGTGCAGATGGAGGAAAAAATAGTCCAGACAGTAAAGAAAGGTGACAAGACATTTTATAGGTATGTTAGTTAAAGGAGGAAGAGAAGGGGTGGAATCATAAGGCTTAAGGGGAAAGATGAGGTGTGTGTGGAAGGGGATTTGGAAAAAGCATCAATCCTGAACAAATATTTTTGTTCAGTGTTCTCAGAAAAGGGGAAATGTGAGGAACCAGAATTAAGTGGCAGGAGCAATAAGGGCAGGGAGGTGGACACCAGTCCATTTATAGAGGAGAATGTTCCAAAGGAACTCATAAAACTGAAAGTGGACAAAGCAATGGGACCAGATGGGATACATAATAGAATATTATAGAAGCTTAGGGAGGTACTGGCGGCACCACTGGCAGCCTTGTTCAATGAATTGCTGGAAACAGGAGTGGTTCCAGAGGACTTGAGGAGAGCTGATGTAGCCCTTCTACACAAAAGTGGGAGCAAGGAGGAGGCTGAAAACTATAGACTAGTCAGCCTGACCTCAGTGGTCAATGCTAAAAGAAAGGATTGCGGAACATCTTGAATCAAGTGGAGCACAGGATCTGAGGCAGCATGGATTTTACAGTCAGAAGGTCATGTCAAACAAATCTGATAGATTTCTTTGACTGGGTGACCAAGGAAGTGAATCATGGGGAAGTGGTGGATGTTGCCTACCTAGATTTCAGCAAGGCCTTCAACACTATTTCACGTAAAAGGTTTGTAAGCAAGTTAGGCAGCCTGGGAATGGGTCCCAAGGTGATAAACTGGGTTAGAAACTTGAGGGATAGAACACAGAGGGTGGTGGTGGTAAATGAAGCTTTTTCTGAGCAAAGGAGGGTAACCAGCGGGGTGCCACAGAGGTCAGTTCTGGGATCAGTCCTATTCAATGTCTTCATAAGTGAAACAGCAGAGAGTCTGGCAGGAAATGTATGTTTCTTTGCAGATGATACAAAGATCTGCAATAGTAGATACTCCGGGATTGGTGAAAAAAATGAGAAGGGACCTAGGTACACTTGAGGATTGGTCGAGAGTGTAGCATCTAAGATTCAATGCAGAAAAGTGAAAAAGCATGCATTTGGGGCACAGGAATGCAGGGGAGGCTGACATGATTGGGGGGAGATACTGATGGCTAGCGAGAAGTAGAGGGATCTGGGAGTAATCATATCAGATGATCTAAAGATGGCCAAACAATGTGCCAAGGCTGTGGGAAAGCCAGTGGGGTACTGGGGTGCATAGGGAGAGGTATCACCAGCAGAAGAAAGGAGATGGAGATGCCTCTATGTAAATCATTAGTGAGACCTCATCTGAAGTACTGTGTGCAGTTCTGGAGGACACATCTCTGTAAAGACATAGACAGGGTACAGGCAGTTCAGAGAAGGGCAACAAAAATGGTGCAGGGCCTGCACCAAGTGTCTTATCAGGAGAGATTGTGAGACCTCAGCTTGTATACCCTGGAGGAGAGAAGAGACAGAAGGGTATGATAGAGACTATCAAATATCTCAAGGGCATAAATAAGGTACAGGAGGGTAGCATCTGTCAGAAAAAGAAATGTTCTAGAACAAGGGGTCATGATATGAGGCTTGAAGGGGCAGGCTAAGGGGTAACATGAGGAAGTGTTTCTTCACATAAAGGGTAGTGGATGCATGGAACAGACTCCTGGGGAGGTAGTGGGGGCAAATTTGGTAGGGGAATTCAGAAATGGGTGGGATAGATATAGGGATACCTTAGCAATAGGAAGGAAATCAAAGCAGGAGATCAAGTAGGATCTCTGTGTTTTTGCAGCAGGTAAGGAAAATGGGCAGACTAGGTGGGCCTAGTGGTCCCTATCTACCATCAAATTCTATGTATCTATGTATCTAGCTGAAAATGTCCACTAGGGATTCTGCAAGCAACTCCACCATTTCCCTTAGTATTCTTAGGTGCATGCTGTCTAGAATCAGATCCATTGACTTGTCTACCTTTAGCACTTCCCCTTTTTAATGTTGTGTTTCTCACACACACACACACACACACACACACACACACACACACACACATATCTATTGTGTGTGCACTCTTGCAGGCACTTGCAGGTACAATATATATATATGTGTGTGTGTATAAAACACTGAGGTCCATGATTGGCTAAAACACATCACATGACCGTGCAATATCCCACAATAACCACATGTCTGCCACAGTGACTGCACACCTACACTTTTTTCTAGGCCCCCAGAACCTGTTCATTGCCAACCTGGACCACATAACTCCAAACCTCCCACACATAGTCCTAACTTCCTTTGTGCTGGGTCCCGAAATTGTGTGAGAACAGCAGAACTCTGTCTAGTCATCTGGTAACCTCAAAGGATAGACACCAGGAAAGCAGTGATGGATGAGAAAACTTGGAGTCTAAAGGCCATTTAGTGCAGATCACAATTAATTCTGGTGGGAGTGTAAGGGATCACTGGGAGGGATTGATGATCCTAAGGTGCAACCCTCAAGAGGACTCTGTGGTGACCTTGTGATGCACAGAGGATTTCACCAAAGCAGGAGCTTTCACTTTGGCGGAAATTTTGGTACTGTCTATGACTGAGAAATGCAGCCAGTTGTGCTGAAGATGTTAAGATATCTTGTTGCCAAAGGCTAAGCTGATGAAACATGTAGGAGATGGACCTACTATTCACAAGGAGAATTCCAAGTTGGTAATGTATGAATACTGGAGATGTTACCTCTGTCAAAGGGCCTGGAGAGATTGCAAGCCACTGCCTGAGGGTAGGCTGAGGTAGACACTGGTGTACTTGTGTCCAGCACACTGTCTGGTTACAGTAAAAACCTGATTAATATGACATTCCCAAAGGCAGGGTAGATGTTAGCCTGGAGTGCTAGAGTAACTGTACTGACAGTGATACTGCCTCCTACACACTGGCTAAACTGACGCTGCAGTGGCATGGTAATGAATAAAAAAAAGTGAACCAAAAGTGTTTAGCAAGATGGGGGCTCTGGTAAATTCAGAAAGTGGCATAGGAAAGGCTCTTCCCTGAGGTAAAACTTCACCCACTGATACACTGCAAGAAATAAGGAGAGACACGGGGCTCCATATCATAGCTGTCCTCAGATACAAGCTGCACACTATAGTCAGGGGTGAAGTGATGTCAGATAAAACACTCTGTGTGTGGGACTCTGTTATTTTTATCTCTGTAAATATGACCATCGTAGTTTTTGAAACTGATTATCTTAGTTGATGTTTTGTTTTACTTAATTTGATATGAAGTAGAACAATAACAATAAACTTGGTCAACTCCATGATGTGTAATATTTTCTTTTCAGCACTTAAAAACGTGATTTTGTTAAACAAGCAACCCTTAAATACAAGCCACCCTTGAATACAAGCTATAGGTAAAAATAAAAAAAATTAATAAAAGCCATGCAAGGTAGTATTTAGAGATCTTTAATTAAAAATTAATTTGTAAAGTGCATTTCCGGTTGTAACTGAATTACCCCACTGTGAGAAACTCATTTGGGGACTGTTTAACTTCTAAGTGCTATTCCAGTGTTTAGAATTTGAGTTTTGTCCTGCTAGTAATTGCCTTCGTTTTTTGAATCACAATAGTACCTGATAGCCAACAGCCCATTTGCTCTTCTCCCCACACCCACTACCAGCCCGCCCCCAGCAGGTTAATCTTTTGCCTGGGCTGCCTATTTAATCCCCCCTCTCTCTTCATTCTCCCACAGAGACCACCCCCCTGAGGAGACCGGAGGTCGTGAGGGCCTGCTCTGAAGCCCTCCCTGCCCAAAGAAGCCTCGAACCCGAGACACACCAGGTAATTTCTACCTTGATCCAGGCTGCTGCCACCATCAATGGCCGCCTGGTGTCTTTTTTCTGAAACGGCCACAAGCCCCTGCTCAGCGCATGAATCCCGGCCAGAGTAGCACCTCGAGTTGCTGCCCAGGCTCAAACGGAGCTGAACTGTTACTTTTGTGCCTGATATTGAAACTATTTCCATTTGCCTATAACTGTATTTGAAAGCTTAGAGTCACTGCAAGCCCAGGACCTGTGTTCTGTCTGAAATCCCCTGTGCAAATCGGACTGGGAACTGTTTGTTAATTTGTAAAGTGCATTTCCAGTTGTAACTGAATTACCCCCCTGTGAGAAACTCATTTGGGGACTGTTTAACTTCTAAGTGCTATTCCAGTGTTTAGAATTTGAGTTTTGTCCTGCTAGTAATTCTCGTTTTTGAATCACAATAGTACCTGATAGCCAACAGCCCATTTGCTCTTCTCCCCACACCACTACCAGCCCACCCCAGCAGGTTAATCTTTTGCCTGGGCTGCCTATTTAATCCCCTCTCTTCATTCTCATGAGACACCCCCCTCCCTGAGGGAGACCGGAGGTCGTGAGGGCCTGCTCTGAAGCCCTCCCTGCCCAAAGAAGCCTCAACCAAGACACACCAGGTAATTTCTACCTTGATCCAGGCTGCTGCCACCATCGTTGGCCATCTGGTGTCTTTTCTGAAACGGCCACAAGCTCCCCTGCTCAGCGCATGAATCCTCCGCCAGAGTAGCACTCGAGTTGCTGCCCAGGCTCAAACGGAGCTGAACTGTTACTTTTGTGCCTGATTTTGAAACTATTTCCATTTTTTTTTTTTAACACCCAACTTCTCCATTAGCTCCTTATATTGTTTTGCCACTAGAGGGAGCCTAATTAAGTTTGAACAATTTGCTCCCAGTACCTCACTTGTCACATTTTACTGCTCTCTAGTAGTTGTTTTCACTTGGTCATCACCCCCTCATCACTCCCTCATCACCCCCTCTCCAATCGTCGAAAGCTATCCCGCCATTGTGCACTCCCCAGATCAGCCCTCCTCCTCCTGCTCCTGTCAGGCAATGTCCACCCCAATCCCGGGCCTGACAGCACTGGTCCTCCCCCTGAAATCTCCTGGGCTGCGTTGCTTCTATGAACATCTGTAGCCTCCTGAAAAACTGGACTCTCTGCACTGCTGGGTGACTCTTCATAAACCTGATGTTGTTGCCCTTGTTGAAACCTGGCTGTCTCCTCCACTCCTAACTCTCATGTCTCTCTCCCGGCTACACTCTCCACCGGTTGGACCGTGTCGGCAGGAGAGGTCGGGGCTGTGTCTTCTATTTGAAGGATTCTCTCGTGGGGCTACCACTCCCCCCGCCTGACCTCGATCATGAGGCCCAGGCACTTACTCTAAAGCTGTCCCCGGACCCAGCTAGAGGCCCATTATTCCTAACCGTAGCCTACATACCCCCCAAGAACCAATCCCAGGCCCTGGGCCCACTAATTGACTACCTCACCTCCCTACCCAACTCGTCGGACCAAATCTTGGTGGGCGACTTGAATATAAACTGGCTCTGCCCCTCATCTTCCTCCCACCGTGAGGCTTTCGATTCAATTGACCTAACTCAACTGGTCTCACAGCCTACTAGAAAAAACCCTAGGGGGACAAGCACCCTCCTGGATGTGGTCCTCACCAACAGGCCAATCCGCATCCACAACATCCAAATCCTCCCTGACTGCCTCAGTGATCACTCCCCTGTGCTTTTCAACTGGGAAACCCCTCGGCTCTCATCCCCGGTCAAAACCACCTCTCGAAGGCGGCTTAGGCCTGGGGGACTCATAGGCCTTAAGCGCTTCCTTGCCCACACTGATTGGTCCCCTCTAACGAGGGCAACCAACATTGACTTGGCCCTGGACTTCTTTGTAAGCACTTTCAACTTTGCCTGTGATATCTTTGCTCCCATAACTGCTAGGAGGTCCAAAGTGAAACATGCCTTGGATCACTCCTGCCCTTCTGTGGCAACAAGCAGCGTGACAATCTTTGGCACCTTGTTGCTACTGGCTGTTCAGCTGACAGGCAGTCCTGTTGCTGCTGCTAACCAGTGCACCTGGGCCATCCCAAAGCAAAGGCGGAATACTACCAAGCCTCTCTACCTCCTCCTGGGGAACCCCAGGTGCTTCTGGGACAACATCAAGCAACTGAATGGTCACTCCCAGTCCCCTCTTCTTCTCTTCTCAACATCAATGGTACCGTCTCCTCTGACCCTGCCCTCATTGCCTCCCACCTCAATAACTCCTTTACGACCTTAGCTCAGTACTTCCTGGTAACTTTTTCAGTCCACCTCCTCCATCTGTACCACCACCCATTGCCCGCCCTCTTTCCACCTGCATCGTGTCACCATGCAAGAAGCTAGGCCTTACTTGCTAAAAGCCCAAAAGGTAACACCATCGGTAATGACTCACTTGATCCCTGCCTTTACGTCAGGTCTTGGATCAGGTCCTCTCACCTATTACATGCATTTTCAACAAATCACTCTGTCTCAGAAAATTCCCTCTGCCTGGAAGATTGCCACAGTTACCCTGTCCATAAAGGTGGTGACAGGACTCTTCCGGTAACTACCGACCATCTCAATCCTCTCCCCTCTCTAAGGCGTTAGAAAATTGTGGCGTCCCAAGTCTCTGACTACCTCTGTAGGTACAATGTTCTCTGCCCTGAACAACACGGGTTCAGAGCAGGTCATAGTACCAATACAGCACTCCTGGAATTTTCCAACTTCCTCCATGCCTCCTTGGACTCTGGTGCCCTGGCTGGTGCTATATTCATTGACCTGTCTAAAGCATTTGATACTGTTTCGCATCCTCTTTTGCTCTCCACCCTCGACAAAATAGGCTTTGCCTCAGGACCTGTTTCCTGGTGCACCAGCTATCTCTCCGCCCGCTCCTAATGTGTGAAAGTCAACGGTACTCTCTCTGAAACATGCCCCATTCGCTCTAGGGTGCATGAGGCTCAATTCTTGGACCCTACTATTCTCACTCTTTCTTCTCCCTACCCAGCAGTTGTATGGGTAAGATGCTTCTCTATGCTGATGATGCTGTTCTCGTTGCCTCCCACAATGACCCATGCTACAGAACTCCCTCAACTAGTCTTTGACTCTGCAGCTACCTGGTTCACTGAGCACCGACTTGTTATCAACCTTAAGAAAACAAAATAGATGCTCTTCTCCCACCCCCAAAATAAGTACAGCAAGTTTCCCTTAGCTGTCCACTCCACACCCAATCTAGTCATTGACCAGGTGCAATCCTATAAATATCTTGGTATAACCTTTGACCCTGCACTTTCATTCCATGGACATATATCTGCCCTAAATTCTGTCGCCAACTCACGGCTAGGCATTCTTTACCGGCACAAGAAATGCCTCCTTCTGATGCCCTCTGCCTGGCTGTCACCTCCTCTGTCATGTCTCTCATTGACTATGGCCTTCGGTCTATGGCTCAGCAGATCAGACTGCCCTCAACAAGGTTTGTCTCACAGTAAATAAGGCCTGCAGACTTATCACTGGTGCTCCCAGACTCACTCACACATGTGAGCTGTACACCCTAGCTACCCTACTCAACCTGGAAGAGCGACTCATGTATCAGACATGCCAGCTCACCTTTAAAGCCCTGCATGGCCTATCCCCATAGGTCTATCCAACTCCATTCGCCGCACTGCACCGACTCCTGATCACGCCAGCAGCTTGTCAAGAGCTACCCTAGTTATTCCGAGAGCCAGGACCTCACAAGGTCAGAGGGCATTCCCTTACCGTGCGCCCCACTGGTATAACTCCCTCCCTGCCAGTGTCTCAAACTCTCTAACCTTAGCTTGCTTTAAGCCCAGGCTCAGAAACTTCCTGCTTAGCTCTCGCAAATGCAACTGCCGCTAGCCTAGTGTAAAAAAAAAAAATATATATATATATATATATATATATATATATATACTCTCTGTTTGACAATGCTCACTGAGCGGGTCCCCCCTTCCTTTCCCTACTTATTCCTCCTCCCCTATCTCCCTCCCTTCTACCCCCACCAGCTCTCCCCCGACCATAAGTTTTGTACCTTTTGTTATCTTTGGCTCGTTGGAGATTGTACTCTATTGTAACAAAATTGTAATTGAACTGTAACTTTTTTGTTTGTAAGTACTGTGTCCCTTGTACTACTGTCCTGATGTCCTCTTTGTGACGAGATACCTTTGTAAATGAGCCTCTGGCTCAAAGGTTTCTAAACTGATGTTTAACTAAATAAATAACTAAATAAATAAAAAACATATTCAGAGCTGGCCACACGCGCAGTATAGCCAGTTGCGCTGTGATTGCAATAGCATATGACTTGCTCTGAACCACATTCAGCCAGTTATTGTGCATCAACAGAGCACACTAACTGACTTGACTGAGTGCTATGTGGATATGCATTGTGCTGACATGGACTAAGGCTGCACATGTCTCACAGGAGATAGTATTGCCCAAAACAGGACAGCTCCATGGCTTCTGTGGATCATATTTATATTCAGCTTGAGCATGCAAATGATCTAATTGGGCATGTAAGGTGCTAAGGGGCTGTCTGCATGCCCCTTATGAGCTCATTGGAATGGCTACAACAGACCCTTAGTGTTGAGCTGTACATGATTCCTGGTAGTTTAGTAGACCCCTTCCCTGATTACTCATGCTATGAGGTTAATCATATTTAAGACGGGACAGATGTGTAACACCGCACAGCTAGCACCACTATGTATCACCTCATGAGCAGAGGTTTCATCAGCAGGCAGTACCTGCAAGAGTGCACACACAATAAATATGGTGTCCAATTAACATTCAGTAAATTATTTAGATGTGCAAATGTAGGAGTGAAAATACCTGATTTAAACAGGTAAATAAGTGCAATTGCAATTCATAATAAAGTGAAGTAACATAGTGATGATGTATACAATGGGCAAAACATATTAAATAGGAGTGTCAATGTCCACATATGAAAATCCTAGTAAAGTGCTAGTAAAGTGTGTTTAAGTCCTGCACATTTTGAACGTGAAGATTATCATGTGCTAAATGGACCAGAATAGGGGACAGTGGCTCAAGAAACAGACACTTTTATACTATCCAGGATAGTTAAAAAGTGCAAATGTCATCATACATGTATATAATAAAACAGAGACAAAATCTGCAAGAAAGGATATTCAGAGTGATCCAGATGGCTAGAAAAGAGGGGGTGTAAAAATACTAAACTGCAATGCAGTTGCTAAAGCCGAACTATCAAACTGGCATTCTGCCTGCTAAGAAGGGTGAACCACCATTACAATATCCATTTAAAATTAATTACCAGTTGGTGTGATGACATACATAATGGCACTAGTCAGCCGACGGATCACTGTAGATTAGATTATTAGGCAAAGGTTGATCTTAACAAAGGATATTAGACACATATAGTATATTGTTATAAATATTATTTTAAACCAACCACAAACTAACCAAATCTAACAACAGATTAAAAAAAACTGTGGATTCATAAATACTATTTGAAAGGAGGACAAATATTGTAGAATGACAGAGGAGATAGAGAGAAGGATGGGGAAAATAGGGAAGGAGGTTGTTATACCTAGGGATAAGGATGAGGGAAATGGTACGGAAGGACTGAAAAAGTGGGTGCAACATGCAACGAGTTACTGAAGAAAGGGATAGGTGGGGTGGTTTGGGGGGGTAAGGCAAAGGCCTAAGGAGGAGAGAAGGAGAAAGAAGTGGCTGGGGGCTAGCAAAGAGGAAAATAGGAAAGGAGATGGGGAAAGAAAGGGGGACAATGCAGTAGAGACATAAAACGAGGGATGTTTGGATTCTGTAGACTCTGTTCCATTTTGCATCCATTGGAATTTTTGGAATTTCTATTCCCGAATCTGAATACCAACCACATTCACACCCTGCCCCGCCAGACACACAGTGAAGCACAAGTGCCCTATCTGTTTCACAACTCACCCTCCCATGATGACCTACCAAGATGGGGGCTGCAGTGTGGTCAGAAGGACTCCAGTCCATCAGTCCAGTGCTGTGGTGGAGGATGTGGAATGGATATGTGTGGCCTGAGAAAAGTCCAGTTGTCCACTTCTGTTGTCTGAACTCCATATGGCTGCATGTGATGAGGTTATTGCTGAATGTGAATGGTATGTTGGGTCAGTCTCAGAGCAGACTAGTATGGTGATGAGTGACTGACTGGCTGCAGAAGCTGGATGTTGGTTGGTTGGAAGACAGTCTTCACCATTCCACCCTGCAGCCACTGCCATTATTATTGCCAGCTCCCTACCAGTACCAACTCAAACTGTGTTCACTCCAGTCAGTCCCATGACCTTGCTGACTCTGTCACACTGCACAATCTATCCTCCTCAGAGCACAAGAGCCAGCAAACCCATCATCTTTCTGACTGAAGTCTAAGTAGCCTAGCAGCAGCAGCAGCAGCAGCAGCGCAACACCCTAGAGAATTTCTAGTCACTACTCCACTTACTGTGAGGAGTAAGGGGCCCTTACCCAAGTTTGTGTCAGGGGCGGCCACTAGTCTCTTGTGAGAGAAGGTTATCCCTCGGTTGATCCTGCTAATACAGCCCTAATGGAGGCAGCAGTTGGACAGAACAAAAGGGAATGACTGGAACATAAGAAGAAGGAAGCAGTTATTTTTTAAAGATTGTATGCTACAAGGAGCTTGGGTTGGGGGTTTAGGCTGGGACAGATAAGGCTGCGTCATTGCAAGGAGGAGTGTAATTTCTGAGCTGACGAGTCCAAGACTGGATTACTACCTACCTATGAGACCAACAGCATGGGCCCACAACACATGAATAAAGGATGAATGAACTGGAGTTAACACATCCAGTTCACATGACACACAGCGCTGGACACTTGGACACACCAGTCTCAAATCACAACAGTCAGTCTGCTCCAGCACACAGCAGCCAGCCAGCTAAGGTAGGATGAGGAAGAGTGGGCTACAAGTTGCAGGAAAGGAGTAGGCTAAGAAATGTACTGTTTCCTAACATTTCCTACTGTGCAACTGGTTAGGGGAAGTTTAAAAGTTAATGAAACTGGAGTTTTTCAGAATTAATTTTTCTGTTAGTGAATACTGAGAAAACTGAATCCTAAATGTATACATGGTCCATTTAAACTGAAGGCTGGGAAGGTGGTGACAGCACTTACCAAGGTGAAGGTTAAGAAGATCATTACCCCTTGACAGCAGCAAACAATAGGGTAACTACTCCAAAGCATGATAATACCATACAAATTATGGAAAAACTCTTTTGTCAATACCTGTGGCAAAACTCTTTAACAAAATTTTTCGTCCACAGGTACAGATCCATGGAGTTCCAGCAGGGGTACAAATGAAGGTAGCACAGAGGAAGCTGGTAAGGCAATAAGGAAGGCTAAAGCCCTGACTGAACTGAGGATTGCACAGGGAGTAAAGGAGGGAGATAAAGCCTTCTTTATATACATAAGGGAAAAGAGGAAAAGCAAGGGTAGATAGTTAGACTATCAGATACCAGAGGGAAACTGGTAGAAAAAGATTGCAAGAAAGCAGAAGTCTTAAACCAGTACTTCTGTTCTGTATTTACCAAAGAGAACGCAGGGGATGGGCCAAGCCTGCATAGCAGCAACACCCAGGGACGGGGGTTGACAGATGCCCCTTCACAGAGGCTCAGATCTTGGAAGCTTTAAATAAACTAAAGGTGGACAAGGCCATGGGACTGGCTGGAATTCACCCTAGAGTTCTCAGGGAGCTGAGGAGTGTACTAGCTGCACCCCTAGCAGAACTATTCCCCAAATCACTAGAGAGTGGGACCGCACAGGAAAACTGGGCAACAGTGATCCCGCTCCACTAAGCAGGGAGGAGGCTGGCAATTACCATCCAGTAAGCCTCACGTCGGTGGTAGGGAAGATGATGGAGACACTACTCAAACAGAGAATCATAACATATCTGAAATCCAGTGGACAGCAAGACTCAAAACAGCATCGGTTCATAGCAGGTTGGTCTTGCCAAACTAACCTAGCTGACTTCTTCCACTGGGTTAGAAGGATAGTAGATCAGAGAGTGGTGGTAGATGTCATCTATCTGGACTTTAGCAAAGCCTTCAACTCTGCTCCACACAGAAGGCTGATAAGGAAACTGGACCACATGGAGATGGGCAGGGAGGTGGTTGAGTGGGTGTGTAGCTGGCTGAGAGGAAGCACACAGAGGGTTCAGGTAAACAGGGCATTTTCAGCTGAGAGGGAGTGACCAGCAGGGTACCACAGGGTTTGGTACTAGGTCCCCTACTCTTCAATGTGTTCATAGCAGACATTGCAAATGGGCTGGACGGTAAAGTGTGTCTATTTGCTGATGACACCTAGATTTGCAACAGAGTGGACTCCCCTGAGGCTGTGAGGAGTATGACTTCAGATTTGAAGAGACTGGAGGAGTGGTCGGAAACATGGCAGCTGAAATTCAATGCCAAAAAGTGAAAGTCATGCACTTAGGCAGAAACAATCCCAAAGAGGATTACTACCTGGGGGGAGAGAAGCTAGCCTCAACCAGCCAGGAGAGGGACCTAGAGGTCATTATATCAGAAGACTTAAAAGTGGGTAAACAGTGTGAAAAGGCAGCACTAAAGGCAAGTGGCATGCTTGGCTACATCAGGAGAGGAGTCACGAGTCACAGGAGGGAAGTGGTGTTACCACTCTAAAGGGCGCTAGTGTGCCCCCACTTGGAGTACTGTGTACAGTACTACAGACCGCACCTCAAAAGGGACATAGACAGAATCGAGATGGTGCAGAGGATGGCCATGAAAATGATACAGGGACTACACCATATGGCATACCAGGACAGGTTGAGGGAACTCAACATGTGCTCCCTGGAACAGAGGAGGGAGAGAGGCGACATGATTGAGACTTAAATATATGAGGGGTACACATAAGGTTAAAGTTCAGGAGCTTTTCCAATAGAAAGAGAGCAGGAGAATGAGAGGGAATGACATGAGGATGAAGGAAGGGAGGTTCAGGAGTAATAAAAGGAAGTTATTATTTACAGAGAGGGTGGTGGACCCATGGAATGGTCTACCCAAGGAGGTAGTGGGGGCCAAAATGGTAAGCGAGTTCAAGAATGCATGGATGGGATACACATAAAGGTAGCATATGGAAAGGCAAAGGAGGGGAGGGAAGGGGGACTAGCACCGGGTAGGTTCTTGGGCAGACTGGATGGACCTTCTGGTCCTGTTCTGCCATCACTTTCTAAGTTTCTGTGTTTTTAAAAATGGATCGGACTCCAAGGATTCCAAATCTGACAGTGTGAATCCAAGCACCCCTGCATAAAACATCCACAAACTAAAGCTTAAAGAAAAACAGGGTGCAGAGAGCAACCTAGAATAAACTTTTAGCATAGATATCTGAGTCCAGCAGTTACAGGAAGGGCTTGAGAGCCAGCCTGTCACTCAGCCCTGATGGATACAAAGTATTCAGTCTCTTGATTTACCTGGACTCTTTCTGGAGCAATATTTTTACCCAGTCTCCACCTCTCAGAAAGGTGAGCACGTGCTCCAATGCTCTAAATTTGAAGCCGTTTGGGTTTGAGTCATGACTGCTTTTAAAAGGAGGCAGTATAGCATAGTGGTTAAGAGCACTGAGCTGCAAATCTGGAGACCTGGGTTGGAATCCCACAGCCCCCACTTGCATACAGTGTGACCCTGAGCAAGTCACTTAACTTTCTTGTGCTCCCAGGTCACACCTGGAAATATGCTTCAGCTCAGTATGCCTTTCCTGGTTAAATAATTGCCCCTTTCCCCTTTAAAATGGGCTCCAAGAGCATTATTCATCTTCCCATTCCAGATCACACTTTCATGCTGTTGTACACACTGTTTCAAAAGGCGTATGGCCCACCCACATAGACTTCCCCCATGTGCACCAGTCAGTATATACAGCACAATAAAACTGGTGTTGCAATCTACATAGTGATGTCAAGCAGATTCCTTTCCTGTTTTGGGGTGTTTAAAACAAGCTCATGTGTATCAATAAACCTAAAAATTACAGTACCTACAGCAAAATAATCCTGTTTTTGTTGTGATGGGCCTACTTTTCACACTTTAGTGACTACTGGTCACCAGATCATCAATGGTCTTTCCACTGTGGAATGCCATTGTTGATATTTTCCTACCAATGGACCCAGTTGTTCATTAGATGCTAAAATGTCCCATCTCTTTTTTATGATATTTCTTATCTCCACAGCTGCTGGATAGTAATCAATTACAAATGTGACCATTGGACCAAATTGAGACTGCTCTCTGGATTTAGTAGTAAGTAGTAGTAAAATATTTTATTCATGAATTCATGAACAAGGATAAAATTGATTGAGCCAAGACTCATTTACGATGAGGTCCCATTGCACAATTTTTCAATAATAAAACATTACAGGTTACAGTGACAAATAGACATAACTATACGTAAATGTAAGACTACCATATGCATATACATATACATATACCAATATCTAAACATATACATAGACAATACAGCAGCAGTAAATTAGCTTGACAGCACACATGTAATTGTTTACACCTTTTGTCCCACCATCCTTTTATCCCTTTCTGCCCATTCTTCCCCCTCTAATTCTTAGGTTAGGAGGTAAACTATTCCATGCCATTGCTTCGCTATAAAAACAGAAGCTCTCCCTATCTCCAGGTTACATTTCAGTACCACCATGTCTATCCCTAGAGCTAATCTTAATGAACCATGCTTTTGTCTAATGACAATAATATTCAGTATATAGCTTGGTACTTGTCCTCTTATGTCCTTATTCATAAATACCAGAATATGGCTTTGTCACCTTTCCACCAATCTTTGCCACCCAAATGATGCATACATATACCCACTATGTGTTAACCTAGGTGCTTCAGTTATGTATCGAGCAAGTCTATTGTAATATATTAAGATAGTGAAATAATACCATCCTGTCCCATACAAAAAAAATTCCAGTAATATAACACTATCTCAAGTGATAATACTGTCATTCCTTTCTGATAATACTATTGTTCAGAGGTGAATATACCATCATTCCACCTCTGAATGACAGTATTGTCATCATAATGCCACAGTGCATGTGCAAATCAGCCTGCCAAGAAACCCAGTTGCTGTGGTGCCACATCCCATCCTGCATTGCCATAGTGATGGTGTGCATCCCCATTGGCAGCTTTTTTCTGAGGGGTGGGCAGAACAAACTAAAAACATGGTGGTGGTTTCCTCTCACTTAGTGAGAGAAATTCGTGAACTTTATTTCTTTAATTTTTGTTTTTTTTCTTCAAACATACAGTTTAATTGAGTATCTGGCTAATCCTGCATTTGCAGAATGATGGAAAAAACTAAAGGTAGGACTGCCTAATAAATTCAATTAAACAACATGTTTTCAAAAAGTGTGAGACAGAGTCTTCAGTGCTGTGTGCAGCTGAGAGACAGCACGGGCGGTAGACCATTTCACGGAATCCACATAAAAAAGTCATGCTTTTTTACAACTGCATCCATATATTACAAGAAAATAACAGATAAATGAATATGTATTACAAGGCAGTCAGACCATCTCAAGGTTTGGTGGACTTTGGGAACCTCTCGAGCTTCGCTCTCGAGTTTCCAAGTCCCCCAAACCTCTCAATGGTCTAACTGCCTTGTAATACATAATTATCTATCTATTATTCTATTTGTATACAGTCTCGATAATTCCTTCTTATTTGCGGATGAAAACAAGATATCCCTGTAGTCAAGTGTTGGCATAATCATAATAAAATGGTTATATTAAATGCACGCTGAAAATAGAAAAGAGTTAAAAATCTACATTTCAACCTTATGACTTCTTCAGGAAATATCTAAAAGAGAAAAAAACAAAGTTAGAGTGTAGGGGAGGTAAAATAAGAGATATATATGTGAGGAAATAAAAAAAGGGGAGGCTCAGGGAGAAGAAGTGATAAGTGGCAAGATTAAGAGAGAATCAAGAAACAAAAAGGTGATGATGGGAAAGACAATGCATAATAGGAATGAAAGAGCTAGAGCAGTCCCAAGGTGGGAACTAATTAACAGAGCCTAGTAAGAAGGTTGAAAGGTGACAAATGTGGGGGAAGGAGACAGAGATGGAGACTCATGGTGAACATGAAAAAGAAAATAAATGTGCACAGATACAAACAGACTTTAGGGAAAATAAGGGGTGGCTGAAAGATGTTAGTAGAAAATAAGTCTATCATTTAAACCGGAGGGCTGCTGGGAGCCAAGGCAGATGATTAGTTTGGTTTCCATGTTTTTCTATGGTCAGAATCCCAGAAGCCCTGCTGAAGGACACAAACAGAAAGGTCATTGACACTGTGGTCCCTGGAAATAAAGTGGGATACAATAAGTTTAGCAGTGTCTCCATTCATGACTGCTCTGTAATGTTCCTTGAAATGGTCTACACTCCCTGCAAAAAATACAATACACCACATTAGTGAAGGTGCATGAGAACTCCTTGGTGATGTGAAAAACACCTGTAAGCCCCTTAATTTCAATCACACTAGAAACAAATGTGCAGGTGTAGCAGCGAGTTCTGTTGCAATGTTTGGTACCTGGTAGGGAGGAACTGTTAGGAGTGGGTAGGTGGGTATAATCATAGTATTAACCACCCTTTCCCTAATTTCTTTGGTCATACACCACCTAGTCCAATAAAGGGCTCCCAAATGCATATGCAGCCCATGATGCTTTGCATTGTGGGTGCATGTGTGATTTTGTATTTTCTTGAAACTTGGCTTCCCAGCCAAATGCCCTTTGGGGTAACCCTTGCCTCAGTGTTTGTGCACAGAGGTTCTTTGTCTTTTAAATAGTTTTTTATTTTAATGGGTTCACAACAATATATCCAAGGCATACTGCCTTAAGGGTCGCTGGTCCATTCCACTGGGGTGTCAAGCAGACGAGGCATACGGATGAGTCCTAGTAGGACGAAACACGTGTCTATGTCTTCTGTTAGCACCCTTTGCAAATTGTGTGAGAGGCCTTTCGGCACCATGCAATTCTGCTTAAAGTTGGACCAGCATAACATTCTGTGGTGATTTGCATATGCAGCCCATGATGCTTTGCATTGTAGGGGCATGTGTGATTTTGTATTTTCTTGAAACTTGGCTTCCCAGCCAAATGCCCTTTGGGGTAACCCTTGCCTCAGTGTTTGTGCACAGAGGTTCTTTGTCTCCCAAATGTTTACCAATATTTTTAAATGTTTGTTCTATGTTGACATCCCAATTCAATTTACTATCCAGTCACATTCTTAAATAAAGATATGACTGTATCTGCTGTATTACCCCTTATTCAAATGTTCTGATGTTCAAGTTCCCTTCATCATTTTTGGTGTTCCAATTAAACAGAACAAGTTGATTTTTTTTAGAATTTAAAACCAATTTATGATCTCTGAAAAACGTTTGTAATTCATTAAACGTAATCTGCAACCTGTTTTGAATTTGTTTTATTGATGTATCTGATGTATATATTACAGTATCATCTGTGTATAAATAAAATTATATTAAGGGATCTAAAAAAAAACTTAAACCATTCACATACAAATTAAATAGTAATGGGCCCAAAATTGAGCCCTGGAGAACTATGGTTTTTATTGGCAAAAGTGTAGATGAAAAATGTCCTATTGTTGCTGTCTGTTGCCTTCCATTAAGTTATGATTGAAACCATTTATTACTGTTTCCAGTTATGCCCATTAGGTTTTGCCTGAACAGGAGGACACCATGGTCCAAGATGTCAAAAGCATTGGACAAGTCCACACAAATGGTACCCAATGGTCAAGGCCCCTGGAATCCTGCGGTTCTATGGTTGCGGAATTTGCTGCAGAATTTGCATCATGCCGCAGAATATATATAGTGCTGCAGAATTCATTGTTTTTGGTGAATTTCATATAAATATACTGTTTTTCCACAGTGTCAGGCTTTCTTTCCCACCTCGTTTATCCTGAAGCCCCTCCTCTATGCTCAGCATGTGATGTCATCGATGACATCACATCGTATTTAGCCAATGACAGGACTACATTCTGCCAGAGAAATGAATAAATCATGCTGCAGAAATCAGAAAATGCTGCCACAGAAGTCAAGAAGCCCTGCTGCAAAAATCAGAAAATTCTGCTGCAGAACACCAGGGGCCCTGCCAATGGTGTCCTCCTGTCCAGGGTAAACTGCACATCACTCACAACCTTCACCAGGGCTGAGACAGTTCTGTGTTTCTGCCTAAATACTGACTGAAAAACCATTTATCCTGTTATGTGATTCTAAATGGTCTTTTAATTGGTTAGAAACAAATTTTCCAAAAATCTTTGATACCTGTGAAAGAAGAGAAATCAGACAATAGTTTCCCAGTTCTGTTTTCATCCCTGATTTAAAAATAAGAACTACTTTGGAGTACTTCCATGCATCTGGGAATTCTGCCAAACCCAGTGACTGATTAAAAATGTGAGCTAAAGAAAAGGCTATTACTGGTGATGCATATTTAAATAATTTCATTGGAATATTGTCTAAACCTATAGCTTTTGTTATATCTAATTTTAAAAGTTCTTTCCTCACTTTTTCAATTGTAATTTCAGAAAAAGAAAATTGAGAAGGCAAAAATGATTGTTTTAGCTGTACCGTTGGATAGCTATCTCTGACTCTATTAGAATCATCACTACCCATATTAACAAAAAATATGTTAAATCTGTCTGCTACTTCTTGTGATAGTGGAACTGTCTAGCCATCTTTCTGAAAACTGCTAATAGTTAACTGGCTATTACCATTTAATAAACCTATCATCAATTTCCAAAATTCTCTGGGGTTACGAGAACTGTTATTATTTATTTTTTTTTTAAGTATCATTTTTGTTTTCTCATTTTAATTTCTTTCACATATTTATTGCATAAGTGTCTATTATCTATTCAAGTCCTGTACAGTATTGTTTTTCTTAGCTTTAGACCAACTAGCATCCCTTTTCTTCCTGTTTCAATAAACCTGGGGTGTACCAAGATTCATTTTCCTTTTATTTCATTGAGGCATGCTTATCACAAGCTCTTAAAAATTCACTAGCAAAAAAAGACCAAGCATCAGCTACAAATGATATTAGGTCTATTCTATCCCAAGATTTAACTACAGCAATGAGCTCCTTTCCATGGCTGAAACCTTTTTAGTGGGCATTGTCCACCACAGCTGTAGCATATCCCCTGTCCTGGAACTTGGCCGACAGCACACCCATCTCCATTTCAAAGTTCTCTGTGGAAGTACAATTTCTGCATATTCTCATAAACTCGCTGACAGGTATGCTATCAACCAGGGACCTAGAGTGGGAGCTGTCTGCCTTCAAAAGGGTATTGCCAGTAGAGGGCTCTCTATAAATGGGCATCCGCTGACTTTGAGGTTAGTTTCCACATATAACTTCATATCCAGATATTTAGTGGTAGCTTTATCCACATGATAAGTACATGTCAAATTATAGTTATTCTAATAAAGCAAGTCCACAAATTGTGTTGCAGAATCTATGCCCCCACCCGCACAGACTCAGATGATATTATCAATAAAGCAATATCATCTGACAATGTGTCTGAGGTGGGGGTTTAAGTTCACTAACACAACTGCCTACTCCCACTGGCCCATAAATATGTTGGCATATGAGGGTGACAAGGCAGTTCCCCCTAGCTGGTCCCAGGTATTGAAGGAAAAACAATCCCCAAACATAAAATAGTTATGTACCAAGACAAATGTATATGATTGTGCTCTGTGACCATCAGACAGTGGCTGGCCAAGGAAGTGAGCAAAGGGCTGCTCCAGCCACCACTTTGTACCCTTATAAATGGCAAGATGCAATCAGGGTGGGATGTGTGGGTTGACAGTTGGTTTGGGAGGTGGGGGATCCACTAGACAACATGGAGTATGATTAAATCTTGCAACATAGGTTATCGGGGATGGGGGACCACTAAACTACCAGATTAATGATTAAACTTCACAGCATGGGTTATCGGAGTGCGGAGACTACTAGACACCAGGGATATGATTAAATCTCACAACATGGGAAGTCAGGGTTGGGGGACCACTAGTGTACCAGGGATATGATTAAACTTCACAGCATGGGTGATTGGGAGGGAACCCCTAGACTCCAGGGTATCACTACAAATATACAGCATAGGTGATCGGATGTGGAGGAATGCTTAACATAGGGACAGGCAGCAGCAGCACAGCCCCCTTGCCTTGGGGAGGCTGGAGGAATGGCCTTAGCACCACAATAAGAAATGTTTTTTGGCAGCAGTAAACAGCACCATTCTGGGGGCTGTTTAGCATTGATGCAAAACTTTGCATATACTGTAGTGCCAGTATATATGAGGGGCCGACATCATTTGCATATGCACAGTGGTGTGGTTGGTATGATTGTGCTGCTGGGTTTTAGCAGCACTCGGCCGGGGGGGGGGCTTTGAATATGGCCCTATGCAGAGCACTGGCACAAACCCAGGTTAGCACCAACACAAACCATGTTCACACTGGTGCCACCCTTTGACTATGGGGACCAAAATGTTTGCTCAGGAATCCCTCAACATTTTTTTTTTAAATCTACCTGCTGCACAAATATTTTGAACATCTAACAATGGTTTTCAAGGGCCCTGCACAAAGCAAGTTACCACTCTACTGTCTCAGAAACTAAGGAAATTCATTGCAAGAAAAACTATGTCAATGCAGATTAGGATTGCTACTAGAACAAACTGAAACCCTCAGAGTATAAAAATGTGCCATTATTGTTTTCAACTTAATGCCCACAAAGCATGGAAATGTGCTATTAGGGTTGTCAAACCTAACTCCCACACCCTCCCTTCACCTTTCACACAAGACCAAGTTACAGGTATAAGGCCATGCATCAAAGGTGTAATACCTTTTATAGGGCCACCATACAGCATTTAAAATGTAATCCCCACCCAATCCCTTACTCTTGCAACCTATTCAATGAATACAATAGGATTTAGATTTTTAGTGTTATTTATTTTGTTTTTTGGTGTGGTTTTTTGTTTCCCACTTGTGTTTTGTTGAGTTGTTTTCTGCGTTTTTGACTGGTTGTTGGGATAAGCAAGGTGGGTTACAAAGTACAAGGCATTCTCACATTGTGAGCACATTGTGAGTGCATCATTAGCATATATTTCTAGTGGCTGGTGAGTGGGGCTATGCAGAATCTTCAGGAATATAACATATTGCAGATTGTTTCTCACTTTAGTGACTTTACAGGTTCATTTCTCAACTCTGTTTCTGAAGTCAGAAGCCTGCTCAGTGTTTTATTTAAATGTTTGCTTTTATCTGGTCCGGTGGGATGGAGGTAGTGATGGTTGTATGAGTGTGGGTACATGACAATTTGCTCCCGGCAATTTGTATCGCGACTACTCACTCCCGACAATACACTCCGCTGTCATCCCGCTCCTACGACAATTCATGTAATACCAACTCGCTCCCTCTATGTTGTAAAATACTGTTCTACCATTCTGCTGCATAAAAAATATGTCTATATCATTTCCTCACCATATACTGCTGTAAGCTCACTTCTTTCACTTCTAAAAAATACTGTTTTATCATTGTGCTGAATATAAAATATGTCTGCATCATTTCCAGCCCATATATTGCTGTAAGCTCGCTCGTTTCACGTTTAAAAAAAGTAATTTGCATCCAAAGAAAAACAACTGATAATGTAATGTACTGTTCAATGAAAATTAAATAATTAATTACACTATGTGGGCATACATTATGCACTGTTCTGCAGATTGCAAGCCTTTTTGTTTAATATGAACTGAATCAGTGTAGCTTTTATGAGTAACTGTGTTTAATAATGCAGCTACAACTCATGTGTGGCTTCAAAATGTTGGCAGAGTAGCTAGGGAGTGGTCTTATTTTGTGGAAACAAAAAATAGAGAACCATCTTAGCGTGTGGACTGCAAACCCTTTCATTTTACATTTCTTGTGAGACACAGCCAACCCAGTTAAAAAGGCAGTGGGATCATTTTAAAACTGAAGCTGACCTTTGACCACATAGCCAGTGAAATTTGTGTGTGGATAAAATGGGCTGTACTTACAGTTTATTGAACTTTCCTTTTTAGTGGAGCATAACCTGCCCTTTTATCCCATTAGACAGTGAGCACAGTTGTCGTACAAAGCAAATAATAATATCCAGAAGGATATTTATGTTTTGGAAAATCCAATCCAGTTACAGTAGCTAATGCTCTGGTGAAGATTGGGTCATCCCATATTTTATGCATGACTGAAACGGATTGCACTTTGGGAGCGAATTGTCGTAGGCAAGTTAATGTCGGAGGAGTGAATTTGCGCTGGGGTGAATTGTCGGAAGTGAGTTGACACAGGTAGAATTGTCGGGAGCGAATTGTCGTGTTCCCTATGAGTGTGAACCAGAGCACACTGAACAGTTTGCAGCAGTGACATTTTAAAGCAAAGAAAAACAATATAATTGCTTTACTTTGTGGTGCAGTTGACACTCAGGGAGGATGGTACTCTGACTTTCTTGAAGGCAGGAAGGAAGGAGGCTGGGAGGAGATGAGGAACAGAGCTGCAGTAGGTCAGGTCGGGACTGTTGTGTCGGAGACAACAGAAGAAAGTAAGTGAAGCAGTGTTGAAATTACAGTGGGCTTGCTAGGGCTCATCCCCTCTAGCTCTGAGTGAGCCCCTGTAGCTCAGACATATTGACATAATGGGAAGGGGGCTCAATTGAAAGATGCAGCCTTTATAGCCCTCCTACGTCCCAAAGCAAAGAAAGTGTAATTCCAACACTAAAGTGAGGGATTTAGAGATATTAGAAAAAAGGTCACCAAACATATAATATTTTATACTGCTTAGTTATCTTGGGGTTTCAAGACACAGACATCTTTTAATGAGAGAGTGAATGAGGGAAACTGAGTAAAATGGGGAGGGACAGCTGTACGGAAAAGTGAAAGATGGTGTCACTGAATAAAAAAGTGCCTGTGGGGGAGGGCATGATTGACAGAAGGGTGTGACAATTCCAAGGTTCTTAGATGTATCACACATGTGTATAAATTTATTACACTGATATTGTGTCTACATCTATTATATAAATATATTTATGCAATAGGTGTTGTCACAAAAGGCACCTATTACATAAATATATTTATATAATAGGTATAGATATATTTATGCAATTGGTGTGGACACAAAAGGCACCTGATAAATGCATTTATCAGAGCAACTGAACAACTTTACTGGCATTATAGCCTAGAGGTTAGAGGAATGAGCTTGGTACATCCAGCTGACCTGGGTTTGATTCCCACAACCTCCACTTGCATACTGTGTGACTCTGAACAAGTCACTTAACCAGCCCCAAACTCCTGGGTCGCCCATGAAAACAGGAACTTGTACCTAAAGGACTTTACTCAGTTAACATAGAATGAATAAATAAATAAGCTGCATCTATAAATGCAAATGCTTACATTTATACATATAGGGGCCTATTCACTAAGGGGTGCAGAGCAAGCATGCAAGGCGAGCAGCTCTGCACCCATAGAAGAACTGTGCAGGGACTGCATTCATGAAACAACAGTCTCTGCCCGGCTCCCTTCCTCTTCCCTGCCCCTCAGGCACAGAGGTGCGCTGGGTCAGGAGTGCAAGCCTGGGTAGCAGTCAATTGGCTGTCCTACTCAGGCCCACAGTGGATCCCCTGTGTCGGTATGGTGTCATCTTGCCGGGGGGCATACAGCACTGGGAATGTGGCCTGGGGGGGCATGAGCTGGCCACTTGCCCCCAGCCCAATTCCCATCCCCCAACCAAAGAGGCACCTTCCTGCAGGGGTCCAATGACTCCCTGCCAGCACCAGTGGGTTTGGTGGCAGTGACTGGATGGGGCATGTAGCTGTTAAGGCTGGTTTCTAGATGTGCAGCCACTGGCACCCTGTGTAAGGCACTCCACCTATTCATGCATGGGAGAGTGCCAGAATGCCCCCCGCAGTGTCCCCGGCCCGCCCACACACAGAGCTCTGCACTTGGCTGGGGATCTGGTGTGGAAGGGGGGCTTAACCCATTTGAGAATGTTGCGTGGGTGTGCAAGGGTGAAAGAAGGCTATGAGCCTGGGTTACGCAGCACATAGCCCATCCGCACTGTTAGTGAATAGACCCCATTGTTACTACGTCAAACCTAATTTATTCATGTAGGGCTCTATTCACAAAAGCCTTCATGCCGTGTATGTGCAATACATAGGCATGTCCACAACTGAATGCCACACAGCGGGGTCCAGTGGTGCCCAGTGGCATGCACGGTAGGCATGCTTGTGCCTTGTGCACTGTTGCCCATACAATTATGTGCCAAGGGCAGTCCGGGGGTGTTCCAAGGGTCTTCCCACACTCTGCACCATTCACTAAGGCCAGAGTTTGGGTAGAGTGCTGACTGAGGGGGGTATGAGTTACATGGGGGGTGACTCCACTGTAACTGTTACACCCCCCCCCCACTGATGACACCTGCCATTACCAGCATGCTATGGATTTCCCCCACTGAGCTGCATGGTAGTAATGGGGGTAATCATTCAGATATGCACCCATACCTGCAAAACTCCTGGTACCCATGCCTGCCCACAATCCCCTACTCACAGAGAGCAGGGGATCCACTATGGGACCCAGGCTGGGCATCCGAATGGATGCCCACCTGCATCCCCTAATCTACCCCCATGCAGCTGTGATCCACCCCCACATAGCTGCACAAGGGAGAGAGCATGGATGCAGACAGGTGCCCTGCAGGTGCTCGTGGTTGTAAATACCACACACCCTGTGCCTGTCTGGGGCTGCATCGCTATGCTGGCATTATATGTGTATTTTACATGTATAACCCGTGCCTTTGTGAAAACGGTCCATAGTTAGTGCATTATCCTCCCTCAATGCCACCCACTCGCCAGCACTACTTCTTTCACTTTTACTCAGCCACTGTACCTTATTATAACCACTCTGATGAAGCTGTTTGATTCCAGCTCCTGGTTAGGTTTAATCACTCTCTCTGGCATGCTGCACTTGTTTTGTAAATCTTGTACTGCCAGGGAAGGAGTGCAGCTATGAAGAGAAAGAGAAGAGCGTGCACACACATAGTGAGGCTGTGGGCATGATGGTGAGAAGTGAACAGATGGAGGTTCTGAAGTCAATTTGTTACAGTGCAACCCAGCTGTAAAGGACATGGATAATGGGAACATTTAGTTACATCACACATTTTTCAAAATCCCAAACCCACTGCATAAGACTATTTAAAGAACAAATGTAGCCTTATGATGATCTAGTGCCACCGTGTATATCGGATGCCAGGGGGCTCAACTGGTGTCATTAACAAATCAGGAGACAGGTGATTTGCGGCTACTTAAGGTGAGGTATTAGCCTGGTAATGTCAGTTATGTCAATGTTAATCACCCTGTTGCTGCTGTTGGCATTTCTGTTGCTTTTGCCACCATTCTCAGAGAATGTCAAAGCGAAATACACTTACTCTATCTCAAAAGACAGAGATTTTAAAACAGATGCATGTCATGCTGAAGATGTCAGTAAGACACTTGGCTCTCCACTTCAGCATGCCACATTCCACCCTGTCAGATCTCCTCAAGAGTCCCTCAGAGCTTATGGATGAGTGGCAATGCAAAGAAAACCCTAATTGCAAAAGAAAAAGGGATTGGAAAGACGGGGAAGTAGAGGAAGCCCTACTATGCTGGTTCACAAACACTCAGGGGAGGGATGCCCAGATTAGTGGATTGATTTTGATGCAAAAGGCTGCTGAATTGGCTGCTGCCATAGGGAAGACTGACTTCCAACCTTCGGAAGGATGGCTGCACAGGTAGAAGGTATGGCACAATATTGGTTACAAAAGGGGCTCTTGGGAAGAAAAAAGTGCTGACACCAGTAGTGCTGAGTCCTTGGTGAGTGATATGTTACCCAGTCTCTTATCACAGTTCTCCACAAATGTCTTCTACTGTGATGAGATTGTTTTTTTGTTCTGCTTTATCAGCAGTGGGGCTTTGACTTTCTAGAGTGAAACCCTGCTTGGGCAGAAGAAAGCCAGATAATGTTTCTCTGTACTTTACTTCTGTAACATGACAGGTACAAAGAAGACAGATCTTTCAGTAACTGGGAAATCTGTGCAATCCCTGTGTTTTGGGGTATCCATCACCTGCCTGTCCAATACAGAGCAAATAAGAGCACCTGGATGCAAGGTGAAATTTTTACTGACTGGGTGAGAGCCTGGAACAGGAAACTATGGTTGCATACAATAGCACTGTTGCTGGATAATTTAACAGGGCATCCACAGGTGCAGGGTCTCCAGAACATCACTCTTATATTTCTACCCCTGAATATGACTTGCATCATTCAGCCCCTGGACATGGGCAATATTTATGTCTTCAAGAGGCATTATGAACATCTAATGAGGCAGTGGGTAATACACCTCACTAACAGCACTCAAGAGCTAGCCCCCACAGTCTGCATTAAGCAGATTAGCATTCTTGATAAAGTCAGATTAATGAAGACTGCCTGGGACTACATCAGTCAGCAAACAATCATTAGCTGCTTTTGTTAAGCCAGTTTCTACCCCTCTGGTCAACAAGCTGAGCTACCTTGTGGGAGCCAAAATCCAGGAAGAAACTGCAAGTGAGCAACCGACTGGCCTGTCAGCTGAAGAATTTGACAGACTCTGCCACCTGGGCAATAAACTGGAGAGTGACACAAGAAGAGGATGACATTGCAGGTCATGTCATCTCTGTCACAAGGAAATCAGCAGGAAGACTCCAATGAGGAAGATGAGGAAGAGATGACACAAGAGCCTGCAGCAGTTGTTGCAGCTGCCAATGTTCAAGCAGCCCACCTTACGCTTAAGCAGGCAATGGAACAACGAGGTGATCTGGCACATGACTGGTTATTGCCACTACAGAGCGTATGTAGATAAAATACACTAAACAGCCAGAGAAGCAAACCACTATAAATGATTGTTTTAAAGCTGAATGAAATGCTGAAATAAAGTTTTGTTTCTAACAGTGAGCACAATGAGCACCAAGCACACAATATCCACCCGAATGCCACCCCCCAATCCCTTGACCAAATCCAACACCGACACCTATACAAAAAAAAGTATCTGAAAGTGCAGTACGTTTTAAACACTTCATGCCCTGCACCAAAAAGAAGCTGCCTTCTGTACCCTTTCTCACTGAAGCTCTGCGCACTACCCTATAACTATACACTAATTTGCCTGCTATGTAAAACAGTACTGTACCTGCAACTGTGTTTGCAACAAAAATAAGTACATCCCCTGTACAGCCTACAAAGTACAGTACTGTACATTCTCTTGTGTTCAATACAGTAACAAAAAAGAACTGCTCGCAGTATAGTACAGTATTCTAGTACCGCATTAACATTGTGCAATACATGTATAAGGTGTGGGAGCCAAATTACAGGCTTTTGGCTCTCTTTGCATAAATTGGACATTTGCTTATAATGGCAGTTTATGCTATGCACAAACTAGTCCGATTTAAGCAGGTTCACTATATTATGTTTTTTTAAAACTACTTATTTTGTTACGTTAGTGTGATGTTACACTGTTTGTTAAGTGCTCCAAGCCATTATATCCATGGGGGGCATTGCTGAGGTAGAGGCACAAAAGGTGCAGCTAATCTTAGAGAGCCTACTATTGTTTCCAAAAATTATACCTATGGCAGGCATTGCTGAGGTAGGTTTAAGAGATGCAGCTGCTCTGATCGAGCCTGCTGCTGTTTTCAAAAATTGTACCCATGGTGAGCTTTGATGAGGTAGGTATGAGAGGCACAGCTGCTCTGAGTGAGGCTGCTGTTGTTTCCAGAAATTATACTAATGGTGTGCATCATAGTTACATAATATAAAATTAATGATTGACTAAAGAAAACTAAGAGTAGTGTAGCACATGTGGCTGGCTTTGTGGCAGTGCTGATGGTTCTATTTGTTTCATACACAACCTAGTCATCATATTTAGTATCACAGTTTGCAGGCTGTTGTTCATGTTCAGGTCAGAATTGCATAATTCAGTATTTGGGAAAATTGGGAAATTATCAGCATTAATTTTGTGAAAAGTAAGCCGTTCCAGATTTGTAGGACTTAGCAGTGTTCTGTGGTCAGTGATTATTCCTCCAGCTGCACTAAATATGCATTCTGTATGTACGCTTGAAGAGGGACAACTGCAGTACATTATTGCAAGATTTGCTAGATCTGGCCACATTGCTTTCTTTTGTTTCTAATAGAGTAATGGATCTTCCTCAAAACCAATCACACTATGGTCTGCAAAACACTCCAGAATCATTATGCTGCGTGAGATGGTTACCAGTCAGGCAGATGAACCAGCTGCACTTTCTTTACAGTATACAGTACTAATCCATGTTGATGTAGGTGACCCAGAAGTGATTTGCTTTTCTGATCCTGAACATAGGACGCTGAATAGTAGCAGTAAATGTATTTTCCCTTGCTGATGACACTGGTGATTGTGAAGAACTGATAGATGTGCTATTGTCTGCACCAGAGGCACACTCTGATGATTTGCAGGGTTTGACTGCTGTACATCAGTTAATGGTGTTAGTGAAGCAATGCCACATTTGGTTAGCAGATGATCTCTCTAATACTCAATGTCTTCCCCTGCAGGAAGGATGGTTTTAATGTTCCATTTAAAGCAGGGATCTAGCAACATAGCAGACACATAGATGTTATTCTTAAACATGGCAGTTAGTCTCTAATCAGTTAACAGTCAGAATCATGTCATCTTCCAGCATAAGAGCAGTGGTGTCTTCTTTTGACTGAAAGTCTTTCTTTGTGTCATCAAGGAAAATGTGGGGATATCTTATTTGAGGAACAATTTGACTCAGAGTTGCACTGTCTGCACTGACATCATGTGTGGCAGCCTCAAATGGCTCCAATAAGGTGACCAAAGTTTCAAGTAGAGTCTAGCTGCTGGAACTGAGCATGATGTCTACTTTACCTATTTGATTCTGCATGGTGTAGTCATGTACAGCTTTTTTCTGTTCAAGAAGCCTTTCCAACATGTAAAATGTTGAATTCCAGTGGGTTGGAAATTCCTGCTTTAATGTATGCAATGGTAAGTTGTTAGACATCTACAGCCCCTTCAGAACTATTTTGTGCTTTCACAGAGTAGCTGAAATGCCCACATATTTTCCTAGGAAGAACTAACAGGTTTTCAACATTTCTGTCTCCATTTAAGAAATTATGGATAACAAGATTTTAAGAAATGCGCAAAGCAAGGTATGTGTTGGTAGTTGCCATCTCTAACAGCTTTGACTATGCTGGCACTATTACCTGATACTATGAACCTTGGAGATAAGGAATATAGAGTAAGCCATTTCTGGAATCAATTCTACAGTTCCTGCAAAATATTCACAGCAGTGTGGTTTTCCTCAAAAGCAGTGACACAAAACATAGCCTGCTTCCTACTGCTTATGGTAAAGAGGGGATTATTACTTTCTGACTGAAAACTTGCCCAAATGAGCTGTAACAGTCATGTAGTCAGTGGTTTAGCTGATGGTCCATATATCTGTGGTTATGTGAACCTGCTTCACCTCAGAGTTTCAACTACATATTGAGTGCGGTACACACCAAGTCATACAAGTGTGGAACAGCATTTTTCAAGAAATATGTTTGACAGGGAATGGTGTGCTGTGGCTCAGTCCAGTTTATGAACTTGAAGAATCCTTTTTTGGCAACAAAAGCAAAAGGGAGTTGACAACTGGCCTACAGCTCTGCAATGGCCCTATTTAAGATCCATCATGTTGGATGCTTGCAGGTAAATTTTGATGTCCTCACAACACTTTAGTTGAATTTTAGTTGATGAGAATCATGAGATATTTTATATTTTGGGGGGATGTATTTTTTCACATGGAGTACTATTTTGGGATTTTGCAGTACTTGATGGTGTCAGAAGAAAGCAATCTATGTTTCTCTGGGAAGACTGCAAGGACACATCAAATGATTCAATGGTTCCTGCTGCAAGGTTCATTGTCACTATGGTCACTACCACCACCACTTCCACTACTGCCCACACCAACCACACTGTCCCCTACCCTGCCCCACTCAACTTGGTGTTTTGTCTTTGCATTTCATATCATTACTGATGTTCCAAAATGTTCTGCTTTGCCACCACAATTGATACTCTTTTTTCACAGAGTGCATACAGCTCAAGAGCTGTCTGCAGGGTCAATATAAAATAAATTCCACACTAAAGATTTATCTTTTGTGCTTTGTACTATGGTGCCTGGCACTGTGTCTTGTTCAGTCAAGGGACCTGGAGGAAACCTCACACTGTCTACACTGCCATTTTCTTGTTGACATGAATTGGTCTCATTCATGCTTATCATCTTATTCTTATGTTTTGCATATGAATTTTTATCAGCACTTGCCTCTCATGCCCTACAGTGGCATCCTCTCCTAGTCCCTCATCAAAACTACAGGCCTCATCGCCACAAGATTCAGAAGAACTGGAAGTGCTATCATCATCAGGTGGGACATAGCCTTGGCCATCCCATTTCCAGTCCCTACTATAACCACCATTTTTATCAGCATTCACCACCTCAGCATCCAAGCTCATATTTGAGGTGGATGCCTCCCTGTTCTTGCATGCTGCTTCAGCAGCAGAAAGTATTCTGGCACATATGGCAAAATGTTCAGTAGCTCTGCAAGTAACTCCAGTCAGTTCTTTCCAAAACTCTACTATCGTTTCATTGCTAACATACTTTTTTAGTTCAGGAGGACATTTGCTGCCAGTCCTGGTGATGTTATTATTTTCACTATGTTCTTCATTGGTGCTGTGATTCAAACTGCCTTCATCAATTTCAGTTGTATGTACAGCAGCACTGTGCTTCCTTTTATCAGACTTAGACAAGGAAATACAAGACATAGTAGACTCTGTCATGAACCCACTCATGAGGGTCAGATCACTGAGCTCACAGTGCCCACCCCTAAGTGCAATTAGTTTCAGTGAGGGGAAAACAGGGACACCCTCCTCATGTCCTTCCAAGAGTGTTCACTGGGTTTACAACTGAACACTCGGCACCAGGTCCCAGAGTTTCCCTCTATACTTTGGATCAGGGCACAATACCAATCTCAAGTCTTGTAGCCAAATATAAACCCCTTTTCAGGGCTATTACACACAGGAGGAAGGCCCAAGTGTTACACCCTCTTCGGGGTAGCAGTGCACCACTTGATTTGGTCTTTGTTCTACAGGACATGCAACAGCCCAGTTCACGATCCCTGCAGACCTGTATGAGATTCTGGTATTCTCCCAAAATCCATCCAGATGTCTCCACAGACTCCTTTAAATGTGGTTGCAATTGGTGACCCTTCTAGTCATTAACAGTGGTCACAAACTTGTAATAAAACCTTCTACAGTCACATATACAATATAAGGAATCTCACGCAGGCAGAATTTCTTTACAAAAACAAAAGTCTTTGCTAAAATAGTTAAATAAATGCAGTAACAAGTAAATGAGAACATGTATTAATTTAGGTTACAGGATAATAAATGGAATAGGAAAGTATACAGTATAAACACCTTAAAACTGGTTTAACTACATCTCTACCTCAAAGAGTTTCAAAGTTCAGAGACTCTTTGGTTGGCAAAAGATCTCAGTCCTTGTGTAGTAGCCTGGCAGTTGTTCTGTTGTGCTCAGTAGAATGTCCAAAACCAGAATGGCACTGAGTGACTGTGCTAAGAATTTAACTATCCTTCTGAAAACTGCAGGGTAATCAATTTTCCTAACAGTGACCCACAATGTCCTGGCCACCTGGTAATGTCACTCAGCTTCAACACACATTCAGCTTCCATTATTAAATAGTAACAGGACAGTCACTGTTAAAACTTTGATGTATCAATATAGCATCCTGAAAGCTAATTTATAGTGGCATGTTAGCATTTCACATAGTACTGCCATCCAGTTCTGGGGTCAAACATCCAGTTACCTCATAAAATGATATACTTATAATAATTCCTGAGATCACAAACAATCTGCTTCTGTAGTGCATGTTTATGGCAGGTAAATGGCTTTTGGCACATCTCTGTCAAAAGAACATGGGAATGAAAATTTCCCTTCCTGGTAAGCAGGTGGCCTTAGAGTCAAAAGGTCACGCCTTTAAAAAAATCTAAGCTTTTCCCTATGCTTTGAATTAACACTGGCATTTTCTTGTGCACATACATACACAATAGAATTACAGAATATAGCACCACACATCTGCCCATCTGGTTGGCTGGGTGTATCTTTCAACCCTCCTCCCTCCTAGACTGAATTTGTGGGAATCCATTCCTAGCACAGTATGAGTTTCACAAATTCTGTCCATTGCTCTAACTGGCATGATAACCCATCTGCATTTGCATTCACCGATCCAGCCCTGTGGGTAATGGTCATATTGTAGCCCTGTAAGGCAATGCTTCATCTCAAAAGATGACCATTTGTTTCCCCATCTAAGTCAGCCACACCAGGAGGTTATGGTCGGTTTGTACCTCAAAGTGCCTCCTGTAGAGGTTTGGCTCTAATTTCTTCAGGGCCCATGCCAGTGCAAGGCAATCTTTCTTGAATGTGGAATAGGCCTGCTCCTGAGGAAGCAATTTTTCACTAAGGTACACTATTGGGTGATCTTTCCCTTAGCTAGAGGTCTGACTATGGACTGCTCCAATCCCCACATCTGAGGCATCTGTCTGGACTACAAATGGCTTACTGTAGTCTGAACTGGCCAACACAGGAGCACTGCACAGTGCCTCTTTTAGCCGTGTAAAGGCTCATTCACAGGCTGGTTCCCATTTTAACTTTTTAGGCATTCTTTTCTTTAGCAGGCCAGATAGGGAAGCTGCCAGGGTACTGTAATTTCGAGCAAACTTAAGATAGTACCCAGCAGTCCGTAGAAAACTCTGAACCTGCTTCTGGGTTTCTGGCCTGGGCCACACCTCTATCGCCTCAACCTTGGCTTGATTAGGGTGAAGCTGCCCCTGCCCTACTATATGTCCTAGGTATGCTACCTCTGCCATGGCCACCTGGCACTTTTCAGCCTTGACAGTGAGCACTTCCCTCTGTATCCTGCCCATATGTTCCTTCCAGCTGGCACTAAAGATGGCAATATCATCCAGGTATGCCACAGTGTACTCTTCAGTACTATGTAACACCTGGTTCACCAACCTTTGGAAGGTTGCAGGGACATTCTTCATTCCACAAGGCATTACCCTGAACTCCAATAATCCTATTGGAGTGATGAAGACCAACCTCTCCCTAGCTCTGTCAGTTAACTCTACCTATTAATATCCTTTAGTCAGGTCAATGGTGGTGACAGATGTCACCCCTCCCAACTTGTCCAGTAGTTCGTCCATCCATGGCATTGGGTGGGTGTCAGACACGCTGCTTGCCCATCACCCCTCCCTCTTTCCTTCTGTCCTGTGTATACAACCATCCATTGTCCCAAAATACCCTACTTCTCACGTCACCTCCCTGTGTCCTGTCAGATTCTGCCCAAGCCTTCAGCTTCTCCAAACTAGGGTCAGTCCTCTGAGCAGCTGCAAAATCTGTACATTTTCCCAAGGCATGGGACATGTCCTCTTCAGTTTCTAAACTAGGATCCTTAGCTCTAGTGTCAGGGCATTTAAGGTCACTGCCATCCCTAACCATTTGACCACTGGTTACCCCTTTCTCCTTAGAGTAACCTTCTGTAGCTGTTTTGTGAACTACTACATGCAGAAGTCCTACCCCCTTCACTATTCTCCATGTCAGGAGACAGGTTGGGGAACCAGCCTCCTATTGTTTTCCGCAGAGGCTTCTATGGGGTCCAGGGAACTACAATTGGCCTTTGCCATCTGACTGTGGGTAATCACACATACCACCCTCTCCTGGAGATTGTTCCCTATGATCACATCCAGTGCGAGATTGTCTGCCATTGCCACTTTTTGCACTGTTTCTCCTGTCTCAACCCAGTCCAAGAGAATGCTAGCAAGTAGCACAGTTTTCTCCTCCCCAGTTAATCCCTTACTGTTATGAACTGATTAGGTATAAGTTGTTCAGGCTCAACCAAATCCCATTTTGCTAAAGTAAGAGATGCCCACGTGTCCCTTAACCCATGGGTGTGCACCCCATTTACAGTAACTGGGTGTATGTGCTCCCTCATATTTATAGGCATGCTTTCAGGGATACGCAGTGCACCCAACTCTGTTCAAGCACCACTTTCCCCACTTTGTGCCTTTTTAGGACACTGTATTGCAAGATGCCCTGGCTGTTTGCAAAACCAACAATGATCATTTTGTTTGTCTGAGAAATCCCTTTTTTTAACCTGAGGCTTCCCTCTTTCTGTGGAGGCAGTGAGGGTTTTAGCTGCCCTGAAGGTGCGCTTTTCCCCTTCTGCACTGCCACGCCCATCCCACTTCCTTTCAGAGCAGGCCTGCTCCTAGCAAAGTGGTCCTAGAGCTAAGCAGCCTGCTGTGCTGTTTTTTTGGTTTTTGTCTTCCAACCAGGTTTTTAGCTCTGTGGGGCAAGCCCAAAAGAATTGCTGCAAAAGTACAACTGCCTCAATTTTCTCTACAGAGTTTGCTTCCACTCCCTCCCACTGTTTCAAAAACTGATGTTGCTTTGTGGTGAATTCCTCATAACTCATGTCGGGGCTTCTTCAGAGCCTACGGAACTTAACCCTATATGCTTCAGGAGTTAACTCATACTTTTAGGCAATGCAGCTGTAAGTTTCTTATAATCACTACTGTCCTGATTGTCCATTTGACCCAACACTTCATAACCTTTCCTAGTAGGTTGTGGGGATAGCTGGAAGCTCCAGGACTCCCTGGGTATTTTTGCCTGAATAAAGACCTTTTCAAACAAATTCAAAAATGCATCCATATCCTCCACCTCTTTAAATTCATCTATTAATTTTGAATTTAACTTATGGCCCACTCCTGGAGTTCCAAAAATTCCCTCTGACGCTGTCTTTCTTCTCTCTTGGCCTGTCTCTGAAGCTATTTATCTCTTTCCTCAGCCTCCCACTGCTGCTGCTTTTCCTGCAACTCCATCTGGAGTGTCCTCTGCTCAAATTCCAGCTCAGTTCTTCCCAACTCAATCTGCAGCCTGATCCCTTCTGGCTCCAGCATTGTGGTGACCTTCCCCTGCTGCTGAGGCTCTGGTTTCCTTCTGGTCTCACTGTCCACCTCCCTGTGACTAGACTCTGCAATGGACCCTGGCACACCCATGCCCAGGCTCTGGCCCTTTTCAGTCACTGACCGTATCTTGAGGTTCTTGGTAGCCATTAGCTCATTGGCTGCTACGAGAGCCTCCACAAGTGCTTTTTGGCTTGCCCTTTGTACTGAACTCCTCTCTCCTGGCACAACTGCTTCATGTATTCTGCAGTATTTTTACTGTAGATGGAAGTCATCTTCTTCCCTAACTACTGAAACACTAGCTTGCACCCAAGAAAAAAAAAAACAGGTAGAGAACTTGATATTGTAACCAAATTATACATATATTTAAAAATCTCTGCCTTGCTTGTGTGTGGACTGTTTTCAGTTTAACAATCTGATACACTGGACTTGGAATTGAGCCCAATTGTTATGCCTGTGGCCACCAATCTCTCGAATCACAATGCAATCAAATCTATTGGATCCCAATGCTGCACACCAGATCTGTCATGAACCCACTCATGAGGTTCAGATCACTGAGCTCACAGTGCCTGCCCCTAAATGCAATCAGTGTCAGGAAGGGGGAAAACAGGGATGCCCTCCTCATGTCCTTCCAAGAATGTTCGCTGGGTTTACAATTGAACACTCACCACCAGGTTCCAGAGTATCCCTCTATACTTTGGATCAGGGCACAATACCAGTCTTGAGCCTTGTAGCCAACTATGAACCTTTATTCAGGGCTATTACACACAGGAGAAAGGCTCAAGTGTTACACCCTCTTTGGGGTAGCAGTGCACTACTTGATTTGGTCTTCACCCTACAGGCATGCAGCAGCCCAGTGCACAATCCATGCAGACCTGTATGAGATTCTGGTATTCTCCCAAAATCCATCCAGATGTCCCCACAGACCCCCTTTAAATTTGGTTGCAATTGATGACACTTCTAAGCATTAACAGTTGTAACAGATTTGTAATAAAACCTTCTACAGTCACACATACGAAATAAGGAATTTCACGCAGGCAGAATTTCTTTAGAAAAACAAAAGTCTTTACTAAAATAGTTAAATAAATGCAGTAACAAGTAAATGAGAATATATATTAATTTAGGTTACAGGATAATAAACAGAATAGGAAAGTATACACTATAAATGCCTTAAAACTGGTTTAAATATGTCTCTACCTTAAAGATTTGTTTCAAAGTTCAGAGAATCTTTGGTTGGCAAAAGATCTCAGTCCATGTGTAGCCTGGCAGTTGTTCTGTTGTGTTCAGGAGAATGTCCAAACCCAGAATGGCACTGTGAGACTGTGTTGAGAGTTTTATTATCCTTCTGCAAACTGCAGTGTAATCAATTTTCCTATCAGTGATCCACAATTGCTTGGCCACCTGGTGATGTCACTCAGCTTTAACACAAATTCTGCCTCCATAAGTAACTAGCATCAGGGCAGTCACTGTTAAAACATCGATGTATCAATATAGCATCCTGTAAGCTAATTTACAGCGTCATATTAGAATGTCACATAGTACTGCTATAATGGCAATCTGCCATCCAACTGCTGGCTCAAACATCCTGTTAGCTCATAAAATGTGATATACTTATAATATTTCCTGAGATCACAAGCAATCTGCTTCTGTGGTGCATGTTTATGGCAGGTAAATGGCTTTTGGCACATCTCTGTCAAAAGAATATGGGAATGAAAATCCCCCTTCCTGGCAAGCAGGTGGCCTTTGAGTCTTGAATTAACACTGGCATTTTCTTGTACATATACATATACAACAGAATTACAGAATATAACACCACACATCTGCCCATCTGGCTGGCCGGGTCTATCTTGCTACAGACTCAGCCATGAAAGGAATGGATATTGTTTCGCTAACTGTTGCAGAGACAGACAGTAGTAAATGACAGGGCTTAGGGCACCTAACAGGCAATGTAATGCAGCCTAAATGGCTTTCACTATGCTGCAGAGAGACATCACACACAGTGTAGCAATGTCACCACTGTAATAAATGATAGGGCTCGGAGCACCAAACCGAGAGTGTATTACAGCCTAAATCACTTTCACTGTGCTGCAGACAGATGTCGCACACAGTGTAGCAATGTCACCACAGTAATAAATGACAGCGCTCGGTGCACCTAACAAACAGTGTAATATAGCCTAAATGGCTTTTGCTATGCTGAAGAGAGATGTCACACACAGTGTAGCTCTGTCACCACAGTAATAAATGATAGGGTGTGATGCACATGACAGACAGTGTGTAATACAGTCTAAATGGCTTTAACTATGCTGCAGAGAGACACAGAGTATAGCTAATGTCACAGACAGTGCTCGGGGCACATAACAGATAGTGAAAAAAAGCCTAAATGACTTTCACTATACTGCAGAGCCACAAGCAGCTGCCAGCCAGTGCCTTTTGTCCCCCCTGCTTCTTCTCCCCCCAAACCCATTTCTTCTTCGTGGACTTTTTTTTTAAATAGGTTGACTTTTCACTGTGATTCAGGCAAAAACATGCAGAGCAAGCACCCAATTTTGATGTGGAACCTTTGTAAAAGAGCCTTGGTTCAAAGGTACTTGTAATCCTAGACTCTAAATAAATAAATAAAATAAATAAATCCCTTCCTCTCCCTCCAGACTCCTCTGCTATGTGTGCAACGGGCTTACAAAAGATGGAGAATAGACACCAGCAATGAACAGATTGTCAGCCTGGTGTCATGTGCTCCTTTCTGCTGTGAGCACTCATGAAGTACCCCACAATCTGCCTTTTCATTTATTTATTTATTTATTTGAATTTTGATGTCTGGGTAGGCCCACTGAGACAAGACAGTCCCTTTTTCAGTGGTGATCCAGGGAATCTAAGCATTCCACAAATGATAGATATTGAACATAGTAGATGGACATTAAACATTATACCAACAGTGATACAAACAGTAGTAACATAAACAAGTAGAAATATTCAACAATTGTATGCAGTAAGTACATAAGATAGACAAACATTGTACACTTTGGGGCATAAACAACTTTCAGACTCATTGGTTACACAGGGTTCAGAGAAACCATTGAGAGCATGACATAGGATTAATCCCTGCCCGTTAAGCAGGGGGTTATATACAGTTACATGTGTCAGTGGCAAGGAATAGGTCCTTGTACTGTTTTTTAAACTACGAGAGGGATGTGCAGGAAAGAAGTCCTATTGGAAGATCGTTTCATTTATGTGCAGCTGCATATGAGAAAGATCTCTTTCCAACTGCTAAACAAGCTTTAGGTATACTTAGTAATGGTTGGTGAGATCTTCTAAGGGACCTGGTGAATGTTTTCCAGGTCAGTAGATTAGACAGCCTTGGAGGGAAGGGGAGGTGAATTAATTTGAAGGTGGTACACAGCAAGGGGTAGTTCAACTTCAGCTCAAAACTGGGCCAATTTAAGGTACTGATCACAGCACAGTGGTGAGTTCGGGCAGGGGCTGAAGTGGAAAATCTGGCAATATGGTGATATGCTTGCCTAACTCTGTTCAGAATAGATGGCTTCACTATGAAAAGCAAGGATGCACCATTGAGAAGACCTGGGAGTAGTGTTGCAGTAGATATGGTCCTTCTGAATTGGGAAGTGAGGTAGGGGGCAATGCAGTATAGTAACCCTAGTTTCTGGTAAGTTGATTTTATAATTTTATTGGTATGGCTCTCGACGGATAGGTTTTCATCTAAGGTGATGCCCAGGTATTTAAAGCTTTTGACACATTCCAGTGTCACCCTGCTGATGTTTTAACAACCAAAGGAGGCTGGTTATCAAGTTTATAAGAGGTGTGGTAGAATAACATGGTTTGAGTCTTTTTAGTGTTAAGTACTAACAGGTTGGCTTTGAACCAGGCCTCTAAAGCCTGAAAATCACTCTTGAGGTTGGCATTTATGACTTTAATATCTTTAGTAGATAACTGAACTGCTGCAGCCCCACAGTTCAGTGCGAGTTCATTGATGAAAATGGAAAATAGCAGTAGTCCTAATATGGAGCCCTGTGGAACACCGTCCATCATGGGAGTGAGGAAGGACATGGCACCAGACCATTTTATACACTGAAGCCTGTTGGTTAAGTAGTTGGCTAGTTAGGAGTGGGATGCAGGGTCAAAACCTAATTTATGGAGTTCAGTGAGAAGAAGTTGGTGGTTGATGAGGTTGAAGTCTTTGGTCAGGTCCACAAAAATGCACCTGTAGCCTCACCCTGATCTATTGCCCTGAAAATGTTGGAGGTTATGCATAGCAGTGCTGATTCTGTACATGCAGTTCATGAAATCCATGCTGATGGGATAGTCAAGGCATTGCTGAGTTTGAGATGTGAGTAGAGTTGATTATAAAGAATTCTCTCCTGGATCTCGACTAGGGGGTATAGGATAGATATAGGCCTATTGTTTTCTACCAGGCTTGTGGGGCCACTTTTAAATACAGGAACTACAATTGCAGTTTTCCATTTGTCTGGGATTGTTTGAAAAGGGAAAGATTTGTTTATTAATAGTATTACTGGGTAGGTGATGGTAGGTGCTCCTATCCTAAGGAATTTTGGATGAAGGGTATCGAATCCAGGGTCACTGTCTGCGTTGAGACCCTTGAGTAGTTTGAGGATCTCTAACCTTGCGGCCAGTTTTAGATGGAAGGTGAGGAGGGTACAGTCAGGGTCAGGTGATGTTGAGTCAGCCGGGATGGGAGACAGGTCTTTTTTGTATTTGTCCAGGTCAGTGAAAAAGTGATTTATCCCTGTAGCTATGTCTGCGGGGGGCTCGATAGTGTTTCATGCCAGTTCCCAGCCTGGGAAGAGTCCCAGAACCCCATAGGCTGCCTGTAATGCCAGTTTTACAAAAAATTGCCCTTTACCCATGTCAAAACTACTTGACCTGTGAAGTACACTGTTATGTCGGGTAGGTAGTAAATTACCCGAAATACCCTACCTGGCAAAAAATCGCCTATACCCGACCTACCCGATCCAGCTACCCAAAGGATAGCCCATCCCTAAATGAACATTTTTCTGAATAGATTTTGAGTAGTTTATTTTGTTTGTTGGTAAAAGTAGAGAAAATATCACAGCATAATGTAAATATGAAACTTGCTTACATCACTTTATATCAATTTTATATGAAACATTTTCCAATCTTAATCAAATGGTGTAAAAGCTATAAATACTTACTAAAATGTAGACTATAGTGCATGTTATTATACATTGAATAATACCTTGTATTCTACACTGTTATGTCCTTGGTGTCATTTTAAATGAAACACCATGTATCACATGGCCTATAGGTATCACTCATCTGATGCTCAGCATATCCAGTAGCTGATGCGTCTTGATCAAATTAGTACTTGCACTTTAAGGATAGTCACACTTACCCATACAGTCTCCTCCAAACCAGCCTCCTCGGCACTCAGCACAGTATGTCCCTTTCACATAGAAATCATCCAGAGTGGCTCCCCATGTGCCATTGTGACATGTCTTACAGTTTGCAAAAACAGTGCAACCTGAAATAAACAGATACTTGAACATCACCCAGCAGAATTGTAATGGTGAAACAGAATCAATGAGACCATGATTGCAGCTAATCTAGTCCTAGTGCCACTACCCTGGCCAGAACTCTTGTTAAACAGATTATAGCTCAGTCAAATGCCATCAGTACTGAAAAGTGGGGAAACCTGTGAACTCTGTTCCAGGAGTGCAATTACAGGTCTGACCCAGGTCCAGTAATAAAATGGGAAAAGACTGCTCCTGTGTAAAATGTACACTCTAAATAGCATGAAATTGACTAAATAAAATGCAAAAATTCAGCATATAAAGAGGAAACCAGCCCCCTTGACCCTGTCAGATATGTCTGATCATAAAACAAAGGAGATTGATTCCCTTGCTAATTTTTCTTTCCATTCTCAATCCTGGATGCTATTCCTGGTAAAATAAAGTTTCATAAATCTATTGTCCTATAATGTCAATATATAATGAACCACAGATGCCCAACTAGCTACAAGCACCATGCAATACAACTGTGCCTTTTGTCTTCAGATATATGAATGGATAACTTTGTCAAACTGCAGCTGTTCTGGATACATAAGGATGAATGAACAAATGGACAAACAATGTAATTAAGAGGAAAAAATGTCAAGGGAAATAGTAGGAAGAACTATACCACAGAATGTTGAGTAGATATTTGGAATAAATTGTCTGAGCAGGTGCTATAAGCTGATCCTGTAACAAACTTCATGCTAAGACTCAAAAACATGGAAACATAGACAATAACAGCAGATAAAGAACAATGGTCCATCCAGTCTGCCTGTAGTTTTGTATCAAACCCCAGGACCTATTGTCCATACAAGGTACTAGCCCTCACTATTAGCTCCCCTGCTTCACTCCCTAATACTACTACCCTATGTAATCACTATACCCTTCACTCTGTTTCAGTAAAGCCTGAAACCATTTATGACTTTGGCACCCGCCATCTTGGTTGGCAGACTGTTTATGGTTCCACCACGCTTTCTGTAAAATAAAACTTTCTCATATCCCGCTTGAACCTTTCTCCCTCCCATCAATTCCCACTCATGCCGACATGTCCTTGAACAATTACTCATGCTAAATAGTTCCTTAAAGTTCACCTTGTTTATTCCTTTCAGGAAGATCTCTATAATATCACCCCACTCACTCATGTAGCCACCGGTGAGTTAATGTTCAGTGCCTTAAGCCGATCATTATAAGATCTGTTCTGCTGGCCCTGAATCATTCTGGTTGTACTGTCTATAGGCAGTTCTTATCTTTCCTGAGGTGAGGACTCCAGAACTGGATACAGTACCCCAGGTGCAGCCTCACCAACAATCTACAAAAAAGGTAGTAATGCCTCTTTTCTTCTATCATCAATACCCCTTCCAGTACATCCAAGAATCCCATTTGCCTTATTATAGCCTTGTTGCACTATCTTGATTGTTTACAGGAGCCACAAATGATGACTTCTAGGTCCATTTCCTCCACCAAAGGGCTTAGCTTTACCCCTTCCATTCAGCACACTTTCCTATTCTTTTTCCCCCAGAGGTGCAACATCTTACACATTTTTAGCACTGAATTTCAACTGCCAGACTTTAGACCACCTCTCTAGTCTTTGCAGGTCCTTCTGCATCTCCTTGATTCCCCTCATTGCTATCTATCCTCCAACAGAGCTTAGTGTCATCTGCAAAGAGACACATTTTGCCCCAGATTTCTTCCCCAATGCCACTGATGCATATACTGAAAAGAACAGGACCCAGGATGGATTCTTTAGTACATCACTCATGACCTCACTCTCTTCTGATCTGACATGATTAATCATATTCACAACCTTCTGCTACCTTTCCTTCTATCAATTTCCAGTCCATCTTACCCTGTCTTTTGCTACACCCAGATTTTCCATCTTCTTCAGCCTTCTTCTGTGAGGTACACCAAGTTGAAAGCCTTGCAAAAGTCAAAGTAGAGTAACTCCCTAAAACTATCAGGTTGGTCTGACAAGACCTGTCTGCCACAAACTCATATTGTTTGCTATCCTGGAGACCACTGCTCTCCATTTAGTCCATGAGGTCCTCTTTGACCAGTGACTCCATCAGTTTACCCTTGACAGAGATAAGACTGATGGGTCTGCAGTTCCCTATTGGCTCAGTTTCCCTTCCTTATGGAACAGAACTATGTCCACTACCATTTGTAATGAGCTACTGAATAGTTCTACCAGGGATTCAGCTGGTTCTGCTGCTAGTTCCTTGAGTATCACTGAATGCATCCCAGCAGGCTCTTGGGCCTTATCTATTTTCCCCTTGCAGACCCTTTCTCTGGTAAATACTGGATGCCTTACTTCCAGGACCACCTTTATGGCCCCCTTGGTGCCACACCCTGGCAGAGGCTTGCTGTCTTCCCTTGTGAAGACAGAGCAAAAGTGATCATTAAGAATGGTTGCCTTTTGCACGTCCTCCTCTATTACCCTACCTCCCTCAGATAGCCTAACATTTCCCCCTAATTTCTTTCATTTTTCTCTAATATACCTGAAGAACTGTTTTTCCCTGCCCATGACCTCCTCTGTAATACACAGCTCAGTATCTGCTTTTGCTTCCCTAAACACCCTCTTTTCTTCTTTGGTTCTCCATTGGTATTCTCCCCACTTTTCCTCCCCCTGCATTTCACTGTACCTGCTGAAGGCCTTTTTTTTACCCTCACAGCTTCTCTGACCCTATCATATCACCATATTGGTATCTTGTACCACTTTCTTATGGTTACCATACTCTTGCATAATTTAGATGCCTTGAGAATGGCCCCCTCATATTCCCCCATCTCTCCTCCACACCTCCAGTGCTGACTTCCCTGATTAACTTATCCTGGAACAACTCCTTCATCCTGTTGAAGTCTATCCTTCCAAAATCAAGGACCTCAGCCCTCATTTGTGCTTTCTGTTCCAAAGGGCCAGCTTGATGCAAATAGAGTTGAGGCTGCTGAACCCTAGAGGCTCCCCTACTCGCACTGCACCTACCACCTCCGAGTTGGTGAACACCACATCAAGAATGGCAATCTGACTGGTGTGTTCCTTAACAAGTTACAGGAGCAGACAGTTCTGGAATATATCCAGCAGGGTCTAACTTCTGGTACTCCCTACAGCTGGAATGATCCCATCAATATCTGGCATGTTCAGATCACCCACCACCACCACTACCTCCCCCCTTGCCACTCCCCTTCCCAGATCTTTCCCAAGCTCCCTATCCCTCTCTTCCCCTTGTTCTGGCAGCCTATAGATCACCCAAAACTATATTTTATTGCCCGAGGTGTCATGATCTGCACCCACAGTGACTCTGTCTCCCCATTACTTCCCCTGATGTAGCCATATTCCACAGCCTCAATGCCATCCCTGACATATAGTACAATGCCACCCTTTACCCTTTCCTTTATTCCTCCTAAACATTGTATAATCAAGAACTGTCAGGTCCCAGTCATTATTTTCTGAGACCCAAATTTCTGTGATGGCTACGAGGTCCACCTCAGTGTCTGCCATCATTGCCTGAAGCTCACTGATTTTATTACCCAGACTCCTGGCATTAAGACAGCCACCTTCCATCTAACTCCTAATACCCCTTTTCTTTTTATTTGTCTTTTTCCCTTACTCTTCCCTCATCTCCTTAACTTCTGGGTTTTCCTGCTGATTGCAGGCTTTGTGATCCCTCCCTCCTTGGTCCCTTCCCCAAGCCAAGTTTGAACCTCAACCTTATTTTTGCCCACTATGGTGCTACAAATCCCCAGTGTAGATTTCCATTACTCTCTCCTATCCCTCCAGTTCCCTTACCTCAGTCACCTACACAGTCAATCAAACTGTCCAAAAAAGACTCAAACTTCTGCTCTAGCACACTGACCCCTTCTATTGTCAGGTGAAGACCATCATCCTTGAAGAGCCTCCTCTCCCAGAAGTCCCACCGGTCCCCCACAAAGTGGTATTCCATTTCCTGACACTACTGAACTGCTTGATCTTGACCCTACTTAATCAATCTTCTACCCTTCCTACTCCACATAGGAAGGACCTTGGAAAAGGCCAGGGAGGCTGAGTGTTTTTAATTTTTTTTTTTAAATGTTTCACCGGGAAGGTACACTGTACAACAAGTTGCTCATCTCATGGTGCAACCTGGGGAGGAAGGGGTGCAAGAGGATATAAAACAGAGATATACATACAATTACAGATACATACATGGGGATATTATAAGATACAGAGGTTGAGCTACACTAACATCCATTGTTGGAAAGATATTGCAATATACACAGGTAAAACAATGCCTGAGAAAACAGGTAAACAATGCAAGCAACCATTTAGGTGTTGTGAGAAAAACTGTAAATAGTACAGTAGAACCAGCTGTGGGAAGGAGGATCTGTGAGGCCGGAGGAGCCAGGGTATACCAAAAGACATAGTGCGGCCTAGATGCCATCAGATATTTAACTTAGGACTACGGCGAGCCACAGTAGCAGCTCAGAGAGTAGAAAAAGTGTAAGGAATTCAGCTGGTGGAGGAGGAGTGAGGCAGATGGAGCCAGGGTACTTCCAGTAGAGACATAGTGAGGCCTAAGTGAGTGAGAGAGACAGGTGGAGCCAGGGTATTACCAGTAAAGAAAGTGAGGGTATTACTAGTAGAGACAGTGAGGCCTGAGTGAGATATTTGTTCCAGGACAGGCAAGCTCAAGTAGCAGCACATTATCAGCGCATGGGAGAGTAGCAACCAAAAGGGGAGTGATGTCTATGCAGATAGGTAGGGGGCAACCGAATAAGTGCTAGTGATGTGGGGAAGAAAGAGGAAGGGGGAGGAAGAAGAGGTTAGAATTGGGGGACTGGGGAGTCAGGACCAGAGCTTCACCCCTCCAGGATGTTGATAACCCTGCCAGGGGAAGAACTGGTTGATGGCAATGGGATAGGGAGGAAAAGGGGTGAGGGGCCAGGAAACAGACAGAGGAACTGGGGGCTGGAAGGTAAGTAGAGTAGCATGGGAAAGGAAGGAGGAGGCATGCTTAAAACTTACCCACACCAGGATGAGGATGTCAGGAGGCCTAAACCTCACTCTCAGGTTCTTGGCAATATTGGGAATGCATGTAATCACAGACGCGTTGCATTAGAATAATATACTTGTTTATTACTACCAAAAAGATGAAATCACAGTTGCCCTAAGGAGTTCTTACCAGTAAGAACCGGGAGCCAGTGCTAAGCGTTCCCTATACCTCGAGGTTCCTTTGTGTCTCTTGGGATCTCCGAGGTACAAGACTTAGTGTCTCACATTATATAACTATGATAATTACTATGGTTACTGTAAGATAGAAACATTTCTAGTTACAGAGATGAGCCCTGTTGGCTAAATTAGATAAGGCTCCACGGTCCAAGATAACATTATACAATTTCGTAGTAGTCATCAGTTTGTGAAACAGAAGAGTACTTATACAGAGTCTTACATAACTCAGTGTAGTGGTACAAATCAATGAAAGGTGGCAATGCCGACTTATATGTCATCATTATTACAAGGACATGGGTGTCCTAACATCTTATAAGTAAGAAATACACAGAAAATACATAGAAGAATATATATGTATTAGCAAGCAGAGTGTATTACAATAATATGCGTACCTATACTGACATCTACTCTTATACGGTAGATGCCCTTAGCCCTATATGTTAGTACAACATATACCTAAGCACTAGCTGTCTACAGTGTACCTCTGAGGGTACCAATAAGGGTGCAGGGACCTCATGTAACAAGGAGAACCCATCAAAAGGGGGCAGAACCAGAGAGTGTCATGGTGATAGAAGATATGGGAGGCGGCGGGCAGGAGTAGGACAGAGTTATAGGGTGAAAGGAAGGGAGTGGTAGGTAGAACAACTCCTTCAGGATACAGAGACTCTACGAGCAGATAGAATCAGTCAAGGGCATTTGAGATAAGAGGTGGAAGGGGGGGAAGGTGTAGAACAAAGATAGAGAAAGTGGGGTGATATGTGGAAGGGGGGATGGGGTGACATGCTAGGGAGCAGGTGCAAGGAAGAAGTTATGGAGGATCAAAACAGGAGCAGCTAGAGGAAAGATGGTCATGTAAGGCAGAGGTTAGGGAGTAAGTGGAGGAATAATGCTGTATTTGGGGAGGGAGAGAGTTCCAGAGTTTCGGGAAGTGATGACTGAAGCCTGATTGGCCAACAAGTGTAGATCAGTGGGGGACCAGCAAGGTGCGAGTGTCAACGGATCTGAGGAAGTGAGAGGGAGGGAAAGGGGACAAGAGGGAGCTGGAGAGGTGGAGTTCCCCATGCCAAAACTTAGATGTGAGTTTGGCATGGTGAGCAAGATGCTTGTTTGCGAATGGGGACCGGGACAGAGAATGGTAGAGGTCGCAGTGGTGTGTTTGGGAGGGGGCATCAAGAGCGAAGCAGCAGAATGAGTTAAAGAGAGTGTCCAAACTGGTCAAGGAGTATTTGGGAGTGGCACCATAGACTACATCACAGTAGTTAAGGATGGGAAGGATCATCTTCTGGACCAGTTCACGCCGTGCTGTTTGAGGAATGCAACTACGGTTCTGTGTAAAACACCTAGCTTGGGGCGCAGTTGTTTTGAGATGGCGTCAATGTGGCCAGAGAAGCTGAGGTGCTGGTCCAGCCAGACCCCAAGGTATCTGAACGAGGAGATGTCCTCAAGGATTGTCCCATCCAGGGTGTGGAAGGATGGTAGGGGATCTAGCCTAGAGAGTCTCTGCCTAGTCTCAAAGGTCATGGAGACAGTCTTCTTAGCATTCAGGAATAATTGATGTGAGGAAAACCAAAGTTGAACCTGGTGGAAGTCATGCTGTAATGTGGTTGCTACATCTGCCAGGCATTTGCCAGAGGTGAACAAGGCAGTATCATCTGCATACATGTGGATAGAGGAGGAAGGGGAGCAAACTGAGGGCAAATCACTTGAGGAAAATGGAGAAGAGAATGGGACCAAGCACAGAACCCTGAGGGACTCCTGCAGTGATAAGGATGGGGAGAGATCACATCATGGATCTTGACTGATTGTGTTCTGCCTGTGGGGTAGACTCTGAACCAGTTTGTTGCAGGTGGAGACAGCCCAGCTGACTTAAGGGAGTCAAGAAACAGGGCATGGGAGACTGTGTTGAAAGCCTTAGCGAGGTTGACAAAGATGGCTGAGGCAATGTGGCCATTGTCCAGTTTTCAATCTGTCCCCCAGTCTGTGAAACTTTTACTTCTCCATTTCCACAGGCTGGTTCTCTAGATTCTTGGTACCCAAGTGTACCAGCACCTCCAACTCTCTGATGGCCAATGCACCAGGAAGGCACCTGGCCATCCCCTTCACATCCAACCCCATTCCACTACCTTCTTTACCCTCCTGATCATTGAGTCCCGGACCACTAAGGCTTTCCTGGCTGAATCCTTCCTGTTTGTACCTCTAGGTGTCATCAAGTCATGCCCATTACCCTGACTGACTTAAAGTCCCCCCCCCCAAGTGGAGTCAGCTACCTGAGTCTCCTCCAGGGGTGCAAAGCAATTTGCCATCTGGATGGTATGGGGCTGGTCAACCCCCTTGTGGCTACCGCTGCTTCCCTTCTCCTTCCACCTCCCCACCACTCTCCACCCCCCGACCAGTGGGCCTCTGGAAGAATGGGGGTGTGGGACATGGGCTCTAGCTGAGCCAATGATGCAGCTATGCTATCTCTCCTTTTGCAGTGCCCCTACTCCAGAGTGTTACCCTAGAGAAGATCATCCACAGTCTCCACAACTGTTTAATTCTCTGCTGTACCTCATCTCCATACTAAACCTATAATAACCCTAGACCATTGATAACAATCTGTATTCCCTTAACTATCTTGTGCTTTTCAACAAGAACCAGGTTTGTTACTTCCTGTCCTGCTTTGCTACCTAGTTGTCCTTCCTAGATTACTACCTTATACCCCATCCCTTACAGATAGTTTGGGTAAGGAAGCAACCTACCACAAACTTATTGTTTCTCGATACTATGTCCCTAGCAGCCCCTGTACACCTATGTTATATAGGTATTTGGCTGAGGAGTGTAATTTGTTTTCACAGACACAATACAGCACCACAATCCTACAGCATGTATTACACTGTAATGTCTTACATTAGAGGTACTTTAGCCAGTCTCTGAGGTTCAGTTGATACTAAGGTGTACTCAAGACAGGACGTTAGCTGTCGAGTTCCCTTTTTCTTCAGAACTACTGGCTACAGCACCTGAGGCTTGCTGGATTCCTTCAGGTGGACAGTCTCATGTGGACTGTAGACTATCTGTGGCTGTCCTGGGGATAATGAAGAGACAGATACAACACTCTTGTTCTATATCACTCACGCAATGGGACACAAGCATGATGAAATATGCTGATAGCAAGAGCTAACTAATTTGAAGTCAAAATACAGACAACCGCTTCACTTCTGCCTAAACCACACCTCCAGTTAACAGTTATCCCCCCAAATAACTGCAGGGAAGATTTCAGTTGCCTTTCCCAAACTCAGACCACTATGCTGCTAAGTACTGTGCCTTTAATACCCAGACTGAAGGTCCCAAATTACCTTGCAGGCCCTACTCTTCTAATATAGTATCTGTCAACTTAACACCCTAGTTAGAAAAGTTTAAGCTGTCTCAGTTAGCTCAGCTACCTCCTTGCTGTTATAGCACTTTGGCACATACTTTGAAAAAAAGGGATGACTGGGTATTCCCAGGATTCAGGGAAGCCCAGTGATTATAGCCTAGAGCTGTGAACTTAGAACTCCAAGGTTTGGTTCTCATAATTACCTCTTACTGTATGTGCCTGGATAAGTCACTTAACCATCCTATGATTAACCTCTCTGTAAGTTTTCTCTCAAAATCTCACATTTTTTTTTAATTTCCCTGTATATGGAAAACAACAATATTTTCTTCCCTCCCTTTTGTGAACTGTGAAGTGCCCTGGGGTAAAGTTTTACAATGAGAGCTGTATTTACTGAATTTGTTTCTTTCCCCTGTTAGCCAAAGAAAGAGAGGGACTCGGTGGATTCAGACAGGGGTTTTCCTGTACAACTTGTATTAGACAGGGTCCCTGAGCCTGCATCCTGTGGCTTGTGGCACCAGTGGCAGTTTGCCAAACAGATGGCACATTCACCATGTATGCCGCAAGCCGCAGGGTGATCAGCTAGCAGCTGTGCCCTTGAAAGGGAACATTCTAGTGCCTCCCCCCTTTGCCCCAACCTGCCCCTAATGTATAATAAGAAACTAATATACATCTCTGGTGATCTTACTGACCCCTCCCCAAGCCCCGATTCACCTGTAATCTGTAATATTAAAGCAATGTAGATCCCCAGTGGTCCAGCATCCCCTCCACACCCTGATCTGCCACTACATTGTAATATTAAACTACATTACATCCCTGGTGATCTAGTGGCCCCACAGCCCCTATCTGCTGGTAAGTGGTAGTATTAATATATCTTACATACCTGGTGATCTAGTGGCATCTCACCACCCCACTATCCCCTATTATGAACCATGATCCAGCGAGCGGCACAGCCCTCTGCACACCACCATGGCTGGCCACCATATGAACTGTCAGAGCACATACTGTATACAGTACCAGGTATGAAGGGTATTTAATACTACCTCTAGGATCATCAGGGATGTACATTAATGTATTATTACCATTGGGGGGAGATTTGGGGCTTGGGGGGGCAACACTAAGATCACCAGGGATGTAAGTTAAATTAGTAGTACAATTTACAGGCAGATAGGGCTGGGGGGTACACAATGGCACCAGTTGCCAACTCTCCCAGAAGATGTCTAAGTACAGTTAGTCCAGCTTTTAGCTGGTCTAACCATACAATATATTGACCTTTGTCTTCTGGGAGGGTTTACTGAATACCATATTAGGAGATATGGCAGCCTGCATCTGCTGCAAACCCTCTAGCACCATGCCGCAGCCCATTTTGTGGCACAAGGCTGACACAAAAACCCTCTGCCACGAGCAGCCTGCATTGGATGTAGGCTGCATTCCTGAATAGCTCCCATCTGGATTTTTTTTGAGGTAAGGTGTCAGTTGTGGCACAACTGTTTGCCTCAGTATGTGCCCTGATTAGCAACACCAACACAGTGACCTACACACCTGTCGACAAAATAGACAGTTCACTGACAGGTCACTGTGTTGGTGCGCCTAATACAGGGGCACACTGTCTCCCAGTCCTGCACCCACTCCCCGAATCAACTCTGACTCAGAATTGATAATGTATAGTATGGGGGTGTGTGTGGGCAGAGCCCCTCACATGGGGGCTCAGGCGTGAAGCCCCCTGATGAAAACACAGACCGGGAGATGGTTGGGATTTATGTCGACCGCAGCTTGCAGTTGACATAAATCCTGTCGCTGCGATACCGGTCGATGAAAGTGTTGTTGAACCTGAATTGTAGAGCCATTTGCCTCAAGCACCTTGCGTCTGACATAGGGCTTTGAAAATCTGTCCCTCTGTCCGATACTGACTTGGGCACAGAGTCCCTGATGCTGGGGCAGTTGGCGCAAGCTGCCATTTTTGCAGCTTGCGACCAACCTTTGAAAATTCGGCCCCTGGTCGGACCACTTAAGAACTTGCCAGCCTGCCCCAACATAAGGATTTGCATACTGCTACCAGTGATGCTTTGCACCAGGTTAGATTGTACAGTATGTGTGTAGTTGAGAGACAGAGATGCAGACCAATTTGGACATTTGTTCTCTCTTTCCCCATATCCTTTTATTTATCCTATGTACACTGTTCTTACAGTCTCCTTTTTCTATATACTACAGTGCCTCTGAGTCTAACAAATGTCTGTTCCTCATAGGCTGATCTGGTAAATTTAGTCAAGTGACTGAGATAGTGACTGCACCACCTTGTAGAGTCACAAAATGATTAAATGTGTGTAGTTGGTTGCATCTGGTTTATACTGTAATGCTAATGCCTGTTTTCAACTGCTCTTTGTGCTTTGTACAGGTTTAAGGTTCTCAAGTATAGTTATACGATTGAGAGAGAACCACAAAACCCAAACAATTTCACTACCTAAAGACTTTCACAGTGTCACAGATTAGTCTTTTAAGAGCACGCTTTGAAAAGTGCTGACATAGAATGCTTTCATAATTAATAATCATTAAACTGTAACTTTTTTGTCATTTATTTTCTTCTTCTTCTGGATGGCTGCCTACCTCACTGCAGACTCATCCTGACAAGCACTATACCTGCCACAGGAACCTGGGGAAGACCCCCACCCTCTACAGCTTCACCAGAGCAGCAGGTGTCTTCTACATTCAACTGGATCCAGTGTGGGGGACCCAAGAAACAGAAGGGAACCACCGGGACGTGGGTAGGCTTAGTTATCATACTGCTATGCCATTGCCTAGCTTTTATCCCAGCCTGATCACACTCCTGCCTGTCCACTGCCATCACTGCTACACCTGACCTAATGGTTTGGTGTGGATACTTTCCAAGGCCATCTACAGTGGCTGTGCCTTCTTTAAATATACCTTAAGTAGAGGGTAAGAATCCACCTGAAGGCTTCACCAGGAGTCTAAACATGCCGCTTCCAAACTGGGGTTGGTAGCTTGGATCACAATGCAGACTCTGAAATGTAGTTTTCAGCAAATGCAGCAGACAAACAAGCCCTTGTTGCACAAAATGAATGGATGCAAGTATTCAAAAGCTGGTTAAACCTCTTGAGCAGGGCAAAACTTGTAACATCTCTTATCTAGAGGCCGACAGAGCTTGGACAAGAAGTGGGCCCCAACCTCAGCTGAAGAAGCTCTAGCCTACTCAAACATGTTGGCCACATTCTAAGAGCGATCATATACCAAGACATGGTATGCCATGGAGCGTAAGGAAGATAGACGGCCTCCTTACGTCTTTTAAATATCTACTTCCTCACTATCATTTGCTATGACTATATAGAGTATAACCCTGACTGATCAGTAAGACCTGAAGACACATATAAATATGCATGCAGACCAAGTTGAGAGCTTCTCTGTGTAAATTGTTTTGCAAGGCCTGTCTGAATGATAAAGATTAATGTTAAATAAATCATGAAAGCTTAGTAAGTGTAGTCTTTTGGATATTTTAATTAAGTTTTCCTCCAATACTAGTGTCTCCAGTTATAAACTAATTTATAAATCAATTAGCTCAGTAGATTCAAACTTTATTGGGGCTCGGGGTGCACTATTACAAAGAGGAAGGAGGACATACAAATATTCACCACTTTTGAGTGCAGTATTACAGATTTACATAACAGCCTATTCCTGATGCATGTTTGTGTTTTGGATGTCACATTTTTGTGCATGCATCCGAAATAGCATGCAACCAAAACTGTACTGAAATCAATGGAGCCACTCAGTCAAACACACTTTCTCACGTACTGTTCACTTTTACCATTACTGAATTTATCACTCATTTAGAACATATCAGTTCATGAAATGTTGCACTCTCTGAACTGTTTAAGCTATTGGTTTTGTCCATGGCTGCTGGCTCTGACAAACGGGCTGAAACTGATTAACACTTACATGTATTTAACCACTGGCAGCACAACTAGCACCTGTTTAACAGGTGAGGTTGACAGTGTTAATGTCTGTGCAGCCCCTGTCTGGAGGAAAAAGTGTGCATACAACCAAAATTCAGTATGCATGCAAGCATATTGTTTATTGTTAAGCTCATAAGACTAGGATTGGGACATGCTACTTTTGCATATACAGTGTCACAGGCCAGGATGCAATGCAGCACTTTACAGAACAACTGCAGATGCTGCTATGTGCATCAGGGAACAGTGTAATTCAATTGCTGTTAAGCCTTTTTGTCATGCAGCTTTTTGTGACATACTGTATCATGTACCGCAACTTAATGTGTAGCATCCTGGCTGGCTCTGCTCTATTAACTGGAATGTGCATATATCTGAAATGCATACAAGTGTGATGCGCTATATGTAATTTCTTACATAGGGCAATCACAATTACATGATGACGGAATGCCTACTACTAGCATTGTTAATGTCTGTTCCATTCCCTTTCCATTTAGGCAACCTTTACTGGGAACCAAACCAATGAACCATAGTTTTAAAGGCAGATGAGCTAACTATTCAGCTAAAGGGAAATGCTCACTATCTGAGAGATAAGAGTGCTCCATTGACTTTCTTACTTGCAAACTCACTGATCATCACTAGGGGTCTCTCTACTGTTACACTTTCTGATCACTAAGGGTCTCTGTGATTTTTACAAGTGCTCACACTGGATGGCACTGTTTTTTAAATATTGCTTTTTTTCTCATATATATATATATATATATATATAAATTTACTGGATGCTAGCATGAGTGAAAATCACAAGATCTGCAATTATACATACACCATCAGTAAATATTTATTTTTTGCACTGAGTCTCTTCCTATTGCCAAGGTGAACAGAAGCCTGTGCTGGGAGATGTGAAAGAGAGGAGAACACAGGAGCTAGCCTACACTAAATGAGGTGCCATATTTTATTTAATACTTTAAACTGGCAGTATAGGTGGGTATGTGGAGCTTCAGTTAACTCCATATGGAAATATTGGACTGCCAAAAATAAGGTAAAAAGTTCCAGAATTAAGAAGAAAGAAGTATTTCACTTCCAAATTTGAAACAATAATATTAGTTGACTTCCAATTTTGAGGCATGAATCAATCAATCAATATCTTTATTTAGCCAGGTGGAACATCATTGAGCAGGGCTCATTTACAAGATGGACCTGGGAGAAATACACAATGGGTGGGATATTCAGACTGCGCCAGGCTGTGGCTCAAGCCTGGGCGCAGCGCAACTGGGATGTGCCAGGGTGCTGACAGGGTGATATTCAACGGTGCTGCACCATGGCTCAGCACCATTGAATATTGCTCGGTGGCCACCTGCATTGTGCATGGTACAGTGACACTGCACCAATGCAAGTGGCCAGTGAGAGGCGCAGGGGGATGCGCTAGCGCAAGTGCCATTGCACTAGGCGCATCAACCGCGATATTCAAAGGTGCACATGCAAATGGGGCCATAATGCATGCAAGGTGCAAATGGGGCCATTTGCATGTCATTATGGCCCCATTTGCATGCAGGTGTGCCCATCCCTGGTAACTTGTGTCTGGTACCCTGCCAGGCTGCAGCCGTCAGGGGACCGACGCCTCCTGCACAAGCAGCAAAGTGCCTCACAGCCCGATCTTGGGCATAAGTATAACAATAATAATCTCCTATATCCCTGGTGGTCCAGGTGGCAGCTCGAAGCCCGATCGTGGGCAGATGTATACAAATATTAATCTTCTATATCCCTGGTGGTCCAGTGGACTGCTCACAGCCCGATCACGGGCAGAAGTATAAAAATAAGAAACTCCTATATCCCTGGTGGTCCAGTGGACCACTCGCAGCCCGATTGCGGGCATAAGTATAGAACTAAAATGTCCTATATCCCTGGTGGTCCAGTGGACCACTCGCAGCCCGATTGCGGGCATAAGTATAGAACTAAAATGTCCTATATCCCTGGTGGTCCAGTGGACCACTCGCAGCCCGATCATGGGCAGAAGTCTAAAAAAATAATAAATCTCATCCCTGGTGATCCAGTGGTACCTCCTCCCCACCTCCCACTGAGCCCCGCCACCCCGCTCCCCCCTGGTCAGTGGCAGGCAGCAGCTCCCCACCCGCAAGCTGCCCGGCTGCCCTCCGACTGACTGCCTACAGTACAGCAGTATGCCCATCGGTCCACAGCGTGGGCCAATGGGCATGCAGACCATACCATACTACACAGTCCAGATATGTGAATGAATACATTGAACAAGGTTTTTGAAGGCAGTTAGCGGCAACGACATGACGAGTTGTAGTATTTTTTGAGCAGTGTTCCAAAGGACGGGAAAGGCATGGTTTATTGCTGCTTGACCAAATCATGTCCTGATTTTAAAGTGAGATCTGAGACTGACGTCTTAGCATGTAGCTGGGTACACAATCCTTAATATATTGCGGTAGCTTATTAGAGATGACCCTGTAGGTCCAGAGTACGACATTGTTATGCCGCCTGAGTCTGAGTGAGCCCCAGCCTACGCTCTTGTAAAGACTACAGTGGTGTGTAGAGTAGAGGGCACCAGTGATGAACCTAAGTGCCTGATGCTACAGGGTATCAGGTTTGGAAAGGGCTTATTTTTCTAATTAAAAGCTTATTTTAGCAGTGATACTTTATATCGACTTCCAAACTTTATCTCTTGACAACTCTGACTTCCAAAATTTGGGACCAAAGGAATATTTTGACTTCAAAAAACAAAGTTACTTCCAAATTTGGAGCCATGGAAGTTTTGACTTCTACAGAAAAACAATTACTGACCTCCTGTGGGTAGGTAGAGGTAAGCACTTTTCAATCAGTGATTTAGGGCAGTTTTTTAAATTTTATTAACTTTTAGTAGTCAGCATGGAGAAACTAGCTTGATAAGGCACTATGGAAGGCTCCATGCCTATGTTTTGAAAAACATCTTTTTATTTTGCAACCATTCCCAAAGATGGGGGGTATCTGTTGTGCCCCCAGAGGCTCAGGGTGGGACCACCTGTGGTACATCAATCCTTTGCCTGGGACTGGTGCTGGAGACCAGGATAAGAAGAGGTGGTTTTCTCCTGTTGTTCTGTTGTATGCTGCTGATGAAAGGGCTGCCCCTGCACCCGAAGATGAAGTGGTGGGATTATGGATGTTACCATGGATAACCATGAAATCCCAGTTAGATAGAGCATTACAAAAAGTGTGAGAGGAGCAAATATAGGGCTACCACTCAAGGGAACATGGTACTAATGGGTGATCTTAATCTTCCTGATGTAAACTGGGAAACATCAACAGCAAGAAATGCAAGGCCCTTGAAGACACTACAAGAATGCATCATTGCACAGTAGGTGAAAGAACCCACCTTGAAGGGAGTCATCCTTGATCTGATTCTGTCAAACCATTACAGTTGAAGAGCTTAGGGTAAGGGAAACCTGGGGGATGAGTGACCACATCTTGGTTTCCATATCAAAATTATGCAGCTAGGGCGTAGGAATCCAGGAGCTGAGTATAGGATGGGTGGGTCCTAACAAAGTGGGAAAGGGACCACAAGATTATCATATCTGGTAACCTCAGAGTGGCAGAAGAATGTGACAAAGCAGTGAGTAGGGTCAGTGGAATGCTGGGGTGCATAGAAAGAGGTATCTCCTGCAGAAGGAGGGAAGTGATGTTGCCACTGTATTGCTGACTTGTGACACTCCACTTGGAGTAGTGTGTCCAGATCTGAAGGCTGCACCTCAGAAAAGATATAAAGATAGGGTGGAGACAGTCCAGAGGAGGGCAACTAAAATGATGCAGGGGTTGCATCTAAAGCCCTATGAGGAGAGGCTGAGAGATCTCAACATGTACACCCTAAAGGGGGGGGGTAATATAGAGGCCTACGAGTAACTCACAGGGGTGAACATGGTGCAGGAGGAGAGCCTTTTTCAAATGAAAAAGAGCACCAGGACCACAGAGCATGCTATGAAGTTGGAGGGGTTGTTAAAAGGGACATGAGGAAGTACTACTTCACTGAAAGAGTGGTGGACGCTGGGAACTGATGGCCAGTGGATGATGAGGAAGTGAAAACAGTAGGGGGCTTCAAGCATGCATGGGACAGACATAAGAGAACATTAGTAAATAGGCAGGGAGGAAGATGGGAGGGCTCTGGAGACCAGTTAGGTTCTGTACAGATACACTAGGCAGTGAACCAAGTGGTCCTTTTCTGTCACAGCTCTAACATACTAACATACTGGACACCAGCAGAGTAAGCCTATTGGTCTATCAAGTCTGCTCGTGCTTCAGCACCCTGATTGGGTACCATAGCCCTCTATCTGTCTCCTTCCACTTTTATTCTATCCCCAATCCTGCCCCCCGGCAAACCAGCCTCAGCTTCACCCCTTGCCTATATCTGTTCCACCCTCTCTTGAATCTCTCCACTGTAGCTGCCTGTACCAGCTGTATCAGCAGTGCTTTCCATGATTCCAGCACTCTCTTGGTGAAGTACCTCCTCCTCCTTTCCCCCCTAATCCTACCACCCTCAGTCTTCCAACTGTGTCCTCTAGTGAGTCCACCCCCTCCTTCAGTGGAAAGATCCTATCTCGGCTTACCTTATGTACTCCCCTGAGGTACTTGAAGACCTCAATTATGTGCCCCCGGTCCATCCTCTCTTCAAGTGAGAACAGGTTGAGCTCCCCTAGTCATTCCTCATATGTCATATCCCCCAGGCCCTGGATCATTCTGTTTTTTCTCCTCTGAACCATCTCCAGGACTTTGATGTACCTCCTTAGGTGCGGCCTCCAGAACTGCACACAGTACTCAAGATGTGGTCTAACCAGGCTGTTGTACAGTGGCAAAATCACCTCCCTGTTCCTTGAGGTAATCCCTCTAGTGATGCATCCGAGCATCCTATTTGCCCTGACTGCAGCCCTCCTGCACTGCACTGAATTATTTATGTTAACATCCACCACGACTCCTAGGTCTCTTTCCCCTGCCATGGCCTGCAACTCATCCCTGCCAGAGTGTACGCATAGTTGGGGTTTTCCAGTCCTAGGTGTAGCACCTTGCACTTAGAGGAGTTACATTTCAATTTCTAAGTGCAGGACCACCTATCCAGAGTATCCAGGTCCTCTTGCAGGGCCAATCTCCCCTCCTCCCCCTCATCACAGCCCCCGGCCTAGAGTAGTCCTCAAAGAGACTCATTTCACACCCAATACCTTCCCTGATATCGGAGTTATAGGCGTTAAACAGGAGTTACACCAGGACTGATCCCTGTGGGACCCCACTTATGATCTCCCTAGGAGACAAGACCTGCCCTCTGACCACTACCTGCTGAGTTCGAATCCACCTAATCATCAATGGGCCTACCTCCACCCCCCCAGCTTCTCCCTTAGGCCAATGTGAGGGACCGAATCAAATGCCTTACTGAAGTCCAGGAACAATACATCCACTGGTCTCCCCCGTCGAGTGCTGAAGTCACCCACTCATAGAACTCTACAAGGTTTGTTTGACATGATCTACTTGGCACAAACCCATACTGCAGGTCATCCAGGTAACCCATCTCCTCCAAGAAACCTCCCAACCTTTCCTTAAGTATGCTACCAATTACCTTCCGCACCACCGACGTCAAACTGCTGGGTCTATAGTTTCCTGGTTTTTCTCTCGATCTCTCTTTATGGATGGGCACAACATGCACCTCCTTCCAATCCCTAGGCACCCTCCCTGTCTGGAGAGACAAGTTAAAGAGATCCGGCAACGGTGCAGCCAAAACATCCATCAACTCCCTCAGTACTCTGGGATGAATAGCATCAGGCCCTGGAGATTTATCCTTTTTCAGAGACTGGAGGACTTCCCACACCAGACCGATTTTATATCAGCAACCCTCCCCCCCCCCATTCAGCAGAACCAGCCTGATATCTCACCCCTGGCCTACCTCCCCAAGTGGCTTGTTCTTCAGCAGGTACCCCAATAGTCAGGTCTGCTGCACCTTCTGTGTCCTTCAACCCCTTTTTGAAAGTTCCCCACCCTCCTCCCTAGTGAACACTGAGGCAAAGTACTCATTCAGTACCTCCGCCTGCTCTCCAGCCACTTCCACCCACACCCCAGCTGTTCTCAACCTATTGAGCTGGCCCCTGACCTTCCTCCACTCACCAATATTCCTAAAGAACCCCTTTTCCCCACCCTGTATCCCCTGCACCAGCCTCTGCTCTTTCCAGGTCTTTGTCCCCCTCACCACTCCGGTGACTTTCCTGATTGCAAGGCGATAGTTCTCTCTATCCCTCCTCTCTCCTCTCATTTTTTTTGTACCTACTGTAGGCAGCCTTTTTCTTGCTTACTGCCTCCTGGACCTCCTTAGTCCACCAGCATGGTTTACGAGACCTACCAACCTTGCACTTCACTCTTGCACAGGTCCCGTTGGCCTCCTGTAGCCCCCATTTTATGATCTCCCACCTACCTTCCACGTCCAAACCTGGCTTTATCTCCTGCAAATGCCCCTTGAGAATTTCCTCCATGTTCTGAAAGTCTGCCCCCCTAAAATCAACTATCATCGTCCTTGACTGATCCCCCTCCCCCCAGTTTAAGCCAAAACCAGACTGTGTTGTGGTCGCTCCCAGCCAGGGGTTCTTCCATAACCAGATCTCATACAAGATCCCCATCTGCTAAAACCACATCCAGAATATGACCTTCCCTCGTTGAGCCCATCACCTGCTGATTGAGGAACGTGTCCAGGAAGCCATCCAGCAGCTTCTGCTCCCTGGTTACAGTGAACGTCATAGTACCCCAATCTGTAGCTGTCATATTAAGGTCCCCCATCCAGTGATGAAAGTGAACAGGAACACAGTGTTCCAATCCAATCTAACTGTATTTATAAAGTGCCTTTCAAAATCAAGGAGCTGTACAGACATAAGCCACAGTATATAAAAACAACAGCAATATAAATTATTTAAAAATTAGTCTGGGAAGGCTTGAGAAAATAAATACGTTTTTAACATAGTTTTAAAACTACTGATGGTCAGACATTCTCTTAACCAATGAGGTAGGGAATTCCAAGGGTTGGTTCTGCAAATGAAAAAGCGCGAGCTCCAGATGCTTTTAAACAAACCCTGGGAATCTCTAGCAATCCCTCATTGGCAGATCAGAGGGGACGATTGGGGGAGTAGGGAGTCAAGAGATCTTTCAGGTAGTCAGGTCCCTGTTCATGTTTGGCTTTAAAGGTAAGCAAGCAAGCATACCTTGTAGGTGATCTGCCACTGAACTGGCAACCAGTACAGCTCACGTAGCACAGGTGTAATGTGACTGGTCCTAGAGGTACCAGTCAACAGCCTGGCCACAGCGTTCTGCACTAGCTGCAGGCAGCAGATATCAACCCCAGATAGCCCTAGGTAGAGGGCATTGCAGTAGTCAAGACTGGTAGTAATGAAGGCATGGACCAATATTGGAAGGTCACCCGGTGTAACCAGGTGTTTTACCCGGTCAATATTACTCAGATGGTAAAATGAGGATTTAACCACAGCTGACACCTGAGTTTTTAGTGTCAAGCCATCGTCAAAAATAACATCCAGGTTATGCACCCGGTCTGAGGTAGTGAGCTGGACACCATCAAGCCATAGGCCCGACATGTACCCAGTCACAAAACTCACCCCCAGGTGACCTGGGTCCACGACCAACACTTCAGTGTTATCTGGATTCAGTCTCAGCCAACTCAAGCTCATCCAATCTTTGATCTTGGAGAGGCAGCTGTTTAGCACAGAGATCGCATCAACCAGTCCAGGCACAAAGGACATATACAGCTGAGTATCATCTGCATAACAGTGAAAACTCAAGCTGTATCATCTGAATGATATCTCCCAATGGCGGCATACTTTTCTCGGTAACGCTGGGCGCAATATGGAGCCCTGCGGTACCCAGCAGGACAGGGGAAGGGTGACAGAGGAATAAATTCCAGTGACCACCCTCTGAGACCTGCCTACCAGAAAAGATTGAAACCATTCGAGGACTGTACCCAACAGTCCACAAAGGAGCTGCAGGGTCTCCAAAAGCACCCCATGGTCCACAGTGTCAAAGGCTGCTGAGAAATCAAGAAGGACCAAGATGGCACAAGCCTTTCGATCTCTCGCCATCAGGAGGTCATTTAGTACCCAAGGAAGAGCAGTCTCCGTGCTATGCCTCTTCCTAAAACCAGACTGAAGCTTCATAGACATTATGAGTTACAAGGTTATCATCCACTTGCAATGCAACCACCTTCTCAATAACCTTCTCCAGAAAGGGAAGATTAGAGACAGGTTGGTAATTAGCTGGATCGTCAAGATCGACCACCTCCTTTAGGGGGATCTGAAAAGGAGGGCGAAGGAAGAAAGGGAACTGAGGATAGCTGAGGGTGTGATGGAAAGGAAAAGGCCTTCCTTACACATATTAAAGAGAAGAAAAATAACAAGGAGAGTGAGAGAGATGGGGAGGCACTCATTGACTGTGATAGCAGTCTACAGGATGGGCACAGAGGGAATTGAGCTTGGGACAGTGTTAAGGTATCAGGAACTTAAATTGCTATGGACACTTAGAGTGAATAAGTCTCCAGGCCCAGATGGTTACACCCCAGAGTGCTGTGGGAACTGGGGCAGGAACTTTCATGACCTTTCATGGTCTTCTTCAACAATTCCCTGGAGACTGGGTCCCAGTGGATTAAAGTAAGGTAGATGTACCCCCCACCCCACACAACAGTGGGAGCATGGAGTACCCTGGAAACTATAGACCAGTTATTTTGAGATCTATAGTGGGAAAACTCCTGGAGACCATCATCAAAGGGCATCCAGCTGAATTTTAGGAAGAGAATGGCTCCATGACAGGAGAAAGCATGACTTTGTGAAGGGACTGGGAAGGCCACTGCAGATGACCCTGATTTAATTCTTTGACTCTGTTCCATGAACAGAGAACAAAATCCAGGCAGTCAAAGTGCTGTATCTATATTTCACTAAGGCTTTTGATTCAGTACCTCACAGCTGGCTTATCAAAAAGCTGGGAGAGTTAGAGGTTGAGGCAAAGTTAATGAGGAGGGTATCAAACTGCTTTGCAGATGGACAGAGATAGTGATTGTAAGTGAGGAACATTGAGAAGTCAGGGAGGTCACAAATGGGATATCACAGGGGTCAATGCTGGGACCAGTACTGTTTAATATGTCAATCTATGATGTAGGGGAAGGGGTCAAAGAAAACATTTGCCTCTTTGCAGATGACATGAAACTCTGACACATCAGACTCCCAGGATGGGGTCAGGGATACGAAGAGGGATATAGATATGTTGGAGGGGTGACCCAGGGTATGGCAACTGAAGTTTAATTCAAAGAAGAACAAAATTATGTACATTGACAAGGGTAATTGAAGCTGGGTTATTGGTTAGGGGAGAAGAAAAATCTGTCTTATCGCTGAGGAAAACAAGTTGGAGTAATCATTAGTGATTACCTCCCATCAACAACCCAGTGTACCAGACAACTGGTGAAGGTAATCAGGAAGCTGGGATGTATAGGGAGAGTGTTGTAAAGTAGAAGAATATGACCCTCTGTGAATAGTGAGTGAGGCCACATCCAGAGTACTGCATCCAATTCTGGAGCCCACACCTAAAAAAAGATAATAACCAATTATACTATGCCAAGAGAGAATGCTATCATCTGATTGGTCAGGCTGTGACTGGACCCGTGATATTATTCCAGTACAACATCATGGGTCTAGTCCCAGCCCTCTGATGACCACATCAACTGTTAAAGAAATCACTGCACGCATGCCGTGGTCCGCTTCAGCATCCCACTTCTCTTTTTCCCCACTCGCAGCTTAGTACCCACTCACAGTTACAACCACACTGGCACAACGCTGCACCCCCACCCCACACCCCGTATTCCCCCACAAAAACATCTTGTAATGAGAAAAAAGCTGTTATGTAAAAACGGCATTTTCATCAGATTCGGAGGTCGCGCGAGCACTTTGAAACAGCCGCTCGTCACTCAGTGCGCAGACCACCCAGTTCCTCATAGAAACAGTCACTCTGCTGGGGAAAATTAAAACAATTCAAACAAAGCCGATTTGAAATAGCGCGCAATACAAGAAGTAGGATCGTGGTTCCAAACTTTGTGGCTTTCACATACTTAATTAAACAATATTATACACGGTCACCTTCAGCCAATCCACGAAGTACAGCAGGACCAGGACCAGCTCAAAGAAACACAACTAAGTACTTCCCTTGTTTGTTTGTTTTTTGTTGGGGGGGTCTCAATAAACAAATCCAGAGAATCACAGCACAAGGACACGCTGAAAATGGAATACACACAACTATATAACTGCAGCACCACCTGCTGGACAACACAGATACTAAGGATTTTTTTGCCAATAGGTATACCTCCACTAGCAAAAAAACTAAGAAAAAAAGTATTTTAAACATACTTTTCACATTTTCATATTCTTAAAAACACAGTGAGCCATTGTATAATAGCAATAATGCACTCTAGGGTGTGTGTTGTGCTGGGATAATGTCACTTCTGGGGTGATTAGCCGCATTCGGCCTGCGGCCTCATGCCTAATCACCCCAGGCATGATGTTATTCCAGCACAACACACACCCTGTCATGCATTATTGCTAAATAAAATATGTCCAAATGTGGGCTACAAAGATGATACAGTGTCAACAAGATATATCATATGAGGAGCATTTAGCCCACCTGAACATGTATTCGCTGGAGGCCAGGAGAGGGACAACATGATAGAAACCTGTAAGTACCTAAAAGGCATGAACAGAGTAGAGTGTCATAACCTGTTTAAGCACAGTATGGGATTAGCAACTAGGGGACACAAATATAAGCTGGTGAGGGGGGAGCAGATTCAGGATGGACATAAGAAAGTACTTCATCACAGAAAGGGTGGTGGATAGATAGAACAGTTTTCCAAGAAAGGTGATAAACACCAAGACAGTGAAGGTTTCTAGAGAGCATAGCATTGTCATAATAGATTGGTTAAAACTAAAACTGTGAAGGGAGCAGAGAGTTGGAGGAAAGCAATAAACAAAAAATAGGCATTCTACTTAGGTGCAGTGAAGTGTAGGTTGATATGGCACAAGTAGGAAATGGACAAACAATATGTATTATGAGTCTTTTTCTGGTGCCTTTCTACATTTCTAGGTGTTTCCTCCATGCTAAATAACATGGTTTGTCTTCTCAAAGTAACCAGGTGACAGGATCATTTGGTGTTGTGTCCATGAACATTTAGTCATTGGTCTGGCATTAGAGATGACAACAAGGGTACACATTGTCATTGACTGCAATACTGTTTTCCTATGCTGCAGATCCCTGTCCACTGGGAAGTTAACTGAGAACTCCCATAACTTATTTCATACTGCCCTTGGTTCTTCTTATGTGTTACAAAGGACACCACCTAATCGATGATATCTGTGGTCATCAAGCTGAGTAGAAAAATGTAATTACCTTGACCTCATTTCACTTTCCTCTTCAACTAAACAGGAAAGCCATGATGAGATTTGGATAGAAACATAGAAACAAAGAAAATGACAGCAGAAGGAGACCGAAGGTCCATCTAGTCTGCCCAGAAGTTTCCAAGACCTACTACAGGTCCTGGGATCTAGCCCATACCTGACTTTTGTCTCTTCCTGCTACCATGGTTTCCACCTGAACTTTTACTCTGTCCCACCCCTGCTTGAAAGCTGCCATGATCCTCTCACCTACCAACTCAGTGGGTAGACTATCCCACAGTTCCATGGCTCCTTCCGTAAAGTAATACTTCCTTAGATCCCTCCTGAAGATCCTACCCCATAGCTTCCGCTCATGTCCTCTAGTGGTTGAGCTGGTGACCCTGTTGAATAATCCTGAGTAGGGCGCCTTGTTTATCCTTCTCAAGAACTTGAACATCTCAAACTTTTGGCATACTCACAAAAAATGCCACCTCCAATCCACAGACTATTGTTTTACTTGCACTTGGAGGACTGGCACAAAAGTGAAGGAGTAGCAAAGACAGGGACCAAAAGGGGATTCACACTATCTCAAATTCTACATTTTCCTGAAATTGATCAGTCCTGGCCTTTGTTCTGTGGCCAGTAACAGTCATTTTTGTAAAACAACAATTTCCCACTGAGTTGGGGTACAGCATCCCATGCAATAGTGCAGCAGACGCAGTAAACTTCTGTTCAAGGCCAACAGAAACTGAGCTGCATCACTGAAGTAACATGACACACTCAGAAGAATGTCAGGAGGGGAGATGCCACTGAGAGGAACAAAACCAACTTCTAGTCAACCTAGCAGCAATACTAATGATAACTGCAGTGGTGAATGTATGCAGTATGTAACTCCTTCGCCAACTGTGGGCATTTACAAACTCTTTCACACCACCGATTCCTCCTTTTGGACTGTCATTTGAGGATAAGTTGGGCACCAGAATCACCATAGTGCAGCTTGGGAGAGTATCTGTTTAACAACCCTGCAAGTTGGCTGTTGCTACATAAAATCTCAGTTCTTTTTTTATCATATCACAGTTTTCGCCCCTGCAGCCACTGATCTGCCTTCATAATCCAGCTGCAGCTCCAACCCCACCACTGACCCTGAAATTGCACACCCAGCTGGCATATGCAACTACACCTTCGAGAAGGGGCACCACCCCATTGCCCCCGTGCCAGGCGAGGATCCAATACCGGCACGCACCTGTCCAGGCATCATCGGCCAATGCAGTAGCCACCATCAAGCTACCATGGTCTGTGCTGCCATTTTCCATGTTCTAGTAGCCCCTGGAGTGCGAGCGTGCAATGACATCATGGCATTTACCTGCCAACGTCTGCCACACTCCATACTACTGCATTGACTCTGGCAGTGCCCCCGGTCATCACCAGGGGCCACTGCAGAGCGGTGGCACCCCAGATCCCTTCCCGGAGATAGGAGAGCAGTCCCCCAGACTCTCAATCCTACCCCTCCACCAAACCCTGATGGGCCAGGCTCACGTCCACACCTGGGTCGCCGGCATGGCACAACGTGTGGCGTCCAGCACCTCAACCCTCAGCGCCATCGGGCCAGCCAAATCTCAGTTCTTTAGCCTGCCTTGAACATTGCCAGGAAAAGCTAGCAAGTCTGCACCATTCAGGAACTCCAGTATTAAAGAATAGCTTGCATGTAGACTTGCTCCAACTCAGGACAAGGCAATCATGAATACATGAGGGTCAATGAGGCTATGAGTTCTCTGGACTATAAAATGGACTTGCTCTCCCCAATTTTTTAGGGGTGTCCCCCACCTTTTTTAGATACCCCCCAGCTTTTAAGGTCCTCCAGCTAGGATCCATGTCATATAGTTCCCTAATTCTGTTCTGGCTTGTTTCCTATACCACATCAAGTACTTTATATGTTTCATTGTTGTTTGCCTTGTATAACTTTCAGTGTTGATTAGGTTGCATATGAAATCCTATTATGGCTAGATGGTATTTGCTGTTCTTGTTTTTCTTGTTGTATGACTTGAAATCTTTTAAATAAAAACAATTGGTTGCATAAAAAAAATAAAAAGAACCCAGCTTTTGTGCTGCTGCTGTTTTCTATCACTCTTCTGAGTTCACTAGTTATCACTGATCTAGACCCTCAGGCTTTAGACCTACTTGCCTGGGGTTGAAGTGAAATTGGGAAAGTCTACTCTTGAGGAGAGATATCTTTGACTTTGATCACCTTTGCGCTGCAGGCTAGGTGGATTGCTGAACCATATAGAAGTTAAACTTTAATTCCTTCTACCACTACTACCACAGTTGTTTCTATGACAAAAACCTGGGAGCATCTACAATAAGCATTTGCATTGCATTCCTCATGGCGAGTGTTCCAGAACCATTAGGCCTATCTATGGAAGGCCCTCAGCTCTGCTAATGACCCAGCTAGGTACATCCAAGGGTGAACAGTCTCTGCTGGTAACCACCACTATGTCCACAGTGGACCTGAATGCTACTGGCTCTTCATTGTCATAGTGATTGACTCAGGTGGGAGAGTTTTGGAGCTCTACCATAGTCTCATTGGAAGGAGATAGTGATCACTGGGCATCACTTCACCAGAGGTAATTAAAACTTGAAAGGAGTGAGGACACCAACAGTGACCAATGTTCCATCCACCATCATGACTAGCCATGCAGAGATGACCATTGACCACTTGTCCATTCCAGTTGGTGGAGCACAAATAATTTGGAGTTCAGGTTCCAAAGAGATTTTCATTGTTTTTTATTAGAGGGACATGAGGAAACCAGAACCCTCCTTTCCAGTCACCTTTTCTGTTACTTTTGAGTAACTCTTTGTAATAAAAAGTGAGTGCTTGCCAGTGGGCTCCTACTTATTGCTATCCAATGTTCATTACAGGTGAGGTAACCACTGCAGAAAGAAAAGAGATCTCCCTTTCATGGCCTTTGGGGTAAAGTCGGTTGCACCTGCTGAGTGGGGACTAAGTACTACTGGGGAAGGGCCTGCAGGCTAATGGTGTTTATAGTATATAGACATATAGTTGTCTATATCATCGATTGATAAGTACCCCTTTTCCATTTTTCCCTTATACACCTTGTCCTTTCAACCCTCGCTGCTAGTAAAAGTGCAATTGTTTGTTATATGGCTGTGTTGTGTCAGGTACTATAAAAACAAAATCCTGTGGGGTAGAAACGGGAAGCTGTGTGGGAGGTGAGTGGCAGTAAAGGTACAGTGTTTCCCAGGGAATATAGTATGTGTGTATCCTAGGTCCACCTTATCTCTACTTCTTGTGCAGGAACTGTATCATTTTAATTCAAATGAACCCTATGCTGCTTGCAGCCAGAGGAAGAGCCCCCAAGGGTTCAGGGATGTAAGACAGGCTGCCAAAACTGGATGCCCTGCCACATCTTGGAGACACTGCTGGGATTCAGTTGTACACCATCCTAGTAAACCCCAACAGTAAAGTTGTTTTGCTGATTCACACCAAGTGCATGAGAAGGTGTCACAGCAATTGTTGGAATGGTGTGAAGTGAAGGTCTAGATATCCTCCATGCCCTATTAGTGTATGAGATCTCCAAAGGGATGAGGGAAGATCTACTTAAATCTACTTTGGAGGCCCTTAAACTCATGAGTACTATTGATATTTAGGTTGCACTGTAAATTCTGGAATGAATACCCTATAGATGCTCATCCAGTGGTTAAATTAGAAACATTTAGGTGGAGAAACTCTCACGTCTAGATTTCTAGGTGGTGGAACTGTCATTTGAATTGGTGGAACTTTCCCATAGTAGTCAATAGAGAAAGCTCACGAAGGTGGTGGAACTGTCATACAATTTTAAGAGGTGGTGGACTTCCAGAGGGCTCCTGCCCAATTTAAACCCTGTGCTCATCAAATGTTGAGGGAATGTGAACACACTGAAGGTGCTAACCCCCAGTGGAAGTACATCCTTCAAACTTCTAGTGATGTACAGTATGATACATCCAACTATATTGGGTCAGCAGCAGTCAGATCTTCTGAATTTGCTGTTAAATTCTGTGCTGTTATGGAAGTGGAAGGAGAAGGAGAAGGGAAAAGGGAAGGGGAAGGTGAAGGGAAAGGTGAAGAGGAAGGGAAGGGGAAGTAGAAGGGGAAGGGGAAGAAAACCTCATCAAGATGTGAAAGCTGTTTTGCAACTTGATAGTGTAGCCCCAGTGGCACCCCTGAATGAGAACCCAACTAGCATCCATCATATGGATTAGAGTCCTACTAATGTTTATGTATCTTTTCTGGTAGGAACCTATCCACAACGAGAAATATTATTTTGTGACATGTGTGGATCAAGTAGACTCCATGATGATCAAATCGTAATGCTTGGATGCTAAGTTATAAGACTCAGTGGACAACTTGCATGGGCCTGCCTTAGATATCATCCACACCACTCAGGATTACTTGCCCTATTACCACTGTTGAGGAATATTTGCATACCACGGAAGGGGTCCTTGGCAGTCTTTTGTTGGGGAGGACTTTTATTTGAAGTGTAAACCTTACCCACCAGAGAAGAGGGGAATGGCTCTCAGAAAACCTTGCTCACGTTGAATGATTGCCATGCCGAGTTGTAAACTGGAAAAATGTGACTATGGATCAGGTAGACAGGGTGAGCCTGGAACAGGTCATCTGCAGGGCAAGTGCATACTAATAACATTCTGCTCGCTCTTCAGAGAGTGTACACTTCACTGGTAGGGCTGCATCTAGAGTATGGAGTATGGAGTTCAGTACTGGTGCCCACACCTCAAAAAGGACATTAACCTGCTGGAAAAGGCCAGAGGAGGGCTACAAAGATATAGCTGGTCAGCAGGGCAAGGCATATGAGGAGAGGTTAAGGGCACTGAACATGTACTCCCTGTAGAGAGAAGAAAGAGAGAGGGGACATGATTGGGACCTTCAAGTACTTGAAAGGGATAAATAAGGTTGATAAGGAGAGTCTATTTAAGCTGAGTGGCAACCATAACACAAGGGGGCACAGTCTTAGGCTGGAGGGTGGGAGATCAGGAAGCACTTCTTCACAGAGAGGGTGGTGGACACTTGGAATGCGCTGCCAGTAGAGGTAATCTCATTGAAGACAGTGGGCAGCTGTAAGAGAGGCTGGGACAGGTATAGGGGGAGGGTAAGGGTCATGGGTAGGGAGGATGGAAGGAATGGGGAGAGGGGGCAGGGACAGTAGCTCAAGCTGTGGACCCTGCAACACGAGCAGACTTGATAGACCAAATGGCCTTCTTCTGCTGGCTTTTTCATATGTTCAAATGTTCGTATGATTGTAGGCTCACAAATGCTTACTGGATGATGTGGTAGTATGCCAGTATTTTTATTCCAATAAAGGTGCTCAGTGTGCAGTAAACAAACACAGCAACAATACTCAGTGGCTACCAGCTGTATTTGTTTCACTGCATACTGAGTACTATTCTTGGAATAAAGATCATGCTACCACATCATTCAGTAAATTATTGCAAGCCTACAACCCTGTGTGTACACTCTTATTTTGATATGGAATTGTGTGGGAGGCTAGAATTGCCTCACATGAGGACCTACATCCATTCCTAAGCTGGAAACCTAAATGGCTGATCAGCAGTTAAAGATCACTTTCTCTGCCCTGCCAGCCAGAAAAAGTTCTTCTCCTGAAGGCAAATACTATATAGGCCAGCCAACTTTAATAAGAGAAAGGACTCCTAAGTAGTGAGTATTCTGTTATTAGTGTGGGGATAAGGGACACTATTTGACTGCCTGCAACGCGCCCAAACACCTTGCTATGGTGTTGCAGCAGTTCAACTGCATTCATGCTGAGCAGGGAAATGCCAGGGGAGCTCAGTGAAGGAGTGACCTGGGCCTCCAAAACTGCATAACTCCACCTGTTAGACAGATTCCTGGGCTCTGCCTCAAAGTTCAGTGCTAAAAGAATTAGTGGGACCTGGAGCAGATATCACTTTTAACATTGATGGGAAACCATGCCAAGTACTCTTGGACAATGACTACAGTTAATCAGCTTATGCTACAGTTTCTACTCATTTTAAGCATTTGTTACTGGTTTAATTGGAGGGTTTGTCCATGTAGGGAGTTAGCATGATTCCTTACTGCTATGATGGATATATAGGCTGGCAGGGTGGTGCTGAGGGTTGAGGCACTGGACGCCACACCTCACGCCACACCAGTGACCCGAGTTTGGGAGTGAGCTCGGGTGCTGGGAGTCAGCTGGGAAGGGAGATAAATGAGCATCCGATGGGCTGTTCTCCTGTTCTCTCCCGGGGGAGGGCAATGAGTTGTCCAGCATCCCAACGACCCCTGTTGGAGACTGCAAGTGCTGCAGGATGTGGACCACACATCGGGGTCAGTGTGGCAGATGCCGGCAGGGTTGCCATGTACCATGGCGTCAGGGGAACATCACTCTGGGGGGGGTAACTCAGGGACATTACGAAAAATTCCCCTCCAGCCCAGACAGATGACGGCCCTCCCAGTGCCGCTCCCCCTCACGCCCAATGCTGGTTCCCTTCCTCTGCCCCTTCGGTGTCCTCAGACCCATAGCCCACCTGGGGCTTGGGAAGAAAATAATGACTTTGAAGAAGGCAGGGTCCACAGTGGGTGGTAGAGTGGATCAGGCAAGTAGAGTGGCCAGAGAGTGTTCCGGAGCTGGAGAGAGGAAACACAGTTGAGAAAAATAAATGATGGATATATAGTTACATTTATGGAATTTCCAACTGAGGTTGCAGGAACACCACAGAACACAGAAACTTTGACCTGTGTCTGTCCAATCCACCTATGTAGAAGAATACATCATTTCTCATAAGTACCAACAGTGACATGTTTCTTTGCCTGGCTTCACTGTGCTGAGACAAGAAGAGCAAGCGTAATCACATCAGGTACACCGATATACTGATCTCCCAAGATCAGTTCCATAAAAAATGAATTTGGACGGGAATTAAGTCTGGAATAATGGGATTAGTTAGGCATGAGGAAAGAAAAGAAGATGGCCCAATGGCGTGGAGGGCTGATGCACCAAGCCTCACCTGTCACCATCCTAGTGACCTGGGGTAGGGAGTGAACTTGGGGCATTGGGGGTCAGCCAGGGAGAGGAGGATCAAGCTTCCAGAGGACAGCTCTCCTTCTCTGAAGGGAGGACACCAGCCCTGGCTTTCACTTGACCACTAGCGGTGGCTGGGGATAGAGGCAGCTGGGACCACAACATGGGGAATGGAGGAGCAGTGGCAGTTGATGTCCTATGCACAGGACCATGCATAGGCACATCTGGATGGCATTGCACATCCACTGCAAGGAAATGCGGAAAATGGCCAGCGGCGGGGCAATATGATAAAGACCCCTCACAGCCTTCGCACACAGCTACAGGGCCCTCTCCTGGACACCAGATCCATTTGGTCATCAGGTGGAAGCCACTGACCCCTGACAAGGGGGGCAAGCCATGGAGGAAGACCAGGATTGAGGTAAGTCCCTGGGACACCAGATGACGGGGCTGGGGGGCAGTGGAAGGAGCAGCCCCACCCCAGCAGGGGGAAAAGAACTGTCTATACCCCCACAAGCATAATGTGCTGTGACTAGAGGGATGCAGTTCACCCAATCCAGAGAGAGTCCTGCCTTGATAATGGACACCTCTGAAGTTAGTAACGACTGGACCAATAGACATTTGGTCCAGCAAGAAGTGTTCCTGAGGAACTGAGGTGCTGACAGCTGGAGAGGGGTGGTTCAGTTAAAGAATGAGTACAAAACAATGAATTGTTTTTAGCACAAGTGGTGGCTCCCAGGACTGGTGGTGTTTACAGCAAAAACAACATCCGAGAAGCACAGGAGCTGGTCACAGACGCACACACACACACACACACACACACACACACTCACTCACTAGCACAAGGACAAAGCAATGAGAGGGTTCCAATGCCCAAACAAGTAATTTATTTCATACTATATAGTATTCAGTATTACAATTAGAGATGCAGCAAAGTTTTAATTCATTGGCAAAGTGAACCTGAAGTGGTCCACTTCGAATTTACGTATCACTGCTCAAAATTTCCATTAAAAAGTCAAAATTCACCTTACTTTGCATTGTCCACTTCGAGTTCCATTTTGATGAGGTGAAGTCATTAAGAAACATACTACTGATCACTTGCCTGACTGTCATCTGCAGGTCTGCAGGTCTGCAGGTCACATGATTAAGCAAGGCAGTTAAATAGGCAGGAAGTCAGTGTTTTGCTTTCACTTTCTCTTGCAGAAAGAGCTGGCATACTGTGTTGTTTAGTTTGTCAAAGCTGATTGTTTGTGATTGTGATTTTTCAGCATTTAAACCTTTTTTATTTAGTTATTGTAGTAGTTCAGGACGTTTTAATTAATTAGAATTTTTTTGTGTGTGTTAAAAAGGATTTATTTTTGGTTACTAATGTGGCTGAGGGTGAACGCCCAACTACGGCATTAGCTCCTCTTTGGTGCCAAGTCCACAGTGCCATGTGCCTGCTCTTCAGATTAGTATGCTGGCCCCCAGTGCCCAAATGGCTGTCCTTTTTGCCATGCTTCACACATGCTTGGCAAAGCTGGGAGATTGCCGCTGTTTCATCACTGCCATCTTGTACAAAAAAAATCCCAAGCTAGGGATTTGGATGCCCTACTCTTCACATGTCACTGCTGGTGCTGCATATGGAACTACACTTTTGTTGGCGATGAAATAGGGGGTGTACTGCATGATTTCTGGTGTTGTGCACCCTTGAACTTTGACTGAGCATCAGAATCTATGACTATTAAATCAGGCTCAGCAACAGACACATTTACATCCAAACTTTGAAAAGGGGGGGGATTGACTAACAGACTGTTTACAAACAGACATCTTCACTTTCTTTTTGTCCAGTTCCCAAATGGGGTTGCTAGCATCATCATCATAATCATCAACCACAAATTCAGTTTGAATGCTGTCCTCCTGTAGAGATATTCCAACCACAGACTCAACACTATCATCCACACTTTTTTCATCAACATCTGAAGGTTTGGATGGCCTAGCATCAAGATCTGTGGAAACATAAGACTGTAAGTCATCAGCATGATCAGAATCATGTTCAACTACTGTGGGGGGTGGGACATCAACTGCATTCAAGTCTGCAGATTCAACCACATTTTCCCCACCTGATAAGTTTAACAGGGTTGAACTTGTAGCAATACTCATGCTTTTATTAACCATTCCCTCACTAACTTTACTACCAGCAGGGACAACAGCATCTCCAACCAGCATTGAAGTGACTGATTTCACTGTGAAAAAGAGAGAAATCCCTTTACTTGCACTAACTATTAACTTTCCCTTCTGCTGCATACTACCACAGACATGGCCACGACCACTCTTAGCACTGCTAGACTTGTTAGCCCCGATGAACCTGCCTCATCATCACAACTTCCACTGCTAATAGTTTTCTTGGCAGCAGGACCACAGCCAGAAATACCTTTGCCTGACCGTCTCTTCACAGGCATTTTTTAAGGTTACACAGAAAATTAACAGCAACTTTATATTTCTGCACTTTTGGGAGGATGGGAAGCAGAACCCTAAAACCAGCTGCACAGGCACAATACAAGATCTGTCCCGGAATCCTTAACCAGTTTTCCAAAATCCGACTGTCAAAAAACAATACCTTGTTTAGATGAGGGGGTGGACAGCAGTAGTTACCTACACAGAAGCAGGGAAAATATTGCAGACAGGCTGAGAAATTCAGAGTACTGCATTTGCAGTGCCACAATAAAATGTGTGTCAATTGACAGCAAGCACACAGATTAAAAGTTAGGCACAGAAACTTGAACTGTTCAGTGAAGTACAACACAGTCTTTCAAAATGGCTGAAAAAATGCCCAGCAAACAGAAAAAACTTAGTAACTATTAAGTGAAGTTTTCCTGTGTGTACCTTGACACAAAAATAATAAAACACTAGCCAACAACACTTGGAAAAACTGCCTTTCTCATTAATCCCCCTTCTACACCACAGTTCTGCCCTTCCCCTGAAGCATACTTCTACGGTGTCTCCCAGTACAGACACTGAATCCACCAAAACTCAATAAATGCTCAATGATTTAACCACATAAGCATTTATTAAAATCAATCTACTGAATTTTGACACAAGATTTTGTGGCAGAAAGGCATTTTTAAAGGTTTTTTGAGGATTTGAATCTCAGAGCTCTGAGAGCAAACAGTCTCCAGCTTTCCACTATACCCACTATGATGAACTGAGGCTGTGCAAGACAATATAGAGCCCATGTCACCTTACATCCCATGATTCACTGCAAAATTCACCGTAAAGAGAACAAAAACAAGGTGAAGTAATGCAAGGCCCATATTGAACAATGTGAACTTTGTGTTACTTTGAGATGCCAGTAATTATCTTTGATTTTGCGGAGTATTATGCAAAATTCGGGTTCTATGTGAAATACTACGCATAGCGAATTTTAGGCACTTTGCTCACCTCTAATTACAATAAAAAGCAAGACAACAGCAATAGAAAATTGACCTCCCCACAGCACCATCACTTTGTGTGGCTTTCAGAATTTTTCAAGACAAGAGAGTCACACAAAATGTCAAAACATCACCACAATAGGGAAATCCATATTCTACTGCTGCTGCCTCATTTTTATGGCATGTTATGTTTTTTACGGTGTGATGAGACTCTCTCATTCTTAGGTTCTTGAGCCAAAGTGAGTGCTTGTCCATGAAATTGCTATCGGTTTGTAAGGGAAGACTCTTAGCTCATACGTATGCTGCCAATATGGTGACCTCTGTGATGCCAAATCTGAATCAGCTACTGAAACTTACCCCACCTTATTGAACTTTGAAGACTTCCCTAGGCCAGAGGTCTATAAATGACATTTGAGCCTGAAGCTCCGCAGGGTGACGCAAATGTTTTTACTGAATGAGTGGAAAGCAGGCTACACCAAGGAAAAGGAGCACCACCTATGACTGAGGGATGAGCATCTCTTCTGAGAAAGGCCTCAACACCTTGTACCTGCTGACTTAGAGGATGTTCGGTGACACCTACAAGACATGCTTGCTGCTGGGCTTTTAAGGGTATCATGGAGCCCTTACACATCACCAGTAGTGGAGGTAATGAAGAAGAAGAATAGAGGGGTCCATATGTGCACAGACTACTACACCATGAACAGATATACCATACTGGATCAGTATATAAAGAAGATTGCGGAAGGTGCTATAGCCAGCTTGACCATAGAAGATGGTTTTCAGGACTTGATTTTAGAACTGGTTATCATCAAATAAGAATGGCTGAAAAGGACAAAGGAAAAAAATGACTCAATTTGTCCTTTTGGATTTTAGCAGTAGCAGAGGATGCCTCAGGGTATCCCTGGAGCTCCACCGACATTCCAGATACTCATGGAATAAGATGTGGGTGACATGAACTTATTGCAAGTAATGGTCTACCTTGATTATTTCATTGGAAGAATATGAGGTGAGCTTTGTGATGGTACTGGATTATCTAGAAGATTATGGTTTAAAAATGTCTGTTGATAAATACCAATTCTACCAATCATCTGAAAAACATGTAGACCCCATTGCTTCCACTGATGGAGTGCAGTTTGCTCTATTCAAAGTCCAGGCCTTGTCCAATATCTTTATCTAAATGTGTAGCTGGGTTGAAGATTCGTCTTCTCCACCCATATTGATGCCATCCACAGGATGTTCTGCCCCAAACTTTGTGTTATTGCCTACCACTCCCAGTCTGCCATGAAACAATCACCAAGATGGCGATACCAGTGTGGACTATGCAGACTTGGGCAATGGGACTGCCCCTTCCTCCTATCTTGTCATATTGGGTACTCATTGCAATGTGTTTTGCCACTTTGCTGCCAATGCTGCTAATGCTGCTTTTCATACCCATCACTGCTCCCTATACACTAACCTCACAATACAACCTCTTGCGTCCCATTACATCATTCACAGTCTGTGTGTCATTCATTTCTAAATACTGGTTCTTGTCTCTCCCTCCTTACATCTCCTCTCTCCTTTCTCCCAGCCTCTCCTCATCTTATGCACTTCACCTCAGGGACTCTCACATTTTCTTCATCCCTTACTCCACATCTAGTGCTGCGCAATCTTATTTCTTCTCTCATCATCACACAATTTGGAACACCCTTTCCCTATATTTCTCTCAAACATCAGCTCAGACTTCTCTATGCCCTATCTTGCTCTTGCTCTGGCCTCAGATAGTCTTTCCTTGACATCACATCACCCTAATTTATTCCTGCTGCATTCCTATCTGTCCTAGCATGGTTTATTCCTATTCCCCCCACCTCTCACCTGATTTCATCTCAACCTATTAGTAATATTTTTTGTACGCCAAGCCATTCCCCCTGCTTTATATCTCTGTACACTGTTTCTTTGTAAATACTTATTAATAATGTAAATTTTTGATTGACTACTAAATTCTGTTTGCTATAGCCTATATACTGCTGTTTATTAACCTTGTTAGTTCATGTTGCCTGTACCGTGTGTTGTTTTATGTACATTGACAGTGCTTTATCATTGAATATAATTGTTCTTTCTAGTCCACTTCCCATGGTCACATCTGGAAATGAGCCTTGCCTCAGTATGCCTTTTCTGGATACCAACTTGCAATAGATAAATAAATAAATTGTTCACTTGGCCACGACCAAATGGCTGGAGAATCCAACAATTTTGTTTTGGATTTTGTGGATACTAACGATGATTTATACAGGATTTTTCCAGATTCATGTGGTTTTAACCATGGAGTATCTGTAAACTCAGTGCTTTAGCCCAACCTCTGAAAAGAGCCCCCCTTCCCAAAGTATACTACAAAATTACCCATTCTTTTGAATCTTGCTTGATTGCTGAGTGCAAGACCGACTTTAAAGAAAGTATCAAGAGACTTGCAAGTATCTGTTTTGGCTTCCACAAACAATATAGGACGTTATGTCCTACACAACGATGGCTGCATGAACTTTGCCCACTGGCATACACCAGCCAGTGTCTCACTACATCTGAAAAGAACCCTCTGGTTCATAAATCAGAATTTCTGGCACTCTAATGGGTGGTGATTAATTCCATGATTACCTAAAGCAGACTCAGCCAGGATGCAGCACAGTAACAGACAGCTCACAAATTCCTACATGACAAAAGGGCTTAATTGCCATTGAATTGCATTATTACCTACAGTATACTACAGCACTCTGCAGAAATACTGCAAGGTGCTGCACTGCATCGTGGTTGACTCCATTGTATATGGAGCTATGTTTCTGGTAACACCTTACAAAAATCTGCTCACCTATGTGAACATGACAGCCACACTTGTCACCACTGGGTATTGATAGTTATCTGCCCTTTCAACACATAACTTCAGCTTAGAATATCAGACATGCTTAAATAATGTTGATGCTGATGCCTTGTCTCAGCACCCACATGACAACACTAAGGGATATTTCACCTGTTTTTAGTCAGTTGTGGTGAAAGCCCATTGTCTGAAGTTTTTACCTGTGGAAGAGATGACTGCTTCAAATTACAATCAAGTTGTTGACTTTTTGGGAGTGTCATCTGGTGCTTTTCCTGACTCCTATGCTAGGTTTCCAGGCCTGGATTTGTTATTGTTTCCTCAAACCAGTCATCAGGACCTGAAGCTAGCACAATAAAAGGACCCTGGACTCCAGCATGCTGGTTGCTTGGGAAAAAGGACTGAATGCTGACCAGGCCCCTCTTGATCATTATGAGGTCCCTCTGATGTTACGGGAGTGGGATAAGCTATCCCTCAGGGATGGCCTTTTGATATGCACCACCAAAAAACAAACCCCATTTCCCTAAAAAATTGGTTCTCCTGGAATGTATTGCAAAGTTGTACTCAAAACCTTTCATGACAACATAGGTCATATATGATTTGGTCAAACACTTGATTTGCTGAGAACTCAAGTCTTCTGTTCTCATTTACCTATGGATGTAGAAAAGCACTGTAAATGGTGTGCTCATTGCATTCAGCGCAAGACTTTTACCAAGCACACTACTCAGCTGGACAACATCACTACCAGAGGCCTCTTAGAACTGGTTTGCATTGACTTTCTTGTAGAGTCTAAGAACATCAGTAACATCTTAATTATTATTGATCATAACACCTACCTTAAAACATAGAAACAGAATTTGTTGGCAGAAAAGGACTGCTTGACCCACCCAGTCTGCCAGATGTTCCCTGCCTAATCTGTTTCCACAGACCCTAACTGGTTTCCCAAGACCTGGCCTCCTGTCTACCTCTTTTCCAGTATATGCCTATGTTTATCCCATGCATGCTTGAAGCCCCTATTGTTTTCACCTACACCACTTCTGCTGACTGTCCATTCTAGGTACCTTCCATCCTTTCAGTAAAGACATATTTCTTCACAGCTCACTTAAACTCCCCCCTCCAACTTCCTTACATGCCCCCTTGTCCTGGTGCTCTTACTCATTTGAAAGAGACTCTGCTCCTCACCCTATTCATTCATGTGAGATACCTGTAGGTCTTTGGCATGTCATCTCTTGCTCTTCTCTCTTCCAGGGTGTACATGTTGAGATCCCTTAGTCTCACCTCAAGGGCACCTCATGCAACACATGCACCATTTAGTTGTCCTACTCTGAACTGCCTCCACCCAGTCTATGTCCTTTCTGAGGTGAAACCTCCCAAACTGTATAAAGTATTATAGGTGGAGTCTTACCAGCAAGCAATACAGTGGTAACATCACTTCTCTCCTACTGCTGGAGATACCCCTCTATATTCACCCCAGTATCCTGTGTGTCTGATGTGCCTGTGTGTCTGCCAAAAACAGAGGGACAGGGGGCAGACACCTTGTTTCTGGCTGCTCATGTTTGAACAAAACAAAAAACATCTATTTTCTGCGCCTATTTAGACTAAGGGGAGAGAGTGTTCTAGCACAGGAAGTCTACTTGGAGTTGTAGTTCTCCAAAGGTGTTATGGAGAACTACAGCTTATTCTTAATTGCTGATTTTACTGGAACTCAGCCTAGCTAACAAATGCTAGGTCTTTTTAGACTGATGTAGGGGTTGGAATTACTTTTTTAGTCAAGTAAGGCTGTTTTTGGCTTTATTTGTGACCGCGACCCTTGCTGACACTTTCAGGTTGTGGCACATTTAAATCGAGTGAGAGAGCGAGCGCCAGTACCTGTGTGTCTGTTGAGTCTGTGTGTCTGCCAAAAGCAGAGGGACAGGGGGCAGACACTTTTTTTCTGGCTGCTCATTTTTGATCAAACCAAAAAACATATATTTTCTGTGCCTATTTAGACTGAGATGAGTGAGTGAGTGATCTAGCACTGGAAGTCTACTGGGAGTTGTAGTTCTCCAAAAGTGTTATGTAAAACTATGATTTGTTCTTAATTGCTGATTTTACTGGGACTCAGCCTAGCTAACAAATGCTAGGTCTTTTTAGACTGCTGTAGGGGTTGGAATATTTGGTCCACTAAGGCTATTTTTGGCTTTATTTGTGACTGCAGCCCTTGTTGACACTTCTGGGTCATGGCACATTTAAATTGAGTGAGGGAGCAAGTGCAGCATGCTTTGGCATGCACAGAGACACGCACATCTCTGCACATGTGTTTAAGCATGTTTAGCGGGGTAGCAGGAGCTGGAGCCACACCATTTGACTTGGAACTGTAAGACTCCTTTTCCTTTGTACCTTATTAATATAATATTTTTTGTATACACTGTGTGTTAATACATGATATGCTGAAATGGATAATTTTATTGTAACACTCAAAAGTGGAGAGCTTGGTATAAAATGTAGGGAGTGTGGAAAATTTAGTTTAGAACCTAATACTGGTTTGACTGATTTCACATGTAGGCAATGCTTGGAATTAAAGGAGATAAAACTTAAAGTGGTAGGACTCAAACTAGAACCAAAATGTTTTAAATATATAAGTACAACAGAAGAGGATACGGAAGTACAAAACAGGGACTCAAGTACAAAACAAAGAAGAAGTAGGAGCAGTCTAGAGAAGGGTGAGGATTGGGAATTTCAGGCAGTATCAAACAATGCCAAAAAAGGAAGGAGAGCAATGACTTACAGCATCCCAACATCTAACTCCTTCACCTCTTTACATAACCTGTTAGAAGAGGCAAATGGACAGGCAGACAACTTACTTGAAGGTGTATGGGCTGGAGTCATAGCTAGTGCACCCAAAGATATGGACACTGTAAGGGACATTGAGAGGCATGTGAAGGTAACTACATCACAGGGAGATGGCAATCAGATGCAGGGAGGGGCAGGAAATGAGCTGGTTAATTGTCAAATACAGCATCCTGATCAGGCCATGGAAATAGAAAACACTGCAGACCCCTTCCCCCCAAATGTTAGTAATAAAATATACATAGCTGATGACTTAATAGTGAAATACATGGATGTCTATGCTGCTAAATATTGTAAGGAGACTGTAATGAGTTCATTTCTGCCTGAAGCAATCAGATGTTGCAACACTGCTACCTAAAATAGTGAAAAAGAAGGATGATAGACCCATAGCATTAATTAACACTGGCACTAATGATCTGAAGAATACAAGAGAGGATCAGATAATACTAGAGTATATAAAACTTGAGAAAGTGGTTAATGACTTGCATGGCACCATTATTTTTTCTGAGATTTTACCTGTACCCAGAGCCAGTAATTATATAAATCAGAAAATAATTAGGATGAATAATTGGCTCCAAAGATGGTGCCTGGTGCAGGGGCATCTGTGTATAAAAACTTGGGGAAATTGTTTGGGACGACTATTCTTTGTATAGCAAAGATATCTTGCACCTTAACAGAAAGAGAAATAAGATGCTTGGGCAGATTTTCAGAAAAAATATTGAACATTTTTTTAAACAAGAAATTAAGGGGAGAAGGGGTCTCTCGAGATCTGTTCAGGGTAAGGGTCCTATTGTTCACCAGGAGAGAAAGTCAGTCACCTCAATTGAACCTAAAAAAGAGTTGAATATGTTATTGCTTAATGCCAGAAGTATTAAAAATAAGTTGGGGGAACTTCAATATATAATGAAAAAATATGACACAGACATTTGTGGATTGACTGAAACCTGATTTAAAGATGATAACTGGTTGAAGGGATTTCTGATTACGATTTGTTCTGCAAATGTAGATCAGAAAAGATTGGAGGTGGTGTGGGCTTATTTATAGCAACATCTTTAAAAGCACATGTTTTGGAAACACAGCATAGTGATTACGTTATGGTAGAACAATTATGGACCAAATTTTGTACTGGGAAAAAAATAAATACCCTGGGTTTCTGCTATAGGTCGCCCAACCTGACTGAAACAGAAAACAAGCAGTTTTTGAATATGCTGGATGACAGGATACCAACAGAGAACTGTGTATTAATGGGGGATTTAAATTTCTTCAAAATAAACTGGAATTCACTACAGGGGGAATAGTCAGTTAGAAGAGAAGTTTATAGAAATTTGTTTGAACAATTCACTTGAACAATAGGTTACTGTAAATACAAGAGAAAATAACTTTCTCGGTTTATTGTTTTGTAATATTGAGGGAGCAATAAAAAAATGTAAATATATTGCAACACCTGGGTACTAGCAACCACCATATGGTCACTTGTTCTCTTTCTGAAAAGACAGTTAAAATAAGTGGGAAAACTGATATATGGAACTACAGAAAGGCTGACTACATTAAGATCAAACAGGTATTAGGCAGCTGGAACTGGCAAGAAGATCTGATGCATCAAACCCTAGAAGAAACCTTGGAGAAAATTAATAGCAAATTGCCATATTGTATGCAGGAGTATGTGCCACAAGTTCAGAAATACAGCAATAAGGGTAGGGTGCCAGAATGGTTTAATGAAAAATTATGGAGATTGGCCAAATAAAAATACTAGGGAATTCCAAAAGTATAGAAATAATCCAACACAGGAAAGACTGATTAAGTATAAGGTGCTGGTTGACCAGTGCAAGAAAGCTATATGGAAAGCAAAAAGCAGAGCAGAAGTGAGGTTGGAGACTGACAAGAAAAATAATTACAAACAATTTCACAATGATATTGGTAGTTTAAGAAAGGGTTAGAAACAAATAATCAGTCTAAAAGTTGGGAATGAAATAATTGACAAAGAAAAAGACATGGCTACAGTATTTAACAACCATTTTCTTAGTGTATTTTTAAAACCTGATACCTTATGTTCATTTGTAAATAAATCCTCAAATAGTTTAGGCCAGCTTTCTGAGATCACCACCAAACAAATTCTTGACAAATTAAGAGACCTTGACACACATAAATCCGGAGGCCCTGCTGGTCTGAACCCAATGTTTTTAGTTAATATAGCTGAGGAAAGACCAGGGCCACATTCAGTACTCTAATATTTTGCTAAGAGAAGAAAGAGTGCCTAAGGAATGGAAGATGGCACACATTACTCCTATTTTTTAAGTCGGGGGATAAAGCTATTGTTGACAATTACAGACCAATCAGTATAACATCAGTCTTAGGAAAAATAATGTAGAAGTTCATTAAGGAATACTTAGAAGAGAATCTGAGGGAAATGCAAATATTTTATGAAACACAGCATGGTTTTGCTTCCAGAAGATCATGTGCCAGTAATCTGCTCCACATTTTTGAGCCTGTGAGTCAGGTGCTTGATCAGGGTCTTCCTTTAGATGTAGATTTGAATTATACCAAAGTTTTCGACTCAGTGTCTCACAAAATACCGTTGATGTCCTAAAGAGATTTTGAGGGTACGTGAGGGTTTATTAGCTTGGATTTAATCCTAGTTAGAGAATAGGCTGCAAAGAATACACATTAGAGGGTACCTATCTGATTGGGGTGTAGTGTCAAGTGGGGTCCCACAGGAGAAGATTTTAGGACAACTTTTATTTAATCTTTTTGTTTCTTCAGTGTGTGTCTCTGGTGGTTTGTGGCTCTGCAAATATGCAGATGACATGAAGGTGGATTCCATAATAAATGATGCAGCATCCATACAGGAATTTCAGAACCAATTAATAAATCCAGAAATTTGGGCTACTAAACATAAATTATGATTTAATGAAAACAAGTGCAAAGTTATGCACTTTGGTCATAACAATGTTTGTGCAGAGTCTAAAATAAATAACAAAATTATTGTTCACACTGACAATGAAAGGTACTTAGAAGTTATCATTTCCAGCACTTTAACTTTTGATATACACAATAAAAATTGAGCAAAATGGGTGAATAGAGTCACTGGAAATATCTTAAGGAATATTAGGAGTAAGAGAGAGGAGGTATTGGTGCCCCTATATAGGTCTCTGGTCAGGCCGATATTGGAATATGGTGCATCTTTCTGTATGCCTCAGAGTGTGGCCAGCAGTAAGCAGATAGAGTACAAAGGAGACTAACAAAATGTGTGTTTAAATTGAGAGATAAACCTTATAGTGTTAGCTTACATGAATTGGGAGTCTTTTCTACGGCATATTAGAAGACCGGGGGGGGGGGATTTATGTTTGTGTTTAAAGCTCTAATAGATAGTATACTTTGGGAGTCTGCAGGGCTATGTAGAAAAGAAAGAAATTTGAATAGAGCAACTAGGGCCCACCCTTTTCGACTAAAAGGAGAACAGTATAGGACTGCAAAAAGCGCAAGATGGTTCAACCAAAGAACTATAGGTATTTGGAATTCACCCCAGCTGTTGTGGTCACAGCAAATAATGTATCTGCCATTAAGCATCTGTTGGACCTTCATATGGGACATAAGATGTGGGAATTTGTCCACTAAATAGTGATGAGTCCTTAAATGGCACGAGTTGCTCATGGACTTGCAATTGTAGCTATGAACCTGTCCCACTGGCCTACTTCATGGTCCCTTCCTGTTTCATGATTGTCAGTACCCCCCTATACTAAGCTTCATTATGTACAAGCCTATCCCACCAAAGGCCAAAAGGTTACCACTGTGGTGAAAGTACTACAGCAATATATTGATCACTATGTAGTCCCCCAACAAATTCATTCAGACCAAGGACCTGACTTTTAGAGCTGTTTGGATAAGGAGGTCTTGGCTTTTTATAGCAGCCACCAATCTTGGATCCTAGTTTACCATCCACAGGGAGAGCCACAACCAGATATAATTAAGAGGGGAAAACAAAATAGAATTCAAATAGCAAATAATAAAGATAACAGAAAGTTATTCTATGCTTATAGCTCAGATACAAAGGGCACCCCTAGGAGGCATATACCAAGAGCGGTCCAGCCCCCTAGCCATACTGTTTGCTGAGTTTCACTGATCTTCACTGACTGCTGTACCCACCACTGAAAGAGTGATCAGCTAATAGAAAGCTCTCAGCCAGAAACAACCAGAAGCAACAGCTCAGGCACAAAGGGCAACCCTAGGAGGCACACGCCAAGTGCGGTCCAACCCCTAGCCTTACTGTCTGATGAGCTTCACTGATCTTCACCAACTGGGAGATAGCCCAATCACAGAGGGAAGGTAGACTCTGACGAGTGCAGAAGTAGGGATTCCTTCACAGCAGTTCTACTTGGGTGAATCCCCTTTGAAGTGCACAGTCCAGTCTCCTTTTCTCTGCTGAGGCAGCTTTTCTCCTCACTCTCTGCTCAGACCCAGACAGCAGCTGCTCTCTCAGCATAATGAGCTGTTTATTTTCCTTTTCTGTCCTTCCAGGTTGAGAAGGCAGGAGGTAGCTTCAGCTCTGGCACGTGGCTGATTTTTTCTGGAGATACAGGACAACTCCCTCCGACCCCTAGGCTCTCTCTACCTTTATAGGTGGCTCCCTAGGACATCAAACAAGGAAGACAAACAAAAAGATGTATTTTATCTTTTCATTTTCTAATCACTAGCATACCTCTCACCTTCTGCCTTTCATCTGCATAATAAAATAGCTAAAATGATAAACTTTGTCAATTGCAGTATCTGTGGAACCCTCTCTACCAGGGCTTTTCCATGACAGTGAGGTCACTGCCTTATATGCACAAGTATCAATGACCTACGTGCCCAACTAAGGGCTGCACATGCTGAAATCTTTAACCTAAAATTGCAATTGCACCACACCCCATGGTGGTCTAATACTATCCCTCTTAACCATGACAACATTGCGCATGCACCCTACCCCAAAGAACAAACAAACCCAGAAGGTAGCAGGTAGTCACAAAATGCAAAGGACCCAAAGGAGCCACACCTAAATCTGAAAGTACTCCTAAATGAACGTCAAACAAATTCACCACGCTAGCATCTGCATCGTAAAGCATAACCAACACCAATTTGGGAAGTGACATGTTGCAAGATGTAAGAACATCCCCTGCTAATGAAACCACAAAGGGGAAAAAATCCAAACTTGTCCTAGGTGACTCCATGATATGGGTAGTAGAGTCACTTATTCAGCAGCAGGATTGAGCTGTGGTTATGGCCAGGTGCCTCCCTGGGATGTTGGCATGGAGGGACACAAACCGTATAGAAAAGCTTGTACACATAGCACAACAGAACACACATGTTCTCATCTTTGTGGGAACAAATGACCTGGCCAATCGAACTCTAGAAAAGACAAAGTTAAACCTGTTCAAGCTGGGTGATAAATTATCTTCCATTTCGTCCAGCATCTCCTTCTCAGAGATCCTGCCTGTGTGGGAAAAGGGGGGTAGCAGGCAGAGGATCAGGGAAAGAGATATAATCGAACTTAACAGCTGGCTGAAATAGTGGTACCAAGAGAAAGGACACCACTACACTGGCAATTGGCAGAACTTCCGGGACAGGGAGTTCTTCAAATTCATTTGGCTGCACCTTACAAGACAAGGTACCAGGGCACAAGGCCAGAAATTTGTTGTCCATCTCTGTCAGTTAAACAAGAGTGTGGGGGAGAGGCACAGGCACCCAGCATAACACACAGATTGCCATCTGTGCCTCCCCCATCAATTACTTACAATAATCCATCAGTAAAGCAATATAAACATATCATGAAGAGCAACAATCATCATATTTCCATCCAGCAGGTACCTACACCAACAACAGTCCCTGTCAACCAGTCAGGTGCAGAAACAGGTCAGCGTTCCAACAGAAACATCAGGGATCATATTTCTGCCCAGCAGCATCTCAGCCCACAAAGTCACACAAAACCTACAAGAAACAAAGCCCCCTGGGGCCTCCCTCAACATAGGAAAAATAACCACCCAGGTGGTTCAATAGTTCAAGAGTGGAAGGCAATGTGCATCAATGCATGCAGCCTTTCAAACAAAATCCCTGAACTTTCTGCCATGATAGTAGAGGAACAACTGGATTGGGTAGCAGTCACTGAAACATGGTTCTCTGATAACCACACATGGGATATTAGCATACACAGCTATACACTTTTCTGCAATGACCAGAAAAATAAGGGGGGGGGGGTCCGGTATATGTCAAGGAAGGAATAAAAGCAAAAGAGATTCAACAGGAACACAGCAATGCAGAAGCCTTGTGGATCACTCTACGAGCTGGGGGCAGGTCTCCTATCTACCTAGACATCATGTATAGGCCCCTAGTCCAGGACTCTGAAGTTGACAAGGAGCTCCTTGACATCATTCACTCAATGGCTGACACAGAGGAACTGCTTCTGGTTGGGGACTTTAATCTACCAGATGTAGACTGGCGCATGTGCACAGCTTCCAAACAAAAGAGCAGAGAATGTCTTATCACTCTTAGGGAAACTGGGTTGAATCAACTAGTGGACTCACCCACCAGGGATAAAGCAATCCTGGACCTGGTTCTCACTAATAGCCCTAGAATATCCAACGTCCATGTCAGCATCAGTCTGGGAGCCAGTGATCATAAGTCTGTCCAGCTAAAGATCAATAATATGGTGGTTCTAGGACACACCAGACTAAAAGGTCATCGGCTTCAAAAAAGCTGACTTCCAGAAAATGAGATCCGGCATTAAAGCGCTGCTGAGAAACAGATCCACAGGGGATGTAGAAGCTCACTGGAAAAACTTAAAAGACTCACTGAACATGGTAACAGCAGACTGCACAAAGCTAGTAACTAAATCTAAAAGGAAGAGAAACCCCCTCTGGTTTACTAGCTAGACAGCACTAAAGATTAGAAAAATGAAACAAGCCTTTAGGCAGTTCAAGGAATCACAGAGAGAAGGGGACAGGGAGCTCTACAGGAAGAAGCTCAAGGAGGCCAGAAAGGCTAACAGGTTAGCAAAAGCCCAAATGGAAGAAAAATTTGCGCTGGGAATCAAGAAGGGGGACAAAACCTTTTTAAGATACATCAATGAAGAAAGGAAAAGCAAAGGGGGGATAGTCAGAATGTCAACAAGCAATGGTCAGATAGTGGGAAAACAACAGAGACAAAGTTGAAGAACTCAAGGCATTCTTTTGCTCAGTCTTCACAAATGAGCAGAACGGTAGCAGTCTGGCGCTAAAAAGAACAGAGCACCCTGCACAGGAGGCAGATGCAAGCCCCTTCACAAGGGAAGGGGTGGTGAAAGAACTAAAAAAACAGAGGACAGACAAAGCCATGGGATTGGATGGAATTCATGCAAGAATACTGAGAGAGCTTTGAGAATAAATAGCTGCATCATTAGCTGAGCTATACAATGAATCTCTGGAAAGTGGCAAGGTGCCACTTAACTGAAAGAGGGCTACCGTGGTACCCTTGCATAAAAGTGGCAGCAGAAAGGAGGCAGGAAATTACCACCTGGTCAACTTGATTTCAGTAGTGGGTAAAATCATGGGGACCCTCCAGGGGTGTAGCTACAAGGGTACAGGGGGTGCGGTTGCACCTGGGTCTACAAGGTTTGAGGGGCCCAAATCATAATTTTAATGTTTATTCAAAACCGGAGTGGGGGGCCCTATAACATACCCTTGCACCCAGGCCCTCTGGGAATTTGCTACGCTACTGGGATCCTCCTTAAAGAAAGGACAGTAGACTTCCTAAAAGAGGCAGGAAAACTCAACCCCAAACAACATGGATTTACAGCAGGTAGATCATGTCAGACTAATCTGATTGAATTCTTCGATTGGGTGATTAAAGCAGTGGATTGGGGGGGCAGTCGACATGTTGTACCTGGACTTCAGCAAGGCCTTTGTCACCATCCCACATGGGAGACTGATCAATAAACTAGGACACACAGGTGTCAGTCATAAGGCAGTAAGCTGGGTACTGCATTGGCTGCAGGATAGAACTCAGAAAGTCACAGTAAATGGTGCCATGTCCAAAGAGAGTTCTGTGACCACTAGAGTCCCTCAGGGATTGGTCCTGGGTCCAGTCCTCTTCAACATATTCATCAGCAACATTGCTAATGGTCTTGAGGGTAAAGTCTGCCTGTTTGCAGATGATACAAAACCATGTAATAGAGTGGACAATCAGGAGGGAGCCTCCAGTATGAAGGAGGATCTCAAGAAACTTAAACAGTGGTCCATCAACTGGCAACTTAGATTTAATGCTAAAAAATGCAAAGTGATACACCTGGAAAAACAGAACCCAAGAACGCAATGCTTCCTAGATGGGCATCAACTTGAAAAGACCAGGACTGAACAGGACTTAGGTGTAATCATATTGGACAACCTTAGAGCAGGGAATCAAAGTGAAAAAGTGGCATGAAAAGCAAGCAGCATCCTCTGATGCATAGGCAGGGGAATAACTTGCGGGAAACAAGAAGTGATCATTCCACTCTATAGATCCCTGGTGAGGCCACACCTGGAGTACTGCATCCAGTTCTGGAAGCCCCCCTGAAGAAGGACATAGAGTACTTGAAATCAATTCAGAGAAGGGCACAAAGATGGTGCAGTGCTTCCAACAAAAGCCATATGAGTCTAGACTCCAAGATCTAAACTTGTACTCCCTGGAACAGAGAAGGGACAGAGGGGATACGATAGAAACATTCATATTCATCAAGGGTATAAACACTGTTCAGTTAGGCAAACTCTTCCTTGCAAACAGAGAGGTGCATACAAGAAGGCACAACCTACACCTGAGAGGGGGAAGGCTCAGAGGCAATATCAGGAAGTACTTTTAAGGGAGAGGGTAAGAGACATATGGAACAGCCTGCACTCAGAGGTGGTTGCAGCAAAGATGGCGAATGCATTTAAACATTCATGGGACCTGCACTACGGTATAAAGAAAAACAGCAAAATAAGGGGGTTAGATTCATGGGCAGACTAGATGTGCCACTCGGTCCCCATCTGCCGTCAAATTCTTATGTTCTGATATGTTCAGATAGATTAATAGGACCCACAAAAGAAAACAATACTGTAATAAAGGACCCTGCAGGGATGGGAAAAACATTTAATGATTATTTCACTACCATCTTTATTCCAGAAACCAACAATAACAAAATTATTTATGATGATCAGAACATAAATACAGTAATTAGAAAATGTAATATAAATGAAATATAAAAAACTGCTTATGGAATTGAAAACAAATAAAGCTGCTGGACCAGATAAATGGCATCCAAGGATCTCGAGGGAGGTGGCAAATGAAATTGCAGGAACCCCTTCATATATCTTTAACAAGTCCCTTAGCTCAGGTGTAATCCCAGATGCCTGGAAAAGGGCAACAGTAATGCCAATTTTCAAACAGGGTAGTAGAGCAAATATGGCTAACTACAGAACCATAAGTCTAACATCACTTTCTAGGAAAATAATAGAAAAACTAATAAAACAAGAATTAGAAAAAAAACAAAAAGGGCTTGATTTATGATATACATCATGGTTTCAAAAACAATAGATCCTGTATAACAAACATGTTATCTTTCTATGACAAAATAAACATACAGCTTAACAACAAAATACCAGTGGATGTTATTTTCCTTGATTTTCAAAACTTTCAACAATTCAAAAATTTCAGCATTCAACACTGCTGCCACATGCTACGGAGTACATCCATTTCCCCAGCACACAGGCAGAGCGTAGAGCAAACATGCATGGTTGCCTGGCATGCTAGGGGCCATCGACTGCACCCATGTTGGCATCCGCGCACCACCTGGCCCAGAGGGTGTAGCCTACATAAACAGGAAGGGCTACCCCAGTGTCAACTGCCAGGTGGTGTGCAATGCCAGGGGGTGCATAATCAATGTCTGTGCCATACACCCTGGAGGAGCACATGATGTCTTCATCTGGCACCAGTCGGCACTGTGCCAGAGGTTTGAGAGTGGGGACATCCCCACTGGCCACCTAGTCAGTAAGTATGCTGTGGATGTGGTATGCCAGGAATAGCAGGGCAGGGTGTGGGGGTTGCCAGGGCATGGGAGCCAGGGGGTGTGTCTGGGATGGCGGGGGGTGCAATGACTCAGTCCACCATGCTAACCAGACATCTCTACACACAGGTGACAGTGGCTACACACTCTGACCATGGCTGCTCACCCCATACCAGTGCCCGTCAACCCCAGCACAGGAGCAATACAATGAGGCACATGCCAGCACACAGAACATCATCGAGCAGGTATTTGGGCTGCTGAAGGCTTGGTTCTGTTGCCTGGACAGGTCTGGTGGTTCCCTACAGTACAGCCCTTCAAAGGCCTGCAGCCTATTCCTGGCCTGCTGTATACTACACAACATGGCCACTGACTGTGGGATAGCTGTCGAGGTCGAAGAGGGGGACAGCAGTGGGGACGTCATGGCCGCTGTGCCTGGTGGTGGGCAGCCACCCCGGGTGAAGGGATCCCCAGCTGACCAGGATGGGCCAGCAGTACAGAAACACAATCACTGAGGAGCATTATGGAGCATGCAAGTAGGTGAACATGGCCACATTCAAGGGCTAGGGCCCAGGGCACAGTGGACAGGCAGGCATGGGCATGCCCCGTGCCAGGGACTGTGGGAGGGGGGCATGGACAGGCGTGGGGAACAGACACCATTGCAGCATGCAGCACAGGCCCATACAACATGCACACACACACCCATGCACATGCACACACACATGCACACAGGACCCATCATGCCCCTGCCCAGAGGCGGGGCACGGGTGTGTGTCAGTCACTGAGCGGCACTGCACAGTGGCAGTCGGCGCTGTGCTGGCATCATTATACACACACCACAGTGGCCAGCAGCCAGGTGGGTGGGCACATGGGCCATGTGCTGCGTTGCCCATGGATGCCACGGCCATGATACGCACACACACGCTAACCAATGTGCACACAGGGCAGCAGCATACGGCAGACACAGAGGTAGGTGGATCAGGAATGCCGCATAGTAGCACGGCTGCCGCGGACATGTGGACGGCCCTGCTGAGAATGCACAGTGGATGCAGGCTGCACATCGGCCACAGGGGTGTCACAACTGGTCCCCAAGGGGTGACACTGCGGGACCGTGACCGGGTCCTCACAGGTGTCTGCAGGCCCCCAAACATGCCCGCACCAGGTGTGCTGGGAATGCCCACAGCAGACCCCAGCATTGACACCATGGGGGTTGCACAACGCCGGGCCTGAGGGGTGGAGAATGCACTGTGAGGTGTAAGTGGCAGACAGCCACACATCAGGGAAGCCAGTGGTGCCAGTCCGGCCGTGACTGCAGCGGTCAGCCAATCCATGGCTGTGGCAGTGTCCAGCCGCATTCACGTGTTCTGAGCCAGGAGCAGGGTGACATCCTTGTCCCACTGCTCTGCTGCCTAGTGCATCTCAGCTCGGAGCACATGTACCCCTGCCATGACCAGCACCTGCTTCTCAACAGAGGCCCAGAGCAGACAGGTGTGCTCATCCAAGGGGTCGGCTCCCTGGGACATAGGGGCACTGTGCCGACCCATGGGTGTATCCTGACCCTGCGGCACAGCACCCTGCGAAGGTGGGCACTGCACAGTGGGTCCCTCCTGGGGCTGGTTGTCCTGCAGTGCCGTACGCTGCCCCTCCAGCTGCTGTGCGCAGGGTAACACCGGCAAGGCTGCACTACCACCAGCATCCCCGCCACCACCGCCAGCCATTGCTGCACCACTGGCAGCCCCGGCTATGCTGGCCAAGTGGCTGGTGTGCAGGCAACCACCACCGGGTCACCGTCTGCGCTGCCGTGGCGAGAGTGTGGTATGGGTGTCTCCCCTGCGGCCACAACATCACTGTCCGGGATGAAGGTCTCGTCATCATCGGAACTGGACCCCACCCTGATCTGTGACTCAGCACACAGGACACCATGCCTGGCGTCATGCTGAAACACAGCTAGGGCCTCATCTGCAACTGCACCACTGGCATCTGGACTGACAGTGGAGCTGACCTGCAGTCGATCCGGGCCATGGTATCCAGCAGAGGTGGATGGACGGTGCCCCCACAGCAGACACCCCCACCACTGCTGCTGCATGCAGGCGCTCAGGAGCTGAAAGGGAACACAGTCGCATTAGTGTTGCTGTCACCCAGGGGTGTTAGCAGGCATACGCACTGTACTCAGCAGAGTACAGTAAAAAAAGAAACAGGCAGGGCAACAAATCAGGCAGGGGCAACAAAAAGAGGAAAGCAAGCACACTGTGACCTTTTGCCTTTATTGTTTGCTATGGGGCACTGATGCCACCAGCCAAATACACAAACAAGAACAACTTACCTGGCAGGCAGAAAAACAAAGTAAGGAGGACTGCAGAAAGAAACTGATTACTTGAACTCAGACTTGACAAGCAGGGGTGGGGTGGGGGCTATTTTTGGTGTGGCATGGCAGCGCATATATTGGTTTATGTTTACATAATGGGGGGCAACTGTGCATCAGTTTTGAGTACAAGTTTAAAATTCCTGGCTACACCCATGCTGTCACCCACCACTGCTCCCTGCCCCCCTGCCCCCGTGCCCCTGTCACAGCCAAGCCTACCATGCAGTGATGGGTTTCCACCTGTCTGGAATCCTCTGCCAGGCACACCCTGGACCACGCTGCACCACATGGTGGCCGCAATCATCTCCTGCTGTGGCGTGAGGGTGGGCACAACAGGCTAACCCCTGCCTGTGGCAGCACACGCTGCCCGGATGGCTGCCACCTTCTCCTTGATCCACCTCCAGTCTGTGCTGACCTTCTTTTTGCACTCCTGCACAGACTGTTGGTGGCTGCCCTGCTGGTTCACAGCATGGGCCACACCATCCCATGCTGTCGCCCGGGCCTGTGGGGTGCCTGTGGAGCCACTCAGGAGTGGCTCCTGGTCCAGGTATGCCTGGAATAGGGCATCTGACTCCACCATGGTGAAGTTGGGCCTGCTCTTGCGTACAGGCCCACACTCCTCAGTCTCCTCTCATTCGGACATACTGCTTCCTGTAGAGATAGACATGTGTTAGTATGGCCTGGTATATCCCCCCCTCACCCTCCCATTCCACTGTCCGGCCAGCCCTACAGTGTGTATCTTACCTCTAAGGGATGCAATACCGGTCCATACCCTCTGCATTCACCTGGTGCTTTTATAGTGCATCACATGCAAATGATGGATTGCACAACTGTAATGACATGCAAATGAAGCTGATGCACCGCAGTGGGTTAATCAGCTGATTTACATATAGCGGCTGAATATCGCACGGTTGCGCATTGCACAATGGAGCTGTGCATATACAAGTCAAGGCGCAACATTGTGACGTGCACAACAGCCCGTGCCACGAGCATGCGCATGCTGCCATCATGTATGCCAGTGGCGCGGCATTTGCAATGTGCGTGATAGGCAGTACAGCGGCCATCCGCTATTGCACGTGTGACGCTCATGCGCTGTATGGCCTATGGCACCAGGGCACCACACAGCCGATGGTACTCTGGCGTCATGCCATTGATGGTGCCCCTGTGCTATGGGTACCATGGTGCCCGTGTGCAATGGGGCCATGTACTATAGCTACCACATGGTCCTACCGTGCAGCATGCCTGACATGCCCAATGGCACTGTGGCGCAGGGTGCGCGGCCTGACCCTTGACCCCACGGGTGTCCTTTGCCCTTGTTGGCACCCTGCGACATGTGGCAGCACTGTGTTGACCGAGTCACACATGTCCGTGCCTGTGCGATAGGCGGTGGGAGCGCATTGCAGTGCTAGGCGCACAACCCCAGCATGTGTGGCACATGTTCTGCTGGGCACCATTTTGTTTTGCCGAGAGAGCTAGAAACATGCAGCACGGTACAGCACCCAGAGACCCGAACTGGACGCAGGTTGAGTTAGTCAACCTCATGGCCCTTGTGGAGCCACATGTTGGTTCCCTGTTTGGACAGGTGCCCCTCAACAGGCCTCGGTCTGAGGCGTGGCAGGAGGTGGCAGATGCTCTGGAGGAGGCCACAGGTGTGCGGTGCACTGGGGATCAGTGCAGGCACCACTACAGGGACCTGCAGCGGAGGGACCTGGATCAGCTACGGACACTACAGGCATGCATCCAGAGGGGCGCCATGCCACAGTCAGGTAAGTGCACAGCGCATGTGCTCATTCCCATCCAGTGGTCCGTGGGGTGGTGCCGTTGGCTCACCATGCTGGGGGGTTGGGGCTGTGTGCCCTGTTGGGAGTGGTGGTACACCGTGGCTGCCTTGTGCCACTGTGCCACTGGCACACTGTGCAGGGTGTCACACTGTGCCAGGGGGGGCCTGTGGTGTTGCCCGCTACTGATGTGTCCTTCTCCATACTTTCCTCCTAGGCCCTGAAAATCGGAGATGGGCCCGCCTCACTGGGGCTGCAGCTGGGCCAGGTCGGGCCACAGCAGGGAGTAGTGCACCAGCTGAATGACGCATGGGCATGGCAGCAGGACAGCTACAAGGTGCACCTCAGCATGCAGGTAGACATGTATACATGCTTCTTTGTTGTGCAAGGTGGGCAGCGGGGCTGGGACACAGCCCTCTGTGCACATGGCCCCCTCCAGCTGTGCACTGCCTGCAGTGCCCATTGCACAGCACTGTGGCTATTGCACATGTGGGTGGCTGCTGCAGGTGGGCTGTGGGTGCACCCGGGTCCTGGCTGTGCCGCTGCCAACCACCTGCATGGCCATGTTGCCTCCCTGCCATGGCGGTGGTGTGCTGCACATGGGCAGTGTTGGTGTGCAGTGTTCTGCATAGCTGTGGGTCCTTGGGTAGGTGGCTCATGTGGGCGCACTCACTGTGGGTGGTGGATTGCCAGCCCAGGGGTTCATGTCACCGATGCCTGCTGTGCACAGTGGGTGGGCTGCAGTGTTCCGGACATGAACTCATACGTGGTTCACTCCTTTGTTCTAGGTGTCAGGCCCAGTGATGCACATGCACGGCTCCTCAGGCAGATCCTGTGAGTATCGACTGCCACGCTCCAGGTGGTACAGCAGCTGGTGCTGTCACAGCACACACGGTGGCACCAACACCAGCGGCTGCCCAACAGTGGGGCTTGGACGGCCATTGGGCCCATGTGCTGGAGTGTTTCCCCTTCCCTGAGCACCCTCCCTTGTCTCCTTCTATTGCCTTTGCCCCTGCCCCCTGCCTCCCTTCCCTGACCTCCCTGTCTGTGGGTGGTCCCTCCTTTCCCTGTATCTTGTATATATCTGTATATAGTTTTTATTTACCTGTTACAATACATTATTTTGGGTAACTCATCTGTGTCCATGTCTGCATTGCAGCTGGCGTGTGGAGCCATGCTGCAGTGGTGGGCATGGCTGCTGAGTGTTCCATCTGGGGTGGATGGGGGATTGTACCTGGTGGTGTTTCACCATGGATTTGGTGGGGTGGCTGTGGCCTGTCTTTTTAGGTAGTGTGGTGTGTGCCTTGTGTGCTGTTCACCTGTGTGTTGCTGGCTGTGGTCCAGGTGAAGTGTTCCCAGCCTCCCTGTAGGGGTTGCCAGTGACTGTGGGTCAGGGGCCGTTGTTGGCACCCTGCCACCATGCCCCACTGTGGTGCATGTGGTCAGGGGCCTACTGCCTCCACATGCTCACTGGGCGGTGTGCCAACTTGTACCTACCCTGCCTCTCACCTGGTGCTCTCTGCGTCCTGGTGCTGGAACCTCCAACCCCTGTGGCATGCCACCTGCTGTGCCTGTTGCCTTTCCATGTGTGTCCTAGCGCATGCTCCCGTTCATCTTGCACATCAGTGGCTGCTACTATTGTGCTGCTTGGTTTGCTCCCCTGTGCATCCCTGGTTGCGCTATGGCACTTCATGACATGCTCCCTGGCGCATCTTTGAGTGTGCTATGGCACATCCATGCGATATTCAGCCACATTGCACAGGCACATCCTGTCATGTGCAACCTTTGAATATCACGCCTGATGCACCATGGCACACTGTAATTGCACTGCACCCCTCTTGCGCCTCCCTCTGGCGCATTTCTGAATATCCCAGCCCATGTCAAAAATTTGATGGCAAAGTATGGTAAAATGACTATGTTATGACAGAACTTTTAAATATTTCAGCGTTCATTTGTAACTTCACCAATTTTCAGTATTGTTCTGCCAAATTTTCAACATGGGGACCCCACCACATGAATGGGGAGGTGAATTTTTTTATATCCTCATCTAAACTGAAAGGTGATTTCACAGTCACTCAGTGAAACCACCTTTTGGGTGAGACTGGAAAATTTTCACCTAATGGGTTCATGAGATGAGGGTCAGAAAAAGACTGTGTTCAAAATTTGGGGTCAAAATGTCATGATTGCACAATATGTTGAAATTTGTCCATGCTCACTCATAACTCTGGCAATTTTGAATATTTTGACTCCAAACTTTCAATATGGCCATGCCCACAATTTCATGCTGTAAAGAGAATAAACTCCCACAATGGTTGACCGGCATAGCACACATGCCAACCTCCACAGCCAGCTGCCGTCTCATCTTTAGTGCTTTTTTATCATATAAATCACTATTTACCCCAACCCCCACCCTCCTTCCCCAGCACTCAAATTTTCTTTTGTTAGAAAGCATGACTAAGGCGAGTGACGTAACTTGCCCTCCTCCACATCTGGTCTTCTTCTAGTGAATGAAAGCTCTCCTGCTCTTGTTTGCATAGTAAAACATCTGATCAGTGTTTGTGTCATCTGGAAACAACTGTACATTTTTTGTCTTACCTGATGATGACTGTGCACGGTTGCTCCTTGGGGGACAAGTCAGGGTTGGAAACCGTAATGCCACATTTCCCTTCTTTTGTGTTGCTAAGTTGAACTCTAACTAGTACATAATGTGCTTTTACAGAGGGTAAGGGACATAAGCAGGGGTGGTGTTCATGGTGATCAAACATCTCCAGAAAGTTACTGGCCACTTAGTTTGAAACTCACCATTTTGGCGAGTGAAGGCCTGAAGTAAGACACACCTTCAACTCTCATGTATAGAATCATCATGATTTTTTTTTCTCCTCTGCTACCCCTGGCCAGACCCTCCTTCGGGCCTCCTTGGTCATTTTGCCTGCCCACCATCTCCAACGCCGACCCTTACCTCATACTGCGACTCCCTGGAGGTAGCCTGGCATATTTCTTTGCTGGGTGGGTCCCCTTCCTCCGAGAGGGAAGGCACCGGTGGGGGCCGTCCAGTGCACTGTGGCAATTGGCTCCAGATGTTGCTGAGGTGGGTCGGTCATGAAGCCTGGTGGCAGTGGGGAGCCAGAGACCATCATCCAGCTTAACCAGGGAGATGTTTTCTGATTTTTCTCCCTTGGAGAGTGATGTGCCACTTGACGTCAAGGTGAATGCTGACATCCATCACTCACCCAGAAATTAGAGCTCTGACGTCCTGCTGTGCTCCCGGCCTCCGCCAGGGGCCAGCAGGTGCCTGGCTCACATCCCCCCCCCCGGAGAAGGCAAGCTGTCTGTGTATGCTCCATCCTTCTTCCCCGGCCGACCCTATGATGACCTGAGTCTGTTCCTGAACCTGGGTCACCAGGGTCGCAAGCAGAAATCCAACCGCTGTGCTGACGGGCTGGCCCTATGATTTTTTTTTTTTTTAATATGTTGATGAGCCTCCACAGAGCCATGTGGCTCAGTCACTGTTTCCTAGTTTGGCACTGGCAGCATCATGTGACACCATGCAGGCACATGGCTGTTAGTTGGAAACTTCCGAACACAATCAAAATGCAGAGGATGTGAGAGACATGGAGTCCTCCCACACAGCTTCCAGAGTTCACTGCCACTAACTGGAGTGTGAGCAATTTGCAAATGAAGACCCACCCCCTCCTGTCACAACTGTGCTTCCTACCCACCCAGAAACCCCAAGGTACTGGATATAAAAGCTAGTTCTATTGTCCTAAGCACTGATAATGACCTTCAGTTTGACCCTGTAACTGTGACAAACATCCTCAATGACAAGTTCTCAAATTTGAAGCATATTTAACCCAGCTTCCCTCTGCTCCACAAGTTCCTGTAACTCCGAGTGCGATGGTCAGCTGCCCACCTTTCTACCTCAGAATTATGTCCCAAGCTGAAGTTTATTGACTTCTGGTGGCACTACCCAATTCAGGTAGTGCGGGTAGTGATGGGCTCTCCCCCAAGTTTCTAAGACTAGTCGCTGCCTCTATTACCAAGCCACTGTCCTTTGTCATTAACCTATCTTTGACCACATCAACTGTCCCATCATTATGAAAGGAAGCTAAGATTGTCCCTATTTATAAGTCAGGAGATTCACAGCTCTCTGAAAACTATAGACCAGTGTCTATATTATCCCACATGGAGAAAATCCTGGAGAAAGTGGCACATCGGCAGTCAGCTGCACACCTTGAGGAATATGGCCTGCTCTCCACTGACTAGCATGGTTTTGAGGGGATTAGCATGACCACTGCTTTTGTGCAATTCTCAGACCATGTACTATGTGACGCTAATAAGGGTAATCTCACAGCGGCCATTTCTGTGGATTTATCCAAAGTCTTTACTATGGTTGATCATCTGATTCTGCTGAATGAACTGAACATCCTCGGTTTCCCTATTATACAGTAAGTTGTATCAAAGATTGCCTAACAAATAGGACTCAGATGGTTTGCATAGGGGATGTTCTGTATAGCCCTCTTCAAGTTCACTCCAGAGTATCCCACGGATCAATACTAGGCCCCCTTCTGTGATCAATTTTTATCAACCCTCTACTAAATGAGCAATATACCAGCAAGAGTATCATGTATGCAGAAGTCCTGATACTATTCCACAGTGATAAAATCCCCTCTAACCTGTCTGATACACTGAACAGGGACCTCTCCTCTGCAGCCCACTGGTTCACACAACAAAGGCTCCTTGTTAATGCCCCAAAAAACTAAGAGTATGATGTTTGGATCCAAACACCATCTATCTCAGTGCACTTCTTCTCAACTAGACTTGTTCAACATTCGATCACCAGATGGATCCTTGCTAGAGCAAGTAAAGGACTTTAAATACCTGGGGTTCACTCTTGATTCCTCTTTAACTTCCCCCACCCACACAGGTTTGGTGGTAAAAAAGGTCAACCAGTGCCCAGAGGTGTGCTATCACCTAAAACACCCATGTCCCAGGAAGCCAGACTAGCAGTAGGGAAAGGTGCCATCCTTCCCATTCTAGAATACTGCTCCCCCCATAATATCCTTCACATCACCTCAGCTCATCAGTCAAATGAATACAGCTTATAACAACATCTGCAGATTCGTTACCCAGGCCTCCTTCTGCACCCACCACTGTCAATTATACCAGACACTTGGTTTGCTCTCTCCCCAGGATCATAGGGAGCTACTGATGGGCTCCTTCACCTTCAAAATTCCACATGGGGGGACCAGATCCCAACTGCAAGGTATGCTAAACACAAAAATTAACAGGTGAGAACTACGGTCCTCTGCTTGCTGCCTACCAGATTGTTCAATGATATTCACTGGTATGGGTAGGAGAGCCTTCTACTATGCTGTACCTAAGCTTTGGAATTCCCTCCTGGACCATCTACATTCACTTGCCTCACCTTCCACATTTAAAAAAGCACTTCCAGGAGGCACTATCATCCAGAGCACACTGCAAATGCCTAGTCTAACCTCTTTCTTTGATTACCTGGTATGAATGTCTAATTTCTGGATCCTTTATATAATCGGAATCATCTGCTCGAGGTGAAATGGAACAAAATGTACTTAATGTTGTTTCTCTTATGTATGTTATTTTTTGCTACCCCAATGTTGTGACAAATCTTTGTATACAGTACGTGTGCTTACGATCTATGCTATTTCCCTGCTGTAACTGTAATCTTGTGTACTATGTGCCATCTAAAGGGCCCGGGTCGTGCCTGAAAATGTTCCTTTGGATCAGTGTACTTACCTGGTTATCAAATAAATAAATAAATGAAATAAAACCCTGAAGTGGCCAATGGAAGTAGGTCTCTGGTGCAGGCAGTCATATGGGAGCTGCATTAGAAGTACACACACAGCCTGCCACATCATCATTTGCACCAGAGACAGGGAGAGAAAGCACATATTGCTCTGTGTCACTGTCTTCCATCTGCTGGCCTGCATGGCACAGGCATCTGTAATTTAATTGGAAGTCCTTTTAAGGACTACTGACTTCCATCGGCTGTCCTGCATAGCACAGACATCTGAAATTTAATCATAAGTCCTTTTAAGAACTACAGACTGCCTTTTGAGCACATACTTAGTTGCCGCCTTGCCACGTCAGTTTAAAAAAGCTAGACTGATGCAGATTACAGAGAGAAGAGAAGGATTAAGTTGACTGAGTGTTGACTGTTGCTGTAGGGGGAGGAGGAGCTTGTTTCTTTGGTGATCAGGGAGTATCAGATCCAGCAGTCTCTCATCTCCAGCCAAATCCCTATAATTATGTGTGGTTTAGAGTTCAGTGCTTGTGCTATGTACTGTAATTGGATAATGCAGGTTTGTGCTTGTATCCAGAGGCCAGATAAGTAGGTAGGACATGTTCAACAGATATGTAGCAGTTCGACTTGGTCAGTGCTTAGATGCTTTGAACATTGTTGTACAGTCAGCAATTATAGTACAAATGAGCTGACTAGTCTTATGCATGGTGCTTAGCTGCTTGAGCTGATCAGTAGCGTACTATGATTTGGTATTGATTTGGCCTTACTCTGTATCCCACCGTAAAGAATGCTTAGTCCAGTAGTAAGAGACCCCCTGGTGGGATAAGAGCGCTGGAGAAGGAGGAGGTGTCAGGGGAGGATGGAGGTGAGTATGACTCGCTCTAAGCAGAGTGGCAGTAGCTTGTAAGTTTAAATAGGATGAAGAGGAGGAGCTCTTCCCCCACATAACCTCAGGCGATAGACTAACCTTTATGTGTGGTTCAGAGCTCAGTGCTTGTGCTACATACTGTAATTGGATAATGCAGGTTTGTGCTTGGATACAGAGGCCAGATAAGTAGATAGGACATGCTCGATAGATATGTAGCAGTTTGACTTGGTCAGTGCTTAGATACTTTGAACATTGTTGTACAGTCAGCAATTATAGTAAAAATGAGCTGACTGGTCTTATGCATGGTGCTTAGATGCTTGAGCTGATGAGTAACGTGTTATGATTTGGTATTGATTTGGCCTAACTCTGTATCCCACTGTAAAGAATGTTTAGTCCAGTGTAAGAGACCACCCCAAAATGAATAATATCAACAATTATCTCCTCCAACTCCCGAGAGTATGACCAGTAGCATGCAGGAGAGGAAAAAAACCCTTTGGGGGGAACCTCTGAGGACCCATGGCTACTGACCTGCCTGTTCTTCTGGGCATATTAAGGGAGAATAATCCTAAATAACAATATTAAGCTAATTCAAGTTCCAAAATTTAAGATACCGATCCAGCGAGGCAAAGCTGAATAAGTACAGAATATTCCAGAGTGGATAAAGCAGCATCCTTCTAGCAATCTAAGTCTGAGAATCTATGCCCGGAGCAGAATGGTGGTAGACTAGAATCCATGGTTGATAATGATAATTCGAGGCGTTGAAGTTACATTAGTGAAATGTTCCAGCATGTGTGGGTGGCTTCTGCAAGAAGAACCAGTAACCAAAGCTAGGTGTGCATGCTCCGAGTGGGAGGAAGGCATTTCGTATTGCTCTTTGCAAGCTTGTGAATGAAGACTTGGTGATGAATCACAGGAACAGGGTGCATGCTGCATGATCTGGAAAGTGCGGAGCAGTAGAATTTCTGACCTGGAGTGAAGATGGTAAATTAATTAGGCATGGATTCCAGTGCGAATATGTAGTCATAAGTTAATGGTATCTCTAGTTCCCGATGGGAAGTGAGTTGTAGAATTGGAATTCAGTCTTGATGAAACTCTAGGCCCTGTAAGGGCGAAGCAGGTAATATGAGCAAGTAGTGAAAATAAGTGGACTTGTACATGGGTTAGATGTAGGAAATAAAGCTGCATGATGCAGAAGTAGTAGCAGAGATGTAGTATTGCATAGGTTATGTTAGGTATGCAGCAAGGACCAAGAAGAATGGTAAAGCTCAGGAAATGAAGAGCTTCATCTGGTAATCCAAAAAGTGCATAATGATGGAAATAACTACTGTCCAAGCTAGAATGGTACAAATAAAAACTGACATGATAAGAATAGTCTGACGAGGCATAAATGGTCGAGCTTCTGAGTCTTAAAGGTGATGACTGAAGATGCTGAAGTTGAATAAGTAGTGTTGTCACGGGTTCAAGGCACAAATCATGAACTGTAAGGTCCTTAGATAACTGCAGCGAAATCTCGGTGTAGTAGTAGTAGTAGTAGTAGTAGAAATTCATATGACTGAAATGGCAAGGCAGAAGTATTCATAGAACTGATGACATATGGTTAAATGATCCTGAACGTGGGTCCATAAGAAAGAGCTCCCAAGGCTGATGGGCACGGTAGCAGGCAGGCAAATAATAGAATGTGCAAACCTCTTGGCCCAAGCTGGGTGAGGCAGGTGTAGAGTATAGTAATTAACCCCCAGGCCCAATGGTGAAGCAGGTCATGGAGCAAACAATCAAAGTAAAAGATATAAGATTGAGGGATCTCGGCCTTTAGGACGCAGGTCGTGAAAGTGCATTACTGTGAACCTCTGGCTCGATGAGGCAAGGCAGGTTCTAAGGATTGGTAGATGAAGTAACAGTAGTGTCAAGCTGCATGGAAATGCAGAAAATAGCAGTGTAGTAGTGATGAAAAGATTATAAATGGTATTGCAATTGGTAGGATATCCTGAGTCAGTTTGGTGCTGAGTAGTAATGTGAATTGAGGCAAGATTCTGAAAGCTGTGAAAGGTGCTGTAGACTTTTGTATCCCGGAGATCGAGGTTGAACATGATTGCAATGAAGATACTTGGGTGGAAGAATCGTCAAGTCAATCAGAGGTTATAAGTATCCTGAAACTATAGATCACTCTGTTGGGAAGCAGTTAGACTGAGGAAAGCAATATTGCAATAGATGTCAGCAGAGTTCTTGGCAAATGAAGAAGAATCAGAAGAAGAAGAATCAGCATTTATATAGTGCTTTTCATACACAGTATCCCAAAGCGCTTTACAAGCAATGCTAGATTGGTAGTGAAGTGACTGAATGTGTGGTGGCGGCCATATCGCACATCATCACCCTCACACAGCCTGGTCAATTGCATGAACCGGTTTATGGGGAGGGGAATGTTGGCTAGGACACCAGGAATGTTCCTTGCTCTTTACGAAGAGTACCCTGGGTTCTTTTACTTCCACCTGGACACCCACCAGGACAACACCAGGATGGGCAGAAGGGACCTCAGTTTAATGTCTCATCCGAAGGATGGCACACCCCAGCAGTACAGCACCCCCCAATACTGCAGTCAGATGCCAGTGATTTTTAGGTGCAAATCCATCCCAGTGTGGGACGAGAACAAACGACCTTCTCGTCCAGAGGCGGATATGCTACCAACTGAGCCACATTGACACCTGATAGTAATAATAACTCCAAAGGAGGTGTAATTACTTGGCGAGAAGCATCCATGGGAATTGAGGTGAATATCTTAGCATACTCCAGAAATAGTCACATTGAAGCAGGAGCTGTAGGGAACATAATTTGGGGAGGTAAGTCTGAATAACCAAGGAGCTCCATTGGAAGCATCTATAGAATAAAGGGAGCTAAGCCCAATGAGAGGAAGTGCGGCTAGATGGTGTGTAGGTCAGCCAATGGACCGTAGAAGGTACGTTAATTGCTTATGTTGGCCTGAGTAACTAGAGTAGCAGTCAAACCCATGAAGGCTAGCAGATATCTGGAGCAGGTGAGATCCACATGTAAGGTGAGGTAAGTATGGGGTAGCAGCTAGCCCCACATAAGCTAGCATGCACAGCTGGACCACACGTAGGTCAGCTGGTGAGGTAAGTAAAGGGAGGCAAGAAGCCCCATAAAGGTAAGCCAGTACGGCTGGACCTCGAAGGTCAGCCGGAAAGTGAGGAAGGAGTAAACAAGGTGAAGCATCAAGGCAAGCATCCGGAGATAGCGATGCAGAATCCCAAATAGTCCAATAGGAAATCCAAAATGGAGCATAGATGATTAGGACGGATGGAAAGTGCAAACAAGCAAGGTGAGCTACAACATCCAGAACTCAAGCAGTAGGAGTGGAGACAAATATTCCAGAGAGTGTCCAAGCTCAATTAGGAAGCCTAGATGGTCCACTAGAAGAGTCAAAGCAGGTTCGGAGCGATGATGAGGAGCATGGTTGAATGCATGGCCGAAGGCAAGGCAGTGGCTACGTTCAAATGCATGTAGAATGAACAGTTGAACTCCACGTAGGTCAGCCGAAGGAATATATGGTGGCAGCTAGGCTCCATGAAGGCTAACAACATAGCAGACCTTCATGCAGGGTGACACAGGAGAGGGAACGCTTGCCAGTCAGTAGTAAATGATGAAGAGTACCATGAAGGTGTAGCCAGGCCAGAATGCGGTGTAAAGTCACAAAAGGGGAGAAGTCAATACTGTAGGACATGTCAAATAATGCTGGAACGTCCTGAAGGTAGCAGAACAGCCTGAAGGAGTGGAACAGATGCGTCTGAAAGTGTAGCATGGTCAGGGTAAGGTGCCTGCAGAAGCCTTTGAGCTTGCAATCACAGGAGTTTCCACATGTCAGGGAGCCGACAGGAACAGTACTGATGTTATAGAGTACTGAGAGCCATAGTGGCACCTGAGGCAGGGCAAAATGAGCGAGACGAATGGAGGAGCATGGCAAACAGCAATATGTCCCAAGAAGTAAAATCAGCCCTGTAAGAGTCTGCAGCAAGTATGAAAATCCCAGCGAGGTAGAAATATAGGGGTACGCTGATGCCATCTAGCGGTGAGTCAATAGCAAGGTGAAGTGAGGAAGCCTGAATAGCTACTGGAGCTGTACAGCTGAGGAACAGCATGAGGATCACATAACCTCCCCATCCCCAAGTGCACGGGCAAACGTGGGACATACTGAGAAGGCATTGAACAGAGTGGCAGGAGTAGATGTCCAAATCCCACGTCATTGAAACCTGGTAAGTCGTTTGGGAAGCAAAGCACAGAGGAAGTCTATTGTGATCAGAGAAAGGTGTGCCAGCAAGCTGCAGAACGGATGGGGCAGCAGGTTAATTCAGCTAAGGTAGCAAGGACAACAGCAGCAGTGGTGGTAGTAGTTCAGTTTAGGAAGGCACATGGGCTGCAATGGATGCCAAAGTCTCCATGGCGTCAGACAATGAGCAACAGGTTCAAGAAAACACCACAGCAATAGAAGAAGACGTAGGAGTAAACTCAGCGAGGTAGGCGGTAAACGTGAACCAGGGTGGCATGCAGCGATGGCTGCTCATGAAAGGAAAGCCAAAGGGGAGAAAAGGAACAAGTAGTATGGCAAAGGCCAAGCAGAGAGACTGTGAACACGGTCAGTAGGGAAATAGGAATGGTGAATCCCCCCAAAAGAAAGCAAAACAAAAAACAACACAAAACCAAGACAACAGGGGTGGGGAATGAGCAAATGAATGAGAGAAAATGGAAGTACAAGCAGACGGAACAAGAGCAGAGAGCAGCCAGTCCTAGACCAGCACACATGAAAAGTGACTCATTTAAGCAGAGTGGAAGTAGCTTGTAAGTTTAAATAGGATGTGAGGGAGGAGCTCTTCCCCACATAACCTCAGGTGATAGCCTAACTTTTGATTAGGACTTTTTTTATTTAACAAAAATAAATCTGTGTCGCACTGTAGGGTGTGGGCTAGTGTGGAGAACTTTTATGTGCAGGGAAGGAGACAAGGAGTTGTAGCAGCTTGTAGGCTAGCCTGCCTACAATTACGTTTTTGTGACTTTCTTTATCTGAATGGTAGTAGTAAATGACACCAAAAGAAAGATTTAGGGGTACTCCCAGTAAAAGTTCTTGCACAAGGGTGGTGGAGAAGCACTCTTGATGAGAACATTTTTTTGCAGGATAAGATTAATGTCCCATACCATACCATTTGCATTTCTACAGTGTTTGTCATTTGTGCATCTCAAAGCAAATTTTTTTATTCACACTTTTTTTTTGTGTCCCCTGCCTCAGTACAGCAGATATACCACCTTCCAGCCAGGTACATTGGCCATCATGTGGCTATGGGCTGAGAGGAATTAACCCCTTATAGTTGTCCCATTGTGCCTCATATCGAAACACCCCTTGGAAAAAAAAATCATGGCTATGCCGCTGCAGTGGGTATATACATATAGTTGTCTATATTGTAAAATGATAATGATAAGTACCCCTTTACTATTTTTATATACCCTTGTCCTCCCCCCTTGTTAATAAAAGTGTTTATATTTTGTTATATGGTTGTGCTGTGTCAGCCAATGCAGTGAATAAAAACTAAGAATTGTGGTATGGAAATGTGCGGGAGATAGAAGCAATGCAGATATGTTATTTTCCTCGGGGAAGATATGTCTGTGTGTATTCCTGGTTCACTCTATCACCTGTCCAGATGGAGACACCACATCATTTTTAATTCAAACAAACCCCAGGTTTCTTGCAGCCTGAAGATGGGCCTACCCCCTTAGATGGTAACAGGAAAGGAGAGGAGGAGCCCACAAGGACTTTGGGGCCCGAAAGAGTCTGCCACAATTAGAGGACCCACTACGAATAGTACAGTAGGTAATCTGGAACATTTTCCATGGACAGCTCCAATATCTGCATATAGGTAAATCAGCCCAGATAACCGATAATTAGACTGGATAATCCAAATAATGACCCAGATACACTACCTGATTATCCAGTCTAATCAAAACAAATCATGGCCTTCTCTGAGATGTTTAGTGCATACCAGTGATTATTAAACTATAATGGAAAAAAACAGCCTACAGAATGAAGGGACAAGGGAAACACAGCGTCTTCCTGTTGAGGCCCATGGATATATATATATATTTTTTTTTTTTTAACTCTCTGTATGCCCCCTCTCTCTCTGATTCCTGGACTCTCTCCAGAGTGGTCGCTTGGTCCGGCCTTACTCCCACTCACCTGAAGCCTCCAGTCCTGCCTGGTATGAGCCCATCTCCACTCCACACGACTGCCCAACCCCCTGGCTCTGAGCACCCTGAAGTGAGACCTCTGACTTCTGCCTGACACTCTAACAAGAATCTAGTGGAGCAGCCAGGGCAAGGAGGGAGTACCAGAGCAGGCTGGAAGGCTCTGCATTGAGCATGGGAGCTGGCCTCTGGACCCTCCTTCACCTACCAGGAGCCAGTGCTTTTACATGTTTTCTGGGTTCCCCCCCCTCACGCAGGACATGCAATGTCATCCAGTGTGCGATGTGAGTGCTGACTCACACTTCCTCAGGACGGCCGCCCGACATTACACCTCCTTGTCAGTCCCCGACTGCAGTGTGCCCAGTCTCCACCGGGCATCACTAGCGTCATGGGGCAGGAACCCCCTCCCTCCTAGCAGAGGAGAGCTGTCCATCATATGCTCAATCCTCTCCTCCCCGTCCAACCCCTGGCTCCCCGGGCTTGCTCCCAAACCTGGCTTGCTGGCGTGGCATGAGGTAAAGTGGATGCCTCAACCCTCAGCACCACTGATGGGCCTGGCCCATGGATATTTATTCACTACTATAAGTAGTTGGGCCTCAGATTTCAGAGAGGTAGCAGGGACCCTTAATAATGTTTGCTACCACAAAGAGAATAACAAATGTAAGTCAATGTTGGGTTATGTGAGGCAGCCTGTGACACTTGCTTTTCCCCTTCCCTCCCTGAGCACTATAAGCATACACATGCCTCAGGTGTTCTTCAGATATTCATTTCATTGCTCTAACCATCCTTTCCTCCTCCTCCTCTAGAGGCTTGTCTCGCATCTTCTGGCCACCTTTGCTAAAGTACAATTAGCAAAGGACCCTGAGGTCCTGCTGCACCTCAAGGGGTGGAATCCTACTCAAGAGAGTTTTGGAGCCTCCAGTACCCCAAAAGGATAACAGTTATTTGGGAGCAGAGCATAAAAAGCCCCACATACAGTATTCGCCACATCCTACCAAATTACCTTAGTCCTCTGATTTCTGCCTACAGTCTCCTTACTAACAGTACTGAGCTACCAACAGTACTCAGCAACATCATCGAATTCAATGGCATAAGCACCATACTACAATGCATAAGCATCCACTACAGTACTGCTTAACTAACTAACACCGGTAGTTACTCAATGTACATCCTCTTGTATGTATGATAAATTCTTGTACATTTATATTGCTGTAATATATGGATACATCATTTTAATACTATAAAAAAAATTTAAAAAAAAATCTGGTGATATCATTGGTCAAAAGTGATAACAGTATCAATCTAGAGCTGTAATACTATCATTCAGAGCCCATAATACTATCGATGGGAGCTCTGAACAATAGTATTATCAGTTAATGAGAACAGCGCAACCGCATGACTGTCTCCCACTATGGTGCATGCGGTTGCTGCAGTCTCAATGTCACATTTTCAATGCATTCATTACCATTGGCTGGTTGTTCTCTGTGGGCAGACAGAACAGTTTCTACAATATGATGGCTGTCTCTTGCTTAGCAAGAGTAATTCTTACTCTTTGCACTTTCGCTGATATGTTGTTGTTTTTTTACATTGAAAGAATTATGTGGTTGATCCAGCATTCACTCAGTCCTCAAAACAACTAAAAGGTAGGATTGCAAGTACAGACCTAAATGAACACAAGTTCACAGAGACTACTGGGGGAAGGGAGATACAGCGAGCAAGTCTTCAGTACAGCAGTTGGCCGGGAGCGAATGAGTCTTTGGTGAGGCGGTCGGACGGCTATTGTCACACCATCTCGAAAAAAAATTCAGAGCTGCGGAATATGGAATCAGATCCATATATTACAAAAAATGATAGACAGGAGACTGTGTATTACAAGGGAGAAGTACCATCTTGAGGTTCTGGGGACATGGGAACCTCTCCAAGTCCCCAGAACCTCTCGATGGTTTTACTCCCTTGTAATATACACCCCGTTATTCTATTTGTATTATAGTTTTTTTTTTCACTTTGATTGTGTGATCTCTCACCTTTCCCTCCCATCCGAGAAGTTGATTATGCCAACACTGACTTATGGGGAACTAATTTATAGGACAGTGAATAAGCACTAGCTGATTAGTCTAGATAGGGTGCAACATAGAATAGCTAGATGTGTTCTACAATGTAATTATAGAACTCACCATTGTAATATGTTTACCAAATTAAATTGGCAGCCTTTAGAAAAAGGTTGCTCTAAAAATTGGTTAGCATTGATACATAAATATTTAACACCTTATCCTGACAACTACATTACGCAAACTCTTTTTCCCAAAGACAACAAGGGTAAACGTGAATTAACAAGATCTGTGTATAAATACAGACCCTGTCCTATCAGAAGTAATAACAAATATGGTAATGGTGCTCTTTCATTCCAGGCAGTCAAGGTCTGGAATATTCTACCCCTTCCAATAAGATCTTTAGATGATCATGTGACCTTTAAAACTGAAATTTCGAATCTTTATCAGATAAGATGTAGATATACATAGAGATGCAGCAAACTTAAATTCCACCGGCGAAGTGTCCGCGAAGTGGGTACTACGCGTTGCCACTCAGCTACGCAGAATGTGCAATACAAAGTACTCACTCCGCCTTGCCATTACCACTTCGTGTTAAGGTGGAATGACAATGCTAAGTAAGGCCAAGTTGTTGTTTTAAATGGACTTCGCCATGCTCTTTAGCCATAGCCAGGCAGGAAAAGGATGGAAGTGTCATACAAGCAGACACTTTCACTTTCTCCTGTGCAGACGGAGACAGAGAGAGGGGAGTGTGTTGTTTTGTCACTGCTGAGACTTGGAGATCAGAGGGAGGAGGAGGAGATTTAAACTTTGATTTAGACCCAACAGCTTTTTTAAAAGCTACATTTTTGGGGAGTCACGTGATGCAGGGCACCGAGTAACGCTCTCCTGCTTGAGCTCCTTTCCTCTGCTCTGTTTTATACCGTTTTATTTACGTTTCAGTAGCGGTAAACTATTCCATCTGCTCTGTGAATCTTCACTGTAATCCGGTGTGTACGCCATAGGGGCTAAATGGAGATAGAAATGAAGAAAAGCCTTCCCAAGCATACCCCTCCTGCATCCCCTGAGAAGGCCCCGAAGAAGACCAAGGCCTCTACTGTAGTACAGTCGTAGACTACTGGCGCTGGCAATGCGGATTCAGAGCCTCTCACCCTTGCCAGATTTTTAGAAGAATTTCAGCCTTTCAAATCTGAACTGCAGTCGATTCTGGGGGAAATTAAAAGTATATCTAATACTGTGGAATCTCTATCTCAGAAGACCTTTGACAATGAAGCTTGTATACGCTCCTTAGAGCGCAAGCAAGATCAAGTCGGTCCAGAGTTGGTGGCCGTGTGGCAACAACTAGCCAAGATGGAAAGCAAGGTCAAAGATTTGGAGGGTGGTAGCTGCCGCAATAATGTGGTTTTAATAGGCTTGCCAGAACGAGAAGAAGGTGCTGACCCGATCAAATTTGCCAGGAAATTTGTTGAAAAAATAGCAGGTCCATCTCCGTTTGGCTCCAATTATATTATTCAAAGAGCCCGCAGAGCGCTCCGTCCACTGACACCACAAGGAGCGGCCCTTAGATCCTTTATTTTTCGATTTCTGAATTACCAGGAGAGGCAGCATTTTTTGGCTAAAGTGCGGGAAATTAAAGATCTCACATGGGAAGGATCCAGGATTAGGGCTACACAAGACCTACCCCTGTCAGTGCATCAGAAACAAGCCTCTTACCATGCAATACTTCACAAAGCTAATAGCAGCAGCTATTAAATTCAAGATGAGTTAACCAGCCAGATTGCAAGTGTTTGTGGTGGGCTCCTGGTGTGTATATGAGGATGCTGAGACTGTGGCTACCGATCTTAAAGCTGCTTTCCCAGATTTATTTTGTGCCCCCTGAGGCAGGGGCTGGGTGTGCTTGACTGGGAATTCGTATAATGGAGCGAGATGCCTGGCAAAGATTTCTCCTTTTTTCTTTTTAAAAAAAAAAGAAGATCCTGGAGTTTGTAGGGGGTCTGGCCGGTTTTCCTGTGAGGGACTATACATACCATCTACGAAGCTGGCTGGTCTGAGGCTCCAGTTACCTGGAGAGTGCTGCGACCTCTTTTATGTCGGTGCTACTAAGACATTCAAGTGACAACAGATGGTCTCGGCTTTACTGGCAGTCCGCACTACCCACTGAGGGCTTTCCTTATTACTGAGTGTGAATATGGGACTGGTTTCAAGTGTCTGAAGAAGATCTGTGTGCGGCTTGCACAAAGTGTTAAATTTTTGTTTTTTACACTTTTTGATGCTGCGATTACTTCAGAATTGCTGGGAAGAATTTAGAAATGTGGGACAGCACCACTTTCTCCACCAGTGACCCATTGCTGCTCGTTTTGTCAGCCAATCTTTACTTGCAGCATGGACCTTTTATCGCAAGATGGCGCCAAAGACTGTGTATGCTGTAGTACCCCATATACTGGTCTCATGTTGGGTTTACACAAGGAAAGATATTTTGCCTAATACTGTCTTAAGGGAAATACTGATCTTAGGGGGTAATTAATACATGTTTTGCACGCTTAGTTATTCGATGAGGGGAAATTACTCTAAAGGGAGAGGGGTGAACTAGAAGTCTCTTACAAAGTTTTCTCTCTTGTTCTCATTTTGATTAACAGTGTATAGGTACTGGCCTTCTCCCATTATGTTGGCATTCTACCCCGTGACTGGGTCAGTGTTGTAAGTTTAACTGTTTTCTTCTAGCCGTATGGCTCGCTGACGTTAATATCTGCCATGTTTCGCAAATTTGGTACTCTGAGATACTTTATATAAATACTGTTGAGTCGAAGTTACTTACCGCTTTATAAGATCAGAAAGTTTTGTTTATTGTTACAGTTAAACTAGTTGTTAGGAGCGAGGGAAGGGGCGATAAGGGGAGGTATAGGTGAGCTGTTTATCATGTACCAGGCGATATGTGGGTGGGAGTGGGAGGGCTGGCCTTTATCCAATGTTGTTGGGGTCATTTTCTTGGGGTTTCATATTTGGCTTTGGGGGTTGGGTTGGGTTGGGAGATGGGTGGGTAAGTGCATCATATACTCAACAAGTGGTATCAGTGAGCTCATAAGTAGGTTTAGGTGGTCTCTCATGATTTACTTTAACTTCCCAAAGGATGATAGTTAGGGATATACAGTGTATCACTTGGAATGTTAAAGGGGCTAGACATAAGATCAAACAATATAAAATTCTGAAATATTTAAGCCATCTTAAAGCAGAAATGATGTTATTACAGGAGATGCATTTACTTAATACTGAAGCAGACAAGATGAGGCATCAGCAGGTGGGGCAGGTTTTTGCGGCACAAGGTACTACCCAAAGTAGAGGGGTCATGATCCTTTTACATAGATCTATCACCTTTCAACCTCTCAAAATCATTGCTGACCCTTGTGGCAGGTTTCTATCTGTAAAGGGAAAATGATATACTTTTGACATTGTCCTGGGTAGTGTCTATGGCCCTAATATGGATACTCTGTGGTTCTTTGTTAAACTAGTGGAAGTTTTGTATTCATTCTCTGATCTCAATTTGGTGTTTGACCAAGTCGGGATGATCTCGTCAAGGCCTCTTGCCCACTCAGAGGGTCTTCAGGGACCTATTGGACTCCACTGGCTTGTGCGATGTATGGCGTGTGCTTCACCCTAACCATAGGAAATACACATTTGTTTCGCCAGTACATGGCACCTCCTCCTGGATCAACTACATTTTGATTTCTCAAAATCTTTTACCGGGGGTAGTGGATTCTAATATTGTCTCGGGCCCACCCTCAGACCATTCAGCAGTCACCTGTCAGCTCTCAGTTACGTCCTTGCCCCAGAAGGGAAGTAGGTGGAAGCTCAATAATCAAATTCTGAAAGAACCGGATAAGGTTGCATATATAGCATCTCAAATACAGCAGTTTGTGGCCTTAAATAACAATTTTACAGGACGACCCGACATGGAATAGGGGTCTTTCAAAGCTTTTTTGAGAGGGGATTATAATTGGTATAACATCGAAAAGGAAAAAAGAGTGGGAAAATAAAGCTTCTCGTCTATTGTCTCAAATTAGGAGCATGGAATCTAGTCTTTCCCCAGCCTCTTCAGAGGATTTTAGGCAGGACCTAGTTAAACTGAGGGACGCCTACCTTGGTCTGTTAAGAGAGAAAGTTGAATTCACTATTTTGAGAATGAATGCAGTCTATACCGACCAAGAGAATAAGGCTGGGCGGATGTTAGCCATGCGTGTCAAACAACAGGAGTCCGTCAGATTTATTGCTGCAGTTCATTCCTTAGACAGTGATTCCCTTAGAACTTCACCTTCAGAGATAGTAAATGAATTTTCTAGTTACTTCCAGGATTTATACAGTCCCATGTTAGCCTTCCCCTCGGAGGAGGACTTGCAGACATATTTGAGGGACCTACATCTACCTAATCTTACCGAGCTTCAGCAAACTACGTTAACTTCTGCTGTCTCTGAAGATGAAATAGAAAGGGTAATTAAATCCCTTCCATCTGATAAGACCCCTGGTCCAGACGGGTTTACCTCTAATTTCTACAAAGTTTTTTCCAAGCAATTAATTCCCATTTTGCTTCCGCTGTTCCGTTTTCTTCTCTCCGGTCAAGCGACCGACGCCTCCCTTTTTGAAGTGCTGATTGTGTTATTGCCCAAGCCAGACAAGCCATGTGACCAGGTTTCTAGCTATAGACCGATTTCCCTCCTCAATCATGATATCAAAATCTTAGCCAAATTACTTGTTGATCGGATGAGCTTAGTTCTTCCTTCTATAATAGGGGAGGAGCAGGTTGGATTTCTGAAAGGTAGATCATCAGCCGACCACCTGAGAACTCTGGCTCATGTCTTCTCGGCCTCCAGGGATGCTGCTCTCCCGATGGCCTTGGTTTCCCTGGATGCGAAGGCCTTCAACAGGTCTATTGAAATATCTGTTTGCAGCGATGGAGCCTAGTTTTCCCAGAATTTCGAACTGGATTCACTCACTATACTTATTACCTTCTGCTAGGATTTCCTGCAATGGGGTGATCTCTGATCCGATAAAATTATCCGTAGGAACCAGGCAAGAGTGTCTATTATCCCCGCTGCTTTTTAACATTTATTTAGAGCTCCATATTCGGAGACTGACGAAAGCTAAGGATGTCTCAGGTATTTCCCTATATGGTCATGAAGCCAAGGTTGCGGCATATGCGGACGACCTTCTCCTCCAAATAGCAAGCCCGCCTACATCCATTCCCCCGATTCTCAAGATAATAGAGGAGTTTAGTAAAGTCTCTAGTTACAAACTTAATTTAGGTAAAACCCTGGTTTTTCCTCTCAATCATAGAGTCTATAAGCAAGAAATTACTACATTTGGTCTGGCATGGAAGTCTGATTCCATTAAGTATCTTGGAATCATTCTGACACGAAACATGCTTCGATTTAGGCAGTTAAATTTAGATTTACTGGTTCATAAGGTAGACCAAGATCTTCGCAGGTGGTCCCTTCTTCCTCTCTCTTTATGGGGCAGGATTAATTTGTTTAAAATGAATATTTTTCCCCATCTTTTTTATCCCCTTAATATGTTAAATATTGCACTCCCGATGTCCTGGTTTAAAAAAGTGCATAGTATGTTTTCCAATTTTATATGGGGATGTAAGAAATCGAGGATGGCATTCCATAAACTGGCTGCACCTAAGGGAAGAGGAGGTTTGAGGCTTCCACATCTTGGATTGTAATATTGGGCCAGTCAGGCCAACAAACATTTTAGGTGGCTGGCAATGGATCAACTTTCGGCCTGTTCTAGTTATATCCCGCTATGGTTAAAGGTGGAAGTAGCCCTTATTAAGAAGTATGGATACCTTCCCAGTGCGATGCTATATTCCAAACTACGATCTCTTCCTGAAACATTTAGCAACTCTCCCATTGCAGTCTCAGTTAAGGCTCATATTCAACTATGTGCTTTTCTCAAATATGACAATATTAAGGATTTGTCCCAGCCCATAAGTGGTAATCCCAATGTACAAATAAACAATAAACCACTGTCACCCTCTTGGCTTCCTCAGTTAGGAAATTGTCAGCTGGAAGACCTCATTACAGCTGATATGCAGTGGTCTTCTTCAGAAGATATTATGCTCAAGTTCAGGATACCTGGTAAAAGCATTTTCAAGATCTACCAGTTAAGGCATCTCCTGTTGCAAGTTTTTGGAGTTATTCCACCTCCCGGATCTCTTATCCGGTTTCAGTCTACTTTAGCTGAATTGGCTGGCTCACCCCATGCTGTTTCTAAACTATACAGCCATTTTTTTACGTGGGCATATCCTGATAACTATGTCCCGGTAACTTATTGGCATTCCCTCTTTCCAGGTAAGGAGTTTGATTGGTCCCTCCTCTGGCACAATTGTCATAAATTTTTGTTACAGGATAGACTAATGCAATTTAAAATTTTACATAATATATATTATTCCCTGCAGAAACTTGCCAAACTGGGTGTTCTGTCCTCTCCACTCTGTACAAGCTGCATGTCACAATCTGGAGACCTTCTTCACATTTTTTGGGAGTGTCCTAGAGTGGTGTCACTATGGGCCACTATTAAACAAAGAGTTGATCCGCTTTTAGGGCTTTCTGATTTGTTTATGCCTGAAGTATGTTTATTGGGAGACTTCTCATCTATTTCGGTGGTGTGTAGAAAGTATTACATGGCTTTGATTTCTTTGTCTGTTAAAAAAGTGGTCCTTAGACACTGGAAAGACTCTGATAATTTAAATTGCTTGGAGTGGCTCCAGGAACTCCTTGCTAACCTCAGAACAAAGAGGACTATTGCAAGTCTTGCAAATAAAATTGATAAATTCAATAAGATATGGGGCCCCTTTCAAACCTTATATGCTTTACAAAGCTGAAGCACATATTTTTCATAATGTACACCGCACCCTTGTTGGTATAATGCTGCGCCGAGATTTTGGGGAGGGTTTGGTGGGTGGGGAGAGGGAGGGGGTAAGGGAGAGAATGAACCATTATATATTTTGTTATAAGTATATACTCAATTTCTTAAGCCTGTTGTGGTTTTGTTCTCTGTATTGTAAACTTCGATAAAAGTTGAATGAAAAAAAAGCTACTTTTTTTGTCTTTTCTGTACTCTTTTTTTACTTAATTTGTTCTTTCTGTAAATTTAGTTTTCTTACCTTTCTAAGAAGTTAGTTCTTTGTCTATGTCTGTGTGACTGTGCGTGTGTTGTGTGACAGTGTGAGTAGTCATTGCTCAGACTGAGGTAGCGCAGTAGGAGAGATGGACCAGGGTGAGGGAATGTCTGGGGTGGGGACAGCTCTGGGAGAGCATGGTACTGGTAGGTGTCATACCATGCTCATGCGTGGTGATCATGGCCTCCCTTTCCTGTTGGACCAATTGAAAATTCTGAATGTCCCCCCCTGGAAGCAGGACCAGACCAGCACCGCCTCCTGACTCTGAGGTAGTTGAACCACCACCACCGCCATGTCCAGCACTATCTCCAGCACCATGTCCTCTGGAGTAGGATGTGCCTGTGCCCCCCAGGCCCAGGTGTGGATCCCATCCCTGCTGAGCACTGTGATCAGCCGGTTGCCAGTTCATCTGGCCCTCCCTTGCCTGTGCCTGGTCCTCTCGGCACCTCCGTTGTTTGGTAGTTTTTTGACTGTGTCAGGGGGGACAGCAGCATGATCAGGTGCCGCCTATGTGAGGTGGAAGTGCACCAAGGCCCCTGGGGAACTCACCTTGGGACTGGGGGCCAGCGCACCCATATGCTCAATCATCACCAGTTGGAGTGGCAGGCTGCCACAAAATGGGCCATGCCTACACCTGCTGGCCCTTCTGTGGCAGAGGGTGCAGCTGTGCATGATGGCGGCCCTAAGAAGAGGAGGGGCCAGAGCAGCACTTGTTGCTCCATCAGCACCCAAACCACCTCCACCACCAGCAGGTCAGCTGTAGAACATCTGGACCCCAGAGAACTGCGTGTAACACAGGCTGACTTAGCAGTTCTCCAAGTGCTGTCACAGAGAACAGTGAGAGGGTGAGTGTTGTCGAGCAGAAGCTGGATCACATATAGGGACATCAGTTGCAAATGATGTCCATGCTGGAACTGCTGCTGGATCACCATGGGATCCCACATTAGTTTTTTTTCCTCACACCATGTGCCCCCCACACCTTCCTTGCTGTGTTATAAAATGTATTCCTCCACCATCCCCAACCCTTGTATGTAATTATGCCTTTTTCTTGTTGTCTTCCGTATGCATGAAACTTTGTATTCTGGCCCTCCTTCCTTGTGTTAAGTGTGTGTGTGTGTGTGTGTGTGCACTGTTTTGGTGCCTCATTAATGTTTACTTTCTGTCGTGGAGTGTTTGTGGAAAAGCAGACTGAGCAGTGCAAATATACTGTGCTAAACTGCATGTGTGCAGTCAGTCTTCTTTCCTGTCAGTATATGTACTGCAGACACTGTCCAACTCACTGACTTAAAAACACTTACTAATGAGTACAATGGTGGGTTGGTGAAGCCTGGAGAGATACTACAAAACAGGCTTACAATACATCCAAGTAACTAGTAAAACAATTAATGTTGTGATTCGTGACGTGATCATGAATCGTGATTTGTGACTGCATTTGTGACTGTGATGATGAAGAACATGATTCAGTGTTGAAGGTGTGAGATAACCTATATGGAACTGTACTGGGAATACAAATGCCTACAGCTGTACTTCCCCAATGAGCTGTAGCACAAAATTCCCCGACCTAAAAACACATATTAAGCATGAAGCATGGAGAGATACTACAAAACAGGCTTACAATACATCCAAGTAACTAGTAAAAAAGTGAATGTTGTGATTCGTGAGTGACATGATCGCGAATCATGATTTGTGACTTCATTTGTGACCGTGATGATGAAGAACGTGATTTGTATCACGAGTGACTCGTGAACGTGATGATGATCCTGACTTAAGAACGCATATTAATGAGTACAATGTTCACGCATAATTATGCACCACACCAGTCCAGTACTCTGAAGGGAAGCCAAAGAAACAACTGTGACTTAAGTTACAGATGGAGATTGGGCCCTAAAGAGAAGCAAATGCACAGACAGATTAAGATTGTGCTGTGCACTGAAGAGATGCAGATGCAAAGGCACAACACCTAACCAGTGCTCACCATCAGAAATTCAAATCTAGAAAAGAATACCTTTGGCGGTTGGGGCAGGCCACGGGGGGCTGGGGGCTGGGCAGTGTACTGCACTGCTGCAGTAACAGTCACTAGTACTAGTACCGGTACCAGTAAAGATACCACAAAGAAGTACAAAAATCACACAGCTGCAGTGGATAGCAGGTTCACATTGCTGAAATTATTATGTGGCACAGTAAAAGGTGTCTGATTTGATGGCACATGTCACACACACTAAGTAATATGTAGCAAATTGAAAACTTCAGTAATATAATCACGTATTTTAAACAAACTAAAATTATGCACTGCTGCACCACAACAATCAGCAGAAAAATGGCAAGAATTATTGAAAATATTAGTGTGTGTACATTAACACAGTTATACAAGAAAAATATCACCAAAACAGAAAGAACTGTCTTTTTCTCCAAGTTAATCTACCTACACCACAGATAAGCCCCTCCCCCAAAGCACACTTTCAAGGTCTCTTACTACTCAGACTCAGTGTTGTACATTAACATTCAAAATCTACACACAAACAATAAACTCTTGATTATATGAGCGCAGGAGGGTTTCCTACAATCGATGGACTAAAGTTTGAGCAAAACAAAGTACTAAAGAAGGCTTTTTGAACAGCTTTTAGAAGGTTTGAATCACAGACAGCTCTCAGAGCATACTGTATCCTAACCTACAGCTTCCTACACACACTACCCTGAACTGAGGTTGTGCAGAACAATCTAGAGCCCATGTGACCAGAAATCCCATGAATCACTGCAAAATTTGCCCTCGGAGCTTAAAAACAAGGTGAAGTGAGGCAAAGTGCATTGTTTTCAATGTACTTCACCTTAAGAGTTGGTGGAGTAGTGGTTTGGAAAGGCGGAGTAACGTGAAGTCATTGTTTTCAATGGACTTTGCATTACCCATTATAACACAAAGTACTCCACTTCGCGTTGCTGGGCACTCCGCGAATCTGCTTTCGCTTCGCGATTCACTTCATGGAGTGAATTGGGGCCACTTCGCCCATCTCTAGTTGTACATGATTTTTGTTTAGTTTAGTTAAGACCTTCAGATAATTATGTGATCTTTGTTACTAAATTCTAATTTTTATTAGCTTAGACATAGTTGTACATAATCTATGTTCAGCACAGGTGTTTGTATAAATTATTCCTTGCTTTGTATGTTTTTAGAAATTGAGATTGTATCTGTTGAAAGCTGAATTGCACCTCAACATGTCTGTAGTATTTAAAGCATACTGATAATTAGGATTTATTATAAGAGAGCTAAAACTGTATTTAGTGTAAATTTGTATTGTTTGTGATGTGTCTTACACTATGTAAAATGTTTAAGAGTAACTTAAGTGCACTGACAAACAGGACTGTCTTGTGAACAGGATTGTGTAATCCTAATGACTAGTATTCCTGTATAAAAATAAAGTTTTTATCTTTTTTTTTTATCTATCCCCCAGGTCACATCTGTAAACAAGATTCTTACTGAATCTCAGCAGCTAAAAACCTCATCTCTGCCCACCAGTTCTTCCACTCTAAATTCATGGCTGCCTGGGATTACCATGCCCCCCCCCCCTTTAAAAAACAGGTTCAGAAGTTCCCATCTCTTGTGGATCTCAGCTGAGCTATTTGCTTACCTCCATGCTAGAGACCAAGTCTGTTGGACTCACAGGTCCACTGGCTTCCCTCCTGACCAGGTAAATACTGGTCCCTTTGCAATGACTGCACCCAGCTACTAGGCTTGCAAAGTCTGAATACTTGACATCCACACTCCAGAACAACCTAAGCCATCCATCTAAGTTCCAAAAGGTTATCCTCTTTCTAATCTCCCCAGCAACCAAGACTGTTTCCCCAGTCCTTAAGATGGATAACTCCATCTCTGACAATGTACTGTTACCTCTTCCTTCAGTACCTTCTTCACCTCCTGTGCTTGCTACTTCCTCTACCCTCCTTCTTTCCTTTCCTTTCCTTTCCTTTCCTTTCCTTTCATTTCCTTTCGTCCCCCTATTACCCTCTGCCTTTTCTTTTCTCCTTTTCCTTCTCACCCACCACACTAGCTGCTCAGCTTAAGGCCTTTTTAGCTCAAAATACCCTCAAAGGTCTGTTCCTCAACAGCCTTGACCCTAAGATCCTTCAACTCCATGCTACTGCCATTGCTATCCCAATCATTACTATACTCAACCTCTCTTTCTCCTTAGCTGTTCTCTCTAATGGTTGGAAATAGGCAACAGTCATCCCCTTTCCAGAGGGTGCCCCTCCTCTCTTGGAAACTACTGGCTGATCTCCCTTCTCCCTACCCTGGCCATTCTGCAGGAACAACTAGCCCTCTCCCAACTCCCCCCTTTCCTTAGTTCCTCTTCCTTCTTCACCACTTTTCTAATCTGACTTCCTGAAGTTCATCTCCACCTCCGCTGTCTTACTGGCTTTATCCTATCTGGAATGGACTAGAGTCTGATTACATCCACAATCTTTGTCGACCTGGCCATGGTTTTTGACACTGTTACACACACCATTCTTTCTTTCAAATACAGGTTTACCTGGTGAAACAGTTTCAATAAATAATATTTAGTTGCCTGCTGAATCAGTGAATTTAATAAGAAGACCCTTACCTAGATGTATTAGGCAAGGATCACATTCATCATCTTCATTCCTGCAGCATGGTATTGAGTATCCCACCAATGCCTTCTGTCCTGGGCACACACACATTCTATTTGTTTGTACTCGCAGCATCCACGACACATGATATTCCATTCTGCCCCAGGGCAGTTTTCATTGATAACAGTGTAACCTGAAACAGAACAGAAATGCACAATAGTCACAGCCTGCACAATGACAGAAATATACAGCCATGTAAAGGTGGCCAAAAGGTGATTCTAAGGCATGTTGGTGCAACTGCACAATTGGGTCTATCACAGTCAGATGCATAGCCTGGCCAGTGGCTCAGTAGAAGCACAGCTGCAAAATCCGATACATGGATCGGGTTTGGGACCTGGGCTTCTTGACTATACAGACACCAAGGAGGGTGGGGGTACAGACCACCTGATGCTAAAGTCACATTAGTCAACACTAGTCATGCCAACAAGCTACACATTGGCCTTTGTCACTGGTTTTGCAGCAGGCATTTACCCACCTACTCATTTAATGAAAAAATTGCAAGGAAGGAAATGGAGGGCAAAACTGAAGGAAACATAAAAGATGTTAGTCCAACAAAACAAAAATCAAGGTCACATATAAAAGAGAGCATCAACCTAATTTCCAGAAAACTACAATTATATAAAATAGTTAAAAGTCTGTTACTTGGCATCGACTTTGGTGTCTCCCCCACGACAATACCTCATTCTCCAACTACCTGACCAACCAGTGCTAATTCATCAAATTTGAGGATGCCTCTTCACAACAACTGTCTGACACCTGAGGTGTTCCTCAGAGGTCTATCCTAGGCCTACTTCTCTTCTCAATTTGCATTAACTACCTCCCATCCTTCTCCACCTCCTGCCCAGTAATAATGTAAGCTGATGATATCGCCCTATATCACAGCACGCGGAGCTTCCAACTCATCAATACCCACCTATCATAGGACTTTACCCACATACAAAACTGGTTGGTGACCAACAACCTGGTACTCAATGCATTTAAAACACACCTGATGCTATCTGGCTCCAGGATGCATGTATCATCCTGTTCTTGCTCCCTAGACAGCAGGTGCTGGATTCCAGAAGGAGGACGCAGGGCTTGCATGAAGTCCTGATTCTGACACAAAGGGTGCTGCAGATGTTCCAAAGCCTCTTGGATGCAGAAAAGTCTGATTCTCAAAAGAGTGGCACATTTGCGACATTTCCCCCACTTTACGACTGCTTGTGCCAAAGGGTTGGTGCAAGTGCTGTGATCTTGGACACAATGTTAGACCATGGAGTAGGTGGTCTAACTAACAAACAAAGGAAAACAGAGACACATGCAAAAATAAAATTTGTTTCAAGTTTTAATAAATAGTGAAAATGTCTCAAAGGTTCCCCGGCACTTCGAGGGTATCAACCGTCTTCATCAGGGTGGTCTAACTCCCTGCATCCTGCATTCTGGACTTGTGGTGGGCTTTGGCAGCAAATGCCTTTTGGAATCACACTTGCCGCAATATTTGATACAACATGCAAGTTGCATCAAACACCCTGCCACGAGTTCTGTGCTGCGAATGCATCCTTTCCAGAATCAGTCCCCAGGTGTTTGAATGGTTCTCCTCTCACTCTAGTTGAGGAATTTAAGTACCTGCTGTAGGAATTACCCTTAACCTGGGGCTCGACTTTCACCTCCACATCTCCAACCAGTGTAAAGCCACAAATTCTCGAATTAGTCTAGACTACCATCTCAGACACCTGCTTACCCCGGATGCCTGCCTGGCTATCACCCAAGGCATCCTCCTCCCCTGCCTACAATATAGCTTTCTCCTCTGCACAAATGCCCCTCTAACTCTTTACTCAAATAGGATACATATCACCTACAATAACATATACTGCTTTGCCCTTTTATCCCATGTCTAAAGCACCATTGCTCTCTCTACTCCTCCTTAGGTGGGCTAGCTCCCTCTGCCTCTCGATCCTATGCCCTAGGTTATTTTATACACAGACAACTTCAGGCCAGCTCCCCAATCACCCATATTCTGCTACTGCACAGTTTCTGACCCACCTACTCCTTTTGGTCATTGGACTCTGCCTTGTTCATTACACTCAAATTCTTGACCAAGATAGGTGAACAGGCATTTTTTTCATTTGCTCCCAAGTACTGGAACTCCCTCCCCCCAAATGTCTATAGCTCTTCAACTACATCTTCTTTCAAATTAGCCCTCAAGTGCTATCTAACACAATCCACAACCTACACCTGTTTCCAACCACCCTGCCCATAATTGTATGTACATTGTTTACTGATTCTTTCACCTCAGAATGTACCTGTCTTAACTTACTTTATTACTTCTCTAATTATTTTTCAGCTTGTAATATTTCATATTGTATTTTTCCTAATTATTAATTCTCACACCTCAGCTTGTACTTGCCTTAATCTACTTTGTTACTTATTGAATTCTTTGTCAACTTGTAATATTTCATATTGTACTTTTCCTGACGTGGAACTGTTAGCTCTCTAAATTTGTATCTTGTTGACTCGATGTGTCTTGTGCTTTGTACCCTCTCAGGTCATTCCTGCAAATAGGCATTCCGTTGTCTAGTGTACCTATCCAGTTACCAAAAATCAAACAAATAAAATACATTTTGTCTTCAGTCCTTTTATTGTTCTTTTTCCCATCCACACAGCAAGGCAGGTCAGGTGTCTCTCAAAGAGGATAAAAAACTCCTCAAAATCTCAAATGAACAAGATGACAAAGAGGGTTGCTCATGTTCTAAGTCATGAATGTGGATTCATCAGATTTCAACACAGTTTTTGGAATAAGGATTTTGTAATCATACTTCTGAAATTAAAGTTTAAAACATATTTTTACACTGGAAAACTATGATTTAAATATTAGGATTCCAAACTCAGATCCCCGATTTGGATTTTGGGGCTCTTCTGTGAATTAGAATATGAAAAAGATTCAGAATCAGAAATTCATAAATTTCTATGAAATCCTATCAGATTGGAATCAGCCAAACCAGAGTATTTTGGAGCATCCCTAGTGACAATTTCAAATAAATAGTATACTAGCAGTCTTAGAATTCAAATATGCCTGTGCCCACAAAAAACTGTACCGTACTGCTTTGTCCCAAATTAAAAGAGTTTTCCAAACCCAGACAAAAGGAGGAAATACAGCCCGAAGAGGCTTTTTTTTAATTTATTTTTTTACCAAACCTGTAAATTTAAAGAGTCAATGACAATGCCACATTTTGTTGGCCCTTTTGGCAATTAATTTGTGACAGTTCCATTTCAAAATATAAATTTGACATTATCTTACTTGCTGAAAGCATTAGTATCCAGGACAATTCTTTAAATAAATATTTAATTTTTATGTGATTTTAACATACATTCATTTATTTATTTATTTAAGGGAATCAGATACACCTTTGAGCCAGGGGCTCTTTTACAAAGGTTCCACATCAGGTTACTTGAAACATTAGGACAGGCAGTAGTTTTGTGCGAAAGAGAAATAAACATTGCAGCCAGAGGGCTTTGTCAATTACAAAAAAACATCCCAGTTGTGCAAATCACTTCTATAACAATTTAAACAATATAGATTCATATAGGTAGCCATCTGACAGAGGAAGGCGAGGCCAGAAGCTGGTGTAAAGAGGAAAAAGAGAGGAGTGGGGGTGGGTTGGGCAGGGTCGAGAGGTGTGTGGAGGGAGTAGAGGAGGAGGGAAGGAGTAGGAGGGAAGGGTGGGTATGGGGTGGGGGGATAACCATTTAGGTGTAGCAGTTGCAGGAGGCACAGAAGATGAGGTATTGACACAGACTGAGCTTAAAGGCACCCAGGGTTGCTTTGCTGGTAACTTTTGCTGGCAGGGTGTTGAACCAGGAAGAGGCTCTGAAAAAGAAGGATCATTGACCTTGGGTAGTCCTGCAAAGGGAAACTGTGAAGGAGAGGTGGTTTGAATTCCTGGTTTGTCGTGGGCCACTGTATGGTCTCAGCAGTGCCTGTGATCCAGGGGGTAGTAGATCCAATGTTTGCTTTTTTTGCTAGGATGCAGGTTTGATATTTAATTCTGCCAGATAGTTGGAGCCAGTTTGCATGTTCATAGATCTCACAGGTTTGTGTAAGGTGGTTTGCAGATGTTTGGAGATGATATGCCTTGTTTAGTGCTGTGGTAATGCATCAGAGAGCTGTGTCAGTGGCAGACCCATAGATCACAAGCTCATAGTCTATTATAGAGATTACTAAACTGTGAATGGCAGTGCCTAGGGCTTCATCTGTGAGGCAGTTCTTATGTCTATAGAGCGGGCCAATGTGGATATTCACAGTTTTTGCTATGTAGTTGATCTGTTCAGAGTATCCAAGTGTTGGGTCAAAAATAACCCCAAGATATTTAAATAGATGTACTTGTTCAAGGGTGGCCCATTTTTTCTAAATGTCTGATATAAATCAAGGTTTCCAATACATTATGAGTTTCAGCACTGCCCCATATTCTTAAAGAACCAGAACCTGCTGTGTTCTCCCCAGATTGTTTGGCTCTGTTTGTCCTTTTAAAGTCTTGTAATGCAGTAAGAACAGGAAATAAGAAGACAGACATGGAACTGAACATACTTTTGGCATCTACAATTCCATTTGAGTGAATTGCTTCACCAAAATTGCTTTGCAGCAGATCGCGGTGCCCCTCTTTCTCTCACTCTTCTCCTATCCTGTGGCTTGGCAGTGCTCCTGCCCAACCCCGTGGATGAAGCTGCATTCAGTGATGCTCTTGTCTGCCCTCTCAGGAGTGGGGAAATGCATGAATGGAGCCATGCTCAGGCTGGTGCCCCTGCCCCCAAAATGGAACCATGGTAGACAGCACTACTCCCTCCAGAGAAGGGGCATGTCTGAATGTAGCCCATTCAGAAGCACTCCTGCCCACTCACTCAGAAGAAGCAGCATTCCAGAATAGAAGCATACCCACCTCTGGAGATGTGCCATGGTAAAACCCAACCATGTTCAGTGCACTCCTGCCTGCCTGCCCCATTGGGAGAGGAGTCATGCCTGGATGGAGCCATGTTCAACAGTGCTCCAGCCAGCCCTCTCAGTGAAGGGGAGCATGCCTGAATAGACCTGCACTACAGCACGCACTCCTGCCTTCCCCTTAGGAGAGGGGGCATGCCTGAAATGAGTCATTCTACTGGAAACTAGAAAAACTTTTGAACAAACTATGCCCAGAAAATTTGACAATCTAAGGATTTTCTTGCAATGGGGTATCCCAGCTTCTTATGGGCCTGCTTGTGATTGTTACTGCTTGTTTATTTCCATTCTGACCACTCTGGTGTAAGCCAATTAATTAGTGTGTAACCCCCCTTGTTCCCAGGGGTTACTAGAATCCCATTAGAATCAGTGGCAGGCAGGGAGAGGCAGCTAGTGAAATGCCAGTTAAATGCATTTCACACTGTCCCTCTGATTTCAGTCTCATGCTGAGCTGGAAGATGATGTAATCATGTAACTGTCGATGCAGCATAAGCCACACTCGAGCTAGCTGCAAGGGAGAAAGCTTTAGAATGTTCAGTGAGTCTGTAGAGTGGAGTTCCAGGAGGAGGCTTCAGCCTGCAGCAGCTCCTCAGTTTTAGCTCTGACAGAGAGCTACCACTGTGTTTTGGGTAGTCTGTTCTCACCCTAGAAGAAGAACACAGTAGACAGGGATTGAAGTGGTGGAAACCATTCCAAATGGGTTCTCCATTGCCCAATCTCAGGAGGGATGGGGGTGATCTTCAGGGTTATTGGACAATTCCCTCACCTAGTCTGTCTTGTGAAGTTGCCTGCGACAACTTCAGGAACTGTGAGTACTTTTGTGTTCAGCCCAGGAGGGGCACCTGCATTCCTTTTGGTGAATTTTCTCTGACAAAAGGACCCTGCCACCTAGACTGTGTCTGTTTTTAAAAGTGTCTGCCTACATTAGAGTCTAGAGAGAGATACTGTCCAAGTATAGAACTTTTAGTCATGTAGTATGTTAAGTGTGAAAAATATTTCAAGATAGCATCTACAAGTTTTTTGTGAGGGTGTTATTAACCAGATGAATGGCTGAGTATAAACTTGGAAGCAAAAGGTGGGAGACCCCTATCTCGAGTAACCAGTATTCCTCTCTAGGTTCAGTTTGGGCACCAGTTCAATTTTTATTCAGTGCATTTGGCCAGTGCCTGATGGAAATAGTTACCCAGACATGGGTTGGATTTTCTGTGAGCCTAGATGTGCTCTTTCATGGTTGTGTGTGCCACTAGAATTCCTCATGAAATATGGGAAAGTGTCCTAGTACTGGCCGTGTGTGCCTAGTCGAGAGGAAATGTACCAGTTCTGGCCGTGTGTGCCGATCTCCAATTCAGAACCAGAGAGTTTGCTGTGTAATTCAGAACCAGAGAGTTCACTGTGTCAGCTCTTTAAGCCTATGCTAAATGGGAATTCAGGAATGTTTGTACCTCAGTAATCTGCAATACCAGTATGTGTAGCCCTGTGGGGGTCCATCTTCTCTTTGTGATTATTCCTACTTTGTTACTTGAATAAAAGCCACACTCTAGAATCCCAACCTGGTTTGGACAGTATTGTTATTGCTTCCACTGTGTCTGGATTTACTTGGGTGCCCCTGTCCAGAAGTTCAAACCTAGCATAACTGTGAGCAAACGTTTTCTCCCAGGGACCTAGGTTGATGGCCATGGTAAATGGTCCCACCAGGTGTGTGCCAGGTAGTTGCCACATTTGGTTTGCCTGTCTGTGTATGGCAGGCTCAGAAGTAGATATACTGTCAACTGTTGTGTAAACCCCCACCCCTCTCTTTGGCGCCATGTGGTGAGAGGAGCAGCTGCTAGTTAAACAAGGGGGCCAGTGGGGAGGTGGTTACAAGTGTTTCAGTGAGCATTAGTTTCCTTTTTTCTTCACCTTGTATGGTGCAATGAACCTACGTGTGGGAAGGTAACCAGTATGGGGTGGTGGTGTAAATGTCAAGGCTAGCACCCAGTGTAAGGCAGTGTGCTTACCCTGTATGGGTTAGTGGGAATCTTACATACGAACATATTAACATACAAAAATGCCAACAGAAGCAGGCCTTTATGATCTATCGAGTCTGCTCGAATGTGTAGCTAGCCCCTCAACTTGCAGCTGCCCCACCCTCCTCCCCTCTCCTCATCGTAACACCCTCCCACCCCATCCCAACCCTCTTAAAACTACCTACCATTCTATGGGATGCCACTCCTCAGGCAGAGTATTCCTCCTGTCCACCACCCTTCTGTGAAAAATGTCTCCTGATTTCCTTCCTGAACCCCCCCCAACCTCAGCTGATGCCCTCTCATATCGCTCACTCTTCTAAGCTGGAACATCCCTTCTGTATTAACCTTATCTAACTCCTTCAGGTATTTAAATGTTTCAGTCATATACCCCCTATCTCTCTTCTCCTCCAGGGAGTACATGTTCAGCTCAACCAATCTATCCTTGTAGGACTTTCCCTCCAATCCCTGGATCATCTTTGTCACCCTACATTGCACCCCCTCCAACAATGTGATATTCTTCTTTAGGAACGAGCACCAATACTGCATGTAGTACTCCAAGTGAGATCTGACCAGGGACCTATACAAGGGAAGGATCACCTCCCAATTCCTGGAGGAGATACCCCTTGCTATATACCCTAGCATCCTATTGGCCTTTGCTGCCACCTTCCTGCACTGAGCTCAGTTGTTCATGCTGCCTATTATAAGCACCCCCAGATCCTTTTCCTCCTCTTTACATTCCAGCTGCACCCCTCTCAGCTGATAGCTCATTTCCTGGTTTCTAGCTCCAAAGTGCAGTACCTTGCACTTCTTGGCATTGAACCCCAACTACCATGTTTCTGACCACTCCTGTAGTTTGGTCAGGTCCTCATGTAGCCCCTTCCATCTTTCAATGTCATCTACCACTGCTCCCATCTTCGTATCTTCAGTGAACAGACTGATCTTACTCTGGACCCTATTTGAGATATCAGCTATGAATATCCCAAACAGCACTGGTCCCAATACCGATCCCTGTGGCACTCCACTCATCCCTTCCCTTGGTGATGAGATCCCCCCCCAATCTCTGCTGCATTCCATTCAGTCAGTTGATGATCCACTTGACCATCTTTGTTCCCACCCCTATGTATTCCAGCTTCCCCCCCTCCCAGCCTCCCATGAGGCACAGAATCAAAGGTTTTGCTGAAGTCCAAATACAGGGCATCTACTGCATGGCCCATGTCCAGTTCCCTGATCACCCAATCGTAATACTCAATTAGATTTGTCTGGCAGGATCTGCCCAAAACAAACCCATGTTGATGACCATCCTGGAGACCATTGTCCTCCAAGAAGGTCACCAGCCTCTCCTTTGGGATTGTCTACATGAGTTTCCCCATAATCGATGTGAGGCTCACTGGCCTGTAGTTGCCTGACTTATCCCTGGGGCCATTTTTGTGAATGGACACCACATGGGCCATTCTCCAGTCTTGTGGTATGCACCCTGTGTCCAGGGAGGTATTGAACAGGTCAGTCAGTTTTCCTGGCAGGATCTCCGCTAGCTCTTTGAGTACTCTAGGGTGAATGTCATCTGGTCCTGGTGCCTTGTCCACCCTTAACGCCCTCAATCCTTTCAGAAACCTGTCTTCTGCAATCTCTACATCAGTCACCCCTTCCCCACTCCACCTTATCCTCCTTTGGGGTATCTGCCCCCCCTTTCTCCTCCATGAACACAGAGCAGAAGTATTCATTTAATGCCTCTGCTTGTTCCCCCATTCTCCACCCACCCTCCGTCCTTCCTAATCCTCACAATCTGTGTTTTTTCTTCCTTCTTTCTCTGATGTATCTGAAGATGTCTTTTTCTCCTTCCTTAATACCCTGTGCCAGTTTCAGTTCCCTTGATGCCTTGGCCACTATGACTAGCCTGGTAGCCTCCCAGGACTTCTTTGTATACTCATGCTTATCACCCCCCAGATTTCTTGAGTTTCTGAAATTCCTTTTTCTTAGCCGTGTACATCCCCGACATCGACATGTTGACAGCGGAGCCCCTACAGCGACAACAGTGCCACGTCACTGTAGGGAACCCGCTGGCACCGGCACTGTCTCTTGAGGGTCCTGCACCCCTGACTCAGCTCGACTCAGAGTTGGGGAATCCTAGAGTGGGGGTCAGGGGGCATAGCCCCCGATGGGGGGTTCTTTAAACTGCAGCCGACTGCAAAATGCAGTCGACCTGCCGGTTTCGCTGTTGGATCATTCAATAAATATTTTGTCCATAACCTCCTGAGTCAACCAGCTGGGCTTCTTTGCCCTTCTCTTCTTACTCCATGTCTTTGTACATGTCCCAGTGGCCTCCATCAGACCTCTTTTAATAATATCTCACTTTTGACCAGTGTCAATATCCTGATGAATGACTGCCAGATACCTACCCAAAATTTCCCCCAACCTATTAAAGTCTGCCCCTTTAAAATCAATCACCCTGGTTCCTGTACCCCCTGTTTCCCTACTCATGTTGAGCATGAACCACACTGAGTGGTGGTTGCTCCCAGCCAGAGGTTCTGCACCTCCAGATCTCTTACAGTCTCCCCATCTGTAAGTACCAGGTCCAGAGTCCTCTGCAATCTAGTTAGCTCATGTACCAATTGTACCAGGAAGCTGTCCTGAGGTGCCTCTGGTATGAACTACTCCCATGCAATCATGGTGACTGGAGTGCTCCAATCCTTCTCAGGTAGGTTGAAGTCCCCCACCACCACTGTGTTCCCCTTCCTACAGACCCCTCTGATTTGGTCAGCTAGCTCTCTGTGCAGGTCCTCCCTTTGTCTACTTATGCCTCCGACTCCAACTCCAGCACTGAAGCCGAGACATGGGCCCATTGGAGTGATACCATGGAGGTGCCTACACAAGTGGCACCATACCCAACAATGGATAAATTATGCTACTTTGAATTCAGTGACAGCATCACCTCCTGCCTAGATGTCCACAGTCACTAAACACAAATTGCAGAAGAGATGAAGCACTCACACCATTCATTGATGGATTGCATATCGCAGGCTTCTGGGGAGTTTGGGGAGCCACTACAGATGCTAGCAACAAAAGTCTACTTAAGCAAGCAAGATGGAGGTACAAAACAATCCTCCACTCCCAAACCTGTGTGTACTGCCCAAGAAGCCTGGTGTAGAGAAGGGGAAGCAGCCCCCATATAAAAAGGGGGATATGGTGAGATTGGAGAGGGTCCAGAGAAGGGCAACTAGATCAGTTCAGGGTTTGGGAGGCCTGCCCTACAAAGATAGGATGAAAGAGTTAAATCTGTACTCACTTAGCTATAGAAGATGGAGAGGGGACGTGATCCTTGTATACAGATCCTTTAAAGATAGCAAACTGAGAATTAACCTAGGTCTGGAACTCAAACAAAAAAAGTGTACCACAAGGACACATGAGTTACAACTCAAACAAAAAAATGGAGACTACAAAAATGTAGATATTGGTTCAGCCTAAGAGTAGTCCCTATATGGAACTCTCTACCTAAGGAAGTGGTGGAGAGTCCTACTATCGAAATTTTTAAAGCCAGGTTAGATGCCTTATACCAACATAAGACTAGAGACACATAGTATATTAGGCAGAGATAAGCACTTATGATTCAGTAAGCAAAATGGACGAGTCTAAAATTATGCTTGGTATTTCCTATGAGAACACAACAAATTAAAGCACAAGATACTCTGCACTCTTCATGTGCAAATTGCCACCAATTACAAGGAGATTGCAAAAACATCAGGGGCCAAATATTCAAAAGGGTTGCGCCATGTGCAATAGGGTTGTGCCTGCGCAAGTCCGAACTTGCTCCATTCTGCCATATTTAGCAGGAGGCAGTTGCGCCATGGAAAACATGCTGAGCAACAGCGCAATGCAAATGAATGCATGCTGAACTGGAGGGGGAGGAACCATGAATAAACTGCACATCCCGATATTCAGCAGGGCTGTGCAGAGTTGTGCAGGCGCAACCCCCAACCTGCGCCTGCACAACTTTGAGCCAAAAAGGCTTAAGTTGAGGGCCACCCACAGGTGAGCTGCTGCATTGCAGGGTGCAACACAGCAGCTGCCACCTGTGGCTGGCCCCCAACCCAGTCCCTGTGCCCCCCCCTGCAGCCTGATCATGGGCAGCCAACTGTAAATCCCCACCACCACCACCCACTGGCCCGATCGCGGGCATAGTTTAATCCCCCCCAGCCCGATCGCGGTCAGCAATGTGGCTCCCCCCCCGATTGTATCCCTGGTGGTCCACTGGACCAAAAAGCCCGTTCGTGGGCAGTACTTGTTTAAGAACCCCCCCCTCCTCCCGCATTCATCCCTGGTGGTCCAGTGGACTGAAAAGCCCGATCGCGGGCAGTGGTTGTTTAACAAACCCCTTCCTGCCGAATTCATCCCTGGTGGTCCAGTGGCACATCCCGATCGCGGGATGTATATGTTGAACAAATCCCCCCCCGAACATAGTCCTGGTGGCTAGTGTCCCCCACCCCACCCACCCACGAGCCCCACCACCCTCGCCCAAGCCGGCGGGAGGCAGCATCCACCGCGCCTGCCACCGCCACCTGCCGATTGACTGCCTGGTAGGGCTGCACGCCCATTGTTGCAGAGCAAGAGCCAATAGGCATGCAGCCCATACCATACATGACAGTCCAGATTTGTGAATGAATACATTCATTCATTCATAAAACTGGACTGTCTTATACTATACTTGACACTAGCCACCAGGGCTATGTTCGGGGGGAGGGTTTGTTCAACAAATACATCCCGCGATCGGGATGTGCCACTGGACCACCAGGGATGAATTCGGCAGGAGAGGGGTTTTGTTAAACAACCACTGCCCGCAATTGGGCTTTTCGGTCCACTGGACCACCAGGGATGAATGCGGAAGGGGGAGTTCTTAAACAAGTACTGCCCGCGATCTGGCTTTTCGGTCCACTGGACCACCAGGGATGAATGCGGGGGGGGTTCTTAAACAAGTACTGCCCGCGATCGGGATTTTCGGTCCACTGGACCACCAGGGATACATTCGGGGAGCCATTGCTGCCCCGCAATCGGGCTGGTGGGGGATTAAACTATGCCGATTGGGCCAGTGGGGGGTGTGGTGGGATTGTACACTGTTTGCTATGATCGGGCTGCAGGTGTCTCGGTCCCCAGCGGCTGCTGCCTGGCAGGGGTGCCAGGCACAAGTCCTCGAGGATCGGCACGCACTGCATGCTAATGGCATGCAAATGGGGCCATAATCAGATGCAAATGCCCCTAAGCTTGCATGAATTATGGCCCCATTTGCATGTCACCTTTGAATATAGGGGATTTGAGCATGGCGCAATGGTACTTGCGCCACCACAAGTTGAATGCTCCACTCTGACAACTTGCGGTGGCGCAAGTTCCACTGCACTAAGTACAGTGGTTGTGGTTAGTGATATTCAAAGGAGTTGCTCAAGGGCACAACTCCTTTGAATATCGCTCTGGAAACACCCCAGCACAACTATTTTGTGCAGCACAAGGGCTTGCACCACAAAATACCGCAGTTTGAATATCCAGCCCCAAGTATTTATTGTTGCTATCAGAAGACAGTTTGAAACATACTCTTTCTACCTCCGCTCACACTGAATGAACTCCCCAGTGCTTCGATCAGGACATGATCTTCCTGAGGGGGTGGAGATCATTCAAGGTTGCCCTCATTATGTAGCCACTTTTATTCAGAACACCTGGAACCCCCTAGTGTTCTTTTAAACCTGTAACAGGATATTTTTCTTTTTTCTATTTTAAGTGGCTCTGGAGGACTTAGAACTTGTGCCCTTATTAGTTCATAATGTTATAATCACATCTTTTCTTTTTATTTCTTTCAATAATTTTACACAATAATTCAGACATTTTAATACAAAAACATAAGAAAACATAAAAAAGGGCAAAAAGGCAAGGAAACAGTAACTTGTTACTATAGACCCCACATTTTTTAAAACATCAATTTATGGTCTGTTTTCCCAGACTTCATGTTTTCTTTATCAGACTGTGTGTAATTTTAAATCTTTTAGTTTTTAAAATCATACAAGGCTAATTAGTTAAAAGCTACATAATTTATCATAAATATTTTTTTTGAAATAATAATAGTAATTGCAAAAGGGATTATGGATCTATACATTGTAATATTTCAATATATATTTGTTCACAATTCATTGCATTTATTTCATAAACCAATTCATAAGGTTTAGTGTGAGTTTTAGAAACTGACAACAACATCTTTATTTTATCACAAAATTTAATGTATCAGCAGTTTTTATCTAAGGTTCTGAATGGTGTGCAGGATGTGGCATGTGATCTCTTATTTTTTTCAGGTTTATTTTCCAAAATAGTGGAGGATCTACTGACCCACAGTACTGCACACCCCTGAACTGAAAAAGCAGGGATCAGTTTACAATATATTGTTCATTCATACCCTTTATTTCTTTAAAAAGGGTTTAAGGCCCCACTCTGAGTTGAGACCTGTTGGTTGTATTGTATCCATCATCATCATCATCAATTTTATTTATAAAAGGCGCCTTTCCAAACCAAGGCACCGGTGCAATAAAACAAACACATTTCTATAAATATCCAAATAAAAATTAAAAATAATAAATACAATAGCAGCTTAGTAGTTAAAAAAATGCCAGGCTAAAAAGATGCGTCTTTAAAGCAACTTTAAAGCTCTGGACGGTCAGGCAATCTTGTGCCTGATGAGGTAGAGAATTCCACAGGGTCGGGGCCACAAAGTTAAATGCCCTTGCCCCAGATGTTTGTAAACGAACCCTGGGAATCTCTAGCAATCCCTCATTGGTGGATTGGAGAGGGTGGAGGGGACAGTAGGGCCAAAGGAGATCTTTCAGGTAACTGGATCCTAGATTGTGTAGGGCCTTATAGGTTAACAACACAACCTTGAAGGTGATCCACCACTGTATCAGCAGCCAGTGCAGTCCGTGGAGCACAGGTGTTATATGACTGGTCCTAGAGGTACCAGTCAAAAGCCTGGCTGCCGCATTCTACACCAGCTGCAAGTGGCGGATATCAACCCCCAGTAGCCCTAGGTAAAGGGCATTGCAGTAGTCAAGGCAGGAGGAAATGAAAGCATGACCCAATGTTGGAAGATCATTGGGAGGAACCAGGTGAATAACCCAGGTGATATTCTGCAGATAGTAAAAAGAGGTTTTAACAACTGCCAACACCTGCAATTTTAGGGTCAGGGAGTCATCAAACATAACGCCCAGGTTCCACACCCTGTCTGAGGTAGTTAGCTGGACACCTCCAAGCCACAGACCCGAAGGAGAACCTGCCAACACACCTGCCTCACGACGACCTGGATCTACAACAAACACCTCAGTTTTTTTGGGATTCAACCACAGCCAGTTCACGTTCATCCAGTCCTGGATTTCGGCTAGATGGCTGTTAAGTACCAAGACAGCATCATCCTGATCAGGCACAAAAGACATGTATAGCTGAGTATCATCTGCATAGCAGTGAAGACTCAAGCCATACCGCCTAATAATCACTCCCAATGGCAGCATATACACTGCGAACAACATGGGAGCCAAGATGGATCCTGCTGTACTCCACAGGATAGGGAGAATGGAGCTGAGGAAAAAAAAACAGACACCACTGTCTGAGTCCTACCCGCCAGAAAAGATCAAAACCATCTGAGGACTGATTTCAAAAGTCCACAGACCAACCACAGGCGATCCAACAGCACACCATGGTCCACAGTGTCAAATGCCACATAGAGATCAATAAGGAATAAGATGGAGTGAGTCTTTTGATCTCTCACTATTAGGAGGTCATTTAGTACCCGAACAAGGGCTGTCTCAGTACTATGTCTCTTCCTAAAACCGAACTGGAGAGAATCATAAATATTGTGGCTGGTCAAATGGTCATCCAGCTGTAATGCCACCACCTTCTCAATAACCTTACCCACAAAGGGTAGCTTAGAGACAGGTCTGTAGTTTGCCAGACAGTCAGGGTCCAAGGAGGATTTCTTAAGAAGGGGCCGAACCACAGCCTCCTTCTGGGGATCTGGAAAGATTCCCCTCTCCAAGGACAAGCAGACAATCTCTGCAAGGACTGGGCCAATGATATCCACACAACCAACCAAAAGGCGCATGGGGCCCAGGTCCAAACTACAGTTTATCGGATGTAACGACTGGATAACCATCACAATATCACTGATTGTGGGCCGGCCGAAGTCACACCATACAAACTGGGCATTCGACATCTCCTGACGACCATCGCTACTCCCTTGAGAGAGGGTCAAGCAGATATTGGATCGGATCCTGACAATCTTATCCACGAAGAATCGAGCAATCTCCTCACACCGATCTTGTGAAAAAGCATTTCCAGGCTGAAGACAGAGTGGATTGCATAGTCTGTCTATGGTCCAGAAAAGCTGAGCTGGTTGATTCTGCACAGCAGCAATTTCCCTGGACAGAAATTCTGCCTTCATACGGGCTATCCAGTGTGAAGACCAAAAAGCTTTCACATTGGAGAAGGGTATTTAATCTATTCCCTCCTCTGGGTTTCTTTCCATCCTTTTTATTGCCATATATCTGGTTCCCTCAACCCTATTGTTACGTTTTTTTCTAAGAAATGTTTAAAAAGAGGTTTGTTAACAAGAACAGCCTTTATATTCCTGATGTGCTCTTGCACTCTTTGTTTCACAGGCCTTATTGTTCTTCCTACATAAATTAGGTTGCAGGGACACCAGATAGTATACGCCACATAAGTGCTGTTACAGTTTAGAACATTTTTGATGTATCTTGATACCGTATTTACAGCCATCCACCTTTAAGGTCTTTCCCTGATTGCAGTGTTCACACACACACTACACCTTCCACATCTGAATATCCCTGTTGGGGGTGGAGGCAACCACATCCTATGTGTTTCCTTGGTTGATTTATGTCAACTATAGACAATGTTATGTTTTATAGTCTCTGCTCTTGAGAAGGTGATTCTTGAATACCCACCCAGTTCTTCAGATAAAATGGGGTCGTTCAAGAGAATTGGCCAATACTTTCTGACTACTGCCCCTATTTTATTAGCCTGCTTGTCAAACTGTGTTACAAAAGTAACTGGTTGTTTGTCAGGTTATCTGGTTTGTTCCCCATTGCCATTTCTACTTTTAGGCATCCAAAGTGTATTTCTGTCCTTGTTTTCAGCTCTTTCCAAGGCTGAATCTAGAAGGTCTTTTTTATAACCCCTATTTGACTACAGAATGTGGACTTGATTTTACACAAGTAGTTATTTCCTCCAGAGGTCATCCACTTCAGTTGAATAGAAGTAAATTTTGATCAAAGAAAAGGGCATACTGTATTATGTCTTGCACAGAATAATAAATTCTTGGAATAAATTGCCAACATCAGTTATCATTAGTGAAAATAAAAACGTATTTAAAAATGGATTGGGTAGATTTTTACTTTCTCACAAAAACATGTTCTACTATATGTAGCTTTGAGGCGCTTCTATGGGCATCCCACCTTTTTGCTCCAGTTTCATCCTTAGTATGATCCTTAGTTGTTATAAATCGTGAATACATCTCTGATGCCTGTTTCTGAAATTATTTGATTTGTGAACAGTTCCTGATTAATCTTAAAAATTCTCCATATGGTATGGATTTTATTAATGCACAGTAGAGTGGGCTGTCTGCTTTCAATACATTTTTTGGGGAAGTGACTTTTCTGAAGTTTTTAGTTTGTGTTTTACTGTTCTCATCCACTAGTAGTGTTAAATCCAAAACATCTATTTCTGTCGGATTTTCAGTGTATGTAAACTTCAGGTTTATTTTACTATTATTGTTGAGCCATTCCACAAATCTTTCCAGCTCTTCCCTGGGTCTTGACCAAACACAAAGAATATTTTCAATATATTGATGCCATTTTATAATGTTATTGAAAAAAGGATTTCTTTCTGCTGAAAATATTACAGCATGTTCCCAGGACCCAAGGAAGAGATTTGCATAGCTAGGGGCCATTGCTGCCCCATAGCTGTCCCCTGCAATTGTAAGAAAAATTCACCATTAAATTCGAAGAAGTTATGGGTCAAAACAAACTCCAGGACTTCTAAATTAAAGTCAGTTGGGAATTCAGAGCTTTGTTGATTTTTGTTCAAAAACACTGAACATGCCAGCAAACCATCATTATGTTTGATGCTGGTATACAAGGATTCCACATCAATGCATAGCCATCAATATCCCTCATTCCATGTGAAATCCTTTAATTTTTCCAGGATGTCCATAGTGTCTTTTAGGTGTGACATAACATCAGAAAGACATATTTGTTAAGAGAAAATCAATAAACTGATTCAGTTTATATGTAAGTGAGTCTATACCTGACACAATTGGGCATCCTGGCAGATGCTGAATATCTTTATGGATTTTTGACAGGGTGTATAGTGTGGGCGTAACAGGTGTGTTGTTCCAAATATATTTCAGTTTATCCTCAGTAATGACACCCCTATATTTGCCACTTTCTAATAGGTCTAGTAATTCCTTTTTAAATATGTCTGTAGGATCTTTCAATAATTATCTATATTTGTTTTGATCCTTAAGGAGTTCCCCTACACCTTTTACATAGTCTTCTGGGTCCATAATTACTGTGTTCCCTCCCTTATCTGCCTGTTTCACTACTATTGCTAATTCACTCAGTTCCTTTAGAGCTTTACTTTCAAATCAATTTAAATTATTCATTTTCATTCCTTAACTGTTCATCTACTTCTTTCAATACCACAGTTTCAAAACTTCGTATTAAACTGTTATTAGTATTTGGACAAAGAAAGGACTGTGGTTTGAACTATTGTTTTCTTTTCTTTTCTTTCTAAACTCAAGATTTACTGAATTTTCATCCTGTATACAACACTCATTTGTATCTTCTGTTACCCGCTGCCTTTCAACAAGTAAATCTTCTAAAGTTTGTAAATCCATATTCATTTCAGTACACATTTCAGCTCATATTTCTTCATCAACCTCAGTATGTTCTACACATATTTCTTCACTTAGTTCAGTCAATAAATTAACCATTTCAATGTCAGCATGTTCATCTCCTCCCCATTTAGGTCATATTCAGTGTTCCACTCCATTTCACCAAGTTCTTTTTTCTTATGGTATTCTTTGAGTCTTATTTTTCTAAACAGCTTAAATAGATCCACATGGGTTTTGAACCTGTCAGAATTTCTTGTTGGGGCAGGGTTTACACCTTTCTGTAGTACTTTGATTTGATGGTCTGTTAAAGTCACTTTCAACAAGTTGATTATTTTTAATTATTTTTGCTGCTGCTCCTGAGTTCCAAATCTTGTCCTTCCCCTCCTGGTTTTCCATTTTTTGATTGTTTCTGTTTTCTGTTTTTTTCTGTCTTTCCCTGTTTTTTTGTCCCCTACAGAGTCTTTACTGCTTCCAGGTATGGAGCTCTGATCTTTTGTCTGTTGAATATTCACCCTCTTCTGTGACTGTGACCTTCCTCTTCTTCTACTGAAAGATCTTGGTCTGTGGGGCTAGGAGAAAATATTTCCAGGTTTATAGTCATTAGAGTCTCTTTCTAATTTGGACTGTTTTTTCTTAATTAGCTCTTGTTTGTACTTCTCCAATTTATGTTTCAAGCAGACTGACAGTGATTTAAACTCAGCATGTCCTTTAAATGCATGTAGTTCCTGCTGTATTTTAGACAGGTCATTCCTCAACTCCTCATATTTTTCCCCATCTTCAGCTATAATTAATTCAATAAAGATTTGCGAACATAGGGCTGCAGCTTCCTACCACTTGGATCTCCTTTAAAAGTCTCCAGCCCACAGGATGGCAAGGTATTTAGCTGTAAACTATGTGGAGTTTGATTTCTTTCTAAGTACTTTCAAGTGTGGTAATATTATATGCAATATTCAGTTCTGAAATACACAACTTTTCGTACTTGAAGAAAAGAGATTTAATGTTGTTAATTTCAGTTTGCTCACCCAAACCTTCTGGTCTGGCTCATTCTGCCCCTAGGGTTCCAAGTTTTCCCTTTGGACATTGTTTCCTTGTTGCCAGATCTTCCAAAACCTCAAATTCAATGACTTCCGATTCAGAGTCCGTTTCACTCTGAGCATTTGTTGTGGCATTCGACATCCTTTATGTTACTTGTTTGTTGTTGGTTTTAAATCCACCAACAAAATTTAATTCGACTTTCGGTTGTGGCTCAGAACGGAGGTAAATTTCACTGTTGACCACAATGGCTTAACCCGCTATTAATGGTCAGTGGTTACACAGAATATGTTTGCTAAGGCAAGGAAAAAACTCCACTCCCAAACCTGTGTGCACTACCCGAGAAGCCTGGTGCAGAGAAGGGGAAGAAAACCCCTAACACAACAAATTAAAGCACAAGATACTCTGCACTCTTTATGTGCAAATCACCACCAATTATAAGATTTCAAAAACATCAAGTATTTATTGTTGCTGTAAGCAGACAGTTCAGAACATACTCCTTCTAGATCCGCTCACACTAAATGAACTCCCCAGCACTTTGACCAGGGGGTGGTCTTCATCAGGGGATGGAGATCATTCAGGGTTTCCCTCATTATATAGCCAACTTTATTCAGAACACCTGGAACCCCCAGTGTTCTTTTTAATCTATAACAGCGTATTTTTTTCTTTCCATTTTAAGTGGCTCTGGAGGGCTTAAAACACTAGAGGGTTCCAGGGGCTTCATATCAGCCTGCCACTTCATCAGGAAGCTTGCTTAAAGCATAGAAAAAAAATATCTGCTTTAAAGACCCCATACCATCATGTGATTAGAATCCACCAATACAATACATTCAAAGTGATATAAAAACAATAGTTAACATTTCACACTGTTACATTTAATTCCATACTATGAGAAATATTGTACTGTTTTACATGGCTAAGCCACATGCCCTGAAGTGAGAATAAATATGGATATTAGAAAATCTGGATCAGCCATTTAATACCTATATATACCAAATACTGGAGCAGAGTCAAAATGTGTAAAAAAAATGATATACTTTAAAGATCTCTTTCCAAGGCAAGCACCAAAGCACTAAAAATTAGACCCACAGAGATTACACACTCAGAACCTGCAGTTTCCCAAATCTTAATTTACACGGCAATTGGATTCCATATATCAGCCACCAAAGGTGATCAACTGCAGGAAATACTGACTGCAGGTCTGAAAACATCTTTAACAGAGTGAGGAATTAAGACAGGGAGAACATCTCATTAGAAAACAAAAGGAAAAAATATTGTAAATAGAAAAGATTGAGGGAACTTTTGTACTACTCATAAAAAAAGACAAATGCTGGAAACACAAAACCAACCATAGAATTATGTTTACATTCTCAGTTAACAGTACCACAGGGTAATAACCATAAACTCAGAGTACATACAAAAAAGGTAAAAATATTCACAAAGATATATAGGCCCTGATATTCAAACTGCACCAGGCTGTGGCGCAAGCCTGGGCGCAGCTCAACTTTGCTACGCAGGGGTGTGGCCTGGGCGATATTCAACGGAGCTGCACTATGGCGCAGCAGCTTTGAATATCGCACCCTGGCCACCCCCACTGTGCATGGTGCAGTGGCACTGCACCAGCGCAATTGGCCAGAGTGGAGCATGGAGATGCGCTAGCGCAAGTGCCATTGCGCCTTGCACAGCACCTGCAATATTCAAAAGGGGACATGCAAATGGGGCCATAATTTATGCAAGGTGCATGGGGGCCATTTGCATCTCATTTACAGTCCCATTTGCATGCCATTAGCATGCAGGAGTGCCAATCCCCGACGATTTGTGCCTGGTGCCCTGCCAGGCAGCAGCCGCTGGGGACTGACGCCCCCTGCAGCCCGATCGCGGGCATTCATGTAAAATAAAAAAAAAAACCCTGTCCAATATCCCTGGTGGTCCAGTGGACCTCTATGTGCCCAATCATGGGCATCAGTATAGTCCCCCCCTACTCACGTCCAATATCCCTTGGACCGATTGCCGCCCGATCACAGGCATGTGTAACACATAACGGACCCCTACCACCTATCATTCACATATCTGGACTGAGTAGTACGGTATGGGCTGCATGCCCATTGGCTCATGCTGTGAACCAATGGGCGTGCAGCCCTACCGAGCTGTCAGTCGGTGGGCGGTGGGGCAGCAGGCGGTGGAGCTGCCGCCTGTCGGCTGACGGGGGGAGCGGGGTGGTGGGGCTCAGTGGATGGGTGGGAAGGGGGGTACACTAGACCACCAGGGTGGTAGGGTCTGTTATGTGTTACAGATGCCCACGATCGGGTGATGATCGGTTCACTGGACCACCAGGGATATTGGACATGGGGGGGACTATATCGATGCCCTCGATCGGGCACATAGAGGTCCACTGGACCACCAGGGATATTGGATGGGGGGATTTTGCTCCAGGGATGCCTGCGATGGGGCATGAGGGTGCCGCAAGGTGCGGCAGGAACTCAGGTGACCACCCACAGTTGGCAGCTGCCGTGTTGCGCCCTGCAATGCGGCAGCTCACCTGTGGGTGAGCATCACTTGTTCCTTTTTTTTGGGGCTTAACTTTGTGCAGGCGCAGGTAGGGGTTTCGCATGCATAACTCTGCACATCCTGGGCTGAATATCTGGCTGTGCAGGTTATGCACAGGCACGCCCCCCCCACCTGTGCCTGCATACATTACTGATGCGCTCTGGCACATCGGGATTTGTGTGGCGCACTTTTCCCTTTTGAATATCGTGCCGGGGCACATCAGTGGTTTGTGCATGGTGCAACACTGATGCGCCATGCACAATTCTTTTGAATATCTGGGCTATAGTGTCTAATGCCACTTCCTTTGCATCCAGCTGAAGGGGCTGACCATAATAGATCTGACTACTTTTCATATCCATGCAAGCAAGTGTGGATACAGTATCTTCCAGATTCATCCAATGTCTAAAACAATAAACCTAGAAATAAAGAATGTGAACAGTGTACATACTGTAGTCATAAATAATGTATACACAGTAGCACAGGTGATGGGTTATAGAAAAACTGAGAGATCCGACTGCTTTTAACTTAAAAATCCAAAAGGATTCTTTCCTTAACAATTGTATACAATCTCCACCTCTAATTGGTAGTGCAACATGTTCAACTATAGTACATTTAAGACAGTCTGGCTTCTGATCACGATTTTCAAAGAAATGTCCTCCTACAGATGTGCTTCTTTTGCCATTTCTTATGTCATAAATGTGTTTCTGCAATGTTGCTCTGCAGGACCCAAAATGACCAACATAAATCTTAGGGCAATCACATGTTAGGCAGTACACAATAAAATTTGTTAAAAATTTGGAAAATTCCAGTGTTTGACATTAATGTTGAATGTAGGGTGGACAAAACATTTTCCCATTCCAGTAAATTTACTGATGGAACAATGTCCACAGTAGTACATACCCCTAGGTTTAGTTGGTAGCCAATTGGTCTGGTTTTCCTTCTTAACTGGCCAAAAATGACTGGGTGCCAGGATAAATTCTGGGCCCTACTGTAGGTCACGCTAAGTTTCTTGTACTCTAGTGCAAAAGTGAGAGGTTGATCACCCTCTTCTTTGATTTTAGGCACTAGTATGAAAAGCCTAGATCTGCAACCTGCAAGCCGGAATGTAAACCTTAGGTGCCAGAAACATCAACTGAGATTAACATACCCCAAGAGAGATCATAGAAGGAAGTTTTTTACTCAAAGAATAATTCCCTTAAAGAATCGTCTCCCAGCAGATGTTGTAGAATCAGATACCATAGAAGTATTTAAAAAAAGGCTACATAGCTACCTCTTTGGATCAAGATGGGTATCTTAAACCCCCCATGGAGAGACAGGTCCCATGGGCATATGTTTTCTGCCTGTCTGATCTACCCAGTATATTAAGCCTCCTCTGTCTAAAATGTTTGCTCTCTCAAAGGACCGATTTAAGTCATGTTCATTATAACCTCTGGCTTTAGTATCTTGAATAATTTCAAAGGTTGTTTCCTGAAATCCACATCACATGAACAATTCTTTTTAAGGTGAGAAAACTACCCATCTTGTGTGTTGATATGACCATGTTTGGCACTATGTCTGACCACAGCAATTACAGCCGTATATTTGGCATCACGCTCTCTCTGTGTCCTTAACTTCAGTTGTCATTTGGCAGTGTTTTAAACACATTATAATGTATGGGGGGCCTTTATTACCCATTGAAAGTAAGCTGTTTACAACCTTGTAATCCCACTGTTGTAATTTCAGAACCATATAAACCCCTCTCATCTATGTCATAGCAGTGGGTTTACAAAATGGAATGCCAGTGTAATTCAGTATTCTACACACCCAGAATGCAATTTAGTCTCAGTACAGTATTCAGATAGCATTCCAGTTGTCACTGTTTACTATTACTGAGACTAGCAATCACTATATCTTATAGAGATTTTAACTTTGGTGCTATTTCAGCCTACTGTCATTTAGTCCATGTATCCTAATAAATTGTTTTCCTACACAATCATGTGGCCATAGTGCAGACTCATTAATAAGGTAAGGCTAAATCACTTGTGTTTGGGGGGGAAGTAACTTCTCATGCTGAGTCCCATACACTATGAATGACAATGCCTGATGTACAGGTGATAACCATGGTGTAATCATCTCTCGTGGTTGCCAGTACAATGATAAACCTCTCGAGCTGCTCTCTTGATGTTTACTGTTGCCCAAGCAACCACTCGAGGTGATTACACCATGGTTATCACCTGTACATCAAGCATGGTATAGGGTCTTCAAAAAGGGTACATTTTTTACTAGGCTTCAAACAAGCTTCCTGATGAAGTGACAGGCTGCCACAAAGCACAAAATCCATGTTGTTGTCTTGTGCTTCATTTTTTTGCATTTTGTTAAGAAATTGAATCCTCCGTTGTTGTTTTGTGTGGTGCTTCTAGGTGTATGTTGATGTTTGACACTGTGTCTCACAGCAACAACTCCAACCTAGCCTTAGACGTTCACTCTCTCTGCATCACTCTCATCAGGATGAGTGGCTGAGGGAAGAAGCTTGGAAAATAAAGCTGCGAGGACAAGATTTAACCAAGCTATCTCCTATCAGAAGCGAGCACAATCCTTCCTTTTTTTCTATCAGTATTTTATACTCCTCTATTATCGATCTGACTCTGGTCTGGACTGGTTCCCCCCAGCCCCATCACCTGGCTTATCTGGGGCTTACCTGCTGCTGTTGTCATTCATCCTCTGCCAGAGGACCCTTTGAGAGCCCAGTCACTGGTGTGGGGCCTACAGGGGACTGGGCCACCATCCTACCATCATCAGCGGTTTTCCTAAATGCTTTTCTCCATGGGCCTGCAGCACATGCAATAACATATTGTGTGCACTCCGCCTCTGCAGAGGTGCCCCCTGATGTCAAGTGGGCAGGACACCTTCCTTGCTATCCTGCTGCACTGCCATTCAGATCCTCTAGGTGGCAACCACCAACAGGACATGCTCTCCCCCTCAAGAGAGGTGAGCTGTCCGTAGTATGCTCAGTCCTCCCCCTCTTGCCTCTCTCTGAGTGACCACAGCTTGTTCTCAAATTTGGGTCGCTGGTATGGTACCCAATACCTCACCCCTCCATGCCACCAGGCTGGCCTAGTCACAGTCCTTTCTGAGAATGATAATACTGCAGGTGGCTGAGGAGTGGGAAATCATATGATAAAGCATGAGGTTATATTAACAAATGTGGAGACTGTGTCTCAGGCTCAAAGTCACCCAGTGTGAGACCCTGAAGTGAAAGCTGTGTACAAACCTAATCCCTTTTTTTATTTAATGTTGCCTACCTATTTCACAACTGGACTAGTTCACGCAGATGGAGCACTCATTTGTTGCCCTCACTGAGACTACAGTTATGTGATTCCAGGACAACACTTGGAGCAAGCAACATCTGCCTATACATTGGGTAGACACTTCAAATGCATATCACATTTCATCTGACCAAGAGGGCTGACGTCTCTATTGCCAATATCATGAGAGAGTGATGCATGATGGTGATCTACTCACTTACAACACTTGTAAGCTTGTGATGCCCCCTGCTGATCAGTGTCGCAAGAAGAATGGTCCCTCAACATAGAGGGTGGTTCACTGGGAGACAAGCACAGGTAACACCATTTAATGTTATACTACTTTAAGGATGCTACAGTATGCAAATACCTCCTGGTTTATCTAGAGTTTGTTGTTCAAAAAATGTGTTTATATGTATGTATGGTATTTTGTGCAATTTTGGATAATGTTCTTCCTTAGATGGACTGCATAGGGATTTCCCTGCCCTGGTGTTCTTATGAAAATGAAATGTACAAAATGTGGTCAGATAGTTTCAATAAGTAAATATATGTTATTAGTTCTAACATCTACTCTTAACAAACTGGTATGATTTTGTAGTTGTATATCTGTTATCTAATCAGTAGGTTTGTTTATGCAGTATAGGTAGAACAAGCAGGCTAATATTTAACCATGTAGCATGTTGCCTTTGCTTTAGGCATGTGCCCAACAGACCACTGTGTGCAGGGCTCGTAAGTGTCTTTTTTAGAAGACACATGTAGCGTGTACAGGAGTTAGGAGGTTGGGGCCACTACCCCAGGCTGCAATCAGTCAATATCCTCAAGGTAAGGAGAATGACTGGAGTGAACAGTAATCCACAAGGGCAATAGTGCATGCCTTTCCAATGTACATATGCACAGATTATTGTAAAGGATCCTTTCACCTAGGCCCTAGTGTTCACTATATCAACATGACAAGCTACTGTACTATTACCTCCTGGGCATGCTTGCTCCTGATTCTCATGGGTAGGAGGAGGACTAGCTACCCTTCCGTGTAAGTACTCCGGGAAGGGCTAGCTCCAAGTCTGAGGCTCTTGTTGAAGTCAACAAGAATTTAAGGAGTGGGGAATGTGGAACCCGTTGATGCTCCTTGGTACCTGTTGGTACTTCTGTAACCCTTGTGGTTACATAGACTAGTGTACTGGAATTGTTGCATCAGATTCCCAGTTTCCCACTTTTCTTATTGATTCATAACAGCCACTGCTCTTTGTCCTCTGAAAGAGGGATGAGAGTCAAGTGGAAGAGGTTACTGCACTCTTTTAAAAAGCATGTCTAAGTGTAGGAGTTAGAGTGGGAGTTGGTTGGAGTAGCAGGATATTGGTACAAATACTCAGAAGGAGTGCACTCTGGGTGAACCATAGATCTTTTCTATTGATGTCAGGACCCCTTACTGTTAAATGGAATCTCTTGTGAAAACATCAGTGTGGTAGTGACTGTTGTGATGCTTTCTTTGAAAGAAGACCTGTTGGGTAATTAAAGATGTCAAGAGTACTCAAGTTTTTTTTCCTTCCTTATGGGAGGCCAGGATCCTGTGAGACAGAAGATTTATTATTTGCGAACTTCTGAATTTGTGAGAACCTTTGAGGCCAGTAGACCGCCAAAGGTATGACCTGTGAAGGGAGGTGCTCGTCCACTGTCCCGTAGAGAAATCTTGACTATTTTATCAACCTAAGCTGCTGCTGGGTGTAGATGTTTGGTGTGCCAGCGAACTTCAGTGTTCTGTATATTGTCCCCCTGTGTATTTCATTTAAGTAAAGCATAAAAACGATAGGATGAGTGATCACGTGGGATGTATTTATTGTAAAATATTACTAGCTTGTACCTGTTCTATTTGCATCTTTATCAGAATGTGCACATTAACTGGCACAGCGGGGATGTGCATACACTGAACAAAAGGAAATAAAACATGCTGCATGACCTGCCAGTTCTATGTGAATAATCAACTTCAGATGGCCCTACTAAGTGCATCCCCTCCAGGCTCCTATGCTCTTGGTCCTGAGAAATTGACTATCATAACCCTGTCCAGCACCCTCTGCTGAGTCAGAGGACCCTGTAGTGTCCAGTTGCTCAGGGGATCCACTGCATCTACATAGCTGCATAGACAGTTGAGGATAGATCAGGATTTTTGTCCGTCTTGTGTTTCATATAGTAAATTTCTACTTAGTCTGACAAATTCTCTGACTAGATTTCAGCACACTAGAAATCATCTTTGATCGAGATGACCTCTCTGTACTGTACCTGTCCCATTTGTTGTGGAAACTTGAGATGCAGTCTGCATTCACTACCTCTTCCTATCCCTATGTCTCTTCTATCCTTTAGTAAGTACATGTTAAAGTCTTTAACCATTCCTGATAGCTACCTCCCTGTTGTCCCTTCTCATCTTTGTCATCTTAAATTGCATCCTCTCTAACCTATCTCTTCTAAAATGGGGGTTCCAGAACTGCAGTGTATCATATATTGGCAAAGGATACCACTCACTGCCTCAGTAGTGTATTGTTAAATGTTTTTGCTTAAAACCACAATAAACATTTGCCACTCCACCAGTGTTTCGTAACACCCAGGTAATTCTTTCAGGTGAGCAATGGTAGCTGTGCTCTGAAATCCTTCTGGTCCAATTTTTCACATTCAGACTAGACCTCTGAGAGTTCAACTACAATTCTGTTCCTGTATCTAACAATAAAAGTATCGCTTAGTTTTTCTCAAATTGGCATTTTTGCCACAGTCTTCCTACACTGAAAATGACACTCTGGGTACAGCAAAAAAATGCTGGTTTTAAAGAAATGCAAAGACATACTATTAATTTGGTGAATCTAGCCCTTTGCCAATATCTAACATACTGATTAACTAACTGTATTGGTGCAGACCCCTCCTGGCTCTTTATTTATTTTGCAGGGCCAGAGCTCCACCTTGGATTCTTGTAGATAGGTTCTAGAACTGCCCTCGGTACCTCAGGTGTGGTCTGACCAGTGACAGGTACAGTGACAAGATAAGTGTCTCACTACAACTTGAGAACATTGCCTAATTCATCCCAGTATCCTATCTGCCTTACTGCAAGTTTTTCTCACTCTGGATAGATGGCTTTAGGCTGCTGTGTACTAAGCCTCTTTCCTCTTTAGTTGCTTCCACCTTTAAGCTATCAGTGGTATAGTCTACCTGAGTTTTTTCCCCCAAATGCATTGCCTTGACTTCTTGACAGTCAGTTTTAGTTGCAATGTATATAACCACTATTCAAGTCTCTCTAAACACCCCCTTACGCTTTCAACTCTCTCTGCAAAGTCCACCTTACCAAACAGTTTTGTGTTATTAGCAAATAGGCTATCCTTACTATTAATACCCTTCTCTGTATCACTAATAAACATGTGTAAAATGGATCAAACACCCACTGACCCCTGAAGGACACAGCTAGTGACCCCGGCTTGCCATTCAGAACTATCTGTTGAATTATACTGTACTGTACATGTAAGTCAGCTGCCTGTCCATTTTGCAACCTTCTCCAAGAGCATCAGCTGTTCTCTTTTCTCTACAAGCCTTCTGTGGAAGATGGAGTTGAAGGCTTTACTAAAATCCAGATAAAGAATGTCAGCTGCCTGACCATTATTCACTATTTATGTAACTGTGTTAAATAAGTCAGACATGCTAGTTTGGCATGACTGACCTGTTGTGAATCCATATTGATTTGAGTCTGTAGGATTTGGTTATGCAGGAATTCTCCTATTTGTTCCCTGAGTATTGAGTACATCAGTTTTCCAGTGAAGAACATCAGATTCACAAAATCATGATTTCCCAGATTGCTCCTATCCTCACTCTTGCATACATGTATTGCATTAGCAGTCCTTCAGTCCTCAGGTACCACTTCAGAACTGAGTGTTTAGTTGAAAGTTTCTGCCAGAGGTGCTGCCAATGACCCACTTATTTACCTAAGTATCCTAAAACATAGTTTTTTCTGAGCCTGGTGCACTGATTACCATAAGTCCCCATAATCTCTTGCCAACTCGATCAGCTAAGATGATCCCAATGTCTAGTCTACCCTTCTGCTTTCCCAGGTCATTGTTACCAAAATCAGGATGGGGCCTAGATTCTCTACCACTAATAAGAAGCTGAAATATTTATTTATCACAATGGCTTTATCCTTGCCCTTCTCTAGGTGTATTATATCTCTCTTTAGTCTGTCAGTGGCATCTGGAGCTTTCTTTTTCTTGTGTATGTACTTGAGGATGTCTTTTTGTTTAACTCCCTTATCTATCCCCTACTCCATGTCTGATGTTGTGCATCTGATAACTTCTTTGCTGACAGATTCTTTCTCCTTGTATATGGTCATGTTAGCTTCTGACTGTACTCCCTTAGACCTCCCAAATGCCATCCTATTATCTTTAACTGCTGCTTTCACCTGTCATATAAATCATTGGACCTCCACGTGCTATTTGCCTACCTTGAGATACTTCACATATAGTTCTGGATTTTAACTATTGCATCCCTTGTTTTCCCACATGTATTCTACCTCCTGAACTCCCAGCAGGTCCCTGAGGCCATGTCCAGTATGGTGTTCATGTAATTATAGTCCACTTATCTGAAGTAAGGCACCACTGTACCAGATTTTGTGAGCTCTTCTACTACTGTTGGAACACATCATGTCTTGTAACATTTTGGTAGTTATGGAGCCTGAGCTCTAATGCCCATAATAATTTCTTGATTACATAGTAGAAAGTCAAGTTTAGTCTTATCCCTAGTAGGGTCATACATCCACTGTATGAAAAAGCTCATACTCAAAAATGTCCAGCTTTTTATTTATTTGATGTGTGCTGATTCACCAACTGTTGTCTCAGAAATTGATGTCTCTAATAACTGTCTATATTACGATTCATATTAAACTGCCATGCCAGTGAGTTGGTTTTGCATTACTTTGTAATGCAACTATTGCATTAGCAACTCACATGTAGAGCTGGGTCACAGAATTTTCATGACATTCAATGACATTGCATGAAATTGTTTGGAATTTTCTGAAATGATTTAATTGGCTATAACTCAGTCTGTGTTGCAGCTAGAGGTCTGAACTTTGGCAAGCCTTTGCTCTTGTATGGGTAATAAAAGCATGCTGAGTTTAATAACATTTGAAAAAAGGGTGGAGAAATCATAGGGGCTCAACTTCTGGCAATTCAATATTCATGTGAACATTTCTGAAAATATTTCTATGCGTACACCTTAGCCACCTTTGGAATCAGAAAATTGAGAACTCAGAAGCATACTTTCTTGGAAGAGTAATTGAAACTACTAAACAGAGAAGTACTGTTATGTAAATTGTAAGTTTTAGCCATGACCTGCCTCCCCCACATGACTTCCCAGACTCGCTTCTGAACCCAGGTCGTCAGCATGGCAGCATGATGCTCTAATGCTGGGCCATGAGGGCCACCTTAAAGATTAATATTTAGGGGTCAATGAAACTAACAACATTGGTGGTATTCTGTTTTCTAGCTTAAACTTATAAAGGCTTAACATTCAACAGCTTACGTAATTGCAAAATGCAATTTTAAAATTTCTGAACATTTGGAGGCTTATAACTCAGACACCTTCAAAGCTAGAAATCTGAAATTTGGCACACATATGTATGGGCATTGTTAATGTCATCCTAACAAATCTGGTGTAATCAAGACAAACACTTTTAGTTCACGTAGTTGTCAACTGTAATTTAAAAATTTCCAAATGTTTGGAGGCTTATAACTCTGTCATCTTTAAAGATAGAGATATGCAGCTTGGTACACTTCTGTATGGGCAAGGGTACTGTCACCACACTAAATTTAGTGTAATGTGGGCAGATACATTTTGCATTAGATGTAAATAACCAAAATCGCAATAATGGGAAAACTTCACAAAATTTTGTGGAAGCAAAATCAGCATTTCAGCAGAATTCCGCTGGCAGAAGATAAACTTCACTCAGCCCTACTCACATGCCATTGTTTCTTGGCACTCAGCCAGCTGAAAGCAACCTTTATAAAAAGGTTCCTGCAACTTCACTGGACAGATCAGCAGTTCTGTCACAATGCAATGCAACACTAAGTTGCAGTTCCAAGGCAACACTTTTTGCATGGCTTTATTCTAGATCCAGCAATAGATATACAGCTCTCTGAAAAATTCCAAAGCAACTCACTGGTGTGACTGTTTTGTGTTTTTTTTTAAATTAATTCCTGTTTATTGTTTTTTCATTTTTTTAAATCTCTTTTTTCACCTCCCTGCCTCCCCACACTCCGCTCCATCAGGAGCATCTATGGAGACTGCCCCCACCTCTACCACCTACCTGAGACCTTCTTGCTCACCCCATGGAGCTGTGGCCCCACTCGGGTGGGAACAAGGTATGGAAGCTACACCCCAACAAATACAGGTTGCGTCGGGAGCAGGAAGGCTAGGCATGTGTGAGTGGCATGTGTGTGTTATAGCCATGTCATGTTTTTGTTACATTGTTGTATTCAGCTAATTGTTATGATTTCTTTTGGATGTGGAACCTTTGTAAATGAGCCTTAGACTCAAAGGTATGTAAAATTCCAGAGACTGTAATAAATAAATAAATAAAATAAAAACAAGGGAACTGAATATAGACATATATGAACTTTAAGCTGAAATATGACTAAAGCTATGTTTCTTTTCCAAAATCTCCCCATGTGATATCAGTGGACCTTTACAGACATCACAGTGCCATCTTGTTCAGTTCAGTATTCCTGTACTCACTGACTACTCTCCAAGCAATATCTCACCTACAGTGGCAACCACTAACATTAGTAATGTTATCATAAGTTATAGATAGCAATGGCTAGACATTAGTAGTTAAGTTCAACAGCAGAAATTAAATATCATGGACCAGATTCATAAAGTGCTGAGAAGAAAAACGTAAGTTCCAGGTACGCCGAACATATGGTACATGGGTCTTGCAGCATTCTCCCAGCCAGCGATCAGGATTCTTGATCCCAGACACCAATTTCCACAAATTAGATAAACTTTTCTGGTTTAGTTGTGACAATCTCGGGTACTCTTTTTATGGAGCTTGCACCAAATATTTGGCGCAAGCTGTCAAAAACCGAGAAAAGTGCCATAAATGCACCTAATCTTCTTGAATTGGGCACAGTGTACAACAAAGTTGTTGGTGCAGCTGTACCAACAAACGGGTTTGAGGCAAGCCCTGCTTCGCCCTTGATGAATCATCGCATGACTGGATATGGCTGTTATTGCTACTGACGGTCCTGGGGTACCACTGTATACTGTATGTGCGGTTCTGAAAAGCAGGTCTCAGTCAAACCTCTAAAGACCGATCCAGTATGACTTCAGATATATCAACTGTCTCCCATCCCATAAGGTTCCTAATACCAATGGCCACTTACTGTAGAAATTCTGCCTGTTTTGTCTGAAATATTTTTTGTCAGTTCTGGTAGCCACTACTACTTGATGGAATCTAGGCTTATCCTACGTTTAACAGCTAAAAAGTGTTTCAGATCATATCTGTGAACCAGTCATCTGGTAAGTAACCTGTTGTAGGTCATGACAGGCCCTGAACAAGAGGTACATCATAGAAAGAACAGTACAAGCTCAAAGCCCACAGGGTCCCAAATGGCTATATAACCTCATTTCATGTATTCTCAGAACAGAGAGTGAATCAATGACTCACTCACTGCAGAATTATTAACAACTTTTTATTTGCCCTTTTGGTACATCTATAATGGTAAATATTCAAAAGTGGTCTTTGTGTTAAGATCAATCAACCTATCCTTTGAGTTTTGACACATCACCAATGAGGCACATGTACAGTAGAAAGAAGTTGCAGTGATGAACCAAAATCAGTGTTTCTTATCTTTTTGACTCATTCACTTTTCTCATGGGAATGTAAAACAGGACAGAGCTGTCAACAACCAACAATGTCTGCTTTTGAATGTTCTTGTTTTCAGTGAGGACCTGCTTTTACCTGTTTATAAATATTTATTTAAGCATGCTAGCTGAACTCAGATGTACAAATTTCTGTTTCAGCTAGGTCCTACCTTTACTCATTTTTATACTGCATTTACACTAGGTCCAGCTAACATGCAGTACAGTGCATCACTTCCAGTGAGGTCTTGCTTTTTACCCACCATTATGCTGTACTTAGTTATTTAGTTTTTGTTAACCAGGTAAGTACACAAGTCAGCAAAATACCTAATTTCAAGAATAACCTAGGGTAAACAGAGTTAACAACACATAATAAATTTAATAACAAAAACATGTGACAGAAAAACAATGTCAAACAATACATTACAGTCTTAGAATCCAGAATACACATGCAAGATATAAAAAAAAACAAGTAACAAGAACAGGTACATATGTTGTGTTACAAAATGTAGATAATGGGCATGAAATTTCCCATCGTTTGATTGGTTGAGACCCTTGGCAATGGGCACATTTACAGGATGAAGCACAGCGCTGCAGAATTCTGCAGTAGAGTTACTGCAGCAAAAAATGCAATTTAAATGGGAGTTAATCCCTTTTGTCATGCAGTAAGCCTGTGACATTGCGCTTCATCCTGGTGGGCTTCACTGTATGTGCCAGCAAAGACTGGGAAATAACTAGTCCCAGTGCCAGCTGCCCTTGCACAAAAAATATCTATGTGCCCAATGCATTTTAAAAAGCCTTTGTCTGCCATTTTTTCCCCTCACTTAGCAAGATTCACCTTCTTATTCCCCCACTCGCAACTACACATCACAAACACTTAATTTGCATTATTTACCTGTTTCTATAGGTTTAACATTCTCTTTAGTGTCAACTCACTCTATGTTCCTTGCTCTCCAGTTCCCAACCATGCTTCCTGTGCAGTTCCCTACTCTGGCCATCTGACTGCTTTCTGTGATACCACAACCCAGCAGTGTGTCTCCAACTGTGGCAGTGGCAATCACAGAAGTATACTACTACTGCTCTCATCCCCAACGGTGATCTCATAATATTTTGGAGCACAAAATTGTACATCTACTGCCACCACTCGACATATGGCCTTTTACTGAATTGCCAATTTCAAACTACCGGCATTCCCTGATATCACCTCGACCTGCCTGATATAACCTTTCAATAAATAAAACAAAATATATTGACCCATGGGAGAGGGAAGATACATGTTAATCTGAGTCATACCTCACTGCTGTCAATCCTCCTCAAACCTCATTCCGACATCATCTCCCAATCACACTCCTCCCAGCAGCCATAATTGTAAGTCATCAAGTAGAAAATAACAAAGCAAACAAGTATGGCACCTGTCCAACAAGGAAGAGAGAGGTGGTGGGTAACAAAGCAACAGACCACAGATTGAAAGGAAAAAAAAAGTATTAAAACAGCAGCTCCCTCTGCTGTCAAGTAGACTAGTAGCAAGACTACTTTTCGAAAAATACTTTTTAAGATAGTTTTAAGTACTTTTTCCAGAGTTTCTTTTTTGTAATATTTTATATAATTTTATACTAATACCCCTTTTCTGGCGCAATTTTTCACTGTGATGGTCTTTGCTGTGGAATTGTCATTGTAGTGGTGTGCCATCTTTTTTGGGGGGTTGTTTTTTTAACATAGGACCGTCACCATTAAAACCTGTGTGTAAAAGGATTCAAATGATAGCGACTTTGATGGTGATGAGAGCACGTTACAGCAGTTATACCTCATCTAACCAAGTAAAATTACACAGACTATTAAACATCCACATTTTTTCTTACTAACTATTAAAAATTGCTATGAGTAGGCTGGACCTGAATAAATCTGTATAAGACAAGAGGAAAATGGATACTGTCATAAATACACACCTCAAGTATAAGTTTGTATTACACTTGCACTAGTTTATTTGTGTGTGTGTGTGTGTGTGTGTGTGTGTGTGTTGTGTGTGTGTATGTGTGTGTGCATATGTTTGTGTGCAATAGATGGGTATAGGCATGTGTTGTGTGTGTGTATGTGTGTGTGTGTGTCAGGTGGGTAGTAAAAATGTACTGCAGTCATACTTATTAAAAATTGCTTCTCCACCACTCCCATTAAAACATTCTAGCACTGTTCAGCAAGAACTACAGCAAGCATTTACCAGACTGCTGGATCAACAGTAAAAGTGCAAAGTGTTGCACAAGCGGTAAGGCAGGACAGGGAACTGTTCCCAGACAGATCCCTAAAGGTTTAAAAATTATGGGAAAGGGACCTGGGAATTCAGATCACAGAAGAGAATTGGATGCTAGTCTTGCAATCACATATGGGACTGTTGATGTGCAACAAGTTTAAAGTGTCACAGTTTAAATTTTTGCACAGGCTGTACTGCCCCCCCCGATGGTTGTCAACAGGTTCCATCACACGGTCTCACCAATATGTGGAAGATGCAATGAGGTCAGGAGAACATACAGTCACTATTTTTGGGAATGTAGGCAGTTAAGACCCTTTTGGACTGAGATAGTCCAAGCAGTGACAGATGCCATGCGTATACCTGTGGCAGATACTGCAGTCTCCTTGTTGTTCAGGATGGAGGACATGGGGGAGAGGAATGGGAGGCATATCCCAGACCAGTGAGAGTTCTTTTGAATATGGCAAGGCAATGTATCCAAAACACATGGATCTCAGATTCCCGCTTATCTAAAGGGGCAATGGAAAACCTTGGTCATAAATAATCTAGCATTAGAAAGACTTGAATATCAAAGATATGGGAGGGAGAAGCTGTTCATGAATAAATGGGGGCATACATTAATTCACTGCTGGTAGGGGAAGCAATGGTGTTAAGACAAGGAATAACCTGAGTATCCTGGGGCTATATCCTCTCCTAGGGATAAGAAGTGAGAGAAATGATGAATACTTCAGACACAGAACAGTAAGGGAACACTGAAACAGCTGAGGAATGTCAGTTATATATATATATATATATATATATATATATATATATATATATATGCAAATGCAATGAAATGGGGATTGTACATAGTTTGGGGAAAGTTTAAAATAAATTAAGGTCACTTTATAAATGGAACAAAAGCAGGCAATGTTGCACTTGTCACTAGAATGTATTAAAAGGAATATTGGGAACAGAACCCTCAGATGTTGGAAGAGAGGCTGTTTATTGCCTCTTATGCCACAATACATATTTATTTATTTATTGATGGTCTGGGAATTACAACCCTTTGAGTCAGAGACTCATTTGCAAAGGCTCCACATCTTACATAAATATAGACTGGTACACAGTATAACACGGAATATGTAATACAGACTGCTGCTCTAATACAGAAAATGACACTAACTACAGAGGTGAAGAGAGTACATAACACACACATTGGAACATCAGTGATGTGAAATCATGATGCATATACAGGAGCAAATACTGCAGTAAATTTTTTTTTTTAGCAAAATTTCATCTGCAGTCGCAGTGGGAGTTGGACATAATGTGGCTCATTAACTCAGGTTTAAAAGGCCCTAGCCTGGGGATTGATAAGATAGAGTCAGGGATTGAGTTCATCCAGAGTGAGGCCCTGTAGCAAAAAGACCTTTGGCCAGCAGCGGTCTTCACAAAGGGGACATGAAATGCTGCAGTATAAGAGTGTCTAGTGGTGTGAGCCGGCAGGCTCTTTTGGAGGAGCTGGAGATAGCCGGGGGGCTAGGCCCAACTGGATTGTTTTGGCTAGGAAGCAGGTCTGGTAAAAAAGTTGCCCCTGGAAGTTTAGCCATGATGACCGTAGGTATAGGTCACAGGTATGCATGAGTCAATCACAGCCTGTGGCTGATCTGCAGGCATTGATTAGGGAGTATTTAATGCTGGTCAGTGCTGTGTCAGAGGTGGCTCCATAGATGATTATGCCATAGTCTATCAGGGAAAGGATGGAGATAGAGATACCTAACCAAAGAGCCTCAGGAGGTAGACATGCTCTAAGCCTATAGTGGAGACAGATCCTCCTATTTATTTCAGTGCAAGTCGATGCGATATGCTCACGATAGGTAAGGGCAGAGTCTAGGGTAACCCCTAGATATTTAAAATTGGAAACAGATTCCAGCATGGTGCCCGTCGCGTTATGTATAGACAATTTTGTCATGCTGTGTTTATGTTGTGGGTGGAAGAATAGCATGACTTTCATATTTTTTGTGTTGAGTACAAGCTTGTGTGAGGAAAAGCAGGCTTCAATTTGTGTGAAGGAGCTCTGCAAGCATTTTTGGAGCCGTGTGGGGTCAGGGTGCCAACTGAAAATCACAGCATCATCTGCATAAAGGAGGAGACGCCCTGAGGAGGCCAGAGGTAAAGAGTTCAAGTATAGTGAGAAAAGGAGCAGACCAAGGATGGGCCCTTGGGGAACAGCCGACTGGATGGGAAGGTTAGTGGAGAGGATGCTTTTTATCTTCATTTGCTGAGTGCGGCCAGAGAGCTAGTTGGAGAACCAGCCAGTGGTTTCTTTGGATACACCAACAGAGAGGAGGGAGTTTATGAGCATGGTGTGATTGACAGTATCAAATGCCTTGGAGAGATCAATATAGACTGATCCAGCCATGTCTCCATGGTCAAGAGCGTCATGAATAAAGGAGGTGAATTCTAGTAGGGCAGTGGTAGTGCTGTGACCTTTCTTGAAACCGTGTTGTTGTTGGCATATTCAGTGGTGCGAATCTAGATAGTCAGTAAGTTGATCAGCCACTATTTTCTCCAGCACTTTTGAGAGGGGTGGGAGTATGGAAATGGGCCTATAGTTACTACTTGAGGTACGGGCACCATTTTTATGAACTGGCGTAATCACCTCCTTTTTCCACAAAGATAGGAACTGCCAAAGGCACAGGGACTTATTGTGTATTTTAGTGAGGGGTATTAGGACAGCATCAAGGGTTAAGGATAGCAGTTTTGCATCTAGTGAGTCACCACTATGCCTAGTCTTCCCTAGGAACATGGCAATATATGAGCGGGCATCACTAGTGGAGGTAGTTTTGAAACAAAAGGGTGGAGTACAGGGGGGTGGTGGGAATTGTCTAGCATCTGTACTGAAGAAATCAGGAGGGAGAATAGTGCTTAGGTCAAAGAAAGATATATTGAAAGCATCAGCTATTTTGCAGGGGTCTTGGATGGGCATACCATCAAGGATAAGCATGGTAGAGGGAGGGAAGGGAGACTTTCCACTAAGTTCCTTTATATTTTCCCAGAACCTCTTTCCGTATCCTCAAGTGGCAGTGAGTTTTGTTTGATAGTAAGCAGCCTTTGTCTGCCGGATTGCCCAGATGCATGTGTTTCGGGCAGTGCACTATAGTTGTCGGTCAGTGGGTCAACCTGACTGAAGGGCTGTGTGCCACAGGTCATCACATGCCTTCATTTGATTGAGCAAGGACCGATTTACCCAGGGGTAGAATTTTGATTTTCAATCCGTTTGACATAGGGGCAAAGATGTCAGAGGCAAATTGGAAGGAACTTATGAAGAAGGACAGGGCTGCATCAACTGACACCTGGTGATCAAGTGGGGACCAGTAGAAGTTATGGAGTAGGATTCAGAGATGGTTTAAAGCTCCTTTTTTGAGTTGGCAATACATGGAGATCCTGGGTGGAGGTGGTTTCCAGCTATTTATCCAGAGACAAGTTACAGGGGAGTGATCACTGATAGAGTCCGATAGGACCTGGACATCCAGTATGTGCTCAGGATGATTTGTGAGTATTAGATCAAGGAGGGAGCTGTGGCCCATGTTTTTGCTCACTCTACTGGGGGTAAGGACCGTTTGGGACAAATTCTGGGCAGCAGCTGCATCCCAGAGGAAGGATGTCTGGGGAGCAAGCCAGTTTGTGTTAAAATCACCTAGGGCTATGACTTCCGTGTTTTTAGGGAGCTGGTCAACTATGTTTATGATGGATGTGAAGGCATCCCTTTGGTTTCAAGGGGGTATTGTATACCGACATTATACTGTATAAAGAGATTTAGCTGAGTTACCAATTTCAACCCTGATGGTGAGGGACTGTACACCTTCTGTAGGGCTTATGGTTGCAGTGTTTATTCCTTGCAGGCATGTTTGAAGATACAGTGCACTGCCCCCACCCCACCTATTCAGCCTATTTGACCTGAACAATGTGTATCCCGGTATGCATACAGCTGAGTCGGGGGTATAAAAGTTAGGCAAGTGTGTGTTAAGGATTTTTTTTACACACCCTTGGTGTGTGATGACTGTATAAACCTCTCAAGCTTCGCTCTCAAGGTTTGCATACAGCTGAGTCAGGGGTATAAAATATATGATAATTACTTGACTCATAAAAGATTTTAAAACAAAAAAGAAGTGCAACGTAAAATGATTAAATCAAGCACAACAATGACAACATTTTATTGTTAGACATTTAAATGTACTGTATATGCTTGTAAAATAAAATAAAAATACTGGACTAAAAGATTTGATTAAATAGTTGTGGTTTGCATTTTTATATTATTTATATAGAGAATAATGGATAGGCAAGTGTGTGTTATGGATTTTTATTACACACCTGAAGTGTGTGATGACCCATAAACCTTGAGATCGAAGCTCGAGAGGTTTACACAGTCATCACACACTGAGAGTGTGTAAAAAAAATCCTTAACACACACTTACCTATCTTTCATTTTTTATAATCACTGGTGTTTTGCTCTGTTTGAGCAGCTTAGCGTGACATTGTGTGACTTTGCGTGACCTTGCACGGCTCTGCGTGGCTTTGCGCAGCTTTGCGTGTTTTAGCGCAGCTTTGCACGGCTTTTCATATCAACCAGCCGGTTGATGTGACTTTTTAAACTGGTCGATATTGGGGCTAACCAGTAATTATATATAATATAGTCTGATGATCTGTTTAAAATACATCCTAAAAAAGTACTGAATTCCTCGCATTAGTTGACTAATAAATATTAAAATATTAATGTGTTTTCCAAAATACTGAAACTGTTCACTGTTTGATAGTTAATCTTTATGAGGTACAAGTAAAATGTTTATTAAGTTATAACTTGTCTAAAACAAGCAGCTAAAAACTAAGTTCTGAATATCATCTGTCTTTCACAACCCCCCTCCCCCAGCACACTCCAAGTTGGAAAATGTTTGATGTTTTCATACATGATGTCTTGTTTACATAACTTATTATATTGTTGTTTCACAATAAAGTGTTTTAAATGAATTTTGTTATCAGTGTAATCTACATTTCATGCACAGATAAAGAAGCCCCCAATCTAAACAAGCATTTGTCAATGCCAAAAGTTCACCGTTAGTATTGCTATTGTAACATGCCAGTAGGTAGGACTACAGCTCCCAGCAGCCTCAGCTGCTGGCTTATTTATATGTGCTTTTTAACACTTTTAGAAAACAACTTTTCTGGCTCCTCAGGCCCCTCCCTTGTGTCAGGAGGGAGGCCCTTTCTGTTTCCCCTGGTCCCAATTAGGTAATTGTGGGGTCTGGAAGCATGGGAGAACCTCTGTTTTGCTGCAGGAGTGGCATAAAACATACATGCACTTCTACACATGCATGACCCGCCATCTTACACTTTCAGTTTGGCTGCATGGAGTTCATGCGTCTGTGCCCCTCCAGCCTGGTACAGGACCCGAGCTGGTGGGGGTGAGCAGCAGGAGCATTCAGAGCAAGAGGTATGCCCCACAATTGGGGGGTGACAAATGTAAGATTGTCCCATTCTGGAGTGGAGACAATGAGAGAAGGGACTGATGGGGTGGCGAGGGGAGAGCACAAGTATACCAAAAGTGGATGATGTCAGCCAGGCTGATCAGGACATCAAACAGCTGTTTGCAGGGTGGTGTCCTGCTGATCAAAGGAAAAAGCCACCATATGATTGGTTTGGCTTTTTCTTTTGAACTAGACAAAGTTAAACATCAAAAAAGTACTGTATCCTGCCACCTTGCAAAATAGTCCCTCACAAATAATGCATATGTGAATGTTTTAATGCACATACAAATGTCAAAAATACAATACTGGCATGATTTCTCTCATTTGTTGTTCATTATATACTGTGATCTGTACTGGTTATTGCCTATTATCAACCACTTGCACAACCTCAAAAACTCCGTTATTCACATGTGTGAATAACAGAGTTACGTTAAGCACCTTTCTAAAAATAGACTGCAGTGCACTCGCACACTTGTCCAGCAGTCAGTCCTCGCACTGGCCATTCCCTTGCACTCCCTCAAGGAAACTGCCAGCATGAAGCACAGCCTTCTTGGTACTTGGGGCCACCCCTCTCCACGGAACTAAGCCATTTAACAAAACACAGACTCACCATCCTGGACTGGCTTCAGGGAAACCGGATCAGGAGGTGGGAGGTTCTGGTAGAGGGAGGGAATCTTTCTTGTAGGCAGGCACAAGACATCTGGGGGCCTTGAAGGGCTTCCAACACGGTTCAGTGGCTCCTCTTCTTCTCGCTCTCTGTCTTTCTCTCTCTCTCATACGGCTTCAGGGGATCACTGTTGTCATCTACAGATTGAAACCTTTACTTAAAATAAAAAAAGCATTTTGAAAACAGAGACCCAATGGCCTCTAATGACCATCCCCTCTCACGGCTGCTGGCTGAACAATTTAGGTGATCAGAGACAGCGCAGGCATGCAGCACAGCTGACAGGACACTTTACCCTACCAGTAAGTTTACTTCACGTCCCTGTCAATTGCTACATACTCTCTCTTCCCCTCCTGGTTCTCACACAAAAAAACAGTAAAGATAAAAAATGAAACATGAAAAAGTGAGGTTTAAGAGATTTATACACTCCTTGTGTGTGATGCCCATATAAACCCCTCGGGCTTAACCCTCAGGGTTTATGGGACATCACACACCTCAGGTGTGCATAAAATCCCCATAAACCACACTTCCTTATGCGTTATTCTATATTTACACTGCCAACCTGCTGCTCTTTGCCCCCACCCACCCCCACACACGTGCACTTTAGAGTGCAAAGGGAATTCATTATTCACTCCTGTACCTTCTCACATAAAACTTCCAGTCACTCAAGTTCCTCACCTAAAGCTCCCCATCACTGAGAAAGACACAGAGAAAAGCAATGCTGTTTCATATGTATGGGAGCTCCCAATTACACACACATACATACATACATACATAGACAGGGAAGCACTTAGCACCTTGTGCTACTCTCACTGTGGAGGAGGGAGCATTAACGGACTGCTGTGCAGCATCCTTCACAGTGCTATCACAGAAAAGTAATCCTGTTTTTTTCTTTCTCTCTCTCTCTCTCGCTCTCTCTCCCTCCCTCCCTCTCCCTCTCTCTCATATGCTGTGCAGGACCCAGTATGAGTGAGACTGCCGATCACCTCACACTCTCTCTCTCTCAACACTGAGCTAGGAGAGACACCTGCTGCGCTGTCCTTCACAGACAGATTTACTCTCCGTGTGCCTCACTCTCTCAAGCTTGCAGGGTGCTGTGAGGATTATTGATGAATGGTTCATTCAGCCAAAACAGACCTCCAACATCTGGGGTGAGAACTAATGCTGAGGTGTGCCATTGTTTACATGTCTCCTCTATTGCTTATTTTGAATTTAGGATATATGACAAACTGATAGTTATAATAAACCAATGTTTGCTTTAGTATTGTCACTAAAATGTTTTGGTGCAATTATGGATTGAAAAGAATCTATACAAATCTATGATTTATATGAACCATTAAATCAATCAATTTTTATGTTCCCAGGCAGAACACCATTGCGGTAACTCATTTACAAGGTGGACCTGAGTCAGTTCACAATAAATACAGCAAAACAACAACAACAACAACAGTGTACATGCATGGTAGCAAGGAACTGTTTAACAGGCCAAATTAAGTTATAAACAAAGTATATGATACAGTACAGGGAAGGTTATATAGTCAGACAAGGCAGCACTCAACATATGTACAATTGGGCATATAATCCATGTAGTCATAACCTATATACAATATATACAAAATAAGCAAGAGAACAAGAAAAGTAATCTCCACAGGTTGGGGGTTTAAGTAGCAAGGGAGAAGGCAGTAAGTTAAAATAAGAACAGAGAAACAGCCAGGTAGGATATAGGGTAAGGACTAGGGCCCTGCAGGAGAAGGAATGAAGGGAGTCATCTGTAAATAGGCAAGGCATGGATTTATATGGCCATTAGCAGAAACAATTACAAGTCTCCTTAAATGACTGCAAGAACAGGTTTTTAAAGAAAGATAGCTTCACAGGCAGAACAAGCCTCAGAGTTTTTTGTGCATTATTCTGAAGAACAGGAAGGGCATGACTTGTAGCCACTCTGCCAAAACACGTTCTAACCTTGGGAATTAGGAGAGAAATACAGATGAGACTTCTTAGGGGGTAGTTACCAGTGGTGCAGACAGGTAGGCAGGTGATAATGTACTGTGGGAGCTTGTTAATGATAGCTCTATATGTCCATAGGTCTGCATTTTTATGCCGCCTTTAACTGAGTGAGTTCCAACCTACTGAGGTATACAGTATACAGTGGTGAGTGACATATGGAGCACCAGTGATAAATCTAATTGCCCAATGATAAAGGGTGTCAAGCTTGAAGAAGGATGAGTTTGTACCATGCCAGTATAAAAAATCAGCTAATCCAGGAGTGGCATGAAGGTAGTTTGGACTAACTTTTTTTTTTTTGGCTTCCTGGGTAAGTAAATGTCTGATATGAAAAAGAGTCCAAACCTCTGTTTTAATTTTTTTGATAATTCCTCTATATGGTCTATGAAGGACAATTTACAATCTATCCAAACACACAGATATTTAAATTTCTCCACGTATTTCAGAAGCTCTCCCAGTAGTGTAAAAACCTGAGAAGCCGTCAACTGGGTTCCAGGTTTGGATGCATTGGCAGGTGGGGTGAGGAGCATAGCCTTCATTTTGGGGGGGCATTTAACAGGACCTTTAAGCATAAAAGGATTTTCTGTGGGTGGTTAAATTCAAGTTGGAGGTCTTTACATGCGATCTCAAGGGTGGGCCTGTCTATGTAAAGTGCAGTATAGCACAGTATCAGTGAATAGATGTATGTTTGCTGATTTGATCCCATTATTTATATTATTTATATAAATAGCAAATAATGAGGGACCAAGAATAGACTCTAGGGGGTACACCCCTTGGAGGGTTTTCATCAGAGAAAGGTCACTATCCACCTTAACCTGTTGGTACCTGTTAGTAAGATAATTGGTAAACCATTTTAAGGCCAGATTATCTGCCCCAATTTTTCTTAGAATGACCAGGAGTAGGTCATGATCCACCGTGTCAAAGGCTTTGCTGAGGTCAAGAAGCAAAGCACATATATACCTTTTGGCATCCAGGGCTTTCTGCCAGTCATTTATGACCTTAGCAAACACTGACATGGTACTATGACAGGGACAAAAACCAGACTGAACCAGATTTAGCAGGTTGTTATTTTCCAGATACTGCCTAAACTGAGTGTTAACTGCCTTTTCAAGCAACTTAGACAAGATAGAAAGCAAGGATATTGGATGGTAATTATTTAGGTCACTCAGATCTTCAGATTTAAATAGCAGAAAGATGTGGGCTATTTCCATACAGAGGAGAGGAAGCCCAGAGAGAGCGACATGTTAAAAAGGTACGTGATTGGAGGGGACAAGACATAGTATCCTAGTTTTAGGTAGTAGAGCTCTATAATGTCAGCACCCACACTCTTCCTAGTATCCAGTTGCAGTAATAAGTCATCAGCTTGTTACATGGAGGCAGAGCAAAATGAGAAAACTGCATCTTGATTGGGTAAGACTGAGTTAAGGCATTCAGGGTTCTGACTGAACAACTGCGCCCACAGGTTGTTGGCTGGTGAGGCATCAAATGCTAACCCTGCTGTGGCAAAGTGGTTGTTGAGGAGGTCAAGTATTTTGTTTTTACCGGTAGTGATGGCACCACTAGAAGAAATTTTTGGAGGGATTAAGCTAGCCAAGCAATGTCCTTCTAGGAGGTCCTTTAGTGTTTTCCAGACTTTAGATGCACAATTAGAGGAGGATTCAAGTTCAGAGCGGAAATAATTTTATTTTTTGGCTCTAGTTAGTATGGTGCACTGGTTTCTAGCAGCTCTAAAAACTGCCCAGTCTGCAGGCTGTTTGGTTTTCCTTGCCCATTTCCAAAGGGTATTCCCTATGCAGCAATGCAGCTTTTAGAGTGGCTGTAAACCAAGGGCACAACTTCTTCTTAGTATGGACTTTAACTACAGGTGCATGTTTCTTAATGGTCCCAAGAACAATGTTTTGGAAGGCCTCTTACACATTGGCCACTGAAGGGGCCAGATAGAAATCTTGCCAATTTGCATACTGCAGATCAGAAAGGAAGACGTTTGGGTTGGTCTTCCATCTGCTTCCATTACAGATGTACTTGGAAGATGAGACTGCTTTTGGGACAGATCTTACACAGGCTATAGCACAGTGATTGCTAAGATAGTTGAAAGAACTGCCTGCATGTATAAAAAGGTGAGGTTTATTCACTAAGATCAGGATAAGTAGTATGCTATGGTTCAGGTTTTTAGTGTTCAGATGGGTAACTTCAGTTATGAGTTGAGTAAGCCCAAAATTATCACATAGGTCTTTTAAAGATTTGGACGATGTAGAAAGCCAGTCCATGTTGAGGTTGCCCATAATAATAACCTCTGAGGACAAGGACTCTATGACATCACTTACATGTTTCAGTACCTTAAGCCCTGCAGAGGGGGGTCTATAGCATCCAATGATGCAGAAATGGACCGACCGGGCAAGATGCGCCTTTAGAGTAGTACATTCAGATTTCTTTGGTAATGTAGTAGAATTAGTTACAGAGGCAGTAAACCTGTCCGTACCTTAAATAGCTACACCCCTCTCCTAGTTAGTCTATCCATTCTAAATACATTATACAAGGGAATGTTAATTTTGTGGTCCTGGGTGGAGGATCTCAGCCAAGTTTCTGTCACCACTAAGACATCAGGCATAGTAAGGTTGGCCCAGGACTGTATAGCATCCAATTTCCATAACAAACTGTAGGCTTTAATGTGAATCAGACTTAACCCCTTTAACTGTGGTAGTTCAGAGGGGGCAGAGATGGGAAGAGAGCCAGGGTTTAACTCAACATTGCCTGCATAAATAAGCAGCAGCAGGAGAAGTTTTTTAAGGACATTTAGTAATAGCCAAAACAGATGGATTCTACTCCTTCCGTGGAGGCAGGAAACAATGGATGTAGATGGAGCTGACTGTGCAGCGAAGGGACCCAGGATGCATACAAGAGTATCCTAGTAGTAAGGATATATGGGAATAATGGGGAGAGAAAGGGCATAAAATGACTATTACAGTTTATGTGGTGGGACGTACTAGAACAACTATGTACATAAGTTAGAATAACATTTTCCAACTTGACAAGTATGACATCTAGAGCACTCACACTGGTGCAATAAACTACAACATTAGTTGTTGAAATTGTTGGCTACTGTGGTTCGTTTGAGTGCTTTGTTGGGACTTTGTGTTTTGAATTTTGTGCTGTCTGCCCACTTCAGCGCACCACCTCATTCTGAAGCTCAGGACTTGTGATCTGGAGATTTATAGAAGATAAGGGACAGGTTATGTGCAGCCATGAGTTATGGGAAGGGACTGCAGAAGCAGGCAAAGGATACAGGTCAAGGGTGTAATAGAACATTCCTGCTAAATACCCCAAGACAAGGATTAGGGACTTCATTATATAAGCCTGAATCTGAAATTCACAGGGACTATAGCAACATATACTGGTAGTGGATCGCGATCACCCAGTACTAATAGGCAGATAATAAATGTGGAATTACATCTTTAAAAATATGGAGCAAGCAGAAAAACCAGTAAGGAGTCGGCACCACCGAAGGGAAGGGGAACAAGTGTATTTAAAGTGTGCCGGGGGTGGGCTTGAAGGGTGGGAGAAAATTTAGGCCAAAAAGATTTTACTACAAGGTACAGAGCAGAATCAGTCCAATGCGACTTGCTAGGTGTGACTGTGGGAACATAGCCAGGGTTGGCCAGGCAGAGCTCCGGGGAGTTGGCCAGCTAAGCCAGGTTTCTGAGCCTGCATACTGATTGGTCTAGCACTAAGCACAGAGCCAATCAGCTGTGGGCTGCAGAATCAGTGCACCAGTCAAGTTACAGATGGCTAGCGGATGCCCCGATTTGAAGAAGCTGGGCTCTGAGGCAGATAAGTGACCATACCTTGTTCAGAGGCAGGCAGCAGCTTCAGGGTAAGGAGAGGAGCAGGCAAGGTAAGCAACAGCAGGAGAGATGCCACACTGCCCTTATGGCAGTCATGCCTGGTCAAGGTCAAGTCCTGTGAAAGAGAGAAAGAGACAGAGAAATCAATGGGTTAGGTATAGGCAAGCAGATGGTGGGGCGTAAGGGAAGGAGGACAAAGAGAGACAGCTGGGGGGGCAGGACATGGTGCCTATACTAATCGGTGGGTGTGACGAGTGGAGAAGTAGCTAAAGAGCTGTTAGAAAGAGGGGGTGGGGGCTGTGGCAGAGATTTCACAAAAGAAAAAGATAGCCACAAGTGCAGGAAGAGGTGTGGGCGGAGGAGAAAAGATGGAGGTTTGGTAGAAGTGGAAAGAGAGATAGAGAGAGAGAGGAGATTCAAGCAGTCTTAGGGCAAGGGGGTAGCTACAGGGTAGAGAGCTGTAAAAGGCAGTCTAGGTAAACAGGAGAGGAGAGCAGGGAGGAAAGAAAAACATGCACAGTATGGTACGATCTGATCTAAATGCAAGGCAGTGTGAACAGAACATTGATTAAAATCTCAGTACAAAACAGAGCAGTAAAGTGATGTAAGCTAAAATCAGCAGATTAAGGAAGAACAAAAAAGAATAGCCTTTCAGCTACAGTAAAGCAATTAATATCAAAAATCACATTGCAATCTAGCAGCTTCACACTTCAAATTTAGCCCAAAAAGATTTTGCTCCAAGGTACAGAGCAGGATCAGTCCAATGCAACTTGCTAGGTGCAGCTGTGGGAAAAGAGCCTGGGTTTGCCAGGCAGAGCTCCGGGGATTCGGCCAGCTAAGCTGGGATTCTGAGCCTGCAGACTGATTGATCTAGCGCTAAGCACAGAGGCAATCAGCTGTGGGCAGCAGAATCAGTGCACCAGTCGAGTTAGAGATGGCTGGAGGGTGCCCAGATTTGAAGAAGCCAGGTTCTGAGGCAGATAAACAACTGTACCTTGTTCAGAGTCAGGCAGTAGCTTCAGGGTAAGGAGAGGAGTAAGCAAGGTGGGCAATGGCAGAAGAGATGCCGCACCACCCTTATGGTAGTCGCACCTGGTCAGGGCCAAGGTCCTTGTTCAGAGGCAGGATGTAGTTTCAGGGTGAGGAGAGGAGCAGGCAAGGTGGGTGGTAGCAGGAGAGATGCTGCACCACCCTTATGGCAGTTGCACTGGTCAGGGCCGAGTCCTTGTTCAGAGGTGGTCAGCAGCTTCAGGGTAAGAAGAGGAGCAGGCAAGGTGGGCAGTAGCAGGAGAGATGCCGCATCACCCTTATGGTAGTTGTGCCTGGTCATGGCTGAGTCCTTGTTCAGAGGTGGGCAGCAGCTTCAGGGTAAGGAGGGGAGCAGGCAAGGTGGGCAGTGACAGGAGAGATGTCACACCACCCTTATGGCAGTCGCACCCAGTCAGGGCTGAGTCCTGTGACAGAGAGGGAATAAAGCAAGGGAATAGTGTGCCAGGGGTAACGTGCACCTAAAGCTTGAATCCCACCTACATAAATGTGCACTTTGTTCTTATTTAGAAGGCATTTAAAGAAAAATCATTGTTTTACTCAATTATGTTACCACTGACACTCAGGGAAAAGTCAATAAGACATTGGGAGTGCGTGGCTATCTCTCTCTCTCTTTCTCTGTCACTCACTCGCTCACTCCAGCTCTCCCTCTCACCACAGTTATGCTGTATCTCTTTCTCTCTCCCTTTCTCGCTCTCTCTCTCCCTTCATGTTCTATCTCATTGTCTGCCACTATATCTTTGTGGGGGAGCTCCAGAGCACACACTTCTCCACTTTGTTGTCTGTCAGGGTTGGGGGTGAAATGGGTGCGGGACGGGGACAAGACTGGGGACTGGTCACCATTGCAGGGGTTGGGAAAAGATCCTGCTCTCATGCTCGCTCCAATGCAATACTGAATCTTGGATGTGCACCGGATATGGGGGGGAGTGTACCTCTCGTGGAGGATGTGCACAGGCACCGTGTTCCTGGTGATATGTCAAAATACAGCTTGGTTTGCCGATTCCTGCTGCAGTCTCCTAGTCACTTTGAATGGGTTCTCTCTCTCTCTCTCTCATTGACACCTTATGCAGTCTCAAGTATTCTGTCCCCAGTAGGTTTACTCTCTTTCTGTCTCTCCCGCACTCCAGCTTACTGTTTCTATCCCTCCGTCTGTCGCATGTCCTTCTTGTGTGCACATACCACCTGTACATCCTTTACCCACAAGGTAAACGTACTCCTGCTGCTAACTGGAGGGTGTGCACCAGACATCGAGTGTGGAGTGGGGAGGTTGTCTCTTTAACAATTCTGAGCAGGTCGCTCCATGTCAGCTAGTAAGTCACTATAATATGCCATCTGAAATCACTTGAATAAAGCCAACCAGTAATTCAAGAAGCCAGGGAATTACGAAAAACGTTACCCCAACACCCAAAGCAATTCCTCTGGCTTAGAAGGCAAAACAATGCTGGCACTCTTGCTTAAAGAGCAATTCTCAATTATAATAAAAAATGTAAAAGCAACATTAGATTTACACTAATTATATATTTTAACTTTATTGTTTTATAGTTATTTGTTATTACTTTCATGTTCGTCGTGTGTGCAAGCACTGATGAACATGTTGATATGAGAGTTGCTAGAGAGGGGTGTGAGGGGTGCCAGCCCAATGGCCAGCAGTGCTGCAGGGGCCTGTCTGTGGCCGGCAAATTATCAGGCAGTGTCCTGATGACACTGGTTTGCTGAGAGGACTCATCTCAGCAAACATTTCAAAGGACAGAACCGACGCTGCGCTCTGCTCTGTCCTTTGAAATGAGAGCCCTTCTGCTGCAGCTTAGTGTGTCTTTCTTTGCTAAACAATGTCCCCTTTCCCTGCTGCTGCTTAATATGTCTTTCCTGGTTAAACAATTTCCCCTTTCTCTTTCCGATACCAGGATGCCAACTCACAGTGTCGGATGCGCCCCCCCCCCACCACCACTATTGTGGTACACTGGAATCCCACCCTAGTGTGCCTAAATTTATATTTATTTTTTTACCTGTAAATGAAGAAAACCTCCCTTGTGGACTTTCATTTTTTTCCACCGTAAAACAAATACTGTCCCCCCATCCTACTCCTCTCTCTGTGTGCACCTACCTCCCTTACCCCCTTACTCCTATATTTTACCCTCTTGAGACTGTGTGGACATAATCTTCTGTGTGGAGCGAGACACTTCTGTACTCTTTAAAGCTGATCAGCAAATGGAAAGAATAAAAGGCAAGCTGTATAATGGGAGTCAATGGGGGTTTCAACTTAGGTTGATATGTCAGCCATTTTTAGGAATTTTAGCCCCAAATTTTCAACATGGGGTTCTTGGGACCCCACCTCATGAACATTTCACTGTCATTTCATTCCTCAGTCCTGAAAGGTAATTTTGCAGTCGATGCATGGAATCACCTTTTGGGACTGAGTAATGAAACGACAGTGCCACTGTTCATGAGGTGATGTCCTAAAAACCCCATGTTGCAAATTTGATGAAAAAATTCCAAAAATGACTGCGTTATGAGTGTGCATTGCACAGTTTCCCCATGTGCTTGTAACTTCACCAGTTTTTATATTTTCAGTCCAGATTTTCAATATTGCCATTCACACCTTCTTGTGAACAGTCCAGCTGCCATTTTTCACATCCTGCATGAAATGTGTTTTTGCACCAGTTGCGCAGAATGGTGCAGTCAATGTGTGAAATCAACTTTCAGGACAGAGTAACAAAATCACGGTGCCACTGTTCATGAGGGGAGGTCCCAAAAAGCCCATGTTGAAAATTTGGTGAAAGAATTTCAAAAAATTGCCGCGTTATGGGCATGTGTTGCACAGTTTCTATGCACGCTCGTAACTTTGCCAGTTTCTCATATTTTCACTCCAGATTTTCAACATTGCCATTGTTTTACACCTCCTCATGAACAGTATAACTGTCATTGTTCTCATCCTGCCCAAAATGTGTTTTAGCACCTGTGGTACCAAATGGTGCAGTCGCTGTGCAAAATCACCTTTTGGGATTCAGTAACGAAATTATAGTGCCATTGTTCATGAGGTGGTGTCCCAAAAAGCCTATGTTGAAAATTTTGAGTGAAAATACCAACAAACATCTGGGGCATTAGGGTTTCCAACTGTAATGCCCCCCACCCATAGAGGCTGACAGGTGTAGGGCATGTGCCTTGGGGTCATCAGCTAAAATACTTATACCATTCCACCTCCATCCCCACCCTGCAGCCAGTGACAGGCATCGGGGTGTGTCTTAGTGTCTTTGGCCCAAATGTTCACCCATTCTCCTATACTGCACCCATCTCAGCTTATTTCATTATGGAATTGGGTGAGCATTAGGGCTGAATACCTCGAGGCACACCACAATGCCTGTCACTGCCTGCAGGGTGGGGGTGGAATGGCATGAGCATCATGGCCGATGAACCAAAGGAACACCCCCAATGCCTGTCAGTCTCTGCAGGGTGGGGTTGGGGCATTAGGGTTAGAAACCCTAATGCCTCATTAAGGAAGTATATCAGGGAGGGACATTTGATGTCACCTACCTTGATTTCAGCAAAGGCTTCAACAACATCCAACATAGAAGGCTGATTAACAAGATGAGTAGTCTGGCAATGGGGCACAAGCTGATAAACTGGGTTAGAAACTGACTGATGGACAGAAGGAAGAGGGTGGTGATATTGGGATCCAATCTGGGGAGAAGATGAGGTGACCAGCGGGGTACCTCAGGGATAAGTCCTGGGACCAGTGCTGTTCAATGTCTTCATTACAGACATTGCGGGAAGGGCTAGAAGGAAAGGTCTGCCTGCCTGTCTGCAGATGATACCAACATCTGTAACAGCGCGAATACTACAGAAGGAGTGGAGAAAATGAGCAGGGACATGAAGAGGCTTGAAAAATGGTCTGAGGAGTGGCAACTGAGATTCACTGCAACTAAGCCCAAATAATGCACCAGAGAAGAGGGAAACCTGGGAGAGATACAGGATGGAGAGGAGGTGCTGATGATCGGCAAGGAAGAAATGTACCTAGGAGATATCAGTTCTGTTAATGTAAAGGTGTCAAAGTAGAGCACAAATGTTGCAAGGATGGACAGTGGCATGCTGGGGTGCATAGGCAGAGGTATCACTAGCAGAAGGCATGAGGTGGTGATGCCATTGTATAATGCACTAGTGAGGCCTCACCTACAGTACTGTGTCCAATTCTGGAAGCCACAAATGTGCAAGGACATTGACAGGGTGGAGGCAATCCACAGAAAGGCAACTAAAAAGGTACATGGCTTGCAACGCAGAACATATCAGGAGAGATTAAAAGGACCTCAATATGTACTTATTAGAGGAAAGGAGGGAGTGGTGGAACATGATAGATACATTAAAGTTCCTCAAGGGCACAAGGTGCAGAGGTGAACCTCTTTCAATACATCAAATGTTCGGCATTGACAAATGCTTGTTTTTTATCCTAAAAAAAAGAAAACTGTCCATCACTGTCTGCTGTGTAACCCCTCCTCCCCTAAACAGTATACAGACACTGGGGGTGCCCAATCCCCCAGTGTCCTCATCTGTTCATCCACTGTTTTCTGTTGTGCAACCTCCAAAACAGTATACAGACACTGGGGGTGCCCAATCCCTCAGTGTCCTCATCTGTCCATCTATTGTTGTCCACTGTGTAACCCCCCCAAGCAGTATGCAGACACTGGGGGTGCCCAATCCCCCAGTGTCTTCTGTCCATCCATTGTTGTCCACTATGTAACCCCCCCAAACAGTATGCAGACACTGGGGATGCCCAGTCCCCTAGTGTCCTCATCTGTTCAGCAAACTCCCTGAAAAAAAATTGTCCTTGTGTTTTTTTTCTTGTAAAAAGAAAACTGTCCATAGTTGTCCGTTTTGCCGTTACCCAACCTCCTACCCTCCCACTCAGGCCCCCCCAGCAGTCCCCACACTTACCCACCGGAGGTCCGTCGCTGTTATCTACCTTGGACTGCAGGCACGTCTTCGCTCTTCAAAGCCTAACTGCGAACTGAGGTAAGCACTTCAATGTATTTCAATAGGGTTTTCAGAGTCAATGTATTTCAGCAGGGTTTTCAATTTAGTGACATAACTTGGTCATTTATAAATATTTTTGCCCCAGATTTTCAACATAGGTTTTTTGGGTCCCCACCTCACAAACAACTTCACTGAAGCAATTTTCAAATATCCCTCCCTCCTGTAACACTAGTGCACACGACAAACATTTGGCATTGACAAATGTTTGTTTTTACTTTCCCCTGCTGTTGGTCTACTAAATATTGTATATAATGCAGTACTTATTTCACAGAGTCTCCCAAAATGTATCAGATTCTCTCGTTAACTACACAATTGTTGTTTGTGACATTACAGTCTGTTGTCACAGGAAGCACTATGATGTCATAAACAAAGGCACTGTAAGATTAACGGGAGAGACAAATGTTTTCTATATTGACTTTTTAGATGGAGTACCAAGATGTTCTGTTAATCTTGAAAAAGAACATTGAAAATGAAAAAAAGTATTTGCTAGTAAACCGTAACAGTGGAAACATCGTATTTATGAAAACACATGCTGAAGTGTAGAGCTACTCTTTAAGATCCATTCGATTCAACTGTCAGGCATGCTCTGAGTTTGTGCATGTGCTGTTTGTGCATGTGCTTTTTGTGTCAAATTATATGTTTCTATGTTGCAGATGCCATGTTCATTCCATCATAAGCCAATCCACAGAAAGTTCCTAAGCTACCATGTCTCATAGAAACTGTTTAGCAACTAATGCTTGGCAATTAGTTCCCGTGGACACTGCAACCAGGCAACACACTCGACTGATGCAAGACCACACACAAACTAAGATCGGGGCCGCTAAGGAAAACTATTTAAAAACAAACAAAAACACCATTAATGTAAATCTCTACACAGTAATGTCAATTGTATAAACTGGAGATGTGATGTCTGGTTATATGATATCATATTTGGCTTCATTTGTGGTCAGTGACATCGAGACCAATCACTTGTGGCTTTGCCACTCATATGGATCAAGAGGTCACTGACCACTCATGAAAAGAAATATGGTATACGATAGCCAGCCATCACTTATCCCCTGTGTATTAAACAGTGGAATATTATTTGTAATTAAAATTAACTTCCCGGGGCCTGCATTAGTACTAGTAAAGTGGGTGTTAGTTTGACCCTCTACTTCAAATGTAGTGGGTCAGACCAGAAAATTATGGGGTCAGAAATTTCTGGAGTGGCTTTGTACAACGTGATCCAGTACTTTTTCCTGCTAACGATATCGGTGCAAACCTTTCAATATACAGGGTCAGTACTGAAGCACTATTTTTATTTTTGTGCTACAAAGTCCTCAAAAATCCTTTTGGGGACTTCAGTTAATGAAGCCATAGATTAAGAGTCCGTAGTTGATGACAGAGACTACTGAGCTTAGGACAGTGATCCTGCGGGACTCAGGGGTTAAGTCTGCCCTATGTTTGTAGAGGAGACCAAGTCATATGTTAGCCTCCTTGGCTACACTGTCTACATGGGCTCCATAGGAAAGGTTATTGTCAAGAGAGATTCTGAGGTATTTAAATGAGGGTACCTCTTCAATAGGTACTCTAAGGTAATTTTTAATGGTCAGTGGATGCTGCCTGCTCTTGTTATGTGCGTTAATGAATATCATGGTTTTTGTTTATTTATAGTTTAGGATGGGTTTTTGCTTGTAGAACCAGTTCTCTACGGCTGTGAACTCGAGTTCGAGCTTATACTGTAGGGATAGTGGGTCCTTATTGGTGGCATGGATGACGGCATCATCGGCGTACAGAATGAGTTTTTCTGGGCATGATTTGGGGAGGTTATTTAGAAATAGGCTGAAGAGAAGGGGCCCCAGTATGGACTCCTGGGGGACTCCAGAGCGGACTGGTAGTGCATTGGAGAGGACACTTCCAATTTTCACTCTTTGTGATCTGTTCTCTAGGTAACTTTTGAACCAGGCTGTGGAGTCAGGTAAGAGCCCGGCAATTTATAGCTGGTCCAGGAGCAGGTGATGGTGAATGGTATTGAAGGACTTAGTTAGGTCTATGGAGATGGAAGTGGCTAGGTGGCCATTATCCAGGGAGCTGTGGATGGCTCCAGTGAATTCCAGGAGGGCTGTTGTGGTGCTGTGCCCTTTCCTAAAACCATGCTGCTGGGGGCACAGGATATTGTGATTGTTCAGATAATCTGTGAGCTGGTCAGCAACTATGCATTCTATGGCCTTGGATAGTGGGGGCAGTATGGAGATTGGTCAGTAGTTTCCAGAGTTGGTCCAAGCTCCTGATTTATGTATCAGTGTAATGGTGGCTGATTTCCATCTGTCCAGGAACTGGCTCAGACTGAGGGAGAGGTTGAAAATCTTAGCAGGCTAATCACCTAATCGAGAGTGAGAGACAGGAGTTTCAGGTCAAGGGTGTCCCCACTGTGTCGTGTTTTTGCGATAGCATTAGCAATGTACTTCTGGTCTTCTTTCATCTTGACAGATTTGAAGTAGAAGGGAGGAAGTGTTGGGGGTGTAATAGTTGCAGGTTTAGCAGGAGAGCTGATTTCATTGAAGAAATCGATGGGGAGCACACTGCTGAGGTCCATGAAGGCTGAGTTGAAGGTGTCAGCTATAGTGGTTGGGTCGAAGGTAATTTTCCCATCAGTGACTAGCATAGTGGGGGAGGATTTTGATTGCGTCCCGGTTACTTCTTTGATGTTATTCCAGAAGGCTTTACCACTACCCCAGGTGTTGGTGAGTGCTTCCTTGTAATAGGCACTTTTTTGCAGTCATATAGACCGTGTGCAGGCATTTTGGGCATGTTTGTAGTTCTGGATGTTAGCTTGAGTGCCAGAATCCTGGGCTAGGAGCCAGAGGTGATCCCTTACTTTTAGTTGTTCTATTAGGTTGGCGGTAAGCCATGGACTGAAGTGGGCTTTGATTTTACGTGTTTTAGAGGGAGCGTAGGTGTCACAGGCAGTGTCAAAGGTGGAAATGAAGAAATCCAGGGCTGAGTTAACATCAGATGCTCTAAAAATAGGAGACCAATCTTGTTGTCTGAGGAGTGATTTGAGTAAATGTAGTTTGCCACAGGGTAGGATTCTGCTGGAAGTAACTGCAGGGAAGGGTTTGCAGAATTTGTTAGTCCATTCACAGATGACAGGGGAATGGTCACTGAGTGAGTCAGGCAGGACGGAGATATTGGTTATCTGGACGGGGTGGCTGGTAAGAACCCAGTCCAGGAGGGAGCTGGTACCTGTTGTGTTGGGTTGGGGAGATGACCAGTTGTGTGAGGTTTATGGAGGCAAGGGCATCCTTGAGGCTCCCAGTGTCAGGGGAGAGCCATTTATGTGAATGAGCTGAGAGTGACCTTGGGTAACCTCACAAGAGGTGGAGTGCAGCGGAGCCATGAGTGACGGCCCTGAGATCACTCTTGGCAAGTTCACATAAATCGTGTCTTCAACGAACAGCTATCAGTTATTCAATTTATGCAATAGGGCTGCCTATTGTGGTGTTTTTAGTTTTTAAGTAGCATGTGCAGTTTTTTAAGAAAAAGCTTCAGACATTTGTTCTTCCCATCATTAGATCCATGAAAATCATTTGTATTAGTATTCCTAGTTGGTTCCTTTTCACTTCAACAGCAACACTTCTGATTTCTAACTTATCAGTATGGTCGTGCTTATTAAATGGGGAGGTAAGGATAACCTGAATATCTCTTGCTTCTGTCATTATTTTTATTGGCTTAGATTCTGAAGGGGAGTCTAGTAACATCAGAGAACCATTGGAATTGTCCCTATACTTTGCCTCAAAGGTCTTTTATATAGTTTTTAAGCGTTACCTGCTGATTGAATATATCAGCCCTTATACTGTCTATTTCTTCTTTCATTGTTCATAAGGTCTCCAAGAGTGCAATATTTGCTTTAAGAGTCTGCTACAAATCCTAATAACTCTGGGCTCAAACTGGAGGTAACAGGATCACCTGGAATTTTTATTCTATTATCCAGTTCTTTCTGAGATGAGACCATTCATGCACAGATGCATTCAGATTTGGTAAGTTGGAAATAGATTCAGGGAGATACCCCCGGAATATATCAGGTCTAGGGAAACCAGTTGCCATTTCCTGGGCAGCTGTAACTGTATTGCCAAATGGTCCTGAGCCATTAGTCATCTGGTGCTCTGTCCTATATATGATCCTATAATATAAATATCCCAACAAAAATACTGCATTAACCTGTATAGGTTTACTTGAATATCTGCTGTGAGAGTGCATTCTCAAGTAGTGAGAGAACCCTATAATGTGCTGAGAAAGCCTTAAATTTACTGAGAAGATCAGCTTTAATATCAGCATGAAATTACATGTATCCTTTGGGTTGCCTGCAGCCCCAGCCTAAGCAAAGCAATTGAACCTGATGAAACAACATCTCCTGTCACAAACCTAGACTGTTCACCCCCAGGAAAGTGTATTTAAGTTACCATGGTAGTAAACATCTGAACTTCCATTTTATTATATTTTTGCACTGGTGAACTAAAGATATGCTCATGAGATCTAGATTCGTAAACCCTCTGGTTGGACCTTTATCTGCTGTGTGGACAGTGAATTATTTTTGGAAAAATAAGTTGATAGCCCAAATTGATTTGCAGCTCTGCACCTGCCTGAAGAAGCTGGTACTCATGGGAGGCCACTGTAGCCTCAAAAAGTCAAGTAAGTAGTGTGGTGTTTGTTCCCCTACTTGAAAATTAACACACCAGCTAAATCGCTAGACTGGGGAGGGGGCTCACACACCTGTGCACCTAACAGCAGCTAGTGTACAATAGTTACACTGTACCACCTCAGATAGGTATATCCTAAGCCTCATGCTCACTCAACACTGGGTTGTATGTGTATACTTAGTTTAAAAAGATCCTACCTCACAACTGTGATTTACTGGGTAGATTCTGCAAACCTAGGACATGACCATATCAAAACACATTTAAACATTGCATATTAGAAATATCATTTAAACATTAAATTTAAACAACTTCAAAGAGTGTAACACTTCTGGGTGCCACATCCCCTGCTGATGGTCAGCCCAAGCTGATGCCTCCAAGTGTGATGCCCTTACGCTATGGCCCTTGCACTGTGATCCACTATGCTACGGTCCACTTGACAAAATGCAGTTTGAATGAGTCAAGGTCTCCAGTTGATGTCTTTAGGCTGTGCCTAATCCACAACAAGTTCAGGCTCATGATTGGAGGATGGTCAATAGTTCACAAAGAGTGAATTTGTAACTGCTCCAGAGCTGAGTTTCAATGATATTACTCTGTTTGCCTGCCGATTACAGGCTTTACAATTACTCAGCTAGATTCAGTACTCTTCAGTCTTAATGATGACAAAACACTATGCCAATTAAAAAAAAACAGCTCATTTCAACCTCTATTCAGCATGCAGCCCTGATTCCACTTAGGCAGCACCTACCGCACCTGTTCAGGCTCCCTACTGGAGGATGGTCAATAGTTCACTGACAGTTTTTTTTACACAGCTCTTGAGCTGAGTTTTAGCTGTAAATCTTTATGCTGTTGGGCATCATCAGCTCTGTGTTGCTTTTTACCATATATTGTGGGAGCGAATCAGGCATGCTGCCCTTGGTAATGGATGGATTGCTAGCCAAAGGGCAAGCAGCAAGGCCAGAGTGTGTAATATTTGCACCTCTTGCTGCATTTGGTGAGCAGCCAGATGCAGCCAACAAGGAACCTACAACAGTGTTGGCCATGTTACTCAACTCGTGGCCCCCAGGACTGCTGGGAAAGAGAGTCAGGAGTCAGGAAGAAGCCTGTCAGGAACCACGGAACCTGTATAGTAGGGTATGCATGTTGAACACACAATGCATTGCCATTTTTCCCAGGAATGTCACCCAATCAGAAGTCAGCTAGCTGAGGCTATAAAAGACTGTGGGGACTGATATTCTGGGCTGTTTCGGCTCTTGCCTGATGGGAACCAAACATGTTGCTAGTATCCCTTGAGGTGCTGGTAAGCCAGAGTGTGTGTGCACATTCAGTGTCTAGCAGAGGAGCCATTCCAGTGCTGATGCAGAGAGAAAGACCAGTTGATTTGGAGCTTGGCCTTTGCCCTAGAGACTTTCTCCATGTAGGGTATTTTTCCAAACAATCAGAGACTGGTTTAAATTGGGGCCACTTCCTGCAGAGAGTATTTTCAAGGTGGATCCCAACCAGAGAGAGAGAGAGAGAGAGAGGAGCTGTGTGAATGCAAGTGACTCCAGCCATCTGCCCTTGGATTGAGGAAGTCACCACATGGTGCAGAAGGGGAAGAAAAGGAAAAAGAAAAGAAAAAGTCTCCTCCAGGGATTGAAGATCAAAGTCCGTATATAGGTTGAAGACCAGCAAGGTTGGGATCTCTTGGCCACAGCTAGCTCCTGCAGACCCCTTATACTGCAGTGATTGCTGTGACAATATGCAGAGGGATAGCATCTAATTAATAGCTGCTACACCCCAGAGAGACCTGCATTCTACTTCCAAGGCCTTCTGGTGTCTGTGAGGTCTGTTAACCATAACTCTAAAGGGCTTAGGCCCAACTATTTCAAACTGTTTCCTTGGGGGGGCCTAGGTGCTAGCCAGTATTTCAAGGGGCATGCTGAAGTCCTGAGGTGGAGGTATAGCATCTATAATTATTCACCCAGCTCCTAACACCTAAATTTAGGCCCCTCACCCAAAGTTAAAAGACCCAAAGCTCATCCCAGTCATCAGAGGACAGACACACATCTTGTGGGACCAGAGCAAAAGTGGTCTGCAATACAGTAGAAACAAAGTACTGTACACCTACTTTGAGTATGGATACACAGCTAACCTTTTCAGATGGATTAACATCCCTGCTCATGATGTGTAACCCTCAATGCCATTCTCTTTCAAATCTGCCTTCATATTGTAGCATTTTCCCTCAAGTTCAGAACTGATCAGTTATTGACAAAAGGGATAATGCAGATCAGATTAAATCCCCAAAGTCATTGGAATGGTCAGATTATGTTAGCCACAGAGCTGCTGAAAACATTTGCTCCATTTTGTGCAATTATGTCATAGGCTTCTGTTTTTCTCCTTACTGAATCCTGATAGGTGTAGACATGAGTCAGACGGACTCTTTCACAGCCAAACCACAAAACACAAGCTAGTACCCCCCAAGCTTTAATAAACTGAAAAATGGAGTGTTATAGAGGAGGGGAGGCCCACAAGGAAACCATTTACTGCTGAGCAAAATAGGTATCCTCTAAAGACCTGACATGCGCCCTGCAAAGCTATAGTAAACGTGACTGGAAAAGTATTTTTTAAACACAATAAACATAACTGCCAAAAAAGTGTGGCCTCCTAAAATTAAGCAAATATTGGCCCATTTAAGACTCTACATTTGTAAGCAAATTCCCTTATATTCCCAATAGGCTATCATCGTAGAACAATCAGTCAAGTTCTAGGACAAACATGTGTTGAGGCCAGCTCAGTAACTCAGTTAACTGGGCTGTAGCTAAGGTGTTTATCATGTGTGAGATGGCATATCATTTCCTGACTCTGCTGGTTGGGTTCAGTGAGAGGCTTTAACTGTAATGTAAATAAGTTGGTTTCTCACTAGGCAGCACAGCAAGCATAGAAAGAAAAAAAAAAGAGATGCTCAGTAGTACAGTACCTAATAGGTCAATAGCAGATTATCTGCTTCAAGTGGCCCCAACTGAATAGCATTATAATCTGGCAGGTTTCCTTGTTCACTTTGACACTGGATAAGATATGTGTTAGGTGGTCAGTGATACATTCCTTTTAGGTTTGCTATATTGTACATACCAAGGCAAAAATAGCTTGCATAGCCACTATTCTAGCATAAAGAAGGACCATGCCAACAAATTATCTGTTTAGTTGAACACATAAAAGCAGAAGATATAAAAAGCACAGGCAGGTTAGAGTATCCAGACTATAATGGCAATTATACAATGGGGTATGAAAATTTTGCAACCTCATTGGTCAAAACAAATCACATGACTGTGATAAATCCTTCAGTATACCCACTGTAAAATTTGATATCACTATAAAACCAAAAAAGTTGAACATTGTATAATAGCAATATACTATGACAGGGAGTGGGTATATGGGTGGATTCACCACTTCTGGTGTGGTTAAGTCACCCGGCTGCGCCTCGTGACCGAACCACACCAGGTGTGGTAAATCCACCAATATACCCACTCCCTGTCATGGTATATTGCTTTACAAACACACAGTCAGTCCCAGCTTGAGTCCAGGTAATAAGCTTGACCAGGGTACTGTGCATTGTACTGTATCAGCTGCAAGAAATGGGAATTATCAACAACAAACACTAATTTGTGCAGCAGTGACCAGATATCCTGACTAGCATTCAGAAAATTGGTCAAACAATATCCACATACTGTACCAACCATTTGTGGAAGAAGTTGGGTTTATTCAGAGTGATTTCCACAGCAAACTATAAGCCTGGCAGCAGCCTGAGCACAATCACACTCATGTACCACAAACACTGAATGTTCCATATAGAGGCTTGAGAAGTTAAAATGTTTTATCCAACCCATTAACATGCATCATTTTTATTAACTAAATTAGGTGACTTGACCGTATGTCACTGTTACACTCAGAACTGCACCTTCATTTCCTGCTTCTGTAAATATCTAATACTGGTCATCTCTGATTTAAAGTGTGGATGTGCAATGCAATATAATTGTGCAAACGTTAAGAAATTAACAGCTTTCTAGTTTTCCAATTTTACAAAATCAGTAATAGTAATAGTAGACAATTTTGGGGCAGTTATTCAGTCAGGCAAAAAAGAAAGTGACAAAAAAAAAATCACAAAATATGCAACGGGAGATGGAGTATGGATGGTTAAATCAACAGGAAATTTAACCCCGTTACCTCTCTATGTCCTTCGTATTAAGCTCATACTTGACAAAGAAGCATAAAAACATAGAAAGTGGCACCAGAAAAGGACCAGTAGGTCCAGCTAGTTTGCCCCATTGTCCCTGCCTAACACTACATCTTGGACCCTACTTGATCACAGGTGTTCCTCTCTCCTTCTATACCTCTGTTTATAATACCCATGTGACTATCCCACACATGCTTGAAGCTCTCCACCGCCTGTTCCCTACTACCGCTTCTGGCAGACTGATCCAGGCATTCACCACTCTTTCTGTGATGACATTATTTCCTCACATCCCTCTTAAAATTCCCTCATCAAGTTTCATAGTGTGCCCCTCTATACTGATGTTCCTCTTCCTTTGACAGTGGCTCCCCACTGCACTTTGATCACCCCCGTGAGGTACTTATAGGTCTCAATCATGTCCCCCTTTTGCTCTCCTCTCTTCCAGGAAGTAGGTGTCCAGCTTCAGTAGTCTCTCCTCATATGGCTTGTCATGCAAGCCCCGTACCATTTTAGTAGCCCTCCTCTGGACCACCGATGACTTGCACAGGTGTGGCCTCCAGAACTGGACATAGTACTCCAGGTGGAATCTCACCAGTGAGTGATGCAGCGGCAACACCACACCTCCCTTTCTCCTGCTAGAGATCCCCTTCCTTATGCATTCCAGCATCCAGCTCGCCTGGTCTACTGCCCTGTCACACTGCCCTGCCACCTTGAGATCCTCAGATATAATCACCCCAAGGTCCTCCTCTTGCTTGGTAATTGTAAGTACCTCAATCCATCTTATATGCAGTCGAAGGGTCACCCTGGCCCAGATGCATGATTTTGCACTTTTTGGCATTTAAACCCAGCTGCCACTCTCTAGATCACTCCTTCAGTTTCTCCAGATCCCTTTGCATTCTCTCCATCTCCTGCTGAGTGTCCACTCTGTTGCAGATTTTTGTGTCATTTGCAAAGAGACACTCCTTCCTCTCCATTTCTTCAGCAATGTCACTTATGAAGATACTGAATACAACAGTGCCCAGTACCAATCCCAGTGATACTCTACTGGTCACTCTCCTATCATCCCAGTGACTACCATTTACCACCACCTTCTGCCTCCTATGTCTCAACCAGTTTGATACCCAGTTTACCACTTTCTCCCCGACTCCCAGGCTGCTAAGTTTCTTTATTAGCCTCCTATGTGGTATAGTGTCAAAGGCCTTACTAAAGTCCAAATAGGCCACAGCCACTACCCTCTCCTGATCCACTTCCCTAGTTACCTTGTCAAATAAATCTATGAGATTTGTTTGACATGACCTCGCCCTGTGAAGCCATGCTACCACTGGTTCTGCATCCGATTTGTCTCCCGGTACTTCTACAGTCTCTCCTTCAGCAGGGGCTCCATTAACTTCCCCACTACTAATGTGAGTGAATGATCTATAATTGCTGATCCCCTTCCTCTTCCTGCTACTGCTCGTGTGCAGAGGGACCACATCTGCACTCCACGATTCCACTGGATCAACCCCATCTCCAATGAGATACTAAACAGCATTGGTAGAGGGGGTTACTAGCAGTATGCTCAGCTCCTTCAGTACTCTTGGGTGGAGTCCATCCAGCCCCATTGTCTTGTTTCCCTTTAGGGCTTCCAACCAATGGCTGACTCTATCTTCTGTAAATGGACTTGTGCTCACCCCCCCACCCAGTGCCTGTTACTGCCTGTCAGCCCATTCCCCACTCCACTGTAAATACCAAGTGAAAGTACTCACTTAAAATTTTAACTTTTTCTTGGTCTTTCTCTGCACAGCCCCCCCCACCACCAACAACCCAGTCTCCTAATCTTTACTATAACACCCTTGTCTTCCTTTTCTCGCTGTGATATCTGAACAAAGTCTGATCTACATTCTTGACCTCCAAAGCGATCCTTTCCTCAGTTTGAACCTTTGCTGTCCTTACCCTCCTTCCTGCCTCTCTTTGTTTCTCTAGATATACCTCCCTGTCTGCCTCCATTTTGGTCTCCTTGTACTTTCTGAAAGCTATTTTCTTCTCCTTTACTACCTAAGCCACCTCCTTTGAGAACCACTGTGGTCTTTTTCTCCTCTTACCCTTGCTTGCTGCCTTTACTTATCTTTAAAAAAGCTTTCCATTATCTCTGTTATTCCCTCTTTATTCTATTCCGTTGTGCCTCCACCACCTGGCTATCCCCCCCCCCGACGTATTTCCTAAGGCAGACTCCCATTTCTCTAAAATTTGCTCTCCTGAAGTCCATGACCATCATTCTAGTGTGGTTCTTCCCCTGCCCAATTTGAATGCTAAACAACACTGTACTATGATGGCTTGAATCCCGGGGACTACTCACTCTGACATCTGCTATGTTGTCGCTATTTATAAGCACCAGATCCAGCAGTGCCAAATCTCTAGTGGGATCTAAGGTGCATGCTAAGGTGTATAGGAGCAGAGAAAGGTGGTAAGTCCATAAGTGCTCTGCCCTTTCATCTGTAATAAGATCAAATCAAATGAAATTATATTTTATTTATAAAGCACTTTTCAGAAATCAAAGCACTGACACAATGTTAAAATAACAGATAAATAATTAGATACACAATATTAAAACAACAAATATAAAACTAATTTTTCTCTCTAAATGCTAAACAAAATAAATAAGTTTTCAGAAAGGATTTGAAAGACTCAGTGGATGGGCATTCTCTAATCTGATGAGGTAGAGAGTTCCACAGGGTTGGGGCCATAAAAGCAAATGCTCTTGCACCTGATATCTGTAAACAAACCCTGGGAACCTCTAGCAATCCCTCATCAGTGAAGTGGAGAGGGCGGAGGGGGCAGTAAGGCCGCAGGAGGTCTTGCAAGTAACCTAGTCCCTGTCCGTGTAGAGTCTTATATGTCAATAATGCAACCTTGAAGGTGATCCTCCACTTCACCGGCAGCCAGTGCAATTCGCACAGCACAGGCATGATATGGCAAGATCTTGAATGCCCAGTCAACAGCCTTGCCACTGTGTTTTGCACTAGCTGCAGGCGATCTACCCCCGGTAACCCTAGGTATAGAGCATTGCAGTAGTCAAGACAAGAGGACACAAAGATGTGAACTAACGCTGGAAGGTCAACGGGCAAAACAAGGTGCTTTATCCGGACAATATTCCTCAGACGGAAAAATGAGGACTTGACAACTGTTTACACCTGTTCCTTAAGCGTCGGTTCATTGTCAAGCATAACCCCCAGATTCTGCACCCGTTCAGAAGGTCTCGACTGGTCACCCCCCAGCATCAAGCCAGTTGGCTGCCTTGGAGTCAGCTTCTCTACCCGGTGACCTGAGTACACCACCAACACCTCAGTCTTATCTAGATTTAGTTTCAACCAGTTTGCACTCATCCAATCTTGAATCTCAGTGAGGCAGTTATAAAATACTGTGACATCTTCACTCTGTTCGGGTTCAAAGGACATGTAGAGCTGAGTATCATCTGTGTAGCAGTGAAAACTCAGCCAATACCACCTTATAATATCTCCCAATGGCAGCACATACACCGTGAACAACATGGGGGACAGCACAGAACCCTGCGGGACCCCACAAGGCAGGGCAAAGGGGGCCAAGGAACAAATTCATGACACCACCCTCTGGAACCTGCCCATGAGAAAAGAGTGGAACCATCTGAGGACTGTCCCCGATAGTCCGCAGATTAACTGCAGGCAATCCAACAATACCCCATGGTCCATGATGTCAAACACTGCAGAGAGAACAAGGAGGACCAAGATCGAACGACACCTCTGATCCCTCACTATCAGGAGATCATTCATCACCTGAACTAGTGCCGTTTCGGTACTATGCCTCTTCCTGAAACCAGACTGGAGAAGATCATAGACTTCATGGGTGGTAAGAAAGTTCTCAAGCTGCAACGCGACTGCTTTCTCAATAACCTTACTCAAAAATGGTAGGTTAGAGACTGCTCTGTAGTTCGCAAGATGGTCGGGATCGCTGGATGGTTTCTTTAACAGGGGAGTCACCACCTCCTCCTTCAGCAGATTAGGAAACACCACCTGATCCAGCAAACTCCAGACTATCTCCACAAGGATCGGTCTGATGACATCGATACACCCCACAAGGAGGCGAGTTGGACCAGGATCCATACTACAGTAAGTCGGTCGCAAGCTCAGAAGAATCTTCATGGCATCCGTGATCGCTGGCTAGTCAAAATCTGTCCAGACAGACCGGGTGTCTGTGCCCTCACATCAACTTCCGCCATACTCATTTGAGCGAGTTAAGCAGATATCCAACCTGATGGATGACACCTTATCTACAAAAAATCAAGCAAACTCATCACACTTACTTTGTGAAAAAGCTCTCCGGCACAGACTGTCCACAGTCCAAAAGAGCTGAGCAGGTCGATTTCTTGCTGCAGTAATCTCCTTGGACAGGAACTCTGCCTTCTTATGGGAGATTTCTGATTGGTAGTCCAAATAATGGGTGATCAACCTAAGTCTGTCCTCCTCCAGGCTGAATTTCTGCCAACATCATTCCAACCTTTGCCCCACTCTCCTCAACTCCCTCAAAGTCCCATCAGACCAAGGGGGCTGAGGACAGAGCGAGAGTTGGTGAACACGACAGGAGCTTTGGAATCCAGGGCCTCCAGCACCACACTATTATAGTGCACAACTGGATCTCCTGCATCCGAACATTCCAATGGCCAACTCGATAGGTCCAGCACCGCCAACAGACTTTATGGGGTAACATCCCTCAAAGGGCGGTACCGGACCATCTCCAAAGGGCTGTTCTCATAGGGGGAGCCGCAAAACAGAATCTGATAGAGTGATGGTCAGACCATCCAACTGGTTCCACCACCAAGTCAGCGGCCTCCATCCCCAGGAGGAACACCAGGTCCAAGGAGTGGCCCTGACAGTGGGTTGCAGTTGTAACTACCTGTGTAAAGCCCAACAAGGTCATAAGTTGGAGAAAGTTTTGACCAAAAAGCAAGAGTTCATCATTGACCCAGGCATTGAAATCCCTCAGGACCAACCACCTGGAGGATTCCAACACCGTGTCGACCATGAAGTCTGCAACTTCCTGTAGGAAAACTTCCTCATCACTGGGTGGACAGTAGATGAGAAGAATCCTGCTGCCCACACCTGCCCCCAGAACACACTCAAAGGATCTGATGATCCCCACTGGAATCTCCACAAGATCCAGCTTCATCTTAAAACAGATAGCTACACCCTTGCCCCTTCGATCCAGTCTTGGGCGGTATATCACTGAGTACCCATCTGGAACCACAGACTCCAATACTGGACTGACATTTTCATCCAACCAAGTCTCGGTGATGCAAGTCAGGTCAGATGAACTGACAAGATCAGCAATAATTGTTGTCTTGTTTTTTATAGACCTGGCATTGCACAACACAGCTTGAGTTGGATGGGAGGCCATGGAACAACGGGTAACTTACCCACTATTCATGGAACCCTTCTGTATGCGAACCAGGCATGAGAAACCTCTTTCCTGGACCCATTTTATTCCAGGGCACCTTCTCGGTCTTACCACTCCTATCTGTCCACTCCGCTCCTCCCCCCCAGACCAGGGACCCCACTCCCTCAGCCCTTCCACACAATACCCAAGGCTTGGCAATGCCTGTACACCTCAGGTTGTAACAGGGGACTATTAAAGGGGTGGAGATCCCTCTACCTGGATGGGGAATGGTGCCTGCCCACTGCAACAAAATTCCAGCACATTTTATCTATACCGCTAGCTAGCATAAGTATTTTATACAACCAAATCCCAGCCCTGCACAGCATAAATATCCAAACTTAGTACATGAAAAATAGAACCAATAATAGGCAGTAAAGTAAAACCAAATAATAGTGAAAAACCCCTGTAAACCCCTCTCACTGGAATGCAGATGAAAATATAGACCCCAGCCCCCACCCCCAGGTCCTCTCACAACCTGGAAATGAGAGGAGGCAAAGAAAACACTCTGGTTACCCAGAGTTAAAAATTTTAAATCTGCTCAAATAAATCAGTATATGGATAATAATAAACAGAAAATAAATATAATGTGAACACCCAGGTCCTCTCACTACCGGGAACCACAAAAGAACACTCTCATTGTTCAACCACAAAAATTGTCAATGAATTCAAGGCTGAGTCCAGTAAAAATCCCAAAAATGATAATACTCCAGGAAATGATCAAAAAATATTCACCGAATGCTGCCAAAGGATCCAGACACAAAGCTTGCCAGTAAATTCAGGGTATATCAAATAGAATATCCAAAAGATGTAAATATTCCAAGAAGTAATCCAAAGCTTTCAGCAGAAACAACTAAGAAGTCCAAACAGTTAAAACGGAAATGTCAGGCTCCCCTGCCAGTGGTCACAACCGAAAATAATTGCTGGGCACTTCAACACCCAGGGAATGACTAGGCCATAGTCAAACCCCGAGAGTCAAGGAGAGCAGAGGCTCGTCAGCCAGTTCCCTGGCTTCTCTAGAGCCCTGTCACCTACACCCACAGCAAAATCCAGTCGCCGGACGCCAGAGATAGGCCCACCCGTACTGCCAAAAGCCGGTCCAACAGAATAGTCCAGGATCCAGCCACCCACACGATCTGCAGGACCCCTTCAAAATCTGAACAGGCACTTTAAACCTGGCAGTCTACCTCTAATCAAGGGCCAATGCTGTTCCGGGACTGATCCGATCAGGAAACACCTCCCGCTAAGTTCCAGCTCTCCCTACTCCTCTCGCCTGGTTCCTCTTTCGCCAATGGAATATGCACACCAGGTACTTCCAATCCACTCTCCAGCTCTTCTGGTGCACACACTCCAACTCCCAGACAGTAAGGAGACTACTTTAGACTCCAAATAAATATCTGCTACTGCACAATCCAGCCCAAAGCAAAATCACATAAGGTCATATCTAATAACATTAGGTGTCTTCCAAAACACGCCAGAAGCTCTTTCAGACTTCTTTCTTTCAGACTGCTTCCCATCCAAAAGTCTTAAAGCCTGCACCTAAGCATCCTTCGGTATAGCAGAACAGCAGAGTTAAAGATGTAGCAATGCACTGTTGCGATTCCTGCAGACAGTTACTGGCAAAATTTGCAACGCGATTGCTGTTCCGTTATTACTGTTCCTGCTGACAGCTACTGGCAAATATTAAGCAGACCGACTAATAAAATAAACAACTAATAAAATAAAGTAATAAACTACTAATAAAATAAACTAATAAAATATTTCTAAAACAAATCTACCACTGCAGTAGCCTGGCGTGGCTAGCCTAGCGTGGCCTCCATCTTGCATAAGAGAGGGTATTACCCTGTAAAATGTATGAACCCAAATTCATTTTGAATTCCTGTTTGTCCTTATTGATTACTACATCCAAGGGGAGTTTATTCCATGCATTGACTATCTTCTGTGCATAAAATGCCTTTCTTCTATTGGTGTTAAATTTCTTAGGCCTTAATTGTAGTAAATGGCCTCAAGTACTGTACCCTGCGTGTGGTTTTTAAATTTGAATCCTAATTTGCAGAATAGTCACCCTACATAATATCATGACACTGCAACATATCTCCTCTAAGTCTTCTAGTCTCTAAGGACATTAGATTGAGTTTAATTAGACATTCTCTGTAGTTCAGATGTTTAATGCTATGGACCATCTTCAGAGCCTGTCTCTTTGAACACTCTCAATTTTATCAGTATCAACCTAATTTATTGGGCCCCACACAGGGCTTCCATAATCTAAAATGGACCTGACATATATTCTACAGAGTGAAATGTTAATCTCCTCACATTTGCTCCTGAAGTGCCTATTGATGGTCCATATGAATTGTTTTGCTTTCGCTACCTGAGCTTTACAGTGGGATGTAGAAGTTAAGTTTCTGTTTATTGTTACTCCCAGGTCCCTTTCTTCAATGGTTCACCCATGCTGCAGTGACATGCTTTATGCCAACGCTGATTACGGTGCAGGCAAAATGCCACCTAGCATTATAGCACCAGGCATTTAATCTCCCAGGAGTTACAGCGCCAAAGCGTCCTCCAAGGAAAGGGTCACTTTTGTGAGTGCTTTCCCCTCGCACCCACCAAAACTAAATATAACCTCCTCTGAGGTGGGTATGCCCTAGAGGAGGTAGAAACTGTGTGGCTGCTAAGGGTAACATGAGTGAAGGGTGATCTAAAATAAAGATTGCCTCTTTCACCATTGCCCTGTTGCAGCGCTGTAATTGCCATGACCAAAATGATTTGGCAACTTAACAGATTATGTTCTTCAATACAATCCCAAATTATTGATACCCCTAACAAATATTTGTGGTTTTGATGCTGGTTTCCAAGATGAATAACACATTTGTCTTTGCTGAATTCCATACCCCATCCATTGGCCCAGCTAAGAATATGATCCAGGTCAGCTTGTATAGAGGCCCTGTTGTCAGCCGTATGTACCACTCCTGAAAGTTTTATGTCATCTGCATACTTGCTGGACCAGTTAGCTATGTGCATGCCCATATTAGATATAAAGACCTGAAAGAGTACTGGGCTCCAAACTGAACCCTAAGGTGCTCCACTAGGCACAGTTTTGGAAGTTGAATAGAAACCATTTATGCAAACCATCTGTGTTCTATCATTTAACCATGTTTTAATCCACATAACAGTCCTGTGATCTAAATTCAGGTTTAGCATTTTCTGAATTATAGCACCATGAGGGACAGTATGAGTGGTGCAATGTAGTGGCTGTGGGGCAGCCATATTCAGGCAGACCTTCTGGACACTGAGGTGCTGCCCTATCTGCATGCATCTCTCGGGACTGAGGGATGAGGTAGCCAGACTCAGAGCGGAAGTAAACTGGGTCAGGAGTACCATCACCCCTGTCCAGGAACCACCCAGTCCAATGCAGCTGCCTCAAAGGATGCCGAGAACGAGGAGCACTTGGATGACAGTGGGCTCAGGGAGGGTTAGAGCAGTCAGGCAGAGGAACATCCCAGATCCTATTCTTCTCAAGAACTCATATGCCACACTGGCAAATGAGGACAACCAAATAGAGGTACCCAGGGAAGTGGAAGGAAAGGATGTGGAGGTTAGGCAAGGAGGGGTGACCTCAGTGGGGAAAGCAGTGGACCCCAGAGGAGGAGGAAGGAATCCTGGTGGGGACTCCATCATAAGAGGGATCCAGCTAGGAACACAGGAGGGGAGGACAGGGAGGTGAGGTGCCTACCAGGTGCCATGGCATGGAGGGATGGAAGGAAGATACTGGGGATCACTGGAAGGCAAGACAGGAGGGTGAGCTGGATGTCATTATCCACCTAGGTACTAATGACTTGGCAAATGGGGAGCCAAAGGAAGTTCAGGAAGAGTTTAGAAACTGGGAGGGGTTCAAGCAAGTAGCTACTTCTGTCACTTTCAGAGTACTACTCGTGAGAGGCAAGGGAGACAGGGAGTGCATGCACCAGGAACTTTAACTCATGGTTGAAGAACTGGTGCTGTGAGGAAGGGTTTGGATTCATTGGTGACTGGGGACTCATCTGGAGGGATGGAGGTTTGTCAAGCCTGACGGCCTGCATCCATCCTGGAGGGAATCCATGCACTCAATGATAAGTTTAAATGCTACATTGACAAGCATTTAAACTAGCAAAGGGGGTGGCAGGCCAGCAAGGATGGTACCTACTTGCTCACCCCACAGCTAGTAATGGAACCAGTGAACCAGAGGAGTGGCTATCTCTGCAAAGCAGTGTGCAAAAGTTGGAGATTAGTGTCCAAAAGGTGGATAAGCAGAAAAGGGCAAAATTCAGCAGAAGGGCAGACAGCAAGGAGAACCAGGGATAAATGACAACCAAGGAAGGGCTGGAGTAGAACAGTGAAGCAGTCTAGGGAGGTCAAATCATGGAAAGCCATGTGTGCAAATGCCAGGAGCCTTAGCAACAAGATGGAAGATCTGGAGGCTGTCATGGTACAGTCAGACCTGGACATTGTGGCCATCACTGAAACCTGGTGTAATGATAACCATGACTGGGAGATGGCCATACCTGGCTACAACATATTCAGAAGAGACAGAGCAGGCAGGAAGGGAGGAGGAGTGGCACTGTATGTGAAAAATGACATAAGGGCCACACAGATCCAGGAGGAACAAAATGGGGGAGAGATACTGTGGGTTAAGCTGGAAAGGAAAATGGGCCAGCTATCAAGCACAGTGTGGTCTATAGACCACCACCCCAGGAAGAAGAAACAGATAGGAGTTGATGCTAGCCATCCAAAGGATGGCTGACAAGGGTGAGGTAGTACTGGTTGGAGACTTCAATATACCAGATGTGGACTGGAGCATCCCAGCAGCAGCATCAACTAGGAGCAGATTTATCCTGACTCTCTTCAGGGTGCCTTCCTCAAGCAACTGGTCATGGAACCAACTCGGCAGAAGGCAATACTGGACCTTGTGCTCACAAACAGGGACAGTGTGATGGGGTAACAGTGGGGAGCACCTGGGTAACAGTGACCACCAGTCATTGTGGTTTGAAATCACAGAAAGAGCAGAACCAAACCACACAAAAACACGATCCTGGATTTTAGGGGGGCAGACTTTGGGAAAATGGGGAGATGCTTGAAAGAGGCATTAAGGGGAATGGGACAGGAATCAGGGATTGAGGAACAGTGGGCAGTATTTAAAATGGGGATTATAAGAACAACAGAATTATGCATTAAGCAGGTTAGCAAGAGGAAAAGAAAGAGGAGACCATTATGGTTTTCCAAAGAGGTAGCAAAGAAAGTGAAAGCCAAAAAGACTGCATTCAGGCAATACAAAAAGACACAGGCAGAAGGGGATAGGGAGAAGTACCAGGAGAAACAAAGGGAGGCAGGGAAGTCAGTAAGGGAAGCCAAAGCTCAGACAGAAGAACACATTGCAAAATCAGTAGGTAAAGGGGACAAAACCTTTTACAGGTACATAAGGGAAAAAAGAAGGACAAAGGGAGGGATAGTTAGACTGAAGGGGGAGGATGGGAGCAGCGTGGAGGATGACAACAGTAAAGCTGACATATTGAACAGGTATTTCTGCTCAGTCTTTACTAAGGAAGAGGGGGGTAATGGGTCTGAAGTGAGTACAAGGGGTGAGAATGGTGCAGAAATGGACACAAGTCCCTTTACAGAAAGGGTCCTGAAGAAACTGGAAGTAATAAGAGTTGACAAAGCAATGGGGCCAGATGGTGCACCCAGGGTCCTTAAAGAACTAAGAGAGGTGGTGGCTGAACCTCTGGCCATCCTGTTCAGCCAATCACTGGAAACAGGGGAGGTACCCAAAGACTGGAGGACAGCAGATGTAGTCCCCTTATACAAAAGTGGGAACAAAGAGGAAGCAGGGAACTACAGACCAGTCAGCCTCACCTCGGTAGTGGGGAAGATCATGGAAGCACTACTGAAGGAGAGATTGGTGGAACATCTGCTTGTCAATGGACTACAGGACCCAAGGCAGCATGGTTTCACCAGGGGGAGGTCATGTCAGACCAACCTCATTGAATTTTTTGACTGGGTGACTAGGGAGGTGGATCAGGGAGGGCAGTGGACATGGCCTATCTGGACTTCAGCAAGGCCTTTGACACTGTGCCACATAGAAGACTATTACACAAACTGGGGAATATGGGTGTGGGCAGGACAGTAGTGTGTGGGTAGGTAACTGGCTGGGTGGCAGGACACAGAGGGTGGTGGTAAATGGCTGTCACCCACAGAGGGAAGAGTGACCAGTGGGTACCACAGGGATCAGTGCTGGGACCGGTCCTATTCAACATCTTCATCAGTGACATTGCACAGGATATAGAAGGCAGAATTTCACTGTTCGCTGATGACACAAAGCTCTGTAACAGAGTAGACACACCAGAGGGTGTAGACAGAATGAGAAGGACCTGCAGAAACTTGAAGAATGGTCAAGGGTTTGGCAGTTGAAATTCAATGCAAAGAAGTGCAAGATAATGCATATGGGGCACAAAACCTGGGCACAATATATCAGTTGGGGGTGAGGATATAGCATGCACCAAGCAGGAAAGGATCTTGGGGTTGTCATCTCTGATGACCCAAGGTAGAGAAACAGTGACAAGGCATCAGGTAAAGCGAAATAGGATGCTGGGATGTATAGGCAGGGCATCACCAGCAGGAAAAGGGAGGTCATAATTCCACTATACAAGACACTAGTGAGGGCCCCACCTGGAGTACAGTGTACAGTTCTGGAGACCATACCTACGTAAGGACATAGACAGGGTAGAGAAGGTTCAGAGGAGGGCAACAAAGATGGTGCATGGGTTGCATCACAAATCCTATGAAGACAGGTTGAAGGAACTGAACATGCACTCCCTGGAGGAGAGGGAGGAGAGAGGGATATGATAGAGACATACAAGTATCTTACAGGAGGAACAGGGTGCAGGAAAACACTATTTTAAGCGAAAAGATGTTTCAGGACTAGAGGCATGGGATGAAGTTGGAGGGAGGACGATTCAGAGGAAACATGAGAAAGAATTTCTTCACAGAACGGGTGGTGGACAAGTGGAACACCCTGCCAGAGGAAGTGGTGGGGCTGAAACAATCACGGATTTAAGAATGCATGGGATAGACATAAAGGAATTCTAGAGGTCAGGGGTAAGGGGAAATAGACTTCTAGGAAAACAAACTGAACTTACAAGCTCAAATGGGCAGACTAGGTGGGCCATAGGCCCTTATCTGCCGACACTGTCTATGTATCTATGTATCTATGTAGTATCAAACGCTTTGGAAAAATCAGGATAAACACAGTCTACTGGCATACCTTATCGAATGCAGATCTGTAATAATCTGCCTGAGAAATTTCCCTTGCAGGGAGTTTAGTCTCTGCTCCTAGTATTGGCTGCAGCCGGTATGTTCGAGTCCACAACTGGAAGACTAAAGTTACCCATGATTACTACTTCTCCTTTGCTTGCCATTTTGCCTATGGCATCCCCCAAAACCCTGTCCAGTTCCTCCCTCTGTGTTGGTGGCCTGTACACCACCTCCACATGTATAAAGGCCCTGGGCCCCATTTCTAAGCTAGCACAAAGAACTTCCAGTCCCTCCCTTTCCCCACTGTGTCCTTGTATTTACATGGCCTTAATACCTTCCCTTACATATAAAAGGCACAGGCACATAACCCCGCAAACAACAACAGCATGGCACACAATGCTGCAAGCAAAATGTCGACTGTTGAAATAAAGTCGGTAAAAACACTGACCGATACAAAATGCCACACACAACGTAAACTTCCAATGGTAAACATGTGCACCTTTTGTTTCACTCCCCACACCCCCTGTAATTATTATAATCAACTCCGGGGAGGCGTGGACCTTGGGGATGACCAGAAACTCTGGAAGGGAGAAGCTTTGGGCTGGATTCACAAAAGGTTACCGCAAGCTGTGACAATGGCAGCTTGCGGCAATGGCTCCTGCGTCCAGGTCCCTGTGCCCAGTGCAGAAACAAACAGGGTCCAGGAACCTGCAGCTTGCGGCTTGCAGCATCTGTTCAAGGAAGGGCACAGCCCCCAAGTATGCTGCAAGCTATGGGACAGGTGGGCAGCAGATGTGCCCGCAGAAGGGAGCTGTAGTGCTCCCCATGCTCTGATCCCCCATAATATGAATAATTCCCCCCCAGCCACAAGCCCATATAATATGAATAAATTCCCCCCCAGTCTCGATCCCCTGTAATATGAATAATCCCCTTCGCCACATCCATCTCAGTAAATCTCTGGTAATCTAGTGTCTCATTTCGGCAGTGTTAGTCCACTGCTCCTCACCATTCGCCGGTAATGACACAGCCCTTCTCACCACCACGACCAGCCACCAACTGAGCTCTGCCGGGGGCACATACAGTAGATATTCTCACTCAGTGAATGACAGCAGCTGTCATTCACTGAGCATGTATATGTATAATATGCACTCCCAGCAGAGTTCAGTTGGTGGCTGGTCATGGTGGCAAGAGAAGGGCTGTGCCAGTCGCCGGCTGGGTGTAGGTGGGGGGAACAGGGTGGGCTGGCACTGCTGGGAGGGGATCCACTAGACTACCAGGGATTTACTAGATGGAATGTGGACCGAGGGAAGGGATTTATTCATACTACGCGGTATCAGGGCTGGGGTGAATTCACATATTAAGAGGATCAGGCTGGGGGAATTCAGACATATTTCAGGATCAAGGCTGGGGTGGGTCTGATAGCCTATATTGGCTCACCATGGTTTGGGGCTGGTCCCTGATATTAAGGATTTCGCATGGGGGGGAAGTGGCATTTGGGGATCCGATCATATTGGGAGGATCTGGGCATGTGGGGGGGGTTCTGCAAGCCCATATGAGCATGTTGTGTGGCACACTTGGTGAACGGGGCTGTAGCCCACAAGGGTTATATGTTGTACATCAATTGGGGCAGAGTGGCAACCCCCTGTGGACAGCAAAGAACACTTACGCCAGCTCAAGCTGGCATAAATGTTCTTTGACGGATGTCCACTGGGGGTTGTTTCTGAATTCCAGTTTGGGGACTTAGCAGCCACCCTTTTAGAATAGGATGCATCTGTTGCCATAAACACCCTTATGCCATGTCACAAGGGGTTTATGGTGCATTGGTCCACTTGGGCACAGGCAGCCTGCAGCATGTCACAAGCTGCCTTTCTGAATCCCAACATGATGCAACTCATGACACAAGTGTTACTTGCACCATTTTTTTGAATGCAAGTTGCTTTGCATTATGAGTTGTCTTTTGTAAATCTGCTCACTTGTTTTTAAGCAAAAAAAAACAGTTTATAATATCAGGAGCAGGGGAATCAAACCCTGGTTCCCAGGTCTCCACCACACCAAGCGCCAGTGCCTCAGCCACTCCACCACAGGAGCAGCTGAGTCAGGCACTACACCTGAAGCTTTTTCAGCCCTTCCTACACTCAGCAGACAGCAATAGGGGTAGTGGTAATTCACTACCACTATTGTACCCCTGCTACTGTTAATGCTTGTGGCATTACTACAGTGTGGTTTATTCCGTGCTGGTATTGCCACAGCATTTGGACCTGGTACCCATATAAAATAACTCCCCTCTTTTCTTCCATTCTGTATCTTTATGAAAAATGTTGTAAGCTGATATGGCCACCTTTCTGCTGTGCTTGTCAGTGCACCATGATTCTGTTATGGCCACCAGATCCAAGTTCTCCTCTGCAGTGGCAGCCTCAAGGACTGGAATTGTGTTACCTAGGCTCCTTGCATTGGAACACATGGCTCTCCACTCTTTTCATCCCTCCCTCCCCTCTGCTTTTTTCTCCCTTCCGGAGTCTATTCTTCATACTACCCTTTTCACTGTTACTGTCCTTCTCCTTTTCATCCTCCCTCTGCCCACCCTCCATAGTATTTTTCCCAGTCTCAGTTCTAATTCTCGATCCTCCTGTCCCTTTCCCCTTACCCATACTCCCCTATACCCCTAGGGAATTTTATTTATTTATTTATTTATTTATTTTTTGTTTTATTTATTTATTGAAGTCTCAGATTTACAACATCTTTGAGCCAGAGGCTCTTTTACAAAGGCACCACATCAAGAAAGAAGGAGCAAGGAGACAATTTACATGGTACAGAGGGCTGTACAAAAATAAAAATTATATATAATACAATTACATATAATACATATTACATATCATACATAGTAAATGCTGTAGAAGTTACATTAGCTACAAGATTACAGGTAAGTAAACACTAAGTATGAGTAGTCAGTGTGAATGACCTTGTCATGAGCCTCAGAAGTTGAGGATTCAGGAAGTAGGAGAGAGAGGTGGAGAGTTAGGACATGTCCAGAGAATAGTTAAGAGGAGCCCAGGTAGGCAGTGTATAGAGAGGGGTGAGGACAACCTTAATTCAAGGAATTAGGAGCAAAGATGTGGAGAGGAGAGGACTAGAAGAAGAACAACAGAAAAGACAGTGAAAGGGGAGGAGTTTGATTAAGGGCGGTGAGGAGGAGGGAGGGGCGACAATGGGAGTGGAGGGGTGTGTTAGCATTGAACAAAAAGGGGGTACAGCAGGGTTAAATTATGGGGGCAACTTAGGATAGATAGGTGGCAAAAGACAGAGACAGGGCTGGTGTGAAAAGGAAGGTGGAATCAAAGGCAAAGATACTACTATAGGGAGGAAAGTCAGGAGGTGAGGGAAGGTAGAGATAGAGGAGAAGTAGCAAGGATTGTTAAGTGCAAGATGGTAAGGGTTGGGAGAGACAAGGACATTAAGATAAATTAGGTCAGGCAGTCACAGTTGCTACATTCCAAAAGATGCTGACGAAGCTTAGTTTTGAAGGGTCCAATTTTGGTGTCAGTCAGAAGGTCAGGTAGGAGGCTATTTAGCCAGCTAGGAGCTTTATACATGAATGTTCACTGTGCCTGTGTAGCACGGCAGAAAGGGACTTGGAAGGTGAGGCTGGATGTGCTTCTAAGTGCAGTGGTGGTTATTTGTCCTGTTGAGGAGCTGCAGAAGTGAGAGTGGTGCTAAACCAAGGCTAATTTTCTTTGCAAACAGGCAGGTTTGGTAGAAGATTCTGCCCTGAAGATTCAACCAGTTTGCTGAAGTGTAGAGGTCACAGGTGTGGGTGTATAGGTGGGCTCCACTGACTAGGTGGCATGCCTTGTTTAGGGGCAACAGTAAGTCTTTTAAAGCAGCAGTGCAATGAAAATGGGTTAAAATTTGACCCCACATTTTTTTCCTCATAATTGATGCCAGATGTCTTCCAGTTTCTGCTGATGGTAACATTTTCAGTTTTCATTGTCATTGTCATTTTTTTTTGCCCCTCCCATGCTCCCTAACTGGCCAATCCTTTGGGTCACCAAAGACCCTGCCGGTACTCCATCCCCACTGCCATCCACCACCTCACATCGCAGCCCTCCCTGGGTTACCTGGTGTAACCCTTCGCCTGATGGGTCCCCCCTGAGGGGGAAGGCATAAGTGGGGGCCAGCCAGTGCACTATTTACCTTGGCCCAGGGTGCTGCTGAGGTGATCCAGGCTGTCTGGGGCTTCATGATGGTGGGGGCCAGAAACCACCATCCGGCCTGCCGGGGAGCACATTTCCTCATTTTCTTCTCTGGAAGTATGGCGTGCCACTGACATCAAGGCATACGTTGATGTCTGTCATGTTCCCCTATGCATTGGGGGCCTGACACATTGCTGTTCCCCCAGCCTCCACCAAGAGTCAACAAGCACTGGGCCTCAGACCCTCTCCCCCCAGGAGAAGGCGAGCAGTCATCAGACGCCTGAGTCCTTTCCCGAACCCAGTTCACCGGCATCTCAATTATAAATCTTTCCATTGTACCTGCAGGCTGGCTTTTCATTGTCATTTAAAAATTTTATGAAAGTTTTAAAATAATTATTTCTCAAGAAAAAAAGATGGCCACCTCATTTTTGCATAGAAATAATATTGAGGACCCAAGAAGGGTAAGAGTCTAGACAAAAATGCAGATGTACAGTACACAGCATAGAAAGCATCCAGAAAACCCAAATCAACAGTTTTGCCAGTATTTTTCAGAACCGTAGCACTAAAACACTGGGAAGAATCATTGCTGATCAACTAACGGAACATCTGCATAAATATAACCTTCTCTCCCAGCAGCAACACCCGTTTCCACAAGTTGCACAGCTCTAATATCGCACTAATTGACTTCACTGGCTATGCACATGAGGCTTTTGATCAGGGCCACTTGGTCAGGGCAATCTTAATAGACCTGGCCAAGGCATCTGACCTTGTGGACCATCAGCTGCTGCTCCACAGGTTAAGTTGCCTAGGGCTGTCCTCTGCCATGGTCAGTTGGTTTTCCAGCTACCTGTCTGGCCAATCACAGAAAGTAAAAATCAGCAGTGCAATCTCCAGCTCCTGCAAAGTCACAGTAGGGGTCCCTCAGAGTTCTATTTTGGTACCGCTCTTGTTCAGCCTCTTCGTGAATAACCTCCCCCGATGCTCACCCACTTCAAAGATTCTGCTTTACGTCGATAACACAGTCATTTTCTCTCAAAACTCCAACCAAGAAACTCTCACAAGGGAGTTGCAGTACAACTTTGACCTCCTATAGGGCTGGTTCAAAAATACTGTGCTTGTGCTTAACAGCAAAAAAAAAAAACAAGGTAATGCTCTTTGCTGGGTACCAAAAAAAGAAAATTTACTGCACCCCTCTCAATTGCCTGTAACCTTAATTCCACCTTGGAACAGGTGTCATTATTCTGGTATCTTGGAATTACATAAGACGAGTCCATCTCATTCGATGAGCACATCTGTAATATCATCACAGCAGTCAGAAGGAAACGAGGGGCCCTTTATAGGCTCAGAGTCTGCGTCACACCCGAGGCCAGGCTCCTAGCAGTTACAGGTACAGTACTACCCAAACTGGACCATGGAAATGTGATATATAGCACAGCCACCAATATGAGCCTACTCAGAGTCCACACAACCCTCAATAAAGTATGTAGCTTTGTCTAGCCTCTTGTACACCTGGGCAACACCCTGGATCAACCTTCTACTGTTCTACTGAGCCATGATGCTCACTACCCCCGACCTGACCCAGTTACCTACCTTGTACCCCCCTTGCTCCCAACACCTCCACCAGATGTGCCCTCTACTGTCTTCCCCATACCCTCCCCTTGCCACCCCCAATGCGCCCCTCTGCTATCCCCTTTCCCTTGACCCATAAATCTGTAGCCTACTTTCCCAACTGCTGTACTGACTCCTCAAGTTGATTCTACATGGATCTGTTAGGATACTGACACAGTTATCTAGCAACCACCTCCGATCATTCAGGCTTACACTTCTGTAGACTGTTTCACTTATTACCTATGCTGCTGTGGTAACTATATCTCACTGTACCTGTACCTACACTGTGTTTATGTTTTGCTTTGTCTTGTACTGATTACTGTATGTTATTATCTGTTGATAACTGACAATTCCTTCTGGCTACTACTGTCTCACCTATTCATGTATATGCTGCCCTGCCCTTATTTTGATGAGGATCCTTTGTAAAAGAGGTGTTAACTCAAAGATTGTAATTCTGATTTCTCAATAAATAAATAAATTAGTGTTTTAGAATAACTTTTTTTGTTGCACTGTTCCTTTAAGTGTGGTGGTGGCAGAGCCATAGATTTTGAGCCCAAAATCAATAATTGAGAGGATGGAACTAGTAATGGCTATGCATAGCACTTCCTGGGACATATTATGCCAGTGTCTATACAGAAGCCCTAGCCTGATGGTTACAGCTTTAGAAATTATATTTACATGCTCATTAAAGGATAGGTTACTATCGAGCATTATGCCTAGATATTTGAAGTTGTGGACTTGTTCTAGGGTGAGCTAAGGTTGTTAGTGATGTGTAACTGGGCATTTTTATGCTTACTGTGAGGGCTGGCAAAGAGCATCACATTTTTTTTTTATAGTTCAGACCTAGTTTATGTTCAGAGGACCAGTCCTCAACTGCAGTGAAGCTTTCTTGGAGACAGCTGATGAGGGGTAGGGGATCTGGCTGACTGGTGAAAAGCACTGTGTCATCTGCATATAGGAGCAGGTTTGTGGTGGAAACTTGGGGAAGGGCATTTAGAAAGAAGCTAAATAAGAAAGGACCCAAAATTGAGCCTTGGGGAACTCCACAGCATACTGGGTGGCTAATTGAGAGTGTATCATGTATTTTGACTCTTTGGGTTCTGTCTTCTAAGTAACTTTTTTAAACCAAGTTGTGACATCATGAGAGAGTCCAAGGGACGGTACAGATCTGAGCAATAGGGTGTGACTGACAATATCAAAAGCCTTTGTGAGGTCAATATAGATTGTCCCCACAAGGTGACCACGGTCTAGTGACTTATGAATGAAGTCTGTGTATTCAAGAAGGGTAGTGGTGGTACTGTGCCCCTTTCTAAATCCGTGCTGTTGGGCGCATTGCATATTATTGGTGGCTAGGTAGTCAGTCAGCTGGTTGGCAGCTATTCACTCTAAGGCTTTGGAAGGAGTAGCAAGATGGCAATTTGGCAGTAGTTAGAGTGGGTGGCCCTATCACCACTCTTGTATACAGGTGTCACAAGAGCCAGTTTCCAAACCAAGGGGAATTGGCCAAGACAGAGGGATAGGTTGAGTATCTTGGTGAGTAGTGTCAGGATGGAGTCAAGGGTAAGGTGTAACAATTTGAGATCAAGGGTGTTACTACTAAATCTGGAGTTGCTAAGGACCCACAGTAGGTATTTTTTAGCTGTCTTGGTAGTAATATACTTGAAATAGAAAGGGTAAGTGCTAGGGTCAGGATTCATGTTACTTTCACTATTCTGACAGGAAGGATAATTGAAAACATTGAAGAAATTAAGAGAGAGTATTCCACTCAGGTCAGTGAAATCAGTATTGAAAATATCAGCTATACCTTTAGGATCCTGAGTGGTAGCACCATTTTCATTGAGCACTGAGGGAGGGGACTTATTGAGCTTGCCATTAAGGTTTTTTATGTTCTCTCAGAATTTGTTGCTATTTGCCCAGGACTTAGAGAACTGGTCTTGGAAGTAGGTAATTTTGGCTAGGTGTACTGCATGGGTGCAGGCATTCCTGGCCTCCTTGTAGCATTGTCAGTCACTAGGTTTATTAGTGACCTTTGCTACATGTCAGAGTTGATCATGGGAGGTCATGAGTCCAAGGAGTGATGTGATGATCCAGGGGTTGCTGTAAGATTTGCTTTTCTGTTTTTTGAAGGGGGAAAATATATCACATGCTTTATTGAAGAGGGAGATGAAATGCCCTAGTTCTAGGTCCACATGTGTTGCTGTGTCAATTAGTGACCAGTCACAAGTGCGGAGGTAATCTTGAAATTGCTTGAGCTGCCCTTGCCTTAGAGCAGGATAGTAGGATGACTTATTAGGCCATTTGGGATGCTGACTTGACCAGTGACACATGACAGGGGAGTGATCACTGAGGGAATCAGGAAGTACCATCACGTCCTTGATTCTATTGGGCCTGTTGGTGAAAATGAGGTCAATTAGGGTGTGGGTCCCAATTCTATAGTTAACCCTCATGGAGGAGTGAACCAGCTGTGTGAGGTCAATGGCAGCAGCAGCATCCTTAAAGGGGCCAGCCTCAGGTGCACGCCAATTGATATTGGACTGAGGAGCTGATGAGTGAAGCTGAGAGTTCTTTGGTCACACTGTGAGAGACAGAGACTGCTACACACTCTGGATTCTTGTGGAGGAAGATTCAGAAGCAGGGGATAGAAAGCTTATTTTGCTTTAGAACAGGCATTCCACCGTTACCTGTGTATTTATTTCCTTTTCCAGTAGAACTTATTGTTCTCCTTTGTCTCTGTGTGGTCTGCCCATTGTTTTCTGTATCTTGCAATGGTGATTTGACGGTGGGCTCCTGGAGGGAAGAAAGGTGGGGGAGAAGAGAGGAGAGTCGGGGAGAGAAGAAGAGACTGAAGAGTCGAACTGAACACCAAATGATGAAAACACCGATGGATGGTAGCCAACAATACTTTAGACTTTGCTTGAATGACGTTTGAATTGTATCCACACTTGTGTCCTCATTTGGGCAGCTAAATAGTTGAACTGAACTGAATTGTCAATTGGAAGGGGACTAGAGGGGCAGAAGATTTCCTTGAAGCTAGCCTGAATGTGTGGGTTGGAACATATTGGAACATAGTGGTTGTATACGGTGACAAGCTGTGTTGGCTTTTTCATTTTTAAGATTTCCTCCAGAAAGAGTTGGTGGTCTGCAAGAGCGGTGAACAATGGACTGGAGAGCAGAAGAATTTCTTGTTTTGTGTATTCTCTCCCCGTGTTTACTCGGATTTTTATTGGGCTTTAGTTTAAATAAATAATATGTGTGCTGCCCATATTTTTAGCTAAATTGTAGTATTGCGTGCATATGAGATAAGGGGTGCATAGATTTGTGCCAAGTACGTTTTTGCTTTCTCTGCTCAACAGTTATCATAGATAGCTTTTTGTTTTTGTTTTTGTCACACTTTTTCATATTCAATTTTCTTATATTTTACCTTGTTTGCTCTTTCTTTTCTTTCTCTATACTGCTTCTGCTTTGTTTTGGTTTTGTGTATTTGTTCTTTTAAATTTAATTTTATTGAAAGTGTAATTGAAAGAGAGGGGCATAATATCCTTTAAGATTAATTAGGAGACCTCATTTAGTAGGACAATTTCTTATTGAATCATTTTATCAGTCTGAAAATTAGTGAATCAACCAAAGGTTACACATGTTACACCTGTGCTATATTAGAATAACAAGAAAGCATGTTGAAACTGAGGTTGTTTTAATTGATTTAATTGTTTAATTAAAGACCATGAGGTCACTGAAGCTGAAGTTAAAAAGGGTGTTTATGTGAGTTGTGTTAGTGTAGTTCTAAATGGTTGGCAGTCAGTGGTGAGTTCAAGCCGTAAGTAGGTGTAGATACGCTGAAGCCCGGTTGGAGAAAATAACATGCTAAAAGTTTTTTTTTTTAAACTCGGGTAGCCTAAACATTTTCAAGCACTTTGTTTGTGGCATATTCGTGGCATATTTGAGCTACTTGTGCTACTCGAGGCTTTTTGCTTTTTTTTTCTCTTGGTGTTCTTGTGATAGCGGTGAATTATTGCCAGAACTGAACAGAAGCAGGTTCAAGAGCCATGCAGAACATTTGATAGAGTTGCCTCATTGTGGATTGTGGCTTATGGAGTGTGCGCTGGAAAAGGATTTAATTTGTGCAAGTAAGTAAAAACAAAATAGTTTTGTGGGTTATTGTGGACTCCTTTTTTTCTGGAGTGTATGAAATAGTATTTGGCACATAGGAATTGTATAAATAATTCCTGAATTGTTTAGGTGTATGATATTGAATTTTTATTATCTATTATAGCTCTTATGATCATTGGAATCCTGTCTTTTTTTGGGGTTGTTTTTATTGGAGGAAAAGGAAGATTTAGTGCTGTTGAATCCTTTTGAAATCGGGAGGTGTAAAACGGGAATTTGCACCTCATCAAGAATTAAGAAGCAAGAATTAAGAGGGACAGTATAGCGCAAACTGCTCTATAAGAGTACTGTATAAAGAGTTAAGTCAGTTACCTGGAGTACATCAAATCCTTTTTTAGACTTGCTCTTGTTTTGGTGTACTTTTGCTATTTATATTTAAGTGTGTAGTTGCATAGTGTCTTCAGTGTTTTAAGTGTTTTAATTGTATAGACCTAGAGCTGTGTGCATTGAAACCTGTGTTTGGTTGGCTGAGTAGCCTGCCATTTTTAACATTTATTTCTTGTAGCTTGATATATTGTGTTAGGAGTGGGTTATAGAAGGCTACAGTATAGGGTGATAGTTGTTAAAGGATGAATGCTGCAGTTAAAAAAATGCAGAAAAGGGGAAAAAACAGGAAAGTAAAAAGAAAGAGATACTACAAAAAACAAAGAATAAGGGGGATTTGAATAAAATTACAAATTTTTTAAATCATCACGAAGAATATATTGTGCTAAGAGGGAATAAGAAGATAATGAGGAAAAAGTTGATCCTAAAACAACGTCATCTCCTGTAATAACACAGAGCAAGGTGGTTTATTCATGTACCCATCCTCTAATGAAATATATTAGGAATTTGGAGGATGAGGAAGAAAAGGTGGAAATATTTAAAGGTGAAAATAAAATTAGTGGTACTGGTCCTGAATTACATGTCTCTGACTTGATTAATATGGAAGGGAGTGTGGAGAAAGATGTTGGATATAATGACAATGAAAGAGATGCTGAGATGATTATCAATTTGAGGCCTAGTGGTGTTTTGCTTAATGACCGGGGGAGCTAAACAAAGGGGATGAATGTATAGCTAATGAGCCAATCTGCTTGTTAAGTAAGCAATAAGCCACGACAGGGTGTGCGTTAGACAGTTTAACACACGGCTAGGAGGCGTAGTGAGGCACAAGGCCAACGGTCAAGTGTGTCCAGCATCCTAGCCATGTGTTAAACTGTCTAACGCACACCCTGGAGTGGTTTATTGCGCTTATGAAATGGCCACCTTTCGTTCAACTGCATTTGGTAGGTTAAATTTCCAATTTTAGGTAGGAAAAAACATGTATGTTTGTGTCACTTTTAATAAAATAGTTCCTCCGCCTAAGTGTGCTGTGTGTTTTTTTTTTGTTTGCACTGAAGTAATTTTGTCCTACAAAGGCTTCTGTACTTTAGTAGGTCTGGTTGTCATAGCAGTAGCTCCGCCTCCCCCCCCCCCACCAATGCTGCTGGAGAGAAATAAGATAGATTGCAGTTGCTTCTTTCTTTTTTTTTATTAAAAACCAAAAAAGTCTAGTGAGCAGGTGGGCTGATAGAGAGATAGATCGAGTGGGTGGGCTGGTACAGAGATCGCGGAGGTCTGGTAATGATAGCAGTACCCCCCATGCTGCTTGTGGAGACAAATAGAAATTGCGCTTGTTTGTTTTTTTAATTTAAAGACAGATTGAGCAAGTGGGCTGATAGGGAGACAGCGACTGTGTGGGCTGGTACAGAGATCGTAAGTCGGCTGATAGAGACAACAACTGTGGGCTGCTACTGAGATGCATGGGATTGGCTGACAGAACATAGCGACTGGGTGAGCTGGTAAAGAGATCGTGGTTGTTCCGGGTTTTTTTTTTGGTAGATGAAGGAGCGTCCGGGTTGTTTGTTTCTTTTTCTGTTAAAATTAAAATAATTGAGTTTAAAGAGCGAGCGGTTGGGCCGGTGAAGAGATCGTGGCTGTTCTGTTTTTTTTTTTTAAATACATGACCGAGCGGGTGGGCTGAGAGAAAGAGAGAATGGGTGTTCCTTTCATGCTGCATTCATGAGGAAATGGGCAGATGGATTTAAAAAAATCTACTGAAACACTGAGGCAAAGTGAAGAGGCGTCAGAGGTATTTATTTTATTTTTAACAGTTCAGCTGGCGCCACTTCTGGCACAAACAAGATGGCTGATTTCAGATTTGCCAACATTCTAATTGGCATTTTACTAGGATCAGTGCCCCCAGGGCACTGCTGGTCCTTTTTCCTGTGCATTAGATGGAATATCACACAGGTATGGACCAATCAGCATGTCTAAATTCTGATGCCCATTTCATAAGTCCAATTAATAGATTGGAAAAGCAGGATGGTAAGCATGGAACCTATTTAGAAAAATATGAATTTTTTTTTGTCTCCATATATTAAAGATTATAATATTAATGTGTCAATAAATCATGAAATAGAAAAGTAAGTATTGCAGAAAGAGTTACAAGTCAGAGATATTTTGGTAGTGGAGAAAATTACTTCAGATGAAGAAATGGGGGGAAGTCCTTGTCATTTTGGCAAAACTGAGGTGGAAAATGAGATTGAAGGTGGGGAAGGGAATGATTTAGTGATTAAAACTTTACTGGACTTAAAGAAAGAACAACATTTTAGTAACATTCAACTTCTGGAACTGGTTACCCTTTTTTGTGTATTTATGAATTTGTATGTTAATAATAATAAATGTAAAAATGGGATAAGGGTCAAAAGCAAGAAGCTAAGAAAGAGTGTTTAGTTAGTGACAAGTTGGATGAAAATAAGAATAATAATGGACCTAGTATATTAAATAATGTAGAAATCTCAGATAAAGTAAAAGAGAGAGTCATTTAAATCAATAAAACTATAACGAAAGAAATTGCTAAAAATTAAACAAAAGAAATTGATCTTTTAGTTCAAGACTTAAATAGAAGGAAAAGAGAGATTGAAGAAGAAAAGGCAAGATGTATATCTGATAAGAATGTGTAAATAAAGGGGAAATATACAAGTTAGGACTTGGGAACTCAAGCAGCAGGCTGGTAGGACAGAGGTCTGGGGTAATATTCTGTTTTAACTGAAATATTTGAATAGTTTGTAAGTGAAATTAGCTCTATGTGTTAAAAATTATTACCTTGAATTAGAACTGTTACCTGGGCTGTGATATTGTAACTTTGGAAGCTTGGGGACTGTTGTTTGTCAGGGTTATTTAGAGGGAAATTTAAATGTGTTGTTTGCCTGGTGTTAGGGGAAGGGGACATTAGCTGCAATTACCTTGTCTTTAAACAGGAATTACCCTGGCCTCCATTGTTCACTTGGGAACTCAAGCAGCAGGCTGGTAGGACAGAGGTCTGGGGTTATATTCTGTTTTAACTGAAATATTTGAATAGTTTGTAAGTGAAATTAGCTCTATGTGTTAAAAATTATTACCTTGAATTAGAACTGTTACTTGGGCTGTGATATTGTAACTTTGAAGGCTTGGGGACTGTTGTTTGTCAGGGTTAATTAGAGGGAAATTTAAATGTGTTGTTTGCCTGGTGTTTGGTAAGAGCCCTCCCACCCACCTTGTTTTGTAGGCTTTCTTAAATACTGAAAAACCACTAGGGGTTGGGATTGAAGGGCTGAGTATTTCTGTTTTGGGACTGAAATTCGAAGCAACAGGAGCTTGTGGGCCTGTGACATCATACGGTACCTGATGTCTGCTTACACACACTGTTAGTGGGACCGAACACACACTGGACTGTATGTGTTTGTGAGACTTTGGAACTTTATTGGTGGGGTTGAAATTGGGTTTGTAAATAACTACAGTCGGTATAGAGAGAAACTGTATTCCAGGGGAAAGGGACTGAGAAAAGGGGGTGTGCTGTTATAAACAGAGGGGGATAAACACGGTGGTCATATTCCACCATGGCAGGCATCTTCGGAAGTGTTGTAGGCTGCACAGGCTGTGGGATGGCAATAATTCTAAATTGAGCCTGGAGAGAGGGAGGGAGACTGCCCACTCTGTAGACAGCTATCTTGTATCAGGAGAGAGGTATATTGGTTAAGGAGTAAGCTGGGGGAGCTGGGGGGTGTCCAAGGATAAGGGGTGTGGATATGGGCAGCAGAAGGGTGGGGCTGAGGGGAGGCTGGGGCAACGCTCTGAAATTACAGGACGTTGTGTTACAGCAAGCAGGAGGGGGGATATTAGGACAGAGGACCCTTAGATAGGGAAGTTGATGCTAAGGGAAAGCGTACGGTGAACATTCTGAATACAAAGAGAGTGGAGGGAGAGTCAGGAGGGCTGTTGTGCGGAACCTAAAACAGCAGACTGAGGGAAGGGAGCTCCTAAGGTGAACAGAGCAAGAGGGGAAGAAGAGGGCAGTTTAGAGGTGCAGTCAGGGAAACTCGGGTTACTTGATGGAGGCTGACATAGAGTGTCACAATAAATTTGAGCTACTAAGCAACCTAGAGGGAGGAAGGGTTGGTGGAAATGAGGAAACTTATACAGAGACCAAGGGAGGGAGTCGGATACCATAGGGCATCACAGACCGCTATGGAAAGGATAGTAATAGTCCCAGAGGAGAAGGGAAACATATATTAACAAATGGGGAAGATGCAACATATTCCAGACATGAGGGAGGAGAGCGTGATTGGAGAGAAACTGGGAGACAAGGAGGTGGAGAGGAGCCCCTTCAGCAGGGGGTCAGTACTAAGGATGGGGCTTCATAAAGGGGACCCACAGAGATCCTCTTGAGGCAGGGGTACTATTACAAGGGGGGGAGGATGGCGGTGTGGGGGAAGGGGAAACCATCAGGGCCAGGATAAATGGTTCGGATAAGAGAGGGTTAAAGGGGACACCTATTCAGAGGGGGTTTGAGTTAAGTGGGCAAAATAGCAAGGGAGGCAGAAAGGGGAGGGTGACAAGGGGGTCTCTAATAAGGCAGGAAGACTCCCACGAAATTGAGATAGAAACATAGAAACATAGAAACATAGACTTTGACGGCAGATAAGGACCGCTAGGCCCATCTAGTCTGCCCATTTCCCTACCTACAGGATAGGCCGCAGATCCTAGTTAACCAACAGCCTATTTCTTCCTACCCCCCACAAGAATTGCCTTATGTCTGTCCCATGCATTCTTGAATTCTCCCACAGTTTTAGACCCCACAACCTCCTCAGGAAGGCTGTTCCATGCATCCACTACCCTCTCTGTGAAATAATACTTCCCGCATTGCCCTAAACCGCCCTCCTTCTATCTTTAAATTGTGTCCCTTGTTCTTGCAAGTCTCTTTTCTGAAAAATGCTACCCTCTTGGACTTTGTTGATTCCACTGAGGTACTTAAAAGTTTCTATCATGTCCCTCCTCTCCCTTCTTTCCTCAAGGGTATACATATTAAGCTCCTTTAGTCTCTCCTCATATGGCTTCTCTTGCAGACCCTGCACCATTTTAGTTGCCCTCCTCTGGACTGCCTCTATCCTGTCTATGTCCTTGCAGAGATGGGGTCTCCAGAACTGGACACAATACTCCAGATGGGGTCTCACCAACTGTCTGTACAGAGGGATAACAACTTCCTGTTTTCTGCTGCTGATGCCTCTCCCTATACATCCCAGTATACCCCCCCTCCCTACTGCCTTCTCACATTGCTTGCTACCTTAAGGTCATCTGATATGATTACCCCCAGGTCCCTTTCCTTTTGTGTTGTTACTACCTCCCACCCATTGTGTATTCTTCCCCTGGTTCTTGTTTCCAGGTGCATTATTTTGCACTTCTTTGCATTGAATCCTAGCTGCCATATTTCTGACCATTCCTCCAACCTTGCCAAGTCCTTTTCATCCTTTCCACGCCTCCTTGTGTGTCAACCCTGTTGCAGATTTTGTGTCATCTGCAAAAAGGCATACTTTCCTTCCAGTCCCTCTGCAATGTCACTGATGAAGACATTAAAAGGACTGGACCTTAATACTGAACTCCAAGCGGTACCCACTAGTAACCCCTTCTCAGAGTGGACTCCATTTACAATTACCTTCTGTGTCCTGTTGTCCAGCCAATGTTTTACCCAGGCTACCACCCTGGGTCCCACTCAGGCCTGGTTAATTTGACTATTAATCTTTTGTGGGACTGTGTCAAATGCCTTGCTAAAGTCTAGGTAGGCCATGTCCACAGCCCCTCCTGGTCTCCTGGAGATCATGAATAAAGGGGGGGAAGGGGGGTGAGAGGGCATAGTGGAGGTAACCACAAGGATGATGGCTGTGTTAAGGTTCTGTTATTGGGAGACCAATGATTAGGGTATCCAGTGGGAGGACAGGGGTGGATGCCAGAGCCAGGTGAAGGTAGTGAGTATCTCTGGGCTGACAGCGACAGAGCAAAGTTCATGGTGTATGAAATGGTTAGGGATTGTGGAGGAAACTGGATTTCTGGTGCATTTGGGAACTAATGATCTAGAGGAAATAGCATTTGAAATCAAGCAAGGTTCCAAGAACTTGCCAGAGTCTGTCGGGATAATGGATGCAACATTTCCTTTTGGAGATATTGCCAGTACCAAAGGCCTCAGTGGAGACAAAAATGAAGCTCACAGAGGTTAATGACTGGCTCAGGAAGAGGGGTGAAGAGAGTGGGTTGGGGGCGTTAGGGAACTGGAATGGAATTTGGGAGGATAAGGGACTATATGCCAAGGACAGGTTTCATCTTGCCCCATTAGGGAAGGAAGTCCTTAAACAGGGGATGGCTGACTACATACAAGAAAGGTGGGGTTTAAACTTGTGAGGGGGGGAAGGGATAAGGAGGGCTGACCAGAAGCCTCTCCTCCAGATGAGGGAGTAGCCTTCAAGCCCAGGGGGAGGAGGAAACAGATAAGGGTGGAGGTTTCAGGAGAAGCAGAGGGAGGATGGAGAGTATAAGGAATCTGGGTGGGGTTCGACAAAGAGGATCATAGAAGTTGACGGCAGGATAGGGACCAGACCCATCCAGTCTGCCCATTTTTTTCTACCTTATAAATGTGCCATCGGCCTTTGCTCTGTCAGTGACCTATCTATTCATAGTCATTTGTATTGCTCCCTTATGCCTATCCCATGCCTGTTTGAAGCCCTGCACTGTATTCATAGCACTCACTTCTTGTGGTAAGCCATTCCATGCATCTACCACCCTTTCTGTGAAAAGAATTTCCTCACATTCTCCTTAATCGGCCTCCCTCTAATCTCATGCTGTGTCCTCTTGTCCTGCTATTTTTCTTATATTTAAACATGTTAGACTCTTTCACCTTGTTTATGCCCTTAAGGTGTTTAAATGTCTCGATCATATCACCTCTCTCCCTCCTTTGCTCAAGGGTATACATATTGAGCTCCGTTAATCTGTCCTCATATGTGTCTTCCTGATGCAGTCCTGCACCATTTGGTTGCCCTTCTCTGGACTGCCTCCAATTTGGTTAATGTCCTTGTGAAGGTGTGGCCTCCAATACTGCTGCCAGTACTCCAGATGGGGCCTAACCAATGTCTTGTACAGAGGATTATTACCTCCCTCTTGACTTGTGATACCCCTACTAATACACCTAACACCCCCTAGCCCCTTACCTACTGCTTTAGAGGTCTGCTTGGATGATTTTAGGTCATCAGTGATGATGATGCCCAAGTCTCTTTCTTCCTTTGTGACTGCTAGCAACTCCTCCCAGCCTATAAGTGGCTTCAGGGTTTCTCTTCCCTATGTGCATGATTTTGCACTTCTTGCATTAAATCCCAGTTGCCACTCTTCTGACCATTTTGCTAGTTTATCCAGATCTCTTCTCATTCTGCCCACCCCATCTGGATCATCTACTCTGTTGCAGATCTTGGTGTCATCTGCAAACAGACAAGCCTTACCCTCTAGTCCATCTGCTGAGGTCACTAATGAAGATGTTGAATAGGACTGGCCCAGGACTGATCCCTGAGGTACCCCACTTGTGACTTGCATCTCTTCTGACTGTATACCATTTACCACCACTCTCTGTTTTCTGCCAGTCAACCAGTTTGCCACCCAGTTGACCAACTTCTGACCACCCGAGCCTACCTAGCTTATTTATCAATCTTTATGTGGAACAGTGTCAAAGCTTTGCTGAAGTCAAGGTAGGCGCATCAACTGCTCCCCTTGGTCCACCACTCTGGTTACCCAGTCAAAGAAATCTATGAGATTAGTTTGACAGGACCTTCCTTTGTAAACCCATGCTGTCTTGGATCCTGTGCCCTATGGATTCCAGGTGTTGCACTATCCTTTCCTTAAGGTGCCTCCATAATCTTGCCCACTACTGAGGTAAGACTGACTGGTCTGTAGTTCCCGCCTCCTCCCTGCTACCACTCTTGTGGAGCGGGATCACATGAGCCCTTCTCCAGTCTTCTGGGACCTCTCCTGTGCTCAGAGACTCACTAAACAATTCTGCTAATGGCTCTGCTAGTTCCTTCTTTAGCTCCTTAAGTACCTGGGATGTATGCCATCAGGTCCCATTGCCTTATCCACCCTGAGCTTAGCAAGCTCTTGTAGGACCCTTTCTTTGTGAAGGAGTAGTGCTCACCTCCCTCACCCTGTGTCCATGATGCTGAGCTGTGGGTCCTGCCCTACCTTCTCTTCAGTAAATACTGAGCAAAGTATCTATTTAGGATAGATGCCTTTACAGGGTCCTCCTCCTCACATGCTCCCTTTCTCCATTAAGCTTAGCAATACCCCTCTGGACTTGCTCCTTTCACTAATGTATCTATAGAAAGTCTTGTCACCTTCTTTTACTGTTCGTGCTAGTGTTTCCTCAGTTTGGGACTTTGCCTGCCTTACTGCCTTCCCTGCTTCCCTTAGGGCAGTTTGGTATGCCTCCCTATCTTCATCCCGCTGTGTTCCTTATATTTCCTGAAGGCCAGCCTTTTGGCTCTGACCTTTTCTGCTACTGTATTTGAGAACCAAAGTGGTTTCCTTCTTCTTTGCACTTCCTTTCTGTCTAACACAATGGGATGTTGCTTCAAGTATTGTATCCTTAATGCTTGCCCACTTTGCCTGTACCTCCTCACCTGTGTTTCTTTTGCCAGGGCTAGCTTAACTCTGTTGGCCATCTTATCAAAGTCAGCTCCTCTGAAGTCCCATATTTTTGCCTTGGAATGGGATGATTTAGATGTAGTAGACAAATTGAACCATACCATGTGATGGTCACTGGCCCCAGGTGACCTTCTACCTGAGATCTGTGATCCTTTCTATGTTAGTCAGTACTAGATCTAGGATAGCCCTGTCTCTTGTGGGTTGCTGTACCAGTTGTTTGAGGCCCTCCCCGCAGGAATCCACTATGAGTCTAGTTCTGGAGATGTTCCTGCTGGTATTGACCAATCTGTATCTGGCATGTTGAAGTCTCCATTATCAGAACCTCCCTTTAGCTGTCATGTTTTGTATATCTTCTAACAGTAATTGTCTATGTCCTCCCTCTGGTCTGGGGCCTGTAGACAACCCCAGTTCTTATGGCTGTCCCATTTCCTGTTCCAGGGTGACCCACAGTTCTTCTGGCTCCTTATGTGTATTCTGAATTTCTGTAGCTTTGATATTTTCATTAACATACAGGGCCACTCCCTCCCCTTTTGCACCTCGGTCTCTTCTGAACAATACATAGCCAGGTACTGAAGTCTCCCAAGTGTGGTTACTGGTAAACCACGCCTCACATTGCTACTATGTCCAGTTTAGCCTCTGACATTATTGCCTGCAGGTCTGGGATCTTATTTCCCAGGCTGTGAGCATTTGTGTACATGATTTTCCATTGGCCAGAGGTTGGTGTGTTAGTTGTTGGGTGAAGTTTGGCATTACCCCTGTGCATCGTGTGGGAGACAAACCTTTTTCTTACCTGGTGATGCAAATGAGCGCAAACACGCTGAATTCCTGTTTGACCACTAGCTGAGGGGGAGGGTGTTCTTCCATTCGGCGAATGGGGTGCTGCACCCCTCTCCCATTTGCTAGTTTAAATATTCTGCAAAGACGTCCAAACTTCTGCCCCAATGCATTGACTCCTCTTTAGTCAGATGCAGTCCATCAAATTTAAAGAACTTTCGCTCCCAGAACTGTTGCCAGTTCCCTACAAATCTGTGTCCTTTTTCCTGGCACCAGTCCTTGAGCCACGTGTTTAGCTCCCCTATCTCCCCTTCTCTGACCTTCCTTCCATCTGCTCCCTGCTCCCAGACTGGCAGGATCTCAGAGAAGGAGATGCCGGACGAAATAGATGATAGTTTGTCACCCAGCTTAGTCAGGTGTTCCTTGGTCTCCACAACTGACCGGCTGGCGAGATCATTAGTCCCTATGTGTACTAGGACATCAATGTTTCTCCTGCTTTGTGAACAATTTTAGCAATGTGGTCAGTGTCTCTCCATGCTGATGTACCTGGGAGACATCTGACCATCACCCCTGGCTGGAGATGGGTATCAACTCCCCGAATCATGGAGTCTCCTATGATCAGAAGTTTTTTGGATTTCTTTTGTGCTTGTTTAGTTTTGGTTCCTGATTTGGGTGAGTATTGTTGTGCTACCTCCTGTGCCGCAGTGTCCTGCTCTGCAGTGTCTTCTGCCTCTTTATTTGATTTCAGAGATAGAGGCAGATACCTGTTTGTAGTGTTTATATGGTTTTGGAGGTAATGTTGAGAGCAGAGGTGATGGGGCACCTGATTTGCTCCTCCTAACCACCTGCCAACCTCCTGGACCAACTACCCTCTGCGGTCGAGGTTTTCTGTTGGATGCTGGGAAATGGTGGGTGGTTCTTATAATGTATTTCTCTTCAATATGAAATTTGAGGTGCAATCTCTGCCCATGCTGCCCGGAGCTGAGACCTAAGATCTCAAAAGGCTCAGCACGTGGGACAGTGTCCTAAATCCTGTAAGACTGTCCTTCTGAAAATTGTTCCACAGTACCTGCAGTTAATGAAATCCATTCCAAATAAGTTGCTGGGTTTGTAACCTAGTCAGAGTAATTAGAAGGAAAAAAAGGGAAAAAATGCAAGTAATGGTTTAATTGTGCTTTGTTTAACTTGTTATAACAAGTTAAATTACTAGTGCCCTGTAAATGAGATCATTTTGTGAGGCCCCACTGATCCGCCCCTTCCTGCTCTGCCACAGGAAATGTCACAACTGTGGTACCCTATAAAAGGAGTGTAGCGTGGGGTGGTTGGGATGGGGTGGGTGGCTGGGCCCTTCCCCGCCTAAAAGAAGAACCACTGGATGAAAGAACAAGGAGGTAGAGCAGAAACAATCAGTCAACAACAAATGCAGTAACCCTGAAAGCTTATCCTAATGTTAGATAAAACTGTAAACCTGTAAAGCACCACCTGTAATAATTTCAGAGAAGATATACCTCTAAGAAACACTTGCTCAGAGAAAATAAAGCAGTAACAGAAGATATACCTTGCAAAGACAATTTGAATCAGAAGATTACAGCAGTAATCTGTTAGCATCACCTGTAGGCACACCTTGTAATAATGCAGAAGAAGGTATACCAGCAACAACAATTTGAATCAGAGAGAAGATAAAGCAATGAAATGTTAGCTACAAACAGTAGCAATCCTGTGAGTAAAAAATAAAAACACCACCACACAGTAAATCTGCTTAGCCAAATTAAGTCTTAATCCTTCTCCCTTGCTCTGGTCTCTCTCTGCCTTTCAAGCAGTCTTAGAAGGAAAGAGCTCAGGTGAAGCTAGGTGCCTTGGCCAGCAAACCAAGTCTTCTACCTAAGGGGTGGAGGTTGGTGTTAGTAAATGCCAGGAGCTTGGGAAACAAGTTGCCAGAGTTCCAGGCCATGCTGTTCGAGGGAAGGGTGGATGTGTCGGCGGTCACGGAAACGTGGGCTAACAAAAACCATGACTGGGACCTAAACGTACGGGGGTACACTATGCTTAGGAAGGATAGAAAGGAGGGCAGAGGGGGTGGAATGGCTATGTTCATTAGAGATGACATAGAAATTGCTAGGTAGAAGAGGCAGAGGGAAACGTGAGGCCTTATGGGTCACCTTACGATCCCCAGCAGGAGATAAGGTCAAGCTGGTGTAGCATATAGGCCCCCGGATGAGTGATGTTCTAAAGGATGGTTTGCTTGGACAACATCATTGCCCAGTGTGGACCAAAAGGAAGGAGTGATGTTGATGGGGACCTTAATATGCCAGGTACAAACTGGGGAACCATGTCCTCTAAGGTGGCCAAGGAGCAGAGGCTGCTGGATGGCTTCCAGGATGTGTTCTTAACACAGCATGTGATGGAGCCCACAAGGGAGGCATGTCCTGGATGTGGTTCTGGCAGATGGGATCTGGTAAGGGACATGGTTGTACAAGACCCCTGACTGGGAGCGACCACAATACTGTCTGGTTTCAAATAAGCATGGGGGAGGGGGTGAGATCTAGGACACTGGCAGTGGACTTCAGGGGCAGACTTTATGGGCATGGGAAATATTCTCAAGGATCACTTGAAGGGATTACCTCAATGACAAGTGTGGAAAGGAGATGGGAGGTCATAAACGGGACTTCATGAGGCAGTCAGGATCTGCGCTAAGTTGAAACGTAGGGAGCAAGGTCACATAAACCATGCTGGTGGTCCAGTGAGGTACAGGTAGCAGTCAGAGAAAAGAAGGCGGCCTACAAAAATATAAAACAACAAGAGGGATAGGGATAAGGAAATGTACCATCTTGCATCTACAAAAGTCACCCGTAGAGGAGGGATGGGATATCTACAAAGCAAGGCACGAAGGGGATAGAAGCGGCAGTGAGTGGGATCAGGGGAGCAACAGAAATGGAGCAAGAGGGAGGGAGAGGTACCCCAGGGGTGTCACATCTGGATAAGGATAAAAAGGCCAGTAAGGTGGAGGGGACGGATGATGCTATCTCCGCCAAAAGGGTGTGGTTAGCCCTCAAGGCCCTAAAGAAAGACAAATCTCCTGGGCCGGATGGTATTCATCTGAGAGTACTATGGGAATTGGCAGACATACTGGCTGCACCCCTGGCGGAGCTCTTCAACAGGTCACTTGAGACAGGGAGGGTACCTAGGGATTGGCGAGAGGCACATGTGGTGCCAATCCATAAAGGGGGGTCGAGGGAAGTACCAGGTAACTATAGACCCATCAGTTTGACCTCGTGGTGGGAAAATTAATGAGAGTATACTAAAGAATGATTGGGGTGTACTTGGAGGAGGTGGGAGGTCTGGATAGTCGGCAACATGGGTTTGTGCCAGGTAGATCATGTCAAACCAATCTTGTGGAGTTCTATGAATGGGTAACATCAGAACTGGACAGGGTAAGCCTGTGGATGTATTATTCTTGGACTTCAGCAAGGCGTTTGACTCTGTCCCCACAATGGTCTGGTGGAGAAACAGGGAGGTTAGGAGTAGGCCCTTTGATGGTCAGATGGATTGAAAACTGGCTAGCTGGACGACTCAGAGAGTAGTGGTCTGTGGGGAGCCTCGAACCCCAGAGAGGTTGGTGGGTGCACGCAGGCTCGGTCCTGGGTCCAGTCCTGTTTAATGCATACATATCGGACATCAGGAGGGTATAGGGTGTGAAATGAGTCTCTTAGCAGATGACTCCAAGATGGGAGCAGTAGTTGAGGGAGAGGGGAGGTTGGCCCTGCAGAGACCTGGACACCCTGGAAGCTGGGCTCACACATGGAAATTAAATTTCAATATCACCAAGTGCAAGGTGTTGCATCTTGGTCGGGAAACCCAAAACACAGGTACACCCTGGGAGGAGGCTGGATGCCTCAATAGGGGAAAAGACCTAGGGGTCATGGTGGATGCATGTATGAATAACTCTGAGCAGTGCAGGAGCGGCTAGCAAGGCAAACAGGATGTTGGGATGCATCGTAAGGGGATCACCTCTAGGAGCAAGGAAGTGATTCTGCCGCGTACAATGGACTGGTTAGACCACACCTTGAGTACTGTGTACAGTACTGGAGACCACACTTGAAGAGGGACATACAGCTCCTGGAGAGGGTACAGAGGAGGGCAACTAAGATGATACGAGGGCTAGGGGATTTGACGTATGAGGACAGACTTGAGGAGCTCTGCCTGTTTTCATTGGAGGAGAGGAGAGACAGGGGGGACATGATTGAGGTCTTCGAGTACCTCAAGGGAATAAATAGGGTAAACATGGAGGTGATCTTTAGACTAAAGCAGGGAGATATCACCAGAGGGCATGGTTTGAAGTTGGAAGGTGGAAGGGTGAGGGGGAAAAGAGGAGGAGGTTTTTCACTGAGAGGGTGGTGGACCCTTGGAATGCACTGCCTGGTGAGCTGGTTCAGAGATCCACAGTGGAGGGCTTCAAGAGAGGGTGGGACAGACACAGAAAGTGGATGTATCAGATGATGGCCTGTCCCGGGGGGGGTGAGGATGGATGATACGGTTTCTGGAGCACAAGGGATGGGAGGGTCTCGACACCCAACTAAGGATCTAACGTTCGAGCAGACTCGATAGACCGTAAGGCCTAATCTGCTGGCAAATAGTATGTTAGTATGTTAGCCAGCCTGGGAGTGGGTCCCAAGATGATAGCCTGGATAAAGAATTGGCTGGAGAATAGGACACAGAGGGTAATAGTCCACTTTGAAGAAAGGGGGGTTACTAGTGGGATACCACAAGGTTCAGTATTAGGACCGGTCCTCTTCAATGTCTTTATAAGTGACATTGCAGAGGGACTGGAAGGAAAAGGATGTTTCTTTGCAGATGACGCAAAGATCCGCAACATAGTTGATGCACAAGGTGGGTTGGAAAAGATGAGAAGGGACTTGGCAAGGTTAGAGGAATGGTCAAATATATGGCAACTTAGATTCAATGCTAAGAAGTGCAAGGTAATGCACCTGGGAAACAAAAACCCAGGGGAAGAGTACATAATGGGGGGTGAGATACTAATAACAACAAAAATGGAAAGGGACCTGGGGGTAGTCATATCAGATGACTTAAAGGTGGACAAGCAATGTGAGAGGGCAGTAAGAAGGGCTGGGGGATACTGGGATGCATAGGAGAGGCATCACCAGTAGAAAATAGGAAGTTGTTATCCTCTGTACAGACAGCTGGTGAGACCCTATCTGAGTACTGTGTGCAGTTCTGGAGACCCAATCTCCACAAGGACATAGACAAGATGGAAGCTGTCCAGAGGAGGGCACTAAAATGGTGCAGAGTCTGCACCAGAAGACATATGAAGAGAGACTAAAGGAGCTTAATATGTATAGCCCCGAGGAAAGGGGCATGATAGAAACTTTGAAGTACCTCTACAAGGGAATCAACAAAGTCCAAGAGGGTAGCATCTTTCCAAAAAGAGGTGCAAGAACAAAGGGGCACAATTTGAAGACGGGGCTCAGAGGTAATGTAAGGAAGTATTTTTTCACAGAGAGGGTTGTGGATGCATGGAACGACCTTCCGGAGGAGGTTGTGGAGTCAAAAACAGTGGTTGAATTTTTTTTTTCAGTTAATCTTTTTTCTTTATTGAGGAGTGAGTACAATGGTAGCAGTAGAAGGCACAATGCATGAATTGTTTACATATAAGTGCATTTTACATTTCTTGTAATTTGGCAGACAGAATTTTAACTCATAGGAGCATAACAGTGACTTGTATATGCGTATCATAGTACAGAGACAGGCATATTAGTCCAGACAGTGTGAAGTATCAAGTTGGTTGCTAGGTCCGTTCGGGGGTTCAATAAGTCCTTCCTATTGAATACCACCAGGGTGGGAGTGGGACTAGTGATTTGAGCCATATATGGAGCCCAGATTTTAACAAAGGCTGTGCTTGTCTTTTTGGCAAAATAAATAAGATGGGTATGAGAGACTAATGACTCCATTGCTTTTAACCATGCTTGGAAAGTTGGAAGGCTTGGTGTCCGCCATTTCATTAGAATAAGGCGGAGAAGTTCCACCGAAGCCTATGTGAGCCATATCAACTGCTCCTTAGTCATCAGCCCACTATCTGAAACAACCCCAAGTAACCAAAAAGAAGGGGAGTGAGGCAAAGTGCATACCAAGGTGTGGGAGCAGAAGTGAATCACTTTGCTCCACAGCCTTTGCAGTGGTTTGCAGCTTCACAGTATGTGTAGTAGATCTGCCCCAGGGGCCTGACACCTCCAGCACTGGTTACTGGGTAATAACCCTATTTTGTGCAACTGGAAAGGGGTTCTATACCAGAGGTGTATAACTTTGTTTTTAATAAGAAGGCTCCTCTGGTCCACACAGGCCTTGTGTGCAAGCTGCCAACAATTAGACCATTCCTGAGGGGTAATTGAAATGCCAAGCATTTTTTACCACCTGATTTTAGCTGGCAAAGATGGGTCTGAACCAGAGTCTCTAACCCACTTTTGAATCATACCTCTAACCCTTTGCTTTGTTTAGACCATCGGAGATTGGTATTGTTTCCTTAGAGGGCCTAAATGAACCTTGCAACTCATACACTTACAGTTATTTCTGGACCAGACACCATATAAGCTCTGAGCTGCAAATATTGCCAGAAACATTCTTTGGGCAAAGAATGTTGATCTCTTAAATATTGAAAAGAAACAAAGGTTCTCTTGTCTTCCTGAACTAAGTCATGAAATGTATTTATCTGGCAAGCACTCCATAATGGCCAGTAAAATGGCTTCTGGTCTATTGCCAAAAATGGATTATTCCATAGTGGAGTGTGTCGTCCCAAACTCAAGCATCTTTGATTACCTTTGCCCAGAGATTTCCAAGCTAGGTGGCTGTCCCTTTTAGTCCACCATCCCTGTGCAGTTCTGGGGAGAGGATGCCCCAAAAAACAAAGAGAAGAGATATTACCCATCACAGTGTTTTCCAACTTAACCCACCCAGGGGATGGATGAGATAACCCTCTAATTCCTTTACAAGTTTTGGCTATCAAAAATACTTGAGAATATTTTATGAAATCCATCCTCCTCTAATCCATGGGGCTCTTAATTTAGCCCTGCTATAGCAAGGCTTACTGGGACCTCATAAAAACCTGCTCATTAAAGTGTGAAACTTATGTGCCCACGCCTTAGAAATCAAAAGGGGGAGGTGAGAAACCAGGTAATATACTTTAGGGGCGAACATCAGTTTCAAAGCGTCAATCTTCCCTGCCATGGATAGATGTAAGTGCTCCGAGCGTTTCACATTATTAGCCAGCTGGGACCATATTGGACCAAAATTCTTGTCCGTCATAGAGGTTAGATCTGTGAATAACCTTATCTCTAGATATTGAATATCCGGATGAACCCACTTGAAACCAGAGGATCGAATCATGTTAATAGACATATGGGGGTTAAGTGGCAAAATCTCTGATTTGGTTTTATTTATTTGGAGGCCGGATATGTCCCCAAAAGTGGCAAGCATGTCCAGAAGGGGATGGAGACTCCCTTGCATGTCACTTGTAAGAATCAAACACTCATCTGCATATGCTTTAGAGTAGTAACTCTGGTTTCCCACCTGAATCACTTGGATACTGGGGGTGAGCAAATAAAGCCGTGGACAAGGGTTCTATAGCCAACACAAAAAGTAGGGGGGACAAAGGACAGCCCTGTCTGGTACCCCTATAAAGCTGAAAGGGGGGGACATCATGGTGTTAATGAGCACCTTGCCAACTGGATGTTGATGCAAAGTGCGTATCCACGAAGAGAAATATGGATCTATGTTAAACCTCTTCAGGACTGCCTGCAGAAACTCCCACTCCACTGAATTGAAAGCTTTTTCAAAATCTATCGTGATAATGGCCGCAGGAGTAGGGAGTTTCACCGCCACCTGTATCAAGGTGATCAGGGCCCTCACATGATATGAGCTATGTCTCCCTTTAATGAAGCCCACCTGAGAGGGATGAATAATGTGAGGCAGTACCTTTTCTAATCTAGTCGCCATAGCTTTCACAATTATTTTGGCGCCCGCATTAATCAGAGAAATTGGCCGATAATTGCTAGGGTATGTCTGGTCCTTGCCTTCTTTTGGTAGTATGGTAATAACCGCCTCTCTTAGGGAAGGAGGAAGTTGTCTCTTACTCTGGGCTTCCTTAAACATCTCTAAGAGAGGAGAGATTATTTCCGGGTGTACAAGCCTATAAAAATCAGCAGTGAACCCGTCATTCCCCAGTGCCGTATGAGGGGCCATACTAAGAATTGTCTTGAGTAATTCGTCCTCAGAAAGTAGAGCATCTAATGCTTGGTTTTGAGCCATGGTCAAAGCAGGCAGTGATATTTGTTCCATAAAGCTATGGAATTTTCCCATTTTACCTGAGATGTATATAGGTTTCGAAAAAAATTGGCCATGGTGTCATTTATTTCATTTTGAGAATGGACCAAATTTCCCCCTAGATCTCGAAGGCTTATTAGTGTATGTGGTAGTCTGCTTGCCTTTTTTTCAGTCTATAAGCAAGGAGTTTTCCTGCCTTCTCCCCTTCCACCCAGTACAGATGCTGATAGTGCCTAATATTCAGTTCTGCCCTTCTCGTTAACAGTGAGTTAAGCTGTATTCTGATCCAAGTCAGTTCTGCCCATAGGCAGTTACTCTTAAGCCTTCCTTGATTCCCCTTATACTCTGCCTCCAACTGATGCCACCTTCTCTCTAATTGTAATACCTCCCCCTCCCTTTGTTTTCTCTGAAATGAGGCAAAACTTATAATTTGGCCCCTTAGGGTGGCCTTGTATGCTTCCCATATATTTGCAGCTGAGGAGGAACCAGGTGGATTTAGTCTGAAAAAGGATTTAGTTTCCTCCCTAACTAGGGATTGAAATTCCCTTTCATTAAGCAGAAGTGGGTCCAACCTCCAGGAATTAGATTTCCCTTTAGTAGTTGGGCTCACCATTAAATTTAGCAGCAATAGAGCATGATCAGATAAGTAGATTGGAGCTATATGTGTATCTGTGGTGCTGGTAACCAAATTCTCTGAAATTAACCAATAGTCCAGTTTACTTGCCATTGCTTTAGCTGCCCAGAAATAAATGTAATCATGATCTGCAGGGTGTTGCAATCTCCAGATATCAGCAAGGCAGTGCAAAGAAAGCAAGACCTGGAGGGCTTTAAGCGAATTGGTATGGGGTTCCTGCCTGGCATTAGATGCGATCGAGGAGGTAGTCTACAGCTAAATTATGGTCCCCCCTATTATTATCCCTGGCTTGTCAGCCGAAAGGTTTAGCAATTGCTGTGAAACCTCATTGAAAAAAGTCAGAGTATCTTCATTTGGGGCGTATAAATTAATGAGCAGGAGTGGGCCCATTGGTGTATTCAACTTAACTATGATCTAACGCCTTTCCATATCCGTTTTTTGAGTGGTCACTACCCAATTTAATTTTTTGTGCAGTACAACAGAGACCCCTCTCTTAGTCTTCCCTGAACAACTATGGAATTCCCTACCCACCCACTCTCAAACTAGTTTTTTTGACTCCGAGTGCGTTAGTTTAGTTTCTGGGAGAAACACAATGTGGCTCTTAAGCTTAAGGAGCCTCGCTAAGATCTTATTCCTTTTAATTGGAGAATTTAGTCCCCTCACATTCCATGATGTAAAAACTACCTCAGACAAATTATCCATCCTCCCTGAGGTTAAAAATTGCTTTTGGTAATGTGGACATTGGGTAGCTAAATAAACGCTCCTTTACAAATGACCTCACCCCCTTTCCTATTCCCCAAGCATTCTGTCCTACTTCATTCTCATATTTAAATCTGCTTATCCACTGCTGTCCACTAGAATATACCTCTGATTCCTCTTTACTCGCCGGGGAAGCACTTCTACTCCCAGTGCCCCCTTGCAGTCCCTTACCTTGTTTGTAAAAATCCTCCTGACCCATTTACTAAATATTCTGGTATGCTTTCACAAGCACCTCAATGCCTGTTTGAATCTGAAGTAGAAGTAAAGCTCTACCACTGGAACAGGACTACAAATGTCTTCCAAGCTCCTAGAGCCACCCTCTGGGGGTATCTAGAGAAGCCTTACCATGAGGTACGATATTAATCTCCGTATGCTGAGTTCTCTGGGTGGGGTCCTACCCCACTTATCCCTACTCCATTGTGCCAGTTTCCATCCCTCCCCAAAAAAAAAGGAAAAAGGAAAAAGAAAAGGATTATTAAAAACTGGAGGCATTGCGTGTAATATCTGCCCCACCTCTACCTTACTACCATATTGAGCTCTATGTTACTAATGACCCCAGGCCAGAGCTCACCCAAAGCCATCATCCTGCATTAAATTGAAAGCTAATAACGACTCCGATCCCCTGCAGAGGAGGGAAAAAGGGATTAAAGAAAAACAGCATATAACATTTCACAATATTTGAGAGAGCAAAATCTTATCCCTCTATGAGCTTTGAACATCACAGCAATCCTAAAAAATCTGAACAGATTTTGAAATTAATACCCAAACACTAACATACATGAACCAGGGTGACAGCCCATTATCATAAATGACTCACACAAGGAGTGCACGAACCTACCCCCAGGATCATGGGCAAGGGGCAAATAGTAACCTGTGAGCGCTTTAAACTACATCCCCACTATACCCATGATTTCCTATATGCATAAGACCCAAAGTATCTTCAACCGTAGTATCCCCCTATTTTTGTTTTATATTTTAGGGGGGTGGATCTGTGGTTATGGGATCTTCTGAAATTTTAAGCAATGCCTCTAGCCTTTCACCAGAGTTCTCTGCATCCTCTTCCTCTCCGATTGGGGTATAGTCGGCCCAGTCCCCAGGTATCGGAGACCAGTCACTGCAAATCTCCTGAGCCCCCTTTGTATTCTGAGAGTTCAGAGATAAGTCTAATGCTGTTGGTAGGAGGTCACGTAGTGGCTCATACCAGTTCCCAAGCTTAATTGGTGTATCCACAGGGGAACAACTGCTGGTGTCTGATTGCAAATATCTCCTTTGTTGGCTCCTCGACCTCTCCCTTTTTACAAGCGGTTGCCCCCAGCTGGGAGTTTCTTCTTATGTCGACCCCTCATTACTGCCTGCCAATGTGAACTGTGCTCTTTAATGGGAAGATCTTGTTCCGGGCCCTGTTTAGAGGTCTCCTGGTTTGTATCCATCATACAATTTGGGTTCTCTTGTACCTAACTAGTTTTTAAGCTAGAGGACGGACGTCTAATCTGTTCCTGAAGAAAGGCTTCTGCAGCTGATGGGCTATCAAAAGTTATATACTCTACTTGATACAGAATCCTAAGTAGCGCTGGGTACTGTAACGATGTTGGAATATTTAGCTTGTAAAACTGTTGTTTTACCTCCCCATATGCTCTTCTTCTATTGGAGAGATCCTGGGAAAAGTCCTGATATATCTGGATACGTGTGCCATGCCATTCAAAAGAGCCCTTTTCCCTTGCTTTACGTAGATAATATTCTTTTTCAGGGTATCTCAAAAACTTACAAAGGATTTGTCTAGGGTGCTCTCCTTGATTGGGACGAGGGGTCAGGGAACGATGAGCCCTTTCTATCTCTGGGGGGGCCACTATTGTTATCCTGAATTATCTCGGTTAAAAACACTCTCAAGAACATGTACATGTCCCTGCCTTCTGCTCCTTCTGGCACCCCCACAATGTGTAAGTTCTTTCTCCTGGCCCTGTTTTCCATGTCATCTACCTTATGTAGCAAATACGATATCTTATTCTGATGATCTTGTATAATTTCCCTTTGCTGCTGTGCATCGTTATCAAGCTTTTGAAAGGAGTGTTCAGTGCAAGCTACTCAGGAGGCCAAAACAGCTAGATCATGATTTGTTTTCTTTGTCATTTGCTTCAAATCTGCTGTATCCAATAATATTTTATCTAATTTGACCAACATAACTTGTAAGTTAGAGTCTGCTGTGCTTTCCATCATTGAATCCTTGATTTACGATTTTCTCCATGGCCCTTAAGTCGGCATTAATATCGCTGCAATGTTTCCTCCAATTTTGGCTTCTATTTAGCAACTGCGTACTTCCAAACTGGGGAGGCCCGGTCTTTACATTGCAGTACTCCAAACCACGGTTTCTGCGTACATTCCACATATACTGCACCAATTCTGATGGCATCAGGTGAGGGGAGGCTACTTCATCTATCAATGCTCTGGTCAGTAAGTAATTTTAGTCGTTGAATTAATGGATCTAAGTAGGAATATACCCCCAGCTGAACGCAGCCAACAAATTACACCGTCACCATTTTGACGGCAAGTTCCGCCCAAACAGTGGTTGAATTCAAGCATGCATGGGACAGTCATAAGGCAATTCTAGGGGTTGGGGGTAGAAAGAAGTAGGCTGCTGGTTAACTAGGATCTGCAGCTTATCCATTAGGTAGGAAAATGGGCAGACTGGGTGGGCCAAGTGGTCCTTATCTGCCATCAAATTCTATGTTTCTATGAGAAAGAATAAAAAGGAATACATGGAAAAGCTGACTAAGGCAAGTAAGGTGGATTTAATATCAGAGAAAAGAGTAAGGTTAGAAAAGGGAAAACAGACTAAAAGTGATGAATTATCAGAAGAATTAAGAAATGAAAGAATAGTCAAAGGCGATTTGCTGCCCACATTATTTGTGAATGGGCTACCGAATTCAAAAAATGAGAACAATTATACCCTGAAATTAGCAGTTTAAAATTTCCTAAAAGATATTATGGGGCATAAAGTGAATTGGCAAGATTTTAAATTGACTTATCGATACAACGTTAGTCCAGCTAAAGGCTGGATTTGTGTAGTTCTTAAAGATGGGGATAAAAGGAGGAAGAGCTTGACAAATAAAGAGAAATTTTCTGATATGGGCATTTTATTTGATGTTACCATAAGGGAAAGGCAGGAATTGTACATCATACGGGAAGGAAAAAGTCATAAAGGGATCGGGTGTGAAGATAGAAGGAAAAGAAAGGATGTAAATAGCTATAGACAACCAAGGATAACAGCATATATGACACCAAATGAGATAATGTATAATATAGGAAAAGAGGAAGGAGAAGTGTTTAATAAAAGAGGTAGAAGACAATTGGGGACTAGGATTAATAGTTCAGATGTTTTAGAGACAGATGAACAAACAGACAGAAGTGTTATACTGGAAGTGGCAGATTCAGTAAGCATTGTTAGTAGTGAAAGCATGTTGAGCTTGCAGGAAGTGACAGATTGACCAGAGCTGGAGAATATAGGTAAAGGTCTTATAGATTTACTTAGTTGGAATGCGGTGGTTTAAAGAGAAATTATTAGATAAAGACTGTCTGATATGGCTAAAAAATGTCCTATACTCCTTCTACAGGAAACATGGTTAAAAAGGCGGGAAATTATTTCACTCACTGGCTATACTTTTTGGTCAGTGGATGCAAGAAGGGATAAAAGATTTGGCCACCTTAAAGGTGGTTTAATGATTTTATTGGATACTGCACTGAAATATACAGTATTGGAGGCTAGTGTGGCCTCTAATTACTTTATGTATATTATTATTGCAAATGAAGCTTGTATATGGGAATCTTTCAATATTTATATCCCTCCAAATTCAAGAGTGCATGAATATGATACTGTGTTGAATATGATAGGAATTAGAATAGAGTCAGTCAAAGGAAGATTTGTAGGGGTGAAGATAATTGTAGCTGGGGATTTTAATGCCCATGTGGGGAATATGATAGAAGAACAAACTGGGGACTGGTGTATTGATGATGTCTTGAATATACCAATAAAATCTTCTAAGGAAAAAACAGTGTCAAAAAATGGCAAGAGTGTTATGCAATTTTGTGAAAAATATAGTTTTAGATTGCTGAATTGAAGAACTAAGGAAGATCGGAATGGAGAATTTTCATTTTTGACAAAATACGGCGGGAGTGTTTTGGACTTATGTTTGGTTGGAGCTTCTAATTATAATTTGGTTAAAACATTCAAAGTAATGAGATTATGGGATAGTGATCATTCCCCTCTTATATGTAATATTGATATTAATGTAGAAGTAAAAAAAAAGATATGAGAGCTGAACATCAGGCAGATATGCATATGTGTATTTCATATGGTAAAAGGATTAAGTGGAATGGATTTGTAAAACGAACAATTGATAATTTAGTTAGTAGTAGACAAGTAGAAAGTATAATAAGTAAATGTACATCTACTTATTTATAGAGAGGGGAAGGTAGGATTGAGTTGTATGATGAGCTAATATCTATTGTTGTTGACATTTTAAGTAAACAGAAAAGCCCAGGAAAATATTGAATGTTGGAGCAGAACATTAATGGTATGATAAAAACTGTTTCATAGTGAGGAATGAAATAAAGAAAGTAGGAAAAATAAGACTAAAACAACCAACAATAGAAATCTTGAGGGCCTTTAAACTGTTGAAAACAGAATACAGATTTGTAATGAAGGAAAAAAAGGCAAACTATAGGAAAGGTTTGTCGGAAGAACTGAAAGATAGTACTGTGAATAAATATATGAAGTCATTTTGGACCTTAGTTGCCGATGGGTGTAGTGAAGTTAATGTGCAATATAATATTGTAGGGATGATTCCTGAGGATACCTGGATCAAACAGTTTAAGAATATTTACAATTTTGATAGGGAAGTCTGTCACGTGAATAAGGGAGAAAAAGAAAGTTTAAAGATTATGTGTAATAACCCCATTTTTATTTTTGGTATTGAAAAAGTAAAAAATGCAATAAGTGCACAAAAAAAGAATAAGGCTGCTGGTGGTGATGGTGTCCCTGTGGAGTTACTACATAATAATTTAGAATTATGGGTAATATCCTTACACAAGTGTTCAATGACATAAATACTACCTTTAGGATGCCTCAAGCTTGGAATCAGGGAATAATTGTTCCCCTTTACAAACAAGGAGATAAACAGGACCTGAGAAACTATTGCCCTATAACTTTATTGCCTGTATCACAGAAAATCTATTCTAGATTGATTTTAGAAAGGTTACTTATCAGGGTAGAAAAAAATGAATGCATCTCAAAATTTCAGTGTGGTTTTAGGAAAGAATGTGGAACTATGGATTTGGTCTTTACATTTAATTACTTACTTGATAATTATGTGAGAAACAAAAAAGGAGCTCTGTATGTTGGTTTTATAGATTTTAAATCAGCATTCAATCAGGTAAATCAAAATATGTCATGGGATATTTTGGATAGTTTAAAAATTGACCAACATCTGTTAGCTATTTTAAAAAGGTTACATACAGATACCAGGGCAAATATTAGATATGGTCGAGATGGGGTGGTGTCTAAGGAAATTAACACTTCTCAAAGTGTGAAACAGGGTTGCCTGTTGGCACCATTGTTATTTAATTTATATACAGAAACACTGATAATTAACATCAAGTTGATAGATACTTTTGCACCCAAGATAAACAATGTATTAATCCAAATACTTTTATATGCAGATGATGCGACAGTGATTGCCCAAATGCCAGTAGGTTTACGAAAAGCAATGTTAAATATTATGGAGTCATTGAGTGCTTTAGATTTGGAACTGAATGCAAATAAATCAAAAGATTGCATAATTGGGAATAGTAAAATTGAGAAAGTCACAGAATATAGATATTTGGGGGTAATTTTAGATAAAAAAGTATCTTGGATACAGCATGTTGCAGAGGTCAAGTCTAATGCATTTAAAACTTCTAGCACAATTGAAAGCTTTGCTTATAAATATGCAGACAATTCATTTGCAACCCTAAAGAAAACATTTGATGTGCAATGTATATGTCAGCTGCTTTATGGAAGTGAAATATGGGGGCTCTATATGGAGAAGTATAATATAGAAGTGATTCAGAATTCATTTCTGAGAACAGCTTTGAATCTACCCAGAGATTGTCCTTTTAGCTTTATGAGAATAGAAACAGGGTGATTACCTATTAAAACAAATATTGTGATTTGTGCTATAAAATAGTTAGGTAAAATATTGAAAATGAAGGAGGATAGGCTCCCAAGGATGTGCTGGAGTGATTTCATAAATAAACATGTAAATGGGCTAAACAAAAGGTGGTTTGAAAGGTTGAATAAGTATTAACAAAGGCTGGCTTTGTGGATATTTGGAATGAAAGAGTGGTTAACAGTACTGATTTATTTGTGAATGAAGTAATTGTAAGGCTAAAAGATATTGCAATGCAAGAAGAAGGATTCATGAGATTGATGTGTTGGGGTTATACTCTAGTATTAAAATAAACTGGGGCCTTGAGAAGTATTTGGCAAAATGTGAAAATTGTAAACATAGGAACCTGTTAAGTAAGATAAGGCTGGCTACTTTGGGTGACACATTTTTTAACCTACATAACAAACTTTATGGGATGAATATGAAAAACTGTAACTGTGACACCAAAACGGATGCAGAAACCATTCATTTATTAACTAAATGTGTAATATGGCAAGAAAAAAGAAGGAAATGGCTTAATCCATTAACTGTGATGCAGGGTGATGATGTTATTAAGACACTATTAAGAATGAATGAAATTAAGTATATGTATGGGTTGGCAAGATTTTTGTTACACTAAATTCTGATTTAGATGAAATAAGATATTGTAAGTGTATTGTCTTGTTAACCAAATGATGTTTAAGGTCATATATTTTTATATTTTTATATTTAAAATGTGACTCATTTTGGATGTAACAAACGTGTGTTTAATACATTCTTTTAAATAATAAAAGAATCTGAATCTGATATTGAAGTCACCTAGCACAACAATTTCAGAACAATTATGAAGTCTGGTAATGTAGTCAATGACTGAGTCAAATCCTGTGGCTGTGCACCTAGGTGGGATATAGACTAATAGGACAGTGAGTGACTTCCCTTTACTACCCAAGGCTATTTTGACTGCGATCGCCTGGGTACTATTCCGAGCGGACAAGGTTGAGAGGGCATGACCCTGAAATGTGTCCAAGTGGTAGATGGCACAACCCACCCACCCTTTTTTTCACAAGTCAGTCTGCTCTGAAAAGAGTATATCCAGCTAGGGAAGCAGCAGCATCAGGAGTTTTGGGAGAGAGCCAAGTTTCAGCTACGGCTTGTACGTCTGGCTTGTGCTGTTGTACCCAGACTTGCAGCTCATCTAGCTTTGGTAGTAGGCTTCAGATGTTTAGGAAAGCAAGCTTAAGGCCATGAGAGTCAGTAGTTTGTATCTGTGTTGCTGCAGTGGGCTAGGTTTGGGGTGTACATTGCCTGAAAGTAGCAGGAGTAGTAGGACATGATGGAATAACATGAGCTTAATTAGTTTTGGGTTAAAGATAACTGGGTATTTGGAATCTGGTTCAGATGACAGGGCACAAGGAGCGAGGCAAGGTGTGACATCAGAAAGAGAGCGTGGATGGGCCCTCCATGCATATTGGCCCAGACTGGTAGGGTGAGAGCAGGGCAGTGGGCTGTGTGGGCACCTAAGGTGCAGGAAGGTGGTGCTGTGGTCACCAGTATTGGAGAGTTTGGGGGGTGTTGCGGCACCAGTACATTTCAGGACATGTGGTACCATGAGTATCAAGAGGACAGTAAGTAGGTGTGGGAACTCAGGGCACTGCATAGTTGGCCAAGAGACTAATCCAGGAAATAGGGATTACAGTATGCTTGTAACAGACTTGAGGGTAGCGGGGTGAGGGAGGTGAATCAATCCTGACAACGGAGAAAGATAGGCTGTGATGGTAACTGGAATAAGAGGGAAGGGAGGGTGAAATGGGCTGGGGTCAGTGTTGCTAAGAGGCAAGTGAAAGAGGGGAGTAAGACAGATGAAAACTCATTTAACTTTGGACCCTGCAGGTAGAGCATTGGTAGTGTACTTGCCTATGGTATTGAGAGTTGAGGGTTTGAATCCCGGGGGGGCAGGTTGGAAAAATGGAGTGGAGGTACAGGGATTCTGGAGTGCAGGTCAACCAAAGTAACCAACAGAAGGGAAGAATAGGGTTGGCAGTGTAAGGGGAGTAGGTAGCAGAGAAAAGGTGCACTTGTGACTCCTACTGTTCACCAAGTATAATAGACAAATGTAGCTTCACTGAGGAATTCGGCTGTACCTGTGGAGTGGTCAGGGCAGGCTCCAGCTGTGTTTGCTGAGCTCCATTTGGGAGCGTCGTGCAGGCTTTCTTTACTGCTGCTCCATTATCTGGGGGGAGGGCATTTACTGCCCCATCTTTACTTCTGCCTCCCCCCTTGGCTAGTTTAAATGGATATCAAAGTAGCATTTAAACGTTCCACCCAGGACTGCTGTTCCCCTCCTGGATGGAATGGAGGCCATCCAATCTATACAGGCCTTCATCCCTCCAGGTTGGACCCCAATCTCTGATGAATCCAAACCTGTCCTACCGCACCATGCCTTCAACCAGTTGTTGGACACCACAGTGCAGTGTCTCTACGCTTCCCTCCAACCTTGCGCAGGTAGTCCCTCAGTGCAGGACAGTGTGTGTCCTATCTGCTTCAGGCCCCTCCCCAGTTCCTCAAATCTATCCTGCATTACCCTAGCTGCATCTGCTGCCAGGTCATTTGACCCCAGATGGACAAAAACATCCAGCTTCCCCTTCTGACCTAGCAATCCTAAGGATCCACTCACAATCAGTCCATGCAGAGGCACATGCTAGGCAGTCTCACCTCCCTCCTTCCCTCTGGCAGCGTTCCCAAAACTACCCCCTGAGGACTGAGTCTCCAACATAAGTTGTTTCCTCTTCCTGCCACCTTGAGACCTCCATTCTGAAGGAACCCTAAATCCTCCTTCACCACTTCCATGGGTGCCTCATCTTGGCAGTCCCATTCCACTAGGGTAGCAAAAGAGTTCTTTAGTGGCATTGGCTGAGGGATATGTTCCCTTACCCTCACCCCCACACTCATGGAGCCCACCACAATCCACCTGGCCTTTTTTCTAGGCACCCTCTGAGACAAAGGTGGTGGACTTGGTGGTTCCTGAGATGGGGAAGAGGCCCTCAAATCCTAGCCAACTCAACTTGGAGTCTAGAGACTTCCCCCCTCAATCCAGAGAGGTACACACAGATTGGGCCAGCACCTCAGTCTCCAGAAGGTATTCCTGAAGACTGCCACCCCACAGCCACTGCACTGCACCACTCGCATCTTTCTCAAATCAACTCTTGCATTACATGAAACTGAATGTGTACCTTTATCCCAGATAGGGTATATCTTGGTTTTCCTCTTTTGCCTGGATTATCCCGTTACTATTCTTTACTTATGCACTAATTTGCTTCCTCCTTTAAGCTTTTAAACAGACATTTACTTGCTTTTCCCCTTTGTACCCTGGTCACAGATAGGGTGCTATTAGAGTTCTCCTGTTTCCCTTTAATTCCTTTTACTTCTTTAATCTCTTGTAATTCTTCTGTAGTTTTATTTGGAGTACTTTCTACACCTCCATTACTTAATCCCATAACCCTTGGTTATTTTCAATTATATATTTGCATATTTGTATAATATACATAAATGTAAAAATACAAAATACTTGTGTGTTAATATTGCAGTGCATGGAACTGAGGAGCGTTCATGGTGGAGGTCAAGCCTATTGTAAGATAGATTGTCACTGAAAATTCTTCATGATGAATATTAATGGGGTAAGCACCCTGAAAAAGATGACATTCCAGTCACAGGTGACTACTAAAGTGAGAAATTGACATGCTCAGCTCTTCAACACTGTAGGCAGATTTCCAAACCCTCCCTGTCTCCAGTTGGGAAGAGTCATTTTAGCAAGTAGATGCTGTGAATTTAATCACTTTTTCCTTTATCACAGTATCTGCCATCAGAGCTGAGATCTCCTCATATGGTCTGTCATGGGCCAACAGTGTTTAACATTGGGAAACCAACACACTCTGTCCCTCTGAGTTGAGTTTAAGCCAATTTTGTCAGATGAGGTCTTACAAGTGGTCAATAGGTTGCACTCTTCCTATGTTTTATTGGACATAAAACCTACCAGCACTGTGTCAGTGTGCTGGGTGGCATTGGCTCCAATCATTATTGAAATTGCCAGGTGTTGTCTGTGGGACAGTGTTTTTTTCCCACAGAGCTGAAGAGGGCTGTGGTAAAGTCTTTCCTGAAAAGGTTATCTTTGGACCCTGAGGATTTGGCAAATTACACACCTGCCCCAAATCTTCCCTTTTTAGGGAAGGTTATTGAGCAGATGGTAGCAGCTTAGCTTCAAGAATGCCCTTTAATGGCATGAAATCTAATCTATGAGTGTCTCCAATCTGGATTCAGACTTCACCACAGTACTGAGATGACACTAGTCAAGGTGTTCAATTATCTCATCTTGGCAAGAGACACTGTCCATTGTTCCATTTTGGTCTTGGTTGATCTTTCCTCGCTATTTGACACAGTGAACTTTGAGGTGCTGTTAGATCAACTGAGGTGCTATGTAGGACTCTAAGGTACTGTGCTGTAGTGGTTTAAGTCCCACCTAACAGGCTGGGTACAACAGGTGGTGCAAGGAGGGAACATCTCGTAAGCTGCTGCACTCAGCTGTGAAGTGCCTTAGGAATGTATCTTAGCTCCTATGTTGTTCACTGTGTACATGTTGCCATTAGAGGAGATCATTAGATGGTATGGTAAGAGTTGTTACTGCAATGCAGGTGATACTCAGATATACTTGTCTTGTGCACCTGATGACATGAACATCATGGCTGAGTTAGACAAATGCCTGCCTGAATTTCAAAGCTGGATGACCTCCAGCTGGTACAGATTAAATCCTTCAAAGAGGGAGGTAGTGCAGGTGAAACCAGGTTATGTGGGGGTGGATATGAATAGCTATAGTTCCCAGTTACCCCCATTTAAATGGGACTATGCTACAAGCTGTAGATAGGGTCAACAATTTGGGCATCATTGTGACAGTAGACTAACTCTAGAACTTGAGATGTCATATGTTGTCCCTAGTGGCTTTTACCACCTGTGTAATACCACCCATATAAAATCAGACCCTATACCAGCTGACCTGGTCACCCTGGTCCATGCATTCATTACCTCAAGGTTGCTAACTGTAATGCTTTATATTGTTGTATGTGGGATTGGTTCATTGCTTGCAGCTGGTGCAGAATGTAGCAGCCCTGTTTATTGCTGGGATCTCACAGGCTGACCATACCACTTGGGTGCTGTGTGAACAGCAGTGGCTGCCAGTGAGGTGGTGCATCAGTTCCAAGATATGCTTGTTGACATACAAGGCCCTGCGTGATTTGGACCTGGGCTACCTAAAAAACTTCTGTCTGAATACACTCCGCTACGCTCTTCTCTCAGCTGAAGTAGGTCTACTCAAAGTTCCTTGATTGTATTTGAAATCTCCTGGGGATCGGGCATTTGGAGTGGCAGCCCCATTATTGTATATTGCCCTTCTTATTAAGGTGCACAAAGCTTCATTTGTAGCTACTTTCAAAGTAAAGTTTAAAAATGTACTTGTTTGCCCAAGCTTTTGGGTCTGACTAGAATGCAGACTTGAATATGGATTAGAATTTAATCTGATTGTTTAAAAATGGTTTTAATTGGCATTAGTATTGGTACGGCTTGTTTGCCAATCTAATTTGTATGTATTATGAGTATTGTACAGAGTCATGGGATGGGTGCCTAACAAAACGTCTCTGGTCAGAGCCAAAATGGCTTCTAACACATTCGTCTGCCGAGAGATATAGAATTAATGTGTGGATTGGATTGTACTGAATGGTCTGTCTCACACACACACACACTGTATAAATATATGTACTGTAGTGAGGGATGAATGACAGAGCTGACTAATGTGTTATCCTGCCATGTTATGCACTTGTTACTTCTAGGATGAATAACGTTATTCACCCTGCAGTCCATGTTCTTTTCCCTGTATCTGTCAGTCTTGAACTGTTTATGTATTTGCTTCTCACTGTCCTTTTAAAAGCACTGGAAGTAGTGTTGTTTATATATCAAATACATAATGGGCTGTGGCAGAAGAGCAGTTACCTCCACTCAAGTGTTAAGACCTTGATAGCTATATGAGTCTTATTCACTAGTGGAGATACAGTATACTTGTTATTGCACTGTAACCTATTACATAGTTCCCTATACAACTGGACTGGGAGTAAAATGACAAGATAAAAAAGAAACCATGGCTGAGAAGCACTGAACTTGAGGTACACATATCTGAGGCTATTTTTAGGCACTCTGTAGTCAGATATGCTATGAGTGAAAGCCTACAGCAATGGAGTTTGCCCTTTAAGGGGCAGACCAGGTTGTCCTGGTGCACCCCTTCCCTCCTGTCATGGAATGGTAGTGCTCAGAAGGGAAGGGGGGAGGAAGGGGAGGGGCTAAGGACCAGAACAAAGGACAGGTAATAGGAAGGGGAGGGGCGAAGGGTGGTACATAAGGGACAGCACAAGGGGGCCTCAGCCACTTTTTGTGGAGTTTTTGATTTTCATCAACTACAGCATGTCGGATTGGCATAATTTTTGAGGTTTGTTCACAGGAGAGAGAGGTAAGGAAACAAACAACTGATTTGTAGGAGGAGATGTGAAATTGTTTCTTTAAAAAATTTATATATATAGGAGTAAGAATGAATGTTTGCAGTATACACTAGAGGAATATAGTTTGTATAGATTAGGGTAAAGAGATTAGGTTGAAATACGGGGGAAACGGGGAATGCTGGATATAGCTGTGTAAAAAAAAGAAAGGAGGAGGGGGAAGAGACAAAAGAAGAGCTGGTGGGGGTTATGACTGTTAAAAGGCCTTTTTAGAGCTCTACTGTGGTGTACCAACAAGTCTGTGATTAATTGTTTAGCAGTTAATTTAGTTTAATTGTAAGGAGAGGGTATGGGATCAAAAAAAAAATGGTAAGGACAGGGCAGGCATGCTAGGATGCATGGGGGCCCACACCGGAGGAGGGCTGCAATAGCGTTAATAGCCAGGAATTAAATGGTGTCTGTGGTGAAAGTTTTCCCCTAACTTTAGAGTTCAAGTGCCTTGTTTGGTCTGCGGGTTGTTTGGTGAATCGTGGGTAGGCCTGGAAGGAGCCTTGAGAAAAAGAGTGAGAGCGCGATCCGGGACCATGCAGCGTGACGTCACACGCCGCTTGGGGACTGGGGAGAAGTTTTCCGCTTGTTCTGGGCTGTTTTGCAGTGTTTCAGTGGCCAATTTCAGGCTGCAATGGCCAAAGGAGTAGGCCTGGGGTAGGGAAGAGGCCCTGAGGCAGAAGGGGAGAGATCGCGATCCATGACCACGCGGTGTGACGTCACACGCCACGTGTAGGGTTTGCAAGGAAGCTGCTTCTTTGTTTCTTGTGCTGTTGGGCCATTGGTGGTCTTTTTTCTTTTGGTTGTTTAAAAGGCAAAAGCAGCAGAACTGGAAGAGTCCCCGGGGCAGAAGGGAGAGAGCGGAGGCTTGGGATCACGCGGCGTGACGTCACACACCACGTGGGGGTGTGTGAGGATGCTTTCCTTTTGGTTCTGTGCTGTGGGGCCATTTGTGGTCCTTTTTGTAGGAAAGGCGAAAATCAGCAGGGTTAGAAGAGGCCCTGGGGGCAGAAGGGAGAGAGCGGTGACCTGGGGCCACACGGCATGACATCACACGCCGTGTGGTGGTTGCATTAAAGCCTCAACCCCAATTTTTGTTGGCTGTTTGCTGGGCTTTGGTGTGGTTGGAGGGAGAAGGCTGGAAGAGGCCCTGAAGGAGGGAGACGAGAGGCCTGTTCGGCAACAGCGCGCAGCGTGACGTACACGCCGCGTGGTGTCCATGAGGAAAACCCCTCACCCCCTTTTGTTGAGAGGAAGCTCTGGGAGAGGCCAGCAGAGACTGACTTTTTCAGAGCAGCAACAGGGTGGTAGTGCCTCAAAGGGGTACAGGGGGGAAAAAACGAGGCAGTTGGGTGGAGGCAAAGTGGGGGAAGAATTGATCGGTGAGACAGGGGCCAGTGGTGGGGGGCCTGCAGAAAAAGGAGAACGGAGGCACAGTGTGACCCCGCAGCATGACATCGCACGGGGGGCGCCACACAGTGGGCAAGGGTGGGAGGATCCGGTTAAGAAGCCCAGTGGGGGGGACAGGAGAGGGCAAGCAAGGCAAGCATGAGCCACATGGGAGACTGGCTCACATAGATTTGGGGCAGCGCATGCCAGCGGGGCATGGGTGGAGGCTCAGGACCTCCCTCCGCTCACAATAAAGAACCTAGTGGCCCCCCCCCGCCTGAGCATGTCAAGGGAGGGGGGATAGCCCCTCCGGGGGCGTTTTTTGCCATGATTATCAAAAAATAGGGAAGAGGGGTCAAGGGAAGGTTTAGGGGGCCTGTGAAGAGGCCAAGGTGGGGGTAAGTGGCCCACCTAGAGTGGGGTCACTCTCACTGGACATGGCAGGGAGCAGCCAAGGGACCTGGTGACCTATCGAGCACGATGGAGACCTTTATGGAGGGACAGAAAGAAGGCGTTACAAATATGATATATATAAAACTAATCCTGTTTTCTCTTACCGTAGTTGTCTTCACAGAGCAACGGAAAAGAAGGACATGGCACCAAGAAAGAGCAGGCCATCAAAGGAAGATGATTACAGGGCTATAATTGAATTGGTAGAAAAAGCCAACAGAATGTGGAAACTGATGGAGGGGGAGGAACCAGGAAGACCCGGGGAGAAGAGAAAAGCAGGCCCAGGAAAAGGTTGCAGAGGGAAACGACTAGCCAAAGGGCCATGCAGTCCAGCTAGGGTGCCACCGCTGGTAGGGGGACCCGCCAGGGTGGCTGATCCAGTACCTCTGCAGCCTATAGACTTGGTGACGCCAGTATCTCCCCCCAATCAAGGTGGGATCTCCCTGGCTGAACCCGGACCAGATCCCCAGAATGTGGCATTCCCCCTGCAACCCCTAGTAGTTCACCCTCCTCCTCAACTGCAGGGAGAAACAAGGGGACACTTGAAGGACCCCAGGCAGCAAGGCCTGGACAAGGTTACAGGCAATGCATCCAGCGCAGTAGGGGACAGTATAAAAGAATACATTGGTCAAATTGTGTCAGCACTGGGAACAGGAGGTCTGGGGCAGATGGAATCAGCCCTGACAGAGATTAGGGTGGAGAAGGAGGTGATGGGCAAAAATGAAGGGTGTACAGAGAGAGAAGGAAAAGGTACAAGGGAGATAGGGGCACCTGGGATGAGAATAGGTGAGCATGTGCCACTGGCCAGAAAGGAAAAAATATGGAAAGGGGAGTATGTGGATATATTCACTTTGGTGAGCCGGGAAGTGGCAGCCAAGTATGAGGAAAGTGAGGGCATAGGTAAGAGTGAAATGGCAGCGGTGATAGTGCTGTTAGGGAAGAAGGAGGATGACAAGTTCGTAAAAGGGAAGACTTGGGATGGGTGGTTTGTAGGTTTTGCCACTTTCTCAGCCATCGTACTAGAAAAAAAGGCTGGAGCTAGGCATCCCGCTCATCACTTATTCCTTGATAATATGGAGGGCAAAAGAAAAGGGCGGGGTAGGGTGGTTATACTATGATGAGTTTTTTTGGCAGAGAATGGCAACATTCAGGGATGTGAGATGGGACACCAAGCAGCTAGATTTATGGACTGATTACATAACAGATCAGTCCACACCCAAAGGTGAATGGGAAAAAAAAGGGGCTACACCCAAAAGATGCTGCTGGGCTTACAACAGGGCTTTTTGCTCGTGGCCTCAATGTAATTTTCATCATGCTTGTTCAAAATGCGGGGGTGGGCACCCGGCAAGTAGATGTAGAATGACATGGGCCCAAGGGGTACAGGGGCACGGGAGCCAAGGGTCAGGTCAGCAGTTTTTTCGCCAGGGGTTTAGAGGGCAGACCTGGAACAGGGGAGGGAGGGGTAGGGGGAACACGAGTAGAGGGGGTCAGAACCACTGAGAGAAGAAACATTGCTCAAAATGAGGGGGAGGGGCTGGGGAGGAGTAACAGGGGGAATGACAGGGACCAGTTCAGGATGGTCAGAACCCCCATCAATTTGGAGGCATGGACAGCCTGTTTGGGTGGATATCCGAACACAAGCATGCGGGATATGATGATAGCAGGTTTTAACACAGGGTTTTCACTGCAGTGTGGGGGGGGTTCAGACAAGCGAGAGAAGCGAGCAACCTGGGGTCAGTGAAAGGAAAGGAGGGGATGTTAAGACAGAAGATAGACAAAGAAAAGGCAGCAGGGAGGGTAGAGGGCCCATTTAACACACCCCCCATTGCGGAACATGCGGATTTCACTATTGGGTTTGGTACCCAAGAAACAAGAAGGGGAATACAGGGTGATCCACCACCTGTCCTATCCGGAAGGGGACTCGGTGAATGATTTCATCAGTGAGGAGCATAGTAGGGTGACATACGCGACATTAGAGAATGCAGTCCAGATAATCCGTGCCACAGAGGATGCATGGATGGCAAAAACATACATTGAGTCCGCTTTCAGACTGCTGCCAGTTAGGAGAGAAGACTGGGATCTATTGGGTTTTAAAATTGGGGGGGCCGTATTATTTTGACAAAGCACTGACAATGGGATGTTCCATACCATGCGCGACGTTCAAACCATTCAGCACCTGCTTGCAGTGGATATTCCAAGAAAAAAAGTGCTATAGAATGGTCATCCATTACTTGGATGATTTCCTTTTCATTGGGAGGGGAAAAAGAGAGACACAGAGGATGCTGGGTAAGTTTCAGGAGTTGTGCCAGGAGCTAGGGGTTCCAATGGCACCAGAAAAAACAGAAGGGCCCAACAGGGTGATGGAGTTCCTGGGGATCGACATAGATGCCCCGAATGAAATATTTAGACTACCAGACAAAAAGTAAGTAAATTGAAGGAACTGATTCAACTACACACCAGCAGGAGAAGGGTACAACTAAAACTAGTGCAGAAGGTACTGGGGCATTTGAACTTCACCTGCTGGGCCATCGGGCCAGGAAGGGCATTCACAAGGAGGTTAGCTAGGGCTACAGCAGGGTCACCAGGCCACATCACTGGGTGGACCTGATACAAGGTGTCAGGGAGGATTTTAAAATATGGGAAGAATTCCTTAGGGAGTATAATGGGTGCTCTTTCTGGCAGGAGGAGTGGCTGTACAACACAGACCTCGGCCTCTACACAGATGCAGCTGGGGGGCTAGGCATGGGGGGGGTTACCTGAGGGGCAGATGGTTTGCAGAACCATGGCCTGCCAGCTGGGTGAGGGACAGAAAAGTGAGAGATATAATGCTACTGGAGATCATGCCCATATCGGCATGTACCCTGGTCTGGGGGAGGAATTACGGAATCAGAAAGTGACATTTTGGTGTGACAATAGAGCAGTGGTGGATGTGCTAAACAACAGGGGAGCCAGGTCAGATACAGTCATGCAGGTATTATGACATTTAGTGTTAAGGGCTTTGCAACTGAACATGTCATTCAGAGCAAAACACATAGAAGGGGTACACAATACCCTGGCTAACAGCCTTTCCCGTCTGCAGCTGGACCATTTCCGGAGGCTGGCGCCAGCAGCAAGGAACTAAAAATGCCCATACCAATGAATATCTGGGATGTTAGCAAGAAGGAGCAGAACTGCTGTTTCACAGCTCATGGGCGCCTCTGACTCTGAGGGCCTACGAAGGGGCCTGGCGAGTGTTTCAAACATTCAGGGCAGAACACTAGATGGAGGTAAGTGGGCCTCTCACAGAGGAACAGTTGGGACTGTTCACCATGGAGCAATGGCAAAAAGGGACCTCCCATGCCACAATGGGGGTTTATCTTGCAGGGATTAGTGTTATCTGCAGCCTAAAAGGGTGGAATGACCTGACAAAATCACTGCTCAACAGGAGAATGATGCAGGGATGGGGCAGGTTGAAACATGGGCCAGGAGATAATAGGAGGCCAATAGGGGAGCAGTGGCTAATAAGGCTAAAAGAGGTGCTCCCTGTTATATGCAGATCAAAGGCCGAGGCCCAGCTATTTCACATGATTTATGTGATAATGTTTGCGGGGGCTATGAGAGTGAGTGAGGTGGTAGGCCATGGGAAAGAGGACAAGAAATGAGGTTTGGAATAGGACAATGTGAGTTGGGGGGTGAAAGAGATACGGATCAAGCTCAGGAGGTCAAAAACGGACCAAATAGGGCAAGGTTGCATGCTAACACTGAAAGGGCAATCAGAGATTGCCATATGCCCAGTGCAGGCTCTGTGGGCTTTCGCCACAGAGTAGGTGACCAGGACGAAAAAGCTATTTGTACAAGGTGATGGGAAAATGGTCACTGGCTATCAAGTCACAGCAGTGCTGAAAAAAGGAATGCAATTTCTGGGGGAGGACCCAGCTAATTATTCATCCCATTCCCTACGGATTGGGGCTGCCTTACAGTGGGCAGCAATGGGGGAACCCATGAAGGGCATTTTGGGAAAAGGGCGCTGGTGGTCAGCCAGTTATTAGAGATACATCAGAGCGTTGAAAGAAAAAAAAAAGAGAAAAAGAAAAAGTGTGGTATAGAAGGGAAATAAATGGAATTGTGGTGCTCCTACGGGGAGCACAGGTGAGGGGGCAAGTTGGGGGGAGAAAGGGAAGAGGCCAGGGGGATAATACAGTGAGGGTACTAAGAGTATGTGTAAATTAATTAATTTTCTTTGCACCCCATAGGTAGAGGGAAGATCATGGAAGTCTGGATCTGCAGCCATTCCTATATTTATTGGGCTGGAAAGAGAGCAGAGAAGAAAGCTGGGGGAAAGCAGCTGTACCAGGATGTAAGACAGTGTAGGTTGGTATGGCACGGCATATGGGGGATGAGATGGGCATAGCTCCTTCCCGCATTGAAGAAACTCAAAGAACATCGGCCCAGTCCAGACCTAATCATTATACATCTAGGGGGCAACGACCTGGCGGGCAGACCGTGGGTACACACATACTTACAGATAAAAAGGGACATAGTGGCAATACGACAGTGGTGGCCTCAGGTATGCCTCGCCTGGTCAGATATGATACCATGAAGGGTATGATGAAGACAGGAACACAGCCACAGGGTGGTGGAGAGGGCCAGGAAAAATATGAATAGAAGGGTGGGGACATTGATAAGGCAGATGGGGGTACAGGTGATACTGCGGGGGGGGGTAGAAGAATGGGTGGAGGACTTCTACAGGCCAGATGGTGTGCACCTGTCAGATTTAGCCATAGACATGTTCAACACAGAAACAATGGGTTTCATAGAGGAATGGAGAAAACAGGAAAAAGCTGGTATATAAAAAAAAAAGGAAGGGGAAGAAAGGATCGTCCATGAGGTAAGAGAGAGTGATACCTGAAGACTACTAGCCCCTTAAACACTTCCAGCCCTATTAGATATTTAGGCAGTCTTTCCATTTGTGTTTTATAAAATTACTGTTATGCTCCCACCCTGTGGTACCAGCTAGTGCTGTAAGGAATGTAAGGAAGGTTAGTGCAGCAGAAGCCATGTTCAGCCCTGGCCACCATAATGGTATGAGGAAAATGGTACATTAATACAAACCTTAACAAGTTGTCAGGTTGATCTGATAGTGTCCAATGCTAGCACATTCAGAGGTGTCTTATGGCCCTTGGTTCATGGGGCTGGCAAATGGCAGGGTTTCTTGCTGACCAAGAAAGGGAAGCATGCATCCCAAAGTGACCCCTATGTTGCCAAAGAAAAACTCTCCGGTAAATAGGGGGTAAGTACTAGAGATGGTTGTGGACAGGGCTGTGATGTGACAGGCCAGATGGGGCAGCTCTGGTTTTGAGGAATGAATAAAAAACAAACACAAAGCAAGAGCACAGTCAAGCAATTAAAGCTGCTGAACAGAAAAAGAAAGAAAGAAAGCTGGCAAGACTGAAGAGAAAATGAATCCAAGGTAAGAAGGGTGAACAGCCAAAGCTAAAAACTATGCTAAATGTGTGCATTAAACAACAGAAAGGAGGAAACAATCAAAGAAAGAAAAAAACAAATAATCACATGGGCAAAGCAGACATTCACATTTTTGTATTTTTAATATTTATATGTCAAATGTATGTATTTATAGCAATAGACTTGGTTTACACTGTTCCCAGCGGAGGCTGAGTTGTGCCAACAGTTTTGGCATAAGGAAAGGAGAGGAAATGTCAAAGTGAAGTAGGAAACAAATTAACTTTAAATTGAATATATAGGGGCTATGCAATGGGCGGACTCAAAAATACGCAATTTATCTTCAAGTGTGTGGGATCCAGATCATAACTCATGAGTGGCGGAGCCACAAGAGTTGTCAAAGTCATGCCCCCTCACAAGTGATGATAAATTGCCTATTTCCAGTAATGCTCTTGTCCTGTATATTGGATATATACAACAGCAGTTTGCAGGTTATAGCTTTTGAATCTGCAGTTTGATTGAAGATTTTGCTGTTTTTTCTTTGATTTTAACAGCTGGCTTCAGCACTGCACTAGGCATTGTGATGTCATTAGCAATGTGAAACGTGCTCTCTGAATGGTTCAGTATTCCACTTGTAAGCTCCCCCCCCGGTGTCTAGGGTAAGCCAGATGGTACAGAATGTGGAAGGGGGTGGCTGTACAGCCAGAAAACACAGTCCAGAAAATAAATATGCTCATTACCTGGTTCTTCAGAAGTTGTGAGATGACTTCGCATGCAGGTGGAGCAGGCACTTACTTCACTTCATTGGAAACGCTGCAGGGGGCAATGTTTGTTAAACAGGCAATAAGCATAAAACAGTCCTCATTAAGTAAACCCACTGTCTACATTGAAATCAAAAGTGCAAAAAAACTTGATTTAATGTAAACAAGTACATTTATAAACCACTCCATGGAGTACTGGGGGTGTTCAACAACGGTGGGAGCATTTCACAGGTAGAGAACCTGCAATTAATCTGCAGCAATCTTTTTCCAACAGATTGACTTTCTTTCATGCAACAATTCCCCTTGAGTCAAAAAGGCTACAATTCCTGACAGCAGCATTATTATTGTGAGCTGAAAAGGCTGCACTAGACTTGTACTTCAAACTTCGTAATGTTCCTTTCCATACTCCTTGCACTTTGCAAACTTTCCAACCACCAGCACACTTACTTAACTTCTCTCTCGGTCACTTAAATACTTAATCAGAGGTAGCAAACCAAGACATCATGAGATGTTTCTACTGCCCCAGTCCCATTTCTTGTCAGCCCTTCTTAAACCAGGAAGCCCTTTTAAAAGTAGGGGTTTCAGGTCTATGGTGGTGTTAACTTTTAAAACGAACAGTACCACTGAAAATCCTCCTGCCACAAAGTCACTGATGCCACATGCCTGCTCCAAGCATCCCAGGGAGTCTTGTATATCCTTGGCAATCCTGAAGACAAAAGGAACTTTCCACTTATGCAACAATTCAAGTTTAGGATTGCCTTCACCCAGGGGACCTGGCTGAAGTGCCACACGGAACACCCAGGCAGCCTGCCACCCTACCTGAGGTTCCAAACAGCCATTCCCCACACAGACTTCCTCATGCCTCCACAGGCTGCACTAGCTTGAGAGCCCCAAACACTGCAGCGGTGTTCAGTCTGGAAAAAGGGGATTGGCTGCCACCACTATCCCCCCAATGCTCCAGGTTGCTACCTCTGAATTGTGCTCCAGACCCCTTCTGCCATAACTGGCCCAGCCACAGACAACTTACAGGCTCTCAGGCTGCACTCATCCATGAGTGAGAGTGTAAACAACATGGATCCCCTCCAATGCCTACCCAAACCAAGATGCCAGAGATCGCTTGGCTGAATGCAACCTCTTTCTTACCTGGGCTCCAGCTCCAACATACTGCACCAGAGGGATCCCTTACCTTGCTCCAAGCTTGCTTCATTTCTCTCAATGACCCAAACCACAGCCATTCACCAAGTCTTCGAGGAAGGAGGGCCAGGGTGGTGAATGACCCACCCCGGTCTCACAGCAGCCCTCACAGCCAAACTTGCAGATGGAACCTTGACTCTCTCCTCTCCTCTTCTCTCTGCCTCCAATCCCCAATTTGGCACACAAACCCTCTATTTATACCGCTTATGGAAGGGGTCCCTTGCTGGCAGAAGGCAGGCCCACATCCCAGACCTGCAGGCACCATAATGTTCCCTACCTACTGTAACTACACCTAGCTACAGAAATTTAACTAGCAATCTCCTAAAGAGGTGCTTACACACTGTGACGACAGTAACCTTAAAAAATATCCGTTGTGACAGCAGTAACAATAATATGTTTTGCTAGTTGCTGTTACTGATGTCACTAGCTAAGATATCATTTTTATCTTGTAATTTTACCCACACCACACTCCCATTGTATATAATTTAATATTTAAGAAAGATGCCTGCTGGAAAGGTTGGAGAAGGTAGGATTGAGATTCAGGAAGGCTTTAGAGCAGAAAATAAACAGCAGTGATCCCCATGATTTTTTTTTTTATTTACTATGCTTTTTCTCCTGGACACTCAGGAGGCGTACATCAGCTAGAATCTTCACATCCAGCCTTGCCTCCCCTGCTTTCTCCAGAACTTACCTCCACCACCTTGTTCTTCTTGGCTTGCCCCCAAAGGCATGACTGTCAGATGGGGCACCAGTTACTCCAACATAGTCACAGTGTGGACAGCAGTGGATGCTTCAGGTGAGGGTGTGGGGCATGCAGTGTGGAAGCAGCATCTCACTGCTTCATCTGGGGTGATTCCTTTCTTTTTTCCCCAAGAATGCCTGCCTCTTAGTAACTGAAATGCAAAATGCTAACTTTTCTCCTGCCTATAGTCTTTATGCTAGGGCATACTGCTGTCAGCACTGAGGCTCCCATGGGCATACCTCTGTCCATACTGGATCCCCCAATTGTTCTGCTGCTCACAACTAGCGAAAACATCTCAGAAGTAACAGTTGGTAGTCATCTCGGAACTAGCGACCACCACATGGTGTGGTTCCAGGTGAATACAAGTAGGGAAACTAAACACTCCAAAACTAATGTCCTGGACTTTAAGAGGGTGGACTTTAATAAAATGAAGGAACGTCTTAAACAGAACCTTCTAGGCATTGTATGCGGGGGGAGGGGGTAGAGAAACACTAGATAAGGATCAAGATGGCTATAATTGAAGCCTCAAATCAGTGCCTAAAAAGAGTGAGTAAAATGAAAAGAAGGAGAAAACCACTTTGGTTTTCCAGGGAAGTGGCTGCCAAAATCTGAGATAAAAGGCAGCTTTTAAAAGGTACAGTATAGGATAGTATATGGCCTCCCATACACAACAAGGCAATTCTTCACCTGAGTGTTTTCTATGACAGCTGATGACCTCAAGAGGCTAAGCTCAAGAGGTCCCTCTGCCATCACAGAAAATACGAGGGGGAAGAGTTGCCGAGTTGTTTGGGAGGCCATACACTGTTCTACATGGTGTATGGTGTCCCAAAACAGGATAACTTACATTTTCTCAGCCAGCACCTACTGCCAGAGGGCTGCACACCTGGTCTCTTCAGCCCACCGGCCAGCTCGCACACAGGAGTCACGTACTACCCCTGTCCTATGAACGGTGCTGGTGGGGGTGGTTGCAGTGTAACATCCTCATTAACGTAGAATGAAAAGTCGTTCTGCATTAGTGAGGATGGCACTGCTGAAGCAGAATGACCTTTTGCAGTGTATGGATTTCCATACACAACTGCATTCCACCATACACTATAAGACACTAAAACTGATCAAGACAGGGATATGAATAGGATAGTGTATGGCCTCCCATACACAACAAGGCAATTCTTCACCTGAGTATTTTCTATGACATCTGATGACCTCAAGAGCGAAGCTCGAAAGGTCCCTCTGCTGTCATGCAAAACATGAGGGGGAAGTGTTGCCAAGTTGTTTGGGAAGCCTTACACTGTTCTATATATTATATGGTGCCCCAAAACAGAATCACTTAAATTTTTTAGCCAGCGTCTGCCACCGGAGACCTGCACTCCTGGTCTCTCCAGCCCACTGGCCAGCTCGCACGCAGGAGTTGGCAACCGCCTCCATCCCATGAATGGTGCTGGTGGGGGCAGTTGTAGTGTGATGTCCTCACTAATGCAGAATGAAAAGTCATTCTGCATTAGTGAGGATGCCATAACTGAAGCAGAATGACTTTTTGTGGGGTATGGATTTCCATGCACAACTGCATTCCACCATACACTATATACAAGGAGAAGTTGAGAGAAGCAGGGAGGACAATCAGACTCACAAAGGCATCAGCAGAGAAAAGGATAGCTAAAGGGGTAAAGAAGGGGGACATAGCCTTTTCTAGATATATCAGTAAAAGAAGAAGGAATGGAGGGAGTATAGTCAGAATAGCAAAGGAAACAGGGGAACACACGGAGGATGACAGGAAAAAACCTGAGTTACTAAATGGCTAATTTTGCTCAGTTTTTACTAAGGAATGAGATGATAGCAGACCCAAGCTAGAGGGGAACAGCACCAGTGGTAAGGAGGCAGACTCAGGACCATTCGCAAGAGAGAGAGTCCTAGAAGAACTAAGGAAAATCAAGGTAAACAAAGCAATGGGGCCTGATGAAATACACTCCATGATACTCAAGGAACTGAGGGAAGAGGTGGCAGAACCCCTGGCAGAACTCTTCAACCTATCTTTGAAACAGGGAGTTGTCCCAGAGGAGTGGAGAAGAGCCACTGTGGTCCCTCTTCATAAAAGTGGGAGTAGGAAAGTCACGGGTAACTACAGACAGGTAAGCCTCACATGGATTGTGGGCAAGATTATGGAAGCACTCCTCAAAGAAAGAATCATCTCCTATCTAGAGGAGAGTGCAACATTAGATGCTAGACAACATAGGTTTACAACGAGGAGATCATGCCAAACAAATTTAACAGACTTCTTCAACCTGGTATCCAAGATAGTGGACCAGGATGGAGCAGTGGATGTAATGTATTCCACACAGAACATTACTAAACAAGCTTACTAATGTAGGAGTGGGTCTGAAAGTAGTAAACTGGGTGCAAACCTGGCTGAGTGGAAGAACCTGGAGGGTACTAGTAAATAGCACACTATTGGAGGAAAGGAAGGAAGGTGACTAGTGGGATGCCTAAGGGGTCAGTATTAGGTCCTGTCCTATTTAACATCTTCATTAGTGACATAGCTGAAGGTTTAGAGGGTTAAGTGTGTCTGTTCGCAGATGACACAAAGATCAGTAACAGGGTAGACACTCCCGTGTGTGTGTGTGTGTGTGTGTGTGTGTGTGTGCAAAGGATGAAGTCTGACTTAAAGAAACTGAAACAATGGTCTGGAACTTGGCAACTGAATTTCAACATGAAAAATTGCAAGGTCATGCATCTGGGGAAGGGAAATCCAGAGGAGAAATACTTTATGGGAGGTGTGAGACTGGAGGCCACGAAGCAGGAGAGGGACCTGGGGGTAATTATTTTGGATGACCTTAAAACAAGCAAACAGTGTGAAAAGGTAGCACTTATGGCAAATAGGATGGTGGGTTGCTTAAGTAGGGGAATTTCCAGCAGGAAAAGGAAGGTGGTGCTCCTACGTTACAGATCTCTGGTGAGGCCACACCTGGAGTACTGTTTACAGTTCTGGCAACCACATGTCAAAAAAATCATAGATATATCAGAGAGAGAGTAGAGCACAGGGCAACTAAAATGATACAAGGGCTGCACGAGACATCATATGAAGACAGATTGAGGGCACTCAACATATATTCTCTCAAACAGAGGAGGGACGGGGGGACATGATAGAGACCTTCAAATACCTAAACTATAACAACAAAACTCAGGCACAAGACCTGTTCCTGTGTAGGAGTTACACAAAAACCCAGAGGGAATGATATGAAGATTGAGGGAGGAAAGATACGGGATAATGTGAAGAAGTTCTTCACAGAGAGAGAGTGGTGGACCCAGGAGGTGGAAAGGGTCAGGATGGTCAGAAATTTCAAACATGCATAGCATAAGTACAAAGGCAACATAGCACTCGGCACTAAATAGGGAAAGGGACTAGTTACTCTAGAATGGGCAGACAAGATGGATCGTAAGATCCCCTTCTGCCATCACTTTTCTATGTTTCTGTGTGCCATGACTCAATTTCTGGGAGGCCTCTGGCTACCTAATTCTACCCAGTAAACAGATTTCAAACATTACACACAGCACAGTTGCTGATGATGCAGTAGTTTTGTTCCTCTGGCTTAGAGTTTAACCATCCAGTCCCCTGGGGTTACTAGAATCCCATCAGTGTTAGATTAGGATGGTTGTAGGGAGTTGTTAAAAACTTCTTACAACATGACATCATTGTTTACTCAGCTAGCCTGAGTAGAGAATGGATTATGTCATTTAGAACTCTTGCAACAGCCTGAGCCACTTTGGAATCAGTTGCTCTGGGGCAGTTTAGAATGTTCAGACGGGAGTTTGAGGGAGAAAGAGAGAATCTGAGTGTGGGAGCTCTATGAGGAGGGAGGTTCTCAGTGTAGAGGTGCCTGCCAGCCTGTACTGCTGCTGGATGAAGGCCCTCTGGTCATTTTCACATCCTAGTGAATGAAATAGCAGCAGTGCAAATGAAGTGGTGGAGACTTGTTAATCCAGGACCCTAATAGGTCATGTCAGAGAAAGTAAAGTGGGACTGCAATTCTGTGGGTCCAAGGGGCAATCCTCTGAGGGATCAGAAGAGTGTCCAGCTGCCCAAAGAATAGACAAAGAGTGTCTTTTGTGTGAAGCAACGAAAAGCTACCAGAAAAGGGAAGAGAGTCCAGCATCCATGTCTGTAACAAAGGGACAAACAAAACCATGATACAGTGACATGGTACTGTCTCTTGAGGAAGTTGTCTAATGGTGTATGTGTCCAGTGATAATGCTAGAAGAAACCATTTCAGGGCCCCTTTATCACCACAAAAATTTGCTGAATGTGAAGTTTAAGATGTAGAGTCCTTTAGCAATTCGAGGGAATTGAAGGCTCCTTTTGTGTAACCTCAAAGGAATGGCAAAGGCTGATTGTGGCCAGGGTGAACAGACCCTCTTCTGAAACTCCAGTCAGGGCTAACTGGTTCACAGAAGGGCACAAGGTTACCATGCAGATGTTAACTAAGCCCATCAGGTCAGGAGGATGTAATGTTTTAAAGTGTGTGGCAACCCCGCGTAATAGACACTTCCGGGAAAAGGATGTCCTTGTGCAGAGGGAGGGATTGGTCATAGTTTGCAACAGAAAATAATGTCTAAAACCCAAGATTTTTGTTGTTCTGGAAAAGAAAAGAGTGTGATGACCTGCATGTACCAGTTTTCCAACCTGGGGGGATCACCCCTATTCTGCTTTTTACCATCGTGTGTGAATAAATTCATACTGTACAATCCCATCTCCAGTAGTGGGCATTCCATCTGTGCTTCCAAGTGTGAATTTGTTTATGGTCCCCTTCAGAAGATAGACACAGCATAGCCCTAGCACCTCTCTCCCAGAACTCAGTGTAAATATAAATGTTATGTTGTACCCTAACCCCCCGGCACTCTTAGAAGCTGTGCCAGGTATTTGCCCCAGTTCCAGGGGTGATACCTATTTTATGCCAGCTTGTGGTTTGTTGCCTTGTCTGTGTACAAGTTAGGGGGATCCTGGTTTGTTGCCTTGTCTGTGTATAAGTTAGGGAGGGTCCTGGTTTCAAGATGCTGCTCTTGGCCAGGGTAAGGGTTGCACAATCACATGTTCTGCAAGTCAGATGACTGAGACAGGTTTCTTCACAGTCAGCTGGAATCCTTAGTAGGTCATTAAAGACTACCAAGCTTGTTAAAGCAGCAGTATAACAAAACCGGGCAAACAATTTGACCCTACCTTTTTTCACTACATAAAATTCTAGGCATCTCCCAGTTTCATTTGGTAGTAAAATGTTGTAGTTCTACCAGTTTTCCTCAGGATTCATGATGAACCCAGGCTGACAAGAATTTGGAGTTAAAAAACTTTATAGAGTGGTGTTAATGTTACTGGCAACTAGTATGGGGGACAAGTTGGTTACCATCAGTTCAGCAAGTAAAGATGATGGATCCAGGGATCGAAAGGATCTAATCTGGATGAATTAAGGGAGAGTGGGCTTTTGATCAGTGAATCCTATGCAGGCGGTAGACCATGTGATGGTCACTAAGGGTGTCAGGGAGGGTTCCAATAGTCACAGTATGGTGGGGGTGAGAGGAGAGGATCCAGTCCAGTAGGGAGAGATTGTGGGTTTTAAGATTGAGTCTGGTGGGATCAGAAGTCAGTTGGGTAAGCTGGAGAGATTTTACGTTTTAGAATAATTTATGATGGGAGGATGAGAGCTAATTAAAATTGAAGTTACCTAGGATACAAACTTGCCAGGGGAGACATGGGAGATCAGGGTGGTGAGGAGGTCAATGACAGTGGGATGGGATATGCCAGGGCAGCAGTAGACTCCAGCAATGAATATTGGGACTGAGAACAGGAGGCAGAGTTTCAAGAGGAGCATCTCATAGGCAGAAGAGGAGACGGGCAGCACAGGTTCGAATTGGGTACAGGAGGAAAGTTAGATGGCCATACCTTCACCACTCTTAGTACAATCCTGCTGGATGATTGAAAAGCCAGGGATGGCTATGGCAGTATCTGAGATCTTGGGAGAGAACCAAGATTCTGAGATCACCAAGACATCAGGATTGAGGTTCACTGTTAGTGGTTGTAGAAGGTCGATTTGGAGGAGAATGCTGGAGATGTTGACATGGCTACTTTAAACACTTTGGGGAGTGTAGAGACAGTTGGCAGGGTGGGACTAGGGTTGAATTCAAAGCCACATACTAAAATGAGCAGCAAGGGGGCAAGGAGTTTAAGGGAGCCTATGAGACACTTGAGTGAAGTGGATGGAGAGGAGGGGGAGGAGGAGGAGTGAGAGAGAGGGAGGAGGGGGTGAAGGCCCTTGAGTGCATCAATGTGGATCCAGCTGTAAGGGAGGGGGCTGCACCCAGGAGGCCAGGGGGAGTGTCAGAGGGAGGAAGATAGTGAAAGAAAGGGTCAGAGATTAGGAGGTGAGAGAAGGAGAAGAAAGGGAAGGGAAAGTATGGGGGGAGGAGAGGGAGACTAGGAGGGGAGGAAAGCGAGGGTAACCAAGAGCATAATGGAGAGGTGGTAAGCAGTGGCCCTGATTAATTGAGCAGGTCTACTGAGACAGGTAAAAAAGTAGGTTGTACCTGGAAGTGAGGCTTGCAATGGGTTGGGTGAGGGTGTAATAAACTCAAGGAGAGGGAGGGGAATCTGATGGAGGGGAGTATAGGAGCTGCACTCAGATAAGGAGGAAATTTAAAAGTAAGGACTACACCAGGGGGTTGATGATACTACTACTACCGAGAAATGGGTATGTGAATTGGATCCACATAGGGAGAACAATATACAGTACATATAATTAAGGAAGGGAAGAACAGAGAGGCAATAGTTTAAAGCAGTAACGTTAACCCATAGCAGGCAGTATGATTCGAGCAGTAAATTAATTATAATAACTGTTTTCTATTTTTTAACATAGGAAAAGCTGGTTATAAGTCTGTCGTTATAACCAGCTGGTTATAATGACATTCTCTTTTCTAAGTAAAACTGAAGTTGCACAGGCACAAAAATAGAAACCAGAAATGATACAAAATGAAACATGGGTAGCCAGTTAAAACTTGGATTTTACACACACCCTCGGGGTGGGATGCCTTAATAAACCCCTTGAGCTTCACTCTCAAGATTTATGTGGCATCCCACCCCTCGGGGGTATGTAAAATCCTTGCTATAATGGGCTACCCATCCATTATTCTGTATATAATTAATGAATTGAGTAGTAAATTAATGAACAGTAAATTACTGGACTGGTTACTGAAACATAAATACAGCAAGAAAATTACACTAAACAGTAGTAGGAGAATAATAGCAGTACACTGAATGACTGGTTGCCTAGCCATGACTACAATGGGGAAGAAGCAGTAGCAGCAGCAGGCCGTATGAAATAAAGTAGAAAGGCAAATGGATGGCAACCTAAACAACAGAGGGATGAACCCTGAAAGGCTTGGAACACTCACTGAATCAGGTAGAGTGGTCAGCCACCAGTTACCTCTTTGGTTGAATCCCAGGCAGACTGCAGTGTAGAGGACTGATAGTAGTCTGCTGTTTAAGAGGGTGTAGTATTGCTGTGCCCACTCTCTGCATGAAGCCGCCCAGTTGGTAGAGAGGCAGGGAGCGAGACGCTGTGAGACAGTTGTGGTCTCAGGTAGGGCTACTCTTGCACTATCCAGGATGGGGGAGTGGACATATGGCATCCCCTCTCAGTCCCTAGGTGGGTGATACCCAACAGGGTTTAAGAGTCTGAGTGGCATGCAATGAAGTGAAGAGCAGCTTTGTTTAAAGTCAGAGTTCAAACTGCTGCTGTTGCTCGGCCCAGTCTCTGCAGGAAGCTGTTCAAGTTCAAGTTTATTGCAGGAAAAAACTCCATTGAGCAAGCTCATTCTCAAGGAGGTCCTGAGACATTTACACATACATATCAATATTACATAGATAGGTACAATTGAGTGTAAATAAACAAAGTGTATACATAGAATACATGAGATATAACATGGTAAGGTTCAACCTAGTAGTGCAGGGTCTGGCTGAGACGTATATTATGTCTAATGTGAAAGTAACAAAAAAAAAGCCTTATACCAATTAGGCATTTACATTCCTGGTTTGGTGAGTAAAAGGACAGTCAGTACACAAATAATTGGCTTGGAGTTAGGGGTAGGCATAGTGGCAGCTGCAGATATCTTTTATTTTAGAGACTGCTAGTGCTTTGTAGGAATTAATTGAGACAATGCTAGTTAGTTTCAGTATGGATTATAGACGGTTCCAGATGTTAAGAACGGCATATGAAACAGCTCATTGGCCAAATGTAGTACAAGTCCCAGGGACAGCTAATAGGAAAAAGTCAGATTTCCTTAGGGAGTATGCACTATGGGAGATGTGTATGACAGATGTTATTTAGACCAGTAGTTTGTGAAGAAGTATCTTAAGGGTCCAGATACTAGCATGGAGCAAGCGTCTGGTGACAAGTGAGGTCCAGCCAACCGCTGCATATAGATCACAGTGGTGGGTACGGTAAGTGGAGCTAGTGATGAATCATAGGTGGTAGAGAACATCCAGTTTAGTTAGGCTTGAGATTGGGAGAGGAGATATAAATTATATCCCCATACTGAAGTAAGGGAAGGAATGTGGCTTGGACAAGTCTGGTTTGGGTCGCGAGAGTGAAGAGAGACCTATTTCTAAAAAAGAATCCCAACCGTGCTTTAAGCCTCTTAGATAAGTCCTCAATATGGTCACTGAAAGATAGCTTGTTGTCTATCCACATGCCTAGATATATAAATTTAGGTACGACTTCCAAGGGTTCTCCCAGGGAGGTAACAATAAAGTCCTTTGGGGGGGGGCTGGTAGAGTGCCAAGGGAAGTATGCTGTGAGAAAATCATTGCCTTAGATTTTTTAGCATTTAGAAGAAGCTTGGCTTTTATGAGATTGCTTTCTAGCTGACCAAAGTCAGCTTGCAGCACTTCACTAACTTCTGATAAGGTTCTGCCTGTGGTGTACAATGCTGTATCATCCGCGAAGAAATGTATGCTGGATTTCGTTATGTAGGTATCAAGATCATTGATATACAGGAAAAAAAGGATCAGCCTAGGATGGAGCCTTGGGGGACCCCTGACAATCGGGAGGGGGGCAGATAGTAGGTTATCAGCTTTGACTTTTTGTATCCTTCCAGAAAGATAACTGTTAAACCACTGCGCAGTAGGCAGAGTAGCACCTAGATTGGTGAGGCAGGTAATTAGAAGGGGATAGTCAACAGTATCAGAAGCTTTACTGAGGTCTAGAAAGACTGCCCCAGTAACCTTCTTAGGATCCATAGTAGAAATCCAGTCATTAGAGACTTAAGCCAATGCTTAAATGATGCTATGATTAGACCTGAAGCCAAATTGTGCTGGGTTTAGGAGTGAGTGCAATTCAAGGTGATTTTTTAGTTAGTTGTAGATCAGTTTTTCCAGAGCTTTGGAAAGAACAGGCAAAATGGATATAGGCCTGTAGTTGTTTAAATCACAAGGGTCTCCTGATTTGAAGAGAGGAAGAATGTGGGGAGATTTCCAGCAGGATGAAACTGTGGCAAAAGTGATGGAGAGATTGAAAATATGGAGGATAGGAGCTGTCAGATGGGTAAAGCCTAGTCTCAAGAAGACTGGTTCAAGGCCATCGTCCCCTGCACTTTTCCTGGTATCAAGGCTGAGGAGTAAGTCTTCAACTTCTTTATAACTAAACAAGCGCAGCTGAAAGGGATGGGGTGGGGAAGTAGATGCGGCGGCTGGGCTAGTATTGCTATTCACGTGGCTAGCATACGGTAAGGAGTGAAAAGCTAATCTGGCCGTGGCAAAGTGTAGGTTATGTTCTTCAAGGATTTGTGGTTTGTTTTCCACCACCCTGTCTTTGGTAAGAATCTTGTTAGGTATAGAGGGAGCCACAGGATGGCCTTCAATGGATCTCAGTGTCCTCCAGATTTTTTGGGAGCTCCCTTTGGCCTGCTCCAGGGTGGAAATGTAATAGTTTGCTTTAGAAGCATGTATGTTTTTAACACAAGTGTTCCTGGCAGTTCTAAAGGCCTGCCAGTCTGCCGGGTTCTTTGAATGCCTAGCCCAGGCCCAAAGCTTATCTCTACTGGTAAGTGCTGCCTTGAGATCTGAGGTAAACCAAGGATGTCAGGACATACGTACCCTTACTTTAATAAGAGGGGCATGCTTGTTTCTCAGGATGGTAAGGTTATCATTAAGGACTGAAACAGCTTCATCAGTAGTTTTGGCAAGATACAGATCTTGCCATTTGATATTACCCAAGTCGGATAGAAAGTTTAATATACTGAATTTACGAAAGGATCCTTTGGTTCTGAGTTTAGGCTGCTGGTGGGTTTTAGTTTGGGATCTTATACATACAATGACACTGTGGTCGCTCATATCATTATGGAAAACTGCAGAGTGAGAGATTTTGTGGGGATGTGTAGTTAAAATAACATCTAAGAGTGAGCTATTGTCAGAGTTAGAAGTATTATTCTTTGTGGATTCAGTGACTATCTGTGAGAGGCCCCGCTCATCACAGATAGATTTAAGGCAGTGAGATTTTGCAGTGAGCCAATCTATGTTGAAGTCCCCTAGGATTATTGTTTCTGTGTTGGCCGACCAGGATGGCTCGAGCAAAGATCAGTGGCATACCTTAAGGCTGGTTCCAACTCCTTGGAGCTAGAATTTGGCCACAGGTGGTGCAGTGGGTCTGGCGGTGCCCATGGTGGCATTTGAAGCTGTCCACCCATCTCGAGGAGCGCCTAAATACACCTACAGACAATTGGGAAATCGGGGGCGGGAAGCTGGTGGCAGACCACCAGCGGGAGGTAGGGCTCGTTTAACTTAACAAAAGAAGTAGTTAAAAGGCAAGGGAAGGGCCAGCCAAGTGAGATGGGCAATTTAGAAGCAGAGACACAAGTAAATTAGCTGGGGGGCAGGAAGGGAGGGAATACACTGAAGTAACAGAGGCAGTGTTTATAGTGTTGTTAGGGGAGTAGGCGAAAGTTAGCTAGGGATAAGGAGATAGGTGAGAGAAAGCATGGTGAAAGCTGAACAGAACCAGTTCCTATCTGAGTAATTCAAGTTAAACAGTTGTGAAGTAAAAACATTTTACACTATAAATGAGAAATAGGCAATCGCAATGTTCTCCCTTAACAGTGCAGGTCAAGGCAACTCAAGGCTTTTCTAGTGAGTTTTTAAAATAAACATAGGACATCTACAACAATTAGACAAAAATTTAAGCAGTACTTAGACAGGAGAGCGGATATTCAGGCCAGGAGAGTGGCCATAATTCAAGCCAGAAGTCCCTATTTAAGTCTATGGCAAAGGCGCTCCAATTGCAGTGCAATGGGATAGCAGGCGGTCCAATCAGAATCTGCCTGTGAATGTGCTTCACCAATTGAGTTAAGCTGACCAGGATGGCTCGAGCAAAGATCAGCGGGCATACCTTACGGCTGGATCCAACTCCCTGGAGCTAGAATTCGGCCACAGGTGGTGCAGTGGGTCGGGTGGTGGCTGTGGAGTTGTTTGAAGCTGTCTGATTGGCGGTAGGAGAGCTAGGGCATGGAGGAGTTGAAAGACCATCACAGTCTCAGGCAGAGCTACTGTTGTGACATCCAGGAGTGGAGAGAGGGTGGAAAGCATCCCATCTCAGCCCCTTAGTACAGCGATGCCCAGCAGTGCTTAGGAGTCTGAATAGCATGCAGTGAAGTGAAGTGAAGAGCGGCTTTGTTTAAAGTCAGAGGGCTCAATTTTCAAAGGAGTTTGAATGCCTCAAGTCCCGGGTGCACTGAGCACACAGCGCATGGGGCTTGTGGCAGTCTCTGGATGGCAATCGTGATTCTTGATCCCATGCGCCACAAGCCCCGAGTTATACCAGCTTTTGATGGTCTAACTTTGGGAACCTTTTTACAGGGTTTGTGCCAAATATTTGGTGCAAGCCACCATAAAGGGGGTAAAGGGTGGAAAATGCACATGACCTTTGTGAATTGGCACATGGTGTGACCAATGTTCCCTCTAATTGTTTGACTCTGTGGGAGGAAATCTCATGTGCGTGTTAAAGAGCCCCTGACAGCATTAAGAAAACTTTGGAGAAAGTAAGATTTATATTCAACTCCATCCCATTTTTTTATTACTTCATATATTTTCAGTAAATAATAACACATTTTCTTTATTACTGAAAAAAGTTGAATGAAAACAAGATTCCTATGCCCTAGAATATGTGTACTCTGGCTGCTTCTCTGCACATGACATCACAATCCCTTGTTTATGGCATCATAATTATCTCCACAGCAACATATTTTGATGTCATGAACAGAATTAGGATATCAGGTGTATGCAACCAGCCAGAGCTAACAGAGCAGAGATACTGAATTCATGCAAATACCCTTAGTAATAAGGAAATAAGGGTAAGAATTTCAGAATAAAATATGAAATATAAGCTGCATTTATGCCTGAATGATAATTTTTTTTTTAAAGTTATCTCAGTTGTCAACTGTCAGGAGCTCTTTGAAATTTCAGAATTCAGATCATTCCCTATGCTTTTTAAAAGGTCTTTAAAACCATGCTCAGAAATGCAGTGAGATGCACCCATTTAAAACTTGACATAAACACAAATAATTTCTTGCTTGTCTGTCTGTAGTTCTTGGCATGGATACGAATTTAAAAAACAAACAAAGATAATTTTCTATGGACAGACAGTCTCAAAAAGAAACTATGTCAAAGTCATCCTCCCCCACCATTTGTAGAGCAGCCTTCCTCATAACATTTGTTCAACTGTGAAAGGCATCCTTAACATCAAAGCTGGCCCCTGCAAAAATTTACAACCTAATACAGGAGGAAATAAGAGCAGCGAGGAACACAGACACACTTCATTTAATACTGCTATAGACAGAAGCAGAATGTATTGGAATTCTGGACTGATATGTCAGTCCATGGAAAAGCAAGGGTTAAGCACAGTGTGTTTTTTTATCTGCATATCACTGCTATTATAGCTTCTTTGATCTGATTGGCTATTTCTTTTTATATGTTTGGCCACATAAGTGTGCATCTTAGGGAGAACATAGGGTGTGACAATGTGTTTGGGGATGTGCAGCGTTTGACGCAGGGCTTATAAAGGCCTTGCATCAAACTTCGAGAACTGAGCCCTGAGTTCCCACTGCTGCTGCTCCACCAACTTTTTGCAGGAAGGCACCCAATTGGTGATAGGCAGGGGGCAGAGCAGCTGGTAGACCACTGAGGTCTCAGAAGGAGCTATACTGTACTTGTGGTGTCCAGAATCCCTCTCAATCCTCAGTGTAATGATACCCAACAGGGCTTAGGAATCCAAGGATGTGGTGGCTCCAGCTGCATGGTGAGATCAACTCTTCCGGTGTGAAAGTATGCAGTATGTGGCAAGCATTATTCAACTGTGACATCATAGAGCTATACTGTATAACCGAGGTCCCGTCTGCCTGTACTGGTGGTTGTTCAGGTGGACGTTAAAGATCCTATGGCACTTCTCGAAAAGAGTAGGGGAATATGTTTATTCAAAAACTTCAAAGCAAAAATATACAGAAAGATATTACATCATACAAAATCATACGGAAGCATCATGGCTCACAAAAAGGAAAGAAGGAAAAATAATAAAAGAAAAATCACAATTCTTTTGAAAAGAAAAATTCCTTCCCCCCATTTCCAAAACTATAAGCAAAAAAAGACAAATATGCAAATTATACGATGAGTTAATCTACAAAGAAAAAGTAAACACAGGTAGGTATGTTATCATACCTTAGTACCTCAGGACATATTCACAGTCATATTTCTCCAGACCTACTGAGCCTTAAGCATACAACAGAGAACACCTCTACTAGAAGAGCAGGGAAAAATAAGACAAAAATAGTAAAGAAAATCCAGAATCCAGGACTGCAGAAGAAATCAAAATGAAAAAGTTAAGGTATAGGAACGTCCGTATCCGCAATCCATGGCAAGTTCCTCCATTTCTGTAGTAAAATATGAAAGGTATGTAGTTTAGATTCATTTTGGTATACAGTATATGATGAAGTTCTACTGTTACTTTTTGTAAAAGTTCCACATGAGCTATAACCTTCTGCTACAATGTAAAAAGACGACAATTCCAAATATACCACTTGAAAGCAAAAAATACAACATATAAAGTACCCCATCCCATTTAGACCAATGCAAAGTATAAAATCCATATATGAGAGTTTCATAAGATATGGTTGAAAAAACAGGTGCATGCCAAACACCAGCAACATATGACCAAAATGACAGAATATAGGGGCAAGAAAAATATAAATGATGCATAGTCTCAAGCTGCTGAGAACAACCTGCATGAGAACAATTACGTTCTTCTAATTGCTTGTGATGGTGATTTCCCTTTACATTGAGTTTCTCATGACAACACAACCAGGTTATATTTCGGTATTTAGGAATGATGCGCTTCTCAACCAAAAGGGACTGTAATGCCAAGAGATATGGAGCAGGACATTTAGGAAGAATTATTACTTCAGAAAAATGAGAATTTATCACTGATTGATAAACAAATTTCTTAGATGTAGAGACAATCCCAGCACTAATGACTTGCCACTGTCACAGTTTTACAAAAACCTCACGAATGTAAGGTGCTGCCATAGGATTAGCATTTAAATGATGATTGGAGCCAGCAGTCCATTCCTCAAACCATGGACCTACTGATTATCTAAAAAGACCCATCAATAGCTTAGGAACAGTTTTTAATAATGGGGTAAAGTTAGAATAAAAAAATTGACAACAATAAAACAAAAGAGGATTCATCATATTAAGACCTCCCTCTGAAATTGGTAAATACGAGATATTTCTTTTTAAGAGGATTAAGGCGACTACTGCACATGGCCTGAAAAAAATTACTAAAAAGAGCAGCCTTACGCTGCTTAGGTAGGGGGAAAACATTGCACAAAAACAAATAAAGAGGCAATAAATATGTACGAATCATATAAATACGCTTGGATTTGCTCAATTGCCATTTATTCCAATTTTGAACCATGCCTTTACCCTTATTAAGCAGAATATCCCAGTTATAAATAGCCAGCTCAGGGGACCCAAAAAATTCCCTAAAATCTGTATAGGCTCCACTGAAAAACTTATACCTGAAATATAGTCCTGGGTCAGAAGGGTAACCCCTAATTCATAACCCACATACTTCAACTTGTTTAATGAGGTGCCAGAAATAGTCCCAAAGAAATCACGTAAGTAAACAACCCTTTGTATAGATGAAACTGTAGAGGTACAGATACAAATATCATCCAGATAAGCTAAAGAAGAAAAAGGAAGAGAAACACCAGTAACAGTGTTGGGAGCAATCATAAGATTTAAATAACATAATAAAGGGTCAATACTGAATACATACAGCAAAGGACTAATAGGGCAACCTTGTTTCACTCCATGTTTTACTTGAAGGAGTGGCCCAAGGCATCCATTAACTAAAGGAGAAACTGTATCATGCCGATAGATTTTTTTGTAATTATGCAATAAAAGGGGAAGGGATTCCATAATGCTCAAGAGTGAGCCACAAATAATCATGATTTACTGAATTAAATGCCCATTTTTGATCAAGTGACATAATGAAATTTGAGTGGTCCATAGTGTGAGATCTATCAAATATTTCTCTTAAAAATAACAACTGATCAGTGATCGTGCATCCTGGAACAGCACAAGATTGTGCTGGGGAAATTAGAAACCGAGCTACTGTCAAAAGACGCATATTTAGCATTTTCATAAGTATTTTTAAGTCTACATTAAGGAGAGTAATCAGCCTCCAATTAGAAAGTTCCATTTTGTCTCCTTTCTTATGCAAAAAAATAAGAATTCCTCCCACCATATCTAAAGGAAAATCCAAACATGATAACAAAAAATTAAAAACATCTGAAAGTTCCTGAGAAAAATCCACACTCACCAGCTTATAAAGCTCTGATGTTAGGCCAACCCTCCCGGAAGCCTTAAGAGTTTGTAGGGATGTAATTGCACTAGTCACCTGCTGTGGAGAAATAGGATCAGCCAAATGTTGGAGAGTAGAGGAAGGACAATTAGGGACTATAATTTGTTGCAAAAAGGCCTTCGCAGCTTCTTTATCAACAGAGTGTGCCAGAAAAAGTGACTGGGTATGGTGGGATATTTCTGACATTATTTCCAAGTGGGAGTTCTTTAAGAGACCATCCTGTCCCTATGCTCCCTCAAAAACTTTCTTTCTCACCCTGTCTGTACAACTAAGGAAGGGACATAGTTTTGAAAAGGTATCCTGTGTACCATATTGCTGTTGGAATTTAAAGTATGTGATTGGGCCATATGAAAAGGCAACATTTTATCCTTTATCAGTTTGATCTGGGTGGAGAAATCATGTTTGGTTGTTTGTGCTAAAGACATCACTCTTTGTAATTGTTGCCTATTCTGTAAATAAGACAAATAAACTTGTTCTCTTGAGGCTTTCCCCAATAATTTCAAAAGTGCCATCAGAGCCTGTTTAGTGTTGAACTACCAATATAAAGGGTCATTATACATAACATAAAGATATTTTCTGGCAGAAAAGAAATAACACAATTGCTGTAATGTGTCCTGGTGGGTCAAAAGATCAGAATTCAATCACCAAATACCATTCCCCATTGTCAAAGCACAGTCCGAGCCCACAGTAATTCACAATGCGCAATCATCAGAGAATTCAACTGGGATAATTGCAACAGAATGTATAGGTAGTGATTTATTAAGAAAGAAAAAATCAATCCTAGCGAGCTAACATACCTTGACAAAATGTGAGAACTGTTTTTTTTTGAAGCCTAGCATATGCATCACTTAGATTTGCCATTTGCACCACAGCTGTCAAACAGGACATATCACAAAACTGATTTGTGATGGTAGTACCCCTACCCCGATCCTTATATGTCATACCACAATTAAAATTGCCACCCCAAACAATATGGTGTGGAGTATGGAGGTGAGGCTGTATAGCACAAAATAATTCTACTCTGGTAGCCTATGTCTGAGGGGCATAAACATTAATCAATCGAAAACAAATACCTTACAACAAGACATCCAATATTAGAACCCGTCCGGGTACTAAATCAATGAGCTTCAAAACAGTAACAGTAGTATTATTAAATAAAATAGCCATCCCAGTACAGGGTTCCAAACCCAAAGACCAATAAGACACACCAGAATACCACCATTTTGCTGCATAAGAGAGCTCAGTCATAGTGTGTAACCATGCATCTTGCAAAAAGAAAACAGTACATTCAGTAGATTTTAAGAATGAAAAAATAGCAGCCTGTCTCACCTTATTCTTGACACTATTTACATTAAGTGAACAGAAATGTAAGGACAGAGTCATTCCTAAAAGTTAAAGAAAGTTAGCCCTCATGGAGGCTTGCGCCTATATTTTTTCCCTTTCGTTTGCCCTGGGGTGACCACATGGGGATGAAAGGGTTGTTCTTCTTCAGGCTCCATATCTGATTGTCCTCCTGGAATTTCTAACCCTAGTTGGGAGGAATGAGACTCAGCATCTGAGATGTCTTGCACAAGTAACAGAGCATGAAGTCTATTTGTAGTGGAGTAGTGGAAAGTTTCAGGACTTTTGAAGCAGGTTGAAGGTTGTATGAGTGCCTTCTGGTTACCCTGGGCTGAAAGAGTAACTCCTGAGGGGCTAAAGGAGGGGGCATAGAGACAGCATCAGGCAGAGGCTCAGAAGGGGGGGTGGAGGTATGGTTTGAGTAACTCAGAAATTACTTCTCTTTTATCTGGGACAACCTCAGCCCTGGATGGGGGGTAGGGAAGGGGTGGGTCAGGAAAGGGCATGGCCCTAACAGGGTCAACAGATCGAGAGGAAGGAACAGAGATAGGGGGAGGCAAGTCTAGTCTGGAGGAATGAGATCTTTGTGTAATAGCTATCATTAATCTCTGTTCCTCTGAATCATGGGGATCCGGTTGCCTATGTGCTGCTGCATGGCAGGTAGCATAGGAGTGGCCATGCCTATCACACAGAGTATAAACAGCTACATTTTTGCATTGTGTGTTAGTATGTCCAAAAGAATTGCAAAGCAAACAACGTAGCTAGTCACAAACACTGCTAATGTGACCTGGTTTGCCACACCTGTAACATGTCTTAGGCTGCCCAGCATAAAAGAGTACACCCCTGCCCCTACCCAAAAACACAATTAGGAAGATGCTGTAACCCATTCTCGGAGGAACGTAAAATCACCCTGATTTTCCAGCCTCCAGTCCAAATATCTTCTGTGTCGCCTCCGGATGCCCCAGTACTGTACAATGTTGCTTTAACCAAAATTGGAGGTCAGTGACACTCACTCCCTTATTCCTAAAAAGGACTGTAACAGTTTTTTTATGAGCTGGTTTAGTCAATGGTATTACTTCAAAAGGTGATCATAAAGGAGTATGTCTAACTTTATGATAAGCATCCCAAAATTTAGCCAAACCACCACTCAATTTAAAACTTATATCAAAAAGCTTTTCACCCGAGACATGAATTAATGCATACATCTCAGAAGAAGAAAAATGCAAACTATCCTTCAGCAAACATCTAGCTACAAATTTACGATCTGGGAAGACTTCCATACCCCCCTTATAGATAAATCTAACAGCATTATGCCATTTAGCAGAGAAGATGGGAGTCCTAAAAAAAGAAGCATAGGTGCAAGAGGTGTTACATGGATTTTCTGTAGATGGGCCTAATGGTGGGTCTTCAAGGTCATCCACAGACAAATGTGTGTCTAAATGTTCCATAGAAGAAGTGGGAGAAATCCTAGAAGAGGAGTCATCATTGGCTGGAGTGGGAACATCCGAGATAGCAGTGTCTAGCTTAAGGATAGGGTTCTGTGTCAACAATAAGTCCGAAGGTAATATTAATGGAGAATCATGAAGTGTCACCTTATCATGTATAGTTATAACAGTAGACGTAGGTTTAGAAGCTGTAGGAGATGAAATATTTGTAGAGACAGTAGAAACATTGTGTGTGGGGGAGCCTGACTGACCCGTTTTGCCCATACAGACCCCCGGTATCTTTATGGGGGAAAACTCAGAGATCCAACATCCAGTATCAGGGAGCTTTGCCCATCCAGCAACTTTCAGGGTAGAATCTACAGACCAAGAGGCTTCTGCCTCTTCAACCTGGTCTGCACAAGAAGAGGTCTGTTTTTGTGAGTGTTTGACAGCGCTTTTTATAACGCGTATTTCCGTAGTCACAGCAAACAAAAAGACTGTGGCTTTATCTTGATCAGTAGGAGTAACAGAAAAAATGGTACTCACAGCTGGTGTTGGAGTGCACTTATCAAGAGGCAATGAAGCAAAATCTACACCCTTAACAACAGGAGTATCTGCAAACACTGTACATGTGGCAGCCTCCATTTCACAGGAGAGCTCAGCTGCCATCAAAGCCGCTGAAATAGTTTTCTTCGTTTTGGTAAACTTCGCTTCTTCGGAAGCCAAAAAAAGTAGAAGTTCCTCCAGATCCTGTTCTGAAATATCCATAAGTTCATCCAACTTGTTCTTTTGTAGATCCATAGTGCACAAATCTCCACTCAGTCCAGACTGTATAACAGGAAAACTCACCACAGTGTCTGCTTGTTTCTTAAATGTAAGATCTCCAGTCTCAGGCAAAGCCTCTAGTTCTGCCGGTGCTTCAAAAAAAACTTCTGGTTCCAAAGTATCCACCTCAAGAGGAGAAGACAATTCCTCAGCCTTCAGCACAACCTGCAGCATCGTTGTCCGCTCACCAACTGAGCCAGCCATTCCAACAGTCAGAGGTTCCCCCTACTGACGAGTAGGGGAATTTCCCTGGTGTCCTGGCCAAATTTCCCCCATTTACTAAAAATACCACCAACAGCTTGGTCTGGTTCAATTTCAGTTAGTTACCATCTGTATCCCCCCTGTCTCTCCCTGGAAAAGGGACTTCTAGTCTCAGTGGGCCTACCAGGTCAACAAAATTCAATAAATAAGAAAGTATACTGTAGATGTGGATTTGTTCCATCTTCTAGCACTGTAAGGGGAACTGAACGAGCTGTCAGAATGTTTTCAATAAAACAAATAAGATTTTTAAGTAAAAATATTTTTGTTTCTTTCTTACAGTATATTTATGAAGGATTTATGGTAAGTTTACACGGCAGTGAGACAAAGCTATTTCGCAGGACTGGGTTTAGACCAAATGCAACTCCAAGTAAAAATGCCTCCATTTGCAACCCCCACCACCCCTCTTCCCTTCTGCCCAACCCCACATACAAAAAGAGTTGGAAAAAAACCCAACACTGGCTGTTTTGGCTTACCATTACATACAAAGACACTGCAGAATGGATGGCTTTCAGAACCTCAAGAAATGATGTAAGACTTTTCAGAGCAGCCAAAACCAATTACTATGTGGAAGCCCTAGAGCATGCCAAAGGTAATTCAGCTAAAATTTGGCAGATAATCCAAACTGTCAAAGGTCATTGAATCCCCCCTTTGAAGCCGGCCCAACGATGCTAAGGGTTGAGGCACTGGATGCCACACCTTGCACCATGCTGGTGACCTGGGTTCGAGAATGAGCCCAGGCCACTTGGGGTCAGCAGAGGATAGAGGGGATTGAGCATCCAGAGGACTGCTCTCCTCTCTTGGGAAGAGAGGGATTGCCATTCCACTCATCCATCTCCCTCTGGTGGTGGCCAGAGGAGATGTGGGTCAGGAGGCACATTGCTGACATACACCATTGGCGGGGAGAGGAAGGAGAAAAAGTGGTGGCAAATGGAGCTGGCTAGCTCCATAATGGCTCACCTGTGCCTGTTCTGGCTACTGAGTATCTGGATTTCGCTCTGGGGGTGGGGGAAAGCTGGCACCCCTTTAACTCGGCCCTGTCATGGGGGAATCTGTGGGGGATTATAAGGGACATTGGTCAGGGAATGGAGAGCCAGAACCTCCTGCAAGGCTCCCAGGTGCAAAAACAAATAACAGAAAAAAAGAACCCTGCCTTCAATCCCCATCAAAATTGCAGCCCTGGTACCATTATCTCTGATCAAGGCATCATCCGAGAAACATGAAATTCACACTTCATGACAGCAGGTCTAGCATTTGACTCCTCTCCAGCTGCCATGCTTGTTGATTGTGTTACACCTAAGGATATTCCCTTGGATTGGATGATCCATGACTCTTTCTGTCTCTTACCGGTAACATTTAAGCAAGTCAAGGGCCTCTTAAAAAGTTGGACATAAAAGCTGGACCAGTGGCACTGAGGGTTGAGGCACTGGATGCCACACCTTGCACCCTGCTGGTGACCCGGGTTCAGGAACGGACTCGGGTCATTTGGGGTAGGCCGGGGAGACAAAGATTGAGCGTCCAGAGGACTGCTCTGGTTCCTCAGGGAGGGGGGGTTTGTGCTGTATCTGTCAGCACAACAAGAGAGGTTTTCCTCAAACCCAGGTTGCTTAGCTGCCTCCACAGAGGAGGAGAAGACATCTGCTGCACCCATTGCATGAGTGCAGGGGAGAAAAACAGGAAAAAAATGGGACCTGGGTGGACCCATGATGGCCCCAATGTGCCGGAGGATGTACCCTTCCAATGGGGAGGGGGGTCATAGCCCCTGACGGGTCCATTGAAGTGGTGACAAATAATGTCATGATAAAAAAAAAAGAAGTTGGACACAAGAAAAAGTTCTGGTGCAGATGGAATCAAGTCCACATTGCTAAAATTATGGTACCATCTCCTAACTGTCCCCACATAATGCATATTTTTACTCTATCAATCTCCTCTGGAACAGTTTCCTCTTGCTGGAAATAACCTTCATACTCCCTTTGCTTAAATCGGGTGACCCATGCAACTTCAACAATTATAGACCTATTTCTATCCTCCCGGTTCTGTCTAAACTCTTGGAAAAATTAGAACATAGCCATCTAAAAGAACATCTTGAAAACTCCAACTTATTCAACCCACTACAATCAGGCTTCAGGAAAAATCACCGCACTGTTTCAGCATTAGCCAAAGTAACAAACTACTGGTTCACCGCCCTAGATATCAAACAACCCATAGGAGCTGTCTTCCTAGGCCTAAGTAAGGCATTTGACACAGTCAACCATAGTCTTCTGCTTGATAAACTTAAAGAGCATGGAATGAACAACTGCACTGCTCTGTGAGCTGATTCTCCAGCTATCTGTCAGGTAGACTCCAATGGATTCAAGCCAACGAGCCCCTCTCCTGTTCCCTACTGCTTGCAAGAGAGATACTCCAGGGTTCCATTTTAGGACTGTTGTTGTTCTCAATAAACATCAACTCCCTAGGTAATAATATCCATAACTCCAAACTAGTTTTTTGCAGATGACACCATACTGTACAGTACATATCAAAACCCTCCTTGACAGACATGGGCATTGAGCTGCAATCAGACTTTAACCAACTACAGCACAACCTTCTCAGTTCCAAACTATTACTGAATGCCAAGAAAACCAAGGCAATGCACAGTACTTCCCCCCCCCACATCTATCAGCCTCCTTATGTAAGCAAGCCACACTGCCACCTACTACAACCCTCTTAGGTGACTCACTGAAGGTAGTGGAAATTTTCAAATACTTAGGAATTTTATTGGACAGCAAACTATCTTTTGCTGTCCATATCAAATAATCCCTCACTAAAAAACTAAAAGAGAAACCTTTTTTTTCTACAGGAATAAATCCTTATTCCCAGAAAGTATTAGGAAAAGGCTAGTACAAGCCACCTTCAGAAGCTATGTTTTAACAGCACTCCTCATAGGAAAGCAGCTAGTAGCTTGCAGGTATTGTAAGCGTTGCAGCGACTATAAGGGGCTGCATTTTTTCTTGAAATAGCTTACATTGAGTCACCTATTCCTCTGCATAAACTGCATCTTCAGGTAAGCCTCAGTGGGAATTCAAGTAACTCGAGTATCATTAATACCACAGAGACCCAATCTTGTTCCTGACTCTGAGGAGAGCAACCACAGAGAACTAATATTATGACAGTTAAGCCAGAGGTGAGCCTATGAGAGGTTTTTATTAGTGTGTACCACTTTCTTCTTATATAAAATGCCTTACATGAAGAAGGTCATTGTGAGCTACAGCCCATGGCTCTAGAGATCTAAACAGTCTAAGTGACTTAAGCAGCTGAGAACAGGTAGAATCTAATGAGTTTACAGCACCCAGTAAAGGTGCAGAGGTTGAAAGGTGGAAAGAATTTTGTTACTCAACTGTACCAGCCAAGAGGGAGACGAATTTAAAGCCAGATAAGACCTATTCTTTCTCCATCATCTGATTGCTGTGATTTAGAATCCTGGGACTCTGCTATATTACCTTTTAAAGTGTTATCTTATGCATTATTTTATCACCGGTGATCCGGGTTCTTGGGACTCTAGTGCAATATTTTTAGTGTAATGTCCTAGTACAAAACTGTAGTGCTATATTTTGTACAATTTCTGCAATATTTATGTTATATTAGTGTAGCACTTTAGTGCTTGATTGTATACACTTTTAAGCTACCGTAGTTGTATTTTAAACATATTGATATGTTAGATTTATTACTTTATTTTTCAAGGTGATCTGGCTTATTATTTATTGGCACATCCTAGTTAATTTTCTAGTTGTCAGGCCCATTGGGCTTAACAAGTATCTAGCAAGTATGAGCTTCTGACTCCCTATCACCCTGTGCGACCACTCCGCTCGACCAATGAGGGGTTACTGGAGATTCCGAGGGCGACTTTAAAATCTGCTGGGGCCCTTGCCTTTATGTTAGCAACCCCGCTCCTTTGGAATTCTCTACCCTGTCAGATTAGGAAGTGCACGACTGTGGGGAGCTTTAAACAGGCCCTAAAAATCATTTCTTTGGATAAAAGCATATGGTAGTGGTGACTGTTGATCTATACTATATATTTTATATGATGATGATTTTGTTTTAACTGCATCAATTGTTTTAACGGTACTGTGCCTTGGCATTTGAAAGGCACATTATAAATAAAGTATTATTATTAATAATTATCATGCCAGTACATGCTAAACGTTAATCTGTACCAGCATCATTGAATTTAACTCCCCCTCCTCTAAGAAATGGGAGGGTAAAGGCCCAAAAAAGAGCAAGAGGTGTAAAAAAAAAAGAAGAAGAAAATGAAGTGCTTGGTAAAGCACTTGATAAAAAAGATAGTAAGCCTAATAAAATAAGGAATGCTAATAAAGAAAAGATAAGGTAACTAAACAAGGGCAGGTTCCAGTATACTTTAGTTGCAAAAATAAACATAGCAATGTCCAAGATGGCAATCTTACTCGAACTTCAACACCTAAAAGTGGGGAGAATTAACCAGTGTACAAAGGATATAGGTTTACAGAAGGTTGTATATCCCTGTGTTGATAGTCACACAAGAGAGGTAGTAACAGATAAGGGAGAAGAAAAACCCCTTGATATACAAGAGGTTTATGTAAACACCCAATGCAATGACTTAGACACTGGAAAAGTAAATAATTTCCCAAGAGAAACCAAGAAATTCACAGACCAAGAGTTTAGAGAAAATGAACTTAGTAAAATTCTATCTCAACTATAACATACTATTTTAGGGCTAAAAGGGCTACACATTTCAAATAAAAGAGGTGAAAGGCAAAGAGATGAATGGGAGGGGATAATGTATATAATGTACCATCAAAATATGATATTTTATTAGATGCAGAGGATTTGGATCTAACACCTAGAATGAGTTTTTAAAATCATACAAATAATTCAATTTACAATACACACCAGTTATGTAATACAGAACTGATTACTAAGGATTTGACAAACTCGTTAAAAGATCAGTATTTAGCAAATGTATTGATTTTTGAGCAATTGACTTTAATAAAAAAAAAGACATGAGTATTTTAAAGGGAATATGCATAGAAAGTAAAATTACACTAGATGCACTTAAAGATAAACCTAAGCACAGGAGCAATGAGACCCAATATTCTGGAAATACAGATGAAAATAGCAATTCGAATTTAGAAAGTAATCTGGAACTGATTATGTTACCTACCCCTAGAAGGAGAAATGACAGTATAAGTGAGGAACTAAAAAGGGTCAATCCATCATTATGGATAAAATGAGAAGATCAATAGAAGATCAAAGGAACAAGGACAAAAAAGAAAACTCATGAAACTGTGTGTCCTGAAAGCCCATGCACCTTAAATTAACAGGACAAGGTAGAGGCCCCATGAGTAGGGAGTAAAGATATAGTGAGTGAAGTGGAAAAAGTCTCAACTGGAAAAAAGCATACAAAAGCAAGTAAAAGCAAACAAAAGACAGCCCAGAGGAAAGGGAACAAGTAGAATGTAGATAAAGCTAAGGAAAAGAAAAACAGTAATAGCAAAAAGAGTAAAGACAAGTGTAAAAGTACTGAAGAAAATAAGATATTGCCAATACCAGTTGAGAATGAAATAGGTAAGAAGGAAGCTGTAGCAAATGTAGTGGATAGAATAGGGAACCACCAGACCACAGAAATTAGAGGAACAAATAACAAAGAAAGCCCACCATCTATCACAAAAGGCAGCATGGGAAGGAAAGGTGTGGATATGGGGGATAACATTCTTAGTACAGATTTTAAGAGGTTTATGGATAAACAAAGAAAACATTACACTATTTCACTATTCAATGTTGATTTAATTCCCAATGAATCTGAAGACCCACTGAATAGAAACATTAAGACAATATTAAATGCTATCCTTTGGGAAGAGCAAAACCTAGCTTTTTTCTAAATATCACAAGACCAATCATCTAAGAAAAATGGGTATTGATGGTAACAAAACATTACCACATTGTCAAAGCAATAGAATACAACAAAGAGAAGCTATATAAAATGGGGATAAAATGTGGAGAGATAAACGTCTTGAAAAAAATTCATTCCAGATTTTTTGGGAACAAAAGGAGAGGGAGATATTAGAAATTTGAGGCAGTTATCCATATTTGGATTAACTAAATTTATAATGAAACTGCTAGTAATCTAAAGTATAAATTGGGAGACTTAACTGAATCCACACTAAAAATCCCATATATTGGTAAACAAATAAGAGCAATTAGATGGGAAGCCAATGAGCAGATTTCCTTTTGAATAGAAGGGGACATCTGATATAAAAAATTATTATATGAACAAGGTAAGCTGGATCATTGAGAATTTATATTTATGATCATGTTGATGTGGACAAGGAAAAGAAGCATATTGAAGAAAAACCCGAATGGGTAAAAATGTTAGAATCAGTAAATAAATTCACAGTCCTAGAAGACCAACCAGCTAACTGACAATCACTGGGGGAGTCTATGGATGATAGGTGCACACACTTTAACCCCAATGTTTTGTCTTGGAATATCTCAGGAATTAAAAATAAATGGGCCAATAAGGATTTCTTGAAGTAGATTACACAATTTAATTTTATAAACCTCCAAGAAACATGGACAGAAGACACAATCCATCTAGATGGGTATAAAGCATATAAACATGCTAGAAGAAAAAGAAAGTATGAGAGGTATGTAAGTGGATTATGTACACTTTATAAAGTGAATACAAGATATGGAACCAGAGAAATTACACTCCATAATAATAATATATTGGGTGTTGAAATGCGTGCACCTGAACTAGATCTGGTGATGTTAAATGTGGATTTACCCCAAATACTAAAAATGGGCTAAGATCTAAAACCACAGAAGCTCTTGAAAAATTCCTAGAGGAAGATGTGAACACTCATCCCACTGGAGGGTATATTATTGTAGGAGATTTCAACACCAGGATGGGTAACTGTGCTAAGCGGTGTAAGGATGTTGCAGATATACTTGTAATTAATGCTCATTTGATATATGAGAGAAATGAACTAGATAAAAATAGTAACTCAAAGGGGAAGCATTTCAGCAATGTAATGTTAAATAGAAGTGTTATGTTAATTAACAGAAGAACTAAGCATTATACAGAGGGAGCATATACATATTTGTGTACAAATGATAATTCAACTATAGACTTAATTTGGATAAGTTTGAGTATTATTGATAGTTATAATGATCTAAGAATTGGTAACAGAGAGGAAAGCAAGCATCTGCCACTGGAGCTGAAATTAGCCTTACTGCAAGATGAAAAGGATCTATTACATGTTACATTAACACATAAAAATAAAAATTAAGTTAAGTTTAAAAAAGGCATAGGATGGGACCTAATTAACAGTACAGAATATGGGTAATTACTAAATTGTGGTCGGTTGACCATCCATGGCACTCCAGACCTTACATCATGTGTTTTAGTCCAACTGATAGGCTATTATGTACTTGACCCTAGGATCAGATTTCTAGTAAATTGAGGTCCCAGAAGCTTCTGTTCTCCAGTTCAATCTGTACATCTGATCAGGCAACAAGCACACTAGGAGCCCTTGCTGTTCTACTTGGGAAGATAGGCCCAATTTCTTGTTGAGTGTAACAGATTTTAGGTTTTGGTTTGCATAATGAGCCTTTTGGGATTGTTACTGTTTATTCAGTCGGGGGAACCTCTAGGTTTTCTATATGCAGCTCCCCCGATGCTTCAGCAGATGGTGCTGCTGTAATCTAGAAAGAAAGAAAGAAAGAAAGAAAGAAAGAAAGAAAGAAAGAAAGAGAAAAAAGTTTGTCAGAAGTTACTGAATTGGCCAGATCTTGCTGGCAGAAAAAGGAGACACTGGAATAGCTCATTAGTTCAATAGCAGGGGTTTTGGATCACCATATTGAGTATGTTACAGTTTATTGATAAAAGAAAAAATGATAACTATGTAAGATCCTAGATTGCCAGGTGGTGACGTCCGAGATCAGGAGGTAGCAATGTCCACTGTGCAGTTCATGACCTGCGCTGCTGTTTTTTCTAGTAGCAGTTTGAAGAGTTATTGAAAATTGTGGCTTGCATGGCAATATTTCTAGGTTCTGACTCATTAGAGCACTTAGGTTTCTACCGACTGCATGTCCTTCAGGCCTCGGTGCAACAACGTGGCGCTCCCCCCCTTCACTTTTCAATGCCATTGCTCTGAGCCCTCGGCGATGACCTCTTAGGTCCTACTTCAGGGAGCAAACAAGGCATTTTCCTTTTCACTGCATAGCGAATTCCGTTCCTCCCTCCTGATTCTGCAGCCTATTGTGAAGAACGCTAGGCCTACACCATAAGGTCTAACCTAGGCTGCGGCCTGCATGCCAGCATCATCTGCAGTTCAGCCCAATATCTGACAATTGAATCTTTCCCACAGAACTCTCCCCCATTAAAGAAGTCAGGGGGCAGCATTTTTAAGGGGAGCGTGCAATTCGATCAAAAGGCAATATTATGCCATTTAGCAGCCTTCAGCCACAGCTCTCCAGTGTCCACAGCTCTCCCCTCCCAAGTGGAGACTGGCCACATAGCAAGGGGCATCTTCGGCCCCATCTAGAAATAAAAAGGGGACATTGTATGCTCCCAGTCACCCTCAAGGCAGGCTCCTCTCTAAGCGGCTGGCCTAACTGGGCAGACTTCTGGCATAACAGGGGGAATTTCAGACAAGGGAGGCACCTTTTTAAGAGTGAGGGCATTAGTTTCTGGTACTAGTTATCCTCTGGCAGGCCCCTCACTCAGTGGCAGGCCTAGTTAGGTGCCTCTACTAAGCCCGCCCCCTTGCTCTCTGTCGCAGTACACACTTTGGGGTCCCTCTCTACAGCGACCACCTTAGCCACCTCCCTTGGATCCCTCCCTGCAGTGACCCAGTTTCACATCACTTGGGCCCCTCCCTACAGTGGCCCATCTAGGCACAATGATTTCTAAAGAGAGTTGGATCTTTATGCTACCCATCATCACATCCCTTGGGCCCCTACCTGCAGTGGCCCATCTGGACATGATGTTTTCAAGGGGTTGGATCCTTAAGCAAGATAGCGAATCGCAACATTATCTAGGGGGCTTACACTTGGAGTGCCACTGCAACCCTCTCCTAACGCTCCCCCCCCTTCTATCTTTTGCAGATGGTCAAGGCAAAGAAGTGTATGTCCTGCAGCATTACCCTGATGCCTCACAACTCGGGTCCACTCTGCCTCGTCTGCCTCCATGACAACAATGAGCTATCCCTGGAGCAGTCTCCAGTCTTGGACTCTGACAATCCAGATCCCAGCCAGCGGCTCTTGGATGGACCAAGGGGCTATTCTCCTTCAGAACCAGCAGTCCATGATGGAGAGTCAGCAGAACTTTATGTTCAAAATCATGGAACGATTAGAGTCCCTGACACAGCACAAGGCCCCACCCACACCATTGCCAAAGCCAGAAAATTCAGGGAGGGCCACAGGGGACCGTACGGATACAGTTGTACCCCTCCCAGACAACCCAAATCCTGATTTCGGACACAACAACAGAGACAAGGGACTACCAGATGAGGAGGATGGGGCAGCATCTGATGATGAGGAAGCAGAGCAACAACCAGCACCATCCCTCATCTCTAAGCTAGGCCCTTTGACATGATTCCAGGCCTGATGAGAATGGTCAAGGCCACTATGGGGTTCGAAGTCGGGAAAAACAGGACAGAATCAAAGCTAGGCCCCATGATTCAGCAAAGGGCGATCTCCAAGGAGACATTCCCTGTGTGCCCAGTGATTGATGACATTTTTAACAAAGAGTGGCAATCTACAGAACCTGGCAGAATGTCAGACAACAGGAATCTGGACCACATGTATCCAATCCAAGAAGACAAATCCTCCAGCTGGTGCACAGCCCCACGATTGACCCACAGGTAGCTGTTCTCAGCAAGAAAATAGTACTACCATGCGGCACCATATCCTTGAAGGACTGCACAGATAAGAAGGTGGAAGATATGTTGAAAAAAGTGTTTGAAATTGAGGGAACAGCAACCAAAGCAGCCACTACAGCCATTTATACTACACAGGTCCAAATTCGCTGGCTCGACGAGCTCCTTGAGCAAGCAAACCCCACCACCAGAAAGGCAGAACTTTTAGAGTGCACTCTGGATGCTGCAAAGTACCTGGCAGACATGGCGGTGAACACTCTTAAACTGAACACCAGGGCTACGGCCTTAACTAACCATGCCAGGAGAGCATTGTGGCTTAAACTTTGGGAGGCCGACAGCGAATCCAAGATACTGTTGAAGAACTTACCAATGAGTGGTAAACATGTCTTCAGGGAGGGACTGCAAGAATTCCTAAAACAGAAGGAGGAAGGCAAGTAACTCCTCCAGAACAAAAACAGGTCCACATACCTCCCCTCCAGCAAATGGAGGTTCAGGGGGGGCAAATTCCAACAGACACGCAGGGACAATCCTTACCAGAACAACTCCTTTCGAGGCAGAGGAACACAAGGAGGGTACTGCTGTCTCTTCAACCACAGTTATCAATCATCCTCTTTCAGAGGACGAGGATCAAAGTACGGAGGCAGAGGAAGAGGGAACAGAGGAAAACAACAATGACTACGTTTTCAGTTCTTTGTCCACATGGGCACGATGCCCACTGGTGGGCATGAAGTTGATGCTCTTCAGACAACAGTGGTACAACACAACCTCAGACAGATGGGTTCTAGAGGTGGTGTCAAGGGGGATACTCCATAGAACTGTCTCAGTCTCTAGTTCCACACAGATTCATAAGTTCCCCCATCACCAAAAAGAGGGCCTCCATGCATCAGGTTCAGCAAATCCTGTTGGATCTGATGCAGAACAGAGCTATCCAGATTGTCCTCCCTCATGAGCAGGAACAGGGAGTGTACTCCATTTTCTTCCCCGTGCCCAAGAAAATGGGGGAACTCTGCCCCATTCTGGATCTCAAACACCTCAATCAACATGTAATTTCCAGGAGGTTCAAAATGGAGACATTAAAATTGACCCCCCACAGTGTCTGGGAAGGTGACTACCTCACCTCCATAGCTCTAAAGGATGCTTACCTCCACATTCCAATCAGGTCAAAACACAGGCAATGCCTCTGTTTCCACACCCTGGGGCCAGCATTTCCAATATCAGGCCCCTCCATTCAGCCTTTCCTTGGCTCCAAGGGTATTCACCAAAGTGTCAGTAGTTCTGGTGGCCAGGTTCTGAGAACAAGGAGTAGACATTATTCCCTACCTGGACAACTGGCTGACATGGGCTTGGTCCAGGGATCGGTCACATCAGAACACCCAATTGGTACTATGGGCACTTGAAGAGCATGGCTGGGTAGTGAACAAGCCCAAAAGCCATCTGGCACCCACACAAATGGGTAGAACACCTAGGAGCAGATATCAACTTTTCCCAAGGGTGGGCAAAACTGTCCCTGAAGAGGGAGGAATACCTAATAGCCCTATCATGATGGCTGAAAGCTTCCAGCTGGCTGACCATTGGCCAAATAGCCCAGTTACTAGGTTGCATGGCATCTGGCATCAACCTGATTCCATGGGCCAGGTGGCACATGAGACCCCTACAGAATTACGTACTGACCCAGGGGTCTCTAAATGAACAAAACCTGCAGGTCAGAATACCACTACCACCCACAGTGAGACAGTCCCTAGCCTGGTGGATGGTGCACTCAAATCTCACACGAGGGGTTCCACTTGAGGCAATGTACAACTCCTCCATCAAGATAGACACCAGTCTGCTAGGTTGGGGACCGTGCTTGGGCTCCCTATCCACCCAGGGCCAATGGACAGCCTCAGAAGCAAGGCTGTCCATCAACATAGTAGAAATGAGAGAAGTGTTTCATGCTGTCAGAGCCTTCGGGTCATCTATCACTGGCCAGTCAATATTGATCCACTCAGACAACCAGGTCACAGTGGCCTACATCGCAAAATGGGGGCACCAGCAGCAGAGCTATGCAGTGAGAGGCCCAGACCAACCTTTTGCACATCAGCGCTGTCCATCTAGTGCGCAACCTCAACTTATGAGCAGATTGGCTCATCCAACAGCAGATGCACCCAGGGGAGTGGCACCACCACCCCAACCTGTTTCAGTTGGTACAGGAGACATGGGAACCCATATTGATGGGTCTCATGGCCACAGCGGAAAACATGCAGGTCAACAGGTTCTTTTTGAGGTACAGGGAACCCCACTAGCAGTGAATTGATGCCCTGTCTTGGCCCTGGTCTCTGGATCGGGCTTATGTGTATCCTCCCATTCCCCTACTTCCCCGAGTGCTAGCCAAAATACAGAAATCACGAAGATCCACCATCCTGCTGGCACCTTATTGGACACAGAGGGCCTGGTTTGCCATGATACTGGCTATGGCTCTGGACAAACGCAGGCTACCCTACCAGCTGGACATGCTGACACAGGGACCCGTGGCCCATCCTGCACAAGGGATGTTGAAACTCACTGCCTGGCTCCTGAGAGGAACAGACTGACATGAGCTGGTTACCATGAGTCAATAATCTCTACCATGCTGCAATCCAGGCGGTCCTCCACCACCACCACTACTTACAGCAAGCAGTGGTCAGTTTTCGCAAGGTGGTGCAAAGAAAAAGGTAAAGAACTAGAGCATGTGGGCATGTCTACCATTCTTCTATTCTTACAGCAGGGAGTAGACAAGGGGCTAGCCCACTTTTTGCTCAGGGTACAACTGTCCGCCATCGGAGCAGCCATTGGGCCCATAGGTGGGTATAGCCCAGGGGCTCACTCAGATACAATATGATTTCTGAAAGCAGTGAAGGTACTATAACCCAGGGTTAGGCCTTCCATTGCCCCCCTGGGATCTGTCACTAGTTTTAGAGTTCCCTCAGCGCAGCCCCATTCAAGCTATTACATGAGTTGAATCTGTTCTGGGTGGGTCTCAAGACTTGTTTCTTAGTGGCCATTTGCTCCACCAGGAGGATCAATGAACTGGGGGCCCTTTCATGCAAAGAGCCCTACACTGTATTCACACCTCAAGGGGAAAAACTGCGCATGGTCCCAGCCTTCCAACCGAAGGTCGCATCGACGTTCCACAGAGAACAACCTATAGAATTGCCAACCTTTTCAGAAAATCTGCACCTGGGTGACAAACTGATCCCACATCACTTAGACATGGGGGCCACTCTAGCCTCATACATCACTAGAACACAGCCCTTGCGCAAGACAGAAAGATTGTTCATTGTCACAAAAAGGTCAACGGCAGGGTAGGGCAGCCTCCAAGACTACCATCGCTAGCTGGCTCAAGAGAACTATTTAGGAGGCCTACAAAGCAAAGCATCTCATGCCCCTTGAGGGTATTAAGGCTCATTCTACAAGAGCAGTGTCCACCTCCTGGGCAGAAAGGGCTAACGTGTCAACATAGGACATCTACAAAGGTGGCCACCTGGACTTCCATCCATACGTTTGCCAGACACTATAGACTGGACCTCTTATACAAGCTACAGTCCACCTTTGTCACTCAGGTTCTCAGTGGCAGCCAGTTCTTCCTCTCACTCATAGACCACTCTAGGGTACAGTACTTCTGCTTATCTACCCATGATGTAAGGTCTGGAGTGCCATGGATGGTCAACCAATCACAATGGGTGTTTACTCACCTGGTAAAGGTGATTGTGTTGATTGACATCCATGGCACTCCACAGCCCTCCTAATAGAGTGCTCAGAGTGACAAGGAATATGTTAAGCAGATACAATATTGACAGCGGGGGATTCACAGACATTGCTAAGGGCATTCAGGATGCCCATCGTTGACCCGCTAGGCGGTCGAGTTTAGATTGTATTAATAGGCAAATAAAGAAGGCTCTCTTGGCCACCCACATAAATGCATTCAAGCTGTGTCCTGTGTTATAAGAATCTTTTTGTTTGGGGGGTATTTGGTGGTATCACTAACCTTGATTTCAGCTATGGAAGATTCAAACTGGAGAACAGGGGCTTCTGGGACCTGGATATGCTAGAAATCTGATCCTAGGGTCAAGTGCATCATAGCTTATCAGGTGGGCTAAAGCCCATGATGTAAGGTCGGGAGTGCCATGGATGTCAACCAACATAATCACCTTTACCAGGTGAGTAAACACCCATTACAAGGGAATCATAAATAAGATGGATGCATATATTGAATCAAATAGGGAATCAGAAAATATAACTGCACTTGATGATATAATAAGAGGTGGCCAATATAATAAAGAAAGAATCTAAAATAAATAGGTGTGCCCTGGTACAATAAAGAATGTCAGATAGCTAAGAGAAAATTAAATAACCAAGCAAGAGTGACAAAAACATACCCGACTAGAGAAAATAAATCAAAGTTACAAGAGGTAAGAAAAGCACATTATAAGATCTCTACAAAACAGAGATCATTATAGAGAGAAAGTATGGCTCAAATTAGAAAAGGCAATATCTTCAAAGAACAATAAGAAATGTTGGTCAATTACTAATAATGGGGTAGCAAATTAAATGAATAATATTGAAAATGGTATTGAACCATCCCAATGGATGCAGCATTTTAAAAACATATTCTTCAATGAAAAGATAGGTGTATCCATTAACTTAAATATAATGGAATGGACCCCACTAGAAAAAGAAAGAGATTGTGCTGAAATAGATATAGCTATCACAGTATTTACGAAACATAAAGCACAAGGGCAGTGGTAATAAATACCTGGGACAAATGGAGATTAATCTTAAAAAAAAAAGTTATTTAATTATATTAACAAAACTGGTTCCATCCCAGATTCATGGAGAATGTCAATAATTGTCCCCTTATTTAAAAACAGGTGATAGATCTGACCCCATGTGTTATAGGCCAATAAGTTTAATCTATACTTCACAAAGAATCTTCACAAGATTATTAAATATTAGAATTCTTCAGTGGGTTCAGGAAAACAAATTAATATATGAAGCACAGGCAGGATTCCTACCACAGCAATCAACAGTAGCCTGTGATGAGGGAGACTGCTATTGAGCACTTTCAAAAAGGGCAACTCAAGAACAGCGCCATCTACTCAGGGTTACTGGACAGGGAGGGTGACTGGATAGGGGGCAGAGAATATAGTGACGGGATGTCGCTATATGTACACATGTGCAGGGGGGATGCGAGCACACCATGCAATGGGGAGAAGGGGAGGGAGGGAGGGTTTGTGAGGCATACTGCAGTGGTGGGCTGCTGAGCTGGCCCTGTGGCGTGGTGGGTTGGTGGTAGGCTAGGGTTGTGACGGTGCTGGGTTCAGTTCTGGGCATGTGTTCCTTTTGTTGCACTGGCTGGTAAATTTGTTTTTCTGCTTTTGCACCCTACCAACATGCAACTTCCTGGAGCTGAGAATCCTTTAGTAGGGGGATGTGGGGGGCGCAGCCCCCACATAAAAAAACCCCACAAGTATCCGGTGCTGTTTTGCTGAGCACTGTGAGTGCTACATCGCTAGAATTGATTTTCAGCAATGTACACTCACCTTAACGGTGATCGCCTTTCCGCGATCGCCGTTGTGACATAGAACCCATTCAACTATAGATAAATGTTTTATATAAGTATATTTAATCCATAAATAGACCAAAGTTAAAAAGCAGAAATTCTACTCTGTATGCATTGATCTCAATCAGCTTTTGACAGTATCAATAGACAATTATTATGGCAAACATTACATAACACTGGAATGGATAAGGCTATGCTGGGACATTTAATCATGTTATATAGAAATAATATGTTGCAGATATGATACAATAATAAAGGGGACATGACTGACAAAATCCAAAATAATAGAGGAGTTAGGCAAGGATGTGTGTTGCCACCAATTTTATTTAATCTCTTTATTAACACAATTTTAATTCAATTGTATAAGGAGGAATTTCACATGCCAAAAATTGGAAATAGAGGGTGCCTATATTTAGCCTTTGCTGACAATGTGGTACTGATGTGTACCTGCATGTTGGGAATTAAAAGGCCTGTTATTGAATTTCAGGATAAATGTAAAGAGGGAGACCTTATGAAAAACTACAAAAAAAAACAAACTACTGATTTTTGGCCACAATAATAAAAAGAGATAACCTATAAGAGTTCAAAATGAAATAACTGAACAGGTCTCAGAATTTAAATATGTGGGTATGATAATGACTAATAATTTATCTTGGAAAGTGCACATCAAAGACATAGAAACAAAGTCTAACAATTGTATCCCAGCAATTACTAACTTCACCTATACATAAGGGGGGAACTCACTGGAGTGTTGCATTAGGGCCATTAATGCTAAAATTAGGTCCCAGATATATATGGCTGTGAAATTTGGGGAGTGGATAGCATGAATAATATGGAAAGACTAATCAATGCCTTCCATAAAAAAAATCATGGGGTTATTTCAGGGGGTGCCTACAGCTTTACTACATGCCAAATTGGGATAACCCCCACTAAAAAGTCTAATCCAACAGAGAGTGGCCACATATTGAATCAAAGTGTTTAACATGGCGTGTGAAAGATTACCTTGAATGTGTCCTCATGAAGCTATAGACTATCGAAGCAGAAGTATAGTCTTCCCCTCAATAAAAATTGTTGAAAACATAATAAAACCACATGGTCTATTACACTGTATAACAGACATATTAATTAAGCCTATTGTAGAGATACAGTGTTACATCAAAAATAGAATAAAAGATATAGCACAACAAAATTATTTAGAATTATGTGCAAATTACAAAATTAGCAAACGGTTTGCACAAAATAAAAAGGTATTTCAATTTGAAAAATAATTAATGTAAATTAAGTATCCAAAGAGAAGACAGATATTACTAAAATATCATTTTGAATGTTACAAGAGTCAGAGTATGGAGGCAATTATCAGAGGGGGTGAAACCAGTTCCAGGGGCAGGTGTCCATGCAATGTGGGTGAGGACAATATCAAACATATATTGCTTGTGTGCCTCTTATATGAAGATACAAGGAAAAAGATTTTAGGAGAGATAATAGGGCAGCTATACTCAACGATGGATGAAATAGTGAAATATTTATTAAATTCACACTCTGTACAAATTCTTGAGAAGGTAGTAACATTCTTAAAATGGGTGGATAGACAGAAATAACATTTAAGAACATGAAATGTTGCCAGGTAATAAAAACAGATGAATTAATGATACATGTGGTTGATCTTATGTTAATTAATGTCTGTAGAAGTAAAAGTGGCACCAAAAAGGACAAATATATTTATTGCTATGTTTGTATTAATGCTGTGTATTTGTATGTAATTGTCTGTAATTTGAGTATGCATACGTGCTTATTTATTTTGTAAAGACATAACTTGTCATCAATAAACTTTCTACCTACCACCTTCATTCCACTTATTGACTATGCATACATTATTTATAATAGCAGTACAGCATCCAACCTACATTAACTGGATCTCCTCTACCACTGTGCCTTATGCTTTATAATTATAGCTAAAGCACCTTATAGAAACCTTCACTGTGCCCTTTATTCTGCATTGGGCTGGACATCCCTTGCCACAAGAAAGACGCTCCATGTTAGTGCCTGGGCCTTGAAAATGCGGTTGAACAAACTGCCACTGTACATTACTTGTTTTTTTCATAGATCGCACAGCTGCTACTCCCTAAGAAAAAACACTTTCATCTTACTAGATGTGCCCAAACTGCACAGGTTCCACAGCAGAGCTGCAGTCAGTCATGACATGCCAACCACCTGGAACAAAATACAACACACACATAAACTCACAGAATTGGTCTCTGTACATTTTTTTAAATCCCTATTTAGCAAAACACTTAAGAAATCCTGTCAATGCCATAATGATTAGCATTTCCCCTCTATGGTTCTACTAAATCAATAAGCACTGCCCCACCTCCCAATCATCCTACCACCCATCCTCCCCTCTATGGCCTCCAGTTCCTTTCATATCCCTCCATGTTTAGGCATAGCTTTTCTCCTGCAGCCATTGTTTTAACTATGTCTCCTTCCTTGTGATACTTGTATTGTGTCATGCATATATATGGTACTCCGTATTGTCATTGTTTATCCCCTTATTGTCCAAACTGTTTATGTCAATTTAAGTAAAACTATTGTACTATGCAAATTATTGTACTCTGTTTTGATATTGCTTATCTCCTAATTGCCTGATCTGTGTTATACCAATTGTATTTTATTGTATTCTTATATGTTGTCCTACTAGGACCTCCTTGTAAGTGAGCATGCTCAATGGAGTTTTCCTGCAATAAACTTGAACTTGAACAATACAAGCTTACACATTATTGTAATACTATACAGAAGCAACTATTGTCATCTCTAGTGGCCTCATGGAGCATCAGCAGTCTTGCATACTCTGAGTTCCCACACCCCAAACACACACACACACACACACACGTATACAAAGTGTATTGTCTCAGGATGTAAATGAACTGGTGGACACTGAAGTACCACCCTATGGTGAAAAGGAGTACTGGGTAGTGAATCAACAATTGCCTATATTGAGGATGAAGGCCATGTCCAATCGGGGGAACTTTCCAACTTTATGGAGAATATGGGTGCTATCCAGAGTACAGATGGAGATGAGGATGAATTCTATACAGAGAACAGATGGGGGCGAGGATGAAAAGCTCATTACAAGGTTCAGCCCTAGATTGAGATTTGTTCCACGGATGAACCCCACAGTGGGGGGGTTTCCTCAAAGCTTCTGAGCAGGATTTCCAGGGACTGTTGGATAAGGAATGTATGCCCAGCATGGTAAATATTTCAAAAGAGGAATTTGAGACCCTGAAGCCACTTGAATCTAACATTCAGTTACCATCAAGCCCACTTATAAGGTGGACAATGTGGAGATCCAAGGCAGGGAGGAATATATGACTGTAATTAAACACCAATTAGTTGAGTTGCAGAATAAGCCCATTTACACATTTCCTGGGAGAGATCCAATTTGACTATAATTCATTCTCCATTTTTTGATTACTAGTGGCTTCAAAGATCATTTAGTGATTTCTACTCTTACCATAATTAATTTATTTTATGATTTTTAGTGGCTGCAAAGTTTACTCTGTGATTACTACTTGTTTTCCAGTTATAAACCTGTTCTCCAACTCGGTAGCAGCTAGGGGGTTACCAGTTTAAATTGTCTTGGAATCTTATCCCTGGATGACAGCCAGGGAGATCACTCCTCCCCTTTTTTCTAGTCTTTCTACTAAAGACTTAACCATTTGTGTTTTGTTATTTGTGTTTTTAAATCACTAGCCTATACCTGCATATTATCAACAGCATTTATTTTGATTTCATGTTTTGCTTGTCAATTTTAAAATGTTACATTGCCATGTTCTGATTCTTTTCTATGTATAAGTTATTTATTATTTTGAGTTGTAATTTCTATTTTTCCTCATCATCTCAGTACTCACATAGGCAGTTACCTCATGATGGAATGCTAATCTCCACACCTCTGTGTTGCATAAAAACGTAGACGTTGATGGCAGATAAGGACCGCAATGCCCATCCAGTCTGCCCATTTCTTTTTCTAAATTATGAATGTGCCATTGGCCTTTGCTCTGTCAATGGCCTACCTATTCATACTCATCTGTATTGCTCCCTTATACCTGTCCCATGCCTGTTTGAAGCACTGCACTGTATTCATATCCACCACTTCCTGAGGTAGGCTGTTCCATGTATCCACCACCCTTTCTGTGAAAAAGAACTTCCTTACATTACCCCTTAATCGGCCTCCCTCTAATCTCATGCTGTGTCCTCTTGTCCTGCTATTTTTCTTGTATTGAAACATGTTAGACTCTTTCACCTCGTTAATGCCTTTAAGGTATTTGAATGTTTCGATCATATCACCTCTTTCCCGCCTTTGCTTTAGGGTATACATATTGAGCTCCATTAATCTGTCTTCATATGTTTTCTGATGCAGTCCATGCACCATTTTGGTTGCCCTTCTCTGGACTGCCTCAATTTGGTTAATGTCCTTGTGAAGGTGTGGCCTCCAGTACTGCATGCAATACTACAGATGGGGCCTAACCAGTGTCTTGTAAAGAGGGATTATTACCTCCCTCTTATGACTTGTGATACCCCTACTAATACGCCCCAACATCCCCTTAGCCTTGTCTACTGACTTAGTGGTCTGCTTGGATGATTTCAGGTAATCTGTGATGATGATGCCCAAGTCTCTTTCTTCCTTTGTGACTGCCAGAAACTCCTCTCCCAGCCTATAGATGGCTTCAGGGTTTCTCTTCCCTATGTGCATGATCTTGCACTTCTTTGTGTTAAACCCCATTTGCCACTTTTTTGACCATTTTGGCAGTTTATCCAGATCTCATCTCATTCTTCCCACCCCATCTGGATCATCTGCTCTGTTGCAGATCTTGGTGTCATCTGCAAACAGACAAACCTTAACCACCAGTCCATCTGCAATGTCACTGATGAAGATATTGAAGAGGACTGGCCCTAGGTCTGATCCCTGAGGTACCCCACTTGTGATTTGCATCTCTTCTGACTATATACCATTTACCACCACTCTCTGTTTTCTGCCCGTCAACCAGTTTGCCACCCAGTTGACCAACTTCTGACCCACCCCGAGCCTACCCAGCTTATTAATCAATCTTCTATGTGGAACAGTATCAAAAGCTTTGCTGAAGTCAAGGTAGGTGACATCAGCTGCTCCCTCTTGGTCCATCACTCTGGTTACCCAGTCAAAGAAATCTATGAGATTAGTTTGACAGGACCCTCCTGTTGTAAACCCATGCTGTTCTTGGTCCTGTGCTCCTATGGATTCCAGATGTTGCACTATCCTTTCCTTAAGGAGTGCCTTCATAATCTTGCCCACTACTGAGGTAAGACTGACTAGTCTGTAGTTCCCTGCCTCCTCCCTACTATCACTCTTGTGGAGCGAGGTCACATGAGCCCTTCGCCAGTCTTCTGGGACCTCTTCTGTGCTCAGAGTCTCACTAAACCGTTCTGATAATGGCTCTGCTAGTTCCACCCTTAGCTTCTTTAGTAGCCTGGGATGTATGCCATCAGGTCCCATTGTCTTGTCCACCCTGAGCTTATCAAGCCCCTGTAGAACCCTTTCTTTTGTGAAGGGACTAGAGCACACCTCCCTCCCCCTGTATCCATGGTGTTGAGTTGTGGGCCCTGCCCTACCTTCTCTTCAGTAAATACTGAGCAGAAGTATCTATTTAGGATAGATGCTTTTACATGGTCGCCATCTTCAAATGCCCCCTCACCCTCTTTGATTTTAGGAATACCCCTTCTGGACTTTCTCCTTTCACTAATGTATCTATAGAAAGTCTTGTCACCTTCTTTTACTGTTTGTGCTAGTGTTTCCTCAGTTTGGGCCTTTGCCTGCTTTACTGCCTTCCCTGCTTCCCTTAGGGAAGTTTGGTGTGCCTCCCTATCATCATCCCACTGTGTTCCCTTGTATTTCCTGAAGGCCAGCCTTTTGGCTCTGTCCTTTTCTGCTACTGTTTTTGAGAACCAAAGTGGTTTCCTTCTTCTTTTGCACTTCCTTTTCTCTCTAACACAATGAGATGTTGCTTCAATTATTGCATCCTTAATGCTTACCCACTTTGCCTGTACCCCCTCATCTGTATTTCTTTTTGCCAGGGCTAGCTTAACTCTGTTGGCCATCTTATCAAAGTCAGCTCCTCTGAAGTCCCATAATTTTGCCTTTTAATGGGATGATTTAGTTCTAGTGGCCAAATTGAACCATACCATGTGATGGTCACTGGCCCCCAGGTGACCTTCTACCTGGAGATCTGTGATCCTTTCCCCTATTAGTCAGTACTAGATCTAGGATAGCCCTGTCTCTTGCAGGTTGTTGTACCAGTTGTTTGAGGCCCCCCATGCAGGGAATCAACTATGTGTCTAGTTCTGGCAGATGTTCCTGCTGGTATCGACCAATCTGTATCTGCCATGTTGAAGTCTCCCATTATCAGAACCTCCCCTTTAGCTGTCATGTTTTGTATATCTTCTAACAGTAATGTGTCTATGTCCCTCCCCTGGTCTGGAGGCCTGTAGACAACCCCAGTTGATATGGCTGTCCCATTTCCTGTTTCCAGGGTGACCCACATTTCTTCTGGCTCCTTATGTGTATTATGAATTTCTGTAGCTTTGATATTTTCGTTGACATAAAGGGCCACCCCCCCCCTTTTTGCACCTCGGTGTCTTCTTAACAGTACATAGCCAGGTACTGAAGTCTCCCAAGTGTGGTTACTTGTAAACCATGTCTCACTAATGGCTACTATACCCAGTTTAGCCTCTGTCATTATTGCCTGCAGGTCTGGGATCTTGTTTCCCAGACTGTGAACATTTGTGTATATGATTTTCCATTGGCCAGATTTTGGTGTGTAAGTTGTTGGTCGAGGTCTGGTGTTTCCCCTGTGCATCGTATGGGGAGCCAGACCTTTTTCCTTACCTGGTGATGCACATGAACTACAAACATGCTGAACTCCTGTTTGACCACTAGCTGAGGGGGGAGGAGTGTTCTTCTCATTTGACGTATTGGGTGCTGCACCCCTTTTTTCCATTTGCTAGTTTAAATATTCTGCAAAGATGTCAAACCTCTGCCCCAATGCACTGACTCCCTCCTTAGTCAGATGCAGTCCATCAAATTTAAAGAACTTTCGCTCCCAAAACTGTTGCCAGTTCCCTACAAATGTGTGTCCTTTTTCCTAGCACCATCCCTTCAGCCACATGTTTAGCTCCTCTATCTCCCCTTTCTGACCTTCCATCCATCTGCCCCCTCTCCCAGACTGGCAGGATCTCAGAGAAGGAGATGCCAAATGAAAATGGATGATAGTTTGTCACCCAGCCTGGTCAGGTATTCCTTGGTCTCCACAACTGATCGACTGGTGAGATCATTAGTCCCCATGTGTACCAGGACACCAATGTTTTCTCCTGCTTCCGTACAATTTTAGCAATGTTGTCAGTGTCTATCCAAGCTGATGTGTCTGGGAGACATCTGACCATTAACCCTGGCTGGAGATAGATATCAACTCCCTGAATCATGTAGTCTCCCATGATCAGAAGTTTTTTGAATTTCCTTCTTGCTTTTGTTGTTTTGGTTCCTGTTTTGGGTGAGTTTTGTTGTGCTAGCTCCTGTGCTATGGTATCTTACTCTGTAGTGTCCTCTTCCCCTTTGTTTGATTTCAGAGATAGAGAAAGATACCTGTTTGCAGTTTTTATATGGCTTGTGAAGGTAATATGTTGGAGAGCACTGAGTGATGGGGTATCTAATTTGCCTCTTCTAACCACCTGCCAACCTCTTGGACCAACTACCCTCTGAGGTTGAGGTGCTCCTGTTGGATGTTGGGGAAATGACGGGTGGTTCTTATAATATATTTCCTCCTGAATACGAGATTTGAGGCATGCAATTTCTGCCCATGTTGCCTGGAGTTGAGCCCTTAGATCTCCAATGGCCCAGCATGTAGGGCAGTGTTACACATGTGGTTCTTTTATTATTGCATTATTTCATTTGGTTTCTCCCCAGTATCCTCTACCCCTGTTATTAAGTCTCTGCAGTGTGGGTTTCAGGATGTTTTTACTTTTTCCCCCTCCCTGGTCAGAGATTTCCTCTGTGGCCTATCTGAATCATTCTACTTTGAGAGGCATTACATTTTGCTCACTTAATTTGCTTTCACTTCACCTTAGATGGCTATGTTGGCCAAAAAGAGACTCTAAGTACCTTTTTTTTTTTTCTTATTGGCTTTTTTTAATTATTATTATTAGTTGTAGTCAACAGAGAAATTAACCCCAGTCCTTCTCTCCATAACCTAAAGTTCTTTCATTCCGATGTTTAAAGTCTCCTCCTTAAAAGAGATTTGTTGCCAAGCTGGTCTGTCTCTTCACATCCTTCCACACTTGCTGCAACTGAGACTTGGTTGTATTTTTCCATCCCTAACTCTAAAATGAATCTCCCAATTTACACAGTTTTTAGCTTCAATAGGAACAGACATGGAGGTGGTTCTGCTTTATTTATCCACTCCTCTATCCCATGTTCTCTTGTTAAAACTGACACTATGCGTGGTTTGATTAATGCTGTGTTCATTTCTTTAAAATGTTGTCATTATTTTATTCTTATTTGTGACAAATTAATACCTATTAGATCTATTAGGGTTAAGAGAAATAGCAATGATTGGTTCACCCCAAATTTATTGAAATTAATAAGGGAAAGAAATCAAGCAAGGAAAGCTTACAGAAGGACTAAACAATTGGAACATCAATTACTTTATAAAAAACTTAGGAATAAATGTCAATTAGCAATTCGTGCAGCAAAGAAGGATTATTTTGAGCAGAAATTTACAGAAGTAAAGGGAAATCCAAGTGCAACTTGGAATACAATTAATTTGTTATTGAGTAAACTTAAGGGGAGTGAAAATTGTGTATTGAGAAGGATGGTAGAATTATTATGGATCCTAAAACTGTGGCAGAAGCCTTTAATTTACACTTTACTAACTTGGATAGGTATAGTTCTAATGTGGGTAGTATGGATAGTTTCTGGAGCCATTTGGATGCATTATTGCAACCATGTAGTGATGGGATGTATAGGGGTGATAGCATTACAAAATTTTACTTCTGTTTCTTACAAACTAAAGATGTGACTGAGTTTGTGCCAAAAATGGACCCTAGACCTTATAAGGGATCTGATGATCTTGATTATAGGATACTGAAAAGAGTTATTAATAGTGTCGCAGGACAGTTGACAACATTGTTTAATCGTTCTCTTTGTTTTGGGACTTTTTCTGATGTGTGGAAGAGTGCGGTGGTTAAGCCAATATATAAATCAGAATCAAGACTTGATCCTAGTAACTATCATCCAATTTCTATGCTTGCCCCCTTAAAAAAATATTAGAGAAAATAGTTTCAGTTTAGTTAGCAGAGCATTTAATAAAATACAAACTTTGGTCAGATCACAACATGGTTTTAGGTCTAATCATAACACGGAGACAGCCTTGGTGAGGTTCACTAGTCAGGTCACTAGAGCAATAGAGATTGGGGATGTTGTTGTGGCGGCTTTTGTAGACCTCACCAAGGCTTTCGATCTAGTGAATCATGAGGTTCTTTTAAAACAGTTATCCACTTTAAAATTGTCAGACAGGGTTGTATCTTGGTTTAGTGACTATTTGGTTAACAGGAATCAGAAGGCATTAATTAATGGAATATTATCTGAACCTTCCTTGCTGAAATGTGGAGTCCCCCAGGGCTCCATTTTAGGCCCTTTGCTTTTTTCTTTATTTGTAAATTCGTTAGCTGTTAATTTTAAAAATACTGAGTTATTGTTGTAGGCAGATGATGCAGTTTTGTTTTGTTCTGGTTCAAATGCTTTTTCTTTACAGAATACTTTACAACATGATTTTAATTCACTTCATTATTGGTTTGATAAACATAAATTGGTGTTAAATTAAAAAGGAAAAACAAGACAGTGATACTTTCCTATCCTAGGAGGGTGCTAAATCAAGAATTAAAAATTACTGATAATTTCGGTAATGCAATTGAACAGGTTAGGCAGTTTAAATATTTGGGAGTACTAATTGATTGCCATTTAGCATTTGATTCTCATGTGACAGAGTTAATTAGTAAGGTACATAAAAGGTTGGGGTTTCTTTATCAAATTAGGGAGAATCTTATGGTAGATGCTAAATTACTGCTTACACATAGTTTATTATTATCTATGGTGGATTATGGGTCTGTAATATATTCACATACCTCTGAAAAAGTTTTGTCTAGACTCCAAGTAATGTATCATTCTATCTTACATTTTGCCTCTGGTCAATCAAGGGTAACCCATCATTGTTCACTCTATAAACAATTAGGTTGTTTGTCTTTAAAGGGGCGATTTCATTTTAGGTTACTGTTGTTTTTGCATAAGGTTTTTTTAGGTATTCTGCCACAAAGCATTCTAAATTTATTCCCAAGGAATATATCTGGTTGCAGAAGATTAAAGAGTAGGGAGGGCTTCTTGGTTCCATTCTGCCAAACAGCTTTGGACCAAAATTCATTTAATTTTAATACTGTTAAGATGTATAATCAACTTCCCAAAAATGTTATAGGACAAAAAAAATTGTCTATTTTCAAGTCTGAACTAAGGAAAACTTTGTTAGGAAACTCAAATTGTAAATGTTATGTGTAATGTATATTTATACCTTGTTACTGTTCTAAAATTTTGTATGTATGTTTTGTACAGACTGGTCGTTTGTGAAAATGGGCTTGTCCCACAGACTTACCAGTATAAAAATAAATGAAATGAAAAGAAATTACCAGGATGGGAAGTTATAGTTGGCAGGATTTACTACTCCCCTAAACTTAAAACAACCAGATTCTCACATTTGTATTGATTGATTTATTCCTTTGATGAGTTTCAACATGCTATCTTAATGAGGGACTTTAATGCAAGTTGGCCTTCTTTCAGGGGACTCAGACTAAAGTCTTCCTATGCCTCTCTCGGCCTGAACCAAATAATTGAAGACCCCACACATTATGATTCAGCTAGAAACATCTTTACTATTCTAGACTTGATTTTTGTCTCCCCTGATCTCCCAATCAGCTCTTCTGGCTGTCAGAGAAATTTATTTATTGCATGGTAAGTCATTCTCCTCCTAAACCTACGCCTAACACTGTCAAGTTTCCCTGTTTTGAGTATTTTAGCCTGGAAGCTTTTTGTACTGGCTTGCTACAGATTAACTGGGGGAATTGTTTTCTATTTTTAATGTGGATACTGCCTGGGATTATTTCTTTAACCAGTTGAATCTGCTTTCTAATCAACATGCCCCTTTTCTAGAAAAGAGGGTTAAATCCAGTGGCAAAAATTAAAGTGCTCAAATGGAGCATTTCTATTGGCCAATTAATAGTAGCCAGCCATGCATTAATTCCCAAGTAATGCACAGTTGATCTTGTAGTACTGTGTTCAACCACTAACAAAGTACAAACCCACAACAAACGCTCCATTTGACCATGTTCAGTTTTCTCATGTTACAAATGAAGGTACACACAACATTAAGAACATAAAGTAGTGGTGTTAGACATGTAAAAATCATGACCTTACGAGTTATGTAATAGTACAAATTTTATGTCAACACATTTTGTATCTCCACCCACCCACCCATGAGATCATGACTATAGCCACAAAATCTGTTCTGTTAGGCAGCAGAGCAATGTAAAGAAAGACAACGTGCCACAGTAACTGACAACAAAAATCCATAGTGATCAGTACCAGAGGAAAGTAAAGAGGCACGCATATTACACTATCCCAGTATAATCACTGAAAAAAATGTACTGTCAGTGACTCCTGGCACTTGAATTGAAATGCAAAGATACTCTTCCTGAACAGAAGCGATAGCGACATCCCCAAACAGAGCAAATGCGCTACTCAGGCCCACAATAGGCTACTGAGGTGACATCTTTTATGCATCTATCTCACTTGGTTAATGCTTACTTAGTTTCATCTGATAGTGTCCCTCATATTCCATGCAGTAAGATCACCAAACTGCAAACAGCACATACAGAAACATGACCAATGTTTTTTAAGCCTGCAAATGAAATGTGTAATTTAATATATATTTTTTTGTAAATGGGGGGGCGGGATATTCAAAGCACGTGGCACAACTGGGTTGCACATGCACAACTGTGAGACTGTGCCATGGATCGCTACTCATCGGGAGTCAGTGTGCAGCACAAGTAGCAGTGCGCCAATGTGCAACCCAAATGAATGCATGTGCAAGGGCAGGAAACATATCCATGAATATGCAGCACAGTGTGGTATTCAACCCCCAACCCATGGTGCAAGTGCGGAGCAATGGCCAGATGCGCCAAGCAGACTTAAGCCTATAAATACAGGAAGCAAGCAGAGGGACAGCACTTGTACCAGAGGGGAGTGAGACAGAGAGAGAGAGAGAGAGACCACCTGACCCTGGAGAGGGGAATAGAAAGCAAAAGGAAGACAGAGACTGTGAGGGACTGAGGGAGGGAAACAGGCAACCACAGGGGTATGGGTCACAGGTGGCAGTGGAGTGCGAGTCAGGGGGCAGGGGAAACTAGAGTGGGCCAGGCAGAGTGACAGGTACTGCCCCACAGTGCCAAGCAGACCACTGGAGCTGACTGCCCAGGGGGGCACAGGACAGCAGGAGCCATGGCCAGCACAGCCTTCCAAATGGAGGCCGTAATGAGGGGTGTGAGGAGGCAGGAAGAAGAGCGATGTGGCCATGGAAGGGCCTGTCTGTGGTACACCGAACAGGTGGTACTGTGCCCGCATCAGCTTTAAGAACCACTCTAATATAGAGATTGTGGGCTGGTATTGCCTGAACTGGGTGATTCTGAGGCAGCTCTGTGAGCTGTGCAGTGAGGAGATGCAGGCACCCACTAGACACAGCCACACCCTGACAGTGGAGATGAAGGTGACAGCCGTCATGTGCTTGCTTGCCACAGACACCTTCCAGAGACCAACAGGGAACACCACAGGCATAACCCAGTCGGCAATGTCACACCTCCTCACACAATTCCTCAGTGCCCTGCTGCCACATGCTGTGGATTGCATCTAGCTCCCCAGCACACAGAAAGTGTGTACAGCAACCGTGCAGGACTTCCACAGGGTAGCATGGATGCCTGGTGTGCTTGGGGCCACCTGAGCTCTTTCCTTCTAAGACTGCTTGAAAGGCAGAGTAGAGAAACTTACCAGAGCAAGGGAGAAGGATTAAGACTTAGTTTGACTAAGCAGATTTACTGTGTGGTGGTGTTTTAATTTTTTACTCACAGGGATTGCTACTGTTTGTTGCTAACATTTCATTGCTTTATTTTTTCTCTGATTCAAATTGTTGTTGCTGATATACCTTCTTCTGCATTATTATAAGGTGTGCCTACAGGTGTGTGCTAACAGATTACTGCTGTAATCTTCTGATTCAAATTTCTTTTGCAGTTATCTTCTGTTACTGCTTTATTTTTCTCTGGAGCAAAGTGTTTCTTACAGGGTATATCTTCTCTGAAATTATTACACGTGGTGCTTTACAGGTTTTACAGTTTTATCTAACATTAGGATAAGCTTTCAGGTTACTGCATTTGTTGTTGACTGATTGTTTCTGCTCTTACCTCCTTGTTCTTTTGTCCGTGGTTCTTCTTTTTAGGCAGGGAAGGGCCCAGCCACCCACCCCATCCCCAACCACCCCACGCTACACTCCTTTTATAGGGTACCACAGTTGTGACATTTCCTGTGGCAGAGCAGGAAGAGGCGGATCAGTGGGGCCTCATAAGGTGATCTCATTTACAGGGCACTAGTAATTTAACTTGTTATAACAAGTTAAACAAAGCACAATTAAACCATTACTTGCATTTTTTCCTTCTAATTACTCTGACTAGGTTACAAACCCAGCAACTTATTTGGAATGGATTTCATTAACTGCAGGCACTGTGGAACAATTTTCAGAAGGACAGTCTTACAGGATTTAGGACACTGTCCTACATGCTGGGCCTTTGGAGATCTTAGGTCTCAGCTCCGGCAGCATGGGCAGAGATTGCACGCTCAAATTTCATATTGAAGAGGAAATACATTATAAGAACCACCCGCCATTTCCCCAGCATCCAACAGAAAACCTCCGACCAAGAGAGGGTAGTTGGTCCAGGAGGTTGGCAGGTGGTTAGGAGGAGCAAATCAGGTGCCCCATCACTCTCTGCTCTCCAACACATTACCTCCAAAACCATATAAACACTACAAACAGGTATCTGCCTCTATCTCTGAAATCAAATAAAGAGGCAGAAGACACTGCAGAGCAGGACACTCGTGCACAGGAGCTAGCACAACAATACTCACCCAAATCAGGAACCAAAACTAAACAAGCACAAAGGAAATCCAAAAACTTCTGATCATAGGAGACTCCATGATTCGGGAGTTGATACCCATCTCCAGCCAGGGTGATGGTCAGATGTCTCCCAGGTACATCAGCATGGAGAGACACTGACGTGCTAAAATTGTTCACAAAGCAGGAGAAAACATTGATGTCCTAGTACACATAGGGACTAATGATCTCGCCAGCGGTCAGTTGTGGAGACCAAGGAACACCTGACTAGGCTGGGTGACAAACTATCATCTATTTCGTCCGGCATCTCCTTCTCTGAGATCCTGCCAGTCTGGGAGAAGGGAGCAGATGGACGGAAGGTCAGAAAGGGGAGATAGGGGAGCTAAACACGTGGCTCAAGGACTGGTGCCAGGAAAAGGACACAGATTTGTAGGAACTGGCAACAGTTCTGGGAGCGAAAGTTCTTTAAATTTGATGGACTGCATCTGACTAAAGAGGAGTCAGTGCATTGGGGCAGAAGTTTGACATCTTTGCAGAATATTTAAACTAGAAAATGGGAGAGGGTGCAGCCCTCATCGTCGAATGGGAAGAACACCCTCCCCTCAGCTAGTGGTCAAACAGGAATTCAGCGTGTTTGCAGTTCATTTGCATCACCAGGTAAGAAAAAAGGTTTGTCTCCCCATACGATGCACAGGGTGATGCCAAACTTCACCCAACAACTAACACACCAAAATCTGGCCAATGGAAAATCATGTACACAAATGCTCACAGCCTGGGAAATAAGATCCCAGACCTGCAGGCAATAATGTCAGAGGCTAAACTGGACATAGTAGCAATTAGTGAGACGTGGTTTACCAGTAACCACTCTTGGGAGACTTCAGTACCTGGCTATGTATTGTTCAGAAGAGACCGAGGTGCAAAGGGGGAGGTGGCCCTGTATGTTAATGAAAATATCAAAGCTACAGAAATTCAGAATACACATAAGGAGCCAGAAGAACTGTGGGTCACCCTGGAAACAGGAAATGGGACAGCCATAAGAATTGGGGTTGTCTACAGGCCCCCAGACCAGAGGGAGGACATAGACACATTACTGTTAGAAGATATACAAAACATGACAGCTAAAGGGGAGGTTCTGATAATGGGAGACTTCAACATGCCAGATACAGATTGGTCAATACCAGCAGGAACATCTGCCAGAACTAGACTCATAGTGGATTCCCTGCAGGGGAGGGCCTCAAACAACTGGTACAGCAACCCCACAAGAGACAGGGCTATCCTAGATCTAGTACTGACTAACAAGAAGGGATCACAGATCTCCAGGTAGAAGGTCACCTGGGGGCCAGTGACCATCACATGGTATGGTTCAATTTGGCTACTACATCTAAATCATCCCATTCCAAGGCAAAAATATGGGACTTCAGAGGAGCTGACTTTGATAAGATGGCCAACAGAGTTAAGCTAGCCCTGGCAAAAGAAACACAGGTGAGGAGGTACAGGCAAAGTGGGCAAGCATTAAGGATACAATACTTGAAGCAACATCCCATTGTGTTAGACAGAAAAGGAAGTGCAAAGAAGAAGGAAACCACTTTGGTTCTCAAATACAGTAGCAGAAAAGGTCAGAGCCAAAAGGCTGGCCTTCAGAAAATATAAGGGAACACAGCGGATGAAGATAGGGAGGCATACCAAACTGCCCTAAGGGAAGCAGGTAAGGCAGTAAGGCAGGCAAAGTCCCAAATTGAGGAAACACTAGCACGAACAGTAAAAGAAGGTGACAAGACTTTCTATAGATACATTAGTGAAAGGAGAAAGTCCAGAGGGGGTATTGCTAAGCTTAATGGAGAAAAGGGAGCATGTGAGGAGGAGGACCCTTTAAAGGAATCTGTCCTAAATAGATACTTTTGCTCAGTATTTACTGAAGAGAAGATAGGCAGGGCCCAGCTCAGCATCATGGACACAGGGGGAGGGAGGTGAGCACTATTCCTTCACAAAAGAAAGGGTCCTACAAGAGCTTGCTAAGCTCAGGGTGGATAAGGCAATGGGACCTGATGGCATACATCCCAGGGTACTTAAGGAGCTAAGGGAGGAACTAGCAGAGCCATTAGCAGAATTGTTTAGTGAGTCTCTGAGCACAGGAGAGGTCCCAGAAGACTGGAGAAGGGGCCATGATCCCACTCCACAAGAGTGGTAGCAGGGAGGAGGCGGGGAACTACAGACCGGTCAGTCTTACCTCAGTAGTGGGCAAGATGAGGCACTCCTTAAGGAAAGGATAGTGCAACACCTGGAATCCATAGGGCACAGGATCCAAGACAGCATGGGTTTACAAAGGAAGGTCCTGTCAAACTAATCTCATAGATTTCTTTGACTGGGTAACCAGAGTGGTGGACCAAGGGGAGCAGTTGATGTCACCTACCTTGACTTCAGCAAAGCTTTTGACACTGTTCCACATAGAAGATTGATAAATAAGCTAGGTAGGCTTGGGTGATGAAGTTGGTCAACTGGGTGGCAAACTGGTTGACTGGCAGAAAACAGAGAGTGGTGGTAAATGGTATACAGTCAGAAGAGATGCAAGTCACAAGTGGGTACCTCAGGGATCAGTCCTGGGGCCAGTCCTATTCAACATCTTCATTAGTGACCTCGCAGATGGACTAGAGGGTAAGGCTTGTCTGTTTGCAGATGACAGCAAGATCTGCAACAGAGTAGATGATCCAGATGGGTTGGGCAGAATGAGAAGAGATCTGGATAAACTAGCAGAATGGTCAGAAGAGTGGCAACTGGGATTTAATGCAAAGAAGTGCAAAATCATGCACATAGGGAAGAGAAACCTCGAAGCCACTTATAGGCTGGGAGGAGTTGCTAGCAGTCACAAAGGAAGAAAGAGACTTGGGCATCATCATCACTGATGACCTAAAATCATCCAAGCAGACCTCTAAAGCAGTAGTTAAAGGCTAGGGGGGTGTTAGGGTGTATTAGTAAGGGTATCACAAGTCGTAAGAGGAGGTAATAATCCTCTGTACAAGACATTGGTTAGGCCCCATCTGGAGTACTGCGTGCAGTATTGGAGGCCACACCTTCACAAGGACATTAACCAAATTGAGGCAGTCCAGAGAGGGCAACAAAATGGTGCAGGGACTGCATCAGAAGACATATGAGGACAGATTAACGGAGCTCAATATGTATACCCTTGAGCAAAGGAGGAGAGAGGTGATATGATCGAGACATTTAAACACCTTAAGGGCATAAACAAGGTGAAAGAGTCTAACATGTTTAAATATAAGAAAATAGCAGGACAAGAGGACACAGCATGAGATTAGAGGAGGCCGATTAAGGGGATGTGAGGAAATTCTTTTCACAGAAAGGGTGGTAGATGCATGGAATGGCTTACCACAAGAAGTGGTGGCTATGAATACAGTGCAGGGCTTCAAACAGGCATGGGATAGGCATAAGGGAGCAATACAAATGACTATAAATAGATAGGTCACTGACAGAGCAAAGGCCGATGGCACATTTATAAGGTAGAAAAAGAAATGGGCAGACTGGATGGGCCTTGCGGTCCTTATCTGCCATCAACTTCTATGTTCTATGTAATTGCACCTATGTGGGCATCCGCATGTTACCTGGCCTTGAGGGGTAGCATACATGAACAGGAAGGGCTACCCCAGTGTCAACTGCCAGGTGGTGTGCACTGCCAGGGGGTGCATAACCAATTTATGTGCCACACACTCTGGGAGTGCACATGATTCCTTCATCTGGCACAGCTCTGCACTTTGCCACAGATTTGAGAGTGGGGACATCCTTACAGGCCACCTAGTAGGTGAGTATGGGATGGCCATGGGAAGCTGGGAATAGCAGGGCATGGGATGGGGCAGGCACAGAGGGTGCACTGGCTGGGGCACCAGGGATGGGCAAGGGGCACAGGGACAGAGGACACTAAGCTAACCATGTATCTGTCCACACAGGTGACAGTGGCTACCCACTTAGGCCCTGGCTGCTCGCCCCCTACCAGTTCCCATTGTCCCAGCAGAGGACTGCTACAATAAGGCACATGGAACATCATTGAGAGTGTGTTTGGGATGCTGAAGGCATGATTCCATTGCCTCAACAGGTCTGGAGGTGCCCTACAGTACAGCCCCTCGAAAGCCTGTGTCCTATTCCTGGCCTGCTGCATACTCCACAACATGGCCATTAACCATAGGATAGCTGTCAAAGCTGAAGAGGGGGACAGCAGTGGGGACAATGAGGGCAATGGGCCAGTGGGAGGTGGGTAGCCCCCTGGTGTGGAGGGATCCCCGGCTGAGAGGATGGCATGCCAGCACCGGGACACAATTGCATAGGAGCACTTCAGTGCATGCAGGTAGGTGGAGCAACACCCATGCAGTGGCCAGACACAATGACACGGCACATGGGCATAGGCAGGCATGGCAATGGGCATGCACACACAGGTGTGGGGTAGGGGTGGGGGTGGCTGTGCCACACAGCCACACAGAACAGCATGCAGCACTGTACAGCAACACACACACACAGACACACGCAAACACACACCCAGGCATCAGCACATGGCATGGATTAGATGCAGTACGCTGGTGCACAGGCACAACCAGTGCTGTGCTGCTCTGATCACGCACATGCCACACAGGCCAGCAGCCGGGCAGGTGTGCACACAGGCAGTGTGTGGCACAACACACAGTTGCCATAACTGTGGCATGCACCCACACACATTGCCCATGTGCACACAGGGCAGTAGCAGCAGACTGCAGACAGGGCGGCATGCACATCAGGTCCGCCACACAGAACCATGGCCACCACGGACATGGGAGCAGCTGCGTTGGGGCCAGTCAGCAGCCACTGGCTGCTTAATGGCCACAGGGGTTGTATGCAACTGACCCCCAGAGTCTGAACTGTGGGAATGTGACCAGGTCCATACAGGGGTGTGTAGACACCTGAACAGGCCAGCCCCAGGCGTGCCTGGGATGCTGACAGTCGAGCCCGGTGTCGACATGGAAGGGGTTGCCCGACACTGGGTCTCTAGGGTGGACAGTGCACTCCATGGTGTCTGTGGCTGGTGGCCATGCCCCGTGGCAGCCAGCAGTGCAAGGCTAATTGAGATCACATTGGCAATGTGATCCAGGGATGCAGTCGTGTTCTCCCACAGGCACTGTATAGCCTCCAGGACCTGTGCGGTGACCCTCTCATGCAGCTCAGCAGCCTGGCACACCTCTGCACAGAGTGCATGCACCCCAGCTATGAGCAGCACCTGTTGCTCCATGGAGGCCCGCAGTAATCGGGTGTACTCTGACAATGGGTGGGGGAGCATGGGCGTGTTGCTGACCCACCGGTGGTGTACAACCATGCTGCATGGCCCCCTGCTGAGGTGGATGCTGCACAGTGGGGTCCCCTTGGGGTAGGTCACTGTCTGGCACTCCAGCAGTGGACTCTCCATCTGGCTGCCCAATGTCCCCAGCCATCTGCTGCTGCTGCCCCACCGGCCCCTGTATGCAGGTCAGAGCCACCACCACACAACACTGCTGCAGCTGTACATACAGTGGCACCTGAGGTTGCAGTGGGCAGCTGTTCCACCACCGGCAGGCTACTGGCTGTGCTGCCAGTGATGTTAGTAGGTATGGGTGTCTCCCCATGACACTACCCATGCTGTCCAGGATGATAGTGATGTCATCATCAGTGTCAGACCCCGTCCCAATCTGTATCTCCACACAGAGTATGCCATGGCTGGCATCCTGATGGAACACAGCCAGGGCCTCGTCCGACACCAAGCACAGGATATCCAGCTGGACGGCGGTGGTGTGCTGCAGCTGATCAGGCCCCCGGATGCCTGTGGAGGTGGATGGCTGGTCCTCTGGGGTTAGGTCTGCCCACGGCTTTACTGTAAGGGAACACAGATGTGTTAGTGCTGCAGAACTGGCATTTCTCCCCCGCCAGGACTGGCATATGTGCCATGCACTGATGGTCTCCCTCCTATCTGGAAGCTACCACCTAGCACACCCTCAACAGTGCTGCACCGCATGGTGGCCGCCACCAGCTCTTCTTGCTCTGTGAGCTGTGGCACTGCAGCTTGGCTCCCTCTAGTGGCTGTCATAGCTGCCCATATGGCTGCCACCTTTTCTTTAATGTGGAGTTTATCAGTGCCCACCTTCTTTCTGCACTACTGCACTGACTGCTGGTGGCTGCCCTGCAGGTTCACAGCCACTGCTACCTCCATCCAGGCCGCATCCCTGGCCTGTGGAGTGCCAGTAGCACCACTCAGTAGTTGCTCCCTGTTGAGGTAGGCCTCGAACAGGGCATCAGCTTCCGCCATCGTAAAGTTGGGCCTGCTCCTCAGTCTCCTCACGCTCAGACATGGTGCTACCTGTGGACAAGGACATGTGTGTTACTGCCTGCAGCTGGCCACCCCACCCACCCATGCTGGCTGTTCCCACAGCAGGTGCAAAGTACTTCAGATGGTTGCAATACCGGTCCATGGCCTGTGCTGTTGTGCAGCACCTTTATAGCGCATTGCATGCAAATGAGCTGTGGCGCAACGGTAAGGACATGCTAATTTCCCCGGTGTGCTGCACATTGGCTGATGAGCTTATTAGCATGTGGCGGCTGAATATCATGCACTTGCTCCTTGTGCAATGGAATTGCTCTGGGGCATGTCATGGCGCAATGCCGTGACATGCACAGTGCACTGCCCACAATATGCATTCATTGTGGCCTGTGGTACTGCCTATCGCACACTGTGCACTCAGTGTGCTATAGAGGCCATGGTTCACAATGCACCGTGGCCTCTATAGTGCTGTAGTGCCATTGGGGCCACGGCGCACTATGTGCCATGGCCTCTATAGTGCTCCGGCACTATTGGGGCCATGGCACAGCCTCTATAGTGCTCTGACGCACTGTGCGCCTCATGACCCCTGACCCTTGACCTGATCCTATGCCCCTTGGGACTACACCACCACATGCCGGGAGGGCCATACCCATGTCGCACATCTATGGTGATGCACGATTGGCATATGTCATATATGTCTACACAAAGCACATATCCCATGCACTTTGTGCATTTGCACTACTGGGCATCATTTTGGTTCAGACCCTTGTGTAGTGAACATGGCGTGGTGAGGGGTGCAACGTGCTCACAATTGAATGGACCTTGAGCTGGTCAACATTGTGGCCTATATGCTGCCACATGCACCTGGTCTGTTTGGCCAGTAGCCCCTGCAGCAGGCCAGAATTGACATCTGGCAGGCCATTGCTGCAGTCCTGGTTCAGGATACTGGGGTGTCTCGGACCAGTACTGTGACTTGATATGGTGGGACCCCAAGAGGTTGAGGCTGCTGCAGGCACGTGTCCACAGGGGGACTGTGCCATGGCCAGGTAAGTCAGCACATGCTGCATGTGTACCCAACCGCCGTACTGTGGTGTTGGCTGGGCTGCCTGACATGCCCTGTGGGAGGGGGCACTGTCGGCATGTGCCATGAGGCACTGCCGGCCACTGGGTGCACTGTGCTACTGCCCTGTGGGTCATGTCAGGCTGGGGCACATACTGTGCACAGGGGTGGGGGTGGTGGGTACATGCTGTGGTTGTACTCTGATGTGTGCCTGTCTGTGTTCCATTTCTAGGGCCTGAGGATTGGTGCCATGCCAGAGCAGCAGGGGTGCCTGGTGGACCACAGCGGGCCAATCATCAGGTGAAGTGGGCCCGACCAGTGGAGGTGCAGCAGCAGCTGGACAGGTGTGAGCAGTGCCACAGTGGGCAGATAGGCACTGTTGTCTTCCTCTACTCCTTACCGTGTGGTCAGTGGGGGTGAAGGTGCAGCCATGGCCACATGTGCCATGTGCCATGTCAGCTGTATGCTGCACACTGTGCGGTGTGCATGCCACTGTGGGGCAGCTATTGCACTTGTGTACCAGCTGTTGGTGGGATGGGTGTGCATCCAGCTGCCACCGGTGCTGCTGTGGTGCTGCTGCAGCCCTGTGCCACCTGCCCGTCACTGCGCAGTCGGGTGGCCATTGGGCGGTGGTGTCTACCGCTGTGCACTGTTGTGGCATGCTGGGATGCTGGCAGGTTTTGGCCCACCTACTATGGGTGGTCAGGGTGCCACTCCAGGGGCGTGTGTTCCCACTGCCAGTTGCACACTGTGGAAAGGTATGGTTCCTAGGGACTTGCACTGATCACCTGTCCATTCCTTTGTCATAGGCAACCAGAGGAGGTTGCGGCTGCCACTATATTGCCAACTGTTAAGGCAGATCAGCTTGATCACCTCGACAACCTTGGAGGTGGCCCAACAGACCAGACAGATGGTGCTGCATGACAGGCAGCGGCGGAGGCGTCAGGCGGTGGCAGGCATTTCCACCCATAGTTGGCCCCACTGTTTCCCTCTTACTCCTGCCACCCTTTCCCCTCCCTTCCCCAATCCCACTATACAGTTCCTGTCCCCTTTTCTCATCCTTCCCTCTCCTACCCTTCCCACCCACATTCCATTGTACATAGTTTTGTTTATTACAGATGTCCTGTTTAACTGCCTGTGTCTGTGTCTGCTTTGCAGCTGGCGAGTGGAGCCATGCTGCAGTGGCATGGTGAGTGTCTGTTTGGTGTGCCTGTGTCATTGTGTGGGCCATGCATGGTAGTCTCCTGCCCCTTGATCAGTGGCTGTGCCTTGGGGTTGCCATGGCTGGCTGTCCAGGATGTGTGGCATGTGTGTTGGGTGCCACGTACCAGGGTGTGACTGGCCGTGATCTGGGTGGGTGTGGGCTTGGCATCCAGTGGGGGGTCCAGTGGCAGCTCTCCCTTGCCCATTGGTGCCACCTGTTCCCTGCATCCAGTGCCCTGGTGCTGGGGGGCTGGCTGCCTGTCTGTGCCCTGCAGGCAGTGGTCATCTGTGTCCCACCACTGTGCCTCCCTGCCACTATCCCCTGCTGTGTTCCACTGCCTGCCCAGCACTTTCCCTCTACTGCTTTGTTCCCACCATTTCCTGGAGCTGGTCCTTCTTTGCCTTGGCGCTTCTCCCTCCTTTGCTCCCTGGGCATCTCTGGTTGCACTATGGCACAGATCTGGTTGCTCCCTGGCACACCTCTGGTTGTGCCATAGCACATCCCTGCGATATTCAGCTGTGTTGTGCTGACGCATGTCACCGTGCGCAACCTTTGAATATTGCATTCACTGCACCATGGAGCATTTGAGTTGTGTTGCACTGGAGTTGCACCGGCCTTTGGCACAATTCTGAATATCTGGTCACAGATATCCATAAATATTTCCACCCATAATGCATTACTGTATTAACAGTGTTATTGCTTACTGCGAGAAAGATAACACATCAAATGTAGTTTGTTTGAAATTTTAAGAACTGTTATGTAGTTTAGAAAGGTAAATGGGAGAAAATAGTCCCATCAGTTTGTTTTGGTCATTAGTAACCATGATGTGTAGTATGTTGTGTGCCTGTCACCCAGCCGTTATTCAGTGAATGTGAGATGTCCATAAAACGGTGTCTGTGTCATTTTGTATTATTACAAACATTTTTTATTATTGCAAACAACAACATATTGCACATGACACACAAGACTAGCCATGTTACAAGTGCATTAAGGCACTCCAAAGGAGTGTTCTACTGTGGAATTAATGCATGGTTCGGTGGTTGCAGGTAATTCCACAGTAGAACATTCCTTTGTCATACCTTAATGCTTACATGTCCCCGGGTGACTTCTTTCATCATCTCCCAGTTGAAGTCTTGAGATACACTCTATCAAAAGGTCAATAAATTAGATTGTCCAGAGGCCTGGCAGACTTTTCATGAATTCCATAATTATTGTGTTACTATTGTAAGAAAATCCTAATCTTTTTATGGGACCAGCTTAGCTGGTGTGATAAATAATCCTAAGAAATGTTGGCATATGTTTGAGTCCATTTGGAGGGTTCCTTCTGCATACTGCACTACAAATGTATCTTATGTTGGCTCCACTGTGTACACTAAAGAAGTTATTTGTGATATGTTTAACACATTCTTTTCTGAAGCTCCCACTTTGCTATTGAAAAAAGCTGGTTTACCTACTGCCCAATAGTCTTCTGACACCTTTGCAAGATCTCCCATCTCAAGACCTAAATTTTACTATAGGTACATTAATTCTAAAGAAGTATTTAATTTGTTGACTTCACTGAGAGAGGACAAGGGAAATGATAATCTAGACAACTTTCTAGTTACATTTTGTGCTGACATTTTATCTCCTCTCTTAACTCATATATGTAACTTATCCCTTACTGCCCAAACTTTTCCCTCAGCATGGAAACATTCTGTAGTTACCCACTTACATAAAGGTGGGGAAAAAACGTTTGCTGAAAATTACCTCCCAATTTCCTTGCTCTCTGTAATGTTCAGATTTATGGAACAAATTGTCCTTTGTCAGATTTCTGACTATCTGGCTACTTTTCAGGGTCTTTTTAATTTTCATAGCATAGATTTATCTTCATTATTCTGTTTTCAGGGCTTTGGACAAGAGATCCCTCATTGCTACTGTTTTTATCTACTTGTTGAAAACTTTTGATATGATCAATCATCAACTGCTTTTGCCTCATCTATTTTCACATGGTTTATCTACTAATGCAGTCACTTGGCCTTCTTCTTACTTACACAGAAGAACTCAATCTGTTCTTTGGAATGGCTGTCTTTCCTCTCCTCTCCCTACTTTTGCCTGGGTTCCACAGAGGTCTATACTTACTGACATATTAACATACTAAAATGCCAGCATAATTGGCCTAATGGTCTTTTGTGCTTGCTCATTTGGTCAGCCCCCACCCTGGGAGCTGACCTTGCTGCCCCCTTCTCCCTCTCTGGCTTCTCCCTTCCCAGTCCCGGATACTCTCGCTGCACTGGTTTTTGTATCCAGAACCCTTCCCCTGTATCTGTTCCACACCCTTTTGAATCCCTCCACTGTTTCTGCCTGCTCCAGCCCCCTGGGTAGTGCATTCCATGGCTCCACCACCTTCTCAGTGAAGTAGCACCTCCTCCTTTATCCCCTGAATCTCCCCTCTCCAGCTTCCACCCATGCCCTCTAGTTGCCCAGCTCTCCTTCTTTCAGAGCACCCTGACTGCTCCTCCCCTATTTATCCCCTTCATGTACCTGAAGACCTCTATCATGTCGCCCTGGTCCCTTCTCTCTTCCAATGTGTACATATTTAGCTCTTCGAGCCTCTCCCCATATGTCCTATCCCCCAAACCCCAAATCATTTTGGTTGCCCTCCTCTGGACCCTCTCCAGGAGTTCAATGTCTCTTTTTAAATGTAGCCTCCAAAACTGCATGCAGTACTCAAGGTGCAGCCTCACCAAGCAGTTATACAGTGGGAATATCACTTCCCTCCTTCTGGAGGTGAGCCCTCTAGTGATGTATCCAAGCATCCTGTTGACCTTTGCTGCTGCACTCCTACAAGTCTCCGAGTTGTTCATCTTGACATCCACCACCACCCCCAGGTCCCTCTCTGCCATCGAGACTTGTAGCATTCCCCCCCAGTGTGTACACTTGGCCCGGGTTTCTGGCTCCCAGGTGCAGTACCTTGCATTTCCCTGCATTGAACCTCAGCTTCCACTTTTTAGACCACCTTTCCAGAGCCTCCAGATCCCCCCATAGGGCAACCTCCCCCCCTCCCCATCCACCACCACCCCTAGTTTTGAGTCATCCGCAAAGAGACTCGTGTCACTCCTGATACCCTTCCTTATGTCAGAGATGTAGGCGTTGAAGAGAAGGGACCCAAGGACTGATCCCTGAGGGACTCCACTAATGACCCTCCTTGAGGATGAGATTATCCCAAGAACCATGACCTTCTGGGTCTGGTTCTGGAGCCAACTGCCTATCCATCTGATCATCTGGTTCCCCACCCTCATTTCTCCCATATTAGTCCTATTCTTTTTACTCATTTTGTTGATCCTTTACCCTCTGTAGTCGACCACTGCTCAGTCTGACTCTACACTGATGATACTGTTCTTTTCTATATTCACAAGAATCCCCTTTCTCTTTCCTTAATTCTCCAGGGTAATCTAGATAAAATTGTGCTCTGGTTTTCTAATAATCTTCTACTTTTAAATAGTAAAAGGACTTAAATCATGCTGTTTGCATCTCAGTCCACCATGTCCTTGACAAACCTTTCCTTTTCTATTACATTAAACAATAACCCTCTTGAACTTTTAAGTGAATTCAAATACCTTGGTCTTACTTTTGATTCTTCCCTAACTTTCAAATCTCATATAGACAAAATAATTTTAAAAGTTTGTCAATGCCTAAGTTGTTTAAAATGTGCTGGGCATTGCCTGTCAATTTAGGATCGTAAACATATTATTGCTCAAGCTATATTTCCCACATTAGATTATAGCATTGCTGTCTACTGTCATGTCAATGCTTAAAATCTCCTTGTAGCAAATACTGTTTATTATACAATGGCAAGAAAATTTTCTGGACTCTGATTGGTCAGTGTGTGCCTGAGACAGCAATGATATTACACAATAACATCACTGTGTTGATTTTTTGGAGGATATAGATTTTTTTTTCAGAAGCAAAGATATACTGCCTCGCTAAAAATCTACTAAAAACATTTTTATTTTTGTTTTATATAACATCGAGCCATTGTATAATTGCAATAAGGCACTCCAAGGTGTGTGTTATTGTGTAGTAACGTCACTCCTGGGGTGGTGGAAGAACTCGGCTTTGCCTTGTGCTTCAACCCACCCCAGGAGCGATGTTATTACATGATAACACACACCTTGTCATGCCTTATTGCTTAATTATCAACTTCTACAGTTCATTCTGAAGTCCAAGTGGAATGAACGACACTGTACCCTATTGTCTCAGTTAAACTGGTTGTTCCCTTCTTCCAGATGCACTTTTCATTGGCTATCCCTAATTTATAAAGCCATGAATAAACAGACCCCAAATTATTTAACTGCTTGACTCAGAGTTCCCACTTACAAATATAGCCTTAGGGATGTGTCTTAACATGGTCTTTCTCTGCCAAAGTTTCAAACCCTCTATGAAAAATAATGTTTTTTATATGCTGTTCCACTTTCATGAACAAACTTGCCCCCGCCCCCAGCTAAGAAATGTACCCTCTCTCAATATTTTTAAACAAGACTTAAAAAGTTGTTGTTGCAGGAACAACTTACATGTACTTGTTATAATTGATGCTGTTTATGTCAGTTTATGTACTAACTGTTTTAAATGACTTGTGATTTAAAAATTGTTGTTGCAGGAAGATTTTACCTGTACCTATAATAATTAATGTTGTTTATGTCAGTTTATGTATTCATTGTTTTAAATGACTTGGGACATTCTGTAAATGAGATTTGTTTCTCACAGAACCTATTCTGTAATTCATTCAACTTTTAAATAAATAAAATAAAATAATTAAGCAACAGTAAATTGTTCAGCTTTGACAAAAGACTAAGGTATCAGACTTGCCTATTCACTAGAAAAATCCTCAGTGGCCTTGCCACACCCAGTGTCTCCTCACTCCTTCACCCTGCCCAATAATGGTAGCTACCTGTAGCTCCACCAAACCCTCTGTCCAAGTACCACATCTCAGGACTGCCTTAGAGCAACACTTCTTCTACTATTGTGCCCCCACCTGGCTAAACTCTCTACCCAATCATATCACTGCGACACCCAAGCTTGGGAAATTCAAAATCCTACTCTGTGATCATCTATTCTACTCTCATGCCTTTACCTGCCACTAAACTTTCACTTCCTTCTCCTCCCTGTCTATCTACTCACCCCAAGCCCACCTTCCCATGCCACCATCAAGGCTCAGATAATTTAGCTTCTCTTTCTATCTATGGCACTCCCACCCCAACCATCCTGCCCCCCCTAATTTCTCCTTTCTATTTTTTTAATTTATTTATTTGGAAAATGTTTCACCAGGAAAACCAAAACAGTGTAATACAATTACACAATAACCCAGACCAACCAGCCTGGGAAAACAAAACATATTCAAATATAGCATACATTGGAACAACCCAAGAGCAGGTGATCTAGTAGGGTAAAGGTTAGAGGGTGGATAACACATTTGAAGTGCTGGAAGTAGTAGGCTGAGCACAAGGGAGGGGAGTTATAAGATAAGTGGGGAAGTGGACAGGTGAGGGGTAGAGGGTGGGGATGTAAGAGGGAGGGAAAGGTACAGCCAAGATCTTTACCCATCTAGGTTGCTGAGAACCCTGTAAGGGGGTTGGAACCAGGCAGAAGGGATGGGGAGAGAAACAGACTGGGGTGGTACAGAAGGCAGGGGCAGGGGAACAGGAGGGGAGGAAGGGGATAAGGAAGAAGGAAGGTGGGAAGGTGATGGATTTGAAAGTGTGGGAGAGGAGGGGAAGAGAGAGAGAGAGACCTTCAAGATTCAGAGAACCCTGCCGGGGGTCAAGATTGGAAAGTGAGGGGAAAGGAAGAGGGGTAGAAGAGAGGGAGACAAGATCTATACCCCTTCAGGATGACAGAGAACCCTGCAAGGGGGACAGAACCAGGCAGAAAAGGAGGGGAGAGAAGGGCGAAGGGAAGAGAGGAGAAGTGGAGTGTGATGGGTGACCATAGGGGAGAAGAGGGATAAGAAATAGGGAGGCTGGAGAAAATAGGGGTAAACTAGGAATGGAAAAAGGGGAAAGCATCAGTGGGGAGGAAGAGAGGTTGTGGGGGAGAAGGACAGCCAGAGAGTGTTGAAATAGCACAGTAGCTTGTGGATGATAGTAAAGTGTCAAAATGGTGCAATAGTCTGTGGTATGGGGTGGGAGGAGGGGGTATAATGGGGGTAGCATGTGAGGAAGTAATCAGAGGAAGGATTGAGTTAGGAGACAGAAGGTAAGTTGGGGATAGAGGAGTAGGGTATAGTGTGCAAGGGATTGAGAGGGTTCTGATGGGGGGTTAAAAACAAGTATAGTTAGCAGAATAGAAGTAAAGTAGGGCTAAAGGATAATGTGCCAGGGTTGAGATTGTTGAAAGGGGGCCTAAGAACAAGTGCAGTTAGGGGAATAGAAATTTTGAAGGGCTAAGGAAATTGAAGATGGGGAAGAGGAAAGTCTGATAGGAGGCGGTAGTGAGTTCCAAAGCTTGGGAAAGCGGTAGGAGAAAGCTTCCTGTCCTGGGGAGGTAGAGTGATGGGGAATAGCTAGAGTGCATGCATCAGTAGATCTGCAAGAGTGAGAAGAGGGAGGTGGAGCAGAGAGTAAGAAGGAGAGGGAGGAGTCCCAACCTAGAATTTAGATGTGAACTTGGCACAGTGAGAGATACACCTACATTCAAGGGAGGGGAAAGCTAGACAATGACACAAGGTGCAGTGGCGTGCAGGAGGGGGAGTCAAGAGCAAAGTGACAGAAAACATTGAAGAGAGTATCCAGCCTGGTAAGGGAAGACTTCGGAGCAGCACTGTAGACTATATCACAATAGTCAAAAATAGGGAGTATCATTTTTTGAACTAGATCACGCCTAACCAGTAGTAGTAAGGAACTACAGTTCCTGTAAAGGGCGCTGAGTTTGGAGCACAGTTTTTTCAGGATGGTGTCAATATGTACAGAAAAGTTAAGGCGTTGGTCAAGCCAGATGCCCAGGTATTTGAAAGAGGTGGTGTCCTCTAGTGTTGTCCCAACAAGGGTGTAGAAGGAGGGAATGAAGGGCAGACTAGAGAGTCTCTGCCTAGTGCCAAAGGTCATGGAGACTGTTTTCTTAGCATTTAGGAAAAGTTGATGCAAGCTTAGCCAGCATTGAACATTATTGAAGTCAAGCTGTAGTCTGGAAGTCATATTGGAGGGAGATTGGCCAGAGGTGAACAAGACCATTCATCAGCATACATATGAATGGAGGATGAGGGGCATACTGACTGTAGGTCATCTAGAAAAACTGAGAATAAGACAGGACCAAGTATGGAGCCTTGAGGCACACCAGTAGAGATGGACAGTGGAGGGGACATAGAGTCAACTATTTTAACAGATTGAGTTCTACCTACTAGGTTGGCTCTGAACCAGTTGCAGGCAGACAGAGACAAGCCAGCAGATGAGAGAGTTTTGAGGAGGAGGGATTGGGAAACTGTGTCAAAAGCCTTGGCAAGGTCGACAAAGATAGCAGAAGTGACGTGACCTCTATCCATGGCCGAATGGATAGAGTCAGTGAGTCTAAGTAGGGAAGTGGTTGTGGAGTGATTCTTCCAAAAAAACAGATTGAAAGGGAGTGAAGAAGGAGGAGGAGTCATCAAGAAAGGAGGAGAGCTGGGAGAGAAACAAGGTATTCCTGAAGTTTAGCCAGGGTGGGTAGAAGTGAAATGGAGCGGTAATTCCCAGAAGATGAGAGATCACCTCCCTTTGGTAGGGGGAGAACTGTAGCATGTTTGTAGGCTTCAGGGATAGTCGTAGTGTAGAATGACAGGTTGAGGAGATCAGAGAGGGGGAAGCAAATAGCAGGATCAGAGAGGTACAGCAGCTTAAGGTCAAGGCCATCAGGGGAGTTGCCCTTAGCTGGGTTGAAAGAGATAGTGCCTTTAAGGTGTCATTGGGATAGATGGGTGAAAAGGCAAAACTCTCCACTAATTGGTGATGTTGGGAGGAATTGGGAGGGAGGGAAGAGGTAGTAGGGTGGAGTGGGAGGGAGACTAACAGGGTGGAGGCACAGGAAGAAAAGTAGGAATTTAATTCTGCTTCTACTGTAGGATGGTCAGCAATGATTGGGTTGTTTATTTTGAGCAGCGGAGATGGACAAGGGACCTCCGTCCTGCCTATACAAGCTATATTATCATTTCTCTTTTGAATTCATACCTGACCCTTTTGGTCTGCTCTAAACTGTATATTGTGTATTTTAAACTGCTCTCTGATTGTTAGATCCTAATGGTATAATGTACGCTGTAACTATTTGCAACTATTGTAAACTATTTGTAACTATGTCTGTAAATTATATGTGACCATGTCAGTATGCTTTGTAACTTTGTCTCTCCTTGACATAGATCCTTTGTAAATGAGTCTCTAACTCAAAGGTTTATAATTCCAATACTGTGCAATAAATAAATAAAGTCAATTCTGTCACTCATTGTCTTGTGATCCTAAACTGTCCCTCAAAACAAGGACTGACAACTATCTCAAACAATCATGCCAGAAGGGTTATTTCCACCCAAACCAAGAACTTATTTATTACACAGCAGCCTAGGAGATTCATCGATCTATATGCTGCTCAAAGTACAATAAAGTTTGGTTTTGCCCCGTGGGTGCCCAATTACTTCAGGGCTCAACTCTGATGAAGCCACTTTGACTACTTGTTGATAGTTTTAGAAAACATTTTGTCATTGACCTTGCATCTTACATCAGAGATACTAAACCAGTTTCATTAGGAATGTTAGTATAGACAGCCTCCACATTAAGGGTGACTAACAGATGTGACCTTCTTTGTGAAGGTCCTCCAGTACACCCAAAATCTAGGAGCATCTGAGCCTATGGCTGGTTGGGCAGAAGCCTTCAACCAGTGTTTTGGTGAAACTATCCTGATCTGTCTTGGAATGTAACACATTTGTGTTTCTGGATGACTTCTATGTACAGGTTAGTGGGGCAGCAATGAGGGCAACCCTGTCCCCAGACTTCACAAACCTGTACCTTGAGCTCTGGGAGGAAAGGGTAGTGTACAGTGTTGCTGTCAGTACTTGCTCACCAAAGATAGTATTATGGAGATGGTATACTGATGATATCTTGATGGTGTGGTGGGGGGCCATGGATGAACTGAGGAATTTTGTGGATTTCTTTGAAAATATTAATTGTAATCTTTGGTTTTTGATATCTCACAGTACTAATATTTCATTCATTCAAACATGGAGTCTGCCTAATCTGTTCATATATGCCAGTTAGGGAACCCAAGAGCACATACTTGGAGTTGGAATGGCATCAACAGGCTTGCTGTGGTTCCAAGAGGTGGAGACACTGAGACTGTGCTAGCACACAGGGAAAACTTTGGGATTTTCAAGCTGTGAGCTACTAGAGAGTCAGGCATTACTGATACAGTTGAAGTTGTTCCATTTCTATAGATCTTTAGCCAATATGGAGCAGTTTTCTTGGTCCTGCGTTTTAGGCAGACAACCCCAGTATATTGCATTTAGACACTGAATCAATTGAAAAGGTTTTGTAGCTAACTGTTTGTAAATCTTTTTGTTTTTCAGAGCAGAGCTGAGTGGCTTGTTATGTGCCTCTTGTAATATATCAGACTGTTACAAGTTAGAAAATCTTGGTGCAAAAATCTTACTAGTTCAGATATTTGATGTGCTACTGTTTTTAATCACTTGGTGTGTTTCATTTTACAATATATATAGCACTTTTTTGGACTTTCCCTCTGCTCTGTTTCTTTATGAACTGGATACAGTTAGTTGTAATTTGCAAGGGGCCTTTCAGGTCTCTTGATAAAGCACTACTGTGTGAAATTCACTTTTAGTCCTTGTTCTGATTTTGGCATCATGTTCAGCAACTAGACATCTCCGAATCAGATTGTATGGTGTGTGTGTGCTCATTTTTATGTTTGCTTGCATGCATGTGCAAGAAACATAGTGCCATCATCTGAGTTTTTAGAGGTGTGGCAGCCCTCTTCCAATTCAGTCAGTGTGTTTACAGGCACGGCTGCAGTTCTCCAATGCCTGCTGGAGCTGTCTATGACAGCAGTCCAAAATGCAGTGGCATACAGTTGAAAGCAGGAGCTATGCTTCAGTAAGCAGCGATAAGATATCGCCTGCTCATGTGTGCTCCCCCTACACACACACACACACACACACACACACACACACACACACTCACACGCACACATACTGCATGCTCGCCTCCCCCATGCACACACTGTGTAGCCGATGGCGGTGCCCAATCCCCCATCAGCTGTGCTGCACCCCCCAAAACAGTGTTCCATATGCCACACTGGGTGCCCACCCCAGCATGGCCACACATCGTATAGCCAAAGGGGGTGCCCAATCTCCCATCGGCTCCACTGGTTCCACCCCCCAGAGTACAGGGTGCCACGCTAGGAGCCCACCCCAGTGTGGTAACATATTCTATTGCCGACGGGGGTGCCCAATCCCCCATTGGCTTCCACGCCCTCCAACCAGCCATCCTTGTGCCACGCTGGGAGCCCACCCCAGCGTGGCAAATGTCCCGCATCGCCATTTTAAAAAAACTGAAACTGAAAAACAGTCCCTCGCTGTCTCTGCCCCCACCCGAGCCCACCCACTGCACACCCCGCCCCCCACAGCCCCTCACCCCATACTTACCTCCAGACTCCAGCACAATGATCTTCAGTGGACCAGGAACATGTCTGCACTCTTCAAAGCCGACCGCAAACTGAGAAAATGCCGGTAAGCTGTTTAATGGGATAGATAGGGTTTTTTCAACTTTGCTGCATATCTCAGGCATTTTTGGGAATTTTTGCACCAAATTTTCAACATGGGGTTTTTGGGACCCCTTCTCATGAATGCTCTCACTGTCATGGCACTAATTGGGCCCGAAGGGTGATTTCACAGTCACTTCGTGAAATCACCTTTTGGGACCAAGTAACAAAATGACACTGCCACTGTTCATAAGGTGGGCTCTCAAAAAGCCTATGCTGAAAATTTGGTGGAAAAATTCCTAAAAATGACTGTTTTATGAGTGTGCATTGTGCATTTGCTATGCATGCTCGTAAGTTCACAAATTTTCAATACTTTCACTCCAGATTTTCAACATTGCCAATTTGCCACACCTCCTTATGAGCAGTACAGCTGTCATTTTTCACATCTTGCCCAAGATGTGTTACCGCCCATGAAGCACACAATGGTGCAGTCTGTGTGTGAAATCAGTGTATGGGACACATTAAGAAAATCACAGTGACACTTTTAATGAGCAGAGGTCTTAAAATGGCTATGTTGAAAATCTGGTGAAAAAATTATTAAAAATGACTGTTTCATGAGTGCATGTTGCGCAGTTCCTACGCACACTCGTGAGTTTGCAAATTTTCAATATTTTCACTCCAGATTTTCAGCATTGCCATTTTATTACACTTCATTATGAGCAGCACAGCTGTCATTTTTCACATCTTGCCCAAAATGTGTTTCCGCACATGTAGCGCACAATGGTGCAGTCGGTGTGTGAAAGCAATGTTTGGCACAGATTAAGAAAATCACAGTTACACTGTTCATGAGCAGAGGTCTTATAATGGCTATGTTGAAAATTTGGTGACAAAAGTCCATAAAATGACTGTGTTACGAGTGAGCATTGCGCAGTTTCCATGCACCCTCGTAAGTTCATGACTTTGTAATATTTTCAGTCCAGATTTTCACCAGTGGCATTTTTCCACACTTCCTTATGAACAGTACAGCTGTCATTTTTCACAACATGGACTAAATGTGTTTTTACACTTTCAGCGCAGAGCTGCGTGGTCGCTGTGGGAAATCATTGTTCGGGACAGATAAAGAAAATCACAGTGATACTGTTCATGATCGGAGGTCCCAAAATGCCCGAGTTGACAATCTGCTGTAAAAATTCCCCAAATTAATTGCATTACAGGTGTGCGTTGCACAGTTTCTATGCACGCTCATGACTTCACTAGTTTTTTTTTTGTATTTTTACTGCAGATTTGCAACATTGCCATTTTTTCCACCTCCCCATGAACAGTACAGCTGTCATTTTTCACATCTTGTTCAGAATGTGTTTTTGCACCTGTGGTGCTAAATGCCATACTCGCTGTGCATAAGCAGCTTTCGGCTAACAAACTGATATTGCCACTGTTCATGAGGTGGGGGTCTCAAAAAAAAATGTTGAAAATTTGGAGTGAAAATACCAACGAATGCCTGAGGTGTTAGGGTTTCCAACCATAACGTAAATATTGTTTAGTGGGTAATGGTTCTCTTCTAGGTTCTTCGGCCCCCAATCTAGGCTTTCAAATTCAAGAAAAAAATACTTTTTATTCTATACCTAAAATTCACAAACATGCAACTAATCCACCTGGCCGACCAATAGTCTCAGGCATTGAATCTATCTTTGAACCAATTTCAAAATCTATAAACTTTCACCTACAACCATTGATAGAAAAAACTAAATATTATGTTAAGGATACTACAGACATGATCTTGAAATTACAAAAAATCACAGAACAAGATTTAAGTGAAGAAACCATCTTAGTGACATTTGATGTAGCAGATTTATACACATCTATCCCACATCAGGAAGGGATTCAATGTCTGGGGTACATACTAGATACTAGGGGCAGGAACAGCTCACCTAAAACCAGAATACTGCAAGAAATGGCAGATATGATATTAAAAAAGAATTATTTTGAGTTTGACGGGACATTCTATCAACAAAATAAGGGGACAGCAATGGGTTCCACAATGGTACCAGCATATGCCAATGCATATATGTACATGTTCGAAAAAACACACATTTATTTAGAAAATAACATCAAAATACACACTTGGCTTCATTTTATTGATGATATTTTTATGTTATGGAAAGGAACACAGGAAGAACTTATTAAATTCCATGAGGAACTGAACAACAAAGATAAAAATCTTAAGTTTGTGATGAATTTTGATAAAAAAGAAGTACCGTATCTAGACCTCAAGATAAAAAAGGTAAACAACAAGATAGAAATAGCACTTTATAGGAAGGAAACAGATAGAAACACCATATTGCATGGTAATAGTTTCCATGAAACCAAGCTTAAACAGAGTATTCCATACTCTCAGTTAACTCAAGTGAAACAAAACTGTACAGCAATACAAGAAGCAGAGAAAGAATCAAAAATCATGTTAAATAGGTTCATAGACAGGGGATATAAGCCTAAGACATTGAAACAAGCAGAGGAAAAAATAAAAAATAAGACACAAGAGGAACTATTAAAAAGTAAAGGACACAAAACAAAGCCACAAAGGATTGTATTTGCTACTAAATACAATCATAAGTTAAAAGAAATTAGACAAATGATAAACAAACATTGGCCTTTAGTTGGAATGGAGAGAGAACAAATACCAGAACTTTTAAATAAGCCCATAATAGCTGCAAAAAGAGTACGGAACCTTAAGGATCAGTTAGTAAAATCTCAATTTAAATTACCAGAAAACAAGGAAGCACAACTACTGTTGAGACCATTAGCACCAGGCATGGTCCCTTGTGGCAAGTGCTCAGTATGTAGTCATACATCAAAAAAACAAACATTCATACATCCACATACAGGGCATGGTCATCCAATTAGACAGCATATTAACTGCATGACAGAAGGGGTAATATATGTAATACAATGCCCTTGTGATAAGCTGTATATTGGACAAACTAGCAGGATGCTGAAGACCTGCATACAAGAACATAAGGGAGATATAAGAAAAAAAAAAAGAAACATCCACAGTAGCAACACATTTTGAACAAGCAGGTTATAATGGAGCTGGGGACTTGAAAAAGTACAGACACCAGAAAGAGGAGGTAATAACCAGGATTATCTTTTAAGAGCTGAAATTAGGTGGATATTTCACATGAAAACATTAGACAACAGGATTGGGATGAATGTAGAAACAAACTGGCAGACATGCATTTAGATCATATAGAACTGAAAGGGTAGATATAACAGGGAGGTCAGATAGCAATTAACCCCAGTATGATCACAATGAAGTTATTGTATAAAGTAAACTATGAGAAGTTAACAGTACAGGGATATACTAAATGCAGTAGCAATTTAACTTATACAACAACTTGTAACACTTACAACTGGGAGGTCAAGCAGCAATTGACCCAAAGGTGATAAAAATAACATTGTTGTAGTAAGCGTACTATGAAAGGAATAAGACACGATGAGGTGTGGTTTATGGCCTGATGAGAGCACTCCCCAGGTGCGTGATGAGGCACGAGGTGCTTGCGCCGAGTGCCTTTAGCACCTGGGAAGTGCTCTTATCAGCCCATAAATCACACCTCGGACTGTCTTATTCCGCTTATAAAATGGGTCCCCCATAACATAACATTAATTACTTAAAAGAAGTCTGATACACATAGGTGTTAAAATCTAGGTTAATTAAGGTATAAACAGAAAAATAGTCCTTGCATATTCAGATCAAATATACAATTCACCTATTAGAGGGCATTTGTGTTGTCTATCATACCACCCCCCGCCACACACACACACACACACACACACACACACACACAAACTTTGTTTCTTTCTCCACACCCAGGCTTAGTTTTTTTATTTTTACATTTTGATTAGATCTTTGTTTTATGCTTTTTAGCAACCTCTCTGAGATGCCAGTGATGATGTCTGCTCGAGAAGCGCGACTTTCAAAGGCAAGCCCCGAGCTGGCAGAGCTGTTGTTTTCACTGAGGTAATTTGTGTTGTCTGTCTCATCCCCCTCCAATCCCCACACCGCCACACACATTCTGTTTCTCTCTCCACACCCAGGCTTCATTTTTTAAATTTTGTTTAGATCTTGCCTTATGCTTTTTTAGCCACCCTTCTGAGATGTCAGCGATGACAATGTCTGCTCGGGAAGTGCGGGTTTCAACTGCAAGCCGCGAGTTGGGAGAGTGGCTCTTTTTCCAGCAGGGAGAAATAAAAATGTTTTTGTTTCTTTTAGCTTGATATTATTTAAAGCAGTTTTGTTCTAATCTGCAAAACATTTAATTTGCAGCCCGTAACCACTTGACTTCGAGTGAGCGTGTCCCTTATGGCCACTGTAGTTTACTGAAGTTCTCTTAAATAATTTTCAAAAAATTAGATATTGTCCTATCTTGTGGTGCTTTGCAGTTCACTGGCTAGTAGGAGGGTAAAATTGAGGGGAGGACTGCACATCCAAGATGGCTCAATCTTGTTTTTTTTTAACTGGTTCTCAGTGCAGTTTCAAGAGCAGAAGCGCGGTTTAAACAGTGGGAGCGCAAGGGCTGTGAAGGTGGTACCGGAAAATGGTCAGTGTGAAAATACTGAATACAGACTAAAAATTTAAACTTTTTACTTGGGGGAGAGGTTGGCAGCTTGCAAAAAATTACTTTTTGCTTTTTCTGTTGGTGACAGTGCTCTCCCCGTGCAGCTGTTGTGGTTTCATGACACGTTACTGTACAAATACATGTTGAGATGCAGTGGGAGAGAGTCATTTCATGCACTGATATGTGTCAAGGTGATGTGGTTTGCTTGGCTAAGTAGTACCAGTTGCCAGTATATGTCCTGATAAGGACATGGCAAATGGTACCTCTTGGCCAATCAAAATGCAGGAAAATTTCTACCCATTTTATAAGAGAAGACAAAACACATGGATATGCTAAATAACAGTACAATCACTATCTAAAAGGGTAAAGATGATGTTTTACCTCCAGGACAACTTACAGTATTGACAACAGAGAGGTCGAGCTGCATTTAACCCCTGTGTTATTTGATTGTTTTAAACAGTATTATGGTGTTGAAAAGTTTGGTTTGATGTGAGCTAGAGAACTGATCTATGAAGATAATTTTAAAGCATGGGGTGATTGTGAAGGAGAAGGTCAAATAACAACTGACCCCTCAGCATAATAAATAAGCAGCAAGTTCAGTATTTTTAACAGGGAGGTCAAGTTGCATTTGACCCCAGTAGTATCTAAATACTTATTGTTTAAACAGTACTATGGTATTTACATGTTTGGTAGAATGTGAGCTAGAGAATTGATTCGTGAAGATAATTTTAAGCCATGGCGTGACTGACAAGCACTTAAGGAAGGGGAAGGTCAAATTGCAACTGACCCCTCAGAAAATAATAAATGCTTGCTAGAGAAATGATCTGTGAAGAAAATTTTAAACCATGAAGTGAGTGCCAAGCATTTAATGAAGGGGAGGCCAAATAGCAACTGACCCCTCAGCAAAATAAATAAGCAGCGATCGATCCCGGAGAGATAACAAATAATGCTGTTATAGCAAATGTACTAAGAGAAGTTCAAATATAGGTATATTATAAATAACATAGTACAATCACTGTCTAAAACAGTAAAGATGATGTTTTACCTCCAGATCAACTTTCAGCATTTATGACAGGGAGGTCAAGTTGCATTTGACCCCAGTGTTATCTGAATAATGATTGTTTAAACAATACTATGGTGTTTAACAAGCTTGGTATAATGTGAGCTAGAGAACTGATCTGAAAAGACAATTTTAAGCCACTAAGTGATTGAAAGTATTTAATGAATAGGAAGGTCAAATTGCAGTTGACCCCTCAGCAAGTAAACAATAATGACTGCTTGTATTACATTATGAATTTCACAGTTTGGGTTGCAGAAAGCAGTAATGTAAGGTGATATAATAACAAATAGTACTTCTGAGAAACCTGGAATTTATTTGCAGTATTTTTAATCAAGGCAAGAGAACTGTTGATATTAGCAAAAAATCCTCTTTACTCTTATGTCACCCTGTAAAAAGAAATCATGGTATGAGAACAATGTGTTTTCATTTTAATAACCTCACAAGAAAGTTAAAAAATAAACAAAAAAGTAAACTAGCACAGAGCTGCTGCAACTAGGAACAAATAGCCCATTTTTGTGAGCACCCAACTGCACTGATCAGTGCAGTAGTGTTCGGTTGCCTAGCAACCGAGATCACACAGGTGCGATCAACTAGGTGTGACAACATGGTTAGTCACACCATGGAATCTCACAAAAACGGATGAGAGGTTATCAGGAAGTAGCTACCGTTAAAATTTGTTGGGCTTCAGTGCTTACATGCAGAGGAACTTAACCAAAAAGGAGAAACTTGAGCCAGATGGAGTGAGGGTAAGCAGTTAAAATGTTAAAGAATATTTAGAAGTTGGTATTAGAACCTTTAATTATAAAAGTAAAATGATGGCTATGAGACCAATAGGGGAATACTATGATTATGTTTTCACAGACTACAAAGAACACTAATTCCACTCTAAGAAGCTCACAGTCTCCTTTAAGATATGCTGTTAACAAAATAAGTAAATAGAAGCCACAGTGTGGCCACATTATAATATTAAACAGCATAATAACAGCAAAGCTTTACAAAAATTATGTTTATGTCATTACAGGCCCAAAATTATTCTTTACAAGAAGTTTTAAGTAATATATAAGGTATGCTGCAAACCAAGAAATATGGGGAACAAGCCTTACAGGCAGTAGTTAAACCTTGTTCCAAGTTGTTAGCAGCACTGTGTTCACTAACATACTGTGTATGTCTTTTTAGGATGCAACTTATGATCTAAACAAATACAAATAAATTAACCCTGTGAAAAATTAAGAATATATACAAGGGTGCACAAGCAATAATCTTTATTGAATGGTATGTGTATACACCAAAGAATTAAAAATGTAACAATATCATATTAATAAAAAATGCTGATCAATGACATAAATGTATTTACAGATGTGTAACAAAGAATAAACGCCATGAATAAGCTCCAAGTCGAGTGAAACATAGGGGGAAGAGAAATAAAAAGAAAGATTGAAGAACAATAACTTGAGCGAAGAGTGTTTACTTCAAAGGGCCCCCCAACATTTCCTGTATTCTTTCCAACCATAATGCCCACCCTGTAGAGAATGACAGGCATCAGGGGTGTGACTTGGGATTCTTGCCTGTAATGCTCATACCATTCCATACCCTGAAGCCAGTGAGAGGCATCGAGGTATGCCTTGGACTCTTTGGCCCCAAAGTTCACCCCATTCTCCTATACCGCACCCATCTCACCGTATTTCCTGATGGAATGGGGTGTGCATAAGGGCCAAAGACCCCAAGGCACACCATGACACTTGTCAGTGTCTGCAGGGTAGGGTGTGGTGAAATGGCATGGCCGTTATGCCTGACGACCCAAAGGCACACCGCAATGCCTGTCACTCTCTGCAGGGTGGTGGTGGGGTTGGCTTCAGTTCAATACTTCACTGCCATTCCTATTATGCTGCTCTGTAACTTCTACACTACCAATGCCAATGCCAGCAAGCAAACATTCAGCATTGACAAATGCTTGTTTTTCTTATGTTCAGTCTTACTTCACAGCACCACAAACTAGGAAGTGTCCCATTCTGTTCTAGACGCTAATTAAACTTGACTAGACAACTGTACCTGTGCAACAATTAGCATAATCGACACCTAAGAAACTTCACCTGCCATTGCTATCACTATGCAAGCATTCCTTTAAGAATAAAGCAAAAAAGATTCTTAGCTCAACCCCAATGCTTTCAGAACATGTTAAATTAATCCCCCAGCACAACCCCAAACCAAGTGATCGCATTAAAAAAGATTTCAGGTTTTTGACCCACATTACATACACAGGGCAAACCTCCAAGTCTTTTCAATGCATTTTAAAACAGAACATGAAAGCACAACTTTCAAAACATGGTTACTTAAATGCAATCAACCTAGCAACATGTACTGAAGTTACAAGGGCCTGGATTTTCCAGTTTCTCCCAGTCTGTCTCTATGGTAAAAACATCTGGAAACTCCCAGCCCCAATCCAGTAGCTGCCATGCTACAATAACAGGATTTTCAAGCATACTAAGACTGAAATGAGCTCAGCTCTACACAAATTGCACAGAGCATTTTGAATAAAAATCAGCTCCTGGTGGTGTGCCACATTGTATTCATTCCTGAATACCACAATAAAATTGGGTACTTGGTACTTGGAACTGAATCCCAAGTACTTTTTTATTACTATTTTGGTATTATATGCCACAAAAAGTAAAAAAAAAAAAAAAATAAATTAAATTAAAAAATGACACTTCTTGCCCACTCCAGATGGCCATGGCTAGTCCCTGGGCTGTCCCATCCTCCGAGTCCCCACCCCCCCATAATTCTCAGACACACACAGTTATATTTAAAGACAATGTCAGCTCCTGTCACTTTGCCAGAATACAATGACATATTTTAGATCATCCTTCCCAACCCAGCCCCCAGTCCACCAAATACTTTTATTTCACAGCTAGCACCTACCTGATGCCTGATTTTGTTGGGGACCAAATAACATTAAACTCCAGGCTTACTCAATTGCAACCTTCCAGCAGATGTGCCCTCACCCTATGTAATACAGTCAGCTGACTATCTGTTTGTACAAGTGATTAAGCCCATGACTAGGAGGGAGAGGGTCGAGGGGGATGCATCATTGATGGTGCTAGACAGACTAATCAGTCAGACTAATTTTACAAGTGTATATGCCCTTTACACATTCACAGAGGGTAAGCAAAATCAATTTTATAAAATGGCTAAGAAAAAGTCTTCATCCTGATTGGTTGAAAGAGTCCCAGACCCATACTTTTCCAGGCAGACAGCACCAGGTTGGGAACCCTTCTGACAACCAGAACGCAGCACCCCGACATATCCATGCCTCCCATAATTAAAAAACAAAATTGTGGCTGCCATTTTTGTAATGGTAAGTGTAATGGTAAGTGCTACTTTGCCTTTATTATGGTATATAAAACCATTTTTCACACAAGTGTTAACTCATTGAACTGCCATAATCAACCCAAAGTAGCACTGAACACATAAAACATTCAAAATCCCAGCTCTAACCTTATTTTCTCCATTTTGTGTAGTCTCCATTTGTTGTAGGCTAGAAATCCTTGGATAAGAGCGCTCCCAAAGTCTAGTAATGAGTGTCATCCATCCCCACTCTGTTTACTCCCCCTCCCAGCCAGCTGCTGATGCCAGCATGATTGCAGTAACACCCACCCCTCCTGGCAGCCTTGTGCAGCATTCAGTGTCTCCAGATAGGCATAGAAAGAGCCTCCTCTTTAAAATACTGGTGACTGCATCTTCTTTATTTAAAAAAAAAAAAAACAACAAAAAAAAAAAACACAAAACTGAAATTGTGGCACCTGGTCCCAGCATACTTCTCACTTACACCCACTCAGCTCTGACCACTTATCCACACTAGCAGTCAGAGACAACAGATTGAACTCTCCCCCAGTCATGTCACTCTCACTATTTGGTGGCTCGTTATGGGTATAGCATGTGCCCTTACAGCACTTAGGATGCCCCCCTTTAGCCAGCTCACAGGATGTTCTTCTCTCACTTGCTCCCAAAACAGCCACATCCCATCTGTCTCTCATTTGGCCATAATCTGTCTCTGCATGAACAACAGCACCACATAGTGGCACACTGAAATAACAGCAGTGGGACAAAACCCTATAGTGAACAGAGAATTAGAACACTTTCTCTACTATAAAAACGTTTTTTTTTTTCTTTGTTTCTACTTTTGGTTTTTTTTCCTGTATTTAAAACTTTTTTGCATGGGGATCCATTTTATAGGTGTAATAAGAAACCTCAGGGCATTGGCTGTCTGTGGTTAATCGACTTGCAGGTGCTAAGGCACTTGGCTTCAGTGCCTTATGTCTCATTATGCACCTGAGCATGTATTAACAGACAACCAATGCCCCACTGCGTTTTACTGCTTACTTGTCACAGTCCAAGTAGTATCATATTTTGAGTGGGACTTATTTGACAGTGTAAATTTTAATAAACTGTGAGCACTTTAGGATATTGATTATATTAGTGTACATGTGATGTATTCACTGCCTTTGTTTTGACATTGGCACCTTTTTTAATTTTTCTGTGTTTTGCACATGTGTTTCTGCACTACCAGTATTTAATTGTAAAAGAGATCTTCTGTCTCTTTAGATCCATTAAGCAGGAGACCCCTGGGGGCATTCACCTGTGACAAAGCATTTTGATAAATGTGCAAAACATTGGGTGTTAGCTTGAGTGTTCATCTGCTGCAGTGTCAGCTGCTTCCACAATTAATGTGTTTTTTGCTGAAACACTCTTTCTGTGTGTTTCATATTTACTGTGGGTGCCTTGATTTGTGGACTGCCTGCTCCATATCAATGACACAAATGGCTCCACCACCATCCCCGCAGTTGTGCACATGATCTCTAAGACAGCTGCTGACCAAAAGCCATGTGGTACATAATTCAGCCACATAAAGTCCAGACAAGCTGGCATTTCTGACTGACTACTTTATGTGCTGTTAGTATAATTACTGGTGACCCTATTTATCAACTGGATTATGAATGCTTTCAAATTATGTAATAACCCAAAATCAGGTTATTACGGCATTCAGCAAAACTTTCTTTAACCAGCACTGCCAATCATTCCTAGCATGGCAGGTGATTGTCTCCTAGTCTGCGTGTGGGCAGTCTGAACATTCCAAAATACATAGCAGCTCTGTTTCCGAGGAGCCGCAGTAATCACCGGCCACTGAGACTAATCCTTTGCCTGGCTCCATCCTTCAGTGTAAGTTTTAAATTTCTTTTCCCCGGTATGTATCTCATTGATCCGCCACTACAAGCACATAAATTCATCTGGTTGATCCTGCTGCGGTAGCACTTCAGTCAGGGCTTCGGTCCGACCCAGTTCAATCTGCAGTGTGACTCTCTTTCCCGGTCAACAGTACAGTTTTACAAAAAGACAAGAAAAAAAATGAAGAAAGAGAAAAAAAATGTCCTTACTTGGCAGGGAGTAAGAGTGTGTGAACAGTGAGTGAGTTTGTGAGCGAGCGAGTGAGTGAGTGAGTGAGTGTGCGTGTGCATGTGACAGTAAGAACTGCTTAGCCTCTACCTAATGTTGACATTCACTCCCTGCGCCAGTAATTATAAAAAAAATAAAAGATAGGCAAGTGTGTGTTTAAGGATTTTTTTTACACATCCTCGGTGTGTGATAACCTCATAAACCTCTCAAGGTTTATGAGTCATCACACACCTCGGGTGTGTAAAAATAAATTCATAATACACATTTGCCTATCCATTATTCTCTATTTTATAAATCCCTTCATGTCCACTAGCCAATTAGAATGCAGTTTTTGAGACAGGTCCAATTGTGCGGCACCTCAGAAGTGCAGCACCCCTCTCATGCTGCACTACAGTGTCAGTACTGGGATATTAACCCAAGTGCCAGATGTGGGAACTGAGCCCACAGCCCTCTGATCTCCCGGCCTCAGAGGTGAGTGTGCTACCTACTGAGCCACTGACACTGCTAAATTTATGGACTGTTTTCCAGGTGGCTGCTTGACAAATTTCTAAGATAGGAATATCCCTGGCAGCAGCCACAGAAGCAGCTGTACCTCTAGTAGAGTGAGCCCTCAGGCCTGAGGGTGGGGTTCTACCCAATTTCTCATAGCAGAATTGTATACAAGAGACAATCCACCTGGCAATAGATCTTTTAGTGGCAGGTTTGCCCTTACTGACCTCGACATAAGAGTGAGGAACAACTAGGGGGACAAAAACCTGTGACCCTTGGTGCGCTCTACGTAGTAGCTAAGGGCTCTTTTTATGTCCAGGCTATGCAACCTTCTCTCCCCCAGAGGAGGAATGGTCAGTGAAGAAAACAGGGAGAGACATAGACTGATTAAGGTAGAAATCTGAAACCACCTTAGGCAAAAACTTCCTGTTAGTTCTTAGGACCACTTTATCTCTATAGAAAGAGATGAAATCAGGCTCCACTGACAGGGCTTGCAATTCACTGATGCACCTGGCAGAGGAAATGGCTACCAAAAACACAGTTTTCCAAGTCAAGTACTTAAGCTCTGCAGAGGACAAAGGCTCAAAGGGGGGTTGCATAAGCTGAGCAAGGCAAACATTAAGGTCCCAAGCAAGAACAGGGTCCCTGAAGGGAGGATTGGTGTGCAACAATTTCTTGAAGAATTTGCAAAATACAGGATGGGCTGATAGGGAAGAGGGCTTGCCTACTGACAAAAAGGCAGAAACAGCTGCCAAATGTACTTCAAGTGCAGCTGGTTTGAGTTCCAAGCCATTGAGATGAACCATATAGTCCAGGACTGTAGGCAACCCAGCAGATTCTGGAGAAATATGCTTACCAGAGCACCAAATAGTGAACCTTTTCCATTTGGAGTTGTAAGTCTTTCTGGTGGAAGGCTTTCGAGAAGCCCCAAGAAAATCCAGAACACCTTGAGAGAGGTGCAAATCAGCAAACTCTAACTCAAGATCCAGGCCTTGAGATTGAGAGATTTGAGATTCGGATACCAAATCCTTCCCTGAGAGGATGTCAACAGGTTGTAATTCCTGGGAAGAGACAGGGGAAGGTGGACTGCTAAGGACAGCAACAGTGGATACCAGGGCTGTCTGGCCTAGTCTGGAGCGATCCAAATCACTTTGCATGGTTGAGACCTGATCATGACTAGCACCTTGAACAGGAGAGGGAGGGGAAGCATACAGGAACTTTCCTTCCCAATGGAGAACCAGAGCATCCAGGGGGACTGAGCCCAAGACTGGGGGTTTGCAGCAAAAGAGAGGAAGTTGGTGATTGTCTAGGGCTGCAAACAGATCTATCTGTGGAGTGCCCCATCTGGAGAAAATCACTTTCAAAATTAGGGGATCTAGGGACCATTCGTGGTGGCCCTGATATATCCTGCTAAGAGCATCTGCTAGGATGTTGTCCTTCCCTGGGAGGTGAACTGCTGTCAGAGAAGTTTGCAGGGAATAGGCTAGAGACCACAACTTCACTGCTTCTGTGCACAAGGCCGTAGATGGAGTGCCCCTTGCTTGTTGATGTACCACGTTGTGGTGGTATTGTCTGTTCTGATCTGGACTACTTTGTTCTGAACAGACTTGGAAAAAGCTTGCAGTGCCAGAAACACAGATCTGAGTTCCAAGAGATTGATGTGAAGCAGAGATTCTTGAGGTGACCACAGCCCTTGTGTGATAAGATCCCCCAAGAGGGCTCCCCAGCCCAAGAGGGATGTGTCTGTGGTGAGGATTAGTGAATGAGACTGAGTGACAAAAGGAACTCCCTGCCTTAAATTGAACTGATCCTGCCACTATTGCAAAGCCTGGATCAGGGTTAGAGTCACTGGGACTAGTTTGGTAAGGGAATACTTTCTCTGGAACCAGAAGGCTCTCAAATGGAACTGAATGTCCCTCATCTGAAATCTTGCCCCCTGGACTACTGCTGTAGTGGCTGCCATGTGGCCCAGGAGCTGCAAGAAGTGCCTTGCTGGTCGAGACACCTGAAGGGTGAAAGAAGAGGCCAGTTCTATTAGTGTCCTTACCCTGTCCAGGGTAAGGAAGGCCTTTGCTCTTATAGTATCCAGCTCTGCCCCTATAAAGGTGAGGAGCTGTACTGGCTCCAGAACTAATTTTGGAAGGTTTAGGAGGAATCCTAAGGAAGTGAGCAGTTGCTGAGTTATCTGAAAATGTGACTTGACTTGGTCTGGAGACTGACCCACTATGAGCCAGTCATCCAGGTATGGAAAGATGGAGATCTTTTTTCTCCTTAGGAAAGCAACCACTACTGCCAGGCACTTTGTGAACACCCTTGGGGCTGATGTTAGCCCAAAGGGCATTGCCCTGAATTGATAGTGGCCTGAAGGCAACTCGATCCTGAGGTACTTTCTGTGGGAGCACCTGATGGGAATGTGAAAATAGGCTTCTTTGAGGTCCAGGGAGGCTAGAAAGTCCCCTGGCCTTAGAGAGGGCAGAATTATTCCCAGAGTCACCATTTTGAATTTTGGCTTTAAAAGGTGCTTGTTTAGATATCTCAGATCCAGGATGGGCCGCCATTCTCCTGTCTTTTTGGGGGTTAGGAAGTACCTGGAGTACAATCCTTTGCCCCTGTGTAGGGTAAGAACCCTTTCTATGGCTCTGAGAGCCAAGAGGGAAGAAACCTCTGCCTCTAGGGCAAGGGCCTCTGATGGATTTGCAGGTGGAAAGGATCTGGTTCTCATCTTGGGAAATTTTTTGAAGCTGAGAACCAGTCCCTGGCTTACTACTTCCAGGACCCACTTGTCTGATGTTAAAGATTTCCAGTCCTGGACAAAGTAAGCCAGCCTGCCCCCCTACAGGTATTGGAGAATCGGCCCAGGCAGACCCATCGGGGTGTCTGCTTGGCAGGGGCTTTAGGATGAGGGGTGGAAACAGGCCTGCTCATATCCCATCTGCCTCTCCCTCTAAATAACCCCCTCTGAGCAAAAGCAGAAGAGGAGGCCTGGGCTTGGTAATAAGGCCTTTGAAAGGGCCTGCCCCTGCTCCTGGAATACTGCTTCTGAGGAGTGGCTTACCTTTCTTTGGCCTGAGCACTCCTGTAGGTGATCCTGTACTCCTCCATCTTCTTCATGTAGTTCTCTGTCTGCTCCCCAAACAGAGAATTACCAGTGAGAGGAAAATCCATGGCCTTAGCCTGGGTATCCTGTGATAGGCTAGTACATCTGAGCCAAGTCATCCTCTGAAGGGCCACAGATGTAGCCATGACTCTAGATGAAACATCATTGGAGTCCACAGCAGCATAAAATTGCACCTTGGATGCCTCAATCCCATCCACAGCCACCCACTCCCAGCTCCTTGGCAAGCTGGTCAGGGGCCTGTTTAGCTAGATCCAGCACAGTGTCCCACCTGGACTTCTGGTATCTAGCTGTGTAGGCCATATAGTTAGCCTGCCTGAGTCCCAAAGATGCTGCCATGTACTGTTTCTTTGCCATGGCTTCAATCCTCCTGGAGTCCTTATCTGGGGGGTGTGAAGCCAAGGGAATATTTGCCTTATCACAGGCAGCAGCCTGCACTACCCCAACATGGCTGCATTGCTGGGAAAGGAACTCCATGTCTGAGCCTGAAAGAGTATACCTCTTGTCCATTCTTCTGTCCACAGGAGGTATGGAACTAGGAGTTTTTAGAATTTTAAATGTCTGTTTCCCAAAAGATTTATGGAGGGGAATAGACAATCTCCTGGACTCTGGGATGTCCATCATCTCAACAAAATCAGGCTCCTCCTGATCCTCTACTGCTTCTTCCATAGGAAGCTGGAGGGTTTTAGCCACTTTCTTGTAAAACATAAAGTGGGAAGGGGACTCAGAAAGCCTAGGAGGAGAAAAACCTGAAGGTCTGTCTGGGGAGATGTCCAGGTCAATAGGCACATCCAGACTTTCATAATCACCATCATCATCATTATCTTCATACTCTCCCTCCTCCGGTTCATAAAATTCTTGTAAAGTATAATCTGGAACCGGGGGAACCGACCGAACCGAGCCCCTGACAGATGGTGCCGGTTCGGCCGGAACCGAAGTTAGCGATTGAACTATCCTTATCGCTTTGAGTATCTCATCAGCGGTCGGAAAAAGAACTTGTGGATCCGAACTGGATGATTTATCCCTTTTCTTTCTTTTAACCGGAACCGACTCCTCAGAATCAGTTCTCCTTTTGCCCGAAGAAGTTTCGCCCTGGTCAGAGGGCACTCCTGGTTCGGTCAGAACCGAACCGGGCTGGCCATCTGGGTCAGCGGACTTCTAGGCCTCCTTTTCCCTCAGTCTACCTACTCTCTTATACAGGGTTGCTTTGGGAAAACTTTTACAAATTTGGCAGTCTGAATTGAGGTGGTCAAACCCCAGACAATAAACACAGGTGGTGTGGGGATCAGCCTTAGCAAAGGCTTCCCCACACACACTACAGTGTTGAAACCGAGTGGGCCCGGTTTTTTTCTTGGGTTTCTCAGACATGTTCAATCCTAACCAAAACGTGCCCTTTTTTTGGCAATCCGCCAGGCAAGACACCTCTATCGGTTCTTGACCATGTTACGGATCTTGGAAAAAAACGTAATGGAATCCTTTTTTTTTTTTTTTTTTAGAACCGATACGGACCGGTTACCACACTCTAATAAAGACAGAAGTTTTTTACACAAACCTAATCAGTTCAAACCGAACCGATCCAATGTTTACAAGTTTCACACAGAAACTAATACAGAAAAACCTATCTAGTACTCACGGTACCACAAACAGAGACTTAAACCGACAGGTTTAGAAGTAGAAATTTGGTTGAAACCAAGTGAAAAAACGACACTTTAACCGACTTTTTTTGAACCGAGCGAAGAAGAAATCTCCGGAGCGACTGTTCAGTGAGGCGGAGTAAAGAATCTGACGGTTGGAGTTTAAACAACAGCAGACAGAGGCTTCAACCGAGCTTGAGTTCAGCATTCCATGCCCTGCATGGAAAGTTAACTCTTTGTTCTCCGGGGCAGTTCAAAGGTTGGTGATCACTGTATATGTCAGAATACAGCAAGACTTCATGTTGTTTGAAGAAAGGGATAGAGACTGGTACTGATCCTCCTCTCACTACTTTGGCTAGCCATGGTCTGAATGAATTGGAGGCATTGTGCACTCATTGCAATCAGCTGATAACTATGAGTTTGCTCCCGCTCATTCAGACGGTTTTCAACTGAGGTGGGGAGAGACACTTCTGTGCTATTTGCCTTCCCTTTCTTCTGACGGATGTCCTTTTTATGGGATGGAATGGAGGTGGAGGGTGCAAAGGTACTGCTATGCTTTGTGGGAGGGGATGTGTTTATAATTTTGCCATGGTGGGTGGGCTGGGATAGGGTGTTGTGAGTGGGTGGGGAGAAGAGATGGGTATTTTATTGCCAGGGCTGGGGGTGGTGGTGTCGATGCTGGATGCCACAGAAAGTGGGAGAACAGAATGTTGTAATATATACACAGGGTAGGGCTGGGTGAGGAAGAGGGTGGTATGAGGTACTTCAAAAGGGTTAAAGAAAAAAAACTTCTTTTGATAAATAAAAAGCTAAAAAAATTAAAAGGAACTTTGAGTTGCAACTTGTCAGAGCAATGGGTAACATGAAGTTTGGTGCATGCTAACAATTTGCAAGTGAAATAAAACTTCAACCCACTCCCACTTTCCCACTAGTTCCAGTTGCACCAGCCCTTCCATAGAGATGTCATATAAGCCTATGTTACTTGTGATGTCTATGGAAATATCCTTAGGCAAGCAGGTGGTACTCCCAATAAGCAACACGCTCATGCCATCCAGAGATGCTGCCACCTTCCCATCTCTCTCTTTCCTCAGCCCCCCCCCCCAGGCTAATGACAATGCTGCTCTGTGGCCAGCCTCCTCTTTGTCACCTTTGCTTGGTATGTTATTTTTCTCCTCCATCGATGTGGACCAGCTCCAATGCTGCCAGCAGCAACCATCACCAGAGAATGTCTGCAGCTACTCACTGGCTCCCTGCAGCTTTAATACTCTATTCTTAACTCACACAGACATTTAGAAGAACATGACTCATGATTCAGTTGCTGCTAGAGATGCAGTGAATTAAAACTTTGTTGGTGAAGGCTGGCCCAGGGAACAGATGGCAGATGTGCCTTCTGCCTCACCTGTCACCACGCTGGTGACCCAAGTTTGGGAATGGGCTCAGGTTGGTCCTTGGGACTGCTCTCCTCTGATGAAGCTCTAATAGGGTGAAGCACCAGGGCACCTGGGTAACAGACCACTTTGTCAGTCCAGTAGAAGCTAGCATATTAGAAGCTATGTTTTAGGATTGCACATTTGTGATGGAATACTAATGAACTGCAGTAGCTGGAACTTACAGTGTGACTCATCATTTGCTGATTGTGTGCATACTGACTTCCATTACTTGATTTTGGGCATGCTGGACTTTCTGTTGGTTGGACTGCTCTCATCCCCTGGGAAAGGGAGGACTTGTCTCACCACTGTTGACTGCCACCAGATGGAGGTCTGGCAACAGTGTAACTGGAACACACAAAGGGAGCTACTATGGTCTGACACTGTGTGTGTGTGTGTGTGTGTGTGTGTGTGTGTGTGTGTGCCTCCAGACACCATGCACCATCATCCATTGGACATAGCAGGGGTTGGGGAAAACAATATGAAAAATGACTCAGCATGCTATTGAAGCCCTGCCCACCAGCTCAGACCTGTACCACAACCTGAGTGGGGGGAGGGAGGATGCCCCCCCCTTTTCTGGCCCCATCACTTGGGGGGGATCTGTAGGGGACTCTATGGGATAACCCTCAGGGGTGAATGACACCAGTCAGGGACTGGTGGGAACAGAGCTGTTAGCCCACCACTGAGACCTGGAGGATAAACACTTAAATGAAATAAAAACAATGTTGTCAGTGAAGTTGGTGCAATGTCAGAAACTTTGCACAGTGGAGAGAAGTTTACCTATCTCCATCCAACTTTGCAGGCAAGATTTTTAAAACAAAGACTTTTTAAGTAACAAAAAAAATCCCACCCCATCCACAGCTGCCTTCTTTACCTGATGAAGACTATGCATAGTGGCACTTCTCTGGTTAAGTGGTACTACGAGTAGTTCTTCACTGGATGAAGTGGCAACATGAGTAGTTCTGATTTTTTTCAATAAAATCTATTTTTGTCAAAAGCAAAAACAGCCAGACAAATAGTTATATTCTCCAACCCCTCCTATAACCACCCAGGAGCAGTGCTCCATCCCCATATGCCCTGTTACTTTTCGCCTTTGGGTGAGTGAGATGGAGGGTTGTGGGATGCAGAGGGTGGATTGGGTGAAGCTACTCTATTACTTATGGCTGTTGACTAGTCTGTACCTGTGTATCAGCGACCAGGTGGTGGCAGGTGGTAGCCATGGTAGCACTTACTAATGTGAATTATTTTTTCAAACATGAATACAGCTTCTCTTAGACTGTGGGTAGGAGGGAGGTGGCCTCTTTGTTCACTTGTGTCTAACATCGCCACTGCTCTTTCTGGTATTATATAATGTTGTACAAGATTGGGCAGCCAGAACTACCTAGCTTGGCTTTACTGTCCTCATGCCCAAACTTGCCCAAGATGACAAGGGTAAGGCATTTCTGCTTTATTGCACCCTATCCTGAGGGCCTGTGGTGCTTTACAATTAAATTACCACCAAAAATGATATGACATCTATAGATATTCATTGCAAAAAACATTAATGCAGACATTAGGGTTGAAGAAACGCAAAGTGTGCAAAGTAGGACATTGAAAAAACATTAGAGTTTTGGGTCTCCAGAGTCTTGGTAAATCAGTGGTGGGTTGTTCTTTGGGGTCATCTATCCTAATGCCCACCTCCTCCGCTGAGCAAGTGGGGTCAGACATGATCTCTCTTCTTCATATAGGACTTATTGGACCCTGCATGAAGAAAGCTATGACTGACTTTTATTGGCAACATGAGGTGAGTCATACTTCTCTACCTCCGAAGAGCTTTATCACTATAAGGCACTGGCTTGGAGCTGTACCATGTGCTTCAGACAGGAGATTACAGGCTGGGGGAGGGGCAGGCATTAGGGTTGACAACCCAAAGAACACCCCACCACTGGTTCACCAATACCACAGAGACCCAAAACCCTAAATGTTTTTCATTTCCGTACTTTGTGTACTTTGCATTCTTCAACCCTAATGTCTGCATCAATGTAGTTTTTGCAATGAATTTCCCTTCTTTTTCAGATAGTAGGATTGTATCCTTATTTGTGCAAGTCCCAAAGAGACCTGCACAAAATGAAATAAATAGAATACTGGAGATCGTCCAGACCCAGTGCATGGGCCCATCAGGCCTCGACATGCATATCAATACTTTGTGAAGAAAGGTTCCCCGTCGCACCACAAGGTGTTGTGTGTGCACCAGAATACTACTCCATCCTTCCCCAGGCTAGAGCCGGTGATGCATGCAACAGCACCCCCCCCCCAACAGCCTTGGCATATGAAGCGGGCTCAATGAACTTACACCAAAACTCTGGTCACTAGCACAGGAAGGCAATGTGGTCCCCACTTGGCCAACAGACATCCCTGCAAACAACATTGCTTCATTTTCTTTTTTTGACATTTGCCTGAGAATTTCAACAGAGTCTTTTTATGATACCTCCTTGTGAACATGACAGGTGTCATTTAATAACATAATGGGCAAAATGTAATTTCATACCGGAAGTGCAAACTCAAATGTTAGCTATGATCTGAAAAGCAACAGCTGTCACATTCATGAAGTTGTGTGAAAAAATGGCCATGTTGAAAATTTGGGGTTTAAATATTGACAATTACCAAAATTATAAGTGTGCATATCAAAATGACAGCATACCATTATATCTTTGCTGTATTTTAATAGTTTGACCTCAAATTTTCATCACATTCTTCTTATGACCCCACCTCATGAATCCAGTAGGAGAAAATTTTCAAATCTCCACTGAAACATCATTTTGTGCCACAGGTGCAAAAACATGTTTCAGCCAGGATGTGAAAAATGGTAGTTATAACGTTCATGAGGTGATGTGTAAAAATGGCTACACTGAAAATCTGGGGGCAAAATACTGAAAATTACCAAAGCTATGAGGAAGCATTGAAAAATTTCAATGTACGCTCATAACTTGGTCATTTGTACACATTTTTTGCCCAATTTTTCAACATGGCTGTTTTGGGACCTCACCTTGTGAAAAAAGTGAGGTTGGTCCCTTTTTGCTTCCAGGATCCCCCACCACACCACACAAAGCAATGCTCAGGAGCGGATGGCAAGCGGCCCTAAAGGTTGCTTCCAGGACCCCCACCACACTGCACAAAGCATTGCCTGGGAGAAGATGGCAAGCAGGCCCTAAAGGCTGCTTCCAGGACCCCCACCACACCGCACAAAGCAACGCCTGAGAGTGGATGGCAAGCAGGTCCTAAAGGCTGCTTCCAAGACTCCCCACTACATCACACAAAGCAATGCCTGGGAGTGGACGGCAAGCAGGCCCTAAAGGATGGTTCCAGAACCCCCCACAACACCACACAAAATAATACCCACAAGCACATGGCAAGCAGGCCCTAAAGGGTGCTTCCAGGACCCCACCACACCATACAAAGCAACACCTGAAAGTGGACGGCAAGCAGGCCTCTAAAGGTAATCCTCCTACCAATGGAGCTTCTCTGGAGGTTGTTTATGCACGACGCTTTGGCGACTCCCCCCACCACCCACCCACCCACCCAAGGCCGGCCTTCTTTTTATTCTGTCACTGGGTCATGTGACCTACTTTTCTAAGTGCCTACTTCCTCAGTAGCTAGCTATCACCACCAGCCACCAGGAGTCAGTACTGAGCTCCCTCTTTCTAAGTACCGTGGCATCCCTTCTGTTACTTCTCCATGCTACCACCCCCTCTTCAATCACTCCATTCTTTCCCAGTTTATACCCTCCTCGGCTCCGCCATACATTCTCCACTCTCACCCCCCAAGCCTTGAACCCTGCATGTTGTGCTTCAGAGGCAACAGATCTACCACTACTCCTTCTGGTCTAGGTTATCATTCTATGGAGATTAACTAGCCTTAAGTTACGCTGACAGATTCGGCCTACTTTCCCTCCAACACAACCACTCTGGAATCACTGCCCATGTGTGATTTGTGTTTAATAATGTCTTTCTCACTTGCGCTAATCTCATTTCTTGTATTCTATACTCCTACTGACCTCTACAGCCATCCAACAGTCAGCCTAGAAGCTATCCCTAATTGTTCCACTAGGTGGGGTATTACCTCCTGTGATCCACATGCCCCCTTAACTCGGCACCCTGCCCACACCACTGCATACTCACCCTGTGTACCTTTTAGCCATGTATATTTCCACCCTCCCCTTACCTATAGTTACCCTATACCTTTCCATCAATCTCTTAACCTAGTGTTAACCCAAGGCTTCTAAGACCTGCTCTCCTCCAGCATTTACTCCTACTTCTGCTCTTATCAGGCAATGTGCACCCCAACCCTGGCCCACCCCCTATTTCTACCACCACCTGTAGGTATTCAAATGGACTCCTCATAGCCACTATTAACACCTGCAAAAAAGCATGATGTCCTACAATGCTGGATGAAACATATTTCCTCTGATGTTCTTGTGATGAATGAGACCTGGCTCACCCCTGAGACCCCTGACTCTGTCATTTATATACCTCGGTACTCCATCCTCAGACTAGACAGACTGGCAAAGAGGGGTTGGGGCTGTGCCCTCCATTATCGAGACTCATTACAAGCCTCCCTATGCACTACCACTCCCCCTTCTCATGGAGCCCAAGTACTCATGGTCAAGCTCTAATCAGACACATCAGGTGAAACCCTCCATATAGTGCCCATGTATATCACCCCCCAAGAATGAAAAGCCTGCGTTTAACTTGGTCCTCAACTGCCTTTCCCATCTGCCTATCTCCAGTGAAATCATTGCACTAGGAGACTTCAACGTCAACTGGCTTGCCACATCCTCAGCCCCGTACAAGTACTCTGTTGCTGCCTTGGACCTCACCCAAGTCATCCATTCTCCCACAAGACTCAAACACAAAACAGGAACCTCGATGCTCCTTGATCTCATACTTACTAATTGACCCATCCAAATATCTGATGTCACTGTACTTCCTGACACCCTGAGTGACCACTCTCCCACACTATGTCAGTGGTCTACAAAAACCTACAAATTGCCCCCCCAAATACACCTTCCTATGCCACCTAAAAAAGGGATGCCTCTCTCAGCTCAGAAAACACTTACTACTCTGGGACTGGACCCCCATTAACACTACACCTTCTATAGACTGTGCTCTAGATCACTTCATCACCACATTTAATTCAGCCTGTGAACACTATGTCCCACTCGCCAAACAGGTAGCCAAAGGCCAGGACACCTCCGGCTCTCCCAGGCTCTGCTTGATCACATGAAAAATTGGGACAACCTGTGGCATAAATCCAATGAATCAGGCAAACCACATGACCGGCAACTATATAGGGAAGCCAGGAATAAGTGCACCTGGGAACTCCGTAAAGCTATGGCTGCCCACTACCAGGAAACCCTCTCCTCTGCCTGGGGCTCGGGCCATAAGATCTGGAATATGATTAAAGAACTTAATGGCAAAACTACTTCCCCCCCAGCCCAACTGCTAGTAAATGGTGCCCTCTCCCAGGACCCCCAGACTATTGCGGATACCTTTAACTCTGCCTTTTCCGATCTAAGCGGCATTCTTCCCTCTAATTTCTTCAACCCAGCTCCAGAATCAGATTCAACCCCCCATCTAAAAACCACTACTACCTTCAGGCTTCGAACAGTCTCCCCTTGTGAAGTAAGGCACTATCTCACCAAAGTTCTGAGCAAAACTCATCATAGTGGTGACTCTCTTGACCTAAAACCCATCCTCCTAACTCTTGACTCTGTCCTCGCCCCCCCTCACCAATATTCTCAATTGGTCCCTCTGCTTCGGACAATTCCCTGCCCGCTGGAAATCGGCTGTAATCACCCCCTTTTTTCAAAGTGGGGATCACACCTCCCCAAGCAACTACTGCCCTGTCTCCATATTTTCCCCCATCTCAAAGGCACTCAAAAAAAATAGTGTCAGACCAACTCAATGGCTATCTCACAAAATATAACTTACTCTGCCCTGAGCAACATGGCTTCAGGAAGGGACAGTACCACTGCTGCCCTCCTTGAATATACCACCTTTATAAACAAAGCTCTGACAGAGGACACATAGTGGGATCAGCCTGTTTAGAGTTACCCAAGGCATTTGACTCTGTCAGTCATACCCTCCTTATCCAATCCCTGACTGCAGTGGGACTGTCCCTGGAAGCCACTATGTGGTTTAAAAGCTACCTCTGTGACAGAAATCAAAGTGTCAAAATTAACTCAACATTCTCAACCTGTAAGCCTGTTCGCTCTGGGGTACTTCAGGGTTCAATACTGGGCCCCTTCCTCGTTCACCTGTTCCTCAGTGCATTCCCTAAGTCCTCCTGGAGATGGTCAAGTACCGCCCTTTATGGGATGTTACTCCCACCGGTCTAACTGCGGTTCTTGACCTATCAGAATTTCCTGGGTTGAGCTTAAATCCTGAAGCGATGGTGCAAGCCTATAATAAAGCTGTCACCTCCGCTTTGGATTTAATTGCTCCCACCTGTGTGCGGCCTCTCTCCCTTTGCCCCCGATCCCCTTGGTTTCATCAGGATCTGAGGGAGTTGCGGAGATTTGGTCGCAGGTTGGAGAGATGTTGGTGGAAGTCTGGCTTAGATGCCGACCATCTTAGACTCCTAGAGCATTATAAACTCTATCAGTTAGCAATCACTCATAAGAAGGCAGCGTTCCTGTCCGGAGAAATTGCTGCTGCTCAGAATCGACCAGCCCAGCTCTTTCGAACTGTAGACAGGCTGTGCAACCCAGCCTGTCTGCAGGTTCGTCAAGCTTTCACAGATGCAGTGTGTGGGCGCTTGCTCGATTCTTTGCAGATAAGGTGGCCGACATCAGGGCGAATTTGCGCCGCCTTCCATAGGAGTTGTGGTGGTTAGCCTACGGTCACAAGCACACGTTCACCTGGGTTCCTTCATAAGGCCGTAAATCGAGGATGTTATGAGGATTGTCCAGGGTATGCATACCACAAGCTGTAGTTTAGACCCGGGTCCCACAGGCCTGATTATGGGCTGTGGGGAGGTTATCTTCCCGATTCTAGCCAGGATAGTCTGGTGTTCCCTAGACACTGGTGAATATCCCCGCTCCCTGAAGGAAGCGGTAGTGACACCAGTGTTGAAAAAGGCATCTTTGGACCCCGACTCCCTGGCAAACTACAGACCCATCTTGAACCTCCTCTTTGTTGGGAAGGTAATCGAGAAAGTGGTGGCAGCCCAGCTGGACAACCATCTTACCATCCATAACATCTACGATCCTCTTCAATCAGGCTTCCAAAAGAGGCACAGCACTGAGACCGCACTGGTTCGGATCCTCAAAGATCTCCTGATGGTGAGAGACCAGAAAAAATGGTCCATTTTGGTCCTTCTGGATTTGTCAGCAGCATTTGACACCGTAGACCATGGGGTGTTGCTTGAGCGCCTGAGATGCATCTGTGGGTTGTCGGGTTTGGTGCACAGGTGGTTTACTTCCTTCCTCACAGGTAGAACCCAGAGGGTGGTATCGGGGATTTTTTCCTCCGAACCTACCGCTCTGACCTGTGGGGTGTCTCAGGGCTCTGTGCTGTCCCCCATGTTGTTTGCGGTGTACATGCTTCCCCTTGGAGACATTGTAAGATGATATGGGCTGGAGTTTCATTGTTATGCCGATGACACCCAGCTCTATCTGTCTTTTGTGCCTGACCAGAATAGAGCACTCTCAGTGTTTAACAACTGTCTCAGTGAGATCCAGGATTGGATGAGGTCCAGTTGGTTGAAGTTGAACTCTGGGAAGACGGAGGTGTTGGTTGTGGATCCTGGCCACCGGATTGAGGGGTCAGGGTACTTCAAACCTCTGGTTTATTCCTGGGAGATGCGGAGCTCCCGTCCTCTGAACGGGTGTGAGACCTGGAGGTGACCCTTGACGATCAGTTGACATTTCGTGCTGCAAGTGTCGGCGGTTGTTAAGGTATCCTTTTACCATCTTAGGAACATCGCCAGGATCAAGCACCTTGTTCCATCCGGCGACCTACCCACGTTGATCCACGCCTTTGTGACCTCGCGTCTGGACTACTGCAACTCCCTTTACTTTGGGCTGCCTGGGGTTGATATCCGCCGCCTGCAGCTAGTGCAGAAGTCGGCAGCCCGGTTGTTAATGGGGACTTCTCGTTCCTCTCATATTACACCGGTGCTCCGAGATCTGCACTGGCTGCCGATTCAGTGGCGGATCACCTTTAAGTCGGACTTCTGACATATAAGCCCTACCGCAGGTTTGGCCGGATTACCTGAAAGAGCTTCTGGTGCCTTACCCGACCGACCACTCTGCTCAGCCTAACGAGGGGTTGCTAGAGATCCCGAGGGTGACTTAAAATCTTCCATGCATTTGCTTTTATGTTCGTGGCGCCGACCCTCTGGAATTCTCTACCACATTGGATTCGAGAGTGCATGACGGTGGAGGGTTTTAAAAAGGGCCTAAAGTCTTTTTTACGGAGTAAAGCATTTGCAGATAATTTGGATGCCTATTAATTGTTCTGTAATCAATTCAGTTTTAATATGTTTTAGCATGCTTTATTCTGTATTTTATTGTAATGCACCTTGGTTTTAAGAAAGGCGTAGATAAATAAAGTTTATTATTATTATTATTACTTGGGTCAGATGCTACTATATGCTGATGACACGGTCCTTTTCACCAGCCACCTGGACCCTCGCTCTTTTCAATCCACTCTGCGGCATTCCTTCTCAGAAGCCAAAGCCTGGTTCTCAGAACACAGACTTGTTCTGAGCTACAAAAAAAATCAAGGTAATGATCTTCACTCACCGTGAAAACAAACATAGCAACTTTCCACTTAACATCCTCAACTGCCAGAGCACCCCAATTGAATTAGTATCCACCTTTAAATACCTGGGTAACACCCTTGACTCCTCCCTTATGTACCATGAACATATCAGCCTGCTCTGCTCGGCTGTCAACTCTAGATTAGGAATTCTGTACTGGCACAGGGGGTGCTTGCCTCCTGAGGCACTGTGATTGGCAGTGACCTCCTCGGTACTCTCCCTAATTGACTACGAGATCATTTTTTATGGCTCAGCTGACCCCTCTGCCTTCCATCGCATCAAGGTCTCCCTTAATAAAGCCTTCCACCTTGTCTTGGGTTGTAATAGGTGGACTCACACCTGTGAGCTTGATAGACTCACCAACTGGCTTGACTTTAATGGTAGACTTAGATACCACAACTGTCTCCTTGCCAGGAAGCTCTCACAAACCCCTCCCCCCTGGGCCTACGTAGCCTAGTGCAGCCCGCCCCCCACCCATGTACTACCAGAAGATCACTGTCTACTCCCTTTACTGTTCCCTGCTACAGAACCTCCATGTGTCAACACTCTTTTTTCAATAGGGTCCCCTCTGTGTGAATGAACTACTCCCAGCTATCACCTCTGAATTGTGGCTAGGACTATACAAGTACTCACTCCACTCGGTACTCCTCACCCAATCCACTTGTGACTGTGACTAACATAACCCCCAACTTATCCTCCCACATGTCTACCCTTTTCTGCAGCTCACCTGCTGGTTGACCTCACTGCATGTAATGATTAATTCCCTGTATTTTTTTTTTCTTTTCTGTAAATTATTATGACTCGGGGTCTGTTTTAATACCCCTTGACGCTGTAACTTGCCTATTGTATAGTTGATGTTCTGTCTGTTGTTTGCTATGTATGTAAATTTCTGATGTGGAACCTTTGCAAAGGAGTCTCTGACTCAAAGGTTTGTTATTCCAATCTCTTCTATATATAAAAAATAAATAAATAAAGGGCAATGAAATTATGTAAATCCAGCCACAAAGGTGTTTTTGTTCAGTGACTGCAAAATCACCTTCTGAGGAAGATTAACATAACTTCACCACCATTGTTTATGAGGAGGGATCCCATAAAGTAAATGTTGAAAAAGTATGCAAAAAATATGTAAAAATGACCAAGTTATTAAGAAAAGTTCAAAACCCATTTAAATACATTATATGACACTTACCTGCTTTCCTCAGTTCCCAGTCCAGCACTGAAAAGTGAAGCTGTGTCTCCAGTCCAGAAAGGATTACAGCATTGGACCTTAGCGGGGTAAGTATAGGTTGGGAGGGGTGATGGGTGCTGAGTGATGGGATCAGGGTGGGGATGGTGCCAGACAGTTAGGGACCATTTTCTTTATTTCAGGGTTAAAACCAAACAAAAAAATAAAGATGTGGCAGGCAGTTTTCTTTCTTTCAGGTACACTACTTCTGACACTGGGGATTGGGCATCCCAGTGTTGGCATGATACTTGGGGCAACAGGGGTGGGCACCCCAGTGTCCCAGAGTGTTGGTCCGGGGGGGAGGATGTATATGCTGACACCTGGGATAGGGCAACTTGAAATTATGGGGTTTGTAGGGGGGACCTTAGGGAGGGAAGGGGTGAACAAACCCAAACCAGGGGTGGGTACCCTGGTGTTGGGCTGTCTTATTAATAATCAAATTGGCACTGGGGATTGCACACCCTGGTGTTCTGTTCATATAAATAAAGCTGCTCATGCAGCTAATGGCAGACACAGTACCAGAAAAACATACACACGGAGCATGCTCTGCAAGGGTGGGGCTACACACTGACAAGTAGCCCCAACCCTGCTGAATGAAAACAGCAGCTGGGCATATGCAGACAGGAAGGCAGCAATGCCAACTGTTAAACAAGAGCATGTTCGTAATATGACCACATGACTTTATGTAGTCATAAAAATTCATTTATTTTTAGAACACTGATTTTTTGCTTAACTGCACATTCTCAAAAACAGAAAAATGTGTCTTAAATATTTTAAAAACTACTACAGCATGGGAGATGAAAACCACAAAAGCACACACCTTGGGCTAAGCTCTATAAAACCTGCACATTTCAGGTTTCACATCCTACTAGTTTTTTTAGTTATATTTGAGCAAAAAAAAGTCTTAATTTTAGTGATTTTTGGATCATTTGCCCCTCTGTAACTTTGCCCCAGTGAACAGATTGCTATGAAATTTTGAGGATCCAGAGATCTTGGCACCACCTTTGTGCATTCCAAACTTCATGTAAATTGGTTGAATTGGGCAACATTGTTAAGGTGCATAAACTAGGGTTTAACAGTAAAGTGCTCACTCAACCCTAATATACTGTGCCTGTATAATATAGGGAATATTCATGGAGCTGATTCATATAACTCATTAAACCTGACAAATTATGTTTGACCTCTGTGACCTCAAGAGTGGTGAAGCAATGCAGGCAACCTAATGAGTGAAGATAAATCAGTTATTCAAACAAGTTCTCATTTCATGTTCAATTGATCCACTGGGAGGTCAGTTAGTGGAGAATAAATTGGAGCTGTGTGGATCTATCAAGGAATTGTGAGGATAAATTATGGAACTGTGAGGATAAATCATTCATTCTCATTTTAGAGTACATAGCTCTTTGAATAAAACATGTATAGTACTTGTATTTCAGAACTACATTCCCCACTGGATAAATTTGATGAATAAACAGCATAGCTATAAAACCAGCATGGGCTATAGACTGTCAGCTAATCTGGGAAAGCAAGGGAAAAAATATTTTTTTTTAAATGAGTCTTAAAAGCTCAGCCGAAGAGCATGCCCGGATGTAAGCTGGCAAAGAAATCCAAAGTAGCAGTACTGCCAGACTTACACAAGAGACACATCCAAGTGCCCTTTTTAACTTATGAAAGGCCAGCTTGCTTCCCCTACTACTTATGACAGAATGTTTTTCAATATTTCATCAAAGAATTTATAAGCTACAATAGATCACATTCATTGCGGTTTACCCAGCGAATGCTACTTTTGACTGTTGCCCTGTGAATGCTAATCTAACAATCCGAGATCATCAGCTCATAAATTTAATTGCCAGCACAGTTTTTACTTCTAACACCCCCAGAGGCCATTTCTCTTAAGCCTTCAGCATTGTTAGAATGTGTGTAATTGATAGCTATGGCCATGACCTGTTGATTAATTCTGTGGCTACAGGTCACTGTCAACAGTGTAATATTGACTGATAAAATATTAACTTCCATAATCAATCCAATAATAGAATGTTCTTTAGATGTGTAAGTAACAAGTTTAAAGCAGACAACCATTTGACCACAAAAAGAAGGAAGCTTTGACATACTAACCAAGGAGGAACAAATGGTCAAATATAAGTTTTCCACATAAGTATTTGTGCTAGAATAATAAAATACATCTGGCACCGAGTGGTTTTCTTTTTCACCCTCTCATGTCCTCTTGCCTTTTCTGACTATCCTTTTCATACATATCAGGGTGGCCAACCTGATATTCTTTCTCTTGTGTTTTTCTTTCCCTTTTATTTTGCCAATAACAACCTGAACAATAAACCCCCTTATGTATGGAAGTATTGTTGTATTGGTAAACGATTGCCCCGTTTTTAAGTCTCCTTATGCTGTTAATTACAGACATTACTTGTTTGTTGTAATAAGTTCCTGATTGATGTGTGCACACTGCGATGATCGCAGGGTCGCGACTACGACGCTTGTTCGACGACAGTTCTGTGTGCACACGATGGCAGGAAACCACAGCTCGAAAAGAAAGTTGGAAATAAAAAGATTACAGTGCTAGTGGTGGTTAACAAGCATCTGGGCTGCGTAACCTTGTAGAGAAGCCCTGCTAGGTTCTAAGGAGCCACTCTAGGCTCGTGAATTAAAGTGCAGCTTCAGCACTTGGGGGCGGAGTGTTAAAAACACGAATAAATGAAGAAAAAGAAAGTAATCATCCCGGTGAGCTGAGTAAGCAAAGAAAATGTCCCCTCTCTAGTAAAGGTGATTTACATAAATAAACAGAAATGTGCTAATGAAAGGAAATGGGATAAAACTGTCACTCGCTGCAAAGTCAGCTGAAAGTAAAACTTTTAGCCGACGGCTAAAAGATTTCTACCAGTCAGAATATTGCAAACATGTTTTAAAAGAAATGTGTATCATAACTGTCCAGAGATAGAGATATGAGAATACTGAGCATTGGATGCCTGTCTTTTAAGTTGTTTTTTTTTTTTGTTTTGCATAAGGGACATTGTACTACAAAAAGAGGTTTCAAACATGCTCAATTTGAAGAGTAGCTTTGCCTTTACATATATAAACAGATAAGGAGTGTTCCCTTTTTCTGCCTAGATATCTAAAGGAAAGAACTCTTTATGAGAAACATGTGCTACAACTAAAAATGTCATATTAGTTTAAATAGAGAAATGCCAGTATAGATACCCTGTTTGTGCAGTATAAAACACAGGTCTTGCTATAGGGCTAGCAGCCCCTGAACTGCCAGGTTTTATGGTCATTGGGGAGAGTGATGTCATGAGTGGGAGGAGCAAAGATACTGCTCTGACATCATAGCCTAATAATTAAGCCTGTAGCTCTGTTCTATGGCATTTTATACAATAGGTACTACTTTGGGTGACTCCTAAGAATGCTAGCATGTTACTAGATGATTCAAAATTTATACATATATTTTTGTATGATTGTAATTGCCATTTTTGCTTAATTGGGTTATCACCTGACCTCTGAAGTCACAAGAGAGCAATATAAAAATGTTCCTCTAGGGGAACAAGAGTAGATAGGTGGTCAGTAGGTTTCTGACCAAGGTGAGAGAAGGATCTCAGGAAGTAAGTGTGCAGATTTCACACTTCATTAGAGAAAGGAGAGAACTCAGGAAGTCTTTATGTTATGTTTTATGGAAGAATCATATCCTGACATTTAAAGAGGTGTGAAGGAATAACACCATTTATTTTTCCTTTCTGTATATATTGAATTTTATTTATTTATTTTTTTCAATAAAATTATAAACGCAGTGTTATGCATTTTTATGCATCCTTTTTGGTTGTATGATCTGTTTATTGGAACCCACACTATCATAACTGGTGTTAGAAGTGGGATTCCAACCTCTGGGGTGTCAGAAGGTACTCCAGAGGGGGTGTTGCACTGAAAATACCCTAGCACATGCAACAACCAGAACAAGTGGATCTGAGTGCATTACATCTGACCAGATCTGTAAGACAGAAGACTGGTGTACAGTTGCTGCCTGGGATTGAACCTGCTACCAGACCAAAAATGATGGAAGAAGGAGCCATGACAGTGGTTGGTAATCCTAAGAGGGAACAAAGCCAGATGACCCCAGCACCGGATGATCCTAATGAATTATTGAAATGGCTTTGTTTATGCCAAATCGGGATGGAGCACCATCGGGAAGAGGACCAGAGGCAGAGGAATGAGGACTGGAGGATACATGTAGAAGAAAGACGGAGACAAGATGAAAAGTGGATAGCAACCTTAAAAGCTATTCAGGACATGACACAGGGGCAGACAGAGGGTTCTGTACCTAGAGACATAAAATTAACTAAATGAATGGAGGTTGATGATATCGAGGCCTATTTGACAACCTTCGAGAGGGTGGCCCAACCCTGCAACTGGCCCAGAGACCAATGGGTGATTTGGTTGGTCCCATACCTCTAAGGACGAGCACAGTTAGTCTATAGTCAGCTAAGTGGAGCTGATAGTATGAACTATGACAGAGACAAAGAAGAAATCTTACATAGGTACAATATAAGTATGGAAACCTACAGACAACGATTTCGCTCCCGGAAAATGGCCAGTTTGGATACCCCAAGAGAAACTTATGCTCATTTGAAGGACTATTGTGGCAAGTGGCTGCAGCCCACCACCTAGACTGTAGACCAAATAATGGAATTGATAATAATTGAGCAGTTTATTCAGATACTACCTGTGGATGTTCAATTATGGGTGAAAGAGTATAAACCTGAGACAGAGGAAGACACCATCATGTTAGTGGAAGACTACCTGGCAGCATGAAGCACTTGAGCCAGAGGTAACCAGGGCAACCCAGGATCATCCAGCATACTGGTAAGACCATCTTTTAATGCTTCTAATAACCAGAGACAATTTTATTGAAGAGAGAGAGGTGGGAGAATTCCATATGCTGACATAATATGCCATGGTTGTCTCGGAAAAGGACATATAGTAAGGAGCTGCCCCAATAAGAGATCTGATTTGGCACATCTTGCCCTAGCAAATTTTGGGTATGTGATCTCTGTGGGTATTGGGGAACAACAGACTTTAGGCTTACTGGACTCAGGGAGTATATAAACTTTGATCAGAGCTGATCTAGCACTGAATATGCCCAAGAGCGACTCAGATACTACTGTTCGGTGTGTGCATGGAGACATACTCCGATACCCCACAGCAAGTCTGAATATAACTGTAAATAAAGAAAGCCGTGATATGTTGGTAGGCCTTGTTCCACAACTTCCAGTACCTGTAATTGTTGGGCAAGACTTTCCTCATTTTGATCTATTAATTCAACAACAGAATACTTCTTCAGAGACTGTCAATGTGGTTACTAGGTCCCAGGCCAAAATACAGGGCTTACAGGAAGTCTTTCCTTTTGGTAATGATTATTTTGAGACAGTCAGCAAGGACAAGAAGTCCAGGAAGACTAAATGAAGAGAAAAAAATGCTTGGAATGAAACCCATCAGACTACAGGTCAACTTGGTATCCCAGGGACTCCAGTGCAAGACATTGTACATGAACAAAAATGTAATGAATCTTTACATTCTTTATTTTTACAGGTGGGCAAGGTTGGACATCCTGGACAATCTTGATTTATTGTCAAAAATGACATACTGTACAGAGTTGTTGTAGAACCTGGTACAAATGAGGAGATTGAACAATTAGTAGTGCCTAGTAAATATAGGGAGCAAATAATGCACCTGGCACATGACATCCCCATGGCTGGCATGAGGCAGAGACCAGATAGTGCAATGAAGTTTATCCCGATTTAGCTGGTCTGGGGTCCACCAGGATGTTGCAGCCTATTGTAGGTCCTGCCCACAATGCCAATTGGTTGCCAAGGGAGGGAAGAAATAGTTGGTGCCCCTACAACCTATTCCTTAAGTAACTACCCCATTTGACAGGGTGGCAATGGACACGATCGGTCTATTATTAAAAAGTTCCAAGGGAAATCAGTATATCTTAGTCATTTGTGACTATACAACCAGGTACCCAAAAGCAATACCAATGAGGACAGTCACTGCCCCTCGTATTGCAGAAGAACTAGCTAAAGTCTTCAGCAGGATGGGAATACCCAAGGTTATCCTGACTGACCGTGGGAGGAATTTTTCCTCCATTATGCTGCAAGAATTATACAAATTGCTAGGGGTATCTGCTGTAAGAACCTCCCCGTATCATCCCCAGACTAATGGGTTAGTGGAACATTTTAATAAAATAATGAAATGTATGTTACAAAAGTATGTACAGAAGGAAGGTCATGATTGGGATAAGTTTTTGCCCTATTTGTTATTTGCTTATCGAGAGGTGCCCCAGGCTACCACAGGGATATCCCCCTTCATCATGTTATATGGACGTAACCCAAGGGGTCCCTTGCATGTGGTCAAGGAGCAATGGGAACAAGGGTCTAATGTGGCTTATAGAAATATACTGGAATACATGACTGGATTACAGAAAAAGTTAATAAAATATGTGACCATAGCACATCAAAATGTTGATCAAAGGCAACTTAAGCAGAAAGAACAATATAGCCGGCCCGTCGGCGCAGCGGTTGGATCTCTGCTTGCACGCCGGCGACCCGGTTCGAAATGGACTTCCGCCGGAGGGTCGGGCCTGGGGAGTAGGATTGAGCGTCCGATGGGCAGCCTCCTACCCAGGGAGGGTGTGGGTGGAGCGCTGGGTGCGTGGGGACCCCTGGTGGAGACCAGGGGTTCCACGCAGCCGACACTCAGCGTGAATGGAGGCGGGGCGGATGCTGGCGTCATTGCATGACCCCACCTCCCTAGGGGAGAAAACCGGAAAAAGGAGGAGGAGCTGCCCGCCGTCACGGATGAAGCTCGCCACAGCTTCAATGTGCTTCCAGGCCAGGCCCCCGACCTAATTACAGTGCCCGCGGCATATATGAGGGGAGTGTGTGGTGGGCCCCACCGTGGGGTAAGCCACGGGTATGGGGCAGCGGCCGATTTTGAAGCAGAGCATGGCGCCGTGACCGGGCAGAAGGATAAGGCGGCGGGCAGCTCCAGGAAGGAGGGAAAAAGTTAAATATAGAAAAAAAAAAAAAAGAAAGAACAATATGTATGGGCTTAAAACACAAAACATTAGTACCTGTAGAGATGGTATTGCTATTGTTACCATCTACTGAAAATAAATTGCTCATGCGTTGGCAAGGACCACATGTGGTCTTACACCAGGTAGGCACAGTAAATTATGCCATTGAAATGCCAGGGCATAGACCGGTAAAAATAATTTAGCATGTCAACCTGCTGAGAAAATGGGTGGAGAAACCAGAAACCCTGGTATTGTATATCCAGACTGATCCTTGAAGAGCAAACTAGATATAGCATATGATAGAATTGATAAATTCATTACGGAACCTAAAATGCACATTAACCCTGAATTGACCCTTGCACAGAGAATAGAGATTGATCATCTCTTAGAATATTTTTCACATACTGTTACAAAGATATCAGGGAGAGTGAAGGGAGTGGTCCATGAGATCAGGGTTATCCAGACCAAACCAATCCATCAAAAGCCATATAGACTACCAGAGAAGATTAGATCAGAGGTAGTGGCTGAGTTAAAAATGATGGAACAAGCAGGAGTGATAGTTCCTTCCCATAGCCCTTGGTCCTCTCCACTAGTGGTAGTACATAAAAAAAAGAAGGTGGCATTAGATTATGCCTGGACTTTCGAAATATCAGTGAGGTATCAGAGTTTGATGGGTACCCGATGCCATGCATCGATGATCTCCTAGAGCAGATTGGATCTACTAAATACATTAGTACCCTAGATTTAATGAAGGGGTATTGGCAAATTCCCCTACCCCCAAAAAAACAAGAATTGACTGCTTTTTGTACCCCACTTGGCTTATATCACTTCACTACGATGCCATTTGGCCTACATGGAGCTCTGTCTACCTTCCAACGGTACATGGATTATGTATTGAGACCTCACAAATGTTACAGTGCAGCTTATTTTGATGATGTTGTCATCCATAGCCCTGACTGGGAGACACACTTAGTACACCTTAGTGCTATGGGCCAAAGTATCCAAGATACAGGGCTTACCATTAATCCGTCCAAATGTGCAATAGCCAAAACGGAAACCCACTACCTGGGTTTCATCATCGGACATGGGAAAATTAAACCAGAAGAAGATAAGGCTGAAGCTATGGCAAACTGTCCCATACCCACTACAAAGCACCATGTCAGGTCCTTCCATGGACTGGCAAGTTATTATAGATGCTATATCCTGGATTTCTCCACCATTGCTACCCTTCTCACTGATCTTGCAAGAAAACAATTTCCAAATAAAGTAAAATGGAATCCAGCCTGTGATGAGGCATTTAAAAAGATCAAGGCCATTGTATGCTCTGCCCCAGTATTATGTAGCCCTGACTTCACTAAACCTTTTGAAATACAAACCAATGCCTCTGACACAGGCATAGGCACAGTATTAACCAAGGATAGCCATGGAGAAGAGCACTCCATATTGTATCTCAGCAGAAAATTGCATGACAGAGAAAGGAAATATTCTACAGTGGAAAAAGAATGCTTAGCCATCAATTGTGCAGTAGAGGCTCTTAAATATTATTTATGGGGAAATCAGTTTGCAGTTGTAACAGACCACAACCCATTATGTTGGCTAAACTTGAGGAAAGATAAAAATGCACACATTCTAAGATGGTATTTATCTTTGCAGCCTTACAAATTTACTGTGAAGCATAGATCTGGTTCACACCATCAGAATATGGATTTTCTATCACGCTTTGGGGCTGATCAAAGTAGTGCACTTGTTCCAGGTTGGAAGACAAAATTAAAGGTGTACCACAAGATGCTGCAAAGGCACAACCTCAGGAAAAATAATGTATTACCAACAGTATTGTATAGTCTGCTGTGACTTTATTGGATAATATTTATCTAAAAGGGTCCCTGAGGGGAACTTCTGGAGTGGGTGGGCGGAAGTTCCAACCCTTCCAAGGGTAGGAGGTGTTAAGGCAACAATTGGTTAGTTGCCTTCCTGTATGGGGAGGAGTGTGCTAGAATACTAAAATACATCTGGCACCAAGTGGTTTTCTTTTTCACTCTCTCCTGTCTTCTTGCCTTTTTCTGACTATTCTTTTCATTCATATCAGGGTGGCCAACCTGATATTCTTTCTCTTGTCTTTTTCTTTTCCTTTTATTTTGCTAATAACAGCCTGAACAACAAACCCCCCTTATTTATGGAATTATTGTTGTATTGGTAGACTATTGCCCCATTTTTAAGTCTCCTTATGCTGCTAATTACAGACGTTACTTGTTTGTTGTAATAAGTTCCCGATTGATGTGCGCACATTCGCACAATCACGGGGCCGCACTGGCGCATGCTCACACTGTCACACAGCTCCGTGTGCACACGATCATGCAGGAAACCACAGCTCAAAAAGAAAGTTGGAAATAAAAAGATTACACTGCTAGTGGTGGGTAACCAGTATCTGGGCTGTGTAACCTTGTAGAGAAGCCCTGCTAGGTTCAAAGGAGCCACTCCAGGCTTGTGAATTAAAGTGCAGCTTCAGCGCTTGGGGGCGGAGGGTTAAACACGAGAGTAAATGAAGAAAAAGAAAATAATCACCCTGGTGAGCTGAGTAAGCAAAGAAAATGTCCCTTCTCTAGTAAGGGTGATTTATAAATAAATAGAAATGTTCTAATGTGAGGAAATGGGATAAAACTGTCACTCGCTGCAGAGTCAGCTGAAAGTAAAAGTTTTAGCCGATGGCTGAAAGATTTCAGCCAGTCAGAATATTGCAAATATTTGTTTTAAAAGACATGTGTATCATAACTGTCCAGAGATAAAGAGATATGAGAATATTGAGCATTGGAAGCCTATCTTTTAAGGTTTTTTTTTTTTGTTTTGCATAAGGGACATTGTATTACAAAAAGAGGTTTCAAGCACGCTCAATTTGAAGAGTAGCTTTGCCTTTACATATATAAACAGATAAGGAGCGAACCCTTTTTCTGCCTAGATATCTAAAGGAAAGAACTCTTTATGAGAAATGTGTGCTACAACTAAAAGTGTCATATTAGTTTAAATAGAGAAATGCCAGTATAGATACCCTGTTTGTGCAGTATAAAATATAGGTCTTGCTATAGGGCTAGCAGCCCCTGAACTGCCAGGTTTTATGGTCATTGGGGAGAGTGATGTCATGAGTGGGAGGAGCAAAGATACTGCTCTGACATCATAGCCTAATAATTAAGCCTGTAGCTCTGTTCTATGGCATTTTTATGCAATAGGTACTTATTTGGGTGACTCCTAAGAATGCTAGCATGTTACTAGATGGTTCAGAATGTATACATATATTTTAGTATGATTGTAATTGCCATTTTTACTTAATTGGGTTATCACCTGACCTCTGAAGTCACTAGATAGCAATATAAAAATGTTCCTCTAGGGGAACAAGAGTAGATAGGTGGTCAGTAGGTTTCTGACCAAGGTGAGAGAAGGATCTCAGGAAGTAAGTGTGCAGATTTCACACTTCATTAGAGAAAGAAGAGAACTCAGGAAGTCTTTGTTATGTTTTATGGAAGAATCATATCCTGACGTTTAAAGAAGTGTGAAGGAATAACACCATTTATTTTTCCTTTCTATATATATTGAATTTTCTTTTCTTTTTTTTTTTTTCAATAAAATGATAAACACAGACGTATGCGTTTTGTATGCATCCTTTTTGGTTGTATGATCTGTTTATTGGAACCCACACTACCACAGTATTTACTGAAGAGAGAGATGGGATAATATCAGACAATAAAAGGTTTGGAACAAAGGCCTAACTAGACACACTACATGGCACGTGTGTGACACACGAAAAGGCTGAAAAATGTTGAAGATGGCAAACTTAAACGAGGCCATGGGCATTGAGGACTGCACCTCAAAACCCTGGCAGAACTAGCTAAGGAACTATCTATCCAGTTGACTATAATGTAAAACTAGTCATTAAAAAATGCATGCATGCCTGATGACTGGGCAGTATTCCATATGGTATCAATCATGTATGGTCGATTGGTCCCCGGACAAAATGTCGTGGTCAAAATAATGCGGACATGTCATCAAGGGGACAAATAAAAGGCGTACATTTGGTCATCGACAAAACTCGTAGATAGGTGAAGAAGTCACCATAAAAAAATAAAACTGGACAAATAGTCACAGCATTTAGTATTGTACCTTTCCATTCACTGCTGTTTTGACTGTTTTTTCTATATCACTTTGGTGGCAAATGGTGCATATGAAAAGGGAAAAAGTAAAAAACAGATCTTGCTCAGGCACTGAGGTGTAGGTGCTTTATAATTCTGCTTCAAACCACAATTATTGACCCAGACGCATAGTCTCCCTACCAGCATACATACGGCTACTGGAGACAATTTTCTTCAATGCTGGATTATATATCAAATGCTTGCTCCACTTTACTGTTTCCTGCATTCTCTCTGGATAGTTTCTATTTTGCAAAATAAGGATGCTAGATTTTAAGTTGGTGAACTGTTCTGTTGGACCTTATGGTGTATTTTCCCTTTTATTACAGTATTGTCACTTTTTGGTTTTCTAATTCTCGGTTACACTAATGGACAATATGATTATCAGCTCATTGAAGAGTGAGGGGCAGGTTTGCTATGTAGTTAATTAGTTGCCCTGTTTCATGTATGCTGAAGGGGCGGGGGTTAATATTTTCACCGTACATTGGCAGACAAAATGTTGCGGGTATCTGGTTGCGGTAGTGGCATTGTGCCCGCTACCTGTTGTACCGGTGACAAGATTACATTTTGAAGAGATCGGCGCTACAGTTTGACCGTGACTAATTCTACCACAATGAATCGACCGTATGCTGGTATCAATATCCAAAAAGGGCTCTATGCTTAGTCCTCGGAACTACAGGCCAGTCAGCTGAATGTCAGTACCAGGGAAACTGCTCAAACAAAATCATAAGAAACAGAACAGTTGAGCACTTATTTATTTTATTTATTGATTGATTGATTTATTCCAAATGTTTTACAAGGAAATACATACAGAGCTGGTAACAGTTCATTTCCAGATGTATCCTGGAGGGAGCGGAAGCAAAGCACAGAAAAACCTGACAACAATGTGCAATCGATAAAATATTATAATATAAAAATGATATAAAAAATACAAGTTACACTGTATTAGATGAGTCGGACATAAACACAGAATAAACACACATTAACTATGATCAATGGACAGAAGCACTGAATAATATATTTGACAGAGACCATGTGTGAAAACCAGAGAGATGGTACCTAAGAAGGGAGATTGTTGGGGGTGTGGATGCCAGGACATAGTGCAGTCAAGGGCAGTTACAGGACCAAGTAGAGAAGATGACAGAAAATGAATTATATTTCAAACATGATAGACAGTAGACTTATGGTAAGTAAAAGCCTTTATTGAACGACCTGTTTTTTTTTTTTGTTCATTTCAATCTCTTAAAAATACTACACGAACAACAGACATATACACAGCCAGCATATTCATAAGAACAGTTTGTAAATACACTCCAAAGGTACACTAACCCAGTTCCCAATAATCCTCACATTATTGCACTAATCCTGTTACAGAATTCCAAGCATGTAATTAAGGACTATCTACCAACAAGTTATATGCAGATTTCCTTTTTTCTAAGTCCATTAGTCCTATACAGTTTCACTTGCTTTTCCTAGTCAGCTTAGCCTAATCTGCCACTCCATGACTGGAACTTCCTCTTCTCTGTTAGACTGGATGCTCACCAACTATCCTGACAGGATCACAGCTTCTGGCGTACTACCAGGTTCCATCAGTGATCACTCTCCCACCTACTGCTTAGACTACAAGGATACCTCCAAAGATCCTTACGTTCAGAAATCTCTCCCAACTTGATCGCATTACACTGAACGTGGAGTTCTCCCTCATAGACTGGTCCCATTTCCTAGCCACCTCTGATGTAAACACTGCCTTGGATATTTTCCAAACTCATAACTCCCAACTACAAAAAAGATTAATCCTAATCACAAAGAGGAGAGTTAAAGATGCTGCCATCCCCTGGCTGCACAGTGACCTTCTCACTCTCTATAAGAAATGAGATAGCTACTGGTACTCCTATAAAGCCTTGTCAAACCCCCAGGACTGGCTTAACAATTGGGATATGTAGAACCATTACAAAAAAGCTACCCATGCTGCCAAAAGCTCCTATTGTAAAGAAAAACTCACCACCTCTGCTAGCAACCCAAGAAGGTTCTGGGGCCACATTAAAGGGCTCTTGGGTGCTCCTTTCCACTCCTCACCCAAGAAAATGATTATTAATGGGATACACTGCAACAATGCACTCACTATCGCTAATGTGTTCAACTCGAAATTTACTGACCTCTCCCCCTTCTCTTCCCTTCTCACTATCTTGCTGTCCAGGACATCAAAACAGCTGAACCCATCCTAACTCATCCATCTTTTTATCTGAAGATAGTCTCTAAGAAAGAAGTCCAGAACCTCCTCAGCCTCCTTCCATTAGGCACTGCTCCTGGACTGTGTAGAGACAAAGCTACTAAAGCTTGGGGCCCATTTCCTCTCCACTCCCATCGCCCACATCCTTAATTTATTCCTCATCTCTGGTGTGTTCCTATCCCTCAGGAAAGTAGCCAAGGTAGTCCCAATTCCCAAAAAGGGGGGCCTCAAAAGACATATTGCAGTACCAACCCATAGCTCTCCTGCCCATACTCGGTAAGCTCTTTGGAAAAAATAGTTGCCTCTCAACTCACAGACTACCTGAATTCCCACAACATCCTCATCCCTTGTCAACATGGTTTCCACAAGGGTCATATCACCACCATTGCCCTAGTTAAGTTTTCCAATGACTTTAAAACTGCTATGGATAAAGGCTCCCTCACTGTGGCTGCATTTATAGATCTATCCAAGGCTGTTGACCTCATAGACCACCCCCTCCTGACATAAAAGCTAACTGCCCTTGGGTCTCCCCCAATGCCACCTCCTGGTTCTCTAACTATCTGTCCATCTGGAGCCAATTTGTCAAGTTTGACTCTGCATCCTCAGACCAGCTGCCCGTCATCCATGGTGTCCCCAGTGATCAATCCTTGGTCCACTGCTCTTCTCAGTCTTTATAAACCACTTCCCATCCATCTCCTCTTCTTGCTCAGTTATAACGTATGCCAATGACATAGCCATATGTCACAGGACACAAAGCATCCAACACATCAACTCCCACCTTAACAAGGACTTCACCCTTTTTCAAATTTGGCTAGAGGAAAATAATCTGGTTCTCAACAAATCCAAAACTCAACCTATGTTATTTAGATCTCAGGTACATAGATCATCCTATCCCTTCCCTCTAGACATTAGGTGCATCAATGGTTCCCCTCTCTCATGAGTAGAGAAATTCAAATATCTAGGCATCATCCTCAACCCTGACTTAGACTTTCATCTCCACAATACAAACCAGTGCAAAGTTGCTAACTCTCGAATCGGACTAGTCTACCATATCAAACAACTGCTCACCCCCATGGCTCAGCAGACCATTGCTCAGGATGTACTCCTCCCTACAATAGGGGGTCCTACTCATCAGTAATGTCCCTCTTCTTCCTTAAACAAGTGTGATGTCCGGTACAATAAAATCTGCTGCTTTGCCCTCTCATCTCCTCGCCTCACTCACCATTCTGCACTCTACAGCTCCTTAGGGTGGCTATCCCCCTCCACTTCATGAGCCTATGCCCTTGGCTGCTTCATACACAAGCTACTCCATTCCCACAATCTAGCCATGCATATACCACCACCACCTCCCAGAGCTTGCTCCAGCTACTCCCTCAGGTCCCATGACTCTATCTTGCTTGACATATCCAAACAGACTACCAGGATGGGCAAGCAGGCTTTCTCCTCATTTGTACTCAGGTTCTGGAACTCTGTCCCCCAGACTTACACCTACACCTTCACCCTCTCTTTCAAATCTGCCTTTAAAACACACCTTATCCAGTCCATGACATGTAACTGCTTCCAACCCCCTTGAACTCACAACCCTCAGACCATGCTCACTTATTAGTTGTTGTATCTTATCCTCAACTGAAAGTCCTTCTCCTTCCCTCCCAACATTATTACCTAAATAAGGTTTTTAATTACCTGTCCCTTTTTTATAGAGCACTGTTCTCTATTGTAAGTTTGCTAATGCTGGCACTTAAATGTTTTCACAGATATAAATTCCTGTCAACCTGTTTTAAACTTTTTAGTCTGAATCTGTTTAATCTTCTGTGATTGTATCCCACTTAACATTATTGTGCATGTGCTTGTATATTGCTTGTCCTTCCTTACTGTATTGCAGTTTGTGCTACAACTCTTGATGTTCTCTGTGTAATGTAATCTCCCAGGTCGTACCTGAAAATAAGTACTCGGTTGTCTAGTGTACCTACCCAGTTACCAAAACTCAATTAAATAAATAAATAAATAAAATGTTGTTATGATCAATACAAGGTTTGCCACTGTTTTTACTACTAGTGTATCCATTGAGTTCATCAGGTAGTGCAAGATTTGACTTGCAGGTAAAAAAGTGTCTCTAAGCATTGGACAAAATCTTTTTAACAAAAATGTATTATATTTAGTTTAATACAGCACTTGATTGAAGTTATCATCCACTTACCCTGCATTTCACAATTTATATCCTTATTCCTCTCTCCTTTTGGGGCATATGTCAAAGCAAGTCCTTTCAACTTGTTGCTTCCTATTCTAGCATTTGTATGTGCTTTCCTCGTTTCAGCCTCCTCAATCAAAAATAAATATGGTTGTATTCCATGAAAAATGCACATATTCCTTAAAAGTATATTCAATTTGTATTTTGATATTGCAGCCTAATCTTCTTGTGTCATATTTATTTATTTTTGTAGTTTTTGATTACCGGGTAAGTGCACTAAGCAATAAGTTTGCAAATGTTGGCTTTAAACAATAATATGTCTATTTTTAGTCACAACCTGGAAGAGTACAGTAACAAGCACAATGGAGTACAACTACAATAAAGAAGTAATAGCATTAGAAATGTTGTAATTTCACAGTATAACATGAGAGCAGAAGCATTACAACATAATATAGGATCGAGGAAGCAAGGAGTCAGTACATTGCAACAAAAAAACAACTGGAGCATAAGATGCATCAGTAATAGCGTGCATCAAGATAATTAAACAAATTTGTCAACCAGTTTCTAACATGAGTAACGTTACTTGCCTGCAGAGATTTTTTAAATTCATTTACATACTTCCTAGTAATAAGAATACTTTGCTGAGATAGTCCAACAGCAGCTCCAAGTGCATTTTACTCAAAAATTCTGGACTTTTGTAAGCCAAGGCGGAGCACAGTCATTTGTTTGTATTTCTACTTATTGCAATAGGGCCATTGGAGTAAAATATCAGGACCTGAATTCAGCAATCTCAACAATTAGCTTAAAAGGTGAATCTCTGCTTTTACAATGTGGAAAAATAACTCATTGAGTATAGTGAGGGTTTGTTCTGCATGGATTTCCATGCCAGCTGAAACATTATTATACCACAGCTCAAAGGTCATGGAATGCAGTTGTATCCTTCTGTGATAAAACAATGTTCCAGTTGATCGGAAATCCTCAAGGAAGCTGGTATTTTACACAGCACTGCTGCATGCACAGCAAATAAGCTGAAACTGCCATATCGTTCATTGCTGCTGAGGAGCACCTTGAAAGCACATTTGTTTTAAAAATCAAAAACTATACACCACAAAAAATGCTGATCGGGCAGTCGTATACCCAGCAAGCCTGTGCTGCCACTTCAGGCTTCCAATAACATTGAAACTCTTTGTTCGCAAGGTCTGCTGTAATCAGAACCCCTCTGTGGCAGCACAGTTTGGTTGTGCCTGGTTGCTCAACCAGTATTCTCTATATAATGTATAGTTGGATTCTGTTCTACATGGATTTCCACCCTTGCTGAAATGTTGTTGTACCACAGGTCAAAGGTCATGAGATGCTGTTGTACCCTTCTGTGCTACAACAGCATTCCAGGTGATCAGAAATCCTAATGGCACCTGTTTTTTTTTTTTGTTGTTCTTTTTTTTTCTGCTTGTTTGCTTGTTTTATTTATAATGTGCTGCTGCATGCACAACAATCATTTCGAGTTCTGAACTGAAACCAATGGCACTTTCACTGTTGCTGCTGGACCACAAAGAGACAACTTTCAGTTAAAAAAAACACATAAAATATAACAGCTATGCATTATAAAAAATTAGTGGCTGGACAAGCATTGACACAACATAGAAGATAATATATGGTCTACAATCAATAACAAGCATATGTATACATCGAGAGTTTGCCGTGGTGACATTTTGAACCTCGAGAGCTAAGCTCGAGAGGTTTGACACCATGGCAACCTCAAGATGCCTACATATGCCTGTTATTGATTGTAGACCATACATTTTCTTTTATAGTATATGGTCTACTATCTGATGTAAAAAAAAAAAACAATGTTTTACTGCTTACTTTTATATTTTTTCAGTGTGAGCTGCTCTCTTTCAATATCGCTCTTCCAACCACAGCCACTTTCTGATCGGGCGGGCAGTGTGATGCGCATGCGTGAAGGCATTCATTGTTGTTATGCTGCAGTAGCTACGTAGCTAGTGCAGCATAACAGCTATGATGACATAGCTACTGCAGTATAACAACACTATTCTAGGGATGGATTTCCATCCCTAATAGCTTTCCACCATACACTATAAGCTTGTATTGTTACCACAGGGTCCTGATTACATCATTGGACTTTCTGCATGGGAGAATATACTGTACCTAGGTGTATACCTAGCCTGGGCTGAATAGGAAGTTGGACCACACTCCTTTTCTGAAGTAGTTTTGTTTCTCATGTATTAGCTCAGTAAGCTTATATTTCCTGCTGTTCCTTCCTTGTCCATTCCCCCTTCACTCCCCCCTCCCTCTTCCTTATGTTTTATTACCCACCAATCCTTTCATTTTGTTGCTTCATTAATTCATCTAAGCATTATGCACTATTCTAGAAATAACTTATGTTTATCAATGTTTAGGTCATGCGATATGCTGAGAAATTTCCAAAGAAGTTTGAAGTGTATATTCATGAACTGCCCTGGACTCCTGGTTTAGCTTTTTACTGGAATCCAATGTTTGTGTGGTGATCTTATCAACTGGGTGCTGACCACGAAGATTGCCTGTCCCAGCTGCACACCCAGTGTCGCCTCAAGCAGATGGACTGGTGAGACAACACTGTGGTCCAAATAAAGTTGGGTGAAAGGAAACACCCTTTAAGGAGAGGCAGGGGACAATCTGAAGTTTGATGCATGGCAGGCTTTTATTCATACACAGGGAAGGTAGACACGGTTACAGGGAAGGAAGGGGAACAACTTTTAGAAGCAGTGAATAACACTCTAATACTCTACTGTTCCTATGACTCTATAGGTGCATCTTTGGCTTAAGACCACTCTATCATACTCTATGACTCAATGATATGTTGCTATAAGGCCTATCTATAGACCAAGGGATATAAACTTATACCACTTTATCATACTATATAACAAGCATACAGTGTACAACCACCAAGAAGTATAACACTCTCAAAGTCTATAAGATGCAGATATTCTGTTGTCTTCATGCACAGCGGAAGAGTAGGAGTAAAGAGAATGGGGACTGCTGCTTGGCACCAGGCTTACCAGTAAAACCTATGAGAGGTTGAAAGGGAAATGGAGAGATTGGCAAACAGACCTTAGTCATCAGCAACCCACTCTCTAGAGTTGCTGGAATATCAGATCACAAACTGACTGAACTAGGCTAAGCTCTTCCCTGGTGCAAACCCATGACTAGGGCTGCCAAGGATGAAGAAACGGAATGCGGCGAGGAATCCACCTGCAGGATTGCCTCAAGAGAAGGATCTGCTGCTGTCTCCCCACCACCAACCTTTGACTAGGGCTGCCAAGGACAAAGAAAAACTGCTGCAGGTTTTCCTGGCACCGACCCTTGACCAGGGCTGCCAAAGACGAAACACCAGACTTGGCAAAGAATCCACTCGGAGGACTGCCAAGGATGAAGAAGACACTGCTGAGCTGCTTTGGCAATGGATCCACTTGGAGGACCACCAAACTTGAGCTGTTTCCCAGAAGATTGCACAGGTGATGTAGGACGAAACAAGCAGGAAGAAAAGCTGGAAGATGAAGATCAGGATTCCACAAGGTTAAAGAACAAAATAAGAAACCGGCAGCCACGAACATTCCTTGGTTACAACAAACTCATCTCTCAGCAGGCGTCTGGGAGTGATGGACAAGGCTCTCTCCAGTCATCTCTCTTCCAAGCTGATCAGGAACCGGCGGCCATGACTCTCCAAAGGACATCAATTTCGATTATGGCGGATGATGGGCAAGAAGATGCGGAAGTTTTCTGCTGGCTGAAGACTGCTGACGTGAAGAGTTGATGGAGGCTGAAGATTGAGTCACAGACTTTGCACTGCACACTGATACTTCTAGTAGCACTGTACACTGGAATTTCACTTGCAGGGGCAATTTGCCTGGAGTAGGGGCAAATTGTAACAATCCAGGGCAATTGTTCACTTGCAGGGGCAATTTGCCTGGAGCAGGGGCAAATTGCAACAATCTGGGGCAATTGTTCACTTCAGGGCAAATAACCACATTCCTAATATATCACAATACAGTCTTGGTGCTTTTTGCAATCAACACAACACTTTAGATGCTTGAAGAATACACATTTTGTGAAAGAGTACATTAGCTGACAGTCACTTTATAGTACGTTGTATGCTAAGCACCCCCTTGCTTGGACCCTTTTCCTCTTGGGGTCTGTCTTTATAGGATCTGGCTACCCCTGAGCACTCTAATGTGAAAGCCCCATTTACTGAACCTGAATGCACTAATTGCCACTAGGCCTGCTGCCCTAAATACACTGGGCCTGGTTGCCCTAAATATTGTTGGGCCTGACTGCCCTAACTGTACTGGGACAGGCTGCCCTATTTACTATGGGCCTGGCTGCCCTATTTACTATGGGCCTGGCTGCCCTATTTACTAGTGGGCCTGGATGCCCTAGCTGTACTGGGCATGGTTGCCCTAATTACTACTGAGCCTGGCTGCCCTATTTACTCTGGGTCTGGCTGCCCTAATCACACTGGGCCTGGTTGCCCTATTTACTAAGGGGTCTGGTTGCCCTAAATGAACTGGGACTGGATGCCCTCTTAATTAAGCCTGTCAGGTCCCTTTAAATCTCTGGGCACTTCTGTAGCTGAGACCTTTAAAATCTGTGGGCCTAGTCACCTGGTTTAACACTTGATGATACTGGACTTCCCTTGCCCTATTTAAGACTTGGACCTCCCTATTGAACAGGGCCCCTTTAAAACCTTCAGGCTTTGTCTCAGCCTGCTACCACTCTGTTCCCTTATCTCCTCCCTAGTCTCCGCCCCTCATGAACATTTAAAAGGCCTTGTCTGCTGACTTCTCCCGTGGGCGTCGTTATACCCCACCCACTCCTGCATATTAAATTAAGGGTCCTTCTGACCTGACCCTCCCGTGGTGCTCAGCTGCTTATTCTTGTGCCTACTGTGTGCCTTAAATTAAACAAAACACAGTCTTTCCATTTTGGGGCGATCAGCACAAAGTGAGTGCTGCCTCCGACTCACCACTCCTCGGGCTCTAGACCGGGAATCGAGAGGTGGGAGGTGTTCTGGCAGTGGGAGGGCAAACTGGCAATGTGGCAGATGTCAGGGAGCTTCTGGAAGGCCTATAGATAAACCGGTGATGTGGCCCTTGCTAGCCACCGACATTGGGACTGAGAAACTTTTTAAATAAATAAAATAAATAAACTGACAGGGCTCCTAGCCCAAAACGACCAAACCGGAGGTGTTACTTCTTCATGGTGCCCCGATGGCATCGCTGACCGCAACACATAGCTGCTGGGCTAATCTTCAGGCAGTGGAGGCAGAGCAGGCACACAGTCAAGTCCTCAGGGATGGCTTCAACATCCAGGTAAGCCCTTTTCACTAGACCCCGTGACTTACTATGTCCTCTCTACTCAACAGCTGCCCAGGAACTACCAACTGAACAGTTTAATTTTTTAAAACTAAAGCTTCTGGTTCCAGAATGGCTGGAGTGGAATGCTGTGCATGACCAGCTCAGCACAACATTCCATCCAGACCACTGTTACTTGTGCTGCATATAAATCTACTTTTTGACAATATTTAGTGCACTGGGCACATTTTCTATCTTTGTACCAGTACCTTCCCACTATAGGGAAGGGAATTTATTTATAGGGGCCCCTTTTCATTGCTCCTTGCTAGCCCACACATCAACAGGGCACCCTGGGCACCTGTAAACCTTTATTTTTATTGTTGCTTACTTTTCTGTTGTGTCTGTAACTTTGGGCATTACATTTGTGCGTTTTTAATTCCCATTTTGCACAGTGTGCACTCAGCCACATGTTTACTGCTTGGATTTTCCTGCCTGTCTAATATGCTTGTCAAAATGACTTTATGGTGAGATGGGAAAGCATGGTTTTCACCCAGAACATTAGGTAATTCCTGGCATGGGTCCGTCTGGTATTGCACTGTTTAACTGATGCATTTTGCCCTTGATAGTGTAGCATTTATTTCCAAGTTTTTGAATGCAGTGGCTATTACTTACAGTGCAATAAAGCTAATGGACATTCCTTAGGAGTGGTGAATGCTGAATATATTTTTATACTTGTACTGATTATAGAGATTCCCTATCTGAAGTGGATTAACATAACAGTTAATGAGTAACAGTACAACAGTGTAATTTAGAAGTTGTAATAAACTTCCTGTCTAGCTTAGGGTATATTAGGGAACTATCTAAGGGGTATCGGGCACATAGACTGTAATGGTGTACATGAGTGTCTTTGGCAAAACTTCCTATCTAAAGTAGGCCATTTTAGGGGGTAACATAAAGGATATTCTGCAGGCAGGAGGAATTAAAGGATAATACCAGTAGTCCAGTCAATTACTGTGTATAAGGAGACACTGATAGTATGGAGCATACGTATGGTGGGGAGGTAGTCAGTTGCAGTGAATTTGGGGTGCTCATCTCTGGGGTTACTACTCTGGAGGAGGGAACATTGGTCTCATATGCAGGACCAGTGGGGAGCTCCATGCACAACTGGTTGCAACAAGAGAGGAGATGTCTTAGCTGCATCACCAGCTAAGCTAGATCCCATTCCCCCACATCCCTACCCCCCCCCATTCCCCCACTGGCTCAGGGGGTTTGAGGGTGGTGGGGAGGGGGACAGGAGTAAGGGGTCACCACAAGGTGGTAATTCAAGCCCATAAAATCTTGACAGCAAATCACTTTGCATCTCTGAAGAAGGTGCAAGTACCTGACTCTGTAGGGGGTCTAATACCCAGTAAAGATGACTAGGCAGGACAACTTGGTGGCATCCGGGGGGGGTAGAGAACAGGAGGAAGATAGCAAAGGGTGCTCTATGGCTAGGAGGTCAAGGAGGAGGTGGTGGAGGAGATAAGGGAAGTGGTGGTCAGATACCTTCATGGTGCCATCAGTCATCAGCCATCAGTGATATAGATAGGATAATAGTAGAGGAGGGAGAAGGAGAGCTGGGGGTGCTGGTAAATTTGTGTACCAATGATCTAATGAACCAACCCATCCAAATGGTGTGGCGCAATTTCCTAAGGCTGGGGGACAGACTGAAGGTGCATTTAGCTTCCTTGCTCTTTTCTGAGGTCCTTCCTGTGTGGGGTAGGGATAATGGAATGGACAGGGTAAGAAATAAGGAGATTGAGGAGTTTAACAGGTGGTTAAAGGGATGGTATCAGGAGGAGGGGTGTCATTTTTGAATGGGACTGGAGGGGGCTTTTGGAAAAGGAAGCTGACCTTCACCTAACAAGAGAGGAGACCACTGCACTGGGGCAGAAGTTTAATGTTTACACCGGTGGACAGTTAAACTGACTATGGGGAGGGGGGGGCTGAGGCTGGGGAACCACTGAAAAGGAGTGCAAGCGGGGAACCTAGTTGTGGGCTAAGAACTTGAGAGAGGGTATCAACAAGGCACTAGTTTATAATATGGTAAGAAAAGGAAACAGTGAAGGAGATCTTGTTAAGACAGCAAAAATAGGAAATTAAAAAGGTTGAGGGAGGATGAAGGGGGTGGTTCTATAAAAGATGCAAGGGGTTAGGTGCAAGACGGAAAGTGGTCTGCCTTAATGCCAGGAGCCTGGGAAACAAAATTAGTGAGTTCCAGGCAATTTTATTCATTTATTTATAACTTTGATAACTGAGTAGGTGCACTGATCCCAGGGATCATTTTCAGGCATGACCCGGGCCACATACAATGGCACAGGAGAAAGTTTTAAGCAAGGTACCTTGAACAGTTGAGCAGTTTAACAATGATGCCAAAAGAAAATACAACAGTATTCAAAATACAAGGTAGTGAAATTCATTAAAGTAGATGAACAGCAGGACAAGGTGTCAGTTTCCATAGCAGACAAAAACAAGCAATTTTCAATAACGGCAATTGGACTAACAAGATAAAGTGCAGGTGGAGAAACCCCTAGACTGGGAAGGGGTACCCATAAGTGCAGGGGAATAGAGGGGACAGAGGGGGTAGGTATAGGAGAGGGAAGAATTGGGGGATTTAATACAAAATGGAAAGTTAGTGCTAGGATAAACTCAAGGAGATTCGAGAGGTCTGGGAGGGAAGGGCTACCCAGTAAAGCAACGGCAGTGGCAGCAATGATAGCAGATGCCAGGTTGGACCTTGTAGCATTACCAAAACATGAGCCATAGGAAATAATGACTGGGGCCTGGCAGTCCCAAGTTACTCCATGTATAGGCAGGATACAGGGAAAGAAAAAAGGAGGAGATGTAGCCCTCTATATCAGAGATGGCATTGATATGGTAGAGGATGGGTCCATTAGGAAGGGCATGGAAAAAGAATCACTGTTAGTTCAGCTCACGACAGTACCAGGTAAAACATTGTGCATGGGGGTGGTCAATAAACCACCAGAACAGGGGCTGAGAGTGATAGAGAACTAGGGGCAGAAACTGAGAAGGGGGCCAAAAGGGAGAGATAATGGTATTGGTGTATCGTAACCTGCTAGACGTTAACTGGGACATTCCAGCAACTAGGAGCACCAAAATTCAGGCTCTCTTAGGTATGTTGCAGGATTATCTAATAGTGCACTGATTAAGGAACCCAAAAGACATACTGCCATTCTTGATCTGGTGCTCACCAACTCAAAAATGGTAGGTGGAATGCAGGTAGGAGAACCACTAGGGTCGAGCGACCATAACACCATATGATTCATGCTATCCCTCCATACAAGTACACCCCTGTAAAAGGCTGAAGTTTTGGATTTCAAGAGCAAACTTGTACCAGATGAGGGAATTCGTCTGGGATAGGTTGGTTGGGGTGGACAGAACTAGGGATGTGGAAGAATGGTAGGGTGAAATTAAAGGGGCCATTCTTGAGGCAACAAAGTCTTGCTTTAGGGTGGTCACCAATAGAAACAGGTTCAAGAGACTAATATAGCTCTCAAAGAAGGTCAGGGAGATAATTAGGGCCAAGAAAATGAACTTATCAGATACAAGGACAAGCAGGGGAACTGTAGAATGGAGTGATTACCAAGTAAAAACAAGGGGGACCAAATGGGAATTCAGGGATACAATAGCAGACACAGAGCTGCATATTGCAGAGAGGTTAAGGATGGGGGAAAACACTTTTTTCAGAAGTATTAAGGAAAAAAGACAAAGGAGGAATTGTTAGGCTGGTAAAGGGAGGCAGGGTAACAGAGGAGGATGAGCAGAAGGCAGCCATTCCTAACTACTACTTCTAATTAATTTTCACAGTACAGGATAGCAGGAGTCTGCCAGAAAGCAGCATAAAGACTGCGGAATTGGGATCTTAGAAATGAGGCAGAAAGTACTTACAAGTGAAGGGTCAGAAAAGGGCTTGCAGCTCTGAAGAGAGAAAGCCCCAGGGCCAGAAGGGATGCATCCAGTGTGCTCAGGAAATTTGCATAGGAATTAGTCGAACCCCTGGCAGAGCTATTCAACAGCTTAGTTCAGTCAGGGGTGGTTCTGAAAGTCTGGAGGTTAGCAGACGTAGTGTTGCTCCAAAAGTGTGGGGACAAGGATCAACCAGGTAACTATAGGCCTGGCAATCTTACCTCTATTGTGGGTAAAGTGATGGAGACACTAGTCAAAGAGAAGCTAGTGGACTTCCTGAAGAGTAATGGGCTCCAGGATAGTAAACAGTACAGGTTTGTGGCAGGGAGGTCTTGTCTGACCAACCTAATAGTATTCTTTGACTGGTTAACTATGGCAGTAGGTAAGGGCCAAGCAGTAGATTTACTGTACTTCGATTTCAGCAAGGCATTTGACTCAGTGCCACACAGATTACTGAAGACGCTAAAGAATCTAGGTGCAGCAAAGGACATAGTTAGGTAAATAGTTAGTCCTGGGTCCTGTCCTTTTCAATATGTTCATTAGTGATATAGGAGAATGAATTCAGGGCAAGATTAGTCTCTTTGCAGATTACAATAAGCTCTGTAGCAGGATCGACATTGAGGAGCAGGTGAGGGAGTTGCAGAGAGACCTGCAAATATGGGAGAGGTGGTCTGAGGTTTAATATCAGTACTATCTTGTCACACAAAGTAAATGGCATAGCAATGCCTGCATAGAGCTTGCTGGTATTAGGATAATACTATCCACACATTGCATGATTGCTCAATCTCTGAGGTACTGCCTGTCAAAGGCATGAGTGAGGCGAGGGTACTTTGAACCATGCAGTTTAATGAATGGTTGAAAAAATAGTGTGGAGCACAGGGGTTTGGCTTCATTGAGGACTGGGGTTCCACCTGGAGGGACACCAGCCTATACTGGCAGGATGGTCTGCATCTGTCCAGGAAGGGAACAAGTCTTTTGAGCAATTGGTTTAAATGCTTCATTGGCAATATTTTAAACTAGTCAAGGGGGGAGGCAGCAGGAAAATCCAAGCCTCTCCCTACAAAACAGGGTACTAAATGAGAAAAAGACCGAGGTAGAAAGGTCTGTGGGGGATGCTGCAAAATAAGGTAAAGCCATCAAAAAATGGACAGCAATGAGTACCAATGCCCGTAGTCTGAGTAACAAGCTTCCTGAATTAGTGACCTTGATGGAGGAGGAACATCTGGATATCGTGGCAGTCACAGAATCATGGTATACACAAAACCATGACTGGGACGTAAACATACCAGGATACACTATCTACAGGAGGGCCAGGGAGGGTAAAAGAGGAGGAGCAGTAGCTCTTTACATAAGGGAAGAAATCAAAGCAACAGAACAAAAGGAAAACAGGGAGGAGAAGAAGCACTGTGGGTAAATTTGGAGACCGGCAATGGCACCACAATCTGCACAGAGATTGTATACAGACCCCCTTCTCAAGGGGAGGAAATGGACAAGGAAATGATAGAAAGAATACTTAGAATGGCAGAAAAAGGGAGATATTGCTGATGGCTGATCTGAATATGCCAGATGTTAACTGGAGGCAGATCAGCAGCCACTTCAAGAGTGGTTATTTAGATGCCCTACAGGGGCATGCCTTAGACAACTAGTATTGGAGCCCACCTGAGAGGGAGCAATCTTAGACCTGGTTCTCTCAAATGGAGATGAAGAGAGGATCACAGATGTGAAGTGGGTAGCCATCTGGGAACTAGCACCATCGAACAGTATGGTTCACAATAAACACAGCAATAGAGTCAAGCCATGCAAAGGCAAAAGTACTGACTTTAGGATGGCTGACTTTGTTAAAATGAGTGAGTGCCTAGGAATGCACTAGCAAATGGGCAGGAAGGAGGGTGGAAGAACAATGGGGAATAATAAAAACTGCCATCACAGAGGTAACAAGCCTTTGTGTGAAGCAAATAAACAAAACAAAACAATGTAAGAAACCACTACGGTTCTCAAAGGAAGTGGCAGTGAAGGTTCAAGAGAAAAAGAAAGCATTCAGGAAGTACAAGGAATCACAGAAAGAGCAGGACAGAGAATTGTATCAGTTAAAGCAAAAGAAAACTGGGAAGGCAGTCAGAACAGCAAAGGCCCAAACCAAGGAAAAGATAGCCAACTCAGTTAAGAAGGGGGATAAAACATTTTATAGATACATCAGGGAGCGAAGGAAGACCAAGGGAGGGTTAGTGAGGCTTAATAAAGGGGAGGAGGGTGGGCAGAGAGTGACTGTGAAAAGGCAGAGATACTAAACAAGTATTTTTGCTCAGTATTTACAAAGGAAGAGGGGGAGGTACCTAAAACAAACAGTAGAAAAACACTGGATGCAGAAGTTGATACCAGCCCATTTACAGAAGAAAGGTTCTGAAAGAACTCTTAAAACTGAAGGTGGACAAAGCAATGGGGCCTGATGGGATTCATCCCAGAATTCTAAAAGAACTAAGGGTAGAAGTAGTGACACCACTAACTACCCTCTTTAACAAATCATGGGAGGATGGGTGGTACCGAGGACTGGAGGAGGGCAGATGTGATTCCCCTTCACAAAGTGGGAGCAAGGCAGAAGCAGGAAGCTACAGACCTGTTAGTTTAACCTCAGTGGTAAGGAAAATGATGGAATCACTTGAAGGAAAGAATTGTTGAGTATCTAGAGGCCAGAGGGCACAGGACCCAAGGCAGCATGGATTCACAGCAGGAAGGTTATGCCAGACAAATCTGATAGATTTATTTGACTGGGTGACCAAAGTAGTAGATCAGGGAGGGGCTGTGGACGTGGCCTACCTAGACTTTAGTAAGGCATTTGACACTGTCCCACACATAAGATTAATATACAAGTTAGCCAGCCTGGGAGTGGGTCCCAAGATGACAGCCTGGGTAAAGAATTGGCTGGAGAATAGGACACAGAGAGTAATAGTAAATGGAGTCCACTCTGAGAAAGGGGGGTTACTAATGGGGTACCGCAGGGTTCAGTATTAGGACCGGTCCTCTTCAATGTCTTTATAAGCAACATTGCAGAGGGACTGGAAGGAAAAGTATGTCTCTTTGATGATGACACAAAGATCTGCAACAGAGTTGATGCACAAGGTGGGTGGAAAGGATGAGAAGGGACTGGCAGGTTAGAGGAATGGTCAAATGTATGGCAGCTTAGATTCAATGTTAAGAAGTGCAAGGTAATGCACCTGGAAAACAAAACCCAGGAGAAGAGTACACAATGGGGGGTGAGATACTAACAACAACAGAAATGGAAAGGGACCTGGGGGTAGTCATGTCAGATGACCTAAAGGTGGGCAAGCAATGTGAGAGGGCAGCAAGGAGGGCTGGGGGATACTGGGATGCATAGGGAGAGGCATTACCAGTAGAAAACAAGAAGTTATTATGCCTCTGTACAGACAGCTGGTGAGACCCCATCTGGAGTACTGCGTGCAGTTCTGGAGACCCAGTCTCCAAAGACATAGACAGGATGGAAGCTGTCCAGAGGAGGGCAACTAAAATGGTGCAGGGTCTGTACCGAACACATATGAAGAGAGACTTAAGGAGCTTAATATGTATAGCCTCGAGGAAAGGAGGGAGAGGGGGATGATAGAAACTTTCATGTACCTTAAGGAATCAACAAAATCCAGGAGGGTAGCATCTTTCAAAAAGAGGTGTGCAAGAACAAGGGGCACAATTTGAAGATGGGGGGGTCGCTCAGAGGTAATTTATGGAAGTATTTTTTCACAGAGAGGGTTGTGGATGCATGGAACAGCCTTCCGGAGGAGGTTGTGGAGTCAAAAACAGTGGTGGAATTCAAGCATGCATGGGACAGTCATAAGGCAATTCTAGGGGGTGGGGGTAGGAAGAAGTAGGCTGCTGGTTAACTAGAATCTGCAGCTTATCCATTAGGTAGGGAAATGGGCAGACTGGGTGGGCCAAGCGGTCCTTATCTGCTGTCAAAATCTATGTTTCTATGTTTCAAACCACTTACAGTAGAACACCACACCACTAATTTGCCAAAGTTCCAGAGACTCTGAACACCAACTCTTTCTTCCCCTTACTTTGTACACTTTGTGTTTCAATCCTAAAAGATGTAGTTGTTTGAAAAAAATCTACAATAAGCCTTTGTCATGCTGAATGTTTGTTTGGTTGTATTTTCCATGTAGTTGGTGGACATAAAAAGTACAGCAGATGAAATTAACAAATTAATACTAGGAGTTGTAACAGTGAAATTGTAATGATTAGGAAATGAAGAGGTGCTGTGTTCCATACTTACCATAAGTCAGTACTATGGATGGACAGTACGGAAAAGGTCCTGACCTTTCTTATCAGGAGAAGAATCCAGGTTAGAATCCTGATTAGTTCTGATTGGTTCCGATTCAAATCAGAACCTTTAGGAAATTAATGTTAATACAGGAAAGCATTAAAATGCATGAAGACAATAATTCAGTAAAAAATAGAACATAAAAGTATTTTTCTAACCTGAGATTTTCTGTCTGTGCCTATGACTCTATTTTGTCTATTCTTCTGCTCTGTGTTGCACTTATTCTTGGCTATAAAAAACCCATGTATTGTGAGTATGTACCTTGCCAGTATGCATATCCCCAGACCCTCCTATCTGCTACTAGTCTGGCCAACCTACTACAAGTATGTAGATCCTTGACCCCAAAACCCATCTATTGACACCTGTTGTGTCCCATTATTAATTTTATCCCTGCATCCCTGACACCCATCCTGTTCCAAACCCTACATTTGCCAAACCCATCTGCTACCACCCACCCTGTCACAAATTCAATTCTTCTGTGACCTCTCATCTGCATGAACTCACCCTGCTCAAGTAGGAACACCTTATTCCTAGCATTTACCCCTTTCCCCCACTCACCTACTGATATCTATCTTATACCAGTATACAAACCTCTACCCTACCCATCTGCTGACAACCTCCCTGCCCCAGTATGTATACCTGTACACCTACACATCTGCTAGCAAATCTTTGCCCTTGTACAAGCACCCTTCCCCTCTCCCATCTGCTGGCATCCACTTTACCCAGTATCAACACCTGCTACCCCACCCATCTACTGGTACCTGCCCTGCCACAGTAGACTTAGTGCATACAGCAATTCCTCCCCCACTGTTACAAATGCTGCCAGTGTTAGAACAGAATATGCATCCATTGGGCCAAAACTCTGAAATATCCAATATCTCCCTTCCTTTCTAGATGCTCCTGCCAACACCAACTTTATCGTACATCTGCTTGGTGGCTGTAGGCCTGCCCCTAGACCTTTTGGAATTCATAAGAAACATCATCAAAATATCTTCAGTTCCTCTCCACAATGGGGGATGTCATGTGAAATGAATTTAATAGATTTCTTTGACTGGTTCACCAGGGAGTTAGATCAGGGTGGAGTGGTAGACATGGCCTACCTAGATTTCAGCAAGGCTTTCAACACTGTTCCATATAGAAGACACATAAGGAAGATGGGCAGCTTAGCAGTGGGTCCAAATGTGGTAAAATGGTTAAGATAGAGGGTGGTGGTAAACAGAGTTAGCTCTGGAGAAGGGAGAGTGACCAGCTGGATGCCTCGGGGATCTGTACTGGGACTGGTCCTATTTAATGTCTTTTTAAATGACATTGCAGAGGATCTGGAAGGGGGGATCTTCTTCTTTGTTGATGACACCAAAATGTGCAATAAGGTTGACACTCTGGGTGGGGGGGGAGCAGAGACCTGAGAAAACTCGAGGAGTGGTCAAGGGTATGGCAGGTGGGTTTTAATGTACAAAAGTGCAAACAGGGCACAGAAACTCAGTAACTGGGTACAAAATGAGTGGAGATGAAGTAATGACCACCACATAGGAAAAGGACCTAGGATAATTCTATCTGATTACCTAAATGTGGCCAGGCAGTGTGATAAGGCAGTTGGGAGGGCTAATGGGATGCTGGAGTGCATAGGGATTAGTATCTCCAGCAGAAAGGGGGATGTGGTGTTGCCTCTGTATAGACATTGATAAGATCCCACATAGAGTACTGTGTCTAGTTCCGGAGATTACATCTCTGGAAGGACATAGACAGAGTAGAGGTTGTCCAGAGAAGGGTAACTAAAATGGTGCTGGGTCTGGGTCTGCATCAAAAGCCCTATGAGGAGAGATTAAAGGTCCTCAATACGTACACCTGGAAGAGAGTAGAGAGAGGGGGAATATGATAAAGACCTTTAAATACATTGTGGGAGTACATAAGGCACAGGAGAGCAGGCAGCATTTTTCAGAAAAAGAGATGCTCAAGAACAAAAGAACACACAATGAAGTTGTAGGGGTGGATTCAGGAGAGATATGAGGAAGTACTTTCTCACAGAAATGGTGATGGATACCTGGAACAATCTTCCAGCAAAGGTGGGGGGCGAAAACAGTGGTGGGGTCCAAGAATGCATGACATAGACATAAGGGAATCTTAGTGGAAAGGGGGGGGAGAAAGATCTGTGACACTGTAGGTAAGGAAAAAATGGGCAGACTGGATGGACCAAGTGATCCTTATCTGCCATCAGATTCAAGGTTTCTATGATCAGCAGTGACAAACACCCACCATAACCCCACCCAATAAGCATACAATCTGTTAGTTCAAAATAATCCATCAACAATAACGTCCCCATCCCCAGCAGCAAAAATTCCCAGTCTCTGATTCATATACGTGTTCCTGAGTCAGTGTATGATACACACATATCCACCTTTTTTGCCTTGCAGGCAGATATACTTAAAAAGCAGTTCTGCACTTCAGCATTTGCTTTCATAAATAAAGGTGTTTCTTATGTTGCAATTTACTAGAGAATACGTTTTGTCATTTTCAATGTTCCTTTCCACAATTTACAGCGCATCTTGGTTATCCATCAAAAAAAGTGTAATAGAAAAACCTTTGAGAACATTTGCTTCTCCCATTAACCTCACAGTGCCTTTGTTTATAACATCATAGTGCTCACCATGACAACAGACTGTGGTGTCAAACACAGCAATTGTGTGTTTAGCAGGGGAGAGTCAGATGGATTTTGAAAGATTCAGTGAAATAATTGCTGCATTATTGACAATATTTAGCAGACAAACAGCAGGGGAAAGTAAAACAAAATTAATAATTAGAAAATAATAAAGGTCAAACACAACTGGTATAAACCTAGTATTTATAAGATTTTTATTGTAATAGTCACTCTTTAAAGTCTTTAGTTTTACAATAACTTGAATGACGTATGTTCCCTTTTCAATGCCAGTCTAAGCCTCACCTCATCATCATGAGTAGATGCCAAAATCACTCACAGAAGTAGGCAAGCTGCTGGTGGTTATTAGTATTTGTATGGGTTCATGGTCATGGACAATGAAGAGAGTGACTAAGGAGGCAGAAGAGATGGAGGTCTGAGGCTATAAGGAGCTGCACTGTACCAGGGCCCATCATATCATGCTAGACAACAGTATGCTAAAAATGTGATGCAAGGAAGATGGAGTGAGGCACTGGGAGATAGGTCACCTAAAAACATTTTCCTCTGCTGTTGTCCTGTTCAAAAAAAACAGCAGATTGTCTAGTTATGATATTTATGATTATGAGCCTTGATGACTAGGGTCACTTGGCTGTCCACAGCACTTGGATCCATGGTGCGTAATAATCCTCCCAATAAGAAACAGAAGGCAGATACGCAGACTGAAAGCTACTTTACCCTCCCCTACAGACAGAAATGTAACAAAATACTTCAGCGGCATACACCTGCCTTGGCTCTTTAATGGTCCGTCCACTGTCAGTCTGTGTTTTTATGTGTGGGAGCTGAAAGGCATATAAATATAGACTATGATGACAGAAAAAGACCATTGGTCTATCCAGTCTGCCCATAATACCCTATCATACCCCAAGACCTTTTGTCAGATGGGGTTCTTGTCCACACTATCCACCCCTTGCTCCCCATCTTACCCCCCCTCCCCGAGTAACTAGTTATCCCTTAACTCTTGCAGTCAGTGATAGACGTGAACAGGAACACACAGGAACTCAGTTCCTGTACTTTTTTGTGCAGCTGGACTGGAGTTCTGGTAGTTCTTTCCACTGGTACTGGAACTGAAATTCTTAATCCAGCAACACAGTGATCATTGTTTCTGGGCCAGTGAACTGAAATCATGGTTTCCATCACCATATTTGACTTGTACAATCTTATTTTCCTAAAAATACTTTAATATCTCTAATTGACTCTACTAGTATCTATATAAATTGTTTTGTCTTGATAAGAGGTATCCTTCACTGACAATCTTCATTCTGCCTTTCATATTTGCCAGTGTCCTAGTTCCTGTATCTTGTCTACCACTTTCATCACTGGTTACAGTCATGCTTGTAACTGTTGATGAGTTTGGCACCCACCACATCAGCTGTCAGACTGTTCCATGGCTCAACTGCTCTCTCTGAAAAATAAAACTTTCTCTCATCCCTCCTGAAAACCCTACCCCTTCCACCTGTCAGCTTTCAATCATGTCCTCATGTTCTAGATTTGCTATTCCTGTTGAATAGCTCATGGTAGTTTTTCTTGTTTATTCCTTTCAGGAACTTGAAGGCTTCTATCATAGCACCCTTTTTCCATCTCCATCCAGCGAGTACACATCCGGTCACTGTTGTAGTCACTTTATTTATTTACAATTTTTATTAAGAAATGTACCAAGAATAACCCAAGTGGTATACAACAGCTCATTTCCAGGGTCCAGCTTGTACTTAACTTTACAGCTGGGAGGACAGAAGAAATGGGAGGTCAAGTGAATTGCTCCAGGACAAACAGTAAAAATCATTTTACCTGGTACCACACAGCATAAACAAATGCCATTGCTGCAATAGTGCCAGCCACCTTCCACCTACTCCTGTCAGCTGCTCAACATTTCTTTCATTTACAGCATATCTGCCCCCACCCTTCCTCACTTCAGTGATATACCCTTACCTTGGTTTCCCGTCTGCTGCAGTGATCTCTACCATACTTCGTACCCTCATCTCCCATCACAGTCTGCTGCACCACTAGTCTCTGGCTACCCCCCCACACCCACCACTTCCCCAGCTGTGTTTTCCCTCATACCACAATTTCACCTCTGATGTGTGATTCTATTGTATTGCATGTTTACTGTTTATATTTTATTACTTCTTCAGTCCTGGTCAGCCATGAAAATGAGCAGTTTGCTCATAATCTCACTATGTCTTTTAAATGAAACTGATGCAACAGCCTCCAGCTCCCCTTTCGGTGCCCCCCCCCCCGACACTGCTGCAAGGGTGTGTTGTAGAGCAATATAGGATTTAGTGTGTAAAACAAGAGGCATATAAAACCAAATTCAAAGCCAGCCTATAAGTGCTACCACTTGCAAAGCTGATGAATTAGATTCGGGAATGAGCCCGGGCTGTCAGAGGGCTGGCCGGTGGGGGTTTGAATGAGCATCCTATGGACTGCTCTTCACCTCTGCAGGGAAGGGTTGGTGGTACCTGGCACTTCAGTTACACCAAGCAGAGGCTGGGTGTACACCTTGTAAGACCACACTGCGTCAGGGTTGTGATGACAATGGGGCATCATGAGGCATGTGTGGAGCATACATGTCCTCACGCTGCTGTAATTGCACATCCACACTGAGGGGAACTGACACAAGGTAAAACCCGTGCAGCAGCACTTCATAATGGCCCTCAATCTCCACTGAATGATGCCACAAAAGCATAAGTCTCGGGCGGACCAAAGATGGATCTCAGTCTCTCCCTCAGAAGCCCACTGGGGGCAAGCTACAGGACCTCTGACCTGGGGAGCCGGGGATGCTGGCAAGAAGGGTGAGCAGACAGATGTGGTGTAAGTACCCCACCTGCAGCCAGTGAAAACAAAGTCTAAAAAAAAAAAATTCAATTATATTGTACAGAACAGTCACTTTTAAAAGGGGGGGGAGATTTTTTTCTTATCCCCAGATGGTGTAGCTTGGCTACTGTACTAGTCAGGTTGTTGGGTGGAGTGAGGACTGATTTTGTGTGTTATTTCCTCAGCAGGCCAGGCTGGACACTGTACACATCAGATAGTGGGGTGGGGAGAAAAGAGAGAAAGAGAGGGGTAGATCACTACCACACTCTTTCCTACTATATTGTCCCTTCACCTCCATCTCTTCTCTGCTGCTGTAGCAAACCCAAACCCTCTCTGCTGCTGCTGATCAATGCTCCAGTATATTTTCCTGCTTGATTTCATTTATGCTGTGCTGTTTAAGTAGTATCTTGCCTTACAGTGATACAGATCTACAGGTACCCTCCCTAATAAACCCTCCATGTACACTGCATTACCAGCCCCATGAAGTTGCCCCAGACCTTTGGTCACTAGGTCCTTAAGTTAGTATTGTACATCTTTCTGAAGTTCCTGGTCTGGGTGGCTGAGGTCCAGCTGGTCTGTCTTGTCACCAGGGAGAAGATGACCTGATTGGGGGTCACTGTCTCCCACCATCTTTGTGATAGCCACACTGGAGATGACCCCAAACCCACCACGAAGAACAAGGCAGTGGGTGGCCTTAAACCTAGTCCCCCATTGGACATGCTGTTCTAGTAAGCAGTGTTTGAAGGTGAACAGGAACTCAGCCTCAGTCCTGCTATTAGATTACTCAAGGTGCCAGTCTAGCCCAGAAGACTGATGCCCCATGGATCACCAATGTATCCAATTTGGCTGCTCTCATAATTTCCCTGACCAGCTAGCCATCATGCTCCACTGAACTATTTGGGGGCCTGTAGCACACCCATTGGGTGACTCTTTGGTCTCCCTTTTCCCCAGCTTGACTCAGATAGACTCTGTGACACCGTTGGCTCCCTGGTGCTCTACTTGTACTCCACAGTGTCTCCCTCCCTTATGAAGAGAGCCACCCCACTCACCTTTCTGATAGGTCTGTTTTGGAATAGTCTGTATCCTTGCAACCTGGTATTCCAGTCATTTTCTTTCCATATCAAGTCTCTGGCAGTGCCACTAAGTCCTGATATCTGTTTGCTCAACCATCCTTACAGACCCATTTAACAGATACTTTGTCAGATAGTCCTGGATAATCTGGATACTTTATCAGAGTAATCATTCACTTTGATACCTCATTATCTGCTTTGGACAAATACTCCAGTTCTAAAACTGCCATTATCCTGGGTATCCTGATGATAGCATAGGTTATCTGAGCATACCTATCACTTGGGTATTCCTGGTTAATAAAGTCATGAAAATGTTTTTTATAAAGAGCATTGCTTCAAACATGTTTAGGAATAGTCTTGTGTACACTGCAGATGTAGTGCATTCATACTCCAGGGCCATAGCAGCCAACTGCTTGATTGTTTTCCTCATATAAAACTAGAGATGACTTTGATGATGTGATTGACCAGATTGCATTGGCCTCCCTCTGCCCCTCCAACCCCACCCCACCTCTGAAGATCAGGCATAAGCAAAGCAGCCTTACTTTAAGGAGGTGGTAGGGGGCTTTAAGGGGAAAATGGATAATATGTCAGTCAGCTCGCATTCCAATGGACTTTAAATAGAACTACCCCCCCCCACACACACACACACACACTGAATCCTGGACAGAAGATAATGCCCCACTACAGAGATGAAGTTGCAGGTACTGAAGAAGGTGACATATGAAGGAGGACTGGGATGCAGTTTGGAGGTGCAGAGTAGGAGATGGAGAGCAGGAGGGTAAGCCATTGCTAAACATAGATAAGTAGTACCTGCACTTTAAATGTGGACCTCCTCCCATGAAAAGAAATTGCAGGCAGACCAAGCTGGATGTTGGTAACAAAATCACATTTATTGTTTAACAAATGAAGTTGCACATTGTAAAAGTGATGTAAATCAACCAATACAGTTAAGACTAAACAAACAGTTCAGCACATTACTCTAGCTACCCTAGCACTTTGCTCAGACAGAGTTTCATCAGTGGGTGGGTTTCTGAAGGCAACTGCCTACTTAGATACCTGAATCAGCAGATCATGGTTCAATCAAATTTTACTACTATTCAACATTTTAATTTTGCAGAGCTGTTTAAGTTAACCAAGTGATGCTTTGCAAATGAAGTTACACATGATAACATTAAAAAAGGTTAGCAGAGTAACACATTTCAATAAAACAAGAAACTGACAATAGTATTGTAAGTCACTTTGAATTGAATAACATGTTGGGCACTATTTAATTTACACAGAAATGTAAATGGCCCATTGCTAAATATAAATCAGCAGATGACATATTTCAATAGTCATCATAGCAAAGTCAGTAATCCAAACAGATAGAGTTAGCCAAGTGGTCATGAAGAAGCTGTGATCTCCCGTGGCAAATAACATATCTTAAATGGAGTGACTGGTGATCAGGCTGCTCACTGATATTCAAACAACCTGTGAAAGGCATGAAATAAGAAAGGACAAAGGAAAAAGTGGGGTCTGGAGGCAAACGGGAAGAGGTGTATATGGGGGGAAGATCTGAGATGAAAAGAGGGGTTGGGGAGAGGTAGGAGTGACAATGAGGGTAGGATAGGGTAAAGGAACAGAATAGATAGAGCAAATATATGGAAAAGTGTAGAGAAGACAGAACAAATCATGAATTAGAATCATTTTCAAAAAGCACAAAGTAATATTATTTCCAATACCTATTTTTACAAAAAGTTTCAGATCACAATTAAAGTTCAAGCCAACTGGTCCATGGGATCCCATTTAATGTAGCCAATAACTTTGTCCTTCTAACAGGTGTTAAAGTCTGTCAACACCCCTCCACTTTTGCTTCCTCCACTCTATACCCATGAATTTCATGTGTCTCAGAGTATTGCCATGGCACTCATTAAAATGGGTACCCACTGGTGCATCACCATTTACATTACATATGTTCCTAACATATTCTGGAATCCATTGCTGTAGTGGCCTTATTGTCCTTCCTACATGCAGTTTTGAGTAACTACACCACAGTGCATACACCACAAACTGGGGTTGCATGTGATGAATTCCCTCACCTCTATACTTCATTTATAGTCTTCCAGTTGTAGATGATTGGACAGATGGTAAAACAGGCATTTTTTTTACAATGCCCACATACATACCCTTAGGTCTTACTGGAAGCTAGTTAAGATATTCTGGATTTGTACTTGTGGCCTGGCATTGCATATGGACTAGTTTCTCCTTGTTGTTCATAGCTCTTTTGAATGAAATGTTGGGACTATCCTGTAAATGTTCTGGTAGGATCACGTAATAAGATAGGCCAAACTGCCAATTTTTCCTGAGACTGAATTCAATTCAGTTACAAAGCATACCATTTCAGTGGATGATGATATTTTGACTTTTTTGGTGTTAATAAAGTTGCCCTGTCCTTGATCCTGGCTTTTCAATAGCCTTCAAGAATAACATTATTTATTTATTTATTTTTATATTATTTATTGAATTTTGGTAACCAGGTAGGCCCTCTAAGACAAGACAGTCCCTTTTTCAGGGGCGACCCGGGAAGTGCAGTACATTGATAGTGCATTCATTGATACCAGAAATTAGACAAGGAGTAGTTATACATTAATAGACTACATCAATTACATTCAGTTATGCAAAATAAGCAATTTAAAGCACAGTCAACAAAACCTTACATACATACAGACATCATTTACAGTTTCTTTTCATCTTGGAGAGCAGGGGATAGACAGAGTGGAAAGTTTTGCTAGGAGAATTGTGCAAGGAGTGAACAGGGGTTAGAAGTCAGCGGAAGCAGGAGCAAGGTGGAGTGGTTAGGTGAGATAACAGTGAACTTTGAAATTGAGAGAGGGAGTTGCAGACCAGTATAGAAGGAGGTAGAGAGTTCCAGTAGGACACAGCAGAAAATGCAAATGATCTCCAAGCCATGGAGAGTCGTAAGTTTAGCACTGAGAGAAGCAGCAAGGAGATAGATCTGAGGGTACACTGAGGGAGACGATGTTGAACAATATCAGCAAGGCAAGGAGGAGTGACATGATGTGCAAGCTTATGTATAAAGCTTGGTGTGTCATAACATAATTTTAACTATCCCAGGGCAGACAGAACATTGCAGTGATGGTGCCGAGCATTGGCCCTGACAGCAAACCTGCCAACTCTATAGTAGGTCTGTGATAGGCGTGATAGTACGGATATGGTAGCAGAGAGTAGTAATGGAGCACCATACATAAGGAGGGGCAGGAGTGTGGCATCCAAAATCTTGTGGCAGGAGGTCAACATAAGGAATGAAAAAATGTGGAAGAGGACACGGATTTTTTGGTATATTGTTTTGGTGATGGCTGCAGCATGTGCATCCAGGGTATGTGGTAGGTAGGCAGGTAGGTAATATTTTATTTATACAGTGAAACTGCCATTAGGGATCCCAAAATCCCTATTTACAAGGCATACCTGTTTGTATAAATTACAAATAATTCCAAATAACACACAGTATGTAATACATGTGCAATACATATACAATAGGTTTAACAATTGCATTATATAATACAAAACACATTGTTAGAAAACACAGATAACTTATCTATATAGACTAATCACCTACTGCCTTGACAATGAAAACTTAATTCTTCATCTATTGCAGATTTAAAAACAGCATCAGAGAGTTTTAGATCTAGGGAGGGATCTAAGGTGACTCCCAAGTATTGGAAGGACCTGACCGATTTTCAAGTGCATCCCTAGTATGTGAGAGTACAGCCTGAGCGGAAGGGTTGGTGTGGATAAGTTGGAGAATAACACACTCTTTGTTTTCTATATGACAAGCTGCTTCTGAAGGAACCAGTCCTCAAGGGTGTGGAAATTGGAGGCTAGTGTTGAATTGAGCCACCTGATATCAGGAGAAGAACAGTAGATGATAGCATCATCTGCATATAGGTGAACAAAGGCCCCACCACAATTATTAGGGAGGTCATTAATATACACAGAAAAAAGTAATGGGCCCAAAATGGAGCCTTGGGGGACACCATGGGTAATGGGCCTCAGGTCAGATAGGGATCCTGCCCATTTACTTTTTGGGTATGGCCATAGAGGTAACTTTGGGTCCAGGACATGGCAGTGGCATCAAGGCCAAGGACATGTAGTTGTTGTAATAGAAGGCCATGTCTGACCAAGTCAAAAGCCTTGGTCAAGTCTATGAAAATTGCTCCAGTGGCACGACCATGGTCCATTTCACAGAATATGTCAGAGGTGACTTTAATCAGAGCTGTAAGTGTACTGTGTTTTTTCCTAAACCCATGCTGAGAGGTTGAGAGCAGATGGTGGAGGTCAAGGTAACCCTGCAGGTGGTCATAGAGTATCTGCTCTTGTATTTTTGCTAGAGGGCAAAGTATTGAAATAGGCCTGAAATTGTCCACTGTCGAGTTGGGATCTCCCTTGTAGATGGGGACGACCACCGCTACTTTCCATTTTTCAAGGATGATGCAAGTAAGGAAGGATCAATTAAATAAATTTCAATCAGGGCAGACTGGGGCATCAGCTAGAGCATTAGGTTTATAGCCTCTGTCTGCAAATATTTCCTTCAGTTCTACTGCCTGAGTCTCAAACATGGCATCTCCTGAGGAGTTCCTTGTAATGCATAAGAACTAATCAATCCGTATAGATTTAATGAGGGGCTTTGGGTGGACACTAAGAGGCTATTGGTTGCCATGGTTTTGTGAAATCCCTTTGTGACAACTTTTCTATCCCTTCCCACACAGAGTGTGATATTGAGAAAGTTTAGCTTACATTAACCAATGTTACTGGTGAATTTAAGATTAAATTAATTTTTATTCAGCTATGTAATGAATTCCTCAGCACTATCCCTATTACCTCTCCAGACACACACTATGTCATCAGTATAATGGCACCAGCAATTAATGTGCTGTATGTATGGACTGGCCTTTGGTACAAGGAATTTTTCCCAGGAGCCAAGGAATAGGTTTGCAAACAATTATGTAGTTGCTGCTGCCATTGCTGTAGCACATTTCTGGACAAAGAAGTTTTCACAAATTGAAAACAGTTATTTTTTGGCATAAATTCCAATTCTTCTATGAGGAATTCAATTGGAAACCCCCACTACAAGTGGGTTACATCTGAGGAAGTGCTCACAAGCAACAGTACCTCTATCATGCTCAGCAGAGGTATATAATGCCTCTATATCAATGCCAGTCCACAAGAACCCATCCTAACATGCAAAATTATTAAATTTCTTAAGTATATCAGTGGAGTCTCTGGTGTCGGACTGCAAATGCTGAACACCATTTTTTAGAAACAAAATCAAAAAATGTATACAAATTATCCATGAGGGATCACACCTCAGAGAAAATATACCATCCCTGTGGTGTGTCCATAGTTTTATGGACTTCAGGGAAGGACGTAAAAAGTTGAAATCAGAGGAGATTTTGCCCAAACATAGTTAAATTTGTTCTCTGAAATCAGTGCTTCAGATCTGCTCCACTCAAACAAAGAGGAGAGCTTCGTTTTGAAATTGACAGTAGAATCTGAGGGCAGTGGATGATAGTTTAATTCATTATTAAGGAGCTGCGTGACTTTACCTTTATAGAACTCTTCTGTCATGAATACAATCTCACCCCACATGTCAGCAGGTTTAAAAAAAACATTTTTTTTAGAAAATCAAATGATGCTAGTTGATTCAGAAATAATTTCCTACAGACAGGGGGCTCAGGATTATCAAACAACTCATCCACTTTAGACAAAATAACCTTTTCAAATGCCCTGATGACTGGATTGGTACATGAAGGACAACGCTGTGAGTGAGGTTTTATTAGTGACTATCTTATTGCCTTGAAATTAGACTCTGATATGTCAATTGCAGTTTCATAGCCATCATCATAAACATCTGCTAAAGTAATATTATTTGGATTCTTATGGTACAGTGATTCTAGTATTTTCTAATTTCTACAGTCCTGCTCTTTAAGTGACTCAAAGCCAATTACTGCATTCAACTCTGGTTCAGATATCACCTGAATGTGTGTCTTTTACCAATGGTATTTCAACTATCATTCTTATTGAGACCATCAGGAACAACATTATTAATCAGACCTCCTACACTGGAACCTGCTGCTTCCATTTTGGAATAGAAATCTCTTAAGCTGATTTTTCTAAAATGTTTTTGCAAGTCCGCTTGGATTTTGAGCTGTTCAGTGTTTGTCTGGGGCACAAAATTGAACCCTCACTAAGAACAACAAGCTGTGATTCAGAGAGGTCTATACATGGTAAATTAATTATTTTGCTTGTCGAGCATTTTGATTTCAGTGGTCCTTGCCCTCCTGCTGCCATGCAGTCTGCTCCTTGCTTTTACTTCCTTTTTCCTTGTCTAGTCACTTTTTCTGATATTTGTGGCATTTGCTCTAAAAAAAGAGACCCCTTAGGTTGTTGAGCTAGAGGATTCCTCTTCTTCTGACAATATAGAGCCAGAGTGTCTGGTGTTAGTTGTTTACAGGTCCTCCTCTGGGGTGTGTTTACCACGGCTGTGGTTGCATGACTTTGATTTGCTCTGACTTACTGAACAAGCGTATGCTGCCCCACATGTAGATGTGGCCTTCCTGGTAATCCAGGCCATCACTGTCAAGTTTTGACTGCTTGCATTTTATCAGATCCTTATTCATATTTATCAAGCTTACTCTGTAGCAAACATAGTGAGAATGTGGCACTGGGATGGTGGCGCTTACCAAATTAAGCTAAATCAAGGCATAGGGTGGAATCACTCCACTCAGAAGGAAACAATGTTCAAACTTGTGTTATCGCTGAAGATTCACAGTTTATTCACATCTAAACACCAAAAACAGTCAAATAGAGCAGTGCTGAAAGCATTGCTCACACCGTGCTTACGTTTCACTCAGTTATCTGGGCTTCCTCAGAGCTGATACAACTTGTTAGCAATGTGATTATATACAATGTAGTTAATAAATTAGTCACCCCCTTAGCCAATAGCTATTAACATCATAGCAAAGGGTAATAGTTTGCAAGAAACACATCCAGAACAAGAAATACTGTACATTGCCAATTAAAGAGACATACATAGCGCCATAGTCACTTGTGTCAACTTTAAATATAGCATGATTCCTTATATAATGCATCACCTTAGTGCAAAAATTATTTGTAAATAGTCCTTAAAAGTTTCCAAAGGATCTTGAAAGGTTCTTGTTCCAAACAAAATAATTGTAGAAAGAATCATGTGTCAGCCAGGAATGTATTTTGATTCTCTGTCATGCAGGACATAGTTTCATAATTTTTGTAGTTACGTAAAAGAACAACAGGACATGTCTAAGATTTTATAACACAGTATTGCTAATAATGCAATACTGTTGATAGAATTATGATTATTGTTCTGTAGCACTTTGTCCAGCTGAAAGTATTTTGGATGCTGCAAAAACTTAAAAAGTTATTTTTTCCTTTTCTTTGATAGCTGCAGATAGTTTTTGATGTTTGCTGGTGTCTTCTGCTGTCAGAAGATGCATAAAGCATTTGGAGCAATCAGCTGACGTGGCCTCCCACTCAACTCTGTTTTCAAACTCCTGAAGGCCGCCTGAAGGCAGTGTTGAGATCCAGAGCCCATGAGGGGCCAGTTCTTTTTCTAGGTATGTCTCAAGTGATATAATGTTATAAGTAATACTAAGTTTGGTGAACACAAGTCTTTCTAATGCACAGAAGACTTGTTTGAGACTACCTTCTTGTGTATTGCTTGCTTCTTGATTTTGATCACTGAATTTCAACTTTGCAGTTTCTTTCCATTTTTATTTATTTATTTATTTTGCTTTTGTTAACCGGGTAGGTACACTAGACGAGTTATATGCCTATTTTAAGGTACGACCCGGGAGAGTACAACAGGTATTACAGATACATCAGTGCAACACAGCAGGTAAACAAGTACAATTTGTAACTTAATACATTGAGTCACAAAAACAAAAAGGCATGTAGTGATCTACTATGACAGGAGTTGGTAGAGTACATTAATGATCAAACAGTAAGTAGTATTGAACTCACATAGCATAGACAAGTGCCTAAAAGAAAATTTGGATCAAGATCATCAGCAGGTCGATTCATATTGTGTTCCGAGTAAGTGACTAACGTAAGGGTCCAGTACCTAGGACATAGTACTAGGGAGGCTTTGAACACTCGCACCCTAAGGCCAGCTTCAGATGCCCCCACAGGGATTTCCAGAAGCACTGATGGAAGGGGGCGGAACGAACCTGCTCAGGAAAGGAGTTCCAGAGCCTAAGAGCACATGTAGCAAAGTCCCTGTCCCCCATGAGGGTATGGGTAGGGGGTACTTTTAGCATCCCAGGACCCTGGGATCTGAGAGGGTAGGAGGGGTGGTCGGGGGAGAGAGAAGCTGTGCCAGCCCTGGGGGGGTGCTAGCACTGATCACTTTACTCACGAGGCACCCCAGTCCAAAGTTTAGGTGGTTAGTCGGGGAAAGCCAACCTAGTTTGTCATAAAGCTCACAATGGTGGGTGAGGCGGGGGGGCCAGTGCAAAGCGGCAGATATTATTGTACACTGTGTGCCACCAAGTAAGAAGAGCTTTAGAGGTATGTGCAAATTGATGGAGACCATAGCTAAGGGAGGGAAGTAGTACTCCCCTAGCAAGTGCCAGGCGAGCAGCAGGTGTCAAGTTATATTTGGCCCTATTCTGCCTGTCTCCAGACCCCACTTTTTCCTTGGCCTTACGTATTTCACACCATTCACATGTTGTTAGGATATCAACAAGTAGGCTGATTATCCCATCACTCCATTTGAGGTATATTATTTGCCAGGGGTGACTGCAGACTCCAATTGGCCACTCAGCTAATTTTATGTGTTTGGATTTCTGATTTTGCTGTGATGACCATTAACATTCATAAAATGGGTCAGGAAAACACTGTGATTGGCTAAACAATCTCTGTGACCCAGTCTTTTATTCACACTGTACCACAGTAAAAACCAAGATCTGACACCCACTGGCCACTGTACACCAGATATCTTTGTGCCAACATGGCACAAGTTTGAATACCCCACCATTTCCTTCATGTCTGTAATGAGTGAGATAAAACCACGGAAACCCAGAAGAACAAAGTCAGACTGAATTCTTGTACATTTTTATAGTTTTGATTACCCTGAAATTCAACGATTACTTAGGAAAGATGATACTGACACACAAACAGGTCCTGTTTCAATTAAAAATGAAGAACACAACATGTAGCTTGCCCTTGTGTCAGCGGTGAGTAAAAGGCACCTAATTCTCATTCCCTCACAACTAGCCAAAATTGAAGGGGAAATCAAGAGAAAAACATTAAAAAGACAACAGGTTGGGCAGTGACAGTCTTAATGACTGGCTGAAACATAGGAACCAAACCACAAATGTTAAGAATGTCTCCACTGAAAGTTTGAATTCTGCACTTTGGGTATTCTGTGCCGAAGTGCATACTGTGGTTGCATTCAGCAGTAGCAATAAAGTGTTTGTGTCTGTACTAAGAAGGTACAGAAAATGCTAGAAAGACCTTGTGGCACATCACCCTCCTCTGACAGAGTGAGACTTATGGAAACTATGATCATTGCAATCACTTTCAACAAGCACAGCAGCAGGGTTTGTCAGGCTGGTGTGAGTGGAGATCCAGCTTAATTTTGCCCACAGAGGAAGTGAAGGCCCCAAGGATCTGAAACCACAATCTTTTCAACTATGCACAGATGAAATTGGACACATATATGTTGCACTGTGCTACAATGAGCATGCTAAAACCACAATGATTTTCAAGAACAAAACAGACATGAAAACAGAAGTTACGTTTGAAACACCTGAAAATCCTGACTGCCCTGTAAAAGCATTTCTGAAATATATCCAAGCTGCCTGCAGATGCTCCTGCTCTGTACTGCCACCCAAAAGGCTCCTACAGTTCTTCCTAGATGCCATTCCCAACTGGTACATGAGAGAGCCAACGTCAATTAACTTTCGATCCAACATGATACTGAGGCTTAATGCTGAAGCAGAGATGTCTAAAAAATATACCAACTATTCCTTGAGATCTACAGCAGTACAACTGCTATCACAGGCTGGGTTAAAGGCTATACAAATTCATGGCCACAACTGGCCACATGAGTGAAGCCAGCCTCCACAGCTATTGGTCCACAAGCACTGCAGACAGATGAGCATAGAGCAAAGTACTTTCAGGAGCCAAAATACAGTCACACCACAAACAGTACAATCTGCCACTGAAGAAAAAACATGTTACTCACAGGACCCATTACCACTGCCACTCCTTCAAGCAATGCTGACACTACAGCCATGCCTGCCTCCACCTCCACCTTGTCTGCCACCATCTCCAGCATGCCTGCCACCAACCAGTGATGCAACACTGCCACCACCTGGACAGACTGATATCACAACAGAACAAAAGACTGCAACCTTCACCAAACCATTTCATTTCACCAAGTGCAACTTCACTTGTGCCACCGTCAGCTTCATCAACTTCAAACCTCCCAAAAGCAAAAAGAAGTAAACCTGTCAGCTGATAACATGAAAACACATTGCAACATGCAAATTAAACTGCATTTTGTTGTTTTACCCACCCAAAAGTTACCCAGGTTAGGAACTATTTTTTCTCGCATAGCAATATCTTCAGTAAATTTCTATTTTTTCCTTGAAAATTTATATTATTTATGCTGTGTCTTCATTTCTCTCAACATATACCCATTTTATAAGTGCAATAACACACAACAGAATGTGGTTTAGTCTGGATAAATGCACTTCTAGGAGCAGTAACGGCATGGGACCTCATGCATCACTATTCCCCAAGGTGTGCATTTACCAAGCCTAAACCACACCTTGTTATGTGTTATTGCTTACATATCATTTACTGATAAGTATTTTGCAATGTATAAATTACATTTCTGTGTAAATTAAATACGGCCCAGCAAGTTATTCACTAGTGAAGTGACTTACAGTCCCGTTTTCAGTTAAATGTTTTATTGATATTTGTTACTTTAAATTTTTTATGTTTTCATTTGTGTTACTAGCTGTAACTTCATTTGCAAAGTATCACTGTGTTAATCATTTGGCTGTTCCCCTTTACCTTGAACAGCACTACAACTTTAAAAAAGGTTAAATGGTAGTAAAATGTGATTGGACCTTGATGTGCTGATTCAGGTTTATAAGTGGGCTGTTACTTTCAGAGACCCATCCCCTGACAAAGCACCATCTGAGCGAAGTGCCAGGGCAGGTGGAGTGAGGTGGTGATTGATTGCTTAGTCCTCACTATGTTAGTTAATATGGCATCACTTTTGCAATGCGCCACTTTGTCTGGTAAGCAATAAATGTAGTTTTGCTACTAGCATCCAACTTGAGCTGCTTGCAGTTTTTCTCCATAGAATAATGTCTATATTTGGAGTGCAGTTACTATTTTTTTATGTTCACTGCACATCGTGGGGGTTTAGCAGATCTTGTAGTTCCACCCAGGCCTTTAACCACATAATGCATACTTCCCCTGTTTCTTAAGCCAGTGCTGAACAGGACGAACAAAGAATGAAAAAAAAAATGAGTAGAGTTGGTCATTATTCTTCTGATCTGAGGCAATGAGCTGCATTATACTGGGATTTTGAAGTGAGATCAAATTGGCATTTAAGACAAGTGCATACCAAGGGCATGATACTGGGAAAAGTACTGGTGGTTACCCACAGAAAAACCCTGCAATTTTGGGATCTCCAAAACATACTTTCGGTTGAGCTATTCCAGAATTGACTGAAGTCGAGCTATTTTTAGCTGTTGTTTCAAAAACATCCTATTCTTCATTTCTTATTTTTTGCACAAGGTTCATTCATTTTAGGTAATGCTAAAATATGTGGCATAGAGTTCAGTTAGTAGATCATTAGTGGAGTATCAACAATTATAAATATTAAAGGACATTTCTTACATCTTGAAGAGCAGATATCTACTAAATTAAAACATTAGAAAGTATTATAGTTACAACAAATATGACTACCATTATTGCATTCTGTATGTTTTAACTGTGTCCTTCTATTGGTTTTCTAAATATTTCAGAAAAGGCTGTACTTATATCACTGTGTCTTTCAAAAACATTGGACTCTCCCCATCTGACCTGTTGTGGTTTCTAATATCACAGACTGTTGCCTTGATGAGTGCTAGGATGTCATAAATCAGACCACTATATCATTTGGGGACAGTCAAATACTTTTCATATAGATAAGTTATGAACCATGGAACTAACTGGTAATTATTAAAATGTAGACTCCAGTAAACTGACACTGTTGAAGCACATTATTTAGAAATGCACATATAGAAGTGCATAGCTTCTTTTTAAATATTTCAAATAGCACCACATGGCATCCGAATCATCCATTGTGTAACCCGACCCAACATGCCTTCCCAGGACAGAATTAAGCAATAAGCCATGAGGGGGTGTGGGTTATCAGGGGATTTACAACGGCTGGAGTGGCTTGCCCATGAGGTGCAGCCAAGTGGGTAAATCCTTACCAGCCATGGTAAATACCCCAATAACCCACACCCCCACGAGTGGCTTATTGCAATTTTACCATGGAAATACCATGGATGAGTTATTTTTAAAAAAGGCATATTTTTTATATAATAAAAATAATGTTTTTCAGAAAAGATAAGCTTACACTGAAAAAAAGTAGTTACTTATATAAAAGTTATATTCCAAAATATGCACACAGAAAAATGTTTATAGCCCACCATGTTTGCCTTTTGGTGGTTTCTTCATGATGTTGCAGTTCAAGCTGCAAGCTACAGCATTTCCTTATTGGTTGCTTGCTTGTGATGCTGCATTTTGTTGCTGACAGAACTGGATGGCCAAGTTGCTGTTAAGGGCCCATGGAGTTTGAGTTGGTAGCTGCGGGAGAAGCTGAGGGACCATTGCGGAATGCAGAGAAACCAGAAGTGCTGGAGCTGGAGGAACGCTTTGTACCTGTAAGTGCATTGGGGTTTTAGCAGTGCGTTCAGTTCTCTTTTTTCAACAGAGTGGAACATTTGTTGGATTTTGGGTGCTGGATGGCTGGTGGTGTTCTTCTGATATATTTAAGAGGTATGAGTGAGGAGCTGGAAGTCCCGGAAGCATACATGTGGTGCAGTGAGCGCGATCGAATTCGGACGGAGCGAGCATTACAGGGACATATTTCAAAAGGTTTGCCACATATTTTTAGGCTGCAGTTACTTTTTGGAGAAATGTGGGCGTGGAATTTGTGTTTATGCCAGGTAGTTTTTTAAAATGTTTCGTGAGCTGTGGGAGAAAGCTGGGGGTGACGTGCTGATTTGCGTTTAGCGGGGAAAGAAGATGGCAGCTACAGTTACATGATTTTGGGGTCATATTGTTTTTTTTAATATGCAGCAGGCTGGCACCTTTTGTGGTGATTATCAGAGGATTTACAACGGTGGTAAGGTGCCAGTCAGCCATTCTGATTAGTTGTTGTGTAAGGTCCATGGTATAATGAGATTTATGAAACCATATAATGGGCTGTTTACTTAATTACATTAAGTACTAAGGATGTGTGAGTAATGGATATTATACTACATGTGGATGTTCTCCTCCAATCAGAAGACAGCGTCTCAGTTTATCTAACAGCAAACTCGCAGTAGTCATTTCATTCTTATAAGAATGACAGTGGTGACATCATCATCTTAATTTGCATTCTAAATGGAGGAAGGGTGCGGAAAAATGCAAAAAGTCTTTTAAAAATATGTAGCATAGTAGTACTAAAGAGCTAGTGAAGTCAAAATAAGCAGACAGGAAAATAATACAAATTTTAAAAAGTAGTGAGCTATAACTTTTTATTTCTGAAGTACTTTTCTTTTTCCTTTTGCTCATTAGAAAGTCTTCTAAGTTAAAATGTTGTGCTGGATATGTGGAATAGTTCTTATCCTGGCAGCTGACATATCTATTTCTAGTGCCCCAACTACACATCAGCAGTGTGATGTCACTGACAGTGATGTCACAGGTGACTGACTTAGCAGCCACTGAGTGACTGTTCCTAAGTAGCAGTGATGTCACAGTCAGTGAGGTCACAATACTGATGATGTAGTGGAGGGGACTAGAGATAGATATGTCAGCTGCCAGGAAGAGTTCTATCCCACACACTACACCTATTGACCTCAAGTAAACAATCTTCTAATTAAACAAAGGAAAAAGAAAAAGTACCTCAGATATAAAAGGTAATGGTTGACTGCTTTTAAAAAACTAATATTAGTTTTAGGCAGTCACTAGCTCTTTAATAGTAATATGCTCGTGGATTCCTTAGCCTCAGCAAAACTCCGGTTGTTTCATTGAAATAAGCAACTCCACAACTGGATTATTGCATTATATTGTGATGCTACTATTATGCTATCTCTTAAACATTTGAAATTCACTGGATAATTAATTTTGACCATAGGTGTGAATGATCAGGGTAATTTATTATTAATTTATTATTCCATCTGTACGTTTGATTTTTAGACACACTGAAGTAGATAGCAGTCCTTGCTGCAACTAACCAAATGATCTAGAATAAATCACGATCTTGTTCAACTGCCCCAATAACCTGGAGATGAACATGATCTGGTGTAAGTACTTTCATTATTTGGAGATGATCATGGTCAGTTGTAACAAGTCTGATTATGACAAGATCATAATTTGGTATAAGTATCCTGATTATCTGGAGACAATCGTGATCTGGCATAACCGTTTTTATCTTGAGGCCATCATGATCATGATCTATTGCACTAGTCTGATTATCTGGAGATTATCATAACCTGATGTAACTATTCTAATGGTCCAAAGATGAACATAGCGCTGGTCTGAAACCGTAAATTCCAGTTTCATGAAAATTTTGCAAAATTTTGCACATTTTGCAATCTTTTCTGAAATCTTGACTTTGGGGTCTCTTGAATCTTCTGAAACTGTCCCGCACATTTTTGCCTCATTCCATGAGATTTTCAGAATGTATTGCAATATAATATATGTCAACTGTGGGATGAACATTCACAGTACTTTATTTTGCAGGTCACTGTAGTTATTCAACAGTTTTGTACTGAGTTTGTGACTCATTATTTCACAAGCAATACTGTAATGTGGTGGTCTTCTTATGAGTAATACTGGAAAGGATAAAATAGTGTTCAAAATAGAACCCACCACTCCTTGAAAATGACACTGCTGTCCCTGTCTAAAATCAATAATCGGGAGGGGAAGAGAGTAATTCCACTGTTCTTGCTTACATTTTTCAGTTCAGACATTTAATTAAAGAGAAATCAGAATATTCTGTAATCTGTGTCATTGTTACCACATTTGTAGATGGTAGACATCTAGGAGCCAACATGAAATGTTGTAGGTTTCATCACCATAGGAACCTGCTCTCATGACAGCACACCCTCCAGCTGTGTTCAGTTGTTTTTGGTCTAGCTTTGATTAAGGGAGACCTGCGGGCTCCTTCTGCTCAATCAGCTTCGCATTTTTGTGAGCAGTAACAGACGCTTCAATTTCTTTAAAATGAAAAACCTTGCTGCACTTTTAAGCGTCAACTTTATGAGGCATTTGTTTGTATTTGTGTTCTGTTCTTTCGTAATAACTTTTTTAGTTCTGCTTTTTTCTATATTTTCTTGTGTCTTTTTGCCTGTTGAAATCCACTCCATATGAATGCTGACATAATCAAACAGCCACCACCCTAACAGGTTTAGTGCCATGCTAACTGACCTTTTCCACCTGACAGTTATCGGCATGCTGAGTACCGTACTCAAAGGCACAGCAAGCACAGTGCTTAGGGCTTTTCTTGCATGCAAATGCTGCACTGTGTGTACTGGTATATTTGAATGGTTTTGGAGTCACTAAAAGGCTGGTTGCACAACACTGTTAAAAGCTATCAAAACACTTGCTTTAACAATGCACACAGTGGTGCATGTGTAATAACTCCATTCTCCTGACAATAGATAGTGGAGGTTGCTCACCAGTGGGATCCTTGTTCAAAGCTGGCAGTCTGGTATTGGCCTTGAGGCAATAGCCTCAGTAAGAGGAGCTAGACATAGAAAATAAAGGTGCTAGGGTGCCCTCATGCCTCTTTTTGCCTGAGCTCCTGAAACCTTGCCCAAGACAGCAGACTTCATCCAGTTCAACACTAATCCCCTGTCTGTCTGCCAGAAGGGGACTTAAAGCATACAATGCAGATCCAGAGGTAGGGGTCTGGGGAACATTAATGAGAGTGCATAGTTAAATTAGGAATTATGTCGGGGACCACAGTGAGGGTGTGGGAACCCCAGGAGAGTGCCCCTCAAGGGAGATTGTCTAACAGCTGGTTGACTTGTGGTTTCCTCAAAGACCATTCAGGGAGACATGGAGAGTGATTCTGTTACTGTACCCATGCAAAAAGAAAATCCTCACTGATGTCACGTGAGACTCCAGTGAAAGGAAAAGTTGCAATACAAAGTAGGAGATTCATCTTTGATGGAAATAAGGTGGCCGTGGTCTGGGGACTCATTCTTCTGGCTGCCACTGTACTATTCCATGAGGCAGGTAGTTCATCAGGGATTAACAGTGTACTCTGAACACACGTCTGTATGTGACCCTATACAAGCAGGGTTCTACTTGCTGTACTGCAAGGAAGTGTCAGCAGCTGACCACATAACAGGCACTGGACCCTTGATCACTTCACCCAAGAATGGTACAACAAAACAGCATAAGGTGTAAGGAAACTCCAAGGACGCCTGATATACCCCTAGACATGGGAGGTTCCCTAAGCCATGCCCACCTCAGTCTCCTAGAAAAAAAGCAGGGAGACCATGGTTACATATGTAAACCATTTCCCCTCTAACAGGCATAATGGTATTAATATGAAAACAAAAAGGATTGCAACATCAATGTTCATCTACCTCTCACCTGCTACTGTTCCCATTTTTTGGAGGAGCAAGATGGTGACAGCTCTGTGCTGTGATCTGCATACTGTTTTTAGGAGATCATACTCCCCTTCTTAAGAACTTTTTTCTGGAGAGAATTTAGCAGCAATTTGTAATATGTGTTCCCCGGCAGCAGTGCTGACCAAGAGAACTCTAAGATACCATTTTAGAGGGTTTATAGTTTGAGTTTAGTTAGGGCTGTAGCATAGGCAGGGCTGAGCAGTGAGGTAGTGTAGGTTATTTAGCTTTTTTTCGTTTCTTTTTTGGAGTTTCTGGAGTTAGTTTCAGCTCACCTGATGTGCACTGCGGCTTCTGGTCGCTGGAGTAGGTTTCTCCCTGTATTCTTCTAATACTGAGTTCTGTGCTTTTTGGTCCAACTAGGCTGTGGGCCAAGGCTGATACAGCACCTTGCTAAGGTGCTCTTGTAAATCATCAGAGGAGCCATCGTTTGAGGATTTTCACCTTCGGTGGTGGTAGATCTGGTCTGTAGGGCCTTTGGTTGTGGATTCCTGTGCTCTGGAACTGTGCACCTCATTGGTGCTTCTCTTTATATCTTATGAGACAGCTACCAATGACAGTTTCTTCCTTGGAGCAGCAGGACTGTATTCTCGCGACACGTGGTCACAGAGGGCACTTCCACACTAGTGTAACCGGGGCAAGGGCCTGCTGATGTGATTTTCCTTGGAACATGTGGAACATCTTTATGGAGTCTCATCCAAATTGTTGGGCAGTGTAATTGGCCTGAACTCGGTTGTTGGTGGACTCAAGTGGAGAATCGCTTATTTGGACTTGGTGTGTTGCCCCCCGTGGATCTATCGCTAAGGGGGCCAAAGATCTATTCCTCCAGAAATTGACTGAGGAAACACGGGTTTTCCTGGTCTGGTATGTCTGCATGCAGTTAGTGAGCTGTTATTACTGCATTATCAGACTGGGGCAGTGAGAGTGCCCTTCTCTCAAAGTGGTTGACAGTATAATTATTCTATGTGAGCCAAAACTGAAACTTTCTCTCCAGGACTTTATAATTTAGACATTGGATTTTAGTTGGGTCTGATTTGGTGGGGCGGTTTTGGTTGGGGGTAGTTTGGGGCTTTAGTTATTTTGTATGTGTGCGTGGAGTGTGTAGTATAGGGTCCTTTATTGTTGTAGTGTGTGTTAGTGGTGTGTGTTGTGTTTGTGGGTTTAGTATCTTGGGGGCCTGGGACTACGTAGTCAGGAGGGATGTGTCTGGGAATGTGTGAGGGCCTGGGGTGGGCTAGGATAGTGTATGGGGCATTCCACTTGCTCGAGCTACAGCCTTTTTTCAGCCTCTCAGTGTCTGTTACTACAGCAAGGTGCTGTAGGGAGGTGGGGATAGGGAGGAACCATATTGTTTGATCAGGTCGGGATGTCCCATGCACTGCAGTGGGTGGTAGGATCGAGGTAATTGGGTGCAGAAGGTGCTCTGGGATTAGACAGGTCCTAGGGAGAGGCCAGACATGTTTAGTTCCCGTCACCAGAGTTTCTACCAGACTGAGTGGGCAGGTAGCCAGAGGGGCTGCACTGCCCACCAATCCCCTGAGGGGAGTGCTTTGCAATGCCAAATCTGTCAGAAACAAGACTGCAGTTATTGCAGACTTGGTTTCTTCAGCTGATCTGGCTTGCATTATGGAGACCTCCAATTGTTTAACCAGGTGAGACACACTAAGCTGAAATCTTGTTTACAGGAGCAACCTGGGAGCACAGGGAAGTTAAGTGACTTGCTCAGGGTCACACAGTATGCAAGTAGGGGCTGTGGGATTCAAACCCAGGTCTCCAGATTTGCAGCTCAGACCCTTAAACCACTGTGATATACTGCCTCCCAGACCTGAATCGGTGATGATGCTGGCCCGGTTTTAGAGGCCTCCATCCCGCCAAGGTATACTGTAGTGCACTGCCTCAGAGCGGAATGCAGCGGTGGAGGGGTGGTCATCTGTTTCAGATCCGAGCTAGGCTTCACCCTGCACCCAGTGAGAGCACCACATTCATTTGAATGTGTGGCTGTCCATGGGGGCCGGGCATAGGTTGCTGTATTCTCCTGATTTACTGCCCTTCTGGGCTGGCGGGAGATCTCCTGCAGGAAGTTGCCGACTTCGCTGTTGGTGAAACATTGGAGGCACCCAGATGTTTAGTGCTGAGGGACTTCTATGTTTGGGCTGATGACAAATCTTCTTGGCTTGGTTACAACTTCCTCCAGATGATGTCATCTCTGGGTCTGGCACAAATGGTTTCTTCTGCGACCCATCAGGGTGCCACATGTTGGATCTGATGTTCTCACTGGGGCTTGAGAGAAACAGTCTCAGGATTGATCAGGTCATTTGGTCCGATCATTGCACAGTGGAGTCCTTGTTTGTGGCCCCCCCCCCAAGAGCTCTCCCCTGCTAAGGTTGTCAGCTACTGCCCTTTGAGGGGATTGACCCCTGAGAGATTTTTGGTGGTGGCTGATCTATTTAGTGTGGACAGTGCACACGTTGTGGGTGTGTGCATGGCAGTTGATGCCTTAATAAGGCAATGTCTGATGCATTCAACTCCCTCACCCCAGTCCGTGTATGACCCAAGTCTTCTCACTTGAGGTCCCCTTAGTATGATGGGGAGCTCAAGGCGATGAAGATTTTGGGTCAGAGATTAGAGCACTGCTGGCGGAAGTCTGGTCTGGAGGTGGACAAACTCTTCCTACGTGCGCACTACAGTGCGTACCATGGGGCAATCAACCATAAGAAGACAGAATTCCTGTCCAGGGAGATTGCTGCTGGGAGGAATTGACCAACTGTGCTCTTTCGGACTGTGGACAGGCTTCTCCATCCTTCCTGTCTACAGCCGAAAGTAGCCTTTTTGAACGCATTGTGAGAGGAGTTTGCTCTGGTCTTCTCGGACAGGGTGTCCGCCATCAGGCAGGGGGGTTCCACCAGTGAGGCATAGTTTGGTTGACAGTAATCACCATGGGTGACCAGAGAGCACTATGCCTGGTTGGGGTGAGTTTAGACTGGTGGAGATGGCTGAGGCCATTGAGATTGCTTCCAAGCTTCAGCACGCTTTTTGTGAACTGGACGCAGTGCTGACTCGTTTCTTAATGGGATGTATCAACTCCATTAGCCTAGTGTTTGCCTTGATTGTCTGGTGTTCCCTGTTTGAGGGGGTCTTCCCCGATGTCTTGGAGGAGGCACTGGTGAGACCGCTTCTGAAAAAAACATTGTTGGACCCTGACGTCAAGGCAAGCTACCGCCCCATCTCCAATCTTCCATTCTTGGGTAAAATTGGGGAAAAGGAGGTGGTGCTTCAGCTTGAGGAGCACCTCGTGGCAGAGCCACAATCTATACGAGCTGCTCCAGGCTGGGTTTTGTCTGAGGCATAGCATAGATACTGCATTAGTTCAGGTGCATATTGACCTCCTTGGGGCAAGAGATCAAGGAGATGGGACAATTCTCGTCCTCCTCAATCTCTCTCTTCAGCATTTGACACAGTGGACCATCAAGTGTTACTTGACCGCCTAAGGGAATTCTGTAGATGTACCAGCACTGTCATCTGTTGATTTAAGTCTTTTCTATCTAACAGGAGGCAGAGGGTAGTGAGGGGGAATTTCTCCTCCTCCCCTAGTCTCCTGTCGTGCAGAGTCCCCCAGGGTTTGGTCTTGTCACCAATGTTGTTCGCCATGTACGGTGTCAGCGCGGCTCAGTTAGTAGCACATCCGCCTCTGGACCAGAAGGTCGTGGGTTCTAGACCCACACCGGGATTGGACTTGCACCTAAAAATCGCTGGCATCCGAGTGCAGTATTGGGGGGTTCTGTACTGCTGGGGTGTGCTGTCCTTTGGATGAGACGTTTAACCGAGGTCCCTTCTGCCCATCCTGGTGTTGTCCTGGTGGGTGTCCAGGTGGAAGTAAAAGAATCCAGGGCACTCTTCACAAAGAGTAGAAAACATTCCCGGTGTCCTGGCCAACATTCCCCTTCCCATAAACTGGTTCATGCAATTAACCAGGCTGTGTGTGGGTGATGTGATATGGCTGCCACCACACATTCAGTCACTTCACTACCAGTCTAGCATTGCTTGTAAAGCGCTTTGGATGTATGAAAAGCGCTATATAAATGTTGATTCTTCTTCTTCTTCTACATGCTGCCCCTGGGACACCTCATTAGGAAGTACAGTCTGGGTTTTCATTGCTATCCTGATGATACCCAGCTGTATCTTTCCTTTGCCCCTGGAACATCTTGCACAATGGAAGTGCTTAACAGCTGCCTCGCTGAGATCAATGACTGGATGGCTTCTAGCTGGTTGCAACTGAACCCCGATAAGATAGAGGTACTGGTGGTGGAGTCGAACAGAGGGCATGATAGGTTGGCCTCTGGTGCAGAGACAGGGCTTTTTTTTTTTTGCTCTGTACCACTGAAGGCCTCCTCTAGGGTGCGTGATCTGGGCGTCATTCTTGATAGTGGACTGACGCTTGAGTTTCATGTGTCATCCGTTGTCCAGACCAGTTTTTATCATCTGAGGAATATTGCCAGGATAAAGCCCTTAGTTTTGCCGCTGAACCTCCCCACCTTGGTGCATGCCTTCATGACATCCAGACTTGACTATTGCAATGCGTTCCATCTTGGGGTCTCTGGAAGTACCCTGCACCAGCTGCAGCTAGTGCAGAATGCAGCAGTTAGGCTGGTGACAGGACAGCCTAAGTACTGTCACATCACTCTGGTGCTGCATCAATTGCACTGGCTGCTGGTCAGGTGGACGGTCCTCTTTAAGGTGGGCTTGCTCACCTTTAAGGCTCTACACAGCCTGGGCCATGGTTACTTGAAGGACCTTCTTACACCTGCTGTCTCGGTCCGCTCCCTCCGCTCCTTCTCTAGGGGCCTCCTTGTGATTCCCAGGATGAGGCTAAAAACAGCAGGTGACAGGGCATTTAGTGACGCCACCCCCATCCTGTGGAATTTGCTTTCTCCAGCTGTTAAAGAGGCCCCTTCTGTTGAGGTATTCAAAGCCCTCCTCAAGATCTTCTTGTATAATCAGACTTTTTGGACTGTGCTTTATAGCCTTACCATGATTCCTGAATTCTGTGCCTTAACTGGCCCTTGGCTATCTTTGAGTTTAGCAGCTGTTGTTGAAGGTAGTATTTATAAAATGTTATAATAGTTGCTGTAATACTGTATATTTATGTCCAATAGTGTGTTGTTCGTGTATTTATAATGATTTTGAGTTTTGTATGAAATTTTAATATGTTCGGTGCCCAGAGCCTCTGGGATGGGCATCTTTTTAAATAAAATTTGCCTTGCCTTGCCTATGTAACTATGTGCCCCCTCAGCACCCAGTGCACGCACATCATTGAGTAAAATATCTCTCTGGTGTCTAGGGTATCCGCTCTCTACAACCTACCTCTCCCCAGCTGCCACTAAAACAAGAAAACACTTACTGTAAACTGTAAAAGTAACAGTTTTATTACAAAACAGCAGTCAGGAATTTAAAAAGGTTAACAAAACAGACACAACTATATTATTTAAAATTAGTAGTATTTTATTTTTATATTGCACACTTTCTCAAGTGCTTAAATTGCCTTACACAGAGGTATCAAGCTAAATGCATAAAACTAAAAACTATTAACAGACAGCTCCAATATTTAAAACAGCGATAAATAAATACTAATAAAAACAGATGGCATCAACAGTTAGAATACATAGACTCCTAAATACGATCAAAGAACTACTTAAATAAAAAAGGTCTGTAGGCCCTTCTTGAAGGCCTCTACTGAGGGACCTTCTCTTAGAGATCTAGGTAGCGAGCTCCACAGGGCTGGAGTGGCAGCCTCAAATACTCAGTCCCCCAATGATTTAAGCATAACCCTAGGAATCACCAGGAGGACCACTTCGGAGCAGTGTAAAGGGTGGGACGGAAGGATGATGAGGAGTTAGACGTTCCATAAGGTAACCAGGGCCCAGTGCATATAGGGCTCTATAAGTCAGCAAGCTGACCTTGAAGGTGGTACACCACTTCACCTGCAGACAGTGTAATTCACATAGGACTGGGGTCAAGTGACAAGACTTGGGAAGGCCTGCCAACAATCTGGCTGCTGCATTATGTACTAGCTGCAGGTGCCATAGGGTACTTCCATTTTCCCCCAGGCAGAGGGTATAGCAGTAGTCAATCCTGGTTGTCACCAACACATGCACTAGTGATGGCAAGTCTTCAGAAGGACAGGGATTTAGTCAAGGGGATATTCCTGAGATGGTAAAGGACACTCTAGACTACTGCTGACACCAGAGTCTCAAATGTCAGATTCTCATCTAGAATGACCCACAGATTTTCTACCGTACCAAAGACCACAAGCCTAGAGGACCCAAGCATAAGTTCCCATCACTTCTTCAGCCACCTCCACACCCCTCCTTCAACCTCGCTCAATCACCAGTGCCTCCATCTTGCCCTGGTTAAGTCTCAGCCAGCTAGAAGTCAGCTAATTCTTTATCTCAGCTAAATACAAATTTAGTACCTCAACCACACCAGGCATTTCCTGGTACAAATGACAAACACACCTGGGTATCATCTGCATAACAGTGAAAACTCAGCCTGTATCATCTAATGATCTTTCCCAGGGGCAGCATGTACACTGCGAACAGCATGGAAAAGAGGATCAACCCCTCAGGTACACCACAGTGCAGGGGCTTCAGGAACAAGGGAAAATTCCCCATCACTATGCTCTGCACCCTGTCTCTGAGGTAGGACTCAGATCAGCAGATGACCATGCTAGTGAGTTCACAATACTCCTTTAGGAGATCCAGCAGCTATCCATGGTCCACAGTGTCAAATGCTGATGAAAGATCAAGGAGGATGAGAACTGACCATTCTCCTCCGTCCCTTGCCCTGAGAAGATCATTGTGCACCCTGACCAATGTGGTCTCAGTACTGTGTCTGGACCTAACACAGGACTGGGGAGGACCACAGATGTCATAGGCAGTGAGATGTCTTCTCAATAACCTTTCCCCAGAAGTGGTAGGTTACAGAGGGTCTATAATTCACCGAGTGGTCTGAGTCTAGGGAGAGTTTCTTTGGAGGGGACCACATCAGTGCATCTTTCAATGAGCTTGGAAAATACCCCTCTGAGTGGGAGCACTGGACAATCCCAGTGAACACCAGCCCCAGTAACACCACACAGTTCACTAGATGTATTGGGCCTGAGTCCAGTTCACAGAAGGTGGGCAGCAGCTCTGAGATTACTGTACCTCTCAGACCTCCTCCACTATAATTGACCTTAACTCTCCCCAGGCTAGAGGTGTGTGATCATGAAATGTAGTGTCAACCCTTCTGGGTTGTGACAGCCCAGTTGGTGTGATCCCATCTTGAATATAGGACCCCCTCTCAGAGAAGAATTGAGCAAACTCTTTACATGTAGTGAACTCAGTCCCACTGGCTATAGACAGGCAATATGAAGCAGCCTATCCACAGTCTGGAAGAGCTGAGCCAGTAGGTTCCTAGCAGCAATCTCCCTGGACAGAAATGCTACCTTCTTACAGGTGATTGCCCTTTGATACTGACGATAGTGAGCGTTGAAAGTCACTTTGTCCTCATTAGTCCTGGATCTCCTCCCACAACACTCCAGCCTCTGACTACTGGACTTAAACTCCTTGAGCTCCATATCAAACCATAGAGATTTCTGGTGTGAAGCCCAGGATCATATATGGACCAGTACTACAGAATCAAGAGCCATGGCAATTGCCCTGTCATAGGCCAACACTGACTCTTTGATCCCATCTCACATGCCACAGTAACACCCAAGAGATCCATTACTGCCTGAATTCCCTTTGGAGATAATCTCCTTAAAGGGTGGTATTGAATCATTTCCGCAGGATGCAGACTATGGGGGGGGGGGGGGTCCTGAACAAGAACTTCATTGTGCAATGACTCAATCAACTGTCCAGATCAATTTTGAGGTTGTTAATCTTGAGCCCCAGGAGAAAAAAAACAAGTCTAAGGAATGTCTGAAACAAGTCTAAGTCACGTCCATGTCCGTGGGATGCAGAAGTGACAACATGTGCAAGGCCCAGCGATTCCATCAACTGGAAGAAATCCTGTATAAAAAATTGCAAGAGTTATTCATCAATCCAGGTATTGAAGTCACCCAGAGCCAACTGTATGGGCAACTACAATACCCTTTCAGCAATGAAATCTGTAATTTCCTGCAGGAAATCCATCTCTCACTCCAGAGGCTGGCACATAAGAAGGATCCTGCAACCTGTACCTGGACCCCCATGGATGGCCATGCATTCAAACAAAGTTTCTCCCACTGGTGCACAATGACGTTCAGCTCAGATCTAAAGCAGATATCCACCCCCCCCCCATCATCCCTCCGCAAGCAGTGCACCATGGAGAATCCAGATGGGACCGCCATCCCAGGACTGGATTGGTGTCATCACTCAGTCAGGTGTCTGCAATGCAAGTCAGATCAAGTGAAGACCCAGACATTAAATCTACCATAATGGAAATCTTGTTCCTTATTGATCTAGCATTGCAAATTACCACCCAGAGGGGACACATAGAGGCACCTGCCTGCTGGGTTTTGTGGGAGCCCTGGATATGGGAACCAACCATGTCTGGCCTCACTCTAGGTGCCACTTCCCCTCAGCCATCTTCTGGTCCTCATCAACCCAATAGTACCACCCCATTAGCACTCCCCACACTAGGGGTGGAAGAACACCTTATTTTGAATATTTATCCAAATATTCATATTCAGGGCCCAAAATATTCAGAAATTTAGTATTCAGATGCTTTATTTGTGCACCTGTGGGGGCGGTAAAAAAGCCCCCCACCCTCCTCCCTAGCCCAATTATCTTAAACTACAACTCCCGTCCCCCCACCCTCAGCAATAAAACCCAGACCCACCATCCTCACCTCCAGCACCCACAATTTAAGGTTTACACTAGTTTAATAAAAAAGTGAGTCCCACTAGGGATGACCACCACAACCCACCCACCATCATGGCTGGCCCTGTCTCCTCATGCTTTTTTGTTGTAAAAAAAAGTCCGCAAGAGAGTTTCCATTCAGAAGAAGGCTTCTGGCCAAGGAGGAGGGCGTGTTATGCTGGTTGCTTTCACCACACCTGGGGGGGGGGGACTTCATATTATGAAAATATGGTTCTGGGGAGCAGGGTGGGAGTTGGGAGCTACTGCTGGGGTGGGGGCTGATTTAATTTTTACAACACAACAGCATGAGGCGACAACGTCCAGCTGTGGTGGTTGGAGGGGTAGTTCTAGTCACCCACTAAGGGAATCAATTTTTTATTAAACCAGCAAACATCCTAAATTGTGGGTGCTGGGAGGAAGGAGGGTGGGATTGGGCTTTGTTGCAGAGGGTGTGGGGGTTGTAGTTTATGATGAGTGGGCTGGGGAGGAGGGTGGTGGGGGCTGATTCTTTTTTTTCTTTAGTTTAATATTTCCTGAATATCGATAGGCATGAATAGTGCCACTATTTGTTATTCATATCTAAATAATGAATAGTACATTATTCATGATATTTGGGAAATACTATTCATCATTCACACACCCCTACCCTACACCCTGCCTACCGTCACACCTCCTCGCAAGGCTCACCTCCCTGCAGCAGCAATATGCCACAGCTGACAGGAGAAGTCATTGATGGGGCATAGGGCCAGCAACTGGGATGGGGAGCAGCTAAACTAGGGGTGAGGGCTCAAAACCAAAACTCATGATACCACAATATACAAAGATCCCAACTTTACTTCCCTTACACAGTAAATAACCACCAGAAATCATAAAAAACCCACTCAAATCTCACACAATGCGCCTTGCTTTCCAACACTCATACAACGCACACACTCTCTGCACCCTATCATCTGACACCCCAACACACTACTATACACTAAATTACAATAACAAAATCCTGTTCAAACACACAGTCATTCAGACCTCTAACCTAGCCGCATCCATACCTCTACCAGTCAATACAATCATCAAATATATAACACAATTAAATAAAATTGTAAATAACAGTAAGAAGAACCCATAGCACACAGTCCAAGGTGCAACTGTCCCAGTTGTAACTGATAAAATATAAACTTAATTTCCTTGAATACTATCTTCCAACAATGAGTTTTGGCATCCTGCTCACACCAGAGAAATGTCCAAATTCATAATAGACGGCAGTCCTGAAGACAGCCCTCTCACTGCTGTCTTTTAGGAACAACAAATTCTGATAAAGATTCTGTAAAGAAAGTTTGAGTCTGAAGCTCTCTCATCACACTCAGATCCACTGTGCTTTTGCTGAAAAGCCTAAATTCACCCTCCTGCTTTAGTCCTTAGTCTGCTCTCTGCTCCAAAAAAACAAACAAAAACTATTTGCAGGTGAACACCACCCAAACTGCCTACAAAAATGTTTTCCTTCTCTCCACATCAGTTACTCAGTGCCCTCTTCACTTCTGCTGAAAAGTCAAGATCCACACTCCTAGTTTAGTCCTTCAGTCTCCTCTCCGTGCAAAAGAACCAAACAATAATGGTTTGCCAAAGGGAACATCACTCATACTGCCTGCAAAATTGTCTTCCTTGTCTTCATGTCTGTCATTCAGGGCTTCGGCGGTGCTGCTAGGGGTTCAGCTGGTGGTAGTGCTGCTGGCTGGATGGCAGTGGGTAGTGTGGGCAAATTTGTATTCACCTGCTTGAGCAACAAAGTGTTAATACTGCTGTGGAGATTGTCCTTGCAGTTGTGGGAGTCGCCTCACTTGTAATACTGGAGTATGAAAACTACTCACTTTCAATTCACAGATCTCATGGAGTTTCCCCACTGCCATAGCCAACATTCCCCATCAATAAAACAGGTCCATGTAACCCACCCGCCAAGATGCACCTGGAAACAAGCTATCACAGCTTAGTTTGCCTCTCCTGCTCATAAATTGTAAAAAAAAAAAACATAAAAAAGACATGCTCTATGACAACCTATAGGACTGCTCTTGCAAGCATTGGGGTGGCCTCCTTTGTGCCAATATTAATATATAGATATGAAGCTAAAGAATCTAAAGAAAAAAATTGTAAAGGAGCACATCACAGGGGAGTGGTGGAGTGATGCAGGAAGGCTGGACCAGAAGATGCTAGTGTGCGCTTCACTGGGACACTGTGAGGTAGAGAGGTAGAGTAGGGGGGCCATTGCCTACCTGGAAGTGCTTCACTGACTCCATGGTAAGAGCAGTATAGGGAGGAGGCTGTTAGATGTCAGGGACCACTTGACTCCCCTGGGGTGAAGGCAGTGTGGGGGGGGCACTTAATACCTCTGAGCACTTCACTGTCGTGTGCAGTTGTAACTGTTTCCTCAGTTTACAGCAGCTTTCGTCAAAGATTTGGTGCAAGCCCCAAAAAAGCATCCCCCAAATGGCAGAAGTTAGACCAGGGAAAATTTGATCTAATTTGCAGTATTTGGCACATATGATTGAAAATCCTGATTGCCTGCCAGGACAATGTCGCAAGCTCTATGTGCCAAATGATTAGTACACTAGGGGCTTGCTGCATTCACAGGTTTTTAAAAATCCAGCCCAGGTGTCAATTTCAGTAGCTGGGAAGATCTGCTTTCGCAGATGAAAGCATAAAGCAAAACCCGGTTTTATGGATTTTTTTACTTCCTGATTTCACTTGCAGAAATGGTTCTATGCTTGCTGCAAGACTTGATTAGTGGTTTTAAGGGTAACCCATAAATTGGAATAATGCAATATAGTCCTCCTCAAAAATTATAGAGAAAATCAACTTGTAAGGGCATCTGTACCAAGAAAAGGCAGATCAATATATACCCATAATTAGTCCCAGAAGTGACGCAGCTTAATCACACAAACTTTTCTTCTTTTTTCTTTTCCTTTTTGAAATCCAGTGAGCCAATAAGTCATAAACAGCTTAAATTGTAAATTGTACTGCTTATTCGGGAAAATACCCAACTTTCTATATTGAATAAATGACATTTATATATTATATAATTATAATTAAATATGCTACAAGATATAATATTTCTTATAACTAACTCATCATTCTTATTCTACATAAATTATATATTGGCAATAAGCGATATCCCATCCCATAATTAAGGATTTTAATTTCTGTTTAAATCTTCTTTTTGTTGGAATCAAAAATTAAACATAATAATGAACAGCAACAAAAATCACCTGTACTGGCTTCACATAAATATATTCTATCTTTTGCTTTTTCTTCTATATGTTTCATATGGCTGATCACTAAAAATAAGAATATAAAAAACATTTGCTCTCATAACAGAGGGGATATAGAGTATTATTTACAAATCAACCTCATATTAATATAGAGATTTTTTTTTTATTTAGTATACTTTTTTCCCTACTAACCAACTGCCCCCACCCCCCCCAGTCCTAACCCTTTCATCCGGTCCATCACCCGCCTTCTCTAAGACTTATCTCATCCCCGATGCACCCTGGCTTGCCCCCCAGGGTGTGGCCATTAGGAGGTTGACCCTACCCTCAGATGGAGACTTAGTAGTTACAACTGGAGTGACAGCCATGGACAGGGGGTGGAGCCTGCAGTGAGGGTTGGACATTCTCCTGCAGCAGACAGGGATTTTTCCTGGTGTTCTGTTTTCCCTGCCCCTAGTATGCCAAACTCCCAATGCATATGCATGCATATGTACCTATGTGCTGGAGAGCATCAATGTCCTCCCCCCCAATTCTTTGGCTCCAACTGCACCACCACATGTGATGAACCAGGTAGCAGTAATGCAGAATTATCCATACGCTCTCCCTCCCCAAGGTGAAGAGCAACGTCTGGGATGCTCAGTTGACCTCCCCGCCCAGCACTCTAATGGCTTGGGCTCGTTCACAAACCTGGGTCATTAGCATCGCAAGTGGTAGTGCTTCCACTGTGCTGGCGGGTCCAGCCAATATAAAGATTTTCTCATACCTCTCATATCTGCAGTGTGTTTAACTTAACCACAACTCCTAGTGCTTTTGTAACTCTCTGTCATGAAAGAATAAAAAACAATTTTAAAACTGGGGTTCATTACCCTTTCTCTTAGTCTCAACCACAATTTTCAACAATTATGTGGACAACATTATAGGTACTTCCACAAAATAGTAATTTCCTGCTGTATTAATACTCCTTTAGATAAAATATAAACTATGGCATCTTCTGTTGATGTTATTGTTGGTGTCTGCCTGGTGTTTGTTTTTTCTCTTGCCTTTTTACATCTTTTTCTTTCTCTTGGCCACCACTGCCTGATTTTTTCCTGAGCTGTTTCTTCCATTTTTGAAATGCCTTGCATATCCTCTCTCTACCAAATATTTCCTGTATATGGGTGCCCTCCCATTGTTTCTTTTCAAACCCTGTGATCACCTTCTTCCTAAAAGAGTGCATTATATCTGTTTTGATCATGAGCTAAAATTCAACCTGATTTTCTAAAGTCAGATGTTTTAAATAGGAAGAAGAACTGCAAAGTAGTGCTGGTTGCCATTGAGAGTAGATGCTTATAGCCAGGTAGCATGGTTTGTGCTTCTTAGGGATAGCTTTATATGCATGTCAATAGAAATTATATAAGTTTTGAATCTGTAGTAGGAATAAGGAAAATAAAAGTAAGCAGACTTTCAGCTACAACGGAGGAGCAAAGTAAACTAAGGCATGAGGAAATATATTATTAACAGCAGTCCAGAAACAACTCCCTTTTTTCTGAGACACAGAAAATGGAAGTTAAAAATCTTATAACTTGCTTAGGAATATAATAAAATATTTTAAAAAATTAATAAATACAGAGAATCAGTGATGTTTAAGGGGTACTGAACTCCATTTTTATTTTGGCGCATTTGCGCAGCCAACATCTTGCAAGTAGCGCAGCTTTGGTGGCGCGGTCGCTGTTGGGCGAATGTAGGGCACGCACCAGTAGGTGCGTCCCTTATTCTTCAATCAGCCTGCATGCTGGCACCAGACCATGCATACATAATGTGGTGAGCACATCTAAGAAAAGGTCTCGCTGAATCCGAGCAAAGCTCGCCAGATGCAGCAGACCTTCCTGGACGTAGCTCACGACATTGTGCATGGCGTCGCCCAACTGCCGACTTCGTGCCCAACTCTCTGCCAGCTTCCCGTGCTCCAATGTATGTGCTGGACAGGGATCCCATCCCTGTCAGCATAAAACACTCTCCCCATTTGTTATATGCCGAGGGTGCCCAACCCCTCAGCTCTCTTCCCCTGCTTTCCTTGTGTGCCAATGGAGGTGCCCAATCCCTGTCGGCATAAATGAACCCTGCCTTGTGTTGTGTGCTGATGAGGGTGCCCAACTCTGCCGGCTGTAGCAACCCCCAAAACAGTTAGGTGGCACACTGGGAGCCCACCCCAGCATGTCAAATACCCTAAAAAAAAAAAAAAATGTTCTGCGATGTTTTTTTTTTCTTTCACCCTGTAACACAAAAAACGTCCCTCGTAGTCTCCCTACCCACCACCTGCACCCACCCACTGTGAACCCTGCCTCCCCACACGCCCCCTCACCCCATACTTACCTCCAGAGTCAGGTGCGATGATCTTCGGTGGACCGGGAACATGTCTGCACTCTTCAAAGCCGATCGTGAACTGAGGAAATGCCAGTAAGCTGTACAATGTAATAAGTAGGGTTTTTTCAACTTTGATGCATATCTCAGGCATTTTTTGGAATTTTTGCACCAAATTTTCAACATGGGGTTTATGGGACCCCACCTCATGAATTCTGTCACTGTTATGATGTTAATAAGTCCTGAAAGGTGACTTCACCATCACTGCATGAAATCACCTTTTGGGACTGATTAATGCAAGAACAGTGGCAGTGTTCATGAGGTCAGCTCTCAAAAAGCCTATGTTGCAAATCTGGTGGAAGAAATCCCAAAAATGGTTGTTTCATGAGCATGCATTGTGCAGTTGCTATGCACACTCGTAACTTTGCAAATTTGCAATATTTTCAAGCCAGATTTTCAACATTGTCATTTTGCTACACCTCCTTGTGAACAGTACAGCTGTCATTTTTCACATCCTGGCTGAAATGTGTTTCCGCACTTCCAGCACACAATAGTGTGTTCGCTGTGGGAAATCAGTATTCAGGGCAGATTACAAAAATGACAGTGGCACTGTTCATGAGCAAAGGTCATAAAATACCTATGTTAAAGATCTGGTGATGATACTCCATAAAATGACTGTGTTATAAGCATGCATTGCTCAGTTTGCACACACGTTCGTAACGTGCATTTGTAATATTTTCACTGTGGATTTTCATCATTGGCATTTTTCCACACCTCTTGATGAACAGGACACCTGCTGTCATTTTACATATCCTGCCCGAAATTTGTTTTCACATGTCTGGCGCAGAATAGCATGGTCACTATGCAAAATCACTTTTTGGGACAGTTTGAGGAAATGACAGTCGCACTGTACATGAGCAGAAGTGCTAAAATGCCTGTGTTGAAAATGTGGTCCCAAATGTCCATAGAATTACTGTGTTACAAGCATGCATTGTGCATTTCCCATGCACCCTTGTAACTTTGCAAATTTGCAATATTTACATGCCACATTTTCAACATCGGCATTTTTTTACTCCTCCTTATGAACAGTACAGCAGACATTTTTCACATCCTGCCCAAAATATGTTTCCGTACTGCACTACCAAAGCCAATGCCAGTGCGACAACCTTCGGCATTGACAAATGCTTGTTTTAAAATGTTCTATTATTCTTTCAGAACAGAATTACAAAAGCATTAAGAATTGTGGCTAAATTAACACACTGCAGGTATACAGTATGAACTGATCAGAAATTCTTACAAAGTGGATTTGTAAATAATGTTATACCCCATCAGTTATAACAGCAAATTCTTTTATATTTTTATTTTTAGTGACCAGCCATATTAGACATAGAGGAAAAAAAATGACTAGGTAAATAACATGTGATTCTTCACATAGCCCTGTTATTTCCCCTGTAGCTCTCAATCATGTTAGTTCTCTTGCTATACCATTTTACTTCATGGCCCATGGTATAAATAGGATAATCCACAGGGTGTCCAGGAATAAGTTTTACATTCTCTCTGGCATGATATCACCTGAGTCCTCCTGGGATTTCAGGAACTGTGGCATAGTTTGTGACGCTTTACTTGCTTTGTGACAGTTTGTGAGAGAATTTTCCCCCACTTGTGGGCATTTTGAATAGATATATCCAAACATACATACCATCCATAGTGACAACTTAAATATCAAATGCAAATGATTTAAAATGTATTATTTGCCCACCATGAGGATAACTAGGTCTCATTTGTTACAAATAAAATTCAAAAGTTGCAATTACTCATGTATAAATGCTGTTTTGTTTTCCTGTCTTATTTAAGGTTTTTACAAAAATCCTTCAGACGTTTTCAAACCATCTGGTGGAATCTTGGGTGAGCACTGATGTTATTTCTAGCAACAATGACAACATTTTCCTCCAGGTCTTGTCAGCTTAGTGCACATAGTACATCACATTATGAAATGGTAAAAATCATTATTTTCTACCAAATTTCTGATGGGGACTTTTATTAATGGACTTATACCAGTAGAAAAAACTGGCAAATATCTGGCAAGATCCCTAGGTTGATCACCAACCTTTTGAGCACAGTATCAAGTCCCCCCACCAAAAATAAAATTCATAAAATGTAAGCTTTTAAGTCCTGTGTTCCTTTCCAACCCTGTATACATCACAGCTCCCTCTTTATTTATTATTTTCAGATGCTCTCCCTTTACTGAGGTTCCACAGCACTAACAAAAAGTGTACTACTACTCCAGTACCTGTCCCCAAATATATAACCCCACAAAAATATACACCTCTACTCTGCCCCTCCCTTGAAATTATTCCAAAACATGCCCACACACTTCTCCCAAGTTTCTAACTGTACCACACACCATTCTTATAGCTTGTATCCCTTCTCCCACACACCTCCTGAAATGTATACTCTGCACCTCTTAAAATATTCTGCATTCCTCCCTAAATTTTCCCTTCACCCTTTATATTTGTACTCCTACCCTGCACCCATCCCAATATTTGTATACAACCCCCTCACACCCATTCTACAATTTGTACTCCCACCCTGACTCAACATTTGTCCCCATCCCCACTCACCCAAGATGTGTACCCATCTGCAAATATCCCAAATTGATGCCCTGTATAGTCTCTAAAAATATGCCTCCCCATGACATGACTCCTGAGACTTTCACCTACCCTGCACAGCTCCCCACTGGCCGCACCCTCACCCAACACAAAATCTATACCTTCTACCTCCTACCCACTCCCATCCCAAAATTTGCACCCCTGCCCCTGAAACCTAAAGTTTTATCGTGATACCACACTATGAAAACTATTTACCTCTACCTCCACTATCCCCATAATTTCTACCCCTTCTCCTGTAGCTCTCCCAAAATTCATTTCACAATCCAAACACTTTCCCAAACATTTTACCTAATTCTCTGCACACATAGCAAATATGCAAAATTGCCAACAATCTGCATAATTTCTCTTGCAATGCTTATACAATTTACATACCTACCACTACCCCTTCCACGAATAAATACCCATTGCCCCACACTACTCCAAAAAAAATGTACTGCACCTTTCACACACTATTCTTCAAGTATGCACTTCAGCCTTCTGCACAGTTTAAGAGATGAGAGATGGTATGGAAACAAAGTTTGGGAGGGATTCCAATTTTAGCAGGGATGCAAGTACAAATTTTAGGTGGAGTGGAAGTACAAATTTTGGGAGGGGTAAAGGAGTACAAGTACAACCTTTGGAAGGTATACAGGGGTACATGTACCAATTTTTGTAGGAGTGTAGGGGTACAAGTACAAATTTGTGAGACAGGCAGGGGTACAATTTCAAATTTTTGGAGGGATGAAGTGGTACAAGCACACATTTTGGGAGATGTTTAGGGGTACAAGTACAAATTCTGGGATATGTAGGGGTACAAGTACACATTTTCAAAGGGTTGCAGTGGTGTAAGTACAAATTTTATGGAGGGATACACGGGTGCAAGTTCAGATTTTGCAAGTTGTGCTACAAATTTTTTAGCGTATAGCAGCACACATTTTTGGAAGTTTGCAGAGGTACAAGTACAAATCTTGGGAGGGTTCAAGTAGTGCAAGTACTGTACAAATTTGGGAAGGTATACAGGGATGCAAGTACAAATTTTTGTGAGGGGGTTGGGGTACATGTAGAAATATTGGGAGGAGTATAGTTGTACAGATACAACTTTTGGAAGGAGCGTAGGGGTACAAGCATAGATTTTGGGAGGTGTGCAGGGGTGCAAGTACAAATTTTGGGGTGTAGGGTGCAAGTACAAATTAGGGAGGGGTGCAAGGGTACAAGTTAAAATTTTGGGAGAGGTGTATGGGGCATAATTACAAATTTTGGAAGGAGTATAAGCACACATTTTGGAGAGGTATAGGATACAGTACAAATGTTGGGATGAGCGTGGGGTAAAAGTACAAACTTTGGAACTAGTGCAGCCATGCAAGTATACATTTTGGGAGAGGTGCAGGGGTACAAGTCAAATGCTGGAAGGGGTACACGCAAAGTATTTGGGAGGAATGTTGGGATACAAGTACAAATTTTGGACAGGTATAGGGGTACAAGTACAATTTTGGGGAGGCATATGCGGTTACAAGTAAGGATTTTGGGAAGGGTGCAAATGCAAAACTGGAAGGATTGCAGAGGTACAAGTTTAAATTTTGAGATGGGTGTAGGGGAACAGGCACACATTTTGGGAGGTGTGCAGGCATACGGGTATGAATTTGCGAGATGTGCAGGGGTACAATTTCAAATTTTGGGAGGGGTGAAGAGGTACAAGCACAAATTTTGAGAGGGGTACAGAGATGCAAAATCAAATTTGGGAGGGGTGCAGAGGCACAAGTACAATTTTGGGAAGGATTCTTGGGAGGTGTACAGAGGTACAGTACATGAACAAATGTTGAGGTACATGAAAAACATTTTAAGAGAGGTATAGGGGTACAAGTCCAAATTTGGGAGGGGTGCAACAGGGCTACTAGTACAAATTTCGGGCTTGGTGTGGGCATATGAGTACACATTTTGTGAGGTGTATAAGAGTACATGTACAAATTTTGGGAGAGGAGCAAGCACAAAGTTTTGAAAATATGAGTTAGTACAAGTACAAGTTTTGGGAGGACATTTAGGGGTACAAGTGCAAATTTGGAGAGGGTGCAGAGGTAAAAATACAAATTGTTGAGTGGGCAGGGGTACAAGTACAAATTTTGTGAGGGATGTCATGGTACACATGTACATTTTTGAAAGGGGGAAGGAATACAAGCAGAAGTTTTTGGTGAGATGTAGGGGTACAAATACAACTTTTGGGAGGGGTGCAGGTGTGCAACTATCAATGTTGGAAGGGTGCAGGGGTACAAGTACACATTTTGGAGGTGTGCATGGGTGCAAGTAAAAAGTTTGAGAGGGCTACTGGGTACAAGTACAACTTTAGGGAGGAATGTTGGGGGAAATACAATTTTGGGGAGGGATGCAGTGGTGTAAGTACGAATTTCAGGATATTTGCAGGGGTACAGGTGCAAATTTTGGGGATGCAAGTTTAAATTTCAGAAGGGTTCCATGACTGTAGGGGCAGATTTTGGGTGGGGTGGAAGTACAGATTTGGAGAGGGGTGCAACTGGTGTTCATTTGTGAGGTGTGCAGGTATAAATGCAAACATATATGGTGGTAGGGGCTAAAGTACTAATTTTGTGAGGGAGTACAAAAGTTGGGGTTCATATCTGGATGGGTGTAGGAGTAAAAGTGCAAATTTTAGGACAGGAGGGTGAAAATAAAAATATTGTGAGGGTGCAGTAAAAGAGGCGCACATTTTGGGAAAAATGAATAACGGTCTAACATTAGCAGAGGACCGGGTAGAATTATAAATCATGAAGAGGTGCAGAACATGTGGGGTAGGATATTCAAAGGAGTTGCACATGGCACAACAGGGTTGCACCATGCACAACCCACCAATGCGCCCCTGTGCAATATTCAAAGGGGAGGGTTGCGCTGCGAAACCCCCGATACGCCGGGGCGCACCAGTAATGTATGCAGTGCAAGTGTGGGGGACATGCCCATGCATATGTGGCACATCCTGATATTCAGCCTGGTATGTGCAACACATGTGCAGGAACAACCCCGCCTTGTGCCGCTCAGGGGGGCAGAGTTGTGCCCGTTTAACAGGGAACAAGTCAGGGACACCCACAGGTGGGCTGCCATATTGCAGGGCACAACACAGCAGCTGCCTGCCCTGGGTGGCCACCCGACCTCCCACAACACTGACCAAATCCCCCTGAACAGGGAGCATTGTGCCCCTTCACCCCATAGCCTGATCATGGGCATAAGTAACATCTCTCCCTGGTAGTCCAGTGAACTGCTCCCTATCGCCTGATCGTGGGCATATGTTATGAACATCCCTGGTGGTCCAGTGGACCACGTTCCATTGCCTGATTGTGAGCATAAGCACTAATTATCTCTGGTGGTCCAGTGGACCATTTTCCAATGCCTGATCATGGGCTTTGGTTTATGTTAACCCTGGTGGGCCATTGGAACCCCCCCAGCACCCGATCGAGGGCGGAATCTCCATAGCGAAACCCTGGTGGTCCAGTGGTACCTCCTCCCACCCACCCACTGAGGCCCCAACCACCCAGCATCCCCCGTCAGTGGTGGGTGGCAGCACCCGCTGCAAGCCGCCTGGCCTTTCCAGCTGACTGACAGTGTACAGTGGGCTGTACACCCTATTGGTCCCTCGATAGGCCAATGGGCATGAGACCATACTTTACTACACAGTCCCAGAATGTGAATGAGCGTTCATTCACAGTTCGGACTGTGGTACAGTATGGTTCGTATGCTCATTGGCCACACGAGTGGACCAATAGACACACATCCCTACTGTACACTGTCAGTTGGCAGTTGGCTGGGCGGCTTGAGGGCAGGGCACAGCCGCTGCCGCTGACGGAGGGTGCTGGGTGATGGGGCCTTAGTGGGTGGGTGGGAGGGGGTACCACTGGACCACCAGGGTTTTGCTATGGAGATTCCGCCCGTGATCGGGTGCTGGGGGGTTCCACTGGACCACCATTGATTAGTAGTGCTTATGCCCATGAATGGGCATTGGAGAGCAGTCCTCTGGACCACCAGGGATATTGAAAACATATGTCCATGATCAGGCAAATGGGAGTGGAGCCCGCTGAGGGGCAGCAGGGCATTGGTCCCCGACAGCTGCAGCCTGTCAGGGCGCCAGGCACAAGTCGCCGGGGATCGGCGCACCACATGCAAATGGGGCCATAATGACATGCAAATGGCCCCATTTGCACCTTGCATGCATAATGGCCTCATTTGCATACCCAGTGCTGAATATCATGGTTGATGCGCCTAGCGCAACTGCACTTGCACTGGCGCATCCCCCGGCTCCTCTCCTGCCACTTGCGCTGGCACAGTGCCACTTTGCCGTGCGCAGTGCTTGAGCCCTCAGTGCCATATTCAACGGTGCTGAGCCATGGTGCAGCATCATTGAATATTGCCCAGTCCCTGCCCTGGTGCAGCCCAGATGCGCTGCACCCATGCTTACGCCCCTGCCTGGCGCAGTGTGAATATCCCACCACAGTAAACATTTTGGAAGGGTTACAAGGGCAGCAGTACAAATTCTGGGAAGAGAAGACCCATCACATAGAAAATCCATAAATTAAGTGTGTGGTAGAACCTCAGCAAATGGGGTGAGTCAAAATAGAACTGGAATTAGGTTAGTTAAGTCAGGGAAATGGGGGGAAAATTGACATGACCTGATGGTGTTTGGGTACCACTTCTGTTGTTTAATATTGTCCTCAAAATTTTACTAATTAGCCTGTGAATGTTACTAGATATTTAATAATGTATAGTATATTTAATACTGTTCTAAGTGACAACTGATTTTTGCCATTTCATACTGTGATGTACTGTGTGTATACTAAGCTGTCAAGACCTTGAGGAAAATGATGTCATTCTTACTTAAATGACATCACCACCCACTCAAGATTCTGCCAGTTGGTCTGAGAAAGTTGGAGGGCCTTTCTGTGAAGCCATCATACTTAGGGAGGCAATAAAATAGCATTTATACATAATAAATTGCAATTCCTGCAGTCTATTTGTAATATATGAGGACTAGTTCTCCTTGTATCAGGAAAAAATGTTAATTTTTAAAAAAAATATTTGCATTTGATCTTTAAATCCCAAAGTACTGCAAAAGTGACCTTACAGTATCTTTAGGGAGCTTGGAGACTCTTTGAGCATCCCTTCCCTAGCCTAGGGCTCAAAGCTTGACTGTGAACACAAAAGTGAAGTGACTTTAGTACCCAGACAGAGAACAATAATTTGCTTCTCAGTGCTACTTCTGGGCACATCAATTGCAACAAAAGTGTATTTTTTAAGTATTTGGCAAGTTTGAGTCAGGCTGTGTTGCCACTGAGAAAAGATCAGGGCAGACAATAAGAGCCAAAACTACTAGTGCACAAACAGCAGACCTTGGTAATTGAGAACCTCTGGCAATAATCCCATGCCTGTTATTGAAACAGTTGCTAACTTCCCTAACAAGCTAGATCTGAAAGAGGTACGTGGGGAAAACCAAACCTGGCATAGAAACAGAGAAACAAAAACATTGAATTTGTTGGCAGATGAGGGCCACTTAGCCTACCTTGTCTGCTCCTTTTTTCCTGGGCTGTATTTCCACCGCAGACCCGACCTAATCTCCAGCTACCCCCATTTCCTAACTAAGATTCCCTTGTGCTTATCCAATGCATGGTTGAAGACCACCACTGTTTTTGCCCCCACTAACTCCACTGAAAGACTTATCCAGGCATCAACCACTCTTTCAGTGAAGTAGCACTTCCTCACATCCTTCCTAAATTTTCACCCTTCCGGCTTCATTGCATGTCCCCTTGTTATCATATACCTTCTAGTCTGAAACATACTCCCACCCATACCTTGTTCAACCCCTTGAGCTATTTATAGGTCTCTATCATATCCCCCTCCTCTCTTCCAGAATGTACATATTGAGATCCCTTAGCCTCTTCTTATAGGACTTCAGATGCAGCCCCTGCACCATTTTAGTTGCCGTCCTCTGGGCAGCCTATACCCTGTCAATGTCCTTCTTGAGATGTGGCCTCTAGAACTGAACAAAGCACCCCAGGTGGGGTCTCATCAACAATCTATACAGTGGCAACACCACCTCCCTTCTTCTTCTGCTGGTGATATCCCTCCCTATAGATCCCAGCAACCCACTGGCCCTACATCCTGCCTTGCTGTACTGCCTTGGCACCTTGAGGTCATCAGATATGATTACTTCCAGGTCTCTTTCCTGTTCAGTGACCATCAATGCATATTCCCCCATATTATACTCTGCCTGTGGGTTTCTGTGCCCTTGGTATATGATTTTGCACCTTTTCACATTGAAACGTAGCTGCCATACCCTTGATCACTCCTCGTGTTTTCTCAGGTCTCTGCACATTCTCTCTACCCTCTTTGTAGCATCCATCCTATTGCAGATTTTGGTATCATCTGAAAATAGGCATACCAAGACAAGAACTGGACCCAGTACTGAGCCCTGAGGTACTATGCTGGTCACCCTCCCTTCCCCAGAAAGAGTTCCATTTACCACCGCCCTCTGCTACCTATCCATCAACCAATTTTGTATCCAATTTACCACCTTAGGACCTACCCCAAAACATCCCAGTTTCCTAATGAGCCTTCTATGATATGATGTCAAAGGCCTTGCTGAAATCTAAGTAGGCCACGTCCATCACCCCACAGTGATCTAGTTCCCTGGTCACCCAGCTGAAGAAAACTATCAGATTCACATGATATCCCCCCTCTTCCATGAATCCATGCAGCCTCAGGTCTTGTAACCCATTAATTTCAAGATACTCCACAATACTTTCCTTCAAAACAGACTAAATTAGCTTGCCCACCACTCATGTTAGACTGACTGGCCTATAGTTGCCAGCCAGTAGGGTCCATCTGTGAAAAAGGAGGAGATGAAAACTTTGGGGAAAGAAGCCATGAGAAACCAAGAAGCCATCTCCAGAAAATATATGTCAAATGTTCCCGCAATATGCCCAATTAGCTTACCAGCTCAGGTACACAGCTGAGCTGCATTACTCACATCTGAACTCTGGACCATGCCAGAAATCTTGTTACTGGTCTCTGAATAATCTGTATCATGAACTACCAACCTAAACAATTCAGAAGCAGGAGTAATAAGCACATTGTTAAACATTAATTTTTATTTTGGAAACAGAATACATACTTTTTTTTGGGTAGACTTTATCTCCACCACCAAGGAACTCTCCCAGGCATCCCTGTTGCTCGAGTGCTCTACCTCCTCCATGAAGTCTCCTTCCATCCTGCTGCAGCCAGGCAGACCCCCTGGCTCTGCACCCCCTGAGGTGAGGCTGCCCTATCCTCCCAGGGTGCTCTATCTAGTAATTTAATGTGCCCAGCCTAGGATGGAAGAGAGGCCTGGATCTGAAGTGTGGCACATCAGGGCAGGGTGCCATCGCCTATCCCTTTCAGTGGGGTTTTTCTGAGTTAAGTTGCCCCTCAGGCTCAGACGTGCAATGATGTCCTGCTCAGCATGTGCACACTCCCATGCACACCCGAAAGACGTCCGCCACAACCCAATCCCCTTGTTTATGCTGGCCAGGTAGTGCAATCCCCCAGCCACCACCAGGGGCTGCTACTGCACCGGCTTGGGTGAGTCCCCCCTCCCTGAGGAAGGAGAGCAGTCCCTGGGATGCTCAGTCCTTCCCCATCACCTGACGACCTGTGCTCATTCCCGAACATGGGTCAGAGGTGTGGCGTCCAGTGCCTGAATCCTCAGTGCCACCGGGCTGGCTAGAGTACATACTTATTTAATTAAAAACTCTATGACATTTTAAAGGAATTGGATAAGGTTGATAGGGGAAACATTCTCAGCTTGTTTAGTGCAATAAAAGCAGATCATGTTCTCAGCCTAAAAGGGAGGATAGAGCAAAGGCACTGTAAAGAAGCTTGTTTTCACCAACAGAGTTGTAAACATATGAAACAGCCTTGCAATGGAAGTGGGGCAAGTTGATCGTGTTAAATATTATTAAAGTTAAGCTGGATAAATTGCTTATGGAGAATAACAATACTAGACAGAGCACATAATTCACTTGGGAAAGGGAGGGTCATGGCAGAACTATTATGACTGAAAGAAATATTTGGATCACTCAGCCTTGGATTTCAAGATTTCTGCCACTGGTGTATTTTTTTCTTTTCTCTCCATAGTACTAAAATCCATATAATGTGCTGGTAACACTTCCAGTAAACATCGACTAGAGGTACAGCTATTTCACATAATAGTGAAAAGTGCTGCAGGTACTGGCTGGCAGGAGACAAAAATCTGTAATTCCCTCCTCCCTGAAATATGACACTCCTCCTCCTCCAACTACTCCCTTACCTCTGCCCTAAACAATTACCTTTCCCTCTGCTGTTCCTGCTTTAACCCATCTTAGTACCTGTCCCCAGTTTCTGTCTTCCTACCATGACAGCTCCCCCCCCCCCGGCAGGGTTCTCAACATCCTGAAGGGGAAAATCAGGAAATGGCTACCACTTCTCCTCATATTCAGTGATGCCTCTCCCCCCTCTCTTCTCCACCTGCCCTTCTGGGTCACCAATGTGCAGAACCTAACCCCATCCTTTTTACTCCAACAGCACTTGCATACTACCTCAAGCCTGCTCCTGGTACACTCATGCACTATAGATGGTTCTAAAGCATTATTACTGATTTGTACGTTCATATATTCTTTTGTATGATTTTGGACATGTATTGTAATTTACCCAATGTTTCACTACTGTTTATTGTACAATACCTTGTGTTCCAACTGTTGCACAATCTTACAATGTGTATTGTTTGTACTACCCACATACTATTGTAACTGATCATCCTTCACAACCCTGTGTAACCCCTCCCCCAGGTCACAATGTGAGACAAGCAACTTGTTGTTCAGTGTGCCCTCCCAGTGAAACATTTCAATAAATAAATAAATAAACAAAACAGATCCTTGACCTCTTTTGGGCTACGCTTCCTATGTTTCTGAGAGGTACTACTGCTTTTTACCTGAGCATGAGACAGATTTCAGAAAGCAAACAATATCTATTGCTATAGGACAACTGTTTCATATTCACTGAAGTACAAACAACACAAGCACATTAGCAAGTTATTTTATCATGCTACTGCACATCCATTTTGATCACAGCCTATTAACAAAAATGAGATGTTTAAACATCACAGCCAGATTTTTAAAGATTTATGTCATTATTTTGTGGCAGTTGCGCTATTTGTGACATAACTGTTAGACCACAAAAAAGGTGGATTAACTTTAAGATGCAAATAACACAAGTTGCGCACCAAAAATAAAACATGTATCAAAATAATAACGCATGCATCTTTTTTTCCTTTTTGCCATAAAGTGTGAAAAGTTTCACAAATACATAAAAATGTTTGAAAGTCACACACAAACATTTGGACGCATTTGTAGTGATGCAGATGATGTCAATTTTTCTATGTTACAATGAATATCAAAATCAAAACATATATCTAGTGATCAGTTGCTGGACATGCACATATGGAAACACACACACACACACACACATATATATGCCTTTTTATGACTAAACGTTGTTAAGAATGTGTTTCTTCTACAGTTGTGATTTGTAGAGACCATCAAACCATGTGCTCAATACATAATAACTCTGTTTTCTTATTTAAGTATACTATTGGTGCTGGGGGGGTTGTTCAAAATGAGGCATGACTGCGTGCATTAACAAACCCCCAAATTGTGTAGATAATAAAGAAACAAGATTCTGGAATGGACCCTGGGTCAGAGGGCTGGCGGGGGTAGAAGGATTGAGCACCGAGGGTGGCTCTCTTCCTGGGGGAGAGGGTGAGAGTATGGCACACTACTGACCCCTGCAGGAGGCCAGGGGATCCTTGCCGACCAGGGCCTAATTCAGTTAGAACCGGGACAGACATTGGGCTCATCCCGAGGATGTCATTGCACATCCTACCTCCACAGGTTCCGCAGCATCCACAAAATTCTGGCCCCAGCTGTGATGCCCTGCTCTGCCTCCATCTCCATTGCCCCCATTGTCGCGCAGGGGGGTCCTGCTCCCATGGCCCCGCCCAAGGGGGGTAAGCCTGGGCATGGTGGAGACAGTGTGCCGGGCTGGTGCAGAGCTGAGTCCGGGCCAAAAACAACAACAAAGAAACAATAATTTGTCAGCAAAAAAGGACCACTTGGCCCACCCAATCTGCCTAGATGTTCCCTGCCTATTCTGTCTCTGCAGACCCTAGCTGGTCTCTGGTGACCCTCCCTTCTCCCTGCTTATTTACTACTATTCCCCTATTTCATGCAGCTTGAAACCCCCACTGTTTTTGCCCTTACTACGTCTGGTGGCAGGCTATTCCAGGGGTCCACCACTCTTTCAGGGAAGCAGTATTTCCTCAAGCCCTCCAAAACATCCCCCCTTCTAGCTTCATTGCATATCCTCTTGTTCTGATGCACTTCCTCATATGGAACAGGCTCCCTCCTCCTGTACTCTGTTCAATCCCTTGAGGTACTTGTAGGTCTCTGTCATGTCTCCCATCTCCATCCTCTCTTCCAGAGTGTACATGTTGAGATCTCTCTCAGTCTGTCCTCATATGGTTTCTTGTGCAACCCTTCCACCATGTTAGTTGCCCTCCTCTGGACTGCTTCCATCCTGTCTATCTCCTGTCGGAGATGTGGTCTCCAGAACTGGACACAGTAATCCAGGTGAGGTCTCACCAATGACCTATACAGTGGTAATACCACCTCCCACTTTCCTCTGGTGATACCTCACCCAGTGCACCTCGTCATCCCACTGGCCCTGCCCACTGCCTTGTCAAACTGCCCTGCAACTTGAGGTCATCAAATAATATAACCCCGAGGTCCTTTTCCTACTTGGTGACTCACCAGTACCTCCCCCCCCCCATTTTATACTCGTCTCCTTGGTTTCTATGCCCCAAGTGCAGGATTTTGAACTGTTTGGCACTGAACCCTGGCTGACATATCCTTAACCCCTCCTCAAGTTTTCTAAGGTCTCTTCTCATTCTATTCACCCACCCCTGAGTATCTACCCTATTACAGATCTTGGTGTCATCTGCAGAAAGGCATACGGTTCCCTTCTAGCTGTTCTACTATGCCACCTATGAAGACATCAAAAAGGACTGGTCCCAGTACTGAGCCCAGTGGCAACCCTCAGGTCACTAGTCCCACATTAGAGTGAGTGCCATGTACCCCTACCCTCTGTTGCCTGTCCATTAACGGTTTTTTAACCCAGTTTACCACTTGGAATCCCACCCCTAGACTGTCCAATTTCTTTATCAGTCTCCTATGTGGCACAGTGCTGAATGCCTTACTGAAGTCCAAGTAGGCCACTTCCACTGTCTTTCTCTTATCTATTTCCCTGATCACCTAGTCAAATAAATTATTCAGATTCATCTGGTATGACCTCCCCACTCATGAATCCATGCTGCCTTTGGTCTTGCAACTCCCTGTATTAAAGATATTGCACTAGCCTTTTCTTCTACAGCGTTTCCATTAATTTTCCCACCACAGATATGAGACTGGCCATCCTATGGTTGCTAGCCTCCTCCATACTGATGCTGTTCTGGAGCCAGACTACGTCAGCTGTCCTTAAGTCTCAGGGAACCACTCTTGTTTCCAGTGATATGTTGACTAGGGCTGTCAGTGAGGCAGCAAGCTCCTCCCTCAGTTCCCTTAGCACCCGTGGATGTATCTCAACTGGTCTCAAGGCCTTGTCTGGTTTCAGGTGTGCAAGAACCTTCAGAATTCTTTTCCTCTGTAACTGGACTTTTATTCACATCCCCCTCCTGTGGTCCTGCTGCTTCTTGTTGATCCATCCCTCTCTTCTCTCTCTCTCTCTCCATTGTGAATATTGAGCAGAAGTACCTGCTGGCAGTATAGCTTAGAGGATAAAGTAATGAGCTGAGAATGAACTTAGGACATCCAGCACACTTGGGTTTGATTCTCACAACTTCCACTTGCATACTGTGTGACTCTGAGCAAGTCATTTAACCTCCCCAGTGCTCCCATGTCACCCCAGAAAGCAGGCACTTGTGCCTAATGGGCCTTACCTGGTTAATAAAGAATTTAAAACGTACCTGTTCATGATGTCAGCTTTTTTCTTATCCTCCTCTGTGCAGTCACCATCTGCTGTCCTCCTTATCCTTATTATCCCTCCCCTTGCCTTTCTTCTCGCTGAGATACCTGAAGAAAGTATTGTCCAATTCTGCCACTCCTTTGGCTATCCTTTCCTCTGTTTGTGCCTTTGCTTGCCTCAGTGCTCTCCCTGCTTCCCTCCATTTCACCTTGTACTTTTCCCATCCTCCTCCTGAACACTGTCCTTTTTTCCCTCACCTTCCTAGCCACCTCCCTAGAGTATGATAATGACCATTTTTTCCTCCTGCTTTTACTCACTTCCTTCACACAGAGGTTGGTTGCCTTCAAATGCCTTCTGGTGTTTTCTCCACTGTTCCTCTGCCCCACCCTGGCATTCCATGCCTGCTAGGCTGCTTTCCAGGTAGTTCCTATTTCTTTGAAATCCGCCCTTCTGAAGTCCAGGACCCTCGACCTTGTGTAGTTTGCTTCTGTACCCCTTGTAACGCTAAACCACACTCTACAGTGATCACTGGTTCCCAGGGGACTTCCCACTGTGACGTCTGCAATAATGTCTCCTATAGTGAGCACTAGGTCTAAAATTGCCCTATCCCTAGTGGGTTCACTGACTAGCTGCCTGAGATGTGCCCTCTGCAGTGAGTTTAGGATTGTCCTGCTTCTAGTTGAAGCTGTAGGTGGAAGGCTCCAATCCACATCAGACAGATTAAAGTCCCCAACCAGCAGCATCTCCCCCTTATTCACCATCCTGCCAATAGTTTCCCCTAATACCTTTCCAAATCCAAACCTGTGCTGGAGGCTGTATAGCACCCAGTGCAAATAGTCACCCCTGCTCCTGCTATAGGAAAGTATATACACACAACCTTGGAGGGGGTCATCACTCTCATAAAATGGGGTAATGTTGAGATGAAAGCAAACATAAATAAGAGCATACAAAGGAGTTCTGAACTGTGGGTACTATCAACAAATTCTAACCACCCTCCATAGTAAATCTGAATACGTATTGTTAATCCTGCCCTCTTACTAGAAAACATTACCCCATCCCAAACCCTTGTACTACCCTATCACCAGGGCCCTAGGATTCTACAATTCCATGGACACAGAATTGTCTGCAGAACTTGCAGTCTGCAACAGAACATAAGTAGCCCCACATAATTCATTATTTTGGGAGATTTTTTAAATTTTGTTTAAATTATTTTTTACCCCATTTTTCTCCCATCCTCTGTACCGGCCACCTGTGTGAGTGTGGAGGCATGCGCACACCATGGTACCGGAACTCCCTACCACTACTTTTGCTGCCTGCCCACCTGCAGTACCCTAGGACCTCCAGCCAGGGGCAGTGGAACTACGTTGGGCGACAAGGCACCACCCCAGGAGAGGAGAACTGCCTTTCGGCTGCTCAGTCCTGCTCCGTCTCTCCCCCTTTGCTGGCTTTCTTTAAGATGCACTGTGTTTCCATTGTGCCTGACTACATTCCACTCTTTGTTTACCCTAAAGCCTCTCTTCCATGGTTTGCATCCAATGTTATCTGCTTAACTGCAGTCTGCCACAGAGGGAATAACCATCTTCATCAAAATGAACAAACTCTGCTGCAAAAGCCTAGAAGTCCTGCAATGGAAATTAGGACAGAACAGCTGCACAGAACTATGGGCCTTGCCTAGCACCTGCCACTGTGCCCCCAAGTAAGTAATAAGACACAATGGGGTGGCTGAGGTAAATGTATGCCTAGGGGCATAGTGAGGCACAAGACCACATACCGAGTGCCAGAGTGCCCCTAGAAGTGAATTTGTCCTAGTATAACCAACACCCTGAAGTGTCTTACTGCACTTATAAAATGGGTTTTGCTACAAATTTTCAAAGAAAGCAAATATTTAATTTGATGTGCCTGCGGAGCTGGTTTCGTGCTTGTGTAACATAGGTAAACTTTGGCTGTTTGCCTCTCTATCCATGGGCTATATCACCCTGTAGGGATACAAAGGCAAGGAACCCTAGGGGAGGGCTCCACCCCTTGAGGTGCTGCAGGAGTGATTCTATTGGCTAAAGGTACCTTAGGAAGAAGCCCAAAAAAGAGTGTCAAGCAAAACATACAAGGCAGTGAACACTTATCGGGGTTGAGGACCTGTACGTAGGTCGGTTGGTAGCATAGGTTCAGTTGGTAGCATAGGTAAGTTGGAAGTATGTTTCAGTAGAATAGGCAGGAAACAACTTGTGAATAGTGACCCATTCGGAGGTCTGACTGTAAGGCGTGGATGCCTGGCTTCTTAAGGAGAGAGAGAACAGCCAAAGGGGGAGACAGGATACTTACAGGATGGACACCTGCTCCATCCAACAGTGGAAACCTACCTAAGTGACTTGGGGATTATTGCCTAAAGCTAAATAAATATTATGACCTGTGGCACAGAGGAGAGGAAAAAAAAAACCCTTTGAGGAGGAAATCTCTGGGGATCCAAGGCCTGTGTCACCTTTCTTCCAGGCTTGGGATGTTTTTGATTAGTGACGGCTCTGCTGCTGCAATTTGAAAGCTGAATCAAAGGGGGGTAGAAAATATTCCAATTTGGAGGAAGTTTCTTACACTATCCCTGTAATGGGAATGTCGTGAAGGGTTGTGAGCGAGCTCTGTAACACAGCTCCTCCAAGGTGGGAAGAGGAAAGTGACATCTGCTGAGGCACTCAGCTGGCTTACTGATCTAAAAACAAACCAAGTGAACCAGAGGCAGTCATGGGGAGAATAGTATAGAAGATGCCTTAGGCAGGTGGTGCTGCAGCTAAAGGATAGCAATATATCTTCCCTTTTGCAGCTTAGTCAAAATTCAATATCAAGAAGCGCTGCTGTGCACAGACTTTCAGCTCCACCTGGAGTGAGGACATTCCCACTGTGGGCCAGAAAGGAAGGACCCCACACCTGGTATCACACGCTCAGTATGTGGACTAGGGTGCAGAGCGAGACTGTCTGCTGCGAGCGAGTTCGGGGCCAAATTGATGGGCATGGTCAGCTAATCTCATGTAGCAACGGAGCAAGCCACACAAGGCACTGAAGAGAATCTCAGGCACAAAGCAGAAAAAGAAAGACAGTAGGTATGGTACAGGCAGCAATGAGTAGCATGGTAAGCATGTGGAACAATGGAAGCACTGAATGTTGGAGACCATACATAGGTCAGACATGTTTTAAAGCAAGGTTCAGTGCAAGGGAACCTGGGTCTTCAGTGGTGAAAGGATAGACAACCAGTCCATCAGTCAGTGCCAAATAAAAGTGACAAATATTCAGAGTTTACCAGTGGAGGCAGTAGCCAAACATAAGGTAATTAGGCCATGCAGGCCACAGCTCTTCAACAAAACCCCCAGTCCCCCACTGGAAAAACAAGGATGCAAAGGGAAAGCACTATGACTCACATGCAGATTTTAAAACTAGTTTACAGCAACAGCAGGAGCTGGGCTGACCTCCAGAGTACAATAAAGCAGGGTACAAAAGTAACTGACCAGCATCCAGCAGCAATTAACTATAGCTTATAAGGGTAGCAATCTAAATGAACATAGACTGTGAGAAGAGGCAATGCACTGAAAACAGCAGCAGTATTTGCTTGGTATAAGTTCAGGAAGCAGGTTTGAGTTCCATGGACTAGGTTGCTTAGGTTATTGTGAAGCAGTAAAACAGAGCAGTTGTTAACTAGCCAGCAAAGCCATGAACCAGGTGTAATCAATTAAGGGGAGCAGGGGAGCAGATTGCAGTGTGAGCTGAAACAGACAATGACAATAACAGGGACTGAGGCTTGCTAGGCAGAAGCAGGTTGAGCTAAAGCATACAGAGAACAATGTAGTGAACAGAGGGCTGCAATAGTAGGTGAGAAATGGAGCCTGGGATTACAGGCACAAGGCAGCTTGAAGCAAGGAAACACAGAGTGTAATCTGAAACACAAGTAGCAATGTATACACAGGGCACTAGAAAACTAGAAAGCCCCAAAGAAACAAACAAGGCAAACACAAGGACAGGAGAAGGAAGGGAACCAGTACACACAGAAGCAAGAAGCAGCTAGAGGCCAGTAATACAAACCAAAAGCAGGAGAACAGAAGAACAGAAGTCCAGCACAAACCAAGCAGAGTCCAAGACAGATTGACAAAGTATCCAGCTGCAATTTGAAAATGCTTGTGTGTGGAGTGAGGAGAACAGCCCTTAAATAGGCCAAAAGTGGTGTGTGGCCAGTTGCACCCCCCCCCCGAACTACAGGCTGTAGCCTTCCAATAAAATTATTCATGTAATTTTTTGAGGGATGTTCTGTGAGGGTGCTTGTTGTCAGAGTCTAGGCTGATGGGTGTTGTGTGGGAGCATATTTATACAGAGTGAGCATGGTAAGTGTGCTTTGTAGAGTTGTGGGAGAGAAGCAAGTGACAGTAGATCCCAAGCAATGAAGTGAGTCACAGAAGATAAAAAATGTGCAATTGCAGGAAACAATAAATTGGTAAACCTTGCATTGTAAACTTAGAGAATGCTAAAAATAAGCATTAGGTGTTTTGTAATTGCTGGGTCACAACTGCAGAGCAAGGAACTGTGTGACAGTGAGTGGCTGCTGAGTAATAAATGTCCAGCAAGTTATTTTTTATGCTTGCTTGAATGCACAGTGCACAAGAAACATATTGAAATAGTAGAGCATTGCAGAGGTGCGGCAGTGTTGTGGCCAATGCAGCGGACGCTGTAATGGGAGCATCCCTAGGCCACCAATTAATGCTGAAGCTGCCAATGACAGAAGTTTCAAAGCAAGCGCCACACTTGAAAGAAATCTGCTGCTGTAATCAGGAGCTGTTTCGTCATTGCAGCAGCAGTCCCCCTTCCCTCCCAACCAGAAACACAGCAGGACAACGGATTTAAATGTTAGCTCCCTCCCACTGCTGTTACCTGCCCTGCACCCTCTGTTCTCCATCCCCTGACAACATCAGGGTGCTCAGTCCTTGTGTCAGCCTGTATCCCCCCTCCCTCCATTAATGTGGCACACTTGAAGCCCACCCCAGTGTGCCAAAAAATACTTCTTTGATGTTCCCGACACTGGAATGCCCACTCCTGGTGTGGGATGCGCCGCCCCCCCCATGCATCTATGTTCTCAGCCGACCTCAGGGTGCCCAATTCCTGGGTTAGCATTGATCCTTCCCCAGTACTCTGGCACACTGGGAGCCCACCCCAGTGTGATGAAATCCATTTTGTTAATAGTTCACCTGTAAAAAAGAAAACAGACCTGCTACATGTTTTGTTTTTAAATCTGAAAAAGAAAACAGTCCCTCATTGTTCCCACTGGCCCCCACCCCCAACCCACACCTCCCTCTGTGCACCCTACCTCTCTGCACCTCCACCCATACTTACTTCCAGAGGTTGGAAGCAACGATCTTCTGTGGACTAGGAACACGTCTGCACTCTTCAAAGATCAACTGGGAACTGAAGAAATGATGGTAAGCCCTATAATGGCAGTCAATGGTGGGGGGGTCAATTTAGGTTGATATCTCAGCCAGTTTTTGGAGTTTTGGTCCCAAATTTTCAATGTGGGGTTCTAGGGACCCCACCTCATGAACACTGGCACTGTCATTTTGTTTCTTGGTCCCGAAAGGTGATTTCATGGTTGCTACACGGAAACACCTTTCTGGACCAATTAACAAAACAATAGTGCCACTGTTCATGAGGTGGGTCCCAAAAAGCCCTTGTTGCAAACTTGGTGAAAAAACTCCAAAAAGTGACTGTGTTACGAACGTCCATTGTGCAGTTTCTAAGCACGCTTGTAACTTCATCAATTTTTTATATTTTCACTCCAAATTTCCAACACTGTCATTTTGTCACACCTTCTTATGAACAGTACAGCTGTCAATTTGTGCAGACTTCCCAAAATGGGTTTTTGCACCTGTGGCACACAATGGCATGGTCACTGTGTGAAATCTACTTTTGGGACAGATTAATGAAGTCCCAGTGCCACTGTTCATGAGGGGAGGTCCCAAAAAGGTCATGTTGAAAATTTGGTGAAAACATTAGAAAAAATGACTACATTACAAGCGTGCATTGCACAGTTTCTACACACACTCGTAACTACACCACTTTTTCATATTTTCACTCCAGATTGTCAACATTGCCATTTCTTCACACCTCCTTATGAACAGTATAGCTGTCATTTTTCACATCCTGCCCGAAATGTGTTTTCACACCTGTGGTGGTGCCTAATGACAAACTCGCTGTGCGAAATCACCTTTTGGGATTCAGTTACAAAATAATACTGCCACTGTTCATGAGATGGGGTCCCAAAAAGCCCATGTTAAAAATTTGGAGCAAAAATGCCAACAAACACCTGGGGTGTTAGGGTTTCCAACTGTAATGCCCACCATGTACAGACTGACAGGCATCAGGATGTGACTTGGGGTCATTGGCCATAATGCTCATGCCATTCCACCCCACCCCCACTCTGCAGCCACTGACAGGCATTGAGGTGTGCCTTGGGGTCTTCGGCCCTGACATTCACCCTATTCTCCTATACTACACCCATCTCAGCTTATTTCCTTATAGAAAGGGGTGAGCGTAAGGGCTGAAGACCTCAACACAGACTGCGACACCTGTCGGTGTCTGCAGGATGGGGTGAGGTGGAATAGTGTGAGTGTTACAGCCAACAACCCAAAGGCACACCCCCAATGCCTGTCAGTCTCTGCAGGGTGGGGGTGGGGGTGGGGGCTGACGTTATTTCAATACTTCACTGCCATTCCTACTATGCATCTGTCTAACTCCTGCACTACCAATGCCAACACCAGCAAGCAAACATTTGGCATTGACAAATGCTTGTTTTTAATTGTCTTGCTAGTACATTGATTTCTCCAGGAAAGAGACCTTGAGATTGCCACTTGTTTTCTATCATGCTATAAATATATATTTTTAAGTATGGCTAGCAAGGTGTGTCAGCCAATCATATTGGAGGAATTTCTTTACCCATGTTGTAAAAGTACATTATTTATATTGTTGATCCAACCACCAATCTCCCCAAAAAGCAAGTTACACATATCACTGATCTGCTTCCCTAAATGAAATTCACACACTCCTTCCCCTTAACCCAATAGCACCCTATTACCCTCATCTCCCACACACCCTCACAGTGGCCAGAGAAATCCACCACTTACTTCTTCAAAAGGATGTCATGTTTTTCAGTAAAGATATGCTCCTTGCAATATAGGATCCATTCATTATGAGCAATGAAGGATCCTGTATTACTTGACATTTTTTTTCCAAATTATATTTCTTGCCTAATGTTTCACGTGGGAGACACAGAGGTTTAGGGGAATGCAGTGTATGTCACTGATTTAATAACTGATTGTGAAGAAGTGCAAGATCATGTACTTGGGGTGCAGAAACCAAGGGGTGGAGTACACAATGGGTGAAGCGGTACTGGCGACCACCAAACAAGAAAGGGAGCTGGGGATAATCATATCTGATGACTTAAAGGTGGACAAGCAGTGTGACAAGGCAGTGAGGAGAGCCAGTGGGATGCTAGGGTGCATTGGGAGGGGTATCACCAGCAGAAAGAGAAAAGTGGTGATTCCGCTGTATAGATCACTGGTGAGACCTCACCTAGAGTACTGTGTACAGTTCTGGAGACCACATCTCTGGAAGGACATAGACAGAATAGAGGCAATCCAGAGGGGCGCAATTGAAATGATGCATGGTCTGCATCAAAAGCCCTATGAGGAGAGACAGAAGGACCTCAATATGTACACTCTGGAGGAAAGAAGAGGAAGGGGGGATATAACAGAGAATTTCAGATACCTCACAGGTATAAACAAGGTTCAAGAGGGAAGCATTTTTTTCAGAGAAAAAGATGCTCAAGAACAAGAGTTCATGCTATTAGATTGGAGGGGGGTAGGCTCAGGGGAGATGTAAGGAAGTACTTCTTCACAGAAAGAGTGGTGGATGCCTGGAACAGATTCCCAGTGGAGGTGGTGGTGGGGGAAAACAGTAGTGTGATTCAAGAAGGCATGGGATAGGCAAAAGGGAACCTTAGTAGTAAGGAAAGGGAGCTGGGGCAAACCCAGAGATCACAGAGAGGGTGGTGGAAACTTGGAATGCGCTGCTGGAAGAGGTCATCTCATTGATAACAGTGGGCAGCTTTAAGAGAGGATAGGATAGGCATAGGGGGAAGGTAAGGATCAGGGGTAGGGAGGATGGGAGGATTTAGGAGGGAGGGCAGGAACATTAGCTCAAGCTGTGGACCCCGCAGTACAAGCAGACTTGATAGACTCAATGGCTTTCTTCTGCTGGCTTCTTCGTATGTTCGTATGTAAGTAGGGTGTGCAGTGTTACAGAAGGCAGGGAAAATGGGCAGACTAGGTGGGCCAAGCGGTCCTTATCTAACATCAATTTTTATGTTTCGATGTTACTACGGTTGTGTTGTTAATAAAAGTTTGTTTGTTGTTCATGTATACATTTACAGTATGTGTTGATGCAGGTTGTCCATGTGATCAAAATGTTTTTTTTTAGCTCATTGTACCTTCCTGGATAAATAAATTAAGCAATAATGCATGATGGCATGTGTTGTGGGATTTACACACGCCTTGAGTGGTGTGTCACGAGGCGCAGCCAAACAACTTTAACCACACAAGAAGTGTATAAATCCCACTACTACACATGCCCTGAAGTGCATTATTGCAATTATAAAATGAATCTGTTATTAAAAATTAAAATAAAAATGAATTAGGTTCAAAGAAAGTAAACATTTGATCATTGGGATCTTTACCAGTTGTCTGTTGCAAGATTTACACAGTCATGTGACATGTTTTGACCAATGAGGTTACAGGATTTTCAAGACCAATTTTAAGGTGTGTAATGGTTTCTGGTTATAGCTGAATGTACTACTATACAGCAGTGTCAGTGGCTCAGCAGGTTGCACACTCGCCTCTGAGGCCGGAAGATCAGAAGGCTATGGGTTCTTTCCCCACTGCAGTCACTTAGTTTAAATTCTAATACTGGCACTGTAGTGTAGCATGAGGGGGGATGCTGCACTCCTGAGGTACTATCTTTTTGATGAGACATTAAACCAAGGTCCCATCTGCCTGTTCTGGTGGTAGTTCAGGTTGATGTTAAAGATCCCATGGCACTTCTCGAAAAGGGTAAGGGAATTTCCTCTGGTGTCTTGGCCAAATTTACCCCATTCACTACAAATACCACCAACAGCTTAAAATCTGGCTTAGTTTCAGTTGGCGTCCATCTGTACCCCACTCACCCCAGGGACGAGGCTGAAAACAGGCAAAAGATTGTCTCATCCACCTTTGCAGTCAACAAAAACTAAATAAATAAATAAAATATATATTTTAATGTACTATGGGGGGGCTGTTTATTTCCAAAAAAACTACAGTGTCAGAAAGACTAACATCTCTCTTTTGATGGTCCTCTTAGCAATGGAATCATAGTTGTTGGTCATAAAGTTAAACACAACAGACCCCAAAGGTCTCTTCCTGACCTCTTAGTTTATAAAGCACTTAGATCCCAATTCTCAGCTCCTAATATGTTTTTAGTAATCATCACTTGAAATCTGACCAAATCTATGTGACGTAAAAACTGTCATTTAGAAACAAAACTTCTGGTGCCTTTGCATTCTCAGGACACTATCCTGTTATGCAGTGTTTTATGCTACTGAGAATGTGCCAAATTTATACACTAATAATCTGCGAAAGAAAAAATAAACAAACAGTTTACACTGCCTTACTGTATCGTTGTCACCATGTTTTTGCCAGTTTTGTACTATTGTATCTTTATTGTTGTCGTGTACTGTCCCCAGGACACATCTGGAATCGAGTGGTACTCTGCTCAGCATGCCTTCCTCGTAAAACTCTTAAATAAATAAATACATTGTGGGTTATACCTTTATTTGACTAACAGTAAGATTTTGGGGAGTTATAGTCTGTTCACCTGACCTAAGCTGATGAAGAGAGCACAGGTCCTATATTCAAACTGCACACAAAGTGGCACACTGTAAGTGCTTTGTACTCATGCTACCTTGTGCGTAGCACAAAAAGAGGTGTACTGGAAATTGAGTTCTAAAGCCTTGGGCAGTGCTAAAAGGGTTCCTTTAAACATGTACCGTCTGAGCGCTGCACAAAGCAAAACACTAACCTTGCCTGAATGCAAACCATGGATATGACCACACGCTCTAAACCTCTCTCCACACTGAGCAAGCTGGGTACTTTGCACTGAACCACTAAACTACAATATGCATACATACATACTGATAAAGCAGCAGTGCAGTGAAACTGGGTGAAAAATGTGACCCAGTTTTTTCAGTTAAAAACATTCCAGGCATCTTCCAGTTTTACGTGGTGGTCAAATGTTCTAGTTCCACCAACATGTGACTTATAAATCTTTTAATTTATTTTTTCTTAAGAAAAAAAGATGGCTGCCCCATTTGTCTTAGAAATAGCATTGTAGACTTTGCAAGGCTTGAACCATGAAAATAAAAAAGAGCATAGTGTACAGGGGATCTACTACGCGGTTGTCCGATGTTACAGCGATGGATTTATGTTGACCGCAGTTTCAGTCGGCATAAATTAATCCAAAAACACTTTGTTTTTTTTCAAGGGAGCTTCGCCCCGATCCCTGCACCCACTGTAATTAATATAATCAACTCTGAGTTGGAGGTGATTCAGGAAAGGGGTGCGAGACCCAGAGAAAACAGTGCCTGGTCCCGCGGTGACATTACAGGGACCTGTCACTGTTGTCGCTGTAATGTCATTCATGGTAGAAGTTTTGAACCAGCATCGGCATACTGTGTGCAGCATAAGAGGTACCTAGAAAAGTAGATTTGACAAGTGTGCTATTGTTTTATTAACAGTAACTGAAATTAGTATTTTGGAAAAATATTTTTTGTTGCACTACTACTTTAAACATCAATGACCCTTTAACATAAAAGGCCCTAACACCAACTTAACTGCCAGTCCACATGTCATTATTAAGGCATATTGCTCTGCACAATGAAGGGAGGCTGTGTGCTGCAGAGTACAACAGACCTATCTAGTTTGTGACAAGGGTGAAATGTCAATATGCAGCACAGGATTTGCCACACTGAAATCCATGTATGGCCCTGGACCTGCACCTGGATTTTTGTGCATGTGTTGCATGTCTGTCATCCTCTATCTTCCCTAAGTCAGGCTCACCCTATAGATTAAAGGCTTTGCCCTTGTGTTTATTTTCATACTGAATTCCCATACCTGTGCTATGTGTTTATTTAGTCCCTAATGATAGCTTGTTCCAAAGAAACAACTTCTTAACTAAACCAAGTGCTACTAGGTGGCACCTTATCTTGAAATGTATTTTTATAATCAATGTATTCACTTTAATCTGCTACTTTAGCTAATGAATACTTTATATAATTTTCTTATGACATTGTATATGTCTCAGGACCTCCTTGTGAATGAGCTTGCTCAATGGAGTTTTTTTCCTGCAATAAACTTAAACCTTGAACCTTTACGGAGCTCCATATCTCTAAGTACAGTACAAGGAAATGTATACTGGAGCAGATGCATCTCCATGCAACAGAGTATGGTGATGCAGTCCAAAGGTGTAGCTCCAAAGGCCTAGTTTCCTAGGACACTCTTTTAATTCACTATGAAGACTCATCCTCAGCTGTCCCCTACATACCCATCATTGCACCATGTATGATCAGCTGGGCTGGACCTCCCCTTGAACATACACAAAGCTGTCATAATTTCCTGCTTGGACATATGTTGTGGCTTGGCACTGTCTCCCCACCTCAGCAGCCTGGTTTCCCCATCCCCCAACCCTGACTACCAGTTGAGGTCCCATCTGGTAAAGAAGCTGTACATTACCTTGTGCTAAAGGAAAGGTGGCCAAGCAGACGTCCCCTGCAGGCTGGCTCAACCCTGGAATAAACTCCCCCCTGACCTTACTTGCCCATTTAGTATCTGATTAAAAGGTTATCCTTCCTTCCCTGTGATTGCCTTTGATGAAACGTGCTTTCCTTGTGTAAATGGCAAGACACAACAGGGGGTGGTTACAGTGAAGTAGTCTCGCCCTCTATTAGCTTATCACCATTGGGCTGGGATCACTAGTTCGTAAACCCCACCACTGCCACCGAGTTACTATACTGCTATTATGAATCAAGAAAAGGTGACTCAGCAGCATTTTAAAGGTAAAAAAAATGTAGCAAGCACATCCTGCGTCAAGCAATGGCAGGGTGAGCAATCTGCGGGAATCCTATGTGGTATTCTCATGGCACACGGCCAACCAGGAGGTTGACTTTGTGAGTCCAATTTATAATTTATAGCAAGCTCTTCCTCTTATTGCTTATACATGCTGCAATTTTATAATTATTGTTTTGTTATTGTCCGTGAGTTACTTGCCTACTCACAGTACTGCAATGCTGTGAGTTTCAGTGCATAACTATTTAACATTTGATTTATTTGTATTAGTATTTCAGTCACTTGAAATGTTTTTCTCTGATATTCAACTGGGTACCCCACCTGCATATTTTTAAATCCTCTCCCTCCCCTCCCCATCACAACTGAAAATGAGATTTGTACTGCGTATCTATGCTTGCCTGCCTGGATTAAATAAATTTCAATAAATACATTTAGCACCCCACCCTTTCCTAAAGACTGATGGTAAATACATCAGATAGTAGCAGACTCAGTACTGATCCATACTGCACACACCACCAGTCACCTGCTTCCTCACCAAAGCTTTACCATTTTCCACCACCATTTGCAGTATGTCTCTCAAGTACAGTAGTGCTTGATACGTGTGATCAATTCCCCTAATGTCATTCACTTATTTATATGAAATACACAATGGCCTGACCTAAAATGTGAATTTTATATATTATCTTAAAGTGTGTGGGGGGGACCACAACTCGTTCCTGATCACCAGCAATTTCAAAAAATGCTTTGTGGGGATGTGTGAGGGAGCCAGGCACAACACTGGTGACTCAACCAGTGGTGGAGATGAGTTTCTGACCACCAGTCAACCAGGAATTCAACAATGATGGCTTTAGTTTTTGCTCCATATAGCCCTGATAAAGCTAATTTATGTGCCATTGGTTGTTATGTGTATGTCAGAGGCAGTGACATGTGAATCAACCTTATCTGAGAAAAACTGTGCTGTTTTTACATTATTTTGTTTGTTACTCCCTAGCCAAACAAATTCTGAACCAAATTTCACCAAAATTGGTACATCAATAGAGCCTCTGCAAGAATACCCACTTTTGAAAATGTTGTAAAATTCAATCAAAAATGATGCCAGCCCGGTGGCTCTGAGGGCTGAGGTGCTGGATGCCACACCTCACCCCACGCCGGCGACCCAGGCTCTGGAACAGACTCAGGCCGCCGGGGGCTGGCAGGTGAGAGGAAGGATTGAGTGTCCTATGACTGGTCTCCTTTCTCTGGGGTGGGCATGGGTCATGCACCGCACTGCAGCGGCGACTGGCAGAGGCCAGCCACACTTCAGTGGCATGCAGAGCTTCAATGGGGGGGGGGAGCACGGTGGGCTTTGGAACAGATGTGCTTAAGGAGGCCATTGCACATCCGGCTCCCCAGGGGGAAAGAACAGCAGAAAAATGGCGGGGCGATCTTGCAGCTGATGGCCGTGCTCTGTGCCCCCGAGCACGAGAGGCACCTTGTCCCAGGGGAGCAACTGACCCCTGTGTCATGGGGCAATTATCTGTGCACCAGACGTGGCTCGGGGACATGGGTGCCAGCGGCCGGAGGTCATGGGCCTGTTCTGCAGAGGGGGAGAGAATATGCTACGATAAAAAAAACAAATCAAAAACAACTGAGATAAAAGCAGCTGAAAATCGCTATTTAACATTAAAATGCCTACCCAATGCTATCTATAGTGATGCTACTGTGTCACTATAATGAAATATGGACAACAGCCGCATACAATAAACAATAACCGTTGAGTAATGCTTACTGATGTAGGCTGTTTATCTGACTCAGCTATTGTCATGATATCTAACATTGTGTAGTGGCCTCTAATATGGTAATTTATTGAATGTCTTGCTAAATTTGGTTAGATAATGCCTACTGCCTTCTTATTTTCTTTTCGTCTAGTCATTTCTTCAGCAAATTCCATCAGATTAGTCTGATGTGACCTTCTTCTAGAGAAACCCCACTGACTCTCTTCTGTCAGTTTATAGTGTATAGATGGTCCTTGTTCTGTACACATTTCCATCTCAGCTTAAATGATGTTGTACTACAGTACAAAGGTCATGGACTGTTGTACCATTCTGTAGTACAACAAAATTACAGCAGGTCATAAGTCCTCATGACACCTGGTGTTTTACATTGCGCGCATGACGATCGGTGCAAGGTCTGAACTGAAACTGCCACTACTTTCACTGTTGTGGTGAAATGCTGTCAGATCACTTTTGTTTAAAAAAAAATATGGAAAAGTAAAACAAAAAGACTGTACACTATAAAAATATTGGTTGGGCAATAGCATGCCCAACTAGCCTGTGCTGCACCCTCAGGCTGCTAATTACATCGGACCTCTCGAGCTTCATTCTTGAGCTCTGATATAATCAGAACCCCTCTGTGGAGCACAGGCTGGTTGTGCATGACAGCTAGATCAGTATTTCCTATATTCTAATTTAGGTGTATCTTGACTATAGCCTACAGATCCTTATCTGGAATTGATGTTAAGTTAATTGGCCTACGGTTTTGGGGGGGCTTCCCCTTTCATATTTCTTGTCCTGTGAGGCTGGTGGTGAGGACCTCTGCTCACTGCACAGGGGATACAGGATGACATCCTGTGCTCTGGATCCCAGGTATGTCAGAAAAGCCCGAGGGTAGTAACCATGGAGACAGGTGACAATACATTTATGGAGTACTGAAACTGTTGGAATGCCCAGTTGCTCACCCACCGTCCCATCTAGAGGGTGGGATTAGCTGGAGTGGATGAAAACAGGTTAGAACAAGCAGGAAACAGGGAGGGAAACAAAATAAAACTTTGTGAGGGCCCTTCCCCCACCTCTACGCCAAGCAGTCCCACCATGCCACATGTTGGTGTTGGGGGGGAGCAGAACACCATGTAAGTACACAGAACATCGAATCCCACTGCAGGTCCTACCAAATGAGGCAATACAGGAGCTGAATGGGATCTCCTCTCCCCATGGAGTCTTACTGCACAACCCTCACAACACACTCAGGACACTAGTGGCCTTTGGATGGAGTCCGGCTCGGAAGGTGAACGTGACTCTCCCTTGTGGTAGTGCACTGTGCTACCCTCCCACCACCTGACCTAGTGAAAACTTACATTTTAATTGCAGAGCTCTGGTTAAATAAAGCTTGAATAAATCAATATGTTTGCTGTGCTACATGAACGGTGCACCCAAATGTCACATCAAGAATTATCCTTAGACATACTAACATACTTGCTAGTTATAGCTTCCCCACTGTTCAAAAGGTACCACTGGTAGAAGCGCCTAGCTTTTAAGATAGTCTATAACACCAGCTCTTCTAGGACGCAGTATAGCATAGTGATTAAGGGCACTGAGCTGCAAACCTGGAGGCCTGGGATTGAATCCCATCTGCCCCCACTTGCATACTGTGTGATCCTGAGCAAGTCACTTAACTTCCTTGTGCTCCCAGGTCACACCTGGCTTAGTGTGCCTTTCCTGGTTAAACAAATTCCTCTTTCCCTCTTCTATCTGATAAACAACAGTCTTATCTTCCACTTGTAAATATCCACCACTCCACCCCCATCAACACCATTTAAGCTAACAATTATGAAAGTAAAAAAATTCCACAACCATCAATCTTTACAGTTCGGCCACATAACTCAAGGATTTCAACAGATGTAGCAACTCTGCATTCTGAAAGTAAAATGAAAGAATGGAAACTTGAGCTTTGTACTTGCATTTGATAAAAGCATGAAAGATCCACTTGACATCATGCAAGTGAAATGTTGTTCTGCTTTGCTTCTTCAGCCTCCCACCTAACAGTGACTTACTTATTCCTTAAAAACAACTTTCCATTCACCAGCCAGTTGCATGAGTTTGTTACTCTCTCAGATTTTCCGTAGATGAGTTTTCAGAAACTGAGGTGATGAAGTACAAACCAGACCATCATGCTAAGAATACCTAGAGTGCAATTCCATGGAAATCCTCCCAGAAATTTAAATTATAAACTAGTTATAATCTGGATATCCTGCCATCACAGCTGTTTCTCAATGTGTTTCAGTGTCAATAGAACACCAACTCTGTTGAGGGCAGACTGATATAGAGGCTCACAGGAATGTGAATTCACAACGGCACAATCTGGAATTAATATGCTAGCATACAATCTTTTACTTAGTCTGGCTTTCCAAAGTGCTGCTGGTTACCGTGGAATGCATTTCCCCGCAAACTGTTGCAAATTAATATATTATAGTCTACAAGTTGCCCTACATAGATGTCTGATAAGATGTTATTTAGAAAGTCATGTCTTGGAGGGACTGCTGTATGAAACAAACCATACTTTTGAATTGACGAAGGATTTAAATGGCACACTCAGCCTGATTATATGGTTACACTTATTGCCCCTAAATTTGGTTTTAGGGTTAGGCATCATCAATGTTTAACAAGAGAGGTCACATCTCTAATTGCTAGTTCCATAGCTATGCCCTATATGGATTTTATTTATTCAGGCACCACCATGTTTCTTTGAAGGAGGCAGGATGTTCTGTATGATTACAAAATGGGTAAGAAAATCCCTGTATTCTGATTGGTGAGAAGCCATCCTGAGCCAAGTCCTTATACAGCGAGAACCCTGCAACTGGAACTTAATTTTGGGCACCAGACTCAGCACACCTAGAGATCCAGGCATCCCAGAAAGTTTTAAAATTTCTGCCAGCAATGTTAGTATGTTAAAAAAAATATAACAGCCATTACTTGCCCTTACCCATAAAGCAATATTTGAACACATTTTGCTAGAACACTCTCCCTAACCACACATCTACCCAAAACATAAAAGATGTAAAATTAATTTTAAAACATTAACTGAACAGTTCTTACATTTTCTTTTCTGTTTTGTCTTTGCTGGCCAGTAATCCTTGGTCAGGTAGTTCCTGGATTCCAGCCAACTGCTAACTACCTCAGCATGGTTGAGCCCCCACCCCCCACAATGACCTAATTTCCTGCTATTTCACATGATCTTTATGGAAAGTGAAGTTAAATATTTATTAAACCATGTTTCACAACTGGCAAAAGTCAAGGTTTTTCTTTCTTTTTCATTGGAAAGAGTGCCATCAAACATGAGCATTGATCGTGACCGCCAAAACTGGGAGTACTGCACCTAAACATGAGCAGGCAGCTTTCACTGACACCCTTGCCTCTGTAAATGAAGAACTCCTTGATAATGCAATACCAGATTCAGCGAGAGATTTAAGGAGCCATCAGCAGATGGCAGTACAGTTATGTATTATTTATATATTTACTGGTGATCATTTTTAATATCAGGGTAACCAGATCTTAAAATTGCATTACAACCTCCTGGTTGTTATTTTGCGTTACAACTGATCGGTTGTAATCATCAGCTGTCAATCACTCTGGTGTTCACATAGACATGTGTGCTACCAAAACAACTGCTGCTTTCACGTTCTCAAACATGCGGACCCACACTGATTAAAAATGATCACCAGTCCCAGCCCAGTGGCGATGAGGTTTGAGATGCTGGATGCCACACCTCACACTACACCGGTGACCCAGGTTCGGGGAATGGACTCAGGGTTGTTGGGGACCAGCGGAAGGGGGGTGAAGGATCATGCATTCCAACGGATGATCCCCTCCACCAGGGGTGGGTTACTGGGGGTGTCTCACGCAGTCACATTCCTGGGGGCTGGTGGAAGCATGGGCTTACAGGGGCAATGGTGGATCTCCGGAGCTGGGGAGGGGAGGACGCTCTGGGCACTTGGCAATGGCGTGCATCAGCATGTCGTCTGCCTGGACATACATCTTTCGTGCCGGTGTCCTCAGGGGTTAAGGGGAGAAAAATGGGAGAAAATCACATACAACCCCAGCCCCCCCCGAGCACAATGAAGCCAGGGTAGGGGCGGGCTTGAATAGCCCAGGTGGATGGAGTAGGAGGGGGTACAAGGTCTCCTCCGAAAGCTGTGGGAGCTGGGCAAATGCAAAAAAAAAAAGATCACCAGTAATTATAAAAAATAAAACAGGTGTGGGTGTGTGTAGAACCAGAATCTTACATGCACCCCCGATGTGGGATGCTTGTATAAACCCCTCAAGCTTTGCTCTTGAGGTTTATGTAGCATCCCATGCTTCAGAAGTGTGTAAACTTCTGGTTACACACCACACCATATATTATTCAATATTTATTCTCAAATCTTTACCAGGAAAGGCACACTAAGCTGTGATAGCTTGAGTCTAGGTGTGTCCTGTGGGGGAAGTGGGAGGGTTACATGGACCTGTTTTATTGAAAGGGTAATGTTGTCCCTGACATAGGGAAACTCCCCTGTCCTTCATTGATAAGTGCCATGGGATCTTTTAGTTCCACCTGGACAGTGACCAGACTTGGGCAGAAGGAACCTCAGTTTAACATCTCATCTGAAAGAAAGCACATCAGCAGTGCAGTACCCTCCTTGTACTGCCCTACAGTGTCACTTATGGGTATTATCCCAAGTATCTGAGGACCTTCCAATCTTCTATCCCTAGAGGTGAATGTGTTACCTACTGAACCACTTACACTGTTTATTAGACTGTTAGTCTGTTAGTTAGAGAGAGGGATAGTACATTGCAATGGCAAAGAGCCATCAGCAAATGGCAGTTCAGTCCGGGGGGGGGGGGGAGATGGAGATACCACAGTACATAGAAACAAACGCCCTCTATTGGTTGCCGACATCTAGATATGATATATAGAATCCTCCTATTTCTAATGCACAATAGGACCTATTCTTGATGCCTACGTGCCACGCATCCTGGAGTCGGAGAGCTGTGCAGTGGAGGTCCCATAGGCTCCATGTGATTCACCAAGGCTCAGGATGCTGGGCCAGGGAAGAAAATGTTATACATTGGGGACCCAGCTGCAAGTGTCTCTGCACCCCCCACAGTGGTTACCAGTGGGGCACAGTGGCTACAGGATCCCCTGCACACTGCAACCCCAGCCCACCTGGCTACCAGGGTGGGCTGGGGTGGCCATTCAGGTGAGTGCCATGAGTTTTACTGCACCAGGTCATGCACCTTCTTGCACACCCCCACACCCATGGCATAAAGAATCGGCACAGAGACCCAGGGCGAGCATCCCAATGGATGCTCACCTGTCTCCCGCACACTGCCCCCATGCAGCCCTGCCCCAGCTGTGTGCCAGGGGTTGTGTGGCCATGAACAAGTGCCCTGCAGGTTCTTGCAGCCATGAATACATGCACCCCTGCTCCTGTCCATGGCTGTGTGGGCATGCAGGCAATGTATATGTGATCTGCATGTAACTTATGCCCCTATGAGAATCAGCCCCAATATGAGAACTACTTTTTCTCAAACTGTCAAAATAATACATTCATACTATTTATTTTTATAATTGGCTCATTTTATTATTTTTTAAAATATTTACAAGTGGGTCCATTTTATATGTGCAATAAAACACTCCAGGGGTATGGCCTATTGATTGAAAAACGCACTTCCCAGGTGCAGAAGGTACTCAGCACAAGCATCTCATGCTCCAGTGCATAACTGGAGTGTGCATTTATCAGACCAAAAACCCACACACCATCATCTCTTATTGCTTGCTTATCCATTCTTATGTGTGTGCTCCTAGGGACACCCATCACTGTGGTTTTTGTCGAGCTATTGGGTGGGGTCCCTGGATGAAAGGAACAATTTATATGCTGTAGATTTGCTGTACAGGTGTCTAAAGAGCAATATTCCAGGTTCTATCTTATCAGTGTTTTCTTGAAGGCATGTTAAGGCTGGGTGATTATCCTCCAATTGTATTATGTTCTATGAAGTGCAAGTTAAGGGGATTGTTGTTTGAAATTCTTTTGTCTCTGTGGAATCAAGGTGTTTGAATGTTCTGCCTGCTTTCTGATTCCTGAACAATGCTAAGTTTTCATCTTTTCATCTTCCAAAACCATGCTTTTTAGAACATACACTGGAAATCTCAACAGTGTTGTCTTGTGAGATGCATTGTTCAGTACTGTACAGCCTCAATTATTAGTGCTCCAGATCTGAATTACAAATCACTGATTTGTTTCCCAGATTTTTGATCTGCCATGCATTTAACAGTTTTGTATTGTACTGAATTGTTTTATTTTGTTTGTAGTTGGTACAGTAATTGTTTTTGTACTGAATGTATTTGTAATTTATGGTCCCCACTGAAAAAGAGCACTTTCCTCAATGGATTTACCACAATAAACACAATGCACTACTAGTACAGTGTCTACAGTGCCATACAATATATCTCTATTTACTTGCAAACTGTCATGAGTAATGCAGTCATGTAAACAGAAGGTAAAAAGTAAACATTTATCTGTGAGACTACAGTATACTTATTGCTTCAGTGGTTACTGTAATACGAGTGGAATGAGTCAGTGTTCTGTTTTAACCATCTCCTGGGGCAAGACTTGATATGGTAACACTCATATATTCCTTAGAAACTGTTACTGTATCACAGTTTAAACAAATTCAAATGTGTGTGTAGTAAATGCACATCAGTACAGGGAAGAAAGAAATACTACAATTGAAATTTGCATAATATGTGTGTGTGTGTATCATCTGTCTGTCTCATTACTCTTTTTCTTTACTGTTGTTTACCTTGTAAATCCACTGGAACTCCAAGGTCCCAATTACAGGGACAATGTGGGTATCAAAGAAACAAACACTAGCACAAAGGACACAATACAAATTACAGTGAACAACATTCCAGAAATTATAAAATAATCATTATCAGAATACAGGGAGTGCAATTATTTAGTTAGTTGTTGTTACTAGGTGTGTGCACTAGGCACAAAGCTACCTATTTTCAGGCATGGCCTAGGAGAACACAGTGAGGTTAATATCATAAGGGTTACAGGGATTACAAAGGAGCATAGAGAACAGAATACAACTATGAGCACCAGAACAAGAGGTACAGAATCGCAAACTCAGGGTATAGGAATATCTAAAGTACAAGACACATATTTACAGAGAATGGGTCCGAAAAATCATTGGCATTAAGCAGTTACAACACTTACGCATAGTTAGAAGCAGATGTATATCTTATACCTGTCTATCTGTCTAATATATATTTATCTATCCTTGTGTCTGCCTACCTATGTCTAGCTACACACATGACCTACTGTACATGCATGTATCTGGAAAGTGAGATAGGCATCCTTTAACAAGTTAAGCAACCTTCTTAAACAGTTAAAGATATTATATATACCCCAGCTACAAAAATATCAGGGGCTATCCTTAACAGAATAATAAAATAAAGCTTTCACTTACCATGTGGCACAGTTAAAATCGAACTCATCTGGATCAAAGTGAGCCCCACAGCGATCCAGTTTGCCAGCCCCATCCTATACAGCAGAATGAGCTTTCAGTGGTTCAAGCAGCTTCCTACAATGTTTATTTGACATGACTTAATTCAGTCTGAGCAAGGCTCATATTTCAGACCTCAACTATTTCCCATCACAATAGTGACTACTACTTTCAAAACACATTAGAGAGCTGCTGGAGGAATGACATCATCTTTGACCAGCGGAGTCCCAAACTTTAAAAAAAAAAAGCAGCATTTTAAATTAACCCTTTGTCCTCTCCTGCAGCTTCTGTCGCATCCAGAGGTAAAGCCTGACTGTTTGATGCTGGATCTCTGACATACAGATCACCAAGCCGTGGAACAGATTATTGTAGAAATGATGTTGCAAACGGCCAGAATGTCTGAGCACATTAGATAATGCCTAAGCGATGTTTGTAGACTATTGTCTGCCCCACAAGGAATAAGGCACTCAAACGAAAGGAATTTCTGAAGGCTGTGACTTCTATTTCAAATTTAAATCCCCAGTCACTGCACGTTTCTAGCAACAGGACTGGGTGGAAAATATGTGCCCACCAAGATGCAGTATATAATGGGAGAACACTCCTTACCATGTTAAAGGTTTTCTTACAAACTATGAGATTTTGAAATATTAAAAAAATTAAAGTAGGAAAGGAATTGGTTTTCCCTTTCCACCTACTGTATCATATGAATATTGCAAAAAAACTTCACAATACTTCACAATGTAGCTATATAGTAACAGTAATTTAAGGCTGGAAGGGACTGTAGGTCTATCATGTACCCTCCCCCTCCCCTTCATTAGCAGGGATGTAATCAAGTATGAGCTAGGATATTCAAATAAACCAAAAGGTTTGCTCCAGGAGTAGATTAGTGCTGGGAGCAAACCACTGGTATACTGAAACATTCCCAAAACACAAAGCAAGTGCTAATGCATTATTTACTGTCCAAATGAATCAGGCACTATCCCGATTACTCACACAAACCACAACCCCCAGATGACCACATGAAGTATGTGGCCAATAGGGATATATAGGGCTGACAGGAGCAAATGAGGAGTTGCAAATTTTATTTATTTATTTATTAAATTTTGATAACCATGTAAGCCTGCTGAGCCCCTAAGGTCTCTTTTTCAGGGGTGACCCAGAATTAATTACACAGTAGAGCTTTTCATATACAGAGAAAGTACAAAGCAAGCATTTGACCATTTCAGGTTACAATCTGGTCATCACAGTGCAGAGGTCAGATCTTTAGTACATGGTATGGTTTAAGTATTCATACATTAGGAATAAGAGTAATTAGTATGGGGAATGGACTTAGTAGACAATCAGGGCAATGGACAGTGTGACTCTGCCTGGCAGAGGACTGGACTGGCCTTGGCCAACATAGGTTTGTGAACTAGTCTCTCTTGCTCAGTATTCTTGCACTTGTACAAGTGCTATTTCTTAAGTGGTGTGCCCACAGCCTGGATTGGAAGATTCCCAAGGAGGTTGCATCCTGCAGTTGTGGGAGCTTGTTCCACAGTGGGCAAAGGATTTGTTGCCTGCTACAGTGCAAAGCCCTGGGTATTTCAAGTAGATTTCTCCCAGTGGTTTGGAACTGTCTGTTTGTACTGTTAGGGGACCAGCAGCCCAGTTAGACTGCCTGGGGGGTTGTTGAGCAACTTATATGCGCTACATAATGAGTTTGCAGTTGATTTGTAAGAGACGGCCATTTAAGTGGTGTCTCCTTTTGTGAGACAATGTGGTGAAGTAGGCCACCTTATTGTATAGTACCTGCATTCTTGTGAGCTCCTGTTTCCCAGGCCCTGCATGACAGAGGCAGCATAGGCTAAGGTTGGTAGCAGGATGCTGTTGGCTATTGTGATCCTGGTCTCTGGGACTAACTGAGCATTCAGTTGATAGAGCAGACCCAGTTTGTGGTGCAGAGTTGGTTACCTGATCAACATGAGGCTTCAGAGTAAGGCCTTGGTCCAGTTTCAGACCCAGATATTTTAGGGATTTCACTACCTCAATAGAGGTACCCATAGGGGAGACTATTGAGAGAAAAGAGGTTCAGTCCTGCTCAAGTGTTCTGGGGCCAAAGACCATGGCCTTTGTTTCTGTGGCATTGAGGATTAGCTTGTTTTCTGCCAGCCAGGTTTCTAGTGATGCAAAGTCTGATTGGAGGTGGGTCCCAATATCCGCAGTGCTACTTGAGGATCGGTAGATCACTGCATCATCTGCAAATGGTTGTTGTTCCTGAGGAGCAATCTGCCGTATTTGTACTTCTCCATGTATTTGACATGCATATGACCCCATAGCACAGGGGTTATTTGTATCTCATTAAAACCTCATTCTAGACCAGAAGCAAATGGGGATTGTGCCCCCCCCCATCACATGTCTGCACTGCTGTCAGTATACCCTGACAGTCAAGTGGTCCCCCCATGCCCTCAGATTTCCTCTCCATAGTTATATGAACATTCCCTGCCCCTTTTATACCCTCCACCCCTCCTCCTTCCCCTCCACCCTCCCCTCCTTTCTTCCCTTTTTTCCCCATTCCCCTAGCATCCTGGGTGGTGTCTCCTACCTACTCCTCTGCTCCTCCTTGATGCTCTGTAGTGCTTTCTGGCCCCTTTTTATCACTCCCCCTTCCCCCACCTGCCAAACAGCTCATTGCTCTTTTCAACTCCTAGTAGCCCTGTTACTTCTGGTAGCAGGCAACATTAAACTTAATCCTGGCCCCGTCCCCTCTACAATAATGTAGCTTCTGAAAGGATTAAGCATTGCCTACCTCAACATCTGCAGCTTTCTCCTGCACCTGGATCAGTTGCATTCCTTCATTTGTCAGCCTCCAGCCTGATGTCCTTGTCATCTTGGAGTCTTGACTCTCTCAGAAGGTTACTGCATGGGGAAGGGGGACCCAGATGCTCATCCAGTCCCCAAGAAGGAAAGGAAGTACCTTAAGGAAACCTGTAGCTGTTTTAGGTGACTATGTGCCAGTAGCCCCTAGTATCTTCCACGAATCCTATATCACAGAAACCAGCTCAACTCACATCCCCATCAGGGGCACCTAGCACTTATTAGTCCCTCTTTTCTTCCCCCTGTCCCCATCCTGTCCCCCCCACTTCCCATATACACTTTCCTCTTTTCCCTTCCCCACTTATTCTTTCTTATAAAGTAATAGCTGCTATATATTGATGACTATCTAGGAATTAAACTTTTACCTCTCGTGTTTACTTGTTATGAATTTGTAACTGTGTTACCTATGTTAGCTATGTATGTATAGGCCTGAATCATCCTTCACATGTACAATGCTTCATCAATGTCAGCCCTAGTTTTGTCTGTGATTTGTATTAATGTCCAGGACCACCTTGAAAATGAGCTTGCTCAATGGTGTTTATGCCTGGTTAAATAAAGTTTGATTGATTGATTGAAATAATATGAAGCAGATGAGTTTTCCTCTAGAGCTGCTAAAGAAGATCCTGTACTATAGTGACAGAGACTCTAACTATAAAACATCTTTTAGCAAAACAATTTTATTTAATATTGCGAAATGATTCCAAGTCAGATGGTTGACTGGGGAACGGCAAACTGTCACAACGGCACCAAACCCACAGCGCGGACACTTTTGGTAAAGTGTTTTCTTGCAGGGGGGCTTCACCCCCCCCCACGCTGCCCTTTGTGTGGGGTTTTGCCCCCCACACCTCCCTCAGATTATATTCCAACTCCAGGGGGGCACAACTCAGGGATGGGGCAGAACCATGGTCATGCAAAAGTGTTCGCGCTATGGTTCTGTCACTGTTGCAACGGTTCACCATTATTCATTCATCCTCTTCATGCGCTATCTTGTAAAACATCAAAATGCCACTTTGAGTTGGCACTGCCAATATTTTGTGGCCCTGTGGTCACTTCCATAGGGCCAAAGTGGTCCTAATGGTATATTTTAATGATAACATTCAGTTAACCAGAGTATACAAAGGAATAACTGGCTGATGTGGGTGATTAAATGTTGAGGCTGAATGCTGAGATGTTTATCACCCGTGGAAGCTGGTTGTTTAGCTTATACTCTGGCTAACTGAATGCTTTTACTACTATACAGCAAGGAATTTTGAACCCAATTTCTCCCACCAAAGAAAACCTTACAGCTAACATCCACAGGGCTCAAATCTTTTAACATTTAACAATTTCATGACAATCTATTCTTTACTACTAAAGACATATTTGGGATATGACGTGGGCTGATTTGCATACCATGTTTTATCTTCATAGTTTTTTATCTGTTGTTATCACATGAGAGGCAGAGCCACAAGTGAGTTACGCAATAAATCAATGCCCTCAAATAAAGATAAGAGTGACATCTTAAGTCATCCCATGTCATATTTGATTTATACAACAGGGGCAAGATATTTGTAGGTCCAGATTGGGGCCCACTAAATGTTTGCTCCATGAGCAAATCAGTGCCTGGAGCAAACAATAGGTATATTGAAACATACTAGGGTTCTTTGCAAGTACTAAAAGCATTTTCCAATATACCAGCCAGGCACTAACCCCCCTACTGTCCACAAAAGATATGCGTCCGGTAGGGTGCTATGGGGATTGTGACTGCAATTGAGCTGTTAGGGCCCACTAATGGAAATTGATCTTGTGGAGCAACCAGCCATATTGGTACCTTCAAATAGCAAATGACCCCATAGCACTAGCAAGGCACTATGAGATCATTTGCATCTCATTATGACCTCAATCCAGGCCTGGAGCAAACAGGGTCTGTGACTCCCTCATAGTGCTTGTCCCAGCTGCTTATACTGGTCTAGTGTTCCACCCTGTACCCACACCACCAGCTATGCATATTTAGAAGAAACTGTAGTGGCTAGTGGCCTCCCCGCCTCTAACATGCGGCTGTGCATATTTGGAAGAAACTCTGATGGCTAGTAGTCCCCCACCCCTGAACCCCTGGCCATACATATTTGGAAGAAACCCTGCTGCCTAATGGTCCCTCCTGCTCTTTAAGCCCCGACCATGCATATTTGAATGATATCCTCATGGCTAATTGACCCATCCACCCCAACCTCCAGCCATGCATATCTGGAAGAAACCTTGGTGGTTAGTGGTCCTCCTCACCTCCCAAGCCCTCAACTGTGTATATTTAAACAATATCCTGGTGTCCAGTGGTCCCTCTCCACAGGCTTAAACCCCCCTGACCCACCCGCCTTGTCCATGGTGCTCCCTCAAGGTCCAACACCCCCCAACAAGCCCCTAAACCCAAGGCCCCCTCTCAGTGACTAGCATAGACCATCTGTTTACCTCCATGGCCAGCCACCAACTGACAGTTCACAGTATTGTGCCTACTGTAAATGGCTGGCATGGCTAGCCACCAACTTCCAGTTCACAGTCATGTGCCTACTGTAAACAGCTAGCATGGCCAGTCATCAACTGACAGTTCACAGTCATGTGCCTACTGTAAACAGCAAGCATGGCCAGCCACCAACTGACAGTTCACAGTCATGTGCCTACTGTAAACAGCTAGCATGGCCAGCCACCAACTGACAGTTCACAGTCATGTGCCTACTGTAAACAGCTAGCATGGCCGCCACCAACTGCCAGTTGACAGTCATGTGCCTACTGTAAACGGCTAGCATGGCCAGCCACCGACTGCCAGTTTGCAGTCATGTGCCTACCGTAAACGGCTAGCATGGCCAGCCACCAACTGACAGTTCGCAGTCATGTGCCTACCGTAAACGGCTAGCATGGCCAGCCACCAACTGACAGTTCGCAGTCATGTGCCTACTGTAAACGGCTAGCATGGCCAGCCACCAACTGACAGTTCGCAGTCATGCGCCTACTGTAAACAGCTAGCATGGCCAGCCACCAACTGACAGTTCGCAGTCATGCGCCTACTGTAAACAGCTAGCATGGCCAGCCACCAACTGACAGTTCGCAGTCATGCGCCTACCGTAAACAGCTGGCATGGCCAGCCACCAACTGACAGTTAGCAGTCATGTGCCTACCGTAAACAGCTAGCATGGCCAGCCACCAACTGACAGTTCACAGTCATGTGCCTACCGTAAACAGCTAGCATGGCCAGCCACCAACTGATAGTTTGCAGTCATGTGCCTACTGTAAACAACTGGTTTGGTTATAGTGATATGGCTGTTTGGAAAAGATTTTTAGCAACAATACCAAATACTCCAGGGCATGTACTTACAGTACCTAAACTGTGCATCAAATTCTCCCTTGTGATAGAACACTGTCTATAAGAGCTGACTTTCCTTCATTCTGAAGTCCCTACCCAGTTTCTGAGACACAGTAGTTGCCTCCTGAGTATGACCCCCTGCCCCAAAAAAGAGGTAATAGCCCTGTTTGTGATAACTTCTGGAGACACCAAATTCTAGGGGATTCCCATATTTTAGTTATTTATTCATGTATGTATGTACTGAATTTTGTAAACCAAGTTGGCCCTCTGAGACAAAGTCCCTTTTTCAGGGGCAACCTGGAATTAAGTACAGAAACTAGAAACCAAAGCATGAAACATGTTGCATATTGGCATACACTACATACTCTGCAATGACAGGAACAAATAATGTGTTGATTTATTTACAAAATAAGTACCCCCAAAATGTACAATGAAATGAGGTTTGTTGCTATGTGTGACAAGGGGGAGGAAGACACCAACACCTTAACAACTAAGGATGGTCAAGGAGACTGCCATTCAAATGCAGGTGTACCATTCATGCTGTGTGCCTCAGCTTCAGCCAGATGCCATTTCTCCCTCTGCTCTGTGTGCTAGTAGTTAAGAGCAGAGGTCAAAGGATAAAGGGTAGATGACAGTAGACAGAGTAATTTCAATGTGTAAGCATTTGGGTCATTTATCCCAGGGGACAGATGATTGGAATGACAGCTTTGTTTTGTTTTTGTTGAATTGTGTTGACCCAGTAAGCCCACTGGGCCTAGAAAATCCCCTTTTCAGGGGCGACCGGGTTGGGGGGAGGGATACAGATGGTAAGCAACTGAAATTGAACCAGATTAAGCTGTTGGTGGTATTTTTAGTGAATGAGGGAAATTTGGCCAGGACACAGGGGAAATTCCCCTACTCGGTTGCTGGCTTGCTGCCAGTAGGGGGACTGGCCATTGCCAAGATGGCCACTCAAAGTGAGAAAGCAAAGGAGGAGGACGTCAGTGGAGTGGGAGAGCTTGCCTCAGCTCCTGCTCATGGTATGGTGGAGGCTCAACCCTTGACAACTGAGGATATTGATTCAGACCTCGAATTTCATGATGCTGCATTATGCTGGGAAGACGCGGTGCAAACCGCTGTTTTAAAAAAAGAAATTTCACCTCTTACCTTGGATCTTGCGAGGTCTGACTGGGCACTTCAATCGGAGAGTGCAGACTTTCTATCCTGTGACACTGTGGTGAATGATGGTGGGAGTTCGCGATGCCTGAGCACTGTAAGTGCTGATGATATTTTAACCGGACCGAGAGAGATTTCGGGAGACCTGGTGGGATGTGAGCAAGCACCCCAGGCGATTGATGCAGCGATGGGACAAACAAATATGGCAAAGGAGGAAAAATTGAATACTGGGGCTCAGGAACTGGAGAATCCAAGGCTTCCAGGTACGCAGTCTTCAGCTATTACTAAACCGAGCTCGGAATTAAAAAACGATACTGAGGCACTTCACATCCCGGTAATTGCAAGGAAACAGTTCGCAGTTGCGCAGCCTGGCATAGTGCCTCTACCTCGCAGCTCTCCTAATGATGACAGAGGTAAGAGGATTTCAGATGTTTCTCCTAAGGTCATTTCCACGACTGCATGTCCCGAGGGGAGCAGCTCTACACTGGAGAACATGATAAAAAATTCGGGGAAAACTACACAGGTTGGTGAGAAGCAATTTCATTTCAAAGATTTACGGAGTAACCCAGCAACCAAAACAATTGTGCAGGAGGGTTCTTTGCGGGCTAGTAACTCCGCTGTCCTTTTGAAGTCCCCCATTGTCACGTTTGCTCAGGCTGAGTCTGCTACTTTAAGTAAATCTTCAGGGTTTGTCCTAAAAAAAGGCTTAAATAAGGAGCCTTTAGGGCAAACCAGATGTAACTTACCAGTCCTCAGCAAATTCTCAAGAGAGGGTTACTGATTTTTTCTTTTCTGGTAAACTGGCTTCAAAACAGACTATCTCAGAAGCTAAGCATTCTGGGGGGACAGGACCTCCGCGTTTGTTGGAGGAGACACCGGGGGTTGACTGGTCCCCTCAGCAAGCCCTGCGGGATGCGGGCTGGCAGCAAGCTGTGTCAGGAGTTTGGAAACCAGACCCTCTCTGGGATCTACAGTCAACTCTTTCACAGCACTCACCTGAGTGGACTCCAGCATTGCAGTCGTTGGAGGTAAAGTCGGAATTGAGCAAGGTAGAGGTGATACCCAAGGATATACAGCATCCTTTAGAAATGTTGGTACCGGAGAACTTACCAACTGGACCTATATTACCCCAAGTGATCTCGGAACAATCAGTACAGGGGCCTTCCTGTCCGGGTCAAGATTCAGTATGTCTGACCCCCCCCCCCAACCAAGAAACCGCTGATGTCAGAACTTTTCTCCACATCAATAAGGAAGCTGCACCTCGTCGGAATGCGGTGCAGCTGCGTTCTAAAGGAGGGTTGGAAGCCAGACATGACAGATATTATTTTGGAAAACTTTACTTAAGACTCTTTGCACTTTACCCACATGATGTTTTGCTTTTTATTAATATTTCTGGGGAAGACAATTTCGATATTAGTTTTCGAACACGACATGCCTTAGATTTATTTTGGGAGAGGTACGGTCAGGTTAAGTTCTCTCCAGCGTGGACCCCTTTTTTAGTTATTCCTTTATCTAAGCCTTTGATTAAATTTGTCACGGTCATGCTCAGGAATGAAGGGGTTCACGTGGAGGACATTACATTTTGGCTTTCACAAAAATGTGAGATTTTGAGTGAACCAGAACCTATTCTGGACTCAGAACATTTCTGGACTGGGGGGTGGAAGTACAAAATTAAGCTGAAACAATCAGCGGCAGGGATAGAGCACATTCCTAATTCCTTTATGCTTGGTAGGGATAGGGGTGTGCGCTTTTACAGTGGACAGCAGCGTGCATGCTACAAATGTGGAGCCCGGACGCATCTTTCTAGTGTCTGTGACCAACCTCGCTGTGACAATTGTGGGGAAGTGGGGCATTTATTAATGTTTTGTACTAGCCAGTCTCGCTGTGATTTGTGTGAAGAAAAGGGTCATGTGTTTAGGGTATGCCCTTGGGCAACCAAAAACAAAGCTTCTGGTTCAAAAACTGACCTTCTCATTCAGAAAGCTCAGAAGGTTGTAGATTTGGCTCCCCTTTCGTCCCACCCTCCTCCTCCTCCCCCTCCAGTAGGCAGTCAAGTGGTTCTTTAGTTGGTATGAATCATAGTAAAATAACGGGAGCAGTAAGTGATAAGGTTCTGCCTATCGGTAGGCCTTTACAAACAGTTGAAAACATCAAGTTAGGATCTGTTCCAGGTTTGGCGTCACCCTTAAAGGCTAGTATGGGCCCTCCGGACCCTCTACTAATTCCCCCGGTATGTTATTCGGAAGTAGTCACAGCAGGGGTAGGTAAGGGAGCTACGTTGACTAGCTCTGAATTAGCTTTGCCACAAAGACGGTCATCGAGGAATTTGCACCCCAAAAAAAACCCTCTTGTGGCTGTGACTGAAACTAGTAATTCTTATGCTGCCCTTTTTACCCCTTGGGGGGATACTGAGATGGAGTTGGGAGACTCGGACTCACAAACATCCACGCTATCCACCAGGTCACAACCAGTGGATATCTATAAGGAGAAAAAAAAGAAAAGAGGAAAAAATAGAGGGCCATTTACCTAAACTGGTATGAGTTTGATTTGGGGCTCTTTAAATACACACAGTTTATTGAATGGGATTAAGAACATGCCCTTTTCATTACATTCATGATCAACGTTTATCGGTTTGTTTTCTGCAGGAAACATGGATGTGTTCTATAGAGCAACGGGTGTCTTTTAAAAGGGATTGGGTTTGGGGCCCTTCCTTTTGGTCATTTGGGGAGGACACAGCTGATGGGGTTGGGATAGTGTTTAACTCATATTCTTTTCAGTTACATAACCTGATTGATCTTATACCAGGTAGGGTGTTGATAGTGGATGGGAAATGGCAGGATTTATGTTACCATAGATACATAGATACATAGACAGTGTCGGCAGATAAGGGCCTATGGCCCACCTAGTCTGCCCATTTGAGCTTGTAAGTTCAGTTTGTTTTCCTAGAAGTCTATTTCCCCTTACCCCTGACCTCTAGAATTCCTTTATGTCTATCCCATGCATTCTTAAATCCCGTGATTGTTTCAGCCCCCACCACTTCCTCTGGCAGGGTGTTCCACTTGTCCACCACCCGTTCTGTGAAGAAATTCTTTCTCATGTTTCCTCTGAATCGTCCTCCTCCAACTTCATCCCATGCCCTCTAGTCCTGAAACATCTTTTTCGCTTAAAAATAGTGTTTTCCTGCACCTTGTTCCTCCCTGTAAGATACTTGTATGTCTCTATCATATCCCTCTCCCTCCTCTCCTCCAGGGAGTACATGTTCAGTTCCTTCAACCTGTCTTCATAGGACTTGTGATGCAACCCATGCACCATCTTTGTTGCCCTCCTCTGAACCTTCTCTACCCTGTCTATGTCCTTACGTAGGTATGGTCTCCAGAACTGTACACTGTACTCCAGGTGGGGCCTCACTAGTGTCTTGTATAGCGGAATTATGACCTCCTTTTCCTGCTGGTGATGCCCTGCCTATACATCCCAGCATCCTATTTGCTTTACCTGATGCCTTGTCACACTGTTTCCTACCTTGAGGTCATCAGAGATGACAACACCAAGATCCCTTTCCTGCTTGGTGCATGCTATATCCTCACCCCCCAACTGATATATTGTGCCAGGGTTTTTGTGCCCCATATGCATTATCTTGCACTTCTTTGCATTGAATTTCAACTGCCAAACCTTGACCATTCTTCAAGTTTCTGCAGGTCCCTTCTCATTCTGTCTACACCCTCTGGTGTGTCTACTCTGTTACAGAGCTTTGTGTCATCAGCGAACAGTGAAATTCTGCCTTCTAGATCCTGTGCAATGTCACTGATGAAGATGTTGAATAGGACCGGTCCCAGCACTGATCCTGTGGTACCCCACTGGTCACTCTTCCCTCTGTGGAGTGACAGCCATTTACCACCACCCTCTGTGTCCTGCCACCCAGCCAGTTACCTACCCACCACACTACTGTCCTGCCCACACCCATATTCCCAGTTTGTGTAATAGTCTTCTATGTGGCACAGTGTCAAAGGCCTTGCTGAAGTCCAGATAGGCCATGTCCACTGCCCTCCCGATCCACCTCCCTAGTCACCCAGTCACAAATTCAATGAGGTTGGTCTGACATGACCTCCCTGGTGAAACCATGCTGCCTTGGGTCCTGTAGTCCATTGACAACCAGATGTTCCACCAATCTCTCCTTCAGTAGTGCTTCCATGATCTTTTCCCACTACCGAGGTGAGGCTGACTGGTCTGTAGTTCCCTGCTTCCTCTTTGTTCCCACTTTTGTATAAGGGGACTACATCTGCTGTCCTCCAGTCTTTGGGTACTCCCCTGTTTCCAGTGATTGGCTGAACAGGATAGCCAGAGGTTCAGCCACCACCTCTCTTAGTTCTTAAGGACCCAGGTGCACCCATCTGGCCCCATTGCTTTATCAGCTCTTATTACTTCCAGTTCCTTCAGGACCCTTTTCGTGTAAAGGGACTTGTGTCCATTTCTGCACCATTCTCACCTTGTACTCCCTTCAGACCCATTACCCCCTCTTCCTTAGTAAAGACTGAGCAGAAATACCTGTTCAATATGTCAGCTTTACTGTTGTCATCCTCCACGTGCTCCCATCCTCCCCTTCAGTCTCACTATCCCTCCCTTTGTCTTTCTTTTTCACTTATGTACCTGTAAAGGTTTTGTCCCCTTTACCCACTGATTTTGCAATGTGTTCTTCTGTCTGAGCTTTGGCTTCCCTTACTGACTTCCCTGCCTCCCTTTGTTTCTCCTGGTACTTCTCCCTATCCCCTTCTGCCTGTGTCTTTTTGTATTGCCTGAATGCAATCTTTTTGGCTTTCACTTTCTTTGCTACCTCTTTGGAAAACCATAATGGTCTCCTCTTCCTTTTCCTCTTGCTAACCTGCTTAATGCATAATTCTGTTGTTCTTATAATCTCCATTTTAAATACTGCCCACTGTTCCTCAACCCCTGATTCCTGTCCCATTCCCTTAATGCCTCTTCAAGTATCTCCCCATTTTCCCAAAGTCTGCCCCCTAAAATCCAGGATACGTGTTTTTGTGTGGTTTGGTTCTGCTCTTTCTGTGATTTCAAACCACAATGACTGGTGGTCACTGTTACCCAGGTGCTCCCCCACTGTTACCCCCATCACACTGTCCCTGTTTGTGAGCACAAGGTCCAGTATTGCCTTCTGCCGAGTTGGTTCCATGACCAGTTGCTTGAGGAAGGCACCCTGAAGGGTTACCGATTTATTAATATATATAATCCTCAAACTAAAGCGGGTAGGGTAACTTGCTTAAATTCTATTAAACCCTTTTTATTGATGTCTGTTAGGGTTTTGTGGGGAGGAGACTTTAACTGCTCTTTGCAGAACTTCCCTCAAAAGAAAAAAATATATTGTGATTCCAATGTTTTGGTTAATATCATTAAAATGGCTAGCCTTGTGAATTGCAATACTTAATTGTCAGTAGGACCTAGATTTTCCTTTAATAAAGGGAAAAGTTTTACATTGATAGATTATATGCTAGTCTCTCCAAATATGCAGGTAGCCTCCTTTAAAATGTTTCCATGTGAGTTTTCAGATCATTCTCTCTTAATTAGTAAAAATTGAACAATTCTATGTTAAACGTGCCTTATATACAATTTGGGGTTAAAAATCTGTTAAGAGCAAGGCTATCGGTGGCTTTTCTGTATTCGGACTTGGGGGAATGGTGGCTGGAATCTAAGGCAGATTTAAGGAATTGGTTTAAGACACAGGGGTTTAGAAAAAAATGATAATTTTCTACGCTATTTGGGACTTAGGCAGCAATTGCAGAGACTCACACCTATTGCTTATACTTCTAGATTGGATTACTCTACACAAATTTCTATACTAAAAGAATAAATGAGAGTGTTTCAATACGATAGAGGTATTACTATGCAAGCTATTCTTTCCAATGGTATAAAGAAATCTCCTATAGGCGATCCCTTTGAGATGTGTACAAAGCTTAGAGATTCTTCAAATATGGAGGTATTGCTAAAATCAGATAATACGTTGGCTACCTCTATTGAGCAGCTTAGAGAGGTAATTATAGAACATTTTAGATCTCTGGAACCTCCCTCTGCAATTTCTGAAAAATCAATGCTAGCATATTTGAGTTCGATCTCAGTTCCTGTTAAATCAGCAGAGGCTTTAGATTTATGGGGCCCTATTACTCAAAAAGAAATCATAAGTACAATTGGGACCCTTAAATTGAACATTTCCCCCGGAACGGATGGACTATCTAATAATTTATATAAACAGTTTTCTGAAGAACTGAGTCACTGTTTGTATATTTTATTTCAGTTTTTCATGACAAAAGCTGTTATTTTTCCCTCTTTTACTGAGGGGCTGTTAATTTATATATTCAAAAAGGGGGACAGGAAAAATATCGCCAATTGGCGGCCTATTACATTATTGAATTCTGATTATAAGATTTTCACTAGTATACTAAATAATCGCCTAAAATCCTATGCTAGATGGGTCATTTCACCTTACCAATTTTGTGACTTACCTGATAGAAGGGTTCAATCTGCCCTCATGTTGGTAAGAGATGTCATTGAACATCTTACGGACATCGGTGCATCGCATTGTTTGATAGCATCGGATTTGGATAAAGCCTTTGATAGAGTACATTTGCCCTTTCTTTTTTTGACTTTGGTACATTACAGTGTTCCTCTTCAAATGGTGGAACTATTGGAGAGGTTATATGATAATCATGAAGTTTTTCCTTTCTTGAAGAGGTACAGGGCGGAGGGTTTTCAGTTATTCTCAGGTGTTCATCAGGGGTGTCCTCTTAGTCCGCTTCTTTACAACTTTTCCCTAGACCCTTTATTACAAACTTTAATTTCCGCACAGAAATGGAAGGGTATTGCAGTAACAGCACTCCAAAATTCCCCTCTTTTGGTGCAAGCCTATGCTGATGACTTAGTATTGTATTTTAAAGATTGGGTTTCGGTTCCTATTTTCTTACAGGCCTTTGAGGCTTTTTCTAAGGTCTCAAATACAAGTTTGAATCTCTCAAAACTAAGGGTTTATTTCTAGGAGCAGTAGGCCCAAAGGAGGTATGGCAGGAGGGTATTCATTTCTTAGGAATCCACTGAAAATTCTGGGTATACTATTTGGTCCCCGAAATATGCCAGTGGAAAATTGGGATTCTGTACTTCAACTAATAGAGAACAAGGTAAACAGATGGAAACAGTGGAAGTTGTCAAATTGAAGCGTATACAGGTTATTAAACAGTTTCTCATTCCTGGGTGCAGTACATTGCTATGATTTTCCTCTACGTGCACCTAGAAACAAGAATGTACAGCTTGTTTTTCAAATGCTTTGGGAAATCGATTAAATCCGTTAAGAGGGTTATCATGTTACAAAGAAAGCAGGAGGTTTGGGCATGATAGACCCCATTGTTTTGTGCACTCATTATTTATTATGAATTCTGTTAAAAACGGTTTAGCAGCTGAATTAAGAGCGGAAGACTCCTGGACTTTAAGGTCTATGGGTCATTATTTTAAGAATTGGAAAATGTTTGCCCCTAAAATAAATTGTAATACTTATCTTCCACAATATTTTAGGCCTACAGCACAAAAATTATTTAAGTGGAAAATTCAGAAGCAGACAATACTGAACAATAACATGAAGAAATTTTATCAGTATGTGATGTTTCAGCTGCTCCCTTCTGAGCCGTGTTTTAAAATTGTCCGGTGTCACTAAATAAAATGTTTTGGTGCAATTAAATAATATTAGGTTGCCTCAATCACAATGGGAAACTCAATGTTTGATCTTTACGATTAGCCTGAATGTTGAAGTAGCATAAGTATAAGGCTTTAGAAGAAAGGAAGTGTCCTACTTAGAGTGTATAAATTTAGAAGAGTCAATGGATCATTTTTTCTTAAATGTTCTTATACTGTGGGTTTATGGGCTTACTTGGCAGACTTATGGGGTTTTCCATTGGCTCAATTGTATGTCATATGAAATTTTGATTTTAGGCTGCTATCCTGTGGCTTTAGCTGGCTTTCATGTAGGAACGCTATCTTTATTTTAGGCTGCTTAAGATTTTATTTATGGCAAGCTCGATGTCAATGGGTGATTTATCAAAAGAAAATGCCCTTTTCTCGTGTAAGCATTTTGGTTACTAAGGAGCTTTCAAGTCTGCTTTTTCAGGATACTAAAAGGGTAAATCATGATATAGTATTAAAATGGTGGAAAGGTTTTCTTCATTTTATCAAGTTTAAATGAGGTAATAATACCTGTTAGGTATGAGAATTGTGTTTCATTGTTTTTACTTTTGCTTATTTTTGTATTATGTTTCTTTTCCCTGTGTATGGTTGATTGTTAGACAAGTAGATCATTGTCTATTATTAGATTATGTGGATAGAAGATGATTTCTTGTATTTTGTTTTCTTGCATTTGTTTTCTATGTTGATTATTTCAATAAAAACTCCCCTACTCTTTTCAATAAGTGCCATGGGATCTTTAACATCCACCTGAACTACCACCAATCCAGGCAGATGGGACCTCGGTTTAATGTCTCATCGGAAAGACGGTACCTCAGAAGTGCAGCACCCCTCTCATGCTGCACTACAGTGTCAGTACTGGGATATTAACCTAAGTGCCAGATGTGGGAACTGAACCCACAGCCCTCTGATCTCCCAGCCTCAGAGGCGAATGTGCTACCTACTGAGCCACTGACACGGCTTTGACCCTCATCCTAAATATTTAGTGCACTGGGGGCACCAGGTTGAAGCAAGAGGACAGTGATTGAGACCAAAAAAGTAGTCAAAAGTTTGCGGCAGTGATAAATGGACCCCCAAGTGGCACCAATCACCTCTTAACATGGCACTAAGCCCATGTCCCCCTTAAGACAGGGAAGCTATACTGCAGCCGCCCATCTCCGATCACTCATTCACCATGATGCCCTGATTCCCTGGTAGTTCAGTAGTTCCCCATTGCCTGATTGCCAGTTCCCTATGATTAACTGTTTCCCTGGTGGTCCAGTGTGTCCCCCCCACCCCAATCGCCGGTTTCCTGTGTTCAGCTGTTTTCCTGGTAGTCCAGTGGTCCCCCCCCAATTGCTGGTTCCCTATGTTGTCCAGTGGTTCCCCTCACCCCCCAAGCACCCATCCAGTATTTATATGGGGATATGGTTCTAACAAAAAGGGTTATATTATGAACATGCACAAACATTTCAAGATGCCGAGGAGAAGATATTACTTAGCAAACGTAAATTGTATGGAAAAACATTTTACTGAATTCCAGTTTCTCACCTGTTCATTATTACAGTACACCCAGTAGTCCAGTGTCCCCCCCCCAACAGCCCCCCAAACCCTTCTGCTGATATCCCACCTCCCAAAACCCACCCTTACCCCGGTGCCCATATGCAACTACCAGATAGATAAAATGAATGGCACAGCCCTCCTTTCACCTCTGTGATCAGCAGTTGTCTGAGCTGGCAGTGAGCATGCATACTGCAGAGTACTCACCCTCACTGACAGCTCATATGGCAGCCAGCCACAGAGGTGAAAGTAGGGCGATGCCAGTCACCATATCTTGCTGGTAGGGGTGTCCAGCACCCACGTAAGGGAGGTGGGATGTCATTGTGTGGGTCAGGTGGGGGTGACTATACCATCAAGTGTGCTATAATAATGTACAAAAGAGAAACTGGAATCCAGTAAAACATTTTTTCATACAGTTTACTTTGATAAGCAATATCTTCCCCTCAGCATCCTGAAAAGTTTGTGCACATTTATAATGTATCCCATTTTATTAGAACCCTATCTTCACATAAATACTGGCTGGGTGAGCGGGGCATTGGAGGAACCACAGGATCACAAGGGAAGCATACTAACATACTGGATGGGAGATGGGTGGGAACCACTGGGCTACCGAGGCTCTCACTGCAGAATTGCCAGTGGTATTAAGGGGCTGATGCACCCCCTGCAAATGAGCCCATAATGGGCATGCAAATGGCCCCTTAGCGCCTTGCATACCCAGTAGGCTCATTTGTATGTTGAGGCTAAATATAGCCCACAGGAATCTTTGTTATCCTGCTTTGGGCACTGCTATTCCCTGTGCACAACATACAGCCCAGGTTTGTGTTGGGGCGGTGCAGTTTCACTTAGTGCTTCACCGACATGATCTAATATTCAGTTGGACAGCACCACTCGCTATCCATCTGAATATCGCAGCAGCTGGGTGGCACATACGGGCAAGTGCAGCAAAGATATTTGAGCTGCACTTGTCCTGTTTTCCAAATATCAGGCCCCGGAAGCTTAAAATCATTTAATTTCTGGTAAAACCAAATTTACAGTGCTACTAAAAGCACAGTAAAGTGATCTTTTAGCATGTCTAGTTTTTGTGAATTGGGGCCTTTTTTAATAACCCTTTCTTGGATTTGTCTTGTATCCTTCTCATTCTGCTTCCCCAGGCCTTCTGCAGCACATCCCAGGTAACCTCCCAGCCCCTGTAACCCCGTACCTCAGGAGAGGAGGAGGGGAACCCTTTGGAAGACAGAAATCCTGCATCAGGGTGCAGGTAAGAGGCAGGAACCAAATGTGTCAGTCATCCTCATGAAGTCTGTATTTTCCCCAAGTTTATTCCTATTGTCCCCCTGCCCCCAGCCCATCTGCAGATATGTCAGCCCAACTACTCCCATGTATTTACATAACTCAGGCTGCGTTACAGGATCGGCCAGCATCTCTCCCACCTGCCAGTGAAGTACAACTGTTGCACTATTCCCTTGGCCACCAGGGGGCAATAATGCATAATGTTTGTACCTGATGCTCTGTCTTCAACAGCTTCCTGTCAGCCCATAGCAACAATTTGTTACCAACAAACTAGGCTCAGAACACTTACCAGGGCTGCAGGCAGGATAAGTGGCTCCTCAGTACATGTGCTATTGGGTAAGCCCTCTGATTTGGATTTTGTTATATGTTTATATCTGTAGTGATATATGTCTATTACTAAATAAAAGTTATCTCATGCTGTTTTGGCAACAGGATGGCAAAGCACAGCTGAGTGGTTCTTATTCAGTAAGAGCAAGACCCCTAGAATTCTGCGGTTCTGCGGTTGCGGAATTGCTGCAAATTTGCATCATGCATAAGAATATATAGTGCCATTAGAATTCATTGTTTTGGTGAATTTTCATATAAATATACTGTTTTTCCATAGTGTTAGGCTTTCTTTCCCACCTCGTTTATCCTGATGCCCGTCCTCTGTGCTCAGCATATGATGTCATTGATGACATCACATCATATTTAACCAATGACAGGACTGCATTCTGCCAGAGAAATGAATAAATCATGCCTCAGAAATCAGAAAATGCTGCCGCAGAAGTCAAGGAGCCCTGCCGCAGAAATCAGAAAATTCTGCCGCAGAACACCAGGGGCCCTGAGTAAGAGACACACATAACTAAACACATATATATATGTACCAGAACTCCAATGATTGTTTTTTTTGTTTTGTTTATGAGAATAAGTGTTTTTGAAAATAATTATTTTTGTGCCACTCACTAAATAAGTCTTCAGCTGAAATGGTCCAACTGTTGATTTGTGCCAGCGATACTGGTCTGTCTGAATTTGCACTTCAGGGCTCAGACTGTGGGTTGTCACTGCAGGGATAAACATTGCAGTAGTTAGTATTTTTGAGTTTCAGGGTTTAACACATGGACATCAAGCAAATACTTCACAGGCAAAAACAGTTTCTAAGTGAAAAAAGAATCTGCAAAACAGTTTTCAAAAAATATTTTTTTACACTTTATTTAACTAATGAAACATAGCCAATACAGCTGAACAGCAATGATAGTGAAGTCAGTGACGGACTCAAAGCAGAGGAGGTGCAGTGAGACACAAAGTGGTGTGCACGAGATAGCAGCTGAACAGGAAATAAGAAGTCGGTCAGTAGAGACTTCTGATTGGTTGGCTGAGTTTTAGGGCTTTGTAATTCTCTCTAATCCCCAAATTGTTGAACTCTGCCAAACTGGCCTCCACGCCTGTGCGTGAGCATATGACAATGTGTGCACGACTCATGTGCATCCAGTTGGGTGAACATGTAGTCGGACAGAGAGCACAGGTTCAGAAATTTGAGATGTGAGAACCCTGACATTTGAACCCAAAGCCCAAACTCTGAACTGCTGGGTTATTTAGCTGCACACCCTTAGTCCTTAAAAATGATAGTAAAATCAAACAAATTCTTGTCACCCTGGAAAGGCATGCCCCATGAGAAATAACGTAATGCTCTAGATACAGTACTATGTATTCATAGAGAAGCTGTTACACAGATTTCAAAAAGAAGAGATTTTTTACTCTTTCTTTAGGAAAGAATTTGGTTTTACCATATGTAATGCCTTTCATGTAAACTATATCCCAAAGCCCTTTCCAGTCCAGGAGAAGAAGGTAGAAAGAATGCATCTGCCATTTTAGGTGCCAGGGAGAGTCGAACACCACAGAGACAGATTAGAAAGCAATTAGAGAAAGGTTAAGCACCTTGCTTATGTTCACACAGTGAATGAGTGAGTAAGAGGCAGTTGTAAGATTCAAACCTGCATCTGCAGGTTCACAACTCCACCACTAGGTCTAACTGTGTCCCTAGAAGTCAAATAATCTATATACAAAAATATGTAGAGTAAATGAAAAGTTACATCTGCCCTCTGCACTACTTGAACTGTCTACTCAGAGACAGAGAGGGGAAGAGAGAGAGAGAGAGAGAGAGAGATAGACCCAGCCCATTCATTGACATATCAGGTAGAACAGAGTAAAATAAATCAGTTTCCAGAAGAAGTCAATCTTTTATTAACTCCTACAGTATCTAGCAAAAGCTTCTATCAGAAAATCACTTACAGAGACCTTACACTGAGTTGTAAATATAATAACACCTTTAAAGATCAAGTTATAATTGCTCCATAGCATGCTGTCTAGGAATTATCAGCAATGGTAATCTTAAATTTACCAGTCCCACGGGGCAGACGGGATACACACTGGGATCCTAGTGGAGTTGAAGGAACAGTTGCTGAGGCTGATGCAGTAATGCTCCAGGGGTTTGTCAAGACAGTTGTAGTGCTAAAGGATTGGAAAAAGCCCAATATGGTCCACATTTCTGAGAAGGAGGCAAGGTTGGACCCAAATAACTACAGGCCAGTCAACCTGACATCAGTGCTGGGCAAGGTCCTCGGAGCCATTATCAGTGGCAGAATAATGGAGCACTTAGTGGAGATCAAGGTTCTTGCCCACTCTCAGCGTACCTTTATGAGAGGCAGATAGTGCTAGACTAGTTTTTGAGGCTTAGGCACAGCAAAGAATAGAGCCATATACACAGTCTGTCTGGACATCAGCAAAGCCTTTGACACTGTGGCACATTTGGGCAAGATAAAACATTGCAGTATACACAACATGGATTCCTGACTGGCTGGGAGGCAGGAGGCAGAGAGCTGTGGTGGATGGGCATTATGCCAAAGAAAGACGGTCACTCTATTGTGCCCCTTAGGGTTTTGGCCGGAGACAATACAGTTTAATAGTTTTATCAGTTGTTTGGAAGCTGGAGTCTCCAGTAGACTCCTAAAGTTTGCTGATGACACCAAGTAGGCCAGAGTAGGGGAGTTCATTAAGGATGGAGACAAATTTCAGGAGAAATAGAACAAGTGGGGTAATCGGTAGAGCTGTGTGGAATATAAAATTCCACCTAGAGAGTGCCCAAGGAATGACCATTCTGATTCCACAGAATTCCATGGAATTTTCATGAAAATTCTGCAGAATTCCACAACATTTTAAATTTCAGTTATTTCACTATAATTTTAAAAGTACCAGATAACACCATATTTGGAACGTAAACAGTACCCCACGACCTACAAGAGTGTACCAAATTTCAGACTTGTAGATTGAAAGGGGTCAGAGTTATGGGTGGCCAAACATGTAATCAAAATTTAGCTTTCAGTTATTTTGATATCATTTTAAAATTTCTTATCTAAATTTCTCCACAATATCAAGATTTAGAGAACCGCCTAGAATGCGTATATGCACCATGTTTTAGGTCTCAAGCTTTAATGGGAGCTGAGTTATAGGTAGCCAAATATTTTGCCAACATTTTGATTCCTATAGTTTTAGTATAGTTTTGATAGTATTCATTGAAATGTTACAAAAATTGACGGGTATACAGGTTATCACTACATTTGTATATGCACATAGTTTCAGATTTCTAGATTTAAATGGGACTGAGTTATAGCCTGCCAAACATTTTGTCAAACTTTACATTTTAGTTAGTTCCCTCTAATTTTGAAACTACATCCAAATTTAACCAGAGTTGAACTGTTTAAACTAATATACCACATGGTCATTTCTGAAAAAGTTCATATTTGCAGCATGAAATGGGATTGAATTTAAAGCAGTCAAACGTTCACAACATTTAAAAATTAAATTTAGCAAGAATGTAAATTACAAGGCCTGGATATTCAAAGCAGTTGCGCATGGTGCAACAGGGTTGCACATGCACAACTGCGGAGATGCGCCATAGTGCGATATTCAGCAGAAGCAACTGTGCAGCACAAGTAGCAGTGTGCCAATGCGCAATAGTAATGTATGCATGCACAAGGGCAGGGGATGTACCCATGAATATGTGGCACAGCGCGACATTCAACTTCCGACCAACGGCGCAAGTGAGGAGCAACTGCGAGTTGCATGGAGCAACCTTGAGCCTATAAATAGAGGGAACAAGTAGGAGGAGGGCACTTGGGTCAGAGTGGAGCAGGACAGAGGGAGGCAGACAGGCAGTCTGAGAGAGGAAGAAGGAGACAGGGAGAGAGGAAGAGAAAGAGAGAGAGAGAGAGTGAGAGACCAGGAGAGAGAGGGAGAGTGTGAGAGAGAGAGAGAGAGAGAGAGAGAGAGAGAGAGAGAGAGAGAGAGAGAGAGAGAGACAGGGAGAGAGACAGGAGGCCGATGGAGGGTGAGAGAGGTGGGTGCCATACAGAGCCACCAGACCCAAGGGGGTGATCACAGGCACCCACAGGGGTGGTTGATGCCTGCAGGGTACACAGCCAGGGGCAGGGTATGCAGGGAGGGGTGCAGCCAAGCGACAAGCACTGCCCCACAGAGCCGGGGGGGGGCCAGTCAAGCCAGATGCCCATGGGGTGACAGGACAACAGTGGCCATGGGCAGTTTGGCATTCCAGATGGAGGCCATAATGAGGGGTGTGAGGAGGCAGGAGGCAGAGCAACGTGGCCGTGGAAGGGCCCATCGGTGGTATGCCCGGAACAGGTGGTACCAGCCCCGCATCAGCTTCAAGACCCACGCTGACACAGACATTGTAGGCCATTATTACCTGAACTGGACAATTCTGAGGCAGCTTTGTGAGCTGTGCAGTGATGAGATGCAGGCACCCACTAGACGGAGCCACGCCCTGATAGTGGAGACAAAGGTAGCAGCTGTCATGTGCCTGCTCGCCACAGGCACCTTCCAGAGACCAACAGGGGACACCACAGGCATAACCCAGTCGGCCATGTCACAGCTTCTCACACAATTCCTCAATGCCCTGCTGCCACATGCTGCGAAACACATCCACTTCCCCAGCACACAGGCAGAGCATACAGCAACCGTGCAGGAGTTCCACAGGGTAGCATGTATGACTGGTGTGCTAGGGGCCATCGACTGCACTCATGTGGGCATCCACATGCCACCTGGTGTGGAGGGGGTAGCCTACATCAACAGGAAGAGCTACCCCAGCATCAATTGCCAGGTGGTGTGCGATACCAGGGGGTTCATAACCAATGTCTGTGCCACACACCCAGGGGGAGCACATGACGCCTACATCTGGCACAGCTCGGTACTGTGCCACAGGTTCGAGAGTGGGGACATCCCCACAAGACACCTAGTGGGTGAGTATGGTGAGACCATGGGCAGTAGGGTACAGTGGGCCATGGAAGGGACAGACAGGGCGGGGGAACTGCTGTGTGTGACTGGGAGGGGCATGGGGCACAGTGACAGGGGTCACCAGGCTAACTGTCCCTCTTTCTCTCTCCCCACACACACAGGTGACAGTGGCTACCCACTCAGGCCCTGGCTGCTCACACCCTACCGGCGCCCGTCGTCCGCAGCGGAAGAGTAGTACAATGAAGCACATGCCAGCATGCGGAACATCACTGAGCATGTGTTTGGGTTGCTGAAGCCACGGTTCCATTGCCTGGATAGGTCTGGTTGGGGTTAGGTACTAAACCCCACGTTGCATTTTCCCACCTGCTATTACACCATCAGCAATATCCCGATTAAGTTTCGTCCCGACATTCAATAATGCCGCACTGTAGAAATACCAACAGCACTCATATATGATTTCATTGAGCTGCTTTACAATACAATACTAAATCGCAGCTGGAGTGTGACAGATTGCTTGGTACCTACAAACAGTGCTCATCCTTTCCTAAGCTTGGTTACCCATTTCTCTTGTTTCTCCTTACCTTTGCAGGTGTGCCAGTGTTAGCGCAACTGCAGGATTGAAAATCCGGGATACATGAAACCTGGGATACATAAAGTTACTAGATTACAGCACCCAGCTTTCACTCAGGTCTCCCAGTTACACAATGGCCGAGGCAGCAACAACTGTTTTTCGTGTTGTACCTTCTCAGAAAGGACATAGATACATAGACAGTGTCGGCAGATAAGGGCCTATGGCCCACCCAGTCTGCCCATTTAAGTTTGTAAGGTCAGTTTATGTTTTCCAGGAAGTCTGTTGCCCCTTACTCCTGACCTCCAGAATTCCTTTATGTCTATCCCATGCATTCTTAAATCCCGTGATTGTTTCAGCCCCCACCACTTCCTCTGGCAGGGTGTTCCACTTGTCCACCACCCATTCTGTGAAGAAATTCTTCCTCCGCTTCCTCTGAATCGTCCTCTCTCCAACTTCATCCATGCTCTCTAGTCCTGGAACATCTTTTCCTTAAAATAATTGCATTCCTGCACCCTGTTCCTCCCTGTAAGATACTTGTATGTCTCTATCATATCCCCTCTCTCCCTCCTCTCCTCCAGGGAGTACATGTTCAGTGCCTTCAACCTGTCCTCATAGGACTTGTGATGCAATCCATGCACCATCTTTGTTGCCCTCCTCTGAACCTTCTCTACCCTGTCTATGTCCTTACATAGGTAAGGTCTCCAGAACTGCACAGTGTACTCCAGGTGCGGCCTCACTAGTGTCTTGTATAGTGGAATTATGACCTCCCTTTGACATGACAAGCTTTGTGTAGGTGGCTGCTTGTTGGTCACTGAGAAGGTCCGAGTTGAGCAGTATTATTGGTGCTGTCAGTACCGCAAGTCTAAATACTGCCACAGATGAGTGATTGCTGTCCTGCAGGGTGGACAGCATCTCTTGGTGAGCGAAGCAGCTCATAATCATTCACCTGATGCAGTCGATGCTCCCACGGCAGAGGCGATGGCTACATTAGTTTTCGTTTTGATGACATCAAAACCTCAAAATAGCTGGCTGATGAAGCGGAAATATTTTTAGCTCCACAATACATTATAGAAACATAGAAACATAGAGGTTGACAGTAGATAAGGACCACAAGGCCCATCCAGTCTGCCTAAGGGAGGCGGTATAGCACAGTGGTTTAAGGCTCTGAGCTGCAAATCTGGTGATATCCAGCAGACCTGACCTGGGTTTGAATCCCACAGCTTCCACTCGCATACTGTGTGACCCTGAGCAAGTGACTTAACTTCCCTGTGCTCCCAGGTTGCTCATGTAAAAAAAGCTTTCAGCTTAGTGTGCTACTCCTGGTTAAACAACTTGAAAAAAAAAAATGTGCCATCGGCCTTTGCTCTGTCAATGGCCTATCTATTCATACTCATCTGTATTGCTCGCTTATGCCTATCCCATGCCTGTTGAAGCCCTGCACTGTATTCATAGCCACCACTTCCTAGAGGTAGGCGTTCCATGCATCCGCCACTCTTTCTGTGAAAAAGATTTCCTCACATTCCCCCTTAATCGGCCTCCCTCTAATCTCATGCTGTGTCCTCTTGTACTGCTATTTTTCTTATATTTAAACATGTTAGACTCTTTCACCTTGTTAATGCCCTAAGGTGTTTAAATGTTTTGATCATATCACCTCTCTCCCTCCTTTGCTCAAGGGTATACATATTGAGCTCCATTAATCTGTCCTCATATGTCCTGATGCAGTCCCTGCATCATTTTGGTTGCCCTTGTCTGGACTGCCTCAGTTTGGTTAATGTCCTTGTGAAGGTGTGGCCTCCAGTACTGCACGCAGTACTCCAGATGGGGTCTAACCAGTGTCTTGTAAAGAGGGATTATTACCTCCCTCTTATGACTTGCGATAATAATAATAATTTTATTTTTAAAGCGCCTGTCAATATATCAAGACGCTGAACATTTTAAAATCATAATTTCAAATACAAATCTACAATACATATAAATAAAATCATACCATAATAACATCAAATATTAAAATCAAATAATAAGTTATAATATTAAATACAAGCACAATAAAATTAACTTAATTATCCAGGAAGGCCATTTGCCATAAGTAAGTTTTCAGGTCCTTCTTAAATACCTCCACGAAGGTGCACTCCTGTAACCGGCGTGGTAGAGAATTCCAAAGAGTGGGTGCAGCATTAGAAAATGCTCTGCTGCCTGAAGATTTTAAACTCACTCTTGGAATCTCTAACAACCCCTCATCGGCCGAGCGGAGTGATCGGACAGGGCAGTAAGGCACCAGAAGTTCTTTCAGACAGATCGGACCCTGATCGTGAAGGGCTTTGAAAGTCAACAAAATGACTTTAAAGGTGATCTGCTGCCATATAGGGAACCAGTGCAGTTCGCGCAGGACCTACTTGTCCCAGTCAAAACCCGGGCTGCAGCATTCTGCACCAGCTGTAGGCGACAGATTTCAACCCCAGAAAGCCCAAGGTAAAGGGCGTTGCAGTATTCCAAGCGCGAGGACACAAAGGTGTGGACCAACATTGGCAGAGTCAGATGGAACAAGGTGCCTAACCCTGGAAATATTCCTAAGATGATAAAAGGAGGTCCTAACAAAGGCCGACACTTGAGATTGTAGGGTCAGCCTGTCATCTAGGACAATCCCAAGGCTACGCACCCGTTCAGAGGTCGGAAGTGACACGCCGCCAAGAAAAATTCCAGAAGGCGTGCCATCATGCAACCTCTCTATCTGACCACCCGAGTCCACAACCAAAACCTCTGTCTTCTCTGAGTTCAACTTTAACCAACTAGAATCCATCCAAACTTGGATTTCATCCAGACAGTTGTTAAACACCGCAAGAGCTCCATCCTGGTCGGGTGCGAAAGACAGGTATAGCTGGGTATCATCTGCATAGCAGTGAAACCTCAGCCCATACCATCTTATAATGTCTCCGAGGGGCAGCATATACACTACAATAACATGGGTGACAGCACGGAACCCTGAAGCACTCCACACAACAAAGAGGCTGGGCCAGAGGAAAAAATCCCCAACACAACTCTTTGTGATCTCCCAGTGAGGAATGAGGTGAACCATTGTAAAACAGTTCCCGACATTCCACAAATTTGACTCAGGCGTGCTACCAATACTGGGTGATCCACAGTGTCAAAAGCTGACAAGAGATCAAGGAGAACCAGAATGGAACGTCTCTTCTGATCCCTTGCCCTCAGAAGATCATTAAGCACCCGAACCAGCACAGTTTCGGTGCTGTGCCTTTTATAGAAATCAGATTGGAAGGATTCATAGATATTATGGATGGTTAAATGGTCCTCCAATTAGGCTGCCACTCCCTTCTCAGTAACCTTCCCAATAAAGGGAAGGTTAGAGATAGGTCTGTAGTTTGAGAAACAGTCTGGGTCCAAGGTAGCTTTCTTCAAGAGAGGTGTCACCACCGCCTCTTTCAGAGAGCTAGGAAACTCACCTGACTCCAAGGAGCTCCAGACTATTTGCACCAGGACTGGACCGATGATATCAGAACAACCCAAAATTAGGGAAGTCGGTCCAGGGTCCAAACCACAGCTTGTGGGATGCACACTATGGATGATACTCATAATATCCATGAACTCAGGTCGACAAAGGGAACTCCAAGAGAACTGAGGCACTGTGAACTCATACTGTTCTACAACATCACCCTTGGAGGTTGCCAGACACAAATCCGCCCTGATGTCGGCCACTTTAGTTGCAAAGTAATGAGCGAGCTCCTCACACTCTAATTGCGAAAAGGCTTTTTGAACTTGCAGACAGGCTGGGTTGCACAGTCTGTCTGCAGTTCGAAACAGCTGAGCCGGTCAATTCTGAACAACTGCAATCTCCCTGGACAGGAATTCTACCTTCTTATGGGTGATTGCAGATTGGCAGACAGAATAATGTTCCATCAATCTAAGGCGGTCGGCTTCAAGGGCGGACTTGCACCAACAATGCTCTAACCTTCGCCCCTGTCTGTGCATCTCCCTCAGTGTCCCATCAAAAGAGGGAACCTGGGGTGAAGGGATAAGAGGCTGTCATGAACAGGAGCAATAAGATCCAGGGCAGCCGCAATGGCCTCATTATATGCCGACACCAGGGTCTCTGGATTACTGCTCACCAACATGGAGGATGATAGATCAAGGACCACCGCAAGGTCTTGTGAAGTAATATTCTGTAATGGGCAGTACCTGACCATCTTCACAGGGGAAGGCCTTCTAAGGGGAGGGTGCAAAAACTGAACCTCATGGTGTAGTGGTCAGACCAGGCGACTGGTTCCACCCCCACGTTGGATGCATCAATCCCTAGAAGGAAGACTAAGTCCAAAGAGTGTCCAGATTTATGCGTAGCAGTGGAAACTACCTGTGTAAGGCCCAAAGAAGCATTAATTGGAGGAAGTAATTACCAAATTGTGAGAGTTCATCGTGACCAGGAGTTGAAGTCACCCAGAACCATCAATCTGGGCGACTCAAACGACATGTCGATGAGGAAGTCTGCTACTCCCTGTAAGAAACGTTTCCCATCTCTGGGTGGACGGTAGATGAGAACGACTTGAACACCTACACCTGCTACTACTGTGCACTTGAAGGACTCAGCCTCATCTACTACTACATTTGTGAGGCCCAATTCAGTCTTGAAACAGACTGCAACCCCCCCTCCCTTGTGGTCCAATCTCGGGCGGTGTATCACCGAGTACCCGGCCTGAGTCATGGCCTCCACTATGGGGCCTGAATTTTCATCCAGCCAGGTCTTGGTGATGCAAGCCAATTCAGCTGAGCCAACAAGATAGGGCAATAATGGAGGTCTTATTCCTGACGGACCTGGCATTGCATAAAACCGCCCGAGCTGGACAAACCTCGGAAGTTGTCTGGCCTCTCTGCCTACTAGATTCAGTAGTGCCCTTGGGTATGGGCACCAGACATGGTAAACCCCGGTCTGGATTCCATTTCATCCCAGAGCCTCTTCTGAACTTAATAACCTCGTCTGGGTGGCCCTTTCATTCATCCTCTCCTGTTACTTCTACTCCGCCCTCTTCACTCTCCTATGAATAATCTCTAATGCTCTACAGCACTGGTAGGTGTCAAATTGTAGGGGAGGAGTATAAAAAGGGCAGAGGGCGCGAAGAAAGGAGGATGAATAGCACACCACCGTGGAGACTAAAGGCCAGCACATGTCGCTGCTTAAACAAAACAATAAACACCAAACACAAAATAATCAATCTTAACAATATAAAATTAATCAAATAATCCCTAAACGTATCTAGCATAGATAAACAAAATCAAATAAACAAAAAACCTAACCTCACAAAAAAAATTCGAATCTGGACTGAAGACCCAAAAATAAAATAGAATAAAATAAACACAAAAAACAAAATAAAATATACAATTAAATCAAATAAATATAAATAAATGTAAGGGAAACTCTCACCACCTCTACAACCAAAAAAATGAAAATTAATTACCTTCCCCTTAGCTCTCTCACAGCCAAGTAGAGAGAGGAAAAAGGAAAAAAAAATACCCCTACTAATACACCCTAACAGCCCCCTAGCCTTACCTACTGCTTTAGAGGTCTGCTTGGATGATTTCAGATCATCGGTGATGATGATGCCCAAGTCTCTTTCTTCCTTTGTGACTGCCAGCAACTCCCCTCCCAGCCTATGGGTGGCTTCAGGGTTTCTCTTCCCTATGTGCATGATCTTGCACTTCTTTGCATTAAATCCCAGTTGCCAGTCTTCTGACCATTTTGCTAGTTTATCCAGATCTCTTCTCATTCTGCCCACCCCATCTGGATCATCTATTCTGTTGCAGATCTTGGTGTCATCTGCAAACAGACAAGCCTTACCCTGTAGTCCATCTGCAATGTCACTAATAAAGATATTGAAGAGGACTGGCCCCAGGACTGATCCCAGAGGTACCCCACTTGTGACTTGCATCTCTTCTGACTATATACCTGTAACCCCTAGATGGCGCTATCCCAGGGTCTACTACCCCTGCCTGATTTGCCACTAACAGGTTGAGGGGCCTGGATCCAATGGCGGGTGCCTCCACCCAGAGGTCAGGGTTTGCAATAGTTAAACTAACTTGGTCACAGCCCTCTGGGACACTGCAACCCCCCTTACTTCCACTAGTGGCCCACACAATATATCAGAATTACCTTCACAGTATACACTTACCCCCAGGTCTGGTTCCGCACTGGGACCTCCTGTGAAATGAGATACAGTGCAACAATCACAGTACAGTACTAACATAGACAAATACCTCCAGGCAGTATAACTTTGCTGAAACAAGCAGCTCTGGATTTATTTGGGGATATAACAAGGACAGGGGGAAATCGGTAATTAGCTTATCACTCTAATAACCACCTATGGCTCTGTGCAGGCCTATCCTATCAGTTACTGTCCCTGGGTACCCAAGCCCTAGTGGCTAGTCCAAACCGTGGCAGCTGGTGGGGCCCTTTCACACAGAAAAGGAGAATTAAACAGTCAGCAGTACAGTAATTCCATTTGGATTTAATGTAGCAATTCAACAGGAGCGACCCTGAATTAGTACTCACGACCTCCAAATAAGATAGGGTCCTTCAATGTCAGCAGGGCTCACTTGAGGTACACAAACCTCTTCACACATCCATATAAAGAAAGCACTATACCAGGCAGGCTGCATCTGTATCCAGTATCAATTACTGCACAATACCCGGGAGACACAACAGATTCAGTTCCTGACAGACCGAGTGCAATTTTCAGCAATTCTTCCAGTCTTCTACAGGGTGAGCCTGGTTTCTACTCTTCAGAGATCCTTTGATTCTTTTCACAGGGTAGATCCAGTCCTAACAAGCTGCAGACCGGAACTCTGGGCCTTACACATCGTTTTTTGACTAAAACTGCACACTGAAAAAGCATAGGCTCCTTCCTTCTTCACTGCCAAAGCTCAACTCAAACTCCAACCGACAAAACCGGGCACTTCCTTTGAGTTCCTCCCAGTTCTTGACTGGATTGGCTGTCACTCACAATAGACTGCTGCTGTTGGTCCAAAAGGCACTGATCCAAACTACATCTCCCAGGTCACTGCCCATACAATCCTCTGTGGCTGGCTCAGATTATGAGTCAAGTTCTGATTCTCCAGGCACCATTTTAGAGCTAGAAACACCCACACTGATTGGTCCAGCAGCAGTTCAAAACTAGAATGGGAACTAGCAGACACAGTTCTGACTGCAAAGAAAGCAGGTTAGACAAACTGTAATTTCATTATTACTCTAAATAATTTCTGGCAAACAGTTACATCTTTCAGATAGAGTTCCCTTTGCACTCTAGTGACTGCAAAAATGATGAATTGGCAGCAGCTCGAGTGGTACTCAGAGAAGCACACAGTCCCCATACAACTAATTATGTCTGAAGCAGACAGCTCTTAAGAGACAATGTACCAGGAGGCTCTAAAAACACTCACTGATAAATGGCTTAAATGCCAAACACCATTCAGGCTTGGAGCATTCAAGCAAGCTCCTGGAAGTCTTTTGGGAACCCCCATTTGCAGGGGGTTACACGCTTCAGCGTTTGGAAAGCTTGACGTCCGCCACAAGCAAGTACCCCATAAGTTTCAACTGCAACCATACACATTGCATTAGGCTCGCATACGTAATCATCAGTCAATATATCATTTACCAAGAACATTTCTGAAACATTGCAGTCGTCACTCTTTACAGTATTACATACACATTGTACCATAACTCAAGTTATTACCTCTTGTACATGAAACCTGAAGAGGGGGCCTTCCCTATCAGTTACCTTGGGGCTGGATGGGGCAAGGGCACCATACTTAGAAGAGCAACACAAGTAACTTGGAGTTAGCACTGATGCTCAGTTTGGGCAATGAGCTCGGGGACACATACACTCCTTTATGGACAACATTGAGAGGCAAGTCCACAGGCCTCCCAAGTGAATCATAACTGAGGTGCACCACAGGCTTTACAGCTCGACCAGTCTTTCTAGGGGAACTGTTATAGTCTCTGCACTCTGAGCCTCATTTTCAGCATTGTCCTCACTTGTCAGGGGAGCCTCCATGGGGTAGAGAGGCTAGAACTTGAGGCACTTTCAGCTCCAGGAGTTATAGTTTTGAGTCCACAACATTTGGCTCGCATGGAGAGCTTTCGGACACTAGGTGGACTATCAGGGCACTCAAAATACTCTTCTTGTTCGGGTGTATCTACAGTCTGCTAATCTGTCATTTCCTCCCTAGCTCAACAGTTCAACCATGCACAATGATTCCATTTCATCTGATCTGATGCTTTGCACTTCATTTTCTGGGGAGCATTGGCTCCAGGGATGAGCTTCAGAGGCCCAGACAGTCAGAAGGCCCAGCTTTGTCTCAGTATTGACTAGGGATTGCCCGAAACAATTGACTCAGTTCGTAAGAAGGATAGTATTCAAAGTCACTCCTCACTTTCTTCGAAGTTGGACTGACAGTCATGCTCAACTGGGACTTGTGGAGGAACACTTTAACTTTGCTTCTGTAGGTGCAGACTTTCTTGATCTTTTCTCTTAGCAGCAGCTCTAGTCACTGGTCCAGAGGGGGCATCTTCCAAGGGCTCGAGACTCAATTAAGATTTGTCCAATGGGCAGTAAATGATTCTATGCATTGTTTTTACATCTTTTTGAATTATTCTCAGGCCTTACTTTGTACACTGGCAGATCATCTAGTTTGCCCACTACAATGTGAGGAGATGGTGCCATCTGTCAGCAATCTTGTGCTTGCCATACAGTCCCAGATTTCCTTAGCAACACCCCATCTCCCTCCTGGACTTCTGTGCTTTCACCTTTATCATACCTTTCTTTGTTGGCCAGATTTCTTTTGGCAGCATGGTTTGAGCCAGTTAGTGCACGCATGAGTTAGCTGGGCCTTTAACCTTTGCACATACTGTAAATGAGTTGTCAGCTTGAACCCCATCAGGAGACCCCAAAACACACATCTACTGGTGAGTCGAGCTTCTCTTCCAAACATCAGGCAGTGGGGAGAATCCAGTGGCATCACTTTTGGTGCAGTTATAAGCATGTACCAAGGGTGCCTAATTTGTTGGCTCCATCTGAACACATCCTTTGGGTGCAGGGTGCCTAGCACTTATCTAGCAAAGTCTGGTTGAAGCGTTCAGGCTGTGGGTCCCCCTGGGGAGTAGTGAGTGGTTCTGGACTTTGCACTCCCCCACAGAGAAAGCATCTCTTTTGATCAGGCGACTCTCAAGTACCACCCAGTCAGAATGGATTCTTTGTGGACCCCATAGTGAACAAAAAGTTTCTACAGAATACTTTGGCCACAGTGGATGCTTTCTGGTGTTGTGGTGGGAAAAGCTTGGGCATATCTCGTGCCAAATGGTCAGTGACCACCAGCACATTACTGATATTTCTTGATCTGACTCCAAACTCAGAAAATCAATACAGACCAACTCCATGGGTACTGGTGATGTTAACAAGGGGCAGCCCTCTGGGGCCAGCTTTACTCTGTGGCAATGACTACAGGATTGAGACAACACTCACATCAGCCCATCTTAGGCCAATGAGAATCTGGATCTCCCACCAAGTCAAAATTTCTGTCTGCAAGGTGCCCCATGTGGATTTGTGCAAGGACCTCAGTACATTGGTCGCCGAAGGCAGTGGGCAGCACTAGGGGTTGTTTGTCTACTTGTCCCCCTCTGTAACTGTCTCTACATGCATAACGGTTTATTGATCAGTTTCAACTTAGGACCTTCTTTGTATAACAGTGCAGTTCTCAAATCAGTGGGCGTAATTTGGACACATCATTTCCTGCATGAGGGCTTCTAAAGCTGCTTTGATCATGGGATCGCGGGATTGAGCCACCGAATACTGTCATTGTCCAGCTGAGGCAGTGCACCAATGTCTAATGCAGAAAGTGGCAATAAGCAGCAGGTATGCAATTCTCAAGAGCTCCCAAGCAATCCACCATGCAGTCCACTGCGTCCAGTGGACATTTGTTCCTCCCTGTCAAACTTCGGCAGGTACTGCGAGATGTCAGGTTCCACAAATCGGACCCAATCATTCTAGAGAACAGGCCTCCGGGAGAGCATCAGCATCTATGTGGTTCAGACCTATAAATCCATTCGAGCATAGTCATATGTAGATAATGCGAAAACCACCTATGGCCAGTGGCATCCAACTTAACTGGGGTCTGCACATAGGTCAAGGATTATTGTCAGTTTTACTAGTATTTAGCCCCATACAAGTACTCATGGGTGGTCCATAATAGCCACTTCAACTAGAACTCTAACTTATGTACAGGATAGTTCTTTTCGGATGGGGTCAGGCCCTACTGGCAAGGCCACTGGTCTCAGGCCATTCGTGCTCTTGAGCTGTGACACCCCCAACCCTTGCAAGCTAGCATCAGTGTGCAGGGCGTAAGGTTTTCTTGGATCGGCATAGGCCAGCACTGGAGCATGGGTAAGTTGTATATGATCTCATGAAAAGCAGTCTCACAATCCAGGAGTCCAGCGGGCCCCAAATACTTCACTCAGGATGAAATACACTCTTTCAGTCTTGAGGGCGCTGACTTTTGGTATTTTTGTGGGTTGGGGATACCCTTGGTAAGGTTAAGTAAGGCGGATCACTCTTGAATAGTCCTTGATGAAGCGCCGATAATAACCACAAAATCCAGGAATCTTTTGCAGTTCTTTTTAGATTTTTGGGCTGTGGCCAGGTGGTCAAGGCCTCAACTTTGCCAGATTAGGTCTCTATTCCCTCGGTGGATACTATGTGTCCCACATACTTTACTGATGTTTGAAAAATTGACACTTATCAATGGACGGTTTAAGGCCAAAATCCTCCAGTGAGTCAATACCTTAAATAATCTGCTCTCATGTTCCTCAGTGAGCTGCCAAACACAATAACATCATCTAGGTATACCAGGCACTCTAGTAAGTTCATGTCCCCACACTGCGCTCCATCAATGGGTGAAAAGTGGCTGGGGCACCTAGAAATCCCTTAGGGCATCCTCCTTGAATTCACCGTAAGCGGACAGATAAAGGCCGTCTCTCCACACCGGTCCTCTGGGGCCAGCCGGGATCTGGTTAGTACCCACTGCGGGAGATCCAGCACGAGAACCACTTGCTCCCGTTTAGGCAGTCAAAGCATCCTGAATCGGGGCATTGTGTACTGATCAGGGATAGTCCGCGGTTTAAGGTCGAAATAATCCACACACATCACACTGTTCCATTCTTTTTCCTCACTACCACAATGGGAAGCATGAGACTTCTGGATTCTTGTATTACAACAGCTAACATCTCTTGCAGATGCCGTCTCACATCATCTATGTCAGCAGGTGCCAGGCGTCGAGACCTCTCACGAAATGGTCTTTTACGTCATGCAGCGGATATTGTGCTCCAGCTCCTTGCGCATCCTACATCCCATTCCTTTAAAGAAAACACCTGGTCTCTCTGGGCAAACCTTCTCACTGATCCTCACTTTCCATTCAGCTGGCAGCGGGGTCGTGAAATCAAACAAGTCAGGTACTCTGCTCATTCTTCCTTGAACTCTTGCTAGGTAGCACTGCAGTGTACTGCAATGCACATTAGCCAGGATGCAACCTCCCTTTACTTTCGAATGTCTCTTTAGACCACATTATGAACTTGGACCATTACCCTTCTAGCATAAGCATGGGCTCTAAGCGGGCAAAATACTAAACGACCAGCAGTCCCTCTGGCAATTTTCCATCGCCTGGGTGCATCCAACATTAATATTTTATTCTTAACATCCTTTCTGATCGGACCTCTCCTGCCAAAATTTACACTGGGCATTTGAACGCCAGGATCAGAGACTCAGGATCCTTCTTCCATACAATTCCGACCCGGTTCCTCTGGTTCTGTTTTCAGCATCTCTGTTGCCTCATAGGCCTTCTTGGAAATTAAAAGCCGGAACTCATAAAAGCTCTACTAGTCTTTGACCCCTGTTTTTCATAACACAACTGTGCCAGCCTTCGAACATATGAGCATTGTTTCCAATTAACAGGGACACCATCATACAGTCCAGTGGGGGACACACTAAGGCTAGGGTCTCTACATGTTCCAGCCACTCCAGCCACGGAGGTGGGAAAGACAATAGGTCGGATATACCCGGAATGAGGGGTGAGCCTTTTCACTTAACCCCTTATGTACAGTCCTTCTAATGGTTGTAAGAAGTAAATCTGGCAAATGCTTCTGATACCAATCCTGGAACATAATTGTCACTTAGGAGCCACTGTCTAATACAGCTCTTGTAGACACTCCATTCACCCTTTACAGTGAGTCTCCATGGAGAGGGACCCACTATTCTGGACCAGTCTGGAGAGAAGCGGTAGTGGGGGCCTGGGCAACTGACCTTACCACAAAAGGGCGTGAATTAGCATTTTTGGTGCCCTCACTGGAGATCATAGCGTACCCTCTTAACCACTGAGTTTCTTCTCAAGCTCTCCCTGTAGCCTATATGCAGCTTTGTCAGTGTCTTTTTGGGGACTGGCATTCCCTTTTCTTGCCCATTTCCCATAATTATAGCAAAACACTACTTTCTAGAGTTTAGGGCTGGCGGCGCCACACAGAACCAGGGCGGGGTAATACTAACTGGAAACCTGGGTGCCACATCTCTGTCCTATGACGTGATAAGCATTTGGAGACATCTCGTCAGTTTCTCCACTTCCATGGTCAAGGATTTGAGTTTGGAGCTATTATCAGCAGGAGATACATGGGTGTGCCCCACCCCCACTCAGATGCAGTCAGATATAGGTCAGGCCCGTACTTGCAGGCGTGGCCTTTCATAAAGGACTATTTTGAATTCCCGGATCTCTCTCAACAGTTAAGCCCCATTGTAGCATATCTTTTTCCTTGTCAGAGCACTCATTGACTGTCAACCTCTGCCCTGAACTTCCATGATGGGTCACGCCTCAGTCACTCGGATCGTAGCCACAGCTGTTGGTGCAGGTACCCCCGAGGTCGCCTTTTCTCAACTCCTGAATTTCTCTCATTAACTCATCCATAGGAGGGTGGGGGTTCAGTCCGATTTGCCAGGCGTAACTGAACAACAACAGTTCTGAGAGGGGCAGACTTAAGGATTCTGTCAGTCTGGTTGGGTCCAGTTCAATCGCTGGCAAACCACACTTTCTGAGGCATTCACCGCTTGATTTCCAACCGAGACACACACAGACACTCCCTTGGTACTGTTGTGCATTTCTTACTCTCCACCATGGGTCCTCCATCAGAATCTGGGCTCCCATACACATTCTCAAGGCCTCAAGATAGGCCTGTGCAGTCCCTTCAGGGTTACTGGCCCGTTTAGCTCGCGGATGGTAGCCAGGGCAGGACCTCGGAGGCTCTCCCTAACCCTCTTTAACTGCGCCTTCCAAGCATTGCCATTCTAGCACTTGGGGGCAGCATGGTCTGTCAGGTCTCCCAGTCATCCTCCCTTGGGGGTGGGAGGTGCCAGAAGATCCTCAACCTTGGTGGAAGTCGTGACTAATGGCAGAGTGCAGAAATAGGAGTCTGCATTGGTTCAGCCACCATTACGGGCACTGGAGCAGGAGAGGGTGTTGGGGAGGAACACCCCAGGTGGCAAGAATAATTTCTTCAAGTCCTCCACAGTTTTCCCCTCTCCAGCAACCATTCAGCAAATTTCTCCTCAAAGTTTCAGATAGTGGTGGGCTGACATTCCCCAGTCTTTACTGTCCTTAGTTATCACTCTCCAAGCAGTGAGGGCTCCCTCTGGGGTAATGGTCTGTGGCACTTTGGAGCTATCTATGGGATCCTTAAACTCTACTAGGGCCCAGGAAAGTGTGGGTGAGCAGATTGCATGCCCACCCCACAGGGTTTTGTAATACTTCCACCTTGGAAAGTACTCCTACAGTGTCCGTATTGATACCCAGAGGATGTCCAGGATAAACATAGCATTTTGGGGAAATTGATCCTCCCAGTACACCACTCCACCAGCGAGTACACAGCCACTTCTGTCAGGTACCCATTTTTTCTTAACAAGTGGTTCGTAAATACTGGCCCTGAGGACACACAATCCCAGCGGTGAGCCTCAAGATGTAACCCTAGATGGCGCTACTCCAGGGTCCTGCACTACCACAGATTTGCACCTAACAGGTTGAAGGGCTGGATCCAATGGCGAGTGCCTCCACCCAGAGGTCAGGGTTGCAATAGTTAAACTAACCCGTTCTTACAGCCACCTAAGGACACTGCAACCCCTTTCTTCCCACTAGTGGCCCACACAATATCAGAATTACCTTCACAGTATACACTTACCCCAGGTCTGGTTCGGCACTGGGACCTCCTATGAAATGAGATACAGTGCAACAATCACTAGCACAGTACTTTAACATGAACAAATACCTCAGGCAGTACTAACTTTGCTGAAACAAGCAGCTCTGAATTTATTAGGGGGATATAACAGGACAGGGAAATCAGGTTAATTAGCTTATCACTCTAATAATCCACCTGGCTCTGTGCAGGCCTATCCTATCAGTTACTGTCCTATGGGTACCCCAAGCCTGGTAGGCTGGTCAAACCGTGGCTTAGCTGGTGGGGCCTTTCACCTGAAAAGGAAGAAATTAAACAGTCAGCAGTACAGTAATTCCATTTGGATTTAATGTGGCAATTCAACAGGAAGCGACCCCATATTAGTACTCACGACCTCAAAATAAGATAGGGTCCTTCAATGTCAACACAGGGGCTCACTTGGGGTACTGACCTCTTCACACATCCATATAAAGAAAGCACTACTACAAGGCAGGCTGCATCTGTATCGATCGCAATTACTGCACAATACCCAGGAGAACACACAGCAGATTCAGTTCCTGACAGACCAGTGCAATTTTCAGCAATTCTTCCAGTCTTCTACAGGGTGAGCCTGGTTTCTACTTCAGAGATCCATTGATTCTTTTCTAAAGATGGATTCAGTCCAACAAGCTGCAGACAGAACTCTGGGCCTTACATGCGTTTTGACTAAAACTGCACACTGAAAAGCCACAGGGCTCCTTCCTTCTTCACTGCCAAAGCTCAACTCAAACTCCAACACGACCAAGAACCGGGCACTTCCTTTGAGTTCCTCCCAGTTCTTAAGACTGGATTGGCTGTCCTCCCCAATGAGACTGCTGCCCTGTTGGTCCAAAAGGCACTGAAGTCTAAACTACATCTCCCAGAGTCACTGCCCATACAATCTCTCTGTGGCTGGCTCAGATTATGAGTCCAAGTTCTGTTCGTCCAAGGCACCATTTTAGAGCTAGCTTACCCCACACTGATTGGTCCAGTTCAGCAGTTCAAAACTAGAATGGGAACTAGCAGGCACAGTTCTGACTGCAAAGAAAGCAGGTTAGACAAACTGTAATTTCATTATTACTCTAAATAATTTCTAGCAAACAGTTACATCTTCAGATAGGTTCCCTTTGCACTCCTAGTGACTGCAAAAATGAAGTGAATTGGCAGCAGCTCGAGTGGTACTCAGGGAAGCCACAGTCCCCCATACAAACTAATTATGTCTGCAAGCAGATAGCTCTCTAAAGACAAGTACCAGAGGCTCTAAAACACTCACTGATAAATAAACCCAAATACCAAACTACATTCAGACATAGACATTCAAACAAGCTCTGGAAGTCTTTTGAACCCCCATTTGCAGAGGGGTTACGTACCATTACACCAAACTCTCTGTTTTCCGTCCACAACCAGTCTGCCATCCAGGTGACCAACTCTAACCCACTCCAAGCCTACCCAGCTTATTTATCAATCTTCTATATGGGACAGTGTAAGCTTTGCTGAAGTCAGGTAGGTGACAGCAACTGCTCCCCTTGGTCCACCACTCTGGTTACCCAGTCAAAGAAATCTATGAGATTAGTTTGACAGGACCTTCCTTTGTAAACCCATGCTGTCTTGGATCCTGTGCCCTATGGTTCCAGGTGTTGCACTATCTTTTCTTAAGGAGTGCCTCCAAAATCTTCCCACTACTGAGGTAAGACTGACTAGTCTGTAGTTCCCTGCCTCCTCCCTGCTACTACTCTTGTGCAGTGGGATCACATGAGCCCTTCTCCAGTCTTCCGGGACCTCTCCTGTGCTCAGAGACTCACTAAACAGTTCTGCTAATGGCTCTGCTAGTTCCACCCTTAGCTCATTAAGTACCCTGGGGTGTATGCCATCAGGTCCCATTGCCTTGTCCACCCTGAGCTTAACGAGCTCTTGTAGGACCCTTTCTTTAGTGAAGGGAGTAGTGCTCACCTCCCTCCCCCCGTGTCCATGGTGCTGAGCTGTGGGCCCTGCCCTGCCTTCTTTTCAGTAAATACTGAGCAAAAGTATCCATTTAGGATAGATGTTTTTACAGGGTCCTCCTCCTCAATTGCCCCCTTTTCTCCTTTGAGCTTAGCAATACCCCCTCTGGACTTTTTCCTTTCACTAATGTATCTATAGAAAGTCTTGTCACCTTCTTTTGCTGTTCTTGCTAGTGTTTCCTTAGTTTGGGACTTTGCCTGCCTTACTGCCTTCCCTGCCTCCCTTAGGGCAGTTTGGTATGCCTCCCTATCGTCATCCTGCTGTGTTCCCTTATATTTCCTGAAGGTCAGCCTTTTGGCTCTGACCTTTTCTGCTACTGTATTTGAGAACCAGAGTGGTTGCCTTCTTCTTTTGCACTTCCTTTTCTGTCTAACACAATGGGATGTTGCTTCAAGTATAGCATCCTTAATGCTTGCCCACTTTGCCTGTACCCTCTCACCTGTGTTTCTTTTGCCAGGGCTAGCTCAACTCTGTTGGCCATCTTATCAAAGTCAGCTCCTCTGAAGTCCCATATTTTTGCCTTGGAATGGGATGATTTAGATGTAGTGGCCAAATTGAACCATACCATGTGATGGTCACTGGCTCCAGGTGACCTTCTACCTGGAGATCTGTGATCCCTTCTCTGTTAGTCAGTACTAGATCTGAGGATGGCCCTGTCTCTTGTGGTTGTTGTACCAGTTGTTTGAGGCCTTCCCCCTGCAGAGAATCCACCATGTGTCTAGTTCTGGCAGATGTTCCTGCTGGTATTGACCAATCTGTATCCGACATGTTGAAGTCTCCCATTATCAGACCCTCCCCTTTAGCTGCCATGTTTTGTATATCTTCTAACAGTAATGTGTCTATGTCCTCCCCCTTGTCTGGGGTCCTGTAGACAACCCCAGTTCTTATGGCTGTCCCATTTTCTGTTTCCAGGGTGACCCACAGTTCTGGCTCCTTATGTGTATTTGAATTTCTGTAGCTTTGCTATTTTCATTGACATACAGGGCCACTCCACCCCCCCTTTTTGCACCTCGGTCTCTTCTGAACAGCACATAGCCAGGTACTTAAGTCTCCCAAGTGTGGTTACTGGTAAACCACGTCTCACTAATTGCTACTATGTCCAGTTTAGCCTCTGACATTATTGCCTGCAGGTATGGGATCTTATTTCCGGACGTTGAGCATTTGTGTACATGATTTCCGTTGGCCAGATTTCGGTGTGTTAGTTGTTAGGTGAGGTTTGGCATTTCCTAATAATCGTATGGAGATGGACCTTTTCTTACCTGGTGATGCAAATGAACTGCAAACATGCTGAATCCCTGTTTGACCACTAGCTGAGGGGGGGGTGTTCTTCCCATTCGACATATAGGGTGCTGCACCCCTCTCCCCATTTGCTAGTTTAAATATTCTGCAAAGACATCAAACTTCTTCCCCAATGCACTGACTCCCTCCTTAGTCAGATGCAGTCCATCAAATTTAAAGAACTTTCGCTCCCAGAACTGTTGCCAGTTCCCTACAAATCTGTGTCCTTTTTCCTGGCACCAGCCCTTGAGCCACATGTTAGCTCCCTATCTCCCTTCTCTGACATTCCGTCCATCTGCCCCCTCTCCCAGACTGGCAGGATCTCAGAGAAGGAGATGTTGGACAAATGGATGATAGTTTGTCACCCAGCCTTGTCAGGTGTTCCTTGGTCTCCACAACTGACCGGCTGGCAGATCATTAGTCCCTATGTGTACCAGGACATCGATGTTTTCTCCTGCTTTGTGAGCAATTTTAGCAATGCAGTCAGTGTCTCTCCATGCTGATGTACCTGGGATACATCTGACCATTACCCCTGGCTGGAGATGGGTATCAACTCCCTGAATCATGGAGTCTCCTATGAGCAGAAGTTTTGGGGATTTCCTTTTTGCTTTTTTTGTTTTGGTTCCTGATTTGTGTGAGTTTTGCAGTTCTAGCTCCTGTGCTGCATTGTCCTGCTCTGCAGTGTCCTCTGCCTCTTTGTTTTATTTCGGAGACAGAGGCAGATACCTGTTTGTAGTGTTTATATGGTTTTTGGAGGTAATATGTTGGAGAGCACAGAGTGATGGGGCACCTGATTTGCCCCTCCTAACCACCTGCCAACCTCCTGGACCAACTACCCTCTGCGGTCAAGGTTCTTCTGTTGGATGTTGGGGAAATGGAGGGTGGTTCTTATAATGTAGTTCCTCTTGAATATGAAATTTGAGGCGTGCAATCTCTGCCCATGCTGCCCAGAGCTGAGCCCCAAGATCTCCAATGGCTCAGCATGTAGGACAGTGTCCTAAATCCTGTAAGACTGTCCTTCTGAAAAGTGTTTTGCAGTACCTGCAGTTAATGATATCCATTCCAGATAAGTTGCTGGGTTTATAACCTGGTCAGAGTAATTAGAAGGAAGAAAATGCAAGTAATGGTTTGATTCTGTGTTTTGTTTTTGCATAACTTGTTATAACACGTTAAATTACTAGTGCCCCTGTAAATGAGCTCACCTTGTGGATGCCCCACTGATCCTGCTTTGCCACAGGAAATGTCTCAACTGTGGTACCCTATAAAAGGAGTGTAGTGTGGGGTGGTTGGAGACGGAGGTGGGTGGCTGGGCCCTTCCCCTGCCAAAAAAGAAGAACCACGGATGAAAGAACAAGGAGGTAAGAGCAGAAACAATCAGTCAACAACAAATGCAGTAACCCTGAAAGCTTATCCTAATGTTAGATAAAACTGTAAAACCTGTAAAGCACCACCTGTAATAATTTCAGAGAAGATATACCCTATAAGAAACACTTTGCTACAGAGAAAAATAAAGCAGTTGCAAAAGACAATTTGGATCAGAAGATTACAGCAGTAATCTGTTAGCACACACCTGTAGGCACACCTTGTAATAATGCAGAAGAAGATATACCAGCAACAACAATTTGAATCTGAGAAAAATAAAGCAATGAAATGTTAGCAACAAACAGTAGCAATCCCTGTGAGTACAAAATAAAAATAACAACACACAGTAAATCTGCTTAGCCAAAAGACGTCTTAATCAATTTCCCTTGCTCTGGTAAGGTTCTCTGCTCTGTCCTTTCAAGCAATCTTAGAAGGAAAGAGCTCAGGTGAAGCCAACTGATAAATGATTTTGAACAAGCATTAATTAATGCATCAAAGCAAGAATTCCCTGGCACTATCAATCAGGGGTGCTTTTTCCATTTAGGCCAGATAGTGTGGCACCAAATACAGGCACTGGGCTTGGCTCCACAGTATGGGTCTGATTTAGAGTTCAGCCTCCTTTTGCGGCATGTTGTTGCACTTGCCTTCTTGCCAACTGAAGAAATAAAAACAGCATACGTTGAACTAAAACGAATAATGGCACTAAATGCCGAACCACTGCTATCGTGGATTGAAGAGAATTACATTTTAAGAAGAGTGCGGAGACAAATAAGAAACAGACCCTGTATCAGAAGCCCACCCATTTTTTCCACCGGAGTTCTGGTCAGTCAATGATCAAATGGAGAGTGGCATTTCCCAGAACCCAAAACGAGGTGGAAGCTTTCTATAATCGGTTTAATTGTGCATTAGTGGGATCTCTCACATGTTGGCACCCTATCACTTCATTGAACATTTGCAGAAGGAGGCTTTACTCGCAGAGACCACATGTGAGAAAATATTGAGAGGCTTGCCCTGGTTGCCAGTGAAGGAGAGGTACTACAAGAGGGAGGAAAAGATTGCAACAGTGCTAAGCAATAAACAGCAGCACTAAAACTTGGATTTCTTGTGTGGAATTGCACACAATCTGAATATATGAGTTTTCTACAGAGAAATTTTAACACTTGTAATAAAGTATTGATTTTTTAAATTGCTGTGATATTTGTGGATTTATGGATTACATGCTGAAACTTTATGGATTACATGCAACCGGACCGATTACAGGAAGCCGAATTAGACTAGCCGCATGGGAAACGGAATGGTGAGTACGGTTCTGGATTTCTCTTTTCGGGATTCTGGTTTTTCTGTCAAATGTTAATCAGGGATTTTGTGTTCAAGATTTTGTAATGCAGAATTTCATAAGGAGGGATTTAGGACGGATCCCGTCTGGTGGTGCCTTACAATACAGCCCCTCGAAGGTCTGCTGCCTATTCCTGGCCGGCTGCATGCTGCACAACATGGCCACTGACTGTAGAATAGCTATTGAGGCCGACGAAGGGAACAGCAGTGGGGATGATGCGTGCGTTGGGCCGGGAGGTGGTGGGCAGGCTCCCCCCTAGGCGGAGGGATCCCCAGCTCATGCATCTGGCACACCACCAGCGAGACACGATAGCACAGGAGCACTACAGTGCACGCAGGTAGGTGAACACACACATGCACAGAACCCGGCACAGTGGCAGGGCACACAGCCATGTGGGGCATGGCCAGAGCCATGCATACAGCCTAGTGCATGGCGGGCAGTTCCACACGGCCACATGCAACACCACACAGCACCACATAACAGCATATACACACACACACACACACACACACACACACACACACACACACACACACCCAAGCCTAGCTGGTTGGGGTATCACGCCTCTCTGGACTCCCAGGATTGACTGCAAATACGGCCTTTCTTGGGGTTCTTTATTTGAAGCCGCATTATTTCCTGGGGGTTCTACCTAGCTGGGTGTGAGAGGGCCTCAGTTTGTGGTGGAGATCCTGCTAGCAAGTTTTTCTGCCCAAGGTGAACTGGGATTCTTTCTTGATTTTGGAGTTACCCCTGGATTTACTTTCCATTGACAATATTGCATGGATTGGTGCTCTGTCTGTGTTTCCCGCCTCACTATTTTTGGATTTTTTGGACCGCTCTTCCTTGTAGACTATTGGATATAAATTATAGTCAACTGTGGGACCTATGGTGCGAAGACTGCTGATCCCCCTCCTTGATGTGCTAATTTTATGTTTTTGTTTATGGACAACTTGGTGGTGAGAAGACCTTGTGTCCATTTATTTATTTTATTTATGGTGTTAAAGTGTTATTTATTTTTAGTGTAATAATGGGTAGTGAGAGTGCCTAATTATTTACTCCTCTTCTCCTAGTTGTGAGACAGCTGGGGGGGGTGAAAAGTTTGTTTTATTTTTATTATATTTATTTTTGGTTAGGGTGGTGAGAGAACCTTAACCTCTTTTCGGTGATATGTTATGTATGTATGGGGGGGATTTTAGTTGTCTTCTGACTTGAGCTCGGTCTTGTTTTATCTAATAGTAGGAGGGTGGTATTTTAAATTGTTTTGTTAAATTTTGTGAAACTTATTTTGGGGTGGTTAGTGTTATTGTGATTAGGTTTTGTATTGTTTTTGGCTGTGTAGTTGCAGCATGTGTTGGCCTCTAATCCCCATGGTGGTGCACTACTCTTCCTCCTCTCTTGTGCCCTTCACCCTTTTTATTCTCCCCCTCTCCAATTTGAGACCTACCAGTGCTGTAGGCGCTGGGAATTATCTTCGTGGGAGAGGAGATGGGTGAGGATTGCGAACAGGGAGGGAGAGATGAGGGTCACCGTATTAGAGGTGATCGGACCAGAAGGCGCCCTGGGGTGAAATGGAACCCAGATCGTGGTCCGCCATGTCTGGTGCCCATACCCAAGGGCACTACGGAATTTGGTGGGCAGATGGTCTGGACAGTCTCCGAGGTTCATCCAACTCAGCGGTGTTGTGCAATGCCAGGTCCATCAGGAAAAAGACTGCTATTATTGCTGATCTTGTTGGTTCAGTGGACCTGGCTTGCATCACTGAGACCTGGCTGGATGAAAATCCAGGCCATGACTCCGACTGGGTACTCAGTGATACACCGCCCGAGATTGGATTGCGGGGAGGGGGGGTTACGGTCTGTTTCAAGACTGAACTGGGCCTCACGAGTGTAGTAGTTGAGGATTCTGAGTCCTTCGAGTGTACAGTGGTAGCAGGTGTAGCCATTCGAATTGTTCTCATCTACCATCCACCCAGGGATGAGAAACGATTCCTTCAGGAAGTGGCGGACTTTGTTGTTGACATGGCATTTGAATCACCCAGATTGATGGTTCTGGACGATTTCAACGCCTGTGTCGACGACACATTCTCGCAATTACGTCAGCACTTCCTCCAGTTAATGACTTCTCTGGGCCTTACACTGGTGGTTTCCACTGCTACACATAAACATGGACACTCCGTGGACTTAGTCTTCTTGCTAGGGATCGAAGGCTCCGACGTGGGGGTGGAACCAGTTGCTTGGTCAGATCACTACACCGTGGGGTTTAGTTTTTGCACCCCCTGTACCGTCCTTTATGGGATATAAATTCCCATGGCCTTGCGGTGGTGCTTGACCTATCAGCCCCCGCGTTGGTGAGCAGTGATCCAGAGACCCTCGTGTCAGCTTATAATTTGGCTGTTACGGTGGCTCTGGATTCTATTGCTCCTGTCTATGTGAGCCCCCTCTCCCTTCACCCCAAGTCCCCTTGGTTTGATGGGACATTGAGGGAGATGCGGAGACGGGGCGAAGGTTAGAATGTTGCTGGCGTAAATCCGCCCTTGATGCCAATCAACTTAGATTGCTTGACCATTATTCAGTCTATCAATCTACAATCATCCATAAGAAGAATTCCTGTCCAGGAGATTGCGGTTGCTCGGAATCGACCAGCTCAGCTATTCTGAACTGTAGACAGACTGTGCAACCCAACCTGTCTGCAAATTCGGAAAGCTTTTTTGCAATTAGTGTGCGAGGAGCTTGCTTGATTCTTTGCAAATAAGGTGGCCGACATCAGGGAAGATCTGCAGCCAACAACCTCTAGGGGGGTTGTGGTTGGTCAGTGCAAGTTCACTATACCTCAGTTTTCTTGGTCTCTTCAGTCAGCCAGACTTCGTGGATGTCATGAGGATTATTCAGAGAGTGCACCCTACATGCTGTAGTTCGTACCCTGGACTGACCTCCCTAATTTTGGGTTGTATTGGTATCATCGGCCCAGTCCTTGTGCAAATAGTCTGGTGCTCCTTGGAGTTGGGTGGGTTTCCCAGCTCCCTGAAAGGTGGTGGTGGTGACACCACTCTTGAAGAAAGCTACTCTGGACCCAGACTCTTTCACTAACTACAGACCTATCTCTAACCTTCCCTTTGTTGGGAAGGTGATTGAGAAAGTAGGTGCAGCTCAACTGGAGGACCATTTAACCATCCATGACATCTATGAACTCCTCCAGTCCGGTTTCCATAAAAGACAGTACTGAGACAGCGCTAGATCGGGTGCTCAATGATCTCCTGAGGGCGAGAGATCAGAAGAGACGTTCCATCTTAGTTCTCTTAGATCTCTCCTCAGCTTTTGACACCGTGGATCACATGGTATTGATAGCATGCTTGAGGCATTTATGTGGAATATCGGGAACCATCCTCCGATGGTTCACCTCATTCCTTACGGGGCGATCACAAAGAGTTGTGTCTGGGATCTTTTCCTTGGGCCCAACGGCTTTGTTGTGCAGGGTGCCTCAGGGATCTGTGCTGTCACCCATGTTATTCACGGTGTATATGCTACCCCTCGTAGACATTGTAAGAAGGTATGGACTGAGGTTTCACTGTTATGCAGATGATACCCAGCTCTACCTCTCTTTTGCATCTGACCAGGATGGAGCTCTCTCGGTCTTTAACAACTGTCTGAAAGAAATCCAGGAGTGGATGGAGTCTAGCTGGCTGAAGTTGAACTCGGAAAAGACAGAGGTATTGGTTGTTGACCCTGGTCCACAGATAGAGGGGTTGGGTGTTGGTGTGCCTTCAGGAATTTTTCTTGGTGGCATTTCTCTCCCAACCTCTGAACGGGTGTGTAACCTGGGGGTGATCTTTGATGACAGACTAACAGTACAGTCACAAGTGTCGGCTGTTGTTAAGACCTCCTTTTACCATCTTAGGAATATCACCAGAGTTAGGTACCTAGTTCCGTCTGATGACCTTCCAACATTGGTCCACGCCTTTGTGTCCTCGCGCTTAGACTACTGCAACTCCCTTTACTTTGGGCTTTTAGGGGTTGAAATTCACAGCCTGCAGCTGGTGCAGAATGCAGCAGCCTGGTTTCCGACAGGTTCTAGTAGATCCTGTCATATTACTCCGGTGTTGTGCAAACTGCACTGGCTGCCTATACAGTGGTGGATCACCTTTAAAGTCGGTTTACTGACTTTCAAAGCCCTTCATGGGCAGAGTCCGGCCTATCTGAAGGAGCTTCTGGTTCCTACTACCTTGGTCGATTGCTCCACTTGGCCGACGAGGGGTTGCTAGAGATTCCATGGGTGAGTCTTAAATCCTCTGGCTCTAGAGCATTTTCCTATGCTGTACCTACCCTTTGGAATTCTGTACCCCATCCGTGGAGGAATTCAAGAGAGGACTAAAAACCTTCCTCTGGCAAATGGCCTTTTTAGAAAATTTAATTGTATCTGGATTATGATCTTTTTATTTATGTGAGATCTTGGATTATATTGTCTGTTTTAAATTGTTTAACCTGTAAAGCACTTTGGAATTGGGAAAAGCGCTGTACAAATAAAAAATTATTATTACTATTATCATGCACACACCACACAGGCCAGCAGCCAGGCAGGTGCACACACAGGCAGTGTATGGCGCACCACACGGCTGCCACGACCATGCCATGCACACACACACAACACTCATACACACAGGGAAGTGGCTGCAGACAGCTGACAGGGGGGCATGCACATCAGGTCCACCATGCAGTCACATGGCCACCACAGACATGGGGATGGCTGCACCGTGGCCACCCAGCAGTCAGAGGCTGCGCAACGGCTATGGGAGTGGGTCTGCAACAGCCCCCCCAGGGGTGGGACTGCAGAACCATGACTGGGTCCTCACAGGGGTCTGCAGGCTCCCAAACAGGCCTGCAACCAGGCATGCCTGGGATGTCCACAGCTGAGCCCGGCATCAACACGGATGGGGTAGCTCAACGCCGGGGCCATGGAGTGGCCATTGCACTCCGCGATGTCTGTGACAGTCGGCCATGCCCTGTGGCAGCCAGTGGGGTAAGGCTGACCGAGATCGCATTGGCAATGCAGGCCAGGGCTGCAGTCATGTCCTTCTGCAGGCATTGACTGGCCTCCAGGACTTGCACAGTGCCCCTCTCACACTGCTCGGTTGCCTGGTGCACCTCTGCGAGGAGTGCCTGCACCACAGCCACGAGCAGCACCTGTTGCTCCATGGAGACCCGCAGCAATCGGGTGTGCTCGGCCAAGGGATCGACGCCCTGGGGTACATGGGCATGGCACTGACCCACCAGTGTTGTACAACTGTGTGGCATAGCCCCCCACTCAGGTGGGGGCCGCACAGCGCGACCCTCATGGGGATGGGCAGTGTCAGGTGCCCCAGCGGTGGATGCGGCACCCGGCCCCCCAACAACTCCAGCCATCCGCTGCTGCTGTCCCTCCAGCTCCTGTGTGCTGGCCAGCACCTGTGTGGGTGCTCAGCCACCCTGTGCCACTGTGCCTGTGCACACAGCAGTACCAGGGTCAGAGGTGGGCAGCTGTTCCACTGCCAACAGGCCACCAGCCATGCAGCCAGTGCTGGTGTTTGGTATGGGTGACTCTCCTCCGAAAAGCCCCCCGCCAACCAGGACAATGGTCTGATCATCATCAGCGTCAGACCCCACCCAGAGCATGCCGTGGCTGGTGTCTCACTGGAACACAGCCAGGGCCTCATCCGCCACCACGCCTGGGACATCCAGCTGGATGGCAGTGATGCTCCCCATCCTATCGGGCTCCTGGATGCCTGTGGAAGTGGATGGCCAGTCCTCCAGGGCTGGGCAGTCTACCACAACAGCCACAGGTGCCCCAGCCACTGCATGCTGGCAAGCCATTGCTGTAAAAGAACACAGATGCATTAGAGCAGCTGACCCGACAGGCCCCCCTCCACCCTCCACCCTTCCCCCCACCTGCCAGACCTACCATGCAGTAGTGGGATCCCTCCAGTCTGGAAACCACCGCCTGGCACACCCTCCACCGCACTACGCCTGGCCCCCACCTGTGGACGACCTGGTGGCCCGGATTGCCGCCACTTTCTTCTTTATCCAATGCTTGTCGATGCCCACCTTTTTCTTGCAGTCCCATGCAGATCGCTGGTGGCTGCCCTGCTGGTTCACAGCCTGTGCCACCTCCTTCCAGGCCATGGCCCTGGCCTGGGGTGTGCCAGTGGCACCACTCAGCAATGGCTCCCTGTCAAGGTACACCTCGAACAGGGCATCTGCCTCTGTTCTTGCAAAGTTGGGCCTGTGCTTCCAGGCAGGCCCATGCTCCTCACTCTCCTCGTGCTCAGACATGCTGCTACCTGTGGACATGGTGGACATGGACATGTGGTTAGTGGCTGCAGTGGCCCACCCCAGCCATCAAGCACCCTGTGCCAGCCCTCCCCCAGCAGGTGCATCCTACCTCTGATGGTTGCAATTCTGGTCCATGGCCTGTGATGTTGTGCGGCTCCTTTATAACGCATCACATTCAAATGAGCTGATGTGCAACTATAATGACTTGCAAATGTCCTCATTGCACCCCAGATAGGCTGATGAGCTAATCTGCATTTGTCGGCTGAATATTGCGCTGTTGCACATTGCGCAATGAACTTGCTCTGGCGCATGTCATTACGCAATGCCGTGACATGCACAGTGTGTACCCAATGCGCATGTGCAACAGCGTTTGCTGCTGCCTATTGTGCAGCGTGTACTGAGTGCACTATGGGGCCATCATGCCCATGCATCATGGGCCCTATGGCACTCAAGCGCCATGGGGCCTATGCGCTCGGAAGCCATCGGGGCAATGGCACTCAGGTGCCATGGGGTCAATGGTGCCCAAGCGCTATTGCTCCCATGTGGCATGCCACCTACATGGCACTATTGTGCATTATGCGTCGTGTGCCCAATTGCATGCCCCCACACATTGCGTATGCTGACCCCTGACTACCGCCATGCCCTGTGCCCCCCAGTGTCCTCTCCCCCACATGCTGGAGTGGCCAAGCCCATGCCTCGCATCCCCAGTGATGCATGATTGCCGCAGACAGTGCATCTCCATGCAAGGTACGTATCCTGTGTCTGTGGAGGCAGGAAATGGCACCACAATCCGTATGGGGGTTGCATACAGACCCCCATCTCAGGGGGAGGGAATGGACAAGGAAATGATAGAAGGCTTCCTTAGAATGGCAGAAAAAAGGGAGATATTGTTGTTGGGGGACCTGAATATGCCAGATGTTAACTGGAGCACCTTTGCTGCAGGCACATCCAAGAACATGGTCATTCTTGATGCCCTACAGGGGGCATGCCTCAGACAGCTAGTATTGGAACCCACTCGGGAGGAGCAATCTTAGACCTGGTACTCTCAAATGGGAATGGAGAAAGCATCTCAGATTTAGAAGTGGGTAGCCATCTGGGAACAAGCAAACACCAAACAGTGTGGTTCACGTTAAACACAGCCATACAATCAAGCCATACAAAAGCAAGATTATTGGACTTTAGGAGGGCTGACTTTGGTAAAATGAGGGAGTGCCTCAGAAAAGCACTAGCAAACAGGTAAGAAAGAGGGGTGGAGGAACAATGGGGAGTAATCAAAACAGCCATCACAGAGGCAACAAGCCTTTGTGTAAAGCAAATCAACAAAACACAACGAAGAAAAAAAACGATATGGTTCTCAAAAGAGGTGGCAGGGAAGGTTAAGGAGAAAAGGATAGCATTCAGGAAATATTATATAAGGAAACACAGAAGGAGCAGGACAGAGAACTTTATCAGTTAAAGCAGAAAGAGGCTGGGAAGGCAGTCAGAATAGCAAAGGCCTAAACCGAGGAAAGGATAACCAACTCTGTTAAGAAGGGGGATAAGACATTTTATAGGTACATTAGGGAGCGAAGAAAGACCAAAGGAGGGATACTGAGGCTTAATAAAGGGAAGGGAATGTGGGTAGAGGGTGACAGTGAAAAAGCAGGGATATTGAACGAATATTTCTGCTCAGTATTCTCAAAGGAAGAGGAGGAGGAGGTACCTAAACCAAACAAGAGAAACACTCTGAAGACGGGGGTCAATACCAGTCCATTTACTGAAGAAAGGGTTCTGAAAGAACTAATAAAATTGAAGGTGGACAAAGCAATGGGGCCTGATGGGATTCACCCAAGAATTCTAAAGGAAATTAGGGTAGAACTAGTGACACCGCTGACTACTCTCTTTAACAAATCATGGGAGGATGAGGTGGTACCTGAGGACTGGAGGGGGTGGATGTGATTCCTCTTCACAAAAGTGGGAGCAGGACAGAGGCAGGAAACTACAGACCAGTTAGTTTGACCTCAGTGGTAGGGAAAATGATGGAATCACTTCTGAAGGAAAGAATTGTTGAGTACCTAGAGGCCAGTGGGGCACAGGACCCAAGGCAGCATGGATTCACGATGGGAAGGTCATGTCAGATGAATCTAATAGATTTCTTTGACTGGGTGACCAAAGTAGTAGACCAGGGAGGGGCTGTGGATATGGCCTACGTAGATTTTAGCAAGGCATCTGATACAGTCCCACACAAAAGATTAATACACAAGTTAGCCAGCCTTGGAGTGGGTCCCAAGGTGGTAGCCTGGATAAAAAATTGGCTAGACAACAGGACACAAGGGGAGTAGTAAATGGAGTCCACAGTGAAGAAAGGAGGGTTACTAAGCGGGTACCATGAGGTTCAGTACTAGGACCGGTCCTTTTAATGTCTTTATAAGTGACATTGCAGAGGAACTGGAAGGAAAAGTATGTCTCTTTGCAGACGACACAAAGATCTGCAACAGGGTTGATACACAAGATGGAGTGGAAAGGATGAGAAGGGACTTGGCAAGGTTGGAGGAATGGTTAGATGTATGGCAGCTCAGATTCAATGCAATGAAGTGCAAGGTAATGCACCTGGGAAACAAAAGCCCAGGGGAAGAGTACACAACAGGGGGCGAGATACTGGCAACAGTAAAAATGGAAAGGGACCTGGGGGTAATTATATCAGATGACCTAAAGGTGGGCAAGCAATGTGAGAAGGCAGTAAGGAAGGCTGGGGATACTGGGATGCATAGGAGAGGCATCAATAGTAGAAAACAGGAAGTTGTTATCCCTCTGTACAGACAGTTGGTGAGACCCCATCTGGAGTACTGTGTGCAGTTCTGGAGACCCCATCTCACAAAGACATAGACAGAGTAGAGGCTGTCCAGAGAGGGCAACCAAAATGGTGCAGGGTCTGCACCAGAAGACATATGAAGAAAGACTAAAGGAGCTTAATATGTATACCCTTGAGGAAAGAAGGGAGAGAGGGGACATGATAGAAACGTTCAAGTACTTCAAGGGAATCAACAAAGTCCAAGAGGGTAGCATCTTTCAGAAAAAGAGATGTGCAAGAACAAGGGGTACAATTTGAAGATAGAGGGGGGACGGCTCAGAGGTAATGTGAGAAAGTATTTTTCACAGAGAGGGTTGTGGATGCATGGACAGCCTCCTGAGGAGGTCGTGAGTCAAGAACAGTGGGGGAATTCAAGAATGCATGGGACAGACATAAGGCAGTCCTAGTGGGGGGTAGGAGGAAGTAAGCTGTTGGTTAACTAGGATCTGCAGCTTATCTGTTAGGTAGGAAAATGGGCAGACTAGATGGGCCAAGCGGTCCTTATCTGCCGTCACATTCTATGTTTCTATGTTTCTATGTTGTGCACATGCACTACTGGGCACCATTTTGGCATTCTACAGTAAGGACTGAGGCATTGCCATGTTGCGCGTGCCCATGACCTAATGGAGCCAGGTTGAGCTCCGTGAACCTGGTGGCCTGAGTGAAACCCCATGCTGCTGGCCTGTTTGGCCAGCAGCCCCTCAAAGACCCAGGACCGATGTGTGGCAGGAGATTGCCAATGGCCTTGTCCAGGCCACCGGTGTGCTGCAGTGTCGCCACTGGTATGGGGACCTGGTTCAGAGGAACCCTGAGAGGATGAGAGTGCTGCAAGTGTGCATCTGGCAGGGTGCCATACCACTACCTGGTAAGTGGGCCCCAACTGCGTCCGTGCATGAACACTGTTCCATGGGGCTGGCAGGGCTGCATGCCATGTGGAGGAGTCTGCAGTAGCGTGCCCTGTGGCATGGCATTGCCGGACACTGTGTGCACTGCGCATATGCCCAGCAGCCCTGCTGGTCCAGGGTGCACTCTGTGCATGGGTGGTGGGGACAGTGGGTCCATGTTGTGGCTGTGTTCTGATGTGTGCCTGTCTGTGTTCCTGTCCTAGGACCTGAGGACCGGAGGAGAGCCAGGGTGGCCAGAGCACCTGGTGGACTGCAGCAGGCTGCTGTGGGCCCATCGGCAGTGGGTGGAGGCCCGGCCGGGCTAGTAGTTCTGGGACCAGCGCACAAAGCACCATGGGGAGCAGGTAGGCACTGTGAAGTCCCACATTGTTGTGCAGGGTCGGCGGTGGGGGTGTGGGTACAGCCTTCATCCCCTGTGCCTTGTGCCATGGCAGCTGTGGTCGGCACATGGTGCAGTGTGCGTGTCACTGCAGGGTGGCCACTGCACATGTGTGGCAGCTGTTGGTGGGCCAGGTGTGCATCCGGCAACCACTTGTGCCGCTGAGGTTCCACTGCAGCATCATGCCACCTGTCTGCTGCTGTGTCATCGGGTGGCCCTTGGGCAGTAGATTCCAGCACTGTGTACCACTGTGGCTTGCCGGGTTGGCAGCAGGTGTAGGCCCACCCACTGTGGGTGCCCAGGGTGCCACTCCAGGGGTGTGTGTACCCACTGTCCGCTGCGCTCAGGGGGGGCTGGGGTGCTTTGGACTTGCACTGATCACCTGTCCCTTCCTCTGTTATAGGTGTCCGGAGAGGTTCCAGACTCCTGCTCTACTGCTGTCTGCTTTGGCAGATTATTTTGATAACCTTGCATACCATGGAGATGGCGGACCAGACCTAGCGGATTCTGCTCCAGGACTGGCGCAGGGGGAGGTGCCAGGTGCAGGCTGGCCATGGCCGGCCTTGAGGACCACCAGCCCCCTTCACACCTCTGTCCTCCCTTCCCCTACCTTCCCCCATCCATCTGTACAGGCTCTGTCCCTTGACCCCTTCTCGCCTACACCTACCCTCCCCTTTGTTACTTGTGTTATGTTTAGCTGTGTTGTTTTCTTTCATTATATTTTATTACCTGTCTACCCTTCTGTGTCCATGTCTGCTTTGCAACTGGCGAATGGGTCCATGCTGCAGTCATGTGGTGGGTGGCCATGTGGTACACCTGTGTCATCAGATGGTGCGTGCATGGAGTTGACATGCCCCTCGGTCAGTGGCTGTGCCTTGGAGTGGCCCTGGGATGGCTGTTTGGGATGTGTGGCATGTGTGTGTGGTGGGTGCCATGTGTTGGGGTGTGGCTTGTCATTGGTCGGGTGGCCGCATGTCCATCGGTGTGTGGTGGTCTGAGGTGCCCGTCCCTGTATGTCAGTGCCGCCTTGCCCTGCGTACACCCGGGGGGGGGCGCCACTGCATGCTTGCACTCCATGTGCAGTGGTGACCTGTATTTTGGCTGTGTCCCTGCCAGTGTTCCTGGCCTGGTTCTCCCACCTTCCCGCACTGTTCCACCCCCCCTTCCCCCTTGCCTCTCTCTCTGCAGTGCCTCTGGCTGTTCCTGCTGTGCCTTGGTGCATCTTCCTCTGCCCCTTGTGCATCTCTGGTTGCACTATGGCACATTTCTGGTTGCTCCCTGGCACACCTCTCACTGTGCCATGGTGCAGTGCCTGCAATATTCAGCCATGTTGCGCTGGCACATGTTGCGGTGCGCAACTGTTGAATATCACAGTCACTGCACCATTGCGCAGTTGACTAGCGCTGTGCCAGGGTGGCCCATGCCTTTGGCACATTTCTGAATATCCCACGCCAAATTAATAAACCCTTGAAACTTTAAAACTAGAGGATAAAATATTACATGTGGCAAATTCTTAGACCTTACAAGAACACTGTGTGTGCCAATTTTATTAATTGCTTGCTCAGAGAAATTGTAAAATAACATCTGTACTTAAAGTCAAATCCCATGAGTCTTTGTGAAAATTGTAGAATTTCATGAAAAATTCCATAAAACTGGAATTTTCTAATTTCACTCAGCCTTATCTGGGGGATTCTAATTAAAGGATAGGGATATAAGAGGCAGGTAGTGCAGGGGGTCACCAGGTTCTGGAGTTAGATGCACAGTTTTACCAAGAAATGGACAGCTGAGCTGGGTAGCCCAACAGTGGCAGACGCCCAGGTTGGAGCAAGAAAGCACAGTGTCAACAATTTCAACCTGAATGCAAGATATTTAATGATCACATCCAGTAAATTTATGATCCAGGGGAGCCTGGTGTACATGCAAGTCTAGGACTTAGAGGTACTCAAAAAGATGTAGTGGGGGAAGACAATGTCTTGGGCAGCCAGATGAAAGAATTCTGGCAGGGTATGTTGATAGGAAAACAAGTAGGTGACTCATTTTTTAAGGGAGTTTGTCACTGTAAAGAACAAAAAGGATATCAGTGGGATTAGTAGTTCTACTGAGTCAATCTCGCTATGCCAAAAGAGATGGAGCGGGGGGGGGGGGTGGATAGTCACCCAGAGAGGAACAGCAGGACTAAAAAAAGCTCAGCCCAGCTTATCAAATGAAGTAGTGATATGTGCATTGTTAATGTTAAATTCCACAAAAAAAAGTTCTTGGTGCTTCATCTACAGTATATGCTATCATAAATATGTGAGAAAATGTTACTAATCATTTCTTGTCTGCTGCAAAATTAAAACAGCTTAACCAATTTTTCCCAATGTGTTAGATAACAGAATACACTGACTATAGATATGCATGTAAAATGTTAATGCTATGCTGGGGCTAGGGTGCTCCATACCATGGAATTCAATCAGTGGTTGAAAAACGGGTGCAGAGCTCAGGGATTTGGCTTCATTGAGGACTGGGGGTCCACCTGGAGGGATGCAGGCCTATAATGGTGTGATGGTCTGCATCTGTCCAGGAGAGGAGCCAGGATCCTAGGTAATAGGTTTAAATGCTTCATTGGCAAGCATTTAAACTAGCCAAGGAGGGAGGCACTGGAAAGGAGCAGGGAAATTCTAGCCCCCCCCAAAAGATCAGGGTAGTAAGTGAGGTAAACACCACGATAGAAATGTCAATAGGGAGAAGGGCAGGGGTAAATGGAGAAAATGACAAACACAATAAGGACAGGGATGGGGCAAAAAGGGATAAGGCCATCAAGAAATGGAGGGTAGTGAGTACAAATGCCCATAGTCTGGGCAACAAGCTCCCTGAACTGGTGGCCTTGATGGAAGAGGGATGCCTGGATATCATAGCAGTCACAGAAACATGGTACACAGAGAACCATGACTGGGATGCTAACATACCGGGGTACACAACCTACAGGAGAGACAGGGAGGGGAGAAAAGGGGGAGGAGTAGCTCTCTATGTAAGGGAAGGGATCAAAGCAACTGAACAGAAGAGTAAACAGGGAGGAGAGGCGAGGAGGCACTGTGGTCACCTTAGAGACTGAAAATGGCACCACAATCTGCACAGCAGCTGTATACAGACCCCCATGTCAGGGGAAGGGAATGGACAAGGATATGATAGAAGGCATACTTATGATGGCAGAGAAAGGGACCTGAATATGCCAGATGTTAACTGGAGCACCTTGGCTGCAGCCACACCCAAAAGCAGGGCCATTCTCGATGCCCTTCAGGTGGCATGCCTCAGACAGCTAGTTTTGGAACCCACTCGTGAGGGAGCAATCTTAGACCTCATACTCTCAAATGGGGACAGTGAGAGGATCTCAGATCTAGAAGTGGGTAGCCATCTGGGAACAAGTTACCACCAAACAGTGTGGTTCACAATAAACTCAGCTACAGAGTCAAGCCTTACAAAAATGAGGGTTCTGGACTTCAGGAGGGCTGACTTTTGCAAGATGGAAGAGTGCCTTAAAAAAGCACTAGTAAATAGACTAGAAGGAGGGGTGGAGCAACAATGGGGAAACATCAAAACTGCCATCACAGTGGCAACAAGCCTTTGTGTGAAGCAAATAAGCAAATCAAAATGAAAGAAAAAGCCACTATGGCTCACAAAAGAGGTGGCGGTGAAGGTTAGGGAGAAAAAGATAGCATTTAGGAAGTATAAGGAAACACAGAAGGAGCAGGACAGAGAACTATACCAGTTAACGCAGAGGGAAGCAAGGAGGGTAGTCAGAATAGCAAAGGCCCAAACTGAGGAAAAGATAGCCAACTCGGTTAAGAAGGGGGATAAAACCTTTTATAGGTACATCAGGGTGCCTAGTAAGACAAAGGGAGGGATAGTGAGGCTGAATAGAATGGACGGTGGGTGGGTGGGCAGAGAGTGACAGAGTAAAAGCAGGGATAGTGAACGAATACTTCTGCTCAGTATTCACAAAAAAGGAGGTGGGGGAGGTGCCTAATCCAATTAACAGAAGCACTCTGGATAGGGCGGGTCGACCCCAGTCCTTTCACAGAAGAAAGGGATCTGAAAGAACTCCTAAAACTGAAGGTGGACAAAGCAATGGGGCCTGACAGGATTCACCCTATAATTCTAAAAGAATTAAGGGGAGAACTAGTGACACTACTGGCTACCCTTTTTAACAAATCATGGGAGGATGGTGTGGTACCTGAGGACTGCAGGAAGGTGGATGTGATACTCCTTTACAAAAGTGGGAGCAAGACAGAGGCAGGAAACTACAGACCTGTCAGTTTGACGTCTGTGGTAGGGAAAGTGATGGAATCACTTCTGAGGGAAAGAATTGTTGAGTACCTAGAGGCCAGCGGGGCACAGGACCGAAGGCAGCATGGGTTCACAGCAGGAAGGTCACGTCAGACAAATCTAATTGATTTCTTTGACTGGGTGACCAAAGTAGTAGACCAGGGAGGGTCTGTGGACATAGCCTACCTAGACTTTAGCAAGGCATTTGACACAGTCCCACACAAAAGATTAATAGTCAAATTAACCAGCCTGGGAGTGGGTCCCAGGATGGTAGCCTAGATAAAACATTGGCTGGACAACAGGACACAGAAGGTAATTGTAAATGGAGTCCACTCTGAAGAAGAGGGGTTACTAATGGGGTACCTGAGGGTTTAGTACTGGGTCAGTCCTTTTTAATGTCTTTATAAGTGACATTGCAGAGGACTGGAAGGAAAGGTATGCCTCTTTGCAGATGACACAAAGATCTGCAATAGGTTGATACACAAGGAGGCATGGAAAGGATGAGAAGGGACTTGGCAAGGTTGGAGGAATGCTCAGAAGTATGGCAGCTTGGATTCAATGCAAAGAAGAGAAAAATAATGCACCTGGGAAACAAAAACCCAGGGGAAGATTATACAATGGGGGGGCGGTAGTAACAACAACAAAAATTGAAAGGGACCTGGGGATAATCATATCATATGACCTTAAGGTAATCAAGTGTAACCCCAGGTGGCGCTATCCCAAGAGCTACTACCCCTCCCTGCCTAACTGCTAACAGGTTGAGGGGCCTAGGTTCAATGGCGGGTGCCTCCACCCAGAGGTCAGGGTTTGCAGTAGTTAGACTAACTTGGTCACAGCCCTCTGGGACACTGAGACCCCCTTTTCTTCCTACTAGTGGCCCACACAATACACCATAAGTATCTTCGTTATTTACACTTACCCCCAGGACTGGTCTGGTCAGCTTGACTCTGAGGACCCCCTGTAAAACAAGATGATGTACTATGGTAGCCACAGTAGAACACTTTAACATAAACGAATACCTCAGTCAGTGTAACTTTGCTGAAACAAACAGATTTGATTTATTTAAGGGGCTGTAACAAGGATAGGGGAAATCAGGTTAATTAGGCTAGATCATGAATAATCACAGTACTGTGCACATATTCAATGTCCCAAATGTCACTTTTGCTGGGTACCCAAGATGGTGAGGGACTAGTCAGGATCGGTGCAGCTGGTTGGGGCCCTGTGATGGAAAAACACTTGCACAATACCCATTTGTAATCTGGAGCTGGTTGGCTCAGTTCATGAAGAAAGAAAGGAAAAAGAAATCAGATGAAATACTTGCAATTGGATAGACAGATGGCAGGGAGCTACCCTGATTTGTACTCACAGATTCAATGCTGAAAGCTGGATGGGATGCAGATTGTCCTGGGTTGCCAGGTGAAACAGAATATCTGGCCCACCCCTTGTGGCAGGGCTCACTTGCAGTCACTGCAGGCAGATGCAGTCCAAGTGACGCTGGCTTTGACTTCCAGCTCACTGCACATTTTATATGTACACAGAACTCTACCAGGCAAGCAGCTGGTCACTTCCGAAGATTTAGGCTGGCTACAGAGGCATTCTTCTCTGACTCAAATTCGGATTCTGTTCAAACCCTGCTAGGGACTCACACTCCCAGCACAGCACACAGTTCACAACATGGGGAATTACTCAGAGCTCAATCCCCACAAGCACTAAGCACATTTATATGTAAAGGTCACTTACTGTACCAGACCACAGAGTCCTGACAGGCCGATCGCAATTCTGAACACTGTCGGTCTTCTTCAGGTTAAGTCCGGTCCCAAAATGTCTTTGGCTTCTTCTTTCACTCTGAAAGCTCAGATTCAGTCCGAACAATGCTTACTGACGGTTGCAGGCCAACTTTGTGGCCTCACACACGCTTCCCGTGTGAACTACTGCGCACAACAGCTGCACGACCACTCGGGGCCATTTCCCCCCTCAGCTTCCAACTTCAAAACGGTTCTCTTCTGCCCCAAACCTCAAGGCACTTCAGCATTTGCTTCCTCTTCAGAGTCGCTGTCCAAAAATCAAGGTTCCTCTTCGGAATCTCTGTCCGAAAATCAAGGTTCCTCTTCAGAATCTCTTCTCCACACTTGGTTGCCCATGATCTAGGCCACAACAACGGCTTTCCTTTTCACACATGTTCGGATACTTGGTCCAAGAAAACACAGTCCTTTTCTCTCCCTTCAGGAGAGCTGATGACAGGCAGGCCTTTTTCAGGCCTCCCGCCCGGTTCACGCGCTGCCCCATTGGTAGCAGCCCCACGAGCTGCTCACTCTTCCAGCTCCATGCTCAGACTGACTCTCTCAGCAGGCAGTCCTGGCATTTCCCCCAGGTCCAAAAGGTTTCAGTTGGCTGATCCTCCTTGTCAGTCACAACAGGCTCCCTCTATTGGCGAAGAAAGGAGCCACGGTCTAAACTACATTTCCCAGCGGCTGTCTTCATACAAGCCCCTTGAGGGTCTAAAGCTACCAACTTTCCAAGGCCTTAAACTTGGACAGGGTTCATCCTGACTATGCCCCCCACAGTGTCATTCCCACGGGCACCGCTGCAGACAACGCTGCACACAATCAATTAAATTGTGCTGCTTGCTCTGGCCATACTGCCCCACAGTAACACCGGTAGCAAACATCCAGATTAAAACAATACATTATTCTGCTGCAGCAAGTTCCAAATCATGATGTACAGAAAGTTCATGAGAAGCAAACCTGCATTAAATTGCGTTCAGACATTTGAGCTGCATGTATTGCTCCTCCTGACAGTCCCATCCCAACCTGGTTACACTCCCATCATTTGCTTAGCAAACTTCACTTCAGTGACTCCCACCACCACACCAGATTGTTTTCACACACTTCCCTGCAGCTGATCAGGTTCAGATACCTTAGTTCACTGCTGCCGGTCTCTTCTGCCTGGAGTCAGTCTCCGCAGCTGGCAGGCAGATGTCCACATGCACTTGTTTGCACTACCACCCAGTCTAACCTAACAGGAAGGAACATGCTTTACTGTGCTCCCGCTGACATGCTTGCAGTGCAACGGAGGTGTGGGGGTTGAAGTTACAAACTGTTGTCCAACTCGAGCAGAGCCACAGTGGTGCTGAAATAAATGTCACTCATGGATTAGCAGTCAGCAAAAAAAAAAGGGACAAAACTGGGACAAGTAAGCAAAAACCAGGACAAAAGTGACATTTTGCAAAACTTGTAGGGTCACTGGGACATGCTGCCTAAAATAGGGACTGTCCCGGGAAAATAGGGACTGTTGGTAGCTTTACTTGTGGCTGGCTCCACTTGAGAGTCCAAGTTCTGTTTTGCCAGCAGGCTCCATGTTAAGGAACCCCTCCCCATTGATTGGACCTCTTTAGCAGTTCAGATCCGAAATGGAGTGGCAAAACACAAGAAGTCCTAGCTGCAAGAAAGGCAGGTTAGACAAACTGTACTGTCATTATCACTCTAACAAATTACCAGCAGATAATTACATCTTTTGCAAAGGCTCCCCTGCTCATATAGCGACTGCAAAATGGAGCGATCTGTTTAGTGGCCCAGGCAGGACTCGAGCAAGGAAACACACAGTCCACCCAGTTCAAATTAATGATACTGTGGTTTGGCAGCTCTTAAAGCGACAGTACATGGAGGCATTAGGCACTCTTACTACATTATTTTTTCAATCAGCTGAAATACAGGACACCGGCCGGGCGGAGAGCATTTAGGCTCACCCAAAGAAGGCTTTTTAGTGACCCCCATTTGTAGAAGGGTTACACAAGCAATGTGAGAAGGCAGTAGGAAGGGCTGGGGGGATACTGGGATGTATAGGGAGAGGCATCACCAGTAGAAAACAGGAAGTTGTTCTCCCTCTGTACAGACAGTGGGGTGAGACCCTATCTGGAGTACTACATCCAGTTCTGGAGACCCCATCTCCGCAAGGACATAGACAGAATGGAGGCAGTCCAGAGGAGGGCAACTAAAATGGTACAGGGCCTGCAAGAGAAGCCATATGAGGAAAGACTAAAGGAGCTTAATATGTATACCCTTGAGGAAAGGAAGGAGAGGGGGGACATGATAGAAACTTTTAAGTACTTCAAGGGAATCAACAAAGTCCGAGAGGGTAGCATCTTTCAGAAAAAGGGTTGTGCAAGAACAAGGGGACACAATTTGAAGATAGAGGAGGGACAGCTCAGGGGCAATGTGAGGAAGTATTTTCTTCACAGAGAGGGTGGTGAATGCATGGAACAGCCTTCCTGAAGAGGTTGTGGGGTCTAAAACTGTGGGAGAATTCAAGGATGCATGGGACAGATATAAGGCAATTTTTGTGGGGGTTAGGAAGAAATAGGCTGTTGGTTAAATAGCATCTGCAGCTTATCTTGTAGGCAGGGAAATGGGCAGACTAGGTGGGCCAAGCGGTCCTTATATGCCATCAAAGTCTATGTTTCTATGCCTGCAAGAGCAGAGGAGTTACAAACATCCACATTTTTGATTGTTTTTTCACAAAGTTTTGTTAATATTTACATAGTAAAGTCTTGAATCCCTGTAACTTAAAAATCTCTTTTCCAATTCTCTCCATATTTAGATCATTCCATAAGCATTACAAAAAGGTTATCCATGCTAATTTACACAAGTCTAGCTCCAAAGATGCCTGAGTTATATGCAGATGAAATCTGTTCATGAAATTTCCTGAAAAAAAAATAAAATGACAGATTTTTAGCACATATAATTTTGAGATGATGCATCATATTGTCATGAAATCTGGCACATTGTTAGAACACCTGTCATCAAGAAATCTTGCCAAATTTAAGATCCCTGATCCAATAGACGGTTAAAGTATATGCAGATAAAGATGTTCATGAAATTTTCGCACAAACAATAAAATGACAATATTTGAGCACCTATAATTTTGATACTATCCTGACAAATTCCATGATATTTGACACATTCATGGCCATCAACCCAAAGAGTATATATTCCAAATTTAAGTGCTATAGCTTGAATGGTGGCTGTGTTATAACCAAATTACTAAATGTATAAAATTCAGTGAAATGCTGATGAAATTCCATGAAATTTCATGGAATTGTGTAAAATTTCATTAAAATTCCATGGATTTCAAATTTTCCCATTCTGTGCAGCTCTAGTGATTGGCCATTATCCTAAAGTCTCAGATTCGGTGTAGCCAAATCCAAGGTACTACGCTTGGTAAGAAAATACAGATGTAGGATTTACACACTCTCTGGGGCTTCTCTTGCCGCAGTGAAGGTGGGAAAGTAACTAGGGCTCATAATGGACAAGGGGCTCAAGCAAGATAGGCAGTAAAAAGCTGCTGCCAAAACGGCCAGTAGAATACTGGGTTGTATCAAAAGTGGGTGACCAGCAGGGCAGTTGAAGTAATCCTGCCACTTTACAAGGCCCTGATCAGGCACCACCACTACTGCTTGCAAAAAATGTTGAGAGTCAACAGGGAGCAACACAAGGCCCCCAAAATAATCAGGGGTATTGAGGACAAAAGTTCTAAAGGAGAGGCTGGTAGCTCTTAACATGTCCACATTGTAGAACAAGAAGCTAAGAGGGGGGATATAATGATAGTCTTCTGCATACTCAAGGGCATCCAGGTAATTAATCTGGTGTCCTCCAGTAGAATGCAGGTTCATGGGCTAATACTCGGGTAGGAGCATTTCTGGGACAATGTTAGAGGGTAGTTCTCCTACAGCATGGTAAACTTATGGAACAACTTAGCAGTGAAGACAGTGGATGTGAAGCCAGTACAGGCTTCTAAAGAAAGGATGGACATCCTTATAGTGTATGGGAGAGCTTTGTTGTTCACTGAATTCCATGAAAAGAAAGTTGTTGTACCACTGATGTGCCGTAATATTGCTGTTGTACCATCCTGAGTCACATCGATGGTTCAACAACATGGAACGTCCCTGCACATGTGCATTAGGCAACGCTCAGTTCCGTGTAAACAGCCGCGTGGAGGCAGATCTATTTCGATCATGGGTAAACGGCTGCAGCGGTGAGATCCTTTCAAAAAAAGACAGCAGTGCTGATGAAAGAACACAGTCCTAATGTTCAGCATAGGTGGGTAGAGTCATATTTAATTTAAAAACTTGAGTCTGTGACAGTGGGAGAACGTGGACCAAGCGGGGCTTCTTCTTGTCATGTTGGGAGGGGATGAACAACTACAATGCTCACTACGAGTGTGAGATAATCACAGCCACAATCAAGAAATGTTCAGCTGATGCCCATACACTATACTAACATACTAAAATGCCAGCAGAATAGGCTTAATGATATTTCGTGTCTGCTCAACTGGTCAGCCCCCACCCTGGGAGCTGACCTTGCTGCCCCCCCCTCGGGCTTCTCCCTTCCCAGTCCAGGGTATTCTCACTGCATTGGACTTAGCTTCCAGAACCCTTCCCCTCTACCTCTCCCACCCCCTCTTGAACCTCTTCACAGTCTGCCTCCACCTGGCCCCCGGGCAGCGCATTCCATTGTTCTATTACCCTCTCAGTGAAGTAACACCTCCTCCTTTCTCCCCTGAATCTCCCCTCTCCAGCTTCCACCCATGCCCTCTAGTAGCCCCCCTCCTACCTTTGAAGCACCCTGACTGTGCCTCCCCTATTTACCCCCTTCATGTACCTGAAGACCTCTCTCATGTCCCCCCGGTCCCTTCTCTCTTCCAATGTGTACATATTTAGCTCTTCGAGCCTCTCCCCATAGGTCCTTTCCCCCAAGCCCCAGATCATTTTGGTTGCCCTCCTCTGGACCCTCTCCAGGAGTTCAGTGTCCCACTTTAAGTGTGGCCTCCAAAACTGCATGCAGTACTTGAGGTGCAGCCTCAACAAGCAGTTATACAGAGGGAGTATCACTTCCCTCCTTCTGGAGGTGATCCACCTAGCGATGCATTCCAGCATCCTGTTGGCCTTGGCCGCTGCTCTCCTACAAGTCTCTGAGTTGTTCATCTTGACATCCACCACCACGCCCAGGTCCCTCTCAGCCATCGAGACTTGTAGCATCCCCGGGTGTACACTTGGCCCAGATTACTAGCTCCCAGGTGCAGTACCCTGCATTTCCCTGCATTGAACCTCAGTTTCCACTTTCTAGACCACCTTTCCAGAGCCTCCTGGTTCCCCTGTAGGGCCACCCTCCCCTCCTCCCCATCCACCACCGCCTCCAGCTTTGAGTTGTCCTCAAAGAGACTCATCTCACTCCTGATACCCTTCCTAATGTCAGAGATGTAGGCATTGAACAGGAGGAGCCCAGGGACCAATCCCTAAGGGACCCCACTAATAACCCTCCTTGGAGATGAGACTATCCCCCCAACCACGACCCTCTGGGTCCAGTCTTGGAGCCAGTTCCCTATCCATCTGATCATCTGGTTCCTCACCCCCATTTCCCCTAATTTATCCAACAGGCCACTATAAGGAACAGAGTCAAATGCCTTGCTGAAGTCAAGAAAGAGGATGTCCACCGGCCTTCCCAGTTCCAAGGCACTCATCACCCAATCAGAATTCCACAAGGTTTGTCTGACACGATTTCCCTGTGATGAAGCCATGCTGTCTATCGTCCAGGCACTCCAACGTTTCCAGTTCCCCCTCTGGCCCCTCCTTGACAATACCCTCCATCATCTTGCCCACCACCGATGTCAGGCTGATGGGCCTGTAGTTCCCTGCCACCTCCCTTGATGCACCCTTGTGGATAGGCACTATATGTGCCACTTTTCAGTCCTGGAGCACCCACCCTGTCCTCAGAGATGCTGAAAAGCTCTGTCAGGGGTTTCGCCAGGACATCAGCTAGTTCTCTCAGCACTCTGGGGTATAGCTTATCCAGCCCTGGTGCTTTCTCCATCTTAAGGGTCCTGAGGGCTTTCCTCACTGTACTGTGATTTCCACCTCTGCTTTCTCTTCCCCTGTTTGGACTTCCCCCCTCCTGCCAGTGATGGCCCCCCTCTCCTAGACTCTAATCGGTATGGGTCCCCTCCTCCATTTCACCATCTGCTCCCCGTGTAGGAGTGCAGCCCCCACTTTCCTTGGTTAAAACTGAGGCAAGTACTCGCTGAGTACCTCAACCTGCTCCCCAGGGTCATGTGCCCATCCCTCCCCATTTTAATCCTGCTAATCTGTCCCTTCACCCTTCTTTTTTCCCCAATGTATCTAAAGAACCCCTTGTTCTCTCTCCTAATTTCCCTGGCCAGGTTCTGCTCCTTCCTTGTCTTAGCCGCCCTCACCACCCTAGTGGCCCTTCTGGCCATCAGCTCGTTCTCCCCTCGATCCCTTTCACTCCTTGAGCACTTGAAATGCCCATAGGCTGCCTTCTTTTCCCTCACCACCTCCTGAACCTCCCGGGTCCACCAGCAGGGTTTTTGGGCCCTACCACATTAGCGTTTCACTCTTGCACAGGTGCTGGTTGCATCCTGCACCCCACTCCTGATGATTTCCCACCTACTGTCAGCGTCCATGTCCAGCCCTATCCCGTCCAAATGCTCCTTAAGGATCCTTCCCATTTCTTTGAAATCGGCCCCCCTGAAGTCAGTTACCTCTGTCTTTGTGCAGCCTTCTACCCCTCCGGAGTCCAGGCAGAACCAGACCATGGCATGTTCACTCCCCGCCAGGTCCCTACTCACGCCCCTAATCTTGTCACTGTCCATCAGGACCGTCCAATATCCATGCCTCCCAGTTGGCTCCCCCACCTGCTGGGTTAGGAATGCGTCCTGAAAGACATCCAACAACCTCTGTTCCCTGGCCACTGAGGATGTCATAGTCCCCCAGTCCATTCTTGGCATGTTTAAGTCACCCAACACCACCACCCTTCCCCTGCCCAATCTACAATGTCTCCCAACATCTGCTACCAGACTTTTCTCCGGTTCCTCCGCCAATGCAGGGGGTCTATACATCACTCCTATTTTTACTCTCTTCCCCCCCTTGTTATCAAGGTGACCCAAATTGCCTCCACAGTCCCCTTCACCTCCCCACTCCTCCTATGCCAATGCAGTTATTAACTATCAATGCTACCCTCCCCTTCCCTCCCCCCCATCCTTCCATAACATAGTGTAACCCTCCAGGTTCAGGTCCCAGTCATGCCCTGTGGTGGCGCAGGTCTCAGTGACAGCTGCCACATCCACCTCTCCCTCAGCTAGCATCGCCTGGAGCACAGGCATTTTATTGCCCAAGCTCCTGGCATTCAGCAGGACCACCCTCCACCCCTTCCCTATACTCCCATTTTCCCTGCTCGCGTTCCCATGGGTCCTCTGTCTCCCCCTGTCTGCACCTTACCAGTTGGCTTTTTCACACATTTCTCCAGCTCCCTAGGGGGGTGGAGACAGAGTCCCTCCTTTATCAGATCCCACTCGACAGCCCCTTCTCCCATCCTTCCCCCCTTCACAAGTTTAAACCCCACCTTTCACCAACAAACTCCTCTATTTTCAGCTTAAGGATTTCCTTCCCCTCCAAATTGAGATGGAGCCTATTCCTAGCATACAGACCCTTATCCTCCCAGATCTCCCCCCAATCCCCCATCAGCCCATACCCCCTGGCCCCACATCACTTCCTGAGCCACTGATTTATCTCCCTAATCTTCTTCTAGTTTTCCCCACTTGCCCTCGACACCGGCAGGATTTCTGAGAAGGAAATTGCGCATCCTATGTCATGATAAACCCTGGCTAGCTCCCTGAACCTTGCCTGTATCTCCAGTTCACTATGACCCTCAATGTCATTGGTACCCAAGTGGACTAGTATGTCCGGGGAACCTCCACAATCCTTTGGCAGTTAAGATACCTCATGCTTGGCCCTGTGCTCCGTTAGTCCAGGGAAGCATTTTGTTCTAATGGGCAGGCTTCCCCTTCCCTATCCCATTTGATACCCCTGACCATGGAATCACCCAATAGGAGCACTCTAACCACCCCCTTTCCTCCATTTCCCCCCTTCCATGTCCCTCCTTATCCTTTCTACTGGCCTCTCCCATCTGGCTCCTTGCTCCTCCCCTATCTGGGTGCCACCTGCCACCCTCTCTTATTGACCATGGCCACCCCTCCCTCTGATCCTATGCCTCGTCTCCTCCTGAGTATCCTTCTGTGCACTGCTACCCTCCCCGTCATTGCTCATGATTGGTCCTTCCTCATCTGCTAAACTAGTCTGGCTCATCCTCCCTTCCTTCCCATCTCCATTCGGCCCCTCCTTGCCTGTCGTTCCCCCCCGACCCAAACCTTCAGCTCCCTTTACTGCATCCTCCCTGTACTTCTGGTCCTTCCCCTTGCCCTTTCCTCCCAACTGGTCCTTCTCCTTGCACTTTCCTCCCTATACCCCGTCCTCCTCATCCTGCTCTGATCCCCTTCCCCCCATTCTCCTGCATTCCATGTTTCCCCCTATTGTTTCTGATTTCCAGCCCTGCCTCCTGTCCCCCACTCCCTTTCCATCTCTAACCATCCCTGTCATGTCTACATCACCCCCCAGCAATCCCCTTCTCCTCAAGCAGAAGTAGATGATTGAAGTGGTTACTGAGCTTAAGGCCTGACCCACCTCCCCACATTGCTTCCTTCTGTCCGGCCCTAGTCATCTGCCTACTTCCTTCGGAGTGTCCTCCTCCTATTGGCCCCCCTCTGCAAGGATCCCCAGATACCCGCCTGTTTCCTTGGTAGTGTCTTCCTTTTGGGCCCCCTCTGTCAGGGTTGCTGTGTGACCCCAGAGTACTCTCCTGCACTCCTTTCCCTATGCCCCCGCCCCTAGTGCTTAGTGCAACCCCATGGGAGAGTCCCTGCACTTTTCTCCACCCATACCTGCCTTCCATCTGTCTTCTAATACCCTCAACCTCCTCCCTGAGCTGTGCTAGCTGGCAGCACACTGGACAACCACTGAACTTCCAAGCCCAGTCCAGTATCATGGCCGCCCCACACCCTGTGCACCCCACCACCCTCCCAAAGATGCCTGCCCTAATGACGTGTGGTCCCATTCCTCTCCAAGTAGGTTTCCCTGGGTGAACCACCAGGTTCCCCACTGGTCCAAGATACACATTTACACACTAAACATGTCACCCACCAATCCTACAGTCCCACAGTAAACAGGTACCCCCGTTACTAGGTACAGTACTTCACAGTAATAATTTCACTATAAACAGAGTTACAGGACTTAGGTTAGGCTTAAACTAGAGGCTGAAGAGGGTGCCCCCCCCCCCTTTTCCAGCAATGAGCTTAACACCAGATGTTCTTTTTTTCCTCCTCAAAGACCTTCTCCAGACAGTCTTTTTTTTTTGGGGGGGTGTAAAGTGCACAGCTCCTTCCCGCTTGTTTGCAATCTTCCAATGTGATCCTTCCTGATTTCTTGCTCCACCCCAGGCACTTAATAGGGTCAGGCCGGTGGTGTGGGATGAAACATCCGGTGCCCTGACCCGCTCCGTGCAGCCGGGATGGCTCCCCCAATCTGCTGCTGTCCCCCCCACGCCCTGGCCCACTCCATGCGGCCGGGAATCGAACAAACAACTCCAGTGTAGTGTAACTATCTTGAATTCATCTTTTTTAAAATGTTTGTTCAGAAACCTGCAACAATAACTATCAGTAATGATCCGCACTGTCCATTGACAGAGATGAGCTTTAATCCGTAACTTTCTGGATTAAAGTCCTAACGAAACCGAAATTGACTATCTGTCTCGGGGACCCGCTTCTCAATTTAGAGCGTGTGCTACACTGAACATAAATTTACTCACATCCATTCACATGGACTGTATTCTTCTACGTTCACTGAGTCTAAACATCGCCTCAGCTTTGACTATCTTAGTGACTGACTAAAGACAGTGGAATGTGTATAGAAAGATAAACTTTTTTCCCCACTATACAAGACAATGTATGGGCATCAGTTAACAACATCACTGAATTCACTTCTCGAGGTTACCAGGCAACAGTAAACCTCTCAAGCATCGCTCTCAAGGTTTGCATCCGGCCATGGAGGTTGTGAGGGGTGCAGACAGTTGCCCCCCCCCACCACCCTGAAAACAACCATCGCAGATACCTGCTCCTCGTAGCTCCCATAGGATCCAGCGAGGGTCCGGCCACGGAGGTCATGAGGGCTGCAGACAGTCACCCTCCCCCCCAAAAAACAACCATTGCAGATACCTGCTCCTTGTAGCTCCCATAGGATCCAGCGAGGGTCTGGCCATGGAGGTCGTGAGGGCTGCAGACAGTTGCCATCCCCCACCCCCCAAAAAACAACCATCACAGATACCGGATCCTCATAGCTCCCGTAGGATCCAGTGAGGGTCCGACCACAGAGACCACGAGGTGCAGACAGTAGCCCTTCCCCACCCCACCCGCAAACAACCATTGCAGATACCTGCACCGTAGCTCCTCATAGGATCCAGCTGGGTCCGCCATGGAGGTCATGAGGGCTGCAGATAGTGCCCTCCCCACCCCGAAAACAACCATGGCAGATACCTGCTCCTCATAGCTCCCATAGAATCCAGTGAGGGTCCGGCCACACAGTTCATGAGTGCTGCAGACAGTCGCCATCCCCCACCCCCCGAAAACAACCATCGCAGGTATGGCATGCACACCAGAGAATGCCAGGTCAAAACCTCGTCGGACAGCCATAGTTCTAACAGCATTACTTATTCCATACCTGAAGAGAGCCGTTGGAACATTTTTTGGCACCAAAATACTTTCAAACTGGACTTAAGTTTCTGACTGGTGCCTTAATTTAATAGTTGTCAGCAGAGCAGTTCAGATAGTAATTTTAAGTCTTCAGCTCTGCCTGAAAGGGATTTTCACCAGCTTTGCTAGGGTACTTTAAATGAAATTTAATTTTCTCCATCTGGGTCTTGCTCGAACGTGCTTCTAAGTGGATAGCTTTGGCAGGGCAGAGCATTTGTATTCTATTTTAATTATTTTTTTTTTTTCTCATGTGCTGCTCAGGTTTCACATAGAATTGCCTTAAAAGACAAAAGCCTGAAGGGAGATATTGTAACTAACTTAACTGTGTTAATTTCCTGGTATGCCACTCAGGGGTTAGCCCAGCTAGGCCACAGAAGTACAGCAGGCCCTATCCTTCAGTCTGCTTCCTCTCCCCCTTGGTCTTCCTCTGCTCTATAAATATCACACTTGCGTCTCCTGTTTTCACAGATACCTGCTCCTCATAAGAGAACGCCAGGTTGAAACCTTGTAGAACAGCCATAGTTTGTCCCCGACGACATGTGGCATCGGCTCCCCACCTCCCCCGCCACCACCCTTGGCGAGCACAGTCTTTTATAGGGGTGCTGAACCAATCAGCCCATTTCTCCATTAGCAGCCTATCCCAGTTTGCCACTAGAAGCAGCTCAGCTTTTCCTCCTGCTGAATTTTCACCTGATTTCCTGCTTTACTTATATTACTATGCTCCTGCTGCTCCTAACTCTGACTGCGCGGCTGTTCCCAGTGCTGATCCTCCCCCCCTCAATTTTCCCAGAGTAACAACCTCCCTATGCCCCTGACATCTGTTTGTCCACTTTGCAGCTCTCCCTTCATGTCCATCTAGCATCTCCGTTGAGGCTCTTTTGTCTAGGTAACCTCTATGCTCTGATACAATCCTCCTCTCTGGAAGGTGCCAACTTCCTGCTCACCTTCACTACGATCATCAGCTATGACCACTGTCCCAGACACACCCTCTGTTTTCCTCTCAGCCCCCGCCTGCCACCTCTCCCAGAACCTCAGACCCCCTTCCCCTTTCCACTACCTCTCTTCCTGGCTACCCCCACATACTTACCCTCCCCATTCCAACATACTCAAGCACTCATGGGTCCCTCACGTGCAAATCTCACTACATCAAAAAGATGGCCTTGCATTCATTCCTCATGTCCCCCCTTCTTCTCCTCCTTATGTCAGGCAATATCCACCCTAACCCGGGCCCAATCGCTACCTCCACACCCATGCACCACCCTGCCACCGGACTATGTATTGCCACCATTACTGTCTGCAGCTTATTAAAAAAGTGGGATTCCTACCAGGGATGGGTCCTACAACATCATCTGGATGTCAATGAAGTGGGTGAAACCTAGCTTTCCCCTCCTATCTCAGACTCAACGGTAACTCCCTGGGTACAACCTCTACTGGGCTGTGTAGGGGTAAAGAGGAGGCTGTGCCATATATGTTAAGGATACTCTGCATGGTCCAAATACTCCCCCGCTGATACCTGGACCTCAAGCCCTTACACTCAAATTACCCTGGGACACTCTCAAACCCCCCTTTCTCATCACAGTGGTATGCATTCCCCCCAGGAATCAGAATGTAGCCTTCCACTCTGTCTTGTCCTACCTCACCACCCTCCCATTACAAAATGAAATAATTGCACTAGGGGATTTCAATATCAACTGGCTAACTAGGACCGCCGCCCCGCTCATCGACGCTGCAACTGCCCAAGACCTGACACAGGTAGTCCCCACCCCCACATGCCTGAACCAATGCACCGGGTCTTCCTCCCTGCTGGACCTGGCCTTTACCAACTGCCCCCACAAGATCACTAGCACTACCGTGCTACCAAATGCTCTTAGTGACCATTCCCCAGTACTTTGCTCCTGGTCCTGCAAAGCTTCAAAGAACCCTCCCAAAATAATACTACAATGCAAACTTGGACCTGGCAAACTTGCTCTCCTGAAATCTCACCTCCATTCGCTGGACTGGTCCCTCATAATGAATACCCTCAACCCTGACCGTGCCCTCGACCTATTCATTCATACCTTCAGTGCTATCTGTGACTCTTTTGTCCCACTCACTAAAAGGGTGGTCAAAGGCAACCCTGCGCCCTGGATCACTGGCCACCTACTGATACTGATGCGGCCCCAAGACTCACTATGGCACCTCTCCAATGAGACCAGCCTGACATCTGATAGACAAAGATACAGAGACGCCCGGAACAAATGCACCTGGATCCTACGTCAAGCAAAGGCAGAGTATTACAAATCCTCCCTAACCTCTGCCTGGGGCTCAGGGTGCAAGTTCTGGAAAAATATAAAGGATATCTGTGGCAAGGATCATAATCCTCCCCCTTATCAGATAGTGGTCGGCGGGTGCCTGTCTTCTGACCCTTCTCATACTGCCACAGCATTTAACAATGCTTTCACTAATCTCAGCCATATCCTCCCTCCTAACTTCTTCGACCCACCCTCTCCCTCCTACCCCGACCCCTCCTGCAGTCTCTCCTTTCCACCTTCGATGCGTCTCCCCCACATCTGCCAAATCTTACCTAGAAAAAACCCTAAGCCACACCAATTACAGTAGTGACTCCTTAGACCTGAGGATCCTCCGGCTCACTCTACATGAGGTTCCCCACCCTCTCACCCACATTCTCAACTGTTCCCTCTGCCAAGAGAAATTCCCCTCCCGGTGGAAATCTGCCTCCATTACTCCCATATTTAAATGTGGAGACCGTACCTCCATCAACAACTATCGCCCCATCTCTATCCTCCTCCCAATTGAAGGCGCTTGAACGTATTGTCTCTGACCAGCTCACTGACCACCTTAACAATCATGACCTACTCTGTAAACAGCAACATGGCTTTTGCAAAGGGCACAGTACCACAACAGCCCTCCTGGAGTTCACCACACATGTCCACTCCACCTTAGACAGAGGCCACATCATGGATGCGGTCTTTGTAGACCTCTCTAAGGCATCTGACACTGTCAACCACTCCCTCCTACTAAACACACTCTCCAACACCGGTTTCCTCTCAGGACACCCTCGGTTGGTTCACTGACTATCTGTCAGACCAGTGCCAACAGATCAAAATTGGTACCACCGTATCTAGCAGAATACCAGTCCACTCCGCTGTTCCGCAGGAGTCCATCCTCGGCCCTCTCCTTTTCAGTCTCTTCCTTAACTCCCTCCCTTCATCCTGCTCTGGCAATCTATTAATGTATGCAGACAATGAGGTCTTATATTCCTCCAATCCAAACCCCACTCAATTCCACAATTCCCTCCAGTCCTCCTCCTCCTCCTCCTCTGATGCCGAAAAATGGTTCTCTATGCATCGTCTTATTCTAAACTACAAAATGACAAAAGTCATGTTCTTCTCATACTCTCTGAACTCCCAGAAGGAGCTCTGCTCCCAAATTCTAACTGCCAATCGGATCCCCCTCGAGCAAGTGGATACCTTTAAATATCTGGGCATCACCCTAGACCCTTCCCTTAACTTCCACCAGCACATCCATCATCTGTCCACCACCCTTAATGTCCAACTCAGAATTCTCTATTGCTTCAAACACTGTCTTACTCCTGAAGCTCTTTGGCTTGCTGTCTCCTCCTCTGTCCTCACTCTCCTTGACTATGATATTCTTATCTATGGAGCTGCAAACACCTCAGCCCTAGGCAGACTCCATCTCTCCTTGAACAAAGCATGCCACCTCATCCTCAGCTGTGATTGGCCCATACATGCTTACTATATAATTCCATCAACTGGCTGAACCTCGACAATAGAATCTGGTTCCACACATGCCTTATGGCCAGAAAGATTGCCCTGGGACTCTCCCCATCTGGCCTCACCTCTATAATCCAACTGGCCCTGACTCCTAGAAACACCCATAGCTTAAGCAAGCAGCTCCTATCAGTCCCCAGGTGCCGAACCTCCCAATTCCAAAGGTCCTTCAGCTACAGGACCCCCTCCTGTTTGAACAGCCTGCCCAGTGCACACACTAACGAAAACTGAAATTGGTCCCTTCAAAACTCTTCTCAGAGACATCTCCAGTCCTCTAACCCCTGCAACTGTCTCTCAGTCCCTCCCTGTCCTCTCCCTCCCTGACAAGGGCCTCTGGCCACTTCCTCCCTCCCTCCCTCCCCCTTTTTCTTGCACCTACCACAGTTGCCTGTTCAACTCTAAATCTAGAGCCTATAAACTAAGCTACATAGACCTATCCTAATATGCCTTAGGATCTGACTGTTAGCCTTTTATTGTACTCCCTGTAATAAGCCTGTCTGAATCCTGTTTTTGAATTTGTGATCACTGTTGTAATGTTCTACTTTATGTGACGTGGAGCCTTTGTAAATGAGTCTTGGACTCGAAGGTATTTTCCGAATATGCAATAAAATAAAATAAAAAAAATAAAAAAAACCTCTCGAAGTGAATACAGCGTTATTGTTAACTGATGCCCATACATTATCCTCTATATCAATGGAACCACTGGTTACCATGGATAATTGAGTGTGGGGAAGAATCCATATAAATTACTACAGTATGTGATTTTGCACTATACTTCTTTAGCCCTGCTTATGAAGTGAGAGAGGAGTTTCCATGAAGGACCTAATGTCCCTTTGAACCTTAAATCACTATCTTACTATCAAGAAAAAAGGGACTGGCTATATGGATAGCAGTTTTTGTATTTCTGTATAGAACTGAGTAAGGTTGCAGCAGTTGATGTATTTCATGTAACCTTTGTAGCCAAAGCACAAGAAGGATGTTGAAGGACTCAGAGTTGACATCTTGAAACAAAGCACAGCCAGGTTTGAAGGGACTTAGTTATGAGGAGAGACAAGGTAAGTTTCGCATGTTTACCCTGTAGAAGAGAAGGTTAGATGTTGACATGACTGCAGGTATGAAAATACATACACAGCACCAGTTGTGCTCAACACAACACTGCCCCCAAACAACACATAGGAGCCTCACCTCCCAGTAAGGCAATAGGTCCATAAAGAAAAAAATGCAAGTCCCAAACTTTGGGGAGGGAAAGGATCATAATTCGGTCCTATTGACTGATTTAATTTATTTTCAAAGGTTTCATCAGGAAACGCACACTGAACTAATGACTGCTCCTTTACAGATGTACAGATGAGGGGAGTGGAGGTGGAATATGTTAAAAGTTAAACAATGTGCACTGATAGGACAGCAAATATGCATAGCAGATACAATCAGTAGATAAGTCAGACAAAAACATTGAAGCATACGTTATCACTAATCAAATGTATAGATGGATTGAGTAATAGATTTGATACAAACCATGTGCAAAAACCAGATGAGTTGTGCCTGTAGGGTGATTGAAGGATGTGAGGGTGACATGTCACAGCTCAGTCAAGGGCAGTTAGAAAACTTACAAGAGTGAGTAGAGATGTCTTAAAGAAGGGAATTGAGGGAAAAAAGGGAGGAGACAGAATGGACAGCAGGAGGAATGGAAGACCAGAGCTTAGGGAATCAGAAGGAGAAAGCAGGTTGGCCTGCAGAAGATTTCATGTATGGAAGGGTAAGGAATCTAAGGTCAAAGTTACGGAAACAGTAAGTACAAGAAGAGGGGGATGAAAGGAAAGAGATAAGGTAGGAGGGAGGGAGCCAAGTTGGAATTTGGAAATACAGTGCAGCCAATGTAAGTGCAGATTGCAAAAGTGCACATTCCGCTTAAGCACACACTTTTGCAGTACTTTATCCCATTTGTTCCCTATACCCATCATCTTAAATTTTCCTGTTAAGTGCAGTGCACTTAGATCGGTGCACATTTCAGTTTATTGCACATTTTTTTCAGCACACTTCCCATGCTAAAAGAAGTTTTGTGGCTCACTTGAGTGCACATTTCCAAGTTTCTTTTTCATAATCTGTGTAATCTTCCCTTTAATTAAAGACCTATGAGACTGAAAGGTAGGCTGTCCTATCTTACTTTTTTAGGAAATGTTGTAGGAAGGCAGGATCTGCATCAACAACGACATCAGCAGAGGCTACTGAATCGCCTGAAGTTGAGAGTGCTGACAAGCAACTAGCTATCCCCCTGCTACTAGTGGGCATGTAGCCAAGCGACTTTACAGCATACACAGTATGGACAAAAATATCCCCACTATTGGACCCATATATGAAGTTAAAATCTGTGATGAGATAAAGGACGAAACATCCCTTACTTGGGTTAGTGTGATATAGTATTATAGGTATTGAGGTTTGATTTGCTGGTGACAAAATGGAGTTCACAAACACATTGAAACCACTAAAAAGACTTATTACAAATTTAAGTATCATGCCTTTACTGTATAATATTCAAACTGCAAGCAATGAAAACTGAAAATTTGGTTAAGTGCACAGCTCACTTAAGTGCACAAAATGTTCTTATCCCGAGAGTGTGCACTCAAACTGGCTCTACTGTAAAGGAAGCACAGGGGGAGAGAGAGAGATGCCTGACTTTGAGGGAGGGGAGTGAAAGAGAGGTATAAAGGGAACAGAGGTGGGTATGAGGGGGGCATTCAAGAACAAGTGACAAAAAGAGTGAAAGTGGGAGCCAAAGAGCCTGCCACCCAGTCCCCCTACATTATGACATGCTAGCCCTGCCCTGTACTCAGAGACTTTGTGGGCTCATTACAATAGTTCAGCAGTGTCTTTAATTTGAAACAGCCAGACATATGAATTGTTTTTTAAAGTATCTGAAATACTGTCCCATTAATGTCTATGGAGCATACTACCCACTGTAAAGTGGCATTACTGGGAAGAAATAGAATGCCCAGATCCATGGAGTCAAATCATGATTCCTTCCTTACCCAGAATAATGGTACTTGAACATCTTTCCTTATGGACCTAATGCTTCATACAGGGAAGTGAGGATCCTGTATGTGAATATTTCAGTAGAACCTGGTGCTCTCTTTGAGGGATTCAGAAATGAATACTATGGTAGATAACTTCAATTGTTGCTGAGCAGTATAACAAAAATATTTTTTTTTTTCTGAAGGCTTTCTCCAATTCAATGTTTATTTGAAAGAAATATTTTCAGAATAGGGCCCTAGGGCACAAATTAAGAGTTATGGGTGGGATAATAATGGGGAATGTGAAAAAGCACTTATTCATAAATCTTTGGAACAGACTGCCTGAGGAGGCTGGGGATTCAGACAGTATTCTCATTATAAAGAGAAACTGGTTCTGTATCTAACAGAGAATAATATTTCAGATTGCATAGTATGATACTGAGGAGGTGACAGGTCATGTTGGACTACCTTGCAAGACTTTAGTAAATGGCTTAGGAGGCAGGATATGACTCTTGAGCTGTGGGTTCCCAGCTATGTTAAGCACGGGTGGATTTTTCCTCTCCTCAGTACCAAAGCCCAAACAACCAAATACAATGCACACAACTCCATAGGCATGTCTTAAATTGCTTCTGTCTTCATTAAATGTACAGTACAATGCAACTGCCATGACGGCAGGAGACTAACTTGATGGACCACTGGTCTTTCTTGTCCTTCATTTCCAATGTTCCTAAGATACAAAGCAGCAGCACACACCTCTGGTAATAACATCCCCCTTAAGGGGTGGCTGGCTCCCTCTCCCTGGGCTAAGACACAGATATGGCACACTGATGAGTCCAAATGAGGACGAAACACATGTATGTGTCTGCTGTTCTTAGCCTTTGCTGATTGCACTGTAAGGCCTTCTGGCACCATGCAATTCTGCTTAAAGTAGAGCCAGTCCAAATTCTCTCATGGGGATTTGCATATGTTTCCCATGATGCTTTGCATTATTGGGATATGTGCAATTGTGTCACCTCTGGTGTATATGTATATTGTTGTTCACTGACCCTTGACCCTATGTAACCTCCAGGGTCGTGCCTGAAATTGGGCTTTAATTGTCTAATGCACTTACCTGGTCAATAAAAAATTAACTAAATAAAATAAAATGAAATCAAAAAAAAAATGAAAAAAATATATACACACACATGCTGGAAGTATAGCGTAGTTGTTAGAGTAATGAGCTGTGAATGAGGTTGGAACATCCAGCAAAATCTGGGTTTGATTCCCACAACCTTTGCTTGTGTACTGTGTGACTCTGAGCAAGCCACTTAACCACCCAGTGCTCCCAGGTCACCCCTGAAAACAGGCACTTGTGCCTAGTGGGCCTTACCCAGTAACCAAAAGAATAAAAAAAATATATGACCTACTGAATGGAAATTTTCTAATTGAGCATAATAAAGAAACATCTTAGCATGCAACGCATGTAAAAAGAAGAGGCATGTGAGCACACAAGCTGAGAAGTATTTATTTATTAAGGAATTTTGGCTAGCAACAGCACTCTAAACCATAACTTCTTTCCAGGTGTGACCTGGGAGTAAGGGGTACACATTACAAAAATATTGATTAGACAACTACAAAGGCATTCAAATTAGGTTATAATATACAGAAACAAATTAGGCACTGTACAGAAATGCAAACAGGGCAGTATACAGCAGTATAAATTAGGTAATGTATAGAACATAAAGGCACCCAAGGGAAAAAGTGCAAAAAGATATAACAGTGCAATATTCAAATTAGTGGCAGAGTGAAAAAGAAAAACGGGACAAGAATTCATTTGTAGCACTTTTCAAGGGAATTAGCGGAAGGGGAGATATCAGTCATCATGCTAACCTGTACCATTTAACCATGAACGAATTACTTCTAGTGCTTGTCTCCTCCTTGGTCCGGGTCTGTCATCATGTTTTCATGTAACACCTTGATGCCTCTGTCCTCCCTTTGGTACTGGTCTATCTTCCCACTTTCTCCAGCCTTCTTTTCACAACTCTATACTGCACTCATCCACAATCTACACACAGTCATACTATAAAAGTCCTAACTCCCTTTCCCTCTCCCTGCAGGCCCCCACTGCCGCATCAGTTCTACTGATCTATCCTTGGGACTTCACTTCTCACAATGTTTATCCTTCACTTACATATTACATACCGCTCCTGGTACCCCATCTGCCATTAGTTGGTGGTTCTCCAAGCCATTTTCATGGCTAGTACTAGTGACTGCCCCTGGTAAATTATCTAACTGGTACTTCTAAACAGAGAACATGGTTTATCTACAGTTGCATGATTCAATGGTGGACCTGCCCCCTTGTATTTGAATCCTCCTCTGTTATGGCTTGCCTTGTCTTCTTTTTATCATTTGACTCCCCTATTACTGCACCATTGTGTTTGTGTTTATATACTTATTTACATGTATTTATATGTTTTTATGATGGATGTTACCTGACCCTGTTCTAACCAGGTCCATCTTATAAAAGAGCTCTGCTCAATGATGTTCGCCTGGATAAATAAAGATTTTGATAGACTGACTGATTGATTGATACGCTGTTGGTTAACTAGAATCTATAGCTTATCCGGTAGGTAGGGAAATGGGCAGACTAGGTGGGCCAAGTGGTCCTTATCTGCCATCAAAGTCTATGTTTCGATGTTTCTATGGATAGGCCGCACTTGAGTGGGGAGAGGAAGAGGGTATTAAAGCAAAAGTTAGAGAGGTATATAGCGACAAAGGTGGATTTAAACTAGGTAGGCGGTGGCGAGGGGACAGCTGGTAGGTGGGGATCCTAAAGAGAGGAGCCAAACGAGCTTACCACCCAAGCTAGCAGGGAAGGATTTGTGGAATTTGCACAGGGGGAGAATAGGAGGGAGGAGAAGCATGGAAAGGAAGGGAAGGGGACAGGATGGAGGGTGGTCTCACTGAATGTGAGAAGCTTAGATAACAAATCAGCTTAGTTACAGGTTCTCTTGGCAGTGAGGAGGGTGGATTTTGCAGCCATCACGGAAATGTGGGCCACCAAGTACCGGGACTGAGATCTGGCAATCCCAGGGTATAAACTGTACAGGAAGGACCATGGGGTGGGGAGGGTGGGGTGGCAATCTATGTGAGGGCAGGATCAAATGTACAAGGGAAGAGGGGGAGAAAAGGAGAATGGAGGTAATTTGGATGCAGCTCCTGGCCTCCAAGGGTAGGAAGCTGAGGTTCAGGGTGATGTACAGGTTGCCATCTCAGACAGAGGAGCTAGACAGGGAATTAGCAGAACAAAACAGGAGGGTATGTAGGAAGGGGAAAGTGGTCATCGTAGGGGACTTCAATCTGCCGGGGGTTGACTGGAGCACTCCAGTCATCTCCAGTGCTGGGGAGCAGGTGCTGATGGACGTGATCCAGGAGGGACTTCTGACACAGCTGGTCACTGGACCTACTAGGCTAAGTAACACATTAGATATGGTACTGTCGAATGGTGACGCAGTGATGGTAATAAGGGTGCAGGACCCACTAGCTAATAGTGATCACCAAACGGTGTGGTTTACTATCATGATGAGCAGGGAGTCAGGGGGCTCACTAACAAAGGTGGTGGACTTCAGGAGGGTGGACTTCAGGAGGATGCAGGAGATACTGAAAGGGAAACTTGAGTGCAGAGAGTCAGGGATGGAAGTGAAGCAGAAATAGGATATTATTAAACAGGTGATTACAGAGGTGATGGAAGCTTACACCAACTTATAGAGTAAGAGGATCAGAGCAAGGAAACCATGCTGGTTGAACAGCGAGGTGATGGAGGGGTAAGAGCAAAGAGAGTTGCTTACCAGAGGTTCAGAAAGATGTGGAAGGAGGAGGACAGGGAAACATTTGCAAGATGGTCCAAGGAAGTGACCAAGAGGGTGAGGGAAGCTAAGGCCTCAAGGGAGCTAAGGTCAGCACAGAGAATTAAGGGGGGGAGAAAGACTTTTTCAGATATGTCAGAGAGAAAAGGAAGTGCAGGGATAACAAAGTGAGGATAAAGAAGGGTGGGGAGTGGGCAGAAAAGGGAGAGGAACAAGCAGAAGCACTAAATGAATACTTTTGCTCAGTGTTCATGCTGAGAAGGGGGACCACTACCACCTTGGACTAGGAGGGTGGGGGGGGAGAGGTGACGGATGGAAAGATTGAGGGAAATAGAGTATTAGAGGGACTGAGGCTGATAAAAGTGGACAAGACACCAGGGCTAGATGGTATCCACCCCAGGGTACTGAGGGAGATGGTGGAGGTGCTGGCAGAACCACTGGCAGATCTGTTCAGCACCTCTCTGGATATGGGATGTGTGCCTCAGAACTGGAGGATGACCCATGTGGTGCCGATACACAAGAGCGGCCCATGGGATGAACCAGGCAATTATCAGTCAGTCGGTCTCACTTCCACAGTAGGCAAGCTTATGGAGACGATAGTGAAGGAGAGGTTGGTATCATTTCTAGAGGACAATTACCTCCAGGATGTGAGGCAGCATGTGTTGATATCGGGAAAGTCCTGTCAAACTAACCTAATACAATATTATGACTGGGTAACAAGAGAGCTGGATGGGGCCATGCAGTGGATGTTCTCTACTTGGATTTTAGCAAAGTGTTTGATTCAGTACCTCATGGGCGGCTTGGGAGGAAGCTAACTGGTGTGAGAATGGGGGCAAAGATGGCAAACTGGATTACAAACTGGCTGCATAGAAGGCTACAACAGGTGGTGGTGGGGGAATTCTCAACTCCTAGATCAGTGACGAGTGGGGTGCCACAGGGCTCGGTGCTGGGCCCAGTGCTATTTCGGCTCTTCATCTCAGACATCACACACAGAGTGGTGAGCAGGGTAAGTCTCTTCACAGACGATACCAAAATGGGTGCCATAGTGGATGAGAAGAACGAATGGAGGAAACTACAGGGGGACCTAACAAACTGGAGGAGTGGTCAGAGAGGTGGCAGCTGGGGTTCAATGTGAAGAAGTGTAAGATTTTGCACTTCGGGGCAAAGAACCCAAGGAGAAAATACTGGTTAGGGGGGTGAAGCTGGGGATCACTGAGGAGGAGAAGGACCTAAGGGTGATGGTGACAGGCAGCATGAACAATTCTGCCCAATGCAGGAAAGCGTCAGCGAAGGCAAACAGTATGTTGGGGTGCATAGTGAGGAGGTTCTCATTCAGGCAGAGGGAGGTGATCTTGCCCCCTCTACAGGTCACTGGTCAGGCTGCACTTGGAGTACTGTGTGCAGTTCTGGAGGCCATACCTGAGGAGGGATATCAAGCTACTGGAGGGAGTGCAGCAGAGGGCAACGAGGATGATACAGGGAATGGAGGGGAGAGACTACGTGAATAGGCTGGGGGAACTGAATATGCACACCCTGGAGGAGAGAAGGGGTGAGGGGACATGATTTAAACTTTCAAGTATCTGAGGAGGATAAACAAGGATGATGCTGACGGGATTTTTAAACTGAGGAAGGGAAGGGATACTAAAGGGCACGGGCTAAGAATAGAGGGGGGAAGATTTAGGAGTGAGATGAAGAGGCATTACTTCACATAGAGAGTGGTGCTGAAGTGGAATGCCCTACCAGAGAGGATGACATCATGCAAAACTGTGCATGGCTTTAAAAGGGCATGGGACAGAAAACAGGGGAGAGTACGGGTGAGTGAGGCTGAGAACGGCCCAGGGAGGACAAAAGGGGAGGGGGTGGGGCAGCTGCAACTTAGGGGCACTAGCTGCACATTCAAGCAGACTTTGATAGACCAGAAGCTCTGTTTCTGCTGGCACATTCGTATGTTCGCATAGTCAAAACAGTGTTGAAAGAAGACATCAGAATTGTTTCTAAGCAAAATTTTACACTGGTCTAGTTGTCCCTCGTCCACCACCAGACACTAGGATAAATCCACAGTGGGTATTTCAGCATCCACTGTGCCAGACTGGACTACATTTTGACTCTGGCAGACTTTAGGTAGCTTCACTTCTGGATGAGGGTCCCTGCTGATTGACTCCCGGGTGTTCTGATTTGTAAATCCTCATGGCTACTTGGTTCACCTGCACCAGCTATTTCCTCAGTGGCTGCTAGAGTACGATGAAGGGTTCTTCAAGGTATGTATTTAACTTGATAATTTCTCTTCTTGCAGACAGGTGGTACACCCGAACTGGTATGGTACATGTCCATTCGTAACATCTATCACAACGCTGCCAATGGCTAGGACTCCAGGAAGAAATGCTGACTGTTGGCCTTCAACCAGTACAATATAGTATATCCCACCAAGTCCTTAGACCTTCTTCAATCAATTAATCAATCAATCAAAATCTTTATTTATCCAGGTGAACATTGCTGAGCAAAGCTCATTTACATGATGGACCTGGGACTTGCATATATGTACTTGCATATGTGTATGTACTTCTTGACTAGCAGGAATGACATGAGCACATTAGCCACTCCTCCAAACTCAATTTTCCAAATGTCCAAATAAGTTTCATACCATTCTGAGGACAGCTGTCTTCCCCTGGCTAGATATTATATTCTATGAGTAGCCCACAGATATCCTTGACTTGCTGTAAAAACATTGGTCATAAAAGCAAAGAAACATACATTCTGTACTGTTGGAACATTTTAAAGTGTCTGGCTAAGGAATTTTAATATGAACTACAGTACACCACAGTATGGGACCTCCTGTGTCCCAGCACCTTCAACGGGAACATCTGAGGGTGACTTTTGTTTGCTTTGACAGGGATGCTTCCTCCAAAATATGTCAGTAATTGTTGTTACTTGAGACCATGAATCTGCACTCAGTTCCATTTATTTTTACCAGCACTTTATTATTTTGGCCTGCCATTGAACAGATTTGTACATTTAGTCTGTATTAACACTGGTCTCTCATATCTGCACACTTTTTGCCCCTATGCATTGAGCCCCATGACTGGGACATGTCCTTACCAGGCTACTCTATGTTCAGGAGATACTGGGCAGGAAGGAAGGGAGGAAGGGTTGTTTTATTTGTGAGGGAGGGAATGAAGGCTACGGAGGTTCAGGGCACCAGGAAGAAAAGGATGTGCTGGAGGTGCTGTGGGTCACCCTGGAGGCAGGCTTTGTGGCAGCTTTATATACCGGGGAATTGTACAGGCCTCCAGCACAGGGAGAGGATTTGGATAAGGCACCTGGGAATGCCATCATCAGAATGGCTAGTAAGAGAAAGGTGCTGCTAGTTGGTGACTTCAGTCTGCCAGATGTAGAGTGGAGCCTTTCAACTGCAGCTTCAGCAAGAAGTAGGGTAATATTTGATTCCTTGCAAGGGTCTTTTCTCAGGCAGCTGGTCAAAGAACCCACTAGGTATGGGGCTGTGCTGGACCTGGTTCTTATAAACAAGGATAGCACTGAAAGCATTACTGTGGGCAGACCCCTGTGTACCAATGATCACCATACAGTGTGGTTTAACATTAAGATGAGAACAGAAGCTAACCACATGAGGACAAAGGTCTTGGACTTTAGGAAGGCTGATTTTTAAAGAAATTAAGGACTGCCTCAGAAACTGCTTCTAAGTGGAAGATTGCCAGGAAGGGGTAGAGGTACAGTGGGAGGAAATTAAGGAATAGCATAATTAAACAATTAATCTCTGTGTGAAGAAAGTGAGTAAAATCAGAAGGAAAAAGAGACTTTAATGGTTCTCTAAGGAAGTGGCAAATGTGGTGAAGGAAAAGAGAGTGACATTCTGGAGGTATAGGGAAATACAGAGGGAGGAGGACAGGACTGTACACCCAGTAATATACAAGAAAGCAGGCAAGACAGTGAGGGGCGCAAAGGTGCAGACAGAGGAAACAAATCACTAAAAGGGTCAGGGAGATAAGACTTTCTTCAGATATTTAAGTGAGAAGAGGAAAGCAAGTGGATAGTCAGGCTTAGAAGGGTTGAAGGAGAGACTACACAGAAAAGGACCAAGAAAAAGCAGACATCCTAGATAGGTGCTTCTGCTCAGCCTTCACTGTGTTAATGCACCTGTTAGGGTTCAACTTAACACCACAAAAGTAGGGAAATGGGGTGTTAGGATTTCCAACCCTAACTACCAATCCCCCCCCCCCACGACCACCCAGGCAGCAAACAACATTAGGGTTTTGGGTCTCCAAAACCTTGGTGAATCAGTGGTGGGGTCTTCCTTGGGGTTGTCAGCTCTAATGCCCACTCCCTCCCATGAGCAAGCAACATCAGGCATGACCTCTTTTCTTCTTGCAGGGCTCTGCATGAAGAAAGCTATGTAAATGCTAAACTAGGACTGCTATACAGACACAGAAGAAGTCTGACCCCTGAAGCACTTAAACTTGCAATCCACAGCTCGGTATTATAAGTTATTGACTATGGCCTGGTAATTTACGAAGCTGCCACAGCCACATCTCTCAAAAGACTAAATACTGCCCTAAACAAAGCCAGTAGACTTATCATTGGTGCGGGCCATCTCCCCGTTACTTGTGATCTAGTCGCCATAACATGGTGGTTCAAACTACAAGACCTCATCAAGTACCACTCATGTATACTTGCCAAGCAAGTGTTGCTTGGTGCCCTGCCAACGGGCATCGTCAATCTTCTATCAAAGCCTCAAAAGTCATGTCACACCAGGTCCTCTGTCTCTGAACTCTTTCACGCTCCTAGGGTTCGGACCACCCAATGCCAGCGATCCTTCCCCTACAGAGCTCCTAACTGGATGAATGGCCTGAGCTGTGAACTGACTAGCATACCTCAACTTACCCAGTTCAAGCGTCTCCTGCATCTCCACATCTCGTAGGAAAGTGAGTGTACCTGCTTTAATTAGTCATGTGACTTGCACCTCCTCGGCCAACCTGCATTCCCCAGCCTCCTCGACAAGGCCCCTGGCTGCATCCTTCCTCCCCTGCTCAATCACCTCTCTCTCACCCTCCCCCCTACCTGTCATGTCCTGATCCTCCTTCTCTGTCTTACTAACTCTCCCTCTATTACCCCAGACTGACTCTTTTTCACACCTTTTTCCTCCCTCTCCTCCTCCCTCCCCCACACCTTACCATCACCTCCCTCCTGTCACCTTTCTCCCCCCCTCTACCTGCCCCTGCTCCCACCCCTGTCACCTCTTCCTGCCTCTGAACATACCTGACAATGCCTCCCAGCTGCATCCCCACGCCCCGTCCTCTGTCTTGCTGCTACTCTTCATTTCCTGACTCACCCTTCCCTTGCTATTTCCAAATGGAATTACCTGCCCGTGTTTTTGCCTATAAGTCCTAGAATGCCTACTATTTATCTAATTGCATTTTAACTATGTTTACTATGTATTGTGCTGTTACTACTGTTCACTGTATTTGATATTAACTGTGCATGATAGTGTACTTTATACTCTGTCTGTTGTGTAACCCCCATTATTGACGTGGGACCTTTATAAATGAGCTGATATGTGCTCAAAGGTATTTTATAATCCTAGATTGAAATAAATAAATAAAATAGAAAACAACAGATTCTGTTGGCAACATGTAGCAAGCCATACTTCTCTACCTTTGAAGAAAGCATCACTATGAGGCACTGACTTTGAGCTGTACATTGTGCTTCAGACAGGAGGCTGTGGGCTGGGGACAGGGGTGAGCATTAGGGTTAACAACCCCAAGGAAGACCTCACCATTGATTCATCAAGATTCTGGAGACCCAAAGCCTTAACACATTTTCCTTGTGTTGCTTGGGGGGTGGGTGGGGAGTTAAGAGTTGGAAATCCTAACACTACCTTTCCCTACTTTTGTAGTGTTAAGTTGAACCCTAAGTGGTGCTTTAATACAGTTTTTTTTGTAAAGAATATATATATATATGTGTGTGTGTGTACTGGATTAAAACGTTTTTGTTTGATTTGATATACAGTATGTTAATATGTACTAGATTACAAAAACTGGATGGCAGATTAAGCAATTCTTTTATGGGATGGCTGTTTATTGGGGACATTGTATTTCATCAGAGTAATGTGTCTGTGAGAGTTATGATTATTCAGAATATTAAGGGGCCTAGATTGATTCTATATTGAGTGATTTTTTTTTCTTCAAATTAGTGTACTTTATTTAGCATTTTCTCACCAGGAGCAAAGAAAAATACATACACATAATCAACAGCCCCCCCCCATAGAAACATAGAATTTGACAGCAGATAAGGACCGCTTGGCCCACCCAGTCTGCCCATTTCCCTGCCTAATGGATAAGCTGAAGATCCTAGTTAACCAGCAGCCTACTTCTTTATACCCTCACCCCCTAGAATTGCCTTATGACTGTCCCATGCATGCTTGAATTCAACCACTGTTTTTGACTCCACAACCTCCTCCGGAAGGCCGTTCCATGCATCCACAACCCTCTCTGTGAAAAAAATACTTCCTTACATTACCTCTTTGGATACATCAGGTACCTGTAAGGGAAGCTGTGACATTGATTGAGTTTGCAAGGCCAGCCAAATACAGAAGTTATAATGATCATTGGTACAGCCTTACCATGTGTGAATAACTCTAGTCTAACTAACTAACTAACTAACTAACTCCCCCCTCCCCCTCCACCTTCCCCCCCCGAGCACCTTTATTATTACAGATGTATCCAAGAAGCTCTACCAGAGGAGATCCTCCTAATGCTAGTAAGACAGATAAAGGGTATCTCCTCAGCTCTGATAGAGAATCTCCCAGACTAAAATCATTTTGGGTTCCCCACGTCTCTCTCCCTCAACCCTATGGGAATACTATGTGTATCATATCAGAGGTAAACGGGCCATAAGTGGTGCCCACATCCTATTAAATGCCACCTGTTGATTCGTCCTATTAGCAATATGCCATTCCAAGGACTTGAACAACTTCAGAGTGCCACTCTTTTAGAGAGGGACAAGTTTGGTCCAATCAATGTCTTACAATGACAAGTTTGGCAACCCCTAAAATTAGAGACATATAGGCTTTATGACAATCCAACATTTCCCTAGGGAAGTGGCCCACCAAACAATGTGTTGGGTGAAATAAGAGTCCAAACCAAGCATAGGGTCCAAAGCACCCCTAATTGCCTGCCAGAAGGGGGTTATTAGGCCACAGTCCCAGAGAATATGTTTTAGGGAACCGTCAGACAATCCACATCTAATACAGGTTGGAGACCCAGATCTGCCCATCCTGCATAACCGTGCAGGGGTGAAATAGAGATTTTATAAGATTCGGAATTACAAGACACGAAGATGATCTTGTTTTATGTATTTATATAAATGCCTTCAGACTTGTTGCCACTCCTTCTCACTCGTGGTAAGACCTAGTTCATGTTTCCAATAGAAGCATGTTCCATTAAGCCTGGCAGAGTCATGAAGTTGTAAAGGATCATAAAATTTAGATATTGAGTGAAGTAGTACAGCCGTATACCTGCGTATACTCAGCAACGGGTTGGGTGATTCCTCCCGGGGGTCCAGATGCGAAGAGATTGCTTTGTTCAGTTGTATGTGTTTAAAGGGATGATAGACCGAGATAGAGTACTTCTGCTGAATTGCTCTTGCCAGGCTGAATTTTCCATGAGAGACCAGCAATGAAACTGAGGCCCTAGCAAGGGCTGGGCAAAAGCTCAGAGGAATGGTGTGGTTTGCTAGCTTAAAATGTGGGTTTCTGAATAGGGGTTGGGATAAGTCCTTATGTAGCATGAGACCCAAGTGGGAATAGATCTGGCAAAGAGCTTTGAGGGACCACCAGATTGTGGAATCACAGAAGGATTTGGGAAGATCAGAAGATTTTACATATATGAGACTGCCTATGTCTATACCCTGAGATCGGCAAAGGTGTTGTTCTAATGTAAGCCAGAGTGGGATATAGCTGCCATCTGGGGGACCTCCAGTACCAGAATTCCACCAGAATATCTTACAGCAATGTATAGCACAGTAGTACAGGAAAAAGATAGTCTGAGACCACCCAGCTTCTTCCGGTGGGTCATTTTGGAGTATGCTCTCTGAATTGCTTTACCAAGCCAGAGAAAGTCTGATAAAGAAGATTGGAGACAAACGAACCAATGCTTGGGGAAATACAGGCTCACCATGCTCAATGGGTAAAGTACTCTGGGTAAGATATTCATCTTAATCACATTTACTTTCCCCCACAGCAAGAGCGGAAGAGACCTCCACCTCTGCAGGTCTGCCTGTATGTCTTGATAAATAGGACAGAGGTTGAGTTTAACCATAGCTGAGATAGAGTTAGCGACTTTGATCACTAGATAGGTAAGTGTCTTAGACTCCCAGGCGAGACTCAGATCCTCAATCTAATGTTTTTGAGCCTGTCCATTTAGTGGCATAACCTTAGATTCATCTAGGTTTCATTTATATCCCGCCACTTGAGAGAAAATTTGTCTATGATATCCACTGCTACTGGTATAGAAGTGTGAGGATTGTCTAAGAGTAATAGTAAGTCATCCACGTAGGCGGACAGAGTATATCTGACATTACCCACCTGAATTCCTAGAATGTCAGGGCTATTCTGTAGGAAGCAAATGAGAGGTTCAGATAGAGATTAAAGAGGAAAGGAGAGAGAGGGCAACTGTGCCTGGTACATCATTGCAGGGGGAAAGACGTGGAAAGCACACCATTACAACGGATCTTAGCTGATGGCTGGTGGTAGATAACCTGAAGCCAATCACAGAATTGTGATGGAAATCCAAATGTCCTTAATGTGGCAAACAGAAAGGGCCAGGAGACCCGGTCAAAGGCTTTCTCCGCATCTAAGGAAACTAAAACTACTGAAATTTGCCTCACTCCTGCTGATGAGATAAGATGAAGAACTTTGCGCAAGTGGTCAGAGGATAGCCGAACAGCTACAAACCCAAGCTGAGTCTGGCTAATGAGACCCTGCCATGTTTTTAGTAGGCAATTAGCCAAGACCTTGGCTAGGATTTTTAGATTAGAATTCAGCAGAGAAATAGGGCGATAATTTTCCGGTAGGAGGTGCGATTTACTAGGCTTGGGGATAACAGTAATCCATGCTTGGATGAATAAGCAATCCGAGAGACCAGAACAGCGAAGACAGTTGAATAATTTGGTGAGAAAAGGAGTTAATATCTCTAGAAAGGTGGCATAAAAGTTGTTGTTGAACTCATCTGGGCCTGGGGCCTTATCTTTAGGAAGCTGTCTTATAACTTGCCACACTTCTTCCAGGGAGATGGGAGCCTGCAAAGTCTCATATTGAGTGTCTGAGAGGGTGGGCAATGGTATGGAGTCTAAATAGTTTTCAATCAGTGTTATGTTGGGGGTTTGATCTGCTTCCGGACAGTATATGGTCTTGTAAAATTGTTGAAATGCATTTGCTATGTCTCAGGGTCTGGTAAGAGTGTCGCCTCCTGGGGTGGGCTGAAGGCTTTGAATCATTTGCTGTGTTTCTATCTGATTGAGCCTAAAGGCCAGTAGCCTGCCAACTCTCTCACCTGATTCAAGATACCGGAATTTGACTCTCTGAAGAGCAAGATCAGCTTGCTCTGCCAGTAACTCATAAATATTGTGCCTGACAGGCATGTAGTCAAATCCAATTATCCTGATCGCCCGCAGCAGAGAGACTATGTTCAAGGTCCCAAATCTGAGTCAGTAGTTGTCTGGTCTTTTCTGCCCTCTCATTTTTTGCCTTCGACGCCAGATGAATAAATTCCTCTCTAATTGCACATTTCGCCACCCCCCACAGCATGTCCAAGCCTGACACAGACCCCTCGTTTTCCCCTGAAGAAAGTATGCATGTAAAACTCAAGAGCCGTAACAAAGTGCTTATCTTTCAAAAGTGTAGAATTTATATGCCAGGTCCTGTCCTGTTTCTCTAGCCACTTTGAAGAATGTTCCATATACATTGGAGCGTTATCTGAAATCATGGTGGGATGACTGTCACAGGCAATGAGACCTGAGAGATATGAGAGTACGTCCTATGAGGAGGAGAGAAAAAGGTATATTGTCTATCACTAGGGTACAAAATGCGCCATGGGTCCCCCAATCCTACCGAGTCCATAAGATCTCTCAGACTCCGTTGAGCTGGTGAGAGGCCCTTACGGTACACACCCAATCTGTCTAGGTCTGATTGAATAGCCAAATTCCAGTCACCTCCGAGAATAATTGGGAGATGTGAGAAGGGTGTTAACTGCATCAAAAGGTTCAAAAAGAACCCCGGGGAGTGTGTGTTGGGTCCATAAATCCTGCCAAGAAGTAATTCGGTTAACCCCAATCAGCTCTGGAGTAATAGGAAGCATCCTCCAGGGTCACTGCATTCTTTAATTAGTTGAAAGGACCCCCTTCGTATAAGGACCCTGACACCCCCCTTGCTGCTTACTCCTGCCCCAAAAGCCTCTCCTATCCATTTCCTACAAAAGTACTGTATGTCCCCCTTTTTGAGGTAAGTTTCTTGTAAGAAAACCATGTCCAGATGGTACTTTTTCAGATGGCACAGGTTCATGCATCTTTTGTGCTTATCATTCGCCCCTTTCGCATTCCATGATATAAACTTATAATTGGTACCCATCCTTAACCCTTGCAATAGCTATTAGTTGAACCAGCATCTGTCTGCCTTTGCATAAGTAAGGTGCTCCAACCCCTAACCCCCTACACCATACCAAACTTCCCTGTACTGATTACCTCGATTTTCCCCAGTCCCTCCTTATCCCTCTCCCCTCCCCCCAATAATCCAAGCACACTATCAGAAACAGAACTATTAACACTATCCCTGAAATACCCCCATCTTCCCTGGCCCTGATGGCTGCAGCTTCAGTAGACCATTGCCCATGATGAGATAAATACCTCTAATATGGGCCCCATCCCCCTCCCTCAATCCCCATGGTAACAATTGCTAAACTACTAACATGTGTTATTGAACTTATAGGATGTAATCAAGTACTCCTAACCCCCACCCCATATACAGTCCGGAGTATAAAAACCATCAAGGTAAAGATTATCATAGAACTGTTAATAAATAATGATAACCCATGATTCCTATGTCAGGCACCGCATGACCGGCAAAGAGTAACCCATTGCAAGTCTATCATCAGGTGATGCTACCGCCAGGCTCACTGTGCCAGGAGCTAAGACAGTGAACGGAGAGCCATAAGGTGTCCTTACCCTATTGCAGTCAGAACTGCTATCCATCCTCACATCAGCTGGGTCCCACTTGTGATTTGGCTGAGGTCTACGGCCCCTGTCTCATTGTTGCCAGAGTGATCTCACAGACACAACGTGGCTCTCCAACCTCCCCATCTTAGGGACTCTAAGGCAATCTCCTTCTTAGTGAGGCCATTAGCAACTAGACAGGAAAAATCTAGCTCACAAGATATTTAGTGAGGGAATCCTCCACTCGCCCCCCCCTCACAAGAGGTGGGTATTATGAGGCTCGGGACTGCAGCAGCAAAGAAGGTCCTTGCACCTACACCCATGTCGGCAAACTGCCCCAACCCAATTTCTGTTTCACTGCTTTGGCTTGTTTGCATTGCTCTTATTCTGGTGGGGGGGCAGGGAGACCCAACCTTCCACCCCTCCATTCCTTTCTTGATCAAGCCACAGTTTAAGCCACTCTGCCAGTGGGGGGGGGTACCACAGAGAATCCCACCACTCCAGGCTTGTCTCAAATGAGCCACCTCCCAATACCCTCATCTAGGTCCATAGGGCATCCATCCCTAAAATGGGCCTGGTATGTAGGCACAGGATAATGATGGACCTCCCCTTTTCTGTACCAAGTGAGACACTCTGAGTCCCAGCATTGAATAGGAGAATGAGTGCCCCTCAGCACACCCCACAACCTCCCCAGCCACAACTGATAACTAGGCTGCAGACCTACCTTTTTCTTTCCAGCAATGAGATGATGTATTGCAGGGGACATGAACCTTCTAGTCTCCTCAAGACACCCAGCTTTTCATCTGCTGCACTCCATCCCTACTTTTGTGATGGCATTACCCCAACTCACTGCAAGTGAAAACTTCCCCTGGTCATGCTAGGCCTGGCTCTTTGACACCTTTAATAAAAGTGGGCCCCCCTTGTCCAGGATAGATTAAAAAGGTGTCAGCGTGGCTCAGTTGGTAGCACATCCACCTCTGGACCAGTAGGTCATGGGTTCTGTGGTAATATCTGTTTTATAGGGGTATCCATATTTTTTTTTCTTTCTAACCCCCCTTTTTCTATATTTTGTTTGCCTTATTTTATTTTGTTTTATATGTTTAGATCAGTCTATTGCAACAGCATGTCTTTTATTTTATTTTGTTAAGACATTATGTATTTAGGTACACTGCCCCTTTAAGGTATACGTGTAGACTGGCCATCTATGCATATATCGGTATAGTGTACTAAAATACATAAAGTTTATGTGTTGCCCTGATAAAATTCATTTATTTCAACCTTTCTTGCCTCTCCAGCCTCTTTGGGAACTGTTTAAAATATGAAGTAGAAGCAGTGCTCGTTTTGTTTTGTAACCCCCCCTCCACCAGCGAAAAGGATTACCTTGGGTTTGCTGTGCTGCTGAAGCAAGCAGCTAGAGCTTTCTTCTGGGGACACTATTCCTGCTGGAGATAACTCCAGATACTTATGTTTTCTTTCTTCCCTTTCCACAGAAGGAAGCTGTAATTACTTGCATACAAGCAGTGAAAGCCCTAAATAAAAACTGGTGGAAGCTCTAAATAAAAACTGTTTAAAACCTTAAGTAAAAACTGTTGAAAGCACTAAATCACAGAAGGAGGATTTATTCATTTTGTTTGATGAAAGCTGTAATGCCAGATTACAGAAGTATAACAGTGTTACAAGTTCTATCTAGTAAAGCTGAATTCCATAATTCTGAATCTTAGAGCTGATATATCAAAAGGGTCTAAAAGCAGACATATATATTCTACAGTTATGTTTATTTCTTCTGCTTTCTTCTTGTGTGTTTCCTCATTAAAAGAAATGTATACTTGATAACATTAAGTTAAATTAAGTTAAGTTTTAAAGAAAAAGTTAAGTTTAAAGGGCTTACCAAACCCAGGGTGTAGCTCCGGGGAAGCCACATTTGTTTTGCCTTTCTTCCTATAGAGCCAGCCGGCCTTTCTGTTTCATTATTTATAAGAGTTTGTAAATAAGGGGGTGGGTCTAGATAGTTACGTAATGTTACTTTATAACTCTAGGCAGGATTTTATTTTGTGTGATTACCAATATGATATTTTAGCTCAACTTAAAAGGGGATTTATGTTGTAAAAAACAAATATAATGTTTATTTGGCTTTGTTTAAGAGTTAGCTTCTAGAAAAGGGGTTGAGCTTCCAAATATCACATGACCTGTATGTATAAAAGGACTCCTTTCTCATTCTGTGATCAGATCTCGAAGGGTCTAGTGCTCTGCTATCCCATTGATGGAATTACACTAGCTGTTTATTAGTGTGTTGTTATTTTGTCATTTGGAATTATTTTATTTTTATTCTGTTATTTTTTTTTATTGGTCATTCAGTTCGCTTCTTATTTTTGTAAATAAAGACTTATTGCTGGACTTATTCTATACTCCAGTGTCATCCTTATACCCACACCTTCACAGGTTCTCGTCCCACATTGGACTTGCACCTACAAATCGCTGGCATCCAAGTGCAGTATTGGGGTATGCTGTACTGCTGGGGTGTGCTGTCCTTCAGATAGACATTAAACCGAGGTCCCTTCTGCCCATCCTGGTGTTGTCCTGGTGGGTGTCCAGGTGGAAGTAAAAGAACCCAGGGCACTCTTCGCAAAAGAGCAGGGAACATTCCCAGTGTCCTGGCCAACTTTCCCCTTCCTTTAAACTGGTTCATGCAATTATCCAGGCTGTGTATTGGTGTTGATGTGCGATATGGCCGCCACCACACATTCAGTCACTTCACTACCAGTCTAGCATTGCTTCTGAAGTGCTTTGGGATACTGTGTATGAAAAGCGCTATATAAATGCTGATTCTTCTTCTTCTTCTTTTTCAATTCAGTGTTCCTTAGAAGTTGCGTATTTGCATACTAGGTAATACCATCTATACTTGAACTCCTTAAGGTCAGAAAAATAATAGTCTCTCTATTCTTAATTAACAAAGAAAAGAAAAAGTCACAACATGTTGTAAGTGTGGGTCTCCTTCATGTCCCCATATCCACTGATAACGTAGATCATCCCAAGGATGCAAGACAACTCTCAAATATGTCCTTAAATAGGTCACTTGGGAGCTTGAAATAGATCTGGGAACAGGTTAGGGAGCTCTGTTTAGCCTGGCTCTCTGTTTCAAAAGTCTTCAGCACACCCTGGAAATTCACCTGCAGTCTCGTTGGATATAGCATCTTAAAGCGAATCCCCGCCACCAGCAACTTGGTGACAAAAGGGTTAAATTCCACCCTCTTAAGCCTCACAGAGTGGGGGAGATCTTGTGTTATTCTCAATTTGTTTCCCTCCCAGAGCAGCTCTTCAGTATCTCCAATCTTGGCCAGAATGTGAACTTTGTCCAAGAAGTTCAAAACTTTAAGATCAGGGGTGAGGTAGGAATTTGGCGAGGTGTAGGCCTAACGCCCTGGAGCCCTCTCAATGATAATAGATAGGGTTGTTAGGGGAAGGACCAGCCACTTTCTCGCAGAATTTCTGTAAGAAATAAATGGGGTTCTGACCTTTGAAGCCTTCTGGAAGCTCAATCAGTAGGAGGTTATTTCTCCTGCTGTGCCCCTCCAGGTCCTCTATTTTGTCTTCTAATTTAGAGACCCTGCGGTGAAAAGCCACAGAATCAGAATCCTGGCAGTTTCTCCAGTCCTCCAAGGAGCTGGTTCTGACTTCCACATCCCCTACCCTTCGAGAGAGGGTCTCTGTGGTTTTTTTGTAAAGTAGGTAATTGGCCAGTTATACTCAGCAGTGCTTCCTTAACAGGGAAGAGTTCTTGAAGGAATTTCTCCTCTGTTAGTGGTATCATTGCTGGGCTAGGTTTGGCTACAGCAGCCGCTGCCTGAGTTTTGGATTTTTTAGCAGCTTTCGCTTTCTCGGGCATGGGTGGTGGGGTATGCGTCAGGCCCGCAGGCCACGTCTCGGCTTCCATCTGTAGAACTGCTTATCAGTATTATTGGAGACTGGATCGCTGAGAAGAGGAGACTGATTACTAAAGCTGACGATTAGGCACTGAAAATGCCAGTAAGACTATTCCAAAGTTTGTATTTTAACCGGTAGGGTCGAGTCGAGGAGCAGAGCTGAGAAGGATATGCCTCACCCACTCAGACACATCACGTGATTATATTGAGTGATTTTAATAACTGATATTGCAGCATTTGTGTTTGTTTTTTTCTTTCATAAAAACTGCCTTGACAAGTGGGTCATGAAACTTTGGTTCATCCTGATTTTGGTAGAATAAATTATATTTTCCAAATATTTCTCTTGCGAGTGGGTCTATTATTCCAGTGTTCTGGTGTTCTACTTTCTTCAGTTGGGATTGATCCCTCCCAGAGGTTTCTTCTGCTTTGTAGTTATAGAGAGGTAACCTGGCTGTGGGGCTGTTCCTACTAAAGGTGTGCCACCAGTTTTGATACCTGTTTTCTACTTAAAGAGCTGGTGACGCCTCAAAAAAAACTTTGAAAAACATAATATTTAGGTACAATTTAGCTTGCATTTTATATGTATACCATAGATTTTACTCCCCATTACTCATTACTGAGAAATTTGCATCATGAAAACATGATCTAGATCCCTTAGAGTTCATCTGCCTATTTAGCTTACTCTCTACTTCATGTCGTAGTTCTCTGTTGTGACATAAAAATCTGCTGCCATGGGAGTAATTGTGATGTCACAAATAGAGCATTATGACCTTAGGTAGGGAGAAAGCAACAGGAACAGATGGACTCTTCAGGAGCAAAGATCCCATTTTATGCAAACGGCATCAGTAATAAATAACGGGGAGGAGAAATACAACACTAATGTAAAATACAAGCTGAACTGTGTCTAAATATTGTGTTTTTTAAAGCTGTTCTAATGGCATCAGCTGCCCTTTAAGTCTTTGCTTTGATTACCACTTTTGCTGTAGTTGCCCCGGTGGCTATGAGCTCTTACAGTTTAACGCTTGCTCTCTGTACTGTATCAACTAGGGCAGTCCCAGTACCATCTCGTAGACCAGCTCTGTATACCCTGGCTATGTCTTCTTGCTGACCACAGTGGTTGCAAAAATCCCTACCACCAACACCACCACCACCACAACTGTTCTGTGAGTGATGATATTGACCACCAGGTATCAAAGATGCTGGCTGTGGGCTCTGTTCTGAAGCAGAAGCAAAAGTGGCAACCTGTGCTTCTAGTTGTAACTGTCTAGTTGACTACTCCTCCTCCTGTTCTATTTGCTGGCTTTCTTACTAGCTTCATCAACTCATAAACTTTAAAGGTTGCTTATGCCAAGCACTGGGTCTGCCTTCATCAGTATTTTTGCATCTCTCCTCAACTCTTGCAGTTTGGAACTGGCTCTGAACCTTACTAGCCCTTGTCTGAAGTAAGAGCTTCCTAGTCTCCCTTGATCAGTCCCTGCACTCCCCCTGTAGATCCCAAAAAGTCATTAACCTCAATTTCATAGGTTCAAGCCTCAGGTAAACCACCTTGATCCAAAAGCCTCTCATAAATTGCCATGTTAACTTACAGTTTCAATCTAGACAGGGGGAATTACCATTCTGCTTTTGCAATATAATCTCAATGGCAATTACATATGAACAAGCTGATTTACTAGGGCATTGTGCCCTTTCATAAGAATCTGCCATGAGGTCCAGTGATGGCATTGCAGCCTGTTTTTAACTCATCAAATATCTAGTCTGGGTTTTGCACATTCAGTAGCAAGTTTAGAAAAAGCTTTCTTGCCTCTCCATAGAAATATTTCACTGCAGGCGTGAACTGAAGACTAGGTGGCATAGCTCCTTCTTTGAGGAGATACTGCATGTTCCTGCTCCATTCCTCTACCGAAAGCTTGCTGTCTGGATTACCACTAAATACTGGTACACTTCACACTTGATGTGATGATGTTAGGGTATAGGGTGGAGCTGGTGTGTAGAGTGAGGCAGCATTCCTCCATTGGTCTCTTGAGATAGGTGATGCCAGTTGGGCACTCATTGGGGGGGGGTTGTCAGTGGAGGTTGAGAGAAATGCACTAATGCTTGCAGTTCATGAGGCAGCTGATGATCAATAGGTAATGCACCCTTACCTTGCCTTGTTAAACTGGTCACTGAATTTTCTCTGGTAGGTATTTGGCACAAAGGATGGACCTATGGGGGATAGGCATGAAGCTTTCTGGGACAGCATTACAGTGATCCACCACAAAACTGTTTACATTGTATGGTAACCTACTTTGGTTAGGAGGTGGAGTCTCACTTAAGTAAGTTACTGTACCTCTGGCAATAGGCATATTTCTCATTACCACCCCCTTACCCTTTCATAGTATTTACTTACAGCTCCTTTAGAGGGGTTCTGATAATCAGATGGGGATATTTAGGTGCCAGCTGATAAACGGCTAGCCTCTGTAGACTGTACTGTGGTACTTTCCCTGCGATCTTTCATTCTGTCGCCACTGTACATTACAGTAGAAGTACGGTGTTGTTCTGGGATTTTTTTCAGACTTCCGCCAGATGGGATACGCAGTTTGCTAGCACTTACAATTTTTCATGCAATACTTTATCTCATTTAATTACAGCTGCCCTTTTGTATCTGGCTAAGTTGTACCCATATAACTCATCTCATATAACCATTAAACAACTTGTTTCATCACACAGCTAATATACCAGGAACACAATATTGAACAGATAGAGATTTTATCAATGCAATATTTAATGTTATTGTATAATTTAAATCTTTAGTAAAATGTATTTGTATGACTCATAAAAACACTGTGAATTTGATTTCTAGCACAGTTTTGAGGCATCACATATAAGCATGCCTCTGTATCACAATTGCTTAAACAAAACCCTAACAACCAGACTTGTAAGTTAAACCATACATAGTCTACCATTTTGTAAGATAAAAGTTGTCACTCCTTTCCCTATTGGTAACTGACATCCACTGCAAGTTAAGTCCCACAAAGGCTGGAGACTCTCCCAGTGACAGCATGTTGGCTTACTGACCATGAGTTGTTCTGGTCCAGTTCCATCAGCCTCCTCTGTCCAGTGTCTGTAGAATAATTGTGCTTTTTATTTTAACCCATATCTGAGTGATGGCACAAGATGTAAGGTTGCTGCTTTCCCTAGGATGTAACACAGAAGTACAGGGATGGAGCATATCCAAGGAGTGTCTGGCTCAAAAAAAAGGAAACTGACTTGCGTACAAGGGTGGCTGGCATGGAACTGCACTGAATAAAATCAAGCAGTTTATCTGAAGACAGGATAAACAGTTGGCTTTTCATTATTGTATCTGGACTGATGGGTAAGTTGTCATGGTAGGTGCAAGCCACCCTTGTACTTGTTTGTTTCCCTATGATGGCCTGGCCATGGTCCTCATACTCACTTATAGATACAGTTCAGTCAGGCAAATAATCTATGTTGTGTTTTAAACTCTTACTAGAGTAATCAGCTCTTCAGACTCTTGGACATAGGTAACCAACAACAGTGTTATTTGCAAAGTCCTTTGCAGTGGAAACACAAGATGTTATTAGTATTTTTCATAACCTGCTACATTTATATCTTATAGTACATAGTTCAGCAAACCTGTTGCAACCCAGTGAACAGCTTTCACTATGTTTCCAGTACTGTGTGGGCTGTCAGATAATGCTAAGATCCATAACTTTACTTAAAAGTGTTCTGTATAACCACCAAACTCCAGTAAAGTACCTAACTATGTATGTGTGTGTATGTATATATATATTTTTCTACAACCATTACAGCAGAATATAGTTCTTGATGCATCTAATAGTTTACATAAACATTAAAAGCAGGCTTAATAAGTTGCTTCACAACTGATAACAAGTCCCTTTCCTTGAACACTTTATTTCTGTAACATTTTAGCATAAACCACCCATTAAGCATTACATTAGCTACTTGGAACTCTAATCAAAGGGTATCAATCAAAATTTTTTGTGGATGGCTACTTTTAATCATGGATTGATTGCAAATTATGGAAGCATATTTTAGCTGAATGGCTTACCTCTGAAGTAAAAACACATGATGCTACCTTCTTCCTGTGACAGAAAGTTAAAGGCCACTCTGGGGGAGGGGCACTACTCTGCCCATGGGGATTTCATTGAATCATTAGTTGCTATCAGCAAGCGTGGTCCCTTGTGCCTGTAGAAATAAAGAAAACTGTGGGAAAGAGCCCGTTCCAACAGCAGGCTGAGTACAATGGCTGAAGGCTGGAATAATGTCTCACTCACCACTACTTTTTCTTGTCTTATATTTTATTTTTCCATTTCTAACTGCCATTTAAACTGTTATCAGTAACAGTTAAACTGGCAGTTAAAGAGATTCCCCAAGTTATTTCAGATGAGATTTGCACCACATATTGTGGTGCCTTACCTCTGTGACACACCGTCTGGGTACATCTGATAAAAATTTCTTCTCTTATTTACAAGTAGAAGGGATCGTAAATTTGTCCCCAGCTGATCCCTTCCACTTTTCTTTCTTGGGAGCTGCCTAAGATCCACCCCCATGCTTAGGCACATAATGACATGTGTCCAGGGAGAGCACAGGGACACGCTCCAGTAAAGTCTATGGGAGGCAGCTTTAACACTATTTTTATACATAATAATGGTCATTTGGTGATTAATCAAGGGCACCAGTTGACTAACAAGGGCCTTATTAGTTGACCAGTGCCCTCGATTAATCATCATATGATCATTATTATGTATAAAAAAACAGCATTAAAGTTGCCTCCATAGACTTTAATGGAGTCGTCCTCTTGCCTTGTTAGGCACATGGCATTACATGCCTGAGTAGGGCAGATCTTAGAAGCCTATGATTGGGAAGTGGAAGAGATTGGCTGGGACAAATTTATGATCCCTTCCACTTGTAAATAAGAGAAGAAATGTTTATCAAATGACCATGACAATGTGGCCATGAAGGTAAAACACCATATTAGTAAGATAACATATTGAATCTAACTGAAAAATAAAATAAAAATATATGACAAGAAATAGTGGTGAGTGTGCCATTATTCCAGCCTTTAGCCTTTGAATCATTAGTTCTCTGCTACATAAACAATGCTTCTTCTTGTAACAGAGTTCTGAAATTTTACAATCACTGAGGCGCCTTTGAGAAAATAAAAAAAATAATATTTAGACACAGTTCAGCTGTTATTTCATACATCTTTTCTAGATTTCTCCTCTCCATTATTTATTGCTGAAGAAATTCACACAAAAACAAGATCTGTATCTCTCAGAGTTTATCTGCCTCTACAGCTTATTCCCTACTTGAAACTGTAATGTTCTGTTGTGACATCACAGTCTGTTGCCATGGGAATAACTGTGATGTCACAAGCAGAGTATTGTGACATTAGGTTGAGATGATGCAATAGGAGTTGATGAACCCTCAAGGAGCAACTGTCCTGTGTTCCTGCATATAACCTCAGTAATAAATAATGGGGATAAGAAATACAAAGTTAATTAGAAATATAAAACTGCTCTGTGTCCAAATATTATGTTTTCCAAAGTTGTTCTTGAGGCATCGGTGGCTCTTTAAAGGTGCCTTATCAGAACTCAACTTTAGACCCAACAGTCTGTGTTACCTTCCAGTGTTCAAAGATATATCCTTGGACATCTAAGACCTGCTTCAGAATAGATTCCATAAATTGTCCCTATATTCCCATTTTCTGTGCCTAGGAAGTGGTGTAGACTATTAGTTAGAGTGCAGAACTGTGAATCTGGAAACCCAGATTATAATCCAACCACTGTCACTTACTCATTGTGTGACCTTAAACAAGTCACTTAAGCTTCCCATGCTTAACCTCTCTCCAACTCCCTTTCGGTCTTTGATAACCTTCCTGAGCTTTCTTTAGCCATGGTAAGTCTCATTTAACCTCTTAGTGCTTGCCTTACAGCTGATGCAACAGTGCATGTCTTGTTGTACATCACTTTGGGAATCATCATGTACAAAAGGGTGTAACAGGGTTCAAGAAAGCATGGGATAGGCATAAGGGAACCTTAGTGATAAGACAATGTGGGGATAAGTTGAAGATCAAGTAGGGTCTGCAGTGATACAGTAGGTTGGGAAAAATGGGCAGACTAGGTGGGCCATGTGGTCCTTATCTGCTGTCAAATTCTATGTGTCTGTTTCTAAAAAATAATTATATTAAACTAAACTCCTTTCCCTTTCCCCTTCTGGTAATTGATTAATTTTCAAGTGTAATCTTTTTATATATGTTTTCTAAATCTTTTATTTTTAAGCATGCTGTGACTCTGATTGCAAAAAAAATGTGTGACTGCCATCTCTGACCGCTTGGAACTATTTTCCATCTTTGTTGTCAGCTGTTGTCAAATCCTCTTTTTACCATCTGAGGAATATCGCCCGGGTGAAACATCTGATTCCCCGGGAGGACCTTCCAACTTTGGTCCATGCCTTTGTTACCACTCGGCTGGACTACTGTAATTCCCTCTACCTAGGGCTACCAGGGGTTGATATCCACCGCCTTCAGCTGGTGCAGAACGCTGCAGCCAGGCTTTTGACTGGGACTCTTAGAACCAGTCACATTACGCCTGTGCTTCGCGAACTGCACTGGCTGCCTGTTCGGTGGCGGATCACCTTTAAGGTTGGTTTACTAACCTTCAGAGCCCTACATGATCAGGGACCCGGTTACCTGAAAGATCTTCTGGTTCCCTATTGCCCCCTCCACCCTCTCCGCTCGGCCAGTGAGGGATTGCTAGAGATTCCCAGGGTTCGTTTGAAGTTGTCGGAATCTCGTGCCTTTGCCTTTTCAGCTCCTACCCTGTGGAATTCTCTACCTCACTGGTTAAGAGAATGCCCTACCGTTGACAGTTTTAAAATTGCTCTAAAAACATATCTTTTTACTTTGGCTTATTCTTTATAGTTATGATTGTTTAGTGTTGGATTTCCCTGTTTTATTTAATTTGTACAGCGCCTTGATTTTGAAAGGCACTTTAAAAATAAACATGAATTGAATTGAATTTGTCACCATTTCATTCTGTAACTTTTCTAATATGACTTCAATCTCATTTATGTCTCTATGCAGTTCCTTCACAGATGCTATTACTTCCATCTTCAAAGTTTTAATTTCTACAAAGCCTGACTCCATCCCCTGCTTCAGTTCCCTTTCTTTTCCTGATGGTTAGTTTGTTTTTTGTAAGTGCACTGTTCACTGGGGTTGCCTGGCTAAGTGGCTATCAACCAAACCAGAGCCATCTGTTTCTATTATATCCTGTAAATTCTAATGTATGTCTTGTATTTCAAATGATTTCTCCCCAGTTCCTAGCTAGGGATAAGGCATTCTGCTAGCAAAGACAATTATATGAGTTTAAAAAGCCTTGATTAACTATTTTAGACAGTTTTCCACTGTTCAAATTGACCATACAATGAAGAAGCAGTCCTACCTCTGAATACAAGAAATTAGAATAGGAAGATACAGCAACCAATAAACATTAATTCCACTGTGACCTCCACAAAATTCATTTATTTTTAGGGCTTATATGTAAAACAGACCAGTTCCTACTGGGATCAAATTCAGGAAGTGTTTTGCAGCTGTGCCACTGAAATGTATTGGGGGACAGAGATACGCCTTTTTATGTCTCTCAGTAAGTGAGTGTTGTGCCTTGCTGTTGCTCCTTACAGCTGTCTGTAATGCTTTGCTAACTTTTTGTTGACTGCAAAGAGGAGAGTGCATGAGAACCTGTTGAGCAACTAGTGCTACTCTCATGAGCGTTTAGCCAGCCAAGGTGATACATTGAAGAAGTCCTTGGGTTGTTTAACATATTTATTCATTAATAGGATTGCAATTGCCTTTGAACCAGGGGTTCTTTTACAAAGGTCCCATGTCAAGGAGACAAAGTATACATAGGTGAAAAAAACATAAAACATAGCCCCCATTGTGATGACAAGAATAAACAATGAATAAACTCAGAGAGGAAGTAATAATAACACTCTGTCTATACAACTTTGGGAATTGAAAGATAACCTTAATATTTTTTCTGGTAATTATGAAAATGCCTATATAAAACTGAGAGTTTTCATACTACTAAATTATTGTAATTCAAAAGAACAAAAAATAGCATAGCTGTGGCACCATGTGATGCTTGTAGGAATTAGAAATTATCTTTCTCAACCTGTCTGTATACTGAAAAAAACAGCTGAGTTTCCAGTTAGTCTGAGTAGCCTGGCCATGGACAGGGAAAACTAAAGGGTAGGAGATCAGTTGCTGGAGCAAGAGGGGGGCCAAAGAGAGACAATTTGCAAAACAACACTTAGCCAATATGAATTTCATACACACTGTATCTCAAATTGTTTTACAAGGCACAGCAGTTCCATACTGGTAGTGCAGGGAGTGTAGACTAGAATAGAATTTCCAGTGACAAACATAGCACAACAGGGAATAAAAAAAAATATGACTCTCTTTCCCAACTACTTGATGGATCCAGTGAGTAACTCGGCCCATGAGGGGAAAACAATCTGTCCCCTTCCCTCAAATACCTGAAATGTCCAGTGCTCAACACAACCCATCAGGGAATAAAATAAATCTACTCCCATCCCCAACAACTTGACAGATCCAGTGTCCAACCTGACCTATCAGGGAACAAAAGTCAAACCTGTCCCTCACCCCCCTTCAACTACTTCACTGGTCCAATACCCACTCCTGCCCACAAGGAATAAAACAAAAATATGTCCCTTTCTCCCAAACTACCTAATCAGTCTGGTACACAACCCAGCCTGTCAGGGAATAAAAAAATAGGTCCACTTCCCACCAGGCCTCTATCGAGGAATAAAAAAAAATCTGACCCTCCCCCAACAATCTGACAGGTTTGGTGCCCAACTCTGCCTGGCAGTGAATAAAAAAGTCTGGCTATGCTCCCCCCGTAACATCTTACCAGTCCTGTGCCCAAGCTGGCCCATTGAGGGAAAATAAATCTGCCCCTTCCCTCCAACTATCAGATGGATCCAGTACCCAGTGTGGTCCACCATGAAACAAAATCATCTGTCATCCTTCTCCAAACTGCCTGATGGGTCCGGCATGCAACCCAGCCTGTCAAAGAATAAAAAAAGGCTTCCCTCCCACCAACAACCTGATGGACCTAGTGCTCAATGCAGTCCATCATGGAATAAAAACATCTGTTGCCCACCCCCCAAACTGCTGGACAAGTTCCATGCCCAACTGGCCCATGCATTAAGCTAAACAGAGATAAGGAGGAGCAGCAGCAAAGCGATGAGTGGAAGATGGAATAGGTAGGGAAGTAAAACACTGCTTTTCTCATGCCCATTCACTCAAGTCACATTGAGGAGCTCAAACACTCTATGGGAGGCTTGGTGCTGCTGCCGTCACACTACTGCTGTTATCAGCCTGTTCAGGTATCTCCACCTCATCTTACCCACAGCACACTAACTTGGGAGACTGAACTGAGGAGGATTGATGGCACACAGTTCCGAGGCTGTAACCCCATGTGCCAATGATCACAGCCTCACTGCTGACTCTCCCTCTCTCACTCTTCTTCTCCTCTCAAACCTCAGTCTCAGCTCTGCCCTCTTCCCATTATGCACATAGAGATCACACTGCCATGCATGCTCCATCCCATCCTGCTGTGCGGCAAAATGGTCTGGTGCCCAACCTGACACATCAGAGAATAAAACAAAATCTGTTTTCCTCCCGCAGACTACCTGATGGGTCCCGTGCCCAACCAAGCAGGGAATAAAAAGAATCTGGTCCCCTTCCTGAACTACCTAATGGGTCCAGTGCCCTACATAATCTGTTAGAGAATAAATAAAATCTGTCTCATCTTAGACCAACTACTTGATGAGTCCAGAGCCAAAGTAGGACTACAGGGAATAAAAAAAATATATCGCTCTCCCCTCAACAACCTAACAAATCCCAAACCCAGCCCAGCATGTCAAAAATCAGTCTTTCTCCCTCCCCCGAACTACCTGATGGGTCTGATACCCAACCTGGTAGATCAGGAAATAAAAACCTTCTGACCCTCTCCCCCAACTACCTGGCCTGTCAGGAAATAAGAAAATCTAGCTCTTTCCCCCTGACTACCTGATGGGTCTGGTATTCAACCTGGACCATCCAATAATTAAAAAAAAAACAATGATATGGAGGGGGGCTATAAATGAGTTAGGTACTGGAGGATGAAACTAACTGCCTGGTGTTGGATGGACTTGACCCACTGTGTACAGTGTAGGGAGCATTACTGAAAAGCAGTACTGCTGCATCAAAGCCCTCCCTGCTGGCACTGTATACAAAAAATATGCAAAACTGATGTTGGATGTGGTACTCGCGTAACTACGGCTTTAACAGTGAGACTTGTTAGACAGTAAGGCCTGCTACAAAAACAAACACAGATAATAATATTTAAAAAAAGCAAGACCAGCTTTGTTGGCACCTGTCTTATCTGATTATTTAGGTTTTTCATTGTTTTAATAGCAAATCTGTCACCCCTAGTAAGTATACCTCTAGTGCCTAATCACATGTGGCTGTCAATTTGATGCAGATGGGTATCTCAGTCGAAGCCCAAAGATGATGTCAGATGTGACACTTAGACAGCTGGTTCTGATTACTCTATGATTTTTGTAATATAAAAATGTAGACATCCTGTACTCCTGGGATGACCCCCCCACCCAGGTATCGGTTCAAAGGACAGGATATGTTAAACAGCAGATCTCTGTAAGGTGATTAACTTCCCAGTTTGCCTTGAAGCCAAAGGAAATGAAAATATCAATTTTTATGACGTCTTCAGGGGAAGCACAGTTAATTGCACCTGGTGTTACAAAGCATGTTACACCTCAGTGAGATCTGGCAGAGCTAGTCATAAAAAGTCCTTTGACGTCTTTGTGAAGTAGGAAACTGCTCATAGATCAAAGAAGGAGCTAAGGAATCACAGACTTAATTAAGAGTGTCATAATTTGGGCAATGAGTTTTGTTGAACTCCCAGTATTTAATATACCTCTTGATAGGACCTCCTGTTTTATATACTTTTATATTCTGGAAGGAGGAGCTAGATGGCCTCAGGGAAGGGGTGGAACCACAGTGTTTTAAACTTGTATTCTGTGTTTCTGAACTGACACATTCTTTGTCTGGACTCTCTGAAGCAACAACATCTACTTCAAGCAATGTTAGAAGATATACAGTACATTAGATAGACAAGTCTAATTGTCTGGTGGTAGGAATTTGTTTGCACTTTTTAAACCTTGTTGTTTTAAGTGATTGTATGCATTGTGATAGATTGTTCTGTATTTACATGTTACATTGTTAACTATATTGAAATAAACCTCTATTTTAAAGAGACTGCTTGGTGTGCCTTCAAAATTCTTTTTTTGACAAGTGAAGCATATATGGCTAAAGTTCACACTGTGTATAGCTTAATGGTAATACCAAACTGGAAAAAAGGTATTAGTTTATCTGAGGTCTTTCATAGAGTTTTTAAGGGTTCATTCTGTACACCTGATTAGAAGCCCTTAGGCAAAAGATATCTGGCATCCCCCGAAGAGCAGAATTATCTGAGCCTGTGCATTGGGTATGCTAGCAAGAGGTTCACAGTTTGAAACCTTCCAGAACTTGAGACCAAAGGTGATTCAAATCAACAAAACAGACAGGAGGGTTACCCTGTTCTATTCATGTTCACAATACTGCACTCAGAGGTTGGCACTGTGGGAGCAGAGGGCCTGACCTGCTGAGGGGTTGTGACAGATTTGGTCATACCACACTTTTTGTTTCTGTTGGGCAGCTGCCAAGTTGCTCTGTGCTGTCCCCATAAGCTCCTTCAGCCTTTCCCTAAACCTAAGGATGTAATCCACTATGGGAGTTCCCTGGGTGACGTGCTTGCCTTCCCAGTCCTCCCGGATCAAGTCTAGAGGCCTATGTACCCAGCGTCCATATAAGAGTTAGAAGGGGGAAAATCCTGTTGACTCTTGGGGCACCTCCCTGTATACGAACAACAGGTGGGGAAGGTATTTCTCCCAGTCTCTCCCATGCTGTTCAGCAAATGCCCGGAGCATTGACTTCAGGGTACCATTAAATCTTTCCACAAGCCCATTGGCTTATGGGTGATACAGTGTCATGCATCTCTGCATCACCCCACACTTCCTCCACAAACATTTCATCAGGTCCGACATGAAGGAACCCCCTCGATTGGTGATTACCTCTTGCAGAAACCCAACACAGCAGAAAATCCCAATTAAGGCATCTGCCACTTTGTCTGTCCTCAGTGAGGATAGGGTGACTGCCTCTGGGTACTGGGTGGCATAATCCACCACAGTCAGGATGAATCTCTTCCCTGAGGAGCTGGGGATATTTAAAGGCCCAACAATATCTATTCCCACCCTCTGGAATGGCTCCTCCACTATGGGCAATGGAATCAGGGTGGCTTGGGTTTTCTTGCCCGCCTTCCCTATTTCTTGGCACCGGTGACAAGACCTGCAATACTCCTTCACCTGCTGGGTGAAGTTGGGCCAGTAGACATTTTGGGCCAACTGCTGCATAGTGCATGCCCTTCCCAGATGACCAGACAAGGGAATATCATGTGCAGTCTTGAGCAACTGCTCACGATACCCCTGGGGAATGACAAGCTGCCTGCCTAGCCCCCCTTCCTCTGTCTGCACAGTCTGAGTATACATCAGTCCATTTTCCCAATAAACCTTATGTTTATCATCACCTCCTTGTGCTCCGTCAGAGTCTGCCCAAGCCCTCAGCTTCTCTAAACTAGTGTCAATTCTCTGAGCAGCTGCAAACTCCTCACACATTCCCAAGGCATGGGACAGGTCCCCTTCTGTCTCTAAAGTAGGGTCCCTAGAACTAGAGTCAGGGCACTCAGGATCACTGTCATTCCTAACCATCTGACAATGGGTCACCCCTCCCTCTTTGGAGTAACCCTTCGTAGCTGTGTGGTTAACTGCTACTGGGGACATTTCTACTCCCTTTTTATTAGTCTCCATATCAGGAGACACAGGCTGGGGAACCAGCCTTCCAGTGGTTTCCACAATGGCTACTGGGGGGTTCAAGAAACTACAATTTTCCCTTGCCGCTTGGCTACGGGTAACTGCTCACACCATCCCCTGTTTGAGATTGTTGCCAAGGATGACTTCTGCTGCTAACATTTTGGCTACAACCACCTGTTGCACAGTTCCTCTGTTTCACCCCAGTCCAGGAGAACACTAGTGAGGGGCAATGTTTTCTCCTCACCAGTAAATTCCTGTACAGTGACGTATTTATTGGGTATAAGCTGATCAGGCTTTACTAGATCCCCGTTTACCAATGTCAGGGATGCCCCTGTGTCCCTTAACCCTTGCGTCTGTACACCATTTACCATGACTGGGTGCATGTGTTCCCTCATGTTTACAGGCATGCTTCCAGGGACACACAAACAATCCACTTCTTTCCAAACCCCCGGTTGTGTATTACTCACCCTTTTGGGGCACTGTCGGGCAATAAGCCCAGTTTCTTTACACAACCAACATTCATTTCTTTTTTCAGAGAAATCTTTTCTTTGAAACCTAGGGCTAACTGGTTTTGGTGTAGGCAGTGAGGGTTTTAGCTGCTCTGAAGGCGCTTTTTTCCCTTTCTGTGCTGCCACGCATGCCCCATTCACTCTCAGAGCAGGTGATACTCTTGGCGTAGAGCTCGGTCCGAGAGTTCAGCAGCCTCTTGCACTGTTTTGGGATCTCGGTCCTCCAGCCAGGTTTGCAGCTCTGCTGGGCATGCCCAGAAAAAATGTTCTAACAGAATCACATTTCCAATTTTATCTACAGAGCTTGCTTCAATTCCTTCCCACCAACATTTTAAAAACTGACATTGTTTCATGCTAGCTCCTCATAGCTCGTGTCAGGGCTTCTCCTGAGCATACAGAATTTAGCTCTGTATGATTCAGCAGTTATATCACATTTTTTTAACAGTGCAGCCTTAAGTTTGCTGTAATCATTACTGTCCTCATTGTCCATTTGACCCAATGCATCCTGAGCTTTCCCAGTAAGTAGCAGGGATAGCTGGAAGCTCCAGGACTATCTAGGAATTTTAGCCTGAATACAAACTTTTTCAAAGGAATTTAAAAAGGCATCCATATCCTCCCGCTCTTTAAATTCGGCTATCAATTTTGAATTCAATTTGTAACCCAGTCCCGTAGTCCCAGTTAAACCCAAGCCACTTACCTGCTCTGGTGCTGGTGGATGGAGTCATAGCTTCTCCAGTTCATGTTGCCTCTGGCGCAGTCACTCCTCTTGGTCCGCCTCTCGCTGTTCATGGTCCACCTCTCACCATTCTTGCTCCCTCTTCTCCTCTGCAGCTCGCTGGCACTCATGCTCCTCACGCTCAGCCTCCTGCTGTTCCTGCTCTGCCTCTCATCTCTCTTGTTCCACCTCACTGTTCTTGCTCTGCCTCTCATCTCTCTCTTTCCACTTCTAGCTGTTCTCGCTCCCTCTTCTCCTGGAACTCCAGCTCCATTCTGCACAACTCAGTCTGCAGCCTGAGTACTTCTGGCTCCAGAATACTGGTGACCTTTCCCTGCTGCTGTGGCTCTTCGCTGGCACTGGCCCTGCTGTCATCCTCACCAGATCAGGACATTGCACTGGCCGCTAGCCCTTCCATACTCAAGGTTCAGTCTCTTACAGTCACTGTCTGTGACTCAATGTTCTGGGTATCTGCTACCATCAGGGCATCCATGAGGTTCTGTTTGGTGGCTTTCACTTCGTACAAGACTCTTCTGTCCCTGCACAACTGCTTTAAGTAGTCTACAGTGTGCCCGCTGTAGTCGGAAGCCATCTTCTTCCTTAACTATGGCTACTCTAACTTGCACTTTAGAAAAAAAAAACAGGTAGGAACTTGACTGTAAGCCAAGTGGTATAGTTCTGTTTCCTTTTAAAAAATAAATAACTGCCCTGTCTTAGCAAGTAAGCTGTATAGTATCAAGATGACACACTGAACAATAAAATCTTGTAATACCAAAATTATCCACACTGCTGCCAACCAATCTGTCACAACCCCACTCAACAGGTCAGGTCCTCTCCAGAGCAACCTGGCAGCTGCCCAACAGAAACAAAAGTGTGGTATGACCGTAGAGCTCGCTCATACATGGTGGGTCAGGAAGTCATGGTCCTTATTCCAGTCCAGAAAGACAAGCTGCAGGCTGAGTGAGCAGGACCATACAAAGTAGTTAGGAAGGTAAATGACGTGAACTATATTATAGAGTTACCCGACAGGAGACATACAGAAAGGATGTACAATGTCAACATGATGAAGCCATATGCTAATAGGGCTGAGATGGTGTTTGCAGTGTGTAGTCCTGGGGAGGGGACGGATGAAGGAGACCCTCTTCTGGACTTGCTGAAAGAAAATAAGCAGAAGTCCTCTGTGGAAGTAGTTAAATTGTCTACCCAGCTGGCCCCCAAACAAGATCCAGGAAGTAAGGGAGGTTTTAGCAGACTTTACCCCATTGTTTAGCACCAAACCTGGACTAACCCCCTTAGCGACGCATGATGTAGAGACAGGGACACAGATGCCCATACGGCGGACAGCATATCAGGTGTCAGAGGCTGTCCAAAAGGACATTAAGATGGAAGAGGAGCAGATGCTGGATTTAGGGGTAATCCAGAGATCCCACAGCCTCTGGGCCTTACCCACAGTCCTTGTGCCCAAGCCAGATGGCTCTACTCATTTCTGTGTGGACTATCATGGACTGAATGCAGTCACAAAGTCAGATGCCCACCCAATGCTCCAGATGGATGAACTCCTGGACAAGTTGGGAGGGGCAACCTACCTTATGACCATTGACTGACCAAGGGGTATTGGCAGGTAGAGTTAATGGACAAAGCTAGGGAGAGGTTGGCCTTCATCACTCCAATAGGCTTATTTGAATTTAAAGTAATGCCCTTCGGAATGAAGAACTCCCTGGCCACTTTCCAAAGGTTGGTGAACCAGGTGTTAAATGGTGCTAAGGAGTACGCCGTGGCATACCTGGATGACATTGCCACCTTTAGTGCCAGCTGGGAGGAACACCTGTCCCACCTTAGGGAAGTGCTGGGCAGGATACAGAGGGCAGGGCTCACTGTCAAAGCTGAGAAGTGCCAGGTGGCCATGGGAGAAGTGGCATACTTTGGGCATGTGGTAGGCCGGGGACAGCTCCGTCCTTGCCAAATAAAAATAGAGGTGATCCAGGTGTGGCCCAGACCTGAAATGCAGAAGCAGATCAGGAGTTTTATAGGGACAGCAGGGTACTATAGAAAATTTGTACCCAATTACAGTGCCCTGGCTGCTCCCCTATCTGACCTGGTAAAGAAAAGGATGCCAAAGAAAATTACCTGGGGACCAGTCTGTGAAGAAGCCTTTACCAGATTGAAGGAGGCACTGTGCAGTGCTCCTCTTTTGACAAGTCCTGACTATAGCAGACCCTTTATAGTTCAGACTGATGCCTCAGACGTGGGTATTGGGGCAGTACTGAGTCAGACATCCAACCAAGGGAAAGATCACCCGGTAGTGTACCTGAGCAAAAAAGTTACTTCCCAGGGAGCAGGCATACTCTACTCTGGAAAAGGAGTCTTGCCATAGTGTGGGCCCTAAAGAAGCTGGAGCCATACTTGTATAGGCAGCATTTTGTGGAACAAACTGACCACAACCCCCTGGTTTGGCTGACGCAAATGGAAAAAACTAATGGTAGATTGTTAAGATGGAGTCTTGCTTTGCAAGAGTATGACATGACAATCTTACATAGGGCTGGAGTGAAAAATTAGAACTCAGATGGCTTGTCTCATGTCTATGAGGAGTGAACTGATTTGGGAAGCTCATCCCATGCAGGGGATAGAGCCCCAAATTCAGTCTAAGTGGGGAGGATTGTGACACTTGGACAACTGGTTTTGATTACTCTATGATTTTTGTAATATAAAAATGTAGTGTGATTGTCATAAGACATCCTCTACCCCTGGGATGACCCCCTTCCCCCAGGTATCAGTTCAAAGTACAGGATATGTTAAACAGCAGATCTCTGTAAGGTGATTAACTTCCCAGTTTGCCTTGAAGTCAAAAGAAATGAAAATATCCATTTTTATGACGTCTTCGGAGGAAGCACAGTTAATTGCATCTGGTGTTACAAAGCATATTACACCTCAGTGAGATCTGGCAGAGCTAGACATAAAAAGTCCTTTGATGTCTTTGTGAAGCAGGAAACTGCTCATAGATCAAAGAAGGAACTAAGGAATCACAGACTTAATTAAGAGTGTCATAATTTGGAAAATGAGTTTTGCTGAACTCACAGTATTTAATATACCTCTTGATAGGACCTCCTGTTTTATATACTTTTATATTCTGGAAGGAGGAGCTAGATGGCCTCAGGGAAGGGGTGGAACCACAGTGTTTTAAACTTGTATTCTGTGTTTCTGAACTGACACATTCTTTGTCTGGACTCTCTGAAGCAACATCTACTTCAAGCAATATTAGAAGATATACATTAGATAGACAAGTCTAATTGTCTGGTGGTAGGAATTTGTTTGCACTTTTTAAACCTTGTTGTTTTAAGTGATCGTATGCATTGTGATATATTGTTCTGTATTTACATGTTACATTTTCATCTATTTTAAAGTAAACTTCTAGTTTAAAGAGACTGCTTGGTGTGCCTTCGATATTCTTTCTTTGACAAGTGAAGCATATATGGTTAAAGTTGACACTGTGCATAGCTTAATGGTAATACCAAACTGGAAAAGTTAAGAGTTTATTTGAGGTCTTTCATAGAGTTTTTAAGGGTTCATTCTGTACACCTGGTTTGAAGTCCTTAGTCGAAAGATATCTGGCATCCCCCGAAGAGCAGAATTATCTGAGCCTGTACATTGGGTACGCTAGCAAGAGGTTCACAGTTTGAATCCCTCCAGAACTTGAGACCAAAGGTGATTCAAACCCACAAAACATACAGGAGGGTTACCCTGTTCTGTTCCTGCTCACAATACTGCGCTCTGAGGTTGGCACTGTGGGAGCAGAGGGCCTGACCTGCTGAGTGGAGTTGTGACATCTGGCACTTCTATTTTTATACACATGTGCTCTTAAAGGTACATGTGTAACAGCCTCCCAACTCACCTTGTCTGTCCCAGGGCCCTTGCGGTCCACACTGTACTCGTCTCTGAGTGGGAGGGCCTGACTTCATTAATTGGTGTGCTAAACTGGAGTAGAGTGGTGTGATGCCTCCACCTGTGGTAGTGATACGGGATACCTGATGAGTAAAACAGAAGGTGCTGAGTAAAACAGAAGGTTACTACCCCCAAAAAAATACAATAACTCCCCCACAGTATGTTCTTCACACAGTAACAGTACACACTTTGCAATAATCAGTAATACCAAACTGCAGCATAAACTAACTTCAATTTTACTACAGGGAGGGGTAAAAAGGGGAAAAAATAGCACAACACAGTAACTTGTAGCAAACAGTCATACCCCACACTGTCCAAATACCTCCCCTGGTGGGTACACCTGGTTTTCCCCCAATGGCCGTTATATTAATAACAGTCAGTCTGTTGTGGTGGGTACCACACCATGATGCTGGTACAAAAACAGTTCTTGAACATGAATGGCAGAACTTAGTGGGGCCCCGATAAAATTCAAACACTCTCCAGAACTTTCCAGCTTTCTGCCTGGGCTGTTCATGAAGATTGCAAAGTCCCACCCAGGACTTCACCCCTGTAGCACCTATCTAGTTAGCTAGCTACAATGCGAGAAGACTCCTCAGAGCTGCAGCTCAGAAGCACCTACAGTTTAAAGGCTTCTGGTGTGATGGGAAACACTGATAATAGGTACCATTATGGTCTCAGCAAACAGTCTGGTGGTGCACCACAACAAGGCTATAGATACACAGCAGTGGTCTTCACCTGTCAGGCCTTTCCTAGCTTCATCCCTGGGGCCTTTATGGTCTTCAACTGACAGGTCTTTGGATACCTTCACCTCTTCTGGCCTTTTGTCGATCACCTCCACCTCTCCTGTCTTTCATCAATCTAAGTGGCTGTGGCATGTGGGAAGCCATCCCGAACATATAACTGTACATATGGCTTCTCAGGCACTTAACACATAGCTGGGCTCCAAGACAGTTCCAAGCCCCAGCACACATAACTTTTTTCCAAAGTCCAAATAGTTCAGACAATCTCGTATACATTTAGGCAGCTCACTACACAGTACAATGCAGGTTCGATTTTCACAAAGGGGAACAATCCACAGACTGCTTTGTCTCCATGCTGCTAAATGAATCTTTCGGGTGCTCTGCCTAAAGTTGGCTTTTGTTGCTAGAGGGGCCTAAAGGCACCTGACATAGCCCGTGGGCTAGAGGAAGCCTCAATGGAGCCTCTCCTGCTTAGATCTCTCAGGGATCTCACCCCTTTTAGGGGCAAGCAAACTCCTTTTATGCATTCCCCAGACCTCCCTGCTGATTGGCTGGAATTCTCCTGGGCTCTGCTGAGTGCCCTTTTCCCTTTCCCAGTGGCCTCTGCTGCCTAGAAACTCATGGGGGCCACCATGGTTGTTTACATTTGCCCACCATATATAACAGCCCATAATTTTTATTTTAGCCCCATCTTGGGGTCAGTGCCCAAAAGTCCAAAACCACAAGCATTCCCCATTCAATCTCCAGCTCCACTGCCTGCCCTGAAGCTGGGGATACCCTTTTTTAGTGCCTCAAACAAAGTTACAATTTTTTGGAACTATGGCTCCTTTAACGGTTTTGGCTGCACATGTGCAGAAGGTGCATGGCAGCCATATTTGTTTATGTTTTCACTTGATCCAATTTTTTAGCCCTAGTGGACTGAGCAACTGTCCCCACACATGCCTGAAGGTGCGAACAACCCCTGGACCTCAGCCCCTCTCTGGCATGAGGCCAAGAAACCACTATAGCGTGCTGCAGTCACCGCAAAAATTGGTCATGAATTCTGGCCCAAATCCCTTCTGGAGCCACTGAATAGGACACTCCAGGGCTGTAGACCCATTAAGGTAAGCCCCAACAGGATGGGGGTGCTTACACATGCACAATTCAAATATTTTGACAGTCATCAAACTACTAATAAAAATAAATACTGCTAATCCAAAAAGAATAAAACATATGCCTATGGGTAGTTGGTCCAAGCTGTCTGTTTCTGAGCAACCTGTGGCCCTGAGGAAGGCTTGTTAGCTTGAGTTACATAAGCATTTGCATTCTGCTACCCATGATGCTGTGCTTTGAGAGTCTTAGTGTGCGCATGTGGTTGGAAAAGAATCACATATAAAAATACAAAGAAATACTGTGCTGCATATCAGTACTGGTTTATTATAGCCCTAATAAGTGTATGACATTACATACAGTACTGTATTTTAAAGAGATCATACAAAGTACAAGTGCTACAAAAGAATATAAAAATAAAGTATTTATTTTGTGCAAACCTACTGTATGTATACTGTAATCCTGCCAATTACCGACATCAGTTAGAGTCTATTCCATTTCACCCTGACGGCAAATTGAAAATGCTTACATTTATAATCTGAAAAGAATAGTGGTGAGGTCCCTAATGGAAATTTATGTCCCATTTACAAGGTTGCATTTGCACCGGAGCAACATGAGCACTTGTGTTGCTCTGGTGCAAAGGCTGCTGTACACTTACTGAATCACGGGCAAGTCAATCACTGTGCCACTCTGGGATCTGCTGGAAAGTTGGGGACACTGATCGGAGTGAGCTACTTAAGCAGCTGTGTGGAAAGGCTGTACCACTCGCTCCAATCTAAAAGGGTCAGTCAGCAGCTTAATCACAAAATTATTTCAAGTATATGCCAATTCCTACGTTGCGTCATTAGCTGGAGGGAGGGGCTATTGCCCCCTCCATCTGCCATTGAGTTCCCCCAAATGAAATACTTCCTAATTGGGGATGCATGCTGCATTCATGTGCACCAGTCTGTGCTTTCATAAAAGTTTTCTGTATCCAGGTGTACCCTTTCTCCTTTACCGGACCTAACATCACCACCAGCGATACCAACTAGCCAACCGCCAATGGACTTATGCCCCTCTCCACCGTGACTTGCATCAACACTGAGAGGAGCCGTGCGGACAAAACATTTAATTGTCTGTGGTGGTCAGCACAAGTCAAAGCACTGCAGAAGTCAGAGCGCATCGGTCGCATAAACATGGCATTAGACACCTATTTAAAACAGTGGCAAAAACAGAAAAGAAAAAAAATAGCTCCACTATTGACCAATAGATTTCATTACATGTAAAGAAACAATACTCCAATTTGTTTACACAAACTTTCCCAGTTATTTCTCCATTTAACACTTGAGGGTGCAATGCCCCTAATTCATGTATCCAGAACATTAATCATGCAAGTTATTCTCTTTCAGTTTACAAGCCCCATTCTCAGTGTATTCACTGTACCATGCCTCGTCCACACTTGGTACTTTGCCATAGAATATGCTACGTTTTCCTGTTCAGATTGCAATTTAATGCCTGTAACTGTCTTTTGATTCGAAACACAGACTAAACAAAAGAAAATATCTGTGCATCCATATAGACTATTGACTTCTTTTGTTAGGTGGAGAATGCTACTTTATCACAGAACTGGTAGTGCTCTCAGGATACTGTGTTGGTGCTCACTCTGGACTGCTAAATCCAAATATTAACCAAAGACTTCATCTGGGTGGCACTCCAGGTCAAAAACTGAATGCTCACTGATGTAATGCAAATGTGAGTTTTATTCAGTCTGCTCGACTCAGGATGCTGAGACAAACTGCCCCGGCACTTCGACCATGTGGGTCTTCCTCAGGAGGCATAACGAAACAGACAGCAGTACCCCAATGTAAATCCCCAAATTAAAGTGACAAACATCAATTGCAAATTAACAACACAAAATCACTATCATACAATCCCCTTTACACAATACCTAACATAAGAATAGAGACGTAGACATTGTTGACAGAAAAGGGCCTTCAGCCCACCTAGTCTTCCCTATCACTACCAACAATTGCGCTCTATCATGCACTGCTGGCATTAGGTTGTACCCCCGACTACCAGCAATCCTCTATGCTTATCCCAAGCATGTTTAAAACCTGTAATAGTTTCTGACCCCACCACCTCTGCTGGCAGGCTGTTCCAATTGTCCACCACCCTCTCTGTGAAGAAGTACCTCCTCACATTCCCTCTGAAGCTCCCTCCCTCCCTCTAGTTTAATCTTTTGCCCCCTCATCCTTGAGCATCTTTTTCTTTACAACATAGTATTCTCCAGTACTTTATTCTTTCCTGTGAGGTACTTAAATGTATCAGCCATATCCCCCCTTACCCTCCACTGCTCCAGGGAATAAATATTTAGTTTCCTCATCAATTCGCATTGCCTCCAGTTACCTGAGAACCCATTCCTTTGGAAAGGGACCTGTGTCCATTTCCGTGCCCTTCCTGCCCTTATCACTTATTGCTGGCCCACTTCATTCTCCCTCCTTTATAAAAACTGAACAGAAGTATTTGTTCAGTTTATCCAATTTCTGGTGGTCATCCTCTACACTACAACCATCCTCCCCTTTCAGTGTCACAATCCCTCCCCTCCCCTTGCCTTCCTTTTTTTATTGATGTACCTATAAATAGTAAATATGATGTCTCCTTATGGACCGAATGAGAATGTGGATTATAGTCCTTATTTATAATGGACTTCCATTTCATTATTTTTTTCTATTAATATTTCATTTTGATATATTCACTCTACATGAGAAATGTCAATCCAAAACATCAATTTAAATACACCAAACAGCTTCAAATAAGAATCAAATATAAATACGCCTTAAAGCAATGCAAGGCATGAAGGCAATATTTATAATAAAAGGTGAATTCACAAATTGGGAGAATGATGGTGATGGCATGATGAAATGGAATAATTAAGGTAAACTACAAGGAGGGGAGAGTAATAGAAAAAGGGAATCTACTAGCTTAAAATATAAGGCGACAGTTAAAAGCATTGGAATTAAGCAGAAAAAGGGAAAATATACTACTGTACTATTCCCTGGATTCTGAAAAAAGCAATAAAGGAAGGGAGGGAAATAAGGGCGGGCATAGGATTAACTTTACTAAGATAATAAATATTGTTATACCATTTGCATTTAACTTACTAAAAGGAGAATAGTACAATAGAAAAAAATAATGAAATGGAAGTCCATTATAAATAAGGACTATAATCCACTTCCTCATTCAATCCATAAGGAAACATCGTATTTAAGATAACAATCCATTTAACCTCCTTTTGTAGGAGTATTTTTAAGTTATTTGCATGCATGCTCAAGAAACATTATGCAGCAGCTTAGGACAGAAGCGAGTTGTGGAGGTGCGGCAGTGTGGCGGCCAATGCCAGCACTGCATTTGTGAGCTTGGTGGTGTGCACCCAATACACGTCCAGTGTCCTGATGATACTGGTTCTGCAGAAGTGCCACCAACTTGAAATGATTTGGCCATTGCAATGAGGGGCCACCTTGTCATTGCAGCATCAGCAATTCTGCTGCAATGAGGGAGCAATCCGTTATTGCAGGGCTGTACCTCGCCTGGTGTAACAGTAGCAGGAATATGGTGGCTCTATGCAGCCATCTCAGAGCCAACAGGGGTGCCAAATCCCCCTGTCGGCATGCCCCAACCCCCTTCATTTGCTGACAGGGAGCCCAGTCCCCGTCGGCATAATGTCCCCACCCTCAAGTTTCTGTTGTGTGCTGAGGGGGTGCCCAATCCCCCTCGGCATCATGCGCCCCCAGAGTCTTTCTTTGCCGATGGGGGGCCCAATCACCATCGACTTCAGTCCCTCCCTTCAAAGTTCAATTTGCAGACAGGGGAGCCCACTCCCCACTGGCATAATGTTCCCACCCCCTCGATTTCTGCTGTGTGCAGAGGGGGTGCCCAATCCCCCTTGGCATCATGCACCCTCCCTGTTTCTGTGCTGACAGGGGGCCCAGTCCCCGTCGGCTTTGGTCCCCCTCCCCACAAATGCAGGTGGCACACTAGGAGACCACCGCAGTGTATCAAACAACACCTGCAAAAGAAGAAAACTGACCTGCGTTGTCTTCTTTTTTACCTGTAAAACAAGAGAACAGTCCCTCATGGTCTCCCCTGCCCCTTCTTCCAACCCGTGCCCACCCTCTGCGCACCCTGTCTCCCCACACACCACCCCCCAACCCCATACTTATCTCCGGAGCCCAGTGCACCGATCTTCAGTGGACCGGGAACACATCTGCACTCTTCAAAGCCAACCATGAAATGAAGAAATGCCGGTAAGCTGAATAATGGCATAAATAGGGTTTTTTTCAACTTTGGTGCATATCTTAGGCATTTTGGGAAATTTTTGCACCAAATTTTCAACATGGGGTTATTTGGACCCCTCCTCATGAATTCAGCCAGTGTTGTGGCATTATTCGGTCCCAAAAGGTGATTTTGCAGTCAGTGCACAGAATCACCTTTCAGGACCTATCAACAAAAATGACAGTGCCATTGTTCATGAGCTGGGCTCTCAAAAAGCCTATGTTGCAAATTTGATGAAAAAAATCCAAGAAATTACTGTTTTACAAGCATGTGTTGCTCAGTTTCCACGCATGCTCATAACTTCATGAATTTGTAATATTTTCACTCCAGATTTTCAGCATTGGCATTTTCCACACCTCCTTATGAATAGTACACCTGTCATTTTTACACATCCTGGCCAAAATGTGTTTTCGCACTTCTGGCGCAGAATAGCACTGTTGCTGTGGGAAATCAGTTTTAGGGACAGATTAAGAAAATGACAGTGACACTGTTCATGAACAGAGGTCCTAAAATGCTTATGCTGAAAATTTGGTGATGAAAGTCCATAAAATGACTGTGTTACAAGCATGCATTGCGCAGTTTCCACGCACCCTTGTAACTGCGCAAATTTGCAATATTTTCACGTCAGATTTTCAACACTGCCTTTTTTTCATACTGCCTTATTAACAGTACAGCTGTCATTTTTCACATCCTGGCGGAAATGTGTTTTCGCATTTCTGGCGCAGAATAGCATGGTTGCAGTGTGAAATCAGTGTTTGGGACAGATTAACAACAAGCGAGTTAGAGAGGGGGAGTAAGCTCAACAGAGGTCTGTTAGGACTGCTGTGGATTTCTTTGTGGGCAGAAAAAGGTGCCAATGCAGCCAGGAGCCCAGTACAAAAGGGCAACCTGCAGCGCCATGAGAAACAGAATGAGCGAGTGAGAGGAGGGGAGTGAGCGAGCTCAACTGAACTCTGTCAGGACTGCTGCGGATTTCTTTGTGGGAAGAAAAAGGCACCAATGCAAGCAGGAGCCCAGTACAAAAGGGCAGCCTGCAGCACTGGGAGAAACAGAATGAGCGAGTGAGAGAGGGGGAGTAAGCAAGCTCAACGGAGCTCTGTTGGGACTTGAGTTGCCCACCCACCTGCCCAGGGTCCTATGTGGTCCTATATTACAGCAGGGCCTCTGGGTTGGAGACAAAGCAATGATTGGATACTTTTATGATTGCTGTAATAATACAGATTTAGTTGTTCTGTTTATTTCTCTAACTGAGCTAAGTACTGAGCTATACTGTTAGGATTGCTGTAATAATACATATTTATTTGTTCTGTTTATTTCTCTAACTGAGCTGAGTAATACTTGGAGTGCAATATGATTTCTAACTAGGCTAAGTGAAACTATGAGGGCTGAGAACAAAAACTATGGCAGCTGAGGGGTGAAAAACAGACAAGGAGGCTTTAGGATTGCTACAGTAATACAGTATTTAATGGATGAGATTTGAGACCCTGACGGCAAATAACCCGGTCATCAAGGGGTAGTAGGGTGACTAGTGTGGGGGAAACAGGAATTTGAGTTAATAGAGCCCTAACAGTTGTAGTAGGGTACAGAAACCAGGAGTAAGAGCCTGTAACATAAGATGGGGACCAAAATGGGCCGGGTGCCATGTGTCAATAGGGCGGGCATCTTGGGAAGGGTGGTGGGGTGTACAGGGTGTGGGTCTTCCATAATCTTGGACTGGGCTTGGAAGATGGGGGGGGGTGTATGTTCTGTAGACAACTGGCTAGTTTGAGGAGGAACTGTGGAGGTTAGGGAGGAGTCTATGGCAGGGCAGATGAGTATGGTAGGCATCCTGGTTGGGGGAATAGGGATGGCAAGGGGAACGGGAAGAACAACTAGGGACTAAAACTGACCCCAGTATCAGAGACACTAGCAGAAAAGAGAGGAGAAGGGGTGGTGCCCGAGGTGATGGAGGGGCCTTGATGGGGGAGGAAGAGACCACGAGGAGTACCAGGGGAGAGAGAATATGGCTGCAGGTAGGGAGGGACCAGGGTGGAACCGGGGGGGCACAGAGGGGAACAAGTAGGAGGGGGGAACTGATAGGGGAAGAGATGTAGGAGGGGTATTGACTAGGAATAGATCCGAGCCTCTGCTATGGGAGGGGAGGAGCAGAAGCATACTGAAAGGGAAAGGAAAAGCGGGGCATGAGAAGGATGGTAACAGGCAGGGGAAGAGATAGCAAGGATGTAAGGGTAGAAGGGGGCTAGTAAGTAAGGGGGATACTGGAGGAGAGAAGGCTATGGGAAGGGGAAGGATGGGAGGGGCATTACTATTGGGGTTGAAGGGAATGGGGGCTCTAAATTGACAACAACTGTGATAGGAGAGGGGTTGGAGATTAGCAGGGGGGGAGGTCAACATGGGAAGCTCAGTAGGAAGTAGTCAGGCTGGGAAGGGGTTGAAAGGGGATGGGAGGAATAAAGCAAAGACAAGGGGTGAGGCAGAAGTAGGGGGTGCAGATACAGAAGTCACAGAGGGTGCAGCTGGTGGGGGTAAGGGGCAGGGAAGAACGAATACTGGGGTGGTTGAAGGGGCATTAGAAGGGAAGGGGGAAAGGGATGGGGGTACTTGTCCTGGGAGATTCTATATTTAAAGGGGTGAGATGGGGCAGAAGGGGGGAAGGCACAGCCTTATTTGGATTGAAGCTATCCCCAGGCTGACTGCAGAAGGGGCAGGCACTGCTCAAATGAGCAGCAAGGGGGAGGAAGAAACTTGAGGGTGAGGTTCTAGGAGTTGGGCAGGCAGTGTGAGAGTGTGGGGGAGTCAGTGGCATTCTCGGAAGTACTCCCAGCACCATGTGCAAGCATGGGGAGGAAGGGTAGGATCGAAGAGTTCTACAAGTGGCTGAGGGATTGGTGCCACACCAAAAATTATGGGTTAGTGACTAACTGGGGTAGGGTCTGGGGGAATAGTGACTTGTACACGGCAGACAGGCTACACTTGAGCAGGGAGGGGACAGGAGTGTTAAAGGCAGGATTAGAGGGGTATATCTCTACTAAGGTGGATTTAAACTAATGGGGAGGTGGCCAAAAGACTGTGGTTGGTAGAAAGGTCCGGACAGGGGAGCCTAATGATCTAACCCCCCTAGATATAGGTAAAGGCAAAAGTGTAGTAACCCTGGGAGGGGGCGGGCACAGTGGTCTGAGTGTAATACAGAAGGCACCCAGTAAGAATAACGAGGAGAAAGGGTGTGGACCACCAGGAGGAGGGACACAGGCCAAGGAGAAGCATGAGGAGAAGAGGGATACGGGTGGAAGTTGGTCTTTCTCAACGCAAGAAGTCTGGGGAACAAAATTGCAGAGCTTCAGGTGCTCCTTTCAGAGAGGAAGGTTGAAACTGCTGCAGTGACAGAGACTTGGGCCACAGAGTACCATGATTGGGACTCGGCAATCCCACGATACAGGATATACAACAGAGACCGGGGGGTTGGAAGGGGGGGTTGCACTTTATGTGAAGGAAGGGATCAACTACATAACGGATGAGGAAGAAGAGGAGAGGACAAAGGCACTTTGGGTGCAACTCCTGGACTCCAAGGGCAGAAAGCTGAGGCTGGGAGTGGTGTACAGACCACCAGCCCAATTCTGGGAACTGGATGGGGAGTTGGCAGAGCAGATAAGGGGGGTCTGTAGAAGGGGAAGTGTGGTGATAGTGGGGGATTTTAACCTTCCAGGGGTTGACTGGAGCACCCAGACCACTAGCAGTACCAGGGAGCAGCTGCTCATTGATGCATTCCAGGACGGCCTTCTGATGCAACTGGTAAGTAGGCCTACAAGGCCTGGTAGCACTCTGGACCTAGTACTGGTAAATGGGGAGGCGGTGAGGGATGTAAGGCTGGAGAACCCACTAGCAGGTAGTGACCACCAAACAGTGTGGCTCGTTCTCGTGCTGGGCAGGGAGACAGGAGGCACAGGCACTAAGGTGGTGGACTTTAGTAGGGTGGACTTTGGGAGGATGGGAGCAATACTGTGAGGGAGATTCCAGCATATAAGGCTGGGGGTGGATGCAGAACAAAATTGGGGAGTCATAAATACTGGGCTAACAGAGGCCACAGTAGCCTGCACCAGGGCCAGGAGTAAGAAGTGCAGAGCCAAGAAACCATGCTGGCTGAACAAGGAAGTGCTGCAAGGGGTAATGGGATAGAGGGCTGCATACTGGAAGTACAGGAGAACATGGAAGGGAGAGGATAAGGAGGCTTGTGGGAGTTGGTCAAGGGAGGTGGCCAGGAGGGTGAAAAATGCTAAGGCCTCCAGGGAATTAAGGTTAGCCCAGGGCATAAAGGGAGGTGAAAAGGACTTTTTAAGGTATGTCTGGGAAAAGAGAAAGTGCAAGGAACATGTTATGAGGATAAAGTGGGGAGTGGATTGGGTGGAAAGGGGGGAGGAGCAAGCAGAAATTCTAAATGAGTACTTCTGCTCCATTTTCACTAAGGAGAGGGATGGTCCACTACCAGCATGGGCTGGAGGGGGGGGGAAGGGGGAGGAGGTGATAGACAAAGTGATCACAGGGACTAGGGTGCTAAAGGGGCTGAGGGCAGTAAAGGTGGACAAGGCACCAGGTCCTGATGGCATCCACCCCAGGGTGCTGAGGGAGATGGCGGAGCTGTAGGCTAAGCCACTGGCAGATCTGTTTAACACCTCCCTGGAAATGGGATGTGTGCCCCAGGACTGGAGGGTGGCCCATGTGGTGCCCATACACAAGAGTGGGCCTGCCTAGGGAGGAGACAGGAAATAATTGGACAGTCAGTCTCACATCCATAGTGGGTAAGCCTATGGAGGCAATACTGAAGCAGAGGCTGGTGGCATTCCTAGAGAGTAATGGCCTCCAAGATGGGCGGCAACACAGGTTCATCTCAGGGAGGTCTTCTCAAACCTGCCTAATACAGTATTATGACTGGGTGACAAGGGAGTTGGACTGGGGCCATGCAGTACATGTCCTGTACTTGGACTTCAGTAAGGTCTTTGATACAGTGCATCATGGGAGACTGGGGGGAAGTTGACAGCAGTGGGAGTGGGAAAAAAGCTGACTAAATGGATAGAGAACTGGTTACACGGGAGGGTACAGAGGGTGGTGGTGGGGGAGCTCTCAGCACCTACAGCAGTGACAAGCAGGGTGCTGCAGGGGTCAGTGCTGGGCCTGGTGTTATTTGGGCTCCTTATCTGAGATATAACACATGGAGTGGGGAGCAGGATTAGTCTGTTCGCAGATGATACCAAACTGGGGGCAGTGGTGGACAACGAGGATGGATGGGAAAAACTGCAGGGGCACCTAACCAAAGTAGAGACATGGTCAGTGGAGTAGCAACTAGGATTCAATGCAAACACGTGTAAGGCAATGCACTTCAGGCCTAAGAACCAGAAGAGGGACTATTGATTGGGGAGTGAGGTTGGGGATCACTGAGGAGGAGAAGGACCTAGGGGCGTTGGTAACTGGGAGCATGAACATCTCAGCCCAGTGTAGGAGAGCAGCAGCAAAGGCAAACAGGATGCTGGGGTGCATCGCAAGGGGGTTCTCATCCAGACACAGGGATGTGATCCTATCTCTCTGCAGATCATTGGTCAGACCGCACATGGAGTACTGTGTGCAATACTGGAGGCCATACCTGAGAAGAGATATAAAGTTACTGGAGGGGGTGCAAAGGGGGTAACAAAAATGTTAAAGGGGATGGAAGGAAAGGAATATGAAGTTAGGCTGAATGAGCTGAACATGTACACACTGGAGGAGAGAAGGGATGGGGGACATGATTGAAGCGTTTAAATACCTGAGGGGGTTAAATAAACCTAGCACTGAAGGAGTGTTTAAACTGAGGAGTGGAAGAGAGACGAGGGGGCATGGACTAAGGTTGGAAGGGGGATGTTTCTAGAGGGAAATGAGGAGGCACTACTTCACTTAGAGCGTGGTGTCTAGTTAGAATGCACTGCCAGAGGCGGTGGTAACATGTAGGACACTCAATAACTTTAAGAAGGACTGGGATAATGCAAGAGAAAGAGTCAGGGGGACAGGGGCTGGGACAAGCTGGGGAGGAACTGAGGGGGAGGAAGCTGGGGCAGCTGCAATCTAGGGTGCTAGCTGCACACTCGGGCAGATTTAGATAGACCAATTGGTCTGTTCTGCTGGCAGATTCATATGTTCGTATGTTCACATGTATGTTCATATGTAAAATCTCAGTGACTCTGTTCATGAGCAGAGGTCCTAAAATACCTATGTTGAATATTTGGTGACAAACGCCCATAAAATAACTGTTACAAGCATGTGTTGTGCAGTTTTCACGCATCCTCATAACTTCGCAAATTTGTAGTACTTTCACTCCAGATTTCCAACATTGGCATTTTTTCAGACCTCCTTATGAACAGTACAGCTGTCATTTTTTATATCCTGCTTGAAATATGCATTTACACATCTGCCGCAAAATAATGAGGTTGCTCTGGGAAACCAATGTTCAGGACAGATTAAGAAAATCATACTGATAGTGTTCATGAGCAGAGGTCACAAAATGCCTATGTTGAAAATTTGGTGAAATAATTCCACTAAATGACTGTGCTATGTGCATGCGTTGCACAGTTCCCACATACGCTCGGAAGTTCTAGCATTTTTAATATTTTCACTACCGATTTTCAGCATTGCCATCTCTTCACACCTCCCTATGAATGGTGCAGCTGTCATTCTTCACATCCAGCCCGATCTGTGTTTTTGTACATCTGGCGCACAATGGCATGGTCGCTGTGGGAGCTCAAAGTTCGGGACACATTGACAAACTCACAGGGCCACTGTTCATGAGAAGAGGTCCCAAATGCTTTCATGAGGTGGGGGTCACAAAAAGGCCATGTTGAAAATTTTTAGTGCAAATACCAACAAACACCTGGAGCGTTAGGGTTTGTAACCATAACGTCCCAACCCTGTACAGACTGACAGGCATCAGGGGTGTGCCTTTGGATTGCCGACTGTAATGCTCATGCCATTCCACTCCCCCCCCCACCCTATAGCCAGTGACAGGCATCAAAGTGTGCCTTGGACTCTTCGGTCCCAGAGTTCACCCCATTCTCCTATACTGCACCCATTTCAGCATATGTCCTTATGGAGTGGGTTGACTAAAATGCCGAACACCCCGAGGCACACCTCAACACTTGTCGGTGTCTGCAGGATAGGGTGAGGTGAAATGGCATGAATGTTATGGGTGACAACCCAAATGCATACCCCAATTCCTGTCCTTCTCTGCAGGTTGGAGGTGGGGTTGGCATGAAGTTCAATAATTCACTGCCATTCGTACTCTGCATCTGTCTAACTCCTGCATTTCCAATGCTAATACCAGCAAGCAAACATTTGGCATTGACAAATGCTTGTTTTTGATCCCCACCCCTTTGTAAAGGTGGTACAAACTCTAAACCCATAATGTGCAATCCACTTGGGTGTGAGTGATGGTGACAAGTAAAATGGTACCCCAATGCATTTCTGCTATCCCGAGTGATGATGGCACAAACATGCTATAGTATTCTTTTCTTCAATGGACGCACTGTACATCCTATCTAATAATAATTACAAGGGCACCAGGCCACATATACTGCAAACGGTGTTGTACAGGTGATTAATTCATAAATGTTTACCTGAGCATCCCCTTTCTGAAACATATCCCCCTCACAAGCATATTTGCAAATATTACACCATTTACAGGTGTGGAAACCTTTTTTGGGGGCAACCAATTTCTAAAAGACTGAGAAGGCACTGATTTAGTGGCTACAAAATGACATGAAGTGATCATATCACCTAAATTCCTCCCTTTTCTAAAAGTTACTCTGGGGCTGGTTTGGATGTTATCCCTAAGTATGGGGTCAGCCTGTAAAATTAGCCACAACTTATGAAACCAGCCCCCCTAGAGGTCCTGCTAAAGGATTAAATTCTGTAGAAAATGTGATTAACCTCTCGGACCTATTTGCTCTATTAGATTCTGGTGTTTGTTTTGATTTGGGAGAGAGGGTAGTCCTGTCTATGTCTTGTGAAAAAACTTCCATGTTATAGCCACATTGTAGACATCTTTGTTAATTCTTCTGCATACTGTTCAAAAATTCTGTCATCTGTACAATTTCTATGCAATCTATGCTCATATGGGATGGAATTTTTTAATTTGCTGGGTTGAAAGCCTCTCACATGCAACAAGGAATTCCCTGCTGCAGATTTGCAAAACTTCATTGACATAACCCTGTGTTCTGGGAGGACATTCAATGTCAAATCCAAAAAATGAATTTTGCTTTTGTCACTGGTGTATGTTAATTTTAAATTCATAGGGTGGGATATTCAGAAGGGCTGCACATGGCGCAACACAGTTGCACCATGCATAACCCACTAATCTTGGCGATATTCAAAAGGGGAAAGTCGTGGCACAAATCTCGATCGCCAGGGTGCATCCAGTAATACTATCTTGATTGCAATGGGGCATGCCCATGCATACCACCGCACATCCTGATATTCAGCCCGGGATGTGCGGAGCCCATGCAGGCGCAACCCCTACATGCGCCGCATACAGTTGTTCCAAAAAATAAAAGAGCAACAGCTGGCCACCCACAGGTGAGCTGTCATATTGCAGGGCGCAACATGGCAGCTGCCAGCTGTGGGTGGCTACCCAAGCTCCAGCAGCACCCTCCATTGGGTAGCGCCCCCCCCATGCCCGATCACGGGCAGAAGTATGAAAATAATAAACTCCTATATCCCTGGTGGTCCAGTGGACTGCTCGCGGCCCAATCACGGGAAGAAGTCTAAAAAGATTAGATCCCATCCCTGGTGGTCAGCGGTACCCCCCTCCCCACCCTCCGACTGAACCCCCACCTCCCCCGGTCAGCGGGGTGGCAGCTCCCACCCGCGAAGCCGCCCGGCTGCCCGCCGATTGACCGCGTACAGTATTAGCTGCATGCCCATTGGTCCATGCTGCGGGCCAATGGGCATGCAGGACCCGCATTGTACTACACAGTCCAGCTGTACTGTACGCAGTCAGTCGGAGGGCGACCGGGTGGCTTGTGGGTGGGAGCTGCTGCCTGCTGCTGACCGGGGGGGTGGTGGGGCCCAGTGGGAGGGTGGGGAGGGGGGCACCGCTGGACCACCAGGAATGGGATCTAATCTTTTTTTAGACTTCTGCCCGTGATGAACATTGTACTCATTAATATGCATTTTTAAGTCAGGACCATCATCAGGAGTCACTCGTGATACAAATCACGTTCTTCATCATCATAGTCACAAATGCAGTCACAAATCATGATTTATGATTACGTCACGAATCACAGCATTAATATTTTTACTAGTTACTTGGATGTATTGTAAGCCTGTTTTGTAGTATCTCTCCAGGCTTCACCACCCCACCATTGTACTCAATAATAAGTGTTTTTAAGTCAGGGAGTTGGACAGTGTCTGCAGTACATACACAAACTGATAAGAAAACTGCACCCATGCAGTTTAGCACAGCATACTTCCACTGCTCAGAATACAGACGGAAGACAAAAAAAGGGTATAATTACATACAAGGGTCGTGGATGGTGGAGGAATACATTTTATAACACAGCAAGGAAGGTGTGGGGGGCACATGGTGTGAGGAAAAAAAAAATAATGTGGGATCCCATGGTGATCCAGCAGCAGTTCCAGCATGGACCTAATTTGCAACTGATGTCCCTCTATGTAAGAAAAATAAAATTTACAGAAAGAACAAATTAAGTAAAAAAGAGTACAGACAAAATAGACAAAAAAAAGTAGCTTTTAAAAAAGCTGTTGGGTCTAAATCAAAGTTTAAATCTCCTCCTCCTCATTCTGATCTCAAAGTATCAGCAGTCGCAAGACATGCTCCTCTCTGTCTCTCTCTCTCTCTCCCTCTCCGCCTGCACAGGAGAAAGTAAAAGTGTCTGCTTGTATGATTCACTTTCTTCCTGCCTAGCTAAAGAGCATGTGACTTCCAGTACTGTAAGTCATGTAATGTGTGGGGGGCTGCCAAATCTGACACACCTACTGGATCACTTAGAATCATAATGAGGAACGCTAAGTCCGTTAAAAACAATGACTTTGCCTTACTTTGCATTGCCATTCTGCCGTAACACAAAGTGGTAATGACAAGGCGGAGTGAGCACTTTGCATTGCCCACTCCACATAGCGGAGTGGCAATGCAAAGTGCCCACTTTGCGTTCACTTCACCAGCGGAATTTAAATTAGCTGCATCTCTATTCGGGGGTCAGGTTGAGGAGCTGAGGAGGATGCAGGGAGTGTACACTGTGCACTGTGTACTGGAGCAAGTGGCACAGCCTGTCCACAAGGCTGCTTACACCACTCACTATGGAATGCATCCCTAATGCTGTGCTGGCTCAGAAAGAGGAACAGAGGACATCTTATCATAGTCAGGGTAAGTGCCCACATGGCTGCTTTCATAGTGCAGCATCCTGCATTCAGATTGCCGTGGTGTGAAAGGTGGCCATGTAAAATGGCCACGTGAGCACTCAACACCACCTGAAGTGATGCACTTGCTGTGCTGAAAGCTAACAGAGGAACATAAATAAAATCACAAGAGAAAGGAAGAGGTTGAATTTCCCAGGTGACTTGCAGACCTAGTGAGGAATTTCAGTGTGAGATTGTTTGGAGCTCTAGTTTTCTGCTTGGCAAACTGTCTACAAATCGTTGTTTAAAGGGCTAATGTTTCTATTGAATTCTGTCAGAGGCTTGTGGTAGAACACTTAAAGAGTTTTATTGAGAATTTTATATTTCCTCTGTAGCTAGCTGGCTGGGATTCTGCTGTGAAAAAGAATGTGGTGTAGAGTACTTTATGTGTGAAATATCTACATGCAGCCAGCAGTAAGCAGACAGAGAGAGTGACATAGCTGCAAACTGTGTATAACATCCTACCATGAGCTTTGAAATACACCATAGATGCATTAATGTATATGTGTGTTGTAATATGTTTATGTCTTATGAATAGTTTGATGTACAGTCTTTGGCAATGCCAGCACTTTTTGCCATGCCAATAAAGTTATTTGAATTGAATTAAACTGAGAGTGGGGGGGAGAGAGAGAGAGGGAGGGGGAAGTACTGCAAGTGCTATCAACACTAGAGTTACAGTAGTGAGAGAAGAGAACTGTTAATTTTAAGTTTTTTTTGTTTTGCAGTCTTCTATCTATGTGTGGTTGTGACAACAGATAGACACCCACCTAATTAAAAGATGTGCATTTTCATCCTTTTTCTCAGTTTTTTTTTTATTTCTTTTAGAATTTTTGGCTGAAAATGGAAATTGAGTCAAAGCTGATTTCCAGGAGTGAGCCAGGAGAGAATTATTGTACCTGGATGTTAAATGGCTTGCTCAAGGTCACACAATATGCAAATGTCAATTTCTGGCTTCAGACCTAGGTCTGCTATGACTCCAGGCTGACACAGCTCTATGTACTATTCACTAGGTTATACTGCCTCCCATATACTGCCACTTCTAGTGGTAAGTCAATTAGTCACCCACCTTAAATCCATATCTTTTCAGTTTTTGGAGTGTGGTTGGGCAATTATTCAGGTCAGCCACCTAATCATTGTACTTTTTGTGAGATTATATTGAACTGATGATGAGAAAGGGCACAGGTCATGGTCACAGTCACCAGTGCCACTGATAAGAAGGTGATAGGAAAAACAGCCTATTCATCTGAAGTTTCTAGATCTGCACATCCCTCTGGATTATAACAGCTGTCAGCACCAGCATACATTACATAGAGAATAATGGATTGATAGGTGGTTATAACGAAGATTTTACACCCCCCCCGAGGCATGCGATTCCACATAAACCTCAAGAGTGAAGCGCGATTGGTTTATTACACCGATGGTGTATGTACAATCCTTGTTATAACCACCTACCCATCCTTTATTTTATATAATTGCTGCGGATCATTTTTTCACCACAGCAGTTGTATAAAATAAACAGAAGTCTCCACAGAGCTGCGGACCAGTCGGGTTTCAGAGTGGTCTGTAGTGGCTCATGAAGAAAATTAAACATTTGTTTTTTTTTCTTTTGTTTTTTTTAAAGCAACCCCCTTTCAAAACTTTTTCAGCCATGTTATCATTATTTTTTTTAACTTATCACCAACTTGGAGTGGCGGTGATCACTGCAGCACTGAGGACTGGCGGCCAACCAGAGGAAGGGAAAAGCGTCAACTGGCACATGCACAGAAGAGAACCCAGAACATTTACACCATTATAACCAGCTGGTTATAATGGCAAAACTACAACCGGATTTCCCTATAGGAAAAAATGAGGACCAGCAATTATATTATATTACACTTGCCCGGACAGAAGAGGCAAAACCCATCTAGTCTCCCCTTCCCCAAATCTAGTGCTGGGTGCAATTAGCAAATTCCACTTTTGTGGAATTTCATTAAATTCCATGAATTTTGTGAAATTTTGTGGAATTTTGTGAAATGTATGAAATTTGTTTATCTCGTGATAATGCCACCATCCTTTTAGCTAAAGATCTGAACATTTGCATGCTTACTTGTTATGCTTACTAAGGGCAAGACAATTATCATGGCATTCTAAAAAGTAGCTCTGAACTTATAGGGGATCAAGGTCTCACATTTAATTTTTTTTGTGAAATGTTGTGAAAATGTTTCTCTGCTTATAACTCTTCCACCTTTGGATCTACGTGCTTGCAAAGTAGCATGTGTGACACTTGGCCAGTTGGTTATGATTGCTCTATGATTTTTGTATATAGAAGGTGGGATATTCAGAAGGGTTGTGCATGACACAACACAGTTGCGTCATGTGCAACCCACTGATGCGCTCCAGCACAATATTCAAAATGGGAATGTGCCAGGCACAAATCCCGATGCACCGAGGCGCATCAGTAATGTATGGGCGCAAGTGGGGGCGTGCCCATGCATTCTCGCACATCCGATATTAAGCCTGGATATGCTTATGCAGGTGCAACCCTATTTGCGCTGCACACAGTTGAGCCAAAAAAAGGAGCAACAGCTGGCCACCCACAAGTAAGCTGCCGTATTGCAGGGCGCAACACAGCAGCTGCCAGCTGTGGGTGGCAACCCAGGCTCCAGCGGCAGCTTCATGGTAGTGACCCCCCATGCCCGATCATGGGCATATGTAATAAAATACAAGGTCCAATAACCCTGGTGGTCCAGTGGACTGCATCCAGCCTGATCACGGGCATATGTAATAAAATAACAAGTCCAATATTCCTATTGGTCCAGTGAACCACTCCCAGCTTGATCGTGGGCATATGTATTAAAATAATAAATCCAATATCCCTGGTGGTCCAGCGGACCACGTCCAGCCTGATAGCAGGCATATGTAATAAAATAATGTGTCCAATATCCCTGGTGGTCTAGTGGACTGTGTCCAGCCTGATTGTGGGCATATATTTTACAATAGCACACACCAATCCATTCCTGGTGGTCCAGCGGTACCCCCCTCCCCACCTTGCCCACTGAGCCCCAGCACCCCGCTCCCCCGGTCAGTGGTGGGCGGCAATTCCCACTCGCCGGAAGCCCTGCACACACACGACTGACTGCATATGGGCCGCACTGTGGCCCATTGGTCCACAGCATTAGGCCAATGAGTGTACAGGCTATACCGTACTACACAGTCCAGATACACATATCTGGACTGTGTAGTATGGCTGTAATCTGTACACCCATTGGCCCACACTGTGGACCAATGGGTGTACAGCCCTACCATATGTAGTCAGGCAGCGGGTGGTGGGGCGGCTGGTGGGTGGGGAGCTGCCGCCCGCCACTGACTGTAGGGAGAGCGGGGTGCTGGGGCTCAGTGGGCAGGTGGGGAGGTGGGTACTGCTGGACCACCAGGGATGGATTGGTGTGTGCTATTGTAAAATGTACACCCACGATCGGGCTGGACGTGGTCCACTGGACCACCAGGGATATTGGACTTATTATTGTGATACATATGCCCGTGATCGGGCTGGGAGTGGTCCACTAGACCACCAGGGATATTGGACTTAATATTTTATTACATAAGCCCACGATAGGGCTTGGAGCGGTTCACTGACCACCAGAGATATGGGACTCTCATTTACAATCCCTATGCCTGCGATCGGGTTGTGGGGCACTTTGCCGCTTGTGCAGGGGGCATCAGTCCCCGATGGCTGCAGCCTGGCAGGGCATGAGGTGCACGTCACTGGGGACCAGTGCACCTGCATGCAAATAAGGCCATAATGACATGTAAATGGCCCCATTTACACCTTGCATGCATTATGGCCCCATTTGCATGTGCACTTTTGAATTTCGCGGTTGAGGCACCTAGTGCAACGGCACTAGCACTAGCGCATCCCCCTGCTCCTCTCTGGCCACTTGCACCATGCACAATGCGGGTGGCCATGGAGCAATATTCACTGGTGCTGAGCCATGGCGCAGCACCATTGAATATCACCCTGTCAGCGCCCTGGCACATCCCAGTTACACTGCGCCCAGGCTTGTGCCACAGCCTGGCACAGTCTGAATATCCTACCAAGAATGTGTTATTGAGTGTCTCTCATAAGACAGCCTGTGGGATGACACCCCACCCCTGATATATGTCAAACAGCAGAGCTCTGTAATGTGATTAACTTCCAAGAAGTTGCATTTTATGGCCTTGTTGATGAGCTGTGCTTCTTTGAAGCAGCTGGGAACTTAAAATATAAATTTGATGACATCTTAGAGGAAGAACAGTTAATATCAACTGGTGTTAAGAAGCTATATGACATCTAGGTGAGAACACTGCAGAGTTGTAAAGGTCTTTGGATATGGGCTGGGAACAGGAACTGCTCAGAGATCAAAGAGGGAATGTAGATCAAAGAGTCATATTGGGAAATAATTTTTTGCTGATGTCACCTTATTTAATACACCTCCCAATAGGAGATCCTGTGTGTATTATTTTTTTATATTTAACAGGGAGGAGCTGGGTGACATCATGGAAGAGGCGTGTTTGAGAGTCAGTTTAAACTATTCTGTGTCTAATCATTTACACACTTTTTCTTGTCAGGCTCTTAGAAACAACATCTACTATAAGCACTTTAAGAAGGATATACATTAGATAGAAAAGTCTTTTTCCTTGTTTTCTTTTAAGTGATTGTATGCTTTGTGATATATTGTTCTGTGTTTACATTTTACATATCTTATTTTTAAGAGACTGCCTGGTGTGCCTTTGAAGTTATTTCTTTTGCATGTGAAATATAGATGGTTAAAGTTGACAACTGTTCATAAGCTTAATGGTGTTACTGAACTGGAAAAAGGTAAGAATACCTTAGATCTTTTCATAGAGTTTTAAGGGTTCAGTTTGGATACCTTGTTAGGTGCCCTTAGGTGAAAGATATCTGGCATTCCCTGAAGAGCAGAATTATCTGAGCCTGTGCATTTGGGTATGGTAGCATAAGGTTCACAGTTTGAATCCTCCCAGAACTTGAGACCAAAGTTGATTCAGACCCACAAACAGACAGGAGGGTTACCCTGTTCTGTTACCTGTTCACAATACTGTGCTCAGAGGTTGGCACTGTGGGAGCAGAGTGGGGTTGTGAAAGCATGCATAACCTTTGTGCATGTGTTTATAAACTACTATATGTGGAGAGATTTGGGTAAGTAATTTTTAAGTCTCTGGTGTTCATAATTTCATAATTTAATTAGTTGTGAAATTTAGTATAAAGTTTTGAAAAAAATGGATATTTGTAACATCACTGCTACTGCAAGTATATGCCTGAAATTTGGCATACTATTCAATTTCAGTGAGTGCTGGAATCTAACAAAGCTGGAGGAGACATGTGGTATAGTAATTTAAATTTAGAATGGAAATACCGCAAATTACTAAATCGCAAAACTCAGAAGTTATGGAGGCAGAATAGGTAAAACTATTTGAATTCCCCATGTGGAATTTAATGTTCACAATGCAGTTATCACCACTGTATCTGATCAGCTGAGCTGAGCCGTTTGCAGTCCTGTAGTTCTTTCCTAGGTTACTGTGTGTTCCCTGAAGTTTTCTCTGAGCTCAACTAGTTGGATTCAGTGGATCAGCTTGTCCCCTGATATAATCCTTGTTTTTTTAAAGTGACACACTCCTTTAAAAAGAGATCCACCTACTCCTTTTCCTGTCGCACCTATCCTTTCCGAATAGGTAGAGTTCCTCCTTACTGGTGCCCCAGTTATTTTCTTCCCCTATCAGGTCTTTAAGACCTGGATATCCAAGTGCAACAGGCACTCAGGTTTGTACATTTTGCTGGGTGTTAGCCTCATATGTTCTGCATTCAAGTGAGAAGTGTTGTCCCTCTATGTTTCCTTGTTCCAACTGGGGGTCAGATCAGCTATTCTTGTACTGCGCAGCTCTACTGTCCTCCCCTTGATGAACCCATGAATCTAATTCCTGACCCCAGTGCTCTCTACCTGCACTGCCTCCGCTATCCTTTAGTTTGAATCCCCCTAACAGTCCTGTCTATTGACATGACCATTACCCTTTCCCCTTCCTCTTGGCACAGCTGCAGACCATCTTGAATATACAGGCATTTCTTGCCACAGAATGCCCTCAGACTAGCCAGCAAAAGAAGACTCTCCTTCATTCAGCAGACTCTTAGCAAGAATTAACTTGCCTAATAGCCTGTTGTCATTCCTCACAGGCTACAGGGCAATGAGGACCTTAAAGACTCTCCATCTGGATATCTTTACCCTTAAGAGCGTATCTAATTTAATAAATTCCTTCCTCATGTCCTCAGAATTTGTTTTCCATATTCTAATGCAGACAACAGTTAGCTCCTCCCTTCAGCTGAAGTGCTTGGCTATGCATGACACTCATTTGACCTCTGCTGCAGGCAGATGATTTGCCATACCAGCACTAGCACTCTACCCAGTCCTTGCCTTCCTACTCCGTGGCAGGTTAGTTCTATGGCTGGAGAAAATATATGGCTTCCACAGAATTATTACAAAATTTTACAACTTTCAAAACAATCATGAAATTCAACTTTTAAATACTGATGTTCTTTTGCATAATTAGGCTGCATATAATTTGGCCATCCTTTAGACTAAAGAGTAGAAAGTTGGCACACACAGTCTTGTGTTTAGGGTTTAGGAACCCACCAAACTTGAGGACATTGTGTGCTCTAGTTTTAAAGATACAGGGGCTTAAATTCTTGCAGTTCAAGAACTTTTGAAATGCCATTAAACCGTATGGATGTTTGGCTGCTTATAACTCAGCTCCCTTTAAAGTTAGAAATCTGAAGCTTGGCACATGTATCCAAAGCGTCCACAATGCCACAGCTGATGACATTTGAATAAGTAGTTTTTAGAGTAGATAGAAATAACTAAAAATTTAAAGTTGGCGAAATTTCACAAACTTTCATAAGAATTTCACATTCTACAGAAGCAGTATAGTACTTTTACAAGAATTGTGCCAGAAGAAGATACATTTCAGTGAGCCCTACCCTTGTCTCAATGTTTATAAGTTACTTTTTATTCCTTTCAAATCCAAGTTCTGTATGCATCCAACTCCTTCTTAAACTCTTTAACTGATTCTACCTTTATTATCTCATCTGGCAGACCGCTCCACAACCTGACTTCTCTGTTGGTAAAATACTGTTCCCCAAGTGCAGCCAAAAGTCTCCTGGTGACAGTTTCCTCTCATGCCATCTTGTTCTCCCATCATCTACAGTCTCCTAAAAGTCCCCCCATCAACTACAATATGTCCTAGCTTTTAATTTTATAGACTGTTACAATATCCACTCTTAGCCTCCTGTTTACCAAGGAAAACAAGTTCAGATCTGTTAACCTGTCACAGTCCCCCCCCCCTCCATTCCTGTAATCATCTTATCATCTCATTTGGATCTTCTCTAGTATATGCACATTTGTTCTGAGGTATGGTGTCCCAAACTGTGCACAGTATTCAGAGTACGGTCTCTAATGTGCTCTATGCAGGGAGTGTATTACTTCCCTTGGGCTACTTCTAAAGGTCCTGCTGATATTTCCCCAGCACTGTACTGGCCGTCCTACAGAACTTTGCACGTTGTTTCGTACTCCTCAGTTCCCTTACTATAATCACCCAAGTAGAAAGGAATATTTGCTGTATAAAAGATCAAGAAGGCAAAAAATCTTTTGCAAATACTGTACATAAAATCTTAAAACTTTAATGAGTACATACTCTTAGTAACAATGTAGGGAAGCACTTCAGGCTAGAGCCCTATGTGTCCATCATCCATGTGACCTTTCTCAGTTACCCTAGGTCCTTCTTATTTTCTTCCACCTCCAACACATGATCACCCCACATGTACTGCCTTTTGTTATTATTGGACCCTATGCACGACGCCAACGTGCTGCAGAAACTTGGCTCATTGGCATCAACGTGCTTAAATGCCATGGAGTAGGGTCTCATTGACCCTGCACAGCATTCATGAATGGGACAAAAGGCAGGTACATGGTTGCTCCCTCAGCCGCGCAGATTGCAATGTACCGGGGGGCATTCCGGGGGCATGCCAGCACTACACGGTAGTCACTAAACTGTGCAGTGCTGGCCACATGGGTGCAAAGATAAGCACAGTTACGACAGTGGGGACTCTGCTGTAACCCACTTTGTGCCCTAACGAATGTACCCTGCCAGTCACAGTAGGACTGGAGTCAGACCTTCCGTACCACCCATACCCAGTAAGCAGCAGGTGAGGGCCAGGGTGGCCGATCTGGTGGGGATGGGGGGTTGACATTGCTACCACTGGGGGCACCAGGATAGGGGATCAGGGTGGTGTCTTCAGGTTTGTCCCAGGCAGGGCTTGCATTTGGGGCACATGGTGGGACTCCACCAGATGGGGCATGGGGGACCTGGTGTGTGTAGCCACATCAGGAGGTCACGGATGTGTGGCGGGGTGGGGTCCTCATGCCACTGGTCCTGTAATGTGCCAGGAAGGTGCTAGGTAGCAAGGGCTGGGCCATGTGTATGCCGGACATCAGGTCCATGCCACACGGGTCTGGGTGTCTGCGGTTGGCATTCACACACCCGGACCCATGCCAGTCCACATAAGGGATCCACTCCTGGACCCAGGAAGGGCATCCCATTGGATGCCTGCCTGGGTCCACAACTTCACCCCAGCCACCCTGCAGAGTGCTGTGCATCGGGGAGGAGGAGCCAAGAATAGGTAGGTACCAGTTGTGAATATGGGCATGTGCGCACCTGTCCAAAGGTGCACAGCTACGTGGCCAGGGTATGCACATTTTCTACATACCACCACCCGCTTTGTGCATAGTGCTCATTACGACCAAAGTGAATTACCATACATTTACCAACATAACATTTTATCTGTCATCTAGCCATTTCTGACAAATCCAATTTACAAAAATCATCCTAAAGGTGTTTGTTTTGTTTTGTTTGTTTGCTTTTCGCATTTTACGTTTTACACCCCTCAGTGAGGCATTTCCAACCCTCCACTTGGGCCCAACCCCTGTCCTTCTACATCTCCAGTGTTTACCTGCATACCAACTAAATCTCCTCCAGCATGTGTGCTTAGTGGCAGATAGAGGCCCGGTGCTAAGCATGAGGTTGCTAATCCTAAACAAATAACGATAGTCCAGATATAGCTAATCATTCATGGACCACTATTTATTCTGGTAGAAGAAGAACTCAAAACACTATATCCAAATTGAAATAATTTATTGCAGCGAAATCACAAAGCGAGAACAAATGTGTGAGACTGAAATTAACCATACAAGACACCTCAGCACTTTGACCATAGTTTTCGAAGACCACGGTCAAGTGCTGGAGTGTCTGTGTTGCTAATTTCAGTACCATGCTTTTGTTCTCACTCTGTGATTTTGCTGCAATAAATTATTTTCAATTTGGATATAGTGTGTTTCGAGTTCATCTTCTATCAGCCTGAATAGTGGTCCATGAGTGCTTAACTACATTTTTACTGACTTTACCTTCATACCCCCTGATCCCACAGCTTACCCCCCACGGTGGGGCCTGGCCACAGATAACATACCCCGCCACTCTTGTGAATACAGTGGGAGACAGCCAGAGTGGCTGATAGTGGTGAGCATGGCCCAGGAATACAAGCTATCATGTCGCTTCTCTCCAAAGAGTTTTCTGGTTAGGGCCCCACCACCACCCCAGCACATAGCCAATGAAGGCCAGCAGCACCAATCTGTATGTGGGGAGCAGCAGACACACACTGTGTGTTCACCAACAACATCAAGCCAGTCCCTCCTTTCCACCTACAGGTAGTGCTCTGAGAGCAGGATGTTCAGTACACTCCCCCCGGGGTCAGTGTGCGAGTCCTCTTCATTGTGATCCAGACCCCACTGACCCAGACGAGGGAGCTGGGACTCAGAATTGATTCTGTGTCTCCCTCTGGTGCCACCAGGTTGGACAAATCATCTTGAACTTTATTTGCCTCACCATCTGTCACCACCATATGCCCCATCTGTGTATCAACAGCCATTTCTGATGTCCAGCACCCCAATTTTCCATCTATGTCTCCAATATATAAACTGAACAATGTTGGGCCCAAGACTTATTCTTGTGGCACCCCACATTCCACACAACTCCAACCAGAAGTTTACCCATTAGCACACCCTCTGCTCTCTCCATGCTAATCACTCCTCCTCATCATCTGCCATGCTACTCCCAGATGTTCTCATTTCTGTAGTAATTTCATGTGTGACACTTTATCAAATGTATTGCTGAAATCCAAAAAACACCATCTACTGGCTTACCTTTGTCTATCTCCATTGACATCTTTTAAGCCTTCCCAGACCCATTCTGGCTATCTTTGGGAAGCACATTCTCTTCAACAAAGTTCTGTCATTTCTCCCTTAAATCTCTTTGCTAAGATTTTAAATACCACTGATGTCAGACTTACTGCTCTGTAAATCCCCAGCTCATCTCTCCTACTGCTCTTGTGTATCAAGAATACATTTGCCCTTACACAGTCCTCTGGTACCTTTTCATATCTGATCGATGAGTTAAATATTAAAGCCAGTGGTAGTATTAATGCATCTGCTAGTTCTTTAGTACTCGTGGGTATATCCCATCTGGTCCTGGTGATTTCTCTGTGTAAGCCCCTCTCTGGTCTAGGGGATTTTGCAGATGGTACCTGGCTCTCAAGTAAGGGTGAGAGAGGCGGACCAGAGCCAGCTTTTGAGTTAGCTTTGCATTGGGGCCTAAAAATTCAAATTAGCTTCCCAAATTCAGCCAAACAACTTTGGCTTCCGAAGTAGTAATTGGCATCGGGTAAAACAAAATACATATAGTTGACTAAAAAAGCTCTGAGGTCAGCAATGAATATGAATTGCACTAGCTTACTAGAGTCAGGTGCTGTTGGCATACAGCTGCTATAGATTACAGTTTGTGCTGTTGTGACAGAGTTTGCAGAACCTAACATCACCATGGTATAGTGTGAGCTACAGTAATGGTTATTATTTATTACTGACCTCAAAGCTTATATCTCACTGTAGTCTCTGCCTTACTTCCATTACAATAATTATATTCCCTTTGGCTCCACTGATTTTCAAATATACAATAATACCCCTACCACTCTCCAAGCAAAAACAAGTTATGCATCACAAAACAAAAATAAATAAAAAGACATTAAATGTAGGGCATTACATTTCCTATCACAATATTGTTCATCCATAGGTCTATTTTTCTATGATTTGTCTTTTTCCTCTTTTTTATATTTTAGCTGCTGTGATGACTCAGATAGAGTAGTGGTGGTGGTGTCATCCCCTAATCCTCCACTACTATCACCATCATTGTAATTCCTGCCCCTGCCACCAGCCTCTCCACAGCTACTACTACCACCAGCCTTGCTTTGTTGGGATGCTGTAGAAGGTCACAGATAACAGCATGTGTGGTCCTTAGACTCATCATGGAAATGGCCATGCTAAGAGTTGCTGATTCAGCACTGAAATCAGAATTGCCTCCACCTCTTGTTCAGAAGTGGCACAATCTAAATACATACTGACTCATATTTGTTGGGATGAACATGCTGAAAAGACGTGATTTGAGAAAATGTGATTGGTCTTGACTTAACCTATATTACCTCATTTTACGTGAATTGGCTACCATAGATCTGAGAAATGTGACACGAGAAAGTGTGATGCAAGGAAATATGACTGGTCTTGACATTGCCTATCTAACCTTAGAACATGGGTTTAAAAATCCTATCGGGCATCCAACTGGCTCAACTCTCTTGGCAGCGACATAGCGACTGCTCCAACACTTGGCCTCTTCAAGTCCAAGATGTGCCTCTCACTGCTTGTATCATGTGATTGCCCATCTTAACATTTCCACCATTCCAGCTGCACATGCCCCAGCACCCAACACTTACAATCATTCTTTGCACCCCTAGCACCTTACCTGTCATATTCCCTCGACAAGGCCCCCTGGCTGCACTGTCTCCTGCCCTTGTCCACCTCCCCCCATATCTCCACTCCTGCCACTGCCCCAACCACCTCCCGTACTCCCCCTTAGCCCCGCACCTCCTACCCCTCCTCGATCTCCTACCCTCATTTCCCCCCCACCCATCCTCCTTCCCTTGTCTTGCTCATAGGTCATGTCTTTGTACTGATTATTATTATTATTACATGCCTGTATGTCAATGACTATATGTTTGTAACTAAAAATGATGACTGTTGCACATGCTGACGTGGAACCTTTATAAAAGAGCCTCGGCTCAAAGGTATTGTGATCCTAGATGAAAATAAAATAAAAAAAAAATAGAACTCTGATTGGCTTTCAGGGGTACATTAACTTGCAGTGAGAGCCCTGTAAATAAAAAGTCCCAGCTATGCCAACCCACTGAAGTATCCTAGTACCCACCCTCCCTTCTAATTGGGTTAAACCACCTAATTTAAATATTGGATTCACTGCCATTTTTTGTTCTCACTTAGTGAGACTTAGGGGCTCCGCCCGCTCTACACTACAGTACAAGTTGCATTAAACTGTCCCACCAATGAGTTAGTGTAGCATTGTGTTTTACAGTTGGCAATGCACTGGCAACTGATACTACATTGATTTTAACACTTACTGTAACTAGCTGAAGAGCAATGTTTGCAAAATGTTTTTGCTACTCAGTTGGTATGCAGCTTAAGCCCAATCAGTATGCAATGCAAAACTAAGATGTAACTCTTAAGAAACAGTTTGTGCAAAGCTTTGTACTCAATCCAGCAACACTTATGCAACTCAGTCAGAAATGCTAGAGCAACTCATTGGCGGAACAGTTCAATGTGACTTGTATTGTACATTAGTAGACATCTCACAATAGTTGCACACAACTTCACCTAGGCAAATGTTTCTATTTTTTTTATACCATGACTCTTTCACAGCTAACTGCTGTTCCTCATTCCTTCTGCAACCTGCTGCTTGCTCTCCACTGAAAATGAAAGTGCACATGACTTGAGTAAATGGCTGAGAAACAGAGAAGCTCTCCCCCCAAAATCTCCCCAAAATAATTTAAAACACACCATAGGCAGTAGTCACGCACAAGACAATAACACAAGAAAAGCTGCCTGACTGATCGGCTTCAGAAAACCATGTCTCGTCACTGCACTTTTGAAATCTGCAGTGTGCACCTCTCCTTGGCTATGATAACAGACTGCCAGCACAATACTGCAGTATACAGCTTACCGTGCTTGGCGAATGAGCACTCCATCAACAGGAGCATCAGAGATTCACAACTTTCTGTCTCCTGCTTTAACTGACAGCATATTAATACAAAACAAAACAAAAACACTTTCACCAATGGAGCAACATAACAGTAAAGAAAGGCACACACTAGCGGTGTAGAGGGGTGGGGACTGAAACAGCACACTACCAGAGGTACACAGACTAATTCACCTCAAAAAACCAAAAAAGGAACTGTAATCATTTTTACAGAATTACTTTGTTTTTCTCTGTAATTCTACAAAAATGACACAGTTAATCCATTTTCTAAGTGCAATAATACCCTCCAGGGTGGGCAGTATGGGCAATACCAGACCTTCCAGGGGCCATAAGGCCCTCTGCATGTGTCATATGGCCTCATTATGCCCCTGGGCAGTCCGGTATTGCCCAGTACTGCCCACCCTGTCGAGTATTGTTGCTTGTTCATCTTTGTCTGTTTCACCTCATTTTACATGAAGTGTCTATATTAAAGTCATGGAACTGTGATTTGATAAAACGTGACTCAAGAAAACACAATCCAGGAAATGCAGTTTAAGAACATTTGATTCAAGAAAGCGTGATTCCAGAAAACATGGCTGGTCTTGGCTTTGCCTATCTCTCCTCATTTTACATGAAATGACTACACTGGATTTGAGAAACTGATATGTTGACCAGCTAAGCCCACTGGGACCCAGAGTCCTTTTTTTATGTGAAAAAGTAATTTGAGAAAACATGATTCAAGAAAACAGGATTGGTTTTGACTTTGCCTTTCTAATCTAATTTTACATGAAGTGTTTACATTAGATACAAGAAAAGCGATTCAAGAAAACGTGACTCTGGAAAACCTGATTCAAGAAATGTGGTTTAAGAAAACATGATTCAGGAAAACATGGCTGGCATTGTCTGTGCCTTTCTTACCTCATTTTATATGATGTACAAATAAAGGCTGGTGAGGACTGGAGCTATCTCTTCAACTAGAGGCATTTGAGGGAGGAAGAGGATTAGATTGGAGTGCTTCTGGATTGTGCGGGGTGAGTTCATCATCAGATGCACTGGATGACCGGCTGGGAAAGCTGATTGCAGTGGTAGTGGAACGAGTGGACTTCTAAGGACCAATGAGCCACAATTTTGTTTGCCATGCTATCTTGCTATCACATGTCCAGTCCTAGTCCTTTTCTCAACTGTATTCCCTTACCCATCACTAAGACCATCACCACTGCTTTCAGAACTGGCACTTGGTGGAACTGTCATGGTGGGATATTTTCCTGCTTCCTTCCTCCCCCAGCACACATTTTTCCTTCAGTTAATGTTTTTATGGTTTCTAGACAGCATGGCAACAGATGTCTCCAACATACATGCCTGTCATGTCATCCACATAGTGGCATGCCCTCCTCCTCACCCTTTCTGAGTGACATTGCGTCTCTCTACTGCAACATATTTCACTTGGATTTCACTCACAGGTGAAAAGAAATAAAGCTGGATTTCTGTGCTCTGCACCACCACCAATCACATTTATTTTTCATAAATAACCTCTTCAAACTCCCCTCTTTATCTTTCCCAGTCTGCTAAATTCACTTTTCCCTGCTCTTGCTGAAGGGCCAAAAAAAAACCCCAGTAAAATAAAGAAACAAATAGCCTGCTTGAAATTACAGTTTAATGAATGTACAGTATATGTTGTGGTATCTCCTCCTAGATTGTGTAGTTTTTTTATGCCAAAACATTCTATGTGAATTTCATTGATTGTTATTGTCCTAAAAAAAGAACCTCTGTGTGCAAACACTGAGGCAAGGGTTACCCCAAAGGGCATTTGGTTGGGAAGCCAAGTTTCAAGAAAATACAAAATCACACATGCCCACACAATGCAAAGCATCATGGGCTGCATATGCAAATCACCACAGAATGTTATGCTGGTTCAACTTTAAGCAGAATTGCATGGTGCCAAAAGGCCTCTCACACAGTTTGCAAAGGGTGCTAACAGATGACATAGACACGTGTTTTGTCCTACCAGGACTCATCAGTATGCCTCATCTGTTTGACACCCCAGTGGAATGAACCAGCTACCCTGAGACGGTCTGTCTGGGTTATGTTGTGGTGAACCCATTAAAATAAAAAACTATTTAAAAGACAAAGAACCTCTGTGCACAAACTCTGAGGCAAGGGTTACCCCAAAGGGCATTTGGTTGGGAAGCCAAGTTTCAAGAAAATACAAAATCACACATGCCCACACAATGCAAAGCATCATGGGCTGCATATGCAAATCACCACAGAATGTTATGCTGGTTCAACTTTAAGCAGAATTGCATGGTGCCGAAAGGCCTCTCACACAGTTTGCAAAGGGTGCTAACAGATGACATAGACATGTGTTTCGTCCTACCAGGACTCATCAGTATGCGTCGTCTGTTTGACACCCCAGTGGAATGAACCAGCTACCCTGAGACTACTGACTGTTTTGACCTATACTATTGTAATTTCATTGTACTCTTGCTATGTACCTGTCTTTGATTGTTGTACTCTCCCGGGTTATGCCTGAAAATAGTCATTTCATGGCTAGTGCACCTACCCAGTTAACAAAAGCTAAATAAATAAATATAACCATAGTGTGACTAATGTTTGTGCAACAATATTGATAGCAGAAGGCTAGTTGTATGATTGGATTGTTCAACTGTCATATATTGTTACTTTGACTATTCAGACACTCTGTCACAAGAGCGTCTACCACCCTGTCAGAGTACACAGAAGGCAAAAGAACCCTCCTCAGGAGGGTTCTACCCCTAAAGGTGTTGCATGAACATAATTACTTTGGGCTAAAGGTACCTTAGGAAGCAGACTAAAAGAACTATAAAGCAGGAGCTGAAAAACACAGAAGAGTTAAGTGATGACATAGCTGATAGTTGGTTACAGTCGATACAGACAGAGGCATGACTTTCAGAGAAGAGAGGGAATGGCAGGATTGTAGGATAAGGCAAGCCACTGTCTGACCCCAACTCACCATGGAAATCCTACTTCTAGGAAACAGCTAAAATAGAAATAATACATTATGACCTTTAGCACTCAGGAGAGGAAAAAAACACTTGTGGAGGAAATCTCTGGGAATCCATGGCCTCGGCCAACTTCCCACCTGGCATGGGTACTATTATTATGCCTTACCTTACTAATTTAGAATACCAATTCTGGGGAAAATGTTTGAAAGCATAACTCTCACTCTATCTCTGTAACAGGGTAATGCTGTGGTAGTGCTGTAAGTCAATCTCGAAACTAAAGGAAGTTCCTTTTTGAAGGAAGATCACCCTCAAAATGTGGAATGTGGAGAGAAGTAACTGCTGAAAGGCTAGCACCCAGCCTCAAGGCTGTGAGGATGCCTCATCTTGACTGAAATCTAAAGAAAGGGGATACAGAATGAGACTAGGTGGACCTTAGACAGATGAAGGGAGAATACAATAGCTTTGGAGGTGCTGAAGAAGTGGTCAACACAGGTAAAGAAACCCACGTGAGCTGAGGGCCCCACCATCCACCAGCTGTCTTAACTACTACACTGTAAGTGTAAGGTGTCACTGACCATGGATCTGCATGATTGAAGCTTTTCCCCGAGCACTGGACCTTCTCACCACCCAGTGGGACTGCCAGGAGGCACCACAGGAGACAAGTTGACTGAAGAGAACCCCTGCCAAACATGGGACTCACCCTCAAAATGTAGACTTCTAGGGGGGCATGTGAACAGGATTCTGGGAATGATAATAGTAAGTAGGAATTTATTTATATAGCCCCACGACATGATGCAGAAACAGACCGACTGATGACTGCATAATGAATTATTGATAGATTGGAATGGACTGAATGACAGCTGCTGAAGAAAAACTGATGTGACAGAAAATAAACTGAATGACAAGGTACTGAAAATATGAATGCATATCAGAGGTAAACATCATGAAGAACATTGAACCAAGAGCCAAAATTTAGAAAGCTGTACTAATACAACCATGGCTGTAGTGAAGATACTGAAAGACCGATTGAGTGAGGGACGCAGTAACTGAGAAAGGCTGGCTGAAATGGCTGAAGTTCAAGTAGTTGCACCTGTTGGCTGGAGCCAGGTAAAAGTAATGGAATGCAATGCATGCAGAGAAACTACAGTGAATAGGTTGCAAGTGCTGTTTATGAACAGCAGGTAAAACAACTGAGAAAATGCAAATGAAATACAGCAGCATGACAGAGATAGAATATAAAATTGAGTCAGCACACTGAAAACACACTGCAGATAAGCACAAGTTAAATAACAAGAAAGAGGAGCAAATGTGGCTGCCCTAGGAAAAAGGCAAGAACCACAATGTGACAGCCAAGAAAGTAGATTTAGTACTAACCAAGAGAGCTGCACAAGGCACATACCAAGCAATGTCAAAGACAAAAACCAAACAGAAGACTGAAAACAAGCAACCATCTTGAGGGGGAGAGCAGAGTATCTGGCTGCAGCAAAGAAATGGAACTTCTGAATGGGGGGGGGGTGGTTTATATTGCCCAGGAAGGGTTGCTCCCGCCCATCAAACATCAGGCTACCTTCCAATTTTTTTTATTCTTTGATAATTGGGTAATGTCCACTAGGCACAATGCCTGTTTTCAGGGGCAACCTGTGAGCACTGGAGAGGTGAAGTGATTTGCTCAGAGTCACGTAGTATGCAAGTGGAGATTCTGGTAACCAAACCCAGGTCTGCTGGATGTACCAAACTCATTCATAGCTTGTTACTCTAACCTTTAGTCTATACTGCCAGTAACTGAATGTAATAATTAATTAAAAGGAATGATAATGCACAGTTGTGTGAGGATTTCAAACATTTTCTGAGCAAAAGTCACTTTTTTAAAAAAAATGAGCTCATTCATTAGCTACATCATTCTCTTAGGAGACAGAGCTGAAAATGGCACTGAGATATGTGCAGCATGTGGAGGTCTCAGTCTTGAGCATCAGTCATTGGCTGATACAAGTCATATGGCTTGCCAACCATTTGGAAAAGCTCAGTGTGTGCTCCCTGTAAAAAAATGCTGTCATGACATGAAAGTGCTGAAATGGTGAAAGAAAAGACAGTTCTTTCTGACCTCCTCTCCAGTGTCCAAAAAGAACAGTTACATACTTATGTAACAGTAGATCTTCGAGAGAATCTCTTTCATCAGGCCTCACCTATAGGACTATAGTTGCCAGGCACTAGGACCATACGGAAACCTTTTTGCAAGAAGTTTACCAGGGGCCACCCATGATGATGTCTGGAGTCAAAGTCCTCCATATATAAATGGGTGTGTCCCTCTCCCTTCTCAGTTCCCTGCCAGAGATCATACAGTATTTAGAGGACCTCCCTCTAGGGAACCAGGAGAGATCTGAAGTGTTCACCCACCAAGCAAGGTCAGAACAGAAGGTAGTCCATTCTGGAGAGACAGACAGGAGCAAAGAACCTCTGAGTCTAAGGGGGATGGAGGGAGGGACGGCATGGCCTGATGGAAGAGATTCTCTTGAAGATCTACTATTATGGTAAGTACGTAACTGTTCTATCTTCTTCAAGGATATATCTTTCATCAGGCCACACCTCCACACCTATAGGATGAGACCTAAGCAGTACTGACCAGAATATAGTCTGGGTGGCAGGAGGCTACAGACCTAAGAAAGAAGGCCTTGAAGCACAGCTATGCTGAAGCTTGCCCTTCCCTTCTTCTAGAGGCGATGTCCAGACTGTAGTGTTAGGTGAAAGAGTGGACAGTACTCCAAGTTGCAGCAACACAAATCTCTGTAGCCCACACATTCCTGAAACAAGCAACTGAAGTGGCCATGCCGCTGGTTGAATGGCCACGAACAACTCCAGGAAGTTCCTTACCGTACTTCCTGTAAAAGAAAGAAATACAGTTGGCCAACCATTTGGACAAATACTGTTTTGAAACTGGAACACCCTCTTTCCCAGGGGTAAAGAAAACAAAAAGCTGCAGTCCTTCATATGGTGAACAGAATACCTGAGTATTCTGTGCACATCCACAGTATGATGCAATGCTTCCCCCAGATTGGTATTCTCAGGAAAATAAACAGGCAGGTGGATAGTCTGATTCTAGGTAAACTCAGACACCATCTTTGGTAAGAACTTAGGGTTGGTCTTTGTGGAAAATCAAATAAGGAGGCTCACACATAAGAGCCTGAAGATCAGAACTCCTTTGAGCAGAAGTAATAGCAACTAAAAATAATGCTTTTCGTGACAGAAAGCATAACTTGCACATCACGGCTGGCTCAAAAGGAGTCAAAGTAAGTTTTTCTAGAGCAACATTCAGGCCCCAAACCAGGACTGGATTACGAATAGAAGGCTTCAAGTGTAGAATGCCTCTCAAGAATATACGGGACACCTCCAGTTTTGCCACTGTACGGCCATCAATAGGCACATAGAAAGCTGAACTAGCAGGCAGATGCACTTTGGTGGAAGAGTATTGCAGTCCAGCATCTGACAAGGACAGTAAATACTCCAGAATCTGATTCATTGGGCAAGTGAAGGGATCCAGATGATGGGAAGCAGCCCATACAGCAAACCGCTTCCACTTCATGGAATATGTGGCACTGGTGGAAGGTCTTCTAGCAGCCAGCAGAACATCGGCCACCTTTTGTGACATCCCAAAACTAGCAATGGCTATGTCTTCAGGAGCCATGCATGAAGATGGAGTGACTTGCAGTCTGGGTGAAACAGTGTGCCCTACTCCTATGACAATAAGTCTTTGCACAGGGTCAGAGGTACTGGAGGTTCCACTGCCGACTGCTGCAATAAAGGGAACAAGATTTGATGAGGCCGAAAGGGATCACAAGAATTAGAGTGGCACCCTCCATTTGGAACTTGATTAGCACCCTCTGAATCAGAGGAAAGAGAGGGAAGGCGAAAGGGAACCTTCCTTTTCAAGAGAGGGACAACATGTCTCTCCAGAAAACCCCTGGCCCTGGAGTGAGCAAGCAGAAAAGTGACAGTTTTGAGTTGAGTGGGGATGCAAAAAGGTCCAGCTCTAGATGACCACAACTGTCAAAAAGGTCTTCGATCTTCAAGGTTAGCAGCTTCCACTTGTGCATTCTGGACTGTGAGCTGCTTAGCTTGTCTTCCAGGACATTTTGGATCCCTGAAACATGGACGGCTGATGGCTCTAGACCATGTTCTAGAGCCCCATACCAAACCCTCATCTCTTCCCTGCACAAGTGGTAAGAATGAGTACCCCCCTGCTTGTTTATGTAGTGTACTACACTGATGTTGTCAATCTGCACCAACAGATGTGTCAGGGGACAGATGGTTCTAAAAGGCTTGCAGAGCATACAGAACAGGCCTCATCTCTAGAACATTTATGTGGAGGGAAGTTTCCACTCTGTTCCATGATTCTTGTGTCTGATGGGGCCCAGACGCACCCCCCAGCCCATCCCCAAAGCATCCGTGGTGAGGCTCTGATGAGGGGAGAGGATTTGGAAAGGACCACTTTTGAGCACATTGGTGGGTTCCATCCATCACTAGAGCATCTTCTTTATAGAGGATGTTACTAGAACCTTCTGTTCTAGATTATCAGCACATTGATCCCACTGGACTCTTTTTTTTTTTTGGCTCATTGCATGGGTGTATTGATCATTATGTATAATCATAACCTTATGCTCTCATCAGTGCTAAAAAGAAACCAGACCCTGCTTAACCTGCTGTCCCTTTTAATCAGCTCTATCCAATCCTAAAACTCTATTGAATGGCAGCCAGACTTCCTGGAACTTGATAGGTTATTTTTCTATTTTATAAAATGGCCTTTCTATTTTACTTAGATCAAACATCAAGAGTAGCCACTCTATGAATTTAGGTGCCTTTACGTCTTTCCAATGAAGAAGAAGTGCTTTCCTAGCCACTAATAGTCCCATATTGACTAACATGACCATCATCTGATTCTGCTTCTGGCCACCAACCAAACATTGCAATTCCTGGGTTGAATGGAAAATCTCGACCCAAAACTTTTCCAAAAGGTGAAAACATTTTCTGCTAAAAATCATTGACATTGGTGCATGAAACCAACATATGCCATAAAGATCCTTTCTCAGTTTGGCATCTTTGACACCAATCTAAAGGGATAACTCCAATTTTATTAAATCTTGCAGTTGTTAGGTCTTATGAATTGTGTTTATGTAAATTTGCTTCAACCTATTATTTTTTATTTTCATAGTGGAACCATCCATCATGTTGTGCCAGCTAGCCTCAGTTATTATCTAGGCCCTAACTTTTTCTCAGGATTTCTTTAAATCTAATAAGGAAGTTTTAGTTATTTGATTTAAAGTTTTATAGAAACTTGTTATGGCATGCTTACCTGAAGTCATATTTTCAATAATCTCCTTCAGTTTAGATAAAGGGGGTATTTCAAGGTTTCAATTTTTTTTAAATATTAGTTCTTAACCAGAAGATATTGAAAACTCACCCTATTAGAGATATAATATTTCCTCTTTAAAGTTCTGAAGGATATGAAACCATTTTCATAAAAGAAGTTGTTTAATTATTGTGTTCTTTTTTTCACAAAAATCCTTTTTTTGGAAAGACTATTATAGAAGGTGGGAAATGGATATTATTTATGACTGGGGTAAACCTTGGCATGTGATTTGAATCACCTAATAATTGTTGTGTGATATTCCAAATGTAATTCATAGTTTTGGTTGTCCATAATACATTTTTATAGCAGTTTGGTTTATTCAAATTCCCCATTAAAGCATGTTTTAAAGTGGAAAATTAAGTTTTAGTTTGTTCAATCTGAAAGCAAGAGATTTCTGAGCCATCTTCTCTAAACCAATCAAATAATCAGTCTAATTGTGCAGCTAAATAATACTAAGGATCATACTACAGAGCATACTAAGTAACATAAGGAGCTAAAAGGCAGTCAGCCCATGGAACGCTCCTAGCATTCACCCATAATATGTAAAATTATTTCCTGAAAATAAATATTTATCAAGTCTACTTTTAAAAGTATTTTTACGATAACTATTTATTGCAGTGGTTGGAACTGAATTCCACTGATTCACTACTCTGAGAAAAAAAGAAAGACCTCTTTTTGATACAGAACCTATCCACTGCAAGCTATAAAGGGTGACCTCTTGTATTAACCATGACCTGCTTGAACTCTAGTCCACTATCTTGCATAAGGGATGGATCACTTATTAAATCCCAAGTAAACAATAAGTTCCCTTGCTTGTACCGATTCAAGTGACATAAGGTTAAATGTGGCTAGTCTATCCACATGACTTATTTTTGTCTGGGCATATGCTTTTTGTGACTTTGTGGGGGGAATTTTTCAATTTTATATATGTCCTTGCATTTGTAAGGACACCAGAGCTGCAATGTAAAGTCAAAGTGTTGTCTGATGTAACCATGATATAGCGGTAGTAGAATTTGAGGGTCTCTTGATTTAATATTATGCCTAACAGCTCACCATATTTTCTTAACCTTACTCAAAGTATTTGATATATGAAGGTCAAAATCCAGATTTGAGTCTACTGTTACACCCAGGTCTTTTTCAAACAACTTACCACTTAAGATTTCACCATTTTGCATGTATTTATTGCTCTGTTTTTTTCTTTCCAAAGTGAAGAACACAGCATTTGGATATATTGAAGCATATACCCCATTTAGTTGACCAGGCACATAGTTTATTCAAATAATTTTGTAGTTGGGAAATGTCCTCAGTACTGCTGCAGAAATTATTGATTTTGCAGTCATCCGCATACTTAATTATTTGGTAATTTAAATTACATGATAAATCTGAAATAAAGATCTGAAAGATCCAATGTCCTAAAACAGATCCCTGAGGTACACCGCTAGTAACTGGAAACCATCTAGATTCATGACCATCAATAATCACTCTCTGGACTCTGTTTTTTAAACAATTTGTGATCCATTTAAATATGTTAGATTAGGAGTACTCAATCCTCCTTTTTCTTTAGGCAGCTATAATTTTTTAGAGCAATCCTAGATTGGTTGTTTTTCCATAAAATTCTTCTAACACTTTTTCTATTTCTGCCAAAAAAAAAAAGATTTAGGATTTATTAATGGTAGAGCCTGAAAAAAAAAATAACAATCTGTGGTGAATGTTAATTTTTAAAATATTCACTCTGCCTATCAGAACTAATGGCAATAATTGCCATTTGTCAAAATCCAATTTGATTTTTGTACTACTGGCAAAAAAATTCAACAATAGAGAAGTGCTTCAATAGTGATTTGTACCCCCAGGTATTTCTTGGATTGCTTATGAAGTTTTAATAATAGGTATATATGGTATTTCTGAATCATTTCTCAAAAAAGTGCTTCATTTTTTTCCCCAGTTAATTTAATCACCAGATGCTTTTCCAAAATTTGAAAACACTTTCAAAAGATGTGGGTATGCGCTTTTTGGGTCTGAAAAAAAGAGCAAAATATAGTCTGCAAGCAAATAAATTTTATGCATCTGATTACCAATCTGTATGCCTTTTTAAGTCTTGATGGGTCCTAATCTTTATTGCCAAGGGCTATAGAAACATGGCAAATGATATGGGGTATAGTGGACATCTCTGCCTAGTACCATGAAAAAGATAAAAAAATTCAGAACTATTTTGATTGGCTCTTACCCTAGCTCAAGGTTTGGAACAGATTATTTTTAACCAGTCAAAAACCTCCGCTCAGGGATGAAGCTTGCCATCCAAAATGGAAGCAGTGTAATTGAACTACTACAGTACCAGTTTCACCCATCAGGACATATCCAACATCTCAAAACCCACTATCCAAGATTTACTCAACAGATCTGAGTTCCTCAGAGGGAGCTGTTCGTTTTGATATCTGAATTGTGTAAATTGGACTCAGGATTGTCATTTAATTCTAAAAACTAGTCTTTGCCTCACTGCAACTGTTTGGCCTATGAGACATCTCTAAGCCACCAGGGTCAAGTTGGCATTCACATCGCAACTTAAGTACTGGGATGGAAATTCCTAGGGATGTACAGCCTGCTACCCTCCAGTCTATGGAACAACAACTGGGCAACATAACTTTACTGCTAAACAAGGTACTTTGGACACTGCTGCTCTTATTGAGACTACCAGTAGTACTGAAGCTGATGCAGTGAAACTGACTAACAGGGTAACTGACAATGAAGTACTTGTCAAAAGACAGAGGGAGGTTTTTTACAATCATCATTGCCAGCTGACAGAGCATCACAACCAACTTCAATTTCTGCTGGCAAAGGTAGACAACCTGGAGAACAGAGGGAGGAGAAAACAACATTAGGATTGTGAGCTTACCAGAGGGGGCTGAAGGGAATGACATGCGAGCCTTTTTGTAACATGCCCTCCTGATAATGCTGAAACTTAACAACCTCCCCTTGAGCTGGAGAGGGCCCATAGATCTCTTGCACCTAGACCACAGCAAGGCCAACATCCACGTCCTATATTGTGCAAATTCTCTTGGTACCCGGATAAAGAGACATTCTTAAGAGCAGCAAGGGACCTGACAAGCCTTCAGTGGGAAGGGGTACAGGTCCAAATATATCAAGATTATTCCTTCGACCTCTCCTGCAGGAGGCACCGATGACCCAGTGAAACAAGCGCCATACAAGCTAAACATCCAGGTGTCATTGAGATATCCAGTGCAACTCAGGATCTCGTTTTTGGGGGAGCAAATCACTTTCGACATGCCGGAAGAAGTCACAATGTTCTTAGATGACATCACTGGAGAAAGAATGCTCCCTCACTTGCAGCTGCACATGCCTCGTGGTGAGGCCCAGCAACCGATGGACACAACAGAGAGACCAGAATCATCTATATGGAACACCGAGACCCCAGCAACAGCGGCAGGAAAATTGATGGAATGGCAAACTCCTCAATGGGGGAGACAACAGAAAAAGTCCACTAACAAACAGGCCAAAGCCCTGCTGACTCCACCAGCCAGAGCCCAAACAACCCGGTCAAAAAGTAAACAGAGGAAGACGCACCTTTCAGAAGGCAGCGGCTGGTCGAATTACTCAACTCCAGTTAAGACCTCTAATCGCTTTGAGCCACTCAGCAAGCTTCTTCCTGGGGCCCAGGTGTCTCTTTGTAAAAAAGTATAGCTGACACGCCAATGCAACGTAAATATTTAATAGTGTACAAAGAGTACCAACAACACAGGAGTTCCCTCACCCAGCCCTTCGACTTCAAACAAGTCTTCCTCAGGGGTGTGGTTACAATACAAAATGTCATCCTTTAAATACACCTCTTAATACATTATTCATGATGTAATTCATTTGATACTTAATTTAAAAAAAATAATGAAAAACTTAAACAATGTTACAAGTACTAAACAGTGTACTATCAAAATAACTGTGAACAACAAATGTCAATTACTACCAAGCTGGCATTACACTTACAAAAAGCAGTTTATAACAAAACACACACATGAGGAGAGAGAAGTTAGGTGCCTTCCCAGTGCCACAGCTCACTGGGATGGAAAGAGGATCCAAAGGATCATTGAGGCAGCAGAAAGGGAGGGAAGGCTGGATGTTATTGTCCATCTAGGGACAAATGACCTGACTAGGGATGAGCCAACAATAGTTCGGGAGGAGTTTGTGGAATTGGAGCGCGGTCTTGGGCAAGTAGTATAATCTGTGACCTTCTCGGAGGTGCTACCTATCTATGTGAGGGGGGTGAAAGGATTCTACGCACAAGGATCTTCAATGCATGGTTGAAGGAATGGTGCAGAGAGGAGGGTTTCAGCTTCATTGTGGACTGGGGCCTCACCTGGAGGTATAAAGGCCTGTACAGGGGTGACAGCCTGGATCCATCCAGGAGGGAAACCATGGTTCTCAGTGAACAGTTTAAATGCTACACTGGTGAGTATTTAAACTAGCTGAGGGGGAAGGTAAAATAAGACAGGGAGACATAAACAACCCCCCTCCCCCACAGGCTCACAAGGTCAGCAGTGGGAATCCTGAGGGACTGACATCCCTAAAAGAATCATATAACAAAGGAATCCAAGAGGAAAAAGAGAGAGTGAAAAAATTGTGGAGAAAATAAGGAAGGGCAGATGGGAAATAAGGTCAGGGTGGCAGGACGATCTGGAGAGCCATGTGTGCAAATGCTCGAAATCTGGACAATTATTTTGCAAACCTAGAGGCCACCATGGAAGATGTGGACTTGGACATAGTAGCAATTATCTAGTCTTGGTGCAATGAATACCAGGACTGGGATGTAGCCATACCAGGGTATACTCTGTTCAGAAAATGCATTGTAGGTAAAAAAGGGAGAGGAGTGGCTTTTTATGTCAGGGACAACATAAAAGCTATGTAAATACAGGGAGAGCAGGGAGGAGCTGAGCTACTGTGGGTCACCCTGGAGACACAGAGGGGGGCCACTGTTCACACAGGAGTGATCTACGGACCCCCAGCATGGGGGGGGTGTATATAAAGATACTGTATGATGGAAGCAATCCAAAGGATGGCACGCAAAGGGGAGGTGCTGCTGGTAGAGGACTTCAGTCTACCAGATGTGAATTGGAGCCTAGCAGCTGTGGCAACAGTCAGAAGTAGTGACTTCCTGGACTCCCTGCAAGAGGTGTTCCTCATGCAACTAATTAAGGAACCCACTCATGGGTGGGTGATACTGGACCTGTAACTGACTAACAGAAACAGTGTTGCTGACATCACAGTGGGTGGCCACCTGGGGACCAGTGATCACAATATGGTCTGGCTCAATATAAGAACTGGGTCAGAACTGAGCAGTACTAAGATGAGGGTCCTGGACTTCAGGAGGGCTGATTTTAAGAAAATAGGAGAATGCCTCAGTGACAGCCTTGCAGGACTAGGGAAACTGGGGGGAGTTGAGGAACAATGGACAAAAATAAAGGGGGCATTGAAAAGGCAACAAATCTCTGTGTCAGGCAGGTTAAAATAGCAAGAGAAAAAAAGAGACTGTTATGGTTCTCTGGAGAAGTAGCGGAGAAAGTAAGGGCAAATAAAACGTTAATTTAGAAGGTACAAGAGGACACAGAAGGAGGAGGACAGGGAGAGTTACCAGGAGAAACAAAGAGTAGCAGGGAGAGCAGTTAGAAGCACAAAGGCACAAACAGAGGAGAATATTACCAAATCTGCAAAAAAAGGGATAAAACATCCTTTAGATATATAAGCAAAAAGAGAAAGACCAAAGGAGGAATAGTAAGGCTAAAAGGGAAGGGGGGGAGTTAGGAGGAAGAGGACCAAAAAAAAAAAGCAAACAAATTGAAAATTACTTTTCTTCAGTATTTATAGAGGAAGGGGTAGGAGACAGATCAAAGATAAAGGAAAAGGGCATTAAAGTAAGGGAGGTGGACACTAGTCCTTATACAGAGGAGAGAGTCCTCAAAGAAATAGTGCAATTAATAGACAACAAGGTAATGGGACTGGACAGGTGCACCCCAGGATACTGAGGGAGCTCAAGGAGGTGCTGGCTGCACCTCTGACAGCTCTGTTCAACCTATCACTAGAAACAGGAGAGGTATGGGGGGACTGGAGGAGATAAGATAAGGTCCAGCTAACCAAAGTGAAAATAGGTAAGAGGAAGGAAATTAATAATCTGTCAGGCTGACTTTAGTAGTAGGTAAAGTAATGGAATCGCTAGTGAAGGTAGCCTGTGACATGGGCGTCGGCGATTGGGCACCTATAATAACGGCGACCCAAACCCCGGCGCATGTCATCGGGGCTAGGGTAGGGTATGGCTGCCGGATGGGGGAGGGCAGCAAATATAGTGATGGAATGTTGCTATGTGTACGCATGCAGGGGGGGAGTGAACACACACAGCGTGGGGGAGAAAGGAATTGTGAGGAGAGGTGCCATGGTGCATTGGAAAACTAGCCCCGTGGTGTAGTGGGTGGGTAGGCGATGTTGGTGGTCAGGGTGTTGGGTTTGGGTTTGTGCACTGGCGCATTTTTGATGCGCCCGGACGGAATTTTTTTTTTAATGGTTCTGCACTTCCTCGACATGCAGTCCCCAGCATAAACCATTAAAAAGCAAGTCCTTGTGCCGTGTTGTTGTGGCGCTAGGGAGTCAGAGTGCCGAATTCATTTCCGGCACTCTGACTTTGCGATAACAGCGATCGCCTTTAGGCTTTCGCCATTATCACATAAACCGTTAGTGAAGGAAAGGACTGGTGAATACCTTGTAACCAGTGGATTACAGGATCTGAGGCAACATGGATTCACAGGAGGAGGTCTTGCCAGACAAACCTAATTGAGTTCTTTGACTGGGTGACTAAGGAAGTGGAGCAGTGCAGGGCAGTTCATATGGCCTACCTGGAGTTCAGTAAGGCCTTCGACACCGTTCCACTTAGAAGACTGGTGAGCAAGCTGGGCAACCCAGGAATAGGTCCAAAAGTAGTAAAATGGGTAAAACATTGGCTAAGCAATAGAAGTCAGAAGGTGGTGGTAAATGGAATCCACTCTGGAGAAGGCAAGATGACAGGCGGGGTGCTTGAGGGGTGATTACTAGGCCCAACCCTTTTCAATGTCTTTATTAGCAACATTGCAGAAGGGTTGAAGGGGAAAGTATGTCTGCTCCCAGATGACACAAAACTCTGCAACAGAGTGGACAAACTGGGAGAGGAGGGTGTGTGGAATGAATGATGGATGATCTGAAGAAAACAAGAAAGGGACCTAGAGGTAATCCTTTCAGATGACCTGAAAGTAGCCAAGCAGTGTGATAAGGCAATGGACAAGGCTAGCAGGATGTTCAGGTGTGTAGGGAGGGGTATCACCAGCAGAAGGAGGGAAGTAGTATTACTCCCTGTTTAAATCACTAAGACCCCACCTCAAGTACTGTGTCCAGTTCTAGAGGCCCCACCTCCTTAAGGACATAGATAGAGGTGGAGGTGGTACAAAAGAGGGCTACCAAAATGGTGTAGGGCCTGCATCAAAAGCCCTACATGGAAAGACTCTGGGAACTAAATATGTACTAAAAAACACAGCAGGCAGCACTCACATCCAATAGTGGGTGCTGGAAAAATAGAGCAAAATGAAAATGAATAACTAGCACTCCAGACAATGAAAAATTTAGTGAAAGAATATTACTGAAGAATTTCCAAAGTACTTGCAGCTTTACAGCATTAGTACAGAACGTGAAATTCACAAAGAAACATTTAAGCTCCCACTTGAATGTCTGCCTCAGTGCTTCGGGGTTCTATACACCTTCATCAGGAGGAGTGCTGGTTATTCATTTTCATTTAATTAAATATGTACTCTCTAGAGAAAAAGAGAGAAAGGGGGATATGATAGAAATGTTCAAATACCTCACAGGTATTAATAAGGTACAGAAAGGTAGCATTTTCCATAGAAAAAGATGCTCCAGGACAAGGGGTCACACTATGAAGCTGGATGGGGAAGGCTCAGAAGAGATGTGAGGAAATACTTCTTCATGGAGAGGGTGGTGGATACCTGGAACAGCCTCCCAGCAGAGATGGTAGGTGCTAAAATGGTAATAGGATTCAAGCATGCATAGGATAGAAACAAGGGGACCTTGGAAGTAAGGCAAAGAGGGGGCCCGGAAATTGAGTAGGGTCTGTGGTGGCACAGTGGGTAGGAAATATAGGGAAGACTAGGTGGGCCAAGAAGTCTTTATTTGCTGACAACTTATATGTATCTATGTTTCAGGTAAGAGAAAATGTACAGTCTCTCCCTCCTGAGAGCTGCTGCCACCGCTGCCAAGCATTTGGTAAATACTAATGGTGCAGATGACAAGCCAAAGGGCAAAACTGGTTCTGTTCCCCATGAAACAGGAACCTGAGGTATTTTCTGTGAGGTGAACAAATCTTGATATGCAGGTAAGCATCCTGCATGTCCAGGGGGCATATCCAGTCTTCTTTTTTGCAGAAGGGGCAGAAGGCATTGCAGAGTGACCATCCTGAACTTCTTGTACTGAATACAGAAGTTCTGATTTCTCAGATCCAAAGCCATAAGTCCCCTGTGGACTTGGGGGGTTAGAAATAAATTAGAGTAGAACCTCCTGTTCCTTTGATCCTGGGAATTAGTTCTATTGCCCCTTTGTGCACAGTGGATGGAATTCCTCTGGTAGCACTGGTATGTGGTCTGGAGGATAGGTTGAGGAACCTGGAGGAAGGTCGGGAACCAACTCGAGAAATTCTAATCCTGTTGTATTAACTGCAGGACCCAAGCATCTGTTGTAACCCCTCCACTGTTCCAGGTGGAGGGAAAGGTGACCTCTAACACCACCTCCAGCTTTAGTACTGGAGGGTGGGGTCCAAGAAGGAGTCATGGTGAAGTAGATGCCGTAGCTGCAGCCACAACTCCACCTCTAGGAGCTTCTATTCAATAAACAAATAAACATGTGGAGCAGGTTGGGGCCAGCAAAGCTGATCCTGCTCTGGCTTTGCTCTGTTGTCTGGTTCCTGCCCTGGGCCTATTGGTAACCCTATGAAATGGCACCCTATGCCCACTTCTAGGTGGTGTGTGACAGGGGGAATGGACTGACCTTAGAGTCCAGCTCGAGGCTTGCAGGTCAGAGAGGAAATCCTGCACATTAGCCCCAAAGAGTTTGTACCCTCTGAAAGGGGCATTTAGAATGGATTGCTGGACATCTCTAGTAAATCCTGACATGCTTAGCCAAGAATGTCTCCTGAGGCAGATGCCAGCCAAAGCTGTTCTAGCTGAGGCATCCGAAATGGCATAGGTAGACCTTATGAGGTGTGCGCCTACATCAGACCCAGTCTGGAGGGCCTTGAACATCTTCTGCTTCTGGAAACCCTCTGGGAGGACAGGGCTGCAGCTTTAGCCTTTCCCCATAGTGTGTTCTGGTATCTGATAATACGGGCCTGATAATTTGCTATTTTGAGTCCCAGAGTGGCAGAGGCAAAGATTTTCTTCCCTATGAGGTCCGGTTTTCTCAACTCTCTATCTGGGGGGACAGAACTGAGATGCTTAGGTCTCTTAGCCCTATCATGGGCCTTTATCACCACTGAATCAGCCTCAGGTTATCCTGTCAAAAAGGGTATCCCTGAGGGAGCTTGATATAGCTTGTCTGCCTTTCTACGCATGGCAGGAGTCAAGCGTGACCTATGCCAGGCAGCCAGGGTGGCATCTTCTAGAGCAGTCAATAGAGGAGGAGTGACAAGAGATGGAGAATCTGGTAGTTCTAGAAACTCTACCAAGTTTCTCATAGTGATGTCTTGCTCCTTAACATCAAACCTCATTGCTGTTTGGAGTTGCTTCCTCATAAAGATGAAGGAGGGGTCTTCAGGAGGGGAGCTCAGAATATACAATGTAGAGTCCTAACTCCTAGTGGAAATGGTGGAGCCAGATCTGTCAGAGGGGCTCCCATCCATGTCTTCCTCCTTCTCTTTTTCCTCTTGTAAAATTAGGTCTAGGTTGTATTCCTGAGCCTCTTCAATGGGCTCTGAGAGCCACAAGAAAGCAAGCGAGGACGTGGACACCCTGGAGTGTGGAGGACATGTCAGCTGGACTGGCATCAATGCAGGGGCTGGTCTGAGAGGCCCCATCATTATCCCTGGTGTAGGAGAAGGAGGTACAAGGCACTGCATTATCTCTGCAAAGGAGGAAAGCACTGTCTGCATGTCGATGGTGGCCTGCAGTGCAGCAGTGCCTTGCGATTTCAATAGGGGTGACTGAAGTCCTGATGTTGATGGGCCATCAGTTGCCATAGCAGATCCCATGGAACTCACTGCCAGCTGAACTTGGAGGTTCTGAGGTCTGAGCTGCAGGATGTGCAACACTGATGGGGGAGACAGCAGCAGCCCCAATGTCGACAGGCCTTCGCCCGCCATGGGAGGTCCAGTGGAACTCATTACCAGAGCCAACCTTGTGGGTTCTAAGGTCTGGGCAGCAGGAGGTAAGCTGCCAAAGTGGTTGATGACATGATGCTGCAGCGGTCGGCGCCATGCATAGCATCAACTAGGAGTGTGCCATGGGGCATTTATCCTTGCTCCGCTCTCTCTCCCCCCCGGTGTTTGTGCTTTCTTAAAGACTTCCCTCAGGACCTGGTGGACTGAGAGCCCAAGGAATGGGCCAGCGGTGCGGTGGAGCTCTTCCCCTGGAGCTCTTTCTCCATTCTGCATATCTGCTACTCAAGTAGGAAAGAATGCAGGGCTCTTTGATATCATTGTGGGATAGTTTGATTAAACTTCAGGCAGATCTCACAGGCTTAGTGTCATGGGCCTTTCCGAGGCAGCAAATGCAGACATCCTGGTTGTCACTAGAGTAGATTTTTCCGCTGCACTCACAGTAACGGAAGAGTTTAGCAGTGCCTTTTGTCAACATACACAATGACAGCAATCACTTTGTGTTAGCACTGTGTCCCCCTTCCCCCCCGCAGCCTGGGAGGCAGGTCTGAGAGAAGAGACTCTGTACTGTCATCTTTCTTCCATCCTGAAAGCCTGTTGCGCAACAGCACCCTTTTCTGTCCAATTCTTTACTATACTGTAGGTAGGCCACCTACACTATTGTTTTTTTGTTCCTTTTCTCTCTCTCTCTCTCTCTCTCTTTCTTCCCCCCTTCACCCCCATCTTGGGAAAGCACAGCAGGCTATTGCCAGGTTTTCCTGCATTTAACTGTCTGTCATGCCAGTAGTAAAACAGAAGAAAGTTTGAATTGCAGAGCTGCAGATGCAGCTCCACTCTGTAAAACAAGCTTCTGTGTTGTGAAGCACCATTGTGCTTTCCTGCATGAACATGTGCAACATCGCAGAGCTGTGCAGCTGCTGTAAGATAAAGAGCAGCTTTAATAAATCAAAACAGCTTCTTCAGATATCTCCTTGTTTTGTTTTGTCTGAGGGAATGCTGTAAATATTGTAAAAAGGTGTCTGTAATCAGATAAATATGTGGCTTGTTTCCCCCATAGCAGAACCGCTGAAATTAGGAAAGAAATAGAGCTCTTAAGCAAACTCCTGTTTAAAACCCCTATTATTGAGAGAGGGAGCTACCTTTATGTTCCCTTGCTCTTCTTTCCCCAATTTAGTTAGAGACTTTGTGCATTTGGTGTAAAAGTCTGCAGAACCTGTTAAAAGAAAGCAAAAGAAGCAGACGTCAAAACTATGCCTTCCTTTGTGTTGCAAGCTTGCAGCTTGTAGCGCTGCTTTGCGAGTGAAAACTGTGGCCTAAAGTATGTGCATTTTGCAGAGACTTTCACTTACTGCTGTATCCTGTTAAAACTAGGGTTGGGCGGACTGGCCCATTTGAAATCAGAACCCCCTCCTGGATCATACAGGATCCAATGGATCCGGGTACATCAGGATACTGCCATTCAGTGTACCGGGTCCGCATTGCTGCTTTCTTTTTTAACTCTGGCTGTTTTTTTTTCAATCCTGATCCCCTTCCGTGTGATCAAACCACCAGCTCTCATGCAACTGATCACTACAATAACAAAAATTATTACTTCATAACATCACCACTGTTCTGCTTGATACAGTGCACATGCACTTCATAGAAGACGGGAGAGAAAGCGGGAAAAGATGACTAACAATCAGCAGCAATGGAGGCAGCGCAGTTTAACTGAATCGGGGGGGGGGTATTCTTCAGCCATGGATGTGACAGTGAACAGCAAGAACAGCAGAGACTGTAGCTGCAGTGGGGGAGGTAGACAATATTACAGTAGTCCTTCGCTATAAGAAACAGATTTTTTTGAGCCATTTCATGCGCTCATTATAGCTCCATGTTCCATACATTGAATGACACTTATAACCAAGGCAGAAATAACCAGAGCACTGAATAAACCCTGTTAATTCAAGTCTAGAATACATCCATAAAATGATATATCTGAGTTTGAAAAATAGACATATGTTTTAATAAAAAAATGTAAAGTGCTTTAAAATTGCCTGAACGTTTAACTGTGTGATTGCCCTTGATCGCTATTGCTACAATACTTACGCCACTGTGCCTTTTGTTAGCTCACTTCCAAAGCAATAGACTGTTTTTGCCAACCCCTTTAACCAGCATGAAGAAACAGTAATTAATTACATTAACTTAGTGTTTTTGGTTAGATTTGCCAGGGTTAGCCAGTGAGACCTCCAGACAAAAATGTGTATTTGCATCTCTCGCTGTCTTACTTTCTGACTTCCCCAACTGCAGTATGAGATATCGTATCTGGCCAATATCATATTGCCATTAAGCCTCCTTGTTTTTCATACTCATTTCATTACTTAACAGTACAAATAGTGCAAAAGGGGAGGTAAGGAAAAGAGTTCAGGGTTTTTGACATTATCTGAATGACTGATGGGCGCAGATATTCAAACTGTGCCATTGTGAGGCGCAAGCCCTTGCGCCGCTCAAAAAACTTGCACAGGGGTGTGGCCAGGGCGATATTCAACAGAGTTGTGCTACTGAGCATTTTCTTTGAATATCGCCCCCTGGCCACACCCACTGTGCATGGCACAGTGGAACTGCACCACCACAAGTGGTCAGAGTGGAGCATTGAGATGCGGTGGCACAAGTTCCATCGCGCCATGCGCAGCACCTGCGATATTCAAAGGGTGACATGCAATTGGGGCCATAATCTATGCAAGGTGCAGGGGGGCCATTTGCATCTGATTATGACCCCATTTGTATGCCATTAGCATGCAGGTGCGCCGATTCCCGACGACTTGCTCCTGGCACCCTGCCAGGCAGCAGCAGTCGGGGACCGACGCCCCCTGCAGCCCGATCGCCGGGCATAACAGTATCCCCCCTTCCATAGCCCGATCGCGGGCAGCACAGTAGTCTTCCCCCAGCAGCCCAAACGCTGGCATAACATTATTATCCTCTCCATTAGCCCGATCGCTGGCATAAGAACGTCTTCACCTCGGTAGCTACCGATCGCTGGCATGATAGTCTCCTCCTCAGTAGCTCGAGCCAGGCATGAAAGTCATTTCAAAGTCCAAGATCCTGGTGGTCCAGTGGATCACTAGTTAGCCAGATGTGCATCCTCTCACCCACACTGCATCCCTGGTGATCTAGTGGCCCCCACCTCACTCTCCACGGAGCCCCACCACTCGCCAGTTTCTCGCCGCTGGCGGGCTGGTGCAGTACTCCACCCGCCTGCCAGCCCGCCGACTGACAGCTCGGTAGGGCGGCAAGCCCATTGCTTCGAGCATGAGCCAATGGGCATGCAGTCCATACTACATTACTAGTCCAGATATGTGAAATTCATTCACATATCTGGATTGCCTTTGACGATGGAGCAGCTGCACGCCTATTGGCTCATACTTCTGAACCAATGGGCGGCAGCCCTACCGAGCTGCTGGGTCGGTGGGTGGCGGGTGGCAGGCGAGTGAGGTGCTACCCTCCGCTGACAGGGGAGAGAGGGATGGTGGGGCTCCATACGTGGGTGGGGTGGGGCCACTAGATCACCAGGATTGCGGACATAGGGGGTTGAGGATGCCACCCGCAATCTGGCTTCTCGCGTCCACTGCACCACCAGGGATCTTGGACTTTGGGGGAATGACTTCATGCCCGCGATCGCTTACTGGGGAGGGGGAGTTTAACTTCATGCCCGTGATCGGGCTACTGGGGATGACTTCATGCCCGTGGATCGGCCACCAAGGGAGGGAGGAGTTTAACTTCCTGACCGCGATCGGCTACTTCGGGGGTGGGGGACATTTGCTTATGGCCAGGATCGGGCTAATGGGGGGGAAGAGATAATGTTATGCCCATGTACAGGCTTCTGGGGGGGGGACTTCGGCCCATGATCGAGGTATGGGGGGGGCGCCGCCAGGTGCGGTGGGAATGAGTGGAGGGCCACCCACAGGTGGCAGCTGCTGTGTTGCACCCTGCAATGCGGTAGCTCACCTGTGGGTGGCCCTCAACTTGATCCTTTTTTTTGGTGTAAAGTTGTGCAGGCGCAGGTAGGGTTGCGCCATGCACTTTGCATGGCCCGGTTGAATACCGGCTGTGCAGTTTATGCATGGGCATGCCCTCCACCTGTGCTCAGACATTATTGATGCACCCTGGTGCATTGGGATTTGTGCGCACACTTTTCCCTTTAAATATCGCACTGGGGCATCAGTGTTGTGCATGGCACAACACTGTTGCGCCATGTGCAACTCTTTTGAATATCTGGGCCATGATGAAAAATTAGAATGCTGAGAGTTGCTCCAAAACCACAGTGTTGCTTCTGCTGATAACTGCCGGTAACAACTCTAGCAGACTCAGAGTGATAAAATAAAGCATGTGTCCTTCATAATGTGGTACAGTTTGAGGTATGTTAATTTATTTATTTCTTCAGTGGCGTAAACTGTTGCTTTAACTTTAATTCACAGTCTATCTTTGGCTTTGCTTTTGTTTGTGTTAATCAAAGCTGCTTGGCTCTCTTGAGGCTGTACTGGGTTTGTCGGGGAGGACAGTTTCATTTAAGAGGTTTGCCCTATAGGATGGGTGGTCTGTTTTGTTCTGGTATTGCAGTGGAGGAAAGGGACTGGGTGTGTGCACTACGTAGACTGTGGTAGGATGTGTGCCAGGCAGCGTATGAAGGGATGTATTTTTGTACTACTGTAGCAGGGGGTGGTGCTGGGGCATGTGGGTGCAGCAGACAGGAGGAGGGGAGTTCATACTAGGCAGGGTGGGTGCAAGCAGATGAGTGGGGGTAGGGTCTACATACTCAGGAAGGGTTAATGCTAGGAGATATATGGGGATGAGGTAGGGATGTACGTATAGGTGTAGGATGGTAGCCAGCAGTTGAGTAGGGATGGGGGGTAACTATGGGGGCAGGGTTGATCATACTTTAGCAGGGTGAATGCAATCAGAGCAGGTAGGGGTATACATATGTGGGAAGGATGGGGTGCCTGCTGATGTGAGGGTGCAGCAGCCTTCATACTGAGACAGGGTAGGTGTCGACAGATATGAGAGGTAGTGGTGTGTAATGCTGGGGCAGTGTGGATGTGGGAGGGGAAAGGGATGTGAATAGTACTGGAGCAGAATATTTGTCAGTTGTGGGACATGGATCAAAGTTCATCATAATGAGATGGGGAAACTGTAAGCAGATAACAGGGGCTGGGGATCTGCTTCCTGTGGCAGAGAGGGAGCTTCAGTGATACCATGCTCCCACAGATATGGTAAGGGACACAAGAATTCATGGAATCTATGGCCAAAAGAGGGAAGACAGAGCAGAAGGATGTACATAATACAATGAAAAAAACAGAGAGACACACTCAGGCTATAAAATACTTTATTGTGTGATAGTTTTCTAGTATTGACAGTAATTTCCTAAAGGTTCTGATTTGAATCAGAATCAATCAGCACTAATCAGAACCCTGGCTTGGATCCTGGTCCTGATAATATGGGTCAGGACCTTTTAGGGTCTGCCAATCCCTAGTTAAAACCCCCTGAAAAAGCTAGAAAAGGGATTCAAAATAGCAGTATCCCTGTTCTAAGTATTAAAACCTGATGTTAAAAAGTAGCAGGAGCTTTCTTAAGGTATATTCTGTCTCTGTATCTCCTATTAGTGTTTTTTTGGTGCCAAAAACACTAACAGGGCTACACAGCAGAATTAAGAAATGAACTTTCTGTAAGAGCAGTGTCATTAAAAGTTTCTCATGCCAAAAAAATGCTGTTTTACATGAGAACTTCTTCCTGAACTCTGCTTGCTCTTCGTATTGTTTTTTGTTGTTGTTTGGATGGTTTTCCCTCTTTAAAACAAGAACCCTCTTCATTAAAGAAAACAAAAAACAAGCTTTAAGCTAAACCAAACCCATACTTTTGTGCAAATGCTGATATCATTTTTTCATTCTGACAAAGAACAGAATTCTTTTACCTCTTGTGTTCTGTTCTCCCAAACAGTTGTAGCTCACCTGGATGATGTTCAGCAGGCCTCGCCTAGGTGATGTTCTGCTGGTCTTCTTATAGGGGTCAGCTCCCCTTTGTGCTGCTTTTATATAGAGGTTGACCTGTCACTCACAGCAGATGGGTGGAGCTACAGTGGACAAATGCTCCTAAAAATGCTAAAACTGTTTGTTTTTCTGCTGGGAGGCTTCCATTATGAATTATGATTTATATTATTTGGGATATTATGTTTAAATTCTATCTTTTTAGCCTAGAAACACTTTTGTATTAGACTAGGAGGTGGAGCCTTATGCGTCTTGTGACTAGTCTGTATATAAGGTCCTGTCTCCAAGTCTAAAGGAGATCAGTTCAACCTTGGAGCAGGTTGAGGAAGCACAGAGGGTGGGACTGAAGCGAAGTCCTAGCTGTGTAATGTTAATTTGATTTTTTTTTTTTTTGCTGAAAGTCTTTATTTTATTTTATTTGTAACTAAAGTTACACACTTGTGTGTGATTGCACCTACTTCTTCTTGTCTGTGCTTTTCTCCCACACACCCACTAGGACACACTTTAAAATAAAGTAATAGCTACTAGTGTGAGAAACTTAATAAAATAGAAGAACTTTCATAGATTTAGCAGGGGACTGTAGCAGCAGTGTCTCAGTGGAGTCCAGAGAGTATGGTTGACGGTGAGAAAAGAACTGAGGAGGGAGAGTGGATGCCCACATTTATACATGGAGGACGACAATGTCAGATGTCATTGTGGGCAGCCCCTGGTAGACTGCTTACAAAATGTTTCCATGTGATCCTAGTGCCTATCGGCTATAGTCCTATAGGTGTGACCTGAGGAAAGAGATATCTTTGAAGAAGATCACTGGGTTTTGGCATGTTCATCAAATGCAAATTCAGTTTCTGCTCTTTATTCCTAGAGTGGGGTGCACATCAGATGGTCTGATTGTGGAATTACTTACTGACTGCTGGACTGCGGCCCAGATCCTCACTGGATTAGGACCTCAAATTGTCACTGGCTGTTGTCAAGTCATCACAGGAGCATCTGGCATCCATCCTGTCCCCAGCTGATCTTCAGGATTAGGGCCTCAACTCTGCCTTCTTCCATTATTTGGGAGTAAACTTGATTAGCACATCACAAACAAGGCTGGAAACATAGCTCAAGTGCATCGGATTTAATCTTAACTGGTACTTTTTTATCTGCATTGCATTATTTTCTTTGCTTTGCAGTGACTACACCAGCTTGCTCACTATAGAGCCCCAGACAAAGGACTCTGTGGTATTATGGCATTTCTCACACTCAGTACGAACAAATGAATCTGTGGTATTTTGGCACGTCTCACACACAGTATGAACAAATGACTGTGGTAATATGGCACGTCTCACACTCAGTACAAACAAATGACTCTCTGGTATTATGGCATGTCTCACACTCAGTACAAACAAATGACTCTGTGGTAATATGGCATGTCTCACACTCAGTACAAACAAATGACTCTCTGGTATTATGGCATGTCTCACACTCAGTACAAACAAATGACTCTCTGGTATTATGGCATGTCTCACACTCAGTACAAACAAATGACTCTCTGGTATTATGGCATGTCTCACACTCAGTACAAACAAATGACTCTGGTGCTGTAGCTTCTTACTAACATACGAACATACATACGAAGAAGCCAGCAGAAGACCATTTGGTCTATCAAGTCTGCTCATAGTGCAGGGTCCACAGCTTGAACTAATGTCCTTGCCCTCCCTTCCCACTCCTCCCATCCTCTCTACCCATGAGACTTACCTTCCCACATGCGTATCCCAGCCTCTCTTAAAGCTGCCCACTATCGTCAATGAGATGACCTCTTCCGGCAGTGCATTCCAAATGTCCACCACCCTCTCTGTGAAGAAGTGCTCCCTGATCTCCCTCCTAAAGCTCCCACCCTCCAGCTTAAGACTGTGCACCCTCATGTTATGGTTGTCACTCAGCTTAAAGAGACTCTCCTTATCAACCTTATTTATTCCTTTCAAGTACTTGAAGGTCCCAATCATGTCCCCTCTCTCTCCTGTCTTCCAGGGAGTACATGTTCAGTGCCCTCAATCTCTCCTCATATGCCTTACCCTGCTGATCTGCTATCATCTTTGTAGTCCTCCTCTGGACCGTCTCCAGCAGGTTAATGTCCTTTTTGAGGTGTGGGCACCAGTACTGAACTCCATACTCTAGATGCAGCCTTATCAGTGATCTGTACAAGGGCAGTATAACCTCCTCTCTCCTACTACTGATCCCCTTAGATATGCATCCCAGCATCTTGTTCTCCTTTGCTGCTGCTTTCTTGCACTGTGTGAAGTGCTTAACTCATTCTATCTGATGCTGCCATTTTGGGTCAGGTTAAGCAATGGATGGTTCTGATGCCATATGGCGCTAATGGGTATAATGGGTTAAGGTCACTAGTGATCATCACTCCCAGGTCCTTTCTCCTCCTCTGATGCAGACACTCAGACTCCACCCCCGGTAGTACTCTGTTCTGGAATTCTTGGCTTCAATATGCATAACTTTGCATTTCTTGGCATTGAAGCCAAATTGCCAGATGCTGGACCACTTCCACAGCTTTTCTAGATCTTTCTGTAGGTCCTATATTCCTTCAGCTGTGTCCACTCTTCCATAGAGATTGGTGTCATCTGTGAATAGGCACATTTTGCCCTTAATGCCATCTCCAGTGTCATTGATGAAGACATTGAACAATACCGGCCCCAGCACCAAGCCCTGCGGGACCCCACTGATTACCTCTCTAGTGCCAGATAACTCTCCCCCCACAACCAACCTCTAGGTTCTGTCCCTCAGCTAGTTTTCCACCCATCTGGCCATCTTTTCCCCAACCCTGAGATCCACAAACTTCCTGATCAACCTTTTGTGGGGCACACAGTCAAAGGCCTTGCTGAAATCAAGATAGAGGATGTCTACTGCTTGGCCCCTGTCTACTGTCTTAGTGACACAGTCAAAGGAATCAATCAGATTTGTTTGACACAATCCCCCCTCCCCCATGAACCCATGCTGCATCACATCCTGAAGACCATGCTTCCCTAGATGTTCTACCAACCTTTCCTTTGGTATGGTCTCCATGAGCTTGCACAAAATGGAGGTGAGACTGACTGGTCTATAATTCCCTGGGTCATCCTTGGGACTGCTTTGTGGTGGGGCACTACATTCTTGGTCACAATATGTGAAGGTGGTGGTTTCTCATTCTTCAAAGGACCTCTGAAAGATTGAATTAAATTACACTGAACTGTACAATATTTAAAAGCATGCCCATGAAATGAGACCACTTACAAGTAGGAGATTCAGGAGTGAGCCAATCAGATGTTTGGGGGCATGTAGGCATGATGTCGCTATGATGTGTAAAAGGTGTGACCCAGTCAACAGCTGTATGGTGGATGGGAACAGTATTTATGGGGGCATTTGTGGGGATCGAAGATTGCTATAACAGACATCAGACTTCAAGGCAAGATACTGTACCACTGTACTATATATTGGACTACAGATGACTTCAGATTTGGGATAGCAAACTTACGGGACATCAAAGGCAACAAGACTCATCAGGAAGAAATCAGGAGTGCTGCAAGGGCAAAGCAGCACACCAGTAAGCAGAAAGGGTGGGAAGAAAATGCCATTCCACCTGCAAAACATAGCCATAAAATTCAAATAAGACACAAAAAAATGCCCAGTAAGAAAAATCTCAAATTATTGGTTTAAACTGTGAATTATATATTATATTATATTAATTTGTATAAATCAAACATGAATGCTGTATAAATGCACCCTTCCAATGATTTCCAAATTTACCATTACTTCCCACTAGTCCCACTCTCTCACATGAAGGTTATTTCTTAAATATAAATGTACCTAAAAATAATACAACTGTAAATAATATTGGTTTTGACTGTGTTCTCTACATCATACTGAACAGTCTTCTTAGCAAGCATTTCTGTCTTCCAAATAGTGCAATATTATGACCAGGGACAATTAACCCTCCTTCTATAAAAAATGGGAAGATCAATCAGCTCATGTCAAAGCCAGAGAAGCAAGTGGAGACACCAGCAGAGCAAAGGGAGGTACCCAAACAGCAGACCCATCTTGAGGGATGGTCAGCGCCAGAACATCAGACATCACCCCTGAAAACGGGATGGCTATGTCTCAGTAGGCCTACCTCATTAACAAAATAAATAAATAAACATCACAAGAAAAAGGGCAACAGTCAAACAGCAGGCACATCCTGAGGAATGGGTGGCACCTGAACAGCAGGTACATCACAAGGAAAAGGTAGCATCTGACCAGTAGGCACGTCCTGAAAAATCTGCAGCTCCAGAAAATCAGACATACTAACATACTAATTGCCAGCAGATTAGGCCTTACGGTCTAGTGAGTCTGCTCGAACCTCAGATCCCTAGTTGGGTACCGAGGCCTCCTCCCCCTCGTGTTCCAGAAACCCCTATCATCCATCCCCAACCCTCCTAGGCCAGGCCATCATCTGATACATCTGCTTTCTGTGTCTGTCCCACCCTCTCTTGAAGCCCTCCACTGTGGATCTCTGAACCAGCTCACCAGGCAGCTCGTTCCAAGGATCCACCACCTCTCAGTGAAAAACCTCCTCCTCTTTTCCCACTCACCCTTCCACCTTCCAGCTTCAAACCATGCCCTGTGGTGATACCTCTCTGCTTTAATCTAAAGATCCCCTCCTTGTTTACCCTATTTATTCCCTTGAGGTACTTGAAGACCTCAATCATGTCCCCACATCTCTCCTCTCCTCCAATGAAAACAGGCAGAGCTCCTCAAGTCTGTCCTCATATGTCAAATCCCCTAGTCCTTGTATCATCTTACATATCACAAAGAAAGGGCAGTGCCAGAACACCACGCACATCTAGAGGAATAGACAGCACCAGAACAGCAGGCACATCCTGAGGAATGGACAGCACCAGAACAGCAGGCACATTCTGAGGAATGGGCAGCACCTGAACACCAGGCACATTATTAGGAAAGAGCAGCACCTGAATAGCAGGCACATCCTGAGGAATGAGCAGCATGCAAACAGCAAGCACATCCTGAGGAATGGGAAGCACCAGAACAAGAGGCACATCCTGACAAATGGGCAGCACTAGAACAATAGGCACATTCTTGGGAATGGGAAGCACCAGAACAAGAGGCACATTATCAGGAAAGGGCAGCACCCAAACAGCAGCCACATCCTGAGGAATGGACAGCACCAGAACAGCAAGCACATCCTGAGGAATGGACAGCACCAGAACAGCAGGCACATCCTGAGGAATAGACAGCACCAGAACAGCAGGCACATTATGTGGCAAGGGCAACATCAGAACACATCACAAGGAAAGGGCAGCACCTGAACAGTATACACATCCTGAGGAATGGGCAGTATCTGAACAGCAGGCACATTATCAGGAAAGGGTAGCAGCAAATGGCAGCCATATCCTGAGAAAAGGGCAGCACCAGAACACCAGGCACATCCTGAGAAATGGGTGGCACCAGAACAGCAGGCACATCCTGAGAAAAGGGCAGCACCAGAACAGCAGGCACATCCTGAGGAATGGGTGGCACCAGAACAGCAGGCACATCCTGAGAAATGGGTGGCACCAGAACAGCAGGCACATCCTGAGGAATGGGTGGCACCAGAACACCAGGCACATCCTGAGAAATGGGTGGCACCAGAACAGCAGGCACATCCTGAGGAATGGGAGGCACCAGAACAGCAGGCACATCCTTGAGGAATGGGCAGTAGGCAGCAGCAGAGCAGCAGGCACATCATGCACAAAGGGCAGCACCAGAACAGCAGGCACATTATCAGGAAAGGGCAGCACTCAAACAGCAGGCACATTCTGAGGAATGGGCAGCACCTGAACACCAGGCACATTATTAGGAAAGAGCAGCACTCAAATAGCAGGCACATCCTGAGGAATGGGTAGCACCCAAACAGCAAGCACATTCTGAGGAATGGGAAGCACCAGCACAACAGGCACATTATCAGGAAAGGGTAGCATCCAAACAGCAGCCACATCCAGAGGAATGGACAGTACCAGAACAGCAGCCACATCCTGAGGAATGGACAATACCAGAACAGCAGGCACATTCTGAGGAATGGGCAGCACCTGAACACCAGGCACATTATTAGGAAAGAGCAGCTCCCGAATAGCAGGCACATCCTGAGGAATGGGCAGCACCCAAACAGCAAGCACATCCTGAGGAATGGGAAGCACCAGCACAACGGGCACATCCTGAGAAATGGGCAGCACTAGAACAATAGGCACATTCTTGGGAATGGGAAGCACCAGAACAAGAGGCACATTATCAGGAAAGGGCAGCACCCAAACAGCAGCCACATCCTGAGGAATGGACAGCACCAGAACAGCAAGCACATCCTGAGGAATGGACAGCACCAGAACAGCAGGCACATTATGTGGCAAGGGCAACATCAGAACACATCACAAGGAAAGGGCAGCACCTGAACAGTATACACATCGTGAGGAATGGGCAGTATCTGAACAGCAGGCACATTATCAGGAAAGGGCAGCAACAAATGGCAGCCATATCCTGAGAAAAGGGCAGCACCAGAACAGCAGGCACATCCTGAGGAATGGGTGGCACCAGAACAGCAGGCACATCCTGAGAAAAGGGCAGCACCAGAACAGCAGGCACATCCTGAGGAATGGGTGGCACCAGAACAGCAGGCACATCCTGAGAAAGGGCAGCACCAGAACAGCGAGCATCCTGAGGAATGGGTGGCACCAGAACAGCAGGCACATCCTGAGGAATGGGTGGCACCAGAACAGCAGGCACATCCTGAGAAATGGGTGGCACCAGAACAGCAGGCACATCCTGAGGAATGGGTGGCACCAGAACAGCAGGCACATCCTTGAGGAATGGGCAGTAGGTGGCAGCAGAGCAGCAGGCACATCATGCACAAAGGGCAGCACCAGAACAGCAGGCACATTATCAGGAAAGGGCGGCACTCAAACAGCAGGCACATTCTGAGGAATGGGCAGCACCTGAACACCAGGCACATTATTAGGAAAGAGCAGCACTCAAATAGCAGGCACATCCTGAGGAATGGGTAGCACCCAAACAGCAAGCACATTCTGAGGAATGGGAAGCACCAGCACAACAGGCACATTATCAGGAAAGGGTAGCATCCAAACAGCAGCCACATCCAGAGGAATGGACAGTACCAGAACACCAGACACAATATCAGAAAAGGGCAGCACCAGAACAGCAGAAACATTATCAGGAAAGGACAGCATCCAAACAGCAGGCACATCATGAGGAAAGGGCAGCACCAGAACAGCAGATACATTATCATGAAGAATCATCAGCACCAGAACAGCAGGCACATCACAAGGAAAGGCCAGCACCTGAACAGTACACACATCCTGATGAATGGGCAGCATCTGAATAGCAGGCACATTATCAGATAAGGATAGCAGAAAACAGCAGGCATATCCTGAGGAAAGGGCAGCATCAGAACAGCATGTACATCCTGTGGAAAGGGCAGCAACAGAACAGCAGGCACATCATGCGGAAAGGGCAGCATCAGAACAGCAGCAAAGACACTTCCCGTGGCAAGGCAGCAGGTGGAGGAAAATTCAGAGGAAAGGGCAGCTCAAGAGCATCAAGGTATGGGGTAATTGCAAACCCAACAATGATACTAAAAAGAAGGGGACAAAGCATTTTGTGAGGAACAGCATAAAACACGCTTAGCTGGAACACCAACAGATGAGGGCTATAATGATTCAAATAAAGGCCAGAAAAATCTAGCTGCGGTTCATGTTGCAAGACCTGAGAAGGGAATTGAGGGAGATACAGCTGCCAATGCCAATGCCATGGACATGCACACCTAGGGAGAGGCACATAGCAGCCAGTCATTTTGAGAACAACATAACAGAGGTGGAGGAAATGCCCAAACCAGCAGACGCAGCTGGTGCTGACCTAGTGCAAGTCAGGGACACAGTGCTGGAAGTGATGGTGGCAAAAGTAGTAACTCTGTCACATCAGGCACAAGTACCTCAGCCTGCAGTGCTTGGGTCAGTGCAAGCAGGCCATGGGCGCACCATGGGTGGCATGAACATTCTCCCACATATGAACATAAACACTGTGCCTCTGTCAAGCAAAAAAGAATGGGATTTGATGTGCTGATGCACACCAAACAGATCAACTGATCACAAGGTGCCTAGCAACAGAACAAAAAATCAGAATTTGTTGATCTGACATCGGATGAAAAAAGAATGGGTTCTGAGGTGCTGGTGCTCCAATAAACCAGAACACTTTGCAGCTCTAGTTTTTCATGCCCTTGTGCCATTTGACCTATATGTACAGTGGCCAAATAAAGTCAACTATGATGGTACAAGAGGCAAAGAAGGGTTGCCCAGGAACCTGATAAATGTAATCCTTACCCATGGCAGGTAAAAAAATGTTGACTTCTGTCTGTTGTTATTTTGTCAAAATACAGTGGTCCAGAACATAATATGAGTTGTTACATGAATGTTATTAGTACCATGACTTAAAATTGGGGGAAGTAAAAATTAATCATTGGCAACTAATAGAATGAAATTCTGTGGTACACAGGTGTGATATTGAATGTGTGGTGGGGAGGGTGGGACTGGATGGGATAATAAGGGAGAAAAGTTAGGCTAATGGTGATCTGTTTTCTGTTTGGAATGTGTGCTAGACATTGGGGCATGGCTGCAAGAGTGACGTCACATGAAATACAAAATATTGTGCTATGATGCACAGATGTGTATTGGGTGTGTTGCTTGTACATGTGCATTCCATGTTGACAGTGGCTTAACAAGGATGCCAAACAGAGCAACTGATCCCAAGTCATAGATGAAAGATTTACCAAAGTCAGCATTTGTCGCTCAGACATCAGACGTCCCAGTCATAGTCTAATAGCACATCACCGTGCAATATAACAACCAGTATCATTCCTTGTGGTAATATCTATCAATTCAGTTTCTTTGTGGGGGGTGCACAGGTGAAATCACACAGCACAAGCAATGTTTATTTTCCCGAGCAGACACGCTAGACTGATAGGTCTCATTCTGCTGGCTGTTTTCTTATGTTCTCATGTTCTAACCCAGCTGGACTACCAGTTGGGGGGTTATAAATGCACACTGAATTCAGTTGCTTAGCATTACAGTAGAATGAATGTATTCACATTGGGGTCTGCACGAAACCATGGATTACCTACACATCATGTGGCCAGTCCGGGAGCATGTCTGGGGGTGTGCCCACACTCCGTGCCATTTACAAAGATGAAGAGTGCTGGGCAAGGGGGCACAGAATATGATAAGAAGGACCTTGCCATATTCATTGCATACCCTCCCAGATTTCACCCACTGGCTGCGACAGGGACAAAAACCCTCCCCTACCATGCTTCCCCAACACTTTGAGCAGACAAGGAGAGCTGGGGGCAGCCTTTTGGGCACTCACCCAACTTTTAAAAATATTTCCAGTTCACATCATTCCAGAATCCCCTATTCCATGTGGTGCAGGGGTCCACTAGAGAAGCAGGACTGACATCTGATTGGATGCCCATTTGAGTCCACCAATCTTCCCCCACACAGCTGCATGCTGGGGGGGCAGGGCCACAAACAGGCACATGGCAGTGGCCAGATTTCATGCATGCCAACCACCTCGCACTTGTCTGGTGGTGTGGAGCTACATGGGCTGGGGGTTATGTGAGAATCACATGTACCTATCTTTGATGCATCATAGTGAGAATTAGGGGACTGACACCACTGGAGGATGTGGGATAGGCTGAGGTTATCTTTGTAATATATTAGAAGGCCACCTCCATGTTTAGGGGAGCATCTGTTACTTCACAGAAAACTGTAGCCAAAGAGCAGACTGTCAGGTACAGAAGGCCAGAGCCAAGTTTCCGTTATACCAAGATTATCATGTTTATAAAGAGAGAGCCAGGTATCAGGATCAAGCTTACTGACCATTAAACTAGGGGTATTGATATGAGCAATTAAGGAAAAAATTGGGACATAACAAAATAATTTCCAACCAGCCCCGCTCCCGCATTGATAATTCTTGAGATGTGTCCTTACAGTAGATTTCAGCCTAGTCAGAGGAAAACAACTAAACATCTTTAAAAAAATACTTAAAATACCAGCAGTGCAAAAGTATGTTTAGTCAAACTCTTACCAGACATGACCTTGTTTTCCAGTAAATAATTTCCAGTAAATAATGTCATTACTAAAAACTAAGGGCAGACTAAAGGTCATCTGGCTGGGCTTAGTCTGCCTGTTGCCATCAGGGAGGATGTTTTTCAGTTGTCAGCAGAGTCAAACTGATATATTAGTATGTTTGTGTTAACAAACATTTATCTAACAGCTAAACTTTTCGTGTACTGTGTGAGTAATTCTGCCTAACAAGACCTTTAACTGAGATCCCTTTTCCCCCTTGAGGGTGATCAATCAGTTAATTTTTCTGATGCGTCAGTCTGGCTGGCTGCTATTTTTTTAAAACCAGAAATATGTCTGAAAGCGAAGCATATTGAAAACCCATCTACAGACATTCAAGTATGACCTAGCATTGGCCATTGTCTTCTCTGTTCCATGGAAAAGCTATTTTGGCAGAGTTACATGGAAACTCAACATGCCCATTGGTCACCTCCCATGTCTGACATATAAAGATTTTTTTTTTCATTTAACAGGGATTTGATTCCTCCATCAAATACATACATTTTTATTTTAGATATCCTTAGATACCTTGCACCCAAGATTTCACTTAATATGACATAGGAATAATTTTTTTGATGTTCCAGAAAACTCTAAAACAATTTTCCAAACTGTACAGATGAAATTGTTTTACTTCCATGTCCCACTTTAAAATCTGAGCCCCCCCCCAACAAAAAGGCAGGGACCTTGCTGTATCTGCTATGTGCACCTTCCATTCTGCAGCTCCCAGCCATGGCAGGACAAGCAACACCTCTTACCATGCTGCCTGAGCTCTCTGGACTTGCAGGGAGTGCTGGAGACAACCGTCAGGCACTTGGTCATTCTGTTTACTTTCTCCGGGACCCACCATATTACACAATCACTCCTCAGCATGGAGCAGGGGATCCAGTCAGCTGGCAGGATAGGCATCCAACTGGATCCCTTCCTGTGTCCACCAGTCCATCCCCAGAGCACCAACCTGCCTGTGGGGCGGGGCCACAGATGGGGGGCCAGCAATAGAGAATGGTGCAAGGTGTGTGTCTGCCTGGAGATGTAGGTGGGCACGGGCTGGATGTGTGCTTGTTGCATCTACCATACCCACAATGATGCATATGTCCTGATATGAGTTTTACTAGTATGTTGATTTAATATAGTTCACTATATTGATATACAAACAGAAGGTTGATGTTGTCTCTAACTACATATATTTAGGGATAAGCTTTATGGTGAATTGTCTTTGGAATGCCCATGTTGATCTGACCCTGTAAAAACTGAAAAAACATTAGGAGGTCTGACAAGATTTAATTATAGATATGGTGGAACAACTATCAAGTCTCTAATTCAGGCAGTAAAAGCAAAATGTGAAGCCCAATTGTTCTATGGGGCAGAAATTTGGGATTCCAAAGACATAAATAAGTTAACAATACCCCTCTTCAAGATGCTTGGAAGCACTTTGAGGCTACGACATTCTTTTTCTGTGGCTTATATTAGGGCTGAACTTGGGTTGACAAATACAAATACACTGACAGAATCTCAAAAACTGAATTTTTGGATGAGATTTACAAGATTATCCAAGTCATCATTTTCAAATCAATGTTTAGTTGAAAAAGAAAGCTGGTATGTACTAGGCTATAAAATTAAATATTGGTTTACTGTATTGATGTCACTGCTGAGTAAGCACGAGTACCTGGAAGAAAGCAGTAGAGAAAGAAATTATGCTATGTACACAATATAGAAAATATGTCATAAAGAGGGTCGCTAATAGTTGGAAAAATGAGGACCTGAAGACTACAACTAATACCCACTATTCAGAAATGTTTGTGAAAAATAATTTTTATTTTGGTTACAAGGCTTACCTGGATATCCTTACAGATATTGAGCTCCATTAACCTTTCATTGGCTAAAATATGAGCACCTCCCTAGCAATGACCTTCAATATTGACATACTAAAACTGTGGTTGATTCAGGAATTGTGCTTGCTTAGCAGGAGTGAGGGAAGATGTAATGCTTGTAATGCGGACTTGTTCTTGGTATCAAAAAGAAAGAGTGTACTGGCTAGGTTCTTTTGTAAGTGAGAGTTATGAAATAGAATAAAAAATACTTCAACAACTATTTTAATTCATACTGAAGCTCTTTGGTCCATGGAAAGATTGGCAAAATATTTTTTATCAATTAATAAGGTTAAGAGAAGGCTGATTTTTAGCTAAATTAAATGTAACATATTGTCTATGGGATTGCTGGGGTGAAACTGGGAACTGATAGAATCACATAATGGTACCCGAATGATCAGATGGAATATAGCTGTCTTATTTTATTCTTTAATTATTATTGTAAGATTGTCACTTATGTATGTTATATGTACTGCATTTTTAAATTGTAAAGGCCTTCTAGCCGAACAATAAAATCATTTCTGACTCTGATATATGAGCATGAATAGGCCAGTAGATAAAGGACATACAATCTGTCTAGTCTGCCTGAGCATGCAGAACCCCAATGTTTCTACAGAGGGATCTGCCCTCTTCCCCAAATCCCCTCAACTACCCTCAAGTTCCCCCTTCCCTCTCTCTTCCCCCTCCTCCACTGGAAACTTTCCCCTTTATTTTGTCCCATCCTCTCTTGACACTGTCCACCATTTTCAGGGAGCCCACCTCCCCTTTGGCAACTCATTCCACTTGGTCACCACTCTCTTGGTGAAAAAGTGCCTCGTCACCTTTCTCTTGAATCTTCCACCTACCAGATTTAGATAATGTACCCTAGTGGGCTTGTTCCCACTAAGACATACTCAAACTATTATTTTCTATGAATATAGTGGAAACACATTCTTAATATATTTATATAATAAAAGTTAATTTCTAGTATGTTGGTATTTTGAAAGTGTATCGACATGATGTTTCCAATTTCGACCTGCATCCAGACTTTCATTAAAAAATACATTTCCAGCCTTTATGGTTCCAAAAATAGTGGTTCTAATGGTTATGTCTTTTCAAAGGGCTAACTTTGAAAACATTGGTGTGAGAAAATAAATTTTTTTAAATGAAAGCCTGGAGTTTGATCGATGTGGACAAATCATCTTGATACACTTTTAATACACCAGTACACTGGGAAGGCACTTTTAATGTTGATATACTTTGCTAAGAATGCATTTCTATTATATTTACAGAAAAATAGTTTCAGTATATCAATATAGTGTAAATATACTTCTATTACATCAATACACAGTACCAGAATTGCACTTATATTCTATCAAAAGCAAGATATTTAAACTACTTCTAGAAAGAGGAATTCAATTATGTATAAAGAAAGAAATGTGTTTATGTATGACACATTGGAAGATACTAGTGATATTCCGTCAAGGAAAACCACAACTTGTTTCTAGTTTATTTGTCATCAGTGAGGATTTCAATAGACTATTTGCTGTCCAGTGGAGGTAGGAGAGGCAGTTTAGCTTAGTGGTGAGAGCACTAAGTTGTGTTCCAAGAGACTTGGGCAAGTAAGCTAACTTTCTCTCTCTCTCTCTCTTTCTCTCTCTCTTTCCAATAAAAATAAGAAATGAGGTCGTAAGGGGCTAAATAGCCATATAGCCCAACAAGGCTGCCCTAAGGTACCAGATAAAATGAATACATGCTGAGAGCTGAAAACTTTAGTGCAGAAATGGGCTTACTGCATACCAGATAACCGTTTACCTTTCTTTCCTATCCTTTGGCTGCAGCTTTTCTTTTATGCTAACCTTTCTAATATTCCGTCTTCTTCTCTGGCCTGATCACCTAGGGTAGAAACTTTAATGCTCTTTCTGATTTCAATAACCCCGTCCCCCCAGCTGCTGTAACAGCTGGGGTGAAAGAAAAGCCAGTGAGCTTTGGAGCTGAGTTCTCTGCCCCATTAATAATTATTATTTGCAACATACAGTGCCTGTGGTAGAAGTTACATAAACAAATGCTATGAATCTGTGTTTTCTGACTCTAAATAAAATATAGCACTGAAGGTGATCCACTGTAAACCACCTCTAGTTTTACATGGAGGGACATCAAGGTATCAAGCAGCTTGAAGCTCTTCTTAGGGGATACAGTGCAGTGTTGGAATTACACTATATGAGCTTTAGGAGCTAGGGGGGGGCCCATAATGGTCCTATCTTTACATTGAGCCCCCATTCCCATTATATGTCAATGGCACTGATGCATAAGCTAGTGAAGCTCACTTCAGAGTTAGGAGGGCTGAGCCCTAGAAAGCCCCCCCCCCCTCATAATTCCATCGCTGAATTAAAATGTATAAAACACACGTTTTACAAAGTGCCACAAACAGTGCATTAGCAATGCCATTTACTTCACATTGCTGGTTTCTACTGTATTTCTGCTGCCAAATGAAATCATCCTTTGAGCACAAACTGTACAGATTGCTGTGTGTTTAGGATGAAAAATTACCTGTTTAAAAAAAGCCTGGTTCCATGTGTTTTTTATTTGCCTCTCCCCATTTTGTGGATTACTATGGGCTCAGTCTGGTTGGAATCAGTAGGCTTTATAGAACTCTGGCATGATGGAGTCTGCAAACAAGAAAGGGGGGACTTTCTGCCTGGCAGTTCCCTTCTTTATTTTCTTTTTGCCTTTTTTTTTGCAATTGTATAAAAGAAGGTCTGTGTTAAAATGTTGCTTTCATGTTTTGTTTATTTTTCTGTATAAAACAACTATATATAAAATTGTTGTAAATATTTAGATGAAAGTTAAGGCATGAAGGACAGGTCACATTGGACTGAGCACAGTCTGCCAGATGAGAAGGGATGAGGTCTGACCTGTAGAGGGAGCAGTTCTCTGACTGATGCACAAGGGGAGCAGTCGATGCTGGGGTGGTTTCAGAAAGACTGACCAATGGTGCTGCCAGCCAAAGCTGGGAGGTTTTTGTACCAGAGCTGAGTCAAGCAGCTGGAGGGGCGATTAGTCTACCTCAAGTATGGGCTGCAGAGGTGTGGGTATAGGTTGGACCACCTGCAGGTACTGGTGTTGTCCCCGTAAGCCTACTGGCTGAGTGGAAGCTGACAGCCCTTTAAGTCAAGTTTTAATAGTTGCCCAAGATCATTCTGACCAGTCAAATGCTAGAAGCAATTCAGAAGTTCCAGATTTGCCCTGCTTGTGTGACCCCCCCCAGGCCCCAGCTTGGCTGCGGCAACCAGACCCACACCCCTACCTGGTGACTGTAGTGTGGGACACCTGGTTGAGGGGGTTGTGTTTGTGCATTCTCCTGAAGTAGTGGGGGGGGGTTGCCCCAAATTAATAAATTGCACAGTGCCTTCACCCAGAGAAAATAAATGGTCCAGATGGCATGTATGGTACTGCCCTCTGGGACGCAGAACCTACCCACCTCCCTCCACTGGACAAGACCTCCCTCTGGGGACCACCAACAGCTGTTACCCTTAACAAATAATAATTCAATCAGAGTATACAAATTGCAAACCAACATAGTGATAAAATTCAACAAATGAAGCAGTGCTTTATTTCCTGACATGGTCTGGGATAGCTGGAAATGGAAAACATGAGTTAAATACTCTACTTGCATGTTACCATTTAACATCTCCCCCCTGATCAGTACACCATACACAATGCACCCATCCAAACAAGGGGCCTACTGAGATAAATAAATTACAAAGGGTGCAAAAAAATACTGTATTGTTAGTACCGGTAGTAGAACTATAGATACAAATGTAGACACTACTATCCATTAGTCTTTGGGTACCCAAGAGATATATTTGAGTCCCAGTGTTGGCCTAGATGTTATATTGCCTGGGATGTTTTGATGGTGCACTTGAGGAAAATTTTAACAAGCTTGCAAGTTAACCCCCCAACAGGCCACAGGTGGTAAAACAGATTTTAAAACTTGAACTCCAAGTGGACAAATCAACCATTCAGTGATAAATATTTGTAATCCAAATGGCAATAATTGTAATCCAAAAGACAATTGGAAAAACTCAGCCAGCAGTGCCATCACTCATGTGACACAAGAATTTAGAAGAACGTCTGTAGAGGGGACCAGCACCAGGCAGTAGTTGAAGCTGTACTCAGGATTTCTCCACTCGGGAAAGGCACAATAGCATAACCCTTCTGGCGCTTCTTTTTCCCCTTTAAGAGCACAAATGCAGCAGTTTCATGCTTCCCAAGAAGCCCAGACCCTCAAGAGTTACCCCATGGTCTGAACCCCCTCAGGATCGAGAGTACTTCTGTGCTCTTGGCACTCACCTATGACTCCTCATTCCCCAATCCACCCCACTCAGTAAGGGCTAGCTGGCCCCCTACCTGGCTCCACAGCAGCTCAAAGGAGGTGCAGGTCTCAGACTTCAAATCTTGCTTCCACAGCCTCATGGGCTTTCCAGGATCCTCTGTGAGGAGTTAAAATCCTGGAAATGGCTTTTCTGAACTGAGCCTGGATAGGCTAAAGACACAACCCACAAGCAGCAGGTCTGAACTCTTCAAAGTCTCACCAAAACTGCTCCCTGCTCCTCCAAAGTCCGTCAAAAACTTTCTCCCTTCATTTTCCCTATCATTGGACAGTCAGAGCTGTTTGTCAGTCCTTTTGCCCTGTCCTGCCCTTGCATTGGCTCTGAAAGCCTGCCAGTCCAGATGGAAGGGACATGTGGCATCATCCTCCTACAAGCCATTGATTGGATTTGCTGTTCTCTGACTGGTGAGGGATCACAAAGATGGTGGCCCCTACATCTGAATGGAGCATGGTGCTCTCAGAGTCTTTAGTTTCTATTATGTGCACCATGTGCGCTAGTGCAAGTCAAACACTTTGCTATGTACAGGGTTTTGAGAGGTGTGTCATGGTGGTCCAATGCAGGAGACTCTACAAGGGGCTTGACCAATAATCAGGAAGCCTGATCATGACACTGTTCAGGCATGAAAGTACGTGGGCTTCAAAACAATGTGCAGACCGTCACATTCATAAATCAGCTCTTTCAGCAAGCACAGCTGATCTCATCATGTGCTCTTAGCCTGCCCGTTCCCTTCCTCCTCAACATTACAACAGTAGAAACTGAAACAGCTTGTTAAATAATGGGTGCCTATTAAACTGGAGATTATGAATTAACCGCCTTCAAAATGCAACAACTTGCACATTGAAATACTTAGCATTTAAACATTTTCTTGCTACATCTTCAGTTGGGCAGGTATTCTCTTTCAAGATAGATTCATACCTCATAAATGTCACTCTTTCCCAACAAGGAATATCCTAAAAAGATTTACACTGTTTTTTTAACCTCTTAAGACACTTTCTGATAAGCACTAGCTCAGACATGGTTTACTATAGCAGAAGACATCTGTAAAGAACTATTATCTTTTGTTACTAAATTTACTATGCTTTTTGGGGAAAATTATTTATATTAGGCTACAGCAAACACTCACATATACACACACACTGTACACACCATCCTCATGGCCACAACATAGCAATCTAATATGTTATAAAACAATAAAGAAACTGTTTATGTCAGCCTTGGTTATGTGGAACACAATGAAGCTCAGTTTACAGTAGAGTCTCTTTAAATATTTCTTATCCTATATTTTGTATCCTGGATAGCACAGGGGAGATGTTACATCTCATTTTCATAGGGCTCTTCATTTTATACATTTTTGCACTGTATTTACACAGGATGTCCCAGATTAGATGCAATATCTTGTTTTCAGTGGGGTCATGATTTTACCATTTTTATAAGGTATTTATTCAGGGTAGCCTAGTCAGATGTAAAATATTATTTTCAGCGTGTTCTGATTTTATGCAATGAAACATAATATTGTGTAGATGTATAGCCCCACTGAAAATAAGATGCCGATCAGCAGGCATATTCTAGGAAAACACATTGTAAAAATGTGATAAAGGAAGACCACATTGAAACTGCCTCTCAGCAGATCTGCATTGTGCAAATTCATCAGAAATAATGGGTAAAAGCATGACCACACTGTATGTGATATTTTACAGGATATGCCAGTTGAGATTCAATATATCATATAACGAATCTCAACTGGCATATCCTGTAAAAATGCAATATTTAAAATGGTTTAAATACTTTACCCAAATTAAATAAATATTTTAAATGTCAACTTGGCTAGTCTTTCCTCATAGGTCTTATTCCATATGTCCTGCACCATTGTAGTTGCCTTCCGCTGCACCACCTCCACCTTGTCTACGTTTTTTTTCAGATGAGGCATCCAGAACTGGATATAGTATTCCAGGTGTGATTTCATGAGTGTCTTATACAGCAGCAAGATGACCTTCCTATGTATACTCCTGAGCATCCAAGCATCTGGCTAGCCTTTCCAGCCACCTTATCACTCTGCCTAGTTTCTCTTAGGTCCAGTGAGATGATAACTCCAAAGTACCTTTCCTGCTTTGTGAGTGTCAGTACCTCCCCACATAGTTTGTACTTAGCCCCTGGGTTCTTGTGCCCTATCTGCATGACCCTGCACTTCTTTGCATTGAATCCCAGCTGCCATTCTTCAGACCATTTCTCCAGTTTCTATGTTTGCGTGCACAAGAAACATATTGAGGTAGTAAAGCATTGCAGAGGTGTGGCAGTGTTGTGGCCAATCCAGTGGATGCTTTAATGGGCGCATCCGTCAGCCACCAATTAATGCTGAAGCTGCTGATGATGGCAATTTCAGAGTGAGCACCACACTTGAAAGAAATCTGCTGCTGCAATTAAGGGCAGTTTTGTGAATGCAGCAACAGTCCCTCCCAACCGGTCACACAGCAGGACAACAAATTAGCTCCCTCCCACTGCTGCTGCCCACCCCACACCCTCCATTCTCCATCCCCTGCCAACATCAGGGTGCTCAATCCCCATGTTATCATGTATCCCCCACCCCATTTATGTGCCACACTGGGAGCCCACCCCAGTGTGCCATAAAATACTTCTTTAATGTTTCTGACACCAGGATGCTCACTTCCATTGTCAGATGCATGGCCACCCCCACATCCCTATATTCTCAGCCGACCTCGGGGTACCCAATCCCCGGGTCAGCATTGATACCCCCAGTACTCTGGCACACTGGGAGCCCACCCCTGTGTGCTGAAATCAGTTTTGTAATATTTCACCTGTAAAAAAGGAAACAGTCTCACAACGTTTTTTTTTTTGAAGCTGAAACAAAAAGAAAACAGTCCCACGTCATTCCCGCTGGCCCCATCCCCCAACCTGCACCCTCCCTCTGCTCATCCCCACCTCCCTGCACCCCCTCACCCATACTTACCTCCAGAGGTTGGGAGCAGCGATGTTCCGTGGACCGGGAATACCTCTGCACTCTTCAAAGACCAACCAGGAACTGAAGAAATGACAGTAAGCCCTGTAATGGCAGTCAATGGGGGTTTTTTAACTTATGTTGATATCTCAACCAGTTTTTGGAGTTTTGGTCCCAAATTTTCAACATGGGGTTCTTGGGACTCCACCTCATGAACACTCACTGTCATTTTGTTTCTCAGTCCTGAAAGGTGATTTCACAGTTGCTGCTTGGAATCACCTTTCGGGATCAATTAAGGAAACGACCGTGCCACTGTTCATGAGGTGGGGTCCCAAAAAACCCTTGTTGCACATTTGGTGAAAAAAATCAAAAAAATTACTGCATTATGAGTGTCTGTTGTGCAGTTTAAATGCACACTCATAACTTCATAAATTTGTTATATTTTCACTCCAAATTTCCAACATTGCCATTTTATCACACCCCTTATGAACAGTACAGCTGTCATTTTTTGCATCCTTCCCAAAATGTGTTTTTTTGCACCTGTGGCACAGAGTGGCACGGTCGCTGTGTGGAATCTACTTTTAGGAGAGAATAATGAAATCCTAGTGCCACTGTTTATGAGGGGAGGTCCCAAAAAGGCCATGTTGAAAATCTGGAGAAAACAATACAAGAAATGACTGCATTACAAGTGTGCATTGCACAGTTTCTAAGCACACAACCACCACTTTTTCATATTTTCACTCCAGATTTTCAACATTGCCATTTCTTCACACCTCCTCATGAACAGTACAGCTGTCATTTTTCACATCCTGTCCAAAGTGTGTTTTCACACCTGTGGCACTGAATGGCACACTCACTGTGCAAAATCACCTTTTGGGATTGAGTAACAAAATGATACTGCCACTGTTCATGAGGTGGGGTTCCAGAAAGTCCATGCTGATAATTTGGAGCAAAATACCAACAAACACCGAGGGCATTAGGGTTTCCAACCATAATGCCCACCCTGTACAAACTGACAGGTGTTGAAGGTGTGACTTAGGGTCATCAGCCATAATGCTCACCCAATCCACCCCCACCCTGCAGCCACTGACAGGCATCAAGGTGTGCCTTGAGCTCTTCAAGCCTAACGTTCACCCCATCCTCCTATACTACACCCATCTCAACTTATTTCCTTATGGAATGGGGTGAGTGTAAGGGCCAAAGACCTCAAGGCACACTGCGACACCTGTCAGTGTGTGCAGGGTGGGGTGAGGTGGAATGATGTGAGTGTTATGGCTGATGACCCAAAGGCACATCCTCAGTGCCTGTCAGTCTCTGCAGGGTGGGGGTGGGGGTTTTCATTACTTCAATATTTCACTGCCATTCCTATTTTGCATCTCTCTAACTCCTGTACTACCAATGTCAATATCAGCAACAAACCTTTGGCATTGATAAAATATAGAATAGTGGATGATTGCCCATCCACAACAAGGCTGTGTTTCCCTCGAGGGAGTTGATGACATCATAGAGACCTTGAGAGCGAAGCTCAAGAGGTCTCACTGATGTCATCAACTCCCAAGAGGGAAATAGCCTTGTTGTGGATGGACGATCATCCACTGTTTTATATAGTATATGGACAGCCTCTATTGTCCATGAAAACCAGTGACCTTTTGAATGTTTACCTTTTTTTTTTTTTTACTGGTGCTGTTCCCTGTCCCACTCGCTCTGGCTTCTCCTGCTTCCACTTGTTCCATCTTCTCACAGTCGGACCGTATCAGTCTGAGTAAACCCCTCCTTTTGGTTTTCTTCTTCTGTGGCCAAGCAGTTTCATTTTTAAATTAAAAAAAGTAATTTTCTTTTCTGACAAACAGCCGTGTGCGGTTCTATGGGTGTCACTTAATGGACCGTCTACCATTCGGCGCTTGGTAAATCACGCTGCCATGTTTTCTTTTTTTGTTCTGGTGGGTCCTCAATGAATGAGCCATTCAGGTGAGAGAATGAGGCTAAAAAGCTGTTGTACTATCGATGTGACATCAGAACGATAGTACAATAGTTTTTTTGACCTTTGAACTGCCCTACAACAACATTTAGAAAGCCACTGGCTTCTGTGGACAATAAAGGCTATCCATATATTATTGCTTGTTTATGTTGTGTTTATGCCCCTGTTTTTTTTCCCCATTTTCACTCTGACTCCTGTGCCAAGGCCATGTATGCACCTGTGGAGGCACGTGCATGCTGTGGTTCCTCAGCGCCCTCCCTCTGCTTGCCATGTGCCTGTCTGTGCTACCCTAAGGCCTCCACCTGGGGGCAGTTGGACTGCCCAGGAGAGGAGAGTTGCCTTGTGGCTGCTCAATCCTGCTCCATCCCTCCCCTATAGCCGGCCTTTGATGACCAGGGCTCGTTTTCAAACTCGGGTCACTGCCGTAGCATGAGGTGTGACATCCAGTGGCTCAACCCTCAGTGCCACTGGGCTGGCTCTCCAGTTTTTTAAAGTCTTTAATCATTCTTTCAACACCCCTTGCATTTTCACCCTATTGCATACCTTTGTATCCTCTGTGAAGAGAAATGCTTTCCCTTTCAGTCCCTCTGCAATGTATCCAACAAAGACATTGAAGAGGCCCGGCCTCAGCACCAACCCCTGCTGTACCCTGCTCATCACCTCTCCCTCTCCAGAGTATTCTGTTTACCACATCCCTCTGACTCCTGCCATTCAGCCAGTTCTCCACCCACAGAACTATTTTAGGACCCACCCCTAGGCTGCGCAGTGTGTTAATCAGCCTTCCACGGGGGACAGTGTCAAAGGCCTTTCTGAAGTCAAGATAGGCCACATCCACCACACCTCCCTAGTCCTACCTTAGTTACCCAGTCATGCAGTAAATTAGTACAATGAGTTAATGCAAAACACAGTGCTCATCTAAAATACAGCAAAAGTTAGGCTTAGATGTATAAGTAAATAAATGCCATATAATGACTCCACCAAGCCACAGCAACGGAAATTTTGCCTCAATCCTTCACATTGATGCAATCCCACTGACATCGCTGACACGTCCCAACAATGACCCGCAACATGCCAACACCAACCACCTCACTTAACTGTATCAAGTGTGTGTGTGTGTGTGTTGGGTGTGTGTGTGTGGCAATGCTCTATGAGTGCAGACAGTGCACTGCTATGTTATACTGTAATATATATGCATATATGTGTATTTGTATTAGCATGTGTGTATCACAGCAATTAGAAAGTGCAGTTAGGTGGCTCTTTGATTAGTGCAAAAAGTGCTAGTCTACATTCCCCTATTATCTAGATCAGTTTCAGTCTTCTGCATGTCACTGCTTATTTAACTGAGATGTCTAGTGGCAACTCCCCACCATCTGATGTCCCTTAGAGTCCTTTTTTTTAATCTGTAAACATGTGTGTAGATAGTGCACTTCTATGTTATATTTACTGAAATATATATGCATATATGTGTATATGCATTAATCAGTGTGTGTGTGTGTGTATCACAGCAATTAGAAAGTGAAGTTAAGTGTCTCAGTGGTTAGTGCAAAAATTGTTAGTCTACATTCTTCCACTATCTAGATAAGTTTTCAGCCTTGTGCATGTCATTTCTGATTTAAATGAGAGTCTGTTGCCGCCCTGCCATAACTGCCCCCCCATGCCCAGTCCATCCCAAGCCCATCCCATATTAGTCTTCTGGTATGGGGATCTGCTCCTAGACCTAGTACAATATCAATACCAGCAGTGAACATCTGGCATTGACAAATGCTTGTTTATTTTAACTGCCCATTTCCTGTGTGCTGTCCCTGAATGGATTGGCACAGCGGTGCCTAACATTTTGGTGGTAGTGTGAATGGGGTCTGACTCTTGTGCTCCCTGTCAGGGACTCCATTCTCTGCTCCACCCCCCCCCCGTGATGCTGGCAGACTTTGTGAGTGGTCAGGAGCTGCTAGCTCTTTTAAAGGGGCAGCACGTCAATGGCCTGCTCTTCCTTCCTTCCTCCCCATTGCCACGGAGCCCCCCTGATGCTAAAGACATCCCTGGAGCCAGAGCACAGTGGGGGAGATTATGTGGTGGCTGCCAATACAGCTCTTGGTGGGCAGATCTATGCTATTCAGTGATCGCCATTAGGGTGAATGCACATCGCTGAAAAACAATTTCAACGATGTAGTCCCCATCGCACAGCAAAAGGGTGCTGGGGACTTACAGTTCTAATGTTAATGTGGGGGGCAACAACCCTACTAAAGGATTCTCAACTCCAGGGGGGTGCATGTTGGTGGGGACAAAAGACAAAAATAATACATTTTGGGCCAGGCACAAAAAAGGTACCTGTGCCCGGCCCCGAACCTGGCACCCTGTGCAGTGCAACCCTGTACCCACCCACCACATCACAGGAGCAGCTTTGCAGCTGACCACGGCACCACCTCTCACAGTCCCTCCCTCCCGTGCCACCCCTCACTGTGCATGCTCGCTCCCTCCCCACATGCGTATACATGTAGTGACAGGATGCTGCTATATTCGTGCACCCCCCCCATCCGATCACCCTCCCTCCCTGGTCGCTGCAATGCGAGGCACTGGGATTGAGTCACCATTTTGGTAGGCACCCAATTGTGGTCGACGAACTCACAGGATACCTTGGTGGGCAGGTGCTTCAAGTGCCAAAAACCTCAGAGCAGCAAAAGCCTGCACACTGTGGTGGGGAACTGTGGCAGTCTCCTGCTGACTGCTCCTCTGGTTCCTGATTCAGCTGCAACATGGATCTGTAGTGAGCGCAGAGGCATGCAGAATGTCTGAGGGGAGGCACTGCTGCATCCAAGTATGCCACCTTTCTGAGGAAGGGGCCACATTTGAACTGTTTATTTCATTGTCCAATATGTGTAAGTCCTTATGTAATACAGTGCATGGTCCTGTGGAACACGTTAAAAGAACTTTCCTCACCTTCTGTGTCTTCACTCCAGCCCGCCCTCCCACACTATTTATATCTCTTTTTAAAAAGCACTATGCAATACCAAATACCTTTCCTCACATCGCACTAACAGCTTGTTCCATCTAGATATTCAAACCTGCAGGAAATGTAATTTTGGAAAAGAGGTTCAGCCTGTTAGCCCAGCTGGTATAACTCCTGAATATTATTCCAGGGTCTGGCACCTAATTCCCAGTTTGATCACATTGACCCCCATATTCAAAAGTTAGTGGCAGCTCTCTGGATGGGGACATATTCAGAGGCCTCAGAGCACTGCCTATCCTTCTGTTCTACATTCTACATGAATTCCTGGTGATGTAGTGGTTCCCCCACCCACTGATCGCCCATCCATCTGTTCTGCATTTACCCCTGGTGGTGTAGTGGTCCTCCATCCTCCCAGCCGTTGGCATACATGATTGCCAATCCATCTGGTCTACATGACTTGATGGTGGTATAGTGATCCCACCCCCCCAATCACAATGCGTCTCTTCTACATTTCTCCATGGTGATGTTGTGGTCCCCCATCCCCCCAACAATTTTTTTTATTTATTTAGTTGTTTAACCAGGAGTAGCACACTAAGCTGAAAGCTTTTTTACAGGAGCGACCTGGGAACACAGGGAAGTTAAGTGACTTGCTCAGGGTCACAGAGTATGCAAGTGGAAGCTGTGGGATTCAAACCCCAGTCTGGTCTGCTGGATGTCACCAGATTTGCAGCTCAGAGCCTTAAACCACTGCACTATACTGCCTCCCAGACATTTTGTACAACTCATGTACATGATCACCCATCCATCTGTTCTAAATGTCTCCCTGGTGGTTTAGTGGTCCCCACCCCCCCCGTTCGCCATCTGTCTGTTCTGTGTGAATCCTTGGTGGTGTAGTGATCTGCCTCTGACTGTTCACCAACCCCCTCATCTGTCCACCCACTGAGGACTCCTACCTCGCACCCACCTCATCCTGATCACCATGCTTTGTTAAATCAGCAGCAGGCACAGCCCTCCTCTCACCTTGTCAGCCAGCTGCTGTCTGACAAGAGATTCTGAACAAGAAGATGTAGCTCTGTAATGAAAAATGAGCACTGGCAGAGCATAAAAAAAAAACAAGTTTGAAAAACTCATCTGAGATCATGAGCAAATGCATCAATGCTTATTGCTGATGCGCATGCTCAAGATTATGACTCAGTTTTTCAAACTTGTTTTTTGCACTGCCAATGCTTGTTGTCATTACAGAGCAACAGTACATCTTGTTCAGAATCACCTACTCTTGCAGTTAGATGCACAAAATAGGTGATTTGATACCTTTTACTGGACCAACAAAGATTTACGAAAAAAACTTCAAGCTTTTGAACCTACAAGTTCTTCCTCAGAAAGGTAATGGCAGGCCTTCTCAAAAAAAAAAAAACACAACTTAGTTTCATTTTATACATGAATGCCACAGTTTTAGAGAAATAATTAGCTGGGAAGTTAAACTAGAGATAAGGAGAACAAGCATTTGTCAATGCCGGATGTTGGCTTGCTGGCATTGGCATTGCTAGCGCAGGAGTAAGAGAGAGAGAGATGCATAATAGGAATGACAGTAAAGTACTGAACTAATGTCAACCTCCTCCCCTCAGAGAATGAAAAGCATTGGGGTGTACCTTTGGGTCGTTTGCCATAATGCTTAAGCCATTTCACCTCACCCCACCCTGCAGACAGCAACAGGTGTCGCGTTGTGCTCTGGGGTTTTTGGCCCTTACGCTCACCCCATTCCATAAGAAAATAAGCTGAGATGGGTGCAGTATAGGAGAATGGAGTGTACATTAGGACTGAAGACCCCAAGGCACACCTCAATGTCTGTCAGTGACTGTAGGGTGGGGTAGAATGCTTTAAGCATTACAGCTAATGAACCCAAGTCACACCCCCGATGCCTGTCAATCTCTACAGGGTGGGCGTTATGGTTAGAAACTTTAACACCTCAGGTGTTTGTTGGTATTTTCACTCCAAATTTTCAAAATGAGCTTTTCGGGACCCCATCTCATAAACAGTGATGCTATCATTTTGTTACTCAATCCTGAAAGGTGATTTCGCACAGCAGCTACACCATTCAGCGCCACAGGTGCAGAAGCACATTTCAGGCAGGATGTGAAAAATGACAGCTGTACTGTTCATAAGGAGGTGTGATAAAATAGCAGTGTTGAAAATCTGGAGTGAAAATATGAAAATTTGTGAAATTATCAACGTGCATAGAAACGTCCACAATGCACCCCTGTAACATGGTCATTTTTTGGATTTTTTAACCAGATTATTAACATGGGCTTTTTGGTACCTCCCCTTATGAAGAGTGGCACTGTGATTTTGTTAATCCATCCCAAAAGTTGATTTCACACAGCGATCGCACCATTCTGTTCCACAGGTGCAAAAACACGTTTTGGGCAGGATGTGAAAAGTGACAGCTGTACTGTTCATAAGGAGGCATTAGAAAATGGCAATGCTGAAAATGTGTAGTGAAAATATTAAAAATTGGAAAAGTTATGAGTGTGCTCAGAAAATGCACAATGCAAGCCCATAACGTGGTCATTTTTGGGAATTTCTTTCACCAAATTTTCAACATGGGCTTTCTGGGACCCCACCTCATGAACAGTGGTACTGTCATTTTGTTAATTGGTCCTGAAAGGTTATTCTACTAAGTGACTGTGAAATCACCTTTCAGAACAGAGCAACAAAACAACAGTGACATGTTCATGAGGTGGGGTCCCAAGAACCCCATGGTGAAAATTTGGGGCCAAAATTCCTAACAGTGGCAGAGATAGCAACCTAAGTTGAAACCCCCCATTGAGTCCCATTATAAAGTGCTTACCCAATTCTTCAGTACATAGTTCAGCTTTGAAGAGTGTAGATGTGTCCTAGTCCACAGAAGATTGCAGCGCCAAACCTCTGGAGGGAGAATGGGTGAGGAGGGTCTGGGGAGTGGGTGCGCAGAGGGAGGGTTGGGGTGGGGAGGGGGACAGGGAGATGACCCTGGACAGTTTTCTTTTTTACAGTTTAACAAACAAACAAAAAGACTGGGTGACCATTTTTTATTTATTTTTATTTTTTTATTTATTTAGTTGTTTAACCAGGTATAGCACACTAAGCTGAAAGCTTTTTTACAGGAGCGACCTGGGAGCACAAGGAGGTTAAGTGACTTGCTCAGGGTCACACAGTTTGCAAATGGAAGCTGTGGGATTCAAACCCAGGTCTGGTCTGCTGGATGTCACCAAATTTGCAGCTCAGAGCCTTAGACCACTGCGCTATACTGCCTCCTATGCTGATGGGGATTGGGTACCCCATCGGCAAGCTTGGGGGAGGGGAAACATGATGCTGACGGGGATTTGGCACCCTCATTGGCAAAGAAATTGAACTTGGGGGGGTGGGGGGCATCCAACACTGGGAGTGGGCATCCCAGTGTCAGAAAAATAAAAAAAAAAGTCTGGGCACACTGGGGTGGGCTCTCAGTGTGCCACAGTGTGGCTGGGGGGGATACATACCAACATGGGGATTGGGCACCCCTCAATGTCAGCTTTGCAGGAGTGTGTAACCGGCATCAGGAGCTGTCATTGTGGAAAGCCACATGGGTAGCTGTTTTATTTATTTATTGAAATGTTTCACCAGGAAGTGCACACTGAGTAACTGCTCACAACTCCAGCCATGCTCAAAACTCTGTCCATGCACATTACTGTGCAATGTAATGCACATGGCCGGAGTCTTGTCATCTGCCACTGCAATGACGAAACTGCACCTGATTGCAGTGGCAGATTTCTTTCAACTGTTTGGCTCTATTTGAAGTTTGCTGTCATTGCCAACATGCTCACTGATTGGTGGCTGAGGGATGCACTCACTAAAGTGTCCTGTGCATTGGCGACAACACTGACACACCTCTGAAATGTGCTACTACTACAAGATGTTGCTTGCACACGCTCAAGCCAATGTAAAAACTGTTTGGAAATTTAGCAGTATGAAGGTCAAATGATACAAAAAGAGTTTTGTACAGATGTACAAGGTTTATAAAACATCCAATGTTGAAGTCTTACTAAAGGCTAGAAAAACTAAAAATTGTGTGGTAGATTTTCAAAAACTCAAGAATGCCATAGGTCCTAATTGTGCTGAACATATGGCACCGGGCTTGTCAGCATTCTCTAGCCAGTGATCAGGAGCTCCTACCCCTTGCACCACATGTTGTATGTTAGACCACATTTTTGTGGTCCTGACTCAAGCCCTGCACCATCCTTTGAAAATGTGTGTGTGTGTGTGTGTGTATCTGTGTGAAAGCCCTTGATGGAATTAGAGATGCACTGCAATTACATTTTTAATGCTGCCACTGTGTAGACATGTTTCTGTCTGTAGCTATGTGTTCATTTGTAAATATTATATTTGAATATTCAAGCTTGCACTGTTTAAACATGTTATGTCTATAACTGTGTGTTTATTTGTAAATATTATTAGTGAACATTAAAACTGTAACCTGAAATAGGACCACCTAGTAAATAGGATTCTGTAGCCCTAATGGTGTCAATGTACCAATATATGCCTGTATAGAAAAATTAAATGTTAACTACAAAATAACAGTTCTCCATGTGTAAATTCAAAACCCATGGAATCCCCACCCACCAGTTAAAACAAACCTTTAAATAAACAATCATATACTGTAGATTAGGTAGAGCCATTTTCTATATAAGTATATTAGAAACATGTAAAACAAATATCTGCTTATTTGTTGTACCTGAAACAAACAAAAAAGCAAGATCATTTTAAATAGTGTAATGGGTTATGAAACTCATGTCCTGATTCAAACCAACATCCACCATATTCAAGAGAAAACAAGCTTAACCTTACGTGCTTGTCTCTGTTGTGTGTTTTTGAAATTTCCTTTGAGAACCATTCATTCATGTAATCTATTTATTTAATATAGTGCACAATTTCATTTTCATCCAAGGCCATGTTCAAGAGAGAAGCTATATATCAATGATAAAATGCATAAAATGCTACATTTAAATTACTAAATAAAATAAACACCAACTAGAGGGAAATGCTTCTCTAAATAAGAATGTCTAAGAACCAAGACTGAGAGATCCGAGATGGAGTGATCAGACTGAGAGAATAGTTGTCCCACTCATTTTGCAGTCTTTTTCATTTTAATATCATGTCTGTGTAAGTTCATATAGGTTCAAAGAGGTTGTCTGGTCTCTCCCACATAACCTGTATGGTGACACTTCTTGCATTGGATGTAATAGACAACATTTTGAGATGCACATGCATAATTACCCTGTATCTTGAAATGTATGTTTTGATTGGAGGTCCTTAATAATGTTACATCCAAGCTTGGCATCTCTCAAGATGCCCTATGCTGGTTCACAGACTACTTGTCAGATCATTTCCAGCAGGTCAAAATTGGTACTATCTTTTCCAGCAGGCTGCCAGTATGCTCCGGTGTCCCACAGGGGTCCATACTCAGACCTTTATTATTTAGTCTCTTTCTCAACTCCTTCACCCAGTCATGTTCCGGAAATATCCTACTCTATGTGGACGATGCTGTCCTGTACTCCTCCAATCCTGACCCCACCCAGCTCCACCTCACCCTTCAATCCTCCTTCAGTGATGCAGAAAAGTGGTTCACCGCACAACGCCTTATTCTAAACTACAAGAAAACCAAAGTTATGTACTTCTTACACACACGTAACTCCAGGAAAGACCACTGCCTACAAATCCTGACCACCAACCAGATCCCTCTTGAACAGGTGGACTCCTTCAAATGCCTGGGCATCACACTAGACCCAGCCTTAAATTTCCACCTGCACATTCATCAACTATCTACAGCCCTCAATATCCGGCTTGGCATCCTCTATCGGTTTAAGCATTGCCTCATTCCTGATGCCCTCCGCCTCGCGGTCTCTTCCTTGGTCCTCTCCTTCCTCATCTATGGCATACTTATCTATGGTGCTGCCAGTTCCATGGCCTCATCTAGACTCTGACTCTCCCTCAACAAAGCCTACCGCCTTATCCTGGGCTGTGATTGTCTAACCCACACATGCTCCCTTTATAAGTCCGCAAACTGGCTTAACCTGGATAACAGAATTAGGTGTCATACCTGCCTCATGACCAAAAAGATTACTCTCAGTCTCACCTCCACCAGTCTCTCACCTCTAATACAACTGACCCCATCACTCCAGCACACTTGAAGTTCAAGCAAGCAACTCCTTAAGGTTCCCTGATGCCAAGCCTCTCAATTCCAAAGATCCTTCAGATATCGAGCCCCTTCCTGGATAAATAACCTGCCTAATGGTCTCAGGAACTTGAATAGAATTGGCCCTTTCAAAGCCTTCCTTAGGAACCACCTAGTCCTCCAATCTCAGCGATTTCCACTTAACCCAGACCTGACCCCTCTTCCCCTGACTGAGGCCTTTGGCTGGCTAACCCCCAATCTGAAAACTCTCTGTACTAGCTCCTAAGAGAGTTTATCAATGTATCCATGCACTGTGACTAATATCGTGTATCTCTAGTATCAAAATGTTAGCCTAAAACTGTAGCACGTGTAGCATATCTGTTTGTTTTGCCCCATTTTTGTACTGTTCTCTCACAGTATGCCTGTAATGATGTGGGACCTTTGAAAAGGAGTCTTTGACTCAAAGGTATTTTCTGAATCCTCAATAAATAAAATAAAAAATAAACATAATGGCTCTAGGTCAGGGTTGTATATGACAATCAGTGGAATCCAGTTGGTAGTAGTCTTTTCTTTACATTGTAGTAGTTGTTCTTTTGGCATCTGCATAGCACATTCCACCGCTCTGTCAATTTCTCTTGAGAAATGCCCCAGCCTAATAAATGTTTTTTTTTTTTCAGTGTGGCCAAGTGTTTATCTCTGTCTTCCTCACCCAAACAGATATGGGGGTACTGAAGCGCTTAACTGTACATAACAGACTTTTTTTTAGTGTGCCTTGGGTGATTGCTGTATCTGTGTAAGTACTGTTGTCTGTCTGTCTGTTGGTTTCCTGTAAATATAGGTCTGCAAGATTTCATCTTTGATGCTAACTGTGGTGTCCAGAAAATTCACACTAGTGTCAGAGTACTCTGTGGAAAGTTTAATGGATGGGTGGAGGTTGTTAAGTTCTTGATGAAATTCTTTAAGTGTGCAAGTACCCTCTGTCCAAACTATAAATAAATCATCAATAAAACAGGAATAAGCAAGTTGTTTGTGTGTACATTGTTTCAGGAAATCCTCCTCCAAATTCACCATGAAAAGGTTGGCATAATGTGGAGCCATCCCGGTGCCCATTGCTATTCCCATAGTTTGAACATAATGTTTGCCACTAAAACTGAAGTTGTTGTGTGTTAGAATAAACTCAATAAGTCGCACAATGAATTTTGGGTGAGTGTCGTGGTGCTGTCCTTTCTCTTGTAGGTACTTAAGACAGGCCAAAATGCTATCAATTTGTGGAATATTAGTGTAGAAGGAGGTTGCATCCATCTTTGCAAATATGGCATTAGGTGGCAAGTCCCTAAAAAGACAATTTGTGGAAAAAATGTGTAGTGACCTGAATTTAGCTAGTCCTTTCTATGACAAGTGGTTTTTACAATGGTTTTTATAAAGCCAGAGAGCCCCTCTGTCAGGGTACCATTCCCAGATATTATATGTCTCCCTGGATTACCAGGTTTATGGATCTTGGGCAACATGTAAAATGTTCCTGGCCTAGATTCGTCAGGGATAAGTTCAGTAATTCTGTCTTGCACATGCTAAGGAAATGGTTTGGTCATGTCCCATAGTTCTCTGGTATATTGCATAGTTGGATCACTAGCCAGTTCCCTATAGGAGCTGTGATCTGTTAGTTGTCTGTTAGCTTCATTGACATAATCCTTACAGTTTAAGATCACTACTGCAGAACCTTTATCAGCTCTTTGTATAACAATGTTATGGTTCAATTTCAGTGATTGTATTCCGCTCCTTTCTAAGCATACAAGCATACTGGCAAAGGTAATTCAGTTTTGTTGCAGGTGTCAAAGTCACCAGCATTACATGGAGTGCTACGAGTACTCACTCAAAACCACATAGCATCAGTTCAGTGACAGTCATACTGCCTTTCTGAGCCTCTCAAGTCAAGTCTTTTTTACAGTTAAACTTTTTTATTAATTTTTCATAAGATATACAGACAAACCTCTTACAGTACAGTACAATGTGAGGATTTTTTTTTTAAAGAAATTGAGGCAGCATATAATAAGAACATTGCTACAATAATACAAGGAGCTTTTGGTTTAAAATATAGTAAACAATACAGGTCATGTAATTAGCATATACTTGACATTTGTAGTGAACTTAAAAGCGGATAGTATGATTAGATACGGTTTATATTAAAATGTTACATAATTATATATGATGCTGCAAAGGGAAAAAAGTACATTAGTAAAGGATTGTGGAGTAATAAAGAACGATTGAGAACAGAGTATAGGAAAGAAAAGATATATAAAGAAAGTTAAGAAGAGAGAAACTATTAAAAGGGAAAAAGCAAGACTACAATGATGTATCAGTAAAGGGAAAATCCATATATATTAAGTCCATACATTGGTGTTGGAAGATTTAGTTGATTCCAAAAATTAAAAGCCCTGCCAACAATTGTTATATAACATAAGTCGGTCAGACAAGAATATATTCATCTGGTCAGAGGCATATTGCAATAGTTGGTTAATGATACCGGAAGGGTAGGGATAATGTTGGATCTCAATGTATGAGGATTGTGCGTTTAAGTTGAAGGAAGAGTATATTTAACCATCTGCTCTCGAATATGAAATTTTATAAAACGGTGATTAAAAATACCAATAATGCAATGTTTAGGGTCCAGTGTAAAGGTTGACCTACCACTTTCATTGCAAATCTGTGAGTACAGTGCCAAATCTTTTGTATGAGGGACAGTGCCATAAGATATGCAATAAATCTCCATTGGGGAATTGCAGCGCCAGCAATTGTTATTGTTCAATAAACCCATTTTTGTAATACAACAGGAGTTCTGTACCACAAATGAAGGATCTTGGTTTGAATAGAGGAACTGCATTTATCATTAAAAGATTTGTGACAGGAAGCCAACATCTGGACCATTGTGCATTGGTGATATTATATTGTAGCAAAGTACTCCATCTGTTTTTAGCATTGACAGAGTAGTCAGGAAGGATATCACAAATATCTTTGTAAACAGTGCTATTTAAATTGGATGTTGTTTTTATTCATTTAGAGATGTGCTTATCATACAGAGAAATGATAGAGAAGGGTGTGAGGTAAGAGTTGCATGCGGTACGAAGCTGTAGATATTTCCAAGAATCCTGATGGGGAAGATTCCATATGCCTCGTAGGTCGGTGTAAGATTTTAACTTTAATGACTTGGGTTCAAGTATATCCTGCAAAAAGAGAATACCCTTATTTTTCCAGGTACGACAAAAAATGGGGTGATTATCAAGAGATACATGGTGGTTGCCCCAGATGGGGGTGTAAGCTAAGGGTTTGGGGTTAGATTTAATATGCTTGTGAATGATTTTCCAATAGAATATAGAAGCAGCTATGGTAGGGTGAGACTTTAAAGAAGAGGTAAGGGTGTTTATAAAGGAAAGAAGTCGCCACATTACCAGGACATAAGGATGTTTCCATATTGACCCATAAAGGAGACTGGATGTTGGGTTTGTTAAACCATTTAGTTGTTTGAGATGTACGGAAAGCCCATAAGTAGGCTTGGAACCAAGGAAGACCAAAGCCACCTTTTGACCAATGGGATCTAAGTTTATTATGACTAAATCTAGGTATTTTGCCTTCCCAAATGAAGCTGCCGATAATTTTGTCTATTTTGGTAAGAAAACTAGAGGAAGTATCAAGGGATATTGGAAAATAGGTATAATATTTTAGGAGTTATAGACATTTTAATGGCGGAAATTTTACCATTAAAAGAAAGTTTAAGTAGCTTCCATCTATCAAGTGTTGTTTGGATACTGGTTAACAGAGGGAAAGATTAGCATCCATAATTTATTCAATGTCAGGGTGATCGAGATGCCAAGATAAGATATACCTTGGGGGCCCAATGAAGGCCTAATGAGTTGTTCATGGGGACTACAAAGAGTATTCAATAGGTAGCGTTCGGTTTGTTAAGGTTAGAGCTAGTCCGGTGGGAGGTGAAGTCATTCAGTAGTTTAACTAAGGTTGCCCGGAACTTTCGAGGTTTTCAAGTAAAATAAGGAGATCATCTGCATATGAGAGTGAAGTATAGTAGAGTTACCAATAGTAATGCCTTTAATTGTACCAGATTGATGTAGGGACGCAGAAAGATATTCCATGGCAAGTATAAACAATGAAGGCGATAAGGGGCATCCTTGTCTGGTACCTCTTGCTAAGTAAAAGGAGGGGGACAAAATAGAGTTCATGAGAACTTGAGCTGAAGGGGAGGTATACAATAATTGAATCCAAGCACAAAAATTATTTGTAAAGCCAAAATGAGATAGCACCTGATATAGATATTCCCAATTGAGAGAGTCAAATGCTTTCTCAAAGTCAATGGCTATTGCAGCTGCAGGGGTTTTAAGAGTTTTTTGCTTTGTGAATTAAATTGAGTAATGAGCGAAGATGATCGGAACTGTTTCTATTTTTGATAAATCCTGACTGAGAAGTATGGATGAGTTTAGTCATTAAAGATTCTAAGCGGAGAGTTAATAATTTGGCAAAGATTTTTCCATCAGTATTAAGAAGTGAGATCGGTCTATAGTTTGAAGGAAGAAAAGGGTCTTTGACTTTTTTTTTTCAAGTCAAGTCTTAAGGACTGCTGTAAACAGCCCAGTCTCAAGTCAAGCCTCGATGGCTGCTGCACAGCAAGACACAATGCAGTCCATGAATGTCCTAAAGTCAGTGGATATGCTGGTAAGCCCCAATTGGGAGGGGTTACATGTGAGAATGGACTTAAATGAGGTGCAAGTGTGTATGTACACTAAGGTCTGTGTGACAGTGGAATGTTGGGTATGGAAACATGTAAAAGAGATGAGCTGTGACTGTTGTGAGTCTAACCAACGCCCCTGGAGTTCTGTGATTCCTAGTTGTGGAATTTCATGCAGAACTTCCATCATGCCACAGGATATAGGTACTTAGTAATATATAATTCATTGCTTTTGGTGCGTGTTCATTCAAATACAGTTTTTCTATAGTGCCTGGCTCCCTTTCTTTCCTTTGTTAATGCTGAACCTCTCAATTATGTTTAATATTTGATGTTACTGATGACATTATATTACATCATATTTTAGCCAATGACAGGACTGCACTCTGCCTCAGAAATGAATAAATCATGTTGCACAAATCAACAAATGTCACAAAAGCCTGGAAACCCTACTGCAGATATCAGGACAGAAGTGCTGTGGAGAACCAGGGGCCCTGAGTATAATATGAGAAAGATACTGAATGACTCTGTGTGGTGTGAGTGGAACTGGGAGCATTTTATTTTTTGATTTTATACCTTACCTTCAAAAACACCAGTGGTTGGAAACATAGAAACACTGAAGTTGACAGCCAATAAGGACCGCAAGGCCCATCCAGTCTGCCCATTTCTTTTTCTATCTTATGAATGTGCCATCGGCCTTTGCTCTGTCAATGGCCTATCTACTCATACTCATCTGTATTGCTCCCTTATGCATATCCCATGCCTGTTTGAAGCCCTGCACTGTATTCATATCCACCACTTCCTGAGGTAGGCCATTCTATGATCCACCACCTTTTCTGTAAAAAAGAACTTCCTCACATTACCCCTTAATCGGCCTCCCTCTAATCTCATGCTGTGTTCTCTTGTCCTGTTATTTTTCTTATATTGAAACATGTTAGACTCTTTCATCTTGTTAATGCCCTTAAGGTGTTTGAATGTTTCGATCATATCACCTCTCTCCAGGATACAAATATTGAGCTCCATTAATCTGTCCTCATATGTTTTCTGTTGCAGTCACTGCACCATTTTGGTTGCCCTTCTCTGGACTGCCTTAATTTGGTTAATGTCCTTGTGAAGGTGTGGCCTCCAGTACTGCATGCAGTACTCCAGATGGGGCCTAACCAGTGCCTTGTAAAGAGGGAGCATTACCCTCCCTCTTCTGACTTGTGATACACCTACTAACACACCTTAACATCCCCTAGCCTTACTTGCTGCTTTAGTGGTCTGCTTGGATGATTTCAGGTCATCGGTGATGATGATGCCCAAGTCTCTTTCTTCCCTTGTGACTGCCAGCAACTCCCCTCCCAGTCTATAGGTGGCTTCAGGGTTTCTCTTCCCAATGTACATGATCTTGCACTTCTTTGCATTAAATCCCAGTTGCCACTCTTCCAACCATTTTGCTAGTTTACCCAGATCTCTTCTCATTCTGCTCACCCCCATCTGGATCATCTACTCTGTTGCAGATCTTGGTGTCATCTGAAAACAGACAGACCTTACCCTCCAGTCCATCTGCAATGTCACTGATGAAGATATTGAAAAGGACTGACCTCAAGACTAATCCCTGAGGTACCCCACTTGTAACCTGCATCTCTTCTGACTGTATACTGTTTACCACCACTTTTTGTTTTCTGCCCATCAACCAGTTTGCCACCCAGTTGACCAACTTCTGACCTACCCCGAGTCTATCTAGCTTATTAATCAATCTTCTATGTGGAACAGTATTGAAAGCTTTGCTGAAGTCAAGGTAGGCAACATCAACTGCTCCCCCTTGGTCCACCACTCTGGTTACCCAGTCAAAGAAATCTATGAGATTAGGTTGACAGGACCTTCCTGTTGTAAACCCATTCTGTCTTTGATCCTGTGCTCCTATGGATTCCAGGTGTTGCACTATCCTTTCCTTAAGGAGTGCCTCCATAATCTTACCCACTACTGAGGTAAGACTGACTGGTCTGTAGTTACCTGCCTCCTCCCTGCTACCACTCTTGTTGAGCTTGATCACATGAGCCCTTTTCCAGTCTTCTGGGACCTCTCCTGTGCTCAGAGACTCACTAAACAGTTCTGATAATGGCTCTGCTAGTTCCACCCATAGCTCCCTTAGTACCCTGGGATGTATGCCATCAGGTCCCATTGCCTTGTCCACCCTGAGCTTATTGAGCTCTTGTAGGACCCTTTCTTTTGTGAAGGGAGTAGTGCTCACCTCCCTCCCCCTGTATCCATGGTACTGAGCTGTGGGCCCTGCCCTACCTTCTCTTCAGTAAATACTGAGCAGAAGTATCTATGTCATGGCATGTCAAGCATTTTGAGCTTGGCCAAGGTTCAAGTCCCTGTAGTGTGCTTCTTGTAAGGTGTGACTATTATGTTGCTAGGCTTACATGTAGTGCCTGTTGGTTGTGTTTTTTTGTGTGTGTATTTCAATTACTGTCGATATATTTGTGTTCAGGACCTAACATTGGTATGCATTTATATGAGTGCCTGTAGATTGTCTCTCTAGTGTGAGAGCATGAGCAAAGTCCTAAGTATTTGAATGCTTGTGAACTGAGAGGGACTCCATGTTACTGTGACTGACTGTTTGATGGACTTAGTGATGCTGGTTCAAGCTTGTGTGACAAGAAGAAAGAGTGTGTGTGTGTGTGTGTGTGTGTGATTTATTATAATTAAGCATCTGGCAGATTAAGTGTGAGAATGGCCTATGTGTAAAGTAATCATAAGTTTTTTATGTAACTTATGAGAAATTTTCAATTTGTGTCTAAGCAGCGTGAAAAGCTATGCGTATTTACCGTAACATACTTCATTTCTGCTCCTTTTTGTTGATGATGTAGTAGTTATGACATGTGTACCAACTTCTTCCTGTGTATGTATTTTGAAACTATATCAGTAATAAAATAATAAAGGTATACTAGACTCTGTAAATGAAAATCTTTTGTGTAGTGTTTCTGGTTGTTGTTCCTTATTTACATCTTAGGTCTGTCACATGGAACACTCATCTCTGGGCCTGATTGATCTTCCTGAATGTCACTACCCTAAGAATACAGCATAATATTCTATGAAAACTATCAATTAAAGGTGACCTGCAAAGACACTTCCCAGCCCGCTCCCGTCCTCACATACCATTAAAAATAATTGCGGGAGTCCGGGGCTGCTGTGAACATAATTTTTGATGCAATCTACCTATTTAAACAAAATGCCAAAACTTTCCGGCAAACACAGAAGCACCGTGTGGGTCCTGATGCAGCAGGCGTAAGTAATTATGGGTAATCCACCCTTTTTGTGATGTCTCTAACACCACTACTCTTATTGTAGCAGCAGTGGTGGTAACCTAATTTACTTATTTTATTACTTCCACGGAGGTCTCGATACCTGAAATGTCACATATGGCAACGCCTGGACAGGATTTTGCCATACGTGACATTTCAGATATCAAGACCTCCGTGGAATAAAATAAATGAAGTAAGTTACCACCACTGCTCTTCAAAATGATGTGTAGAGACATCCTAAAAAGGATGGATTACCCATAATTACTGCGCCTGCTGCATCAGGATTCCCGACGGCGCTTCCGTGTTCGCCAAAAAGTTTTGGCATTTTGTTTAAATATGTGGATTGCATCAAAAATTATGTTCACAGCAGCCCCGGACTCCTGCAACTGTTTTTAAAGGTATGTGAGGACAGGAGTGGGCTGAGAAGTGTCTTTGCAGGTCACCTTTAACAAACGAGTTGCGTCATTTGGTATAATCCCCCAAGATAAGAACTTAGGAACTTATTGTAAATTCAAATATTGACAAAGTAGTGCAGCATGATAACAGGGCTGCACTTCTGATGTGCCATGCTACCCTTTGGATGAGATGTTAAACCGAGGTCCCATCTGCCTGTTCTTGTGGTAGTTTAGGTGGATGTTAAAGATGCCATGGTACTTCTTGAAAAGAGTAAGGGAAGTTTTAGTTAAACAAATATCAATTCATCACAGTAACAAAGAAAACAACCGGACAATCATAATCATCAAAACAATTCTGACACAAGACATAATCCGAAAAAAGAAACATCTTCCCTAGTGTGGTACACTATTTGTCATGCTCATTTGGCTTACATGGTAGCTTCTATAGTGTCACCATGTGGATGAAGAAAATAACAAGAAAAAAGTTGTGATTAGTAACTACCACTGGAAAACCCTACCTCAAGAGGGCCTATCAATTTAATCTAACCATGTAACATCTTTCCATAGATTCCTAAGCAAAGAACAAGGGAGAGTCTGAAACTCTTTTTCTTGAACGCTCTGTAGTCCTCCATTAATCATGTGCATCATGGTACTCATAGATAAGGTATTTTTCTACAGGAGATATTGGCATCTAGTCTGTCAAATCCCCCCACTAAAGGTAAATGAAAGTTATAAGAACTGTACTTTCCTCCCAACGTGACCAAGTGACATTCAGCAAACCTAACAACAGAGCCTGGTATATAAGGGACCCAAATACAGGAGTAGCCCATTCACTAGACAGAATTGTCCAGAAATCTGTTACAGTATATTGGATCAGGTAAAAGCCAAGTGAGCCATTGTTTCTTCTTTGTTCAAGCAAACATCTCTAATGCATAGTCATTCCCCTGTGCTGTCATGCTTGGCATTGTCTTTTACAGTCAGTCTATTGTATGTGCTTAGCTAAACTAAATCCCACAAAACCTTAGTGGGATTCATTGCTCACAAAGCTGCCCAGTTATAATATTTTCAGTCACCCCACATTGTGGGTCAAACTCTAGTGAGATGTAAAAGACCATGAGTACCACTTGCTTGCAGTTTCTTCACAGTCAGTTCTCTAACCTGAGATGCTGCCATCTTCCATTGCTTAAGCACATATAAGCTTAATCATGAGTGGTCCTTATATATCAGATTCATGGATACAGAACTTGATTTAGGTTTCAGTTTCAATCCCTTAACATGTTTTTGTGCATTCCAATTTCACTGCCCGGCTCCTGGTGTCAGACCCAAAACAAAGTGTGACGTTATGTCACTCACTCTAGAGTTTCAGGTTTTAATCTAAAAGATTTGTTTCATTTTTGACATGGGCCAGGACAAAAGGAGAGTCTTACTTCCGGTGACATCAGCAACTGAGAAGGACGAGTGATTGGGGGCTTTCTGATACAATCCCATTAAACAAGCCTAAAAAGAACAACCCAAAGCATCATTTCTACAAAATGCCACCAACAAGGCTACAGCTCAGCAATGGGACAAAAAAATTGAATCAGAAAATGGACCCGCTGCAAGATGCCAAAGGATCAGACTCAGCTGGGTCTGTCAGCGAAGTCTCATTGCAGTCAAGCAGGACAGTGCTAGGCCACGAATCTACCAGAGCTCCCTTAAAACAACAAAAGCTGGATCTTATTTGGGGGCAGAAACTTAAACAGGACTTTGCTGTTATATCTACAGAAATAAAAGGACTACAGCAAACAATGTCGGATCACCAAACAGCTATTACAGACCTCGATAGTAGAGCTGACTGGAATGAGTGTTTACTACTAGAGGCCTTTTCACACATTCAGACCCTCACCACAAAATGTGAAGACCTAGAGGGAAAGTCACTCTGAAAAAACATCCAGCTATATGGTTTCAGGGAACATGCTGAAGAACATTTTGTATAGTTTCTTGAGATTTCCTTCCAAAATAAATTAGACCTGCCTCCTGAGTTCCAATTTAATATCGAGCACACTCATAGAGCTCTGGAACCAGTCCCTTCCCACTCCAAGCAACAACCACACTCCATAGTGCTACAATTTATGTCTTACACAGTAAAACATCAAGTACTTACTGGACTCTGGAACAGAAAAATCTTTCTATGAAGAAGTGAGGATTTATGCAGGCGATTACGCTACATTGGTTATGGAACAGCGGAGATGGCTGGGGCTACTTCTCGAATGGCTCAGACAACGCAACCTGTGATTCCATACAACTTTCCCAGCCAAACTGAGGGAATTTTGTCCTGAGGGAACCATAACATTTGATAACCCTGATGCCATATATCAGGGGCTACAACAGAGGGGATGGGATCTGTCCTTGCTGCCCTGCCGCAGAGCAAGACCGGAGACATTGGAAGGAATCTTCCTGGCCCTGGATCATATGAATAAAGACAGAAGGAGGCATGTTGCCTCAACCTTGAAAGACATGCAAGCTCTCCTACACATATTTACCAAAACATGACACTTCAGCTCACTGTTCCTTTTTGTGGATTTTCTTAAACTGATGTCCAGGAACTAAACTGAGTCTATGCCTGTTGTTGTTCTCCCCCCTCCCCCCTGATTCCCTACTGTACGAATATGCCTTGAAGCCCTCACTTACCTTCAAATAGTGAAGATGATAATAAGTATCCCACCTGTTGTAGGACCACTCTTTGAGGGTAAGCATCTTGAGGGAATCCGTGGGTCGGAGGCAATGAAGGGTAGAGGAGACGCTTAAGCGGCAAAAACATTCTGAGAAGGAAAGTGGCTGAGTTAATTGATTTCGGGTCCTGGTAGTTACACAAGGCATATGCCTACTAAATACAGGTTGACAACTATGAGTACTGGGAAGCCATTTGGAGTTACACTCACCCCACTACCAGATTTCCTGCTCGAGTGCGACAAGGTATGCTTATGTCTAGACTTGGTTTGAGCTGCTGTGTGTCTCCTTCCTAAATAAACTGAAAGTCCAAAGTAAGCACTTAGATTTTCTGGTTCTGGGAATTGTCCAGGAAGGAGAGGAGAGGAAGCCGTGTGACCGCAGTTAAAATTAAAACAGGTCTGACATTGCTGTGTAACTTGATCCCATGCAAAGGAAGTCTGTAGGGTCATGAAAAATATTCTTGCTTAGTCCTAGATTGGTCTACAGGGATCAGAAATGGCAATCAGGGGACAAGTTCAAATTATAACTTTAAATAACTAAATGAGCACTGTAAGACTTCCACTGGACTCCACATCTGAGGGCTTAAGAGGTTGCTTTCATATGTCACTAATTTGTTTCTCTATCTATTTCTTATTTTTTAAACTTAAAGCATCAAGGGCTGAGTGAAGTCATGTGAGCGCCCATCCTTCCCCTCAACTACCAGACCCACTGGTCATGCCTTGTCGCTGTGTTTTTCTGAAGGGAGGAGTATTTAGAACACCCTGGTACAAAAGACTGGCCACTAAGTGCTGACTCCGTGAAGGGTAAGTGCACAAATCTGATAATAGTCGTAAGGGTCTACGGGGAACAGCATCATGGGATGAGACAGGTATGAACACAAAATAACTAATTAGAGAGAAAAGGGAAAGGGCTGCTACCCCTGTAGGGTGGACATACAATACAATGCATGATCTGGCCTGCACTGAGGAGGGGGAAGGATCCACCCAAAGGGAGGCAACACTGAATTATTTGCCCACAATAATAGAGAGAGAGAGAGAAGAAAGCAAATGGAAAAGAACTTTCTAACCGAGAAAAAGCAAGGCAGAATTATAGCTAACTAGATATAAAGGCAGAAAGAGTAGTCTAGTGAATGGGAGATGCAGCAAACTGCACATTGGAGTCGCTGGGATATACAGAGGGGAGAAGGGCAAGTGAATTCTTGTTGACCCATTCCACTCTCCCCATTGACATTGAGCCATGTTGGGGGGAGAAGACACTCCTAACCCAGTCCAACACTACACGAGAGTCCCTTTAACGGAGGCGTATGGCTCTGCTCAACCTATGTCAAACTCAGTGGAGCCCTCTGATTAGCATAAGGGGTGTGGTGTGGGGGGAGTCTGAAAGAGAACTACTCAGACTGGAGGGTTACCCCTTAGTATATCCAAAGAGATCTGCTTGAGGGATGGGAATCCTATCCTGCTATTAGATGCCACCATAAAGGTATGAACCAGACTGATAATACCAGTCCTTTTATTGGGTAGCACAGTCATGACAGTTCCTGTAGCAAAGCAGGGGGGGCGGATCAGAGGGGTATCCACACAGTGACCTCATTTACAGGGACACAAGTAATTTAACTTTGCTTTCATTTTCCTCATTCTAATTACTCTGACCAGGTTATAAACCCAGCAACTTATCTGGAATGAATATTATTAACTGCAGGTACTGCAGGACACTTTTCAAAAAGGCAGTTATAGAGGATTTAGGACACTGTCCTACATGTTGGGCCATTGGAGATCTAAGTGCTCAGCTCCAGGCAGCATGGGCAGAGATTGCACACCTCAAATCGCATATTCAGGAGGAAATATAAGAACCACCTGCCATTTCCCCAACATTCAACAGTAGCACCTTGACCGCAGAGGGTAGTTTGTTCGGGAGGTTGGTAGATGGTTAGCGGGGTAAATCGGGTGCCTCATCACTCGGTGCTCTCCAGCATATCACCTCCACAAACCATATAAAAACTACAAACAGGTATCTGCCTTCTTCTCAGACATCAAACAAAGGGGCAGAGGACACTGCAGAGCAGGACACTGCAGCACAGGTGCTAGCACAACAGAACTCACCCAAAACAGGAACCAAAACAAGAAAAATAGAAAGGAAATCCAAAACACTTCTGCTCATAGGAGACTCCATGATTCAGGGAGTAGATACCTATCTCCAGCCAGGGGTAATGGTCAGATGTCTCCCAGGTACATCAGTATGGAGGGACACTGACTGCATTGCTAAAATTGTGCAGGAAGCAGGAGAAAACATCGACATCCTGGTACACACAGGGCCTAACGATCTCTCCAGCCGGTCAGTTGTGGAGACCAAGGAGCACCTGAACAAGCTGGGTGACAAACTATCATTCATTTCATCTGGCATCTCCTTCTCTGAGATCCTGCCAGTCTGGGAGAGAGGAGCAGGTGGACGGAAGGTCAGAAAAGGGCAGATAGGGGAGCTAAACATGTGGCTCAAGGGCTGATGCCAGGAAAAAGGACACAAATTTGTAGGTAACTGGCAACAGTTTTGGGAGCGAAAGTTCTTTAAATTTGATAGACTGCATCTGACTAAGGAGGGAGTCAGTGCATTGGGGCAGAAGTCTGATGTCTTTGCAGAATATTTAAACTAGCAAATGGGGAGAGGGGAGCAGCACCCAATACGTCAAATGGGAAGAACACCCCTCCTCCATCAGCTAGTGAGCAAACAGGAGTTCAGTATGTTTGTAGTTCATTTGCATCACCAGGTAAGGAAAAAGGTCTGGCTTCTCATATGACGCACAGGGGAAATGCCAGACCGTGCCCAACAACCAACACATCAAAATCTGGCAAATGGAAAATCATGTACACAAATGTTCGCAGTCTGGAAAACAAGATCCCAGACCTGCAGGCAATAATGACAGAGGCTAAACTGGACATAGTAGCCATTAGCAAGACATGGTACACCAGTAACCACACTTGGGAGACTTCAGTACCCGGCTATGTACTGTTCAGAAGAGACCAAGGTGAAAAAAGTGTGGGTGGAGTGGCCCTTTATGTCAATGAAAATATCAAAGCTACAGAAATTCAGAATATACATCAGGAGCCAGGAGAACAGTGGGTCAACCTGGAAGCAGGAAATACGACAGCCATACAAACTGGGGTTGTCTATAGGCTTCCAGACAAGGGGGAAGACATAGGCACATTACTGCTGGAAGTTATACAAAACATGACAGCTAAGGAGGAGGTTCTGATAATGGGAGACTTCAAAATGCCAGCTACAGATTGGTCAATACCAGCAGGAACATCTGCCTGAACTAGACACATAGTGGATTCCCTGCAGGGGGAGGGCCTCAAACAACAAGGCAAGACGGGAGGGTGAGCTGGATGTCATTATCCACCTAGGTACTAATGACCTGGCAAATGGGGAGCCAAAGGAAGTTCAGGAAGAGTTTAGGAAACTGGGGAGGGGTCTCAAGCAAGTAGCTACTTCTGTCACTTTCTCAGAAGTACTACCTGTGAGAGGCAAGGGAGAGCATAGGAGTGCATGCACCAGGAACTTTAACTCATGGTTGAAGAACTGGTGCTGTGAGGAAGGGCTTGGATTCATTGGTGACTGGGGACCCACCTGGAGGGATGGAGGTTTGTTCAAGCCTGATGGCCTGCATCCATCCTGGAGGGGAATCCAAGCACTCAATGATAAGTTTAAATGCTACATTGACAAGCATTTAAACTAGCAAAGGGGGGTGGCAGGCCAGCAAGGAGGGTACCTACTTGCTCACTCCCCACAGCTAGCAGTGGAACCAGTGAACCAGAGGAGTGGCTATCTCTGCAAAGCAGTGTGCAAAAGATGGAGATTAGTGCCCAAGAGGTGGATAAGCAGAAAAGTGGCAAAATGCAGCAGAAGGGCAGACAGCAAGGAGAACCAGGGATAAATGACAACCAAGGAAGGGGCTGGAGTAGAACAGTGAAACAGTCTAGGGAGGTCAAATCATGGAAAGCCACGTGTGCAAATGCCAGGAGCCTTAGCAACAAGATGGAAGATCTGGAGGCTGTCATGCTGCAGTCAGACCTGGACATTGTGGCCATCACTGAAACCTGGTGTAATGATAACCATGACTGGGAGATGGCCATACCTGGCTATAACATATTCCAGAAGAGACAGAGCAGGTAGGAAGGGAGGAGGAGTGGTACTGTATGTGAAAATGACATAAGGCCACAGAGATCCAGGAGGAACAAAATGGGGAGAGATACTGTGGGTTAAGCTGGAAAGGAAAATGGGAACAGCCATCCGCACAGGTGTGGTCTATAGACCACCAGCCCAGGAGGAAGAAACAGATAGGAGCTGATGCTAGCCATCCAAAGGATGGCAGACAAGTGGTAATACTAGTTGGAGACTTCAATATTCCAGGCGTGGACTGGAGCATCCCAGCAGCAGCATCAACTAGGAGCAGATTTATCCTGGACTCCTTCAGGTGCCTTCCTCAAGCAACTGGTCATGGAACCAACTCAGCAGAAGGCAATACTGGACCTTGTGCTCACAAACAGGGACAGTGTGATGGGGTAACAGTGGGGAGCACCTGGGGAACAGTGACCACCAGTCATTGTGGTTTGAAATCACAGAAAGAGCAGAACCAAACCACACAAAAACACGTATCCTGGATTTTAGGGGGGCAGACTTTGGAAAATGGGGAGATACTTGAAAGAGGCATTAAGGGGAATGGGACAGGAATCAGGGGTTGAGGAACAGTGGGCAGTATGTAAAATGGGGATTACAAGAACAACAGAATTATACATTAAGCAGGTTAGCAAGAGGAAAAGGAAGAGGAGACCATTATGGTTTTCCAAAGAGGTAGCAAAGAGAGTGAAAGCCAAAAAGATTGCATTCAGGCAATACAAAAAGACAAGCAGAAGGGGATAGGGAGAAGTACCAGAAGAAGCAAAGGGAGGCAGGGAGGTCAGTAAGGGAAGCCAAAGCTCAGACAGAAGAACACATTGCAAAATCAGTGGGCAGAGGGGACAAAACCTTTTACAGGTACATAAGTGAAAAAAGAAAGACAAAGGGAGGGATAGTGAGACTGAAGGGGGAGGATGGGGCCACGTGGAGGATGACAACAGTAAAGCTGACATATTGAACAGGTATTTCTGCTCAGTCTTTACTGAGGAAGAGGAGGGTAATGGGTCTGAAGGGAGTACAAGGGGTGAGAATGGTGCAGAAATGGACACAAGTCCCTTCACAGAAAGGGTCCTGAAGGAACTGGAAGTAATAAGAGTTGATAAAGCAATGGGGCCAGATGGGTGCACCCAGGGTCCTTAAAGAACTAAGAGAGGTGGTGGCTGAACCTCTGGCTATCCTGTTTAGCCGATCACTGGAAACAGGGGAGGTACCCAAAGACTGGAGGACAGCAGATGTAGTCCCCTTATACAAAAGTGGGAACAAAGAGGAAGCAGGGAACTACAGACCAGTCAGCCTCACCTCGGTAGTGGGGAAGATCATGGAAGAACTACTGAAGGAGAGATTGGTGGAACATCTGGTTGTCAATGGACTACAGGACCCAAGGCAGCATGGTTTCACCAGGGGGAGGTCATGTCAGACCAACCTCATTGAATTTTGTGACTGGGTGACTAGGGAGGTGGATCGGAAGGCAGTGGACATGGCCTATCTGGACTTCAGCAAGGCCTTTGACACTGTGCCACATAGAAGACTATTACACAAACTGGGAATATGGGTGTGGGCAGGACAGTAGTGTGGTGGGTAGGTAACTGGCTGGGTGGCAGGACACAGAGGGTGGTGGTAAATGGCTGTCACTCCACAGAGGGAAGAGTGACCAGTGGGGTACCACAGGGATCAGTGCTGGACCGGTCCTATTCAACATCTTCATCAGTGACATTTGCAGGGACCTAGAAGGCAGAATTTCACTGTTCAGCTGATGACACAAAACTCTGTAACAGAGTAGACACACCAGAGGGTGTAGACAGAATGAGAAGCGACCTGCAGAAACTTGAAGAATGGTCAGGATTTGGCAGTTGAAATTCAATGCAAAGAAGTGCAAGATAATGCATATGGGGCACAAAACCCTGGCACAATATATCAGTTGGGGGTGAGGATATAGCATGCACCAAGCAGGAAAGGGATCTTGGGATTATCATCTCTGATGACCTCAAGGTAGGAAACAGTGTGACAAGGCAGCAGGTAAAGCAAATAGGATGCTGGGATGTATAGGCAGGAGCATCACCAGCAGGAAAAGGGAGGTCATAATTCCGCTATACAAGACACTAGTGAGGCCCCACCTGGAGTACAGTGTACAGTTCTGGAGACCATACCTACGTAAGGACATAGACAGCGTAGAGAAGGTTCAGAGGAGGGCAACAAAGATGGTGCATGGATTGCATCACAAGTCCTATGAAGACAGGTTGAAGGAACTGAACATGTACTCCCTGGAGGAGAGGAGGGAGAGAGGGGATATGATAGAGACATACAAGTATCTTACAGGAGGAACAGGGTGCAGGAAAACACTATTTTTAAGCGAAAAAGATGTTCCAGGACTAGAGGGCATGGGATGAAGTTGGAGTGAGGATGATTCAGAGGAAACATGAGAAAGAATTTCTTCACAGAACGGGTGGTGGACAAGTGGAACACCCTGCCAGAGGAAGTGGTGGGGGCTGAAACAATCATGGGATTTAAGAATTCATGGGATAGACATAAAGGAATTCTGGAGGTCAGGGGTAAGGGGCAACAGACTTCTAGGAAAACAAACTGAACTTACAAGCTCAAATGGACAGACTGGGTGGGCCATAGGCCCTTATCTGCCGACACTGTCTATGTATCTATGTAACTGGTATAACAACCCACAAGAGACAGGGCTATCCTAGATTTAGTTCTGACTAACAGGGAAAGGGTCACAGATCTCCAGGTAGAAGGTCACCTGGGGGCCAGTGACCATCACATGGTATGGTTCATTTTGGCCACTTGAACTAAATCATCCCATTCCAAGGCAAAAATATGACACTTCAGAGGAGCTGACCTTGATAAGATGGCTAACAGAGTTAAGCTAGCCCTGGCAACAGGAAATACAGGTGAAGGGAGGTACAGGCAAAGTGGGCAAGTATTAAGGATCCAAAACTTGAAGCAACATCCCATTGTGTTAGAGAGAAAAGGAAGTGTAAAAGAAGAAGAAAACCACTTCAGTTCTCAAAAACAGTAGCAGGAAAGGTCAGAGTCAAAAGGCTGGCCTTCAGCAAATATAAGGGAACCCAGCAGGATGAAGATAGGGAGGCATACCAAACTTCCCTAAGGGAAGCGGGGAAGGCGGTAAAGCAGGCAAATGCCCAAACCGAGGAAACGCTAGCAGGAACAGTAAAAGAAGGTGACAAGACTTTTATAGATACATTAGTGAAAGGAGAAAGTCCAGAGGGGGTATTGCTAAGATCAAAGGGGATAAGGGGGCATGTGAGGAGGAGGACCATGTAAAAACATCTATCCTAAATAGATACTTCTGCTCAGTATTTACTGAGGAGAAGGTAGGGTAGAGCCCACAGCTCAGTGCCATAGACACAGGGGGGAGAGAGGTGTGCACTAGTCCCTTCACAAAAGAAAGGGCCCTACAAGAGCTCGATAAGCTCAGGGTGGACAAGGCAATGGGACCTGATGGCATACATCCCAGGGTACTAAGGGAGCTAAGGGTAGAACTAGCAGAGCCATTATCAGAACTGTTTAGTGAGTCTCTGAGCATATGAGAGGTCCCAGAAGACTGGAGAAGGGCTCATGTGATCCCGCTGAACAAGAGTGGTAGCAGGGAGGAGGCAGGAAACTACAGACCAGTCAGGCTTACCTCAGTAGTGGGCAAGATTATGGAGGCACTCCTTAAGGAAAGGATAGTTCAACACCTGAAATCCATAGGAGCACAGGATCAAAGACAGCATGGGTTTACAACAGGAAGGTCCTGTCAAACTAATCTCATAGATTTCTTTGACTGGGTAACCAGAGTGGTGGACCAAGGGGGAGTAGTTGATGTCACCTACCTTGACTTCAGCAAAGCTTTTGATGCTGTTCCACATGGAAGATTGATTAATAAGCTGGGTAGGCTTGGGGTGGGTCAGAAGTTTGTCAACTGGGTGGCAAACTGGTTGACGGGCAGAAACAGAGAGTTGTGGTAAATGGTATACAGTCAGAAGAGATGCAAGTCACAAGTGAGGTACCTCAGGGATCAGTCCTGGGGCCAGTCCTATTCAATATCTTCATCAGTGACATTGCAAATGGACTGGAGGGTAAGGTTTGTCTGTTTGCAGATGACACCAAGAGCTGCAACAGAGTAGATGATCCAGATGGAGTGGGCCGAATGAGAAGAGATCTGGATAAACTGCCAAAATAGTCGGAAAAGTGGCAACTGGAATTTAATGCAAAGAAGTGCATGATCATGCACATAGGGAAGAGAAACCCTGAAGCCACCTATAGGTTAGGAGGGGAGTTGTTGGCAGTCACAAGGGAAGAAAGAGACTTGGGCATCATCATCACCGATGACCTGAAATCATCCAAGCAGACCACTAAAGCAGTAGGTAAGGCTAGGGGGATGATGGGGTGTATTAGCAGGGGTATCACAAATTGTTTTTTTTTTGTTTTTTTCTTTTTTTCCAATTGTTTAACCAGGTGAGAGACACTAAGCTGAAAGCTTGTTTACAGGTGCAACCTGGGAGCACAGGGAAGTTAAATGACTTGCTCAGCGTCACACAGTATGCAAGTGGGGGCTGTGGGATTCAAACCCAGGTCTCCAGATTTGCATTTCAGAGCCTTAAACCACTGCGCTATACTGCCTCCTTGTTTAGTGAGTCTCTGAGCATAGGAGAGGTCCCAGAAGACTGGAGAAGGGCTCATGTGATCCCACTCAACAAGAGTGGCAGCAGGGAGGAGGCAGGGAACTACAGACCAAACTATAAATTGTAAGAGGGAGGTAATACTCCCTCTTTACAAGACACTGGTTAGACCCCATCTGGAGTACTACGTGAAGTACTGGAGACCACTCCTTCACAAGGACATTAACCAAATTGAGGCAGCCCAGAGAAGGGCAACCAAAATGGTGCAGGGACTGCATCGGAAAACATATGAGGACAGGTTAACAGAACTCAGTATGTATACCCTGGAGCAAAGGAGGGAGAGAGGTGATTTGATTGAAACATTCAAAAATCTTAAAGGCATTAACAAGGTGAAAGATTCTAACATGTTTCAATATAAGAAAAATGGTAGGACAAGGGGACGCAGCATGGGATTAGAGGGAGGCCGATTAAGGGGTAATGTGAGGAAGTTAATTTTCACAGAAAGGGTGGTGGATGCATGGAATGGCCTACCTCAGGAAGTTGTGGATATGAATACAGTGCAGGGCTTCAAACAGGCATGGGATAGGCATAAGGCAGCAATGCAGATGAGTATGAATAGATAGGCCATTGGCAGAGCAAATGCAGATGGCACATTCATAAGGTAGAAAAAGAAATGGGCAGGCTGGATGGGCCTTGCAATCCTCATCTGTCATCAACTTCTATGTTTCTAAGCTGAAGTGTAGATAGTGTACACGCGTGCCCCTTGAATCTAAAGGCATGGTCAACAGTAGAAACCTGAGGCCTGGGGCTTACTGAAGCTAACTTTGCTGCCAATGTACCCACACCTCCCTATACAGGACTGACCCTACCTAGTGGCTAAATATACTTTTCCCTTACTAAATGAAATTACTAGGGGAATGGGGTTGTCCTATATCAATTCAGCATGCTTTTCTTACACCTAAGCGTCATATTTAATTTCTGCCCCCCATCACAGGACCTGATGGTTCTCTCCTCCCCTTAGATTACCTGTTCCTTTCCCACTTATCAGGCAGATAGAGTTCACCTCTAGGAGGCCTGGATCCACCACAGGATTCACCTACCCTCCACTTGTGGTCCAGCCCATGTAGATGTTCTGGCCTTCATCACATAGAGTGCCACTATTAGGACACCCCTACCTTGGAAGTCAACCCCCATACTCCCTTACCTTAGAGGGAGTCAACTTTCAGGTTTGATACTTGGTTATCAGCTACACCCTCCCAGCATTTCAAGACTGGGGCACAGCCCACCAACAGTTGTAGGGCCCATGACCTGTAGGTACCCCTCCCTAACTCGAGTTAGAGTGAGATTCGCCCTTGCTCATTTTGAGTGTTTACTGTTGAATGTTATTCTCTCTTTTAATTGTTTTACGTTACTGTTGTACAGCTATATACTCCCAGAATATGTAAACTCTATGCTAATGACTCTAGAAAGATCACTGATATCCTCTATAGAAAACGTGGTAAGGCAAGGCAATTTTACTTCTAAGGTGCCCAATCCCGGAGGCTCTGGCACTGTACACAATAAAAACAGAATACAAAATACAGAAATAACATTTGTGCAGTAGCAAAATCTTTACAACAACATTCTTAAAAGCATTAATATAAAATATGAGATAGCTGAGGGTAAGGTATGGATGTGACATCTGTCCTAGTAGCTGCACTGGATGGACTGGACACCTGGGACCCCCCCCGGCCTATATGTGGCCCCAGTCAGTCTACATGTAGTGGTGGAGGGATGGGTGGTACACCTTGAACACCTTAAATCTGGTCCATGGCTAATTTTAGTACCATTTCTGTATACTCCCACAACATCAATAGCCTCAATAATCCTGTGAAGAGACATAAAGTACTTTCTACCATTAAAAATTCTTATGCTAACTTTGTTCTCCTCCAGAAGACGCATCTCAGAAAAGGAGAACATGATAAACTAACTAAATTTGGTTATCCCACAGTGATCTTTCATCTTAAAATGAAGGGGTGTAGCTATTCTGGTCCCAAAAAGGACCCCCTTACAACTTACTGCCCCGTACAGTGATCCCCATAGCCAATTGGCAATAGCAGTGGGGAACCTGTTAGATAAAGAAATAACCTTGGTAAATTTATATTTTCCCCAGGGACCAATATACCCACAGTTAACTCCTTATTAGTGAAAATTGTGCAGTATCAAAAAGGCATCTTGCTGCTAGGAGGACTCCGTAATATGATCTATGACCAAACTGATACTTCAAACATTCACCCACCCAGGCAACCTGGGGCTGACAAAAGGGTAAAATATTTTTTCAAACATATGCTTTGCAGGACACATGGCGCTCCCTTCATCCAAGAGTTACTCAGTTTACTCATTACTCCCATCCTCATAAAATTTACTCCAGAATTTATCTACTCCATATTTCAAAAGAACATTTCCCCAAACTGGTAAGCTGTGACCTACTCCCCATTTATGTTTCGGATCATACACCTCTCTTACTTAAACTAAAGTATGGCACTCACAAAACATGAACATTATGGAGGTTTAACAACTGCTTGTTGAACTCCCTAGAATTGCAAACCTTAATGTCTACTTTTACATTTACAAATTATACTGTAAAGCCACTAGAGGGCAACAACACATGTAGGTTGCAATCCTCTTCCCACTGCTCTTCCCTAACACTTCTAGTCCTGGGTCATGCATACCTAAAGCAAATTATCAATGTCCTAACATTCAGTGGTGTGATCTGAATCTGTAAGCCTGTACAAAGCCTCTACTACCCTACCCAGAATGGTTTCCATCTCCCTTCTGCTCACACCCTTCCTGGTTCTTACCCTTATCTCAGTCTCCCCCTCTACACCTATCACCACTTCTCTCTCCTCTTCCCTTCCAGATACCTCCTTCATTCTGTCAATCACCCCTACAGCTCCCCTTTTAAACAGACCCCACTTTTCCTACTACCATCCAGCCTCTCTGTTTTCCCTTCCTAGTTACTTTGCCTTTCTTCATTTCCTTATCTCCTTCTCTCCACCCCTCCCTCCCTCTTCCTCTCCCTCACATATTTCCCTTCTCCAATTACAAAAGTCCTAAACTTCATTATTTCATTCTTGCCCTCCTCCTTCTTTCATTAGGGAACATCCACTCCAACCCTGGCCCTATTTCTTCTCCTACACTGACGCCTTACCCAAATAACATGTCTCCAAACCCCACTTCCACTACAACCCTCCCTAACAGGTTGAAGCTCCTCCACCTGAATATCTGCAGCCTGCTACCTAAAATTGACCTACTACAAACTCTTTTGATTTCACACACACCTGACATCCTAATTATTACTGAAACATGGCTCAAAAAAGCACCCCAGACAGTGCCATTGCTATCCCTGTGTATTCCATCTCCGGACAAGATCGATTGGATCACGGAGAGGGAGTGGCCATGTATATCCTGTCCTCACTGCAGTTTACTACCATCCTATCTACCTCCATCCCAGCTACCTATGAAGGCCTTTTCACCCGCATTACCCTTCCTTTCCCAATCCCAATCTTTGTGGCTGGCATCTATTGCCACTCATGCATTCATCCCATGGTCATGACTAAACTCTTAGCCAATATCACTTCCCTCTCACAATCCGGTGAATTTTTCATAATGGGTGATGTGAATCTAAATTGGTGGTCTCCCAAGTTAAACAAGCTGCACAATTACATTAGTGCTTTAAACCTCACTCAACTTATACTTGAGCCCACACGCCCTAATCCCAAAACACATAACCACACCCTGCTTGACTGGGCACTCACAACCCACCCACACTGCATCATTAAATCTGGTCTGCTGCCCGATGCCCTTAGTGACCACAACCCCATTTTCATTGTATGTAAGGTTCATCGCTCCAAACCACCCTCTAAAATCATACAGCTCCAGTTCTTTAAATCCTTAGACCTACCCCAATTAGCTCTACACTCATTTCCATTGACAGGGCCCCCACCTGCACTTCCATTTGTGCCAACCAAGCGCTTGACTATTTTGAAGATAAATTCATTGCCACCTGGAATGCCTTTGCTACTTTCAGAAGGACCAGAGTCCATGGGCTTCCCTTCCCTGGATCACCCCTGAACTACTGACCTGCTTCAGGGAGCATGACCATGCCTGGAGAAAACACAAATCTACTAAACATCCAAATAACTATGCCAAGTACAGAACTCTACGCAATTCATGTACTAAAGCTACTAGACTGGCTAAGTCTGATTATTTCAACTCCTTATTTATGACTAACACTAACTCTACATTTAAATTCTGGAGGGTAGTTCATGCCTTATTCTCTACTCCCTCTCCCCCTCCAGTTCTCAAAATAAATAACTCCCTAGTTTCTTACCTTGGCTCCTTGGCAAATGAATTGAATGCCTACAACGCCTTGTGCACCACGTCTCTTCTAAATTCCCTCTCCCCATTGCCATCTACTAACTTCAGCCCTTCACCTCAGCCAGTGCCTACCCCTCACCATTTTCCTTTTCTACTATCTCCTCTGATGAAGCTCTTAATCCTCTCCTATCCCTCAACCCCTCTAAAAGCTCCTCACCAGATGAGCTCGATCCTAAACTTCTCTACCTTTCTGCTCCTGCAATTGCTTATCCTATCTCCCTAATCCTTAACCTGTCCTTTATTTCTGCCCAAGTACCCTCATCCTGGAAACACGCTGTAAACCTTACTCTCCCCAAGGGTGGTGACACATCCACTCCTGGCAACTATCGCCCCTTTTCCTCCTTCCTACCTTTGCCAAACGTCAAGAACATTTAGTTCTCTCTCAACTATCACCCTTCTTCTCTGATTCCTCCTTCTTCACCCCCTTTCAATCTGGTTTTCAGAAGAACCACTCAACAGCCACCTCCCTCCTCAGGCTTACTGACTCCATCCTTTCAGGGATGGATGATGGCCTGATCACCTCAGCCATTTTTGTCGACCTAGCCAAAGCTTTTGACACTGTTTCCCATCCCCTGCTTCTTGATTAACTCTCCACAGCTGGCCTTGCTCTGTCAGCCACCAACTAGTTTAAATCCTACCTCACTGGCAGGACCCAATCGGTGAGAATCTTTGATTCCACCTCCCCTCCACTCCCCATCAACACTGGTGTCCCTCAGGCCTCAGCGCTTGGTCACCTGCTCTTCTCCATTTTTCTTAATAATCTTTCCACAGCCTGCTCATCCTCTTCTATCCACATGTATGCTGACGATACTGTTTTGTACAGTTCCGCCAAAAACCCTGCTGCTGTGCAAATCAGCTTACAGCATGACTTCAACAAAGTTCAGTTCTGGTTTGCTTCTCACCAGCTTTTTCTAGATGCAAGAAGACAGTCTCAGTGACCTTTGGCACCAGGCAGAGACTCGCTAGGCTCACGGTCCTTCCCACCTTCCACACCCTTGATGGGACCATCTTGGAGAACACTTCCTCATTTAGATATCTGGGGGTTTGGCTGGACCAGCACCTCAACTTCACTATGCATATCGATACTATCCTGAAGAAACTGTGCCCCAAGTTTTGTGCTCTGTACAGGAATTGTTGTTGTATCCCACTGACTGTGAGGTGCAAAATTGTCCAGAAGATGATACTCCCCATCTTTGACTACTGTGATGTAGTCTATGGTGCTGCTCCCAAATCTTCCCTGACCAAGTTGGACACTCTCTTTAACTCCTTCTGCCACTTTGCTATTAACTCCCAATCCTGCTTCGACCACTGTGAACTCTCACTCTCTAACCTTCCTTCCACTATCTCACAGATGCATCTTTCACTGTGCTAAACTAACCTCCAAATTCTGGTTTGGGAGCTCCCCTCCTGTCTCTCATCCCCTCTCTCTCCAATCCACCTCCCCCCACCCACTCTCTCAGATCAAATGATGCCTACACCTTGATGGTCCCTTGCCGCTCCACCCTCATTGGTCAGACTGGTTTGGCCCATCATTTCCCTAAAATCTGGAATTCCCTCCCACCTGAAATATAACACTCTTCCTCCAACTACTCCCTTATCTCTGACCTACACAATTACCTTTCCCTTAGCTGTTTCTGTTTAACCTACCTTAATACCTAGCCCCAGTTTTTGCCTTCCTACCATGACCCCCCCAGCAGGGTTCTCAACATCCTGAAGGGGAAATCAGGAAATGGCTACCCCTTCTCCTCATATTCAGCTCTTGCTTCTCCCCCCTCTATTCTCCACCTGCCCTTCTGGGTCACCAGTGTGCATAACCTAACCCCATCCTTTTTACTCCAAATAGTACTTGCATACTACCTCGATCCTGCTCCTGGTACACTCATGCACTATAAATGGTTCTATTGCATTATTCCTGTTTTATACATTTATATGTTCTTCTGTATGATTTTGGACATGTATTGTAATTTACCCAATGTTCCATTACTGTTTATAGTACAATACCTTGTGTTCTAACTGTTGCACAATTTTACAATGTTGCATTGTTTGTACTACCCACATACTATTCTAACTGATCATCCTTCACAACCCTATGCAACCCCTCCCCCCAGGTTGCACCATAAAATAAGCAACTTGTTGTTCAGTGTGCCCTTCTGGTGAAACATTTCAATAAAAAATAAATAAATAACAGCAGAAAAAGTGCAACAAATCCTCTTAGATAATGAATCCCCCTTCTCTCCCCAAGTGCCTTATGGGACGCCCTCAAGGTAGTCCTTAGAGGGGAACTGATAAGTCTGACCTCGCACCTAAAATGTCAAAGAGAAGAATGAGACTTCCGGTGCATCTCTGGAACAAATGGCAGCATAAGATTGAAGCTTCACTCAGACCTCTCCCCAAAAACAATAAAAAGGCCAAAATTAAGCTTGAAAACTTGGTAGATGGTGAAATTCTTACAGATGGAATCGATTACTCAAAAGGGAACCATGAACAGATATGAAGTATTACCAATAGGAGAAGAGAAATCGGGAGCTGAAAAATCAGACTTGGATACTTCAGAATTATCGCAGGCCCAGGCAGTATCTTTGAGAAAGAAACCTAAATGCAAGAAAACAAGAACTAAGGACTTAGTCTTAAACAACAAACTAGATAGCATAATAACGGACTTATAAGAAATCAAAAAGGATTTTCAGGACTTTCACTCAGAACATGATCTTCTACACACCGATGTATCAAATCTATAAAACCGAGTAAAATCGATGGAACAAAACAACTCGGACCAGGTCTCAAAGATCACACACATTCAAACAACTATAACCCAGCTTCTAGATATAATTAAAACCCTGGGAGAGAGACAGGAAGATGCAGAGAACAGACAGAGACACCAGAATATATGAATTTATGGAATACCAGAGAATAGTGAGGGCAGAGACATGAGGGGCTACATAGAGAGTTTGTTAAGAGAAGAACTAGAACTTGAACAGGACTTTCCCTTAGAAATAGAGAGGGTTCATAAGGCACTCAGTACCAAAAACATTTGGATCTGGAGATACGCTCGTGATCCATAATAGTGTGATTTTTGAGTTACCACACTAAAGAAAAAATACTCTAGAAAGCGTGGGCAAAAGGGAAAATATTCAGGGGAAACAGAGACTGTTTTTTGACAATGACCATGTGAGAGTAACAATGAAAAGAAGAAGGGGATATGTAACTTTGTTTCCATTTTTGAGACAGCTGCAGTTGAAATTCAGAACACTTTATCCATCCCAACTTGTAACCCAATATCCCAATGGACAGACCACATATGATAATGTAGTGAGTGTGATGGAGGACCTGAGGCAGAGAGGATTTGAGCTGCCCACCAAACTACCAGGGAAACCATACACTATGAACTTGGAACTGAGCAAAGAAAAAAGACCAGGAAGGGAATCACAGTAAGAAGTACTAGATGAGATAAACAGACTATTGGGTCAATTTGCAAATAAAATACAATGATTATCCCCTTAAGATGAGTAGGCTGACGAGCTACAGTGCAGCACCCAGGTGAGATGGGAAAACAGCCCATGAGGAGGTAGACCCTCAGCTTAGACTGTGGTGGTTAACTGGGAGGAGCAGATCTAGGCCGAGGCTGTGGTGAGTGAGTCCTCAGGGGAAGTACATGACTGTCCCCATTAGGGGGAGAAGAGATCCCAGTAAGCTGGATGGGGGTTCTCCGGGGATTGTTTCCACTAAAGAGCACCAAAATGGTTCTGTGAGAGAGAGATCGCTTATGGGATGGTGCTAATGATCCCCAAATCAAAAACTAGAGAATGCTTAATAGTTTAAGAGACGTGATCAGGGAGCTGGTCACTGTTTCCTACTTAAAGATATGCATTTAAAAATCTCTTAAAAAAGGAGATAAATCAAAGGGGAGGGTGCACCTGAAGCGAAGGATGCAGAAATAAGGTAATAATTTGAATGCTCTTGGTGGGGAGAAGGGTGGAGAATAAGACAGGACCAGCTAAATTGGGGATTTTTCTTTTAGTGGAATCCCAGGGGGAGACATGCAGACTGGGCCTGAGAGCTCTGCAGGGACCGAACAGTCAAGGTGGGGGGCTTGCTGAACTCGAATAATGGGCTGGATGCAAAGGCCAAGGGCCTCCTAGTGGGAGCTTAAGGCATATAGCAAAAATAAAATCCACCAGAGGGCGTGCTCTGCTTAAAGCTGAGAATCTAGGGAATTTTTTTAAACAGAATGGATGAAAGGGAGGAAGATAGAAAAAATAGAAATAAACCAAAACAATATTGGATAAAACCAACAAGAAGAATAAAGAGGAAAAGAAAATCAATAATCTGGACAATTAAAAGTAAAGGACATGGACTAATTGAATAAAGAAGATGGACGGGGAGAGAAAGAGGAATGAAGCAACCAGAGCTTGGCACCTGTATTAACTATCTTATTTTCTTTATATTTTATGTTGGAAATTACACTTATTTGTTGGAAATTTCTTTAAAGGGACCAGATAGACAGATAGGAAACCTGGTTAAGACCCAATTTAATATAGGTTTGCATTATGGGGGATATGTGCAACCCCCACAGCAGGCCTACAGAGTAAGGCAACTAGCCCGCATCAGGCAGATTTTTCCATCCTTTTCAGGGAAGAATCTGACATTGGAAGTCACAATGTTTATAGGTTATTCTCAGGGGAGGAGAGATAGTTATTTGGGAGGGTGGAAGGAAAATTGGAGAAGATACAGAAACATTGGAGAATATAGATGGATGAGATATGAAACAAAAAAAAGAAAGCAAGATTTGAGTATACTCAGGGGCGTAAGCAACATAGAAGAGAGGCAATGTAATAGATATAAGAGAATGACAATAGGGGAGCATTATCAAAAGCATTTAGATGTCTCAGATTAAGAAAACCCTGAAACTGGTGTCCCAGAATGTCAGTGGGTTAATTAACCCAATATAGAGAACTAAACTAATCTCCCATCTCAGAAAAATGCATCCCCAAATTATTCTATTACAGGAGACACATCTATCAAAAGATGAGCACCAGAAATTATTAAAATATGGAATGTTGAGTGTTGTGGCTAGTACATACACAAGAGGGCGTAGGAGAGGTTCAGCCATACTTATACCACGATCATCGACATTTAAAATGCTTGAATCATATCAGGATGGAGAGGGCAGGTTAAGCTTGGTTAAGAGAAACTGGGAAGACCAGACTTACGCAGTGGAAGCATATATATACCACCAGGATCAGAGAATATGGTATATCAAGCAATCTTTGATAAAATTATAGCCTTTAAACAAGAGGAATTAATAATAGGAGGGGACGTGAACTTGTTAATGAATACTGTACAAGATAGCTCAAACCTTAATACCCCCAAAGCTACTAGGGGACAGAAACATGGCAAGAGACTAATAAAAGACCTTGCTTTAATAGATACTTGGAGACATTGTTACCCAACATCCCAGGGATATACACATTTCTCAGGGGTCCATAATACTTATTCACATATAGACTATTTTTTTGTGGAAGCGGACGCTTTAGATTTAATATTTAAGGCCAGGATTTCCCCAATTTATCTATCAGACCATGCAATTATTACTGTAGAACTAGAAGCAGAACAAGAAGTAATAATGAAACAATGGAGGTTCGATAATATGTTAATTAAAGATAAACAATTTAAAGAAAAAGTGCAGCAATGGATCCCCAGAATAATACAAGAGAACACAATAGAAGAGGTGCAGGAGGGAACATTATGGGATACATTAAAATCAGTTCTAAGGGGAGAAATAATAGCATATGCAACCCACCAAAAGAAAATGAAAATTAGGAAACAAAAATAATTGGAATTGGAACTAGAAAGATTACAACAAGTGCACACAGGGGGGAAGAGAGACACGATTGCACAGATTAATCAGGTAAAGTCAAAACTACAAGATATACTAAATAAAAAAACTGAACAAGCCTTGATGTATGTGAAACAAAGATACTATGAAGAGGGAAGCAGGGCGGCCAAAATACTAGCTTATAGATTAAGAAAATAACAGGCAATATCAACAATAACTAAAATAAAACACACAACACACAAGCCAAAATACTTACTAAAACAAAGGATATATTAGAAGGCTTCAAAACATTCTACTCAAAATTATATTATCAGCAACAAGAACCAGAAGAAGAAAAATATAAAACATTTTTTACAAATTTGAAATTACCCCAAATCACAGAGGAACAAAGTGAGATATTAACTCATCGAATAACTTCCCAAGAAATGAGTAATGCCCTTAGTAACTCCAGATCAAATAAAAGCCCAAGCCTACATGGATACACTGCGGCATTTTATAAAACATTAAAGAAAACTCTACTCCCAACACTAACTGAGCTATTTAATGCTATACAAGAAGACAATTCCCCTATTCCAAACAGCTGGCAATATGCTAACATATCCACAATACCTAAACCAGATAAAGACCCAATGAACTGTGAATCATATCATCCTATTTCAGTTTTAAATCACATATTTCACAGCCATTATGGCTAAAAGACCTGAAAGTATATTACCCCATATTATAAATAAAGACCAAGCAGGGTTCATTGTAAACCACCAAACAGCAGATAATGCCAAATGAACAGTATATCTACTAGAAGCAATACAAAAGGGGAAAAAACCCTCCATACTTTTAAATATGGATGCCCAGAAAGCATTCAACAGAATATCTTGGAGATTTCTAAGATACACAATGGAAAAAATTAATTTCCCAATAGCCTTTTTAAATATAATACAATGAATATATACATCTCCACAAGCCATGATAAATGTGAATGGATCATTCTTAACCCATTTCCCTCAAAATAGAGAGTTATTTTGCACGTACTACAGTGGTTAGATGAAGGAATAAATCCACACTGGAAAGAGATAGAGAGAGAGGAAACCATCTAGAGGGGATAGAGAAATATCAATTTGGCCAAACAGTACCAAACATAATCATGACAAAAGAGATCAGATTTAAACAAACCAGACAATTACTGACAATTTGGAGATCACTAATTAAAAAAAACAAAGTTCCCAAAATATACTTAATTCAAAAAATTACAGCAGATCTCAAATTTGAATCAACCAAACAGGATTATAATTTTATAAGGTGGCACCAACAGGGCCTTACCAGAGTCTATCAACTATATGAACAAGGGGTCTTTTGTCAATTCCAGTCAATAAAAGAAAAGTACCACTTAGGGAAACAAGACTGTTTTAGATTTCTCCAGATAAGACATTATTGCAAGAACCTATTAGGGAAAGACTGGGGCTCAGAAGAGATACACCCATTTATGAGAATAATAATTAATACAATAGAATTAGCAATACTAGAACATAGAATATCCAAAATGTATCAAGCTCTAATTAATAACCAGAAAGAGATTAAGATGCACTCCTAACAACTGTGACAAGAAGAATTAGGCATAAGTCTGGAAGAAGAGAATTGGGAAGGGATATACACAACAGTACACAGAATTACGAGATCTCCAACTTGGAGAGAATTTGGCTGGAAATATCTGATAAGACTTTTTAGAACCCCACAAATAGTGGGAAGTATAATCCTCAAATGGGAATGACATGCTGGAGAAGGTGTGGGGAACCTGTAGCTAAGCATAAACATATATTTTGGAGCTGCGCAACTCTGGAAACATACTGGAGAGAGGTGGGGGAGGCATTATGGGAATTATTCCCTGAAATAGGGACTTTGACACCAGAAATAGCACCTATTTTAAATTTCACTAGTGAATTAGGAAGAGGCAACACAAAGCTCTTATTAGCCATATTGCTTATGGCTGCCATTAAAGCAGTAATGAGAAAATGGCTACAAAAAGACCCACCTATCTCTAGAGAATGGGAAGATATAACCTATCAAATATACAGAATAGAACTTATGACAGCCCAGATTAATTTAAAAATCCAGAAATGTACAGCTGTTTGGGCTAAATGGTGACTCTGGATCTTTGGGCATAGACCTGATCTGATACCATGAGGGCAGATACCCAAGGGCAGACCTGGGAGCACTACAAGGGAACTTATGAATTAAATAGTAAATGTACTATTGAGAAAATATATAGTAAGGAAAACTCCTGAGACCAATATGAAGGACATCTCTATACAGAATCTATGAAAAATAGGTATGAACAAAAGAAGTATACTGTACCTCTCCAGAAAATAATGAAACAATAAAACAATATTTAAAAAAAAAGAGAAGAATGAATGAGCCAGCTCCAGTAATCACTTAAAGAAGCACAAACACTGCACATGCAGGGAGATGCCACACAGTTAGGATAAATAAAGAAAATACAACACTATATCCAAGAAATTCTTAATGCAAAAACAGAGATGACCTTTTGCCACAAAGTTATTAGCTTTTCAGGTAAGGTGGTGGATTTTGGACTCAGTGGGCACACAAATTCAAGACCCTATAAATCCAGTAAAACAAAAAAAAGGTAACCAAATATCCTTAAAGTATTTGAAACATATTATGAAAGATTATATACACAGGACACCACTCCTACACATCAGGAGATGGGAACATTTCTGGAAAATCTTTGATTGCCTTCCCTAACAGCTGACTAGTCTTCCCAATTAGCCCACCCAATAACTACAGAAGAAATCCTGATAATTAACCAAACACTGAAGAATAATAAAAGTCCGGAACCTGACAATTACACAAGCACTTTTTATAAAAATTTTAAAGCAACACTGGTGACTTCCTTTGCTAAGGTGTGTGCCTGGGTGATAGGCAGAGAGGCACCCCCACCAATGTGGAGTTATGCCACTAAAATGGCAATATTAAAGCCTAACAAAGATTGTTCCCTGTGTGCATCATACAGATCAATATCTGTTCTAAACATAGACTATAAACTGTTTTCATCTATCTTTGCCAAACACATAAATGATTTGATGCCCCAACTAATACAACTAGACCAAACAGTATTTGTATACAAACGCCAAACCCAAGATAATATAAAAAGAACCCTACATTTTCTCCATAATGTGACCAGGTCAAGACACCCTTTTTACTTTTGAGCTTAGACACTGACAAAGCTTTTGACCGGTGACATGGGAGTTCCTCTTTGCCACATTACTCATATTCAGTTTTTCACAATAAATTTATAAACATCATGAAGACCCTTTACAATGCCCCACAGGCAAATATCAAAATCAACTGACAAATATCCACCCCTTTCCCTCTAACTAGGGTACCAGGCAGGGATGCCCACTATCCCCTTTATTATTTGGGTATGCCCTCCACACAACAAAACTTTTACAGTGAACACATTAATACTGACAACATTGACAGTTCACTGTAAAGGTCTGCCTGGGACCCCAGCACTCTTTCCCCCAGTCTTGCACCCTTCCCCGAATCAACTCTGACTTGGAGTTAATTATCCCTAAGTCCGGGAGGTGTGGGGGGAAGAGCCCCCCGCATGGGGAGTTTGGCGGGTGAAGACCCTCATTAAGCAGCAACTGTTTCTCAGATGGATTTATGTCAACCACAAGCTGCAGTTGACGGTATCATGTGACATGCACTATTCTGAAGACAGCACCTACCAAAACGGCGACCCACTTTTGGTGCATATCGACAGGGTGACGGCATAGGAAAGGTGACCAGATGGGGAGGTACACAAATGGTGATGGGATGTCGCTGTATGTACATGCATGTGGGGGGGTGGGGAGGACAGGAGGGAGGATTTGTCAGGGGTGCTGCCCTGGACAGCTGCCAAGCTGGATCTGTGGCATGGTGGGTGGGTGCTGGGCTGGGGTGGCTGGGATGCTGAGTTCAAGTCTGGGTGCAGGTGTATTTGGTCGCACCCAGCTCGAGTTGTTATTTTGGTTTTTTTAGAATTTGCACCCCCCCTGACATGCACTACCCTGGAGTTGAGAATCCTAAAGTAGGTGAGTGCGGGGGGCACAGTCCCCTGCATGAAATAAAACTTCCATGTCCTTTGCACCACTTTGTTTTGCTCCAGGGGTGTAAATCGATTAACTTAATTTCAGTGATGTACACTTGGCATAATGACGATCACCTTTCAGCAATCGCCATTATGACATAGAACCGCGGTCGACATAAATCTGTCACTGTAGGGTCAAGGTGGGAACAAGTCGTCGCTGAAGCATCGTAGAACCTATCATTTGCACTATACTAAGAACCCCTGGCACAAGCAATCAGAAAAGAGGATCAGATCAAAGGCCATGAATAAGTGAACCATCAGCAGAAACTCCTATTATATGCAGAGGACCTTCTGCTATATATACTATGTTTCATACTAAGGTGAAGGAAAAGAGCTAGTAGTCCGGGGCCCATAATGCTCTTATACTAGGCCAAAGAATAATATGACAATTTATATCCAGAAGTGATTAACTTATCAAGACTGTATTTAAAAATATTCTTAGTATCACTCATAACCACATAAACTGGAAGTTTATTCCAGGATCCAATAGTGCAAAGAGTGAAGAAATATTTTCGGTTATTGTGCTTAAATGACTTGCTGACCAGCTGACATGGATGACCTCTAGTATAATGTATAGAGTACCTGAATTCAAGACCTAACTCAGTCATTACATAAGGATCCTGAACAACATCATATAGGAATAAGAGTTTGCCTCTCAGGCATCTGGTAGTAAGTGGCATGAGCTTTAAAATCTCTAACCTGTGTTCATAGGATACAGATTCAAGACCAGATATTTTTTTGGTAAACTTTCTTTGAACTTTTCCAAGGGAGCTACCATCAGATCTTTTTAAAAGGGTGCCATAACTTCGAGGCATACTCGAGATGGGGTCTAACATATGACCTGAACAAAGGCATTAACACCTCACGATCTCTGGATCTGATGTTACGAAGGATCGACCAAACAACCTTATTAGATGTACCAATAACACACTGCAAGTGCTTGGAGTAGGTGAGGTCACTGGAGATGGTAATTCCCAGGTCCCTCTCACCAGTAGTGGCACAGAGAATGGAGCCATCTAGTGAGTATGAATAATTAATGTTGTTAGGTCCCAAATGCATCACCTTGCACTTGGTAGAGTTCAGACTCATACCCCATATATTAATCCAGTCAGAAATAATATCTAGGTCATGCTGAATAATAGCTATAGGATCAGAATTGAAACATGGTCCCCTAATTTTCACATCATCTGCATTTTTCATTGTAATAGAAAACAGTTATGAGTTAGGTCAGAGATAAAAGCTTGAAAAAGACAAGTGCCAAGAACAGAGCCCTGTGGGACTCCACTCGAGACCATACCAGTGTTGGAGAGGTTACCATTGATAATCACCCTTTGTTTTCTGTCACAGAGCCAATTAACAATCCAGTCAATTATATAGTTATTAATATTAAGTCTCCTAAGTTTGTGAATAAGTGCCCAGTGTGGCATAACATCAAATTGTTTACTGAAATCTATAAATATGACATCACATGGTATCCTACTGTCCAGAAAAGTGCTGAAGTGTTCATAGAAACAAAGTTGGTTAGTTAAACAACTTCTGCCCTTTTTAAAACCATGTTGCTTTGGATCATATGTGTCAATAACTGGTGCAATGATGTCCTTAAGGAGACTTTCCATGATTTTACAGATAGAAGAAGTTAAGCTTATAGACCTATAATTTTCCCAGTTGTGTTTGGAACCTTTTTTATTAATTGGAACAACTGTTGCCTCCTTCCATTCATTAGGGATGTAATTATTCACTAAAAACAGCTCAAATAGAAGTTTTAGAGGTAGGGCAATTTGATCAGCCAGTATGTATAATAAATGGCCTGCTAAATTGTCTGGACCTGGACAAAATTTACCTTTCAGTGTACACAATTTATTATGAATAAGCTCCTCAGTGAAAGCAATAGGGAAATCAGAATAATTGATAATAGGTTAAAGTTTGTTAGTATCAGATGAAGAAACAAATCTTACAAAATTCAGTATTGAATACTTCAGCTATAGATTTAGGTTCATGGATGAGATTATTATCAATAATGAGAGGCCCCATCTTGCACAATGTTTTCTTTAGGGAGTTGATATAAGAATAGAATTGTTTGCGTTAGATTTACTAGCCGATTGAGCCAATTTCAATTCCCATCTAGATTTAGCTTTTTTAATACTAGATTTGCATTTTTCATTTGATTTAGTATAGGACTCCCAGTTAGATGTAGTCCTATTTTTAAGAAAATTACGATATTTTTAATTTTTATATCTGATTAATCTTTTAATATTATGGTTCATCCATGTGGGTACCTGTTTACCTTTTGGGTTTTTTAATTTGGAGGGGATATGGGTGTCCCTGAGGTCAGTAATGATGGACTTAAATTTCACCAAACTTTGTTGCGGTGATGAGTGAGAAATAATGGCTGTCCAGTCTAGTTCCTCCAAGGTTTACTTGATAGCAGTGAGATCAGCGTTATACAGATATATAATTGAAGAATTAGGGCTATAAATGTAGTGATTCTGTAAGGTAAATAGGGTCAAATTATGGTCACTGCCACCAACTGGGGCAGATATTCTCACGTACCTAATGTATAAGTCAGCACTTCCCAAAATGAGGTCCAAGATGTTATTGCCTCTAGTGGCTGATGTTACCCATTGTTTCATGTTGGGTTCTAAACAGGCAGCCAGGAACATGTTATTACTAGTAGCACTAGAAGACTGCCAGTTAATGTCAGAAATATTAAAGTCACTAGTGATTATGACGTGTCCCATTTGATTGGCTAACTCTGATAAAATAGTATCCAAAATTAGAATGGGTGAGTTTATGAGCAGATAACATGTCCCAATAATAATGGAGTCCTGATTTGAAAGGAAAAGTTTAACCCAAATAGTTTCAGTAGGAATGTCATAGGTTTTAATAAGATTAGAAATGTTCACAGCACTGATTTTAGTATTAAAAAATAGGGCAACCCCCACCTTTCCTATCCTGTCAGTTTACTGTGTAAGAAGAAATAACAGGTAGATATATGTCTCAAGATGAATTGTCATCTCCCCAGGTTTGACACAAAGAAATGATATCTATATTATTGCTGTGAGCGCTAATTTGTAATTCATCATATTTCTGGTTCAGGCTTCTAGCATTAAAGCTATGAAATTGTAGATATTGACTGGAAAGTTTACAAGACTTAAGAGAAGAGGAAGTAGCCCTCAGCCCCCCCATACCTAGTTTAAATGGTAATCATTAATTGACAGCAACTGTTTACTCAGTAAGGCATTTCCTCATCTGCTAGGATGTAGACCATTAGAGAAAAAAACTTGGGTCTAGCTGTAAACTCCTTCCAGTGGGAAATACAAGTGATGTTTTGACGTAAACACCAATACCGAAGCCAATTATTGATGATTTTGATTTTTTGATTAAGAAAACACGAGTATCTAGGTATAGGTATAGGTAAGATCTCTGAAAAACAGATGTCATGGCAACAAAAGCAGATTTAATGTTTTGAATGGAGTCCTTATAAATATTATTAGCTCCCACATGAATAACATAGAGTGGATGCGTATCCTGAGAGCTAAAGATGTTATCAGCCATACGTGTGAGATCAGCAATTTTGGCTCCACTGAAACTTGAACAGGTCCTATTATGTCTATCTGGTTCGCAAATAGCCCTGTCCAAGTGTTCCACAGTAGAGTCACCTACTACAAACGTTTGTCTGGAGTAAGTAACATCCATATTAGAAACAGATGAAGGTAACTCAGTTTCAATATTAGTGCTTACAACATTATTAGTAGAAAAGTCAAATAAAGGAGTATCAGGGTTAGGAACAGGGTCTGGAAACAAAGGACTGAAATTAGTCATGCCCATGTCAGTATTCAATATGCCTGAGGGGTCACCATTGCTAGATGACAGCACTGTAGGGAAACCAGATGTATCGGTAGAAAAGGATGATAGAGGGTCAACACTATTATAGAAACATAGAAACATAGAATTTGACGGCAGATAAGGACCGCTTGGCCTACCTAGTCTGCCCATTTTCCTACCTAACAGATAAGCTACTGATCCTAATTAACCAACAGCTTACTTCCTCCTACCCCCCACTAGGACTGCCTTATGTCTGTCCCATGCATTCTTGAATTCCCCCACTGTTCTTGACTCCACAACCTCCTCAGGGAGGCTGTTCCATGCATCCACAACCCTCTCTGTGAACAAATACTTCCTCACATTACCTCTGAGCCATCCCCCCTCTATCTTCAAATTGTGCCCCCTTGTTCTTACATCTCTTTTTCTGAAAGATGCCACCCTCTTGGACTTTGTTGATTACCTTGAGGTACTTGAAAGTTTCTATCATGTCTCTCTCTCCCTCCTTTCCTCAAGGGTATACATATTAAGCTCCTTTAGTCTTTCTTCGTATGTCTTCTGGTGCAGACCCTGCACCATTTTGGTTGCCCTCCTCTGGACAGCCTCCACTCTGTCTATGTCTTTGTGGAGATGGGGTCTCCAGAACTGCACACAGTACTCCAGATGGGGTCTCACCAACTGTCTGTACAGAGGGATAACAACTTCCTGTTTTCTACTATGGCTGCCTCTCCCTATGCATCCCAATATCCCCCAGCCTTTCTTACTGCCTTCTCACATTGCTTGCCCACCTTTAGGTCATCTGATATAATTACTCCCGGGTCCCTTTCCATTTTTACTGTTGTCAGTATCTTACTCCCCATTGTGTACTCTTGCCCTGGGTTTTTGTTTCCCAGGTGCATTACCTTGCACTTCTTTGCAGTGAATCTGAGCTGCCATACATTTGACCATTCCTCCAACCTTGCCAAGTCCCTTCTCATCCTTTCCACTCTATCTGGTGTATCAACCCTGTTGCAGATCTTTGTGTCATCTGCAAAGAGACATAATTTTCCTTCCAGTTTCTCTGCAATGTCACTTATAAAGACATTAAAAAGGACCGGTCCCAGTACTGAACCCTGCGGTACCCTGCTAGTAACCCTCCTTTCTTCACTGTGGACTCCATTTACTACTACCCTGCGTCCTGTTGTCTAGCCAATTTTTATCAGGCTACCTCTGGGACCCACTCAAGGCTGGCTAACTTGTATTAATCTTTTGTGTGGGGACTGTATCAAATGCCTTGCTAAAATCTAGGTAATATGTCACAGCCCCTCCCTGGTCTACTACTTTGGTCACCCAGTCAAAGAAATCTATTAGATTTGTCTGACATGACCTTCCATTATGAATTCATGCTGCTTGGGTCCTGTGCCCCACTGGCTCTACATACTCAACAATTCTTTCCTTCAGAAGTGATTCCATCATTTTACCTACCACTGAGGTCAAACTAACTGGTCTGTAGTTTCCTGCCTCTGTTCTGCTCCCACTTTTGTGAAGAGGAATCACATCCACCCTCCTCCAGTCCTCAGGTACCACCCCATCCTCCCATGATTTGTTAAAGAGAGTAGTCAGCGGTGTCATTAGTTCTACCCTTAGTTCTTTTAGAAATCTTGGGTGAATCCCATCAGGCCCCATTGCTTTGTCCACCTTCAATTTTATTAGTTCTTTCAGAACCCTTTCTTCTGTAAATGGACTGGTATCGACCCCCGTCTTTAGAGTGTTTCTCTTGTTTGGTTTAGGTACCTCCCCCTCCTCTTCCTTTGTGAATACTGAGCAGAAATATTCGTTCAGTATCCCTGCTTTTTCATTGTCACCCTCTACCCACATTCCCTCCCCTTTATTAAGCCTCAGTATCCCTCCTTTGGTCTTTCTTCGCTCCCTAATGTACCTATAAAAGGTCTTATCCCCCTTCTTAACAGAGTTGGCTATCCTTTCCTCGGTTTGGGCCTTTGCTATTCTGACTGCCTTCCCAGCCTCTTTCTGCTTTAACTGATAAAAGTTCTCTGTCCTTCTCCTTCTGTGTTTCCTTATATTTCCTGAATGCTATCCTTTTCTCCTTAACCTTCCCTGCCACCTCTTTTGAGAACCATAGCGGTTTTTTCCTTTGTTGTGTTTTATTGATTTGCTTTACACAAAGGCTTGTTGCCTCTGTGATGGCTGTTTTGATTACTCTCCATTGTTCCTCCACCCCTCCTTCTTGCCTGTTTGCTAGTGCTTTTCTGAGGCACTCTCTCATTTTCCCAAAGTCAGCCCTCCTAAAGTCCAATACTCTTGCTTTTGTATGGCTTGATTGTATGGCTGTGTTTATAGTGAACCACACTGTTTGGCGATCGCTTGTTCCCAGATGGCTACCCACTTCTAAATCTGAGATTCTTTCTCCGTCCCCATTTGAGAGTACCAGGTCTAAGATTGCTTCCTCCTGGGTGGGTTCCAGTACTAGCTGTCTGAGGCATGCCTCCTGTGAGGCATCAAGAATGACCCTGCTCTTGGATGTGCTTGCAGCAAAGGTGCTCAGTTAACATCTGGCATATTCAGGTCCCCATCAACAATATCTCCCTTTTCTGCCATTCTAAAGAAGCCTTCTATCATTTCCTTGTCCATTCCCTCCCCGAGATGGGGTCTGTATACAACCCCATGCAGATTGTAGTGCCATTCCTGTCTCCAGGGTGACCCAGAGTGTCTCATCTGCTCCCTGTTTACTCTTTAGTTCTGTTGCTTTGATCCCTGCCTTTACATAAGAGCTACTCCTCCTCCTCTTTTACCCTCCCTGTCCCTCCTGGAGATTGTGTATCCTGGTATGTTGACATCCCAGTCATGGTTCTCTGTGTACCATGTTTCTGTGACTGCCACAATATCCAGGCAACCCTCTTCCATCAAGGCCACTAGTTCAGGGAGCTTGTTACACAGACTACGGGCATTGGTACTCATCACCCTCCACTTTTTGATGGCCTTACCCCTTTTAGCCCCATTCTTGTCCATACTGCCTTTGCCTTTTTACATTTACCTTTGGCCTGCTCCTAATGACTTCTCTGTGAGTGTTTACCTCACTAATTACTGTTGTTTGTGGGGGGCTGGGATTTCCTGCTCCTTTTCAGTGCCTCCCCGTGCCTCCCCCTTGGCTAGTTTAAATGTGCCAATGAGCATTAAACCTCTCACCTAGGATCTGGTTCCCCCTGGACAGATGCAGACCATCACACCAGTATAGGTCTGCATCCCTCCAGGTTCCCCAGTCCCAATGAAGCCAAAACCCTGAGCTCCACACCAGTTTTTCAACCATTCATTGAATTCCCTGGTGAGGAGTACCTAACATCACCCTTGCCATAGACAGGCAGCACCTCCGAGAAGGTTACTGTATACGCTGACTTGTCTAAGGCCCCTCCCAACTCTACAAACTTTTCTTGCACTGCTCTGATCCCATTCCTAGCCAGGTCATTTGTCCCTAGGTGGACAATAACATCCAGCTCCTCCCTCATGCTGCTGCTCCCGATCACAGTTAAACTTCCTGTCCCTCCAAGCCGTGGCGCCTGGGAGGCACCTTACCTCCGTCTCCCCTTCTTCCCCCATTTCTACTCCCCTAATAATTGAGTCCCCCACCAGGAGTTGTTTCCTTCCCCTGTGGGGTCTCATGCCACCCTCCTGTGGGTCTCCTTTGTGAAGGTTCCCAGCATTCTGCTTGGTCTCCACTGCAGGTGCCTCCATAGAGGAACCACTATCCACCAGAAGAGTGAATGAATTGTGGAGAGGTACAGCTGGAGGGATGCAACTCTGTTCCACCACCCTCTCCCTCTCTGAGCCCACCCTGGTCCAGCCTCTCCTCTTTCTTGGCAACCTCTGAGGTAGTGGCATTGGCCCTGGTGGTCCCTGGGTGGAGGAGGAGGTTTCACGAATCCTAGCCAGGTCAGCCTGGAGACTGGCAACCTCCTCCCTCAGACCAGAGAGGTGTCTGCAAATAGGGCAGCATCGCAGCCTCCAGAATGTCTCGCAGAACACTGCCGCCCCACAGCCATTGCACTACACCACTCCTATCATGTCTTATTTTGTGTCCCCTCTCCTGTTTCTCTGTATGCTTACTCTCGCCTCTCCTTACAACTCTCACCCGTCCTGTTCTGGGACAGTAACTTCCTATATTCTTCAGTAGCCTCCTTCTTCCTTGCTCAGTGTCATTGTGTAATTATGCAGTGAGATATTGAAATACTCGGCCCTTCTTTTTTTGCTGACTTTAGACCTTTGAACATTACACCAGGTGACATCCTCTACACTGTTCTCAGGGCAGAGCTCATCCTCTCTTGCTCTTTTTTTTTGATGATTCCACTGAAAGAGTGCAGGGACTACTGTTGGGGACAAGAGAACTATCACCTACTGATGTTAATACGTCAGTAGCAGAAACAGAGATGTGATTTAGTAAGGCTGGTATTGGGCAAGAATCAGACACATTGCTAGCCCCGTGGAGCCTTTTGGACATAATTTCCTGACTAGACTCAAGTGCCAATAAGCGCATGTGAAACATACCAATCTCGCACTGCAGTACTACGTTTTTGGTACATTTAGGACACTGGAAAGGGAGGGTGTCACTAGTTATGGCTTGTAGGCTATACATATTGCAAGACACACATTTATAACCAACTTTCCCAGTGGTAGTCATGATAGTACTGATATCACATAATTGACTTATGGGTGATGCCATAATACCACGTATAGTATTGGACCTATATCACACATGCATAGAGAACACTACAGAACCCACTGTACTAATGTTACAGGTGCAATGTACACTATAGTATTTCTCCTGGACCCGTCAAACATCACCAAACATGCTAAACACATGTACAACACCGCACACGCCCTGCTTTTGCTCACCCTGCTCACACTGGGTGAGTTAAAATAGGCAGGAGTGACCTGGAAGTACCCCAATAAGGTCATGCAGTCTCCCAAATTGAAAAGCTTCCAAATGTTTAGAAAACACTGTGAAATTCACTCATGCGTGGAACTGGCAGTGTAAGAAGTGTGTGGTACCCTCAAAAGGTAAAAACAAATGCCCCCACTTGAGTTGTAGTTCCAGGGTGTAAGGCAGGGAACTACCGCTCACTCTTCCTGCTTCCTGGGTAAGTAGGCAGGGCTCAAGGTGCGCTAAAACATGGTGCAAAGGTTAAGTGCAACAATCACACAGAGCAGGAAAATACAAGTAAAACACAGAGTAATCTCTACCCAGCACTCTGGTGAACTGTGTAAGAGTGAAATCAGCTTATGGGACTGAATTAAATACTCGAGTCGTGACCCAGAAGTATCCCAATAAGGTCACGCAGTCTTCCGAATAGAAAAGCTTCCAAATGTTTAGAAAACACTGCGAAATCCACTCATGTGTGGAACTGGAAGTGTAAGAAATGTGTGGTACCCTCAAAAGGTTAAAACAAATGCCCCCACTTAAGCTGTAGTTCCCGGTTGAAAGGCAGGGAACTACCACTCACTCTTTCTGCTTCCTGGATATGTAGGCAGGACTCAAGGCATGCTAAAACACGGTGCAGAAGTTAACTGCAACAGTCACATAGAACAGGAAGATACAAGTAAAACCCAGAGTAATCTCTGCCCAACACTCTGGTGAATCCTTACCCCAACTTTGGAAAATCCTACAACAGTTTGGTGAATTAGCTAGATATAAAATAAATATGACAAAAACAGAAATCCTATGCCTTTATTATACCCCATCAGACAATACCAAACATATATTTCAGTTTGACTGAAACAGGAGCTCTATCAAATACCTTAGAATTTATTTAACAAAGGACTCAAAGAACTTAACATCTGTTCACTGGAAGAGTGAAGGGAGAGAGAAGATATGACAGAGACTTTCAAATACCTTTGAGGGATAACTTTTCCTTGAAGTTCCCATGGCTCTGCCCCCTGCACCTCCCAGACTTAGGGATAATCAGCTCCAAGTCGGAGCTGATTTGGGGAGGAGTGCAGGACCGGGGAAAAGAGTGCCAGGGTCCCGGGTGGACTTTTACAGTGAACTGTCAATGTTGTCAGCATCAACGTGTTCACTGTAAAGGTTTTACTGTGTGGAGGGCATACCCAAATAATAAAGGGGATAGTGGACATCCCTGTCTGGTAACCCTCCTCCTGTACCCTGTTTATTCCTCTAAGGGTACAGGAGAAGAGCATATTTCTGAGAAGAAAGTGCACAAGAACAAGGGGACATAACATGAGGCTGGAGGGAGGAAGGCTTAGGGGGAATGCTAGGAAGTATTTTTTCACAGTGAGGGTGGTGGATCCGTGGAACAGCCTACCAGCAGAGGTGGTGGAAGTAAAGACAGTATGGGGATTCAAAGATGCATGGGATAAACATAAAGGCACCCAGCTGTACAGCAGAGTGGGGTAAAGGCAGTCCAGATAAGAGAAGGGATTGGCAAACCAAGTAGGGAAATGGGCAGACTAGGTAGGCTGTATGGTCCTTATCTGCTGACAGATTCTATGTTTCTGTGTTCTATGAATTAGATGCTTTAACAAATCAAATTATGCCCCTATCTCCAAGGCTATACAAGAAGACCTAAAAGATGGCAAACCATCAATTTATCTTTTATCCATAAAATAGACACAGTCAGAATAAACATTCTGCCCAGATTGCTATACAAGGCCCAAACGTTACCACTTTCAACACCGAACAATCTCGAGTGTGAGACAGAATGATCTTGCGGTTCGTATGGGGGAAACAGAGACCTAGAGTTTGGTATTCTACACTGCAACTTCCTAAGGCTGGGGAGGGGCCTGGCCCTCCATAATCTCTGGTTATATCATCAAGCGGCACAAATACGAACGGCACTTTAGTGTTTATCCCCTACATACGAAGCCCTCTGGAAGAGAATCAAAATAATAGAATAGGATTTAATCCCACTCCCCCGATCACTTTTATATAACTCAGACCTATACCAAGGCCCAGAGTGTGACAACCAGTTTACAAACCATACCCTGCACAATTGGTATAAAATCCTTAAACATCCAGCCCGCACTCCATTCAAATTCTTGATTGCCCCCTTTGCAGGAAGTATGAAATTCCAACCCACTACACTGGACCATATATATCAGCAGTGGAAAAGGAGGGGTCTATATCTCCCAGCACATTGCCAGCAGAAAGATATTATAATAGACTTTTTGATCGTCAGGGGAAAGTTCAACCTATGACAAACAGATTTTATTTAGATATCTTCAACCGAAACCATATATACTACAACAACAAAAAGTAGTCTGATCCCACTCCTGATATTACTTATAATACATACACTTACCCTGGGTTCAGTGGACTTGCTTACTTCACAAATCTACATGGCACTAATGGCCCTGATGGGACAGTTGGCAGACTATATCAGGAGAAGATGGGAACAAGACCTGGGAATTGAAATTTTACCTTCTCTATCAGCAGATTTCTCTTTTAAATTGCGATATTAAAATTTTAGCTAAAGTACTTTCTATTTGGATAAAGGCCTTGTGGACTCCACTCTTAAGTCCGGAACAAGTAGGGTTTGTGCCTGGTCGCTCTTCAGTAGACCATTTGAGCACTCTCACACATATTTTTCACACGCCCCGATCCTCTCAGTCTCCAATTGCCCTAATTTCTCTTGATGCTGAGAAGGCCTTCAACAGAGTGTATTGGGAATTTCTATGGGTAACTCTGAAGATATTAGGTTTTCCTTCCCCCTTCATTGCAATGATTCAATCAATATACTCCTCTCCCTCGGCTAGGATCTATTGTAATGGGGTCTTCTCAGCTAGATTTCTACTATTTACCGGTACTAGGCAGGGGTGTTCCCTCACACCCTTTCTCTTTAATCTTTATTTGGAACCCCTCCTTCGCCAGTTAAAACAGTGTCCTCAAATTAAGCGTATTCCAGTCACTAACCAGTTCTTAAAGCTCTCGGCATATGAAGATGATATTCTTCTTCATCTGGACCAGCCGGTACATTCCCTGGAGTATGTGTTAGGAGTTATCAGCCAATATGGTAGGCTATCTTATTACAAACTGAATATCTCTAAAACGGATATTTTCTCGCTCAACAGTTATATGGTGAAATCGGATTTTGCTAATTTCGGCATTAAATGGTCTTCTCAAACAATTAAATATCTCGGCGTTTACTTAACTAGGGACCCCACTTATACCAAGAAACTTAATTTGGATGATCTGATGGTGACTATTCAGCATGATCTCCAAAGATGGCAAAAGTTGCCCTTATCCTTATCCTTATGGGCATGGATTAATGTGATCAAGATGAACGTTTTGCCTCGTCTATTTTATCCTAGAAACCTGCTGAATTTATGGCTTCAGATATCTTTTTTTAAATGTCTACATTCCTTGGTTTCTGGGTTCATTTGGGGTGGCAAGCATCCTCGCCGCGCTTACGGTAAACTCAGTTTGCCCAAGAATATGGGAGGTCTTCGCCTTCCTAACTTTTTATTCTATTACTGGGCTAGTCATTTAACCAAGTTGGGGAAATGGTTTCCTCAAAGAGAGTTGTCTTATACCCCTATTTGGCTCCAAATAGAGAGCAATCTTTTAAGTGCTAATCTCACTAATCCCTCCACGGTTTTTTATTTGGGTAAAAATTCACTGCCGGCGATATTGCGCGACTCGGTAATTGCTACCTCGCTCAAAGTTTTGTCTCAATGTTGTGCATACTTTAAGATATTCCTTAAATATGACATGGAGCAACCGATTCTGGCAAATCCTAACATTAGAATAGGTGGTTCCTGGCTTCCGAATCATTGGCTCCCTCAGCTGATCGAGGCGGGAGTGGAGGACTTATTTTCCCAGGATAATCTGCTTTCTTCCCCTGAAATTCTTTCTAAATTTGATATCCCAAGGAATCAGATATTTAAGGTGCTCCAATTAAGGCATCTCATAAGTGCCTTTTTTGGTTTTAAGCCTAAGACAGCAAGTGTTAGATCCCTACTGGCTCAATTATTTGATTACACTTTGAAACCACACAGTGTTTCTACAATATATTCCCTCCTGCTGTCTATGGCCGGCTCCAACCCCCTCTCTGGTTCAACTAGCTGGAATACCTTACTCCCTGATCTGTACCTTGATTGGGCTCAGATTTGGAAGGATCTTTACTTATACTATTCCCAGGACAGACTCAGGCTTACTCAATACCATATACTGAATAATATGTACTATACACCTGTTAGATTGGCTAAAATTGGCAGATTACTGGATTCTAACTGTACTTGTTGTCGTAAAACAGAAGGCAATATGGTGCACATATTCTGGTACTGCAAAAAGGTATTCCCGGTTTGGCAGGAAATTTGCACTGAATTAGATCCCTGGTTAGGATTGGAGGACCTGTTTATAATTGAAGTTTGTTAGATAAATAATCAGGTATTCAAGTCAAAGAGTGTAGATTCCACATAGCGTTGATATCTATTATTGTTAAAAAGTTAGTCCTCAAACATTGGATGGATCAATTAACCATTTCCTATAGTGAATGGTTAAATGATATTTCGGTGTTTTTTAGAACAGAACACTTAATTGCAGGATTTCATAACAACATGGCGGGTTTTGATAGGAAATGGGGTAAACTATATGCGTTATACTTAAAATAAAGGTGTTGTTAGTTAGAGCTAGTTAGGTTAACTAGAGGTCTTTCTGTCTAAGTGGCCAGTCTCTTTCTCCTCTGTCATGCTTAGTGTTGTCACACTCTTAGGGGTGGGAAGGAGAGGGTTCCGGGGGGTTGGGGGATGGGAGGAGGGGGGGCTTATTTGGTCCATGTATCACAAAGTTTGTTGTGGTTCTACTGCTGTATTTATGTGTGCTATCTCTCATGTACATGTAATTAGCCTCCTTGCTTTGGAAATTAATAAAAATTTCTTAAATTTCAAAAAAAAAGAAATTTTACCTTCTCAGTGGGATAGATTCACTACATACACACATAAACCCACAGCATGATACATATGGAAGAAATATTTGTGGAAAGGCCTTAATAGATATTTATGTACCCCAGTGCAATAGGTGAAATATCAGACCCAATTTGGGGATCAGTGTCAGAGGCAATGCTATCGCCCACATGCCTCACATGCCCACATCTTTTGGCAGTGCCCCATACTACAACCAAAGTGGGACAAACTATTAATAGAATTACAATCTCTTTTTGATCCCTCTACCCTAGGGCTGACCACTCTATTATTTCTAGACATAAAAAAAATAAAACAGAAGCAGAAAATCAAAACAGGTGGCCACTCATCGCAATATGGGTGGCTCAACATTTATCTCACTAGTACAAACTTCAAAGTCAGGCTACCCCACAGAGCGGAAAAAAGGACCTCTGAGTTAGGTCTCGATATAAAAACATTTTATTAATTATAAAATAGTTACAAACATCAGGTCACCAACCAAATCACAGCACCCCCTCAGAGGTCTTTTTTTCTGCTTTGTGAGGAAGCCCAGCTTTGAAGTTTGTACCAGTATTTCTAGACATGCCTGAGGGCTACTGAGATCCTTCTACCAAAACACTATTAAATATTTATATGTTGGCCACCCGCAAAGTGATAACAAAGAACTAGGTCTGTGTGATAACTCGTACAATAGGGCTGTGGCAAGACATTTTAATCTCATATATATGAAATGGAGACGCTCACGGCCAAGATTTTGCAGGCCCTTCCACAATTTGAACAGTTATGGAGAAAGTGGGTAGTATACATAATGACCAGAGGAAATGATTTTATACATTGAAAACAGTCTCCATGGAAATAATAATTAACTAACTCTGTCATTTAGATGGGGGCATGGAAGGCTGTAATGAGGTAATATTTCCAAATGGTTTTCAATGAAAAAATGGTAATACAGTATATATTCCAGAATTAATTATATACAGTGTCATGGCACTAATGATTAACCAACAGCTGTAAAAACTGTTGTTGTTATTGTCTGTTGTAAAATAAAGGAATAATGCATGACAGGGTGTGTGTCGTGCTGGGATAACGCTATTCCTGGGGGGGGATTGGGCACGAGGCCGTAGGCCGAGTGCATCCAATGCCCAGGTGTGGCGTTATCCCAAATGACACACACCCTGGAGTGCATTATTCATATTATACAATGGCTCATTGTTATACAGAATAAAAAAAATCATTTTAAAGATGTTTTTGTGTGGAAAAATATTTTTGGTTTTTAAGAGAAGATGAAACAATCCATAAAATGTTCATCTACAGGTTCACAGTGAGGCTGAGACTAGACCTGTGGCATTGTGCTGGGATAACGCCGTGGGTCCAGCCCCAAACTGACCAATCACAGTCCAAGATTCTTTCTTGCCATTTTATAATGAAAAATCCTGTTTGGTTTAATAAACAGAAATTAAAAAAAACAAATGGAATGGGCCTGGACATCCATCGTGTCACCTGAGCCTCTGCAAGATTCAGTTTCATCTTCCAGTTGTATGCTGCCATGTTTCACACCCCAAAACAGACATCCAATATCTCAATAGGCTCAGAAGAAAGAGCAATGCCTTCTAGAGTATTCCCCCAGTATATCTGAGGTGCCAAGAACTATTTTGTTACTCTTATCAATGTTCAGTCTAGATCTGGAACACCTGGAAAAGGTTTTAAACTGTTGCAGCACCCTTTGTCCCAGAGCCCTGTCTCCTAGTAAAAGGCAGGAATAATCTGCATAGACAGAAGACTTAATCAGCAGCAAGCCTGCATGAGTTTCTATCTCCTTAGTAAAATTGTCCTGCTCAGGTTTCTACAGTAATTGATCCATGCTAAAGACATACAGGACAGGGCCCACTACTGCCTCGCTCCCCTCCTGGTTAGGTATATGGAACCTAAGGCCTCATTCCTTCACCTTTATACCTTCTTCAGTCAAAGGGGTTAAAATGGGGAATTCAAGATTTAAGGGGAGAATGTAAGACTATAAAATTTAGGAGCAGGTAGAGGAGTACAACAAAGCAGGAGACACTACTCCTTGTCTAGGGTAGGCCTGCAGAGGCAGGAAATAATGGGTACTGCAGTACTCCCTATCTGGGGTAGGTATACATAGGCAGATATTAGTGGGATCTGCAGTTCTCCCTATCTAGAATAGGTCCACTGAGGCAGGATATAGTGGAGGCTGAAGCTACTCACAGTCTGGGGTAGAAATATGACTACAGTCTTAATATAGTTCTCTCGTCTGATATGTAGGGTAGTGACAGATGGGAAAGGGAAAGGAGTCACTGCCAAACTACTACACATCATAACAAGGGCTGGACAAAGAAGCAGTAAGAGGGAAGGGAACATCTACAGACATCAGGAGGCTAGGAGCAGGGTAGTGAGCTGTAGGGGGTGTGGGGCTGCTGTATTCCTGTGTACAATATGAGAGGCAGAAGGTTGCATGCTATGCAGGAGATTAAGCTTCTTGTTGGCAGAGGTACGACAACTTTCGTGGGAGATATGAACATTGGTGGGGAGGGACAATTGCAGGCTAGGCCAGTTAGGAGGGAGGGAAGTGCTGAGAGACTGAACAGGTGAGAGTCAGGCAGTAATGGGAGTGTAGAGGTGAGGTGGGCACAGATGTCTTGGGTCCCTCTACCTAAGTTTTCCCTTTTTTATCTGCTTCCTTCCCCACTACCTCAGACCTTCCCCTCCTGTCCTCTTCTTCCTTTCTGCATGTTCCCCTACATTTCACTGCAGCCCCACCTGCCTTCCCCTCACTAGCTGCACTTTGTCCTTCTGTATTCCCTTCTACCCCAACCCTTTTCCTCCCCTCTGTACACCCCCTTCTAATTCCACTTCCTCTCCAAATATCCCTTCCATCCCCCTCCTCCCTTCTAACCTCACTCTTTCCTCCTTTTTCTGAACTGACCCCGCCTCCCTACCTTGATCCCCCTATCCCCTTTCCTAATCAGTGGGAGGAATCTATTCCACACTGGCACCCTAGCAGGTGCTCCACCTATTGCCTCCTCCTCTTTTCTAGCTCCCCCCTTCCATCCATCACTGTCCACCCCCTCCTCTTGGCTTCCTCACCCTCTGAGGCAGAGGGGCGCATCTGTGCCCACCTCACCTTTACACTTCCATTCTTCCTGCCTGCTTTTCTTACCTGCTCAGTCTGCTCCTTGTGTTTTTTAACTGGACTAGGACAAGCATTCACAAACCGAGCCTTAGGTGTACCATAGATCAGGTTTCAGCAGTGGTCTATTTTTTTTTTTACCTGAAATGGAATGAAGCAATGTCCTTAGTTGGGAGGTGGCTGAAATATGCTCAGAGTCTAAAACTACTCTGCAGGCCTCTTCATTTAGTATGGGCTCAGGAAGATAGTCTTCACATTCGTTGCCAGAGTATGAGCTTCAGATTAAAACCAGGTTTAAAGCAGCAGTACTAGTTAACAAAAATGTAAATAATTTGGTTGCCACTTTTGACTAACCCCCCAAAACATCAATATAGCTGATTTTCTTTTTTGCTTTATTTCATTCCTGGGGCAAAATACAAGATTTTGAAGTTCTTGAAAGTTATTAGTTTTTTGCTAGATCCATTATCATAGATATAGGCAGATAAGGGTGGTGGTGTGCTGTTGGCCATCAGAAACTTGTGCTGGTGACACCCTGGCATATTTGCATTATAAATACAGTGGGTGCTTTTTGTGTATGATCTTTGGAAAAAAGATTTTTAAAAGTTGCTGGGGGCTGCCAACTTTATTGTAGATTCACACAAATCACAAAATAAGCATTAATCTATGACACAGCATGGTTGTACTGCAGAATTACTCCGTGCTGGGGGATGGGGCACAAGGCAGCAGGCCGAGTGCCTCCAACCACCCAGGCATGAATTAATTTTTCAGTAGAACCTGCTGTGGAGTTGATTAATGCACTTGTAACATGGCAAGTACAAAAACAGGGAATGATGCTTGATAAGAGATTGTAACATGACATCCTATATTAGCAAGTAAAATAAAACAATGACACAAAGACAGACACAGGTAGTTGGAACATAGAATTCTTGTGTTGTGCTGGAACAGGCTGATTTTCCTTTTAATATGGTGAATACAATGATGAACAGTGATTCAGCTATTGATTACATGCAGATGTGATCAACATTTCAGAATATTTGTTGATTTTGACCGACTTACTTTTGTGAATGGTGCAATTGTCTCCGTTTTTCTGCTGTGTTTGCTGTTTGGGATTTGGCTGCTGTGCATGATGGGAAATGCATATATTTAAGTGCATTCTGTCTTGTGCTGGAACAATCTGATTTTCCATTTAATATGGTGAGTACAGCGGTGAACAGTGATTCAATTACTCATTACATGCAGATGTGATCAACATTTCAGAATATGTGTTGATTTTGGCTGACTTTTGTGAACTGTGGAATTGTCTCCATTCTTCTGCTGTGTTTGCTGTTTTGGATTTGGCTGCTGTGCATGTCAGGAAATGCACATATTTAAGTGTACAGGAGATTTGAGTTCTGGTGGTGAATGACAAAATTACAAGAGCAATCATGATTTATTGAGGATTGTACAATGGGTACTTAAAATGATTTCATTTCATTGGTCAGCTACCACCCTTACCTTGTTGTAAATTTTAGCATTACCAACAGGAAGAAGTGCCAGTTGTGCCAAGGCTCAGGTCCCACAAAATAAAAAATATTCCGACCCCCGATTCATCCGGTAAATGCCGCCATCTTGATTCATTGTGCTACCGGCTGAGCCAAAAAAAAAGAAAAATACAAATCAGCTTTCACCTTATCGACAATGAGGAGCTACATGCCATCTTCAACTCCTTAGACTGGAAAGTCTCCCCTGTACTCCTAAAAGAAATGTCTAAACCAGTACCTCACATACCGGCATCACAGCCGCTGGAAACATCCATGCCTCAGCTTCACATCCACGGTCCTCATTTTCCACACATGTTGCACAGAGAGCCATCAACGGCCGCAGAGTCCAAAAATAAATCCTTCACCAATCCACCACTCCTCCCCAGTGAATGCAAGAACCGCATCAAGTCAGCACAACGAGAGGACGGCATTTTCAGAGTCACTGAACTGTTTTCATCTAGGTTCATCTCATGTTATTCTTTACTTTTTTTAATCCTCATCAGCAAAGCATCTGTAGCTTCAAATACTAAATACAGTAAATTTGAATGCCTTTTAACCCAGATGAATGACTTTCAAAAACTAGCACTCTCCGAATCTTTCTGTCACTTGCTGCCTGGGTCTTGTCTTAATTTATAAATGACAAAATGATTTAAGTAATAAACCAGAGCACGCTTTTACATGTTCACAATCAAACCATTTAATGGACTATTTTTTTGAGTGGAAGCATCTTTCCATAATTTTTCTATTCTTAAAGTAAAATAAATAATTTTAATCCAGTTTTCTTCTTATTTTAAATCACAATACAATTGTATAATATCAATAAACCACACCAGGGTGTTGGTGATGCTGGGGTTTACCCATGCCTGATGAGGTTTAAACACTCGGCCTGCAGCATTGTGATCGAACCACACCAGGCATGGGTGAACAACATCCTAACACCTATTATGTTATTATAACAACCATGGTTCTACTGTGGAATTAATCTATGGTTGCTTAATGGTCACCTGTTGCTGTTTATGCAAGCCAAGTTAGTTTTTTTAGTCTCTTGTTCAGAGCCATGTTACAAAGTTGTAATTAAGCACGGTCTTAAAAATAAATGATTGCATTTAAATCACCCAACTGAAGAATCTAAGATTATCAGGAATACATTACTGCTAAAAAAAGGTAGGATGCCATTTTTTTGCTGGCTAACTAGTACTGCTGCTCTAAAACAAGGTTTCTTATCATGTACCCTCCAATTTCACTGCTACCCCTCTCTTAACGTTTGCTGTTGGCAGACCGTACACTGAAAAAATAAGACCAGCCAGGTCCAGACATATCCCTAAGGTGACACAGCTCCTTACAAAGTCAATAGAGAAAACCTGGATAAATCACATAGCTGATTTTCTGCTGGGGTGTCAATGGGGAGTAGTTTCCTACACCCCCCACTTCAGAAATATGAGACACAAAATAGTTACACCAGTAACAATAGACTCCAAATTTTGTTTGTTGCCTAACAACATTGTTTGGTACCTAAAAAGAGGGTGCTACATGTTGTTTGTTTGTACTGCTGCAGAGCAGAGCTATGCTCAGTAAATTAAATCTTAGCATGGACCAAGTCGAACAAACTTGAGTTGAACACATCTAAATGCAAGATAATGCACTTGGGTGGGCATAATAATGAAATAGTTTATAAACTTAGAACAGATCCACTAATTGTGACACACAAGGAAAGAGACCTGGGAGTCAAGATTACTACTGATCTTACATTTAGTACACACTGTAATGATCAGATAAAAAAGGCTAACCAAAATCTCAGCTGTACCTTGAGACACATTTCCAGTAGGGAGAAGGAGGTTCTGATACCACTGTATAGTGCTTTGGTTAGGCCTCATTTGGATAATTGTGTCTAAGTGTGGTCCTCATATAAAAGAGAGGACATCCTCAGAGTGGATGAGTTGAGGAGAAGGGCCACCAAAACTATTGTCAACCTTAAAACTAGATCATACAGGGAAAGGTTGGAAGCATTCGACCTCTATTCACTGTAATATAGGAGGTATAGAAGGAACACGTGCATGCTGTTTAAAGCCATGGGGGATATTAATTTGAGGGAGGAAAGAATTAGGATTTACACTCAAGACCAGTAGGTGTAGTGGTAGGAGGCATAGCATGCAGTTATTCTTATCGAGATGGAATCTAATCACCAGGAAAAATTGGTTTAGCCAGAGGGTAATATCATCATGGAATGATCTCCCAGCTTTGGTAGTAGATAGCCCTAATATGGATACCTTTAAATCAAGATTGGACATTTTCTGTAGGGATAGAACTATTGAGTTTTAAAATATAAAGGGACTGGCAAGCCATAAGGACTGTAGTCTATGATGCTTAAAATATCCTGTGATCGTATGCTGACGTATTGTTAAGGAGGAGCAAATGGCAGAAACATTTCACATTTCACATTGTACCCCTGCATGGTGGAGTTTCATCACATCATTGATATGCTAACTTTGCTACTGTTGGGTAAAACTACCACGAGTACAGCTCTCTCTCATTTGCCCCACTCCGCAGTATGCTCTTATTCTTCCCATAACCCCTTACTATCACTGGAAATCCACACAGCGATTACCCTCACTTTCTTCCCACCCTTACTACTGACTCAACAACCTAACCTTCCCCAAACTTAGACAGACCCTCCCCTAAATCTCTCCTTTCCTCTCCCCACATACCTCCAGTCTCCTCACCCTATGCCTGTTCCAGCTCCATACTGTCCACTCCTGACATTTTTACTCCATCCCCCACTCTGTCATTCCACCCTAACCTGCTCGTACCCTTAGGTCCCACTTCTAAGTCTCCCCTCTCTCCTCCTGACTCATTTTCTCCTTCCCACTAATAGATTATTTTTCAGTTTAGCTACTGGAACTAATATAAGTGGCAATGCCTGGGTTCAAGGCAGCTAATTTTTACCACAGCAATTAATTGTCTACGGAGTCCCTGCATATTGTTTTGTCCTAGCTAGAATCCCTATGTTAGCTAACTGTGTACTTGCCTCTGTAACGTGTGATAATGTAACTGTTCTCCTGTCACTGAACATGGAACCTTTATAAATGAGCTCCAAGCTCCAGGGTATTCCTGGTGAAATAAATAAATGCATAAGATTCCTGCACTTCCTCTCTATCTCCCCTCCTTCCCCTTTTACAGACTTACTTTCAATGCACTGTGGCCCTCATCCTCATTCACCACCCTGTAAAAACATTCACCCAACCTCTCTTTTTCTCTCTCCCCCCCACTGGTCTTCTAGATTTACTTCTCTTTCCCCTGAAACCCCCCCCACACACACACACACAACATCAAAAAGTCTGCTTCCCCTCACTGGCATGATCCCCTCAAGCCAGGACTTTGTGCTGCTGGCATCCTTCAACTTTCCCCACCCTGTGCCACAGATTTCCTCCCTCCCTCTACCCAGTTGTAATTGCAGTGTCCAGCAACATCTGGGCAATATGGCACTGGCGTTTGTGTGCTAGTACATTCTTTCCTGGCTCCACTGTCTGCTCTGGTCTGATCCTGCTCTCTTCACCCCCTACCCCACTGCCTGTCCTGGGGTCAGGGGGCACATCTGTTGCACTCATTAGTTCCCCATGCTGGTCCCACCTCCTCTCCTTCTCCCCTCATCCCACTACCAGGCCACCAGCTCCCTCCCGGCGCAGATCTGTTGTTGACCTTACCAGACCACCAGTTTCCACCTGATGCATATCTCTTGTGTCCCTTTCCTGCCATGGCAGGGATCAGCCAAGATAGATTATGTTTTCTTTGGCATGTTCAGTGCTCTCATTCCAGACTTACCACCTTCTTCCAGCACAGATCTATTTATCTACCATAGCAGGGCTCTACCTCAGAACTCCTGTTCCACAAAAAGAAGACTCACTATCCCTAGAAAGAAAAAAAGTTCCCTCCCCAAACCCCAAAATCTCTGCTGGCTAGCAGCCCCCCTTCTCCCCAGTTCCAATTGCAAAGTCACTGGTGGCTACTTTTTAAACCACCTCCCACCCTCACATACTAAGTCTCGCTGGTAGCTGGTCCAGGCATTAGTTCTAAACTGTTGGCACTCCCTGTCCCAGTTGAAGAGTGGAGACCAGTGACCCATTTGCTGCTCTGTGTGTGTGTGTGTGTGTGTGTGAGAGACACACCAAAGTGACCAGCAGTGGATCTGCTACTGCAGCAGCCGAGTCCGCTCTGTGAGCCCAAGACGTTGCCTCCCCACCCATACTGAGCCCACTGTGCTTCTACAATGAGGAAAGTTCTTCCATTATCTAGAATATGCTGGGCCCTTGCTTTTAAGTATTTCTAAAAACTAAAAAAACAATCATGTGAGACTCGAGCCAGCTTATATGCAGTAGCTGGGATTACTGCTGTAAGGGTAGAAAGACAGAGTCATACAGTATATCACATTAGAAACGTAGGATTTGTTGGATAAAAGGACTGCTTGGCCAACTCAGTCTGCACAGAAAGTCCCTACCTAAACTGTCTCTGCAGACCCTAAGACCCTGTACACATTACCAAAGTGTGCTGTGGTTCATTTTTAAAAATGATTTGTAACTCACCACAGCAGCCTGTCACATCTCTTTTCAACCGTATTTTAATATGGTTATTCCCAAGCTAACTCCCGTTCACGTCAGTGCTCAGAAACTGACTTAGACCCGGTTCCCCATGGACTGCTTTTATTATTTATTATTAGTACAGACAGAGAACACACTAGAGACACCCGTCCACATTAGCAGGTAACACGATTTCTCCATGTGAACCGTTCTTGAAAATAGTTTTAAGGCTAGGTTGCTTCAGAATTTTAGCATGGTTATTGTAACACATTAAACAACCATGTTTTAATATGGATGGGAGCCGTGTTTGTGATAGTTAAAATGTTTTAACCACCTTAAAACCTTTTAACTACCCTAATGTGTACAGGGCCTTACTGGTCTCCAGTGACCCTCCCTCCTCTCTGACTATTTATCAATATTCTCCTATATCTATGCCACACATGCTTGAAGCCTCCTATTCTTTTCACCTCCACCACTTCCACTAGCAGTCTATTCTAGACATCTACTACTCTTTTAGTGAAGTTGTGCCTCCTCACATCCCTCTTAAACTCCCACCTCTAGCATCATCGCTTGCCCTCTAGTCCTAGTGTTCTTCCTCATTTGAAAGAGATTCCCTTCCTGCAGCCTGTTCACTCCGTGAGGTACTTGTGGGTCCCTTTTACATCACCCCTCACTGTGCTATCTTCCAGGGTGTACATGTTGAGATCCCTCATTCTCTTCCTTAAGGCTTTTGGTGCACCCCTGCACCATTTCTAGTTGCCCTCCTCTACACTATCTCCACTCTGTCCATGTCTTTTCTGAGGTGTATACTGCAGAACCGAACACAATACTCCAGGTGGGGTCTCACCAGCAAGCAATACAGTGGCAACACCACCTCCCTCCTCCTTCTGGAGATACCTCTCTCTGTGTATCCCATTGGTCCTACCCACTGCTTTGTCACACTGCCCTGCCACTTTGAGATCATCAGATATGATAGCCCCAAGGTCTCTTTCCTGATTAGTGACTGCTAGTATTTGCCCCCAATCCTATACTCAGAGCATGGATTCCTATGCCCTAGGTGCATGATTCTGTACTTTTTGATATTGAACCCCAACTACCATGCTCTTCACCACTCCTTAAGTTTCCCAAGATCCCAACACATTCTTTCCACCCCTTCTGATTGCCCACCCTATTACAAAATTTGGTGTCATCTCCAAATAGCCATACATTCCCTTTCGTTTGTTAAATTATTGTTTTTACTGAGTTGTCTTATGTAACAAAATAGAAATTGACATCAATTAATGAAACAAAAATAATTAAAAAGGAGAACAAAAACCCATAACAGTCAATTAAAAATAACAAAAATCATAACCGTCGCTTGAAATATCTAAAACCAGCAAGCAAAAATAACCAGGGCACTAACATTTTCAAGTTGGATTTTAAGTATTGGCACCATTGTCTACAATATTTTTAACACCGAGGGTAATAAGAATTATATTTGTATCTAAGACGACTCATTGCAATTTGGGGTATGGAATAAATAATCTATTAGTCTTTCCAAAATTAATGTTTGTCTAAATATATGAAACCAGCATGGTAGATCACAAGGGAGTAGTGAAGAGGAGTTCCAATTATTTAATATAATCCATTTAGTAGCTGTTGATCCCCAAATATTAATTTGTTGTATATGCAGGTTGGAATTGGTGCCTACAAAATCATTAAAAACAAATAACAAAAATGCAAATGATTTGTGATAGCCCCAAGGTCCCTTTCCTGATTAATGACTGTCAGTACCTCCCCCCAATCTATACTCAGCTCCTGGGTTCCTATGCCCTAGGTGCATGATTTTGAACTTCTTGGTATTATGCTCTTGACCACTCCTTAAGTTTCCCAAGATCCCTATCCATTCAGAGTGCAAGGCACTCAGCACCAAGAGAGGGGCACCTCAGGGCCTCCTCCCCAGTGGTAATTCAAATGGATGGGAGGTGGCACAGAGCGGGGATAGTGGGAGCAGGAGAGGAAGAGGGACAGCAAGGGATGGTGGGAAACAGAGAGGGAAAAGGGGCATGCTGAAAGGTAGTGTTCTTAAATGCTAGGAGTCTGGCCAACAAGGCAGCAGACCTGCAGGTGGTGATGGCAGAAGGGGAGGTGGACATAGCTGCTGTCACGGAAACATGGGCAACCCAGAACCATGACTGGGATCTTGAGATTCCGGGGTACCAATTTCTAAGGAAGGACAGAGAAAAAGGGATATGGGGTGGAGTTGCATTGTACATAAGGAAGGGGATACTGTGCACCAGGGAGGAGGGGGAGGAAAGGGAGGAGGGCTCGGCAGAAGCTCTATGGATAATGATGCAAAACTACAGTGGGGGAAGGATTCATGTGGGGGTGGTATATAGACCACCCTCACAGGAAATAGAATTGGACGGGGAGCTAGAAGACTAGATCAGGAGGGTAGGAGGGAAAGGAAACACTGTAATATTTGGAGACTTCGACCTACCTGGAATAGACTGGAGCACCCCAACTACCTCCTGTCAAAGAGAGCAGCTCCTCCTGGATGCCATCCAGGAGTGTTTTCTGACACAGGGAGTTGCATAACCAACTAGGGAAGGGGCCATATTAGACCTAGTGCTATTAGATGGGGAGCAGAAGGTCCAGGAGGTAGAGGTGCGAAACCCACTTGCAAGCAGTGACCACCGCACAGTATGGTTTTACATCAGCTCGGGGAAGGAAGTAGTCAAGACCAAAACTAGAGTACTGGACTTCAGGAAGGTGGACTTCAATAAAATGGGAAACATACTAGAGGGGCACCTGGCCATGCTCAGACCAGAGATGGATGCAGATCAGAAATGGTCCATCATCAAGAGGGGACTAATTGAGGCTACAGACACGTGCGTGAAGACTCGTAAGAAGAACTCTAGGGCCAGAAGACCTAACTGATTTAGCAGAAAAGTGGCAGGTAAAGTGAAGGAAAAGAGGGTTGCCTTCCTGAGGTACAAGGGTACCTTGATGGAGGAAGACAGAGGTTTACACAGTGAAAGCTAGGGAGGCAGGGAAAGAGGTCCATGCAGCCAAGGCTGTGAAAGAACTGAGACTAGTACAGGGGATAAAGGATGGCAAAAAGGACTTCTTCCATTACATTAAGGAGAAAAGATCCAGAAAGGATGGGATTATAAGGATAAAGAGGAAGGGTCTGGGCAGAAAAGGGTGAGGAACAGGAGAAGGAACTAAATGAGTACTTCTGCTCTGTCTTCACCAGGGACAAGAATGGGCCCATGCCACAGGGGATAGTTGTGGGTTGCCCTGGGGTGGGGAGAAATATAATGGGGAAATTGGGGTTGTGAAGGTCTTACGGGGACTGAGGGAGCCAAGGGTAGACAAGGCTCCTGACCCAGATGGAGTACACCTGAAGGTTCTAAGAGAGATGGTGGAGGCACTAGCAGTACCCCTGATGGACCTGTTTAACACCTCTCTGGAGAGGGGGAGTGTATCCCAGGAATGGAGAACAGCACATGTGGTACCACTCCACAAGAGTGGTCCCATGGATGAGTCAGGTAACTACATGCCGGTCAGCCTAAACTCTATAGTGGGCAGGTTGATGGAGACTATTCTTAAGGAAAGGCTAGTGTTCTTCGTTGAGGTGAATGGTCTCCAGGACCACAGGCAGCATGGGTTTGTCAGGGGGAGAGCCTGTCAAACAAACATGATATACTTCTTTGACTGGGTTACAAGGTCACTGGACAGGGGGCAGGCAGTTGACATCCTGTACCTGAACTTCAGCAAGGCATTCGATTTGGTGCCTCATGGCAGACTGATCAGCAAGTTGAAAGACCTGTTTATAGGAGCCAAACTGCTAAGGTGGGTCAAGAGCTGGCTACTGGACAGGAACCAGAGAATGGTGGGGGGGGGACTATCCAAACCTAGGCCTGTAACCAAAGGGTCCCACAGAGCTCAATACTCGGACCTATACTGTTCAAAATCTTTATTGGGGACATAGCAGAGGGTGTCAAAAGTAAGATCTGTCTTTTTGCAGATGATACCAAGCTCTGTGGAGGGTGGACACAGTAGAGGGGGGAACAAAAATTAAAGGATCCGGCTATGCTGGAGAAATGGTCGGGCATCTGGCAGTTAGGATTCAATGCTAAGACGTGCAAGGTCATGCACCTGGGAGTCAGGAACCCAGGGGCCAGCTACTGGCTGGGGTGGACAGGTGACCATCTTAGAGGAGGAAAAGGACCTTGGAGTGTTGGTCAGGGGTGACATTAAGCATTCTGCACAATGCTGAAAGGCAGCAGCCAAAGCTAATAAAATGCTGGGCTGCATTGCCAGAGGAATCACCTCTAGGAGGGAAGAAGTTATTCTACCACTGTACAAGTCTCTAGTGAGACCACACCTGGAGTACTGTGTACAGTTCTGGTGCCCTTATCTAAAGAAGGATGCCAGTCTACTGGAGGGGGTCCAATGGAGGGCAACCAAGATGATCCAGGGCATGGGGGACAAAAAATATGAAGAGAAGCTGAGGGAGCTCAACAGGTACACCCTGGAGGACAGAAAAGAGATGGGGGACATGATAGAAACATTCAAATAGCTCAAGGGCATAAACAGGGTTCAACTGGAGAGTATATTCAATCTAAGAAAGAAGGGTACTACAAGAGGACATAGCCTGAAGCTGATTGAGGGTAGATTTAAGAGGGAAATGAGGAGATACTTTTTCATGGAAAGGGTGGTAAAGGGGTGGAATGAGTTGCTGAAGGAGGTGGTAGTGGCAAATACAGTAGGTAGCTTCAAGGGGGCAGGATGAAAAAGAAAATCAGTTCTGGGAAGGGAAGGGGAGAGTGTCTGAGTGGGGAGGTGGATGATTCCAGGAGGAGTAGGAGAGGGGGGCAGCCACAGGGATCTAAACTGAGCTGCACACTCGAGCAGACTAGATAGACCATTATGGTCTGTTTCTGCTGGCAATTTCGTATGTTCATATGTATGTTACACTCCTTCTGATTGTCCACCCAATTACAGATTTTGGTGTCATCCACAAGAAGGCATACCTTTCCTTCCAGTTCTTTTGTAATTTCACTTAAAAAGACATAGAAGAGGACTGGTCCCAGTACTGAGCCCTGCGGCACTTCACTGGACACTCTCCCATCATTAGAGCAAGTGTTAACCATCACTCTCTGTCTCTTATCCCCACATTCTGCTCTCATGATCCCCAATTTCGGAAGTGCATTTGATTTTGAAAAGTAATTGTAGATCTTATTAAGCCACATCCTCATGCAGTGGATCACATCCTTACATGTTTACTCCAGTCTGCAATCTGCAATTAATACCCAAAACATTAACATCGCTTTATTTACAAAATACTTTCTTCTAGAGTCGTCTATTTTCAATTTGGGAAACTAAAGCATCTGTGCCTTCCCAGAAACAGTAGAAGTACTCATTTTATTTATAGCAAGGCACCCTCCACTGCTCTGAGTGCCTATAGAAACAGCAACATGTATGCACAGTGCAAAAGAACACAGCACCAGTGGTTAAACAGCGTAAAGGATTATGCAAATATAATATACACAGTTTCTGCACAATCCAATGACAGGTTCATTTGTCTGTATGATTGAAAGCTGGCAGTATCAGTCAACCAGTGGTGCAGCAGCAAGAGTGATGCCTGAGACACAGGTGCCTGGGTTCAAGAACAAGCCCTGGATGCTGGAAGGCCGGTGGGGGGAGCATGGCAAAGCATCTACAGAGTGCCCTCTTCCTCCTTGAATGTGTGGATGACTGTTCTTTGCTGCACAAGTGCAACCTGGGGGTGCCCAGGAGGCTCGGACCAGATAGGGACATCAGTGGGGAGAAGACACAGTGCCTTTGCAGTGTGTGTGCCCATTGCATATGTGCATCCCATTTTCACAGCCAAGCATCTCAGGGTGGGGGGGAACAGAAATCTCCCACAATGGCAGGATAATGTGGGCATGCTTGGGCTCTGCCTCATCTACCAAGCATGAATAAGCTCCATGACCACTGAATTCTGAGAAGACCAGAGGGGGAAGCTTGCCCCTCTCCCCACTGCCCTACAATGGAAGGGTTCCCCAAGGGTCAGATAAAGGGGGAGCTGCCTGAGGTCTTTGACAGTGATGGAGCTGGGTAGTAGCCGACCAGCTAGGGGTCAAAGTGGGACAAGTAGGAGCAGAAAGGCTAATTCAAAAAAGAAAGCTTGCAATATCAGAGGGTGTCTCAAAAGATATTCAAAACAGGGAGGGAGTCAGCAGATCCAATCTGTACAGGGATGAGCCCAATCTCCAGCAGATATTACCAGGAAGGAGGCACCCACAACATCCCCCACCACCCAAACCTCAGCTTTCTAGTGGGTATCTAGGGAGTCAGGAGCTCAATGAGGTATCAGGGCACAGTTCATTCTGGGCTTCATGTATTAATAAATCTCATTCCTTCCTGATGACGCCATATGGCGTCATAAAAAAACATACCTCTTTTTCCTGATGACGCCATATGGCATCCTAAATCGTGTGCTGATGACGCCGATTGGCGTCCATATCTTTCCCTTGGTACAGCTCAAGCATTTGTTTACATTTGATGAATTGAGTTGTACCAGCTAATAGGGGACATCATACCCTTACTGATTTTACCTAATATAATATGCGTTCCCATTGGCTATTTTTGAGAAAACAAGCCTTAATACATAAATAAATAAATTTACTATTTTTTGCATGTGCTGTGAAAAATGTATTATGTTGATTCAGCCATTAGTTTGTACTATAACAACAAATCATCTTGTTTTAGTGTAACATGTTAAGCTGATCAGGTTGACACTATAATTAATTTCATAACTTATATTTTTTTATTCGAGCAATCCGATTGGTTGTCACCACTTTGGTGTATTTTTTTGTCTTTTGGGGTATTTTTCTACAATAACATGTTGTCACTGATATCGATTGTTATAACTATTAGTCCATTTATACCACTAAGTGACCTGAATATGTCTGTATTTAAAAACCGAGCTCTGTGATTGGTCAGATTTTCTGACATAATCAATTCTGAATTTAATTGGTATAAAGGGATTGTCTTAGATGCAGCACCATCCCCCTAATGAAGCCTTAGTTGTTGAAGCACCAGGGAACCTGCACACAGATCTTTTGTTGTGCCTTCCACTATTCTATTCAATGTGTGTGCTGAAACGTTAGACTAAATCCTTATTTAGCATTCAAGCAAGGACTCGTATTTTTTTTTACAACTGTCACTGAAGGGAAAGTGGCTCTCCGGGCTCTGGAGTGTACAGTGATTTTTTTTTTTTTTTGGATGTTTCAGTTAGGGGTTGCAGCCCTCATCTGCACCACTAGCTCTGTAGTGCATCACCATTTGGTCATATTGATCCTCACTGTTGCCATGCTTGCTCTATGCTTATTGTACACGTCACTATTTGCATTAACCAGTCAGAGCACACACTGGTGCAGGAAAAGCATGGTGACTAGAAACTTAGATTCAAGATGGAGGTGCTGCTCTTATCCTAAAATACTCACTTCATTTTGGTGCCAAAACCTTGATTTGTAATCTGTATTTACCTTATTGTTTTTATTTTTATTTATGATAAATGTTTACATAGTTGTTACTTTGTTCATTTTGAGATAATTTCTGGTCATCCTGTGTGATCACATCTTATGGATCCGGCTGGCATTCCTGATGGGAGAGACTGTTTTTTGTGCATGTACTAGATGAGGTCGCATAAATTCAGCACATTTTATTGTTTTTTAGAGAGTTTATGTTCGGATTACAGCTATGTTAAGATCTATGTGGCATGTTGCTCCCTGCGTTATGGACGATAAGTGGGTTAGGGTCAGTAGCATGTTTGTCTCATGCTCTGCACTTGAGTTTTCTCCCTAATACACAGTTGCTGATTGTTTAAAATGAAAAAAAAATAATGGTGTTGCCTTCAACTTATCTGGCATCAGTCCAGCCCCAATCTCTGATGCATTGTAAAGGCCAAATCAGTTTTGAATCCCTCCACAATCACTGGTGTTGTTCATCGACTCATATGACGTCAGTCCAGATTCAACCTCTGATGCACTGTAAAGTGTTCTTCAGGTTAAAATCCCTCCACAGCCACTTGTAAGATCTAGCTCCTTACCATGCATCAGTCGAGCCCCAAACTGTAGTGAACAGTGAAGTGCATTTCAGGTTCAGATCCCTCCCCAGCTGATGGTGTTGTCCATCGACTTACCATGTATCAGTCCAAACCAATCCCATAATGCACTGGGAAGTGCATTTCATGTTCAAAACCCTCCACATCCACTGGTGTAGTCCATCAATTCATATGACATCAGTTCAGCCCCAATCTGTGATGCACTGTAAAGTATTCTTCAGGTTCAAATCCCTCCACAGCTACTTGTAAGATCTGTCTCCTTATCATGTGTCAGTTGAGCCCCAAACTGTAGTGAACAGTGAAGTGCATTTCAGGTTCAGATCCCTCCACAGCCAGTGGTGTTGTCCATTGACTGATCTGGTGTCAGTCCAGCCCCAACCTCTACTGCACTATAAAGTGCTGTCCAGGTTCAAATCCTACCAGAGTCACTGATTTAGGCCATTTGTTCATCAGACTTCAGCCCAACCTTTATCTCTGACACTCTGTGATGTGCATTACTGATATGGATCCCTCCTCAGTCACCATGGTGTAGTCCATTGTGCACACCAAGATTCATTCCAACACTACCCTCAGATGCACTGTAATGCTCTATTCAAGTTCAAATCACTCCACAACCACTTTAGTCCCTTGTGCTCATAATGCTTCAGACCATCCCTTACCTCTGATGCACTGTGATGTGATCAGTGCCAGTCTATGAATTATACAGTCCATTCAAATGAAACATAGCACACAGTACACATGTGCACCAATGAGCATCACTCCATGGTGCAGGCATACCCACACTCCTTCCCACCCACACAGTGCGCCATACTGAATGTTGCAACATATCACAAGTGTATGCAGGCAAACCATGTTACACAGCACATAGTACACAACCTTTACAGGTGCCCATATCATCACCCTGTATGTGTACCCACAATGTTTCTGCATGGCATATGAACACCATTACTAGGTGCAGGCAGCCTCACCTGCTTCCCTACAACTGAGTATACCCCAAGGACAGGTGCCAATTCATGACACAAAATGACTGCAGTGCCTATGAGCATCATTCCTTGGTACAGACACACCCACCCCTTTCCCCATGACACAGTATACCCCAAATTACCAGTGCCTTTTCAGCAATTTCATTATCCTATACGTATATCCATAATGTATCTAAAGTGTATATTAACACCATTATTACATGCATACAACCCCTCTCATTTCCCCAGAACATAAGAAGTGCATCTGAGCTTGTATTATGAATGCAGGACCCGCCCCCAGCACTAACACACAGTGCTCCATCATACAGTCATTCCTCACCTTAAACCATCCCATAATACAACCCCCAAAATAAACTAAGCCAGGAAATTAAATAATACACAGATTTATGTAACATGACATTTACTGAAAGACTGTGAACCTTTACATGAACATCATGCTTCATTTACAGTGTGATAAAGCAAACAGCACAAATAAAATACAGTTTCCTATACTTATTATGGGATTTTATTACAAAAATAAAATAAAAGTGTTTATTTCAATGAAATTACACATTTTAACTACAGCAAATATGCAATTAATCATAGAGAGACCTCCAGCACTAACAAATGTATCCATTTCCTGTGTCAGCTCACTGACCTACACTGGAAGTGTTCTTCCTATTTACATCACTTGACCTCACAAAGCACTTCCTTCCTGCATCACTTCCTGATATATCCTTCTAAGGTAATGTGTAAATATGTTCTTACTAAACTAGGGGAAAAACAAAAAAATTGATAATCAGATTCATAAACTAAAATCAGTGGGTAAGAAGAATTAAACACTGCAAAAATTCCAACTAGTGGAGTGGAACAAAAAACTCAAACTGTAATAACAAGAGATTCAGTTATTGATTTCTGACTAAAAAAATGGTAAAAAACTTGCAAAATTTATATTTAGACAATGACAGATGTTTATTGTATATTTTTAACAATTTTATAGAAATTTAATATTTTTGCATGACTAACTAAACAGAGCATAATTATATTAGATAAAATCATCAGAATTTATTAAAATATGGAAACATCCTTACACAACATTAAATCCAGTTAAATAGATATTACCAAACCTCACTCATTTTCAAAAACTTTTTGTCCTGAAAAACTTTTCTTTTTACAGTTTTAAAATTGGTTGTATGTTTTTTAAGATATGTAGGTTTAAGCACAGTGTGTTTGTATGAATGCTGCAGATCTAAAACCCCTTCAGGCACACAGGTGTTCTAGCAGCAAGCAGAGAGTACCTGAACATTCTAAGTGACAATAGGATAGAATGAGTTTTAATAACACCTTGTACTCCATGCACCAGCTAAACAGCAACCAACCCAGAACTAGAGATGGGTGAACTGGCTCCAATTCGCTCTGCGAAGTGAATTGGGAAGCGAAAGCAAATTCGCAGAGTGCTCCATGAGAGTGAAGCAGGTACTTTGAGTTATAAGGTAACGCTAAGTCCATTGAGAATAATGACTTCAAATTACTCCACCTTCCCAAACCACTACTCCACCAATTCTTAAGGCGAAGTACATTGAAAACAATGTACTTTGCCTTGTTTTTAAGCTCCAAAGGCGAATTTTGCAGTGATTCATGGGACTTCAGGTCACATGGGCTCTAGATTGTTCTGCACAGCCTCAGTGCGGGGTAGGGTGTGTGGGAAGCTATAGGAGACAGTCTGCTCTGAGAGCTCTTTGCAATTCATGTCTTCTAAAAACTGTTAAAGACGCCTTTTTGAGTCATTTATTTTGCTGAAACTTTAGTTCATCGATTGTAGGAAACTCTCCTGTGCTCATGTCATCGAGCGTTTGTTGTTTGTGTGTGGATTTTGAATGTTAATGTACAGCATTCAGTCTGTGTACTGACAGACAGTGGAAGTGTGCTTTGGGGGAGGGGCGTATCTGTGGTATAGGTAGATTAAATTGGAGAAAAAGACAGTTCTTTCTGTTTTGGTGATATTTTTCTTGTATAACTGTGTTAATGTACACACAGTAATATTTTCAATAATTCTTGCCATTTTTTTGCTGATTGTTGTGGTGCAGCAGTGTATAATTTTAGTTTGTTTAAAATATGTGGTTATATTACTGAAGTTTTCGATTTCCTATGCATTACTTAGCTATGCTGTGCGAACTGCACTGGCTTTCTATACGGTGGTGGATCACCTTTAAAGTAATTTTATTGACTTTCAAAGCCCTTCATGATCAGGGTCTGACCTATCTGAAAGAACTTCTGGTGTCTTACTGCCCTGGCCATTCGCTCCGTTCGGCCGACGAGGGGTTGTTAGAGATTCCCAAGAGTGAGTTTAAAATCTTCTGGCAGCAGAGCATTTTCTCATGCTGCACCCACTCTTTGGAATTCTCTACCACGCCGGTTACGGGAGTGCACCTCCGTGGAGGTATTTAAGAAGAATCTGAAAACTTATTTATGGCAAATGGCCTTTCTGGATGATTAGGTTAATTTTATTGTGCTATGGTTCTACATTATAACTTATTACTTGATTTTAATATCTGATGTTATTATGACATGATTTTATCTATATATATTATTGATTTGTATTTGAAATTATGGTTTTAATATGTTCAGCGCCTTGATACGTTGAAAGGCGCTTTATAAATAAAATTATTATTATTATTATTATTATGTGTGTGGTATTTGTGTGATGTGTGTCATCAAATCAGACATCTTTTATTGTGCCACATAATAATTTCAGCAATGTGAACCTGCTATCCACTGCAGCTGTGTGATTTTTGTACTTCTTTGTGGTATGTTTACTGGTACTAGTTCTAGTGACTGTTATTGCAGCAGTGCAGCACACTGCCCCCCTCCTCCCCCTGCATCCCACCCCCACCGGCAAAGGTATTCTTTCCCAGATTTGAATGTCTGATGGTGAGCACTGGTTAGGTGCTTGTGCCTTTGCATCTGCATCTCTTCAGTGTGCAGCGCAATCTTAATCTGTCTGTGCATTTGCATCTCTTTAGGCTCAATCTCTGTCTGTAACTGAAGTCACAGTTGTTTCTTTGGCTTCCCTTCAGAGTACTGGACTGGTGTGGTGCACAATTCTACATGGACATTGTACTCATTAATATGCGTTTTTAAGTCAGGACCATCTTCACGAGTCACTCATGATACAAATCATGTTCTTCATCATCACGGTCACAAATGCAGTCACAAATCATGATTCCCGATCACGTCATGAATCACTACATTCATTTCTTTACTAGTTACTTGGATGTATTGTAAGCCTGTTTTGTAGTATCTCTCCAGGCTTCACCACCCCACCATTGTACTCATTAATACATGTTTTTAAGTTGGGGAGTTTTGTGCTACAGCTCATCGGGGAAGTACAGCTGTAGGCATTCGTGTTCCCAATACAGTTCCATATTGGTTATCTCACACCATGAACACCAAATCACGTTCTTCATCGTTACGGTCATAAATGCAGTCACAAATCACAATCACATCACGAATCACAACATTAATTTTTTTGCTAGTTACTTGGATGTATTGTAAGCCTGTTTTGTAGTATCTCTCCAGGCTTCACCACCCCATCACTGTACTCATTAGAGTTTTTTAAATTGGGGAGTTTTATGATACAGGTTCAGTTCATCAGGGAAATATAGCCCCAGGCATTTGCATACCTGCCTGTACAGCATGTGAGTTACAGTACTGTAAGTAGTAGTAGGCGAAGTGGCCCCAATTTGCTCCACGAAGTGATTCACAGTGTAACGCGGAATCTGCAGAGTACTCCACAATGTGAAGCGGAGTACTTTGCTTCATAATGAGGAACACGAAGTCCATTGAAACCAATGACTTTGCGTTATTCTGTCTTCCCCAAACCACTTCTCCACCAATTTTAAGGCAAAGTACATTGAAATCAATGTAATTCACCTCACTTTGCCTTGTAATTGCACTCCAAATGAAATTCTGCAGTTATTCATGGGATTGCAGGTCACATTGGCTCTAGATTGTTCTGCACAGCCTTAGTTCTGGCCTGGGTAGTGTGTGTGTAGTGGTAGCTGGAGACAGTTTGCTTTCAGAGCTCTGCGATTCAAAACCTCCAAAAGCTGTTTAAAATGCCTTTTTGAGTAATTTCTTTTTTGCTCAAAATTTAGTACATCGATTGTAGGAAACCCTTCTGTGCTCATATCTTTGAGTGTTTATTGTTGTGTGTGGACTTTGAACGTTAATTTAGAACAGTCAGTGTGTGTACTGTGAAGTGTGCTTTGGGGGAGGGGTGTATTTGTGGTGTAGGTACATTAACTGGGAAAAAAAGGCAGTCTTTCTGTTTTGGTTATATTTTTCTTGTCTAACTGTGTTAATGTAAACAGCAATATTTTCAGTAATTCTTGACATTTTTTTGCTCTTTGTTGTGGTGCAGCAGTGTATAATTTGTCTGTTTAAAACATTTGGTTATATTACTAAAGGTTTTCAATTTGCTATGCATTACTTGTAGTATGTGTGTGAGTGTGTGTGTGATGCGTGGCATTAAATCAGACACCTTTTATTGTGCCACAGAGTAATTGCAGTATTGCAGCAGTGTAAACTTGCTATCCACCGTACCTGCATGAATTGTTTATACTGCTTTGTGGTATCTTTACTGGTAGTGGATTGTTACTGCCATGCTCTAATCCCCCAACTGGCAAAATGTATTCCTTTCCAGATTTAGATTTATGACTTGTGAGAACTGGTTAGGTGGTGTTGTGCCTTTTCGTATGCATCCCTTGTGTGTGCAGCGCAATCTTAATCTGTCTGTGCATTTGCAGTGCACCGTTAATTCTGGGAGACTGCATTTCTTGTTACACTCTCATTTCGCTTCGTCAGCACTGGGGAATTTTCCGGACACAAGACAGTAGCATCTTGTCAGCACTGGTGAATTTTCTGGACACAAGACAGTAGCATTTTGGGGATGCATATTCATTCTGGTGACTTTGTGTGTGACCACTGCGCACATGACTGAGTGCGCCATTAATTCTGGGAGACTTTGCATTTCTTGTTATGCTCTCATTTCACTTCGTCAGCACTGGGGAGTTTTCTGGACACAAGACAATAGCACTTTGGGGATGCACATTAATTCTGGTGACTGTGTGGGTGGGGTGCTGCCAATATTGTTGTCATTCTGCCTTACTTCACGTTTAAGGCAGAATGACACGTGAAGTAATAATAACAAGGCAAAGTGAGCCTTTCCTATGGGGCACTCCATGTAGCAAAGTGCCAATGCAAAGTGGCCACTTCACGTTCACTTCGACAGCGGATTTTAAATTCACTGTATCTCTACCCAGAACCTGCTGCAATGGAGTTATATGATCTGACCTCCATGTCAGAGATCAGAATTCTCACTGTTGCATTCTTACCCAGCTGCAGACAATGCAATTCACAACCAGGTAAGCCATTACAGAGCACACTGCAGTTGTCAGGTAGTGGGAAGATGAAAACTTGCACCAGCTTGTGGAGATCTGCTGAATAATGTAGGGGGTGGAGCCTGGCAATGTTCTTAAAGATGAGATGATAAAAGCAATTCTTCACCACAGAAGACACTTGAAGGACAGATGTTAACTGTCTGTCAAGAACTACTCCCAGACTACTAAATAATGCTGGAAGCAGTTAGTCACTCACATACCAATATTATCACATAAACGGTTGTTGTGGCTCTGATGACAGCTTGTTTATTCAGCAGATCTACTTTCTAGCAGAGTAGTAATTCACTCGAATTTTGACAAGACAAGCAAGTCATCTGGTCACCACTGGGCAAAGTGGCTTTTAAGTTCCTCAGATACCCCCAGCTCCAACCACCACTATCACTTGCCAGATGTTTCAGCACTGGGGATATTGCCTCACGGCATTGCTAAAGTCTAGATCCAGATAATCCTGATATCATGGTGTTTCTCAAATGCAGCTTACCATGAATCAGCTTTAAATATCCATGCAATTATTCACACATCCAACAAGTGACAGCTACTACTATTCCTTCACCTAGACCTCCTGGTGGCAAGTCTCCCTAGACTACCACAGTCCAGCTCACCACTTCCAGCCACAGTAGCAGCAAAACGACTACTCAGACACACATCACCAGCACAAGTTCTCTTCCTGATGCTATTATTATGATGATTTTGAAAGTGACATCACCAACAAGCTCAGTATGATCACGTACAGTATGTCAGTGACACAGAGCAGTGATCAGTTAAGTATGACCTGTCACTCCACCACACACACATTGGATGAGATGGTGATGGAGTGAGAAATCAATCATGCACAGGTGCAGTATACACAGTTCTCTAGTCTAATCTCATGCAGTTAGTTGTTACAACCTTCACTGCCAGCACCAATGATTGGGACCTATACACGACGCCAGCGCGGCATGTGTAGGACGCGGCTGAGCAGCGCAGGCATGCATACATGCTATGTACTTGCATGTAACCCATCAGTGGCATACATGATGTGCATGCAAGACTCCATATAGGGCCCCAGCATGGAGCTACAGGTGCCATCTGCGTGCTGTGTATGCGGAGGCATGACTGTGTAGCAGGAACATACAGACATGCTGCAAGCATGCACTAATGTGCATAAGGCACCCATACACTATCTGCAGGGCGTCCACACAGATGTGAGCTGCAGGGCCACTGTAAGTGGGTGTATAAGTGTGGGACACTGCCAACAACTGCAACAGTGGGCACAATACGGGCCACAGAGCCACCAGCAAAGGCACCACTCATCGTTGGTGTGCTGCCGATGCCCACGTTATGACCATGCAGCATCAGGGGCACTACAGCCACCCAATCACCACATGTGCTGCCCATGACATGCCCCCTCAGGTGGATCCCGTGTGCAAACACCACTGACAGGTATGTATGTGGCACACACACAGTGCCACTGTCTGGCACATAGAAACATAGAATTTTATGTCAGATAAGGACTGCTTGGCCCACTTAGTCTGCCCATTTCCCTACCTAATGGATAAGCTGCTGATCCTAGCTAACCAACAGCCTACTTCCTCCTACCCCCACTAGAATTGCCTTATGTCTGTCCCATGCATTCTTGAATTCCCCTACTGTTTTTGACTCTACGACCTCCTCAGGAAGGCCGTTCCATACATCTACAACCCTCTCTGTGAAGAAATATTTCCTCACATTACCTCTGAGCCATTCCCCCCCCATCTTCAAATTGTACCTCCTTGTTCTTACACATCACTTTTTCTGAAAGATGCTACCCTCTTGGGCTTTGTTGATTCCCTTGAAGTATTTGAAAGTTTCTATCATGTCCCCCCCCCTTTCCTCGAAGCTATACATCTTAAGCTCCCTTAGTCTTTCTTCATATGTCTTCAGGTGCAGACCCTGCACCATTTTGGTTGCCCTCCTCTGGACAGCTTCCACCCTCTCTATGTCTTTGCAGAGGTGGGGTCTCCAGAACACAGTACTCCAGATGTGGTCTTACCAACTGTCTGTACAGAGGGATAACAACTTCCTGTTTTCTACTAGTGATACCTCTCCCTATGTATCCCAGTATCCCCCCAGCCCTCCTTACTGCCTTCTCACATTGCTGGCCCACTTTTAGGTCATCTGATATGACTACTCCAGGTCCCTTTTCATTTTTGTTGTTGTCACTATCTCAACCCCTATTGTGTACTCTTCCCCTGGGTTTTTGTTTCCCAGGTGCATTATTGTGTACTTCTTTGCCTTAAATCTAAGCTGACATACATTTGACCATTCCTCCAACCTTGCCAAGTCCCTTTTCATCCTTTCCACCCCACTTTGCATAACAACCCTGTTGCAGATCTTTGTGTCATCTGCAAAGAGGCATACTTTTCCTTCCAGTCCTTCTGCAATGTCACTTATAAAGACATTAAAAAGGACTGGCCCCAGTACTGAATCCTGTGGCATCCCACTAGTAACCCCCCCTTTCTTCACTGTGGCCTTCATTTACTATTACCCGCTGTGTCCTGTTGTCCAGCCTGTGTTTTACCCAGGCTACCACTCTGGGACCCACTCCCAGGCTGGCTAGTTTGTTTATTAATCATTTGTGCGGGACTGTGTCAAATGCCTTGCTAAAGTCTAGGTAGGCCATGTCCATAGCTCCTCCATGGTCTATTACTTTGGTCACCCAGTCAAAGAAATCAATTAGATTTGTCTGAAATGACCTTCCTGCTGTGAATCCAAGCTGCCTTGGATCCTATGCCCCACTGGCCTCTAGTTACTCAACAATTCTTTCCTCCAGAAGTGATTCCATAATTTTCCCTACCACTGAGGTCAAACTGACAGGTCTGTAGTTTCCTGCCTCTGTCTTGCTCCCACTTTTGTGAAGGGGAATCACATCCACCCTCCTCCGGTCCTTAGGTACCACACCATCCTCCCATGATTTATTAAAAAGGGTAGTCAGTGGTGTTACTAGTACTTCCCTTAGTTCTTTTAGAATTCTGGGGTGAATTCCATCAGGCCCCATTGCTTTATCCACCTTCAGTTGTAAGAGTTCTTTCAGAACACTTTCTTCTGTGAAAGGAGTAATACCCCTATCCAGAGTGCTTCTATTGACTGGATTAGGTATCTTCCCCTGCTTTTCCATTGTGAATACTGAGCAGAAGTATTCGTTCAGTATCTCTGCTTTTTCACTGTCGCTCTCTGCCCAACCACCTTCCTCTTTATTCAGCCTCATTATCACTGCCTTAATCTTTATTTGCTCTCTAATGTACCTATAAAAGGTTTTATAGCCCTTTTTAACTGAGTTGGCTATCTTTTCCTCAGTTTGGGCTTTTGCTATTCTGACTGCCTTCCCAACTTTCTTCTGCTTTAACTGGTACAGTTCTCTGTCCTGCTCCTTCTATGTTCCCTTATACTTCCTGAATGCTATCTTTTTCTCCCTTACCTTCCCCGCCACTTCTTTTGAGAACCATAGTGTTTTTTCTTTCATTTTGATTTATTTGCTTCACACAAAGGCTTGTTGCCTCTGTGATGGCTGCTTTGATGTTTCCCCATTGTTGTTCCGCCCCACCTTCTTGCCTGTTTGCTAGTGCTTTTCTGAGGCACTCTCCCATTTTGACAAAATCAGCCCTCCTGAAGTCCAGTACCTTCACTTTTGTATGGCTTGACTCTACAGCTAAGTTTATCATGAACCACACTGTTTAGTGGTCGCTTGTTCCCAGATGGCTTCCCACTTCAAGATCGGAGATCCTCTTTCCGTCCCCATTTGAGAGTGCCAGGTCTAGGATTGCTCTCTCCTGAGTGGGTTCCAAAACTAGCTGTCTGAGGCATGCCCCCTGTAGGGCATCAAGAATGGCCCTGCTCTTGGATGTGGCTGCAGCAAAGGCACTCCAGTTAACATCTGGCATATTCAGGTCCCCCATCAGCAATATCTCCCCTTTCTCTGCCATCCCAAGGATGCCTTCTACCATTTCCTTGTTCATTTCCTCCCCCTGAGACGGGGGTCTGTATACAACCCCTGTGCAGATTGTGGTGCCATTTCCAGTCTCCAGGGTGACCTACAGTGCCTCCTCTCCTCCCTGTTTACCCTTTAGTTCTGTTGCTTTGATCCCTTCCCTTACATAGAGAGCTACTCCTCCTCCTCCTCCTCCTCCTCCTCCTCCTCTTCTTCCCTCCCTGTCCCTCCTGTAGATTGTGTACTGATGTATGTTGACATCCCAGTCATGGTTCTCTGTGTACTATGTTTCTGAACTGCCACAATATCCAGGCATCCCTCTTCCATCAAGGCCACCATTTCGGGGAGCTTTTTACCTAGACTATGGGCATTGGTACTCATTACCCTCCATTTTTTATGGCTTTATTTATTTTTACCCCATCCCTCTCCTTACTGCATTTGTCTTTTTCTCCATTTGCCCCTGCCCTTCTCCTTATCGACTGCTCTATCTTGGTGTTTACCTCATTAACTATTCTGATTTTTGGGGGGCTAGGATTTCCCTTCTTTTCAGTGCCTCCCCCTTGGCTAGTTTAAATGCCTGCCAATGAAGCATTTAAACCTTTCACCTAGGATCCTCATTCCCCTCCTGGATAGATGCAGACCATCGCACCTGTATAGGCCTGCATCCCTCCAGGTGGAGCCCCAGTTCCCAATGAAGCCAAATCCCTGAGCTCTGCACCAGTTTTTCAACCAGTCATTGAATCCCATTGTGTGGAGTACCCTAGCCTCATCCTTGCCATAGACAGGTAACAAGTGGTGTGCCTGAACTGTGTCACCACGGCAGGCTTCAGCAGCCTTGCACAAACACTGCCAGGGTATGGGGCCAGGTGTACACCCTATGGGGTGTGCACACACCGCACACCAGAGGACCACCAGATGCAAGCCTGAAAGGCGGCCACAGACAGACCAGGCCCCCCCCCAACAGAACCCCCTAAACATGGACTCCACCCCTGGCAAGACAGGACAGGACCATGACTCCCTGACACACACACACACACACACACACACACACACACAAAACAGTGACCACACTCTGAAGTACATAATAAATACTTTAATACTGAAACAGCCAACAGGCTGACAGGCAGCCATGAAGTGCATACACATGACATGTCACCAACAATATGCTCACATAACTGTACTTCAGGGCAAATGCCCACCCCTGCCCATCCCACCACCACTCACAGGATGCTGTCGATGTCCCTGTGTCCCAAACCTGGGTTGGCATGTCTTCACCACCAACACACTCCCCCATGACCTCTTCTGCCAGGACCTCTCCTCTCCTCTCCGCTGCTGGTATCCTCCTCCTTGGTATCTTCCCGTGGCCACTCCACCTGCCTCAGCACCAGTTGCTGCACTGGTGCCCTGTAGCACCATGGAGAGAAAGGGAACAGTTAGGATACTGTGCCTGGGCATGCACCACACACACACACACACACACACACATATGCACACACACCCTGGGCCACAGCGTGGTGTGAGCCACACTTGGGCCCCCCCACCCTTGCAGGCCACCATGAAAGAGGTCTGTCTGGACCTGTGTCAGGCCAGGCAGACATGAGCTGCACCACCCATGCTGTCCCGCTGCACTCGCTGTGGGCACGGCCCATGACTGGCCACACACCGAGACAGGCAGATGGTAGTGGAGGCCTCAGCAACAGACATCCTCCCAACACTCGTTGGTGCAAGGCACATGCCAGACACTTATCCTGGATGGCACAGTGAGCCACCACAGTGTATGTGGCTCGGCGTCTCTGAACTCCGCCTCATAATGTGGCTCGCGCGTTCCTCTCTGTCCACCAGAAGTACTGGGGCATTGGCCTCCTCCACCTCCACCTGTACAGCCCCCATGGGTGCACCACCATTACGTTGGCCCCATCCTGCTGCTCCACTCACTTCAGGTCCAGCAGGGTTGGCATGCCCGACTCATCCTGTATGGGGAATGTGAGGGGGGGAGACAAGAGGAAAGCATACGTTAATTCACAGTGGCTGGCAGACAGATCCCCACCAAACACACACACATACACACAAGCCCAGTAACGGGTACTCACTGGCTCATGGACCTGCACACACCACAGGATCCTGTAGCTGCCGCTATCGCTATACTCCTCCCCGGAGACACACCACAATTGCTGCGGATACCACTCCATGCTGCACCTCAGAATGCCACAGGTGTGACTGCTATTCAGGGTCTGAGTCGCACAACACACTGTGCACATGCCATGCGGTCCTTAACATGCCACCTGCCATGGCATGGCTGGCCACATGCGTCATGTGACACCCTCTTAAAGTGGCATGCTACCATGCACCGCCATAGAGGCATTCCGATGCTACTATGCATGGCACATACACATGTGCCAGACACATCTGCTGCCATCATGCCCAACAATTTACATGCCCCCACCACACCGACAGCTGGCATGTGTTGGGGGTGTATCCTCGCTGCTACTACCTACACTGGGACAACAGTGTGTGTTGTGGGGGTGTTGTCTGCTGGGACTGGCCATTCTGTTGTTCATGCAGTTGTGGGCCTGCATATGTTGCCCTTGCATTGTCGTGCTGTACATGATGATGGTTGTACTGCACATTGTATGGAACATGTGACATATCCCCAGTGTGCGTTGCACACCCATCATCACCACAGTCTGTCCACAGCATGGCTGCACAATGCCATGCGGCACCCGCTGTCAGCATGCCACACTGCAAGTGGCACCACGCAGTGCACATGGCACTGCGCATGTTCACATCATGCCGCATACCAGACGCACAGGACTGATGACTCCTTTCAGGCATGCAGCTCCATTGCCAGGGCGTATGATGTACGATGGTGGAATGTGCCCTGGATTACTCTTCAACCTGTATCTGCAAAATGCAGTGCATGCTAGGGCCAGGTGTCAGTGGCCACAGGAGCGTGTGTTCTGGCCACGCATGTTCAGCAAAGGGCTCTGGGACAGAGCATTTCCACCTGCCATTGGCCATGACTAAACAGCTATGTGACCTTGTCCACAGCCATGTTGCTCCAGGGACATGTCGCTCCAGGCCCATGACCACTGAGACCAAGGTCATGTGCACCCTGGCCTACTATGCATCTGGATCATTCCAGAAAGTTGCAGAGGATGGCATCGGCGTCAGCCAGTCATTGGTGTTACGTGCATTGGCACAAGTCACCGACACACTGCTGGCACACACCAGGGATCACATACGCCTCCCACAGATGGATGTGGAGGTCCATGCCACAAAGCAGGTGTTCTACACCCTGCATGGAATGCCGAACATCATCGGTGTGGTGGATGGCACACACATTGCCATCCTCTCACCCACTGAGGAGGCCTGTCTGAACAGGAAGGTGTTCCACAGTATGAACTGCCAGGTGGTGTGTGATGCCTCCGGCGTAGTCACAGATGTCTGTATGAAATACCCATGGTTGTGCCATGATGCCTACATCCTAGATGCCACTGGGCTGGGTGCTGGGCTCCATTCTGGATGGCTGGATGGCTGTCTGTTGCGTAGGTGTGGTGTGCTTGGGGGGGAGGCCATGGCATTGGCATATGCTGACTGACATATCTCCTCATCCTTGCAGGTGACAGCGGCTATCCACTAAGGCCATACCTGATGATGCCCACCCTGGCACCAGCGACAGCTGCAGAGAAGGCTTACAACACGGCACACTGGCGGACCAGGTCCATCATGGAGACAAGCATCCGAATACCGAAGATGCATTTCTTATGTCTGGACCATATGGGGGGACCATCATGCTTTCGCCGAGCCACGCGTGCTGTATTTTTGCCATGTGCATGATGCTGCAAAACATGGCCATGTGTCGCAGGCTACTGCCACCAGACTACCATCCGCCGGATGTGCCACTGGGCCAACAATGCGATGATCACTGCCATGGTCAGGAAATGGCTGCGGGGCAGGTGGCCTGTGCCATGCCCATGAACAGGACATTCAGACGGTAGCCACACCTTGTGCCGGCAATGGCAATGGCCATCGTCTGTGACTGGGAGATGGGTGGACTGTTGGGGGGCCTAGTGGGGGTAGCCCTGCGATGGTGTGCAATGGTGTGGGGGACCCTGCAACAGTGTGCATTGGCCTGCTCCCATCTCTGTGGTGGTCTGCAATACCCTGCATGCACCCCATGATGACAATGGACTGAGGGCACACAGTGGCAGCGGTGCTATGGCGCTATGTGCACACACACCATGGATCATGGCTGGAATTTGATTACAGGGCACATGTGCCACTGTGAAGCTCCTGTACTATAGCAAGGTAGCCAGCTGGACAGAGGTCCACTGTCAATGTCGTTGTACCATCATGTCCATCCCTGCCAACATATGCCCCTGTGTCACCGCTGTGTGCCCCTATAACACCGCAGACTCTGTGTGTGTGTGTGTGTATATGTGTCTGTGTGTGTCTGTGTGTTGGTGTGTGCCAGCATCACACCCCTCCACTGTGCCCTTGCCCTGCTGTGCTTCCAGTTGTGTGCATCGCTTTGCAGGTAAGCCGTACAGTGATACGTGCAGTCTCAACGTGGGCCGATTCTCCCGGTGCCATGCAGGTCCCACAGCCCTCCTCTGCCTCAGCCCCAGCACCTGGTGCCCTGAGCCATTGGTGTTCCCATAGCCGTCTGTCAACACATCGGACGATGTCCCCACACCATGCATGTCTTACAGCTGGCTGCCCACTGTGGATGTCTTCTGGGTGTCACCGGCCACAGTGCCCTCTGTTGTCCTGTCATCATTGTCCATGTCATATGTGACAGTGGTGCTCTCAGTCTAGTGGTCTTCACATATAGGTGAACCTCCTGGTTCCAACATGCCACCAGCAGTGTACCTCTGCGCGCCTGCACCATGTTAGCCCATCAGGCCAGTGTTGGTGCACCATGGTGGCACTCTCCATGTGGTCATGATCTCCGCTGTCCACTTCTGCACATGGGCCACCCATGACATGTCACAGCCCATAGCATGGACCATGTCTGTGAGCTTTACGGGTACCTCCATGTGCTGATGCTGTGCCTCCAGCCTGTCTAGCTCCAGCTGGCACAGCTCATCATCCTGGGGGTCCAGGAGTACGTTGGTGCATGCCTGTCTGATGTGGCTGGTGGGTCTGTTGGATGGCCTCTTGTCACTGCTGTCTATGACCATGTGCCATGAAGTCTGCTCCACCATCCCATGAGGCAGTACATGCTGCCCACATGCAGGCAGTGTGTCACTGCTGTCATGGTCCTGCAACTGCTGGGTGATTTGCTCGTGCTGCTGGCAGGTTCATGCACCTTCATCCACGTCCACATCCACGTCATCCATCCATCCATCCATACATCCAGCTGCCACACTGTCCCCATCATTGGATTCGCAGGTGTGGCCCATGTCTTTGGCAGGTTCCTGCTGCACCTCCTCAGCTGCCTGTAATGGACATGTCGGTGGGGAGAGGAGGGGTTTGATTATTGTACTGCAGTGTGTCCCATGGTTGTGTGCCCACTGTGCATCACCATTAGTCACCTGTGCTGTCATCATCCTGCACGGGTTCATGCCATGAGTTGCCTGCTGTTTATGGCTGACCCCCTGCCATCATGCCTGCTGTGGGTCTGCCATCAATGGCATGCTCTGTTGGGACAAGGCATTACCATCAGTCCCTTCACCGTCCAGGTGCAACAGTGGGTGTGCGTGGTGTGTGTGTGTGCACAACTTACTGTACAGTGTGTCCATGTCCTCTGCCTCCCTGTGTATGCTGACGGCAGTAATGGTGTCTGCCACTGTGCATTCCCTGGGTGTCAGCTGGCTGTCTGGGGTAGGTGTCCCACCACCTGTGTTCCTCTGGGTGTGTGTTCCTGCAGCCACCTTCCACTTCACAGCCATGTATAGGTCCCTCCACTTGTGTTTGATTGCCATCAGGATATGGGCATCCTGCCTTGTGGCATTCACGGCAGCCTGGATGTCCAGCCAGATCTGTGCTTTCACCTCAGGGGGTGGAAAAGGACAGTGTACCATATAGCAGTGCTTGGTTAGCGCTGATCTCACTGACTATCACCATCACCTGTGCCCCCGTAAAGCTGGAGGACTGAGGCTGGTCTCTGCTGCCACTGTGGCCCAAGCCAGGGCCTGCCCTGCCACCTGCTGCTTGTTCCTGGGTGCCACTTGGCTGTGCATGCTCCATCTCTGCAGAGCTCCTTGGATCTGCTATACTCACTGTGCCTGCTTATGCTCCACATTTATTTCCACATGTGCGTTGGGGTGGCATCTTTGACCATGTATGGCGGGTTCACGGGGTGGGGCCACATAGCCTGGGCCTGCCTGTGTGGCCTACACACTACACTTTATGCTGTCTGTGGGCACGCCCACAGACAGTACGTGGATCACCTTGTGCATTCTGCACTGTTGGCTGGTCCTGCATGCCACACATGTCCACACCGCATGCACATTGGGTTTCCGTGCATCATCTAGGAATTTTATGAAAATTTTAATATCATTATTTCTCAAGAAAAAAGATGGCCACCTCATTTATGCATAAAAGAATATTGAGGACCTGAAGAGGGTAAAAATCCGGACGAAAATGCAAATGTGCAGTACACAGCATAGAAAGCATTCAGAAAACCCAAATCAACAGTTCTGCCAATATTTTTCATAACCATAGCAAAAAATTAACTTTTCTGGAATAACTTTTTTCATTGCACTGCTGCTTTAAGCTAAAATGGAGTAACTGATAGCAAACAGTATTTAAGGGAAGAAGATGAGAGGCAGAAGTATGATGATAAACAGAGTCACCATAATACAAGATGGAGAGAATGACTTACCCAATAATATGTTTGTGATCTGAGCTTTGCAGACGATGCCTGGCATGCTTTAAGCACCCCAGGCATTGACAAACTTTTGAGACTGTTTTGTCAATGTGTGCTTTAAAGATCAAGGAGGAATCAAAAATAAGACCATGGTATTTAAATTTGTTCACAAGCTTGAGGGGGTGGTTGTTTAAAGAGTAGCTTCATAGTAACCTAGTTGCCACCCCCACAAACATGTGATAGGTTACCTGGCCCAGAATTGCTGCATATTAATCATTCCTTTTAATTCTTCCATTATAAAAAGTTATTTCACTTGTAATTTTGTCCCCAGAGAAGACAGAAAGAACAGAGCCACTTCCCTAATCTGCAGCCACACCCCACACCGGCACACACACACCCTCTTGTGATGGCAAATGAATTCTGAGAAGTACTCTATTGAGTTGAATGGGAGTTATTATTTTATTGTTATTTACATTGCGATTTTAATAAATCAAAGCACTGATCGACCAACAGGTTAGTCGAGCGGTTAGTTTGATTTATTAAAATCACAATGCTAAATAGTAACAAAATGTATAAGAAAATAGCACCCATTCATCTCAATGGGGTGCGCACATGTAGCCTCCATTTTCTGACATCACAAAATGGGGCTGCATGTGCCAACATGGGGGCGTGTCCGCAGATTAGGGAAGTGGCTCCATTTTTTCTGTCTTCTCTGGGAACAAAATTACGAGTGAAAGAACTTTTTATAATGGAAGAATTAAAAGGAATGATTAATATCTTGCAACTCTGGGATAGGTAACCTATCCCATCTGTTTGTGGGGGTGGCTACTAGAAAGCTGTTCTTTAAGCAAATTGAGAAAGAGGAGTTTACAGCAGTCAAAGAATGCTGGGACCCAAACAGCATTACATGACTCTTCTTGCTATTTAAAAGTAGATTATCAGAGATACATTTTAAAATCTTGTCAAAGTTGCCCTGAAGAGTAGAAGCAATAGAAGATGGAGATGTGTGAGCGTAGAAAAGTACGGTGTTATCAGCATAAAGTCTGATGGAGCAACAATCCACACCGGAAGGTAAAGGATCTACAAAAAGATTAAATGGAATAGAACCAAGAATAAATCCCTGAAGAGTCCCTCTGGAAACAGAAAGAGAAAAAGAAAGGCACCCATTACAGGAAACAGATTGCGTTCTCCCATGTAGACAGGATGCAAGCAAAGTGATGTCATTTGGAGAAAAACCATAAAAAGATAGACAATTTAAGAGCAAAGAGTGATTAATCATGTCAAAAGCTTTTGACAGGTCTATGAAAACAGAACCCACAAAACACCCTTTGTCCAAAGTCCTAGAGACAGAATCATGAAACTCAGTCAGTGTTGTTTGGGTAGAGAATTGGGCCTAAAACTTGATTGAAATTAGAAAAAAACTGATAATTAACCAAGTATTTGGTAATGTGAGATAAAATGATTTTCTCTGTGAATTTAGAAATTTTGAAAAGCAAAGCAATTGGATGATAATTCTCTACCAAAGTTTTGTCCCCACCTTTGTGTAAAGGGATGACTAATTAGTATTTCCAACCTGAAGGAAAGGTTTGAGTACTAAGAGATAAGTTAAAAATAAAAGTTAAGGGAGGGGCCAAACAGTCAGTGCTGCATTTATGTATAACAAAGTTGTTGATTCCCTTGGCAGTGTCCTCTTTCAAGGAAGATAGCAAATAAAATACTTCATCAGTTTTTATAAACCTAAAATAAAGCCCAGGTCTTGAGAGAGGAAACATTGAAAGGAGGTTATAAGAAAAACCAACAGGGGAGAAGCCAGCCTTATTTAACAACATACCAGGAACCTCAGAAAAATGCATTAAACATAGCACAAACACCCTCCTTAGAGTAAGCTGTAGAACCACCATAAGAAATGTTTGAAGTGGGAGACTCTGAGGGACTCTTCCAAACAGAGTTTATCAAACACCAGCATTTCTTGGGATTATTCCAAACACTGGCTAAATTTGTTTTGAAAAAAGAGGATTTGGATTGCCTGATGATTGAAACACAATCATTTCTGAATTTTTGAAAAGTTCACCAGGAATCTGAAGTATCCATTTTTTTGACATTTTGATATAATTTATCCCAAAACTTTAATTGGGTAAGAATGAAAGGAGTAACCCAAGGAACATGTTTGGATTTAACTCTTTTTCAAGAAAAGGGGCATGTTGAGCACAGAGCAAATCAAATTGTTTAAAGAAATAGTTGCAGGTGGCACACACATTCAAGAAAGAAAACAGCTCCCCCAAGTTAACCTTAAAGAGGGACCCCCACCAAAAGTGCTACTTTGCAGAATTAAAATAAGCATATCCACAATAAATCTCATACCAAAAATGAAGTTTCTACGTTACTTCATTTTAAAATTATGAGCTATTTTGTAACCCTGATTTCACTACCTATTCAAAAAAGCCAGTTTCAGTGAAGAGCCACTAATGATGTCATCTCCTGAACTCACACTCTAGTCTTCCCCGTCAGCAACCTTATAGGACCTGCTTCTCCAAAGTTTAAGAAACTGTAGCTATAGTAACCTTTTTTTAAAAAAAATTGACATAGGATTGGCTGCAGTGCTTGAATTTCCAGAATGTTCAGATGCATGGCACTGAACTTTAGAACATGTCAGAAGGTTGTTTTGGAATGCAGCACTGAACCAAGGCATAGAATGTCAAGATGATGCACAATTTTAAAATGTTCAGGGGGGCATGCAATCTCAGAATGTGACAGGGATGTGCCATCTCAAAATGTGGTGGGGCAATCAGTCTCAGAATGTGACAGGGACATACATCGAGGAATGTGGTGGGGATTAGCGATTTTGGAATATAGTGGGGATGCATGCTGTCGGAATGTGGCAGGACACATTATTTATTCTTAAATTTCTTGTCCCTGCCACATTCGAGAATTGTACACACCCACCATATTTCATAATTGTGCATCACATTCCCATCACATTCCAACATTTTGTGTCACAGCCACATTCTAAAATTATGCATGCCTGCTACATTCTGATAATGCACATCCCTTCCCCATTCCCACATTGCGCATCCCTGCCACATTCTGAAATGGTGCATCCCCACCAAATTCCATAATTGCACATCCCCACCAAGTTGTGTTTCAATGCCACATTCCCAAATTGTCACTGCCATGTTCCCAAATTGTGCGCCACGCCACATTCCGAAATTATGTGTCACCACCACATTCCAAAATTGAGCATCACTGCTGCATTCTGAAAATGAGTGTCACCACCACATTCCAAAAATATGCATCACCACCATATTCTGATACTATGCGTCACTGCCACATTCTAAAATGGTGCATCACCACCACATTCCAAAATTGTACATCACAACCACATTCTGAAATTGTGTGTCACCACCACATTTTGAGACTGCGTCACCGCCACATTTCAAAATTGTGTGCCACTGTCACATTCCAAAATTGTGCTTCACCGCCACATTCCAAAACTGTGCATAACCCCCACATTCTGAAATTGTGCATCACTGCCACATTCCAAAATTGTGCATCACTGCCACATTCTGAACCTGTGTGTCACTGCTGCATTCAGAAATGGTGTCAATGCTTCATTCCAAAACTGTGTGTGTCTGCTGCATTCCAAAACTGTGCATCACCACTGTATTCCTAAATTGTGCATCATCGCCACATTCTGAAATTGTACATCACTGGTGCATTCCAAAATTGCTCATCACCACTGCATTCTGAAATTGTGTGTCACCACTGCATTCCAAAATTGTGCATCACTGCCACATTCCGAAATTGTGCATCATGACCACATTCTGAAATTGGGCATCATTGCCAGATTCTGAAATTGTGTGTCACTGCCACATTCTGAAATTATGTGTTCCAGCTGCTTTCTGGGACTGTGTCATTGCTGCATTCCACAGTTGCAACCTGGTGACATTTCAAAATCTCATACCTGAAGTATTTTAAAAACTGCACACCATTTTGTCATTCTAAAGCCACGTTTGCCATTGCATTCCACCCCCCATCCCCCACCCCGGGCACATTCTGAAGTACTGTACCTTGCATCTACACATTATGGAAGTGCATGTGCTGAAGCCCTTCCCCCCGTGTCAATTTTCCTTTTTCAGATGTTTACTACACCTGCAGTTTTAAGTAACATAGGAGAAATAAGTCATATAAGGTAGCTTTGCAGGGAGGACTAGGTTGTGAGTTCAGGAGATGACAGCACCAGCAGCTCTTTACTGAAACTGCCTTTTTTTGAACAGGCAATGAATTAAGGGTTACAAAATTACTAGTAACTTTTAAATAAAGTAATTTACAGATCTGATTTTTGGCATGAGGCTGATTGAGGATATGATGATCCAAATTCTGAAGTTATTGGTACCAAAAATGTTGGCATCAGTCCCTCTTTAAACAAGCCATGGTTAAAACCTTCCAAGCTTAAAATTCTAAAACTGTGACATTTAATGGTAGTATGGATGAATATGGGGGTTTGAGAAGTTTCCCATGCAGAAAATGATGGCATAGTCCCTAAATAAGTTTCCCTGGCAACCAGAAGAACTAATTGGGAGCTCAGAGGAAACAAAAATCAGGTCTAGAATAGTAGAAACCCAAGAATATAAGTCAAAGGTGTAGGATCTTTGCTTATCTGATTCAGAATAAGGAAAGCAAGGGAATGCTTCAGTCTGAGTCCCCTACTAGAGGGCCAGTTTGCATTGAAGCCACCCAGTAAAACTAAGTGCTGAAAATCACCCAAGGAGTACATCAGTGAACACAACTGAGAACATTTAACTGCTTTTAATTTGGAAGGGGCAGTATAAACTGCCAACTAAAATTTCTTGGCCATACAACATTACAAAGATAAAAACAGAATTAATCAAGCTACTGATGGTGTCTGATTGAAAAAGTAAGCAAGGAATGGAAGCACAAACAAAGCTACATCAACTGCATGTCTGTCAGATCTAAAAACTGTGTAGCCAGGGAGGTTAATGTCTGAATCTGGAATAGTGGAATCTAACCATGTTTCAGATAAAGCAAGGACCGAGAGATGGGAAGCAAGGGATCAGCTCACCAGGAGATCTCTTTTAGGGAGAGGGCTTTGAACACTTGAATGAAAAAAAAATTGGATTTTGTAGTAAGGGGCCAGGGTTGATTTCTATGCCACCGGCTACCAGCAGGAATAACAAAATAAACCAACAGCATATGGAAAAAAAACAGGGGACTTAAAGCCTTTTTTAGGCCAACATAGCCACCTTGGGTTTTTGGTAACAATGCTGAAAGAGCACTAATTAATACCTCTTGGTATGGAATAAATTGGATAGCCCACAGAAGAAATATTATACCATGGGGAAAGAAATGAAAAAGCATGCTTATTCCCATTCTGTTGGAACTTGGTAGGATAAGTATGAGTTAATGAAGAGATACCAAAATTAAGGATTCAATCAAAAAGGAACCACATGATTAAAAGGCTAGAGTTAAAATGAAAGTTTTAAATCCCGAATTTAATAATAAGCAGAGAGAACAGTGAGCTAACTAATTTAAGTGCAAAATAAAATGCACAAGCAGAAGATAAGCAACTAAAATGGCAACTATATCTAATATGTTGTGTAACAGACAAATAAGTAATCAATTTAAAAGCAGACTTAAATGTTGCAAGCCAGTAAAGAGCTTAGACGGCTGGAGAATAATTAGTATTGTGAGCAGCCCAGAAGTTGATAAACAATTGGGGAAGGTTGAGAACTGGTCCTCCAGCTCTCACCCAAAGAACAAAATAAACAGTTTCACCAGGAATCCAACTTACTGCTAATAAGTAGGACCCTGGATTAGTTCCAGTTACAACAAGTAGGTGCAGTTACTAACTGTGAAGTTACAGAGACAGTATGGATAAAATGAGGAATTTACAAGCTCTCACAAAATCAAATCCCTTTGTAGGCTGAACTAATTTGGGAGCTTCAGGTCCTCTCTTATTGTAGCAAACTCAGATAGCCTTCCCACGGCGTTCATGCAGCACAACCCGGTGGACCTCTCTCACCGGCCTCACTGACGCTCTGCTGGATCTTTATCCAGGCATGGGTTACAGTCAGCTGCACTGCATTACTCTCTAGCTTGTGACTTCCAGTGACAGGCTTGTAAACAGATAAAGCTGACAAACAAAGAAACTCCAATGTGGGCAGAACTTAGTGCAATTTTCTTTCCTGAGTGGCGCTCATGATGGAGGGCGGCGTGGGCTTTTGACGTAGTATAGTCCTGCCCTCTTGCTCCATTCCACAGCTGCTGTCTCACTCCCAAGCCCACTGCCTGTTGTGACAAACCCAGTAAGGAAGAGTTGAATTACTGGGAGGAACAAAGCAGTGATTTAACTTGCCGTCCCTTGGCTAGTACAGTGCTCTGGTGCTTAGAAGACTAGGGCTGCTGGAACATACATGCAATGCTGCTGGAGGGAAGTGCAGGCTTTGAAGTAGTATAGCCCCACTGCTGTACTCCATTCCACAGCTGCTGGCTCACCCCAGAGCCCCCTGCTTGCTGTGACAAACATGGTAAGAGGAGCTGAATTACTGGGAGGAACAAAGCAGTGATTTAACTTGCAGTCCCATGGCTAGTACAGTGCTCCGGTGCTTAGAAGACCAGAGCTGCTGGAACACACATGCAGTGCTACTGGAGGGCAGTGCAGGCTTTGAAGTAGCATAGCCCTGCTGTTGTGCTCCATTCCACAGCCGCTTGCTCATCCCTGATCCCCCTACCTGCTGTGACAAACCCCGTAAGAAGAGCTGAGTTACCGGAACAGCACAGTGCAATCCCATGACTGGTACAGTGCTCCAGTGCTTAGAAGACTAGGGCTGTTGGAACATACATGCCATACTGCTGGAAGGTGGTGCTGGATTTTGAATTTGTATAGGCCCGCCCCCTTGTTCCATTCCACAGTTGCTTGCTAGCTCCCAAACTCCCTACCTGCTGTGAGAAACCCGGTAAGTAGAGCTGACTTACCAGGAGGAACAGAGTGGTGATTTAACTTGCAGTCCCATGGTTGCTATGGTGCCATGATGCTTAGAAGACTAGAGCTGATGGAACATATGTGCAATGACTTTGAAGTAGTATAACCCCGCCCCTGTGCTCCATTCCACAGCTGGTGGCTTGCCCCAGAGCCCCCTGGCTGCTGTGACAAACACAGTAAGAAGAGCAGAATTACCAGGAGGAACAGAGCAGTGATTTAACTTGCAGTCCCATGGCTGGTACAGTACTCCCATGCTTAGAAGGCTAGGGCTGCTGGAACATACATGCCATACTGCTGGAGTGTGGTGCTGGATTTTGAATTAGTATAGCCCCACCCCCTTGCTCTGTTCCACAGTTGCTGGCTAGCTCCCAGACCCCCTACCTGCTGTGAGAAACCCGGTAAGTAGAGCTGACTTACCAGGAGGAACAGAGCAGTGATTTAACTTGCAGTCCCATGGCTGGTACAGTACTCCCGTGCTTAGAAGACTAGGGCTGCTGAAACATACTTGCAATGACTTTGAAGTACTATAGCCCTATCCCTGTGCTCCATTCCACAGCTGGTGGCTTGCCCCAAAGCCCCCTGCCTGCTGTGACAAACCTAGTAAGATGAGTTAATTAGCTGAATTACTGGGAGGAACAGAGTGGTGATTAAACTTGCAGTCCCATGGCTGGTACAGTGCTCCAACGCTTAGAAGGCTAGGGCTGCTGGAACTTACATACAACATGAATAAGTGAGCAAGGAGCCAGTGACCAGCCTCCCTGTCTCTATGACTAATTGCTGTTTTTTTATAGAGAATATCAGTTTTAGAAGAATAGCATGGCAGCTTTTGTTCAGAGAAAAATACCTGTGCATGACTAATGGGAAAATAAAAGTGTTTTTTCATTAGTTAACAGCCAGTGCAGCTGTCTGTTGTGTCACATGCTTTCCACTAAACATGAGTGTGATTTTTCATTCGTATGTAATAGAGAACTAAACACAGCAGTTAGGTTTTGAAACAGCCTAATCAGTATTTACAATATATATCACTAAGGCTAATCATTATCTTTGGGTGAAGCAAATAAACAAATTAAAATGAAAGAAAAAAATACTATGGTTCTCAAAAGAGGTGGCAGTGAAGGTTAGGGAGGAAAAGATAGCACTCGGAAGTTTAAGGAAACACAGAAGGAGCAAGACAGTGAACTGTACCAGTTAAAGCAGAAGGAAGCGGGAAAGGCAATCAGACTAGCAAAGGCCCAAACCGTGGAAAAGACAGCCAACTTGGTTAAGAAGGTGGATAAAACCTTTTATAGGTACATTAGGGAGCGAAGAAAGACAAAGGGAGGGATACTGAGGCTTTATAAAGAGGAGGGTGGGTGGGCAGAGAGGGACAGTGAAAATGCAGGGATACTGAATGAATACTTCTTCTCAGTATTCACTAAGGGAAGAGGAGGAGGAGGGACCTAATCCAGTCAATAGAAGCACTTTGGATAGGGGGGTCAATATCAGTCTTTTCACAGAAGAAAGGGTTCTGAAAGAACTCCTAAAACTGAAGGTGGACAAAGCAATGGGGCCTGATGGGATTCACCCCAGAATTCTAAAAGAACTAAGGGAAGAACTAGTAACATCATTGACTACCCTTTTTAACAAATCATGGGAAGATGGTGTGGTACCTGAGAACTAGAGGAGGGTGGATGTGATTCCCATTCTCAAAAAAGTGGGAGCAAGACAGAGGCAGGAAACTACATACCTGTCAGTGTCACCTCAGTGGTAGGGAAAATGATGGAATCGCTTCTGATGGAAAGAATTGTTGAGTACCTAGAGGCCAGTGGGGCACAGGACCCAAGGCAGCATAGATTCACAGCAGGAAGGTCATGCCAGATGAATCTAATTGATTTCTTTGACTGAGTGACCAAAGTAGTAGACCAGGGAGGGGCTGTGGACATGGCCTACCTAGACTTTTGCAAGGCATTTAACACAGTCCCACACAAAAGATTAATAAAACAATTTAGCCAGCCTGGGAGTGGGTCCCAGAGTAGTAGCCTGGGTAAAACATTGGCTGGACAACAGGACGCAGAAAGTAAAAGTAAACGGAGTCCACAGTGAAGAAAGGGGGGTTACTAGTGGGGTACCACATGGTTCAGTACTGGATCCAGTCCTTTTTAATGTCTTTATAAGTGACATTGCAGAGGGACTGGAAGGAAAAGTATGTCTCTTTGCAGACGACACAAAGATCTGCAACACGGTTGATACACAAAGTGGGGTGGAAAGGATGAGAAGGGACTTGGCAAGGTTGGAGGAATGGTCAAATGTATGGCAGCTTAGATTCAATGCAAAGAAGTGCAAAGTAATGCACCTGGGAAACAAAAACCTAGGGGAAGAGTACACAATGGGGGTGAGATACTGACAACAACAAAAATGGAAAGGGACCTGGGGGTAGTTATATTAGATGACCTAAAGGTGGGCAAGCAATGTGAGAAGGCAGTAAGGAGGGCTGGGGGGATACTGGGATGCATAGGGAGAGGCATCAGCAGTAGAAAACAGGAAGTTGTTATCCCTCTGTGCAGACAGTTGGTGAGACCCCATCTGGAATACTGCGTGCAGTTCTGGAGACCCCATCTCCACAAAGACATAGACAGGGTGGAGGCTGTCCAGAGAAGGGCAACCAAAATAGTGCAGGATCTACACCAGAAGACATATTTATTTCATTTAGTTTTTGTTGGACAGGTAAGTACACTAGACAAACCCTGCCTATTTTCAGGCACGACCCGGGGGAATGGGATACTGATGAATGCCAACTGCCCTTGAACCAGATTAAGCTGTTGGTGGTATTTTTCATAAATGGAGGAAATTTGGCCACTACACTGGGGAAATTCTCATACTCTTTTCGAGAAGTGCCATGGGATCTTTAACATCCACCTGAACTACCACCAGAACAGGCAGGCAGATGGGACCTCGGTTTAATGTCTCATCCGAAAGACAGCACCTCAGGAGTGCAGCACCCCCCTCATGCTGCACTACAGTGTCAGTATTGGGATAGTAACCCAAGTGCCTGGTGTGGGGATAGAACCCACAGCCTACTGATCTCCTGGCCTCAGAGGCGAGTGTGCTACCTGCTGAGCCACTGAGAGACTAAAGGAGCTTAATATGTATACCCTCGAGGAAAGGAGGGAGAGGGGGGACATGATAGAAACTTTCAAGTACCTCAAAGGAATCAACAAAGTCCAAGAGGGTAGCATCTTTCAGAAAAAAGAGATGTGCAAGAACAAGTGGGGACAATTTGAAGATAGAGGGGGATGGCTGAGAGGTAATGTGAGGAAGTATTTTTTCAGAAAGGGTTGTGTATGCTTGGAACAGCCTTTCTGAAGAGGTCGTGGAGTCAAAAACAGTGGGGAATTCAAGAATGCATGGGACAGACATAAGGCAATTCTAGTGGGGGGTAGGAGGAAGTAGGGTGTTGGTTAACTAGGATCTGCAGCTTATCCATTAGATAGGAAAATGGGCAGACTAGGTGGGCCAAATGGTCTTTATCTGCCATCAGATTCTATGTTTCTATCTCATTTGCCTATCAGACTCTTCAAACCGTTTGTGAAGTGGAGGTTTGGCATGCTTTGAAACTGTATTACTGGTCAGGTGAGAGAAGAAGGGGGAATGGATTCTTTTATTTTTTTAAACATACTTTATTTATTTTGAAATGAGCAGTGAGTCTCTAATGGGATAAATCATCATAGATTTTAAACTGGACCAACCCACTTAAGTTTTTTTCTTGGAGGGGAGTCAGACTATGTCCATGTGTGGGTGCTGAACAGAAACAGTGCATTGGAAAAAGACAACAGGTGGCATGAGTTTCAGACTAATTAAAGTGCTGCTATACCACAGAAGGATAAAACAGCATTCCTTGACCTTTGAACTGAGGTACAACAGCATTTTCTTACGTTAGAAATGAGAGTACAACAACCTGTGACCATATACTATAATCTTTTTGTACCCTGCTATACCAATGACCAACCAACTATTTATGCAAATTTAAAATAAAAAATAAGTAAATCCTTACCCCCCTATCAAAAGAATGAGAGGTTTCTGGTACAAGAAGGCTTCTTGCCCCCCGAATATATCACCATCTCTTTAAGAGACATTTGTTATTTAGTGGGTTGCTATGGTTCTCAGTGTTTCCATGTTCTGTGTTTTTTCCAGACATTGCAACATCGAAGTGAGCTCTGACCCTGGGATTCCAGCAGGTTTCAGCCAAGGAGCAACTCCTTTCATCGCAGCATAAATATACAACCATAAACAACATTCTGGGCCAACGGATTGCTCAGCTGTTAGAAACTAAAGTGCCAAAAGGAAAAAAAACAAGCTTTTATGGCTGTTGTAATGAGAACAGAATTTCAAAACAATGTATCCATGTTTTTTTGGTTTTTTTTTTATGGAATGTGTATTAGTAAAGAAAACAGCCTTAGGTTTTGTGATTTTAATTATGTTTTTCTGTTTGTCCCTTTTAGATAGTCTGAAACTATTTGTTCTCAGTTGCTCCTGTGCCAGGCACCCAAGAGTGAGACCCACAATAACGCCTGTTGGTATTGCTGGGGCTGTTCAGTCTTTCCCATAGTACTGCCCTGCACTGCTGATGTCAGCTATGGTTCTAATGCTTTCTGTCTGTAATAACTCCTCATAAGCCAACAATTTCTTTACACAAGGATGTTGTGAAAACCACTTTCTCTTCCCCTCTTAATTTAGTCCCCCAGGATACCCCGACTATGATGTGCTATCTTATTCTCAGTGAGATCATGCATATACACACATTTAACCCCTTCCCCCCAGGTCGCATAGGGAGAAGAGCGGCTTGTCGCTCACTGTGCCTTCCTGGTGAAACATTTCAATAAATAAATAAACAAACAGCTGTAGCTGTTATGGGAGTTGCCTATCTGGAGGAAGCAGACACTCCTCCTCCTCCTGCTCTTCTGGGAATCAAACCTGGGGCCCTGAGTCCCAAAGGCAGGAGCCCTAACATTTAGCTAAAGGGAAAGTCTGTGCTAGCTAGAGAGATGGACTAAGTATCTGACTTCAAACATTGCAGTCTTAATAATCACCGTCAGAGGTCATTGGCACCTTCTCACCTTTAGATGGTGCTGCTTTTCCCAGATAGGACCGTATTCATGAAAACATGTAAACTGCACAGAAATATGATGTAACGGGGTTGCAGATCTACACACCCCAACCAACTGAAAAAACACACAGCATTCACAAGGCACACGCAGCAGGAGGCAAGGCAGAGGTGGGGCAAACAGCAGCGCACAGCACAGTGTACAGCGTGACATGCAGGGACAAGAATGCAGCCTAAATATACGTGTCTCAGATCCTTGACCCCACCATATATGGGCATGTGTACTGATCCATGTGGACACGAGGAAGTGAATACCATGATGGAAGCGCATGCAACCATGGAACAAGGAGATGGAGGTGCTGTACCCATACAAAATGCACCCCAGCAAGAGGCCACACAGAATGGCCAGGGACGGGCCAAGGGCTATGGAGGGTGGATGTCATGGGGTTCCACCAGGGCCCAGTCTAGCAACCTCATGGGTGGCCAGGTGGCAGCCATGGTCTCAGACATCCGAGACTACTATGGGGTGCTGTATGGTGTAGAGTCCCTGAAGACCCCGGCACAGGTCAAGGCAAGGATATGGCTCGATATCCAGGCCACTGTTAATGCAGCCGGTCCAGAGGCATGGACATTTGTGGCAATCCAGCAGAAGTGGTGTGACCTCTGGCTGTGAGCGAAAGCTTGCCGGCATGGAATGGGCACAACATGGTACAGCCAGAAGAAAACCCACACAGGTGTCCACACTGTTGCCAATTCAGAGAATCGCATCTGACACTCTCACAGAGGTCTGCTGGCATGGGGCTACAGAGGGTAACAGCACCATGCCAGGTATGGGGCACAATGTGGGGGACACAGGGTGGGAAGTATATGACTGAATAGCACAACCAACAGACCCATCTTGCACCCTGCAGAGCAGAGACCATGTACATCACTCATGCGATGCTAGTGACCACCAGGTAGGAGGATAAACAGGGGGATGCAGACACAGATGGCGCAAGTATGTAGTCTCCAACGCAATTGGCTGAACGCATGCCAGTGCCTGCCGAGGCACCTGTATGTAACCAGCTAATGTTCTCTCATCCACAGGTACAGTGCAGAGGACCCAGGACACTGCATAGGAGGTGAACACCGTGGAAGACACCAACTCTGAGATCCTGCTGGGGATGCTGGAGGCCATGCAGGACCCAGACCAGACACCTGAAGGAGCTAGCAAATAGCCCCCAACCCCCAAAACAATCCCAAAGCCACCACATAGCTGGCCTTCCAGTGCCGTGGGTCAGGGCCACGAGAAGCAGCTGACACAGCCCTACATGTCCAGCCATGCAGACATCCCATCCCACACACATGGCCCAGGGACATGGGGGGGCCAATGTGCCACCCCACAAAGGCACGCCAATAGTGGGGATGAGGGGCCCTCAGCATGCCCGACCCCCCCAGGGTGCAGGGTGGCACCACATTCCATCATGCAATCCTACTACCCTGAACTTCAGCAGCTGAAACAGGACCACATGCAGGCTCAGTGGGACAACAGAGACGCCCTGCAGGATCTGACCTGGGAGGTGCCTGGGCTGCAGCATGCCCACAAATGGATCATAGACCTCCTAGAGCAGATAGAAAACCATCTGCTATCCGGGGCCCACACAGCCGGCCATGCCATCCCCCCCCAAGTAGGCCAGGAAGTGGTGACCCAGTGCCCACTAGGCAGGCACATAGGGCCCATGGCACAGCTGCATTCCACCACCCCACAAACACCGGCACATGCCCTAGTTGCTGTGGTACAGAGCACCAAGACACACCGGCTGCACCTGCCAGACCCACAGGCCCAGGGACACATGTCCAGGATGCCAACATAGAGTCATCTGCCAGCCCAACAGGGACACAGGAGTCAGGGATGGGCACTGCAACCCTGGGGTTGGAGCCCACTTGCATGCCGGAGGACCTTGGGGACACACGGGGCAGTCAGGGCTAGGGCCATCAGGGGACTATAGGCCACGCATGGGGGAATGGCAAAGTGCTGGTGTACAGAGGGGCTAGTATAGCAAAAATAGCAAGTGTTCAATTATAAAGTTAGTACACATTGGAACAGGTCAATTCAAAATGAATTCAACAAAACACTAACAGTACTGAACATAGTGCAAATGGGAAATACAATAATACTAATAAAAGAAAAACAATATTAGCAGAGCAGTAACACAGTAACATAGTGGCTTTGTTGCCACTACCCTTCCAGAGTTAATCTTGCTTCCATGTTTTTGCACTGAAGTTGTTGCCTTTAAAACTGGTTTTCCATTTTGGGTTCCACATGACAGAAATAAATGAGAACACAAGGCAGATTTCTTTTTCTCCTTTGCATGAAACAACAGGGGCCCTAAACACAGCTGCAGTGGACTGTTCCATGATGATCTTTCCTGAAGTGTCTTTTCCGTCTTCCCTAGTGGTCCAGTGGTCTCAGAATCCTATGAATCTGTTGTCCACATCCGTAGTGTCCAGTCACAGTGACTCCTTTTCATTGCTGTTGTTGGTTGTTCTGTGATCCAGTAAACCCCCCCATCAAAAAAAACAAAAAACATTGCAGCTCAGAGGGCACATTCACTGCGCTTTCTGACCAAGGGGTAAGTGTGCTGGGGAGCCACTGTGCACAGCACAGTGCCTCTGTGCATTCTAGTGTCTTATTAAGTCTGGCTCCCCCACTCCACCAATTTTCCTGTACTGACAACACTGACTTACGTGCAGGGAAAGACTTGTGACTCATCTGTGTAAAGCATAGAAGGGCACGACAGCAAAAACGTACTGCAGAGTTGTTACAAATTTACCCTTCTCTCATGGACATATGTGTGCCTCAGCATAACACTGCCTGCCCAAGGATATCCCCATAGAGAGTGCATATAAGAACTTACCTAGGCTGCCAAAGCATTGCAGCAGCCGCCCCTTTATCTGGGGGGCCCCCCTTCCCCCTCCTCCATGGCCAGTGACCAGAGGCTGCTAGAGACCAGCCCAGGGGAGTGGCTAGCAGCCTCTGGACACAAACAGCTATAGGACATAGCTAGCTCCTCTGTGGGGGGGGGATCTGAGGAGAGGGCATGAATAAAACTAGCAAGCAGGCTGATTTTCAGCCTTCTTGATCGTCTTCCCCTTGGATCAACAGTTGCTCTTCCCAGGACAAGGTAAGGTGCCTGGGGCCTAGCGAGGAAGGACACATGGGGAAGTACAGTGAAGCAGTTAAGAGCGCTAAGCTGAAAAACCTGGAGACCTGGGGTTGATTCCCACAGCTCCCACAGGCTACTCTGGGCACTGAGTGGGTCACTTTAACATTTTTGTGCTCCCAGTCCACACATGGCAACTACCATAGGCTTATCGTGCCTCTCCTAGCAAAACAACCAGGTCTCCTGGAGGAACTGGACCAGGAAGTTGGTGGCGGATCTCCTCCATTACTCTTAGGGATGTAGCCCACCTATTGGGCACATCCTCCGCCAAAGAGAAGGATGGAGCTGCAGCTCTTCCCCTCAATCTCACGCTTCCCTCCAAGGGTGCCTTAGTGCACAGAGGGCTGTCGGAACGATGGGGCCCACTGGTCTTCCTTGAGCCATGCAGTACACAGGGGGGGGGAAGGAGCTCGCTCCTCAGTCACCTCACAGTTGCTGGCATGGCAGGACTAGTTCCACTGTGCTTCCCTTCCCCCCAAAAAAAGAAAAAAAAAGAAGAAAGAAAGCACAGCTAGCGGCTGCAGGCATAACTTACCTGAGAACAGCGGCTAGGGCGGGTCGGTCTTTCTTTGGCCAGTGGCTGGGCAGTTGGGGGGTTTTCCTTGGTTCTCTCTCCAGTCGGGTCACTGGGTTGCCAGACTGCTTGATTGGAGGTTGGAGGGGGATGGTCAGAGTGGCTAGAAGCTAGCCGTTGCTTGCAGCCACGATGGGGTGGCCATACGTGTGTCGGGACTTCAGGTCCCTAGAATTCTCAGGCTCCATGTTGTGTGAGAGAGTGGAGGCCATGGGAAGCGTAACGACATTGGGGTTTCCCGTGGTCATGAATAGGTTGGCATTTTGCCCTCCCAGCAGGCATCGGGAAGCCGGTGTCTCGCATTGTATTGCACATCCCACGAGATCTGCTGCCACATTAGGTATACACCAACTGCAGATCTTGTGGGTGTGCTAGCAAGAACTGGGCAGCCATCTTGGGTGGGCCTTCACGGCCTTACACCAATGACTTCAGTTCTCGGTGGAACTCAGCCCCCCCCCGATCTGCTAGCACAAAAAATGTGTTGCATCTCATTTGAATAGTGCCTGCAGTAATATCACATTGCAAACCTCAGTTGCAATAGTTAAGCACCCGTGTTACAAGACTTGGTGAAGGGAAGCAGAGGAAATTAAAATAAGTAAGGGAAGAAGTTGCTGTCATTTGCTTTCAGACACAAATGTGGGCTGTTATAGGTAAAGCAATTCATTAGAGGTTTGCGGTCGGGGAAATCTATTTCATAGATGCATCAGTTTCAGGTACAGTTCATTGGGTTGTTGTTTTCGTTTGCTGGACAGGAGTAGTATTACAATCGGGGATCAGTGGGACCTCTTTAAATCAACTGGGAACACAATGTGCAGCACTTAGATGGGGACATTAGCTTCTTTCACTCCGATTTTTGGATGACATGGTTGTTCCGCCTGCCAAGCTGCAGTTTATTTAAAATTTTACCCAACACTACTGCTTTAAAATGCACAAGATTTGAAAACTCCAGAGATCAGCAGACAACCCATTGGGAATGTAGTTAAAGACAGTTTGTGTTTCTGTCATCATGACCTGCTTGCACCTCACAAATGGTGCATTAACTGCTTACAATTTGAAATGTACAACCCCCCACCATGTCACAATCATGCCTCAGTTCCCCGTCACTTGAGGAGGGGAGCAGCACAGCATAGGCTACTTTTCGTGCAGGCAGTATGATGTTGAGGGTTGACTGCACTGAACTGCACACCAGGAGAGTCGGCTACAGGAGGGCCTGGGTTTGAATCTCATCAACTCCCACTTACACTGGAGCACTGTCTTGTGAACCAGAAGACACAGGAGATCCAAGTTTGAAGCCCACTGAAGCAAAACGTGTTCATGAGAGATCAGGAATGAATCACAGAGACGGATGCTCACCATGACCAGTGGCCAGTTCGGCCCCAGATATGTTTGTGCATTATGTACACTGGCTCACAGGTTCACTACCAGACTTACTGAGTTTCGCAGAGGCCCTCAGGACCAATCTTGCCAGGGTACCTGGTTTAAATCCTACTATGGTGAATGTTTTCATCCACCCCTGCATGGCTCTAGTTTTGTCTCCATGCTTTACAATGTGTCCCAATTTGCTTGGTCCGAGCACGTTCACAAATTACAAATGGGTGACCGTCATCTCAATGTGCACCCCTGGAATTTTATCAGTACCCCCCCTTTTCAAAAAAAAAAAAATATATATATATATATATACACACACATAATAATAATATAGTAGTGGTTGGTACCAAAACATGGAGTTGGATGGTCCAGGTGACCGTGTCATCCCCATGGGGTCGCTTTCATCCCTTAAGGGAATCCTATTCCGAGCACCAGCTTTCTGGGGGTAGGGGAGCCCATGACCCTGGTGGCTATAGAGCCAGGACTGAGCCCCCTCACCCCCCAGCTCCCTCCCCTTCCCACAAGGCAGGCAGATTTAGGGGGCCAGAATCCTCTGACAGTATTGTGGGGGGGGGCTACATTCAGGAGGAGGTGGGGGGCTGGTGCTATGGCTCAAAGGATAGAATAAGAGTGGTGAATGAGCTTGGTACAGTCAGCAGACTTGGGGTTCGATGCCCAAAAAGCCTCATTTGGATGCCGTGGGTTCTGAGCTACTTCTGTACCATCCCCAGTGCTCTTGGGCCACCCATGTACCAGGAACTGGGGCTTAGTGTGCCTTCCCCAGTTAGCAAAACAATGGAAACACAGTGGTGCTCTTTGTATGGGTATCGGTGGTGTTCAATGGGAGGGGTATTAAGTAGTCTTTCAGAGACAGCAGCCATGCAATGTGTCCCATCCGCCAAGCAAATTATGCACAGCGGGTCGGCTTGGCCGGATTAGGAGGAGGAGTTCGTTGAGACCTCGGGTAGACTCTGTCATCAGCAGCAAGCTGACGGACCACAGAAGGTGGATGGGCTGCAGGGCGGGGGAGTGCAGCACACTGATAGCGGGCACCTATCCCACTCCCTGGCACCATGTATGAGGACAACTCCACCTTATGCTGTGCTATGCATATATCAGTCAGTTAGCTCATGCACAAGCTGTCGGTTCATTCATGCAGGTGTAGCCTGAGGATGACAGCATCCCCCTCCCTTTTCCAACAGTGCTCCTCCCTGGGGGGGAGAGGTGCGGGGAAAGGGAGGTTGAGGCAGGTTTGGGAAGCCTCCAAGCAACGAGCATTCCCACTTAAAAAAAAAAAAGAGGGGGAACTTTGTTTAAGCCACGGCACGATCTGTGACCGGACAGGGTAGCTGCAAATCGCTGAGGACAGGGTTTTGGAGGGCTTCAGGATCCCTATTCCGGTCCCCATGGGCCGTGCGAGGATGAGGACTTGTGGTCCACTTGACACTTACAACAAGCTGTCCAGGAAACTGGTAGAGGAGCGGCGGCTTGAGCAAGTGAGTTGCTCTTTCTTCAGGCCATGGCTGCCAATCCTATGGGAGTCACCAAATGGTTGGGGTCCAGGACTGCTCTGAGGGAATATCGGCTGATATCGCTTGGTGCACCCAGTGGGGGACTCAGTGCATGATCACATGGCCCAATGGCACACATAGGTTTGCATCCGGTCATTTGACCAGGCAGTGGATGTGATGCAAGCATGGCCAAGTGCCGGATGGTTGAGGCGGACATCACGTCCGCGTTCTGGCCATCGCCAGGGTATCACAAAGATAGGGTGCTGGGGGCATGATGCTCAAGAATGAACATTAGGTGGGCAAATGCAGGTCCATGGACAGCTCAGTGGTAGGTGCTGCATTTGACAGCGGCAGCACTTTCAGCATTGGGAAACCACCCGAACATCAGGTGCTGACGGCATGGTACAGTATCCTGATGATTTCCCGTTGTTGCCTCAGCTGATTCCCCAGCATGGGGGAATTGGGCCAAGACCTTCGATTATGTGGGTGGGGAGTCTGGGGCATTCCTTTAGCGATGGGAAACCCGCACCCTCGAAAACCACCCTCGCTTGCTTGGGCATAAAAATGAACCCACGAACAGGCTTGTCGCCTAACACTGGACAAAGAATCATCTGCATTCTTGTCCCTTTTGCCTAAGGCATGAGAGAACAAATCGCACCTGGGAGGAATTATACCATTGGGTGGGGCACCCCAATTTAGCATGCATGTTCATGCAGCGGTTGGCCAGAAGGGGAGCAGGCAGTACAAGACCCTATCACAGGCTTCGAGTCACAAAGCAGTTACAGGGGGACCTACAGGTGTGGCAGCTGATCCTAGACCACCTCAATGGGACAGCCTTGTGGCAAGTGCCATGGGGGGGGGTACTCCCTTGGAGCCGAACAGTGATGCAGTGGGTGGTCTGGGGTTTGGGGCTTACTTCCAAGGATTGTGGTGCACAGGGCAGAGGCCACTAGCTTGGCTGGAGACTGGGATAAGGAAGTAGATTCTTCGGCTGGAATTTTTCCCAGTCATAGTGGCCCCGTGCATCTGGGGTCACAGATTCCATAACCAGGCACTGCACTTCATGTCAGATAACATGGAGGTGGTCCACATCATCAATAGGCAGCTGGGTCCACTGGGACCAATGCAAGACTTGATGCATGTATTTGTCTTAAAGTGTAAGTTGCTTAACCTGATATTCCAAGGTATACATGTCCCTAGCACTGACAACGGCATTGCCGATGCCTTATCTTATTCTTCAGGCTGGCACCACAAGCAGACAAGGAGCCACAGCAGGTGCCCCCCTTCCTGTTGGAGGTAGTGACGATAAGCTTGAAAATGCATAGGTAACTCCATTGCGCTGAGTACAAAGGAGACGTCCGCCAGGGGGTCTAATGCTATCTAGCCACACAAGAGACAAAGGGTTGGCAGGACATGTGGCCCATCCCGGCAGATCAGCTTGGCAGTTATATCATGGTAGGGAGAGCACAGGGCTTCTCGTTGGGCGTTGTCACACGTCACCGGATGGGCTTATCATGGGTAAGGTAAGCAATGGGATGGCGGACACCACTGGTGCCTTTAAGGTGAGGAAGCTAAAGGAAGGCTGGCATAGGTAGGTCATCTCCACTTCTAATGCTAGACAGCCTATTACGTCAGTTAAGTTAGAAGCCAGGTGGGGGTCTTGCACAGAGTTTGCAGGGAGGAGCATGAAATGCGGCTGTTCAGCACCATGTTCTTGGTTGCCTTCTGTGGTGCCTACAGGATCTCGGAGCTAACGAGACTCCCCAAGGACCAGGACACCCCGGGTCTGCTGTCACAGGATGTGAAGACAGTAGGAAATAGGGTGTTTCTGCATCTCTACAGGTCCAAGATGGAGCACAGCAGGCCATTGGCATGAGGTTAAGGCTCCAGCAGGAGAGCAGTGGCATGTAGCCCGTACACTGCCAGACTATCAGACACACTGCTGTGCAAATGGGGAGGCCTTCTTCAAGCATTAGGATGGCAGTGCAGTGATGGCTTACCAATTCCAGTTCATCCCACAGTAGGCTATCCAGGGCAGCGATGGTGAGAATCAGGCCTTGGGATGCTGGAAGTCTCGGGCATTCCTGCATTATGTGAGACCACGACTGCAGTAACTATTTATTGTCTTTTACAGGTCCTTGGGAAGATATTGTGCATGTTTGGATATGTGTCCACGTATTCGTCTGGTGAGAGGTTCAGAGGGCAGTCGGTCAGCCGGGGTGAAGCAACCAGTCCCTGCCACAGGAGATCACCCAGAGTGAGTGGTTGGGGACTAAGGGTCTGCTCTGGGAGGGGTTGCTTCCGTGATTGCAAAGGGCGGCTGACCAAGAAAAAGCCGCACCTCTTGTTGATTCATTTGAGCGAGGAAGACCTGGGCCGCAGGAAGACAGTGAACCTGCAGCTGGCAATGAAGGATGACTTGTCGACCATCAAGGGCTGGTGGCCTGGCATCACTCTCATCTGGTCACACTTGTTGATGAGGAGCAGTGGGCTCATGCACACAAGGTGCCTGCACTGAATAAGGCTTGTCTGCATATCAGCAAGGAGATGGGAGCATTTATGGAGGCCCTGAGGGGGCACTGTACTGAGGCATGTCAATATTTACCGGACCCACCGGTGCCCATAGGTGGGTCCAGAGGGGTCAGTGGCAGGATGAAGTTTTAGATCGATTACTGAGCAATGTTAAAACAAAGTTGGAGGAAGAGTTGAGCAGAGGGCTTGGGGGGGTCGGACATGGTCCATCCTGTGGTGGCGCGGGAGGATCCCACGAGGGAAGTAGCGGAAAATAGGGGACAATGCCATTTCTCCTGAAGGTGTCATGGCCCCCTGGTTGGTGTGAGGATGGAGGACCACAAGACCTGTACCTGCACGGGGGGTCTAGGTCCAGCCTCAGCAGCATAGACTGCAAGGTCGGTGACGCCAGACAGGAACGGCCGTCAGAACCTTGGCCATATGACCTGTCCTGCTACTGCAGAGGTATGCCTTGGCCCACACCTGAAAGGGTCTCCCAAACTGGGGGCTACGAAGGGGTCTGGGGTATGCGATTCCTCCCTGCAGCACCAGCTGCTCATTATTAATTGATTAAGGTATTAATCTAAAGTAGAAATTATAAAGTAATTTATGACTTAATAAAAGATTAATATCTAGAATTGTAAATAATAAAACATGGCTGCGGCCATTTCCTCCAAGAACTGTGTTGCGTCTTTCTTGACCATGGAAGGGGGGAGCCATGGGGGCCTACCAGACAACGTATATTGTCCCCTGCTTCCCCACCAGAAATGAATCACCCTACAACTTCTGACTTCGGATGCTCACTGGCAATATTTATTTAAAAGGCACACATTGCATTGTTTACATCTCATCATATCATAGAAACACACAGTACATTTTACAATCAGACATATCAGTCTATTTAGACATATCGGTCTATTGTGGACCTATCAGTCCAGGTCTTCCTCCTTGCCCATCTTCTCTCATAGCTCTTTCTTCTGTTTTGGATGCTCTTCAGGGTCCAGACACTCTGCTCTGGCTCCCCCTCCATTACCAGAACCAGGTACCAGGCTCTTACCTGGACTCCCTTCCCTGCTAGGTGCGAACATGGTGATCTGCCCCCTAGCTCTATCCCCTCCCTCCATTTACTCCCACGCCTGGGTTCCTTTGTCCCCAGCATGTGGTGCCTACTCCCTGCCCCCTCTTCCTGCCCCCCCTTTTTTCCCCTGCTCCAATCCCCCACTCCCCTTTCTCCCTTCATCTACCGGCAGGGCTCCACCCCAGCCCCGTCCCACCAGATGCCCTCTGCAGCTCACCCGGCCCCTTCTGGACCCCACACTGAAGCAACCTTCCTTCTTTGCCTCCTTTACTGTGTGCTTCTCTCTTTCCAATCACTACTACCCCAGGGTGGGTGGTGGAAATTCAAATCAGCAAGAAAAGAGGGCTCTCCAGGGGCTGCCTGACTTTATAAAGCACCCAAGGACCCCAGCTCAGGACCCCTACAAGCCCTTACCCCCCGGCCAATGGCCAGCAAGCTCTCTTACCCTGTCATATGACACTCCTTGGTCTCCGGCCCCCTTTGTGATGTCACTACCCTAGCGCCGTCCCCTACCCCCCTTCTCCTTTACCTCCATCTTATGATTTCTGGCTGGGTCCCTGGCACAAAATGGCTTGCCCTTTATAGGCAAGCTTGATTGCCCCCTAATTTCCCACCAGAAATGAATCACCCTGCAACTTCTGACTTTGGATGCTCACTGGCAATATTTATTTAAAAGGCACACGTTACATTCTTTACATCTCATCGTATCATAGAGACACACAGTACATTTTACAATCATACATATCAGTCTATTGTGGACCTATCAGTCCAGGTCTTCCTCCTTGCCCATCTTCTCTTATAGCTCCTTCTTCTGTTTTGGATGCTCTTTGGGGTCCAGACACTCTGATCTGGCTCCCCCTCCATCACCAGAACCAAGTACCAGACTCTTACCTGGGCTCCATTCCCTGCTAGGTATGAACACAGTGATCCACCCCCTAGCTCTGTCCCTTCCCTCCATTTACTCCCATGCCTGGGTTCCTTTGTTCTCAGCATGTGGTACCTACCATCCGCCCTCCCTCTTCCTGCCCCCTCTTTTTTCCCCTGCTCCCACCCCCTTTCCATTGACCCATCTCCAGCTTGCGATGGAAGATGGGGCTCCCCCCCTTGCGGGCTAGTATCTCAGGCCTTTCTTATTAATTGTCACCACCAGGACCCTCAGTGGCCTAAGGAACAGGCACATGCCAAATTCCGACAGGTGCACCCCATATGCTCTGTACACCTCTGCCTGCTCAAATGATATTTCTCTGTGCTGGATGTGTACTCCCCCCATCTCTATCACTGCCCTGGCTACCTTCCTGTTGAGGTGCTTCTGTGCCACTTCCACTGCTTTGACCCCTTTTGCACCCCTCCACACCCCTTGATATATGACCTCTGACTAGCCAAGCACTACGCCCAGCCGCCAGCTCCTCTCCTTCTCTAGGTCCTCCACCATGTCCTTTACCAGGGTGCCCCATGGTACTCCACCCAGGTCGTTTCCCCCCAAGTGAATAATAATGCAGTCCGGCCTGGGCCACCGCACCCACAACTCCTCCAGCAGGGGCAAGAGCTAGGCCCACCTCATGTCCTGGATGCCTTTCCACCAAACTCTCATTTGCTCCACTTCTGGGTGCAACTGCGTTCCTCTCCCCATGACGGCTCCAAACCACTCTGCTGAATAGATGAACAAGTGCCCCACAATCCAGACCTGCTGCTTGGAGCCCTCTGTGGAAAGAAAGGAACAAGGGTTATCCATCAGCAACTCACGCATCTTTTGTAATATAGAAATATAGAAGTTGACAGCAGATAAGGACCGCAAGGCCCATCCAGTCTGCCCATTTCTTTTTCTACCTTATAAATGTGCCATCGTCCTTTGCTGTCAGTGGCCTATCTATTCATATTCATCTGTATTACTCCCTTATGCATATCCCATGCCTGTTTGAAGCCCTGCACTGTATTCAGAGCCACCACTTCCTGAGGTAGGCCGTTCCATGCATCCACCACCCTTTCTGTGAAAAATAACTTCCTCACATTACCCCTTAATCGGCCTCCCTCTAATCTCATGCTGTGTCCTCTTGTCCTGCTATTTTTCTTATATTGAAACATGTTAGACTCTTTCACCTTGTTAATGCCCTTAAGCTGTTTGAATGTTTCGATCATATCACCTCTCTCTCTCTCTCTCTCTCTCCCCCCTTTGCTCTAGGGTATACATATTGAGCTCCGTTAATCTGTTCTCATATGTCTTCTGATGCAGTCCCTGCACCATTTTGTTTGCCCTTCTCTGGACTGCCTCAATTTGGTTATGTCCTTGTGAAGGTGTGGCCTCCAGTACTGCATGCAGTACTCCAGATGGGGCCTAACCAGTGTCTTGTAAAGAGAGATTATTACCTCCCTCTTACGACTTGTGATACCCCTACTAATACATCCTAACATCCCCCTAGCCTTACCTACTGCTTTAAAGGCCTGCTTGGATGATTTCAGGTCATTGGTGATGATGATGCCCAAGTCTCTTTCTTCCTTTGTGACTGCCAGCAACTCCCCTCCCAGCCTATAGGTGGCTTCAGGGTTTCTCTTCCCTATGTGCATGATCTTGCACTTCTTTGCATTAAATCCCAGTTGCCACTGTTCCAACCATTTTGCTAGTTTATCCAGATCTCTTCTCATTCTGCCCACCCCATCTGGATCATCTACTCAGTTGCAGATCTTGGTGTCATCTGCAAACAGACAAGCCTTAACCTCTAGTCCATCTGCAATGTCACTGATGAAGATATTGAAGAGGATAGGCCCCAGGACTGATCCCTGAGGTACCCTACTTGTGACTTGCATCTCTTCTGACTGCATACCATTTACCACCACTCTTTGTTTTCTGCCTGTCAACTAGTTTGCCACCCAGTTGACCAACTTCTGACCCCCCTACAAGCCTACCCAGCTTGTTTATCAATCTTCTTTGTGGAACAGTGTTGAAAGCTTTGCTGAAGTCAAGGTAGGTGACATCAACTGTTCCCCCTTGTCCACCACTCGGGTTACCCAGTCAAAGAAATCTAGGAGATTAGTTTGACAGGACCTTTCTTTTGTAAACCCATGCTGCCTTGGATCCTGTGCCCCTATGGATTCCAGGTGTTGCACTATCCTTTCCTTAAGAAGTGCCTCCATAATCTTGCCCACTACTGAGGTAAGACTGACTGGTCTGTAGTTCCCTGCCTCCCCCCTGCTACCACTCTTGTGGAACGGGATCACATGAGCCCTTCTCCAGTCTTCTGGGACCTCTCCTGTGGTCAGAGACTCACTATACAGTTCTGCTGATGGCTCTGCTAGTTCCACCCTTAGCTCCTTTAGTACCCTGGGATGTATGCCATCAGGTCCCATTGCCTTGTCCACCCTGAGCTTAGTGAGCTCTTGTAGGACCCTTTCTTTTATAAAGGGAGTAGTGCTCGCCTCCCTCCCCCCCTGTGTCCATGGTGCTGAGCTGTGGGCCTTGCCCTACCTTCTCATCAGTAAATACTGAGCAAAAGTATCTATTTAGGATAGATGCTTTTACAGGGTCCTCCTCCCCACATGCCCCCTTTTCTCCTTTGAGCGTAGCAATACCCCCTCTTGACTTTCTCCTTTCACTAATGTAATAGTTGGATTTCCAATGCCCCACCCACTGTACCCCCTCTGCCGACTCTCCCCTTGCCGCAACCTCAGATGCTGCCCCTATCCTGAAAGAGTTTGGGGCATATGCCTTGGGATCCTCCCCCGTGAATGCAAGCACCTTCTTGAGGACAGCCTCTACCTGGTAACTCATCACTGGGGATCCATCTCCAAGTTGGAACCATGCCCCCTTTCCTGCCCCCCCATATATTCTTGTATTTCTCCATGGCCCTGACCGCACACTCCCCCCCGGGTGCCTCTGGACCATCACTGATGTGCCCCGGCCCCTCTGGTCAGTTTTGGATCTAGGAAGTCGAATGCTCACCTCGTCATTCCCCCATGTGACATCCTCGAGCTGTAGCACCTGAGGGGGCATCCCCCATTTTACTGCCACCACTTCACCAACACTGAATGTACCCTTGGCCATGATAGAGAAAATGGCATTGAAAAGGTGGGTCTCTTTGGCTGAGGAGCACACTTGCTCCAGGGCCCCTATCACCTTCGAGAGCCACAGTCCCATTATGTGCCATCTCCTGTCCTGTCTGTAACCCTGTCTTCTTTGCCAGCCCATCACCATCCTCTGGACAGCTCTCCTTCTTGTTGCATCTGCCCACCCTCGGTCGATGCACACCCAACTGATGCCCGCCAGCTGAACCACCATGGTGGCATGGGCAATGCCCACCTCCCAACTTTATATGATATATTGCATCACCTCCTCCTCCTGCACTGGCTCACCCATCTCCCAACCCTGCTGGGCCCTGAATTCTTGGAAACCTGCCCAGGCTCCTTCATAAGCTTTCAGGGAACTGTCTGCCCAGGCCCCCCTATAGAGGGCCCTGGCCTTCTCCCTCCAATTTCCTAGGGGACAGGATCAGTTGTGTTCCAGTACAGTAGCTGCTTCTTGTTGTTTTTACAGGGTTTCTCATGGATTTTACTTGGTAGAAGGTTATTTCTTTTCTTTCTTACTTCTAAGGGGCTGGCAGGGTAATGTTTTTGGGGCTGTTGGAAGTTTAAAAACTGGTTTGGTGGCTGTAAGTGGACTCATTTGTTGGATGTTTCACTGTGTAACAAGTGGAGGCCTATTTCTTCCGATTTAAAACCTCTTTGGTGGGATTTGCTTAAGGCTGGTTATTTGAATTGGAGACCTATATCTGTTAATTTCAAGCCTATTTTGATGTGTTGTTAGTGAAGCTGAATGAATTGGAGACCTGTTTCCTTTGGCAGCAAACATATTTTGAGGGCTTTGAGTTGAATTTTGATTCCTTTTTGCTGACTTCGCTAGCTGCAGAGGTTAGTGCATAGTGCGGGAAGGGTGTTAATGGTCTGGCTAGGTCTCACTCAGCTAATTGACTGGAGACAGAGCTGAATCAGGTTTGTGGTGTTAGTTGCTTTGGCTTCTCAGAAGGAACTAAAAGGGGACAGAATCAGTTGTGTTCCAGTACAATAGCTGCTTCTTGTTGTTTTTACAGGGTTTCTTGTGGATTTTACTTGGTAGAAGGTTATTTCTTTTCTTCCTTACTTCTAAGGGGCTAGCAGGATATTGTTTTTGGGGATGTTGGAAGTTTGAAAACTGGTTTGGTGGCTGTAAGTGGGCTCATTTGTTGGATGTTTCACTGTGCAACAGGCTGCGCTAGTGGAGGCCTATTTCTTCTGATTTAAAACCTATTTGGTGGGATTTGCTTGGGGCTGGTTCTTTGGCTGCAGGGCTTGGAGGGGCAGACCCAGGGCTGATTGACTCTCGAGAGAGTCGGTACAGGCCCAAATCCCACCTCCCCCACCCTCCCTCCCATAGCTCTGCTTATTTATAGGGAACACCTGCCCTGCAATTGCAGGAAAGGCTGCAGGTGCAGCTCATGTGAGTTCTAGCCACTGGGGTTGGATTTAAAGGCTGAGAGAGGAGCTTAGGGAGTTGTTCACTTCCCTTATAAGTTTACTGTGTTGTGCTGCACCTAGTAACAGAGTTACCGTTTACTGTGGGACTGTATCTAGGATTAGTGGGTGACCTGATTAGGCAGTAGGAGTGTATCTTAGACTAGTGGGGAACCTGGTGGCTCACCCAAGGAAACCTTCTTGGAGGGGGATGGGACCACACGTCATTAGGGCCGGCATCTTTGGGAGGGTGATGGGATGTACAGGGTGTGGGGCAGCCATGATACTGGACTGGGCTTGGTAGTTTGGTGGTTGCCCAGTGTGCTACCAGCTGGCACAGCTTAGGGAGGAGGTTGTGGGGATTAGGAGAAAGCTGGGGGAAGGGGGAGGTATGATTGAGGAAGAGAGCAGGGGATCTCCCACAGGGTTGCACCAAGCACTAGGGGCGGGGGCATAGGGAAAGGAGTGCAGGAGAATACTCTGGGGTCACATAGGGACCCTGGCAGAGGGGGCCCAAAAGGAGAACACTACCAAGGAAGCAGGCAGGTAACTGGGGACCCTCACAAAGGGGGACCAGAGGGACAACATTCTCAGGGAAGTAGGCAGATGGCCGAGGCTGAACAGAAGGAAGCAAGGCGGGGAGGTGGATCAGACCTTACACTCAGTAACTGCTTCAATTTTCTTCTTCTGCCTGAGGATGAGGGGGGTGATATACTGTAGCCATGACAGGGTTGGTTAGAGATGAAAAGGAGTGGGGGGCAGGAGGCGGGGCCAGATAGCAGGAGGAATGGGGGGAACCTGGAATGCAGGAAAATGGGGGGAGCAGTGAATCAGAGCAGGAGGGGCAGGGGGAAGAGTGAGGAAAGTGCAAGAAGAAGGACCAGTTGGGAGGAAAGGGCAAGGAGAAGGCCCAGAAGTACAAGGAGGATACAGTAAAGGGAGCTGAGGGTTTAGGCCAGGGGAGCATGACAAGCAAGGAGGGACTAAATGGAGAAAGGAAGGAAGGGAGGACAAACCATGCTAGTTTAGCGGATGGGGAGAAGGACCAGTAACGAGCAGTGAGGCGGGAGTTAGCGAGGTACAGAAGGATACTCAGGAGAAGAAGAGGCTAAGAATCGGTGGGGGGGTGGCCAGGGTAAATAAGGAGGGGGCAGCATGTGGCACCCAGATAGGGAGGAACAAGGAGCCGAGCTGGGTGGGGGCTGGTAGAAAGGATGAGGGACATGGAAGGGGAAATGGAGGAAAAGGAGGTCAGAGTGCTCCTGTTGGGGGATTCTATGATCGGGGTATCAAATGGGATAGGGAAGGAGAAGCCTGGCCAGTTAGAACAAAATGCTTCCCTGGACTAACGGTGCACAGGGCCAAGCATGAGGTATATCAGCTGGCAAAGGATTGTGGGGTTCTCCTGACATACTGGTCCACCAGGGTACAAATGACATTGAGGGAAATAGCAAGCTAGAGATACAGGCAAGGTTCAGAGAACTTGTCAGGGTCTGTCATGACATAGGATGCACAGTTTCCTTCTCAGAAATCCTGCCAGTGCCAAGGGCTAATGGGGAGCACAAAAGGAAGATTAGGGAGATAAATCAGTGGCTCAGGGAGTGGTATGGGTTGATGGATTGAAGGGAGACCTGGGAGGATAAGGAGCTGTATGCTAGGGATAGGCTCCATCTCAATTTGGAGGGAAGGGGAATCATTAAGTTGAAAATAGAGGGGTTCATTGATGAAAAGTGGGGTTTAAACTTGTGAAGGGGGAGGGATGGGAGAAAAGGCTGTCAAGGGGGATCTGATAAAGGAGGGACTCTGTCTCCACCCCCCTGGGGACCTGGAGGAATGTGGGAAAAGGCCGACTGGTAAAGTGCAGACTAGGGAAAAATGGAATCCCCATGGGAACACGAGCAGGGGAAATGGAAGTATAGGGAAAGAGTGGAAGGTAGTCCTGCTAAATGCCAGGAGCTTGGGCAATAAAATTCCTGAGCTCCAGGCGGTGCTAACTGAGGGAGCGGTGGATTTGGCAGCATTCGCTGAGACCTGGGCCACCGCAGGACATGACTGGGACCTGAACCTGGAGGGTTACACTATGTTCAGGAAGGACAGGGGGGAGGGAAGGGGAGATGGGGTAGCAATGATAGTCAAAAACTGCATTGGCATGGGGGAGTAGAGGAGGAGGAGGGAACCGTGGAGGCAATTTGGGTCACCTTGATAACAAGGGGAGGCAAGAGAGTAAAAATAGGAGTGGTGTATAGACCCCCTGCACTGGCGAAGGAGCTGAAGGAGAGTCTGGTGACAGATGTTGGGAGACACTGCAGATTGGGCAGGGGAAGGGTGGTGGTGTTGGGGGTCTTAAACATGCCAGGAACAGACTGGGAGACTATGACATCCTCGGTGGCCAGGGAACAGAGGTTGTCAGATGTTTTTCAAGACGCGTTCCTAACTCAGCAGGTGGGGGAACCGACCAAGGAGGCGTGGGTACTGGATGTGGTCCTGGCAGACAGTGACCAGATTAGGGGCTTGGAGGTAAGGGGCCCATTGGCGGGGAGTGACTATGCCATGGTCTGGTTCTGCCTGGACCTAGGAGGGGTAGAAGGCTGCACAAAGACTGAGGTAACTGACTTCAGGGGGGCAGATTTTAAGGAAATGGGAAGGATCCTTAAGGAGCATTTGGATGTGATTGGGTCAGACATGGACGCTGATAGTTGGTGGGAAATCATCAGGAGAGGGGTGCAGGATGCTACCAGCACCTGTGCAAGAGTAAGACAAAAATGCGGTAGGGCCCAAAAACCCTGCTGGTGGACCAGGGAGGTCCAGGAGGTGGTGTGGGGAAAGAAGGCAGCCTACAGGCAGTTCAAGTGCTCAAGGAGTGAAAGGGATCGAGGGGAGTATGAGCTGATGGTTAGAAAGGCCACTAGGGTGGTGAAGCCGGCTAAGGCAAGGAAGGAGCAGAACCTGGCCAGGGAAATTGGAGAGGACAAGGGTTCTTTAGATACATAGGGGAAAAATGAAGGGAGTAGGGGCAGATTAGCATGATTAAAACAGGGGAGAGGTGGGCACAAGACCTGGGGGAGCAGGCTGAGGTAATAAATGAGTACTTCACCTCAGTTTTCACCAAGGAAAATGGGGGTGCTGCATCATACATGGGAGGAGACAGTGATACTGAGGAGAGGGGACCCTTACTGATCGGCGGGTCTGGGGAGAGGGGGAGGCATCACTAGCAGGAGGGGGAAGGCTAAGCAGGGAGAAGAGGTAGCAGAAGAGGAAATCACAGCAGAGAGAGTGAGAGAAGCCCTCAGGTCCCTTAAGACGGAGAAGGCACCTGGGCCAGATAAATTACATCCCAGAGTGCTGAAGGAACTTGCGGATGTCTTGGCGAAACCCCTGGCGGAGATGTTCACCATCTCTATGAGGACAGGGTGGGTGTCCCAGGACTGGAAGGTGGCGCATATAGTGCCTATCCACAAGGGGGGATCAAGGGAGGTGGCAGGGAACTACAGGCCTGTCAGCCTGACATCGGTGGTGGGCAAGGTGATGGAGGACATTGTCAAGGAGAGGCTGGGGGGACCTGGAAAAGTCAGGGTGCCTGGACAATAGACAGCATGGATTCATCCCAGAGAAATTGTGTCAGACAAACCTTGTGGAGTTCTATGACTGGGTCACGAGTGCCTTGGACCTGGGTAGACCAGTGGACATCCTCTTTCTAGACTTCAGCAAGGCATATGACTCTGTTCCTCATGAGGGCCTGTTGGATAAGCTGGGAGAAATGGGGGTGGGGAACCAGATGATCAGATGGATAGGCAATTGGCTCCAGGACCGGACCCAGAGGGTCATAGTTAGCGGAATAGTCTCATCCCCAAGGAGGATCATTAGTGGGGTCCCACAGGGATCAGTCCTTGGGCCCCTCCTGTTCAATGCATACATCTCTGACATGAGGACAGGTATCAGGAGTGAGATGAGTCTCTTTGCGGATGACTCAAAACTGCGGGCAGTGGTGGATGGGGAGAATGGGAAAGTGGCCATACAGGGGGACCTGGAGGCTCTGGAAAGATGGTCTAGAAAGTGGAAGCTGAGGTTCAATGCAGGGAAATGCAAGGTACTGCACCTGGGGGCCAGAAACCTGGGCCAAGTGTACACCTGTGGGGGAATGCTACAAGTCTCGATGGCTGAAAGGAACCTGGGGGTGGTGGTGGAGGTCAAGATGAACAACTCAGAGACTTGTAGAAGGGCAGCAGCCAAGGCCAACAGGATGCTGGGATGCATCGCTAGGGGGATCACCTCCAGAAGGAGGGAAGTGATACTCCCTCTCTATAACTGCTTGGTGAGGCCGCACCTCGAGTACTGCATGCAGTTTGGAGGCCACACTTAAAGAAGGACATTAAACTCCTGGAGAGGGTCCAGAGAGGCAACCAAAATGATATGGGGCTTGGGGACAGGGACCTATGAGGAAAGGCTCAAGAGCTAAATATGTACACATTGGAAGAGAGAGGGACCGGGGGATATGATAGAGGTCTTCAGGTACATGAAGGGGTAAATAGGAGCGGAGCAGTCAGGGTGCTTCAAAGGAAGAAGGAGGGGGCCACTAGAGGGCATGGGTGGAAGCTGGAGGGGGGGAAGATTCAGGGGAGAAAGGAGGAGGTGCTACTTCACTGAGAGGGTGGTGGAGCCATGGAATGCACTGCCTAGGGGGCTGGTGGAGGCAGAGACAGTGGAGGGTTCAAGATTGGGTGGGACGGTACAGGGGAAGGGTTCTGGAAGCAAAATCCAATGAATCTAGAATATCCAGAACTGGGAAGGGAGAAACCAGAGAAGGCGAGGGGGGCAGCAAGGTCAGCTCCCAGGGTGGGGGCTGACCAAACGAGCAGATGTGAAAGACCATTAGGCCTAGTCTGCTGGCATTTTAGTATGTTAGTATAACCTGTCCGGCACCCTGGTCTGGAATGTTGCTGCTCCTGGAGCTAGCTCCTGGAACCTCTCCATCTGGAAATGGGAAAGACAGCGACTTCATTTTTGAGCCCCTCGATATGCTGAATTTCAGGTTCAGCTGCAGCCCCAACAGCACCATGCACCTCAGAACTCGCCCACTGATTCCATGTTCCCACTCTGCCTGCTGATGACCTCCACCACTCCCTTGTTGTCACACCATAACATGATACATTTTTCTCTAATCTGGTCCCCCCATACCTCCACTGCCACCCAAATGGGAAAAATCTCCAGGAAGGTGATGTCCTTGATGATTCCCCATTCTGACCACTGCATCAATCATGGTTCCAATCACCCTTAAAATATGCCCCCATTCCCAGTGCCCCGGAGGTGTCCATATACAGCTCAAGGTCTGTGTTGTGTACCTAGTCATCCTGTCAGAATGTCACCCCATTATATGACCCCAAAATTCCTCCCACACTTTCAGGTTCTCTCTGACTCCTTTGCTGATGTCTACCCAGTGGTGGGCTGTCTTGCCTTCCCTGTGGCCCTCCCCAATTGCCTAGTAAAAGCTCTACCCAGGCTGATGGCCTTGCAGGTGAAATTAAGGTGCCCCAGTAGTTACTGAACGCATACCAGTGGCACCCTCCTCCTCCCCCAATTTGTGCCAGCAGGTCCCTCATCCATGTTACCTTGTCCCCTGGTAACCGAAAACACTCCTGTTCTGTATCAACCTCAATCCCTAGGAACTCTAACGTGTGAGCCGGTCCTTCTGTCTTCCCCTCCACCAGGGGTATCCCTATGACCTTGCACATGTCCTGGAAGTTCCGAAGCATACCACGGGTTTTGGCCAGGGTGGCCCCAATCAAAAGGAAGTCATCCCAATAATGGACCACCCTCTTGTGCCCATAATGGAACCCAAACACCCATTCCACCCAAAAGCTGAAAGCCTCAAATGTTGAGCACGCTACAGAGCATCCCATGGGCATGGCCTTGTCGAAGTAACAACCACCATCGAACTGGAAGCTGAGTAGATCCCAGTCCTCAGGCTGCACTGGCAAGAGGCAGAACGTGGACTCGATGTCTGTCTTGGCCAGCCATGCTCCTTCCACCATCCTGATCAGCATGATTGCCTGGTCCAGAGATGAGTAGAAAACTGTGCTGAGGTGCTCCGGTATCCCCTCATTGACCAACTCTCCATTTAGGTAAGAGAGGTGATGGATGAGCCTGAACTCACCCACCTGTTTCTTGGGTACCACCTCAATGGGGATACCTGAAAATTCCTGCAAGGTGGGTCCTGCAAGGGCACCTCCACCCTACCTGCCCGGACCTCCTTCAGGATTTTGGCCCAGACCACATCTTCTTTTCCCTTTACACAGCCGAAGTTCCGAGCCCTCATAGCCACCCACCCTCCCTTAAAACCCAGTGGGAAACCCTCCCAGAACCCCTCCCTCAGCAGCTTGGCCTCACCTGCCTTGGGGTGTCTGGCCATCTGTGCATCCACCACCCCGAGTACTATGGGCATGCGGGCAAGCTCGTAGCCCCACTGCCCAACTGCCATCATCTGCCTAGTTCCATCCAGAGTTGGGGTAAAAAAGCCCTCGGCCACCCCCGCCTCATCCTCTGCCCAACCCACCCAACCCCTCTGAAAGGGCTGTTCCTGGCCCTACTGTCCCCTTGTTGGAAGGTCTTGTCCCCCCCATACTTTGCAGGCCATTGCAGGGTGCATCTCCCTGCATCGGGAGCAAACGTGCTGGAACTTGCTGCTGGGCCAGGCACAGAACGCCCTGTTGTAAGCCCAGCAGGTTTTCACCCCCGGGGCCTGCGTGGTTCTCCTTGCCTGCTCAACCCCCAGACCCAGCATTAGTCCGGATATGGTCCACACTCATAACTCTGAGTGGGTGCAGTCCCACCTCAGGTCCCCTTTTGCAGCCATCCATTTCCGAAAGGCCTCATCATACTTCAACCATCCAAAACCAGTCTTCGCCTTATATGCGTCCCTAATGATTGCCGTATAAGTCAAGAGTGGTATGGCCAACTCTGACTCTTTCTCCAGCACCAATGCACTGTAGATCAGGAAACCAGCTTGCCAGATGTCAGTGCTCTTCCCCTTGTACTTCGCCTCCTCGGCCCTATATCCCAGTACCACAGAGCGACCGACATTTCCGACCTGCCCACTGATTCCTTCTGCTCATACCTTTTGGCCGTTTCTTAGTCCACTAGGCCAAAAATATCCACATATTCACCCTTCAAAATTTTTTCCTTCTGGGGAATTGGTACATGGCCCCCAGGGTGAAACCTGGTGGCCCATTGTGCAACTTCTGGCTCCCAGCGGGCTTGCTCGCCACGCTGTCCCCATTCTGCCCCCCCCCCCTTTGAAGGCTTGCAGCGCCCATGCCATGTTTTTCATCCTCATTCCCCATGTCCCCCAGGAGGCCCTCCAAATATTCCTTCAAATTCCCCTCATTGTTGACGTCCACTCCAGTTTTATCCCCGGCCCACTGCTACACCGGTAGCATTGGTGTCGCATCTGGAATGGGAGCCGAGGCTGGGCTGGGTTCTGCTCCCCTGAGCCTCTTGTTCAGCCTTCTTCCACCAGCTCCTCCATCTCTCTCTCTCTCTCTCTCTCTCTTTCCTTTTTTTCTGGGCCTCCTTCTCCACCTCCTTTCTCTTGGCCGCCTCCATCAGTTCAGTCATCTGGCTCATCAGCCTCGCTGCCTGCTCCATCATATTGGTGCTGGATGCCGGTGTTTTTTTGGGAGCCATCCTTTCCTACTAGAATAATGTACAAACAACTCAATTATCGCCGCCCAGCTGTCTCTTCCACTCACTCCTTCCCAGCAAACCCGAGCTCCCGCCTCTGCCCTGAGGCATGTCCGTTGGCCCTCCCCTGGACCGGCCGCACAGGCCCTGCCCATGGAATTTGGCCCCTGTTCCACTTGCCACCCATGTACTGTGGGCACCCCTTACATATGGGCTTCCTTGGCCCTTGGCACATTCTCCGTGCTGGTCCCTTGGGTCCCCTTCCTCCTCAGCACCCGTCCATTCTGGCGGCTTCCCCGAGACCCCCCTGTGCTTTCCAGCGTACCCCCAGGCCAGCTGCTGATGTGCTGGCCTTGCCATAGTCCCCCTCTGGAGCCTTGATGCCCCCAGTCAGACTACAGCTGCTGCCTCTAGCCAATGGTTCTGGCTCCCCGCACCCCCCCCAGTGAACCCGCTGATCCATGCCGTGGTGCACAGAATGTTCCCAGTGCCCTGGCAGCCTCCCTTGGTCCCGGAGGCCTCCCTTCATCAGCAGGCCCCACTATGCTGCGGACTAGCCCGCTCTCCCCCAGGCCCAGCATTGTTCCATAGAGGGCACACCCTCGCTGACCCATCTGGGCACACATCCACGTCTGGGCTTGCTCCTCCCCACCCAGTGCTCCTGTCACATGGCCTACGCTTCCTCTGTGGCCTGCATCCATCAGCTCCTCTTGAAGCCTTTCTCTCTCCTGTGCCCTTGAATGCTCCCCCAATGCAGCCCATGTCATCACTTGCTGCTACTTGCAGCTAATGTAGGCCCCTTTGTCCATGCCATGTGAGCCTCCTTCTTTTGTGGTGCCCTGCCTGTGCAGGCCTTTCCCCTTTACCCTGCCAGCCTCCAGCCGGACCATGCCACATGGCCCTTGATGCCTGAGGACCAATTCCACAGCAGTCCCCTAAGCCATGCCGTGTGCTCTCCTTCATCTGTGGCCTTTCTGCCGCCCAAGACATTGGAACTGTTTCTCCCACTGCCAGCTTTGAACCCTTGCCTGTGAGGTTTCCACACACCAGAGGCAGTAACACCCCCACTGCGACAAACAGACCTCCTGATAACGCCTTCCTGACTTCACCCAGCCACTCTGTGGCCTGCACCAAACCACAGAATGCCCAGTTTGGCCAAAACCCGCTGGTCCTGCGGTCCCACTGCATTCCCAAGCTCACACCATCACAACAGGTGCCCCAGCATCTCAAAAACATGAACCACTGCCAGCTCCACGCTTATTCGCATTTCTTTTGTTTATTTGGTGCCTCGCTATCTGCTGCCTCTCCCTGCAGCCAAACACACCAGCAGCGCATGAACAGGCGAACGCAGCCACTCACTCAGGACTCAGCCCTGCCTGGGCCTGCTGCCCCAGTGTCTCTTTAGCCATGGTTCTATGCATAAAACTACGAGCCAGCCTCTTGCTTACATTGCGGCCTTTGGGCCAGCGATGGCCAAGCATGCTGCTCCATGCTCCCCACCAGATTTTGCAGCAGAAAAACCACTCCAACACTTGCCATGGATCATCCCCACCCCAAGAGGCCACAGCTTCCCCCAGCACTGCCCAATACAGCCTGAAGCAACAAACCTTGTGACATAAACCTTGCAGGATTAAAACCTGAAACTGCTGTTCATTAATCCACAGAAATGAACTTAAACCAACATTTCAGCATTGTTTTGTTTTTTAAACCACAACAATGCAATGATTCCTTAAAACAGCCCACCAACAAACTGCTAAATAAACATCGCAGCATTAAAACATGAAACTGCTGTCAGCATTGTACCAATCCACAGAAAATGAACTGAAACAAACATTTTCGCATTTTCTAAACTACAGAATGCAACCAAAAATGCAATCCGCAGCAATAAACTCAAACAAATGTTTTAGCATTTTTTTAAACCACAGAATGCAACCACTCTTTAAAACAGCCCACCAACTCTGGGACACCTGAGGCCTAGAGGCCTAGTATTACCATGTGGTGCCTTACCTCCAGAATTGCCAGCGATGTGCTGATAGGAATTAAAATTCAAATCAGCATGAAAAGAGGGCTCTCCAGGGGTTGCCTGACTTTATAAAGCCTCTAAGGACCACAGCTCAGGACCCCTACAAGCCCCTCCCCCTGGCCAATGGCCAGCGAGCTCCCTTACCCTGTCATATGACCCTCCTTGGTCCCTCCCCCTTTTGTGATGTCACTACCCTAGCCCCTTAGCCCTACCACCCCTCACCCCCCTCCTTTACCTCCATCTTATGATTTATGGCTGGGTCCCTGGGACAAAATGGCTTGCCCTTTATAGGCAAGCTTGATTATATGAAATTACATATACCCACTAATATAAAGCATAATGGGAGGTATATACAAATCACCTTGCATATGCTTCCCATGATACTTTGCATTAGCGAGGAATGTGAAACTTGTAATTTCTTTGAAACTTGACTTTATTGTAAATGCCTTTTCATGATGAATCTTGCTTTAGTGCTTTTACACTGAACTTCTTTGCTAATAAATTGCATTCCTACTTTGGGCTCCCTATATCCCAAATTAATGAGATCACAAGTCAGCTTCATTCCTTTTGCTGAGCTTAGACAACAGTAGATCCTTACACAAGTCCTGTGGTGGGTAGTTGTATTCAGTGGTACGTTGAGCTCCCTTTACTGCTACCCATTAGAGTGGCTATTCACAAAAGGATGTCACTTTTGGGAGGGGACTTACTCTTTCTCAGTGACAGTATTAAAGCTATACGTATACTGTTAACTTGCTCAGATGCTAGTGGTCTCACATAAGCTGTCCTACCACTAATGTGCTGAATTGTGACAGCACATGGGTTGGTTTATGGCACAGTGCTACTGCTGAAGTTGGTTGTCCCACCCCCTTGCACCATACCTTGATGGTCATGCAAAAATGTACATATACCTTTCCTTGCTAGTCTGTTCCTGGAATACCAGGAATTACTGGCACATGTCTCTGTCCCAAGTGTGCATCCCCCTCCTTAGATGTATTCCATTCTGTTACTCTTATTGGAAGTACTACCTTTCTCTTCCCCCTAAGTGCAACACTGTAACATGCAAAAACTGCTTTCAGCAGTTCCAATATGGCAGACGTCACTGCGCCTTGTGACCAGGGAGTGAGGATGCTGGGGAGCCAGTTGTGCAGCCACTAATGTACTGAAACTATGGCAGCATCAGGGGTTGGCACACGGTGTGACACCCAGTGTATCATGCTGTCATATCCTGTGCAGTAGGTGCATGTAGGTACTGTCAAAGTTGTCCCCCACTGTCCCCTCCCCATGCCTAGATGACTGCTTCACGTCCATGTCAATATGTACATGTATGTGTGTACATCTATCTAGCTGTCTGTCTATCTGTCAGTATATATATTGAGAAAAAATGACATTAATGCAGACATTAGGGTTGAAGAATGCAAAACACACAAAGTAGGGAAATGAAAAACATTTAGGGTTTTGGGTTTCCAGAGTATTGGTGAATCAGTGGTGGAATCTTCCTTGCGGTGGTCAACTCTAATGCCCACCCCCTTTCCTGAGTGCCGTGGTTCAGACATGATCCTTTTTCTTCATGCAGGGCCCTGCATAAAGAAAGCAATGATAGATTCTGTTGCCAACACGTGGTGAGCCATACTACTCTATCTCTGAAGAGTGTATCACTATGAAATATTGGCTTGGAGCTGCACCTTGTACTTCAGACAGGAGGTTACAGGCGGGGGGGGTGAATAGGTGGGCATTATGGTTGACAACTGACAACCCCAAGGAAGACCTCACCAATGATTTGCCAGTACTCCAGAGTCTCAAAACCCTAATGTTTTCATTTCCCTACTTTGTGTGCTTTGCGTTCTTCAACCCTAATGTATGTTTAATGTAGTTTTTGCAGTTAATTTCCCTCCTTGCTCTGATAGTGTAATCATATCCTCATTTCTGCAGGTCCTTTTGTGACCTCCGCAAAATGAAATAAACATAATACCAGAGATCATCCTGACCCAGTGAATGGGCCCATCAGGCCTCAACAGGCATATTGACACCCTGTGAGGAAAGGCTCCTTGGCCCACCACAAGGTGTCGTGTGCATGCCAGAATGCTACTCCATCCCTTCCCAGGCTGGGGTCAGTGCTACATGCTACAGCATCCCCCCCGCCTTGGCCAATTAAGCAAGATCACTGGGCTTGCACCTGAACTCAAGTCACTGGCACAGGAAGGCAGTGTGGTCCCCACTGGGCCAACGGACATCCCTGCAAACATTACTTCATAATTTTCTTTTGTGACATTTTGACCCCAAAATTTCAACAGTCTTTTTATGACCCCTCGTTCTGAACATGACAGGTGTCATTTAATAACATACTAGACAAAACGTACTATCACGTCAGAAATCACATGTTGGCCAAGATTTTAAAAACAACTGTCACATTCATAAGGTAGTGTAAAAAATAGTTCTGTCGCAAATTTTGGGTTAAATATTGAAATTACCAAAGTTATGAGCACACATAGAAAAATTACAAGATACCTTCATAACTTCCATCTTTTTTAATATTTTGACCCCAAGTTTTCAACATAGTCATCTTATGACCCTACTTCATGAATCCAGTAAGAAACAATTGTCAAATCCCCACTGAAATGTCATTTTGTGCTACAGCTGTGACAAAAGTTTCAGCCAGTATGTGAAAAATGACAGCTGTAACATTCATGAGGTGGTGTGAAAAAATGGCTATGTTGAAAATTTGGTATCAAAGTTTTAACAATTACCGAAGTTATGAGCAAGCATAGAAAAGTTTCAACATATGCTCATAAATTGGTGATTTTTTCATATTTTTGCCCAAATTTTTAACATAGCCATTCTGGGACCCCACATCATAAACATGGGCAGTGAAATTATGTAAATCTGGCCTGAAATGTGATATTGTGCAGTGAATGCAAAATCACCTTCCAGCCCAGATTAACATAATTTCATCACCAGTAGGGTCCCAAAAAGTCATATCAAAAATTTGGTAGAAAAATACATTAAAATGACCAAATCATGAAAAAAAATTGAAAACACATTGAAATACATTATATGGCACTTACTTGTTTTCCTCAGTTCCTGGTTCGGAATTGAAGACTGAAGATGTGTCTTTGATCCAGAAAGGATTATGGCATTATGTAGAAACATAGAATCTGACCTCAGATAAGGACCTCTTGGCCCATCCAGTCTGCCATTTCTCCCTACCTACACTATTACTGCAGACCATGCCCAATCTGCAACTTTCTCGCTCCCCCCATCCTTTCCACTATGATTTCCTTCTGCTTATCCCATGAATTCTTGAACCCCACTACTGTGTCACACCCATCAAGTCTGCTGGAAGGTTGTTCCAGGAATCCACCACTGTTTCTGTGAAGAAGTGCTTCCTCACATCTCTTCTGAGTCTACCCCCCTCCAGCTTCATAGCATGTCCCCTTGATCTTGAGCACCTTTTCTTCTGAAAAACACTCCCCTCCTGTACCTTATTTATTCCATGAGGTATTTAGAGGTCTCTATCATATCCCCTCTGCCTCCACTATTCTAGCATGTACATATTGAGGTCCTTTAGTCTCTCTCCTCATAGGGCTTTAGAATGAGGATGTTGGACCTCAACCAGGTAAGTATGGGGTAAGGGGGGCAAGTGCTGAGGTGGGGACTGGGGATGGATCCAGACAGTGAGGGACCATTTTCTTTATTTCAGGTTAAAAAAAGGCAACAGATATTGCAGAACTATTTTCTTTTTCAAACGTACCTGCTCCTACAGTGGTGATTAGGCACCCAGTGTTGGTATGACACTTGGGGTATGGAGGTGGTTACAGTGGTGTCCCATACTTCTGGGTTGGTGAGAGAGAGGTTATTTATGCAAATACTGGGGATTGGACACCCAAGTGTCAGCAAGTTGAAATTAGGGGTGTTGTAGGGGGACATTACAGAGGGGAGGAGGAGGGATGGTTTTATTTATTTTATGTAATGTACTTCCAACACTGAGGATTGAGCACCCCAGTGTTGGCAATATTATTTGGGGCACTAGGGATTGGGTACCCCTGGTGTCCCAAACTGCTGGCAGGGTGAGGGGGGTTGGAGTACCCTGACACTTGGGATTGGGCAGCCCAGTGTTGGTAGATTAACAGGGCAGGGGATGGTGGGGTTGGAAAATAAAACAAAAGGGAGGCAATGAATTGACACCAGGGTTGGGCACTCCAATGTTGGCATTCATAAAAAATAAAAAGAAAGACACTTAGATGGCACCAGAGATCTGGCACCCCAGTGTTCAGTTCAAATATATGAAGCTGCTCAAGCAGCTAATGAACAAAACAGTCAGATGCACAGCACATTCAGCAGAGGCAGGGCTACACACTGACACATAGCCTCATCCCTGCTAAATAAAAACAACAGGAATGCATATGCAGACAGGGAACCAGCCCTGCCATCTGACAAATGAGAGCATGTCACAATGAAGGGGTGGCCCATGGCATAGCACCAGATACACAGTGTTATTAACAGAGTTGCCCCACCACCTTGCACCATACAGTACTTTGCTGACTGCTTGTTGGTCATGTCAACATACATATATACTGTGCCTCACAAGTCTGAGAAGTGGTGGATGGTACCATTCAGGAGCACACAGGGTTCCCTGTAGATTTGCCCACCAAAACTGCCACACACAAACAGGGGGTGGACTCTCCCCTGTGACAGTAGTGCAGCATATATGAATGCAAATCACCTGTTTAATTTCAATTCACTTTTTTGGGGAATTAACCACTGGGACAAGCTCATTTGCAATGGTATCACTCCAGACAGTTGGGTCCAAACAGTTACAGTGATAATAAAAATGTACAATACAAAACACATAATAAATAAACATTACATAGTGTCATGTTGTATCACAAGCATGATGCCACAGAATTACACTAGGTACAGTCCCCAATTACTTTGCATAAGGATATTTATGTAATGCCACTTTCCCTTAAACAACAAGGACCACATAGGGAGATTGTTTTCTCACACCAGACTTTCAACGTACTAACTGGAGGCCCCTTAAGCCAAATGCTGTAGAGCTCTGCAGGCAAACAGTTCCATAAATGAGAGGTAAAATATCTGTAAAAATGTTAATCTCTGAGTTTTGACACTTTGAGTTGCTTCTTCACAGGGTCCAGCAGTTCTTAATGACACAGTTTTTGATCAGATACTTACAAAGCACATTTGCTGGAGCTGGAAGGATACTGCTTTCTTCAACTGCGAGCTGTGTGAGAAATTCTATATTGCACTTGATATCTGCAACACACGTGCACTTTTGCTTAATTCTGTGGGAGGTGAAACTAACTACCCTTGGTAATTGCTTTTTATTCACATATTTATTTAGGGTTTAACCAAGAAGGGGCTTGTAAACTCTGTTTATCTTGTTAGTAACTTCAGAAGGATTTAAATACTGCATTTGGGTAGGTCCTGGAGGTAGCTAGATTGTCTACTAGGATTTGCTGACAGTTAAACTATTTTTAAATTTCAGGTGGCTGAGGAGTTGAAAAAGAAACTTGCAAACTCTGCTTATCTTGGAAGTAACCTCATAAGTGTTTAAATACTTCATTCTGGTTGTCCCTTGGGGTAGCTGGATTGACTACTAGGCTTTTGGGACTGAAACTATTTTAAATAATTTACTGAGTGCGTAGGAGTTTGTGATAGTTAAACTCTTTTAAACAGAGTTACTGGGGTTAAGGAGTGGTCACAGAATAACCTGCAGTGTGAAACAGGAAAAGACGGTCTTTCAAGCAACAGAGGGTGGTGGATTAAGGTTTACGTTTGTTTGTTACAATTCTTAAGATTTTCAGTGCAGGAAGAGTTTAAAAGCACAGCTGACTTATTTTGGGGTGGACAGCTCTCAGAGCACAAAACCACCAGGCCTGTTTTGGGGCTGGGAAGGTTTACCTGTGTCTGACTTGGATGTGTGGATTTTCTCTGATTGATTAGCAGGGTATTTCTCTATCAAATTGTTGTGTAGGCATCTTCCTGACAGGAAGGCACTCATTGCAGCAGTGGGTCAGAGCTTCTAGCTGATTGTTTTCGAAGGCACAGTTTAGGCCCAACCCTTCCCACCCTCACCCCACCCACCCCTGGAAATAGTTCCTTTATACCTGGGGTTCTGACATCATTCCTCAAGAGTGCAAGGTGCATGTCACTGTCATATCCTCTCTAGCACACTGCACTGACAATATAAGCATAAACATTGTATAATATAAATATATATTTCTACATTACAAACCAATCACACACAAAAAAAAAAAAATGTGGGGTAGTGCAATGTAATGGCTGTGGGGCAGCAGTCTTCCGGGAGTCTTTCTGGAGGCTGAGATGCTGCCTATTTGCAGACAACTGTCTGCCCTGAGGGAGGAAGTTGCCCGTCTTCAGGCCACACTGGACAGTAGTACGGGACCTTCCCCAGGCCACAATGGACAGTAGGAGGGAACCTCCCCATCCAGGGAGCACAGAACCACCACCACTACCCTCAGAGGTTGCAAAGAAAGCACAGCAGTTGAACCACAGTGGGCTCAAGGAGGATGAGGATGGTGAAACAGAGGCACACCCAGTCAGATGTTACACACCACAATCCATACGCCATTCTGGGGAGCATAGCTCCCCTATAGATACACCACAGAGGAGACTAAGGAGGCTGAGGACAACTGTCACAAGGGAGGCCCACAGGAAGGAGGCAGAGGACACCACAAGGGAAGGGAAGCAGCTCCTGGTGGGGACTCCATTATTAGGGGATAGAACTGGGAGGAGCTGGGAAATCTGAAGTACAGCCTGCCTGGTGCCATGCTTGAGGACAGGAAGCACATCCTCAGGATCACAACAACAGCTGCAAGGATTCTGAGCTGGGACGAATTGTCCACCTAGGGACAAATGACTTGGCTCATCATGAGGTTAGAGCAGTGCAGGAGGACATTGCAGAGTTGGGGAGGGGCCTAAGACAAGTAGCAAACACAGTATCCTTCTCAGAGGTGCTGCCTGTCAAAGGCATGGGGGAGGCGAGGGTAATTGGCACCATGCAGTTTAATGAATGGTTGAAAAAATTGTGCAGAGCACAGGGGTTTGGCTTCATTGGGGACTGGGGTTCCACCTGGAGAGACACCAGCCTATACTGGCAGGATGGTCTGCATCTGTCCAGGAAGGGAACAAGTCTTTTGAGCAATCGGTTTAAATGCTTCATTGGCAAGCTTTTAAACTAGTCAATGGGGGAGGCACTGACAAGCAGCAGAAAAATCCCAGCCTTTCCCTACAAAACAGGGTACTAAATGAGAAAAAGATCAAGGTAGAATGGTCAGTGGGGGATGCTGCAACAGAAGGTAAGGCCATCAAAAAATGGAGAGCAATGAGTACCAATGCCCGTAGTCTAGGTAACAAGCTTCCTGAATTAGTGGCCTTGATGGAGGAGGAACATCTGATATCGTGGTAGTCACAGAAACATGGTACACACAAAACCATGACTGGGACGTAACATACCAGGATACACTATCTACAGGAGGGACAGGGAGGGTAAAAGAGGGGAGGAGTAGTTCTTTAAATAAGGAAGGAATAAAAGCAACAGAACAAAAGGGTAAACAGGGAGGAGAAGAAGCACTGTGGGTAAATTTGGAGACAGGCAATGGCACCACAATCTGCACAGGGGTTATACAGACCTCTTCTCAGGGGAGGAAGTGGACAAGGAAATGATAGAAAGTATACTTAGAATGGCAGAAAAAGGGAGATATTGCTGATGGGTGATCTGAATATGCCAGATGTTAACTGGAGCGCAGTTGCAGCTGCCACCAAGAGTGCAGTTATTCTAGATGCCCTACAGGGGCATGCCTTAGACAACTAGTACTGGAGCCCACTCGAGAGGGAGCAATATTAGACTTGATACTCTCAAATGGAGATGGAGAGAGGATCACAGATGTAGAAGTGGGTAGCCATCTGGGAACTAGCGACCATCGAACAGTATGGTTCACAATAAACACAGCAATAGAGTCAAGCTATACAAAAGACAAAAGTACTGGACTTTAGGAGGGCTGACTTTGCTAAAATGGGTGAGTGCCTAAGGAATGCACTAGCAAATGGGCGGGAAGGAGGGTGGAAGAACAATGGGAATAATAAAACTGCCATCACAGAGGTAACGAGCCTTGTGTGAAGCAAATAAACAAAACAAGATGATGTAAGAAACCACTATGGTTCTCAAAGGAAGTGGCAGTGAAGGTTCAAGAGAAAAAGAAAGCATTCAGGAAGTACAAGGAATCGCAGCAGGAGCAGGACAGAGAACTGTATCAGTTAAAGCAAAAGGACGCTGGGAAGGCAGTCAGAACAGCAAAGGCCCAAACTGAGGAAAAGATAGCCAACTCAGTTAAGAAGGGAGATAAAACCTTTTATAGGTACATCAGGGAGCAAAGGAAGACCAAGGGAGGGATAGTGAGGCTTAATAAAGGGAGGGAGGGTGGGCAGAGGGAGACTGTGAAAAGGCAGAGATACTAAACAAATATTTTTGCTCAGTATTTACAAAGGAAGAGGGGAGGTACATAAAACAAACAGTAGTAACACTCTGGATACAGAAGTTGATACCAGCCCATTTACAGAAGAAAGGGTTCTGAAAGAACTCTTAAAACTGAAGGTGGACAAAGCAATGGGGCCTGATGGATTCATCCCAGAATTCTAAAAGAACTAAGGGTAGAACTAGTGACACCACTGACTATCCTCTTTAACAAATCATGGGAGGATGGGGTGGTACCCGAGGACTGGAGGAGGGCAGATGTGATTCCCCTTCACAAAAGTGGGAGCAAGGCAGAAGCAGGAAACTATAGACCTGTTAGTTTAACCTCAGTGATAGGGAAAATGATGGAATCACTTCTAAAGGAAAGAATTGTCACGTATCTGGTGGAGGCCAGAAGGGCACAGGACCCTAGGCAGCATGGATTCACAGTGGGAAGGTCATGCCAGACGAATCTGATAGATTTCTTTGACTGGGTGACCAAAGTAGTAGATCAGGGAGGGGCTGTGGACATGGCCTACCTAGACTTTAGCAAGGCATTTGACACAGTCCCACACAAAAGATTAATACATAAGTTAGCCAGCCTGGGAGTGGGTCCCAAGATGACAGCCTGGGTAAAGAATTGGCTGGAGAATAGGACACAGAGAGTAATAGTAAATGGAGTCCACTCAGAAGAAAGGAGGGTTACTAGGAGGGCACCTGAGGTTCAGAGTGGACCAGTCCTCTTCAATGTCTTTATAAGCGACATTGCAGAAGGACTGAAGGAAAAGTATGTCTCTTGCAGATGACACTAAGATCTGCAACAGAGTTGATGCACAGGGTGGGGTGGAAAGGATGAGAAGGGACTTGGCAAGGTTAGAGGAATGGTCAAATGTATGGCAGCTTAGATTCAATGCTAAGAAGTGCAAGGTAATGCACCTGGGAAACAAAAACCCAGGGGAAGAGTACACAATGGGAGGTGAGATACTAACAACAACAAAAATGGAAAGGGACCTGGGGGTAGTCATATCAGATGACCTAAAGGTGGGCAAGCAATGTGAGAAGGCAGCAAGGAGGGTTGGGGGATACTGGGATGCATAGGGAGAGGCATCACCAGTAGAAAACCGAAGTTATTATCCCTCTGTACAGACAGCTGGTGAGACCCCATCTGGAGTACTGTGCAGTTCTGGAGACCCAATCTCCGAAAGACATAGACAGGATGGAAGCTGTCCAGAGGAGGGCAACTAAATGGTGCAGGGTCTGCACCAGAGGACATATGGAAGAGAGACTTAAGGAGCTTAATATGTATAGCCTCGAGGAAAGGAGGAGAGGGGGACATGATAGAAACTTTCAAGTACCTCAAGGGAATCAACAAAGTCCAAGAGGGTAGCATCTTTCAAAAAAAGAGGTGTGCAAGAACAAGGGGGCACAATTTGAAGATAGAGGGGGCAGCTCAGAGGTAATTTAAGGAAGTATTTTTTCACAGAGAGGGTTGTGGATGCTGGAATGGCCTTCCAGAGGAGGTTGTGGAGTCAAAATCAGTGGTGGAATTCAAGCATGCATGGGATAGTCATAAGGCAATTCTGGGGGTTGGGGGTAGGAAGAAGTAGGCTGCTGGTTAACTAGGATCTGCAGCTTATCCAGTAGGTAGGGAAATGGGCAGACTGGGTGGGCCAAGCGGTCCTTATCTGCCGTCACATTCTATGTTTCTATGTTTCTATGTTAATATTTTTTCAAATAGTCTGGAACTAGGCCATAGACACTATTTGCTGCAGATATAAATTTAGACAGTTTCCTGTGGTTGTGAAGAGTTGTGGTTGTGGTTGTCTTGTAGAGCTCACAATGGCGGATGGTTTGGGGACAATCTGAAATAAATCTAGCTAGTAGATTGTACAACATCTCAGTCTGTTCAATTTTGCAAGGGAAGAACGCTCATAAATTATACCTGCATAGCCAAATACTGGTATTATCTGGGTGTGCATGCTTTGTTGTCACCATTCAATGGAGAAACAATTTGCGTATCTATGTAACAGACTCTACACTAATTCCTGTTTTGTTAACAAACTGTCAGTATGATTATTACCCGTATGTCTTTACCCCAACAAGAACCTTAAATATTTAAATCAGTCAACCAACTTAAGAAGTTGTCAGTCCAGTGTGCAAATATTCTGTGAACTTTTGAACATTTCTTAACTTAGGGGATGAACCAAATAGTATCATTTTTGTTTTTCTGGAGTTTAACTTTACTTTGGATTCTGAAAAAAAAAGTCAGGAATACAGTAAAACCATTTTGAAGAGTCACTTGGACATCTGAGGGAGATTCCCCCAGAGGCATATATGACAGTGTCAACTGACTAGTGATGATAATCCACGTTCCTAATACTCTTTCCTAGGCCCCTCAGATATATAAGGGATATGCAATGAAAGCAAGTGTAATAAATGATTTATCTGCACAAGAACAGTTTGATCTCGGTTAACCTCACAAGTGGCGTAAGCCCACACAGGTAGGAGTATCCAGATCAAACTGTCTCTGTGCAGATAATCATTTATTACATGAGTTTTCCACCTGCATATTCCATTTATGCAATTCTTTTGTTTTTGCTTTTGTAGGGGGAATTTGTTAGTCAAAAAAGTGAATAAAAATTGAATTTTCTGCCATTTGTTTGCTGATTTATAGAAAATCTAAAAGGAATCTAGAAATGAAACACCTCTCATTTTGTAGATAATTTTATGCTGAACAACATTTGTGCTCAAAGTACCATACTATCATTTTTGGTTTTTAAGTTACTTGCATTTGTTTGATGAAAAAGTGCACACAAATGGAATTTTCTGCTGTTTTTCGTTAATTCTGAAAAAACTAATTAATGTCAAAAATTCAACAATTGGCATGCTGACATTTTTAACAGCCAAGGGATAAGGTCATCCAGCCCTCTACTGTTGTTTTTTTTTCACATATTAGTGGTAGCTCAAGTACTCATACATTACATTTTCTGAGAATTTAAAAGTCCCAGGTTTGCAATCTAACTTCCTCCCTCTCGCTTCACTACCTGCATTATTTTCCTCAAAGAAAATTCTAGAAAGAACAAACATAAGATTTTCCTCAAGAAATTTCCAGAATGAATGAAAAAATAGTTTAACTCATTAACCAATTACACCCTATTCAAATGTGTATCCTCTTTGTTTTTAAAGGAGGACTACAGTCAAAATTTGCAAAAAAAAACATATGTTGTGCAGAGTGTTTTGATTTGTGTGTTTAGACCTGGTGTGTCCTTCCCTTTGTTTGCTATTAGGAGTTTTTTCTAAATTCACCTAATAGTTTTATGACCTCTGGGGATCTCCATATTAACATGATTTATTGCTCTTCTTTGTCATACAATGCCTCTAGTCTCTTGTGGCAGTGATGCATCCGGGACCACTGATTCAATGAGGGAAATTACTGCAGCAGTAATCTGAAGATAGGAGCTTGATGTTCTGGCCTCAACTAAATAACTCTGATTCAGTATTTTTGTTTTTTATATGTTTTTCTAGGCCTAGCCAGTAAGAGTAAATGGTTTGCTCTTAAAACTTTTAATTTCATCAAAATACACCCAACCATAAAGAGTACACAAATCACCTTAGGTCATTAGTGCTATAATTAGTAAATACTCTAGCTGTTTTCTTACAGAATACCTACTGAGTTGAACCCCAAGTGATTGCTAAGTTGTAAATGTCACCTCCAGTGTCAACTGGGTAAGGAAAGTGACTTAAAAATCACAGCTAGATTGCTTTAAATTTTACTGTAAACTAGTACTTGCTGAATCTATGCCACATGGACAGGAGGCATTGTAGGAAAAGGGAGGGCAACATACCATGGCAATATGAAGATCCCCAGAGGCCACAAAACTAGTAGGAAAGGCCACTAAATTAGTAGGCAAACTAAGAAAAAAACATCCTATTAGCAAACAAAGGGAAGGACATACCAGGACTAATCACACAAATCAAAGCATTCTGCAAATTTTTTTTGTTTGTTTTTTTGCAAATTAATGTTAGTGCTGACGGTTTGTTTCCTACTCTAGATTTTAAATGTGTTCCAGTGCTTCTTTGAATCAGATGCCTCTTCTGTCTTTTTTTTTAAGTAATTTGCTTTAGCTTGCATAACTTCATGAACATACTTGTTTCAGGCTCCTCTCTATTTGCTCCAAGTCCCTACTTGTTCTGGAGTCCTGGGCTTTTATCCATAGTTTGTTTTTGGTCTGCCTTAATTTGACTACAGAGGGAGAAAACCAACCGCAGTGTTTTTTTTTAATTTTCCTTGCTTTTGTAGGCAGATGTTTGTTGTAAATGTTTTCAGTTCATTGACAAAATAGCTCCAGTCAGTGTCTAACTCAGGTATTAACTAAATCTATTCCACTGTACATCCTCCGGGTCCCCTTACAAAGGTGGAAAAAAAATCAAATTTTTTGAAGGCCCTATAATGGATGAACTTAGGGAGACATCTAGGTTCTTCTCTACCTCTAGTACAGTATATTAACTTGTGGTTGCTGAATAGATAGGCCAATACTCCTGTACTCCTGTACCTCAGTAATCTTAGGGGTAGTTTGTACAGTTTACGTAGATTCAGCTGGTTTTCTGATATTAATGAGTGTGGGCTCTCTAATTAACTGATTTAACCCTGATTTGAGTGATATATTATAAAGATGCCTAGACCTCTCCGGCACCAGACAATCTATGTTGAAGTCCCCCACCAGTAATAATCCATGGGAGTCTGCATATGGAGCCAGGAGGTTGACATTTTTGGAGGTCTATAGCAGTTGAACAAAATGACGGGCTTGACATAGTGTACTGCCTAAAACTAATAAGGATAAAAAGGCCAGTAAGGCTGGAGGGGACAGTTGATGCTATCTCCACCAAAAGGGTGTGGTTAGCCCTCAAGGCCCTAAAGAAAGATAAATCTCCTGGACTGGATGGCATTCATCCAAGAGTACTATGGGAATTGGCGGACATACTGTCTGCGCCCCTGGCGGAGCTCTTCAACAGGTCACTTGAGACAGGGAGGGTACTTAGGATTGGCGAGAGGCACATGTGGTGCCAATCCATAAAGGGGGGTCGAGGGAAGTACCAGGTAACTATAGACCCATCAGTTTGACCTCGGTGGTGGGAAAATTAATGGAGAGTATAGTAAAGGAACGATTGGGAGTGTACTTGGAGGAGGTGGGAGGTCTGGATAGTCGGCAACATGGGTTTGTGCCAGATAGATCACGTCAAACCAATCTTGTGGAGTTCTACGAATAGGTAACGTCAGAACTGGACAGGGGAAAGCCTGTGGATGTATTATTCTTGAACTTCAACAAGGCATTTGACTCTGTCCCCCACCATGGTCTGGTGGAGAAACTGACAGGGTTGGAAGTAAGCCCTTTGATGGTCAGATAGATTGAAAACTGGCTTGCTGGATGCACCCAGAGAGTAGTGGTTGGTGGGGAGCTCTCAAATCCTAGAGAGGTCGGTAGTGGGGTACCACAGGGCTCGGTCCTGGGTCCGATCCTGTTTAATGCATACATATCAGACATCAGGGAGGGTATAGGGTGTGAAATGAGTCTCTTCGCTGATGACTCCAAGATGGGAGCAGTAGTTGAGGGGGAAGAGGGGAGGTTGGCCCTGCAAGGGGACCTGGACACCCTGGAAAGCTGGGCTCACACATGGAAATTACATTTCAATATCACCAAGTGGAAAGTGTTACATCTTGGGCAGGGAAACCCTAAACACAGGTACACCCTGGGAGGGTAGGCGCTTGAGGCCTCAACAAGGGAAAATGACCTAGGGGTCATGGTGGATGCATGTATGAATAACTCTGAGCAGTGCAGGAGAGCGGCTAGCAAGGCAAACAGGATGTTGGGATGCATTGTAAGGGGGATCACCTCTAGGAGCAGGGAAGTGATTCTGCCGCTGTACAATGGACTGGTTAGCCCACACCTTGAGTACTGTGTACAGTACTGGAGACCACACTTGAAGAGGGACATACAGCTCCTGGAGAGGGTACAGAGGAGGGCAACTAAAATGATACAAGGACTAGGGGATTTGACGTATGAGGACAGACTTGAGGAGCTCTGCCTGTTTTCATTGGAGGAGGAGAGATAGGGGACATAATTGAGGTCTTCTGGCACCTCAAGGGAATAAATAGGGTAAACATGGAGGGATCTTTAGACTAAAGCAGGAGGTATCACCAGAGGGCATGGTTTGAAGTTGGAAGGTGGAAGGGTGAGGGGAAAGAGGAGGAGGTTTTCACTGAGAGGGTGGTGGACCCTTGGAATGCACTGCCTGGCGAGCTGGCTCAGAGATCCACAGTGAAGGGCTTCAAGAGAGGGTGGGACAGACACAGAAAGCAGATGTATCAGATGATGGCCTGGCCCAGGGGGGTGGGGATGGATGGATGATAGGGGTTTCTGGAACACGGGGGGCTCGGCACCCAACTAGGGAGCTGAGGTTCGAGCAGACTCGATAGACCATAAGGCCTAATCTGATGGCAATTAGTATGTTAGTATGTTAGCAATATCAGTTTTTAAAAACAGTCAGCTATTACCTTTTATATCTGATGTATTTTTTATTTTCCCTTTGTTTAATTAGAAGAATGGTTGCCTGATGTTAGTAGGTGTGCTGTGTGGAACACCATTCTGCCTGAAAGCTGATATATCTAGCTCTATTCCTCGCACTACATCATCAGCATGGTGACCTCACAGACTGTGACATCACTGCTGCTTAGGAACAGCCACTGAGTAGCTGCCAGGTCAGTCACCTGTGATGTCACTGTCACTGAGATCACAGTGCTGATGATGGTGTAGTAGGGGGATAGAGATAGATATGCCAGCTGCCAGGCTGAGAGCTGTTCCGCACAACCAGCACAATATTGTCACATAGACTTTCTAATATCTGTTTTGGCTCCACTAGCTCTTTAAAGGGACACTGTCAACCTGTTTTTCATCATATCATTTCTAGTTAAAAAACTAAATTTTATGATTTCTTACCTTCCCTAAAATTAATTGATGTTGTTGCTTGTTTTGTCTGTCTCCTTGTTTAGTAGAACTGAAATGCATGCTAATGTATATAAATAACCTTGTTTTGTTTACAATCCAGGATCTGTTCTTACTGCATGCTTCCTGAGCATTAGAAACACACCCAAACAGTGCAGTCACTCATGAGGCAGTAGTCTCCTAAGCTCCTATTACATCATGAGGGGCTGGACTGTGTTGTGGGTGTTTCCAAGTCCAGGAAAGATGCAGTTGGAACTGATCAAGGAGTGTAAACAAACCAGTGTTGATGTGGTAACACCAGTATGGTGGGCAATCTGTTTTTCACTTTTTTAAAGAAAAAAAGGGTCAGAATCAAACTACCAGCTACATCAGAAATCTTTACAGAATTCTGACAATCATAAAATGTGTTTTTTAAACTAGGGGCACTTTGCTATCTAAGGGGGTTGACAGTGTCCCTTTAAGTTTTACTTCCACTGCAGTGTATTGACAACAATTTGATCAAATCCCAAGGTCAATTCCTTTATCAGTCGGTTCATCTACATAAACTAGTAAGTCCCCTTTTGTTTCTATATGCCGTTATAAAGTTATAGCCCTGACACCCAGCTTGTAATAATCTATTTTGCTATTTAACCATGCCTCTATAAATATCATGACATCAGGTTCTTTACTGGAAGCAAAGTCAAAATTCTCATCTAGTTTACCTAAAATTCTGTAGACAGCTGCATGTGCAAAAGAATAGCTGCCCTTGAATTTAAAATTATCATCCTACTTGGTTCGGGAGAGGGCTCCCTATAGAAGGTCCTTTGACTGAAGCATCGTGGAGTAGTCCAGTGTGTCTCTGTTATATGTCCCAGCAATAAAATACATTACATTTCTGGATTTGACTGAAGCTTAATGATTTTCTCATGAGTGCACCATTTTTTTTTTTTTTTGGTTTAGGAAAAACCCGGATTAGGATTAATGCCCCCAAACATTAATACATTGACAAAAACTGACATTCTAAACAGTGCCTCAGTTTGTTTAAACACATTCTCTATTGCACATTTCCTTGGCTTTAAGTATAAATATATGTTATTGGTTGCATTTAGACTGTGTAACCACTAACATACTGCACTGTGACAACCACAGAGATCAACCCATGGCACATGTCTAGGAACATGGTGCTGCCACAAAAATCATTCCCTGTACCCTGAACCTGACAACTGTGCCTATCTATCTATCATCCATCCATCTATCCCAGTCCTCACCATCTCTGAAGGTTCAATTGCCCTGGAATCCTGTGAATTGGTTGTCCATTTACTGTACCTGGTATCCAGTTGATTCCCCATCCATAGTCCTGTCCCATTCCATTACTGTGGTTAGGAGTAGCTAACCCTTCCTCTGCTGGACTGAACATTCTGGCTAATGTTGTATAATTGACAAAAAATATGCAAACAGCTGTTGTTGGCTGCAGCCAACTCTTGTTTCTTTTCCCTATTGCTAACAGATTTTCTGCCTGACTGTACTTGGTGTGACATGTGTAACAGTACTCTCCTGAAGGCTGACATTTCTAATGTTATTCCTCTTCATGCTTCATGAGCTCTGTGACCTCACCAGCTGTGACATCACAACAGTCCAAGTAGAACCAGTCACCTGCCACCAGATGAGTCACTTGTGATGTCACAATAAGTGAGGTCACACTGCTGATGAGGTGCGAAAGGGAAAAGAACTAGATATTCAGCCTCCAGGTAAAGTACTACTTTTCACAACACACCTAATATTACCACGTAGAAAATCTTGTAAATAGTATTAATATGGAAAAAAGAAAAATATTTCAGGAATAGAAAGAAACAGTTGAATGCTTTCAAAACTTAATATTTTCTGTCTGCTATTTTTAGCAGTACTAGCTCTTTAACTAGTTATCCCCCTCCTCTGACACCCTATAATCCCATTTATCTTAGCTACCCTTTTCTGTCAATGCCCTTTGTCCCACCAACCTCTCAGTAAATATAAACTTCCTCATGTCCTTCTGAATTGTCCTCTGGCTAGTTAGAGGTTGTGCAGCTTAACATTTGCTTGTCCTGCAAAGAACTAGTATACTAACTGGAATTAATATTAACATTCAAAAATAGTCATCTATTATTTTTTTTATATTTGAAGCATTTTTTTTCCCTTTTGCTAATTAGAAGACTTTCTACCTAGTAATACTTAGTATGATGTGTGTAACAGTACCTAAAGGCAGATAAAGCTAGTTTTAATCCTTCTCATACATCGTCAGCCCTGAGTTCACTGTCTGTGTCATCACAATTGACCAAGAAGAGCCATTCACCTGCTGTAAGATTAGTATTTTGTGATGTCGCAATAAATGAGGTCACAATGCTAATGAGGTGTGCAACATAGAAAAATAGAATCTGTTGGCAGATAAGGACCTAATAGCCCACCTAGTCTGCCCTATTTTCCCGGCCTATAGTGTCACCACATACCCTACTCAGTCTCTGGTCTTCCTCCCTCCCTATCACTAAGATCCTTCTGTGTCTATCCCATGTGTTCTTGAACTCTGTCACCATTACCACCCCCTTCACCTTTGCTGGTTAGCTGTTCCTTGCATCCAACACTCTCTCAGTGAAGTACTTCCTCACATTTCCTCTGAGCCTCCCCCCTTCTAACTTCATAGCATGACCCCTTATCCTTCAGCATCTTTTTCTGTGAACAATACTTCCTTCCTGTACCTTGTTTTTGTCTGTGAGGTATTTGAATATCTCTATCATACCCCCCACTTCCTTCCTTTCCTCCAGGGAGTACATGTTAAGTTCCTTGAGCCTTACCCCATAGGGCTTTTGATGCAGAGGTCTAGAACTATATATGACTGTCCTCGGGTTTTATATCACACCTAATACTATAAAGTACTGCTTTTTATATCATACCTAGTACTATGAAGTATTACTCTTTACATAACACCTAACACTATCAGGTAGAAAATCTTCAAGTGAGTGAACAGAAAACAACAAATACTTAAAAAACACAAAGTAACAAATGTGACTCCGAGTGTCTGTCCTGTCTGAATAACTCATGGACATCAACCCTAACAGGCGTCAACCCTATTATAGCCCCTCATTAATTTATTGGTCTGTATCATGTCCCTCCTCTCCCTGTTCTCCTGTAATGAGTGCATGTTAAGATTTGCCAACTTCTCCTGGTAGTTCCTATTCTGTTTATTGTGAATCAATCTGTCACCCCCCCACACTGTATTCTCATTTTCTTATTATATTTTGTATACCTATTAAGTGCAGTTAAGCCAGTTCACATGCAATGTGCTGACCAAGTCTCTGTGACAGATCAGCCTGTTACTCCAAGAACAAGGACTAATCATTTTCCTCCATCAAATCCAGTCATAAGTGGTGTCAGATGTTCAACATGATGGACCTGGCTAGGAAACCTGATTTTAATCATGACCAGTAAAACTTTTCCATTTGCAAGAAAAGTATGATGTTAAATTTGATGCTCACATTCATGTTTTACAGAGAGATTTAACAACATGGTTTACAGAATTCATCGGCAGGGGTTCAGACTGTTTAATAGTACAAGTCACATTATTTGGGGCATTTATTATGAAACCTTTAGACAATTATCATTAGGTTCTATGTAATATTTGCACTATAGCTCCCCTTTCTTTTTTTATGAAGAAAATGTTTGGTTTGATTGGGTTTGGAGGTTTTGACTGGCACCCAAGCATTCTGGGTGTTGGTGCATTTGTACCTTTGAAATGAACAGCTGAATACATGAGTTAAACACTCTTGACCTTCAAGAGTCTAAACAATTTCTTTTTTAAACTTTATTTTAGTATTTTAGTTTTTCATTGTAAACAAATTGGCATCCATCCAAGCAAGGTCCCAGAGGTAAAATATAATGGTCTTACATATTGACAAGTGAATTATAAAATAAAACTAAGGTTTTCCCTAGTAATGTGCAAAGGCCAGTTTATCTATTTTGGAATGTCCTTCTCATATTTCATAAATGTAGACATTTTTGGAGAAAAGGTTAAAAGCTCAGTCAGTCCTATCCTCCATTGGTGTGGGTCTGTATACAGCCCACTGTGTATTATAGATTTTTGCAGATGACATAAAGATTAAAAAAATGTTCCTTTATCATAAGAGAGTCAAGGGGTGGGATTTTCAAAAGAATCTTTTCAAGATTCACCTCTTGCAATTTTCAAAATGATCTATCTGAGATCTGACTGCCACAGTATTCAAAAGGCATCCAGTCTGTTAGATGATTAGATGGTCTAACAATGATTGAACTTTGCTGCATAAAAAGATGCAAACAGCACTTACATCATGTTTTTTTTTACCACTAGTTGGAACTTTTTTTAAATAGCAGCAGTGCTGCTTGGACCCAATCATTGCAGATTCAGATGCAGGTATAGCATGCATTTCCATTTATAAAGGCTTCTGAAGAAGGACCTGGTTAGTCCGAAAGCTAGAGCACTTTGCTCTTTTTTGTGTAACATCTATGTTGGTCCAATAAAAGGTATCAAATCATTTGTTTCTGGATCTTTCCATTTATAATGAACTTTAAAAAAAAACTGGTTCAATGACTTCAGTCAAAACATCAAGGTTTGAGAGTACACAAATAGAAGCAAACTTTAACGTCAGAAAAACAAGTAAAGTTCATTTTGGTTTAAATCAATTAAGCCTAACTGAACAGGTGGATTTGAGTCAATGTGCTTCCATATAATGGCATTGCAAAACAAGGATATGAACTAAGTCAAGCCAAATTTGCATAAATTTCTTTGGGAGTTTGACTCAGATTGCAAATAACTGCACAGTCAGAGATTTGCAGAGTTTTATTTGCTCATCAATTTGTTTAAATACCAGTACCAAGCATGGGCATGTTGCAAATCCTCCCATTCCTGCCCGACCTCCAAACCTACAGACTCTCAGAAATCCTTGTGCAAAGGCTGTCTGCATCGCGAAGGCTCGCTATTTCATGTCAAAACTCCAGTCCAGTCTAGACTCCCCTGAAAACTTTTGGAAGGTTATCCACTTCCTATTTGACCCCCCCATCCAGTCCACCTCCCCTGTCCTCCTAGTAGATGGCTCACTTGTTTGTGACCCTCCCCGTTGTTGCTCACTTTAACAACATCTTCACCCCCTGTGCACTTCCCTCCCCTCTTTCTGCTGCTTGTTCACCCCCCATCCCCTATGGCCTCTCCTCCTTCTCATGCCCCTGGAGGATTCCACTTCTCCACTGCCCCCCAGGAAGTCCTCTTCACCTTCATGTCTCTTAATCCTTCTAAATCCAGCCCCGACAGACTGGACCATAAACTCCTACACATCTCTGCACCTGCAATTGCCTCCCCCTCTTGCTCACTTTCTGAATCTTTTCTTCTCCTTCTGTGCTGTCCATCAGGCCTGGAAGATTGCTAAGGTACTGCCTCTGCATAAAGGGGGTCACCTCTCCTCTCCTAGAAATTTCCACCCCATCTTACTCCTCCCCCTCTTGCTAAGCTCCAAAAGAATTTAGCTTACTCCAGGCTTGCTGACTTCCTCTACTCCTCCAGCTTTCTCTTCCCTTTCCAGTCTGATTTAGGAAGAATCTCTCCACTGTCCCTCCCTACTGCACGTCACTGACTCTATCCTCTCCAGAATGGATCAGGGTCACATTACTGCAGTCATTTTCATCAATCTGGCCAAGACCTTTGACTTGGTGTCTCACCCACTCCTCTTAAACAAGCTGTGTTCTGCGGGGCCTTTCAGCTCCCTCTGTGGACTGGTTCCACTCTTACCTCATGGACTATCAACAGTCTGTTCAGGTTGGAGGTATCCAATCCCCCTTATCCTTGCAGGGGTCCTCCAGGGCTCCATTTTGGGTCCAATCCTTTTCTCCATTTTCCTAAGTGACCTCCCCTCAGCCTGTGTCTCTTTGCATATCCACATGTGTGTGGATGACACAGTCATTTACATATCTGGCACCTCCACTACTGCAGTAGAGGTACTGCTCCAATTAGACTTCTACAATGTGGACACACTGGTTCCATGTCAACCAGCTTAGGGTCAATACCAAGAAAACCATGTCTATGACTTTTGGCATCAGTCACAAATTGGCTAGGCTCTCACCTCCCTCTGTTTTCTCAACATTGGATGGTACTCCCCTGGACTTATCCCTGCCTTTAAGTACCTTGTTGTTTGTCTGGATAGTAAGCTCAACTTCACTAGCCATAGCGATGCTATCCATGCCAAGCTTTTCCCCCAGACTTGGTGCCTTATACTGCAACAAGGACTGCCTTCTCCCCCATTTTCGAAGGGAGCTGGTTACCAAAATGGTTCTCCTGGTCTTCGACTACTCAGATGTGGTCTATGGCACTGCACCTTCATCTTCCCTTACCAGATCTGACATTCTCGGAAGTGCCTTCTGTCGCTTCACTACTAGCTCTCCACCTTGCACTCATCACTGCTCCCTCCACTCCTCCCTCTACCTTCATGTCTCCAGTCCCACTAAGCCTCCTTCATAGCCAAATACTGGTTTGGCTCCTTTCTGTCCTACTTTTCCTCACTCCTCTCCGCAGTCCTATCCTCTGCATACTCACTGCGTCCCAGGGAGTTCCATACCTTTTCCAGTCCCCACTCTCACTCCACTTTTGGGCAAGCTGCCTTCTAACACCTACCATTCCTCTGAAATCTGTTGCACCCCTTCCCTCCAAATCTCCCCCTCACTTCCTGCCTTCAAATGCCTGCTGAGGCTTGCTCCCACTCCCCCCCTGCACCTGTCACTACCACTCTGACCCCACTCTAATCTTCATCCCTCTGCTTACCTTCCCAGACCAGACCTCCCTAAATTAGAGCAATCTCCATCTTGCCCTGTGCACTTGTTGTACTCTTGCATATATTGTAACATATTTTCCATATTGTGTACTTACTGTTGCACTGCAGTTTGTGACTTGTATTTGTATTTTATGATTTACTGGCACTCTGTGTAAATCCCACTTCTCCATCCCCTGGGTTATACCCGGAAAGAAGCCTCGGCTCAGCGTGCCTTTCCCAGTTACCAGTTTTTAAATAAATAAAGAAAGAAAATGACTTATTGCTGATTATTTGTATTCTGCTCTGTGAAAGTCATGGTGCATGAACAGCACTAAAAGACAAATGCAACAGTACACTGAGTTCAAAAACCTTTGAAACTTTGCTTCAGAAGCTGATTGTGATGGACCATTTTAGAGTAGAAATGGATGGGACTAATGATGAGGAAAGGATCGACTCACATTCTGGGAACAGCGATACTGCACAACTAATAGAGTACTGACTGGTAATAGGATGACTGAAACTGATAAATTAGATGCATAGAGGAGGGCTCAAGGAACCCAGAAATTTCCTCTGGTCATTTTTTTGCAGTGCTTTGGTTAGCCACACCAGGGGTGCCGCATCTAGTTCTGGTTACCAAACTACTGAAAAAGCACTGAAGTGATTGTCCAGAATGGGGTAATCCACCTAATTTAGTGGCTTAGGGGTAAAAGGCTGAGGCAGGACTGGATATACTAAAATTATTAAGCCTAGAGAAGAGACAGTTAAGGGGTAGGGGGCATAATCACAGTATCCCAAATAATGAAAGGGGTAGACAGGGCAGAGGATGCACCACCGTTTGAGCTGGTGAATACACAAACTAGATGGTATGCCCTTAAATAGGTGGGGGGGGCAAGTGAAACAGGAAGCATTACCTCACACAGACAGTGGTCAGCATGTGTGCAGGCTGGTGATGTAGTGGAAGCTGGCACTGTTTAGGCTTTCAAGGAATACAAGATAGTTTCCTGAGAAAGAATAGCATTGTGGATTACATTGCATGAGTAGGTGAAACATTCTGACAGGAAAACTTGGATGTGTCAGTACTTGAATTGGGAAACAGTGACTGCTGCACTGTAGGAGAGGGGGATAAGATAGAGCCTGTCCTTTCTGTCACCCCAATTTTATGTCAATAAAACATACACAAAAAAAGAGAGCACTATTGAAACCGAATGGGTATAAACTGCTATATATATATATATTTTATTTATTCTCATAAAAAAATGTGCAAATGCTATATATAGCAGACTTCATCCTACATCAAAAAACTTTCACAGGGAAAATCTTGATGTTTTTCAGATGCATTTTTGCTTTCTTGAGAGGGGATTAATCTCATGCAGTAACCTGCTTTTATATTGCTTAATCTGAATACAAATTGATTTACAGACTATATCTTAACCAGTAATTATTCCAGTATTCATATCCCAGGCATTTAAATGGCTTCCTATTACAGAGTTAATTAGGCATAGCAGCATTAAGTGTTGCTAGGAGGTAAATGAGAGCTGTCATAAAGTAGACACTTCTCATTTCATTTGCTGTTTCAATACTAACACCATAATTAGTGACTAACTAATGTGCAAATAGTGAATTTAAAGTAGCAGCAGTATTTGTTAGTCACTGTGTATTTGTTTCTAACAATAACGTTTTTCTGGAAAAACTATCAATATACTCATTTTTCTTTTTGTTTTCTTTTACTTCTGAACTACAGTAAGATACAGGATTTAGAAGTTTTTTTTTAATTCCCCATTCCTGTGCTATGCCGCCATGAAATAATTTAGTGTCTTTGTACAATGATGTGCTGTTTACCATCAGAAACACAGGCTAGCACCACCCTAATACATCTGTAATATGAATTTAGTATTGCATGTAAATTCACCAGGTAACCTGAACAGAGATTTTTAAAATGTTCAAGTGGAGTCCATTTTTAATGATGTATGCCATTAATTACAAAATAACACTGTTTTTAAAATATCTCGGAAAGCTAAAAATGTACCAAGGATGATTCTAAAGATGTCAGAAATACAATTTTTCTTAAGAAAAAAAAATACATGATATAAATGTCTGCCAACTAACAAATACTGCTGCTTTAAAAAAAAACATAGAAAACATGCCAATGAATATAGAACTAGAAAACAATGAATTAAAAACATTGAAAATAGTAATCCTGCTAGGAAGATGATCACAAGGAGATGCTAGATGGATAATAATTGACTACAGCCTACAAATTAAATTTGCATAATGCTAAACATAAAGCATAGGAAAAGCACAATTCATACTGATACTGTAGGTAGTTAAGGTTCTGTGTTACTGTGTTCTCATAAACACAAGTGTACCCCCACCACCAATAGTGGTGGTTTATCTTAATAGATGCTATGCCAGCCTTTACCATCACATCTCTGTATCTGGACCCCAGTCCAGGACTTAAAAAACTGTGTGTGTCTGGCATGCAAGAGCATGGTGGAGGAGGAGGAGGAGGAAAAATGACTTTTTCCCACTACATAGAAACATAGAAACATAGAATTTGATAGCAGATAAGGATCGCTTGGCCCACCTAGTTTGCCCATTTCCCTACCTGATGGATAAGCGACAGATTCTAGTTAATCAACAGCTTACTTCCTCCTACCCCCCACTAGAATTACCTCATGTCTGTCCAATGCATTCTTGAATTCTCACACTTTTCCCAATTCCACAACCTCCTCAGGAAGGCTGTTCCATGCATCCACAACCCTCTCTGTGAAAAAATACTTTCTAACATTACCTCTGAGCGGTCCCCCCTCTATCTTTCAATTGTGCCTCATTGTTCTTGCACATCTTTTTCTGAAAGATGCTACCGTCTTGTACTTTGTTAATTCCCTTGAGATCCTTGAAAGTTTCTATCATCCCCCCCCCTTTCCTCAAGGGTATACATATTAAACTGCTTTAGTCTTTCCTCATATGTCTTCTGGTGCAGACCCTGTACCATTTTGGTTGCCTTCCTCTGAACAGCCTCCACTCTGTCTATGTCTTTGCGGAGAGGGGGTCTCCAGAATTGCACACGGTACTCCAGATAGGGTCTCACCAACTGTCTGTACAGAGGGATAACAACTTCTTGTTTTCTACTGGTGATGCCTCTCCCTATGCATCCCAGTATCCCCCAGCCCTCCTTACTGCCTTCTCACATTGCTTGACCACTTTTAGGTCGTGATATAATTACTCCTAGGTCTCTTTCGAATTTTATTGTTGTTATTATCTCACCACCCATTGTGTACTCTTCCCCTGGGTTTTTGTTTCCCAGGTGCATTACCTTGCACTTCTTTACGATGAATCTGAATTGCCATATATTTGACCATTCCTCCAACCTTGCCAAGTCCCTTTTCATCCTTTCCACCCCACCTTGTGTATTAACCCTGTTGCAGATCTTTGTGTCATCTACAAAGAGACATAATTTTCCTTCCAGGTGCTCTCCAATGTCACTTATAAAGACATTAAAGAGGACTGGTCCCAGTACCGAACCTTGCGGTACTCCACTAGTTACCCTCCTTTCTTCACTGTGGACTCTGTTTACTATTACCCTTTTGTGTCCTGTTGTTCAGACAGTTTTTTATCCAGGCTACCACCTTTAGACCTACTCCAAGGCTGGCTAACTTGTATATTAATCTTTTGTGCGAGACTGTGTCAAATGTTTGCTAAAATCTAGGTAGGCAATATCCACAGCCCCTCCCTGGTCTACTACTTTGGTCACCCAGTCAAAGAAATGGGTCTCTGTGGTAACAGCGAATGCCTAAAGGTGATCACCATTATCGCTCAGTCAGAGTGCCGAACACATTTTGGCACTCTGACAACCCCAGCGCTCCAACACAACAGCGGCAGGACATATTTTTACTGCTTTCTGTAGGGGGGCTGTACCCCCCCACACACACCCCCACTTAAGGATTCTCAACTCCAGGGGAGTGCATATCAGGGGTGGTGCACCAGCGCCCAGACCTGAACACAGTACCTCAGCCACCTCAACCACTAGCCAATCCCCGACTCCATGAGGCAGCTTGACCGCAACCACAGCTCCACTCCCTACAGCCTCTCCACCCTCCCAGCCCACGCTCCATGCTCACTCCCACCCCACCCACGTGCATATGTATAGCGACATCCTGTCACCTAGTTCGCTCACCTCCTCATCCGGTCACCCTACCTGTCCATCGCCATGAGTGGATTGCATGGGGAAGGTGTCACCATAATGGACGGCACCCTTCATCATGCACCCACTTCACGGGTTACCCAAAGAAATGTACTAGGTTTGTCTGACATGACCTTCCTGCTGTGAAACCATGCTGCCTTGGGTCCTGTGCCCCACTGGCCTCTAGATACTCAACATTTCTTTCCATCAGAAGTGATTCCATCATTTTCCCTACCACTAAGGTCACTGCAGCATGGGTTTAACCCATGGCTTCACACTGCAACCAGCCATAGCAGTCAGTAGGGAATCAGGCTTGTGTGACTGCAAGCATGGGGACAGCCCTGGCACAAATGGGCACTTAATTGGTCCCTTCAGGGGACAACAGAACTGTAAATATGTGCTCATGTATTAAACAAATAGCTGTAAGCAAAATTTTTCTGGCTTACAGAGACTGTCTGCCATTTAACCTACTGCCTCCATTTTCAGCCTGACAGTGCCCACTAGCCTCCCCAGCTGTTCTTACTACTTTGAGTCCATGGCTCCCAGTAGTCCCTGGGTTTTCACCATTATTGGCTGCTCCAACAAAAGCAGGTTGAGGGGGCAACTTGCATATCTGTGGAGCTGCACTGCAGAAGAGTGATGGAGCAAAATCTTTCTGGCTCACAGACATTGCCTGCCATTTGACATGCTGCCTCCATTTTCAGCCTGGCAGGATCTGCTAGTCCCCAAGCTGTTCCAACTGACTGGCTTTTTGTGGCTCACGGTAGCCTTCAGGCTGCCTTCATTTAACAGGGGAAAGAGCTAACTTGTATATCTGCAGAGCCACACAAGCGACACTCCGCAGACTGGCACTTTGTGCAGTATGAGTAACTCTTGCAAGAGTGGCCAAAGGCACTTCGGGAGTCAGAGGTAGGAGGCTGATGAGAGACTGCCATTGTAAAATTTGTTTTAGTTTTAGAATATACTTAAAATTAAGATCACTGCATTTTTAGCATTATGTTTTGTTTATATTCCAAACCTGGAAGCCATCATGGAGGCGGCTAGCCTGGATTTGGTGGCCATAATGGAGTCATTTATTTATTTATTTATTGAAACATATCAGAGTTAATACCTTTGAGTCAGAGACTCCTTTACAAAGGCTCCACGTCATAGAAAACAATACAAGAGTATACAGTGTCAGACATTACAGTGCAAACAAAGGTGTGAGAAAATATCACACCTTACAATTGATACAGAGTATAGTACATACAGGCAAATGTGGTACAGGATATTTTCAACAGTCAGAAACAATGCAGTACAATGGCACAGGAATCATATACAATGTACAATAGTTACAGAGGTGACATGCAATACAGCAATTGTTATAGATAAGTATTTACAACAGGCATGTGCAAACAGCGCAGTCCAGTGAGTGACAGTTAGCCAGCGGCCGGGGTCAGAGACAGAGGCCAGGGAAAAGTACTTTGGAGGCAGGACCAAGAGGAGTCCATTGTCATAGAACAGTAGCGGTTGTTGGGGGGGGGGGGTCAGGTACAGTCACAGGCTGAGTCCTGTGAGATGTGGTTACAGAGAAGGGATCTGAACAATTCCAGAGTACGTGCCATGAGGATTGGTTTGGGAAGTGAATTCAGCCAAAGGGAAGCACAGTACCTAAGGTTCTTTGACCCATGGAGGTTTTACAATGGGGGACCGTTAGGGTGTTTTCTCTGAGTGACGGGTGCATCTGGTGTTAGTAGGTGGGGGGAGCAGTGCCACAAGGGCAGTGGGCGTGAGGCCGGCTATGATTTTCTTGGAAGAAGACAGGTCTGGTAGTTTAGGCGATCATCGAAGTTTAGCCAGTTGTACTGGCATAGACCATGCAGGTGTGCGTGAGCCAGTCACAGACAGTAGCCAGCTTGCAGGCTTTATTCAGGGTAACCATAATTTTGTAGAGGGATGTGTTGTCTGCAGTACCATAGATAATGATCCCATAATCTATGAGAGACAAGACAGAGGAGGAGATGGCTAGTTGTAGGGCTTCGGGGGAGACAGTACTTGTAATGGTGGAGCAGACCGATATGCACATTGACATTTGTACTATGTCAGCGGATATGCTCATGGTAGGTGAACCTGGAGTCCAGGGTAACACCTAAGTATTTAAAAGTAGAAATTTGTTCCAGGGTTTCATTGTGGGAGTTATGGATGAGCAGGGAGTGGCCAATGAACTTATTTTGGGCATATGCAAACAGCATGGACTTTGTTTTTTATCGTTTAGGACAAGCCTATGGTCAGCAAACCAGGACTTGGCCTCACTAAACAACCTTTGGAGGGTTGATTAGAGGGTGGAAGGGTTGGTGTGGGTGCTGAATAACACTGCATCATCTGCATATAAGTGGAAATTCCCTGAGCAGGCCTTGGGCAGGGAGTTAAGGAATAGAGTAAATAGCAGGGGGCCAAGGATTGAACTCTGAGGGACCCCAGATGTAACTTGGAGGGGAGATAACTGGGTTTGTACTAGTCTGACTCCTGGGTTCTGTCAGACAGATAGTTCGAGAACCAGGCAGTGGCATCCTGTGAGAAACCTATTTGGGTTAATGAGGCTAGGAGAAGTGAGTGATGAACGGTGACAAATGCTCTGGAAAGATCTATATAGACAGCACCAGCCATCTGATCTGCATCAAGGGTTGCATGAATAGTGTTGGTATATTCCAAAATTGTGGTTGTGGTGCTGTGGCTTTTATGGAAGCTGTGCTGCTTAGAGCAGAGGAGGTTGTGTTGGGCAAGGTAGTCTGTGACTTGGGTGGTGACTATCTTTTCAAGAAGCTTAGAGATAGGGGGTAGATTTGAAATGGGTCAATAACTTCCAGGCATGGTACGGTCACCACTCTTCAGGATAGGAGTGATGAGGGCAATTTTCCATATGGATGGGAATTGTCCTAGGGCAAGGAAGTGATTCAAAAGGGCAGTGAGGGGGTAGAGTACTTCTGAGAGGGTCAGCCTTAGTAATTTAAGATCGAGAGAGTCATTGCTGAACCTAGATTTGCTGAGTGCCCTTAGCTGGAGGGGGGCAGCATCATGCTGGGAGATAACTTTGAAACAAAAAGGGGGCACTTGGGTGGGTGCAGGGGTTGTATTGGGGGTGGGTGCAAAAACGTTGGCAGAGAGCATGCTCCTGAGGTCTGAGAATGAGGAATTCAGTGCATTTACTAGTATTTCTGGGTCCATGGAGATACCACCATTGACAGACATCTGTAAGTCATAGTGCGCTGGCATCCACGATATGGCCATACCAAGCTACTTTTTGTTCAGGAGAGACATAGAAACATAGAAACATAGAATTTGATGGCAGATAAGGACTGCTTGGCCCACCCAGTCTGCCCATTTCCCTACCTGATGGATAAGCTGCAGATCCTAGTTAACCAGCAGCCTACTTCTTCCTACCCCCACCCCCTAGAATTGCCTTATGACTGTCCCATGCATGCTTGAATTCCACCACTGTTTTTGACTCCACAACTTCCTCTGGAGGCTGTTCCATGAATCCACAACCTCTCTGTGAAAAATACTTCCTTAAATTACCTCTGAGCCGCCTCTTCTATCTTCAAATTGTGCCCTTGTTCTTGCACACCTCTTTTTGAAAGATGCTACCCTTTGGACTTTGTTGCTTCCTTGAGGTATTTGAAAGTTTCTATCACGTCCCCTCTCCCTCCTTTCTCGAGGCTATACATATTAAGCTCCTAAGTCTCACTTATGTCTTCTGGTGCAGACCCTGCACCATTTTAGTTGCCTCCTCTGGACAGCTTCCATCCTGTCTATGTCTTTGCGGAGATTGGGTCTCCAGAACTGCACGCAGTACCCAGATGTGGTCTCACCAGCTGTCTGTACAGAGGATAATAACTTCTTGTTTTCTGCTGGTGATGCCTCTCCCTATGCATCCCAGTATCCCTCCAGCCCTCCTTGCTGCCCTCTCACATTGCTTGCCCACCTTTAGGTCATCTGATATGACTACCCCCAGGTCCCTTTCCATTTTTGTTGTTGTTAGTATCTCACCCCCCATTGTGTACTCTTCCCCTGGGTTTTTGTTTCCCAGGTGCATTACCTTGCACTTCTTAGCACTGAATCTAAGCAGGGCAGGAGAGGACAGGAAAGGGAGGAGGGGCTGTACTAAATGAGAGGGAGGAAATCAAGGCTTTGGAAGTACAGGGGCACCTGGAGGAAAAGAAAGGACTGAAAGTGTGTTGAGACATCCTGGAGACAAGTGCTGGGACCACTATCCATACAGGGGTGGTGTACACACTTCCAGCACATTGAGAGGAGTTGGATAAGGCACTTGGGGGAGTTATCATCAAGATGGCAAGTAAGGGGGAAGTTCAATCTCCCAGATGTGTTTTGGAGCCTTCCAACTGCAGCTTCTACAAGGAAGAGGGCCATCCTTGACTCCCTACAAGGGGATTTTCTCTGGTGGCTAGTCAACAAACCCACTAGGGATGGGACAGTGCTGGACATTGTACTTACAAACAGGGACAGAACTGTGGAAATCACACTGGCCAGTCCTCTAGGTACCAATAATCACCATACAGTGTGGTTTAACATAAAGATGGGAGCAGAGGCAAGCCACATGATGACAAGGGTCCGGGACTTTAGAAGAGTGGAATTTAAAGGAAATGGGAGACTACCTCAGTAACTGCTTAGTAGGGAGGATTGTCAGGGAGGAGTGGAGAAACACTGGGGAAAAATAAGGAGCACATAACTTAGGAAACCAGCCTCTGCCTGAAGGAAATGAATAAAAACAAAAGGAAAAAGAGATCATTATGGTACCCTAGGGAGGTGGTGATGGTGGTGAAGGAAAAAAGGGTGGCATGCAGGAGGCATAAGGAAACACAGAAGGAGAAGGATGTGAAGGTGTACAGAGTAAAACAGAGGGCAGCAGATCAGGCAGTTAGGGGAACAAAGGCACAGATATATTAAAGGATTGCCAAAGGGGTAGCTAATGGGGATATGACTTTCTTCGGGCATGAAGAGGAAAGCAAAGGAAGGGATAGTGAAGATAAGGAGAGTAGTGGGGGAGACTGTACAGAAGAGGCCCAAGAAAAAGCAGACATCCTGAACAGATACTTTTGTTCAGACTTCACAGTGGAGGAAGGGGAAAATGGGCCACCTGGCAGTAGCAGGAACCAAAAGGGGGAGGTGGGCTAAAGTCCATTTCAGAGGAAAGAGTTTTGAAGGGACTTGCAGCTCTGAAAATGGACAAGGCTATTGGCCCAGACAGGATACACCAAGGAAGGTGCTAACTGCTCTACTGATGGCCTTATGCAACAGCTGTCTGGAATCATGTGTGGTTTCAGAGGACTGGAGGAGAGCAGACTTGGTCCCTCTATGTAAGAGCAGCAGCAGGGCAGAGGTTAGCAACCACAGGTTGGTCAGTCTCACCTTAGTGGTAGGGAAACTAATGGAAACACTGTTAAATGAAAGATTGGAAGAGTATCTTGAATCCAGTGAGCCCCAAGACCAAAGATAGCAGGGATTCATAAGGGGAAGGTCATGCCAGATGAATCTGATTGATTTCTTTGACTGATTGACCTGAGAAATATAACAGGGGAGGGTAGTGGACATGGCCTTTCTGGACTTTAACAAGGCCTTCGACACTGTGCTGCACAGGAGACTAATAAGTAAATTCAGCAGCTTGGGGTGAGATACAAAGTGGTGAATTGAGTTAGAAACTGGTTAATGGATACACAACAGAGGATGGTAGTTAACTGTACTCACTCAGATGATGGGAGAGTCACCGGCAGGTGCTGCACAGCTCAGTACTGGGACCGGTCCTCTTCAATGTCATCATAAGTGACATTGTAGAAGAACTGGAAGAGAAGGTATGCCTTTTTACAGATGACACCAAAATCTGTAATGGGGTAATCAGTCAAAAGGGGTTGGAAAAAATGTGTCAGGATCTTGGAAAACTCAGAGAGTGGTCAAAAGCATGGAAGTGGGGTTCAATCTCAAAAAGTGCAGAATCATGCACCTGGGTAAAGGAACACAGAAGCTGAGTATAGGACGGGGGAGAGATACTGACCGTCACTAGTCAAGAAAGGGACCTCTGTGTTGTCATATCATATGACCCAAAAGTGGTAGGGAAGTATAACGTAACAGTGGGAAGGGCCAGTGAGATGCTGGGATGAATAGGGAGAGGTATCTCCAACAGGAGGAAGGGAGATGGTGTTACCATTGTATCACTCACTGGTGAGGCCTCAACTGGAGTATTGTGTCTGGTTCTGGAGGCCACAACTCAGAAAGGACATAGGCAGTGAGAAGGCAGTTCAGAGAGGGCAGCTAAAATGGTGCAGGGGTTGCTCCAAAAGCCTTGCCAGGAGAGACTGGGGGAACTCAACATGCACACCCTGGTAGAGAGTAGAGCACGAGGGGACATGACAGAGACCTAGAGTACAACTATCTCACATAAGTGAACAGGGTGCAGGAGAGAAGTCTCTTTCAAATGAGGTTGAGCACTAGCGCCAGAGAGCATCCAATAAAACTAGGAGTGGAGTTTAAGAGGGATATGAGGAAGTACTACTTCACTAAAGGACTGGTAGATGCATGGAATAGCCTGTCAGTGTAAGTGGTGAAGGTGAACACAATGGGAGGCTTCAAGCATGCACTGGATGGATGTAGAGGAATATTAGTAAATAGGCAAGGAAAAGGGAGGGTTGTTGGAAACCATTTAGGGTCTGTGGACACAGACTAGGCAGGGACCATCTGGGCAGACTGGGTGAGCCAGTGGTACTTTTCTGCTAAAAAATTCTGTTTCTATGTCTATATAGAACATTACCCAATTTTTATGTTCGCCATGCATGTGTGCGCACAGAGAACACTTTGCTATGATAGTTGGGTTTTGAGAGGTGTTACACTGTCTGTCCAATGTAGAGCAGTGTTTTAGGGACAAGTCAGTGCCACAGTAATCATCATTCAGGCAATGTCTTAAACAGATACTTTGCATTGGTCTTTACAGTGGAGGAGGGAGGGAGGCCTACATTAGAAAATAGGGTGAGGACAGGTAGAGATGGACTCCAGTCCCTTCACTGAAGCTAGGGTGCTGGAGGAATTGAGCAGGCTGTAGACTGACAAGGGTTGGGGCCAGACAAGATTCACCAGAGGGTACTTAAAGAATTGAAACAGGAATTGGCAGCACCAATCGCGAGGTTATTCAGCCTGTTACTCAACAGGGAAGGATTCCAGAGGACTGGAATAAGCCTGAGGTGGTACCACTGTATAAGGGGGGGGCAGAAGGGAAGAGCCAGGTAACTACCGCCCGATAAGCCTGATCTCAGTGGTCAGCAAGCTGATGGAGGCACTGATTAAGGAAAGACTGGTTAAGCATCTTGAGCGGGAGGGCTTGCTGAATGACAATCAGCATGGATTCATGGGTGGCAGGTCATGCTAGACCAACCTGACTGAATTCTTCAACAGAGTGACAGAGATATTTGACCAGGGAGGGGCAGTGGACGTGGCCTACCTGGACTCCAGGAAGGCATTCGATACCATCCCCAACGGCAGACTCATAGTCAAGGTAATAAGCTTTGGAGGGGGGAAGCAAGCTCACTAGATGGGTGGAACATTGGTTGGCGAGGACTCAGAGGGTAATAGTTAATGGGGTGTACTCAAAGGAGGAAAGAGTGACAAGTGGGGTTCCACAAGGGTCTGTGTTTGGACACATACTCTTCAACATATACATAGGAGACATTACAGAGGGTCTGCTTGGGAAGGCGTGTCTGTTCACGGACGACATGAAAATCTGTAGTAGCAAGGTGGATGCGAAGGAAGGGGGTGGAGGATATAAGGGAGGACTTGGCCAGGTTGGAGGAATGGTCAGAAAGGTGGCAATTACGGTTCAACACAAAAAAGTGCAGGATTATGCACATAGGGCGTAACAACCCGAAGGCAAAATACCAACTGGAGGGGGAGGAGATGGAGGAGACAGAGCAGGAAAGGGACCTGGGGTTTACCATCTCAGACAATCTGAAAGTCTGAGGTCAGTGTGACAGGGCAGCAGGAAAGGCACTGAGCATGCTGGCATGCACAGGGAGGAGTTTTACAAGCAGGAGAAGTGAGGTGATCCAGCCGCTGTACAAAACCATGGTCAGACCACACATGGAATATGGGGTCCAGTTCTGGAGGCCATACAGGAAAGGGGACATGGACTGACTGGAAAGGGTACAAAGAAGAGAGAACAAAATGGTGCGAGGGATGCAAGGGAGGCCATATGAGGAGAGGCTGGGGGAGCTGAGCCTGTACTCACTGAAGAAGGAGAAGAGGGAGCGGGAGATATGGTGAAGAGAGTCAAATACTTGAAGTGTATAAACAAGGTGAGGGTAGACAGCTTATTCAAATCGAGTAAGAACAATTCCATGGGGCAGGTTCTTCACCAAGAGGATGGTACAGCCATGGAATAGGCTGCCAGAGTGGGTGTTGGAGGTGGATACAGTGGAGAACTTTAAAAGTGTTTGGAACATGCTCATGAGACTGGTGGGCAGAGTGCAGGCTGCAAAGGGACAGAAGAAATCCTTCTGGGGGAGGGCTTGGGGCAGACTAGATGGACCTAGAGGTCTTTTATCTGTCGACAGCCTTCTATGATTCTATCATAATAATTAAGCAATATACCACGAGAGGGTGTTGGTGATGCCAGGATTTACCCATGCCCTGGAGTGTTGTTTGGCCACGAGGCACAGGCAAGTAGCCAAAACACCCCAGGGCATAGGTAAATCCTGGCATCACCAACATTCTAGAGTGGCATATTGCGATTATACAATGGACATCTATATATTTTGTGTGTGAAAAATGAACAAAAAAAAAAAGCTGGTTTAAATGTTTTATTAGTTTTTATTAGATTTGTTGTTACACTTGGTAAAATAGTGCTTTGTTGGTAGGTATGTGCATGTGCAGTGGTGTCAGTAAGCGGGCGAGGACATAACCCTTAATGGTTATAGTTTGGGAAAAACCGAGACTCGAGGAAACCGCGGGTGTGAGACCAGTCATGTAAGCTGTAGTGCATGTTTAAAGGGATTAAAAACAAAGCAAGGTAATTTTGTTGTGGGATGTTTTCTACAGTGTGGCTGACAAACTGTAAAAGCAGGTTTGTGAAAGTGAAACGGAAAGAGAGCGTCCAAGGAAAGAGCAATTTTTTTTTTCAAAAGCCAGAAAAAAAAAAATTTTCCCGTGACTAGAGTTTTTTTATGTTGAATTCATAGCTGAATTACATTTTTTGAAACTTGCAGTATTTTTCATATTGTTTACTCAGACGTCAACATTGTGGCTTTGTGGAGGTTTTGCCCTGCGACTGCCTGTGTTTTTGCCAGGTTTGTGTTCCTAATGGTCGCAGTAATTTCAGAGGGGCCCTTGATGTGGCTTACTGGCGACTGTCTCCTCTTCCCGTGGGGTGATTGTAGCTTTCACAACGGGAGAGGAGTGCCAGGTAACCAATGAAATTACAGGATTTGTGTCTGATTTTAATGCCCAATGTATAATGGAGTTTTGACTTATTGGGTGGAGATGGCATGAACTTGAAAAGAAATAGTCACTTCAATCCTGAGCGAGCTGTTTGCTTTGATCTACACGCAAAGTTGATTTATCTCATCAGCCTGGAATTTCAAACATGCAGGGGCTCAGGCCAGCTGTAACTCTTTCAGGCCTCAGTTCCTTTAGAATGTTGAGAATAGCAATGCCTGTACAGAAACAAGCTTTTACCTGAGCCACTGCAGTAAAATTACTGTGAATTGCACACATACAAAACATCCTTAAATATCTGGACAGCCATAAGCACGAGACCCAAACTATCTGCAGCAAAGTTATTCAGCACAACATTGTCTATCAAATGAGGATATGCAAGAACCTGTAATATGTTTACTTTTTAAATTATTATCAATTCATTATTCAGCATGTTATGTTTTATGGAAATTTACCACTTAATCCATTTTGCTGGTAATATGACAGTACAAATGGCAAAGTAACAGCACATCCACCTACCCTGCATATATTCTGTTTACAGTGTTATTACCTGAAATGCATAGGACATTAGTGTGAATTTATCGCTGCACAGCACATTACAGATGAAAATTAACAGTTTTTAGACATAGTAAACTCACTCACTGTCCTACCTACCTTATCAAATGTCTGTCTCTTGCAGCTCCACTCAACAATAACAAAACTGTAAATAAAATCCAAATTTTGTGTTCCTTTTTTTTTTGCAGATGTAGTGACTAAAGTCTTGCAGCGACCAGTCTCTTGGATCTCCAGCTCCCTCATGGCATTTCAGGAAGTTCGCAGGAAGTAGTATAGCGCATCAACGTTGACCTGCACTTCAAATGTTGTGATTTTTAAAGGATATATATACTTGTATTTTTATATATAGATACAAAATGTTTTTTAAAGCTACCATCACAATAACATTTATAAAAACAATAAAACTGAGTAATAAAAAATGAATTGTGATATGAAGTTTTTTGCCACACGAAAGGCAGTACAAAACACAAACATTTACTTAGGAACAATAGAACAACAATCAGTGAAATAAAACTTATGAACACATTTATCCACAACCCCCTCTTCTCCAACCCACCTCCCCACAGCCGCCAGTCACTGTACTCTATCCAGAACCATGCCCCATCCATTCTGGTTTCACCTTATGAACAGAAAAAAATAAAATATGTATACACTTCCTCATCGTGCCTCACATAAACCAGTCCCAACCAGCCCATGCACACTATAAACAGGCTGATAAAACTATGTACATGCACCCTATAAACAGACTGATGAAACTATGTACAATTCAAGCAAAATCCCACCCCACAGACACATGACCTGATGAACTATCAAAAATCAGGGGCCTTGTTAGCACTGGACCTCCAGTGCTCAGGCCCCGAATGTTTTGTCTGGGGCATAGAACTTTTTTCTGTATAGCTCTGCTTTTTCATTTTGTTTTACACAAAGTAAAACTTCTGTACCTTTCTGATCCCAACTCAACCATTTGTTCCCACGTGCATCATTTAGGGATCACCATGGCCCCCCCTCCTGCCCCCAAACAGAGAAAGCATTCATGTGATTGGTTGGGACTGTGACAGTCCCAACCATTTGTGCGAAAGCTTTCTCCTTTTTTTATTTTAAAATTTGAAGAGCAGGAGCCAACCTATTTGGAAGCACAAGCTTGAGGGAGACCGCCACTGTGAAGGAATGCGACTCAATGTGGGAATCAGACTCAGAGGCTGAAGACGAGCTGGAAGGAGATGCAATCTTATCCAAATGACACAGAGAGCATCAGGAAGAGGAGGAAGGACAATCCAAGCAGGTATCGTACCTCCAGTGTCGCGATGCTGTCAGAGCATTTGTGTGTATAACCAGACTATCAATAAATACAAAAAACATAGATACATAGATACGTAGACACTGTCGGCAGATAACGGCCTATGGCCCACCCAGGCTGCCCATTTAAACTTGTAAGTTCACTCTGTGTTTTTCTAGAAGTCTGTTGCCCCTTACCCCTGACTGTCAGAATTCCCTTATGTCTATCCTATGCATTCTTAAATCCCATGATTGTTTCAGCCCCCACCACCACTTCCTCTGGCAGGGTGTTCCACTTGTCCACCACCCTTTCTTCCTCATGCTTCTTCTACATCACCCTCCCTCCAACTTCATCCCATGCCCTCTAGTTCTGTAACATCTTTTTCACTGGAAAATAGTGTATTCCTGAACCATGTAAAACAAGGGGCAATATGAATAGTCCCTCACTGACAAGTCTTTTGGGGCATTGTGTTTTTTTACGGGTGAGTTCTGTCACTGTCTCGTTGTCATCATTAGAGGCCATGGACAGTGTCGCTCACAGATGAGATCTGCATCCTGGTGTTTTTATGTGCAATAAAAACCATATGCTAAAAAAATTGCAGCACTCGAAACTGAAATAGAATAGGTGTCTACCCGGAAAAGGACGATGCCGTTGTGATGATACTGCTGTATTCAAGGCAGAGAAGTTAACAGTTTATTTAGCAGATTTAGGAAAACCTTCAGCAGTAGTGCTATGTAGTCCTGTTTTCTCTCTTACATTTCTGTGTTATTTCAGTAAACCAGTAAAAGTATATTATATACAGATTCATATTAGTTAAAAAGGTTCACATACATAGCCCATTGGCAGTAAAGGTCATGTATTTATTTGCATTTTGTTTACTAGGTCAGTATACTAGGCAGCTAAAATTCATGTTTACATGTAGATCCCAGAAAGTAAGTTGCAGTATTAGATTATTCAGATGGGTAGCAAAGTAACATTTGCTCACTCAAAATAGGTAGTACTCTTCTCCCTAGAAATATTTTTAAATCACTTGACGTAAGTTTAGTAAACTTTTCATCCTTGTGGTCTACTGCTACTCACCCCCTTGATGGAACTTCTACATCTACTTGTCTTACAGTCGACCTATACCTGTGCTACAGTAGTATTCAATATGCACAAGTAGTGGTGGTCTGGTTCCAAGCTATCTTCTCTAAGCACTATCGCTCTGCCCATTCTGCCTCTTCGTCTCATTCTCTCATTCTCTCTTGCTCTCTGCTACCACTGTTTTTCCTGCCTGGGGCTAGATACCCCTCTCTTCCTCTAGGCTACAGGATTGACCTTATCTGCACCCACTCTGGTACCCTTCCAACTGAGCTTGTCTATACTCCCCCATTCTCCTCTTGGGATAGCTGGCAACACCAGAAGAACCATGATAGAGGGGTGTATGTTCGTTTGTTCCTGTTCTCAACATTGGCTCATATTACTTCACTTTGGGACCTAAGTCAGAATCACTGCAATAGACTGTACATGAAATGGGTAAACAAATCTGCCTTAAAACAATTAAGATGGTGCATTCTAAAGCTTCTGCTACTCCTGCTGCTGCTATCTGGGAATGTTCACCCACATCCTGGGCCTAAAATTCCTTGCCCCGGCCATCAATCAAGGCACACAAGGACTCTCACCCTTGCATCTCTCAACATCTGCAGCCTCCTCCCTAAACTTGATGCCCTGCAAATATTCACTAATCAACACAACTCTGATATCCTTGCAATTGTTGAAACCTGACTATCACCCAAAATTCCAGACACTGCTATTGCCCTGCCAGGGTTCAATGTCTTCTGACTTGACAGGAGTACAGAAAGAGGGGGAGGCTGCACTTTATATTTCAAAGACACTCTCCTGTGTCACCGCTTACCTTTCCCCGTCTCTGATTCTTCTGTGCAGATCCTACCTATTAAAATTCTGCTGGGGTCTCACAACAAAGCACTGACTGTTGCTGCTGTTTACATTCCTCCAAAAGAACAAGGTAAAGGCCTCAACTCAGTCTTGGACCTCATCCGTGCCCAACCCCCTGACTCGGAGTTGATCCTAATGGGTGATTTTAAGATCAGTTGGCTAGCTGCTGACACAGGGGGCCTCAAGGATGCCATCCCAGCAGCCAACTTGGCACAGCTGGTAGTCTCCCCCACCAGATATAATTATAAAAGTGGCGCAAGCACTCTCCTAGACTGGATACGGAGCAGCCATCCCTCCCACATCTCAGATGTTTCTGTCCTTCCAGATACACTAAGTGACCATTCCCCACTCATCTGCTAATGGTTGAATAAATTCTGCAAGCCCCCCCCCCGAAATTAATCAATAGTAGAGTCCTCCCACGTGGTTAGTTGAAACACCTCAAATACCACCTCCGACGGCTTGGCTGGTCTCCTATATCCAACGCTTCTGATGTCAACTCAGCCTTGGATTTTTTCATCAACTCCTTCAATGCTACCTGTGACACCTATGCCCCTTTCAAAAGGTGTAAAATCAATGGTCTTTGCAAACCGTGGCTCTCCACTGAACTACTTATGGATCTGAAAGCAAGGGACTTCCTCTGGCTTCAGGCATGGGCCACTGGCAATCAAGCCGATATTCAGAACTGCGAACTGGAGTGAAACGATTGCACTAAATCAATTCACCAGAAGAAAAATGCATACTAGAAAAATCCTTCTGGGACAATCTTAAAGAAGTAACTGGGAAGTAGCCAAAAACCTCACCTACTATGTTGGTCATTGATGGTGGCATAACTCTCAACCCTACCACAATTGCAAATACTTTCAATACTGCATTTTCTGACCTCAGTAGTGTTCTCCCTTTGGACTTCTTCAATGATGACCACCCTCCTTTTCCTACCCCCGGCCCACAACCCCCTCCCTCCAACCGCCCACCATTCTACTTTAAGGAAGTCAGGGTGCATGAGGTCTATAAATATGTCTCTAATGCAATCACCAAATCCAGAACTAGTGGGGACTCACTCGACCTCAAGCTGGTGTCCCTCACCCTTGATGAAGTGCTACTTGTACTAACAAAAATGTTCAGCCTCTCCCTCGCCCTCAGCCAGTTCCCCAACAGATGGAAATCAGCCACAGTAACCCTGGTTCACAAGTGTGGGGACAAGGATATGCATGTGAACTACCAGCCTATCTCCATATTCCCCCCCCCAAGGCCATTGAACGTATGGTATCTGACCAGCTAACAGAATACCTGGACAAACACAACATCCTTTGCCCCCAACAATATGGTTTCTGTACAGGTCACAGTACTACATTGGCCCTTCTTGAATTCACCAGTGCTATCCACAGATCGTTGGGCAACAGTCTCCTAACTGGGTCAGTCTTCATTGACCTGACCAAGGCTTTTGACACTGTACATCATAATCTATTAATCACACAGCTATGTTAGAAACATAGAAACATAGAAGTTGATGGCAGATAAGGATTGCAAGGCCCATCCAGTCTGCCCATTTCTTTTTCTACCTTATAAACATGCCATTGGCCTCTGCTCTGTCAATGGCCTATCTATTCATACTCATCTGTATTGGTCCCTTATGCCTACCCCATGCCTGTTTGAAGCCCTGCACTGTATTCATATCCACCACTTCCTGAGATAGGCCATTCCATGCATCAGCCACTTTTTCTGTGAAAAAGAACTTCCTCACATTACCCCTTAATTGGCCTCCCTCTAATCTCATGCTGTGTCCTCTTGTCCTGCTATTTTTCTTATACTGAAACATGTTAGTTTTTTTTTTTTTTTTTAGTTTATTAGTCTAGGAATTAATACCTTTGAGCCAGGGCTCTTTTACAAAGGTTGCACGTCACAAAGAACATTTAACAAAGCACGATACACATTACAGGTAAAACCAGACAGGAAAGTTACTACATCATAAAATTTGCTATTAACAGTTTAAGGCAGTAACGTTTTTAAGTTTCATAGAAAAACAAGCTATAACAGGTTCAAGCGAGTAGACAATTTCGAGGTTAAGGAAACTTCCAGGAGAGGGTGATCATTAGGCGCCAAAGGAGGCTAGAGAGGAGGGAAAGGTGGTGAGCGGAGAGTAAGTGAGAGGACAGGGAAAAGGGGAGTGAGTTTGGGTGGGAGACAGAAAGTAGTAGAGGTACCAGAGGGTTCATTAGTCAGGAGGAAGAGGCCTCAGATGTGAGGATGGACATGAGGAGTAGTAGTTCTTTATCTAGCGCAATCACAGTTGCTAGTGGTGGTGAGGTGGGCATAGAGCATGGATTTGAAAGCTTAAGCAAGGTTGAGGATAGAGTAGGTGGACTAAGCGCATTGAACCATGTCGGGGCCCTGTATGCGAAAGATCTTTGTCCCTGTGCAGTCCGGCATCTCGGAACCAGGAAAGGTTGGCGTTCAGATCTGGTGGAGGGTCGTGAGCCAGGATTCAATCGGAGTAGGTTTTGAATACATAATGGAGTCAGTCCCAAGATAGATTTTTTTGCCATTGTGCAGGTGAGATAAATAAGACGATTTGATAGGTTCAACCAGCCTGATTCATAGTACAGATCACACGTGTGAGTCAGTCTTGAGCCCCGTGAGAGCCGGCAGGCCTTATTTAGAGGATTGAGATACGCCTTAGAGCAGTGGAGGTAGCTGAGTCATAAATAATAAGGCCATAGTCAATGATTGAGATTATGGAACTCTGTATAGCTATTCTCAATGCCGTTGATTTAGAAATTGACGGTTACGGAATAGTATTCCAAGGTGTTGGTTCACTGTTTTCGCAGTGTTGTCAATGTGGTTGTAAGGTGAGCCCTTGGTCAAAAGTGATGCCAAGGTATTTGAAAGTATTTACTTGGTCCAGTGTAATTCCCGCAGAGGTTTGTATAGTGAGTGGAGTATGCCTATTTTTGTTTTGGTGATTGGAGAAGAGCATGGCTTTTGTTTTATTGTGGTTTAGCACAAGTTTACTATCCAGGAACCACCTTTCAACACTAGAGAAAGCAAGTTGCAGGCTTTTCGTAGGGAGTTTGGATCCTTGTGGGAAGAGAGAATTACAGCATCATCAGCGATAAGATTATTTTCTCCTGGCAGATATCTGGGAGGAGTTAAGGAACAGGCTAAAGAGGAGCGGTCCAAGAATTGATCCCTGTGGTACACCAGAGAACTGGTTTGAAGTCGGAGAGTTCATTAGAGATTTTACAGCCTGTGACCGATTGGACAGGTAACTTTTTACCCAAGCACAAGGACCTTCGGCCAGGCCTAGGCTAGAAAGTAGGGAGGTAAGTAGGCCATGATGGACTGTGTCGAAAAGCTTTTGTAAGATCGATAAAGACTGCACCTGTTTGGCACCCTTTGTCCAGGGCTGAGTGGACTTCTCCAGAGAAATCAAGTAAGGCTGTTGTTGTACTATGTCCTTTCCTAAAGCCGTGCTGTTGATTACAGAGTAGATTGTATTTGTCCAGGTAATCAGAGAGTTGGTCTGCCACTATTCGTTCAAGTACTTTGGAGAGGGAAGGGAGTATTGATATTGGTCGATAGTTTCCTGTTGAGGTTTTGTCCCCCCCTTTGTGCACTGGCTTAACTATGGAAGATTTCCATTTGTTGGGAAATTGACTTTGGCAAAGTGACAGATTAAGAATTTTTGCAAGGGGGTGAATTACTTCATCCAGGGTGAGAGACAGGATTTTTAGATCTAGCGTGTCACTACTTGTTCTGGATTTGGAGCAGGCCTTTCTTATGTACTTGTGTGCTTGCGGCACTTTGATTTTCTTGAAGGAAAATTGTGGTTTGTCACGAGGGTGTTTTGTGATACTAGGCTAGGCACAGGTAAGTCCGAGAAGAAATCTGGGGAGGACCCCACTAAGGTCTGTGAATGTCTTTATTGCGATCTGCAATAGACTTTGGGTCAAGAGTGGTGGATCCATCATCTTTCATAATGGTAGGTGACGATTTTGATTGTTTACCCATTATGTTTCGGATGTTGTCCCAAAAAGCTCTTCCATCACCCCAGGTGGATTCAAGGGCATTTTTGAAATAGGCGCTCTTCATTTGCCTAATTTGTGAGGTACATCTATTTCGTGCCTGCGTGTGTTTTAGGGTATCGTGAAGTGAGCCTGTGTCTCTGGCAATTGCCCAGAGGTGGTCCCGAACCTTGAGCTCGGCAAGTAGTTTGGCAGTAATCCATGGATTTGATAGCGCTTTGATTTTACGTTTTTTTACTGGGGCGTATAAGTCGCATGCAGAGTTGAAAGATTTAATGAAGTATTCTAGTGCGGTATTAATATCAGTTGATTCAAGGATTGGTGCCCAGTCCTGTTGTAGGAGATGGGTTTTCAACTTGATAAGATTCCCATAAGGCAATACTCTGCTTGTTATAACTTTGGGGGGTGGCTTGAGAAATTTATTAGACCAGGTACAGGACACTGGGGAGTGGTCACTGAGGGAGTCAGGGAGAACTTTCATGTTTTTTATCTGGTCAGGGTGATTTGTGAGAACCCAGTCAATAAGGGTGCTTGTACCAGTTTTGTAATTTTTCCGGGTGGGGAGGTTACCATCTGAGTCAGGTTTGCTGCTAGGATGTCACCTTTGTAAGAGCCAGTGTCAGAGGCGAGCCAGTTTATGTTGAAATCCCCGAGGAGGAGGAGCTCATTTTCAGAGGGCTGCAGACTAACAAAATCAAGTACAGACTTAATACTGGCACGGTGGTCTTTTGAGGATATAGACTCGTGCCACTGTGAGAACTTTGTTTTGTGCACCAAGCAGTTTGATAGGGAGGAGATGCATCTGCGTATTTGTGGGGGTGAAGCTGCCGCATTGACAGGAGAGGTTGTCCTTTTTGTAGATAGCACAACCCCACCTTTCTTGCTTGCCCAGTCGAGTCTGAAAAGATTGTAGCCTTCAAGCGAGACCGCATGATCCGGGGTGCTGGGAGATGGCCAGGTTTCCACAATGGATAGTATATCAGGGTTTTTTTGTCCAGCGAGAGTTTGAAGAGATGCCAATTTGGGAAGGAGGCTGCAGATATTTAGAGTGATAATGAGAGACCACTACCAACTTTCCCTGTTTTTGTCGGCTTCAGTGCAACAGGACCAGGGTTTGGGTGTATCCCACCAGATATTAAAAGTAGGAGGAGCAGGAGTTTCAGCGATGCCATTCAGTAGTTCATAATAGGTTGGAGTGAGTTTCTGCTTGTACTTTTAAGATGCTTGGATTTGTCTCTGGAGTCCCAGTAGAGGGTGATCATAGTGAGTTATAATGATGGCAGTTTCAATTAGGAAATATGGCCTTTGCACCCAGGTATTAATTGGGTGATGTTTGTTTAAGACTTCCAGAGTAAAAGCCATGGTACAATGTTTCGGGTAGTAGTATAGAAAGGTGAGAGTAGATGGAGGGGTAGGGTAGGCGGAGGGGGGGAGTTGGCATAAAGGGAAAAGGAGGGTGAGGGTGAGCAGGAACAGGTGGTGGGGACTAAGCCAAAGCATTTTTTTAGCAAGGCAGGAGAGAGCCTCTTAGTTAGACTCTTTCACCTTGTTAATGCCCTTAAGGTGTTTGAATGTTTCGATCATATCACCTCTCTCACCACTTTGTTCTAGGGTATGCATATTGCGCTCTGTTAATCTGTCCTCATATGTTTTCTGAAGCAGTCTCTGCACCATTTTGGTTGCCTTTCTCTGGATTGCCTCAATTTGGTTAATGTTCTTGTGAAGGCGTGGCCTCCAGTACTGCACACAGTACTCCAGATGGGGCATAACCAGTGTCTTGTAAAGAGGGATTATTACCTCCCTCCCTCTTCCAACTTGTGATACCTCTACTAATACACCCCAACACCCCCCTAGCTTTACCTACTGCTTTAGTGGTCTGCTTGGATGATTTCAGGTCATTAGTGATGATGATGTCCAAGTCTCTTTCTTCGCTTGTGACTCCCAGCAACTCCCCTCCCAGCCTATAGGTGGCTTCAGGGGTTTCTCTTCCCTATGTGCATGATCTTGCACTTCTTTGCATTAAATCCTAGTTGCCACTCTTCCGACCATTTTGCTAGTTTATCCAGATCTCTTCTCATTCTGCCCACCCCATCTGGATCATTTACTGTGTTGCAGATCTTGGTGTCATCTGCAAACAGACAAACCTTACCCTTCAGTCCATCTACAATGTCACTGATGAAGATATTGAAGAGGACTGGCCCCAGGACTGATCCCTGAGGTACCCCACCTGTGACTTGCATCTCTTCTGACTATATACCGTTTACCACCACTCTCTGTTTTCTGCCCATCAACCAGTTTGCCACCCAGTTGACCAACTTCTGACCCACCTTGAGCCTACCCAGCCTATTAATCAATCTTCTGTATGGAACAGTAGCAAAAACTTTGCTGAACTGAAGGTAGGCGACGTCAACTGCTCCCTCTTGGTCTACCACTCTGGTTACCTAGTCAAAGAAATCTATGAGATTACTTTGACAGGACCTTCCTTTTGTAAACCCATGCTGTCTTGGATCCTGTGCTCCTATGGATTCCAGGTGTTGCACAATCCTTTCCTTAAGGAGTGCCTCCAGAATCTTGCCCACTACTGAGGTAAGACTGACTGGTCTGTAGTTCCCTGCCTCTTCCCTGCTACCACTCTTGTGGAGTGGGATCACATGAGCCCTTCTCCAGTCTTCTGGAACCTCTCCTGTGCTCAGAGACTCACTAAACAGTTCTGATAATGGCTCTGCTAGTTCCAATCTTAGTTTCTTTAGTACCCTGGGATGTATGCCATCAAGTCTCACTGCCTTGTCCACCCTGAGCTTATCGAGCTCTTGTAGTACTCTTTCTTTTGTGAAGGGACTGGTGCACACCTCCCTCCCCCCCTGTGTCCATGGTACTGAGCTGTGGGCCCTGCCCTACTTTCTCTTCAGTAAATACTGAGCAGAAGTATCTATTTAGGATAGATGCTTTTACGTGGTCCTCCTCCTCACACGCCCCCTTATCGCCTTTGATTTTAGCAATACCCCCTCTGGACTTTCTCCTTTCACTAATATATCTAAAGAAAGTCTTGTCACCTTCTTTTACTGTTTGTGCTAGTGTTTCCTCAGTTTGGGCCTTTGCCTACCTTACTGCCTTCCCTGCTTCCCTTAGTTGGTATGCCTCCCTATCTTCATCCCACTGCATTCCCTTAAATTTCCTGAAGGCCAGTCTTTCGGTTCTGACCTTTTCTGCTACTGTTTTTGAGAACCAAAGTGGTTTCCTTTTTCTTTTGCACTTCCTTTTCTCTCTAACACAATGGGATGTTGCTTCAAGTATTGCATCCTTATTGCTTGCTCACTTTGCCTGTACCCCCTCACCTGTATTTCTTTTTGCCAGGGCTAGCTTAACTCTGTTGGCCATCTTATCAAAGTCAGCTCCTCTGAAGACCCATATTTTTGCCTTGGAATGGGATGATTTAATTCTAGCAGCCAAATTGAACCATAACATGTGATGGTCACTGGCCCCCAGGTGACTTTCTACTTGGAGATCTGTGATCCTTTCCCTGTTAGTCAGTACTAGATCTAGGATACTTCTGCTGGGCTCTCACCTGAGTTCACTACCTGATTCAAGAGCTACCTGGAGAACTGCTCCCAAAGAGTGAAAATAGCTGATGTTCTGTCAGATGCACTTCCTGTTCACTCCGGAGTTCCTAATGGCTCCATTCTTGGGCCACTTCTTTTTTGCCTCTTTCTGAATAATCTTCCACAGTCGTGTCCAGCACAAATCCTCCTCTATGCTGATGATGCCGTCATCCTCTCCACTCACAAGGATCCAGACCACCTTCAAAAATTCATCAATTGAAACTTGGTTTAGAACACATAAATTGGTTCTCAACTACAAAAAAAACAAGTCCATGCTCTTCTGCAGTCCGCACAACAAACACAGACTCAATCCCATCATGATCAAAAACTGCCTTGGTGCAACTCTTGAACAGGTTCAATCCTTTAAATATCTAGGTATTTACCATCAATTGTAACCTATCATATGCTATGCACATTGACAATATTGCCAAGGCTGCCAACACTTGCATTGGCCTACTCTTCAGGCACAGGCAATGCCTTACCTCAGATGCCTTAAGGATTGCAGTACAGAGCTCAGTAATCTCAATAATCGACTATGGCCTGATCATCTACTGCTCTGCCTCTGCCACCGCCCTCAGGCACATATCCATTGCATTAAACAAAGCTTGCTGTCTCATAACCGGCGCCCATTGCCTCACCCACACATGTGATCTCTACGCACAGACAGGGGGGCTTCAACTTTCAAACCGGAACAAGTACCAAAACTGCCTTGTGACAAAGAAAATAACACTAGGCCTTGCTCCCCCCAGGTGTCCAAGCTCTCCTCTGCCCAGCGCAGACTACTCGCATCACCAGGGGCTCTGAATCTCAGCTTCTGCATATGCTGCATTTCCACACCACACAAGAGCAAAGATCATTTGCACACAGAGCTCCCAGCTGGTTCAAAGGTCTCAACACTGACATCGCCTCAATGCCAAAGCTTGGTCCATTCAAATCCAATCTCAATCACGTCCTGTCTGCATCTAGCTCCTGTGACTGTCCTTCCTAATTGTTCTCCCCTCTTCTCTTTGCTCTTTCCACCTAGCACTTGACCCTTCCCCCAACTCCCTCTCCCATACACCCATTCATCCTCCCACCCTCCTTCCCTGACCCCCTGTAGCACTTTAATTGATATTTGACAAGTGTCTATGGCTGCACCCCCCTAGTGTGTCTCTCCTCCATACCGTGTCAACCCTGTTACCAGACCTCCTTCTGGCATTTTTGCCACTGTATTGAACGTATAAAACTGTAACCCACTGTTATACTGTTATTCAATGTCTTGTTTGAATTGTACCTCAACTGACTTGGAACCTTTGTAAAAGAGCCTTGGCTCAAAGGGACTTGTAATCCTAGACTCAAATAAATAAATGAAACTAAATAAATGTCCATGTAGTTGACAAGCCAAGTGGAAAATTTAGACTGAGAAAGGGAGAATGCTGATGGGGTAGCATTGTCTACCTCTGTATTCCAACCTGGGTCTGCTACTGTGTTCTTTTGGGTTCTCAGTTCTCCTTAGGTTAAAGGTTGCCATGTTTTGGTCTGTAACACTAAGAAATGGAATAAAAATGCTGGCATGATAGTTCTGTGGTAGTGCTTTTTTTCTACCATGTTGAAGTTTTGCTTGGTTGGGAGGCTTGAGATTGCCTTTTGTTTACCCCCCCCACACACACACACACACCCGTACCTGTTGACTGGCATCCTTCACCTTTAGAGGCAGAGGGTTTTAGCATATCTCTCTTTTTATTCAGAATTCTGATTGCCGTCTCTGACAGCTGTAGAGATCATCCACAGTACTGAAAGTTTAAAAGTGTAGCCTTTGTTATCTGCAGTTTGCCAGTTCACATCTAGAGATGTATGTTGATGTCTCCACACATGCTATAGCACAATCCAGAGTCAAACAACAGAATGTTGTAAATTGTTGTACTTTTGCATCGGCACTTACAATAAACCAAAGCATAATAAATGATACAAACACAGAACACAGTTCAGTTACAGAAATGAATATTATTGCTTCAGTGCCATGATGGCACAAGTGTCATGTCATTAAAATGATTCCCTGGCCCCTTTATTATATTTCACTCTTATGCATTAACCAACAGAATATATTTCTGAATGTAGATCATGGGGGAAGAGTCCTGATAATTAACAATTTATTTGACTTAATGTGTGTGTTTATTTATTTTGTTATTTGATTACACAAGGAGTGTGTGCTGGTATTACAGACCACAATTTTTCAACCTTTAAGTAAATGGTTCCTTTTTGAGCTATGTTTGGGAGATGTGCCAGGACACTTTCAATGTAAACACAAATGCAGTGACTCAGAACATCTTTTTAGAATTAGAGCCCATGATTTCTTTCTTTTATTTAGGACAGTTGCTATCCACAACATGCTCGAGAAGAGCCAGACAGCTTATAAAGTAATATAAAAAAAAAAACTTCCTGAGGGATATATGTTGTCTCAAATACCAAGTAAACTAAATCTCTTCACCAGGAAATAATGACAGAAGCTAGGAAGGCTTTCTCAAAACACAAAATCTTGAAATATGTTTCAGGAATCATGTAGGGGTTTTCAAATGGGAAATTTGGGGAAAAGCACATACTGATATATAATATTTAGTTACACACAGAATTGAATATAATAGTATTAATGCTTGGGGGGGGGCAATGCACTGGAGCTGGTGGCTAGACTATGGGGAGGGTGGTTCGGGCAACATACTGGACTGTGGGGACTCTGGGGAGGGGGTTACGGTACAACTTACTGGGCATGAAAGGAGGTAACAGGGTAGCAAATTCTGTTTCAAATGACCACCAAAATGGACCAGAATGCACCAAATTTAAAAAAACATTTCTGGGGGCCGAACCCAGCCTATTGTTTTGGGGCCTGGGCCCCGAACAATATCTTATGCTAGCAACACCTCTGTCAAAAATCCCACCAACACCATTTTATTTTGGTGTGCTGCTGTGTTCATGAGGCAGCAACACCTTTATGGCCAATATGACAACTGTCTCACCACTTGTTCAAAATCAGCAGTTAGTAACGTGAGTCACACCTGTGCTCCGGATGGGTGGAAGCAAGAAATGTACAAGTTCACTTTGCAGACAGTGCAAACAAAGGATGATTCAGCTCTTTTTTGGGGGGGCTGCAGAGTTTGCATCTCTTTTTGTTGCCTTTCACAGGCCAGTGTCCATCATTCACCACAGGAACAGTAGCTGCATCAACTGGCAGTTTTCTTTTTCAGTTCTGGTAGCCCTCCAGCATTTGCTTCTACAGGTTCATTCTGAAGTCAAGCCAGTTCTCCTTTCTAATGTTGCCTGTCTTTGTTGTTTTGGTGTGGGCTTCTGATTCTTGGTACAGAATGTAGGCATTGGCAATTGACAGATCCCACAGAAACCACTGCATATAGATCCACCACTTCCTTGCCTTTCATGCACTTGGATACTGTGTTCAACAGCTGTTCAGCATTGTCAGCACTTTTCATGTGACTGTTAGAACTGTGCAGAACTTCAGGGCAGGCAATTGATACCAGAGCACCATTTTTCTGGTGCTGCATCACTGATGTTGCTGGTGCGGTTGGGTTATGATTTGTAGACAGTACAAATACAGGGCCGTTGTCCTTCCATGCTGCTGCAATGATGTTACCCTGTTGCAGTTGCTCGCTCTATCCCTTCTCTTTTCTCTGGAAGGATTTTTTTATTCAGTGCTTTGAGCCATCCTGTGCAGTTCACATGCATTGTGCCACAAGAATATGCTCTATGGTCCAGCAAGTAGCAGGCTAATGGAAGGCTGGAAAACAATTGTCAGAGTAAACATGGTGGCATTTACCATGTAGAGACTGCATGAGATCAGTCACCACTTGCTGCCCAAGTCCCATTTCAACCACACCATCATTCTTCCTGGTGTACACCTGAAACTCGCTGACAAGACCATTGTGGGAATTATCACATTTCCATACTTCTGTGCCATATGTTTGTGACTTGTTGCGTATATACTGCCGGAAGAGGAGCCATCCATGAAATCCAACCATCACCTCATCTACTGCCATTTTTCGGTGTGGATTATATTGGGGTAAACAGGGCTTCTGGATAGAGATTATCAGCAGACACATGTGATGTAGCTAGTCATGACCCTGTTGGCCATGCAGTGGATTAGATTTGATGTTGTTTGTGTGCAAGTATTGCATGATTTTTTCATGTCTCTCATTTGTTATAATCTGGTGGATGGGAAAGTGGCCATACAGATAGTCCTTGGACCAGTACATCCTATATCTTGGGACATTTACAGTTTCCATAGACATCCTCTTTCTCAGAAAAGCACGGATCTCTGTTGCTCTCACTGGTGTCCACCTTGGGTCAGATTTTTCTGCTGCTGCCTGTTTCTGTGCGATATACCTGTTGGTCTCATCAGCAATTAGTGCATGCAGTGCAGGGTCAAAAATCAAACAGAGGAAATCTAATTCATTCTTGTCTGTTGACAAAGGTGTGGTTGGACCAACCTTGTCTTTGAGCTCCTTGATCGCAAAAGTGCAGAAATTATTGGTCCAGTTTTCAGGATGAGCAGGACCCACATCTGTTTCATCCAACTCATTGTCACTCAGAGTCAGTGGTGTGCTTCACATAAAGCTGAACGTCAATATCAGAGCCATCACCCACCACGTATTCAGCTATTTCTATATCCATGAATACCAGGAATTCCTCCTCCCTGTTGCTGGACAGAGATTCAGGTAAAAGGCAAGCCATGATACTCTGACTGATAATATTTCTCTCTGTCACTGTCTCTCTCTTAGTCTCTGACTACTGCACACAAGAAATGGCAGGGATATTGGGGTCATTGAGGTAGTCACACATAGAACACAAAAAATGTGTACACAATTCAAATCTATATTTACACACATACAGTATAAATATGTATACACTACTGTCCATATGCATAAATGTTGTATATACATAATATATGAGTGTGAATATATAAAATAAATTACAAGAATTTACAATGCAGAGGTCAAGGGGAGGTACATATGTATGGTGCATGTGCTTCATGTATGTACATGATTGACAGATGTGGTGGTGCAGCATCTGGCAATATAAATATACAGTACACAGTGCATCACAGATATATGCATACTGTATGTATTTTATTATAAATGTGTACTATTGTGCAACAGGGACTTTTCATTGTAGCCAGTATATATAAAGAGCCTATTTATAGACCCTGAATCACTGTTGCCATGGTAAATGAAAGCCACAGTAAAAAAAAAAAAAAGTTCCATAGGGTCCTCTTGTGATTTGACTTGCTTGTCACCTAGATTTTTTTTTATTCCCTTCTTTCAGGGAAATGTGCAGTAAAATGATTTTCATTGATGAAAGTTTGTGCCCAGTACATTATGATCAAAACAAATAGTTGATTTTGACAGTTCTACTGAAGCAATAATGTACTTCTGTTTTCAGCAGAGCTGTCAGTGGTCTCACATGGATCAGTTGACAACATGCTGCCAGCAGTCACCTTAGTGTCATTTTTTATTGCCATTCTTCAATGTAAAAGTGCACAAACAGTACATTTATTTATGAAAGTTCTGTGTCCCATAGGAAAATTAAAAAAAATCTGCGATTTTATACAGCTCTGGCAAATTATTGTTCAGCTTCTGTTTCGGCAGAGATGTCAATCTTTCAAATCAGCCTGTCACTCAGGTTGCAGTGAAATGACCTACTTTACTGACTGTCCCTGTTTGCAAATAACATTGTAAATATTATTGTAAATAGACTTTCCTATGCCTGCCCCCCCAAAAAAACAAAATGAAAACAAAATGTTTCTGACAACTCTGCCATGCAAGTACTTGGAGCTGAGATCACAGGCAGTGCTGTCTGTGCCCCGTTCACTATGAGCATTAAAAGTGTGTGGAAAACCTCTTTTTCTAAGGTGAACATTGCCTCAAATGTTAAATTTAATGTGTGTCATGTATGCGGCAATAACAAATAATGACTTAAAATTAAATACTTGGACACTTTACATAGCTCTGCCGAACCACTTCTGTACTTCCAGTTTTAGCAAAGCTGACAGTGACGCACTGGCGCTTTCTGGCTTTCAAAAGATGATTTCAGCTGAATGCACTCTGAAACCCACTTTTTTTGCCCAACATATAAATAAGGCTGTCTGCTATTGGCAGACAGTCTATAAATCCCACTACAGCCATTGGACAATGAACAGGAAGCATTTCCATCACAGATGTCGTTCAATATTCTCAGGCTTCAGTGTGACTACAATCAAGCCATCTAAAAGCACTGCAAGAGTTTGAGCATAAAAAAATGGACGTCTTTAGGCACAGCAGCTACTGAGTGTAACAGAATACCCGTCCATGTGTGTACAGCTCCGCAGATGTTATTCTACCTGGACTAACCATATTCAAATGCAAATAACTTCAAAATGGAAAATGATAGCATGGTACTGTGAGCACAAGAGTTGTTCAGCACAAAAATATCTACAAAATTAGTGCTGTTTCATTTCTATATGCCTTTCAGGTTTTTTATAATTAGTGAAAAACAGCAGAAAATTAGTTTTTTTTTTCTTTTTTCACTTTTTGCAACAAAAAAATGCAAATAGCTTTTAAACAAAAATTGATAAAAACAGTAATTTGACTACAAAAGTTGTTCAGCACAAAAATATCTACCAAATGAGTGGTGTTTCATTTATAGATACATTTTAGACTTTTTATAATCAGCAGCAAATTGCAGGAAATTAAATTTGTTTTCACTTTTTTGGAGGTATGGCATAAATGTAATATGCTCCCCCTACTGGAAATATTGTTGATATTTTTTGTTATCATGCTGATTGACATGATCACATCACTCATGACAATGCTAAATTACCGCACACCCCCGGTGAGTTATGAGGCACAGCCAAGTGCCTTCAACAACCTGGGAAGTGTGGTATATGAGTCCCTTAGGATCACATTGTGAATTGAAAGTAAGCAATAACACAAGGCAGGGTGTGTGGCAATGCTAAATTGCTGCATATCCCAGGTGGGTTGTAAGGCATGAGCTGCAGCTGGGTGCCTTCAACCACCAGGAAAGTGTAGTATATAACTTGCATCAGATTACAGTATAAATTTTAAGTGATAAGTACCACACAGCAAGGTGTATGGCAAGGCTAAATTACTGCATGCCTCAGGTGGGTTGTGAGGCATGAGGTGCAGCCACAGGCCTTCAACCACCTGGGAAGTGTGATTTAAAATTCCCATAGGACCACACTGTAACTAGTAAGTAAGTAAGCAGTAACACACAACAGGATGTGCTGTAATGCTAAATTACCCCACTCCCCAGATGGGTTGTGAGGTGAGTTCTGAGGCACAAGGTGCAGCTGAGTGCCATCAACCACATGGGAAGTGCAGCTGTCTTCACTCAGGCACCAAAGGCACTTATGCTGCCATGAAAGCACATGCTAAGGATGTGGGAGAGTCAGCAGGTAGCTGCTCTGATGAGCACCAATTCCCTGGCTTATTTGCCTGTAGACAGAGGTAACATTCCAACTTAAATGGCACACAGCTGAATGACACTAAATTAAACCAATAAAAGGGAAATGGCAGCAGAGCAAGATGTAGCTCTGGGTACTATGGAGAAGGCAGGTTTCATGCGCACTGACTAAATGCAAGGAAGAAAAGGAAGTGTTGGTGAGTGGCTGCATGAGAAATGCAGCATGCCCTAGGTCACTTTGCCTGATAACATACAGTGGGAATACAAGAATCTATGCCTCACACTGTCACAGTGAGGCAGCATTGGCAGAGCAGGGGAAAATGGAAACATTAAGCATACAACAGTTTTGCACCCCCTCCCCCCCATTCAGAAGATGGGAGGTAGAAGCCATTTGAAAAGCAAATTGCAGTTTGGTTAATGGAGGAGAGGGACCCTCAGATTGTTTCAGACACCCATGCCCCTGTACAGGTTGCATCTACCACTGGACAGAACTGACAAGCAGTTTCTGATGTACCAGCTGCCCCCAAGCTCCATCTAATCTGCCCAAGCCTGTCTAATTGTGGGACTGTGCCCCTATTACAGCATTAACCATTTCTCCAGAGTTCCATGACCACGTCTCAACCCTGATTGCTACCTGCCTCCATCTGACTGATATTTCTATGTGACCCCCTGCTGAGATGCATAATATCCCTGCCCCATCTCAGTAGTTCCTATTTTTTAAGTGTAGAGACTAGTCAGTCACAAGTTTATTGTATAGCTTAAAAGCTGTTACAAAAAATAAATAAAATACAAACATACAAAAGCAGACATACAGGTTAAAATGCAAATGCAGGCATAGGAATTAAAACGCTCCATTGTAGGTCCTTAAGTAAACTGAATCATGTAGTTCATGTCATAGACAATTTCTTTTTGATTTTACTAACAGCATAAACATATTTAGCTACCTTTTCCAGAAACCATTGATCTTCAGTATCCGACAATACATTAGTAAAACTGTCTTTATCAGTCTCATATGTACTGTTTGTAAATAGTGCCAAGCAATATGCCCTCTCTTTAGCATACATGTGCATACCACATAATGTATATTAGGTTCTCAGTCCCACCATATGTACAGTCACAGTTTCCAGTCTCAATTTCGGTTTTTTTATATCTAAAAATGAGCATATTGCTAGAAAAGTGTTCAAACTTGTACATGCTGAATAACACCCTTAATTTTGGTTGCTCAAAGTGTCCAAATATGGTTTAAACCCAAAATAATAATTATTTTAGGCAAACCATTTTGAATAGAGTGAGTTAGCTATTAGCTCAAGATCGAGTGTACTCCACTGGCTAATAACTTTTTTGGATATACATATTTCTTATATGTTATGCTTAATAATATGCCTTTATCAACTGCATGCTTGAGGCTAGATAATTTATACCATTTAATGAGATGGATTAAAGAGGTATACCATAAACCATCTTTAAAGCCTAGATTAAACCAGATCTCTTTTTCATGATAACAGTTTTTCACCAAAGAATTACTTTCTGGTCTCATTAGTCTAATCCAGTAATTTAGTTTCCTCACCTCAATCAAAGCATTGATGTTGGGGAGACCAAGTTCCACTCTCAGGTAGGGTGCAGGACATGCAAACCTCACTCTAAAATATTCTGTAGTACCTTATATAAGGGTGACAATATCTTATTCATGCTTTTGTATTCCCAAATGTTTGATCCATGCAAAAGTTGTGCCTCAAATTTTGCTCTGATAGTCTCTAGAAATGGGCATAAGGTAAATCCCCCATATTTTGAATTAAATCTTATCAGCCCTCCAAGAGTTTGTGTAAGTATTTCAGAGATTGTTGCCAAATGAGTTGACCATCCACAATTGGCTTGAAAAGTAATACCCAAATATGCATAACTGGGAACAACCTCAAGTTTATCTTTCTCTATATTCCAATTACCTGATCTTTTATTACCTCCAAAGATTATGGCTTTTGTTTTATTTAAATTTATTTTTAATTTCAGGTCTGTATATCTAACCTGAAAATAGTCCATTTTTCTCTGCAGACCACTTTGGGATAGAGGTAATAAAATAACATTATCTGTATAAGCAATCAGAGGACAAGCCAGACCGAGATTTGATCTTTGGTGAGTCAGTATCTGATTTTTCACAGTTCCTAAACATATTGTCAATATAAAGTGAAAACAGTAAAGGGGCTAACACATGACCTTGTATGACTCCTCTGTTCATTTTAAAAGGAAAAGATAAATGACCATTTTTTCCAAGTCTAACCATGGTCCATGTTGTATTATATAACTGGGACATAATAGCCACCAAATTGCTGTATATGGCTCTATTGAGTAATATAGTCCATAACAAATTGTGTGAGATGGTATCAAATGTAGTTGAATAATCTATAAAAACAGTATATAGTTTTTGACTCCTTACTTTAACATATTTTTCAATACAATGTCTAAGTAAAAAATATTGTCTATAGTCGAGTAGTTAGCTCTAAAGCCAGCTTGATGATAAATGGATATTCCCCCGCTCTTTCAAATTCATCGATCAATCTATTCAACAAAAATTTAGAAACAATTTTCAGATTAATATCTAATAGACTTATAGGCCTTTATGTGGTAGGATCAGCAGTATTTCCTTTCTTGTGTATGGGAACTATATTAGCTCCCTTCCATGTATCCAGATAACTACAAGACAATATACTGTACATTTATTATATAAGATGGTAAGAAATTTTGTTCAAAGGGGAGTCTCACACAGGTAGACCTCTGTGGGAATACCATCGGGCCCTGCAGATTTTTTCCTTTTAAGAGAGAATATTGTTAAATATACCTCATCTCTAGTAATGGTTTTATAGTTTGTGATTGCAGCAGGTAAGATGTTTATACAGTTGTTCTCAACAGGGTTTTAGAATATTTTAGAAAAGTGCTTGATCCATACTTATTTTTTTTTGTTTCATTAAATGAATTGGAATGAATCGGAATTACAAACCTTTGAGTCAGAGACTCTTTTGCAAAGGCTCCATGTCAGGGAGGTACAAAAAGGAATACAGGAAATAACAATCATGATTGGTACAAATCAAACAAAACAGAAAATACTGGATAAAAAAACTATCCAGGTGAGGTAATACATTTTACATTATGGGCCGGATATTCATACTGCACCAGGCAATGATGCAAGGGGTGGCGCAGAGCAACCAAGATGTGCCGGGGCCAGGCAGGGGGGATATTCAAAGGTGATGCACCATGGTGCATCACCTCTGAATATAGCACAGAATGTGCATTGGTGCATATGCAATGCCAGGGAGAACTGGGAATGCTCCAGTGCAACTGTAGTTGTGCCAGCCGCATTTCCCGAGATATTCAGACTTGGGCATGCAAATTGGGCCATAATGTATTCAAGGCACAAATGGGGCCATTTGCATGTCATTACAGCTCTATTTGCATGAGCTGAGTGGGGCAGCCCGGTGAAATGGTGCCCTGCACAGCATGAGGTATGGACAGAGGGGACCTGAAGCAACCCACCACCACATAGGCGCAATCGCAGTAGTAATAGCTGTAAGCACTCCCTGGTAGTCTAGTGGAACCCCTCCACCCCCCCATAACCCCGATCACCAAAAGTGACAACTGACAATAGCCCTGGTGACCTAGTGGTATCCCCCACCCCCAATGCACTGATCACCTTAATCCATCAGCAAATACTGTAGATCTAGTTAATAGCACTATAAAACAAATATCACTAGTACCACACTGTCCCTGTAATGCATGATGGTTGTGTGACAGTGGTGTGTGGTAGAAGTGTCATACACAATGACCGATATCAGCATCCCTGTTGTGTGCGGCTGTAAGTGCATGAAGATACTGTGTCTGGTACATAAGCACAACGACAACAAAGCAGTAACCATTGCCGTGATAGCAAATTCTATTTGCTAGTGCCCAGAAGAAGTAAGTGTAAGCTGGTTAGGTTCTAGGTCTAGTGCCAAATGTCTTCTGCACTCCACAATGCAGCTGCAGCTGTGGCCAACCTGAAGCCAAGTCTGAGGGAGTAAACAGAGGCATTGTCACAACACAATTGAGAAAACTAGGAAGAATGTCATAAGGAACAGTAGCACAATAACAACAACCGTCATGTCAGTACATGTCATTGAGGCAGTCCTCATTTGCTGGATATATGCCCACCTTCTCAAACCCATGTTTACAGTCATTGGTGTGGGTTTCTGAGGTGGAGAAGCAGTTAACTGGCCACTGGGCATGAGTACATTTCAGGGTAGCTGTTCATAGGCCAACCAAGAGACTGGCATGACTGCTGCCAGCCTTGATGTGCTGCTAAAGGTGGGTGGCATATCAGTCCGTGAACTGTTTCTTATGCACATCATTGAATAATGTACAGCTTGTACAATGCCAGTTGCAACTGCAGTAATCACATTGCCACATACCACTGCCCCCTCAGTTCAAAGTGATCTACTAATGGACCCTATGTCACTGTCCATGTCTTCAATCAGTAGAGTAGGACATCCATGGGGTGTGATGGGAAGAGTCTTTGGCATGGTTTCTGGCTCTGTGGTACATTACAATTCAGCCAGATAGTCATGCTTCCACAACTGCACAGTGCTGTCATACCTTTTGTGCTTGTATGTGGACTCAGAGAAATGCACTGCTTGCATGACCCCATGGTGGCAGGAATACCGCCCATTCTCAGAATGCACCCAGGGTGCATAAGACACAGTGTTTAATTGTTGCCTGCTTTGCTGGTAGTGCAGTGGCTGATGAGCCACACTCTTGTGGTACTGATACTGCCATAAGCCGTGTGTTACCAGCAGTCTCACTGAGCACCTCAGAATCTATGTCAGCAGTTTGCAGGGCATGGAAGTCTCTTTTTACAGCTTTCCTGGGAGGGGTTGCCAATCATCGAACCAGAGACATGTTGACTCCAGAAGATATCAGCAGCTAAAGGGAACAGTATTAGTGGGATGCTACAGAGCTGTTGCTTTATTTGACAGGCTTTGATGAACAGCTGAGCGATCGGCAGCAGGTTACAAAGCACAATTTTAGATTGTCGTGGGAGTGTTCTGAGTCAGGGTACTGCAATACACAGTTGACGCAGTCATTTATGGTTCTACAGCATTTCCCTGGTGGTCCAGTGGCACTCCCCACCCCCTGCCCACACAGGACCCCCTGCCACTCAGCTGCCCCCCATCATCAATGGGCAGCTGCATTCCTCCCACATACCACCCGGCTGACCACCAAATGACAGCTTATAGTATGTGCTGTAAGCCCATTGGTCCACAGTGTGGACCAATAGACTTCACAGCTCATACTGTAGCTATCATCTATGGCAGCATGGTGGTATGTGGGTAAAGGCTGCCGTACGCCAATGATGGTGGGGAGCTGGGTGGCAAGGGGGTCCCAGTGGGCAGAGGTGTGCCACTGGAACACTAGGGATATTTATCTACTCTATATGATGGCAATTGGAGGGTTGGGATGGGGGGATCACTAGACTACCAGGGCAGATGTTGAGATTGGATCATTGCGATCGATGCTACAGGAAGGAAGGGGGGGTACCACTAGACCATCAGGGATTTTATTTTCATCACTAGTACCCACAATTGAGTACAGGAGTGGGAATGCCACTGGACTGCCAGGGCCAGTTTTGGTGCTTGTGGATGGTGTTCTTGCTGGGCGGGTGGCCACCCATGGCTGGTGACTGCTGTGTTGCGCCCTGCAGTATAGCAGCCCACCTATGGGTGGCCATCATTTGAGCCAGAATTTTCTGGCTCAACATTGTGCCCTGGTATGTGGTGTATCTGGGAGTTGTGCCAGCAGATGCACCGCACATCCTTGGCTGAATATCGGGATGTGCCACATATGCTTGGGCACGCCCCCTTCAGATGTGCCGCATACATTACTAGTGTGCCACAGCATATCGGGACTTGCACTGTGCAAGTCCACCATTTGAATATCGCACCAGGGCACATTGCGGGGTTGCGCCAGAGCAACCCTTTTGAATATCTAGCCCTATGTAAATAATCAGTACAAGCAAGAGACAATAATGAAGTCAGGTAAAATAGTACCAGTCAGAGCAAGGACAAGGAGAGAGTAGTAGGTATGGAGAGAACACTGAGGAGAGGAGAAAGTGTGAGAGAAAGGGGAGGGAAGGGAGGAGTAAGGCAAGTGAGAGACAGGGAGAGCAAATACATGACTAGAGAAGTGGAAATAGGGGTAGACAGGGAGAGATGTTAGAAGCAATTACAGGAGCTGGAAGAAATTATATATTCTTGAAGAAGAGATTTGAAAGAGTCAAATTTGGATACAGCTGAGGTAGCAGCCAATAGGGAGTTTAGCCAAAGGGGAGCACTATAATGGAAAGCACGCTGTCCAAGGGAAGTCCTACAGTGGGGAACCTGCAAGAAGGCCATGGAAGAGCTTCTAGTAGACCTTTGCGAAGAGAAAGATTGAAGGAGATTTAGGAGCCGGGGGGAGGGGCAAGGCCTATTGAGAATTTTTTGGCGAGCACACAGGTTTGATATTTTAGCCTGCCATCAAAATTCAACCAATTTGAAAGACTATAGAGGTCACAAGTAGGAGTGCACCTAGCACAGCCCGTGACAAGATGACAGACTTTGTTCAATGACACTTTAATCCTATAGAGAGAAATATTGTCAGTGGCACAATAGATAGTATTCCAATCATCCACTAGGGAGAGAACTTGTTAGTACCTTTGGCAACAAGGGTCCAACCCCCCCTGCTATCCTTGTTTTGGTCCGCTTTAAGCATTAATTGCCACTGTTTTACAAAAAATGCTTGCTTTTTCCCATTTAACAAGATCTTATATCTTTGTCTAGTTCAATTTAACTCAGTCAGAGTCTGTTTGTTGCGTGTTTTTTTATATAATTTATATAATTTCCTGAGGCAGGCTTTTTGTGCTTTGCAATCAGTATCGAACCAGTCTACAATATTTGAACCCTGAGTACAATTATTTCGTAAGTGTAATGTAGCTACTGCATTTGCTCGCGTGCGTATACTCCCCACTCCCTGTTCCTAGTTTGCCATGCACAGGTTTCAGAAACAATCTGAGGCTCCCTCTCCTGCAATTAACCAAACTGCAGTTTGCTTTTCAAGTAGCTCCCACCTCCCACCTTCTGAATGGGGGAAGGGGGTGCAAAACTGTTGTATACTTAATGTTTCCATTTCTGTTGTTCCTTGCTCTGTCAATGCTGCCTCACCATGACAGTTTGAACCACAGAAACTCTTATTCCCACTTTCTGTTATCCAGCAAATTGATCAAGGGCACAGAATGTGGCATTTCTCATGCAGCCTCCCACCAACACTTCCTTTTCTTCCTTGTGTTTAGAAACATAGAAATATAGAAGTTGATGGCAGATAAGGACCGCAAGGCCCATCCAGTCTGCCCATTTCTTTTTCTACCTTATGAATGTGCCATCGCCTTTGTTCTGTCAATGGTCTATTTATTCATACTCATCTGTATTGCCCCTTTATGCCTATCCCATGCCTGTTTGAAGCCCTGCACTGTATTCATATCCACCACTTTCTGAGGTAGACTGTTCCATGCATCCACCACCCTTTCTGTGAAAAAGAACTTCCTCACATTACCTCTTAATCAGCCTTCCTCTAATCTCATGCTATATCCTCTTGTCCTGCTATTTTTCTTATATTGAAACATGTTAGACTCTTTCACCTTGTTAATGCCCTCAAAGTATTTGAATGTTTCGATCATATCACCCTCTCCTCCTTTGCTCCAGGGTATACATATTGAGCTCCGTTAATCTGTCCTCATATGTTTTCTGATGCAGTCCCTGCACCATATTGGTTGCCCTTCTCTGGACTTCCTCAATTTGGTTAATGTCCTTGTGAAGGTGTGGCCTCCAGTACTGCATACAGTACTCCAGATGGGGCCTAACCAGTGTCTTGTAAAGAGGGATTATTACCTCCCTCTTCCGACTTGTGATACCCCTGCTAATACACCCAACATCCCCCTAGCCTTACCTGCTGCTTTAGTGGTCTGCTTGGATGATTTCAGTTCCTCGGTAATGATGATGCCCAAGTCTCTTTCTTCCCTTGTGACTGCCAGCAACTCCCCTCCCAGCCTATAGGTGGCTTCAGAGTTTCCCTTTCCTGTGTGCATGATCTTGCACTCCTTTGTGTTAAACCCCAGTTGCCACTTTTCCAACCATTTTGCTAGTTTATCCAGATTGCTTCTCATTCTGCCCACCCCATCAGGATCATCTACTCTGTTGCAGATCTTGGTGCTGTCTGCAAATAGACAAACCTTACCCTCCAGTCCATCTGCAATGTCACTTATGAAGATATTGAAGAGGACTGGCCCCAGGACTGGTCAGTGCACAAGAAAACTGCCTTCTCCATACTGCCTAGAACTACATCTCGCTCTGCTGCCATTTCCCTTTTTTTGGTTTCATTTTGTGTCATTCAGCTGTGTGCCATTTAAGTTGGAAAGTTACCTCTCTTTCCAGGTGAAGAAGCCAGGGCCCTGATGCTCCTTAGAGCAACCACCTGCTGGCTCTCCCACATCCTTAGCATGCACTTCCATGGCAACATAGATACCTTTGGCACCTATGTGAAGACATCGGCACTTTCCAGGTGGTTGATGGCACTCAGCTGCACCTCATGCCTCACAACCCACCTGGGTCTTGTGGTTGAAAGTACTCAGCTGTGCCTTGTGCCTCACAACTCACCTGGGGCATGCAACAATTTAACATTGCCACACACCCGGCTGTGTGTTATTGCTTACTTACAATTTACAGTGTGATCCTATGGGAATCATGTACCACACTTCCCAGGTGGTTGAAGACACTTGGCTGTGCCTCATGCCTCATAACCCACCTGGGGAATGTGGTAATTTAGCATTGCTGCACACCCTGTCATGTCTTATTCCTTACTTACAATTTACAGTGTGATCCGATAGGAATTTATTACCGCAATTCCCAGTTGGTGTGCAAGTGTGCATGTGAATCTATGACTACAGAAGTGCTGGTCTACAGTCGGCAGCTTCTGTTACAGATATATAACTAATCTGAACATGAAAAAAGGAGTTTATATACTTTTTTAACAGAAGAGGACTGATTTTAAACCTCTGGCTGCATGTCCTTTACTACCATTAACACTGCTCAGTTGTTCTGCACTACAACAATGGAACTCACTTGCTCTCCTCTCTCTACAGTCCACGGCTTCCTTTACAGATATTGAAATAATCTTAAGTTAAAAAAGGCAGTTTGCATACTTTTTTTAACACAAGATGCCTTCTTTTAACCCTCTGCCAGCACATCCTTTACCACCATTCACACCGCAGTCATACAAAGCATTTACTACCCCAGGGCTTCCATACCAGTGGCAAACATCCAGCATTGACAAATGCTTGTTTGAGTTGTAATGTTTTACTTTCAGAGGTTGACTTACTGTAATTGCTAGAACCCTGGTCTTTATTTGAAATAAGATGCCTAAGAAAAACTTGCTCACATTTTTTTTAAACTGTTAACTCATTGTCTGGTTTGTATAGATGTGATAATAATCTTAAATCAGAAACTAAAAGCACCCTACAGTATGATACAGATTTTAAAAGGGTTAGTTTGTTAGCACCGATTAGAGATGTTTGGGTAAATCCCATACATTTTTTGAGGAACAGAAGGAGAAATGTATTTAAGGACAAATGGAAAGATTATATTGCATGTTCCCAAACCCTAACTATAGCATCCTTTAAAATAAGGGATAGAGCATTTCATAGTGGAAGAAATGCAGTTTTCCTATTATTAACTTTATTTGGTGACATTTGAAGTAAATCCAGGGCCAAACAACATACACACTTATGTTGTGTTTGTGTATAACAACACAAAATGTTTAATGAAAAAAATCTGGATACATTTAAGTGGTGGGTTGAAAATGGGGACTTTGATCCTGATGGATTTACTGAAGCTTGACTTACAGGTACCAGATGATGAGATCACTGTTGAGAATTATTTCTGTAGCTGGGCTGACAGAAAAGGGAGTGGAGATGAGGTTTTGCTTTACTCCAAATTTGAGTTAGGCCAGTCTGTTATTAAGGTAAATGAAACAACTGAGGGGACTGGTTCTCACTTAGTGCATTTTGTAACTTTAAGCCAATTAATAAGGGTTATTTATTCTCACCCTAAAATTAAACTGCTGCATTTGAAGGATTATCCCAAATAATTTATGGAAGTGTAGTAGTAATGGATATTATATTAATAGGGGATTTGAATGCTGATTGGATTAGCAAATGGGGATTTAGACTGGTCGAAACCTTTAGTACTTTGGACTTCATGCAAATTATTGACTTCCCTACTAGAATAAATACCACTTTGTCCAAGGGATCAATTTTGGATTTAATTCAAGTTTGGAATCATCAACAAAGAGGTTATAGCCCCAAACTTGGGTGGCCACAAGCCCACAAGTTTTGTAATAAATCAAAGTACTAGTACTGTATTCTAAAACTGAAAAATATTTTAATAACAGAGGACCATTTCAGAACAATAGGGAGCCAGGAAAGATGCAGCCAATTATTTCTAATCCCCAAATCAAATGTGGCAGTAGAAGAGCACACTAAAACTTGTATAAAATTATGTAACAAAGTACCTCCTTATAAAAATATTTACCTTAAACAGAAATATCAGCCCTGGGCCTTTGATTCTATCAGGAAACAAATTCAGATTAAGGATAAGGATAAACCCAGCCTAGAGTATTTTGTCCAGTTCTGGAGGTCACACTTCAAAAGGATGTAGACAGAGTGGAGGCGGTTCAGAGGAGGGCAACTAAAATGGTGCAGAGGTTGCACCTGAAGACCTGCAAGGAGAGACTGAGGGATCTCAATATGTACACCCTGGAAGACAGGACAGCAAGAGGGGACATGATAAGAGCCCTCTAAGTACCCCCACAGGGTGAGCAGGGTGCAGGAGGTGAGTCCCTTTTACAAATGGAAGAGCACATGAACCAGAGGGCATGCAATGAAACTGGAGGGGGGGGAGTGTAGGAGGTATGTGAGGCAGTACTAATACACTGAAAAAGTGTCAGATGACTGGAATAGACTGCCAGCAGAAGTGGTGGAGGTGAGAAAAATGGGGGTCTTCAAGCATGCGTGAGACAGACATAGAGGAATATTATGAAATGGGCAAGGAGGAGGAAGGGTCATCAGAGACCAGTTAGAGTCTGCTGAGATAGACTAGGCAGGGACCATCTGGGCAGACTGGATGAGCCAAGTGGTCTTTTTCAGTCAAAAAATTCTATGTTCCTATGTGTCTATGACAGACTATGGAAGAAGACAATAAAAACAGCAGAAGAGGAGGAGGACTGAAATAAAGAAACTGAGAAATAACCATAAAACCCTAATAAGACAAGCCATTCTGAAGTTTTTGAAAAACAAAATAGAGGCCACAACAGATTCAAAATGTTACTGAACTTTATTAAAAAAAACATTGAAAATTCCATCACAACCTAACCACAAATAAAATTACTACAGGGTGATAAGGTATATAAAACTCCTAAGGCAATAGCAAATGTATTAGGAACTTTTTTTGTAACTCTTTCTCATATTAAAAAAATATTTTGTAACTCTTTCTGATATTAGAGTCCCTAATCAAACAAGCATAACAATACTAGTAAGTCTGTAAATATCCCAACATGTAAATTTTGATTAAAACTAAGGAAGTACAGTACTTCAAGCAGTAAATACTGTACCTTAAACGTGAGTAAGTTGGGAGGACTAGATATTGTTGAAATTTGATGTTAAAGTATGCCTCTAATATTGTGGCTGCAGTCCTTACAAATTTTTAGTTTTAGAGTTTCAAGAATAATGTTTTCCTGAAAATTGAAAGAAGGATAAAATGATTCCCATCACAAAAGGAAGGTAGACTAGTAATTCAACAGACTACCCTCCTACTGCACTGTCTGTCCTCCCAAACTAGTTGGTAAAAATGATCCATTTCCAGTTCTGTACTTATTCATAGAGATATTCTCTTTTGTCATCTTTTCAGTCAGGTTCTATGATAGACTTTTCCATGAGCACTGCAGTCATTGACTTTGCATGTCTAGTTGCCATTTATCTGGATACAGAAAAACACATGGGTGTGGTTTTTGTGGACCTGTCCAATGCCTTTGACTTAGTTGATCATAGGCTATTGCAAGCATGACTAGAGCAAATAAGAGTAGCTTCTGTTACAAATGTGTGGGTTCAATCATATCGAACTGGACAATCTAAAATGGGGCATGGAAGGTCAATTGCCTTGGTCATAGAGGTGTGCAAAAAAAACTTCAGCCTGCGGAATTTCTGTGAGTCAGATTTTTGCTTCTGAGGAACTGTGGAAATCAAATTTAAAAATTCAAAGGATTGGCCTTTGCCAAGCGAAACATAAGATGTTTGTTGGCAGGCACCATAACATTTTGGAAGCCTTTGTTGCACTTTTGCACTTTCAAGTAAATAATTTTTTGTGATATTAAGATCTGACTGGGTGCTCATTCCTGTGGATGTTTTGCTTTGCACATGCTTGATGTAGCACCAGTCCCTTTCTTGGTGCGGTTTTTGTTTGTTGCTTTAGGAAATCAAATTAGCAACTTTCACAGAAATTCCGACTTAGAATGGCCAAATAAATGTTTCAACTGCAGATTATTTTATTAAACTGTGGAGAAAAACATCCATAGAACTGATCACTGAACTGCGGAATAATTACATGTATTGCATAATAATTCATCAAACTGCAGAAAAAAATTCCTCAGAACCTTTATTCCACAATTCATGTGTATTTTTCCACAGTTCAGCCAAAATAATTCCATAAACATGGCAAAAATCCACCAAACACATTTAGAAGATTTAGATCTTGCCAATGGCAGAAATTCTGAAAACTGCGAAATTTCTGAATTTTCACGAAAGTTCCGCAAAAACAGAATTTGCAACTTTCACCCACCTCTACTGTGGGTTGGTGTTTATGGAAAGAGCACCCCAAGTAATAATCTTGAGCCACCTTTTGTTTTTAAGTGTTTATAAATTCACCTTCTGAAAATATTTAAAAAGGATAAGTGAAACTATGCACATGATACAGTCTTACTGCTGCAAAAACTATTAAAGAGCTGTTAAGAAATTTAAAGCATGAGGATACAAAATTTCAAGAGTGGTTTCCTTTATGCTTCAAGAATCTTCTCCTTTCAACTCATACTGCCATCTTTATGTCAGCTATGAACCACATTGGGCCCTCGCCCATCTTTCCTTTGATACCTTCCCAGTTGCACTATTTGCTGCTTCTGTCACTGCTTTTTTAAATTCTTTCAATTTTTCATCTGCCCTTCTACCTTTCCTATTTTCCCCATGCTCCTTTCCAATAGTTCCCTCATTCTATCACAATATACCTTTACTGTGTTAGCCCCTTTGATTGTCCCTATCTGGACCCCATGCCACTGTTCTGTGATCACTGCAACCAAGTCATTCCAGGACTTTCACATTTGGATCCTCTCACTGTATGCCGCTACATGTAAGTATATTTGGTAATTGCACTTACCTACAAACTTCACGGATGTATCCCCCCCCCCACGCACACACACCTGTAAAATTGTTTTTTATATCTCTTTGTACTGAACTGATGTAACTTGTCTATCAGGACTATCTTGAAAATACAGTCTGCAACTCTTATGGTCTTTTCCTGTATAAACAGAAAAGGTTTTACTACTACTTATCAGCTAATGAGCTTTCTACTCCACAGGGGCAGCCTTGTTTTTCACCTCTGACCCCTCTTATCATGGCATCAGGGATGTCTGATTAAATAGCAGGTTAGATTCTCAGGAGCCTGGAGGAACCTGCACAGCATCATGGATTCTCAGAGGACTTTGCATTACCAAGGCTTTTGCTGAGCTAATCAGACACCAAGTGCAATCAGATGATGTTCCCTGAGTGACTGAGCAATGAGCCAGCTGGATTCTTAAATGGAGGGAGACAGACTTGGTAGTAGCATTCAGTTTGTGTGTGTGTGTGTCCATGCATGACTCAGCTTGGAGACAGACCTGTGCTTAACCAACCATAAAGGTGGAAATTGCTAAATGAAGAAAGAGTGAGTTAAGAAGCACAATTATATCAGAAAGATACTGTGCCTGATTAAACATGGTGTCTGCTATGCAGCACTAGCTGACAGACTTTGCCTGAATCAGACCTGAGGGTGTGCAAGATTGAAACCACCACACCTTGAATAGGGAGACAAAGACACATCTACTAGTACATCCCGGCAACTGGTCTGCAGTGCAAGAAGTTATCATGCAGTAGCACTGGTCTGGGAAAGGGTTCTCCTCAGTACAGCACTGAACTGAGACCAAGTTACCAACCAGTGGAGAGGGAGTGAGAAAGAGAAAACAATGTAGAAAATGATATATCAGATCATCAATCAATCAATCAATCAAGTCACGCTGGGAGAAAGAAATTATGTAGCTGATATAGCTGCGAACTATATAGCATCCTGTCACCAGCTTCGAAATACAACATAGATGTATTTAAGTGCATTGTAGGATATTTACATCTTATGAGTAGTTTGATGTATAACATTTGGCAATACCTATATAGCTTGTCATATCAATAAAGTTATTTTTGAATTTGAATTTGATAGAGACACTGGAGCTGTGCTGATCTGCTGAGCCACTCTGAGCTGAAATATCAAAAAAAGCTGCTCCAGTGACTGCAGCTAGAGATGCTTTTGTCAGTGGAGACCTGAGTTGTCTGGAACAGAGCCTTGGTCCTGCAACGCTAGTTAGTTTGTTGACTAGTTAGTAGATATATAGGGTTTCATTTATTCTTCATGAATCTGGATTAACAGTGTTACAACACCCAGATGGGTTGAGAATTACACTTAAGGCCACTCAGCCATGCATACGTCTCAACCTTTTGTCACTGAAATGAGGGACACAGACACTCAAAATGAGGGACAGTGAGGGTTGCTGGCCCTCATAATGAGGGGCACATCCTCAAACATGGATATACAGTGGAGTTCCCAAGGGTGAAACCCACTTTTAAATCACTCTGCAGTATGCTGCAGCAGACCTACTGAATAAAGCAATGTAATTTCAATGACAATTAGTCCCCTTTGCCATGCAGGAAACTGTGGCATTCACTTCATCCTGGCAGTGTCACATTTTCCTGAATGACAATAATGACTAATTGCCATTGAAATTACATTGCTTTATTCAGTAGGTCTGCTGCAGCATTCTGCAGAGTGCTGCAAAATGCTGCAGAATTGGGTCTCCTCCTGGGGGACACCACTGTACAAGCTCGATATACTGCTGCAACTATTGTATTTACCGTATATACTAATTTATAAGCAGAGATTGTTGCACCAAATTAGCATTTCAAATTAGGGGGTCTCGCTTAGAAGGGGGGCAGTCATTAAAGCAAAATAAATCCATGTCACCTGGTTGGGGAAGATGGGTGAGTGCAACAGGACTAGAAATAGAAGGGTCTGTACAGCCAGCAGCATGATCTACACCAGCTTCTACTGCTTCTTCTCCGGTGAGTTCCATGCACTTAGTAAGCATAGACAGAGAACAGGTGGGACACAGCAATAAGCCACATAGATTCAGCACCACTGACTTCAGATCATGGCTCCACCAACCCTCCCTCCCCTCTTCTGTAAATATACTCATGGTATCACACTACTACTACTACCATTTCTCCAGTAGTTAGCCTGCACCTTACTTTTGCCATGATGAAAATCTCAACAGAAACCTATAGTTTTCCTGTCTCCATGCTCTGATGTTTACTTTATACTTTCTCACTCTGTTACACCTACGGGTGGGTAAGGACCATACTCATTGATGGGATTCAGTAATAGTGACCATGTGGGCAGTACGATTTACTTCCTGGTTACCGGTAAAGCTTTTTATGTAAATTGTAAATCTCAACACAGTAATGCTCCCTAACAAACACATGCACGGCACTGTCCATGCAGTTTTATGGTCTACAACTACTGGTATCTTCAATTTCAATCATCATTCAGCTTATACATGGGTCAATGTAATTTTTAAAATACTGCATGGTAGGTTTGTGGGGATCGACTTATACGTGGATTGGCTTATCCGCGAGTATATATGGTACTTATACAAAGTTTGTTTTGGATTTAGCATCTTAGAATATAATGGCTTTCTGCTTTTAAATCTGAATTTATAGTACATTCTCTGTGCGAGCAATACCTTTTCCATAAGGGACAATTAAGGGACAGAGCAATTTTGAGGGGTAAAATGAGAGATTTCCCTCACAATCAAAGTTGATTGAGAGGTATGCAGCCATAGATACAAATCAAATTTACTTTCTCTTTACTTGCATTTCTTCACCAGTCATCACATATGCAGTGCAACTGTTGATGGGCCCTACAATGATTCAGTAGCTGGGTACTCCAGTGACTCCCATGGAGTCCCCGAGTGCTAATGTTCTGTGTAACTGGTACACAGATAGATTAATGTCTCTTAACCTATATTCCTTATTTTATAGGAGGTTTAGGAGGGATATGTGCCTTTTGTATAAGGTAATAGGAGATGCCAATTGTTGTACTGAACTAGGAATTTTTCCAAGCATGGATGAACATGGTAGTAGAAGGCACAATAAACAATTGATACAATCCAAATGGAAACACAATATTAGAAATAATTGGTATAGTCAGAGGGTGGTAACTCTTTGGAATGCTCTACCTAGGGCAATAATTAATAGTGGGAGTATGAAACAGTTTAAGAATAACTTGGACCTGCATTTTGGTGAAATGAAAATTCAGTTTTGATGTTAGATACAAATGGGCAAGCGTCATGGACGTAAGTCTATTTGATTGAAAATATCTATGAAATCTATGAAATCTCTGGAGGCACCGTTGATATCTCCTGTTTACCACTGAGTCATCTGCATGGACCTCCATGGGATGCAGGACAGCTTGGTAACCCCCCACCACCAATTTTTGCAGAGCAAGATGGCCTTTCAGGAGATAAAGAATTGATGTTATGCTGAGGCTTTGAATGCTGAGCAAGTGCTACTAGTCCACAAAATTCCTAAAGGGATTAGTAAAAACACTGTTAATGAATATTGGCAAAAAGCATTGCAGGTTAGGAAAAATGGAGGCTGCACAGGCTTTTATATGACCTAGCAATCAAGACTGTGGCTGCCACAGTACAGAGTAACAAGGTTATGGATTTGCTCAAGTTAGAGCTTAGTTTTGTCTCCAAGGCCTGGATATTCAAAAGGGTTGCACAAGGTGCAACAGGGATGCACCATGCGCAATTCACCAATGCGCCCCAGTGCGATATTCAAAGGGGCAAATGCGCAACTCCCAATGCCTGGGCACACGGGGTAATGCGGGCACAAGTGAGGGGCGTGCCCATGCATAGCACTCCTGATATTCAGCCCGGGATATTCAGCTCATATGCTGGCACAACTCCACCTTGTGCCACTCAGGGGGGTGCAAAGATGTGCCTGGTAAAGCCAGGAACAAATTCTGGCCACCCACAGGTGAGCTGCCATATTGCAGCACACAACACAGCAGATGCCGGCGGTGGGTGGCCACCCACCCAGAACACTGTCTACATGCTCCCTGCCCTGAGAGCAGTGTGCCCCCCCATTGCCCGATCGAGGGCATAAGTAAAATATAATCCCTGGTGGTCCAGGGGAAAGCCCTCCATCACCTGATCATGGGCATTAGTAAATATATATATAACCTGGTGGTCCTGGGGAATGCCCACCATCACCCAATTGCAGGCATAAGTAATAATAATCCCTGGTGGTCAAGGGGAAAGCCCTCTAGTGCCCGATCACAGACATAAGTAAAAATAATCCCTGGTGGTCCAGTGGAAAGTCCCCCATCACCTGATCGTGGGCAGAAACATCACTAGATACCCTGATGGTCCAGTGGTACCCCCTCCCCACCCACTCACTGAGGTCTCCACCACCCAGCAGCCCCCCACCATCATCGGTGGGTGGCAGCACCCCACTCATACCGCCCTGCCACCCGCTGAATGACAGTGTACAGTACGGTCTGTACACCTATTGGTCCACTGTGTGGACCAATGGATGTGCAGACCATACTGTATTACACAGGCCTGATATGTTAATGAATGCATACATTCACATATTGGAGTGTAGTATGTGCATGGTCTGCATCGCCTGTGTCCACGCAGTGGACCAATAGGTGCACAGACCACACTGTGTGCTGTCATTTGGCGGGTGGCTGGGTGGCATGCAGATGGGGTGCTGCCGCCCACCAATGATGGGGGGTGCTGGGTGGTGGGAGGACCTCAGCGGGCAGGTGGGGAGGGGGTACCACTGGACCACCAGGGTATCTAGTGATGTTTCTACTCATGATCAGGCAAAGGGGGACTTTCCATTGGACCACCAGGGATTATATTTACTTATGCTCATGATCAGGCACTGAAGGCTTTCCCCTGGACTGCCAGGGATTATTATTACTTATACCCATGATCGGACGATGGAGGGCTTTCCCCAGGACCACCGGGGCATATATATTTACTAATGCCCATGATCGGGTGATGGAGGGCTTTCCCCAGCACCACCAGGGATTATATTATATTATACACAGTGTCAGTGGCTCAGTAGGTAGCACACTTGCCTCTGAGGCCGGGAGATCAGAGAGCTGAGGGTTCAGTTCCCACATCTGGCACTTGGGTTAATATCCCAGTACTGACACTGTAGTGCAGCATGAGAGGGTGCTGCACTTCTGAGGTGCTGTCTTTCGAATGAGACATTAAAACCGAGGTCCCATCTGCCTGGATCAGTGGTATTTAAGATGGATGTTAAAGATCCCATGGCACTTATCGAAAAGAGTAGGGGTAATTTTGTTGAAAAGAAGATTGTGAAATAAATATACAAAATACAAACACAGAAAACACCGTAATGTGATACAAAGGAAACATAACTGCTAATCATTCTATACTGATTATATCAACGTCCCTTTGTCCCTCTTTCTCTCACCTTTTTTTTTTATATTTTAGAAATTACCAAACCTAAAAATAAATAAAAAAATTACTTGTATTTGATGAAAAACAAGAAACCTTTCCACCATATTTGGACTTGCTGAGGTGTTGAATATGTTACATATCCTTCATAGACATGCATCATAGCTTGACATATCAGAGTCCGTACAGTCTCATAAGACATTCTTTTTTGGTGGAACACCCAACTGCATCTAGCTTGCCATAAATACAATTTCAAACAACACAGAAATATGGCAAGAGTATCATGATGAAACCTGGAGCCTAACAAGGCATATTGGTCCAATACACAAATTTCATAAAACATTGTTTTAAGCCAAGACATATTCCATTTAGTGGCTAAAAAAAACCCACAGTGCGCCTGAGTAAGAACAGGTAAATAAATAGTGCTCCATGGTTTCTTCTAAATTAATACATTCCGGATAAGGACAGTTCCTTTCTTCCATAGCCTTATGCTTAGCATTGCCCCTAACCTGTGTTCTACCATAAACAGAAAGCCAAAGATGTTCCCACATCTGGGGAGGAATTCTGGGATTTACCAGTTGAGCTATAACATATTTAATGTTTACTGGAGTGCATAGTTTGAAACTAGATTCAATAGGGTATATTTTGTCTAGCACTATCTGATAGAGCTTTCGGCCAGACTGAGACAAAATATTCATTTTTGTAAGATTCCATTTATACAATTTAGTGACTGCTGATTTAAAAAATTCTGGAACATGCAAAAACATTCCTAATCATGGTGGAACAATCCCCATGCCCTAAAATACCGATCTAAATTTAGCCTACACCAAACACTATGTGTTGTAGTCATGGGACCAAACCCACATCTAACAGTCTGTGAAAAAAATAAAGTGTGAAAAAAGATAATCGGATCTATCATACCTAAACCTCCCTTACTAACTGGGAGACATGTATAACACCTATGAATGGGGTTTATACGATTTCCCCATAACAGATGAAAAAAAATATATTGAGTCTAGTCTCTATCATTTGTAGTGTAGGATACAACATTGCAACATAGAGTAATACTGGAATTAGCAATTTTTTTATCATTTGAATACATTTCATTTTTGACATGTTCCATGATTTCCATCTGTGGGCTTTAGATTCTACTTTTAGCAAGGATTGATCCCAATTAAAAGAGGCCATATGTTGGTGTTTGAAAGTAATACCCAAGCTTTTGAGAGGTTCAGAAGATATATGAAGGCCTTCTAGATTCTGAGAGTCAGGGTATCCAACTCCTATATATAAACCATGACTTTTCTTCAAGTTTATTTTTGAATTGGAAACCTTCATAAAATCAGACATAGTTTTAAAAAAATTGGAGAATTGAGAGACATCTGAAAAAAAAAGACATATATCATCAGCATAAGCTTGAGCATTAATAGCTGTCTGGATGCCAGTGCCTGAAATCCCTTGCCATTTTGGGATATCTGTTAATAATCTTAAAAAAGGATCTAATGAAAATACAAAAAGCAGAGGACTCAAGGGACAGCCCTGTCGCACCCCTAAATGGGTCTGAAACTCTAAATTCACTGTTTGCTGTATGATTGGGTATACTATTGTCGAAGTATAAATTAATTTGATATAATTGATTAAATAATCCGGGATACCATAATGTTGTAAAACTGAAAATAAATATGTATGAGACACTCGGTCAAAAGCTTTTTCTTGATCTATCGTTATAATAATGCCATATTGACCAGAAAGTGATAAATGTTCAATTACATCTCTCACTACCATTAGCGCTGATTGTATTTTCTGGGGAGGTAAACTGCAATATTGAACTGGAGAAATTATGTGTTCAGCCACTTGATTTAACCATTGTTTAATATATGTGTTAAAATGTTATAATCTGAGTTAAGAATAGTTATGGGTCTCCAGTTGGAGATCCTCTGCCTATTTCCAGATTTGTAAATATACATCACTAGTCCATCTAGGAAGGGAGAGGGAATTATATTATCTTTTAAAAAATAACCAAACACTGACTCCAAACATTCAGATAATACATCTATAAAAAATGTATTACATTCTATGGGCAACCCATCCAACCTGGGAGATTTTCTAGGTATCATTGTTTGAATGGCAGTTCTAATTTCTTGAGAAGTAATACAAATTTCTCCTTCTAATAAATCAGAAGGAATAGAAGGGGTTTGAACTTGACCTAAATATGCATCAATGTCCTGAGCTGTAGGACCCTTATCAGGCGAAAGTGTCACCCAGTGGTTTTTGATAATAAAAAATAAGTCATTGTCTGAACTCTGCAGCACCCCCTGAGGGTCATATAGCGAATCCATCCCTGTATTGTCCCTAATAGTCCTGCATGCTTCATAAGGATCCCCAGCTGGGGATTTTTTAATACCATTTTGAAATAGTACTTTCAAAGTGCTTGCATAATTGTACTGATAGGTTAACATTTGTGATTTTATCTGCTTTATTTGTTCTGAATAGTCAAACCTAGAAGTGGTTGACAAGTAAATAATTTATATAACTGTTGATGTAAAGAGAGATATTTTAAAAACGTACTATTCTCTTTGCATTTTCCATAATTTTGTAGCTAATTTCGAAAATCCTGTTTTGCATCCAACCACCACTGTCCTATATCGGAATATAGAAAATGTACAGAACATCTAGCTGTAATAATGGCTCTTATTCTTTGTTGGACCCGAGGTTCATACAAAGCTTTTACATTCAATTTCCATCTAGTAGAGAATGGTTTAGTGGCAGAAACATCAGATAGTTTTACTATTAATACTACATGATCTGTAAATTCTACTGGGCATGTTTCCATTTCAGCTGTAGGTAAGTTATTGGAAACAAAAACATGATCAACGGTGGAAATATTTTTTCCTTTTTTAAAAGTAAAATTAGGTATTTTTTTTGAATTACAGTCAATCAAATCAGCTGATAATATTAGTTCCAAAGCATTGGCATCACAGTAAATTTTAGCATTTGGTTTCTTTTTCTTTGTAAAGGATGGTACCTTACAATTAAAATTGCCACAAAGAATTATATGGTAAATGGTCATAAGATAAGGTTTAAGAGTATTGAACAATGCCACTTGCCCTGCTTTCTGCTGTGGGCCATAGGTATTGATTAACCTATAAGTCTTAGAATTCCAAATACCATCTAATAACAATGACCTTCCAGGTAGAATATCTACCAGTTTAATTAACTAAAATGAAAAGGAGTTAAACAGTATACCCACTCCATCTGCAAAGAACCAATAAGAAGGTCCCCAAACCCATTCTCCTTGGAAGCTTCTAATGTTGTTAATAGAAAAAGCCCAAGTTTCTTGCAAAAAACTGATTTCTAATCGTAATCTATAAACAAAATCAAACACAACCTGACATTTCCCTGTGTTCAGTAACCTATGCACATTTAGTGAACCAATTTTTAAGTTAGTCAGAAATGATAATTATAAACCACCATACTACTATCAACTTTTTTCCTTCTTTTTTCTTTTTTCCTTTATACTCTACAAATCCTGTTTTTTGTATTTCCATATCTTGATCTCTAGAGTTACTATCCCCTTCATCCTGATCCATATCTGAATCCCCCCATTCTGGTGCCAAAGCTGCAAAGGGGTTAATCGAGTTAACACTCTCAGATGGGGAAGTGGGGGAAGGGGGTATGGTGGCAGACTTTACATTTCTAGAGGATCTATGTCTCTGAAGTGGGGATACAGCTAAGGTTACACTCTCCTGTGCAGGGTCACTATAGCATACTGGAGTTAGGATCTCCTGTTGCAATGCCTCTGGGTGATCTAAAACTTCCTGAGGACCGCAGCACCTCGATGCCAGTTGGGGGGTGGGCTGGGGGTCCAAGGGGGTTTCAACCCTAACACTGAATTTCCTCACTTTTGTCGCTATGGAACAACCCTAACTGATGCATTAAACTGAGTTTTTTTCCTCTAATATATATACACCAGAGTGTGTGTTGGGGGGGGGGCAGGAGAGAAGATACTGGTATGTCTCACTTTCTCTGAATGAACACTGTACAAAAATAGGTATAGCAACATGTGGGGCTGATCTTGCAAACTAAAAGTTATGGGGTTACAGCTGTGCATGGCCTGTCATAAGCTTCTTCATTGTTGAGCACTCCTCCCAAAAAAACAGAACTGGGTAATAGCAATGGCTTATCACAGTTCTAGGCCATCTCAACAGCACTGTAGGTATAGTCACATAATTTAGCTAGTTATGTAGTTGATGTTTCACACAGGTATTCATAAATGTCTGTACATGTTGAGGCATAGAGTTGTATGTGACATCCTGGGGCTGGTGCTCTACCAGTAATATTGTGTCTGTGTGTGGGGGGGTATATCCTTACTACACAGCATTGGGCATTGCACACATAATACCATTCTGTTTGTGTACATACACAAGTGTGTAACACAGCACACATAACTGGATGTCCAGACATGAGGACAGAGGTAGTAATAATCAGATACTGACAAGGTGCACTCTGAATGTGACAATAGAGGCAGGTGGGTGGAGTTGTGGGGCAAGTCTTTCGCATCCTGTGATAAGGACACAGAACCCAATATAAATCTAAGAACTGTAAGTGTAGAACATCGTTTTTTTCAGTGTTGGGGTGTCCATTATATTAGTACCATATATATTTTAAATACATAGGTATACAAACTTTTCCCATGTTGTAATATTTCCCCCCCTACTATGTTTGTTTTACAGATGTACCATGATACTGGACCCAAGAGCAGTTGTCTCTGCTGGTGGAGGCTGTCAGTAAAACCAGTGATCCAAAAGTTGTGATGTGAGCAACCAACATGCCACTCAAAGAGACCTAGCTGGGGGTGGCAAAATTCATAAGGAAGGAAAAAGGTCTCAAGGAGAAGAGATGAAGAATGTGCAGGGGGAAGTGGAAGCTTTCCCAACATAAATTCTACAAACTCAAACAAGTGTGGAAGGTACCAGTAAAATACCAGGCCTGGTATGATGCAGCCTACCAGCTGTGGCTCCAGGTTGGAAAGCCCAATTTTGGGGAGAGAATTCTTCACCGTAAGTACAATACTCATCATGATTTAAGGAAACTGTATACAGTTATGTAGACAAATACAGTGTAAACAGAAACGACATGTTATGAGCAATTATGTAAGTAATATAACATGGCTTACTTTTGGTGCAACTGAATGCTACAGACAGTGACAGACGCAGGTATGCACTATGCCACATTTAAACTAACTGTACCATGTAGGCACATAGCTATCTCTTGCCAACCAACACATAGCCATATTAAATTAAAGATTAAAGCACAACAGACTGTGGGCCATTTAAGCAACAATACAGAACAGGGTGTGGGTTGTGACACGATAACCTCACACCTTTGTCATTGTGCACTAGGCCGCAGGCTGAGTGCATCCAAAAGTGCAGAGGTGACATTATATCAGCAGGTACAACACCATGGGCTGCATTATTCCTTTAATGCAATCACTCACTCATATTCAAAATATTTAAACTTTAAAAAATATGTGTCTAGAAGAATTTTTTGCTGTGCCAGCATATCTTTGTTTCTTAACGGAACATGCAAACAATGTGATACATTTTGCAGCAAATCAACACAGTGATGTGGTCCTGGCATAGCCTCACTATCCCAGAAACACACTCACCAATCAGACTGTAGAGAATTTTTGATGCCACTCATAATCAACAAAGAACGCACAGCACCATGTGGGTTATTGGGATTTCACACACACCTTCTGTAGTGAGTCAGCAGACACAGCCGAGTCAGTTAAGTACACAAGACGTGAGTAAATCACCCAATCACTCACACCCTGGAGTGCCTTATTAAGCAACATACCAGAAGAGAGTGTTCACAATGTCAAGATTTACCCACGTCAGTTGTATTTCTCAATCACAAGGCGTAGCCTAGTGAGCAAAATAGAGCACCCATGGTTAAATCCTTGCATCACCATCGTTATCAAGTGGTATATTGCAATCTCACAATGAACCTCTATATATTTTGTGTCTAAAGAACTAAGACCCAAGTAAGTTGTTTCAGATGTTTGACCATATTTGGTTAGAAATATTCTCATGCCTGAGAAAATAGTCCTGTGTTTGTAGGCATGGGCATGCATGCTGTTGTTAGCAAACAGGCAAGGAGAGAGCATTTCAGTTGCACCTTGTCTGACATGGTTCAGTCACACCTTGAAGAGGAGAAGTGTGTTCACAGGTGCATCAGCAGTGGGAGACCCACAGACTTCTGCTTAGGAACACCTTGGTAACAGTTCTGACTTCCCATAGCACACCACATTTTCCCAAATTCCATTGGGATTGATTAAGTGAAACAAACTATCCATTATTGAGGTTTTTTTTGGGTGGATTGTAGGCTGTGAACTGTGGGTCACAGTAATTTTTTGGGGGTGATGCCTTCGAAAGGGGAAAAGCAATATATTCATACAGCAGTGCACAGTAGTATTTGACAAAGTAGAAATAAATTTGCTTAATCTCATCTTTAACTTGTTTTTTCTGTCTTTCTACAGCAACTGGAGCCACAGCTGAACCAACACCAGATGTGCCAGACCTAGTCTTTGCAGAAGGGGGAGCAGAGGAAGCCACTGATGATGACGTCATCATCATCAGCACAACGTAAGTAACAGCAAATGCTCATTAAACAGGTTAACAGCGACAAAAAGTATCCTAGCAGAGTTAGAATACTGCCAATTTAAAGCTGCTACAGATTTGTCCATGGTAGCTAGCTACTAACACAGCTTAACTGTAGCAGGAGGCAAAGTTAAGTAGCTTTGTGTTAACCACCTGACAACTAGCATCTGCCACCACATTCTGTACACAATACTGTCACAGTGTTTATCACATGTAACCAATGAATATATCTTTTTCATAACTACAGAGTTTTTTTCTGTTATCTGATTATGCATGGAGAGGTGGGCCAGGGTTCAATTCTAAGAGTAAGAAGTGAACATGATGCAAGTAACAATATTTACGATTGTGAGAAAAGCAGCTTCAGTACTCACCTTTCATACTTGTGCATCTCTGTCTGAAAAGAGTGTGCTAAGATCTATTAACCTCAATGTGTCATGTTAATAGGTGAAATACGGTGACATGATGTGGCACAACTTGAAGCTGTCTACTGAGCAATGATAAAACTGGCATTTGTCATGCTATTCATACATGGTTGTTAGTCTTGGTTTCACAATGAACACATCATTAGACCTTACCACAGTCCTTTGCGTATAGACCACTATTGGCATTTATAGAATTTCCATACAATTATAGCACTGGATATTGAGATAGCAGCCTATGTAGACAAGTTAATTGTAAGATATATCACAGCAGAAAAACATTTAGTGCTAGTGTCATGCAAGTAAAGATGTTGTGTCTGTTTATCATATTATTAAGTGCATACTTAGTATTAATGTATTTCTCTGCCATTTTCTTTTTTACAGAACCACTTGAGCCAGGATTGTGCTTCACATTAAGGAAGAGCAGTCACTGCCAGAGCCACATTGCCATATGTTTGTTCATTCATTGTTTGTTCATTACGTTCATTTACATATCTGGTCTTGTGTAGTACAGTATGATCTGCAAGCCCATTGGTCCACACTGTGGACCAATAGGCGTACAGGTCATACTGTACGCTGTCATTCAGTGAGCGGCCAGACGGTATGCAGGCGGGGTGCTGCCGCCCACCTATGACGGGGGATGCTGGATGGCGGGGGTCCTCTGTGGTGGGTGGGGAGGGGTACCAGTAGACCACCAGGTAAATCTTTTGTATTACTACAGCCCACAATCAGGAATACGAGGAGGGGACCACTAGACCACCAGGTAATTTCATTACTATTACTGATTCCCGTGATTGGGCATATGGGGAGGGGGGCCACTAGACTACCAGGGAGGGTCAGGGTGCTTGTGGATGGTGTTCCTGCTGGGCAGGTGGCCACCAACGTCTGGTGGCTGTTGTGTTGCACCTTGCAATATGGCTGCCGTCCTGTGGGTGGCCAGCATTTAAGCCTGTTTTATTCGGCTCAACTTTGAGCACCAGTGTGCTGCACATATAGTGGTTGCACCAGCATATGCACCGCACATCCCGGGCTGAATATCGGAATGTGCCGCATATGCATGGACACACCCCCTGCATCTGTGCTGCATACATTACCACCGCGCCCAGCACATCAAGGGTTGCACCGCAACCTGCCCCCTTTAATATCGTACATATTGGGAAGTTAAGAGGAAAGAACCCTGTTGCACCAATGCTACAACCCTTTGAATATCCCCACCTTGGTGGAAGAACAATTTTCAAGCAGTCAATCAAAATTTTTATTTATCCAGGTGGGCACCATTGAGCAAGGCTCATTTGCAAGGTGGACCTGGTCATGAATACATCAAAGTGGAGTACAGAAGCAGGTATACAAAAAGCAAAGATATACAAGAAAGAAAAAGTATATACAGTGTATACAGTACAGTACAAGGTTGAAATAAATAAAAAAAAAAACAGCATTATTTTACAGTTGAAGAAGTCAACAGATGTACAATCAACCATATACATACAGGGGTTATAAGCAGAGATCTTTTGAGTGAGGCAGCTGGCAACTACACATACAGTATAGGGGAAAGAGGCCATGTATGGGGTGGCAGGTTAGAGAGGTAAAGAAGAGGAGGGATATATTACCGACGACTGGGGGAAAAATTGAGCTAAAACCACAGAAAGTGACGATGGCTGTCATGTACTTGTTTATTATGATAATGACAGAGGAGAGGTAGATAATTGGGACACTACTATGGATGGGGTGGGACTTTAGCCAGGCTGGAGTGGACAGGGAAGGGTGGGTGCAGCAGAAAGAGTTAATAGGGAAAGAGTGAGAGCCAGGGGTAGGAACATGGTGAGCGTCAGGATGGAAAGGGGGAGTTGCAGAATTATTGGGCTAACGGTGAGGAAAACATTTGCAAGGTGCTTTCATGTAGCGATCGAAGAGCGCCTTGAAGATATATAGGCTAACAGGGCAGCTCAGTTTCAAGTTCCTTTGTAAACCATTCCACAATGTGGGTAAAGAGAAGCTTGGGGCAGCTTTGCTGAACTGAGTGTTGGCCCTTGGAACTTGGAGGGCAATTAGGGAACACACTCCGGGGAATACAATCTGAGACATAAGAGGGGAGCTTGTTGGTCATCACTTGAAGGCCCATAGGGTGGCATTTCTATTCCTTCTATAGTGAAGGAAAGTCCAGCCTAACAATGAGTACAGGGAGCAGTGGTGTGTGGAAAGTGGAAGGCCAGTAATGAACCTAATAGCTCTGTGGTAGAGGGTATCCAACTTAGCCAGTGCAGTGGCTGTAGAGCAGGTCTGCGTAATCTGTTAAAGATAGGAAGGTAGCTTGAACCAGTTGAATCTTGTCACTCCTTTGTGAGCAGGTGGTTAATTCTGTAGAATAGCCCTAATCTTTGCCTTAGTTTCTTCTGTAGTTCTTCGAGATGGTTGGCAGAGGAAAGTTTATGATCAAGCCAAACTCCTAGATACAGTATTTGAATTTAGCTACATACTCCCCCTCCAGCAGGAATTGCCACATGCAAGGAGGGGGAGAAGAGCATGGCTTTGTCTTTTTCACATTGAGCAAAAGCTTTTTGTTTATGAGCTGGTATTGTAGAAGGTTAAATTCAGCTTGGAGGTCTTCACAGGCTGCTTTCGGCAATTTTAATAACAATCTCCCTCTAAATGAGGAAAACATTAAAAAAGTATTCATTTTAACCATCTTCTTTTGGAACAATGTCTTATTATAGCAATAAGGCACTCCCAGCAGTTAGATTAACAGTCAGTTAATAACCCCTTGGGGCAATATGGAACTCAGCTGTGCCTCATGACACATTACACCTCTAATGGCTGATTATGTAAGCAATAACCCATGACAGGGTGTGGGATTACAGGCATTTAATCCACGCATGGGGTGCATTGTGAGGCACGAGGCCACAGGCCGAAGTGACCTCACAGTGCCCCAGGTGTGGATTAAATGCCTATAACCCCACACCATGGAGTGGGTTATTGCAATTATTAACATGGGTTACCTCACCTATTCTGTAGAACCCAAAAAATACAAGGTGGTAGGCTTATTTTCCTGTGAAAAAGGAGTATTATCCTTCCACTATACAAAGTAGTTCCTTATAAAGGTTCTCTTGGGCTGCCTCTTCTCCAGAGGCAAGGGTCACTACCACTGTTTAGAGATGTTCTTTCCTACTTACCATAGATTGCAACCTACCAGACCAGTGCACAGCCAGGTAACATGTGTCTGTGACACACTGAGAAGTGGTGCCTTTCTTACTGCTAGTAACTGTGGACTAAACTGTCTGTTTAATGCACAGTTCCTGTGTGGTGCATATGTCTTTGAGATGCCGTGCATTTCTTTGCTTATACCTGTCCATTGCACTGGCAGTTTAATCCATGATTCTCCTCTGGTGCGTCTATCTATTATGTTTAATGCATTAGGTGGACTGAAGACTGGTTGCTTATCACAGCACGGACAGCTTAAAAATTAAAGGCAATCAGATAGCGAGACAGAGAGCAACCGACACAAAAAGAGAGACAGGAATAAGGAATTCTGTTATGTATGTACCAGCCACACTGTATCACTCATTTTTTGCCCCTCCTCCTGACCTACTGCTGCACAATTCCTCATTGGTGGGGGGGGGGGAGTTGGAACGCACTGATGGTGTTTCTCTTTCTCACTGAGTCCTGGGGACCTGACCCACACATAAGGAGGCAAGCGTCCGTGCTGTTCTTTCTCTCATTCTCTCTCTCTCTCTCTCTCTGTGAAATGCTCACACTGAGGAAAATAGGGCACAGCCTGTCACAGGATCTCTATTCTCTCCCATTCAAGCAGTGACATCAGTAAAGTAGAAGCTGTGCTGTTCATAACCCCTAGTAATGTGGTCACCACCTGTCTACATTTAAAATTCCAAGTAGGATAGCACAATAACGGTGACAATGTTCACTACTGACAGTCCCACAGAGTGCCTAGGTGGAAGAAAGATCTCTTTCGTGTAGGCACTCTCTGGGAATGTTAGTACTGAAGATTGTCAATGACAGTCTCCTATACTACTTGGAATTACAAATGTAGCCTGGCTGCCAGCAGATTACCATGGGTTATGAATACTGCAACTTCTGCTTTACCCATGTCACCAGTTGAATGTTACAGAACTGCTCTAATGACATTCTGTCTTTCCTGCTGGTCTCACAATTGGTTGGGGGGGCTGTGCTCCCAACTGCAGTGCTACCAGAACCCTGCCTGACACACTCACACTCTCCCTGTCACTGTTGCTAATGGGACAGCTGTCACTGAGAAACCAAGTCTGCTCCATTCACTGCAGCTTAACGTCCCACTCTCTTGCTTCATGACACTCTGTCTGCCTCTCTGCCACAGTCCATGGCGCTGTGCACCTTACTGCAAATCATACAATGGCATTGTAAAACAAGAACCGGACACAGACTGACAGAGGAAACTGTGAAGACTTTGGGTGGGTGGCAGCATGCTTGCAGGTCATTCTGTATGGTGGGGGGGGGCATGACTTCACTTTGCTCTGTGTCACGTCCCTCTGGATGAGCTATTTGTGCTCTGCACTGCACGCATCAGCAAACTGCTGAACAATGCTAACTCCCGCTGCTGCCAAACAAGCACTGCTCTGTGACTAGACTTCACTACTTGTTCAACCAATTGCGATGGGATTTGTGTCTCCAAATAACAAGAAATTAATCTGTTTCTTGTTGACAAACCACAGTGTACTGCTCTCACTAACTACTTAAAAACATGTCTACTTTCTAAATCAAGTACAGCAAACACACAGATCTCTCCACTCTGTAAACAGGTTTTTTCCAAACTAAGGAACAGGATCGTGTAGGTGAACCATGCATTAAATAGGGAATTTAATCCATGCCCACCTGACACCTTCTGTCCAACTATAGTCCTTGGAAAAGGTAACCCATGTTATAACAGACTGTTAATCTAACCCCTAGGCATGCCTTATTCCTTAATTGTTATATATCTAGTGGTAGTCACAAAGGATCTACATATGTTTTTTTTCCACAGATAGTGAAACCAGAGGCACAGAACCTATCTGTGAGCATCTGGACAGGATGATACAGGCCCAGACAGAAACAAACAATTATTTGAAAAATCTCACTGAATTAGTCCAACAATAATCCAAAACCATTGAAACGGCCATAGCTAAATTTGACACCATACAATAAAATATTAAGTCAAACACATTACAAATCACTCACCTGTATCATACTGTCCAGGTGTTCACAAGCAGCATTAACAGGCTAGCACCTCCTGCACCTCAAAAGAAAGATGAAGATGGAAAGACACAAGATCCTGGTCTTCAGTGAGGAATCTTCTGCCCCCTTCTCTGTCACTCTACTGTACCTTCCTCTCAGCAAAAGAGACAGCTCCACCTCCCCCTACGCCATTCTTTTTTGCCACCCCCAGCCAGGTCCACTGGTAGCCTCCACCATCACAAACAGCTGTGTCAGGACACTGCAGCTCTGTATATACCTTGTTTTTTCTCTATCTTTACATTGTTTTGTACATAAGTGATGTAATCTTTTTTGTTTCTTTATGTAAAGCATTGTTTGAGTTTCATTATAACAGTCAAATGAATATTCTTTTATGAAAATACTTGATTTTAAACTGAAAAATATTTATTTTATTATTGAATATGGAAAATAACTGTTGCCTAAGAGTGTAATTTATAGTACAAAAATGTTATTTTTATAATAACAATGAACATATAAATATTTGCAATATAATTTTTCATGCAAAAGGTTTTTATTTAATTATACATTTTATATTTTCAGAAACAGTGAAGAGGTAGCAAATAAAAAAACTCAGAACTTTGCATACTGTGTCAAAATTACATTATCTAACATGTTGACATCAATACTAACTACCATCTTCATTTGTGACATAGGGTATGGTATTCACTGAAAATGTGAATGTTTGCTAGAAAAACCAAACTCTTTAGAAGGGTGGGCAATCAGGAGCAGATGCTTGAGAACTCCAAAGCACATTTCTCCTGCCTGGCTTAGTACTGTGGCTTCTTAGAAAAACACTTCTTAAAGTTATTCACATAGTACTAAACAGCCCAGTAACATAATACTTCCCCCCCATACCCCACCCAACCACTGTGCAATTGCTATCATGCTTCTGTTGTCCCACCACCCCGTCCCACTCACTCAGGCACCCCTCACTCCCAACCAGACACCACTGCCAAGTTGTATCAGTATCAGTGGGACAGGCACCACAACCTGCCAGCACACCACCACAGCTGCCTGTCAACCATACTGTCTATAGCTGATATCATACGCTACAACTGGAAGCACATTGGTGGACCAAGTCAATCAATGTGCTAGCAGCTTGTACTGTATGCTCTCATTCACAACTTTGTCATTCATAAATTTGTAAATCACTGCATACACTACAGTCTGCCATTCACAGACAGCAAGGTCAGCATGCAGCCATGCCGGTGTGTGGCTGGGTTCTTCTGCCCATCATAACAGCACTGATACAACTTGACAGTGGAAGCATGCAGCAGGAGGGAGAGGGCTGCCTGAGTGGGGTGGGGAGGCTGTGACTACTGTACCACCAGCAGTTATGGAGCAGCAGTTATTGCAGAGCAGTCATGCCAGGGATGGGAGGGAAGGACACTATACCACATGGGGTGGTGCTACCGTCTCTATGTTGATAGAATGATACAAGTGAGAAGAGGGTTCCACTATACCACCAGAAAACATTCCAGTGGAACTGCCAGGGCTTTAGTGACACAGGCAAGAAGCTGGATTCTACTATGACACCAGGGAACATTACAGGGGCAGTGGCAATGCCTTCCAGCTACAGACAGAGAGGGGAGGTACAGCATGCCACCAGGGCAGCATTGTATATGTTCACCGGAGGATCTCTCATCTACAGACGGGATGGGGTAGGGGTAGGGGAGAAGTGGAATGAAATTAACTACCTGGGCATGCAAGGTGCCATGCAACTGCCTGCACAATATGCTGTCAGTCATAGACAACACAGTCAGCAGGAAGCCATGGCAGTTTGTGAGTGGGTTGTTCTGGCCACAATTCCAATACTAACACACCTTGCCAGTGGCAGCAGTCTATGGAGGGGAGGAGGGTGCCTCAGCGGATGGGGAGAGGGGTGCTGGGACCAGTGGACCACCAGGCCTATTGGAGCAGCAGCAACTGCACAGCATTCACACCAGGGATGGGGGGTACTATACCACATCAGGTGCTGCTGCCCATCTGTATGTTGATACTATGCCCCAAGCGACAAGAGGGTGCCACTATACCCCCAGGTAACATTCCACAGGCAGTGTCGGAGTGTTTTGAGATACAGAACTGACTGGATGTGCACTGTGCCATGCTGCTGTCTGCACAGTATACAGTAAGTCACAGACAGCATGATCAACGGGCAGCCATGGCACTGTGTGGGTGGGTTGTTCTACCCACCATACCAACAGTAATACAACTTGGCAGTGGAAGGGAGACAGCGGGGAGGTGGTGCTGAGTGAGTGCAGGGTGCTGGGACCACAACACCACCAGGGCTATTGGACCAGTGGCAATTGCACAGCAGTCACACCAGGGATGGGAGTGGGGGGCTGTACCAATGGAGTGCTGCTACCCATCCACATGGGGATACTGTGCTATGAGTGAGAAGAGGACTTCCACTATCCACCAGGGAACATTCCATGGGCAGTGGCAGGAGTTTGGAGCTACAGGCATAACAGCATAACATGGTACATGTGACAATGTGGTTGTACAAAGCAACAAAAAGCACTCCTAGCATGTGTTGGTGGAAGCACTACCACCAGGCTGCCCATTTATGCATAACAATATGCATGTGTGGGAGTGTGAGCACTCTGGGTGCTGTACTACCACATACACATAGCAACAGTGTTGCTTTAACCCTAGCTGATGCAATAAATAAAGTTTTTTCACATTAATTTCCTTACCTTTTGAGAAAGTGTAATATAAGTAGTAAATAACATGTATTGCTGAAAGCACGGGTCCCTTTGGGCCCCATGCTGCCACCAAGCATCCCATTTCTGCATAACACTATGTATGTGTGGGATCGCGGGACCTCTGGGCCCTGTGCTCCCACATGCACATAGCAGCGCAGCCATACAGCAGCCCTATAGCATAAGGAGCCCTTTGAACAGTATTTTGACGATGTCTCGGGAACGGAAGCAGCTAGAAAAGAAATTCAACTATTGTTCTATGGTATGTGTTGGTGGGAACACGGAGCCCAAAAAGCAGACCATTTCTGCATAATGATATGTGTCTGTGGGAATGCGGGCCCTCCAGGCCCTGTGCTCCCACTTACACATAACTACAGAGCCATGCAGCAGCCCTATAGAGTAAGGAAGCCATTTAATACAAATTTGCCAATATCTTGGGAACCTTAACAGGTAGAAAAAACCAAGTGTCATTGTAATCATGACAGTGGGTACCCAACATGACATACATCATCCGAATCTGTATCTCGCATAATTTCTGAAACACGTTCATCAAAAAGCTCTGTGAGTGCAAACTCATTGGGTGTAATAGTGGCCCATAGACATGAAAATAAGCAATTGGGATACTAATTCACAAATATCTCAGTAACTGTACAAGGTAGAAAAAAAATTCAAATTTCATGGTATTCATGGCTTTCCATTCTACTTCTGTACTTAGCTCCCCTACAAGGGGATGAAGAATTTTTGCAACAAAAAAATCCATATCTCGAACTGTTTTCGAGATACGGGCACTGAAAGGCATCACAGGTGCCGTAATGTTATCCTGTTGGAGCATTTCTAAATTTCAGAATGCTATAACCATGGGCCTGTTAAATGTTTTCATACCAAACTACCAAAAGGCACATCTGTGGGACAAGGGCTTGCCACCCTGAAAATTTCAGGCCAATAGCACAAGCCACAAGCCACCTTTCCCCAATGAAGTGACAAATAAAACAACACATCTAAAAATGTGTCCATGCACTGTAGCCGTGATTATTTAAAATGTTTATGCGGCACTCCTATCTCTGTAAGAGGAATGTGACCACAACCACAAACAATATTTTTTTATGATCGCGATTATTTTTGCGGTAACATAATATGTTGCCACGAACAAAAAATGGCAAAATGGTGAAAAAATAGAAAAATCACATTTGCAGAATACCTGGTGAAAAACTAATGGCAGATTCATGTTCCTCAGGTCCTAATTAGGTAAACAAAACTGTTGGTGTATAACAAAGTCCACTATTTTTTGAATTACAACATTTTTTCTCTCATGTTAACTGAAAACAAGATGGCAGCAGCATGAAAACAATTTCAGGCAGCTTGACAACAAAAAATATTGCGAAAATTTTCGCAGTTCACATATAAATTTTCCCATAGGTATAATGGTACATGAAAAAAATGGAATAACTTGTGAACAGAACAATATTTTTTCACCAAGTCTTTAAAAGGCACCAGTTCAACCCAGGACACATCTACACAAACAAATCTGAACCCACTGAAATGCATTCTTCAGTCCATTATGGCTTGCCGAAGAATTTCCAAAAGGGTGACTTTTCACTTTTTGAGCACCCCATGGCTCCACAACCGTACATTCGTCTGTAACAAAATTTACAGATCCAAAGATCTATGGTAGGCAGGTCTGCATTTCAAATTCCAGACAAATTGGACAAACGGTTGTAAAGTTATTAAAGTGCAAACCTTGAGGTTTAACATAGAAATGGCTGTGGCACCTAGTGCCACTGTAATATATATATATATATATATATATATATATATTATGGTAGCAGTAGTGCTACCATAGTTAGGAGTTGAGAGCCATTTCTATGTTAAACCCAAAATTTTGCACCTTAATAACTTTGCAACCATTTGATGATTTGCCTGAAATTTGAATACACAATCAAGAACCATAGGCCTTGGGATCTGCTAAGTTTTCACCAGTTGGATATACGGCTGCGGAGTTATTAACATGATCTGGCGTATGCTTATGCTTTTTCTGGAATTCTACAGTCGCACCTACAGGTCGCATGGTTTGCGGACTGGCCCAAAATCTTCAGGGAACATGCAGCGAGGTCCCTGATGTGCCTTTCAAAGATTTGGTGAAAAAATATTAAACGGTTCAAAAGTTATTCAAAAAACAATTTCCCATTATAAGTCAATGGGAAAAGTTAACAAAAAGTTCAACAGTGTCGCAAATGCATTTTTACTTTCGCAAATGGCCCTGTTACTTTCACAAATCTGCCATTTTGTTTTCAGTTAGTGATCAGAAAAATGCTTGGCATTTAAATTTGGGACCCTCTAGCAACCTAATTCTTTTAGTATTCACCTAGTCGGACCCTGAGGATGCTAGCCATGTCTTTATTTTGGGGTAAAACACCCCAGAAATATGTTTTTCAAATTTCTGGAAAAGTAGCACCATTGCTCACGAAAGTGTTGCAAATTTTAGTGAAAGCTTTCGCAAATTGCGACAGTGGTTTTCTAGTCTGTGGGAAAATGACAGCAATTCTTTGGCATTGCACTGTAAAAGAACGGTTTGGAGTTTTGGGCTGAAATTTGAAGGGAACGCAGCCAACATCTCACAGATGTGCCTTTCAGTGTTGTGTTGAAAAAATATTACATGGCGGCAAAGTTATGGTACTCCAAAGTTGACAGTTTTTCCCATAGGATAACATTACGCGCCTAACGCATTACAGGAATCCTTTGGCACCCTGCTGCAAAATAACGGTTAGGTCTTTTTCCTGAAATTTGAGGAAGACAGCCAACAGCCCACAGATGTGCCTTGCAGTGGTTTGGTGAAAAAATATTACAGGGAGGCAAAGTCATGGCGCTCCGAACTTCTCTTTTTTTCCTATAGGATAACATTACGGCATTCGCCACGCCTTTCAGGGTCCGTATCTTGGAAACGGTGCGAGATACGGACTTTTCATCAGAAAATTACTTAGCCCCCAAAAACTAGCCAGGACAGTTGTAAATCATATGACATTTAAATTTTTTTTCTATGTCGTATGGTTCCTGAGATATAACCTATTTAGTATTCCAAGTCCTCATTTTCTGCTCCAATACCCATTATTATGCATACATTCTTTGTACTCACTGTCTTTCTCTATGCAGGTTTTGGGGAAAACCAGCCTGTGCGCTTACATTACTATTACTGCTGCTCCTTTCCGCTTGGTAGTTCAATTCGCTTACTTTCATCATGACGCTCACGCCACCATGTGCTTATCCTTTGCATTTTCATTTATGCTTTGCTTTCTGTTATTTTTTGCCATTTGTGTCTACAGTACTGTTTCTCTTTCTGTTTCACTTTGCGCCACCATGCCCATTGACATTTCGCTTGCAGGCACCATGTTACTATGTGACAACACATCACGTGGCAGACCGTTCCTGTCTATGTCACTGTTAATAGTTACCCTTTCTGTTCTCATTCGCACTTGCATTACCATGTGCCACTGTTACTCCTTCTGTTTGCGTTGTTGTTCCTGTTACTATGCCACAAGACATCATGTGGTTGAGTGGGCCTCTGGCCCTGTGTCCTGCAGCTGCATTACATCTACTATTTCTCATTATCATTCTCAAAAGAAGGGAAATTAGAGGCAAAACTCCATTTAATGCATTAGTTAGGGTTGTTCCACAGTGACAAAGTGAGGGAATTGGTGTTAGGGTTGAAAACCCTGACCCCTGTCAATTTCAACTGGCATTGGGGTGTGCATTGGGGTCGCCAGTCCCAACTTTCACCCCATTCTCCTATACTTCTACTGTTTTACACATGTGATGGGGTGAGAGTTAGGGCTGATGACCCCAATGCACACCCCAATGCCGGTTGGGGAGGTGGGCGGGGGGTCCAAGGGGTTTTCAACCCTAACACCAAATGGGTGAGGGACTCCTGTGTTGTTGGTACTCCATGGAAATAAATATTTGGTACACTGCTACGAAGTGTCTTGTTACTTTCTACATGGAGTTACATGAGTGACACCTCCTTTTGGAATTTTGTCTTAAATCACGAGCTGGCTGCTTGTATCTGGTGAGCACCATTTAGACAGAGCCGAGTCACAGCATTCTTTGATATTGTGTTTGATGGATTTGCCTGAAATTTGAAATACACGATCAAGACCCATATGCCTTGGGATCTGCCAAGTTCACACTGGTCAGATATACGGCTGCGGAGTTATTAAGCGTGATCTGCATGTGCATTTATGCTTTTTCTGGAATTCTATGGTCACACCTACAGGCCACACGGTTTGCGCGACTGGCCCAAAATCTTCAGGGAATGTGTGGCCGGGATCCCCAATGTGCCTTTACGGTAGTGCTACCATAATTAGGGTTGAGGAGCCATTTACATGTTAAACCCAACATTTTGCACCTTAATAACTTTGCAACTGTTTGATGGATTTGCCTGAAATTTGGAATACATGATCAAGATCCATACGCCTTGGGATCTGCTGAGATTTGTACTGGTTGGATATACGGCTGTGGAGTTATTAAGCGTGATCTCCGCGTACGTTTACGCTTTCTGGAATTCTACGGCCGCGCTTACAGGTCGCATCGTGTTTATGCGATTGGCCCAAAATCTTCAGGGAACATGCGACTGGGGTCTCCAATGTGTCTTTCAAAGATTTGGTGAAAAAATATTAAACGGTTCAAAAGTTATTCAAAACAATTTCCCATTATAAGTCAATGGGAAAAGTTAAAAAAGTTCGACAGTGTCGCAAATGCATTTTTACTTTCGCAAATAGCCCTTTTACTTTCACAAATCCGCCATCTTGTTTTCAGTTAGTGATCAGAAAAATGCTTGGCATTTAAATTTGGGACCCTCTAGCAACCTAATTCTTTTTGTATTCACCTAGTCAGACCCTGAGGATGCTAGCAATGTCTTTATTTTGGGGTAAAACACCCCAGAAATATGTTTTTCAAATTTCTGGAAAGTAATTTCACAAAGTACTTTCATGCTCACGAAAGTGTCTCAAATTTTTGAAGCTTTAAATTATGGTTAGTACTTTTCTAGTCTGTGGAAAATGACAGCAATTCTTTGGCACTCCACTGCAAAAGAACGGTTTGGAGTTTTGAGCTGAAATTTGGAGGGAACGTAGACGACATCTCACAGATGTGCCTTTCAGTATTTTGTTGAAAAAATATTACACGGCGGCTAAGTTACGGTACTCCAAAGTTGACACTTTTTCCCATAGGATAACATTACGGCATATGATGCATTGCAGCAATCGTTTGGCACCCTGCTGCAAAATAACAGTTTGGTCTTTTGGGCTGAAATTTGCAGGGAACACAGGCAACATCCAACAGATGTGTCTTTCAGTGGTTTGGTGAAAATATATTACAGGGAGGCAAAGTTATGGCAGTCCGAACTTCTGTTTTTTTCCCATAGGATAACATTACGGCATTCACAGCTCCTTTCAGGGCCTGTATCTCGAAAACAGTGCGAGATACAGACTTTTTGTCAAAAAATTTCTTAGCCCCCTATCAGGAGCTAAGTTTAAACTAGCCAGGAAAGTGATAATTCATATGACTTTTACATTTTTTTTCTGTGTCATACGATTACTGAAATATAAGCAATTTACTATTCCAAGTCCTCATTTTTGTGTTCCAAGACTCATTATTTTGCATACATTCTTTGTACTCACTGTCTTTCTCTACACAGCTTTTGTGTAAAACCAGCCTGTGCACTTACATTACTGTTACCATTACTATTTCTGCTTGCAGTTCCGTGCCCGTTTCACTTACTGTTCACGTTTACGCCACCATGTGCGTTACCCTTTGCGTTTTCATTTGCGGTTGCGTTTGCGTTGTTTTTAACATTTCTGTCTACAGTACTGTTTCTCTTTCTGTTTTGCTTTGCATCACCATGCGCATTACGATTTGCGTTTGCAGGCACAATGTTACTATGTGACAAGACATCATGTGGCCGCCCGCACTCCTGCCGCCGCATTACATTCACTATTTCTCATTATCATTCTCAAAAAAGAAGGGAAATTAGAGGCAAAAAACTCCGTTTAGTGCATCAGTTAGGGTTTTTCCACAGCAACAAAAGTGAGGAAATTCAATGTTAGCGTTGAAACCTTTTGTTTCCCTCAGCCACCCCCAAATGGAATGGTGTGCATTGGGGTCATCGGTCCAACTGTCACCCCATTCTCCTATTCCTCAGCTTCTTTCCAAATGTGATGGGGGACACTTAGTCGATGACCCCAATGCACACCCCTGATTTCATTTGGGGTGGGCTGAAGGGGTGCAAAGGGGGTATCAACCCTAACATCGAATTTCCTTGCTTTTGTCACTGTGGAAAAACCCTAACTGATGCATTAAATGGAGTTTTTTGCCTCTAATATATATATATATATATATATTCATTGCAAAAAACTTTGTTGATGTATCAGTACAGTTAAAGTGATTTAGTGGGGAAATGAGATGTTAGTTGACCCTCAACCCCACCCATCCTCCACAGACCGACAGACATCAGAGTGTGCCATGGGGTCATCAGGCCCAACTCTTACCCCATTCTATGTGTAAACAGGTTGACATGTTACAGTAAAGGAGAATGGGGTGAGAGTTAGGCATGATGACCCCATGTTGGGGGGCTGGGGAGGTTAGAGGCTCAACTCTAACATCTCATTTCCCTACTTTTGTCACTTTAAATCCAACTGATGCATTAACGAAGATGTTTGCACTTAATTTCCCTTACTTTTGAAAAAGTGTAATATAACTAGTAAAAGGGCCCCAGACTCCCACCAAGCTGCCCATTTGTGCATAACGATATGCGTCTGTCAGAGCGTGGGCCCTGCACTCCCATTTACACATTAAATATGGAGCCATACAGCAGCACTATAGGGCAAGGAACACTTGTAACACTAATTTGCCAATATTTCAGCAACTGTAGCAGCCATGAAAAAATTCCAGTGTCATTGTAATCATGACAGCTGAGATCTCCATGCAAGATATGTCGACAAAATCTGTATCTCACATCATTTTTTAGATACAATTGAAAGGCACCACAGATGCCACAGTTCAACAAACGCACGAAACTCGGGCCTTTTTAGGATTTTTTCCACCCAATTTTCAACATGGCATTTTGGGGGCCCTACCTCATGAACAATGTCACTGTCAGTTCGTTAATCTGTCCTGAAACTTGAGTTCACACAGCGAATGCGCCATTCTACACTACAGGTGCAAAATCATGTTTTAGGCAGGATGTAAAAACTGACACTGTATAATGTTCATGAGGACGTGTGGAAAAGGCAAATGTTGAAAACTAGGAGGGAAAATATGAAGAATTGGTGAAGTTATGAGTGCTCCTAGAAATTGCACAATGCACACTCATAACGTGGCCATTTTTACGCATTTGCTAACCAGATTTTCAACATGAGCTTTTGGGAAATCTCCTCATGAACACAAGCACTCCATTTTTGTTAATCCATCCTGAAAGTTGATTTTGCACAGTGACGAGCCATTCTATGGCAGATTAGTGATAACATATTTCAGGCAGGATGTGAGAAATGACAGCTGTACTGTTCATGAGGAGGTGTGAAAAAATGGCAATGTTGAAAATCTGGAGTGAAAATATAAAAAATTGGTGAAGCACAAGCGTGCATAGAAACTGCACGATGCACGCTTGTAACATGGACATGTTTTGGATTTTTTGCAACAATTTTTAACATGAGCTTTTTGGAACCTCCCTTCATGAACACTGGGACTGTTATTTTGTTAATCAGTCCCAAAAGGTGATTTCTCATCCCATAATGACTGCTCTGAGACTGAATATATACATCAAAATAAGCTGCTCAGTAATATTAGTGAGCTACTTATGAATATCAATGGACTGCTCATTAATATTGATGAACTTCTCATTGATATTAATGACCCCCTATTAATGAGCAACTAATTTATATGTATACAAATGTATTATAGGGGCACAGTTGCACTTTGATATTAAACCTCAAATTTTGCATGTTAATAACTTTGCAACTGATCAACAGATTTGCACAAAATTTGGAAAGCATGGTATGGTATGGTAGATCTCTTGATTTACCAAGTTGTGTTTCGTCAGGCATATGGTTTTTGCACAGCAAAGTGCCAGAAAATGCACTTTTCACCACTTTTGCATGTTTTATGTCTGTGGCACTGCGTGGACGCCGTGTGGTCTATTGGTCCAAAACTTAGGACACAGAAAGAGCTTGGGCCAAGGAACATGCCAGCATTTGTTTGGTGAAACAATATTAATCCATTCAAAAGTTACTACAATTTTAAGTTCCCATTATATCCTATGGGAACATTTATATGTATATTTTGCGATGTCCATGGGGAAGACCAGATGACCCTAGGGAAGACCAGCTGGCCCAAATTGGGATGGCCATATCTCAATAACGGTTTGGTCTTTTTACCTGAAATTTGCAGGGTGTTGAAGGGATGTCCTAGAGATGTGAATTATGCTGTTTAGGTGTTGAGGAATTAATTGGTTGCAGAAATATTCAATGGCATAATTGACATTACTCCCATAGGATTACATTCCTGTCTGTGTCATGACTTTCAGTGCCATTATCTTGAAAACAAAGAGAGATACAGACTTTTCGCTACTGGCAGCTTAGATCACTTTTAAGTGATCTATGCTGCTGGAAAAAGAATTAAAATTGTCAAGTAATCCTGCAGTGGAATTTGTTTTGTACATTGCACAGTTCATGAGATATTCTAAAATTACTGTCACAAGGGTTCAAGGAGCACCTGTCCAGTGCTTTTTGGTGCCCAGGTCTTGGACATGATGTGAGATATGGGTTCGGTTGTTAATTTTTGCGTGATCTACTCACTGTCTTGGTTACAAAGACAATTCAATGTTTTTCTACCTGTTACAATTCCTGAGATATTGGCAAATTGGTGTTATGAGGGTTTCTTGCACTATAGGGCTGCTGTATGGCTCCATAGCTATGCAGAAGTGGGAGCACGGGCCCTCCGGGTCTGTGCTCCCACAAGTGCATATTGTTATGCAGAAATGGGGAACTTGATGGGAGCATGGGACCCTTCCCACCAATACATGTTTTTTTACTTGTTATATTACACTTCGTCAAAAAATAGAGAAATTCATGGCAAAAAACTGTGTTTAATGCATTATTTAGGGTTAAAGCAAAAAAGTCAAGAAACAAAACATGAGGGTTGAGCCCCTAACCCCCCACATGCCCACCGCATCCCCATCCTCCACAGACTGACAGACGCCAGGGTGTGCCATTGGAGCCATGAGGTCTAAATCTCACCCCATTCTCCTTTACTGTAGCATGTCAACCTGCTTACACATGGAATGGGGTGAGAGTTGGACCACACAACCCCAGTGGCACACCCCAGCATCTATCAGTCTGTGGAGGATGGGGGTACAGGGTCTGTGGGGATTAGGGGCTCAACCCTACTGTTTTATTTTCCTGACTTTTTTCACTTTAACCCTAAATGATGCATTAAACACAGTTTTCTGCCATGAAAATATATATATATATATATATATATATATATAGTGGCAAAAAACTTAGTTGATGCATCAGCTATGGTTAAAGTGACAAATGTGAGGAAATAAGCTATTAGAGTTGACCCATAACCCCACCCACACCCCCATCCTCCACAGATCGACAGACACTGGGTTGTGTCATGAAGTCATCAGGCCCAACTCTCACCTCATTCCATGTGTAAACAGGTTGACATGCTACAGTAAGGGAGAATGGGGTGAGTATTAGACCTGATGACCCCATTGCACACCCTGGAGTCTGTTTGTCTATGGAGGATGGGGGTTGGGGGTACGGAGATTAGGGGCTCAACCCTAACATCTCATTGCCCCACTTTTGTTGCTTTAACCCTAACTGATGCATTAATGAAGAATATTGCAATGAATTTCCTTACTTTTGGAAAAAGTGCAATATAACTAGTAAAAGGGCCCCGCACTCCCGCCAAGCTGCCCATTCGTGCATAACAATATGTGTCTGTCAGAGCATGGGCCTTGCACTCCCACTTACACGAGAAATATGGAGCCGTACAGCAGCCCAATAGGACAAGAAACACTTGTAACACTAATTTGCCAATATCTCAGCAAATGTAGCAGCCAAGAAAAAAAATTCCAGTGTTGGTGTAATCATTACAGTGAGACCTCCATGCAAGATATGGTGGCGAAACCTGTAACTCACATGATTTTTGAGATACGGGTGCTGAAAGGCACTGTGTGCCACAGTTCAATGGACACATGTAACTCAGGTCTTTTTAGGATTTTTTCCACCCAGTTTTCAACATGACATTTTCATGACCCCACATCATGAACAATGTCACTGTCATTTCGTTAATCTGTCCTGAAAAATTAGTTCGCACAGCGAATGTGCCATTCTGCACCACAGGTGCAAAATCATGTTTTGGGCAGGATTTGAAAAATGGCCCTGTATACTGTTCATGAGGAGGTATGGAAAAGGGTAATGTTGATAACGAGAAGGGAAAATATGAAGAATTGGCGAAGTTATAAGCGTGCCAAGAAACTGCACAATGCACAATGCACAATGCACACTTGTAACATGGCCATTTTTGCAAATTTGTTAACCAAATTTTCAACAAGACCTTTTTGGGAAATCCTCTTATGAACACTAGCACTGTGATTTTGTTAATCCATCCTGAAAGTTGATTTCGCACAGTAGCGTGCCATTCTGTGGCAGGGGACAAAAAACACATCTCAGGCAGTATGTGAGAAATGACTGCTTTACTGTTCATGAGGAGATATAAAAAAAATGGCAATGCTGAAAATCTGGACTGAAAATATTAAAAACTGGTGAAGCACGAGCGTGCATAGAAACTGCACAAAGCAAGCTTGTAACACAGCCATGTTTTGGATTTTGTGCACCAAATTTTCAACATGAGCCTTTTGGAACCTCCACTCATGAACACTGGGACTGTCATTTTAGTCCCAAAAGGTGATTTCACATCCCATAATGACTGCTCTGAGACTGAATATATACATCAAAATAAGCTGCTCAAAAATATTAATGAGCTACTGATGAATATCAATGGGTGCTCATTAATATTTATGAACTTCTCATTAATATTACTGACCCCTATTAATGAGCAGCTGATATATATAAATATATATAGAAGACTTGGTTTGCTGGCCAAGGCACCTAGCTTCACCTGAGCTCTTTCCTTCTAAGACTGCTTGAAAGGCAGAGTAGAGAACCTTACCAGAGCAAGGGAGAAGGATTAAGACTTAGTTTGGCTAAGCAGATTTACTGTGTGGTGGTGTTTTTATTTTTACTCACAGGGATTGCTACTGTTTGTTGCTAACATTTCATTGCTTTATTTTTCTCTGATTCAAATTGTTGTTGCTGGTATACCTTCTTCTGCATTATTACAAGGTGTGCCTACAGTTGTGTGCTAACAGATTACTGCTGTAATCTTCTGATTCAAATTGTCTTTGCAAGGTATATCTTCTGTTACTGCTTTATTTTTCTCTGGAGCAAAGTGTTTCTTACAGGGTATATCTTCTCTGAAATTATTACAGGTGGTGCTTTACAGGTTTTACAGTTTTATCTAACATTAGGATAAGCTTTCAGGGTTACTGCATTTGTTGACTGATTGTTTCTGCTCTTACCTCCTTGTTCTTTCGTCCGTGGTTCTTCTTTTTGGCAGGGGAAGGGCCCAGCCACCCACCCCCATCCCCAACCACCCACACTACACTCCTTTATAGGGTACCACAGTTGAACATTTCCTGTGGCAGAACAGGAAGGGTGATCAGTGGGGCCTCACAAGGTGATCTCATTTACAGGGCACTAGTAATTTAACTTGTTATAACAAGTTAAACAAAGCACAATTAAACCATTACTTGCATTTTTTCCTTCTAATTACTCTGACTAGGTTACAAACCCAGCAACTTATTTGGAATGGATTTCATTAACTGCAGGTACTGTGGAACAATTTTCAGAAGGACAGTCTTACAGGATTTAGGACACTGTCCTCATGCTGGGCCTTTGGAGATCTTAGGTCTCAGCTCCGGGCAGCATGGGCAGAGATTGCACGCCTCCAATTTCATATTGAAGAGGAAATACATTATAAGAACCACCCTCCATTTCCCCAGCATCCAACAGAAAACCTCGACTCGCAGAGGGTAGTTGGTCCAGGAGGTTGGCAGGTGGTTAGGAGGAGCAAATCAGGTGCCCCATCACTCTCTGCTCTCCAACACATTACCCCAAAACCATATAAACACTCAACAGGTATCTGCTCTATCTCTGAAATCAAATAAAGAGGCAGAAGACACTGCAGAGCAGGACACTGCGGCACAGGAGCTAGCACAACAATACTCACCCAAATCAGGAACCAAAACTAAACAAGCACAAAGGAAATCCAAAAACTTCTGATCATAGGAGACTCCATGATTCGGGAGTTGATACCCATCTCCAGCAGTGGTGATGGTCAGATGTCTCCCAGGTACATCAGCATGGAGACACTGACCGCGTGCTAAAATTGTTCACAAAGCAGGAGAAAACACTGATGTCCTAGTACACATAAGGGACTAATGATCTACGCCAGCCGGTCAGTTGAGAGACCAAGGAACACCTGACTAGGCTGGGTGACAAACTATCATCTATTTCGTCCGGCATCTCCTTCTGAGATCCTGCCAGTCTGGGAGAAGGGAGCAGATGGACGGAAGGTCAGAGAAGGGGAGATAGGGGAGCTAAACACGTGGCTCAAGGACTGGTGCCAGGAAAAAGGACACAGATTTGTAGGGAACTGGCAACAGTTCTGGGAGCAAAAGTTCTTTAAATTTGATGGACTGCATCTGACTAAAGAGGGAGTCAGTGCATTGGGGGAGGAAGTTTGGACGTCTTTGCAGAATATTTAAACTAGCAAATGGGGAGAGGTTTACAGCACCCATACGTCCGAATGGGAAGAACACCCCTCCCCTCAGCTAGTGGTCAAACAGGAATTGTGCGTGTTTGCCATTCATTTGCATCACCAGGTAAGAAAAAAGGTTTGTCTCCCCATACGATGCACAGGGGTAATGCCAAACTTCACCCAACAACCAACACACCAAAATCTGGCCAATGAAAATCATGTCACAATGCTCACAGCCTGGGAAATAAGATCCCAGACCTGCAGGCAATAATGTCAGAGGCTAAACTGGACATAGTAGCAATTAGTGAGACGTGGTTTACCAGTAACCACATGGGAGACTTCAGTACCTGGATATGTATTGTTCAGAAGAGACCGAGGTTCAAAAGGGGAGGGTGGCCCTGTATGTTAATGAAAATATCAAAGCTCAGAAATTCAGAATACACATAAGGAGCCAGAAGAACTGTGGGTCACCCTGGAAACAGGTAATGGGACAGCCATAAGAACTGGGGTTGTCTACAGGCCCCCAGACCAGAGGGAGGACATAGACACATTACTGTTAGAAGATATACAAAACATGACAGCTAAAGGGAGGTTCTGATAATGGGAGACTTCAACATGCCAGATACAGATTGGTCAATACCAGCAGGAACATCTGCCAGAACTAGACTCATAGTGGATTCCCTGCAGGGAGGGCCTCAAACAACTGATACAGCAACCCACAAGAGACAGGGCTATCCTAGATCTAGTACTGACTAACAAGAAGGGATCACAGATCTCAGGTAGAAGGTCACCTGGGGGCCAGTGACCATCACATGGTATGGTTCAATTTGCTACTACATCTAAATCATCCCATTCCAAGGCAAAAATATGGGACTTCAGAGGAGCTGACTTTGATAAGATGGCCAACAGAGTTAAGCTAGCCCTGGCAAAAGAAACACAGGTGAGGAGGTACAGGCAAAGTGGGCAAGCATTAGGATACAATACTTGAAGCAACATCCCATTGTGTTAGACAGAAAAGGAAGTGCAAAGAAAGAAGGAAACCACTTTGGTTCTCAAATATAGTAGCAGAAAAGGTCAGAGCCAAAGGCTGGCCTTCAGAAAATATAAGGAACACAGCGGGATGAAGATAGGAGGCATACCAAGCTGCCCTAAGGGAGGCAGAGTAAGGCAGTAAGGCAGGCAAAGTCCCAAACTGAGGAAACACTAGCACGAACAGTAAAAGAAGGTGACAAGACTTTCTATAGATACATTAGTGAAAGGAGAAAGTCCAGAGGGGTATTGCTAAGCAATGGAGAAAAGGGAGCATGTGAGGAGGAGGACCCTAAAGGCATCTATCCTAAATAGATACTTTTGCTCAGTATTTACTGAAGAGAAGGTAGGGCAGGGCCCACAGCTCAGCATCATGGACACAGGGGAGGGAGGTGAGCACTACTCCTTCACAAAGAAAGGGTCCTACAAGAGCTTGCTAAGCTCAGGGTGGATAAGCAATGGGACCTGATGGCATACATCCCAGGGTACTTAAGGAGCTAAAGGAGAACTAGCAGAGCTAATAGCAGAATTGTTTAGTGGTCTCTGAGTATTGGTGAGAGTCCCAGAAGACTTGAGAAAGGCTCATGTGATCCCGCTCCACAAGAGTGGTAGCAGGGAGGAGGCGGGGAACTACAGACCGGTCAGTCTTACCTCAGTAGTGGGCAAGATTATGGAGGCACTCCTTAAGGAAAGGATAGTGCAACACCTGGAATCCATAGGGCACAGGATCCAAGACAGCATGGGTTTACAAAAGGAAGGTCTCGTCAAACTAATCTCATAGATTTCTTTGACTGGGTAACCAGAGTGGTGGACCAAGGGGGAGCAGTTGATGTCGCCTACCTTGACTTCAGCAAAGCTTTTGACACTGTTCCACATAGAAGATTGATAAATAAGCTAGGTAGGCTCGGGGTGGGTCAGAAGTTGGTCAACTGGGTGGCAAACTGGTTGACTGGCAGAAAACAGAGAGTGGTGGTAAATGGTATACAGTCAGAAGAGATGCAAGTCACAAGTGGGGTACCTCAGGGATCAGTCCTGGGGCCAGTCCTATTCAACATCTTCATTAGTGACCTCGTGATGGACTAGAGGGTAAGGCTTGTCTGTTTGCAGATGACACCAAGATCTGCAACAGAGTAGATGATCCAGATGGGGTGGGCAGAATGAGAAGAGATCTGGATAAACTAGCAGAATGGTCAGAAGAGTGGCAACTGGGATTTAATGCAAAGAAGTGCAAAATCATGCACATAGGGAAGAGAAACCCTGAAGCCACTTATAGGCTGGGAGGGAGTTGCTAGCAGTCACAAAGGAAGAAAGAGACTTGGGCCATCATCACTGATGACCTAAAATCATCCAAGCAGACCTCTAAAGCAGTAGGTAAGGCTAGGGGGTGTTAGGGTGTATTAGTAGGGTATCACAAGTCGTAAGAGGGAGGTAATAATCCTCTGTACAAGACATTGGTTAGGCTCCATCTGGAGTACTGCTGCAGTACTGGAGGCCACACTTCACAAGGACATTAACTAAATTGAGGCAGTCCAGAGAAGGCAACCAAAATGGTGCAGGGACTGCATCAGAAGACATATAAGGACAGATTAGCAGAGCTCCAATATGGATACCCTTGAGCAAAGGAGGGAGAGAGGTGATATGATCGAGACATTTAAACACCTTAAGGGCATAAACAAGGTGAAAAGAGTCTAACATGTTTAAATATAAGAAAAATAGCAGGACAAGAGGACACAGCATGAGATTAGAGGAGGCCGATTAAGGGGAATGTGAAATTCTTTTCACAGAAAGGGTGGTAGATGCATGGAATGGCCACCACAAGAAGTGGTGGCTATGAATACAGTGCAGGGCTTCAAACAGGCATGGGATAGGCATAAGGGAGCAATACAAATGACTATGAATAGATAGGTCACTGACAGAGCAAAGGCCGATGGCACATTTATAAGGTAGAAAAAGAAATGGGCAGACTGGATGGGCCTTGCGGTCCTTATCTGCCGTCAACTTCTATGTTTCTATGTTTCTATATATATGGACATATATATTCTTTGCAAAAAACTTTGTTAATGCAACAGTTAGGGTTGTTACTATGGTGACAAAAGCAAGGAAATTCAAAGTTAGGGTTTTCAACCATAACTCCGAGTTTTGCCCCCCCACCACCCCACATACACATACACATACATGCACACGCACACGCACACACACACACAGAACACACATACATGGGGGGGGACAGTGCAAGACAAGACAACCAATCACAGACACCATAAGGCAACAGAAATAACAGACAACTTCATAAACATACCGCAACAGGCATCCATCATCATGTTTCACCAACTGTATCACTGCTGCTGCCATCCCAGCATTTTCACAACCCTTTAGTGTGTGTTAATGCCTCCTGAAGTTACCCCACCATAACCAAATAGTGTTTCCCTTTAGTATTATGAACAGATGCCTGCAGTGACATGATAAACACTTGAGTATTGCATATGTGTATGCTGTTGTGGGCAGTGGTAAACATGAACAAACAACTGATTTCTGAGATTAAGAACTAAGATGAGTATGTGGTTATGAATTGATGTGTGTTAATGCCACATGAGTGTTTCACTTTCCTTCTATGGACAGAGTCCTGCAGTGATGTGATAAAGAGTTGAATACTGCATATGTGTGTGCTGTTGTGGGCAGTGTTAGATATGAATAGACAAGTGTTTTCACACATTGATAATGAAGATGAGTATGTGGTTATGAACAGATAACATATGACAGCATTTAGACCACCCTTTAGTGTGTGTAAATGCCTCCTGATGTTACCCCTACATAAGAAAGTAGTCTTGGATGCCATGCTTTAACTTATGTAGTTATGACCAGATAATATCAGAGACCATTATCACCACCATTTATTGTCTGTTAATGCCACCTGATATTACCCCACCACAACAAAATACTGCTTCAGTTTTGTTTTATTACCAAAGGCCTACATTGACATGATAAACTTTTGAATACTGCATATGTGTGTGCTGTTGTGGGCAGTGGTAGACGTGAAAAGATAAGTGTTTCCAGACATTGACAATGGAGATGAGTATGTAGTTATGAGCAGATAATATTAGACAGCATTTACACCACCCTTTAGTGTGTATTAATGCCTGCTGATGTTACCTTGACATAACCAAATAGTCTTGGGTACCATACTCCCACTTATGTAGTTATGACTGGATAATATTAGCAGCATTTTCAGCACTGTTTACTGTGTGTTGATGCCCCCCTGATGTTACAAAGCCATAAACAAATACTGTTTCACTTTTGTCTTATGAACAGAGGCATCCAATGATGTTATAAACAGCCGAATACTCCATATGTGTTTGCTGTTGTAGCCAGTCATAGACATGAACAGAGAGGTGTTTCTACATATCGACAACCAAGATGAGAATGTGTTTATCAGGGAATAACATGATACATGACTCTTTACAGTCTGTTAATGCATCCTGATGTTAGCCTAACATAATCAAATAGTCTTGCTTATGTTCGGGTAACATCAGTAGGCATTAACACACACTAAAGGGTGGTATAAATGCTGTTTCATGCTATCCAGTCATAACCACATAGGCATCTTGGTTGTTAATCTGTTGAAGCACATGTATGTTCATGTCAACCACTGCCCACAATGGCATGCACAGTTCATGCAGTGACCATCTTACATCCTTGTATAGGATGTGGGTGTATGCACCCAAGACACTGGGATGGCAGCAGAAGTGATACAGTTGATGAAACATGATGATGGATGCCTGTTGTGGTATGTGTACAAAGTTGTATGTTATTTCTGTTGCCTTATGGTGTCTGTTTGTGATTGGTTGTCTTGCCTTGTACCGTCTCCCCACTTGTATGTGTGGTGTGTGTGTGTGTGTGTCTGTTTGTCTGTGTGTCTGTGTATGTGGGGTGGTGGGGGGGCAAAATTTGGAGTTAGGGTTGAAAACTCTATCGTCGAATTTCCTTGCTTTTGTCACTGTAGTAACAATCCTAACTGTTGCATTAACGAAGTTTTTTTGCAAAGAATTTCCCTCCTTTTTTAGACACTGTATTAAAGTGAATAAATACACAGCTGCCAAAGTATTTTTTTCAGTGAGATCATAAAACATGTATATGGCATTGTACCGTGCCCCGCACATGTCATTTGATTGACATATAAACCTTAGTTTCATACCTTGAAGTATACCTTCTACAGACATAGATATGTACTTACAGTGTCAGTACATTGACTTACACATATTTTCGAAGTTTAATCAGATCACATTGACATACACTTTCAAGAAACACCACAGACACAGTAAATAAGCTACGAAAATTATTTAATCAGTCAGTGCCAATTCAGTAGTAGGCAAGGCCAAATTGCAGAACTTACTCAATCTCACACAACTGCTGTGAAAATTGCATCACAGAACTATAGCCAAAAAGACAGATCAAAATCATATGAGCCTAAGCAAGTCAATGTTCCTGTGGTGAGCAAAATCCAAAAGCATTAAACAATCATAAAAAGCTATGGACATCAAAACAGCAAATTATAACATTGCTGCAGTGGTGCAGTACTACGTTAGAATATTTTAACACTATGTGCATCAGGAAAAATTCCCACCTGACCCCTCAATAAAGGTGATCAGAAAATCATCAGGAACATGTCTTAGACTGATATTGAGTAGAGTGCATGATTCACAATACTAGTCCATCAACAACAACAAACTAATAACTGAGTACACATAATAAAGAACAAAGTAACAGTTACATCATTGTAACAGTAGTAACACAAGGATAAAATTTAACATTTTAAATTATTGATTTTATAAGTAACAGTGTTGCATACTTTATGTTAATAAGATAATCTAAGTCATTAAATGCTGAGAATTCATACAATAATACAACTCCTACCTAGTGACTAAGTATTTGGAATAACTATTTTTTTGTAAAACATCTAAATTGATAAGACTCACAAACTGGCTATGTAAAAGTAAATGACTATTGACTATTAATGCATAACTATATACAGCTCAAAATAACACTCATGCACAATTCAATAATACTTAACAATTTTCAGAAACTTCTAAAATACACTTGCCAGTGAAAAAAACCTTTTTCTGAGTAAATATATATATAGATGCAAGCAATAATACCTGACAGGGTGGGCAGTATTGGGCAATACAGGACCGTCCAGGGGCGTAATGAGCGGTGGAGGGCCTTATAGCCCTTGGAAGGTCTGGTATTGCCCATACCGCCCACCCTGGAGGGTATTATTGCACTTAGAAAATGGGCATCTGTACAAATTTTAAATTGAGTATTAAAAAAAACAGAGGAACTGAGTTTAAAAATGAAGAGAAATAGAAAAAAAAGTTTTTGGTGTCGAAGTAGTTACTCTATTTTAATGTTGTTCTATCAGTTGTACCCCACACCCCACATAGCTGTTCTGTTGTAGTTATTCATCCCTCCCTTGAGGAACCTGCATTTCTTTTTGGTTAGAACAGAAGACATGCTGTTATGTGCGTGACCTTGCGTGACCCTGCCAAGTAAAACCAGGAAGTGGAGGTACGATGCAGCATGTCAGCGCTTTGTGCTTTATTTATTTATGGTTTGTAATGGAGAGGTGCCAATTCCTACCATACCTACAGCTGTGAGTATTGTTCTGCAGAAAGAACAGGTGTTCGGGTGTCTTGGGGAACGGAGAAATGCTTTTTGGCAAAGCGAGTCGGAGTCGCAGACAGATGGAGTGTATATGCTGAACATAATGTTTTAAAATTGAATCGAGGGACTGCAATGACAGAAAACTGGAATAATTGTGTTATATGCAATGGGTTTGGATTGACTTGCTGGTTGTTGTGGGAGATGGTACAGATCAGCAGTTTTTGGGAGCAAGTGGGTGGGCGGCTGAAGGAGAGAGTAGCAAGAGCGTGGACAGCTGTGTGAGATTTGGATAGGAAGACAAGGGTACAGTAAATGGAAACAACAAGAAGAAACAAAGGTAGTCAGGAATGAACCCAGTGGAGTCTGATGTGTGGCTCTGTTAGGCAGCTGAGTACTGAAGCAGTGAGTGATGCTGGGACACTCTCTCTCACTAAGCGAGAGAAAAAATGGCGGTGAATTTAAATTCAAATAAGATACTTTCAGCCAATTAGGAGCAGGCCGGGTAGTAGGATACTTGCCTGTGTGAAGGGGCACTATAGACTGGTGCATTTTCTTTCCTGGCATCTATTGAAAGTTAATGTACCCCTCTGGCAAGGGTACTAGCCAGTCAGATGCCAGGAAATAAAAAGCCAATTTTCTAAAGTAGTTTAAAGTTTTATAACATATTAACATATGAGCAATATTAACATTAAGTATTCCTCTAAACATGTACATTATTCACAGTGTGCTGTTCAAAGAAATAGTACAAAGTTGGCAAAAAGCATATTACTCAAGTAGCTTGGCCTGTAGGTACCAGTGAGACACATCAGGTGCAGATAGAATATCAGCAATTGTTACATACTGTCATTATACAGCATTGTACAACAGCACATGTACAAAACCATACACAAGCAAGGTGTCATTTTTTTGCACAATCTCAAATCTTGCATAACAAGTAAAATTCATGAGACATATGTAGTGCAGTATGACCCCAGAAGATTGGCAAACAAAAGACTGTAGCTACATCTGTTGTTGCATGTGATGTCCACAGTATTGTTATGCAATGGCCTGACATGTTTCAAACCATATTCTATGTAACATGGTGCAGCAGTGTATAAATGAACTGATCAGCACAGCACAATAGCATGATGCGACAGTATCAATACACAGGCAATACAAGTGATCCACAATGAAAGTAATAGTTGCTGAAATGTGACCAAGCATACAACCTGCACTGATTAAGGCCCACTTCGCCTGCATTGATGCTAAGATCACAGCAACAAATACTCTAACTGTAGTCATCATAAATACCTGCATCTACATTCACAATCACTGCAAGTTTTCATAAATATACATGAAACTAGCTGCACATGCCCTCTAAAGGTTGCATGGGACAGTTTAGGACTATAACACAGTAAGAAACAAATAAAAAATATTACCATGCTCTGTTCTTCAGCCACATGAAACTCATTGTAATTCTTAAGAACCAGGACATAAGCATCTTTTAGATTATGGTGAAATCTCTGTTTAAAAGTGCTTATGTAGTCATTTCATTCCATCCACCCATTGCTGTACCTCAGCCATGTAACATAACGGCCTGAATGGACAAAGACTCCATGGTGGAATATAATAGCCTGAGTATCAAAACATGCTCCCATGAATTGTACTCTTCCAGCTACAAAATCTGTGATTGGTGTGTCAACTCGTAGTCCATGTGCATCAAACTTTTGCAAGACTAAAAGCAGATACTGAGAAGAGGTCCTAAGTGGTATGGACTGAACACACTCTCCTCCACACCGGGAACACCTCCAGCCACACTCTGCATTCTTCAGCAGTTGTCTGAATTTAATGGAATGAACCTGTGGAACATATAGTGAAATCTACAGCATGTTTTCTGTGACTTCTTTTTGTGAATGTCGACAAGACAAGCAACTGTACTTTGTGACATACGTAACAGTAAAGAACTGTTGCATTAGAATACTATCTGATTCCAAGATGTTTATGATTGCCATCATAAACTCAGTCACATCTTGTTGAATGTTGTTGGAGAGTGCTTGATGCCCTTGATATCCACCCAAGACATTACGTAAGCATGCCAGAGTCTGTATCCTATTGTCATGTTTTTCACTATTGTTGAAAACCTCCTTTAGTGACTGAGACAATGGTGTGTCACAAGAAGATTTGATAGTGCTCACAAAGTGAGACATATGCAGAAATGCTTGAATTGCAGAGTTAGCATAGCAGTTCACTCTAGTGCTGTTGTCAAAAGTGGGCACAACAGCCATGGCAAGCCCCTTCTTATGTGGTGGAGAGTTAGTCTGTTGTTGAGATTTAGAAGTGGTCTTTGTGCTGTCTACATCCAATCTTGGTCTGTCTGCCTGGTACCTCTTTTTACTGCCACAAGTTGTCACTGTAACATCACACCACAGCCCATACATAGGCAGTGGTATGAGAGGCAATTGTGGCTGGTATAGATTACGTATTCTGTTGTACTCAGCAATACAGTGTCTGTCAGCACGGATCTTGTGTGGTGCCATGCTGATGATATGCAAGCCAGGCAAAGTACGTACCTGTGAAAGTACAACATAGCTCATGCCATCTTTCAAGATACCAGTGCCAATGTCAACCATTGCTGAGTCCAAACTAAGGCTTTGTGACTTGTGGATGGACACCGCATATGCAAAACACACAGGAAACGGTTTCCTTGTCACATATGTCTTTCACAAGCTGAAATTTAACAGTAGTCCTAGAAATGGGTAACAACTGCTCAGTGTTGTCAAACTTGACCACAAGAGTGCCGATGAATGTCTTTTGGACATTGAACTGAAAGTCAACTATATGTCCCATTGCACCATTGACCATGCCATGTTCTACGTCAAGGTTACGATGTAGCAGGATATGCGCATTCATGCACACAGTTAGAACTGCTTCTAACCCTGCTGTACGAGACACATCTGACTTTCGCTCAGACAACCATTCCATCAACTTTGCTTCTAGATTCTGGCTCAGGACTGTACCATTGACAGTGTCAACAGCATGCAGAGTAATGATTTCTTGGCCCTATCTCTGCAACATAATGCTGCTGAATTCAGTACACTGCTTCAATCGAGGCATGAGGCATATGATTTGAGCAGATTCTGAGTACACACTAGTAAAGACATCACACGTTGCTGTGAGGGAATTGCACTTAGTGTTGGTATAGCGTGTCCTCAACAGAGAAGCATTCTGCTCTGACAATGAGCCAATTTGAGCCTGATCCAAAAGTATCTTTTACCCAAGATCATGGCTCTGTTGCATATTTTCATACAGCTCAATGTAAGTAAACAGCTCCCAAAGATTGATCCTTCCAATGCACCCAATATTTTTTTGCTTCCTTCACAGTAAGTGCTCTGAAGACATGCTCTCCATTCACAGGTGCAAGTTGTAGGAGGTCACCAAACACAACAACACCACTCTTACCGCCAAATGGCTGACCATCACAAAGATGTATACAAGCCAGCATAACATTTGATACCATACTAATCTCATCAAAGATGAGTACTTTCATCTTGAGAAACATTGGCTGCAGCTCAGATGCTACATCATGGGAAAGTTTACGGTACTCTCCTGTTTTGCCATGCTCTACAAGTTACATGAATAGCCTGTGTAGAGTGACATCACTAATGTTGTATGCTGCCAAACCAGTTGGAGCAGTCGCAGCCACAGATATCACTTCTCCTGTGCCTCCTTATCTCCGCTGTGATAGCTTCAATAACAAAACTCTTTCCTGTTCCACAGAACCACTGACAAAGAGTAACAGAGGCTCATAGTTTGTACATGTGCATTGTTTCCTCTCATGATGGATACCATGTCTGATTCGCTGACAAAATCATAGGCAGCATACTGCTGCATATTTAGCTGATCAATCAGTACACTTGAATCCTCTGCAACATGAGAAGAATGCTGCATAGCACTTTCAGCTTCACTCATCAGAACCACAGGATCATTCAGTGGCAGTGGAGCACCTAGGTACCCTCCCCCTCAGGATCTATATTTTCCTGAAAATTTCCTGGAGTATCTTCCTCAAGCTTTTTCTTAGCTTGTTCCATCTGCTCCTTCTCTAATTCCAGTCTAGTAATGTATTTTTTCAGACTGGTGACTCTTAAAGGTTTCATACATCAGATAGAACTGTTCTTCATATGTATCACAGTCTTCTTTCAGCATGGTCTCATCCCTCCATGGCTTAAACAGAAACATTAGAGCAAAGTAGTAATGCTCTTTGCTGTCAGTGGTAGAGAGACTCAATCTGCAGTGGTCAATCAGCAATGCCTTCTTCCTTTTAACAAGGCACCCATCAAAACCTCTGACTGACTTTGTAGATGTCGCGAGTTTCATCGGGTGAAACATCTGTCTTGAAGTCATACCACTGAGCCACATAGTACAGCCACATCTCATCCATTGCATCTGTCCAATTGGGGTAGTAGGTGTCAATTAGGTTATTCTTCCAAATATTCTTTGAAGAAGAATGGTGCGCAGCCAGTTCTTCAATCTCATCATGAGATTTCAAGACACATTTTCATTTCTCTTTGTAGTTCACATTGAGAAACCATACAGCATCAGACTTGCCATACAAGTGTGTCCCAATCAAACAATCACCGGCCTCATATGCCCCACACTCCCTGTGAGACAGTGTCTTCAATCCCAATGACCAGAGTTTTGAACTCAATGATCAATTAGATGCAATTTCTTCCCAAAGCAAACTTGTCTGCTTATGTTTAGTAATGTACGCTGTGACATACCGCACAAGAAACAGAGACAGCTGTCAGCAACAAACTGCACATCAATCTTTGCCTGCCACATCAGGAGAAGAGTAGGCTTGTAATCATTAATAAACATCTCATTCTCCTGTCTGGGTAATTCATAGACCCTCTTAGTGGACTTTGCCTTGAGATGGTGATGCATGGCTGAGAACAAGTCATTCATACATCCTTGCTCACAGACACGCCTCGGGAATCCAAATCGACACCTGGTGTACCACTGATTGTGACTCTTCACTGGATGGTGACAGTACTTTCCACAAAGATATCGCTGAAATTTTTGCACCAGCTTCCACAGTGTTGGGCTATCATACTTATCAGGGATGTGACAAGTTACATAACATGCGTTGATGTTCAGCACTTCAGTTGAGTCATTATCACCAATATGAGGAGCATCTTTGATCCACAACAGCATATGAATGTGTGGCACGCCTTATGCCTAATATTCTGTCCTCCAAAAGTAGTGTTCAACTAAGCCAGGAGGAGGATTTTCCTTAGACAAAATAAATGTCAGAATCTCATGGAAGCAATGGTGAAAATGCTGTGACACTGAAACTGGAACAAGTGAGCACATCTCACCAAGTGTCATTGATGATATGCCATCGACATCAGAGTTGGACCATCTCAATAGGTCAATCAACTCATCCCAACTGTACTCTGCACAGATCAGAGTTATACAGTAAACCAAGTGGCCGCACCATACTCATGCACCATGGTCATAACCTCTGATTGCCTATGATACCAGTATTCTTTTGTGCTATGCAGGTTTGACAAGAGAGATATCAAATTCACCTGCAGTGTTTCATCCTTTTCTGCCAGGTGATGCATAAACTCAGCTGCTGTCATACTCTCTAATGGGTTAGTCAATCGAAGTGTATGAGCAATGGACACAGAGAGCACACTAAGTTCACTCTCCCACAGCAGGTGGAACAAATACTGTATGTTCCTATGGAATTTGCCATCCTTGTTCAACACTCTTGACGTTCAGTATTCAGCACCAGGAACAGGAACCTCACACTCATCCAGACACCCTCCTGTTCCTTTTGGAAACAAATCTGAAAAGCATCGAGCTTCAAGTTGTTCCTCCCATATGCTGATAGGGTTACCTTCAACCTGTTGCATCTGATACAAGTCAATGTTATCACCAATGGGATCTCTATCCTGCAGAGGGTGAATTGTGTACTGTTCATACACATCTTTATGAGTCGAGACATCAACTTTCTCAATCATTGGCTTGGGAGTGTCTGCCAGTCCAAACTGACCAGTTACCTCTGACAGTTCATTAACATCAAGGTCAGCATAGAAAGGATTATTGCTCCTCAGATACTGCAGAGCACTTTTCACTTTCTGAACATTGACAGCATCTTGCCAAATCACCTTGGACTTTGTAGGTACACCATTCACCAGTGTCACCATACTGTTTTCCTTTGAGTTTGTCTGCACATTCTCTTTCAGTGGAAGAGGTAAATACAAAAACTGCCCACTTGAGACACTTCACAAGTTCTTTCTGGGGTACCTTGCGAATCTTAGTATTGAGTCGTAGAATAGTCTGAAATGGTTTCATGGCCTGTATCAGTATCTGTCCAAACATATTCAATGCTGCAATCTCCTTGGTGTGTCATTAGCTGCCACATTGTTTAAAACAGATCTGGCTGGCAGACTGTTACTTTTCAACTTTGACAAACACTGCCGACACATAATCACTACTGGTTCCAAATCAAAGTCACTCTTCACCAGTAAGTAAGCCAACAATCATGCCCACATATCATTGAAAGATCTAATCTTTTCCAGTTCAACTGTTACAGACTGTGAGCTGTAAAGTAATCTGTGACATGAGACGCAGTCAAATTTCTCTCTCTCTTAGCCACCTCAAACTTGGCTAGTGGCTTGCCTTATCTTTTCAGCATGTCAGATTCTGACAGACTGACACTGCAAGATATTGTGACAGAAGTGTTGTCACAGAGTGTTATAATGTTTACCAGCACGCTGCACATTCTGTATTACAAGTTTTGCAGCCTCCATATTTCCTGTTGACAATGACTCATCAAGTTGTTTGTATAGAGAAACAGCTTTTCTGACCTGGTGTATTTTGCACACAAGACTGAGCATGGCAGGATTGTGCACAGCAATCATGCACATTGATGAAAGTCACTGGTGCAAACACCACTGCCTAAGCAAGTTAAAGAGTATCCCAACAATCCCTAGTGCTTGTGAATTTCAGAGATCAATCTTATGTAATAAGTCACATCTCTGTTTTTTCTTGCTTGCCAAAAACTTTGTAACAAAATTTGCAATAGCATCAAATGATGATTGACGCAGTTTGCAGCTGTTATCACATGTCCATGATGCACATGATCTGTTCACTGCACCAATTTCTGAGTCAGTCTTATCATCTGTAACACTTGTTACTTCTGAATGTGTCACCTGTAACATATTACAAGCCTTTCTGGCCTCATCAACAGAGACAACAAGCTCCTTTGAAATTGGTTTATATGGTTCCTCCCAAAAGAAAGCCGCTGAGTGCTCTTTGTGTAGCCATATACCTTTAAAAACATCACAAAACTTGTCTCTGTTAAGACACTCAACATGCTATAGTCTGTCATAAGCAAACTGCACAGTTTCAGTGAAGTGTTCAAGATCTTTCATCATTTTTTCCACAAACATGAAAGAACAGCAAGTGCCATATTAACAAATCTACAAACCCCAAGTCACGGCTTCATCAAAGGCAATTTACTTTTGAGTCTTGTGCCTTGACGTCTCATGATGGTAGAAATAATCCGCTCAACTTTAGCTTTGGAAGCAAGTTTTAGGAAAAATTTCAACTTGCTAAGATGGCCACAAGCAACCAAGCTTCCTTTTTGTTTATGGCTGTGAATACATGTATTCTGAGCATGCATGCATACATATGGCAGGCCGTGGCATGACAGAAGTACATGTAGGCCCTGATATTCAAAGGGGTTGCACCTGGTGCAACTGAGTTGTGCCATGGCAGCCTCAGTAATGTGATCCAGAGCAATATTCAAAAGGGGGACTTGCGCAGCGCAAGTCCCAATGTGCCAGGGCACAACGTTAATGTATGTGGGGCATCTGAAGGAGGTGTGTCCATACATATGCTGCACATCCCGATATTGAGCCTGGAATGTGCGGCACATCTGCTGGCACAACCTCTAGATGTACTGCATACTAGGGCACAAAGCTAAGCCCGAAAAAATGGTGCAACACAGCAGCTGCCAGCTGTGAGTGGCTGCCCGCCCACCCAGAATACTAGCCACAAGCACCCATATGTTCCCTGATGGTTTAGTGGTAACCTTCTCTCTCCCCGTAGCCCCAATTGCCATGACAGAATTGTAAAAATAAACCTGATAGTCTAGTGGTACCCCTACTCCTCCCGTAGCTGTTATCGCTTCTACAGTATTAGTCAACGGGGTCCCTGGTAGTCTAGTGGTAACCCCCACCCCGCCCACCACAGGACCCCTTCCAACTGAACTTCCCCCTGTCATCAGCTGGCAGCTGCAACCTGCCCGCATACCACCTGGCTGCCCACTGAATGACAGCTTACAGTATGAGCTATAAGCCCATTGGTTCACATTAGTGGACCAGTGGGCTTGCAGGGCATACTGTACTAGACAATCACAAATATGTGAATTTTCATTCACATATTTGTGGCTGTCTAGTACAGTATGCCCTGCAATCCCATTGATCCACAGTGTGGACCAATGGGCTTATAGCTCATACTGTAAGCTGTCATTCGGCTGGCAGCCGGGTGGTATGTGGGTGGTTGCAGCTGCCGGCCGATGACAGGGGGGAAGTTGGGTGGGGGGGGTCCTGTGTGGGTAGGTGGGGTGGGGGTTACTACTAGACTACTTGGGACTCCATGGAATAATACTGTAGGAGCAATCACAGCTACAGGAGGGGTGGGGATGCCACTAGACTACCAGGTTTATTTCTACACTTCTGTCACAGTAATTGGGGCTATGGGGCAGGAGGGATACCACTAGACTACCAGGTTTATGTCTACACATCTTTCATGGTGATCGCTGCTATGGGGCGAGAGGGGGTGTCCCTGGAACCCTCTGGCTGCACCACATGCTGTGCAGGGTGACATGCACATTTCGCAGGCCTGCCCTGCACAACTCATGCAAATGGAGCCATAATGACATGCAAATGGCTCCATTTGCATGTCCAGGTCTGAATATCTGGGAAATACACCCAACGCAGCTACAGTTGCACTGGAGCATTCCCAGTCCAACCTGTCTGGGAGATGCACTGGGGCATTGTATATGTGCCCTGCACATTCTGTGCTATATTCAAAGGTGATGCACCATGGCACATCTCCTTTGAATATCCCCCTGTCTTGCTATGGTGCACCTTGGTTGTGCTGCGCCTCCACTTACGCCATTGCTTGGCGCAGTCTGAATACTGGGGCCATAGTATCCAAGCATGGTACAACTGTATCAGTCAAACCAACAGACTTAACCTTATTAATATTAGCATGCAACCCTTTCCTAGTACCACACTTCCTAGTCTCCTTAACTTTCTTAGTTGTATGTTTTCTGCCAGTAGTACTCTTCATTGATTTAACATAAGCATCATACTTAGCCCTTCTACATTTACTTTGCTGTCTACACTTAGTTGGCATTTTGCAAGCAGATAATTCACAGCTGTTAGTCAAATAAAGGTACAGGATCACACACCTACAAAAGAAAAGAAAAGAAAATATTAGTATTATTTACGTACGCCATGAAGAATTGACAATAACCACAGCAGACAAATTACACTGTAATAATGTTTAACTGTACCACCTAATGTCACAAATAACATAACAAGTTCATTATTAATATAAATGGATGAAAAACTAAAAGCTTTTTTTAGCTGCATAAGTCAGTGATTTGCCATTCTGAAAATAAATGCTAATGGCAAAGGTCTTATAATACATGACCAATTTAAACTAGAATATGTTTAAATGTTCAGGTGAAAAACATTTGTTTTTGAGAAATTTTCTCACCCAGATACCATATAACACAATAATGGTGAGAGACGTGGTCAATCCCTAGATATTAACAACCAGATGTGGGAAGGGAGGGCGGCTTAGAAAGTTATGTAATGAACATTTCACTACCACTGCCCACTGAGGTAGTAATTAATCATAAGGAGATCACTGCCTCTGACATAAGTATAGCAAACATAAGTCTAATTGGAATAATAACATTTTTTTTTGCTGTCTTCTCACTGGCAGTGTCAGCACCAGGAAGTGCATGGAGTGGGGGGGGGATCCCACAGCATTGACTTCTTATAGCTCTAACAGTTATGGTAACTAATCACAGCTGGCAGTGTAATCACAAATAATTCTGTACAGTAATAATCTCTATTGATATATGTTATAATGACACATTGTAAAAATTACATTTCCACAGTTGACACATCATAACAATATCCATATGACAAAGCATTACATTATCAATTAAGAAGACAAAAAAAATTAAGCACTTTATAACTTACAAACATGTCCAGTACTTAAGTACACTATAATTACCCTGCAGGATAGCTGTAACCCCCCCAGCAGTGAGCCCCCCACCCTTCAACCCTCACACAGTACTGGTTCTGCAGAGCTGATCATTCCCCCCTTAGCCTTCAAACCCCATACCACTAATAGCCCTGTAAGGCAGTTCTGCTCCCCACCCTGACCCCCATGTCTCTGCAGCACAACTAACCCCCCCCGATTATCCATGGCACTGTAGTGCCCCCACCTAGCAGCACCAGTCATGCCATTTCTCCACCCTCCACCCCGCCCCATCTCCAGTCAGCAAGTGGCACAGCCATGCCTCTCCACTATTGCCACCCATTGACTGACTTCCATAGTAATACATGATGTTATTGCACTACAAAAATGTTTGCTCAATTGTTTTTGAGCTATCTTGGCACTTCCCATTTAAATACATAGCAACTGCGTGATAAACAAATGCTTGCACGAATGTTGTCAAGCTTCCCGTAATAAAGAATAGACATATAACAGCATTCAAAAAAATGGAATCGAGCAAACATTTTTTGATCGAGCTATCCTGGCCTTCTACCTTTGCTCCCATGATGCTTTTAACCATTAAGTGCTACAAACTCCTGTCTAGAAACACCAGTATTCAAGAAATGGTTAAAAGAATGACATATCTTAGCAGCGCAACTGTAATACAGTGATAAAAGCACAAAATTAAATTTGTTGCTGTTTTGCACTGGGAGCATTAGCAGTGGGAAGTGTACTGGACAGTCCCACACCACTAACTTGTTAGAGATGTAAGAGTTTCAGCAGCCAATCACAGCTGTCATTTCCACCATAACTAATTAACTAGAGTAATAATCTCTATTGATATATGTTATAATGACACATTCAAAAAATTTATTTCCACAGTTGAAAGCATCAACCAATATCCATATGACAATGCATTACATTATCAATTAACAAGACATAAAAGACATAAAACAATTAGGCACTTTATAACTTACAAACATGACCAGTACTTAAGTATACTGTAATTGTCCTGCAGAATAGCTGTAACCCCCCCAACAGTGAGCGCCCCACCTGTCACCCCCACACTGTACTGGTCCTGCAGAGCTACTCATTCCCCACTTAGCCTTCAAACCCCATACCACTAATAGCCCTGTACAGCAGTTCTGCCCACCACTACAACCCCCATGTCTCTGCAGCACCACACAGTCTACAATAACCCGCTCCAATTATCCCTGGTGCTGTACTGCCTCCACCTAGCAGTACCAGTCACACAGTTTACCACCCCACCCTGCCCCATCTCCAGCCACTGACTGACTTCCATAGTAATACATGATGTTATCCTGCTATAGAAATTGCTATGCAACCCTAACTATAGTGGCACTACTGTGCCATTATTATATATATATATATATATATATATATATATATATATATACACATATATATATATATATTCATTGCAAAAACTTAATTGATAGCATCAGCTAGGGTTAAAGTGACAAAAGTGGGGAAATGAGATGTTAGGGTTGACCTCAGCCCCACCCACCCCATCCTCGACTGACTGACAGACACCAGGGTGTGCCATGGGGTCATCAGGCCCAACTCTCACCCCATTCTATGTGTAAACAGGTTGACATGCTACAGTTAAGGAGAATGGAGTGAGAGTTAAGCCTGATGACCCCATGGCACACCCTGGCATCTGTTAGTCTGTGGAGGATGGGGGTGTCAGTGGGGTTAGGGGTCAACCCTAACATCTCATTTCCTCACTTTTGTCACATTAAACCTGATGTATTAACGAAGATCGTTGCAATGAATTTCTTTACTTTTTGAAAAAGTGTAATATAACTAGTAAAAGGGCCCCATGCTCCCACCAAGCTGCCCATTTCTGCATAACAATATGCGTCTGTGGGAATGCCGGCCCTGCACTCACACTTACACATTAAATACAGAGCCATACAGCAGCCCTACAGGGCAAGGAACACTTGTAACACTAATTTGCCTATATCTCAGCAACCGTAGCAGCAATGAAAAACATTCCAGTGTTGTGTTTATCATGACAGCGAGACCTCCATGCAAGATAAATCGACAAAATCTGTATCGCACATCATTTTCGAGATACAGGTGTTGAATGGTGCCATGGGCTCCACAGTTCAGTAGATGCATGTAACTCGGGCCTTTTTAAGATTATTTCCACCCAGTTTTCAACATGGCATTTTAGGGACCCCACCTCATGAACAATGTCACTGTCATTTCGTTAATCTGTCCTGAAAGTTGAGTTCGCACAGCAAATGTGCCATTCTCTGCCACAGGTGTAAAATCATGTTTTGGGCAGGATGTGAAAAATGACACTGTATACTGTTCATGAGAAGGTGTAGAAAAGGGTAATGTTGAAAACCAGGAGGGAAACTATGAAGAATTGATGAAGTTATGAGCGTGACAAGAAACTGCACAACACACACTCATAATGTGGCCATTCTGCAAATTTGTTAACCAAAATTTCAACATGAAATTTTTGGGAAATCCCCTCATGAACACTAGCATTGTGTTTTTGTTAATCCCTCCCAAAAGTTGATTTCACAGCGACGTGCCATTCTGCAGCAGAGGAGTAAAAACACAGTTTCAGGCAGTATGTGAGAAAAGACAGCTGTATTGTTCATGAGGAGGTGTGACAAAATGGCAATGTTGAAAATCTGGAGTGAAAATATTAAAAATTGACAAAGTTATGAGCGTGCATAGAAACTGCTCAATGCACGCTTGTAACATGGCCATGTTTTGGATCTTTTGCACCAAATTTTCAACATGGGCTTTTTAGAACCTCCCCTATGAACACTGGTACTGTAATTTTGTTAATCCCTCCCGAAAGTTGATTTCGCACAGCAACGTGCAATTCTGCAGCAGAGGGAGTGAAAACACATTTCAGGCAGGATGTGAGAAAATACAGCTGTACTGTTCATGAGGAGATGTGGAAAAAATGGCAATGTTGAAAATCTGGAGTGAAAATATTAAAACTTGGTGAAGCACGAGCGTGCATAGAAACTGCACAACGCATGCTTGTAACACAGCCATGTTTTGGATTTTTTACACCAAATTTTCAACATGAGCTTTTATATCTTAATTGCAAAAAACTACATTGATGCATTATCTAGGGTTACAGTGACAAAAGAGGGGAAATGAGATATTTGGGTTGACCCCTAACCCCACCCCATCCTTCACAGACCAATAGACACAGGGGTGTGCCATGGGGTCGCCAGGCCCAACTCTCACTCCATTTCATGTGTAAACAGGTTGACATGCTACAGTAAAGGAGAACAGAGTGAGAGTTAGGCCTGATGACCCCATGGTACACCCTGGCATCTGTTGGTCTATGGAGGATGGGGGAGTTGGGGGGGCTGGGGAGGTTAGGGGCTCAACCCTAACATCTCATTTCCCCACTTTTGCCACTTTAAACCCTAACTGATGTATTAATCATTTCTGCAATATATTTCCTTACTTTTTGAGAAAGTGTAATATAACTAGTAAGAGGGGCCCCTGCACTCCCATCAAGCTGCCCATTTGTGCATAACGAGATGCATCTGTGGAAGTATAGGCCCTGCACTCCCACTTACACATTAAATACGGAATGATACAGCAGCCCTATAGGGCAAGGAATACTTGTATCACTAATTTTCCAATATCTCAGCAATCGAAGCAGCCATGAAAAAATTACAGTGTCGTTGTAATCAGGACAGCAAGACCTCCATGAAAGATACATTGACAAAATCTGTATCTCACATAATTTTTGAGATAAGGGCACTGTAATACGCAGCAGGTGCCATAGTTCAACAGATGCATGTAACTCAGGCCTTTTTAGGATTTTTTCCACCCAATTTTCAACATCGCATTTCTGGGACCCCACTTCATGAACAATGTCACTGTCATTTCATTAATCTGTCCTGAAAGTTGAGTTGGCACAGCGAATGTGTCATTCTGCACTACAGGTGCAAAATCATGTTTTGGGCAGGATGTCAAAAATGACACTGTATACTGTTCATGAGGAGGTGTGGAAAAGGGTAATGTTGAAAACCAGGAGGGAAAATCTGAAGAATTGGTGAAGTTATGAGCACATCTAGAAACTGCACAACGCACGCTTGTAACATGGCCATTTTTGCTAATTTGTTAACCAAATTTTCAACATGAGCTTTTTGGGAAATCCCCTCATGAACACTAGCATTGTGTTTTTGTTAATCCATCCCAAAAGTTGATTTCGCATAGTGATGCTCCATTCTGCAGCAGAGGAGTGAAAACACATTTCAGGCAGAATGTGAGAAATTAAAGCTATACTGTTCATGAGGAGGTGTGTAAAAATGGCAATGTTAAAAATATGGAGTGAAAATATTAAACACTGGAGAAGTTACGAGCGTGCATAGAAACTGTGCAATGCACGCTTGTAACACATACATGTTTTGGATCTTTTGCATACATTTTCAACATGAGCTTTCTGGAACCTCTACTCATGAACAATGGTACTGTGATTTTGTTAATCCATCCAAAAAGTTGATTTTGCACAGAGAAGCACCATTCTGAAGCAGAGGAGTGAAAACACATTTCAGGCAGGATGTGAGAAAAGACAGCTGTACTGTTCATGAGGAGGTGTGACAAAATGGCAATGTTGAAAATCTGGAATGAAAATATTAAATATTGACGAAGTTACGAGTGTACATAGAAACTGCTCAATGCACGCTTGTAACATGGCCATGTTTTGGATCTTTTGCACCAAATTTTCAACATGAGCTTTTTAGAACCTCCCCTATGAACACCGGTACTGTAATTTTGTTAATCCCTCCCATAAGTTGATGTCACACAGCAACTTGCCATTCTGCAGCAGAGGAGCGAAAACACATTTCTGGCAGGATGTGAGAAATGACTGCTGTACTGTTCATGAGGAGATGTGAAAAAATGGCAATGTTGAAAATCTGGAGTGAAAATATTAAAACTTGGCAAAGCACAAGCATGCGTAGAAACTGCACAATGCATGCTTGTAACACAGAGGAGCAAAAACACATTTCAGGCAGGATGTGAGAAATAGGCTTGCTACTAAAAGGCAGGCCACGTTGTCCAGGGACCCAGCCAGGAATTATTACAAAAGGGAGGGGGGAAGGAAGGGGCTAGGGACAGGTAAAGGGGGAGGGGCTATGACCTCACAGGTAGGGTCATACAACCAACCCTGGGGGCTCGCTGGCCATTGGCTAAGGGGAGAGGCCAGAAGGGGTCCTGATCTGGGGTCCTTAGGAGTTACTTAAAGGACATGCAACCCACAGTAAGCCCTCTTTCTTGCTTTAGAATTCAAACCTACAGCACATCACTGGCATTCAGTTATGGCACTAAGGTCTGGGGGCCTTTCACCTGGGAGGCATCTAGCTGGAGGTGTTGAGATCTCAGATTGGTGGTTTGTTTCTGCATGCTTGTGAAATGTATACAATTTGCTAGTAATTTGGATAGCTGCATATCTGTGAAAGAAGGTTGTAGCTACTAGTGCCAGGTCTAGAGCTTTGGATATCTGTGATGCACTCAAGCAAGAGTGTGGAGTCCCTTTTTTGTGTTAGCATTTCTGTGGGAACCTGTGGGTTTGTGTTAGGCAAAAATGAGGTTACAGTGTGAAGGGGAGAAGAACTGTGCTGGCAGGCGGAGAGGGTTGGAGCCAGGGAGTGCAGAGCAGACCGTTTGGATGCTGGCCTAGAGCAAGATGAGATAATCTGAGGGTTTGCAGTGCAGCTGGTTGGATGGCTGCCTTTAGGTAAAGTTGTGAATTGTATTGTGGAGGAGTCAGGATAGCACATCTGGCGCAGCATGAGTTTCGTTTAAAAAAAATATATAAACGAGAGGTTAAGATGCAAGTGGTGTTGAGCGGTCCTTGGCAAGTGGCAGGCTCAAGCAGATTTGGAGGTTTTGGTGCCAGCTGGGAGCATGTTGCAAGGATGGTGGCTCTGCACAGAGTGAGCACAGGAAGGCAGAGGTTGTTGGCAAGAGCGGTGGGCAGGAGGTGCCATGGGGTGCCAAAGATAAGGACACAAGGGCAGAGAAGGTAGCAGCATGTTTTGGCTTGGGGACAGGGCGGCAAGTCCAGATGGCACGGGACGAGTGCAAGGGGTGCTAACAGGAGGGTCCAAATGGCCAGGCCACCTATTACTGCAGGAAGAGCAACAGCATGATAGATCAGGGCCAAGTGGTCAGGATGTAGGTCAGGGGCCCCGGAAGCATGGACACATGGCATGGACACCATTTTGGAGGAACGGTGATCAGGGCAACTGCAGACTTGAGTATTTGGTGAGCCAGGAGGCCACAAGGCAAGGGGTGGCCTGGGAGACCCAACCACGAGGTGCGGATGCCATTTTGGGGATGGACAATCACTGCAACCACAGGCCTGGTTGTTTGGTGAGCAGGGAGGCCACGAGGCGGGGGGCCTGGGAGGCTCAACCGCGTAGCGGCCACCATTTTGGGGCCAACCCTGCACCGATGCAACAGGCCACTGCTCGTCCAGGAAGCAGAGTCAAAGTAGGGGGCCACGGAGGCCTGACTGTGTGGGCAGCTGTCATTTTGGGCCCGAAGAAACCACCTCGAGTGTGGTCATGTAATGGATGGGCAAACATAGTGTGGTAGTGCTTTATTTTTATTTCATCTGTAAAACGTTGGTCCATTGCCTTGCAGCAGGCTAGTTTTTGGCCAGTAAACTGGGCCACAGCTTGGGGGTGGCCGCAGAGGCCCAACCATGTGGGAGGCTGCCAATTTGTGGCCGAGGGATTCCTTACACGGCAATGATCTAAGTCTGGGACAATGAGAGGTGAGGACTAAAAGAAGGGGCAGTTACCTCAGAAGGGCATAGTGGCAGCTGGCCCACAGCAGAGCACTGGTTAGCAAGGGGGGGCACCGATGCCACAGGGTAGTGTCTGGGAGGGAGAGCAGGGGGAGAAGGGGGGCTATGGGGTGGATATGGCTCTGATATGGGGGCAACGAGAAGGGATGCAGGAGGTGAGTCCCCAGCAGCCATAGTAGGCCTGGACTCCCCCCAGATAAGGTGGCAGGGGCTAGTAGGCCTGAGACCAATGGATGCAGCAGGATGATGGCTGCGGGGTGAGCACATGGCAAGGGAGCATACGCAGGCCACGTGGGCATGCCGCAGGTCAGGCTGCACGGTCAAACAAGGAGCCAAGAAGAAGGTGCTCCATAGCACATGCTCGGAGTGGAGGACCCTCAGATGATGTGGGGCTCAAGGAGTTTTGCCTGCAGGCAGCAGGGAGGCCCTGGTTACAGAAGGGGAGGACGTGGGAACTCGCTCCACAGGATAGTGGTGCACGATGGGGAAGGGGGGACAAATGGCAAGTCAGAGGGGCAAGTGATCATTTGTTGCTTTTACCCCACAGACTAGGCATGCAAGAATGGGAATGGTGCCCAAGAAAACTCCTGTGACCAGCACGACCATGTTAGCAGAGGCTTCGAAGCTGATGACCCAGATGATGGAGTTGATGGAAGTGGCAAAGAAAAGGGACGCAGAGGAGGAGGCCCAGAAGAAATGGAAGGAGTGGGGCAAGACAGCTGGGGCCAGAAAACCCAATAAGAGACCGAGGAGGTTGGGACTCAGCTCACCGGTGGTGCCCAGGGGGAGACCGAGCCCATTCAAGTGCTGGCAGAGCCGCAGCCGGATTTTGCTAAGGATGATGTGGACATGAATAATGAGACTAGTTTGAAGGAGTGTATTGAGGGTTTGTTGTGGGGGATATGGGGTGGACAGGGTATCTAAAATGAAGAAAGGCTTTCGGAAGGGCCATAATGGGGGCGATCAGACAAGGATGGGGCCAGCGCTCCATGGGGAAGGGCAGAAACTGTACAATGGACAGCCAGGATTCACACTGGGTGACCACGTGCCATCCTCGACTAAGGACAAAATATGGAAAGGGGAGTATGTCAACATCTTCGGCTTGGTAGACGAAGAGACAGGAAAAAAGTATGAGCAGAGGGAGTTGGTAGGCAAGTCAGAGATTGCAGTGGTGTTGGCGGTGGTGGGGCACAAGGCAGAGGAGGCCAGGTTCAAACAGAAGAGCTTGGATACATGGCAGGTGGGCTTTCTGATTTACAGTGCTTTGGTGTTGGAGAAACAACCAGATCTTGCAATCCCACTCCTGACTTATATGGCTGATCATTAGGGATGCATATAAGGCAAGGCTGGATTTCAGCTGGCTCAAGTACGATGAGACCTTTTGGAGGAGAATGGCAGGTAAAGGCAACCTGAGGTGGGACTGCACCCATTCAGAGCTATGGGTAAGGACTCTTTTGGGTCCTGCGATGGACCAGGTGGCGGAACAGGAAAAGACAGCAGGACCGGTCCTGGGCACAAAGGCCTGCTGGACTTTTAACAGGGCTTAATGCACATGGCCTAGCTGCAGGTTCAGGCACGTCTGCTCGCGATGCGGGGGGGTCACACCTAGCGACGATATGCAGGCGCGGGGGTGACAAAGCTGGGCAGGCAGTTGGGCAGCTTCAGGAGTAGCCCTTTTGGGCTGGCAGGGGAGGAAAGTTTCGGGGTTGGGGGGCCCTGGGAGGGGGGTATAACACCAGCTACAGCTGGAACTAGTGCAGTAACCAGGGAAGGTAGGTGGAGCTATGTGGCCCACACCTCCATTAAATTTTGGATAGTGGAGGCCTGGGCGAAGGATTACCCCAACAAAAGTGGGATGGAGCTACTGATATTGGGGTTTCAGAGGGGTTTTTCACTGGGTTTTGAGGATAAGAGGATGGGAATGCGGGCTAAGAATTTGTGCTCTGTGAGAGGCAAAGAGGACATAGTCTGGGGTAAGATTCTGAAGGAGATCAGGGAGGGGAGGGTAGAGGGGCCATTGCCCAAACCCCCTTGCAAGCATTTCTGGGTGTCACCCCTGTGGGTGGTACCCAAGAAGTGAGCGGGGGACTTCTGACTCATATATCACCTATCCTACATAGGCCGAAGGGTCGATGAATGGAGGGATCCCAGAGTCATTAAGCATGGTTTCTTATTCCTCACTGGATCAGGCCATGGAGTTGATCTGGGCAGTGGGGGGGCCTGGCTGGCAAAGATGGACATTGACTCTGCATTCCAGCTGTTACCAGTCCACCCGGTAGACTGGGACCACCTGGGATTTCAGTTCAAGGGTGGGCTGTCGATAAAAGCTATGCCCATGGGTTGCTTGGTGGCATGCTCCACATTTGAGGCATTCAGTTCATGGGTCAGTGGGTGTTTGGGTGCTGATATGGGCACAAGAGGGTGGTCCACTACCTGGATGACTTCCTGTTGATTGAGACCAGCCAGGCGGAGATCCAGGAGATGTTAGCTAATTTTAGGGACATGTACAGCACCATCAGGATTCCCCAGGCAACAGGAAAAATGGAGAGCCCAGCCTGCAGGCTGGAGTTCCTGGGGATCGATGTGGACACCGAATAAGAGTGTTTCTGGCTACTAGGGTACAAGGTGTCATGCTTAAAAGGTTTATTAGCCTTAGTAGGGGGTAGTAGGAGGGTGCCGCTGGTACAGGTACAACAGCTACTGGGGCACTTAATTTTGCCAGCAAGGCCATAAGCCCAGGCAGGGCTTTCATGAGATGGTTAGGGATAGCCACTGGTAGGGCAAAACAACCCTACCATTGGGTGGACATCAGTAGGGGTGTTCGTGGTGACTTGCAGGTGTGGCAGATGTTTCTGGACTCATACAATGGGGTGACGTTCTGGCAGGAGGACTGGGCCTCCAATGCAGACATGGAGCTGTACACGGATGCAGCTGGGGGGTTTGGGATGGGGGCCTACTTCCTGGGTGAGTGGGTCTCAGAAGCATGGCTGGCCCAATGGCAGGATTGGGGATGGACCAAGGACATCATGTTCCTGGAGATATTCCCAATCTGGGTGACATTGGAGATATGGGGTGACAGGATGGTGGGATGGTGCATCATATTCTGGTGTGATAGCAAGGGGGTGGTGGAGGTGATCAACAGACAGAGTGGGTGCATGGAGTTGGTGGGATGGGTGTTAAGGTACATGGTGTTGCTGGGCCTGCATCTGAATCTGTCCTTTAAGGCACAGCATATTGAAGGGGCAAGAAATGAGGTGGCTGATTGTCTTTCTTGTTTACAGATAGAACGGTTCTGGGAGTTGGCACCACATGCCACATCTACCCTGACCAGGGTCCCAGAATGGCTGTGGGAGATTGGAGAGAGAAGACCAGGACTCTCTACATGGGGTCATGGTTGGCCAACACCTTGAAGGCCTACGAAGGTGCCTAGGAAAGTTTTCAGGCTTCCCGGCTCAAGAGGGGCTGGAAAGTGGTGGACCCTGTACAGAAGGAACAGGTCATGAGGTACATGGTCAAAAAATGGGAGGACAGGATGGCCCACACCACCATGGTGGTCCACTTAACAGGGATTAGCTGGACATGCAGGGATCAGGGTGGGTGGATGTGGCAGCAGGCCAGACCATCTGGTGGATGGTGGCAGGATGGCAGAGGGGTCAGGGCAGGAGGCAGGATGGGAGAAGAGCCATTATGGGACCCCTGCTCACAAAGGTGGTGAAAGCACTGGAGAACATTTGCCATTTGTCGAGCAAAGCCTGTCTGTTTTGGGTCATATTTGTGGTCATGATGAGGGCGGCATTCAGGGTGGGGAAGTGGTGGCGCCCAATAAAAGGGTGACCACAGGGGGTTTACAAGAACAGAATGTTAGAATGGAGGTGGATAAAGTGATCATCTGGCTTCAGAGGTCAAAACAGACCAGATGGGTAAGGGCACCATGCTAGAGATGGGCAGACGGACTGGGGCAGGGGTCTGCATAGTCCAGGCCATGATGGAGTACAGTAGAAGGAGGGGTCACTGGCCAGGCACCTGGTTCATACATAGGGAAGGTCACCAGTCACAGGTTTCCAGGTAGGAGCAGTACTGAAAAAGGTGATGGCATTTATTGGGAAGAACCCCTGCAATTTCACCCCACATTCCTTCAGATTGGGGCAGCATCAGAAGTGACTGCAAGGGGAGAAGGGGAAAAGGAGGTCAAGCTGGCAGATAGATGGACATCAGACTGTTATAAAAGATATGTAAGGTGTTGACAGTGGCTAATGGGTGTCCCCTTTTCTCTTCCCGCAGCAGATTCCAAGAGGCAGGTCTGGATCATGGGTCACTCTTTCATCTACTGGGCAGAAAGGTTTGCAGCCACCATAAGGATAGGGATGCAGCTTCGTCCTGGAGCAGATCATACCAGGGTGTGGTGGAGGGGCCTGAGAGGCATGAGGTGGTCACAGCTGCTCCCCCTGCTGGAGGAGCTTTGGGAGCAATGGGCCAGACCAGACTGCATCATTGTGCATCTAGGAGGCAATGGCTTGGGGGCACTGCCATGGGGGTCCTTGATGAAGGACATGATTGCAGACCTGGAGAAGGTAAAAAGCTGATGGCCAAGGGTGGTAATTGGATGGTCTGAGATTACCTCCCGGAGGGTATGGAGGGGAGAAAAAGGCCCAAAGGCAATAGAGGTGGTGAGGAAGCACCTGAACAGGAAGATGGCCAGGGCAGTGATCGAGATGAGGGGGTGCACATCCAACATAGGGACATCTCATTTGACCAGGAGGCTGTCTACAGGATGGATGGGGTTCACCTGATGGAGTTCAGCATGGGCCTGTTCCTCCAGCCTTTTGGTGAGCTAGTATGGGGAAATTAACAAAAAGGGCATGAGAGGTTGACCCACAAGGATGAGAGTCCATCTCCCATTGCAAACTGGAGATGGGTCAGTGGAAGGGTTTGGGAGCAAGGGGAAAAAGGGGGCAGACAGAGGGAAGGGAGTGGTTACCACAGGCTGGGGACAAAAGAACCCAGGCATGGGAGTAACAGGGGAGGGGGAGGGATATAGAACTAGGGGTGGTTCACCTTGTCCACACCTGGTGGGGGGGTCCAGGTACTGTAAGTGTGGTACCCAGTTATGGAGATGATAAAGTGGCTGGATCACAGTGTCCAGACCCCAAGAAGCAACCACAGAAGAAGAAGAGAACAGGGGAAGAATCCTGAGAGGGAAGATAGGACTGTTATGTCCTAGAAACAACATGGGACTGTTATGTCCAAACTGTACATAATAATTGTTAGAATTCAGATTGATGTAAATTGATGAATAAGAATTGTGCCTTTTAATAAATATGCCAGCGAGCATCCAAAAGTGAAAAAAGCAGTGGCCTCATTTATTTCTGGGTGGAGATCCAGGGACAAATGACTGTTGTACTGTTCACGAGGATGTGTGTAAAAATGGCAATGTTGAAAATCTGAAGTGAAAATACTAAAATTTGACGAAGCATGAGCGTGCATAGAAACTGTGCAACACACGCTTGTGAAACGGTCGTGTTTTGGATTTTTAGCACAAAACTTTCAACATGAGCTTCTTGGAACCTCCCCTCATGAACACTGGGACTGTTATTTTCTCAATCAGTCCCAAAAGGTGATTTCTCATCCCATAATGACTGCTCTGAGACTGAATATATACATCAAAATTGGCTGCTCAAAAATATTAATGAGCTACTTATGAATATCAATGGACTGCTCATTAATATTCGTGAACTTCTCATTAATATTAATGGACCTATTAATAAGCAGCTTATATATATATATATATATATATATATATATATATATATAATATATTATAATGGCGACGTATCGCCACTATAGTTAGGGTTGAGCAGCCAGTTACATACTAAAGTCGAAAGTTTGGATGTTAATAACATTGGACCCATTCAATGGATTTGCCTAAAATTTGGTACACGCATTAGAGCACATTAGTTCTCTTGATTTGCCAAATTGCATTTATGTCGGAGTGCCGGTCTTCGTGTACGAAAGTGCTGAAAAATGCACAATTATCCATTTTTGGAGGCATCTTTTGGCATTCTAAATGTGGTCCTGCACAGCTGTCATGTAGTGTGCTGCTCTGCAAGATTGTTTGTTTGAAAGAGCTTTGGTGGCCAAACATGCTGCATTTTGTTTGGTGAAAAAACATTAAGGCATTCAAAAGTTATGGCAGTTTTAATTTCCCATTATAAGTCAATGGGAAAATGTATTGGTATATCTTGCAATCAAAGAATGGGGGTTCTGGCCATCTCGTCCTGCCTGGCGGTCAAAGAATTTGCAGTCTTGCGGTTCAAGAATGTTTGTTCCTGAGGAATTTCAAAAATTCTTTGACCACGAGGTATGCCATCTTGTTTTCAGTTTTCCGATCGCACAAATACAAATATCTCGGCTCAGGGGTCTCTTCTGAAGTAAAGCTTTGATGGGTTTTACTCAGAGGACCCTGATCTATTGAGCCATTGCTTTGGTTCCATACAAATCGGTCAAAAAATAGAATTATAAGCTTTTAATATCTTAATTTGCGGCTCGCTAATGATCTTTGATCGCGAGCCTGCAAATTCTTTGATAGTGAGATTCTTTGATCGCGATCTTGCATCGTGACCTACAAACACTAATATCTCAGCTTAGGGGTGGGCTAGGGACACAAATGAGGATGGGTTTTGCTCAGGAGGGTCTGTTCTATCAAGGCATGCTGTTGGTTTGGTTCAAATCAGTGAAACGTTCGCGTTTCACCATTTTTAATTCTTTGTTAGTGAGCCTGCAAATTCTTTGATCGCAAGCCTGCAAATTCTTTGATTGTGAGACTCTGTCATCGCGATCGCACATCATGAGCGATGACGAGATGGCCCAATTTGAAAATCAATTGTCTCAGCCCAGGGGTATCCTAGGAAGTTAAATGAGGGTGGGTTTTACTCAGGGGGCTTCTTTCTGTCGAACCATGGTAGTGGCTTACTGCAATTCCTTCAGTTGTTTGATTTATAAGGTTTTCAAATCTTTGTTCATGAGCCTGCAAATTCTTTGATCATGAGCCTGCAAATTCTTTGAATGTAAGATTCTTTGATCGTCATCTTTGATCGCGAGAGAGGGACAAGATAGCCAGATTTTTTATAATGGAATAGATAGGGAAATTTTAGTAAACTTTGATATTGAATATCTTGGAAACGGTTTTGTCTTTTGAAATGAAATTTGGAGGGAAGAAAGGCAATATCCCACAGAGGTGTCTTTTGGTGGTGTGGGCAAGAAATGGTACAGGGCAGAAAAGTTACGGCACTATGAAGTTAGCATTTTTTCCCATAGGATAACATTACGGCATTTGACACATTAGAGGAATTCTTTGCAGCACTGCTGCAAAATAATGCTGTGATTGTTTGGGCTGAAATTTGGAGGGAAGAAAGCTAACATACCACAGATGTGCCTTTTGGTGTTTGGGGAAATAATATTACAGGGTGGCAAAGTGACGGCACTCCGAAGTTGACGCTTTTTGCCATAGGATAATATTACATCGTCCGTTGTGTCTTTCAGGGCCTGTATCTCGAAAATGGTGTGAGATATGGACTTTTGTCAAAAAAATGCTTAACCCCCAAATGGGGCTAAGCATACATCTAGCCAGGAAAGTATTAATTCATACACATTTTTTCCTCGTCATCCGATTCCTGAGATATAAGCAATTTAGTATTCCAAGTCATTCTTTTCTGCTCCAAAGTCAATTACAATGCATACATTCTTTGTTTTTAATTAGCTTTTCAATGCAGTTTTTGGGCAAAAGAAGGGTGTGCCCTTTTGTTACCGTGTCAGTTAGCGTTTTCAGTTGCACTTCTGTTACCATTCGAATCACTGTTCCCGTCTACACCACCGTGTGCGTAACGGTTTGCATTTTCGTATGCGCTTGTGTTTCTGTTTTGTTTCACGTTATTGTTGCTGTTACTGTTACCATGTGCATTTGCAATTGTGGTACCGTGCCCGTGCGCGTTATGGTTTGTGTTTTCATATGTGCTTGCATTTCTGTTTCTGTTGGTTTTATTGTTGCTGTTACTGTTAGCATTTACATTTATAATTGTGGTGCCATGAGCTTGCATGTAACAGTTTGCGTTTCCATATGAGCTTGTGTTTCTGTTTCTGTTGGCTTTATTGTTGCAGTTATCATAACAATTTGCCTACCATTGCTGTTTGCATTTGCTTTGCAGTTCCTGTTACTATGTAATTACATTCCATTCAATATTCATCATCCTCATTCTCAAAAGAAGGGAAATTAGAGGCACAAAAACTCCATTTAATGCATCAGTTAGGGTTGTTCTACAGCAAAAAAGTGAGAAATTCAGGGTTAGATTGAAAAGCTCCCTTGGACCCCAACCTACCCCTACCAACACAGCATTAGAGATGCGCATTAGAGGTTAATAGGTCCTAACTCTCTCATCCCATTCTCCTATACCTCTGCTTCTTTACACATGTGATGGGGTGAGGATTGGGGACGATGAATTAATACTACACAATGCCAATTAGAAATAGGGGTAGAGATGAGAAGTCAAGGGGCTTTCAACAAATATTCTTGATTTTTTGCTATGTACTTTATCAACTGCCTCTAATATATATATATATATATATATATATATATATAATAGAGCAAAAAAACTCCATTTAATGCATTAGTTAGGGTTGTTCACACCAACAAAAGTGAGGAAATTCGGTGTTAGGGTTGAAAGCCCCCTTGACCTCCTGCCCACACCCCAACTGGCATTTGTGGTGCACATTATAGTTGTCGGCCATAACTCTCACCCCATCACATGTGTAAAGAAGCAGAAATTGTAGGATAAATACAAGGGTGAGGGAGATTGGGACTGACAACCTAATGTGCTAATGCGGTTGAAGAGTAATGGGCTCAGGGGCTCGCTTTCGATGTCAGAACAGCTTAATGCATTAAATAGATTTTTGCCTCTAATTCCCTTTCTTTGAAGAAAATAACGAGAAATAGTGAATGTAATGTGATGGCGGGAGCGCTGGGCCCAAAGGGCCCCTTGCTCCTGCCACATGATGTCTTGTCACATAGTAACATTGTGCCCGCAAACGCAAATAGTAATGCTCATGGTGACACAATGCGAAACAGAAAGAGAAACAGTAGAGTAGACAGAAATGTTAAAAACAACACAAAAGCAAGCACAAATGAAAACGCAAAGGGTAACGCACATGGTGGCGTAGACGTGATTGGTAAATGAAACGGGAATGGAACCGCAAGCGAAAACGGTAACGGTAACAGTAATGTAAGCACACAGGCTGGTTTTCCCCAAAAGCTGCATAAAGAAAGTCAGTGAGTACAAAGAATGTATGCATAATAATGGTTCTCGGAGCAGAAAATCAGGAGTTGGAGTACTAAATTGCTTATATCTCGGAACCGTACAACGTAGAAAAAAAATTTAAAGTCATATGATTTATGACTTTCCTGGCTAGTTTTGCACTTAGTTCTTAGCAGGGGGCTAAGCATTTTTCAGATGAAAAGTCCATATCTCACACCGTTTCCGAGATACGGGCTGTGAAAGGCGCGTCGAACGCCGTAATGTTATCATATGAGGAAAAAAGAGAAGTTCGGAGTGCCATAACTTTGGCTCCCTGTAATATTGTTTCACCAAACCACAAAAAGGCACATCTGTGAGATGTTGGCTGTGTTCACTCCAAATATCAGCCCAAAAAAACAAACCGTTATTTTGCAGCAGGGCACCAAAGGATTCCTGTAATGCGTCAGACACCGTAATGTTATCCTATGGGAAAAATCATCAAATTTGGAGTGCTGTAACTTTGCTGCCATGTAATATTTTTTCAACAAAACACTGAAAGGCACATCTGTGATATGTCGGCCGCGTTCCCTCCAAATTTCAAACCAAAACACCAAACCGTTCTTTTGCAGCATGGTGACAAAGAATTACTGTAATTTTCCCACAGCCTAGAAAAGTACTGTCGAAGTTTGCAAAAGCTTTCGCAAATTCATTTGACAGTGTCGCAAGTACAACAGTACTTTGCAAAAGTTTTCCAGAAATTTGAAAAACATTTCTGGAGTGTTTTACCCCAAAATAGAGACATGGCTAGCATCCTCAGGGTCTGACTAGGTGAATACAAAAAGAATTAGGTTGCTAGAGGGTCCCAATTTTAAATGCCAAGCATTTTTCTGATCGGGGAAATAATATTACAGGGTGGCAAAGTGACGGCACTCCGAAGTTGATGCTTTTTGCCATAGGATAATATTACATCGTCCGTTGTGTCTTTCAGGGCCAAATGGTGGATTTGCAACAGTAAAAGGGCCATTTCTAAAGTAAAAACTGCATTTGCGACACTGTCGAACTTTTTGTTAACTTTTCCCATTGATTTATAATGGGAACTTGTTTTTTGAATAACTTTTGAACCATTTATTATTTTTTCATGAAAACTTCAAATGGCACATTGGGGACCCCAGCTGCATGTTCCCTGAAGATTTCAGACTGGTCGTGCAAACCGTGAGACCTGTAGAGATGACAGTAAAATTCCAGAAAAGTGTAAATGCATGTGCAGATCATGCTTAATAACTCAGCAGCTGTATATGCAACCAGTACGAATCTTGGCAGATCCCAAATTTCAGGCAAATCCGTCAAATGGTTGCAAAGTTATTAAGGTGCAAAATTTTGGGTTTAACATGCAAATGGCTCCTCAACCCTAACTATAGTGGCACTACTGCACACTATTATATATATATATATATATATATATATATATATATATATATACACATATATATATATATATGTATATACAGTATATATATATATATATATATATATATATGCATATATATATATATATATATATATATATTCATGGCAAAAACTCTGTTTAATGCATTACTTAGGGTTGTTCCACAGTGACAAAAGTGAGGAGATTCAGTGTTAGGGTTGAAGCCCCTTTGCATCCCCCAGCCCCACAACCGGCATCGGGGTGTGCGTTGGGGTCAATAGCTAACTCTCACCCCATCACATGTGTAAACAAGAAGCTGAGATATAGAGAATGGGGTGAGAGTTAGGACCGACAACCCCAACACACACCCCGATGCCGGTTGGGGGGGCAGGCTTGGAGTGTGCAAGGGGGGCTTTCTACCATAACACCGAATTTCCTCTCTTTTGTCACTGTAGAACAACCCTAACTGATGCATTAAACAGAGTTTTTTGCCATGAATTTCCCTTCTTTTTGAGAATGAGGACTATAAATAGTGAATGGAATGTAGTGGTGGGAGCATGGGCCCTTTGGGCCCCGCACTCCCACCACGTGATGTCTTGTGACATAGTAACAGTAACAGTAACTGCAATGCAAACACAACTGCTAACAGTTATGCACATGGTGACACAAACATAAATGGTAACACAAATGTTAATAGAAACGCAAGCGCAAAATGACGCCAAAGTGAACAGTTACACAAACGGAGACGCATGTGCATACAGAAACGTAACTGGTAACACGCATGGTCACAGTACCACTACTGTAAATGCAAATGTTAACTGTTACAGCAACAATAATGCAAAAGGAAACAGAAATGGAAAGGCAACGCAAGCATATGGAAACGCAAACCGTAATGTGCACGGTCATGATACCGCATTTGGAAATGCAAATGGTAACAGTAACAGCTAAAATAACACCAAAGGAAACAGAAATGGAAATGATAACGCAAGCATGTACAGAAATGCAAACTGTTATGCGCATGGTCATGGTACCGCAATTGTAAATGCAAATTTTAACAGTAACAGCAACAATAACGCCAAAGGAAACAGAAACACAAACACAAGAGCATATGGAAATGCAAATCATAATGCGCACTGTCGTGGTACTGCAATTGGAAATGCTAATGGCAACTGTAACAGCAACAATAATGCCAAAGGAAACAGAAATGGAAACACAAATGCAAGGATGTACAGAAACGCAAACCGTAACGTGCATGGTCACGGTACCGCAACTGGAAACGCTCCCTTCACATATCTGAAATGTGTAGTACGGTACGGGCTGCACGCCCATTGGCTCACGCTGTGGACCATTGGGCGTACAGCCCTACTGATGGTGTCAGTCGGCGGGCGCCGGGGCAACAGGTGGGTGGGGTGCTGCCAACCGCCGCTGACCAGGGGGTAGCAGGGTGGTGGGGATCAGCGGGCAGGAGGGGAGAGGGGTCCACTGGACCACCAGGGATAGTGGCCGTACTGTTTTTTATACAAATGCCCGTGATAGGGCTGAGAGCAGTCCACTGGACCATCAGGGACTTATGAGGGTAATTTCTGTCAGTATGCCCACGATCAGGCATGGGGGGGCACCGCCGGATGCATCCAGAGCTTGGGTAGCCACCCACAGGTGGCAGCTGCCCGTATTAGCCTGCAATATGGCAGCTCAGTAATAATTAGCCATCTGTTGTTTTTTTTGATCAACTTTGTGCGGCGCAAGTAGGGTTATGCATGACTGACTCAGCACATCCTGGCTGAATATCGGGATGTGCAGAGTATGTATGGGCATGCCCCCCAATTCGCACTGCATACATTACCGGCGCGCTCCGGCGCATCGGGATTTGTGCCAGGCACAATTCCCATTTGAATATCACGCTGGGGCGCATCAGTGGGTTGCACATGCTGCAACACTGTTGTGCCATGTACAACCCTTTTGAATATCTGGGCCTGTGACTACAAAAAATGAATGCATAATAATGGGGCTTAGAGCAGAAAATGAGGAGTTGGAATACTAAATTGCTTATATCTCAGGAACCGTACAACGTAGAAAAAAAATTAAAATTTCATATGAATTCTGACTTTCCTGGCTAGTTTTGTATATAGTGGAGGCTAAGCATTTTTCCAATGAAAAGTCTGTATCTCGCATCATTTCCAAGATACAGGCCCCGAAAGGCACGGAGGACGATGCAATGTTAGTCTATGGGAAAAAGCATCAACTTCGGAGCACAGTAACTTTGCATCTCTGCAATATTTTTTCAACAAACCACCAAAAGGCACATCTGTGAGATGTTGGCTTTCTTCCCTCTAAATTACAGGCCAAAAGACCAAACCATTCTTTTGCAGCAGGGTGGCAAACAATTCCTGTCATTTTGGCCATAGTGTTGCAAAGTAGTGTCGTCATTTGTGACACTTTCACAAAAAACATCACGAAAGTGTGACACTACTTTTTCAAAAAACTTCAAAAACATATTTCTGGGGTGTTTAACCCCAAAATAAAGACATGCCTAGCATCCCCAGGGCTCAACTAGGTAAACACAAAAATAATTGTTTCCGTAGATGGTCCCAGTTTTAAATGGCAAGCATTTCTGTGATCAGTAACTGAAAAAGAAATGGTTGACTCACGACACTACAGGGGTCATTTGAAACACTAAAAACTGCATTTGCGACACTGTCAAACTTTTTAACTTTTCCCATTGACTATAATGGGAAATTTGTTTTTTGAATAACTTTTGAACCGTTCAATATTTTTTTCATGAAATCTCTAAAAGGCACATCAGGGACCCTGGCTGCATGTTCCCTGAGGTTTTCAGACCAGTCGCACAAACCGTGCAACCTGTAGGCATGAGCAAAGAATGCACAAAAAAATGTAAATGTGCCCTGGAATGTCACTTAATAACTCCACAGCCATTTAGCTGACCAGTACGAAAGTTGGCAGATCCCAAGATCTATGGTTATGCTCCATGTCTGCCAAACTGCAGGCAAATCTGCTGAACGGTAGCAAAGTTATTAAAGTGCAAAGTTTCACCGTTTAACATTAAATGGGGTACTCAACCCTAACTATGGTAGCACTACAGTGCTACCATAATTCATTGCAAAAAAATTTGTTAATGCATCAGCTAGGGTTAAAGTGACTAAAGTGGGGAAATGAGAAGTTAGAGTTGACCTAAAACCCACCACCCCCATCCTCCACAGACCAACAGATGCTGGAGTGTGCTATGGGTTATCAGGCCCAACTCTCACCCCATTCCATGTGTAAACAGGTTGACATGTTACAGTAAAGGAGAATGGGGTGAAAGTTTTGCTCCATGTCTGCCAAACTGCATGGTAGTGCCACTATAGTTAGGGTTGAGGAGCCATTTCTATGTTAAACCCCAAAACTTTGCACCTTAATAACTTTGCAACCGTTTCACGGATTTGGCTGAAATTTGGAATCATGATCAAGAACCATAGGCCTTAGGATCTGTCAAGTTTGGTACTGGTCGGATATACGGCTGTGGAGTTATTAAGCATGATCTGTGCGCACGTTTACGCTTTTTCTGGAATTCTACGGTCGCACCTACAGGTCGTACGGTTTACGTGTCTGGCCCAAAATCTTCAGGGAACCTGTGGCCGGGGTCCCCGATGTGCCTTTTGAAGATTTCGTGAAAAAATATTAAACGGTTCAAAAGTTATTCAAAAAACAGTTTCCCATTATAAGTCAATGGGAAAAGTTAACAAAAAGTTCGACAGCATTTTACTTTCGCAAATGGGCCTGTTACTTTCATAAATTGGCCATTTTGTTTTCAGTTGGTGATCAGAAAAATGGTTGGCATTTAAATTTGGGACCCTCTAGCAACCTAATTCTTTTTGTATTCACCTAGTCGGACCCTGAGGATGCTTGCCATGTCTTTATTTTGTGGTAAAACACCCCAGAAATATGTTTTTCAAATTTCTGGAAAAAGTACTTTCACAAATTACTTTTGTGCTCACGAAAGTGTCGAACTTTTTTGCGAAAGCTTTCGCAAATTGCGACAGTAGTTTTCCATCTGTGGGAAAGTGACAGTGATTCTTTGGCACTGCGCTGCAAAAGAACCGTTAGGAGTTTTGGGCTGAAATTTGGAGGAACCGGAGCTGACATCTCACAGATGTGCTTTCAGTGTTGCATTGACAAAATATTACACGGCGGCAAAGTTACGGCACTCCAAAGTTGACAGTTTTTCCCATAGGATAACATTACGGTGCCCAAGGCATTACAGAAATCCTTTGGATCCCTGCTGCAAAATAACGGTTTGGTCTTTTTTCCTGAAATTTGGAGGCAAGACAGCCAACAGCCCACAGATGTGCCTTTCAGTGGTTTGGTGACAAAATATTACAGGGAGGCAAAGTTATGGCGTTCTGAACTTCTCTTTTTTTCCCATAGGATAACATTACGGCGTTCGCCGTGCCTTTCAGGGCCCGTATCTCAGAAACGGTGCGAGATCACGGACTTTTCGTTGGAAAATCTTTACAAAACTAGCTTAGGAAGTCATAAATCATAGATTTTAAATTTTTTTTTCTACGTCGTACGGTTCCTGAGATATAACTTATTTAGTATTCCAAGTCCTCATTTTCTGCTCTGATATCCATTATTATGCATACATTCTTTGTACTCACTGTCTTTCTCTATTCAGCTTTTGGGAAAACCAGCCTGTGCGCTTACATTACTGTTACCATTGCCCTTTCCGCTGCGGTTCCATGCCCGTTCACTTGCGTTGGCGTCTACACCACCACGTGCATCAACTTTTGCGTTTTCATTTGCGCTTATGCTTTCTGTTACTTTTTGCCATTGTGTGTACTGCATGTTTCTCTTTCTGTTTCACTTTGCGTCACCATGCCCATTGACATTTCCATTTACAGGCACCATGTTACTATGTGACAAGACATCACGTGGCACACTGTTCCCGTCTACGCCACTGTATTCGTTACCCTTTCTGTTCTCATTCGCTTGCGTTACCTTGTGCACCACTGTTAGGCGCTTCTGTTTGCGTTGCTGTTCCTGTTACTATGCCACAAGACATCATGTGGTGGGAGAGCGGGCCTTTGGGCTCGCACGCTTCGCGTCGATTACATGCCTAGAGCGTAGTCTTGCGCGTATCCTTTATGCTTTCATTTGCGCTATGCTTTCTTTATTTTTGCCATTTGTGTCTACAGTACTGTTTCTCTTTCTGTTTCACTTTGCGTCACCATGCCCATTGACATTTACGTTTGCAGGCACCATGTTACTATGTGACAACACATCATGTGGCAGACTGTTCCCGTCTATGCCACTGTGTGCATTGCCCTTTCTGTTGTCATTTACGCTTGCGTTACCATGTGAGCCACTGTTAGTGCTTCTGTTTGCGTTGCTCTTTCTGTTACTATGCCACAAGACATCATGTGGTGGGAGTGTGGGGCCCTTTGGGCCCACGCGTCCCGCTGCCGCCGCATTACATTCACTATTTCTCGTTATCATTCTCAAAAGAAGGGAAATTAGAGGCAAAAAACTCCGTTTAATGCATTAGTTAGGTTGTTCCACAGCGAAAAAGTGAGGAATTCGCTGTTAGGGTTGAAAACCCTAACTCGGGATCCACTCCCCAGCACCACACACACACAGACACACACACACACATTCAAGTATGGGGAGGACCAAGTCAACACAACCAATGACAGACATCCAGCAGCAGGTGACAGAAATAACAAACAATTGTCTAAATGTACTACGAGACATCCCCACCCACCTGACCAGGTACTGCATGCTCAGTGGAGATCAACAGCAAAACTGAGGCCATGTACGCCAAACGTACACATCCCTGATTGCAGCTGCACACAACGTACCACACTTAGTAGTTGCATGGCCTTACCTACCGATGCCCACACCACACCACACCACACCACATGTGGTGAGCCACCTGAGCAATAGAGTTCAGCAAAACCAAGGAGTTGTACAGGTATAATATCTCTGATTATAACAAGGATTTGAGAAATGCAGCTTTCTAACTGACTGTAAACACTGTAACAGCCTTATGTTTAGTTTTTATTAACATACATATAGAGCCTAACCATATGATGGACATGGTTTAATGTTGTTTAAAAAACAGTTTTATTATGATAGCAATAAGCCACTCCCAGGTATTATGTTAATGGTCAGTTTATCACTGTCTAGCGACATGTGGCACTCGGCTATGCCTCATTCAACATTAAACCCATACAGGGTGATTAACAGACCATTTAACATAACTGCTGGTCATGCCTTATTGCTTAATTGTCTTTATGAGTAGATACTCTTCCTCTGCTAGGCACTGCAGCAGCTTTGCAACACAGTGTCCCACCTAGTTACACCATACACTGTCTAGTTACTGGAGAATGGCTGTGAATATGAACTCATAAAGATGAACAGTGTAACTTGATCATTACAGTCATTGAAACCTTAGTGTGATTATAACTGACAGAGTCAGTGATAGAGAATAACTCCTGCTGTCCTAGTGCACTTACCCCATTGTGAGTTAAATCAATACTAAAAGACATTCTGTTTATATCTACACCATACCTACTTGATTCCTGTTGTAGCAACAATTAACATAGTTATCACTTTGATAGCATCAGTGACAGAAGTGTGGCAAACCAAACACTAGGCATACAGCCTGAGTATGAAACAACTGTTAAAAAAATTACACTGTGTCCATATGACATAGATCTCTCATTGCAACAATAGTAAATGTATTACTATTTGAATAAGTTAGTCATCACAGATGCAATGAGATTGTCTTTATCAGGTACAACATACTCAGTAAGTGCCTACAGTAAAATCTATCCTATAACATCTCCGATACAGGTACATCATTGTTGGCTCAGTAGTGGTATGATATTTAGAAGTTGCTTGGCCTGATCCATGCAATTACAATGTTTCTTACAAAGAATACTTACTGCATCTTTAGTATTGAAACACACTGAAGGTCTATGTATGTACATCAGCAGTACACCTTCATCAGTAAGAATGCATGTGATACTGGCAGTACGAATTTCATAGCGTTGAACAGGCAATGCTTTTCCATACGTTTACATCAGCCTCTCTATCTTGAGTAAACCATTCCAGTAAATGTACTACTATGTAAATCACCTACTAAATGTAACACTACTTTTATCTTGAGCATGCTAGTGTCTTGTAGTTAATTTATGTGCTTCTCTTAATTAATGTATACTCACTAGTGTTAAAACCTTTCTACAACTGTCATCATGCACCTTCAGCATTTATATTGAATAACGGCACAGTACCAGTTGTGGTGTGGTGGGCATCGGTAGGTAAGGCCATGCAACTACTAAGTGTGGTACGCTGTGCAGCTGCAATCAGGGATGTGTACGCTTGGTGTACATGGCCTCAGTTTTGCTGTTGATCTCCACTGAGCATGCAGTACCTGGTCAGGTGGGTGGGGATGTCTCGTAGTACATTTAGACAATTGTTTGTTATTTCTGTCACCTGCTGCTGGATGTCTGTCATTGGTTGTGTTGACTTGGTCCTCCCCCATACTTGAATATGTGTGTGTGTGTGTCTGTGTGTGTGTGTGGTGCTGGGGGTGAATTCGGAGTTAGGGTTTTCAACCCTAACAGTGAATTTCCTCACTTTTGTCGCTGTGGAACAACCCTAACTAATGCATTAAACGGAGTTTTTTGCTTCTAATATATATATATATGTTATAGTGGCACGGTAGTGCCACTATAGTGAGGGTTAAGTAAGCACTTTAATGTTAAACCTCAAATTTTGCACCTTAATAACTTTGCCACTGTAAGACAGATTTGCCTAAAATGTTGATTGCATGGTCTGGTACCATATATATCTGAATGTGGCAAGCTGCGTTACGGTCAGATGTATGGTTGTGGAGCTACAGAATGCCAAAAAACACAAAAAATTGACTTTTTGAGCACTTATTTGCTCTCACCCACAGCCCACATGGTTTGTCCATTCAGTCCAATATCTTCATGGAAGATGTAGTCTTGTCCATTGATGTGCCTTTCGAAGATTTGGTGAAAAAATATTAAACCGTTCAAAAGTTATTTAAAAAACAAACTGCCCTTTATAGTCAATGGGAAAAGTTAGTAAAAATCATGAAACTTTCGCAAATGCCTGTTTTTACTTTTGCAAATGGCCCTTTTACTGTTGTGATTTGGCCACCTTGTTTTCAGTTAGTGACACAGAAAAATGTCTGGCTTTTAAAACTGGGACCCTCTAGGTAAACACTGATTGTTGTGTTTACCTAGTGGGGTCCTGAGGATGCTAGCCCTATCTTTTTTGTGGGTTAACCCCCAGAAATGCCTTTTCTAACTTTGAGGAAAAAGTACTTTCACCAAATACTTTCACAAATGCGAAAGTTTCATGATTTGTTTTGTGAAACTTTCATGATTTGCAAAAGTAATTTTCGAAAGTATTCTCAAAATGACTGCAAATCTTTGCCATCCTCCTGCAACAAAACATTTGGGTCTTTTGGGCTGAAATTTGCAGGGTGGCTGGCCCTGATACCACAGCTGTGCCTTTTGGTGGTTTCATGCCAAAACATTACAGGGGCCCAAAGTTACAGTATTCCGAACTTCAGACATTTTCCCATAGGATAACATTGCGGCATCCGTGCTGCCTTTCAGGGCCTGTATCTTGAAAACGGTTTGAGATACAAATTTTTCACCACAAAAATTCTTAGGAACAAGTGTATATGTAGACTGCAAAGCCAAAATTACATGTAATTTGAATTTTTTTCTGCCTTGTACGGTTACTGAAATATTTGGGAATTAGTGTTCCAATTGCTCATTTTCATGTCCACGGCCCACTATTACGCCCACAGAGTTAGCATTCACAGCACTTTTTGCTGCCCGTATCTCAGACACAATGTGAGTTATGGATTTGGTCGGCTTATCTTGCGAGAACTACTCACTCTCATGATTACAACCACACATGAATTTTTTTCTACCTGCTACAGTTCCCAAGATATTGGCAAATTTGTGTTACAAGGCTTCCTTGGCCTATAGGGCTGCTGTAAGACATAAGGCAATTCTTGTGGGGGGTAGGAAGAAATAGGCTGTTGGTTAACGTGGATTTGCAGCTTATCCAGTAGGAAGGGAAATGGGCAGACTACGTGGGCCAAGTGGTCCTTATCTGCCATCAAAGGCTATGTTTCTATGTTTCCATGTTTCTGTAAGGCTCTGTGCTTATGTGTAAGTGGGAGCACAGGGCCCAGAAGGCCCGCACTCCCACAAACACATATCATTATACAGAAATGGTCAGCTTGGTGGGAAGGTGGTTCCCAAAGTGCCCCACACTCCCACAAACACATTCCATTTACTATTTCTATTACACTTTCTCAAAAACAAGGGAATTCATTGCAAAAAATTCAGTTAATGTATTAGGATTGTTTCCACAGTGACATAAGTGTGGATATTCGACATTAGGGTTACCACCCCACCATCCCATCCCCACATCCCCATCCTCAAATCCCTAACTCCACATTCCCCCACCCCCACACACACATACACACATGCAAGATTGTAAGACACTATACCAGTCAGTCACACCTGTAAGCACAATATTCACTACACTGTACTCCTTTCACATAACACTATGTAATGAAAAAACAAATATAGTTTGATCAACTCTATACTGCCAGCACAGTATGATGACACATTATAGCTGGTATATCTTTTCATACAGTGAAACTTAGTCTGTACAAACTTTCTAAATATTGATTTTTATGTGTCTTAACTCTACAATTGGCTCATTGCAGGTATCACTGCTACCACATAGGCATGTGGTGACACTACAGACACAGCTGACACATGCATAGTACTTTTCAGATACTGCTCAGATATGAAACTAGCACCATCACATGTTGTAATACTGTTGCATTACCTGGAAATACTCATTAGCAGCATGTTATGGTTAACTTTGGATGTTACAACTGTTGCTGTTTCATGTTGCTTGTAAACTATACTACACAACATTACTTTTATTATTACTTCCATTTGTTATTAGGACTAACTCACTCTATCAGAAAAAAATAGGCAAACATCCAATGACTGTTGCTAGGGTTATCCAAACTCTTATTTCCAATACAGCTATCAAGAGATAACATACTGTGTGTTTCATCATTTCTTAACAATTGAAATATAGGCATCTGCTTAAATCTTGTTATTTATGTTTGTAACAGCAAAATGCTTACTGTGAGCCATCTCCTATAGTTTCCCAGAATGCATGTGTACCCACAAGGCACTCTCATGCCAACAGAACTCATACAGTTGCTGGACCATGATGATGGATGTGTCTTTTACTGCTTGCATATGTGTGTGTGTGGGGGTGGGGAAGGAGGGAATGCAGAGTTAGGGTTTTGAGGATGGGGGCGTTAGTAGTGGTGGGGTGATAACCTCAATCAAATCTCATTAGTCTTTGTCACTGAAACAACTCCCAACTGATATATTAATGGAGTTTTGCAATGAATATACATATATAGATATATATATATATATATATATATATATATATACACACACATATATACACACACATACATACATATATATGCATATATACTATATATATATATATATATATATATATATATATATTCATTGCAAAAACTCTGTTAATGTATCAGTTAGGGGTTGATAGCACAGTGACAAAAGTATGAAATACGATGTTAGGGTTACACCCTACCACCCCCACACCACCCCAACCTCCACTCCCCAACAGACATTGGGTGATGTCATGGAATCATCAGGCCCAACTCTCACCTCATTCCATGTGTAAACAAGCTGGCATGCTACAGCATAGAAGAATGGGGTGAGAGTTAGGCCTGATGACCCCCCCAACATGAGGAATCCCAGATGGCCGCTTGAGGAGACGGGTGTGCGCGGGAGGCTATAGACTCTCTATGAATGCAATGTATTTGTTCAGCTAAACTGAGCTAAAACCATGGCAGTATTTGTGGCTGGAAAGGCTGAATGAGCAGACAGTTTAATGAACTGAAATTACGACGAGGACGGCATGTTACTGGCTGCTAATTACCATTCAGTAGTCAGCATTTTTTGCCACCCTGTGTGGAGAAGATGGCATTGGTCGAAAATAAGTGGTGTTTTTTACTCATAGTCGAAGAAAAAGATGATGGGCATGATGAGATATTGGCTGCCAGTTACCGTCACAGTTTTTGTAAGGATGAGAGTGGTAGATAAGTAGTGAAGCAATGTACGACAAAGCCCCCGCAAAAAAGAAAAAAGAAAAGAGCATTAATGCATACCTGATGCTGTTTCATCCAGGAATACCAGGTGCAGTGACAGAGGCACAAGAGGGGGGTCTCAGCCCTAGGGAACACACAAGTGTTGGATGCGCCCTCCGGTTCAGAAGGAAGGAGTTTTAGCTCTGAGACATTGACTATAGACCCTTTTTTGTTCCAAACTGCAGTTTCCCCCCTTCCTAGTACCCCAGTTATAGAGAAAATTAAAAAAGCACCAACCAGAGGAGGAGAATTGTTTTACGATGCAGCGGAGTTAATGGCTTTGGAAGAGCAGGCACTATTGAAGCAAACAGATATTCTGGCTGAAAATGAAGTTGGAGCGAGGAGACAGGAAGCTGCAGAGGCTTACCAGCAAAAATCAAAGGCTTTGGGGTAAAGAGAAAGAGATGCAGGGAAGATATCAGGCTCTCCTTTGAAATCTACACCAATGTTAGACACTATAAAATGTGTTGATGTTATGGAACCTGCCTCTTTAATTGAAACACAGAATATAATGATGGGCTCTTCTGTTTCTGGCATATAAAATGAATTTACAGTATAAGTCACATTAAACTGTTCCACCAATAGGTTGGTTTAGCATTGTTTTTTACTGTTGGCAATGCATTGGCAGCTCATATTGCATTGTTTTTCAATGCTTAACCAGCTCATGAGCAATGTTCTTAAAATGCTTTTACAACTCAGCTGAAATGCATCTGCCATCCTGTCACAATGCAATACAAAACTGAGTTTTAACTTTTAAGAAACAGTTTGTGTAAGGCTTTGAGCTGGGTGCAGCAACACTTATGCAACTCAGTCAGAAATGCAAAAGCAACTCATTAGAGGAACAGTTTAATGTGACTTGAACTGTACTTCAGTCAGAAGTAGTGAAGAGATTTTATTAGAAACGGAAGATCTGCCCCAGCCAGTGTGGGGGGGGGGGGACTGGCATACAAAAAGAAGAGATTCCAAAAAATAAGTGAAAGACTGCATCACAGGTGACATCAAGCAGAGAGTTTACTGAGGTCCTAAGGGAAAACCCAGGAGGTAACTTTCAGGAGCAAGTACATAGAGATGAAATAACTTATGAAGCTCAGATGGTTAGGGAGATTTCTTCCAGGACTGTGGCTATAGCTAATGATGCAAATGAGGAAGGTATCAACAGTTCTGAAGCTGGGCATTCACAGGACATGTTAAAGAAGATCAAGGGAGTGGTGAAGGGACTAAAGGAAATGCCTCCTTTTCTTTTGAACGTGAAGTTCTCCCAGGAATTAAACTTCTGCAAAAATCTCTTTTTCAGTTCACCAGCTCTGTAAATGGTATTGCCTAAAACTTGAGGTCTTGACACTCAGGACATCTAAGGTGAAAACTCTTGTCAGCACTCTGGAAGATATGGTTGGCCCTATATGAAAAAAGGTGGCCCTTCATTCAACACAATTGGTATCCCTTATAAAAAAGTTCAGGACCAGAAAGAACGGTCAAGAAGGGGCAGTATCAAATTAAGAAAAGTTCCAGACGGGGTGGAAGGAACAGGAGATCACATTCCTTATGTTGAGGAGCTTGTGCCAGCTGCAGTGGGGAGAATATATCCTGACCGGAAAATTCAGCTGGATAGAGCACACAGAAGTACTGCAAATAAGAGACAATCCTCCAATTCTGACTACCCTAGATCTGAGTATATAAAACCACACTATTTGCAAAATAAAGAAATGATTTTACATAAGGCCAGAACAGTCAAAGGTCTGACTGCCAAAGGCATTAAATTCCACGCATTTTGGGACTTTAGAATGGAGACCATGGCCTAAAGAAGAGCCTTCAAGCTTGTGATGAGCACCTTTAGAGAAAGAGGGATTAAGTATGCTTTACTTCCACCTGCTAAATTGAGATTTTTTTGGAAGGGAAGAATGGGATATTTTGTCAATCCAAAGGAGACAAAGATTTTGATTTTCGAAGCCTATACACCAGGAGATACTTCAGACTTTGCAACTGCACCTAGCTACAATAAAGCGTAGGCTCAAACTCGAAAGAACTCTAGTCACAGCACTAATGTTACTAACAATTCTTTATGGCAAATACTCCAACTAAACAATTCCTTTGAACCATTATTTGAATGTGGGTCTTTAAGATAGAAATTTGGAGGATAGAGTAGATTTCCTGAGGCTGCTTAGATAGTTTTTTTCCCATAGCCTAAGGACAGCTACTGTATGAGGACTATGTATGGATAAAAGGAGGGAAGATTAGAGAGGGAAGAGGAAAAAGGATAGAAAAAATGGGGAGAAGAAAAAAGAGAAGAAAAGAGAAGAAAGAATAGGTGAAGAGTTAATAAAGTATAGAAAAATTAAAGAGAAAAAAGTGGAAAGAGAGATATTATGCCTATATTTGTTTTTGGTAAATGCTATAGGGTGCATAAAGATAGGCTGGTCACCTGTAAAGAATACAGCTCTCTGTGTTAAAAACACCCTAGAGATAAACTATTTAGTTTTCTTTTTTTTTTTTTAAGATGAGAGTGGTGTAGGCCTACCTAACACCCTATGTTAGGAGGAAATTATGCTATCTTTTGCTGATGTAAATGGGAAAGAGGGAAGGGGGTGAGAGGAAGTAGATATATATAAAGGGGGTAGGGGTTATTTGAAGGTTTGGTTCTATTAACACTTTGTGAACAAATATTTTTTGGGGAGAAACCTTGTAGGAATTATAATGAAGCAAGATTCAGCCTGGTATTTGTGGTTAGAATAAATGGCACCTCATGTATGGAAAATATATATATATATATTCTATATATTTAAGTAGTGTGAGTTAAAGATATGCAAGACTATGTATTTTAATGGCATATAAGATATTAACATGGAATGTTAAGGTGTTGAAAAGTAGGGTTAAAGCCAACCAAGTTAAGAGATACATAGATAGTAAAAATGTTGATATTTTTCTAGCCACAAGATTTCTTTTTACAAAAAAAATGTGGCAGAGTGTAAAGCCATCAATTATAGCAATGTGTCTAGAGGTGTGGCCACTTTTATAAGGAAAAATTATCTTTTCACATTTGGGAAATCATATGAAGACCCGGCTCGAAGATATGTGATCATGGAAGTTTGCAGCCTGGTTGGATCAATAACTGTAGAAAATATTTATGGTCCCAATAGGTGTGAATCTAAATTTGTTATAGATTTATTTATTTTATTGACAACATTTAATGGTCCTTACCTTTCTTACATTATTGAAGGGGACTTCAATTTTGTAATGAATGTTAGATTAGATAAATCTTTATCATACAGTGATAATATGGACCCAATGAGAAAAGTATGTAAATAATTTATGTAGGACCTAAAAATAATAAACCCATGGAAAGAAGTATCCAAATGCACAAGTATATTCTCCACCCATCAACGCTTATACAATGTTAGTTATATTATTTCTTGATCTCCTATAATCTGTATAGTTTACTTCAGGACATTCAATATCATAATATTCATACCTCAGGTCATGCCCAGTCCAAATTCATATAGGATTAGAGAAGAATCCAAGATCAAGCAATTGGTCCACAAATACTGCATACCTAAAGGACATAATTTTCTTCTCCAAACTTAAAAATGATATTATTGAGTACTTCCTTTTTAACACTATAAAAGACACTACTTTGGGAATTAGATGGAAAGCTTTTAAAACTGTCATAAGGGGGTGTACATAAGACATGATTTGTATATAAAAAGGATTAATAGGCAAAACTTATACAAGCTAAGGGGGAATTGAATAAATTTAGAAAAACAACATCTGAGCATTCAAGATAGACAGGTATTTCAGGACCTGTTGTGGACCAAGGATGAATAAAACAAATTATCAGCCTTGGAAGCTGAGAAGAATATTTTCTATACTAGGGCAAAATATTATATTTTGGGAGATAAACCTGATAAAGTTATGGCTTTGCAACTTCAAAAAGAGAAGATAGCCTGTACTATTATGACAATTAGAAATGAGAATAATGAGTTACTTACAGACCCTAATCAAATTAATGATACATTTGTTTGTTTTTACAAAAAAAATATACACTACTAAAAGGTTAAACTATCCTAATGCAATAGAAAAGTTATATCATAATATTTATCTACCTAGGGTATCTGATGGGCATAAGCAGTGTCTTAACAGGGATATCTCTCCTGAGGAAACTCTACAGGCAATAAGAGGCATATTGGGAGAGAAGTCACCTAGAGAAGATGGAAGTCCCATGAAGTTTTATAAATCTTATATGGAATTACTTGGACAGCCCTTGGTAGACCTATTTAATCAGGCTGGTCTTTCAGATACTTTCTACCTCCTTTTATAAAGCCAGGATTGTGGTATTTCCCAGAAAGGATATGAATCCACAACTGGTGGCCTCTTATTGTCCCATATCTCTTTTAAATACCGATATAAATATTTTAGCCAAAATATTGGCAACTCGGTTAGAGAAAGTAATTCTGAATATAATTTCATCCGATTAGAATGGGGTTATTAAGGGAAGGAAATTGGGGGCTAATACGAGAAGATTGGTTAACCTGATTGAAATGAGCCAAGAGAGAGAGACCCTGGTTATGACTTTAGATGCCGAAAAAGCATTCAATTGGGTGGAGTGGGATTACTTGTTTTATACATTGGATAAGTTTGGTATGGGTGTCAGTCTACCAACTGGATAAAAACAATCTATGATAGTCACATGGCATGTATTAACACAAATAATGTAACATCACAGTTCCTTCCACTTTCCAGCGAAACCCAACAGTGGTGTCCTTTATCACCTCTTTTATTTGTTTTAGCTATAGAGCCATTGGCGGTAGCTATTCGGGATAATCCCAATACTGAAGGAATAAAAAGTAATTATGAGGAACATAAAATTAGCATGTATGCAGATGACACTTTAATTTATTTGACTAATCCAACAGTCTTGGTGCCAGTTTGTTTAGATGCAATACTGGAATTTGGAAAGGCATCTGGTTCAAGATTAATACTGCAAAAATGGAAGCTTTATTATTAAACTCTGCTCCATCTTCTCATATTCAGTTAAAGTATAAGGACATTATTAAAGACAAGGTTAAATACTTGGGTGTTATAATACCTAAAAAAACTCACAGATATAGCATTTAAACTATCTTCCCTTACTTAAGAACATCCAGAAAGAGGGGGCAATATTGAGCAGCCAACTGACAAGACGCTTTGGACATCAGCTCTGCACATGTCGAGATAAAAAGTTATAAAGCTACTTCTGAAAGAAAAGAACTTGTGAAAATAGTAACAGCAGTAGACAGCTTAAATCATCTGGCATCAGGAGATGCCAGAAGTTACAATGGGCCTCAATCAGAAGGCAAGTGGGAGTACAGTGAAAGGTACTCCAGTAAATACGGAGCAAGCCGCTTCATCTCCAGCGACTATGGTCAGATCGGATCCCCCATGGAGAGCTCTGCAAACCTCCATGCAGGCTATCGACCTGAAGGTTGAATCCATTCTCCAGTGCTTCGTGGAGCAAGATGCAAAGTTGGAACATGGAGAGCTCTCCAAACCTCCATGCAGGCTATTGATCTGAAGGTCAAATCCATTCTCCAGCACTTCATGGAGCAAGATGCAAAGTTGGAAACCATTGCCCAGACTGCAGGCTTGGCAGAAAACACAGCCATTCAAGCATTAGCTGCTACATCTAAGCTAATAGAAGAGAGCTCTCAATTAAGATACAGGCTCGAGGCATTAGAAAATTCTAACCGGGCCTCACACATTCGTATTATTGGGTTACCGAAGGGAGTGAAGATGCAGACCCATTACGTTTTCTACAATCCTGGCTTCCAGAAGTGCTCTACTTACCTAAATATCTCATCACTGGTCAGCTAACTAAAGCCTTCCAAATTACCCCCGAGCAGCAGGACCACGAGGTGAGGCTCCTAGGGTGCTGTTGCTTATCACTGCTAGCCCTGATACTAAAGACACCCTATTACAGGCTGCTAGATCTGCAGAATGTCTCTCATACAAAAGAGCAACAATTCATCTCTTGCTGGACTTGTCTTTCACCACCCGGGCTAGGAGGAAGAAATCTGATGCAGTGCGCACTTGGCTCAGGGGCCTGGGGGTTACTCACTCCTTGCTGATACCAGCATAACTCCACATCTATTATGGAGGCTGCACTTTTCAATATAATGACCCCCATGGAAGCAGGGGAAAAAGTTGAGACCATAGCTCGAGAGTTCCAGACATCTGAGATACATCCAGCTTCAGAATCAGATTTAGAAAGCTGAACTCTGGAAGTTATACTATTGGGACCTTCTCTATCACCTGACTCTAAGTACTCAACTTATTTTTGGGTCTAATAAACATATAAGGGGCCCGTTTGGATGGAGAGGATATCTCATGGGAATTTCTCTTCATGTTTTACTATATTTAGAATTAGGTTTTCTTGCCTGAAAATTAATGTACAGGGTGCAGAAAGTATGTACCAGTGCTCACTATGTATTGTTTAACCATATCATTTTGGACTAGGGGGCATATCAACACTGGATGCCGAGTTATAACTCTTTCTTTTTTTCTGGAACATTTCAGACTTGACCCCGTAAAGCCTTAGTTGACTGTGGCTATCTGAATTTATTCATTTTGAAATGATAACATTTTTATGGTTTTCCCCTCAGTACCTAACATAAGTCTATCTAGGCTACCAGGTCTGACTACATTGGATGTATATGAAACTGTAATTTTGATGCTTTTCAGGAGGATGTACTGTAAGTCATTGCTTTTTTCTAAAATGAAATGAACATAAAGTTAAAAAAAAAGAACATCCAGAAAGACTTGGAAAACTGGAGTAAGTTACCAATGACTCTCATAGGACAATGTCATGCGATTAAGATGAATATTCTTCCCCAGTTACTATTTTTTTTCAAGCCTTGCCTACAGTGGTTCCAGACAAGTTTATTAAAAGTTTGGATCAGAAGGTTACTTAGTTTATCTGGAATGATAAAAAGCCAAGAATAGCCTTATAGAAGCTTAGGCTGTTAAAGTCTCAAGGAGGATTGGCCTTGCCATATTTTAAACATTATTATCTTGTGGCCCAGATATCTCAAGTTACTGACTGGTTTAAGGGAGAGACAATCAAAAGTTTTGAACTGGAAAAAAAAATTTCAAAGATATCAAAATCCTAAAAGTATATATTCACAATATTATAATAAATACAAACACGCTAAAAATAAAAAGTTGATGGCATCTAGAAATACTGCCTTATGTTGGCTATTGGGTGGATGGATTCTATTTCCGTGTTTTCCCCTATACGTCATAATTATGGTTTCTCTCCTTCTGTGATGGACTCAGCTTACTGTATATGGGAAGAACATGGGATCGAAATGATACATGACTTATGTGAAGATAACTGTCTTTTAATCAAATTCAAAAGAAATACAAAATTCCTAAAGAACTCTTTTTTAGTTTTTTGCAAATTCGAGACTATATCAATAAAAATAATTTTAGTCCACATACAGTATGTCTCCAATAGAACAGATCATGCTTAATACAGACCCCAACAGTAAACCACTTTCCACTTGATATAAACCAATGTATGGCCCTTTCCCTACAGGTCTGAGTAAACTCAAAAATAAATGGGAACAGCATCTCGGACTATAGATAGGGGATAAAATGTGGAATAAGATTGCTATGTATGCTTTTATGGAATTTTGTTCCAGTAAACTTCAACAGATTTAATTTAATGTCTTCCATAGAACCTACTTAACTTCGGCACAGCTGCATAAATTTAATTCAGAAATAGATGAAAAATGCCCAAGATGTGAGGAAAACACAGGATTGTTAATTCATATGTTTCTTACATGTACAAAATTAACTAAGTATTGGAACACTATTTCTACAGTGCTGGAGCTTACCGTGGGATTGAAGGTTAAGAAGGATCCTACGGCTGTATTACTGGGTCATTATAACAGAGCTGCGAACTTGCAAGATCATCAGAATTTATTAATATCTATAGCTTTTCTTATAGCTAAAAAGGTTATTTTAATGAGATGGAAAGACATCTGTCCTCCATCGGTCAGAATCTAGTTTAATTTAATGATAGATCTGTACTCATTGGAGAGAATGCACTATTTTAGGGAGGATAAATCAGATTTATTCCAGGCAATATGGAACCCATTTATAGCTGGAGTCAAAAAGTTTACAAATATTTAGATAGGAATATATACTCCCTATTGGATAGTAGAAAGAGGGTATAAAAGAATATGTATTGTATATGCATAGCTTTTGACCCCTTAACTTAGTTTGGAAAGATGCATTTAAATGTGAACTTTATAATAACATACCAAAATGTTGCATTTCTATTTTTCAGATGTGAGGTTAATCGCCAATGCACTGTACTTAATCTGCCTGTTGAAATGTGAGGTAAACCTGTGTTTTGCTATGCTTTTTTTTAAAAAAGGCCTGATGACCCCATGGCACACCCCGATATCTGTTGGTGAGTGGAGGGTGGGGGTGGTAGGCTGTAACCCTAACATCACATTTCCATATTTTTGCTGCTGTGTTATCAACCCTAACTGATGCATTAACTGAGTTTTTTGCAATGAATTTCCCTTCTTTTTGAGAACATGTAATGTCATTGGTAACTGGTATGCGTTAGTGGGAGCACAGGGCCCTCTGGGCCCTGTGCTCCCTTCACATTGCCAATTTTTTGTGTAATGGTATGTGTATGTGTATGTGGGAGCACAGGGCCCTACGGGCCCTGTGCTCCCACTTACACATAAGTACGGAGCCATACAGCAGCGCCATAGTACTCCAAAGGAACCCTTCTAACACATTTTTGACAATATCTCCATAACTGTAGCAGGGGAAAAAAATTAAACTGCAGTTGTAATCTATGACTTCAAAACTTTCTTGCAGGTTTAGTTCACCTAAAGGTGGACCAAGCTGCAGGTTATGAAAAATCTGTACAGTATCTCGAATAGTTTTTGAGGTACGGGCGCCAAAAGTCCCTTGGCACCACAATGTTAGCCTATGGGAAATTTCTCAAGTTTGAAGCACTGCAACTATGGGCCATTGAATGTTTTGGGACTAAACTACCAAAAGGCACATCTGTGTGACTAGGGCTTGCCACCCTGCAAGTGTCAGTCCAAAAGCCCTGACCGTTTTGTTGCAATGGGATGGCAAACAATTGCTTTTTTTGGGCAAAGTACTGTCACAAATTGTGACAGTTTGCAAAAAATAGGTACGACACATTCATAATTTGTGAAAGTGTCATGGCCGTCTCTGTCATAATTTGTGACACTACGGGAGTCTGATCTTTAAAAATGCATTTCTGGGGGGTTCACCCCAAATAAGATAGTGCTATGATCCTCAGGACCTGGCTAGGTAAACACAACAGTTAGTGTTTACCTAGGGGATGCCAAATTTAAATGCCAGGCATTGTTCTCTCTCTCTCACTAACTTAAAACAAGATGGCCACCATACGCCAGTAAAAGAGACATTTGTGACAGTAAAATGTAGGGGTGGCAACTTTCAAGAGACACATATATTTTTTTTTCCCATTGACTATAATGTGAAACTTGTTTTTTGAATAACTTTTGAGCAGTTTAATATTTTCCTACCAAATCTACAAAAGGCACATCAGAGACCCAGGCTGCATCTGGCCCAAATGGACAAATCATGTGGGCTGTAGCCTCAAGCAAAGAAACACACAAAAAACATTTTTTGTGTTTTGGGGCACTCTGCAGTTCTGCAACCACTTATCCAACTGTAACACAACTTGCTAGATCCAGAGATATATGATACCAGACCGTGCACGTGAAATTTCAGGCAACTCCGTCATACGGTGGAAAAGTTATTAAAGTGCAGAATTTTGGATTTAACATAGAAGTGGCCATGCAACCCTAACTACACCGGCACTACCATGCCAGTATATATATAAATATATATATATATATATATAGTGTATATATATATATATATATATATATATATATATATATATATATATATTTATATATATATTTATATATATCTATATATCTATATATAATGGTAGCACGGTAGTGCTACCATAGTTAGGGTTGAGTCCCCCATTTAAGGTTAAATGGTGAAACTTTGCACCTTAATAACTTTGCCACAGTTCAATGGATTTCCTGAAATATGGCAGGCATGGGGCATACCATAGATCTTGGGATCTGCCAACTTTTGTATTGGTCAAATATACGGCTGTGGAGTTAATAAACAACATTCTGGGGCGCATTTACAGTTTTTTGCGCATTCTTTGCTCGCACCTACAGTTTGTGCAACTGGTCCATAAACTTCAGGGAACATGAGGCTAGCATCCCCGATGTGCCTTTTGAAGATTTCATGAAAAAATATTGAACAGTTCAAAAGTTATTCAAAAAACAAGTTTCCCATTATAGTCAATGTGAAAAGTTGACAAAAAGTTTGACAGTGTCACAAATGCAGTTTTTAGTGTTGCAAATGACTCCTGTAGTGTCGTGAGTCATCCATTTTTTTTTTCAGTTACTTATTACAGAAATGCTTGGCATTTAAAATTGGGACCATCTAGGGACACAATTCTTTTTGTGTTTTCCTAGTTGAGCCATGAGGATGCTATGCATGTTTTTATTTTGAGGTTAAACACCCCAGAAATATGTTTTTAAATTTTGGGAAGGTAGTGTTGCAAGTAGTTGCACTTGCGACATTTTTTTTTGCTAAAGTGTCGCAAATCACACACTACTTTGCAAACACTATGGCCAAATGACAGGAATTGTTTGCCACCTGCTGCAAAAGAATGTTTTGGTCTTTTGGGATGAAATTTGGAGGGAGGAAAGCCAACATCCCACAGATGTGCCTTTTGGTGGTTTGGTGAAAAAATATTGTAGGGATGGAAAGTTATAGTACTCCGAACCTGAAGCTTTTTCCCATAGACTAACATTGCAGCGTCCGTCGTGCCTTTCTGGGCCCATATCTCGGAAACAGTGTGAGATACGGACTTTTCATCAGAAAAATGCTTAGCCCCCCCTACATCAGGGCTAAGTACAAAACTAGCCAGGAAAGTCATAATTCATACGAAATTTTAATTTTTTTTCTGCATCGTATGGTTCCTGAGACATAAGCAATTTAGTATTCCAACTCCTCATTTTCTGCTCCGTGCCCCATTATTATGCATACATTCTTTGTAGTCACTGTGTTTCTCTATGCAGCTGTTGGAGAAAACCAGGGTGTGTGCTCCAGTTACTGTTACACGTAGCATTTCCACTTGTGTTTCCGTACCCGTTTGCGTTAGCGTTCCTGTGTATGTCACCATGTGCATTATCATTTGCATTTCTGTTTGCGCTTGCATTTGTGTTACTCTTACCATTTGTGTCTGCAGTACTGTTTCTGTTTGTGTTTCATTTTGCGTCACCATGCCCATTACCATTTGCGTTTGCGGCCGCCTTCCGTTTGCATTTGTGTTTGTCTTTTGTTTTGCGTTATCGTTGTTGTTACCATTTCCATTTGCTTTTTCAATTGTATTCCCATGCCTGTGCGCATTACGCTTTGCATTTCCATATACGCTTGCATTTGCTTTTCTGTTTCCTTTGCTGTTATTGTTGTTGTTACTGTCACCATTTGCATTTCTAATTGTGGTACTGTGAACGTGCGTGTTATGGTTTGCGTTTCCGTACGCGCTTGCATTTGCATTTCTCTTTCCTTTGGTGTTATTGTTGCTGCTACCATTACCATTTGCATTTACAATTGTGGTACCATGACCGTGCACATAATGGTTTGCACTTCTGTACGCGCTTGCATTCGCATTTCCGTTTCTGTTTCCTTTGGCATTATTTTAGCTGTTACCGTTACCATTTGCATTTCCAATTTGGGTACCGTGCACATTTCGGTTTGCTTTTCCATACGTGCTTGCATTTGTCTTTGCGTTTCTGTTTCCTTTGGCATTATTTTTGCTGTTACCATTACCATTTGCGTTTGCAATTGCGGTACCATGACCATGCGCGTTACGCTTTGCGTTTCCGTACACGCTTGCGTTTGCCTTTCCATTTCTGTTCCCTTTGGAATTACTGTTGCTGTAACAGTTAACATTTGCATTTACAATAGTGGTACCCTGACCATGCGCATTACCAGTTGCGTTTCCATACATGCTGATGTCTCCATTTGCTTCACTGTTCCCTTTGGTGTCACTTTGCGCTTGCGCTTCTATTAACATTTGCGTTACCATTTACGTTTGAATCACCATGTGTGTAACTGTTAGAGCTTGCATTTGTGTTACCATTACTATGTCACAAGACATCACGTGGTGGAAGCGAGGGACCCAAAGGGCCCGAACTCCCACCACCACATTCTATTCACTATTTATAGTCCTCATTCTCAAAAAGAAGGGAAATTCATGGCAAAAAACTCTGTTTAATGCTTCAGTTAGGGTTGTTCCACAGTGACAAAAGTGAAGAAATTTGGTGTTTGGCTTGAAAGCCCCCTCTTGCACCTCTAGCCTGCCCCCCCAACTGGCATCGGGGTGTGCATTGGAGTCGTCGGTCCTAACCCCATTCTTCTACACCTCAGCCTGTTTACATATATGTGATGGGGTGAGAGTTAGGGGGGACGACCCTAATGCACACCCAATGCTGGTTGGGGTGGGCTTGAGGCAAGGGCTTTAACCCTAACTCTGAATTTCTCACTTTTTCACTGTGGAACAGCCCTAACTGATGCATTAAATGATATATTTATAATATATATATATATATATATATATATATATATATATATATATATATATATATATATATATATATATATATATATATATTATAGTAGCACAGTCGCGTCACTATAGGTAGTGTTCAGTGGTCACTTGCATACTAAAGTAAATGGTTTGAGCATTAATAATTTTGGACCCATTCAATGGATTTGCCTAAAATTTGGTTCTCATGGAGGGGCATGATAGATCTCTTGATCTGCCAAATTGTGTTTTGGTCAGACTTACGGTCTTTGCGTGCGAAAGCGCTGAAAAATGCAAAATTATCCATTTTTGGAGGCAGCTTTTGGGATTTTATACGTGCCCCTGCACGGCTGTTGTGTGGTGTGCTGCTCTGCAAGATGGCTCATTTGAAAGAGCTTTGGTGGCTGAACATGCCACCTTTCATTTGGTGAAAAAATTTTAAGGCATTCAAAAGTTATGCCACTTTTAAGTTCTGAAATTATTTCTGAGCACCTGTTTGAATTAGCGCTGGTAATACACACAGCTGGCGGCTGGCCGTGGAGGTGAGAGGTGAACTGTGCCAGTTGCCAGCAGGGGAACGGTGGGGGGTGCTGGGTGGGCTGGCATGATTGGGTGGGGGGATGGAGGCCACTGGACTACCAGGAAATAACAAATCCTTATCTTTGTCATTATGATGGGGGGGCACTAGACTACCAGGGATATCAATAATAATAATAATAAATAAATACAGATCGGGGGGGCCACTAGACTACCAGGGATATAAACATCAAATATAAATAAAGACACATGGGGGGCACTAAACTACCAGGGATAAAAAAAGACATATAAATAAAATACACATTGGAGGAGCCACTAGACTACCAGGGATACAGACATTGTTATGTATATTATCATGCTCGGGGGGGAGGGGGCCGCTAGACTACCAAAGATATTGAAAACTTCTGGTTTTTTATGCAGATGGTGCAGAACAAAGTCCCTTGAGCAAAACTCACCCTCATATAACTTTGTAGGGCACCCTTGGGCTACAAAAATCTATTTTAAAATCTGGCCATCTCGTCCCTCACTCTTTGTTCACAAGCAAGCAATTTCTTTGATCGTTAGCATGCAAATTCTTTGATCGCGAGATTCTTTGATTGCGATCAGGCATTGCGAGCAAGGGATGAGATGGTCAGATTAAAAAATCAATTTTCTCAGTCTAGGTGTGTGCTAGGAAGACAAATGAGGGTGGGTTTTACTCATGGGGCTTCGTTCTGATGAACCATGGCGGTGGTTTACAACAATTGTTTTAATTTTTTTAAATTTCAACAGTTTTTATTCTTTGATCGTGACCCTGCAAATTCTTTTATCGCGAGCCTGCAAATTCTTTGATCGCGAGATTCTTTAATCGCGATCGTGCATCGCGAGAGAGGAACGAGATGGCCAGATAAAAAAATCTATTTTCTCAGCCCAGGGATATCCTAGGAAGACAAATGAGGATGGGTTTTACTCAGGGGGCTTCGTTTTGTCGAACCATGGCAGTGGTATACCGCAATTCCATAAATTTTTGGATTTATAAGATTTTAAATTGTTTGTTCATGAGCCTGCAAATTCTTTGATCGCGAGACTGCAAATTCTTTGATTGTGAGATTGTTTGATCGCCATCTTTGATCGCGAGATAGGGACAAGATGGCCAGATTTTTTATAATGGAATAAATAGGGAAATTTTACCAGTCTTTAACATTGAATATCTCGGAACCGGTTTGGTCTTTTTACTTGAAATTTGGAGGGCGTTTACATCATGTCTTGTAGATGTGAACTGTGGTGTTTATGTGTTGGAGAATTTGTTTTTTTGTGGAGATATTACGTGATGCACTTTACATGTTGTGGACAGTGTTTTGCTTGTGGTGATGGCTTGAAATTGATAGGATACCTAGCCTTAGTGTCATGGATGTAGTTTTCAGTCGTTGTGTGTGTTAAATGTCAACAGGTGTGAAACTGTGCCAGTATGATGAATGAAAATCTCACACATTAAAATGTTATATCTCGGATACAGTTTGGTATTTTCATTTGAAATTTGGAAGGTGTTGATGGCTTGTCCTGTGGATGTAAATTACAGTGTTTCTGTGTCAGAAAATTTTTTTGAGGAGATATGGTGTGGTGCAGTTTACATTCTGCAGACAGCGTTTTGTTTGTGATGGTGGCTTGAAATTGATAGCATTCCTAGCCTTAGTGTCATGGATATAGTTTTCAGTCATTGTGTGTGTTAAATGTCAACAGGTGTGGAACTGTGCCACTCTGATGAATGAAAATTTCAAATTTTGTCATGTCGTATCTTGGACATGGTTTGGTCTTTTTATTTGAAATTTGAAGGGTGTTGATGACATGTCCAGTAGATGTTAATAGGGGTGTTTACATGTCAGACAATATATTTTTTGCGAGATATTGTGTAGCGCAGTTTACATTTTGTGCTCAGTGTTTTCTATTGTTCTGCTAGATTAACATTTGTTTGGTGGCTAGCCTTGCTGTTGTGAATGTACATTTTAGTCATTAGGTGTGTAATGTGGCCTGGCACTTACAAGTTGGCAGGCCCCGCGCTACCACCAACTTGCCAACTTTCTACTTTTCTATTCTTTCTTAAAAAGAAAGGAAATTCTATGCAAAAAAACTTTGATAATGCATCACTTAGGGTTCTTCTACAGTGAAAAAGTAGAAATTTGATTTGCCCACCATTTCAGCTCCTTAACCAACAGGCATTGGGATGCATTGAGGTTACGGCCCTAATCCCATTCCACCCCATGTAAACAAGCTGAGGTGGCAGTGTAGGAGAATGGGGTGAGAGTTAAGGCCGACAACCCCAGCGCACACCCTGCTGCCTGTTGGTGGGGTGGCTGGGGTGGGTGCAAGGTGGGGAACCCTAAAATCGAATTTCTACTTTTTGCTGTAGAAGAACCCTAACTGATGCATTAATGAATTTTTTTGCATAGAATATATATTATAGTGGCACGGTCGTGCCACTATAGTTAGGGTTCAGTTGTCACGTCTATGTTAAACTCGAAAGTTTGTGCGTTAATAACTTTGGACCCATTCAACGGATTTGTCTGAAATTTGGCATGTGCAGTGGGGCATGGAAGATCTCTTGATATGCCAAATTATGTTTCAGTCAGACTTACGGTCTTTGCATACAAAAATGCTGAAACATGCAAAATTATCCATTTTTGGAGGCAGCTTTTGGGATTTTGGACATAGCCCTGCATGGCTGTTGTGTGGTGTGCTGCTCTGTGAGATTGCTTGTTTGAAAGAGCTCTGGTGACCAAACATGCCGCTTTTTGTTTGGTGAAAAAATATTGAGGCATTCAAAAGTTATAGCAGTTTTAAGTTCCCATTACAAGTCAATGGGAAAATGTATATGTATGTTTTGCGAACAAAGAATGGGGTTCTGGCCATCTGGTCCCACTTGTCAATCAATGAATTTGCAGCCTCGTTGTTCAAGAATCTTTATCCCTGAGAATTTTCAAAATTCTTTGAACGAGGTCCGCCATCTTGTTTTTGGTTTTCCGATCAGAAAAACACAAATATCTTGGCTCAGGGGTCACTCTTGAAGTAAAACTTGGATGGGTTTTACTCAGGGGGCTCCAATCTATTGAGCCATGCCTTTGGCTTCATCTGAATCGGTCACAAAATAAAGTTATAAGCTTTCAAAATCTTTGTTCGCAGCTCGCTAACGATCTTTGATCACGAGCATGCAAATTCTTTGATCGCAAGATTCTTTGATAATACGATCCTGCATCGTGAGCAAATATACAAATATCTCAGCTTAGGGATGGGCTAGGGGCACAAATGAGGGTGAGGTTTTGATCAGGGGGCATCGTTCTATCGAGGCAAGCCATTGGTTCCGTTTAAATCGGTCAAAAAATTGGGTTTCACTATTATTTATTCTTTGGTTATGAGTGTGCAATTTCTTTGTTCTCGAGCCTGCAAGTTTTTTGATCATGAGATTCTTTGATTGTGATCGTGCATCGTGAGTGAGGGTCAAGATGGTCAGATTAAAAAATCTATTTTCTCAGCCCAGGGGTGTCCTAGAAATACAAATGTGGGTGGGTTTTACTCAGGGGCTTTGTTCTGACAAATCATGATGGTGGTTTACCACAATTCTTTGTATCTTTTAAATTACAACAGTTTTTATTCTTTGGTTGTGACCCTGAAAATTCTTTGATTGCGAGCCTGCAAATTCTTTGATCATGAGATTCTTTGATCGCGATCGTGCATCACGAGTGAGGGACGAGATGGCCAGATTAAAAATAAATTTTCTCAGCCCAGGGGTGCCCTAGGAAGTCAAATGAGAGTGGGTTTTGCTCAGGGGGCTTCGTTCTGCCCAATCTGTATAAAATAAATAATGTTTTAAATATCCCTAGTAGTCTAGCGCCCCAATCTGTATAAAAAACATTATGTTTTGCATATCCCTGGTAGTCTAGCAGCTCCCACAATGTGTATTAAATAAATATTTTTTCCATATCCCTACTAGTCTAGTGGTCCCCCTGATCTGTAAACAAAAAATAATGTTCTCCTTATCCCTGGTAGTCTAGTGGCCCCCCCGATCTGTATAATATGTATACTGTTCTGTATATCCCTGGTAGTCTAGCGACCCCCATGTGCATTAAATAAATAATGGTCTTCCTATCCCTAGTAGTCTAGTGGTCCCCCTGAGCTGTATATAATTTATATAGTTCTCCATATCCCTGGTAGTCTAGCGGCCCCCCTGATCATCATAAAATAAATTACAATCACCCATTTCCTGGTAGTCTAGTGGCCCCCACCCAGCCATGCCAGTGCACCCAGCACCCCCACCCATCCCAGCTGGTGACTGGCACAGCCCTCTCCTCCATGGCCAGCTGCTGACTGTATGCATTAGTAATGCTACTGCAAAGAGGCACAACTTTCTACTTTCTATTCTTTCTTAAAAGTAAGGACATTCTATGCAAAAATGTTGTTAATGCATCAGTTAGGGTACTTCTACAATGAAAAAGTGAGAAATTCGATTTTAGGGTTCCCATCCCTTGCACCCACCCACCCCACCAACAGGCATTGGGGTGTGCGTTGGGGTTGTCGGCTCTAACTCTCACCCCATTGTCCTACACTGCCCACCTCAGCTTGCTTACACAGGGATGGGGTGAGAGTTGAGTTGATGACCCCAACGCACCCCGTGCCCATTGGTGTGGGCGGGTGGGGAGTGGGGTCAAGGGGTTGGAAACCTAACATCAATTTCCTCACTTTTTCACTGTAGAAAACCCTAACTGATGCATTAATGAAGTTTTGCATAGAATATATATATATATATATATAAAGAGAGAGAGATATATATATGCAATAGATAAACCACTCTGAGGTGTGTGGTGGCACTCTGACATACCACGAGGCCACAGGCCAAGTGCATCAACCACCCAAGGAATGCATATATCAGAGCACAACCACACACCTCAGAGTGGTTTATCTATCTTATAAAATGTCAAAATTGTTTTGGAGGGGGATAAAAGTGCAGGCATGCGGCCACACTTTGATATATGCACGGTCATGTGTTGCTTTTCATCCAATAAAAGAGCCGCATTTTCCTACCCATTTATAAAATACATATATATATTAGAGGCAGAAAATCTTTTCATGCACGTAGTTAAGGTTGATTTACGGTGATAAAGTAGAAATTCGTTGTTAGGGTTGAAACCTCCCGCACCTCTCAGCCTGTTCCCTCAACTGGCATCAGGGATGCGTTGGGGTCATTGGCCCTAACTCTCACCCCATCACAAGCGTGAACAAGCTGAGGCATAGGAGATTGGGGGTGAGAGTTAGGACCGACGACCCCAACATACACCCCAATGCCAGTTGGGGAGGCCGGCTGAGGGGGTGCAAGGGGGGTTTTCAACCCTAACACCAAATTTCCTCACTTTTGTCGCCTCGGAACAACCTTAACTGTTGCATTAAACGGAGTTTTTTGCCTCTAATTTCCCTTCTTTTTGAGAATGAGGACTATAAATAGTGAATGAAATACTCCTACCACGTGATTTTTTGTGACATTGTAATGGTAACAGCAATGCAAACGCAAGTGGTAACGGTTATGCACATGGTGACACAAATGTAAATTGTAAAGCAAGCGTTAATAGAAACGCAGGCGCAAAATGACGCCAAAGCGAACATTGACACAAACGGAGATGCAAGCATATACGGAAATGCAACTGGTAACGTGAACGGTCATTGTACCGCTATTGTAAATGCAAATGATAACTGTAACACCAACAATAATGTGAAAGGAAACAGAAACAGAAAACGCAAGCGCATACAGAAACATAAACCGTAACGTGCATGGTGATGGTACTGCAATTGTAAATGCAAATGGTAATGGTAACAGCAACAATAACGCCAAAGAAAACAAAAATGCAAACATAAGCACGCATGGAAATGCAAACTGCAACATGCACAGGAATGCAATTGGAAATGCAAATGGTAATGGTAAGAACAACAATGACTCAAAACGAAAGACAAACGCAAACGAAAACGGAAGGCCAACAGAAATGGTAATGCACACAGTGATGCTAAGTGAAAGACAAACACAAACAGTAGTGGAGACACAAATGGTAACAGTAACGCAAACGCAAATGGAAATGCAAAGGGTAACGCATACGGTGGCGTACACGGGAATGCTAACACAAAAGGGCACGGAAACACAAGTGTAAAGCCTATGTGTAACAGTAACTGGAGCGCACACTGTATTTTTCCCCAAAAGCTCCATTGAGAAACACAGTGAAAACAAAGAATGTATGCATAATAATGGGCCTCGGAGCAGAAAATGAGCAGTTGTAATACTAAAATGGTAATATCTCAGTAACCATGCGACATAGAAAAAAAACAAAAATTTCACATGAATCATGAGTTTCCTGGCTATGTTTTCACTGAATGCATTGCCCATAGGGCAAAAATCATGATGAAAATTCTGTATCTCACACCGTTTCAGAGATACGAGCCCCAAAATGCGCAGCGGACGCCATCATGTTAGTCTATGGGAAAAAAATGTCAACTTCGGAGTACCGTAACTTTGCATTCGTGCAATACTTTGTTACCAAACCACCAAAAGGCACATCTGTGAGATATTGCCTACCTGCCTCCAAATTTCGTCCAAAAGACCAAACTGTTTTTTTGCAGCAGGGTGGCAAAGAATTCCTGTCATTTTGGCCATAGTCTAGAAAATTAGTGCCGTGATTTGCGACACCTTTCATAAAAATTTGCAAAAGTGTTGCAAGTGCGACACTACTTTGCGACACTACTTTTCCCAGAAATTTGAAAATACATATTTCTGGGGTGTTTAACCCCAAAATAAAGATATGGCTAGCATCCTCAGGACTCGAATAGGTAAACACAAAAATAATTATGTCCCTAGATGGCCCCAATTTTAAATGCCAAGCATTTCTGTGATCAGTAACTGAAAACAAAATGGTGGATTTGCAACACTACTAGGGCCATTTGCGACACTAAAAAGTGCATTTGTGACATTTTTTAACTTTTTGTTAACTTTTCCCATTGACTTATAATGGGAACTTGTTTTTTGACTAACTTTTGAACCATTTAATATTTTTTCATGAAATCTTCAAATGGCACATCGGAGACCCTGGCCGCACGCTCTGTGAAGTTTTTGGACCAGTCGCGTTAACCATGCAACCTGTAGGTGCGAGCAAAGAATGCGCAAGAAAACGTAATTGCATGCACGAATGTCGCTTAATAACTCTGCAGCCGTATATCCAACCAGTATGAAAGTTGCCAGATCATAAGATCTCTGGATATGCTCCGTGCTTGCCAAATGTTAGGCAAATCTGTTGAATGGTGGCAAAGGTATTAAGGTGCAAAGTTTCACCATTTAACCTTAAAGGTACCTACCATAATACATATATATATATATATATATATATAAGAAATATATATATGTGTGTGTGTGTGTGTGTGTGTGTGTGTGTGTGTGTGTGTGTGTGAGTGTATAGAGAGAGAGAGAGAGATGCAGTAGTGCCAGTATACAAGGGTTGAGTGCAAACTATGTTAAACCTGAATTTTTGAACCTTAATAACTTTGAAATCATTCAATGGATTTGTAAGAACTTTGGCATGCATAATCTCTAGGGGTATATCTCTTGACTTACCACCTTTCATGTGAATACAATTTGTGTTTTTTGAGATACAGTGTGTCAAAATATGGTGGTTTACTCACCTGATAAAGGTGATTGTGGGGGTTTACATCTCTGAGGCACTCCACACTCCTTACACCTGGGTTGTGTCCACCTGATAAGTTGCTAATGCACATGTGACTTCAAAAGAAGTCCATCCCCTTTTTCCTGTGATGCTGCCTCTCCTGTATCAGTTCGATGTCTTCCAAAGCTGTACGTACTAAGAAATTGTGGTCTCTTGATCTGTTATGTACCCTTATTCCTTTAAAGACATGCATATTGATATCAATGCATAGTAGAAATAACACACCTTGACAGAGTTATTAATACCTTGGACCTAGTGTCCATTTATTTCCTATTTCATACATGCTAGTACTGTCCGGCCCTTACGGTATGCCGGTGTTAAACTATATGAGCTGAGGAATCACCTCTTCTGATCTGACTGTTCAGGTAGGTTGTGGAGTTCCTCAGAGATGTATACCCCTACAATCACCTTTACCAGGTGAATAAACTACCATTGTGGGGGGTAATCTCTGAGGCACTCCACACTCCTTACACCTGGGTAATGATTTAAGTAGCAGTACCCCGAAATATTAGGGTGGGTAGTCAGTCAATGTTTTTTTGTGTTCGATCTAGCAGCTAGTAGCACTGCTCTACCAACGTTGGCCTTTGCATCCATAGATACATCTACTCTGTAGTGTCTAGTACAAGTATGTGGGGATGCCCAAGTGGTGGCTACACAAATCTCATCCACTGACACCATGTTTCTTTCTGCCCAAGATGTGGCTATAGCTCTGGCAGAATGGGCTTTAACACCGGTGGGTGAATCATGATTTGCTGCCTTATATGCTTCAGTTATTGCTGATTTTAGCCAGATGGCTTTGGAGGATCTTGCAGCTGCCTGTTCCTTCTTGTGACCCTGAGTGATAATAAAGAGTAGGTCTGTTTCCCCTAATATCTGCTGTCCTGGCGAGGTATGTCGAAAGTACCTTCTTCATTCCCAGTAGTTGGAGTTGAGGTTCTTGATCCACCTCTTCCACTGGCATGTACGCTGGGATCTCAATGTTCTGCTTAGAAAGGAATGTTGTACTTATTTGGGGTATGAACGAGGGAATAGTTCTTAAAGTAATTTTGTCCTCATGGAAAACTAGAAAGGGTGCTCTACACGATAGTGCTTGTACTTCACTGATGCGCCTGGCTGAACAAATGGTGACTAGCAGTATAGTTTTTAGTGTTAGCCATTATAGAGAGACCATCTCCAGTGGCTCGAATGGTGTGTCTATCATTGCCCTGAGTACCAGAGTGAGGTCCCATGGGGCTGTCCACTGCCTGATTTTTGGGCGGAGATTGGCTGTTGCTTTAAGAAATCGTATGATGTCTCTGTGTACCCCTGGAGTTGTTCCTTCTATCGGACCCCTGGCTGCCCCAACTGCTGTCACTTGCACTCATAGAGATGCTGGTGATAATCCCTTGTCCAGTCCTTCTTGGAGGAAAAGTAGAATATTGTGCTACTGTTGCAGTTAATGGGTCTCTCTCTTTCTATGTGCACCACCTGTGGAATACCTTCCAGTGTCTTTGGTATGTCAGGGTCATGGAGTTCCTTCTTGAGTTTGCCATAGTGTTGATGACTATGGGGTGGTAGTCTGCTTTCAACAATCTCTCCCTTTCAGGAGCCAGGCTGTCATTTTGAGGTTTGTTGGATTGGGATGATATATTAGACCCTGATTTAGAATGTCGTGTCTGCATGGTAGAGTCCAGGGGTGGTCCCATGCCATTGCCACAATCATGGTGAACCAGCTCCTCCTGGGCCAGTATGGTGCAATTAATATCACTCTTGTTCTGGTCCTGAGGATCTTTTTCAAAACCTGTGGAATTAATGGAATAGACAGAAAGATGTAGGTTACATGGAAGCTCCGAGTTGCTGATAGTGTGTCCACTCCCATGGATTTGTAATCCCAAAACCGGGAGTAGAACCTGGGACATTGGTTGTTCTTGTGGAATGCCATTCGATCTATCTCTGTTGGGACCCAGTGGCTGTTGATGGACTGGAATATCTGTGGGTGTAGCATCCATTCTCCCGGGTGAATCATTTGTCTGCTCAGCCAGTCTGCCGTGGTGTTTAACTTGCCAGCTAGATGGATGGTTGTCAGGCTTGCGATATGTTTCTGTGCCCAAGGGATAAGTTTTCTGCCTCTTTTTGCATCACTCTGCTTTTTGTTCCTCCTTGTTTGTTGATGTATGATACGGTTGCTTGATTGTCTGACCAAATCAGTACATTCCTCCCTTTTACTTCCCTTGTGAAATGTAGTAATGCTTTAAACACTGCCCTTATTTCTAGGATATTAATGGACAATTTTGACTTGGTTATTGACCACCATCCCTGTGCTAATTTAAGGCCTGTCATTGCCCCCCCATCCTGTTAGGCTGGCGTCTGTTTCTACCTAGATGTCCATTTGTATGTCTAGTGAAACACCTCTTAGTAAATTTTCTTTTATTGACCACCACTCTAATGACCACGTAATGTCTATTGGGAGTACCACTCTTCTTGTAAAATCCAAATCATATGTGGCACCTTGTTGAATGAGGAATGATAACAGTGGTCTAATGTGCCATCTTGCCCATGGGATGATGTCTATACATGATGACATTAGACCTAGTGTATGGGAAATGGCCTCTAGTGCTGAGTGTTTTGTGTTTCTAAGTTTGTTTATTGTGGCTAAAAGGGTTGAGACCATCTCTTCTGATGGCCAAACCCTTCCCTCTACAGTGTCTATGAGGTTACCTAGGTGTTCCAGGCTTCTGCATGGATTGAGATGGCTCTTCTCCTGGTTTATAACCCATCCATGATTTTCGAGATATTGAATTTCGATCTTTGTCTCCCTCAATGATTGCTGGATTGATTTTGTTCTGATCAGCCAATCGTCTAGTAGGGTATTATTTGGATTCCTTGCTCCCTTAGTTTTGAGGCGAGCTCTATGGACACTTTCATAAATACTCTGGGAGTGGATTCTAGTCCAAAGGGGAGTACCTTGTATTGGAAATGTATCCCCATGATATGGAATCTGAGGAATTTTTGGTGAGATAGTCTTATGGGAATGTAAAGGTATGCGTCCTTCAGATCTATGGACGTGAGTACATTTCCTGGTCAGAGCACGTTTACGGTGGATCTCATTGTTTCCATCTTGAAGGGTTTGTATTTGATGCTTTTGTTTAGGAATTTTAGGTTAAGGACCGGTCGGAGGTCACCTGTCTTTTTTGGCGCTGTGAAGAGTATTGAGTAGACTCCCTGACCCTCCTCTGTTGGGGGCACCATTGTGATGGCATTGTTGTCTGTTAGTTCTCTCAGTATGTTTTGTAACTGTTGAGGTGTGACCCTGTGTCTTGGTACTGGTGATGTTATCAGCCTGTTTATTCTTGTTTTTTCTGAAAATTCTATTGCATAACCTTCCTGGATTATTTCCAGGACCCATTTGTCCTGAGTGGTTTCGATCCATTCGTGGGTGAATTTGCTTAGTCAAGCACCTATGGTACCTTGGGATGTGGTTTGCAGCAAGGATAGTCATTGTTTGTTGTGACCCCTTCTTCTGTGCTGGTAGGATCCTCTTGCTGTGTTCTGTATCCCCTTTCCCCGGTATCAGTTGTACGTGTTGTAGGGGTTAAAACTTGGTCTGTAGCCCTGCCCTCTATATTCAGACTGACCTCTGTGTCTGTCTCGAAAGGAGTGTGCATGATTTGCCTGTCTGGTTGGAAGGTACATGGAGCAACTAACTCTATCCTTTCCCAGTGCCTTCCCATCCTCCTTTCCCTTTAAGTATTTTTCCAGTCTCTCTCCAAACAAGAGGTTGCCTCTGCATGGTAATTTTAGAAGGAGTGATTTTGACTCATTATCTGCATTCCACAGCTTCATCCATATACATCTCCTAGCCCTATTTAGGAGTGTGGCTGCTCTGGCATCGATCTTCAGAGAATCCACGATCATGTCCACCAGGTATTTAGCAGATAGAATGACATTATTGAGTAACTGTGACTCTGCCATCTTGGCTGTAATGGATTTTTGGGCCTCTTGTAGCCATTCAAGCTGAGCTTTGGTGGCGTAAATGACTATGGTAGCTGCCCTTGTCCCCAGGCCTGCTAGTTCAAAGTACTTCTTTAAAATGTCCTCCAACTTTCTGTCCACTGGGTCTTTTAGTGCCAAAGCAGACTCATTGGAAGGACAGTCCTTTTATTGATTTAGATTATCTGTGGGTCAACATTAGGGGGTATGCATCATAGTGCTAGTTTGTCATCTTCAAGGGGATACATTTTATCCCATGATCTTCTCTCTGGGATATGGGCAGGGTCTCCTAATTCCCATTGTTTGCTAACTATTTTGTTAATGTCCTCACACACGGGGAATTTGTTAGATGCCTTTCCTGCCGGTTGTAATGATGTCAGTAACTTTAATTGGGGAGCAGGTGTGGTTGGTGTCTCAAAACCTACTGTGGCCATAATGCTGCATACCAAGGCTGGTATCTGATCAGGGAAGCACAATTTGGCCATGAGGGATTGTGGGTTGATCCTCCTTCTCCTCCTCATCTTCTGAGTTGAGCTCGGAGTTGTAGGGAAACTATGTTGAATTTGAGTTGGATTTGTCTGAATGTGTCTGCAAAATTGGAGCTGGAGCTTGAGATATGGGAGGTCTAGCAGTGATCTCAGCCAATTTTTCCCACATGGCTGTCATGAGTTGCTGTTATAGCTGAAGGACTTGCTGATTTTGAAGGAGGATGGCATCGGTGTCTACATTACTCTGTGAGGTAGATGGATTATCCTGTGTAGCATCTGGGACTCTTTGGAGCTCACTAGTGTCAGTGAACGTGTCCTCCTCTGCTTCATGCATGATGCTGGTGGCTCCTCAGCACAAGAAGTGCAGATGCATCCTAGCTGTGCTGAAGGTATGGGGACATTACAGCACCTGCAGCTTTTAGTTTTTCCCATGTCTGTGGAAGAATGGGAAAAATTGGGGATGGCTTAGGATCATAGTCAAAACTACTCTGTAAAATAATGTACAGTATTCAACTAAGTATTCTCTGCACCCCGTGTCATAAGGAGTATTGGGAGTCAAAACAATCAGCCAAGTATAAATAACTACAGGAAGTAAGAACTCCCCTGTATCAGCTGCTGTCCCTTTAAATGACATGAGTACAGTCTGTCAAGCCCTCATGTGCACTGTGCCTTTAACTGTTGTTATTCTGCTCTGAAAATGATGTACTATTCCCCCTTTTTAAAACCAAAGAACATGCCCCAAAAGTCTGACCAGTGATAGCCACCAAGACAAATAAAGAAAGGGGAGGTGAGACTCACAGAGCTGACTGATCGGAACTACAAAACAGTTCCCTAACACAGCTGGAGGCTCAGCTTTAAACTCGCTGTGGCATGAGTGACCCAACAACATTGCCATTCACAAGATGGCATCGGGAGTAGTGCTCATGTGCGAGCCTTGAGGTCCCATTCATGCATGCGTGAGCTAGGGGCATGAGATGCACATGCACTAGCTCAGTGGCTCATGCACCTGTGCGGAAGTGGAGGATCAACGCACATGCGCCTGGTGCATAACAGGCATGTATGCGTGAGGGGGTAGAGAGCTAGATGGTCAGAGAGAGTGCAGCAGGCAATTTAAATCATGACCACCACCCTCCCCAATACACAAGAGACAGGAAGGTGTGAAAACTTGCCATGTTAGAACACCAGTGCTCTGGGATGCAAGCCACAAGGGAAATACAATAAAATTCATAACTTGTCCGAGGAAGCTGCTATCAAGAGGAGGTAGGCCACAGCATATTGTACAATTTTATTCTGATCAGGTACTGATCGAGCACCCAGGGATGCAGTCTGCAAACATTAAATGTTTTAGTGTCTAGGGACCCTTCCTGTGGCTGCTGGCAGGAGCCACAGGATGCCCTAATTTTTCCACAAAGATATTGTCTGGATTAGTGGGGAACTCGGGCTAGTTCTGAGACCACTAGCAGGGGTCTCAAAAAATGCCCAGCAGCTGAACATAACTCAGGCAAACAAGCTTAGATCTGCTAGCAGGAGACCCAAGTGAGCTGCTTAGAATTCAACAAGCATTTCTGTTCCAACAACCAGACTATCTCTCCTAGGGTTCTGGTCAGTACTTCTTGATATTTTAATTGCAATCCAAGTGATTTTAAGTCATTTATGAACAACATCAATGGTAAAGAACAACCATTCTCTATATCTCTAATTGCTGTCTCCTGTCCTAAGAGATAACTAGTCTTTTCACGATGAAATAGCAACAAGATGCATCTATCTCATTAATGAATGAAAACAGTTTCTTTATATTAAAAATAATAATTTTTTTCCTTGAGTTAGATGACTGAGCTTACCTTAATTTGTGTAGAATTTGAATAACTGCTGGGGAGCTGTTGTGATGTGCTGCAACCTGTACAGATGCACAATTAGAACTGATACAGGAGAGGCAGCATCACAGAGAAAAGGGGACGGACTTCTTTCGAAGTCACATGTGCATCAGCAACCTATCAGGTGGACACAACCCAGGTGTAAGGAGTGTGGAGTGCCTCAGAGATTATCCCCCACAATCCTAAATTTACCACTTTTTGTCATTTCTTTGTACACCTGTATCTCAGAAACAATTTTAGGCTGTGGTCTGAAATTTTCAGGGTAGAAAGCTTTTGGCTCACAGCTGTACCTTTTGAAGGTTTGATGAAAAAAATATTAATCAGTTCAAAAGTTATTACATTTTTAAGTTTCCTATTATTTCCTAAGGGAAAATTTATGTCAGGCATGACAGTTTTTTGTTTGCAAGAGCTATTATTTGCACAGATTTTGTAATATGTATGCACATTTTGCAAATTTATGAACCTTAATAACTGGAACCATTCAATGGATTTTCATGAAAGTTGGCATGCATAATCTCATTGGGTAGGTCCCCAAACATCAAATTGTCTGCGAATCTGTCTTGTGGTTTTTGACATACAGAGCCAGATATTCAAAGCTTTGCTCTGGGTCTAAAGTAGCACTGCCTGGTGGGCAAAGTTAGCCCAGAGCACAAAGCATGCTATATTCAAAAGAAATAGCCCAGGGCAAACAGCCTCTGAATATAGCATGGGAATGAGGCTGGGCAAACTGGGCTGGGAGTGCAGAGCAAACGTAGCCCTGTAATATGACAGCTCTGAATATAGCAACCAGGAAGTGCAGACCACAACAGCAACACAGTGCACAGCGACGTGAAGGTAGGTAAAGGCGATCTATGTGGCCAATGTGTGTTTCAGCAAATGCGTGGACCCAGTACAGCTGCAGGGAGCAGCCTATGGGACAGTACAGTGTGCAAAACAGTATAATATTCCCCAAACCGTTTGCGTGAAGCTAACACGTTTGTGAGGGGAATAGCACAGAGCTAAGCTGTTTGCCTGGTGCAAACACATTTGCCCAGCACTAAACTGCCATATTCAAAAGTGACATGCTAATGATTCTACTTAGTTAGTCTCTGGGCAAACAGCCACATTAGCATCTCATTATGCCCTGATTTGCATGCAGTTTGCCCAGCGTTACTGCAGGGTCCACAGCTCCATCTGTAGGTCAGTCTAGAAGTACAGGGGCTGGCCAGGTCTGACCGCAGCTCCACCTGTAGGTCAGTCAGGCAGTGCATGATGGTAGCTGCAGGTTACATGTAAACAATACAGCATAGCATAGCGAATCATACCCCTGGGGACAACACAGCATAGGCACAGGTGGTGGTGGTACTGCTGCATGCAACCGTCACACTGTAGGTCATGCTACAGTGCACAGCAGACACTACAGTAGCAAGGGGGCCGGTAGTGTGAGGCACATAGCAATGCCTATAGTATGTAGGGCAGTGATGACCACTGCACTGTACACAGTGACAGGCCCAGCTTGCAGGTGATTTCTGACAGTGGACAGTACTGTTATGCTGTTGTCTGATCCACAGATGCTGCACCTGTGTCATGGGATGCTTACAGTGACATGTGCATGGCTGGCTGTGTGTGCTGTGGCATCTGTATAGTCATGCGGTATGTGGCTGGGGGGCCACATAAGATTCGACAGGCACACAGGTGGTGGGGTATTCCCACTACTGGCCCATGTGCACTGCATGATGTATTCCAGCCTTGTGGCTACACCTGGGCTGTGGTGAGGTCTGGCCACCCGTACACCCTCCCCTCAATTGCCACCATGCCCACAGTACTGCATGTGTGTGCTGGCATCTGTTGGTCACCACAGGCATATGGTCTGCAGGTGTGTGCTGTATGGCCACACTACCATGATGTCCCCTGTAGGCCAGATCACCCCCTTACTGCCTGGCATGGCTGGGAATGGTGGCAGCTGTTGGCATCATGGTGGTGCCATCAGTGAGCAGCATGTGTCCTCTATGCCTGGCATTTTCTAAGTGTCATATTCATATGTTAGGGTCGCGCAAGCCACACAAAAGCCGCGCAAACACTGCGCAGAACAACAATGTTGTGCAAAGCTGTTTGCCCAGGGTTAAGACCAGCTTTTCCTGGGCTGTAATTTGTACCACACAAGGGTTGCGCTAAGTTGCACTAAACACCTTAGTGCAGCGCTAGCCGATGAATATCCCATAGCACCTGTATTCATGTTCAGTGTGCCCCTTGTGTATAATTATGGTTTGAGCGGTGCTAATGTGATTTGCACACACTATTTGTCCTTTTGAATATAGCAGACCAGTGCTATTCCCACGCTAAACCCGTGCAAATGGTTTGTGCACCACGCAAAGCTTTGAATATCTGGGCCACAGTGTCAAAAAATCCTGAATTTACCACTTTTTTGTCATTTCTTTGTCCACCTGTATCTCAGAAACAGTTTTAGGCTGTGGTCTGAAATTTACAGAGTCAAAAGCCGATGACTTTCAGATATGCTTCTGTGAAGGTTTGCTGAAAAATATTAATCTGTTCAAAAGTTATTACATTTTTAATTTCCCATTATTTCCTACGGAAAACATATGTCAAGCATGAAAGTTTTTTTGTGTTTGCAAGAGCTATTATTTGTGCACATTTTGTAATATTTGTACACATTTTGTAAATGTTTGAAACTTAATAACTTTGGAACTGTTCAGTGGATTTTCACGAATTGTGGCATGCATAATCTCTAGAGGTAGGTCTCCTAATTTTCCTAATGTTGTGTGAATCTGTTTTGTGCTTTCTGAGATATGGAGCATCTAAAAATTATAAATTAACACATTTTTGCCATTTGTTTGTCCACCTGTATCTCAGAAACAGCTTTGTGTTGTGGTCTGAAATTTTCAGAAGTAGAATGCCTATGGCTGTCAGGTGTGTCTTAGAAGGTTTGGTGAAAAAACAGTAATCCATTCAAAAGTTATTACATTTTTTAATTTCCCATTATTTCTTATGGGAAAATTTATATGAAAGAGTGGCCAGCAACACTTTTTGTGGGCACCCGAAATCTCAGGTGCCAAGGTTATCGAGAGGACTGACTCGTGTCTCTCCCCAGCAGTGTGAGACACTGGGGAGCCCACTCCCAATGTCCCAATACATGTATGACCCCCAGCAGTGTAGGACACTGGGGAGCCTAAACTAGAATTTGTTACAAAATTCAAGTATCTGGGAGTTTGGATAGACCAAAGACTCTCCTTCATTGAACATATCGAGGACTTGCTAAAACGACTTCGGCAAAGGCTTGGACTGTTTTTTAGAATCAGCCAATTTCTCACCAGAGATGCCAAGAAACAACTGGTCCAATCCATTTTCCTATCATTGGTTGGTTATGCTGACTTCCTCTACAGCTAATGCCCCAACTCTTACATGGCTAAACTGGACACACTCTACCATCGAGCACTGAGGTTTATAACGGACTCCTTCAACACACATCACTGCACCCTATATGCGGCAGTGGGATGGACATCACTAAAGTTCAGGCGCCACAGAAACGCCGCTCTCTGGACCTATAGAGCCATCTCTAATAAGCTGCCTTACTATATCTCCTGCTGTCTTCCCTGAGTATAATTGGAAATACAGCGTTAAGAAGTTACTCAGCTATTACACTTAAAGTACCCAAAGCAAAATCCCGCTTCGGCAGGGCAGCCATAAGCTTCGTGCTACCTACCTTATGGACAAACACCCTCAAATTAAGCACTCTAATCGGTATAAATGCTTTCAAGATGCTTTATTTCCATACAATCAGAGAAGTATGTAACTGCTTCACCCACTCAGACCCAGTACCGGTGTCTGCACTGGTATATAGCCACACCTAGACCCAATTTTAAGTACTGACCCCCAGCTTGCTCCTCACCAGCCTAATTGTTCTCTCTCTTATCCCCCTGTCTTATCAACACTAGGCCCATCCATCCCCTTATTCTTCCTTTCCCAACCTCGGATAGGAGCTCACTACCCTGGGTTGGACATCCTACCATGCCCGTGCTATAGCATTCAATCCGGGGCTCACACATACTCCTTTTCTCCATCCACCTTCTCTACATCCAGCTTTCCAACTCCTTTCTGTGCACCGTGCCCTCCTAGCCTTTCTCCCTACTTCCCTCCCTCTTCCCCTACCTTCACCTCTACCTGGTGTATATTTTTATTTTTATTTTTTCTTCACTTACTTCCTCCTGCAACCTTAGATAACCTGCTTTATCTTCCTATAGACACTTCTATGTATGTAAATACCGTGTAATCTGTACAATATCTGTATAATTCTATGTACATATGAACTTCTTTTTCTTCCTCTCTGTAAAGAGCATTATCTGTATTGCCTTGTAAATACCTGTGTTGACCTGTATATACAATTGTTCATGCTCCACCCAGGTCCATCTTGCAAATGAGCGTCTGCTCAACGATGAACGCCTGGTTAAATAAAGACTTGATTGATTGATTGATTGATTGAGCCTACTTCCAGTGTCCCAAAATGTGTTTTTCATTTAAACTTATTGGAAAAGAAAACAATCCCCTGATGTCTTTTTTATTTGTAAACCTGAGAAAAAAAAACTGATCCCTTGTCATCCCTGCCATCCCCTTCCCCTATTCCAACCCTTCCACTGAGCACCCCCCACCCCACACACCCCCTTGCCCTACATTTACCGCTGAAGGTCATCCACTGTCATCTTCTGTGGACCAGGACATGTTTACACTCTTCAAAGTCAAACCACAGACCAAGGAAAGTATAGAAAAAGCATGTTTGCTGTTGTGCTTCTCTTGTGGTTCAGAGGACAAGCCACAGGGATGGGACATCCAAGGGTCCCTGGGTTCGTTACCAGTCTCTCCATATCTTTTCTACCTACAATGAATGCAAAATAAGATATATAGAGTCTGGCCTTGAACCCAGGCCCCTTGGGTGTCCCTGTCCCTGTGCTTGTTCTGCACCACAAAGACAAACTCAAACATGCTTTTCTGTACTTATCAATGGTGTCACTGCTATGCATGTTTGGCTGCAACTGGATGGCAAATGTTTGAAAATGTGCCGTGTGTGAAAATAGGCTAATTTCCCATGCATACCACACTTTCAAACATTAACTATCCACTTGTGGTCAAACATGCGTAGCATTAACAGCTGCAAGCCCCCACCTTTCCCAGCAGTGTGGAACAATTGGGAGCCCACTCCCAGTGTCCCGAGTCCTGTATCCCCCAAAAGTGTGGGACACCCAAGTCATGTCTTCCCCCAAGCAGTGTGGGACATTAGGGAGCCCACTCCCAGTGTCCCAATACATGTGTGACCTCCCCCAGCAGTATGGGACACTAGGGAGCCCACTCCCAGTGTCCCAATACATGTGTGACCCCCCCCAGCAGTCTGGGACACTGGGCAACCCACTCCAGTTTCCTAACTTATGTCTCCACTCCAAGTGTCCTGATACATGTATGACCCCCCCCCCAACAGTGTGGGACAGTGTCCTGAAATATGTTTTTAATTTAAACCTGTTGGAAAAGAAAACAGTCCCCAGAAATCTTTTTCATTTGCATACCTGAAAAAAGAAAATGGTCCCTCATCATACCCACCATACTCTCCCCCATCCTGACCCTCACACAGAGCACCTGCAACCCCATTACTCCCTGTCACTTGCCCTATACTTATCACTGGAGGTCATCTGCTGTCATCTTCAGTGGGCTGGGACATGTCTGCAATCTTCAAAGCCAAACTGCAAACTGAGGAATCAAGGTAATTGCTGTATAATGTATTTCAATGGCGTATTGAACTTATGTTGATATCTTAGCCATTTTTGGTAATTTTTCACCAAATGTGCTGCGTGTAATCACCTTTTGGGACCAGTTAATGAAATGACAGTTCCAGTGTTCATGAGATGGTGTCCCAAAAAGCCCATATTGAAAATTTGATGAAAACATTCCTAAAAATGGCTGAATTGCCTGCAGTCATTGACATTTTTCTATGAACGAATGTAACTTTGGTAATTTTTAATATTTTGATTCCAAATTTTCAACATAGCCATTTTTTTCACACCACCTCATGAACAATACTGTTGTGATTTTTCACATCCTGCCCAAAACATGTTTTTGCATTGCTGTGCAGAATGGCATTTTTGACATGGATTTGAAAATTTTCACCTACTGGGTTTATGAAGTGGGGTCATAAGAAGAGTATGTTCAAAAGTTGTGGTCAAAATATAAAAAAATGCCTAAGTTATGACCATTCATTGCAATTTCAGTACGCCCACTCGTAACTTTGGAAATGTTTAACATTTTGACTCCAGATTTTCAACATACCCTTCTTGTTACCCGACCTCATGGAGATTTGTGAAAAAGCTGATCAGTCGGGGGATGGGAGATAGATTATCTAGGTAGATTTGTAACTGGCTCAGGGAATAACCTGAGCCAGTTACAAATCTACCTAGATAATCTGTCTCCTATTCCCCTGACTGATCAGCTTTTTCACAAGTCTCCAATGGGGCACGTGCAGGGAATCAACAGGGTGGACTGCAGTAACCTGTTTATGAGGAATGAGGGCATTGTGACAAAAGGTCACACATGGAAATTAATGGTGGAAGCTTTAAGAAGGCAATAAGGAAGTTCTCCTTTATGAAAAGGGCAGTGGACAAGTGGAATAGATTAACCAATGAAGTGGTCAACATAAAGTCCATGATTGCATTCAAATGCAGGTGGTGCAGACACAGCAGTATACTGCAAGGGAAAAGGTGACTGAGTATTCTAGGGAAGGGGTGTCAAGAAACCACTGGGGCTATCAGCTAATACCTCCAGCCCTGTGTAGGCTGAGCAAAGCTTAATGTCGGCATATGGGCAGACTAGATAGCCCATTGGATCTGATTCTGCTGTCAGATTCTATGTATCTATGACTGGAGGCAGTGACTACAATCCAGACTACCGATGTCTGAATTGCATCATGGTCATTAGCTCACTGCATGGTCAAGGGGAGATATTAATGAAGAAACAATCAGACTGATCTCCTGGTTTGAGCAAGGCCTGGGAACCAGGAGATTAAGGTTCAAATCCGTTCCTACATAAGCCATTTACTTATCATTTGACTTTGCTAAAGTCAATTAAAGAGCAAGTATCTACTAAATGAAAAAAGCTTTTAACTATTAAATGTACAAAAATTAAGGTTAACATTAGTATTTTCTTTTTTTGTTTATTTTACTTTCCTCTGCTATTAGTTTACTGAATATTTCAATTAATGCTGCATTAATTTCATAGAGTCTTCTATAAAGTACCTGACCGTCCCCATCAAACATTACAATTGCTGTGTGTGACATCAGTCTGTTGTTAAAGTGAGCACTATGCTGTCATAAGCAAAGGTGCTATCATGTCAGGTGGGGACAGGTGAATGCTTTTTATGCAGACATTTTGGATTGACCACCAATATGTAATATAATGGCTGGAAAGGAAAGCAGACAATTCAAACAGGTATCCTCCAGTGAATTGTAACAGCTGAAACATCATGTTTGTGATAGTACTTGCTGATGTGCAGAGCTGCTCTGTAATCTCCCTGTGCTGTAGACCTTCCAGATGTAAAACTGAGCAGAAGAAGGGCTCCTATTTGAACACGATGTTACCGCTCAGCTGAGCTATCCTGAACAAATAGAATGAGTTGCTTTTGCTTCTGTCCTCATAGCCATAAGACTGGGTAAGATTATATTCCACTTAGTAACATTTATTTGATTTATTGCTTAGTTAAGATTTTAACCAGAAGGACTGCCTCATGAGATGAAGTATCTCACTTTCATGAGGGTCCCAGAGAATGGCAGTAGTATGTTCATACAGTCACAGTACACACACACACACACACACACACACACACACACACACACACACACACACAGTGGCATTTAGTTCCATTGCATGGAAACAACCAACAACTCCACAATTAATTACACTGTAAACAATCTGGATTATCTCATTTGGCTGTACTGGAAAAATAAGAAATAAGTTCTCGTAAATCATTACAATTCTGAGGAAACTTGTAAGTACAAGGCACACTGTTGACTTTTTGCACGCATCCATTTGATTCAAATGAAGTTAATGTGCTGTAGTATTCAAATTAGTAAAGATTATCTCCATCTACGGTACAGACTCTGTCTGGATTTATTCCAGGATGCCCGTGTTTAGATATTGTATTTAACAAAAGAGAAATGTCTGTTGGAGAAATGTTGGAAACCTGTCCTGGCATATCAGCATTTTCAACAATATGCAAATTTGGGCATTTTCTTTTTTTTTCTTATCACCACCTGAGTTGTAGAATGCCTCTGGCAAGTTTTTATCTCTAGGAATTTCAGTTGATTGCCCCCTGCAAGGTGAATTTTTATTTCAGTATTAGAAGTGGTGCTGTATTAACTGAAGAAGGCATTACTGGGAAATAAAAGAGAAAAAAGAAAACGCGAAGATTAAAAAGCACCACAATTTCAATCACCAAATTAAAGCTTTCTTTACTATACAGCTATCAGTTACTATAAACAGCATTTCTTAATTCATTCAGCCCAACTATTATGATTATTTACTTACTGTACTTATTCTTTATTGAAAATTGATAAATGTGAAAGGTACACAGAGCCATGACTTGTTTCAAGGTTTTATGGGGGAAGGGATGCAGGAATAGCAATACATTCAGAGGTACAGTATAGTTAATATAAACCATAACGCTGTACTGGCAATATGAAGACCCAAAAGGTATTATATACGTCGGGGGAGTTACACAAAAAATGTCCAGCAAAAATTGTGCAGGCAATATGTACAACCCATGGTAATCTATGCAGTGGGTAATTTTCAGACAATGTCTGCAGTGAGGTTGTACTAGCAATATATACAATAATCTATCTATCTATCTATCTATCTATCTATCTATCTATCTATCTATCTATCTATCTATCTATCTGTCTATACAATATAGATAGATAGATAGACAGACAGGCAGATAGACAGATTGATAGATATAGCCCAATTGTTGTACTTCAATAACTTTGCAATGGTTTAAGAGATTTGCATGACATTTTGCATGCATAATCTCATGGAGTAGGTCTGTTGATGTGGCACATTTTGTTTGAATCATTTGTGTGGTTTCAGAGATACAGAGTGACAAATTGTAAAATGTATATGTTTTTGCTGTTTCTTTGTCCTCCTGTGTCTCAGAAACTGTTTTAAATTGTGGCCTGAAATATTCAGGGTAGAAAGCCTTTGCCTCACAGATGTGCCTTTTGCTGGTTTGGTGAAAAAATATTTATCCATTCAAAAGGTACTAAATTGTGAAGTTCCCATTATTTTCAATGGGAAGTTATAGATGTTAAGATCAATAAAACATTCTCCTTTGCAAAAAGCAAATCCTTTTTGAAGAGGGGCCATCCTGTATCACAAACGGGAAATCCTTTTCTGAGCTGCTGCCATTATGTTTGATGGTTAGCGAGGGAAGGGAAACGCATAAAAATAATGGATTTCAAAACAAACATCAGAACCTAGCTAAACACGACATGTTTAGTTATATTCTGATGTTTGTTTTTTACCTTTTCTGGGCACCTGAAATCCCAGGTCCCTAGCTTAGCCAGATGAGCATTTCCAGACATTCTCTGTATGAGAACAGTGGCAGTTTCTTCATTTCTGTAGCTGCAGCTGAACTTGTGTTGCTGGCTGCAGTGTGAGCTGTAGACGGCCCTTTACCCTGGAGTCTAGTGGCACCCCCACCTGCAGATTGTTGTCTATATAAACAAAAACCAAAGGTACTCCCTGGTGTCTAGTGGCACCCCTCACCCTCTGATCGCCATCTCTGACTCCCCATAATATATAAATATATATATATTCTCTTGTAAGGGAGGCACCCCCACCCACTGATTGTTGTTCTGTCTTTCCCTGGTGTCTAGTCATACCCCTACCCACAGATCACCATTTCTAGTAGTCTAGTGGTCCTTCCCCCCTCCTTCCAATGTCTGATCACCGTCTCCTTAAGTATGCAGTAGGTGCTCATTCATAGATCAGCCTGTGGCCAGCCAGGGAGGTGAGAGAAGGGCTGTGCTGGTTGCAGACCAGGAACCGGGATGGGATAGCAGGGTGGTGGGTTATCACCTAACAGAATGGGAGGGCCACTACACCACCAAGAAAATTAATGCCTTTTCAGGGGAGGGAGATTGGAGAGGGGGGAGGGACCACTAGACTACCAGGTAATTTGTATTTTTTTTATATGGGGCTTGGGAGCAGACATCTGGGGAGGGGTAGGGACCACTAGACTACCAGGATCTTTTTTTTTATAAGGACACAGTGATCAGACATTGAGGAGGGGGAGAGACCACTAGACTACCAGTTGTTTTATTTTACTTATGGGGACAGCAATCTGACATCTGGGGGAGGGACCACTAGACTACCAGGTCTTTTTTTTATAAGCAGACAGTAATTGGACATCGGGGGGAGGTTCCACTAGACCACCAGAAACATTTTTTTTTTTAAATTTGGAGGGCGATGTTACATTGGGGGAAAGGGAAGGACCACTAGACTACCAGAGACATTTATTTTTGTTATAAGGGACAGCGATCAGACATTGGGGGATGGGGGATCACTACACTAGAAGGGACATTGTGAACATTACTTTAAATGGGATTGGCATGAAATATGATCCTGTTTCACTAAAACAGGATCCTTTATGGTGCTTTCCCACTCACTACAATGGGATTAGTCCAGTCTAGGATCCTGTTTCACAAAAGGATCCGTTATCATGTTTTCCCATTGACTACAATGGGAAAGCAAGATAAATTATCCTTTTTTGCAAAACATGATTCTATATCATGCTAATCCCATTGTAGTCAGTGGGAAAGCATCATAAAGGATCCTTTTGTGAAACAAGATCCTATTTAATGTTGTGTTTCAATGCATTTCAATGAGGTTTTCAACTTTGGTTCATAACTCAGCCGTTTCTTAACATGTTGACCCCAAATTTTCAACATGACCTTTTGGGGTCCCTGCCTCATGAACAATAGGACTGTCATTATGCAACTCCCACCCAAAAGGTGATTTCACAGTCACTTGGCAAATTCACCTTTTGGGTGGGGTTTGGAAAATTGTCTGCCCTTGTTCATGAGGTGGGAACATAAGAAGGCAATGCTGAAAATGTGGGGTGAAAATATGTAAAAATGGCAAAGTTATGACCATTCGTTGCAATTTCGCTAAGCATGCTCGTAACTTAATTTTATATATTTTCATCCCAGATTTTCAGTATAGCCATCTTGTTATCCCACTTCGTTTATGTCACAACTATCAATTTTCAAATCCTGGGCAAAATGTGTTTTTGCACTTGTGGTACAGAATGGCGTTGCACTTGCGCAGAATTGTTTTGACGGGGATTCAAAAATTTTCTGTGCCAGGTACATGAGGTGGGGTAATAAGATGGCTATACTAACTATTTGGTCACTGTTGTTCTATAAATGGAAGTGCAGGGCCTCCACAGCTACATACATATACACATTTATGGAGGGTTGGGAGCTCAGGGCCCGGAGGACCATGTGCTCCCACAAGAAAATAAGGATACAATTATACTATCTGAAAAAGTAAGGAAATTTGTTGCAAAAAAACTCTGTTAATGCATCAATTAGAGCTGCAGTTACAAATGTAGGGCAAACCCCACCCCCACCCAGCACACACCAACAGGCATTTGGGGTGTGCCTTGGGGTCATCAACCTTAATGCTCACTCTATTCTCCTATACTGTACCCACCCAGCTTATTTACTTATGGAATGGGGTGAACATTAGGGGTGATGACCCCAAGGTACCCCCCAAATGCCTGTTGGTGTGTGCAGGGTGGAGGTGAAGTGTTAGGGTTGGAAACCCTAATGCCACATTTTCCTGCTTTTGTTGCTGCAACCCTAACTGATGCATTAACAAAGTTTTTTGCAAATAATATATATATATATATATATATATTCATTGCAAAAAATGCTAATGCATCAGTTAGGGGCTGAAGAGACAAAAGTAGGGAAATGAGGCATTAGAGCTGACACCCTAACACCCCCACACCCTACCACCCCACCCCCACTCTACACAGACCAAAAGGTGACGGGGTGTGCCTTGGGGTCGTCAGCCCTAGCGCTCACCCCATTCCATGTGTAACAAAGCTTGAATGATACAGTATGGGAGAATGGGTTTGAGTTAGGCCTGACAACCCCAAGGCATAAAAGTAGGGAAATGAGGCATTAGGGCTGACACTCTAACCTTCTCCCACATTCTACCTCCCCACCCTGCCCCCACCCTTCACAGACCAACAGGTGACAGGGTGTGCCTTGCGGTCATCAGCCCTAGCTCTTACCCCATTCCATGTGTAACAAAGCTTACATGATACAGTATGGGAGAATGGGGTGAGAGTGAGGCCTGATGACCCTAAGGCACACTCCGTCACCTGTTGGTATGTGGAGGGTGAGGATGGGATGGGGTGGTAGGGTGTGGAGGGGTGTTAGGGTGTCAACCCTAACACCTCATTTCCCTATGTTTGTCACTTTAACCCTAACTGATGCATTAATGAAGTTATTTGCAATGAATTTCCTTACATTTTGACAAAGTATAATCTTACCCTTATATGGTTTTGGGGAGCGCAGAACCTACCCAAGATATCAGTTTTTGGGAGCGCAGGGCCCGCCATCTGTCCTTAAATGCATAGACATTGTAATGAACTGTCATCTTGCAGTGGGCCTTGAGCACCCAGTACTGCATAATGGATGGCCCAGCAGTCCCATTACTGCATAATGGTATCCATATGAGTGTACTACTGCATGGCGTGTGTCACCATACAGATGGTCAGTGTATAGCAGCACACATGGATATGCCGCAGTGTGCCTGACATGTACCCCACCCCCCCAATTGTACATGTGCAGTGATACCGCAGGAGTGCGGGCAGCTGTGTAACACAGGAATCATGTACAGGGACACATGCAGTAACAGTACCAGCAACACCATGGCACCAGTGTCATGCTGCAACAGTGTGGGCCTACATGCAAGGCCTGCTGTATATGGTCCAGCAGTGTGCTGTGTACACAGACCCAGTCCACACGTTCCAGCATCCCACAGCATAGGTAATGTGCATATCCATTGCGGATATATGTACATTGTGTTGTAGCCCACAGCACAGATGCTATTTCAATGTGCTTACCTGCATCAGCCTGGTTGTATTCCTGCAACATCCTGGGCCTGCTGATATGCAGACACTCTTCCTGCATTCACCTGCAATGCCTGCCAGCAGTACAGGTGAAGCCCTTGCAGTCCTTAAATAGCCTGGCTAGGCAATTCTCAGGTTAATGTATGCTGGGCTGTCAGTATGAGATGCTAATGTGGTGGTTTGCCCCTTGCATGTATAATGTGGCTTATTTGCATGCTATTTTTGAATATGGCAGGATTTAGCCCTGGGCAAATGTGATAGCACTGGGCAAAACCGAAGTATGGCATTAGCAGACCCTGTGCCATGCAATGTCATTGCGCTGCTTGCAGTGCATATGCATGGTGTTGGCATAGCGACAGGGGTCACGCAGGAATCATGACTGGGTCGTGCATGCATGCTGATGTCCAATGGCTTAGTGCCACGCTACTGTGTCTTGCATGGTGCCGGAGCCATTTAGCTAGGCGCTAATGCACGAATGGGCATTCACAGGCCTGTTACTGTAGTTTCAGCCAGTGGTGTTAGCGTGTTGCTACCAAAGTGTGTTAGAAAACCATGGCAAGTGGCAGAAGAGTCAGGGCTGTGGTATACAGGGACCACAGGTGGGGGGAGGCTGAATTGGCCAACATGGTACAACTTGTACTGTAGCATGAGGGGCAGCTGTTTGGGGAGGTCCAGGAGGAGCACAGGCCCAGGAGGCAGGTCTGGGCCTCCATTGCCTGCTGCCTGACCCAGAGGACAGGCATTTGACAGAATGGTGAGCAATACCACCACAGATATGTAGATCTACAGAGGAGGGAGAGGCGGCAGCTGGACCATTTCAGACAAATGGTTCGGGATGGGATGGTGCCTGCACCAGGTAAGTGACCGTCGGTGGACAGTACTATTCAGTCACATGTCAGTTTGTGATTGCATTGCCATGTGCAACTGTCATATATGTGTGCACGTGGCTGTACGTCATCAATGAGCACACATGGGGGGGCCTGGTGGCATGTGTGCACACCCCAGGAACCCATGCTTGCATTGCACTGTGCTGACTGACATGGCACACTGCAGTGTCAAGCATTTCCATCTCTGTCACATGTAGACAGTGCACTGATGGACAACACGTGCTTCATGTGACACCTGTCACTGGTTGGGGGCTGTACTGTGCATGTGGGCGGCATCAGCATGGGTAGGTGTTGTGCAGACCGATGTCCACGCTGTTACTGACAATGGGGTTCCTGCTTCTCTACACAGACCACATCGACAGGGACAGCCAGAGCAGCAGTGGGGGGAGATGCGACAGAGACCGCCTATGGGCAGAAGGCAGTGATGGCTACCAGGAAGGCGCACATGAGTATGCATATGTGATTTCAGTATGTAGGTCTGTGTCAGTGGTATACCACTGTTTGGGGGGTGTAGGGGGTACCATCAGATCATGCAATATTGGGCATCATGCATGCACATGCCCAGGGTGTTGTACCATTGTTGTGCAGATGTTATTTGCATATAGCACCTGTCAGTCATCATGTGTGGTGCCTGGGTGTCAGTTGCTTGGACTGCCCACACGGACTGCAGTTCCCCCTAGTTGCTTCCGCTGTGCAGACATAGCCCTGTGGGACAGTGATCTTGTGTGTCTGCCATGCTGCTGTTGTGTGTTTGCTCGCAGTGCACAACACTGTGGCCTGCACAGAAGGCCACACACATATGGTGCTGTGGCCACAGTGTGCCGTATCTGCACAGTATGCAGCATACACTGCATTCACTGTATCTGTATCAGAGCTGCAGCTGTGGCATGGTATCCTGTTGCTGTCCGATGGCGAGTGTGATGCACAGCTGGCTGACAATGCTGCCCTGCCTTCATGGTGGTGGTGTTGGTCACCACCATCATGCTGCATTGAGTGTATATTGCCCATCCATGGTGGCATACATGTCGGCAAGCACAGTTACTGTACAGGTTCTTGTACATGTCATTGGTTTTGTGTCCAGCACACACACCCTGTCAACCACATGCACAGTTGTTACTGTTTCTGTGGGTTTCATGTGCATGCACAGGGTATTACTGTGTTGTACTCTGTCGGCTACACTGTGCCATGTGCCATGCAGCTGCTCACATGTGCCAGTAGCTGCGGTCTGTGTAGCTGCCTACATCATTCCTACATTCTTTCTGTGGTTTTCCTGTATATGCATACATTACTGTTGTGTTCTGGCATGCAATTTAGCACTCTGTTGGCATGAAATGATGATGATACTATGGGGGTGTCAATGCAGCATGTTACAGGTACGTGTGTTTGGCTATATTGTTGACCTGGGTGCAGGGCTGCCAATCTCATGCCTTGACCATGTCTGTGCTGTGTCTTTTGCACAGGAGGCAGCAAGACCATGGGCCTGCGTGGCTGCTTATCGCATGCAGGGGCTGTTTGCTGTGACACTGCCCAGATATTGTCCCAGACATTTTCACTGTGGCCACTGTGTTCACACTGTTGTTTTCATCTGTGCATCACCAGTACCACAGGTGCTTGGCAGGTGTGGCTCAACACTCAGGTCCCATGCAGTGCAGTGTTGTGCCTGTGCTGCACCATGTGTGTGTGATCACTCCCCCCCAATGGGTTGGCCTGTGGTGTGTGTCTGTACTGTAGCTGTTGCATGGTCCTGTACTGGTGCATGTGGACATGGCACCCTGCTGTCATGGTCAGTGTGGGGGGTGGGTTTGCAGTGTGCTCCATGGCACCTGGTGTGCCATTGCAAGCATCAGTCTATTGGCATGTTGTATGGTTGTGGGGTTCTGTTGAAGTTCTGCATGGCTCACAGGTTTTACCACAGTACCATTGGGCAGCATGACCCAAAATGTCTGTTGCAATGCTTTTCTGCTGTGCCTCAGGTGCAGACTGTTGTGTACCTCAAGGGGGCTGTTTTTCTTGCTGTGGCAGGGTCCCTATTGGCCATGCCGGGGGTGCCATCACATCTGTGTTGGTGGTGACATGGTCTGCTGGGTGTTCAGGCCACCAGGGATGGCCATGTGTTTCATGGGCTTTCATGCTGCTTCACACAGGCACAGATCAGGTGCCATCTGTGTTGTATGCATGGCAGTTTACATGGCCATGGTGGTTGTGACATACTGTCCTCCCCAAGGGCATCATCCTGGGGGATTTCATTGCTCCAGATTGTCAGTCTGCTATCCTTACATGGCTGTCTTTCTGCCCATAGGTCCATGGAGGAGGTCGCTGTGGGCCACCAGGCCTGAAGAGGGTGAGGGAGGACGAATTCCTGAGGCACATTGTTCGGCAGCAGCGCACACTGATAGAGCAGCAGGCAGTCCTTATTGCGGAGACCAGATGGGTGGCACAGCTCTTGGATGATCACCTCCCTGCATAATGGCCAACACTGCCTGCTACTCACCAGTCTTTTGATCCATAGAGTTCCTTCCCTTTCCATGCTGCCTTCCCTGTTCCCCCAACCTCATTGTGCTATGCACACTTTGTAAATAGTTCAATTGTGCTTACACAACTGGATGAGATGATGCTTGTGTGACTTGACTTACTTTGTGAATATGATTTATGTTGTGGCTTTCCACCTCACTATCCATGGGATATACCATCCTATTAGGGTACGATGCAAGGAACCCTAGAGGAAAGCCCCCCCCCAAAGGTGCCACGATGATGATTCCATCGGCTAAAGGTTGCTTAGGAAGAAGCCCAAAAGGAATACCCTATTGGGTGTCAAGCATCGAAGAGACAAGGATGGTGAATGAAAAACTGACAAGATGATTAAGGCGGACTTCCTAAGGAGAGAGAGGGGAAAGCCAGGGCCATCATCCACCTCCATCCAACAGCGGAACCTAACTAATTAAGCTATGACAGCACATTAACCTAAGGAAGCACTAACTCTAGCTAATATTATGACCATTGGCATGGAGGAGAGGAAAAAAACATTTTTTTAAGTAGGAAACCTCTGGGGATCCAAGGTCTAGGTCGCTTTCCCTTCCAGGCTGATGACGTCTGATTTAAGGACATACGTCATTAAAGGGAAGGATTCCGTAAAGCGAAGGATGAGTAGGGAGGATGATGATGGGCTAGGGGAAAACCCCAAAAGGAAAGCACAGATTGAAGAAAGAACATGATGCAGCAGGGACCTGAGAGGGGTATGCTCAAGTAGGAGATGGGAAGGAATAGATCCATGTAGAAGTCAGAGGAGCTAGGGGTATTCCAGATTCACTCACGAGAAGACTGAGGATGAGGCAGACTGATGATGATGATCACCGCAGAAGTGCAGCCATCCAACACGAGAACACTGAGGAAGAGGAGACATGAAGGAACTCTAAGATGAACAGAATGATGGTGGAGAGCAGCCAACCAGCCCTTAGCAAAGGGTGATGAACAGGAAGGCATGGCCTTGAGTGGAGGTAGAAACAAACTGAGCAATGTGGTGAAGGAAGCTCCTCGAAAGGATGTAGATTCAGAAATGAACTGTAAAGGAACTTGGTGGGAAACAATGGATGATGGACGAAGAGGAGTGATGCCATGAGTGGATGGAACCCTGATGGCCAGTACAAGAAAAGGCAGCTGAAATGAGATAAGGAGTCTGGAACCTGAGACATGCGGCAGGAGGGCCGCAGGTCGCTGATCAAAATGGACGATGGATGATGAGGAGTGACGCTTTAAGAGGATTGAATCCAGATGGCCGAGCAGGGACGGTATGGATGAGAGAATATGGAATGAAGTCATGAACCTGAATACACATGGCAGGAGGGCCACGGTTCGATAAGGTGGCATGGGAACCATGATAGGCAAGCCCAAAAGAAATACTGAACGTAGACCGAGCATGGAATGAATCCTAGATGGCCGTTAGGGAAGGGGAACGGCAGGAGGGTGAGTTGGGTGAATGCCAAAAAAAGAAACAGAATGAAAGCAGGCCAGGAGTGGATCAAATCCAAGATGGCCAGCATAGGGGGAGAACTGCAGGACATCGAAGTGGAGGAGGAGGCCAAATCAAGGTGACAAACACCCTGAGGATATTCAGAGGCGAGGCAGGATTTAATCATAATAAAGCCATATTAACAGCCTCAGCAGGAGTTCAGGTGGCTGACCTCAGAGTTGTAACTGCAATAAAACATGGAGGCAATGCTCTGAAAACAGGTGTAGCAAGGTGGTGCAATGAAGCTGCAAGTAGAATGAGAGCATGAATGAGCAGCACAGCTAGGGTCAGAGTAAATCTGTGTCAGGTGAAAAGAATTAGGCATGCAACATGGAGCAGCTATGGGTGAGCTGAAACATGCAGATAATGATTGTAGGTGCATTGCAGCAGTTCAAGTAAGATGACCAACGGTGTAAAAACACAAGCACTGGGTACAATAGTAATTGGAGTAAACAGTAGCAGTGGCTGCAGTTGCAGGTAACCGATAGCAGTAGTATGAGCTCTGAGTAACAGTATGCTAGGAGCTTAGAAATAAAGCCCCAAAAGACAAAACCAAAATACAGCAAAACAGAAAACAGGGAACAAGGCCCAAAAATAAAAGACACAAAACACATGGAAGCACGCAGCCTGAGGAAAGATGCAAACCGGAAGCAGGAAAAATAAGCACTGAAGTCCAGCAGAGACACACAGAAACAGCAGGTGGGGGCAGGCCCCAGCCAGCTCAGAGGACAGGCAAACAGAGCCTCTGGCTGCAAAAATAAATGAATCCTGGGAAAGCCTGGGGGAGCTACCTAATAAAGCCTGGTGGGGGAGTGACGTAGTTGCTCCACCCAATCGAACCTCAGCCTTCCCATTGTCCTTTCCTACAATTTCTCTGCAGTTTTATTTTCCCTGCTGTTCCTCTGCCACTTGTTTTTGCCCCATTCTCACTATCCTGCATATTGTTTGTACCCCATATTTTCTACTATGCTTTGTGTATTGTTGTAGTTCACTTTTTGTCACAATATAGTGTTTATCTTTTGCATTCCTGTGTCCTGTGTGGTTATTGCCTGGATGTTCCATCATTCAGCTGGTTGTTTGAGTCTTTCATTTACTATTGTTTCTGCATGTGTGGGGTCCTGGCAGTGCCTTTGGGGGTTGCAATGACATTGTCGATGTTTCCACTGCTGTCTGTTATCGTACTTGGGTTTTGGGCTCCCAAGCTCTGCTTGGTCCCTTGTGGGTGTTTTGTTCCACTCTGCACTATGTTATTGTGGCTGTTTGCACTAGAAACATAGAAACATAGACTTTGACGGCAGTTAAGGACTGCTTGGCCCACCTAGTCTGCCCATTTCCCTACCTAGAGGATAAGCTGCAGATCCTAGTTAACCAACAGCCTATTTCTTCCTACCCCCCACAACAATTGCCTTATGTCTGTCCATGTATTCTTGAATTCTCCCACAGTTTTAGACCCACAACCTCCTCAGAAAGGCTGTTTCACGCATCCACCACCCTCTCTGTGAAAAATACACCTCCACATTGCCCTGAGCTGTCCCCCTCTATCTTCAACTTGTGTCCCCCTGTTCTTGCACATCTCTTTTTCTGAAAGATGCTACCCTCTTGGACTTTGTTGATTCCAGTGAGGTACTTAAACATTTCTATAATGTCCCCCTCTCCCTCCTTTCCTCAAGTGTATGCATATTAAGTTCCTTTAGCCTCTCCTCGTATGGCTTCTCTTGCAGACCCTGCACCATTTTAGTTGCCCTCCTCTGAAAATGCCCTGCACTGCCCTGGTTGCAATACTCAGTGTTGTCCTATTTGTAATATTCAGTGCTGTGTTATTTTCTGGGCTATTTTGCACTGCACTCACAGCCTTGGTTGCACTGCTTTGTTTGTATGCTATATTCAGCAGGTTTAGCCCTGGGGCTGTTCCTTTGAATATTGTGTGCTAATGGTTCTGGGCCAATTTAGCATGCTGTGCAGTGCTAATTTTGCCCCAGGGCTACGTTTTGAATATCTGGCCCCTAGAAAGCCGGGCATCCCTCTCTTAAATGACTTTATCAAGGCAGCCATATAATAACTTTTAGAGCATGATTTTTGAATCAGGAGAGGGTTTGTTTACAATTTTGAAATGCTACAAAACTGCAATTGTCTTAATGTAATAAATGCAGTTTCAGTACAAATGTAAACAACCTCTATAAAAAATGTGTAAAAAGATGGTTTAGGTGTCCCTTAATAACATGACTAATGATATCTTTTGTTTCCAAGTTTCTGATGTGGTCAAGCAGAAAGTTTGCTCTTTGTAATTCTTCCTGATTTAACTCAAATTCATCCCTAATGTCTTCTGCAGTTTTAAGTTTCTCAGTTGAGTAGATATCTCTAATCAGTTTTATACATTTCTTGTGCCGTGAGGACAAGTTTAGGGCCAGATATTCAAAACTGCATAGTGCGCAAACCGTTTGTGCAGGTTTAGCACCCGGTTAGCGCGGGGCTGCCATGTTCAAAAGAGCAAATAGCGCACGCAAACAGCAGTAGCACCGGGCTAAACTTAAATGTATGCAAGGGGCAAAGTGAGGGGGTGGGAATGTGCATACAGGCACAATGTGATATTCAAAGGGATAGTGCCACACAAGGCCACTTTATGCAACACACTGCCTACCACCTATAAAAGGCAGGTCTTAACCCAGGGCAATCCACATAGGGAGTAGTGGCCAGAGCAGGAAGCCACAATGGCATTTCATTTTTTATTTCATTTCATTTTTATTTTTTATACTTGTTAGCAAGATGAGCAAACTGCCTATTTTCACATACAAGTTGGCAAATAAACAATAAAGACATACAAAACATTAGTACAAAAACATACATTCTTTAGCAATGCAGTGCTGATGTGCATAATGGAGGAAGTAGTGAAGGAGGAAGAGAGGGAGCAGGCCCAACCTGGCCCACATCGTAGGCCAAAGAGGAGATTTGCTGCATGCAGATGGTGCCAGCCCAGACTGTCCTTTGAGACCCTGCCTGATGAGCACATCACTGGCTGGTACAGGATGAACGGGAATGTTGAGGCAGTTATGCGAACTCCTGCATAAGCAGCTGCATGCCAACACCAGACACAGCCATGCCATGACAGTGGAAGAGAAGGTAACGGCAGCGATGTGCTTCCTAGCCACTGGGATGTTCCAATGCCCAACAGGGGACACTATTGGGGTATCGCAGTCCACTACCTTTCACCTCCTGACCCAGTTCCTAGATACTTTCCTGCCACATGCTGGTGAATTCATCTTATTCCCCAGCATGACAGCTAAGCACAGAGAAACCATGCAGCAATTCTATCGAGTTGCGCACTTACCTGCACTACTTGGTGCCATTGACTGCATCCATGTTCGCATCCGTGCACCACCTAGTGATGGCAGTGACATCTATGTCAACAGGAAAGGGTATCATTCCATCAATTGCCAGGTGGTGTGCAATGTGACAGGGAGCATTAGCAATGTCTTTGCACATTACCCCAGCAGTGCCCATGATGCCTTCATATGGCACCAGTCAAGGCTGAGACAGGCCTTAGAGGAGGGCAGGATACCCATTGGGCACCTTGTCGGTGAGTATGTGCAGCCACAACATGCAAACACCACAGTGGGAGTGGGGGCAGGCAGGGGTAGGCAGGGAGGTGGCTGGGGCGGGGGCAGTGGGACAGCAATACAGGTGACGCACATATGCAATGGGTAGACAGCAGGACAGCAACACTAACATGTTCACATCTCTCCAGAGGGGACAGTGTCTATCCCCTGAGGCCCTGGCTGCTCACACCAGTACCCTGGCTGGCCACAGTGGCTGTAGAGAGGTACAATGAGGCAGACGCTGCAACCAGAAACCTCATAGAGAGGTTCTTTGGCATACTAAAGATACAGTTCTGCAGCATAGACCAGTCAGGCAGTGCCCTACAGTACAGGCCTCAGAAGGTATGCCGGATAATCCTAGCCTGTTGCATGCTACACAACATGACACTGAACCATGGTATACATGCACCTGAACCTGAGGAACAGTCAGACAGTGAGCCAGATCCAGAGATCGGGAGGGTAGTACAGCAACTCGAGAGGAGAGATCCTTGTATGGCATGCAGGGCCCTGGAGCACAGGAGTGGCATCATCGAAACACTAGCCCGGATGGACGGTGAGTGAACACAACACAGATGACCAATATGTCATGTACAGTGTCTTTAATATGTGTGCATACCCAGTACAGTACAGAACAGTGTAGACAGTGCAACCCTGTGGTGCAACACACAATGGAAGTGTGAATAAGTAATGTGGATATGTGAGCAGTGCACAGTGCTTGTCATGCATGTGAGCATGGTGGACAGCTATGGTGGGTGCAGGTGATGGGGGGAGGGGCTTTTGACGTCCTCTGGGGTGTGGAGGCCTGTGTGCGGGTAGGTGACTGTGCATGTACATATGTGACTGTGTGTGTGTGTGTGTGTGTGTGTGTGTGAGGCAAGGGCTCACTGTGCATGCCAGTGGTGCCTATCTCCAACACCTAAGATCACACACATGACATGCCTCTGGTGCACAGGACACAGAGCTTGGGGTGCTCTGTGTGGATGGCATGGGTGATGAGGACTGCGGTAAGGGCTGGACAGTGATACACCTGTGACCACGATGGGACGCAGGCCCAGCCATGGTGGGTGGTCAGCGACGATGCCATGACTGGCCAGTGGAGGAGTGAGATGCAGGGGTGGTGGAGCCTGTGCCCACACTGCGTGTGCTGGAAGCACACCTGGGTGCATGTGTGGAGCGGCTGCACTGTGTGGTGTGGGCGCCCTGCTAATCAGCCATGATGGCAGTGTGCATCACCTCCGCATGCACCCTCACAGTGGCAGTGAATTTCCCAAAGCCCAGCTCAACGGTGCCTAGGATGCACATCATGCACTCCTCTGCCACTGCTTAGCACGGAGTAGAGCCAAGCCCACAGTCTCTCACAACTGGGAAAGCTCATGCCACACCTCCCTACGAAAGTTGTGCAGGTCCTGCTGTGCCACAGTCTGGGACAACAGGGCAGCTGGAGCATAAGCCAGGCACTCTGGCCATCCTGGCCCCAGGGGTGCCACACTGCCCTGGCATGTGGGTGCCAATGATTGCTGATGGGTACTTTGGGGTATCAGGGCGGGTGCATGTGGTGGCTGGTGCTGCTGTGGGTGCTATTGCTGCATCTGCAGTGGCCTGGCAGGGGGCGGTGCCTGTTGCAGGGCCTGCACTGCACCCTGTGGCCAGCAGTGCATGTCCAATGGTGCACACTGGACAACAGCATGGCCAATATCCTGTCACTGTACACTGCTACCATGTGCCTGTGTGCCCCCTTCCTGCAATGCAGCCATGTGTGTGTCCCCTGCTGGTCCCACCCCACCACTCCCACCCACAGCGCCACCTGCAGGCAGATCAATGTCACTCTGTACGTCCCCTGAGTCATGGTCGCTGATCACCGTGAGGATGACCACCTGCCTGCTACTGAGGTCTTCAACCTGTGCATCCTCCAGTCTATACTCTGCATCCAGGTAATCAACCTTGTCATCAGATGCCGCAATAGCACCCACTGCCACATATGTACCACGGCCACATGCTGGCCAACCTTGATCTGCCATAGATGAACCTCGGCTAGCACCCATGCCAGATGTAGATAGTGTGACCCCTGTAGCATCCTCCTCAGCCTCCAGAGTAGCTGTGCCATGCACCTCCCATCCCATGTCTGGATGTGCACTCTGTGTTGTTAAGGGAATAGAACAGTGTCAGAGACCTGTGCAGCACAAGGAATGTCGAGCCCACCACCATGATATGCAACCCCCAACAGTGTTGGCCCCACAGATTGCCTGTGCACCCCCACAGTGCTGTCCATGTGACTGATGAAGAAGCACCCATGCACACATCCCCGACCACGGCACACACAGACAGAGACACCTGTACACTGTTGGATGCTGTGCACTGCCAACACATGCACACTGCAGAGCTGCATGCACACCACACACATTGTGGCCTGCCCATGTGTGTGTCTGGCATTTGCCACTGTGCCACAACAATGGGATGGTGTCCCACATCACCCATAGGTGTCATGCAGTCACTGTCAATCACATGCTGTGTACAAACCTGCCCTAGGTGGTGTAAGCTGCGTCTCACACCCGACACCTTCACCTCCTCAACCACCACGGGCCTCAGGGTCAAGACAACCAATGCCAATATTGGGTCCCAGTCCTGCTGCTTCATACACTGTGGCCCTCCTTCTGTCTGCAGCTGGTCCCATAGGCGCTGGGCCTCCTCCTTCTTAGCCCGTTGCAGCAGGTTGTTCCAGCGCTTGCGAACAGCATCAGTGCTGCGTCCACGGCCACCCACAGCACTGACCTCCATCGCTATCTCCTCCCACATACGGCAGACCACTGCATCTATGGACCTGTTGCACCTCATTGCCTGCTTCGTCTCCTTGAAGGCATGGACCATTGCCCACAGCTTATCCCCTGAGAACCTGTGTGCACGCACACGCTCCTGCCTGGCAGCATCACCTGTGTGTGACAGAGAAAATGGCACTGGTTACTCATGGGATGTAAAATGTGTGCACGACTTAACCAGATAGAGCGAAGGTAAGCTGTTTGCAATTCTTGAAGTCTGTATACACAAACTGGGTGAGGGTCAGTGCAGTAGCATATTAGATGTGTAACTTCTATTGTCTCTTGTATCTGAATTGTGGGTACTTGCACCACATTGGACATTCTACATGTAATGAGCACTACAAATTGTTTATTGTTCAAACACTGTGTGTGCCACACAGCATGCACACCATGTTGGTCCCACATGTGTGCCAGTGGCATGATGGCACAACATCCAACAGTGCAGTTGTGCTTTCGACCTGCAGGCAGCTGCAGTACGTACACCATGGAGGTTTGTGGTCCAAGTTCCAAAAAGTGCAGTGCTGTAGCATGCCCGACAGCTACTGTAGGGCCCAATGGCCACTGGTTGCAATGCTGCCCGAGACTGTGCATGGCCCACTGCAGCAGTGCTATTGCCATGAGACCTGCAGCCATGGCACACTGTGCGGTGCCAGGGTAACCCTCACAATGCAACATGGCAGTACCAGTGTCTACTGTGCAGACAGTGCCAGTGTTGCTTGTGCTGCTGTCCTGCATCATGGTGTCCTGCAGTGCTGGGTGCATGTAAAAACATGGACAGCACAGCCATAGGCCGGGTAGCACTCCTGCATGCGTACCCCCAGCACCCTGTCCCATGTGCTGCCTGTCAGAACCTGTGGTGTAGCTAGATTTATGTGTGATGTACTGACTGTAACCAACAGCTACCCCCTCCCTGTGACAATGGTACACATCCCCACACAATGCTACCTCCTTGCAATCACAGCTGACTATTGCTTATTGAACCCTCTAATCTCAGCAGCAGTTCCTACACATATCTGTGCCCTGGCCAATAGTCGTTTGAACAGCAACACCTCTCAGTGGGTTACAGTACCACAGATTCTGCAATGTAGATTGCTGATGTCAACAGAAAGGCATATGTTATGTGACAGGCATGCATCACAACTATGCACATGTGTGTACAATGTGTGACCCGGCCTACACCCTTGTAATGAATGGCAGCCTGGCCTGCATGCTGTTCATACCTACATGTTGTGGTTCTAGCTCCTGGGACATCCTGCACACAGTGTTTACTTCCACATTCCTCTACAGCACTGCACTGCCAAACAGCACCACAGGTGGAGCACTGTTAGCCCTTAAATAACACTGCCAGGCAATCCAGCCTGTTGAGCATACAAGTGAGGCAGTAATGTTATCCTTATCACTGTGTTTGCCCTGTGCATACACAAGTATCCTCATTTACATGCAGCCTTTGAATATCACAAGATTTAGCACCGGGCAAATGTTTAGCACCAGTCAAATGCTTAGCGCCGGGCAATTATGGTGTTACACAGTGCTGCGCTGTGACGTTAGCGCTGCACTACGGGCCCTTGTACGGCCATGGCACATGCATGGTGCATATGCATTATGTGCATGCACACTCTGTGTGAGTGGCACTATCACGTGTGTGCTGTGCTAAAGGACACTACGTGGGTGCAGTGCACATGCATGGCACGTTATCACTGGGGTCATGGTGGGGTCGCACATGCACGTTACATGCATTTCCAGGTTGCGCAGCACTATACCACGCAACAGCGCAGCGCTAGTCATTGATACTGGTACAGTTGCAGGGTGTGCCACTGTAGTGTCAGAGTGGTGCAGGTAGTGACTAGGCATGTCTGCATGAAGGAGACAAAGGGCAGTTGTGTTGGGGGACAGGAGGTGGGGTGAGGCAGAAACAGCCAACCTGGTGGAGCTGGTGCAGCAGAGGCACAGACGGCTGTTTGGGGAGGTTAAAGATGGGGACCTTCCACAGTGACAGGTGTGGGCATCGATCACTCATCACCTGACAGCCAGAACTGGCATTGTGCGGGATGGGGAGAAGTGCCTCCACAGATACGTGGACCTACAGCACAGGCAGCAGTGCCAGCTGGAGTGCTACCAGCAGATGGTGCATGATGGGACAGTGCCTGTACCAGGTAGGTGATGGCTGGCACCACCCAGCCCTACTGGTGTGTCAGTGTGTATCTTGGCGATGTGTGTGACTGACTGCGGTGCCCTCAGGTGTCTGTGTGTGTTGGGGTGTGCATGCCCTGTCACCCCATTCACATACCTGCCAAGGGGGATCTTGGCCTTTGCTGGTGACATTGGGTACATTTGTTGGACATGTGCTGTTTGTGCTGGAGTCCATAGCTGTATGGATGCAGGGGGTGTCAGGGCTACCAGGCCCCCAGAGGTTCTGTGTGTTAGATGCTCTGTGGTGCAATTTGGTGCCTACATGGACTATACCACACATGTTTGTTGCGTATCCCTACCACACCTGACCCCCTGCTTATTCTGCTGTGCTTATCAATGCTGACAGGAGGGCTGACTTCAGCAGTGACATGATGTACAAAGTCCAAATTGTGTGATTTCTTGTGTACACACCAGTGGACTGCGGAAGGGTTGGAGCCTAGGTGTATGGCAGACCTCCACCGCTGTGTGTGTACCATGCCACTGGCCGCTTGCATGTGGCCATGGTTCATGGCACTATTGCCATGTTGAGATGCCCTGTGTGCACAGTACCCTGCAGGGCATGGCATGGGTGACAAAGTGTGCCTGCAGGGGGGGCACATGTGTGTGCACTGTGCCATGCCATCAGTGGCGGGGTGGATGTTGTGGGGTACCCTGTGTACCATGGACACTGCTGTGGCATACCATGAGTGCTCACAATGTAGAAATGGTGCTATACCCTCTTCCCACTGCAGAGCGCATCGAGCGGACTGGCACAGGGAGTGCAGACCAGGAGGGTGCCCTGGGAACCAACAGGGACAGGCAGAGGGTGCTGCCAATGCCACAGCGATGGAGGAGAGCAGCAGTGATGATCAGAGCTTATTGAATGAGTACACTGTTTGTCTACACACTGCACAGCATATGACATGGGTAGGTCTTTCCATGGGCTGACAGTGCTGTTCCTGCCATGTGCATGGCTGTATGCCTGGTACCATGGCATGTGCAACGTAGTACTGTGTTAGACACTGGTGTGGCAGGGTGCAGCATGTGTCTGGTTGGGCAGCAGCCATACACTGTGCCTGCTTGGGAGAGGGCTGTCTGGGGCCTACATGCTGTACTGGCATGTGTTGCCATTGCTATATATAGCCCTGCTTGACTGTCCTGCTGTTCACATGGCATGTGTGTTTCTCATTACCTGATCTAAGGATTCTGAGGTATGGCAAGATGTGATGTCAGTGCATGCCGGTGTTGTTCACACTGTACATTACAGGGGGTTGCAGGGTGGCACCTAGATGGCATCATCCTGCTGGTGTGTGGGCTTTGCATTATGGCCACTGGTATGGCATGGTAGGCCTTGGCATGGGTTGGGCAGCGGCCATATACTGTGCCTGCTGGGGGGGCTGTCTGGAGCCCTAGTGCCATACAAGCATGTGTGGCTCTGCCTGTCATGTGTGCCTGTTGCGTACAGCTGTTTTGGGGGGCCATGTTCCTCTACTGGGTGGTGTTCCCCTATCCCTGCAGTGACTGGCGTTTGTACACCGGTCATGCATGGGGGTGCAGGGGCTGGTCAACTGTAGTGGCATAGTGTGCTGTGTTTCCGCTCCTGTGGCAGGTGTTGTTGCCACTGGTGGGAAGGGCCCTGCCATATCATGGCAGCCTGTGCATCACTGTACTTGGCATGTGTTCTGCCTACTGCTGTCCTGCCACTGGTGGCCCATGGCCTGTGTTACATGGGAGTGGCCATGCATGTTTGCCTTGTGTGTGCTGCTGCAGTGGGTGGTGGCACCACCACATACCATGCTCTGCTACAGTACAGGCAGCATGCCATCATACTGTGTTGTGGCTGTGCTCCTTTCTCTGGTGGGTGTCATCTGTGTTGTGTATCATAGCTTTGTTCCTCTGGGAAGCATGTCCCAACATGTGTCATCCCATGTGTATGCCATGGATTGGCCCATTGTCATTCACATCTCAGGAACTGGCTGTCTGATTGCACTGTTTCACTGTGCACGCTGCTGTGCTGTGTGGTGTCCACTGTGCTGTAGTGTTGTCAGCATACATTCATGCATGTCTGTGTACATTGGAGTGGTGCTTGCTGCCTGTGTCATCCTGCCTCATCCTGCAGGCACTTGTCAGGTGTGCATTGTGTATTGTTCTGTACTGCCACGTGGGCATGGTTGTTGGGACATACTGTCCACCCGTGTGGTGCCACATGGGCTTACACTGTGCCTCTTTGTCTTTTTCCTATTCTGAATGGTCCCCCTTTCTCCTGTAGGTCCACTCCGGTCATCACTGTGGGCCACCCATCCAGAGGAGTCTGAGGGGAGGGATGTGCTCTTGCGCCAACTGGTGCATCAGTAAAGAATGCTGATAGAACAGCAGGCCGTTACAGTCTCAGAGACCAGGAGGTAGCGGCTATACTTGAGGAACAGCTGCCAGCACCCTCCAGCAACCAGTCCTAACTGTGTCCCATTGTCTTGTTTTGCTTCGCAACCCCCAAATCCATTTTGCCTGTCCTCTGTTTGTCCTATTCTGTTGACCTCCTTTGCTCTCTGTGTCCACTTCCCTATCCCCTTCCCCTACATTTCTGCTGCCCCTGTACATTTGTATATATTGTAAATAAGTTATCGTTTTGCTTGCATATCTTGTGTTTGCCATTGTTATATGGCCTTTTCCGTTTCTTGCCAGTTTTACTGTTTGCTTACTTGCTCTGTTGTCCTCCTTTACTTATTTGCCTGTAGTTTGTTGTTGTATTTGGCCAGTTTGTGTTTTCTGTTACTGTTCCTGTTGTTATCATGCCATTCTTGTTGCCTTTTTGAATTATACTTACTTTTTTGATGACATCCCTGTGTCCTGTGTCTTTTTGGGGGCTTTGGGGCATTTTGTACTGTTCTATGGTTGTCACTTGTGGGTCCTGGTTGTTTATTGACATTCACTGGTACTGCAGTGCTGTCTGCTCCTGTGTTCACATTCAGGGCTGTTTTTCTTTGCATGTGTTACTGCGTGGCCAATATCATGTGTGCACTGTGTTTCTGCGGGTGTTTGCACTGCCTGCCTGGAAGTTATATTCAATGCTTTCTTATTTGTTATATTCAGTGCTGTCTTATTCCCCGGGCTATTTTTGCCCTGCACTCGAGGCCCTGTTTGCCTGGTTTCCTTTGCATGCTATATTCAGCGGGTTTAGCACCGGGCTATTCCTTTTGAATACAGCAGGCTATTTGCTCTGGGCTAAGTTTGCTAGCCGGGCAGTGCTAATTTAGTCCCGGGGCAAAGTTTTGAATATCTGCCCCTAATGTTTTAATTCCATGCAAATTTATGACTTTCCACTGGAATACATAAAGCTTCTTTATGATGAACCATCTGTAGCAGTTACCACTAACGGGGTAATGTCTGCTTTCTCTATTCTTTTTTTTTCTCCATGTTTTCCCCTGGCGCCAAGGAAGGGATGTGCAACACCAATGGTGGTGCTGTGCATGCTGTTGTGCACAGCACGCCAGGCGTCTGCCCCACCTCCACCCCCCATTGCAGTGTCAGCGTGCCAACCCCCAGCCACAGGTAGGGGCCAAGGTAACACTAGCCACTGATCCCCTCCCTCCCTGGATGGGGAGAGCAGTTGTTGGGATGTTCAACCCTCCTCACCCCATCCAACTCTCCAGCTCCCGAGGTTGCTCCCACCCTCGGGTCATTAGCACTGATGCTACCACTGCACTGGTGGGCTGACCTGCTTTCTTTATTTTTAAAAGAGGAACAAGACATGAATACCCATTGTCACTGCTTTTATTTAATCTTGCCCTAAACATCTTGGTATTGAACATAAATAACAGTGATGGAGTGGAGGGAATTAAAATGAAGAAATCCACACATAAATGCTCTCTTCATGCAGATGCCATACTCTTATCTTTGTGTAATCCTGTTACATCAACAAGAAATGTATTAAATATTATAAGTGAATATAGTGATTTCTTTGGATATACACTAAACATAGACTAAATGTACTATTTATCCCTAAATGGAGGAACACCCAAAACAAAATAACAGATTTATGAATATCATGGTCTAATGAGTATATAAATTACTTAGGTATATACATTTACAAGGACATTGCAACAAAAACAAATCTACTATTCAAAACCAGGCAAACTTAAAAAAATAAGTTAGAAAAGATTTAGACAAATGGAGCAAGTTGACATTAGAAATGTGGGGAAGAACGGAATCCATAAAAATGATTGTATTACCAAGAGTGCTTCAAGTTTTTAATATAATGCATACATTTATACATAAAAATCAGTTTATGGGAATTCAAAGTACAATCAATAAATATACTGTATCTGGTTTCACCAAAAAAAAAAGACAATCCTATTATAAGCTGACAGCAACTGGTATATTGGGTCAGACATCTCGGACCACATTCTTACCAACGTATTTGGATCAAAATAAAATCTGATCTAATGGAAAAAATAATTATTAAGTTTTGGTTCTTAATACCTCATACAAAATTAGAAATAGCATTCTTTCAGAATCTTTACAATTTATATCCCAGCTCTCGCAGATACTGTACTAGGAACAGAAATGAGAAAATCCATTCACCAACCTTTATGGGGGAATTCAACATAATAGAAAAGCAAAAGCACTAAGGGCCAGATATTCAAAACTTTGCCCCAGGGCTAAATTAGCACTACCTCGTATGCTAAATTAACCCAGAACCAATAGCACACTATATTCAAAAGGGATAGCCCCAGTGCTAAACCTGCTGAATATAGCATGCTAAGGAAGCTGGGCAAACTGGGTTGGGAGTGCAGTGCAAAAATAGTCAAGGAAAAAGACAGCTCTGCATACAGCACCCAGGGTAGTGCAAACCGCAACAGCATCCCAGTGCACAGCGACATGAAGGAAGGTAAAGGTAAACTATGTGGCCAATGTGTGTGCTTACAAAAGAGTGGATTCATTAAAGCTGCAAGCAACAGTGCATGTGAAATTCTGTAGAATTGTACCATGTTTCCAAATCATTTGTGTGGCACAGACACATTTGCACAGGTTTTGCACTGAGCTAAAACGTTTGTCCAGTGCTATCACAATTACCTGGAGCAAAATTTTGCTATATTCAAAAGTGACATGCAAATGAGCCTACTTAGGCAGTCTGTGGGTAAACACAGGGATCGACAAATTTCAAAATGGCATGCTAGTCCTGGACAACTGGTCTGGTCAAAAATGGTAGTCCCAGAGTTCCGAGTGGTAGTCCAATATGCTTATATGAAAATTTTAACCAAACATCTGTAGAAATAAATTACATGGTGTGTCTGGGGTTGTACTATTGTATTAGGATGGATGTAGATGTAGAAGAACTGTGTAAATCGGAAAAACAATATTGGTGACTGACTCTCCATCCAATTCCTTTCTTTTCTGAATATTATCTGGCAGGTCCAGGGTGGGACGGTGTACTGTGTGTAGGGGCACTGCACTGCACTCAGATTTTGGGATGCTAAAAGAGGACACCTAGTTCCCCGATGAGCCCTGGTGCCAGACCCTGAGTAAACAGGTTTAAAATCTCCACTTCCTTCACAGCTCATATACAAGGGGAGGTCCTAGGTACGGTAGGAGAAAAGACAGAGTAAAAAAAATTATAAAAAATAATAATAATAATACAACAGGATATTGAATTGAAGGTACATGAAGAATATTTGGCAGCTGGAAAAGAGGACATGTGCTTGTAAAAGAGGACATCTGGTGGTGACCCTAACTAACCATGTGTGCAGGCTGAAGTGTTTCAGAAGAGATTGGATAATTGTAGTGAAATGAAGCCAAGGCCATCAATCAACAAGCCATTCTGTGAATATAGCATGACTGTCATCAAGGGGTAGACTGACTAGAGATTGGGAAGACAGGAAGATGATGATGGAGCACTACTAGGATTGCTACTGGATCATCATCACTCATCAGAGAGAAGAAACGGAAGCAGCAGTGGCACCACCAGCGGTAGATGTGGCAGCAGTAACAGCAGCATGCCCATGAACATGTCTAGTTCCTGGACCACAGAGCAGCCAGTGGTTAATTGCAGGATCAGGATTAAATTCATGCAGTTCAGGACCTTCTACCGCTATCTGCAGGAGAGACTGTAGTGTGTCATCAGAAGCCGTGTCCGTATTTTTGTTTTGATAAGGTTCTGAATAGAAAAACTCTTTCACACTTAGCAGTTGAGACACTCATAGTTATTAGTATTTCGACTAAGTCAAGAATAATGTGCCCAATCTGTGGTGGTTTTCTTTTTAGTAATTTTGTGTAGACCTGCAATACGGCTTGTCAGCTGAAGATTTAAGCAGCATTTTAAATGCAGCATACTCAGACTTTATGTGTTCTTGCTGCTCTTCTGTGAAAAATCAAAGTATTCAACCAGGTTTGCCAGTTCACAGGTCCCAAACACCGCTAGTTGGTCTCTCGGCAGATCAAACTGCTTGAAATCTAAACAGCTGAACCATTTGAGAGGCACCTCTGAGAAATTTTTAAACCTCTTGTCTATGTACGTTATCGCTGCATCTATTAAATTCTGCAATTGTGTATCTCTTACAAAACTGACTTCTGGGCAGTTGCCTCTGAATGGGAAAGGAACAGTCCTCTCCTCCTCCTCCTCCTCCCCTCCCCTCTTTGACACAACATACTCAATCCATTTCTGTTCAGGTTTGTAATGGCTAAGGAAAGTTGCCATGTATTTCCCTGGTGATGTTTTCAGCTCCGTAAGCTGGAGTAGGCAGGTCTCAACAAGTTGTGGAACTTCCAGTATTACTATGTCATCTCTTTGAAACTGGAGTGACAGGTTTTTTAGTATTGGCAGGAAGTCTTGTAGTATATATAGGGATTTTACAAACAGTACACTCTGTACTTCCTTTAAGAGGGCCTTTGTTCTAGAACCTTCATCACCAGCAGCAGAAGATGCATGTTCTAGGTGTTGAGCAACACTGGGTAGGTTAATCTGAACTGCATGAACTGACCGTGACCTACTGGCAAGCCATCTCACTTGTTTTATAGCACTAAAGTGAGCAAGATCAGTATCCATGACATTAGTAATTTCTTTTAGTTCTCTCATTTTTTTGGGACTGTAATGATAAAACTTAAATATTCCCTTGAGAGTACTTTCAAGCTTTGACACAAATGTATTTTTTACCACATCAAGAACTGCCAGCTCTAACTTATGGGCAACACAGTGCATTGCAATTATTTGAGGACAGTGTTCCCGTAACTTTGCTATGGTTCCTCCTCTTTCGCCCATCATGACACTGGCCCCATCAAAATTTGCTGAAACAAGGAATGGCCCTGGATTGTGAACATTTTGTAGGTTACTTAGGGGAAGATTTACTGACTCAAGCGCAGTTGTTATTGCGTGAAATACACCTTCTGCATGTGCATGTTCCAGTGGCACAGCTTGGATAAGCACTGTACGCACCTGTTTTGAGTTTGGGTCAACAAACCGTATGAAAACATTTTCCCACTCAGTTATATTAGAATCTGTACTACCGTAAGCAAGAACTGTCACATATTTAACATCAGTAAGAGTCTGCATCTGGGTTTGGGATATAACTGCTGATATAGCACCACAGAGTCCCTGGCTCGTTTATCATTGGTATAATTAGAACAAAGCGTTATCCCATTTCTTTCCCAGTTCACAGAGCCACTCCATGTCCGAGAAGGGCACAGAATTTTTGGCAATGGAATATGCTGTGTTGAACAGGCGTTGCATCTTGACCTTAGTGCCCTGATCCAACTGCGTAAATGCTTGATACAGTGGGGACTCAGTGATATCAAAATGTACCGCACGCTGACCACTGTCCGCAATATGTTGATTCATACACAGCAAATGTGGATTGGACTTGTCATGAGCACGAAGTGACTCAATTCAAAAATTATTTGAGCCAGTGGCAAAAACATTAGGTTTCTTTGAAAAGGCTGGTACTGCAATGGTTGGATATTTTTCGCACACAGTGCAATACATCAGTTCTTTTTTTTCATCATATCTCAGCCAGTTATAAATGGTTAACCAATGCCTCTGAAACAATCTGGCCCTTTTCTCCTGATCGTATTTCTTATCTTTATTTGGCCTCTCTGGCCTCTCTGGCCTCTCATCCTGCTCATGGAGCACTAAAGTACATTTTTTAGGGAGTGGATATAAACTTTCAGTTAAGCCTTCACTGCTTAATTCAACACACTGATGATCAGCAGTTATATCTCCTGACACAGATATAGGCTCATTGTCATTGTTATTACTCTTATCTGCACTAGACACACTGACAGAGGTGGATTGTGTTTCTGTTTCAGGTGGTGTATTGCTGCTGATGGAGTCTGTTACTCGTGAGGCTACTGACCAGAGAGAAAAAAGAGTCTGCTGTTTACTACTCCTACTCCTGTTCTGCATATTGTGGTGGCACTTATTTTCTTCCCCCAATGATAATAAAATATATTTTATTAATTAGGTGTGTCTGTGTGAGTTTCTTTGGGTGGACTGGGTGGCTGGCAGACAGTGATGACACTGGGCGGGAGCCAGAAGGATGAGGTGCTTATTTGCCTGGCCTTTTCAACAAGTAAAGGAGATGGATCTTTATTTACAAATGTCTGAAACTTTCAGAGTTATGATTGTGCAGACTAAGGCAAGTCACTTATCCAATTTGGCAGGGCAGGCAGTGGCACACAGAACACTCAGAAGAAGTCACTGGACAAAGGCAGTGGAAGAAGCTGGAAGGGAATGGGACTGGGTCTATACTAATAGGAAAAGCCCAGGTTACACAGGGTTGGACTCTGACCTGGTCCTGTTACTTACTAGTAATAACATGGACATGCACACAGCATGTAGATAACTCCCTAAGGCAGGCTGTGCCTATTATTGATTTTAGTTTTGTTTTTTTACAATAATTCACTAGTTGACTGACTCACACACTCATCACACACAGTTTAGGGCAGCTACAAATACAAACTAAGGTCAAGTTCAAATACAGTAGTAGTATACTCTTTTACAACAATTAGTGCAGTTTTGTAAGTACTGCTCTACTTCTCCTTCACCAGCTACTGTGCAGTTATTACAGTTTTTACTTTTTTATTTATTTGGGCAACTACTTAGCAAGTCCTCCCTCCCTCCCTTCCCTTACCACTGACTCCACAGCCTGGCCCTCAAGAATTTAGCACCAGACAGGAGCAAACCCAGCCAGACAGACAGACAGACTGTGTGCAGACTGCAGAGCAAAGTAAAAAAAAGTTGCAGCAGTTAAGTACACAGGAGCTGCCTTCTCTCTCTAGTCTATGAACTTCTTCTACCACCTTACAATCAATGCACTGTGTTTCCTTGGATCTCACACTGCACTGCAGCACACACTCCCTGTTTATTTTAGGTACTGTATACCCCTGATTTCCTCTCAATAATTAATGCTCCTTGTGTGGTCCCTTCTTAGGTCCACCCTTCAGTTAAGTTGTGTTAAATACTGGAACAAATGCACAGCACAATGGCACAGTCGTTTTTTTTTGTTCTGAACACTCATCAACAATAACAGTTGAAACTAAATAAGAATGGAGTGGTTTCCACTTTCTACAGCATTCTCCTTCTCCTCTCAGGCTCTCCAGTCTCTATTTTTTGTTTCTGTGGGCAATAGCATGAGCTAACAAACTGCTTCCCCAATCCCCAACCCCTCCTCTGCCACAGCGCGCCCACTGACCTGCGATCTCACACCAAGTGAAGCAACCTCCCTCACTAACTCAAAGTCCCTGGCTTTTTATTTTATTTTAAACAAAATGCTGAGGCCAAGTACAAGTACAACAGTGCACACTGCACTTCAAGTCTCCTCTCTCTCTCTCCAGTCTCCACAATAAAAACAACGACTTGTTAACTGCTCTCTCTGGGAACAGCACGCATGTCCTTTCTCTGTGAAAATGAGAAAGAGAGTGTGTGTGTCCCCAGATCGCTCCTGCCAAGTCTCTGTGACAGCCAAGCTTCAACCAATGTCGTCTTACCCTTCCATGACCTCCTTCCATTTGCTGCCACATGCAGTCTCTCGGCTCCTCCTCTGTGTTCACTCTTTGCTGCTCCTGTCTTGGCACCCGGGGCACTGACTGCTCCTACGCGCCATGCGCTGATTGCGCTCCCCGAGCCTCCTGTACTGTTTCTGCCCCCCCCACTCATAGCACGTGAGTGCTGCTCCGAGGGTCAGATGACCCAGAGTACTCCCTCCGGTATCGCGCAACAAGCACACCCAGTGGCAAAAGGTGGTAATTGCAGGCAAATTAGGCAATTTTTTTTTTAAATGCTTGTCCACGGACAACTGGCTATTTGATGCAGCGCTTGTCCCTGGCTGGAAAGTAATAGCCCGGGATGTCGGGCTATCGTATTTGTCGAACCCTGGGCAAACATCCAGATTAGTATCTCATTATGTCCTGATTTGCATGCAGTTTGCCCAGCACTATCGCAGGGTCCCATAGCACCACCTGTAGGTCAATCTGGAAGTACAGGGGCTGGCTGGGTCTGCCCATAGCTCCACCTGTAGATCAGTCTGGAAGTGTATGGTGGTAGTTGCAGGCTGCATTTGTACAGAACTGCATAGAATATTGTGTCCCAGGTTACTATACAGCACAGACACAGGTGGTAGAGCTGCATGCAATAGTCACACTGTAGCCCTGCTACAGTGCACAGCAGACACTACAGTAACAAGGGGGCCAGTAGTGTGAGGGATATAGCAAAGCTGATGGTGTGTAGGGCATCAATGACTGCTGCACTTTGCACAGTGACAGGCCCATCTTTCAGGTGTGTACTGACAGTGGACATTACTGTTATGCTGTTGTGCGACCCACAGACACTGCACCTCTTGGCATAGGACACACACAGTGACATATCCATGGCTGGCTGTGTGTGCTGTGGTGTCTGTATAAATGTGCAGTATGTGGCTGGGGGGGCACATACCATTAGACAGGTACACTGGTGTTGGGATATTCCCTGTACTGGACCACTTCCCTGTGTGGAATGTCCTAGCCTTGTGGCAGCACCCAGTATGTAGTGCAGCCTGGCCACCTGTACACCCTCTCCTCAACATCTTCCATGCCACCAGTGACATGTCTGTGCTGGATTCAGTTGGTATCCACCAAAGGGTGGTCTGCAGGTGTGTGCTGTATGGACATTCTGCTGTGGTGTCCACTGGACACCAGGTCACCATTTAATGCCTGGCATGGCTGGGACCAGTGGCAGATGATGGCAACATAGCAGGTGCCATCCATGTGCAGCATGTTTCTTCTATTTTAATATTTACTGGTTAGGGTTAAATAAACCACCACTGGCAGACCCTCGTAAACTCCAAATTCACACTTGTGAATTACACAGTTCCATAAACAATGGCTCTATGCTGCACAAAGTTGCGCAAAGCCATGCAAAGCTGTGCAAAGTCACAAAATTGTGCAAAGCTGGTTTGCCCAGACTTAAGACTACCTTTTCCTGGGTGGTAATTTGTATTGTGCAAAGTGTCACGCGAAGTCACACAAAAACACTTTGTGTGACGCTAATGCACTGAATATAGCACTGCGCCTGTATTCATGTACTCACCCCCTCTTATTGCCTCTCGCATACATAATACTTTTGCCCAGTGCTAATGCAGTTTGCCTGCACTATTTGGCCTTTTGAATATAGCGGACCTGTGCAAACCCACCGCAACCAAGCATAAACAGTTTGTGCCCAGTGCAAAGTTTTGAATATCTGACCCCTGTTGCTTTCCACTTTCTTGATGGCTTATCTGATTCATCTTCACTAATCTGACTGCATAATCTATGGTAATCAAATTCAGATATCTTTATATATTTAGATCTCTTTGAAATGCTTTGTTACTATGAAGAAAAGAGTCGCTTGTTTCATTTGTGTATAATTTCTTGTGGAATTTTACAAATATGCTATTTATTTTATTTGGTTCAGTTACAATCATATAATTTTCTTTTAAGGCAGTTACCATCTTTTTTTCAGTATCTTGTTTTAATCTCAGAGCTAGCAGTTTTTGTGATTTAAGACCTGTGGACACATAGTTGAATTTTAATTTCCTTGTATCAAAATCTGCTTCCTTTCTAAGAAGTTAGTTAAAATTGATATTGTGTTTAACCCATTTTTCCAGGTGTATTCTGAGTTACTGGTTTCTAATTATTTGTGTATGACATTAAGCTTGGCCAATAACCTATCATTTCTCTCAACAACTCTCTTTTGTATCTTTTGAGGCTATGCTTATTAGGTACCCCGTTGCAAAGCCTTTGAAGCTACCCATATTGTGGCTTGTTTTGTGTCTTCTTGTTTGTTTAAAATAAAAAAAAAAAAACTTAAAATGCTTTTTTCTATTAAATCTAGGTTTCAATTTTCACCAAGATGTTTTAGAGTGGTTAATGTTCCAGAGCATTTTTGTTGATACTGGCGTGTGGTCTTAAACTACAATGGAATATATATCTGTTTTAATTATGTCCTGAATATACATAATTGGGATGCAAATTTGGTACAGTCTAGACCCAGATTTATGAACATGCAACCAATAAGAATATTATTTTCTGCTTGGATTTAGTATCCTGCATGAATCAACAACATTCAAATTATTTGTCAAATTATTAAGATTATTAAGATTCTTATCAGATTTAGATAACATGTATCTGGAACTGGTTTTATCTAAGTCTGGGTAGATTACACAGTTTGTATCTCCTGCAAGTATGATTCTACTGTCTAAAAAGTGTAGTATTTTATCCCTGATAGTTGAGAAAATGTGGTGTGTTCCAGAGTTTTGGACCATAAACACAAATCAAAATCATTCTTATTGTATCAAGAAGTCCATGTAATTAAGCAATAAGGTATGACTAGGGATTCTTTTAATGTTCTAGTTATTCACCCCCTGGGGGCATAATGTGGCATGAGATGCAGCCGAGTGCCATATTGCCCCCAGGGGGTGATTAACTTGAACATTAACATAACCTCTGGGACTACCTTATTGCTATTATGGGTTCTGCCCATATATTGCTGGGTTCAATCTTTCTTGCAGTTTTCAAATTACATGCTGTATTTATTTTAGTTATTCTAAACCATTGACATCAAACAGTCCCTCCACCAAAGGTTTACATTAGTCATGTAATAAGAAATAAACAGGGACAAACTGTAACAAATTGGATAGAACTGATTACAGTAGGACCCCGATCTAATGAACCTCAATATACCGGAATGCCCAATCTAAAGAACTCGACCTGTGTCTCCTTGTATACTACAGTATTGTGTATAGCTATAGCACTATCTTTCCAGTCAAGCGTGGTGTTAGATCAGGGTCCTACTATAACTATAACACCATCAGGTTACACAGGTAAATGTGCTTGCTGTCACTGAGCTGAACTTTACTGCACAAGCCAAAGCCTTACAACACTCCTGCTCTCACGGCTACCGAAACATTTACAGTGTCAGCTTTGGTATGCTCCTAGCTTAGTAACTCACACTACCAAGGATGCATCCAGGGTGAAAAAAAAAAACAGATAGTGCAGAGGAATTTACCATGAACTCCAGTGCTGTGGAGGTGCAGTAACAACAGGATGCTACTCTGACAATGCAAACCAGAAAAAAAATGAAAACACACTCATGGAGACTCGTCAACACTTCTGAGATTTAGTAAACCAAAATGCCTTATTAGTAAAATTACACAGTCAAAAGTGTGGATGCAGAAGTTTAATGCACAAAAGTGCTCGCTGATGCAATTGGGGAGGAGGAATAGGAGGGAAGCTTACTCCCTTGGGGGGATGATTAAGGAGAAGGAAATGGAAACGGACCTGGGGATCATGGTATTGCGTGACCTCAAGGTGGGCAGCCAGTGTAGCAGGGTGGTGGGAAAGGCAAATGGAATGTTGGCCTGCATTGCAAGGGGTTTAAATAGCAGAAAGAGGGAGGTGCTAATGCCGTTATACAGCACCATGGTCAGGCCGCATCTGGAGTATGGGGTGCAGTTCTGGAGGCCTCACCCAAGAAGAGATGTTGAGTTGATGGAAAGGGTACAGAGAAGGGCAACCAAAATGGTATGAGGGATTCAAGATGTACCCTATGAAAGAAGATTGAGAGGGCTGAATTTGTACCCTCTGGAGACTGAGGGGGGGGGCATGATTGAGACCTTTAAGTATCTGAAGGGAATAAATATAGTGGAGGGTGATAGCTTGTTCAAATTGAAGAAGGGAGCAAAGAAGAGGAAACATAGCCTCAGACTGGAAGGTGGGCAATACAGAGGTAATGTCAGGGGGCAGTTTTCCATGGAGAGGGCAGTGGAGGCCTGGAACAAGCTGCCGGAGAAGGTTGTGGCAGCTGAAATGGTGGAGTGGTTCAAGAGGGTTTTGGATAGATTTAAGGGTTGGGAAAAGAGGGTGGAAGCATAACAGAAGGGCTGAGGTAGGGTGTTGGGCAGACTAGATGGGCCATGGGGCCTATCTCTGCCATCACATTTCTATGTATCTGTGTATCTGTGTAGAACAAGCTGCTGACCACTGCTGCTGCTGCTTTGATTTATTAAATCTCAGAAGTGTGTTGGAAAGTCTCTGTGAGTGTGATTTACCTTTTCTTTCTGGTTCCACTGTCATGCTGGCAGCCTGTTCTTACTATACCAGACCAGCACCAGAGTTTGCAGTCTCTCTAATAAAAAAAAAATACAGAAGGAGACGGTAAAGTACAGTACAGTACAAAAAAAATACATTGAATTCAACACATCTGCTCTGTCATTCCTATATTGATTTACTCTGCCTGTCCAGAGCTTTTGAGTTGCTGGTGTGCATTGCTGTCTAGGGAGATGCGTGAGCAGCTAGGAAGGAATTTGGGAGAGCCATCTGATTGCACTGGTGGAGGTCTGAAACATTCATTGATAGAGAGAAAATAGCTGTTCTCAGTGCTGTGGTTTCATTTCTGGTCCTGCATCCTGCTTCCAGTTTTGGTAGGTACTTGACTTTTTAAATCTTTCATGGATCTGGCTATGAAATGGAATATAGTACTATAAAATATATGTAATGTATAGACCAGTGAATAAAAAACAGAGCCACACAAACTGCAGCAAACAGAAGCCACCCCCAGGTTTGCAAGATCGTTTTTTTTTTCTTTATTGATTCCGAGTGCTGCTGATTAGTGTAGTCACTTGGTCACTAAGGCACAGAAGAGAACTAGCATTGCTTGTCATTTAAAGATTAGACTTGAAACGGTGCTGGATGCCAGTGAGAACCCCATCGCATAGTCACAGACAACTTACAGGGCAGGGAGAGGCACATATCATCAGACCTTGTCTGAGATGTTGTTTTTAAAAACTGCTGGAAGTGTTACATTTATTGCTTTACTTGACAATATTTCTGTGGTTCAATGTACTGTATGTGTTCGGGCAAGACATATCTAGATAATTTTTTTGTTTTTCTGATTACACAATTTCACTGTCAGTTTTGAACAATTTCACTGTCACAGCAAATGATTTCTTATGTGTGGAAAGTAGTGCATTTACAAAAAAAAAGTAGACACAAATAGAATAGCTAGATCTCATTCAAACATTAACTGTATGGTTCACTGTTATGTTTATTTCAGATTTTGATTTTCACTGACTAAACAGGTCTATTGGTTAACATAAAGGCGGCTGAAAATTCTAAAAATAGAATTCTTTTTAAAAACTAGTCCCAGGCAAATTGATACTCTTGTAATTAGGCATGACAAGTACTTTAATAAGCAGATTAACAGAAGGCTCTCACAATGCTGACAACCAATTAAATTTCAGCATTCCTGAGACCCTTATAATAATATTAAATAATGCCCCCTTGGATCTTCAGTAGAGGTAACCAAAACAATTTTTTTTTCTGGATATTAGTATCAGTATTAATACACCTGCCTTTTTATTGTTATCTGCCACCCCACAGGAATATCCATCCCATTCCCTTTTCATTACATTTATGACTTTTAATTTTAAATTTGATTCTTGTACAAAAACCACATCTGCTTCTAATTTTTTAAGATGCCTTAGAACTTGGTATCTTTTTCTTTTTTCACTTCAATCTCTGATGTTCTGGGTAATAAATGTAATTGTGCTACTCATAACTAATTACTTATTCTGTAGTTAAATGGTGCATTTTTACTTTCAAGATGAGGTTCTGCCTTCTTGGAGTCTTTTGCTATTTCCAGGTGGAAGAGTGAAGAGAAAAGAAAGAGTAGTGAATAGAATAAGTTAAAGCATTAAGTTGGAAAAAAGGTTTTAAAAATATTTTTTTTCTTCTATTGTTATTTATTTGTTTATTTATTTAAAAGATTAACCAGGAAGTACATACTAAGCTGAAAACAGCTTGTTTTCCAGATGTAACGGGGGGGTAGGAGAAAGTTAACAATAAAAAAAATAACAAAGTAAAATACATCAATATAGTTTTATAAGCAGAACCATAAATATCATAGACAGAATAGTAAATGAAGGCATCTAGAACATAACACACACTCTAATATACAGCATACAGAAAGGAAATATAGCAGAACAGTAGGAAGAGGGAAAGACTAGAGAATGGAAAAAAAGAGGGGGAAGTCACAAGCAGTTGCAGGTAGGATGACAAAAAGTCAGAAAGAAAAGACTAGAAGGAAGGAAAAGAGGCAGAATGAACGGGAAGGGGAAGGGGAAGGGAGGACAAAAGTTTTGGAAAGTGGTAAGAAAAAGCAGATTGGCCAACAATAGATTTTCCAGAAGAAAAAGAGAGAATTCAAAGTATTGTTGTGAAAAGGGTAGGAGGAAGAAGGAGGAGAGGAAAGAAGGGATTTGAGATAGGAAGAAAGAGTACCAAACCAGAATTTGGATAAAAAAAGAGACACAATGTTCAATAAAGTACCACTAGATTCCTACCCGCCTTCATACTATGCGCACACACACCCTTGCTCATTGCTTCTATGTGGAAAGAGTGCCCTCCATTTCCACTGGGAGTATAAAAAGTTAACAGTACCCAAATATTAGTCATGTCACTTACCTATTCTGTTTTCCTAATAATAATTAAAGATAGCATATCATTCAAGATTGTTCCAAGAGGGGCAGTAAATATATGAGATGCATTCTGCTATTACTAAACTGTAACAGTACAAACAGGATACAAACAGAAAAAAAAATAATTGTTTTGTGTACATATTAAAAATGCTTTATAACATTTCTTAAGTAGAATTAATTTATTTGAAAAGGAAGTACAGAATGTTTAAACTGCTGAAGATAGTATAGTATTGCAGGTCACTGGGGGTCAGCTGGAGGGAGGAGGAGGAGAAGGAGGATTGAAGATCCCAAGGACAGCTCTCCCCCTCCTCTAAGGAGTGGGAGATCAGTGGTCAGTGTTAGCCTGGCCCCTAGTGGGGGCTAGGAGCTGGCACACTGATGCTGCACAATGAGGGGCACAGGCAGGGCAGACACTCAGGGTGCCATGTATAGGAGTATATGTGACACCACCATTGGTGTTATTGCATGCCCTTCCTCTGCATTGGGGAGAAAAACAGGGGAAAATGCTGGTGACTGGGCGATGGTGGGTGCTCGCAGGTCCTGCCCCTGACTAGCTGGGCTCACCAGCCTGAATAGGATCCAGACATCAGTGGGGGTCTGGTCCTCCCCTTGCCAACCCCACCAGGGGTCGTAAGCCCTGAGGGGGAAGGCTGGTGACAAGTCCCGGTGGACGCCGGAGGGACGAGGCTTGGGTGCCCACCAGAATGTTGGCTAATTGGAAGAAAGAGTATAAAGAAATACAAAAAAAAAGATAGTATAGTATTGGAAAATCTAAGTTTATTGATTGTTATTTCTAATTTTTATTTTATAACATGCTAACCTGTGAAAATACTCAACAATCTACTGTGACTTGGACAAGGGAACAAAGAGAGAGTAAAGCTCCTTTTATTACACAATACTTTGTGGGAATAAAGAAGTTCAGAATCTTTCAGTATAAATAAAAAAAATTGATTACTTAAATAGCTTTAATTCCCTTCCTGTGAAAATGTATCTAATTACCACCACCACCCCCAACACTGCCACACCCATTTTTCTAAATCTCAGATAATTATCCTGTTTTAACTTTAAATGTAATGGGATGTAAGACAAAGTCATACTTATGTCTGAGGGTCCCACTGAGACAATACCTTTCCATTTAGAATGACTAAAACCTTTTTCAAGTACTGCCATTGTATCTGCTTGCTTATTCGATGAAAGTTTATGTGCATTATGTCCCTCCTTAATCTCCAGCATTCTATCACATGGCAATAGCTTACTGACTGACAGCTATTCGAAAAACTGATTCTCATATCTTGAGAAAACAAGATGGTGGGAATTGCCAGAGTTCTACCAGAGGACCCTAACATTAGTAGTTTTCAGCCCACAGGAAACTATACAGTTCTAAGAAAACTACGTATTAAAGATCTAAACAAAAAAATCACTAGCTGCTTTTTAGCTTGCCCGTATGTAACTGTGAACTGCATTACACTTCTCAGAGACTTCGTTCCATGTTACCACCCAGGTTTTGTGTTTTTTAAGCATTAATATTAACAAATGCACAGGGTCTTAGTCATACATTGTAAATTGTCATCTGAAAAATCCATCTAGCCACTTCTTTTACCATAACATATGGCTAGTTTGTGATGATTTACTAAGTGGACAGGAATACAGAGCACCAGTGCTCATCAAAAGATTATAAATAAGCTGTGAGGAATATATAATTTAGGTTACTCACCGATATGGGGCCAGATATTCAAAAGTTTGCGCTAAGCACAAGCCGTTTGTGCCATGATTGCACCACATTTACATCGGGCTGCCATATTTAATCAATCAATCAATCTTTATTTCACCAGGTGAAACACCATTGAGTAGGACTCATTTACAAGATGGACCTGGGAAGGTACACATAAAACAACTATAATACAACAATATGGTTTCGGCAAACATTACAGAGCAAAATAACAATACATAGTAATAAACAAAATATAAAATGGCAGGTAGTAACAAGCAATATGGAATCAACAGAACATGTAGTACCCTATATACAAATGCAATAAGTACAATATACAGTATACAATATTTATACAAAATATACAAAAAAGGGAAATTGTGAGTGACATAGAAGCAGTACAGCCAAGGGTTAGGAATGATCAAAGAACAATGTACAAAGTTTGCAGAGCTTCAGGGGAAGCAAGTACAGGATTCATTGAAAGAACGCAAAAACAGCATTTTAAAAGTGGAAAATTTGACAGGGATTGCTATCTTCAGGGGTTTTTTGGAGGTTATTCCATAAAACTGGAAGGGCATGACTTATGGCTGACCTACCAAAACGCCTTCTAACTCTGGGGATGGTAAGTGTAATCAATCAATCTTTATTTAACCAGGGGAAACACTTTTGAGCAAACTGGTTTGCAGGGAGGCCCTGGGAAGGCACATGAAAAAATACAGTATATAATACAGGTGTGAAAACATGGAACACAAAATACAGCATCATTCATGATAATAGCATGGACACAGCATGCACAAAAACAGGTCATAAACATAAGCATTATGGACTACATAAAAGTGTAATGTAGGATAGGCTTCTCAGGAGGTAGCTTCTGACAGAGCACACAGGTAGGCAGTCTGAAATATACTGTGACAGCTTACTGCAGATTGCTCTGTATGTCCAGGAGGCTGCATTTCTTTTTATACCTGAATCCGAGCAACTTCCAGACCCTTTTAGAGTATAGGAGCAATGATATGTGGCGTATGGCGCTCCAGTAATAAATCATACAGCACGGTGCTAGAGGATATCAAGTTTAAATAAAGCAGTGCTAAGACCATGACTATATAGGAAATCTGCATAGTCCAGCAGCGGAAGAAAGGTGGTTTGAACCAATCTAGTTTGAGCTTCCTGAGTAAGTAAGCGCTTAATGAGGAAAAATATACCAAGACTCTGTTTTAATTTTTTAGCAAGTTCCTCAACATGGTCAATGAAGGTCAGTTTATGGTCAATCCAAGAGCCTAGATATTTAAATTTATTCATGAACTAACCCAAAAATATAATAAGTTTGGAGCCATACCTGGCAGGCATGGATTTGAAGTTTTGACTAGAGGTGAAAAGAACATTGCCTTTGTTTTTTGGCATTTAATAAAAGTTTCAGGTGTGGAAGGTTTTGTAGCAAGCGATTAAAATCAAGTTGAAGGTCCTTGCAGGCAAGATTTGGGGAAGGTCTGTCGATGTAAAGAACGGTATAATCGGCGAAAAGATGAATGTTAGCAGATGCAATTCCTGAATTAATATTGTTAATATAAAGTGCAAACAATAGCGGGCTTAGAATAGACCCCTGTGACACACCACTCAGAGCAGTTTTAAGAGGGGAGCGGTGACCATCAGCCTTTACCTGCTGTTGGTGACCTGTAAAGGTAACTGGTGAACTATTTCAATGCAACAGAGTCCAGGCCAATGTTTTGAAGAATGAGGAGAAGCAGGTCATGGTCCACCATGTCAAAAGCCTTGCTAAAGTCAAGGAATAAGGCACATACATAATTTTTATCATCCAAGGCCTTTAACCAGTCATTAGAGACCTTTTCAAGAGCAAATGTAGTGCTGCAACCTGGTCTAAACCCTGACTGTACAGGGTTAAGCAGAATGCACGTTTCCAGGTGTTTCCTAAGTTGGGAACTGACTATTTGTTCAAGCAATTTGGAAAGTATGCTGAGAAGAGATATGGGTCTATAATTGTTTAGGTCACTTGGATCACCAAACTTAAACAATGAAATTTAGAAGACAAGATAGCTCTTACGCAACGTGATAACACCAACACTAAAAGATAATGTATGCATGGGGCAAAGTGAGGGGTGGGAACATGAATATGGGTGCAATGGTATATTCAGCACCACAGTGCTGCACAACATATGTTAGTGCTACAGTACATGTAGCATGGCACAATTTACTGCCTATAAAAACTTAGTCTTAACCCCAGGCAAAACAATGAGGGGGGCATGGACACAGCAGCAAGAGGCAACACGGCGGTCGGAAACAACAGTGTGATGGTGTACCTGATGGCAGCTGTCACTGAGGAGGAAGAGAGGGAAAAAGGCTATCCTGGGCCCTCTGTAGGCCAAGGAGGAGATATGCTGGGAAACAAAAACCCAGGGGAAGATTACGCAATGGGGGGTGAGATACTAACAACAACAAAAATTGAAAGGGACCTGGGAGTAATTATATCAGATGATCTAAAGATGGGAAAGCAATGTGAGAAGGCAGTAAGGAGGGCTGAGGGGATACTGGGATGCATAGGGAGCGGCATCACCAGTAAAAAACAGGATGTTGTTATCCCTCTGTACAGACAGTTGGTGAGACCCCATCTGGAGTACTGCATGCAGTTCTGGAGACCCTATCTCCGCAAAGACATAGACAGAGTGGAGGCTGTTCAGAGGAGGCCAACCAAAATGGTGCAGGGTCTACACCAGAAGACATATGAAGAGAGACTAAAGCAGATTAATATGTATTCCCTCAAGGAAAGGAATGAGAGGGGGGACATGATAGAAACTTTCAAGTACCTGAAGGGAATTAACAAAGTCCAATAGGGTAGCATATATCAGAAAAAGAGATGTGCAAGAACAAGGGGGCACAATTTGAAGATAGAGGGGGGACAGCTCAGAGGTAAAGTTAGAAAGTATTTTTTCACGGAGAGGGTTGTGGATGCATGGAACAGCCTTCCTGAGGAGGTCGTGGAGTCAAGAACAATGGGAGAATTCAAGAATGCATGGGAAAGACATAAGGTAATTCTGGTGAGAGTAGGATGAAGTAAGCTGTTGGTTGGCTAGGATCTGCAGTTTATCCATCAGGTAGGAAAATGGGAAGACTTGGTGGGCCAAGTGGTCCTTATCTGCTGTCAAATTCTATGTTTCTATGTATGCTGCGAACAGAATGTACCGGCCCCAAGTGTCCTTTGAGGCACTCACAGAGGACCACCTTGTGGGCTGGTACAGACTTAGTAGAGCCCTGCTGAGGCAGCTCTGTGAGCTCCTGCATGAGCAGCTGCAGCCTACCACCCAGCTCAGCCATGCCATGCCATGACAGTCGAGCAAAAGGTGACAACTGCAATGTGCTTCTTAAACGCTGGGTCCTTCCAGACAATGGTTGGGGATACCATCAGCATGTCACAATCTGCTATGTCGTGCCTCCTGTCCCAGTTCCTAGATGACCTGCTGCCACAGTCTGGTGAATTCATTGTATTCCCCATCATGACAGTGAAGCACAGAGTAACAATGCAGCAATTCTATCAGGTTTTGCACCTATCAGCAGTACTCTGTGCCATTGATTGCACCCATGTTGCCATCCGGGCACCCCCTGGTGAAGTGGGAGACACCTTCCTCAACAGGAAGGGTTACCACTCCATCAATTGCCAGGTGGTATGTGATGCAGCTGGGCACATCTTCAGTGTCCTAGCACAGTACCCCAGCAGTTCCCACGACACCTCCATCTGGCACCAGTCTTAGCTGTGCCAGCCATTTGAAGGTGACCAAATACCCAGTGGCCATCTTGTCAGTGAGTACCTGCAGCAGGCACAATCATAATACCCCCAATGGCAGGACAGTTCCATAATACAGAACACAAAGGAGGAAGAGATGAGATGGTGGGGAGGTAAGGATGTACAGGCACATAGGATGACCAAAACAGTAGGGGCTGCAAACTGGACAGGGTGAGTGACACAGTATACACCTGCTAACATGCATTGTTTTCCACAGGGGACAGTGCCTATCCCTTGTGATCTTGGCTCCTAACCCCAGTCTTTCATCCAGCAAATGTGGCCTAGGAGACATACAAAGAGGCACACATTGTAACATGGAACATCACTGAGCATGTCATTAGCATGCTCAAAATGAGATTCAGATGAGCCAGCCCGGTGGCTCTGAGGGTTGAGGTGCTGGATGCCACACCTTGCACCATGCTGGTGACCTGTGTTCAGAAGCAAGCTCGGGCTGCTGGGGGACAGCCAGGGAGAAGAGGACTGAGCATCTGGAGGACAGCTCTTTTTTCTTGGGGAGGGTGGGCTCATGGTTCCGCCACAGCAGTGACCCCAGTGGAGACCGGGGGCACCGAAGCTGGGATCGCACATGCGAGTGAAGGAGGCGACCTTGAATGCTCACGAGAGGGGTGTGAGGGCATGCCCAACTCATGCTGAGTGTCATTGCGTGTCCGCGCCTCTGCAGGGGTCACATCACAAGCCAGCACAAAGGAAAAACCCTCACTCCTGAAGAGGTGGCGGCACGTCAGCCCCACACCCGCTGCAGGATCCCACCCACCCCAGGTCCCAATATCCTCCAGGCCTGCACCTCACCACCATACCAGATATGATGGGCGCCTAGCTAGGAGTGGGCAGCCCGCCTCTGGGGGGCACAAGCCAGACATATGTGAAGGTTGCAGCCGCATTGTTGCCTGTGTACCTGGCACTGTGGCACTGGACCCTCCCTGCAGGTGGCCATGGTGCCTACTGTGTGACTGGGCCAGCACTGTTGCTGACCACTGCTACCCATGTCAATAACAGCTGCCAGTGTGGGTGAACAATTGCCCATGAGTGACAGATAGCTGCTGGTCAGGTTCCCTCTGCTCACCGCGGTGTGACCATGTGCCCCACGGGTCATGTGACATTAGGCCATGCTGTGTCCATTGGTCAGCTGGCACACATATCCATCACAGTAATGGGCACTGTAGTGGCACTGTCTGTGTGGGATGTGCTTGCCACAGCCATGCCGCCATATCTCCTATGTACTATGGTCATACAGTCACACAGGACTTATGGGCAATCACTGGGCCAAAGATTTATGTGATAACAGTGATCACAGAATAGCAATTACCATTAGGGCAAATGCACATCACTGAAAAAATATTTTGGCAATGTAGTCCCAAGCGCATATCAAAAGGGCACTGGGGACTTACGATTTAAATGTTATTGCAGGGGACTGTGCCCCCAACACCCCCCTACTGAAGGATTCTCAACTCCAGGGGGGTGAATGTCGGGGGGGGGCAAAACCAAAAAAAATTTCAGGCCGGGTGCAACAAAAGGTACCTGCACCCAGCCCCAAACCTGGCACCCTGTGCAGCTCAGCCCTGTACCCACCCACCATGCCATGGGAGCAGCTTGGAAGCTCGCTGCAGCACCACCCCTTACAATACTTCCCACTTCTCCTGCCCCCCCTGCGCATGTTTACATGTAGCGACAGGATGTCACTATATTCACGCACACCCCTCCATCCGGTCGCCCTCCCTCCCTAGTTGCTGCAATGAAAGGCACCGCAATTGAGTCACCATTTCGGTAGGCACCCAGTCATAGTCGCACAATTCATGGGATTCCCTGGGCCAACACCAGTACATATTAACAGTGTGGCATGGTCCATTGGTGGGGGCACAGGTGGGTCACAGGTGTGGCCCAGCCTTGCAATGTGTTGGGGGTGTACTGTCAGGTGTGCTTTTTGGTTGTCTGTCACCTGCATGACATCTGTTCTGATTGCATACAGGTGTGTACAAGTCTGTCCCACTGATGTCTGTGCATTGCTTCTCCAGTTGACATCAGATGGTCTAGTATGTGCGCTGTACATGGAGTCCCATGGTACATTGTACCTACATTGCACATTCATTTATTAATTGATCGAGTGATTGAAGTCTTGGAATTACAACCCTTTGAGTAAAAAACTCTTTTGCAAAGGCTCCACATCAGATTTACAAACAGACAGGTTACAAAAAAGTTACAGGAGATTAATACAATACATTTGCTGATACAAATGAGGAATTAAATCAGGGCAAGGCTATGGGTATAATCAAGGCCCCTGGAATTCTGCTGTTCTGCAGTTGCGGAATTTGCCACAGAATTTGCATCATGCCGCAGAATATATATAGTGCCGCAGAATTAATTGTTTTTGGTGAATTTTCATATAAATATACTGTTTTTCCATAGTGCCAGGCTTTCTTTCCCACCTTGTTTATCCTGAAGCCCCTCCTCTATGCTCAGCATATGATGTCATCGATGATGCCACATCATATTTAGCCAATGGCAGGACTGCATTCTGCCAGAGAAATGAATAAATCATGCAGCAGAAATCAGAAAATGTTGCCGCAGAAATCAAGGAGCCCTGCCGCAGAAATCAGAAAATTCTGCCACAGAACACCAGGGGCCCTGGGTATAATCAAAGAAGAGGAAGCTATTAACGATAGAAACAGGACTCATCAACCAGGAAATGAGTTCACTGACACAAGGTAAACCATTAGGCAACCAGAAAATAAAGATAGGGACACTCAAGGGAACTACATCAGTTACAACAAACAGAAGTAATGATGGTAAAAGTTGTGAGGCTAACAAGGTACAGAATCAAGCTGATACCACCTCAAGAAGATTACAAACCAGGGAAGAATTACAACCAACCCAACACATTAGAGATGTTGTCGTAATAGCCAATTCTATACTGAAATATGCAAATACTATTATATGCAGTGGTAAGAAAAGCACCACTAGCATCTGTAGTCTGTCAGTAGCAGGGGTAAGAGATGTGCTGAAGGGGCTAAAGGGCCATTTGAGTAATACATCAGAACCCTTGGTGGTGCTGCACTTAGGCACTAATGATATTGGAAAACGGAACATTAGTGAGGTGCATAGTGCCTTTCAACAAATTGCCACAAAAATAACAATCAGAAAAGAGGAACTAATCATTTCTGGCATTTTACCAGTTCCTAGAGCTGGCAGAGGGGCAAGGAATCATGACATAAGAAAACTAAATAAATGGTTGAAGGACTGGTGTCAAAATGAGGGTTACATCTATGTGGATAATTGGGAGTCCTTCAATGGAAAGCAGCATGTGTACAGATTTGATGGGCTACATTTAAATTAAGCTGGAACTAGAGTGCTGGCTCAAAGAATAAACATCAAAATACTGAATACTTTAAACTCCATGGGGGGGGATTTGAAATGGAGACATGGGCCTGTTGGATAAGCTGAGAGAAATGGGGGTGGAGAACCAATCAGATGGATAAGCAATTGGCTCCGGGACCGGACCCAGAGGGCCATAGTTGGTGGGATAGTCTCATCCCCAAGGAGGATCATTAGTGGGGTCCCACAGGGATCAATCTTTGAGCCCCTCCTGTTGAAGGCCTACATCTCTGACATAAGGACAGGTATCAGGAGTGAGATGAGTCTCTTTGCAGATGACTCAAAACTGGGGGCGGTGTTGGATGGGGAGGAGGGAAGGGTGGCCCTACAGGGGAATCTGGAGGCTCTGGAAAGATGGTCTAGAAAGTGGAAGCTGAGGTTCAATACAGGGAAATGCAAGATACTGCACCTGGGGGCCAGAAACCCGGGCCAAGTGTACACCCTGGGGACAGAAATGCTACAAGTCTCGATGGCTGAGAGGGACCTGGGGGTGGTGGTGGTGGATGTCAAGATTAACAACTCGGAGACTTGTAGGATGGCAGCAGCCAAGGCCAACAGGATGCTGGGATGCATCGCTAGAGATCACCTCAGAAGGAGGAAGTGATACTCCTCTGTATAACTAGCAGTGAGGCCGCTTTTCAGTACTGAGTGCAGTTTTGGAGGTCACTTAAAGAGGGACATTAAACTCCTGGAGAGGGTCCAGAGGAGGACAACCAAAATGATTTGGGGCTTGGGGGACAGGACCTATGAGGAGAGGCTCGAAGAGCTAAATATGTACACATTGGAAGAGAGAAGGGACCAGGGGGACATGATAGAGGTCTTCGGGTACATGAAGGGGGTAACTAGGGGAGGAACAGTCAGTGTGCTTCGAAGGAAGGAGAAGGGGTCCACTAGAAGGCATGGGTGGAAGCTGGAGGGGGGGAAGATTCAGGGGAGAAAGGAGGAGGTGCTACTTCACTGAGAGGGCAGTGGAGCCATGGAATGCTCTGCCTAGGGGGCTGGTGGAGGCAGAGACGGTGGAGGAGTTCAAGAGGGGGTGGGACAGGTACAGGGGAAGGGTTCTGGAAGCAAAATCCAATGCAGCGAGAATATCCGGAACTGGGAAGGGAGAAGCCAGAGAAGGCAAGGGGGGCAGCATGGTCAGCTCCCAGGGTGGGGGCTGACCAAACGAGCAGACATGAAAGACCGTTAGGCCTATTCTGCTGGCATTTTAGTATGTTAGTATAAGATATGAATGGCAAAGTAATAGCTGAATCAAGAGTACTTACTACTCAAGCAAGTCACCCATCAAAAGCACTTTTATTGAATGCATGGAGTTTAAGAAACAAAATGTGTATTTTAGAACATATCTTTCATGTTGAAGAGATAGACCTTTGTTGCATCACCAAGACATGGTGGGATGGTAATGACTGGGATAGAAAAATCCAGGACTTTCAACTTTTTTGTAATGATGGGGATGCAAGAAAGGGGGGAGGTTTGGCAATTTATATAAGACATGGAATAGAAGCAAGATTATTTGAAGATAATGAATAGAACATCATGAACAATTGTGGATGGAGACCATACCACAACAGATAAACAAAGACAAGTCATGGTGGGATTATGTTATAAGGCACCCACCATGACTATAGAAAATTGGACACGTTTTGTGGAGGCACTAAGGTTACAGTGCGAAAAGGGATCTATACTTCTGCTTGGGACTTCAACCTTCTGGGAATAAAATGGGAAACCAAAACATCTGCATTAACTATGGAAAAACACTTCTTGGATATGATTGAAGACTTAGGACATACTAACCTTGTTACTATTAAAACCAGGGCTAATAACATCCTGGACCTTGTAATAACCAACTTAGATGAGGTAGTATGTAACTGTATAGTTAGAGAACCCCTGCTGGGGTCAGACCACAATATGATGCAATTTGAATTGAACCTTAGCAGGGTGATGCAAATAGGGGTCACTACAGTAAAATGCTACAGTTAAGCCAACTACAGTAAAATCAGTGACTGCTTAAGGTCCTGGGAATGGAAAACCGAATATGCAGGAATGTCATTAAATAATAAATGGAACAGATAAAAGGAAATACTGCATAAATGTTCATATGACTTCATTCCAACTAGAAGGGAAATATAACAACAAAGGTAGGGGGCCCATTTGGTTTACAAAGGACATAAAAAAGGCCATTAAGCGAAAGAAATGGCCATACAGAATAGCCAGGCAAAGAGAAACTACCGAAGCACGGGCCAACTACAAAATAAGAGTTAAGGAGTGCAAAAAATAAACAAGAATACAAATTAGCTACCAAAAGAAAATAAGAAAGTTTTTTTTAATTACACTGGGGGGCTAAGGAATGAAAAAAGTGCAGGCTGATCCAATTAAGGTGGAAAACTCTTTAATATCAGACAGTAGTGACATAGCCAGTGAGCTGAATAAACATTTTATAGGGATGAACATGCCTGGAGATGACAATTACGCTACAGAAAATTGGCAAGCTGGACCGAGCAGCATTAGGATATCAGTCAAAGACATTACCAACAGGCTTTAGTCTTTTGACCCCAACAAATCAGAAGGGCCAGACAAATTACACCCTGCATTATTAAAGAACACAGCAGAGTATATAGCACCTCCTATAGCTGATATTTTCCAAGACTCCCTTGATACAAGCATAATAGTTGAAGACTGGAGTAGGTCACATGTGAAACCTATTTTCAAAAAAAGGGACAGTGGACAAGTGGGAAACTATAGACTGGTTAGTATTACACCTATATTATGTAAGATGCTGGAAAATATAATAAAAGAGATACTAAGTGAATAGTTATAAGAAGCTGGACATTTAGATCCATACCAGCATGGGTTAATGGAGGGAAGGTCATGCCTTACAGGCTGAACAGTTTTTTGAGCCTGTGAGTAGGGCTATGGACCAGGAGATACTAGTGGATGTCTTATATATGGATTTCTCCAGTGCTTTCGACACAGTATCACACAGAAAATTGTTGGACGCATTGTCAGAAATAGGCACAGACACCCACATACTTAGATAGGTAGCTTCCTAGTTGGAGACTAGAAAACAGAGCATGGTGGTGTGAGGACACATGTCAGATGGGGCAGATGTGATGAGTGGGGTACCCCGGGAGTCTGTATTCGGACCAACACTTTTAAATATATTTGTGTTATCATTAACATCTGGAAGCACTACCTGGATCAGCAAATTTGCAGATGATGTAAAAATGGGGGCACTATTGTGTAACAACACTGATGCTTTAAAATGTTAGTATGACATACAAGAAGTTGCTAACTGGGCAGATAGGATTGGGTTGGTTTTTAACATAGATAAATGCAAGATAATGTATCTTGGAAATAAGAATAAAAGAGCCACCTATTTCTTAAATGGGGAACAGCTAAAATGTGTAGATGAGCAGAGAGACTTGGGAGTTATTGTAACAAGTGACTTGAAGTTTGAGAGACATTGTGGAGAAGTACTTGAGAGAGGGAATAGAATGCTTGGTTGTATTGGGGAGTAATCAAAAAAGTAGAGCTAGGAGAGTGATTATGTCCCTGTATAGTTCTCTTGTGTGGCCTCACATTGAGTATTGTGTGCAGTTTTGGGCTCCTCAAGGTAAGACACTAGTGAATAGGATTGAGAGATTGCAAAGAAGGGCTACAAGAGTGGTGAGAGGGACTAGTGGTCCAACATATGCTGAGAGACTTGGAGAACTCAATATGTATCCATTGGCATATAGGAGGCTTAGGGGGGCCTATGTCTGGTGTACAAGGCACTACGATCCCCCAATCTGTGGGAGTGTTTGTTGTTTACTGGCAGGGATGCTGCAAATGGGACACCATTACAGGCTGAAAGAGGAACAATTTAAGAGTAACAAAAGGAAGCAGTGGTTTAGCCAGAGAGTGGTGGAGGAATTGAATAGGCTTCCCATTAATGTTATACAGAGTGACGGCATTGACACATTCAAGAGAAGACTCGATATTGACATGAATGAACAAGTAAGGATTGGATATAGGGAATATTAGGGTAATGGTCATGTCTTCGTGGCCTCTAATGGCTTTGGACTTGAAAAGTGCCTATGGTCCTATGATCCATTATACACAGGATATGATTATACTAGTAATATAGTACATTATACATAAGTGCATCATAAATGAGGGCGGAGTGCATGGCAAAGAAACAAACACGGTGAGTAGATTTAAAACAGGATACAAAACATTACAGGTAATTAATACAGTACGTAATACATAGGATAAGAGTATACAAGTAATGCAGTGCATTATACATAAGTGCATCATAACTGAGGGTGGAGTACATGATAATGAAACAAACATGGTGCAGGTAGTGCTAGCTGAGTAAACAGATAGGACATTAAAGAAAAGAAAGGGAGACGAGAAGGAAGTCAGTTAAGGATAGTTGTGAGACAGCTGGGGGGAGGTAGGGAGAAAAGTTGAGTAGAAGGGTGTATGGTACAGAGGAGGAATAGGAAACAGTGCAGGTAAAGGATGAGTAAAGGGCAGGAGGGGAACAGAGTGGGAAGGGAGAAATTAGACCAAGATAAGGTGGGGAGGAGCAGGGGAAATTGAGAGGCAAGCCATGAGCAGTCCCAGATTAACCAGTAGAGGCTAGGGGCAGTCACAACTATTCACAGATGCTAGGCACTGGGGATGTTTAGTTTTAAAGGGTCCAATTTAACTGTAGAGGAAACCAGAGGAGGCAGGACACTGAGCAGGACATGGGCCCTGTGGAAGAAGGCTCACTGCCCTAGGGATGTCTTACAGAAAGGGACTAGGTAGAGGGCCTTATCAGAGCTCCTAGTAGAATGAGGGGTAGGGGCAGGAGAGATGAGCTGCTGGACTGAGGGAGGGGAGAGTAAGGTGATAAGCTTCTTGGCCAAAAGGTAGGTGTGATAGTCTAGCCTACCCTTAAAGTTTAGCCAGTTCACTTGACTGTAAAGATTGCAGGTATGGGTTAGCTGTGGTACTCCTGTTATGAGGCAACATGCTTTATTGAATGAGAGCATTGTTCCTTTAAGAGCAGTGTCAGGTGCAGATCCATAGATTACTATTTCATAATCCACTAGGGATAGAACGGAACTAGTGACAGCCAGGAGGAGGGCGTTGTTTGTCAGGCAGCTCCTATGCCTGTAGAGGATGCTGATTCTGGTGTTTACTGCTTTGCAAACCAGATTAATATGTTCTTGGTAGGAGAGGGAGGAGTCTAAGGTGATCCCGAGGTATTTAAAACTCCTGTGTGTCCCATGCGCCATATACTTGATGGGGAGAGACACAGTACACTGTTTGACAGTTGCGCACTGTGTAGCTGGCACAGATTGGGTGGGGGGATTATTGATGTCCATGATGGCACTGTCACTGTTCTATTCCATTCACTCTGCAGACCACCACCAGGGGACAGCAGCAACAGCATAGCTGGGGGACCGAGGATCATGGCCAGCAGTGACAGGCAGTAGGATGCCGCATGAGTATGCTCCTTTGTGGTTTACTTATGTTACATACCTTGCTGGGTGGGACATGTTTGCTAACCCTTTACAGCGGTTATATGTCATAATAGCAATTGCAAAACAGCGATCACTATTATGGTGAGCATATATCGTTGAAAAGCAAATCGACAATATACACATGCCAGCGACCAAACATCCGGCAACTAGACTAAGTGTTTATGTGGGGGGCTGCGCATTGTCCCCCCCCCCACATCCCTCCTCACGGGGGGCTTTTCCCCCTACACACCCCTACTCAAGGGTTACTTACTCCAAGGGGGTGCATGTCAGGAAGGGGGTGATACTCTGGATTGCACAAATAAAATGGCAGTGGCAGCCAGTGGCAAAATGTTTCCCTCCAGTCCTCAGCTCTGAACCCAGTACCTGCTGTGCCAGAGCTAGCCACCCTCACCACCACACCACACAGCTAGCTTGGCTGCAGCAGGCACACTACCCCCTGAGAAACCCTCTTCCCTAATCCTCCCGTTCCCCTCACTATTCTCCCCTTCCAGTCGCCTCCGCTATGGTCGCCTTAGCATAGGGTCACTACCCTTGCAGGGTAGCCCATGAGGACAGCGCTGTTTATGAGTCACCATTTTGACGGTCACTCATATTCAGTCTCTATCCTCACTGGATACCCTTTACAGCACAGTGTCATCAACATATGTGCATTTTCCCTGTGTCATGTCACTGGTCCCAGGGGCACTGTCCCAGAGGCACATGGCCATGGGATGCTGGGGTGCCCATGGTGCTGTGCTGCTGGGGAGAGCATCACACACACCTACTGTAGCCTGTGATACAGTGCATCTGGACACTGCCTAGCCTGGCCACACAGACTGTGGGCCTGTGTTGTGGCATCACATGGCTGCTCACAGTCCTGCACTGCTGCATCATGGTGTGTGTCCTGCATGCCCACACCATACAGTGGTTGTACTCTGCACATAGCACTCACCTATACAGGCACACGCCCTCCTTGGTGCTGTTGTCCTGTTGTCTTGCATCTACACCCTGGGTGTTGCATGTCAGACATTTAGTGGCCCTGTCTCACATATGTGTCTGTGACTTGGTGACATGGGCATGACTGCCTCATTGCACCTTGTGCATCAGACTACATGTGGTGGCCTACGGTCCAATATGGGCACATCAGTCAACACCAAGGGTCTGTGTAGGGGACGCTATAATCCCACTGTGTTCTCCATGTGTGCTGTGCATGGACCATCTGCAACCATTCCACAGTTGTATTGTACTGTTGCTTGTGGCCATCTCTTCCTGTGTCATGTGGTGCACTACACCCGTACAAGTGCCATGGGCATGTTTGCATTGTGTACATTTTATGATGGCCATGTGGTGTGTGGTACTCATGACTGTGTCATGATAGGTGGGTGTATTGTCTGGTTCCTGTGATTGCATGTCTGCCCACAGCATGCAAACAATGCATGGCGTGCCTATGGCCTGGACATAGTCTCTGTGGATATTGTGTGCTCCCAGTGGTGTGGGCATGTGTGCACTATCTGCATCATGCATGCATATGGTAATATTGCACTGTGCTGTACCAGTGTACCACCACATAGGGGCTGTGCTGCACACTGTGGCCATTGACCCATTGTCTTCCCGAGGGGTGGGGGGGTTGTTGCTACTGATGTATGGCTCCATGGTGTGTCATGGCTTAGAGTACTGTGTCCGTTACATGTACACATGACACACTTGCATCATGGACAGTGTCTGTGGCTGTCCAGGTGGGTGAGGGGGTCACCTGAACAGTGTTGGCTACACAACACTGTGGATTGCCGCTAGAGGCCACAGTCTTTTGCCAAGTGGGAAGTGGTTGTGAGGTTTCTGATAGTGATGTCGCAGTTCCTCCTGGCTCTATATTCTGTTCCATTGGGCAGCAAGTCCCAGTCATTCTGTAGCTACAGTTTGTTTGTTATTGCTATGGGGCCCACTATGGTTTATCTCAGGGGAGCTGTGTAGCAGTAGTGTGACAGGGGCTACATTGGGTATGCATGGGGCATCATCCCATTAGTGGTGGTAGTGGCAAAGGCCTTATGGGCCTTCATGTTTGCATGGGATGGGCTTGTGTGTACCATGGGGTTTAGTGCTGCCACATGCTGGCACATGGGTGGCATGTGACGGTTTCCATTACTGGGTACATGGGCATAGTGGTTGGGACATGATATTTTTCTCTGGGGCCACATCCTGAGTTCCACATTGCTCCACAGTGTCGGAGCACCTTTCTTACATGGGCATCATTCCCCCCATAGGTCATCATCACAGTTCAGCTTGGGTCAGAGGAGGGAGAGGGATGGTATGACTTTCTGTGGCATCTTGTGCACTAATAGAGGATGAGGCTGGAGCAGCAGCAGACCGTGTTAATCAGACATATGAGGAGGAGTAAGGATATCCTGAAGCAGCTACTTCAGGGGCAGCACCAGGCTGCCAACCCACAAACACCCCCTTCCCATGTTTTTTCCCTTTCCTGTCCCCCCCCCATTTTACTTGTTGTGTTTGCTATTTCACTGTACATAGTTTATGTTGCTTTTTTCAAAATATATATTTTTGATTGTTGTAATCCTGTGTCCTGTATCTTTCTTGGGTACCTGTAGTCAGTTTCACTGCTGTGCCGTGTTGCACCTACTGACCATTTAATTCCCCATGTTAGATACAATCCGGGCCTCTCCTGTGGCACTGGTTTCACCACAAACTCTCTGCAGTGTCTGTGGCTGTGCATCTGGCAGTGGGTTCTTGTGGGCGTAGTAGGTTTGTCCTCCAGTTGGCTGACACATTCTGTTCTCCAAGTGTGCCTGCATGGCCTGTGTGTGTGCCAGACAACATCTGGCTTGTGACTACCTATGAAATGGTCTGTTCCCTGTTCCCTGGGTGGACCTCAATGGCGTTGCCTGGCTGGGGGGGGCCTTGGTCAGCAGGCCTGTGTGTGGCTTTGTCCATGTGGCCATGGCTGATGTCTATCCCCCTGTGTCCTCCCGCTGAGCACCCTGTGGTGTGCTGTCCCCTGCTCTGTGTCAGGGATCATTGTCCCCTCCCTCTGTGCACAGTGGATACTGGTTGGGGTCGTACTGCCACACAGGTATGGTTTGTCCTTTCTGTGGGTCACATCCTCACTGTCCCCTCTCTGCTCTTTTTACACAGTTAACATCCACGCAGTGTTGCTACATTTTGGGGTTCATCTCTCTTGGCATTGCCTTTGGTGTATCTGTTGCTGTTTGTGTCGAACACTGCTCTTTGCTCAGGTTTTCACATTTTATGGACCACTTCTTTGCTAGTTCACCTGTGCCTGACTCCACCTCTGTGTGCACTGTGCTGCTGTTGCTTGTTTGCACTGCCTGGTTGCTATATTCAGAGCTGTCTTCTTTGCCTGACTATCTTTGCACTGCACTCTCAGCCACGTTTGCCTGCCTTCATTTTCCCGCTATATTCAACTGTGTTTGCCCCTTGGCTATTCCGTTGAATATTGTGTGCAATTGGATGTGGGCTAATTTTGCACACCAGACAGTGCAAAGTTTTGAATATTGGGCCCCTGGAGTGTAGAGGTGGTAGTTTGCAGCTGAAAAAGATGACCATAGAAGCATAGAATTTGACAGCAGATAAGGACCACTTGGCCCACCTAGTTTGCACATTTTCCCTACCTTCTATAACACCACAGACCCTACTTTATCTCCAGCTTAGCCCTCTCTTCCCTAACCACTAAGGTTCCCATATGCCTATCCCATGCATTCATGAATGCTGTTACAATTTTTGCCCCCACCACTTCCACTGGGAGGCTGTTCCAGGCATCTACTACTCTTTCTGTGGAGAAGTACTTCCTTACATTTCCCCTGAGTCTACCCCCTCTAACTTCAAATCATGCCACCCCGTTCTTGAGCATCTCTTTTTTGAAAAATGCTTCACTCTTGTACCTTATTTATACCCGTGAGGTATTTGAAAGTCTATCATATTCCCCTCTCCTTTGTTTCCTGCAGGGTGTACATACTGAGGTCCTTTAGTTTCTCCTCATAGGGTTTCTGGTAGGGATGGGTGAACCAGTTCATCCAAAATAAGAACCGACCCGAACATGCCGAAGTGTTCATAAATGAACGGCTTACGAACACTTTCAGCTGTTTGGATCAGTTAAGATTGCCACTGCATCACGGGAAATTCAGTGCGAGAAGTGCCAAAGCAGGAGGAACCCACAGGAGGGACCAGAGACAAGACTCTGGTTTCTTATTGGATGGCTGAGCTGTCCGTCTCTCTAAGGTGGCACCTGATTGGGTTGCTGCTCTACCAACCTATGTGGTCCACCTTAGAGTTACGCAGAGGAATCAGGACAGAGGAGGAGCAGAAGCTTCTGTAGGCTGCTCGGTGCTGCATCAGATTTTGTGTGCTTGACTTGTGCTGCTTGTGGGTTGGGGGGAGGTTGCCCCTTTGGCAATAGAGGATGAAATTGACTCTAAAAATTGAAAGGATTATATATCGAGAGAGATATGTAGAAAAGTACCAAACTAAAACAAAACAAGTGAGGGGAAGTTGGGGGAGGGGAATAGAGAACTGGGAGTCGGGAACTCAGGAAGGGATTGAGCTGAGGACTGGGTGTGGGAGTCAGGGATTGGAGTGGGAAGGGGAGTAGTTGTTGGGAGAGGAGACTCAGGTAGGGGAGGGGAGGAGGAACTTGGAGGAGACTGGGGGCAACTTGTGAGAAAGAATTTAAGACAGAGTCCTGCAGACAAGAACGAAGAGTTCAAGAGATTGATGAGAGACTTCACTATTAAGTGCCAGAGCCAGACTACCCATTTTTGTTTTGGGTAGCAGTCTAGCAGAGGGGGTGAAGACTGTTGAACTGTGCCAGTGTGCCACCCAATACCACACCACTCCCAGTTAGCCTTCTTGCTGTTTGCCCAATTGCCCCCCAACAGCGAGTCAGCTCTCTCAGTGCTACTGTCTGTGCTCAGTCACTACAGTGGGGAGTGTGTGTGTGTGTGTGTGTGTGTGTGTGTGTGTGTGTGAAATAAAAAACCTGCCAGCAAGTCATCAGTGCACCAGTGCCACTTCTTGCATACTGTGTGACCCCCCAAGAAGTCAGCCATTCTTCCCTGTACTTGCCCAGTGGAATATAAGCTTTGGCTCAGTGGGCAGGGCATTCCATCACATCATGTGGAATAAATAAATAAATAAGCAAACAAACAAATAAATAAATAAATAATCCTTGAAGGAAAAAAGTACTGTGTCAGAGAGGGTTAGGCTAGGCAGGGTCTCTGAATCTGTGTGGGTAGCAGCAGTGAAATGAATTCTGTGGGTATGTGAAATAAAATCTGCCGGACAGTTGTCACTGCACCAGTTCCACTTCTTGCATACTGTGTGACACCCCCCCCCAAGAAGTCAGTCATCTGTCATCTTCCTCCCTGTGCTCTCTCAGTGTGGTATTAGTTTTGGCTCAGTGGGCAGGGCATTCTGTCATTTCACGTGGAATAAATTAAAAAAAAATCCTTGAAGTGAAAAAGTACTGTGTCAGAGAAGGTTAGGCAAGCACTGTCCCTGAATCTGTGTGGATAACCGCAGTGCTTGCAACATCGCCCTTGGCGTATGTGGTATGTGAAATAAAATGTGTGTGTGTCTGTGTGTGTGTAATAAAATCTGCCAGCCAGTCGTCAGTGCACCAGTGCCACTTCTTGCATACTGTGTGACCCCCGCAAGAATCTGTGTGGGTTCCCGAATCTGTGTGGGTAGCAGCAGTGCCTGCAGCATTGCCCTTAGCTTAGGTGTGGTGTGGTGTGGTGTGAAATAAAGTGTGTGTGTGTGTGTGTGTGTGTGTGCACATCATAAAATCTGCCAGCCAGTCGTCAGTGCAGCAATGCCACTTCTTGTACACTGTCTGACCCCTACCAAGAAGTCAGTCATCTGTCATCTTCCTCCTTGTGCTCACTCAGTGAGGTATAAACTTTGGCTCAGTGGGCAGGGCATTCTGTCACGTCATGTGGAATAAATAAAAAATAAAATAAAATCCTTGAAGGGAAAGTAATGTGTCAGAGAGGGTTCGGCCAGGCAGGGTCCCTGAATCTCTGTGAATAGCAGCAGTACCTACAGCATCATCCTTAGCATAGGTGGTGTGTGAAATAAATTCTGTGTGTGTGTGTGGGTGTGTGAAATAAAATCTGCCAGCCAGTCATCAATGAACTGGTGCTACTTCTTGTATACTGTCTAGGCTTCTGAGCCCTTGCGACCTCCAACAGTGTCTGCCATGGGGAGCTGAGCTGCGCTGAGCTCTTGCTGTGTGCCGGGGGGGGCACTCTCCAGTTCGGGGGAGGGCTTCTGAACCCTCGCGACCTCCAACAGTGCCTGCCTTGGGGATCTGAGCTGACTTCTGACTCTGAGGGAAGTACAGTCATAGGTATTTAAAATTTTCAATGACAACTGTTTGTGGAAGCTCAGTTTCATCCAGTTTCTGGCGCTCTGAGAAGTGCTGCCAGTGAGAAATTCATGACTCACGTCACATCACAAAACTCACAACAAATCATGTTCTTCACGGTCATCACAAATCATACTACTTCAACTTTTTTTGGTGCAACCTTGTTTTTTTTTTTAATCTTCAGTTTCATCATGAATTAGGACACCCAGCACCCAGTTATCATGTCATGTCATGTCACTCACGAGTCTTGGTCCATTACAATGTTTTTATTAGTGTTCACATTCTGCAGGATGCTCTACCAGCAGATGGACTCAAATCTTTGTCCTCAAAAAATGGCTGTATTTAATCCAGTTGTTATAATCTCGGACTGAACATTGTAGCATTTATGATATTATATGTGTGTTTCTGAGTCAGGCTGTTCAGGGAAGTACAGCCATAGGTATTTCAATTTTTCAATGGCAACTGTTTGTGGAAGTTCAGTTCCATCCAGTTTCTGGTGCTCTGAGAAGCGCTGCCAGTGCCAAGTTCATGACTCACATTACGTCATAACGAATCACGTTCACGGTCACCACGAATCACACCACTTCATCTTTTTTTGGTGCAGCCCTGTTTTTTTGTGTGTGTGTTTTCATCTTCAGTTTCATCATGAATCAGGACACCCAGTTATCATGTCACATCACTCATGGGCCTTGGTCCAGTTCGATGCTTCTATTAGTGTATTCATTCTGCAGGATGCCCTACCTGTTGTGTTCCATACTGAGAGCCGTTGCTGAACATAATTGGTGACATACGTTACAAACACACTGTCTCCTACAAAAAGTCAGACTCAGGAAACTGGTTTAAAAAAAAGAGAGATCTTGGACTTGCCTGCCTTTGGACCATATCATCATCATCATCCTCAACATCCTGGGGGTGGGTGGGAGGTGCAGCCAGTACATGACATGATTGTACTGGTAGCAACTGTGGCAGACAAGTCCCTGATCTCACACACAGTCGCTTTCTCATTCTGAGGAGATTGTTTAGCTAAATGCACCTTAACCAGATTGATTAAAATTAATAAATTTTGTTTAGCTCTGTTTTTCACCCTAATAATAGTGGTAGTAGCAATAGTGAAGTGATGACATTCGGACTGCCTGGTGCTCTTTTTTTGCCATGTTGCTTCACATGATGTTCCATACTGAAAGCTATTGCTAAACAAAAGTGGTGCCAAACATATCCCCTTCTACAAAAAGTCAGATTCGGGATACTGGCTAAAAAAATAGAGATCTGGGACTTGTCTGCCTTTGGGCCAAATCATTACCATCATCCGGCAGGCACATCCACAGTCACAATTCACTCCTTATCTCATTTCATTACTCATGCTATTTATGCTATTTAGTACTACTAAACAGTGGTTTAATTGTTTTTTTCTATAGATGTGTTGATTAAAAGCTGTTTAAAATTATTTTTTTCACATGCAGTTACATAAAACCATAAAGGTTATAAAAGGTTTGGGTAATGTTCAGATAAGCATCCAAACATTTTTTAGCTTATCAGAACCTTTTAGAACCTCAGAATCTTTTGAGATTATCCCGTTCCTAGTTTCTGGTGCAGACCCTGCACCATTTTAGTTGCCCTCCTCTGGGCCACCTCTACTCTGTCTATGTCCTTCCGGAGATGTGGTTTCCAGAACTAGACACACTACACCCAACGTGGTCTCACCAATGACCTATGCAGTGGCATCACCACCTCCCTCCTTCTGCAGGTGCTATCCCTCCCTATGTACCCTAGCATGCTACTGGCTCTTCTCACTGCTTTGTCACACTGTTTAGCCACCTTAAGATAATCAGATATGATTAACCCAAGGTCTCTTTCTTGTTTAGTGGTTGTCAGTACCACTTCCCCCATCTTGTACTCTGCCCCAGGGTTTCTGTGTCCCAAGTGCATGATTTTGCACTTCTTTGCACTGAAACTTAGTTGCCACACTCTTAACCACTCCTCAAGCTTTCTTAGCTCCCAGTTCATTTTTTCCACCCCCTGGAGTGTCTACCATATTGCAGATCTTTTTGTCATCTGCAAAAATGTATACCTTCCCTTTCAGCCCCCCATAATGTCAATGATAAAGACACTAAAAAGGACTGGTCCCATTACTGATCCTTGTGGCACTCCACTGGACACCTTCTCTTCCTCTGAGTCAACTCCATTTAGCACCACCCTCTGTCACCTGTGCCCCAACCAGTTCTTTACCCACTTTACCACCTTTGGACCCACTCCCAGGCTGCCCAGCTTATTTATGAGTCTCCTATGTGGAATAGTGTTCAAGGCCTTACTGAAATCAAGGTAGGCCACATCCACTGCTCCACCCTGATCTACTTCCCTGGTTACCCTGTCAAAGAAATCTATCAGTTTTGTTTGACATGACCTCCTGCTAGTGAATCCATGCTACCTCAGAGCCACTGGATTCAAGATACTCCGCTATTCTTTCCTTCAGTTGTGATTCCGTTCATTTCCCCATCACCAAAGTCAAGCTGACTGGCCTGTAATTGCCAGCTTCCTTCCTACTACCACTTTTGTGAAGTGGGACTACATCTGCCCTCCTCCAGTCCTCTGGAACCACTCCAGTCTCCAATGAGTGGTTGAGCAGGACTGTTAGTGGTGCAGCCAGCACCACTCTGAGCTCCTTCAGTATCCTTGGATGTATACCATCTGGCCCCATTGCCTTGTCCACTTTCAGATTTGTGAGTTCCTTCAGGACTATCTTCTCTGCAAATGGGCTAGTGTCCACCTTCCTTCCTTCGATGCTTCTGTCCCTTAAATGTGGTCTCTCACCTTTCCCTTCCTCTGTGAACACTGAACAAAAATATTTGTTCAGGATGTCTGCTTTTTCCTGGTACCCCTCTATACACCCTTCCCCTTCCTTCCTTATCTTTACAATCTCTCCCCTGATTTTTCTCCTTTCACTTACACACCTGAAAATGTCTTGTCCCCTTTCTTTACTGCCTCTGCTATTTTCTCCTCTATTTATGCCTTTGTGCTCCGGACTGCTTTCCCTGTCTCCATCTGCTTCTCCTGATACACTTCCCAATCTTCCTCCCTCAGTGTCTCCTTACCTCCTGAATGCTAACTTTTTTGTCCTTCTGAGAACCATACCATTCTCTTTTTTCATCTTGCTTTTTGCTTACTTGCCTGATAGAGAAGTTTGTTGCCTTCACTATGGCCCCTTTTATTTTCGCCCACTGTTCCTCAACTCTACCCAAGTCCTCCACCCCTGCCAGGGCATCCCTGAGGGCTTCCCCCATCTTTGTAAAGTCTGCACTCCTTAAGTCCAGGACCCTCACCTTTGTGTGGTTTGTTTCTGCCACAGTACTTACATTGAACCACACTGTTTGGTGATCACTGGTCCCCAGGTGGCCACCCACCATGGCATCTGCAACACTGTCCCCATTGGTGAGCATAGTGTCCAATATTGCTCCCTCATGAGTACGCTCTTTTGTTAATTGTCTGAGGAACACACCCTGCAGGGAATCCAGGATATCCCTGCTCCTAGTTGAAGCTGCAGCTGGGATGCTTCAATCCACATCTGGCAAACTAAAGTCTTCCACCACCAGCACCTTCCCCTTACTCACCATCTTTTGGATTACTTGCACCAGAACCTTATCTGTACCCCCCACCCCCCATGCTGGCACTTGGGTTAATATCCCAGTACTGACACTGTAGTGCAGCATGAGAGTGGTGCTGCACTTCTGAGGTGCCGTCTTTCGAATGAGACGTTAAACCAAGGTCCCATCTGCCTGGATTTGCAGTAGTAGTTCAGATGGATGTTAAAGATCCCATGGCACTTATCGAAAAGAGCAGGGGAATATTTTATTAGAATAACATAAAAAATCAATAATTACATATCGTGTTAACATCACTCCACAGATCATTATACACAGCCAGAAAAATTGCAAATAAATACCAATAGTGTTACATCACACTAACAAATATAAACCAAAAAGAATTCAAACAAGTATTATTGTCATACAGTCACTAAAGCACTTCCTAAGAAAATATTAACCTATCATAACTCACTACATAAATAACAATAATTCCTCCCTTCTAATAAGAGTTTGTCCAGTATAATGAGCTGGATTACCAAAAAACATTGTGATGAACTCAGCAATAATTTATAAACAAACAACAAAAAAAACAAACAGTGACGAATTATCCCAAATAATAACGAAGAAAGAAATCTAAAGGTTAGACAAGAATCAGGTTTTTGTTTCCTTTTGTGTCCCAGTCTTTGTCCTTCTATATACCCCTCTATCCATATGTGAACAAAAGCCAACTATTGAATTTCTCATTTATATTTAATAAATTTCAAAAACCCTTTCCACCACTCCCTCACCTTCCGTGGGGAGAAGAATGCTGTGTCATGAATATAAATCCTGTACATAGCCCCGTAGATCAATCTCTGGACAGTGTCATGAAGCATCAATTTTTGATATAGTATCCATTGGCACCTAGCTTGCCACAAGTAATATGTATTTATTTATTTATTTATTTATTTATTTATTTAAACAGCAGTTTGGAAAAACCTTTGAGCCATAGGCTCATTTACAAAGGTACCTTGTCACAGTAAGACAAACCAAAATACACAGTATAGCAGTACAACACATAAGTATAACAGTTAAATTAAGACATAGATACAAACAAGCTGGTACAGGTAGGATAGATGCAAACAATACCAGAGTTATGTAGTCCTTAGCAGCTTAGTAATAAGCTTTGTCATAAGTATTGAGTACGGCTTTGACTAGTGGCAGTTACAGCATCAGGTGTTAATAAGGTGGTTATGTAAGGAAGTTTTGAAGCAGATATAGTTGGAGCCGAGGAGATGGAGGCAGTGTGTGTTGAACAGGAGGGGGCCCTAAAGCTGAAGGCTCTTGGGGCGTGAGAGGTCCTAGCTCTAGGGATAACAAGAGAGGTTTTCCCAGAGGTCCGAGTATGAACTAGTGGGACAGAGCGGTGTATGGTGGTGGTCAATCCTGGTGGGAAAAGCCCAAGGAGGGTATTTTTGTAAGGGTACAGGTAAGATATTTGAGGCACTTGCCCAGATCAAGTACCAGCACTTTAGCATACAGTAGACAGGTGTGTGTCATCCTAGGTGCTCCAGTAATTAACCCTGCAGGCCTTATTCAGAGTAGAAAAGTAATTTTATGGAGTGCGGTCTGATCAGCAGCACCATACACCGGCAGTCCATAGTCCACTAGGGACAGGATAGAGGAGGTGACTGCGAGTCGAAGAGCCTCCGGGGGGAGGCAGTGTTTATACCGATGTAAGATGCCCAATTGGATATTAGTGGCAGTGACTAGGGCAGCGATGTGTCCATGGAAGGAGAGGGAGGGGTCAAAATGGATCCCTAGGTATTTATAGGAGCAAACTTGTTCGAGTGGGAATGAGGACCCAGAGTGAATGAGGAGTTTGAAGTTGCAGGACTTGTTTTGGGGATGAGTGAAGAACATGGTTTTTGTATTTTTAAGATTTATCACCAATCTATGTTCCTTGAACCAGCCCTCGGCTTCAGTGAAGGACTTCTGCAGCGAGTCCTGAAGGGCAGTAGGGTTACGACTTGAGGCAAATATGACTGCATCATCAGCGTACAATAGAATGTTCCCCGAGCAAGAGCGTGGAAGGGTGTTAAGGTAAAGGGAGAATAGTAAGGGGCCCAGAATGGAGCCCTGGGAACCTCAGAAAAGATGGGACAGATGTCTGAGTAGGTCCCATTAATTTTTACATGCTGTGAGCGGTCAGACAGATAACTGGTGCACCAGGAGATAGGCCCAGCAGCAAAACCAGAGAGACTAAGGGCATCAAGAAGGAGGGGGTGGGAGACAGTGTCGAAAGCTTTCAAGAGGTCAATGAAGACAGCACCAGCCAGAGAACCAGTGTCTAAGGAGGAGTGGAGAAAGTTGGAGAACTCTAGGAGGGCTGTGTTGGTACTGTGGCCCGCTCGGAAGCCATGCTGCTCAGGACAAAGGACATTGTAGGTGGAGAGGTAGTCAGAGATTTGAGAGGCCACCACTTTTTCCAAGGCCTTGGAGAGAGGAGAGAGAATGAAGATTGGTCGATAGTTTCCAGCCACAGTCCTATCACCACCTTTAAAGATAGGGGTGACAGTGGCAACTTTCCAGGCAGTTGGGAACCTTCCCCAGGCAAAGAGAGTGGTTGATGAGGCATGTGATCGGGTAAGGACTGTGTCTAAGACCAGCCGTAGGATACACGGATCCAGGGTGTCACTGCCTGTACTATTACTCTTGAGGGCAGTGATAAGGTGCCTCAAGTTCTTGGGCAGAAACACGGCAGAGGAGAAAATAAGGTGAGAAAGATTTACGGCAGGTGCTGGGGAGGAGGGTCAAAAAATTTGTAGGGAGGATAGGGCTAAGGTCAGTGAATGAGGTGTTGAGGTGGTTGGCTATGAGGGCTGGGTCTGAGGAGATCACACCATTAATGTTGATCTGGGTGGGTGGGGGAGTGTGCACTCCCATTTAACTGTTTAATGTTATCCCAGAAGGTTCTGGGATTCCCCATGAGGCAGTGAGTGAGGACCGATAGTGCTCAGACTTGGCCTTCTGATGGCCCGAAGTGCACTTGTTTCGGAGGCAGCATATAACCGCTGTCATTGGGCCAGCCATTCTCAATGGCACGGTGCCATAGGTTGTCCCTATGTTTGAACTGGTGGATCAAAGCTGGGGTAACCTAGGGGCATTCTTCCTTTTAGAGCAGCGGGTCAACACTGGGCAAAGATATCACAGGCATTATTAAAAGTTTGGGTAAAGAAGGAGAGAGCTGTGTCGATGTCAGGAGTTGCCTGTATAGGAGACCAGTCAATTTGGGACAGAAGTTCCTTAGTTTTATCAGTCCACCAGGTATTAGACGCCACGCATGTGGACTGTGCTATGGGTTTGGGGACTGAGGTTGACCAGTGGAATAGAATGGGGGAGTGATCGCTGAGAGAGTCTGGGAGGACTTGTACATTGGGGATCCGATTAGGGTGGTTGATGAGTACCACATCAAGCAGGGTACTGGAGCCTATCTTGGGGTTAGTCCTGGTAGGGTGGGTAACTAGTTGCGTTAGGTCTATTGCAGAAAAGGAGTCTCGGGTAGAGGAGGAGGAGGGGCTGAGCCAGTTGACATTTAAGTCACCCACCAGAATTTGATCACGCGGAAGGAGGTAGAGAGGTAAGATATTCTGTAAGAGAGGCAATGGCCTGCGTTTGGTCCTGGGGGCACGATATGCAGTAGTCAGATAAAGGGTCCCTTTAAAGGGTCAGGGGTTAGTTTCAGCATAGCGCCTGGGCCCTGGAGTCAAGGATGGGAGTGGGAAGGGCTAGTACTGGGAGAGATTCCTTGACATAAATAGCGCAGAGCCGCCCCGCCTCCCAACACGGTCGGACTGAAAAGGGTGAAACCAGGAAGGGAGACTAGGGAGTCAGGGGAGGATTTTGACAGCCAAGTCTCAACCAGGGTGATGACATCAGGGTTAATTGATGTGACCAGGCATTGTAGTGAGTCAAACTTTTTTAGGAGGCTACAGATATTCATGGAGACCATGCATAGGCCTGTGGTGCGAGTTGGGGAGCTCCTGGGAACCAGGCCAGGGTTTGGATGAATGTTCCCTGACAGGAGTAGTAGCATGACTAACACCCTGGCTGGGAGATGGTGATATATATCAACGTACTACAGAAAATCTGTAAAGTGTCAGTATGATATAATAACCAAAACTGTGGAGAATGACCCAACACTAATGCATCATAGTCCATATAATCTAACCATTTCATATGCCATTGTACTGCCAGGAATTTCCACAGAGACTTAGCATAGGAACAAGTGAAAAGAAAATGATCAACCATTTCCTCTTGTGCCACACACTCCAAAAATGGACAATTTCGTTCCTGTATTGGTTTATGTTTGGCATTCCCTCATACTCCAATTCGGCCATACACCATAAGCCATAAAGTTTCCCACATATAAGTAGGTAACCTTGGGTTATTTAATTTACTTAAAACTATATCCACATACCTCATAGGGCAGTTCTTAAACACTGGCTCACTAGGATATAATTGAAGCATTACTGATTTGTACAACTGTGAACCCGTACTAACTTTAACTACCTGTGCAGCCAACCCCCATTTAAATAATTTTTTTGCAATCGGTACAAAATATGTCGGTAGTAACAACTTAGGAATCGGTTTCGGGGGTCTCTCAACCCAAACAGCATAATACCTCCCCATCACCTGTCGGTGTAACATCTCAACTCTTTCCATGGTTACCCCCAACCCAACTTAACATTTGTTGAAATAAATAAGGTGGAAAAAAAAATGACTGGATCTATCATCCCTAAACCTCCTTTCTGTTTTTCCAAGTATGTAAAATATCGTTTAATCAAATTGAGCCTACTACCCCATAACATCTGGAAAAATAGACTATATATTCGGGTTTCCAAGTGTAGTGACAAAGGAAAAATCAGTGCTGTATACAACAATTTAGGAACAATAATTTTTTTAATAACCGAAACCCGTTTAATTTTATCCAATTTCCATTGTTTCCAAATACTGATTTTCCTTTCTATAGAAGTCAATGCTGATACCCAATTAAGATCTGGCACATTTCTTGGCCCATATAATAATCATAAAATTTTAATCGGGTCACAAGAAATACGAATACCTTGTACTACTAGTTCAGGTATACCATCCATCCCGATAAACAAACCTTTACTCTTATTCCTGTTTATAGTAGAATTTGCTAACAATGCATAATCATCCATAAAGTCTAAAAAAACATCAACTTGTGAACTATCAGAGAAAAAAACACATAACTCATCCGCATAAGCTTGTACATACCACCTATCCACACCGGAAGCCCAACCTACTCCTACCCAACGAGGGATTTGTGTTAATGATCTAATTAGAGTGTCAATTGTAAATGCATATAACAAGGGACTCAATGGGCAACCCTGACGTACCCCAGTCGGGACATGAAACCCTTCCCTTATCTCAAGTTGTATCACTGGGTGGGTACTAGCCGAATTATAAATTGAGCGTATGATGTGTAAGAAAACTTCCGGAATCCCATACAGTCGTAAGGTTGCAAATAAAAAAGGGTGGTAAACTCTATCAAAGGCCTTCATCTGATCTGCAGAGACAATGCATCCTGAAATCCTTTGAACACTGGCAAACTCCACAATGTCCCTCAAGACCATATGAGCTGACATATGTTTTTTCCAGGCACTCCACAAAACTGAAATGGGGAAAGCACTGTAACCGCTAATTGTTTTAATCTGGTATTCAGAATACTCATAAAGAGTTTATAATCGGAATTCAATAGAGTAATTGGTCTCCAGTTATTCAAGTCAAATTTTCCGCCCGATTTATATAAAAAAATCATTAGCCCTTCGGCAAGCCAACTTGGAAAATCTGATTTTCCCATAAAAGCGTTAAACACTAACACCAAACATTTGGCAAATTCCACCAGAAAGGCCTTATATAAATCTGATGTCAAACCATCAATCCCAGGAGAAGTTCCCTTTTTTTGATTTTTAATGGCGGTAATTATTTTCTGTGTAGTGATAGGCTGAATCAATACTGATGTATCAAACACTTGGTATGGTACCTCAATCTGACTCAGAAAGTCCAAAATGTTCTGATCATCCGGGGGCCTCACTGGCTTATATGCCAAAAAAAAATTTGTTTAATAATTTTGTGAAGTGACTGCTGATCCTGTACCAAATGTCCTACCTCATTTCGGAGGGTATCCAAATGTGTGGATTGTGTATAAATTTTAAAGGCGTCATATGGATCACCCCCTGGCTGTTTCTTGATCCCATATCGCAGATGAGCATTAAGGGTTCGAGCCCTATTATACTGAACCTCCAAAAGCTGATCTTTCAGTGTCCTAATCTGTGAACTATAATCTAAAGTGGAAGTATTGGCAACCGAAAATAAATAATACAATTGCTGTCTTAATTTTAAATATTGGAGAAAATCATTATTTGCCTTAGCCTTCCCTTGGTGTTTTAATAGGCGACAAAGGTCGTCTTTAGAATCTTTCCACCACTCACCCATAGAGTTATATAAAAATGCTACCGAAAGCCTTGCCATCAGTAATGATTGAATTCTATTCAGTACCCCTTTTGAGTTCAACAATAGAGGATTCATCTTCCATCTCGCCCTCTTACTTATCAGTCTGGCATGAGGAGAAATGGTACAAAGTAACAATAGATGGTCAGAAAAAGACACAGGACATGTTGCAAATGTAAAGGGAATTTTGTTAGATTAAAAAATATAATCTATTGTGGAAGTAAATCAATTCCTTTTATACGTAAATTTGGGCCCTGAACTTTGTTTACTACTCTCATTAATTAAACCCGCCGAATGTACCATTTTGTGAAAAGCCCTAGTATCACAGTAAATTTTTTTACCCACACCCCCCTTTGGATTCCCAACATCTGTCAAGACACAGTTAAAATCCCCACACAAAAACACCTCCAGAGAGGTCAGCAAATAAGGTTGTAACATATTACAGAGCGCCACCCTTTCTGCCTTGAGCTGAGAACCATAAACATTAATAAACTGACACAATCTTGATTTCCACAGACCATCTAAAATCATTAACCGTCCTGGTATCAGATCCATCAACTTAATTAAAGAGAAGTCATAAGAATGGAATAGAAACCCTATTCCATCCGCCGACTGCTGGCCAAAGGACCAATAAGACGGGCCCCAGCACCATTCACGTTGAAAACACCTGGCTTGTTCCATAGTATACATCCATGTTTCTTGAATTAAACAGACATCAATCAGAGTAGAATGAACAAAGTCATAAACTATCTGCTGTCTCTTATAATTCAATATACTATGAGCATTCACCGAACCTAACCGAAATTGCAGCATGCACAGTCAAAGTCAACCCATCACCTATCTTTCTTCCTCCGTTTCTTCTTTTTCCCTTTATAATCCTCCGGAAGTCGTAATGGGGAAGGCAGACTGTCCATCGTCTGCTGGGAATCATCCTCTGAGCAATCCATATCTGATTACCCCCACTGACTGGACAACAAGGCAAAGGAGTTACTGGTTTCCACATCCACAGCAGGCTGCTGTGGGAGACTTTTAATATTTCTGGAAGATCGTCTAACCGCTACCACCACTGGTGCCCGAAAGGGCTCCTGTTGCTGCCTTCCTTCTACAGTCAAGGCTTCCCCCAGAACCGGTTCCAAAGGATCCTGTTCAGGACTCACTACCCCTTCCACCTCTTCCCCCTCCCCACTCACCGCAATAACGGAAGGCATTTCTTCTACAGGTAGTGTGGGACCAACGGGATCTGCCCCTATTAATAAATCCTGGGCTTTTTGTATTAATAGGTCTGGGCTACCACAACAGCCTTTATTTTTGGCTGCCCATGTACAATCTGCAAACACATGTCCTGTCTCATCACAAAGATCACACTTTGTGAAGTTAGCACACTGAAAAGCAATATGTCCCACTTCTCCACAGTTATCGCATCTCGGTTTGTCACAGGAACTTGATAAATGAGTCCTAGCCCCACATTTATAACAAGCCCGAGGCTGTCTCACATAAAAACACACCCCTCTATCCCTCCCTAACAGAAAGGAATTCGGGATGTGCACAATTCCTGTGTCCGTTTGTCGTAGTTTTACTTTAAAATGCCAACCCCCTGTCCAAAATAGTTCCGTATCCAGAATTGCTTCAGGGGAACTTAAAATTTCACATTTTTGGCCTAGCCAGTAAGTGATATCATCTATATGAACCCCTTCATTTCTAAACATAACAGTGACATACTTTATTAAGGTTTTGTTAAAGGTATCACAAAAAAGGGTGTCCAGAGGGGGGAAAATTTAACTTGAGTATATCTTTCCCAGAAAAGGTCAAGAGCATGAGCGGAACGAAAACTAACGTCAAAGTTGTCTTCCCCAGAAATATTAATAAATGCAAACACTTCCCTAGGAGAGAAGTGCAAAGAATCTTTCAACAAACATTTACTCACATATTGTCTATCAGGTCGAACCTCCAAACCTCTTTTGTAACGAAGACGTACCGCATTTCTGTGAGGTGCAGCATCCTTTTTAATTTTTGCAAATAATTCTGACATTAAGGGTTTCTCCCCCCTTGTCTCCCTCTGGTCCTGTGCCTCCACTTGTGCCTGGGCCACAGGTGCAGTTATTTCCTGCCTTCCAGGGGTTGAAACCACCACAGGAGCAGACTCCTCATTCCCACCTACCCACTCCTCAACCCCATTTGAACCACCAGTGTCACGTAGCTTGGGTTTCCATGCTGGTTCATTCTGGGAGAAGTTTAATTTCAGGTCCCAATCAGGTGTGGGCTTCCAAGACCCACAGTCAAATGTCCAACCAGCTTCGCTTAAAGCTCTCTGTGGGGACCAGTTATCAGCATTGAGAGTTTCAGTACCAGTGTTGTTTGGAACTGCCTCTCCCCCACCCTGCTGTCTTTCAGCTAGATTTCCACCTATCCCAGCAGTAGGCAGCACTAAATGACGTTTCTCAAAAGTCAATGCCATTCTTTTCTCCTTCCCCTCTTCTCCTACCTTATCCAGTTGCCTTTTGGAAAATAAAAACTCTGTTACACCAGACTGTGTCCCTGGCTCCATTTGGAAAACACAGCATTTCACAGGATCAGTACTCCCACTCGCAGCTCTTGTCTTAGCCTGAAAATTAAATCCCGACGATTTCCACAAAGGATTCCTCTGCACAACACGAATATCATTCCCCTGCAGCACTTCCTCTTCCTCCAAGACGTCGTTATGCACCCGTAACTCGGGCAGTACGCTATTCCTGGTCTCCGTCCCCTCTGTTGGCTCATGGCACTGGGAAGTCACTCCCAAAGAACTGCCAGCCACTTCTTGCTCTTTACTCTGCACAACGCTTTCATTATCAGCGTCACTGGAGGCACGGCAAACCAATGTGGACTGTATTTGATCAGGGAGGTTTATTGCAGGTACAATCTTCAATTCACCTTCTAACCTGGTAAGTTGCACAGATTCCCTGTTGTCTAAGGCCTTCAGTTGCTCCGCTACAGTCCATTGTTCATGACGTAAAGCTTCCAATTTCTTTTGTAGCTGTCTCACCTCCGGTAATATCGGCACTGCATCCGAGTCATGGCAAACCATTGTTAAATCAGTTAAATCTTCAGCAGAAATGAATAACTCCACATCTTCAGTTTCAATATGCTCCAGTATACTCTCCGTGTGTTCCGATATAGTTACCGGCAGACGTGCAGCCCTCGACTGCTCCGGTATCTCCTCGACCTCCATCCACCTTCAGTATAGGCTACCAACTAACCTGCGGTCCGTCAACAGCAAGTCCCCCTACTGGCCAAGCAGTAGGGGAATTTCCCCGGTGTCCTGGCCAAATTTCCCTCATTCACTAAAAATACCACCAACAGCTTAATCTGGTTCAAGGTCAGTTGGCATTCATCTGTATCCCCTTCCCCTGGGTCATGCCTGAAAATAGGCAGGATTTGTCTAGTGCACTTACCTGGTCAACAAAAACTAAATAAAAACTAAATAATAAAAAATGCTGGAGGTCTGTAGACCATGCCAGTGTGAATAGCGGTTCAATTCCCTGCCTCTAGGGTGACCACAGTGCCTCTGCCACTCCCTGTAATTCCCTGTATGTCTGTTGCTTTTTTGTTATCCCTTAAGTAAACAGCCACTCCTCCCCCATTCTTACCTTCATTGTCCTTCCTGAACAGAGTTTAGCCTGGTGTAGCTATATCCCAGTCATGGTTTTCATTTTACCATGACTTAGTAATGGCAACAATGACCAGGTCAGTTTCTGCCATAATGGCCACTAGGTCTGGGATTTTCTTTTCCAGACTTTGAGCATTTGTGCAAATTGTGCACGTGGCCTTCCAAATTCTGCTACTACCTTCTTGTCAGCCTCCCTTTTTCCCTTTTTTCTACTCTCCTTACTCCCTCTGCCTTCATTCTAGTCCCTCTTCATTTCTAACATTCTGCTTTTCCTGCTGTTGGGAACCCTTTGAGATTTCCTTCCCTTAGGTTTCTCTTTGCAGATTACTTCAGCTTGCAGGGTTGAACAGTTTATGTCTCCATACTTCCTTCTGCCACCCACATTGGCTAGTTTAAATGCTTACCAATGTAGCATTTAAACCATTCACAGAGGTCTGTGGTTCCTCTCCTGGCTCCCCGATGGATGCAGGCCATCTCCCCTGCATAGGCCTTTATTCCTCCAGGTGAGACCCCAGTCCCCAGTGTAACCAAAGCCCTCCTCTCTGCACCACTCCTTCAACCACCGGTTGAAGAAACATAGACTTTGATGGCAGATAAGGACCACTTGGCCCACCCAGTCTGCCCATTTCCCTTTCTATTGGATAAGCTGCAGATTCTACTTAACCAACAGCCTACTTCCTGCAACCCCCCACTACAATTGCCTTATGTCTGTCCCATGCATGTTTGAATACCCCCACTGTTTTAGACCCAACAACCTCCCCAGGAAGGCGGTTCCATGCATCCACCACTCTTTCTGTGAAAAAAAAATTACTCACATTACCCCTGAGCCGTCCCACCATTATCTTTAAATTGTGTCCCCTTGATCTTACACATCTCTTTTTCTAAAAGATGCTACACTCCTGGACTTTGTTGATTCCCTTGAGGTACTTGAAAGTTTCTATTATGTCCCCCCATCCCTCTTTTCATCAAGGATATACATATTAAGCGCTCTCAGTCTCTCTTCATATGGTTTCTGATGCCGACCCTGCACCATTTTAGTTGCCCTCCTCTGGACTGCTTCCATTCTGTCTATGTCCTTGCGTAGATGGGGTCTCCAAAACTGCACACAGTATTCCAGATGGGGTCTCCCCAACTGTCTGTACAGAGGGATAACCACTTCCCTTTTTCTACTTGTGATGCCTTCCTACGCATCCCAGTATCCCCCTGGCTCTCCTTATTGACTTGTCACACTGCTTACCCACCTTTAGGTCATCTGATATGACTACCACCAAGTCCCTTTCCATTTTTGTTGTTTTTAGTACCTCCCCTGCTATTGTGACCTCTTCTCCTGGGATTTTGTTTCCCAGGTGCATTACTTTGCACTGAATCTAAGTTGCCATATGTCTGACCGTTCCTCCAACCTTGCCAAGTCCCTTCTCATCCTTTCTACCCCCCCTTGTGTATCAACTCTGTTATAGATCTTTGTGTCATCTGCAAAGAGGCATACCTTTCCTTCCAGACCCTCTGCAATGTCACCTATAGAGATGTTAAAGAGGACTGGACCCAGTACTGAGCCATTAGGTACTCCACTAGTAACCCCCCTTTCTTTGGAATGTGTTCCATTCACTATTACCTTCTGTGTCCTGTTGTGCAGCCAGTTTGCTACCCAGGCTACCACCCTGGAACCCACTCCCAGGCTGGCTAACTTGATTATTAGTCTTTTGTGCGGGACTGTGTCAAATGCCTTGCTAAAGTCTAGGTAGGCCATATCCACAGCCCCTCCCTGGTCTATTACTTTGGTCACCCAGTCAAAGAAATCAATTAGATTTGAATGACATGACCTTCATGCTGTAAATCCATGTTGCTTTGGGTCCTGTGCCCCACTGGTCTCTAGGTACTCAACAATTCTTTCTTTCAGAAGTGATTCCATCATTTTCCTACCACTGAGGTCAAACGTACTGGTCTGTAGTTTCTGCTTTGCTCCCACTTTTGTGAAGAGGAATCACATCTGTCCTCCTCCAGTCCTCAGGTACCACCCCAACCTCCCACGATTTGTTAGAAAGTGTGGTCAGTGGTGTCACTAGGTCCTCCCTTAGTTCTTTTGGGATTCTGGGGTGAATTCAGTCAGGTCCCATTGCTTTGTCCACCTTAAGTTTTAGGAGTTCTTTCAGGACTCTTTCTTCTGTAAATGGTCTGGTATCAACCCCCCTACCCAGAGTGCTTCTACTGTCTGGTTTAGGTAACTCCTCCTCATCTTCTTTTGTGAATACTGAGCAAAAGTATTCATTCAGTATATCTGCCTTTTCACTGTCTCCCTCTGCCCACCTCCCCTCTCCTTTATTAATCTTCACTATTCCTTCCTTAACCTTTCTATGCTCCCTAATGTACCTATAAAAGGTTTTATCCCCTTCTTAACTGAGTTGGCTATTTTTTCCTTGGTTTGGGCCTTTGCTATTCTGACTGCCTTCCCCACTTCTTTCTGCTTTAATTGATACAGTTCCCTGTCGTGCTTCTTCTGTGATTCCTTATACTTTTTGAATGCAGTCTTTTTCTCCTTAACCTTCCCTGCCACCTCTTCTGAGAACCATAGTGATTTTTTACTCCGCTTTGTTTTCTTTATTTGTTTCACACAAAGGCTTGTTGCCTCTATGATAGCAGTTTGGATTTTTCTCCATTGTTCTTCCACCCCTCCTTTTTGGCCATTTGCTAGTGCATTCCTCAGGTATTCACCCATTTTGCCAAAGTCAGCCCTTCTAAAGTCTAGTGTCCTTGTTTTTGTATGGCTTGTCTCCATGGCTGTGCTTATTGTGAAGCACACTGTGCAGTGGTTACTTGTTCCCAGATGTCTACTGACTTCTAAATTTGTGATCCTCCCTCCATTCGAGAGTACCAGGTCTAGTATTGCTCCCTTCTGAGTGGGTTCCAACACTAGCTGTCTAAGGTCTGCCCCTGCAGTGCATCGAGAATGACCCTGCTCTTGGATGTGGCTGCAGTACATGTCAGCCAGTTAACATTTGGCATATTCAGGTCCCCCATCAACAGTATCTCCCCTTTTTCTGCCATTTTGAGAATGTCCTCTATCATTTTCTTGTCCGTTTCCTCCCCTTGAGATGGGGGTCTGTATACAACCCCTGTGCGGATTGTGATGCCATGCCCTGTCTCCAAGGTGACCCAGAGTGCCTCTTGTCCTCCCCCTTTATTTTTAATTCTGTAGCTTTGATCCTTTCCCTTATGTATAGAGCTACTCCACCTCCTCTTTTACCCTCCCTGTCCCCTCTGTAGACTGTGTACCTCATAGTACAGAATGCCCTACCCCCATCATGTACAGTCAACACCTCAGAAAAGGCCACTGAGCATGCTCACCCCAGCTCCCTGAATCCCTTCTGCACTGTCCTAGCCTCATCCCAAGCCAGGATACTTGTCCCTAGGTGGACAATGACATCCATATCTCCATCCTGTCCTGCTACCCTAACAATCCTCAGGATCCACTTCCCATTCCTCTGAGCCATGACACAGGGTAGGTACATAAACTCCCTGTCTCTCTTCCTCCCTGTCCCCAGATCTATCCCTTTACAATGGAGGACCCCACCATGAGTTGCTTCCTCCTCCTCTAGGGCCCTCTGCCACCCTCCTTGGGGCCTCCCCTACAGAGGACCCCCACATCTTCCCTAGTCACTACTGCGGGTGTCTCCTTGGGACAGTCCTACACTGCAAGAGTGCCTTATGTATTGTGTTGTGGTACCATCTGGGGATGTGCCTCTGATCCACCACCCTCACCCTTCCCAGGCCCACTGTAGTCCATCCACTCCTCCTTGGCATCCTTGGAGGCAGTGGTGGCAGACTTGGTGGTCCCTGAATGGGGGAGAAGGCCCCTTGAATCCTAGCCAACTTGGCCTAGAGTCGAGCAACCTCCACCCTCAGCCCAGAGAAGTGGACACAGATGGGGCAGCACTGCAGTCTCCAGAAAGACACCTCAGAAACTGCCACCCCACAGCCACTGCATTGCACCACTCCCAGCATGTCTATTTTCTACCCTGCTTGCTTCTGTTTGGTTTTCCTTAAGTCCTTTTTAACCCCTACCCTAGATAGGGTGTTTCACCACTTCCTAAACTTTTTCTTAAACCTACCTTCCCTCCCTTGCAGTATGTGATCAACTAAAGGAGGTTTAACAAGACACTTACCCTTACCACAGTTGTCCTGCCTATCTGCTGTGGTGCAGTGTGTCTGGCTGCCAGCTGCCTCATTGAGCTGACTCCAGTGGGCAGACTCCAACATCCTTAGTGTGTGAGTCTTTCATGGGAGGCCCACATAGTGGGGCGCTGCTTGTTGGCCTACTAGTTATTTAGCCCTCTGTATTTCCTGGTCAGCTGATGCAGCCTCCCTAATGGCTGCTGTGCAGGGAGGGAGTTGCAGCCAGACTCCGACTGGCTGTTGTGCCTGAGCCCTTTGTTTCAACTCCCTGGCTCCAAAGCTTCTCTTTTAGGTCAGTTGTGGTAGTGTTTCAGTGGTGTGGTGGACGATCCTTACCCATCCTGCCAAAATTGTTGGCACCACTCTCTGAAGGCTCTCTGAAGACTTGGAAGGGTTATTTAAAGCCTCTTTTCCTCCTGCTCTTCCTGGTTCATCCAATGCAGCCTCCCTATTGGCTGCCATACAGGAAGGGAGGGAGGTGCAGCCTGGCTCCAATTGGCTGCTGTGCCTGAGCCTTTTGTTTCAACTCCCTGGCTCCCTGGATTCTCTGTTAGGTTAGCTGTGGTGGTGTTTCAGCAGTGGGGTAGGGGTGATCCTTACTCCACCCCACACTGCTGGGTGATGCTTCATAAACCTGATGTTGTTGCCCTGGTTGAAACCTGGCTGTCTCCCTCCACTCCTAACTCTCATGTCTCTCTCCCCGGCTACACTCTCCACCGGTTGGACCGTGTCAGCAGGAGAGGTGGGGGCTGTGTCTTCTATTTGAAGGATTCTCTCATGGGGCTACCACTCCCCCCGCCTGACCTCGACCATGAGGCCCAGGCACTTACTCTAAAGCTGTCCCCTGACCCAGCTAGATGCCCATTATTCCTAACCGTAGCCTACATACCCCCAAGAACCAATCCCAGGCCCTGGGCCCACTAATTGACTACCTCACCTCCCTACCCAACTCGTCGGACCAAATCTTGGTGGGCGACTTGAATATAAACTGGCTCTGCCCTCGTCCTCCTCCCACTGTGAGGCTTTCAATTCAATTGACCTAACTCAACTGGTCACACAGCCTACTAGAAAAACCCTAGGGGGAACAAGCACCTCCTGGATGTGGTCCTCGCCAACAGGCCAATCCGCATCCACAACATCCAAATCCTCCCTGACTGCCTCAGTGACCACTCCCCTGTGCTTTTCAACTGGGAAACCCCTCGGCCCTCATCCCCGGTCAAAACCACCTCTCGAAGGTGGCTTAGGCCTGGGGGACTCATAGGCCTTAAGCACTTCCTTGCCCACACTGATTGGTCCCCTCTGACGAGGGCAATCAACATTGACTTGGCTCTGGCCTTCTTTGTAAGCACTTTCAACTTTGCCTGTGATATCTTTGCACCCATAATTGCTAGGAGGTCCAAAATGAAACATGCCCCTTGGATCACCCCTGCCCTACTGTGGCAACTTAAGCAACGCGACAATCTTTGGCACCTTGCTGTTGCTACTGGCCGTTCAGCTGACAGGCAGTCCTATGCTGCGCCCGCAACCAGTGCACCTGGGCCATCCGCAGCAAAGGCGGAATACTACCAAGCTCTCTCTTCCTCCTCCTGGGGAACCCCAGGTGCTTGGGACAACATCAAGCAACTGAATGGTCACTCCCAGTCCCCTCCTTCTCTTCTCAACATCAATGGTACCGCCTCCTCTGACCCTGCCCTCATTGCCACCCACCTCAATAACTCCTTTACCGACCTTAGCTCAGTACTTCCTGGTAACTTTTCAGTCCACCTCCTCCATCTGTACCACCACCCATTGCCCACCCTCTTTCCACCTGCATCGTGTCACCATGCAAGAAGCTAGCCATACTTGCTAAAGCCCTAAAGGTAACACCATCGGTAATGACTCACTTGATCCCTGCCTTTTCGCCAGGTCCTGGATCAGGTCCTCTTACCTATTACGTGCATTTTCAACAAATCACTCTGTCTCGGACAATTCCTCTGCCTGGAAGATTGCCACAGTTACCCTGTCCATAAAGGTGGTGACAGGACTCTTCCGGTAACTACCGACCCATCTCAATCCTCTCCCCTCTCTAAGGTGTTAGAGAAAATTGTGGAGTCCCTAGTCTCTGACTACCTCTGTAGTACAATGTTCTCTGCCCTGAACAACATGGCTTCAGAGCAGGTCATAGTACCACACAGCACTCCTGGAATTTTCCAACTTCCTCCATGCCTCCTTGGACTCTGGTGCCCTGGCTGGTGCTATATTCATTGACCTGTCTAAAGCATTCAATACCGCTTGCATCCTCTTTGCTCTCCACCCTCGACCTAATAGGCTTTGCCTCAGGACCTGCTTCCTGGTGCACCAGTTATCTCTCCTCCGCTCCCAATGTGTGAAAGTCAACGGTACTCTCTGAAACATGCCCATTCTGCTGGGGTGCCGCAGGGCTCACTCCTTGGACCCCTACTATCTCACTCTTTCTTAACTCCCACCCAGCAGTTGTATGGGTAAGATGCTTCTCTATGCTGATGATGCTGTTCTGTTGCCTCCCACAATGACCCCATGCTGCTACAGAACTCCCTCCAACTAGTCTTTGACTCTGCAGCTACCTGGTTCACTGAGCACCGACTTGTTATCAACCTTAAGAAAACAAAACGATGCTCTTCTCCCACCCCCAAAATAAGTACAGCAAGTTTCCTTAGCTGTCCACTCCACACCCAATCTCGTCATTGACCAGGTGCAGTCCTATAAATATCTTGGTATAACCTTTGACCCTGCACTCTCATTTCATGGACATATATCTGCCCTAAATTCTGTCGCCAACTGGCAGCTGGGCATTCTTCACCGGCACAAGAAATGCCTCGCCCTCGATGCCCTCCGCCTGGCTGTCACCTCTGTCATGTCTATCATTGACTATGGCCTTCCGGTCTATGGCTCAGCAGATCAGACTGCCCTCAACAAGGTTCACCTCACAGTTAATAAGGCCTGCAGACTTATCACTGGTGCCTCCAGACTCACTCACACATGTGAGCTGTACACCCTGGCTACCCTATCAACCTGGAAGAAGCGACTCATGTATCAGACATGCCAGCTCACCTTAAAAGCCCTGTGTGGCCTATCCCCATGGCCTATCCAACTCCATTCGCCTCGCACTGCACCGACTCCTGGATCACGCCGCAGCCCGCCAAGAGCTACCCTAGTTATTCCAGAGCCAGACCTCTCAAGGTCAGAGGAGGGCATTCCCCACTGCACCCCACTGGTATAACTCCTCCCTGCCAGTGTCTCAAACTCACTAACCTTAGCTTGCTTTTGCCCAGGCTCAGAAACTTCCTGCTTAGCCTTCGAAAATGCAACTGCCGCTAGCCTAGTGTAAAAAAAATATATATATACTCTGTTTGACAATGCTCACTGAGCGGCCCCCTTCCTTTCCCTACTAATTCCTCCTCCCTATCTCCCTCCTTCTACTCCCACCAGCTCTCCCGACCATAAGTTTTGCACCTTTTGTTATCTTTTGCTTCGTTGGAGATTGTATTCTATTGAAACAAAATTGTAATTGAACTGTAACTTTTTTGTTTGTAAGTACTGTGTCCCTTGTACTACTGTTCTGATGTCCTCTTTGTGACGAGGTACCTTTGTAAATGAGCCTCTGGCTCAAAGGTTTCTAAACTGATGTTTAACTAACTAACTAACTAAATAAATAAATAAATAAATAAATAAATAAAATGGTCGGTGCCACACCATCCCACACATTGAGAGGGGTCCCCCTTCCCCATGTGGTTGGGCTCATGAGCTGATGAGGAATCTCCCCTCTAACCTTTAGAACCAATGAGTGTAGATGTCATCTTTTTTTGTTAGATACCTAATTTCCTCCTGTATTTGACCTGCACACTACTTTCTGTTGGTGCAGCAAAAACCCAGACAGATAATTTGATAGTGAGCTAGCTTATGTTTGGAAATCAGAAGAGCCGAAACATAGAAACATAGATTTTGACGGCAGATAAGGACCACTTGGCCCTCCCAGTCTTCCCATTTCCCTACCTATTGGATAACCTGACACCACTTATTAAGAAAGCTTCTTTGGACCCAAACAGCTGTTCAAATTACAGACCCTTCTCTAACCTTCCCTTTGTTGAGAAGGTGATTGAGAAAGTGGTTGCGCTGCAACTGGAGAACCACCTTACCATCCAAAATGTCTTTGATCCTCTCCAGTCAGGTTTCTGGAAGAGACATAGTACTGAGACCACTCTGGTTCGGGTGCTCAATGATCTCCTGATGGCAAAAGACCAGAAGCGCCATTCCATCTTGGTGCTTCTGGATCTCTTTTCAGCGTTTGACACTGTGGACCATGGGGTTCTACTCGAGCACCTGAGGGTTATCTGTTGCCTGGATAGTCCAGTTCTCAGATGGTTCCATTCTTTCCTAGCTGGCAGACTTCAGAGGGTGGTGTCGTGGATTTTTTTCCTCTACCATTCTCTCTGCCGTGTGGGGTCCCTCAGGGCTCGGTACTTTTCCCCATGTTGTGTCTGAGCCTTTTGTTTCAGCTCCCTGGCTCCCTGGATTCTCTGTTAGGTTAGCTGTGGTGGTGTTTCAGTAGTGGGGTAGGGGTGATCCTTACTCCACCCTACCAAAATGGTTGGTGCCATACCATCCCACACATTGAGAGGGGTCCCCCTTCCCCATGTGGTTGGGCTCATGAACTGATGAGGAATCTCCCCTCTAACCTTTAGAACCAATGAGTGTAGATGTCATCTTTTTTTGTTAGATACCTAATTTCCTCCTGTATTTGACCTGCACACTACTTTCTGTTGGTGCAGCAGAACTCCAGACAGATAATTTGATAGTGAGCTAACTTATGTTTGGAAATAAAAAGAGCCGAAACATAGAAACATAGATTTTGATGGCAGATAAGGACCACTTGGCCCACCCAGTCTGCCCATTTCCTACCTATTGGATAACCTGGAACCACTTATTAAGAAAGCTTTTTTGGACCCAAACAGCTGTGCAAATTACAGACCCATCTCTAACCTTCCCTTCTTATTTATTTATTTGAACATTGGTTTACAACCTTTGAGCCAGAGACTCATTTCCAAAGGTACCTCATCACATTGAGGATAAATACATAACAGACTTTTGGTTACCGCATATGGGTTACATAGATTGCAAGCACTTAACAGAACTTTGGTTACAGCATATGGGTTACATAGTTAGCAAGCACATGTGACTACACCAGGTAAATAGATAAGCCAGTTTGGTTACAATGGCACATTCTTGCACAATGGTAAGAGCAAGCAGCAGGATAATAGCAGTACGAACAGCAATGGGTGAGAATTAAAAGAGGTGTGGTGTGGATGCCGCCCCATGGGCATTGTCAGGGCACAGAGAGCTATGCCTCAGTTATAGACAGGTGCAGCTTCACAGTATTAAATAGTTAGCTGTGACCTTTGTTGGGAAGATGACTGAGAAAGTGGTTGTGCTGCAACTAGAGAACCACCTTACCATCCACAATGTCTTTGATCCTCTCCAATCAGGTTTCTTGAAGAGACATAGTACTAAGACCACTCTGGTTCAGGTGCTCAGTGATCTCCTGATGGCGAAAGACCAGATGCGCCATTCCATCTTGATGCTTCTGGATCTCTTTTCAGCGTTTGACACTGTGGACCATGGGGTTCTACTCGAGCACCTGAGGGTTATCTGTTGCCTGGATAGTCCAGTTCTCAGATGGTTCCATTCTTTCCTAGCTGGCAGACTTCAGAGGGTGGTGTCGTGGATTTCTTTCCTCTGAACCATTCTCTCTGCCGTGTGGGATCCCTCAGGGCTCGGTACTTTTCCCCATGTTGTTCGCAGTGTACTTGCTGCCCCTCGGAGACATTGTAAGATGATATGAGCTGAGGCTTCATTGCTATGCTGATGATACACAGCTCTATCTGTCTTTTGTACCCGACCAGGATAGTGCAGTCTCGATGTTTAACAGCTGTCTGGCAGAGATCCATGACTGGATGAAGTCCAGCTGGTTGAAACTGAATTCCGGGAAGACTGAGGTATTGGTTGTGGATCCAGGGTGCTGGATAGTGAGGCAGGTGATGGGGTTACCGTCCAGGCTTTGGCTCAATGGTGTACAACTGCCTACCTCTGAATGGGAGTGCAATCTGGGGGTGGTTCTTGATGATGGGTTCACACGGCATGCACAGGTGTCAAGTCTTCCTTTTATCATCTTAGGAACTTCACCAGAATTAAGCACCTTGTTCCATCTGATGAGTTGCCCATGTTGATCCATGCCTTTTTGTCCTCATGCCTTGACTACTGCAACTCCCTTTACCTGGGGCTTCCGGGAGTTGATGTCCACCACTTGCAACTGGTGCAGAATGCTGCGGCATGATTATTGACAGGGACTTCATGTACCAGTCATATTACTCCTGTGCTGCGTGATCTGCACTGGCTGCCTGTACAGTGGCGGATCATCTTTAAGGTCAGTCTTTTGACCTACAAAGCCCTACATGGATTGGGGCCGAGTTACCTGCAAGAGCTTCTAGTTCCCTACAGCCCCGGCAGGCCTCTCCGCTCAACTGATGAAGGGTTGTTATAGGTTCCCAGGGTGCGGCTTAAGACATCTGGTGCCCAGGCTTTTATGTTCGTGGCACCATCCCTCTGGAATTCTCTACCTCGTCAGATTAAAGGGTGCAGGACCATGGAGGGCTTAAAGTCCAGTTTAAAAACACATCTATTTAAACATGCTTTTAACATTTGATGCTTTATGAACTGAGAGAACTTTTATTGAAGCTGATGTATTTATGATTTTACTGAATTGTTTTATGACATTTATGTATGTAAAGCACTTTGATATTTGAATTGAACTATACAAACACAAAATATTATTATTATCATAACTTGCAGATCCTAGTTTTCCAACAGCCTACTTCCTCCTACCTCCCAGTAGAATTGCCTTATGTCTGTCCCATGCATTCTTAAATTCCCCCACTGTTTTTGACCCCATGAACTCCTCAGGAAGGCCGCTCCATGCGTCCACCTCCCTCCATGAAAAAATACTTCCTCATGTTACCCCTGAGTCATCCTCCCTCAGTCTTCAAATTGTGCCCCCTTGTTCTTGCACATCTCTTTTTCTGAAAGATGCTAATAGCATTGGTAAGTCTTTTTTCAGTCCTGCTTTTACCATTACAAAGTTTGGGTAGCACCTAACTCCATATGGTACCCAAATCTTCAGAACTGTAGGGTGTAGCAGACTGTACTTAATATTAGCATTTCTAAGGACTTTTTTAAGTGGCATACAGGTTTCCCTTTTCTGTAGAAGATACATTGGTAAATTGTTAAAAAGTTTTACTTTGTGATCCTCAGAGAAAAGTCCTGGTTTGTCTCTTAGTGTGTTTTGTGCAAATGTTTTGTGTCGGAAGTTTAAAAACTTGAAGATTATGGCACTCAGTTTTTTTTAAGGACCACATCTCAGTCTTAGGGATCTAGGAGTTGTTTAGGTTACGTCATTTGGGTTGTCTGACAGATGTCCAGCTAGTCGTAGCAAGAGATTATTGATAAAAGATATAGTGTTGGATCCTTCCATTCCTTCAGGGAGACCCACCAGACTTAGACAATTTCTCCTGTTACAAGCTTTCTGGTCCTCCATTCTCTCAATTAATTTTGCTATTGCCCTTGTGTTTTCAAGTCTTTCCTTTCTTTTGCATCTACATCCTCAAGGCTGCTGATTTTTGTTTCGGCATCCCCTATTTTAATTTTTTGTTGCTGTAGTTCATCATTCAGCTCTTCAAAACCAAAAGTGAAATCAAAGATGGCTTGTTTTACAGCTCTGAACTCCAACGTAAAGCATCCAGTTCCTCAAGTTCATTGATTGCTACTTCTAATAAGAGTCATTTTGGAGGATTTTTTCAGTATTTGGCTTTACTGAATTGCTTGTTGAAGGTGCCAACTGTGATGATACTGGAGATAATAATAATAATCTTTATTTATAACGTGCAATTCTAAAATCAAAGCACTGTACGATAACAAAACACTAAAATCCATAAAATAACATCCAAAGATTCAAACATTATATAAAAATACAACAAAATGATGTTGCATAATCACCAAATGCTTGCAGAAACAGATGTGTTTTTAAGGTGGTCTTGAAGCTGTCCACAGTCCTGCACTCTCAAATCTGATGAGGTAGAGAATTCCACAGGGTGGGGACTCCATAAAAGCACAGGCCCCAGATGTTTTCTGCTGTATCCTGGGAATCTCTAACAGCCCCTCGTCAGCTGAGCGGTAAGGACGGCCGGGGCAGTAAAGATTCAGGAGTTCTTGCAGATAGCTTGAATCCTGTCTGTGCAGGGCCTTATAGGTCAGAAGCCTGACCTTAAAGGTGATCTGCCACTGTACAGGCAGCCAGTGCAGTTAGAGTAGCACGGCAGTGATGTGACTTGAACGGGGAGTCCCCATCAACAACCATGCCGCAGCATTCTGCACCAGCTGCAGGCGGCAGATATCAACCCCTGGAAGTCCCAGGTACAGGGAGTTGCATTAGCCAAGGCGCAAAGTCACAAAGGCATGGAATAGTGTCAGAAGGTCACCGGGCGGAACCAGATGCTTAATCCTGGCAATGTTCCTCAGATGATAAAAGGAGGACTTGATGACTGCCGATACCTGTGAATGTAATGTCAGTCCATCATCAAGAACCACCCCCAGGTTTTGCACCCATTCGAGGGAAGGCAACCGGGCACCTCCAAGCCAAAGTCTGGAAGGCAAGCCTGCTACTGACCTCTCTATCCAGTGACCTGGATCCACCAATCACTCCTCAGTCCTCTCAGAATTCAATTTCAACAAGCTGGATTTCATCCAGTCCTGGATTTCCACAAGGCAGCTGTTAAAGACCAAGATCACACTATCCTGGTCAGGCACAAAAGACAGATAGAGTTGGGTATCATCTGCATAGCAGTGAAACCTCAGCTCTTATCATCTTACAATATCTCTGAGGGTCAGCATATACACTGCGAACAACAAAGGGGACAGCACCGAGCTTTGGGGGACCCCACATGGCAGAGAGAATGGATCCAAGGAAAATATCCCAGACACCACCCTCTGAGATCTGCCAGTGAGAAAAGATTGAAACCATCTGAGGACTGAGCCAGCCAGGCCACAGATGACCCTCAAGCGCTCGAGCAGCACCCCATGGTCCACAATGTCAAATGCTGAGGAAAGGTCAAGAAGCATCAAGATGGAATGGTGCTTCTGATCTCTCACCATCAGAAGATCATTGAGCACCCGAACCAGAGCAGTCTCAGTACTATGCCTCTTCTGGAAACTGAACTGGAGAGGATCATAGATATTGTGGGTGGTAAGATGGTTCTCCAGTTGCAGCGCAAATACTTTCTCAATCACCTTCCCTACAAAGGGAAGGTTAGAGATAGACCTGTAGTTAGCAAAGCAGTTTGTGTCCAGAGCAGCTTTCTGAAGGAGTGGTGTCACCACCGCCTCCTTCAGGGAGCTAGAGAACTCACCCAACTCTAAGGAGCACCAAACAATATTCGTAAGGACAGGGCTGATAGAATCAATACACCCCATTATCAGGCGTGTTGGGCCCAGATCCAAACTACAGCACATTGGCTGCATACTCTGGGCAATCTGCATGATGTCCACAATCTCTGACTGGTCAAAAGATATCCAGGGGAACCGAAGAGGGGTGACCAAGCACCAACCACCATCAACCCCCATAGAGTGTGCAGGCTGGATCTCAGCCCTGATGTCAGCCACCTTATCCGCAAAGAACTGAGCAAACTCATCACACTTAACTTCTGAAAACACACCTCGAACCTGCAGACAGGTTGGACTGCACAACCTGTCCACAGTTTGAAAAAGCTGAGCCAGTCGATTCTGAGCAGCAACAAACTCCACGGACAGAAACTCTGCCTTCTTACGAGTGATTGCTGATTGATAGATTTGATAATGTTCCATCAATCTAAGGTGGTCAGCATCAAGGGCAGATTTCTGCCAGCATTGCTCTAACCTTCATCCAGCTTGTCTCAACTCCCTCAAGGTCCCATCAAACCAGGAGGACCACAGGTGGAGAGGGAGAGAGGACAAACACGGACAGGAGTGATAGAGTCCAGAGCTTCAGTAACCACCTTATTATAGGCCTGAACTAAACTCTCTGAACCCTCACTTGCCCCTGGAAATCCCGATAGGTCTAATACCACCAATAGACCATCCAGGTTCAAATCCCTCAAAGGGTGGTATCTGACCTTCTCCACAGGGGCAGGCCTATAAGGGACAGCCTGGAGATTGGACCTGATGGTGTGTGATCAGACCATCAGACTGGTTCCACCACCAAGTCAGAGGTCTCCATCCCTGGGAGGAAAACCAGGTTGAGTGAGTGACCGTGATTATGGGTAGCACAGTCAACTACCTGTGTGAACCCAAACAAATTCATAAGTTGGAGGAAGTCCTGTCCAAATAGCGAGAGTTTGTCGTCGACCCAGGCATTGAAGTCACCCAGGACCATCAGCCTGGGTAACTCAAATGCCATGTCGACCACGAAGTCTGCTACTTCCTGCAGGAATAATTTCTCACCCCCAGGTGGACGGTAGATGAGAACGATCCTACTGCCCACACCTGCTACCATGGTAAACCCAAATGATCTGACTTCCTCAACTGGCACACCAATAAAGCCCAATTCCAATCTAAAACAAATGGCTACACCCCCGCCCCTGTGGTCCAATCTCAAGCGGTGTATCACCGAGAACCCAGCTGGAATGGCCACCTCCAAAATGGGACAGGCATTATCATCAAGCCAGGTCTCGGCGATGCAAGCTAAGTCTGCTATCCCAACAAGATCAGCGATAACCGCCATCTTGTTCCTGATAGACCTGGCATTGCATAACACCACTTGAGTTGTACGAGATTCCGGGGCCGGCCGAGCTATCGGCCCAGAAACACTGGAGCCCTTGGGTATGGAAACCAGATATGAAGGACCGCGGTCTGGAAATTATTTAAACCCAGAGCGTCTCCTGGTCCTGGAGATGAAGTATTCATGTCGTTGCCCATATTATTCTCTGTAACTAAAGCACTGTCCTTTTTATGTTAATGCTCCCCTTGTACTCACTCACTTTTTTAAAAATGAATGAAGGAATGGAATACAAGTGAGAGCTGAAAAAGTAAGTTGTCATATTGTTTGTAGCTGAACTAATGTGTTTGAACAGTCCGAGTTTGCTCAGCTGTCATACTTCAGATTTGTGGCAAATAAACTCACAAAGACCAATTGTATCAAGTTTTCTGGTTCACTACTTAAATCTTCTTTTAGGAACAAAACAGATTTAACATTTAGTGTACTGAAATTACAGAGATCTATCAAAGGATGACTTTGGTTGAAAAAAAAAAAATGTTTCTGTCCAATGCTCTAGAGCCAGTTTTGAATTGCCTGTTTTTTCCTAAGTATTTCTTTCAATTCCTCAACTGTTTATGTATGAAGTTTTCATCTGTCACTCTCCTGGGAAGCACCTGAAAATAGGCACTTGTCTGTCTAGTGTGCTTACCCGGTTAACAAAAGCAAATAAATAAATAATAAATGATGCGAGGAAGTGTGTAGCGCCGCTCTATGCATCTGGTCTCCTCCATGCCATAGAAACAAATCCATCATTTCCTCCAGTGGTAATCCACTGCACATGGTCACAAGCTGTCATCAAAGTGGTGATGGGTTAACCCCTGGTTTCTTGCCTTCCACTTCCCCCTGGTGCCTTGTGTGACTGACTGCTGGCTCAGCATGAACACAGATGCTTCGTGGCACTCCTCCTCCCATTTGGTTTACACATACTTTGCTTCTTAGAGATTTCTTCTCCCTGGCAATGTCTGTCCTATTAGGGCTATACCCTGGTCCTAGGAAAATTCCCTCTTTAGGCCAGCCTCCCCTACTCTATACCAGTCCTTGGCAACCCACCAGTTTCACTCATGGTTTGCCGTCCATGGCAGTGACTCTGAGGGAAGAGCCGTACTTTCCTCCCCGAGACAGTCCACTATGTGGACTGGAATCCAGTGCCAGCAGGCATTAGGATTCAGGGGAATCCAGAAGTCTAGACCATTATTTAGAAAAATATGTTTTTTTTTCTGTTTTCTTTGTCTCTCCCACATATCTCCCACGTATCCGACATGAGCACAGCTAGCAGGTTACCAGGAATCCACACTTCATGACACATGTGACAGAAGCAAGTTCACTAGTCCAGCTCCAGGGGTCGCTGCATTGCTGAAGCTTGACAACGACCCTCCCCAACTGAAGCACACCACCACATGGCAGCGTGGGTGCTGTGGGTGTTGTGGGGGGGCCGCCACACTCACCGCTGTGTGCTGAGGTGGGTGGGCGACATCAGGCGGCCATTTCCCGTGGTCCTGGAGGGTTGGTGGGCTTTTTGTCCTGTTCTTCAGGGTGTGTATGAGGCACATAGGGGGCTTAAGGCAGGGTCCTCCCTGGCATATCATGCACCCCCTACACACCCCAGTGGCCAGCACTACATGCCTTAGTGCATGTCACATAGTGCCGGCCCATCCCTCGCCCACCTCAGCACGTTGCTCCTCTCGTGGCCAGAGATTGGGAACGTACTTGCTACATGTGCCCCCCAGAGCATCCCACATGTATGGTGCAGAATGGTTATGCACTCTAGATACCACTCCATCCCGTTAGTGCATAGGGCCTTCTATGTGGGAGTTACTGATCTTTAACCATAAACACTGTTAGACTAGTACACATCTTCATTTAAACAGAGATCTGTGAATTTCAGGTTACCTCCACTTAAAAATAAACCGGGAAATTCAAATATTTTAAGGGGAACCCCTCCATGTGCAGGTCCCACAAAGACAACCATCACTCTGGGTCATTTCCAGCCCCCCAAAAAAGAGTGAATTCACTATATTTTTTTACTGAATTCCATCCAGGGCTTTTCATTTCTGCTGATTCTCTGTTTTGGGCATATCTAGAATTTTTTCACGTTGGTACCAATTTTGTCAAGGGTAGCACTCCATGAAAATGTTCCCTTTCTTTTTTTGTAAATATAATTTTATTAACCACAATTTAAATGTCAGCATGTTCCAATACTTATACAAAATAAAGGCTGTTTACAAAACAGCATGTGGCAGTAATGAGTTATTATTACAGTAGTTCTATCTTAGAGAAGGCAGCAATCAAACTTTGGCAGTCTATTATACCTTTAGATGCAGCTCAGGGGTGAACTATAAGGTGCAATTAAGATGTAGGACACATCCGCTCCAATTCTGTAAATGTGTGCAGTTAAAATTTGCAGACTTATATCTGAGGTGACCTAGGGACGGGAAGTCAGCTCTTTTCCCCTTTCTGAAAGGAGGAGGAAGGGCAATAGTGCAGCACTCTGGATCCATGCAAATGGCATAGTGTTATATCATAAAAATAGTTTAATTTGCATTATTTGGCTGGGTGTCATTCAACTGTTTCACAAAAAAAAAAAATTAGTAAAGAAAAATTAAGGGGGGGTTGGGGAGCAGAGTCCCCCATCAATACATTACAGCTAGTTATGTGTTTCCATGAAAATCCCTCATTTCCGAGGTTGGATTTTAGTGTTTTGTTGTTCTTTTTTGGGGGGATGTCTTGTGATGGGGATTCCACCAAAATATATAACTATAATTTTTTTTAATTGGAGGCTCCATCCTATACCCTCTTTAGAGTGGTAGTGAAATGGTTGTAGCAGTATCGGGTAAGGAGCAGGAGCATAACTATAATGTTTTTTTAATGGGGGGCACTGCCACCATACCCTCTCTTAGAGCGGTAGTGAAGCAGTTGTAGTGGTAGCGTGTAAGGATCAGGAGCATTGGAAGCATAAGAGCATCAACGTCAATACCCAGCTGTTGACATCAACATACCATATCTTTTAGCGTACCTAAAAATATAGCTTAAGTAGGTTCAGAGTGCTGCACTAATGCCGGATGAAGACTGTCTGAACCCAGGGGGGAGTGCCAGTCCCTTCATGTTACAAGGCGTAGGGAGAGCACAAATGGATGTCGGTGTATGTATTAGTGAAAGGCTTCATAGGGGTACTGGGGAGTGATACCAGACTTCATCAGAGATCCTCATGGGACAAAGTCCCTGTCCTTCCCCATCGAAAACAAGAGCCATCCAGTCCAGTGTGAGGAACACTGCTCAACCCGATCATTAAGAGTATGTGTCATTTTCTCCATTCAGTAAATCTTGGTCCATCAAGCCATCGGGGTGGGGACTTCTGGAGTTAGCCAAGCCCTAGAAATATTTTTTTTGTGACGATGAGCAGAGTGCCCAAAAGGTAGCAGTTATTATGATCCCTATGGCCTCAGGGGTACTGAAGTAGGAGGAATACCTCAGCTGTTAAATGAAATGGCTTGCCAAATAATTCCTCTAACTCTGTTTGTACAGAGTTGAAAAATGGGCATAAGATCTGACAGAACCACATTATGTTCATACAGAGGGCCTTTGGTTCCCCACTGTTCCGTCAGCAGGCAGAATTCCTTGCAGGTATGTAGTGCCCAGTATTACTAGGATATGAAAGAATCTGCTCAGTTGTTTTCAAGCATAGTCCCTCCATAGGTGAGAACTGGTCACTTTTATGATATTCTGGCAGGCTTTCAACCAACTCTCTGAGGTGATGCACATGCCAACCTCATTCTGCCACCTCGGGTGGATGTCCTGTGTGAAGTCCCCAAGGTTTCCACAATAGATTGTTGTGGGAGAGAAACCATATGTACTGAACTCCTGGTTCTGAGGAAAGTAACCAGTGTGGTAATTAATGCCGGGTGTGATTCCAGGTTATGGGCCCCAAAGGGAAGAGAGGAATAATAATGCCTTAATTGCAGAAATCTGTAAAAGTCCAGCTGATGGAGGCCAAACTCAGACTGTGCTTCTGTAAAGGGATGAAATACCCCCAAGACACTAGTTGGTACAAATACTGGAGTAAGTGGTGTTCCTGATTCCAGAAGGCTGGATCAAGACGAGCCAGCTGAAAATTCTCTAGTAGTGGCATAGCGTATATTAAGGAAAAGAAAGGGACAAAGTGCAGTGTACTGCAAATGGAGTACCATATCATAGCCTGATATTTGATCCGCAGATTTGAGATGGGCAGACTTCTTGTCAGGGTGTCAGTATGGTACACAGCTTTAGAGCACAGCGACACCTCAATATCTCACCAGAGTGTCCTAGGGCAAGGCAAGACAAATGTTATTTTTTAGGCGTCCAGTTCTGGAGGCTCAGGGCACCGTACAAGTAAAAAAACTTGCAATACAATAAATAAAACAAGCACAGAAGTAAATAAGTTACAACTATAATAAATAATAAATAAAAAGGCCATTGAAAATGAAAAAAAACAAAACTTAAAAACAGTTACTAAAATGGTGGGGGGGAGTAGTAGCAGGAATAGAATCTAGAAGACCGTGTCTGGGAATGCCTGACTAAACAGAAAGGCCTTGAGGCAGGCCTTGAATACCTCAACTGAAGGGGCCTCCCTTACAGCTGGAAGAAGTGAATTCCACAGGATGGGGCCAGCAACACTACACGCTCTGTCACTGGCAGTTTTCAGCCTCGTCCTGGGAATCACAAGTAGCCCCCTAGGGGAGGAACAAAGGGAGTGGACACCCTTTTGCCACAGAATCAGTTTAAAAAGTTAAGTTGCCCAGTAATAAAGTTGTAAGTTAGGTAGGGAGAGGCCCCCCTGGAGAGGTTTAATGGGACGGCATTCCAGTAAGCCAGGTAATGCATTAATTGTGATGAGAAAGGAGTATAGTTGTTTTTGAAGGTGCTAGTTGGCATTCTAGAAAGATAGACTCATTAAGTATTTTAGTTTTCCTAGGTCCCATCTAAATGGTACTGCCTGACCATTTCTAATGGTTGATAGTAGAAAGTGAGGGATTCAGTTTTAGATGTGTTTAGCTTACACCCCAATAATACACTGTAGGCCCCCGGGATATGAGACACTGCCGGTAGGAAGTTTTATGCGTCCTGAAAATATAAGACTACATCACAGTCATATAATGCCATATGATGTTCCTCTCCCCAGTTGTATTTCTGTTAACGTTTCTGACTCCCAAATAGCCTGGACCAAGGGACAATGTAGATCATGAAAAAGGAGGAGAGATAGGGGGCAACCCTGTCTAGTTCCACTGTGAAGAGGAAAATAATTAGAATGGTGGCTTCCTACTTTTACATGGTCCATCAAAAGCAGCTCAGCACTCCAAGTGCAATAAGAATCAAGCAATTTCAGTATTTCATTCAAAGAATTTATTCCTTCACGAACGGTTCAATACGTACAGCATGCTTGCTTCTTGTTCAAACAGATGTACCCACCAACAAACTCACTCCCCAGCACTTTGACCAGGAAGCGCTTTGACCAGGGGTGTGGTCTTCCTCAGGGAGTCCTTTTACTTTTATGTGGGTCTGTGGGACCTCATAGATGTTTTGCAGGAGTTGAATCAGAGATGCCTGTATCCCCAGTTCCCCATAACCAAATACAGGTAACTCTAGGACGCCCAGTCAAATGCCTTTTTGGCATCTAAACTGAGGATTACAGATAGATTGTTGCTGATCTGCATCTCTTGAATAAGATGCAGTATACATCCAGTGTTATTTACTGTGCTTCTAGATCACAAAAACCCTATCTGGTCAAGCCCTACCAATGAAGCAGGGCAGTGGCCAGGGGGGTACAAGAATTGCAGTTGCAGTAGAGCCTGCACCATCAGGGTACTCACAGCCTCTGAGGTCAGCAATAAGAAAACCTTTTATATCACAGCCAAACTTGCAACTTTCTCTTTGTACGTGGCTTAGTGTCAGCAGCTCAGCAGGTTGCACATTCACCTCTGAGGCCAGAAAATCAGATGGTTGTGGGTTTATGTCCCACACCAGGCACTTAGGGTAATATCCCAATACTGACACTGTAGTGCATCATGAGGAGGATGCTGCACTCCTGAGGTGCCATCTTTCATATGAGATGTTAAATCGAGGTCCCATCTGCCTGTTCTGGTGGTTGTTCAGGTAGATGTTAAAGATTTCATGGCACTTCTCGAAACGTGTAGTGGAATTTTATTAGCAAGATATGTCATACAATATAAGTATACAGTTACATGGCATACATCACAAATATGAGCAGCACTAAGAAAAGACATTATGAAAACCAGACCACAGCTTATGAAATGAAGAAACAGAAAAACAACTTATCCTTGCAATAAAGCTGTTTAAGACAGGTGTCTACCATGTTCGCAATGGTGGCAGGTGGAAGCTTCTTTTGTTGAAGTGTAAATGTACAACATGCCTGCCATAAATAATACTTACAAAGAGCGAAACATACCTGTAAGGCCTGGTGCAAGTAACAATTCCACACTTGTGGATAAATACCTAATACTACAATTTCATAGGTGACCACAGTAAAAACAGGACAGCACCACATGGTGCTTATATGTTTCCAAAAGGAAAGACAGATAGGGCACTCAAATAAGAAATGAGATTGTGTCTCAAGTATCCCTTGACGGATATTTCTTAGGCACATCCTCTCCATCAGTGGCTTATGTTTTAAGGAGTCCTTGACAGCCATTTACCATGTATGCTAAGCCAAAGGACATCCCACATACAGTGTGGGATTGCTTTGTTAATAAGATAGGAACATGTCGATTGAGCCCTGTCAGGTGGACAAAATTTCAATTCCATAGGGGCCATATGATTGGAATAAGAATATAAGAACATAAGCCCGTTCTCCGAAATTTAGTGCAGTCATTGAAAGATACTGTAGGTGCCACAAAAGTTATTTCCTTATAACAAATTTCATATACAATGGAACAACATGGTCATATTCTCGTCCTGGGGGCCTGACACGTGTGTATTCCAAAAGGTCACAAAAGGCAAAAGCCAGTCCTCTACCAAAGGAATCCAATGATAGGGGGCTCCAAGAAGTATTGCAGGAAATTTCTGTGAAAAAAGATACTGAAATAAAACACAACAGGGTGCACCCTGTGAAGACCTCCTCTGGTTCTAGGTTGATAGGTGACATCTCTTTTAATGCGTTTTAGGCCTTAACCCTCAGATCCCCTGGAACAAAAAGGCTCAAGAGTCTAGTTTCCAAGGAGGGAAGGGGTGGGAAAACATAACTAAGGTATGTAAAACAAGGAAGCAACAATGTTTTAATTAGAAACACTGTTTTCAATTTAGCCAGGTTCTTGTGTTTCCGAAGTGTTAAATTACCCTCTGCCTTTTGTAGGTATTTTTCCCAATTAAAGAAGACTGCATCATGGTGATTTAAATATATTCCTAGTAGTCTCACTGGGTCAGTTCTAATGTAAACCCCAGCTATGTCTGAGTTGTGCAGAGGTGAAGAGATACCAGTCGGCATAGTCACACTTTTTGTATAGTTAATTTTGGATCCTGATATAGCCGAAAAATCATGCAACAGAGACTTAACCACAGCCCCATATTCCAAATCTTGTACAGGGACACATAAATCGTTAGCATATTCCAGCACTCTGAGTTCACAAGTGTCTAGTGTTAGTTGAATCCCGCAGATAGATGGAGTACTTTTAAAGGACTGTATCCTGTCAGGATAACGACTCTTTCACAGCGAAATACCACCACAGTGACAAATCTCGCCCAGTCGAGATCTTTCGCAGTGGTGGTCCGTTGTCAGCTGATGGAGCGATCCCCGTTGTTCCAACCCCATCCCCAATACAACTCCAACTCAGAGTTGTACATTTAGAGATGGGGGAGTGTGGGGGTACAGCCATCCTGCATGGGGTTCGCCTCCACCACGGAAAAAGACTTTCTCCCGACCAGGGCACAATGCTAACTGTCAGCATTGTGCTCATCCCTGTCGGCACCATCGATATCTATGGTGTCATTGTATAGTGGTGGAAATGTAAAAGATGAAGCAAAGGGTCTATGGAAAAAACATATAATAAAGGGCTCAAAGGGCAGCCCTGTCTCACACCCTGTTTATGGAGAATAGGCGCACTTAGAGTGGAGATAACACAGGCGAGCAGTCGAGCTGTTGAATGCAATAACCAGACCTAGGACACAAAAATGGGAGAGATACCATACCAATGCAATATTTCAAATAAATAGTGCAGGTTAACCTGGTCACATGCCTGTTGTTGGTCAAGAGAAGGAACATATCCTCAGCATCGGCCTTGATTACCCCTTTCAAATAATTCTCGGAGCAATATTAAATTGTCAGAAGTCTGACTCAATGGGACTGCACAACATTGAGACTAGGAGATCATGACATCTGCAGCTGTAGCCAATCATTGAGCCAATAATTTAGCAAGAATTTTATAATCAATATTTAGCAGGCACAATGGTCTCCAATTATCCACTAACATCCTGTCCCCTTTTTTGTACAAAAATAAAAGTAATGTCTCAGTTAATGAGGAGGGCAATTTACCCATAGTCAATATTTGAGTGAACAGAACTTGTAAATTAGGGGACAAATAATCAATGTAGGATTTATAAAAATCAGGAGTGAGTCTGTCAGTGCCCAGAGTAATGCTAGAGGGCAAACTTTTTATTATGTCTACCACTTTCAACAGTTGTATGGTTTGTGTCAACAGAAATTGAACATTAACAGGGAATGGTGGGATATCCAAGGTGGAAGTCCAAAAGGTGTCAATACCAGAGGAATGAGAGGGTTCAAATGTGTGCAGAACATGAGCGTGCACAGTATCCATGATGCTCACAAAATCTTCAGTGGGAGGGACATTAGCAGAAGGACAGAGTTCCTACATGTGTCTGCTCTGAAGTTGAGAGGCACATGCCTTGTATGCATCCAGGGATTGTTTGTTGCCTTGTGTATCAAATTTGGTTTCCCTTTCCAAGATTTTAGCCCTGTCATACTGATAGGTAAGCATCTGAGAATTAAGGGAGTCAGCCTCCAAGGGTAAATCTCTACCAGTTGCATACATTAGGGAAATAAGCTTCTGCAGTTTGTACCATAAATTTAAGTATAGCAGATGTGCATATGTCTAGTAGTACTCAAAAAACATGCTTCGCATTGGAAAAGGGACTGAAATATACATTTGGAGTCCTCCCACCAAAACTCAGACTTATCATATGCACAGAGAAAGGACCATGGGTAAAATATTCTTCCAACCAACATTTCCTAACCAAGGATTTAGCTTATAACTTGTTATTAAATCTCCAAGGCCTAGTTCCAAGGACAGGAGAGGACCCCACTGTACAATAACAGAGAACAGCCAAATGGTCAGAGGTTTCAACAGAAAACAGAAGACTGTGATACTTGGAATCCCATGGACAAAAATAAAAAATCTATTTGTGTTGGTAATGGGCCTTTCACAAACGTAACTTTAGAGGTCCCAGGCAACACATGAAGGCAAAACTTCTGAGAAGGATTCCAACCCCTTCATATAAATCCAGCCCCTGAGACCAAAAGGATGGTCCCTGACACCATGCTTTTTGAACAGCAGAAAGTTGCTGAGACAGAGAGAGAGAGAGAGAGAGAAAGCAGTCAGAGCTTCCTTAAATCAAAGAGGTTGTTTTCTAGACTACACTGAATTGAATTATTACTTTTTGGACCTGTATAAGTAACTAGTATTGATTCTGTTTTTGGGCTTGACTTTTCTTAGTTTAACTTTAGTTTGCCAGGGAGGAACTGTAGCTGGGAGATATTTGCAGTAATTTGTGACTAGACCTGTTACTTAAACTCTGTGAAATAGGTGTCTGAAATGAAGGAAGGCACTCCCCGGGGTAGAGGGTCAGAGTTATAGTTGATTGTTTCTGGAGGGCATATGTTTACTCCCACCTACCCTGCCCCTCACCCCACCCGCCTAAGCGCATAACTTCCTTTATAGCAGGGGGTTCTGACATCATTTCCCCAAAACTGCTAACAACATACACCTGTTCATATCCTTAAAGACACAGCACACTGAATGGGGTAGAGACACTCACAAGCTTGCACACACTAAAACAAGAACAACAACAAAAAAAGCATCTGTAACAGGAAGGGACACAGACATGTGGGGAGTGGTGCAATGCACTGGCTGTGGAGCAGCAGTCTTCCAGGAGACATTCTGGAGACTGCGTTGCCCTATTTGCAGGCACCTCTCTGGTCTGAGGGAGGAGGTTGTTCGTCTCCATGCTGACCTGGCAAGGATTCGGGAAACCTACTCCCCCACCCAGGGACCACCCAGACCACTGCCACTACCTCAGAGGTTGCCAAGAAAGAGGAGTAGTTGGACCACGGTGGGCTCAGGGAGGGTGATGGTGGTAGAACAGAGGCGTATCCCTCCAGTTGTGCCTCTCCACAACTCATTGACCACTTTGGTGGAGCATGGTTCCTCTATGGAGGCACCTGCAGTGGAGACCAAGGAGGATGCTGGGAACCTTCACAATGGACACCCACAGAAGGGTGGCACAGGACCCCACAGGGGAAGGAAACAACTCCTTGTGGAGGACTCAATTGTTAGGGGATAGAACTGGGGGAGGGAGAGGAAGGGAGGTAAGGTGCCTGCCCAGTGCCATGGCTTGGAGGGACAGGAAACAAATCCTTGGGATCGTGGGAGCAGCTGCAAGGGGGGGTGAGCTGGATGTCATTATCCACCAAGGGACAAATGACCTGGTTGAGAAAGGGATCAGAGCAGTGCAACGGGAGTTCATGGAGTTAGGGAGGGGCCCTAGACAAGTAGCACACACGTTAACTTTCTCAGATGTGCTACCTGTCTATGGCATGGATGAGGTTAGGGTACTCTGTACCATGGGATTCAATGAATGGTTGAAAAACTGGTGCAGAGCTCAGGGATTTGGCTTTATTGGAGACTGGGGCTCCACCTGGAGGGATGCAGGCCTATACAGGCATGATGGCCTGCACCTAACCAAGAGGGGAACCAGGATCCTAGATGATAGGTTTAAATGCTTCATTGGCAAGCATTTAAACTAGCAAAGGTGGGGAGGCACTGAAAAGGAGAAGTGAAAGCCTAGCCCACCCCCAAAAAAATCAGGGTAGTTAGTGAGGTAAACACCAAGACAGAGCAGTCGATAGAGAGAAGGGCAGGGGTAAATGGAGCAAAAGACAAAGGCAGTAAGGACAGGGATGGGACAAAAATAAATAAAGCCATAAAGAAATGGAGGGTAATGAGTACCAATGCCCGTAGTCTAGTTAAAAAGCTCCCGAAATGGTGGCCTTGATGGAAGAGGGATGCCGGGATATTGTGGCAGTCACAGAAACATGGTACACAGAGAACCATGACTGGGATATCAACATACCAGGGTACGCAATCTACAGGAGGGATAGGGAGGGAAGAATCAGAGGAGTAGCTCTCTACGTAAGGGAAGGGATCAAAGCAATATAACTAAAGGGTAAACAGGGAGGAAAGGAGGAACTGTGGGTCACCCTGGAGACTGGAAATGGCACCACAATCTGCACAGGGGTTGTATACAGACCCCCATCTCAAGGGGAGGAAATGGACAAGGAAGTAATAGAAGGCATCCTTAGGATGGCAGAGAAAGGGGAGATATTGCTGATGGGGGACCTGAATATGCCAGATGTTAGCTGGAGCACCTTTGCTGCAGCCACATCCAAGAGCAGGGCCATTCTTGATGCCCTACAGGGGGCATGCCACAGACAGCTGGTTTTGGAACCCACTCTGGAGGGAGCAATCTTAGACATCGTACTCTCAAATGGGGATGGAGAGAGGATCTCTGATCTTGAAGTGGGTAGCCATCTGGGAACAAGCGACCACCAAACAGTGTGGTTCACAATAAACTTAGCTGTAGAGTCAAGCCATACAAAAGTGAAGGTACTGGACTTCAGGAGGGCTGAGTTTGTCAAAATGGGAGAGTGCCTCAGAAAAGCACTAGCAAACAGGCAAGAAGGTGGGTTGGAGCAACAATGGGGAAACATCAAAATGCCATCACAGAGGTAACAAGCCTTTGTGTGAAACAAATAAAGAAAACAAAGAGGAGTAAAAAAACACTATGGTTCTCAAAAGAGGTGGCAGGGAAGGTTAAGGAGAAAAAGGCTGCATTCAAAAAGTATAAGGAATCACAGAAGGAGCACGACAGGGAACTGTATCAATTAAAGCAGAAAGAAGTGGGGAAGACAGTCAGAATAGCAAAGGCCCAAACCGAGGAAAAAATAGCCAACTCAGTTAAGAAGGGGGATAAAACCTTTTATAGGTACATTAGGGAGCAAAGAAAGACTAAGGCAGGGATATTGAGGCTGAATAAAGAGGAAGGTGGTTGGGCAGAGACCGACAGTGAAAAGCAGGGATACTGAATGAATACTTCTGCTCAGTATTCACAATAGAAAAGCAGGGGAAGATACCTAATCCAGTCAATAGAAGCACTCTGGATAGGGAGGTTGATATTAGTCCTTTCACAGAAGAAAGTGTTCTGAAAGAACTCTTAAAACTGAAGGTGGATAAAGCAATTGGGCCTGATGGAATTCACCCCAGAATTTTAAAAGAACTAAGGGAAGATCTAGTAACATTACTGACTACCCTTTTTAATAAATCTTGGGAGGATGGTATGGTACCTGAGGACTGGAGGAGGGTGGATTTGATTCCCCTTCACAAAAGTGGGAGCAAGACAGAGGCAGGAAACTACAGACCTGTCAGTTTGACCTCTGTGGTAGGGAAAATGATGGAATCACTTCTGAAGGAAAGAATTATTGAATACCTAGAGGCCAGTGGGGCACAGGACCCAAGGCAGCATGGATTCGCAGTAGGAAGGTCATGTCAGACAAATCTAAATGATTTCTTTGACTGGGTAACCAAAGTAGTAGACCAGGGAGGGGCTATGGACATGGTCTACCTAGACTTTATCAAGGCATTTGACACAGTCCCGCACAAAAGATTAATAAACAAACTAGCCAACCTGGGAGTGGGTCCCAGGGTGGTAGCCTGGGTAAAACTCTGGCTGGACAACAGGACACAGCGGGTAATAGTAAATGGAGTCCACAGTGAAGAAAGGGGGGTTACTAGTGGGTTACCGCAGGGTCCAGTACTGGGGCCAGTCCTTTTTAATGTCTTTATAAGTGACATTGCAGAGGGACTGCAAGGGAAAGTATGCCTCTTTACAGATGATACAAAGATCTGCAACAGGGTTGATACACAAGGTGGGGTGGAAAGGATGAAATGGACTTGGCAAGGTTGGAGGAATGGTCAAATGTATGGCAGCTTAGATTCAACACAAAGAGGTGCAAAGTAATGCACCTGGGAAACAAAACCCAGGGGATGAGTACACAATGGGTGGTGAGATACTGACAACAACAAAAATGGAAGGGACCTGGGAGTAGTCATATCAGATGACCTAAAGGTGGGCCAGCAATGTGAGAAGGCAGTAAGGAGAGCTGGGGAGATATTGGGATGCATAGGGAGAGGCATCACCAGCAGAAAACAGGAAGTTGTTGGCCCTCTGTACAGATAGTTGGTAAGACCACATCTGGAGTACTGTGTACAGTTCTGGAGACCCCATCTCCTCAAAGACATAGACAGAGTGGAGGCTGTCCAGAGGAGGGCAACCAAAATGGTGCAGGGTCTGCACCAGAAGACATATGAAGAAAGACTAAAGGAGCTTAAGATGTATAGCCTCGAGGAAAGAAGGGAGAGGGGGGACACGATAGAAACTTTCAAAGACCTCAAGAGAATCAACAATGTCCAAGAGAGTAGCACCTTTCAGAAAAAGAGATGTGCAAGAACAAGGGGGCACAATTTGAAGATAGAGGGGGGACGGCTCAGAGGTAATGTGAGGAAGTATTTCTTCACAGAAAGGGTTGTAGATGCATGGAACGGCCTTCCTGAGGAGGTTGTAGAGTCAAAAACAGTGGGAGAATTCAAAAATGCATGGGACAGACATAAAGCAATTCTAGTGGGGGGTAGGAGGAAGTAGGCTGTTGGTTAACTAGGATCTTCAGCTTGTCCGTTAGGTAGGGAAATGGACAGACTAGGTGGGCCAAGCGGTCCTTATCTGCCATCAAATTCTATGTTTCTACAGGAAGTTTTTTATCCCTGTGTCCTGCAAAAAATGATATCACCAGGAAGAGAATTAAGGACGGAATAAGTTAATAACCTCTTCCTGTATGATTTCATACTATTTTCATTCAGAGTCAAAATGGAAAACCACTGATGTGAAGACTTAAAGAATTAGGTATGTAAACCCCCGCCTTTATGCAATTGACAGCATATTCTGTCTGGACCCATTTTGCCAATTATAAGTCCTGGAGATCTCAACATCAGAAGAGCCATCCTATGAGAAGATGGTATGGAGGTATCAGAGCCTCCCCTTCATCCTCCATGTCCCCCCATTGTGTGGGAGAGGCCAAGGAAGTGAATTTATTATGTAAGGGGAGAGCAGGTGGAGTGTAAGATTTAGATTTTCCTTTAGACTGAAGACCACATTTCTTGGCAGGAACTGGAAAGGAGGGGCGGGGAGGGCATGGTAGCACAGCACTCACTGAAGGCAGCAAAGGACTGAGTAGGCAGTATATTCATAACTAAAGACTCCAAGGGGGGAGACAGAAGAAATCTTATTCACTTTCTGAGTTGGGGTAGAGGAAACTTCTGACAATGGGAGATCAAGGGGGCAAGGCAGGGCAGCTGGTGGGAGATCTTCGGTCAAGGCCATTTCAGCAAATCCCACATGCCACCTGAGTCTGCTCCTGGGCAATGAGGGCATCTTGATTGATGCCATTGGTCTGATTAAGCGAGGCCCAGGGACACTGATTGAAAGAATGTCCCTGTTCCTCGCAGAGATTACATTTAAATGGATTACGGCAAGTGCAGGAAGCATGGCCATATTCCAAACAGCAATTACACCAGGCTGTGTCACATGTGGATCTAAAGTGAGAGCGCAATCCGCACTTGTGACAGGTTTTTGGCTGGCCCAGGTAAAGGCAGATTCCCTTATCCTGTTCAATGTAAAGGCTCTCAGGAAGATGACTTATTCCAGTAGCAGTCTTTTGAAGTTTAACTTTGAGTTTCCAACCCACTGTCAAGACCCGTTCGCTGTCAATGATGGGAGTGGGAGTGTCCAAAACCTCACATCACATCTTAACCCATTAAAGAATGTCAGAGACATTCACACACTCATTCTGAAATAATGAGGCATCAGTTTTAACAGTAGGTTTGGATAGGTAGATGGCTACAAAAGGAATCCACAGAAGGAAATCCTTGATCTTTTCATATTTAAACCAGAAGCAATCAAGAGAGGTAGAGGTACAAAAGACAATATCAAAAGTTTCCTCCACAGATACGTGAATGATAGCATATCTGTCAGAAGCTAAAAAGCCAAGATCCTCTTTAAATAATTTCCTGATACCATAAGCCCTATCAGGAGGATAGTCTAAGCCCCCTCGGTAGCGGAGTGTAACAGCATTCCTCTGCTGTACAAGATCCCTGGATGCAGTAAATAAATCAGGCATTTTGAAATTACTTGTCTAAAACAGTGGACTTATCAGCATGAGGAAGAGAAAAGGAAGAAGTCCAGTGAATGAAGTCCCTTCACCCGGGGTTGAAGGAAGATCAGGGAGTGACCACAAAGAAGAACAGCATGGAACAGTGGCAGGAAAGGCGTCCAAAGGGGCATCAGAAAATGAACCCAAATCTGGAGCAGTCATTCCCAACTGAGGAGGACAGTCAGTAGAAACTGAAGGAGACTGACTGGGGAGAGCCAGAATAGCAACTAAAGACTACAGGAATCCAGGAGACCCCATCCGTCATCCTCATCCATCCAGCAGCAAGCAAGGACACTTCAGCAGACCATTTATGTAAAGGTTTACAGGAAGGAGTAGCCCACATATATTCATCTGGAGCCACAGAGAGTGAAGGATCAGCAGCAATGGGGACAGAAGCCATGCTCACCGATGGCAAAGTAATGGTCGTCCTCCCAGTATTAGGCAATACAGAAGGTGTGGGGTCAACACAGTAAAGCAGCATGGGAGAAAGCTCATGTAAACACAGGTAAGTGTGAGGCTATAGCTTTTTGGAGAATGAAACAGTCTCTGGAGGAACAACAGTAACCCCTCCTCCACTAATTCAGCCCAGTTTACCTGCATAGATGAGTCGCCAGGGACCAGGTGAGTCTCCCGAACAATTTCAGCAGGCACCAGACGAGCAGGGGTAACAAACATAGAGTATTCTGTACCAGGCTATGTTGCGCCCATTTTTGACAGATGAAAGTTAGCAGTCACAAGCTGCTTCTTTTTCTGGGCAAAAGCTCTCTCCTCTTCATCCAGTAAATTCAAAAGATGGCATTTTCGGGTTTCCAATTCCTGTTGCAAGTGAGCTTCTTTCACTCGCAGCATCTCACCGGTCAATTCGGTTGACAGTACTGGCAGAGTACTATGTGAAGGCAAGTACACATCCTCGACAGGGACCTCAATCCAGACTGGTCCAATTCAGTGACATTCGCAGCCTCCAGCAACACAGAAGCAGGAGAGGAGACTTGATCCCCCCACTTCAAGCACCTCCATGCTCTCCAGCTCCACCGGTGTGGCCATCTTGGCAGGATGGACCCCTACTGCAGAGGAGGAGAATTTCTCCTGTGGTCTGGCCAAATTTCCCCATTCACTAAAAATACCACAAAGAGCTTAATCTGCCTCAGTTTCAATTGGTTACCATCTGTATCTCTTCCCCCCTTCCAGGACAAGGCTGAAGAGTCAGAATTGCCTAGTTCTCCTTTCCCGGTGAACTAAAACTAAACAGATAAATAAATTAGCCATTTAAAATAAGGTCTGGCAGCAGTGGGATATGTGCTGAAGATTCCAACTCATTTCAAAGGGCAGAAGGATTACAGAACAAAGAAGCAATAGGGCCCATTACTCAAAACATTTAATAGAAACAGAAACATAGAAAAGTGAAGGTAGAAGAAGACCTTATGATCCATCTAGTCTGCCCATTTTAGAGTAACTACGCCCCTCCTTATTCACTGCCGAGTGCTATGATGCCTTTGTATTTGTCCCATATGTGTTTGAAACTTCCAACTGTCCTGACCCCTACCACCTCCTGGGGGAGACTGTTCCACTGGTCCATCACTCTCTCTCCATAAAGGAGAACTTTCTCGCATTACCCCGTATTTTCCCTCTCTTAATCCTTCAATTCAATTAAATTTTTATTTTACCAGAAAAACAGACTTGAGATAACTCATTTACAAAGTGGTCCTGGAAGGAAAAAAGTGAGGCATGATACAACAAAACACAGTTACAAAACAATGGCAATGAACTTTACATATAAAGGAAATACATAGTTTACATTAAGGGCATCTAACAACATAATTCTAAGTATGAAGGACAATACACGATTAGTATTAAGAGTATCTAACAACATAATTCTAGGTTCAGAGGACGAGGACAGGTACAATAAAAAAAAATCTAATGTTCTAGGAGGGACATAGTGGAACAGTGGAGAGAGTGAAAGGGGTCTGAGGGGGAAAGAGGGGGCCGAGGTGAGAATCAGTATAGGGCACATCTGAAGGGAGAGGATGCAAGAGCGACAGCAACCAACTAAAGTGTGGGGAAAGGGGAGAGAGGAAGGAGGATGAGGTAGGGAGAGCATATAAGGATCGGAGTTCAGAACAGGTCACAACTGTTGGAGGCCACTACAGGGGTAACAACAACCAACCAGAGGAGGTGGTTAAGTGCTGAAAATAAAGTATTTTATGGATTTTTCATAGATGTGATTCAGGTTAGGAGTAGCAGTTACATGTTTCCTTCAGTGAGTATCTTAGCAGAGATTTAAAGGTGGACATCCCAGTATCCTGTGAACATGGCAACCGTGATCGAGGGACTGCAAAAACGGTGACTCAGTCATGGCGCCTATGTTCTGGGCTACCTGGCAGGGTAGCAACAGGATACCATGGTGGGTGAAGGAGGGCGACAGGAAGTATTCATGCCTGCAGGGGGGAAGGACCACACTTTGTGAGGTGTGGAAGGGGAGGGAGGGTATGTTGGAGGTAGCGTGGTGGTTGGCTGCCAAGTTGGTCATGTGGCATGGTGGTGAGGGTGGCTGGCTGGGATTGGAAGGGTGCCTTGTTTGGTTCTGGGGTGGGTGTTGCTTTTTGCATTGGAGCTGAGTTGCTTTATCTTTTAAATTTTACACCCTCCCCAACATGCACCCCTTGGAGTTGATAATCTTTAGTTATGGGTGGTGCAGGGGGGTGAAGCCTACCACATGCATTACAGTCCCGCCACCACTTTTAGAGTTGCTGCGAGTGTACATCGCCGTTATTTATTTTCAATGGGGAGGTCATGTGATGCTAGCTTGCTGAGCAACAGCAGGGGCTTGGAGCTCCTACTCCCTCCAACTTCTACTTGAATCGGCGATTTCGCGGAAAATAGCTCCAGCATTTTACATTCTATCTGAAAGCCTACACTCCACCTATCGGCCTCAGGGTGTTTTCTAATCATACCCCTTGATTTTATAAGGGGATGGAGGTGGAGAAGAAACAGGCCGCAATTAGGCACACGCCGCCAGCCACTCCGGAAACTGCCTAAGATACGAGGAACCAGCCCGGCTCGACCACAGATAAAATGGGCGACAAAACTCCTCAGTCTAATCCTCTCACCGAGGAGAAATTCCTACAGGAGCTGGCCCCACTGAAAGACGTGCTGCAAAATATCACTTCAGACCTCAAGTCCATCCGAGGGGATCTTTCCTCTCTCACCACGAGGGTGTCTGACTCGTAGGCCAGAATTCACTCCCTAGAACAGCGGAACACCAAATCAGAGTCGGAGTTGGCCACACTAAATCAACAGATTAAGAAGCTACTATTAAAAACAGAAGACCTGGAAGGTCGAAACTGGAGGAATAACTTACTTATCCTGGGTCTGCCAGAACTCGAGGAGGGAGCAGACCCCATCGCCTTTCTTCAAAAATTTTTGGCTAAGATTGTGGGCCCTTCACCTCTCAACCACCAATACCACCTGGAGAGCGCATAGATCTCTGAGGCCCAGACCCCCGCCGGGTTCTCCACCACGACCAATCATCATGAAATTTCTTAGTTACATAGAAAGGCAACATGTCTTTGCTAAATCCCGTGAGTTACAAACCATTATGTGGGGACCAGCCAAACTTCGCATCGCTCAAGATCTCCCTAAAGAAACCAGGATGAAGAGATCCGCTTTCCACCCTGTCGTCCAGAAGTTAATTGCGGCAGACATTCCCTTTCATATGATGTATCCTGCTACCCTCAAGGTCACCATTGGAGATAACTCCCAAAACTATGACTCCCCGGACTTGGCCTATAAAGACCTCTCTGTTAAGCTTCCCAATCTCTTTAAAACAAATGGCTGAATTTTTTCAACCCCAGTTCCAGCTTTAAGGCGAGGCCTTAAGTTGTTTATCCTAGATTTGGTGCCCTTGTTGTTTTCTACTCCCTTCCTGTACTTGTTTGTATTACCTGGATGCTCGTTGCTGAAGTAGCTATGGTGGGCAGAGGTCTCCGGTGGACCGAGCGGAGGCTGGGGTAAGCCGCGATGTTCCTGTTTCTTGCTATCCACCCGGAACCAATCTGGGGTGGTTGCAGATTTCAGCCCTGCTGTTTTCGGTGTAGGTTCATTCTGGTCCTTCCCCAAAATAGCTCCCCGGGGAAACAATCTGGTTCAATGAGGTTGTACCTCCATCTCGCGGCCCACTTTACCGGTCTGCGGCCCTTTCCCTATTGCCCGGTTCAGGAGGTGAGTAAACCCTGTCCTTCGGGCCTTTTTTTTTTTTTTGAAAATAAAAGGGGCTTTTCTGTGATATCGCGACTCCCTATATTAAGTTCACAACTTTGTTGATGGGGGTTGCTCTTGTGCCCCTTGTGATTGCCGTAAGCTGCACTGCGAGCTGGTAGAGGGGGTTTGCAAACCCAATCCCAGATATTGAGTTATCCTTATCCCATCCGGATTGGATGAGAATCACTTTTTTGTTTTGGCTTTTGGGGTCCTGGAGATCTCCTATTCTGAAGGGCTCTATTAACACAGGACTCTCTGGGTTTGCAACAGGGACCTGGTTCTCAGGCTTTTGTTGTGTTGTCTTTCCCTTAGAAATGCTCAGGCCTGGAACCAGGATGTATATAGTTAGCTTGTTTTTTTAAGGGATTTAAGGGGGCTGGGAGGTTGACCTGTCTGCCTTTTATATGTATGTTGCTAAACCAGCTATGTTTTGTTTGGTCATCACACTGCTACTTTCAGCATTCTCTTTATGGCAGACCATAATGAGTTGGGGTTTGGGGTTTCGAGTGTGCCTTTTCTTTTGGACTAGAGTTGGGGGTCCTAGTAACTGTTTTGTTCTCATCCTGTATTTGAAATGGCTATAAGTACTGTCAAAATTGCATCATGGAACATGCGTGGGCTCAGGGAGAAGGTCAAGAGGACTCAAGTATTTAACCACTGCGAGTTATTCCAAATTGACATTTTACTATTGCAGGAAACCCACTTAATTAATTCAGAGGCTAAATGGTTGTCCCGCTCTGGTTTCTTGCAGGTTTTCGTAGCAAGTGGATCCAGCTCTAGAAGGCGCTATACTCATTAAAAATATATTATGTTCTTGGTCAATGCAACAATATCTGATCCGAAGGCAGGTTTATATTGATCAAGGGCTCCTTAACGATGATGATGTCATTCTAGGCTCAGTCTATGGTCCAACAGGGGTAGCTCTGATTTCTTTATGTCCCTAACCAAATAAAATAAGTACTCTACTTCCTCCCAACTCATACTCGGAGGTGACTGGAGCGTTCACCATCCCACCTATTAGATAAAGACCCTCAATCAAGCCGCCTGCCTCCTTCGGTTCAGAGGTCCCTGTTAGATTTCCTGCACATTTTAGGGTTATGTGACCCTTGGCGTCTCTCCAACCCTTCCCTTCGGTCCTTCTCTTTTTTTTCTCAACCCCATGGATCCTGGTCTAGAATAGACTATATCTTGATTAGTAAATCTCTTCTCCCTGGACTTCTCCAATCTGGTATCGAGCCGATTGTACTCTCTGACCATGCAATTGTCTGGACAAGACTTTCCCCAGACCCGAAGTTTCAAAGGGACACAATCTGGAAGCTCAATACTCAACTTCTTAAGGACCCCCCTCTTAGTCACCCATATTAAGACCCTCATTTCTAACTTCCTAGAGGACAATCTGGGATCCACCTCAAGATTTGATATCATCTGGTGCTCCCTAAAATGCAACCTAAAGGTTAATTAAATTAGCCTCGGTGAGAGAAAAAAACTAGACAATCTCATTGCCCCCTGCTAATGAACAAAATCAAGGGCTTGAAAGCTCCCATTCCCTTCCTCTCCTCTGTCCTCCTCGAAACCCTCTGGCAGTCAAAAGCAGATATACTGATCTTCTCAAAGAAAAAGCTGGATACTGCCTTTTCAAGACTCAAACCAGATACATTGAGCATGGCGAGAAAGCGGAAGGCTTTTGGCCTTAAGACTTCGTACTTTAGAAATTTCCAGACTAATCCCGGCCTTACAATCTCCTGCTGGCTCCACCAAAACCTCTCCCAGAGAAATTGCTCAGATTTTTGAGAATTACTATAGGAATCTTTATAGTGTACCTCCCTCTCCACCTCTCTCTCTGACATATCTGCCTATCTAGCAGAGCTTGATATTCCCCATCTTTTGTCCTCTCAAAAGAAATACTGACCGCCCCCATCTCGCTTCTCAAATAGAAAATGCCATTGCCTCTTTAGCCCCAGATAAGGCTCCAGGTCCGGATGGGTTCCCTTCAAATTTCTACAAGGTTTTTTCAAAGAACTTGCCCCTTTACTTCTCAAATTATATTATTACCTCTTCTCTTCTACCACCGTGGACCCTACGCTTCTCGAAGCTACCATCATTCTAATTCTTAAACCGGACAAAACTCCCACTGACCCAGCGAGCTATATGACCCATATCTCTCTAAACTGCGATATGAAAATTCTTTCTAAGGTCTTGGCGAGCGGATTAAGAAAATCTGGACCCATCTCCTTAGTCAAAGCAGGTTGGATTCTACCTCTCGGTCCCCATCAGACCACCTCAGAACCCTCTCTCGTATTTCTCATCGCCCAATCATCCCATCTCCCAATGGCCCTGATCTCAGATGAGGCAGAAAGCGTTTGACAGAGTTGATTGGTCCTTTCTCTGGGCCACATGGCCAGATGGGCTTCCCAACTTCCTTTCTCGAGTGGATCCAGGTTCTATACAAATCACCTTCACCAAGATCTATTGTAATGGCATTTTTTCTCCACTGTTTCAACTTCATACTGGTACCAGACAAGGCTGTCCTCTCTCACCTTTCTTGTTCAATTTATATCTCGAGCCTCTTCTCATCAAGCTCAAATCCTCCCCAGACATTCAAGGCTGCCGGGTGCACCAACATGAGTTAATCCTCTCAGCCTATGCTGACGACATACTTCTACATGTTACCCACCCCGTCACTTTCCTTGAACATGCACTGCTTCTAATCACTCAATACGGTAACCTATCTCAATAAAAACTGAATGTTTCTAAATCTGAAATATTCCCTTTAAACACTCACACATGCAAACACGATCTTATTAAATTTGGTATGAGGTGGTCCTCTAAGTCGATTAAATATCTCGGTATTCACTTTACCTCAGACCCTTCTCTACTCAGAAAACTCAATTTAAATAACCTTAAGGCCCATATCCAACAAGATTTACAAAGATGGACCACTCTCCCTATCTCCCTCTGGAGGAGGATTAATATTATCAAGATGAATGTTCTTCCCCGTATCTTCTATCCTCTTAACCTGCTAGGGCTTTGGTTACCACTCTCTTACTTACAACAGTTTCACGTAATTTCTCAAGTTTGTCTGGCAAGGGAAGGCACCCCCGTTCATTTCTTAAACTATCTCTCCCCAAGAATAAAGGGTCTTAAACTTCCAAATCTAGTATTTTACTATTGGGCTGCCCACCTCTCTAAGCTAGGTAGATGGTTTCAGCCCATCCTGAACCCTTTTCCTGATTTGGCTTCAAATTGAGAAATTGATCATTTGGTCTAAATTGGATCCCTATGCAATTCTCTATACTCCTCCTCGGTGCTTTCACACTGGATATCTGACCAAACAATTCTCACTTCCCTGAAATCTCTTTCCCAATGTTTATACTTCCTTAAAATTTCTCCTAAAATGGACCTAGCACAGCCCACCACCCTTAACCCTAATATCAAGCTGGGCAACTCGATGATTACCCTTGAGTGGCTCCCACAAATTAAAGAAACTAACTTAGAACACTATTATGATCAAGGTTCCCTCCTTTCATCACCGGACATTTTGACTAAATTTGGAATTCCCAGTAACAAGATTTTTCAGGTATATCAATTAAGGCATTTTATTGCAGCGAAATTTGGCTCACAGTTTAGAGAACCCAAGGTTCAACCCTTTCTCTCTCACATCTTTACCCTTGCTTCTAAACCACATTCCATTTCACAAATATACTCTTTCTTGCTGGATTACAGATTCCCGAAACCGATTGAAGGTTCTCGCATTTGGCTTTCCTTGCTCTCCCAGATTCCTCCATCAACTGGGCCCATATTTGGAAAGATCTGCACAAATACCATACCCAAGACAGGCTCAGACTTACCCAATATTATATTTTGAACAATGTATTATACCCTAAGAAACTTTTCCGGTTTAAAAAACTAACTCTTTCCCTCTGCTCCAGGTGCTCACATAGTGAGGGGAACTCTCTACACATTTTTTGGTATTGCAATAAGGTTGCCCCTTTGTGGTCTGCTATTCAACACAATCTTGACCCACTACTTGGCCTTACCAATCTTTTCACTCCTGAAATCTGCATTCTAGGTGACTACTCCGACATAGACTGTTTAGAGCGCCGTTATCACATTACCCTTGTGTCTATAGTGGTTAAGAGACTCGTCCTTAAGCATTGGACTGATCAGCTGACCCTGACTTATTCTGAATGGCTGGCTGACCTCTCAGCCCACCTTAATATGGAAAGGCTGATAGCCAGTTCACGTAACCGCATGGATTTGTTTCACAAAAAATGGGGTAAATTGTTTGCACTATACTTGCATCAATGATCTTTTGACCTCCTCCCTGCTGCCCGTGGTGGTTTTCTCTTTCCTCTCTCCCTTTCCCATTTGCCTCCTCAGATTTTGAAGGCAGGACTGAGTTGCAATGTATCTATGAACTCACTAACTGATCTAGGTACATAGTTGTTTGGCACACTCTATGGGGGTTGGGGAGGGGTTTTAAGGAAGTGAGGGGGTTGTTAGGTAGGGTTGTTTTTTGTTTGTTTGTTTTTTCCTTTTCTCTTTTCTTTATACCATGTATGGATACCTGGCGTAAGACATGTAATGCTCTTGTTTATGTTTGCTATGTTAAAATCAATAAACTTGAATTTCAAAAAAAAATTTATTTTCAACGGTGTAAACTCGCCCAAACAGCGATTGCCACTCGGCAATCATTGTTATGACATGGAACCGACATCCCAAATACTTGTGTAAGCTTTAACTATTTTTAAGGGTATTCCATAATGTAGGGAGACAGCATGGCTTTGGGAAGAAGCACCATAACGAGTTCTTATCTTGGGAATACCGTGCAGGACATAGGAGTATCTTCTACGAGAATATACCACGGGAGTGCATTTGAAAAGATCAGAGATGTAGGGGGTGGTTTATTGGTAATGGCTCTGTATGCCCAGAGGGAGGCATTTTGCCACCTCCTAATACTAAATGAAGACCAACCTAGCTGTGAATAGAGGGAGCAATGGTGGGTATTAAATAGAGAGTTAGTGATGGATCTTAATGCACTATGATACAAGGTATCCAGTTTAGCTCAGGTAGTTTTGGAGCAGTGGCTATAAACGTCAGCATAGTCAACAAGGGGGAGAAATGTGGTTTGGACCAGTCTTAGTTTAGCCTCATGAATAAGCAGATGTTTGATGTGGAAAAAGAGGCCTAGTCTCTGTCTTAGTTTTCTAGATAGTTCATCAATATGCATTACGAATGAGAGCTTACACCTGAGCCACAATGCCAGGTACTTGAATGTATCCACTATTTCAAGTGGTTCCCACAGAAGGGTCAAAATCTGTAACTTGGTGCTCAGTGAGTTAGCGGACATTTCTTGGACATGAGGGGAGAGAAACATAACTTTTATCTTTTTAGCATTAGGCAACAATTTCAAGCTGATCACTTTAACTATGGTAGCTGTTCCCTCTGACATGCAGCCCCTCCGGATAATGGCACTGATCTCAAAGTCAAGAACTTGTAACAGCAATGTAATGAGAGGCTTACAGGATGCCAGGGGCTCCTGCGAGTGTGGCCAACCTGTCTGCCACCACAAAAATATAACAGTTTTTCTTGGGACTGCTGCCTGCAGTTTCAGGCTCAGAAGTGTAGAACACTGGCTAGACCAACTCCAAGAATTATTACTACTACAATTATTACTCCAAGAGGTGGCACTGTATTGAGGCAGAGGTGTCCCAGCCATTCGGGGATGGGGCAGCCATGTGTTGGGGTGGATATTTGGTGGAGGCCTCACTGCCTCGGATGACCAGCTTAGGGGATGTGGTGAATGCAGCCACATGTGTCTGGGTGCCTGCAGGGGATATTCATGCACCTGGATCCATGCCTGCCCATGTAAAGGATCTACAATGGCACCCATACTGGGCATCCTATTGGATGCCTGAATGGGTCCACAACTCTGCCCCCAGCCACCCTGAAGAGTACTGCACACCAGGGGGGTGAAGCAATGGACAGGTGGTGACCAATGGTGAATGCCAGCCATGCGCACCTGTCCACAGGTGTGGAGCTCCCTGGACGAGAGTATTACCCACCCAATCATGAATAGACCCTATTGTTTATTTTAAAACAACAGTTCAAATTAACATTAAAACAAATGATGGTCAGAGCCACCAAGTTCTGCTAATGCATCCTTCATAGATGTGTTAATCATACAGATACACAATGGAAGCTCTGGCTCCTCATAGTGTAGGCAATGATATCTAGTTATAGGAACATAATGTTCTTGATTCATGAACAGCCTACAGGTACATTGGTTACTACTGCAAATTTCACCCCTTTTAAATCCCCTCCTTTGTGCAGATACCTTAGCACAGCATCCAAGGTACAGTTCAGCTTGACCTCTATGAGCTATCAAGCCAGGCCGTTTGTGATGAAAGCCAGCATTTTTGCTTATCTGGGCTGTTAGTGCAGTAGTGGAAACTGTCAACTCCTCTTGTGCAGTTCACGAGGATCGCTGCCAATGTCCTAGAGGACAGCATGTAGAAGCCATGGCTTAGCTTGAGCTCTGGCTCATTGTACTCAGTGTACATGTAGGCTTCACATCAGTCTCCCACTAGAGGTAGGAAAGCCAAGGCAGGCTGTTGCCGGGCTCAAGCCTACTGCCTGGCTGATGTTCAGTTTGACATTTATGAGCAATTCAGAGCCCAGGTCAAGCCAAACGAGTTCTGATTACAGCCAGTATTTCAGTGTGCCTGAGTTGTTATTGCAGTGGTGGAAACTTTCAACCCTCTGCCTGTATGACTTATGAGGGTCAGTAGGAATATCCTAGAGGACAGACTTCAGCAGCCAAGGTTCAGCCCATGCTTTGGCTGATAAGAGTCAAACCAGACTCTAGACTTGGCTCTGACTTGGTTCTAGGTCAGATATTCCTGGCTTGCCCACCTCTATCTTCCACAACTGCAACTCTATCACCTAGAAACCATGCTACCATAAAAGAACTGCCTATGCAGCAACTGCCAGCTCCTGACTGCTTTGGAAAACCAGCACTCACTGAATTAATAGAAGCCTCTACCTTTGTGAAATACTGGCATTGCTCCCAGTTTCAGGAAACACTTTTTATGTTTGATCTCTAATATTATTTCAGGGTTTATGGCTGTGAGCAAACAGTTAGAATACCAGTGCCCCCCCCCCAAAAAAAAGCTGCTTTAAAGCCTGCAATACATTCAACTCAATTCAATTTTCTTATTTGTGTTTTTCCATCATTTTAGCATCTTAGAGGGGTTCTTGGTCTCATCATTTGGCAGATTTTCGATCAGCCTGACCACCAACAACAAGGTGACCCACTCATCTTTCAGGAAAAACCTTCCTATTTTAAATTTTACCATGCCATACTGAGCTGCGGTCCCCCTGCTTTCTTTCTATTTTGTGGGGAAACCACTCTCTTGCTTCATTTCTTATACAGTGTGCGCTGTGCTGTGTCTGTGGCAAGTGATCATTAGGGAGCTGGCAATTAGGAGAAGACCACAATTCTCCTATTTGCAATTCAATATTAAACATTTAGCAAGCTCAACCCTGGCCAATATATAAAGATTTTTATCACATTTGTAATGCATCTTAAAATGTTTAATGTTTACAAAGGTGCACCTGGTGTGTGACCAACCAAAAGCAAACAGTTATAATATCAGTACTCCCTCTCCCCTTAAGCTTCTGTAGTTTGCTAAACTTTTAATATTGAATTGTAAGTAGGAGAATTGAGTCCTTCTCCTAATTTGTGAGCTCCCTGATGATCACTTGTGAGCCTCCTATTGGCCAGAGCACAGAGCACACAATATAAGAAATGAAGCCAGTGAGTAACTTCTCCACAAGATAGAGAGAAAGCAGGGGGACCTCAGCTCATAATGGCATGGTAAAATGTAAAATATTAAACTTTTTCCTGACCATTGATTGGGTCACCTTGTTGTTGGTGGTCAGGCGGATCATAATTTGGTCAAATGGTGAGACCAAGAACCCTTCTAACATGTTAAAATTATGAAAAAAACAAGTAAGAAAATTTAATGGATTTAAATGAATAGAAGGCTTTAAAGCAACTTTTTTTTGGGGGGCACTGGTATTGTAACTATTTGTTTTTGCTTGGTCACACACCAGGGTGCACCTCTATAAACACTAAAAAATCTTTATGTATTGGCCAGGGTTGAGCTTGCTAAATGTTTACTATTGAATGTATAGCTGTGAGTCATGAATGTTCCAGAACCAAATAGGACTTCTCTCAGTGGGGCTCTCAAAGTATTCCATTTTTCTGTATTTCATAACCTTAAACATCAGTTTGGAAACTACATAAAATCCTTTTTAAGTATTTTCTCCTGAATCATGTATGAGTAAGAGTCTGCCTACCACAATTTTTCTTTCTTATTTAATGGCTGTACTAAATTCTGAGCACAGTGCAATGAAAGTGCATTAAGAAAATATGTATCTAATAAACTTTTTGACAGTCTGATTTTATTTCATTTATTTCTTCTGCACTGATTAAAAAAACAGCTGGGGGCATTTTTGAAGTTAATGAGCTGACTGCAGAAGACTTTGCAGTATGAATTGGCAAGTAATGGATTACATGGATAATGAACTTTTTCTTAGCTGGTTTTGATGATGCTAATAGCCCGCATTGCATGCACTAAAAAAATCCTTAAACATCCTTAATGATTAATTGTATTAGATGCGATTGAATATAAATGTAGTTCTAAGATATATGCTTATTTGATGTATAACAATTTCCTACACACTGACGAAGCCTTAATGGTGAAACATTGGTTTCATTTGGGGATTGCTCTATGCAGTGAATAACTAATATTTACAATACTTCTTTGGTGAGTTTTCTGTCCAATTAGCACTACTTTACATGGTCCTAAATTAGAACAGGACTCCTCCCTGTCTGCCATATATGGTGATCATGTTGAGATTTCTACACTGATCTATGTATAAACAAGCATTTGTCAATGCCAAATGTTTGCTTGCTGGCATTGGCATTGGTAGTGTAGGAGTTAGAGAGATGCATAATAAGAATGGCAGTGAAGACTTGAACTGAAGCCAACCCCACCACCATCCTGCAGAGACTGACAGGCCTTGGGGTGTGCCTTTGGGTCATCAGGCATAACGGCCATGCCATTTCACCACACCCTACCCTGCAGACACCGACAAGTGTCATGGAGTGCCTTGGGGTCTTTGGGCCTTATGCTCACCCCATTCCATAAGAAAATATGGTGAGATGGGTGCAGTATAGGAGAATGTGGTGAACTTTGGGGCCAAAAAGTCCAAGGCACACCTCTATGCCTGTCACTGGCTGCAGGGTGTGGGTGGGGTTGGCATGGCATGAGAATTACAGGCGACAATCCCAAGTCACACCCCTGATGCCTGTCAGTCTCTACAGGGTGGGGCATTATGGTCAGAAACCCTAATGCCCCAGGCGTTCATTGGTATTTTCACTCCAAATTTTCAACATGGGTTTTCTGTGACCCCCACCTCGTGAACAGTGGCAATATCAGTTTGTTAGCTTAAAGCTGATTTTGCACAGCGACTACGCCATTTGGCACCACAGGTACAAAAACACATTTTAAGCAGGATGTGAAAAATGACAGCTGTACTGTTCATGGGGAGGTGTAAAAAATGGCAATGTTGAAAATCTGGAGTGAAAATATAAAAAAACTGGTGAAGTCCCAAGCATGTGTAGAAACTGCGCAATGCACACTTGTAATGTAATTAGTTTGGGGATTTTTTACAGCAGATTGTCAACACAGGCATTTTGGGGACCTCCATTCATGAACAGTGTCACTGATTTTCTTAATCTGTCCAGAAAACTGATTTCCCACAGCGACCACACATTTCTGCACCGGAAGTGCGAAAACACATTTCGGCCAGGGTGTGAAAAATGGCAACTGTACTGTTCATAAGTAGGTGTGGAAAAATGCCAGTGTTGAAAATCTGGACTGACATTAGTACAAATTCGTGAACTTACGAGGGTGCATGGAAACTGTGCAATGCACGCTTGTAATAGTCATTTTATGGACTTTTGTCACCAAATTTTCAACATAGCCATTTTAAGACCTCTGCTTATGAACAATATCACTGTGATTTTTCTTAATCTGTCCCAAAATTTGATTTCACACACCAACTGCACCATTGTGCACTACATGCACGAAAACACATTTTGGGCAAGATGTGAAAAATGACAGCTGTACTGCTCATTAGGAGGTGTGGTAAAATGGCAATGTTGAAAATCTGAAGCGAAAATATAAAAAATTTGTGAAGTTATGAGCATGCGTAGGAACTGTGCAATGCACGATCATAAAACAGTCATTTTTGGAAATTTTTTCACCAAATTTTCAACATAGGGTTTTGAGGGGGGGGGGCTACCTAATGAACTGTGACACTGTTGTTTCATTACTCAGGCTGAAAGGTGGTTCCACCCAGTGACCGTGATTTCACCTTTTGGGACCATATAACAAAATGACAGTGACTGAGTTCATGAGGTGGGGTCCAAGAACCCCATGTTGAAAATCTGGTGAAAAAATTCCCCAAAATGGCCAAGATATTCACCAAAGTTGAAAAAAAAACCATTTATGCCATTATCCAGCTTACTGGCATTTCTTCAGTTCGCTGTTGGCTTTGAAGAGTGCAGACATGTTCCGGTCCACGAAGATCATCGTGCTGGGCTCCGGAGGTAAGTATGGGGAGGGGTGGGGACATGGAGTGCGGGTTTGGGGAGAGGGACAAGACAGGTGATGAGGGCCCATTTTTTTAGTTTTTTTTTTCCTATTTGGGAAGATGACGCAGGACTTTTGCCACACTGGGGTGGGCTCCCAGTGTGGCAGCTGGAAAGTTATTTTTTGGGGGGCAGTGGAGCTGACAGGGGATTGGCCACCCCATCAGCCATACTGACTTTTACCACTCTGGGGTGGGCTCCCAGCATGGCACCTAGAAGTCTGTGTTTTTTTTTGGGGGGCACAGTGGTGCCGATGGAGATAGTCACCCGTCGATATGGGACTTTGCCATGCAGGAAGGGCTCCCAGCACAGCACCCTAGAAATCTTTTGGGGGCAGTGGAGTCGACAGATTGGGGCACCCCATCTCACACAGTGTACGGGGTGGAGGGAAGTGCATGAGTACGCTGGGTGCTCCCAGCATACTATGTAGTGTTCAGCAGGGATGACGAACTGTTTATGACAGTTCAGATGCAGTGCTGACGTACGTGTAGGGAATTTGCATTGCAAATTGACTACACGTTACCACAACTGATTGTGGCAGTGTTTTCCTCAGAACTGTATGCCACTGCATCTGAACAGCTGTCATAGACAGCTCGGACATTCATTGGCATGGTGCAGCCATGCCTGCAAAAGGGAGCAGGGCATTGGAAGTAGAGGATGCACACCTACGAAAACTCATATGGTGGTACTATGTTTCTTGCACATGCGTGCAAGCAAACATAAAAACAGCTCAGTTTTGGGAAAGTTTTGTTTGTTTTTGTTTTGTTAATTTAAAATCTGGTAAGTCGATGGGCCAGGGACCTATTTTCAAGGGCGACCAGAACATATAACAAATATACAAACAAAAAGATAAAACATTTTAAACAGCAGAATAAATATACAATTATACAGATAATGAATACATCTATAGACTGATGATGGCAAAAGTTATGCTAATAGAATATATGACTAAAATATTTTTTATATATTGATAAATATTTTTAGGACCATTAACCTTGAAAAATTAGTCAAGCTGACACAAAACATTGGTTATACACTTAATGTGGCTGACACATTTGCCTAAATAAACATTATTTTCCAGTTGATTTGTTTATATTTATTCTTTGGTAAACAAGTAAGGTCCATTGTTTACAGGAGTGATTCAGGAGCATTAGGAAGGTTAAGTGACTTGCTCAGGGTCACGCAGTATGCAAATGTAAGTTGTGGGAACCAAACCCAAGTCTACTGGATGTACCAAGATTGTTCACAACTTGTTTAATTGGAAAGTCACTGTTTCTCCTCTTGGCTTTTAAAGTTCTTTGGGCAAGGAAGGGAATTTGGTTTTAAAAAGTACCTTTTATGCAAACTTTTATACAAACTGAACCCCAAAATGATTTACAATCCAGGAGGGGAGAGAGAATGTTACTATCAAGATTGAAAGAGCACAGGGATAGATGAGAGAGAGAGAGAGAGAGAGAGAGAGAGAGAGAGAGATTGGTGTACTGCATGAAATTAGTATTACCATTTAAAAGTAGTGAAGTATTACATTTTAAATTTGAAATACTTTTTTCTTTTCCCGTTTGCTAATTAGAATATTTTCTACCTGACCATACTTGCTGCAATATGTGGAACAACACTGATGCCTGGAGGCTAACATAGCCAGTTCTATTCCTCCTCATACATCATCATCAGCTCTGTGGCCTCCTTATCTGTGACATCAAAATTGGACAAGAAGAACCAATCCCCAGCTACAAAATCAGTCACTTGTGATGTCACAATATGTGAGGTCATAATGCTGATGAGATGTGAGGAAACATAGAACTACTGTAGATACGTTAGTCTCCAGGTAAAGTTCTGTATGTCACATCATGCCTAATACTATCAGGCAGAAAAATGTTCTAATGAGCAAATAGAAAAAGAAAGATATATGAGAAATGAAAAACAACTGACTACTGTTAACAACTAGTAACAGTATCTGCCTGTGACTGTATTTTTGGTGCCACTAACTCTTTAAGTGACATACACACAGTCACATAGCAAGTGGCAGTTGTATGATTCAGCTGGGGTCTCGGTTCACTTCTACTCTGTGCTCTAAATACTAGGCCAGTCAGCCACCCTCAGGAAACCACCCTTACCTGGTGCTTTTATGTGTTTTTTATTAAAGTCAAAATAAAGAAAACATAAGTATTTAAAAATCAATTTATTACGTCCACATGTGTGGTAGTGTTTTTTTTTTATAAGAGTTTTGCATGACATGGATACCTAAATAGTATGGTGTGACACCACTGGAATGTGGTGTACAGTTACAGGTTTTTGTCTTGCTGTGATATGAAACACGATTACATATTTGCTTTTGACCTGACTTTTAAAGATGTTCGAAGAATGCTATATGGTCTTCTCTGAACAGCCAGCACCAAGCAATAAAGATGGACAGGTTCAGTACTTTTAGGGATGTTGCAAGCTCAGTACGGTCCATTGTCACCGACATGTCTGATCACGAACAAGTACTGATTCAGCTGACCATAACCATCTGATAATTACATCATCCTCCCTGTTCTTAATAAAGTTCTAAAGGCTGTGAAGTTCCATATGTACAGAGTTTAAAGAAAATTCTTATTGGACTTCCCTCATGATCCTATCTTTCCAGCAGACGTGTTCACACTTCATCATATGATTAAGATCTCATTTCAGACTGGGGATGAGTAACCGCAACACATGTACTTTGTCTCTTTTAACAGAAGATGTAATTTCTTTCACTACCCATGATCTCAAACAAATATTAAATATGGAATTTTCCGAGTAAATCCTTTCCTGGCACTAGAAGCATTAAACCTGAAGGGCACTGAGTGAGAAAATATAACTATGCAAAACAGTTTAACATCCATCTACTTGCCACCTTGGTGAAAGATTAACTGCAAATAGTTCTGCAGAAGTATAAATTATCAAGAAAACTTGTATTAATGTTAATCTAAAAAGTGTCAATAGACCTAGTTAGCAGACTAATGGCATGGTAGTAGCACATGGGAAATTGTGTTTCATGTGTAAGCCCCAGAATCCATAGCCTGTTTTAGGCATGCATGAACCCTGCAGTTGCTGAGGACCCCAACCCCCTGCTCATTAGATTTCCCCAGCTAGAGCCAGTGCGCCTCATTATTTTTTTGTTTATTATTGTCTCATTAAAATAGCAAGAAAAGGCATCACTGGGCTAAGCAATTCCTTTTGATATGGAAATATAATGTCAAGAACTTACTGGTAAGGCCTCAGAGTACTTCATCTCTTTATTGACCTTAAGACTTCCCAGGTGAGGGCTGCATTCCTGAAATGGTCTTGTTTTAGTAATACCAAGTTACTGCATCTTACTGCATTTCGGAATTATGACTTTGCTTGTTCAGGTGCTATAATATGGAACATGCTTCCTAATAAAGGAGAACTATGCTGAATCTGAAAGAGGAGCGAAGTGGATGATTTGATAACTTTTATTGGCTACAAAACAAACATTCTCTGAACCTATAAGTCACTTTTCCTAGCAGAAGCTGTTTTCCTTAAATATTGGTTCAAATACTATTATTGCTGTAACTATCCAGGCTTTTTAGTTTTAATATTAGGTGTTTCTAATTTACATACTGTATGTTAATACTGCTACTGAGACCACTCTTATGGTTGGTTGTAAGAGTGGTCTCATGCGCATTCTTAGGGTATGAGAACCTCAAACTGAAGGTGAGCAGTTCTGATTCCTTAAGAATGTAGGTGAGGCCACTCTTACAACTGTACAAGTGGTTTTGGTGGCAGAATTAATGTATTATTGATCAAGCTCAATTAATAATATTTCTTTTTCTTAAACCTTACTGGAATATGTCCATTTCCAGGGAAGCTGTGCATGAGACACAGTCCCTGTTCTACCATTCTATTGTTGGCCCAATGCATCCATATTCTACTATAGACCTCTGTGGCTGAGAGGGGCATAAACTACATCACACAGTTCTAAAATGGTACTTACCATCAGAGTGTAAAGCAGAAATGCCCACTGAGGTTATTAACATACCTGTATGGATGGAACAATAGCAGAATTTTAACCAGTACTTAACAAGCATATGTCAATGCTGAACGTTCACTTGCAGGTATTTGCAGTGGTGTTTGGCATGTATGGTGCTGTACCCTAATGCCCTGTGCGATTGCTGGTATTTGCACAATAAATTGTCAGCATGACCTTTTTGTTACCCCCATTGTGCGCTACATAGGCGGAAACACGTTTTGGGCAGGATGTGAAAAATGACAGCTGTACTGCTCATAAGGAAGTGTGGTACAATGCCAATGTTGAAAATCTGGAGTGGAAATATTGAAAATTCGCAAACCTACGAGTGTGCGTGGGAACTGTGTAACGGACGCTCGTAAAACAGTCATTTTTAGGATTTTTCACCAAATTTTCAACATTGCCATTTTAAAACCTCTGCTAATGAACAGTGTCACTGTGATTTTCTTACTGTGTCTCATACATTGATTTCACACACGACCAGCCATTGTGCACTACTTGGAGGAAAGACATTTTGGGCAGGATGTGAAAAATGACAGCTGTACTGCTCATAAGGAGGTGTGGTAAAATGGCAGTGTTGAAAATCTGGAGTGAAAATATTGGAAATTGGAAAACTTACGGACGTGCGTAGGAACTGCGCAATGCAGAGTCATAAAACAGTCATTTTTAGGAATTTTTTCATCAAATTTTCAGCACAGGCATTTAAGACCTCTGCTCATGATCAGTGTCACTGTGATTTTCTTAATGTGTCCCATATATTGAGTTAGCACACCGATTCGCTATTTTGCTTCATGGGCAGAAACACATTTTGGGCAGGATGTGAAAAATTACAGCTGTACTGCTCATGAGGAGAGTGTGGTAAAATGGCAATGTTGAAAATATGGAGTGAAAATATTGGAAATTCATAGCGTCTGAGTGTGCATAGGAACTGCATAGCCTTGCGCTCATAAAACAGTCATTTTGGAATTTTTTCACCAAATTTTCAACATAGCCATTTTAAGACCTCTGCTCATGAACAGTGTCACTGTGATTTTCTTAATGTGTTCCATACATTGATTTCGCACACCGACTGCGCCATTGTGCGCTACATGGGCGGAAACACGTTTTGGGTGAGATGTGAAAAATGACAGCTGTACATCTCATAAGAAGGTGTGATAAAATGGCAATGTTGAAAATCTGGAGTGAAAATATTGAAAATTCGCAAACTTACGAGCCTGCGTAGGAACTGCACAACTCACGCTTATAAAACAGTCGTTTTTTGGAATTTTTGCACCAAATTTTCAACATGGGGTTTCTGGGACCCCTTCTCATGAATGATGTCACTGTCATGGTGTTATTCAAGGCCGAAGGGTAATTTCATGCAATGACTGCACAGTGCCTGCGAAATCACCCTTCGGGCCTGAATAACATCATGACAGTGACATCATTCATGAGATAAACAAGTTGAAAATTTGGTCAAAAATCAAAAATGACTAGATATGCAATAAAGTTGAAACCCCCTATCTAGCCCATTATACAGCTTACCGGCATTTCCTCAGTTAGTGGTCACCTTTGAAGAGTGCAGACATGTTCCCGTCCACCGAAGATCATCGCGCCGGAGTCCGGAGTAAGTATGGGGTGAGGGTGTGGGGAAGCTGGAGTGCGCAGTGGGTGGGTGTGGGTTGTGGGAGGGGCTGGAGAAGCGCCGGGGACTGTTTTGTTTTACAGGTTAAAAAAAGCGACTGGGACGTTTGCCGCGCTGGGGTGGGCTTCCAGCGTGGCAGAAGATGCTGGAGGTCCGAGGGCCAGCGGGGATTAGGCACCCGTCGAACCGACTCTGTGAGGGGCCGAGGAGCCGGCGAGGATTGGGCACCCCGTCGGGCAAACAAAGCGAGCGTTTGCCACACTGGGGTGGGCTCCCAGCCTGGCAGCAGGATGGCTTGGGGGCCGTGGATCCGGCGGGGATTGGGCACCCCGTTGTCAAACAACGTTTGCCACACTGATGGGCTCCAGCGTAGCACCAAAGCTTTGGGGCGGCGTGGCCTGCGGGGCGAGCGCTCAGTATGGCAGTGGTGCTTTCCTTTGAAGCAGAGGAATACCGCTGTCATACTGAGCTCCTGCACCCATTGGTGTAGGACCGCGACGCCTGCTCAAGGGAACAGTGCATTGGATGGGAGAGGCACACCTCCAAGTGTGCTACTCTCCCAAAATGTTCCTAGCGCATGCGCGCAAGCGAATGTAAAAAAACAGCTTCTATCAGGAAAAATTACTTACAGGTTCAGCACTGTTCTCCTTTTAAGCTGTTTCCAATTGTTCCAGCGCTTTCATTGGTGAATCCTATAAAACACTGGTGTTTGGAAGTCTCAAGAAAATGTTATAATATATGGATGCTATTTTTCCCATAGGAAATCAGTGACTCCAAAAACTCGTAATACCATTACTACTAAATGGCCTAATGGTTCATGGTTTGTTTATGTGTATTGTATGTATCTTGAATTATGTTATTTATATATTATAATTTTATATTGATATGCAAGTCAAAAAAATTGTTTTTCTCCTGCAGCCAGGTCTATTTTTGGGGGAAGAAATTGTAAATGATCTTCAGCTCAACTGGCTGTAGCTTCCTTCAATAAACATAATTCATTACCACTACTCCCTGAAGTATGGCCTGGCCAATCACAGACATTAGGGCAGACAGATCAGATGGGTAGAGTGGCCCAAGAATCAACACTGCTACCCTCATGTGAACAAAACCCAAATATGGCATAGAGTGTAGTGAAAATAAAGTGTTTTGAATATGGGATGGAGTTAGGAGTAAAAGATGTGGCCGAGATGTGGAGGATCAGAGGGTCCCATTATGTACCATGCTGGAGTCCATCAAAACCCTAAAGCCCTGCCAGAATGTCATGCTGGGAACTGAGCACATTGTGGAGTGGTAGTTCCTGGTTCCCTGCTAGTGAGGGTACTGACCATCTGGTGTTCATTACCCCTCCCTTCCCCCAGCCAATCGCAGAGTAGCACCGGCATCAGTTGTGAAGACAGCTGATCCATTGCTCTTCTAGTGGAAGAAAGGGTATCATCATAAAGTCTTTTTCCTGGGCCCCTGCCTACTGCTTCTTAAATCCCATTCCAATTCTGTTTACATTTCTCCTTATACAAATCTTATCAATGATTTAAATAACACCATTTGGTTATTTTCCACTGTCTAGGGTGGCAAATGTGCTGAATCTGTACCAGCATCTCAGGACACTTTCAGAAAGTAGAGGGGAACTGGGAGAATTCTCAAGGACAAAAAATATTAAGGGCTGCAAAATTTTATTGCAAGGGGACACAAGACTTATTGAATTAATTAAAAAATGTATTTGTCACCTGGTGGGTAGCGGACCACAATGGCATGAGATAGAAAGGGACCTGCTCCCCTTTATAGAAATGGTCTACTACATGTTCAGCACTCATACAAACAGTTGTGTGCTAGTCATTCAGAACCCTTGGATTAGACCAGAGGTGTCCAACATTTTCTTGGTTGTGAGTCACTTTCAAATTTCTAAGAAGCGAGCCACAACATGTGGCCTGTACCATACCCATATTTAGCCATATTTAGGGTTAAAATAATAACATGGTCAATAGTCAGTAATCATATTTAAGTTATTGTATTTTTAAAGAATAGTTTTATTTTTAAAATAGGTGTTCAGGTCCTGATCCAGTCCAGCCAGAGTATTGTTCCGGGGGGAGGGGGGGAGTAGCAAATGCTGCACAGTGGAGGTCTTGAAGCGGTCCTGCCAAAGTTTTGCTTGGAGGGGGGAGAGAAAGGGTTAACAAGTGCATCAGAGAGACATTCATGATCTAGTCCTAGCAGAGTTTTATTTCAGAGGGTAAGGGAGAGCAAGAGCAATTGAGCAGCAGTCCTGGAGCAGTGATCCTGATGCCGTTCTGCCCAAGTTTTGCTTTGGGCTGAAGGGAGTTAGCAAGTTCCATGGAGCATTGATTCTCACACTGTCCTGCCAGAGTTTTGTTTGGGGCTGAAGGAGAATAGCAACTGGGATGGAGTGGCAGTCCTTATCCACTTCTTTTGGAGTTTTGTTTGCGGAATACAGGAGATTTGTCAAGTGCCATGCAGCACTGGTCTTGCTGGTCTTTTGTTTTTTTGGGGGAGGGAACGAGGGTCACCAAGTGCCTCCAAGTGGTGGAGTGATACAATCCTGCCAGAATTTTGTTTTGGGGGTCATTTTTTTTCTTCACTGTAAACTATACTAAAACCAACACAGACCTCAAAGTCAGTGACTAATAAGGCAGTGCTCTGCAGTTGGCGGTGTGCTGATTGTGTGGTGAACTGTGGTGCATTTGCCTCTGTGAAGTTCAGCTTGTCAGTAAAACCAGATTAACATCAAATGCACCACTGGATGAACATCAAAAGTGCTGGCAGAGACTGACATATGTAACTGATGAACTACTTGCGAGCCAGATGAATGTCAAAAGCACCGGCGGAGACTGTACCACGTAACTGACACATAATTGACAAACTACTTATGAACCACATAAACTGCTTTGTGAGCAACATGTGGCTCATGAACTACGGGTTAGCCACCCCTGGATTAAATGGATACATGAGGTGTGGAAAGGTACTAACATCTGCTCAGGTCTGTCTCCCTTCTTGAGCCTGACCTGCCCTTTGTCATAGACTGAGCTGTTTGCTCTGGCCAGATTGGACCATGCTTTCTGGGACTGGGGTAGGAAAAATCAAACATATTTAATCCATTCTATGTGGGCTATATTATCAAATCCTTTGAGGATATGCAACAGCCGCATGGCCTGGACAGAAGAGATTTTTTACGCAGCCTCCAGGTGTGGCATTTCCTTACATACAATCTCCTAGAAATAAGAGACCATGGCAAGATTCCTTCACTTATTACAAACTTAATAACACATTAAAACAAAGAACACAAAACATTATGGTTCAATCATTTGCAAAGCCATTTAAATCACATAACAGTATAATACTCTGAAAATGGCTAAAAGATGGGGGTAGAAACTAAACCAGGTACTGAGCAGGTAGACTGGGAGGGAAGCTGTTATGAGGCAAGGAGAGTGTCATCCTGGCATGTGTGGCAAGAGTATTCATGGAAGAATATAGTGCATGTCTTCAGGATACCTGTAATAACAGCCAGATATGGGAAGAACGGGGTACAGCCTGTTGGCAACAGTGTGGCGAGGGTCACACAATGCACTCACATATATTTTGTGGGCTTACCCAACAATTTCAGTATTTATTTCAGACTTGGAATCAGCCATTTCAGATTTCCTGCATATGCTGGACCATCTTTCCCCAGATACATACCCCCTCTACCAGTCCCCTAGGAACTATAAGCACAGGCACATTAAAAATGCGCGTGAGGATCTTGCTTTCAGCAGCTAAAAATGTATTACTAAGAGATGGTTAACATCCAAACAGATTGTAATAGCAAACTGGAGGGAGATTGTTAATGCTATAAGATGGAAAAAATTACCTTTGGCCTAAGTGAAAGGTCTGACCTATTCACCTATGGATGGAATAAAGGGTTGATATATGTGACACAGTATGATAGCAGCATTGTACCCTGAATAAATACATGCACAGGTGTAAAGAAGGGGATCAGGGGATGTGGAGATGTCTTTGGGCATGAGCTGGTTGACTACCCACTGACACGCCCACACCTTTGACCTCCCCTCCTCCTTTTGGTTATAACATCCCACATGGAGCATGTATTCCTGCAACACTTGCCTCTGGTCCCAGTGCTGTACCAGGACCACACAATGTTTAGTCAAGAAATGTTAGCACTACATAATTTCCTGTGGACTGACATGAAACAAAGACCCTGTATGTTAAAAATGTAATGAAGCACACATTTTACAATAAAAATATATTTACAAAAATTAGTTTAGAAAAGTGAAGTTGATGTATGATCATAAAAATTGCAACACGATAATTCAAAAGAGAGATTCTAGATCTATCATGTGTGCCACACACTTCTACAGCAGGGATGCAATAAGTACAGAAACATAAAAACAGACAATGACGGCAGAAAAAGACGAAAGGTCCATCCAGTCTGCCCAAGTTCCCTATTTAGGCCTGAAGCCTGCTGTTCCTCCAGTATCCTAGTCCTCCTCACTCCCCCTCAATTCCCCTTCCCAGTTTTGACACCCTGAGTAACCACTGTACCCTTTATTCCATCCCAAACATGCTTAAAACCACTAACATTTTTTTGCACCCATCACCACCTTAGCTGGCAGCCTTTTCCACAGTTCAACCACCCTTTCTATAAAATAGTATTTCCTCACATCCCTCCTGAACCTCCATCCTGTTAGCTTCCACTCATGACAGCAAGCTGGTATTCAAGTTAAATAGTTCCTTGCAGTTCACCCTGTTAATTCCTTTTAGTAATTTGAAGGTCTCTATCATATCTCCCCTCTGCCTTCTGGTCTCCAATGAGAGCATGTTCAGTGCCATGAGGTGCTCTTCATAGGACATGCCCTGCTGAGCTTGAATCATTTTTGTTACCCTGTGATGCACTGTCTCAAGCCATATTCCTATCCTTCCTGAGGTGAGGACACCAGAACTGGGCACCCTACCCCAGTTGTGACCTCACCAAGGATCTGTACAGGGGAAGTATTGCCTCCCGTTTTCTGCTATCAGTACCACTCCTGATACATCCAAGCATCCTAATAGGTTGCTGTAAGCCTTGCTGCACTGACTTGACTGCTTTAGGGAGTCGCTAATAATAACTTCAAGGTCTTATTCCTCAGCCATGGTACTGAGTCTCACTCTTCCCATCCAGTACTCTGTCCTGGGGTTCTTGCTCTCTAGGTGCATCCACTGTTGGAATTAAGCTGGGCCTGCCAAGATGGAGCCCCGGTAATTAATCAAGGAGCCCCAGTAGCTATGAAAAATAAATCAGTGCACTATAGCCGGGGTTCTGATCCTGGTACTTCTTCCTTCACTAGGAACTTGCAGGTTAACCCCTCAGATCTAAAAAGAGCAACTTTTGAGAAAGGAATCTATGCGAGGCTATTCATCATTGGCAATCCCTCGATTTGAGGATGATCTCTACCATGGTTCACTGATGAGTCCTGAGGTGGCTCAGTAATCCAGTCCTAGAGCCACAGATTCATCAGCAGAAATTGTAGATGTTTCCATGTGGGAGAGCTGCCCGCTGGCTGGGGTTTCTTTCACTTTCCTTCCTACGCTCTCTCTTTTCAGCTTCGAAGCAGGCTCCTGCTTGATGGAGGTTCTGGTGCCATTGAGATCGGTTGGTGGCCAGCTCCTCCCAGCTCATGATGTCCATATCTGTTTTCTTGAGATATGCCTTCAGTGTGTCTTTGTAGTGTTTCATTTGACCACCATGGGATCTCTGGCCATGACTGAGCTGGGAGTATAACATTTGTTTGGGGAGTTGAGAGTGGGGCATCCGTACAGAGTGTCCAGTCCAGAGGAATTGATGTCTGAGGATCATTGCAGCAATGCTGGCAACATTGGCCTCAGCGAGAAGACTGACATTAGTGCAAGGCTATTACTGCAGTGGGAAGCAAGACATTAATTGGTTAAGGTCCTAAAAACAGTTAAATGCATGATTAAGCAACAGAAATAAAAGATGTTTGTGAATCCTGTAAAGAAAGAATTATATCCCACTTCTCTAGAGCTGGCACCAATACCAGCTATAACACAGACACTCCTTCTGTCTGAGAACAGACAGGGAAGTCATTATTTTAAAGGAGGAAGGTCACAGGTGCAGTTAATTAAGAGGACTATTTTCAGTACTATCAGACTGGAATATGACATCATGCTCCTTGGCCTTCTTTCAGTCGACTCTTAGGAGAAGGGGCAGAGAATGATGGCTATCTGAGCTGGATGGGTCAGGGATTAGCTCTCAAAGAGAGAACAGCACTGTTAGAAGCTTGCCATGAAAACTGCCATGGTTTCTCAACTTTGAAAGTAGAAAACCTGAACTGTTGCTGTTGTGTCAGAAGGACATTATTCCTGTTTGTCCTGTGAAAGGAGGCAAAAGTTTGTTGATCTAATAAGTGGACTCTAGCTACCAACCTGTGGGCACAAGTGACTTTGTGAGAAAACTTGTGGGTGATCCATGGAATGTCATTAACAGAAATGTAAAATAATTAATTTTGGTATTAGAACTTCTGTCCTAATGTTCTGTTGCTTTACTTTTGATGGGCCTGTGAAAGTTGGTTACAATTTTTTAGAACTTTTATATGATTGCATTTAGTGCTCTTTGGAAGTGAAAGGATAATTAGAGCTACCCAGGCCAGGTACATTGAAGACACAGGTACAGCACATTAATGAACCTTGGGTCAAGTTTTCAAAAATGGAATAACTGTGCATGTGCTTACACAAACTTGCATGGGTGGGTACTCTTTGCAGAGCTGCACTATATGCACACTGTTCAAAAAGACTGTTTTTTGTAACCTTTTCCACAGTTTAGAGCAGTTTGCACAGATTTATTTTACATGACTGCAAAATGCTACATCTGGTAGTACTAAAATATAATTTTTGCATACTATAGCTGTGCAAAACAGTTAACCACCAATACACAAACAAAATGCTGAAAATAACATTTTCAGTTGTGTAGATTTTCTCTGCATCAGCAAGTTGCACATGAGGACTTAGTCAACACCCACCGAGCTCCAAGCTGAGGGATGATCTTTTTATTCCCCCAAGATGACAAGGTAATGTACTTGTTTTAGAAAATGGGTAGGGAGAATCTTTGATTCTGATTGGCTACAAGTGTGGTTGCGCAATGCATGTTGAACATTCCCATCCCCCCCCCACCCCATCCCACTTTCCTTTCAGAAACTGGCTCTCATTATGGAATGGTTGTACATATTTACAGAAGTGTCACCATGATTATAGGAGGTATGGTGGGGCAGTTTTCAGGAACAGCAGGCAGGCAAGCTAAGACAAACTGTTTATCACATATGCTTGTCATTTATGCTGGCATTTGTTTGATGACCATGAAACCCCCCCTTCCTATCCCCACCAGTTTGATAGAAAACTCCCTGCTCCTTACCAGGCAACTGATAAAATTAAGGTTATGGCTCCACCAGAGGACTCTGTGTGTGTCTGTCTGTGTCTGTATGCCAGTGGAACTCTGAAGAATGTTTAATTCATGTATTCCATGTCAGCAGTCCATGTGTGTATGGGGGAGGGGGGGCATTCTACTACTGAAATAATGCAGAGCTTTGAATTTTTCTATTCCATAGGGAAAAATCACACAGTGTACTGAATATGAAGAAAGACAGGTGACTGACAGGTGAAAAACATCTGTGGAGGGACTATTTTGCATTATTTAGCATCATTTTATTATACTTTTTGTGGGTTTGAAAACTTTTAGTCTTTGTTTTTTAAAAGTTGCCTTTGTGCCCATTTTCCTTTGCTATGTGCCTTACAACGCCCCTGACCATGGAGTTAATGTAATGCAACCAATGCCCTGCTGTGCCTTATTGCTTAAGTATGATGAGAGCTGTAGAGAGAGAAACACTGAAATGACAGTTATGCTGCTGCTGCGTTGTTTCACTGTTATTATTCGACACAGTTTGTTTCAGATAGCTGATGGTCGCCAGGAGCTCTTTTACTATGGCATAGGCTTTTTTCTTGTGCAGTGCATGTATGCCACTGTAGCAGGCCTGTTTAATTCTGAACCTTGGCAGAAGAGGCGAAAGAAGCAGCACAGTACGTCAGACAGTCTGTTGAACATCTATACTTGCTCCCACAGTCCTTGTTGTGTTTCGTCACTGGTACTGTTTTCATTTTGCCAATCACCTGTGGATTCATTGCTAACTGATATGTGGTTATTCGATCAGTACTACAGGATCTTATTGATTTTGCTTGTATTGGAGCTCATCAGCTGTAGACAGTAGCATGAAGTACAGATCAGTGCAATAGTTTTAAAGTGTGAGGAGATGGAGTCTCAGCTTGGACCAGTACGGCAGTACTTTAAAAAGTAAAACTGGGAGAAGATCCAGGATTGCAGTGAATCATTATTGAAAAGCATTTTGACAGGGAGTCTTCGGTTCCCCTGGATGGCTGCAATACAGATACTCTGTCTTTTAAGGTCTGTTTTTCAGTTATATAAAATGCTTAGTCAAGTACCTGTTGTCAAAGGATTCATAGTTAGATATACTGACATTTAAATACAGCACATACAGAGCTTTTAAAGCTGTGCACAGATTTGGGATTAGGTTACAGGTGTGTAGGCAAATAAGTACAGTATGCAAGAATTCATTGTCATGAATACAATATGTTCATGGGAAGCATGTATATATTCCAGAAGTACATGGCCAGCAGCTGTATTTTAAAAGAAAAGCATAGCTGTATAATTTAAATGCTGTAGGTCTGTGCTGCTGTATAGTACGTTACTCAGTTTGCAACTGCATTTTCTTTGCTTTATCTTGGTATAATTTATGATGTCAAAAGCTGCCGACCACCACCATCCAGACATGGCTCTCTCCTGCCCACATTTGCACTGTGTAGTTGTCCCCCCATCCACCCTCACCAATTTACAGTACTGTTCCTCCTCCATATAAGTATTGTATGCACATTTGCAAATTTATTTAACTTCATGCACCTTATTATAGTGTATTTCTCTACACCTGGTATTTGCTTCTTTTACAGTTGTTATTGTATTTATTGTGCCTTGTTAGATTGCACTGTTCTCCACCACCTCCTACCCTCAATAAATAAGTAAATATATAAATGAATAACTAAGTGTGCATTGTACCATTTTTGTTTTGGCTTGGAACCCCGTTGTTTCCCTCTCCCAGACTGCACCTAGAAATGAGCTTTGGCTCATTGTGCCTTTCCCAGTTATGCCATGCCCAAATATATCATTTTTAGAAAATGCATTAAAAACCATGTAACACAAGGCTTTACATTGTGTGCTTATTTTTGCTAGGAAAACATGGGCTACACAAACTAAGGAGTAGTGTTTAGTGCAGTGTGCCTTCCATCTGACCCATTAGCATGCATTACGTACCGTTTTGAAACAGATGCAGATGGTCCCATATCTAAATATTTTAGGGCCCTGGTACCTCTGGAAGAATAATTCCAACACTGTAGTGCACCACCTTGAACTTTCTGGCATTGAGTTTCAACTGCAAAACCTTTCACCATACCTCCAACTTTTGCAAGTCACTGCATTTCCTTTGTTCTCTTGTCACTGTCCACCCTCCCACAGAGCTTAGTGTCATCTGCAAAGAGACACCGCCTGTACTGTATCCTCACCAATGCTGCTGATAGAACATGTTGAAGAGGACCAGCCCCAGGACAGATCCTGTGGAACCCCACATGTAGCCTCCTTCTTCTGATGTAACCCCATTGACCATTACCTCTGCCTCCCCTTTAGCCAGTTACCTACCCAGTTTACTATGAATTTAGCTGCACCCTGAACCTCCATCAGCTTCAGCAAGCATCTGTGGGGTACCAAGTCGAAAGCCTTGCTGAACTCGAAGGACAGAAAATCCACAGCATGGCCTGAATCAAAGTCCCTCATCAACCAGTTAAAAAAAAAAACTAACAAGCTGATCGAGCAATACCTCCCTGCCATGAATCTGTGCTGCTTACTATCCTAGAGACGTTGGGCTCCAAGTAATCTCTGAGATTCTCTTTGACCAGTGACTCCATCACTTTTCTTATAATAGAGGTAAGACTGACAGGTCTGTAGTTTCCCTATTTGTTCCTTGTCCCCCACCCCACCCCCCATGGGTGGAACCACATCCACAACCCTCCAATCCTTCAGAACCACCCCTGTCCTTAGAGAGCTGTTGAACAGACCTACCAGGGGATCAGCCAGTTCTTCTGCCAATTCCTGGAGTATCCTCAGATGCAACATATCTGGCTCTGGGGCCTTATCCATCTTTAGGGCTGCCAGCCCATTCAGGACCCTTTTGCTAGTAAAAGGTGACTGCCTCATCTCTGGGACCCCCTTAGTGACTACTTTTATGCCACTGTCAGTCAAGAGTCCACCATCCTCCCTAGTAAAAAAGGAGCAAAACTAATCATTAATAATGGCGGCCTTTTGCCTGTCCACCTCACTCACCCTATCCCCCTCTCTTAGCCTCACAACTCCCTCTCCTTTCTTTCATTTCTCACGAGATATACTGTACCTGAAGAACTATTTTCTCTGCTTTTGACCCCCTCCACAATACGCAGCTCTGTGTCTGCTTTTGCCTCATTAACTACCCTCTTTGCCTTTTTATTTTTCACCAAATATTCTTCCCATTCTTCCTTACTCTGCTTTTTTTTTAATTTGTGGAAGGCCTTTTTCTTGGCCCTCACTGCTTCCCGGACCTTTGCCAAGAACTATAGTGGCCTCTTGAACCTCTTCTTTTTGATTACCATTCTCATGCACATCTTAGATGCCCCAAGAAAAGGCCCCCTTAATTTCCCCATCTCTCTTCCACCCTATCTACAGTATGTTGTCCACCCTACTAACATATCCCTGACCAGCTCCTTTAGCCTATTGAAGTCTGCCCTGCTAAAATCAAGGACTTCAGTTCTAGATTGCAGTTTACCAGACCCGAGGGACAGTGTGAACCAAATGGAGTTATGGTCACTGTTCTTGAATGGATCCCCTACTCCCACAGCTCCTACCACCTCCAAGTTGGTGAGCACCACATCAAGAATTGTGGTCTGCCTGGTGGGCTCCTTAACTAACTGTACCAGCAGACAGCACTGAAATGAATCCAGCAAGGTCTGACATCTGGTGCTCCTGACCAATGGAACATCTCCATGGATGTCCAACAGGTTCAGATCAACTACCACCACTACTTTATCCTTAACTAGCCCTCTTTCCAGCTCTTCCCTGAGCTTCCTCCTTCTCCTCCCCTGCCCTGGTGGTCTGTAGATCACCCCCAAGAACAGTTCCTTGCCTGAGGTTGCTGTGAGTTGCACCCACAGTGACAAAATCTCCTAATTACTACCCGATGTACCTATCTTCCATCATCTATATGCCCTCCTTGATGTAAAAAACTACTCCTCCCCCTCTACCTGTTCCTCTATCCCTACTGAACATCAAGTACACATGGATCTTCAGCTCCCAGTCGTTATTTTCTGAATCTCATGTTTCAGTTATGGCTACAATGTCCACCTCAGTGTCTGCCATTAGCACCTGGGGCTCATTGATTTTATTACCTAGGTTCCCTGCATTAAGGCATACCTCCTTCCATCTGACCTCTAATCCTGCTTTGCTACTATACTTGCTCTTTGCATGTCCTCTCATGCCATTGTTTTTCTTGGTGCTTGCATCCTTTACATTCCCCCTCTCCAAAGCCCCTTCACCTAGTCCAGTATGGGCCACAGCTTCCACTGTACCTGCTATGCTGCTACAAGCCCCAAGACGTGGGGGGAGTACTAGCTAGGATCCCTTTCCTCCCTCCTGCCATTGAGGTTCCCCTAAACCCAGACCCCCAGTCCATTTAAATGTCCAATATAGACATCATATTTCTGCCCCAACATGCAGGCCCCCTCTTTCATTATGTGAAGTCCATCACCCTTGAAGATCCTCCTGTCTCAGAAGCCCACCAATCCCCCACAAAGTGGTACCCCTTATCCTTACACATCACTTAAGCCATCCATTAAACTTCTCTATTACCTTCATCCTTATCCTATCCTGCTTCCCCTTCCTCCACAGTCAGGGTGGACTGGAGTATTGCATGCTGTTCTGGGGACCCCTGTCTCTGCAAGGACATAGACAGGATGGAGGCAGTCCAGAGGAGGGCAACTAAAATGGTACAGGGTCTGCAACAGAAGCCATATGAAGAGAGACTAAAGGAGCTTCATATGTATGCCTTGGAGAAAAGGGGGGGGGACATGATAGACACTTTCAAGTACCTCAAGGGAATCATCAAAGTCCAAGAGGGTAGCATCTTTCAGAAAAAGAGATGTGCAAGAACAAGGGGACACAATTTGAAGATACAGGAGGGATGGCTCATGGGCAATGAAAGGAAGTATTTTTTCACAGAGAAGGTGGTTGATGTATGGAACGACCTTCCTGAAGAGGTCATGAGATCAAAAACAGTGGGGGAATTCAAGAATGCAAGGGACAGACATAAGGCAATTCTGGTGGGAGCGTAGGAAGAAATAGGCTGTTAGTTAACTAGGATCTGCAGCTTATCCAATAGGTAGGGAAATGGGCAGACTAGGTGGGTCAAGCGGTCCTTATCTGCCATCAAAGTCTATGTTTCTATGACTTTGGTAAAGGCCAGGGAGGCAGAGTGGGCTGCCATTCCTTTTCACAGTCTATGAAAGTTCTGCTTCACCATCTCCACTGACTAGTTTGCCAGATCATTTGTACCCCAGTGTATTAGCACCCCTAGCTCCCCCTGCTCTGTCTATACCATCCTCCCTATCCTCTCTAAATCCCGGATCACAAATGCCCCAGAAAGGCACTGGACCATTCCCTGCCATTCATCTCCCTCCATCACCCTCTATCCCCTTAATCATCGAGTCCTTCACCACTAACACTCTCCTAGCAGACTTGCTCGCCTTGCATGCCAACATGCTGCCTTGCCTTTTCCCATTGACTGTCTTGAACATCTCACCACCACAGTTAGGTGCCTGAATCTCCTGTAGGGGTGCAAAGCTATTTGCCATCTGGATGGTGAGGGGCTGGACAACCTCCTTGTGGCTAACCAATGCTTCCCTTCCCCATCTCCTCCCACCACTCTCCTCCCAGGGAGCAGTAGGTCTCTGTGGAGTGAGGATGTGGGAGGTGGACTCCAGCTGAGCTGATGGTGCAGATGAGATATTTCAACCCTTGTTGCCACCAGCTGAGCCTGAAGCTCTGCGAAAGTCCTGCAGATGAGGTAGCACCCCCTCCTCCAAGGCATATCCCTGGACAAGAGTGTCCCATAGCCAACAAAACTGACTGCCTTGGCTCGTCACACATGCTCTGCAAGCACATACCAATTCATTGAGATTTCCTACACACTCTACTACCCAGGACTTTTTTGTTTATGAAAAGCTGAACATTGACAGGATAGGGAAAGGGGAAATTGTTTAACCAGGAAAGGCACACTAAGCCAAAGCCTGTTTTAAGGTGTGACCTGGGAACACAAGGAAGTTAAGAGACAGGCTCAGGGTCTCACAGTGTGCAAGTTAGGGCTGATGGGGTTCAAACCCAGGTCTTCAGGTTTGCAGCTTAGTGTCCTTAACCACTATGCTAAACTGCATCCCTAGGTTCCATGAAATACAAAGTCTCATCTACAGACTGTCCCAAGTCATGGTAAACAGACACAACACTGAGCAGTACAAACCAAGTAACAAAACCATGACACCGAGATTATGCATTTGGCATATATTATTTAACAGTACATTATTCTGAAAAAATAGCTAAGAAGCAGACTTTCTAAGCTGAGGTTTCAAACCATTTCATAGAAAGGAAAATAGAAAAATGTGCCCTTCCACAGTGTGAAGCATATTTTGGTAACTGATAACAACGATGCAGAAGATCGCATAAGACATATTGATAAACAGAAGCCAACAGATGTTCAGACAGCTAGGGATCAGTTTGTTGATATACAGATTTGTAAACCAAGGAGAGCCAATTAAGACCTTTCATGAGAGAGGGAGAGAGCCAATTAAGTTTTATAAGGTGATTGCAATAGTGAAAATCCAACTTTGCCTTCAAAATAAAGCATAAATATAGAATAATGTATGGGGTGTTGCACATTATGAGTTTTTTACACCCCCGAGGTGTGCAGTATAATACTACATAAACCATGAGCGTGAAGCACATGTAACACCTCATACTCTATTTTATATAATTGCTGGTCTAAAAGTATTAAACACTGACTCTGTAATAAACACATGGGAGTGCAGTTCTGACATGCATGTGCAGGGAATCAGTTTGTTTTAACAGGTACTAAACAGATGTACATATACATGAAACTGTGTTTGTTGAACAGCAAGCATGAGTAGAAAATTCTTTTGTTTCAGTGTAATAAATAGGCAGAGATTGTTTTTCAACATTTTATTTTGAGACATGGTGAATGAGTGGTGGGGAAACGATGGTGGCGAGAGGAAGGTGGCTTTTACTTTCATTTTCTATTGTGCATTTTAAAATGTGTTTACGCATAATCATTGCCTAAGTTTATTGCAATGGGGTGCACTGTGCATAACATTACCTTTGGTATGTGAGAGTTTGTGTATGTAGAGGGGTGACTCCTTACCAAATCACAGGATCAAACAGATGATTCCGAACATCAACTTAAACTAAAAATTAAACAGAAAGAAGGTTTACAACATTTTCCTCACTTTCAGTTTGCAGTGCTGGTATCTAGTGCACTACCACTGCTGGTTACTGGTGTGAATGTTACATTTTTTGATTAATACCTAGATATTTTCATTCTTTTAAATTTGCTACTGACTGACTTATAGCAACGCCATAATAACTGTGCAGTTATTACGGAATGGAATCTGGTCATTTAAGCTTTGAAAGCAGTGTCAATCCAGTTAATAGGGCTGGCAGTATAGCCTAGAGTTTAGAATAATGAGCTATGAACAAGCTTGGTACATCCAGCAGACCAGATCTGGGTTTGATTCTCACAACCTTCACTTGCATACTTTGTGACTCTGAGCAAGTCGCTTAACCACCCAGTGCTTCCAGGTCACCCCTGAAAACAGTCCCTTGTGCCTAGTAGGCCTTACCTGGTTAACAAAGACTAAAATAAAAATAAATGGTCTCACCAGTAATTATAAGATGATAATAAACAGAATTAAAGGGAGTCAAACAGGCATCAGAGGCATGATAAGAAATTATATCCCCATAGTTAAAAATTGGCAGAATAGCTTGAAGTGCAGTATGCTTCTGATGTGTTTCAGATAAGCAGTCTCAAGCGCATTTGAAGCAGTCTAAACATGAATGAATTTTGAAACCCTTTTATCAGTGTGGATATGGGTACCAATTAGCAAGTGACTCCATGGTAAATAGAAATTTGACCAGGCTTACAATAATGGCCTGTACTATGTCCTGTCTTCATGTCCAATGTCTGTGCTGGTGGACTGTTCCATATGTTTACCACCTCTGGGAGAAAAGTGGCTCCTATTGTTACCCCTGATTATTATCATATCTAGATTCTGAGGTGTCCCTGGACCCACTTCAGGACACCAAATCAACCATATTTGTATGATAAATCTTGTCAGTACCTTCAAGTGGAGGAAGACAGATCACGTCCTTCTCAGCCTTCTTTTCTATATGGTGAACATGTTAAGAGCCTCAAATTCTCTCTTTTATTTCCCCAGGACCCTAGGGTCATTTTGGTGCCCCAGTGTTGCACCTTCCTGATTGCCTTAATGTTCTTTCAATTTATGTTTAGTTGCAGAATGTAAGTCTCATATGCTGTGATTATCTGGAAGGAAAAGTAGATTCTGGAGGTGTGACAGACCATGAGCCAATGATGTGACTGGAAATGAGCCTACAGCCAATGGTGCTGGACCTTCCTGATGATGACATAGGTCCTCATGAAGCATGATTTTTAATGGGGTTTTGCCGCACCAGTTGCTGTGCTGTCTTTTGCCATGCTGATGACTCACTGTGTGTGTTGACATCTCACTGATGACATTTCCTGTTTTACCAATTGTAAAGCTGCTCAGCAGTACCTTTTCTGTTCAGGTATTGTCCCACCCCCCATCCCCATCCCCAACACCGGCAGGGCCAGAAAAAGTTAAAGCTACTCTGCAGCGGCACCTTTCTCTCCTGGCATCCCCCAACCAACACCAGCATACCTGGTTCTCTCTCTCTCTCTCTCTCTCTCTTGCTCTCTCACAGTCACAAACCATCATCGATTGATAAGAGTTGGTCTGTCATGCTCCTGAATAATGACCACCTCAACAGGTTTACAGCACCCCAAGGGGCTTTCTTTTAACAGCATTGTCTGCTGCTGTAGGTTTTCAGCAGACCCCAAAGGGCTTTCTTTAAAAGCACTGCCCACTGTGGTTGGTCTCCAGCAGCTCCTAAGGGACTTTCTTTGCCTGCAGAGTCTACCATTTTTACAAGTGAACATAAAAAATGGCAGCAGAAGAAGGCCTGTTGGTCTGTTGAATCTGCTTACTGTGGAGCTCATGTGTATTCACTATATGCTGCTCTACCCCCTCCTCTCTCACCCTTGCCTTCTACTTGACTCTATCCCACTCTTTTTTAAGTTCCACAATTACATGGCATGACAACTACCTGCACTGATATTGACCTGCCAAGTGTGGAACCTGCTGACTTCAAAGCACTGCAGAGGTATTTATTTACATTTGTGTATTACCTAGTGAATAACCCATGGGACAGTGTTCCATTTGTTGAAAGTAGGAATCAAGAGAAGGCAGGAATAAATCAGTTAGTTGATTTCTTGGGGCTCACTGTTTATGGAAATTTATGAAAATATGTTTTTACATATTTGAATGTTAGTTGCTCATCCCTGGTGTCTAGTAGTACCTGATCCTACTATGATCTGTCTTAGTCCTGTCTCCCTGGCGTCAGGTGGTACCCTCCATAACCTGCTAAACTGTTGCACCCTGTTACTCTTCCTAACCCCATATATGAGGTTTCCTGTCATCCAGTGGTCCTCTGCCCTCCAACATCTATTATACAATAGCTTCCTTTTTATTGGCGAGAAAAAAATAAAGAAATATACTTTTCTGTGTGTATTTTAAATAATTTTTATTGATTTTATTGCTCTGCTATAAAAAATAGTTATATGTTGGTAGGTAGAGCTTGGGTAGCATTTTGATTTCTGTAGAGCTGCCGTGAAAGTTGAGGCCCACACTGGATCCCATCCTACCTAGACTTACATCTCCCATCTTGCAAAACACACACATACTGGCAGGGCATTTCGTTTTTGTTATAGAGGAAAACGGACTTGGTATCTTGAGGTAGGTAGGTCAGTGCTTTTTTCAGGTACTGTAATTGTGTTTGGAATGTTCGAAAATACGTCCTCTAATTGTTGAGGATCTATTAAGTCAAATGTTGCCTCCATGTTTGTATGTTTCAACTTAGTGCTAAAATGGGTTCCCGATGTCTGTATAGTGAGGAGCAATATGGTGGCAAATGTCTATGATGTGTGGCTTCAGACTGATACAGTTTTGTGGGAGGGGGTCAGGTTGGTTGGCACTTTTTTTCCATAAGGTGATATCACAATTTATCATGGCTGGAAAGTGCCAGGCAGTCAATCAGAATGTAGGATTTTATGTCTTTCTGAGTGCCCATTGTATAATATATCATTTTAAATACAGGTAAATACGTTTGACAAGTTCACAATAAGGCAGTCAGAAAACTAAACTTTGTCAGGGGCTGCAGAGGGGCAGGGGAGGGATGAGGGGTAGAGGTGAGAAGTTGAAATGAGGGGGAGAGGAGGGCTGGGGAAACAGGAGGTAAGGTAGAGTAAAATAAGTTCAGTGTTACAATATCCATTACATTAAATCTCCATGTACAATCTGAAACAGCACTGTCTCTATGTGGGGCACGGGGCTCCTGAGTTGTAAATTTAGGGGTGTCTCACCTAATGCAGAGCCCTCATAATCAACATTAGATAAGCATGGCTGAGCAGACTTCTTCTATGTTGATGTTTAAAAGTATGTCTGTAGGCAAATATTAGAGGGGAAGGGTCAACTGCATGTTGTAACATTTACGGCACTTGATTGAATGATTCTATCCACTCAGTTGAAAATCAGTTCTTTGTAATGGGACATGGACCTGAGTTGATGGTGGAGATTACATGTGTGCTGAGCCAGAAGCCTTCTCTCCAGTTACTTCTGTTATTTCTAGATGACATTTTCTAGTAGGCAAATGTGAGCTAAGAGCGGTTATACTGCTTATTCAAATATACCTACTAAAAGTATGAGTGCTTCATGTTGAAACCTGACAGCATGACAAAAATTATATATTTCCCCTGTGTTTAAATCATCATGTTTGTACTGTGGGGCTTTCCATTCCATTGACCCACGCAAGTTTTTACTGCAAAAGTAAAGGGTTGCTCAAAATGCATCACACAGTACAAAACACATTTACTGTATGTACCATATCATTCTAATACACACTCTATTCTAAAATGCCTTTCAGCTGCTCACTGGAAAAATGAAAGCCAAACTGATACAAACATTTGAAGTTACATCACACAAAAATAAAAAGTGTAAAGAAAAGCAGTGCTACCATGGTGCATTCCAGAATGTAAGCAATAACACATGATTAGGTGTTGGTTATGCTGTGATTAACACACACCTAGGGACTTAAGTATGCAATAATACCCAACAGGGTGGATGGTATTGGGGAATACCAGACCACCCAGGGGCATAATGAGGCCAAACACCACAGGCAGAGGGCCTTATAGCCCCTGGAAGGTCCGGTATTCCCAACTACCGCCCACCCTGGAGGGTATTATTGTGCTTAGAAATGGACAACTGTATTATATGTTTGAAAAAGATGTCATGTTTAAATAGGAAAAACTCTTAATTGTTTCATTTATTTTGTAATATAATAGTTCCTCCACCTGCATTAGAATTGTGGTTTCTTTTTGAGCCAGGGCCGATTCCAAGTCGGCTCCACTGTATGCCAGTGCGACTTGCACCAGCACAGTTGGCAAAGTCGTGCACTCAGTTAAGTGTTCCTCCGCTAGTATTCTAAGAAGCGGCCTGCACCATGGTGTGGGTGGCTTGTGCCTCAAGGGACAAACACCACCCAAGGCCCCTACAGCAAAGTGGAAGGGGGTTATGGCAACAGATGTGCCCTATTCCAAAGAGCAGCTTCTGTAACCCTGCAACACCATTCCAAGTGGCACTGCAGCGCTGCGGGTTAGACCAGCTCTAGCTGGCGTATGGGCATCTGTCCTGGCCAACAGCCTGTTGCCCCCGCAGTGCTGCAATCTGCACATAGCCATGTCACAGAGCACCCGACCCCCGCAATACCGGTTCCACCTGCCGTACCCGGGACCATGGTATTGATGCTACCTCCTGGTGCCAGTGCACACTGCCAGCACCACCCATGTCCCACAGGGGCTTGCAGGCATATTTTGGGGTTTAGGCTACGCCTGACAATGAGCTTGAAATGGCGGCTTGCGGCACCCAGGTTGGGTCCGCCTTCCTGTGGTGCAACCCTGGCGAGCGCCGCAAGTCACTGGGCATAGGTGCCAGGGACCCTGCCTGTTCTGGAATCTGCTTAGGGTTCCTGGCATAGCAGCATATGTTGCAACATGCATCCATTAGCAGGTTGCGTATGTATGTCTGGAATCAGGCCCCAGGAGTTTTGTGTAGCTGGAGCTTCTATAGTTGTGGATCTGGTTGTTATGTTAAACACACACACATGCACACACACACACACACACACACACACATGGCTTGTGTTTCACTTTAATGTTACTTTTATTTATTCTTTGTTTCTTTTCATTCATTTTTTTTTTTACTTTTGTTCATGATTTGTAGCTTCCGAGTAGGAGTATGACACCTCCAGTGGGGAGCCACAGTATGCTACAGATAAATAGAAGGATGGGGCTTGTATTCAGGGAGGTAGAGCGTGGTAGCAGCAAAGAAAAAAATGATTCAGACTGTGAATAGCAGGTAGCGTTCTCCTATTTACTTTTGCGTTTGGTGTGTAGTGCTGACCTGCGGTACTTAGCAGAGATTTTAGTTTGAGGTTTGAACCATCGGGACAATTGGCCCGAGGATTGGTGGCAGTTTCAATTATGGTGGCAGCAAAGACAGAAAGAAACCAAAAAGAGCAGGAAATGGATTTTTGTATGTGTTTATGCATTTTGAGTTGAGTTTGGGGGGAGGGTTAACAGGGTTACCCTTTCAGTGTTTCAGCAAACAGGTTAAAGGGGTCAGGATCAGTGGCAGAGTTCCTTAACTTCTGCTCCGCAGAGGTGGAGATGCTTAACCAGCCTGTTATAATTACATTGGCCGGCTTTTGAAGGAATAGGAGTCATGACTTTGTCTGGCAGATCAGATCGGTTTTCTGTGGCTGAATATATACTGTTTTTTAAATGTAGGCAGTTTTTTAACTTTTTTTTACATTTATTATAGTAAACTGAGACTGACTGGGGTGGGGGTTGAACCGGCCACCAAGTCTCTACTAGGCGAGAGAAAAAATGGTGACTGGTCACTTTGAAAATTTGGGTGCCCAATAATATCCTAAGAAATGGGGCACCTGAATTGGCACTGCTTTTAAGTGGGCTCTATCGCCAGATAGACCAGGGCTCTGGAAGGAACTGGCCAATCAAAACCAGGATCGATATGCCCATTTTCTAATGAGACACAGGTCACAAGCTAGTGCCTTACTGTGCCTAGAAGTGCATTTATCACAGCATCAGTTTCAACAAAAATTTAGTTTACAAAAGTAAAATGGTTTTTAAACTTTGAATATCATTAAGTATGTACAAAATAGTCCCTCCACTGCTTGTTTGTCATGAGGGGTGGCAGTCTGGTCTTTACTTACGAGATGGAGCTGCAGAGACCAAAGGCTGAGCATCATTTTACCAGAAGAGGGCAACAACTGACTGGCTGGCAGAAAGCATGAGGCAGACAATATAGATGTAACCCCCCTACTAATGGGGATTCCTAGGAGCTTGCTTAAATGCTCCATGCCTGGCTGGTGTTCGGCATAAGACCGCTAAATGTGGGGGTTGTAAGTGTGTTTAAAGCCTCCAGTACTGTCTCTTTAAGAGCTGCCTGTTCACAGGCTTTAGTGGTTCAAATAGGGGACTGGGGTTTCCCTGCTCGAGTCCCACCCTGGACTGTTGTCTGCTCGCTCCGTTTTTGTAGTCGCTAGGAGCGCTAAGGGAGCCCATTTGAAAGATATAGTTGTCCCCCTAAAACATGTATAGTATTGGTAAAATGGCAGTTTGTCTAACGTTTTTTATTGCAGCTGGGACTTTGTGTTGTGCCCCTCCATACTGGACTCGGACTGTGTAAAAGGAGTCCAATAGTAGCTAAGGGGCATCAGAACTGGCATGGAGGTGACCAACCAAGAATCAGGACTCTGGCTGGAACCAGCCGACCAATTGGGACACAGCTTGTAATTCCTGGACGTGGCATTATGGGTCATGGCGCCTTTTCGCACCACTGAGGGCTAGAATAAGTGACTGGCATGTGTAACCAGCCAATGAGATCGGGTAGCGCCTGAGCTGTGAGGATTGTCCCATGCTGTTAGGGGTAGATGCATTGCGACTGTGAAGGAGAAGGGAGCTCTGAGCTCCTGTGCCATTGAGTGTCTGTGCGGAAGTGCGTGAAAGGCCTGAGGTAGTTGTACTTGCCAGTGCTCCACTTAATTAAATCTGCAGGTTATGTCAGAGGAGGCTGTGTACAAGCACAGTTACCTACCAGGCTTCACCTGAAGAGGACTGGAAAATCTGCTAAATTGCATTCAGTCTGTCAGGACATTGTAGCTACAGTGAAATGCCTGTATAGCTGTGAGTTCGGTCGGGTTCTGGAAGCAGCTGCCTGGTATGGTACCCCTCTGTTGTTTCCATATAAATGTGTGAGGAGGCCGTTGAAGCAAGTGGTGAAAGAGTGGTTCTCTGCTGTGGTTGTGAGTACTGGATCAGGGTATCTCCCTGTTAAAGCTTATAAACAAATGCAAAAATTGTTTTGTTGTATTGCTTACTGCACTAATTGAGCTTTCTGGCTCCATCTGATCTGCTCAGGAATTAAATGCTCGCGTGTGTCAGGGCCCCAACCAGCTGCATCGAGGAACTAGCCATTAGGGCTTGGGTACCCATAGACAGCAATTAATAGGTTAGGCCTGTGCACAGAGCCATAGGTAGATTTTCATATACTGTAGAAGTAAGCTAATCAACCTTATTTCCCCCGGTCTTTGTTATCTCACCTCAAATAAATCAGATTCCTTGTTGTGCAAAAGCACACTGACTAGTCTGTATATTAATGGTGAAATATTGCCCAGTGAATGTGTTGTAACTGTACATTACTTTCCAGGGGGTCCCTGGAGTGAGCTGACTGGTTCGAGCTGTGGGGGGGTAAGTGTATATGGTAAGGACCACTGAAATTGAACTGCGTGGGCCACTAGTGGGAAGAAAGGGGTTGCAGCAACCCAGAGGGCTGTGACCGAGTCAACCTCGCCTGTTCTAACCCCTGACTTCTGGGTGGAGGCACCCACCAATGGATCTGGGCCCCTCACCCTGCTACAGTTAGGGTAGGCAGGGGTAGTAGCCCTTAGGATAGCACCCCTTGGGGGTTATGTAGAAAATTAATTGTTTTCATGTTGAAGGATCTTAGTGGGAATGGGTGAATAATCCTAGCTGTCTCAACCAGTCAGGAGTCCTAAAAAATGAAAAAGAGAGAGCATGACAGTCCAGGCGAGAGAGTGAAACAGTATGGTTAAGGTGCATGACATCTGAGTCTCAGGTAGGACAGTGAGGCACTACTGACAGCATACCAAGACAAACATACTTTAAAAAGTGTGTCCACTGTTTAAATGCTGCTTTTTTGTGTGGGGGAGGACAGTTGTCACGAGTGAGGATGGGGAAGAGTGAGCAGGTACAGGAGAGCAAAATGGTGACTAGATATGAGTTTTTGAACTTGATCATTTGTGCATGGATTTTTTTTGGTACCAGGACAGTAACACTGGCACTTTTTTTGTGTATGTGCTATAATTTAAAAACAAAGCACATAACTCACAAGGTGTCAGCCAATCAGAATGCAGGACTGTCTTAACCAATTTAAAAAAAAAATAACTACAGTGCAAATAAGAGAAGGAAATAATTGTAACAAGTTTCTCTGCAGTGCCCAAGTTGGAAAGTGCAGAAAAAATGGAAGTATTAATACAGAATTAAGACCAATGTTTTCATTTCAGAGTTTTCACAGATGAGAGAAGCTTGAAAATGGCAGCCCTTAAGATGATTTGACACATAATTAGAACATAACCCAATTTAGTACATAACCCAGTTACTGTTGCTTTGCCTTATTTCTATATTAAGTTTGCAATAATGTGCAAAATCAGCAAAATTATCTCAATATACAAAGTGCAGGAGTTAAACAAATATTTTTTTATGCTCCTTTTATTGAAAAATATGCAGAGACACGTACAGCAGCAGTGATGCAAACACAAGTAGGGTAAGGTCAGGGTAAGGGCAACAGACTTCTAGAAAACATAAAGAGAACGTCAAGCTCAAATGGCAGACTGGGGGCCATAGGCCTTTATCTGCTGACAGTGTCTATGTATCTATGTATCTATGTAAGTACAATCATCAAGTACTGAAACGAGGCTTATTCAATGGCAATTAATACAAAGACAACCAGTAACAAACAGATGACACCAGTCACAGATAATAATGGATTCTAGACACTGGTAAGGATTGAATTAAGTTTGGCATAAAAAATAAGTTGCCCAGATGTGCCAGGTCAGGAGGAGGGAAGCCTCCCACCTGTACACTGCAGTGGAGAATCCCTATAAACACATGGACTCGCTTGATGTTCAGGAGTTATTGGTAATGTTGGTAGGAGAGGAGGAAAGAGAGTACCAAAAATCTTTACCCCTTACTAGTCCATGTCTGTCCTCCTTCTTCAGGCAATCACCTCCCAGTGGGTCCAGCCATTATTATATGCTGGGAGGCACTGCTGAATGAGAAAGGTTGCCCTTCTAATTTCTTGCATCTGGCAAAGTATAGTACCCCAGTCAGCATGCTCTGGGGGTTTTGCTTACAACCATTTTTGGTTATTGCTTTAGCTGCTGCTGCAGTCATAATACTCCAAAGGTATACACTCTCCTTACTTCTAAGAGGAGGCAGTTTAATCTCCAGTAACAGATGCTCACTCATCAGAGTTGAGTGCATATTAAGGATTCTAGGGATGTTCCTTGTCACCATGTCCCAATAGCCATTCAGTTTAATACAATTTCAGAATATGTGTGTGGGTGACTCTGGGCTCCCCACGTCTCCGCCAACAGGCAGATGTGCCCTTCCTGTTCCATTTAGCTTTAACATGAGGGGTCAGGAAAAATCTCTTTCATGCAAGTTCCCTCCATGTAGGGGAATCAAAAAAATATTACATTATTATCGGTAATTATGCATTCTTGTGTTACAACATGTTGGGGGGGGGTCAAGCGTACTAATAAAAAAAGAAACAAGATTTGGCTGGTGCCAACAAGGCAGATCTCTCTTTTTTGTTATGTGTGTTAATCTTTGTGTTTTTATGTTTGCTTGCAGAATGTAAGTCAAACATATTGGTAGTGTGAGAGGCAGAAATGAAATTCTGGAGGTGTGTCAGTCTGTGAGCCAATGATGTGTCTGGAAATTAGCCTATAGGCAATGGTGCTACATCTGCTCAATGATACAGACTTACATTCGTATGCACAGTTTCAAAGGGTCCTCTGCACCTTTCCCTGTGCAGTTTTTGCCATTTTGTTGACAGTTTAGGAGTGTTGATGTACTCACTGATGATTTTTACCTGTCTTCCTGTCTTTGTCTCCCCAAGCCCCCAGTATTTTGCAAATGCCACTGTTGGCAGTTGGTTTCCTACCTGATGAATGGACTTTAATGGACACCTGCAGAGGATGGTTTGCTGCCCAGAGTGAGGGCTTTATGAATGCTGTCTGTGGAGGCTGACTTGCTGCTCACTAAGCAGGCTTTATGAGTGCCACCCATGAGAACTAGTTGCTTTCAGTCAAGCCGGCTTTCCAAATGACACCTGCAGTTGTTAGTTTGCTGCCTGTTGAGTTGACTTTATGAATGCTGCCCATGGGAAATGGTTTCCTGCCCACGGTTTCCTGCCCACCAAGCAGGCTTTTTATGAATGCTGGCTGGTTTGCTGCCCACCAAGCAGGCTTTACAAATGTCACTTGTGGCTGCCGGTTTGCTGCCTCTGAGATTGTGGGCCACTTCACCCCATACACCTTTGTGTCTGTCTGTACTGCACTTAATACTTATGAACAGCACTCTTTGCTATGGCTGTTTTTATGTAGGGATTTGGCTTTTTTAGATGTTCATTGACAGTTTTTGCAGACGGGGTGGGTATAGGGGTGGAGACTAATGGAGGAAGCTGCCAGAGCAGGAAGAGGAGGAGGACGACTTCAGGCTGCAGCAGCAGGTTTTGCAGGGAGCAGGCCAGTGCATGTGGTAAAACATGAGACTCAGATTAGGCTTCATCTCTATGATGAGCCAGGAGGGCAGCCCCCTTGAGTCGCCAATCAATGTCTTCATACACCAAGTAAAAGGAGGGTCTCTCATATACCAAACTTACAACCATCAGTCTCTTGTGTTGGATTGCAAAAAAAATGTCAATCTGGCAACCAGCAATTTGTCAGTTATCGAATATGCTTTTTGTTAGTGCATATGTTAGTGAATAAATGCTGTAGTTCTGGATAGCACAGGGCCAAACATGATTCAAGGAGCAGTACTCATTTTCTGTTGTGGTTGTTTCACAAATAAAACTGCAAGTAAGTGAGATGATTGTGGAAAACAGTTGGCACCTGATAGTCTTGGGACAGATTAGAAAGGCATTTTGCTTTCTTTTACATTTTGGAAGACGAAACAGCAGCTTAAGCAAAAATGCAATTCCAATAAAAAAAAAAAAAGAAAATTACTTTTTCAAGCCTTTGGATTTCCGACACCAAAACCTGCCTGGAATGTTTTTTGAAGGGGAATGCACCTCATTTGTGACAATCTATTATTTCCAACACAAATTCAGAGGCTCTTTGTTTGTGTTTGCTGTGTTATGGATAGGGACGCACTAAATCAGCATTTAATTTTAATTTGTACTTGAGTTCATTGCTTTAAAATCAGAATGGTGGAGCTTAGGATTTCTAGGCTATGACTTCTCAAGTAATTCTTACTGTTTGTCATTGACTAAAATCTGTAAAGGAACTTTTGGATGAGCAAGTGTAACCCCTAGGTGGTGCTATCCCAAGGTCTACTACCCCTGCCTGCTTGGCTAGTAGCAGGTTAAGGGGCCTGAGTTCTGAAACAGGTGCCTCCACCCAGAGGTCAGGGTTGGTAGTGGTCAAGCTAACCTGGGCACAGCCCTCCAGGACACTGTAACCCCCCTCTTTCCCCTCTAGTGGCCTGAACACTGTACAATAATCACTTTCACAATACCCCTGGTATACCACACAAGTACCCACACTGTTTGCACTTACCACCAGGGCTGGTTCCTCTGGCTCAACCGTGGGAACCCCCTTTAAAACAAGGTTAAGCACAGCAAATAGCAACAGTACAGTACTTTGAGCACAAACTGGATCCACAGTCAGATTACATGCAGAAAAGTTAGATCTGATTTATTTAGGAACTTGAACAAGGGAGGGCAAAATCAGGTTAATTAGCTTAAAGGTTATATCAATCAAGCAGTTATGCAAGCACTTTGAGTCCCCACACAGTCCACCTCTGAGTACCCAGGTGGAGAAGAGATGGGCTAGCCAAGGTAGTTGCCCAGGGTTGCAGCTGGTTGGGGCCCTGTGATGGAAAACACAACATGCACAGTATACAGTAGTCCGGAGCCAGAGCGCTCAGTTCGTAAAGGAAACAAAACAACAAGACAATCAGATAACACACTCAGATTAAGCTGTTGTTGTAGGGAGCTACCCTGGTATTTACTCACGATACCCAAGACTGGACACAGGCTGGACGAAAATCAAGACTGCAGGTGGTTGATCTGGAATGCCAGGAGAAGCAGAGCTCACACAAGTCGCAGAGGTGTCGTTCCTGTTCAAGCATGGAGAGGGGCTGATCCCCAGACAGGTCTCTCATCGATGGCTTCTCTGTGCAGTGGGTAGTCTGGCTGGTCCAGTCTGGCAAAGCCCCGACCCCATGGAGACAAGTTTGGATGCAGTCCGTTTTGGGCTGGATACAGCTTCCAGCAAGCAGAACACAGTTCACACAGTGGGGAACTAACTCACAACCCACTAGCAGCTCATAGCACATTTACATGTATGGGAATTCTACTGTACCAGGCAAAGCACTCCCCGGGCACAATCACAAAGTCTCTGCACACACCGGAAGCTTAGGGGTAGCTTGAACTCCTGACAGGCTGATCACATTCAGCAAAATTTTCAGTCTTCTTCAGGTTGAGCCTGGCCCCCTTCAGTAGCTTACTTTAGTCACACAAACTTGGATTTAGTCCAAAATAATTCTCTCTCTCCCTATCAGGAGCAGCAGGCAGACATGGAGGCCAAACTCTCAGCCTTTTCATAGTTCTCCATGCGAATCCACTCAGGATTGCTCTCAGAATCACTTCAGCTCCTTCTTACTCAGCTTCCAACTTAGTTCTAACTGAAAACTGCAAGCAGCCCGGGACTTCCCCAAGATCCAAAAGCTTTGGTTAGCTGATTTGGCTGTCAGTCAAAGCAAGAGCTCCCCCTTCAGTTGCAAAAAAGGCACAAAAACTCAAACCACAGTTCCTAAGATTTTGAATTCAGACAGCTCCTGTAGTCTGGCTACATTTTAGGTCCCACCAGAACTGATAGGTCCAATTTGCAGTCCAGGACCAAGATAGTGGAGACAAACAAAACAGTGCTTGCTACAAGGAAAGCAGGTTAGACAAACTACATTATCATTATCATTCTAAATGGTTTCAGCAAATAGTTACATCTTTCAACAGAGCTCCATCTCAGATTACTTATGCTGCACTCAAGCAGCTCTTAAAGAGACAGTGCACAGAGGCTATACAGGCTCTGGCAATCACATTAAACTGCTAAAATGCAGGACACCGCCTGGCAGTGAGCATTTAGGCAAGCTCAAGGGACACTATTTGGGAACCCCCATTTGTAGGGGGGTTACACCCTTCCCTGCCTGGGAAAACTTGGCATCTGCATTAAGTCTGTACAATCATAACATTGAAAATGCAACATATACAAGATATTTATACCATTAGCATGCTATACAAGTACTATCTGATTCATCAATTGGCATAACTTGTCACTTTACTATACATTTCAATGTACTCCACTATATAATTTCCATTCTGACAATACATTATGCATATTTCACACAGGTAAATTGAACATTTCTATAAAGAATCATGTAATAACTTCTTGTACTCTAAACAATGCAAGAGGGGGCCCTTCCCTATCAGCTAACTTGGGGCTGCATGGGGCAGGGGCACCATGGTGAGAGGGCAGGACAAGTAATCTGGAATGGGCCATCAAGCTCAATTTGGGCAAGGAGTTCTGAAAGACACGAACCCCTTTGTGGACTATATTGAGAGGCAAATCCACTGGCCTCCCAGGGGAATCGTAACTGGAGCACACCACTGGCTTGACAGCTCGATCAGTCTTTCTAGGGTGAACAACCACAGTCTCTGTACTTTCAGCAATGGTCTTGGAGTTTCATCACTTGTGAGGGGTGCCTCTGCATGAAGGGGAATGTCCAAGCTGGGAGCACTGTCAGCCCCTTGTTCTGTAGTTTCTGTTTCTATAACACTTGGCTCATTTTGAAGACACTCTGGCACTGAAGGGGGGGTTGTCAGCACTCTCATAGTGTTCCTCAAGTTCTGGCATGTCACCAGGAAGACTCATATCATCAGCCTCTCCTTTAGGCAAATCATACAGTTCCACTACACACAAAGACTCAGCATCCTCAGACGTGATACTTTGCACTTCACCTTCAGGGAGCATTGGCTCCAAGGATGATGCCGGGGCGTTAGGCAGTCCGGAAGGCCCAGCTTCATCTCCATAATTCAACATAGGATTTCCACAAAATAACTGACTCAGTTCACATGAGGGGTAATAGGCATTATCACACTCACTGTCATCCGAGTTAGACTGGCAGTCACTATCATTCTGGGCCTGCTGCGGGGGAAGTCTTAAATCGGCAACCATGGGCAGGCTGACTTTGTTTCTCTTGCAGCGGCACAAGTCACTAGTCCAGGGAATCAATCTCAGTGGGTTCAGCCTCAATTATAACTTCTCCAATAGGTAGCAAGTGGTTACGTGCATGGTCTTGACAGCTTTGGAGTTATTCTCAGGCACTTTATACACTGGCAAATCATCAACTTTCCAACTATGACATGGAGAAGATGGTGCCATCGATCAGAAATTTTGTGTTTGCCATGCAATCCTAAATTTTGCAACAACACAGAGTCTCCAGGCCTAAGCTCTTGAGCTTTACTTTTCTATCACGTCTCTCTTTGTTGGCTAGATTTCTTTTGTGCCATTGTCTGGGCCAGTTGATAGGCAAGGTTCAATTGAGCTTTCAGTTTTGTACATATTGCAGGTAATCTTTGCTCGGACCCCATCAGGAGAAACCCAAAACAGGCATCAACAGGCAGCCAGGCCTCTCTCCAACATGAGGTGGTAGGAGAGAACCCAGTAGCATCATTCTTCGTGCAATTGTATGCATGTACCAAGGTGCTAATCTGCTGGCTCCATTTATGCTTATCTTTGGGTGGAGGGTGCCTAGCATGTCTAGCAGGGTGCGTGTTAAAGCGCCTGGTTGAGAACCCTGTGGGTGATAAGGGGTGGTTCTTGACTTTCGCACCCCCCATAGAGAGAGCATTTCTTTGATTAGCCGACTCTCAAAGTCCCAGCCCTGATCAGAGTGAATTCACTGGGGGGCACCATAGTGAGCAAAGACATTTTCCACTAGCACCTTGGCCACGGTAGATGCTTTTTGATCTTAGGTGGAAAAAGCTTGTGCATACCATCTGAAATGGTCTGTAACCACTAACACATTGCCAATGTTTCGCTGATCAGGCTCTAAACTCAAGAAGTCTATGCAGACTAGTTCCATTGGGGTGCTGGTAGTAATGTTGATAAGTGGGGCAGCCCTCTGAGGCAGGGCTTTTCTCTGCAGGCAGTGACTACAAGTCCTTACATGGTGCTCAACATTGGCCCCCATCTTGGGCCAGTAGAATCAAGATCGTACTAGGTCAAGGGTCCAGTCAATACCAAGGTGGCCCATATAATTGTGGAGGGACCTCAGTACCAAACCTTTGAAGGTTGTGGGCAGGACCCAATTGTTGCTTGTCTATTTGGCCACCTCGATCTACAGTCTCTCTATACAACAATTGATTAAGCAGCTTCAACCTGGGGCCTTCTTTAAACAACAAAGCGGTTCGCAGATCAGAGGAACGCAACTTGGACACATCCTTTCCTGCATGAAGGGCATCAAGTGCTGGCTGAATCATAGGATCTTGGGATTGAGCCCATTGAATGCTGTCATTGTCAAACTGAGGTAATGCACTAATATCTAGAGCAGAAAGGTGGCAATACCCAGTCAGTATGCAGGTGTCAGAGGGGCCTAAGCAATCTGCAAGCAGTCCACTGTGTCCGTAGACATCTGTTCATTTCTATCAAATTTTTGGCACAATGCTCGGATGTCAGGTTCAGACAGCCTGACCCAGTAGCTCTTGGAAATGGGCCTCCGGGATACGGCATCAGCATCAACATGATTCAGGCCTGGTCTGTATTCGACAGCATAATCATATGTTGACAATGCAGAAAGCCACCGGCGTGCCCCATGGCGTCTAACTTAGCTGAAGTCTGTACATAGGTCAACAGGTTATTGCCAGTCCTCACCAACAATTTTGCCCTATGGAGTTAATCATGAAACTGGTCGACAATGGCCCATTTTAGTGCAAGGAACTCCAACTTGTGCACAGGGTAGTTTCGCTCTGATGGGGTCAAACTCCTACTGGCGAATGCCACTGGTCTCAAACCATCCTCATGGTCTTGATACAGCACAGCTCCTAGACCCTGCAGACTGGCATCAGTATGCAGCACATAGGGTTTGGTAGGATCAGCATAAGCAAAGATGGGGGCATGGGTGAGCTAGTATATGACTTCGAGGAAAGCTGCTTCACAGTCAGGCATCCAACGGGACCCAAAAAGTTAACCTGGGTGGAAATATGCTTTGTCTGGTTCTTTGATGGACCCTTTTTTGTATTTTCAATTGGTAGGATGTTAACCCTGGGTAAGATTCAAGAGTGGCCGCATCACTTTAGAATAGTCCTTTATGAACCAGCGGTAGTAGCCACAGAATCCCAGGAAACGTTGTAGTTCTTTCAAATTGTGGGGCTGGAGCCAAGTAGTCAAGGCTTCAACTTTACTAGGATCAGTCTCTATCCCCTCTGTAGACACTATGTGCACCACATACTTCACAGAGGTTTGGAAAAACTGGCACTTGTCAATGGACAGCTTGAGGCCGAAATCTTCCAGTCGGTCTAGTACCTTGAACAGTCGACTCTCATGTTCCTCTAGGGAGCTCCAGAACACAATGACATCGTCCACGTACACCAGGCATTCCAGCAAATTCATGTCTCCCACCGCCATTCCATCAGTCGCTGGAAGGTGGCTGGGGTGCCCGATATCCTGTGGCATTCTCAGGAATTCAGTGCACCTCAAAGGACAGATGAAGACTGTCTTCTCATGGTCCTGTGGAGCAATCTGAATCTGGTAATATCCACTGTGAAGATCCAACACCGAGAATCATTTGCTCCCATTCAAACAATCCAGAGCATCTTGTGTAAGGGGCATGGTGTATTGATCAGGATGGTTTACCTGTTGAGGGTCCGCTAATCTACACACATTCATATTGTTCCATTCTTCCTACGCACAACCACAATGGGAGAAGCATATGGGCTCCTGGATTATTGTATCACACCAGCTGCAAGCATTTCCTGCAAGTGTCTTCTCACATTGTCTATGTCTGCAGGGGCTAGGCGTCGAGACCTCTCTTGAAATGGCCATTCATCGTGCAGGCGTATGTGATTCTCTGCACCCTGGACACATCCCACATCCCATTCCTTCAACAAAAACACTTGATCTCTCTGGGCAAGTTTCTGGCTAATTCTAGTCTTCCATTCAGCTGGCAACGGGGAGTCACCAAAATCAAACAAGTCGGGAGTCACTCAATCTGTCTTGCCAGGGTGCTTGTTGCTGGGCAACACTGCATTGTCTGCACAGAGTACTGTAGCTAGGCTGCATCCTCTGTTCACCTGGATCTCCCGATCTGACACATTATGAATCTGGACCATCACTTATCGTGCATAGGCATGAGCATGAGCTGGCAAGATGCTGGGCTTAACCAATAATCCTTCCGGCAATTTTCCATCGCCTGGCGTGTCCAACATCAGTATTTTGTTCTTGACATGTTTGCGGAGGTGGACCTCCCCTTGAATGGTACACTGGGCATTAGTGGGCCAGTACCATTGAATCGGGATCCTTCTTCCACACAACCCCTACCTGTTCATCCTGGTCCACCCCTTGGGGTTCTGTTGCAAATCATAGGCCCTCTTGATCAGAGTGGAATTTTAGGCCCTCCTAGTCCATCACCCTTGTTTCTCGCGACAGAGTTGTGCCAGTCTCCCAAACATATGGGCGTTGGTCCCAATTAACAGGGGAACCCCATCATACAGTCCAGTAGGGGGACACACTAAGGCCAGTGTCTTGACTTGCTTCTCTGCACCAGTTACAGCTGCAAGAAATGACAACCAGTGGCGGACATATCCTAGGTAGGGATAAGACTTGTCACTCAGCTCCCACACATGTAGGCTTCCAGGGATTGTAAGGGCACAGCAGATAAGTGTTTGTCATACCAGTCCTTAAATACAATGGTCACTTGCGCCCACTGTCCAGCACAGCCCGAGTAGGAATACTATTCACAGCCATGGTAGTCTCCATTGAAGGGCCCACTATTTTGGACCAGTCTGGAGGGTCAGCAGCAGGGGCCTGGATAGATGATTTAGCCACATATGGATTTGAGTTACTACTTCCTGAACCCTCACTGCGGTCATTTCGGGCACTCCTTGACCGCTGATTCATTCTCCGAAGCTTGCCTTGAAGTCTATATACAACTTTATCTAGGTCTTTTGTGGACCTGCATTCTCTCTTCATGTGTCCATCCTTCCCACAATTATGGCAAAATATGTTTTCTGGGATTTGGGGTGGCTGAGGCATCACACTGGGAGCTGAGGCGGTGGTACTACCAATCGAGAACCTTGGTGTCATCTCTGTCTGCTGTGTGGTGAGCATTTGGAGACATCTCTTCAATTCTCTTACTTTCATAGTCAAGACATTGAGTTTCGAGCTGCTGTCAGCAGGAGATGCCTGGGTGGACACCCCCACCCCCATAGCAGATGGAGTTGGATAAGGGTCAGTACCTGTACATGCAGGAGTGGCCTTCATAAAGAGACTGTTTTTTGTTTCCCTGAACTCCCTCAGCAGTTCATCCCATGGTGGCACACCCTCATTGGTCCCCAGTTTGGAAGGGCCTTCCGATGCTGTGATCACTTGGGCTGCGTTCACCCTAGAATTACAATCCCCCTCTTCATCTTCAACCTCCCGGAGTTCTTTTATCAAGTCACAATAGTCCAGTGGGTTACCCTTCATCTGGGAGTCTTAATTGAAGGAGCTGCAATTTAGAATGCTTGCATGTTGCAGTATGTGCCCCAACCTCACATGGTTTAAGTCACTGTGGCTACCGCACCTTTTCAGTACGCCTTCTGCAGTGCTCTTTCCAGATGAGTAACATATGCAGACAAACTTTCCACTGGCCATTGTTTTGTACCTTGAAATTTCCATCAAGTTCTCCCTGACTCAGTGCTTCCAAAATTGCCTTCAAGTGCAGATAGGTACTTCTGGGCAGATGCATCAGGGTTTATGGACCTCAGAAATATAATGGCCTCTAGGGCAGGACACCTCAAACGTTCTATGATCCTTTTCCGTTTCTCAGCCTCCACTCACTGCCATTCAGGTACCAAAGGGGCAACACTATCTATCCACGTCTCCCAATCATCCTCCCCTTGGCGGGTGGGGAGGGTGCCGGAGAAGATTCTCAACCTTCGGTAAGAGTCGTGACTAATGGCAGGTACAGACATAGGAGCCAGCATTGGCATGGGCACAGAAGGAGGGGCAATAATGGGTGCTGGAGTGGGAGTTGGGGAGGAACACCCCAGGTGGCAGGAATAGTTTCTTTAAGTCCTCCACAGTTTTCCTTCCTCCAGCAACAACTTAGCAAATTTCTCCTCAAAAGTCTCAGATAGTGGGGGGCTCATTCTCCCAGGGTCTTACTGTCTTTAGTTATCACTCTCCAGGCAGTGAGGGCTCCTTCGGGTTGATAGTCCTTTCCGTGGCACTTTGGAACTGTCTACTGAGTTGTTACACTCTACTAATGCCATGAAACTCTGGGCGAGCAGATTAGCCTGTCAACCCACCACCACAGGGTTTTGTAAACATTCAACCTTGGAAAGTACTCCCCTCTACAGTGTCCTTATTGGTAACCAGGGGAATATCCAGGATAAGTATAGCATTTTGGGGGTCGATCTCCTGCCCAGTACACCACACCACCAACTGGTGTACAGCCACTTCTGTTGGGGTAGCTATTTATTTTTAACAGCAATTCGCATATTTGGCCACTAGAAGACACAAAATCCCAGCGGTGCCTACATAATGTAACCCCTAGGTGGCACTATCCCAAGGGCTACTACCCCTGCCTGCTTGACTAGTAGCAGGTTAAGGGACCTGAGTTCTGAAACAGGTGCCTCCACCCGGAGGTCAGGGTTGGTAGTGGTCAAGCTAACCTGGGCACAGCCCTCCGGGACACTGTAACCCCCGTTTTTCCCCTCTAGTGACCTGAACACTGTACAATAATCGCTTTTCACACTACCCCTGGTACACCACACAAGTACCCACACTGTTTACACTTACCACCAGGGCTGGTTCCTCTGGCTCGACCCTGGGGACCCCCTGTAAAACAAAGTTAAGCACAGCAAATAGCAACAGTACAGTACTTTGAGCACAAACTGGATCCACAGTTAGATTACATGCAGAAAAAGTTAGATCTGATTTATTCAAGAGACTTGAACAAGGGAGGGGCAAAATCAGTTTAATTAGCTTAAAGGTTATATCAAGTCAAGCAGTTATGCATGCGCTTTGAGTCCCCCCACACAGTCCACCTCTGGGTACCCAGGTGGAGAAGAGATAGGCTAGCCAGGACAGTTGCCGGGGTTGCAGCTGGTTGGGGCCCTGTGATGGAAAACACAACATGCACAGTACACAATATTTGTAATCAGAAGCCAGAGGGCTCAGTTCGTAAAGGAAACGAAACAACAAGACAATCAGATGACACACTCAGATTAAGCTGTTGTTGAAGGGAGCTACCCTGGTATTTACTCATGATACCCAAGACTGGACATAGGCTGGACGAAAATCAAGACTGCAGGTGGTTGATCTGGAATGCCAGGAGAAGCAGGGCCGACACAAGTTTCAGAGGTGTCGTTCCTGTTCAAGCATGGAGCAGGGGGCTGATCCCCAGGCAGGTCTCTCGTCAATGGCTTCTCTGTGCAGTGGGTAGTCTGGCTGGGCCAGTCTGGCAAAGCCCCGACCCCATGGAGACAAGTTTGGATGCAGTCCGTTTTGGGCTGGATACAGCTTCAGCAAGCAGAACACAGTTCACACAGTGGGGAACTAACTCATAACCCACTAGCAGCTCATAGCACATTTACATGTATGGGAATTCTACTGTACCAGGCAAAGCACTCCTCGGCACAATCGCAAAGTCTCTGCACACCGGGAGCTTAGGGGTAGCTGGAACTCCTGACAGGCCGATCGCATTCAGCTTAAAATATTCGGTTTTCTTCAGGTTAAGCCTGTCCCACTTCAGTAGCTTACTTTACTCACACAAACTTGGACTTAGTCCAAAATACCTTCTCTCCCTATCAGGAGCAGCAGGCAGACATGGAGGCCAAACTCAGCCTTTTCATAGTTCTCCCATGCAAATCCACTCAGGATTGCTCTCAGAATCACTTCAGCTGCTTCTTACTCAGCTTCCAACTTAGTTCTAACTGAAAATTGCAAACAGCCCGGGACTTCCCCATGATCCAAAAGTTTTGGTTGGCTGATTTGGCTGTCAGTCAAAGCAAGAGCTCCTCCTTCAGTTGCAAAAAAGGCACAAAAACTCAAACCACAGTTCCTAAGATTTTGAATTCAGACAGCTCCTGTAGTCCGGCTACATTTTAGGTCCCACCAGAACTGATTGGTCCAATTTGCAGTCCAGGACCAAGATAGTGGAGACAAACAAAACAGTCCTTGCTACAAAGAAAGCAGGTTAGACAAACTACATTATCATTATCATTCTAAATGGTTTTCAGCAAATAGTTACATCTTTCAACAGAGCTTCATCTCAGATTACTTATGCTGCAATCAGCAGCTCTTAAAGAGACAGTGCACAGAGGCTACACAGGCTCTGGCAATCACATTAAAACTGCTAAATGCAGGACACCAGCCTGGCAGTGAGCATTTAGGCAAGCTCAAGGAGACTTTTTGGGAACCCCCATTTGTAGGGGGGGTTACACATGTAACTGCTCATAAGCATTTTAGTGGTAGTTTGGAGTCATTAGAGACACAGTCCCTCAAACTGCATCATTTTAATTTTGGTCTTCATTTAATTTATATGTATGTATTCTGCTAACTTCATATTATATGATCCTTGCCTTACATTGGATATCCATCTAAGCAACACTGTCAAGGTTGTCATCAAAAACTGGGGCAACTGTACCATTCCAAAGGCTACTCAATGCAGACATCAAAGTAAGGATCACATAAAGCCACCTTCTTCCATTGCTAAGCTATGGGACCATTGTAACAGATGTTGCCCCCAAAATCAGTACGGTAGAACAAGAAAACCCTATAATATAAGCCGTCCAGATTTTCCCCTCCCATGGCCCCAGGTCCCTCCATTGCACCAGCCTATAGCAGCTAGGTTGGCTGCAGCCAAGGCACAGGGCCCAACTCATGCTGGCCAGACTTGTATACAAACTTTAATCAGCAACATGCCACAGTGCCTAAAACAGTTCCTCGCTTCTGTCAACCTCCTCACTATCATTCCACAGCCACAAATGCATTTTGACACTGCTTATGCAGACAGGGATAGGTCAGAAATCTTCCAGCTCTAGGGATGCCTCACTATGGAACACTATGCCTGCCCCATTAAGCAGTCACCCCTTCTATATAGTTTTTGCTCACAAGATAAAGGATCATTTGCTAGACCTTGCTACATGCTCCTGTTTCCTGAAGCTCAGCCACCTGTACTAATATTTATACAGCTCATTTCACTGATGTAAAATTTTGCTGCACAAGTCATTGCACATACCGCTGTCACTCATGTTCTCCATGATATAATCAAGTGACTTGCAAATATGAAAATGTCAGTCTGTGACACTTTATTGTATCACCTCATCTCTTTAGGGAAAGTGGAAATTGTTTAACCAGGAAAGGCACACTAGCTTGAAGCTTGTTTCAGGTGTGACCTGGGAGCACAAGGAAGTAAAGTGGCTTGCTCAGGGTCACACAGTATGCAAGTGGGGGCTGTAGGATTCAAACCCAGGTCTCCAGGTTTGCAGCTAAGTGCCCTAAACCACAGCATTATGCTGCATCCTACCACCTTTGTAACATGTACTATGTTGTAATATATGGATTCTTAAAATAATACTACTGGAAAGCATACAAAACATTCCCGGTAATATACCAAGACCAAAACAATAATAGCATCATTACGTCATTATAATACCATCATTTAGACCCCATAATAGTATCATTCTGAGGTCCAAATGATAGTATTATCACGGGCATCCAAAAGCCCAACATGACAGCTCGCGCTGAATGCAAGCTGGCTTTTGCTGTAACTCACTTACAGTAAAAAGCCAACTGTACGGTCAGCTTGCAAAGAAAATAAAAAATGGCACTCTAAACCACAGAATGCTTCCAAGGATATGTTATGCTTCATACAAGAGCAAGAAAATACTAATACCATGAAAAAACAGCTTTTGACTTGAGACGCCTACAAAATCACTTCAGAAAAATAGACGAGTCTCATCACGTAGAGTAGAGTCCATCTGACCAGCTAGACAGTATTTTAACTGATTTCATTTTCCAGTTAAAAAAACAGGATGGGACCGAATACAAGCCCAGCACCATTTGGGGGATACTGGGCAGTATTGACCGGTACTTGACCAAAAAAAATTACCCAGACTCCATCTTTCAAGGCCCCTCTCCTACTTTTAAGCAAACGCTGGACACACTAACAGCGAAGCAAAAGTACCTAAAAAAAATGGCAGCAACCCAAACAAGCCCACCTCCTAACAGAGACAGGTATCATCCTGTACAGTAGTAGTACACTGGGCTTCCACTCTCCAACAGCTCTGCTACGCATGCTGTTTTCAATATAGGGCTACATTTTGCCCTCCGAACAAACGAACAGTACCAACTGCAGTGAGGGGACATTGTCCCAGGTACAGACAGTGAGGGAAAAGAATTCCTGAATATCATGAATGACAAACCAAGACTACGACAGCAGTTAATCTGCAAGATGTCAGACCTTGTCCCACCCAGGCTATACACCTGAAAGAGATGCAGTGGCTGCTTACCACAAATATGCAGCTCAAAGGCCACCTGATATGAATAAACCAGATGCCCCATTCTACCTGACACCTAATCTAAAGTTAAACGCATACGTTATTGGTACAGGTGCATGATGATAGCTAGAACAAAATCAGAGGCATTATGAAGCTGATCCAAAAATCTGCAGGCCTGCCACCAGATAAAAGGACAACAAGTCACTCCACTGAAAAGTGGCAATTAAATGTTAATGGACTCAACCCCCCACCACCGACATGGCACAGCTCTCAGGCCACAAAAACATTCAAGGTATTAATAATTACAACACTTATCAGAGTCAAAGCAGAAGAGAATGTGCTCCATCCTTTTAGGCGAGCAGCACCTGTCTACCTCCCAAACAGAACCCAAGAGAGAAGAACAACACGCACACTGGTAACTAGCCCCACTACACCAGCCATTCAACAGGAAATGACAACCTCACACAACCTGACCAGTAACAGTGCTTAATTCTCCAGAACGTCCAGCAACATTTTAGCTCCCACTGTAATTTTTTGGGAGATGTCTCCATAAACATACAACAGTTTCTTCAGCCAGTCAAGAAAAGGCACTGCATGATTTATTCAGATTCCGAATCTAAGTTGAAAATCCTGAACGCTGAGCTCCCAAAAATTAAAAAATAAAAAGTTCCTCACAGTTAATTTTTTTGTGTGCTTTTTTGGCTGTTGCTACATTGAAACTTTCATTGTTGCCTGTTTCTTCTTGTTGCCGCAGTCACTGGCAAATTCTGAAAAGACTGATTTGCTGCACTACTTTGCTCTTCTACCTAAAACCTCAAGACAACACACAGATTTGTGCCTTCTTGAAGCACACAAAGGTAAGCCCTCGACATCCACTCTGATCCATATGTTACAAAAAAATAACAAATAGGTTAGTGTGTATTTCAAGGGAGTCATCCCATCTTGAGGTTCTGGGGACATGGGAACTTCTCAAGCTTCGCTCTCGAGGTTCCCTATGTCCCCAGGACCTCTTGATGGTATTACTCCCTTGTAATACACACTAACATATCTATTAGTCTATTTATTATCGCACTGTTTCATTCAATGTACTTGTAGTACCCAGGTTGTGCCTGGTGCCAACACACCTACCCCATTATCAAAGTATAAATAAATAAACACTGTTTGTAACCTTTCCCTGTTAAAGCAGCAGCATTTATTAAATGGCAAAAAAAGTCATTATATAGTTTTTTAACAAAAATGCATTTTCTGACATCCTTAGATTTACCATCAGTGTACTTTTGATATTCCTATATTACTTCTAAAACACCTTTATATGTTTGTAATTAATGACTCAGGTCATTAAAGATGGACACCACTCCCACTTTTTTTCCATATTGCTTTTTATCCTCCACAACAGGCTACTGCCCATGTCGGTCACCCTTACCTGTCTCCAGGGGTCTTTCGGGATCTTATAGATGCCTTGTGTATCCGGCAGATCCATGAGCTGACCAGAAGGTGTCATCCTGCTGCAACCCTGTATTTTCCCATTTACTCCCCTTAACCCCAAGGCCCCAGAACGTGAATGCACATGTGCGTGGAGGCATGCATGTGCATCGTGGCTCTGGTGATGGGTCCTTCTGCCCTCCCCTTGGCCTAACACCAAGGCTCCTCGATCTGCTACCACCCCCCAGCCTCCACTAGGAGGTGACCAAGCACCAAGGAGACACGTGAGCCCCCCAAGGAGGAGAGCTACCTGCTGGCAGCTCAATCAGCTCCTCACCTTCCCCCCCAGCCAACCCCCAGTGCCCCAAGCTAGTGAACAAACCCAGTTCACTGGCATGGCGCGAGGTGTGGCATCCAGTGCCTCAACCCTCAGCACCACCAGGCCAGCTCACCACTACCACCTTTTTTTTACTTATTTATTTATTGCTTCAGCTGGGGGGGGGATTGTGCCTTTGGCTCCCCCTCCCCTTCAGCCAGCCTTCACGGCTGCTGCCCCGGACATGGCCAGAGCTCAGACCTCCCTGCCACAGCCCTTCACAGGCTGCATCACAGTGGGTACTTACCCCACAACTGCGGAGACCTGGAGGGCGGGCCCAGGAGGGAGCTAACTTGGGCATGTCTGTGGTGGCACTATCAGGGCAGCCTTCATGCTGCCGAGGGCGTTTCTTGGTTTTCTCCCCTGCAAGGAGGAGTGTGCAGTGACACCAATGGAGGGAGCGCACAGGCATCTGCACGCGCTCCTCCCAACGTCTGCTCCTCGTCTGCAGTTTTGGCGCACTGCCCCCAGTCTCCACCGGGGGCCAGTCGAGTGCCGACCACTGATGTCCCCCCTCCCCAGAGAATGAGAGCAGTCCTACGGATGCCAAATCCATCTCCTACCCTGCCAACCCTCGGTGGCCCATGCTCATTCCCAAACATGGGTCACTGGCATAGCGAGAGGTAAGGCATCCAGTGCCTCAGCCCTCAGGGCCACTGGGCTGGGACAACCACTCCCACTTTTAATAAAACTCTGCAGCTGAGGTTAGCTGTTGATGCAACATTCATATGGTGATGTATTAAGCTTGGTGCTAACATGTTTCTAATGGTTAATTGGCAATACAGCCCCAAGATATTTACATTTTTATGGACGGCATGGTATAAGGAGCAGGAACTTTGAAAATTCAAAATTCCATATCTTTGTTCAGGAATGAAAGAAACAAAAGAACAAGCATTTGTCAATGCTGAATGTTTGTTTGCTGGTATTAGCATTGGAAGTGCAGGAGTTAGACAGCTGCAGAATAGAAATGGAAGTGGAGTATTGAAGTGACGCTAAACTCACCCCCCACCCTGCAGAGATGGACAGGCATTGGGTGTGCCTTTAGGTCATCGCCCATAATGTTCATGCCATTTCACCTCACCTTACCCTGCAGACACCGACAAGTGTTGAGGTGTGCCTTGGGGTGTTTGGCTTTACAGTCACCCCATTCCAAAAGGAAGTACGCTGAAATGGATGCAGTATAGGAGAAAGGGGTGAACTTTGGGGCTGAAGAGTTCATGGCACACCTCAATGCCTGTCACTGGCTGCAGGGTGAGGGCAGTGGTGGAATGGGTGAGCATTACTGTCGAAAATCCTAAGTCACACCCTTGACGCCTGTCAGTCCCTACAGGGCGTAGAAACTGCGCAACACACACCCGTAATGCAATTATTTTGGGGATTTTTTACACCAGATTTTCAACATAGGCATTTTGGGTCCTCTGCTCATGAACAGTGGCACTGTGATTTTCTTAATCCCACCTAATGTCGATTTCAGACAGCTTATTCTATTGTGCGCCAGATGTGCAAATCACATTTAGGACAGGATGTGAAAAATGACAGCTGTACTGTTCATAAGAAGGTGTGAATATGGAAGGTTGAAAATCTGGAGTGAAAAAATTCAAATTCTCGGAGTTATGTATGTGCATGAAAACTGCGCAATGCACGCGCGTAACAGTCATTTTGTAGAATTTTGTCACCAAATTTTCAACATAGGCATTTTGGGACCTCAGCACATGAACAGTGTCACTGTGATTTTTTTAATCTGTCCCGAACATTGATTTCCCACAGCGACCACGCCAGTGTGCACCGGAAGTGTGAAAAAAAATACTCACCATAGTAATGTTGTTTCTTCTAATGGAGTCTTGCTGTATTCTGACTATATGCAATTAGCCCCAGCACTTGAACTGCTCTGTAGAGGAAAGGGTTAACTCTATGCCAAGGCATAGAACATTGAGCTTGAGCTCTGTTTTCAGACCTCTGTCTCTGGTACTCCTCAGTGTAACCGTCAGATTTTTACGAGCACTATACTAACTAACCATCAAAATAGAAATTGTTTTTAAAATTTTTGCCAAAAGGCAATAAACAAGTTTTTGGGCCCAAAAGACTCAAGTCAAGAACCCCAAAAAGAATCCAAGTAGATAGTAAGTAACAATAATATGTTTTTAAAATAAACACAAAAAAAAATCCTTAAGAAGGAGAGGTGACACAGGTACACCTCTGGGGTGCAGCACTGAACCTGCCAACCCACATCCCAAAACAACTAGGTTCCAAGAGGGGAGGAAGGGAAGGGAGGTCAGAATACAGCAAGACTCCATTAGAAGAAACAACATTACTATGGTGAGTAATTTTTTCTTCAAACAACATGAAGTCTTGCTGTATTCTGACTATATGCAGACTACCAAGCAGTACCCCCTTGGAGGAGGGAGTTACAGAACCTATTTTGGGAACACGCTCTCAGCACTGCTGTGCTAAACCTAGCATCACTTCTTGACTGGATGTCAAGAGAATAATGCTTGGTAAATGTGTGAACAGTTTTCCAGGTGGCTGCTTTATAGATTTCCACTAAGGGTATGTCTCTAGCTGCTGCAATCGCAGCAGCTGTATCTCTGGTGGAGTGAGCCCTCAGGCCAGAGGGTGGCTCTTTCCCCAACTTTGAATAACAGAATAGGATACAGGAAACAATCCACCTGGCAATAGTTCTTTTAGTGGCAGGTTTATCTTTTCCCACTTCTTCATAAGTAACAAACAGCTGTAAACAGTGATTTATATGGGCCTTTGTGTATTCCATGTAATAATCAAGGGCCCTCTTCACATCAAGACTGTGTAGTCTTCTCTCCCCAGAGGAAGAATGGTCAGTGAAAAATACAGGCAATGACTTAGACTGATTCAAATGAAAGTCTGATACCACCTTGGGAAGGAACTTTCTGTTCGTTCGAAGGACCACCTTGTCCCTATGGAATGAAATGAAATCAGGTTCCACTGATAAAGCTTGTAATTCACCGATTCTCCTGGCAGAAGTAATGGCTACCAGGAACACAGTTTTCAAGTCAAGTATTTAAGCTCAGCTAAAGATAATGGTACAAAGGGGCTGCATAAACTGTGCAATACAAATATTCAGGTCCCAAACAGGAGTAAGCTCCTAAAAGGAGGATTAATATGAACCAGACCGTTGAAAACGTCTTGAAAACTAGACAGGAGGCTAGGGAAGAGCCCTTCCCAGAAGAAAGGAAGGCAGAGATAGCTGCCAGATGCACTTGGAGAGTGGTAGGCCTAAGGCCTAAACTGTTAAAGAGGCACTGTCAGCCTTACCCCTCCATTTTTGTTAATCTCTGTGCAGAGTGCCTTTTGGCACACACCTAAGTAATTAGCACTGCAGAATAACCCCATGGACATAGAAATTCAGCACAAATACCTGATACATAAGTATTTAGCAAAGTTCACTTTCCCTCTGGTCATCCATAACTCCACTGACACCGGAAACATAACCCTATTGAGGACATGCGCCAGGACCGAGTGCGGTCACAAAGTGGCATTTTATGCCAAGCCGGCTTTAAGAACATGCCGCCTATATAAACTTCTACCTCGTGAACTGCTCCTGGTAATTTAAAACTAAAACCGAGCCCTGTGTGGCTCGCAATTTCCTTTTTAAAACCAATGCCAAAATCCCAGTCATGAACAAGGGTGGCACGCTTCATGCATGCTTGGGATCTTCACATCTTTATTCCAAGCATGCTCGATTACGGCACCAGTTTTAAAAAGTAAATTGCAAGTCACACAGGGCTCAGTTTTAATTTTAAATTACCAGGAGCAGTTAGCAAGGTAGAAGTTTATATGGGCAGCATGTTCTTAAAGCAGGCTTGTCATAAAATGCTACTTTGTGACCATGCTCAGTCCTGGTGCGTGTCCTCAATGGGGTTATGCTTCCGGAGTCGGTGGCATTATGGACAGCCAGAGGGAAAGACTAACTTTACTAAATATTTATAAATCAGGTATTTGTGCTGAATTTCTATGTCCATGGGGTTATTCTGCAGTGCTAATTATCTAGGTGTGTGCCGAAAGGCACACTGCACAAAGATTAACAAAAACGGAGGAGTAAAGCTGACGGTGCCCCTTTAAGATGCACCAAATAATCTAAAGCAGTGGCAATGTCAGCTGAATCTGACTGAATATGCCTCTGAGAACACCAGAAACCATATCTCTTCCATTTAGAATTGTAAGTTTTTCTAGTTGAAGATTTTCTACTAACCTTAAGAATGTCCAAGACTGATTGGGAAAGGTGCAGACTTGCATATTCTGGCTCCTCAAAAGCCTAGCTTTGAGTCTGAGAGTCTGAAGGTTGGGATACAGTATACTCCCTTGAGAAGATGTTAGGAGATTGTACTGTCTGGGAAGACAAAGGGGAATTGTCACTGTCATTGACAACAGCAGGGCGTACCAAGGCTGCCTGGCCCAATCTGGAGCCACTAGAATCACTGTGCAAGGCTGAGATCTGATCTTGACCAGCACTCTGAACATCAGAGGAAAAGGAGGTAAAGCATATAGAAATCTGTTTGTCCAATCCAATAGGACAGCATCTTGAGGAACAGACCCCAAGAGGGGGTGTCTGCAGCAAAATAGAGGAAGCTGGTGATTGTCTGGGGCTGCAAAGAGGTCTATCTCTGGGGTGCCCTATCTCTTGAAAATGACCTGAAGAATTAGAGGATTCAAGGCCCATTCATGGTGACCTTAAGAAATACTGCTGACTGCATCTGCCAGTACATTGTCCTTCCCTGGGAGATGCACAGCTATCAGGGAGCTTAAAGGAATGAGACAATGACCGTATTTTGATGGCTTTGTGCACAAGGCCGAGGACCGAGTGCTCTCCTGCTTGTTGATGTACCACATGGTTGTGGTGTTGTCTGTCCCGATCTGCACCACTTTCCCCTGAATTGTATTCGAGAATGTCTGAAATGCCAGTGACAGCCCTGAGTTTGAGAAGATTTATGTGGAGGAGAGGCTGCTGCTGAGACCATGTTCCTTCAGCAGTGAGCTGGTCCAGATGGGCTCCCCATCCCAACAGGGAAGCATCTGTAGTGAGAATCACTGCAGGGACCTGACTGAGGAAAGGAACATCTTGCCTCAGATTGTCCTCCTCTAGCCACCACTGGAGAGCCTGACCCAAAGTCAGAGACACTGGAATTAGCTTGGACAGGGGGTCTTTTTCCTTAGACCAAAAAAGACTTTTGATGAAACTGAATGTCTCTCATTTGAAATCTTGTTTCTTGCACCACTGCAGTGGAAGCTGCCATGTGGCCTAGCAACTGTAAGAAGTGTCTGGCTGGTTGAGATACTAGTGGACGAAAGGAAGAAGCCAGGATTGTGAGGGACTTCACTCTTGAGAGAGGAAGAAAGACCATTGCCTGAATAGTGTCTAGCTCCACCCCTATAAATGTGAGAAGCTGGGTTGGTTCTAGAACAGACTTTTCTAGGTTTAGAATGAATCCTAGGGACCCCAGAAGTTTCTGAGTGACTTCTAGAGCTGACTTGACTTGGTCTGAGGACTGATCCACTATGAGCCAGTCGTCCAGGTGAGGGAACAGAAAGATGCCTTGTCTCCTGGGAAAGGCCACCACTACTGCTAGACACTTGGTGAACACCCTTGGAGCAGATGTTAGGCCAAAAGGCATTGCTCTAAACTGGTAATGACCTGAGGGCAACTCGAACCTGAGGTACTTTCTGTGGTAATGTCTGATAGGTATGTGAAAGTAGGCATCCTTGAGATCCAGGGAGGTTAGCCAGTCTCCTGGTCTCAGAGAGGGAAGAATTATTCCCACAGTGACCATTTTGAACTTTGGCTTTATGATATGTTTGTACAGGTATCTTACATCTAGGATGGGTCGCCACTCCCCTGTCTTTCTTGGGGTAAGGAAGTATCTGGAATACAGTCCTTTTTCCCTGTGTTGACGAAGTACCTTCTCCACTGCTCGCAGAAGCAGTAGAAAGGAAACTTCTGCCTCTAGGGCCTTTGTCTCCAAGAGAGACGAAGGACTGAAAGACTTCGCTCACATTTTTGGGAACCTTTTGAAACTGAGAGCAAGTCCCTGGCTCACTACTTCCAGAACCCATTTGTCTGAAGTAACAGACTTCCAGGCCTGGAAATAGTGAGCCAGCCTGCCCCCTACTGGCGCTGATGAGGTGACCCTGACTGACACCTCAGGGTGTCTGTTTGGCAGGGGGTTTAGACTGAGTGGAGAATGGAGTTCTGGTCATCAACTTTCTGCCTTTTCCCCTAAAGAACCCCCTCTGCTGAAAAGAAGAGGTGGCCTTGGCTTCATAAAAAGGCCTATGAAAAGGTCTGCCCCTGCCAGCCCTAGATTGCTGCTTTTGAGGAGTGGCCTGCTTTTTCTTGGCTGCAGCACTCCTGTAGGTGGTCCTGTACTTGTCCATCTTTTTCATGTAAGCCTCTGTTTGCTCACCAAACAGAGAATTACCAGTGTCAGGAAAATCCATGGCCTTAGTCTGGGTATCCTGTGATAGACTGGTACATCTGAGCCAAGCAAATCTCCTCAGGGAGACAGATGTAGCCATAACCCTAGAATGTGCATCATTTGAGTCCACAGCAGCATGAAATTGGACTTCTGATGCCTCAATACCATCTACAGTCACCTGCTCCAGCTCCTTGGCCAGTTGGGGAGGGGCATTCTTAGTCAGCTCCAGAACCGTATCCCACATAGATGTCTGGTACCTGGCTGTATATGCCATATAAGTAGCCTGCCTGAGTCCCAAAGAAGATGCCAAGTACTGTTTCTTCACCATGGCATCCACTTTCCTAGAATCCTTTTCTGGGGGTGAGAAGCCAAGAGGATGTTAGCCTTGTCGCAGGCTACATCTTGCACTACCCCAACATGGCTGCAATGACTTGTAAGGAATTCTGTCCCAGGACCTGACAAGGTATACCTCTTGTCCATTTTCTTATCCACAGGGGTTATAGATGTGGGAAACTGAAGAATTATTTGTTTCTGTTTCCCCAGGGATTTGTGCAGAGGAATAGACACCCTTTTGGACTCTGGGACATCCATCATCTCCACATACTCAGATTCCTCCTGATCCTGTTCAGCCTCTTCCATTGGAAGCTGAAGAGTGTCAGCCACTTTCTTGTAAAACAAAAAATGAGAGGGGGACTCAGAAAATCTGGGAGGAGACACATTGGAAGGCCTGTCTGGGGAGATGTCAGGCTCTACTGGTTCATCTAGACCTTCATAATCATCATCTTCATAGTCTTTTTCACCTTCCTAATCACCGTCATAAAAAGCTTCAGGGACATATTCAGAAGCAGAAGTTTCTGACCGAACCGATCGTCTTTGTGTTGGTGTCGGTTCGTCGGAACCAGGCAAAGCGATCGAACAACAGTGATCGCTTTAGCAATCTCCTTAGTGGTTGGAACATGGGGACCAGGATCCGAACCGGCTGACTTACATTTTTTCTTAGACAGAACCTATTCCGCAGAATTGGCTCTCCTTTTGCCCAAGGAGGTATCGCCCAGGTCAGTAGGCACCACCTCAGGTTCGGTCGGGCTGGCCATCCAGGTCAGTGGACTTCTCGGCCTCTCTTTCTTTCAGCCTACCTAAACATTTATCTTAAGTGGCTTTGGGAAAGTTCTTGCATATTTTTCAGTCTTCCTTGAGGTGGTCAAACCCCAGACAATAAACCCAGACGAGGTGGGGATCAGCCTTGGCAAAGCCTCCCACACTCGTGCAGTGCTGAAACCCAGTGGGACCGGTTTTCTTTTTGGGTTTCTCAGATGCCCAGTTAATACCAAGTTACCCTTATCAGCTTTTAAGCCAGGTAACAACAAACCTGTCGGTTCCAACCATGTCATGGGTCGGTTAAAAAAAATGGAGAAAATCTAATTTTTTTAGGATCCGATAGGTACCGGAACACCACACATTAAATGTAGAAAATACAGAGAAAACAGATATAGGGATTTGCTTCGGTTCCCAACTGGACCGACCGGGAGGAAACCGACCAAAAAACTATTTCTACCCAAAAACTCTAACTAACTAATTATTACACTACTTGTAGCGTAGACAGAGATCTGATACCGAAAAAATAAAGAAACAGTTGTTGAAACCGACCGATTTTTACCAGAATCGAACCAAAACGAAGGAGAAAATATCCGAGTGACTTCACAGTTAGGCAGAGTAAAGAATCTGATGGTTACACTGAGGAGTACCAGAGACAGAGGTTTGAAAACCGAGCTTGAGCTCAACATCCTATGCCTTGGCATAGAGTTAACCCTTTCCTCTCCGGAGCAGTTCAAATGCTGGGGCTAACTGCATATAGTCAGAATACAACAAGACTTCATGTTGTTTGAACATATTTCAGACAAGATATGAAAAATGACAGCTGAACTGTTCATAAGGAGGTGAGAAAAAATGGCAATGTTGAAAATCTGGAGTGAAAATATTAAAAATTCTCGAAGTTATGAGCGTACATAGAAACTGCACAACTAATTTTGTCACCAAATGTTCAACATAGTCATTTTGGGACCACCGCTCATGAACAGTGTCACTGTGATTTTCTTAATCTGTCCCAAACATTGACTTCCCACAGCGACTGTACCATTGTGCGCCAGATGTGCATAAACACATTTTGGGCAGGATGTGAAAAATGACAGCTATACTGCTCATAAGGAGATGTGAAAAAATGGCAATGTTGAAAATCTGGAGTGAAAATATAAAAAATTCTCTAACTTATGAGTGTGCATGGAAACTGCACTACGCACACTCGTAACAGTCATTTTTTGGAATTTTTCCACCAAATTCACAACATAGGCTTCTTGGGAGCCCACCTCATGAACAGTGACACTGTCATTTCATTAATCGGTCCTGAAAGGTGATTCCACACAGTGACAGCGAAATCACCTTTTGGGACGAATAACGACATGACTGTGACTGAATTCATGAGGTGGGGTCCCAAGAACCCCATGTTGAAAATTTGGAGCCAAAAGTCACAAAAATGGCCGAGATATCCACTTAAGTTGAAAATATAAACCAGTTATGCCATTATACAGCTTACCGGCATTTCTTCTGTTCATGGTCAGCTTTGGAAGAGTGCAGGCGTGTTCAGCACCACCAAAGAGCCTCATGCTAGGCTCGGAGGTAAGTATGGGGTGAGGGGTGTGGGGAGTTAAAAGTAGTGGTGGATGCGAGTTGGGGGATAGGGCACCAGAGACAACAAGGAACCGTTTTTCCTTTTACAGGTAAAAAAAAAAATTAAAACACATCGCAGGAAGGTTTTCTTAATTACAGGGACATTTGACATGCTGGGGTGGGCTCACAGCATGCCACCTGTGTGTGTTTTGTTTGGGGGGGGACTGGAGCCAACAGGGATTGGGCACCCCATTGGCAAAAAATAAAAATTGACCAGCAGGAGGGTGAGCCGAGGAATGAGGGAGCGGGGAGGACATCAGCAGAGGGAGGCAGCAGGAGGGATTTCTTTTGTAGCCGGAGGGTGAGCCGTAGAACAAGGGAGCGGGGAGGACAGTAGCAGAGAGAGGAAGTGGGAGGGATTTCATTTGCGGCCGGTCTCACAGATGTGCAGGAGGGCCAGAAAAAAGTGTGACATCAATAAGCTAAATACACACACATTACCACCGCTGATTACAGTGGTGCTTTTTTTTCACTTTACCTTCTTATTGAAATTGAGTATATAAGAAAGCACACATCTTATACAATAGAAGACTATCCTCTATGTAAGGTATAAATATCACTTAGCAAAACACAGTATTTAGGGTAAACATATTGGAGAAGCCTTATATACATGTATTGATAATAAAACACAAACTTAGACAGGATGTAAGTGGAGAGCAGAAGGGTTACAATCAATAGGGTATTATAGGATCAGAAATAGCAACCATGTACGAAATACATGCTAGGGCAGGCTATGGCAAGGCATTTAGTAAATTGCAAAAGTGATAAATGTGGTAATATGAACAATATTCAGTAATGGAGAGGTGAAGATAAGAGAAAAGTGTGCAAGGAAAGGAAGAAGAGAGAAAAAGCAAGGAAGGAAGAGGGAAGGAGAGAGGAGAAAACAGGAAAGAAGGGAAAAAGAGGAGAAATCTGTGCATGAAAGTTTAAAGAAAATCTATTCTGAGAGCAAAATAAGGAGGGCTAAATATCCCTAAGAATTAGGGTCTAGAAGAACTAGGTTCATGTACTTGAAGTAATCCTGCCAACATCTGTCATATACAATGAGTCGGTTATGAGTGACATGAGATATTCGGTTTAGATAAGAAAGTGCAAATGCAGGCTGAGTAGGTGCTTTTCTTTTAACTGAAGACCACTGCAGCCAAACTGCTGTCATAGACAGCCCATGCATCCATTGGTGCGGTAGGGTCGCACCCGCTACACTGAGCACTGCATTGGACAGGAGAGTCACACACCTCCAAAAAGTCGTACTGTCCCAAAATGTTTCTTGCGCATGCGTGCAAGCAAGCATAAAATTGGGAATATTGATGTTTTTTCCCCAGAAAAAAACATTGTTGCTGAAAAAAAAAAATTATATGATGGCTAACAAATAATTCTGCCTTAAGTAGACCCATCTGAACTGTAACATCAAAGAAGAATCTTAACAGGAGGGGGCTTATGGGCAAACTGGATGGGCCATGAGATCTTTTCTGCCATCAGATTTCTATGATTCTATGAAGAATGCTGGTTCAAGTTGGAGGGGACTAATAGATACATACATCTATTTTTCCACCAGATTACTTATAATTCCCATCTCCATTGCCTTTCTCGTCTCTTACCCACTGATACAAAGCTCAGTCTCCATCTCTCTCTCTCTCTCTCTCCCTGCCCCTTTCAGATGATTTAAGATCATATTTTTTCTTTACCTTCTCTCCCACTTAGCCACACATTCCTGTCTGGTTGCTAAATAATGGTACTTGCTCACCTGGTAAAGGTGATTATGCCTGCAACCTCAACGTCTAATTGTGCGGAATTTCTGAGGGGCAGAAAGGTTGCAGGAGATAATAACTTTTTCCTTGCCCACAGCCTTGGCCCAATTAGCTCTCCCTCTCTCTGTCTTCATTGGGACTCCATCCCAGCTACTGCAACCAGCAGTTTCACTTGTTACCATTCTATTTCTCCTTTTTTTACCTTTATATCTTATTTAGTCTGTGGTGAATTCAATTTCTCCAAAGTTTTATTCTATTTCTCTTTCTTTAAACTTTTCAGATCTAGACAGATGTTAGCTTCCTACAGTTCCTATCAGATAAGTATCTCTTGTTTTATTTCTAAATTCTCTGATGCTTTCTAGACTACCTATGACCCTTAATGTCTCCTCAGTCTCTTTCAGAATTGCTTTTCAGATCCTTGCTGGATTGCTTTATGACCTAAGATTTTGTTGACTCCATCAGAGTAGGTAAGTTTTAATTAAGCACTAATGCATGACAGGGTGTGGGTTGTGCTGGGATAACCTCATGCCTGGGTGGTTGGGCATGAGGCCACAGGCCGAGTGCATCCAGTGTCCCAGAAGTGAAGTTATCCCAGCACAACTCACACCCTGGAGTGCATTATTGCTATTATACAATGGCTCATTGTTATACAAAATAAAAAAAAAATTAAAAATGTTTTTAGTAGATTTTTAGTGTGGCAATATATATATTTATTTCTTAAGAGAAGATGCAAACAATGCTAAAGGAAAAAATAAAAATGATAAGCAAGCATCAATACAATGAGGTTGTGCTCAGATAACCTCACTGTTGCCAAATGTAGTTAGCCAATCAGAGTCCATGACATTTTCTTGCCATTGTATAATCTGAATTATTATTCTCCTGTTATAAGGGTGAGCAAATAGGTGGATTGACAATGTTGGTTCAGCTTTTATTCAGACCCTCCGTCTTTGGTTCAGCTTCTACACCTTGACCAAAGACACTGAGGGTTCTTTGCATTGGGGATTAGAGGCTACAAATAGGGATATGTGGCACCACTCACACCATCTCTCATCCACCCAGTCAATCCCAATCTCATTCACCCTCCCCAGGCCCTTCAGTCAGATTTGCAAATAAATTGAGTCAGCACCTGACACAGTGCAAGCATCGTTGGCATTGACCAATGCTTGTTGTACTGAGAAAATCAAAAACCGCACATTATACTCTAAGTGGGACTTGACCAGGTCCTAAAATGTCAAGATTACTTTCACTGATAAGCTGGTTGTCGCACCTGGACAGCTGGTTCTGATCCTTGTATAATTTTTTGTTGTAAACATAAGAAAGTAATGTATGATGGACTGTGGCAGAGGGAGGTGCTGGCTGTTGAAGCTGACACTTCAAACCCCCTTGGGATAAGTTCAAAGGACAGGACATTGTTAAACTGCAGATATCTGGGTTGCAATTATCTTGTCAATTTTCTTTGATCCCAGGGAATAAAATTAGCCATTCATGACGTCCTCAGGAAATCCTTTGATCTGCACTAGATGTCCTGAGAAAGAGACACTGGTCAGTGTTATGAATAACCTCCCAGGAAACCAGCTCATTTAATCAAAGAGACCTTTGATGTGTAGATGCCAAGGCCCAGACGGAATTAAGGAATCAAATACACTTTTGCTTTGAATATGCAATGACTTATATCAAAGAGACTTTTGATGTCTAGGGGAAAGCAGATCACAGACTGGTTTCAACTAGTTACATAGAGAGGAGATTTATTATGTCATCTCTTATTTTTTTAAATACCTTAGTAGGCCAACTTGGTGTTATAAAATTAAGCAATATACCCCGACGGGTGTGGGTATACTGGTGGTTACCCGCGCTGGTGTGGTTTGGTCGCGAGGCCGCGGGCAGTGACAACCGCACAGCCTGTAATCACCAGTACTCACCACCCTGGAGGTATATTATTATCTAATGGTAGGAATAATTTTTTTTTTGTTTTTTTATTTTATTATTGTTGTTTTGTGAGTTATTTTGTGATAATGGTGGATATATTCTTCCACTGAGAAAAATAGTTCCTTTTAGTATTGAATATAGAGACAGGTAAAATGTTTTGAATAGGTTTTATTTGTGTAAATAATAATTTTTAATGATCATTTGAGAAGGTTTTATGTTAATAATTTTTAATGAACATTTCAGAAGTGCAACATGTAATTAGTTATTTTGTTAAACAGCATTAAATGTTTTATTTGTGAAACAACATTTATGAAATCAATTGTGTTGAAATAACGTTTTATAGTTTCTATGAACTTTTCAATGTGTCACATTTTCATTGAATTGCTCTCAGGTTTGATATTTGGTTCTGTTTCTTTAAGAAGTTCGGTTGTGATTAGTTTGTGAGCATATGTTCGCTTCCGTCCATCTGTAGAATGCCGTATTGCAGTTGGAGGAGAGGGCGTGCTGCTTCATTGCCTGGTAAGTTTGTGCTGTTGTGTCGCTTAGTTTTGCAGGCCAGCCGAGATATTAGCAAGCTTTCAGGAGTTTTAACGCCCGCTTCTTAAGTATGCTGTCATTTTGTGGATCGGATGCCTCATTTTCTTCGGTAAAGATATTTTGTAGGTGTTGGAAGTCTAACGAGTGGAAACTGCGTTCATTTTTATTACCATTTAGATTTGATTGCTATCGCGGCGATTACAAATGAAGCGATGTTCCTTTGAAGTGTAAGGGCGGTAGTGATATTTGTAATGTGGCACTAGTACTTGTTGGCTGGCACCTTTTCCGGTGGGTATATTGGAGGATTTATAACTGCTGGAAAGTGCCAGCCAACCAATGAAATTTCAGGGATTTGTGCTTGTTTTTGGGTCCATGGTATAATATAGATTTTGTTACACCAAGTCGGAGTTTGGTGACCTCAGAGAAGGCCGGCTCAGGACGGTTTTTAACTGCTGAGAAAACCTTGAAAGAACACACTTTCATATTCCTGACTGAGAGAAGAGGAACATCAGAGCACTGAAGTAAGGACCTTAGACAAGTTTAGTCTGAATGTTATTATTTGTAGGAATCTGCATTTTTACCTGTTTGTTTTAAGGCAGTATGTGTTGGGATATTTTGTTCTGTAATATTTTTCTGTTTTCCTATTTTAAAATAAAGATATATATTTTAAATCGGAAACTGCCTGGAGTACCTTGACATTTCTTTTTATTTAAGTGAAGCTTTTAAAGGTTATAGTTAACACTGTGTATGAACTTATTGCTATAACAAACTGGGAAACGGATAGAGTTCTCTAAGATCTTGCATAGCGTTCTAAGGGTTCATTTTGTAGACCTGGTTAGGTGCCCATAGGCAAAGATATCTGGCACCCCGAAGACAGCATTAGCTGAGCCTGATAATTGGGTACGCTAACAAGAGGTTATCAGTTTGAATCCCTCCAGAACTTGAGACTAAGGTGACTCAAACCCACAAAACAGACAAGAGGGTTACCTTGTACTGTCAACTGTCCACAAATTCTATGCTCAGAGGTTGGCACTTTGGGAGTAGAGGGCTGACCGGTTGAGCGAATTTGTGACACTGGTCACCCCTCTTTTTATGCACCCCAGAATTGTGCTGGCCCCGTACTTTCTAAATCAAGCTAGTTGCCCACTGAGGGACCTTTGTGATAGAGCCTGCTCTCACTTGATTTTTTGGCTCACCCTGCCTCCCTTTCTCTGACAGTTTATTATATAGACTCTGTCCAGGAACTCCTCCCACTGGAATCCCACAGTCAGCTGTATTTTCTATTCCCTGAAACCACACCTTTCTAAAGTGATCAAACCAAATCACCCACCCAGTTAACTCCTCTCAATTACTGCTGTAACCTGCCCTATTGTAAGGACCTCACCCTAATTCTACTTATACCCTTTTTATTCTTACACTTTCCCATTAGCAGTCTATAAGAAAACATTCATAGACGGTGCCAGATTTTTTTCTTCTTTCAAACACTTTCCATTTTAAATTGCTGATTTTGGAAATCAAATCAAACAGCAACTCAGGCTCCCATTATGTATTTTTCTACACCCATTTCTTTCAAGCCTAATAGCAGTTTACCTCCCAAGGTATGTTTTCTACTACATAACAGGGCTTTCTTTATGACACACCCTTACTAGCTTACCTCCTACCAAATGGCTCTCCGATCACTCACATTTTTGCTGACAGGCATTATGCTAGGATTTATCCTGTGGTTCTCTCTGGCTGGTTGCCCCCCCACTAAGGTCTTCACCACTGATCCAAATTACTTTACTTTCTCAAATATGCTTACTCCCCAAGAAACTCATAATATTACACTATTACTTATCCTCATAGTTATCTCTACCATGTAGTTTACACTTTTAAGAAGTGCCTTCTCTGCTACTCTATCCTGCCCTCCCCAATCACCCATCGCAAACTATGGTATCTCCTCCTTCTTGCTCTAATACTTGCAGAGGATATTGAACTTAACCCTGGTCCATGTGCTCACCTCTCCTGCTTGGATGCAGCATGGAAAGACACAAAGGGACTTTGCATTGTTCATCTGAACATTAGGAGCCTCCTCTGTAATCTAGCTGAACTTGAGGCATGGGTCATACTATATCACCCGGATATCATTTGCCTGTCTGAAACTTGGCTTAAACCCTCTATCCCTGACTCTGGCTGCTCGTTACCCAACTACAACCTCATCAGACGTGACAGGCACACCTCCAAATGAGGTGGTGGTGTAGCCATTTTTTATAAATCACACCTAAACCCCTCAAACCCTACCAGCCTGTCCTCTCCCATGTGAATCTATTCATGCTACCTTTCAACTTGGCTCCAAGAAATTACATCTAGTGTGTGTTTATAACCCTCTCTAGGTGACACCACTGGCCTTGAGAAGCTCCTCTCACATGTTGACTTAGCTGTTGGAAGAAATGAAGTCCTAATTCTAGGAGACCTAAACCTAAATTGTATTAGCAAGGTGAACAAATCACTCCACACTGTGGTACAAGGCCACAACCTCCACCAGCTAATCGCTGACCCTACCAGGGTCATGCCACCCCAGGGTCCAGTACCTTAACTGACTGGGCACTGACAAATCACATTGATTGTATAGTCTCCTCAGGTACCCTTTGCTGATAAAATTAGTGACCACTCTCCAATACTTCATCTGTCACTCAATTTGTCAACCCTCCCCTCCCCCAAAATTGATCACTTTCTATAATCTAGACAAACTTGACCAAGTCCAGTTCCCGAATGATCTATCCATGATTGACTGGACTTGCATCTACTCTGCCACTTATGCTCAGGCAGCCCTTGACCACGTCCTAACCCTGTTGGATCTCTATAGGATATCCATGCACCCCACATCACACGTCGTGTACATGGAACGCAACCCAAATGGTTAAATAAAGACCTACTTGCTCAGATCTGGGCTAGAGACAAAAGCAGGTAGTGTTTCAAGGTCTCTGGTCTTCTGTCTGACTACAGTGACTACAGAATGACTACAGAATGCGGAGAAACTCTTGCAAAAGGAACATTCATTTAGCTAAGAGCTCGTTCTGCAAGGGTCTATTAATAAATGCTGCAGGTGATTCCAGGAGATTCTGGTTTCATATAAAAACACTCCTTGGAGCCAAACACACTAGAAATATAAACTATATGATCCTAAATGGTGTGCACTGCAATAATCCGGCCACCATTGCAAACTCCTTTAATCTCCACTTCTCGGATTTATCCAAATACTCATCTCTTTTCCCCCCAAGTGCAGCCCTCCCCCCCATGGACAATGAGCCACTGCACAACCACCCACCTTTTAGATTTCAAACCATTGCCAGACTGGAAGTCCAAAAGATGCTACTAGCCATCTCTAATAGCACTGGTACTGGCTCTGATGGTCTTGAACCCAGTCTTCTGAAACTCACTGCCCCCATTATTGCCTCACCCTTAGCTCAAATCTTTAACTTGTCACTATGCCACAGCTCTGTCCCTAGTATCTGGACAATAGCAAGAGTTACTCCAATATTTAAAAAAGGGGACCCCAAGGAAATTGCCAACTACCGGCCTATAGCCATTCTCTCTGTTCTTAGCAAAATATTCAAAAAACTAATTGGCAAGCAAACCATCTCTTTTCTACAGGACCACAACCCCCTGCCTGTCTCCCAGCATGGCTTCTGCAAAGGCCACTGCACTACTACGGCCCTCCTGAAATTCACAAATGATATCTATTCTGCAATGGATAAAGGTCTCCTGACTGGTGCAATCTTCATCGACCTAACCAAAGCATTTGACCTTGTGAACCACTCCCTCACCTCACCAAACTCCATTCTCTTGGCTTCTCTACAGATGCTGTAGCCTGGTTTAATAGCTACTTGTCAAACAGGAAGCAGGCTGTGTATTACGATTCTGTCCTGTCTGATCCCTCCACCATACATGTTGGTGTTTCACAAGATCCATCCTGGGCTCCCTACTTTTTCCATCTTCGTTAATGACCTCCCTTGCTCTCTCCAGATTGTTCATCACTGCTGTATGCAGATGACCTAGTTCTTTATTCCAGTGCTAGGAACATCGCAGACATAAATCGCTCTCTGTCCTCAGACTTCCTCCACACTCAGTCGGGATGATTGAAAACAACCTCATTCTCAATGCAAGTAAAACACAATCCATGCTTTTTGGCTCCTGTGCCAGACTCAAAACAAACCAGAACCTTTTCAATATCTTATGCACTGATGGCTCACCATTGGCCAACACTAACTCTTTCAAGTACCTTGGCATTTTGCTTGATGAATCTCTGGACTTTGATCAACATGTTATTGCTACCTGTAAGTTTGTTAATGCCAAGCTTGAAGTGCATACCGGACAAGTTATGCCTCACCCCATCAGCTAGACTTGCTATTGCTCAAGGCATTCTGCTCCCAGCACCAGCCTATGGCACAGTCACCTACCTAGAGCATCAAAACTACTCTTCACAAGTAGGATACCACCTATAATGATATCTGCCACTATGCCTCTGCATCCCCTTGTTACAAGCACCACTGCCAACTCTATGCTGATCTAAAATGATTGTCCCATACTGCCTATTGGCTCAAGTCCCTTGGCTCTCTCATTGATGGTATTGCCAGATCAGGTCTACCTCAATCCCTTGCCTTCCTGCTGGGCATGCAAACCATCTCCTATGGGCTTAGATCCACTGACCTAGCTTCTCTACACATTCCAAGATGTAAAACCACAATGGGTGTGTGGGCTTTCTCATGTGTGGCACCTAAATATTGGAAATCCCTTCCCCAAGACATTTGTTTTGCTCCAACCCATGCCTGTTTCAAGAACTGCACCACAGTCATTTACTTGTCTCAACTCTTTGCACATGCTTTCGCCCACCTTAGACCTTCCAGCCTCTAACTCCTGGCCGCCATGTCTCTACCTACTGCTGCCCTTCTTTCCTCCATCTTGGCTTCCTACCTTCTTTCTTTCTAGCCTTGCCCTTGCTTTTCCTTGGCTCACACCTTCTCCCACCTCCACTCCTCTCCTCTCTCTTAATTTCCAACTTCTCCCTCCTCTATATCCATGCCTTTCTGGTCGACAGTATAGCGCATATACCCTGGTCTCGATCATGGATCTTTTCTCTAAACTAGCACTCTTGTACTTCTTAGGACCTTTAGTCCTGTGGTTGCTCATAATTTGATTCTATTGTGTTCCTACTTAAGGCAATGTTTAAATGCACTTTTACTGTATTTTGCAAAATGTTTGTAATGATATCTCTCATATTTTGTATCCTGAATATTGTTGAACTTGCAGGTGCATCTTTCTTGCTTTTGTCCCAACTGTATTTCTCTCTCACTGGTAATTGTATTTTTACCTGTGCCCTCTGTATTACCAATTGTTCTACTGCTTCAAACTGTTGTTATTTATACCTCCTGAGTCGTGCCTGAAAAATAGGTATTCCATGCCTAGTGCACTTACCCTGTTACCAAAAGCAAATAAAAAATATGGGTTTCCTGTGTTTCTTAGCAAGGGGCAGAAGGAGTAGGCTGACCTGGATAGGAATAGCAAAAATTAAAAGGCCAAACTAGAGAAGAGGAAAAGTCTTAGAAGTAGTGACACAGTAGATTTATTTTATACAGTGCCCAATGTTCAGGACACTTTCACAAAATTTAAATTACAGATTACAGAAAGTAAAAGAGAATTATTTTCTAAAGCTAATGCAGAAAGAAGGTATATGCCATGGGAGTGAAAAATGAAAAAAATTAATATCAGCATTTTTACAACATGACAGTCCTAGAGTAAAAATAAAACTGTATTTATACCCCAGTAGCATCACCATGAACACTGCTGGTGGAAAAATTCTAATTCTGACCTGCACACAAGACTCACAAGCCAGGACTAAATTTGAACCCTGTCATGATCATTTGGTACCTTCAAACAGCATCTGAGGCTTACTACCAAATAACCTCAGTCCAATGAGCTGTTTCTGAGCCCTACACGTTTAGAAAACTATTTTTTAATTGCATTTGTGACCTCAACCATTCAAATACTTGCCTTAGTGAACGTGCCTCTAATCTTAAAGAAAAAAAAAAATAAACAAACTGCTACACAACAAACACATGTATGTCATCTCCTGGCAGGGATGTAGGAGTCAGGAGCTCAGTGAAGTACTGAGGGCCTATGCATTTAGTATGGGAGAGGTCACAGGCACAGACAGATGGTTTCTCAGTTAAATATTTGAATTTTAAAGGGTGGGGAAGGGAAGGGGTGGGTGGGGTTTTTAGGGGTGTTACAGAGGATACATTATACTACATGTTACCATACGTATGTGTGTATTTTTACATGTATGTACTTGATGTTTTGGATCTAATCTCTGTAACCAAAATAGAATAAAACTTAATGAAAAAAAAAATATTTGAATTTTGTCCATGTACAGTACATTAAATACCTAAGAACAGCTGAACTATAGAGAAATATATAATGAAAGTCATAAAGTAGAAGTGCAACCCATACTCTTCTATTAAGTTTTTGGTTATTACATATGGCGCACAGTTTGTTACAAAAGTTTTCTACTTTTTCCTGGTTAGTGATGTTTAGTGTATCATCTGTTCTTAAGCAACATAACAATCTCACTGTTTCTAATATATAACTTCATTTGCTTTGCAGCAGTGCTAAATACTGTTGGATCCATTTGTTAAATAACCCCATGAATTCTTAAATAGCTCCCCTACGAACATTGCACATCCCATACATATTGCACTTTTTCAAAACTGGAATTATTGCATATCAAATCCCAATACCAATAATAATTAATCTGACAAATATTATTTCCTGTCCATATGGTATCATTCACATGTATGCATTAGTCCCTTATGTTTAGTTTAGAGTTTAGATACTGCCATCCACCATCTGAAGTAGTGACTTGTCTTATGGATTTCTTCAGTATCCTACATCGGAAAACCATCTTACCAGAACAAGGCAGTCTACCGTGTGCTTTGGCAGTAAAACAGATTGCTGCTTCAACCTAAGTGAGGAAGTAGTAAGAAATAGTTTTATTTATTTAAAGTTGATAACCAGGAAAGCACCATGAGCGAGGCTCATTTCCAGGTGAGACCTGGGAAAGGGAACAATGGGAGAAAAGTACAAAAGGCAGTATTCAAACAATTGCATAGAACAGTAAATCAGGTCATGGGTCAGGGTTACAAGACCCAGTTACAATAAAAAAAATATATATATAGTGTAAAATGCCACTACTGGCTCCAATTTTTTTTTTTTTGCACAAAATTAGATATAGCACAGTGATTTTTTTTATTTTAGAATTTTTGGCAGAGAAAGGCACACTGAGCTGATGCTCATTTCCAGATGCCCCACAGGAGCACAGGATGGTTAAAGCAACAGTACTTGTTATTCAATAAAAAATGTCATCATATACTTTTCGGGCAAAAGAGTATTTTTTACATCCTTAGATATATGCTCTGTTTTGTTTGTTTTTTTTTTGTTTCCTCAGATATTTACCTTTAGGTGAAATGTAATAAAAGTTTTTGAGAGTTATTAATGTTGTCAGTTTTTTGGGGTTTTTTTATTCTCGCACTTCACCACGTTTCATTTAGAGAAAAAAACATCTGGTAACAGAGACATCTTACTGTATGTAGCTCCCTCTCAATGTTGATACTGTTTACATTAATTTTAAATTAGCTCTTCCAGGTCGTTTCTCCAACAAGTTTGCTTAGGAATCTGTCTTGTGCTACTCTAACGTCACTCCCTCTGTGATACCACCTTGAGCAGAATACAAGGCTGTTAGCTGTCAGTGAAAGTGATACTAAATTTGAGTCCTGGCGATTGTTAGTTTTTATGACTGTGGGCAGAGCCTGCAGGAGTATTGCATGTGCAAAAGGAGTGATGTCATGTTTTCTGTCCATGGAACTGACTGAAGGTGTAAATAGTCTCCTCCGCCTTACCTTCCTACAAGAAATGTTTTCCACCCTCAAATAAATACGCTTTCATGTTTGTCAATGGTTGCAGGGTACTATTTTCTTTCTTAAATGGGTGGTACAAGAATTGGAACCTGAGTAGTGGGAGACAGCATTTTTAGAGGGGTGAAGTAAGGTCCACCCACCTCACCCAAGCTCCAAAGGTCCATCCACCATTTTTATTCATGTGGGAGGAGCATGAGGTGGATCTATCATACTGAAAGAAGACTCACTAGAGTTTGGGGTGTGGACAGAACAAGTCTTTGGATTCCCTGCATTTTGTTAAGGACTAGGAGAACAAAAGATACTTAAATTGCCTTCAAAGTGACTTAAAAACCCTTGAAACAAATGATTATTAGAGTCACCTGGTGTCTCAAAAGGAAACAGTAAGACATGTCTGAAACTACAGCTTAAGGATTCAACTTCAAGGAACATAGACAGCTTTTAGGTATTTCTTAAACATTTATATACTAAAATGGGCACAGTACTTGGTAAACACAGTCTGTGATGAAGTGTATTTTTATTTTTAAGTTTGAGAAGTGGAGTTGACTTGCACATGTTAAAAATACCAGCTGCAATTAGCAACTAGTTGTAGAAACAAAATGCTGTTTTTTTTTTTTTTAATTTACTCTGGCTCAGTTTATATCAGTGAAAAGAAAGACCGGAACAACTATCAGAGATGCCATCCAACTTGACAAGCTATTTATCACTCATTTTTCATTTAAAATACCATAAATGTAGTTTCACATTTTTACCACGAGGGAAGCAAGACGATAAACCAGCATGGTTAACAAATACAGTCATTGACACCTGTGAATGAATGGGGTAGTTTTTCTAACATTCCTTTTGAGTTAATTACTCCCTTGGAACCTGTTATTCCAGTATAGTGTGGTGGAACATACGTTTCTCCCACGAAATCGATAGTTTCGAAACCTTGTAGTCACACACTAGTGACGCTAGCAGTACAACAGAATGATGTTTTCTATCACTGCAAACGCCACACTGTGTCCTCACAGACATTTGACAGTTAGGGGCTCACTCCATAGACAGGACACATGGTGAAAGCAGCAATATCGAGGCAGTATTAATGGTTATTAGTAAGCGTTCACAATGTAAATCTTTTTCCTTCTAGTAACTGTTTTTTCCCAAAAAGCGGCGTTCCATACACTATAAAGAAAGTGCATGGAACAGTTGACAACAGGGCATCTTTTCACCTCGTTGGCACTATGACTGGATTACCTCGGCCGCGCCTCTGCGTAATCTGTCGCCATAGTGCCAACTCAGTGAAAGAATAGTCCCTGTTGTCAACCATTCCTCTATGCACTATCCTATATGTTTTCAACTGTGCTCCTGGAACTTTCTGCATAACAAGTCCCTTAGGCACCTCACAGCACCTCATTAAGCCATGTGACACCACCATCTTTGCAGAATATTGCATACTATAGCAAGAGACCCAATTTTTTGCCTTTTTCCAAATAATATACCAATTTCATTTCAGGCAGGCAGTTCTGGGCTAGTGTTAATATTCTACTGAATTTTCTTAACTTGCAGTTTGTGACTATAGGTGTTTATTATTTATTTATTTAGCTTTTGTTAACCAGGTAAGTACACTAGACAAACACATGCCTATTTTCAGTACGACCTGGAGAGTACAGGGAAATCAAAGAACATACAGAGTACAATTTGAAGCAAGTAGGGCAGATACACAGATGTCAGGAGAAGCATAACATACATAGTAAGATATCTCAGGTCACAACAGTAATCATAGACAATATGCTAAGGTACAGTGTCACTGACACAATGTCACCAGCAATATATATACAGATATATACAAAATTTACACATTTGCAAGATACATGGAATGAATACACTCAAGTATACTGTGCAGAGGACCAGGCTAATCAGGGAGGGTTAAGACAGTCACATACTGATGAGAGCTTCAAGTGGTTCCACAGGAAGGTGCGTAGGTCCAACTGGGGGGGTCCGGAGCTGGACAGGAAAGGAGTTCCACAGTCTAGGGGCACATGAAGCAAAGTCCCTGTCCCCCATTTTGGTATGAGTAGGAGGGACCTTAAGGATAGCAGGGCCCAGTGACCTTAGGGGTAGGTAGTGGGGGCTGTTGGCTGGAGCTCCGCCAGTCCAGGAGGTGCCAGTACCCAGTACCTTACCTGTGAAACTGCCCACAACAAAATTCAAATAAGTGGGTGGGGAGAGCCAGTTGAGCTTACTGTACAGATCAAGTGGTGAGTGAGACGAGGGACTCCAAGAGCAAAATGGCAGATGTTATTACAGGCAACAGTCCATCTAGAGGTGGATCTTGGAGGTACTGGCAAACAAAAGGCCATAACAGAGGGATGGTAGAAACACCCTCTAGACAGTGCTAAGCGAGCAGCAGGAGTAAGGTTATTCTTTGCCCTGTAAGCCAGACCCAATTTCCAGTTAACAGCTCTACATGCATTTTGGATATGCTGACCAAGATCGAGCTGCGGGTCAAGTGTCACCCCATGGTATTTGATGGAATTGGTGGTGAGAACAGGAGTGCCATCAATACCCGAGATGCACATAGGAACAGAGGAGGCCTTTAACTTGGCCAAGGAACTGAACAGCATGGCCTGGGTCTTTTTAAGATTTAGGACCAGCTTATGGGATGATATCCAGGAATGGACACTCCTGAAACCCTCACTCAGTTGGTGCTTAATGACCCCAATATCCTTTGAATGAGTGAGGATAACAAGGTCATCAGCATACAGGACAGCCCTGCAGGAGGCCGCTGAGGAGGGAAGGTCGTTGATGAAGATGGAAAAAAGCAGGGGCCCAAGGACTGACCCTGGGGACCCCTGAGGACATGGGGTGGCATCCAAGAACACCTTACTATATTATACTATATTATAACTGAATGATAATAACCTCATTTGCTTCACTTGCAAATAGCCAGGCATTGTGTGCCTAATTTCTGTTTGACTTACTGTAGTGTAAGTTACACATAGAATCTGAAAATTCATGACATGCTGTATTGTGATTCAATGAACTGATAAATGGGGATTTTGGTGTCTTTTACAAATTCATTTTTCCTGACCATGGACATACTAAAACAAAAATTTCTCAACAAAATGTTTTTAAATAAATTATATGGTTTGGGAAGGGCTGCCACAAGCAGAATGGGACTTCACAGATGAGAGAACTCACAGCAGCAGAAAAAATAACCATGTTGTAGGGTTTTAAATAATTGATTAGCAGTTTTTTTCTTGGGACGATACTAAATGTACAGAAAGTATTTATATAGATTTTCTAGAAGTGCTGTGTTTGTTAAACACAGTGAGGCAAGAGCTGTTCATTTTCACAAAGTTTTAGCACTTTTATGAGCAAAACGCTAATTAATTTTTAGAGTTAAATAAAACCCTGATGTTGGCATTAAAAGCTTGGTGGCATGGATGTAGAAGCACCAGTATTTAAGCATGACTTTGGTAGAGGATTAATTGTGACTGAGGGGTGAGGGAGGGTGAGGTCTTGATATATTTAGCATAATGGTTTTCTGAAACTTCAACATTCAATGGGTTAGACTTTGTAGCCATCTGTACAGTATATCACTAAGCCCATGCAGTGGGGTATAGGTAAAACCCACATCACCAGACCAGCCCAGAGCTGTAAAATCTGGACTGGGCACAGCTTTATGCAAATATTGCTGATCGTTGGAGCAGCATAAAAGATAAACTATGCAATACCTCAATAACACCTACCCCAGTTTACATTTACCTGATGCCCATTGTTAGGCCGTATATAGTAATATCTTCCTTCAAGAGAACAGCTTGTAATGAAATGTGTTGAATTTACATTGGCATTTGGGCATATGCACTTTTATATTATATGAATTTTGTGTGTGAACTGTATATCAGTTTCTAAAAAAAACAATTAAACACATCAAATGTCTTCAAAAACCTGTCTCAACATTGTGTTTATCTTCCACCTTTTCACAATATACAGTTGTCTCAACTGTGTTTTCAGTTAGGGTACAGTACCTTCATGTATATGATGGCCTGGTTCTGTTGAGTTGATTGCTATAACAGTGCATAAAATAAAATGCAAAACATATAGGTAGCTGTAATACAAAAGATGGCATTATTTTTAATTATACAATGGCAAGGAAAAATGTAAGAAGCTGATTGGCTGCTGACTCACTGAAACAGTGATGTTATTACACAACAACATCACTGTAGTTTTAGATTTGGATCATTCCTTGCATTTTCTCTTAAGAAATATTTTTCCACACTAGCAAAAACATCCTTTAAAATGTATTTTTTATTCTGTATATAACAACAAGCCATTGTATAATTGCAATAAGGCACTCCAGGATGTGTGTTATCTTGTAATAATGTCACTTCTGGGGTCATGGAAGCACTTGACTTCACCTCATGCTTCAACCCACCCCAAGAATAACATTATTACATGACAACACACCCTGTCATCCTTATTGCTTAAATGCCCTTCTCAATGTACTGTACTTTGATTCAGTTAGTGTATATGCAACAGCCTTCATGTGACCACTCTGGGCTTCTCTTTGACTCCTGATGTCTATTTGCTTTAGCTATTGTATATTGTTTGAACTACCTTGGTCTTCTTGATGTGGTGCCTGTGTGCCTAAACTATGTAATCTGTTTATCTACTGCTACCCATGTATCTCTAGTGAACGATTGTTATAACTGTCTGCTCTCTGAGTCATTGTTTTTGACTTGTTAACTGTGCTGTCTTTGTATCAGCTTCAATGAGGTGCCTTTGTAAATGAGTCTCTGACTCAAAGGTTTGTAAATCTGATATTTTTAAAATAAATAAATAAATAACTGTTTATATTTAAGCCCATGAAACACCCTTATCTAGTTAATGCATTCACAGTCGTAGCGGCTCTGCTAGAACGTGTTACTTCTGTGTTCACTGTGACATGATCAGGTTAGCAGTTCTGTGGAAAGCTTTGCTCTGCAGAGGCATGCTGTATCCAACCACATCTACTGCTTTGAAGTCACAAGAAGATTACTCCATGTGACACTTGTGTAATACATTCATTTTTTTCAGACCTGGACATTAAAATACATATAAAACTTACCCTGGTCTTCACCATTCATTTTATCACGCGTTTTAATTAGTTGAAAAATTATTCCACAACTTAATGTTTTTTTAGCTTTTGTACCCAGTCATTAAATCACGAAGGGCGATAAAGCTATGCCTCAAAAGTGGATTATCGACTTAAGCAACAGAAAGCATCAATAAAAATATTTGACAGACTGATATAAGTAATTCTAAAGGAACTCTTAACATGCCTAGTAAGTGAACATGTGCATCTCATATAACAGAGACTACACTACCAGCAACAAATATTAACAGAAAATAAGTAAATTAAACTACTGTTTTATGACAGTTGCATTCAAAGTAGTTTAGATTTCAAAGCAAGATACTGTAAGATACACTGTGATGTGGGTCCCCCATATAATTGTTTTAATTGATAAGCCATTTATTGATGACATTTTTAGGTATTGATTGTTTCAGCCTTGACTAGTACTGCTATGGTACAGTAGGAGTGTCCTTCATCATTGCCCTGTTATTACTGCAGTATGAATGCTCTAGTGACCAGGCCCCAATGGACAGCCAGACATTATCTAACCAGGTATAAAGGGATACATTAACTTTCTTGAACCACAGTTGACTCTGGACTTGCTGATCATGAAATACAGGTATTTATTTTGCTATGGACTGTACCAAGAACCACACTCTGTATATTAAGATATGTCCTTTAAGTCTCTTCATTCTTTCCAAATCCCTAGGTCATGATGTCAAACTTAAAGTGCCCTAAATTCCTTTAATTACTGTAACTACTTAGTAGTGAACATAAGTATCTGAGGTGAACAAGAAGTAAGAATGACATATTCCCATAGGGCTGCTAGATGTTCCAGACCTACTAGTCTGCCCTGCAGCGTCCACAGCCTTCAAAATTTCAATTATTATAGGGATGCTTGCCCTAAAATAGACAGCAAAGTGTATTTCATTATGTAGACTCTTTGAAGGCCATATGCTGAAACAGTTGTATGATGCAATGGCAATAATCCTTATTTTATATGCTTTTTCTTTCATGCCCTCTTCCTGCTATGTGTTTCTGATTTCTCCATATAGCAACAGTCGGATGTATCATACAGTAAACAAGTCAAGACAGACTAATCTGTGTTACTGTGAATGTTAAAAAGAAAAGTGATTCCTTTTCAGAGAGATAGGTCTGTTTTGTGGGTTTACAATATCAAATATATTAAATACAATTTCAGACATCGGTAACAGTTCTCGGAAACAGTTCTCTATATTACAGGGAACTGCTTCCAAGAACTGTTCCTGATGTCTGAAATCATAACTGATATCAGTTGATATCATTTGTGACATTGTATCTATAGTATTTGTCTAATTTCATGAACTGGATCTATATTTATATGGATCGAATGAATGTTAAAAACAATGAGACTTACACAGTTGTCAAAAAAAGTATTTACTTGAAAGGTGAAATGTAACAAAAGTTTTTGGGAATTATTAGTGTTGTCAGTTTTGTTTTTATTCCCACACTTCACCACATTTCATTTAGTGAAAAAAATGTCTGGTAACAGAGATGTCTTTCTGTATGTAGCTCCCACTCAATGTTGTCACTGTTTACATTGATTTTCATTTAGCTCTTCCAGTGGTCATTTCTCCAGCAAATTTACTTAGGAATCCATCCTGTCCTATTCTGCTGTCACTCCCTCTGTGATCCCTTCAGCAGAATACCAGGCTATCAGCTGTCAGAGAAAATGGTGCTAAGTTTGTAGCATTTGTTAGTCACCATATAGTTTTCTTTAGCAATAATTTTTCTTCTGGTAAAAACATCAAGATATCCATTTCTTTCAGTTTCCTTCATGCCTGAATCAAGATACAGGATTTTTAAGTTTTTAAAAGTTCCCGCTCCCATGCCATGGCCATTGTGAAAGAATTAAAAACTTGGTACAGTGTGGTGCTGTTTACCATCAGAAACATATGGTAACAGCATCCTAATACATTCACATTATATGAATCTGTCATGTATATTCAGCAGGTGCCCTCAACAGAACATATTTTTGGGATGAAGGTGCTGGGATGGTGCTGTTATGTGACACCTCCGTCCAAGCCTGGGAGTGAAAGCTGCAGGGTTGTCTGCATGGCCCGGATACCAAACAATGAAGCTCTTCCCTTGGTATAGGGCTCTGCACCTCTCCACCCATGGGTGGCAGAGGGCCTGTACGCCTGTACACTGGCTGACAGATGGGCTCTTTGTCCTGTGCATCTGTATCTCCAGCTACATGGAAGTGCAGGTTCAAGAGGGCCCTGTGGTTCTGCAGCCCACCAGACAGTACTATGAATTCTTCACATCTGCTGCTGTATGGAAATGCAGGACCTGCAATGACCCTACAATTCCATTGGCAGATAGAGTCCTCCCTTGACACAGGACTCAAAGGCCCCTGTGTGTCTGCATTTGTTCATGCAGGTCCCAATAAGGATATGATTCCACTATCTCAAAAAGAAAGGAAATTCTTTGAAAAAAAATAAGTTAATGACCTAGTTAGGGTGCAAGTTAATGTTGCAAAAGAAGGAAATGTTGCATTAGGGTTTCCAACCCTAACTCTCTACCTCCATCTCCTAAGCAGCAAAAGGAAAAAACATTATGGTTTTGGTTCTCTGGAATCTTCGCTAATCAGTGGTGGGGTCTTCCTTGGGGTTGTCAACCTTATTACTTACCCCTATTCACTGAACAAACAATGTCAAATATGGTGTCCTTTCTTTGCGCAAGGAAAACCCCCCCACAGATTCGCCAAAACTCCAGAGACCCAAAACCCATGTGATTTTTTCTTTTGCTGCTTGGGAGGTGGGGTGGGGAGTTAGGGTTGGAAACCCTAATGCCACATTTCCCTACTTTTGTGACATTAACTTTCACCCTGACTGGTGCATTAATGTAGTTTTTTGCAAAGAATCTATTTTGAGAGCAGGATGGTTTCTTTCCACTTCTTCCCTTTTTACCATCATAATTTCAAAATCCAAGCCATAGAATCTTCTTTTTGACATTCACACTGCAACACTGTAATTGACAGGATGAAACAAACTTACAGGCAAAGAACGGCTAATCAGTTGCAAGCTGGAAAGCAGCTGACTTAATAGAAGCTGCCCTCCAATAGAGAATGCCCTCCATTAAAGTCGCACCTTTTTACCATCACTATCTAATAGATCTAAAAGATTCATATGCCCTGTACTAAATTAGAAACCAGAAAATAATTTAATTTTCAGTAGAAATGGAGATTCTTGTAAGTAAATATTTAACAAATCCAGAAACTCAAAATAAACTTAATATAGCAGGCCAGTGTCTTTCAGCACATGATATTTACAGGAAAATTCAGAACCTACAGTATGTAATAGTATTCTGCCATATCTATATGCTGCTTTTAAGGAAAATGTACAAGACTCATGGTTTGACACAGATTGCAGATGTTTTAAATCACAATTAGCTGGGTTTATTAGGTTTGTAAGACTCCAACCTATTAAAGAAAATTATACAAAACTTAATAAAAGTAGGAAAGAATACAAAAAATTCTGATTCACAAACGACAAATGTACCAAAGAAAAGCTAGAATCAGATGTTATAGGTTATTCAATCTAAGGACAATAACAAATTCTGGCAGATGGTGGTGAAGGGCTCAGGAAGGGCACGGGGTCAAAACAGTGCACCAGAAATAGCACGGCAATGAATGCCACAAACAAAATTGTGCCTGCAGAAATAAGGCTGGGGAAAAACACTGACCTGATAAATACAGTGCATTCCATAGATTTCAAATGGACTTTCTGGTTTTTGGGGGAGGGCCTTTACCCACTGCACCCCCGATGTGGGGGCTTTGTTCCCCATACCCTCCAGACTAATTATAGCTAACTTCAAAGGGGTGTGGACTCCAGGGATGGGGAGAAACTTGAGATGGGAACAATTCACTTTTCTGGAAAAAAAATAAATAAGTGGTAACACCAAGAGACCTGCCAGGGACCAAATCATGGTCCCAGGTCTCCGATCATGCCATGTGTTGGTCCACCCACCACAGGAATGGCTCAGCCAGGCACCCGATCACAAGGCTACTTTATCCTTTCCTTCTTACAGCAGAGAGCGAAAGGTGTAGTGGTAATTCCCTACTGCTATTCTACACCTGTTGCTCTAAACCTTTAGTGGTTTTCACAGTGTGGTTATTGCAGCACTGTTTTCCTACGCTGTGTTGACCCGGCACCACAGGAAGCTACTCCATCAACATTGCAGCCCACATAACTTCAATGACATGGGGTCTATATTATAAAAATATACATGTGGATGCTGGATGCAGTGGAAACCAGGGGGAGGTCATTTAAAAAGATGGAGAACAGAATGGGGCCTAGCACTGAGCCTTGGGGGACTCCAGTGGTTATAGGCAGGGGGTAGAGATAGCATCAGTTATTCTTACTGATTGTGACCTGCTGAACAGGTAGGCACTGAACCTTCCTGTAGCAGAAGGGGATAGTCCAGCAGCTGAAAGGCTGTGAAGGAGGAGGGTGGGTGAGAGACAGTGTCAAAGGCTTTGGCCAGGTCTACAAAGATAGCTGAGGTAATGTGCTCTTTTTAAAGCCTAAGAAGATGGTGTCAGTTAACCTTAGGAGAGATGTGGTGGTAGAGTGGGATTTCCTGAAGCCAGACTGGAAGGGGGTGAAAAAAGCGGAGTCAGAGAGAAACAAGGAGAGTTGGTTGAGGGCTATGTGTTCTTGTAATTTAGCTAAGGTTGGCAGTAGAGAGATAGAACGATAGTTCCCAGGAGTGGAGGGGTCACCTTGGGAGCTGGAGGACAACAGCATGTTCCAGACAGAGAGCACAGTGGCAGTCTCAAAGAGAGTTTTAGCAACAGGGAGAGTGGGAAGGCTATGGCAGGAGCAGAGAGCTAGAGGAGCCTAGGATCAAGGCCATCAGGCGAGGAGCCTTTGGTAGGGTTGAGTGCCAGGAGCTTGAAGGGTAGTGTTAGGAGAGACAGAGAGAAGGAGAACAGGGAGGGAGGTGTAAGGGTTGGGGATGGGGTAGAGGAGCAGGAGGGACAGGATGTGGGTGACATGGGAAGGGAGGAAGAGCAGTGGGGGAGTGTCAGTGTATGGGGCATAAAGGGGGGCCACCAGGGCAGGGGGATGGGCTTGGGAGGGTGCTTAGCAGAGAATAGACATAGGTGACAAAGTGGGAGTTGAAGCATTCAGCAATGGTGATGGGTTAGAGAGAACAGAGTGATTGTGCCTGAGGATGGGTGGCGGAGGGTAGAGGATGGTGAGAGAGGGAGTGAACGACCTTCCAGAATTTAGAAGGATTGTTTGTATTAGTTTGGAAATTAGACTTGAAATGCTCTGACTTGGCAAGGTGGATTGCTTTAGTGCAGCCATTCTGAAGTTCACGGTAATGTTGGTGATCACCAGGGCAGTTGGAGAGTTTGGCTTTGCACCACGCAAGGTCACGAGCACAATGGCAGGCCAGAAGCTCAGGAGTGAACCAGGTGAGGTACCTGCCATGGACCCTGGTTTCACGGGGCGGAGCACAGAAGTTCCAAACCTGAAGAATCTTAGAAGAGAAGTAGGCAAGGGCCTTATCAGCTGAAGCTGCAGTGATAAGGGGGTACTAGTCAGCTTGTGCAAGGTTGTGGAGCAAGGATTGCAGGTCAAGTGATGCAAAGGGTCTAGTGAGTATAATTTTAGCTGGGAGTTTAGGCCTATGTATTTTCCACGTTACAGAGGTCATGTGGTGGTCGCTGATAGGGTCTGGTAGTAGCCCTGAGGCCATTACTCGATGGGGTTGGGAGGTGAGGACCAGATCCAGCAGGGAGTGGTTTCATGTTTTAAGGTTTAAATGAGTAGGTTCCAGAATCAGCTGATGGAGGTTTAGGGCTTCAATAGTGGAGCGGATATTAGCCAGCGATGGGGTGAGCCAGTTTAGATTTAGATCACCCAGGACAAATAGTTCACCACCACTGGCAAGTGAGGAGAGCTTTGAGACCAAGTCAGTGATGTTGGAATGTGGCTGACCAGGGAGGCAGTAAACTCCAGCGATGAAGATGGGGACTGTGTGAGGATAGGAGATTTTTAAAAGGAGAGCCTCATGGGATGACTGAACAGAAGTTGTGAAGGAGGGAGTGATCTGGAGGGCAGAGGAGATATAGAGAGCCACACCGCCACCTCACCGGTCCTGTCCTGTCTAGTTATAGTAAAGCCAGGGATAGCAATAGAATGGTTAGGAATGGTTTTGGACAGCCAAGTTTCAGTGATCACAATGATGTCAGGAGCGTAGGCATGGACCAAGGGTTGCAATAGGGAGATTTTGGGAACAAGACTTCTTATGTTTAGGTGGATGATTTTAAGACCATTTGGTAGTGAAAGTGGATTTGTGGCTAGGTGGACACCGGCGGGTGGATGGGCAAGTGCAGGGCCAGGGTTTTGGTGGATATCGCTGGATGCTAGAAGGAGCAATGGAATAAGGAGCTGGGGTAGCCTGCATCTCTTGGGTGAGAAATAGAGTAATCGTTTACTAGTTTTGGGGGAAGAGATAGAATGATAGGCAAGGATACTATCTTAAGGAAGGTAATAAGCTGAGTGAGTGCCAAAGTGATCGTGGCACAGGGAGAAGTAGGGCAGTGGGGATTAAAGTAGCAGCCGGGTGGAGCATAGTTCCAGTAGGGCAGGCCAAGCTGTCAACCACCATCAGGGGCACTAGCAGACTAAGTTGGTCTACCGGCAGCTCAGTACAGAGTGAAAGAAGTATGAACGGTATGAACCACATTTTAGAAGTCAGACAGGACTCCATAGTATGTGCAGTGAAGGTGAGAGAACACTGGATGATGAATGTAAAGAGTTAGTAAGCTGCAGCTTTTGTGGGGGGAGCCACAACCTGATGACTCTAGTGGTAGAGAAATATAAGGAGCCAATGGGGAATTGGGTAGATAGGAAAAAAGCCGATCAGGTGATCAGTGTTGATTATAAATATAAGTGTCGACCACGGGTGGGTGGGAGCACAATTGCACAGTGCCAGCAGGGCAGAAATACTGGCGGCTAGTGCTGAGCTGGAAGGCTGAGGATCCGGGCAGGAGGACTCGGGCGGCGCCTTGAGGAGCGCTGTCAGTCAGGGGTCCGAGCAGGTCGGGTGGTTGGAGCCTGCAGTCCCTGTGAGAGGGGTCCCAGCTGGAGAAAGAAAGAGAGGAGATTAAGTATGCTTGCCGATGCAAGGAGGTGCAGTCAGCACTGCAGGGAGCCCAATTTGCACAACAATGGGACCAGTAGTTTGGGTGCCAAAAAGTCTTGGCTTTAATGGAGCAGCACCAATTCTCTGAGAGAACTGTAATCACAGCCCTTTTTTGAACACTTAATCAAGTCTTAAAACTCTAAACAATTTGTAACTTGGCATACAATTCAGTAGAAAACGTGAAAAGTTCTGAAATTGCCGGTTTAGAAGGAGCAGAGTCCAAGGAGAGCTTCGGACCAATTGGAGCGGGCCCTGCAAAGGCGATCACATTTCGATTGGCTGGTGGCTAGTGCCATACCTGGAAGGCTGAGGATCCGGGCAGGAGAACCTGGGCGGTGGCTTGAGGAGTGCCATCGTTCCGGGGGCAGGCGGGTCAGCAGTTGGAGCCTGTGGTCCCTCACGGGGGTCCCATCTGGAGAAAGAAAGAGGGAGATTAGTATGCTGGCTGGATGCAGGAGGTGCAGTCAGCACAGCAGGGAGCCCATTTGCACAACTAAGGGACCAGTAGTTTGGGCACCAAAAGTCTGGGCTTCAGTGGAGCTGTACCAATTCTCTGAGAGAACTGTAATCATAGCTCTTTTTGAACACTTAATCAACTTAAAACTCTAAACAATTTGTGACTTGGCATACAATTCAGTAGAAAACTTGAAAAGTTCTGAAATTGCCAGTTTAGAAGGAGCAGAGTCCAAGGAGAGCTTCAGACCAATCGGAGCAAAGGTGCTCACATTCCAAATGGCTGGCAACTAGTGCCATACCTGGAAGGCTGAGGATCTGGCTGGAGGACTCAGGCGGCAGCTTGAGGAGCACCATAAGTCCGGGGGCCGAGCGGGTCGGTGGTTGAAGCCTGCGGTCCCTGCGAGGGAGGTCCCAGCTGAAAGGCTAAAGATCTGGAAAGGAGGACTTGGGTGGCAGCTTGAGGAGTGCCATCAGTCCTGGGGCTGAGCAGGTTGGCGGTTGGAGCCTGTGGTCCCTGCAAGGGGGGTCCCAGCTGCAAGGCTGAGGATCTGGGCAGGAGGACTCGGGTGATGGCTTGAGAAGCACCATCGGTTCGTGGGCCAAGCAGGTCAGTGGTTGGAGCTTGCAGTCCCTGCGAGGGGGGGTTCCAAGCTGGAAGGCTGAGAATCGGGCAGGAGGACTTGGGCAGTGACTAGAACGCCCGTCAGACCAGGGGCCGAGCGGGTCAGTGGTTGGAGCCTGTGGTCCCTGTGAGGGGCTCCCAGATTTTACTAAGCCTGCAAGCAAATCTAAAGCTCCAAAGCTTCACTGAATAATTATCTTAAAATTACAACTATTTTAAAAATACTGTAACTTAATAAAACTTAATAAAATACAATTATTGACTATTGACTATGTCATTATTTAACTCCTAAATATGGGTAAATATGGGTATGGTAAGGGCCCACGCGTTGGGTATCGTACGGGCCTCACATTGTTGTGGCTCACGTCTTACTCAGAAATGTAAATGTGGCTCATGACACAAAAGGTTGGACACCCCTGGTCTATGGCAATAAAAAATACAAGATCAAACAAGGTGCCTGGTCCAGATAGGGTGCCCCCTTATTTTTATAAAATCTAAACACAGTGGTGGAGTAACCTTCTGGCAATTCTTTTTAATAAAATAACCGTAGAAAATTATATCCCAGATAGTTGGAGGAAACATAATAATCCCAATTCATAAATAAGGTGATCCAAATTTACCAGGAAACTACAGGCCAACAAGCCTTACTGATTGTTTGGGTAAACATTTTACAAGCATAATATTACAGAGATTAAATGATTGGGCAAATAAGGAAAACATACTAAATATTTAATAAGCAGGACATAGGAAAGGTTACTCTACAGAAGATCACATTTTCAAATTACAATACATCTTAGAAAATATTAATAAAGAAAAGAAGAACATCCCTATTTAAATAGCTTTCATGAACTTTAAGAGTGCCTTTGATGGGGTAACTAGAACTGCTCGATGGGGAAATTGTATAACATGAATATGAATCATAATATACTTGGTGATCATAAACTTACACTTTCATAATTGGACAATGATGAGGTATAACCCACAGGGGAATTTAACACAAATTTTTAAATCCAATCAAGGAATTAAATAAGGTTGTATTTTGGCTCCTTTACTTTATAATTTGTTTATTAATGATTTACCACTTTCTTTTCTGAAAGAGACTTTTCACTCTCCAACAATAAAGGTTTAATGTATGTGGATGATTTGGCCATTACATCCGTTTCCCCAGTGGGCTTAAGAAAGTATTTAAAAATGTTACAGGAATATTGTGTACAAAACAAATTAACGATTAATATGCAAAAGACAAAGATTTTGGTGGTAGGTAAACACCTATAGAAATCAACATGGTTCCTAGACAAGGAACCTCTTGAATAAGTGAAAAGCTTCTGTTATTGAGGTTATTACTTTTCAAACAACCAAAAAACCAATAAACATATAACATATATATCAAATAAATTAATTCACTCTAGGAATGCCCTTTTAAGTTTAATACGAAATACAGAGGTTACTCGGTTACACCAATATTAAGAGCTGCTGAAATGAAGATGAACCTGATACCACTTTATGTAGTAGAAGTCTGGTTAAACAAACAGATAGATACTTTAGAAATTAAAGGTTGCACATCTTTGTGGTTAACAGACTTCTTGGATAGCTTAAGGAATTTGAACATGAAACACCTATGGGGACTTTCTCAGAAATATCATAATTTCTCAGGACTATATAAAATTAATAAAAATAATATTGTCATTTAATGAAGACATAAACAAAATAAGGTCCTTAATATTATAAGTGATATTCCCAGAACAAAATAAACCACCTGCTTGAACTGTACCTCATTTTTCTATGAGATAAGATAGACAAATATTTACTAAGTTTAGGTTAGAACTATATCCCACTAAGGTTCTTAATTATATTTATTCCAAAAAGAAATGACCAAATCAAGATCTTTATTGTGATTGTGGCCTAGGCGCTTTTGAATCTCTAGTTCATATTACACTGTACTACCCATACTATGAATATTTACGGCAAAATCTGATAAATCAACACTTTATTAATTTTAGTATATCTAAGGAAGAGACTCTGAGAATCCTAATGAACCCTTCTACAGATGTTACTGCTGAAGATATGCTGGTTTTCTTAAAAAAAGATTTACATGAAAATGATTTACTCCACTTATTAACATAGAACGTGTATACATAAATATGTCTTCCAGTCACTGACAACTTTTTAAGGCCCCACATAAGTAACCACTTAAGACACTCAGTATTAGCAGCATGTTGGAAGACCATAAGCTATACTATATTTGGGCAGTGCATGCCTTGCTCACACAATCTTCATATTTTATTGACTTAGGGCCAGATATTCAAAACTTTGCCTCTGGGCTAAATTAGCACTGCCCAACAGGCAAACTTAGCCCGGGGCACAAAACAAGCCATATTCAAAAGAATAACCTGGGGCAAACAGCTTCTGACTATAGCATGGAATGAGGCTGGGCAAACTGGGCTGGGAGTGCAGAGCAAACTTAGCCCTGGAATAAGATAGCTCTGAATATGGCAACCAGGAAGTACAAACCACAACAGCAACACAGTGCACAGTGATGTGAAGGTAGAAGTGAACTATGTGGCCAATGTGTGCCAGCAAATGCATGGACCCAGTACAGCTGCAGACAGCAGAGTATGTGAAAGTACAGTGACAAACTGTAAAAATATTCCCCAAACTGTTTGCACTGAGCTAAACCGTTAGCCAAGGCAAAACACATTTGCCCAGCACTAAACTTTGCCATATTCAAAAGTGATATGCAAATGAGCCTACTTAGGTAGTCTGTGGGCAAACATCCAGATTAGCATCTCATTATGCCCTGATTTGCATGCAGTTTGTGCTGGGCTAGCTGTTTAGCCCTTCGCTAAACCCGCTCAAATGTGTTAGCACTCCACAAACAGCTTCTGGAATATTATACAGTTCTGAACACTACTTCCACATGCACTGCTGCCTGCAGCTGTACTGGGACAACACAGCATAGGCACAGATGGTGGTGGTGCTACATGCAACTGTCAAACTGTAGGTCATACTACAGTGCACAGCAGACACTACAGTAGTAAGGGGGCCAGTAATGTGTGGACACAGCAATGCCTATGGTGTGTAGGGCAGTGACGATGACTGAACTATACACAATGAGAGGCCCAACCTGCAGGTGTTTACTGACAGTGGACATTACTGTTACGCTGTTGTGTGACCCACAGATGCTGCAACTCTGGCATGGGATGCTCACAGTGACATATACATGTCTGGGTTTGTGTGCTGTGGCAGTTGTACAGCTGTGCGGTATGTGGCCGTGGGGGGCATATATTATCTGAAAGGCACACTGGTGTTGGGGTATTCCCAATACTGGCCCATGTGCATTGCATGATGTGTCCCAGCCTTGTGGCCACACCTGGTCTGTGGCACAGCCTGGCCACCCATACACTCTCCCCTCAACATCCTCCATGCCCACAGTGCTGCATGGGTGTGCTGGCATCTTTTGGTGTCCATAGAAGTGTGGTCCACAGGTGTGTGCTGTATGGCCACACTGCCATGCTGTCTACTGGTGGCAGGGTCACCACATACTGCCTGGCATGGCTGGGACTGGTAGCAGATGATGGCATCATTGTGATGCCATCAGTTAGCAGCATGCTTCCTCTATGTTTAGCTTTGTCTATGTGTCATATTTATTTGTTAGGGTCACACAAAACCCACGCAAAACCCGCGCAAGCACTGCGCAATGCCATATTGTCATGCAAAGCTGATTGCCCGAGGGTTAAGACAAGTTTTTCCTGGATGGTAATGTGCACCGCGCTAAGTGTCACGCTAAGTTGCGCAAAACCACTTTGCATGGCACTAGTCGCTGAATATAGCATTGCGCCTGTATTCATGTCAGTTTGCCCCTTGCATACATTATGATTTTGCTCGGCGCTAATGCAATTTGCCGACGCTATTTGGCCTTTTGAATATAGCAGACCCGCCCTAATCCCGCACAAAACCTGCACAAACGTTTTTTGCCCAGCGCAAAGTTTTGAATATCTGGCCCTTAATGTCTGCTAAAGTCTCACTCACTGGAACCTACATGGAGAAATAAACTTAGTCTTACGATTAAATTAACATTAATAAATTCAATTGTCTAACATTTTCATAAATGTATTATGATCTGCACCTTGATGAATTAAGAGATGCTTCCACGATATAATTTCATCTTCTTTGTGTGAAATTTTATATCTGTCAAAGGACCACTGTATGTTAATTTTATAATTTTGTATCCGAATTGTGCCTGTAAAGACTGAAAAACAGTCAAACAATAAAGCACTTGAGCTTGAACTTGAATAGAAGTTGTGGCTTCTATTAGAAGATATACAGTAGTCACAAAGTATGATGGCTGCAGTAGAATTGTCCCAGGTTCTGTGTTAGTTAGCTGTTAATTAAATAGCTAAGAATAACTGTTTTCAGAGGAACGTATAAAATATTATTGATTTATTGATTTATTTGTAATTTTTGATGAGATAATCGGGGACCAGTCTCTATTTGAATATTTAAAGGGAACATTCTCGTACAGTGGCCCTACTAGATTGAAAGCCCATGGAAAGTTTTTAATTTAGATACCTAGCTTATCTGTAGCTGGCAACAATGTGGAGATATACAAGAATAATTCTGTTTAATACAGATACTTCATTGACACCATTGTCTGGAACCTTGTAATATGAAAGGCCCAAACAGAAAAAAACATCTTTTTCTCTTCAAATTCTCTCTTTCCTACTTAACCCTTTTAAATCTGCTGATACAGTATTTCATATCTCCAGTCCCAAGAGCAGGCTGTTCTTGAGAATGACCCCCACACACACACACACACACACTTCCCCACAACTAACTTATATTTCTTTCTCCAGCTATCTTCCTTTATTTATCTTGCTCTGTATTGTGCTGCCATTGTTCGGTCCTAATTCAAGCATTGCATGTGATAGGAGTCCTCTTTGCAAGGGGTTGCATGTAAAAAAGAAAAGCGTTCCCTGATGTTTTGTAAGAAATGCATTGCTGGGCTGTGTGTGTGTGTGTGTTTCTTTAAAACTTCCCTTATTCAAGCAGCATTAAAATGCTGCCATGTTATCGTTCATGTGCTGGGCTACTGCCACCTTTTAAAGCAGATAGCCAGACTGGGAAAAACTTGCACATAGTCATTTGGAACTGTTGTGCATGCTTCTCATGCTAAATCATGTTTTTTCCCCTCCAGTGTTGCCTTTCCAGAGCCTCTGCAGAAAGCTGTCTTGTCAACTGGCAGCCTGGAAGTGAAGGTCTTGAGGCTGGCATCGTTCCTGAGAGTTTCGCATCCTGGGAGCGCCTTCAGGTGTCTTCCCATGCAGACATGAAAAAGAAAGTGTTTGCTATTTACACAATTCCAAAAATGGTTTAAGTACAACCCACTTGTGTGGGGGACAATTCAGATGGGTCTAGTTGCCTCCTTTTGTCCTATTGTCCTAGTAATCCTAGTAAATTCTAGTAATCCTAGTAATCCACTCTTGGATCTTCTAATATAAAATAAATGGTGCTCTCAGGCAAAAGAGCTTGATATATGGTATACTGATATCACCTGGAGAAGGGAGATTTGGGAAACAGGGAAAGAAATATATAGGAACCCTAGAGGTCCTGATGTTCTTGATGGATTTTAGATGTCTTTCCTTCCAGCACCTGACTGCATTTGTAACACCTCAAAAAGAACAGAGCTGTTTTATGTTTGTTTAATGTATATATTTAACACTAAAACCCAATGCCTCACTTCATATCTCGTTTTCTGTGTGTGTATATAAGGGATATGCAGCGGTTCAGTGTGTGATAATGCATTTATCTTGTACAGTTTCCAGTGACCTCAAGTAAACCTCACGAGTGCCTTCGGAGATAAATGCATTATCACACACTGAACTGCTGCATATTTTTATTTATTTATTTAGTTTTTGTTGACTGGGTAAGTGCACTAGCCAACAAGTGACTATTTTCAGGCACGACCCGGGAGGTACAGTTACAGAACACAGTGATACATAAGAGATTACACAAAGCAGGATACATTTGCAGGATACATAAGAAATTACACAGAGCAGGATACATTTGCAAAGGACAAAGTCACACAGTGTAGTCAAGCATAGCAATATGGATAAAATTACATGTATTCAGTTGTTGTGAACTAGGGGGAGAGGTGGTAGGGACAGGTGTAAGGGTAGGGCAGGAGAGATGGAGACCGGGGTGGTAGGATGAATAGCAAAAAAGGGAGGACAGGAGGGAGGTTAAGGCGCCAGGTGCGGCATTAGCTGAGAAGGTTACTGCCTGTGGCCGGGACGGTGGAACCAGGAGTCGGCAAGAGAGACGGAGAGGTGGGAACAGGACAGTGAAGCTATGGGTGCAAAAACAGGAGGTGAGAGGGTGATGTGCGGGGAGGCAGTGGGGGACTCGGTGCAAGGGTGAGGAGGATTTGAACTAAAGGAATGGGGAGGGAAGGTAGGGTGGGAAGGGCAGGGTATAGGGGAAAGGGATGAAAGGCACGGAACAGATAGGAAATGAGTGGGGTAGGGAGATGAGAGTGCACCTAGTAGGCGCAGCGAACAGAAGAAAGGAGGAGGACAGGCGAGGCGGTGGAAAGGCATTGGCAGGGTAAAGTAGTAACCTGCGGCCGAGCCGGTGGAACCACGAGACGGCAGGAGAGAGAGGGGAGTCACGGGCGGAGAAACTGGTGGGAGGCGGATAAAATAGGAGAGGGAGGGTGAGGACTGAGCATAGGGAGAAGAGGAAGACTAAAGAAGGAGGAAAGCTGGCAGGAGAGGGCAGAAAGGTGAAAGAAAGGTAGGAAGGGTGGCGGTGAGATTCTGGCATTAGCGGTACAAGGTAGCAACCTGTTACCGGCAGGTGGAACCGAAGATGGCAGAGAGGGAGTGGAGGTCGGTTAGAGGGGAGTGAGAGGCGAAAGAGCAGGAGAGGGAGGGGCAGGAAAAGGGAGGGGTAATGACAGGGGTACTGGAGAAATGGCTAAGTGGAAGGAAGAGGCGGGGCTGGAAAAGTAGGTGTTACAGGAACAGAGGGTGCAGGTTAAGGAATGAAGGTGGGGAAGACAGCTCAGGAGCGAGGCAAGCTAAGTGACTAGGCAGTAATTAGAGAGCTTTACAATTGGCATCAGAACAACAATGTTATACAGTATCAACAACCATGAAACATAAAAGCAAAAACAACCAAGAATAAAAAGTGCAAGTGCCTATAATACATAATAGGGAGGGAGGAGAACAGGTTAGGAGCATGAGTTCAAGAGGGATCAAAACAAACACATTTGTCCATCGAGGCGAGGAAGCTCTGAGATTGTGCTTAAATGCATCGTGAGAAGGAGCATTTCTTAGTCCCTGGGAAGCAAGTTCCAAAAGTGAGGGCAGCATAACTGAAGGCTCCGAGCCCTTTTGTTGACAGAGAGAATATTCAGTAAGGACTTGTCAGAGGATCTAAGGTCCGTGAAGGTATAACCGGTTGGAGTAGTTTTGAGAGCTCAGCTGGCTTTGATGCTCTGATGATGGTGTCCGAAAGGTTGCAGAGGTAATATTGCCTGGTGGAGGAGATAGCCAGCCCAGGTCTTTGTATAGCTGGCAATGGTGCTTCAGGCGTTAACAACCATGCATACCTGCAAACATTGTTGAAGGTGGTATCCCATTGGTGCAGAGCAGTTTTTCTGGCCATGGTTAAGATGGGAGCACCGTGAGGTGAGGTTGGTAACAGGATTCCTCTAGCAATTGCCAGTTTAGCGGCAGGGGTAAGCAGGTAGTTTGTCCTGTAAGCAGCCCTAGCTTACAATTGACAGATTTACAAGTTTCCTGGATGTGCAGCTTTAGGTCAAGATTTTGGTCAAGGTGAATGCCCAAGTAGCAAAAGAGCTAACAGACTCAGAGGGTTACCATTAATGTCAGGCACAGAGAGAAGAAGAGCAGGTTCTTAATTTGTGTGGGGATCCAAATAGCATGGCTTTAGTTTTATGGAGTTAAGGACAAGGCGTTGGGTGTGTAAGGCGCTGCACCAAGCGGAGAGTCTGTGGTAAGGGCAGCATCCAGGTTGGTGATATTGTCAGAGTGGGCACAGATGACCAGATCATCAGCATAAAGTAGTGAGTGGCCAGAGGTTACTACATCAGGAGATTGTTTACAAATAGTGAGAAGAGGAGAGGACCGAGGATGGAGCCCTGAGGGACGCCATGTGTGATAACAGCACTGTCAGAGATCGCCGAGTTGAATTTCACTGTTGAGTCCTGTTGGCAAGGTAGCTGCTGAACCAGGTAGTGACAGAGTGGGAGAAGCCCAGATTTCTGAGGGAGGCAAGCAGTAAAGGATGGTCAACAAGGTCGAGCGCTTTAGTGAGGTCGATGAAAACAGCCCTGTTGCTTCCTTTGTCCACGTTGGTAAGAATGTCAGAGGAGAATTTTGCTAGTGCAGTCATGGTGCTGTGGTGTTTTCTAAAGCCGTGCTGTGCTGTATTGAGTAAGTTGGAGTTTTCAACGATTCGGTTATTGAATAGAGACTAATTTCTCAAGGATCTTGCTAAGGACTGATAGTATAGCAATTGGTCTGTAGTTGGTCGTGTCATTTTGCTGCCTTTTAAACACGGGAGTAATTCTGGTGGCCTTCCAGATTTCAGGGACAGAGCCTTTGGAGAGGATAGGGTGAAGATTCTAGCTATAGGTCCAGATAGGAGGTGAGCAGCCATCTTTAATAGACGGGGTTCCATTCCATCAGAGCCGGGGCTGGTATTGTCAGAGATAGCCTTGAGCAGCTTGAAGACTTGATGCCTGGTGACCGCTTTGAAGTAGAATGGTCTAGATGAGGTAGGTGAATCGCCAGGGAATGTTGAGTTCAGTTGTGTAGCAGGAGATTGAAGGGAAGCTGTGTAGGCAGATAGGTTGGAAAACTGCTGGTTAAACGCGTTTGCAATAGTAATATCCCTTATTTATTACCATAGTAGTGAAGATAAATGGTTTTATTCTACAGTTGTTATCCTGACCCCTGTTGCATATATATATATATATATATATATATATATATATAGATGTATGTAATATATATGGCCAGTGATTCCCAGATATGGAATTTTGCAAATTTCAGTGATAAAAGAACTATAATAACTGGGGATCATTTTCTCCCATAGGGAAAACGGTTATGATTCACTTTACAACCAGCTGATTATAACGATGAATACACCCCAGGTTTCCTTGCTCCACACATGTGCACACTGCATCCCTCACGCACACTTCAGTCAGTACCTCACAGCCACAGTAAACAGGGTAAGTTTCACAAACTCTGTGATTATACTTGCCATCTGAGTTAAAGTTTCTGTCTGCTTGTTCGCAATCACAAAAGGAAAAAATAAAACTTTAAACCTCTTTTGAGCCTGACCATACCATTGAACTAGCGCTGCTGGAACCACTGGCCATACTGTTTTTGACAATCACTGGGTAGTGTTTTCAAGGTGAAAAAACACTACCCAGCAATTATGTAAAACAAAACATGGTGAGGTATGTAAAACTTGAGTTCTGCACACACCCTTGGTGTGGGATGTTTTATAAACTGCTCAAGCTTCATTCTCTGAGCATTAAGTCTCTTTTCCTTGTTTAAAGTTTTTATGTATAAATTAATCTATAACAAAATACATTTTTTTTTTTAGAGGACTGATTTAATTTTTTTTTAGAGGACTGATTTTTCACATAGATGTAATAACACAGAAACGTTGTGCAGAATATATTTGTATGTAATGTGATTTTCAATCCTCTATTTTAATAAAATAAAGTTTAAAAAAAAGAGCTTCATTCTCTGGGTTTATGTAGCATACCACACCTTGAGTGTATGTAAAATTCTCATTATGTGCACCTCCCTATGTATTATTCTATGTGTAATTTCAGATCATTTCAGATATAATAGTTACCACAGGTTTCCTTTCATATTAATATTCAGTATGCTACAGCAGTTTAAGTATACATCGTGTTACAGGGTAAAAAATTCAATGACCTGGTTACCACGGTCTAGGTAAAATGAATTATACTACGTGGCTATTGGAATATCTTTAAATGTATATGTGCATGTTAACTTTTAGGAGAGATCCTAAAACACCAAGTGCTGAACAATTTGAATACAGTTTCCTCAGCTGTATTCAGCAGAATCTAAACCTTTCTTTAACAAGCATTTGTCAATGCCAAATGCCATGTGTACACTGGTGTCATAGGGTGTGTGTGTCTGAAAATTGCTTCAGTGAAGGAATCATTTTATTAACATTTAAGAATGCAAAGTAGAAGTGATGATGTTGGGCAGTGTAACTGTCTTGTTTGTTAATATTTGTGTGCCAAAATTTCAAAATACCCTTCTTACAACCCCACCTCATGAACAAGTGCAGGTAAAATTTTCAGCTCCTGGTCAAAAGATGATTTCACGCAATGACTGCAGAATCACCTTTCGAGATGCAAACACACATTTTGTCCAGGATCTGAAAAATGACAGCTGTCACAATCATGAGGTGGTGTGACAAAATGGCTATGTTGAAAATTTTCGCTCAAAATATTGAAAATTGTCAAAGTTACAAGCCTGCATTCATAAATTTCAATGTAGGCCCATAACTTTGTTGTCTGTTAATATTTTTGCTACACATTTTTGTCATATCCTTCTTATGACCCCACTTCATGAACAAGTGGAGAGAAAAATTTCAACTCCTGCCGAAGGGATTTCATGACAACTGTGAATTCACCTTTCAGGATACAAAAACATTTTGGAAAGGATCTGAAAATGGCAGTTGTCACAGTCATGAGGTGCTGTGAAGAAATGGCTATGTTGAAAATTTGGGGTAAAAATGTTGACAACTGCCAAACTTACGAGCCTGCATTCAGAAATTTCAATGCGAGCTCATAACTATTGTTTTTTAATATTTTTACACAAAATTTTCAACATAGCCTTCTTATGACCCCACCTCATTAACAAAGGTGGAATAAAGTGTCAACTCCTGCCTGAAAAGCAATTTTGTGCAACAACCACAAAATCATCTTTTGGGACAGAATTTTGCAATGTCACTTAATTGTTCATGAGGTGGCATCCCAAAAAGGTTTGTGGAAAATTTAGGGCAAAAATATTAAAAAATGGCCAAGTTCAGGCACTAAGTTGAAAACCCCATTGAAATACATTGAAGAGCTTACCTCAGCTCATGGCTGGGCTTTGAAGAGTGAAGTCGTGTATGTGGTCCAAGGAAGATTATGGCGACAGACCTCCGGTGGGTAAGTATGCGGTAGTGGGGATTTTGGGTGGTGGGTCCTTAGTGGGAATGTCTGGTGGGGGTGGGTAACAGCACTGCAGACAACAATGGATGGTTTTCTTTTTTTCAGGACAAAAAAAATGATGAAAGACAGTTTTCTTTATTTCAGGGGTTTTCTATCAATGGAGGACACTGAGGATTGTGCACCCCAGTGTCACTGGGAGGGACAATATTTAAATCATTAAGGACTCTGGGGATTGGGCATCTCCAGTGTCAATGAGTTATGTTTGAGGGTGTGCAACAGACATTGATGGATGGTTCTCTTCTACACTGGAGGATTGAGCACCCCAGTCTTTCTACTGTTTGTGTGTGTGGGTGGGCTCTGACAGGAGGTTCGGCTTCATGGACAGTGGGGCCACCAGCAACGAACATCAATTGAGGTTTTTCTTTGTTGCAGGCAAACATTTCAGGTGGACCATAACAGATCAGTGTGACTTGCTGGGCGATGTGGATCAAAGGGACAGCAATGGCTTTTGAAGTTGGTGTCGCCCCTCCCCCCAGCAAGCCAAAAAGTCTGTCATAGTCAGCCTGGGTACTGACTGGCATGGCACTGTTGAGCCCCTGCAACACTACTCTGCACTGTGCAGACAGTGTCACACCCCTCAAAGGCTCACTCTCATACCAATGTGTTTGCTGCGCTTGCGCACATGGAGAACATAAAAAGCAGCTTCCTTTTGTGATATCCTTTACTGCATGGCTGTACTGATACAGCTGCAGGAAGCCAAAGTACCAGAAAACTGTATGAACAGAAACAATGGGACTATATAAAAGGTGTGGCCTGATTCCCAATTACCATAACGGAGCATAACATATGATCATGCCAGCATATAAAGGTCTTACGGTCTATCTAGTTGGCTCAGTTGTGCAGCTCCTTGTGTATTTACAAAGGGAACAGCCCCCCTGTTTCCCTTCTGACCTCGCTCAACTTCCCCCTGTCCCCTCCACTTGCCCCCCTTCTATCTGCAACTTTTCCACTCACTCTGACCCACCTCCTCTTGAAGTTGTCCATCATTTTAGGAATACCACTTCCTCTGGCAGCTCCTTCCACTTGACCACCACCTGTCTGAAAAGTGCCTCCTCATCTCTCTCTCCTGAATCTCCCTCTACCAGTTTTAGGCTATGCCTCCTAGTGGTCTTGCTCCTGCTAAGGCTAAGTGGCCTCAGTGCTCACCCTGTTAATACCTGTAAGGTACATAGATAGATATATGACCACCCAGTCTCTGGGGTTACTAGAATCCTATCAGTACTATGGGCCCTATTCCCTGTACGGGACATAGGTACACATGACATGCACATACCATGCAGACTCGCACCACGGACAGGTGTGCCAGTACCGGCATTCACAAATGCCGACCATCTGTCTGTGGCCCCGGTGGGTCATGGGCAGAGATGCGATTCCAAACAGGCATCCAATCGGATGCCTGGCATGGATCCAACAGTGGATCCCTTGCATGGTGGGGCATGCTGGGCACACCCACAGATGCCTGAGGCCAGCAGCCTTGGCAGGTGAAAGGGTGTAATGCCACCAGCCCTCGCTGTTGGGACCGCTGTGGTGCCATGTGATGGGAGGAAGGGGGCATACCTGCCAACAGGGGTGGAGGGACACATCCTCCAGTAGTGGGAGGATGCTGGCATGCAGTGCCGCTGGAGTGGGTGGGAGGCGGCCTTGACACAGTGCCCCTGTAAGGGATAAGGGTGTTGTGGGTGTTGGTGCACCATGCCACGCCACACTCACTGCTGCATGTGCGGAGGTGGGGGGAGGCTTTAGGCAGCCGTGACCTGTGGCCCTGGTGGTATGGCAGGCTGCTCGCCCTGTCCTGTGGTGTGTTCATGGGGTGCATAGGGGGTTTATGGCTGGGTATCTCTGTCATACCCTATGACCCCCTATGCACCCCCTGTGGACAGCACTACATGCCATAGTGCATGGTTTGTAGTGCTAGCCTGCCCCTCATCCACCCCCGGGGCATTACTCATCATGTGGCCTGGGGATCGGGTGTGTATTTACTGCATGCCCCCCCTTCGTGCATCCCCTGTGGGGTGGCACAGTTGGTGCGGGGTGGCTACTCACCCCAGACACGCATGCATAGGCACTTCGCACCATTTTTGCATAGGGGCCATTGTTAGGAAGGCAGCAGGCAGCTGGTAGGAGTTCATTAGGGCTCCTTACATAATGACATCATTGTTTACCCAGCTAGCCTGAGGGAGGAATGAATAGGTCATTTAGAACTCTTGCAGCAGCATTAGCCACTCTGTGTGGATAGCTGCTCTGGGGAGCTTAGAATGCTCAGTTCTGAGCTGGGAGTCTGAGTAGGTGTTGTGGGTGAGGAGGTGAGAGTGGCAGAAGGACTGTCAGTTGGCTCTGAGAGAGGCCCAGGAATTCCCATCCTAGTCAAGTGTAATTTCCAGCTTCCAGTTGAGTGGTGGAGACAAGCCTGCAGCAGGATTTCCTGATTTCTACTCCCTGTGAAGTGGAAGGATCTGCTTGTTCTCTGTGGACTCAAGGGCAAATCCCTGAATGTTCTGTGGTGTTTTCAGCTGCCTTGGATGGGACCTGAAATAGACTGTGTGGACGGCTACCCAGAAGAGTGCCTTTCCTTTTCCTTTTGGTTGTTCCATGCCCAGTGGACGGAACAAGTTTCTGTGAGTGCTGTAATGGAGATTAGATCTTCACATGTTCTTAGGGGAGTGGATAGTCTGGGGTGCGTATGCCCATAGATGAGGCTGGGTTGCACCTGTCAGTGCCCCAGTCTCACCAGTGTGAGTGAAGAAAGTTAAACTGTGGACCCCAGTGAGTGCAGTTTATTTTCTCTGTGTCACCCCAGTGTTGTGACAAGTAAAGTATGGGACCTCTTTATCATTTCAGTGGGGAATGGGGGTTTCAATGGTGTAACCCTGAAGAATGGCAGAAACTGTCAGTTGGAGCCAAGGGTGGGAGGAAGCACTTACAAGGCAGGGCTTCCTGGTTCATAAAGGGCAGCAGTATTTTTACCTGAGTAAGTGGCCAAGCTGCAGGTTAAGATGTGTGGCTGAGTTTCACATAATTGCATCTATGTCTGAGAAGAGTTCTGAGTGTGTGGCTTAGATTCATTATATAGCACTTATGGGAAGAAAGATGTGCATGTGTGTGGCCCGCAGTTCACAACTGCACTTTTGGGAATTTGGGAAGAAGAAGATGTTTCTGTTGTCATTCATGAACTGTACTGCATGCAAGGAGAGTTCTTGAATTTGTAGCTGTCCAGCCTGGATCAACCCTTGGGGATCCACTTCAGCTTTACTTGCCATCTGTTGAATAAAGCCATACTGCACAATCTCAGTCACTGTTATGGACATTCCGTTTATTGCTTCTGGTTGTGGGGATTTACTGGGGCTCCCTCAGCAGGTTAGATCAAGCATATGCCTAGCAGTCTCCACCCAGGACCTGGGTTGTGTTATTACACAGGGTTCAAGTTATTTGTTTCTGTACCCCACCTCTCTTCCTCTAGAAAATGAGCCAGGTATCTATCCTAACGCCAAGGGTGGTACCTACCTTTTAGTAAAGTAAAATGGTATCCCAGTATATGGGCACCAGTGTCTCCAGATACAGTATTTAATGGAGGGGTTTGCACAATAGATAAAGAAGTGGCCTGGGAGTTACAGACATAGATAGATACTGTAGATAGATAGATAGATAGATAGATAGATAGATAGATAGATAGATAGATAGATAGATAGACAGACAGACACTTTATTTATATAATGCTCCTTCCCAAAGGCTCAAAGTACTGCACAATTCATAAAAACATCCAATACAACACATCTCAAACAGAAAACATCAAACAGACATAAAGCATCAGCAATCAACTTACAGGATAAATAAACAATAAAATCCAATAACTCTAAAAACAGATTATGTATGACATATCTACCTATCAAATAAGACAGTCAGCAAACATAAATATATGTTAATGATACAGCTCATAGGCTTGACCAAACAAAAATGTTTTCAGGCACTTTTTACAGGTTTCAACCAAGGGTGCCTCTCTCAAATAACTTGGCAGTGCATTCCACAGAGCTAGCATGGTCACTGAAAAAGCTTGATCACCTGACTGATGTAGCCTAGCCCTGGGAACCACTAGGGGGCAACCCTCGAAGGAATGGAGAGAGCAGTTGGGGCAATGAGGAACCAGGAGGTCTTACGGTAGTCTGGTTCCCGGCTATATAAGAGCTTTATAGGCCAGTAACCCAGTTCGAAGACAATCCTTTTCCATATCAGCAGCAAGTGCAGTCTGCATAGAACAGGTGTAATATGGTCAGATCTTGGTGCAACTGTCAGCAGCAAGGCTGCCGCATTCTGCACCAACTGCAAACAGCGGACATTGCCTCCAGATAGCCCTAGGTAGAGAGCATTGCATTAGTCCAACCTAGATGTGACAAGGCATACCACAAAAGTCCTCAGCCAGCAACAGGGCTCGGATCCAGGAAATGTTCCTTAGATGGTAGAAGCCACTTTCAGCGATGGCCAACACCTGAACATCAAGTGTCAGACCATCGTCAAGGAACATTATTCAGATCCTAACCCGATTAGAGGGGATCAAGAGACACCTCCTAGACTCAAGCTAGGATCCATCAATCCTCCACCTACTGGGTTGCCGACCAGGATCCACCACCAGTACTTCTGTCTTGTCTGGGTTGAGTTGGAGTCAGTTATGAGTCATCCATTTCTGGATCTTGGCCAGGCAGGTGTTAAATACAGAGACGCCTTCTGGTTTCCAGGTGCACAGGACAGATATAGCTGGGTATCATCAACATAGCAATGAAAACCCAGCCCATACCACCTGAAACTTGAAGGTCTCAATCATGTCTCCCCTCTCTTGTTTCCTCAAATGAGTATATGCTGCTCTCCTGAGCCTCTTGTCATAGGTGTTGCCCTGCTGGCCCTAAACCATCTTGGTTGCCCTTCTCTGGACTGTCTCCAGCAAGTTGATACCCTTCTTAACATACAGGCACCAAAACTGTGCTCTGTACTCCAGGTGTGGTCTTACCAGTGAACTGTACAGTGGCAGAATGACCTCCTCCTTCCTGGTAGTATTTACCCTGGCTATGCAGCCCAGCATCAAATTTGCTTTGGCTGCTACTCTCTTGCAGTGTATGGAATATTTCAGGTCACTTATGATTATTACTCCCAGCTCCTTTTCTTCCTCTGACCTGGTTATCTACCCAGCCAGTATTTGGTCCCCGGGTACTTCATCCCAAGTGCATAAATGTTATACTTTTTTAGCATTGAACAGCAGCTGCCAAATAACAGACCACTTTCCTAGCCTAGCCAGGCCCTCCTTGAGTTCCTGTCTTCCCTCTTCAGTGTCCATGCTTTCACAGAGCTTGGTATCATCTGAAAATTGAAAGATTTTACCCTTGATCCCATCTGTGATGCTACTTATGAAGATGTTAAACACTGGACTGAGCACCAAGCCCAGTGGGACCCCACTGGTCACAGGCCTCACTTCTGAAAATTCTCCCACAACTACCACTTTTATCTTCTATCCTGCAGCCAGCTTCTGAACCATACCACAAGCTTAGCCCCTGCCCACAGGTCCTCCAGTTTTCTGACCAGTCTCCTTCGAGGCACTAATTTGAAAGCCTTGCTAAATTCCAGATACAGGACATCAACTGCCTGACCCTTGTCCACTGTTCTAGTGATCCAATCAAAGAATATAATTAGGTTAGTGTGGCATGACCTCCCTGACACAAACCCATGCCATCTCTTATCCTGGAGCCCATTTTCCTCCAGAAAGCTGACCAGTCTCTCTCTCTTTCAGGATGGTCTCTCATGAGCCTGACCACTGCTGAGGTCAAGCTGACTGGTCTGTAGTTCCATGGTTCATTCCGCATCCTACTTTTATGGCGGGACACCACATGTGCCATTCTCCAGTTCTAGGGCACTTTTCTGGACTCCAAAGAGATGTTAAACAGGTCTGCCAATAGACCCACCAGAACTTCTACCAGTTCTATAAGGATCCTTAAGTGTATGCCATTTGGCCCTCATATTTGTCCACCTTTGGAGCCCTTAGGTCCTTGAGTACTCTGTCAGCTTAAATTGTGATTTCTTTGACTCCCCCCACCAGTATCCACCAACCTACTCCCTTGTGGTTCTGGTCTATCCTTCTTCCTAGTGAAGACTGAAAAGAAGTATTTGTTAAGAACTTTCTTTTTTCTTAACTGCCTTCTGCCCAACACCCTTCCTTTTTTAACCTGACAGTCTTGTCCTTTATGTTTCTTCTCCCCCCTATATACTGGAAAAATGCCTTCTCACCCACCTTTTCCCCCTGAGCCAGCTGTACTTCTTTCACGGCCTTTGCCTTCCTTACCACCCTGCTTGCCTCTCTTGACTTAGCAGTGTAGTCCACCCTATCTTCATCCTTCTGAGTATGCTTGTACCTTCTGAAGGCTGCCGTCTTGTCCCCTACCACTTTTGCCACCTCATTGCCAAATCAGCTAAGTTTTTTGGTCTTAGCTTTCTTACTTTTCATTTTGGCACACTCACTGGTAGGTTCCATCAATCCCTTCTTTATTATTCTGTTTCACATCCATCCCCATTCTGATCCCAGCAAGTTGTATTTTCAGAACTACTCCCATCCTACCAAATTCAGCCCTCCAAAAGTCTTCATCCTGACAATCCCCATTCCCATGTCCAGGTGGAACCACACTGTGTGAAGGGTCACTTCCTCAAGAGGCTCATCCACCTTCACATTCTGAATGTGTGCAGAGTTGGAAAGGACTAGATCCAAGATGACTCTCTCCTTGGTGGGCTCCAACACACTTTGAGTCATGAAGGAGATGGCAGAGATTTACCAGGCAACCCCAGGCAGATTGAAATCCCCATTATTACTACTTCCCACCTGCTGGACATATCTATGATCTGGGACCCCAATACCCTGTCCAATTTCTCATCCTAGGAAGCTGATCTGTAGACCACCCCATCCTAATTTCCTTCCTTTAGTGGACTGAACCTGTACCATAAGCTTCAGTCTTGCCTCCACCTGTTCCTCTGTGGTACAAGTTATCCCTTCCTTCACATACAGCACTGTTCCTCCTTCCTGTCCCTATCCTTTCTGTACATTTATACCCAGGAACTGCTAGAAGCCAGTTGTAGCTTTGTGTGGCCCAAATCTCTGTGATCACTGCAATGTTCACCTCTCTGTCTGCCAACAATGACAGCAGTTCTGCCATTTATTTCTGAACTTATGGTGTTTAGAGACACCACTTTCCACACGACTCAGGACCCCCCACTCCTGACCAGCTTCCTTCCACGCTTCTCGTTCCTTAGTCCCTCCTTTCCTCCCCCACCTTCCCAACCCTCCCATCCTCCTCTCCTCCTACTGTCTTGATTGGGAAGGAGGCCTATTGGCCTCCTCCACCAGGTGACTAAGTCTGTTATGCACCCTGCTGCCCCCTTTTTGTCAGTTTAAATTTAGATTATTAATCACGAAGTCCTCTAACTTTCCCTTCAGGGCCCTTGTGCCCTTTCTACTTAGGTGTAACCTGTCTGGTGCATAGAAGTCCTTGTTGTCCCATGTCAACCACCATCACCACCAACACACCCGTACCTTTTGACCTCACACCACCCTCTAAGTCATTCATTAAATTTGGTAATCCTTACCTTCCTTGCTGTACTAGCCCTCAGAACAAGGAAGCACTTCCAAGAAGGCTGCTGACTTCCCTTCAGCCTTGCAGATTCTCCCCACCTCCTTGAACCACTCTTGCAGTACTCCCACCTCATATCCTGCAAAGTCATTTGTATCCAGATGCACTGTAATGTAAGGTTTCCCTCCTCCCTGCCCAACTCATTGTACTACTAGAGATCCCACCCTCCCTGTGATTATCCTTGGCATGCATTCTACCCTCTTAGTTTGCCCCTTCCCCCATCTTACCCCTTCACAATTGAATCCCCCAAGATCATCACCCTCCACCCACCTAGATGCTCCCTCCCTTATGACCATACTGATGCCCACTCCCACCTGCTTTCTCCTTTCACTCCTGTACTTCATGTACTCCCTCACAATACTCTATACCTGCTATCCCCTACCTCTCCTCCTCAATCTTCCCCCCTCTGGCACACACCCTATCTTTCGCTTCTGGCCCCCCAGCTGCCTCCTCATCTTTCCTTCTGCCCCTCCTGTCTATCCTCTTATTTTCCATGTCCACCACTCCCTTTCCTGTACCACCTGCCCTCTCCCACACCAGAACTCACATATATGTGCACCTTCTCTCTGCTTTACCTAACATCTCCCCACCACCTCCAACCCTCCCCCTCTCACTGCCTCCTCCTTATCACCACTTTCCCTCTCCTCCCCTGGTCCAGTGGAAGGAATCTGTTCCACACCAGCAATCCTGTAGATACTCCCTCAGAACTCCCCCTTCCTGCCTTACCTTTCCCTCTTACTGTTATGCGCTCCCTCTCCCTGAGCCTCCTCACCTGCTGGGGTAGGGGGACTCAAGGGGCCCTGCCCAATCTCCTGTTCCCTCCTACCCCCTGCTTGGCCCTTCCTTCCTTCGCTCCAGTCCTGACCACTCCCTTTACCTACCTCCAAGCGTGAGCCCTGAGGCCCCTCCCGTCATTACCTACAATCACCTCCACACCACGGTTCCTATGTCATAATACCAATGGCGAACAGCGATTGCTATTATAGTGAGTGCATATTGCGAAAACCAAATCAGTGATATGCACTTGTGGCGACCTGACATCCGGCATTATGAGAAAGTGTTTTTGCGGGGTGGGGGCAAGCTTTAGATTCTCAACTCCAGGGGCTGCATATCGAGGGGCACAGTCCAGACCTGCAAAAAAAACAAAGTCCTGCAGCTGCAGGCACCAACAAAATTACACTCCTCCTGGCACCAGCCCCAAACACAAGACCTGCTACACGAAGCCAGCCTCCGCACCACCACACCACATGGCTGGCTCGGCAGCAGCAAACCCAGTATCTTGCTGTTAAACCACTTCCCTATCCTCTCCTTCCCTTGCTAACCTCCTTTCCGGTCCTCTGTCCTTTCTTCCCCCATACGCAGTGGGTAGCTACTGCTGCAGTTGCCCTGTGATAAAGGTGCTGAATCCCGAGTCACCGACACTGCAGTTGCCCATATTCTGGCACTATTATCACTAGATACCTCCACCAAAGTACACCTATCTCTTGCCTCAGCTGCCATATCTCTTGCTCTCAGCTGCCTAATATGATGACAACCAGGCATCCCCCAATATCCCAAAGTGTTCTCAAAACACTGCCGCCCCACACATCCTGCATCCCCACTCTGCTCACTTCACTCTGTCACCACTGCACGCCCCTCTTCATATATTTTCACATTTTAGCCTTTCTCGTATACTGCACTTACCTATCCCCTTACCTTTCTGAAGCTTTTACTAGGGGTTCACTACTGATTTACTTTACCAAATACCTAAATGCCTGCAGCATGCAGTCCTCCCTGTGGATGGCCTCCCAGGTCATGTCTAAAAATAGGCAACTGCTTCTCTAGTGTGCCTACCCGGTAAACAAAAAATAAATAAATAAATAAATAGATAGACAGATAAATGGCTAGTCAGTCCTAGGTATACATTAAAAGCCTACTAACTAAGTTCATGCCTGTTAACTTCGATTGGGTGGAGTACAGAAGACTCCGAAACCTATGTAAGGTTTACATCAGATCTGTTAAGGGCAATTACTACCGTCAGCTCCTTAGTACCTCTGTCAGTGACTCTCATGGTTTTTAGAGTCATGTTAACACCATCATGGGGAAACACAAGTGCAATTCCATCTCTGATATGGTCGTGGGTGGTTGTAATTGCAATAACCTGCTCACTGTCACTGAGGTTCTTAACTCAAGATTCACTGACCTCTCCTCCTATACTGCACCTCCTGGGCCTTTACCTGTCACTCCGCAGGATGACCTTAAACCTTCCAACCCATCTTTCACCCTTAACCCAGTCTCTGAGAGTGAAATCTTATGCTTACTTAAGTCCATCTCTCCAGCTGGATCGGCAGGGGCACATGGACTCTTACCAAAATTCCTAAGAACCATTGCACCATCTATAGTCTCTCCAGTGACTAGACTTTTCAACCTGTCTCTTCTTACAGGACATGTCCCTTCCCTCTGAAAGATTGCTCAAGTTGTACCAGTCTACAAAAAGGGGGACACCACTAACCTGGATAACTACCACCCTATTGCCATCCTCGCCACCCTCTCTAAAATACTGGAGAAAATTGTTGCTACCCAGGTCTTGGATTAACTCTACTCCTGCAAACTCCTCTCCCCTGACCAACATGGTTTCCAATGTTGGCACAGTACATCCACTGCTCTCATACAGTTTACAAATGATGTCAGATTCGCTGTGGACAAAGGCTCTCTCACTGAGGCTACTTTTGTTGATCCTACACAAGTGTTTGATTTAGTTGACCACTCACTGCTCCTATCAAAGTTGTCATCCCTAGGCTTCTCTACCTCCGTCACTGCCTGGTTCCAAAATTATCTTTCGAAGTGTCAACAATTTGTCCATATCAGAGATGCTAAGTCCCCTCTTGCTCCTACTTGGATCAGAGTGCCCCAGGGTTCGATTCTTGGTCCTCTCCTGTTTACAGTCTTCATAAATGACATCCCACCACTCACTGGTGCTTGCTCAGGTCTGCTATATGCCGATGATCTTGTTCTTTACTCATCCTCCTCAAACCTCTCAGATATCAACCTGAATCTCAATAGTAACTTCAATACCTTTCAGAGCTGGCTATTGCAAAACAAGCTTGTCTTAAATAAAAATAAAACGGGGACTATGCTCTTCAGTTCAGATTCAAAAATTCAGTCCTGTACCCAACCATTAAGCATCAGACTGCTTGATGGCTCTCCGCTTAACACAGTTAACTCTTTTAAATACCTAGGAGAAACCCTTGATCCCACCTTGGATTTTGGCCTGCACCTAGCCTCAGTCATTAAATCCATCAATATTCAACTTGGGCTGGCAGATAAGGTGAGACATAGCCTAACTTCCACGGTGAGGATGGCCATTGCACAGGGGATCCTGAGACCCAAATTGGCGTATGGGTTAATAGCCTTTCTGGTAACTACTGGAGGGCTTCTCTGAAAGTGGGATGTCTGCTAGAACAGCATTTGCCAGTTTGCTGTCTTTACCCAAACTTACTCACCGATGCACACTATACTCCAGTCTGGGATGGTTTATCTCTTCAGCCTTCCATCAGTTTACTTCCTACTGTTTTATAAAGAATGATCTCCTCCAAGATACCTGACAAATTGGCTCTACTGCTCAAACATGTGACCTCTGCCTACCCACTGAGATCAGCTGACAAATCCCTTCTTGTCCAACCAAGATGTAAAACCAAAATGGGGGAGAATGCTTTCTCTAGCTGGGCCTCTAAACTATGGAACTCCCTTCCACTGAGTATAAGAATCTCCCCTTCTCCACACAGCTTCAAACAGGAGCTTCGTATGGCTCTTCTAAGCTCTGAACCCTGCTCCTGTTCTCTATCTACCCACTTCTATACTGGTTCCTTCTAGTTGCCTACTGGCTCCAACCTCTACTACTCTGAAACCTGCCTGGAAATCTTGCTATTTCCTCTCTTCTAGCACTTACTCACTAGTTGTATGACTTATGATTGTTAGTTATTTGCACTTATATTCCTGTTTTGTTACTACATATAGATTCCTGCAAATGTACAGTTATTGTTGAAACGTTTGTGTACGTGTACTATGTCTAACTTCTACTGGTTCCCATGATGTTTTCTTGTATCTACTATTGTCTACATACCCTTTGTTGTAATCTCCCGGGTTGTACTTGAAAATAGGCAGCTATGTGGTCTAGTGTACCTACCCAGTTAACAAAAACCAAATAAATAAATAAATAAACTCCCCCTGTAGGCTGACTCTAGGTAGGGAGTAACTGAGACCCACTAACAACACTGCAATCTATTCCTAGTTGAGAGCTAGTTGGCACCTTATGAAGCACTTGCATGACTTGGCTAGATGCAGACCTACTCCAGAATGGGACTCGCTGCAGCCCCTACTCACTAGAGCTAGCTGCCCTCTTAGGGAGTACCTTGACTGTTAGTTGTAGGCCTACCCTAGATAGGAACTAGCTGCAGACCCTACCAGCTGCTTCCTCCTGAGACTGATCCTAGATAGGTAATACTTCTACTGAACCCCTACTTTCTCCTCACTTCCTCACTTGCCTTACCTGTCCTCCTTTTGAGCAGTGTGGCCTGCAGCCTGCATTCCTCCCTGCGGACATCCTGCTGATGCCCCCAGACATCACTTCGGTAGATGCCACACTCCTGCTTCATGGTACTCACACTTTGGGATTGCTCATGCAAGGTGTCATTTGGAATCCTGGGGCTTTTATAGGAGGGAGAAGATCCCTATAGGCTGGCTACAGCCATGTGTCCCAGTGGCAACTCAAATGGCACTGGCCTCCTTTGTTTCAACTCCCTCTGTTGATGTCCTCTTGTCCACTTGCATCAAAACATACTTTATGAGCATCAAAACCTATTTGATCATCTAAATACCAACAGCGGACTTCTGGTGATGTCACCACGCAAGATGGACAGTTGATTCTATGGCTTCTGCTCAACCCCATACCAAACAGCTTTAAACCAACCATTTTCCTTCAGAAACCTGTGCTAGTCTCATCTTAAGCTGTTGCAGACCCATAGATAAATGGACCAAGACCAACAAGAAGCTCAGTCTCTCTGATGTTGATGGATGGGAATCAGCAGAGTCAGAGAGTAAGGCCTCTACCAGGTCCCACGCAGCGCAACCCACCAACCTAAGACCAACAGCCATGACTCTCAATAATTCAGAAAAGAACTTGGACTTTATCCTCGACAAACTTGCTTGCATTCCACTCTGATACCAAATTAGACTTTGTTAAAATACACTAAGAGATTTTCTGGAGCTCCAACAGAAGACCACCAACCACCAGGCCATGATTTCTGACTCCAGTTCCTGAGTTGATCACACAGACAGACAGATTCTCAAATCTCTGAAGAGACTATAACAACTACTAACTGCCAAGTGTAAGGATCTTGAAGCCGATCACTCCATAAAAGCATCAGACTCTATGACATCAGGAAGACAGCAGAAGGTACGGACATGATTGCCTATTTAGAAAATTTCTTTCAAACCCATTGAGATTTACTGGTAGACTTTCTCTTCCACATCGAGCATGCTCACTGGGCACTGGGTTTGGCTCCAACACACTCACAGCAGTGGCTATGCTCAGTTGTTATGCAGTTTATGTCCTTTGCCACGAAAGAGAAAATACTGTCCGTGCTCTGGCGAAAAAAAAGAAATCTCTTTTGTAGGCACCTGCATTTATACCAGTCGTGATTACTCTCAGACCATCATGGAACATGATGAAAACTTACAATTATCACGGCCCTTCATGCTAAGAACCTGTGATTTCACACCCTGTTTCCTGCCAAAGTCCATTAATTCTTCCCGGAGGACCAGTGTTGTACGATACGCCTGAGGAGGTTGGTGCAGAACTTGAGAAGCTAGGATTTGCCTTCACAAAGCCACAACATATCTGTACCAAGTCCACTGCAGCCACGATTCCCTCCTTGACCTCTGCACAGCTTCAAGATCGTAAATCGCAGTCAGCAGTGACTATGAATACTATTCAACATTCAGGTACTTCTCCACACATTCTCTAAAATTTGAGCCTCATTCAGGTCATTAAAGACTAAAAAAACATACTTTTCTGCCACCTTAGAAGCCTGTTTGTGATGTTTCTAAAGGGATGAGTTTGTGCTTGGTGATCGTGGAGAAGCTCTTGCCTGGCATTTATCCATGGCCCACTAATTAAAACAACTTCTAATCCATCTATAATTATCCTTTTCTAACACTTGATGTTGATGGGCTGGTGGGGGAGTGCCTCCCGCAACCTGATAGGCATCACATGTGGGTGTAATCCTTTCCCTGCATCCCTTAGCCATAACATTGAGGGACCATTCTAGGCCATGCAGTCCTCAGCTGCATGTGCTGAAGAGACACGTGTATTACCAGCAAAGGGAATGTTTTCTAACAGGACTTGGCAGTTTTGCCTTGGACTGTTTGGTGCCTCGGGGGGGGGGCTGGTCCTCCCCTTGCTGTTCGTCTTGCCACAGTAGCAATGCTCCTCATAATACTTGCCTTAGTGCCATTGGGATGAATAGATGGGCATTTGGACGGTTGGGATGGGGCCCCCATAGTGAAAATGTTACTCCCCCACCCCAACCAGGGACACTGACCCCCACCTGATGTAAACCCTCTGGCGGGCAGTCTGATTGGGACTTCCAGATGACATGAAAACCTGCAGCATTACCTTCAACTGCAGTAAAACTGTTTGCAAAAGGTGTCTTTTTCACAGATTTTTCTCTGGCACTCCTTACTACTGTTAGCAGGACACTTTGGTCCACAACCAGTGCTGAGACTGCAGAACCTTGGAAACTTGACATTACAGTGAACTGCAGAGGAGGCACTTTCCAGTCTTGGTTCATTGTATAGCTCCCTTAATATGCTGGACTTATGGGGCCCGATTCACAAAGATGACCTTAGAGCGGCTAAAAGGTCGTCAGACTAATCATACACCAAAGCCCCCTGCGTCATCGGCAATGCACCCTATTCTGTAAGGAACACACCAAGCGCCAGATGCAGTGCACATGGCATAAGAACACACAGTGCATCAACTGAATAGCTTAGGCAAAACGCAAGGTGCAGACAGCGTCCAAACGCAAGGAGCAGAGGAATGGCCAAACCATGGAGGACACAGCCAGAAGAGAGGGGGCAACCAACCCCAGGGACACAGAGGAAGAAGACTGGAGACTGGGCACTCCAGGAAAAAGAACTTCATGGACCAGGAGACAGACCTCCTCCTGGATGCAATAGAGGCCCAGGTAGGTGTGACAAGTGTCAGGAGTACAAGAGCATTATGGGCAATGGTGCAAGGCCCTGACCTGTGTGTGACACTCAACAGGCAGACCTGCTACTGTCTCAGGGAGGGGATCAGAAGGTACGGACACAGTGGCAGGAGGCATGGGTTGAAGTAGCCAGACTGGTGAATGCAGTGGCACCCAGCAAGCAAAGTGTGAGGGAGCTGCAGAAGCAGCATTGTGACATCAAGCACCATGACAAGGAGAAGGCAGCCCACAACAGGCACTGCACAACGGCAACAGGAGGAGGACCCACACAACCATGGCCCCGCAGCAGATATGAGGAACATGTAGTGACACAGATCAGCATGCGCAGCATACAGGGTGACACTGAGCTAGACCTGTATCTGCAACAACATGCACAAGGTAAGCACTGGCTATGCATGTGGTGGGTGGCACCACTGTGCAGACAGCTGATGTAGTACCACCAGTGGAGGCAGATGCACCGTAGGGGCACCAGGGACCCGCAATGGACAGGGACCCTGGGGTCAGGTGCAGAGGGACACAGTGTGGCCTGGGCCACCATGCAGAAGCAGGAGATGCAGGAGGCAACCCCTCCACTGGTTGCCACAGGCTGGACATGCACCATGGCACTGGACACATTCCGGCAAGTGAACACCTGAGGTAATGCACTGTGCACATCTGTCTGCATACCAGCAGGTGTCTGGACCACAGCGACCAGGCAACATGCCACAGCCAGGCAGGCAACACCACCACAATGCCATGTTGTAACCCACAGTGACAGTGAAGCATCAGAGCACAGCAGTCGCAGCAGCAGTGATGAGGAACAACAGCAGGCATCTACCAGTGACAGCACAGTGAGCCAGGTGAGGCAGATGACCAACAGAGAAGTGACACTGACTGCAATGCCATGCAGTCCAACAGCAGCAGCACCACTGGGCAAAGCATACCCGTGGCCAGACCTGCAGACCAGCACCAGACCAAGGTGGACAGACAGCAGCAGGGGCACAGAGGGGATGGCCTTGTGGCAGAACAGGCGAACAATGCACCCACCACTGTAGGCCACAACAGCCAGGCACACAGCACCACCACAAAGGACCATGGAGGTGCAGGTGGGACAGGCGAACATGGTGCAACACCACTGCCACTGGAGGATGACCTTGGGGAAGACCTGTCACAATACTGCCAGGATGTCTTGCTCACCCAGGAGGCAGCACAGTGTGAGCTGGCAGGGATACAAGACAGGATACGGGAACACACCACTGCCATGGTTGCACACATGGGACAGCTGCTGCTGACAGTGGCAGATATCCATGCAGCCATCATACATGGGATCCAGGAAGAGGCATGCCAAACAACACAAACAAGGCTATGCCAGGACATATGGCTGTGCGTCACACGCCAAACGGACGCCATAGAACGGCAGACCATGATCATGGAATGCAGCATGGGACAGCATATTGCAACAATGGCAATGGCAACAGCACTGCAGGAGATTGCAAGATGCATGCACCAACAGACAGCCAGTGTGGCACTGGTCCCAAAGGTATGTCCTGACTGCAGTGTGTGGCGGCACAACAGAGGGGCAGAAGACGACCACCACAGAATGGGGAACACAGCCAGCACACAGGATGTGGAACAGGGCCATGAGGGTGCACAGGGCATAGGGCAGTCATTGCTGCCTATGGGACAACAGTCAGACAAAGTGCTGACATAGCACGTGACATGCACAGCTGTGCCTGAGGACAGGGCTGTGGGTGACATGGCAGGCAAACACACAGACAATGGGGAACAGCAGCTGGATGCAAGTGCCTCTGAAGACAGACACATGGGCGCAACAGACATCAGGGATGGGCTGGAGCCACGCAGTGATGCTGGTGTGGAAGATGGCCATGGTGCAGTGGGGCACACACTGCAGAGGGCCACTGCCACACAGGGCACAGAAGACAACCACAGTGAAACACCCAGTAGCACAGCTGAGGGTGTGCACAGGCACATCGTGGTACTGGAACATGACGGGCACAGGGCGATGGACATCCACCCACCTGTTAGTGACATGGAGCGGTCTGGACAAACACAGAACAGTGCAGTGCTAGACAACATCATGTCCATGCCAACACCCAGTGCAGGACGGAGGCTGGGACAACACATGACAGTCCAATCCCAAGGCCGCAAGAAGGCCCACCCTGAGGCAGGTAGAATGGTCTGTGAAGGGCAGATGGCCAGGTGAGAAGCACCAGCAGCAGCACCTGTTGCACAGATGGCAGTAACTGGCAGCAGGACTGGAGTTAGGGGGGACAACAGCTGCAGTGTGTCTGGGACCGCTGCAGCACAACAGATACCCCCAGTGACACGATGATGCTCACAGAGGCACAGGGTGTACACAGTGCCACCTGTGGTGGGGTGCAGACAGGGCATGCCACACTGCAGAATGCTACACAAAGCAGCATCACGGTGATACAGCCACCATGCACTGCACAGAGTGAGCCACCGGACACCATAGGCTGAAGGAGGAGGCCTGCACACACACACACACACACACACACACACACACACACACTGGTAGGATGCATGCAGCATGCCAGATATGCACATCGGGGGGGCCGACCAACAGTGCTGGCCACCACAATGCAATGGACCAGTGTGCACACCAGACCATGGGCAGGGACCCCAACACAACGCACACCACACATGGATGTGCAGGTGCATGTGCCATGCATACCTGTGCTGCATGCACCAGTACCCCATACCCTCTGTTCACACCCCATCAATGCACTGCAGCATGGGACACGCACACAAGCCTGCATCCCCAGACAGTGGCACCCCCCCCACACTAGCGATAGGCACACCACCATCCCAGATGGCACATACTGGACACCTGCACAGACCCCAATGCCAGCCCTGTGATCAGTTGCATGCACCCAGGTGTGTACACCTTGGCATGCCACAGACCACTCACACTGCACACCCACACCTGTGCACCACCAACCACCGCCAACTAGACAAGTACCTCATGTGACCAGTGGGAGCAGTGGGTGCACACACCATGGCATGGAGCACCAGCACAGGTGTAGCCCCTGGCACACACAGCACCATACCTGTCCATGTTGCCATGCATGCCCCCACACCCAGGTGCATGGTCTCTGCAGGACTGTTGCCTCCCCACCACACAAGTGGCTCCACATACCACCCAGCACCAACACTCACACACAGTATCCACCGTGGGGCATGCCACCATGGCAGCCATACAGAGCTGCGAACTGCAGTCCACTGGCTGGGCACTGTGGTATGCCACATACCATGACACACCACCCGGCCCCAATCGTCTGGTACCAACACATGCAGGCCCAAACTGCAGGGTCCCACCTTGTCGACTGGTGGTTTGGCTTAACCACTGTGGCATGCCACTGTGGAACAAAGAGGACCCCAACACTGGGTGGCACAGGCCCACAGGGAGACAGTGTCCTGACACTGTGCCCGGCGTGTTGCATTAACAAGACCTGTGGCACAATGCAGTGAAATCCACATGCTGCTGGACAGCGGTCCCTGTTGTCCACATGGTGCCCTGCATAGGCACTGTAGACTGGTACCCACACATTGGCTGGTACCGACCAGTACACAGCATAGACAGGTGATGAACATGCACAGTACAGAATGACACACAGACTTAGCTTGCACAAGATACAAGAATGTAGTAGCAACACATAAGCAACACACATCAATAGTTAAGGTGATCCAAGAGGTACACAATGCAATGGGCACAGCTCCACACACTGCAATAGTCTTACAAAGGTGATGCAATTAACTGCAATGCATGTGCAGTTACTATTTCCCTGACGACCCAGTGACCTGTGTCCATACCACCCAATGAGCCCTGTTCATGGGATGTCCACAACTGCAGGAGTGGGGCCAGGACAATGTTGCACTCCCATGCCCGCCACTCAATGTCCACCAGTCTGATCCAGGTAGTCCAGCAGGTCTTGCACTGCATCATGTAGGTCAGTCAGCAGCCTTGCCATGTGCCTGATGTGCCGACTGAGTTCCTGGGCAAAGTCATGGAGGGTGTGCAGCTGGGGCTACATGTCATCATCACTCCTCTCACCCCTGTCTGATGACATGACCCTTTCAATCCCCGGCTGCCCTGAACCTTATTCGGGGGTTGCATCACCACCACCATGCAGGGGGGCATCCCCATCCCCAGTCTGGTCAGCACCCACCTGGCCAGCTGTGCCATGGGTGTCTCCACCTGTTGCCATGTCGGCCGTGTCACCTGGCAGTCCCACAGCACTATCACCTAGTCCTGCATGCTGGCAACGTACCTGTCGGTCACCCGGGGCATCCTCCTCTGTCACCTCCACATCTCCTCATCTGTTGCGTCCTCCACACCCTGCTGTGGCGCCACCTGTTGCCTGCCGTGGGCCATCATCTGGGTCCTGGCTGTGTACACCCGTGTGTCGCTCTGCTTCAGACATCACATTGCCCACTCCAGAGAACACCACCGTGCATCCTGGCCCTGCTGCTCACTCCTCGCACCACCATCAGCACCTGGAAAACAATGTGTCAGCTTGTAAGTGCACCATGCGCCCATGCACTGCCTCACTGCATGTTGCCCACACCACCAATGCAAGCCTGGAAGGCCACCACCATGCCATGTCACGTGTTGCATGGGCTGTGACATGCACCGACCATGTATGGAGCATACACCCACACATGTGTCCATGGTGCATGTGCCCTACCAGCAACCACCAGCCACAGCCACCTGTGCTGGCCCTTCCAGTGCATGTGTGTGTGTGGTCTGCCTGCTGGTCCCTACACAGTAGCCTACACAGCTGCATACATGCCTTGACTGCTGCACACCTACCTTGGTGATGTGGTTCTCTGTTGGGTCCTCTGCCGTGTCCATGCAGTCCAGGTTCCCTGGGCCTGCCCTGGCCTTCGGGTGTCACTTCCCTCTCCTGTGGGGACATAATGGTATGTGACATCATCAGTACCCATCTGTGCAGTCAAGGTCACTGTAGTGTGTTGTGTGTCAAACATGTTACTGGTGACACATACCTGACCGGAGTGGCCGTCCTCCATGCATCTGTACATTTGCCTCTCATGCCATCCTCTCAGGTGGACAAGGAGCCACCCCTCCCTCCCTCCAGGCCAGGTCATTCCATCTGTGCCTGACCTGCTGCATGTTCCTCCTGATGCCAGACACCGCCTAGAGCCTGCTGCCTATGGTGAACCACACCCCTCTCCCTGTCAGCTGGGCTGGACTGCTGTGCTCCCTGTGGGAACAGCACCCTGCTCCACTGCTCAGCCAGGCTGATGAGAAGCACTGCCTCATCTGTGAAGTTAGGTGCCCTGCTCCAGCATGCCATTGCAATTGGGACTGCCACCTGCTGTTTGCTCTTGTGACTGCTTTACTCCCTTGCCTCCCTCTGCAGTGTATATGGGGCTGTGTCCTGTGCTGCACTGTTCTGTGCAGCCTAACATGTGCTACTCAGGCCCTGCTCGTGCTGGTGGCTCAGCTCCAACGTGTTCCCTGCTTTCTCTCACCAGTCCCATGCTGTGACGCACATGCTATGAAGCATGCATTGGCATACTGCATGTAATGCACTGTGTGTTGCATACGGATTAACACTGTACGCAAGTAGCATAGCTGTGGCTACCGCACAGTGTGATATGTGCACAACCTGTGGTGCATTGGTTGCCATCCCCTCTGTCTCCACACACTGTACTTGTGCTGGTGCCATGGCTGTGCTTGAGGAGGGGCATGCCTCCAGTGGTACGGTGCCAGTCCTCATGGCATGCCCTATGAGTGTGCCACAATGCATCCATGTCCTGCAGCCTTGGGTGCACTGCACCCACCCATGTGCAACATCTGCGGCTGTGCTGCATGGTGTGTGCAGCCTCCCACCCACACTGTCCTCCATATCCCCATCGTGCCTACCTCTGGTACCCATGTGCACTGGCATTGCATGTTGACACCAGCACCATTGTTCTGCATGCCACATGGCCATGGCGCCACGCCCAACACATGCAATCTATGCTGCCTAGCACTGTGGCTGCTGTGCATGGGACCCTACACATCCCTCCATCCCTACAGTACATTACACTGCTCATGCACATGTCGCACCTGCTAGCAATGGACACCCGGCCACACATGCTGCTGGGTGTGTCACTGTGCATTGCACCATCTGGGGCAGCACACAGGCAATGGGAACATCTGTGTCAACTGTGCTGCCACTGCCTGTGTGTGGGCCCAGGCGGTGACACCTCCATATCACCACAGCTGTTCCGGTCCATCTGCAGTGTGTGCTCTCCACAGTAGCCCCTGGGTTTCTGGCACTGCTTTGTTGTTCCCCACAATGCCAGTGCCTGTTGTGTGTGCTGTTGCTGCATGCATGTGGTCCTCCCGTGGTCTTGAGGCTGTGGTCCATCGCCAGCACACATCATGGTGATATTGGCGTACCTGTGGCCATGCACACTGTACATGCTGTTGTGTGCTCATCCAAAGTGTGATGCAATGAGCTGCCCTCACATTCATTGTCCAGCTAGTGTGTGTTGTACCTGGCCTTGCTGTCACCAGTCATAGGCAGGCCTCGCTGCTGCCTCCTCCTCCTCCTCCTCCTCCTCCTCCCCCGCAGTGTCACCATCCTCGCTGGGTGCCTCCTCATCCTCTGCCAGTGGTGTGTCATGTTCCAGTGTTATGTTGTGCAGCACACAACATGCTGTGAACAGTTTGCATGCCATTACTGGTGTATAATGCAGTGCACCCCCTGTTCTGTCAAGGCACCGGAACCTCATCTTGAGGATGCCAAATGTGCGCTCTATCACACTGCGTGTTGCTGTGTAGGCATCATTGTACCATTGCTCTGCCACACTCTGTGGACACCTCACTGGTGTCATCAGCCAGGGCTGTTGTGGGTATCCGGTCACCTGTGGGAAAGGAGGTGTTGGTTAGTGTTGTGCCCACATACTTCCCTTGCCCACCCATGCTGCGTGTGTGTGTGTGTGTGTGTGCCTTACCAATCAGCCAGCCATCTGTGAGTGTCCAGCTCTGGAAGTCCTCACACACTCCACAGTTCCTGTAGATGTACACATCATGTGTGGACCCTGGATACTGTGCCACAACATCGAGGATCCTGCACCTACTGTCACAGATGACCTGTACATTCATGGAATGGAAGCCCTTACTGTTGACATAGGTCTCTGGTTCATCCAGTGGTGCCCTTATAGTGATGTGTGTGCAGTCAACTGCACCAAGCACACGTGGGAATCCTGCTGTGCTGTAGAGTCCCTGCTTGATTGCCAGTTGCTCCTGGGCATCTGTGGGTAGGTGGATGTATCGGTGTGACCTGTGTACGATGGCATCCACGACTGCCCTCCGGCACCGTGATACGGAGTGCTGTGAGATGCTCATGGTGTTGCCACTTGGTGTCTGGAATCTGCCAGTGACCATTACCCATAGGGCTGCACATACCTTCATCTCTATTGGTATGGCATGGCCTCTCCTGGTCCTGCTTCTCAGGTTGGCATCAAGTTCCTGGCAAAGCTCTACTGTGGCTGCCTTGCCGAGTCGATATCATGCGATGCACTGCTCCTGGGTCAGGTCCATGTGTGCAGTGCGTGGCTGGTACACATGCATGGCATGCCTCTGGTGTCTGGGTTGCTGTTGTCTGTGTGCCTGATGTGCAGTGCCACCCTGTTGTGCAGCCTGGCAGGCACACCGCCTATGGCGTTGTATGGCCAGCTGTATGCCCAGTACGGCCTGTGGTGCTAACGTCCTCCTGGCAGTCGTCTGTCTCTGTTCTGCTGCAGTCCTGTGCCTCAGTTCTGTTACACTACCCTGCCTCTTCCCTTCCTTTTTCTAAGTCCCCTTAGATCAGCTCTGTGTGGTGTAGCAGGTGCTTGAATTCTGCTGTTTGGGGCACCTTTGTAAATTGCACTCCTGCGTCCTGCATGTCTTACCCCTGTCACAACGCACCATGCATTATGGCGCTAGCTGCCTTCTGGTGCTGTGCTGGCCCATGGGGTGCTTGACGCAGTGAGTCTTTGCATTCACGCATGGTGTGTTTGTGAATCCTGTCTTGCTTGCATCTTGGCGCAGCATGCTGCTTGCGTCCTGCTGCTTTGTACATGCACCTTGCATCTTGGTGCAGTGTTTGAGAATTGGGCCCATGGTCTTTTCATTCTTGCTAGCAGTTTACCAACCATAACCTGAGATCTCTAGCTCAATGGGCAAAACATAGTTGCTTGTTGTTTCTATGTTCTAATGTTTTGGTTCCTCAACTGTTTCTCTAATTTGCTTTTGCTATCCTGACCCCCCAGATTATTAGAACTTACTCTATCAGGGGTTGTAGTACTACAGCTGATATTATTGCTTTTGCCTGAGCTTGTCCTGCTCGCTACCACCCCCTCAGGGAAATGTGACATCTTTCTCCCCCATTGCCTGAAGGCTATCCCCCTTCCCTGGCTGGGTGGGAATTTCCCACCTGTGAGAGACCTGATTCTCTTCTGGGACCCATCCCCTCTCCTAGCAAACTCTGCTTACCACATCAGCCACACGGAGTGCAGCCCTCATAAGGAGTCAGCATTGCAGCTAGAGCCACATAATTATCACTCCTCACCTTTTTGTTAGCTTGCTGGTTGCAAACATTTCTACAGACTATTCTGTGTTTGTATTGTTGATGTAAAATATCTGTTCTTTATTATGGTTTGTGTTTTCTTGCTGCTTGCAGATTTACTACTTAGCTGGATGCTGGGTCACTGAGACACCACTCTCTGACCCTGTCTATTGTTATGTCATGATGTTGGAAGGGGGGTGCCTCTCTAGAGGGTCAGCTGGAACTGTATGACCCCACTCTGGGCTGATTATTGTCCTCTACAGTTCAACAGGGAGGTCCCCCCCACTCTACTTCCTACCACTCTATAGTTTTTAAATATAGCTGAGACAGTTCCCACTAAGCTTTATTCCTTAAATGTTAATGGTTTAAATAACCCTGTAAAAAAGAAAAAGGTACTGACTGATATCAGAAAAGCCCACCCAACATTTATCTTTCTTCGGAAGACACATTTGCCAATCTGAGAAGTATGCTAAATTACAGAAGTTTGACTTTAGCTCTGTGTTTGCATCCTCCTATGGAAGGGTAACGAGGCGGAGAGCTGCAATCCTTATCTCTAGAGCCACCCCTTTCCAACTGTTGGATTCTTACATGGACCCCCAGGGCAGATTGGCACTTGCTACCAGTATCTACTTTAACCATGAGATCACCTTAGTTAGCCTATATCTCCCCCCAGGCACTGACTCCATGGCAGTCAACACTCTGTTAGGGCAAATATTAAACATTTAATAAAGAGCACCCTAATTATGGGTGGAGAGCATATGGTTTATGATCCCCTAGACACTTCTAATCCTCATCCTACAAAGGCTCGAGGGCCTACCAAATGCAGCCATACCCTTTTTAAAAATGTATGCCTGGATAGACATTTCACATTTTGTAATTATTGACTCTGTCTAATAATGTGGTCGTGACAACAGATGTATGCTAAAACAGTAACAACAATTGATTTACATGGGTGAGGGTTAGAAAAGGGAAAATGGATGCAGAGGTTAGCTATTTACAACTGATTTAGATTTGGGTTAGACTGGCATTGCAATTAGAATCAATGTAATCATTTTGCATTCAAAGGTAAACATAAATTACAGTGGCCACCCACCAACCTTCTGAGGTAGTTAGCATACCTGATCTGGCTATCTAGCTAGCTGCATTAGATGGTAGAAACATTGCATTAGATGCCCACACAATACCAGTCCCCAGACTGAATTAGAACCCCGCAATTCCAATACCTATATCTGGGGACCCAGTACTAAAGTCTTAGAGGTGCAGGCCTGTTAAAGTTGCAGCTGAGTTGGGGGCCTAAGAAGAAAATCAAGTTAGCATTCTTTTCCTTTAGCATTCCTTTCACTGTTTTATTCTTTACACTAAAGACAAAACAGTTAGCTCCCTTGCTTGATTGGCTAGGGCTTTAGAACTGAAACTGAGAAAAACTTAAGATAACTATTTACAGTCCCTTTCATAGGCAGACCAGGGTCTGCTTACTCAGTTTTGAAGTCACATCTGGTGTTGACAAGCATTGCCGAGGACCCCAGCAGAAGCTGAGGATGACCCCTAGAACAACAGGCCTGGCAGCTTGCATTTTCTGAAAACCTCTCAGCAAGAAGTCGGTGCCCCTTCTCTCTGGGCTTGCAGTATCAATCTGTACAAACCAGGCCAGGACCGGGGCAGGCACGCTTCATACCCCCATGTCTGGCTATACCCCTCAGGGGGAACCACATATGGCAGTACCCTAGGTGGCACACTACCAGGCTGTCTCCCAGGCCGATTTGAAAATAGTCATGTTGCATTCTGCACTTTTACATCAGCACATTTATAGTTAACCATCTCAGTTGCATTCAGTGTTTACAGTCACTTCAACCATGTGCCAGTATGGCTAACATGGTCCTTTGGCTTGTAAGTGCAGACTTTTCTAATGGGTGCTTCTCCCCTAAGGCTAGGGCATCTCAGAACTCTCACAGTCCGTGTGAAGACACACCACAGCTTAAAGGCATAATTCTCTATCAGAAAAACAGACGTAGCTTGAGGCATGGCTCCCTACCATTTTCAGACTTTACTTGGAAGTAACAGATCAATATAGCTTTTCTGAAGCTTAAGGCACATTATCACAGTCCCTTGTGGCTTTGCTGGCATTAGCAGTTCCAACTTGGACTTTTAGAACTTTCACTGACCTCCCAGACACAGTCAGTTCAGTTCTGTGTGGCTGGGGAACCTCCCTTTCAGTCCTGTAGCACTTTACACAGTCCCAATCAGTATTTACGAATTACTAAACCCGCATCTTGTCACTTTAAGCAGATGTCCACCCATTCATTGAGCGCTGGCTAAACACAGGGTGCAGACAAACAGTCACGACTTTAGGTTATCTGGGCTTTTCTGCCCCACAACAGATCTCTCTAGCTTGCACTGTTAAGTAGAAGTTTACTCACTCAGACTGATTCAGAATACTTTCCTTTTCTGGAAGTTACCAGCTTTCATCAGCACTCTCACTGATGAGGCAGAAGCATTTCTTGCAGCTCTCTCACAACTGCAGGCGGATGCTGGCTTCTTTTCCACATTTCCCTAATGTGGCAAGGAACTGCTAGCCCTGGAGGACAATCTCTGGCAACCCCCAGGCCAGCGACTTGAGTTGCTCATGGCCACTTCTTTTCTCTGGCAGAGGACAAGAGCCCCCCCCCCATGGAGGGGCTCACACTAAACTGAACTAGGCTCATTTTCTTACCTGGGGGTCTGAGCCCCCTCCCTGTGGAGGGGCTCTCGTTTGAACTGAGTCAGGCTGCAAAGTCCTTGGGTTTTATGGAGCTCTTCTGGGGCTACTGATTGGCTAAATCCACTGGTGTGCCCCAAAACAATCGGCTGAAATCACTTGCCAGTCTTGAAAATGAATATTCATGAACCTCCTTCGATGCTTGATAGGCCCTCTGTTTTGGCACCTGAATTAGGTCCCTGCATTTTCCCCACAAGCCTTTAGCAAAGTCTCAAGAGCCTCTGGCAAAAGTCCCAAAAGTCCTAAATGAAAGCCTAGCTTTCCAATTGTCTGCTGGCTGCTCAAAATGGCTGCTTAAATATATAGCCCTCCTGCAGTCCTTGGCAGCCTCAATAATAAAGTTCTGGTGCAGCCAGAGAAAGTATTTATTTTACTTCTTTGCCCCACTGCTCAGTCATCATTACTGTGCACTGTTTAATCAATCAATCAAATCTTTATTTATCCAGGCGAACATCATTGAGCAAGCTCATTTACAAGATGGACCTGCTGTTGTCCAAGACAGTTATACAGTACATACATAGATTGAGAATACAAAGTACAACATGTGCAAAGAGTTACAAACAAATTTACAGAAAAGTGGTAGGTGCACGATATACATTCCAAGCATTCCTGTAGGAACATAAATGCATCACTCAACTTTGCTGTAGTATATGCAGACTCCATGTATGCAGAAGTTGAGGTGGTATGTTTAGTCATTCTTAGTCAAGCCTCCATCAGAGGGTACAAGTCTTTGCATTTCAGCCCTCAGTGACCGTTTACCATGCTTGGGTGAGGGCCTTGGGCTGCATTGGGGCTCCTAATGAGGTCTGTATGTTCCGCTTAAATGGTGAGAGGAAAGTAATGGGGAGAAGTGGTGCCTTGGGTGCCGAGGGCCACTATGGCAGCTGACTAGTGGACTTGATTAGAATAGGGAGGGGAGGAACTAAGTTCGTGGCTGGATGTGGTAAGGATACAAAGTGAACCGTCAGCAGGACAGCTAGGAGCTATGGAAACACTTACAGATTTCAGTGAACGTTTTGTCATAAATGATCCTAAACAGGGCAAAACTGACAGGAGAGCTGAGTCTCAAGGATCTTTGTACCCTGTTCCAGAGCGTAGGCAAAGCGTGGCTTATGGCAGCCCTGCCAAAGTGGGTACTGATCCTGGGGATTTTCAGAGAAATTAGTGGTTTAGTATTTAATGCTGCTAAGTTTAAATATTTTGTTGCAGTCCTCAGCTTGTCACTGCTGCCGACATATGCAGTCCCCAGGCAGCAGAAAAACAGCTCATGATGGTCCAACAATAATAGTCAGGTGCTGCCAGTAAAATACATTTTTAGTTACAAACCCCCACTGTCTGATAGCCCCTCTTTTGCCCTGCTGAATGATGCCTTTCATAAACACTTATTTTCACCCCTGCATCTTTCACTGCTGTTAAAATGTACAGTCCCCTGCAGCCGACATACACCCTCATTAATATTCATGAAGGCTCTGTATTAATATTCATTAGCCCCAGGTTTGTAGCGCAAGCAGCACTCTCTGCTTACAAAACCAGTGGCTCCTCTTGCACCTGCCAAGAGTCTCCAGTCCCGTTACTGTCTTCAGGGACCAGAACAAAGTAAGGGGCAATCGCTTGTGCTGCAAGATGCGGCCAGCAATGGAGCACGCGTCCGCACATGCATGAGCTCGTCGGTCGGCCATGAAGAGTATGGGAAAAAGGACAAAACAGAAGAAAAGAGGCTTTTGGGGATCCTGGGGCACACATGGGACCCAGGCCAGTGGAGGTGAGACTGGGGACCACACCGGGGAACAGAGCAGGCAGTCAGGAAGGACTCCAGGAACGGGAGCCAGACGGGAGAACCGAGCCATAGATAAGCCCCCATTTGGGGGGGGGGCATTACACCTAGATGCAGAGAAGGCTTTTGGCTGGGTGGCATGGCCTTTTTTGTTTTAGGTGCTGCAGCAGCTGGGTTTACCTTCAGACTTTGTCACTTTAACCCAAGATTTATACAAGACCCCATAGGCCTATATTAAAATGAATGGCCAGATTTCCCCTTCATTTCATCTTCATGGAGGCACCAGACAGGGGTGCCCTTTATATCCCCTCCGCTTCACAATTTACTTAGAACCATTAGCACAAGCATTAAGACAAACAGCTGAAGTCCACAGTACAAACCCAGGGGGTCGACAACAAAAATTCAACTTTCTGTACATGCAGATGACCTATTAATTTACCTTACTAAACTGGATCAAGCTCTTCCTCCTTTTTAGCATCTTTTATAATCCTTTGGAAAATATGCTGGTTATAAAATCAACACGACAAAAATGGAAGTGGTACAGTTCACATACTGCCTCAGTGCCAGTACCCAAGCCAATTTCCCTTTCCAGTGGGGGATGAATTCTTTTAAGTATTTAGGTATCCAAATTACTAATGATCGTACACAGTTATATACCTGTAATTATCTTCCACTGACCCAAATTTTCCAGACTGACCTGAACAGATGGAATACTATTAATTCCCCCCCCAATTCATCGAACAGAATGGATTCATATGAATATTCCTTTTTTTTTGCTTCTCCCAAGCCCTTGGATAGGCCACTCCTATGGTGCCCTAGGCCCCGTCTCTCTCCGCCATGTCCCGTCACTATTCCACCACCCCAGTATTACACCAACCTAGGTAACCAATGTATCCCATCATTGGGAGAGCCCTTCCCCCATGGAGGGGAACCAGGAGAGGAGAGTCACCCAAGAGCATTCCAACTGTATCCCAGGTGTGGCACGGGTCAGCATGGACACTTCCAGGCTTTGTGGCAAGTGGGGACCAGCCACTGTCATCCAGTCAGCTGTATAGCTAGTTTTCCCATTTTCACCCCACCCCCACCTCCCTCAAAATGGTCCAGCCACAACAGCATCCTGGGGGCGTGGGCATTCAGCGGCACGTAAAGGCCACACACCGCCTAGAATGCCAGCCACTAACCACCACCAGGAGCCATCTAACAGCAGTCCAGGCCCCCCCCGGCGGGAAGCATCCAATGGACACTGTAAACTCCCTCCCTGCCAGACTCCGCTCCTGACATCTGGGCACAAGGTGCGAACCTGGGTCGCCAGAGTGCCAAGCAAACACCCATTGCTCAGCACCATGGGGCAAATCATATGAATATTCTGCCAAGGGTTCTTTATCTAGCCCAAACCTCACGAATCCTACTCCAACAACCCAGTTGTGGGTATGGAATAAAATGATCTCCCCCCTCCCGAATAAAGTTTACTACTTTACAACTCCAGAAAACCAAAGGCAGCTCACTCTCCCCCACCTGGGCCATTACCACACTGCTGCACAACTTCAAATGGTCCTATACAGGTTGTTCCCCCACTACACAGCCCTATGGAAGGACACTGAACTGACAGAGGGAGAGCCATACCCAATAACTAAAGGAATATTACAACCCTGACCTTTATTTACTGTTTCACACATGGAGAATCATTTCACTGCTACCTCGTTAATAGCATGGCATGCTACGCTATTGCATCCTATGCTGATCCCATTTCACTATCTGCTGCTCCCATTGGCCAGAAATAACAAATTTCCCCCCTCCACAATAGCTACCTTCTACCAGAGAATTGAAAGGTTAGGCTTTTATTTGCCATCCCATGCCATACAGGGCTCATAAGTGCTAGACTTCCAAATTCTAATAACTAAATATAATTGGAGACCTACAAATCACCTTCAGTATGTGCAGGTTAAATGTTTTCTCTTAAAACAGCTTTCTGGGCACCCTAAAGGGTGACACATTCCTCAGTTTGTAGTCCTATCCCTGTCAGTTATAGATGGAGCCCCTTTGGACTCCCTTATCTCACAGCTGTATTGGGCCCTTATGGAACTAAGAGGTCTTACTATAGATTATATCCATGCCAGATGGCAATCTGACCTAGCCCCTGACATACCTGCTAACCAATGGGCTAGGTATCTTACGTATTTCCAACGCCCTACCTCTTCCCATATCTGGAAGGAGTACTCCTGGAAGTGCTTCACAAGGTTCTTCTATACTCCTATACAACAAGTAAAACTTAACCCACAAGTTAGCTTTCTACTGGAAACTGTGGGGGGTGGCATGGGCATCACATACCCACGTTTTCTGATCCTGCCAGAAAGTCAAAGTATTTTGGGACACCCTACAACAGAAGTTGCAGGAACATTTTTGATCTGACTCTCCAACTTACCCAGTTCCTAGTATTCTTTCTGGATAAGCCAGAGGGTTACAGGTAGCCATAGATTAGGAAATTATTTTCTACATGTATCCTACTGGGTAAAACAGTTATTACAAATATGTGACTTCAGAACAACCCTCCTACCTACAATGGAGGGTGCGGAGAATATAGGGGCAGTGGAGGAGTCATGGCAAGCTATCAAGGGAGGGGTACTGAAAGCTGCGGAAGTGTGCATAAAGGTTAGGAAGAGAAAAGGGGAAGGGAGACAGCTTTGGTTTACAAAGGAGGTTACGGGGGCAGTCAGGGAAAGGAGGAGGGCTTTCAGAAAATTTAAGAGGACACTCAGCGAAGAAGATAAGGAAGAGTATAGGGAAAAAAGGAGTATGGTGCAGAAGAAGATCAGAAGGGCAAAACCGATACTGAGGGGGAAAATAGCAAAAATGGCCAAAAGGGGGGATAAAACCATTTTCAGATATGTGAGGGAGAAGAGAAGAGAAGGGTAAGGCAGGGGATTACTAGGCTGAGGGGGAGGGAGAAATAAAATTGGAAAGAGACTGTGAAAAAGCAGAGTTATTAAATAAGTACTTTAGCTTGGTATTCACGGAGGAGGAGGACGGTAGGGGACCTGAGCTAAAGTCGAAGGGGAAGGAGGGCAAATGGGTGGATCTGAGCCCATTCACCGTGTATAGGGTTAGGGCAGAGCTAGAAAGATTGAGGGTGGACAAGTCAATGTTGCCTGACGGGTTACACCCCAGGGTGATCAGGGAATTGAATGAGGAGTTGGTTGCACCCTTGACAAGGCTCTTCAACTTGTCCCTCGATATGGGGAGAGTGCTGGAGGACTGGAAGAGGGCAGACGTAGTGCCTTTACACAAGGGAGGTAGTAAGGAGGTGAAGGGGAACTACCAACCTGTCAGCTTCACGTCAATGGTGGGGAAGGTAATGGAGGCATTAATCAAGGAGAGGGTGGTGGATTACCTAGAGGAGAGTGGCTTGCAGGACAGCAGAGAGCATGGCTTCATGAAGGGGAAGTCTTGTCAGACAAACCTAATTCAGTTCTTTGATTGGGTGACTCAGGTGATTGACCTGGGGTGGGGCGGTGGACATGGCCTATCTGGACTTCAGTAAGGCCTTTGACACCATCCCCTATAGGAGGCTGGTAAGCAAGATGGAAAGCCTGGGGTTGGGTGGGTGGAAAATAACAAACTGAGTGGAGCCTGGCTGTCAGGAAGAACTCAGAGGTGGTGTGCTCAGCAGGGGTGCACTCAGGACAACAAAGGGTAGAGTGGCATGCCACAGGGCTCAGTTTTGGATCCACTTTCTTCAATATCTACATCAGTGATATGCTGAGGGTTTGAGCGGGAGGGTGTGCCTATTTGCTGATGACACGAAAATGTGCAATAGGGTGGACATCCCGGGGGGGTGGAGGACATGAGGGAGGACTTAAAGACACTTGAAAAATGGTCTGGAACATGGCAGCTGAAATTTAATGCCAAGAAGTGCGCTGTGATGCACTTGGGGAGCAGGAACAGAAGAGCAGAGTACACCCTAGGTGGGGAGGAAGTTAAAGTAACAGAACAGGAGAGGGATCTGGGGATCATAGTCTCCTCGAACATTAAGGTAGGAATCTGGGGATAGCCGGATGGCGGGAAAGGCCAATGGAATGTTGGCATGCATAGGCAGGGGCATTACTAGCAGAATGAGGTAAGTAATAATGCCCCTTTACAATGCCATGGTGAGGCCACACCTGCAGTATAGGGTTCAGTTCTGGAGACCTCATCTCCACAAGGATATCATTGGAGACGGTTCAGAGAAGGGCAACCAAGATGGTGCAGGGTATGCAGGGAGCGTCATACAAGCAGAGGTGTAAAGAGCTGGATCTGTACATGCTGGAGACAAGGAGGGAAAGGGGAGACATGACTGAAACTTTTAAATATGTAAAGGGGCTCAATAAAGTGGGACAAGAGTGTTTACTTAAGAGGAAGGAAGGGGTCAAACCTAAAGGGCACAGCCTCAGACTGCAAGGAAAAAGATGCAGGGGCAATGTGAGAGGGCATTTCTTCACAGAGAGGGTGGAGGAGTCCTGGAACCGACTACCAGAGGGAGTGGTGGGGGCTAAATCGGTGAAAGAATTCAAGAGGGCATAGGACAAGCATATGGGGTTGAGTATCGGGGGGAGGGCAAGGGCTGGCAGGGAGGGGGAGGGGGAGGAGTAGGGGAAAAAAGGGCAGACTAAATCAAATCAAATCAAATCTTTATTTATCCAGGCAATCATCATTGAGCAAGCTCATTTACAGTGAGAGGAGAGTAATATGGGAGAAGTGGTGCCTTGGGTGCCGAGGGCCACTATGGCAGCTGACTAGTGGACTTGATTAAAATAGGGGAGGAACTAGGTTCGTGGCTGGATGTGGTAAGAATACGGAATGAACCATCAGCAGGACAGCTATGGGCTGGTATGGTCCTTTTCTGTCGTCAAGTTTCTATGATATGATTCTGTGATTCTATGATCACATTCCCTAGTGCTGTCACCTTGCCAGCTATACTGAGGGAATTGCTTATCTGGTTGATCCTGCCATGAGAGGAGCGCATTGTGCTGCTACCTCTCAATACTAAGTGAAGCAAGACACACTGGCAGGCCGAAGCCTGCTTTCCATTTTGCTGCAGCGTAAGATGGCTGCCCCGGGCAAGCCTAGGATTCCTGATAATGCGAGGAGTGTTCTGCTGTGGGACTGATGCTCGGTCTCTCACTCTCCTACTCACTCAATTTTTGGTGCCAGTAGCGCCCATAGCTGGCACTCTGCATACATTCATTTTACTTCAGAGCAGCATAACTACTTTTCAGGAGCAATTGTTTAACAAATAAAAATACAGATGACTTAAAAATTGCACAGGCAACTCAGGCAGCCTAACTGTACACTGGCTGTGCAGCGTTTGTGTCAGTAGCCAGGGCGATCCATTAACTAGCCCACTGACCATCAGCAAATCAACCTCTATTTCTACCAGTACAAAATATATTTTTCCACAAAAATATTGCCAATCACTATAATTATGTGTAAAACTGCATGTGTGTGAGAAACAGCAGGCCAGGAGTCTCCCCCCCCCACTCTGCATCCCACTGTCACAATTAATTATATGCTCACAGTGTATTTTACAAACAAACTCATTTTAAACTGCTGATTTCAGCCAGCCCAGTGGTGCAGAGGGTTCAGGCATTCTGCCTTACCTCACATCATGCTGGTGACCCAGACTCGGGAATGACCTCGGGTCGTCGGGGAGCTGGCATGGCGGGGGAGGGAGGGAGCAGGATTGAGCAGCTCAACAGCAGCTCTCCTCTCCCAGGGAGATTGTCACCCCCCTTGTGGTTCCACCGTCATGGGTGGAGGTCCAGTGGCAGAGTAGGTGGGAGGGGGCGGCACATAGGGAGGACGTCTCGAAGCGTGGCATGTGTGTGCCTCCACACACATTCGTGCACGCCCAAGACGGGGGGGGGGCGGGTGAAAACAGAGGTAAAAAAACCCCGTAAAATATAAATAATAAACTGCTGATTTCTATTGTACTACAATTATGGAAGCTAAGTCTTCTTATTACTGCAGGGACTGCCGCTGCCCCACGTATCTCTGGCAGCTCCTACCTATTCTGGGTTTGAACCTGCATCTTTAACTATTAAATTTATGACTACAATAAAATTAACTAGGCTGTCCCTGTACTCTTCATGGAACAGGTTATCTGGAGCTGTTACACATTGCCAGCCCTACACACGACTGTAATGGGTATTGACTTGTGTGCTCACCAGCAGCTCCACAGTGAACCATAGAGAGCTCCAACTTATAAAAATGGGTCTAAAAATCAAAGAACTTTAATTGGGTAAAACCAGTCAGGTGACCATGCATTATTAGAGCATAATGCACAATCATCTCGGTCCTAAACCTGAACGGATTTGTTAGTAGCCACATCACACAATAAGGGTATCCTGTCAAAATAGCGAATACGAAATAGCAAGTATAGAATGGTGTTTATAAAATCTCTACTAAAACTGTAGCGAGTGTGAATAAATAGCGTGAATCATAAATGGTGACTTTAGCGAGGTCAAAATAGTGACTGACATTATATTGGAGGCGACTTTAGTGAGGTCACAATAGCAACTGACAGAGAGATTTGCAGTACTGTGATCGCAACTAACGAATGGTTGAAGGAAGAACAGTGAATCTCAAACTGGGGGAATTCTGGAGTAAGCACTGGCAGTACTATAACACAGCAAACAGTGAAGCGTCAAAAGCGCAAATTTTTAATTAAAAAAAAAACCTGCCTGATGCCAGTAATCCTTTATTTCCTTTAGTGATCCACTATTTCCCTCTTCAGTCATCAGGCTCTTTCTTCCCACTATTTCTTTCTTCAGTATACATGCTGCACCTTCAAGTTTTACACTCTACACTTTAAACTGGAAATTATATACGAGTCCTTACAAGTACTCATACGTTGTCCTCTCACCATACTCTCTCAAAATTTTTTCAGTTCTTTCATTCTTGTCTCAATATTTTCTTTTAGTACTTCCAGTGCTTGCGCCTGAGGTTAGCTGTTCTAGCTTCATTTCTGTTAGCCGCTGTTCTTCCATCAAACATTCAGGTAGTTTCCAGATGCTGGGATGACATGAACCCAGGTGAGAGTAAAGTCCTCGATGCCATCCCTCCATAGCATTGTTTGTTCTTGACAGCCCCATTGCTGTAGCTTCAGGACAGTTTCAGTTAGCCACTGGGAACATTGCATGCCTTCTTCTCGAGCAGTCTTCTGGCCTTCCCGACCATGTGTCCTCGAAATAATTGAGGACAGGTTATAGTGTCTCCTTGTTTGTGATAAAGAACTCTATCTCCCTGAGCTCCTCAAATGCACGCACTACATCATCCGGTGGCACAAAAGCAAGCGACAGCAGCATTCTCAAATGTAGAGCAAAGTCAGGATCGCTACAGTATCGTTTTTCCACTTCATGGTAGGTCTGTATTTTTCGCCATCCTGCTTGGACGAAGTGAAAAAAACATCCCCTGACTTGTGTGTTTGGGAAAACACTAGTTAACCCCTTCCATGCAGCTCTCTCAAAGTCCATAATTGCAGAAGTTGGACTACCATCACCACAGAGTCACAGAGTGCCTTAATTTTGTCAAACACAAGTTCATACAAATTTGATGTTCGTGAGCACATCAGGATGTAAACGCAGTTAGCAATTGTCCAGACCGCATAGCATAGATGCTATACAACTGAGTGAATAATGTAGGACATGATTTAAAAGTACCATCATGCATCCAATCAGGAGTGTCCTTCAGAAGTCTTAAGTTTGCCTCAGTGCCAAAGACTAGAATCAGGTCCCTTTCTAGCCCACTGTCAAAAATAAGGAATCTTTCACCCGATCCCAGTACTGCAAATCCAGGTGGTATTGTCAGTGCCTCAACACACGCTGGGGTTACAGGACCTCCACGATCATGCTGGTGAATACGCTGAATGGCGCGCTTCATCAGACGTATTTTGGGAAGTCTGCCACCCAGACTGACTCAGGTACAGAGGCAGTCGACGTAACAAGTACCTGTGATGTACTTTCGACTGTACTTCGAGCACGGTCACAAATTTCGTCCATGACCTTTCTGGCTCCCACATCACCCAATCAGGGATGTGGTTATGATTTTTTGCTGTGCAGGAACAGTATCTGCACTGTGTGGAGCCTAGCAAGACACTTAAACTTGTGTTCATCTGCACACCTCCAATATACTTTAGCTGCTGTTTCCTTGTCCTTGCAATACAAATACCCCTCATACAGAACCAGAGGCTTACCCTTTTGACTCATTATGAACTGTAAGGCCATTCAGCTGGAGAAGTAGTTGGTGCAAAAGCCAAAAGTCAACAGTCAACAGGCAGAACCCGGTGCAGTCAGCATGGGGATATTCCAGAAGAGCAGACCCTAGAACACCAGGTATGTGGCCCTCACTGTCTCGCAACTTATACAAAGCAAAGTACCATTGGTTGGTTACCTGGCAACAGACAGTTGCTATGAGGAAAGGGGAAACAGGAAGTAAAGGCCATGAAAAAGAACGAGCGAGAGACACAGGCACTATAAATGTAGGAAAGCTGTTTCGATTTTCGCTTATCTTTGCAAACTCTATTTTAGTAGTCGCGGTTATATCCACATTATTAATGCAATCATGATTTTTATTTTGTGATTTTGACATAGAACCCACAATAAGCAAATCAGTCCCCCTACAACTGGAACTGATCTTCCGTCAGTCTCCCTACAACCAGAGCTGATCTTCCATCACAAACATGGCTGCTACTTTTACACAATAAAAAATTTCGACTGGGCCCTAAAAATAAAACTACCTTAAAATAAAAAATAATTAAATGTTGTTTCCTTGATCATTACACTCTTCTTACACACATAAACAAATCAGAAAGAAACATTAAATATTGTTTATAGTTTTCATTAAAAGTGTTTCTTTGCACCGGCCTGATGGCGCAGAGGGTTGAGGCGCTGAACGCCACACCTCAACCTGAGTTCGGGAGTGAGCTTGGGCTGCCAGAGATCAGCCTGGAGGGAGGGCGAGGAGTCAGGATTGAGCAGCCGCGAGGCAGCTGTCCTCTCCAGGGAGGGATGAGAGGTTTTCCTGACTCATGGCTGCCACCTGGTGGAGGACAGGTGGCAGTGCCAGGCCAGGAGGAACCTAGGCACTAGGCTGGGAGGGAAGATGGGACCATCACCTTAGCCATTGGATGCATGCGTGCCTCCACGCACATGCACGACTGTGTGCTGGGGTCCCAGGAACAGGGGAGAAAATACAAATACCATGTCTCCCTCAGTGCCATAAGGCGGGAGGGGTACCAGAAAAGCACCAGGCTAAGTAACAAAAAAAAAAGAAAAAAAGTGTTTCTTTGCTGACAATGAAAACACCTCCTTCTATCTTAATCTGCCTCTCAGTGAAATCTCTTTTGCTTGCTCTGACAGCGATATAATTGAGTCTCTGGCTCTACAAGAGACCTTTATAGTGTATGGGTGGGTGCAATTATGTATGGAATTCAAGCAAATCCTAATGTTGTACCATTGCAATGATGTCAAGAGATTGTTGTACCCTCCTGAATACGTCACTACAATGGTACAACAACATTGAATGTGGTCATGCACTGCTGCCGATGTCTCTCAATACAGCGCCACTGTCCAAACAAACATATTCAAAGGAAAACAGCAGTGAGGCTTAGCAAGTGGGACTCCATGACTCGGACAAACAAATATGTTTATGTGGTACTAAACTGTACCAACGCATCTCCTTCTGCTGGTTTTTGTTTTAAAAAAAAAATTCAGTGGCGGTTATTTACCGTCGAGATGGAGACCTGAACAGGCAGTTTTGGACAGCTGAGAGAGAGGAGGACTGCCTATGATGCACAGTAAGAGCCTGCTATTACTTGCGAAATACTGCTCAAAAAATGCTCCAGTATTGATTACTGATGCCCATACACTATAAAGGACAATGGATGGGCAACAGTAAACAACACCGCTGGGTTAACTTCTCAAGGTTTCATGACAACAGTAAACCTCTCAAGCTTCACTCTCAAGGTTTACTTGGTTGTCATGACAACCTCTTAAAGTGAACACATAGAGGATTGTGTATGAGCAATCATACACAACAAGGCTGTTTTTTGATCAAGAGGTTTCTGTGGTAGCTAGAGACCTCAAGAGCGCAGCTCAAGAGATCTCATTACCATGGAAACCTCAAGATGGAAAAATAGTCTTGTTTGTGTATGATCGACCATATACAATCTTTCTTAGAGTATGGGCAACACTACAATAAAACTAAGTCCTTACTGTGCAGTTTATTTCAGTCACTACTCATTTCTAGGGCCAGCTCTCTCTGCCACGGCCGCTTCCTGTTGTTCGACGGGTTCAAGACCACACATGCGCAAAGACATTCTATGTTGCACTGCACTGGTGATGTAGTTAGTGCAGCATAACAACAACATGACGTAGTCAGTGTAGCACAACAAGCCAATTCGAGTAACCGAATTCTATCGGCAATCGCAATCCACCATACACTATAGCATTGTTGTTCACAGTTGCCCACCCATTGTCCTCTATATTGAGTGTGTGTGTGTGTGTGTGTGTGTGTGTGTGTGTGTGTGTGTGTGTGTGTGTGTGTGTGTGTGTGTGTGTGTGTGTGTAGAGTGTGTTAGGAAAGGAGCATTCTGCCAGTGGAACTGAGCAGAATTTTGGATCCCTGCATTCCACAATAAGCATTCCATGGTAAACATTCCATATGGAATGTGGGGAAAAACAGGAAAAAAAAACAGGTTCAAGAAAGCAGGCAATAATACTTTATAAACAAAGAGAAAAGGTGGGAAATTACAGTTACACAGGCAGAAGCAAACTCAAACTACTCAAATGTTCGGACGTTCAAACGTACTACTGGATGTTCGGGTCGCATATGAAAAAGGGCCTTGGCTCATATGTTTACCCGGTTAATAAAATAAATAAATAAAAAAAAAATACATTAATGAAGTTTTAAAAAGCACATACATTTGATTATACAATGGCAAGAAAGAATCCTGGCTTCTGATTAGTCAATTGGCCATCACAGCCTGGATGTTATCCTGGCATAACATCCCTGCTGATCAACTAGATGATGCTCCCCTTCATTTTTTTTCTTTTTCCACTTGCTTGCATCATCTCTTAAAAGAAATATCTTTAAACACTAAAAAAAATTCTTTCAAATTATTTTTTCTGTATAAAACAATGAGCCATTGTATAATAGGAATAATGCCCTTCAGGGTGGGTGTTATGCTGGGATAACATCCCTTCTTGGGTGTTGGACGCCCTCGGCCAGTGGCCTCGGGCCCAACCACCCAAGGTGGGATGTTATCCCATAATACCCATCCTGTCAGGCATTATTCCTTTAATCATTTATAAGAGTTTTCTGTAAAATTGCCCTCCCTGCCCCACCTCTAAAAAAGCAACCTGGCAGGTTCAGTGTTTTGAACATATTTCCATTAAAATCAGTACTTGTATTGATTTGAAATAAAAGGTAACATTTTTTTCTTAGAAAAATGTGTGCCATACATGGTTTTCATTCTGTTTTGTTTTTAGCTAACCCCCAGGCTACCAGAATATGGACTATTTTTTGTATTCAAATTAAAATGGAAGTATATTTCAATGAAAGGTCCAATTTGTATCTTATAAAATATTTTCTTCTTAATTTCATTAATTTTAAAGAGCTGGTGACACATTCAGGAGAACTTTACCAAAACATAATATATAGGCAGCTTATATTTCCCATTAGTTCTGTATTCTTCCTCCCCATTATTTAGTAGTGAAGTTATTTGCATGAAAACAGGATCTTTGCTCTTGAAGAATTCCTCTATCCCTGCTGCTTTGTCCCTACCTGAAGTCATAGAGCACTGCTTCTGACCTCACTGTTACTCCCATGGCAACAGATTGTGATGTCACAACAGATGATTATGACTTGAAGTAGGGAGCAAGCTATAGACGCAGATGAAATCAAAATGAAATCTAAGGAACAACAATCATATATTTACACACATTTCTTTAGTAATAAATTATGTGGAGGAAAAATATAAAAAATATAGATGGAATGCAAGCAGAATTGTGCCTAATTGTTTTTGTTTTTTTTTTTTTTTTTTTTTTTTTGAGATGTCAGTAGCTCTTTAAGTCAAATATTTAAATGCCATTTTATGAGAGCAATAAGATACTCCAGGGTGTGCTGTTTTGGTAAAACAATCACACTTCTCAGGTGCATATAATGGCGTATGTCTGCACCTCATGCCTAACAATACACCTGAGGCATGCGATTATTATACCATAATGCACATCTTGTCCTGTCTTACTGCTTTCTTATAAAATGAGTAGGGAAAATCCAGCATCCTGATTGGTTAATACACTTGCATTAGATCTGTCTAATACACAGGTGTAAAAAAAGTTCTGCCAACCAGGATACTGGACATCTGTGAAATTCTTGAGCTAATGTGAAGAATGGTAAAAACATTATTGCTGCTATTTATTTAGCCCTTACCAAGACTTTTTAATCTCCATAGGTGCCTAACACTAATTAGTATGCCAGCAAACAGCAAACTATAAAATTACCAAAAACAAGTAGGATTGCTTCTAATAGCTTTACATTCATAAGGTTTTCTTGTGTTTTTGTTGTTTTATTATTACTATTATGAGCTGCACACACATACACACACCGCCTGCCCACCACTGCACTCTCACTCACTCCCATTTCCAGTCAAGCTGCCTGCAACAAGCAAATAAAGTAGAAATCATCATTTTATAATAGACTAAATATGGCATATGTTTCTTCTATGCATCTTCAGCTTCAGAAATAGTGCTCACACTCACACTTCCCTAACACCACATAACTCAAATGCCATCTGTCCACAAAAACTGCTGAATACATACTGCGCTCTTCACTAACCCCCCACCCACCACTCACTCATTCATTCTGAATCATTTCAAAGGCAGAAATTAAGAAGGATTGTAACATATCGGCACCCATAGAAACCAAGGTGATTGGCATTGGCATATGTGGGCATCTGCTATATGCCCACATTCTGCCCGACTCATTCACTCACTCACTGCTTACCAGCTGGTGCTGCTTACAGTCCAGTTCTTCATTTGCTAAATAATAAAGATTTAAAGGAAACCAACACACAGACATGCCACTGTGTATCTAGGGATATGTGTGTAGGGGTGAGGTCCCATTTAAGACTGCAGTACAATCATAAAAAACTACAACTACGGTGGACAAAATAGGACAAATGTTCTATGGCAAAACAAAAAATAGCAGCTTCATACAGGGAGTGGGACAATTTTATCCCAAATTAAGTTAAACATTGTAATGTTTATAAATGTAAACATATTTTTAATTTTTCTGACATATAAAAAAATTCCATTTTATAAGTGCAATAAGACACTCCGGGGATGTGCATTAGACAGGTCAAATGCATGGCCAGGAACTGAAGGCACTTGGCCTATGGCCTCATGACTTACTACATCCCTGGCTGTGTCTTAGGTAAGCAATAATACCCAACAGGTAGGGTTGCCACCTTTGGATGAGATGAAAACCGAATACTAAACCACACCCCCAAACTCCACCCCTAACTCCACCCCTTTTATGACTTATGAGGGCATCGCTTGGACTCTGATTCGCTTGATTTATTCAGAATTGCTGCTGATATTGCATTGTGTACAACTTCTTTAAAGTACATCATGATTATTATTTTTGGTTTGTTTGATTTAGATTTAAATATTTTACATTTCAGTGTGTGTTAACAGTTGGTAGGGTTAGAGATAAGGTTCAGGGGACTTTCTATCTTGTGTACACAGCTTAGCTGACACATCGAGTGACTACAAGGACACCTCTGACAACTGGCTATTTTGGAACAGGTGGCCTTTTCTGGTAAAACTCTTTCAATAAATAAATAAACTACACCAGTAATTGTGGACGAGCTGTAATTACAAATATCATCTGCCATTTTAGGATGTGCTACTGTCCTTACCATTGCTCCTACTCTAAAGCTATTTGTAATGTCACAGAAGTTTTTAAAAGTGGTAGTAACTATTCTATACTGTTAAATACCCTATTGTATTTCCATATCAGTCATACATACCAGATAGCATGATATGTGATATGTAGCGTGGAGGCAGTATAGCACAGTGGTTTAAGGCTCTGAGCTGCAATTCTGGAGACCAGGGTTTGAATCCCACAGCCCAGACTTGCATACTGTGTGACCCTGCACAAATCATTTCTCTCCCTTGTGCTCCCAGGTTGCACCTGTAAACAAGCTTCAGCTTAGTGTCTCTCTTCTGGTAAAAAAAAATAAAATAATGTTTAATAAATTACCTAAATTTGCAGTGCCATCAAATCTAGATTGTGTTCCTTTCTCCTCACCAGCTACTGCTCTCTCTCTTTCTCCCTCTTTTCCTTTTCTCATTTCTGTGGCTTAGCATGACATTAGCTACACTACACTGTGCTGTTCATCTGAGATGCCTGGAATGGTCTTCCTGGAATGTCCAGGTAGTATGAAAATTGACAGCAATAACTACTGAGGAGAGAGAGAGGTGTAGTACTGCTAGAAATTAAATAAAATATTAGATTATTAATTTAACAACCAATGGGGTAACAAATATTAAAATATAGGACAGACCCTAAAAGAAAAAATGGTGAGCATTTAAAGGTATAAAAGTATTCCTTATCACAGCAGTCAAAGCAGTCACAATGCAGCCTAGAAAGGATTAGGTTGATTTGCTGCTAATGGTCTTAATAGCCCTACTTTACACCTCTCAGATTTACTGGTATACAAACAAAGGTTTACATGACATCAGAATTTGTTTTTAATAAGAACATGCAAGTAAAATGGTGAAGGATTTAACATAATCTGTTTTACAAGTATGTGAGCATTCAAAATGACTGAGAAAGCACTACCTCTGAATAAAACTGGATTAGCAGGTAAAGTTTCTGAAACGCATTGTACAGTCCGTACTGGTCAAGAGGCTACCCTAATGTGGTGCCTGTCTGAATGTCCAAGGGTTTCAGAAAAATGAAGGTGTTAATTAAGGTGGTATTGTTTACCCTTCCCACTAATAATCTTCCAATTTGCTGGTGTGAAGTTGGAGGTGACAACTGAGCAGACAGGGACACATTTGGCTCTTTAAGTGCCCTGCACTTGAAGGCACTTCCTGATTAGCATGCACTGCAAGCAAAGCAAGCACACTGAAATGTCAGACACTTGCTTAAGCCAGATGAGAAGAAAATGAAACAGTTAGTGGAGGATCTCACAGGTGCTGCTTGACCCAGCATAAAAACCGAATTTGCAATGGTGAAAACAGGAGGACTGAATCTGGACCTAGAAAACCGAATCATTCGGTCAAAAACCGAGTAGGTGGTAACCTTACCAACAGGGTGGGCAGTATTGGGCACTACCAGACTGCCCAGGGGCATAATGAGGCCCAATGCCACAGGCACAGGGACTTACAGCCCTGGAAGGACTGGTGTTGCCCATACCACCCTCTTCCACCCCCAGAGGGCATTGCTGCATTTAGAAAATGGGCTATCAGCAACATTTTTAATAAAATTCAATAAAAAATTTAAAACAAGTATAATAAATGTTAAAAAAAATAATAAAAGTACATTTTTCTTATAAAGTTGTCCCTCTACTACTATACGTGGCCAGTAGAGGGCACTGCTGTTTAGGAGACGATATTTCAGTACAGATTCATAGCTGCCCCATGGTTCATTGGAGCTGTAGTTTGTATGTGCAGGGGGCGGCTTAGTTTTCGGCTTGTTGGCATGCTCACTGAAGAGAGAAGCAGGACTTTATTTTTAATTTTTTTTTCAAGTTTGGTGATGCTACATTTTTTTTTTTATTTCTCTTTTTTTTTCTCCAGTTCACTTTGGCAGTTTGCTGTGTTAGACCAGACGAACTGTTGTGAGTTTGTTGGTGCAGAGAGTGTGATCATGGAACAACTACATTTGTAAAGAGAGGTGGTTCACTCTTGTTTTAACAAAATAGAAAAAGTACCATATTCACCTAAAACCTGTTCTAGCCTTTACCAGTTTGACAGAGCAGCAGTGGGACCATGAATGAGAGGCCGGATAGACTGGGACTGTAACTGGGGAGACAGGTGCTGAAAGATTGGATGACAGGTGAGCTGCTATGTGTGCTTTTTATTTATTTGGAGGTTGTTGTTTTTTTTTTTTCATAAAAAGAACAAAAAAGATAGGAGAAAAAATAGCATTATCTTTCTTAATGTGGTCCGAGTCATGTCCCACTGTACAGTAACGATGAGCACCCGACCGACATGCTAGTGCTACAGCTTCCCTGAAATAATAAAAAACATTTTTTACGTTCATTTTCAAATTTAAAGTTGCTTGTGTCTGTGTTTTAAAAGTGACATTTCATTGAAACACTCAGTTTATAGAAGGTGGGGCTCTGCTCACTCACTAAGTGAGCTAAAAAATTGTGACATTTTCAAATTTGTGCCCACTGCCCAGTGGGGCACTTTCAGCCAATGAGGAAGCAGAGCGGGCATAAGGATACTTGAGTGGTTGAAGGGGCACTTCGGCTGGTACCTTTTATTTCTTGGGCATCTATTAAAAATTAATGCACCCACCTGGTAAAGGTACCAGCCAATCAGATCACAGGAAATAAAAAGTTAATTTTCTAAAAATGTTTAATGCACACTCCGTTATGTCTTACTGCTTACTTGCTATAGCACTGGTTGTCTATCAAAGGGCTGCAGTGAGCATCAGCTTGTTTGATCACTGGCAGCCCAACAGAGGGCCATAATGAGCATCACACTGTTTGATAACATCAAAGCAGGGACCATTTTGTTACTGACAGTCCAACTGAAGGACCTAGTGATCATCAATGTGTTTGAGCAGTGACATCTCAACAGAAGACCATCGTGACCATTGACTGACTTCACCAGCAACAACCCAACAGAGTGCATTAATGAATACCAGCTGGCTTCAACATTCATAGACCAACACAGGAACACAGACATTTAGTTGGCAAAGACATGTGGTAACACAGTTATTCTCACTGAGCCACACAGCCCACTGCAGACCATTGTATGTGGCAGCCATTACAGTCAGACGTAGCATACCAAAGAGACAGTTTGGGAAGAAGATCACTATATAGCAGGAGGCTTCGTAACGTGCCATAAACTGTAAATTTGTTCAACAACTGACTATAATTGTTGCCTTCACCAATGTGTCACTGTCTGTTTTATGCACTATGGTTCTAAAACCCTACTATGTTTTAGCAACTCATGCACTCTAAACTAAAACTTGTAACTAAATACCAAATGCATAGTCCAGCCTGTAACATTTTCTGGACCTGATTGTTTCACCCTTTACTGCACTCATTCTGTACCTGTTGTATTGCACCATCGCCTATGCTCCAATTGTATTGCATGTATGTAACTCCCAGGTCACATCTGGAAACGAGTGGATCCCGCTCAGTATGCTTATCTGGTAAATCTCTTAAATAAATAAATAAATAAAATATAGGATGCATACATGTTAGAAAACAGCTTACTTCCAAATTGTCTTGTTTCTTTAAATCTCTAAAACCACACACATACACTTTAAAGCTTTAAACCAAATGCAAACTACCATGGGTATTCAGATCCTTGTCTTTCGAGCATGTAGCTTGTTTCTCCAATGAAATGCATACACATGTGTGAAAAGTATATCACAGGGCCCACACAGAAGCGTTAAAATGTAATAGTTGCATTAATCGCTGTGCCAGCTTGCAGCACCCTATAACAATCACTGTCTCTCATTTTTGTATGCTGCCCTACTGATCATGGTTCATATCCTAACATAGACGCATACATTTTGCTACAAACATGTTTTCACTTTAAAGGGGACAGGAAATGTGTGCTAATTGGCAGTAGTTAGTAATGTTCCTGTTTACAGAAACAAAATTCACACCTCCAAATGATCCAGACGTAACCGCAACTGAATAAACACCGATGTAAAATCTGTGATTTTAATTTATTCATTTTTATGGACAACATTCTGCACAGTTCTGTCATGGGAACTAGCAATTTAGAGTTTTTACTATAGTATGTAATGGTGTTGTACAGAATTCTGAGCATGAGCTGTTAACCTATCAGAATCATATGTAGCATTCTGTACACAAATACAGTTAAAACTCCAGATCAATGATTCCATGAAGAGAACTATAACAGAATGCTGCCCATAAAAACAAAACAATGCAAAATACAGTTTTTCACATCACTTTTTATTCAGGTAAATTTAAACCAGGATCACTTAGGGGTATAAATATAATTTCAGAAAATAGGAACATTATTAGCAGCTGTCAATTAGAAATCATTTCTCGTCCTCTTTAAATTTTACTTGAGTAGAGAAACATGGTGTGTGGAGTTAGAATCATAAAAAAGATACTAGAAGGGAATTAGTTATGAGAAACAAACGAAACATCAGAAAGTGCTTGTGCTGACATACAATAATCATGATGTGTCTGGTTATACCGGCCTGCTGGCACAGCGGCAAAGCATCTGCTTGTGACTCTGATGTCCCGAATTTAGGAATGGACTCAAGAGTTGGAAGGTCATCCAGGGGTAGAAGGATTGAGCTTCCATGGAATGGCTCTCCTTCTCTGGGGGGGGGGAGCCGAGTGTCTGTCGCAATATGGACCACTGGCGGAGGCCAGGGGCTCCGTTGCGACCTGCGCCTGGAGTAGGGGGGGCAGGACAGATGTCGGTTCATCCAACAGATGTTATTGTATGTCCCACCTCCTGGGGAGGACAGCGTTCAAGAATGGTCCCACCAACGACGGATGACGCCCCACACCAGACCACGAACCGTCAACTGGACTCCCACTCCCGTCCCTGACTTAGAGTCCACTGGTCTCTACCAGTGGCCGGAGCTCAGGGAGCTGGGAAGTCTTGGGGGTGTGTGACAGGGTGCAGTGTGTGGCCAATGGGGCCTGGTGGCGGATCACAAAAAAAAATGCATCTGGTTGTAGAAACCAGCTCCCTGTGTTGGGGAGGGGGGGAAGCTGAATAGGAAATGGTCCAACTGCATTCTGCAGACCGTGGTGCCTATTAAGACCACACCACAGATGCCTAAGTAGTTCTCTTTTTTATACTTTCTTTTTATCAAGTTTATATAAAGTGCATTATATTGCTTTTGTAATACATATATCAGTCCACACATAAAGGAGGTGGGATAATGCCTTTCATTACAAGGAAAATATAAATATACTGTATGTTTCTGACTTTACTGTCTATGGATTATTCTTCTGCCCATTAATTTGTATAGCCAGAACATTATACTACTGTTTATCAAGTGTAAGCCCCACCCCCCCAAGACTTAAAGGGCTCATGTGCCCCAGTGCTGCCTCTCTCTTTCCTCCACAGCTGACACAGGTAGCCAGGCATCTTCACCCTCCAGCCCTCTTATGTCCTGGATTGCTATGGGTGGAACCAGCAGGGCAATGCAGCATTTCCTCCCAGGAGCCCAGGTGGGAGTCATGCCTGGTTCCTTTGCAGTCACAGCTGGAGCCACCCATCAGGTCCTTTGTCCCCAGCCCCAGGACTGGCATCAGGGTCAGGACCAGGATAAAAGTCATTATGTCAGAGTGCATCTCACCAAGTGTCCCTGGCCTCAGTGAAACAGCGGGGTTGGGGAAAAGAAACAAACCGCCACCTTTGGCGGAGCAAGCACAGCATGTCTCAAAGGAGCAGGAGCTTCCTTTACATGATGGGCTGGCTGACTAGAACCACACAACCACCTGACTCTGTATTCAGCTGCAATGCCCTAAAAAATAAAAGAAGTCCTTGTCCCAGGGCAAGCAGCAGGGCCAGGATATACATAAAGTATCCCCAGGGGTTTAAAATGAAAGCAGCAGAAGCTGCAATGGCAGGAGACTGCTCCACAAAATAATATATAAAACAACCTGATGACACCCATGTAGTTCCAAGCCTCTGGCTCCACAAAGACTGCTAGAAAATGGATCAGAGGTCACAGGTCTCCAGCCTCAGAATTTGGGCTCATCATTTGCTTATAAAACTGCAGGCTCTGCATGCATGCTTTGCATGGCCAGGCTGACATTCCAGAGCCCAGCAAGCCTGAGGATAGTTAGACCAATAGGGCATCAAATTCAGTTAAATATAAAAGGGGGCTGGAGTGAACAAGCTAGGCTCAGTCTGCATGTCAGTGAGGCAGAGGAAGCTGTGTGCTTATGATTCATTTGCCTCAAGCAAAGAAAGCAGTTTATCTTAAACTGAGAAGTAAAGACTAAGTGTGGAGTTGGGTTTTCTGCCTTACAGTGACTGTTTCCTCAGGGGAGAAAAGTCCATAAAGAAGATTCGGACTGAACAGGCCATCACCTGTGAATGGGTTCCCGAACCTCCTGTCCTTGCAGCTGACTGTCCAGTTTGAGACTGGTGACAGAGACCAGACCAGCTTCAGGGACATCTGCCCTATATCCAGAAGCATCCAGCATCTCACCTCCTCAGCTAATCCATCCACTGAAAGTGCTCTAGAATTCTACAAAACCATAACTACAAGGTTCTTGGCCCTGCAACTGGGAAATCGCCCATGTAATTGGGACATAGGGAAAAAGCCATAGCTGGACTGTATAACAACTGTTAAGACCAGGCAGAAGATCTGAGGGGGCCACCTGGCCACCCACACCTGGAATGCAAATAGTGGCCCCATTCTAAAGGAAACGTTGTTTGTTCTACTTAAATTATGTTGCAACTGTTTGCCTTTCGAGTTAAGTTCACCTCTGTTTCATCCACCCTACTAGCAGCAACTGTGTCCCCAGTGAGGTACCCACTGCAACTGAGAGTGCTCTTGATTACATCACTCTAATGCCAGAGGATGTGTATCAACTACAGAATACTTAACAAGAAGACAGTGCCAGATCAATACAATGTACCCTGTGTATAAGATGCCCTGACAAGTCTCACAGGAAGCAAATGATTTTCCATGTTAGACTTCCATAATGGTTATTACCACATCCATACGGCAAAAGGGAATAAGGAAAAAACAGCACAGTAGTCAATGTTCTGCAATAATATGTCAACCACTATGGCATCCCGCAGACAGTACAGTCAGACTAAAGGCATGACTTTGATGCCTGACTAGTAAAAGAATTTTGGGCCTCTCATGGGATAAGGAAGTCAAGATCCATGCCATACCATCCCCAGGGAGACCCTCAGCCAGAACACTTCAACAGGACCCTGTTGTTTGTTTGTTTATTTGCTTAACGAGTTAGCACTCTAGAACAAAAGTTCTGTTTACAGGTGACTCACAAATAACATAATCAAAACATAGATACAATTAAATACAAAATGAGAAAACAAAAATATTAATACCAACGTATACATCATCGATCAAAGCAATCACATTTAACAATTCCTACAAAATAATCTAGTAACAGTCTTTTAAAGGAGACAACATTTGACTGTTCACACACACCAGCTGGGAGATTATTCCAGATAAATGGACCAAGATATATAAAAGCCCTCTGACCACTAACAGTCCTCATCAAGGGTAACTTCAAAAATTTGTTATCAATCCTATTTCTTGAAAAGAAACCTGAATTATAAGATTGTAGATGACTATACAAACTTAAGGGTCCACCAGATTTCAAAGTTTTAAACATAAATTTTGCCATCTGAAATCGAAAGCTTAAATGAACTGGCAACCACCGCACTGAGTTCAAAACTACACAGTGATATGTTGAATGGAGGAACATTAAGGCAAATTTTCCAATCAATTGAAGAAGTGCAGATTTTTTTGCCATTATAACTGAGCCACAATCAGTAATCAAGGTGGCGTAATTTATAATATGAGCCAAACACTCTTTAGATATTGCCATTCTGGTTTTAGCAGTTAAGAAAGCATGTAATCTACACAATAGTGAAATTCTAGAATGAATTGTTTGAAGTAATATTATTAAAATGACTATTAAAACTTAAATTGGAATCTAAAGTAACACCAAAATGACGAAAACTAATAACCTGTTCAAAGTGAAATCCATCAAGAGCAGTAACATTCAAACTTTGTTCCTTACCTTTTACCTTAATTCTGGTCCCAAACAACATAGTCTTGGTCTTTGTTTTATTTAAGACCAACCTATTTGCTTCAAGCCACCTTTGTATGGCACACATCTCTGCAGATAATGTACTACCCAACTCATCAATAGGAGTACCATGTAAATAAATAGTCACATCATCTGCATATAATGTAAACTTAGCCTTATGTATTATTGCGCTCACTTTATCAAAAAATAATGAAAATAGCACAGGGCCAAGTATGGAGACCTGCAGGACTCCACACTTGACCAACACTATGTCAGAAATGACCCCTGCATATTTCACTCTCTGATACATATCTACCAGATAATTACGAAACCACAAAAGGGCAGAAGAACCTACCCCCAAGGAGTCAAGGGAAGAGACCAGCAAATCATGATCAACAAGATCAAACACCTTGGTCAAGTCCACGAATGTGGCCCCGATAAGGCAACCCCCCCATACCCTCCAGGACTGTGCCTGTGAACTCGACCAAGGCTGTTTCCATTCCTCGTCCCCTCCTAAATTCATGTTGAGGTTGAGACAAAAGTCCATTCTGTTCACTAAATGCCATAACCTGATTACAGACAGTTTTTTCCTGAACCTTGGCCAAAGTAGCTAATAATGAAATGGGTCTATAATTCTTAAACGAAGAAACTGAACCAGATTTATATATAGGGACTGCCAATGATTGTTTCCAAATGTCAGGAACCATACCTATAACAAAGGACAAATTAAATATAAAACTGATTGGATAAGCCAATTAGTTCACTGCTTCCTTAATCAGATTGGGAAAAAACCATAAGCTCCCCCAGAACTATCTTGCTTTATTTCCCCCAGTAATTTTCTAACTTCTTTTACTGTAGTAAGTTTTAAATAGAATTTTGGACCTTCATTAGATTCAATAAACATATCACTAACTGAAGGAGCAGTACCTTCAATTTGATATTTCTCCAAATTGGTAAACTGCTTATTAAATTCATCAGCAATAGTCTGGGGACAAAGGATTTTTTCATTTCCCATATCCATAGCAGCTTCAGAACAGGAGCTAGGTTTAACTATACCATTAATTGTCTTCCAAAATGTATAAATATTAAGAAGACCTTTTGTTTGTTTCTGCTTCAAATAATCAATTTTTGCTTTCTTACCCTGAAATTTACATTTATTTCTAAGATGATGATATGGTTGAAAATTCTGCACTGTACCATCCAGCCTGTATTTGTTCCATAATTTATCCTGAGATCTTAATAATTTCAATATAGAGGGAGTTATCTAAGTTGAATGTTTCCCACTTATTCTATGTTTTTGGAAGGGGCAAACAAATCCAAAACTACAGTAAACTCAGAAATGAAATAATCCAGTGCACAATTAACATCTGGTATGCTATGTAAAAATGACCAATCAATATATTTTAAATGTGTCCAGAAACCAAAGATATCAAAATAAAAACAAAATAAAAAAACTCCTAGCACACTTAATCACAGGTTTAGGTTTGATCTCCCCCTAGTGCTTCCAAACACAAAATACAGGGTGATGGTCACTCAAAGAATCTGCAGTTATACCACATTTAAGAATACTGTTACATTGTTTGCCAAAATCCAGTCTAATACTGTATGTTTAAGGGACTTTTGATTTAATCCAGTTGGTAATGTAATTATTTGCTGTAAATTAGTAGGAATCAAAACGTTGTTTAATTTGACTATATCTATTCCACTCCAATTTAAAGTCACCTAAACAATGTGTTCACTAGCAGATTTAACATCAAGATGTTCTACAAACTCCTGTAGTCCCACAAAATTAACCTTTTAGGAGGGATATAAATACAGCTAACACAACTTCTTAACAGACCCAATTATCAATTGAACAGTCAAGTTCTCACAAAATGTAATAGCCTCAGTCATAACTTCCTTCTGTTCAACAACCAATTCAGATTTTATATAAAACATTACTCCCTCCATTCCTAATAAGCGATCACTATGAAATATTCTATATCCCTGAACCAATATCTCAGCATTAGTTATTTTAGAACTCAACCATGTTTCACTTAGTGCTGGTATATGTGGGTCATATAAACGGATCCAAGTCTCAACCTCATGAAATTTGCGTAACAAACTCTGAATATTACAATACATTAATCTTAATTCTTTGTTATTAAAACGGAAATAATTTCCATTTGCCATATCATTCCCAATTGGCCCTGGATTCTCCTCAATATCACCTGCACAAACTAATAATAACCAATTAATATTATTGAAACCTAAATGAAATGGTCTCAATATACTTAACAGTTTAACTTTTCTACAACAAGTTTCTATGTTATGACTTAAACAATTACCATTGAGTCCCACCTGTTGACAATATGTAAGACTGTAGTTGTATGCTGTACCGATTGAAGCCTGTGCACACAATCATTTCTATTTTCAGACTCACTAATTTGTGCAACCACCATAGCCACGCACAGCACAGTAACACTAACCCTGCCCAAACTCCAAGGTTAGCCATAGTTTCTATACTTCTATATAAGGAACGATATGTTATAAAGCACAGATTCACAGCCCAGTCTGTATCCGGTCTGACTCTGATCAGACTCCGATGTAAACACTTTGCCTCTGCACTTAACCACTGCTGCTTAACGCTGCCACGTACTGAAATGGGGAGAGTTTCAAACTAACAGTCTCCTCCTTCCCCTGAAGCTGCCATGAACAGGGAATTAGGAAGGAATTAGCCCCAGCTGTTTTAAATGCAAGCAGTGTGGTTACGTATAGATGACTTCAATTACTAGGCAACAGGACCTCAGACAGTGTTAGTAAGCTTACTCATTATGCATGCAGTTACCAAGTAACTTTATGAATAAAAGTCTGTCCAAAAGGATATTGCATGCAATTCAATTAAAAGTCAAAAGTCATTCACTTTGACACAGTACCTCATCAGAAAAATGCCATTCAGTGGCACATATTTTGAAACAGAACACACAATTCAAGCAGCATGTTGTTCACTTATCCAGTCTAAGTAAACAGGGGCTCTTTAGGTATTATTCAACTCAGGAGCTGTGTTCAACCTGGAGATATCAATTCAGGCAGTGCAAACCGACCAATAGAGCCTGCCACACTCCAGTCAGACTCCGATGTAAACACTTTGCCTCTGCACTTAGCCACTGCTGCATAATGGTGCCACATACTGTTGGACATGTTAGATGCCCTGGCACCAGAGCAGAAAGCCAAAAGGGGCCAAGTGAGTTCCCTGGTGCATGCCTATAATTGCACTTGAAATTACACCACTCTTCAATCACCTTTCTACCTGATGTTCAGTACAGAAACTCATCTGCCAGTTCATCTGTGTTTCAAAGTTTCAGCTGACGGGTCCTTGGAGGACACATACCTAGAGTACACCTGACACTTGCGCTGACAGCCACAGAATGCCTATAAGCTTGCCTGTGAGGCTGCCACAAAAAACAACTTTGCCAGTAAGAACTGGTATGACAAGATAGTCTGCTACCAAGTGCTACAAACTGGAGACTGAATGCTACTGTGGTATCTGGGCCTCAAATGCAAACATAAGATAGAGAACCGATGATCTCGTAAGCCCTACATAATTATGGAACAGCTGCCTGATCTTGCTGTGTACAAAATCTGACGGGAAAATGGAGGAGGCCTGGAAAAGTCCACACACAGGAATCACCTGCTGCTCACTGGTGAAATTGTGCCAGACATACTGTAGCACCAGAAAATAAACCATCCATAGCCAACAGGCCAAGGAATCAAAGTTGTCCACTGATACAGAGTACTGTGCCCAAACCCACTGAACCTCCTGTAACTGATCCTGTACCTAGGCCAGAACCAACTGAAGAAAGTTCCGAGGAAAGTGGTAATGATATGGCACCTTACTCCATGATGCTTGAAAGACTTCGGGACAAGCCATTGACCATAATGGAAGGGAAAGGCTCTGACTCACCACTTGCCTTATCCCCCCATGGAGTATTCTAGCACTGAACTTTCCTTCTCTTTGAATCCTGATGCAGCACCCTTTCTACGAGTAAAGTTGTTTGTTCTATTTCAATTGTGTTGCAGCTGTTTGCCTTTTGAGATAAGCGTGCCTCCATTTCATCAGTCCTGCTAGCAGAAACTGCATCCCCAGTGAGGTACCCACTGCAACTGACAGCACTCTCACCCATGACCTGTGGGGCAATTTAAGGTGGGTGCACCAAGGATTAGTAGGACTGCAGGGGACAGTAGAAGAATTGAACTGCTTCCCCTTTTACTTCTAATTTTCCATTCTGCTCTCTTGTTCTTCCCTTACTTTCCATTTTTAATAAATAATTGTTGGACTTGCATTTCATTGTTTAGGGGGTCATTACTACTTCTGTGTCATATGTTGTGACAGCCCATCTGTGGGCTTCCCAAGCTGCTCCTGTGGCCCTGGCTCTCTCCGAGCAGGCCACAGCTAACAGACCACCCGTCTGACCCCGGGACAAATTCAGACAGCCCATCTTCGGGCTTTCCAAGCTGCTTCTGTGGCCCTGGCTCTCTCCAAGCAGGCCAAAACGTGATGAACCCCAGTAAAAGTACACTTTTGGATGTGTTAATGGTGAGCAAACCTCATCTCTTCTCCCATGCTGATGTCTTCTTCTCAGACGCCAGCAACCATTGTTTTATTGCGGAAGTAAGATCCACCAACAACCCAGCACCCATCAGCAATTTCTCTATGAAGAGATCCAGGCGCAACTTCAATGATCTGCTAGGCCACTCCCCCAGGAAGTTCACTCCCGACCAAGATTACCTCTGGCAACTCGACTATAACCGAAAAGATGGATATACTTGACGCATTCAATAACCATTTTGCTACCGCAGGCATGGCATTTGATAACTCCCCTGTAAACATACATCGCTCCCAGACTGCCAGCCAACTGCCTGAAACTCCGATAGCTTCGCCGCCTTTCTCGCTTCAACTTGCCTCACTGAAAGAGGTAGAGGACCTCTTGCTTCAGTTGGATACTAGAAAAAGTGCTGGGGCCGACACCCTTGACACTTACTTCCTAAAAATTGCCTACCACATACTAGCAATACCCGTCACCCACCTTTTTTAACTTATCCCTGTCTCAGGGCACCTTACCACCTATATGGAAGACAGCACATGTCATACCACTGTTCAAATCAGGCGACCCTGGCGATCTCAATAATTACAGGCCAATTTCTCTCCTTCCGGTCCTGTCCAAGCTCCTAGAGAAAATTGTAAATGCACAGCTGAGGACTCACCTTGAGTCTAGGGAACTGTTAAACCCTATGCAGTCCGGATTCAGAGCTAAACATAGCACTATCTCAGCCCTCACCAAAGTTACTAATGACTGGCAGCGTAATCTTGAGAGCAAAAACTTTATTTGTGCTGTTTTCCTTGATCTAAGCAAGGCTTTCAACACCGTCGACCATAGTCTGCTCCTCTCCTCCCTTCAAACCATAGGTGTGGACCCCTCCTCTCTGCGCTGGTTTACTGACTATCTTACAGGGCACCTTCAACAAGTTAAAGCGAAGAAGGCCTGTCCCCTTTAAAAACTCTGCAAAGAGGGGTACCTCAAGGTTCTATATTAGGGCCCTTACTTTTTGCAATCTACATTAATAACATCGACTACTGTATAAAGAAGCCAACATCCATCTGTTTGCAGATGATACAGCTCTCTACGTGAGTCGCCCAACACCTGAAGCTGCCTGCAATGACCTACAGTCAGAATTCAACCTTTTGCAAAGCCAGCTCCTCCAAAAAAAGCTACTCCTTAACGCCAAAAAAACTAAAGCGATGGTCCTCTCTCCTGTTATCCGTACAGCTAACCCTGTGTCCAGTGGGACAGTTCCCCAAATTACCACAGTTCTAGGTGAAAAACTAGAATTTGTTACAAAATTCAAGTATCTGGGAGTTTGGATAGACCAAAGACTCTCCTTCATTGAACATATCGAGGACTTGCTAAAACAACTTTGGCAAAGGCTTGGCCTGTTTTTTAGAATCAACCAATTTCTCACCAGAGATGCCAAGAAACAACTGGTCCAGTCCATTTTCCTATCATTGGTTGATTATGCTGATTTCTTCTATAGCCAATGCCCCAACTCTTACATGGCTAAACTGGACACACTCTACCATTGAGCAATGAGGTTTATAACGGGGCTTCCCTTCGACACGCATCACTGCACCCTATATGCGGCAGTGGGGGAGACATCACTAAAGTTCAGGCGCCACAGAAACGCCGCTTTCTGGACCTATAGAGCCATCTCTAATAAGCTGCCTTACTATATCTCCTACTGTCTTCCCCTGAGTATAATTGGGAAAAACGCGTTAAGAAATTACTCAGTTATTACACTTAAAGTACCCAAAGCAAAATCCCTCTTCGGCAGGGCAGCCGTAAGCTTCGTGCTACCTACCTTATGGAACGATCTACAAAAAACCCTCAAATTAAGCACTCTAATCGGTATAAATGCCTTCAAGACACTTTATTTCCATACAATCGGAGAAGTATGTAACTGCTTCACCCACTCAGACCCAGTACCGGTGTCTGCACTGGTATATAGCCATGCCTAGACCCAGTTTTAAGTACTGACCCCCCGGCTTGCTCCTCACAAGCCTAATTGTTCTCTCTCTTATCCCCCTGTCTTATCAACACTAGGCCCATCCATCCCCTTATCCTTCCTTTCCCATCCTCGGATAGGAGCTCACTACCCCTGGGTTGTGACATCCTACCATGTTCTGTACTTTATAGCATTCAATCCTGGGGCTCACACATACTCCTTTTCTCCATCTACCTTCTCTACATCCTGTTTTACCAACTCCTTTCTGTGTCCCATGCCCTCCTAGCCTTTCTCCCCCACCTCCTTCCCTCCCCCCCCCACCTTCGCCTCTACCTGGTGTATATTTATTTACTTTTTTTCTTCCATTACTTCCTCCTGCAACCTTAGATAACCTGCTTTATCTTCCTATAGACACTTCTATGTATATAAATACCCTGTAATCTGTACAATATCTGTATAATTCTATGTACATGTGAACTTCTTTTTCTTCCTTGCTGTAAACAGTATTATCTGTATTGCCTTGTAAATACCTGTGTTGACCTGTATATACAATTGTTCATGCTCCACCCAGGTCCATCTTGCAAATGAGCTTCTGCTCGACGATGAACGCCTGGTTAAATAAAGACTTGATTGATTGATTGATGTTCTGGGGAGGGCTATGTGGGCAAGGGTATTGTTCTTTTTCCTGTGGGGTTATAGTGTGCAACGTCCAGGTGCCCAGTATTGCCACCTCAGGTGGAGGCACCACACCACTGTTACATCAGAGTGCCCACTGTAGCATAGTTACTGCAAACCCAGGCCAGCCTCCTCAGTGTATGCATAAAGGTGGACCATGAGGGTTCTGGGCAGTCGCTACACAAGTAATATTGAAAACCCCTGTAAAGCAAGTTTCTTTAGTCTCCTCAGCAAAATGATATCCCCAAGAAAATGATATCAAGAAACAAATAAATAAAAGAATCAATAGCAACTGGGGAAAAAAGTATTTTAATGTTAAGTCATCCTGCAGTTCCAAAGTTCATGCCTTCAGGGGTTCATAGCTTCTGCAACATCTGCAAGATACAGTAAAACTTTACCAGAGGAGGTAGGAGACATTTTAAACTCTCCTTCAACTTCTTGTGCATAATTTGCTCTTAAATAACCTGCAACCTGATCAGTCTTTAATTTTTTTCCCTTTTTACAACTATTGCGTTTGCAGGTCCTGGCAATTTAACTGGGCCCCAGACTCTAGCACATCTTGGCGGTAAGCCAAGAATCTGTAGTGTCTTTGCTGAGTTTGGTACCAGTAGTTGCGGTAGAGATAAAAGAGCTGTTTTTTTTTTTCATTCAGGAGCACCCCTTTCAGCCTTGCAAATTTAAATACTAACTCAAGATTGTTTTCAAAGGTAAAAGTAGATAAGAGAGTAGAATTTGCTGTACACTGTTGTGGTTCAGGGCTTCCCTTTCAAACTCTAGTAAAATTTTTTTTATGTTTGCTTGCACGCATGTGCAAGAAACATAGTGCCATCATCCGAGTTTTCGGAGGTGTGTCAGCACTCTGCCAATTCAGTCAGTGTGTTTGCAGGCACGGCCGCAGTTCTCCAATGCCTGCTGGAGCTGTCTATGACAGCTCCAAAATGCAGTGGCATACAGTTGAAAGGGGAGCTATGCTTCAGTGAGCAGCGATCGATATCGCCTGCTCATGCATGCCCCCACACACACACACACACACACACACACACACATATGCTGTGTGCTGCACTCCACGCACACACTGTATAGCCGATGGGGTGCCTAACTTCGGCTGTGCCGCGCCCCGGAAACACAGGTCCATATACCATGCTGGGTGCCCACCCCGCATAGCTACACTCAGATAGCCGACGGGGTGCCCAACTCTGCCGGCTCCACTGTCTCCCTCAGTACAGGGGTGCCACGCTGGGAGCCCACCCCAGCATGACAACAAATACTTTTGGCTGGACGGAGTGCCCAGTTCCTGTGGGCCCATGCCCCCAACCAGCCATCCTTCTGCCATGCTGGGAGCCCACCCCAGCGTGGCAAATGTCCCGCCATCGTCATTAAAAAGAAAAACCTGAAAATCAAAACGGTCCCTTGCTGTGTCTGCACCCACCCACCGCGCACTTCACCCCATACTTACCTCCGACTCCAGCGCGACACCGGTGGACCGGGAACACGCCTGCACTCTTCAAAGCCAACCGCGAACTGAGGAAATGCCGGTAAGCTGTATAATGATAGGGTTTTTTCAACTTTTTTGCATATCTCAGGCATTTTGGGGAATTTAGGGCCCAAATTTTCAACATGGGGTTTTTGGGACCCCTCCTCATGAATTATTGCACTGTCATGGCGTTATTCAGGCCCGAAGGGTGATTTCGCAGTCACTGCGCGAAATCACCTTTCAGGACCGAGTAATAAAACAACACTGCCACTGTTCATAAGGTGGGCTCTCAAAAAGCCTATGTTGAAATTTTGGTGGAAAAATTCCTAAAAATGACTGTTTTACGAGCGCGCGTTGCGCAGTTCCTACACACGCCCGTAAGTTCACAAATTTTCAATATTTTCACTCCAGATTTTCAACATTGCCATTTTACCACACCTCCTTATGAGCAGTATAGCTGTCATTTTTCACATCTTGCCCAAAATGTGTTTCCGCCCATGTAGCGCACAATGGCGCAGTCGGTATGCGAAATCAATGTATGGGACACATTAAGAAAATCACAGTGACACTGTTCATGAGCAGAGGTCTTAAAATGGATATGTTGAAAATTTGGTGAAAAAATTCCTAAAAATGACTGTTTTACGAGCGTGCGTTGTGCAGTTCCTACGCACACTTACAAGTTTGCGAATTTTCTATATTTTCATTCCAGATTTTCCACATTGCCATTTTATTACACTTCCTTATGAACAGTACAGCTGCCATTTTTCACATGTCGCCCAAAATTTGTTTCCGCACATGTAGCGCACAATGGTGCAGTCAGTGTGCAAAAGCAATGTTTGGGACAGAATAGGAAAATCACAGTTACACTGTTCATGAGCAGAGGTCTTAAAATGGCTATGTTGAAAATTTGGTGACAAAAGTCCATAAAATGACTGTGGTACGAGTCAACATTGCGCAGTTTCCATGCACCCTCGTAAGTTCATGACTTTATAATATTTTCAGTCCAGATTTTCACCAGTTGCATTTTTTCACACTTCCTTATGAACAGTACAGCTGTCATTTTTCACATCCTGTTCGGAATGTGCTTTGCACCTGTGGTGCTAAATGTCAGAAGTCGCCAGCATAAGCAGCTGCCATCAAGCTGATATTGCCACAGTTCATGAGGTGGGGTCTCAAAAACACATGTTAAAATTTGGAGGAAAATACCAACGAATGCCTGAGCTGTTAGGGTTTCCAACCATAACGCCCACCCTGTAGAGAATGACAGGCATCAGGGGTGTGACTTGGGATTCTTGCCTGTAATGCTCATATCATTCCACACCCTGCAACCAGTGAGAGGCATCAAGGTATGCCTTGGACTCTTCAGCCCCAAAGTTCACCCCATTCTCCTATATCGCACCCATCTCACCATATTTCCTGATGGAATGGGGTGCGCATAAGGGCCAAAGACCCCAAGGCACACCGTGACACTTGTCAGTGTCTGCAGGGTGGGTGTGGTGAAATGGCGTGGCCGTTATGCCTGACGACCCAAAGGCACACCCCAATGCCTGTCACTCTCTGCAGGGTGGTGGTGGGGTTGACCTCAGTTTAATATTTCACTGTCATTCCTATTATGCAGCTCTGTAACTTCTGCACTACCAATGCCAATGCCAGCAAGCAAACATTCGGCATTGACAAATGCTTGTTATTAATGGCTTGAAACGCTTGCTTTAGTAAGGAGGGGAGAATCATCAGGAAGAAAACTCAATTCAAATTTCTTTAACCAGTTCTCTGGTGGATGGGCAATCTTTATCCCAGATATTCTTAATGGTAACACTAATTAACACAAAATACACAAAGAATACTCATTATGGCATAAGGTGCTAGAAGCTATGATTTGGTACCTAAAAAGGGCCTGGAAAAGCTATGGATTGCCCACTTTGAACATGCAAGGTACTCTGGCATTTATAGAATTAGACGTGTATCCCCACTGAATCAGATCCTGATCTACTTGCATATCTATGTGCCATGCTGTGTCAGGGCTGGCACTGGAGCATCGATGTGCATATAAGACTGAATCATTATACCACCCAGTCCCAGAGGTCTGCAGTAATGCTGGCAGACCTAGCACATAAGTCCTCAGCAGGCCGCTCTGATCTGACTTGAGACCCAATTACCCCAGTCTACAGCTGTTCCGCAGCCATCTGAGCTGTTGAGGCAGGACAATTAATTGGGAATTACAGGGCTTTTAAGATTTGTTGATTTCACCCTTTCAGCCTTCTTGAAGTGGTCATGGCTGCTTGATAGGGACTCTGGGAGTCATTCTGAAGCCAGCTGGGCTCCCCCCAACATTAACTGTGAACACTAGAGAGCTGCCACTCCAGGAGGAACGGTCAATCAGGAGTAGCAGTTGCCAATAGGTGGTGGGAAAATCAAGACTTGTTTTTAAGCCCTCCAGTCAAGCAGTCCTCAGTGTAGCAGTCCTCCGTGTAAGGGCCGCAGCATAAGAATATCCTCCTGTGGGTGTCACTTTGTGACAGCAGTGTGGCTGCACATTATGCTGCCTCACTGGCCCCAGGCATACACTGTGCTGGTTTCTGTTGCTGAGTGTCTCTGTTGACTTCCTCATCTCGGCTAACCTAGCCCCCAGGCTTGTACTGATCCCTCCCTTTTGTTATCCCTGTCCTGCAAGAGGTTACTCAGCTGTGTTGCTATGGTCGTTTGTTGTATTCCGGTCAAATTGTTCTGCTATTGCTACTGCAGTGCTGCTATAACCTAGTGCTGTTTCTATGTAGGATCAGTCCTGTGGCAGTTAAGTTGTTTCACCCTAGCCTATTTAGCTGCTACTGCTGCTCGTGTAATTGGGCCTGTGTTTACTGACAGCATTGTACCCTTACTAAACTGCTGATTCAATTCGTAGTGCAATTATACACTGTGTTATTTTGGATTACTGCTCTTCTATACTGCCATAGTTTCAGTCTTGAATGCATCATTGCTAATTTCCTGTGTGGCTCATTCTGCTCCTGTTTACTGTGATCCTTATAACACTTACCTTCTTCTCCCTTTTTGTTCTCTTCTCCTGTCTATCCCTGTTGGCTGCCCATGATCTCCTGATTCATTCTCATCATTCCGCCATCCCTGCCCCTAACCTATCCTCTTTCTCATTCTCCCCTCTGTCCAACAGCCGAAGGCTTCCTGGCTGCTCATTTCTCCAGGCTACATGGTTTCACCCTTTGGTGTCTCTACACTCCTAACCCCCCTCTTCCCTTTCCACATCCCCCTTTGCTCTGGTGGCCGGGCAAGATCAAGGTAAGAGGGGTGGCAGGGTTGCAGTATATATCTCCACTCACCTCCAGTTCAAGCTTGTTCACTGTCCCTCTGTCCCCTCCTCACATGAGATGCTGCTCCTCAAACTTAACATCCCTTTCTCCTTACCCATCTACATTGCTGGGATCCATTGCTGCCCTGGTTCTAATCCTGACTCTATTACTGACCTCCTTTCCTTCATTTCCTCCCTGGTCTCTGCTGGAGAACTACTTGTCTGGGTGACTTTAACTCTAACTCTAACTGGACTTTGCCATCCTCTAAGAAATTATGTCTGAATATTAAGTCATTTCAGCTCAACCAACTTATCTCTGAGCCCGCTCAACTCAACCACAAATCCTCTAACAACTCCTTGATCAGTTAGGTCCTTTCCTCCTGCTCCCAGTGTAAAATGGAGGCTGGAACACTACCCGATGCACTTAGTGATCACTGCATGGTCTACTATATATGCAATTTCCATCAGCCCAAAGCCCCTCCCCAATCCAAGTTCATTCCTTCAGTTCTCTTGATCTGTCTGCCTTGCACAATGATCTGTTTCAATCAATCAATCAAAATCTTCCTTTTACCAGGTGGAACACCACTGAGAATAAACTCATCCACAAGATGGACCTGGAGGAGATACACATCAATAATTTGATACAGTCACAAGTACATAGGCAGACAGTATGCAAGTATTTACAATTAATATAATATGGCAGTTTCATTTAAAGCAATACTATGGACCTTATAATGGTAGGCATATGATACAGTCACAAGTACATTGGCAGACAGAATACAACTATATACAAATAATATAACATGGCAGTTTCACATACAGCAATGATATGGACACTATACTGGCAGGTCAAGATGCTGAGTCTAATGTAATACATAACAATTATATAGGTATGCACAGTAAATACACAGAGTGTGCACAATATATAGAAAAGAGGAAAAACAAAGATTATTAAAGTAGACATTGTACTCAGAAGGGAGGGCAGGGTAGAGGTAAGAACAACTACATACAGTGACACAGGTTAACACCAGACAGGCAGGGTACTGTAAGTCTAATGCAAGTTTGGAGAGATGGTTCAGTTGCTTATGGGTAAAGATGAGTGACAGACAGGGGAAGAATACAGCCAGAGTTTGAGGGGTGTCATTGATGGAAGCAGTTGCATGTCTCCTGGTAAGACTGCAACAAAAGGTTTTTAAAAAAGGACAACGGCACTGGGGAAGCGAGCTGTAATGTTTTTGTGTATTGTTCTAGAGGACAGGGAGGGCATGGCTTATTGCCACTCTGCCAATTTTGTTCTAATGTTGGGGATGGAAAGAGAAATATAAGAAAGACTTCTTAACAGATAAGTACCGGGGTTGCAGGCAGGTATGCAGTCCTTAAAGAGCAGCTTACTACTGATGGTTGTGCTGCCCTCTCCCAGCCCATTCGATAACTTATCCCCACAGACAACTCCCAATGAAGTGTGGCATAGCAAGTCATGCTGTATTAAAAGTTATTTTACTCATAAAATTAAAATCAAGCCCACCAGCAAAAAAAGAACCGAGCAAACCATGCCCCCACATTGGCCCACGCAGCCTTGTTTTGTGATGTGACAAAACGAAGGCTGCGCGAGCGTGCCCCATTCATTTAGCTTCAGGAGACATAAGAGCTCGATCGACTAATAGGGACCCTATTAGTCGATCGATCACTTTGATTTTTGAAAATCCCAACAGTAAATAATCTAAAACTATGTGACAATATCCGCCCCATTATTAGTGAATGGGGCACGCTCCCACAACCTTCATTTTGTGACATCACAAAACAGGGCTGCGTGGGCCAACGTGGAGGCGTGGTTTGCTCGGTTCTTTTTTTGCCAGTGGGCTGGATTTTAATTTTACGAGTAAAATAACTTTTAATACAGCATGACTTGTTATGCCACACTTTATTGGGATCTGTCTGTGGGGGTAAGTTATCAAATGGGCTGGGGCAAGCAACTCCTAGGAAGCTGCTATTTTATGTATTAAGGCAGCTTATTGGTAATGGTTCTATAAGTCCAGAGCACAGCATTCTTATGTCTCCTGAAGCTAAGTGAACACTATCCCATGCTCTTGTAGAGGGTACAGTGATGTGTTACATAGGGGGCATCAGTAACAAACCTAAGTGCCTGGTGGTACAGGGAGTCGAGCTCCCATAAGGCCTCTAGCTCCCAAGGTGAACTTGCAAACCATAGCTCCAAATGGAATGTCTGCACCGTGGCTACTAGGCTTGCTAAATCTGAATACTTCACCCCAACCCTGTGGAACAATATTAGATACCCTTCTAAGTTCTGGAAAGTCATCCAGTACCTCTTTTACCCTTCCCTCCCAGCCCCCTGATACTGTCTTCAAACTAGATAACTCAACCATCAATGAGCTGTGGAAGTCATTGTCTCCTTTAAGAATTTCTTTACTGCATGTGCTTGCTTCCTTCTCTTCTCCTCCTCGTCTCCCCATACCCTCCGCCCTGTCCTGTCCCTTCCTCCCCTCACTTTTCTTTTGCTCTCACCTCTACAACTGCCATCTTAAATACTCCACTAGCCATAAATCTTCACATAGGTCACTGCCTTGATGGTATTGATGCCAAGCTCTTTCCTCTGCCTGCCAAGTCTATTGCTATCACTGTCTCCTGCTTGCCAAGGCTCTCCTTCACCTGGATGCTATCATCAAGGTGTGTAAGAGGGCTATTGCTATTGTCTTCCTTCCTAATGGGGTGACCCTTCTATTCCTGGGAACTGTCAGCTTATATCTCTCCTGTCAGCCATGGCTAAGCTCCAAGAACACCTACTTCTCTCCCAACTCTCCCCATTTTTGGACTGTTTCTTTTTCCTTACATCATACCAGTCTGTCCTCCAGAAGACTCCCTCCACTGCTTCATCCCTCATCAGGTTCACTGAGTTCATACCGAAGGGAATGGATCGGCTCCTGTTAACTACCGCTGTGTTTATCCACCTGGCCAAAGCCTTCAGCACTGTTGCATGCCCTAATCTCCTAGACAAGCTTAAGAAAGCAGAACTCTCTGACCCTCTACTCAGGTATACCCTAAGGTTATTACCTCAACTATATCATATTCTCCATATTCCTCAATGACCTCCCTAAATCTTGTTTCTCCTCAGACATTCGTATGTGCTCAGATGACACCATGCTTTTTGCCTCTGGTCCATCTGCCTCTGACATGGTTGTTATGCTCCAGGAGGATTTTACCAATATCCAACTCTGGTTCTTTTCCAACATGTTGTCTCTAAGTGCCGAGAAAACTGTCTCTATGACCTTTGGTAATAGGCAGTGGCTGCCAAAAGTTTATCCAGCCTTGCCTTCAAAACCATGGATGGTGCTGAACTTGAGAAGGTTGCTTCCTTCAAATACATCGGGGATTGGCTGGACCTTCACCTCAAATTTTCTTGCAATGTGGACACCATTCAGCAAAATCTCCACCATTAGCCATGTATGCTCTATAGTAACAGAGCACATATCCCACCTCCTCCTCATAGTGAGATCGTCATTAAGATTATCTTCCTGGTCTTTGACTATGGGGATTTTATGTATAGTGTGACACCTAAAATCACCTTTGCCAAACTGGACCTGCATTTTGCCACTTTGCCTTTGACTGTCCCCCTCACATGTACCACTGCTTTCTCTACACCTACCACTCCACTTTCTTAAAGCTAGGTGCCTCTCCCACTGTAACAACTTTATTTTGAAATTCTGGTTTGGATAACTTCTCCTTACCATAGCAACCTCCTCACCTGCCCACCTTCTGCCTCTTATTCACTTTATAATTCTGATACTCACTCACTTTCCCTCAGCCCTACTCATAATTGGCACGGGGTCATAATGTCGCAAGACATTATGCCACATGGCTAAATCACACTAGCACATACAGCACGATTTATGCCATGGCATAACTCTTTAGTTGGTGGGGGCTCTGCCCCCACACCCTCTGTTGCAGGGGGCTGGCCCCCAGACCCCCAACTAAAGATTCTTAACTCCAGGGGGTCCAACTCGGGGACAGCGCAAAGACTTCAAAAAAATAAAATTTCTGGGACTGGGAATCAAACCCAGTCCCAGACGCAGTGCCTGGGTTCCTGCTGCTGTGGTTCTGTCCAGTGAGCCATGGCAGCTGCTCAGTGTAACCCACTCCCAGCAGAGGTCTCATCCTCTGCCTGGGAGTGCGTGAATGGTGCAATAACACGTACAGCAGTACACACAGTATTGTACCATTCACTGTCCTAGACAGCGCCATTATGGGTTAGCTATAATGTCGTACGCTATTAAGCGTACAACATTATGACCCGGTAGGTTCATGATTATCTGCTCCACAATAAAATCAGCAGGACAGATATCATGGTGTCTGCCAGTAACTGGGGAGTTGTGCAGACATTTTTGACTATCCTGCAGCTGTTTGTGGCAGTAACCCAGGAAGACTGTTCCACCTCTTCACTTGAGTATGATATTGCCTTAAAATTTATTTCCGGCATACCTTCTTAAAGCAGAAGAGAAGCCAGTGCAGGTGAGATCCCCTGGTGACTGAGGATGCAAAGAGTCTGACCAACTCCCTTCCACAGTTTCTCAGAAACAACTGTTGCATCCCAGGGGATGTTCAGCAAAGACCAGTGTGTTCTATTCTCCATTATGATTCATCATTTCAAGGGTCATCTGGGGAACATCTGTCTTCTGGATATTAATGCAGTCTTCTGGCAAGATGTTCTAAGACACCAGTTGGTGAAAGAGGTGGAGGAGTTTGCAGAACTAGAAGGGGAGAAGCAGAAACAATGCATTGCGGAAGAGGAGTTGCAGCCAAAGAGTAGGAAGAAGTAACACCCACAGGGTTATCCTTGCTGGAGAGGGTGTCAATGATGAATTTGATCACCACTAATGAAGACCACTGAGAAGTTATCCACAGGATTTCTTCAGGTACAGTATTGGCAGACAGCCAGAGGAGTACTTTTGTGGCAGCCCTACACTGGCTGGCAGTGCTGATCTGTGTGAAACAGTCAAGGAAATGCTCACACTTCTTGCTGTAAGACCCCAGGTACATTCACTCTGTAAGAAGCCCTAACCAGATAAACACAAAGCAGGAAAGTGGCTGCATTCAACCAGGACTTCACCAAAACTGAAAAATCAGCCAGAGATTTAAAGTATGTTGCATAAATGAATGTATTGCTCCAAATGCAATGCAAACAAAGAAGTCATCTAACAGTTTACAATGAAAATAAAGTTGAGCACTATGGTCCAGCTGCCCTGGTGTTCACTACGGTGGGCCCCTTATGAAACTCCACCTGAGCAAAGTATTTGGAGCAATACATTTATTTGTGCACCATATTTAGAAAACTCCAGCTAGTTTTTCAGTTTCAGTGAAGGGAGAGGGGAAGCTGCTTTCATGCTCTGTGCTGATCAGCTCAAATACTGCTGCTCCAAGATGGATGTATGACTAAATCTTGGTTGGCAGGCTGTGCACTAATTGCCATGCCCATGCTCAAGTGTCTTTTTGGAGCATGTTTTCAGTGTGACCAGGGCCATCCTCAGTGACAGCTATACATGTTTGAACATTCAGAGTGTTGAAATGCTAACATTCATCATGATGAACATTCATGACCTTCAGCAAAGACCATCACAGTCACTAAAGGTAGCATTCAATGTGTCCTTATTTAATAGGATGGAATCTGGTCCTGGCAGAAGGTGGAAGGATGAAGAGGATGAGATGGTGTGGTACTAGGATCTGACTGGTGGCAGTATGGTTGGAATAAACTAATAAATGTTCCTGACTGTCATCTGCATTGCATGTTATGGTGTAAGTGGCACTGACTGCATACTAGATCTTCTTGAGGGTATCTCCATAGATCCATAATATAGCATACTGTAGCTTTTCCAAGATGGGCTGCCCATGCCAATGTGCCTACATGCATATCGGCCGCATACAGCACAGTCTATATAATGTGGGCTGCAACTACCCCTTCTGTTCCCTGTCATTGTTGAATGAGCCCCAATAATCTTCCTACAGCAGGATTTGGGCCACCCTCAACAATGATGCACACAGCTACTACAACTGGAAAATAAATATGTATAATAGAAGGGAAAACCCAAGCTGGCTAACCCAAAAAAAAATTAGGATCATTAATAAGAAAAAAATATTACGTAAAAAAATGAACACAAACACCAAAACTAGCATAACAAAATACAAATCTGCAGTTACATATACAACACGCATTTGTCAATGCCGAATGTTGTCTTGCTGGCATTGGCATTGGTAGCTCAGAAGTCAGAGAGATGCATAATAGGAATGACAGTGAAATATTAAACTGTTGCCAACCCCACCCCCACCCTGCAGAGACTAACAGGCATTGGGGTGTGCCTTTGGGTCATTGGCGATAACGTTCCCACCATTTCACCTCACCCTACCCTGCAGACACCGACAAGTGTTGCGGTATGCCTTGGGGTCTTCGGGTCTTACGCTCACTGAATTCCCGAAGGAAATATGCTGAGAAGGGTGCAGTATAGGAGAATGGGGGTGACCTTTGGGGCCAAAGAGTCCAAGGCACACCTCAATGTCTGTCAGTGGCTGCAGGCTGGGGTTGGGGTGGAATGGTGTGAGCATTACAACCAGAAATCCCAAGTCACACCCCTGATGCCTGTCAGTCTCTACAGGGTGGGGCATTATGGTTGGAAACCCTAATGCCCCAGGCATTTGTTTGTATTTTCACTCAAAATTTTCAACATGGGCTTTTGTGACCCCACCTCATGAACAGTGGCACTATCGGTTTGTTAGCTGAAAGGTGATTTTGCACAGCGACGGTGCCATTTGGTTCCACAGGTGCAAAAACACATTTCAGGCAGGATGTGAAAAATGACAGCTGTACTGCTCATGAGGAGGTGTAAAAAATGGTAATGTTTAAAATCTGGAGTGAAAATATGAAAAATTGGTGAAGTCAACAGTGTGTATAGAAACTGCACAACATATGCCCGTAACGCAATAATTTTGGGGATTTTTTTAATCAAATTTTTAACATAAGCATTCTGGGACCTCCACTCATGAACAGTGGCACTGTGATTTTGTTAATCTGTCCCGAACGTTGATTTCCCACAGTGACCACACCATTCTGCGCCAGATGTGCGAAAACACATTTTGGGCAGGATGTGAAAAATGAAAGCTGTACCATTCATAAGGAGGTATGAAAAATTGCAATATTGAAAATCTGGAGTGGGCTAATGAGCCAACAAGACTGAAGACACAACTTTCCCTTGCTCCCAATACCACTGCAAAATAAACAAATAAAACTGCTGTTTATCGGAAATTTTATTTTACGAGATAAGGGATCGGTGGAGGATTCAGGATGGATTAATTTGTGGTGCCTACTGTGGCGAAAAGCTCGCGAACCACTGGAAAAAGCTTGAAAAAAAAACTGCCAACCTCACAAGTGGAAAATGCAGGCCATATCTCCCTCTCAGCCACGGAAATCAGTGCCTTAGGCCACCAGATCACCAAGCAAGTTCTTGCCGCTTAGGAGCCTAAACTTACCAACCTGGCCACCAACTTTGACCGCAAACTGCAGGAACTTGTCAATTTGCATACTACACATGCTACTAGGTTAAATGAATCTGAGCAGTGCATCTCCGACATAGAGGATGCCAAATCCCCTTTGCCAGAACAAATCATAGCTCTACAATGGGAAGTGGAGGAATTTAAAGACCTTTTCGACTACCAGGAGAATTATCAGCCCCGACTCAATTTGTAGCTACGGGGGCTGCCAGAGGGCATGGAAGGACCGAATGTGGTTGGCTTTTGTGCTAAAACCTTACCTGAACTTCTCGGACCTTTTCGACTACCAGGAGAATTATCAGCCCTGACTGAATTTGTAGCTACGGGGGCTGCCAGAGGGCATGGAAGGACCGAATGTGGTTGACTTTTGTGCTAAAACCTTACCTGAACTTCTCGGACTTTCACCAAAAAATGGGCATTTCAAAATGGAGAGGGCTCATAGGGCAGTCATTCTTAAACCTGTATCCAACCAGCCCCCATGACAAATAATCATGAGATTCCACAGCTACCCTGATAGGAGAGCATCCTGAAAGCTTACAGGGAGAACTGTGGTTTGCAATATGAAGGACACAAACTGTTCCTATCTCAAGATTATTCTGCTCGGCTCCTGAAGTGTTGTCGGGCCTTCAATCCTGTGATGGCGCAGCTACGAGAGGCTAAAGTGGAGTGTTGTATGCTGTATCCAGCAACACTGAAGATTAAATATGAAGGGGCTGTCTTTTTCTTTTGGGAGGTTCTGAAGGCAGAGGTGTTTGTTCGAGACCTTAACAAGAAAATGGGGTGATGATGCTTGGTCCTGGCTTGGATGGAGTTCTCCATGATGTGGGCCTTACACATTTGTATGGGCCTTGGTGGAGCGGGAGATAATATATTTGGCTGGGACACAGTCATATGGTAGAGGAACCAGAAATAAGGGGACTATTTGCTGAATGAAGGGATTTATAATGTTTTTTTTTTTTTTAAACGGATGGTGACTGAAGAGAATAGACTGTCATGAGACACTTGGAAGGAGGAAGGAGACTGCACAGCTTGGAGCAGGCCCGAAGTTACTCTGTATCCTGGACCTGAGAAGTTTCTGATATTTGTCTCCCTCTATCCTTCCCCCTTTTGTTTTTTTCTTCAGGTTGCTTGTCTATCTTCCTTGAAAATGGACACTATGGATATGAGGAGGGAGGTTTTGGGAGGATTCCAATCCCGCTTCAGGACTGAAAAAATCTGTTTCCTTTTAATTTTCTTTTTGCTGCGCCCTCTCCTCTGTTTTTGTTTATGAAGGAGAACAGAGGGCCAGTTTAGAGAAATACATAATATAATTCTAGAGGGCTCCATTTGTTTTCAGGGCAGGGAAATTAAAGAAAGAGGAGAATGGATATGTGGGGGGGGCGGCTGCGACGGGAGGGGGCAGCACTCCTTTTTAGCTTTGCGCTGTGTTCTCTCCATGCGGACAAGCTCTGCTCTGACCCATGCTAAGTGTCCCTGACATGTATGACCCTCTTTCCAACTGTCATGCTGAATGAGCCTGCTTGACTGGCAGAGGGAGAACCGCAGAATTGGAGTATCAGTTTTGCTCCTCCTTTCTCCGTTTATGTTTTAGTCAACTTTGTATGCTTGTAATACAGATGGCTTGGAGAAAGGGGGATGTTAATGCAGTTATAGTACTACAGAGTATAGCTAATTGTGGCAGGTAGGGGGCGGGGGATATGTCTAAGTCTTCTAATGAGGAAGGGATGTAAAATTTCTGCTTCTTTGCAGCTATAGTTACAATGGGGTGGGGGTGTGGAGGAGGGTGAGGAAGGGGAAAGATCTGTATATAGTTATTGTGTGTTTGTTATTCTGCAGTTTGTTATTAGTTTCTGGATCTAAATGTATAGCCAATCTAAAAGCTTTTATGGAGAATGGGAACGGGAGAGGTTGAAAGGTCTATGGGGGATACTGGTCGGGGAACTTACAAGGCCTGAACTATGGCTAGTCTAAGAGATTTGACAATCATTTCATGGAATGTAAGGGGAACAGCCACCCCAGTTAAATGCACGATGTTGCTGACTGTCCTGAAGTGACAAAATGCCCAGGCGGCCCTCCTCCAGGAGACCCACCTTACAGAGAAAGAAAATTTGAAACTGAAGAGGAGCTGGGTTTGGGAATGCTATGCAGCCTCTTTTAGTTCCCATAAAAGAGGGGTGGCTGTTCTTCTGCACAAGAAGTTTCCCTTTCAGATGGAATGGATGGTAAGGGATCTGACTGAGGGGCGCCACATATTTGTGGTAGGGAATATCCAAGGGGGGAAATGTCATGTTTGGGAGTATATATGCTCCGGCAGTTCATGGCCCACCATATTATAGGGCTCTCCTGGATTTGCTAACTGAAAACAATTTCCAAACTTAATAATGGGAGGAGACATGAACTGCTTGCTTGATCCAGGGATAGATCACTTGGAGGGAAAAGGAAACCTTAAAGGGGCCATTTGGGGATGGCTAGAAGGCATGACTGATTTGGATATTATTGATGGGTGGTGGACAGCCAACCCCACTGCTAGAGAATACACATTTTTCTCGCACGCCCACCGCACTTGGTCCAGGATGGACTACCTATTTTTGCCTCGGGAATGGTGTTTTCACTTCACATGCATTAAGCATAGTTCAATTCACATTTCCAACCACACTATGGTCATAATTACCTTGAACTGGGGGAGGGTGGAACATCACATATAGAATGGAGATTTCCTAATTACCTGTTAGCGAATAAAGAATTTAAAGAGCATTTGCAAGAGCAGTGGAAGAGATATGTACAAGCTAACACAGAGACGGCCCCTTCTAAGATGACCTTTTGGGATGCTGGGAACATGTTCATGAGAGGGGCCATAATCAGCTATGTGGCCCACCATAAGAGGAAAGTTAAGGAACACAGGATAAATCTGGAACAGAAGCTTAGAGGGTTAGAGAGGAAGATAGCTCAAGGAGAAGGGGAGATAATGTATAACAGCTAGTGACAAAAACTCGGGAGGCACTAAATAATTTATTGTTGGGTGAAGCGAAGAAAACCTGCCTTTTCGTGAGGAAACATTTTTATGAGTGGGCCTGGAACTAAGCGTGCAAACTTAATAAGGGGAAGGCGTGGATTGCATTTGATACATGCTATTAAGGGAGAAGATGGCATGCTCCAGAAAGATAAAAAATCTATTGGGGAGAAATATATGAGATTCTACCTGGAGCTATATCGCTTTCAAACTGGGATAGGGGAACAAGAAATGTGAGTTTTTGAACAAGCTTAACTTGCCTCAGATTACGGAGGCCCAGAGAACTTGGTTAGGTTCCATCATAACCAGACAAGAAATTGTTAAGGCCTTAAGAGAGGGAAGACTAGTGGACCAGATGGTTTTCTGGCTGAGTATTATAAGCTTATGCAAGATCACTTGAGTGAGCATTTGGAGGCAGTGTTAAGGGAGGCCAGAAAAGAGATGGCAGAGTTGCCACGCTCCTGGGAGGAGGCAACTGTTTGCCTAATCCCAAAAGCAGGGAAGAACCTCTATGAGTGCGCCTCCTTTAGACCAATATCCCTCTTAAATTGTGATTCTTAAATTACAGCTAAAATTATAGCTACTCGGTTAGAAAAATTGTTGCCGGGGATAATCTACCCAGACCAGACCGGATTCATCAGGGATAGACATTCATAACATAATATGAGAACCCTTCTAAGTGTGATATGGGCCGCTGGAAATGGACAGGAACCGGTGAATATAATATTAATGGATGTAGAAAAAGTGTTTGATAGAGTAGAACGGTCATATTTGATGGAGGTCCTGGCCTGGTTTGGTCTGGGAGGAGAATTTAATGATATGGTACAACAGATGTATAGGAGCCCTCTGGCTAGGGTCTTAATTAATGGCACTTTCTCTGATAGTTTCACACTGGGTAGGGGCACTAGACAGGGCTGCCCATTGTCACCCCTCCTATTTGCTTTGGTACTTGAGCCTCTAGCTATAGCCGTTTGAGCTAGCTCAGACATCTTAGGGGTAGTGGGTAAGATGGGGGAGTGCAAATTATCGTTATATGCTGACGATATGTTGCTGTGTGTGACTGAACCATCTAAATCTATGCCTCAATTATTAACATTAATTGATACCTTCTCTAGATTTTCTGGTTATAAACTAAACTTAGATAAATCGGAGGAGATGAGAATTGGCGAGCCTGCAGACCAAGAGATGAGACGGGGTTCGGAGTGGGATTTTAAAACAGTTCAAAGGGCATTTACCTATCTGGGAATTAAAGTGGGGTGCAATATTGGAAGTTTATATGGTCTTAATTACACCCCACTTACACAAACTATAATAGCAGATTTGACTAGGTGGCACAAACTCCCTATTTCATGGCTGGGGAAAATAAATTAAATTAAAATGAATGTCCTCTCTAGACTGCTGTATGTTCTCCAGATGCTGCCAATAGGGCTACAAAAGATTGATATTAGAAAACTGGAGAAAGCATTTTTGAGTTTTATTTGGCTGGGCAGATGCCTGAGGGTGGGATTGGCTCGGCTTAAATCTTCTACAGAAAAGGGAGGGCTTCAATTCCCAGACTCGGGAGTTTATCATAGGGCTATACAATGTCACTACATACATGATTGGATTGGTAGACCTAGAGAGGCCAGATGGCTTGATTTAGAAGAGAGGGGATGTCCGGGCAGGCTATCAGCATATTTGTCTATCAGAGGTTGGCACGCATATCACAATTTATCAGAACTGAACCAATTGGTTAGGGCAGTGCTAGAAAGCTGGAGAGGATTGAGTAAGCAAAAAGGTTTGGTACAGGATGATACTCTGCTTCTGCCCCCAGGGGGAATCATTTTTTCTTGCCAGGATTAGAGATGTGGGATTTAGGGAATGGGGAGAAAAAGGTATACTATGCTTAAAACATCTCTTTACCTAGACAGGGCTGGATTCTTCTGAGAATTTACAGGCCAAGACAGGTTTGGGACATAAACATTATTTTAGATATCTGCAAGTCAGAGCATATTGTGGATCTCTTGGTAGACTCCACCAAGTGAATTCCATATGGAATCAACTAGAACATTCTATTCTGGTGGGGCAGAGGAACCCAAAGGGAACAATCCATAGGATGGCCAAGGATGGGAAATATTTGCTCCCAGACAAAACAGAAAAAAACAAGCAACTATGGGAGAGAGATCTTGGGCTTTCTATATCAGAGGAGAATTGAAGGATAATGTACCAACTCCATCAGGGTATATTGCTGTATAATAAATATAAAGAATCTTATTACAAATTTTGCCATGGACTGTATTGCCTGCCAGCTGTGGTTCACAAATAAAACCCTGCAGTGTCCCCTATTTGTCCCAGATGTAGTAATAACCCCGCAACCTACTATCATTACTTTTGGACATGCCCGGTTTTACAAAACTTTTGGGGAGATGTAGCAAGTGAACTACGGGGTATTGCAGGAAGCCAGCTCCCAATGTCCCCTTTGCTACTCCTATTTGGAATTGAGGATGATGGGGAAGAGGAATGGAGCCCTGTTCAAAGGTGGCTTCGGGTGGTATTGCTCATGGCTAGACATTGTATCCTTAACACGTGGGTCTCTGCTGTAAAACCTACCATCGTCCAGTGGAAAGGCCTCATTTTGCAGGCACTTACTCTGGAGCACCTGTCCTATGTTATAAAATACAAAGAAGAGCTCTTTCATAAGACATGGCAGCCCTACCTGGCATCCTTGTCGGTAGCAGATAACATAATGCTGAGTGAAGGTTGGATCTGAGATTGCATTAGTCCCTCCCCGTTAGCCTTGTACCTTCACACGAAAATGGAATTGGTTTCATCCCCCTGATTCTAAGGACTTTAAGTGGAATCATTTTATGTGTGGTGGTTTTTAGAGATTGTCTGTATATCTCTTTTAATTTTTTAGAATGTAATCAAATGATGAAAATGGATCCTGATGTATATAAGTTGTGGCTCTATGTTTATGTATGTCTTATATGTTGTGTCTGTCACATATACTGGAAAAATTCAATAAACAAATGATGCAAAGAAAAAAGAAAATCTGGAGTGAAAATATTAAAAATTCTCAGACTTATGAGTGCGCGTGGAAACTGCGCAATGCACACTCGTAACACAGTCATTTTTTTGAATTTGTTCGCCAAATTTTCAACATAGGCATTTTGAGACCTCTGCTCATGAACAGTGTCACTGTGGTTTTCTTAATCTGTCCCAAACATTGATTTCCCACAGCAACTGTGCCACTGTGTGCCAGATGTGTGAAAACACATTTTGGGTAGGATGTGAAAAATGACAGCTATACTGTTCATAAGGAGGTGTGAAAATGGCCAAAATTACCAAAATTACCATTAGATTACCAAAAAGGGTTTCACACAGTACCACTCAAGCCAATAACAGATAAATGAAATAAGACTAGCATAAATAAATAACTAGTTAGATGTGTTAAAAACTAGCTTACTAACTGAATACAACAAGTAAGAATCAACTAAACACTATCCAACACAGGAGAAGGGATTAGTGGGGTACCGAAAGGATCTGTTCTGGGCCCAATATTATTCTCAGCATTTGTATGCAACATGGATAAAGACACCAGGGAGCATAGTAGAAATAATGGCAGACCAACAGCTACTTGTCAACGACCTCAAAACAATTGAGTTTTTGGGCAATTAGGAACAAAATAACAATTATTAGAATAGAAATGTATAATTATGCATCTGGGAATCAATAACCCAAATCAGAATTACATACTGAATGGAGTTAAAAAACATAAAAAAAGTTTCAAATGAGAGAGACTTAGGTATAGTAGACAGCAATAACCTCAAACCAAGAAATCACTGGCAAGTGCTGCTTTGTTTATTTATGTTTATTTATTTTATTATGAAACAGCACACCAAGGATACAAGTCAGTGAAACTAGGCAATGACAGGTACAGTAATTTGCCACCATATTCATACATGATAGCATCTGTATAATAACAGTCCATCGAACATTTGCTACAAAAGGTGGGGTACCACCAAATGTCCATAAAGTGGAAAAACCCCTTAGAAAAGTTCAGAATAGCTGCCAAGTAATCACCTGTGGGAGACCAATAGCAAATATATAGGGAAATAGCACTAAGCAGAATGACTGTGTTATTTATTTCAAAATGTTTACAAGGAAAGATATACTGAGCTTGTAAACAGCTCATTTTCAGATGCGTCCTGGGGGATAGGTGAAAGGGAGTATACAGTACAGGATCTGCAAGTGAAAATACATAATAAAAGTGCAGCAGTAATAAAAATATATATACAGTAGCTATTATTCCCACATCAACCATAACTGCAAGATAGATATTTACACTCCACAGGTTTGCTCAACCTTATCTAAATTAACACTAATTAGAACTGTGCATAAACAAGCACTTATGAAGGGATAAAAAAACATGAACAATCATAGATTAGAGAAAAAAAATGTAATATAGAATGGTGAACGGCTTATACTCGCACTAGCCTGAAACAGGCCAGTAATAATTTTAATATAAAACAAGTGAGGAAATAAGGTGTTACTTGTAACTGAGTCCCATATAGCAACTGCGCCACAAGTCTAGTTGAGAAAACATTTTGTTTCGCATCCAGAGTTCCCATCGAAATCATTGCAAACTGTTATCAAAAAAAGCCAACAGGGTTCTCCAAACTATTAAAAAATCTTTTATAAGTAGGACAGAACAGATCATAGTTCCTTTGTACAGAACATACATTTGAGCACTGTTCGATTTTTGCTGTTCCTTTTGGAACCTCTACCATAAACAGACTAGCAACCACCCTGAGGGGACTTGGTGAAAGGCAACACAAATGATCAGGGCAATGACCAACATGACTTATGGGAATAGAGTGAAAAAGACTAGGGCTACACACTCTAGAAAAAAGATGACTTAGAGGAGACATGTTACAAACACGCAAGATAGTAAAGGATGAGTTTCTAATGAGGAATCTTAGCATGACTATGAAAGTACAAACTCACAATTTGTAGAGGTTCTCTTGTTGTTACTGCGGTCACATGATTAAACATTCTGCAGACTTTACTGTGTAACCTGTCTTTTTTGGTGGGGCTCCTTTGTATGTTAGTCTTTCCCTCCTTCTGTTTTTTTTTTGGGCGGGGGGCAGCTGACACCTACCCGTTCCTGTGTGCTTGGTCCTTGGAGTGAAGTAATAGCTGAACCAGCTAACCAACAGGTGAGATAAATGTGTCCTGTGAATCTGTCAAGTAGTAGGGGATGGGAAACAGTGCTGCATGCCTTAGCAAGAGGGGAGATATACACCATATGTAAGTGTGAACTCGGAAGCCTCTCTACAGTCTTCACAATTGTCGCCTTGCAATTTCATTGGATGAGGAGACCTAGAACCACAGATTAGTGGTTTTGGCACCAAAAAAACTCAAAAGGTGGCACTCCTGAAGAGGGTAAAGATGCCTTGGCATCAATATTAACTTAGAAAACAGAAAGGGAGGAGGGAGGGTTGGTGGAGATCAGTTAGGATCTGCAGAGACAGATTAGGCAGGGACCATCTGGGCAGACTGGATGCGCCAAATGATCCTTTTCTGCCAACAAATTCTATGTTTCTATGATTCTGTTTTATATATCAGCCTGTGGCCATACCACTCTAAGTGCACCCGATCTTGTCATTTCTCAGAAGTTAAGATGGGTCGGGTCTGGTTAGTACTTGGATGGGAGACCACCTGGGAATGCTAGGTGCTATAAACTTATGCATCATTCAAAAATATTAAGAAATATAAAAAAAGTGAAGCTTCAAACACTAAAACAAAAAGTCCCCTATATGAACAAGTTGATTAAACCACTTTTTCAAACTTTGTGTGTGAAGAGCACTTTTGGTTTCAAGAGGTCCTCACCCACAAGTTAGTCACAGTGCTGGCTGGTTACACAACATAAGTGGGCCAAGATCTCTATTTTTTATCACTTATTCTCGCACCCCCAGTCTTCTTATCATATGGTAACCTCCCATCTCAAACAACCACTAACCCCAGCCTGTGGTCCTCCACACTTTACCCTCTCTCCCCTTCCTTGTAATAAGATCAGAGGAAGTCTCCAAGTTCCCTTCCAAAGAAATCTAGTGAAGGCTAAGCCTGGGGGATGAGGCTCCATAGTGCAGGACCCGACAGTACCATCTTCATCCAGTCAGGGGTCAAGCTAATTTTTGCCTCCAGTTTGTCTCCTTCATTTATTTGACTTCCATGGCACCCCACTCAGCTGCTTCAGATCTCACCACATACTCCGGCAGTACCAGTTCCTGTCCCCCACTAGGAAGCTGACTCCCCAGCCTGCTGCAAGGGGTTGCTGTGACAACAGAGAATGGCTCATCCCATCCAGGGCTAGGACATGTGGCGAGAGACAGTGCTCATCCCAGCCCTGACCGCCTAACTTCAGAGGCCCGAGTCCCCTCCCAAACCAAGGTGTTCTGCATAAAAGCGTGATACGTTTCCACTGGCACATGTCAATGTTTTTTGTCTATTTAATTTGTCTTTAGGTTTAGTGCTGTGCTTCTGATTTAAACCATGAAGTATTCAGTGCAGTTTGATAGATATTATATTCTTTAGTCACTGTACTTACACAAATTACAGTTTTCCTAGTGGTGGGGTTGCTTAAAATAAAAGTAGCTGCATAAAATGAGGCATCAGTTCCTCACATTTAGAAACTGTTCCCTAATTTATTTAATACTAATTTCTGTTACACAGCAGCTGCACATTGCACTGCCACCTGGGAGCCCAGGCTAAACATGCAGGCCTGAAATCCTGCACTGTAGCCAAGTGTTGGCACTATGCAGTACTCACCAAGCCATTTGTCTTTCTTTAAATCATTTTGCTAATTTTTTTTTTTAAATCAGTCACTGTCTAGTACTACTGCGATTTCCATTTTTGGAACCTGAAGAGCGTGGTGGGAAGCAAAGGCTTTTTTTTTGACAAGACGGTCTCAAAGTGCAAGCAATCCCCACCAAGCAAGCACTTATGCTTCTTGTACTGTTCCATTTTTGAAACACTCCCCACCTCCACCCATCTCAGCACAACCATCCTCCCCACCAAGTCCTTAAAAGTGACAGAGTTATCCAGTTTAGTAAATTAATATTCTTACTCTGTTCAACACAACAGGAAGATCCTCATCTTCTGCATCTCAGTGCAGGGCCTGAATGCCAGTAATCTCACCCCAGTAGTACTCTGCACATGGCTATCAACATTTGGGCCTAGCGTGATATGCGCAGAATGAGGATTTTGGAACTACACTGGACTTGTATAGAAAGATTAATATTTACTAAACTGGGTGAATTTAGAGCTGATACCGACTGGGTGGTGGGGCTGAGATGGGTGGGATGGCAATGACTGATGTAGGAAGAGCATGATCGGAGAATGGAAGGTCACCCATGACTGTGCCTCTTAAGGTTTGTCCCTGTAGATTTTTTACTTAGATGGTAGGACAAATGCCCACCTGCCCCCCCCACCTCACTACCAGCATGAAGATGAGCACAGACTGCTCCCAGAGAATGGATAGGAGGGGGTATGCATGGTTCTGTCTCCCCCCCGATAACTTTTTTAAGGTAAGAAATAGGGATAAAAAGGGGATTATGTCACTTACTGTTTATATGTTGGGGATTAAGTGAGAAGGAGACGGAGAGGAAGGGGAAATTATTTAACCAGGAAAGGCACACTAAGTTGAAGCTTGTTTTCAGGTGCAACCGGGGAACACAAGAAAGTTAAGTGACTTGCTTAGGGTCACATAGTATGCAAGTGGGGGCTGTGGGATTCAGATCCAGGTCTCCAGATTTCTTACTCAGTGCCCTAAACCACTGTGCAATACTGCCTGAGAAGTATTAGGCTAGTGGCTAAGAGCACAAAGCTGAGAACCTGATGGCTGAAGTTTGAATCCTACCACTGTCAGTTACTCACTGTGAGACACCGGGCAAGTCATTTAACTTCTCGGTGCTTTCCATAGCTGCCACATACTTACTGAGTGACCCTGAGCAAATCCCTTTACTTCCCAATGCTTAACATTTGTGTAGTCTGTCTGATCTTTTGCTGTGCTGTTTCTCCTTGCATGTTAAAAAGGTAGCAGCATTGTCTCCACTCTCTCTCCTAGACTGTAAAGTGCTTTAAGGTACATCTTGTATAAATGCTATATAAAATAAATGTCTTGCCTCTGTTAGTAACTGGGGCCGAGAGATCTGTGTGCATGTGTCCTGGCCTTGGGAACTCATGTTTCTATTTATGTCTTTGATAACCGGGTGGGTGCACTGATCCAATGGACCATTTTCAGGCACGACCCAGGCCATTTGCATGGTACACTGAGTGGAGCAAATACAAATTACAGCAAATTAACAGGTATCACAATTCAGTTACAGAAACAAGGTACATAACGGCAATACATACAATTAATTACAGTAAGGCACAAGGTCTGTAAGCAAGTCAATAATAAGGTCGAGACTCTGTTATGGTACAAAAATCTCAGAGAAGGGTTTACATGCCACCTACATAGAATAAGTGCTGTGGTAAAGGCAAGAAAGGGGAGAGTACAGAGCCAGGTAGGGTGAGGGTCCTCCAGAAAGGGTATGACATCAGTCCGGGGAGGAGGATTACAGGAAGGGGATGCACCCATTGACCTGATGGGCAAATGCATCTGGCTTCCAACAGCAGCCAAGCTTTGAGGTGGGTTTTGAAGGTGGGGTGAGAGTCCGTTGAGCGGAGTGATATTGGAAGCTTATTTCATTAGGTGGGGCAGAGAAGGAAAGGGCTTTATGGACCATTGCAGAGTATATTCTAGGGACTTCCTGGGAAGGGGGGACAGATGATTCATGTAGGCACCTTAATGCCACTCAGCCCTTGAGGAGGGGAGAGTGTGGGGACAGGTGGCTGCCTCTGAGGGTGTTGTCTATAATACACCCAAGGGCACAATTGAACCGTCCTTGTAGTAAAAGTCATTCTAGCAACTGGTGCAAGTTACCGTGGTAAGAAGAGTAAGGAGACTGTAACATGGAGTGAAAAATGTTGTTGTTTATGGAGTTTAGCCTGGAATGCAGAGCAGAGGACACCTGGGAATAGATAGGTGAGCAGTAGTCTATAAGGGGGTGAAGGTTGCCTTGAGCAATCACGAGGCATGCCTCTAAGATTAAAAACTGCTTTTGGTGGTAGGCAGACCCAAGTTTCTGGCTTACCCTGCTTATGATGTTGTTGACATGTTCGGTGAAAGCAAGGGAGGGGTCAAGGGTGACAGACACCTAAGTATTTGAAGCTGAGAACATTTTGAAGGGGGGGGGAGCTTCTGGTGTGTGCATAAGGAGTGAGGAATTTGATTTGGAGATGTTGGTAAGAGATGGTTTGGGCCCGAGGAGCATAGCTTTCATTTTCTTTTCATTAACCAAGAGCCTGTTGGACAAAAAACAATTGTGAGCTGCACCGTAGTTAAGGATTAGTATGGAGGAAATGTTCGTGAGGTATTTGTCACTGTGTAATAGGATAAGGTCGTCCACATACAGAAGCGCCTCGTAGTATAGACTCTTGGCAGTGAGGGTGTTTATGAAGATGGAAAATAGTAGTGGGCCAAGGATGGAGCCTTGAGGGACCCTGGTGGTGGCAGGCAGGGTAGGGGAGATGGCTGAACCAATACTGACCGATTGGGATCTGCCCATGAGACAGCTTCAGAACCAAGAGAAGGTCTCAGTTAAGCAGCCAAGGTGGAGGAGAATAGAGTGGAGGAGGGAGTAGTCGACGAGATCAGAGGCCTTTGTCAGATCCACAAATACAGCACCAGTGGCCTTCCCTGAGTTTATGTTTCTGAGGACAATGGTTTATGAAGCAGGCCAAGGCTGATGTGGTGCTTTGGTGCTTATGGAACCCATGTTGTTGGGAGCACAACAGGTTAAATTTTCCAAGGTGCTCAGAGAGCTGGTAGTACACAATTTTCTTCAGTAGTTTACTCAGGTGGTGGAGAATGAAGATGGGCTTATAGTTGTCTAGAGAAAGGCAGTACTACTTTGGCGTGTTTCCAGGAATTGGGCATGGAAGAAGTGGTCAGGGCCAGGTTAAAAAGGAAGGTGAGGGGTTCTATGATAGCAGGAGAGATAAGCCTTAAGAAACAGGGGAAAAGACCATCACTGCCAGGGCTGCCCCTGTTGGGCAGGGTTTTCATGAGTTTAAGAGTATCGCTTAGGCAGATAGCTCTAAAGTAGAAGGGGGGGCAGTGTCGGCAGGAGGGGAGCATTTAGCAAGTCCATCAGGGCTAGGAGGCAGATCAGTGGGAAGTTTACTGAGGTATGCGGTTAGGTCGGTAAATTTCTTGTTGAAGGCTTGCACAACCTCTTAGGGGTCAGCCAGAGGGCCAGAGGGGGTGGTAAGTTGAGAGACTGGGCAATGGGTCAGAGGATTAAGTAAGGAACAGATAGAGGCCCAGAAGCGTCGGGGGGTCACTAAAGTTGTTTCTTTGTATGTTAAGGTAGAATTTTAGTTTCAGTTGTTTGGCTGTTTGTTTGCAGGTGTTAGGTAGGCAACTATTCATTCTAGAGTTGGGAGGAGGGGGAAATTTTATAGGTTGTTCACGTGCTGTTCCTTTCTTCCATCTCTTTAGAGATCCAGCGGGTACAGCCCCCACTCACCCTATGGGTAGTGAGTGGGAAGTGGCGGTCCTGTACTTGAAGTAGTGCATCCATGAGAAAGCAGACTACAGATGATACATCAGAGAGGGAGTAGAGGCAGGCCAGTTTACTGCTCTGACTTCCTCAAGAAGACTGGCAGTATCAAGGTGAGTGAAGCGGTCGGAGGGGGCAGTAAGACTGCAAGAGATCTTGCAGGTAGCTTGGTCCCTGTTCATGTAGGGCTTTATAGGTCAGCAAGCTGACCTTGAAGGTGATCCACCACTGAACTGGCAGCCAGTGCAGTTTACGCAGCACAGGCATAATATGACTGGATCGACATGACCCAGACAACAGCCTGGCCGTAGCATTCCACACCAGCTGCAGGTGGTGGATATGAACCCCCAGAAGCACTAGGTAAAGGGAATTACAGTAGTCAAGGTGTGAAGTCCCAAAGGCAAGCATCAGAGTAGATAAGTTGCTAGACGGAACTAGGTGCTTAATCCTGGCAATATTCCTCAGATGAAAAAAGGAGGATTTACCCACAGCCGACACTTGAGAACGAAGTGTCAGAGCGTCGTCAAAAAATAGCCCCAGATTTCGCACCTGTTCAAAGGTCAGTAACTGGGACCCCCCCCAAGCCACAGTCCTGAGGGGCACCCTGTCCCTGACCCCTCTATCCAGCAACCAGAATCTACCACCAACACCTCGGTCTTGTCCGAATTGAGCTTTAACCAGCTGGTGTTCATCCAGTCCTGGATTTCTACAAGGCAGTTATTAAAAACTGAGAGCGCACTATCCTGGTCGGGCACAAAAGACAGGTAGAGCTGTATATCATCTACATATCTTGTACAAGGTTATGCCGCATTAGAAAGTTGGAGTAATCGGGTTCCTGGGCACTTAACAAATTAAGGTTGAAGTCGACGAATAGTATAGTGTCCCTGGTAGGAATGAGTTGACCCAGACCATCCAGGAGGTTTGATAAGCCAGTGATGCCCCCAGCTGGGGGGGTAGCAGCAACCCACATAGAATATTTTTGAAGAACACAGGGTTAGTTCAGCAAAGAGCCAATTGCTGGGGGATAGGGGGTCAGAGCAGTGAACAATGGTAGCTGTAGTGGGCTCCTTGACATACAGAGCCACTTCACCACCCTCTTTTTATCAGGTCTATCTAAGCAAAGTAAGGAGTAGCCCGGCAGTGGATAAGTGGTATCAGGGATGTGAGGTTTCAGACAGATTTCTGTGAGCCTGAGTATGTGAGGCTTATCAACAGAAACCCAGGCTTCAAGATCTGGGAATTTGGAAGGGAGGCTACAGATGTTCAAGTCGGCAACTCTTAGCCAGTAGTTCTGGCCCAGGTAGTGTTGGAATGGTCGATGGGGTGTTAATGGGGCCAGAGTTACTTTCGATGTCACCAGCAAGAAGCACAAGAGAGAAGAGAGTGCAATAAGGGGGGAGCCAGTGAGAGGGTGAGAAGGAGAGGGAACACAGGAAGAGGCCAAGCAGGCGATGTTCAGGGTTAGAGAAGAGGGCAAAAAATGAGGGGCCCAGGGGAGTTAATTCTCATCTAACCATAACTGGGGGAGACCCAACAGGCCTATGGTTGGTGATGAAGGAAGATAGTTGTTGTTGATCAAGGGCAAGCAAGCACAGACGCACAAAAATCAGCAGGCCTATAACAGAAGCAGCCAGTAGGGGGAGCAGGAACAGCTTAATTTGTTTGTGCTATATGGCTACTCACCAGTAGCATGTATTGGCAAAGTTGGCCTAGCAGTTAGGGCTTCTAACTGCAGTGTAGGTTTGAGACCCCCCACTGCTGAGGAAAGTGCCACAACTAGTGTCTGGGGAGAGAAAGAGGAGGAATGCAGAGATGTTTAGATCCAGATCTAAATCTACAAACCCCCTACACACCCAACACTGTTGACTGGAGTCCATTTGAAACAAAATAGTTAAAATGGCTACATGATACAACAAAAGAGGTGGGGGTCCAAAATGGTTAATTATTTTGGTGTATAGTACCAACACTGCTGTGGCCAGTTGGTGGAAAGGTGCATAACAGAGGTGAGACACTCAAATCACCAGGAAGGAAGAACATGGGCTGCCAGCTCACTAAGGAGCAGCCTTATTCCTTTCAACAAAGTCAGCTGCTTATCTGCCCTCCCAGCCAGAGGAAGGAAGCAGAAGATAGTATACTGGTGCAGTCAAGCCTGTATATTAGGGTTGAGTAAGCACATTCATGTTAAACCCCAATTTTGCACCTTAATAACTTTGCCTCCTTTCAACTGATTTATATGGCATTTGGAAAGCACATCCTTTGTGCCGGGATCTCTTGATCCTGAAAATTTTATGTAGATTGGTTCAGTGGAGGCAAAGTTACAGAGGTGCAAATAAAACATAAAAGTCTCCATTTCTGAAAATGTTAAGACTTTTTTGCCACCCAATAACAAAAAAATATGATACTTGGACAAACACATGCAACTTTTTATTGTAGGTTTTTTTGATAATTTACATACAACGTTCACACACACTGATCATTTGCAGAGAATTTGGGGATTAGGAAATAGTATCATTCAATAGAAACACCCTGTCAATAGTATTCTACTTGGTGCCACTCACAGGAGGCCATTCTTTTAATTGCTGCACCTGGAAATAGGAAGCACGCTCTGTGCGTCAGAAAGTGCACAGTGTGAATTAAACATACTTTAATTTAAAACAAATTAAGTTATGTGGCCAAAATCTGACCCCTTTGTCTAGCAGCATTAAAATTACCCCATAGGGTTGTAGGTATAAATCAAAATATGGTTTAACTGTCAGAAATAGAGGAATATTTTACCAATAATATTTTAAATTAAATTTCAAAAACTGGTTTCTCTTAGACTACTAACTTCCAAAATTTGAGACCAGGGAATAGTGTAAGAATTAGAACTGATGAGCTTTGGGAGCTGTGGGGGCCCAGAGGGTCCTATCCTTATGCTGAGCCCCCTTTCCCATTATAAGTCAATGGCAGTGATGTGTGAGCTACCAGGGCTCACTTCAGAGCTATGGGGGCCAAACACAGCTGAGCCCCTATAATTCCAACACTGGTTATGAAGTATTTCAAGTTCAAAGAAACTGAAATGACTTCCAGATTTGAACTCCTGAAAGTTTCTGATTTCTACCCATAAACAATTAACTTAAACCCTGGCAGCAACTGTAGGTTTACCTGCTCCCCATTCCCTATGTCCACTTTAGTGCTAATAAAATGTTTTCTACTAAGTGCTACCCACCAGAGTCTTCTGTCTCACTCCTTGTAACAAGTCTGCTGTGTGCTATACTGTAAGAGAGACTGCCTGTTGCCCATCTGGAGTAGCTGAAAGTGCTTCACAGCAAGACGTAAAGATTTTCAAAATTTTACTTTTACAAATAAAGACCTGGGCCTTGTGGCCTGACTCCTTTTACACGTGCTCAAATGGCAGAGCAATGTGAGTGAGACTGTGTGAGTATATTTCCATGCATTTTAAATTCCAAGGTAAGTATCCAGAATACATATACAACATGCAAAAGTGCATGAAAGTGCAGTGATTAGAATAAGTCCAGTGGGTCTGCCAGGATCAGAAATATTGTTACAGTGTGTCACAGTTTCCTGCATGGCAACTGCTACTGAACTGCCCTGTTTCCAGCAGAATTCTGCAGAATGTTGCAGCATTCTGCAGGATCAAGTGTCTTTTCCTGGTGGATGCCGCTGTATGAGCCCATTGTGAATATAGGTGGTATCCAGAAAGTATGGTATATTGCACAAGTATTCCAGACAGAGCATTCTACTGCCCTTTTGTAGCATTCTGAATACTAGTGGAATCCTTCCAGAATTCAGTGCATAAAGTATGCCATGTTCAGTTAAATCATTTACTGTCTGTGATCCTGCACACATCAAGATACCACTCCATATACTAAATATTGCTAAAACTATATGTTAATATAAAATATTAAAATAATCTCTCAGCAAGCCCATATTCCTGTTCAAGAAGATGCAGTATCCAGAATACATATTGTGGGCATTCATTTTTAAATACAAATAAACTTACTGATGGCCCTGGCTAGTTCCATACACTGTATGGCAGAAAATCATTGCTTTCTTAGAATTTTGCAGAATTCTGCAGGAAGCAGTGCAGTTTAGTGGCAGTTGTCTTTCAGAAAACTGTAACACATGGTGACAGAGCATCTGATTCTGGTGGACATCACTGTACATATTCTAAATACTGCCTTTGCATGCACCTTTATATTTTGTATATGCATTCTGGATACTTATCTGTAATACTTGAATTACATTAGCTCAGGTGACCATGTCAACAGAAGTCCTACAATTCATCAGTACTATCAGGTATTTGTTGGGAAAATCTAATTAAAGGGAGGGTTTTAACCAACAGGGCACCTGAATCAACATGCCATGGGGAAAAGCTTTAATTTTGTGTTATACATACAGTATGCGAATCCATTTTATGTATAACATACAACAGCCTTCCATGTAGGGAAGTTGAAAAGCATATAGGCCTTGATTCACCAGATATCCTTTACTAGCCAGGCCTAAGGAAATGTGCCAGGAAGGGTTATATAACTTTTTGATGACTATATACTGCAGTAGTCTTAATCTGACTATTAAAAACACTGAAGTTGGGTACTGTTTCTGTGTGCAATAATATAAATGAGCAGCAGAGGGCATTGCAGTAACGGTAGTCCTGCACATCACATTGTGTCTAGCCAAAGCACAACCTTTACTGCAATAAACACAGCTGACTATACGGTAGTGGAATTTTCCTGCTATTTTTATATAAAGAGACAGTCATCTAGTGGCTTACTAGGATTATTAGACCTAGTGTTAGCTACTAATCAGGCCAGGCACTGAAACACAGTTCCTTCTGGACATATTATCACCTGACATTCTGGTTTGCAGTCTTGCACTGCTGGACACTAAGGGTTTTGTTCCTCACTCACAAATCAATAAATCACAGATGTTTAGAATGGATCAGTGCCATTTTGTAGTTGCATGCAAGCCCCCTAAAACCCAAGTGACCAAATCTAGCGTTGAAGTACAACTGATCCATCATATCAAGATGCCTTAGATGTTGTTAGGATTATTCAGCAGCACTCACTGACTCTTTTTGTTTTCAGTTCTATCTATGCACTCAGGCACCAGTGGGGATGTACCCTCTTAGTCAGCCTACAAGCTCTGCTGACTCCCCTCCCACTCGGTAGTCCCCCAGCAGCCTGAGTCGGAAGGCTCTTAGCTTACATCTTACAGCGGGGCTCCCCTGGGTGCTGGGGGGGGTAAGAAGATCCGCCTTTGTTCCTTGCCGAGTCTTATGCCAGGTATCTTTCAGGTGGCTGAGGCCACAGATTCCCTGGCATCATTGCACATGGCCTCCTGAGGAATTTTCCTTTAGTTTCCCCCATGGAGGTGTGGATGTGCAATGACATCCAGGCGCTGTCATGCATGCTCCTATACATGGCACATCATCATCTGCTGTCACCTCCATCCCAAATCTCATGGGTCTAGGCCACTGTACTCCAAGTCTCCACAAGGAGTCAATATGATATCGGACTCTGCAGCCCACACCCACCTCAGCCCCCGAGATGAGAACAACAGCCCGATGCATGATCATCTTACCTCCCCAGAAGGAGGTAGCACACATGGTGGCATTTGTCAAGGTGTTACCTGTGTACAGGTGAGGAGGGAAAGAGCACTCTGTACCACAGCTTTTAACAGCTGGTTGCAGGCATGTTACATGGAGGAAGGACTTGGCTACATTGGAGACTGGGGACCAGCCTGGCAAGATATGGGCCTCTATAGGGGAAATGGCCTGCATCATTCCAGGAAGGGGACCACAGTCCTTAGTGACAGATTTGAATGCTACTTGGATGAGCATTTAAACTAGCCTGGGGGGGCTGTAATACCGTAGGAGGCAAAGATTGCCACCCTTCAGACAATAAAACAACAAGGAGGGAGGGCCTGAGGGGAGGAAACTCCCCAGGGCAGGGGCACAAGAAGACGGCGTGGAGATAAGGTAGAGGACATCAGGTTAGCAGTAAGAGAGGCGTAAAGGAGACAAGTAACTGAGGGTTCATCTTTTTGAAAATAAATTAAAATGAAAGCTTATTCCACTAAAATAATTCAAATTTGTAGATAGATAGACAGACCAACAAATAATCAGACAGTTCTGCTTGGACTATCCCAATCATACCTCACCCCCATTACCCTTAACCTTCCCCGTCATCTTCATCAGTCCCATATGTCTGTGCCACCTTCTCTTGAAACTTGCCACAGTCTTACCATTTGCTGCACTATATCCTTAGGGAATTTCTGACTTACTCTCTCAAATAAATTTATAGCACAGATTGCTTAAACCAACAGTATTGTTAAATAAAGTATCATTATTGAGAGAATTCACTGCTTAACATTAAAATATCTAATAAGATCTTTACAGGACTACATCCATATATATTGGTAGTAGATAAACTGGAACAGACACTTGGGAGCAAAATTACATATCCACTGCAGATCAACCAAATACATGTCCTTATCATAGACATTTTCCTGTCATATTTTCAAACATTGTGCAATAGAACATCAATCTATCACAAAAATAAAACCGCTTAACTTACCTTTTATATATCTGCAGCATACTCTTTTGGAACAATATGAAGTATTTAAATGGTGAACATCCTAAAATTGCTCTCAACTCATAAAAAGGTGATCATTTAAAGGAATCTTAGTAGGGAAATGTGGCATTAGGGTTTTCTAGCCCTAACTTCCCCACCCCATCCCCACCTCCCCAAGCAGCAAAAGGAAAAAAACTTTAGGGTTTTGCATCTCTGGAGTCTTGATAAATCAGTGGTGGGGACTTCCTTGGGTTGTCAACCCTAATGCTCACCCCATTCCAGGAGCAAACAATGCCACATATAATCTCCTGAGAACCCTGCCTGAAGAAAGCTACAACAAGTAGTGTTGGCAACAAATGGCTAGACATACTTCTCTATCTTTGAAGAGTGTATCACTATGAGGCAGTGGTTTGGAGCTGCACATTGTGCTTCTGACTGGAGGCTATGGGCTAGGGGGAGGGGTAAGCATTAGGGTTGGCAACCCCAAGGAAGACCCCACCACTGATTTGCCAAGACTCCGGAGACCCAAAACCCTGTTTTTCCTTATGCTGCTTGGGAGGGGGTAGGGGTGGGGAGTTAGGGCTGGAAACCCTAATGCCACATTTAAACCCTAACACCACATTAACCTACTTTTGTGGTGTTGAGTTACTCTAACTGGTGCGGTAACAACATTTTTTGCAAAGAATTTCCTTTTTTTTTTTTTTTTGACATAGTGGAATCATATCCTCATTCATGCAGGTCCTGAAGGGACCTGTGTGAACAAATGGAGGTGCACACGGTCATCTGGGCCATGCACCAAGGGAAGACTCTGCCTATAGAAGTGCAGGGCCCTGTTGACCCTGCCCGTCTATGCAGCGTCAGATGTCAAAAATTACCAAAGCTATGAACAAGTGTAGGAAAATGTCAATGTGCCTTCATAACTGTGTTGGTTTTTTAATATTCTGACACCAAATTTTCAAAATAGTCTTGACACAAACCCTCTTCAAGAACCCGGTTGGCAAACATTTTCAAATCTCGGCTGAAACATCATTCCATGGCACAGGTATGAAAACACATTTTAGTTTGGTTTTGAAAAATTACAGTTGTCATGTTCATGAGGCGATGTGAAAAAATGACTGTGGAAAATTTGGGATCAAAATATTTAAAATTACCAAAGTTACGAGTATGCGTTGCAAAATTTCAATATATGCTCATAACTTTGTTGTTTTGTAAAATGTTTATCCCAAATTGTCAACATAGCCTTCTTATGACCCCACGTCATGAACAGGGGTGGATACATTTTTTCAAAACCCACCTGAAAGGTGATTTCATGCAGCAATGACATCTTTTCATGCCACAGGTATGGAAACACATTTGGGCCAGGATTGGAAAAATGACAGCTGTAATGTTCATGAAGTGATGTGAAAAAATGGCTATATTGAATATTTGGGGTCAAAATATTTAAAATCACCAAAATTAAGACAGAGTTTTGCAAAATATCAGTGTACGCTCATGACTTTGCCATGTTTAGACATTTTGACCCCAAATTTTCAACATAGCCTTCTTCTGACCCCCACCTCATAAACTTAAGGGCAGTAAAAACTTTCAAATCCTGCCCCAAAGGTGATTTTGCCAAGCCACCATGAAAATGCCTTTTTTGGGCCTGATCTGTATAATTCTAGTCTGGCAAAACCTGTTGTGACACAGATCAAAGGGTTGGAACACACTCAAAACGGGCAGCCAGCCCAAGATATAACACAGCAAAAAAGAGAGAGTAGCACTCAGTGTGTTTATCTGCAAAAAGTTTTACTGAAATAGAAATACAACAAGTTCCATAAGTACACAAGTGCAGAGCAGAAATAAAAACACACAACAGTTTAACAGACAGCCTAACAGACTCCCAGCGCTTCAACTCTAACGAGTCTACATCAGGGGTCTGTATAATTCTACCACCATTGTTCATGAGGCGGGGTCTCAAAAAGGCCATGTTGAAAATTTGGGCTCAACATATGCACAAATGACAAGGGTATGCATCAGAGTTGAAAAACCCCATCAAACCGCACTTACCTTACTTTCTTATATTGCAATCACCAGTTCCAGCAGCAAGACATGTCTTTGATTGAAGAGTAGATCTACACCATGGAACATGTTCAGGTGAGAGATGGTGTGTGGGAGGTGTGGGGAGGTGGGGTCGCGGGTGTCACAAACCCACTCAGCAGGTCAGGCCCTCTACTCCCAAAGTGCCAACCTCTGAGAGCAGTCTTGTGAACAGTGTAACAGACAAGGTAACCCTCTTGTCTGTTTTTGTGAGTTCGGATCAACCTTTGGTCTCAAGTTCTGGAGGGATTCAAACTGTTAACCTCTTGTTAACATACCCAATGCACAGGCTCAGATATATCTGTCTTCGGGGGGGGGCAGATATCTTTGCCTATGGGCACCCAACCAGGTATACAGAGATGAACCCTTAAAAACTTTAATAAAGACCTCTGATTTAAAATGCTTCTCTTTCCAGTTTGATACCACCATACAAGCTTATGTCTATTGTCTGCTATAACCATGTACTTTTCTTACAAATAAAAAGAAGTCAAAGACAGACCAAGTAAGTTCTAAAAGAATTTTACTAAAATAGTTAAAAAATATGTAAAACGCAAAATACAGAACTCTTATATCACCAGACATACAAATCTTTTAAAAGAAACAAGGTTTAAACAGTGCAATTCCTACTACAGTACTTAGTCTCTAAATACTTGCTTAAAAGTGCTCCCAAGATGTTTCGTGGTCAGAGACTAGGTAAAAAATGTGTCTCTGTGAAGTAAAACAGACTAAATTAAAAGCTGGCTTTTACCCCACCCCTTTTCAGGAGGTCACATAGCTCCTCCCTGTCAGGATATATGAAAATATATATCTTATATAAAAGTATTACATTCTGCAACCTCAGCATAATTCCTGTCCTTCAAATGACACTTTGTTTGATCCCATGCTGTATCCTCCCTCACACAGGCTTCACAGGGACATTTACAACCTTGCACCCCTGTGCAACAACCTAGGTTCCTCTCCAACATCATAAACCTTTTTTATGATTTCTTTCTTAACAAAATTAACTTAAACAAGTCTGTAATTAACTCAGAGAAAGAGGATCCTTGATTAAAGTCTTCCATGTAACACATTGTCTCTAAAAACTGAGTGTGTGTGAACTCACATGCTGTCAGCATTTCCTCATGGCTTCCATCTCTCAGCTAAATCTTGGGGGGATGAGTGAGGTCATTCTAAAAGCACCAGATTTTCAACAGAGAAAGTCAGTAATACATTTTATGTTAAAAAGAAATGATACAGCACTCAGAACTGGCTGTCTACGTCACAGTGGGTGCTGAGTGGGAGGTCAGGTGGGGGGGTTAGATCAGCAAGGGACTGTTTTCCTTTTTTGCAGATTAAAAAAAAAATCACAGATGGACAGTTTTCTTTATTTCATGCTAAGTCCAACAGTGGGATTGGGCATCCCAGTGTCAAAGCACTATACAGAAATGGGGTCGTGTGACCTGGAGGGGAGGGGGGGTCTATAGAAGAGGTACTGGGGTGGGCACCATGATCCATTTATTAAAAGAAACAAATAGATTAGCCAGCCCGATGGTGCTGAGGGCTAAGGCATTGCATGCCTTACCTTGCACGACGCCGGTGACCCCTGTATGGGAATGAGCATAGGCCACCGGGGGTCAGCAGGGGAGGAGAAGGATTGAGCATCTGATGGACTGCTCTCCTTCTCCGGAGAGGGGTGTCCTCTATAGTCGGCACCCGTTCACCTCCTAGCAGAGGCTGGGGGACAAAACACCATGCTGTAGCATGGGGAGGAGTTCAGGCAGATGCCTGGAGGGAGCACATGTGGACGTATGCACGCTCCCCTCCTCCAGCATCATTGCACGCCCCAGCTCCAGGGAGAAAAATTGAAAAGGAGTAGCATCCTGGGCGAGCAGCTTGATGACCATCTGATGAACACCAGCTCTGGGAGTGCCTGAATCTGGATCCGGACAGGGTGGGTGAGTTGGGGGCTCCCCACCACCCCACTGTGGGGGGTAAGCTGCAGAGGACGAAAGGCGAGACCCTGATGGAGTGCAGATGGACAGACAGCAGCTGGAGTCCCAAGGGGGTTGCCAGAGTATGGAAGCAGACCAGGTATGCCAGGAGGAGAAAAGTAATAGTGAAGAAAAGAAACAGATAGACAGACAGACAGACAGACAGACAGATAGACAGATTCAGACAAAATGGGGAATCGATGACTCACTCCTCTCACTGCAGGCCACAGCAGGGCTCCAGCTGCAGCTGTAGAACTAAACAAAGTCCTACTGGTGTCATATCCGAATGTTATCTGAGGAACCCTACTGAGCATGTGCAAAACAGAAAAACACAAAACTTTAAAGCCTTATAACTCTGGACCCATTTAATATTTTTTTCACAAAACCTTTCAAAGGCATTGTCTTAGGACATCATGTCTGTACCCTGAAAGTTTTGGGGGGAAAAATCATTCTGTGTAGGCTGTAGGAGAGAGCAAAAATATCCCATATTAAAAGTATAGGGAAAAAAATTAGACATCTACAGAAAAATGGCATATGCAGATCTCAGAAATAGTACAAGCTGCCATCACAAAACTTTTCACAGATTTAGGTCTTGCCTCCTACAACGCATGCATAATTGCAACTGATTTCATCAAATGCAGCCAAAGCTATTAAGGTGCAAAGTTAAAGGTTTAACATTAAACACCCTACTCAACCCTAACAATAGGGGCACTAACACACCCCTATAATATATAAATAGAGATATATGTATAGTATATATATATATATATATACACACACACACACACACACACACACACACACACACACACACACATATATATATATTATGGTAGCACGGTAGTAGTACTACCACAGTTAGTGTTGAGTAGCCCTTTTAAGGTTAAATGGTGAAAGTTTGCACCTTAATAACTTTGCCACAGTTCAACGGATTTGCCTGAAATTTGGCAGGCAAGAGGCATAACCCTAGGTCTTGGGATCTGGTAACTTTCGTACCAGTCAGATATACGGCTGTGGAGTTATTGAGCGACATCCCTGCGCGCAATTATGTTTTTTTGTGCATTCTTTGCTCGCGCCTACAGGTTGCATGGTTTGTGCGACTGGTCCAAAAACTTCAGGGAACATGCGGCCAGGGACCCCGATGTGCCTTTTGAAGATTTTGTGAAAAAAAATTGAACAGTTCAAAAGTTATTCAAAAAACAAGTTTCCATTATAAGTCAATGGGGAAAGTTAACAAAAAATTTTACACTTTCACAAATGCAGTTTTTAGTGTCGCAAATGGCCCTAGTAGTGTTGCAAATCCACCATTTTGTTTTCGGTTACTGATCACAGAAATGCTTGGCATTTAAAATTGGGACCATCTAGGGACACAATTCTTTTTGTGTTTACCTATTCGAGCCCTGAGGATGCTAGCCATGTCTTTATTTTGAGGTTAAACACCCCAGAAATACATTTTTCAAATTTCTGAGAAAAGTAGTGTCACACTTGTGACACTTTTGCAAATTTTTGCGAAAGGTGTCGCAAATCACGACACTATTTTCCTAGAGTATGCCCAAAATGACAGGAATTCTTTGCCACCCTGCTGCAAAAGAACGGTTTGGTCTTTTGGGCTGAAATTTGAAGGGAAGACAGCCAACATCTCACAGATGTGCCTTTTGGTGGTTTGGTGAAAAAATATTGCATGGATGCAAGGTTACAGTACTCTGAAGTTGACATTTTTTTCTCATAGGCTAACATGGTGGCATCCGCCGCGCCTTTGGGCGCTTGTATCTCGGAAACAGTGCGAAATATGGAATTTACATCATGAATTAGTGAAAACCTAGCCAGGAAACTGATGAATCATATAAAATTTAAATTTTTTTTCTACGTCATACGGTTACTGAGATATTAGCAATTTAGTATTACAACTGCTCGTTTTCTGCTCCGAGGCCCATTATTATGCATACATTCTTCGTTTTCACTGTGTTTTTCAATGGACCTTTTGGGGAAAAATAGGGTGTGTGGTCCACTTACTGTTACATGTAGGCTTTACGCTTCTCTTTACATGCCCATTTGCATTAGCGTTCCCGTGTACGCCACCATGTGCATTACTCTCTGCGTTTCCATTTGCACTTGCGTTTGCGTTACTGTTACCATTTCTGTCTCCACTACTGTTTGTGTTACTATTTTGCTTAGCATCACCATGTGCATTACCATTTCTGTTGATGGCCTCCCTTCCATTTCTATTTGCATTTGTCTTTCATTTTGCGTCATCGTTGTTCTTACCATTACCATTTGTGTTTCCAATTGCATTCCCGTGCCCATGCGCATTACGGTTTGCATTTCCATATGCTCTTGTGTTTGTGTTTCTGTTTCCTTTGGCGTTATTGTTGCTGTTACCGTTACCATTTCCATTTAGAATTGCAGTACCGTGACCGTGGACATTACGGTTTGCATTTCCGTATGCGCTTGCATTTGCATTCCAATTTCTGTTTCTTTTTGCATTATTGTTGCTGTCACAGTTATCATTTGCATTTACAATAGCAGTACCTCGACTGTGCGTGTTACCTGTTGCGTTTCCGTATGCGCTTGTGTCTCCGTTTGCGTCACTTTTCGTTTTAGCGTCACTTTGCACCTGCGTTTCTATTAACCCTTGCTTTACAATTTATGTTTGCATCACCAAGTGTGTAACTGTTACTGCTTGCATTTGCGTTGCTGTTACCGTTACTATGTCACAAAAAATCACATGGTGGGGGCCCCGCGCTCCCACCACCACATTCCATTCACTATTTATAGTCCTCATTCTCAAAAAGAAGGGAAATTAGAGGCAAAAAAAATCTGTTTAATGCATCAGTTAGGGTTGTTCTACAGTGACTAAAGTGAGGAAATTCGCTGTTAGGGTTGAAAGGCCCCCTTGCACCCCCCCAAGCCTGCCCCCCAAACGGCATTGAGGTGTGCATTGGGGTCATCGGTCCTAACTCTCACTGCATTCTGCTATATCTCAGCTTCTTCACACATGTGATGGAGTTGAGAGTTAGGGCTGATGACCCCAATGCACACCCCAATGCTGTTTGGGAGGGTGGGCTGAGGGGTGCAAGGGGGGCTTTCAACCCTAACAGAGAATTCCCTCACTTTTGCTGCTGTGGAACAACCCTAACTGATGCATTAAACTGAGTTTTTGCTCTATATATATATATATATATATATATATATATATGTGTGTGTGTATTGACCCTTACCACCCGGCCTATCCCTACAAGAGAAAACACTAGTGGTACTACTGCCCCAAAATCCTTTTGGCTTAGTGCCGCCACACAATACAAAATACTGGCACATTTGATGATGACCATATGAACATATGAAATTGCCAGCAGAAACAGGCCTCATAGTCTATCGAGCTTGCTCGAGTGTGCAGCTAGCCCCTCATCATGGAGCTGCCCCTCCTTCCCCCCCTTCCCAGTATCCCTTCCCCATGGGGGACCATATCTCACCTCCTGGTGACAGCATGGATTTATAGCCACCAGATCTGTGCACAATGTGCAGCTTTTAAGTCCCCCAAATACAAAATGCACATACCACTGTCAGGTCTATCAGACAGGGTCTGCAAGCAGTGTGGGCTGGGGCAATGTGTTAATTGGGTCCATTTCTTAATCTTGTTAATTTACTGCTTTAGCATTGAAATGCACGTGCTGCTGCCAAGGCCACTCCGACTGCTCTCTCCAGTGAGTGTGCATGCCTGTCACTCCTTGTTAGGCAGCCAACTACTCCAAATGGAGTAAAATATAAACAGAGCAGAACTTCTAGAGGTTCTGGTTAAGAACATCTACAGGAACTCCTAGAGTGATGTGGCATCCAAAACGAGCACAAGATAACTTAATACAGCTGCTGCAAAATTATTATCATGCATTCGTGCATCAGTCAACAGTATATGGCAGCCATACTGATTGACTTGTCCAAGGTCTTCAACATGGTTAACCACCAGTCCATGTTGCAACTATTATCTGAGGTAGGATTAAGTAGGGAATCATTGGCCTGGTTTTGCTCTTATTTGAGTGATTGTTATCAGTATACCAGGGTTAAGGGATTAGACTCCTCTTTATTGAAAGTGGTAAGGGGTGTACCCCAGAGATCTGTACTGGGACCACTTCTTTTCTTAATTTATTTAAAAGACATTGGCAAAAGTGTAGAGGGAGTAAATTACCACCTCTATGCAGATGACACAATTCTGTATTATTCTAACAGTTCTGTTCTGGAAATTCAGTCAACTTTACAACTTAAGTTTGATTTATTGCAAAAAAAATTTCAACAGTTAAAGCTGAAGTTGAATACTTCCAAAACGAAGTCTATTTTATTTGGCACAGCTTCTAAGTTAAAATCAGATATTAAATTAGAGATATCTGTCCTATCAGGTACATATCTGGAATGTGTTAAAATCATACAAATACTTGGGGTAATGGGTGGACCACTTAGGCTCAGGGAATACTCATGTAGACAAATTAGTTGCTCAGGTAGGGAAAAGGGTGGGTTGTTTATTCAGAAACCAAAAATGTCTTGATTCAGAAACTACGAAATATATAATTCAGGTACAAATTTTGCCTTTACTTGATCATGATGATTTATTATATGGTGGTGCCTCACATGATAGAGTGTCCAAGTTGAACATACTCTATAATAAATTGCCTTGGTTAATCTTAAAATGTCCGATAACCACACATCACTGTGATTTATATAAATCCCTGGGCTGGGTTCCTTTGGCTACTAGAAGGAATATACATATTAGTTTATTTGCGTACAAATCTGGTCTGAGTCTTATCCCCAAGTATCTGAGTGATAGGTTAACATTCCAGAATATTGTTCCATCTTTAAGAAAATCTACATTTTCCCAGTTAATTGTCCTTAAGACTTGTACTAAAAGGTCTATACAGTGTTTTAGCCAACTGGTCCAGAAATTTTGGAATAGGCTACCGTGTCATTTTAGGGTCCCAGCAATCAAACCTCTGTCTGTATCCTCACTAAAGAAATATTTGTTTTCAAGTGTACAGGCTTGTAAATGTTTTAACTAGTGACGTATATCTTTTCATATGTATTTGTATATTGTATACTGTATGATATGATGTTGTATGTATTCAATGTGTATAGTAGGTTGCCATTGTGAATGAGCTTATGCTCAATGGTTATTCCTAATAAACAACAACCACAGTCATGAGCACAACGATCCAGGTGCACAGTAATGGAAAGATTACCATGCTGATGCATCGCTGTGCTCACGACTGATGTGTGCATGCATTGTACCAAACCAGGGCAGTACCAATCCATCTTCACAGGGCATGGACTACAAGAGGGGGCCCTGAAGGGAAACTTCACCATACAGTGATTGGACCAACTAACAGGATCAGTCCTAAGATTATTAATCTCAAACCTCAGGAGAAACACAAATCCAAGACATGACCATGTTGAGGGGGTCACCAAAGTAACTACCTATGCACAGCCCTGTGATGTCATCAGTTGGAGAAAATCTTGCCAAAAGTGCAAGACTTCGTCATCAACCCAAGCATTCAAGTCACCTATGATTAGTCACCTAGGTGCCTCCAACACCCTGTTGGTAAAAAGATCTGCTATTTCCTGAAGGAATTCCCCCAATATCAAGGGTGTCAGTCCATGAGGAGGATCATACAACCTGCACCTGACCCCACAAGCACAGCCATGCATTCAACAATGAGGTTTCTCCCAATGGCTGCATAGTAAAGTTCAACCTTGAACAAACACAGATGGCCACCCCTCCCCCATTATCCCTCCTCAGGCAGTGTACCACAGAGAATCCCACTGGGATCACTCCAAAGTTGGGCTGGCATAATCTCACAGTCAGATCTTTGTGATGCATACCAAGTTGACTAAGGAACGAGAAACAAAGTCTGCCGTAATAGCAGTCATGTTCCTCTTAGGCCTGGTATTGCATAGAACTGCCTGAAGGGGATGATTAGCAACTGTAGACGCAACAGCCGCCTGTCCACTTGGTCTGGTGAAAACCTTGGGTATTGGAAACCAACCACATCTGGCATTGCTCTGCATCCCATTTCCCACTAGAGCATCTCCTGGTCTTCATTCTCCTGATAGTGCCCCTCCATCAGCTCTCCCCAAACCTCATTTATGACCACCATGTCCCCTCACAATCCCAACCTCCCTGCAACAGTGATAGGTGACTGAGGGCAGGAGGGTCATTGAAGGGATGTAGGTCATAAAGTTGGGATGGCAAGCAGCTGAGCCTGTAGGCCACTATCCCCACACACATCCTCCAAAGGTCCTATAAAAACATCCAGTCCTGCTACCTACCCCAAACTCCACCCCTACATAATTCTACAAATCCAGAAATCTCAATCATAGCCCATACTAACCCCACACATACAAAGATAAAGTGAAAAAGGGAGGCACACTCTCACTTCGTAAGGAGCTGCTGTCACAAAAAAATCAACTAGTTGTAAAACAAAAAACAGCACAAAGAACTATTAGAGAGGACTGGTGTTTTAATAAATTAAAAGTAAAGGACTGCTGACCAGATACCCCTACATATCATCACTTGCCAGTGGCTTCCTTCGGGTGTGTGCACTGTTTTTTGTTTTGCAACTAACCCCACACATACCACTCCACCCTTTACCATGAATAATAAACCCATGATGCACTTCACTTGCACTGTGATATCTTTACACTGTCATGTCACCAAACCCATATACCCTCTTATATAATTAAAATTAAATAATCCCAATCGATACGCATGCACACTGATTTACCACCAGTCACGCCTCATACACACCAGTAACAGAGCAACATACAGTATATACTGTCTACATATAATAGTAGTTCAGTGGGGAGGAAACCAAGTTCTTGATGCAGAAATGCCAGAAGAGATTCACTGAAGTCACAGTTCAAATCCACACCCTGATCCAGCTCACCTCTCAGTGAAGCCAGCAGACAATAAGTCGCAAAGCTATTTCCAACACACAAGGGTACTTGAAATAAAGTCTGTGCTCTCCCCAGAAACACTATAATGAAGTTAAGGCAGCAGCATTAGATAAAAAATAAATCGGATCTTTTGCAACATTTTGTTCCCTGTGCCCTGTTGAGCACTTACCTGGTAATCTTTCTTGTTTTTGCTGTACTATCACCCCATAATTTGTTTCAATTTTCTTTGTTTTTGATTACATTTTTCCCCACCCACCATGTTGAATTGGAACCCTCTGCTGCCAATCGCACATACACATGGCTCGCAGCACTACACAGGGACAGCAGGAATGTGCAGCACAGGGTCCCATGGAAGTAAACAAAAGATATGATGTGACATGAGGGGGAAGTTCGGCTGCAAATTAGGCAGCAGCCATATTTTCTGTGGATCCACAACAATGGAAATCAATTTTAAATGTCTAAAAAAACTAAAGATCATTAAAAAAAATTTTTACAGTTATGGAAACCTGAGCTACAGCTGCATGCTTCCAGCCAAAAAAAAAAATTTTGATAATCACTTCCTGATTATCTAGTACTGCTGCTTTTATGACAATGCTATAATGTAGTACTGCCACTAACAGAAGGTAACCAAGTTATGTGAAGTGGTATTGAATAGGAGAGAAAGCATGAGCTAATCAGTTCTCTCACCATCTCCGCTCACCTCCGTACTTGAAACAGGCCCCATCACAAAAATGGGTGATCAATGAACTTATATGCAGCTGGTAGAATCCTGGTAAACCCTATGGAAACATAGTTTGTGCATAAGATAAATTCTCACATCTTATTGTTTAAAATTGAAACTTAAAGTAAACAGCTAGGTAACTCATTTTTGGTTAGTGTTTTTTTTGGTGTAATGCCGTAAGACATAATATATGAAATGGTACAAACAGAATTATTAGAATTAATTAACTGAGTACCTATGTTCACTTGCTGAGGATCTGCAAAAGTGATAGTAACAAAGTGGAATTTATATAGAACATGGAAGTTGACGGCAGATAAGGACCACAAGGCCCATCCAGTCTGCCCATTTCTTTATCTACCTTATGAATGTGCCATAGGCCTTTGCTCTGTCAATGGCCTATCTATTCATACTCATCTGTATTGCTCCCTTATGCCTATCCTATACCTGTCTGAAGCCCTGCACTGTATTCATATCCACCACTTCCTGAGGTAGGCCATTCCATGCATCCACCACCCTTTCTGTGAAAAAGAACTTCCTCACATTACCCCTCGATCAGCCTCTCTCTAATCTCATGCTGTGTCCTCTTCTCCTGCTATTTTTATTGATTGTAAACTATTATTTTGATATTTGTGTTAACAGATGCACTGTTTCAGGTGTGAGCCTTATTATACTCCTGCATGTAAAAACATGGGCCCAGATATTCAGACTGCACCAGGCTGTGGCGCAAGCCTGGGCACAGTGCAACTTGGCTGCGCAGGGGCGTTGACTGGGCGATATTCAATAGAGCTGTGCCGTGGCACTGCATTGTTGAATATTGCACACTGGCCACCCGCAGTGTGCATGGTGCAGTGGCACTGTGCCAGCGCAAGTGGCCAGAGTGGAGCAGGGGGATGCGTTAGCACAAGTTCCGTTGCGCTATGCACAACAACTGCAGTATTCAAAAGTGCACATGCAAATGGGGCCATAATGTATGCAAGGCACAAATGGGGCCATTTGCATGTCATTATGGCCCTATTTGCATGCAGGTGCGCCGATCCCCGGCGACTTGCGCCTGGCACCCAGCCAGACAGCAGCCGTCGGGGACCGATGCCCCCTGCACAGCGTGGCAATGCACCCCTCTGCCCGATCACGGGCGTTTGAAGCTTTGAGAATCGTCCAATATCCCTGGTGGTCCAGTGGATCGCTCACAGCCTGATCGCAGACTGAAGTAGAATCAAATGTATTCCAATATCCCTGGTGGTCCAGTGGACCACTCGCAGCCCGATCGCGGGCTGAAGTAGAATCAAATGTATTCCAATATCCCTGGTGGTCCAGTGAACCGCTCGCAGCCCGATCGCAGGCTGAAGTGGAATCAAAGGTAGTCCAATATCCCTGGTGGTCCAGTGGACCGCTTGTAGCCCAATTGCGGGCACTTGTATCAGAAAATAAGTCCAATATCCCCGTGGTCCAGCGGTACCTCCCTCCCACCCACTGAGCCCCACCACCGCGCCCCCAGTCAGCGGGTGCAGCACCCACCCGACTGCCGCCTGCCGACTGGACACCCATAGGGGCTGTATGCCCATTGGTCCACAGCGTGAGCTAATGGGCGTGCAGCCCATACTGTACTACACATTCAGATATGTGAATGGGATCCATTACTTATGCCCTTGATCGGGCATGGGTGAGCACCCACGGAGTTGCAGCTGGAGCTCAGGTGGCCACCCACAGCTGGCAGCCATGTTGGCGCCTCTGTGTCCTTTTCTTTGGTTTCCGTGTGTGGCGTTAAGTAGAGTTGTGCATGATGGCTCAGCACATCCCAGGCTGAATATCAGGATGTGCAGAGTATGCATGGGCACGCTTCACCCGCGCCACACACATTACTGATGCACTCCGGGGCATCTGGATTTGTGCCAGGCGCAATCCCCATTTGAATATCGTGGAGGGAAGGTGATTAGTGGGTTGCGCATGGCGCAACACTGTTGCACCATAGACAACCCTTTTGAATATCTGGCCCACGATGTATATTTGAAAAAAAAGATTATAGCATAACAAAGAAATATTTAATGGATCTTGCAGCTTAATGCTAATTTTGTTTTAATCACTATTCAGCTTTTTCAATGACAAGACACTTTAATTTAACACTGATCAAGTTATAACTGCTTAACTTAAAAGGCTCTTTTAGTGATGTCATCAAATGGGTACTATAAAAATGTTGTAACGTCTCCCTGACATTGCCCCCTCATGAAGTCTTGGTAGGAAGGCGAAGCTCTGGGATATTGCCTTGAATCAAATGACTGGCTGAGTTGTATGTGCATTTAGAGCTGTGGCTCAATAAATCATGAAGTTAGAGCATCACTAATGCTGTACTTGACTTTTTTTCTCTGGAGTACAGCTTCAATTCAGTAACTGAAATCTTGACCTCAACTGGCCTTCCACTCCCGCTACATTTTGACAGCCATATAAATTTCCTCTCAGCTCTTCCTGGCCACTCAACTCCTGCACCAGTCAGCCAGGTAGTCCAACCAGCAGAACAACCTCTGTTGCAGTGCAGACCGCAAAGATGGGGCCATGTGTAATCAGATACAGGAACCCAATCAACTCCGGGACAAAAAGTGTCTCGGGTCACTGCACTGCAAGTAGTAAAATTAAATCCAGAAGGCTGCTGCTTTAATGTTTAGTGTATGCCTCCATGCCACACTACCATTCCAGCTCAGTCAGATAAATACCACCTGACAGCAGCTAAAAAATAGACAGAAGCTTAGTTTTAAAAGCACCAAGTACCCCAATGAGAGTTGATGGAAAACAATAAAGGCTACTCTCTTCACAGTAACTCACTTACAATACCGCACTATTCTAGGAGTAGACCTGCCACTACTCTAAACTAAAAATAAGATAAAATGTATAACAATTTATAAAAACAACTGTAGCAAAGAAGTAAAGCTACACAGCCCTACAAAAATGGGGTTTTATGCACAGAAGAGCTAATAAACTCCTAGAGACAATAGCCTTCGCAGTGTGGTGGCCATCTTCATCACCAAGCTGCACTTTATCCCCTTTCAAAAAAGTGTTTAGCCATGTTTTCTCAATCATGTTCAAGGGTACTGACATCCAGGGGCACCGATAGAAATTTCTGGGCCCAGGACACAGTTTTAGGACTGCTCCCCCCCCTCACCTTCTCATCCCCTCATGAGTTCAAGAAGAACAGTGAGTTGCCACAATGACTGGCAAGTGAGCTGAAACAAGTACTGTGTTGTGTTTATGTTTTCATAATCTCCATTTCAGCTATGATCAAGTGCAAATCTAAGTGAGGAGGTACAAATCAGCTGGAATGCTGGCCACTGTGGCTGAGCCGACGGGGGGGGGGGGCTACTAGACAGACAGACACTGACTGGCAGACTGCAGAGTTGTTTCAAATGTCTTGTAGCCATAACATTACCCTTCAAAAAAAGTAAAAGACCAGACTGGAGCAAAAAGAACAAAAAACATTTTTACTGTGCCTCAAGTCACCGAAAGAAAATCACAAGATGTGTTGGCTACAGTACTAGACAGACAGCAGGCAGCAGATATGTTTTAAATGTCTAAGCCATAGCAGAGGTACTCTAAAAAGTTAAGAACATTTTTTAGTTCAGCACAACTAATACTAAAAAAGTACCAGTTACTGGCTTACTTCTTTGCCAACTATATCCATGTTCCACCTTGGAATCTGCATTTTTAAATCAGTCACAGTTATGTTTTTACCCTGTAACCACAAAACACATACCAGTACTAGGCAGCCATGTAGACACATACTGAATAACATTAACTGCAGTTTTCTGCCCTGAGTGCCCTGTATAGGACGTGATTACTAGAAATGTGTATTTTTTCCGCTTGGCGACACTATGAGCATGCCCTCCCACCACCATGTCCGCTCCCCTCGCTAAGCTAAACTGTCTCACACAGTACATTACACACTCTCTGCTGAAAAACTTCACATGAGCCTCAGGGTAAAAGAACAGTTTAAGAGAGCGATTGGGCCTTACCATACGTACACCAGGCTTTCTCAGGATTCCCTTTGACTGGCTGCACACACGGCCACAACCTCACCTGGACCACTCCCGCTGGAAGCTGGTGCAAGAAGCTTTTTCCTCCTCTTGGGAACGGAATGACGCCTGACACCCCTGGCTGCTCCTCAACCTCTGGCTACTCATCCTCACTATTGCAGCCCCCCCACCTCATTCCTGGATGACTCCTTGAGGTCCGACATCATCGCTGCACTAATTTCACCAGCATGTTAAACTTTATTATGCCCTAATTTAGACAGTAAGCCACTCCGGTCCTCCACCTCGTTCTCCTGCCTGCTCAAAAAGGTCTGCACATGCACATAATGTTCTGCAGCTGGGCAATGTGAGGGGCTAGTTGAGAATGAGTGCGCGTGAAGTGCTCCACTGTGACTTGTCTCCATGTGACATGGACAGCTAGCTGGGGAGTTAGCAGGTTGCTGGGTCTAGCAGGAACTGTGCGGGTGAGTGAGTTTTAAAGTGAATTTTTGGGTTGGACCTGAGAAATGTGGGTCACTTGGGAGATATGATTTCTTAATTGATCATTGGATGGCCGGGCCCCCCAAAGCTTCCGGGCCCCAGACAGTTGTCCCCACTGTCCCCCCCAGTCGGTGTCCCTGCTGACATCACTAAACCTATGCCTCACTCTTAAAAACTGATTTCTAGGTACATTATCTATGGTGTGATAGAGGTGGCAACTGCTGTGTAGCAAGCTAGTATTTTGATCTGTGGACTTAATACACAGAGTGCTGGACACTCCACCACCCTCCTCCTTTGTGATTAGCAGACCCACAAAAATGACACTTATGAATGACTCCAAGTTGCATGATTTTGAGCCAGGATGGCTGTTCCCCTATCAGCTCATCTGCAGCACATGCACCCACCCTTATGGCGACACCAAGGCTGCCTCTACCTACCCCCCAGCTATACCACCAGGATGATGCCTGTTGGGCACCCCTTACCCCTTTGGAACTGCCACGTCCGGTGCTGGGCAGGGAGCCCTGGTCCTTCTATGCAGTGGCAGCAGTAGCGGAGCCAGGTTTGGGATCATTTGGGAGCCAGAGAGGGCCATTCAGTCAATGACAGGCTCCACAATGGGCACTAAACAGTAAATAAAGATGGTAGCAGGGCACCACTACTCACACTGGGGCAGCCAGGAGGGGCAACTGCCCCCCCAGGCCCCCCCCTGGCTCCACCACTGAGTGGCAGCGGCACAATGGGAGCATCATGAAGCATGTCCAGCAGGATTTTCTCCATAATGGCAGGAGGCATGGTGTGCAATGACACTGTGGCACAACCCCACCATGTGTCTAGTGCATCTCCTGACATCAGCACTAGCTGGGTCGCCGGTGACAGGACATCCTGTGGTCACCCAGACACTCTGCACTGAAGGACACAACCCCCCCCAGGTGGAGAGCATACATATGCCGCTCAATCCACCTCCCCCTTGGACAGCCCTTCAGATACCCTGGTCCACTCCTGAACTCGGGTCACCAGCATTGTAAGTGATAGCTCTGCCACTGCGCTGACTAACCAGCCTGCAATAAATGTTTGTGACTAGAAAAAGATAACTAATAATCCATCAGTTTCATTTCTGTCCTCCACCATATCATAAATAGATTGTCTATATACCTTTGTCAAGTCATTCTTTCATTAAAAGAGGTTTCTAGCACTATCACATGTAATTTGTCCCTTCCAATGCCCAGTATATAAATTTGCAAAGTTGGGGTCAGCAATTGCCCCCATTACTATCCTTTCAGTTTGTGTAACAGCCCCCTCCTTACACTAGGGGGAGGTGGCTGTTCCCATATGCAGATTGCGGTGGAATGATGCCCAGTAGTCATCCATATGGATGTTGGTGGGGGAGGAGCTACCAGTAGTACAAAGATAGGGTGCCCTCATGTTGTCTGTGGTGCTGGGGAGTATAGAAACATAGACCATGATGGCAGAAAAAGACCAATGGTCAATCGAGTCTGCTCATATTCCTTGGAACTGCTTCATAAGTTGTATAACTTCATATGGGGGAAGGGGGGAATAGGGAGCAACCAGGGAACTAAAGGCCTGTCAGTCTAACCGCCATCACTGGGAAGCTGATAGAATCACTAATCAAAAAGGACCTTGTGAACTACCTAGAGAGCAATTGGCTCCAAGATAATAAACAACACAGTTTTGTAGTGGGAAGGTCTTGTCAGACTAACCTGATATTTTTTTTGACTGAGTGACCAAGGAAGTAGACAAGGGTCACATTGTGGATCTGCTGTATTTTGACTTCAGCAAGGCTTTTGATTCAGTAACACACAAAAGGTTGCTCAAAAAGATGGAAGACCTGGGTGCAGCTAAAACCATAGTGAACTGGGTGGGTAGTTGGCTAGAAGGGAGGCAGCAGAGGGTGGTGGCGAGTGGGGTTCAATCAGAGGAAAGGGAGGTTACAAGCGGGGTTTCGCAGGGATCTGTCCTGGGTCTGGTCCTCTTCAACATGATCATTAGTGACATTGGTGAGGGAATCCAGGGCAGGCTGTGTCTCTTTGCAGATGACACAGAACTATGTGAGAGAGTGGATAGTAATGAGGGAATAAGGGATATGCTGAGGGACCTACAAAAACCCGAGGAGTGGTCAAAGATCTAGCAGTTAAAATTCAGCACCAAAAAGTGCAGGGTAATGCACCTAAGGAAAAGGAACCCCAAGACGGAGTACTGGAAGAGTGGGGTGAGACTTAGCACTAGAGAAGAGAAATGGAATCCAGCAGTTATCATCAGTAACTCACTTAAACAAACAAGCCAGTGCAACAAGGCCTATAGCAAGGCTAACAGGATGCTGGGATGCATCAAGAGGAGTATTGATAGCAGAAGAAAAGAGGTAATACTCTTCCTATACAGATCCCTAGTGAGGCCTCACCTAGAGTAATGTGTCCAGTTCTGGAGCCCTCACTTCAGAATGGACAGGGATAGGTTGGAAACAGTGCAATGCAGAGTAACAAAAGTGATTCAGGGGCAATAGGGCAGATCCTATGACGAGCACCTCAAGGCATTAAATATGTACTTATTGGAAACCAGAAGGGAGAGGGGAGATATTTATTTAAAAGTTTTACCAGGAGGGCACACTGAGCAGAGTACTGCTCGATTCCAGGTGCGTCCTTGGGGAGGGGTACAGGAGAAAAACAATTCTTGCAATACATACAGTGGCAAATAATTACTATCCGAACAATACAGAAATGAGAATTAACAGCATACAAACAAGTGATTACATAACAACACTTGAGGAGCAGTATAGAGGCAAGCAATAAACATCATGTTCAAGGACAAAATATCAATTGTGGGAATAAGAGGCCAGATCAATTAGTTCATTTGTAGGCACATCAATCCACATGTACAGGTCATGGAGAAATGCTCATTGATGAGACGGCCTAGGAGAGGCAAAGGTGGGGTTAGCCGAATGCTTACAGGGAGGGAGTTCCATAGTTTGGGCATGCGATGTCTGAAAACAACTTGGTCAATTGAGGAGTTGGAATTCCTAAGGGAGAAGGCAGGGGGGGAATGGTCCTCTAACACACCATTTAGGTACTGAGGCAAGGACTGGGACCAGTATTTTGCCATGAGCTTGGCGCAGTGCGACTGTCAGCAGTCATAAAGCGAGGGAAGATTTAGAGTCTGATAGAGTATGCAGTGGTGGGAGGATATGATATGACAGAGACCTTCAAATTCCTTAAAGGAATTAACAACGTAAACTGCAGGGAATTATTTACCCTGAGTACTAATTTGAGATCACATGGTCACAAGTGGAAATTAACAGCAGAGAGGTTCAGGAGGGATGTGAGGAAGTACTTCTTTATAGAAAGGGTGGTGGAACCTTGGAACAGTCTGCCAGCTGAGGTGGTGGGTGCAAACACATTCAAAGGATTCAAGCAGACATGGGATAGAATGAAAGGAATAGTGGTCACCTGGGGTGACAAGATCAGGGGGGAGAATGGGGATAGGATGGGGAGGGTTAGTACCTTTGGGGAACAATAGGTTCCAGGGAAAGTATTAGCCTACTAGTGGTGCTATTAAGCTGGCAGGGAGCATTGCCACTCTAGGGGGCCCTCACTGGGTAGACACCTTAAGGGGCACCAGCGAGGGGTGGGTTAAGCCACCCAAGGCATGGGTGCCAGCTGAGTGGAGCAACTAGGCACAAATAGGAAGGTCCTGGGGAGAAAGGGCACTCATACATGCTCATGTGACTGACTGCAGGACTCAAGTCAGGTGTGCAGGAGATCCGCAAAGAATGCTGCCTGGAAGTACAGGTGCTATTCACTCAAAAACGTTCCAAGAATGGCACCAGCTAATGGACGACTCACTATGGCGAGGGAGTCAATGCAACACTGAGTGGGACACTGGAGGCTGTTAGGGAGGGACCTCGGACAGCCAGGATGTGTCCCATGCCAGTGGGGCTCTCTGATGAAGCTCTGGTGATTTACCTATCATGTGTGAGTTTAGTGGGACCACTGGAAGAGTGCAGGAATGCCAGGGGGTATACTCACCAAAGGATATATCCTGATGAATTTTGGACCTGAGGTGGGTTCTCTCTGGGCTGCCTGGTGGTGGTGGTGGGGCCTGGAGACTTGCATGAGTGCAGAGATCATCAAGCACCTGGACAGTGAGAGAAAAAGCAGGTATTGCTTTCAAGACAGCAAGATAAGAGACTCATTCTCTGAAATGTGTATGGAGAGAGGGACTCCCTGAGTAAGTACGAGGGGTACCCTCACCTTGTGCCACCAGAATACCATCCCAGAAGAACAGATCAAGGCATGGCCCAAGTTCAAGCTAAGGTAATTGTACAGACAATTCCTAGTGAGCCTTACTGGCCACCAGTGACAAGCACTTTGGGTCTGGTGTGGAAAGTGCCAGCCTTGATGGGCATCTCAGGTTGAGAGTTCACCCTGTCAAAAATGGATGTTTTTCTGGCATGCAGAGCTCTACTATGAGTAATATGCCATTATGGTAGGCAGTGTCAGTAGATGAAGGACAGAAGCACAGAGATTCAGTGCAGGAAGGGAGACAGGGAATCCCTGGGCATTGGGTTGCCTGAGAAGTATGGATTGGCCATCCACAGGTGTCTTGCATAATGAACTGAATGAGATAGAGAGTATGAGGAACCATGCACTGAGACAGAACTGTTGGTAGCTAAAAAAGGATAGCATGCTTCACTGCAGGTGGCCACTATGTGGATGTTACACCATAGAGTCTGATACAATGAGTGGAATTGTTACCCATAGAAACCTGAATTAACATAATGAACTGTGTAAGAGCTGATGAATTAAGGTCCTTGGACCCCTGACTACTAATTCTAAAAATGAACTTTCACGTGAAACCCTCCAATAATGAGTCAAATGCTTGAAGTCCAGCAGTTCCGCTAACTAAGATGCCAACATCCACCAACTGGTAGGCAGTCAAGCAACCAATACTACTGAGTGTAAGGGACCCCAGTGAGGATATGACCATGGTACCATTTTCAAGCATGGTTGACAATGGTTGACCATACTTTGACCATGCTTTGATTATGGTTGATGAGCATGGTTGAAAAACGTTTTAAGTCTAGTATAGTCAGAGTATGGTCAACCATGGTAATTTTTTAACCATGACTGACCATGCTTGCCCATGATCATTCTGCACCTAATAATCAAACAGAACACGTTTGTTTTGAAAATGAGGAGCATTACATAATACTTTAAGATTTATTTATTTCATCTATGTAATACATTATGGCCTTTCCATTATACTTTCTGAATGTTCTGGACACACCATACTCAGCCATGGTTAACCTTGATTCATCCATGTTTGACCATGGTTTGTATATGGTCATAAGATCATGGAGCAGCAACAACATTTGCATAATTTATTTGCATATCAGAATGCAGAATCTGACACTTTAGACTCGTAGAAATAATCACAATCTAAAAGTCGTTTGCAATTTGTGAAGAAAAAGTAAGGTTTACAGAAAGCAAATAATTACTTGAGCATAAAAACAAAAAAAAATTACTATGAGAACTCATCGTATCTTAAAAGAGTTTAGTTTGGGTTTCAATAGAGATTAAGCCATTCTAACAGTTATGAATGAGGAGAGATTTCACTGGAAAAAAAGGAAACAAAAGCAGCCATAGGTAAGTACTGTGAATAAAAGTTATTTCAACAGTCTGTGTGTCAAGGTTCTTGGAAAAAAATGAAATAACCTGACATGCATAGAAATCTGTTTTATTATGCAGGATGACCACGGTTTTTCAACCTGGTAAGGGCTCATATTGACTATTTTTGACCATGGTTCCATGGTTATTTAACCTTTCAAGGTATTGTTTTGACTATTGTTGACAGTGGTTGACATGGTCTTTGCCAATGGCATGTTCTGGCCATAGATGACCATGGTTGCCTGTAGTACAATTTCACAGTCTTGGTTAACCATAACCAAGTATGGGCAAAAGTATGGTTGAACATGGTCAACCAGCGGTTGAATGATGGTTGACCATGGCTCAACAGTGCTATCCTCGCCATGGGCTCCTGGAAAGCAGTTACACCATATACCCTAGGGCAGTAAGGCAGGTCAGGACAGGATGCTTACAAACAAAGACAGCACTGCAGATGTAACAGTGGGCAGTCTCTTGGGTACAAGTGATCACCGTACAGTGTGGTTTATATCTTTAAGAAAGGAATAGAGGCCAATCACACAAGGACTAGGGTCTTGGATTTTAGCTGGGTGGATTTTAAAGAAATGGGGGACTGCCTCAGAAACTGCCTCAAAAGGGGGAATTGACAGGGATGGGTGGAGACACAGTGGGCTACAGTAAGGGAGGGTATAACTAAAGCAACTAACCTCTGTGTGAAGGAAGTGATTAAAAGCAAAAGGAAAAAGAGACCATTATGGTTTTTAGGGATGTGGCAAACGTGCTGAAGAAGAGAAAGGGTGGCATTCAGGTGGCATAAGGAAACACAGAGAGAGAGAAGGACAGGGAGCTGTACCTAGCAAAGCAGAGGGAAGCAGACAAGGTGGTGAGGGGAGCAAAGGTACATACAGAGGAAAGAATCACCAAAGGGGTCACTTAGGGGGATAAGACTTTTTTTAGGTACATAAGTGAGAAGAGGGATAGTGAGGATTAGAAGGACAAAGAGGAAGACTGTGCAGAAGTGGTCTAAAAAAAAGCAGACTTCCTCAACAGGTATTTCTGCTCAGTCTTCAAATGGAGGGAGTGGGAGCAGATCACCCGGGAATAGAAAGCAAGGGGTGAGGTGGACACAAGTCCATTTTCAGAAGAAACAGTCCAGAAGGGACTTGCAGCTCTGAAGGTGGACAAAGCTATGGAACAGGATGGGATACATCCAAGGATTCTAAAGGAACTCAGGGAGGTGCTAGCTGCCCCACTGACAGCCTTGTTCAACAGTTGACTGGAAACAGGTGTGGTTCTGGAGGACTGGAGAAGAGCTGATGTGGTCCCTTTACATAACAGCGGCAGCAGGTAGAGACTAGTAACTATAGGGCAGTCAGTTTTCAGTGTTGAGAAAATTAATGGGAACCCCGCAGAAGGGAAGACTGGTTGAGTATCTTGAATCCAGTGGGCTGCACGACCATAGACAGCATTGATTCATTGAGGAGGGGGTCATGCCAAATTAATCTAATGAACTTTGACTTGGTGATCAGTGAAAAAGATTAGCGGAAGGCAGTGGACAAGGCCTATCTGGACTTAAGCAAGGTCTTTGGCACTGTACCATACAGGATACTCATAAAGAAACTGAGCAGCCTGGAGGTGGGATCCAAAGTGGTAAGTTGGGTTAGAAACTGATTAGCAGATAGACAACAAAGGGTGTTGGAAAGGGCACTCACTCAAATGATGGACCAGTTCTCTTCAATGTCTTCATAAGTGACACTGCTGAAGAACTGGTAGGGAAGGTATGCCTTTTTGCAGATAATACAATACTAAAATATTCAACAGGGTGGGCACTCAGAAGGGGTTGTACAGAATGAGCAGGTATCTGGGGAAACTCAAGTAATGGTTTAAAGCATGGCAGTTGGGGTTCAGTGCCAAAAAGTATTAAAATTATGCACCTATGGCATAGAAGTCCAGGAGCCGAGTATAAGACGGGGGTGGAGTATTGACAGTCACTAAACAGGAGAGATAGGTAGATAGATAGATAGATAGATAGATAGATAGATAGATAGATAGATAGACAGACAGACAGACAGACAGACAGACAGATAGATAGATAGATAGATATTTTATTTATATAGCACCCATCTCAAAAGACTCTGGGTGCTGTACAATATGACACATATAACATATACCATACAATAATACGAATCTAAAATTAACTACAACAATATACAAAATATAACTAAAAACAACAGCTTAACTATCCATCACAAATATACTATTTTATAAAACCCCATTCAGTTAAAAGCCTGATTAAATAGATATGACTTGAGGCCTTTCTTAAAGGCTTCCACCATGGGAGCTTTCCTAAGATAACCAGGCAAGGAGTTCCACAGGGTAGGCGCAGCTGCTGCAAACGCCCGATCACCAGAATGCCGCAGCCTAACCCTGGGAACTCCAAGGAGGCCACCCCCAGCAGAATGGAGAGCCCGGGCTGGGAGGTATGGCACAAGGAGCTCTTGCAGATAGACTGGGCCACTCTTGTGCAGGTTTTTATAGGTTAACAGCCCTATCTTGAAGACAACCCTCCACCGAACTGGCAACCAGTGCAGTTCACGGAGCGCTGGGGTGATATGTTCGCATCTTTTCATCCCCAGCAATAATCTTGCTGCCACGTTCTGCACCAGCTGCAGTCTGCGGAGGTTGCCTCCAGATATCCCTAGGTAGAGGGCATTGCAGAAGTCTAGCCTGGAAGTGATGAAAGCATGCACCAGTGTGGGCAGGTCATCAGGCGGGATCAGGGCTCGAATTCGGGCAATATTCCTGGGATGGTAAAACCCGGTTCTCACCATGGCCGACACCTGTGCTTCAAGTGTCAGGCCACCATCCAGGATTACTCCCAAATTCTTCACCTGCCTAAGAGAGCTAGCAGCCCCAACCTGAGTTCAGGGGGTAATAACTCCAGCTACCCCATCCACTGTGACCCGACTCCACCACCAGTACCTCAGTCATGTCTGGGTTTAGTTTAAGCCAACTGTGTGTCATTCATGTCTGGATTTACTCAAGGCAGCTGTTAAATACCGAGTCTGACACCTGGCTATTGGGAGCACAGGACAAATACAGCTGTGTATCATCTGCATAGCAGTGAAAACCCAGTCCGTACTGCCTGATAATGTCCCCCAGTGGCAGCATATACACCATGAACAACAGAGGTGATAAAACTGACCCCTGCGGAACACCACAGCCCAGAGGCTTCTAGTTTGATGAGAAAATTCCCATGGTCACCCTCTGCACTGTGTCTGTCAGGTATCACCTAAACCAGTTGATGACATTTCCGGACAGGCCACACCAAAACCGCAGTCGGTCAAGTAACACCTCATGGTCCACAGTGTCAAACGCCGCAGAGAAGTCTAGGAGGACCAAGATGGTACAGTCCCTTCTGTCCCTCGCCATCAGGAGGTCATTAAGCACCCTCACCAGGACTGTCTCTGTACTATGCCCCGCTCAGAACCCAGACTGGAAAGGCTCATAGGCAGAGGAAGCAGCGAGATGTCTCTCCAGCTGAATGGCCACCACCTTTTCTACAACCTTCCCTAAAAATGGGAGGTTCGAAACAGGTCTGTAATTGCTGAGGCAGTCCGGTTCCAAATATCTTTTTTTCAACAGGGGTCTAACAGGGGTTATCATATCTGACAACCTCAAGATGCAGGGCAGTGTGATAAAGCAATGGAGGGGGCAGTAAGATGCTGGGGTGCATAGGGAGGGGTATATCCATCAGGAAGAGGGAGGTGGTGTTTCCACTGTATTGCTCACTGGTGAGACCCCACCAGGAGTACTGTGACCAGTTTTGGAGGCCACACCTCAGAAAAGACATAGGCAGGGTGGAGGCAGTCCAGAACAGGGCAACTAAAATGGTGCAGGGATTGCACTAGCAGCCCTACGAGAAAGGACTGGGATCTCAACATGTCAGCCTGGAAGAAAGGAGAATGAGAGGTGACATGGTAGAAACCTACAAGTACCTTACAAGGTTGAACAGGGTGCAGAAGAGAAGTCTCTTTCAAGTGAGAAGGTGCACCGGGAACAGAGGACATGCAATAAAGCTGGATGGAGGGAGTTTAAGTGAGATGTGAGGAACTATTTCTTCACTGAAAGGGTACTAGATGCCTATAACAGAGTGCCAGCAGAAGTGATGGAGGCAAAAACAGTGGGGGGCTTCAAGCCTACTTGGGATAGACATAGGGGTGTATTAGAAAACAGGCAGTAAGTAGGGAGGGTCGCCAGAGACCAGTTTGGGTTTGGGGAGATAGAACAGACAGGAAACATCTGGGCAGATTGGATGGGCCAAGTGGTTCTTTTCTGCTGACAAATTCTGTTTCTATGTAGACTGAAGTACATAGATACAAAGTTAGTTCATTGCCTTTATTGTGCCCGTTAAGGTGCTGAATGCTGTTTTGGTGCAGTATACACACTTACAAATGCAGGGGAACCAAAATACACCAAATAACCCTCACCAGCAATCAGCCTTATGCTTCACCCCACCTCCCACAAGGCTTCATCAGAGGTGACATTACTGGGCACTATAAAGGTAATGAACTAGCTTGGTATCTATGGACTTTGGTCTGTGTGTTTTCATGGGTGAACTAGTTTTATGTTGCTTGCACGCATGTGCAAGAAACATAGTGACATCATCCGAGTTTTCGGAGGCGTGTCAGCCCGTCTTCCAATGCAGTCAGTATGTTTGTAGGCGCGGCCCCTGTTCCCCAATCACTGCTGCAGCTGTCTATGACAAGCTGAAAATGCAGTGGCATACAGTTGAAAGGGAGAGCTCTACACACACATGCGCGCACGCACGCACGCACACTGCGCGCCTCATGCACCTTCCCTCACTGCACGGCCGACGGGGGTGCTCAATCTCCCGCCGGCTCCACGCCCCTCCCCAGCATCCAGGTGCCACGCTGGGAGCCCACCCCAGCATGGCAAAATCATGTTATGGCCGATGGGCTGACCAACTTCGCGGCTCCACTGTCTCTCCCCTCCCAATGCTGTCGCCGACAGGGGGTGCCCAATCCCCCATCGGCTCCACTGTCTCCCCCCCCCAGTACAGGGTGCCACGCTGGGAGCCCACCCCAGCGTGGCAACAGATGCCATGGCTGATGGGGGTGCCCAATCCCTGTCGGCCCATGCCCCCCAGCCATCCTTCTGCCACGGTGGAGCCTCCCCCAGCGTGGCAAATGTCCTGCGTCATCATTTAAAAAAACCTGTAAAGAAAAAAGGTCCCACGCAGTCTCCTGCCCCCACAACCCGCACTCCACCCACTGCGCACTTCGCCTCCCACCCCCTCACCCCATACTTACCTCCGAGTCCGGGCGCGACGATCTTCGTGGACCGGGAACACATCTGCACTCTTCAAGCCGACTGCGAACTGAGGAAATGCCGGTAAGTCGATAATGGATAGATAGGGTTTTTCAACTTTGTTGCATATCTCAGGCATTTTTGGAATTTTTGCACCAAATTTTCAACATGGGGTTTTGGGACCCCTCCTCATGAATTCTTGCACTGTCCTTGCGTTACTCGGGCCCGAAGGTGATTTAATAGCCACTGCGATGAAATCACCTTTCGGAACAATTAATGAACGCGATGCTGCACTGTTCATAGGGTGGGCTCTCAAAAGCCTATTTTGAAAATTTGGTGAAAAATTCCTAAAAATGACTGTTTTCTGGCGAGCTGCTAGCAGTTCTCACGCCATGCGGAAGTTCGTGAATTTCAATATTTTCACTCCAGATTTTCAACATTGCCATTTTACCACACCTTCTTAGAGCAGTATAGCTGTCATTTTCACATCTCACCCAAAATGTGTTTCTGCCCATATGGCGCACAATGGCGCAGTCGGTGTGCGAAATCAATGTATGGGACACATTAAGAAAATCACAGTGACACTGTTCATGAGCAGAGGTCTCAAAATGGTTATGTTGAAAATTTGGTGAAAAAATTCTTAAAAATGACTGTTTTACGAGCGTGCATTGCGCAGTTCCTACGCACGCTAGTAAGTTCGCAAATTTTCAATATTTGCACTCCAATGACTTCCAAATTCCTGAACAGCACATAGAAGCAAGCAACATTCAGCATTGACAAATGCTTGTTTCATTCTGTTTGTTTAGAACCTCCTGCAGTTCATGTCAAAAATCTTTAAAGTCTGTATCAGCTGAGTGCCCCACAATATTTTCTCTTTTTTCCTCCAGTTCTTTAGTAAGTTCCTTTTTGATTTCGTTTGAGTCCTGTAGAATACAGTTGACAAGTACAAAACAGACACTATAGTATTATTTGGCACTTATCGAACAAAGTTTTTTGATCTTTTCCAAGTGCTGGCATTGTGAGAAGCCTCAGTCCTCAAAGAGCTCTCCCCACTTTTAAGTACACCTCCAGTGTAATTTGCTGCCTGTGAGGGTGGCAGACTTGCAGCCTCTAAAATGTGCCCTGAATGCCTGCCAGTCATTCATCTATTATGATGGAGGAAACAGCTGTATTTGATGGTAACAATGAGTTATAGCCACCAACTCATAAGAACAGTGATTAGGTAATCCTTGTACTACTGGGAGCACCAGCAACCATAAGATTTTGTGTCTTATCAGGGCCAAGCATGCTTAAAAGATAAAACACTAATTTGTAGATAGGTGTTCCGAGCATGGCTCAAAAGAACAATATACAAGAACAAAGAAACAGGGCCACCTCTGGGTCCATGGTGCACCACATTACCAGCTACAAGCAGTCATAAAGAAAAGTAGCTGGACATTAGCCACCTCAAATGGTTAACTCACTGCTGTTTATTACAGTAGGTGTTCCAAGTAAGTAGATAGTGTAGACAAGCTGGTGCTCCCACTGCCCTCCAACATTTCACACACCAATAAAGTGCTTTCTTAAGGAGGACTGACCCCTTAGTGAGGCCAACAATTTATACTGAGCAATTTGAAGTGACAGGTTCAAAAAAGTGAATAGTGACTCATACAAACACAGGTCACTCCTAAGGACATCAGTTGTTAAAAAGTGCAATAATAAATTGCTGCACTATGTCCTTGGAGTATTATTGACTTCCCCCATAAATAAATGTATAGTACAGTATAATATTGTTAAATATAATATCAGTATTGAGAGAATTCACTATGGTCTACTTCCCAACCTACCTATGTGGTGTTTATTACATGCTGTGAGAAAAACAAAAATGAAGCTAAAAGAAAGAGTGGTGGCCACATGAGGGCAGTGCTACACAACACTGGTGTGCATGTACTACCAGAATACCTCAGTGGAGCTATAAAAACTACCATGCTGTGCAGTTTTTGGGGAATTGAGCATGTAAAACGTGAGTTCAAGGGATGGCAATAGAGATGTGTCTTTCACTAAAAGGGAGGCTTTCTGGATTTTTAAGGTGCAAGAACATGGTCAGTTTTCAATAACCAATTTGAAATATCCCGTTTATGAGGTGAGAGAAATTAAGGAAGTTTTTCCATTTATATCTTTCAGATATAATAATCCAATATAGTGTCTTACATGTCTTACAGATATAAAAAGGTGAGTTAAGGAGCTTCTATTTGTGATTGATGTTCTATTGCACAGTGTTTGCAAATATGACAGTAAATATGATAAGGATACATATTTAGTTATCTGCTATTGATACACGAGCACACAAAATTTGCCAGCAGGTAAAGGCTTAGTGGTCTATCAACTCTGTTCAAATGTGCAACTAGCACCCCTTATTCTGCAGCTGTCCCTCCCTCCCACTCTGCCCCTCCCTTTGACCCTCCCTCTTGCCCTCTCCCAGCCCCTTTTGAAGCAGCCCACTGTTCTACTGAATACCACTTTCGCTGGTAACGCATTCCACCCAGCTACCGCCCTCTCCGTAAAAAAGTGTCTCCTCATCTCCCTCCTTAACCTTCCTCCCTCCAGTCTCATATCATGGCCCCGGGTGTCACACTCCTCCCTTACTTTGAGCAGCCCCTCCGTACCTTTCTTGTTTATTCCTTTCATATACTTTAAAGTTTCAATCATATCCCCCCCGTCCCTCCTCTCCTCCAGCGAGTGCATGTTCAACTCCCTCAGCCTCCTCTCATCCTGAGTCGCTCAGCCCCGGGATCATCTTTGTCAACCTGCGCTGCACCCCCTCCAGTAACTTAATGTCCCTCCTCAGATACGGGGTGTCAGTACTGCACACAGTACTCCAGGTGTGGTCTAACTAATGATCTGTACAGTGGCAGAATCACCTCCCTCCTCGAGGATCTACCCTTTGCAATGCAACCCAGCATTTTGTTGGCCTTTGCAGCTGCCTTCCTACATTGTGCCGAATTGTTCATTGACCCCATAATGAGCACCCACAGATCCTTCTCCTCCTCTGTCTCGGCTAGCTGCACTCCCCCCAGCTGGTAACTCCTCCTTGGATTTTTCACCCCAAAATGCAGCACCTTGCACTTTTTGGCATTGAACCCCTGTTGGGTGTCTGACCAGGTTTCCAGCTTTGCCAGATCATCCTGCAACCCCTGCCATCCCCCAGGTCATCCACCACCGCTTCCATCTTGGTGTCATCAGCAAACAGACTGATCTTGCTCTTGATGCCCAATGATATGTCTGCAATGAATATCCCAAACAACTCTGGTCCTAACACTGAGCCCTGCAGAACACCACTCATCACTACCCTTGGGGATGAGAGCTCCCCACCTACCACCACTCTCTGTTGCCTTCCCTAAAGCCAGTTCCCTACCCATCTCACCAGCTTTGAACCCACCCCTGTGCCTTCTAACTTACTTCCCAGCCTCCCTTGCAGAACTGAGTTGAATGCCTTACTGAAGTACAGGTAAAGGACATCCACTGCATGGCCCCTGTCCAACTGCCTAGTTACCCAGTAATAGAACTCCACCAGGTTGGTTTGACAGGATCTGCCACTTATGAAGCCATGCTGTCTGCTCTCCTGTATGTAACCCTTTGGCCTCCAGGAGGGACACCAGCCTCTCCTTCAGGACAGTCTTCATCAGCTTACCTACGATGGATGTGAGGCTCTCCTGTACTTCTCTGGTTCATCCCTGGGGCCGCTCTTGTGGAGGTGCACCACATGAGCCATCCTCTAATCCTGAGGCACACACCCTGAGTGTCGGAAGGCATTGAATAGGTCTGCCAAAGGTCCCACCAGGACCTCTGCCAGCTCCTTCAGTACCCTATGGTAGATGACATCTGGGCCTGCCACCTTGTACACCCTCAGTGCCCTAAAACCCTCCAGAATGCTGCCTTCCATGATTTCCCCATCTGTCACCACCTCCCCCTCCATTCCTGCCCTCCCTCCCTCCTCCCTTGGGTATCACCCCACCTTCTCCTTAGTAAATACTGAGCAGAAGTAATTGTTTAGTGCTTCTGCTTTATCACCCCCTGCTTCCACCCTCCTCCTTCCTAATCCTTACTATATGGTCCTTACAGCTCCTTTTCTCCTTGATGTACCTGAAGAAGTCCATCTCCCCTTTCTTAATGCCCTGCACCAGCCTGAGCTCCTTAGATGCCTTGGCTGTCCTTACTGTCCTTGTCAAATCCTTTGATTCCTTCAGGTACTCCTCCCTATCCTCCCCCCCCCCCGATTTTTTGTACTTCCTAAAGGTAGCTCTTTTCCTTTTCCTTTTCCATGACCTCCTTGCTCTCACAGTTAGGTTTCTTTGCCCTAGCCTTCTTGCTCTGGGCCTTGCTGCAGGTTCTGGTTGCCTCCACTATCCCCAGCTTTATGAGCTCCCACTTCTGGTTAGTGCCCATACTTGGTTGAATTCTGGCCAGGTACCCTTTTACCACTTCCTCCATCCTCCTGAAGTCGGCTCTCCTGAAATCCAGCACCCTTGTGCCAGATTCTACTCCTTCCTTATCCATATCCAATGTGAACCATACTGAGTGATGGTCACTCCCCACCAGCGGTTCTTCCACCCTCAATTCCCTCACAAACTCCCCATTTTCCAGCACGAGGTCAAGGATATTCCCTAACCTAGTTCGGTCGCTGTCCATTTGCATCAGGAAGCTGTCCTGGAAGACACCCAGCAGTAACTGTTCCCTTTTATTCCTGGTTGTTGGGGTACTCCAGTCCACTCCTGGCATGTTGAAGTCCCCCACGATCACCACACTACCCTTCTCGCAGGTCCTCCTGATCTGTCCCGCTAGTTTCCTGTCTAACTCCTCTGTCTGAGAGGATAGCCTGTATACCACTCCCATCCTAAGAGTCCTGTTCTTGGAATCCTGGATTCACATCCATAGTGACGCTGTATTACCTTCCTCCTCGTCCTCTCATACACATTTCAGTCCTTCCCTTACATATAGTGCCACCCCAGACCCCCTTTGCCATTCGCTCTATCCCCACGAAATATCCTGTACCCTGGTATTGACAGGTCCCAGTCATTGTATTGGGTGGCCAGTGTTTCAGTGATGGCCACCATGTCCACCTCCCCTCTGCTGTGAGAGTCTTTAGCTCTGCAGTTTTCTTCCCAAGGCTCGTAGCATTCAGGGTGACCACCTTCCACCCCTTCCCCCTCCTTCCCTCCGTTACTAGCATCGCCACTAGTACTTGCCCTTTGTCCTTTGTCACTGTTATGGGGAGTAAGCTCACATAGCTTTCCAACCTATAGTCTCTGTATGTCCCTTGCCCACTTGCCACCCTCCCTGCTCCTAGTTTAAATTTCTAACTACCTCTATGTACTCCTCCATCCTCTGTTTCAACACTTTCTTTCCCTCCTCACTCAAGTGCAGTCCATCCTTGACATAGAGACTACTGTTCCCCCAGGTCCCTCCCCACCCTCCCTACCAGCCCATACCTTTTAGCATGACACCGGGTTCTTAATCATCCGTTAAAATTCCTGTATTCTTAGCTTTCTTGCTGTGCTTGCCCTGGGCACTGAGAAAAGTTACTGATCTTCCTGCCCCCTCACATAATTGTCTTAGTTCCTCAAATCTCCTCTGGACTATATCTACAGCCTGTGCCCTCCAGAAACAATCAGTTAACTGAGGCCCCTTGCCAGACAATGATTACCCTTGTCCCTTTATGCACTAAACTTTGCAGCTAGTGAAGACAGCAAAAAAAAAATCACAAGCCCATTGTGGATTTTTGCTCCCAAGTGCCTGTTCCCAGTTTAACTACAAACAGTATATATAATGAACAATACATGGATTGGTGTGTGTACCAGAATTTTATACATATCTGAGGTGTATGATGCTGCATAAACTCCAAGAGCGACGCTCAAGGGGTTTATAAAAGCATCACACACCAAGGGTGTGTATAAAATTCTCATTACACACACCAACCCATGTTTTGTTTTTTATAATTACTGTGTAACATTTTTAATAGAATTGTGAGACTATGCCAAGAACCGAACGCTTGGTTATCAGATCCCAATTACACACGGCCAGTTGTAATGCATAATTACAACATAGGTATGTACTCCTGTATAGAAACTCATGCCCTTGCAGCAAATCTTATTAGATATTTTAATGTAAATGTTGACTTCTCACAATCATTATGCTGTATTTACCAATATTGCACTGTGCTTTAATTTATTAAAGTAATACACCATAGATATAATGCAGCAAATGTATTTATTGCACGCTTCAAAAATTGATGTCCTTAGGAGAGAGAGAGCTTTGTTTTTATGAGTCACTATTCACTTTTTGCACGTGTCATTTTAAGTTGCTCACTATAAATTGTTGGACTCATTGGGGGGTTGCTACTTCTTGAAAAAGCACTTTATTGGAGTGCAGTAAAATACTGTAGGGCAAAGGGAGCACCAGTGTATCTATGTTACATACTGTACTTCCTTAAAACACGTAATTCAAATCTGCTTTTGGAGTAACAGCAGTAAATTTATCCATTTCCCAATTACCTGTCACTGGACCAATAAGGCCCCTAAATGACCGTGTAAAACAACCTATCTGTGGGTCCTCAGTAAAGGGAATCAGGAGCATTTTCAAGAATACCTCCACAAGTGTGACTGGCCCCCAGTCTCTCTTGCCAAGAATGTTGATGAGGCTGTAAGCCACTTTATCACACTATTCAGCTCGGCCTATAATATATTTTGCCCCCTCAGGAAGCGTAAGGTGAAAGGGGCCTCTAACCCTTGGATTATGTCCTCTCTCCTACATCTTATGGCCACTCGTGACCACCTCTGAAAAGTGGTGCATGCCACTGGTAAACCGAGAGACTGGCACTGTTATAGGACTGCCAGAAACAACTGCACATGGGCCATTTGGCGTGCAAAGGCCTCATACTGCCAAGGCCTGTTTGCTAGCTCCTGGTATAATAGCAAAAAATTCTGGGACAATATTAAAAACCTCACGAGTAAACCCAATCAATCCCCCCCCCCCGAACCCTACTCGACTGCAATGATCGCACTGTACAAGACCCAAGAGAAATTGCTAACATTCTCAATAATTCTTTCACTGATCTGACTGGAATCCTCCCCCCAACTTCTTCACTGAACCATCCAATGCTGACATTGCCCGCTACAGGACCTCCCCTCCAAACATCCCACAATTCTACTTCAGGTCCATACCCTCATCAACCACCAGGAAACACCTCTTCAAAGTGCTCGGTAAATCCAGGTACAGCTTTGATACCCTTGACCTTAAACTGTTTCTTCTCTCCATTGATGCTGTCCTGGCCCCACTCACCTGGATCCTGAATCTGTCCCTATGCCTCAGCCAATTTCCATCTGTCTGGAAAGTGGCTGTGGTGACACCTATCCACAAGAGTGGTGACAGAACTAACCAAGCCAACTACTGTCCCATCTCGATATTACCTCCTTTCTAGAAAGCCCTTGAGAGAATCGCTGCTGAACAACTAACAGCTGATATCTCCTCTCATGACATCCAATGCCCTCAGCAACATGGATTTAGAAAGGATCACAGTACTGCCACTGCCCTGTTTTCATATACAGACTTTATCCACAAGGCCCTCGACCGTGGTCACCTTGCAGGGTCTATCTATATAGACCTTACTAAGGCCTTTAATACGGTCAATCACTCCGTACTGCTCCTGACCCTACCCTCACTGAGACTCCCTAATGATGTTACCACCTGGTTTAGAAGCTATCTAGGTGTAAAAAATGGCAATGTTGAAAATCTGCAGTGAAAATATTTTAAAAAAATGGTGAAGTCACGAGCGCACGTAGAAACTGTGCAATGTACACCAGTAATGTCATTCGTTTGGGGATTTTTTACAGCAGATTGTCAACACAGGCATTTTGGGACCTCCGATCGTGAACAGTGTCACTGTGATTTTCTTTATCTGTCCCAAACGATGATTTCCCACAGCGACCACGCATTTCTGTGCTGAAAGTGTGAAAACACATTTTGGCCATGTTGTGAAAAATGACAGCTGTACTGTTCATAAGGAAGTGTGGAAAAATGACACTGGTGAAAATCTGGACTGAAAATATTACAAATTCATGAACTTACAAGGGTGCGTGGAAACTGCCAATGCTCACTCATGACATAGTCATTTTATGGACTTTCCCTGCACCATTTTGTTTGCCTTTCTCTGGACTGCTTCAATTTGGTTAATGTCTTTGTGAAGGTGTGGCCTCCAGTACTGCATGCAGTACTCCAGATGGGGCCTAACCAGTGTCTTGTAAAGAGGGATTATCACCTCCCTCTTACAACTTGTGATACCTCTACTAATACACCCCAACATCCCCTAGTCTTACCTACTGCTTTAGTGGTCTGCTTGGATGATTTCAGGTCATCAGTGATGATGATGATGCCCAAGTCTCTTTCTTCCCTTGTGACTGCCAGTAACTCCCCTCCCAGCCTATAGGTGGCTTCAGTGTTTCTCTTCCCTATGTGCATGATCTTGCACTTCTTTGCGTTAAACCCCAGTTGCCACTCTTCTGACCATTTTGCTAGTTTATCCAGATCTCTTCTCATTCTGCCCACCCCATCTGGATAATCTACTCTGTTGCAGATCTTGGTGTCATCTGCAAACAGACAAACCTTACCCTTCAGTCCATCTGCAATTTCACTGATGAAGATATTGAAGAGGACTGGCCCCAGGACTGATCCCTGAGGTACCCTACTTGTGACTTGCATCCCTTCTGACTGTATACTGTTTACCACCACTCTCTGTTTTCTGCCTGTCAACCAGTTTGCCACCCAGTTGACCAACTTCTGACCCACCCTGAGCCTACCCAGCTTATTAATCAATCTTCTATGTGGAACAGTATCAATAGCTTTGCTGAAGTCAAGGTAGGTGATATCAACTGCTCCCCCCTTGGTCCACGTCTCTGGTTACTCAGTCAAAGAAATCTATGAGATTAGTTTGACAGGACCTTCCTTTTGTAAACCCATGCTGTCTTGGATCCTGTGCCCCTGTGGATTCCAGGTGTTGCACTATCCTTTCCTTAAGGAGTGCCTCCATAATCTTGCCCACTACTGAGGTAAGACTGACTGGTCTGTAATTCCCTGCCTCCTCCCTGCTATCACTCTTGTGGAGCGGGATCACATGAGCCCTTCTCCAGTCTTCTGGGACCTCTCCTGTGCTCAGAGACTCACTAAACAGTTCTGATAATGGCTCTGCTAGTTCCACCCTTAGCTCTTTTAGTACCCTGGGATGTATGCCATCAGGTCCCATTACCTTGTCCACCCTGAGCTTATCAAGCTCTTGTAGGACCCTTTCTTTTGTGAAGGGACTAGTGCACACCTCCCTCCCCTGTGTCCATGGTGCTGAGCTGTGGGCCCTGCCCTGTCTTCTCTTCAGTAAATACTGAGCAGAAGTATCTATTTAGGATAGATGCTTTTACATGGTCCTCCTCCTCACATGCCCCCTTATCCCCTTTGATCTTAGCAATACCCACTCTGGACTTTCTCCTTTCACTAATATATCTACAGAAAGTCTTGTCACCTTCTTTTACTTTTCATGCTAGTGTTTCCTCAGTTTGGGCCTTTGCCTGCCTTACTGCCTTCCCTGCTTCTCTTAGGAAAGTTTGGTATGCCTCCCTATCTTCATCCTGCTGCGTTCTCTTATATTTCCTGAAGGCCAGACTTTTGGCTCTGACCTTTTCTGCTACTGTTTTTGAGAACCAAAGTGGTTTCCTTCTTCTTTTGCACTTCCTTTTCTCTCTAACACAATGGGATGTTGCTTCAAGTATTGCATCCTTAATGCTTGCCCACTTTGCCTGTACCCCCTCACCTGTATTTCTTTTTGCCAGTGCTAGCTTAACTCTGTTGGCCATCTTATCAAAGTCAACTCCTCTGAAGTCCCATATTTTTGCCTTGGAATGGGATGATTTAGTTCTAGTGGTCAAATTGAGCCATACCATGTGATGGTCACTGGCCTCCAGGTGATCTTCTACCTGGAGATCTAGGATAGCCCTGTCTCTTGTGGGTTGTTGTACCAGTTGTTTGAGGCCCTCCCCCTGCAGGAAATCCACCATGTGTCTAGTTCTGGCAGATGTTCCTGCTGGTATTGACCAATCTGTATCTGGCATGTTGAAGTTTCCCATTATCAGAACCTCCCCTTTAGCTGTCATGTTTTGCATATCTTCTAACAGTAATGTGTCTATGTCCTCCCCCTGGTCTGGAGGCCTGTAGACAACCCCAGTTCGTATGGCTGTCCCATTTCCTGTTTCCAGGGTGACCCACAGTTCTTCTAGCTCCTTATGTGTATTCTGAATTTCTGTAGCATTGATATTTTCATTGACATAAAGGGCCACTCCACCCTCCCTTTTTGCACCTCAGTCTCTTCAGAACAGTACATAGCCAGGTATTGAAGTCTCCCAAGTGTGGTTACTGGTAAACCATGTCTCGCTAATGGCTACTATGTCCAGTTTAGCCTCTGTCATTATTGCTTGCAGGTCTAGGATCTTGTTTCCCAGACTGCGAGCATTTGTGTACATGATTTTCCATTGTTCAGATTTCAGTGTGTTAGTTGTTGAGCGAGTCTGGCATTTCCCCTGTGCATCATATGGGGAGCCAGACCTTTTTCCTTACTTGTTGATGCAAATGAACTACAAACATGCTGAACTCCTGTTTGACCACTAGCTGAGGGGGGAGGGGTGTTCTTCCCATTCAACGTATGGGGTGCTGCACCCCTCTCCCCATTTGCTAGTTTAAATATTCTGCAAAAATGTCAAACTTCTGCCCCAATGTACTGACTTCCTCCTTAGTCAGATGCAGTCCATCAGATTGATAGAACTTTCGCTCCCAAAACTGTTGCCAGTTCCCTATAAATTTGTGTCCTTTTTCCTGGCACCAGCCCTTGAGACACATGTTTAGCTCCCCTGTCTCCCCTTCTCTGACCTTCCATCCATCTGCCCCCCTCTCCCAGACTGGCAGGATCTCAGAGAAGGAGATGCCGGATGAAATGGATGATAGTTTGTCACCCAGCCTGGTCAGGTGTTCCTTGGTCTCCACAACTGACCGGCTGACAAGATTGTTAGTCCCTATGTGTGCCAGGACGTCCATGTTTTCTCCTGCTTCCTGAACAATTTTAGCAATGTGGTCAGTGTCTCTCCATGCTGATGTACCTGGGAGACATCTAACCATTACCCCTGGCTGGAGATAGGTATCAACTCCCTGAATCATTGAGTCTCCTATGATCTGAAGTTTTTTGGATTTCTTTTTTGCTTTTTTTGTTTTGGTTCCTGTTTTGGGAGAGTTTTGTTGTGCTAGCTCCTGTGCTGCTGTGTCCTGCTCTGCAGTGTCTTCTGCCCCTTTGTTTGATTTTGGAGATAGAGGCAGATACCTGTTTTTAGTTTTTATATGGTTTGTGGAGGTGATATGTTGGAGAGCATCGAGTGATGGGGCACCCAATTTGCCACTCCTAACCACCTGCCAAACTCTGGTACCAACTACCCTCTGCGGTCGAGGTGCCTCTGTTGGATGTTGGGGAAATGGATGGCAATTCTTATAATATATTTCCTCTTGAATATGCAATTTGAGGTGTGCAATCTCTGCCCATGCTGCCTGGAGCTGAGCCCTTAGATCTCCAATGGCGCAGCATGTAGGACAGTGTCCTAAATCCTGTAAAACTGCCCTTCTGAAAAGTGTTCCACAGTACCTGCAGTTAATGATATCCATTCCAGATAAGTTGCTGGGTTTATAACCTGGTCAGAGTAATTCGAAGGAAGAAAATGAAAGCAAAAGCTTGATTTTGTGTTTTGTTTGTTTGTTTTTGTATAACTTATTATAACAAGTTAAATTACTAGTGCCCCTGTAAATGAGATCACTGTGTGGATACCCCTCTGATCCGCCCCTTCCTGCTTTGCTACAGGAAATGTTACGACTGTGCTACCCTATAAAAGCAGTGTAGTGTGGGGTGGTTGGGGAATGGAAGTGGGTGGCTGAGCCCTTCCCCTGCCAAAAAAGAAGAACCACAGATGAAAGAAACAAGGAGGTAAGAGCAGAAACAATCAGCCAGCAACAAATGCAGTAGCCCTGCAAGCTTATCCTAATGATAGATAAAACTATAAAAGCTGTAAAGCACCACCTGTAATAATTTCATAGAAGATATACCCTGTAAGAAACACTTTGCTACAAAGAAAAATAAAGCAGTAACAGAAGATATACCTTGCAAAAGACAATTTGAATCAGAAGATTACAGCAGTAATCTGTAAGCACACAACTGTAGGCACACCCTGTAATAATGCAGCAGAAGTTATACCCAGCAACAACAATTTGAATCAGAGAAAAATAAAGCAATAAAATGTTAGCAACAAACAGTAACGATCCATGTGAGTACAAAATAAAAATAACAATGCACAGTAAGTCTGCCTAGCCAAAAGAAGCCTTAATCCATTTCCTTACTCAGGCAAGGTTCTTTGCTCTGTACTTTCAAGCAACCTAGAAGAAAAGAGCTCAGGTGAAGCTAGGTACCTTGGCCACTCCTCGCTCCTTATCCCCCCTTGAGCACTTAAAACGTGCGTATGCAGCCTTTTTTTCCCTCACCACCTCCTGCACCTCCCTGGTCCACCAACATGGCTTACTGTTTCTTCCATGCTTTCACCTTACTTTTGTACAGGACCTAGTAACCTATTGCACCCCTTTCTTAATGGTTTCCCACAAGCTTCCAGCATCCATATCCATTGTTTTGTATGTGCATTGAAACTAGTGAGTTACAACCTTTACATTTCAAACTGCTGGTAAAATAATCCAATAGAATTCTGGGATTGTTAAGGTAGAAAATCCTATTCCATCCAAAGTATTTCAGTAAGAAACTGTTATACTTTTAACTTCATCAAAAGAAGTCAAATACTTTTTTAATAATGCATTTCAGGATATGCATGTTTTAACAATGTTATCTATCTATGTGTTTTTACAATTAATAAACAAGTAATTGTGTCCTAGTGTTTTGTTTTCAAATCAAATCTGGATAGAAAGAGAATAATATTTTCAGAATCATAACACATGCTCAGATTGTTTTTAATGTCTTTGTCCAGGAATGGCATACTGAGCTACAGCTTGTGCCTGGGTGTGTTTTGGGAGCACAAGGAGGTTAAGTGACTTGCTCTGATCACACAAGTAAGCATTAATACCCTCCAGGGTGGGTTGTTTTGGGGAATACCAGACTTCCAATGGCCTTATAGCCCCTGAAAGGTCCAGTATTCCCCAATACTACCCACCCTGGAGGGTATTATTGCACTTAGAAAATGGCACATAGGGCCAGCCCAGTGGCACTGGAGGTTGAGGTGCTGGTCACTACACTTTGCACCACGCCGGCGACCTGGGTTCAGGAATGCATCTGGGCCACTGGGGGTTGGCAGAAGGAGAGAGGATTGAGCATCTGAAGGACTGCTCTCCTCTCTTGGGGGAGGGTGCCATGTTGTCCCACCCGCTGATCACATTTTGGTGGTGGCTGGAGGGCAATACAGGTCAGGAGACATGCTCCAATGTGGTCACATTGGTAGGGAGGGGGGACAGAAGAAAAAGGAGGAAACAGAGCCTAGCAGGGCTCCATGACAATCCACCGCACCCGAGGGCCGACCCCGAATTCTAGATTGGGTCTCCAGGGAGTGAGAACCACCTTCTTGGCCCTACCATGGGGGGGCAACCCATGGGAGAACCTCTGGGGTCGGCGAGTGTGGGAGCGGTGCGATCCGAAAGAGAGTCCTTCCTCAGAGGGCTGAAGCCCCTGCCAGAGCTCAGAGGAGGAAAAAATGTGAATGAAAAAAAAAAAGAAAATGGCTCATAATAAAATGGAATTAAAATTAACAAGCTGAATAAAATGTTAAAAACAGAATAAAAGTATTTTTTTTGTTAAGTAGTCCCTGTGTTGTGCTGCAGTGTCCAATAGATGGTGCTGCTGTTTAGGAGAGCCTGTTGGAGTGACCTGGATTTGTGTCCCATGGATTTATGGGAGCTGTAGTCCTGTGGTCCAAGGTCATGATAGGCACAGAGAGTAATAAAAATGGGTTATTAAAATAAAAAAACAGAATCTGAAGACTTCGGGAGCTGAAGAGAAGATGAAGCGCTTGGGTGACTTTTGTGAGGTGCATTCCACAGGTACAGTTGGGCTGGTGGGTCGACGCTCTTGTGAGAGAGAGAGAGAGAGAGAGCAGGTGGGGATCGGGAAGAAGAACAGTGATAAAACACAGGAGCGGGACTTCTGTGAATTGTTTCTCACAGATGGAGTCGGGCTGCTGGGTTGGTACGTTTGTGAGAGCGGGCAGGGATCATACAGTAGGTTGGGAGGGGTCTGAGTGCTTCAGTAACAACAGGTTTTTGGGAGGGGTGAAGAAGATGGGTAATATTTGATTTTTTCTTATGGTGAAAAGCTTTGAATTTTTGTATGTGAGTGCTGATCCGGACAGTTAAGAGGGGTGGAGCCTCTGGCTCGCACTCTCGCTTAGTGAGAAAGAAATGGCTGAAGGTTTTGAAAATCAGACTGGCATTATGTTGGGCAGAGCTGGCACTTGGTTTGTTTTTTTTGCAGGCTCTATTGAAAAATACCCACCCACTCTGATGACTGTCCTAACCAATCAGAATGCTAGGATTTTCTAAGTAATCTTTTAATATACAAGTACAGCATGTTAAAATCAAAACCCATCAAAAACTACATATTTCAAGGCTAGCCCCAGGATGCCAGGCCATTAGGTACAGAGCCACATTTGTGTCTTGTAGAACTGAGTTCACACCCAAAATTGTAAGAGAAAAGGCTGTAAGAGAGGGAACAGAAAAAGACAGCAGTCGGTGCTGTGGCTGCCCAAGAAATCTGTACTGACATGAACACATCCAGGTTTAGAAATCCTCTTGGCGTCACAGAGCCAGCCTTGAGATGTGTAGGTTTTGATGATCAGCTGGCAGTATAGCCTAGAGGTTAAAGCAATACTGAAGATGGATTATTTTTACTAACAGTTTGAAATGCAACAGTGATAACTCACTGGTTTCAATGCACATACAAAACAATTACTATAATTGTAGAAAGTATGTAATAACACCTTAAACATACTTAATAAAACAGACAATCTCCTATTTAACCTGTTGGAGTATCTACTGTCAAAGCAGGGCCAAGACCCTCGGTGACATAATTTCCTGTCAGGAGCCTAAAATACGTGGCTGCCCCCAGCCCTTAATTACAGGCCAATTTACATATGAATAACTCTGGACTGCAAAGACTCACAGATAAACACAACAGCTCACTCAAATTAGCTTTGTACAGGCTTTCAGACATTAAGAAATCCTGAAGATGACAGTTCCCCTTTAAGCCACCCATATTTAACAAATGTCCCTCCATGGCAACACACTGCCTCCTTTTGTCCAAGTTAAATTTATTTATTTATTTATGTATGTATGTATTTAAGTTAGTTTTTGTTGCCCAGGCAAGTGCACTTGGCAAACAAATACCTATTTTCAAGCTTGAACCAGGAGATTTCATACAGTACATATATAGAGTATAATAAATACATGTGGCTTAACAAGATTTAGGTAGAAACTTGACATTATACAATGGGGTGTGAAAATCCTGTAACCTAATTGGTCAAAACACATCACATGACCGTGATAAATCCTCCAGTATACCCACTGTAAAAGTTTTATATCACTATAAAACCAAAAAAACAATTTGAACATTGTATAATAGCAATATACCATGACAGGGAGTGGGTATATGGGTGGATTTACCACTTCTGGTGTGGCTAAGTCACTCGGCTGCGCCTCGTGACCAAACCACACCAGGTGTGGTAAATCCACCAATATACCCACTCCCTGTCATGGTACATTGCTTAAACACATACTAAAGCATGAGTAAACTAGTACACAAGATGAGAACTAAGTAATAGGGTTAGCAACTAGAACCATCTTCTTCAGTCCTGCAATTAAAATATTATGGTTCACCATGTTGCAAGTTTTGGACAGGTTGATGAATACCACACCCGTGGACTCCGCCCTATCAGGGGTATTTACCACCAAATCTATGAAGTTCATGAGCCCATAGAGAAACCTGCCCTAAAGCCCAAATGGTGGTTTGTAAACTTGAAATATTTTTCCAAGTATTCATATAGTTGATTATAAACCATGTGTTCTAATAATATCGAAAAAGAGACAAGGGGGCAAAAGGCCTGTAATGAGATAGTACACTTTGTTCTTCCCTTTAAAAATAGGTACCTCCTTTGCACATTTCCAATTTTTGGAATACTATGATTAAACAATTGGATCACTATGGAAGAGATAATATTTATCACAGCTTTTAAAAATCTAATCTCAGTTTTATCCAGGCCACAGGATTTTTTAACATTCAGGTTGTTTTTTTTTTATTTCAAGTCTCACTTTGGTTTTTATTTGTCTATAATAGAAACTGGATGTTGGTTTAAATTAGTCAATGTTACCATCCTCCTCTTCCTCAAAGAGCTTCTTTTGAGGGTCCACAGGGACCTGAATGTCAGGAAGCATACAAAAATAATTATTTAAGATGTCAGTGGCAGTCTTTGCTGAGGAAACTTCTCCATTTGGAACTCCATTCTCAGCTGCCCCTTTCTCAGCATCCACAAATCTGTGCCTCTACCTGGTTAATGCCTTACTAAAGCAGGCAGGTATGGGGAGCATCATTACAACTGAGTGCACTTAGGGCAAGATGGCCTGTATGGTGGGCTGCAGCACCTGGGAGACTTCTGAGCTACAAGGTAAAGGTGGATGCTGGACTTGGAGAGAGGTACCACTGGACTACCAGAGCACTTTGAAATGTTTTACTCAAATATATGTACCCCTTCTAAACATACTGTATTTAAATTGTTTTCTTTTTTTGTATCAGTTTAATCATTACGTTGAAAATTCTTTGTTCTTGTATAGGCTATCCATCTATGTAACTTGTTTTCAATTGATTATCTTACCCTGTTCTGTGTTACTTTCGTTATGCTGTATTTGATCTTGTATTCTCCCGGGTCGTGCTTGAAAATAGTCATATCTTGGCTAGTGCACCCTCCCGGCAAACAAAAACTAAATAAATAAATACATCTTGGAGAGTGAGTGAGGGTCCACTGGACTATTGTAAAGCTAACACTTTCCTGTGGAGGAGTGGAAACCACTGGAACACAGTTCTTCTTGGGAGGTTAGGAAGGGGGACACTTCAGGCAGGCTGCCTGTATAGCCAGCACAGTAACCACTGCTCTACATGGCAATGAACCTTGTGCCTTGTACATTGCTATGCTGGGCCATGGTCATAAGTGGATGCCAGGGTGGTATTAGGCAAAAAGCCCACTTGTAACCACAATCATCTGGACCAGCAATCTGCACTGCACCTTTGTCATGGGGAAACTCCTCCCCCTCCTTTGCCATGCACACCAAGGATAATGTCACGAAGCATCCATTATCAAATGAGACTTAAGTGCATGACACAGATAAGACAAGCATTTGTCAATGCCAAATGTTTGCTTGCTGGCATTAGGAGTGAAAGTGCAGAAGTTAGACAGATGCAGTATAGGAATGGCATTGAAGTATTGAACTGATGCCAACTCCACCCTCACCCTGCAGAGATGGACAGGCATTGGGGTGTGCCATTGGGATGTCGCCCATGATGGTCATGACATTTCACCTCACCCTACACTTCAGACACTGACAAGTGTCGAGGTGTACCTTGGGGTGTTTGGGCTTTACATTCACCTCATTCCACAAGGAAATACGCTGAAATGGGCACAGTATAGGAGAATGAGGTGAACTCTGGGGGCAAAGGGTCCAAGCGCACTCGATGCCTGTCACTGGCTGCAGGGTGAGGGGTGGGGGTGGAATGGCATGAGCATTACTATCCACAATCCCAAGTCACACCCCTGATGCCTGTCAGTCCCTACAGGGTAGGGCGTTATGGTCGAAAACCCTAATGCCCTGGGCATTTCTTGGTATTTTACTCCAAGTTTTCCACATGGGCTTTTGTGACCCCGCATGAACAGTAACACTATCAGTTCACTAGGCGAAAGGCGATTTTGCACAGTGACTGCACCATTTGGCGCCACAGGTGCGAAAACACATTTTGAACAGGATGTGAAAAGTGGCAGGTGTACTGTTCATGAGGAGGTGTAAAAAATGGCATTGTTGAAAATCTGGAGTGAAAATATAAAAAACTGATGAGGTCACGAGCTTGCGTAGAAATTGCGCAATGTACACCCGTAGTGTAATTAGTTCGGGAATTTTTTACAGCACATTTTCAACATAGGTATTTTGGGACCTCCGCTCATGAACAGTGTCACTGTGATTTTCTTAATCTGTCCCGAACACTAATTTCCCACAGCGACCATGCTATTCTGCACCGGAAGTGCAAAAACACATTTCAGCCAGGGTGTGAAAAATGACAGCTGTACTGTTCATAAGGAGATGTGGTAAAATCACAATGTTGAAAATCTAGAGTGAAAATATTAAAAATTCCCAAAGTTACCCACGTGCGTAGGAACTGCGCAACGCACACTCATAAAACAGTCATTTTGGGGAATTTTTTCACCAAATTTTCAACACGTGTTTCATGAACTGTGACACTGTTGTTTTGTTAATCAGTCCCAAAAGGTGGTTCCGCAGTGACCGCAAAATCACCTTTCAGGACTGAATAACAAAATGACAGTGACTGAGTTCATAAGGTGGGGTCCCAAGAACCCCATGTTAAAAAAGTTGGTGAAAAAAATCCCCAAAATGTCTGAGATATGCACCAAAGTTGAAAAAAAAACACATTTATGCCATTTTACAGCTTACCAGCATTTCTTCAGTTCGCGGTTTGCTTTGAAGAGTGCAGAAGTGTTCCCGGTCCACTGAAAATCATTGCGCTGGCCTCCGGAGATAAGTATGGGGTGAGGCGGGGGTGTGGGGAGGTGGGGTATGCTGATGGTGGGCATGGGTTGGGGAAGGGGGCAAGACAGTCAACGAGGGACCGTTTTTTCTTACAGGTGTTGCTTTTTTCTTTTTTTAGAAAGACGATGTGGGACTTTTGCCACGCTGGGGTGGGCTCCCAACATGGCAGCTGGAAGGTTGTGTAGGGGGCAGTGGAGCCAATGGTAGATTGGCCATCCCTGTCTGCCATACAGACTGTTGCCATGCTGGGGTGACTCTGGCGTGGCACCCTAGAAACTCTGTTTGGGGGCAGTGGAGCCAACGGGGGATTGGGCACCCCGTCAGCCATACAGTGTGGGGGGGAGCACATGAGCACTCTGGCGTGGGCTCCCAGCGTGCTACTTGGGTGTTTGTTGGGGAAGGGCAAGAAAAAAATGGAGCTGTCTATGACAGCTGTTCAGATGCAGTGCTGACGTGTAGGCACTGTGCATACTGCCAAAGGCAGTATGTAAATTGTCTGTCAATGGCAATATGCAAATTGCCTACACGTTACCACCGCTAATTGTAGTGGTGTTTTGCTTTGAACTGCATGCCACTGCATCTGAACTGCTGCCATAGACAGCTGGGACATTTATTAGTGCGGTGAGGCCGCGTCTGCCAGAAGGAACAGGGCATTGGAAGCAAGGCGGCACACCTATGAAAATCTGCATGGTGGCACTATGTTTCTTGCACATGTGTGCAAGCAAACATAAAAAATAGGATTCAGAAACTATCAGAATAAAACAGTGCCCTTTTTACTGTCTTATAAAATAATATTTTATTTTAATGGTAAGATAGTTGGGCTAACACAACCCCTCAATGAAATATAGGTGATTGCATGAAGCAGTAATGGTTTTTTTAGTTTCCATGAAACTCATTGAAGTAACTGCATGAAGAATATATTCTTTCAATCAGTTAATCAATCAATCAAAATTTTTATTTAACCAGGTGAACATCGTTGAGCAAGTTCATTTACAAGATGGACCTGGTTAGCTCTGGGTCAAATGATACAATGCATACAGAGATATTTGCAATACAGCCAATAACACAAGTTGCTATGTTATTTCTGACTGAAGCATAATGCTACAGTATGTCTCCAAAGTGACTGAACTTACAAATAGATCCTTAGTTTGCACCTGTAAAGCTAACAGTTCAAGCTCAACAAAAGTAACAAGTTTGTGTTTATAACATGCTACAGATACAGTATACAGTGCTAATGGAGGAACCTGCAACGTAACGCAGCAGGCAGGGCTTTGTCTGGAGACAGGGCCTGAGACACCTGAACAGTAAGGACCCAGGTAGGAACATCCAGAAGGGGCTGGAGTGGGGGGATAGGTTCCCAGGGGAGAGGGAGCTTGTGGCCAGGGACAGGGAGGAGCCAGGCTCCTTAAGAGGGGCTGCACAGAGGTGAGGGATTGGACTGGGCCTGTAGAATGCATGGCCTGGTGGGGGGCATCAGGCCTAGAGCCTAGGTCTGGGATACCTTGCAGTCCCCTCCAGCTGGCCAACTGTAAGAAGAAGAAAGCAAGTGGTTTATTGGGAGATATTTAGGGTAAAAGTTCACTGGGCTACCACTTTTAGAATCAAGCAATTCATGTTCTGGCTGCAGCCTAGAGGTAGGGTAATTGGTGTTAAGGGTAGTTACTGTACCCATACCTGGGCGCAGTTACTCAGTAAGATTGAAAGCAGTTCTTGAATGCCAGCAAGGTATTAACATCCCACCCTAACAAATAAAGCAAGGGGTTGCAATGAGTCAGAATTTACAACCTGTAAGTGCTTATTACACCTGATAGATTGCTCAGTAAGTTAATTGTGTTTAGAAGCATTATGTTATGGGTTTATATTCAGCATTGTGAGTCTGATGGTTTGCTAAGATTAAAATTATTTGAGGGTTTTCACAGGCCCTTTTGGCATAAAGCGTGGGTCTGACTAACTTCATTATGGTGCTCCTAGGTTGCCAGGAGCAAGTAATAGCTATTTAAAAAAAAAGGGGGTTAAAATGTCCCACGGTCAATGACCCATGTTGGTGGCAGCACATCAGCTTAAGCACTACAAGGGGAGAGTGGCCATGATTTGTTTGTTTACAAGCATATCGTGAAAATGAACGGAGATCTCAAACAGCAGCTGGCTGCCCTCATACGAGGAAAGGGTAAGGCATGGTGAGAGGCGCTGATCAGGGAGCAGGGTGAAGATGGGGGAGCAGGACCTTCATGGCTGCTGCCTCCACCAGAACCCAAGAACCCAGAGTAGGCCAACCCGGGGAAGCAGCTGGAGAACCTGGCATCGCTGTCCCTGCCTGCTAAACCTGTGTCTCCGGCGAGGGTGCCGGGCACATCCAGGCAAGAGCCAGAGAAGCTGAAGCCCAGTCCAGATGAGACACTGGGGCACCTCCTCTTCCTCCTCAGAAAAAAGCATGAAGGAAGAGGGCTGATCAAGGAGCAGCAGCAGTGGACCAAATAGCGGTATGCCAGAGTTGGATCAGCTGTCAGCTGAGGAGTTGAGGGCTCTACTTAGGAGTGGTGGTGCCTCCAACAGGAACAGAGGACGCCAGCCGAAATGGGGCAGAGAGTGGGGGGCCATGGAAAGGTGCTGGTAGGGCACAGGAAGGAAACGGAGGCATCGGCACCCATAAGCCTGGGTCTGCCGGGGGGCCTTCCAGCAGACCAGCCAGCACCACCGCAGGCGAGCTTGCGGACTCGTGAACAATTAGGGCAGGGTCAACCCATCCTGCCACAAGCAAACTCCTCAGCTGGGAGTGCCGGGCCATGGGTCCCACAGCAGCCAGTTCTCGGGGGCTGGGTCAGCCAACCAGTAGGAGGGCTCAGGGGTGAGGCCACGGCGATACCCCAAGGGTGGGGGATCCTAACAGGTGGCCTCCGGCTGGTAACCTGGGTCAATCAGGTGTGGAGCAGAAGCTTGACTGGTTGCTGGAATAACTGGCAGACCCAAATAGGGCATGGCCAGGAGTGCTCCAGGCGGCCCCAGCCGTAACAGGGATCGGGGACACCGGAGCAGAAGTGGCATCTGTGCCACTACCAAGGCCAGAGCAAGGGTCAGTGAACTTTCTATCCCTGGTGGAGCCCATTTGGTCGCACTTGTCGGACAAGGTGAGGCAACAGGAGGGTCACGTGATGGCATCCACCTAAGCAGCAGCTGGGATACTGAGCTCCCCCCTCTGGCCGCCTTATTGTGCGATTTTATAGTGCATTCCGAAGTTTTTTCGCTAAATTTAGCCAGAAAGAATCTGCACTAATAGCCTACCATCGCTTGGAGACTTCATCTTGGGAAATTAAACCTTTGCTGTGTCGCGATGGAGTGGATGTGAAGCAGGAGGCCTTCGCCTCCCTGCATCCCCGGAGAGGCAGCGAAAAAGCAAGAAACCAGGCCCCTACTAGGCCGGACCACGGAGGAGATAAGATATTGCAACCTACTCCACTGTCGGAAGATAAATTCCTCCAAGAACTTAACCCTCTGAAGGATCTTCTCGTAGAATTGACTGGAGAGCTTAAGTCATTGCGCAATGACCTCTCTTCGGTCTCTAAAAAGGTCTCGGATGTGGAGGTCAGGGTCGCTTCCTCGGAGCAGTAGAGATCCGGGTCCGAGAAGGAAATAGTCGAGCTCAGGCAGCAAGTGAAGAGGCTGCAGCTTAAAACTGAGGACTTGGAGGGGCGAAACCGCCGAAATAATCTGCTGATAATGGGCCTTCCTGAGCTGGAAGAAGGCCCAGACCTCGTGGCTTTCCTACAAAAATTCCTCATTAAAGTAGTGGGCCCATCCCCTATAAATACCTCCTACCACCTTGAAAGGGCTCACCGCTCATTGCGCCCTCGACCTGCAGCTGGATCTCCCCCACGCCCGATCATCATGAAGTTTCTTAGTTATGTGGAAAGGCAGCACGCTTATTTGAAGGCCGGGAGCTGAAGGAGATTCTGTGGAGAGCATCGAGGATCCGAGTTGCCCAGGACCTACCTAAAAGAATCCGGGAGAAGAGGCAGCGTGCCGCCCTGTTGTGTAAAGTTATTAGTCATAGTAATCCTATCTAGGATGGTATATCCTGCAACTCTGAAAGTGACTGTCGGAGGTTCATCTATTAGTTTTGGTACTCTGAAGCGCCCATAATGAACTTGCCAATAGACTGCCTGACTTGTTCAAAGGGCCTGGCTGAAAGATTTTACGGTGGACTCTGGATGGCTGCTCTAGTGCCCTCTTAAATTGACCTTTCTTATTTTAGATGTGTCTGTATCTGGTCTCTCCCTGGTGGTCTGTTTTTCTTTCTTTGGCCTCTCGTTTGTGTCTACCTATCTTTTCTTACCTACCTCTGTCTCTGCTCTCCTGTCATCCATCGCTTTCTGTTCTGGCTGTCCTGGTCTTTCCTTTGTGGTCCTCTCCATGGGCTGTCCGTTGGGGCTGGAGAGGAGCGGATCGCTGGGTTTGGGTCTTGGCTGGGGCTCCCGTTCTGTTTTGATCTGCATCCCCGCAGTGGAACTTCTGTTTGGTGGTTGCAGTTTCCGGGTGGGAACTTCCTGGATGACAGACCGCTTTGGGTCCTGTGGTTATAGCGTTCCCCTCGGAAACAGCAACCCTTGATCTGGCTGTTCCAGCGAACTCTCCCTATCGCCCTTTGGATTGCTATTTGAAGGTCTGGCCTTTCTATATCCAGGGTCGGCGTGGATCCGGGTAGGTGTGCCAATCATTCTACTATGGAGGGGAGGTGATGGGAGTTATGCTGGCTCAGTTGGGGCGAGTGGGCTTGGCTTTTTATAACTTGGGACCTAGAGGCCCTTTTATGTTCTGCTTCTTTATTTCTTTCCCCCTCCACATGCCCTATCCCTTTTATCTCTGTTTTGTGTTGGTCTGTTTTATTTATATGTCGGAGGGCTGGGGTGGGGGAAGGCGGCTATGGGGGGGGAGGACTTAGTGGGCTTGTTCGCTGGATGTGGGATTGCGAGCCGTGTGTTAGGGGGGTTGCTAACCTCTGCCTGGGGCTGGATTGGGGAAGGACTGGGCTTACTATCGTTGGGGTTTTGTTCTCGTTTAGTTACCTCTATCTTGCAGTATATGGTTACTCGCCCGCTCTGGGGGTTGGAGGTTCGCTGGGGATTAAGGAGGTTCGTGATTCGGGGTAACAGACTATATCTTGGACCATATCTTTTGGGACCTCCAATTGTATATAGTTTTTTGGGGTTTATAGTTGCGTTGTTTGTGGGGAGGGTTAATGTATGTACGCTATAGTACTGGTTTCTCTGATTTCTTTAGGGGAGGAGGGTTTTCCTGGCATTTTCTGGTTTTCACTAAGCCCAGGATTCAGGTTGGGGAAGGGTATGTGTGGGGTGAGTTCTGGATTGACATTCCATCTAACTTTTTGTACTTTGGTTTGTTCATTTAAATGGCCTTTTCTGGTTGATATGGCTATCGTGGGATGGGGGAGTGGGGGACCTGCTCCCCAAGAGTTGGTCTCTTCATTTTCTGGTTTTTGGACCTTTTGGGGAATGGGGGAAGGAGGGTTACGTGTGGGGTTTCAGACCTTTATATGGGAGGTGCACCTTGCTACGGTATCTGATAATTATTCAGTCTGGATATCTGATTGGTTTGATATATCTTTAAAATGGGTAGAAATACAGTTAAATTAGCGTCTTAGAATGTTAGAGGGCTTAGGGATCGGGTCAAACGTCTGCAGGCTTTTAATCACTGCTCATTGCTCCACATTGATATCCTTTTTTTGCAGGAAACACACCTATGCCACGATGAAGCTAGGTTGCTTTCTCGATCTGGTTTTTCTCAATTTTATCTTGCTGGGAACTCTTGTTTCAGTAAGGGGGTGGCGATTTTTCTCAAAAAGCATGTTCTGTTTACCAAAGACCTAGTTCTCTCAGACCCAGAAGGGAGATATGTTCTAGTGAAGGGTAATTTAAAACGGAGAAAGCATAGTTCTTGGCTCAGTATATGGACCGGTGGGGGACCCTGAGTTCTTTATGACTCTGGCGGATAAGTTGGCTAGCTTTTGCCTGTCCAAATTATATTGGGGGACTGGAATGTACCTTTCTCATCGACGTTGATAGGGGAACCCCAGGACAAGCGTGATGCCCTGTCCCGCTCAGAGAGCTTTCTGTGAACTGATTTACTTGTTGGGTCTGGGTGACCCTTGGCTGCTGCCAACCCTTCCTGTCATGCTTTTCCTTCCAATCCCAATCATATGGCACTAAATCAAGATTAGATATGATATTAGTCAGTCTCTTTCCTCCGAATGTCTCTCTGTCTGGCATTGAACCCGATCATTGTGTTGGATCATGCTATGGTCTGGGTACAAATGTCCTTAAATCCTGATTACTCTCGTGACTCCATGTGGCGACTAAATACTCAATTATTAAAAGACCGTCAATGTGTCTCAGGAAATCAGTTCCGGATATCTCTCTTTCTATGACAATATGAACTCCACCCCTAGGGTTGATATGATATGAGGAGCTTTAAAGTGTTATCTCAGGGGTGACTTTATCAAAATGGCTTCCTTTAGAAAGAAGACACACTTAGCTAGGTCATTGGAGTTGGTAGGCAGGATTAGGGATTTAGAAAGTAGGTATTCGTCAACTTCCTCGGTGTTGGATCTTAAGGAGCTCCTCTTAGCTAAGAATGAATACTCAGATCTCCTGAAAGAAAAAACAGAATATTGCCTGCTGAAAACCCAAGCTAAATATCTGGATCTCGGTGAAAAATCTGGTAAGTTATTAGCTTTGCGCCTGCATGCGCCGAGAGAGTTCGATCATCCCTTCCCTGACCTTCCCATCTGGTAATAGTGTCTTAGCCCAGAAGACATTAGCATGTCTTTAAAGAATATTATTAGTCTTATAGTTACTCCCCGACATGCTACCCTATAGCAGATGTCAAAGAATACATAAGAGGAATAGGTGTCCAGTGCATATCAGACTCCCAATGTTGTAGTCTACTACTCCTATTTTGGGCTGAAGAAATAAAGAGCACTATTGCTTCTTTGGCCCCAGACAAGGCACCGGGTCCGGATGGATTTCGCAAACTTTATAAAGTTTTGTCAAGATTTAACATTCTTCTTAAGTTATATAATTATCTCGGTTTCATCTGGCTTGATCCTGCCTTATTTGAGGCTACTATAGTTTTAATCCCTAAGGCAGATAAAGGAACCCTCTGATCCGGCTAGTTCACTATCTCCCTTCAAAATTATGATATTAAAATACTAGCCAAAATACTCACTGAAAGGATCAAGAAGATCTGTTGGAGCTTCGGAGCCTTGAGCAGACTGGTTTTGTTCCCGAGGTCGGCGGCTGACCATCTGAGGACCTTGTCACACATTTCTCAGTATGCCCGGTCTACCTCAGGTCCTGCTGCTCAATCTCTTGATGCTAGAAAGCATTTGACCAGGTTGACTGGTCCTTTTATGGACAGTAATGGAGGAAATGGGCTTCCGATCTCCTTCTTGAACACCGATACAGGTATTTTATAAGTGCCCCTCCGCTAAAATTTACTGTAATGGGGTCTTGTCCCCCTCTTTCCGTCTTTTTGCCGGTACCAGGCAGGGTTGTCCCCTTTCTCCCTTGTTGTTTAATTTATATTTGGAGCCTTTACTGATTAAACTCAAGTTCTCTCCCCGTGTGAGAGGTATCAAGCTCCAAAAGCGGGAATTAGTTCTGTCTGCATATGCAGATGATATCTTGCTGCATCTAGTAGATCCGGTAACATCTTTAGAGGCAGCTCTCGATATTATTAGGCAGTTTAGCTCCTTCTCTGGTTACAAATTAAACATCTCCAAATGTGAGATTTCTCCCTTAAACAATTATACGTTTAAGCAAGATTTCCTTCCCTTTGGAATGAGGTGGACCCCCAGATAAATTAAATACCTTAGAATTTACTTTTCCACTGACCCTTCCCTTCTTAAAAAATTAAATTTGATTAGAGTCAGAGACCGATTAGCCAGGACCTACAACGTTGGTCAGCCCTCCCTATTTCACTGTGAGAAGAATTAATATTATCAAAATGAATGTTCTTCCCTGGATTTTCTATCCGTTGAATCTTACCAATCTCTGGGTCCCTCTTTCCTTCTTTCAACAGCTTCACCGACTGTTTTCCACTTTTATTTGGCGGAGGAAGGGGGTACGATGCTCCTATGCCACCTTATCGCTCCCTAAGGAAAGAGGTGGCCTGAGACTTCCTAACTTTCTTCTGTACTATTGGGCGGCCCACTTGTCTAAGTTAGGGAAATGGTTTTCTACGAATACTGAGAGCTCTTGCCCAATCTGGCTTCAGTTGGAGAAGGCTTTTCTCTCGAACTTAGAGTTGGTATGTCCGCTTTATTCTACCAGACCCGAAAGCCCTCTCTACAGCTGGTCTCTGACTGATCGGTGGCAGTTTCTCTTAGATCGTGGGCACAATGTCTCAAGTTTTTTCGGATCTCCAATCTCACGGATCTAGGGCAGCCGATAGTTCTCAATCCCAATATTAGATTGGGGAATTCTTGGATAGGACCAAGTTGGCTCCCACAACTCAAAGATTCTAGGGTGGAACACTTGTTTGGTCAAGATTAAGCTCCTTACATCAGATGATATTTTAACCAGGTTTGATATATCAACCAAAGGTATTTTAAGGTGTTCCAACTCCGGCACTTGGTGGTAACAAATTTGGTACTACCGTCAAACATGCGGTTGTACACCCTTTCTATCTAACATTATTAGCCTGGCTTCTCAGCCTCATTCCACCTCACTGATTTATTCCTATCTCCTGAGTTTTAATTCACAGGAGGATGTTGGGGGTCCTCTGGTCTGGACACGTCTTCTTCCTGAAGATGTTCCGCTTTGGAGTAATTTTTGGCCTAATTTACATAGATATCATACCCAAGATAGGTTTCGGTTAGTACAATATAATATTGTTAATAACCTTTACTTTACTCCAGTTAAACTTTTTCAGCGTAAACTGGTCTTTGTCTCAGATTGTTTCAGGTGTTTACAAGCCGAGGGCAACCTAATTCACATTTTTTGGGAATGTCCTAAAGTTGCTCCACTGTGGTCCTTGATCCGGGACAATCTGGATCCCCTTCTGGGTCTGAGTAGGTTTTTCTGCCCCGAAATCTGTGTGCTGGGTGATTTCTCTCATATAGATAGTGTGCAGTGCAGATACCATATGGCCTTAGTATCTATGGCAGTCAAGAAACTGGTTTTAAGACAATGGAAGGACCAGTTGGTTTTATCATATGCTGACTGGTTAAAGGAGTTAATGTCATATCTCCAATCGGAAAACTTAATTGCCAGTTATAAGGATCGTATGGATTTATTTCATAAGAGATGGGGTAAACTTCAGTCCCTATGTTTGCCTTAATAGTAAGGTCTGACGACCCGATCCCTTGGCCCTCATATAGCATATATAGTGTTTTTAGTTTTCTTTTGTGTTATTGTGGATCCTAGACCTGTTCCCTTTCTTTTGTCAGTAATTTAAACTGTCTTAGGTTGTTAAGTTACTCTGTAAATAGGCTGTGATATCCAGATTTCAGGTTTTGTGTTTGCGGTCTTTTGCTGGTGCACCCTTGGGGGAGGGAGGGGAGGAGGTGTGGGGGGATTATGTATTTCTGAAGTTTGGCTGCAGGATATGTATTTCTGTTTTCTTTACTTCTTTTAAGCATTTCCTGATATCCTGTACATTTGTTTAATGGGGGACAGGGTTTGGTTTTGTTATGTCTCTCTGGTTTTGTTTTTTGCTGCTTTCTGTCTTGGTTGTATTGTTTGAAACCAATAAACTTAAATTTCAAAAAAAAAAAAAAAAAAGGTGAGGCAACAGATAATCAACAGAGAATAAGTTGACATCTTTGCCCTTCTGAGCCAGCCAAAAGAGCCAGAAAAAATAAAAAAAGGCAAGGAGGGGGACGACGGAGTTGAACAGAAAAGGAAAGGAACTGTGCAGCGGACGTGGGAGAACTGGGCCGCAGGGTTCGCAATTTACGCAGGGATCCCTAGCCAGGGCAGCCCGGAGAAGCTGATGGATTGTGGGTATACTTTAATAGAATAATGACCATGCACACTTGTGAGCCAGGCAGGGAGTGGTTAGAATATGATGAGGCATATTGGAGGAGAAAACAGATGGACACGGCATGATCGTGGGCGGTCTTGGACCTCCCACTGCTGTGGACAATTGATTTGGGGGGAGGGGTTCAACACACAGACAGTGGTTTCCCGGTGAGGTGCCCCCTGTCACCAAAAAAAAGGTTATCAATGGGGTAATGGGGAAAAAGGGGGGAGCAGGAAAGAGCGTTGTTTCAGCTACAACCAGGGGTCATGCAAGACCAAGCATTGTCAATACAAACACGAGTGTATGGCGTGTGGGAAACTACACTCATTTCAACAGTGTGGGAAGGCGACAGGGGCAGGGAAGGCAGACAATTTTCGTCCCTTTCAGAAGAGAGGGAAAAAGGCTGCCAACACCAGTCAAGGCTGAAATTATTGAAGGGTGGTTGGTCAACTACCTAGACAGGGTGGCCGCTCACTCTTTGGTGGACGTTTTCAGGAAGGGGTTCCATATACCTTACCAAGGCCCAAGGAGGGCATACGAGGCTGACAACCTACATTCTGCCAAGGAGTGACCAGAGGTCATGCGGGGCAAACTACGGAAAGTGCTGGCCGCGGGTCGGATCAGCGGCCCCTTCTCCTCTCCCCCTTGCCCACAGTTCAGGGTGTCACCCACTGGTTTAGTTCCCAAGAAGGTGCCAGGTGAGTTCAGAATGATAAACCACCTGTCATACCCAGAAGGGAAATCAGTCAACGCTTACATCGACCCAGTCGACACCACGGTGTATTACACGTCATTCGACAGGGCAGTGGAGGTGGTGCGTCAGGCGGGCCAGGGGGCATTGCTGGGGAAGGCTGATATAGAATCAGCATTTCGGCTGTTGCCAGTGTTCCCAGCAGATAGGGAGCTACTGGGCATGAAATTTGATGGGTACTACTTTATGGACAACTGCATGCCCATGGGGTGTGTGGTGGCATGTATGGTTTTTGAGCAATTCTGCACATTCCTGCACTGGGCCACAGCACAGAAAGCCAAAGTCGACCACATGGTTCATTATTTGGATGACTTTCTGTTTGTGGAGAGGGCCGGCTCAGGGCAACGCGTGCATATCATGGCGGCATTCCACGAGGTGTACACCAAGCTGGGTGTACCATTAGCCCAGGACAAGATGGAAGGGCCATGCACAAGGCTTTCCTTCCTGGAGATCGAGATTGATACGAGGGACCAAGACAAGCTGGTGGCCTTGCGCACTCAGATGGACGTGGTGATAAGGGTGCAGAAAGTCACATTACGTGAATTCCAGCAACTAGTGGGCCATCTCAGTTTTGCCTGCCGGGTAATGCCCATGGGCAGGACATTCATGAGGCGCCTGGCAGGTGTTGGGGCAGACTGTACAAACTGCACCATAGAATCCGGGTCACAGCGGCCATGCAGGCAGATATAGGCATTTGGCAGACATTTCTGCAAGGCTTCAATGGGATGTCGATGTGGCCGGTGCTGGTGTCCAGTGATGAATTAGAACTCTTCACAGATGCCTCAGGGGGCTTGGGCTTTCGGGCTTACCTGCAAGGAAAGTGGTGTGCAGGGCAGTGGCCTCCAGAGTGGATCAGACAAGGCATCACAAGGCAGATAATGGTGATGGAATTATTCCCCATTGTCGTGGCATTGGTGATCTGGGGGGATGTGCTGCGGGACAAGCACATCACATTCAGGTCTGACAACACCGGAGTGGTGTATGCCATCAACAAACAGTTGGGGGGCAAAGGCCTGATGGGCAACCTCATGCGGGTGTTTGTCCTCAAGTGTCTGATGTTGAATATTACCTTTAGGGCAGTGCATGTACCAGATATTGAAAATGGCATTGCTGATGCTTTTTCTCATCTACAATGGCAGAGGTTCTGAGAATTGGCACCAGCAGCAGACCAACAGTCCAGGTAAGTCCCACCATTCCCATGGGAGTTGATAGCCCAGAGGCCTGGGAGTGATTGAGAAGGCCCTTGCACCTAGGACACGTATAGCATACCAGAGGGGAGTCAACTGTTTTTTGGAGGTCCAACACACTCAAGGGTGGAAAACGACATGGCCGATCCCAGTTGCACAGCTGTGTGAATACGTGCTTATCAAAAAACGTGTGGGGGTCACCCGGGCAACAGTCGAACAGCACATTGCTGGCATTGCCTGGTTCCAGAAAGTCAAGGGCTTCTCTGACTCTACAAGGGAATTTCCCTAAGGAAGATGCTGGGAGGTTGGGCACAGGCAACCCCGAGGGGTATGGACAACAGACAACCTATCAGCTCTGCCATGTTCAAGCAGATCTGGGATGAGTTGCCTAAGGTATGCTCATCCCCTGATGAGACAAGGCTGTTCTGGACAGCGTACTTGGTAGCATTTTGCAGGGCATTCTGGGTGTCGGAGCTTGTGCAGCCTAGCAAGGCTACTGGGAGACCAGTAGCGCTGGCAGAGGTGGACGTGGAGGTCACAATGTCTGGAGTCTTTGTCCACATCCATAAAAGCAAGACTGATCAGCTTGCTCATGGGCAGTGGTGCCGGCTAGGGGCACCCCACGGGCTCCAGTGGGATATGGGAGCATGGGTACAGGATTATCTAACTCAGCTCCCGGCAATGGGGGGGGGCCTTCTTCCATCATGTAGAGGGTAGCCCCCTAACAACGTACCAGTTTAGGCATGTGTTGCAAAAGACCTTAAGACAGCTGGGCATCCCAGCAGAACACTACAACACACACTCCTTTAGGACTGGAGCAGCATCACATGCCAGGGCGGAGGGCTTAGCAGATGGGGCAATACAAGCATTGGGTAGATGGAAGTCGCAGGCTTTTGAAAGGTACATAAGGCCACACATGTTATAACTCTCTTTTGCTTTGTTTGGACAGGTGTTGCGGCCTTAGCAGAGCAGATCTGGATTTGTGGCCACTCATACATTCATTGGGCGGCTCGCAGGGTGAGGCAGTATCCCAGAGGAAAGAACCTGTTCCTGGCACCCGAGAAGGCAGAGGTGCATTGGTTGGGGCAGCATGGGATGCGATGGAATGAGTTGATCGCAACACTGCAAGCAAAAGCCCAAGAGAGGGGGCAGCCAGATGTTTTAGTCCTTCACTTGGGGGGAAAATGATTTGGGGGTTATGTATGTGAGGGAGCTTAAGGAGACGGTCAGTCAGGACCTGGCAAGAGTGAAGCAATGGTGGCCCCGGGTGCATATAATTTGGTCAGACATGGTGCAGCGGCAGCAGTGGTGGCCGCCCAGAACATTAGGGCAATAGAGAAGGTGCACCGGCTGCAGAACGTGGCCATGAGACCAATAATGGATTCCATGGGGGGGTCCATAGCAGCGCACCTGGGAGTGTCTGTGAAAGAGTCTGATCTGTATAGCAAAGAAGGTGTACACCTATCAGAGAAAGGATTAGACTTGTTTTTGAATGACATACAATGGGCAGTGGTGAGAGTATTGGCGTGAGGGGCTTGTGGGGGGTGAGTGGTGAAACTTACCTTGTGGCAGCTTGGTAGTCTTGGAACGCTGTGGAGGGGGTAACAGGGGATCATGTGTCTTGACCAGCCAGATCTCCCTGAGGCTGACAGGAGAGCAGGCCTGATGGATGGCATCCAGAGGGCGCCCTCTTCGGGCAGGGTCCCGCGGCATAGCGGATCCTCTGACGGGGGAGGAACTAGCCGCAGCCGGTCACAGAGCCATCCCTTATACCCCAGAGGCTGTTGTCCCTCGCGGGGTCCAGGTTGATGGTAAGGCGGCCCTCTCCTGGGAGGGAAGGTCGACCATCAACGATCTAGTACTCCATGGGGAGCTAGGTTCCTTCCAAGGCTACCTAGATGCGCACGGCACACTAGCAATTGTATATATGGACAATTGGTTTTATCAATAAATACATGGATATGGCCATTTCTCCAAAGCTCGTTGTTGTGTCAGTTTGTTCAGGTGAAGAAGGCATATGCCCTCAAAAGACAAATGAGTGAGGAATAGCATTTTTTACACAGACAGCAAAAGATAATACTATTGTCAGTGCCTTGTGTAACTTGAAGCCTCAGTTCAAGATGTGGAAAACAACAGTGTTAAATACCATTTGGATTTAAAAATATTCATACTGCATACAGAGTGGGGTGTTAAAATGAAAAGCTTATGTGTTCATAATGAATGCTAAAAATAGGAAGCTTTCCTATTGTAGGGCTTGCTGCCTCCAGCAGTTGCTCTTTGTCATGAGGGTATTAAGTTACAGTGAGATAGTCTTCTGCTCTGAGCAGGAGAGGTAAGTGAGGGGAGAAGCTGGCATTCAGTTCAGGTGCATACATGCTGACAATAGGCCTAACGTGGCTGGAACAGGCTAAGTCAGGGGACTGGCTTGACAAGTGCTTAGGGTACAGCCTGAGATAGACAGATGGCAGTCTATTTGGGTTAAGGTTGGGATAAGCTTGCCTTGGGCAAGCATGCTTATAGGCTTTGGGTCTGTGCGTATTTGCCTTTGAATAAATTAGCATGAGTCTGTTTTGTAAGATAACTGGCAGCAACTATAGATCAAACTGTTCCTGTGTTTAGTATAAATAAAATATCCTAATTCTGTATATCTTGGGATTGTGAGTGTCTCTTTTAATTAACTTCCCCTCAACAGAACTATAATGTGCAGGCTATAAAGGGTCTGTTCTTGACTGGTGGGTATGTTTGAAGCACATTCAATGGCTGGGCTGACATGCATTATACAGTAAATGCTTGACCAGCTCTCATTTGCACTAGACAGCTGTTCCTCTCTTTTTAGGATAGGTTTGTCATTACATAACCTCCAGGGTATGTGTAAATTACTTCCAGAGTATGCTGATGATTTCAATGGGATTTATGCATATCAAGCAGCAGAGGATAACACCTAATATACACAACAATAGAGCAACGCTAAAGATTTTAATTAGCTATTCAAGTGGACCCTACTAAAAGAAGTCAAGCAAGGTATAAGAGAGAGAGAGATGCTTGAGTTTTAGCATTAAGAAAACCAGCAAAGCAGCTGAAGAAAGACTTTGTTTATAACCTAAAAAGTCCCAGAACAAAATTTCAAAACTTCAGCGGTCACTTTCAGAGGGTTTGTTTCACACAAGGTACAGTATTTCGGATTGCAGTCACAATCTTTCATTCATTTATTTGCTGAAGTTTCCGTCTGCCAGAAACTGTCGCTTGTTATATTCTTTTTCAGCTTCTATGTTTTGGGCCTTTCTCCGTCTGATCTAGATACTTGTTTCACCTTTATTTATGTATGTGTTTATTTACTTCTGTATGTATTTTTAGAAATGTATTTAATCCGGGTGGGCAAGCAGAGATAAAACAAAATTACAAATCTAGTTTCCTGTTGCAATCTGGGAAGTGGTTCAGTTGCAGGAAAACCATTACACACGAACAAATAACGATACAGATGAAATGCAGATAGAACTACCTTATATCACAATTAGCAATAAGGCACATGCTTCACATCGTTGCAAACAGTTGAAAGGATGGATCTCAGATACTTTAAGTGCAAGTTACAGCATACATATAAATCTGTTAAAATAAAATCTGTTTGCTTGTTTTTTCATACTGTGCTAATTTGGTGAAGAGATTCATTGTTGCTTACATTCTCTGTTGACATTTCCAGATATGCCCAGCTCTCATGATTCTTGGCTTAACCAGGTAAGACGGATAATGGAAGCTCCACACCAGGGTAACCCGAATTTGTATTTCTGGAGCAGATACTTGTAATTAGTTATTTATATTTCCAAGTCATTTATATTTTAATGTGTAAATCACCAGATCCTTTTCAACAACCTTCTGACTCTAGGTTCCACGTCAAGTGCGTGCAAGAAAATTAATTGCAGCAATTTAAAGCACGGTGATTTTGGCACATCCAAAAGCAACGCCAAACATTGTTACCGCCTGTCATTTAATCGCAAAGTTGACAATGAATAGAGAGATTGGAACACCACAAATTGAAAAACTAGTTCCCTTCAAATGGACAAACAAAGGTTTTATATATCTGGGCATTAACACTCAGAAGAAAGTGCACTTCCTATGAAAAATAAAGTGCAACCTTCTCTTTCAGCCTTGCATGTATCACTCTCACATTAACAGCCCTACACTGCGTAAAAGCCCTAAGGAACCAAAACCTTTAACTCATCCCTATAATATCATCTACTGAAGGACCAAAATGTGGTCAGCAGTGTTTTTTTTACCAGGACTTATTTTTCAGAATGCTGCCAATGCACATTCACATTCTCATTCCCTCTCACGTTTGGAAACCGCATGGATGGCTAACCCAACCGCTCCACTCTCCCTGGTCCTAATAACTGCAATTTCTATTAATTGCCTGTACCTGTCTCTCTGACTTGGTGAAATAGGACCAGTGTGCATCTCAGGATGGGGGGGGGCAGTCACATGCTGTGAACCAATCTGCATCTCCTGCCAGCAGTGACAACATTGCTCTCTCCACCAATGGCAGTGCAGCCTCCTCATCAGCCCCCTCCGGTACTGCTTGGCAGTCATGAACAACTGCATATTGCAAGACCGCCAGTCATTCAGAAAGGAAGTCTGAGATTCTTTGCCAACCCTACATTCTGATGTAGACCAGGTTAAAAGTGAAAACCGGGAGCTCCACATGGTGAGCACAGACCTGGCAGACAGATCAGACCACATGGCTCATGGCTAGTCTTCTGCTGCACCTCACTGCCAGGTCCAAGTTGAACTGGAATAACAGGACATAGAAGAGAGGTTATGGTGCAAGAACTTGCAGATTTATCAGAAGGTCAGCATATTACTCCTTTTGCTAAGCAGCTATTGTCCCAGGACTTCAGCTTTGAGCATAAGCATGTTCAGTAGGTGTTAGGTTCAAAACCAGCCCCCACAGGACATAGAAATGGAAAGATCATTTTTTGCAATTTAAATGCACTATGCTGAAATGTGTCTTTAGCGCTATTATTTTTGTGCAAATTTTGCTGCGCTATTATGCTTACTCTGAAATGCTTGCATGGAGTTGACATGATACCCTGACTCTAGGCCTGTTCATAAACACAATCTCTTGGTTCAAAAGTTATCTATCACAAAGGTCACAGTGTTTAAGGATAGGAGGAGTAACTTCAGACCCAAGAAATGCAACTCTGGGAGTCCCCCAAGGTTCGATTTTAGGACCTCAACTTTTCAGTCTATTTATCAACTCACTCCCTAACGCTTGCCCTGTGAAGATGTTGCTCTATGGGGATGCTGCAGCAATCTCTGTGCCTGGACACCACCCGACAGAAATAACAACAACCCTACAAAATAGCCTCACACAGCTTGAGTCTTGGTTCTCTCAAAACCATCTCCTAAATAATAAAAAAACTAAAATCATGCACTTTTTGATACTGCATTCCAAGAAGAATATTGACCCATTGACCATCCTAAGCTAAAAGGGTGATGCCATTGAACAGGTTTCAACCTTCAAATGTCTCGGCATCCACATAGATGACACACTCACCTTCATCCATCATATCGACCACGTTATCAAATCAGCTAATATTAAGCTCGGGATCCTGTATCGACATAGGCAAGCCATGACCCCAGAGGCTCTTAACCTTATCACTTAGAACTCAATATTGTCAGTCATAGACTAGGGTTAGTTATTTACAGCGCCACCACTGAAACTGCACTAAAACGCGTTAAACTTCTACTTAACAAAGCCTGCTGTCTGGTCTCAGGGGCTAATCACCTTACTCACACATGTAGTCTCTACTCCTCCATGGGATGGCTCCCTCTACACCTCAGAACTAGGTACTAGGCATGCGTCATTGGCAAAAAGCCCTACTAGGACTTGCACCTAGTTCTACAGCAGCCCTATTCTAATGCAACCAAACCTCAAAAACCACCAGGAGATCTGCTAAGGGTGCACTCCATATTCCCTTCAAACAGACATCCTTTTCACAATGGTCACTCGCTTATCAAGGGCCCCAATGGGTAAATGACCTCCCTGCTCCCCCTCTTCCGAGCATACAAAAATAGGCCCCTTCAAAAGAGACCTTCGAATCCTCATGGCCCCAAAAAATCACTGTGACTGCCATTCCTAATGTGGAGTACCACCCACACCTCCTGGGGATCATTACACTCCTCCCTGCCGAATCTCATCCTACTCCCTTCTCTGCACCTCCCTTGCCCTCTCCTTGGATTAAGCCTCTCTGGCTGCTACCCTCCCCTACTTCTCCCCTGCCTACCTTCCTCTCCAAAGATCTCTCTGGCTGCTACCCTTTCACTAACCTGCACTTAGCAACATGACTATGTGCCTAAGCTCAGAGTCATCATTGGTTATAAAAATGCTCTTGTATTAAGAATTCTACTTTCATGCACTTCAGTACTTTTGTATCCAAGGACCACTCTAAATGTATTGTACTGTTGTGTTTTGTGTCTATTTGACAAGGAACCTTTGTAAAAGAGCTATCTTGGCTCAAAGGTATTAATATGCATCTAAAATAAATAAATATAGTTTGTTCATGTACTGTACATGTTTACCAGGAAGTGAATTAAGACAGGCCCATTTTCAGCCATGCCTATCAGACCTGTCCTGTGGAAGTGGCCTGCATAATGAATAATTTTAGCTGGATAGTTCTAGAGAGAGATCCAGATAATGTCATCAGGATATTGACCAGGATATCTATTTATTATCTTCCCTGGACAATAACCAAATTCTGCCTAAAACTGCAATTGTCTGAGATGTCCAGGCATCCTATGACAGGTAATGATCCTGGATGAGGATATTTGATTACGGGTATGGTAAAATTATCTGGAAACATTACCCCAGAGGGAATCTACCCCAGATAAGGTTAACAGCTGGGTAAGTGAGCTAACCACTGGAGCATGAATGGTGTGGTTAATACACTATTATACAACGGCAAGAAACAATCCTGCTTCCCTATTTGGTCAATGGCCAGCTTCAACAGTAATGTTATCCCAGCACAGCATCACTGTAAGAAAGTCATTATAGATGAGCTACAGTGAACTTTACCAGATCCTGTGCTTCCACACCAAAAAATCAACTAAAAGACTATTTTAAAAGTTTTTTTTATTTATTCTGTATAAAAATGGGTCAATGTATAATAGCAATAATTCACTTAAGGCTGTGTGTTGTGGGGATAACATCACTTCTCAGGTGTTGGACACACTTGGCCAGCTACCCAAGGTGTGACATTATTCAAACACAGCACACACCTCTGTGATAGAAACCTAATCTTTGACGGCAGATAAGGACCGCTTGGCCCACCTAGTCTGCCCATTTCCCTACCTAGAGGATAAGCTGCAGATCCTATTTAACCAACAGCCTATTTCTTCCTACCCACCACAAAAATTGGCTTATGTCTGTCCCATGCATTCTTGAATTCTCTCACAGTTTTAGACCCCACAACCTCCTCAGATAGGCTGTTCCATGCGTCCACCACCCTCTCTGTGAAAAAATACTTCCTCACATTGCCCCTGAGCCGTCCCCCCTCTATCTTCAAATTGTGTCCCCTTGTTCTTGAACATCTCTTTTTCTGAAAGATGCTACCCTCTTGGACTTTGTTGATTCCACTGAGGTATTTAAATGTTTCTATCATGTCCCCCCTCTCCCTCCTTTCCTCAAGGGTGTACATATTAAGCTCCTTTAGCCTCTCCTCGTATTGCTTCTCTTGCAGACCCTGCACCATTTTAGTTGCCCTCCTCTGAACTGCCTCCATCCTGTCTATGTCCTTACGGAGATGGGGTCTCCAGAACTGGACGTAGTACTCCAGATGGGGTCTCACCAACTATCTGTACAGGGGGAATCAGGGGATAACAGCTTCCTGTTTTTTGCTGGTGATGCCTCTCCCTATACAGTACATACCAGTATCCACCCAGCCCTCCCTACCACCTTCTCACATTGCCTGCCAACCTTAAGGTCATCTGATATGATTACCCCCAGGTCCCTTTTCATTTTTGTGGTTGTTACTACCTCCCCCCCCCCCCATTGTGTACTCTTCCCCTGGGTTTTTGTTTCCCAGGTGCATTACTTTGCACTGTCATGCATGATTGCTTAATTTGAGCAATTCTTGTATTTGTGTAATAGACTGGCAACAATGGCATGCACCAAATTCTGCTGATTGGGATTGACAGAAGACCCCAGTCAGATTTAACAACCTTTAGTGTCTCTTGTGCTGAATCAGAAGACTTCTATGTGTCACACTGGGCCCCTAGTTTGCTCACTCACATGTGGAGGTGTTCCTCTCATTATCTTATCAGACAAACAGTGTAGCCTAGTGGCTCAAATGCAGGGCTGTGAACCTGGAGACTAAGGTTTAAATCCCACAAGCACTATAGTCTCACCATGTAATCTTGAACAGGACACTTAGCCTCCCTGTGCTTAACCATCCTCCACTTTCCTTAACCTCCCTCTACCATTCTTAACCTCCCTCTACTCGCCTGATGGCTAGCCTCCCTCTACTCACCTGATGGCAGATGCAACTTTCTGTTTCTTGTAAAGCATTTTGAGATACAGTGAAAGGTGCTATATAAAACCTTTCTTTACATGACTACTAACTGAGAAGCCCAGACATCCAATAGGAACCAGGTTGTTTGAAAATTACAGTTCCACAAAAATGCACAAAAAATGTCATCAAAATTTAAACTCCCCAGAATGGAATTCCACAAATATTTACAAATGAGGGACATACTAAACTTAACATTTTCTCCAGGCTCACAACCTCACTTTTTAGATAAAATTTGCTCTACAAATAACGGCCATAAAAAAATATACTCTTTGATACTTGACTCATTTCCTGACCGAAACTTATCACTTTTAGTTTGTTGGCAAAAAGAATTACAAACATATATTTCACCTGAGGAATGGCAAAACATGTGGAAAATTAAGCTAAGGGCAGGCTTACACAATACAAAATAACTCATCAATGGTATTATTATTATATGCCAAGTAAAATGGTTAAGCTGGGCCTAGCTACAGCAGATAATTGCTGGAGATGTATAAGAGGAAAGGGTACGCTTTCCCATATCTTATGGTTCTGTCCGAATATTATTGCATTTTGGGTCAAAGTATTATCAATTTGTAGTAAAGTCCTTGGACACACATTCACATGTTTAGCTAAGTTTGCAATTCTTGGCATTTGTTCTGAATTTACTAATTTGACTGAATATCAGCAATTATGGCTGATTGCTGCCTTTATTACAGCAAAGAATGTTATCCTTAGATATTGGAATTGTCAAACATCGCCTTCAATAAAAGAATGGTTGTTTGACTTATCTGCAAGAGCTAGTTATGAAAGGGTTGCTTATGTAAACATGAATCGTATAGACAAATTCTTAGAAATTTGGGAACCTTACATGAAATGCTCTCTAAATTGCATGAATATATAAGGTTATAAAGTGTTTTTTTTCTCTTCATAAATAGTTTTGGTTATAATAAGGGAACACCATATGTTAACTTAGTTTTTATACAGTCAGATATGTCTTGGATAATATATAAAGCTTCAGATTCCTATTCAGGTCCTTTTTTTCTTTATTTCTTTCTCTCTTTCTCTCTATTTTTCCATTATTCCACATTTGTTTATCCCATTTATTGCATTATATTATATATAAATCATTTATAGTTAAACTGAATGTCATGGTATATAATTTACACTTCTTCAATATATGTAAACCCTCGTATTTTGAAATACCAATAAACTTTGAATTACAAAAAATAAAATGCACAAGACAAACAGGCCAATCAGGGTCTGTACACATGGAGGAGGAGCCTTTTGAAAATGGAGCCCAAGACATTTGAAAGGGTAGTAAAAGCAAGTTCATATCACAGTGATTAAACTATAAATTATGAAATGGTCATAAAAATCCAGCAATGTAATTGGTCAGCAAAGAGCTAATTAATATAGCCATGTGCACAGTAAGTCCTACAGCAGACTGACTAGAGATGCAGCAGACTGCTGAACAATTTTTATTAATAATCTTATATTTCTTTTTTAATATGGGGTCTATTTTCTGACTTTAATAAGGCACTCCAGGGGGTAATTTGTTGTGGGATTTTGGCACTTCTCACTTAGCTGTGCCTTCTGCCACACCAAACAGCACACAATTCATGACCAAATAAATCCACAATGAAAAGTGCTTGAACCCACAGAAAAGGAAAACAGCAGAGCTATCAGACATGCAGGGACTAGAGGTGGTAATTAAACATTTCACGAGGGATAGTGAAGCAATAAGCCACAGCCCATCCATTTTAACAGGGCTTTGTAGTGGGAAAAATGTCCCCTTCCCCCACAAGTAGTTAATCTGCTGCTCGGATGATTAATGTAATGGTAAGAGCTTTAGCAGACTTCAAAGCCTACCATGCAGAGAGGTGTATTGCTATTATAAACTACCCATCCCAGAAAGGAAAAAAATAAACAAGGAAATAAAATTGAGATGACCAATTCCAGACATTTTACATTAGCAGGCCATCTTCTGATGCAGGCGGCAGATTGGCTATAGGAAATTTTGTGATTTAAAAAAGTGTCAAATCCTTAGAATGCTCATTTGTAGAACCTGCTGCAAGAAAAGAAAGGCACACTTTTTCCATAGTGCTTTTTCTCTCCTTGGCACCCAGTATGCCCCTCATTCTGATGGCATCCCCTACTTGCCCCATCTCTGACCTTCTTGGGGACTTATAGGTTGTGGGTGACCTCTCATGTCAGCCCTGCATGGGCCTGCAGAGGGAAGGGGATGCCACCATCCTCTCTGGTCAGACCTGGGTTTTTCCTCCATGTTTTCTCCTGAGGGTGACGGCATGCAGTGATGCGCACACATACATGTAGGGATGCACATCCATTGTGGCATCTGGTGGCCATTCCTTCCCCTGTGATGTGTGCCACCTGTGCTACTACTGGGCCTCCACAAGGTGACAGCTTCCTAGCAGGATTTAGTTCCCACCCCCCAAGAGAGGGAGATGTCTCTGGGCAGGCTAAAGCAAAGTTTACACCACCACTCCACAGTAAGCTCCTCATGCTGCTTTGATGTCCTTCACTGAATCAAATTACATCTACACAGCTCTTCTCAGTGCCAGTGCAAGTTGCACTGAGAAGGGCTGTGTAGGGGGCAGGTGTGCTCTACTATGTACCCCTCCCACTCAAGCTAGCAATTGCTCAGTCTTGGATTGGTCCCCTGTTGGAGCGAGCAGTGCAGCCTGTCCACATGGTTGTTTACACCACTCGCTCCAGAACATGTTCCCTAGTCTTCTGCAGCTCACCGAGAGGAGAAGCAACAACTTACCATGATCAGGTAAGGGTCTACAGCATCACATCTGCAGCACAACAACCCAAGCACTCGAGTTGCTGCAGTGTACATGTGGCAGTGTAAGCAGGCCTTAAGAAAGGCACACTTCACCTGTAGTGTTTCTCCTTGATCTGTGCTGCCAGTGCTCTATGTACACTGTCAAGGACTGCCAGATTTTACTCCAGCAACTCTAAAATTGTACATTTAAACAATAAATGAGAGGGCATGTGTTGTGGAATTTACCAATGCCTTATGTCTTGTGGCACAAGGTGCAGCCGAGTACCTTAAACCGCACAAGAAGTATGAAAAACCTACAAGTGCAAAGAAGCAGGTCATGTTAGAGGCATTCCAGGACAGTTTCCTGGTGCAGTTAGTCCAAGAGCCAACTAGACTGGATAGGACTCTAGACCTAGTTCTGTCAAATGGGGAGGCTGTAAGGGATCTGGAGGTGGATGACCCTCTGGCTGGGAGTGACCACCACACAGTATGGCTCACACGCAATATGGGCAGGAACTCAAGAGGTACAAGTACCAGGGTGATTGAATTCAAGAGGGCGGACTTTAAAAGAATGGGAGATATTGTGGGCAGGTATCTGGTGGGTATCAGACCATGCATGGATGCTAGTCAAAAATGGGATATTATTAAGAAAGTACTGGTGGAGGCTATTGGGACATGTACAAGAACAAGGAGTAAGAAAGTGAGGGCATAAAAACCCAGCTGGCTGACACAGGAGGTCATGGAGTGGGCGAGAGCCAAGAAAAAGGCATTTTGAAGACTCAAGAAATTGGAAGGGGAGGACAACAAGGAGATGTATATAAAGAAGTCCAGGGAGATTATCAGGCTGGTCAGAGTGGCCAAGGCTTCTAGAGAGCTGAGATTGGCACAGGGCATTAAGAACGGAGAGAAGGACTTCTTCAGATACATCAGTGAAAGGTGGAAAAACAAAGATCAGATAGTGAGGATAAAGAAGGATGGGGGCTGGGTGGAGAAGTGGGAGGACCAGGCAGAGGCACTAAATTATTACTTCTGCTCTGTGTTCATGAAGGAAAAAGAGGGGTAGACACCACCTGGGAGAGGAGGGGTGGGGGGGAGAAGGTGACTGATACAGGGATCACAGGGGATAGGGTGCTAAAAGGATTAAGGGCACTGGGGGGGATAAGGCACTGAGTCCAGATGCCATTCACCCTAGGGTACTTATGGAACAAGCTGAGATTCTCGTAGGACCATTGGCTGACCTGTTCAATACCTGCTTGGACACAGGATGCATGCTACTGGATTGGAGGATGGCCCATGTGATACCCATTCCAAAGGGTGGACCCAAGGATGAACCAGGCAACTACCAACCAGTCAACCTTACATCAATTGTGGGTAAACTGCTGAAGAAGATCCTAAAAGAGAGGCTGGTGACCTTTCTGGAGAACAATGGTCTCCAGGATGGTCAGCAGCATGGTTTTGTCTCAGGTAGATCCTGCCAGACAAACCTGATTGAGTACTACTACTCGGTGACAAGGGAACTGGACAAAGGCCATGCAGTGGATGTTCTGTATTTGGATTTCAGTAAGGCCTTTGATTCCGTGCCACATGGGAGGCTGTGGGGGGGGGGACTGGAATATATAGGGGTGGGAACAAAGATAGTAAACTGGATCACCAATTGGCCGAAGGGTAGGCAGCAATGGGTGGTGGTGGGGACTCTCAACACTGAGGGATGTGACGAGCGGGGTGCCACAGGGATCAGTGTTGGGACTGGTGTTGTTCAGGATTTTCATTTCTGATATCTCCCACGGGGTCTGGAGCAAGATCAGTCTCTTTGCGGATGACACAAAGATAGGAGCGGTGGTGGATGACATCGAAGGGTGGAGGGCTATCCTAGATCTAGTACTGACTAACAGGGAAAGGTTCACAGATCTACAAGTAGCAGATCACCTGGGGGCCAGTTACCATCACATGGTATGGTTCAGTTTGGCCACTAGAACGAAATCATTCCATTCCAAGGCAAAAATATGAGATTTCAGAGGAGCTGACTTTGATAAGATGGCCAACAGAAATACAAGCGAGGGGGTACAGGCAAAGTGGGCAAGCATTAAAGATGCAATACTTGAAGGAAGCAACATCCCATTGTGTTCGAGTGAGAAAGAAGTGCAAAAAGAAGAAGGAAACCACTTTGGATCTCAAAAAAAGTACCAGAAAAGGTCAGAGCCAAAAATCTGGCCTTCAGGAAATATAAGGAACGTAGCAGGATGAAGATAGGGAGGCATACCAAACTTCCCTAAGGGAAGCAGGGAAGGCAGTATGGCAGGCAAAGGCCCAAACCAAGGAAACACTAGCATAAACAGTAAAAGAGGTTGACAAGACTTTTTATAGATACATTAGTGAAAGGAGAAAGTCCAGAGAGGGTATTGCCAAGATCAAAGGAGATAAGGAGGCATGTGAGGAGGAGGACAATGTAAAAGCATCTATCCTAAATAGATACTTCTGCTCAGTATTTACTGAAGAGAAGGTAGGGCAGGGCCCACAGCTCAGCACCATGGACACAGGGGGAGGAAGGTGTGCACTAGTCCCTTCGCAAAAGAAAGGGTCCTACAAGAACTGGATAAGCTCAGGGTGGACAAGGCAATGGGACCTGATGGCATACATCCCAGGGTACTAAAGGAGCTAAGGGTGGAACTAGCAGAGCCATTATCAGGACTGTTTAGTGAGTCTCTGAGCACAGGAGATGTCCCAGAAGACTGGAGAAGGGCTCATGTGATCCCACTCCACAAGAATGGTAGCAGGGAGGAGGCAGGGAACTATAGACCAGTCAGTCTTACCTTAGTAGTGGGCAAGATTATGGAGGTACTCCTTAAGGAAAGGATAATGCAACACCTGGAATCCATAGGAGCACAGGATCCAAGACAGCATGGGTTTACAAAAGGAAGGTCCTGTCAAACAAATCTCACAGATTCTTTGACTGGGCAACCAGAGTGGTGGACCAGGGGGGAACAGTTGATGTCACCTACCTTGACTTCAGCAAAGCTTTCAATACTGTTCCACATAGAAGATTGATTAATAAGCTGGGTAGGCTCGGGGTGGGTCAGAAGTTGGTCAACTGGGTGGCAAACTGGTTGGCAGGCAGAAAACAGAGAGTGGTGGTAAACGGTATACAGTCAGAAGAGATGCAAGTCACAAGTGAAGTACCTCAGGGATCAGTCCTGGGACCAGTCCTCTTCAACATCTTCATCAGTGACATTGCAGACAGACTGGAGGGTAAGGTTTGTCTGTTTGCAGATGACACCAAGATCTGCAACAGAGTAGATGATCCAGATAGGGTGGGCAGAATGAGAAGAGATCTGGATGAACTAGCAAAATGGTCGTAAGAGTGGCAACTGGAGTTTAATGGAAAGAAGTGCAAGATCATGCACATAGGGAAGAGAAATCCTGAAGCCACCTATAGGTTGGGAGGGGAGTTGCTGGCAGTCACAAGGGAAGAAAGAGACTGGGGCATAATCATCACTGATGACCTGAAATCATCCAAGCAGACCACTAAAGCAGTAGGTAAGGCTACAGGAATGTTGGGGTATATTAGTAGGGGTATCACAAATCGGAAGAGGGAGATAATAATCCCTTTTTACAAGGCACTGGTTAGGTCCCATGTGGAGTACTGCGTGCAGTACTGGAGGCCACACCTTCACAAGGGCATTAACCAAATTGAGGCAGTCCAGAGAAGTGCAACCAAAATGGTGCAGGGACTGCATCAGAAAACATATGAGGACAGATTAATGGAACTCAATATGAATACCCTAGAGCAAAGGAGGGAGAGAGGTGATACGATCAAAACATTTAAACACCTTAAGGACATTAACAAGGTGAAAGAGTCTAACATGTTTCAATATTAAAAAAAATAGCAGGACAAGAGGACACAGCGTGAGATTAGAGGGAGACTGATTAAGGGGTAATGTGAGGAAGTTATTTTTCCAGAAAGGGTGGTGGATGCATGGAATGGCCTACCTCAGGAAGTGGTGGATATGAATACAATGCAGGGCTTCAAACAGGCATGGGATAGGGACAAGGGAGCAATACAGATGAGTATGAATAGATAGGCCATTGACAGAGCAAAGACCGATGGCACATTTATAAGGCAGAAAAAGAAATGGGCAGACTGGATGGGCCTTGTGGTCCTTATCTGCCATCAACTTCTGTGTTTCTATGTTTCTGAAGGAGAACCTGACCAAATTACAGCAGTGGTCAAAGGCTTGGCAGTTGGGGTTTAACACCAAAAAGTGCAAGGTACTGCACTTCAGGGCTAAGATCCAGGGACCAGGGGAGGAGCTATCAGCTGGGGGTGGAGGCACAGCTGGAATGCACCTGAGGGTGTACAGCATAGGACAATGAAGATGAACGAGGGATTAGAAGGATACTCCTATGAGGAGAGGCTGGGCAAGCTGAACATGTATTCCCTGGTGGACAGGAGGGATAGGGGGGATGTTTGAGACCTTTAAATACCTAAAGGGAATAAACAAGACTAGCACAGAAGGGATTTTCCAGATCAGAAGGGGGAGGGTGATGAGGGGACACCAACTGTGATTGGGAGGGGGGAGATTCAGGAGGGAATTCAGAAGACAGTATTTCACAGACAGAATGGTGGACAAGTGGAATACTCTGCCTGAGGAGGTAGCAGCCTGTAGTACGGTAGATGGCTTTAAGAGGGAATGGGACAGAGCAAGGGGTAATTATGAAGAGGTGGGAGGGTGGGGCAGCTGAAAGGTGAGGAGCTAGCTGCACAATCGAGCAGACTCGATAGACTGTGAGGCCTGTATCTGCCGGCATTTTCATATGTTCATAACTACACATACCCAGGCTTGCATTAATGTGATTATAAAATGGACCCTCCTAAAAAAATATTGTAAAAGTTGTTTTTAGATATAAGTAAATATTTTGATAAAATTATTAAAATTTATGATTTGACTCATGCACCTGAGAAAACAGTGATATGACTGTAAATTTGTCTGCCCCTCTTCCCCACTTTCTACCCCCAGTGACTTTGTCTACCCCTCTCACATTGTCCTAAAGCCCCCCACCCCACCCTACACTCTGCTGGTTTCTGGGAAATACTGGGGTGGTTGAGATTTATGTAGTGCCCGCACCGGGACAGAGAAAGAGTGTGGGCCAAGTGAGTGGCATGGTTCAGCTGTTGTGAGTGCATCTGACATGACAGAACAGCCTAGAAGAGAAGAAAAACATAATGGTCTGCTTGAGAGAGAGAGAGAGAAACAGAAGCCCCCTTTACACAATGTGCTCTGCATTGTTTTAAGTGGTGCGGAGCAACTACAACATTACCTTTTTTAGTGTGTAAAAGCAGTCGGCACTGCATCCAAAATGAGCATTCACTGAAACGGCGTTCCCTGTTTTTCTAGGTTCACCGTTTTGGTGTAGCATTTTGTGTCACATCAAGTGACAGTATAATCAATGGGGAGCATTCACATTGGTCCAGGAGAGTATCTCGGCAGACCCTCCTGGATTCCCTATTACTTTCCCAGGCTGCATTTGACCTTACTTGGTCCAGAGGCTTGTGCGTGGGGTCTTCAACCTGAGTTCAGCTAAGTATATCTTAAGATACTATAAACACTGAATTCGGGAAACTTGTTAATTTTCATTAATGGGGGCTCAAAGGTACTTTAAAGGAGCTCCAAAACTAGAGCCGTGATACTGGGCCGGTGTTTATACATATTCATAGCACTTGGACAAAAGCAGGGCACAGCACTTGAACAGCTCAGACAGTTTGAGTAACATAGAAACATAGAAGTTGACGGCAGATAAGGACCACAAGGCCCATCCAGTCTGCCCATTTATTTTTCTATCTTATAAATGTGCCATCAGCCTTTGTTCTGTCAGTGGCCTATCTATTCATACTCATCTGTATTGCTCCCTTATGCCTATCCCATGCCTGTTTGAAGCCCTGCACTGTATTCATATTCACCACTTCCTGAGGTAGGCCATTCCATGCATCCACCACCCTTTCTATGAAAAAGAACTTCCTCACATACCCCTTAATCAGCCTCCCTCTAATCTCATGCTGTGTCCTCTTGTCCTGCTATTTTCCTTATATTTAAACATGTTAGACTCTTTCACCTTGTTAATGCCCTTAAGGTGTTTGAATGTCTCGATCATATCACCTCCCTCCCTCCTTTGCTCAAGGGTATTCATATTGAGCTCCATTAATCTGTCCTCATATGTCTTCTGATGCAGTCCCTGCACCATTTTGGTTGCCCTTCTCTGGACTGCCTCAATTTGGCTAATGTCCTTGTGGAGGTGTGGCCTCCAGTACTGCATGCAGTACTCCAGATGGGGCCTAACCAGTGTCTTGTAAAGAGGGATTATTACCTCCCTCTTACAACTTGTGATACCCCTACTAATACACCCTAACATCCCCCTAGCCTTACCTACTGCTTTAGTGGTCTACTTTAATGATTTCAGGTCATCGGTGATGATGAGCCCAAGTCTCTTTCTTCCTTTGTGACTGCCAGCAACTCCCCTCCCAGCCAATAGATGGCTTCAGGATTTCTCTTCCCTATGTGCATGATCTTGCACTTCTTTGCATTAAATCCCAGTTGCCACTCTCCTGACCATTTTGCTAGTTTATCCAGATCTCTTCTCATTCTGCCCACCCCATCTGGATCATTTACTCTGTTGCAGATCTTGGTGTCATCTGTAAACAGACAAGCCTTATCCTCTAGTCCATCTGCAATGTCACTAATGAAGATATTGAAGAAGACTGGCCCCAGGACTGATCCCTGAGATACCCCACTTGTGACTTGCATCTCTTCTGACTGTATACCATTTACCACCACTCTCTGTTTTCTGCCCGTCAACCAGTTTGCAACCCAGTTGACCAACTTCTGACCCACTCCGAGCCTACCCAGCTTATTTATCAATCTCCTATGTGGAACAGTGTCAAAAGCTTTACTGAAGTCAAGGTAGGCGACATCAACTGCTCCCCCTTGGTCCACCACTCTGGTTACCCAGTCAAAGAAATCTATGAGATTAGTTTGACAGGACCTTCCTTTTGTAAACCCATGCTGTCTTGGATCCTGCTCCACTATGGATTCCAGGTGTTGCACTATCCTTTCCTTAAGGAGTGCCTTCATAATCTTGCCCACTACTGAGGTAAGACTGACTGGTCTGTAGCTCCCTGCCTCCTTCCTGCTACCACTCTTGTGGAGCGGAATCACATGAGCCCTTCTCCAGTCTTCTGGGACCTCTCCTGTGCTCAGAGACTCACTAAACGGTTCTGCTAATGGCTCTGCTAGTTCCACCCTTAGCTCTTTAAGTACCCTGGGATGTATGGCATCAAGTCCCATTGCCTTGTCCACCCTGAGCTTATCGAGCTCTTGTAGGATCCCTTCTCTTGTGAAGGGAGTAGTGCTCATCTCCCTCCCCTCTGTGTCCATGGTGCTGAACTGTGGGCTCTGCCCTACCTTCTCTTCAGTAAATCCTGAGCAAAAGTATCTATTTAGGATAGATGCTTTCACGGGGCTCTCCTCCTCACATGCCCCCTTTTCTCCTTTGAGCTTAGCAATACCCCCTCTGGACTTTCTCCTTTCACTAATGTAGCTATAGAAAGTCTTGTCACCTTCTTTACTGTTCGCGCTAGTGTTTCCTCAGTTTGGGACTTTGCCTGCCTTACTGCCTTCCCTGCTTCCCTTAGGGCAGTTTGGTATGCCTCCCTATCTTCATCCCGCTGTGTTCCCTTATGTAACCCCCAGGGGACTTTATCCCAAGGGCTACTATCCCTGTCTGATTTGCCACTAACAGGTTGAGGGGCCTGGATCCGTTGGCGGGTGCCTCCACCCAGAGGTCGGGGTTAAGACAGTCTGATATGACTTGGTCACAGCCCTCTGGGTCACGGCAACCCCCCTTTCTTCCCACTAGTGGCCCACACAAATCATTACAGTACCCTTGCAATATACACTTACCCCCAAGATTGGTTCAATCAGCTTGACTCTGGGGACCCCCTGTAAAGTAAGATGCAGTTATACAATCACCACTGTACAGTAATTCAACATAGACACACAGTTCAAGCAGTGTAACTTTGCTAAACAACCAAATCTGATTTACTTAGGGGGTAGTAACAAGGACAGGGGGAAATCAGGGGTTAATTGATTCAGTCACATTAATAATCACAGTACTGTGCACATATTTCAGAGTCCCAAATGTCACTCTTACTGGGTACTCAGGCAAAAAGAGGCTAGCCTATTTGGTGCAGCTGGTTGGGGCCCTGAGGATGGAAAATGCATGCACAATACCCACTTTGTAATCCAGAGCCGGTAGGCTCAGTTAGTGAAGAAAGAAAGGAAAAGTAATTAGATGGAACACTTGCAATTAGATGATGGCAGGGAGCTACCCTGATTTGTACTCACAGATTCAATGCTGAAACTGAATGGAAGGCAAATTGTCCTAGACTGCCAGGAGGAGCAGACCATGTGGACAAGGTCCTTGTGACTGGATCCCACGGCAGTTCAGAGCAAATGGATGTAGTCTGGATTAAGCTGGAGTTTACTTCCAGCTTCAGGCACTCAATTCACTGTACAGGGGATTTGAAACGCGATTCCCCACAAGCACTACACACATTTATATGTAAAAGGAAAGTACTATACCGGGCAGGCTGCTTCTCTATCCCAATCGTAATTACTGCACAATACCTGGGAGAACACACAGCATATTCAGTTCCTGACAGACCGAGCGCGATTCAGTAATTTCTCCAGTCTTCTACAGGGTGAGCCTGGTTTCCTCACTTCTGGTGCTTCTTTCTCCTTACAACTCTGATTCAGTCCACACTGGCACTCACAAACAGTTGTAGGATGAACTTCAGGGCCCCGCACGAAAACTCAACAGCGCAGGGGCCCGGCGCTCCCTCCCTCCCTCTTCACAGTCACAACTCATCTGATCTTTCCAGTAGACAGAGCCGGGCATTTCCTTTGAGTTCCTCCCAGTTCAGTTGGCTGGTTTGGCTGTCACTCCCAGTAAACTCCCCCTGTTGGTAGAAAAAAGGTGCTGAAGTCCAAACTACAATTCCCAGAAGCATTGGCCATACAGCACATAGGTGGCTGGCTCCACAATGAGAGTCCAAGTTCTGATTTGCCAGTAGCAGGCTCCATTTCAAAGGTCCCCCCACACTGATTGGTCCAGTTCAGCAGTTCAAAACTAGAAAGGGGGACTAGGCAAACACAGTTCTGACTGCAAAGAAAAGCAGGTTAGACAAACTGTATTTTCGTTATTACTCTAAATAGTGTCTGGCAAACAGTTATATCTTTGAAAAGTGCTCACTCTGCCCACTTAGTGACGGCAGAAATGGAGCGATTTGCAGCAGCTGAGTGGGGCTCAAGAGGAAACACACAGACCCCATCCAAATTAATTATGTCTGCAGGCAGACAGCTCTTAAAGAGACAGTACCAGAGGCTCTAAAAGCACTCACAGATAAACGGCTTAGACGCTGAACACCATCCAGGCTTGGAGCATTCAAGCAAGCTCCTGGAAGACTTTTGGGAACCCCCATTTGCAGGGGGGTTACACTTGTATTTCCTGAAGGCCAGCCTTTTGGCTCTGACCTTTTCTGCTACTGTAATCTGAGAACTAAAGTGGTTTCCTTCTTCTTTTGCACTTCCTTTTCTGTCTAACACAATGGGATGTTGCTTCAAGCATTGCATCCTTAATGCTTGCCCACTTTGCCTCCCCACCCCCACCCCATCACTGCCAAAAGCAGGGCACAACACTTTAGTAGTTTGGTAAATGTCTATTGTCCCATCACTGCAAACATACGGCACAACACTTAGTAGTTCAGTAAATGTTTCTTTTCCAGTCACTGCAAAAGCAGAGCATAATACTTAGCAGCAGTCAGTAAATGTCTCCACTGCAAAAGCAGGTCACAATACTTAGCAGCACAGTAAAATGTCTCATTTTCCCATCACTACAGAAGCAGGGCACAACACTTGGCAGCTCTCAGTAGTCCCACCCCCCCATTGCAAATTAAGCAGCGGCAGGGCACAATACTTTTAGCAGGTCAGTAAATGTCTCTTCCCATCACTGCAACAGCAGGGCACAACACTTAGCAGCTCACAACTGTCTGTAATGTCTCTTTTCCTTCAATCACTGTGAAGAGCGGGGCATACACTTTAAAATGTCTCATTTAGGCAGGGCACACGGTTTTTCACATGGTTGCACTGACTCAGCAGGGAGGCTGATGTCCAATATTCATCTCTGCATTTACATGGCACAAGATGTATGGTACAACTTAATTTTTCACCCTGAACTGAAGGTACAATCTATTTTGCACTGCAAAAGCAGGGCACAACGCTTAACTCAGGTAGTTTATAAATTCAGAGTCAAAAGTTGTCCTTCACTGCGAAGACTGCAGGGCAGAAACTTTTATTTTTGTACTCTGTCCTCAAATTCTCTGCATTGCAGCAGTGCAGTGATTACTTGTTTGGTTTGCCAAGAAGGCTGATGCCCAATCTCTGCATTTGCAGGACACATTATTACCGACCCAAGCTGGCACAGACTTTGTTCACCAGAACTGTCCTGATTCTTGAAAAGTGAGCGAGCTGCTGGCTGTTCCCTTGGGGCATCAATCAGCCCTTCGATTTAGCTGCCCACCCCCCTTGTCCTTGCTTAAGTGTTCCAAGCCTTTGGCCTTGCCAGTCAAGTGCCCTTCTTTCCGTTTACGCAGCAATCCCCCCACTGATTCTGCATGCCAAATCAAGTGCCCCCGTGTGTTTGTTTCCTCCCTTGGTTAAGGTTCCCCTCCCATAAAGAATGAAAAGTTTCTACTTGTTTATTTGTAGAGTCCCCAATTCTCCTGCTGCACTTGTAATGCCGGTGAACACTGCATCTCAGCCTCTGCTCACTGCCACATCTCAGCCACTCTAATCTCCGCTACCCTCCTTTTGGGCTCTTGGCCTCCTCAGCTCCTCTTGGCTTCCAGCTCCTGGACTCTCTACGGTCTCTGCCTCCTCTGGTCAGTCACTCCTCCTGGCTCCTTCTGCCCTGCTAAGAAAAAGAACAAAAAATAACACACTACCGGACACAAAACTTGACAAGGAAATAAATAAACAAACTTTGTGCTCACTACAGTTGAAACTCTGACCTGCTCCCTGACTAGCTTCTTCCACCAGCGATGCTGATGTAACAAAGGACTGAATCACCTTTCTCCCACACTGAGAGTGGCTAGGGCGTAGGAGCTGGGAGCTGGGATGTCCTTCTAACCACTAACAAACAGCTCACAGCACAGGGGGAAGGGCTCGGGGGAGGATGAAAGAATAAAGATATTTTGACTGAAAAACAAAAAATGTAAGTCACAGTGCCTGAACAAGTCATTTTACAGGAACTATTTATTTATTTATACAATTTTGATGACCGGGTAGGCCCGCTGGGCTCATAGAGGTCCCTATTTCAGGGGCGACCCGGGTGCAACAACAACCAGGAGGTAACATTTCCGTACAGACTGGAGAGTGGAATAGTAATTTACAGGTAGGAGTACATATCTTTGCAGACACAAAACAATGGAAAGCATAAAGGTAACAAATAATGAGCACGTTAAGCTTTAAGCATCTTAAATAGTAGATTAGATACCAGGTACACAGAAGTAGTGGGCACGTCTGTAGACCTAGGTTAGCTGATAGGTACGCAAGGTTGGAAGGGGATAAGATAGAGACCTAAGTGCACCTGCAACGAGAAGAGGACCAAATGTCCTGCAAAGATGGCTGATTGGGAGGGCAAGTGAGCTACTCAAGAGGCTGAGCTAGGTCAGGTACTGCGGCATAACAAATGCTCCTATTGAGCAGGTGTCCCTTCAGCATCGTCCGGAAGCTAGAAACAGTCTCTGCCTCCCGGACCTCCAAGGGAGGTTGTTCCAGGTGGAAGGGCGGTGTGCAAAGGACCTGGACCCGGCTTTGGTCCTAATCTTTGGGACCTCAAGGAGAGATTGGCCTGATGAGCGCAGGCACTGTGGGTTGGGTTTGCCTAGCAGGCCCAACCAGGCTGGGGGAGAGGGACCAAGTATCTTGTATGTAAGGCAGAGGGAAGGGTAAGCTAGACGAGCATCAAGCAACGGCCACCTGAGCCTGGATTGGGCCTCACAGTGGTGAGTCATGGGGTGAGACAAGGTGGCAAAGCGGACTATCTTATTGTACAGAGTCTGCAGCCTTCCTAATTCCATCGTGGCCATGCCCTGGAGGATCGGGGCCCCGAATGTGAGCTTTGGGAGCAGTACGCTTGTGGCAATGGCTACCCTGGCTTCAGGAATGATTTGGTCCTTTAGTCTATAGAGGATGCCTAATTTTACATGTATGGTTTTTGTGATTTGATCTACATGATTCTTTAGGGTAAAATCTTGGTCCAGGGTAAGGCCAAGGTATTTGGTAGAGGAGACCACCTCAAGTTTTGCACCCATCCTGGAACGGAGTTGTAGGTGGTGTGACCTCTCTGTTCCTAAGGATCTAGGGCCAAATTTAATTATTTTGGAGCAGCTTGTCTTGGGGAAGCACTGGAACTACTGCCAGTTTTGAATGATTAGCAATGACTGCTACTCATGCTGACAACTGAGTCGCATTTCCAGATTCTTGGGTTGCAAACTGCAATGCAAACCTGCTTAAATTATCCCTTGACCTGTGAGCCTCTTATGGGTCAGGGCACACAGTATAAAAGATGCAGCCAGAGAGTGGATTCTATACAAGAAAACAAGAGGTAGCAGTGGGACCTCGGCTCAAAGGCATGTTAAAATTGCAGTCGGTAGTCAGGTTAATCATGATTCAGCTGAATGATGGGACCAATAACCCCTTTAAAATGTTAAAATGATGGAATGAAGACAGAAAGTAAAAAAAAAATTTAATTATTTTGGAGCAGCTTGTCTTGGGGAAGCACTGGTACTACTGCTACTTAATTCTGATTTGGGCCACACACCAATAGCATTCCTACAAAATGTAAGAAAAATGTATAATAAAAGTAATTAAATCTCAGTGAATTAGCCTGGGTTGAGTTTGCTAAACCCTTAACATATTCCGTATACCAGGACACACCTGGAAACAAGCTGTCACAGCTTAGCGTGCCTTTCCTGGTCAAAAATTACAAATAAATAAATAAATGTATGCCACACGAGTGGTAAATAAATTGGGTAAATAAATCACGTTACTTCGAGATAAATATTTGTTTTCACTTGCAGCATGTTATTTACAATTATAAACTGGAGAGAAACAGTCTAGTTCTCTGATTAGCTGAGAGCTCCTCTCTGCCGTGACCAAATCCCTCAACACACTTCAGCGACTCTCTCGACCTGAAGGTACTACACCTTACCCTTGATGTGGTCCTGTCACCACTTACTAAGATTCTGAATCTGTCTCTGTGTCTTGGTCAGTTCCCCAATGGTGGAAAGCGGCAGTGGTGACACCTGTTTATAAGCGTGGAGATAGGGCCTCACACTCAAATTACCGCCCAAATCTCCATCCTTCGGCCCCTCTCCAAAGCACTGGAGCGTATCTTCTCTGACCAGTTATCTAATTACCTGGCCAAGTATGCCGTCCAATGCCCACAGCAACACGGATTTAGAAAGGGTCACGGTACCACCTCAGTTCCCCTAGAGTACATAGAAACAGAAGTTGACGGCAGAAGGAGATGGCTAGGTCTATCTAGTCTGCCCATTTATTTTAGACCTATTTTGACACTCTAGTTGCCCTTTGTAGTCAGGGCTCCTTTGTGTCTATCCCATGTATACAGACTTCCTTCATAAGGCACCTAACTGAGGTCACTTAATGGAGTCAATATATATTGACCTCACTAAGGCATTCGACATGGTTAACCAGGCCCTCCTGCTCGAATCTCTTCCTGTCCTTGAACTGTCAAATGAAGTCACACTCTGGTTCAAAAACTACCTTGTAGGTAGAATGTATCAGGTACAAAACTGTGGTAAAACATTTTAGAGCTAGTGCTGCACTTCTATGGCTTGTGGAGGGTGCTGAGCAAAGGCTGCCACCTTATTTGAAACCAAAAAAACATCAAACAGCTCAGCACACCACATAAAACAGAAAACTTTTCATGAAGCTGTCCCTCAGGAAAAAAGGCAAATCCAGATTTTTCAAGTTCAAAGGTTTCAATACCTTTTAATGCTTCTACTCACAGCCACAGTGATACAACTTTTAACTTTTTTCCTGAGGGACAGCTTCACGACAAATTTGTGGTACACTATCAGCTATCCAGTGTGCTCGGGAGTCCCTCAAGGCTCTATTCCCAGTCCCCTGCTTTTTAGCCTCTTTCTTAATATCCTCCCCCAAGTGTCCACCAACAACATACTTCTTTATGTTGATAACGCTGTGTTTTTTACCAGTCAGCCTGACCCACTCCCCCTTGTCTGCAGCCTACAGCACAGCTTCACTGCAGTTGAGGCCTGGTTTGCCCAACTCAAGCTAATAATGAACTACAAGAAAACTAAAGTAATACTTTTTGCCATTCCACACAATGGGCTCTATTCACAAAGGCTACGCGCCATGTAAGTCGGGCGCGTAGGTACCGTGCAGCTGCCTCTACTCACTGTGCCCACTCCACCCTATACAACATGCCGATGCACCCCCCCTACACACCCGATCCCCCGACATATCTCAGAGCTCTGCATGGGTGTGGACCTGGGGGTGGTGCGGGGGGGGGGGCGAGCCAGCACTCCATGCATTCACAGCACTGCGGAGTCCTGTGCACTGGGGCTGTAGGCTCTGCATCTGGTAGGCAGCCGTAAACCCCCAGGGACATTACGCACCCCCAGGAAGCTGTCTCCAGAAGCAGCAGAGGCAACGCCCCCCCCCAACAATGATGCCCCTGCCATCGGGGCACTTCAGGAGGATGGGAGTCGGGCAGATGAGGTACCCCCCCCAACACCAGCATGGTCAGCACTCTGCACGCTGGCCGACAATATGGTGCCCATTGCATGCAAGGGATCCACTGCGGGTCCTTGCCTGGGCAGCTGATTTACTGCCTGCCTGGATCTGCCACTCCACACCTGCCTGCCCCCTGTGGACCTGGATGCCGGGGGGCACGTATGGGAGTTGGGCGGGGGCTGGTGTTCATGAATGTGGCCCCTGTGCAGAAATCCCATGGGGTGCAGAGCTGCACACCCTGATAAGCGCCTCTTGTGTGTTTTTTTGTGACTCGCCCCCACTACAAATAAATCTGCCCAACTAACAATCTTAAATAACCACAACTTGCCTCTTGAGCAGGTTCATAACTTTGAATTCTTAGGGTTAACCTCGACAGCACACTATCTTATACTGAGGATGTCAACCTTATCTCTAAGGTTGTAAACACCAGAATAGGGCTCCTTTATAGGCACAGGCACTGCAAGACCCCTGAAGCACTCCGACTTGCAGTCACCAGCTCAGTCATTTATGGGTCTGCAACAGACACAACCCTTAAAAGAATTTGTATTGCACTGTACAAATCCTGTGACTTGGTCACTGGCACTCACAGGTACACCCACACCTGCGACTTGTATGCCCAAACCAACTGGCTACACCTCAAGGGCAGACTCTCATACCAGACCTGCCTGTTGGCAAAAAGATCTGTCTCAGTCTAACCCCACCAACCACCCAACATCTTCTTACATGTGCACCCAACCCCCGCAGCACAAGAAGTGAGTCCAGGCACACTTATCAAGTCCTGTTCTGCTGCACAATGCAAATGCAGAGGGCTTCATTTTCAGAGCTCCCAGCTGGGTAAAAGGCCTCCCCTCAAATGTCCTGGATGAATCCAAGCTTGGTCCGTTCAACTATTCCGCCAACACCTTATAACACTTAATAATTGTGACTGCCCCCACCTAGTAGCTGCCCCACAGTGAGTCCTACCCTAACCTCCTTTGTGATTTTTACTCCCCCATCCACCCCAATCAACCTCTAATCTACCACCCTTTCCATAATTCAACTATACATCTTGTCTGCTATAGACTTCCATGACTCACCTACTACCCTCCTCATCTACTGTAGTTCCCCCCTCCCAACTTTCTTTCATCTCTTGTCTCTGAGGCCACCAGGTATGCCACTCCCACTCACTACCCCCCACTTTCCACACTGGTGCAGACAAAGTCAACATGCTGACTGCTTTAGTGTTGCAGCAATTTAATCTTTTTACCTACCTGCAACCCTGTGTACTCTTCTGTTTATTATCGACTGTAGCTATGTACTCATCAGCTGGATTGCTACTGTCAAAGTCATCCTACTGACGGCACTGTAGTGCTTCTATTAATTATTGTTTGTACTTTTAACCATACTCTTATTTTACTAGCTCTAATGTATGTAATGCTGCCTGTTCAAATTGTCACTCTGTTGATCAAATGTCTATTTTTTTGCATACTACTGTTCTCACCTGCCGTAGAACCTTTGTAAAAGATTCTCTGACTCAAAGTAACTGTAATCTGAGAAATAAATAAATAAATAACAACTGCACATCCTGCATCTTTACTGCACACTACTCCGTCTGTCAAGTCCCACTGAACAAAAGTTATTACCATGACAGAAACCAAACAAAACAGCACCAGCCACCATTGTTGACAGCACCAAAACCATAAGAAATCATAATTTTATTTTACCACCCCCTACATGCGCGCATGCGTGCGCTCGTGTGCACACACGCACAAATACAACTTCATCATTACTAGTCTCCCCTCACTGCTGTCTTTTGCACATAATCAACTCCACCCACTGCAAACCGAAACCGCCACTGACAGCTTGAGTCTCCGATTCAAACAAGTAAAAAAAAAAAAAAAAAGTGCTACAGACAGTAGGGAGACAATTCTAAACAAACTAATACACCCTGATTGGCTGAGAGACACTCAAGTCCTGTCACTTCTTAACAGTTCTCGATCCTGCTCATCCTTCTAGTAACATCGCTGCCACGGCAACAGTACATAAACAAATGTTGTTCAGTGCAGCTCACTACCACTCCCAGCTACCATCCCTGACTGGACCAACAAAAAAATCACTAACCTCACCTGCCCATTTCGCCTCCAGAGCTTCCAGTACCACAAGAGAGGTAACACCACATCTGTTGGGGGGGGATGACACAGACAGCTACAGTAACTACAGTACAATATATGCAGGCACTAGCTAGCTCCACATTACAATAGCTCCACCTACTGACCTCCACTGACAAAACCTGAACTTTTTTAAGTAGCTACCCGTATTGCAAAACTCATGGGAAAGAAAAGTATGTTTTTTTTATTTTTTTGTATTGTTCATTTATATACAAACAAATCTAGTTCATAATAGCATTAATACACTCCAGGGTGTGGTATATCAGGGATATCATCACTTCTTGAGTGCATGAGACACTCAACTTATTTATTTATTTATTTATTGAATTTTGATAACCGGGTAGGCCCCCTGGGCCCCGAAGGTCCCTTTTTCAGGGGCGACCCGGGAATAACAGTACATGAGATTATAGACAGTTGAACATATACATATAAAGGTCATCATGGGTACACAGTATTCGGCTGTTTACACATAGCAGTTGTTATATGGGTTTCATATATCTAGTTAGTAAGTTGTTCATATAATCCTACATTTGTCATACATATTAGTGAGACAGTACTGTGGATTCATTAGGTAACATAGTTCAAGAGCATTAGGATGGTTCAGAGAGGGGAGGAAAAAGTTAGTGCTACACTGTTAGGGGGTTAGAGATTTTAGTTTAGTAAGTGGGCTATTGTGGTCATTGTTGTAGTGTCAGGTAAGGTGACATTGGCATATGTTTATTGATAGCAGATGGGTCTTGAGTCTTGTGTGGAAGCACGGCACCGATGGGGTTTCTCATACCTCCAAAGGGAGGTTGTTCCACAAGGAAGGGGCAGCATGTGAGAAGGATTTGTGGCCTGCCTTAGTCCTAACCTTGGGGACCTCTAGTAACATTAGGCCCGAGGACCTAAGGCTGCGCTGGTTTCTTTTTACTGTAAGGAGTCCCCAAGACTTGGAGGCGTGGGGCTAATTATCTTCTTCGCCAGGCAGAGTACAGGGTACCTGAGGCGAGCTTCGAAGGATGGCTAGTTAAGCTTCGCTAACGCCTCACAGTGGTGGCTCCTAGAGTGGGATAAGCCGGCAAAGTGAGCCGCCTTGTTGTATAGAGTCTTTACCGTACTCCAGCTTTGCGATACCCTGAAGGACCGGGGCAGCATATATTAGTGTTGGAAGTAGGACACTAGCTGCAATAGAAGCCCTAGCTTCTGGGGTCAACAGTTCCTTGAGCCGAGACAGTAATCTGAGTTTTGTATGGATTACTCTTGTGACTTGGTCTACATGTTGTTTGAACGTGAGACCTTGGTCGATGGTAAGGCCAAGGTACTTTGTTGAGGAGACTACTTCCAGCTTGTTGCCCTCCAGGGACGTGAGTTGGACTAGTTGTGATCTATCTTGTCCAAGGGCTCTTAGTCTGAACAGCATGGCTTTGGTTTTATTGGTATTAAGGACCATTTTGTTCTTGATGAGCCACCTTTCCATGATGTGGATATCCTTTTGGAGAGATGTGCCTTGATCATCCAGGTTGTCCGAGGTTTTGTAGATAACAGCATCATCCGCATATTGAATTGCATTGCTGCTCCCACAGTGTTTGTGCAGTTCATTTACAAACAGCAAGAACAAAAGTTTGCAGCCTTATGCCTCACAGCGTACCCAAGACATGGCGATATCCCATGACATACCACACCCTGTCATGTATTATTGCTTAATTTAAATAATGCAATGGTGTCCCCAAATCCAGTAATTTGATTGGTCAGCTAGGGTCTTTACACATGCATAAATTCCAGTCTAATCCACAGGTAAAGCTCCATCTCTTCCAGCTGACTGCTTCACAAAAAAAAAAAATTTAAATAATCACTACTCCTTTTTCCTTTTTCAAAACTCCATCTTGGCTGCTACCTTACTTTTTTTAAAACCCAACAAAACTTGTTAAAAGAAAATTACTGTAGTGTCCTACTGCTTTAAAATCCTGAGAATACTTCGAAATAGTCATCAAGCCAGCATACCTGCTCACCTCCATAACCTTGCTATCAGCCAAAAATGCAGTTGCCAAAACTGCTCGAGCTTGAGCCTTGTAGCCAAATTCCACCTGCTCGCAATCGTTGCCCAGGAGCCCTGCTCACAACCATCTTCCATGTATTTACTGTGCCACGATTTTTGTTCTCCTCCCGATGTTTTGTCTTACCAACACCCCGCCCACATTTAACTCATTTAAACTGCAGCACTGACTAGAAATGCCCTGGTCCCCCGACGCCAACTGCAAAAGCCACATTCACACCAGAAACAGACACTAACATACGGCAGCCCCTCAGCACTTACCACGTTGTCTTGCACAGCATTAAGTAAAGAGCCACTAACAAGTGGCAAAAGGCTCTCTCTCTTAAAAACCAAAAACAAAAGAGAACAAAAATTAACATACATCCCAGTATCTCTCTTTGGGGTGTGTGTGTGTGTGTGTGTGTGTGTGTGTGTGTGTGTGGGGGTGACTTCAACCATAATCTGCCTAGTAACAAGGCACTATATAATAGGGAGGAAGGATATTACAAAATAAAAGTTTTAAAAACAGTCAATTTGACATTTTAATATATATATATATTCTATTTAATTCTTTTAAGTACAGCCCATTACATAATCACAATAATCCACTCCACAATGTGGGTTATGTAGGGATTTACCCACTTCTGGTGTGGATTGCCAGGTGTGGGTAAATCCTATCATAAACCACACCCTGTTGTGGATCATAGAAACATAGAAGTTGACGGCAGATAAGGACCGCAAGGCCCATCCAGTCTGTCCATTTCTTTTTCTACCTTATAAATGTGCCATCAGCCTTTGCTCTGTCAGTGGCCTATCTATTCATAGTCATTTGTATTGCTCCCTTATGCCTATCCCATGTCTGTTTGAAGCCCTGCACTGTATTCATAGCCACCACTTCTTGTGGTAAGCCATTCCATGCATCCACCACCCTTTCTGTGAAAAAGAATTTCCTCACATTCCCCCTTAATCGGCCTCCCTCTAATCTCATGCTGTGTCCTCTTGTCCTGCTATTTTTCTTATATTTAAACATGTTAGACTCTTTCACCTTGTTAATGCCCTTAAGGTGTTTGAATGTCTCGATCATATCACCTCTCTCCTCCTTTGCTCAAGGGTATACATATTGAGCTCTGTTAATCTGTCCTCATATGTCTTCTGTTGCAGTCCCTGTACCATTTTGGTTGCCCTTCTCTGGACTGCCTCAATTTAGTTAATGTCCTTGTGAAGGTGTGCCTCCAATACAGCACAGTACTCAGATGGGGCCTAACCAGTGTCTTGTAAAGAGGGATTACTACCTCCTCTTACGACTTGAGATACCCTACTAATACACCCTAACACCCCTAGCCTTACCTACTGCTTTGAGGTCTGCTTGGATGATTTCAGGTCATCAGTGATGATGATGCCCAAGTCTCTTTCTTCCTTTGTGACTGCTAGCAACTCCCCTCCCAGCCTATAGGTGGCTTCAGGGTTTCTCTTCCCTATGTACATGAATTTGCACTTCTTTGCATTAAATCCCAGTTGCCACTCTTCTGACCATTTTGCTGGTTTATCCAGATCTCTTCTCATTCTGCCCACCCCATCTGGATCATCTATTCTGTTGCAGATCTTGGTGTCATCTGCAAACAGACAAGCCTTACCCTCTAGTCCATCTGCAAGGTCACTAATGAAGATGTTGAAGAGGACTGGCCCCAGGACTGATCCCTGAGGTACCCCACTTGTGACTTGCATCTCTTCTGACTGTATACCATTTACCACCACTCTCTGTTTTTGCCCGTCAACCAGTTTGCCACCCAGTTGACCAATTTCTGACCCACCCCGAGCCTACCCAGCTTATTTATCAATCTTCTATGTGGAACAGTGTCAAAAGCTTTACTGAAGTCAAGGTTGGCGACATCAACTGCTCCCCCTTGGTCCACCACTCTGGTTACCCAGTCAAAGAAATCTATGAGATTAGTTTGACAGGACCTTCCTATTGTAAACCCATGCTGTCTTGGATCCTGCGCCACTATGGATTCCAGGTGTTACACTATCCTTTCCTTAAGGAGTGCCTCCATAATCTTGCCCACTACTGAGATAAGACTGACTGGTCTGTAGTTCCCACCTCCTCCCTGCTACCACTCTTGTGGAGTGGGATCACATGTGCCCTTCTCCAGTCTTCTGGGACCTCTCCTGTGCTCAGAGACTCACTAAGCAGTTCTGCTAAGGGCTCTGCTAGTTCCACCTTTAGCTCCTTAAGTACCCTGGGATGTATGCCATCAGGTCCCATTGCCTTATCCACCCTGAGCTTAGCGAGCTCTTGTAGGACACTTTCTTTTGTGAAGGGAGTAGTGCTCACCTCCCTCCCCCCTGTGTCCATGATGCTGAGCTGTGGGCCTTGCCTACCTTCTCTTCAGTAAATACTGAGCAGAAGTATCTATTTAGGATAGATGCCTTTACAGGGTCCTCCTCCTCACATGCTCCCTTTTCTCCATTAACAGCAATACCCCTCTGGACTTTCTCCTTTCACTAATGTATCTATAGAAAGTCTTATCACCTTCTTTACTGTTCGTGCTAGTGTTTCCCAGTTTGGGACTTTGCCTGCCTCGCTGCCTTCCCTGCTTCCCTTAGGGCAGTTTGGTATGCTCCTATCTTCATCCGCTGTGTTCCTTATATTTCCTGAAGGCCAGCCTTTTGGCTCTGACCTTTTCTGCTACTGTATTTGAGAACCAAAGTGGTTTCCTTCTTCTTTGCTTCCTTTTCAGTCTAACACAATGGGATGTTGCTTCAAGTATTGCATCCTTAATGCTTTCCCACTTTGCCTATACCCCCTCACCTGTGTTTCTTTTTGCCAGGGCTAGTTTAACTCTGTTGGCCATCTTATCAAAGTCAGCTCCTCTGAAGTTCCATATTTTTGCCTTGGAATGGGATGATTTAGATGTAGTAGCCAAATTGAACCATACCATGTGATGGTCACTGGCCCCAGGTGACCTTCTACCTGGAGATCTGTGATCCCTTCCCTGTTAGTTAGTACTAGATCTAGGATAGCTCTGTCTCTTGTGGGTTGCTGTACCAGTTGTTTGAGGCCTCCCCTGCAGGGAATCCACTATGTGTCTAGTACTGGCAGATGTTCCTGCTGGTATTGACCAATCTGTATCCGGCATGCTGAAGTCTCCATTATCAGAACCTCCCTTTAGCTGTCATGTTTTATATATCTTCTAACAGTAATGTGTCTATGTCCTCCCAGGTCTGGAGGCCTGTAGACAACCCCAGTTCTTATGGCTGTCCCATTTCCTGTTTCCAGGGTGACCCACAGTTCTTCTGGCTCCTTATGTGTATTCTGAATTTCTGTAGCTTTGATATTTTCATTGACATACAGGCCCACTCCTCCCCCTTTTGCACCTCGGTCTCTTCTGAACAATACATAGCCAGGTACTGAAGTCTCCCAAGTGTGGTTACTGGTAAACCACATCTCATTAATTGCTACTATGTCCAGTTTAGCCTCTGACACTATTGCCTGCAGGTCTGGGATCTTATTTCCCAGGCTGTGAGCATTTGTGTACATGATTTTCCATTGGCCAGATTTTGGTGTGTTAGTTGTTGGGTGAGGTTTGGCATTACCCCTGTGCATCGTATGGGGAGACAAACCTTTTTTCTTACCTGGTGATGCAAATGAACTGCAAACATGCCGAATCCCTATTTGACCACTAGCTGAGGGGGGAGGGGTGTTCTTCCCATTCGATGTATGGGTGCTGCACCCCTCCCCATTTGCTAGTTTAAATATTCTGCAAAGACGTCAAACTTCTGCCCCAATGCACTGACCCTCCTTAGTCAGATGCAGTCCATCAAATTTAAAGAACTTTCGCTCCCAGAACTGTTGCCAGTCCCCACAAATCTGTGTCCTTTTCCTGGCACCAGCCCTTGAGCCACGTGTTTAGCTCCCTATCTCCCCTTCTCTGACCTTCTGTCCATCTGCTCCCTCTCCCAGACTGGCAGGATCTCAGAGAAGGAGATGCGACGAAATGGATGATAGTTTGTCACCCAGCCTGGTCAGGTGTTTCTTGGTCTCCACAACTGACTGGCTGGCGAGATCATAGTCCCTATGTGTACTAGGACATCAATGTTTTCTCCTGCTTTGTGAACAATTTTAGCAATGCGGTCAGTGTCTCTCCATGCTGATGTTCCTGGGAGACATCTGACCATTACCCCTGGCTGGAGATGGGTATCAACTCCCCGAATCATGGAGTCTCCTATGATCAAAAGTTTTTTGGATTTCCTTTTTGCTTTTTTTGTTTTGGTTCCTGATTTGGGCGAGTTTTGTTGTGCTAGCTCCTGTGCTGCAGTGTCCTGCTCTGCAGTGTCTTCTGCCTCTTTGTTTGATTTAAGAGATAGAGGCAGATACCTGTTTGTAGTGTTTATATGGTTTTTGGAGGTAATATGTTGGAGAGCAGAGAGTGATGGGGCACCTGATTTGCCCCTCCTAACCACCTGCCAACCTCCTGGACCAACTACCCTCTGCGGTCGAGGTTTTTCTGTTGGATGCTGGGGAAATGGTGGGTGGTTCTTATAATGTATTTCCTCTTGAATATGAAATTTGAGGCGTGTAATCTCTGCCCATGCTGCCCGGAGCTCAGCCCTAAGATCTCCAAAGGCCCAGCATGTAGGACAGTGTCCTAAATCCTGTAAGACTGTCCTTCTGAAAATTGTTCCACAGTACCTGCAGTTAATGATATCCATTCCAGATAAGTTGCTGGGTTTATAACCTAGTCAGAGTAATCAGAAGGAAGCAAAAGGAAAAAAAAATGCAAGTAATGGTTTGATTGTGTTTTGTTTTTCTTTAACTTGTTATAACAAGTTAAATTACTATTGCCCCTGTAAATGAGCTCACCTTGTGGAGGCCCCACTTATCCACCCCTTCCTGCTCTGCTACAGGAAATGTCACAACTGTGGTACCCTATAAAAGGGGTGTAGTGTGGGGTGGTTGGGGATGGGGGTGGGTGGCTGGGCCCTTCCCCTGCCAAAAAAAGAAGAACCACGGACGAAAGAACAAGTAGGTAAGAGCAGAAACAATCAGTCAACAACAAATGCAGTAACCCTGAAAGCTTATCCTAATGTTAGATAAAACTGTAAAACCTACAAAGCTCCACCTGTAATAATTTCAGAGAAGATATACGCTGTAAGAAACACTTTGCTACAGAGAAAAATAAAAAAATGAAATGTTAGCAACAAACAGTAGCAATCTCTGTGAGTAAAGAATAAAAACACCACCACACAGTAAATCTGCTTAGCCAAAATAAGTCTTAATCCTTTTCCCTTGCTCTGGTAAGTTTCTCTACTCTGCCTTTCAAGCAGTCTTAGAAGGAAAGAGCTCAGGTGAAGCTAGGTGCCTTGGCCAGCAAACCAAGTCTACTAATCCCTAGAAGTAAGATCAATGTTGGCCAAGCAGCCTTTTCTTATCCCTTCCCTAAACTCTGGAACAAGCTCCCCTATCAGATTCACCACTCCTCCTTCACCTTATGTATTGAAATTATTTCACCAGGAAAGGCACACTGAGCAACAAATGCTCGTCTCCTGGTGTGACCTAGGGGAAGGGGGACAGTAGGAGGATAACACGCAGGTTATCAAATAATATACATTTAGCAAGTATGTAGTGGCATGTTGTTACATATTGAACAGTTTAACAGCTGCAAGAGGCACATTTGTGCAAGTTACAGATATGAACACTTGGTTACAATTAGGAGCATAGCATTTGGTACATAGCACATGGAAAACATATCAAGGAGGCAACAAGACAAGGACAAAGTTGCTTATGCAGATAAGACAAATGAAAATAAGTGCCATATAGGACAGAACAGAAGAGCACAAGACAGGTAAGTGAAGGCGTTGGGCACTGTAAGCCAGCTTCCATAGCGTAAGCTAGGTGCTGCTGGTCAGGCAGTCAGAGGTAGGATATGGACCATCACTTGAGGGTATCAAGTACAGGAGCAATTTATCGTGAGGTGATTTGCCAGAGAGGAAGATAGGGAGTAGGTGGAGGAGGAGTGGCGAATCTGAGGGGGGTGTTCATTCCAGAGTTTAGGGAAGCGATAAGAAAAGGCTGCTTGGCCAACATTGATCTTACTTCTAGAGATTAGCAATTGATGGGAATCAAGGGACCTGAGGGCATGCGAGGGGGTGGGGACTGTCAGTAGCATGGAGGAGAGGTAGGATGGGAGGGTACCAAGCCAGAATTTTGAGACAAATTTGGTACAGTGCAGGAGGCGGCGATTGTCGAGAGATGGGAGAGCTAGGGAATGGTAGAGATCACAGTGATGGGCGCGGGGTGGTGCATCAAGAGCAAATTGACAGAAGGCGTTGAACAGGGGATCCGGTTTGGCTGAGGTAGGCTTGGACACAGCGCTGTAGACTATATCACAGTAGTCAAATGAGGGTAGGATCATCTTCTGCACTAGCTCACACCTCATGGGAAGAGGGAGACTACTACGGTTCCTATAGAGGGTGCCGAGCTTTGGGTGCAGTTTTTTTCGAGATGGTGTCAATATGGTCAGAGAAGGTTAGATGGCGATCAAGCCATACCTCTAAATACCGGAAGGTAGTGACGTCCTCCAGTGTTGTCCCATCCAGGGTAGGGAAGGAGGGGAGGGAAGGGAGCCTGAACAGGCATTGCCTTGTACCGAAGGTCATGGTGACCATTTTTTTAGCATTTAGGGACAGCTGGCAGGAGCAGAACCAGTGTTGAACTTTGTTAAAGTCTGCCTGGAGGCTTTTAGCTGCCTCTTACGAGGAGGAGCCGGATGCGAATAAGACGGTGTCATCAGCATACATATGGATAGATGTAGATGAGCAGATTAGTGGCAGGTCATTAAGGAAGTTCAAGTTTATTGCAGAAAACTCCATTGAGCAAGCTCATTCACAAGGAGGTCCTGTGACATAAACACTTAAAGTACAAACACAGATAGGTAATAACAGTATATACATGAAATGCACGTTACATGATACAGGCTGGATATACATACAAGGGTACCACATAGGGTGACCACAGGTGGTAAACATTGATATGAAACAGGGAAGCGTACTTACAGGTTGCATACTGATAAATGAAACATGATGACTGTGTGCAATACATATATTTTGGCAGCTAGAACAAACAACAGACTACAACTGATATGGGGGGAGGAGTGATTTGATAGAGTAGCAGTGGAGCGTAAGCATAGATAAAGCCAGGAGTAGAAGGGGAAGGGAAAGCAGTTAATATGACAAATCAATTATACCTTACCAGTGGATAAATATGGCACACATGGGGAAGGAAGAGACTTAATGACAGTTACAGGTACAGTTACAGGTACAGGAAGATAGAGAACAGGATGGAGCCGAGTACCGATCCTTGTTGGACACTGGTTGACATCGGGAGGGGGTAGGAAATGGAGTCCGCAATTCTTACTGATTGGGTTCTGCCTGTGAGGTAGGCACTGAACCAGTTGGTGGCAGACTCAGATATATCAGAGTCTGAGAGGCAGGACAACAGTAGAGGATGGGAGACAGTGTTGAATGTTTTAACAAGGTTGGCAAAAATGGCTGAAGTGATTTGCCCCCTATCCATCCCAGAGAAGATGGAGTCGGAGAGCCTTACCAGAGAGGAGACAGTAGAGTGACCCTTCCTGAAAGCAGACTGGAAAGGCACAAAGAAATTGGAGTCAGAGAGAAAGGAGGTAGGTTGGGCAAGCACAAGGTGTTCTTGTAGTTTTGCAAGACCTGGGAGGAGAGAGATAGGGCAGTAATTTGAGGTGGAGGTAAGGGCACCACCTTTGGGAAGGGGGATGACAACGGTGTGTTTCCATCACTGTGGGACCGCTGCAGTGGCAAAGGAGAGGTTTAGAAGGTTGGCTAGTGGGGTTGCTATGACAGGAGTGGAGAGGAATAATAGTTTGGTGTCCAGTCCTTCGGGGGGATTTACCTTTAGATGGGTAAAGAGATAATAGTGCTTCGAGGTCTTCGGTTGGTATGATGTCTTGGAAGATGAAAGTGCTTGGCTCGTGTACTTTGTTTATCACTATGGAAGGTATGTGTGGAGTGGGCAGTGAGGAGAGAGGAGTTGAGGCACATGAGGAGAAGTATGTGTTGAACTTGGTGGCAACAATGCATGGGTCCGAGACTGGGAGCTTGTTTACAATTAGTAGCGGAATGGGATTTTCAGTTGGTAGAGAGACGTGGGAGTGAATGACCTTCCAGAATTTGGATGGGTAGTTTAGATTAGACCAGAGGGTGGAGCAAAAGTATTCTGCTTTAGCTAGGCATGATGCTTTGGTAGGTACACTTGTTACGAAGCATACAGTAAGTGGAGAAATCTTGTGGGAGGCGTGAGGATTTATGGGCTCTCCAGGCTTTGTCGTGGGCGTTTTGACAAGCTATAAGTTCTTGGGTGATCCATGGCAGGTGGTTGCCATGAACCCATGTGCAATGCAGTGGGGCATGTATGTCCCAGATGCAGAGGAACATGCTTTGGAAATGTACAAGGGCCTTATCTAGGGAGCAGATTGGGGTAGAGGGGACCCATTGCGCCAAGGCCAAGTCTTCAAGCACAGTGTCAAGATTATGGGATTAGAAAATTGGGGTGGGGGGGATTTTGGGGCAGTTAATTTTCTGGACTTGGTATATGATATGGTGGTCACTCATGGAGTCAGGGAGTAGACCTGCATGGATGACATGGTGGGGATGGGTTGTAAGAGCCCAGTCTAACAGCGAGTGGTTGTTAGATTTGAGGTTTAGGCGAGTAGACTCAGTGATGGTTTGTGATAGGTTTAGTGCAGATATTTCTGCATGGGTTTTATTAAGGGATTGAGCTAGCCAATTGTGGCTGAAATCACCCATGAAGTATATTTCACCTTTAGGGGTTAGGGAGGAGATTAGCGTGAGGAGGTCGGTGATGGTAAATGTTGGTGTGCCAGGCCAACAGTAGACACCAGCAATGTAGATAGGGACTGAGAAAGGTAGGGTTAGCAGTACCAGCAGTAGTTTGTAGGCTTTAGGTTTGGTTTTGGTTAGGACTACCGAGAAGTGCAGGTCCGAGTTAACATAGATGGCTGCTCTGCCACCTCTGTTAGCCCTGTCTTGGCGGGTCATAACATAGCCAGGAATAGAGACTGATGGATCGGTAATATTTTTATTTAGCTATGTTTCGGAGAGGGTCATGATGTCAGGGGCATAGTGGGCTGCAAGTACCTGGAGTGGATCAGTTTTGAGGGGAAAACTTCTTATGTTGAGGTGAAGAAGTCACAGGCCACGGGGGAGTGGGCCTCCAGTGGGAGTTGTGGTATTGGACACAATGGGGGGGGCCTTGCAGGGATGTGTGGGGTGGTGGCAGATAGTGGGCCAGGGTTAGGGTGTATGTCCCCAGCTGCAAGGAGCAGGAGGGCAATTATTAGGCAGTGTGCTAACTATTGTAGACACCATGCAGTGAGTGACTGCCACCTGGACGGTGGCTGAGAGCAACTAGGGGTGGCAGATTGGGAGGTAATTAGTTGTAAGATTATCCAGGAGTGCGAGGTGTTAAAGAGGAAGGGGTAGAGGTGGATGGAAGAATGGGCCCAGATTTAGATGCATGAGGAGATGGTCACTGAACTGGAGGAGTGGGGAGCCTTCCTAGGTCAGGCAGGGTAGGAGTACGAGTTTGGAGGAGGTGGGTGGCATGATGGAGAGGAGTGGTAGTAGGCAGAATAATAGGGTGGTTAAAAGGAGCAGGTAATGTGTCAGTAGAACCATGGTTCTGGATCCTCTAGGTATGGTAACACAAGCATCTCTGTCAGCACTGTGGAGAGAGTGTGTGTGAAGAGTTAAGGGATAGACAATCAGTATTATGATTAGTTGTCTTAACAGCCTTCAGTGCCAAATAGAAGGAGGACTTAGGTAGCAATAGTCAAGTGGACTGGGATTAGGGGCAGGTGAACAGTGTATTTAAAGAGTGGTGGGGGTGGGAGGCGGGGACTGAAAAAATGGGTTGTAGAGCACCCCCAGTCCTAGGCTATAGGCCTAATAGCATCTGTATAGTGGAAACGCCCCAGAGTCAATAAGGAGGCAGGGAAAGTGAGCGGCAACCAATGGAAGGCCGTGGAGACTCGGAGCACACCAATCAGCACACAGAGCGGTACCCGGGCCAAGTTTCAAATCTCACCTGGGTCAGCAGTATCCGAGCTGGGCAGCAGAACTCCTGGGCGGCTGGAGGCTCAGTTCAGGGAGCTGGAGCTAAGTCCACAGAGGACTGCCTGGGTCAGGAGTGCCCAAGCTGGGAAGCAGGGTTCCTGGGCAGTCGGAGGCTCAGTTCAGCAAGCCGGAGCTAAGTCCGCAGAGGACTGCCTGGGTCAGGAGTGCCCAAGCTGGGAAGCAGGGTTCCTGGGCAGTCGGAGGCTCAGTTCAGCAAGCCGGAGCTAAGCCTGCAGAGGGCTGCCTGCACGAGGGAGGTGTTAAAAACTTGTAGGACAAAAGGAGGATTAGACAAATTTTGGGCAGGGAGTTAAACAATAGCAGAGATTATGTGGCATGGGCGGCAAACGTTGTAAGACTGGAGGGGGTCAGATAGTTTTGCAATCTGCTTAGACAAAGAGTCTGGAAAAGCATGACAAACCAGCTGGGCTTGTAGAAAAAAGAAATATGTTAAATTTAGCTAGGCCGGGTGGGGGAGGCGGCTGGTAGGCAGATACCGCTACGCCACTGACCCAAACCAGATACAGGGGAGGTAGGCAAGAAACAGATTGCTACGGTGGAGTTATATTTTTCTTTTTACACAGCAGTACTTAACAGAACAGCAGTTTTTGGTCTACTTAACATTGACAGCACTTCTAAATCCCTGCTCACTGCTCTAACTTAAAACTGTACACAATACTTAGTAGCACAGTTAGCTAGTTATAATCTGAAAATAGAATACAGAGAACCATGGGCCAGATAGCTTACAAGGGAAAGAACAGAAGTTTTAAGCTAAAACAAGGTGAACACCAATAAAAGCATTACAAATGGGGTGATAGAGCTAAAATACATAATGGGTTGCAGTAGAACAACACATTTATATCCACACAGGTGGTAAGGCCTTCTTAAGTAACTCGTGGCTTCGTCACGTGTAAGTTACTGGCCACTCACTAGTGGCATAAATGTGTTTTTTCCATTGCAACACCATAATGCATTTTCTATATTTATCTAGGGAAAATGTATATTTTGAGTCGAGCCAGAGTATATATTAGTTTTTACTGACCAGGTAGGTGCACTAGACAAAAGCATTGCCTATTTTCAGGCATGATCTGGGAGAGTTATAGACAATCAATGAACACCATTACAAGAGCACAATAAATACAGTAGCATCAATGTGTACAGACAAAATACAGGAGTAACATGAAACAATGAGCAGCGCAAAGAGGTGTCAGAATTAAAACTACAATAAGTGCAAACAGCATGTGCTAGAATGTTTGAAAAAAATGCAATGTATCAATTACACATGCACTTATTATTAGCCAGGAAGAACTTACAAACTTCATTCTTGGTGGTGTAACCCCCTTGTTACCCGGGGTTACTAGAACCCCAGTAAGACCTAGTGGTAGGCAGGGAAGGCAGCTTGTGAAACTCCAGTTAAATGGGTTTCACACTGTCTCACTCTGTTCTCAGTCTCAGCTGAGACTGAGGGATGACATCACCATTAGAACTTTCGCAGCTGCATAAGCCACATTGGAATCTGCAGCAAAGGGAGTTAGATAGAACGTTGGGAGTTTTCAAGTGAAAGTGGGCAGTTGGTGTTCAGTAAGTGAAGTTGGAAGTAGGGAGCTTGCTGTTAAGCAGCTCAATAAAGGCTCTAGGAGCCTCAGCCCTGACAGAGGGCTACTTTTCAGTAATAGGGTGTGTGTCTCCACCCTAAAGAGAGACACAGAAGAGTACTCAAGTGGTGGAGACTGTTGTTTTCAGGTCTCAGTGCCCCCTCCCTCCGGGGGGGGGGATGAGAATGATTCCCTGCAGATTCCTGGGGCAATCCCCTTAGTTCTGCTTGTGGAGGAAAAGCTGCTTGTTCGTTAAAGTATTCATTTTGGGAGAAAGAAGATTTGTGAGTCGCCTGTGGGGCACCTGCAACATAAGGGTGAGTGTCCGCTCTGGCTAAAAGGGCCTATGTTTTCACCCTGGGACTTGTGTGACAATGTAGGGATTGAACTACTAAATATTGGGAAGCCTAGAGAAATGGGCCAAGCAAAGCAAAAGTAGTTTCAAGTTCCTGAGTTTGTTGGGATGCAAATAATATGTAGAGGAGATGTGACAGACGTCTACCCTTAATCTACATTTAAAAGTTCAGTAAAGGAATTGTTCAGTTTTCCAGAGAGATGGCCGGGTATGGGCTGTGGGAGCTGGAGGTGGGTGGCCCCCCATCTTTAGGGACCAGGTCCACCTCTACAGATTTCTTCTGTGGTTTTCTACTTTGCCTCAGGCACTTGGCCAGTGATGGGGAAGGTACCCAGATGTGGGATTGTAAGGAAAATTCTCTCTAGGAGTCGTAGACTCTAGTGTGGTGTGGGGAGCCACCACAGGATAATTGGTTCATTCCTCAAATGGACCGTGAACAGGATAATTGGTTCATTCCTCAAATGGACCACGGATCAAGTGGCTGGCAGGGGAGCCGGGCCAGTGGGGAAAACTCAAGTGTGTACAAGTCGGGCTGTGTACCCAAAGCTGCGTGCAAGTCCAGACTGTGTGCCTGGTGGGTTCAGAGCCTGAGGGCTGGAAATGGTGATAAAGTGTTCTGTAGTCTCTAATCTGCATTACCAGGAAATGTAGCCCCATGGGGGTCCGTCTATGCTTTGTTTGTTCAGTTAGTATGTGAATAAAAGCCACACTGAAGAATCCCATCCCTGGTTCTGGACATTACAGTTATTGCTTCCTGTGTTCAGATTTACTTGGGTGCCCCTGTGCAGAGTAGCCAAACCTAGGTCCCCTGTGCCGAGTAACCTCATCCTCCCCAAACCCAGTCCCCACCAGGTACTGCTGTCAGCTTCAACAGCATGCCACCTGTCGTTTTGGCAAAAAGGCAGGGGTGAGGGGTTACAAAAATGGAGGCACCGCTTTGGAGTTTGTTCTGGGAAGGAAGGTGCTTGGGCAAGGGGGGCTAGCGTTTTGGCTATCTGGCAGTGGGTAGCCCAAAATGCTGAAGCAATTTCCCTAGTGTGTGTGTTGCTGTGTGCTGTGAATCTTGTGCTGCTGTTTAAAATTGCCAACTGTTTACCAAGGAGCAGTAAAGCCAAAGAGTGTGCCCTTGTCCTGCATCAAATAGTTTACAGTGTTTTTTGCCTGCTTTAAAATGAACTGTGGTAAAGAAAAGTATAGAAAACTAGGGATAGCAACAGGAAAATTGTGCCCTGGACGTTGGAAATGCTTTTTGAATGAAAAGAGAGACTGCAGTGTAAATGGCTATGTTAAATGGCTGAAATGGGCTCCCACCGTGGAGTCAGTTAAAAAAAAAAAAAAGTTGCAATCTGCAGTTTAAATTTGCCTGCTCGACGATCCCCATGAGGAGAAGAGCCCTCGCGAGGAAGAAGAGGCTCATTTGCATCGCGTCGTGTGGTTGGTCAGGCTACAATCAGTTCCGCCCCTCAGCCAGCTCTACAGAGACTGCCCCAGCATTCGAGAGGGAGTGTGAGTGGAGTGCGTGTACTGGCTAGTGGAGGAGTGTCGCGGGGCATTAAAATTGCTGTAAACCTTATAATAATAGACTTTGCTGTTTAAAATCGGGCTCAACCTGCTAATCGACTGTCGGAATTGCAAGTTTGGTGGTTGAAAAGACGATCGGTAGGACTGCCCACCCATTTCTGTTCTGAGGCCTCCAAGAACTGGCTGCAGGCCGTTTTTCCCCATCGCAGCAAACTGCTACTGATAACAGTAAGTACCCACCTTAAAACTGCGCAAACAGTGATTTTCTGCCTTATGCCATATAATTGTGTGTGCAGCAGTGTAGTCGCTTTGCAAGTAACGACTGTGTAAAGTCCTGCCAGCAAATGCAAGTCTGTTAAGCCATTGACTGTGTGCATAGTAATGAATTTAGCCTCATTTTAAAGTTTGCAGCCAGAGAGAGACTGTGGGTTGTAGCAAAGTGCAGCACTAGAAATACAGGCAATCCTGTGCTAAAAACCTGAAGCTTTAAGGGACTGTAATAAAAAGAAATGATACCAGCATGTGAAAAGTCCATGGAAAATCCTGTAAATGTGTTTAAAGCCAGAACAGAGCAAGCTGTGCAGTTTGAGCAAAAGTTATCAGTAGTTTGTGTAAATCGGGTGTGCAGTGGCTTGACCCAGATTCTGAATGTTGATGCACAGGAGTGCTGCCACCGCCATTACAGGGTGGGGTAGTAAAGTAAACACAGCAGCAGAGGAGCCATCTTACAACTAAAGAGTGTGTTCAGTAAAGTGGGACTTTCAGTTACAGTGAACTTTTGTTTATTTTTCTGCAGTTACGGCCTCAGGACCAGCTCGTTACTCGGATCATGCCCGAGTTGCAGTAACAGCAGCAGTAAATAGACTGAGGGGATATTGAAAAGTGGTGCTATGAAGGACAACTGCCTCCTCATGTGGCGGTTCCTGGTTTTCCAGTGCATGTATGTCAAATATGCTTGAGAGCTGGAGGGGACATCTTCATGATTCCTCACTGTGCTGGATGCCTAGAAAAATATGGCTTGTATAAAGCACCTCAAATTCGTTTGGCTCCCACATGGACAAAGATTCAGGAATCTGCAGTTGGTAGCACACAGCACCAGGCGTACCCTGTGGAGGAAGGCCCCTCGGGGGAATGTGGCACAAAGCTAGAGGGTGCAGAGTTAGAGACAGAACCAGAAGTTGAAGTTTCGGATGCTGGATCCCAGAAAGAAAGTTCGGATAAAGCATCAATCAACCCATGGGGGGGGGCCTAGCCCAAGTCTCTTAGATGAAGATGAGATGCGGGAGGCCTTTGAGTGGGAGGTGTCGACCTCCGCGCTTAGTGATGAGTGGATAGTCTCAGGGGTGAGGACGACTGCTCACTCCTGGGCTCAGATCCTCAGTGAAGAGGAAGATGAGGGGGAACCTATGTGGCCTTGTGAAAAAGGAACGGGTACACAGCCTCAAGATCTTGCCTCGGAGGAATGTATGGAAGAAAGTGGTGATGACACTGCCCTGGCTTTACAGGAGGAAGAAGTCAGGGATCCATTTCTAATTTCTTTAAGGATGCAAAGCTGGCAGAACCAGGACTGGCCACCCCCAAGCCAGGTCAGAGGTCTCAGATTGACCAAAGCAAGTAAAGACAAGAGACTGGTTTGTAGGAAGGCAAATGAGATCTATGGTATGACCTTTCCTACCTTTCCTCGGAAAGTCTGGGAGGAGACTGACAAATGCAGGAAATCCTGGATCTGGGATGAAGCAATGAAATGTGTGCATCCTGGGGCCAACAAGCATGTAAAGAACAGACTGTTCCACGAAAAGTATACCCAGTGGAAGAGAGGCAGGACACTGTTTATAGACAGAGTGAGAATAGTGGACGGAGAGGGACATGAAATCTCCCACTGTGTGAATTATGTGCGCCCAGACGGGGTAATAATTCAAGCTCCTGACCCCAGATACTATTGGCCTCATTGCAAGGACCTCCCAGCAAATGTGCCCATGCCTACAAAATGGAAGGCCGAGCAGTGGTAGTCAATACTGCCACACCAGACTGTGAAGTGCCTTTATTGATCCACCAATATGAATATCCAGGACTCAGGTGCCCACATTCATCAGTCTACAATGTACTGGCCTTTCCAGCATCCATCGACTGGCCCACCAGATGACTTCAGATCCAGAGAGGACACCAGCCCAGCTGTATCCTGTTCATCGCCTGGTAATCGGATGACGTCGGACCAGCTGTTTCCTTTTTGTTCCTGTTCTAAGGTTCCATCTTCAGAGATGACATCAGCCCAGCTGTTCCCAGATGTGCCCTTTTGTGGTTCCAGGAAGATGTCCGCCCAGCTGTATCAGAAGAAATGCTGTCAGGGAGAGTCTTCGTCAGAGGTGCAGGTCAGTGCCGAACTTCATACTACAAGTGGCTGGTAAGTCCGAACTTTTCTATCTTTATGAAACTGCAGTACACAACCTACACTAACAGACTTCAAAATGTAGAACTGTCTGCAAAGACTCTCCCCTTCGGGACTTTGGCCTGTTAGAACTGTGCTTCACTGGGCTCCGGCCCAAGAGAGACTCTTTATTGGACTAGCCTTCGGGCCTTGCGGTCACTAGTTGGGACTTTTAGGGCACTCCATCCCCCAAATGTGTATTGTAAATAATGTCATTGTTTTCTAATGTAAATACTGTTTTTCTACCTTTTTTCTAAAAAAATCTTTTGGGATTCTGCAGTGTTTTGATGGTAGGGGTTTAGGTAGACTGTGTATGCAGATTAGAGTGTGTTGTCTTTCTTTTCTTACAGGTGTTCCTGGGAAGACAGAAGAGGACAAGAAGAGGAGGAGGGCTCATCAGAGTTCCTCATCAGTGCTTAGTGTGTAGAAATTTAAAGTACTGTGGTGTTATTGTTGTTATTACTGTATTAACCCTTTCCTTCCACAGGTGTGTTTGTGGGGGTAGGGAGGAGGCAGTAATGTGGTATTTTAATGGTGTGTGGTTGCAGGTTGCCCAAGGTCGGGGAGGTCCCCGGGTTGTTTTTGTTTTGGGGGTATTAGGTTAAAGACAGATAGGTTTTCCCTAGAGGGTTGGGGGGGATAGACAGGCTGTGGCCCTGACCTGCAGTAGGGACCGCACTGCTGATCTATCAGGGCTATGCTCTGGATGGTTCGACCAGAGCCACTAGGTGCCCATAGTAAGTGGATAGTGTAGAGGCTGATATGTCAGATCAAGGCCTCTAGGCCATTAGTGTTGCCTGCCTGTGCTTGGACATGGTAGGAGGGGGCCTGATCACCCCCCCTGCAGGTAGCACATAGGGTGGGATGGCCTAAGGCCGGGTAAATAATGACTGCGGACAGTCATTTTCTTGGTCAAGGGCGAGTGTAACCCCCTTGTTACCCGGGGTTACTAGAATCCCAGTAAGACCTAGTGATAGGCAGGGAAGGCAGCTTGTGAAACTCCAGTTAAATGGGTTTCACACTGTCTCACTCTGTTCTCAGTCTCAGCTGAGACTAAGGGATGACATCACCAATAGAACTTTCGCAGCTGCATAAGCCACATTGGAAACTGCAGCAAAGGGAGTTAGATAGAACGTTGGGAGTTTTCAAGTGAGAGTGGGCAGTTGGTGTTCAGTAAGTGAAGTTGGAAGTAGGGAGCTTGTTGTTAAGCAGCTCAGTAAAGGCTCTAGGAGCCTCAGCCCTGACAGAGGGCTACTTTTCAGTAATAGGGTGTGTGTCTCCACCTTAAAGAGAGACACAGAAGAGTACTCAAGTGGTGGAGACCGCTGTTTTCGGGTCTCAGTGCCCCCTCCCTCTGGGAGGGATGCGAATGATTCCCTGCAGATTCCTGGGGCAATCCCCTTAGTTCTGCTTGTGGAGGAAAAGCTGCCTGTTCGTTCCGGTATTCATTTTGGGAGAAAAGAAGATTTGTGAGTCACCTGTGGGGCACCTGCAACATAAGGGTGAGTGTCTGCTCTGGCTAAAAGGGCCTATGTTTTCACCCTGGGACTTGTGTGACAATGTGGGGATTGAACTACTAAATATTGGGAAGCCTAGAGAAATGGGCCATGCAAAGTAAAAGTAGTTTCAAGTTCCTGAGTTTATTGGGATGCAAATAATATGTAGAGGAGATGTGACAGACATCTACCCCTAATCTACATTTAAAAGTTCAGTAAAGGAATTGTTCAGTTTTCCAGAGAAATGGCCGGGTATGGGCTGTGGGAGCTGGAGGTGGGTGGCCCCCCATCTTTAGTGACCAGGTCCACCTCTACAGATTTCTTCTGTGGTTTTCTACTTTTCCTCAGGCACTTGGCCAGTGATGGGGGAAGTACCCAGATTTGGGATTGTAAGGAAAATTCTCTGTAGGAGTTTTCAGACTCTAGTGTGGTGTGGGAAGCCACGACAGAATAATTGGTTCATTCCTCAAATGGACCATGAACAGGATAATTGGTTCATTCCTCATATGGACCGCGGATCAAGTGGCCGGCAGGGGAGTCGGGCCAGTGGGGAAGACCCAAGTGTGTACAAGTCGGGCTGTGTACCCAAAGCTGCGTGCAAGTCCAGGCTGTGTGCCTGGTGGGTTCAGAGCCTGAGGGCTGGAAATGGTGATAAGTGTTCTAGTCTCAATCTACATTACCAGGAAATGTAGCCCCATGGGGGTCCGTCTCATGCTTTGTTTGTTAGCTAGTATGAATAAAAGCCACCTGAAGAATCCATCCCTGGTTCTGGACATTACAGTTATTGCTTCCTGTGTTCAGATTTACTTGGGTGCCCCTGTGCAGAGTAGCCAAACCTAGGTCCCCCTGTGCCGAGTAACCTCATCCTCCCCGAACCCAGTCCCCACCAGGTACTGCTGTCAGCTTCAACAGCATGCCACCTGTCATTTTGGCAAAAAGGCAGAGGTGAGGGGTTACAGTGGTATATGCAGTGCATTGTAAATAGAGAGCAGTATATTGTAAATAAGAGAAATACATCTATCAGCACCATTGTGCAACTCTTACTGTATGATTTAATCGTACGTACTCCTCCCCCTCCCAGCCCCCACATACACATATGTTATCAAATAGGCTCCTCTCCTCAATGGATTTCTCCCCCTAGTAAGCTTAAAACAAATTGAAAGTAAGTACACATGCTGGAGAAAATGGAAATGGAACCCAGTGGGTCAGTACATTTTGGGGAGTGGAAGTGAAACACTTGTAGGAGTCCAAATGTCACTTCAGATTTTAGAAAGTTGAAATACTTCCCAGTCCCAAATTTTGGAAGTCAATATACTAAGACAGACCAAATTTGGAAGCTTTTCTTGCTTTGTAACTTTTTTATTGATTAGACAACAATGAATATGGAATGTAACCAGCAACTCTCTTCTCCCAGCTTGTGGCAGGTTACACAAAATCACGTTTCGGGAGGTATTTGATAAACAGCACCTGTCATGTTCATATCCTGGGGTAATAAAAATACTACCTTGAAAATTCAGGTTCACAGTCTAAGAAAACAACAATGCTACATTTTACAAATTTCAAACATTTCAAAGAAAGGACACTTCAGTGGAAACCATTGTCAGAATGGAAAGTGATTTTGCTGTAAACTGCAGTAAGTAAATATTTCCACTAGAGGGTACTCTTGGTTGTGTGAAATGCTGAAATGATTTGCAACAGCAGTTGTGAACTTTAAAAATAAAATACCTGATGTTGGTGGCATTTATTTGTTGAGTGAGCACCCTGTCCTAGAGGATCTGAGCCCTTCACAATAATAAACATGATCAAGGAAACAAAACATAACTTAAACAATAATACAAGCAATCAGAATGTTAATATCGTAATTAAGAGCAATAAATACAGAAACATACAGAGGTGGTTCATGACAGCTAGGAAATTAGAGGCTACTGACCAATGGCATAATGCTCCTGGAACAGGAGGGTCTTCAGTCCCCTTTTAAAGGCCTCCACCAAGGGGGGGGGCTCACTCAAAGATCTTCGCAGTGTGTTCCACAGGGCTTGGCCTGCTGACTCAAATGCCTGCTCTCTCAAATATTTTAGTCTGGTCCTAGGAACTGTGAGGAGGACCACCTCAGAGGAGCAGACAGGACAAGAGATCTGGTATGGGTCAATAAGTCTCTCAGATAGCCAGGACCCAATCTATATAGAGCCTTATAGGTCAGCAAACTGACCTTGAAGGTGATTTGCTACTTCACTGGCACCTAGTGCAGTTCACACACGACCAGAGTTATGAGACAAGACCATGGAGGGCCAGTCAAAAACTGGGCCACTGCATTCCGCACCAGCTGCAGGCCTTGAAGAACCCTTCCACTGACCCAGAGGTATAGAGCATTACAGTAACCGAGTCTGAAAGTGATGAATGCATGCACCGAAGATGGCAGGTCTTCATGAGGGATCAAAGCTTTAAGAAATTCAGAGATTACGGGAACAAGAAACATAGCTATACTGTGTTGCTTTAATAGCAAATTACTGTAATGTATGTAATTTAAAAACTTGTAGCGCTTCTAAGTCGGTACCCTTTAAACTGAGGACAGCTCCTGATTTGACCACTAGAGAATTTTATAGGGTCCTAATTTATTTACCTGAGTATAAGACAGTAGGAATGCAGTGCAAGACCTATTGAAAAACAAGAGAAACAGTTGGTTCTTTGACTTGAGTTATGGTGGGGAACTGGAATGATGCCATTGTAAACATGGGGGAATGTCAAAATGAACAAAAGCAGGGAGACTCTGAAAACAAGGAGACTAAGAAGTCATGAAAAAACTTATCGTATACAGTTCAGTGTTGTGTGTGGAAATCCACATACTTCCAGATGCTACTGTACCACAGCAGTGATGTCAGAATGCTGTTGTGCCACAGCAGCTATGTCACTGCTGTGTACAATGGCATAGAATCTTGCGTCTTTTAAGATCCCTCATGCGTACCTATGCTGCAGATTACTCATAATGAAGATATCGGCAAACTGAAAACACCTCGGCCCCCACATTCAGAGCTGGCCACAAGTGTATTGCAGCCTGTTGGGCTGCACCAAAAATTGCACATCACCAGTTCTGAGCAGTACTCAGCCAGTTTGCGTGCACTGGCAGAGTTTGCTAACTGATTAATTACAGGGCAGTGTTAGCACAGTGCTATGTGGATATGTATTGCGTTGACACGTCAAGGCTGAATATGGCCCATGGGAGAGAAGAGCTGCCTGAAATGGGATCGTGCCAAGGCTTCTGGGGGCCATATTCTGCCCGAGCATGCAGGCGAGCTCTCTGGGCATGCAGGGTGCTAAGGGGCCATCTGCATACCCATTATATGCATGTTTGCATGGACACAGCAGACCACTAGCACCACGCAGTAATGCATCTCTGGTAGTCTAGTGGACCCCCTCTCCTAGAAGTAATGCACTTACTCATGATGGCAATCTGTGAATCTCAGACCACAGCCAGCTAAGGAGATGACTGACAAGTTTTACCGGATGCCTATCTGTTATGACTGTACTGTGAGTATTGACTGGGATGGGGGGGGTGCAAGTGGAGGTGGCACTTGCACTTGGGGGGAGTTGTTGGCAGATGGTGGGGGGTGCTATCCCACCAGGAAGTTTAAATACCTGGGGACCTGGGATGATTGGAGGAAGGGGGACCCACTAGACTATCAGGTATCTGTCTCTATTTACAGTACATGGGTGATCGGGAGGGGGAGCCACTGGACAGAGGGGTGGGTGGCTGCAGTACAACCGCCCTGCCTTTGAGGTGTGATGGCACTGCCATAGTGTTGCGATAAGACAGATTTTTCAATGGTAGTAAATAGCACCACCTGGGGGGCTGATTAGCGCTGTTCAAACTGTTTCAATATACTTCTGCATTGTTATGCATGAGGAACTCCCTCATTTGCATAGGTGCAGTGGTATGGTTAGTGCAATCATGCTGCTGGGTTGGGACAGTACTCCAGAGGCCTCTGAATATCCACATGGAGCACTGGCACTAATCCAGGCTAGCGCGGGTGCTAACTCATTAGTGGCCATGTTAACCTTTTGGATATGGGGCCTGCCACATGAATTTTTTGTTAAAAGATGAACTGCTAGAAATTTTGCCAGCTCAAGTAGCTTATAAATTAAATCACATTAAATATTTGTAATCTTATCCTGGTTCATTTGCTGCTTATTTTACCACAGTTCAATAAAGAGTTAGAGGGGAAGGTAGATGAATTCAAACGAACATATACTATACAAAATAACATATGGACAACCATACAGAACAAGGCTGATGTTTCCGTCTTGGACTGAGATGACATCATAGAAACCTCCTGAGCTTTACTGTCTATGTCTATGACGTTATCTCACCCCTGAATGGAAATATAGCGTTGTGCATGATTACCAGTACATTATTCTCTATTTTTAGTTGGACAACTTATTGGTGAAATTCATCAGAGAAAGTGTGATCCATTTAAGACCCTTGTCACAATAAAAAGTTTGCTTGCATTTTGTGCCTACAGCAAAAATATGAGTCATTTGAAGGATCAAGTTAAAATTATCTTGTAGGAATTTTGTGGAAGTCAGATTGTCAAATTAAATTGTTTCCTAGTCAACCCTTCTAAGTGTAAGTTGTTTTGAAAAGGTAGGCAGTTACCCTTATTTTTAAGTCAGTGATTAAATAATAGCATTGTTTACAAATGGATTTTTAATGAATTTCCACAGATACACACATTTGGAAAGAAGAATTAAAAGGAATTTCGGGTACTCAGAAACATGTCTTAAAGTATGATATTCACACACAATTTAGCCTTTATTTTATGCTGTGCATATCCCCCCTCATCCTGTACTGAAAGAAACTGAATGTAAAGAGGATCTTTGTGCCCCAGACTTTATCTTGTCCTCCTGTTTTTCTGTCCACTGATGTCATAAAGCTTTGTTTGTGACATCACAATCAATTGCTGTGGAAATGCCTCTCTACAATCTCATAACAGAGTGATGACTTGATCAGGGGCACAGCAGAGGAAAGAGATGAAGTCTGAGGCACGCAACCTGGCCCAGATATTCAAACTGCACCAGGCTGTGGCACAAGCCTGGGTGCAGCGCAACTTGGCTGTGCAGGGGCGTTGACTGGGCGATATTCAACGAAGCTGCGCCATGGCTCAGCATCATTGAATATCGCACCCTGGCCACCCGCAGTGCACATGGCGCAGTGGCACTGTGCCAGCACAAGTGGCCAGAGTGGAGCAGGGGGATGTGCTAGCGCAAGTTCCATTGCGCTAGGTGCAAATATTCAAAAGTGCACATGCAAATGGGGCCATAATGTATGCAAGGCACAAATGGGGCCATTTGCATGTCATTATAGCCCCATTTACTGCTCTGAATCGTCACGATCCCCTACGACTTGCGCCTGGCGCCCTGCCGAGCAACAGCCGTCGGAGACGACGTCCTGCAGCACAACAATGTACTGACAGTCAGCGGGCATTTGAAAAATAGTAAAGCATCCAATATCCCTGGTGGTCCAGTGGACGCTGTCAGCAAATGCGAGCTTAAGTAAAATAATAAAGATTCCTTTTCCTGGCAGTCCAGATGGACCGCTGTCAACCGTCGCCAGGCTTAAGTAAAATTATAAAGATTCAGATCTGGAATGCAATGCAGTATGGGCTGCATGCCCATTGGCTTCACGCTGTAGACCAATGGCGTAAGCCTGACTGGACGGTGTCAGTCGGCGGGTGGCGGGCAGGCGGGTGGGGGTGCTGCCGCCCGCCGCTGGACCGGGTGGAGCGGGCAGTGGGGATCAGTGGACGGGTGGGAGAGGGGTCCACTGGACTACCAGGGATATAGGAATCTTTATCATTTTACTTAAGCCTGCGATCGGGCTGACAGCGGTCCACTGGACCACCAGGGGAAAAGGAATCATTATTATTTTACTTAAGCCCGCGACTGGGCTGACAGCAGTTCACTGGACCACCAAGGATATAGGATTCTATTTTTTTCATACCAATGCCTGCGATCGGGCATGGGGGGGCAGCACCATGGAGGTGCAGCTGGAGCTCGGGTGGCCATCCACAGGTGGCAGCTGCTGTGTTGCACTCTGCAATATGGCAGCTCACCTGTGGGAGGCCGGCCATTGCCCCCCTTTTTTTTTTTGGATCAACTTTGTGCGGCGCAAGTAGGGGTTGCGCATGCATGGCTCAGAACATCCCGGGCTGAATATCGGGATGTGCAAAGTATGCATGGGCATGCCCCCCCACCTGCGCCTGCATACATTGCTGATGCACTCCAGCGCATCAGGATTTGTGCCAGGTGCAATTCCCGTTTGAATATCATGCCGAGGTGTATCAGTGGGTTGCGCATGGCACAACACTGTTGTGCTATGCACAACCCTTTTGAATATCTGGGCCCCTGTTTTAATATAACTGTCATAATACTAAACAATTGGGGAAATAGAGAAAACTAAAGAAACATTAGCTGAATTCCATCTGAATGTTATATTTAAAAAATGTCTTGTATACTGGAAAATTTCTTTAATGGAGCACAAATGCATTAGTCATTAAAATCATATGAATTATTTTATCAGTAATTTGAGAGGCTAAAGTACTTGAACAAACTGAACAATATACTGTAAATAAATCTACAAAAAATATTAAATAACGCAAACCGGGAAGGGCACTACCACTCATGTGAAGTTCAGTTATTGGATGCATTTGGAAATCAACTGTTTTGCAACTCTTCCTGGTCAAAACTTTTATTAAATAAATAAATAAATTCATTTAATTATTTAACTAGCTACAGTATACCTGAGCACCAAACTTGAGATTCTAACCACCTTAAGTATTAACAAGGAAGTGTGATTTTGTGGCTAGAGTACAGTCTTGGGAACCAAGAGACCTGACTTCAAATTCCGCCAGAGCCACTTACTCTGTGACCCTCAGCAAGTCATTTAATTTCCCAGTGCTTCAGTCCACCCAGCTGAAAAAAAAATATAGGTAACATAACTCCACGGAAAATGTAATATTGCATCTCAGCTAGGCTACCCGGGTATGTAAACTATAACAAACAAGCACCCAGATTCAAAGAAGTTGGGCAACATTTCACAAGAACTCACAGCACAAATAGGTTAAAGGAAAACTACACCCTCATATCATTAACATTTTGTTTCCATGTCAACAGACAATTCCTTTCCTGTAGCTCTTAGAGCTATATGTGTTACCTATAGTTTGTTTTCACTGCTCATGGTAGCCCCCTGTGACTGCCATGGGGGTCTCCATTTCATGGTTGTTGAAATTTCATTGTCCATGAGAACTGCATTAGCATATGAGAACATAATGTCAGATCAACCATTTATATCATATATCTCAATGCTGAAAGAACAAATACCCTGCAAAAACTCTCTGGAAACACATAAACTGAATGGAGTTTGAAGGGAGTTTAAAGGGGAAAAACCCTGCATTACAACTCAGATATTGTACAAAGCTTACTGAAGGTAAAAGTGGAATTTCATACAGTACCTTCTTGTAGCTCGTTTCTTTCTTTGAAGACTAATTAAGCAGACAGGCATACTGGGGAGTTTAAAGGTTGATTACGCAGCATGTTCTCATATACTAATGCAGCTCTCAGTGACAATGAGATTTCAACAACCACCAAATGGAGCCGCCCAGGACAGTTACGGGGCCTAGCATGAAGTGTGACAACAGACTAAGGCAGTTGCATGCATCTCTAATAGTTACATGAAAAGAGTTGTCTGTTGACATGGAAACAAATAAAATTTAGAAGTTGTAAGGGTGTAGTTTTCCTGTAAAGAGCTCCTGAAACGGCTGAGACAACTTTGAAAAAATATAATATTGAGGCATTAAAGTGGCTTATATTTTGTATTCTATTCTGTAATTCTCACCTTTATTCCATTATTACTAAGTGTAACCCCCCTACCAATTTGGGGGCTTATCTTTCAGCCCAATAGCTCCCATTTTTGCTCTCCTCCTTAGCGCCTCCAGATTGTCTGCATATTTCTTTCTGGTCCCCACTTAGGCCCAAGTCATTCTGTGCCTCTGGTGCCCCAGCTTAGCCCCCGGTGTACATTCCAGCCCTGCCGGACACCAGAAGTTAAATCGTGCCTCTCTGCTGCTCAAGCAGCACTCCCAGTGCCTCGGAGATCATCCATGTGCAACGAGGCGCCTCTGATCTCCCAACCGCCTACCTTGCGGTTGAGCGGAGGAGTTCAGTGGTCCCAGTGTCCTCACCCTCTAAGTGTCCAGATCATGGCTCATAAATATTAATGAGCCCAGAACCCCAATCGCATACATATTCATGAAGGTGCTTCTACTCTTGGGCAGCAGTGTTTCTGACAAATGCCAAGAGTAAGAAAAGTAAAGAAAGTGTAGATAAATGAATGTAACTGCTGTAATGTTTTGGTGACAACTGTTTAAAGGGGGTCACTTGTTTAAATAAATACATGCTACATCCTGGCTGTACCACTTATATTTGGGACTCAGATAAGACAACCTGCCTGCTGCAAATGGTGCTGTAAAATATTGGCAGCAGTGACAGGCATACCGACTGAGGGAAATACTAAATCTGAGCAGCGACTTAAAGGACACACCAATGGCTACTAAACTATGGGGTAGTTGGGCAATTTCAATAATTATTTTGGCTGCACCAGGACTTTATTTGGAACCGTATTGATTCTGTTTATGGGACTGTGTGTTCAGCAGCTATTACAAAGCAGCCACAGCCAATCAGAAAGCCAGGATTTTAAAGCCAGGACTTGGGGGACATTTGCCAAAGCTCATGGTAAACTACCAAGTGCTCATGGGGAATGGCAGGGGCCTAATTTCAGGCACCAAAGCAGCAAACCAACTGTGCATCGAGGAAGCTTAATGAATAATTTATGTTCTTGATTGACAAGTCTTCCAGCCATTCGGAGGCCAAGCAACCAATAGCTTGAGCCAATCAGGAACCTCAGGAGAGCCCCATTAAAGACTGTGTTTTCAGCAGATTTCCAGATTCAAGTGGGAGCCCCGCCACAGGGGTGAGGGCTCAGGCCCCCAGCCATGCAACTGGGCCAGTGTTCCAGTTAAACCCCTCTACCCTGGAGGGTGTTTTTGACCTCTTTGCAGTAAAGTTAAAGTAATTTTCTTTAATGCAAAACCAGTTAACCTGGGGGTTGCCAAAATGTTTTCCAGGTGCTAGCCCTCCCTCCCTTCCATGTTGGGGAAAGACATGGACCTGCAACTTGACATCAAGCCAGCTGTGAGAGAGCTGATCCTGCCTCAGTGGTGAGAGAACTGAAGATATCAGGAGCCTTCACTGCAGAGATTCTGCTGTGAGGAGCCTGAGTAAGTAGTCTCCCCCCCATGCAAGAATGAAAGAACATTGCTTATTAGGGCTGCCAATGCCCTTAGTGACTGTTGCTGTTTAAGACTGTCCAACTGGTCTGCACCTTGCATCTGCTGCACCTAAGTCTTGCCCAGCGCAGGTGGACCTAACTGCCTTAAGGGATCCAGCTAGTCCAGTTAAAATGTATAAATGTGCTGACATGTGTTTATCTGCTCAGAACCTATAGAACTGGAAGGGGAGCACTCAGAAACAGGGCTCATCCTGACTTTGCCTGAGAGGTCCAGTATTTGCTTAACTAGTCGGTCAAGATGTCCGGTGGAGCTGTAAACTTCAGCCATGTGCCACAAATGGGACAGAGACCTCAAGTCTGAATCAGAAATGACTACTTTAACCTGGAAATGACTGCCTTGAATACCTAAGTTTGCTCATGTGAATGTAAAGAAACAGGGTCTCCCCAGATTTGGGAACAAGCACCCATTTAATTGCAAAAAGACCAGGGTGGCCATGCAGGCCCCTGGTTGAAGAAGCTACACCTTCTTTGAGTGTACTGAATATGTCTAGAATATAAATGTGCTGAATGTACCAAAAAATATAAATGTACTGGATGTTCAAAAATACAGATTGGACTCAAACCATTGTAACTGGCTGGTTACGTCTGACCATTGTTTCAGCTCACAACATACAGGGCCCACCCTGCAACATTTCCTTGGATTTAAATGACTGTAAATAGTTTAAGTATCTAATGTTTGAAAGTCTAACCTTAAATTCGTTCTAATCAGGCCGACTAATGTACATCTGCATCATCCAACAGGCCTGAAACTTGTAAAAACTTTAAAGTACTGAGTACCCAGGTTTAAATGTTGGGATTGCGGGATTCCAATATGAATTTGGGGAACTGGTACCAGTTGGGCTAAATAATATTGTGTGTCATCTAATTTACTGCAGTTTAGATAACCAGGGCTCTGGTCATCTGTGTTGGCACACTGTTGATTGTTTTTAATTTGCAAAACTGTGTCTCTATCCAGCTGGAGGGTTTTCACCAGCACAAACCAAAAATCTAATCTACTATAAATATTGTATATACTGACTTACATAACCTGTACTCCTTTCTTCCCCCATTCCTAAGTCCTGTTCCCCCTGTAAATAAACTGTTGTTGTTTGCAGATAATGGTGCTGTGAGCATATTATTAGGAGCCAGTCAATAATTGTACCAGGTATTGAAATGTGGGGAAAATGCTTATTGATTACTGTGTTGGGGTGGCCAATGGTCATAGTGGGTGGTACAACATCCCAGGGGATTGTACCAGGTCCCATACCAGCCCACTTAAAGTTAAACTCTGGGTGGAGCACAGTGTCATTGTAATATCTGGGGGAAGGGGAAGATTACACAATGGGGGGGAGGTAGTAACAACAACAAAAATGGAAAGGGACCTGGGGGGTAATCATATCAGATGACCTTAAGGTTAGCAAGCAATGTGAGAAGGCAGTAGGGAGGGCTGGTGTATACTGGGATGCATAGGGAGAGGCATCTCCAGCAGAAAACAGGAAGTTGTTATCCTCTGTACAGACAGTTGGTGAGACCCATCTGAGTACTGCATCCAGTTCTGAGACCCCATCTCCACAAGGACATAGACAGGATAGAGGCAGACCAGAGGAGGCAACTAAAATGGTGCAGGGTCTGCAAGAGAAGCCGTCGAGGAGAGACTAAAGGAGCTTAATATGTATACCCTTGAGGAAAAAGGGAGAGGGGACATGATAGAAACTTTTAAGTACCTCAGTGGAATCAACAAAGTCCAAGAGGGTAGCATCTTTCAGAAAAGAGACATGCAAGAATAAGGGGACACAATTTAAAGATGAGGGGAGGCGGTTCAGGGCAATGTATGGAAGTGTATTTTTCACAGAGAGGGTAGTGGATGCATGGAACAGCCTTCCTGAGGAGGTTGTGGGGTCTAACACTGTGGGAGAATTCAAGAATGCATGGGACAGACATAAGGCAATTCTTGTAGGGGTAGGAAGAAATAGGCTGTTGGTTAACTAGGATCTGCGGCCTATCCTGTAGGTAGAGAAATGGGCAGACTAGGTGGACCAAGCGGTCCTTATCTGCCATCAAAGTCTATGTTTCTGTGTTTCTAGAACCAGTTTTAATGTAATCTTGGGAACCCAGGCCCCTCATCCTTGGTCGGGCCAGGCAAGGCAGGGGTAGTAACTCTAGGAGTAGTGCCACCTAGGGGTTACATAAGGGTATTTGCATGAATACAGTATCACTGCACTTTGGCTCTGGCTGCCTGCCTACATCTGACATCATAATTCTGTCTATGACATCAAAATATGTTGCTGTGGCTATAATTATAATGTCATAAATAGAGGATTGTGATGTCATGTGTAGAGAAGCATCCAGAGTAGATATAGTCTAGGGACAGGGATCTTGTTTTCATGCAAATGTTTTCAGTAATAAAGAAAATGGGGAACTAATTACTAAAAATTTATGAAATAATAAACAAAATGGGATGGAGGTAAATATAAATCTTATTTTTTTCAAAGTTTACCTATTAATGTCAGGGGCTCTTTAAGGCAGTCATATATAAAGTGAAAATGTGTTCTTTAGGTATTGACACAGTAGCCGCCACTCATCGTGCGCACTCACTGCATATGATATGATAAGATGAAACACTCCGAAACAATCAACCAAAATATCTCAAGTGTGTTGCTGCAGAAATCATTTTAAAATAAAGTCTCACTCAGGTGTCACTCAATGAGGAAGTGTGGAGGTTGACAGCTAGACTAACAATTACTATAGTAAAAGAAAAGCAATTTACAAGTCCGTGGCCAAGCTGTCAACCATGGACTGTCAAGCTGAGTGACATTCCTAACGTATGAATGAGGATATTTTTATAACCATGTACTGCATTAACATGCACAGTGCTGTTTAATGTTCTGTGTATATTACCAAAAACTAAGGCCAAACACCCCCCCCCCCAAAAAAACTGTTGTCACTCAGCAGCAGATGTGCATGTTAGTAGCGATGATTTTGACCTACACTTTTTTATTCTCATTTAGATTTCCACTTACATCCTGTCTTGTACAATACATTTTCTTCATTTTGAGTCTGCTTTACATTAGAAATAATAAAAGGAACACGCCTTCTAATATGGCTCAGTCCAGGTTTTATTCAGTATTCCCTGGTATTACTGAAAGCCCATTCTTTCACATCACTTTTCTTGTGACTAAACGGAACTAGCATGCAGCAGACACTGCTCCCTGACGTTATGGGGCAATAGGAGTACTGAAACAGCTGAGAATAGTGATGAAAAGCTGATCTAACCCATATTAAAAAGAATGCTCCTTTTATTACTGCATTTCAAAAGTAAAAAGAAATTGCTAAAGCAGATACACAACGAGGAAAGAAAGATATTGTACAAGACAGAAATTAAATAGGATAAGTAGGGGTCACATCTTTCACCATTAACATGCACTGCTGCTTGTACAAGATCAGTAGTTCTGCCAGTCTCTGTAGCGATGAAAAGTATGCACATAGGTTATTCTCCTATCCAATTTTTGTCACCTAAATATAGAACACTGAAGGGTATACTTTCAGGGGGAAAGGAGGTGATATCCCCCCCTCGTAAATGTTGGTCAGCTCAAGTGCCCTTTTTAAGGTATGCATTTACTGGAACAAATAGATGTAGCAGCGAAATATAAGCTTTGCAGCTGTGTTATACCGTACAACGTGATCTTTTACTGAAACACAGGATGATCCTGAAAAGGGCCAACTCACCCAGAGACCCCATTCTGTATAAATATTTAATAAACTTATCATAATAACTAGAACAACTAATGTGGCTCTCCTTGATGGAAAACTATTAGTATCTTCCAGTGCAGAAGCTAATATTTTATCAAGTATTATACAATGGCAAGAAAGAATCCTGGCTTCTGACTGGTCAGTTGGCTGTCACAGCAGGGATGTTATCCTGGCATAACATCTCTGCTGACTGTTTGAAGGATTTGGATGATTAGGAGGATAAGCTCTTACTTTTCTAACAAACAAAAATATTTTTACACACTAACAAAAATATTCTTTAAAATAATTTGTTTTATTATAAAACAACAAGCCATTGTGTAATAGGAATAATGCCCTCCAGGGTGGGTATTGTGCTGGGATAACATCCCTTCTTGGGTGTTGGACGCCCATGGCCAGTGGCCTCGGACCCAACCACCCAAGATGGGATGTTATCCCAGCATAACACCCACCCTATCAGGCATTATTCCTTTATTATCCAATCTATACCTTGCCCCAGCATTGTATCTGGGTGTACTTTCCACGTAAATGTAATAACTGTAAAAACTGTCTTTTCTCCTGTTTCTGTATCTAAATGTATTCGTCTGAACCAATAGCTGTATCGATGTACCTGTTGTACCCTTTTGTACTCTCCCGGGTCGTTCCTGAAAATAGGCATAAAATTTGTCTAGTGTACTTACCCGGTAAACAAAAACTAAATAAATTATCTAGTGTACATCCATTATAGAATGAACCACACTCATGTGTAATAAGTACACCAAATTTGGTGAGTCACAGCAGACATCATCTCTAATACAGAAATATCTTCCTGCCCTAGGGTTATAGAACTCTTCAGTAGTGAGGATGTGGTTCCTCTGGTAGGAGTGACCACCTGCAAAAGTGTGTTGAGGTAGCATAGCAGTAACACCCTGACTCCAAATATTCATTTAAAAAGAAATACATTTTTAGCCCTTAAAGTTCAAAAGTTAGCCATTTTTAAATAAATTCTTTCAAAAAGAGTTTCTGAACTATTAGGACTAAACATTTATATATTTTTTAAATTAAGGTTTTAAGTAAAGTGAATATAACCACACAATGTCAATACCTTTTCAATGTACTGTATCAATGCACAGATATACACACTGATACAGTAGTGTGGTAGCCACGGCAAGCCATAACAATAACCAGCCATGATTTTTACTCTCTCTGCCTTTGAATTGAATGACCAATGTCTAGTCATAACTAAGGATAGCATTTCTGATATCAGTGGCTACCGCTGCAAAATTCACTTTTAATATACCGATATTGTAAAAGTGTATTTTCTGTATACCAATTCACTGAAGGTGTGTTGATATAGTGCAACAATACTGGCCTAATGCCAACCTTACATTCAAAAAAGTTTCTAGTCCTTACAGTCCAAATGTTAGCCCTTTTTAAAGAAACTACCTCTAAAAAGTGTTAACTTTTGAACTGTTAGGGTTTGAAACTTTGTTCTTATGAATGCTCGGAGTCAGGTCAATATAGATACTTTATGTTGACACACTATCAATCATACTTCTCAATCTCCTGCCTCATAAATCAGGGACAAGGCTTAAAAAAAATCAGGGACAAACGACCAAAATCAGGGACACTTCTTCAAAATTGGAGATATCCACTCAGGAAGCTGGTAGAATAAAGGGTTTAGTGTAAAATGCATTTTATAAGGAAGAACAAGTCTGTAACTTTAATGTTTTACATTATGTTGTGCTTATAACCCACACAGTTTGGTCACGGAAACACAATTTTTAGGAGGGACAAAGTAAAATTTTGAGGCAAAATCAAGGACATCCCTGAAAATCAGGGACAGTTGAGAGGTATGCTCTCAATGCACTGAATTACTGAAAGTGCCCTTATACGATATTGATATATTTACAATAAATTTTACTATTCTGATGTGTATGTCTATAAATCGATACATTGAGAAACTGTACTGAAAGTATACGACTCTTGTGTAAACTACATCAACCCGACTCAAAGCTTCCATTTACAAAACATTTCTAGCCAGGAGGGTACAAAAGTTGGCCCTTGTTAATTATATATATCTACATCTATATCTATATCTAATCTCTGACCCATTAAGGCTAGACGATTTTTTTTATGAAGGCTTGAATTCAACTGTACTGCAACAACCATTTTTACTTTAATTATGTCAATATTCTGGAACAGAGTTCACTGAATGTTTTTTAATTAAAATACATTTTTAAAATTGTCAGATTTTTTGGTACATACAGAGGCAAAACAAAATAACAATGGATGATTTTTGTTTGCAAATGGTTGCTAAAGTAGTTTCATTACGTTACTCAAAATCCTAATTTCCATACTTTTACAACTGTTGGTTGGGAAAAGCACACTGAGCCAAATCTCATTTTCAAATGTGTTCTGTGAGCACAAGGAGGTTACGTGACTTGCTCAGGGTCACATAGTATGCAAGTAGAGACTGTGGGAATCAAACCTAGGTCTGCTGTATGTACCTAGCTTATTCACAGCTCCTTGCTCTAACCTCTGGTTATACTGCCAGCACACATGCTGTGCCTGCCTGTGACAGGGAGATCCTGCCACTCTTGAGGACCAAACATTTCTTAAATCTGTTGCAACAGTTCTTCTATTTCTTAGCCTAATCTATCCTTTACAATTTCTAGTCCATAAGGTTGGCCACCTATGGTCGCCCCCTTCCTTTTCTTGACTATGCTATAGTGTCCTCTTTAATTTTCCTTTTCCCTCTCAGGTCCTTGTACAGGGAGGTTATTGTGGTGAACTCTAAACTGATGTAAAACAACAGGTTGTGTTCCTCATTGTTGGATTTAGTATGCAATAGCACGGTATCATAAAATACCTTGTTGTATATGCCTTATGTGTATGAAACCTGTAAATGTTGAAAATACCATAGCACTAGGTGTTTTTGATAAAGGCAAAAAGTTACTATGGGACTGTATTATAAAAAATTAAGTTAGGTGTGTTATTTAAAATGCATGTAAATTACAGATTGTTTGAGAGGCCCTTTGGCACCATGCGCATTCCTGCTTTAAGCTGAACAAACCTAAATTTCATGGTGATTTGCATATAGATCCCATTGCATTTTGGGGGTATGTGATGATGGTTTGTTTCTTTGAAACTTGGCTTTATTGCTAATGCCCTTTGGGATAACCCTTGCTTCAGTGCTTCTGCAGTCAAGTTCTTTGTCTTTAGCTTGTTTTTGAGTTTTTCCTTTTTTGAGCTCCCCATCACCCAAACACATGAGACCAATATAGGGAATACAATTATTTTCATTAAAGAGCTAGATCAATAGATCAGTGGGTCAGTAGGCTCTATGTGCAGAGGAAGGACATGCATAGCATGTTGCTGCAAACTGATGTATTTAAGAAGGGATATGCCATTGCTTAAGGTTATCCCCTATTTTTTAAATAAACATCACACAAAGATTGTGTGTTGAACGTGAAGTTCTGTGTCTGGTCCATCTGTTATCCCACAACCCCTCCTCACTGCCAAAGCACTGGAACATGATTTTGTCTTCAGCATTGCTGCAAATGCTTTCAGCTGTGGGATAGCCACTCTGCCACTACCCCTTTTTTCTCAAATTATTTTACTGTGGACAGTGCCTTCAGAGTGCAAGAAAAAAAAGACACCATATCGGAGCCCTTGGACACATTTATTAATTTATTTAATACAGAAGAAACATACAGATCTATACAGGAATCTTCTTTACTTGTGTGCCTTGTGGATGGGGAAAGACAGATAGATACAAATAGACAGATTTTTTTTATTGTTTTCAATTTTCAAGCAGTGTGTGTTATAAAATGACATGATGTGACAGTGTACAGACCTGAAGTATATTACACAAGACTCATTCATAAAAGATGACACATACCTTATTCCAGGTGTATGCCCCCACGTAAGCATTAGATCCATACCTCAAAATGGCTAGCATGTCCATGCCAGCTGCGTCAATGGTCAGACCATAATAGTTACCACCACAGTCATAGAGTTAAAGAGAGACACCCAGGCCTTCCTCTACTGCATCCATTGTGTTTATAACAACCCTTGTATAATGGCTTCATGGAAGGGTTCCCATATTACACTCTGGACATATAGAAAAAACTCCATATATATATATATATATATATATATATATATATATATATAACACTAGAAGCATCCCTCCTGTAAATGCTTACCGAGTAAAGCAGACACCCAAAAGCCACCGTAATCTTCTGCCATGTACTAGGTCAACACAAACACCCTCCATTTTCTCCCCATCCCTACTTCTCCCTCCACAGAGCCAAGATCCACAATGACCACCTCAATGCCTCGCTTCAACCCTCTCTCTTAGGTCATCTGGCATGGCACCTTAGACAAATGTTAGTCGTCCATGTTTTGAACTTACTTCTCCTTTGTACTACTGCCTGTATGTCTCATGGTACCTTAATTTACCATGATTATATACCACAGTTAATCAACAGATGTCTCAACATCCATCTTGGTGATTTGTACAGTATAATTTCAAATGTTTGTAAAGTGTAACCATATGCGTATACTGTGTATACTTCTCTGTCTCATGTCACCACGTTGTGGCACAGGTCATGACTGAAAATGGTCCTCTGGATCAGTGCACCTACCTGTTTACCAAAAACATAAATAAATAAAGCATCTGGATGGAATCTCACCACTGGTGGATCTTTATTTTCTTCCAGGAGATAAGTTTAGGACTCTAAGAGCCCTATTTGACAAAGTTTTCCTGTGGCAGGTTACATATTACATCGAAAAAGAGACATGATTATTTAGCAAGTACGTTAGGTGAGGGAGATAAAATCTCCTTCAAATCCTCAGGGTGGAGGGTTGACAGTCTGAGCCCATTGAAATTGCCAATTACTTCAACACAACCTTTACTGAACTCACTTCCATCTTTCCAATGAGACCGCCCAGACCCCCTGCAGGGGACCCAGTCCTGAAGCTTCCTAGATGGCGGGCTCTGAACGTGGGTACCCTGAAATCTACTTTAAGGCTGTTTCAGTCCTAGACACCTCGAAATACATTAATAAGGTGCTTGGCAAAACTAGGTGTGGGAGTGATTCTGCCAATATGAAATTTCTTGCCCTGGTGGTAAAAGAAACTTTCCCCACCCCACCTCTAGAATTTTTAACTTTTCCCTGTGCCACTCACAGTTCCTTGAGAAGTGGAAATCCGCACTGGTTACAACAGTTTTCAAAAGCGGAGACCAAGCCTTGTCAATTACAGACCAGTTTCTTTTCTCTCCACCCTGTCCAAGACCCTTGAGAGAAGTCTCAAACCAGCTTGTCACATACCTTGAAAAATACAGTGTACAGTGTGTACAGCATCATGCTTCCTGGAAGCTCCACAGCACCAACACATCACCAATACACCATGTTCATGAGGCCCTTGACAATGGTGACCTCATCGGCTGCTGTTCTCAGCCTTTGCTGATTGTATTGAGAAGCCTTCTGGCACCATGCAATTCTACTTAAAGTTGAGCCAGTCCAAATTAATTCATGAGTATTTGCATATGCTTCCCATGATGCTTTGCATTATTGGGGCATTTGCAATTTGTGTTTTCTTTAAAATGTGGCTGTACGGCCAATCAATATCCTCCGGGATAACCAATGTCCCAGTGCACTGGCTTTGTGGTTCTTTTGGAACTATATATATATATATATATATATATATATAAAAAACAAAGACAAAGCAGCTGCGTCAGCATGTGGTCTAAGCAAAACAGGGTCGAGCAAATCGCGAAAAAGAAATAGAGGAATTATGCTGGAGCCTAGGCCCTTCAGGAAATATCTAAAAGAGAAGAAAAAAAACACTAACTTGTTTTTTTTTCTCTTTAGATATTTCCTGAAGAAGACCTAAGGCTCTAAACGAGATTTTAACTCTATTTTCTATTTTCAGCGTGCATTTAATATAACTATTTTGTTTTGTTATATATATATATATATATATATATATATATATAAATATAGATAGCAAGAGAGAGACAGATATTATACAGGCACAGTAGTGCCTGTATATTGGGGTTGAGTAAGCACTTCTATGTTAAACTCAAATTTTTGCACCTTACCTTTGCCCCCTTTCAACCAATTTACATGAAATTTGGAAAGCACAGTTCAGTGCCATCGGTTGATACTGTAAATTTCATGCAGATCAGTTCAGTGGGGGCAAAGTTACTGAGGTGCAAAAAAAAATGTTAAATTCTCCGTTTTTGACAATTTTAAGACTTTTTTTGCCATCGGATAACTTAGAAATATAGGAGGCCTTGAAACCTGAAACTTTCAGGTTTGACAAAGTTTGGTCAAAGGTATGTACTTTTGTGTTTTTAGGTCCAGCTGTAAAATAGTTTTTAACATATGTAATAAAAATGTTCCATTTCTGAGCATGTGCAGCTCAAAAAAATCAACTTTCTATTCATAACTGAATTTGTGCGAAAGCAGCAGCTTGCACTATATGACACAGCTGTCTTTAATAAATGATAGGTGTGTTGTCTAGTGCAACTCCTGCTGCTGTCATGACTCAAAGGTTGGGGACGGGGCTACTGTCATTGTAGCCTCACTATCCTGACTGTGCTGTGCCTTCAACTTTATCTGCATACCAGGGGCCCCAATCCCCAGTGGCAGTATATTTATTTATTTATTTGTTCAATCCAACACTGGGATGCCCACCCCCAGTGTTGGATGCCCACCCCCATCCCCTTGTTTTATTTATGAGCTGCTGACATCGGGGCGGGAAGCCCACCCCCGTGTTGCATTAACAAGTCCCCTTCCCCAGCAGTGTAGGACACCCGGAAGCCCACCCCCAGTGTCCCGAAAAAAAATTATTTATTAAGTCCCTGCAAAGTAAAAACCATCTTGCGATGTCTTTTTCCTATTTTTAACCTTAAAAAGAGAAAACCGTCCCTCATCATCACCGCTGTCCCCCTCCCCCATTCTGACCCTCCCACTGAACACCCATCACCCCACTCCACCCTTACTCTATACTTACCTGCGGGGTCGTACGCTGTCATTCTCTGTGACCCTAAACACATCTGCATTCTTCTAAGCCAAACTGTGAACTGAGGAATAAAGGTGTATTCCATATAATGTATACCGTTGAAAGTTTAGGATCAAAATATTAAAAAACAAAGAATTTATTAAGTAATGTTGTTTGCAGGGATATCCATTGCACCACTGGGGAACACGGTGCCTTACCATGCCAGTGAGCTGAGTTCAGGTGTGAACTCAGTGAGTCGGTTTAATGGGATAAGGCTGATGCGGAAGGTGCTGCAGCATGCAGCACCAGCCTGGGTAGGGATGAAGCAGTGTTTTGGCACAGACGCCACACCCTGTGGTGGGTCAGGGAACCTCACACATAGGGTATCAACATGTCTTCCGGGGCCTGCTGGACCCATGCACTAGGTCAGGACTGTCTCCAGTATTGTATTTAACTCATTTTGCACAGGTCCCATGAGGATACAATTCCACTATCACAAAAAGTAGGGAAATTCTTTAAAAAAAAAAACTACATTAATGCAGACATTAGGGTTGTAGAACACAAAGTGCACAAAGATGGGAAATGAAAAACATTGGGGATTTGGGGTTCTGAAGTACTGGTGAATCAGTGGTGGGGTCTTACTTGGGGTTGTCAACCCTAATGTCCATGCCCTCCCCTGGTCAGTTTTCGGTCAAATTCTATGGACCCTGCGTGAAGAAAGCTCCGACAGATTATGTTGGTCATACTGTATCATTATAAGGCACTAGTTTGGAGCTGTATCTTGTGCTTCAGATAGGAGGCTATGGGCAGGGGAGAGTGGGTGGGCATTAGTGTTGATAACCCCAAGTAAGACCCCACTACTGATTTGCCAATACCCCAGAGACCCAAATCCCTAATGTTTCCCATTTCTCGTCTTTTTACACTCTGCGTTCTACAACCCTAATGTTTACATTAATGTATTTTTTCGCAAAGAGAATATATATATATATATATATATATATATAAAATCACCCTTACTAAGGCCTTTGCACTGGTCAATGATAAGCTCCTACATAACAAACTCCTTGGCCACGGTTTGTCACAGAACAAAGTTGACTGGTTCCACAGCTATCTCACCAATCACTCCCAGCATGTCAAGATTGATAAATCTGTATCCAATACTAGCAGAGTATCCACTGGTGTCCCCTAGGGCTCCATCTTGGGCCCACTCCTATTTGACCTCTTCATAAATCAACAGCTCAGTTCCTGTCAAACAGTCAGCATACTCCTCTATGCTGATGATGCCATCATCTATTCCAAAAACCCAGACCATGACAGCCTCATTGCCACGCTCCAAAGTGGCTTCAGGTTACTAGAAAGCTGGTTCTCCAACAACAAACTGGTCCTCAGTTACAAAAAAACAAACACAGCCACGCTCTTCTCTAACCTCCCACAGAAGAGGAAAGTTCCACCTTTTTTCATCCAAAATGGCCAGGTACAAAGCCTTGAACAGATGGAGACCTTCAAATACCTTGGAGCACCTCTGGATGACACCTTGGGCTGGATTTTCAAACCCTTGAGAGTGCCACAAGCTCCGAGTGTGCCAAAGATATGGTGCACTGGGCCTGCAGCAAGCTAACAGGATTTTCTATCCCATGCAGCAACTGATGTAAGCTAGACCATTTGTTTGTGATCTAGTATGTGTCAATCCCGGGGAACATTTTCATGGTGCTTGCACCCAAGACTGGGCTCAAGCTGCCGTAAAGAACGTAAACAGTTGCAGCTGCACCCAAGCTTTGAAAATCGGGTGCAGTTGTGACAAAGGGGTATGGTGCATGGAGAGGGTTTTACACAGAACTTGATGCAAGCCATGTGCCACCCTTATAAAATCCAGCCCCTTATCCTTTGCCCTCCATGTTGACAATCTGATGGCCATAGTTAACAGAAGACTGGGTGCCCTGTACCATAACCGGGACAATCTCACCCGAGATGCTAGACACCTTATTGTGGTCAGGTCCATTCTCTCACTTGTAGATTATGGGCTCCATGTCTACAGAGCTGCCTGTGACACGGTGCTAAACAGAGTACAGCTGATCTGTAATAAGGTGTGTCGCTTTGTACTTGGTGCAGATAACTGCACTCAGTTGTACTCATTAGGCACTCACTAACTGTCTACCTTTACTAGGAAGCAGTATAGTGCAGTGGTTTAGTACTCTAAGCTGCAGACCTGACTTTGAATCCCACAGACCCCAGTTGCACACTGTGTGACCCTGCGCAGGTCACTTACCTTCCTTGTGCTCCCAGGTCACACCAGGAAACAAGCTTCAGCTTAAGTGTGCCCTTCCTGGTTAAACATTTCCTCTTTCCCTTTACCCAGCAGAATAAAGTTCCAGACCTGTTTGCTAGCCAAAAAGACGCTTCTGAGCTGTTCATCCCCTGCTTTAACAAACTAATTCCACACTGTCTCCAACCAACACAACACCAGCAACATGGCCCAGAATGCCCTCGAGCCTCCATTCAGGCATACTCAGCTGGGCAAGCAATCATCTGCTGTCAGGACAGCTAATTGGTTAAACGAACTGCCCTGATACTGCTGAATTTCATCAAGATTAATCAGTTTAAGCGATCTTTGCAGTCTGCTCTTGCAGTCCAATACAACTGTAACCCTTAAACTGCTTTGTTTTTTTCTCTGTCGATATCCTGCGACTTTAGACAACCATCTGCATGGATTTTTTTTTCAAAACTGTGCATAATTATTCTCTCAAGTGTTTTGAGCCTGACTCCACTGCATTTATTCTGTAACTGTTTACTGTACCTGTAATCTTTATTGTGTCTGTATTTGACCTAGAACCTTTCTAAATGAGCACTTGTGCTCAGAGGTAATCAGTTTTCAATAAACACAGTAAATAAAAACAATAAATCCAAAGGGAGAAAAATATAGTCAGATCATTCTAAACTACCATCAAAGCATAGAGATAGAAGTTCGCAATATTGGGGAAGTACGTGTTTGCATGTTTACACAGTTTTTGACTTATTATAAGACACATAACACTGGACTTTTACTGTAAAATCTTGGTGGCCATAATGTGACAGCACGTTCTCCGTATCAGACGGGGATCTCGAAGTGTGGTAATCGGGGAGTTCTGCTTTCCGAGTCCCTCATAACGTGGGCCAGTTCACACTACTGTATGGTCATTCTATTCCCTGTGAAACCTATAACTGACCTTTCTATGGCGGAGGGGTATTGGGTTTATATGAATCTGCGAGCAGCATACGGGTGGAAGGGAAACGCGTCATTGCCCCTTTAAAATGCGGGACTGTGGACCACTCCTCGTTTCATCACGTGCCGTCGGTGCCTGGAATCCTAATCGCTGGATATTTTTCTCTTCGTAAATGAAATGCTTTATCTCAAGTGGAGAAAGTAGTAGAGCTCCGCTCCGGCGCAGAAAACAAGTCCGTGCGTTTTGTTTTTTTCGGGAGGGAAAACAGATTCCCTAGACATTTCCTGGCCGGGAGAGAAAGACGCTGAAAGTAATGGATCTAACTTTAGTAAAGTGTCCTCACCGGATTTACAGATAGTGCTGGACAGCAATGAATGAAGCAGCCAGGAGTCGGAACACCATGAGGAAAAGAAAAGTGCAAAGACTTGCAGGCTCCTGGTCCTGATTGTGTTCAACGTCTTGTCTTTTTGGTGAGGGTTGGAGAACGCAAGGACCCACACCCCAAGAGTGAGAGCCATGAAGATCTTTGTGGCCCACGTTCTATCGGCGGCCGCGCTGCTCCTTCTGGTGCTTGTCTCGGTTCTCTTGATTTGGACCGGGGTTCAGCAGCGGGTGGTTCCGGAGTCGAGGCGCCATCTCCTGCGGAGGGCTTTGAGGGTGCCTGGCGTCAGAGACTCCCAACAGGAGCTGCCCCAAACTTTGCCAGCCGGACTTACTTTATTGGGGGGCAGCAGAAGCCACTTGGCGCTGGGTAACAGCAGCAATACATGGAAGAACGAACATAGCAGTACCAGCGCAGTGGCTTCCAGTAGCCCATATCCAGAGCAGAGAACTAATGCAACCGGTGCCATTGGCCCGGAGGGGAACGATGCATCTGAGGTCGCTGTGCAGCTGGCTGAGGCGGTGCAGGACGGCATCTTCTGGAGCGCGGCGCTGGAGGCTCTGAGCCCGCCGGGTTTCTCTGACTGTCAAGTGCAGCGCTGGAGTCGGGCGGTGAGAGGCTCGCAGGTAGTGTCTCTGGAGCCTGGCTGCGGTCGGGCTCCGAACCGGCTGGCCCGGCTGCGGGACGCTGACGGCGGTGGCCGCATCCTCGTTGCCTGCGTGCGTTACGGAATCAACGCAGAGCAGATCGTGGGCGAGACGCTGTCCTTCTATCTCTCTCGGCTGCTGGGCATCTACAATGTGCCCCCGCTAGCGCTGGTTGAAGTCGGGCCCGGCCGCGCCCTGTGGCGGGGTGTCGCGCCAGAGCAGCGCGATGCGCAGTGGGCGGACGGGGCGCTTGTCACCCTCACGCAGTGGGTCGCCAACCTGAGCGACGTAGTCACCCCGGGACCCCTGCGATCAGAGGGCGGCTGGCGACTGCATCCCGCCCGGGAGGAGTGGGGCAACCGGAGCCGGGACGAACTGCTGGAACTGATCCAGTGGACAGATCTCATCCTGTTTGACTACCTAACGGCCAACTTCGACCGGCTGGTCAGCAACCTCTTCAGCCGGCAGTGGGACCCTCGGATCATGGAGAGGGCGACTAGCAACCTGCACCGGGCGCCTGGCGGCAGTCTGGTATTCATCGACAACGAAGCCCGGGCTGGTACATGGCTACCGAGTGAAAGCCATGTGGGACAAGTATCACGAACCTTTGCTTAAGTCGGTGTGCATCTTTCGGAGAAGGACAGCCTCCAAGATCATCGAGCTGCACCGGCTCCAGAACGCAGCCGAGCAGCTGTGGAAACTGTACAGGTCGAGCGAGCCACTGTCTTCCGAGCTGGGCTTCATGTCGGAACCGCACGCTCAGGAACTGCAGAGCAGAATTGACCTGCTGTACAAACACATCTTGCACTGCAAATCAACATATGGTGAAATATGAGCTAAAACCTCCACAATGTGCTTACTATTTTGTGGCTAGACACTATAAATATCCCAGATCTTTAATACTCGATACTTTTCTTATGCTGAGGTTTTCAAAGCAGCGCTGCATCTGAAAATGTGAAGAATATCCAGGTCTGAAAAGGGAGCCTGTACCCTTCCTATGCTGAGGTTACAGAAGATGCTCCATGCATCTGCAAATGTGTGCACCAATTGGCATATCCTACTCGGTGAGGTTCTAGAAACACTTAGCACTTGGCTTTTAAATCGACCTTGCCAGATTTCTGTGGGAGAACAGTGAGGGTTACACAGCATGAATATGGGTATCATCCCTGCTCAACTTTGGGTGTGACATTCATCTATACAGTACCTAAACTAGGTGTAGTCCCTGTCCATGCTATAACTAGACCACCACAATACAGTGTTACTATGTAAATAGCATGAAAAAGGCAAGTTGGGACCTAAATATTTTCAAAACAAAAACTCAACATTTGTTAGTTTAATATATTTTCTATTTTATGCAGTGTCCCCTACTTTGTTCTCTGGACTTCTTTTTTTTTTTGTTAATTTTCTCCAGCACAGGAAATGGGAAAATTCACTGGGGAACCCAACACTTTTGCTGTAGAATCAGGCATACTTGATAGGGCTCTGGGGGATATGCTTCCTCATGTGTTGCCTTTTTACGCTTTAGTCAGTTTTATGCTGTATGGTGCATTGTACAGAACAGTCCTTCCTCCGTTTTGTTTTTTGAATTGAGTTAGACTTTTTATTTCACTCCCAAGACAGTTTCCTCCAGCCCCCCCCCCCACGGGTTTTCTTTGCTTAACTCCACCATGACATATGGGAGGGGAGATCAAGATCCCAGAATATCTGAGCAGTGCTTGGGGGGGGGGGGTTAGAAACTGATTTGAGCAGCAGGGCAGTAAAAGATAATTAAGGCAGGGATGTAGTCATACATTTTTCTTAAGGGGAAAAATTGGCAACTTAAAAGGAGATGTTTGTAGGCATGTGAATACTTGGGAAAATTGTGTTAATTGAAGGTAGATACTGCTTATTGGACTAACTTAGACATTACAGTGCACATCCTTTCAGGGTTATAAACCTGCCCTAGGGGCCTGTGTGCCGCAGTAGGCTTGTGCACTATGAACAGAGTCTTAGTTGGTCCAAAAAATGTATAAAAATCTTAAATTCAAGAAACATAAACAAATCTAAAAACCTTTGTAGAACTGCAAGCTTTTGCTAGTGATTAAATTGGGCATTATGTGTAGACTTGCAGAAATGAAAACTAGAAGGGCTGATTTCCCCCCACCACCACGAACATGCACTGCTGGTTTAAGTTTTGTTACATGTAAAGCCTGCTGTTAAATGTTTTTATACAATAAAATCTCATAATAACTAAAGTAAAATGCAGCACATGGGGCATATCTCTCAACCCTTCATCGTGACCAAAATGTGGGGATGCTAGATTCAGGGCACCTTGCTAAACCTGGAGATTCAAGCTTGTATCTCTTCAAAAAGAACTAGTGATGTGACTTGTTGACTAAAGAATTGCTATAAAATTCTATTTAAATGTCCAAAGGCAGCACTTCGTGTAGCATGTTAGAGGGTCTTCTGGTCATAAAATGAGGGAAGTGCCTCCTAATGAGGGAATAGTTCAGAAGTATGATGGGGCACTTCATATATACACATATATATATATACCCATCAATAGATAAAAGCAGTCAAGATTGGTTATACAGCGAGCCCTTATGAAAAAATGCTTGAGATAAGAAATAAACTATAGCCAACTGTACATACTGGGGGGAGTAAAGCTAACTCAGGGTTCTTTTGACATCTGTTTTAGTCATGTGGTTTTATATCAGAACAGCAAGATATTTACATCTTTATCTGGTAGGATTTGGGCATATTTTATTTGTTCTGCTATATGGCCTTACCTGGGAGTGAAGTAAACACTGACGTAAGATGGTAAACAACTCTGTTTTACACTAACAGTATTTGCCATTTATTATAAAATAATTTTACTGTGCATCTATATATGTGTTCCATAGTGACAGTGGGTCCCTTACACAAAGAATACTTGATAGAGATTTGAAATGGTTAAAGAGGACAGGAAATCATTTCCAATAGGCAGGCCTCACTTGGAGTATTGTATCCAGTTTTGGAGGCTGCACCTCAGAAGGGACATAGGGTGGAGGCAGTCCAGAGGAGGGCAACTAAGATGGTGTTGGGGTTGCACGAAAAGCCCAGTGAGGAGAGAGAGGGGTATCTCAACCTGGAAGAGAGGAGAGCAAGAGGTGGCATGATAGAGACCTACAAGTATCTCACAAGGTGAACAAGGTGGAGGGGAGGTCTCTACCAAATGAGAAATAGCACCAGAACCAAGGAGCATGCAGTGAAGCGGGGGGTTGTAAGAGAGATTGAGAAATCTTTTTTTCACTGAAAGGGCAGACGCCTGGAACAGACTGCCAGCAGAAGTGGTGGAGGCAAAATCATGTGTGGGATAGACAAGGGTGTATTAGAAAACTGGTGGGGAGGAGGGTGGGTCACCAGGGAGAGACCACTTAGGGTCTGCAGAGACGGATTAGGCAGGGAACATGTGGGCAGACTGGGTGGGCCAAGTGGGCCTTTTCTGCCAAGAAATTCTAGGTTTGTAATGTTCCCATTTACAGAAAACACACCCATGCCCCCAAATGATCCTTATTTAACATTATTAAATAAAAGTTAATGTGAAAACTGTATTTTGAGTAGTGTTCATTTTTATGTGCAGTATTCTGTACAGTTCTCTTCATGGAATCAGTACATTGGAATTTTGAATGCCACTGTTTGTGTACAGAACTCCAAGCAGTATTCTTATAGGTCAACACCTTCCATGCCAAGCATTCTGTATACTCTTAATTACTTGTTCCATAAAGATAACCATGTAGAATATTGCTGATTAAAAAGAGAACAAAACACAGATTACCACATCAACTTTTATTCTGGTACAGTCAAGTACGGATCATTTTGAATTGCTAATTTAATTCTGGTAAATAGGAACATTATGCATTGCTGCCAGTTGGTGTAACTTCCCTGTCCCCTTTAAATGAAGGCTGTGCTGAATCTGCAAGTCACTTTATTCCTCAACAGAAGCTGATTTTTAAATATTGCTTCAAATTCGCAGAGCCTAAATCAGAAACAAGCTCAGTGGTTACTAAACGGCCTGTATAGATGGAGCAGTAATATAATTTGAGCCAGTACTGTACTTGAAGATGCTGCTACAGAAACCATGACTTAGTTCAGTACATATAAGGGTTCATATAAGAATGATTAAAGTGTAATGGTTTTCAGATCAATTACAAGATGGACCTGTCAGCAGTGCACCTATTTTTGCCAGTTACGAGATAGATCTGTTAGTAGTGCACCTTTTAAAAAATTTTTTTTGGGGGGGGGGGTTGCCAGTCCTGTATTTTCAGCAAAGCTGTGTGCCCAGGGCAGTGTGTCTTAAAGCAGCAGTGCAGCGAAAATGGGTTAAAATTTGACCCCACCGTTTTTCTTTCTTTTTCTAATTGATGCCAGATGTCTTCCAGTTTATTTTGGTGGTGAACTTTTCTGTTTCCATTATCGTTTAAACATTTTATGAATGTTTTAAAGTAATTATTTCTCAAGAAATAAAGATGGTCGCCTCATTTTTGCATAGAAATAATACTGAGGACCTGGGGAGGATTATAGTCCAGACAAAAATGCAAATGTGCAGTACAAAGGGCAGGAAGCATCCAGAAAAGCCAAATCAACAGTTCTGTCAATATTTTTTATAACCATAGCAGAAAATTAGCTTTTTGGAATAACATTTTTGATTGCACTGCTGCTTTAAGGTGCATGCTGCACAAAGTTTGACATTCAGATGGAGCATCTTTTTCATGGAGCTGCCGGTTTCAGAGTATGCGACAGAGAGCACTTGGATTTCTTTCTGTTTTTCAATCTTGTAGCTGCTGCTGGGTTTTACCATGAGAAGAGAGTCAAACAATAGTTTTGCAGCCTGAGGGTTTGTACTGTAAATACATTGCTTTTAAAGTTGAACTTAAAGGAGAAATGCCTTAACCGGATAATCTATATTTTCCATAGAAGCTGTGCTTCAAATACTAGTTCACATTTTGCCATTGTTCCATCTTTGCTGGCCTGTTTATAAATTTATAATTATTTTTGTTTGTTTGTTTTGGGTTTTTTTGTTTGTTTTTTTTGTTCTCCTGATTGACCCACTGCAGAAACGGATCATCTTAGAACTGTAGTGATGTAGTTTATGTTGTCGTCAAAGAGCTCCTGATGCTATTGTGACAACTTTGAAAAAATAGAATCTTTAGACACAAGTTAATGTATATTTAATACTTTTTTATGTTATTCTCTTATTTTGTTATTACTAAGGACATTTGCATATAAATAGAATTGCTGCCATCTCTGTTCTGGCTGCTTGCCTACATCTGACATCACAGTTCTGTTTATGACACTACACTCTGTTGCTGTGGAAATAATTATGATGCCATAAACAGGATTATGATGTCTGGTGTAGGCAAGCAGAAAGAGCAGATAAAGTCTAAGGGACAGTAATCCTTTTTCATACTACTGAAATTGGTAATAAAGAAGTAAGGGATAGATTTATAGAAAATATATGAAATATAAACTGAATTATCTAAATCTCACATTTTTCAAGTTTTTCTAATGTTGCCAGGGGCTCTTTGTATTATTTTCTCAATTCCTCCATGTTCTGCTACAGAGCTCAGGCTAACAGGGACTTAAATTTCATCAAACAGTATTTTAATGGTTCTTACCACCTGCGTGTAAATCAGAAATGGCAACTATATTGCCTGAAAGGCCAGTAAAGATATAACAATAACAAATTAGAAACCAGTATTTAGAAAAAAAGTTTCTACTGAACAAAATAGCTTACAGGTTCAGATCAGTTCTCCTTTCAAGGCTTTAGTTTGTCAGTGGGCTTTGTAAGTCTAATGTCTTACTAGAAACACATAATTTGGGGGGGGGGGGTCAGTTTTCACAGAAACTGGAGTTTGTGGGCATCAAAAAAAAAAAAAAAACTTCTGAGCAAGAATTTGGGAATTAACATGAAAAAATAGTCCTTATGCTAATATTGTTTTAATAACATTTTTTTACTCACTGTTCTTTGGGTACAAGTGTTGAGTTGTGAAAGTAAATAGGACGCACAGAGTGATGAAAAGAATATTCCAAGAATGTGTCCTATTCTTCTGTTACTTGAAGAAAAGTAATGACATACTATATTGTAATGTGAAAAAATGACTTCTCACACGAGACCTATGACAATTATTTCATTCCATGCACTTTATTTTTTTTACCCTTAAAAACTTATTAAAATCGTTTGTATTGTGATAAGAACCTCAAACTGCTTTAAGAAATGTGTAAATGGTATATTATGTTGCTGAAATTAAACGTTAAAATGTAGTTGTTTTACTGGTTACTGAGCATTTGTAATGTGGCAGATTTTTGCAGATATTTCCAAGACTTTGGGGAGGGAAAGTACTGTTTGTATTTAATGAGCTCTCAAGTTCATAATCGACTGTTATTCATCATATCAGTTCAGTGCAGGGCCTAATGTTTTTTTATCCTGTCCTCTCCTTGTGAATTTGTGCTGTACGTGCCACAGGATATTGGCATTTCTGCGTATGAATGGGGCAGTGTTAACTGCTACATTTTGTTTGTCTATAATTTATGTGGTTGCATGCCTGGTTTCCTTCTGCTTACCAGTCACCCAGCCACACCATTCACCATCTTGAGGACTTTACCACTGGTCCTCAGTTCATCCACATAATCACCCCCCATGGCAGGACCAGGGGGGAGGGTGCCACAAGATAGGGCCATGCCCACTCCCCAAGACTCGTATTCTGCATCGGTTCTCAGTGTCCTTTGGTGGTGCATCATCCTGCCGGCAGTTTGTTTTTCTCCCTGGTTTTCTACCCTGCTGTCATGCTGCATTGCCACCAAGCCTCTACTTGGTGTCAGTTCATGAGTGCAGTGGCGAACCCTTCCTCGCCAGGGGAGGAGAGCAAGCTCACATATGCTGGATCCTCTCCCTCTCCCCCAGCCAACCCCATTGACCGGAATCTACTTTTGAACCCAGGTAAATGGCATATCAGTTGGTAACTCCACTGCTGAGCCACTGGGCTAGCTGTTAACTACTGCATTTGCATGAAAAATAGGAGGAGGAGGGTGAAGTGAAAGGAACAAAAAGGGAGACTTTCAGGAGATTTAAAAATAGTCAGAAGATGGCCGGCCCACCAACACAGCGGTAAACTTCCACTCACAATGCTGATAACCTGGGTTCGGGAACGGACCTGGGAATCAGAAGACCAGCCAGGGGAGGAGGACTGAGCATCCTAGAGACTGCTGTCCTCTGGCGGAGGGGACGTGGGTTTGCTGCCAGCGCTTGAGAAACCTCTAGCAGATGCCAGGAGTACTGATCACCAGATCTTACTGCAGGGGAAGGGGGGCAGACATCAGTGTGTTTCCATTGATGTCCTTGCATGCCACACCTCCCAACTGGAAAACTGGGCCGTGCGGTATGCCCCTCGCCTCACAGGTCTCACACCGTCACCCTGTGGTGCTCCACGGACACTGAGCCTTAGGTTCTGATGGAGGGGTAGCTGGGCCCCTCCCTGAGGGGCAACATCAGGGCTGGTAAGTCCCTGGAAACAGCCTCAGTTACCAACAGGGGGAAGCCGGGCACCCTGAAGGCCCCACCCGGGGGGGGGTAAGCCAGGAGGGAAAACCAGGGATAAGTTACAAGGAATGGATGACAGGGCTGGGGGCAGAGGTTGTGCCAATGTGGGCCTGCCCAGGGAGTATAAAGTATACAAATAAAAGGACAGGTCAGTAAAATATACCATAAACTGAAGGAAGCCAATAGGGTAGTGCAGAAGGCTAAAGCCAACACAGCACTGAGGACTGCAGAAAAAGTCAAGGAAGGAAACAAGGCCTTCTTTCATTACATTGGAAAAAAGAGAAAAATGAAAGCATTGTCAGGTTGAAACAGGGTGAGGGAAGACAAAGACCAGGAAGGCAGAAATACTGAATGATTATGTCTGTTCAGTATTTACCATGGAAAAGGAAGAACTGTTGCCACAGGGAAAGGTTAACACTAGGCCATATGGGGGAACAAAATGTGTGTGGGTCCAGTTACCATGGATAGGGTGCTACGGAGACTCAAGGTATTGAAAGTAAATAATCCTCAGGGCTGGATGGTCTGCACCCCAGGGTGCTGAAGTAGATGGCACAGACACTGGCTGACTCCCTGACAGACCTCTTCAGTTGCTTCTTGGAGACTGAAGAGGTGCCGATGGCCTGCAGAACAGCACGCATGGTACCCCTGCACAAAAGTAATAGAAAAGAAGAACCAGGGAACAACAGACTGGTAAGTTTGACATTGATATAGTCAGCAAACTACTGGAAACCATAATAAAAGAAACACTGATGCAGTTCTTGGGAAGGGGGAATGGGCTACATGGTGATTAAACAAAAAACAAGGTACTGCGTCAACGTGTGAAGTGGAAAAACAAAAAGGTAATATTAAATACACTCTGAAAATCGAATTAACGTTTTAACCATAGGTGGTCTTCAGGAATTATCTAAAAAAGGAAAAAAGGCAAAGTTAAGATAATGGCACAGTTTTATGATAGGTCGACTAACAAGGTGGGTTTAAAACTGGTGAGGGGGGACTTGGTGGTGATAAACCTTGGAAACGAGGGAGTCACCAGTGAGGTACAACAGGGGTCGGTGTTAGGCCCAGTGCTCTTTATCATCTCCATTAGTGACCCTGAGGAAGCATCTGAGGGAAAAGTCTGTCTATCTGCAGATGACAGAAGGCTCTGTGGTAGAGGTGACACTGTAAATGTTATTTGTGCATTAAGGGAGGATCTGAAGAAGCTTGAGATGTGGTCAAAAATCCGGTAGCTGGGCTTCTGTGCCAAAAAGTGCAAGGTCATACATGTAGGAAGCAAGAATCCAGGAGCAGAATACTGATTTGGGGGTGATAGTTACTGGAACAGAGGAGGAAAGGGGCCTGGGTTAGTAATACCTACAGCCTCAAATCATCAGAACATTGTGATAAGACAGTAGGGAAGGCAAATTGGATGCTGAGATGTACTGGTAGAGGGTTCAGTAACAGAAAGAAGCAGGTCGTGTTACTCTGACCCTGGTGAGACTGCACCTGGAGTACTGTGTACAGTTCTGGAAGTCTTACCTAAAAAGGGACATCACCAAACTGGACACAGTGCAGAGGCAGGCGATCATAATAATCCAGGGGCTACAAGGGAGGACATAGCAAAGATTGGAGAGCCTCAGCATGTACTCAGTGGAGGACAGAAAAGAGGGAGTATGACCGAGATATCCAGATGTATACTGGGTTTTAACAAAGTGGACTGCAGAAGGCTGTTCACAAATAGTGACAATACAAATATGAGGGGTAGTAGTAAGAAGTGTATATGTGTGTGTGTGTGTGTGTGTGTGGGGTCAAAAAGGATATGAGGAATTATAACTTGACAGGTTTGTAGAGGGGTAGAACAAGCTACCTGAACCACTGGTTAATGCAAAAGCAAAGGTTAGCCAAGGGGTCGGGGTCGGGGGAGGTTCATCATCATCCCTTAGGGGGCATGTGCAGTCTCATGAGGTGGACTGGGTAGACCTTGAATACCTTCTGCTGGCAGTTTTCTATATCTTGCTGATGCAGGGCTATAAGTAAATCTAGTTGTTTTCCTTATTACTGTGTCTCAGCAGAGCTTCTACAAACATTCATGAATCCATGCCAATTTAAAAAAATAACTGGAAAATCAGTTTTAGGGAGTGAGAAAACATTTTGAACCATTCTTATTTTGTTAAAAACAAATACTGTTGTGCCAGCTTATAATTTTAGCTCTGTCACCTGACCCTGAGAAAGTTTCCCTCTGTGGGCCCCATTTCCCAGAGGCATTGCTTCACTGCTGTGCTCTTTGCATGTCTGCAGGAGTGGGAATAGAAAGATACAAGTCACATAAACATTCTCTACCTATTTCAAAAACAATACCATTGCTTTACTCATTAAAAAAAATGCCATTCCAAGCTGTGCTGTATGATACAATAAATTCAGAATTCTTCATGTTACTCTAATCAAGAGTTAATATTTACATATATTCTTTGCAAAAAAATGCATTAATGCACCAGTTAGGGTTCACTTTAATGCAACAAAAGTAAGGAAATGTGGCACTAGGGTTTCCATTCCTAACTCTCCCCAAAAAAAAAAAAAAAAAAAAAGCAAAGGAAAAAACATTAGGACATTGGGTTTCTGGAGTCTTGGCGAATCAGTGATGGGCTTTCCTTGGGGTTGTCAACCCTAGTGCTCACCCCTTCCCCGATCCTCTAGCCTCCTGTCTGAAGCACAAGGTACATTCCCAAGCCAGTGCCTCATAATGATACACTCTGCAAAGGTAAAAAGTACGTCTCGCCACATTTTGCCAATAAAATCTGTTGTAACTTGCTTCATGCAAGGCCCTGTGGGCCATGTGAATAAAAGAGATAACATCTGATCTTGTTTGCTCAGGGCAGGGGATGAGCATTAGGGGTGACAACCCCAAGGAAGACCCCACTACTGGTTGGCCAAGACTCTGGAGACCCAAGACCCTAATGTTTTATCCTTTTGACACTTGGGGAGTTGGGGTTGAAAACCCTAACTGGTGAATTAATGCAGTTTTTTGCAAATAATTCCTTTCTTTTTAAGATAGTGGAATCGCATCCTTATTCATGCAGGCCACTTTGGGACCTGCATGAACAGATAGAGGGCCCTGCGCCAGGGGAAGACTCCCATCTGCTTATGGAAGTGCGGGGCTCTGTGGGTCCTGCATGTATGTGCAGTGATAGATGTCAAGATTTCATTGGGCTGCTTGGTGGGATGCACAAGCACAGGGTCCGCAGGGCCTGCAATTCCATGTAGCCACAGATATATAGATGCAGTGCAGAGAGTCCATTTTTGTTTGCTTGCACGCATTGCAAGAAACATAGTGCTATCATCCGAGTTTTCGGAGGTGTGGCACCAGTCTTCCAATTCAGTCAGTGTGTTTGCAGGCGCAGCCGCAGTTCTCCAATGAACGCTGCAGCTGTCTATGACAGCAGTTGAAAATGCAGTGGCCGTACAGTTGAAAGGGAGAGCTGCGCTTCAGTGAGCAGTGATAAGATATCGTGTGCTCATGCGCGCTCACCCCCCACGCGCACTGTGTGATCGTGCCCCCCCCACACACACACACTTTATAGCCGACGGGGGTGCCCAATCCCCCGTCGACTGTGCTGCGCATCCCCCCCAACAGAGTTGCAGATGCCATGCTGGGAGCCCACCCCAGTGTGGCAACAGATCGTATGTCCGGGGGGTGCCCAATCCCCCATCGGCTCCACTGCCCCCCCAAAAGACTACAGGGTGCCACGCTGGGAGCCCACCCCAGCATGGCAACAGATCGTATGGCCAACGGGGGTGCCCAATCCCCCATTGGATCCACAGCCCCCCACAAACAGCCTTCCAGCTGCCACGCTTGGGAGCCCACCCCAGCGTGGCACAAGTTCCGGGTCGTCTAAGTTTAAAAAAAAAAAAACTGAAAGAAAAAAAACCTTCCCTTGCTCACTGTCCTGACCCAATCTCCCCCCACCTGCGCCCACCCTCTGCGCACCCTGCCTACCCACACCCCCTCCTCACCCCATACTTACCTCCGGAGTGCGGCGCGACGATCTTTGGTGGACCGGGAACATGTCTGCACTTTTCAAAGTTGACCGTGAACTGAGGAAATGGCGGTAATCTGTGTAATGTAATAAATAGGGTTTTTCAACTTTAGTGCATATCTCGGGCATTTTGGGGAATTTTTTCACCAAATTTTCAACATGGGGTTTTTGGGACCCCCACCTCATGAATTCTGTCACTGTCATGGCGTTAATCGGCCCGGAAAGGTGATTTCACGGTCAGTGCGTGGAACCATCTTTCGGGATTGATTTACGAAGACAGTGTCACAGTTCATGAGGTAGGCCCCCAAAAACCCTATGTTGGTAATTTGGTGAAAAAATTCCCAAAAATGACTGTTTTACGAGCATGCATTGCGCTGTTCCTATGCACGCTCGTAAGTTCGCGAATTTTCAATATGTTCACTCCAGATTTTCAACATTGCCATTGTACCATACCTCCTTATGAGCAGTACAGCTGTAATTTCTCACATCTGACCCAAAATGTGTTTCCGCGCATGTAGCGCACAATGGCGCAGTCGGTGTGTGAAATCAATGTTCAGGACAGATTAAGAAAATCACAGTGAGACTGTTCATGAGCAGAGGTGTTAAAATGGCTATGTTAAAAAATTTGGTGAAAAAATTCCCAAAAATTACTGTTACGAGCGACTATTGCGCAGTTTCCACGCACCCTCGTAACTTCATGGATATCTAATTTTTTAAGTCCAAATTTTCACCACTGGCATTTTTCCACACTTCCTTATGAACAGTACAGCTGTCATTTTTCACACCGTGGCAAAAATGTGTTTTCACACTTCCAGCCTAGAAATGCATGGTTGCTGTGGGAAATCACTGTTCAGGACAGATTAAGAAAATCACAATGACACTGTTCATGAGTGGAGGTTACAAAACCCCTGTGTTGACAATCTACTGTTTAAAAAAAAAAAAAAAAAAAAATCTGTCGATTGCATACGGGTGTCGGTTGCACATTTTCTACATGCTATTTCGTGGCTTCACCAGTTTTTTTTTTTTTAATATTATCACTGCAGAATTTCAACATTGCCATTTTTTGCAGCTCCCCATGAACAGTACAGCTGTCATTTTTCACATCCTGTTCAAAATGTGTTTTCGCACATGTGGTGCCAAATAGTGTAGTCGCTGTGTGAAATCAGCTTTCAGCTAACAAACTGATATTGCCACTGTTCATAAGGTAGGGGTCACAAAAAAAATGTTGAAAATTTGGAGTGAAAATGCCAACGAACGCCTGAGGCATTAGGGTTTCCGACCATAACACCCCAGCCTGTAGAGATTGAGAGGCATCAGTGGTGTGACTTGGGATTCTCGCCTGTAATGCTCATACCATTCCACACCCTGGAGGCAGTGAGAGGCATCGAGGTGTGCCTTGGACTCTTCGGTCCCAAAGTTCACCCCACTCTCTATACAGGACCATCTCACCCTATGTTCCTGATGGAATGGGGTGAGCATAAGACCAAAGACCCCAAGGCACACTGTGACACTTGTTAGTATCTGCAGGGTAGGGTGTGGTGAAATGGCGTGGCCGTTATGCCTGGCGACCCAAAGGCACACCCAAATGCGTGTCAGTCTTTGCAGGGTGGTGGTGGGGTTGGCTTCAGTTCAATACTTCACTGCCATTCTTATTATGCAGCTCTCTAACTCCTACACTACCAATGCCAATGCCAGCAAGCAAACATTCGGCATTGACAAATGCTTGTTTTTTAGCCAATGTACAAGGGTCCTCTGCTACCCACGGGTGCTGAGGTGCAGAGCCCTATGCCAAGAGAAGAGATGTATTCATGAATTCTTACCCTGGCTGGGGGGTGGTGTCACATAACAGCACCATCCCCCCAGTCTTGTCCTATTCAGCTTGCTCACTGAGCTCACCCCCAAACTCAGCTCACCAGCATGGGATCACAAAGCACTACCCACTGGGGTAAAGGCTGGCACTACATATGTTTCTTAATTATTATTCCTTTTTTTTTTTATTTTGACCCCAAATTTTCAAGATAGCCGTTTTGTGACCCCCCTTATAAACATGACAAGTGGCATTTATAGTATATTGGCCGAAACATCACTTCGCTCAACAAGTGTGAAAATGAGCATCATCTAAGATTTAAAAAATGACACCTGTCATGTTTATCAGGTGGTGTGTCTAGTGGGCCCCCCCCCCCATCACGATCCCCAATACCCGTTCCGTTCAAAGTAATAAGTACCCTGGTAGTCTAGTGGTCCCATCACCTGGCAGTGCCACCCCCATCCTGGTACAGAGCCAGCGACTAGCTCATCCCACCGCTTACCTCCACAGTCAGCCGCTGACTGACAGAGTTATGAATGAGCATATGCAGCAGCTCATTCACTAACTTCGAGCAGCGGTGCTTTCATGAGGTGATCGATGAAGCTGAGCCAGCCGCCGCTCCGTACCAGGATGGGGGAGCAGGGTGGTGGACACTGCCACACATGGGGGGGGGGATCACTTGACAACTGGGCGTGGGGGGTGCAGTGGTCCACTGGGCCACCAATGAAAATGTAAACCCATAATTACAGCACTAGAACGTACAAGGAAGCAATAATATAACTGACATGTGTTTGCGATCGGTGACCAGGAGTCAGGTTTGGGGGGGAACTAGACTACCAGGGATGTTGATTATTTATTCCAAATGTGTGTGATCAGGTGGGGGGGCAGTAGACTACTGGGGAAGGGAATGAAACCTCTAATATGTGTTGCAGGGATCGTGGTGGAGGGGGCAGTAGACTACCAGGGAAATGTGTTGCTTTATTTACTATGGGAGTCGGGAATCGTGATGGGGGCACTAGACCATACCTCTCAACTGTCCCACATTACGAGGAACTGTTCCTCATGTTATTTCGCAACAGCTCCCTGTTCCACATTGAGAGGACTTGTCCTACATTCAATTAGGATTTGGAGGCACAGATGTATAGTAAATGATGCAACAAATATATTATTGCCTTAACAACAGACTTTTTGGACATAATGGCAAACATTATAATCATGTTCTGAGTTTCTTATGTAAAGTTTGATTAAGTGTTCCACAGTTTGCCCATTTGTTCCACATTTTGAGAGCCAATGTATCACATTTAGGGGACATAAGGTTGAGAGGTATGCACTAGATTACCAGGGAAATGAACAGAATATATTACTACCGGAGTTGGGGATCGTGATGGGGGGGGCCACTGTACTACCAGGGACTGGGTAATGTGCTGTTGTTTGTGACGGGGGCCGGGAGGGGGTGCACTAGACTACCAGGCCACATTTGGACACAGGCAAGTATGGATGTGTTGCAAGATATCTGTACATAGTCATCTGTGCTCTCTGTGTCTGTGTGTGTGTGTGTGTGTGTGTGTGTGTGTGTGTGTAATGTCCTTTTAGCTATATATTTATGCACAGCTCTATTGTGCTTCACACAGTTACATTATGATGTGTGAGGCTGTGTCCCACCTTCTAGGGCGAGGTGTCCCTCACTGCCCCTTAACACGTCTGTGTCCCTCATTGCAATGTTGCATGGGCCAGTGACATGCACTGACTGTGCCTGCCAACACTCATTTCCTGCAGCATCCAGCCTCTGCTTCCTTTCCGACCAACAGGGGGTTGCTGTGTGCACATCCTAGCCTGTAGCTTCCAGCCTGTACTTCCATTCCAACCAAAAGTTGGAGATGTGTGCTCCATGCAGTAGCGCTGGGAAAAGTACATGGGAGTACATGCAAAGCAGGCCATAATGAGATGCAAATGTGACTGTTTGCCCACGGATTGCCTGAGTAGGCTCATTTGCATAGGATCTTTGAGTACAGCAAGCATTTGCCCCGAGCTAACATGTTTGCACCAGGCTAATGTGTTTAGCACTGTGCAATCGAATTAGCCCCGGGCAAACCTCTCAAAAGCATAGCACAGTTCTGCAGTGTGTGGCCTGCATTGTTTGCAGTTGTTGTGCAACACTTCATTGCTATCACACACATTGTCCAGCAACTTCAACTCTGCCTTACTCCACCTCTGTGTCTACTGAGCTGCTATTGCATTTTGCACTTCCCTGTTGCTATATTCAGAGCTGTCTTATTTCCCAGGCTATTTTAGCACTGCACTCCCAGCCCTGTTTGCACTGCTTCCTCTGCACGCTATATTCAGCAGGTTTAGCCCCGGGGTTATTCCATTGAATATAGCTTGCTAATGGTTCAGGGCTAATTTAGCATGTCGTGCAGTGCTAATTTAGCCCCGGGCTAAGTTTTGAATATCTGGCCCCAGGTGTGAAAACAGATTTTGGCCAGGATTTGAAAAACAGCCATCATGTTCATGACGTGGTTTGAAAAAATGGCTGTTTTGAAAATGTGGGGTCAAAATATTGAAAATTACCAAAGTTAAGAGCAAGCGTAGACAAATTTCAACATACACTCGTTACTTTGTAGTTTCTTAATATTTTGACCCCAAATTTTCAGCATAGTCTTCTTATGACCCCACCTCATGAACCCAGTAGGCAAAAATGTTCAAATCCTGCCAAAAGGCGATTTCACACAGTGACTTCGAAATCACCTTTCAGAAAGATTTGAAAACTTCCACTGCCCTTGTTCATGAGGTGGGGTCCCAGAAAGGCCATGTTGGAAATTTGGTGTAGAAATGTTAAGAACTGACAAAGTTCATTCATGACATGGATGTGCAAACCCCATTGAAATACATTAAACCAGACTGACTTTATTTTCTCATGTCGCAATCATCAGTTCCAGCAACAAGATGTATTTTCAGTCGGAGAGTGGATCTACGGTATTGGACATGTTCAGTTGAGTGAGGGTATGGGATGATGGGTGCTGAGTAGGAGGATCGGGGTGAGGTGGGTCAGATCATCTATGGAACTTTTTTTTTTCCTTTCAGTTTCAGCACAACAGAAAAGATAAATTGGGAATGGTTTTCTGGGAGACTTAAACTGATGCTGGGGATTGGGCACCCCAATATTGGGATGATCTTCAGTGGCACTGAGGTTGACCAACCCAATACCACCAAATGTATATTGGGAAAGGTGGGTGGGAGACCTGGAGAGGAGGGGTGTAAAGAGAAGCGATACTAGGTGTGGGCACCCCAGTCTACTTCTTAAATACGTGAAGTGAAAGAAACCTTGGAAAGGGAGGGGGCAACTTGGAGGGGAAAGTGAAGAAGGAGGCAGTACCAGAGATGGGCACCCTGGTCAGCTTAGGTAATACAATAATACTGTAGAACAGGTAATTGTTACATCTGAAACATAAAATCTGATGGTAGATAAGAGCCTGATGGCCCACCTAGTCTGCCCTTTTTTCCATATCTGTAGTGTCGCTGTAGGCCCTACTCGGTCTCCGGTCTCTTCTCCCCCCCCCCCACTGCTAAGATCCCTCTGTGTCTATCCCATGCATTCTTGAACCCTGCCACAATTTCTGCCCCCGCCACCTCCACTGGTAAGCTGTTCCATGCTTCCACCACTCTCTCCATGAATAAGTACTTCCTCACATGTCCTCTGAGTCTCCTCCCTTCTGACTTCATAGCATGACCCCTTGTCCTTGAGCATCTTTTTCTGTGGAAAATGCTTCCCTCCTGTACCTTGTTTTTGCCTGTGAGGTACTTGAATGTCTCTATCATATCCCTCCTTTTCTCCACTCCAGAAAGTACATGTTAAGTTCCTTGAGTCTTGCCCCATAGGGCTTTTGATGCAGGCCATGTACCATTTTGGTTGCCCTCCTTTGTACTGCCTCCACCATCTCTACATCTTTAGGGAGATGGGGCCTCCAGAACTCTACACAGTACTCGAGGTACGGCCTAATCAGTGATCTGTATAGGGGTGTTATTACCTCCCTCCTTCTGCTAGTGATTTCACTTCCTATGCAACCCAGCATCCTTCCAGTCTTTCCCAGTGCTTCACTACCTTCAGGTCATCAGAAATGATCAACCCCAGGTCCCTGCTTAATTTCGCACTAGTGTCACTTTAAGCATGTTTGCACCGTCATAACTTCCCAGTGCGGGGCAGGCAGACAGTTAACAGCTTTAGAATGACAGCTGTAATTTGTAACTACAGTGAGCTTTGACTGACAGCACTACCTCACTTAGATCACTAATCTCCTTAATCTTTTACATTACAAAAAACGGTCCTTTTTGCCCCAGTCGCACCTCATTCTCTGACTGTCAACAGCAGTTTAGTGGTTTACAGTTTTTGTAGTCTGTGCCTGTTTCTCCATGTGATGTCTCTCATTTCATGACATCGGAGGGTAAGCCTGTAAAGAAAGAGTGTGACGTCATCCCGCTTGATGAAATTATGGTTGATGCACTCTGTGAGTAGGCTGATGTTTCTCTAAGAACTAGTACTGTTCTTTTCTTCTTTGTTTTAGGAAGCTGTGCCTTCATTCACGTATTTGGGACTGTCTAGTACAGTATGCCCTGCAAGCCCATTGGTCCACACTGGGGACCAGTGGGTTACAGCTCATACTGTACCTGTCATCGGTGGGCAGCTGGGTAGTATGTGGGTGGGTTGCAACTGCCCGCCGATGATGGGGAGCAGGGTGGGCAAGGGGTTTGGTGTGGGTGGGAGGGTGGGGATGCCCCTGGATCGCCAGGGCAGTTATTTACAGAGGATTACTGTGATTGTGGCAGGGCAGGGGATCCACTAAACCACCAGGGACGGTCATTTTTACATATATTGGGGAATTGGGTGGGAGAGGATGCCACTAGACCACCAAGGTTATGTGGGTGCTTGGTGACAGTGTTCTGGGTGGGTGGGAGGCCACCCATGGCTGACGGCTGCTCTGTTGCACCATGCAATACAGCAGCCCACCTGTGGGTGGCCAGAATTTGTTCACACTCTTCATGGGCTCAACTTTGAGCCCCCCATGCGGCCCAATGCAGGGGATAAATATCGGGATGTGTCGCATATGCATGGGCACACCCCCTGCATCTGTGCCGCATACGATTACATTGCGCCACAGCGCATTGGGATTTCGTGCGCAGGGCAGCCTTCTCAATATCCCACCGGAGTACAATGTGGGGTTGCGCTGGTGCATCTCTGTTGCGCCAGGTGCAACCCCTTTGACTGTCCTGGCCCTTGTGTTTATCTGTGAGTCTTTGCAGTCCAGAGTTATTCCTATGTAAATCACCTTGTAATTAAGGGCTGGTGGCAGCCATATGTTTTGGGCTCCTGACAGGAAATTATGTCACCGAGGGTCTAGGTCCTCCTTTGACTGTATTTAATCCAACAGGTTAAATAGGAAATCAGCTGTTTTATTAAGTGTGTTTTAAGGTGTTATTACAACACTTTCTACATCTATAATAATTGTTCTGTGTGTGCGTTGAAACTAGTGAGTTAACACCTTTACATTTCAAACTGTTAGTAAAAATAATCCATCTTCAGGTTTGCTTTAATCTCTAGGCTATACTGCCAGCTGATCATCAAAAACTATACATCTCAAGGCTGGCTCTGCGGTGCCAACAGGTATTGGTGCCCCATATCAGGATTTCTAAACCATGGCTATTTTCATGTCAGTACAGATTTCTGGGACTGCCACAGCACCAACTTCTGTCTTTTTCTGTTCCCTCCCTTGCAACCTTTCCTCTTACAATTTCAGGTGTGAACTCAGGTTTACAAGATGCAAATGTGGCTATGTACCTACTGGCCTGGTGTCATGAGGCCAGCCTTGAAATGTGTAGCTTTTGATTATTAGCTGGCAGTACAACTGTGAACAAGCTTTGTTCATCCAGCAGAATGGGTTTCAGGCATGTGTTAAGATTCTGAAAATATTATACTCCTTCTATCCAGATTTGACTTGAAAAGCAAAAATAGGACACGATTACTTGTTTATTAATTGCAAAATCACATAGATGGACAACATTGTTAAAACATGCATAACCTGAAATGCATTATTAAAATATAGAATAATATATGGGTGGGTGTGTGTAACCAGAATTTTACACATACTCGAGGTGTGGGACACAACATAAAGCCCGAGGGGTTTATAAAAGCATCGCACTCAGAGTGTGTGTGTAAAATTCTGGTTTTTGCACATACACACATTATTTTATTTAGTGATATTCTGGAGATTTTTTTTTCCCTTTCAGCACAGTTCAGTTAGTGCAGCACTTTTGTCAGAGATACACATGCACACACTGCCTGTCTCTCCCATTTGTTTTTTTTTCATTACAGCGGTAATGACATTCTGAAAAGTCATGGTCCATCAGCATTGCTGCATAGTGTAAGATGCGCTTGAAGGGTATGAGCGGCAGGATCAACCAGATTTTTTTTTTTTTTTCATTTTCAAGGCAGGATCAACTAGATATTTAAAAATATTTAAAATCGTACTCGTCTTAACAGTGTGTGACAAAGCTTGAGTGCTGGTACCGGTGCTCAGTAATGGAGCCGCCATGTTGGGCAAGATGTTCAGCCAGCCCACAGTGAAACTATGCACCAATTCGCTTTCTGTGGTGATGCTTGATTGACAGGTGTTTACAGCCTCCTGGTTGTAACCACAAATATCAAAAAGGAGGTTGTTACTGGGGAAAAGTGTCTTTATCTGTAGGTTAAAAAAAAAAATCACCATTAATGAAAGATTATTTTACTTTTTTTGTTGAAGTTAAAAGTATAACAGTTTCTTATTGGAATACGTTGGATGGAATGGGATTTTCTACTTTAACAATGCCATAATTCTATTGGATTGTTAGGAGGCAGTATAGCGCAGTGGTTACGGGCACTGAGCTACAAGTCTGGAGACCTGGGTTTTAATCCCACAGCCCCGACGTTGTATACTCTGTGACTCTGAGCAAGTCACTTAACTTCCTTGTGTTCGCAGGTCACACCTGGAAACAAGCTTCAGCTTAGTGTGCCTTTCCTGGTTAAACAATTTCCCCTTTCCCTTATTTTTACTAACAGTTTGACATGTAAAGGTAGTAACTCACTAGTTTCATTGCTCATACAAAACAAATATTGTTGATGTAGAAAGTGTTGTAATTACAAAATCCCATTCTATCCAAGTATTTCAGTAAGAATAGTTATACTTTTAATTTCATCAAAAGAAGTAAAATACTCTTTTAATAATGCATTTCAGATTATGCATGTTTTAACAATGTCCATCTATAGTAATTGTGTCCTATTATTTTACTTTTCAAGTCAAATCTGGATAGAAAGAGCATATCCTCAGAATCAAAACACATGTTCAGATTGTTTTTACTGTCTTTGTCCATGAAAGGCACACTGAGCAACAACTTGTTCCCAGGTATATTGTGGGAGCACAGGGAGGCCATGATGCCAGGCCAGTGGGTACATAGCCACATTTGCATCTTGTAGACCAGTGTTCACACACAAAATTGTAAGAGAGGGAATGGAAAAAGACAGAAGGTGGTAGTGTGGCAGCCCCAGAAATTTGTACGGACATGTTAAGCTGGCAGTACTGTATATCCTAGAGGTTAAAGCAACCCTGAAGATGGATTATTTTTACTAACAGTTTGAAATGTAAAGGTGATCACTCACTAGTTTCAATGCACATACAAAACTATTATTACAGATGTAGAAAGTATTTTAATAACACCTTCAAACACACTTAATAAAAACAATTGAGTTCTTATTTAACCTGTTGAATTAAATACAGTCAAAGGAGGATCTAGACCCTCAGTGACATAATTTCCTGTCAGGAGACCAAAACATATGGCTGCCACCAGCCCTTAATTACAGAGTGATTTACATATAAATAACTCTGGACTGCTAAAACTCACAGACAAACACAATGGCTCAATCATATTAGCTTTTTATGGGCTTTCAGATATTAAGAAATCCTGTTGATGACAGTTCCCCTTTACGCTGGCAGCAGCACTCCAGCTGTGACTTCACAAGGCAAGAAAATCCCACTGTTCTCATACACAGACTACAGGTGAATGGCTTCTTCCAGTAAGCTGGGCACCCTTGATTTTGGGGTGCCCAGATAAGGTTTTTGTGGACATTATTGTAAAAAACAAGCACCAGAATTTAGCTAAACGGGTCTTGCTTACCTAAGTTCATGTGTTTGTTTTTTCACAAATCATCATTTTTATGTATTCACATTTTACAGTTGAAAAAAAGATGGCGCCCATCACAAACTGAAGAAAAAAAAAATTTTGTTCATGAGAACCATTTTTGGTTTGTGATGCCTAACTGATGGAACCAAAAATGCTCTCATGAACTGAAAATTTTCAGTTCGTATCAGTTATCCAAAAACTCTACTGAGCATGCTTGAAAAAAAACTTAGTCTTTATAACATTGGAACTGTTTAATATTTTTTTATGAAACCTTCGAAAGGTACTACCTCAGCACTGACTGCTTCTACCCTGAATGTTTTGTGGAAAAATTCTGTACCATTTTAACTACATAATAGCAGGAAACAAAAAGTGTGCATTAAGGTAGCAGAAAATTGATCATTTTACAAAACAAGAAATATCCAGGTCTCGGAAACCACAGGTGCTATCATGAAACCTTCCATGGCATGCTGAACATGCATAGAAATTTATGGGCTAGTTTGTTAAATGCCACCAATGTTATTAAGGTGAAATGTTATGGCTTTAATATTGAGCTTTCCACTCAACCCTAACTATACAGGTGCTAGCATGCCCCATATTATATGTCATATAGGGGCACAGTATTGCCTGTATAGTTAGTGTTGAGTAGGCTGTTTAATGTTAAACCCCAGTTTTTGCACCTTAATATCTTCAGTGTCATTTGATGTAATAGCCCCAGATTTGGCATGCATGGTCAGGCTGTCAGAGTCTCAAGACTTGAAAAGTTCTGTGATGGCATCTTATTTGGTATTTGAGAGATGGAGTACAAAAAAACGAGGGAAAAACCCACATTTGGTTTCCCTGTACTTAACATTGCGTATTTTTTGCTCTCATCTACAGCTTAGATGGTGCAGAATGTTTCCATGAAATTTTCAGGATTGAAGGGGCTTTTGCCATGAGTTTGCTTTTCAAAGATTTCATGAAGAAATATGTTATGGTTCCAGAGTTACGGATTTTTTGATATCCATTCGAGAAGTGCGAATGGTAAATGAAACAAAACTTGTCATGCTTATTTTCATGTCTTACTTGTGTGGGAAAAAAAAAGTACCAATTGTGACAGGTGCCATTTTTTTTTTTTTTTTACTCAAACATTGAAAATGCATAAAAATGATATCTTTGGAAAAAAAAATACCCATGGGATAAAGGACCCATTTAACTAGATTCTGTTTGTTTTTAAATCAGTGGCCAGAAAAGGTTTTTCTGGGCGCCCCAAAATCCAGGGTGCCCAGCTTAGTGAGAATGGCTGTTGATCCATGTTCTCTGTACGACAACAGTGGGACTTTCTTGAATGCTTAAGCCATAGCTGGAGTCATGCTTCTGGCTTCAGCTGAATCAGTGAGACACCCATCCCCTGTCTGATCTGTCTGTCTGTGATTGTTCCTCTGAAAATGATTCAACACAGGACCTCCTTGGGATCTCACCGCTGCCCTGATGAACTCTACCATAGATGACCCTGGGTCTGGGTGAGAACCCTGCCAGCAGGACTACGCATGTTTCTCCTGAGCCCTCATTATAGATGATGAGAGCCCCAAGCTCTACCAAAAAGGTATGTACCTGAGACAGTAGTCGCTGATCATGTCGTCTTCTACACCATCGATAATACTGCAGTCACTTTGGGAAATCAGTGTTTGGGACACATTAAGATTGAGTGAGAGAGGGGGAGTGACCGAGCTCAACTGACCTCTGTCAGGACTGCTGTGGATTTCGTTGTGGGCAGAAAAAGGCACCAACGCAGGCAGGAGCCTAGTATAAAAGGGCAGTCTGCAGTGCCAGGAGAAACAATGAGCGAGTGAGGGAAGGGGAGCAAGCTACCTCAGCGGAGCTCTGTCAGGACTGCTGCAAATTTCTTTGTGGGTAGAAAAAGGTGTCACTGCAGGCAGGGGCCCAGTACAAAAGGGCAACCTGCAGCAGCGGGAGAATCAGAATGAGCAAGTGTGAGAGGTGGAGTGAGCAAGTTCAGCTGAGCTCTAGCGGGACTGCTGTGTGGCCAGAAAAGGGCGCCAATGCATCACTCTAGGAAATCAGTGTTCAGGACACATTAAAAAAAATCACAGTGACACTGTTCATGAGCAGAGGTCCTAAAATACCTATGTTGAAAATTTTGTGATGAAAGTCCATACAATGACTGTGTTACGAGCGTGCATTGCGCAGTTTCCAAGCACCCTTGTAACTTCACAAATTAGTAATATTTTCATGCCAGATTTTCAACACAGGCATTTTTTCATACCTCCTTATGAACAGTGCAACTGTAATTTTTCACATCCTGGCTGAAATAAGTTTTCGCACTTCCACCGCACAATAGCGCATTTGCTTTGGGAAATCAGTGTTTGGGACACATTAAGATTGAGTGAGAGAGGGGGAGTGACCGAGCTCTGCTGAGCTCTTTTGGGACAGCTGTGGGTTTCATTGTGGGCAGAAAAAGGCGCCAATGCAGGCAGGTGCCCAGTACAAAAGGGCAGCCTGCAGCACCAGGAGAAACAATGAGTGAGTGAGGGAGGGGGAGTGAGCGATCTCAACAGCGCTCTGTCAGGACTGCTGCAGATTTCTTTGTGGGCAGATAAAGGCATCAATGCAGGCAGGGGTCCAGTACAAAAGGGCAGCCTGCAGCGGCGGGAGAAACAGAATGAACAAGTGAGAGAGAGGGAGTGAGTGAATGAGCTCAACGGAACTCTCTCAGGACTGCTACGGATTTCTTTGTGGCCATAAAAGGGTGCCAATGCAGGCAGCAGCCCAGTACAAAAAGGCAGCCTGCAGCGCCAGGAGAAACGGAATGAGTGAGTGAGAGGGGGAGTGAGTGAGGTCAGCGGAGCTCTGTCGGGAATGCTGTGGATTTCTTTGTGGGCAGAAAAAGGCACCAACACAGGCCAGAGCCCAGTACAAAAGGGCAGCCTGCAGCGCTTGGAGACGCAGAATGAGCAATTGAGAGAGGGGGAGTGTGCGACTGCAACGGAGCTCTATTGGGACAGCTGTGAACATCTTTGTGGGCAGCAAACACCGCCACACAGGCAGGAGCCCAGTACAAAAGGGCAGCCTGCAGCGCCAGGGTAAACAGAAGGACCAAGTGACAAAGGAGGAGTGAGCGAGCTCAACGGAGCTCTGCCAGGACTGCTGCAGATTTCTTTGTGGGCAAAAATAGGTACCAACGCAGGCAGGAGCCCAGTACAAAAGGGAAGCCTGCAGCATTGGGAGAAATAGAATGAGCAAGTGAGAGAGGGGGACTGAGCGAGCTCAATGGAACTCTGCCTGGACTTTAGAGTTGCACACCCTCCCGCCCAGGGTCCTCTGTGGTCCTATATTACAGTAGGATCTCTGGAGTGGACACAAAGCAATGATTGGATATTTTTAGGATTGCTGTAATAATACAGATTTAGTTGTTCTGTTCATTTCTCTAACTGACCTAAGTACTGAACTATGCTGTTATGATTACTTTAATAATGCAATGGATGTCTTTGGGGGGGGGTTCATAGTTCTTAATTCTTAGGCATGGTACTTTCACTTCCAAATACCTAAACTGCACATATAAGCAAACAACATTCAGCATTGATAAATGCTTGTTTCAATCCTGGTCAAGCCATGTTTTCACACTTCTGGTGCAAAATGATGTTTCAGCCAATATACTATAAATGCTACATGTTATGTTAATAAGAGGAGTCATAAATTGACTATCTTGAAAGTCTGGGGTCAAAATAAAAAAAATATTCATTTATTTTTTTCAACGTTGATAAAAGGGAAAGGCACACTGAGCCAAGGCTCATTTCCAGGTGTGGCCTGGGGAAGAGGTTGTAGGGAGACCAGTTACAAATACAATTCAGAGTCAGCATAGCAAATACAGGAATAAAAGGTGTATACAGAAGCAGCGGTATCATAAAATGGCATAACATTATACAGCAATTGTATAAAGCAGTAAGCAATCAAGTGGGAGGCAAAGTGCCCAGTGCATGTTGGGGTTGGGGTAATAGGTTGAAGGGCAGCTACCAGGGAACAGACCAGGTGAGGTGAGGGCCAAGGGAGAGGACATTGGGTTAAGGAGGGGGTAAGCAGGAACAGGTAGCTATGGGAAGTTGCCTTAGGTGGGGAGGGAAAGCTGGGAGAGGAGGGGTGAGGTGGAGGGAGGAGGGGGAGGTGATAGGAGAAGTCTGCTTGGGCAGCAGAAGAGTGAGGATGGAGAAGGTGTGGGAGTCCCTGTAGCAAAGCAAGTAGGAAGAGCAGGGTGCTGGGGATAGCAAGGAAGATGGATAAGAGGGGAGGGACCCAAACTAGTATTTGGCAACAAAGGCAGTGCAGTGGGTTTGGTGACAACAGACGAGACAACGGGGAAGATGGAGAGGGAAGAGTAGAGGGGGCAATGATGGTTACAGAGAGGAGAGTTGATGGTGAAGCAGCAGAAGACATTGAACAGGGTATCCAGTCTGGCAAGGGAGGAGGAGGGTGTGATGCCATAGACTATATCTGCATAAGCATAGACTAAGAGAATCATTTTGGTTACAAATTCCTTATGGACATGGAGGGAGAGGAAGTCTTTGTTGTGAAAAAGGGCACCTAGTTTGGGATGGAGTTTGGCATCTATGTGGATGGAGAAATCAAGCTTGCTGTTGAGCCAAATGCCTAGACACTTGAATGCAGGGACTACTTCCAGCGGGGTGCCATCTAGAGTGGTGAAAGGTGGGGGGTGAGAAACTGGCCATTTTCTGGGTGGTGCTGAAGATCTTCAAGACAATCTTTTGCAGCAGGTCATAAACATGGGATGTCAGCCACAGGCATCATTTCCTCTGGATGACTTTTCAGCAGTCGACCATGGGACCTCCCCCTAACGTTACCACATGGTGTCAGTCTGGCATGTATAAAAGGGGGAGGCCTCAGCTATTCCTCTGATCTTTTCAACTGCAACCTACGTGTAACAAGTCCACCTTCAGAGCTCTGCTCACCAGTCATTGAAGAATTCTACCGACCAAACATTTATTCTAAATGGGTTCATCTACTGATGTCTTCAGATCTCTTATTCCAAAACTGTTTCTGTGATACATGAATCACTACAGAGGACCTCCAGGACATCTGTTTGGTGCCTTAGCCCTGTAAGGCATCTGGGATTGTACCTCTGAAAACTATTCAACGCAGGACCTCCTCGGGGTCTCACCACAGTCCCAGTGAACGCTCCTTATAGATGACCCTGGGTCTGGGTGAGAACCCTGCCAACAGGACTTTGCATGTTTCTCCCGAGCCCTCATTATAGATGATGAGAGCCCCAAGCTCTACCAAAAAGGTATGTACCTGAGACAGTAGCCACTGATCATGTCGTCTTCTACACCATCAATGACTGCTGGCTCCTCTCTTACCTCTGTCGACAGCTCATCTGCTGATGGAGAGTTCAGGGGTTCTCCGGCGGCTTCCATCACTCCATCCCCCTTCTCAGACTGCCGTCGTCCATCAACAGTGGCTTCTGGCTCATCGACGGTTCTCTTGTCGATGACTGGCCTGGTCTCTGAGAGCTCCCTGTTGCCTACCCTATCAATGACGTTGGGGTCATACAGTGGTACCCACGCTAATGTCTGCTGCATTACCACACACCATGAGTAATTGTGCAGTAGCACTATACCTGTTCTTCAATGGGTTGCGCATTTGCACACTGGGTAGTGCATTTGCATGGTGGCGATATACTCTGCTACCGCTATACTTCTGGCCTGTTGACGATCCTCTCGTTAACATCCGGTCAAGTTTCTCAGAGCTCAATGTTGACTCCCTCGTTATTGAGGCAAAGGTCAGGAAGCATAGGAAAATCATGAGCAGTTTCAAAATTCACAAATAGCGGTTTATTAACAACAAAATTAAAAATTGTTCAGTATAACTATTTACAATGTAAGTACAAACATAGAAAGCATAGCCCTCCTGAGTTTTTCTTCTCAATTTTCAATCTCAGTCTCTGTCTCTCCCTCTTGCAAAACACTGCAGCTCTTTTTATAACAAGTCTTTGAAGGGTGCTCGTTAAGAGAACATTCTGCTTCTCACACAGTATTCTCCGTTTCAGTAGCTGCAGCAAAAAGAACATTGTGACCCAGAACTGACCTCTTGTTGACAGCTCTGGAAATATTTTTCAAACAGGCATCTCAGGTTAACCCCTTGAATTCCAGCTTTTACAATCATTTCAGCAGTATAACTACATGCAGTTTTAAACAAAGGGATCCCAGTATCGGTGATATTTCTACATAAAGATTCACTTATTTTTATACTTGCAGATATGCAAGGGGGAAGAAAAGACAAACGGCAAGTCAAGGTAGAGAGATGGAGAGAGACAGAAAATTGTGAAACTGTCAGAGTGATCAGTTCCTATGTCTCACAAAAAAATTTGGTTGTGCAACCAGACAGAGAAGAGAGAGAAAATGAGAGGATAGAACATACCCTTGCGTTTAAACTCTTTCTGCATAACAAATGGGGCAGAGACTTTTTTTAACCCTGTCACACTCATCGACCAGGCAACTCAAGTCTTTGCAAGGTAGAGGTATAATTGTTATTCAGCATCACTGTATACTCACCCCCTCATAGGGATCTGTCAGGTTGGCACCACTGCCTTCCTCTATTCCTTCAGTGGTTCCCATTCACTCTGTCCATGCTGTTCCCACTGCATTCGCAGGGCAGCTGGCCATGGTTGATGTCCAGGCTCTAGTGCACACTAATCTGGACCTTTCTGAAGTCCACCCCTCACCATAACTGGTGGGGCGGAGGTCCCTGCCTCTGCTCCCTCTGGGCTTTCTTTGACCTCAAGGATGGCCTGCTCTTCCCCTGTTTTTCCCTGGTTTACATCTGAGGGATAGGGACTTAGTGGATCCCTTCTAAGGGTAAGGGCTCTTTCTGACCCGGAGGGGACATCGACCTGGATCAAGACCCTGAGTCTCCTCAGTCCTCATCTGACACATCTTCCATATAGGATGAGCCAGCCCCTGATGTGGTAGGTCTGCTAGACCTCAACAACCCCTGGATAATGACCCCAAGAAATTGGTTGTCATGGGGATGGGAATTTCTGCACTTCTTGAGTACATGGGTCACGTACTTAAGGCCTCTCAAGCCTCAGTCCGGACCCATCCTGCTGGTTCTCCTCAGGAAGACCTCGGGGGGGAAGTTGTGTACTACAGTGCCACCTGCTTTAGGCCACATATGACGCCGTCAATACATTCGCTAAGGCTTCCTCTGCTGGTGTTTGTCTCAGACGCCACGCAAAATGGCTAAGAGTTCCAGGTTTCTCACAGGATGTACAACATTCTCTCCTTAACACACCATTTAAGGATGATGGACTCTTTGGGCCACAGTCCCGAGACTATTTTAAGATCTTACAAGACTCAGGTCATACCCTACGGTCAGTCCATTCTTATAATAGACACAAGTGACACCCTAAAGGGGGTCCTTTAAAGAGGCCAGCCTCATAGATCTAGACCTAATATTCGGTGGCAGCCCACTTCTAAGTGTAAAGCTCTGTTAACGCAGTCCAGTCCTAGAAATGCTACAAACACATTCCATTATGTCCCTGCTGCCCCCCAGTACAGTCAGCCTTTGGAGTGATAGCTTTTCTCTGATCAAGGGACCAGAGACCCCTAAAGTCTCAAGACCATCAGGGGCAAGTTTTCCCTGCCACTTCCAGGGTGGTAGAGGATTACTTCAGATCTATGAATACTCCACTCTCTTTAACCCCGGTTCAAGCATTGGTCTTACAAGATGAAACAACATGCTCTGCTCAAAACACATGCCATCGAACCAGTTCCCCTCCATTGGAAGGGTGCAGGATTTTATTCCCATTTCTTCCTGGTTCCCTAATGCACAGGGGACTGGTGCCCCATTTTGAATCTCAGGGGTCTCGACCTCTATATCAAATACCAAAAGTTCAGGATGGGGTCTCTTTTGACACTTCTTCCCTTACTGAACACAGGAGATTGGCTGGCTCTGCTAAACCCTTGATATGATGGATGCGTACCTCCATATCCAGATGCACCCTGCTCACAGATGGTTTCTCCATTTTTGTTCCAGGGTCATCATTACCACTTTGGAGCCCTACCATTTGGCCTTTCCTCAGCTCTTAGGGTGTTCACAAAATGCCTAGCAGCGGTCGCAGTGGCCCTCCGCAGGGAAGGCCTCTATGTCTTCCCTTACCGGAATAACTGGCTCCTGACAGCGTCTTCTCACCAAAGGCTGCTGTCCACACTTTCTCGAACCCTTCAGTTGTTCAACTGGGTGGGGATAGCTGTAAACAATCCCTAATCCAAGATGGACCCCTCACAATGCCTCCTCTACAACAGTGCCATATTGGACACCTCATTGAGCCTGGCGTTTCTGCTTAAGGCATGGTCGAATGCTCTGATTGCTTTGGTGCACAGACTAGAGTCCAGCAGAATTGTCACAGCATGAGACTACCTGCACCTCCTCAGTCATTTGGCAGCCACAATTCCAACTGTCCCATTTGCCAGGCTGAATATGAGGGTCCTTCAGTGGTCCCTAAGAATCCAGTGGGACCAGCGGGAGGACAATTTTGATGCCCCAGTCCTGATATCTTCCCTGACACTTCAAGTTCTACAGTGGTTGAGGTCTACAGACCACTTGATGCGAGGCATGCCATTTCATTCTCCTGTCCCATGTCTCATTTTGACCACAGATGTCTCCTTGACCAGGTGGGGAGCTCATCTCCTGCATGTCTGATCCCAAGGATCCTGAATGCCTGTAGAGACCAGTCTCCACATCAATGTCTTGGAGATGAGGGCAGTCCTCTGCACCTCACAGGTTTTCAAGACTCTCCTTCCCCCAGGTTGCCTTCAGGTGCAATCAGATGATTCTATGGTAGTTCACTATATAAACAAGCATGGAGGCACCCATTCATGCCCTCTCTGCAGAGAATTGATGGGGGTTTGGTACTGGGCGTCCATCTTTTGGTGGTCCACTTCCCCAGAGTGTCCTACACCCTGGCAGATGCCCTAAGCAGATCCACTGCCCTGGCCACCCAGAGTTGGACCCTTTTGCCTCACTGCATGATGCAAAACTGTCTCTTTTCTGGTCTCTTGAGGTCCTGGAACTGTGTGGCAGGATGCGTTCTCTCTTTCCTGGACAGGAAGATTTCTTTACACCTTCCTGCCCTTTCCTCTCATTCAGAGAGTACTACTCAAACTGGTCCGGGACACGGTGTCTATGATTCTCATAGCACCATTTGGGCCATGACCAATTTAGTTTCCACTGATTCCACAGCTCTCAGAACCAGATCCCTTCCTCTGCTGATTTGCCAGGCTCTGTTGTCCCTGGTGCAAGGTTCCTTTCTACACCCAAAACTTCACTCCCTACACCTACACACCTGACTCCTGAGGACATAGTCCTCGCACGCTTCAAGGTGTCCCCATAGGTGTTGGAAGTCCCAAGGGCTGTGCTAGGAAGCCATCTATGCAGTCTTCCTAATCTATAAAGAGGAAACGCTTCTCCATTTGGGTATCTACACAGGACTTGGATCCTTATGAGTGTTCCCCTCAGAGCATCTTAGACTATTTGCTCTGGTTGTCTGAGGATGAAATGACGTATTCCTCTGTGACAGTCCACCTTTCAGCCATTGCTGCAATTTATTTACCTGTGAGCAACAAACCATTGTCCCAGTTACCTTTGATTTGAACCTCTTTAAAAGGTATTCTGCACATTCATCCCCTAAACCAGGATCCAGTCCAGGGGTGGGATTTCAATTTTGTGGTTGAAAAATTGACTATGCGTCATATTGAGCCCGCTGACTCCAGTGAACCCCGTTATCTTTCTTGGAAAACTATACTTTTAGTTGCCATTACATCGAGCAGACGTATCTCAGATTTACAGGCACTAATGGGCTAACTTACCTACCTGCAATTCCATAACAATAGGGTGTCTTTATGCAAAAATCTGTCGTTTTTGCCAAAGGTTGTTTCTGATTTTACTTAACATCAGGCTATCCTACTTACCAGTGTACTATGTGGGGCATATGAATCCAGGGGAATCCCTGCTTCATACTCTCGATGTGCATAGAACATTGAGATATTATCTGCTCCACACTCCACAGCTGTGACAAACTGAGCAACATTTCATTTCTTTCACCCCTGAAAACCAGGGCATTCAGGTTTCATGGTAGTGCTTGTCCACATGGTTGGCCAACTGCATTTCATTTATCTATACAAAATATGAAAAATCTCTCACAAGGGTTGTGAAACCCCATTCAGCCAGAGGCATGGTTGCCTCTATGGCGTGTTTCCATGGCGTCTCTGTCTTAGAAATTTGTGATGCTGCCATGTACTCTACTATACATGCATTTACAATACAGTACAGTCTAGACATCTCTTCCAAGAAGCGGACTAATTCTGGATGGGCCATTCTACAAGGCCTCCTGCACTAAGTCCTAATGGTTTGCTTCCGCCTTCCCTAGGTATAACTGCTTGGGAATCTTCCCATGTGTTATGACCTACTGCAAGAGATTGCCTTGAAGAAGATATTACAGTTGTGTAAGAACTTATCGTAACAGTAGATCTTTGTGAGTATTACTTGCAGCCGGTCATGCAGCCCCATCCACCATCTCCCTTGCTGTTACTTCAGAGGGGTTCCTTGCTCCTGTCCTTTCATGACTCCATGAGCTGCTGCCTTATTTCCCTCTTTGGTTCCCATTGGAGGCCTGAGAAATGTTTTCTCATTTGGTCACTATGATGGAAAAATGCTGAGGAGTAGCTGAGACATCCCCCTTTTATACGTGCCAGACTGATATCACATGTTAATGTTAGGAGGAGGTCACAAGGTCGACTGCTGAGATGTCGTCTGGAGGAAATTACACCTGTGGCTGAAATCCCATGTGTTATGACCTGCTGCAAGAGATGCTCTCAAAAATCTACTGTTACGGTAAGTTCTTACGGAACTGTACTTTCATTGTCACTGTCTTTTTGGCATTGCCCTTGAGCTGGTTTTCATGGAACCAACATAGGACACTATGGAAATCCTGCTGGTGAAGCCTAGTCACAACAAAGGCCATAGGTCCTGAACTGTAGATAACCATGTTGTCAGTGTACATATGGATGGAACTGTATAATTGTTAAACTTTGTTTGTAGTGCCAGCTTGACTGCGGTGGGTATGCTATGTGATCCTGTGCTGTTGAGCTGAATTTGGGGAGGTGAACTCAGTGGCCCAGCTGAATGGGGTGAGGGTGGAGGATGGTGTTATGTGACACACACACATGGACAGAGAATGAAAGCTGCAGGGTTGTCCACACAGGCCCAGGCACCATATAGTGAAGACAACTGCCCTGTTGGCATAGGGCCCTACACCTCTGTACCTGTGGGTGGCATAGGGCCCAGTATATTGGCTAATGGGTGGACTCTTGGCCACATGGAAGCACAGGAAAGAGAGGGCTCAGTGCTTCCGCAGCCCACCACAAAGCCCCATGAATTCTTGACATCTGTCACTATATGGAAGTGCAGTGCTTCTAAGGGCCCTGCACTTCTGGAGGTGGACAGATTGTTCACTTGGCAGAGGGCCATTAAGGCCCTGTGCATCTGCATCTGTCATGAAGGGACCTGTGTGAATGAGTATACAATTACACTATCTTAAAAAGAAAGGAAATTCTGGGAGTCACGTGATGCGCCTGAAAGCGTAGCAGCCGGCTTAAGGGGCTCTCTCTCTCGCATATAAAAATATAAAACTTCCTCGCTCCCTTTGCGATTTTTTTCTTTAACGACACCTTTACGATAAGCCAGTGAACTGTCCGGAGGGGTACTTACTCGTTGTCGGCTAAATGGAGGAAGCAAAACAGGAATTAGAAGCGAAGCATCCTCGCGCAGTTCCTCCCGCGGCCCAGCCAGAAGATCTCCCACGCTCACGGATCTATGCCGACTTAACAACAATAAAGATATCGCTCTTCAAGCTCATCGAGGAAGTCATAATTCAAACCACTTTCTTTAACTGGCTAAATTGTTGGGTCACTGATGCAGAAGCCGGATATCCTCATTAGGCGGAGCTCGAAAAAGCAAGGCCCCGCTATGGTAGATTTTAAGAGGTCGCTAGCTAAATTTGAAGATCGCCTAGACGACCTTGAAGGAAGGAACCGCAGAAATAATCTTGTACTGCTAGGGCTATCGGAGGGTGAAGAAGGGCCCAACACAATCACTTTTTTACAAAAATTTCTTAAAAAGACAGTAGGTCCCTCGCCTAATGGGCCTGAATATATTATTGAAAGGGGACACAGGGCCTTAAGAGCAAAGCCTCCTCCCTTGGATCCTCCAAGGCCTATAATTTTCAAACTTTTAAATTACCTTGATCGTGAACACATACTAAAAGAGGTGAGAAAACTTTGACCATCCTCTGGGAAGGCAAGAAACTACAGCGTGGTGCCTGATTTAACAAGTAAAGAATAGGATGGCTCGGGCTAGCTTTCGACCCATTACATCAAGCTTTGGGCTGCGGGTAAAACACCGTATGTTATACCCAACAAGCTAGAAGTCACCCTCAAGGAAGGGAAAAGCTGTTTGAATCCTCAGATGAGCGCTAAAAGCATTAAAGAGTTACTCCCAGACTTATTTCATAAAAGCTGAAAGGGACTGTCCATGAGGAAGCTTCGGGATGCAGTGGACTGTTCTGGACTGATTTATACTACTGTAAAATGTGGAATTTTTCTTCCAATCCTCTAAAATGAGGACTCCAAGCAACCAACGTTTATTTACTTCCATTTTATCTTTTTTCTTTTTTGTATATAGTTAACTACAGGGACACTGGACTTGCCATCATAAAGCTTTACTCCCTTGTATTTACATTAGTATACTTGTGGGAGAGGGACTCGGTGGGGTACCTGACAAGGGCTCTTAAGTAAAAGGACATACAGAGCTGTTTTGGACACCGTTGGCTGTTCCGTCGTGTCCCTACGGTGGGCAGCTCCCTATCTGATAAAGCAGCCTTGGTATGTGGCCCCTGAGCAGAGGGTGCCCAGAGCCCCTCAAATGTTATGGCGGTGTTGGGTTAGACATCCTCCTTATTTGGGTCTGGATTTGATCCCCTATCCATTACCCCCGATTATAAACTGGTGGTACCAGTGGGGTTCTGGAATGATGTTTATGTCTAAGTGCCTTAAGGTTACGGCATTTTTGGGGCTGAATTACTGGAAATGTTAGCGTTGTTACATAGTGATATTGTATTTGCTCCATTTCTCCTCAGCTTTACTATAATTTCTCTGGTTTATCTCTGATTGGTCTATCCCAATCACTTAAGTATATAGGAAGCGGCTGGCCAGCTCTTGTGTTTATTAAGACCGTATCTTGCAGCCCCATAGGGACGAGGTGGATTATCCCAACTGGCATGTAATTTAATAGAATAAGCAAGGTTACTGCAGTATTATTAGGCTTGCAAAGTCACGGGGATTGTTTAAACAGCCTTGTTTCGAGAGGGGGAGGCCCCACTTTCTGAGCGTGCCACGGACCATCAGTTTGGAGGCGGCCTGGGGCTGGGAGGTATAGTAGTAGTAGGGATTAGGGTAAGGGGGGGTTTGCTTAATGGAGAGGTTTCTCCTTTTTTCAGTTTTTGGGTATATTGAGGTTATTGGGGGGGGTCTGGCAGCTTAGTAGTTCAGGATGTATCCTGTATAGTGTTACCTTATGGCTTCTGATTTGAACATTGTTTCCTGGAATATAAAGGGGGGTAGAGACAACAACAAGAAGAAGTACATTATTCTAAATCATCTGGCGTGTTTTGACCCATCAATAGTATCTCTCCAAGAAACACATATGATCCCTGAACAGCTCCACTTTCTAAAAAAAGATGGGTGGGTCAGGTTTTGGTTTGAGGTTTCTACAAGTAAAAGAGGTGTAGCCATTTTAGTGGCTAATAAGGTCCCCTTTTTTCCATCAGAGGTTGTTTCCGACCTGGAAGGTAGGTTCGTTTTGGTGGTGGGGAAGTTGGCGGGTACAAGTTTAGTGCTGAGGTCTATTTATGGACCTAATCAAGAATCATCATCCTTTTTCACGCAGCTGGCGGTACTTATAGCTCCCCTAGCTGACAAACCAATAATCCTAGGTGGGGATTGGAACTTGGTGCAATCCAACTGTTTGGACCGTTCATGGTCCAAAGGTCTCCCTCCTTCTCCAGCCCAGACAGCAATGTCAGAATTCATGTCCTCGGTAGGTCTATCCGATCCATGGCGACTACTCAACCCAACTACTAGAGAGTTTACCTTCTATTCCCCAGTCCATAAAAGCTACTCTCGTATAGATGTTTTTTAGTGAGCCACCAGATTCTTACTCTGGTCCATGAGATTACTATTTCTAGTCGGGTAATCTCCGATCACTCCCCCATCAGCCTTCGGTGTCAACCATTATCGTTGCCACCCAGATCGTAATCATGGTCTTTAAATAATAACCTATTTAAGGACCCCCCCTTATTGGACCGATTTCAAACATTCATGTCCTATTCCATTAATTCTAACTGGGGATCAATACAGGCAGTCGATTGGGTGTGGGCGGCCCTAAAGGTCACATGGAGGGGCGAGTTCATCAGGTTGGCATCAATCCGTAAAAAGAAAATTACACGTTTGTCGTCCAACTGTTTGGAGAGAATTAAGGCCTTGGACGCCCTAGGTGAGTCATCAAGGTCTTATACCCAAGAACATGAGCTTGCCTCCCTTAGGGCTTGGTATGAAAAGACCATGAAAGAGAGGGTGGAGAACTCAGCCTCTAGTTTGAGGGTGTCATATATAGGGCAAGGTAGTAAAGCTGGGAAGATTCTAGCATGGCAATTGAAACAGCGGGCTGCAGCAAGGTGGGTAGCTACACTAAGACACCCCCAGACGAACGATCCGATTTCAGATCCAGAGGGCATTCTGAATATTTTTTTTGATTTTTACAAAAATTTATATTCAAGTGAGCCACTGTTGCCAGATGTGATTACTAGAATGAGAGAATTTCTTATAAATATCCCCTTTCCAAAACTTTCCCAGGACCTCAGCCAGATGTTAGTGGCTCCCCTCGCACCTGAAGAGATCTCCCAATCTATCGATGCCTTGAAGCTTGACAAAGCACCAGGGCCAGATGGGTTTACCGCTTTATTTTATAAGACCTTTAAAGAGCACCTGGTACCATTGCTGCATCAACTTTATACTTTTTGGTATGAGCAGGGGATAAAGGACCACTCCCTCTTTGAGGCAAGGATTATCCTCTTACCCAAGCCCGACAAACCCTCAGACTTGGTGACTAATTACAGACCAATATCCTTATTAAATATTGACATTAAAATTTTTGCCAAGATTCTGGCCAACAGAATGAAAGCAGCATGGATAGGGCTGTTGAGCCCCGAGCAAGTCAGATTCGTGGCAGGTCGCTCGTCTGCAGACCACTTTAGAAAGTTGTTCTATTTAATTCAGGAGTCTGCGAGTCCGGACATGGAAGCATCTCTGGTCTCATTAGATGCAGAAAAGGCATTCAATAGGGTGGGATGGGAATTTATGTTTGAGGTGCTCTCCAAATTTGGTATTCCGGATAAATTTCTGGACTATATTCGGATATTGTATACATGTCCCTCAGCGAGGATTTCTTGCAATAATTTGATCTCAGCCCCCTTTCCGTTGTTGCGGGGAACACGACAAGGGTGCCCTCTCTCACCATTTATATTTAGAACCCCTTATTAGAGCCATCAAGATGGACACAGGAGTTTATGGGGTGCGTATAGGGGAGTCCGAGTTCAAATTGTCCGCTTTTGCAGATGATTTGTTAATTCATACCTGGTATAGTCAGGTTTCACTTCCACATTCGTTTTCCATCATTTCACGCTTTAGTGAATTTTCCGGATACAAACTGAACAAAAGTAAAACTATGGTCTACCCACTTCCCCCCCTGCAACGGACTTGGTGTTCATCCCAGGTCTGTGTTGGCAAACAAAGCTCTCTGCCCTACTTGGGTATAAAAATATCTAAAGACTTAACAGAGTTACCCGATTTGAATTTTAGGCCCTTACTTAAATCTATCAAAGAGGATTTAGAAAGATGGACTAAGCTTCCCTTATCTTTTTGGGGGAGATCTAATACAATTAAAATGATGATCTTGCCGAGAATTTTTTACTTTCTCTCCAATCTCAATGTGTATCTTCCTAAATCCTTTTTCAACCTTTGCCATAAATATTGTACAGACTTTTTATGGAATGGCAAACCCCCGTAGGGCTTATCGGAAACTTACCCGACTAAGGAAGGAAGGGGGCTTGCAGCTACCGGATTTTTACATTTACTACTTGGCCAGCCACATGGCAAGATCGGCTCAATGGGCCTCAGAAACAGTAACGACATCAACAAGTGGTATTCTGGATTGCTTGATGGCTCAAAGTGTTAATTTGGACTTGGAGTCCCTGCTATTTTCCCCCCTGGTCCAAAGTCCCTCCTAAACTTAAAAGTACCCCACTCGGCTGGGATATTAGAGCCCTCCACCAGCTTTACTCACTCCTGAATATTTCTTATATAAAGACTTGATGCAACCCCTTATTAAGAATCTGAACCTACTGATTGGCAACTGGCCACTAAAAGATGTGTAGGTAACCCTCTCATAAACCTAGAATAGCAGATTTCATTTCAGACGGCTTCCCTACTCCACCTTCCGTGCTGATAGAAAAATTTATGATAGGTTCAAAGGATAGGTTCCGGTTGTACCAAATTCAAAGGTGCATTTGTTCCTTCCTGAAGGATGGACAGGGTTTGAGGAGGCTGGAAGCTTGATAAGGAAAATAAAAGACCTGGCGCTATCCAACAATGCAATCTCAAAAATCTATAAATTTATTTTAGCGCAGAGAGATGCCGAGGCCTCCCCTGTTCCGCATTACTGGAAGGTGAACTTATCATTGAACTGGTCAGAAGAGACCTGGATAAAGGTTTGGCAGGATTTATACGTTTGTATCAAACAAGACAGACTACGGGGTCTTCAAGTTAACATTTTACACAATTTGTATCTCTCTCCGGCCAAACTTTCGCGTATATATAAACTTAGTTCCCCAGAATGTCAGGATTGTGGTAACCCCTGGCTACCACCCTACACAAACTTTGGGAGTGCCCTAAAGAGGTTAAGTTCTGGGATTTAGTCCGTCATGGATGGCCCCTTTCAGTATGTGGCACCGTACTTTTAATCCTAAGGCCTGCATTCTTGGCAGGTTCACCCACATTCCAACGACAATCCACAAGCACCAAGTAGCCTTGATTACCTTAGTATCCAAACTGTTGATCCTCCGTTATTGGCGAGGGAGGAACACCTCATGTAAAGAATGGTGGATACTTTTCTGGAAGCTTTAAATGTGGAAAGGGTCGTGGCTAGGATTTTAATTCGAGCATGAAGTTCGATAGATGTTGGAGCAATTTATAAGGCGTTTAAGGACAAATTTGGCTACTAGCGTAGCCAAGATAGCTTATGTATTATTACATTCTCGAGGGTGTACCAACCCTCTTCTATTCTCTCTTGTAGAGTAGACAAGGTAACCTCAATATACTGTCCATTTCTCCCCCCCCCTTTTCTTCCTCTATTTTCCTTTCGCTTCATTTTTGCTACACCCCTTTTCTTCCTTTTTAAGCCTTGAATGGGTTTAAGTGGACCTTTACAACAGGATACGGTTTCTTCTTTTAGCTATATTATGTTGATCCCTATGTTATCTGGATTTCCTTTTGTTGCCTCTTATTTTGTAAAGCTGCCAGATCAGGTGGGATGGCTGGATTTGGGGTGGGTCGGTTGGGGATTTGTTTTGCCTACTGTGTTTTATTCCAGTTTATTGTACCATGATGTATGGGGGTTTATTGGAATGGGGGATATTATGTTCATGTTTTGGTGTTCATAAAAATAAAATAAAATACAGTTACTTGCAAAAAAAAAAAAAAAAAAGAAAGGAAATTCTTTGCCAAAAGCTTTAATTCATCAGTAAGGGTGCAACTTAATGCTACAAAAGTGACAAAAGTAGGAAAATGTGGTGTAAGGGGTTCTGACCCTAACTCCCCACCCACAAGCAGAAAAAGCAAATAACGTTAGGGGTTGGGGTCTCTGGAGTCTTAGCAGATCAGTGGTGGTGTCTTCCTTGATGTTGACAACCCTAATGCCCACCCCGTTCCCTGAGCAAACAATATCAGTGATCGCCTTTCTTCAAGCAGGGCGCTTCAGATTGTGTTGGCAATATGTGGTGAGACTACTTTCTGTATCTTCAAACAGTGTATCACTATGAGGCACTGGTTTGGAGCTGTACCTTGTGCTTCAGACAGGAGGATACAAGCTTGGGGGAGGGATGAGCATGAGGGTTGATAACACCAAGGAAGACTCTACCAGTGTTTTGCCAAGACTCCAAAGACCCAAAACTCTAATGTTTTTCTCTTTTGCTGCTTGTGGAGTGGAGGTGGGGACTTAGGGTTGGAAACCCTAACACCACATTTCTCTACTTTTGTGGTGTTAAGCTGATACCTAACTGGTGCATTAACAGTTTTTTGCAAGGAGTATGTATGTATGTGTATATATATTTGTTGCAAAAAATTTCATTAATGCATCAGTTAGGGTTTTAGTGACAAAACTTTGGAAATATGATGTCCCATCCCAACCCTACATGCACCAACAGGCATCTGGGGTGTGCCTTGGGGTTGGCAGCCTGAATGCTCACCCCGTTCCATGAGTAAATAAGCAAAGATGCTTACAGTATAAGAGAATGGGGTGAGCTTTAGAGCTGACAACCCCAAGGCACACCCCCGACACCTGGTGGTGCATGCAGAGTGGGGTGGGGTGGGGTGTTAGGGTTAGAAACTCTAACACCACATTTCCCAACTTTTGTTGCTGGAACCCTAACTGATGCATTAACAAAGTTTTTTGCAATGAATTTCCTTACTTTTTGAGACAGTATAATCGTAGCCATATTTGCTTGTGCAGGGCCCTGTGCTCCTATCCATCCATAATTTCTAAGAGATTGTAATTGTATCCTTATTTCCTTGTGGGAGTGTAGGTCCCTTTGGGCCCTTCATTTCCATCAGTCATAATAATATTTGTATTTCCATGTGGGACCAGAGGACCCTCTGGGCCCTGCACTCCCATTTATGTAAAATTCTTTAGAGACTGTAGTGGTATCCTTATTTGCCTGTGGGAGCGCAGGGCCATGTGGGCCCTGTGCTCCCATCGCATAGTGTATGGTGCCAAAGAAACACCTCATGTTGTAATATTGTTCTATAGAAAAGACAGCAAAATTTGAAACCTTGATAACTGAACACCAAACTAATATACTTTCAGGAAACCAACAAAAAGCACATCGGTGGGACGAGCCCTCTTCACCCAGAAAATTTCACAGAAAAAATTGTAAACCATTTCTTCACAGCAGAGTGACAAAGAAACTACTGGGTACACCTTACGTTACAATGTTATCCTATGGAAAACAAAGCAAAATTTAAACCCACAGAACTCCAGAGCAAAGTAATTTTGTTTTTTCACCAAACCAGCAAAAGGCACATCTGTGGGCCATGCCCTTTGTACCCTGAAAATTTCAGGCCAAAATCCCAAACATTACTTTAATGTGAAGTGACAAAGAAAATGCCAGCCTGGTGGCACTGAGGGTTGAGGCACTGGATGCCATACCTTGCGCCACGCTGATGACCTGGGTTCGGGAGCGGACATGGGTCATCGGGGGTCAGCAGAGGAGGAATAGATTGAGCGTCTGGAGGACTGATCTTTCCTGGGGGGGTAGCAAATCCCAATGTCTGGTGGCTCACAGTACCCCAACTGGGATTCCAGCTCAGGGACTGGCCATGGTGGTGCTCCTGTGGGTGTGCATGGGAGCTCACATGCATTGCACAGTGGGGCCAATGGGAGAAGAGAAAAATGGAAAAGGCCCCGGTTGCTTGGCAGGCAATGATGGGTCCAGTGAAATGGCCCCCATGCAAAATACCAGGTCCTCTGATTGGCTCCAGGTTTTTCCTCCGCTTACTGGTCGCTCATCTGGATTATAGGCAGAGTGCCAGTAGGAGTTGGCGGTCCTGCCCTGGGGGACTCAGAGCTGGGAGGCTGAGTGGCCAGAGGAGTGAGAGTGGAGGTGGGCCCAGACCAGAATGCTGATTGGGGACTTCAGGGGTGTGGGAGAAAGGTCGGATACTGAGAGTCCACACCAGAGAGAGGTTCAGGCACCGGTGAATAAGGGGGCATAAAGAAAGTTGAAAAAAAAATGACAAAGAAAATGCTGTCTTAAAAAAAAAAAAAAATCCACTTTAGAAAATTGAGAAAAAGGATCCTCGTGACAAAGGATTTCACCACTTAAAAAAAAAAAAATTCCAGGCGCAGAATCCAAAAACTGATGCCAGAATCAAGGTCTACTGGCCCTGATAAGGTAAAAACAACTGCTGCCACGTTACAAATCCAGGTATTTTTTGAGATTTTTGTTTTTTGTCACCGCTAACTGAAAAGAAGATGACTGAAGCACGGAGGAGTCCGCATTTGTAGCAAAGGATTCGGCATTTGCGATAAAGACTCTTTTTTTGAGCTGGACATCTATCTGGTCCCATAGGAAATAATGGAAAACTTTGAAATTTAATAACTTTTAAATGGATTAATATTTTTTCACCAAACCTTGAAAAGACACCACTGTGACCCAAGACCTATATACCCTAACATTTTCAGACCAAAATTATACACCATTTTTGCAACACAGCGTGACAAATAATTTTAACAAAAATTGTAAATGTCACATTTTTCCCCCGTATCTCTGCACCCACACATACAACCGTAATGAAACTTGCCACATCAGGAAATCTATGGTTCCTGATGTCTCATGCAAAATTTCATGCGAATCACTTGAACAGCTGTGAAAAAAGTGCAAAATTTAAAGTTTTAACATAGAAGTGACCGCTCAAACCTAACTGTACTGTGCGACTGTGGCAATATAATATACAGTAATATAATTACAAAAGTGCAGTAGCGCCTGTATATTAGGGTTGAGTAAATGATGTTAAACCACGAGAAATGGATATACCATTGAGTCAGTGACTCATGGTTTCCAATGGATAATTTCCAGGTGTGTCCTGAAAGCACAGGGCAGTTAAGTGACTTTTTCTTAGGGTTACACAGTATGCAAGTGAAGGTTGTGGGAATCAAGCTCTGGTCTGCTGGATGCACTAAGCTCATTCACAGCTTGTTACTCTAACTTCAAGTCAATATTGCCAGATAACTTGGTGGTGCCTGTTTGACCAATTTTCATGACATTTGGTAGGAATTGAGTTGGTGCCAGAATCCCTGGATCCTGTAAATGTTGGTCTGATCTGAGGGACAAAATTGCAGATGTGTAAAAACAGTAACATTCTGTGTTTTCAACAATTTTTTTTTTCACTTACATTTAACTAAAAAACTGATTTGATTTGAAACCTGAAACGTTCAGGTTTGCTAGTTTGGCCCAATATGTTTCTTCGCTATTTTTGTCTTCCTAGGTTGAGCTTGAGCTGTTTTTAAAATATTATCAAAAAAAAAGAAAGACCCTGTTTTCATTTTTCTGAACGTGTTCAGTAGGTTTCACTTTAACTATTCTTTTTCTAGCTACTGCCGTTTATGCCCCCTGCATCTCCGGTTGGCCACCATCTTGTGATGGTGTTGTTTGCCGAGACAGTAACAGGCATTCATACAGCCTGGCAGCATAGTGCATTTAAGATTGAATTTTGCACATCAAGCTGCTGTTCTCGATGGGGGGGGCAGGGGGCAGGCCACATCAGCACATCTGTGCATGCTTCCTTCCTGCTTCCCCTGCCTCTAAGTGTGGCAGCATCCATTTTTGCTTTCGGTACTAGCAGTGGCTCCTCAGTTCCATTGCCAGTACCCTCCTCCTCTGTGTGTTATGCATGGTTATTAACCAGTGGCTCAATCCCACCACCAGTATCACCCATTTTTGTGGGTTTGTTTTTTAAAATGTGAACGTGCAGTGGGATTTTTCACCTGCTGCCAATATCTCTTGCTCCTGCCAGAGCAGTATTTCATGCTGGCACCAGGGTGTCCAACCCCCTTGTGTTGGTTAAACTCCTCCACCTTGCAGATGCCCCCATCCCACAAGAATATTACATTATTGAAGCAAACACCCACAATTGGTTGCCATTCTGCCCACCCTTTGTGTGTGTGACACATGTGAGCATATCCCCGATGCCAGCAAACAACATACTGACAGTGGGGTGACCAGTCCCCTGTGTCAGTCCTTGTAAAGAAGAAAACTGTCCCTTGTCGGTCTTTTTTTTTTTTTTTTTAGAGATTATATATTCATGCAACAAAGAAAACCATCTAGAAATGCCTTCAGCACCCATCACCCCACACCTGCCACACACCCCACACTTACCTAATAAGGTCCAGTAAGTAAATCCACTCTCAGTGCCAAGACCATCCTGTTGCTTCAGCACCTACCAGGAACTGATAGAATACAATGTAAGTGTAGTTAATGGCTTTTCAATGCATTTTGAACTTTTACTCATAACTGTCATTTTTTTAATATTTTTGCCTCAAGACCCTACATCATGTACAAGGGACATAACATTTTTCTATTACAGCCCAAAAGGTTATTTTTGCAGTCGCTCATCGAAATCACCTTTTGGGAGGAATTTGAAAAATCTTACATATCAGGTTCCTGAGGTGGGCTCTTCAAGACTATGCAGAAAATTTGGGGTAAAAATATAAAAAAAAACAGCGTTGATGTGAACGAATGTTGACATTTTTCAATATTCACTCATAATCTTGCTATTTCCTAATATTTTGACATCAAATTTTCAACATAGACCTTTTTTTATTTATTTTATTTATTTGTTTGTTTAATACAGGTTTCGGAGAGATACCTTTTGAGTCAAAGACTCATTTACAAAAGTTCCACGTCACATAGATTGGGTACAGACAAGCATTACAGCGATTGTTATAGAGTATAAAGATCAGATTGTTTATAAGGAACAGTCAGGCTAACATTCAAGTGCTAGGGCAATTTAAGACGATTAATTACAGAATGCATAACAACCCCAGGGAGACTCAGTTTGAGAACTAATGAAAAGAGGCAGGCCAGAGGCCATTGTCAGTGGGTAAGGAGAAGGGAGAGGGCCAGGTTGTTACAATCACAGGTACTTGTGGACAGGAGATGGACCCTAAGGTGGGTTTTAAATTGTCCAATTCTTTGTTCATAAACCAAGGAGGAGAGTAGGCTGTTCATCCACAAGGGGGCCCTATAGCTGAAGGATCTTTGGAATTGAGAGGTATGACAGGAAGGAATCGTGAAGACATGGTTGTCTGAGCTACTGGTGTGTTTAACCTTAAAGTCAGGGGGGATTAAAGGGGTGAGGACAGAGGGGGAGAGGCCTAAAGCAAATTTTTTGCCAGAATTCAGGTATGGAATCTGATTCTGTTGTCAAGGTTAAGCCAGTTGGTGTCATTATAGAGTGAACAGGTATGGGTGAGACGATCACAACCCAATACAAGATGACAGGCTTTGTTTAGGACAAGTCTAAGTCTAACCAGGGCTTCGGTGCTTGCTGCATCATAAATCAGTAAGCCATAGTCAAGCAGAGAGAGTACCGAGGAGGAGACTGCGAGCCAAAGGGCACCAGGGGTAAGGCAATGTTTGAAGTGATGCAGAAGCCCAAGCCTAATATTGAGGGCCTTAAATAGGTGGTGAATATGCTCGTGGTAGGTAAGCCCTGTGTCCAAGGTGATGCCAGGTATTTAAAGTAGTCCACATGTTCCAGGGGAGTCTGGGTTGATGTCAGTACTCGAGGGAAAAGCCCCTTCCTGGTATTCTGCAGATGTCACCCCACCTGCCGAATATGGCAGGTTTCATTTTTTTTCAAATCCTGACCAAATTGTGTTTATGCACTTGTGATGCAAAATTACATTTCAGCCAGTATTTTAGAAATGACACCTGTCATGTTCAGAAGGGGGGTGGTCACAAAAAGACTATGTTGAAAAATTTTGGGACAAACTATATATATATACTTGCATACTGTGTGACCCTATGTTCATGGAGCATTCCTCTGAACTCGCGGCACGGGATCCCAACACGTTACCCAGTGGGCCAATGTCTGGTCCTGCACACAACATTTCCTCATAACTTATATATATATATAGTTGTGAGAAATGTTTGTGCAAGACGGCAATAACCTAGCTATCCCATTTGCTGAGAAACTCCATATTGCTAGTATCACACAACATATGTCTGACAAATGAAAACTATTAATTCAAACCCAGGCCTCAGGTTTGCAGCTCTAAGCCCTAAACCACAATGCTATACTGCCCAACCAAGAACTGGGAGAAAAAAAGGGGGGGTGGAAGAATATTATTTAGGCAATAATATTTAAACAGGGTGATTGCAGAGGGTGGCACCTTTGAGAAAATGTAGGGTTACTGCACCAAACGTTAGGCTCTTGACCTGACATGACCCACCAGCATGTTTGAGAACTGTATGGTTTTGCACTGTGTGAAGGCTGAATAAAACCTGAATGTCTCTTAAAAGCCAGCAAGTCTATGAGTTCTTATTTCACTAAATGTGTAGAAGATGAAGCACCGAGAGCTTGAAGGAGCAAGTGAGACATAAGAATTGCCTTGGTCTTCAGTTGGAGGGGTGTGTGCTGTTTTTTGGTTGTTTTTAAGTTTTGAGATTCTAATCATGCACTCCCATTCTGGTGCAGCTGTTTTTGTTTGGTATGGACTACTTGGCCCACCCAGCCTGCCTGTGACAGGGAGCTCCTGCCACTCTTGAGGACCGACCTTTTCTTAAATCTGTTGCAGCAGTTCTTCTTTTTCCTAGCCTAACCTGTTCTTTACAATTTCTTATCCATAAGGTTGGCCACCTATGGGCACCCCTTCCCTTTCTTGACTATACTATAGAATCCTCTTTAATTTCCTTTTCCCTCTCAGGTCCTCGTACAAGGAGGTTATTATTGTGACCTCAGAGCTGATATAAAACAACAGGTTGTGTTCCTCGTTGTTGGATTTAGTATGCAATGGCGCTATGTCATAAAATACTTTAATGTATATACCTTATGTGAATAAAACCTGTAAATGTTGAAAATACCATGGTACAGTACGAGGTGTTTTTTTGATGGGGTAAAAAGTTACTAGGGGACTGTATGTTAAATTAGTTGTGCTCTTTAAAATGCATGTAAATAACTGTAAACTGAACACATCTGAAATGTCATGGTGATTTGCATATATCGCACGATGCTTTGCATTATGGAAGTATGTGTGATTTTTTTTTTTCCTTTCAAACTTAGCTTATTTTCAATGCCCTTTGGGGTAACCCTTGTTTCAGTGTTTCTGCACTGAGGTTCTTTGTCTTTAGCTTGTTTTTTTTTTATTTGTTTTTTATTTGTGCCCACATAGGGGAGGCTAAATCTCAACAGATAAGTTAGATAAGAGATTAGTGAGTCAGTAGGTGCTAGCTAAGTGTATAGGAAAGACTTGCACAGTCTGTTGCTACAGACTGATGTACTGAAGAAGGGATATGCCACTGCTGAAGGTTATCTGCTGCATTTTGAATAAACATCACACAGAGATTGTGTGTTGAACTTGAAGTTCAGTGTCTGGTTCATCTGTCATCCCACAACCCCTCCACAGACTTGTTGTCAGAAGTGGGATAACTTGTTGGAAGCATCTGGACTGGCCAAAGAGGGACATTTTCTGGTGGATAGCACCTATATATGCCAGGTGGACCGATGCACCAGGAGTTACCAGAGGAGAACCTGGAGAAGAAAGTCTGTGGAGTTCTGACCAGAACCATGGCTGACATATGGAGAGAAGCTTCTGCCTGGACTGGACCTGGAACTTGGAGGAAGGCCAAGCCTGAAGATGACAGAGAGATATAAGGATGAGAAACTACCGTGGGGTTGAGGCAGACTGGAAGTGCGAAGACAACACCCAGGAGGTGGAGACCTTGATTAGGATGATCCACTGGATGAGTGGGCAATGGGTGGAGGCAGACCAACTATGTAGAGAGGTGGAACACTGGTGCCAGGTGCTCGATAGGTCCCTGCCAGAGAGTTTGGATAGAAAATCAGAGGAGGATTTTTTGTGGGCTCAGCTGAAGCAGGACCCCCTGACTGAGCAGAAGATTCCTTTGTTTCCTGTTTTCCCAGGATGTTACCTGTTGGAGATTGGAGATGCAAGTATGGAACTTGAATGTGAGACCCCAGGTAAGACTGTACCTAGTGCTTTTGTGCTGCAGTTGAAGACTCAAGAAGCAAGAAGAAGCCTAGGAGGCTGAAGGACTTTTTCTTGTACTGATGTAGCTAAATCTATTAACAGTATTGATTTGAGTATACTGCAGGCTAAAGATGCTAAGGTTGCCAAACTATTACAGTATGTTGAGGTCAAAGAGGGTATGCAGATTAATGGTGGTGTGGGGCAAAACAATGTTGGTGGTACAAACTGAAGAAGGGTATTCTGCACCACATGAGGCCCAACCTCCATACAAAAGTGTGGATGCCCAGGTAGTGGTGCCTGAGGCCTACAGCCAACAGGTGATGGAGGCTGCTCACTCTAGTCCCTGTGGGCATCTCAGCTATAGCGGTGTCTTGGCTCAGCTAACTCCTTCTTATTATTGGCCTGGTATATGCAGACAGGTGGCAGCCTATATTAGGACCTGTCCAGTGTACAACCAGATAGAGGTACCTGCTGGGGACAGCAGGGGAACTAGTACTTGTCCAGTGTGCAACCAGATAGAGTTACCTGCTGGGGACAGCAGAGGAACTATTAGCCGGAGTGTGGAAAGAGCATCCTAAAGGGTAGAGGTCATTAAAGAAAAAAATGGCACCCTTGGAAAAAGGGAAAACTGTCACACAGGTCGCAAGGTACTAGATGGTAACAGATGGCTGAAAATAGCACAGTGATTAAAAGGATGTTTATTAAGACACCCCAGAGCTAAAAGGTTTAGGAACCTGCTGTTGAACATTGCAGGATATTCAGCATTGGGAGGTTCCTTGGTTTCCCGTAGGTTTCTGTAGAGACCCACCTGGGGATAGGATGGCCAAAGGTTTGGGGTCATAGGTTATCATAGGTTGAAATAGGAGAATAGGAGCTACTGTTGCTCATTCCATATTCCTGCAAACACTTTGTGTAAGACAGAGTGGTCAAGGTAGTTGCAGGCAAGGCCAGATGTGGCTCTGCAATAGTCCCTTTCTGTAGGCAAAAGTGTAGCATGTTTGGTGGGGTGGGCCTGATGTCAAAGAAAGAGGTGACTCAAGGGCAGACAAGGAGTCTGAGGTGGTACATGTGTTTTATTCTTTTCTGAGGGAAACCTACTGAGGAGGAGGAGGAGGAGGAGGGTAGAAAATTAACTGGAACCTGTGTTTGGGTAACACCAAGAGTGTCTACCTCAGGTGTCTGTATCAGTAGCAAGTGAAATGAATGAATCAAGAGACATAGTGGTTTATGTGAGAGGTTGAACCTAGGACTGGGCCCTGCTTAAAACCGACATGTCTGGTAGGGTCGAGCAGATAATTACTCACTCCAGAAATAATTATTTCTATGGTACTGGACTTTACAGCTGTCCAGATTTTCGGTCAATAAAATATGACAGACTTTCCTAAAAGGAGATGGAAGGTACTGCTAGTCTCTGTTGAGAAATGTATTAATGCCTCAGGGGAAAGAATGATGATATCCACTATGTTTATAATGGAATGTTTATCATTACTAGGGACCCTGAGATATAGTTTCTGAAGATGGATGGGTGAAGCTCCATCTCTTCCTGGGACAGGAAGGTGGTAAGCAGTCTGCAATAACTGCTTCCTTCTTAAGGTGGGAGATATGTGACAGGGAGCTCCTGCCACTCTTGAGGACTGTCTTAAATCTGTTGAAGCAGTTCTTCTATTTCTTAGCCTAATCTATTCTTTACAATTTCCAGTTCATAAGGTTGGCCACCTATGGGCACCCTCTTCCCTTTCTTGAATATGCTGTAGTGTCCTCTTTAATTTTCCTTTTCCCTCTCAGATCTTTGTACAGGAAGGTTATTGTTGTGACCTCCGAGCTGATATAAAACAACAGGTTGTGTTCCTCATTAGTGGATTTAGTATGCAATGGCACTATGTCATAAAATACTTTAATATACACCTTATCAATCAATCAATCAAATCTTTATTTATCCAGGCGAACATCGTTGAGCAGAGCTCATTGCAAGATGGACCTGGTTAGGTCAAAGGTCAGTTACATAAAAATATAGTACAATTCAGGAACACAATACAATGAAGGAACAGATTATACAGGATATAATTGCATAAAGGATACCAACACATGGATATGTACAATTAGGCAAGATCTACTGACACAAATTCACATATTTACATAAAATAAGGAAATTGGGAGAACACGAATTTGGGCGTGGAGAGAGAATATGTGATGACTAAGGTATAAAGTATAAGGGGATTTGTCAGAGGCAGAGGAATGGGCAGTGAGCGGTCTGGGCAGATGAAGGAGGTGGTGCTATGGGGAGAGATGAGGGGGAGGGATACTACAATCAGGGAGGGGTGACAAAAGAAAAAAAGGCAATTAATGGTCTGAGCAGTGAAGGTTGGCAGGGCTGAGAGAGAAAGACGGAGAGGGAGGGATGCCAGTAGGCAGGAGGGAGGGAGGGTGAAATAGGTGATGAGGGGGTAGGGAATGTGACAGGGAGGAAATATAAGGCACTATATGATGATATGGTAAAAAGTGAGAAGTAAGGAATGCAGGACCTGGAATTAGCGGAGAGCGTCAGTGGAAGGAACAGACTAGGAGACGAAGGAGAGGAAGAGGATTTCTCTCTACTACTGTCAAAAGCAGTTGCATTTTTCCTTGATAAGCCTAGAGCAAATGGATTTGAAGGCTGTAATGGATATAGGTATACTCAGTTTCAGTGTTTTCTGCATATTGTTCCATAGGGAGGATAGCACAAAATTAATGGCAGTCCTACCAAAGCGAGAATTGACTTTGGGCACTTTGAGCATGATGAAAGTGTAGCTTATTAGGGCATATTTACTTAAGGTTACTTGTGTGAAGCAGTCCGAGACATATTGTGGTAACTTCTTGGATATGGCTCTGAAGATCCATAGTGTAGCATTTCTGTCCCTTCTGAACTGAAGCGAGGTCCATCCAACTGCAGCATAAAGAGAGCAATGGTGGGTGTTGAACGGGAGTTCTGTGATATATCTCAGGGCCCTGTGGTACAGTGTATCCAATTTTTCCTGGTAAGAGATGGGGCAGCGACTGTATAAGAAATCAGCATAGTAGAATTTATATTTATCAATTTATAGAAAGAAATGTGGCCTGGACCAGCTTTTGCTTAGCATCACTTGTGAGAAAACGTTTTATTCTAAAATAAAGTCCAAGTCTTTGGCGAAGTTTTTTTAATAGTTCTTCCATATGTTCTATGAAGGAAAGTCTACTGTTGAGCCAGACACCCAGATATTTGAATTTTGTGACAAATTCAAGATTTTCACTAAGGACAGTGGATATGTGTGGGAGCGTGCTTGGGACTGAATATCCTGCATGCGTGTGGGGAGAGAAAAACATTGCCTTTGTTTTCTTTGCATTGAGCAGAAGTTTTTTGCTCAGGAGTTGGTGTTGTAGTAGATTGAACTCTGCTTGTAATTCTTTTCAGGCTGCCTCTGGAGAAGGGTGGCTGACATACAGCACCGTATCATCGGCAAATAGATGTACAGTGGCCTTGGTGATGTTATTATCAATAGTGTTGATAAATATGGCAAATAGGATAGGACCGAGGATAGATTCTTGGGGTACTCCTCTTTGCAGTGGTTTAAGTGGGGACAGCTCCCCTTCAGCCTTAACCTGCTGGGTCCGTCCAGTAAGGTAGTTGTTTAACCATCGTAAGGAGTCTGAATCCAGCCCTATGGATTTCAGGAAGGAAAGGAGCAGTTCATGGTCAACTGTGTTGAATGCCTTACTCAGATCTAAAAACACAGCGCAGACACAATTTTTTTTTATCCAATTCTAATTGCCAGTCGGTTACATTTGCAAGGGCTGTAATGGTGCTATGTTTGGCTCTAAATCCAGATTGTGCTGGGTTTAAGAGGTTAGCTGATTCAAGATAGGCTCTCAATTGTGTGCTTACAATCTTTTCCAGTAGTTTGGATAGTACAGAGAGGATGGAGATTGGTCTGTAGTTGTTGAGGTCAGAAGGGTCCCCTGATTTCAATAGTGGAATGACTTGTGCAGTTTTCCAAATCGAAGGGATAGTCCCTAGCAGTAATGAGAGGTTAAATAAATGTGTTATCGGTACTGCTAGTACCTGCATGGCAATCATTAAGAAGTAGGGGTCAAAGGAGTCCGCACCTGCACTTTTCTTTATGTCCAGTTGGTATATTAAGTCTTTCACTTGCTTCAAAGTGGCTGGTTTGAAGGAGAAGGTAGAGTCTGTTACCTGAGTTTCGGTAAGTTGTATGCCTAAGTGGGATTGCATTGGGTTTGCAGGAGAGTTGTCAAATGCTAATCCTGCAATTGTGAAGTGATTGTTAAAGGACTCTAGGACTTCCAGTCTGTCATTGATGATAGATGTCCCAGAGATTATCTTGGATGGGAGCGAATTACTTGGGGCACGTCCAGCTATGTCATTTATAGTATTCCAGAATTTAGCGGGGTTATGGAAGGAGGAGTCTAGTTCAGCACAATAGTAAGCAGCCTTTGCATCTCTGAACTTCCTGGTACATATGTTCCTGGCCTTTTTGAACTGCCCCCAGTCTGACAGTGTCTTTGTTTTACGTGCCTTTTTCCATAGATTGTCTCTCTCTAGGAGAGTGGATTTAAGGTCTGGTGTGAACCAACAACAAGTTGTGTTTCTGATACGTACTTTAGATACTGGTGCATATTTGTTAAGAGCTCCTATGATTATGTCATTAAGGACATCATATGCTGTATCCACCGTATTTGCTAAGTAAAATTCTTGCCAACGTGTGGAGTACTTCATATCTTCCAGATATGCATGGATGTTAAAATTCTGCTTCGATCTCCTTGCTACGAACTTTGTGGGGGATACAGGTTTATAGGTTGTTCTTATGCTAGCAATGAAACAGTGGTCGCTGATATCACTGAAAAGGACTCCAACGTGGGAGAATAGATGAGGCTTGTTCACCAGAATAACATCTAGAAGTGTGATATTACTTGGGGTCTTATTATTAATTCTGGTAGGCTCATTGATGAGCTGTGTAAAGCCATATGTGTCACAGAATGATAATAAAGGGGTAGCTGCCTTGGAAAGCCAATTTAGATTTATGTCCCCAATAATAATAGTTTCGAGAGACCCTTTTTCGATTATCTCACCTAGATGTGAAAATAGTTTGAGACCAGCAGTAGGAGGTCTATAGCAGCCTATTACCTGCAAGGATGTGGTATGTGAAATTGCCACTTTAAGGGATAGGCATTCAAATTCTTGCGCAATGGAAGATGAGGTGAGGCAGGTTGCAGTCAGGTTGTCCTTCACATATATAGCTACTCCCCCTCCTCTAGATTGTCGGTCAGCTCTGAAAAGTTGGTAGTTGGGTAAATTTATATCCTTGTCGGCTGTGGTAGGCCTAAGCCATGTCTCAGAGACCACCAATATATCTGGTACTGGTATGGTTAACCCATGCTTGGATCATAGTAATCTTTTTTAGTAGGCTGCACACCGTTAACATGGAGGAAGCTTAATCCTTTAAGCCTGGCTAGGTCGAAAGGTGCAGCAATAGCATCTGAGGCCCTGGATTAAGTTCCACATTTCCTGAGCATAGTAGTAGTAAGAGCAAAGTTTCATGATTGCAGCAAGGGATAGTTTGTATGTTCTTGCTTTTGCTTTATGTGTAAAAACATGTAAATGTTAAAAATACCATGGCTAGGTGTTTTTGATAAAGTAAACAGTTACTAGGGACTGTATGCTAAAAATTAAGTTAGTTGTGCTATTTAAAATAAATGTAAATTGCTGTAAACTGAACAAGTCTGAAATGTCATGGTGATTTGTATATATCCCAGATGCTTTGCATTATGGAAGTATGTGTGATGTTGCATTTCTTTGAAACTTGGCTTATTGTCCATGTGCTTTGGGGTAACTCTTGTTTCAGTGCTCCTGCGCTGAGGTTCTTTGTCTTTAGCTTGTTTTGTTTTTATTTGAGCCCCACCACCCAAGCAAACAAGGCTCGCATAGGGGAGGCTAAATCTCAACAGATAAGTTAGATCAGAGATCATTGAGTCAGTAACTGCTGCCGAAATGTAGAGTAAAGATTTGCATAGTCTGTTGCTACAAACTGATGTACTGAAGAAAGGATATGCCATTGCTGAAGGTTATCTGCTGCATTTTGAATAAACATCACACAGAGATTGTGTGTTGAACTTGAAGTTCAGTGTCTGGTTCATCTGTCATCCCACAACCCCTCCACAGACTTGTTGTCAGAAGTGGGATAACTTGTTGGAAGCATCTGGACTGGCCAAAGAGGGACATTTTCTGGTGGATAGCACCCATATATGCCAGGTGGACCGATGCACCAGGAGTTACCAGAGGAGAACCTGGAGAAGAAAGTCTGTGGAGTTCTGACCAGAACCATGGCTGACATATGGAGAGAAGCTTCTGCCTGGACTGGACCTGGGAACTTGGAGGAAGGCCAAGCCTGAAGATGACAGAGAGATATAAAGGGATGAGAAACTACCGTGGGGTTGAGGCAGACTGGAAGTGCGAAGACAACACCCAGGAGGTGGAGACCTTGATTAGGATGATCCACTGGATGAGTGGGCAATGGGTGGAGGCAGACCAACTATGTAGAGAGGTGGAACACTGGTGCCAGGTGCTCGATAGGTCCCTGCCAGAGAGTTTGGATAGAAAATCAGAGGAGGATTTTTTGTGGGCTCAGCTGAAGCAGGACCCCCTGACTGAGCAGAAGATTCCTTTGTTTCCTGTTTTCCCAGGATGTTACCTGTTGGAGATTGGAGATGCAAGTATGGAACTTGAATGTGAGACCCCAGGTAAGACTGTACCTAGTGCTTTTGTGCTGCAGTTGAAGACTCCAAGCAAGCAAGAAGAAGCCTAGGAGGCTGAAGGGACTTTTTCTTGTACTGATGTAGCTAAATCTATTAACAGTATTGATTTGAGTATACTGCAGGCTAAAGATGCTAAGGTTGCCAAACTATTACAGTATGTTGAGGTCAAAGAGGGTATGCAGATTAATGGTGGTGTGGGGGCAAAACAATGTTGGTGGTACAAACTGAAGAAGGGTATTCTGCACCACATGAGGCCCAACCTCCATACAAAAAGTGTGGATGCCCAGGTAGTGGTGCCTGAGGCCTACAGCCAACAGGTGATGGAGGCTGCTCACTCTAGTCCCTGTGGGCATCTCAGCTATAGCGGTGTCTTGGCTCAGCTAACTCCTTCTTATTATTGGCCTGGTATATGCAGACAGGTGGCAGCCTATATTAGGACCTGTCCAGTGTACAACCAGATAGAGGTACCTGCTGGGGACAGCAGGGGAACTAGTACTTGTCCAGTGTGCAACCAGATAGAGTTACCTGCTGGGGACAGCAGAGGAACTATTAGCTGGAGTGTGGAAAGAGCATCCTAAAGGGTAGAGGTCATTAAAGAAAAAAATGGCACCCTTGGAAAAAGGGAAAACTGTCACACAGGTCGCAGGGTACTAGATGGTAACAGATGGCTGAAAATAGCACAGTGATTAAAAGGATGTTTATTAAGACACCCCAGAGCTAAAAGGTTTAGGAACCTGCTGTTGAACATTGCAGGATATTCAGCATTGGGAGGTTCCTTGGTTTCCCGTAGGTTTCTGTAGAGACCCACCTGGGGATAGGATGGCCAAAGGTTTGGGGTCATAGGTTATCATAGGTTGAAATAGGAGAATAGGAGCTACTGTTGCTCATTCCATATTCCTGCAAACACTTTGTGTAAGACAGAGTGGTCAAGGTAGTTGCAGGCAAGGCCAGATGTGGCTCTGCAATAGTCCCTTTCTGTAGGCAAAAGTGTAGCATGTTTGGTCGGGGTGGGCCTGATGTCAAAGAAAGAGGTACTCAAGGGCAGACAAGGAGTCTGAGGTGGTACATGTGTTTTATTCTTTTCTGAGGGGAAACCTACTGAGGAGGAGGAGGAGGAGGTGGGTAGAAAATTAACTGGAACCTGTGTTTGGGTAACACCAAGAGTGTCTACCCTCAGGTGTCTGTATCAGTAGCAAGTGAAATGAATGAATCAAGAGACATAGTGGGTTTATGTAGAGAGGTTGAACCTAGGACTGGGCCCCTGCTTAAAACCGACATGTCTGGTAGGGTCGGAGCAGATAATTACTCACTCCAGAAATAATTATTTCTATGGTACTGGACTTTACAGCTGTCCAGATTTTCGGTCAATAAAATATGACAGACTTTCCCTAAAAGGAGATGGGAAGGTACTGCTAGTCTCTGTTGAGAAATGTATTAATGCCTCAGGGGAAAGAATGATGATATCCACTATGTTTATAATGGAATGTTTATCATTACTAGGGACCCTGAGATATAGTTTCTGAAGATGGATGGGTGGAAGCTCCATCTCTTCCTGGGACAGGAAGGTGGTAAGCAGTCTGCAATAACTGCTTCCTTCTTAAGGTGGGAGATATGTGACAGGGAGCTCCTGCCACTCTTGAGGACTGTCTTAAATCTGTTGAAGCAGTTCTTCTATTTCTTAGCCTAATCTATTCTTTACAATTTCCAGTTCATAAGGTTGGCCACCTATGGGCACCCTCTTCCCTTTCTTGAATATGCTGTAGTGTCCTCTTTAATTTTCCTTTTCCCTCTCAGATCTTTGTACAGGAAGGTTATTGTTGTGACCTCCGAGCTGATATAAAACAACAGGTTGTGTTCCTCATTAGTGGATTTAGTATGCAATGGCACTATGTCATAAAATACTTTAATATACACCTTATCAATCAATCAATCAAATCTTTATTTATCCAGGCGAACATCGTTGAGCAGAGCTCATTTGCAAGATGGACCTGGTTAGGTCAAAGGTCAGTTACATAAAAATATAGTACAATTCAAGGAACACAATACAATGAAGGAACAGATTATACAGGATATAATTGCATAAAGGATACCAACACATGGATATGTACAATTAGGCAAGATCTACTGACACAAATTCACATATTTACATAAAATAAGGAAATTGGGAGAACACGAATTTGGGCGTGGAGAGAGAATATGTGATGACTAAGGTATAAAGTATAAGGGGATTTGTCAGAGGCAGAGGAATGGGCAGTGAGCGGTCTGGGCAGATGAAGGAGGTGGTGCTATGGGGAGAGATGAGGGGGAGGGATACTACAATCAGGGAGGGGTGACAAAAGAAAAAAAGGCAATTAATGGTCTGAGCAGTGAAGGTTGGCAGGCTGAGAGAGAAAGACGGAGAGGGAGGGATGCCAGTAGGCAGGAGGGAGGGGAGGGTGAAATAGGTGATGAGGGGGTAGGGAATGTGACAGGGAGGAAATATAAGGCACTATATGATGATATGGTAAAAAAAGTGAGAAGTAAGGTAGGAATGCAGGACCTGGAATTAGCGGAGAGCGTCAGTGGAAGGAACAGACTAGGAGACGAAGGAGAGGAAGAGGATTTCTCTCTACTACTGTCAAAAGCAGTTGCATTTTTCCTTGATAAGCCTAGAGCAAATGGATTTGAAGGCTGTAATGGATATAGGTATACTCAGTTTCAGTGTTTTCTGCATATTGTTCCATAGGGAGGATAGCACAAAATTAATGGCAGTCCTACCAAAGCGAGAATTGACTTTGGGCACTTTGAGCATGATGAAAGTGTAGCTTATTAGGGCATATTTACTTAAGGTTACTTGTGTGAAGCAGTCCGAGACATATTGTGGTAACTTCTTGGATATGGCTCTGAAGATCCATAGTGTAGCATTTCTGTCCCTTCTGAACTGAAGCGAGGTCCATCCAACTGCAGCATAAAGAGAGCAATGGTGGGTGTTGAACGGGAGTTCTGTGATATATCTCAGGGCCCTGTGGTACAGTGTATCCAATTTTTCCTGGTAAGAGATGGGGCAGCGACTGTATAAGAAATCAGCATAGTAGAATTTATATTTATCAATTTATAGAAAGAAATGTGGCCTGGACCAGCTTTTGCTTAGCATCACTTGTGAGAAAACGTTTTATTCTAAAATAAAGTCCAAGTCTTTGGCGAAGTTTTTTTAATAGTTCTTCCATATGTTCTATGAAGGAAAGTCTACTGTTGAGCCAGACACCCAGATATTTGAATTTTGTGACAAATTCAAGATTTTCACTAAGGACAGTGGATATGTGTGGGAGCGTGCTTGGGACTGAATATCCTGCATGCGTGTGGGGAGAGAAAAACATTGCCTTTGTTTTCTTTGCATTGAGCAGAAGTTTTTTGCTCAGGAGTTGGTGTTGTAGTAGATTGAACTCTGCTTGTAATTCTTTTCAGGCTGCCTCTGGAGAAGGGTGGCTGACATACAGCACCGTATCATCGGCAAATAGATGTACAGTGGCCTTGGTGATGTTATTATCAATAGTGTTGATAAATATGGCAAATAGGATAGGACCGAGGATAGATTCTTGGGGTACTCCTCTTTGCAGTGGTTTAAGTGGGGACAGCTCCCCTTCAGCCTTAACCTGCTGGGTCCGTCCAGTAAGGTAGTTGTTTAACCATCGTAAGGAGTTTGAATCCAGCCCTATGGATTTCAGGAAGGAAATGAGGAGTTCAGGGTCAACTGTGTTGAATGCCTTACTCAGATCTAGAAACACAGCGCAGACACAATTTTTTTTTATCCAATTCTAATTGCCAGTCGGTTACATTTGCAAGGGCTGTAATGGTGCTATGTTTGGCTCTAAATCCAGATTGTGCTGGGTTTAAGAGGTTAGCTGATTCAAGATAGGCTCTCAATTGTGTGCTTACAATCTTTTCCAGTAGTTTGGATAGTACAGAGAGGATGGAGATTGGTCTGTAGTTGTTGAGGTCAGAAGGGTCCCCTGATTTCAATAGTGGAATGACTTGTGCAGTTTTCCAAATCGAAGGGATAGTCCCTAGCAGTAATGAGAGGTTAAATAAATGTGTTATCGGTACTGCTAGTACCTGCATGGCAATCATTAAGAAGTAGGGGTCAAAGGAGTCCGCACCTGCACTTTTCTTTATGTCCAGTTGGTATATTAAGTCTTTCACTTGCTTCAAAGTGGCTGGTTTGAAGGAGAAGGTAGAGTCTGTTACCTGAGTTTCGGTAAGTTGTATGCCTAAGTGGGATTGCATTGGGTTTGCAGGAGAGTTGTCAAATGCTAATCCTGCAATTGTGAAGTGATTGTTAAAGGACTCTAGGACTTCCAGTCTGTCATTGATGATAGATGTCCCAGAGATTATCTTGGATGGGAGCGAATTACTTGGGGCACGTCCAGCTATGTCATTTATAGTATTCCAGAATTTAGCGGGGTTATGGAAGGAGGAGTCTAGTTCAGCACAATAGTAAGCAGCCTTTGCATCTCTGAACTTCCTGGTACATATGTTCCTGGCCTTTTTGAACTGCCCCCAGTCTGACAGTGTCTTTGTTTTACGTGCCTTTTTCCATAGATTGTCTCTCTCTCTAGGAGAGTGGATTTAAGGTCTGGTGTGAACCAACAACAAGTTGTGTTTCTGATACGTACTTTAGATACTGGTGCATATTTGTTAAGAGCTCCTATGATTATGTCATTAAGGACATCATATGCTATCCACCGTATTTGCTAAGTAAAATTCTTGCCAACGTGTGGAGTACTTCATATCTTCCAGATATGCATGGATGTTAAAATTCTGCTTCGATCTCCTTGCTACGAACTTTGTGGGGGATACAGGTTTATAGGTTGTTCTTATGCTAGCAATGAAACAGTGGTCGCTGATATCACTGAAAAGGACTCCAACGTGGGAGAATAGATGAGGCTTGCTCACCAGAATAACATCTAGAAGTGTGATATTACTTGGGGTCTTATTATTAATTCTGGTAGGCTCATTGATGAGCTGTGTAAAGCCATATGTGTCACAGAATGATAATAAAGGGGTAGCTGCCTTGGAAAGCCAATTTAGATTTATGTCCCCAATAATAATAGTTTCGAGAGACCCTTTTTCGATTATCTCACCTAGATGTGAAAATAGTTTGAGACCAGCAGTAGGAGGTCTATAGCAGCCTATTACCTGCAAGGATGTGGTATGTGAAATTGCCACTTAAGGGATAGGCATTCAAATTCTTACGCAATGGAAGATGAGGTGAGGCAGGTTGCAGTCAGGTTGTCCTTCACATATATAGCTACTCCCCTCCTCTAGATTGTCGGTCAGCTCTGAAAAGTTGGTAGTTGGGTAAATTTATATCCTTGTCGGCTGTGGTAGGCCTAAGCCATGTCTCAGAGACCACCAATATATCTGGTATGGTATGGTTAACCCATGCTTGGATCATAGTAATCTTTTTTAGTAGGCTGCACACGTTAACATGGAGGAAGCTTAATCCTTTAAGCCTGGCTAGGTCGAAAGGTGCAGCAATAGCATCTGGAGGCCCTGGATTAAGTTCCACATTTCCTGAGCATAGTAGTAGTAAGAGCAAAAGTTTCATGATTGCAGCAAGGGATAGTTTGTATGTTCTTGCTTTTGCCTTATGTGTATAAAACATGTAAATGTTAAAAATACCATGGCGCTAGGTGTTTTTGATAAAAGTAAACAGTTACTAGGGGACTGTATGCTAAAAATTAAGTTAGTTGTGCTATTTAAAATAAATGTAAATTGCTGTAAACTGAACAAGTCTGAAATGTCATGGTGATTTGTATATATCCCATGATGCTTTGCATTATGGAAGTATGTGTGATGTTGCATTTCTTTGAAACTTGGCTTATTGTCCATGTGCTTTGGGGTAACTCTTGTTTCAGTGCTCCTGCGCTGAGGTTCTTTGTCTTTAGCTTGTTTTGTTTTTATTTGAGCCCCCACCACCCAAGCAAACAAGGCTCGCATAGGGGAGGCTAAATCTCAACAGATAAGTTAGATCAGAGATCATTGAGTCAGTAACTGCTGCCGAAATGTAGAGTAAAGATTTGCATAGTCTGTTGCTACAAACTGATGTACTGAAGAAAGGATATGCCATTGCTGAAGGTTATCTGCTGCATTTTGAATAAACATCACACAGAGATTGTGTGTTGAACTTGAAGTTCGGTGTCTAGTCCATCTGATATCCCACAACCCCTCCACACTGCCCAGATGTTTCATGTCTAATCCGTCTCTGCAGATCCTAACTGGTTTTTGGCAATCCTCCTTCCTCCCTGAATGCTTTCTAATATACCCCTACAAGTCAATTCCATATGTGCTTGAAGTCCCCCACTGTTTTTGCCACCACCACCACTTCTGCTGGCAGTCTGTCCCAGGTGACTTCCACCCTTTCAGTGAAGAAATATTTCCTCACAGATTTCTTAAACCCACCCCAGCTTCATCACATGGCCCCTAATCCTGTGCTCCTCATTTGAAAGAGTCTTCCCTCCTGCACCCTGTTTATCCCTGTGAGGTACTTGTAGGTCTCTATAATGTCACTTCTCACTCTCTTCTCTTCCAGGGTGTACATGTTGTGATCCCTCATTCTCTCCTCATTGAGCTTCTCGTGCAACCCAAGCACCATTTTAATTGCCCTCCTATTGACTGCCTCTGCCCTGTCTATGTCTTTTCTGAGGTGCGGCCTCCAAAACTGGACACAGTCAGTACTTCAGGTGGTGTCTCAACAGTGAGTGATACAATGGCAACACCACTATAAGTAGTAAGTGATCTTTAGAAGGTTTCTTGCTAAATTATTCCGTATTCAAAGTATGTGCATTAATTTATAGTAATACAATATAAACGTGTGTGTGTGTGTGTGTGTGTGCAGGTGCAATTTTTATAGTTGTTTGTACCTGGGATGTTGCCCTGAGAAATGTTGTTTATAACAATGTTTTCACATTTTAGAACTAGGTGAAGCATATAGTAGCCCTTGTAAATGAGTCTAGGCTCAATGGGAATTGCCTTATTCATGTTTGAATAAAAATGTTTCTACTGCTAACATCATCTCCCTCCTTCTGCTAGATATAGCCCATCCATAAGCACCCCAGCATCTCAGTAGCTCTACCCACTGCTTTGTCACACTGCCCTGCCACCTTGAGGTTGCCAGCTATAACCCCAAGGCTCCTTTCCTGTTTAGTGAATGTCAGTACCTCCCCTCCCATGTTATCCTTAGGGCCTGAGTTGCTATGTCCTAGGTGCAAGATTGTGCACTTTTTGGTATTAAACCCCAATTGACATGCTTTAGACCACTCCTCAGATCTCTCCACCCTATTGCAGATTTTGGTATCATCTGTAAAAAGGCAGACCTTTCCTTCCAGTTCCTCAGCATTGTCACTTATGAAGACATTGAAGAGAACCACTCCTGGTACTGGGCCCAGTGGCACTCCAGTGGTCACTCCTCCATCATTTGAATAAGTGACGTTTACCACCACCTTGTGTTTCCTATCTGTTAACCAGTTCCAACCCAGTTCTCCATTTTGGATCCCACCCCCAGGCTGCTCAGTTTCTTTATCAGCCTCCTGCGGGACACAGTGCTGAAGGCCTTGTTGAAATCTATATAGGCCACATTCACTGCCTTCCCCTGATCTATGTCCCTGGTCACCCAGTCATAGAAGTCCATCAGATTCATTTGGCATGATCCCCTCCTGTGAATCTATTGGAATCAAGATACTCTGACAGTCTTTCTTTTAGTAGTGTTTCCATTCATTTCTCCACCACCTACGTAAGACTGGCCAGCCTATTGTTGCTAGCCTCCTCCCTGCTGCCACCACTCTTATGTAGATGGATCACATCAGTCCTTCTCCAGTCCTCAGTAACCATGTTTGCTTCCAGTGAGCTGTTGATAAAGTCCATCAGTGGAGCAGCAAACACCTCCCTGATTTCCTTGGATTTATCCTGTACAGTCCCTTAGCTGCAGTATGTCCACCTTCAGAGCTGCAAGTCCCTTCTGGGCTCTTTCTTCTGAACATGGACTGGTGTCCACCTCCCTTCCCCTCCCCCTTTTCCTACTATTCCTTGTTGGTCCGTACCCTCCTCCACTGTGAAGGCTCATCAGAAATACCTATTCAGGATTACTGCTTTTTCTCTGTCCTCCTACATAGTGTCTCTTACCTCTGCCCTTCTAATCCTCACTATCCTTCCCCTTGCTTTCCTCTTCTCACTTATGTATCTGAAAGGTGACAGGAAACAGTTTTTATGCTTCTAGATGCCCTCTAGTTATCCTTTTAGTGTCTACTGAATATTCTGATATATTTTGACCTTTCTTGTTGAATTAATAATCCAATTTTGTTACCTTTGTAACTACCCTGAATCCTGCTCTCCTCAGCTGTTACTGCTCTCTCTCTCTCTCTCTCTCTCTCTCTTCATACTACCTGAACATTCTGTGACATCAGTAGCACCATTCCATGTCATTGGCATGGAATGGTGCTATTGATTTTAAAGAATGTCTTAGAAATATGAAAAGAGAGAGCAGTAGTTGGTGAGGAGAGTGGAACTCAAGTAGATCCAAGGACACCTCAAAGCTAGATTATTTGCTTATCAAAAATTGGTCAGAGGATACTAGAATACGTAACTGGCATGGAAAGGAAGCTGGAAGGCTAGTTAACTGTGTAAAAATCATTTCCTATGTCCTTGAAGTACACTTTATTCCCCTTAGTGACCCCTTTGGCAATTCTTTCCTCTGTCTGCACCTTTGCTCCCCTCGCCATCTTTCCTGATTCCCTCTGCTTTACTAGCTATGCCACCCTGTCCTCCACCCTCTGTGTTTCCTTATAACTCCTGAATGCCACACTTTTTTCCCTTCAACACCTTTGCCACTTCCTTAGAGAACTATAATGGTCTCTTTTTCTATCTGCTTTTACTCACTTCCTTCATACAGAGGTTAGTTGCTTTAGATATACCCACCCTTATTTTTGCCCACTGTACCAGCATCTCTTCCTGGCAATCCCCCTCCCCCCGAGGCAGTTTCTGAGGCAGTCCCCTATTTCTTTAAAATCCACCTTCCTAAAGTCCAGGATCCTTGTCCTCATGTGGTTAGCCTCTGTTCTTGTCTTAATGTTAAACCGCAGTGTACGGTGATCACTGGTACCCACGGGACCACAACCTGTGATGTTTGTAATGCTGTCCCTATTCGTGAGCACCAGGTCCAGTACTGCTCCATCTCTAGTGGGTTCTGTGACTAGCTGCCTTAGTAAAGCCCCTTGTAAGGAATCCAGAATGGCCCTACTTCTTGCAGATGTGCCCATTAGAAGACTCCACACCACGTCAGGCAGACCAAAGTCATCAACTAGCTGCACCTTCCCCTTATTAGCCATTTTGATGATGACTTTCCCAAGTGCTTTATTCAACTCCTCCCCCTGTGCTGGAGGATTGTACACTTCACCAGTACAGACAACAGTGCCAGAGCCTAACTCCACTGTGACCCACAGCACCTCCAGCCCTTCCTTTTCCTTCTGATCTCCCTGTACCCCCATGGTCTTGGTTCCCTTCCTCACATATAAAACAGTCCCTCCTCCCTGCCTTGTATCTCCTGAATATAGAGTAGCCCAGTATGGCCATTTTCCAATCATGGTGCTCAGTGCACCAGGGCTCCATAATTGCCACTAAATTCATGTCAGCTTCCATCATGATGACTTCCAGGTCTGGAATTTTGTTTCCCAGACTCCTTGTATTGGCGCACATGGCTCTCTACACCTTCCTTCCACTCTACCTGCTGCCTTTCTTCCCCCTCCCATTCCTGACCATGTTTTACCCTGAAGCTCCCCCTGACTTTCCTCCTACCTTTTTAATTTTCCCATTCTTTCACTCCTTCAGTCCTTTACCCTTGCTTCCCTGGGTTTTAAGCCCTTTTCTTCTGCCTTGCCCCATCCCTGCCTCTCTGCTCATCTAAGTAGCATTTAAACCTCCCATTAAGGGCTGTTGCTCCCTTCCCAGGAGTATGCAGGCCATCTCCCTTACAGAGGTCTATATTCTTCCAGGCTGGCCCCCCATCCTCTGATGTAGCCAACGCCCTCTTCCATGCACCATGCCTTCAAACAATCATTACACGGCTTGGTGTGGAGTACGCTTGCATATCTTCTGCCATACACAGGTAACATCTCTGAAAAAAGCTACTGTGCCTGCTGTCTGCATAAGACTGCCCCCCAACTCCATGAAGTTACACTGCACTACTACTACCTGTCCCTTGCCAGGTCATTTGTCCCCAAGTGGACAATGACATCTAGCTCCCTCCCAGCTCCTGCTACCCTAGCAATCCTCAGGATATGCCCTCCATCCCTCCAAGCTGAAGCATCAGAGAGGCACTTCTCTCTCTCTCTCTCTCCCTTCCATTCCCTGCTCCTAAGTCTATCCCCCTAACAATAGAGCCCCCACACCAGTAGTTTCTTTCTCCTTGGCTGAGGGACTCTTCCTCCTTCCATGGGGGCTTCTCTTCTGAGGACTCCAACTTCCTTCCTTCTTTCCCACTGTGATGGGTGCCTGCTCTCAGCTGTCCTGTCCCTCCATGATGATAAATGAACTCTGCAGTGGTACAGGCAGAGAAGCATGCACCCTTTTCTGTCACCCTCCTTCCCCCACCCTGGAGCCCACCAAGGTATATCTACTCTGCCTCTGCATAGACATCCTATGTGGGAGCGGTGGCAGACTTGGTGGCCCTTGGGTGAGGCAGAAGGTCCACTGTACCCATACAGTTCAGCCAAGAGTCCAGTAAGCTCTGCCTGCAAACCAGAGAATTTCTCTTTGCCCTTCTGCCTTGTTCCTACTCCCATTGTTCTTCTGCCTTTCTCTTTTGCTTTTCTGCAATGAATGTGTTACTGTACCATAGCTAGGGTGTCTCTCTTGTTTTCAGAAGAACAAATTCTGGCACCAGATTAGGTAGAGTGTATAAAAAGGCTTCATTAAACAAATGCCAGAGTGCCATTCAGCTCAGTAAAAATCAGGTACCTCATTTTTACTGAGCTGAATGGCGCTCTGGCATTTTGCTTAATAAAGTCTTTTTATACACTCTACCTGATCTAGTGCCAGAATCTGTTCTTCTGGATTCATTGTATTTTTCCTGGCGTGGATCTAGCAGTTGGGAGCAGAGATTGTTGTTCTGTTTTATCTTTTTTTTAACCCTCTTACCTGTACATACCTTATTCTGGGTGTGATCTGCTTGTTTCTCTCTTGTGGTAAGGGATACAACCTGCAGTTATCTTCCCCCCTTGCTATTTAAACGGTACCCAGTAATGAGTTACCTCCTTTCCTTGGTCTGATGTCTCCTGTGCAGAGTATCATGTGGACTGCAGACTATTTGTGGATGTCCTACAGATGCTCCTAAGGCAGATGCTTCACTCCTTCTCTATGCCACTCATGAAAACCAGCTGGATGGGCTGAGGGTGGCAGATGGTCCTGCCATGCAGTACCAAGTAACCATATAATGAAGAGGACTCTTCTCTTGGCACAGGGCCCAAATTACCCTGCACCTTTTCATCTGTAGCTGCACAGAAGGGCAGGACCCAGAGGGCCCTATGCTTCTGACTTTTGGTCCTGCATGTCTGTATCTGTAGCCATATGGAAGCACAGGGTCTGGAGGGCCCTGCACATCTGCATTCATAGTTACACAGAAGTGAAAAGGCCCAGAGGGCTCTGCGCTTCCACAGCCAGATGGACTCTTCCCTTGGCACAGGGCCCAGAGAACCCAATGCATCTGTAGCTGTATGGAAGCCAGACCCGGCACTTCTGTAGCCCCATGGACAGTGCTTTGGATTCTTGTCTTGCTGCAATGTATTGTGTGCACAGTGCCCCATGGACTCTTCCCTTGATGTAGGGTCCCGAGGGTCCTGTGCATCTGCAACAGTGACTTGGGTGGGTGAACGCACTTGGCTTGTGGCCTTGTGTCTCACAAAACACCTAAGGTGTGTGAGTATGTGTGTGTATGTGTATCAGAGCATGACTGCACACCCAGTAATGTATTATCTGTTTTATACATATATAGAGAGAGAAAGAGAGAGAGATTTGCCATGAGAGAGCTGCTCTGATTATTTGTTATCCTAGAAGTGCAGACATTTGAATGCAAGGTGTTGGAAACAAAGGAGTATATTGTGGTTAAATTGTTGGCAGGAAGATTGATCTTCTGCCCCTCAAAGATACTGGGTATTTCGTTAAAGTGGTCTTTCAGGAAGAAATAATAAAACAAAAAAATACTGAAGTGTTTTTTTTTTTGTTTTTGTTTTTGGTCAGCTCTATGTATCAGAAATAATAGATGTATACTTCCCATGTGATTTGCAAAAAAAATGTGTACCTGCTGGGATGCATTGTGAATTACTTGTCGTCACTCATTTGTGGTCTCCTGGTGTAATAGTTTGCAATTAGAAAACAAAACATCCCCATTAATAGACGCACCAGGAGCTTTAATTGGATGCACTCAATAACCCTGGTGGGAAACTGAACCATAGAGAGTTCATAATGTTAGATAAACATTATGGTTTTGTACTGGTGTTTCAATATTCTGTATTAAATTGTTTTCTTGCCTTGTTATCATAACATAATTTCTAACTGCTTGTATCACTATTTATCTGAAACTGCGTCCCTCTGGATAAGATGTGTCTTGCTTGTCATAGTCTACAGATCGATACATTAAACTTCATTTGGAGGCATCCCTTGAAAGTGTATGGTTTCTAATTCCAAGCCTTTAGTGGCAGAAATAGCACAGCGTTTGCTCACTAGTTCTGGAAAATTTATTCTAAATCACTATGAATCCCAGTAGTAGTCCATAGCAGAAGAGAAAATGACTGATTTCTCTGTGTTAAAGAGTACTTAGAAAGAGGTTCCCCCCAAAGGAAATATAAATAGACTAACTGCTTCTAAAGATAAACACTTTACAAGAATAAAATTAGCCCATCTATGCTGGTTGTCTTTGACAGATGTGATCTGAAAAAAAAAGAGAGATGTGGTGCAGATCAGGGTGTGTGGGTCAGAACTCTGAACTTACCATATATGAAAGCAGTCGGTGCCCCTTTTTACCATATAAAGTCTCTGTCATGGTCTCATAGAGAACAGACTTTCTGTGGCATTTTCCAAGAAGTGCAGGCTAGAGTGAGAACTGGTGTGTTGTCTGACATCTCGCTACTGTTTGTAGAGGTCTGGGCCTCTATATAGCATCCTGTGGGCAGAGATTAGTACTACCATTTGCTGTCCCTGAAAAGTTCTCTCATGTAACATTTAGGGCCCAATGTACAAAAATGACAGATGCAGAAGCAACTGCTACGCATTCGTGTACTATCTTCTGTGTCCAAAATTGCACCTTAATTTTAAAGGATGCATCTGAGTCTGAATTTGTACCAAAATTAGATGCTTGTGTCTGATATTAAATGCAAATTTAACTGGGCAAATGAACGTGTTAGACCATTATTTGGCATTTTTGATCAGGAAGGGTATGCTAAGCTACAGTGCCTGATTTCCAGGTGCATTCTGCGGGTCTAGTTGCCTGGAGCAGTTTTATTGACAGGGGGAATGTTAAAGATAATCTAGCATTTCCTGGCAGATGCAAGTCCATGGTGGAAAAAGTATTTTTCATAACAAATTTCAAAAGCACTCAATCATAGAAGTGCCTGTGTAGTTAAAACATGTGCCTTAAAAATGCTATTATTTTATTTATTTTAAAGTTTTACCAGGAAGGCATATTGAGCAGACTACTGCTTGATTCCAGATGCATCATGGGTGTGTTGGGGAAGGGAGAATACATATAAAGAATAATACAAGTAACAAGCACACAGAACAAACTGAGATAATAGGTAAGTTGATAGAAGTGTAAATACCAGTCACTCATGATCAGTGATACAACACTAAGAGTAACCACAGGTGGCTAGCGCTGCCCTTGACCTAACGTGAACGTAAACTGCTGGTGCAGATGGCAGAGAAGTGCTCTTTGAGGAGGGAGTTGAGTTGCTGTGAGGGGGGAGCATGCTGAATGTCCTCAGGCAGGGAGTTCCATAGTTTTGGCATGCAAGCTCTAAAGGATGACTGGCCTGCGGAGTGGCCATGTATGGGACTTGCAGTAGCTGGGAGTTGAAGCTCCTGAGTGAGTGTGCGGGGGTTGGGCAGTTAGGGTAGAAGTAAGGTAAGAGGGCAAGTACTGAGCCCAGAAACTGTCCATGGGCCTAGCACAGTGGGAATGGCTCCAATCTAGGAGCACGGGAAGGTCAAGGGACCAGTAGAGGCCACAGTGGTGGGAGGACAGCCCAGAGTGAAGTGACAGAAAGAGTGGAAAAGAGGATCCAGTCTAGCCAGGGTGGACTGAGGGGCGGCACTGTAGACTACATCCCCATAGTCAAAAATAGGGAGGATCATTTTCTGTACAATTGCCTTGTGAGCTGGCAGAGGGATGCAGCCACAGTTACAGTATAAGGTGCCCAGTCTGGGGTACAGTTTTTTGTGGATGGCATAGATATGTACAGAAAAGTTGAGGTGCTGGTCAAGTCAGACCCCTAGATATCTAAATGAGGTACAAGCCTCTAAGGAAGTCCCATCTAAGATGTGGAAGGTAGGAATGGAGGGGAGTCAAGAAAGTCTCTGCCTCATGCTGAAGGTTAAGGAGACAGTTTTCTTGGCATTGAGAAAAAGCTGATTGGAGCGAAACCAGAGCTGAACATCATTGAAGTCCTGCTGGAGTCTGGACGCCACTTCCAGAGGAGAGGTACCTGATGTATACAGTATCGTATCATCTGCATACATGTGAATGGATGTGTGTGGGCAGGTCAATGGCAGGTCATTTAGGAAGATGGAGAACAGGATCGGGCCAAGGACTGAACCTTGGGGCACTCCAGTGTTGACAGGGAGGGGGTCGGAGTTAGACGTGCCAGTTCTGACTGATTGGAACCTGCCTGCCAGATATGATTTGAACCAGCTGGTTGCCGCACTGGAGAGCCCTGCACAGGAGAGCTTGGACAGGAGAAGGGCATGACAGACCGAGTCGAAGGCCTTTGCTAGGTAGAGAAAAATGGCAAAGGTAAAGTGACCTTTGTCCATGCCAGTAAGAATGGAGTTGGTGAGTCTTAGGAGGGAAGTAATTGTGGAATGAGATTTCTTGCATCCTGACTGGTAGGGTGTAAAGAAAGAGGAGGAGGAGTTGAGGAAGCAGTCAAGTTGAGAAAGGACTAGGTGCTCCTGAATTTTGGCTAATATGGGGAGGAGGGAGATTGGGCAGTAGTTGCCAGGGTAGGAGGGGTCACCACCTTTAGGGAGGGGGATGACTGTGGTGTGCTTCCAGTCTGAAGGGCTAGCGGTGAGAGAGAAAGAGAGATGGAAGAGAGACACCAGGGGATGGCGATGGCAGAGGCTGAAAGGTAGAGCATTTTGGCATCCAAACCCAAGGGGCATTTACCCTTAGAGGAATTGAGAGCGTAGCAGGGAATTAGTACTTTGGATGGGGTAACTAGGCAAAATGAGAAGGCCGGGTGGGGGGTTGGTAGGTAGGGATGCGGTTGCAGGAGGTTGAGGGGCAGGTGGGAGAGTTGATAAGAGAGAGGTTGAACAATTAGTGAAAAGGAGTTAAAAATAGAAGCCTCCGCATGTGGTTCAGAGACAGTGGAGCCACCTGCATCCATGACAGGGGTGGGGAGCTCGGTGGGAGGGGAGAAAAGTGATTTGCTCACCTTCCAAAACTTAGCCAGGCAATTTATGTTGTTGTGGAATGATGCTTTGAAATAGTTGGCTTTAGCTTACCAGATAAGCCTTGTATAGGCATTTCAAAATGTGCGGTAGTGTTGGTGATCTGCGTGGGTGCCGGATACCTTGTAGGCTTTCCTCGCCTGGTCCCTGGCTTGGAGATGGGCCATGAGGTCTGCTGAGATCCAGGGCAAATGAGCACCCCTTACTCGGGCCATTCTGAGTGGGGCATGGTAGTCCCAGACGGCAAGGAATCTGGACTTGAAGTAGTCCAGGGTGGAATCAATAGAGGTGGCTCTGGGGTGAAAGACCAGTCTGAGTTTACTAAGTCATTTAGGAGTGCATCGAGGTTCAGGGATTTATAGGATCTGATGAGGAGAGTTTTTGGTGGGGGTGCCCTGGTTCTATATATTTTCTGTACCAAGTATATCATGTGGTGATCACTTAGAGAGTCTGGTAGGAGGCCAGAGGCAATTATCCTATGGGGGTGCGAGGTGAGGGCCCAATCCACTAGAGAGTGGTTTTGGGTTTTGTGGTTCAGATGCATGGGCTCGGTGATCTGTTGAAATGGATTTAGTGCTGCCATATGGCTGCGGAGCTTGGTGCTAGCAACAGAAAGCCAGTTCAGATTAAAGTCCCCAAGGATATGGAGCTCGCCCCCGGATGCGAGGGTTTTTAGGGTATTCAGGTGCTCTGAGACAGCGGGCATCGTGGAGTCTGGGGAACTATAGGAGCCTGATATAAATATGGAAATTAATAGGGGTAAAGAGATTTTTATTAGCAAGGTGTCAATGGATAGTGAGGGCACAGCTAGTGAGACTGGTGTGAACTGGAGCAGGGATGAGATGTATATAGCTATGCCACCATCTCTCTTGGTACCCGGGTGGTCATGACGAATGACGGTGTAGCCAGGAATAGCTACTTCCTCATCCTGGTTGTGCGGCTTCGGCTAGGTCTCAGTGATAATCAGGATGACAGAATGCAGGGATGGGACAATTGGTTGTAGCAAGGACAATTTTTGTAGGATGCTGCATACATTTAGGTGGGCTACTTTTAGGCCTCGGGGTAGTTGGAGAGGGGTTGCGACTGGTGGAGACGGTTGGTCCAGGGTTTAGCTCGACATCCCCAGCTCGGAGGAGCAGTAAAGTTATCAGTAGTTTTGTTTTGGGAAAGGCCCATAGTAGCTTGCTGTGAGCAGAAGGAGCTTGGGAGGAATATGTGAAGTTGCTTTGCACAGGGAACTTCATGGCTGACAGCCCAGCGCAAAAGGAGGGAGGGAGAATGGTAGGACTGGAATCCAATAATGGGGTAGAGCATGGGGGGGGGCTGTCCATTGGTGGGTGAGGTACATCGATGTGGCAATGTGCTTGGGGAATCAATTATTAGTGGATTAGGCAGCGATTCAGGGAAGGAGGCAGGTGGGAGGGATGCTAAAGGCGCAAGTAGAGATATAAGGAATATAATTATAGGGACAAGGTGCAACATAGTGATTCTGGATGGGTGTGGGAGTACAGTAATGGCTTGTAGTGGCTGCTAGCAGTGACTGCAGATAAACTGCAAAGGGGAAAGTTGGGAGATTGGTTATCTCCTACACATGATCCTCCCTATATAATGTGTGGTTCACCAAGGATGGTGGTGAGTAGCCAGTGCATAGCGCCGGCGTGGCCTAACACACACTCTCCTCCGTTCCACAAAGTTAGTTAGGCTGCCACGCCTCACATCGTACCTAACTTCAGCTTGCAACTCGGGGAGTGCAGGATCAAGGGCTGGCCCTCACGACCACCAGCAGGAGTGAGGGAGCTGAGGAGACATAAGTGGAGGGTTATATAAGCAGGTAAGGAGGGAGGGTGGGGTTTGGGAGGACAGCAGTTGTTATTCGAATTAGGATGGGGCTAGCATTTACTGTGATTACTGGGAGGACACAGAAAAGCGTCTACTGGTTAGAAAAAAAATTAAGATTCGCTCCCTGTGGAAACAGACCAGCACTGCACTACTTGGTTCTCTGTGAAGTTTTCAAAATGATATGATACAGCTCCTGATAGAGAACTGGCTTTGGAACTAAGTCAAGCTACATCTGCACAGTGCACAGTTTAAAGCAGGCAGGGATGCAATTCATGGGTACTGAGACTAACATTGCACTTGCTTAAAATTAACTAAATCTCCTATTATGAAAGTAAAATAGTCAGCTCTGCTCAGTGCATATTTTACATCGCAGTAAATGTAAATTGGCACTGTAGATCACAACACAGAGACAGTTTAAAAACTCCCATTGAATGGGGAGGACTGCACGTTTCAGTGTAGTAAATTAGTAGACTGCCCTTAATAGAGTAAAAATCAATTAAGGCACTCCGTAAAAAGAGGTAGAACTGTACATTTTAAGTTATAAACAGTTGCTATTAAAGTAAATGTAAAAACAATTAAAGCACCCACTATAAAAGGGTAGAAATGCACATTTTGAGGCAAAAGCAGCTGAAATAAACTATCTGCATTGTTCTGACAACGGAATTAAGGCAGAGAAGCACAGAGCAGGCCAAGTTTTAAGTTGACGCCAAAACCAGAGCCCATTGTTCTTGCTAACACACACTCTCCTCCTTTCCACAAAGTTAGTTAGGCTGCCGCGCCTCTCGTCGTACCTAAGATTCGGCTTGCAGCTCGGGGGAGAGCAGGACTCCGTTGCCCATGACAACCACCAGTGGGGGCTGAAGAGCAGGGAGCTGAAATTTGGCTTGCAGCTCGGAGGAGGGCAGGATTCCATTCACCCTCACGACCAACAGTGGGGGGCTGAAGAACGAGGAGCTGAAATTCAGCTTGCAGCTCGGGGGAGGGCAGAACTTGAATGTTCTCCTGAGATATTTATTTTTGTTTAACTCCCTTCTGTTACCAGTACCCAAATTGCACTAGACCCATTTCTACAGGGGATACACCTCTTTATACAGTGGGTGCGTACAGCCCGTATCAGCAAGAAAATTCTCATGCTGCCCTTGGATTGGGGGGGGATCTCTATGCCAGATCTTCTGTCATATTACCTGGTGGGCCAAATGGTGGCAGTCTGCTCATATGCTAAACAGAGGGAAGTTTCCAGGTGGTATGACACTGAAAATGCTGAGTAGGGGGCCAGCCACTATTCACACTAGCCTTAGCCCTGGTTTCAAAGGAGTACTTTAGATTTATCCACAGCAGATGGGTTTGGCATACTTTGACTGGCCTAAAAAAAAAAAGCCATGAAAAAACTTAATTTGGACATGTAACTGGGGCTACCTCTCTTTTGTACGGTACCACCCTGGGTTTCTCCCACCTAAATTGGATAGAGGCTATGCCACCTGGAAGAGGAGGAGCTTACCCATTTTTCTCAACTACTTGACAATGGCACCTGCATGTCATTCCAGTCCTTGAAGCAGAAATTTCAGTTGGACAACTGTGATTTTCATATATATATTCAGGTTGGACAGTTTGTTAATTCAGAAGATAAGACATTGTACCAGACAGATGATTAGGTAAGAAGACTTCATATTTTGGGTAGTGTCCCTGAGAGAGAAACAACGGTATATTTCTGGTATATATCAGTTGTTGCAGGCTGCTAAAGGGGATTCCCTTGCCCAAATTAAAGTAGCTTGGGAAAGGGCGGCAGGTTGTTCCATTAATGATGAAGACCAGACTAGGCATGTACAGTGGGGGTTGGAGAGTAACTTTCTTTCTTTAATGGAGAGAGTTCTTCTGGAGGGTTTCAGTCCACTGTTTTCTGACTCTCACAATTACTAAGCATTACAGCCAGACAAACACTGCAGCCTGCTGGAGGCAATGTGGGGGTTAAGGTTGGCACCTTCCTATCTTTTGGGGCTGTCCCAAATTGCAAATATTTTGGCACCAGGTACAGAACTCTATCAGTTCATGCAACAGACTATCCCAGATACCTTCATGGACTGGGTATTGGGTCTCCATGCTATTTTTAGGATACTGACTGGACCTCAGCAAGTAGCTTTAGCCTTCCTTGTAGCTGCCGTAAAAAGTATCACAGCACACTGGCTGTAAGCTGACCGTCCTTCTTTGACAGAGTGGCACAACAGAGTGGGCCAATTACATGATATGGAATTTATTACTGATAAATTGCACTTGAGGGAAGATAAACATATTGAAAGGTGGCAGGCCTGGCAACAATTGGCCATGAGGGAGGTACCCTGAATGGATCTTTATACTTAAAATGGAGAACTGGAAAAGAGATACGGTGGGGGCTGTTTAGATTTAGGAAGGGGTCCTTCTCTTCTCCAGGGCATTTTCTTCACCTTTATTCTTTTCATTAGCTTCATGAAGATATACCTGTCATGTTCCTGACCACAATACGTCTTTTTAATTGTTCTCTTTCCAACTTTACCCCCAAGATCTTGGTCATAAACTTAGAGCTCAGCAGGGATATATGTGCACAACTGTTTAGCCATGTTTGGGCTGTTTTTTTTTTGTTGTTGTTGTTTTATTTTTTATTTGAGCTGTAAGATTCAGAGAATTCACTAATTATCTCACTGCTGGAAAGGTATTTTTAATAGTCTCTAGAAATGAAGTTGAATTAATATTTTTTTCTGTCTCTCTCTTCTAAGAGCTTTATAAGAATTAATTGTGATTGTGTATCTTAGGCTATGGCACCTAGACAGAGGTTGTTAATCATTGTCATAAAATGTGCTTCCTTTAGTTATGTACTGTTTGATCTGACTTGTATGTAATTCCATGTCTTTTTCTCTGAATAAAGATGAGTTTATAAAAAATTCCGTTACTGGGGGCCTGATCAACATAGGAGGCCATGAAACACTCAAACTGAGCATATCTTGTCTGCAGCTATGCACATCCTGATGCCCATCTGTACTGGATGGCATCCGCAACCCCTGTCTGTGGCATACCCACGCATTGGGGCAAGGTTGGTGGGGGGGGCATCCCAGACTATTGACATCCAGTCAGATGCCCATGCCAGGCTGTCACTGGATCCCTGCTTGTGCAAGGAATGACAGGATGTGGCAGTCCTCCCAGGACTGCCATATCCCACTGCCATATCCCCGTTGGACTGCTGCTAAAAAGGTACAGTTTTTTAAATGTTGCCAACCAGTGATGCTATGGCCTCCAGCCCACCAGGTAGGCTTCCTGGACTGGGGACTGGGGGGTGATTAAGCCATGGTAATGGATTTGTGGCCAGGCTGAGGGGGCACATATTTGCTAATGCAGCCCTTAGAGCTGTGTAGTCTCTGCATCGTGGAGTAAATAATCAGGAAATGGTGCATGCCCACCCTTCCCCCATCAAGCATGTGTAGCCATTAAGAGGGGTTTCAGCAACCTGGGTTTGTGGAATGGGACTCGACCACAGCCCAGCATAACATTCTCTCTGCAGGTGCACAAGGTGAATGCCACCCCTTTGAGTATTGGACCCTTAGAGTTGGCCCAATTGCCTAATGCTGTTACCAGGTCCTGACAGAATAACAAGGTGGAGCACAGTCTTTAAAAATCATCTTTTATTTCAGGCACTTAAACCTCTAGATCATGGACAAGATCACGGGAAACAATACAGGTACCTAGATATGACCTGAAGGTCTGACACTCTTACCCAGTCCACTGCACATACAAATGAAAGGATTCTAAACTGCTAACAAATCAAACAAACTGTAGATAAACTATGAAAAGCTGATGCAGGTAGGGACCATTCATGCATGCCGCCATGGCTGCTTCCAAGCTAAGCTTTCGGGGCATGAACATGACTTCCTAAGAGCTGAGAAAGCTGCTGCAAGTCTGATATTTCCATAGTGAGTGTGCACCTTTTGTCCTCCATGACTGGATGATTTTGAGAGGGGTCTACTACTAAAAGCCAACACCCGTTTCACTGGCCCACTGTTACCCAAGCTCAGAATCCCGAACCTAAAATCTCGACAGTGGGATTTTGCTTGTTTTTCCTGTTTGGGGGGCCCCCCAATGTGGGGTGTTTCATCCCCGCACCCCTGGAATTAATATAACAAATTCTTTGGGGGGGGGGATCCCACTGTCAGGATTTTGTGGTTCGGGGTTGGGCAACAGTGGGTCGGGAAAACGAGTGCTGGGTTTTAGTCGTGATCCCTTTTGAGAGACCCCCCCCCCTGCACTGAGACTGTAGTGTTAGCCACTGCACTCATGCACACACAAACATGCTCCATGTACTTTGAGTGGCAGTGAGTATTCAATGATTCCCATGCTCTTTTACAGTTTCCTTACACAAGTGCATTGATTCAGAACATCTTTTAGCAAAACTGTATTTTCACCTGGACAGTTCATGATCTAAACGAATCCAGCACTCTTTAGATGATTGAAAACTAGAGTCCTCATTTAAGTTTTTTCAGTATTCAGTCATTTCCTATGTTTTTTATTCTTTGTTCATATTTGGCAGTTGAATTTCCATAGATATCTACAATTCAGAACTGACTTTCACCGTCGTCCTGTCCCCCCACACGCACACACAATGGTCCCAGTCTCTGTCACCTTTTCTCCTGATCCACATAGATTCTCTGGTTACTCCTTGGTGTGTTCCCCATAGTGGGACCTTAAGTACCAACCCACATCCTGCCAGCTGCTAAGGCACTTTGATAGTTGGAGAGGTCGGATGGAGAAATGCCAGGATGTTGGGCACCATCAAGGTGGTTGGTTAGCTTTGTTATCATCTGATCCTGTGTTTTCCCCTTCTTTTTATTTATTTAATTATTTATTTAAACATTGGTAACCGGGAAATGCACACTGAGCTGAGGCTCATTTCCACATGTGACCCAGGGAAGGGGAATACAGAAGAAACACAATTACAAAGCATCAGAATACAGATTGCAAAAGGCACACTGTTACAAAACATCAGAATCCAGACTGCAAACTGTAGCAACAATGAGATGACCAAATACATTAACAGAGTAGATTGTTGCCGTGGAAACAGGGCAATCATGGTAGAGTACAATAAAGTGCACAGTGCCTGTCGGGGTTAATGACAGTGCTAGTGGGGTCAGAAAGCTGACCTATGCAGGAATCTCAAATTACCACTGTTCAAAGGGCTCCAAGCAGGGGGTATAGGAATGAGGAAGACGTGAGGTCAAGTAGGGGGTTGACAGGGACAGGAGGGTCAAGGAGAATTCCTTTGTTGACATATACAGGCAGAGAATGAAGGAGAGAGCGATGGAGAGGAGATTCCAGAGTGAAGGGAGGTGGAAGGAGAAAGCAGCATGTCCAGCAGAGGAGTGAAGGTGGGGAATAGAGAAGGTACGAGAATCCCTGCAGTAGAGAGAGCAAGAGGAGGAGGGGATGGGGGAGATGAGTGCGGAAAGGTAGGAGGGAAGGCACCTGAACCAGTATTTAGCAATGAAGTAGTAGATCTTTTGCAAATACAGTCCCCTCTATCTGGAATTCCCTTCCTAATGCACTGCAGGAACTATCTTCTTGGTTGGATTTAAGAACGGCCTTGAAGCCCACCATTTACAAAGAAATCAGTGCAACTGTTCTCGCTGATTAATATATATCTCCCCTGTATTGGATTGCTAGTTTGATTGCACTACAGTCTATCCTTATCTGCCTTATTTACTGTACCTGTGTGTATTTAGAGTACTTAAACTGATATGTATCCTGATTGTAGTCTAAATGTATGTTTATTGCTAACCACTATGTTGTCCTGTCAAGTCATCTGTCTAAACTTTCTACCTGTTGTTTGTACCTTCAATACACTGTGTCCCTGTCTTTAAACTTCATGTAATTAATCCCAGGTCTCCCCTGAAAAAGGTACTCTCTGAGGCCCAGTGGGCTTACCCTGTCAACAAAATTCAATGAATAAATGAATGAGACAAGTGTGGTTGGTGCCATGATGATAGTGGGAGAATGGAGAAAGAGGAAGAGAGGGAACAGTGATGAGTACGGAGAGGAGAGTTGGTAGCTGAATGACAGATGGCATTGCAGAGGGTGTCCAGTCTGGCAAGGAAAGAGGAGGGGTGGTGCCATAGACCATATCCACAGTCAAAGACTGGAAGAACCATTTTGGTTACCAGCTCCTGGCAGGCCTGGAGAGGAGACTGTCCTTGTAATGGTACAGGGCACCTAGTTTAGGCAGAGTTTGGCATGGCTGGCATCAGTTAGGCAGGTAAGTCCAGCTTACTGTCAAGCCACACACCAAGATACTTGAAGGCAGGGACAACTTCCAGAAGGGTGTTATCAAGTGTGGACAAAGTGCGGGGGAGGGTGAAAGCATGGCGAGTTTCTGGCTGGTGCTGAAGGTCATGGACACAGGCTTCTTGGTGTTCACCCTGAGTTGTTAGGCCATCCCACCTCCCTGCTAATTGCCTGTGGATGCCCATGGCTTCTCCCATTAGGCAAGGGTGTTTTTCCGTAGTTAGTCACACACAGCGTCAGTACTGCCTCCACTTCTCACTTTCAGGTGGTGCTCTATGAATGAGACTGTCCTGTCTGTCCCTCTAAGGTCAGCATGTGATGCCTCCACAATGCATTCCTGACCCTACCAGTGCAGCAGGGAAGTCCAGCTCAAGGCAAGAACCCAAGTCACACACAACAGTGCTGTGTACCACCAGCTGGTGCCACTGGACTGGGCAGTTTTCATTAATGTTCACTAATTTCATTTGCTTAGGCAGATTTCTTATAAGTTTCTTTTAGTTTTCTGACTTCTTCAAGAAAGTACACATAATATTTTTCTAGTCTTAGACCATGTATTACATGTGTTTAAACATAGAAACATAGAAACATAGAATTTGACGGCAGATAAGGACCGCTTGGCCCACCCAGTCTGCCCATTTCCCTACCTACTGGATAAGCTGCAGATCCTAGTTAACCAGCAGCCTACTTCTTCTCTACCCCCACCCCCTAGAATTGCCTTATGACTGTCCCATGCATGCTTGAATTCCACCACTGATTTTGACTCCACAACCTCCTCCAGAAGGCCGTTCCATGCATCCACAACCCTCTCTGTGAAAAAATACTTCCTTAAATTACCTCTGAGCCGCCGCCCCATCTTCAAATTGTGCCCTCTTGTTCTTGCACACCTCTTTTTTTGAAAGATGCTACCCTCTTGGACTTTGTTGATTCCCTTGAGGTACTTGAAAGTTTCTATCATGTCCCCCCTCCTCCTTTCCTCGAGGCTATACATATTAAGCTCCTTAAGTCTCTCTTCATATGTCTTCTGTGCAGACCCTGCACCATTTTAGTTGCCCTCCTCTGGACAGCTTCCATCCTGTCTATGTCTTTATGGAGATTGGGTCTCCAGAACTGCACACAGTACTCAGATGAGGTCTCACCAGCTATCTGTACAGAGGGATAATAACTTCCTGTTTTCTACTGGTGATGCCTCCCTATGCATCCCAGTATCCCCCCAGCCCTCCTTGCTGCCTCTCTCACATTGCTTGCCCACCTTTAGGTCATCTGATATGACTACCCCCAGGTCCCTTTCCATTTTTGTTGTTGTTAGTATCTCACCCCCATTGTGTACTCTTCCCTGAGTTTTGTTTCCAGGTGCATTATCTTGCACTTTTAGCATTGAATCTAAGCTGCCATACATTTGACCATTCCTCTAACCTTGCCAAGTCCCTTCTCATCCTTTCCACCCACCCTGTGCATCAACTCTGTTGCAGATCTTAGTGTCATCTGCAAAGAGACATACTTTTCCTTCCAATCCTTCCAATGTCGCTTATAAAGACATTGAAGAGGACCGTCCTAATACTGAACCCTCGCGGTACCACTAGTAACCCTCCTTTCTTCTGAGTGGACTCCATTTACTATTACTCTCTGTGTCCTATTCTTCAGCCAATTCTTTACCCAGGCTGTCATCTTGGGACCCACTCCCAGGCTGGCTAACTTGTATATTAATCTTTTGTGGGACTGTGTCAAATGCCTTGCTAAAGTCTAGGTAGGCCATGTCCACAGCCCCTCCCTGATCTACTACTTTGGTCACCCAGTCAAAGAAATCTATCAGATTTGTCTGGCATGACCTTCCCGCTGTGAATCCATGCTGCCTAGGGTCCTGTGCCCCTCTGGCCTCTAGATACTGGACAATTCTTTCCTTCAGAAGTGATTCCATCATTTTCCCTATCACTGAGGTTAAACTAACAGGTCTGTAGTTTCCTGCTTCTGCCTTGCTCCCACTTTTGTGAAGGGGAATCACATCTGCCCTCCTCCAGTCCTCGGGTACCACCCCATCCTCCCACGATTTGTTAAAAAGGGTAGTCAGTGGTGTCACTAGTTCTACCCTTAGCTCTTTTAGAATTCTGGGATGAATCCCATCAGGCCCCATTGCTTTGTCCACCTTCAGTTTTAAGAGTTCTTTCAGAACCCTTTCTTCTGTAAATGGGCTGGTATCAACTTCTGTATCCAGAGTGTTACTACTGTTTGTTTTATGTACCTCCTCTTCATTTGTAAATACTGAGCAAAATATTTGTTTAGTATCTCTGCCTTTTCACAGTCTCCCTCTGCCCACCCTCCCCTTTATTAAGCCTCACTATCCCTCCCTTGGTCTTCCTTTGCTCCCTGATGTACCTATAAAAGGTTTTATCCTCCTTCTTAACTGAGTTGGCTATCTTTTCCTTGGTTTGGGCCGTTGCTGTTCTGACTGCCTTCCCAGCCTCCTTTTGCTTTAACTGATACAGTTCTCTGTCCTGCTCCTTCTGCGATTCCTTGTACTTGCTGATTGCTTTCTTTTTCTCTTGAACCTTCACTGCTACTTCCTTTGAGAACCATAGTGGTTTCTTACATCATCTTGTTTTGTTTATTTGCTTCACACAAAGGCTCGTTACCTCTGTGATGGCAGTTTTTATTATTCCCCATTGTTCTTCCACCCCTCCTTCCTGCCCATTTGCTAGTGCATTCCTTAGGCACTCACCCATTTTGGCAAAGTCAGCCCTCCTAAAGTACAGTACTTTTGTCTTTGTATGGCTTGACTCTATTGCTGTGTTTATTGTTTATTGTTTAGTCAGGGCACATCAATCCAAGTTGGGATGGTCCTGGTTAGATCATGCCTCCAGTATGAGGCATGAATCCTGCCTTGACCCTGACTCCACTGCCCTGGCCCAGTGGGGTCTGGAACACAATGCAGAGGCTTTGCCAGCCAACCCCAGAGAGAGAAAAAGATGGAGAGGAGCATCATGCCATTGGAACATCACCTGCAGGTAACAACCCTGCTTTCTGAAATGGAAAACAAATAAAGCGAATGCTACTTTTGCCCACAGTAGGTTAAAACTGTTTCAAGTGGGAAAAAGACATCAATTGTAAAGGAAAGATAAAGTAGTAAGCTTTCTGGCAGTAAAGGCAAGTTTCAGAAAACTACAAAAGAGCATCAGCCTAATATCCAGCATAGTGGGTAACATTCACAAATTGAAAGGGATTAAGCCAGCTAGGCTGTAAGAAGTGCCCTAGGGTATTGAACTGACTTCAAAATCTGTTCAGATACTTCACTAGCAACTATAATCCTGTGGAAACTATGCCTGTCAGAAACAGCATCCTACCACTTTACTTCTTACCTTAAGAAAGATCATATGTAGTGAGCCCAGTGACATGGTGGGCTAAGCCTAAGAAAGATCTTGTGAAGTCTGCTCAGTGACAGTGTGGGCTAAGGCACTGGGTGCCACATCCACTACCTCACCGGTGACCCAGGTTCAGGAATGGACCAGAGTCACTTGGGCAACAGCTTGGGGAAGGAGGATTGAGCATGCAGTGACAGTTCTACTGCTTCAGGGGTGGGGTACAGCATGTACCTCTGTGGAGGCTGGGTGCTGTAACAAGTGGTTGTTCTTTCTGGAGGGCTGGACACAGACACTGAGAGTGTGTGGTGTCTTCACACAGTATGTGCAATCAGTGCATGCGCGTCAACCCTGGAGAAGGGGATTAAATGGAAGGAGAAAACCTCAACCGGCAGGATGATGTCGGTGACCCCACAGGCTCCCCACCACCAACAACACCCACAAACTCATGGTGGTCAGAAATGGATGGGCAGAATCAGATGGGGTAGGTCCCAGGTAAGGAGAGTGAGGTGGGGGTCAGTGACAGAAGGGGCTGGTTGGGAGGCATAGGAATATAAACACAGAGTAGGAAAAAAGAAGGATCTTGTGTGGTGTGCTAAAAATGAGCAATTTTATAAACTGAGTCAAGATAGCTGGCACAAATCTGCTGGCCCAGTGACATGGAAGGCTGAAGCACCGTGCTCCTTACCTCCTGCCATGTCAGTGACCTGGGTTCGGGAATGGATGTGGGTCACTCAGGGACTAGCCAGGGGAGGGAGGATCGACTGTCCAGAAGACAACTCCCCTCCTTCTGGGGGGTTGGGGGAGTCAGGGTCAATGCAACCTGCTGCTGTTCTGCCACTGGATGGAGTCTGGATGGTAATGCAGGTCTGGGAATGTAAAGTAGGCAGTCCAGGCATTTGAAGATGTCTCTGTGGAAGTGGAGCTTGTCCGTCATGCCATTGCATGGGTGGATCTGGGGGAAACCAAAAAAAAACAACAAGGAGGAAAAACCGCTCTGGCCGCAGGATGACATCCAGGCCCTTGCAGGTCCCGCAACAGCGACCAGGCACCTCGCCATAGTCCAGCAAGCTAGGACATCGGTGAGAAGGCAAGTCCTGGAGAAACTTGGTGATAGGACTGGGGGAACTGGACAAAAGGGGACGTGCCAGGGGTGACAAGGGGACAAAAATCTATACAGAAGGGGGGAAAAAAGGTAGCTGCCACAAATATGTCTCTCTAATTGGATGAACCCGATCTCATTCTGTGCCTACTGTACATGTACTCACAAACATATGATACTGCATTTTCTAAGCCAACAGACTGAATTCCAGGCCATTTTGTAAGCAAAATAATACATTCTAGGATGTTACATCAATTTGGAGATATAAGTGCTCCTCTATAGTGTGCTAAACAACAGTTAACCTGCAGACTAATGCCTCGGCACACTCCAACAAAGTGCCTACTGTACATCTCCCAGTAAATGCACACCCTATTGTGTGTTATTGCCCACATACGATATGCATGACACTTCTGGAATCCATGCCAACTAAGTATGTAGAAGGCTTTAGAGAGGTTATGCAGGAAGAAATTTTGTTCCAGAATAACAGGAAGATGGGATTTAAATTTGAGGCAAAAACATTTTAGTTTGTAAATTTTTTTTTTCAGAATGTGTCTTTTTGTGTGCATTTTCATCTTGAGTGCTATTGCATCTTCGGAGTGCAGGGATAAAAAGCTGGGCCCAATGCAGCTGCCCTAGCTCTGTGCATGTATGATTACTACATGTGTGGGTGAGTGACCTCAAGGACAAAGCATTAGATTTTGCCCCAGTGTAAGGCATTGCCAACTTTACAAGGTCTGTTTCTACAGAGTGTACTAGGATGGTGGTGGTGATGGGAGGGGGAGGGAAGCCATGTATGATCCCCAGAGGATGATGCATCTGCAGTTCTGAGAAACTAAAAACAAAGCAGTCATGCTGGTGAAATTGATTGTTAAGCTTGCAGTAGGTGTGAGCTTTTCATTATCAAGTGCATGCTGTCTGCTGCTCTGATTGTTATTCAACACGTTCACAAACTCCAGTGATATTGCTACTGTTAGCAGGGGGTGGTAGGGATCTGCTTCTCCAATTACTCACCATCTCCCTTGGGCCTCTCTAAAAAAGACTTGCTGAACTATCAGCAGCCTCTTTCTGGAAGGCCTATTTGTGTCTCCCTGTGTGAAACTTGTCACTGTGCTACTGTTTCAAAGAATCATCCTAAAACTTTCAAAGTGTCTGGCATATTGCTCATTCCATGGCTTCTTAAAACCATCTGCAACTCTGTCCATAATGGGGAAGGACTTGTGGGCTCTATTGGTTCAAGCACTGAATTGTGGAACAGGAAAGCCCACATTTTTATTCCATCTGTCACTAGTTTGGGCCTGATCCTCAAGGCCACTCCAGATAAGCGTGACCTTCACATATTTGGGGTTCAGTGCTCTGCAAGTAAGGAAGCTGGCATACTTCCCAGCATCCAAAACCCCTGCCCCTTGCAGTCCACTGGTGCAGAGCTGCATGTTGGGGCAAGATGTGGCAGTGGTGGGCAGAGATGGTCTGGACCGCTGGCATCCAATCAGATCCCTAGCTATGCAGGGTGCAGGAACTTATGAGACATGGCAGTCCTTCAGGATTGTTGGCACAACTGAACATAGAAACAGAATCTGATGGCAGAAAAGGACTGCTTGCCCACCCAATCTGTCCATTGTTCCTTACCTACATTCTCACCTCAGACCGTACTTGATCTACAGTTCTTCCTCCCTCCCTCCCTCCCTTCTTTTCCACCATAATTCCCTTGTGTCTGCCCCATGCATTTTTGAACCGTACCACTGTAATTTCACCCCCACCACTTCCACTGGAAGGCTGTTCCAGAAATCTACCACTCTTTCTATGAAGAAGTACTTCTTTACATCTCGCCTGAATCTACTTCTCTCCAGCTTCATACCATGTCCCCTTGTTCTTGAGCACCTTTTTATCTGAAAAATACTTCCCTCCTGTACCTTATTTACCCCACTGTGAGGTATTTAAAGGTCTCCATCATATCCCACCCCTCTCTTCTTTCTTTCAGGGTGTACATATTGAGGTCCTTTAGTCTCTCCTCATAGGGCTTTTAATGCAGACCCTGCACCAGCTTAGCTGCCTTCTTCTGGACTGCCTCCACTCTGTCCAGGGTCAGCTTGGGGTAGAGAGGGCACACCTGGAAGGTTGCTGCAGGGGTCCTCCTGGAACATCAATAAGTGTGACACATTCTTATCAGTATTTCATGCACATTTGCTACAGTAGATCTATGTATGCATCTTAACATTTCTTGTTGTGGTCATACTACCCAATTTAATTAGAACTAATGACAAATGCAGTGATTTTCAATGTTCAGAAAGTGGCCAGGTACCCAACAAAGGGTGGCCCACCTGGACGCTTCCAGGTATCTGGGTGGGTTAGCCCAACCCTAACTCTGTCTCTGTCCTTCCGGAAATGTGGTCTCCAGAACTAGATACAGTACTGTAGGTGGGGCTTACCAATGATCTATACATAGGCAACACCACGTCCCTCTTTCTGCTGGCGATACCTCTCCTTGTGCACCCCAGCATCCCATTAGCCCTCTTGACTGCCTTGTTGCACTGCCTGGTCACCTTTAGGCCATCAGATATGATTATGCCCAGTCTTTGTCCTGCTTGGTAGTCCTCAATACCACTCCACCCATTTTGTACTCTGCCCCTCAGTTTCTGTGCCCTAAGTGTATTATTTTGAACTTTTTTCCTACATTGGAACCCAGCTGCCATATGCTTGACCACTCCTTTAGGTTTCTCAGGTCCCTGCTTATGTTTTCCACACTTCACTGAAGTGTCTACCCTATTGCAGATTTTGGTGTAATTTGCAAAGAGGCAGACCTTCCCTTCCAGCTCCTCTGCAGTGTCACTTATAAAGACTTTAAAGAGGACTGGTCCCAGCACTGATCCCTGGGTCACCCTGCTGGTCACATCCTTTCCTTATAGTGAACTCCATTTACCACTGCCCTTTGTCACCTATTCCCTACAATTTCTATCTGGTTTATCACCTTTGGATCCACTCCTAAGCTACGCAGCATGCTTATTAGTCTCCTATGTTGAATGGTGTTGAAAGTCTTACTGAAATCTAGGTAGGCCACATCCACCACTCCACCCTGATCTAATTCCTTTATCACCCAGTCAAAAAAATCTATCAGATTCATTTGACATAACCTCATCACTGTATACCCATGCTGCCTTGGATCTTGTAATCCACTGGATTCAAGATATTCCACAGTCTTTCCCTTCAGCAGTGATTCCATTAACTTTTCAACCACTGATGTCAGGCTGACTAACCTGTAATTGCCAGCCTTCTCCCTGCTACCACTTTTGTGTAGTGGGACTACATCTGCTATCCTTCAGTCCTCTGGAACCACTCCTGTTTCCAGTGAGCTGTTAAATAGGGCTGTCAAAGGTGCAGCCAGTACTCCATGATCTCCCTCAATATCTTTGGATGCACCCTGTCTGGCACCATTACTTTGTCCACTTTCAGATTAGCGAGTCCCCTTAAAACTCTTTCTGCTGAAAAGCTTTGGAGGGAGGGAGTGTCTACCTCCCTCCCTCCAAAGCTTCTGTTACATTTTTGTGGCTCATCCCCTTCTCCTTCCTCTATGAACACTGAACAAAAGTATTTGTTCAGAATGTCTGTCTTTTCTGGTCCCCCCCTCCCACACAGCCCCTCTCCTTCCCTTTTTAACCTTACAATCCCACCCCATGTCTTCCTCTTTTCACTTACATACCTAAAAAAGTTCTTGTTCCCTTTCATTACATCCTGGACTATTCTTTCTTCAAGTTTATGCATTTGTGCTCCTTGGTGCTTTCCCTGCTTTCTCCTGTTTCCTATGATACACCTCCTTATCCTCCTCCCTCTGCATCTCCTCATACTTTCTGAATGCTACCCTTTTAGCCTTTACCTTTTCAGTCACCTTTTTTGAGATCCATAGTGGTCTCTTTTTCCTCTTGCTTTAGCTTACTTGTTTGACACAGAGGTTTGCTGTCTTTTTAGCTTCACCCACTTTTCCTCCACTCCACTCAGGCCATCTCCCTGCCAGGTCATCCCAGAGGCATTCATCCATCTTTATAAAAATCTGTCCTCTAGAAGTCCAGGACCCTCACCCTGAAGTTCAGGTTGGTGCTGGTATGGACCCCTCAACCCTTGCTAGTGACTCAGAGGTCTGTGTGCTGCCAATCTTCCTATGGAACGGGCTCTGTGGGTGGTCTAGCAGCTGGGCAGAGCAGCTCACAAATATCTTGTTAAAGGTATACCAAGAAGCTCAAGAAAAAATTCTTCCCCCAGCATGAGAGAAGCAGTTATCATAACTCTCCCAAAAAAGGAAAAAGACCCTCCTAACTCTGTTCAAGCTACCAACCAATCTCCTTGCTAAATGTTGTTTATAAAATACTAGCCAAAAGATTGGCTATTAGGCTCCAAAATGTAATAACTAAATTAGTTCATAGAGACCAAGTAGATTTTATGAACTCTAGATTTAGCCAGGATAACATTAGGAGATTGCTTTCCATTATATGGAATGCCAATAGATCAAAGACACCATCCATAATTTCTTCATTGGATGCTGAAAATGCATTTGATTCCATAAAATGGCCTTATCTACTGTCATCTTTTAGTAAATTTGGATTTGGTGATTGCTTCACTAATTGGGTAACAACACTGTACATTAAATTTTATGCAAGGGTGTTACCAAATGGTGTGTTGTCATCATTCCTCAGCTTAGAGAAAGGCACTCATCAGGGATACCCTTTATCTCCCCTGCTATTCATTCTTGCATTGGAACTGCTTCTTAGTCATATAAGAGACCATGCAAATATAACCAAGATTAAAGTCAAAACTTATGAAAGTAAAATACTTACTTATGCAGACGACATGTTGACGCTGACGAACCCTGCGACATCTATTAATATATTTATTTAATTGTTACAAGGATTCCAGTTAATTTGGGGCTTAAGTATTAACTGGGGGAAATTAGAGTTAATGTCAATCAAGATAGGACAAAGTAAACTTTGAGCCATTAATAGGAAAAATTGAAATGGATTTGATTAAATGGGAGACATTAAATCTTACAACATGGTAGAAAATTAATGCTTTCAACTAATATTGTCACCCAAAATCCTGTATCGTTTAGAACATTTGCCGATTGGATTAGATAAAAGGAACTTTGAGAAGACAGATAATTTATTAAAAAAGTATCTCTGGGGAGATAAACCAGCCAGGTTAAGTTTTCAAAACATGCAGACAAGCTGGAAAAATGGAGGACTAGGCCTACTGAATTTTTGGAAATACCCCATGTCCTGTATGGCAAAGCAATTGACATACTGGATGAAGAGTGACTCAAACCCACCAATATGGCTAGAGTACAAACAGGAAATTATTAAACCAAAAGGTCTTTATAATGTTATGTGAAATGCAATGTCCAAACCAGTCTTGATGCATCCAGTAATAGTAGGGATTAAAACAACACATATACATTTACTCTATATTCTTGGGAATATAAACCTGCTGGATGATTTCCAACCTTTATGGCACTATCCTAAAATAAAATTTGAAAACTAAATGCTACTAGATGATGAGTGGAAGAAGAAAGGAATCAGAGTGGTTAAAGACTTTCTGAATCCTCAAGCAGGTGTCCTTTATTCATTCACAGTAGTTAAAGACATTTACAAGGTTCCAGTTACTCACTTTTATAAATACCTGAAAATAAGAGAGGTTCTAACGAACATTCTTAGTCCAAACTTCACAGTTAAACCTTCTTCTGAGTGGACAACCTTTATTAAATTAGTGGCTGGAAAGGGAGGAGCAGGTAGAATCTACAAATTATTAATTAAAGAGGATATTGGGCTAACAGAGACGACAAGGTGAGAATGAAAGAAGAATATAGAAACAGTAATCACTAAGGAGCACTGGAATAAGCTGTGGTACAATGCTTACAGGTTCAATAAAGATGTCCAAGGACGATTAGGCCAGTTCAAAATTGTGCATCAGTTTTACTAATCCCTAAAAGACTATGACAAAAGGGGAAGCATTTAGATGGAAAATGATGAAGATGTGGGACTTGATTCTCAAAAGTGTCAGAATGCCACAAGCCCAAGGTGAGCCAAACAGATGGTGCATGCAGCTTGCGGCATTCCCTGACTGGCAGTCGGGATTCTTGATCCCATGCACCACATGCCACGAGTTAGACCAGCTTTTTGCTGGTCTAACTTTGTGTCAGTCATGGGAACATTTTATAGGGTTTTTACCACATATTTGGTGCAACTCGCCATAAAGGGGTAAAGTGTTGCAAATGCTCATGACCTTTGAGAATCTGGCATAAGGTGCATCAATTTGTTCGTGGCTCTGAGTTTGATACAGGGCTTGTCACAAGCCTGCATCAACCTTTGACAATTGAGCCCATAGTGTCTACCAAGCAACATTACTGCATTTGCTATGGAAGTGCCCCAAATTAAATAACATGCAGTATCGTGTACTGTAAATAATTTATGCTCACAGATTCCAAACTTTAAGATACCTTCAAACCAAGATTATTTATATGGGGGGGGACAGGACTTATCTGGCATTAAATTAATGGAGAGAGAGAAACAAATCTGGCTGCTTCTTGCAGCACTGAGTCTCAAAAGAATAATCTTGTCCAGATGGAAAGAACCTAATGGACCTTCTTTGGAGGAATGGCTTGGGGCAATGGAGAAGCATGCAAATAATGAAATAATCAGTTATAGAATTAATAACAAAATGGACCAATTTGAACAAATTTGGAATCAATTCTTACAATTTATGTAGTGTAATTCAGCCTGGAAAATTCCCTAGACACCACAAAACTCTTAACTAATTGGACACACGATCAGGAAAATATAGATAATTTTGTAGTCTCAGCAAAGTGGAGAAACATAAGCATGAAATCCAGAAGGAAAATATAAAGCTAATATAGGAAACCAGTAGAAATGTTAGTATTTCTTTTCTTTCTACTGAATTTTCCTTTTAGAGTTATAGTTTATTAATTAGTTGCAATATAAATGATGAATAATAAAGCTCTATGTTAATTGGAATTTATAGTTATATTTTATTTATTTTATTTAAACAGCAGTTTGGAAAACCTTTGAGCCATAGGCTCATTTACAAAGGTACCTTGTCACAGTAAGACAAACCAAAATACACAGTATAGCAGTACAACACATAAGTATAACAGTATATTAAGACATAGATACAAACAAGCTGGTGCAGGTAGGATGGATGCAAACAATACCAGAGTTATGTCGTCCTTAGCAGCTTAGTAATAAGCTTTGTCATAAGTATTGAGTACGGCTTTGACTAGTGGCAGTTACAGTACAATCTATAAACTGTAGTTGTTTAATGTAGTGAATCTTTTTATTTGTCTCCTTTCACTATTTTTTGAATATTTATTGTGGTTGTATATTTGAATTTCAATAAAAACATATAAAGTAAAAAAAAAAAAAAGCAGGAGTGCATATAACTGCTGCTACAGCCCCTAGGATGGCATAGCATACACTCCCTCTGTTTGCCATCCTACACAGCAGAAATAGCTATATGAATGGGGTGCTTGCATGCCCCCACACTCTGGCCCACTCCTATCCCTTCTGCCCACGTAGCCAGGTATGCAGGCATAGCTTGGGACTGGGTGTGGAGGAGCACATATTCATATTAGTGGATGCCACGGAGTGTCCCAGTGTGTGAGACTTGCACAAGGGGGGCACTCCACAAATATTTCCAGACCTTCACATGTGCAGATATGCCAGGAACCTTCTGAGGATTGAGCCCTTGCTGTGCAAGCTGGAGAATGTCACTTTACTTTCCAGTGCCTCAGCAATCCCAGCTTCGAATTCAAATAAAAGCAGGACACCACTGCCAGTTACATGCAGTGTATCAGTTGGGCTACTCTGAATAAATTAAGAAATAAATACTAGTATTCACTAGTTACTGCCTTTCTTACTGGTGATCTAAAATTGTCTTTCTCACTGTTTCTGTTCTGCAGTGGTAAATTCCTCCTCATTGGGTTTCCTCACTAATTTACTTTGGGGATGTTTCAGAGTAGCATAATAAGACAAGTTTAGTAAAGAGCTAGTGGCAGCAAAAATAACAGTCAGAAAACGTTACTAGTGTTTAAAAGAAGTCATTTTTATTGCTAAAATGTTTTTCTTTTTCCATTTGCTCATTAGAAGGTTTTCTATGTGGCAGCATTAGGTGTCCTGTGAAGAGCAATACTTGATTTGGAGACTTACATATCTAGTTCATCAGCATTGTGACATCAATCACTGTGACACCACATGTTACTGATGTGGCAGCAGGTGATTGGCTTTTCTTGGTAGTTGTAACATACAGACAGTGAGACCATAGAGCTGATGATATATGAGGAGGAATAAAACCAGCAATGTCACCCTCCAGAAGGAGCACTGTTCCACATGTCACACCTAGCACTATCAGATAATAAATCTTAATTAGCAAAAGGGAAAATTAAAACAAGACTAGATTTAAGAAGAATTAGTTCACTACTTTTGAAAGTTAAAATTAATTTAGGGAGTACGTTAGCTCTTTAAGTACTTTTCCATGGGGTGGGGGGCGACCTGATCAACCAGGTATATTAAGAAATAAAAAGCTGCAGCAGTAAGTCTTTGACTTTATAGAAATCTGGGGACTGCTCAGGAGTGAATTCCCATCTACTGTATGTGTGGGGGCTGCTCCACACACACACACACACACACACACACACACACAGTAGGTGTGGGGATTCACTCCTGAGCATTACCCAGCCTTTAAAGAGCTTCTGACACCACCAAGAAAATGGGTAAGCACAAGACAAGAAATTCCCCATTTAGCCCAGATTGCCTTTGCAGTTGTACAGTAAATATTTTCTGTGTAATCTATTATAAGAAATTGATTTTATTTATTTAAAATTTGGTTTCCGGGAAGGGCACACTGAGCCAAAGCCCAATGTGGAAGAATGGCAGTTGTAAGGCCATTCTTACAACAACAGGTCGTGTTATGGTGAACATCATGTATATATGGGGCCCGATATTCAGAATTGTGCCTGGCAATGGCGCAAGTGGTTGCGCAGTGCAACTGAGTTGTGCTGGAGCAACAAAGGAATATATTCAAAAGAGATGAGCCATGGCGCATCTCTTCTGAATATATCAAAGAATGCACATGGTACAAATACAATGCACCAGCGCATCCCTCAGACAGGCCTGCATACCTTGAATGGGAGATGTCAGTGCAACTGGAGCTGCGCCAGGTGCAATATCCAGATATTCAGACCTGGATATGCAAATGGGGCCATTATGCATGCAAGGCACAAATGGGGCCATTTACAAGTCAGTATGGTTCCATTTGCATGTGTTGTGCAGGGCTGGCCTGCGAAATGAGCCTGGCACCCTGCACAGCATGCGGTCCCTGTACTAGGGACCACAGTAGTACCCCTTCCCCATCCCATAACCCTGATCACCCTTAATAATATTTATTTATAATCCCTGGTAGTCTAGTGGTACCCCCTCTCCTCCCATAACCCCGATCGCCCGTTTGAATAAATCAAACAGCCCTGGTAGTCTGGTGGTACCCTCCTCCCCTCCACCCACACAGGACCCCCAGCCCACCCAGCTCCCCGGTCGTCGGCAGGCAGCATACTACCCGCCTCCATGGCTGCCTACCGAATGACAGCTACAGTATGTTGCAAGCTTATTGGTCCACACTGTGGACCAATGGGCATGAACTGCATACTGTAATAGTCATTCACAACTTTGTGAATGAATTCATGCACAAAGATGTGAATGACTATTACAGTATGCACTGCAAGCTCCATTGGTCACAGTGTGGACCATGAGCTTGCAGCACATACTCAAGCTGCCTCCGTGGGCAGCTGTGGAGGTATGTAGGGTATGCTGCCCGTCATGACCAGGAGTGGACCTGGGTGAGCAGGGATCCCAGTGGGTGGGGGGATGGGGGATCACTAGACTACCAGGGACTAGTGTGGGTGCTTGTGCACAGTGTTTGGGGGGGATTGCCTCCCACTGCTGGCAGCTGCTGTGTTGCACCCTGCACTACAGCAGCCCACCTGTGGGTGGCTAGCAGTTGAGCCATTTTATATGGGCTCAACTTTGAGCCTCGGTATGCGGCACATCTCTGGGATGTGCTGGCAGATGTGCTGCACATCCCAGGCTGAATATCGGGATGTGCTGCATATGCATGGGCACGCCCCCTGGTGATGTGCCACATACATTATCCTTGCACCCCAGTACATCAGGAATTGCACTGTGCAATTCTCCCATTTGAATATTGCCCCGGGGCGCATTTCTGGGGTTGCGCTGGTGCAACTTCTTTGAATATCTCGGCCATGGTATACATTTGTATTCCACTTTAGACAGTGGTTAAATTGGAAATGTTTATGTGGGGAACTCTCACATCTAGATTTTTAAGTGGGGGCACTGTGATTTCCAGGTTGTGCAACTTTCTGATAGTACAGTATTCAGTGGAGAAAGATGGCACAGGTGCAGTAAATCTTATACAGTTTTGTAAGGGGTAGTGGAACTAAGTACCTTTTTTCTCCTGTTTTGTGAGGCATTATATAACATTAGGTAGCAACTGAGCAGGCATGATAAACTACATGTTTTTTTTTCTGCTGTCAGTGTTCTGTTTTAATGTTTTGAGTACTCTTTTTGTGACTAAGATTACCTAAAATGTAACAGAAACATCCCCCTGATCTTATCTAACTCAGGATTAACTCCAGGCCATAAAATGTAAGGTTACAAAGGGTGAAAATAGCATGAAATGTGGCACCTTATAAATAAATTTGGAGACAAAAACAGCATGGACGAACACTGGGGATTGAAACAGTTTGCATGATACAGGACATATAGAGAATACTGGATGGGCAACTATGCACAGCTAGTATGTTCTGCCACAGAGGGGTTCTGATTCCCTCTGACCTCAAGATTGAAGCTCAAGAGGCCCATGGGAATCAGAATCCCGAGGTGGCAGAACACACTGGTTATGCATAAAGTTGCTCATCCTGTATTTTTTTTTATAATGTATAGTCTTATGTGAAATGTGTGCATTGTTTTTTTTTCTCTTTCACAGTGGAACTGACCTGTGCAGTCTCTAGAGGCTTTAGAAAGCTGTTCTGCCACAGAAGGGTACAATCACATTCCATGACCCTTGAACTGTGTCACAACAGCATTTTGAAAATGATGGATTTCTATATAGAGTAATTCTCTACTATACACTATAAATATATTTTTAACATGAACTGCTTAAAACATCCCTTCAGGGTAAATTATTTGTGTTTTATACGCCCCCAGCTTAATCCATAATTTAATAAGTATGGTATCTGTGTGCTTGCTCAATGAAAATCAAACCAGATGGAGAAACATGGGCTATAGTAACTCACAGAAGATGGGTGATGCTGTCCATGGTAAAAATATCCAATTTCCATTTCATGTGTATTACAACCTGTCATTTTGGATACAAAAAGTAACTTTTTTTAACCCCAGGTTTAATTGTAAAAAGGTACTTTACCTCATGCTGTGCACCAGAAACAGGGAACCAACACTATGTAAGGAAGCATCATCGGCATGTAGTAAATGCACTGAAATACCATGCATTTTCCAAAAAAGACAAAGAACTGAATGACATGACAAAATGTTTGATCAAGATAGCCTGAAAATGCCAGTAATATGTTGCTGAGCTGCTTTTGATTTCAATAGCTGAATAGTAGCCCTCTGATCAGACATGACAGGGCAGTACTGTTTTAAACCGGTTTCATTTTTTTCCTTGGGAGCAAGTAAGAATAATAAAAAGCTACTAGGATTTAGTCTAATATTAACTTAAATCCTGAAATCCAGCCAGAAGGCTTACTGATGTGTCAATAGCAGATGCTCTGGCATGCTGGTACATTCATCTCCAAGTATGCAGAGTTGGATCAGGGATCAGACATGTGTCTGTAGGTTTCAACATTGCCAGAGCAAACACCCTTGGCAGCAGAAGCCTGGGTGAAGTGAATGGGGTGAGTGTCGGTAAGCAAGGCATTATGGGAAAGTGCAAGCTGGAGTTATAATATACAGTTACCAGTACGGAAAAGACAGAATAATATGATTTGGTATGGAGCATTCTGACCCATGTTATCATCTCACAGTAATTACACCAGTAGGGACCTTCATCCAATCACCTTGCAGAGTTTAGTAGGACTCTTATTTTAAACCAAAAATACTTTTTTGTAGGGACTGGCAATGTCTGCTCATAGCCTTCAGGTGGTCTTTATGGCAAAATAAAAATTAAAAGTCCTAAAGGTGTCAATGAAGGTCTGTTTAAAATAATTATGTGGCCAGAAAGAAGGCTGACAGGTTCCCCTGGCAATGAAAAAGGAAATGACTTTGGGTATGGGGTCTGAGACACAGCATCAATCAATTGTAGTGAGATGAAAAAAATGTTCTGCTCTAGGGATCCAATCCAGGCCCCCTACCCTCTACTGCTTGGTAGCCATAGCCCAACCCCTCAACAAAGCTTCCTAGAGATGAACTGTGTTCTGTGTCAAAGGCCATCCAGTACTGAGTGCAGACCCCCCCAAACACACAGTTGCAGTGAATTTTCATAATGAACAGTCAGTGTGAAGTAATGGTTCCTAAGCTACATTGAAACCTCAAAGTCTGAGCTGGAACTTTTCAAGATAGCAGCAATATAGCGTGTTAAACTTTGTTGAAAGTCTATCACTAAACTCAGAAATGACATCTAACAATTTGTCTCATGTTATATATATATATATATATATTGTAGTGAGAAAGAAAAAAATGATTGGTCTGCTACCCTCTGCTGCTTGGTAGCCTGTAGTGCTACCACTGTACTAAGTTTCCTAGACAGAGGATGCATACTGTGGCAAAGGACATCCATTACTGAGTACAGTGCCCCAGTTGCAAAGTGCATTCCCAAGGGCAGGTCACATGAGTGATTTACTGTCCAAAAGGTTGGTCACATGATACACCGCAGCAGGATGTTCATCAAATGAACCATGCACAGTGTGTAGTTCTGATGTTTTAGGAGAAGGAGCAGGAGATGTTCAGTTAGTTTCTCATTAAAATTTTTTACCAGGTGAACATGAAAAGATACAACAGGAATCTTGTTTACAGATGCAGCCTGGGAAAAGGTGGGGGTTGGGGGTTACATACGAACATACGAAATTTGCCAGCAGATAAAGGCCTAGAGGTCTATCAAGTCTGCTCGAATGTGCAGCTAGCACCCCTTATTCTGCAGCTGCCCCTCCCTTCCACCCTTCCCCATCATTAACCCTCCCCCTTGTCCTGTCCCATCCCCTTTTGAAGCAGTCCACTGTTCTACTGGATACCACTTCTGCAGGTAATGCATTCCACCCAGCCACCACCCTCTCTGTAAAAAAGTGTCTCCTCATCTCCCTCCCGAACCTTCCTCCCTCCAGTCTCATATCATGGCCCCTGGTGGCCCTCCCCTCCCTTACTTTGAACAGCCCCTCTGTACCCATCTTGTTTATTCCTTTCATGTATTTAAAGGTTTCAATCATGTCACCCCTGTCCCTCCTCTCCTCCAGTGAGTACATGTTCAACTCCTTCAACCTCCTCTCGTATAAGTCTCCTAGCCCCTTGATCATCTTTGTCACCCTGCACTGCACCCCCTCCAGTAACTTAATGTCCCTCTTAAGATACAGGTGCCAGTACTGCACACAGTACTCCAGGTGTGGTCTAACTAATGACCTATACAGTGGCAGAATCACTTCCTCCCACCTCGAGGATATACCCCTTGCAATACAACCCAACATTTTGTTGGCCTTTGCAGCTGCCTTCCTACATTGTGCTGAGTTGTTCATTGACCCTGTAATGAGCACACCCAGATCCTTCTTCTCCTCTGTCTGGGCTAGCTGCACTCCCCCCAGCTGGTAACTCCTCCTTGGGTTCTTCATCCCAAAATGCAGCACCTTGCACTTTTTGGCATTAAACCCCAGTTACACAAGGCAGAAAACAATCGGTCGAGTAGACATAAAAAAAGTGGTACACAACAATATGAGAGTACATGAAATCCTTTACACTATTTTACAATAAACGGGTACAAAATCAGCAAAAGTGTGGAAAATTCAGGACATTCACAAATGAATAGTCAAATGCAATCACAGCAGGATGTGAGCAGTATCTTGGCAGATTGTTTTTCAGAGGGAATACTGATGGGTGGACAGACTCCCAAGGCTAAGTTGTTCCTCAGCTGTGGGAGTCTGTAGCACAAGGCAAGCTGACGAGACTTTTGTTTTCATGTAGAGATGAGGAACCAAGTTCCAGCATGGAAACGTAGGTTGTGGTCAGAGTCCAGGGAAGAGGTAAGCAGATTGTTTAAATCACCAGGAAGTATGTTAAGCACTATTTAAACACATATAGGCCAAGATGCTGTGAGCACCTGCAGTTAAGTGAAGGCCAATGCAGCCAGCCATACAAAGTATATTGGCACATCTAGTGGAGACAGTGGAGAATAAAGCAGCAGGAGTTCAGCAAGGTATCCAATTTTAATAGGCAACATTTTGGAGCAGTGTCAAATATGATATTGCCATAGTCAGTTATGGGTAAAGTCATACATTCAGTTAGGCAGTTTCACATATGGTACCTTGGAAGAAGCAGTTTATTACTCTGGAGAGGGTGCCAAGCTTTTTGTAAGATTTAGAAATGGAGACTGAATATAAAGGGAGAAGTCAGGGCAGTGTCGAGTAAACCTTTGATATTTATAATCTAATACAGCATTCAAGGTCTCTCCTCTTCAGATGTAATATGCACATTTGGACCACTTAGTATTTCTTGGTACAAAAAAGCAAAGAGACAGTTTCTGTCTTATGCACAGAGAAAAATCAGTGAAATTAAAAAAGAATTGCAGTTACTGCTGGTATCTTTAGTCAGCTTGAGTTCCAACTGTTGGTAGCTGTGATTTGAAAAGTTTTTATTCCCAGAAAACATTTTAGCAGAAATATGCTCATACTATGCTAATTTTGGGAGCATCTATGAGCTGATGTTGGGGAAGGGGCAGAATCAACTCAGCTTTCTGCTCCTAATTTCAGTGTGTTACAATTTTACTTCTTACGATTGCAGATAATGATCTCTGTACTGACTGCTGATTGTGAATCATCAAATGGCCATGTGATTTTTTGGGAAGGAACCAGGTTTTCAGGCTATTGGCATGGGCTAGACTACATTATTTTTTTGCTGTGCAAGAACAGAATGTGTCATCATGCAGTGGGTGTTGTGACAGCAGCAGTCCCTCCTGCATCACAGCTTACACTGCTCCCAATTTTTTAAATATGAAAATTAATTAATATCAAAAACCAATCAAAATCTTTATTTAATCAGGCGAACATCATTGAGCATAGCTCATTTACAAGATGGACCTGAGTGGTCAAGAAGTGCAAGTGTTATTACATTGACAAGGGTAGCATAAACAGTAATACAATGACAGGGGTAACATAAACAGTAATACAATGACATAAGTGCTAATATATAACAATATACATATGTACACGGCACATTAAAACTTTTAATCTGTGAGACAGAAGGCAATGGGCACATCAGGAGTAATATGTAGATTATAGGACCTAGCAGGCATTTTGAGGGTGAATCTTGGGACTGGAAACGTGAGTTTTATCAGCATATAGGAACACGAAAAAAAAAGGGGGTAGGTAGGGCCAGGGTTTAGGCCTTGTGGAAGCAGTTGCAGAGTTCTGGGAATAGGTGGTGAATAATCTTTGAAGGATATTAAGGGTAGGAGGTTATTTAGCTTCATGGTTTTGGAGTGAATTCCAAACAATTGCTAGTGAGTAGCTGATAGCAGCCCTTCAAACTGGGTGCAGACATTGGGACCTTAAGAATGATAATTTTGCTGATCCTTAGGTTGTATGGCCTAGAAGTAATTTGAGTAAAACAGTCTGAGATATAGGTAGGTAGCTTGCCTGATAAGGCTTTGAATATCCAAATTGCAGCATTCCTATTTCTTCTGTGTTGTAATGATGTCCAGTTAACTGCCTTATAAAGGGAGCAATGATGGGTGCTGAAGGAAGGTCAGTAATGAATCTGATGGACCTGTGGTATAGGGTGTCCAGTTTATTTAAGAGGGTGAACAATGTCCGTACAGAAAGTCAGCATAGTCAATGAGGATAGGAATGAAGCATGGATTAATCTTTTTTGGAGTCTCTGTTGAGGTAGTGCTTTATTCTAAAAATAAACCAAGCCTTTGTCTCAGTTTCTTTAGTAGCTCCTCAGTATGGACAGAATAGTCAAGCTTGTTATCAATCCAGACTCCAAGGTATTTGAAGTTATCACGAATTCCAGCTTCTCTCCAAGTAAGGTGGTTAGTTGTAGGGTGGTGGATGGTGGGTAGTGGCAGAGCAACTCTTTGAGGTAAAGAACATAGCTTTTGTTTTTTGCATTTAGAAGTAGTTTTTTATCCAGTAGGTTGTGTTGTAGGATGGAAAATTCAGATTGTAGCAGTTCACAGGCTTTAGATAATGAAGGATTGCTAACATATAATACAGTATCATCAGCAAACAGATGGATGTTGGATTGAGTGAGGTTAGCATCAATATTAATATAGATGGCAAAGAGGATGGGGCCAAGAATAGAGCCTTGCGGTACACCTCTTAACAGTGGTTTTAAGGTGGATAGGTAGTTTCCATTTTTTACCAGTTGTGACCTATCTGATAGATAGCACTTGAACCAATTGAGTGAAGGGGAATCCAACCCTAGTGAGCCAAGGGAGATGATTAATGATTCATGATCCACTGTGTCAAATGCTTTGCTCAAATCCAGGAACACAGCACTGGTACTGTTCTTCTTATCCAGAGCAATCTGCCAGTCGTTGGTTACTTTGGCTAGGGCTGAAATGGTGCTATGCCTTGATCTAAATCCTGATTGTGCTGTATTTAGGAGGTTATTGTTATCCAGGTAGTCCTTAATTGTGAGTTTACTAACTTTTCGAGCATCTTGGATAGAACTGATAGGATGGAAATGGGCCTGTAATTATTGAGGTCCATGGGATCACCAGATTTGAGTAAAGGAACTACTTGAGCTGTTTTCCAAGTGGAGGGAATGGATCCAGTGGTGAGGGAAAGATTGAAGAGATGAGTGAGGGGGGCAGATAAGACTTGAGATGCAATCTTGAGGAAGTAGGGGTCCAGGGAGTCAGTACCTGCACTTTTTGAAGTATCTAAATTGGAGAGGAGATCTTCCACTTCTTTCAAGGATATTGGGTTGAAGGAGAAGGTTGATGTAGCCTTTTGACCCACGGTGGATTGAAGGTTCAAGGAAGATCTCAGGAGATTTGCAGGTGAAGAGTCAAATGCTAGTCCAGCTGTGATGAAGTGGTCATTGAAGGTATTTAGGATTTCTTGTTTGTCCGTAATTTCTGTGTTATTTAGTAGCAGTTTGCAGGTTAAAGCAGGAATAGAGTTTTGGCCCAAGATACCCTTTATAGTTCCCCAGAGCCTGGCTGGGTTATTATAGGAGGCATCCAATTCAGCTCTATAATAGGCAGCTTTGGCAGATCTTATTTGTGTTGTACATGAATTTCTTGCTTTTCTGAAATTTAGCCAGTCTCTGGAATCCTTAGTTTTTCTTGCCTTTTTCCACAGTTTGTCTCTGGCTAGCAAGGCTCTTTTAAGATCAGTGGTGAACCAGGGGCAGGACCTTGCTTTAGTTCTGATATTTGTGAATGGTGCATGAATATTGAGTGCATTAGTGATAATGTCCTTTAAGATCTGGAGAGCTGTTTCCACTGAGGTTGTAAGGTAGAAATCTTGCCAATATATTGTGTTACTCAGGTCATGGAGGTATCCTGGTATGTTGAACTTCTTTTTGACCTTTTGAGGACAAATTCAGCAGGGTTAGGTGGTTTGAGTGAAGATCTTATGCCAGCTATGGGACAATGGTCACCCATCATTGGTAGTACTCCTGCATGCGTATATAAAGTGAGGCTTGTTTACCAACATAATATCCAGGAGTGAGCTGTTGCTAAATTTTTAGGTTAACCCTGGTTGGGTCTTTAATTAACTGTGTAAAGCCATAGGTGTACAAAAGGTTACCAATGGTGCAGATGCACTAGATAGCCAGTTAAAATTCAAATCACCAAGGATGATGGTATCTTCAGGGCCTAGATTGGTTATTGACCCCAGGTGAGATAGTAATTTGAGGCCTGCTGAGAGGGGCCTATAGCAGCCAATCAATTTAAATGAAGACAAGTTAGGAAGGGATATTTTGATTGACAAACATTCAAATTCCTTTGGTTCGGATGTGTTGATGAGGCAGGTAGCAGAGATGGTGTCCTTAATGTATATGGCCACCCCACCACCCCTGGAAGGGCGATCTGCTCTGAAGAGCTGATAGTTGGTAAGGTTTACAACACTGTCTTTGGTCGAAGGTCTGAGCCAAGATTCAGAGATGACCAGAAAGTCAGGCAGGGTATGTGCCACCCAGGCCTGAATTGGAGAATTTTTTTAAGAGGCTGCAGGCATTGAAGTGTAGGAAGCTTAGGCCATTTATAGAGGATAGATCAGCAGGGGAAAATAAACTTTCAATAGGGCCAGGATTTATTTCAATGGTACCAAAACAGATCAGAAGGTAGAAGATTAATTTGAGGAGGGCACCAAGGGACAGGGATAGTGAGTGGTCAGAGCTTTTCCTCCTAATCCTGGGTGCCTGCTGTGAGATGAGAGATGGTCCTGGTATATAGGTGCGAATTTTATCATAGCATAATAATTTAATGGACAGGCAGAGTGGGTTAATAAAAAGCCATGATACAAGTAAGGTGCCAGGGCTGTGTTGAATTGTTAGGGTGGCCTTATGTGGGATATCCCAGAGGTTGCATTGTAAACGTGGTTTGGTGTGAATAAGGAATCCGTGGTTGGCCATTGTGGATGGCAGAAGTGGGCAGGTCATGTTAACTGAGTTATTTATCTTGACACTGGGCATAACATTAATATCATAAGGGACTGGGTGAGATGCGAGGCTCAGGAGCAAAAGGAAGCAAAGTAGCATTGTGGAGGTTAGGAATGGGTTAAGGGAGGAAGGCAAAGGATGTGGCGTGGGTTAAGAAATGGAGGAGAAAGTGTATAAAGGAATCAACCAGAGGGAGGGGGTGGGCAAAAATTTTGCGGCTTTGCCCGTACATTTCTGCCTGCTTCTCCCGGACTCCTGGAACCCATGGTCGGCTGCACAGGTGCCGCCGACCTGCTGGCGGCTCGGAGCCGCTCCGCTCCCTGGACCTCGAGGGCTGCGCCTTTTCAACAAGGTGGGGGACAGAGGACAAGGCAGTCAGCAGGGTACCTTTATTGCAGTAATCTGCAATAAGGTGCTAAAACTTAAGATTTGCACAACAATAGACTGGGAGGGTATGGCGGGGTCAGGCGCCTAAGCGTCTAGCCCACACAGCATTTCAAAAGACAGTAACACTTATTTTAAAATACAGAAAAACAGCCCATGAATCAGGCACAAAGTAAGAGAAAACAGCACTTTTTATGAGGAATTCAAAATAATTTAAAGAAAAGCAGAAATCCCGGCCAGAATATTGCAGTAAACCCCAGTTTAAGTCTATGGGGAAGGCGCACCAATCGGAAGCAAGGCACAGACTGCGGTCGCTTTCCGATTGGTTTGCGGCTTTGCCCGTACCTTCTGCCTGCTTCTCCCGGCCTCCTGGAACCCTTGGTCGGCTGCACAGGTGCCGCCGACCCGCTGGCGGCTCGGAGCCCCTCCACTCCCTGGACCTCGAGGGCTGCGCCTTCTACAAGGTGGGGGACAGAGGAGAAGGCAGTCAGCAGGTACCTTTATTGCAGTAATCTGCAATAAGGTGCTAAACCTTAAGATTTGCACAACAATAGACTGGGAGAGGTATGGGAGTTGACGCCTAAGCGTCTAGCCCACACAGCATTCCAAAAGACTGTAACACTTATTTTAAAATACAGAAAAACAGCCCATAAATCAGGCACAAAGTAAGAGAAAACAGCACTTTTTATGAGGAATTCAAAATAATTTAAAGAAAAGCAGAAATCCCGGCCAGAATATTGCAGCAAACCCCTGTTTAAATCTATGGGGAAGGCGCACCAATCAGAAGCAAGGCACAGACTGCGGTCACTTTCCGATTGGTTTTCGGCTTTGCCCGAACCTTTCTGCCTGCTTCTGCCGGCCTCCTGGAACCCTTGGTCGGCTGCACAGGTGCCGCCGACCCGCTGGCGGCTCGGAGCCCCTCCGCTCCCTGGACCTCGAGGGCTGCACCTTCTACAAGGTGGGGGACAGAGGAGAAGGCAGTCAGCAGGGTACCTTTATTGCAGTAATCTGCAATAAGGTGCTAAAACTTAAGATTTGCACAACAATAGACTGGGAGGGTATGGAAGGCGCCAAGGCTCCAGCCCACATAGCATTTCAAAAGATCAAAATAATTCTATTTTAAAATACAGAAAACAGCCCATAAATCAGGCACAAAGTAAGGAAGACAGCACTTTTATGAGGAATTCAAAATAATTTAAGAAAAGCAGAAATCCGGTCAGAATATTGCCAGCAAACCCAGTTTAAGTCTATGGGGCGCCAATCGGAAGCAAGGCACAGACTGCGGTCACTTTCGATTGGTTTCTTGACTTTGCCTGAACCTTTCTGCCTGCTTCTCCGGCCTCCTGGAACCCTTGGTCAGCTGCACAGGTGTCGGCGACCAGCTGGCGGCTGAGCCCCTCCGGCTCCTTGGACCTCGAGGCTAGCCTTCTACAAGGGCGTGGGGACAGAGGAGAAGGCAGTCAACAGGGTACCTTTATTGCAGTAATCTGCAATAAGGTGATAAAACGTTAAGATTTGCACAACAATAGACTGGGAGGGTATGGGGGTTAGGTGCCTAGCGTCTAGCCACACAACAATTTCAAAAAACTGTAACACTTATTTTAAAATACAGAAAAGCAGCCATGAATCAGGCACAAAAGTAAGAGAAACAGCACTTTAATGAGGAATTCAAAATAATTTAAAGAAAAGCAGAAATCCCGCCAGAATATTGCAGCAAACCCCAGTTTAAGTCTATGGGGAAGGCGCACCAATCGGAAGCAAGGCACAGACTGCGGTCGCTTTCCGATTGGTTTGCAGCTTTGCCCGTACCTTTCTGCTTCTCCCGGCCTCCTGGTACCCTTGGTCGGCTGCACAGGTGCCGCCTGCCCGCTATGTCTCGGCTAACCTCCGCCCCTGACCTCGAGGGCTGTGCCTTCTACTAGGTGGGGACAGAGGAGAAGGCAAGTCAGCAGGGTACCTTTATTGCAGTAATCTGCAATAAGGTGCTAAAACTTAAGATTTGCACACAACAGATCGGAGAAGGTATGGGGGGTTAGCGCCAAGCCCAGCCCACACAGCGCTTTCAAAAGACAGCAACACTTTATTTTAAAATACAGAGAAAACAGCCCATAAATCAGGCACAAAGTAAGAGAAAACAGCACTTTTTATGAGGAATTCAAAATAATTTAAAGAAAAGCAGAAATCCCGGACAGAATATTTCAGCAAAACCAAGTTTAAGACTATGGGGAAGGCGCACCAATCGGAAGCAAGGCACAGACTGCAGTCACTTTCCGATTGGTTTGCGGCTTTGCCCGTACCTTTCTGCCTGCTTCTCCCAGCCTCCTGGAACCCTTGGTCGGCTGCACAGGTGCCGCCGACCCGCTGGCGGCCGAGCCCCTCCGCCTCGCTGGACATCGAGGTTCGCGCCTTCTACAAGGTGGGGAACAGAGAGAAGGCAGTCAACGAGGGGACCTTTATTGCAGTAATCTGCAATAAGGTGCTAAAACTTAAGATTTGCACAACAATAGACTGGGAGGGTATGGGGAGGTTAGGCACCTAAGCGTCTAGCCCACACAGCATTTCAATAGACTGTAACACTTATTTTAAAATACAGAAAAACAACCCATAAATCAGGCACAAAGTAAGAGAAAACAGCACTTTTTATGAGGAATTCAAAATAATTTAAAGAAAAGCAGAAATCCCGGCCAGAATATTGCAGCAAACCCCAGTTTAAGTCTATGGAGAAAGCGCGCAATCGAAGCAAGGCACGAACACGGTCAAACTCGATTGGTTTGCAGCTTTGCCCGTACCTTTCTGCCTGCTTCTCCGACCTCCTGGAACCCTTGTGTCGGCTGCACAGGTGCCGCCCGACCCGTCAGCGACTCGAGCCCCTCCGCTCCTGGACCTCGGGGCTGTGCCTTCTACAGGTGGGAACAGAGGAGAAGGCAGTCAGCAGGGTACCTTTATTGCAGTAATCAGTGCAATAAGGTGCTAAACCTAAGATTTGGCACAACAACAGACTGGGAGCGTATGGGGGGGTTAGCTAAGCTGCCTAGCCCACACCGCATTTTTAAAAGTCTGTAACACTTATTTTAAAATACAGAAAAGAGCCCATAAATCAGGCACAAAGTAAGAGAAAACACCACCTTTAATGAGGAATTCAAAATAATTTAAAGAAAAGCAGAAATCCGGCAGATTATTGCAGCAAACCACAGTTTAAGTCTATGGGGAAAGCCTGCCAATCGAAAGCAAGGCACAGACTGGTCGCTTTCCGATTGGTTTGAGACTTGCTTACGTACCTTTCTGCCTTCTTCTCCGGCCTCCTGGAACCCATAATTACGACAGCACAGATTGCCGCCCGACCGCTAGCGCTCAGAACCCCTCCTCCCTGAACCTCGAGGCTGCGCCTTCTCAAGGTGGGGGACAGAGTAGAAGGCAGTCAACAGGGTACCTTATTGCAGTAATCTGCAATAAGGTGCTAAACTTAAGATTTGCACAACAATCAGACTGGGAGGGTATGGGGGGTTAGCCGCCTAAACGCCAAGCCCAGACAGCATTTCAAAAGACTGTAACACTTATTTTAAAATACAGAAAAACAGCCCATAAATCAGGCACAAAGTAAGAGAAAACAGCACTTTTTCATGAAGAATTCAAAATAATTTAAAAAAGCAGAAATCCGGTCAGAATATTGCAGCAAACCCAGTTTAAGTCTATGGGGAAGGCGCACAATCGGAAAGCAAGGCACAGACTCACGGTCGCTTTCGATTGGTTCTTGACCTGCCTGCACTCTTTCTGCCTGCTTCTCCCAGCCTCCTGGAACCCTTGGTCAGCTGCCCAGGTGCTGCTGACCCACAGGCGGCTCGGAGCCCTTCCGCTCCCTGGACCTCGAGGGCTGTGCCTTCTACAAGGTGGGGGACAGAGGAGAAGGCAGTCAGCAGGGTACCTTTATTGCAGTAATTTGCAATAAGGTTGCTAAAACTTAAGATTTGCACAACAATTGACTGTGAGGGTTTGGGAGGGGTTTGGCGCCTAGACGTCTAACCCATACAGCATTTCAAAAGACTGTAACACTTATTTTAAAATACAGAAAAACAGCCCATAAATCAGGCACAAAGTAAGAGAAAACAGCACTCTTTAATGAGGAATTCAAAATAATTTAAAGAAAAGCAGAAATCCCGGTCAGAATATTACAGCAAACCCCAGTTTAAGTCTATGGGGAAGGCGCACCAATCGGAAGCAAGGCACAGACTGCGGTCGCTTTCCGATTGGTTTGCGGCTTTGCCCGGCACCTTCTGCCTGCTTCTCCCGGCCTCCTGGAACCCTTGGTCGGCTGCACAGGTGCCACCGACCCGCTGGCGGCTTTGAGCCCCTCCGCTCCCTGGACCTCGAGGGCTGCGCCTTCTACAAGATGGGGGACAGAGGAGAAGGCAGTCAACTGGATACCTTTATTGCAGTAATCTGCAATAAGGTGCTAAACTTTAAGATTTGCACAACAATAGACTGGGAGGGTATGGGGGGGTTAGGCGCCTAAGCGTCCAGCCCACACAGCATTTCAAAAGACTGTAACACTTATTTTTAAAATACAGAAAAACAGCCCATAAATCAGGCACAAAGTAAGAGAAAACAGCACTTTTTATGAGGAATTCAAAATAATTTAAAGAAAAGCAGAAATCCCGGTCAGAATACTGCAGCAAACCCCAGTTTAAGTCTATGGGGAAGGCGCACCAATCGGAAGCAAGGCACAGACTGCGGTCGCTTTCCGATTGGTTTGCAGCTTTGCCCGTACCTTTCTGCCTGCTTCTCCCGGCCTCCTGCAACCCTTGGTCGGCTGCACAGGTGCCGCCGACCCGCTGGGGGCTCGGAGCCCCTCCGCTCCCTGGACCTCGAGGGCTGCGCCTTTTCAACAAGGTGGGGGACAGAGGAGAAGGCAGTCAGCAGGGTAACCTTTATGCAGTAATCTGCAATAGGTGCTAAAACTTAAGATTTTCACAACAATAGACTGGGAGAGTATGGAGGGTTAGTGCCTAAACGTCCTAGCCCACAACAGATTAAAAAGACTGTAACACTTATTTAAATACAGAAAAACAGCCCATAAATCAGGAACAAAGAAAAGAGAAAACAGCACTTTTTATGAGGAATTCAAAAATAATTTAAAGAAAAGAAATCCGCCAGAATATTGCAGCAAACCCCAGTTTAAGTCTATGGGAAGGCGCACCAATCGGAAGCAAGGCACTGACTGCGGTCGCTTTCCGATTGGTTTGCGGCTTTACCTGTACCTTTCTGCCTGCTTCTCCCGGCCTCCTGGAACCCTTAGTCGGCTGCACAGGTGCCGCCGACCCGGTGGCGGCTCGGAGCCCCTCCGCTCGCTGGACCTCAAGGGCTGCGCCTTCTACAAGGTGGGGGACAGAGGAGAAGGCAGTCAGCTAGGGTACCTTTATTGCAGTAATCTGCAATAAGGTGCTAAAACTTAATATTTGCACAACAATAGACTGGGAGGGTATGGGGGGTTTGGTGCCTAAGCGTCGTGCGCACACAGCATTTCAAAAGACTGTAACACTCATTTTAAAATACAGAAAAACAGCCCATAAATCAGGCACAAAGTAAGAGAAAACAGCACTTTTAATGAGGAATTCAAAATAATTTAAAGAAAAGCAGAAATCCCGGCCAGAATATTGCAGCAAACCACAGTTTAAGCCTATGGGGAAGGCGCACCAATCGGAAGCAAGGCACAGACTGCGGTCGCTTTCCGATTGGTTTGCGACTTTTCCCGTACCTTCTGCCTGCTTCTCCCGGCCTCCTGGAACCCTTGGTCGGCTGCACAGGTGCCGCCGACCAGCTGGCATCGAGCACCTCCGCTCCCTGGACCTCGAGGCTTGCTGCCTTCTACAAGGTGGGGACAGAGGAGAAGGCAGTCAGCAGAGGCTACCTTATTGCAGTAATCTGCAATAAGGGTGCTAAACTTAAGATTTGCACAACAATAGACTGAGAAGGTATGGGGGGTTAGGCGCCTAAGCGTCTAGCCCACACAGCGTTTCAAAAGACAGTAACCCTTATTTTAAAATAGAGAAAAACAGCCCATAAATCAGGCACAAAGTAACAGAAAACAGCACTTTATATGAGGAATTCAAAATAATTTAAAGAAAAGCAGATATCCCGGCCAGAATATTTCAGCAAAACCAAGTTTAAGACTATGGGGAAGGCGCACCAATCGGAAGCAAGGCACAGACTGCGGTCGCCTTCTGATTTTTTTGTGACTTTGCCGTACCTTTCTGCCTGCTTCTCGGCCTCCTGGAACCCTTGGTCAGCTGCACAGGTGCACGCCGACCGCTGGCGGGTTGCTCGGAGCCGCCTCCACCCTGGACCCCGAGGGCTGCGCCTCTACAAGGTGGGGGACAGAGAGGAGAGAAGGCAGTCAGCAGGATACCTTTGTGCAGTAAACTGCAATAGGTGCTAAAACAAGATTTGCACAACAATAGACTGGGAGGGTATGGGGGGGATTAGTTGCCTAAGCGTCTAGCCCACACAGCATTTCAATAGACTGTAACACTTATTTTAAAATACAGAAAAACAACCCATAAATCAGGCACAAAGTAAGAGAAAACAGCACTTTTTATGAGGAATTCAAAATAATTTAAAGAAAAGCAGAAATCCCGGCCAGAATATTGCAGCAAACCCCAGTTTAAGTCTATGGGGAAGGCGCACCAATCGGAAGCAAGGCACAGACTGCGGTCACTTTCTGATTGGTTTGCGGCTTTGCCCGTACCCTTCTGCCTGCTTCTCCCAGCCTCCTGGATCCCTTGGTCGGCTGCACAGGTGCCGCTGACCCGCTGGTCGCTCGGGGCCCCTCCGCTCCCTGGACCTCGAGGGCTGCACCTTCTACAAGTTGGGAACAGAGAGAGAAGGCAGTCAGCAGGAACCTGATTGCAGTAATCTGCAATAAGGTAGCTAAAACTTAAGATTTACAACAATAGACTGAGAGCGTATGGGGGTTAAGTAGCTCAAACGCATCTGCCACACAGCATTTAAAAAGACTGTAACACTTATTTTAAAATACAGAAAACACCCCATAAATCAGGCACAAAGTAAAGAAAACAGCACTTTTATGAGGAATTCAAATAATTTAAAGAAAAGCAAGAAATCCCGCCAGAATATTGCAGCAAACCCCAGTTTAAGTCTATGGGAAGGCGCACCATCGGAAGCAAAGGCACAGACTAAATTAAGCTTTCCGATTGGTTTTAAACTGCCCGTACTTTCTGCCTGCTCCTCCCGACCTCCTGGAACCCATGAGTGAAGCAGCACAGGTGGTGCCACGCCGACCAGCTGGCGGCTCGGAGCTCCTCCTCTCTCTGGAACTCGAGGGCTGCGCCTTCTACAAGGTGGGGGACAGAGGAGAAGGCAGTCAGCAGGTACCTTTATTGCAGTAATCTGCAATAAGGTGCTAAAACTTAAGATTTGCACAACAATAGACTGGGAGGGTATGGGGGGGTTAGCCGCCTAAGCGTCAAGCCCACACAGCATTTCAAAAGACTGTAACACTTATTTTAAAGTACAGAAAAACAGCCCATAAATCAGGCACAAAGTAAGAGAAAACAGCATTTTTATGAAGAATTCAAAATAATTAAAAGAAAAGCAGAAATCGCGCCAAATGTACAGCAAACCCCAGTTTAAGTCATAAGGTTGGCGCACTAATAAAACAAAACACAACTCAGGTCGCTTTACGATTTTTAACTGCCGTACCTTTCTGCACTGCTACTGACTCCTGGAACCTTAGTCGCACCCGGTGCTGTGACCCACAAACGACTTTCGAGCCCTTCCACGCCCTGGACTCGAGGCTGTGCCTTCTACAAGGTGGGGACAGGGAAGGCGTCAAAAGACTTTTGATAATCTGCAATAGATTATAAAACAAAATTTGCACAACAATTGACTGAGGTTTGGGAGGGTTTGGCGACAGGCGTCTAACCCATACAACATTCAAAAGACTACACTTATTTTAAAATACAGAAAAACAGCCCATAAATCAGGCACAAAGTAAGAAAACAGCACTGGAGAGGTTCATAATTTAAAGAAATCGACCAGAATATACAGCAAACCCATTTAGATCTATGAGAGCGCAACAATAGGAAGCAAAGACAGACTGCGGTCGCTTTCCGATTGGTTTAACTTTAACCCTTACCTGCTTCTCGGCAGACCTTAAGTGACTGCAGGTGCCACCGACCGCTAGCAGTTGAGCCCCTCCGCTCCCCTGGACCTCGAGGGCTCTGCGCCTTCTACAAGATGGGGGACAGAGAGAGGCAGTCAACTGGATACCTTTGTGGTATCTGCAATAAGGTGCTAAACAAGATTTGCACAACAATAGACTGGGAGGAATATGGGGGGTTTGGCGCCTAGCGTCTAGCCACACAGCATTCAAAGACTATAACACTTATTTTAAAATACAGAAAAACAGCCCTCAATCAGGCACAAAGTGAAAACAGCACTTTTAATGAGAATTTAAAATAATTTAAAGAAAACCAATCCCGGACAGAATACCTTGGCAAACCCCAGTTTAAGTCTATGGGGAAGGCGCACCAATGAAGCAAGAGGCGAACTGCAGTGCGCTTTCCGATTGGTTTACATGCCCGATACCTTTCTGCCTGCTTCTCCGGCCTCCTGGAACAACCCACATGATCGGCTGCACAGGTGCCGCCCGACCCGCTGAGAACTCGGGCCTCGCTCCCTCGACCTCGGGGCTGCGCCTTTTCAACAGGTGGGGACAGAGAAGGCAGTCAGCAGGAAACAACTATGGCAGTAATCTGCAATAAGGTACTAAACTTAAGATTTGCACAACAATAGACTGGGGGTATGGGGGTTAGTTACTAAACGTCTAGCCACAGATTTCAAAAGACATAACACTTATTTTAAAATACAGAAAACAGCCCGAAATCAGGAACAAAGAAAAAACAGCACTTTTTAAGAAATTCAAAATAATTTAAAGCGAAATCCGGCCGAATATTGCAGCAAACCCCAGTTTAAGTCTGTGGGAAAGGCGCACCAATGGGAAGCAAGGCACTGACTACGATCGCTTTCCGATTGGTTCGCGGCTATACCCGTACTCTGCCTGCTTCGGCCTCCTGGAACCCGTAGTCGGCTTTAGATTATAGCGACCGATGCGACTCGGGCCTCAGCTGCTGGACCTCAGGGCTCGCCTTCTACAAGGTGGGGACAGAGAGAAGGCAGTCAACAGGGTACTATTGCAGTAATCTGCAATAGGTGCTAAAACTTATGTTGCACAATAATAGACTGGGAGGGTATGGGGGTTTAGCGCCTAAGCGCCACACAACATTCAAAGACTAAACATATTTTAAAATACAAAAAAACAGCCATAAATCAGGCACAAAGTAAGAAAACTGCACTTTTAATAGGAGTCAAAATAATTTAAAAGAAAGCAGAAATCCCCAGAATATGCAGCAAACACAGTTTAAGCCTATGGGGGCGCACCAACCGGAAACAAGCACAGACTGCGGTCACTTTCGATTGGTTGCTGACTGCCCGTTACCCTTTCTGCCTGCTTCTCCCGGGTTCCTGGAACTGTAGTGACTGCACAGGTGCCGCCGACCAGTGTGACTTCGGAGCCCTCATTTCTACGCTGGACCTCGAGACTGCGCCTTCAACAAGGTGGGGACAGAGGAAAGGCAGTCAACAAGGAATGCCTTTGTGCAGTAATCTGCAATAAGGTGCTAAAACTTAGTGCACAACATTAGACTGGGAGGGTATAGGAGGTTAGGCTCTAGCCAACCCACAGCATTCAAAACTGTATTAGTAAAAATACAGAAAAACCCAGCCCATAAATCCAGGCACAAGTAAGAAAACAGCACTTTTATGAGGAATTCAAAATAATTTAAGAAAAGCAGAAATCCCGGCCAGAATATTGCAGCAAACCCAGTTTATTTAAGTCTATGGAAGAGGCGCTCCAATTGGAAGCAAAGGCACAGACTTGGTCACTTTCAATTGGTTTGGCAGCTTATACTTTTCTGCCTGCTTCTCCCGACCTCCTGGATCCCCCCATGAAGCTGCACAGGTGCCGCGACCGCACAACGACCGAACACTCAGCTCCTGGACCTCGAGGCTCGCCTTCTAAGGTGGGACGAGGAGGCAGTCAACAGAACCACCTTGTGCAGTAAACTGCAATAAGGTGTAAAACAAGATTGCATCAATAGACTGAAAAAGTGCGGAGGTTTGGCGCCTAGCGTCTACCAACATTCAAAGACTGTAACCTTATTTAAAATACAGAAAAACAGCCATAAATCAGGCCAAAAGTAGAAAAAACACTTACAATGAGGAATTCAAATAATTTAAAGAAAAGCGAAATCCCGGCCAGAATAATGCAACCAAACCACAGTTTAAGTCTATGGGAAAGGCGCGCAATGGGAGGCAAAGGCACAGACTGCAGTGGCTTTCCGATTTTTGCAGCTTTGCCGTACCTTCTGCCTGCTCTCCCGGCCTCCTGGACCCTTAATACGGCTGCACAAGTGCACGACCGCTATGATCGAGACCTCACGCTCCTGGACATCGGTCTGCGCAGCTACAAGGGTGGGGACAGAACAGAGGCAGTCAGAGGTACCTTTATTGCAGTAATCTGCATAAGGAGCTAAAACAGATTGCACAACAATAGACTAGGAGGGTATGGGGGTTAGTTGCCTAAATCTAGCCACACAGATTTCAAAAGACTGTAACACTTATTTAAAATAGAAAAACAACCCATGAATCAGGCACAAGTAAGAAAACAGCACTTTGGGAATTCAAAATAACAAAGAAAAGCAGAAATCCGGCCAGAATATTGCAGCAAACCCCAGTTTAAGTCTATGGGAAGGTGCGCAATCGAATGAGCGCAGCTACTGATGCCGCTTTTCCGATTGGTTTCGACTTCTGCATTACCTTTCTGCCTGCTTCTCCCGGCCTCCTGGAGACCCCTTGATGACTACACAGGTGCACCAGACCGGTGTGACTGGGCCATCCGCTCGCTGGACCTCAAAGGGCTCGCCTTCTACAAGGGGGGACAGGGAGAGGCAGTCAGCTGAGTACCTTGTGCAGTAATCTGCAATAAGGTGCTAAAACAAATATGCACAACAATAGACTGGGAGGGCATGGGAGGTTAGGCGCCTAGCGTCTGCCCACACAACATTCAAATACTGTAACCTTATTTAAAATACAGAAAAACAGCCCATAAATCAGGCCAAGTAAGAGAAAACAGCACTTTTTATGAAATTCAAAATAATTTAAGAAAAGCAGAAATCGGCCAGAATATTACGCAAACCACAGTTTAGTCTATGGGAAGGCGCACCAATCCGAACAAGGCACAGACTGCGGTAGCTTTCAAGTGGTTTCGGCTTTGCCAATACCAACTGCTGCCTTCTTCTCCCGACCTCCTGGAACCCTTAGTCGGCTGCTGGGTACGCCGACCCGTAACGATTCCCGGGGCCTCATACCTTCTGGACATCAGGTGTGCCTTCTACAAGGTGGGGACAGAGGAGAAGGCAATCAACAGGGTACCTTTATTGTAGTAATCTGCAATAAGGTGCTAAAACTAAAGTACACAACAATAGACTGGGAGGGAATGGGGAGTTAAGCCTAAGCGTCCAGCCCACACAACATTCAAAAGACTGTAACTTACTTATTTTAAAATACAGAAAACATCCCATAAATCAGGCACAAATGAGAAAACAGCACTTTTATGAGAATTCAAAATAATTTAAAGAAAGCAGAAATCCTGGCCAGAATATTGCGAAACCCCAGTTTAAGTCTATGGGAAAAAGCGCACCAATGAGCAAGGCACGAATACGGTCTTTCGATTGGTTTGCAGCGCGTACCTTTCTGCTGCGCCTCGACCTCCTGGTACTTGTTGACTACACGGTACCGCGACCAGCTGGCGACTCGGACCCTCCGCTCCCGACCTCCAGGCTGCGCTTCTACAGGTGGGGACAGAGAGGCAGTCAGCAGGGCCACCTGTGCAATAATGCAATAAGGTATAAAACTTAGTTGCACAACAATATACTGGGAGGGTATGGGGGTTAGGTGCCTAGCGTCATGCGCCCAACATTCAAAATACTGTAACACTTATTTTAAAATACAGAAAAAGCAACCCATAAATCAGGCACAAAGTAAGGTAAACAGCACTTTTAATGAGGAATTCAAAATAATTTAAGAAAAGCAAAAACCCGGCCAAATATTGCAGCAAACCACAGTTTAAGTCTATGGGGAAAGGCGCTGTCGACAAAGGCACAGACTGCGATCGCTTTCTGGTAGTTTGAAACTGACCATACTCTTCTTCTCCCAACCTCTGGAACCTTGCTCAACTGCAAGTGCCGCCAACCAGCAGCGATTCGGGCACCTCCGCCCTGGACCTCGGGCTGTGCCTTCTACTAGGTGGGGACAGAGGAGGCAGTCAACAGGAACCTTATTGCAGTAATGCAATAGTGCTAAACAGAAGTTGCACAGCAATAGACCGAGCATGTGGGGGGTTGGGTGCCTAAGCATAGCCACACAACATTCAAGGACTCTAACACTTATTTTAAAATAGAGAAAAACAGACCACAATCAGGCACAAAGTAACGAAAACAACACATGAGGAATTCAAAATAATTTAAAGAAAGCGATATCTAAGCCAATATTTAGCAAACCCAGTTTAAGTCTATCACGGGCGCACCAATGGGAAGCTTAAGGCACAATTCTGCCAGTCGCTTTCTGATTTTTTCTTGACTGCCCATTACTGCCCTACTGCCTGCTTCTCCCGGCCTCCTGGAACCCTTGAGTGAAGCTGCACAGGTCGGCCGACCGCTCAATGTTCGAGGCCCCTCAACTCCTGGACGCCGAGGCTGTACTTCTACAAGATAGGAGACAGAGGAGAAGGCAGTCAACAGATACCTTATGCAGTAATCACCAATGGTGCTAAAAGCAATTTGCCAACAATAGACTGGGAGGAATGGGGGTTAGAGCCTAGCGTCAGCCCACATCATTCAAAGACTATGCTACTTATTTTAAAATACAGAAAAACAGCCCATAAATCAGGCCAAAGTAAGGAAAACAGCACTTTTGGGAATTCAAAATAATTTAAAACGAAATCCCGGCAGAACATTGCAGCAAACCCCAGTTTAAGTCTATGGGGAAGCGCACAATCGGAACAAGCACAACTGAGTCGCTTCCAATTGGTTTGCGGCTTCCCATTGCCTTTCTACCTGCTTCTTCCGACCTCCTGGAACTTTCATGGGCTGCACAGGTGCCGCCAACACGCTGACGCACCCTCCGCTCCATGGACCTCGAGGGCTGCGCCTTCTACAAGGTGGGGACAGAGGAGAAGGCAGCAACAGCAGGTACGCTGTGCAGTAATCTGCAATAGGTGCTAACAAAATTTGCACAACAATTGACTAGGAGGGTAGCAAATGGGTTAGGCGCCTGGCGTCTAGCCCACACAACATTCAAAGACTGTAACATATTTTAAAGTACAAAAAAAAACAGCCATAAATCAGGCACAAAGTAAGAAACAAATTTTATGAAATTCAAAATAATTTAAAAGCAGAAATCCGCAAGATGTTGCAGAAACAGTTTAAGTCTATGGGAAAAGCGCACAATGAGCAAAACACAAACAGCGGTCGCTTTCGATTGGTTTCGGCTTTTACCCGGTAATGCTGCTCTGCCTGCTTCTCGGCCTCCCTGGAACCCTTGTTCGGCTGCCCAGGTGCCGCCGACCCACTGGCGGTTGGGCCCCTCCTCTCCCTGAACCTCGAAACCGCCTTCTATAAGGTGGGGGACAGAGGAGGCAGTCAACAGGGTACCTTCATTGCAGTATCTGATAAGGTGCTAAAACAAAATTGCACAACAATTGACTGGGAGGGAGTGGGGGGGTTTAAGCTAGCGTCTAACCATACAACATTAAAAAGACTGCAACACTTATTTTAAAATACAGAAAACGACCATCAATCAGCACAAAGTAGAAAACAACCACACAATGAGAATTTAAAATAATTTAAAAGCAGAAATCCGGTCAGAATATTGCAGCAAACCCCAGTTTAGTCTATGTGGAAGCAAAAAAATCGGAGCAAGGCACAGACTGCGGTTGCTTTCCGATTGGTTCGCGACTGCATATCTTTCTTCCTGCTTCTGCGACCTCTGGAACCCTTGGTCTGCTGCACAGGTGCCGCCGACCGGCTGGCGGCTCAAGCCCCTCCGCTCCTGGGCGTCAAGGCTCGCCTTCTACAAAGTGGGGTACCAGGAAAGGCAGTCAGCAGGGTGCCTGTGCAGTAATCTGCAATAAGGTGCTAAACAAGATTTGCAACAATAGACTGGGAGGGTATAGAAGTTAGGCCCTGGCGTCTAGCCCACACAGCATTCAAAGACTGTAACACTTATTTTAAAATACAAACAGCCATAAATCAGGCAAAATGCATAGGAATTCAAAATAATTTAAAAAGCAAAATCAGTCAGATATTGCAGCAAACCCAGTTTAAGTCTATGAAGCGCACAATGGAAAGCAAGGCACAGACTACGTTAAGCTTTTCCGATTGGTTTCTTGGCTTTTGCCTGAACCTTTCTGCCTGCTTCTCCTAGCCTCCTGGAACCCTTGGTGACTGCCAGGTGCCACGGCAGACCGCTGGCCGGGCCCCACTCCCTGGACCTCGAGACTGCGCCTTCACAGTGGGGTACACAGGAGAAGGCAGTCAACAGGGCAACTGTGCAGTAATCTGCAATAGGTGCTAAAACAAAATTTGCACAACAGTAGACTGGGGGTATGGAGGTTGGCCTAAGCATCTACCACAGCATTTCAAAAGACTGTAACACTTATTTTAAAATACAGAAAAACAGCCATAAATCAGGCACAAAGTAAGAAAACAGCACTTTAATGAAATTAAAATAATTTGAAAAGCAGAAATCGTCAGAATATTGCAACACAGTTTAAGCCTATGGGAGCGCAATGGGAAAGCAAGGCACAGACTGCGGTGCGACTTTCCGATTGGTTTGCGGCTTTGCCGTACTGCTTCTGCCTTCTTCTCGGCCTCTAAGACCGCGGTCAGCTGCACAGGTGCGCCGACCCGCTGGCGGTTGAGCCTCACTCCATGGACCTCGAGGCTGCGCCAGCTACAGGTGGGGTACAGAGGAGAAGGCAGTCAACAGGATACCCTATTGCAGTAATCTGCAATAAGGTGCTAAAACAAGATTTGCACAACAATAGACTGGGGGAGCATGGAGGTTAGGCGCCTAGCGTCTAGCCCACACAACATTCAAACTGTAACACTGGTTACTCAGGCCTCCCAATCAAGACAGTAGGAGGAGAGGAGGATGGGAGGGTTGGGAAGGTGGGGGAGGAAAGGAGGGACTAAGGAACGAGAAGCGTGGAAGGAAGCTGGTCAGGAGTAAGGGGGGTCCTGAGTCGCGGTGGAAAGTGGTGTCTCTAAACACCATAAGTCTGGGGAACAAAATGGCAGAACTGCTGTCATTGTTGGCAGACAGAGAGGTGAACATTGCAGTGATCACAGAGATTTGGGCCACACAAAGCTACAACTGGCTTCTAGCAGTTCCTGGGTATAAAATGTACAGAAAGGATAGGGGACAGGAAGGGGAGGGAACAGTGCTGTATGTGAAGGAAGGGATAACTTGTACCACAGAGGAACAGGTGGAGGGCAAGACTGAAGCTTTGCGGGTACAGGTTCAGTCCACTAAAGGAAGGAAATTAGGATGGGGTGGTCTACAGATCAGCTTCCTAGGATGAGAAATTGGACAGGGTATTGGGGTCCCAGATCATAGATATGTCCAGCAGGTGGGAAGTAGTAATAATGGGGATTTCAATCTGCCTGGGGTTGCCTGGTAAATCTCTGCCATCTCCTTCATGACTCAAAGTGTGTTGGAGCCCACCAAGGAGAGAGTCATCTTGGATCTAGTCCTTTCCAACTCTGACACATTCAGAATGTGAAGGTGGATGAGCCTCTTGAGGAAGTGACCCTTCACACAGTGTGGTTCCACCTGGACATGGGAATGGGGATTGTCAGGATGAAGACTTTGGAGGGCTGAATTTGGTAGGATGGGAGTAGTTCTGAAAATACAACTTGCTGGGATCAGAATGGGGATGGATGTGAAACAGAATAATAAAGAGGATTGATGGAACCTACCAGTGAGTGTGCCAAAATGAAAAGTAAGAAAGCTAAGACCAAAAACTTAGCTGATTTGGCAATGAGTGGCAAAGGTGGTGGGACAAAAGGCAGACCTTCAGAAGGTACAAGCATACTCAGAAGGATGAAGATAGGGTGGACTACACTGCTAAGTCAAGAGAGGCAAGCAGGGTGGTAAGGAAGGCAAAGGCCGTGAAAGAAGTACAGCTGGCTCAGGGGAAAAGGTGGGAGAAGGCATTTTTCCAGTATATGGGGAGAAGAAACATAAAGGACAAGACTGTCAGGTTAAAAAGGAAGGGTGTTGGGCAGAAGGCAGTTAAGAAAAAGAAAGTTCTTAACAAATACTTCTTTTCAGTCTTCACTAGAAGAAGGATAGACCAGAACCACAAGGGAGTAGGTTGGTGGATACTGGTGGGGGGAGTCAAAGAAATCACAATTTAAGCTGACAGAGTACTCAAGGACCTAAGGGCTCCAAAGGTGGACAAATATGAGGGCCAAATGGCATACACTTAAGGATCCTTATAGAACTGGTAGAAGTTCTGGTGGGTCTATTGGCAGACCTGTTTAACATCTCTTTGGAGTCCAGAAAAGTGCCCTAGAACTGAGAATGGCACATGTGGTGTCCCCCATAAAAGTAGGATGGGAATGAACCATGGAACTACAGACCAGTCAGCTTGACCTCAGCAGTGGTCAGGCTCATGAGAGACCATCCTGAAAGAGAGAGACTGGTCAGCTTTCTGGAGGAAATGGGCTCCAGGATAAGAGATGGCATGGGTTTGTGTCAGGGAGGTCATGCCACACTAACCTAATTATATTCTTTGATTGGATCACTAGAACAGTGGACAAGGGTCAGGCAGTTGATGTCCTGTATCTGGAATTTAGCAAGGCTTTCAAATTAGTGCCTCGTAGGAGACTGGTCAGAAAACTGGAGGACCTGTGGGCAGGGGCTAAGCTTGTGGTATGGTTCAGAAGCTGGCTGCAGGATAGAAGATAAAAGTGGTAGTTGTGGGAGAATTTTCAGAAGTGAGGCCTGTGACCAGTGGGGTCCCACTGGGCTTGGTGCTCAGTCCAGTGTTTAACATCTTCATAAGTAGCATCACAGATGGGATCAAGGTAAAATCTTTCAATTTTCAGATGATACACAAGCTCTGTGAAAGCATGGACACTGAAGAGGGAAGACAGGAACTCAGGAGAGGCCTGGCTAGGCTAGGAAAGTGGTCTGTTATTTGGCAGCTGCTGTTCAATGCTAAAAAGTATAACATTTATGCACTTGGATGAAGTACCCGGGGACCAAATACTGGCTGGGTAGATAACCAGGTCAGAGGAAGAAAAGGAGCTGGGAGTAATAATCATAAGTGACCTGAAATATTCCATACATGCAAAGAGAGTAGCAGCCCAAAGCAAAATTTGATGCTGGGCTGCATAGCCAGGTAAATACTACCAGGAAGGAGGAGGTCATTCTGCCACTGTACAGTTCACTGGTAAGACCACACCTGGAGTACAGAGCACAGTTTTGGTGCCTGTATGTTAAGAAGGGTATCAACTTGCTGGAGACAGTCCAGAGAAGGGCAACCAAGATGGTTTAGGGCCAGCAGGGCAACACCTATGACAAGAGGCTCAGGGAGAGCAGCATATACTCATTTGAGGAAACAAGAGAGAGGGGAGACATGATTGAGACCTTCAAGTTTCAGGTGGTATGGGCTGGGTTTTCATTGCTATGTTGATGATACCCAGCTATATCTGTCCTGTGCACCTGGAAACCAGAAGGCGGTCTCTGTATTTAACACCTGCCTGGCCAAGATCCAGAAATGGATGACTCATAACTGACTCCAACTCAACCCAGACAAGACAGAAGTACTGGTGGTGGATCCTGGTCGGCAACGAGTAGGTGGAGGATTGAGGGATGATCCTAGCTTGAGTCTAGGAGGTGTCTCTTTGATCCCCTCTAATCGGGTTAGGGATCTGAATGTGTTCCTTGACGATGGTCTGACACTTGATGTTCAGGTGTTGGCCATCGTTGAAAGTGGCTTCTACCATCTAAGGAACATTTCCTGGATCCGAGCCCTGTTGCTGGCTGAGGACTTTGTGGTGCATGCCTTTGTCACATCTAGGTTGGACTAATGCAATGCTCTCTACCTAGGGCTATCTGGAGGCAATGTCCGCTGTTTGCAGCTGGTGCAGAATGCGGCAGCCTTGCTGCTGACAGTTGCACTAAGATCTGACCATATTACACCTGTTCTATGCAGACTGCACTTGCTGCTGATATGGAAAAGGATTGTCTTCAAAATTGGGTTACTGGCCTATAAAGCCCTATATAGCCGGGAACCAGACTACCTGCAAGACCTCCTGGTTCCTCATTGCCCCAACTGCTCTCTCCATTCCTTCGAGGGTTGCCCCCTAGTGGTTCCCAGGGCTAGGCTACATCAGTCAGGTGATCAAGCTTTTTCAGTGACCATGCTAGCTCTGTGGAATGCACTGCCAAGTTATTTGAGAGAGGCACCCTTGGTTGAAACCTGTAAAAAGTGCCTGAAAACATTTTTGTTTGGTCAAGCCTTATGAGCTGTATCATTAACATATATTTATGTTTGCTGACTGTCTTATTTGATAGGTAGATATGTCATACATAATCTGTTTTAGAGTTATTGGATTTTATTGTTTATTTATCCTGTAAGTTGATTGCTGATGCTTTATGTCTGTTTGATGTTTTCTGTTTGAGATGTGTTGTATTGGATGTTTTTATGAATTGTGCAGTACTTTGAGCCTTTGGGAAGGAGCATTATATAAATAAAGTGTCTGTCTGTCTATCTATCTATCTATCTATCTATCTATCTATCTATCTATCTATCTATCTATCTATCTATCTATCTATCTATGTCTGTAACTCCCAGGCCACTTCTTTATCTATTGTGCAAACCCCTCCATTAAATACTGTATCTGGAGACACTGGTGCCCATATACTGGGATACCATTTTACTTTACTAAAAGGTAGGTACCACCCTTGGCGTTAGGATAGATACCTGGCTCATTTTCTAGAGGAAGAGAGGGTTGGGGGTACAGAAACAAATAACTTGAACCCTGTGTAAATAACACAACCCAGGTCCTGGGTGGAGACTGCTAGGCATATGCTTGATCTAACCTGCTGAGGGGAGCCCCAGTAAATCCCCACAACCAGAAGCAATAAACGGAATGTCCATAACAGTGACTGAGATTGTGCAGTATGGCTTTATTCAACAGATGGCAAGTAAAGCTGAAGTGGATCCCCAAGGGTTGATCCAGGCTGGACAGCTACAAATTCAAGAACTCTCCTTGCATGCAGTACAGTTCATGAATGACAACAGAAACATCTTCTTCTTCCCAAATTCCCAAAAGTGCAGTTGAACTGCAGCACACATGCACATCTTTCTTCCCATAAGTGCTATATAATGAATCTAAGCCACACACTCAGAACTCTTCTCAGACATAGATGCAATTATGTGAAACTCAGCCACACATCTTAACCTGCAGCTTGGCCACTTACTCAGGTAAAAATACTGCTGCCCTTTATGAACCAGGAAGCCCTGCCTTGTAAGTGCTTCCTCCCACCCTTGGCTCCAACTGACAGTTTCTGCCATTCTTCAGGGTTACACCATTGAAACCCCATTCCCCACTGAAATGATAAAGAGGTCCCATACTTTACTTGTCACAACACTGGGGTGACACAGAGAAAATAAACTGCACTCACTGGGGTCCACAGTTTAACTTTCTTCACTCACACTGGTGAGACTGGGGCACTGACAGGTGCAACCCAGCCTCATCTATGGGCATACGCACCCCAGACTATCCACTCCCCTAAGAACATGTGAAGATCTAATCTCCATTACAGCACTCACAGAAACTTGTTCCGTCCACTGGGCATGGAACAACCAAAAGGAAAAGGAAAGGCACTCTTCTGGGTAGCCGGTCCACACAGTCTATTTCAGGTCCTATCCAAGGCAGCTGAAAACACCACAGAACATTCAGGGGATTTGCCCCTTGAGTCCACAGAGAACAAGCAGATCCTTCCACTTCACAGGGAGTAGAAATCAGGAAATCCTGCTGCAGGCTTGTCTCCACCACTTCAACTGGAAGCTGGAAATTACACTTGACTAGGATGGGAATTCCTGGGCCCTCTCTCAGAGCCAACTGACAGTCCTTCTGCCACTCTCACCTCCTCACTCCACAACACTCTACTTCAGACTCCCAGCTCAGAACTGAGCATTCTAAGCTCCCCAGAGCAGCTATCCACACAGAGTGGCTAATGCTGCTGCAAGAGTTCTAAATGACCTATTCATTCCTCCCTCAGGCTAGCTGAGTAAACAATGATGTCATTATGTAAGGAGCCCCTAATGAACTCCCTACCAGCTGCCTGCTGCCTTCCTAACAATGGCCCCTATGCAAAAATGGTGCGAAGTGCCTATGCATGCGTGTCTGGGGTGAGTAGCCACCCCGCACCAACTGTGCCACCCCACAGGGGATGCACGAAGGGGGGGCATGCAGTAAATACACACCCGATCCCCAGGCCACATGATGAGTAATGCCCCGGGGGTGGATGAGGGGCAGGCTAGCACTACAAACCATGCACTATGGCATGTAGTGCTGTCCACAGGGGTTGCATAGGGGGTCATAGGGTATGACAGAGATACCCAGCCATAAACCCCCTATGCACCCCATGAACACACCACAGGACAGGGCGAGCAGCCTGCCATACCACCAGGGCCACAGGTCACGGCTGCCTAAAGCCTCCCCCCACCTCCGCACATGCAGCAGTGAGTGTGGCGTGGCATGGTGCACCAACACCCACAACACCCTTATCCCTTACAGGGGCACTGTGTCAAGGCCGCCTCCCACCCACTCCAGCGGCACTGCATGCCAGCATCCTTCCCCACTACTGGAGGATGTGTCCCTCCACTCCCTGTTGGCAGGTATGCCCCCCTTCCTCCCATCACATGGCACCACAGCGGTCCCAACAGCGAGGGCTGGTGGCATTACACCCCTTTCACCTGCCAAGGCTGCTGGCCCTCAGGCATCTGTGGGGTGTGCTGCCAACGCATGCCCCACCATGCAAGGGATCCACTGTTGGATCCATGCCAGGCATCCGATTGGATGCCTGTTTGGGTCCGCATCTCTGCCCATGCCCACCCGGGGGGGGGGCCACAGACAGATGGTCGGCATTTGTGAATGCCGGTACTGGCACACCTGTCCGTGGGTGCGCAGCTCCGTGGGCGGGTATGTGCATGTCATGTGTACCTATGTCCCGATCGTGAATAGGGGCCCATAGTACTGATAGGATTCTAGTAACCCCAGAGACTGGGTGGTCATATATCTATCTATGTACCTTACAGGTATTAACAGGGTGAGCACTGAGGGCCACTTCAGCCTTAGCAGGAGCAAGACCACTAGGAGGCATAGCCTAAAACTGGTAGAGGGGAGATCCAGGAGAGAGAGAGATGAGGAGGCACTTTTCCATAGACAGGGTGGTGGTCAAGTGGAAGGAGCTGCCAGAGGAAGTGGTATTCCTAAAATGATGGACAACTTCAAGAGGAGGTGGGTCAGAGTGAGTGGAAAAGTTGCAGATAGAAGGGGGCAAGTGGAGGGACAGGGGAAGTTGAGCGAGGTCAGAAGGAAACAGGGGCTGTTCTTTAAATACACAAGGAGCTGCACAACTGAGCCAACTAGATAGACCGTAAGACCTTTATATGCTGGCATGATCATGTTATGCTCCGTTATGGTAATTGGGAATCAGGCCACACCTTTTATATAGTCCCATTGTTTCTGTTCATACAGTTTTCTGGTACTTTGGCTTCCTGCAGCTGTATCAGTACAGCCATGCAGTAAAGGATATCACAAAAGGAAGCTGCTTTTTATGTTCCTCCATAGCGCAAGCGCAGCAAACACATTGGTATGAGAGTGAGCCTTTGAGGGTGTGACACTGTCTGCACAGTGCAGAGTAGTGTTGCAGGGGCTCAACAGTGCCATGCCAGTCAGTACCCAGGCTGACTATGACAGACTTTTTGGCTTGCTGGGGGAAGGGGCGATACCAACTTCAAAAGCCATTGCTGTCCCTTTGATCCACATCGCCCAGCAAGTCACACTGATCTGTTATGGTCCACCTGAAATGTTTGCCTGCAACAAAGAAAAAACCTCAATTGATGTCTGTTGCTGGTGGCCCTTACTGTCCATGAAGCCGAACCTCCCTGTCAGAGCCCACCCCACACACACAAACAGTAGAAAGACTGGGGGTGCTCAATCCTCCAGTGTAGAAGAGAACCATCCATCAATGTCTGTTGCACACCCCCAAACATAACTCATTGACACTGGAGATGCCCAATCCCCCAGAGTCCTTAATGATTTAAATATTGTCCCTCCCAGTGACACTGGGGGTGCACAATCCCCCAGTGTCCTCCATTGATAGAAAACTCCCTGAAATAAAGAAAACTGTCTTTCATCATTTTTTTTGTCCTGAAAAAAAGAAAACCATCCATTGTTGTCTGCAGTGCTGTTACCCACCCCCACCAGACATTCCCACTAAGGACCCACCACCCAAAATCCCCACTACCGCATACTTACCCACCGGAGGTCTGTCGCCATAATCTTCCTTGGACCACACACACGACTTCACTCTTCAAAGCCCAGCCATGAGCTGAGGTAAGCTCTTCAATGTATTTCAATGGGGTTTTCAACTTAGTGCCTGAACTTGGCCATTTTTTAATATTTTTGCCTCAAATTTTCCACAAACCTTTTTTGGGATGCCACCTCATGAACAATTAAGTGACATTGCAAAATTCTGTCCCAAAAGATGATTTTGTGGTTGCTGCACAAAATTGCCTTTCAGGCAGGAGTTGACACTTTATTCCACCTTTGTTAATGAGGTGGGGTCATAAGAAGGCTATGTTGAAAATTTTGTGTAAAAATATTAAAAAAACAATGAAGTTATGAGCCTGCATTGAAATTTGCGAATGCAGGCTCGTAAGTTTGGCAGTTGTCAACATTTTTACCCCAAATTTTCAACATAGCCATTTCTTCACAGCACCTCATGACTGTGACAACTGCCATTTTTCAGATCCTTTCCAAAATGTTTTTTTGTATCCTGAAAGGTGAATTCACAGTTGTCATGAAATCCCCTTTCGGGCAGGAGTTGAAATTTTTCTCTCCACTTGTTCATGAAGTGGGGTCATAAGAAGGATATGACAAAAATGTGTAGCAAAAATATTAACAGACAACAAAGTTATGGGCCTACATTGAAATTTATGAATGCAGGCTTGTAACTTTATAATTTTCAATATTTTGAGCTAAAATTTTCAACATAGCCATTTTGTCACACCACCTCATGATTGTGACAGCTGTCATTTTCAGATCCTGACAAAATGTGTGTTTGCATCTCGAAGGTGATTCTGCAGTCATTATGGAAATCATCTTTTGACCAGGAGCTGAAAATTTTACCTGCACTTGTTCATGAGGTGGGGTTGTAAGAAGGGTATTTTGAAATTTTGGCACACAAATATTAACAAACAAGACAGTTACACTGCCCAACATCATCACTTCTACTTTGCATTCTTAAATGTTAATAAAATGATTCCTTCACTGAAGCAATTTTCAGACACACACACCCTATGACACCAGTGCACATGGCGAGCATTTGGCATTGACAAATGCTTGTTAAAGAAAGGTTTAGATTCTGCTGAATACAGCTGAGGAAACTGTATTCAAATTGTTCAGCACTTGGTGTTTTTAGGATCTCTCTCCTAAAAGTTAACATGCACATATACATTTAAAGATATCTCCAATAGCCACGGTAGTATAATTCATTTTTACCTAGACCGTGGTAACCAGGTCATTGAATTTTTTACCCTGTAACACGATGTATACTTAAACTGCTGTAGCATACTGAATATTAATATGAAAGGAAACCTGTGGTAACTATTATATCTGAAATGATCTGAAATTACACATAGAATAATACATAGGGAGGTGCACATAATGAGAATTTTACATACACTCAAGGTGTGGTATGCTACATAAACCCAGAGAATGAAGCTCTTTTTTTTAAACTTTATTTTATTAAAATAGAGGATTGAAAATCACATTACATACAAATATATTCTGCACAACGTTTCTGTGTTATTACATCTATGTGAAAAATCAGTCCTCTAAAAAAAAATTAAATCAGTCCTCTAAAAAAAAAATGTATTTTGTTATAGATTAATTTATACATAAAAACTTTAAACAAGGAAAAGAGACTTAATGCTCAGAGAATGAAGCTTGAGCAGTTTATAAAACATCCCACACCAAGGGTGTGTGCAGAACTCAAGTTTTACATACCTCACCATGTTTTGTTTTACATAATTGCTGGGTAGTGTTTTTTCACCTTGAAAACACTACCCAGTGATTGTCAAAAACAGTATGGCCAGTGGTTCCAGCAGCGCTAGTTCAATGGTATGGTCAGGCTCAAAAGAGGTTTAAAGTTTTATTTTTTCTTTTTGTGATTGCGAACAAGCAGACAGAAACTTTAACTCAGATGGCAAGTATAATCACAGAGTTTGTGAAACTTACCCTGTTTACTGTGGCTGTGAGGTACTGACTGAAGTGTGTGCGTGAGGGATGCAGTGTGCACATGTGTGGAGCAAGGGAAACCTGGGGTGTATTCATCGTTATAATCAGCTGGTTGTAAAAGTGAATCATAACCGTTTTCCCTATGGGAGAAAATGATCCCCAGTTATTATAGTTCTTTATCACTGAAATTTGCAAAATTCCATATCTGGGAATCACTGGCCATATATATTACATACATCTATATATATATATATATATATATATATATATATATAACAGGGTCAGGATAACAACTGTAGAATAAAACCATTTATCTTCACTACTATGGTAATAAATAAGGGATATTACTATTGCAAAACGTTTAACCAGCAGTTTTCCAACCTATCTGCCTACACAGCTTCCCTTCAATCTCCTGCTACACAACTGAACTCAACATTCCCTGGCGATTCACCTACCTCATCTAGACCATTCTACTTCAAAGCGGTCACCAGGCATCAAGTCTTCAAGCTGCTCAAGGCTATCTCTGACAATACCAGCCCCGGCTCTGATGGAATGGAACCCCGTCTATTAAAGATGGCTGCTCACCTCCTATCTGGACCTATAGCTAGAATCTTCACCCTATCCCTCTCCAAAGGCTCTGTCCCTGAAATCTGGAAGGCCACCAGAATTACTCCCGTGTTTAAAAAAGGCAGCAAAAATGACACGACCAACTACAGACCAATTGCTATACTATCAGTCCTTAGCAAGATCCTTGAGAAATTAGTCTCTATTCAAGTAACCGAATTCGTTGAAAACTCCAACTTACTCAATACAGCACAGCACGGCTTTAGAAAACACCACAGCACCATGACTGCACTAGCAAAATTCTCCTCTGACATTCTTACCAACGTGGACAAAGGGAAGCTAACAGGGGCTGTTTTCATCGACCTCACTAAAGCGTTCGACCTTGTTGACCATCCTTTACTACTTGCCTCCCTCAGAAATCTGGGCTTCTCCCACTCTGTCACTACCTGGTTCAGCAGCTACCTTGCCAACAGGACTCAAGCAGTGAAATTCAACTCGGCGATCTCTGACAGTGCTGTTATCAATATTGGCGTCCCTCAGGGCTCCATCCTCGGTCCTCTCCTCTTCTCACTATTTGTAAACAATCTCCCTGATGTAGTAACCTCTGGCCACTCACTACTTTATGCTGATGATCTGGTCATCTGTGCCCACTCTGACAATATCACCAACCTGGATGCTGCCCTTACCACAGACTTCCGCTTGGTGCAGCGCTGGCTACACACCCAACGCCTTGTCCTTAACTCCAATAAAACTAAAGCCATGCTATTTGGATCCCCACACAAATTAAGAACCTGCTCTTCTTCTCTCTGTGCCTGACATTAATGGTAACCCTCTGGAGTCTGTTAGCTCTTTTTGCTACTTGGGCATTCACCTTGACCAAAATCTTGACCTAAAGCTGCACATCCAGGAAACTTGTAAATCTGTCAATTGTAAGCTAGGGGCTGCTTACAGGACAAACTACCTGCTTACCCCTGCCGCTAAACTGGCAATTGCTAGAGGAATCCTGTTACCAACCCTCACCTACGGTGCTCCCATCTTAACCATGGCCAGAAAAACTGCTCTGCACCAATGGGATACCACCTTCAACAATGTTTGCAGGTATATGGGTAATTAACGCCTGAAGCACCATTGCCAGCTATACAAAGACCTGGGCTGGCTATCTCCTCTCCACCAGGCAATATTACCTCTGCAACCTTTCGGACACCATCATCAGAGCATCAAAGCCAGCTGAGCTCTCAAAACTACTCCAACCGGTTATACCTTCACGGGACCTTAGATCCTCTGACAAGTCCTTACTGAATATTCCTCTCTGCACAAAAGGGCTGGGAGCCTTCAGTTATGTTGCCCTCACTTTTGGAACTTGCTTCCCAGGGACTAAGAAATGCTCCTTCTCACGATGCATTTAAGCACAATCTCAGAGCTTTCCTCGCCTCGATGGACAAATGTGTTTGTTTTGATCCTCTTGAACCCATGCTCCTAACCTGTTCTCCTCCCTCCCTATTATGTATTATAGGCACTTGCACTTTTTATTCTTGGTTGTTTTTGCTTTTATGTTTCATGGTTGTTGATACTGTATAACATTGTTGTTCTGATGCCAATTGTAAAGCTCTCTAATTACTGCCTAGTCACTTAGCTTGCCTCGCTCCTGAGCTGTCTTCCCCACCTTCATTCCTTAACCTGCACCTCTGTTCCTGTAACACCTACTTTTCCAGCCCCGCCTCTTCCCTTCCACTTAGCCATTTCTCCAGTACCCCTGTCATTACCCCTCCCTTTTCCTGCCCCTCCCTCTCCTGCTCTTTGCCCTCTCCCCTCTAACCGACCTCCACTCCCTCTCTGCCATCTTTCGGTTCCACCAGCCCGGTAACAGGTTGCTACCTTGTACCGCTAATGCCGTAACTTACCGCCACCCTTCCTACCTTTCTTTCACCTTTCTGCCCTCTCCTGCCAGCTTTCTCCTCTTTAGTCTTCCTCTTCTCCCATGCTCAGTCCTCACCCTCCCTCTCCTATTTTATCCCGCCTCCCACCAGTTTGCGCCCGGCGACTCCCTCTCTCCTGCCGTCCTGTGTTCCACCGCTCGGCCGCAGGTTACTACTTTACCCTGCCAATGCCTTTTCACCGCCTCGCCTGTCCTCCTCCTTTCTTCTGTTCGCTGCGCTCTACTAGGTGCACTCATCTCCCTACCCCACTCATTTCCTATCTGTTCCGTGCCTTCATCCCTTTCCCCTATACCCTGCCCTTCCCACCCTACCCTTCCCTCCCCATTCCTTTAGTTCAAATCCTCCTCACCCTTGCACCGAGTCCCCCCACTGCCCTCCCCTGCACATCACCCTCTCACCCTCCCTGTTTTTTGCACCCATAGCTTCACTGTCCTGTTCCCCGACCTCTCCGTCTCTCTTGCCGACTCCTGGTTCCACCGTCCCGGCCACAGGCAGTAACCTTCTCCAGCTAATGCCGCACCTGGCGCCTTAACCTCCCTCCTGTCCTCCCCTTTTTTTTTGCTATTCATCCTACCACCCCCGGTCTCCATCTCTCCTGCCCTACCCTTACACCTGTCCCCTACCACCTCTCCCCCTAGTTCACAACAACTGAATACATGTAATTTTATCCATATTGCTATGCTTGACTACACTGTGTGACTTTGTCCTTTGCAAATGTATCCTGCTCTGTGTAATTTCTTATGTATCCTGCAAATGTATCCTGCTTTGTGTAATCTCTTATGTATCACTGTGTTCTGTAACTGTACCTCCCGGGTCGTGCCTGAAAATAGTCACTTGTTGGCTAGTGCACTTACCCAGTCAACAAAAACTAAATAAATAAATAAAATATGCAGCAGTTCAGTGTGATAATGCATTTATCTCCAAGGCACTGTGAGGTTTACTTGAGGTCACTGGAAACTGTACAAGATAAATGCATTATCACACACTGAACCGCTGCATATCCCTTATACACACACAGAAAACTAGATATGAAGTGAGGCATTGGGTTTTAGTGTTAAATATATACATTAAACAAACATAAAACAGCTCTGTTCTTTTTGAGGTGTTACAAATGCAGTCAGGTGCTGGAAGGAAAGACATCTAAATCCATCAAGAACATCAGGACCTCTAGGGTTCCTATATATTTCTTTCCCTGTTTCCCAAATCTCCCTTCTCCAGGTGATATCAGTATACCATATATCAGCTCTTTTGCCTGAGAGCACCATTTATTTTATATTAGAAGATCCAAGAGTGGATTACTAGGATTACTAGAATTTACTAGGATTACTAGGACAATAGGACAAAAGGAGGCAACTAGACCCATCTGAATTGTCCCCCACACAAGTGGGTTGTACTTAAACCATTTTTGGAATTGTGTAAATAGCAAACACTTTCTTTTTCATGTCTGCATGGGAAGACACCTGAAGGCGCTCCCAGGATGCGAAACTCTCAGGAACGATGCCAGCCTCAAGACCTTCACTTCCAGGCTGCCAGTTGACAAGACAGCTTTCTGCAGAGGCTCTGGAAAGGCAACACTGGAGGGGAAAAAACATGATTTAGCATGAGAAGCATGCACAACAGTTCCAAATGACTATGTGCAAGTTTTTCCCAGTCTGGCTATCTGCTTTAAAAGGTGGCAGTAGCCCAGCACATGAACGATAACATGGCAGCATTTTAATGCTGCTTGAATAAGGGAAGTTTTAAAGAACACACACACACACACAGCCCAGCAATGCATTTCTTACAAAACATCAGGGAACGCTTTTCTTTTACATGCAACCCTTGCAAAGAGGACTCTATCACATGCAATGCTTGAATTAGGACCGAACAATGGCAGCACAATACAGAGCAAGATAAATAAAGGAAGATAGCTGGAGAAAGAAATATAAGTTAGTTGGGGAAGTGTGTGTGTGTGTGTGTGTGGGGGTCATTCTCAAGAACAGCCTGCTCTTGGGACTGGAGATATGAAATACTGTATCAGCAGATTTAAAAGGGTTAAGTAGGAAAGAGAGAATTTGAAGAGAAAAAGATGTTTTTTTCTGTTTGGGCCTTTCATATTACAAGGTTCCAGACAATGGTGTCAATGAAGTATCTGTATTAAACAGAATTATTCTTGTATATCTCCACATTGTTGCCAGCTACAGATAAGCTAGGTATCTAAATTAAAAAACTTTCCATGGGCTTTCAATCTAGTAGGGCCACTGTACGAGAATGTTCCCCTTTAAATATTCAAATAGAGACTGGTCCCCGATTATCTCATCAAAAATTACAAATAAATCAATAAATCAATAATATTTTATACGTTCCTCTGAAAACAGTTATTCTTAGCTATTTAATTAACAGCTAACTAACACAGAACCTGGGACAATTCTACTGCAGCCATCATACTTTGTGACTACTGTATATCTTCTAATAGAAGCCACAACTTCTATTCAAGTTCAAGCTCAAGTGCTTTATTGTTTGACTGTTTTCAGTCTTTACAGGACAATGTCGACACAAAATTATAAAATTAACATACAGTGGTCCTTTGACAGATATAAATTTCACAAAAGAAGATGAAATTATCGTGGAAGCATCTCTTAATTCATCAAGGTGCAGATCATAATACATTTATGAAAATGTTAGACAATTGAATTTATTAATGTTAATTTAATCGTAAGACTAAGTTTATTTCTCCATGTAGGTTCCAGTGAGTGAGACTTTAGCAGACGTAGAGGGCCAGATATTCAAAACTTTAGCTGGGCAAAACGTTTGTGCAGGTTTTGTGCGGGATTAGGGTCTGCTATATTCAAAAGGCCAAATAGCGTCGGCAACTGCATTAGCGCCGAAAGCAAAATCATAATGTATGCAAGGGCAAATTGACATGAATAAGGTATGCATGCTATATTCAGCGACTAGTGCCATGCAAAGTGGTTTTGCAACTTAGCGTGACACTTAGCGCGGTGCACATTACCATCCAGGAAAAACTTGTCTTAACCCTCGGGCAATCAGCTTTGCATGACAATATGGCATTGCGCAGTGCTTGCGCGGGTTTTGCGTGGGTTTTGTGTGACCCTAACAAATAAATATGACACATAGACAAAGCTAAACATAGAGGAAGCATGCTGCTAACTGATGGCATCACAATGATGCCATCATCTGCTACCAGTCCCAGCCATGCCAGGCAGTATGTGGTGACCCTGCCACCAGTAGACAGCATGGCAGTGTGGCCATACAGCACACACCTGTGGACCACACTTCTATGGACACCAAAAGATGCCAGCACACCCATGCAGCACTGTGGGCATGGAGGATGTTGAGGGGAGAGTGTATGGGTGGCCAGGCTGTGCCACAGACCAGGTGTGGCCACAAGGCTGGGACACATCATGCAATGCACATGGGCCAGTATTGGGAATACCCCAACACCAGTGTGCCTTTCAGATAATATATGCCCCACCGCCACATACCGCAGACAGTTGTACAACTGTTACAGCACACAAACCCAGACATGTATATGTCACTGTGAGCATCCCATGCCAGAGTTGCAGCATCTGTGGGTCACACAACAGCGTAACAGTAATGTCCACGTCAGTAAACACCTGCAGGTTGGGCTCTCATTGTGTATAGTTCAGTCATCGTCACTGCCCTACACACATAGGCATTGCTGTGTCCACACATTACTGGCCCCCTTACTACTGTAGTGTCTGCTGTGCACTGTAGTATGACCTACAGTTTGACAGTTGCATGTAGCACCACCACCATCTGTGCCTATGCTGTGTTGTCCCAGTACAGCTGCAGGCAGCAGTGCATGTGGAAGTAGTGTTCAGAACTGTATAATATTCCGCAGTTGTTTGGAGTGCTAACACATTTGAGCGGGTTTAGCGAAGGGCTAAACAGCTAGCCCAGCACAAACTGCATGCAAATCAGGGCATAATGAGATGCTAATCTGGATGTTTGCCCACAGACTACCTAAGTAGGCTCATTTGCATATCACTTTTGAATATGGCAAAGTTTAGTGCTGGGCAAATGTGTTTGCACTTGGCTAACGGTTTAGCTCAGTGCAAACAGTTTGGGGAATATTTTACAGTTTTGCACACTGTACTTTCACATACTCTGCTGTCTGCAGCTGTACTGGGTCCATGCATTTGCTGGCACACATTGGCCACATAGTTCACTTCTACCTACCTTCACATCACTGTGCACTGTGTTGCTGTTGTGGTTTGTACTTCCTGGTTGCCATATTCAGAGCTATCTTATTCCAGGGCTAAGTTTGCTCTGCACTCCCAGCCCAGTTTGCCCAGCCTCATTCCCATGCTATAGTCAGAAGCTGTTTGCCCCAGGTTATTCTTTTTGAATATGGCTTGTTTTGTGCCCCGGGCTAAGTTTGCCTGTTGGGCAGTGCTAATTTAGCCCAGAGGCAAAGTTTTGAATATCTGGCCCTAAGTCAATAAAATATGAAGATTGTGTGAGCAAGGCATGCACTGCCCAAATATAGTATAGCTTATGGTCTTCCAACATGCTGCTAATACTGAGTGTCTTAGTGGTTACTTATGTGGGGCCTTAAAAGTTGTCAGTGACTGGAAGACATATTTATGTATACACGTTCTATGTTAATAAGTGGAGTAAATCATTTTCATGTAAATCTTTTTTTAAGAAAACCAGCATATCTTCAGCAGTAACATCTGTAGAAGGGTTCATTAGGATTCTCAGAGTCTCTTCCTTAGATATACTAAAATTAATAAAGTGTTGATTTATCAGATTTTGCCGTAAATATTCATAGTATGGGTAGTACAGTGTAATATGAACTAGAGATTCAAAAGCGCCTAGGCCACAATCACAATAAAGATCTTGATTTGGTCATTTCTTTTTGGAATAAATATAATTAAGAACCTTAGTGGGATATAGTTCTAACCTAAACTTAGTAAATATTTGTCTATCTTATCTCATAGAAAAATGAGGTACGGTTCAAGCAGGTGGTTTATTTTGTTCTGGGAATATCACTTATATAATATTAAGGACCTTATTTTGTTTATGTCTTCATTAAATGACAATATTATTTTTTATTAATTTTATATAGTCCTGAGAAATTATGATATTTCTGAGAAAGTCCCCCCATAGGTGTTTCATGTTCAAATTCCTTAAGCTATCCAAGAAGTCTGTTAACCACAAAGATGTGCAACCTTTAATTTCTAAAGTATCTATCTGTTTGTTTAACCAGACTTCTACTACATAAAGTGGTATCAGGTTCATCTTCATTTCAGCAGCTCTTAATATTGGTGTAACCGAGTAACCTCTGTATTTCGTATTAAACTTAAAAGGGCATTCCTAGAGTGAATTAATTTATTTGATATATATGTTATATGTTTATTGGTTTTTTGGTTGTTTGAAAAGTAATAACCTCAATAACAGAAGCTTTTCACTTATTCAAGAGGTTCCTTGTCTAGGAACCATGTTGATTTCTATAGGTGTTTACCTACCACCAAAATCTTTGTCTTTTGCATATTAATCGTTAATTTGTTTTGTACACAATATTCCTGTAACATTTTTAAATACTTTCTTAAGCCCACTGGGGAAACGGATGTAATGGCCAAATCATCCACATACATTAAACCTTTATTGTTGGAGAGTGAAAAGTCTCTTTCAGAAAAGAAAGTGGTAAATCATTAATAAACAAATTATAAAGTAAAGGAGCCAAAATACAACCTTATTTAATTCCTTGATTGGATTTAAAACTTTGTGTTAAATTCCCCTGTGGGTTATACCTCATCATTGTCCAATTATGAAAGTGTAAGTTTATGATCACTCCAAGTATATTATGATTCATATTCATGTTATACAATTTCCCCCATCGAGCAGTTCTAGTTACCCCATCAAAGGCACTCTTAAAGTTCATGAAAGCTATTTAAATAGGGATGTTCTTCTTTTCTTTATATAATATTTTTCTAAGATGTATTGTAATTTGAAAATGTGATCTTCTGTAGAGTAACCTTTCCTATGTCCTGCTTATTAAATATTTAGTATGTTTTCCTTATTTGCCCAATCATTTAATCTCTGTAATATTATGCTTGTAAAATGTTTACCCAAACAATCAGTAAGGCTTGTTGGCCTGTAGTTTCCTGGTAAATTTGGATCACCTTATTTATGAATTGGGATTATTATGTTTCCTCCAACTATCTGGGATATAATTTTCTACGGTTATTTTATTAAAAAGAATTGCCAGAAGGTTACTCCACCACTGTGTTTAGATTTTATAAAAATAAGGGGGCACCCTATCTGGACCAGGCACCTTGTTTGATCTTGTATTTTTTATTGCCATAGACCAGGGGTGTCCAACCTTTTCGGTGTCATGAGCCACATTTACATTTCTGAGTAAGACGTGAGCCACAACAATGTGAGGCCCGTACCATACCCAACGCGTGGCCCTTACCATACCCATATTTACCCATATTTAGGAGTTAAAATAATGACATAGTCAATAGTCAATAATTGTATTTTATTAAGTTTTATTAAGTTACAGTATTTTTTAAAAATAGTTGTAATTTTAAGATAATTATTCAGTGAAGCTTTGGAGCTTTAGATTTGCTTGCAGGCTTAGTAAAATCTGGGAGCCCCCTCGCAGGGACCACAGGCTCCAACCACTGACCCGCTCGGCCCCTGGTCTGACGGCGTTTCTCTAGTCACTGCCCAAGTCCTCCTGCCCGGATTCTCAGCCTTCCAGCTTGGAACCCCCCCTCGCAGGGACTGCAAGCTCCAACCACTGACCTGCTTGGCCCACGAACCGATGGTGCTTCTCAAGCCATCACCCGAGTCCTCCTGCCCAGATCCTCAGCCTTGCAGCTGGGACCCCCCTTGCAGGGACCACAGGCTCCAACCGCCAACCTGCTCAGCCCCAGGACTGATGGCACTCCTCAAGCTGCCACCCAAGTCCTCCTTTCCAGATCTTTAGCCTTTCAGCTGGGACCTCCCTCGAGGGACCGAGGCTTCAACCACCGACCCGCTCGGCCCCCGGACTTATGGTGCTCCTCAAGCTGCCGCCTGAGTCCTCCAGCCAGATCCTCAGCCTTCCAGGTATGGCACTAGTTGCCAGCCATTTGGAATGTGAGCACCTTTGCTCCGATTGGTCTGAAGCTCTCCTTGGACTCTGCTCCTTCTAAACTGGCAATTTCAGAACTTTTCAAGTTTTCTACTGAATTGTATGCCAAGTCACAAATTGTTTAGAGTTTTAAGTTGATTAAGTGTTCAAAAAAGAGCTATGATTACAGTTCTCTCAGAGAATTGGTACAGCTCCACTGAAGCCCAGACTTTTTGGTGCCCAAACTACTGGTCCCGTTGTTGTGCAAATTGGGCTCCCTGCTGTGCTGACTGCACCTCCTTGCATCAGCCAGCATATTTAATCTCTCCCCCTCTCTTCTTTCTCCAGATGGGACCCCCCTCACAGGGACCACAGGCTCCAACTGCTGACCCGCTCGGCCCCGGACGATGGCACTCCTCAAGCCACCGCCCAGGTTCTCCTGCCCGGATCCTCAGCCTTCCAGGTATGGCACTAGCCACCAGCCAATCGAAATGTGATCGCCTTTGCAGGGCCCGCTCCAATTGGTCCGAAGCTCTCCTTGGACTCTGCTCCTTCTAAACCGGCAATTTCAGAACTTTTCAATGCTTTTCACTGAATTGTATGCCGTTACAAATTGTTTAGAGTTTTAAGACTTGATTAAGTGTTCAAAAAAGGGCTGTGATTACAGTTCTCTCAGAGAATTGGTGCTGCTCCATTAAAGCCAAGACTTTTTGGCACCCAAACTACTGGTCCCATTGTTGTGCAAATTGGGCTCCCTGCAGTGCTGACTGCACCTCCTTGCATCGGCAAGCATACTTAATCTCTCCCTCTCTCTTCTTTCTCCAGCTGGGACCCCTCTCACAGGGACTGCAGGCTCCAACCACCGACCTGCTCGGACCCCTGACTGACAGCGCTCCTCAAGGCGCCGCCCGAGTCCTCCTGCCCGGATCCTCAGCCTTCCAGCTACAGCACTAGCCGCCAGTATTTCTGCCCTGCTGGCACTGTGCACCAGCTCCCCACCCACCCGTGGTCGACACTTATATTTATAATCAACACTGATCACCTGATCGGCTTTTTTCCTATCTACCCAATTCCCCATTGGCTCCTTATATTTCTCTACCACTAGAGTCATCAGGTTGTGGCTCCCCCACAAAAGCTGCAGCTTACTAACTCTTTACATTCATCATCCAGTGTTCTCTCACCTTCACTGCACATACTATGAGTCCTGTCTGACTTCTAAAATGTGGTTCATACCGTTCATACTTCTTTCCTCTGTACTGAGCTGCCGGTAGACCAACTTAGTCTGCTAGTGCCCCTGATGGTGGTTGACAGCTTGGCCTGCCCTACTGGAACTATGCTCCACCCGGCTGCTACTTTAATCCCCCACTGCCCTACTCTCCCCTGTGCCACGATCACTTTGGCACTCACTCAGCTTATTACCTTCCTTAAGATAGTATCCTTGCCTATCATTCTATCTCTTCCCCCCAAAACTAGTAAACGATTACTCTATTTCTCACCCAAGAGATGCAGGCTACCCCAGCTCCTTATTCCATTGCTCCTTCTAGCATCCAGCGATATCCACCAAAACCCTGGCCTGCACTTGCCCATCCACCCGCGGTGTCCACCTAGCCACAAATCCACTTTCACTACCAAATGGTCTTAAAATCATCCACCTAAACATAAGAAGTCTTGTTCCCAAAATCTCCCTATTGCAACCCTTGGTCCATGCCTACGCTCCTGACATATTGTGATCACTGAAACTTGGCTGTCCAAAACCATTCCTAACCATTCTATTGCTATCCCTGGCTTTACTATAACTAGACAGGACAGGACCGGTGAGGTGGCGGTGTGGCTCTCTATATCTCCTCTGCCCTCCAGATCACTCCCTCCTTCACAACTTCTGTTCAGTCATCCCATGAGGCTCTCCTTTTAAAAATCTCCTATCCTCACACAGTCCCCATCTTCATCGCTGGAGTTTACTGCCTCCCTGGTCAGCCACATTCCAACATCACTGACTTGGTCTCAAAGCTCTCCTCACTTGCCAGTGGTGGTGAACTATTTGTCCTGGTGATCTAAATCTAAACTGGCTCACCCCATCGCTGGCTAATATCCGCTCCACTATTGAGCCCTAAACCTCCATCAGCTGATTCTGAACCTACTCATTTAAACCTTAAAACATGAAACCACCCTGCTGGATCTGGTCCTCACCTCCCAACCCCATCGAGTAATGGCCTCAGGGCTACTACCAGACCCTATCAGCGACCACCACATGACCTCTGTAACGTGGAAAATACATAGGCCTAAACTCCCAGCTAAAATTATACTCACTAGACCCTTTGCATCACTTGACCTGCAATCCTTGCTCCACAACCTTGCACAAGCTGACTAGTACCCCCTTATCACTGCAGCTTCAGCTGATAAGGCCCTTGCCTACTTCTCTTCTAAGATTCTTCAGGTTTGGAACTTCTGTGCTCCGCCCCGTGAAACCAGGGTCCATGGCAGGTACCTCACCTGGTTCACTCCTGAGCTTCTGGCCTGCCATTGTGCTCGTGACCTTGCGTGGTGCAAAGCCAAACTCTCCAACTGCCCTGGTGATCACCAACATTACCGTGAACTTCAGAATGGCTGCACTAAAGCAATCCACCTTGCCAAGTCAGAGCATTTCAAGTCTAATTTCCAAACTAATACAAACAATCCTTCTAAATTCTGGAAGGTCGTTCACTCCCTCTTCTCACCATCCTCTACCCCTCCGCCACCCATCCTCAGGCACAATCACTCTGTTCTCTCCTAACCCATCACCATTGCTGAATGCTTCAACTCCCACTTTGTCACCTATGTCTATTCTCTGCTAAGCACCCTCCCAAGCCCATCCCCTGCCCTGGTGGCCCCCTTTTATGCCCCATACACTGACACTCCCCCCACTGCTCTTCCTCCCGCCCCATGTCACCCCACATCCTGTCCCTTCCCCCTGTCCTCTACTCCCATCCCCAACCCTTACACCTCCCTCCCTGTTCTCCTTCTCTCTGTCTCTCCTAACACTACCCTTCAAGCTCTCCTGGCACTCAACCCTACCAAAGGCTCCTCGCCTGATGGCCTTGATCCTAGGCTCCTCTAGCTCTCTGCTCCTGCCATAGCCTTCCCACTCTCCCTGTTGCTAAAACTCTCCTTTGAGACTGCCACTGTGCTCTCTGTCTGGAAACATGCTGTTGTCCTCCAGCTCCCAAAGGGGGGTGACCCCTCCACTCCTGGGAACTATCGTTCTATCTCTCTACTGCCAACCTTAGCTAAATTACAAGAACACATAGCCCTCAACCAACTCTCCTTGTTTCTCTCTGACTCCGCTTTTTTCACCCCCTTCCAGTCTGGCTTCAGGAAATCCCACTCTACCACCACATCTCTCCTAAGGTTAACTGACACCATCTTCTTAGGCTTTAAAAAGAGCACATTACCTCAGCTATCTTTGTAGACCTGGCCAAAGCCTTGACACTGTCTCTCACCCACCCTCCTCCTTCCACAGCCTTTCAGCTGCTGGACTATCCCTTCTGCTACAGGAAGGTTCAGTGCCTACCTGTTCAGCAGGTCACAATCAGTAAGAATAACTGATGCTATCTCTACCCCCTGCCTATAACCACTGGAGTCCCCCAAGGCTCAGTGCTAGGCCCCATTCTGTTCTCCATCTTTTTAAATGACCTCCCCCTGGTTTCCACTGCATCCAGCATCCACATGTATATTTTTATAATATAGACCCCATGTCATTGAAGTTATGTGGGCTGCAATGTTGATGGAGTAGCTTCCTGTGGGTACCGGGTCAACACAGCGTAAGGAAAACAGTGCTGCAATAACCACACTGTGAAAACCACTAAAGGATTTAGAGCAACAGGTGTAGAATAGCAGTAGGGAATTACCACTACACCTTTCGCTCTCTGCTGTAAGAAGGAAAGGATAAAGTAGCCTTGTGATCGGGTGCCTGGCTGAGCCATTCCTGTGGTGGGTGGACCAACACATGGCATGATCGGAGACCTGGGACCATGATTTGGTCCCTGGCAGGTCTCTTGGTGTTACCACTTATTTATTTTTTTTCCAGAAAAGTGAATTGTTCCCATCTCAAGTTTCTCCCCATCCCTGGAGTCCACACCCTTTGAAGTTAGCTATAATTAGTCTGGAGGTAGGGAACAAAGCCCCACATCGGGGGGGTGCAGGTAAAGGCCCTCCCAAAACAGAAAGTCCCATTGAAATCTATGGAATGCACTGTATTTATCAGGTCAGTGTTTTTCCCCAGCCTTATTTCTGCAGGCACAATTTTGTTTGTGGCATTCATTGCCGTGCTATTTCTGGTGCACTGTTTTGACCCCGTGCCCTTCCTGAGCCCTTCACCACCATCTGCCAGAATTTGTTATTGTCCTTAGATTGAATAACCTATAACATCTGATTCTAGCTTTTTCTTTGGTACATTTGTCGTTTGTGAATCAGAATTTTTTTTGTATTCTTTCCTACTTTTATTAAGTTTTGTATAATTTTCTTTAATAGGTTGGAGTCTTACAAACCTAATAAACCCAGCTAATTGTGATTTAAAACATCTGCAATCTGTGTCAAACCATGAGTCTTGTACATTTTCCTTAAAAGCAGCATATAGATATGGCAGAATACTATTACATACTGTAGGTTCTGAATTTTCCTGTAAATATCATGTGCTGAAAGACACTGGCCTGCTATATTAAGTTTATTTTGAGTTTCTGGATTTGTTAAATATTTACTTACAAGAATCTCCATTTCTACTGAAAATTAAATTATTTTCTGGTTTCTAATTTTAGTACAGGGCATATGAATCTTTTAGATCTATTAGATAGTGATGGTAAAAAGGTGCGACTTTAATGGAGGGCATTCTCTATTGGAGGGCAGCTTCTATTAAGTCAGCTGCTTTCCAGCTTGCAACTGATTAGCCGTTCTTTGCCTGTAAGTTTGTTTCATCCTGTCAATTACAGTGTTGCAGTGTGAATGTCAAAAAGAAGATTCTATGGCTTGGATTTTGAAATTATGATGGTAAAAGGAAGAAGTGGAAAGAAACCATCCTGCTCTCAAAATAGATTCTTTGCAAAACTACATTAATGCATCAGTCAGGTGAAAGTTAATGTCACAAAAGTAGGAATGTGGCATTAGGGTTTCCAACCCTAACTCCCCACCCACCTCCCAAGCAGCAAAAGAAAAAAATCATATGGGTTTTGGGTCTCTGGAGTTTTGCGAATCTGTGGGGGTTTTCCTTTGCAAAGAAAGGACACCATATTTGACATTGTTTGTTCAGTGAATAGGGTAAGTAATAAGGTTGACAACCCCAAGGAAGACCCCACCACTGATTAGAAGATTCCAGAGAACCAAAACCATAATGTTTTTTCCTTTGCTGCTTAGGAGATGGAGGTAGAGAGTTAGGTTGGAAACCCTAATGCAACATTTCCTTCTTTGCAACATTAACTTGCACCCTAACTAGGTCATTAACTTATTTTTTTCAAAGAATTTTCTTTTTGGAGATAGTGGAATCATATCCTTATTGGGACCTGCATGAACAAATGCAGACACACAGGGGCCTTTGAGTCCTGTGTCAAGGAGGACTCTATCTGCCAATGGAATTGTAGGGTCATTGCAGGTCCTGTATTTCCATACAGCAGCAGATGTGAAGAATTCATAGTACTGTCTGGTGGGCTGCAGAACCACAGGGCCCTCTTGAACCTGCACTTCCATGTAGCTGGAGATACAGATGCACAGGACAAAAGCCATCTGTCAGCCAGTGTACAGGCGTACAGGCCCTCTGCCACCCATGGGTGGAGAGGTGCAAACCCCTATACCAAGGGAAGAGCTTCATTGTTTGGTATCCGGGCCATGCAGACAACCCTGCAGCTTTCACTCCCAGGCTTGGACGGAGGTGTCATATAACAGCACCATCCCAGCACCTTCATCCCAAAAATATGTTCTGTTGAGGCACCTGCTGAATATACATGACAGATTCATATAATGTGAATGTATTAGGATGCTGTTACCATATGTTTCTGATGGTAAACAGCACCACACTGTACCAAGTTTTTAATTCTTTCACAATGGCCATGGCATGGGAGCGGGAACTTTTAAAAACTTAAAAATCCTGTATCTTGATTCAGGCATGAAGGAAACTGAAAGAAATGGATATCTTGATGTTTTTACCAGAAGAAAAATTATTGCTAAAGAAAACTATATGGTGACTAACAAATGCTACAAACTTAGCACCATTTTCTCTGACAGCTGATAGCCTGGTATTCTGCTGAAGGGATCACAGAGGGAGTGACAGCAGAATAGGACAGGATGGATTCCAAGTAAATTTGCTGGAGAAATGACCACTGGAAGAGCTAAATGAAAATCAATGTAAACAGTGACAACATTGAGTGGGAGCTACATACAGAAAGACATCTCTGTTACCAGACATTTTTTCACTAAATGAAATGTGGTGAAGTGTGGAATAAAACAAACTGACAACACTAATAATTCCCAAAAACTTTTGTTACATTTCACCTTTCAAGTAAATACTTTTTGACAACTGTGTAAGTCTCATTGTTTTTAATATTCTATTCGATCCATATAAATATAGATCCAGTTCATGAAATTAGACAAATACTATAGATACAATGTCACAAATGATATCAACTGATATTCAGAGATTTCAGATATCAGGAACAGTTCTTGGAAGCAGTTCCCGTAATATAGAGAACTGTTTCCGAGAACTGTTACCGATGTCTGAAATTGTATTTAATATATTTGATATTGTAAACCCACAAAACAGACCTATCTCTCGAAAAGGAATCACTTTTCTTTAACATTCACAGTAACACAGATTAGTCTGTCTTGACTTGTTTACTGTATGATACATCCGACTGTTGCTATATGGAGAAATCAGAAACACATAGCAGGAAGAGGGCATGAAAGAAAAAGCATATAAAATAAGGATTATTGCCATTGCATCATACAACTGTTTCAGCATATGGCCTTCAAAGAGTCTACATAATGAAATACACTTTGCTGTCTATTTTAGGGCAAGCATCCCTATAATAATTGAAATTTTGAAGGCTGTGGACGCTGCAGGGCAGACTAGTAGGTCTGGAACATCTAGCAGCCCTATGGGAATATGTCATTCTTACTTCTTGTTCACCTCAGATACTTATGTTCACTACTAAGTAGTTACAGTAATTAAAGGAATTTAGGGCACTTTAAGTTTGACATCATGACCTAGGGATTTGGAAAGAATGAAGAGACTTAAAGGACATATCTTAATATACAGAGTGTGGTTCTTGGTACAGTCCATAGCAAAATAAATACCTGTATTTCATGATCAGCAAGTCCAGAGTCAACTGTGGTTCAAGAAAGTTAATGTATCCCTTTATACCTGGTTAGATAATGTCTGGCTGTCCATTGGGGCCTGGTCACTAGAGCATTCATACTGCAGTAATAACAGGGCAATGATGAAGGACACTCCTACTGTACCATAGCAGTACTAGTCAAGGCTGAAACAATCAATACCTAAAAATGTCATCAATAAATGGCTTATCAATTAAAACAATTATATGGGGGACCCACATCACAGTGTATCTTACAGTATCTTGCTTTGAAATCTAAACTACTTTGAATGCAACTGTCATAAAACAGTAGTTTAATTTACTTATTTTCTGTTAATATTTGTTGCTGGTAGTGTAGTCTCTGTTTATATGAGATGCACATGTTCACTTACTAGGCATGTTAAGAGTTCCTTTAGAATTACTTATATCAGTCTGTCAAATATTTTTATTGATGCTTTCTGTTGCTTAAGTCGATAATCCACTTTTGAGGCATAGCTTTATCGCCTTCGTGATTTAATGACTGGGTACAAAAGCTAAAAACATTAAGTTGTGGAATAATTTTTCAACTAATTAAAACGCTGTGATAAAATGAATGGTGAAGACCAGGGTAAGTTTTATATGTATTTTAATGTCCAGGTCTGAAAAAATGAATGTATTACACAAGTGTCACATGGAGTAATCTTCTTGTGACTTCAAAGCAGTAGATGTGGTTGGATACAGCATGCCTCTGCAGAGCAAAGCTTCACAGAACTGCTAACTCTGATCATGTCACAGTGAACACAGAAGTAACACGCTCTAGCAGAGCCGCTACGACTGTGAATGCATTAACTAGATAAGGTGTTTCATGGGCTTAAATATAAACAGTTATTTATTTATTTATTTTAAAATATCAGATTTACAAACCTTTGAGTCAGAGACTCATTTACAAAGGCACCTCATTGAAGCTGATACAAAGACAGCACAGTTAACAAGTCAAAAACAATGACTCAGAGAGCAGACAGTTATAACAATCGTTCACTAGAGATACATGGGTAGCAGTAGATAAACAGATTACATAGTTTAGGCACACAGGCACCACATCAAGAAGACCAAGGTAGTTCAAACAATATACAATAGCTAAAGCAAATAGACATCAGGAGTCAAAGAGAAGCCCAGAGTGGTCACATGAAGGCTGTTGCATATACACTAACTGAATCAAAGTACAGTACATTGAGAAAGGGCATATTTAAGCAATAAGGCATGACAGGGTGTGTTGTCATGTAATAATGTTATTCTTGGGGTGGGTTGAAGCATGAGGTGAAGTCAAGTGCTTCCATGACCCCAGAAGTGACATTATTACAAGATAACACACATCCTGGAGTGCCTTATTGCAATTATACAATGGCTTGTTGTTATATACAGAATAAAAAATACATTTTAAAGGATGTTTTTGCTAGTGTGGAAAAATATTTTAAGAGAAAATGCAAGGAATGATCCAAATCTAAAACTACAGTGATGTTGTTGTGTAATAACATCACTGTTTCAGTGAGTCAGCAGCCAATCAGCTTTACATTTTTCCTTGCCATTGTATAATTAAAAATAATGCCATCTTTTTGTATTACAGCTACCTATATGTTTTGCATTTTATTTTATGCACTGTTATAGCAATCAACTCAACAGAACCAGGCCATCATATACATGAAGGTACTGCACTTAACTGAAAACACAGTTGAGACAACTGTATATTGTGAAAAGGTGGAAGATAAACACAATGTTGAGACAGGTTTTTGAAGACATTTGATGTGTTTAATTGTTTTTTTTAGAAACTGATATACAGTTCACACACAAAATTCATATAATATAAAAGTGCATATGCCCAAATGCCAATGTAAATTCAACACATTTCATTACAAGCTGTTCTCTTGAAGGAAGATATTACTATATACGGCCTAACAATGGGCATCAGGTAAATGTAAACTGGGGTAGGTGTGTTATTGAGGGTATTGCATAGTTTATCTTTTATTGCTGCTCCACCGGATCAGCAATATTTGCACAAGCTGTGCCCAGTCCAGATTTTACAGCTCTGGGCTGGGTCTGGTGATGTGGGTTTTACCCATACCCCACTGCATGTGGCTTAGTGATATACTGTACAGATGGCTACAAAGTCTAACCCATTGAATGTTGAAGTTTCAGAAAACCATTATGCTAAATATATCAAGACTCACTCCCTCCCTCACCCCTCAGTCACAATTAATCCTCTACCAAAGTCATGCTTAAATACTGGTGCTTCTACATCCATGCCACCAAGTTTTTAATGCCAACATCAGGGTTTTATTTAACTCTAAAAATTAATTAGCGTTTTGCTCATAAAAGTGCTAAAACTTTGTGAAAATGAACAGCTCTTGCCTCACTGTGTTTAACAAACACAGCACTTCTGGAAAATCTATATAAATACTTTCTGTACATTTAGTATCGTCCCAAGAAAAAAACTGCTAATCAATTATTTAAAACCCTACAACATGGTTATTTTTTCTGCTGCTGTGAGTTCTCTCATCTGTGAAGTCCCATTCTGCTTGTGGCAGCCCTTCCCAAACCATATAATTTATTTAAAAACATTTTGTTGAGAAATTTTTGTTTTAGTATGTCCATGGTCAGGAAAAATGAATTTGTAAAAGACACCAAAATCCCCATTTATCAGTTCATTGAATCACAATACAGCATGTCATGAATTTTTCAGATTCTATGTGTAACTTACACTACAGTAAGTCAAACAGAAATTAGGCACACAAATGCCTGGCTATTTGCAAGTGAAGCAAATGAGGTTATTATCATTCAGTTATAATATAGTATAATATAGTAAGGTGTTCTTGGATGCCACCCCATGTCCTCAGGGGTCCCCCAGGGGTCAGTCCTTGGGCCCCTGCTTTTTCCATCTTCATCAACGACCTTCCCTCCTCAGCGGCCTCCTGCAGGGCTGTCCTGTATGCTGATGACCTTGTTATCCTCACTCATTCAAAGGATATTGGAGTCATTAAGCACCAACTGAGTGAGGGTTTCAGGAGTGTCCATTCCTGGATATCATCCCATAAGCTGGTCCTAAATCTTAAAAAGACCCAGGCCATGCTGTTCAGTTCCTTGGCCAAGTTAAAGGCCTCCTCTGTTCCTATGTGCATCTCGGGTATTGATGGCACTCCTGTTCTCACCACCAATTCCATCAAATACCATGGGGTGACACTTGACCCGCAGCTCGATCTTGGTCAGCATATCCAAAATGCATGTAGAGCTGTTAACTGGAAATTGGGTCTGGCTTACAGGGCAAAGAATAACCTTACTCCGGCTGCTCGCCTAGCACTGTCTAGAGGGGTGTTTCTACCATCCCTCTGTTATGGGCTCCTTTTGTTTGCCAGTACCTCCAAGATCCACCTCTCTAGATGGACTGTTGCCTGTAATAACATCTGCCATTTTGCTCTTGGAGTCCCTCGTCTCACTCACCACTGTGATCTGTACAGTAAGCTCAACTGGCTCTCCCCACCCACTTATTTGAATTTTGTTGTGGGCAGTTTCACAGGTAAGGTACTGGGTACTGGCACCCTCCTGGACTGGCGGAGCTCCTTGTGCCAACAGCCCCCACTACCTACCCCCTAAGGTCACTGGGCCCTGCTATCCTTAAGGTCCCTCCTACTCATACCAAAATGGGGGACAGGGACTTTGCTTCATGTGCCCCTAGACTGTGGAACTCCTTTCCTGTCCAGCTCCGGACCCCCCCAGTTGGACCTACGCACCTTCCTGTGGAACCACTTGAAGCTCTCATCAGTATGTGACTGTCTTAACCCTCCCTGATTAGCCTGGTCCTCTGCACAGTATACTTGAGTGTATTCATTCCATGTATCTTGCAAATGTAATTTTGTATATATCTATATATATTGTTGGTGACATTGTGTCAGTGACACTGTACTTAGCATATTGTCTATGATTACTGTTGTGACCTGAGATATCTTACTATGTATGTTATGCTTCTCCTGACATCTGTGTATCTGCCCTACTTGCTTCAAATTGTACTCTGTATGTTCTTTGATTTCCTGTACTCTCCCGGGTCGTACCTGAAAATAGGCATGTGTTTGTCTAGTGTACTTACCTGGTTAACAAAAGCTAAATAAATAAATAATAAACACCTATAGTCACAAACTGCAAGTTAAGAAAATTCAGTAGAATATTAACACTAGCCCAGAACTGCCTGCCTGAAAATGAAATTGGTATATTATTTGGAAAAAAGGCAAAAAAATTGGGTCTCTTGCTATAGTATGCAATATTCTGCAAAGATGGTGGTGTCACATGGCTTAATGAGGTGCTGTGAGGTGCCTAAGGGGACTTGTTATGCAGAAAGTTCCAGGAGCACAGTTGAAAACATATAGGATAGTGCATGGGGAATGGTTGACAACAGGGCTATTCTTTCACTGAGTTGGCACTATGACGACAGATTACCTCGAGAGCGCAGCTCGAGAGGTAATCCATTGTCATAGTGCCAACGAGGTGAAAGATGCCCTGTTGTCAACTGTTCCCCATGCACTTTCTTTATAGTGTATGGTGGAACGCCGCTTTTTGGGGAAAAACAGTTACTAGAAGGAAAAAGAATTTACATTGTGAACGCTTACACTAACCATTAATACTGCCCTCGATATTGCTGCTTTCACCATGTGTCCTGTCTATGGAGTGAGCCCTAACTGTCAAATGCTGTGCGAGGACACAGTGTGACGTTTGCAGTACAGTAGAAAACATCATTCTGTTGTACTGCGAACGTCACTAGTGTGTGACTACAAGGTTTCGAAAACGATCGATTTCGGTGGAGAACGATGTTCCACCATACACTATACTGGAATAACAGGTTCCAAGGAGTAATTAACTCAAAAGGAATGTTAGAAAAAACTACCCCATTCATTCACAGGTGTCAATGACTGTATTTGTTAACCATGCTGGTTTATCGTCTTGCTTCCCTCGTGGTAAAAATGTGAAACTACATTTATGGTATTTTAAATGAAAAATGAGTGATAAATAGCTTGTCAAGTTGGATGGCATCTCTGATAGTTGTTCCGGTCTTTCTTTTCACTGATATAAACTGAGCCAGAAAAAAAAGTAAATTAAAAAAAAAAACAGCATTTTGTTTCTACAACTAGTTGCTAATTGCAGCTGGTATTTTTAACATGTGCAAGTCAACTCCACTTCTCAAACTTAAAAATAAAAATACACTTCATCACAGACTGTGTTTACCAAGTACTGTGCCCATTTTAGTATATAAATGTTTAAGAAATACCTAAAAGCTGTCTATGTTCCTTGAAGTTGAATCCTTAAGCTGTAGTTTCAGACATGTCTTACTGTTTCCTTTTGAGACACCAGGTGACTCTAATAATCATTTGTTTCAAGGGTTTTTAAGTCACTTTGAAGGCAATTTAAGTATCTTTTGTTCTCCTAGTCCTTAACAAAATGCAGGGAATCCAAAGACTTGTTCTTTGGTCCACACCCCAAACTCTAGTGAGTCTTCTTTCAGTATGATAGATCCACCTCATGCTCCTCCCACATGAATAAAAAAATGGTGGGATGGACCTTTTGGAGCTTCTTGGGTGGAGGTGGGGTGGACCTTACTTCACCCCCAAAAAATGCTGTCTCCCACTACTCAGGTTCCAATTCTTGTACCACCCATTTAAGAAAGAAAATAGTACCCTGCAACCATTGACAAACATGAAAGCGTATTTATTTGAGGGTGGAAAACATTTCTTGTAGGAAGGTAAGGCGGAGGAGACTATTTACACCTTCAGTCAGTTCCATGGACAGAAAACATGACATCACTCCTTTTGCACATGCAATACTCCTGCAGGCTCTGCCCACAGTCATAAAAACTAACAATCGCCAGGACTCAAATTTAGTATCACTTTCACTGACAGCTAACAGCCTTGTATTCTGCTCAAGGTGGTATCACAGAGGGAGTGACGTTAGAGTAGCACAAGACAGATTCCTAAGCAAACTTGTTGGAGAAACGACCTGGAAGAGCTAATTTAAAATTAATGTAAACAGTATCAACATTGAGAGGGAGCTACATACAGTAAGATGTCTCTGTTACCAGATGTTTTTTTCTCTAAATGAAACGTGGTGAAGTGCGAGAATAAAAAAACCCCAAAAAACTGACAACATTAATAACTCTCAAAAACTTTTATTACATTTCACCTAAAGGTAAATATCTGAGGAAACAAAAAAAAAACAAACAAAACAGAGCATATATCTAAGGATGTAAAAAATACTCTTTTGCCCGAAAAGTATATGATGACATTTTTTATTGAATAACAAGTACTGTTGCTTTAACCATCCTGTGCTCCTGTGGGGCATCTGGAAATGAGCATCAGCTCAGTGTGCCTTTCTCTGCCAAAAATTCTAAAATAAAAAAAAAAATCACTGTGCCATATCTAATTTTGTGCAAAAAAAAAAAAAAAAATTGGAGCCAGTAGTGGCATTTTACACTATATATATATATTTTTTTTACATTGTAACTGGGTCTTGTAACCCTGACCCATGACCTGATTTACTGTTCTATGCAATTGTTTGAATACTGCCTTTTGTACTCTTCTCCCATTGTTCCCCTTTCCCCAGGTCTCACCTGGAAATGAGCCTCGGCTCATGGTGCTTTTCCTGGTTATCAACTTTTAAATAAATAAAACTATTTCTTACTACTTCCTCACTTAGGTTGAAGCAGCAATCTGTTTTACTGCCAAAGCACACGGTAGACTGCCTTGTTCTGGTAAGATGGTTTTCCGATGTAGGATACTGAAGAAATCCATAAGACAAGTCACTACTTCAGATGGTGGATGGCAGTATCTAAACTCTAAACTAAACATAAGGGACTAATGCATACATGTGAATGATACCATATGGACAGGAAATAATATTTGTCAGATTAATTATTATTGTATTGGGATTTGATATGCAATAATTCCAGTTTTGAAAAGTGCAATATGTATGGGATGTGCAATGTTCGTGGGGGAGCTATTTAAGAATTCATGGGGTTATTTAACAAATGGATCCAACAGTATTTAGCACTGCTGCAAAGCAAATGAAGTTATATATTAGAAACAGTGAGATTGTTATGTTGCTTAAGAACAGATGATACACTAAACATCACTAACCAGGAAAAAGTAGAAAACTTTTACTTAACAAACTGTCGCCATGTAATAACCAAAAACTTAATAGAAGAGTATGGGTTGCACTTCTACTTTATGACTTTCATTATATATTTCTCTATAGTTCAGCTGTTCTTAGGTATTTAATGTACTGTACATGGACAAAATTCAAATATTTTTTTTTTCATTAAGTTTTTATTCTATTTTTGGTTACAGAGATTAGATCCAAAAACATCAAGTACATACATGTAAAAATACACACATACGTATGGTAACATGTAGTATAATGTATCCTCTGTAACACCCCCTAAAAACCCCACCCACCCTTCCCTTCCCCACCCTTTAAAATTCAAATATTTAACTGAGAAACCATCTGTCTGTGCCTGTGACCTCTCCCATACTAAATGCATAGGCCCTCAGTACTTCACTGAGCTCCTGACTCCCTACATCCCTGCCAGGGAGATGACATACATGTGTTTGTTGTGTAGCAGTTTGTTTATTTTTATTTTTTTCTTTAAGATTGGGGGGGCACGTTCACTAAGGCAAGTATTTGAATGGTTGAGGTCACAAATGCAATTAAAAAAATAGTTTTACTAAAACGTGTAGGGCTCAGAAACAGCTCATTGGACTGAGGGTTATTTGGTAGTAAGCCTCAGATGCTGTTTGAAGGTACCAAATGATCATGACAGGGTTCAAATTTAGTCCTGGCTTGTGAGTCTTGTGTGCAGGTCAGAATTAGAATTTTTCCACCAGCAGTGTTCATGGTGATGCTACTGGGGTATAAATACAGTTTTATTTTTTACTCTAGGACTGTCATGTTGTAAAAAATGCTGATATTGAATTTTTTTTCATTTTTCACTCCCATGGCATATACCTTCTTTCTGCATTAGCTTACAGAAAATAATTCTCTTTTTACTTTCTGTAATCTGTAATTTAAATTTTGTGAAAGTGTCCTGAACATTGGGCACTGTATAAAAATAAATCTACTGTGTCACTACTTCTAAGACTTTTCCCCTCTTCTCTAGTTTGGCCTTTTTAATTTTTGCTATTCCTATCCAGGTCAGCCTACTCCTTCTGCCCCTTGCTAAGAAACACAGGAAACCCATATTTATTTATTTGCTTTTGGTAACAGGGTAAGTGCACTAGGCATAGGAATACCTATTTTCAGGCACGACTCAGGAGGGTATAAATAACAACAGTTTGAAGCAGTAGAACAATTGGTAATACAGAGGGCACAGGTAAAAATACAATTACCAGTGAGAGAGAAATACAGTTGGGACAAAAGCAAGAAAGATGCACCTGCAAGTTCAACAATATTCAGGATACAAAATATGAGAGATATCATTACAAACATTTTGCAAAATACAGTAAAAGTGCATTTAAACATTGCCTTAAGTAGGAACACAATAGAATCAAATTATGAGCAACCACAGGACTAAAGGTCCTAAGAAGTACAAGAGTGCTAGTTTAGAGAAAAGATCCATGATCGAGACCAGGGTATATGCGCTATACTGCCACAGAAAGGCATGGATATAGAGGGAGGGAGAAGTTGGAAATTAAGAGAGAGGAGAGGAGTGGAGGTGGGAGAAGGTGTGAGCCAAGGAAAAGCAAGGGCAAGGCTAGAAAGAAAGAAGGTAGGAAGCCAAGATGGAGGAAAGAAGGGCAGCAGTAGGTAGAGACATGGCGGCCAGGAGTTAGAGGCTGGAAGGTCTAAGGTGGGCGAAAGCATGTGCAAAGAGTTGAGACAAGTAAATGACTGTGGTGCAGCTTCTTGAAACAGGCATGGGTTGGAGCAAAACAAATGTCTTGGGGAAGGGATTTCCAATATTTAGGTGCCACACATGAGAAAGCCCACACACCCATTGTGGTTTTACATCTTGGAATGTGTAGAGAAGCTAGGTCAGTGGATCTAAGCCCATAGGAGATGGTTTGCATGCCCAGCAGGAAGGCAAGGGATTGAGGTAGACCTGATCTGGCAATACCATCAATGAGAGAGCCAAGGGACTTGAGCCAATAGGCAGTATGGGACAATCATTTTAGATCAGCATAGAGTTGGCAGTGGTGCTTGTAACAAGGGGATGCAGAGGCATAGTGGCAGATATCATTATAGGTGGTATCCTACTTGTGAAGAGTAGTTTTTGATGCTCCTAGGTAGGTGACTGTGCCATAGGCTGGTGCTGGGAGCAGAATGCCTTGAGCAATAGCAAGTCTAGCTGATGGGGTGAGGGCATAACTTGTCCGGTATGCACTTCCAAGCTTGGCATTAACAAACTTACAGGTAGCAATAACATGTTGATCAAAGTCCAGAGATTCATCAAGCAAAATGCCAAGGTACTTGAAAGAGTTAGTGTTGGCCAATGGTGAGCCATCAGTGCATAAGATATTGAAAAGGTTCTGGTTTGTTTTGAGTCTGGCACAGGAGCCAAAAAGCATGGATTGTGTTTTACTTGCATTGAGAATGAGGTTGTTTTCAATCATCCCGGACTGAGTGTGGAGGAAGTCTGAGGACAGAGAGCGATTTATGTCTGCGATGTTCCTAGCACTGGAATAAAGAACTAGGTCATCTGCATACAGCAGTGATGAACAATCTGGAGAGAGCAAGGGGAGGTCATTAACGAAGATGGAAAAAAGTAGGGAGCCCAGGATGGATCCTTGTGAAACACCAACATGTATGGTGGAGGGATCAGACAGGACAGAATCGTAATACACAGCCTGCTTCCTGTTTGACAAGTAGCTATTAAACCAGGCTACAGCATCTGTAGAGAAGCCAAGAGAATGGAGTTTGGTGAGGTGAGGGAGTGGTTCACAAGGTCAAATGCTTTGGTTAGGTCGATGAAGATTGCACCAGTCAGGAGACCTTATCCATTGCAGAATAGATATCATTTGTGAATTTCAGGAGGGCCGTAGTAGTGCAGTGGCCTTTGCAGAAGCCATGCTGGGAGACAGGCAGGGGGTTGTGGTCCTGTAGAAAAGAGATGGTTTGCTTGCCAATTAGTTTTTTGAATATTTTGCTAAGAACAGAGAGAATGGCTATAGGCCGGTAGTTGGCAATTTCCTTGGGGTCCCCTTTTTTAAATATTGGAGTAACTCTTGCTATTGTCCAGATACTAGGGACAGAGCTGTGGCATAGTGACAAGTTAAAGATTTGAGCTAAGGGTGAGGCAATAATGGGGGCAGTGAGTTTCAGAAGACTGGGTTCAAGACCATCAGAGCCAGTACCAGTGCTATTAGAGATGGCTAGTAGCATCTTTTGGACTTCCAGTCTGGCAATGGTTTGAAATCTAAAGGTGGGTGGTTGTGCAGTGGCTCATTGTCCATGGGGGGAGGCTGCACTTGGGGAAAAGAGATGAGTATTTGGATAAATCCGAAGTGGAGATTAAAGGAGTTTGCAATGGTGGCGGATTATTGCAGTGCACACCATTTAGGATCATATAGTTTATATTTCTAGTGTGTTTGGCTCCAAGGAGTGTTTTTATGAAACCAGAATCTCCTGGAATCACCTGCAGCATTTATTAATAGACCCTTGCAGAACGAGCTCTTAGCTAAATGAATGTTCCTTTTGCAAGAGTTTCTCCGCATTCTGTAGTCATTCTGTAGTCACTGTAGTCAGACAGAAGACCAGAGACCTTGAAACACTACCTGCTTTTGTCTCTAGCCCAGATCTGAGCAAGTAGGTCTTTATTTAACCATTTGGGTTGCGCTCCATGTACACGACGTGTGATGTGGGGTGCATGGATATCCTATAGAGATCCAACAGGGTTAGGACGTGGTCAAGGGCTGCCTGAGCATAAGTGGCAGAGTAGATGCAAGTCCAGTCAATCATGGATAGATCATTCGGGAACTGGACTTGGTCAAGTTTGTCTAGATTATAGAAAGTGATCAATTTTGGGGAAGGGGAGGGTTGACAAATTGAGTGACAGATGAAGTATTGGAGAGTGGTCACTAATTTTATCAGCAAGGGTACCTGAGGAGACTATACAATCAATGTGATTTGTCAGTGCCCAGTCAGTTAAGGTACTGGACCCTGGGGGTAGGCATGACCCTGGTAGGGTCAGCGATTAGCTGGTGGAGGTTGTGGCCTTGTACCACAGTGTGGAGTGATTTGTTCACCTTGCTAATACAATTTAGGTTTAGGTCTCCTAGAATTAGGACTTCATTTCTTCCAACAGCTAAGTCAACATGTGAGAGGAGCTTCTCAAGGCCAGTGGTGTCACCTAGAGAGGGGTTATAAACACACACTAGATGTAATTTCTTGGAGCCAAGTTGAAAGGTAGCATGAATAGATTCACAGTGGGAGAGGACAGGCTGGTAGGGTTTGAGGGGTTTAGGTGTGATTTATAAAAAATGGCTACACCACCACCTCATTTGGAGGTGTGCCTGTCACGTCTGATGAGGTTGTAGTTGGGTAACGAGCAGCCAGAGTCAGGGATAGAGGGTTTAAGCCAAGTTTCAGACAGGCAAATGATATCCGGGTGATATAGTATGACCCATGCCTCAAGTTCAGCTAGATTACAGAGGAGGCTCCTAATGTTCAGATGAACAATGCAAAGTCCCTTTGTGTCTTTCCATGCTGCATCCAAGCAGGAGAGGTGAGCACATGGACCAGGGTTAAGTTCAATATCCTCTGCAAGTATTAGAGCAAGAAGGAGGAGATACCATAGTTTGCGATGGGTGATTGGGGAGGGCAGGATAGAGTAGCAGAGAAGGCACTTCTTAAAAGTGTAAACTACATGGTAGAGATAACTATGAGGGATAAGTAATAGTGTAATATTATGGAGTTTCTTGGGGAGTATAAGCATATTTGAGAAAGTAAAGTAATTTGGATCAGTGGTGAAGACCTTAGTGGGGGGGCAACCAGCCAGAGAGAACCACAGGATAAATCCTAGCATAATGCCTGTCAGCAAAATGTGAGTGATCGGAGAGCCATTTGGTAGGAGGTAAGCTAGTAAGGGTGTGTCATAAAGAGCCCTGTTGTAGTAGAAAACATACCTTGGGAGGTAAACTGCTATTAGGCTTGAAAGAAATGGGTGTAGAAAAATACATAATGGGAGCCTGAGTTGCTGTTTGATTTGATTTCCAAAATCAGCAATTTAAAATGGAAAGTGTTTGAAAGAAGAAAAAAATCTGGCACCGTCTATGAATGTTTTCTTATAGACTGCTAATGGGAAAGTGTAAGAATAAAAAGGGTATAAGTAGAATTAGGGTGAGGTCCCTTACAATAGGGCAGGTTACAGCAGTAATTGAGAGGAGTTAACTGGAGTGGGTGATTTAGGTTTGATCACTTTAGAAAGGGAGTGTGTGGTTTCAGGGAATAGAAAATACAGCTGACTGTGGGATTCCAGTGGGAGGAGTTCCTGGACAGAGTCTATATAATAAACTGTCAGAGAAAGGGAGGCAGGGTGAGCCAAAAAATCAAGTGAGAGCAGGCTCTATCACAAAGGTCCCTCAGTGGGCAACTAGCTTGATTTAGAAATGCAGGGGCCAGCACAATTCTGGGGTGCATAAAAGAGGGTGACCAGTGTCACAATTACCAACCGGTCAGCCCTCTACTCCCAAAGTGCCAACCTCTGAGCATAGAATTTGTGGACAGTTGACAGTACAAGGTAACCCTCTTGTCTGTTTGTGGGTTTGAGTCACCTTAGTCTCAAGTTCTGGAGGATTCAAACTGATAACCTCTTGTTAGCGTACCCAATTATCAGGCTCAGCTAATGCTGTCTTCAGGTGCCAGATATCTTTGCCTATGGGCACTAACCAGGTCTACAAAATGAACCCTTAGAACGCTATGCAAGATCTTAGAGAACTCTATCCGTTTCCCAGTTTGTTATAGCAATAAGTTCATACACAGTGTTAACTATAACCTTTAAAAGCTTCACTTAAATAAAAAGAAATGTCAAGGTACTCCAGGCAGTTTCCGATTTAAAATATATATCTTTATTTTAAAATAGGAAAACAGAAAAATATTACAGAACAAAATATCCCAACACATACTGCCTTAAAACAAACAGGTAAAAATGCAGATTCCTACAAATAATAACATTCAGACTAAACTTGTCTAAGGTCCTTACTTCAGTGCTCTGATGTTCCTCTTCTCTCAGTCAGGAATATGAAAGTGTGTTCTTTCAAGGTTTCTCAGCAGTTAAAACCGTCCTGAGCCGCCTCTCTGAGGTCACCAACCCACTTGTGTAACAAAATCTATATTATACCATGGACCCAAAACAAGCACAAATCCTGAAATTTCATTGGTTGGCTGGCACTTTCCAGCAGTTATAAATCCTCAATATACCCACGGAAAAGGTGCCAGCCAACAAGTACTAGTGCCACATTACAAATATCACTACCGCCTTCATAACTTCAAAGGAATCATCGCTTATTTGTAATCGCCGCGATAGCAATCAAATCTAAATGGTAATAAAAATGAACGCTCAGTTTCCACTCGTTAGACTTCCAACACCTACAAAATATCTTTACCGAAGAAAATGAGGCATCCGATCCACAAAATGACAGCATACTTAAGAAGCGGGCGTTAAAACTCCACAGAAAGCTGTCGCAATATCCCCGGCTTGGCCTGCAAAACTAGCTGCACAACAGCACAAACTTACCAGGCAATGAAGCAGCACGCCCTCTCCTCCAACTGCAATACCGCATTCTACAGATGGAAGGAAGAACATATGCTCACAAACTAATCACAACCGAACTTCTTAAAGAAACAAGAACCAAATATCAAACCTGAGAGCAATTCAATGAAAATGTGACACATTGAAAGTTCATAGAAACTATAAAACGTTATTTCAACACAATTGATTTCATAAATGTTGTTTCACAAATAAAACATTTAATGCTGTTTAACAAAAATAACTAATTACATGTTGCACTTCTGAAATGTTCATTAAAAATTATTAACATAAAACCTTCTCAAATGATCATTAAAAATTATTATTTACACAAATAAAACCTATTCAAAACATTTTACCTGTCTCTATATTCAATACTAAAAAGGAACTATTTTTCTCAGTGGAAGAATATATCCACCATTATCACAAAATAACTCACAAAAACAAATAATAAAATTAAAAAACAAATAAAAAAATTATTCCTACCATTGTATAATAGCAATATACCCCTCCAGGGTGTGGGTATACTGGTGGATTTACCACGGCTGGTGCGGTTAAAGTCACTCGACCTGCGGCCACGACAAACCACACCAGCCGTGATATCCACCAGTATACCCACACCCTGTCGGGGTATATTGCTTAATTTTATAACACCAAGTTGGCCTACTAAGGTATTTAAAAAAATAAGAGATGACATAATAAATCTCCTCTCTATGTAACTAGTTGAAACCAGTCTGTGATCTGCTTTCCCCTAGACATCAAAAGTCTCTTTGATATAAGTCATTGCATATTCAAAGCAAAAGTGTATTTGATTCCTTAATTCCGTCTGGGCCTTGGCATCTACACATCAAAGGTCTCTTTGATTAAATGAGCTGGTTTCCTGGGAGGTTATTCATAACACTGACCAGTGTCTCTTTTCTCAGGACATCTAGTGCAGATCAAAGGATTTCCCTGAGGACGTCATGAATGGCTAATTTTATTTCCTGGGATCAAAGAAAATTGACAAGATAATTGCAACCCAGATATCTGCAGTTTAACAATGTCCTGTCCTTTGAACTTATCCAAGGGGGGTTTGAAGTGTCAGCTTCAACAGCCAGCACCTCCCTCTGCCACAGTCCATCATACATTACTTTCTTATGTTTACAACAAAAAATTATACAAGGATCAGAACCAGCTGTCCAGGTGCGACAACCAGCTTATCAGTGAAAGTAATCTTGACATTTTAGGACCTGGTCAAGTCCCACTTAGAGTATAATGTGGTTTTGATTTTCTCAGTACAACAAGCATTGGTCAATGCCAGCGATGCTTGCACTGTGTCAGGTGCTGACTCAATTTATTTGCAAATCTGACTGAAGGGGCCTGGGAGGTGAATGAGATTGGGATTGACTGGGTGGATGAGAGATGGTGTGAGTGGTGCCACATATCCTATTTGTAGCCTCTAATCCCCAATGCAAAGAACCCTCAGTGTCTTTGGTCAAGGTGTAGAAGCTGAACCAAAGGCGGAGGGTCTGAATAAAAGCTGAACCAACATTGTCAATCCACCTATTTGCTCACCCTTATAACAGGAGAATAATAATTCAGATTATACAATGGCAAGAAAATGTCATGGACTCTGATTGGCTAACTACATTTGGCAACAGTGAGGTTATCTGAGCACAACCTCATTGTATTGATGCTTGCTTATCATTTTATTTTTCCTTTAGCATTGTTTGCATCTTCTCTTAAGAAATAAATATATATATTGCCACACTAAAATCTACTAAAAACATTTTTAATTTTTTTTATTTTTGTATAACAATGAGCCATTGTATAATAGCAATAATGCACTCCAGGGTGTGAGTTGTGCTGGGATAACTTCACTTCTGGGACACTGGATGCCTCCTGTGGCCTCATGCCCAACCACCCAGGCATGAGGTTATCCAACACAACCCACACCCTGTCATGCATTAGTGCTTAATTAAAACTTACCTACTCTGATGGAGTCAACAAAATCTTAGGTCATAAAGCAATCCAGCAAGGATCTGAAAAGCAATTCTGAAAGAGACTGAGGAGACATTAAGGGTCATAGGTAGTCTAGAAAGCATCAGAGAATTTAGAAATAAAACAAGAGATACTTATCTGATAGGAACTGTAGGAAGCTAACATCTGTCTAGATCTGAAAAGTTTAAAGAAAGAGAAATAGAATAAAACTTTGGAGAGAAATTGAATTCACCACAGACTAAATAAGATATAAAGGTAAAAAAAGGAGAAATAGAATGGTAACAAGTGAAACTGCTGGTTGCAGTAGCTGGGATGGAGTCCCAATGAAGACAGAGAGAGGGAGAGCTAATTGGGCCAAGGCTGTGGGCAAGGAAAAAGTTATTATCTCCTGCAACCTTTCTGCCCCTCAGAAATTCCGCACAATTAGACGTTGAGGTTGCAGGCATAATCACCTTTACCAGGTGAGCAAGTACCATTATTTAGCAACCAGACAGGAATGTGTGGCTAAGTGGGAGAGAAGGTAAAGAAAAAATATGATCTTAAATCATCTGAAAGGGGCAGGGAGAGAGAGAGAGAGATGGAGACTGAGCTTTGTATCAGTGGGTAAGAGACGAGAAAGGCAATGGAGATGGGAATTATAAGTAATCTGGTGGAAAAATAGATGTATGTATCTATTAGTCCCCCTCCCAGCTTGAACCAGCATTCTTCATAGAATCATAGAAATCTGATGGCAGAAAAAGATCTCATGGCCCATCCAGTTTGCCCGCAAGCCCCCCTCCTGTTAAGATTCTTCTTTGATGTTACAGTTCAGATGGGTCTACTTAAGGCAGAATTATTTGTTAGCCATCATATAATTTTTTTTTTTCAGCAACAATGTTTTTCTGGGAAAAACATCAATATTCCATTTTATGCTTGCTTGCAGCATGCATAAACATTTTAGGACAGTCGACTTTTGGAGGTGTGTGACTCTCCTGTCAATGCAGTGCTCAGTGTAGCGGGTGCGACCCTACCGCACCAATGGATGCATGGGTTGTCTATGACAGCAGTTTGGCGTGTGTGGTCTTCAGTTAAAAGAAAAGCACCTACTCAGCCTGCATTTGCACTTTCTTATCTAAACCGAATATCTCATGTCACTCATAACCGACTCATTGTATATGACAGATGTTGGCAGGATTACTTCAAGTACATGAACCTAGTTCTTCTAGACCCTAATTCTTAGGGATATTTAGCCCTCCTTATTTTGCTCTCAGAATAGATTTTCTTTAAACTTTCATGCACAGATTTCTCCTCTTTTTTCCCTTCTTTCCTGTTTTCTCCCTCTCTCCTTCCCTCCTTCCTTCCTTGCTTTTTTCTCTCTCTTCTTCCTTTCCTTGCACACTTTTCTCTTATCTTCACCTCTCCATTACTGAATATTGTTCATATTACCACATTTATCACTTTTTGCAATTTACTAAATGCCTTGCCATAGCCTGCCCTAGCATGTATTTCGTACATGGTTGCTATTTCTGATCCTATAATACCCTATTGATTGTAACCCTTCTGCTCTCCACTTACATCCTGTCTAAGTTTGTGTTTTATTATCAATACATGTATATAAGGCTTCTCCAATATGTTTACCCTAAATACTGTGTTTTGCTAAGTGATATTTTATACCTTACATAGAGGATAGTCTTCTATTGTATAAGATGTGTGCTTTCTTATATACTCGAATTTCAATAAGAAGGTAAAGTGAAAAAAAAAAGAAAAGCACCACTGTAATCAGCGGTGGTAATGTGTGTGTATTTAGCTTATTGATGTCACACTTTTTTCTGGCCCTCCTGCACATCTGTGAGACCGGCCGCAAATGAAATCCTTCCCACTTCCTCTCTCTGCTACTGTCCTCCCCGCTCCCTTGTTCTCGAGCTCACCCTCCGGCTACAAAGAAATCCCTCCTGCTGCCTCCCTCTGCTGATGTCCTCCCGCTCCCTCATTCCTCGGCTCACCCTCCTGCTGGTCAATTTTATTTTTGCCAATAGGGTGCCCAATCCTGTTGGCTCAGTCCCCCAAACAAAACACACACAGGTGGCATGCTGTGAGCCCACCCCAGCATGTCAAATGTCCCTGTAATTAAGAAAACCTTCCTGCGATGTGTTTTAATTTTTTTTTTTACCTGTAAAAGAAAAAACGGTTCCTTGTTGTCTCTGGTGCCCTATCCCCCAACTCGCATCCACCCACTGCGCACCCCAACTCCCCACACCCCCCTCACCCCATACTTACCTCCGAGCCTAGCATGAGGCTCTTTGGTGGTGCTGGAACACGTCTGCACCTTTCCAAAGCTGACCATGAACAGAAGAAATGCCGTAAGCTGTATAATGGCATAACTGGTTTATATTTTCAACTTAAGTGGATATCTCGGCCATTTTGTGACTTTTGGCTCCAAATTTTCAACATGGGGTTCTTGGGACCCCCACCTCATGAATTCAGTCACAGTCATGTCGTTATTAGATCCCAAAGGTGATTTCGCTGTCACTGTGTGGAATCACCTTTCAGACCGATTAATGAAATGACAGTGTCACACTGTTCATGAGGTGGGCCCCAAGAAGCCTATGTTGTGAATTTGGTGGAAAATTCCAAAAATGACTGTTACAGTGTGCGTAGTGCAGTTTCCATGCACACTCATAAGTTAGAGAATTTTTATATTTTCACTCCAGATTTTCAACATTGCCATTTTTCCATCTCCTTATGAGCAGTATAGCTGTCATTTTTCACATCCTGCCCAAAATGTGTTTATGCACATCTGGCACAATGGTACAGTCGCTGTGGGAAGTCAATGTTTGGGACAGATTAAGAAAATCACAGTGACACTGTTCATGAGCTGGTGCCCAAAATGACTATGTTGAACATTTGGTGACAAAATTAGTTGTGCAGTTTCTATATGGCTCATAACTCGAGAATTTTAATATTTTCACTCCAGATTTTCAACATTGCCATTTTTCTCACCTCCTTATGAACAGTTCAGCTGTCATTTTCATATCTTGTCTGAAATATGTTCAAACAACATGAAGTCTTGTTGTATTCTGACTATATGCAGTTAGCCCCAGCATTTGAACTGCTCCGGAGAGGAAAGGGTTAACTCTATGCCAAGGCATAGGATGTTGAGCTCAAGCTTGGTTTTCAAACCTCTGTCTCTGGTACTCCTCAGTGTAACCATCAGATTCTTTACTCTGCCTAACTGTGAAGTCACTCCGGATATTTTCTCCTTCGTTTTGGTTCGATTCTGGTAAAAATCGGTCGGTTTCAACAACTGTTTCTTTATTTTTTCGGTATCAGATCTCTGTCTACGATACAAGTAGTGTAATAATTAGTTAGTTAGAGTTTTTGGGTAGAAATAGTTTTTTGGTCGGTTTCCTCCCGGTCGGTCCAGTTGGGGCAAGCAAATCCCTATATCTGTTTTCTCTGTATTTTCTACATTTAATGTGTGGTGTTCCGGTACCTATCGGATCCTAAAAAAATTAGATTTTCTCCATTTTTTTTAACCGACCCATGACATGGTTGGAACCGACAGGTTTGTTGTTACCTGGCTTAAAAGCTGATAAGGGTAACTTGGTATTAACTGGGCATGTCTGAGAAACCCAAAAAGAAAACCGGTCCCACTGGGTTTCAGCACTGCACCGAGTGTGGGGAGGCTTTTGCCAAGGCTGATCCCCACCTCGTCTGGGTTTATTGTCTGGGGTTTGACCACCTCAAGGAAGACTGAAAAATATGCAAGAACTTTCCCAAAGCCACTTAAGATAAATGTTTAGGTAGGCTGAAAGAAAGAGAGGCCGAGAAGTCCACTGACCTGGATGGCCAGCCCGACCGAACCTGAGGTGGTGCCTACTGACCTGGGCGATACCTCCTTGGGCAAAAGGAGAGCCAATTCTGCGGAATAGGTTCTGTCTAAGAAAAAATGTAAGTCAGCCGGTTCGGATCCTGGTCCCCATGTTCCAACCACTAAGGAGATTGCTAAAGCGATCACTGTTGTTCGATCGCTTTGCCTGGTTCCGACCGAACCGACACCAACACAAAGACGATCGGTTCGGTCAGAAACTTCTGCTTCTGAATATGTCCCTGAAGCTTTTTATGACGGTGATTAGGAAGGTGAAAAAGACTATGAAGATGATGATTATGAAGGTCTAGATGAACCAGTAGAGCCTGACATCTCCCCAGACAGGCCTTCCAATGTGTCTCCTCCCAGATTTTCTGAGTCCCCCTCACATTTTTTGTTTTACAAGAAAGTGGCTGACACTCTTCAGCTTCCAATGGAAGAGGCTGAACAGGATCAGGAGGAATCTGAGTATGTGGAGATGATGGATGTCCCAGAGTCCAAAGGGTGTCTATTCCTCTGCACAAATCCCTGGGAAACAGAAACAAATAATTCTTCAGTTTCCCACATCTATAACCCCTGTGGATAAGAAAATGGACAAGAGGTATACCTTGTCAGGTCCTGGGACAGAATTCCTTACAAGTCATTGCAGCCATGTTGAGGTAGTGCAAGATGTAGCCTGCGACAAGGCTAACATCCTCTTGGCTTCTCACCCCAGAAAAGGATTCTAGGAAAGTGGATGCCATGGTGAAGAAACAGTACTTGGCATCTTCTTTGGGACTCAGGCAGGCTACTTATATGGCATATACAGCCAGGTACCAGACATCTATGTGGGATCGGTTCTGGAGCTGACTAAGAATGCCCCTCCCAACTGGCCAAGGAGCTGGAGCAGGTGACTGTAGATGGTATTGAGGCATCAGAGTCCAATTTCATGCTGCTGTGGACTCAAATGATGCACATTCTAGGGTTATGGCTACATCTGTCTCCCTGAGGGAGATTTGCTTGGCTCAGATGTACCAGTCTATCACAGGATACCCAGACTAAGGCCATGGATTTTCCTGACACTGGTAATTCTCTGTTTGGTGAGCAAACAGAAACACATGAAAAAGATGGACAAGTACAGGACCACCTACAGGAGTGCTGCAGCCAAGAAAAAGCAGGCCACTCCTCAAAAGCAGCAATCTAGGGCTGGCAGGGGCAGACCTTTTCATAAACCTTTTATGAAGCCAAGGCCACCTCTTCTTTTCAGCAGAGGGGTTCTTTGGGGAAAAGGCAGAAAGTTGATGACCAGAACTCATTCTCCACTCAGTCTAAACCCCTGCCAAACAGACACCCTGAGGTGTCAGTCAGGAGTCACCTCATCAGCGCCAGTAGGGGCAGGCTGGCTCACTATTTCCAGGCCTGGAGTCTGTTACTTCAGACAAATGGGTTCTGGAAGTAGTGAGCCAAGGACTTGCTCTCAGTTTCAAAGGTTCCCAAAATGTGGCGAAGTCTTTCAGTCCTCCGTCTCTCTTGGAACAAAGGCCCTAGAGGCAGAAGTTTCCTTTCTACTGCTTCTGCGAGCAGTGGAGAAGTACCGTCAACACAGGAAAAGGACTGTATTCAGATACTTCCTTACCCCAAGAAAGACAGGGGTGGCGACCCATCCTAGATGTAAGATACCTGTACAACATATCATAAAGCCAAAGTTCAAAATGGTCACTGTGGAATAATTCTTCCTCTCTGAGACCAGGAGACTGGCTAACCTCCCTGGATCTCAAGGATGCCTACTTTCACATACCTATCAGACATTACCACAGAAAGTACCTCAGGTTAAGTTGCCCTCAGGTCATTACCAGTTTAGAACAATGCCTTTTGGCCTAACATCTGCTCCAAGGGTGTTCACCAAGTGTCTAGCAGTAGTGGTGGCCTTTCCCAGAGACAAGGCATCTTTCTGTTCCCTCACCTGGACGACTGGCTCATAGTGGATCAGTCCTCAGACCAAGTCAAGTCAGCTCTAGAAGTCACTCAGAAACTTCTGGGGTCCCTAGGATTCATTCTAAACCTAGAAAAGTCTGTTCTAGAACCAACCCAGCTTCTCACATTTATAGGGGTGGAGCTAGACACTATTCAGGCAATGGCCTTTCTTCCTCTCTCAAGAGTGAAGTCCCCCACAATCCTGGCTTCTTCCTTTCGTCCACTAGTATCTCAACCAGCCAGACACTTCTTACAGTTGCTAGGCCACATGGCAGCTTCCACTGCAGTGGTGCAAGAAACAAGATTTCAAATGAGAGACATTCAGTTTCATCAAAAGTCTTTTTTGGTCTAAGAAAAAAGACCCCCTGTCCAAGCTAATTCCAGTGTCTCTGACTTTGGGTCAGGCTCTCCAGTGGTGGCTAGAGGAGGACAATCTGAGGCAAGATGTTCCTTTCCTCAGTCAGGTCCCTGCAGTGATTCTCACTACAGATGCTTCCCTGTTGGGATGGGGAGCCCATCTGGACCAGCTCACTGCTGAAGGAACATGGTCTCAGCAGCAGCCTCTCCTCCACATAAATCTTCTCAAACTCAGGGCTGTCACTGGCATTTCAGACATTCTCGAATACAATTCAGGGGAAAGTGGTGCAGATCGGGACAGACAACACCACAACCATGTGGTACATCAACAAGCAGGAGAGCACTCGGTCCTCGGCCTTGTGCACCAAAGCCATCAAAAATACGGTCATTGTCTCATTCCCTTTAAGCTCCCCTGATAGCTGTGCATCTCCCAGGGAAGGACAATGTACTGGCAGATGCAGTCAGCAGTATTTCTTAAGGTCACCATGAATGGGCCTTGAATCCTCTAATTCTTCAGGTCATTTTCAAGAGATAGGGCACCCCAGAGATAGACCTCTTTGCAGCCCCAGACAATCACCAGCTTCCTCTATTTTGCTGCAGACACCCCCTCTTGGGGTCTGTTCCTCAAGATGCTGTCCTATTGGATTGGACAAACAGATTTCTATATGCTTTACCTCCTTTTCCTCTGATGTTCAGAGTGCTGGTCAAGATCAGATCTCAGCCTTGCACAGTGATTCTAGTGGCTCCAGATTGGGCCAGGCAGCCAATGCGCCCCTGCTGTTGTCAATGACAGTGACAATTCCCTTTGTCTTCCAGACAGTACAATCTCTAACATCTTCTCAAGGGAGTATACTGTATCCCAACCTTCAGACTCTCAGACTCAAAGCTAGGCTTTTGAGGAGCCAGAATATGCAAGTCTGCACCTTTCCCAATCAGTCTTGGACATTCTTAAGGTTAGTAGAAAATCTTCAACTAGAAAAACTTACAATTCTAAATGGAAGAGATATGGTTTCTGGTGTTCTCAGAGGCATATTCAGTCAGATTCAGCTGACATTGCCACTGCTTTAGATTATTTGGTGCATCTTAAAGGGCACCGTCAACTTCTCCTCCGTTTTGTTAATCTTTGTGCAGTGTGCCTTCGGCACACACCTAGATAATTAGCACTGCAGAATAACCCCATGGACATAGAAATTCAGCACAAATACCTGATTTATAAATATTTAGTAAGTTAGTCTTTCCTCTGGCTGTCCATAATGCCACCGACTCCGGAATCATAACCCCATTGAGAACGCGCACCAGGACTGAGCATGGTCACAAAGTAGCATTTGATGACAAGCCTGCTTTAAGAACATGCTGCCCATATAAACTTCTACCTTGCTAACTGCTCCTGGTAATTTAAAATTAAAACTGAGCCCTGTGTGACTTGCAATTTACTTTTTAAAACTGGTGCCGTAATCCCGAGCATGCTTGGAATAAAGATGTGTGAAGATCCCAAGCATGCGCAAGAGCGTGCCACCCTTGTTCATGACTGGGATTTTGGCATTGGTTTTAAAAGGAAAATTGCGAGCCACACAGGGCTCGGTTTTAATTTTAAATTACCAGGAGCAGTTCACGAGGTAGAAGTTTATATAGGCAGCATGTTCTTAAAACCGGCTTGGCATAAAATGCCACTTTGTGACCAAGACTCGGTCCCAGCGTATGTCCTCAATAGGGTTATGTTTCCGGTGTCAGTGGAGTTATGGATGACCAGAGGAAAGTGAACTTGCTAAATACTTATGTATCAGGTATTTGTGCTGAATTTCTATGTCCATGGGGTTATTCTGCAGTGCTAATTACTTAGGTGTGTGCCAAAAGGCACTCTGCACAGAGATTAACAAAAATGGAGGGGTAAGGCTGACAGTGCCTCTTTAACAGTTTAGGCCTTAGGCCTACCACTCTCCAAGTGCATCTGGCAGCTATCTCTGCCTTCCTTTCTTCTGGGAAGGGCTCTTCCCTAGCCTCCTGTCTAGTTTTCAAGACGTTTTTCAACGGTCTGGTTCATATTAATCCTCCTTTTAGGGAGCTTACTCCTGTTTGGGACCTGAATATTTGTATTGCACAGTTTATGCAGCCCCCCTTTGTACCATTATCTTTAGCTGAGCTTAAATACTTGACTTGGAAAACTGTGTTCCTGGTAGCCATTACTTCTGCCAGGAGAATCGGTGAATTACAAGCTTTATCAGTGGAACCTGATTTCATTTCATTCCATAGGGACAAGGTGGTCCTTCGAACGAACAGAAAGTTCCTTCCCAAGGTGGTATCAGACTTTCATTTGAATCAGTCTAAGTCATTGCCTGTATTTTTCACTGACCATTCTTCCTCTGGGGAGAGAAGACTACACAGTCTTGATGTGAAGAGGGCCCTTGATTATTACATGGAATACACAAAGGCCCATATAAATCACTGTTTACAGCTGTTTGTTACTTATGAAGAAGTGGGAAAAGATAAACCTGCCACTAAAAGAACTATTGCCAGGTGGATTGTTTCCTGTATCCTATTCTGTTATTCAAAGTTGGGGAAAGAGCCACCCTCTGGCCTGAGGGGCTCACTCCACCAGAGATACAGCTGCTGCGATTGCAGCAGCTAGAACGTCTCTAGTGGAAATCTATAAAGCAGCCACCTGGAAAACTGTTCACACATTTACAAGCATTATTCTCTTGACATCCAGTCAAGAAGTGATGCTAGGTTTAGCACAACAGTGCTGAGGCGTGTTCCCAAAATAGGTTCTGTAACTCCCTCCTCCAAGGGGGTACTGCTTGGTAGTCTGCATATAGTCAGAATACAGCAAGACTTCATGTTGTTTGAAGAAAAATTACTCACCATAGTAATGTTGTTTCTTCTAATGGAGTCTTGCTGTATTCTGACCTCCTCCTGCCTCCCTCTTGGAACCTAGTTGTTTTGGGATGTGGGTTGGCAGGTTCAGTGCTGCACCCCAGAGGTGTACCTGTGTCACCTCTCCTTCTTAAGATTTTTTGTGTTTATTTTAAAAATATTATTGTTACTTACTATCTACTTGGATTCTTTTTGGGGTTCTTGACTTGAGTCTTTTGGGCCCAAAACTTGTTTATTGCCTTTTGGCAAAATTTTAAAACAATTTCTATTTTGATGGTTAGTTAGTATAGTGCTCGTAAAAATCTGACGGTTACACTGAGGAGTACCAGAGACAGAGGTCTGAAAACAGAGCTCAAGCTCAATGTTCTATGCCTTGGCATAGAGTTAACCCTTTCCTCTACAGAGCAGTTCAAGTGCTGGGGCTAATTGCATATAGTCAGAATACAGCAAGACTCCATTAGAAGAAACAACATTACTATGGTGAGTATTTTTTTTCACACTTCCGGTGCACACTGGCGTGGTCGCTGTGGGAAATCAATGTTCGGGACAGATTAAAAAATCACAGTGACACTGTTCATGTGCTGAGGTCCCAAAATGACCTATGTTGAAAATTTGGTGACAAATTCTACAAAATGACTATTCTGGCGTGCATTACTTCGGTTTTCATACACATACATAACTTCGAAATTTGAATTTTTCACTCCAGATTTTCAACCTTGCTAATTCTGCACCTTCTTATGAACAGTACAGCTGTCATTTTTCACATCCTGTCCTAAATGTGATTTGCACATCTGGCGCACAATAGAGGTCGCTGTACGAAATCGACATTCGGGACGGATTAAGAAAATCACAGTGCCACTGTTCATGAGCAGAGGACCCAAAATGCCTATGTTGAAAATCTGGTGTAAAAAATCCCCAAAATAATTGCATTACGGGTGTGTGTTGCGCAGTTTCTACGCCCTGTAGGGACTGACAGGCGTCAAGGGTGTGACTTAGGATTTTCGACAGTAATGCTCACCCATTCCACCACTGCCCTCACCCTGCAGCCAGTGACAGGCATTGAGGTGTGCCATGAACTCTTCAGCCCCAAAGTTCACCCCTTTCTCCTATACTGCATCCATTTCAGCGTACTTCCTTTTGGAATGGGGTGACTGTAAAGCCAAACACCCCAAGGCACACCTCAACACTTGTCGGTGTCTGCAGGGTAAGGTGAGGTGAAATGGCATGAACATTATGGGCGATGACCTAAAGGCACACTCCAATGCCTGTCCATCTCTGCAGGGTGGGGGTGAGTTTGGCGTCACTTCAATACTCCACTTCCATTTCTATTCTGCAGCTGTCTAACTCCTGCACTTCCAATGCTAATACCAGCAAACAAACATTCAGCATTGACAAATGCTTGTTCTTTTTGTTTTCTTTCATTCCTGAACAAAGATATGGAATTTTGAATTTTTCAAAGTTCCTGCTCCTGTGCCATGCCGTCCATAAAAATGTAAATATCTTGGGGCTGTATTGCCAATTAACCATTAGAAACATGTGTTAGCACCAGCTTAATACATCACCATATGAATGTTGCATCAACAGCTAACCTCAGCTGCAGAGTTTTATTAAAAGTGGGAGTGGTTGTCCCAGCCCAGTGGCCCTGAGGGCTGAGGCACTGGATGCCTTACCTCTCGCTATGCCAGTGACCCATGTTTGGGAATGAGCATGGGCCACCGAGGGTTGGCAGGGTAGGAGATGGATTTGGCATCCGTGGGACTGCTCTCATTCTCTGGGAGGGGGACATCAGTGGTCGGCACTCGACTGGCCCCGGTGGAGACTGGGGCAGTGCGCCAAAACTGCAGGCGAGGAGCAGGCGTTGGGAGGCGCGTGCAGATGCCTGTGCGCTCCCTCCATTAGTGTCACTGCACCTCCTCCTTGCAGGAGAAAACCAAAGCGCCCTCGGCAGCATGAAGGCTGCCCTGATGGGTGCCACCACAGACATGCCCAAGTTAGCTCCCTCCTGGGCCCGCCCTCCAGGTCTCCTGCAGTTGTGGGGTAAGTACCCACTGTGATGCAGCCTGTGAAGGGCTGTGGCAGGAGGTCTGAGCTCTGGCCATGTCCGGGCAGCAGCCGTGAAGGCTGGCTGAAGGGGAGGGGGAGCCAAAGGCACAATCCCCCCCCCAGCTGAAGCAATAAATAAATAAGTAAAAAAAAAAAAAAGGTGGTAGTGGTGAGCTGGCCTGGTGGTGCTGAGGGTTGAGGCACTGGATGCCACACCTCGCGCCATGCCAGTGAACTGGGTTTGTTCACTAGCTTGGGGCACTGGGGGTTGGCTGGGGGGGAAGGTGAGAGCTGATTGAGCTGCCAGCAGGTAGCTCTCCTCCTTGGGGGCTCACGTGTCTCCTTGGTGCTTGGTCACCTCTAGTGGAGGCTGGGGGGGTGGTAGCAGATCGAGGAGCCTTGGTGTTAGGCCAAGGGGAGGGCAGAAGGACCCATCACCAGAGCCACGATGCACATGCATGCCTCCACGCACATGTGCATTCACGTTCTGGGGCCTTGGGGTTAAGGGGAGTAAATGGGAAAATACAGGGGTTGCAGCAGGATGACACCTTCTGGTCAGCTCCGCGGGATCTGCCGGGATACACAAGGCATCTATAAGATCCCGAAAGACCCCTGGAGACAGGTAAGGGTGACCGACATGGGCAGTAGCCTGTTGTGGAGGATAAAAAGCAATATGGAAAAAAAAAGTGGGAGTGGTGTCCATCTTTAATGACCTGAGTCATTAATTACAAAAGCTATAAAAGGTGTTTTAGAAGTAATATAGGAATATCAAAAGTACACTGATGGTAAATCTAAGGATGTCAGAAAATGCATTTTTGTTAAAAAACTATATAATGACTTTTTTTGCCATTTAATAAATGCTGCTGCTTTAACAGGGAAAGGTTACAAACAGTGTTTATTTATTTATACTTTGATAATGGGGTAGGTGTGTTGGCACCAGGCACAACCTGGGTACTACAAGTACATTGAATGAAACAGTGCGATAATAAATAGACTAATAGATATGTTAGTGTGTATTACAAGGGAGTAATACCATCAAGAGGTCCTGGGGACATAGGGAACCTCGAGAGCGAAGCTTGAGAAGTTCCCATGTCCCCAGAACCTCAAGATGGGATGACTCCCTTGAAATACACACTAACCTATTTGTTATTTTTTGTAACATATGGATCAGAGTGATGTCGAGGGCTTACCTTTGTGTGCTTCAAGAAGGCACAAATCTGTGTGTTGTCTTGAGGTTTTAGGTAGAAGAGCAAAGTAGTGCAGCAAATCAGTCTTTTCAAATTTGCCAGTGACTGCGGCAACAAGAAGAAACAGGCAACAATGAAAGTTTCAATGTAGCAACAGCCAAAAAGCACACAAAAAATTAACTGTGAGGAACTTTTATTTTTATTTTTGGGAGCTCAGCGTTCAGGATTTTCAACTTAGATTCGAATCTGAATAAATCATGCAGTGCCTTTTCTTGACTGGCTGAAGAAACTGTTGTATGTTTATGGAGACATCTCCCAAAAAATTACAGTGGGAGCTAAAATGTTGCTGGACGTTCTGGAGAATTAAGCACTGTTACTGGTCAGGTTGTGTGAGGTTGTCATTTCCTGTTGAATGGCTGGTGTAGTGGGGCTAGTTACCAGTGTGCGCTGTTGTTCTTCTCTCTTGGGTTCTGTTTGGGAGGTAGACAGGTGCTGCTCGCCTAAAAGGATGGAGCACATTCTCTTCTGCTTTGACTCTGATAAAGTGTTGTAATTATTAATACCTTGAATGTTTTTGTGGCCTGAGAGCTGTGCCATGTCGGTGGTGGGGGGGGGGGGTTGAGTCCATTAACATTTAATTGCCACTTTTCAGTGGAGTGACTTGTTGTCCTTTTATCTGGTGGCAGGCCTGCAGATTTTTGGATCAGCTTCATAATGCCTCTGATTTTGTTCTAGCCTATCATCATGCACCTGTACCAATAACTTGTGCGTTTTAACTTTAGATTAGGTGTCAGGTAGAATGGGGCATCTGGTTTATTCATATCAGGTGGCCTTTGAGCTGCATATTTGTGGTAAGCAGCCACTGCATCTCTTTCAGGTGTATAGCCTGGGTGGGACAGGTCTGACATCTTGCAGATTAACTGCTGTCGTAGTCTTGGTTTGTCATTCATGATATTCCAGGAATTCTTTTCCCTCACTGTCTGTACCTGGGACAATGTCCCCCTCACTGCAGTTGGTACTGTTCGTTTGTTCGGAGGGCAAAATGTAGCCCTATATTGAAAAACAGCATGCGTAGCAGAGCTGTTGGAGAGTGGAAGCCCAGTGTACTACTACTGTACAGGAGATTGATACCTGTCTCTGTTAGGAGGTGGGCTTGTTTGGGTTGGCTGCCATTTTTTTTTAGGTACTTTTGCTTCGCTGTTAGTGTGTCCAGCGTTTGCTTAAAAGTAGGAGAGGGGCCTTGAAAGATGGAGTCTGGGTAATTTTTTTTGGTCAAGTACCGGTCAATACTGCCCAGTATCCCCAAATGGTGCTGGGCTTGTATTCGGTCCCATCCTGTTTTTAACTGGAAAATGAAATCAGTTAAAATACTGTCTAGCTGGTCAGATGGACTCTACTCTACGTGATGAGACTCGTCTATTTTTCTGAAGTGATTTTGTAGGCGTCTCAAGTCAAAAGCTGTTTTTTCATGGTATTAGTATTTTCTTGCTCTTGTATGAAGCATAACATATCCTTGGAAGCATTCTGTGGTTTGGAGAGTGCCATTTTTTTTATTTTCTTTGCAAGCTGACCGTACAGTTGGCTTTTACTGTAAGTGGCAGTTACAGCAAAAGCCAGCTTGCATTCAGCGCGAGCTGTCATGTTGGGCTTTTGGATGCCCGTGATAATACTATCATTTGGACCTCAGAATGATACTATTATGGGGTCTAAATGATGGTATTATAATGACGTAATGATGCTATTATTGTTTTGGTCTTGGTATATTACCGGGAATGTTTTGTATGCTTTCCAGTAGTATTATTTTAAGAATCCATATATTACAACATAGTACATGTTACAAAGGTGGTAGGATGCAGCATAATGCTGTGGTTTAGGGCACTTAGCTGCAAACCTGGAGACCTGGGTTTGAATCCTACAGCCCCCACTTGCATACTGTGTGACCCTGAGCAAGCCACTTTACTTCCTTGTGCTCCCAGGTCACACCTGGAAACAAGCTTCAGCTTAGTGTGCCTTTCCTGGTTAAACAATTTCCACTTTCCCTAAAGAGATGAGGTGATACAATAAAGTGTCACAGACTGACATTTTTCATATTTGCAAGTCACTTGATTATATCATGGAGAACATGAGTGACAGCGGTATGTGCAATGACTTGTGCAGCAAAATTTTACATCAGTGAAATGAGCTGTATAAATATTAGTACAGGTGGCTGAGCTTCAGGAAACAGGAGCATGTAGCAAGGTCTAGCAAATGATCCTTTATCTTGTGAGCAAAAACTATATAGAAGGGGTGACTGCTTAATGGGGCAGGCATAGTGTTCCATAGTGAGGCATCCCTAGAGCTGGAAGATTTCTGACCTATCCCTGTCTGCATAAGCAGTGTCAAAAATGCATTTGTGGCTGTGGAATGATAGTGAGGGAGGTTGACAGAAGCGAGGAACTGTTTTAGGCACTGTGGCATGTTGCTGATTAAAGTTTTGTATACAAGTCTGGCCAGCATGAGTTGGGCCCTGTGCCTTGGCTGCAGCCAACCTAGCTGCTATAGGCTGGTGCAATGGAGGGACCTGGGGCCATGGGAGGGGAAAATCTGGACGGCTTATATTATAGGGTTTTCTTGTTCTACCGTACTGATTTTGGGGCAACATCTGTTACAATGGTCCCATAGCTTAATGGAAGAAGGTGGCTTTATGTGATCCTTACTTTGATGTCTGCATTGAGTAGCCTTTGGAATGGTACAGTTGCTCCATTTTTGATGACAACCTTGACAGTGTTGCTTAGATGGATATCCAATGTAAGGCAAGGATCATATAATATGAAGTTAGCAGAATACATACATATAAATTAAATGAAGACCAAAATTAAAATGATGCAGTTTGAGGGACTGTGTCTCTAATGACTCCAAACTACCACTAAAATGCTTATGAGCAGTTACATGTGTAACCCCCCCTACAAATGGGGGTTCCCAAAAAGTCTCCCTTGAGCTTGCCTAAATGCTCACTGCCAGGCTGGTGTCCTGCATTTTAGCAGTTTTAATGTGATTGCCAGAGCCTGTGTAGCCTCTGTGCACTGTCTCTTTAAGAGCTGCTTGATTGCAGCATAAGTAATCTGAGATGAAGCTCTGTTGAAAGATGTAACTATTTGCTGAAAACCATTTAGAATGATAATGATAATGTAGTTTGTCTAACCTGCTTTCTTTGTAGCAAGGACTGTTTTGTTTGTCTCCACTATCTTGGTCCTGGACTGCAAATTGGACCAATCAGTTCTGGTGGGACCTAAAATGTAGCCGGACTACAGGAGCTGTCTGAATTCAAAATCTTAGGAACTGTGGTTTGAGTTTTTGTGCCTTTTTTGCAACTGAAGGAGGAGCTCTTGCTTTGACTGACAGCCAAATCAGCCAACCAAAACTTTTGGATCATGGGGAAGTCCCGGGCTGTTTGCAATTTTCAGTTAGAACTAAGTTGGAAGCTGAGTAAGAAGCAGCTGAAGTGATTCTGAGAGCAATCCTGAGTGGATTTGCATGGGAGAACTATGAAAAGGCTGAGAGTTTGGCCTCCATGTCTGCCTGCTGCTCCTGATAGGGAGAGAAGGGAATTATTTTGGACTAAGTCCAAGTTTGTGTGAGTAAAGTAAGCTACTGAAGTGGGACAGGCTTAACCTGAAGAAAACCGAATATTTTCGCTGAATGCGATCGGCCTGTCAGGAGTTCCAGCTACCCCTAAGCTCCCGGTGTGTGCAGAGACTTTGCGATTGTGCCCGGGGAGTGCTTTGCCTGGTACAGTAGAATTCCCATACATGTAAATGTGCTATGAGCTGCTAGTGGGTTATGAGTTAGTTCCCCACTGTGTGAACTGTGTTCTGCTTGCTGGAAGCTGTATCCAGCCCAAAACGGACTGCATCCAAACTTGTCTCCATGGGGTGGGGCTTTGCCAGACTGGCCCAGCCAGACTACCCACTGCACAGAGAAGCCATTGACGAGAGACCTGCCTGGGGATCAGCCCCTGCTCCATGCTTGAACAGGAGCGACACCTCTGAAACTTGTGTTGGCCCTGCTTCTCCTGGCATTCAGATCAACCACCTGCAGTCTTGATTTTCGTCCAGCCTATGTCCAGTCTTGGTATCATGAGTAAATACCAGGGTAGCTCCCTTCAACAACAGCTTAATCTGAGTGTGTCATCTGATTGTCTTGTTGTTTCGTTTCCTTCTGAACTGAGCCCTCTGGCTTCTGATTACAAATATTGTGTACTGTGCATGTTGTGTTTTCCATCACAGGGCCCCCAACCAGCTGCAACCCGGCAACTGTCCTGGCTAGCCTATCTCTTCTCCACCTGGGTACCCAGAGGTGGACTGTGTGGGGGACTCAAGCGCATGCATAACTGCTTGACTTGATATAACCTTTAAGCTAATTAAACTGATTTTGCCCCTCCTTGTTCAAGTCTCTTGAATAAATCAGATCTAACTTTTCTGCATGTAATCTAACTGTGGATCCAGTTTGTGCTCAAAGTACTGTACTGTTGCTATTTGCTGTGCTTAACTTTGTTTTACAGGGGTCCCCAGGGTCGAGCCAGAGGAACCAGCCCTGGTGGTAAGTGTAAACAGTGTGGGTACTTGTGTGGTGTACCAGGGTGAGTGTGAAGCGATTATTGTACAGTGTTCAGGTCACTAGAGGGGAAAAACGGGGGTTACAGTGTCCCGGAGGGCTGTGCCCAGGTTAGCTTGACCACTACCAACCCTGACCTCCGGGTGGAGGCACCTGTTTCAGAACTCAGGTCCCTTAACCTGCTACTAGTCAAGCAGGCAGGGGTAGTAGCCCTTGGGATAGTGCCACCTAGGGGTTACATTATGTAGGCACCGCTGGGATTTTGTGTCTTCTAGTGGCCAAATATGCGAATTGCTGTTAAAAATAAATAGCTACCCCAACAGAAGTGGCTGTACACCAGTTGGTGGTGTGGTGTACTGGGCAGGAGATCGACCCCCAAAATGCTATACTTATCCTGGATATTCCCCTGGTTACCAATAAGGACACTGTAGAGGGAGTACTTTCCAAGGTTGAATGTTTACAAAACCCTGTGGTGGTGGGTTGACAGGCTAATCTGCTCGCCCAGAGTTTCATGGCATTAGTAGAGTGTAACAACTCAGTAGACAGTTCCAAAGTGCCACGGAAAGGACTATCAACCCCGAAGGAGCCCTCACTGCCTGGAGAGTGATAACTAAAGACAGTAAAGACCCTGGGGAGAATGAGCCCCCCCACTATCTGAGACTTTTGAGGAGAAATTTGCTAAGTTGTTGCTGGAGGAAGGGAAAACTGTGGAGGACTTAAAGAAACTATTCCTGCCACCTGGGGGTGTTCCTCCCCCAACTCCCACTCCAGCACCCATTATTGCCCCTCCTTCTGTGCCCATGCCAATGCTGGCTCCTATGTCTGTACCTGCCATTAGTCACGACTCTTACCAAGGTTGAGAATCTTCTCCGGCACCCTCCCACCCGCCAAGGGAGGATGATTGGAGACGGGATAGATAGTGTTGCCCTTTGGTACCTGAATGGCAGTGAGGGAGGCTGAGAAACGGAAAAGGATCATAGAACGTTTGAGGTGTCCTGCCCTAGAGGCCATTATATTTCTGAGGTCCATAAACCCTGATGCATCTGCCCAGAAGTACCTATCTGCACTTGAAGGCAATTTTGGAAGCACTGAGTCAGGGGAGAACTTGATGTGGAAATTTCAAGGTACAAAACAATGGCCAGTGGAAAGTTTGTCTGCATATGTTACTCATCTGGAAAGAGCACTGCAGAAGGCGTACTGAAAAGGTGCGGTAGCCGCCAGTGACTTAAACCATGTGAGGTTGGGGCACATACTGCAACATGCAAAGCATTCTAAATTGCAGCTCCTTCAATTAAGACTCCCAGATAGAAGGGGTAACCCACTGGACTATTGTGACTTGATAAAAGAACTCCGGGAGGTTGAAGATGAAGAGGGGGATTGTAATTCTAGGGTGAACACAGCCCAAGTGATCACAGCATCGGAAGGCCCTTCCAAACTGGGGACCAATGAGGGTGTGCCACCATGGGATGAACTGCTGAGGGAGTTCAGGGAAACAAAAAACAGTCTCTTTATGAAGGCCACTCCTGCATGTACAGGTACTGACCCTTATCCAACTCCATCTGCTATGGGGGTGGGGTGTCCACCCAGGCATCTCCTGCTGACAGCAGCTCGAAACTCAATGTCTTGACTATGAAAGTAAGAGAATTGAAGAGATGTCTCCAAATGCTCACCACACAGCAGAGACAGAGATGACACCAAGGTTCTCGATTGGTAGTACCACCGCCTCAGCTCCCAGTGTGATGCCTCAGCCACCCCAAATCCCAGAAACATATTTTGCCATAATTGTGGGAAGGATGGACACATGAAGAGAGAATGCAGGTCCACAAAGACCTAGATAAAGTTGTATATAGACTTCAAGGCAAGCTGGAGAATGAATCAGCGGTCAAGGAGTGCCGAAAATGACCGCAGTGAGGGTTCAGGAAGTAGTAACTCAAATCCATATGTGGCTAAATCATCTATCCAGGCCCCTGCTGCTGACCCTCCAGACTGGTCCAAAATAGTGGGCCCTTCAATGGAGACTACCATGGCTGTGAATAGTATTCCTACTCGGGCTGTGCTGGACAGTGGGCCGCAAGTGACCATTGTATTTAAGGACTGGTATGACAAACACTTATCTGCTGTGCCCTTACAATCCCTGGAAGGCCTACATGTGTGGGAGCTGAGTGACAAGTCTTATCCCTACCTAGGATATGTCCGCCACTGGTTGTCATTTCTTGCAGCTGTAACTGGTGCAGAGAAGCAAGTCAAGACACTGGCCTTAGTGTGTCCCCCTACTGGACTGTATGATGGGGTTCCCCTGTTAATTGGGACCAACGCCCATATGTTTGGGAGACTGGCACAACTCTGTCGCGAGAAACAAGGGTGATGGACTAGGAGGGCCCTAAGAATTCCCACTCTGATCAAGAGGGCCTATGATTTGCAACAGAACCCCAAGGGAGTGGACCAGGATGAACAGGTAGGGGTTGTGTGGAAGAAGGATCCCGATTCAATGGTACTGGCCCACTAATGCCCAGTGTACCATTCAAGGGGAGGTCCACCTCCGCAAACATGTCAAGAACAAAATACTGATGTTGGACACGCCAGGCGATGGAAAATTGCCGGAAGGATTATTGGTTAAGCCCAGCATCTTGCCAGCTCATGCTCATGCCTATGCACGATAAGTGATGGTCCAGATTCATAATGTGTCAGATCGGGAGATCCAGGTGAACAGAGGATGCAGCCTAGCTACAGTACTCTGTGCAGACAATGCAGTGTTGCCCAGCAACAAGCACCCTGGCAAGACAGATTGAGTGACTCCCGACTTGTTTGATTTTGGTGACTCCCCGTTGCCAGCTGAATGGAAGACTAGAATTAGCCAGAAACTTGCCCAGAGAGATCAAGTGTTTTTGTTGAAGGAATGGGATGTGGGATGTGTCCAGGGTGCAGAGAATCACATACGCCTGCACGATGAATGGCCATTTCAAGAGAGGTCTCGACGCCTAGCCCCTGCAGACATAGACAATGTGAGAAGACACTTGCAGGAAATGCTTGCAGCTGGTGTGATACAATAATCCAGGAGCCCATATGCTTCTCCCATTGTGGTTGTGCGTAGGAAGAATGGAACAATATGAATGTGTGTAGATTAGCGGACCCTCAACAGGTAAACCATCCCTGATCAATACACCATGCCCCTTACACAAGATGCTCTGGATTGTTTGAATGGGAGCAAATGATTCTCGGTGTTGGATCTTCACAGTGGATATTACCAGATTCAGATTGCTCCACAGGACCATGAGAAGACAGTCTTCATCTGTCCTTTGGGGTGCTACGAATTCCTGAGAATGCCACAGGGGATATCGGGCACCCCAGCCACCTTCCAGCGACTGATGGAATGAGCGGTGGGAGACATGAATTTGCTGGAATGCCTGGTGTACGTGGACGATGTCATTGTGTTCTGGAGCTCCCTAGAGGAACATGAGAGTCGACTGTTCAAGGTACTAGACCGACTGGAAGATTTCGGCCTCAAGCTGTCCATTGACAAGTGCCAGTTTTTCCAAACCTCTGTGAAGTATGTGGTGCACATAGTGTCTACAGAGGGGATAGAGACTGATCCTAGTAAAGTTGAAGCCTTGACTACTGGCTCCAGCCCACAATTTGAAAGAACTACAACGTTTCCTGGGATTCTGTGGCTACTACCGCTGGTTCATAAAGGACTATTCTAAAGTGATGCGGCCACTCTTGAATCTTACCAGGGTTAACATCCTACCAATTGAAAATACAAAAGGGTCCATCAAAGAACCAGACAAAGCATATTTCCACCCAGGTTAACTTTTTGGGTCCCGTTGGATGCCTGACTGTGAAGCAGCTTTCCTGAAGTCATATACTAGCTCACCCATGCCCCCATCTTTGCTTATGCTGATCCTACAAACCCTATGTGCTGCATACTGATGCCAGTCTGCAGGGTCTAGGAGCTGTGCTGTATCAAGACCATGAGGATGGTTTGAGACCAGTGGCATTCACAGTAGGAGTTTGACCCCATCAGGCGAAACTACCCTGTGCACAAGTTGGAGTTCCTTGCACTAAAATGGGCCATTGTCGACCAGTTTCATGATTAACTCCATAGGGCAAAATTGTTGGTGAGGACTGCAGCCAACCTGTTGACCTATGTACAGACTTCAGCTAAGTTAGACGCCATGGGGCACGCCGGTGGCTTTCTGCATTGTCAACATATGATTATGCTGTCGAATACAGACCAGGCCTGAATCATGTTGATGCTGATGCCGTATCCCGGAGGCCCATTTCCAAGAGCTACTGGGTCAGGCTGTCTGAACCTGACATCCGAGCATTGTGCCAAAAATTTGATAGAAATGAACAGATGTCTACGGACACAGTGGACTGCTTAGCAGATTGCTTAGGCCCCTCTGACACCTGCATACTGACTGGGTATTGCCACCTTTCTGCTCTAGATATTAGTGCATTACCTCAGTTTGACAATGACAGCATTCAATGGGCTCAATCCCAAGATCCTATGATTCAGCCAGCACTTGATGCCCTTCATGCAGGAAAGGATGTGTCCAAGTTGCGTTCCTCTGATCTGCGAACCGCTTTGTTGTTTAAAGAAGGCCCCAGGTTGAAGCTGCTTAATCAATTGTTGTATAGAGACTGCAGATCGAGGTGGCCAAATAGACAAGCAACAATTGGGTCCTGCCACAACCTTCAAAGGTTTGGTACTGAGGTCCCTCCACATTATATGGGCCACCTTGGTATTGACTGGACCCTTGACCAGTACGATCTTGATTCTACTGGCCCAAGATGGGGGCCAATGTTGAGCACCATGTAAGGACTTGTAGTCACTGCTGCAGAGAAAGCCCTGCCTCAGAGGGCTGCCCACTTATCAACATTACTACCAGCACCCCAATGGAACTAGTCTGCATAGACTTCTTGAGTTTAGAGCCTGATCAGCTAAACATTGGCAATGTGTTAGTGGTTACAGACCATTTCAGATGGTATGACAAGCTTTTCCACCTAAGATCAAAAGCATCTACCGTGGCCAAGGTGCTAGTGGAAAATGTCTTTGCTCACTATGGTGCCCCCAGTGAATTCACTCTGATCAGGGCTGGGACTTTGAGAGTCGGCTAATCAAGAAATGCTCTCTCTCTATGGGGGTGCGAAAGTCAGAACCACCCTTATCACCCACAGAGTTCTCAACCAGGCGCTTTAACACGCACCCTGCTAGACATGCTAGGCACCCTCCACCCAAAAGATAAGCATAAATGGAGCCAGCAGATTAGCACCTTGGTACATGCATACAATTGCACGAAGAATGATGCTACTGGGTTCTCTCCCTACCACCTCATGTTCGGGAGAGAGGCCTGGCTGCCTGTTGATGCCTGTTTTTGGGTTTCTCCTGATGGGGTCCGAGCCAAAGATTACCTGCAATATGTACAAAAACTGAAAGCTCAATTGAACCTTGCCTATCAACTGGCCCAGACAATGGCCGCCAAAAGAAATCTAGCCAACAAAGAGGGACGTGATAGAAAAGTAAAAGCTCAAGAGCTTAGGCCTGGAGACTCTGTGTTGTTGCAAAATTTAGGATTGCATGGCAAACACAAAATTTCTGATCGATGGCACCATCTTCTCCATGTCATAGTTGGAAAGTTGGATGATTTGCCAGTGTATAAAGTGCGCCCAGAGAATAACTCCAAAGCTGTCAAGACCATGCACCGTAACCACTTGCTACCTATTGGAGAAGTTATAATTGAGGCTGAACCCACTGAGATTGATTCCCCTGGACTAGTGACTTGTGCCGCTGCAAGAAAGAAACAAAGTCAGCCTGCCCCCATGGTTGCCGATTTAAGACTTCCCCCGCAGCAGGCCCAGAATGATAGTGACTGCCAGTCTAACTCGGATGACAGTGAGTGTGATAATGCCTATTACCCCTCATGTGAACTGAGTCAGTTATTTTGTGGAAATCCTATGTTGAATTATGGAGATGAAGCTGGGCCTTCCGGACTGCCTAACGCCTCGGCATCATCCTTGGAGCCAATGCTCCCTGAAGGTGAAGTGCAAAGTATCACGTCTGAGGATGCTGAGTCTTTGTGTGTGAGTGGAACTGTAGATTGCCTAAAGGAGAGGCTGATGATATGAGTCTTCCTGGTGACATGCCAGAACTTGAGGAACACTATGAGAGTGCTGACAACCCCCCCTTCAGTGCCAGAGTGTCTTCAAAATGAGCCAAGTGTTATAGAAACAGAAACTACAGAACAAGGGGCTGACAGTGCTCCCAGCTTGGACATTCCCCTTCATGCAGAGGCACCCCTCACAAGTGATGAAACTCCAAGACCATTGCTGAAAGTACAGAGACTGTGGTTGTTCACCCTAGAAAGACTGATCGAGCTGTCAAGCCAGTGGTGTGCTCCAGTTACGATTCCCCTGGGAGGCCAGTGGATTTGCCTCTCAATATAGTCCACAAAGGGGTTCGTGGTCTTTCAGAACTCCTTGCCCAAATTGAGCTTGATGGCCCATTCCAGATTACTTGTCCTGCCCTTCACATGGTGCCCCTGCCCCATGCAGCCCTAAGTTAGCTGATAGGGAAGGGCCCCCTCTTGCATTGTTTAGAGTACAAGAAGTTATTACATGATTCTTTATAGAAATGTTCAATTTACCTGTGTGAAATATGCATAATGTATTGTCAGAATGGAAATTATATAGTGGAGTACATTGAAATGTATAGTAAAGTGACAAGTTATGCCAATTGATGAATCAGATAGTACTTGTATAGCATGCTAATGGTATAAATATCTTGTATATGTTGCATTTTCAATGTTATGATTGTACAGACTTAATGCAGATGCCAAGTTTTCCCAGGCAGGGAAGGGTGTAACCCCCCTACAAATGGGGGTTCCCAAATAGTGTCCCTTGAGCTTGCCTAAATGCTCACTGCCAGGCCGGTGTCCTGCATTTTAGCAGTTTAAATGTGATTGCCAGAGCCTGTATAGCCTCTGTGCACTGTCTCTTTAAGAGCTGCTTGAGTGCAGCATAAGTAATCTGAGATGGAGCTCTGTTGAAAGATGTAACTATTTGCTGAAAACCATTTAGAATGATAATGATAATGTAGTTTGTCTAACCTGCTTTCCTTGTAGCAAGCACTGTTTTGTTTGTCTCCACTATCTTGGTCCTGGACTGCAAATTGGACCTATCAGTTCTGGTGGGACCTAAAATGTAGCCAGACTACAGGAGCTGTCTGAATTCAAAATCTTAGGAACTGTGGTTTGAGTTTTTGTGCCTTTTTTGCAACTGAAGGGGGAGCTCTTGCTTTGACTGACAGCCAAATCAGCTAACCAAAGCTTTTGGATCTTGGGGAAGTCCCGGGCTGCTTGCAGTTTTCAGTTAGAACTAAGTTGGAAGCTGAGTAAGAAGGAGCTGAAGTGATTCTGAGAGCAATCCTGAGTGGATTCGCATGGGAGAACTATGAAAAGGCTGAGAGTTTGGCCTCCATGTCTGCCTGCTGCTCCTGATAGGGAGAGAAGAGAATTATTTTGGACTAAATCCAAGTTTGTGTGACTAAAGTAAGCTACTGAAGGGGGCCAGGCTCAACCTGAAGAAGACTGAAAATTTTGCTGAATGTGATCAGCCTGTCAGGAGTTCAAGCTACCCCTAAGCTTCCGGTGTGTGCAGAGACTTTGTGATTGTGCCCGGGGAGTGCTTTGCCTGGTACAGTAGAATTCCCATACATGTAAATGTGCTATGAGCTGCTAGTGGGTTGTGAGTTAGTTCCCCACTGTGTGAACTGTGTTCTGCTTGCTGGAAGCTGTATCCAGCCCAAAACGGACTGCATCCAAACTTGTCTCCATGGGGTCGGGGCTTTGCCAGACTGACCCAGCCAGACTACCCACTGCACAGAGAAGCCATCGATGAGAGACCTGTCTGGGGATCAGCCCCCTTCTCCATGCTTGAACAGGAACGACACCTCTGCGACTTGTGTGAGCTCTGCTTCTCCTGGCATTCCAGATCAACCACCTGCAGTCTTGATTTTCGTCCAGCCTGTGTCCAGTCTTGGGTATCGTGAGTAAATACCAGGGTAGCTCCCTACAACAACAGCTTAATCTGAGTGTGTTATCTGATTGTCTTGTTGTTTTGTTTCCTTTTCGAACTGAGCGCTCTGGCTCCGGACTACTGTATACTGTGCATGTTGTGTTTTCCATCACAGGGCCCCAACCAGCTGCAACCCTGGGCAACTACCTTGGCTAGCCCATCTCTTCTCCACCTGGGTACTCAGAGGTGGACTGTGTGGGGGGACTCAAAGTGCTTGCATAACTGCTTGATTGATATAACCTTTAAGCTAATTAACCTGATTTTGCCCCTCCCTTGTTCAAGTTCCCTAAATAAATCAGATCTAACTTTTTCTGCATGTAATCTGACTGTGGATCCAGTTTGTGCTCAAAGTACTGTACTGTTGCTATTTGCTGTGCTTAACCTTGTTTTAAAGGGGTTCCCCACGGTTGAGCCAGAGGAACCAGCCCTGGTGGTAAGTGCAAACAGTGTGGGTACTTGTGTGGTATACCAGGGGTATTGTGAAAGTGATTATTGTACAGTGTTCAGGCCACTAGAGGGGAAAGAGGGGGGTTACAGTGTCCTGGAGGGCTGTGCCCAGGTTAGCTTGACCACTACCAACCCTGACCTCTGGGTGGAGGCACCTGTTTCAGAACTCAGGCCCCTTAACCTGCTACTAGCCAAGCAGGCAGGGGTAGTAGACCTTGAGGATAGCACCACCTAGGGGTTACACTTGCTCATCCAAAGTTCCTTTACAGATTTTAGTCAATGACAAACAGTAAAATTACTTGAGAAGTCATAGCCTAGAAATCTAAGCTCCACCATTCTGATTTTAAAGCAATGAACTCAAGTACAAATTAAAATTAAATGCTGATTTAGTGCGTCCCTATCCATAACACAGCAAACACAAACAAAGAGCCTCTGAATTTGTGTTGGAAATAATAGATTGTCACAAATGAGGTGCATTCCCCTTCAAAAAACATTCCAGGCAGGTTTTGGTGTCGGAAATCCAAAGGCTTGAAAAAGTAATTTTCTTTTTTTTTTTTTATTGGAATTGCATTTTTGCTTAAGCTGCTGTTTCGTCTTCCAAAATGTAAAAGAAAGCAAAATGCCTTTCTAATCTGTCCCAAGACTATCAGGTGCCAACTGTTTTCCACAATCATCTCACTTACTTGCAGTTTTATTTGTGAAACAACCACAACAGAAAATGAGTACTGCTCCTTGAATCATGTTTGGCCCTGTGCTATCCAGAACTACAGCATTTATTCACTAACATATGCACTAACAAGAAAAACGCAATTCGATAACTGACAAATTGCTGGTTGCCAGATTGACATTTTTTTTGCAATCCAACACAAGAGACTGATGGTTGTAAGTTTGGTATATGAGAGACCCTCCTTTTACTTGGTGTATGAAGACATTGATTGGCGACTCAAGGGGGCTGCCCTCCTGGCTCATCATAGAGATGAAGCCTAATCTGAGTCTCATGTTTTACCACATGCACTGGCCTGCTCCCTGCAAAACCTGCTGCTGCAGCCTGAAGTCGTCCTCCTCCTCTTCCTGCTCTGGCAGCTTCCTCCATTAGTCTCCACCCCTATACCCACCCGTCTGCAAAAACTGTCAATGAACATCTAAAAAGCCAAATCCCTACATAAAAACAGCCATAGCAAGAGTGCTGTTCATAAGTATTAAGTGCAGTACAGACAGACACAAAGGTGTATAGGGGTGAAGTGGCCCACAATCTCAGAGGCAGCAAACCGGCACACAAGTGACATTTGTAAAGCCTGCTTGGTGGGCAGCAAACCAGCCAGCATTCATAAAAAGCCTGCTTGGTGGGCAGGAAACCGTGGGCAGGAAACCATTTCCATGGGCAGCATTCATAAAGTCAACTCAACAGGCAGCAAACTAACAACTGCAGGTGTCATTTGGAAAGCCGGCTTGACTGAAAGCAACTAGTTCTCATGGGTGGCACTCATAAAGCCTGCTTAGTGAGCAGCAAGTCAGCCTCCACAGACAGCATTCATAAAGCCCTCACTCTGGGCAGCAAACCATCCTCTGCAGGTGTCCATTAAAGTCCATTCATCAGGTAGGAAACCAACTGCCAACAGTGGCATTTGCAAAATACTGGGGGGCTTGGGGAGACAAAGACAGGAAGACAGGTAAAAATCATCAGTGAGTACATCAACACTCCTAAACTGTCAACAAAATGGCAAAAAACTGCACAGGGAAAGGTGCAGAGGACCCCTTTGAAACTGTGCATACGAATGTAAGTCTGTATCATTGAGCAGATGTAGCACCATTGCCTATAGGCTAATTTCCAGACACATCATTGGCTCACAGACTGACACACCTCCAGAATTTCATTTTCTGCCTCTCACACTACCAATATGTTTGACTTACATTCTGCAAGCAAACATAAAAACACAAAGATTAACACACATAACAAAAAAGAGAGATCTGCCTTGTTGGCACCAACCAAATCTTGTTTCTTTTTATTAATGCAGCAGCCCCCAACATGTTGTAACACAAGAATGCATAATTACCGATAATAATGTAATATTTTTTGATTCCCTACATGGAGGAACTTGCATGAAAGAGATTTTTCCTGACCCCTCATGTTAAAGCTAAATGGAACAGGAAGGGCACATCTGCCTGTTGGCGGAGGCGTGGGGAGCCCAGAGTCACCCACACATATTCTGAAATTGTATTAAACTGAATGGCTATTGGGACATGGTGACAAGGAACATCCTAGAATCCTTAATATGCACTCAACTCTGATGAGTGAGCATCTGTTACTGGAGATTAAACTGCCTCCTCTTGAAGTAAGGAGAGTGTATACCTTTGGAGTATTATGACTGCAGCAGCAGCTAAAGCAATAACCAAAAATGGTTGTAAGCAAAACCCCCAGAGCATGCTGACTGGGGTACTATACTTTGCCAGATGCAAGAAATTAGAAGGGCAACCTTTCTCATTCAGCAGTGCCTCCCAGCATATAATAATGGCTGGACCCACTGGGAGGTGTATTGCCTGAAGAAGGAGGACCCAGACATGGACTAGTAAGGGGTAAAGATTTTTGGTACTCTCTTTCCTCCCTCTCCTACCAACATTACCAATAACTCCTGAACATCAGCGAGTCCATGTGTTTATGGGGATTCTCCACTGCAGTGTACAGGTGGGAGGCTTCCCCTCCTCCTGACCTGGCACATCTGGGCAACTTATTTTTTATGCCAAACTTAATTCAATCCTTACCAGTGTCTAGAATCCATTATTATCTGTGACTGGTGTCATCTGTTTGTTACTGGTTGTCTTTGTATTAATTGCCATTGAATAAGCCTCGTTTCAGTACTTGATGATTGTACTTACATAGATACATAGATACATAGACACTGTCAGCAGATAAAGGCCTATGGCCCACCCAGTCTGCCCATTTGAGCTTGTACGTTCTCTTTATGTTTTTCTAGAAGTCTGTTGCCCTTACCCCTGACCTTACCCTACTTGTGTTTGCATCACTGCTGCTGTACGTGTCTCTGCATATTTTTCAATAAAAGGAGCATAAAAAAATATTTGTTTAACTCCTGCACTTTGTATATTGAGATAATTTTGCTGATTTTGCACATTATTGCAAACTTAATATAGAAATAAGGCAAAGCAACAGTAACTGGGTTATGTACTAAATTGGGTTATGTTCTAATTATGTGTCAAATCATCTTAAGGGCTGCCATTTTCAAGCTTCTCTCATCTGTGAAAACTCTGAAATGAAAAACATTGGTCTTAATTCTGTATTAATACTTCCATTTTTTCTGCACTTTCCAACTTGGGCACTGCAGAGAAACTTGTTACAATTATTTCCTTCTCTTATTTGCACTGTAGTTATTTTTTTTTTAAATTGGTTAAGACAGTCCTGCATTCTGATTGTCTGACACCTTGTGAGTTATGTGCTTTGTTTTTAAATTATAGCACATACACAAAAAAAGTGCCAGTGTTACTGTCCTGGTACCAAAAAAAATCCATGCACAAATGATCAAGTTCAAAAACTCATATCTAGTCACCATTTTGCTCTCCTGTACCTGCTCACTCTTCCCCCATCCTCACTCCGTGACAACTGTCCTCCCCCACACAAAAAGCAGCATTTAAACAGTGGACACACTTTTTAAAGTATGTTTGTCTTGGTATGCTGTCAGTAGTGCCTCACTGTCCTACCTGAGACTCAGATGTCATGCACCTTAACCATACTGTTTCACTCTCTCGCCTGGACTGTCATGCTCTCTCTTTTTCATTTTTTAGGACTCCTGACTGGTTGAGACAGCTAGGATTATTCACCCATTCCCACTAAGATCCTTCAACATGAACAATTAATTTTCTTAACCCCAGAGGTGCTATCCTAAGACTACCCTGCCTACCTAACTGTAGCAGGGTGAGGGCTCAGATCCATTGGTGGGTGCCTCCACCCAGAAGTCAGGGTTAGAACAGACGAGGTTGACTCGGTCACAGCCCTCTGGGTTGCTGCAACCCCCCTTTCTTCCCACTAGTGGCCCACGCAGTTCAATTTCAGTGGTCCTTACCATATACACTTACCCCCCCACAGCTCGAACCAGTCAGCTCACTCCAGGGACCCCCTGGAAAGTAATGTACAGTTACAACACATTCACTGGGCAATATTTCACCATTAATATACAGACTAGTCAGTGTGCTTTTGCACAACAAGCAATCTGATTTATTTGAGGTGAGATAACAAAGACCGGGGGAAATAAGGTTGATTAGCTTACTTCTACAGTATATGAAAATCTACCTATGGCTCTGTGCACAGGCCTAACCTATTAATTGCTGTCTATGGGTACCCAAGCCCTAATGGCTAGTTCCTCGATGCAGCTGGTTGGGGCCCTGACACACGAGAGCATTTAATTCCTGAGCAGATCAGATGGAGCCAGAAAGCTCAATTAGTGCAGTAAGCAATACAACAAAACAATTTTTGCATTTGTTTATAAGCTTTAACAGGGAGATACCCTGATCCAGTACTCACAACCACAGCAGAGAACCACTCTTTCACCACTTGCTTCAACGGCCTCCTCACACATTTATATGGAAACAACAGAGGGGTACCATACCAGGCAGCTGCTTCCAGAACCCGACCGAACTCACAGCTATACAGGCATTTCACTGTAGCTACAATGTCCTGACAGACTGAATGCAATTTAGCAGATTTTCCAGTCCTCTTCAGGTGAAGCCTGGTAGGTAACTGTGCTTGTACACAGCCTCCTCTGACCGCAAGCCTGCAGATTTAATTCGTGGAGCACTGGCAATGCAAACGGCCACCTCAGGCCTTTCACGCACTTCCCGCACAAACACTCAATGGCACAGGAGCTCAGAGCTCCCTTCTCCTTCACAGTCTCAATGCATCTACCCCTAACAGCATGGGACAATCCTCACAGCTCAGGCGCTACCCGATCTCATTGGCTGGTTACACATGCCAGTCACTTATTCTAGCCCTCAGTGGTGCGAAAGGCGCATGACCCATAATGCCGTCCAGGAATTACAAGCTGTGTCCCAATTGGTCGGCTGGTTCCAGCCAGAGTCCTGATTCTTGGTTGGTCACCTCCATGCCAGTTCTGATGCCCCTTAGCTACTATTGGACTCCTTTTACACAGTCCGAGTCCAGTATGGAGGGCACAACACAAAGTCCCAGCTGCAATAAAAACGTTAGACAAACTGCCATTTTACCAATACTATACATGTTTTGGGGGACAACTATATCTTTCAAATGGGCTCCCTTAGCGCTCCTAGCGACTACAAAAGCAGACGAGCAGACAACAGTCCAGGGTGGGACTCGAGCAGGAAACCCCAGTCCCCTATTTGAACCACTAAAGCCTGTGAACAGGCATCTTAAAGAGACAGTACTGGAGGCTTTAAACACACTTACAACCCCACATTTAGCGGTCTTATGCGAACACCAGCCAGGCATGGAGCATTTAAGCAAGCTCCTAGGAATCCCCATTAGTAGGGGGGTTACATCTATATTGTCTGCCTCATGCTTTCTGCCAGCCAGTCAGTTGTTGCCCTCTTCTGGTAAAATGATGCTCAGCCTTTGGTCTCTGCAGCTCCATCTCGTAAGTAAAGACCAGACTGCCACCCCTCATGACAAACAAGCAGTGGAGGGACTATTTTGTACATACTTAATGATATTCAAAGTTTAAAAACCATTTTTACTTTTGTAAACTAAATTTTTTGTTGAAACTGATGCTGTGATAAATGCACTTCTAGGCACAGTAAGGCACTAGCTTGTGACCTGTGTCTCATTAGAAAATGGGCATATACGATCCTGGTTTTTGATTGGCCAGTTCCCTTCCCAGAGCCCTGGTCTATCTGACGATAGAGCCCACTTAAAAACGAGTGCCAATTCAGGGTGCCCCATTTCTTAGGATATTATTGGGCACCCCAAATTTTCAAAGTGACCAGTCACCATTTTTTTCTCTCGCCTAGTAGAGACTTGGTGGCCGGTTCAACCCCCACCCCAGTCAGTCTCAGTTTACTATAATAAATGTAAAAAAGTTAAAAAACTGCCTACATTTAAAAAACAGTATATATTCAGCCACAGAAAACCGATCTGATCTGCCAGACAAAGTCATGACTCCTATTCCTTCAAAAGCGGCCAATGTAATTATAACAGGCTGGTTAAGCATCTCCACCTCTCATGGAGCAGAAGTTAGGACTCTGCCACTGATCCTGACCCCTTTAACCTGTTTGCTGAAACACTGAAAGGGTAACCCTGTTAACCCTCCCCCCAAACTCAACTCAAAATGCATAAACACATACAAAAATCCATTTCCTGCTCTTTTTGGTTTCTTTCTGTCTTTGCTGCCACCATAATTGAAACTGCTGCCACCAATCCTCGGGCCAATTGTCCCGATAGTTCAAACCTCAAACTAAAATCTCTGCTAAGTACCGCAGGTCAGCACTACACACCAAACGCAAAAGTAAATAGGAGAACGCTACCTGCTATTCACAGTCTGAATCATTTTTTTCTTTGCTGCTACCACGCTCTACCTCCCTGAATACAAGCCCCATCCTTCTATTTATCTGTAGCATACTGTGGCTCCCCACTGGAGGTGTCATACTCCTACTCGAAGCTACAAATCATGAACAAAAGTAAAAAAAAATGAATGAAAAGAAACAAAGAATAAATAAAAGTAACATTAAAGTGAAACACAAGCCATGTGTGTGTGTGTGTGTGTGTGTGTGTGCATGTGTGTGTGTTTAACATAACAACCAGATCCACAACTATAGAAGCTCCAGCTACACAAAACTCCTGGGGCCTGATTCCAAGACATACATCGCAACCTGCTAATGGATGCATGTTGCAACATATGCTGCTATGCCAGGAACCCTGCGCCAGATTCCAGAACAGGCAGGGTCCCTGGCACCTATGCCCAGTGACTTGCGGCATCGCCAGGGTTGCACCACAGGAAGGGCGGACCCAACCTGGGTGCCGCAAGCCGCCGACAAGCTCATTGTCGGGGCGTAGCCCCCTAAGCCCCAAAATATGCCTGCAAGCCCCTGTGGGACATGGGTGGTGCTGGCAGTGTGGCACTGGCACCAGGAGGTGGCATCAATACCATGGTCCCGGGTACCGGCAGGTGGAACCACGGTATTGCGGGGGGGTCGGGGTGCTCTGTGACATGGCTATGTGCAGATTGCAGCACTGCGGGGGAGGCAACAGGCTGTTGGCCAGGACAGATGCCCCATACGCCAGCTAGGAGCTGGTCTAACCCCGCAGCGCTGCAGTGCCACTTGGAATGGTGTTGCAGGGTTACAGAAGCTGCTCTTTTGGAATAGGGCACATCTGTTGCCATAACCCCCCCTTCCACTTTGCTGTAGGGGCCTTGGGTGGTGTTTGTCCCCTTGGGCACAAGCCACCCACACCATGGTGCAGGCCGCTTCTTAGAATACTAGCCGGAGGAACACATGGCACAAGGTGCGACTTTTGCCAGCTGTGCTGGTGCAAGTCGCACTGCGCCACAGTGGAGCCGACTTGGAATCGGGCCCCTTGGCTCAAAAAGAAACCACAATTCTAATGCAGGTGGAGGAACTATTATATTACAAAATAAATGAAACAATTAAGAGTTTTTCCTATTTAAACATGACATCTTTTTTCAAACATATAATACAGTTGTCCATTTTCTAAGCACAATAATACCCTCCAGGGTGGGCGGTATTTGGGAATACCGGACCTTCCAGGGGCTATAAGGCCCTCTGCCTGTGGTGTTTGGCCTCATTATGCCCCTGGGTGGTATGGTATTCTCCAATACCATCCACCCTGTTGGGTATTATTGCTTACTTAAGTCCCTAGGTGTGTGTTAATCACAGCATAACCAACACCTAATCATGTGTTATTGCTTACATTCTGGAATGCACCATGGTAACGCTGCTTTTCTTTACACTTTTTATTTTTTGTGTGATGTAACTTCAAATGTTTGTATCAGTTTTGGCTTTCATTTTTTCCAGTGAGCAGCTGAAAGGCATTTTAGAATAGAGTGTGTATTAGAATGATATGGTACATACAGTAAATGTGTTTTGTACTGTGTGATGCATTTTGAGCAACCCTTTACTTTTGCAGTAAAAACTTGCGTGGGTCAATGGAATGGAAAGCCCCACAGTACAAACATGATGATTTAAACACAGGGAAATATATAATTTTGTCATGCTGTCAGGTTTCAACATGAAGCACTCATACTTTTAGTAGGTATATTTGAATAAGCAGTATAACCGCTCTTAGCTCACATTTGCCTACTAGAAAATGTCATCTAGAAATAACAGAAGTAACTGGAGAGAAAGGCTTCTGGCTCAGCACACATGTAATCTCCACCATCAACTCAGGTCCATGTCCCATTACAAAGAACTGAATTTCAACTGAGTGGATAGAATCATTCAATCAAGTGCCGTAAATGTTACAACATGCAGTTGACCCTTCCCCTCTAATATTTGCCTACAGACATACTTTTAAACATCAACATAGAAAGTCTGCTCAGCCATGCTTATCTAATGTTGATTATGAGGGCTCTGCATTAGGTGAGACACCCCTAAATTTACAACTCAGGAGCCCCGTGCCCCACATAGAGACAGTGCTGTTTCAGATTGTACATGGAGATTTAATGTAATGGATATTGTAACACTGAACTTATTTTACTCTACCTTACCTCCTGTTTCCCCCCAGCCCTCCTCTCCCCCCTCATTTCAACCTACTCACCTCTACCCCCTCATCCCTCCCCTGCCCCCTCTGCAGCCCCTGACAAAGTTTAGTTTTCTGACTGCCTTATTGTGAACTTGTCAGTACTTTACCTGTATTTAAAATGATATATTATACAATGGGCACTCAGAAAGACATAAAATCCTACATTCTGATTGACTGCCTGGCACTTTCCAGCCATGATAAATTGTGATATCACCTTATGGAAAAAAAGTGCCAACCAACCTGACCCCCTCCCACAAAACTGTATCAGTCTGAAGCCACACATCATAGACATTTGCCACCATATTGCTCCTCACTATACAGACATCGGGAACCCATTTTAGCACTAAGTTGAAACATACAAACATGGAGGCAACATTTGACTTAATAGATCCTCAACAATTAGAGGACGTATTTTCGAACATTCCAAACACAATTACAGTACCTGAAAAAAGCACTGACCTACCTACCTCAAGATACCAAGTCCGTTTTCCTCTATAACAAAAACGAAATGCCCTGCCAGTATGTGTGTGTTTTGCAAGATGGGAGATGTAAGTCTAGGTAGGATGGGATCCAGTGTGGGCCTCAACTTTCACCGGCAGCTCTACAGAAATCAAAATGCTACCCAAGCTCTACCTACCAACATATAACTATTTTTTATAGCAGAGCAATAAAATCAATAAAAATTATTTAAAATACACACAGAAAAGTATATTTCTTTATTTTTTTCTCGCCAATAAAAAGGAAGCTATTGTATAATAGATGTTGGAGGGCAGAGGACCACTGGATGACAGGAAACCTCATATATGGGGTTAGGAAGAGTAACAGGGTGCAACAGTTTAGCAGGTTATGGAGGGTACCACCTGACGCCAGGGAGACAGGACTAAGACAGATCATAGTAGGATCAGGTACTACTAGACACCAGGGATGAGCAACTAACATTCAAATATGTAAAAAACATATTTTCATAAATTTCCATAAACAGTGAGCCCCAAGAAATCAACTAACTTGATTTATTCCTGCCTTCTCTTGATTCCTACTTTCAACAAATGGAACACTGTCCCATGGGTTATTCACTAGGTAATACACAAATGTAAATAAATACCTCTGCAGTGCTTTGAAGTCAGCAGGTTCCACACTTGGCAGGTCAATATCAGTGCAGGTAGTTGTCATGCCATGTAATTGTGGAACTTAAAAAAGAGTGGGATAGAGTCAAGTAGAAGGCAAGGGTGAGAGAGGAGGGGGTAGAGCAGCATATAGTGAATACACATGAGCTCCACAGTAAGCAGATTCAACAGACCAACAGGCCTTCTTCTGCTGCCATTTTTATGTTCACTTGTAAAATGGTAGACTCTGCAAACGAAAGGTCCCTTAGGAGCTGCTGGAGACCAACCACAGTGGGCAGTGCTTTTAAAGAAAGCCCTTTGGGGTCTGCTGAAAACCTACAGCAGCAGACAATGCTGTAAAAGAAAGCCCTTGGGGTGCTGTAAACCTGTTGAGGTGGTCATTATTCAGGAGCATGACAGACCAACTCTTATCAATCGATGATGGTTTGTGACTGTGAGAGAGCACAGAGAGAGAGAGAGAGAGAGACCAGGTATGCTGGTGTTGGTTGGGGGATGCCAGGAGAGAAAGGTGCCGCTGCAGAGTAGCTTTAACTTTTTCTGGCCCTGCCGGTGTTGGGGATGGGGATGGGGGGTGGGACAATACCTGAACAGAAAAGGTACTGCTGAGCAGCTTTACAATTGGTAAAACAGGGAAATGTCATCAGTAAGAGATGTCAACACACACAGTGAGTCATCAGCATGGCAAAAGACAGCACAGCAACTGGTGCGGCAAAACCCCATTAAAAAATCATGCTTCATGAGGACCTATGTCATCATCAGGAAGGTCCAGCACCATTGGCTGTAGGCTCATTTCCAGTCACATCATTGGCTCATGGTCTGTCACACCTCCAGAATCTACTTTTCCTTCCAGATAATCACAGCATGTTAGACTTACATTCTGCAACTAAACATAAATTGAAAGAACGTTAAGGCAATCAGGAAGGTGCAACACTGGGGCACCAAAATGACCCCAGGGGTCCTGGGGAAATAAAAGAGAGAGATTTGAGGCTCTTAACATGTTCACCATATAGAAAAGAAGGCTGAGAAGGGACGTGATCTGTCTTCCTCCACTTGAGGGTACTGACAAGATTTATCATACAAATATGGTTGATTTGGTGTCCTGAAGTGGGTCCAGGGACACACTCAGAATCTCAGATATGATAAATACAGGGGTAACAATAGGGGCCACTTTTTCTCCCAGAGAGTGGTAAACATATGGAACAGTCCACCAGCACAGACATTGGACATGAAGACAGGACATAGTACAGGCCATTATTGTAAGCCTGGTCAAATTTCTGTTTACCATGGGAGTCACTTGCTAATTGGGTACCCATATCCACACTGATAAAAGGGTTTCAAAAATTCATTCATGTTTAGACTGCTTCAAATGCGCTTGAGACTGCTTATCTGAAACACATCAGAAGCATACTGCACTTCAAGCTATTCTGCCAATTTTTAACTATGGGGATATAATTTCTTATCATGCCTCTGATGCCTGTTTGACTCCCTTTAATTCTGTTTATTATCATCTTATAATTACTGGTGAGACCATTTATTTTTATTTTAGTCTTTGTTAACCAGGTAAGGCCTACTAGGCACAGGGACTGTTTTCAGGGTGACCTGGAAGCACTGGGTGGTTAATGACTTGCTCAGAGTCACAAAGTATGCAAGTGAAGGTTGTGAGAATCAAACCCAGATCTGGTCTGCTGGATGTACCAAGCTTGTTCATAGCTCATTATTCTAAACTCTAGGCTATACTGCCAGCCCTATTAACTGGATTGACACTGCTTTCTAAAGCTTAAATGACCAGATTCCATTCCGTAATAACTGCACAGTTATTATGGCGTTGCTATAAGTCAGTCAGTAGCAAATTTAAAAGAATGAAAATATCTAGGTATTAATCAAAAAATGTAACATTCACACCAGTAACCAGCAGTGGTAGTGCACTAGATACCAGCACTGCAAACTGAAAGTGAGGAAAATGTTGTAAACCTTCTTTCTGTTTAATTTTTAGTTTAAGTTGATGTTCGGAATCATCTGTTTGATCCTGTGATTTGGTAAGGAGTCACCCCTCTACATACACAAACTCTCACATACCAAGGTAATGTTATGCACAGTGCACCCCATTGCAATAAACTTAGGCAATGATTATGCGTAAACACATTTTAAAATGCACAATAGAAAATGAAAGTAAAAGCCACCTTCCTCTCGCCACCATCGTTTCCCCACCACTCATTCACCATGTCTCAAAATAAAATGTTGAAAAACAATCTCTGCCTATTTATTACACTGAAACAAAAGAATTTTCTACTCATGCTTGCTGTTCAACAAACACAGTTTCATGTACAGTGGCGTGAAAAAGTATTTGCCCCCTTCCTGATTTTCTCTATTATTGCATATTTGTCACATTGGATGTTTTCAGGTCTTTAGACAAAATATAATATTAGATAAAGGGAACCTGAGTGAACAAATAACACTTTTTTTTTTACTTATTTCATTTATTTAATGAAAAAAGTTAACCAACACCAACTGGCACTGTGTGAAAAAGTAATTGCCCCCTAGTTAAATCAACCCAATTAAAGGGATAATTAGGTCAGCTGATTGAACACAGCAGGCTTGATTACAGCCAGCCCTGCTCAATATAAACCTCACTTATTTTGGCCCTTACCATCAGAGTCACGTTGCCAGCACAAAGATTCAACAAGCACATTATGCCATGATCAAAGGAAGTTCCTGAAAAGATCAGAAAAAATTTGTTGCCCTCTATCAGTCTGGAAAGGGTTACAAAGATATTTCTAAGGCTCTGGGACTCCATCGAACCACAGTGAGAGCCATAATCTCCAAATGGAGAACACTTGGAACAGTAGTGAACCTTCCCAGGAGTGGGTGGCCTGCCAAAAATTACTCCAAGGGCACAGTGTAAAATCATCCAAGAAGTCTCAAAGGATCCTAAAACAACACCCAAAGAACTGCAGGCTACTCTTGCTCAGCTAAGGTCAGTGTTCATGACTCCACAATCAGAAAGAGACTGGGCAAAATGGGCTTCATGTAGAGAGTAGCAAAGGAAACCACTGCTAACCAAGAAGAACATAAATGCCGTCTCTCATTTGCCAAGAAGCACCTGGATGATCACAAGCCTTTTGGGAAAATGTTCTATGGACAGATGAGTCCAAAGTGGAACTTTTGGACAACATGGATCCCATAATGTCTGCTAAAAGCAAACACAGCATTCCACAGTAAGAGCGCCATACAACAGTCAAACATGGTGGTGGTAGTGTGATGGTGTTGGGATGCTTTGCTGCCTAAGGACCTGGATGACTTGCCATAATTAAAGGAACCATGAATTCTGCTCTGTACCAGAAAATTCTTAAGGAGAATGTCCAGTCATCCTTCCGTCAGCTGAAGCTGAAGCATAGTTGGGTCATGCAGCAAGACAATGATCCAAAACACAAAAAGCAAGTCCACATCAGAATGGCTAAAAAGAAGTAAAATTAAAGTTTTGGAGTGGTCTAATCAAAGTCAGACTGAAACCTAATAGAGATGCTGTGGCAGGACCTGAAACGAGCAGTTCATGCTCGAAAACCTACAAATGTTACTGAATTAAAACAGTTCTACGAGGAAAGTGGGTTAAAATTCCTCCACAGCGATGTGAAAGACTGATATTGAATTATAGGAAGTGTTTGGTTGCAGTCATTGCAGCTAAATGTGGCATAACCAGTTATTAAGTGTAAAGGGGCAATTACTTTTTCACAGTGCCAGTTGGTGTTGGTTAACTTTTTTTCATTAAATAAGTGAAATAAAAAAAAAAAACAAGTGTTATTTGTTCACTCAGGTTCCCTTTATCTAATATTACATTTTCTCTAAAGACCTGAAAACATCCAGTGTGACAAATATGCAATAATAGAGAAAATCAGGAAGGGGGCAAATACTTTTTCACGCCACTGTATATGTACATCTGTTTAGTACCTGTTAAAACAAACTGATTCCCTGCACATGCATGTCAGAACTGCACTCCCATGTGTTTATTACAGAGTCAGTGTTTAATACTTTTAGACCAGCAATTATATAAAATAGAGTATGAGGTGTTACATGTGCTTCACGCTCATGGTTTATGTAGTATTATACTGCACACCTCGGGGGTGTAAAAAAACTCATAATGTGCAACACCCCATACATTATTCTATATTTATGCTTTATTTTGAAGGCAAAGTTGGATTTTCACTATTGCAATCACCTTATAAAACTTAATTGGCTCTCTCCCTCTCTCATGAAAGGTCTTAATTGGCTCTCCTTGGTTTACAAATCTGTATATCAACAAACTGATCCCTAGCTGTCTGAACATCTGTTGGCTTCTGTTTATCAATATGTCTTATGCGATCTTCTGCATCGTTGTTATCAGTTACCAAAATATGCTTCACACTGTGAAGGGCACATTTTCTATTTTCCTTTCTATGAAATGGTTTGAAACCTCAGCTTAGAAAGTCTGCTTCTTAGCTATTTTTTCAGAATAATGTACTGTTAAATAATATATGCCAAATGCATAATCTCGGTGTCATGGTTTTGTTACTTGGTTTGTACTGCTCAGTGTTGTGTCTGTTTACCATGACTTGGGACAGTCTGTAGATGAGACTTTGTATTTCATGGAACCTAGGATGCAGTTTAGCATAGTGGTTAAGGACACTAAGCTGCAAACCTGAAGACCTGAGGTTTGAACCCCATCAGCCTAACTTGCACACTGTGAGACCCTGAGCCTGTCTCTTAACTTCCTTGTGTTCCCAGGTCACACCTAAAACAGGCTTTGGCTTAGTGTGCCTTTCCTGGTTAAACAATTTCCCTTTCCCTATCCTGTCAATGTTCAGCTTTTCATAAACAAAAAAGTCCTGGGTAGTAGAGTGTGTAGGAAATCTCAATGAATTGGTATGTGCTTGCAGAGCATGTGTGACGAGCCAAGGCAGTCAGTTTTGTTGGCTATGGGACACTCTTGTCCAGGGATATGCCTTGGAGGAGGGGGTGCTACCTCATCTGCAGGACTTTCGCAGAGCTTCAGGCTCAGCTGGTGGCAACAAGGGTTGAAATATCTCATCTGCACCATCAGCTCAGCTGGAGTCCACCTCCCACATCCTCACTCCCACAGAGACCTACTGCTCCCTGGGGAGGAGAGTGGTGGGAAGGGAGATGGGGAAGGGAAGCATTGGTTAGCCACAAGGAGGTTGTCCAGCCCCTCACCATCCAGATGGCAAATAGCTTTGCACCCCTACAGGAGATTCAGGCACCTAACTGTGGTGGTGAGATGTTCAAGACAGTCAATGGGAAAAGGCAAGGCAGCATGTTGGCATGCAAGGCGAGCAAGTCTGCTAGGAGAGTGTTAGTGGTGAAGGACTCGATGATTAAGGGGATAGAGAGGGTGATGGAGGGGAGATGAATGGCAGGGAATGGTCCAGTGCCTTTCTGGGGCATTTGTGATCCGGGATTTAGAGAGGATAGGGAGGATGGTATAGACAGAGCAGGGGGAGCTAGGGGTGCTAATACACTGGGGTACAAATGATCTGGCAAACTAGTCAGTGGAGATGGTGAAGCAGAACTTTCATAGACTGTGAAAAGGAATGGCAGCCCACTCTGCCTCTCTGGCCTTTACCAAAGTCATAGAAACATAGACTTTGATGGCAGATAAGGACCGCTTGACCCACCTAGTCTGCCCATTTCCCTACCTATTGGATAAGCTGCAGATCCTGGTTAACTAACAGCCTATTTCTTCCTACGCTCCCACCAGAATTGCCTTATGTCTGTCCCTTGCATTCTTGAATTCCCCACTGTTTTTGATCTCATGACCTCTTCAGGAAGGTCGTTCCATACATCAACCACCTTCTCTGTGAAAAAATACTTCCTTTCATTGCCCATGAGCCATCCCTCCTGTATCTTCAAATTGTTTCCCCTTGTTCTTGCACATCACTTTTTCTGAAAGATGCTACCCTCTTGGACTTTGATGATTCCCTTGAGGTACTTGAAAGTGTCTATCATGTCCCCCCCCCTTTTCTCCAGGGCATACATATGAAGCTCCTTTAGTCTCTCTTCATATGGCTTCTGTTGCAGACCCTGTACCATTTTAGTTGCCCTCCTCTGGACTGCCTCCATCCTGTCTATGTCCTTGCAGAGACAGGGGTCCCCAGAACAGCATGCAATACTCCAGTCCACCCTGACTGTGGAGGAAGGGGAAGCAGGATAGGATAAGGATGAAGGTAATAGAGAAGTTTAATGGATGGCTTAAGTGATGTGTAAGGATAAGGGGTACCACTTTGTGGGGGATTGGTGGGCTTCTGAGACAGGAGGATCTTCAAGGGTGATGGACTTCACATAATGAAAGAGGGGGCCTGCATGTTGGGGCAGAAATATGATGTCTATATTGGACATTTAAATGGACTGGGGTCTGGGTTTAGGGGAACCTCAATGGCAGGAGGGAGGAAAGGGATCCTAGCTAGTACTCCCCGTCTTGGGGCTTGTAGCAGCACAGCAGGTACAGTGGAAGCTGTGGCCCATACTGGACTAGGTGAAGGGGCTTGGAGAGGGGAATGTAAAGGATGCAAGCACCAAGAAAAACAATGGCATGAGAGGACATGCAAAGAGCAAGTATAGTAGCAAAGCAGGATTAGAGGTCAGATGGAAGGAGGTATGCCTTAATGCAGGGAACCTAGGTAATAAAATCAATGAGCTCCCAGGTGCTAATGGCAGACACTGAGGTGGACATTGTAGCCATAACTGAAACATGAGATTCAGAAAATAACGACTGGGAGCTGAAGATCCATGTGTACTTGATGTTCAGTAGGGATAGAGGAACAGGTAGAGGGGGAGGAGTAGTTTTTTACATCAAGGAGGGCATATAGATGATGGAAGATAGGTACATCGGGGTAGTAATTAGGAGATTTTGTCACTGTGGGTGCAACTCACAGCAACCTCAGGCAAGGAACTGTTCTTGGGGGTGATCTACAGACCACCAGGGCAAGGGGAGGAGAGGGAGGAAGCTCAGGGAAGAGCTGGAAAGAGGGCTAGTTAAGGATAAAGTAGTGGTGGTAGTTGATCTGAACCTGTTGGACATCCATGGAGATGTTCCATTGGTCAGGAGCACCAGATGTCAGACCTTGCTGGATTCATTTCAGTGCTGTCTGCTGGTACAGTTAGTTAAGGAGCCCACCAGGCAGACCACAATTCTTGATGTGGTGCTCACCAACTTGGAGGTGGTAGGAGCTGTGGGAGTAGGGGATCCATTCAAGAACAGTGACCATAACTCCATTTGGTTCACACTGTCCCTCGGGTCTGGTAAACTGCAATCTAGAACTGAAGTCCTTGATTTTAGCAGGGCAGACTTCAATAGGCTAAAGGAGCTGGTCAGGGATATGTTAGTAGGGTGGACAACATACTGTAGATAGGGTGGAAGAGAGATGGGGAAATTAAGGGGGCCTTTTCTTGGGGCATCTAAGATGTGCATGAGAATGGTAATCAAAAAGAAGAGGTTCAAGAGGCCACTATAGTTCTTGGCAAAGGTCCGGGAAGCAGTGAGGGCCAAGAAAAAGGCCTTCCACAAATTAAAAAAAAAGCAGAGTAAGGAAGAATGGGAAGAATATTTGGTGAAAAATAAAAAGGCAAAGAGGGTAGTTAATGAGGCAAAAGCAGACACAGAGCTGCGTATTGTGGAGGGGGTCAAAAGCAGAGAAAATAGTTCTTCAGGTACAGTATATCTCGTGAGAAATGAAAGAAAGGAGAGGGAGTTGTGAGGCTAAGAGAGGGGGATAGGGTGAGTGAGGTGGACAGGCAAAAGGCCGCCATTATTAATGATTAGTTTTGCTCCTTTTTTACTAGGGAGGATGGTGGACTCTTGACTGACAGTGGCATAAAAGTAGTCACTAAGGGGGTCCCAGAGATGAGGCAGTCACCTTTTACTAGCAAAAGGGTCCTGAATGGGCTGGCAGCCCTAAAGATGGATAAGGCCCCAGAGCCAGATATGTTGCATCTGAGGATACTAGGAATTGGCAGAAGAACTGGCTGATCCCTGGTAGGTCTGTTCAACAACTCTCTAAGGACAGGGGTGGTTCTGAAGGATTGGAGGGTTGTGGATGTGGTTCCACCCATGGGGGGTGGGGTGGGGGACAAGGAACAAATAGGGAACTACAGACCTGTCAGTCTTACCTCTATTATAAGAAAAGTGATGGAGTCACTGGTCAAAGAGAATCTCGTAGATTACTTGGAGCTCAACGTTCTCTAGGATAGTAAGCAGCACAGATTCATGGCAGGGAGGTATTGTCAGATCAGCTTGTTAGTTTTTTTTTTAACTGGTTGATGAGGGACTTTGATTCAGGCCATGCTGTGGATTTTCTGTCCTTCGAGTTCAGCAAGGCTTTCGACTTGGTACCCCACAGATGCTTGCTGAAGCTGATGGAGGTTCAGGGTGCAGCTAAATTCATAGTAAACTGGGTAGGTAACTGGCTAAAGGGGAGGCAGGAGAGGGTAATGGTCAATGGGGTTACATCAGAAGAGAAGGAGGCTACATGTGGGGTTCCACAGGGATCTGTCCTGGGGCTGGTCCTCTTCAACATGTTCATCAGCAGCATTGGTGAGGGATACAGTACAGGCGGTGTCTCTTTGCAGATGACACTAAGCTCTGTGGGAGGGTGGACAGTGACAAGAGAACAAAGGAAATGCAGTGACTTGCAAAAGTTGGAGGTATGGTGAAAGGTTTTGCAGTTGAAACTCAATGCCAGAAAGTTCAAGGTGGTGCACTACAGTGTTGGAATTATTCTTCCAGAGGTACCAGGGCCTAAAATATTTAGATATGGGACCATCTGCATCTGTTTTCAAAGCGATGCGTAATGCATGCTAATGGGTCAGATGGAAGGCACACTGCACTAAACACTACTCCTTAGTTTGTGTAGCCCATGTTTTCCTAGCAAAAATAAGCACACAATGTAAAGCCTTGTGTTACATGGTTTTTAATGCATTTTCTAAAAATGATATATTTGGGCATGGCATAACTGGGAAAGGCACAATGAGCCAAAGCTCATTTCTAGGTGCAGTCTGGGAGAGGGAAACAACGGGGTTCCAAGCCAAAACAAAAAAAATGGTACAATGCACACTTAGTTATTCATTTATATATTTACTTATTTATTTGAGGGTAGGGAGGTGGTGGAGAACAGTGCAATCTAACAAGGCACAATAAATACAATAACAACTGTAAAAGAAGCAAATACCAGGTGTAGAGAAATACACTATAATAAGGTGCATGAAGTTAAATAAATTTGCAAATGTGCATAAGCAATACTTATATGGAGGAGGAACAGTACTGTAAATTGGTGAGGGTGGATGGGGGGGGGGGACAACTACACAGTGCAAATGTGGGGCAGGAGAGAGCCATGTCTGGATGGTGGTGGTCGGCAGCTTTTGACATCATAAATTATACCAAGATAAAGCAAAGAAAATGCAGTTGCAAACTGAGTAACGTACTATACAGCAGCACAGACCTACAGCATTTAAATTATACAGCTATGCTTTTTCTTTTAAAATACAGCTGCTGGCCATGTGTACTTCTGGAATATATACATGCTTCCCATGAACATATTGTATTCATGACAATGAATTCTTGCATACTGTACTTTATTTGCCTACACACCTGTAACCTAATCCCAAATCTGTGCACAGCTTTAAAAGCTCTGTATGTGCTGTATTTAAATGTCAGTATATCTAACTATGAATCCTTTGACAACAGGTACTTGACTAAGCATTTTATATAACTGAAAAACAGACCTTAAAAGACAGAGTATCTGTATTGCAGCCATCCAGGGGAACCGAAGACTCCCTGTCAAAATGCTTTTCAATAATGATTCACTGCAATCCTGGATCTTCTCCCAGTTTTACTTTTTAAAGTACTGCCGTACTGGTCCAAGCTGAGACTCCATCTCCTCACACTTTAAAACTATTGCACTGATCTGTACTTCATGCTACTGTCTACAGCTGATGAGCTCCAATACAAGCAAAATCAATAAGATCCTGTAGTACTGATCGAATAACCACATATCAGTTAGCAATGAATCCACAGGTGATTGGCAAAAATGAAAACAGTACCAGTGACGAAACACAACAAGGACTGTGGGAGCAAGTATAGATGTTCAACAGACTGTCTGACGTACTGTGCTGCTTCTTTCGCCTCTTCTGCCAAGGTTCAGAATTAAACAGGCCTGCTACAGTGGCATACATGCACTGCACAAGAAAAAAGCCTATGCCATAGTAAAAGAGCTCCTGGCGACCATCAGCTATCTGAAACAAACTGTGTTGAATAATAACAGTGAAACAACGCAGCAGCAGCATAACTGTCATTTCAGTGTTTCTCTCTCTACAGCTCTCATCATACTTAAGCAATAAGGCACAGCAGGGCATTGGTTGCATTACATTAACTCCATGGTCAGGGGCGTTGTAAGGCACATAGCAAAGGAAAATGGGCACAAAGGCAACTTTTAAAAAACAAAGACTAAAAGTTTTCAAACCCACAAAAAGTATAATAAAATGATGCTAAATAATGCAAAATAGTCCCTCCACAGATGTTTTTCACCTGTCAGTCACCTGTCTTTCTTCATATTCAGTACACTGTGTGATTTTTCCTATGGAATAGAAAATTCAAAGCTCTGCATTATTTCAGTAGTAGAATGCCCCCTCCCCCATACACACATGGACTGCTGACATGGAATACATGAATTAAACATTCTTCAGAGTTCCACTGGCATACAGACACAGACAGACACACACAGAGTCCTCTGGTGGAGCCATAACCTTAATTTTATCAGTTGCCTGGTAAGGAGCAGGAGTTTTCTATCAAACTGGTGGGGATAGGAAGGGGGTTTCATGGTCATCAAACAAATGCCAGCATAAATGACAAGCATATGTGATAAACAGTTTGTCTTAGCTTGCCTGCCTGCTGTTCCCTGAAAACTGCCCCACCATACCTCCTATAATCATGGTGACACTTCTGTAAATATGTACAACCATTCCATAATGAGAGCCAGTTTCTGAAAGGAAAGTGGGATGGGGTGGGGGATGGAATGTTCAACATGCATTGCGCAACCACACTTAGCCAATCAGAATCAAAGATTCTCCCTACCCATTTTCTAAAACAAGTACATTACCTTGTCATCTTGGGGAATAAAAAGATCATCCCTCAGCTTGGAGCTCGGTGGGTGTTGACTAAGTCCTCATGTGCAACTTGCTGATGCAGAGAAAAACCTCACACAACTGAAAATGTTATTTTCAGCATTTTGTTTGTGTATTGGTGGGGTTAACTGTTTTTGCACAGCTATAGTATGCAAAAAATTATATTTTTAGTACTACCAGATGTAGCATTTTTGCAGTCATGTAAAATAAATCTGTGCAAACTGCTCTAAACTGTGGAAAAGGTTACAAAAAACAGTCTTTTTGAACAGTGTGCATGCCAAATTGCAGCTCTGCAAGAGTACCCACCCCATGCAAGTTTGTGTAAGCACATGCACAGTTATTCCATTTTTGAAAACTTGACCCAAGGTTCATTAATGTGCTGTACCTGTGTCTTCAATGTACCTGGCCTGGGTAGCTCTAATTATCCTTTCACTTCCAAAGAGCACTAAATGCAATCATATAAAAGTTCTAAAAAATTGTAACCAACTTTCACAGGCCCATCAAAAGTAAAGCAACAGAACATTAGGACAGAAGTTCTAATACCAAAATTGGAACCCTATCCCTCTTCATGCCATAAATAAAGCACACACTTGTGTCCTGTGACATCCCCTCCTCTCTCTCTTTTCTCTCTCTCTCTCTCTCTCTCTCCCAACCTGTTGCAAGCACTTCTTATATCCAGTGGCCCCAGATTACCACAACCCTGTCCTTTGCCAAGCAGTCCCTAATGTCCAGCAGCACCCACCCTTTCTTTCCCTGGACTATGCCAAACACGCCATAGTGTATTGTGGTGCCGAGCCCCATGCCAAGTAATCTCTGGTGTCCAGTTACATACCCCTCTCCCTAGCCTTGTGCCACACATTTTCTTGTGTCTTGGGGTACACAATCCTGTGACAAGCGACTTTTGTGTCTGGTAATACCTCTCTCCTCAGCCCTGTACCAAGTAAGCATTTCTATGTGTCAGCACCACCTCTCTCCACGCTAATCACTCCCACATATCCGATGGCACCCCTCCTCCCTCACCCAGCCCAATTCCAGGCACTCCCTAGTAAACAGCAGTACAACACCATTCTCTCCATGCCCCATGCCAGCACTCCTCTGGCATACTGCACACTGTTCAGCTCTTTGACCTGTGCCAGGAACTTGTTGATGTATATAGCTGTACAGCATTCCTTTTCCCACCCTGTGCCAAGCACTCCCTATTATCCTGCTGCAAACTATTTCTTGCCCCACCCTAGCGCCAGATGCTCCCTGTTGTACATCCATTCCTCTTTTTACCCCCATGCAAGTAAGCCCTTGTATCCAGCTGCATATCATTCTTCTTCCCACCCCATGCTAAGCACTCGATGGTGTCCAGCTGTACGCCATTCCTGTCCCCACCCCATGCCAAGCACTCACTGGTATCCAGCTGTACACCATTCTCGACGCACCCCTATGCCAAGCATTCGCTGGTATCTGGCTATACACCATTCCTGCCACACCCTATGCCAAGCATTCACTGGTATCCAGCTATACACCATTCCTCGCCACACCCTATATGCAAGCATTCACTGGTATCCAGCTATACACCATTCCTTGCCACACCCTATGCCAAGCATTCACTGGTATCCAGCTATACACCATTCCTCCCACCCTATGCCAAGCATTCACTTGGTATACAGCTGCACACTGTTCTCTCCCACCCAATGCCAAGCACTCCGTGGTATACAGCTGCACACAGTTATTCTCCCCGCTCCATGCCAAGCACACCTTATCATACAACTGTGCACCATTTCATTCCCCACACCATGCCATGCACTCCCTGTTATCCAGCTGCATACTGTTCCTCTCCCTACCCAATGCCAAGCACTCTGTACCGTTGTATACATCTGCACACAGTTATTCTCCCCACCCCATGCTGAGCACACCTTATTATACAGCTGCACACCATTTCTTTCCCCCACCCCATGTCGAGCACTCTGTTATACAACCGCACCATTCCTCTCCCCACCCCATGCCGAGCACGCCTTGTACAGCTGCACACCATTTCTTTCCCCACACCATATCAAGCACTCTCTGTTATAGAATCGTATACCATTCCTCTCCCCACCCCATGTGAAGCACTCCCTGTTATCTAGCTGCACACCATTCCTTTTCCCACCCTATGCCAACCAGTAGTCTCCCCCTTTCCAAGTATCTGAGGTGTCTAGTGGTACAACACACCTCCAGTTTGTTCTCCCCTCTACCCAGGCAGTGACCAGCACAGACCTTCCTGACACCACTCTGCGCTGACTGTCCTGGGTGCCTCCCGTGGGCATCTCTGCGAGACGTTAGCTGGCCCCGAGTGATCATCAGGTGGTACAAACTACCACAAGTGATTGGCAGAGCAAAGACACACATGGACAAAACTGTCCAAATTCCAATTGCTCCACCAGATGCTGCTGTGTCACTGATGCCAGCATGTCTGAGCAGTCTGGGCGGGACTGTGAAGTGGAGTCCCCACCCCACCCCCCACACCGAGGACTGAAGGACCACCAGGGTTCGGGACCAACATGGCCAAAAAAAAAACCAACGACAAAAAAGGGTATTTTTTCTGTATGCACGGGCGTACAATAAGTATGCATGGTTATGCCACTGCATCTCTGTAGTCCATCACTTTCTAACAAATACTAACTTAAGCTATTCAAAAATTTAAATGCTTAGCATATAGCATTCTTATCTGTTTAATAATGCTACAGTTTGTATTTGTTACATGATTACTAGACAAGGTGGTCTGAAGAGGCTTGTGCCAGCTGCTGTTGTGGGGAGGGTGCTAGGTAAACGACGAGAAGGGGTTGTTTCCCAGCACAGGAGATGGTCTTGCTGTGCTGTATTTCATTTTGGGGTTTATTCTTTTCTGGAAATTTCCTCGTGTTGCTAGCCATGCTGTTCGAGGGGGAAGGGGTCAGCTTTCCAGCTGGGCTGGGCTGGGCTCCTGGTGTCAGCCTTTATACTGGGGGGGAATCACTAATGGCACTGAGGATGGGTTCCTGTTCAGGCCTTAGTGTTCAGGATTGGGAACCTTCGGGCAGCATTATGGAGGGGATTCAGGTCTTGGGCGCTGGATCTGGGTTGGGGTACCATCCTTTCGGTCTGGGTATTTACCACAGGGATGTACTCCTAGTGCTGACCTTGATGTTTGGTGGTGATTTTCTGAACTTACGAATCAGGTGAGGGGGTGAAGTTTTCTAATACCAGAATGGGAGCATTATGTCAGCTGTGATGTTTGTAGGTGGGGGATTTTCTGGACTTCTGGATGGAGGGAGAGACTTCTAGAGCACCAGGTATCGGCTTCCGTAGCTGGCCTTAGTGTGATTAGTAGTGTTGTGGTCTTTCTTAGCATCCAGGATAAGCTTCTGGTGCCGACCATCTTGCATGGGGTTGGAGTCTATGTCTCAGTGCTCTTAATGTTGCATTCTCAATTAATTTGTCAGAGTATAGGCATGTCATGGTATGACAGGGTATCGATATAACATGGTGTCATATGTCATGGTATTGATACTGTGGGCAATTTTGGATACTGCAATAACTGTGTTCATGGTATACCATGGTTTTCATGCCTTTCAACACATTTTTATTTGTTCTAGGGACTTCTGTCTCTTCTACAACAATTCTGCCTGACACAAGAGTTTGAGGAGACTTTTTTCCTACGTAAATGACTACTTCCATAATACCTGATTATGTAATACCAATAATGATAACCACAGTATTACATGTAACCATTACCATGCTGTCAAAATTTCATACTGTGACGCCCCTAGTGCAGTATTTAGAATGTTTGCTAAGAATACTGAAACATTCACAATAACAGGAATTGTTCTGCTTCTGCTCTTAAAGAGCACCTTTACTGCTCTTTTTAAAATCCCCGCCAAGAACCATGAAGGACCCTTACCTATCCCCAGTTGTAAAGGTGCCCAAATTGGAATGTTTATATGCCCCTATTGTGGAAGGGAAGGGATCATATTTTGGCTCGTGGAGCCAAGCCACTGATCCCTTCCACTTCCTGATGCTGAGAGCAGCCCCCATGCTAGCATGTTTCATGATGTCGTTATTTGGAGAGTGTGGGGTCATGCTCCACAGACATTAATGGGGCCATTGTTTAAACTCTCTTTTTCATATTTTAGATGGCCATTACAAACAAATCAAGGCAACTGTTCGGTTAACAAGATGCTCGTAAGTTAAGTGGTGGCCTTGAATTGTTCTCAGTGGCCATCTAAAATACAAAAACAATTTAAAATGTGCTCTTTAAATGAGCGGTATTCTCACTGCTTTACTTTTCGCAGATCACTCTGTAGCTTCCTAGTTTGCCATTTTAAAGTGTGAAGCCCACAAGGTGCTAACTGGGCCAGTAGAGGAACATGTTAATGGTGGATGAGCAAGGGTTTAGCATGCTTTACCCTGAATTGTTGGATGATTACTAGAGACGTGGCTCTCTCCATTTAGCATGCTCCCCTATGGGCTACTTGTGAGCTCCTTCAAACTGGAAACTAGGACGGGAGAGAGATCTTCACAGAAGGAAACAGTAAAGCATGGGATCACAGTGCATATAATCAGTGTTCACACTTAGCATTAATTTGCTGGCTCAGACTGTCTCAGGCCAGTGTGATGTTCCCCAGGCTTGCTCACTGGGGCTAATGTAAAACAAAAAAAAACAACTCTTTCCCTTACCATCCCCACAGCACTCCCTACTCCTGTCCCCTTAGTCACAAACTCAACAAAAGTTAAAAAATGTGTGAATAAAATCCTTAAAGAAGTGCACCACTGATAGCATTTTAATAGTGTTTCCTTTGGGCCTGAATGCCAACAAACTCTTCCTCACATGAAATCACAAAGCACTGCTGGGAGAGACTGATGGCATTTGGGCCATGCAGTGAGACTGTTAAGATACTATAGTCTGCATGCTTCTTTAAAGAAATAATGCACGACAGGGTGTGTGTCATGCTGGGATGATATCATGCCTCGGGTGGCTGGGCATGAGGCTGCAGGCTGAGTGCACCCGAAGTGATGTTATCCCAGCACGACACACACCTTGGAGTGCATTTTTGCTATTATACAAAGGCTCATATGAATTAAACTAGAAACACATGTGAAGAAAACATGCAAAAGTATTTTAATGAATTTATTGCTGGGTAGGTGTACATATGAAAAAGTAGTCCTTCACTATTATTTTGCCCAGTAGGGGGTGTTGCTGTTTTGGTGATGCAGACTTGCTCTCCCCCACCACCTCCACAGGCACACAGTTCTCTATCTTTTGTCTGGCATCCCCATCCCATCTCTGCCCTCGGGTCCTGGAATTGAACTGGGCCAGTCCCACTGCCTAATCTGGGATCAGGTGAAGATGTGTGTAGATTTTTTTGGTTTTGCCACCAAAACCTTCATCTGCCAAAACCACTATGTCAGTGTAAATGGTCCATTTCCCGCTCATGACTGGTAAGTTGCCCAGAGTGCTTGTTAGGAGGGAAATGCAAGTGAACAGCTAAAAAGGTTTGATAATGAAGAAATATTAATTTTGCAGGAACGCAAATGTGCACTGTGAAGCAGCCGGCCCGACGATGGTATGACAGCGTGCTGTGTGTTTTAAAAGAAAGTATGCGCTGTTCCGTGTGCTGCCAGAAAACCGGTGTGACGGCTTCAGTTTTCCTCTCAGTGGGGGAAAAAGAGAGAGAGAGAATGAAAGTTTGGGTTGTGGGGACTGGGAATTCATGTGTTGGAGCAGGGAGTATCAAAGTATGACAGGGAATGAATGTGGCCACAGGAGGAGAATGACAAACAGTATGGAGTGGTAAACACAGGCTCTCGATTCAGTTGCAGTGTGTGTCAGCCAAGCATCAATTTAAAACCAAAAAAATGCAGTTCATCTTCTGACTAGATCTGTTTTAGTGGTGATATGTAGTCTGGCAATAAACTTCTGTGTGTGTGTGTTTTTTGGGGTGGGGGGGGGGCAAGTCATATAGCCGGCTGTGGGAATCAATGAAGTGGGCTGTCGAGTAGGGATCAGTGAAGCGGACAGTGTGAAGTGATTCCCTTAACAGTTGATGCGGTCATCTGTATGCTGGGATTAGACTTGTGATGTTATACTAGGATAACATCACGGGTTCAGTCCCAGACTGACCAATCAGAGCCCAGGATTGTTTTCTTGTCATCATAATAAAAGATTTTATTCACATACTTCAGTACTTTTGGTAACTTACTGACTAAGAGGACATACTGTAGGTGAGGAGGTGGTGGTCTGAGATGGGTAGGTGGGATTTTTTAATATTAGTTGTATGGCGGCTGATGGCGATGAAGCGCTGGTGCGTCACACCTCGCTCACACTGGCGACTGGTGTTTGAGTCTGACGCGGGTTGTTGGGGATCGGCTGGGAGGAGAAAGATTGAGTGTCCTAAGGACTACTGTCCTCCGGGAGGGAGGTCCACGGTAGTCAGTGCATGGTTGCCTTCTGGCGGAGGCTGGGAGACTACATGCTCGCTGCACACAGGGGTGAAGCTGAGGGCAGACGCCTTGAGGAAGCGGCACAGATGTGCATGCCCCTCCAGTGACGCTATTGTGTGCCTTTTTGGCCCGAGGGGCAAAAATTGGGCATCCAGTTGAGTGGCTTGATGGCCGGCTCCACAGCTTCAGCCCGTGGCTGGGCACCCAAGCTGGATCCTAGTTCCGTGGGGAGTCTGGGGCTCCCATGGCCCTGCTGTGGAGGGTACAACCGCAGGGGTCTCACGTGGTGCCTAGGGACCACTGGCTAGAAGTGGACGGTGGCTGGAGTCCCCAGACCCGATATGGGGACAAGAGGGGAGTGGACTGAGACTGCCAGAAAAAGTAGAAAAACTAGTAGCTAAAAAAAATATATATATATATTAGTTGTGAGAGCTGAGATGGGTAAGGGGGATTTTTTTTTAATATTAGTTGTGAGAGCTAGATGGTGGCAAGCAAGAAGTTAGGTGGGGGGTTTGTGCTGGCTGCCATCAAGGACTAGTTTGGGGTTGGGGTGCTCTTTGGAGAGGGTTGCTGCTGGACACCTGGGAGAACTTATGGGAAAGGCCAGAGCGAGGGGTTGCTACTGGACACCACAAAGAACTTATGAGGGAGAGGAGAGGGAGGGGTTGCCAGTGGACACTAGGGAGGGTTTGTGACGAAGGGGAAGGGGTGCCACTGGAAAAACTGAGTAATTTGAAAAAGTGGTGAGAGGGAGTCCTCACAGTCTCCAGTAATCCATGTTATTGCTTGAGGCCAGTGCAAATCTTGGTGGCCAGTGCAAATTGATACCACTTTCCCAGCTGAACTAGGTGCAAAAAAAAAAAAGTTAAGCATGGTAATCATTAAATAATAGAACAGGTTTTAGCATATGAGGTGTCTCCTTGTCATGGTGGTCAGGCTTGTTTACATTTCAGTCGATTTTTTTAAAACTAAAAACCTATTTTTAAATTCTAGTAAGAAGAAAGAATGAAACTGTAGCAAAACCTTAAATGATTTTCAGACCCTTTTGGGCAGTGTTGGGCCGGGGAGCAGGGTTCGCTGGATTGTGTTTGTTAATTGGTATAAGTGGCATCCCAAGAGGCAGACTGTTGTTGGGTTGAGTCTGTTCACTTGCTACTCTGTGGTCAGGTCAACAGCTAGTGGGATAATCTGATAAATGGTTTCCGTATTAGAGGAAGTGTTACAGAATGTTATTCCTTCAAGCCAAGGTCTGTCTTGAATAAATAATTTTAACTGAATGAGTCAAATAGAGGAAGAATGTATCTTGAGACTGGACTGTATTGTGAATCTTAGGTCTTCCTTCCTTTAATTGGTATATGGAGAACAAAATATGGTATTTTAATTGTGTCCTTGAAACTAGGCATTTGACTCTTCTCCTTGCAATTATGGGATCCTAAACAAAAGATTTTTTTTTTTAAGTAAGTTTACTTTGGGTTGAATCCTTGACCCTTGGTGCAGGCTGTGGAAGCAGCCCTTTATTCCTGGTAGGGGGTCTGGGGTGTAAAGGGGCCAACTGATTCTGTAGCAGTTTATGCAAGACAGCCCTCTCTTGTAGTCGAGTTGCCCCCTGCCCTTGACCTCTGTGTCCTTGTGTATTCCATTGTGAGGAAAGTTCTGTGTTTTCCTATTCAGTGAGCAGCCTCTCCCCAGGCAGTGGGCTTTTAAGAGTGTACATCTGCAGTTTTTAATTAAAAAGGCATCACTTGATGATAGGTTGGATTTAATGGTTGCCTCTCTATAACACTTAACCATAGCACCTTTCTTCCCTGCAAACAAATATCTGTAATTAGGTGTTTTAGACTTTTTCCTTAAACAAACGAAAAATAGTTTGCATGATTGGTCTTTTCTTTTGTGAGGGGGAGGATAAAATAAATCCAGCGTGCTACATTTAAAAGACTGTGTGGCTCGATACCTGGCACTGTGGCTCAGACCAGTAGTGGAGCAACATAGAAACAAAGAATTTGACAGCAGATAAGGACTGCTTGGCCCACCAGTCTGCCCATTTCCTACCTACTGGATAAGCTGCAGATCCTAGTTAACCAGCAGCCTACTTCTTCCTACCCCCAACCCCTAGAATGGCCTTATGACTGTCCCATGCATGCTTGAATTCCACCACTGTTTTTGACTCCACAACCTCCTCCGGAAGGCTGTTCCATGCATCCGCAGCTTTCTGTCTGAAAAAATACTTCCTTAAATTACCTCTGAGCCGCCCCCCCCCATCTTCAAATTGTGCCCCCTTGTTCTTGCACACCTCTTTTTTTGAAAGATGCTACCCTCTTGGACTTTGTTGATTCCCTTGAGGTACTTGAAAGTTTCTGTCATGTCCCCCTCTCCCTCCTTTCCTCGAGGCTATGCATATTAAGCTCCTTTAGTCTCTCTTCATACTGTATGTCTTCCAGAGCAGACCCTGCACCATTTTAGTTGCCCTCCTCTGGGCAGCTTCCATCCTGTCTATGTCTTTGTGGAGATTGGGTCTCCAGAACTGCACGCAGTACTCCAGATGGGGTCTCACCAGCTGTCTGTACAGAGGGATAATAACTTCCTGTTTTCTACTGGTGATCCCTCTCCCTATGCATCCCAGTATCCCCCCAGCCCTCCTTGCTGCCCTCTCACATTGCTTGCCCACCTTTAGGTCATCTGATATGACTACCCCCAGGTCCCTTTCCATTTTTGTTGTTGTTAGCATCTCACCCCCCATTGTGTACTCTTTCCCTGGGTTTTTGTTCCCCATGTGCATTACCTTGCACTTCTTAGCATTGAATCTAAGCTGCCATACATTTGACCATTCCTCTAACCTTGCCAAGTCCCTTCTCATCCTTTCCACCCCACCTTGTGCATCAACTCTGTTGCAGATCTTTGTGTCATCTGCAAAGAGACATACTTTTCTTCCAGTCCCTCTGCAATGTCGCTATAAAGACATTGAAGAGGACCGTCCTAATACTGAACCCCTGCGGCCCGCTAGTAAACCCCCTTTCTTCAGAGGTGGACTCCATTTACTATTACCTCTGTGTCCTGTTCTCCAGCCAATTCTTTACCCAGGCTGTCATCTTTGGGACCCACTCCCTGGCTGGCTAACTTGTATATTAGTCTTTTGTGTGGGACTGTGTCAAATGCCTTGCTAAAGTCGAGGTAGGCCATGTCCAGCCCTCCCTGATCTACTACCTGGTCACCCAGTCAAAGAAATCTATCAGATCTGCCTGGCATGACCTTCCTGCTGTGAATCCATGCTGCCTTGGGTCCTGTGCCCTCTGGCCTCTAGATACTGACAGTTCTTTCCTTCAGAAGTGATTCCATCATTTCTCTATCACTGAGGTTAAACAACAGGTCTGTAGTTTCCTGCTTCTGCCTTGCTCCCACTTTTGTGAAGGGAATCACATCTGCCCTCCTCCAGTCCTCAGGTACCACCCCATCCTCCCATGATTTGTTAAAGAGGGTAGTCAGTGGTGTCACTAGTTCTACCCTTTAGTTCTTTTTAGAATTCTGGGATGAAACCCATCAGGCCCCATTGCTTTGTCCACCTTTAGTTTTAAGAGTTCTTTCAGAACCCTTTCTTCTGTAAATGGGCTGGTATCAACTTCTGTATCCAGAGTGTTTCTACTGTTTGTTTTAGGTACCTCCCCCTCTTCATTTGTAAATACTGAGCAAAAATACTTGTTTAGTATCTCTGCCTTTTCACAGTCTCCCTCTGCCCACCCTCCCTCACCTTTATTAAGCCTCACTATCCCTCCCTTGGTCTTCCTTCGCTCCCTGATGTACCTAAAGAAGGTTTTATCCCCCTTCTTAACTGAGTTGGCTATCTTTTCCTCGGTTTGGGCCTTTGCTGTTCTGACTGCCTTCCCAGCTTCCTTTTACTTTAACTGATACAGTTCTCTGTCCTGCTCGTTCTGTGATTCCTTGTACTTCCTGAATGCTTTCTTTTTCTCTTGAACTTTCACTGCCACTTCCTTTGAGAACCATAGTGGTTTCTTACATCATTTTGTTTTGTTTATTTGCTTCACACAAAGGCTCGTTACCTCTGTGATGGCAGTTTTTATTATTCCTCATTGTTCTTCCACCCCTCCTTCCTGCCCATTTGCTAGTGCATTCCTTAGGCACTCACCCATTTTGGCAAAGTCAGCCCTCCTAAAGTCCAGTACTTTTGCCTTTGTGTAGCTTGACTCTATTGCTGTGTTTATTGTGAACCATACTGTTCGATGGTCGCTAGTTCCCAGTTGGCTACCCACTTCTACATCTGTGATCCTCTCCATCTCCATTTGAGAGAACCAGGTCTAAGATTGCTCCTCTCGAGTGGGCTCCAATACTAGTTGTCTAAGGCATGCCCCTGTAGGGCATCTAGAATAACCCCACTCTTGAAGTGGCTGCTGCAACTGCACTCCAGTTAACATCTGGCATATTCAGATCACCCATCAGCAAATCTCCCTTTTTCTGCCATTCTAAGTATACTTTCTATCATTTCCTTGTCCATTTCCTCCCCTGAAGAGGGTCTGTATACAACCCCTGTGTGATTGTGGTGCCATTGCCGATCTCCAAATTTACCCACAGTGCTTCTCCTCCTCCCTGTTTACCCTTTTGTTCTGTTGCTTTGAATTCTTCCCTTATGTAAAGAGCTACTCCTCCTCCTCTTTTACCCTCCCTGTCCCTCCTGTAAATAGTGTATCCTGGTATGTTTACGTCCCAGTCATAGTTTTGTGTGTACCATGTTTCTGTGACTGCCACGATATCCAGATGTTCTTCCTCCATCAAGGCCACTAATTCAGGAAGCTTGTTACCCAGACTACTGGCATTGGTACTCATTGCTCTCCATTTTTTGATGTCTTTACCTTCTGTTGCAGCATCCCCACTGACCTTTCTACCTCGTTCTTTTTCTCATTTAGTACCCTGTTTTGTAGGGAGAGGCTAGGATTTTCCTGCTGCTTATCAGTGCCTCCCCCTTTGACTAGTTTAAGAGCTTGCCAATGAAGCATTTAAACCGATTGCTCAAAAGATTTGTTCCCTTCCTGGACAGATGCAGACCATCCTGCCAGTATAGGCTGTTGTCCCTCCAGGTGGAACCCCAGTCCTCAATGAAGCCAAACCCCTGTGCTCCACGCCATTTTTTCAACCATTCATTAAACTGCATGGTGCAAAGTACCCTCGCCTCCCCCATGCCATTGATAGGCAGAACCTCTGAGAAGGATACTGTGTGTGCTACTTGTCTTAGGCCCCTTCCCAACTCTACAAAGTCCTGCTGCACTGCTCTAATCTCATGATGAGCCAAGTCATTTGTCCCTAGCTGGACAATGTCATCCAGCTCAGACTCCCATGCAGCTGTTCTCATGATCCTGAGGATGCGCTTCCTGTTCCTCCAAGCCATGGCACCAGGCAGGCACCTTACTTCAGTTTTCCCTGCTCCCCCCAGTTCTATCCCCTAATAATTGAGTCCCCCACCAGGAGCTGCTTCCTTTCCCTGTGGTGTCCTCTGCCTCCTTCCTGTGGGCCTCCCTTGTGACAGATGTCCTCAGCCTCCATAGTCTCCTCTGCGGGTGCATCCATAGGGGAGCTGTGCTCCCCCAGAATGGTGAATGGATTGTCGAGTGGAACAACTGACTGAGTGTGCCTCTGTTCCACCATCCTCACCCTCCCTGAGCCCACTGTGTTCCAACTGCTGTGCTTTCTTTGCAACCTCTAAGGTAGTGATGGTGGCTCTGGTGCTTCCTGGATGGGGGATGTTCCTGTCCTACTGTCCAGTGTGGCCTGTGGGAAGATTCCCTTACTACTGTCCAGTGTGGCCTGAAGATGGGCAACTTCCTCCCTCAGGCAGAGAGTTGTCTGCAAATAGGCAGCATCTCAGCCTCCAGAAAGACTCCCGAAGACTGCTGCCCCACAGCCATTACATTGCACAGTGAAGAACAGTTGGAAATTGTTTCATAGAGTGGTTGCCAAGGAACAGGAGGAGGATCTTGCAGTAGTGAGCTGTCAAGCACTACTGGAGCAATAGTTGTTATGGTAGGCAAACTTGCAGTGGCATCACAATCCATTATTTACCATCAGTCAGTCAGTGTCTCTTACAGACTCTGATGCAAAGGATGATGGACAAGGGGTGCAGGAGAAAAAGGAGACGCCTCCTCCACCATGAGGGTTGTAAATTCCATTCTTGTGATGGACTACATTTGTACTTCCATTTTGTCCCTATATGCATTACATTTTGTTTCGACTAGTACAAGAAGTGAAATGGTCACAGTACAAACTGTATGCAACGAAAACCACCTGTAATGACCTAATAATACAAAAACTGTGTGGGCACAAAGCATTGCTGTTATATAGTCTAGCACCCCACCATAGGTATTTGAATCTTAGTTTATACACGGAGAAAGAAAGTGATTATCGAAGGTTCAGGCAAGACAGGTGGGCCTAATGGATCAGTTGGTAAGAACTCTGAGGAATGTGTTGCATTCCTAGTTATAACATGTTATTTCTAGGGACATGGATATGTTGTTGATCCACACCTCTGGCAGGTATCCTTGCCACTTTAATTTTGCGGAAGGTCTTCAAGCTGGCTCCTCCACCCCACCGGGTGGTAAGACTCGGCTCCATGTAGCGCAGATCTTCCTTACCGCTTGAAGCTCAGGTTCCTCCTTAGCGCTCTGCATTTTAGACTGGATCCTAATTCTTGAGTTCGTCCGAAATTGATTTTGAATTTTCTAAACTCGGTCTTCATCTTCCCTCGTGGCTGCGATGGACAAATCTGTTCCGGCTTTGGTGCCTTGCGGGCAGAAAATGTCAGGACAGATCCGCACTCCGCTCGTCTACTGCTAGGCCTAGATCGACCGCGGGCTTGCGAGTTGTGCCGTTCTTTCTCGGCCAATGTTCTGGATGATCAGCTGCCCGTTTGGAAGCTCAGGCCAGCGTTTCGCCCGTCAATCAAAGAGGCTCGTTGGGCGGTGTCCGCGGTGGCTGGCTCGGGCTGAGCAGCTCGAGCAGATGATCGCCCCTCGAGGAGGAGGCCGAGCCGCATCTTCTTCCTCCTCAGCTGCGGCATTTATCCCGCTCTCTCTGAGTTCCTCATATACAGCTCGTTCAAGGAGCTTTTGCCAGTCCTTTCCACAAAGAAAAGGGCCTTGAGACATTCTTCGTGCCAAGAAAGGAATCGAAGGTAAGTCCCATCGTCGGGCGTTCATGGAGGCGGAAAGTTCCCCTCCCGGGCAGCCAACCGTCAACTTGATCGAGTTGCGGCTGAGGCCGCTGGCTTCACGGTGCCCCTGTCAGGCCAGCCTGCCGAGACTCCCGTCGGCGAAGTCGAATTTTCTGGATCCGTTAGATGGGCTGTCGACTGGAGAAGCAACAACCCTACTTCACGGTTCCCCGGTGGATACCGAATCTGCCTGCTCGCCGGGACCGCGGTCCCGGTTAAAGTTCGAGCCAAGGGAAGAGCAGGTATCCCCGCCCCTTCCCAGACCCACCCTCGGTCCCCCCGGGGGTCTCGGTCTCGGACCTCTTCTCAGTCCAGCCGTTGCCGCCAGCATCGGCGGTCTCGTTACCGAAATAAGCGGCGATGCCGTTCTTCCTCGTCCTCCTCCTCGGGTGAGGAGAGGCTACGGCGCAAGTTGCGCCAGTGCTGTGAGGATCTTATGTGGCAGCAGTTGCTGTTATCCAGGTCTAAGCCGACCCTGGCCAAGACCGCGGCCATCAAGTGGCTGTCACCTGAATGGCCGAAGCAACCACTTGTTCCAGTCGAGTTGCCTGCCCCAGGGCCAGTTGCTAAGCCAAAACCAGCTGGTCCACCGATTGTGGTGGAACCTCCGCCTCCACAACCAAAGTCGGGGGCACCGACCAAGAATTCTCGGTCGGGTCATGGCCTGCCCCACAGGTTGTCGGTCACCATCACTCCCGACCGTCCTCGGCAGGTGGAGGGTGGCTCAGGGCCGAGGCAGCTCTTCGCAGACTCTTCGGAATCCGACGACTATTCCTCCCTGTTCTCCAGGCAGTGCGATCTGGAGTCCTCCGAGTGCCAGTCAGTGGACGATAGCCCATCGTCCTTCTTGGGTCTGCTTGACTCATCTCGGAGTCCACCGGGATGCAGCTCGAGCCCGTGTCCAAATGGGCCAAGTATCCCTGATGGAGATTCTGGACCGAGGAGATTCTCCCACGGAGGCCTTTCCGGTGGCTGAGGCCATTGTCAGCCCAGCATTGGAGCTTTGGCAGCGGCCTGCTTCCTGTCCTGCGCCCTCAGCCAGGATGGCCAGGAAGCATGCGGTCCCTACCGGCTCTTTGCCCGGTTTCTCAGAACACCCCTCTGCTGAGGGGTTAGTCACCGACAGCGTTTTCCGACGTTCCGGTAACGCTCGGGATGTGGACAAGCCCCCCCGACAAAGAGTCCAAAAAGCCGGACTTTGCCAGGTGCAAGGTGTACGCTGCATCCTCCCTTGGTCTCCGACAGGCCAGCTTGGCCATGCTGATGGCACATTTCTCCCACGCCCTCGTGGGCTCCCTGGATGAGGTTGTTCCTCATCTCCCGCCTGACCTGCAGACCACGGTCCACCAGGTGTGGGACCAGGGTAGGGTGGTGGCGAAGCAGCAGCTCCAGACTGCTCTGGACATAGGTGATTCCTGTACCAGGTCAGTAGTGGCCGCAGTGGCCATGTGATGCAGGGCGTGGCTGAGGATATCCACCTTCACGGCAGATACCCAGCACAAGTTGGCGGACGTCCCCTTCTTGGGGACTGACCTCTTCAGCCCTGGAGTGGAGGGGCACCTCCAGCGGATCGAGAAGTCCAATGCCACTCTGGACTCGGTCACCTCCGCCCAGAGGGACAAAGGCCGCCGTCAGCAGCAGAAGTCCTTTCGTCCTTCGGTCCCTGCTCCTCGACTGGCCCAGCAGCACCAGCAACAGGGCCAGCAGGCTCGCGATTGGCATCCCAAGCCCAAACCCGTGACTTCCTCCAACAGGAAGCAAGGAGATAAAGGCCTGGGAGGTCCCTCGGCTGGTTCTTCCTCAAGCCTGCCCAGTGGCCGGGTTGGGGGTGCCACCCCAACCTCGTCACTCCCCTGGATTCCCCCCCATGGAGGCAGCTCCGCCACTTCCTTTCCGCCTGGTCCGCTATCACCACGGACCGCTGGGTGTTGGAGGTGGTAGGAAAAGGCCTGCCTCTGGAGTTCGAGCAGGTTCCGCTTTTTCGAGCTGTCACCCCTCGGGGGGCCACGGGGTTCGCAGCCTCGCTGTCGGCCCGCCAGGCCAATATTGCCCTGCTCCTCGAAAAAGAGGTAATCAGGAAGGTGGCAGATCCTCCTCCAGACCCGGGGTTTGTGTCCAGGTACTTCCTGGTCCCAAATTGGATGGGGGGCTGGCGCCCCATTCGCGACCTGAACAAGTTCCTAAGGTCTCGGACCTTCAGGATGGTCACTCTGGCTCAAATAATCCCATCCTTGGAACGAGGCATGTGGTTCTGCTCCCTGGACCTCCAGGACGTGTTCTTTCACATCCCAATCCGTCCGTCCCATCAGAGGTTCCTCCACTTCAGAGCGGAGGGATCCCTATACGAGTTCCGGGCCATGCCCTTCGTCCTCTCCCTGGCTCCCAGGGTCTTCACCAAATGCATGGCAGTGGTGACAGCATTCCTGCGGCACCGAGGGGTTCGGGTGTACCCTTACCTTGACGATTGGCTGATAGCAGCCCCCTCCAGACTGGAGGCGGAGTGGTCCAGAGATCTGGCCCTCCAGATTTGCTCTCAGGTTGGCCTGCTCATCAACAAGGCCAAGTCAGAACTCATGCCAAAGCAGGTGATTCTGTTCATCTGGGCAGAGCTTGACTCTCTGTGAGCCAGAGCACGGCTCCCGGCAGACAGGGCCGAGGTTCTTTCCTCCTTTGCCCAGTCATTTCTGGTTGGGCAATTGCACCCTGCCCATGACTTCCTGCGCCTCCTGGACCTCATGGCGGCCTGCACCAGCATGGTCCTTTGGGCCTGTTGGTACATCCCCTTCAATGGGGGCTGGCCAGCCAATGGTCATGGTCATGCCGTGATCCGTTGGACGGCCCATGACAGTGACCAAGGAGATGTGGAGCGCTCTCAATGGTGGATCGTTCCAGCACATCTGCATAGGTATCCCATTCGTCCTCCGAGCTGACGGTCTCTCTCTTGACCGATGCATCTCTGTTGGGTTGGGGTGCCCATCTGGGGGAACACCGAGCGCACGGCCTCTGGTCCCCTCGGGAGTCCTGATGCCACATCAACCTGCTGGAGCTCCGAGCGGTCCGTCTAGCTCTCACCGCCTTTGCTCCGTTTCTACAGGGTCAGGTGGTTCAGGTCCAGACGGACAACACCACGACCATATACTATCTGAACCGCCAGGGCGGGACGCGCTCCTTGCTGTTATGCAAGGAAGCTCTCTGCATTTGGTCCCTAGTGCGCAACCTGGAGGCGTATCTCCTAGCCATTTATGTGGCAGGAGCCTCCAACACCCTGGCCGATGCCCTAAGCCCGGATAGGGGCTGCATCTCACTAGTGGTCTCTCCTGCCGGAGGTAGTACAAGATCTCTTCTCCCATTGGGGCACGCCTCAGGTGGACCTGTTTGCCTCCAGGGAGAATGCAAAGCTGAGTCTGTTCCATGCCCGCCCCCCTCAGCAGGGCTCGCTGCAGGGGGATGCCTTCTCGAGGCCGTGGACCCTAGGCCTCTTCTACGCCTTTCCCCCATTTCCCTTGATCCACAAGGTGCTTCTCAAGGCGAGGAGGGACAAGGCGCAGGTGATTCTGGTAGCCCCAGACTGGCCCCGCCAGTTCTGGTATCCAGATCTCCTCAGCCTCAGCTCCAGGCTCCCGAGGCGGTTTCCAGCCCGCCCGGACCTGATCTCAGTCAGTCAGGGGGAAGGTATTCCATCCGGACCTTCAATCCCTGCACCTGATGGCCTGGTTCCTGAGTGGCTAGAGTTCCAGGCTCTGGGTCTTTCCGACGAGGTCCTCAGCATCGTTGAGGCGTCCCGTAAGGAGTCGACCAGGAAATGCTGTGCCTTCAAATGGAAGAGGTTTTCCATTTGGTGTCAGGGGAAGGGCTTGGACCCTTCTGACTGCCACTTGGCAAGCATTCTAGTCTACCTGTGGTCCCTTTCTCAGCTAGGGCTTTGGTCGATGACCCTTAAAGGTGCACCTGGCAGCCATCTCTGCTTACAGAGGCGCGGGTGGCACAGGAGAAGGTTGTCAGGGTGCTTTTTCAAAGGCCTTGACCACATTTCCCCTCTGGTGCGAGAACCTCCACCTCCATGGGATCTACTGCTGGTATTGGCCAAGCTCATGGGCAAGCCATTCGAACCAATGCACAGGTGTGATCTTTCACACCTGTCGTGGAAGACTGCCTTCTTGGTGGCTATCACATCAGCCAGAAGGATGGGAGAGCTCCAGGCACTTTCCATCGAGCCTCCCTACCTGGTCTTTCACAGGGACAAGGTTGTCCTGCGCCCCCACCTGAAATTCCTTCCGAAGGTGGTGTCGGAGTTTCACCTTAACCAGGTGTTGACTCTGCCGGTGTTCTACCCCAATCACACCTCGGAGGCTGAGTATGGGCTCCATACTTTGGACCCTGAGCGATCGCTCGCTTTATAAAAGGATGTGGCTGAAGTTTGGGAGAGGTTTGCCAGCTGTTTGTCACCTACACTGAAGCCGCACCTGGCAGACCAGCAACATAGCGGACGATAGGTAGGTGGATCACCTCCTGCATAGAGCTCTGCTACAGGTTGGCGGGCATGGAGCCTCCCAGAGGATAAGAGTTCATTCTACCCGCCATACGCTGCATGGTAGCTGCTTCCAGGATGTACCTATCAGGATATCTGCAGGGCTGCTACCTGGAAGTCGCACATACCTTTGTTACCCACTACCACATCGACCTTGAGTCACACGGCATGCTGGTTTGGGGCCTCAGTTCTCAATCTCTCTTTCCCAAGTAAGTATTGGGGTGTGTGCCTTGCCTCCTCCTCCCGGAGAACTGCTAGGAGTCTGCCAGAGTGTGGATGAACAACATATCCATGTCCCTAGAAATACAGGTTACTCACCTGTAGCAGGAGTTCTGAGGAATGGTATATGTTGTTCATCCTACATTCAACCTCTAGCTTGATGCAACCTGAGCTTCCAGCAGGCCAGATCTGGCATCATGGGTGGAGCCGAGTTTTACCACCCGGGTGGGTGGGAGGAGCCAGCTTGAAGACCTTCCGGCAAGAATTAAAGCGGCAAGGATACCTGTCAGAGAGTGTGGATGAACAACATATGCCATTCCTAGAACTCCTGTTACAGGTGAGTAACCTGTATTTTTTTCTCATTACAGTTTGTGTTTCAAATGCTTAGTGGCTAATACTGCCCCTATGACTGAATACTATCTCAGACTTCGTAAAATAAAGGAGGAGTGAAAAGCATGAAGCGGGATTGTTTTTCTTTTATGGTGAGAAGCATAACACAGTGTAGCAAGTGACAATATTGTTTTGCGTGGGAACAATGGAGGATCCACTTTAAGAGTTAGCAGAGACAAAGGCCCCGATATTCAAAGCCAGCCAGTAGTGCTGCGGAGCACATGGTGCATGGCCTGCTCTGAGCTGTAGTCAGACAGTGATTGCACTCCAATGGAGTACTCTGCATGTCTGAATATGGACTGTGCCAGTACAGCACAAAGTTACTGCACTGTGCTAACATGGCCCAGAGCTGAATATGGCCCACAGGGGAGCCCATTGGAGACAGTGTTGCCCAAAATGGGTTGGTGTCAGGGTTCCAGTGGGCCATATTCAGCCCTAACATGGATATTAGCCCACTGGGTATGCAAAGCATTAAGGGTCAGTTTACATGCCCATTGTGGGCTCACTTGCATGCTGTGCAGCAGCCCCTTAGCACCCATATTAATAATTTCCCCCATTTCCCTGGTAGAGTACCCCTCTCCCCTGATCGTCCTTATGTTATACTGTTGTGTTATATCCCTGGTAGTCTAGTGTATCCCCCTTCCCTGGATCACCTATGTTATGTACAATATTCCTTTCCCTGGTATATAGTGGACACTTACCCTCAACCAAGTGATATCCCCTCACCCGCCCACCACTGAAACCACCTGGCCCTTATACTTCCACACTCCAGTCACCGGATCGACTTTAACAGCTGAATGACTGGCATAGCCTTTCACGCATCTCCTCAGCCGGCTGCCGTCTGACAGCTGAGCACGATCATGAGTACTGTAGAAGCTGTTTCCACAGTATTCGCAATTGTGCTCCACAATGTGATAGCAATCATCCGAGAAGGTAAGTGGAGTGCTCTGCCATTTGCCCATCTGTTGAAGTTGATCCAATGACCAGGATGGGGAGCGCCCTCAGCAGATGGGCAGGTGGGGGGACGTCACGGTGGTGGTGGGTGGGGGGGTGTCCACTAGACATCAGGGAAAGGAGTATCTTACATAACATGGGCAGTCTGGTTGAAGGGGGGACACTAGACTACCGGGGATATAACACAGTATTGTAACCCAGGGGCAATCGGTGGGAGGTGGGGTCGACTAGACTGCCAGAGATGTAAATGTTATTTCAAATCATGGGTGATGGTGAGAGGGAGCGCAGTCATAGCGTCAGGTTAAGGCCAGGTTTCAGTGGCAGTAAACAATTTTGCGCCCTTTATGCATGAGGGATCCCTCATTTGAATAGGAACAACAGTATATGTTGTGCAGTTGTACTGTAGTGCTCCGGGGGCCTCTGAATATGGCCCTGCCAGAGCGCCGGCATTATTCACACTTAGTACAGCATTCACCCAGTCAGTACCATGCCCCAACAATATGGGAGACAACGTTCTTAAACAAAATACTAAAATAACACTGGCAGTGGTTGACTTGAGCAGTTTTCAATGGTACTGATTTATGTTATTTGGTGTAGCATAGCCTTGTATAAAGCCTGGCAGAGAATACTGGCACTTCTTGGATAACTCGGACTGCTAGAACTTGATAGCGATCTTTTATTCCTCCACAATTCATACAGTGGTATTTTCATATAACATATTCTAACACTCAGTTCAGCATCTTATTGAACGCAATCAATGGCTAATATGCTCTTATAAAATGGATCAGGATTTTCGCCACAGTTACTTCTCTGTAACTGGACAAACCAGGTCACCTAACATGCCTATACAGATTTATAAACTCACAGTGCTGCATTTGCTAAGCCAGAAGTTTTAATACTAAGCCTTTTCATAAGTGCAGTAACACACTTCAGCCTGTGGCATGTATTGGGAGGTATAGAGACACTCCTTCAGTGTTTGATGAAGAAAACACGGCCTGTGGCCTTGTGCCTTACCACACAAAGGAGGCATGCCTGTATCTCCTGACAAATTCATGGCTTATGTGTTTTTGCCCGTTTATTTTCTCTTCTTCTCTTTTAAAACACTCATTCGAGGTGAGAAAAAAGTAATGTAACCCAAGCAAGCCTTGTATTGCATGTGAAAATGTCAGCTCAATAAATATAATTAAGTACCTGTTTTTTGTGTGTATCTTACGATGCCATACCAACTGGTGGTAAATTGCCCACATACTGTTAGCTATAATTGCTCCTGAGACAATTATGAAAATGGACATGATGTAATTGGTGGTGACACTCAAATCCCTTGAACCTTCTCCATGTGCTTTACTCACTAAACTAAGCAAAGCAAAGTACCTGCTGAATGCATGCTGGAAAAAATATATTAACTGAAGTTTGAAGTAAGTCTTAAAATAAATGGTGACGATCTAGAAAAATGAGAAGACATGGCCATAGAGATCGAACATATCTACCTCCTCAGCTGTGCCTCATTAAGGGTCACTCATTTTAGTTTGTTAAACATAGAAACTGACGGCAGAGAAGGCAGCTGGCCCATCCAGTCTACCCTTTTTGTTGCATTGCTTTACGCTGTAGGCCCTTCCTGGTCTATGGCACTGTCTCTTCCACCCCTTAGCTATCCCTTATGATTCCTTTGTGCTAATTGCTTATCCCAAGCTTTTTTTAATCTTAAAACTCCTTGGATATGCAGTGTAACCTAATGATTAGAGGGCAGAGTTGTAAGTCTGGAGACAAAGGTTTGAATCCCACTACAGCCACTGATTTAGTGTATGATTTTGAGCAGTTCGTTTTGCCTCTTTTCTCGCTGTGCTTTTTGAAATCTTTCTCAGCCTCATCTCCTTATCCTCCTTGTACTTGCGTGATGACTGTTGCAACTGTTAATGGTACATTAAGTGCAGTGTATATGAAAGACACTATATGAAACCAAATTCCTTTCCTCTCCTCTGCCCAAATAGTGTCTGTCCCAAATTAAAATGATAAAAGAAATACTAAATATTAAAAGAATGTATTAAAATATTAAACAAAGTTCATATTCATCTTGGATGCTCTATTAACAACAAGGTATAGTTAACATCTGGACATGAAAGCTTGTTCCTGCATGATTTGATGATGTGTCCCACACATATTCTCATTTCCTCGAATTTTAGAGCCAGCTTTCTACATTTTGTTTCCACTGGAGTCCTGTTTTACCCAGTTTTACAGATTGGATAACTGAAGCACTGAGAGGTTAAGTGACTAGCCTAGGTTCACACAGTGCATATGTGGCTCTGGTGGGATATGAACCTGGGTCTCCTGATTCCCAAGCCTATGCCCTGGCCACTAGATCACACAGACTCCAAATTTGTTAATAAGAGGTTGAGATATATTGTCCTGCTCATGCAGTTATCTCAGGACCAGTTTTCGGATCAAAGCAGAAGTTATCATAGCTCTTTAACTTATTTCTGCATGGTTTTCATTTGTTAAGCTTGTCCTGTAGTACAGACTACTGTTGTGCAGCTTCAAAACTGCAAAAAAGGCACCTCCGAATTACTTTATGCATCAGCGCTCCTAACTACCTTTCTCTATACTTGAAGAAAGACCGTCCTTTTCTGCTAAAAACATTCTATTCCATCATATCATGTTTGTTTTCTTTTGTATACTATTTTGATGTGTTAAAGAATGACGTCTACCATGCAAATGGTGGGAGCATGCCTCTGCCTTCTTTTGTTTCTTTTTTTGGGGGGGAGAAGGGGCCAACTCTACTCTAAAAACAGCAGTCAGATCAATAAGTGCGAAAGGAAGGGGATATGCAGAGACTAGAAGTTTTTAGGAATGGAGTGGGGGTTATCTGGCAAACTGAAGTATGCTGATCTTGCTGTTTCTGTTTTTTCCTTCCAGTCCAAAATGAAACTTGTTTGAGAATGTGTGTTAATGTGAGTTTGTGTGTGTATAAAAGAAATGTTGGTCTTTCTCTTGAAATCAGGATCAAAAGTAAAACTTCCCACTGTAAATCTCAGCAATACTTGAAATTAGGCTGAAAATTTGTTACTGAAACCCCCAGTTATACTTGAAATCAGGGTTAAAACTGCTTAATAAAACTTCGGTTACAGTTATACTTGAAATCAGGGTCAACATGTTCAATTGAAAAAGCCCAGACTGTACTTGAAATCATGGCTAAACCCCCAGTCACAACTGCTTGCTCACCTGATAAAGCACGTTAGAAATAGAAAAAAAAAATCCGTTGAAAACCACAACTATACTTGACATCAGGGTTGAAAGGTCCCAATTTAAACCCCAACTATAATAATGAGGGTCAAACTTTCCATTGAAAACCCTACCTATACGTGAAATTAGAGTCCAACATTCCCATTAAAAATAACGAGTGGCACAGAAATCTGTTAAAATTGCACTCATGGCTGCTGGCCTGCCCACACAGCGGTAGCACTACCACTTGTGGTGCTGATGACCTGAGGTTGGGAGTTACCTCGAGTCGAAGGAGGTCAGCTGGGGGAGGTGGATCGAGTGTCCCAAGGACTGCTCTCCTCCTCCAGGGAAGGGGGGAATCAGTAGCTGGTGTTAGCTTGGCCCCTTGCGGTGACTGGGGGTTGGCACAGTGACAAGTACAGTAGGGGGGCAGAGGTGGGGAATAACGCCCGGCATGCTGTCTTGTAAAACATCGCCCTTTCGCTGTTGGTGCCATTGCACATCCCTTCCTCTTGCACTATGGTTACAGGAAAATGGAAAATGGGAAGCATAAAGCAATTAATAAACAAAAAAAAGACACTCATGGCTGGTGTTTGCCAGAGAAACTTCCTCAACTAAGGAGTTTCCCATTCCTGAAATGTGCTACTGCTACTGTATGACACAGCTATTTTGGTTAATTAAAAGTGATCTTCCACATTGATGTTGTCAAAGAATCTCATACATATTTAGTGTCTAAAACCAGTTAACAGAGTCATCCATCAGTATTTATTGCTTGAAACTTGTAAATATGTATTGTTTGAAACCTGTAAACAGAGTAAATATTAAAAGCTACTTATTGCAGAACATGTGTGTTTCATGCAGTTCTTGTTCTTGCCATGCCATTCAACTGTAGACTGTGCTGGTTAAATGCTCGGGCCCATGATGTGCCCCTGCCCCTTGCTGCCCGTCTATTACCTCAGACGGCACTTCTCGGTTTCTCCACCCTTCCCTCTCCATACACCTGTGCCATTTGTTCACTCTGGTCAGTGGCAGGTGGCCCAGAGCCAGCAGTTATGAAACATATGCTCCCTTCCCTGATAACTTGTCAGGAAAGAAGTGGCAGTTTGGAGGGAGGTGCATGTGCCCATCTGGTACTCTGAGCTGCCAGGGGTCTGGCGTGTGTGTGCATGCATGTGCCAGGCAGGGAGCATGAAGCAGGAGTGGGGCAGATGGTTCCAGTCGGTGGTGCATGTAAAAGCTGCAGCAACACAGCAAAGGCAGGAAGCACCAGGATGGCAGGCAGATGAGCAGAGCCAGAGTGTGTACAGCAGCTGGAGGAGAAGACAGAGGAACCAGTGCTGGCGCAAGGCTGCAGAATGAGTACACATCACCCATAGGAGGGTTGGTGAGTAGAACAGTGGGGTCCACTTCAGGAGCTCAGAGTAGAGAGGTGAGGCAGGAATGTGTTGAGTATGGGGGCAGTGGCACAGCAGGTAATGGAAGGGGAAAAGTGAAACATCTGGTAGTGGGACAGTGACATAGCTGGTAAAGGAGGGCAGTAATACAGCTCACAATGAAGGGGCAGTGACACAGCTGGCAACGAGGAGCAGAGACACAGCTGGCAATGAAAGGCACAGTGAAACAGCTGGTAATGGAAGCAGTGACAGCTGGCAACAAGGGGGGTGGGCAGTGATACAGTTGGCAATGAGGATGAAACAGTGATCATTTACAGAGAGTAGGGTATAACACAGCTTGTCATGGGGGGTAGTGACAGCTGACAGTGAGGGGGCAGTTGCGCAGTTGGCAATGAGGGAGGTGGTAACCGCAGGCAATGAGAGGTAATGACACAGCCACTAATGTGGACACTGAAACAGCTGGTAATGGGACAGTGAGAGCTGGTGATGGGGAGAAGAGCACACCTTGTAATGGGCAGTGACAGCTGATGATAGTGGCAGTGACATAGCTGGTAGCGAGGACAGTGAAACAGCTGGCAACTGAAAAGGCAGTGACACAGCTAGAACCAGGGAGGCTGTGACAGAGCTGGTATTGAGGGTGGAGGAACACTGGCAATAGGGAATCTCAAGTAATGGCAACAGGTAAGGGGCAGTAACACAGCTGGCGATGGTAGGCTACAAGTGGCTTGTGACTGGCCTCCACCCCCACTGGCCTGGTACCCAATACTACTAAATATATATCCACTTCAGGCTGGTATTTTCACAGACACAGAACCAACTTCTTTTGGCAGTAGTTAATGTTGTTCTAGCCCAATACCTTATGCCAGTGTGAGCCAGTTTGTGCTAAAAGTAACATTTTAATTGAGTCTAAATAGTTTTTAGAAGGGATCGCACCTGGCTTAGCAGCCATCACCAGCAGATCCCTTCTAACTTCCTAGTATGCCTCTAGGGACCCTATTAGTAGAGCGGTGGCTTTCATTTCCCTCCCAGATTGCTTAAAGTTTTAAAAACCGACATTGAAAAAACACCCCAATGCTTGTATGGGATTCACCCCCGCACTTTCCCTGCTGATACGTCAAAAAACTCCAGAGCACGGGGGTGGAGCAGACATACTAGGAAGTTAGAAGGGATCTGCAGGCGGTGGCTACGTAGCCAGGTACGATCCCTTCTAAAACTATTTAGACTCAGTTAAAAATTTTACTTTTAGCACAAATCAGCTCACGCTGGCATAAGGTATTGGGCTATGAAGCCCAATACCTTACAGCAGAGACTTCCGTTAACACTTCTTGTACATTATCTCTTTTCTGCTCATGTCTGTGTTATAACATATTAAACTGTGCATTGCTTTTCTCCCAGGACCTTCTTCAAAATGGGTCCTGCTTTATGGCATTGATCTTTGTAAAGGAAATAAATGCAAACATTGGTTTTCGGACTGGACTGGCCAGCATTCCTGTATCCCAGGCTGGCCGGTCATAGAGCAAGGCTGTCATTGAGGACAGTTATTTGCCCCCTCTCCTGGCTGGAGGATAAGGTGCAGCTATGTCAGCTGTACTATTGGGATGGCATTACTGGCCCTTGTGACTCAAAGGCACTGTACAAAGCTTCTTACTGGAGCCCTATACTGTTAAGTTCTGACCATAGTTCATTGTATACAGTGAGGGGTTTACTGTATATAATGTTTTCAGACACTTTAATTATTGTGTGTGGTTTTTAGGGATGACAGGTCCTTCTGCCGCAGCTCTCCTCGACATGAGTTTTGGCAGACCTTTTTTTTTGTACAAAAATTACAATTTTCAAAATACATTATGGTATTATAATAAACACTGTATTGCATGCAATGGTTATAACACCATCAAAATTTTAGTTACTTTTCTGAACACATTGATGACATCCACCTAAAGCTTCACTCCAGACTGGGGTCTATAAAAACAAAGCCAGCATCTTGCTCTCCCTGCCCACTGGGAGCTTTTTACAATGATGATCCTTCCTATCTGTGACTATGGTGACATTGTCTGCAGCGCCTCTCCTATTTCACCCTTGCCAGACTAGAACCCTTTTTTTACTCTTTCCGCTGATTTGCCTTGCACTGCGGTGTTGGAATTATACTTTATTAGCATTGGGAGCTAGGGAGACCCATAATAACCCTGTCTTTAAATCAGGCCCTCCTGTCATTTTAAGCCAGTGGCAGTGATTTGTGAGCTACCAGGGCTCACTGTAGAGCTGGGGGGGTGAGCCTGGCTAGCCCCCCAGTAATTCCAACACTGAATGCCACCCTAGTACACACCACAGCTCTCTGTACTCCTCCCTCCCTCTCCCTTCCTTTGATTCCAGATCCATCACCAACTATGCCACCTTCACCATTTTGGTTTGCCTTTCTCCTTCTTTCTTCCCTCCTCCTTCTCCCCCACTTCCTCCTACCCCTCCCGAACACTGCTTCATTTGTCTTTCCCTTCCCTCAAAGAAACTTTGGTGGGTCAAGTTGCCTTCTCGTATTGTTTCTGTAAGCTCTGATCCTCTTTCCTGTCTATCTGCTCAGCCTCCTCCTTCTCCTCCCTCAGATCCATCCTTTGTGATTTTGCTACCCCCTCCTGCAACTGTTCCTGACTCCTTCCTTCCCTTGTGTTCCCTTCTTTCTGTGTTGTTTGTGTTCCTCTTTGTCCCCCTTCCCCAGGCTGTGAGCACTTTTCCTACTCCTCCTAGGCTAAACTGAGCCTAAATCAGTTAGTCATATCTGGTAATATTTTGCTTCTGAGCCTACCTTCTGCGCTGGCTTTGATAGCTCTTACACCTTAGCCTTCTGGTTGGTGATAATCTGCTACTGTCTGGCATTGTGCATAGTACTGTATAGCACTTTACCTTAATTTGCATTGCTATTTATCTTTTTCTGTTTTGTCCTATCTGCCTATAAATCGTGATTGTACACTGTTATGTATTTTTACTTTTATTTTATTTCTTTTATATTGAATTTTATTTTTTATTATTTATTTATTGAAATGTTTCACCAGGAAGGCACACTGAGTGACAAGTCGCTCATCTCCTAGTGTGACCTGGGGGGGAAGGGATACAATAGGAGTGAAACATTAAATATTCAAGTTACAAGATCAACATTAACATACATGTAACCCCTCTACAAATGGGGGTTCCCGAAAAGTCATCTTTAAGCTTTCCTAAATGCTCACTGTCAGGCTGGTGTCCTGCGTTTTAGCAGTTTAAATATATTGCCAGAGAGTGCCTATATAGCCTCTGTGTACTGTCTCTTTAAGAGCTGCCTGGATTGCAGTCATAATTAATCTGGGAGGGTGCTGAGTGTTTCTATGCTCGAGTCCCACCCAGGCTGCCAAATAATTGCTCCATTCTGCCATTGCTATTAGCGCAGAAGGAGCTCTTTTTAATTTTTAATTCAAATTTTATTGAATTTTTATTACATATCTTCAGTAAAAAATGGTGGATATTACAGACATGGTAGTAAAAATAACAAACACCTAAAAAGTCCCCCATCCTGTCTGCCCTCCACTACCTACCCCTCCCTTCCACCCACTTTGTGCCAATGTTGACAATGTACAGATGCTTCTTAGGGATACTTTAAGACTAATCAAACCTGGATAAGCTGGTTATTTGACATGCAAATACATTTACAATGAGTACAAGACATATAGAGTTTCCCATCTCTTCTTGTAAGTATTCAATATAGTATTGAGACTGGCCATCATTCTTTCTACACATCGATTAAAAAGCAGTTCCTGTAACCATTCTGAGTAGCTAGGTTGGAGAGAATCCTTCCAATGTTTTAAGACTATTTTTTAACTGACATGGCTATCATCATAATGTGATGGTTCCTAACCATAGAAGGAAAGATGGAAAAATCCCCTAGCAGACACACCTCAGGTGTAAAATAAGCCTGGAGGCCAAGCAGAGGATCCATTTTGGATTTGAAGAGTTCCCACAATGGAGATATTTTAGCACACTCCCAAAATATATGATATAGGGTACCCGGACTTTGTTGACATCTGTTGCATATTGGGCTTTCTGCTCTTCCCATTTTATGTAATTTATAGGGAGTGAGATACATGTCATTTAAAAATTGTATTTGCATTAAACGTAAGCGGTCTTGTGTAATGAGTCCATGACAGGAATCCCATATCTTAGGCCATTTGGAACTTAAATTGGAAAATAATGAGTTCCAATAATGAGAGGTGCCATCAAATTTCAGGAATACTAAAGGGAACAGCAGTGCGTAGAGGGGTAACACACCATGTGTGGGACAGAGGCAAGTGTTCTGCCTAAGGAAATCCATTCTGGTGGGTTATCCATGGTAGAGTCTCCCCCAAAATACATAATAAGCATGTGTCTCATTTGATAACTTTTAAATGCCCAAGTGTTAGCAAGACCAAATTTAGTTATAATTTCAGTAGTCGACAACCAGGCTTTAGTGGGATTTCGAAAATCCTGTGCCACACAGTCATATGGAAGCAGAATCCAGTGAGCAGGAATTGACTTCCCTCCTATTTTAAGATTTGGATTTAGAAAAATGGGTTGTGAAATATTCTGTGTGTTATCATATTTTAATGTGGAACACAGCTGTGAATGAATACAAATTGAGTGGCCTGTCGGGTTATGACAAAGGGGAGGGGGTAGGTCTTTGAGTTTTATATAAAATAGAGCTGCAGGGTTAATACCCGAAGTTTGAGTTAATTCTTTTTCAATTGTATGTCAAATCGGGGTGTAATCTGGCGCAGGGGGAAAGCCCACCGGAGATGCTTGCTAAGGTGACTCGCCCAGTAATATAGGTTGAAATTTGGGAGTTTAAGCCCTCCTAAGGATTTAGGGTGGCTAATTTATTGTATGCTCATCGCGGGGGGTTGTCTTTCCAGAGGAACTTCGAGATGTCATTATGTATAGTTTTAAACTATGCTTTTGGGAGCCAAATGTTAAGAAGATTCAGGGGTAAAATGCGTGGAGGAGATTCATCTTAATGATGTTCACTCTACCCCATAGAGTGAGGGAGGTCCTACCATTTTCAAATCTTGCATCACTGTTTTATTTAAATCATCCGTAGTTAGTCTCCGCATTTGAGAGGAACTGGAGGAGAGGTATATCCAAGATATTTAATGGATTTAGGAGCCATTTTAAACCCAGTTCAAGAGCATCTTGTTTATGTACTTTAGGGTTTGCAGGAAAATCAAAGATTTTCCGTGTTTAATTTGTAATTGAATAGGAGACTGTACTCCCTATTAGATTTAGTAGGGCCTGAATGGAAGGTTTTATATGTGTTATGTGGAGCAAAATATCATCTACATAGACTGCGATGTTGGTATCTAGTGAACCTAATTGAATGCCATGTATCCCGGGTAACTTTTATATGGAGACAATTAGGGGCTGTAAATATAGATTAAACAGGAGGGGGCATAGAGGGCAGCCCTGTCTGGTGCCTGCCTCTAAAGGGAAATTGGGGGAGAGGAATCCGTTGCAAAAGACTTGAGAAGAAGGGGTGGAGTACAGTGTTTGAATCCAGGAGATAAATTCTGGGGGGAAGTTAAATCTGTTATGGGTTCTGAATAGGAACTGCCAATCGACCCTGTCAAAAGCCTTTTCTGCATCCAGGGAAACCAACGCCATACCCTGAGGAGAGTCCCTGGATGTGGAAAAGATGTGAGACAGGTGACGAAGGTGATCTGCGGAAGATCTACCCCTCATAAAACCTACCTGATCTGGGCTAATGAGTGATGGTAGGACGGACTCTATTCTGAGGGCTAAAAGTTTAGCCAAGATTTTAAGATCAGTGTTCAGAAGGGATATGGGATGATAGTTGGGGATTTTTGTGGGATCTTTTCCTGGTGTTGGGAGGATGATAATCGTGGCTTTCAGCATTCTGTGGTCAGTATCTTCCTCATTAAGCATGCTGGAGTATACTGCCAGTAATGGGGGGGGGGCGCTAGCTGAGGGGCAAATTTTTTGTAAAAATGTGTGGAAAAGCCATCTGGACCTGGGGCCTTATCTAAGGAGAGATCCTTGGTGGTGTGAAGTATATCTGATTCTGTAAATGGTAGGATTAATTTTTCTTTCTGGTTGGGAGAAAGGGAGGGAAGGGGAAGGTTCTTTAAATAAGAGTCTACCATGTACTGGGGGGGCGATTGGGCATACACACATACAAAGAGGTATAGTACTTCTCAAATTCCTTATTAATGTCTGCCAATTGAGTCAGAGGAGGGTCGTCTGGGTTTTTTTGTATCGCTGTGATACATTTTGAGGCTTCTATCATTTTAAGTCGGAGGGCTAAGAGCTGTCCCGCCTTTTCCCCCTGTTCAGTATAAGTGGCTTTAGTTTTTAGTAGTGCCCATTCTGCTTTTTCCCTAAGGAGTTCAGAATATTTATTCTGTAATTTAATTAGGGTCTCTTTCTCAGAGTCCGGGGTATTTCCGGACATGGATTTTTCCTTTACCCTAATTTTATCTAATAGGTCTTTAGCTTCTAGGGTTTCTCTCCAATTTTTGATAGCAGATCATTTTATAAATTCACCTCTCAAAAGCATTTAAGAGCTCCCCACTCCATAGCAGGTGATTTTGTAGAACCCCAATTTATATCTATGAAGGACTTTAATGCAGAAAGTATGTTGTCCGTGATTTTCTGATGTTTCATTAATTGGTTATTGAGTATTAGTTCCCCAGTTAAGAGACAAAGAAAGGTGGCAGATCAGTATGGAATGATTGGACGCTATACCCAGTTCCAGCCTGCTATTCTTTAAATGTTGAATCAGGGATTTGGTCGTCCAGAAATAATCAAGGCGTGATGCAGAGCCATGGACTGTCGAGTGGAAGGTAAATTCTTTTGCAGTGGGGTGCAGGGTTCTCCAGTGATCACAGAGACCCAGGTGGTCTATTAGATCTCTGTAGGCTCTCTGTGCTGGAGAAAGTCCCCTTGTTCTAGATCTGGGTGATTTATCCATGATGGGATCAAAAGGAAGATTCCAGTCTCCCCCAATAATCATTGGGATATGAAGGAAGGGTGACAATATGGAAATTAATTCCATGAAAAAGTGTGGTGAATCAATGTTGGGGCCATAAATGCTACCCAGCAAAATTGTGGTAGAGTGGATCTTTCCAATAGTGAAAACATACCTACCCCCTTTGTCTCTGATACATTGTTCACATATAAATGGGAAGGTCCTGGACAAAAGGATAGGACTCCTTTGCTATTTCTCGACCCACTTGCTGTCGCCTCATGAGTCTTTCCTCAACTTGCAGGAGATGGATTTCTTGAAGAAATATTATTTCACAACGGAAGATGTTTAGAGGTTTTAAAAGACGCATATGTTTAAGTGGGTGTCTTGCACCCTTAACATTCCACATGCTAAACTGGAATGTCTGCATCATGGTTCCACATTAATTGTAGTGGAGTCTGTCTAAATTTATAATTTCTAGGAGATAACCAGCTAATCTGGAATATTAGGTATTTACTTTGGCACGCCTCCCAAAATTAAATGTAGTAAAGAAACATTTTCATAAAATCCCCTATTCTTTTATCCCTATTAATGTCTATTACTAACAACCCATTACCCACCCTCGATTAAACCTGAAACAAATGGAAACCTTGCACTGGAAATACACCAGGTGATAACATGGCATAGTAACAATAATGTAAACATAGGAACTACCCCCACTGCACCGGTCCATGACGGTCAGCTTACTGAGGACCAACCCTCTCCCACCCACCCGAGTAAGATTATAAAAGTTATTTGTTCACTCTACTTCACACTATCTTATGAAATGCAAAATATTTATATTAGACCATATCCAGACCTGTATTGAAAAGAAAGAAGAAAATAGAGTAATTAAGTCAACAATGACTAACTCCCTGATTCGTTCCAACTTTGAGGGTGAACTGATCTGGAAGGAAAATAAGAGCCTGGTCACATCCTTAACGTCGAAAAATGCCCTTCGTACAGGACTTAGCTGTACTTTATGACACCTGGGGGATACAACAAAGACAAGAAAAGAAAATGTCCCCAAGTTTGTGGAGTAGTTTATCAGAACTCTGGGGCCCCGCATGATCTAAAGCTGCCAGATTGAGAACTCTGAATAGTCCCTCTTGAAATTAAAGTTCTACTGAGGGAAACCGCTTCTAGGCAAAATGGCACAGAGCCGTGTAAGTCTGGTGATAATACATTACCCCTGGGGTGCAGAGCTGTGTCTCATAAGGGATGTGAGACTGTTTGTCCCTCGGTCCACAAATAAAACCAAACGGAATGAATTGGCCCAGTCCTTAAGTGTTATAGCTTCCTCTGACCTTAGACATCAGGCCAGAGGAAGATGTCAGTACAAGGATTCAATCTGGAAATGTAGAACCAAACCCAGTGTCCAAAAAAATAATACCCAAACAGAACCAGCTCGAATCACTTTAAATCAGTCTTTGAGTAAGAGAGCCCAAAGAGAGCTATTAAATGTAAGCGCTATTCTCCATAATAAAAACTTTTTTCCCCAACAGACTTGTATGTGGTAGTCTTCAGCAATCAGAGAATAAAGCGGGGCGTTTTTGTTTAAGATGAGATAATGCTTGATCAAGCTCTTCAAAGGAGGCTCACGAGTTGTCCAGGTAAACTTGAAGTTTGGCAGGGTATACCATTCAGAATATTATGCCGGCTGCTATGCATTTCGAGACAGTTGGGTGGAAAAGGGCACGGCATTGTCGTACTGAAGTTGGTAGGTCTTGTGTCATCCTGACTTTTTGACTTTCCACAAAACTTCCTGGATGTCTCTCATTTTTTGTAACACATGTTGTTTTTCGTGAAAGTTGAGAAATCGGCAGATTAATGACCTAGGTTGGGCAGTTGGGGAGGGCATTGGTCTGAGGGCCTGATGTGCTCACTCCAGGATATAGTTTGGCCCAAATGGAGAAGGCCCGACTATTTTATTTAGGAATTTCTGCGTGAACAGCAAAGAATCGGTTTCGTTATCAGCCACTCACCTGGTGGGGTCTTCTAGTGCTTCAGAAATCACTTTAACCTCTGATACCAGGGATAGAACTTCATCTCTGAAGGGTTGGAATTCCATGAGGAACCTTTCCAGGCTTATAGGGTTGATTCAGTATTGTTCGAAGTCGATGCAGGCGTTGATTGAGTGTGGCCCGTGATAGCAGGATTTGTCTTGGATTTTTTGGCCTGATTCTCCGGTGTTACAGGTGGAGTGTGTCTGGGCGCCACCTGGCGCATTTCCACCTCCATTTCGGTCCCAAGTTCAGCCTTGTAGGTATGGCAGAAGTAGACAGCAAACAATATTTTACTCGCTGATGAAGTATTCTAGTGAGAAAGTTGTTTTTTAAGTGCAGTAGTTGCTCGGGTGAGTGGAGCGATAGTAGAGTATATCTTACTCGGGCAGCTGCATCACGTGACTCTCGGAGAGGGAGCTCTGTTAGAAGATGTGCTTGTTTGCTGATCATTTATTAGAATAGTAATAATATTGCAGTTTGTCTGCCTGTCTTTTTGCAGCATGGACATTTCTGTGTATCTCCATCATCTTGGTCCTGGACTGCTGAAATGGGCCAATCTTACCTTTGGCGACTCTAAAATGGAGCCTGTCCCTAGGGGCTTTGTGGGAGCAAAATTCTGTGGGAATTGTAGTTTTGGGCTTTTGGCATCTAAATAAACCTGGAGGGGGAGCCCTTGTTGTAACTGACAGAGAAATCAGCCAACCAAACCTTTTGGATCCTAGGGAAAGTCCCAGGCTGCTTGCAGCTACTTTCAGTTTGAGTTGGGAAGTAAAAGAAGTAACAGCTCGAGTCAGTCGAGCAGTAATCCTGCATAGATTTGCACGGGAGAACTGTAAAAGAGCTGAATTTTGGCCTGCCTGCTGTCCCTGAAAGGGAAATTGAAATTTATTCGGACTGAATCCTTATTGTGAGGATGATTTAAGCCACAGAACTGTGACCAGGCTTTAACCTGAAGAAGACCGAAGATTTTCTGAATGCAATCGGCATGTCAGGATTTCCAGCCACCTTTGAACTGCCGGTTTGTGCAGAGACTCTGTAATTGCGACCGGATGGCAATCTGCCTGGTACAGTAGAATTGTAATGTGCAGTGTGCTGTTAGTGGGTCATGATTTGGTTCCCCACTGTGTGCTGAACTGAGTTCTGCTTGCTGGAGGCTGCATCCAGCTCCAATGGACTAAATCTGTTTGCATCTCTATTTGGCCTGGGCCTTGCCACACTGGCCCAGCCAGGCTACCCACTACACAGAAAGCCATCGACGAGAGACCTGCTTGAGGATTAGCTCCTGCTCAGCGCCTTGAACTTGAACAGGAATGGACTTCCAGTGATTCGTATGGGCCCTGCTTCTTCTGGCACTCCAGCTCCAACTCAACAACCTGCAGTCTTGATTTCATCCTGCCTGTGTCCTGTATTGGGTATTGTGAGTAAACAGCAGGTAGCTCCCTGCAACAACAGCTAAATCTAAAGTGTTGTCATCTGGTTGCTTTGTTGTCTTTTCCTTCATGAACTGAGCCCTCCCTCGGATTACAAATAGTGTGTGTTGTGCATGTTGCTTTCTTCCATCACAGGGCCCCAACCAGCTGCGCGCGGCCTACCCGGTAACAGTCCTGGCTATCCCCTTTTTCCTACCTGGGTACCCAGAGTGTGTGACTATGTAGGACTCTGAAGTACATGCATAACTGTCTGATTGATTTAGCCTTTAGCCAGTCAATCTGATTACACCCCTCCTTGTTCAAGTCCCCTGAATAAATCAGATCGAACTATTTTTGCATTTAACCTGACTGTGGTTCCAGTTTGTGCCAAGAGTACTGTACTGTACTGTTGCTATTTGCTGTGCATAAACTTGTTTTACAGGTGGTATCCAGGGTTGAGCTGAAGGAACCAGCCCTGATGGTAAGTGCAAACAGTGTGGGTAATTGCATGGTGAATAAGGGTCATTTTGAAAGAGATTATTGTATATTGTTCAGGCCACTAAAAGGGAAAGGGGGGTTACAGTGTCCTGGAGGGCTGTGCCCAGGTTAGCTTGACCACTAACAACCCCTGACCTCTCCCTGACCTCTGGGTGGAGGCACCCATTTCAGTACCCAGGCCCTTAACCTGCTACTAGCCAAGCAGGCAGGGGTAGTAGCCCTTGGGATAGTGCTGTCACACCTGAACAGCTGGTTCTGATCCCTGTATAATTTTTTGTTGTAAATATAAAAAAATTAATGTATGATGGACTGTGGCAAAAGAAATGCTGGCTGCTGAAACTGACTCTTCAACCCCACCCCCGGGATAAGTTCAAAGGACAGGACATTGTTAAACTGCAGATCTCTGGGTGCAGTTATCTTGTCAATTTGCTTTGATCCCAGGAAATAAAATTAGCCATTCAGAGACATCCTCAGGGAAATCCTTTGATCTGCACTAGATGTCCTGAGAAAAGGGACACTGGCCAGTGTTATGAATAACCCCCACAGGAAACCAGCTAATTTCATCAAAGAGACCTTTGATGTGTAGATGCCAAGGCCCAGACGATATTAAGGAATCAAATACACTTTTGCTTTGAATATACAGTGACTTGTATCAAAGAGACTTTTGATGTCTAGGGAAAAGCAGATCACAGACTGGTTTTGACCAGTTACATAGAGAGAAGATTTATTATGTCATCTCTTATTTTTTTAAATACCTTAGTAGGCCATCTTGGTGTTATAAAACATAGATTTTGTTACCCCAAGGAGGAGTTTGGTGACCTCAGCGAGAAGGCCGGCTCAGGACTGTTTTTAACATACTGAGAATACCTTGACAGACACACTTTCATATTTCTGACTGAAAGCGGAGGAACATCAAAGCGCTGAAAGATTAAGAAGTAAGGACCTTAGGCAAGACTAGTCTGAGTGTTATTATTTGTAGAAATCTGCACTTTTAAACCTGTTTGTTTTAAGACTATATGTGTTGGGATATTTTGTTCTGTAATTTTACTGTTTTCCTATTTTATCTATTTTAAAGTAAAGATGTATATTTTAAAACGGAAACTGCCTGGAGTGCCTTGACATTTCTTTTATTTAAGTGAAACTTTGAAGGTTATAGTTAACACTGTGTACTGAACTTATTGTTATACCAAACTGGGAAATGGATAGAGTTCTCTAAGGTCTTGCATAGAGTTCTAAGGGTTCATTTGTAGACCTGGTTAGGTGCCCATAGGCAAAGATATCTGGCCCCGAAGACAGAATTATCTGAGCCTGATAATTGGGTACACTAACAAGAGATTATCAGTTTGAGTCCCTCCAGAACTTGAGACTAAGGTGACTGAACCCACAAAACAGACAAGAGGGTTACCTTGTACTGTTCACTGTCCACAAATCATACACTCAGAGATTGGCACTTTGGGAGTAGAGGGCTGACCGGTTGAGCGAATTTGTGACAAGCGCCACCTAGGGGTTACATACAGTTGTGAGGCAGGTGTTACAAGCAGTGTTACAACAATGTTGCGCATAATAGGTAGAAAGACTAGACAATAGTATGTGCTGGGTTAATAAGTAAAGAAGTACTTACATGAAAGGAGAGGGGGAAGAGTCATGTTCATGTTGCATTCAAGTTACAAGATCAACATTTACATACAGTTGTAAGGCAGGTGTTACAAAAGTGTTAAAACAGTGTTGCGCATAATACGTAGAAAGAGTGGACAATAATAAGTGCCGGGTTAATAAGTAAACAAGTGCTTACATGAAAGAAAAGGGGGAAAAGGAGAGGAAAGGATGAGGCGGGTGGAGGGAGAAGAGCTGTGTCCTTGGAGACCCCATCAGGATGTGAGGAGCCTCGCAAGGGGGACTTGAGGGGACCAGAGAGAAGGGGATAGACAGTGTCCCAGAGAGACCCCTTCAGGATGTGGGGAAGCTTGCAAGGGGGCTATGGGGCTAGACAGAATGGGGGATAAAGTTGTGGAGATTTAATGAGGGAGGAGAAAGAGGAGGAGGTGTGACTTAAATGGTAGGAGGGGTATAGGACCTAATCCAAAGAGGACCCTTCAGGATGTGGGGTACCCTGTCAGAGGTTGGAAAGGTCAGTAGATAGGGATTAAGAGAGTGATAGGAGAGTGAGAGAGAGAATTGAACCCTTGAGGGGGAGAGAATTTGTACTTTTGGAGGGAATAGGGCCTAATCAAAACTCCATCAGGATGCATGGACCCATGAGGACCATTCGGGGTCCCTTGCATTCTGTGAGAGATCAAGGGAGCCAGTAAGGGGAAGTAGTTTGGGGGAACAGGGGGAGAGTTAGAAATGTGGGAGTTGTGGGTGCACGGTAAAATGAAGATGACGGTAGAGGGGTAGAGTTTATCCAAGGCTTAGAGGATGGAATTAGGGAGGGACATGGCAGGAGCAGCAAGGTGCAAGGTAATTATTGAGGGCAGAGCTGATGGAGTAGGTGGAGGATGAGTGCCGGATTTGAGGGAGGGGAGGGAATTCCAGATTTTTGGGAGGCGGTGAGAGTAGCCGGATTGGCCAGTTAGCGTGGATCTGCGAGGGACTACCAGTGTGCGGGAGTCGGTTGATCTATGGGAATGGGAGGATGGGGGGTTGTTATAAAGGAGGAGGTGAGGTAGGAAGGGAGCTCACCCAACCAGAGCTTGGAGGTAAATTTAGCACAGTGGGAGAGTCACCTGTTTGTAAGAGAGGGGAAGGATAGAACATGATAAAGATCATAGTGGTGGGTGCGAGGGAGGGCATCCAGGGCAAAACGTCACAAGGAGTTAAAGAGGGTGTCTAGTCTGGCCAGGGAGGACTTAGTGGCAGCACCATAGACTATGTCACAGTAGTCGAATATGGGCAGTATCATCTTCTGAACAAGTTCCCGCCTAGCCTAGGAGGGATGCAGCTACGGTTCCTGAACAGGGCACTAAGCTTGGGGCACAGTTTTTTCTGGATGGCGTCATTATGTCCAGAGAAGTTTAGGTGTTGGTCCAACCAAACACCTACGTACCTGAAGGAGGATGTGTCCTCAAGTAAAGCCCCATCAATGGTGTGGAAAGTGGGTAGGGAGGGAAGCCTAAGAGTCTCTGCCTAGTGCCAGAGGTCATGAAGACAGTCTTTTTGGCGTTGAGGAAAAGTTGATGGTTAGCAGACCAGAGCTGAACCTTGTCAAAGTCTTGCTGTAGGCTGGTTGTAACCTCAGTAGGACAGGAGCCAGAAGCATACAGGACTATATTTTTGGCGTACATATATATAGTGGAGGAAGGGGAGCAGATAGAGGGAAGGTCGTTGAGAAGATGGAGAATAGGAGGGCCCTAATACAGGCCCTGGGGACGCAGTGCTAATCAGGAGGGAGGGAAGTGGCTCCAAGATCTTCACTGATTGGGTTCTGCCAATAACGTAGGCCTTGAACCAGTTTGTGGTAGAGGGAGATAGGCCAGCTTCTGGAAGTGAGTCAAGGAGAAGGGAGTGAGAGATGGTGTCAAAGGCCTTGGCCAGGTCAATGAAAATGGCAGAGGTAATTTGGCCATTGTCCATCCCGGTTAGGATGGAATCTGTGAGCCGTAGGAGAGAGGTGGTGGCTGAGTGTTTTTTCCTGAAACCAGACTGGAAAGGGGTGAAAAAGGAGGTGTTAGATAGAAAAGAGGTGAGTTGGAAGAGGACAGTGTGTTCTTGAAGCTTGGCAAGGGTAGGGAGGAGAGAAATGGGGCGATAGTTGCCAGGCGATGAGGGGTCACCGCCTTTGGGTAGAGGGAGGACTACTGCATGTTTCCATGAAGAGGGAACCAAGGCAGTAGAGAATGAGATTTAGGATTATTGAGAGGGACGAGTTTTGGGTCAAGGCCATCAGGAGGCACCTTTAGAGGGGTTGATGATGCGTAGGCACTTGGGCATCATTTGAAGTTACAGTAGCAAAGAGAGGAGGTGGGAGGGTGGTGGAGGGCACACGGTAGAGGGCGGAAGGGTGATTGGTAGGAGGAGGGATTTCAGTAGCTCAGTGGCACAGGCAGTATAGTAGGAGTTAAATTTCACAGCTACGGCTGGTGGGTCGGACACTAGCGAGCTATTTACTTTAAGTATCGGAGGGTGGGTAAGATGAGGGGGTTAATAGGGCGTGAACCACCTTCCAGAACTTTGAAGGGGACGTTATGTTAGTGATGAAGGCAGATTTAAAATATTTGGACTTGTCTAGCCTTGTAGCCCTGGTGCAAGCATTTCAGAGCATGTGGTAGTTTGTGAGGTCACTAGGATGCTGGGTAGCTTAATGATGCTTCCAGGTTCGATCTCTAGCCCTGAGGCAGGCCAGAAGTTCAGGGGTTATCCAGGGTAGGTGGTTACCTCTGACTCTGGTTTGTTTGAGTGGGGCAAAGGCGTTCCAGTTCACAAGAAAGATTTCTTTGAAGTAGGCAAGGGCCTTATCAACTGAGGGGAAGGTGGTTGGTGGGGACCAGTCAGAAGTGGCAAGGTTACTCAGGAGATACTTAAGTTCAAGAGACTTATAAGAGCATAGTTGTATGGTTTTGTGTGGTGATTTAGTTCTGTGGACTTTCCTAACTATGAATGTTGGGTTATATAGTCACTGAGAGCATCGGGGAGGACGCCAGAGGTGATGACACAATGGGGGTGGGAGGTAAGGGCCCAGTCGAGTAGGGAGTGGTGTTGTGTCTTGTGGTTTGGGCATGTGGTTCGGAGATCAGTTGGGAGAGGTTTAGGGCTCTGATTTCGTTTTTAGTTTTGGTAGTTTTAGGTGACAACAATTTATATTGAAGTCGCCTAGGATGAATAATTTCCCAGAGTGAGCAAGGGAAGTGATGGAGGTTAGGAGGTCTAGCACGACCGAAGGATGGACATTGGGGCGGCAGTAAATAACAGCTACCAGGATTGGGAGTGGGAAGGGGAGGGTCACATGGATAGCTAGGGCATCATATCATAATGTTTGTGATGTCCTGAATTGATGCCTTTGCTTTTTGTCCACGTCGAATTGCTGTACTGTTCTGTATTTTTTCTTTGCACTGTGTTGTCCCGGGTCGGTCCTGAAAAAGGGGCTGCAGTTGTCTTAGTGGTCTTACCCGACTACCAAAATTCAGATAAATAAATTATTATTAGGACTTGCTCATCCTGTACTGTGTACTCCTCTTCCCAGATCCTTCCCAGGACACATCTGAAATGATCTTTAGAAGCTCAGTGTGTTCTTTCCTGGTGAAAACTTTTAAAATAAATTAAATTCATAAATTGCCATACTGTGCTGGTCTTGCACCTTCTTGATTTTCCAACGGCCAAATCTTTTGTCTCTGAAGAAGTGATTGCTCTTCAAGACAGTTCCAGCAAAACTTGGCTTTTTTTTTTTTTTGCCTAAAGTTGTATTCATCTTTTTTTATTCTTCTTGTTTTAGCTTCTCAGCAATTCCTACACTTTTAGTAGTAGTTTTTATTTCATTTTTTCTTTCTTGGTTTCCCAGTCAGTTTCAGGAACTGTGATTGTGCAGTTTCTCAAATACTTCACTAGCAATATAAAAATATATATATAATGTACCGTCGCTGAATATTTGGTACATAGTCTGGTTACTGAAAGTTGCTTCTAGCATACATAACTCATTACATTTTTGTGTTTTGGGGTGGTGACTGATAGTATGTCTTGAAGGACAAAAAATGTAACCGGTTGTGTGACCTACGGACGGTGGGTGCCAAAACCTAAGGGATACTCAGTGTTTTGATTGTCCCTAATCCTAACCCCGATACTTGTGATTTTTTTTGTAAAGATTTTGACTCAGAAAGTAGTAGGAGAAGGAAGGTAAAAATACATTTTTTTCTGTTCCTGCACACTCCCAGTTCTGCTGTGAAATTTGTATTAGTACGGCATACTTCCTATATTAGAAAATAATTGTTAAATAGCATTAGCAATAAATTCTCTAGGAAACTGGACAGAGATCTGCAAGTCAGAAGAGAAGGAATGACAATGCACCTTATGGAAAATGGATGCACCCCTCAAACCCCTCCACATACAGTACTAGGCATTCAAAAAGTTAAATGCATTCCTGAAATTGAGTCTACAGTCTGTAGAACAGAGACTGCTTATCTAGAAGGTCTTTATTCACTAAGGCCACTTATTGCTCATACATCTTTTTTATGGTTTCCTGTTGCTCTAAAGCATTAGTTTGGGATGAAAAGGGAGATAATGGGACTAAGATAATTTCATAGTAGAAAGATAAATGCCTTCTTGAGACATTATTTCTGCTCTATTGTGGTAAAAGATCTGAAACACCCCAGAATATATGTGCTGAACAGAACAATTGTGTTTAACTTTATTGAGTTACACCTTTATCAACCTTTGCTGTTTTGAAAATGCTACCCTTACCTTATAGTCGGTGGAGGCAAAAAAAGAGCACTTCAGCAAAGTGGTTAATTCTAACAAAGAACTATTTTTTACTGGTACTAAAAGGTCTTGTACAGTTTTTCCCCAGAAAATGTTGGAGAGGGGGAGCATTTTTCAAGCAATTTAAGTGTGATGCATTGCCTTACCTTCTCTGTTCTTTAAAGGAAACGTATAAGATTGTTTTTTGTACATGTGGTAATAAATATTAAACTCCCTTATCTCTGCGGCCTTGTTTGTTGCATGGTGACTTTGTTTTATTCAAATTGAATGTATTTTATTAACTGCAAGGTAAAACAGTTAACATCAACCAATACACTGCTGGTTACATCTGGCAGGATAATAGAATCAGACAGAAACAAGGAAAAACCTCTGTCACCGTATCGTTTGTTATCCTTAACTAGAAACTGAAACGGTTGTTCTGTGCCCTCACCCCCAACCTCCCCTGCAATAAGAAGGTAACAACATACATTTACCAGCATCCTACCACATCCATATACCAGCATGAGAAGGGATGGAACAAGGGGCCAACTAAACTGTCAACAAAGTATAAAGTGTTCCCAAATATTATTGTACCTAGACAGGTTATTGGACATACTTGCAATGGTACGCTCCGCTTGTAAAGCAAACATGATTTCTTTGTACCACTCCAGGTAATTTGCGGTACTTTGGTCTAGCCAATGCCAAAGGATAACCTTCTTAGTGCATGCTTTATTTAAGGCCATATGCCACCTCTTATTACCAATCAGTTTATCTGTATAATCCCCCACAATGCAAATATCTGGAAGGAATTTGTTAGACAGCCCCAGCAGGGAGTCCAACTGGGTTTGTATAGAAGTCCAAAAAGGTGTAACTTTTCACATAGCCATAAGATATGCAAGAGGGTACAGGCTCTACTCCCATCTGGAGCACAGATTAGTGGGAGCCAGCCTATTCTATGCAGTCTAACTGGAGTATAGTACATGTTGTGGATGATCTGAAACTGCACAGTACTGATCCCATTTGATAAAAGTGTATAGGTGCTTCCAGATAGATGTCCAGTTCCTAGCCAGGCCTGAAGGTGGTAGAGCCTGGTCCCACCAATAATACCGGGGACCTTCGGACTGTGACTGCAGTGAACAATATAAATATGAGATTACATGGGATTCAGGGGCTGAGGTGAGTAGTGGGAAGACGGTATCCTTAAACTGACTGTGCCAGGGTCCATTACCAAAATGGCTTACCAACATATGGGAGATTTGGATATATTTGAAAACCGAACTGGTAGGCCATCCATGCTGTGTACTTGCTTCCTGAAAAGATAACAGTTTTTGATGTGCTACCAAATCCTGAACCAGGTCCATCCCCATGTTAGGCCAGAACTTTTGTTTGGAGAGCATCCTCCAAGATATCAAAAAATTTGGGTTTCTGAAAAGTGTTTGGGAAATATCTAGAGTTGGGCTAGTCCTGAGATAAGAGTTAAGCTGTACCTGAATCTGAAGGGAGGCCCCCAAGGGGGTCTGCTGCAGTTGCTTCAGCAGCTTCCTCTTAGTAAGAAAGGAGAGAGAGCGTATATCTACACCATGAGCCAAACACAGGGACCGTTCGATCTCGACTCAGAGGAGGGTATATATTTATTTTATTTTTATTTATTTGTATTTTGGATGACACCTTATATGTATATGCTAGCGAGGTTACTTTCGGATGATCTCAACCAGTAAGAAAGTTTAATCAAGTGAGATGCCAAGTAGTACAAAAAAAATTGGGCGCCTGAAGACCCACATCAGGTTTCTGATGCATTAACTTAATCCAGGTCCATCTGGCCTGTTTCCCTTGCCAGAGAAAAGAGGTGAGAATCCTATGTATATTAGCAAACCATGATTTTGGAAGGGCCCCATTGTGCATTTGCATGGGATACAGAAGTCACGGCAGGACATTCATTTTAATTATGCCCAGTCTGCCCCACGTAGAGAGAGGTAGTAAAGACCAGCGGTCAAGGTCCGTTTTGAGATGGGCTAAAATGGAGTCTAAGTTGTATTGTTGCATCTTGCGAGAGGAGGTACTGGGGTAATAATAATAATAATAACTTTATTTTTAAAGCGCTTTTCAAAATTTCAAAGCGCTTTACATGTCGAAAAGCACAATATAAAATATCACATAAAACATATAAATACAATAAATACATAACAACATCACATATTAAAAACCTACAATAAAACCATCCATACTATCCAAAGAATAATAGTAATACTCAAATATCAATTAATCATCCAAGAAGGCGCTCCGACACAGGTAGGTTTTCAAATTTTTCTTAAATACCTCCAAGGAGGTGTACTCCCTTAACTGGCGAGGTAGAGAATTCCAAAGAGTGGGAGCTACTTAAGAAAAAGCTCTACTACCAGATGATTTTAAACTCACTCTTGGAATCTATAACAACCCCTTGTCAGCCGAGAGTAGCGATTGGCCAGGGCAGTAAAGCACTAAAAGTTCTTTCACATAGGTCGGACCCTGATCGTGAAGGGCTTTAAAAGTCAATAAAATTACTTTAAAGGTGATCTGCCACCGTATAGGAAGCCAGTGCATTTTGCGCAGTACCGGGGTGATATGACTGGATCTCCTTGTCCCAGTCAACACCCTGGCTGCAGCGTTCTGCACCAGCTGAAGGCGACGGATTTCAACCCCAGAAAGCCCAAAGTAAAGGCCGTTGCAGTAGTCCAGCTGTGAGGACACAAAGGCGTGGACCAACGTTGGCAAAGAGTCAGATGGAACAAGGTGATGCACCCTGGCAATGTTCCTAAGATGATAAAAGGAAGTCCTGACAACAGCGGACACTTGAGATTGAAAGGTCAGCCTGTCATCTAGGACAATCCCTAGGTTGCGCACCCGTTCAGAGGTCGGAAGTGACACGCCGTCAAGGAAAATTCCAGAGGGTGAGCCATCATTCGGCCTCATTATTTGACCATCAGGATCCACCACCAATACCTCTGTCTTCTCTGAGTTCAACTTCAACCAACTAGAATCCATCCATCTTCAGATTTCTTCCAGACAGTTATTAAACACCGAGAGAGCTCCATCCTGGTCAGGCGCAAAAGACAGGTATAGCTGGGTGTCATCTGCGTAGCAGTGAAACCTCAGCCCGTACTGTCTTATAATGTCTCCCCAGGGTAGCATATACACTGCGGTCAACATGGGTGACAGCACTGAAACCTTGAGGCAACCCACACAACAAAGAAGTTGAAGTGAGGAATGAACCCCTCGACACAACTCTCTGTGATCTCTCGGTAAGGAATGAAGTGAACCATTTTAAAACAGTTCCTACATTCCACATATTTGTCCTCAGGCGTCCTAACAACACCAGGTGATCCACAGTGTCAAAGGCTGACGAGAGATCAAGAAGAACTAGAACAGAGCATCTCTTCTGATCCCTCGCCCTCAGAAGATCATTAAGCACCCGAACCAGCGCAGTCTCGGTGCTGTGTCTTTTACGAAAACCAGACTGGAAGGATTCGTAGATATTATGGATGGGTAAATTCCAAGATACTTCAGCTTGTCTCTCCTCCATATGAGACCAAAATGATTTGTAACTGCTTTGAACGTGGCATTATTCAGAGGCGTTATCTCAGTTTTACTAAGATTTAACTTGTAATTGGAGATTTCTCCAAATTGAGAGATAATCTGAAGGGCTGTTGAAAGGTATGTCGATGGATGGGAAACATGCAGTAAAATATCAACTGCATGTGCAGACAACTTGCATTCTGTGCCTCAACAGAGATTCCTGAGATGTTGGGGAAGGAGTTAAGTTTACGGATAAGGGTTCCAGAAATAAATTAAAAGATAAGGGAGAGAGGCATCCTGCCTAGTACCCTAAAAGAGCAGGAATGGTGTTGATAGTACCTCACTGCATAGTACCCAAACCGAAGAGGAGGAGTATAAGACTTTAATCCACTGTATGAATTCTAGGGGAATATGATATTTGGGAAGCAGGCAAACAGGTACTCCCATGAAGCTATATCAAAGGCCTTCTTGGCATCCAGGGAGACCAAAGCTGCTGCAGTAGTGGGGTCCCGGGCACCGAGAAGAGGTAGGACAGCTTTCTGAGGTGGTCAGCAGACAATCTACCCTTAACAAACCCCACTTGCTCTCTACTTATCAGTGCCTCCCACACCCTATTTAATCTTCCGGCTAGGACCTTAGCCAACATTTTTAGATCTACATTAATAAGAGATATGGGCCTGTAGTTGGAGACCTTCATGGGGGCTTTCCCAGATTTTGGTAGGACTACTATAGTGGCTGCTGTCATAGACACGTCAGAAAGTCCTTCCTTAAAAACGTAGTTGTAAGTGTCCATAAGAATGGGGGCTAACTGAGTCTCGAAGGCCTTGTAAAAACTGGTGGTAAAGCCATCCAGCCTAGGGGATTTATCCGAAGCTAGGGATTCTATGGCCTGAGAAATTTCCACCAGGGTTAGTGGGGCCTTCAAACAATCAGTCTGGGAGCCTGTCAGTTTCGGGAGGGAAACACCTTGGAGGAAGGATTCCAAGTGGGATACACTAGATGGAAGGGAAGGAGAAGAGTATAGCTGCTGTTACAAATTCTTAAAGGCCTCCATAATGTCCCTGGGTGAGGAGCTGGTCTGAGTCGAACTGGAGTGAGGGAACAATTCTATCCATTTCCTGGGAGCGAAGGCGGAGGGCAAGTAATTTGCCCACTCTCTTCCCCCTGATCAAAGTAACGGATCTTAGAGCGTATGATGAGATGTTCTGCCTTCTCTCCCATCAAATGGTTGTATCGAGACCTAAGAGATTCCAACCGTTCCCACTCTGCTAACGGAGACGTGAGAGATATATTCTGATCGGCCGTTTGTGTGCAGGAAAGGATATTCGAGAAGGCAGCTGACATCTGTTTCTCACGCTTAGTAGCTAAGTGAATAATCTCACCCCGGAGTACACACTTTAAGCAGCCCCAGAGGACGCCTAATTTGGGCATGGAGGAGAATTCAGTTCTATATAGCTAGCAATCAGATTCACCACTTGTTGTGAGGACTTCTCTGATTTGAGCAACTGATTATTAAAGTGCCAAACCTTATCCCTGTTTATTGTGGGGAGAAAATTAAGTTGGAGAAGGGCCGGGTGGTGGTCTGAAATAACCTTTGCGGAGTAATGGCAAAGATCAATTCCAGAGAGGTAATTGACCCCCACCAAAAAGTAATCTATTCTGGAAAAGGAGTGGTGTGGTGGTGAATAAAAGGAGTATTCCTTGCGATCCGGGTTCAGTGTCCTCCATCCTTCAGCCCCAAGGAGTGCAGGAAGTCCCGAATGGCCTTCTGCCCCGGTGTCATAATCAGCAAGGTTTGACCCGATCTATCCTACTCATTATTTAATACCATGTTCCAGTCACCTCCAAGAATAATAGGAAGGGAAGAAAGGGAGGCTAAGTGTGACATCAAGGTAGTGAAAAATGAAGGGTCATCGTTATTGGGACCATATATAGACCACTAAACAGTCTCTGAGTGCCCTAACAGTGCATGCAAGATGACATAATGCCCTTGGGGGTCCGTAATTTCTTGGAGAAGATGGAAGGGTACTTTTTAGAAATCATGATAGCCACCCCTTTTACGGGTATCTAAGCCCCCCCAGACACCTGATCCACCCATGTGTGTTTTAACAGAGAAACCTGAGAAGACGGAAGATGGGTTTCTTGAAGAAAAGCTATATCGAGTGCAATTTTGCAGGTGCAGTAGAATTTTGATCTCTTAATAGGAGATTGAGCGCCTAATATTCCATGTACAAAGGTAAAATACAGCCATAATATTCACTTGCGTGGATATGCAGATCTGTCTTAGCCCCATTGTTTCCTGGCTGGAAAATGAACTGCATAAGGACTTCTACATGCTCCCTTCTGTGGTGACCTACCCCTCCCCATTTCCAAAATCAAACTACTAATGAGAAGCATAACAAAAAACATAATCCCATAGCCCTCCCTATATAAGTATTGAAATAGAGCAGTAGGAGAACCCCAACCCCCCCCCCACCTCCTGTGGTAGCCAATTACATAAAATATAGACACTATGCCACCTAAAAGATAAGCCAAGAAAAAAGTTATCAGCAGATGGTCCACTATATAAAGATAACCCTGTAAATTGCTTAATCCCTTAAAGTCTGCAGAGGAACCCCCAATCCATCTCGTGTGCGCTCAAGCTTTGGAGCAGTTTCATTCATTCCTCCTCCCCACTCCATCTCTAATATATTAGCAAAAGAAACAACTACCATTGCTAATATCATCTCATTATCCATTCAACTGCCAGTCTCTTATATGCTACGGAATTGAACTCAGTAAGCCTGCCAACAAAAAAAAATTAAAATAAAACTTAAAATAAAATATTGATTAGAGGTCAGTCAGTGCTGAGGGCAATCGCAATGGTCCCTGAAAAATCTGAGCATGCGAAGATAAAAAATCTCCTGTAAGACAAGGAAAAGCAAAAAGTTCACACCCAGCAGATTAAACAGTCCCCTTGCTGTTTATCTTTGTGGAACATTTATTCTTCTGTAGTCCATGTCTGGTGCAGTAGAACAAGACCAAAGGAGAAAATTAAGCAACATTCCTTCTGAGGAATGACAGTCGGAGAGCCGAACAGCTGATTATGCACCTTCACGGTGCTGAATATCCACACATTCAAGAGGAAGGTTCGCAGGTTCGTGAAGCACTGTCGCACAGTCTTGCAGGTTTACAGACAAACTGGAGCGTTAACGCCCTTTAGCGGTCAGTCTCAGCGGTCTTGAAATAATTTTGGCAGCAAGGCCTTCAGAGCAGATGCAGCCTGTTCGGCAGACTCATAGTTTACCCAGGAGCCATGATGCAGAACAGAGAATCTGGCAATGTAGGTAACTTTAAAATGAATACTTGCAGCAATTAGTTTGTTTACAGGCGGGTGGTAAACAGCTCATTTTTTCCTCGTAATAGCGGGTAGGTCCTGGGCCAGACGTATTTTGTTGTTTTCCCACAGAATCTCCTTTAATTCTCTGACTTTACTTAAGACATGTTGTTTGTCCAAGTAATTTAACAGCTTTAAGATAAAAGGTCTCGGCGGTGCTCCGTTCACCGGCTTTGGTTTAAGTGACCGGTGAGCATGTTCGACTATGTATGCAGGGTTGTTCGGGGAAGGGCCTGCAATTCTTGCCAGGAGTTTCTGAGCAAAAAGGATCAGGGAGGCTCCCTCTTCTCCCTCTGGAAGGCTGAAGACAACAATATTATTCCGACGACTTCGGTCTTCCAGATCCTCCAATTTGATCTCCATTTTGTTGATCTTTTGCCTGTGGTATGTGAGCTCCGGTTCAGTTTTGCTGCACCAACTTTCCAGCAATGAGGTGCGGGCTGCAACGTAGTTTATTGCATTTGTGGCTTTGCCCAAGTCTGATCGGAGAGATTTCAGGTCAGCTACCAAACCCTGTAAAGCCGATTTGAAGGGGGCAAAGCAAACTCCTCCAAGAATTTTTGTTCTGTTAAGAGTCCTGATGCTGATGTGGAGGTAGAGACCTTCCAGGAAGATTGTGCCTGGCCTTTGGCATGCTTCGGTGTCATCTCAGTGGTCTGTGGAGGCGTATGGTGTTGAGGTGCCTGCTGCATCTCTGTCTCCATAGTTTGTTATATATTGAGCTTCTTTTCTGCCCCAAATCAAGCGATCTTGACTGCTGAATGTTCAGATAGGTGACAAACCACTCTGGGGAGGAAAATTAAAAGCAGATGTAGTTGTTTTAATTTAAAAATTGTCAGGGGGAACGGGAGCTGGGTCCTGGAGCTGCTATCCAGAGCATCACGTGACTCCACTTGGGGGCTTTGTTTTATGCTAAAAAGTAGTCTACCATTTAAATCAATAAATGACAATGTCCTGTAAGTCTTTTATATTTTTCTCTGCATCTCTTTCCTCTAATTTCCTTAGTACCTTTCCTGTCTGTATTCCACCAAATGCTGTAACTATAGCTGAGGACCAGGGTTTCCCCTTTGAAAATCTAGGGTGTTATAAAAGCAAATGCTTTAGTTGAAACGCTGTTAAAGCTTTTCACCAAAGCAGAGTATTTGTAGCTCAGTTTACAAATGCTAGTTTTATGATCTGGATAATAAGTACATCACAATTTGGGCTGAGACTACACAGTTTTTCACTTGTGAGTGAAACTATATCTGATCTGATAGGTGAACTTGGGTCTTAAGGTGTGAAATGATAATATAGAAACGTAGACAGTAATGTCAGAAAAAGGTGTCACAACACATCTAGTCTGCCAACCCTACCTGTGGTATGTTTTGAGTACCTCAGCAGTTACTCTCTTCCCTTTCCCTCATGCCTTCCTCCCCACTCACCTTTACCAGCATCTTACCAGCCTCTGGGATATGGGGATTTTTTTTTTGCAGGAACTGGCAGACTTCATGGCCAGCCAGGTACTGGGGGACTTTTATGCCTGGGTCATCAATGAAACTTCATCCATTGGACAGCAACTGCTCCAGTTGATGACCTTGTTGGGCTTAACACAGGCACTTCCCTCTGCCATGTATCAGCTTGGCCACACCTTGAACCTGTTCTTGTCATTGGGTCTTGACATCTGTGCGGCCAAGGTTGATCCAGTTGCTTGATCAGATGACTGTGCCATATTGTTACAATGTGGGGTCCCCTGTATAAATACCCCATCTGTGGATGTAATTCGGTACCATCTGAAAAATAATTTGGAGTGTCGCAAACTGCAGGAGGTACTGGACACATCAGGCATGATGACAGCTTGTTCTCAAGGGAGCGAGAAAGCCACAAAACACTATAACAGGTTCTCACCGCTTCCTTGGTCTCTCTAGCACCTCACCTTGTCCATCCCCTGACATCTCTCTGCAGCTTACCATTGTAATGTGATTAGCTGAGGTGTTTAAAGACCAAGAGACAGAAGTTGGAGCGTTCTTAGTGGAAATCCAATTCTGTGGAGGACAAATTGATGCTGAAGACTCACTACGGTGAGTATCAGTGGGCAGTCTCCTCAAAAAAAAGACAGTTTGTGTCAAGGACAACTGGTGCCAGGAAACATTGGCCTGCTGAGCTCTTCCACACTGTGGACAGACTGATTAACTGCCCCCAATGAAAAATAAGAGTAGTTCAGTAGATTCTTTCTGGACAAGGTGTCCTCTCTTCAAACTGGTATTTCCTCCAGTGGTCTGTCATGGACCAGTGCCAGCCAACCAAGAGGGACATGTCAATTTGCCAGCATGGGCTGAGTTCCAGACAGTTGTTGGGAGGACATGCTCCAGGTGATCTTTCATCTGCGTCACAGTTGTTATATGTTGGACCCCAGGCATATCTGGCTGCTGATTGACTGCCTGGAATACCTGGGGCCAGTTTTCATTGAGATTGTCAGGTGTTCCTGACATTGGGTATTTTCCACAGCTCGGAAAGGTGGTGGTTAAGCCCCTCCTGAAAAGCCATATTGAGACACTGACAATCTGATTAATTACAGACTGGTCTGGAAACTTTCCTTTTTAGGGAAGGTGATCTAGAAGGTGGTAACAGCTTGAGTCTTATTTGGAAGTACCTGACATCTACAAGCCTCTCCAGTCGGATTTCAGGCCCTTTCACTGCATTGAGATGCTCTCTCATCAGGGCGTCACATGATCTTCTCACGGTGAAGGATCAAGGACTATGTTCCATCATGGTCTTCTTGGATCTCTCATCAGCATTTGACACTGTTGGCCATGGGGTGCTGTTGGGTCACCTGAGGAACCAAGGGGGACTCTCCTGCACTGTCTTGCGCTGGTTTGAGTCCTGCATTACTGATGGAATGCAACAGATTGCGCTAGTTAATTCCATCTCTAGAGCAGCTGCACTTACCTGTGGTGTTCCTTAAGGTTCAGTCCTTGCTCCCATGTTATCTGCCATGTACATGTTGCCTTTGGGCTAGATCATCAGATGGTATGGTGCCGAGTTTCACTGCTATGCTTTTGGACATCTTTTTTAAATCTCCTAACCCCCAGTTTCATAGGGATCCCCCTTTTGTCCATGTTCACACTCATTGTAAACAGTTCCCTGTTGCCTGCTCTGTTAACTCCATGAAGAAAATCACAAGTCTTTATCGTGTCACCTCTCTTCCTCCTGTCCTCCATTGTGTGCATGTTGAGGTTCTCAAGATTTTCCTCACAGGGCTGCCTTGCTCTCCCTGAATCATCTTGGTGACCCTCCTCTGCGCTGCCTCTACCCTGTCCTTACTCAAGTGCACAGTACAGAAGGATGTGGCTTCATCAGGAATCTCTTCAGGGGTGGAATCACCTCCCTTATTCTGCTGCTGTTGCCCCTCGTGTTGTACACTCCAGAATTGTGTTTTCCCTCCCCACTGCTCTATTACACTGTGCTGATTGAATCAGGTTGTCTGTAATTATCACCCCAAGGTTCCACTTCTCAGTTATCACCTGCAGTTCCACATCCTTCATCCTATACTCTGTTCTCGAGTTCCTGTCCCCAGTGTGCATTGCATTACATTTGTTTGCTTTAAATTACATCTGCTAAACTTTGGACCATTTTTCTGGCTGCCACAGATCCTCACTCATTGCCCTTGCACCCTCCTCATTGTTCACTTTGTTGCATATTTTCATGTCATTTGCAAAGAGGTAGATCTTTCCCTGAATTCCCGCCTCAGAGTTGCATATAATGACATCAATAAGGACTGGACCTAGTGGAGAACCCCACTTGCAATTTTTCTAACCTCTGAGAATTCCCCATTTAAGACCACCCTCTGCGTCCTTCCTTCCTGCTATTTTCCTACCCACCCTATCATTCTGTCCCCCCACGTCCCTCAATTATTTCACAAGCTGTTGGGCTGAGTCAAAGGCCATGTTAAAGTCCAGGTGCAACATATCCACATCTTGGCCTTCATTAGTTCCTTTAGTGATCCAGTTGAAAATATGTATCAGATTTGTCTGATAAGGCCTCTACTGGTGAACCCATGCTGCCTTTTGTTCTGGAATCCATTTGCCTCCAGAAAATCCGCTAGTCTTTCCTTTATAATGGTCACCAGCATCTTATGATCATTGGACATCATTCTTACCAGCCTTTATTTATTTATTGTTTTTTAAACTCCGCTATATTGCAAGCAAAAATGCCAGATTAGTACAGAACTTCATTTATTTTGGTGGGTCAGAGGGACAATCTCAACCCCACCCACTGATTACAATGCTGGTGTCGGTTCACAGTACATTCAGTATATAACAGGTCATTAGCAAAACTGTGTCTTCTGGTTACATAGAATTAATGATGTATGCCGTGATTGCTTGCAGTTTGGCTTAACAGATAACGGGATGTAAAACGCTGTAAATGGGCCCAACATTGGCAACATCTAAGTATTTGACTGGGTCTTAGTACTCACAGATTATGTCTCTTATTCCTGAGGTAGATATAAAGGTGCACTTTGGGAGGTGGGTCTCTGGGCAGGGTTTCCCAAGCACCTAGATGGGTCAGCGCCTGCCGCCTTCCATATCTCGTACTACCCATTTTCTTCCCCTTCTCTTTGCCCTTCAGTGGTATAAGTTTCCCACCTTGACCACAGCTCAGTGTGCTTTTCTATCACTAATCTTAAGGATGCTGTTATTCCTTCCATTTGACTAATTGCGTTTACTCTGTCTTTCCAGGCACCTATCGTGGTGTCTTATTTTTGCAACCAGTTGGACGTTCTGCCTTTTGTGACTGTTGCACATAGTATTCTCAGTAAGGTCTGTTGTCTGAGGTTCCTTACCTCAAGAGATTCTAGTTCCCAGTATCAGATTTTTGAATTTAAAGGGGGTGGCCTCCCCCCACCCCAAGCTCTTTAAGCACTGCATGAACCTCCCTCCAGTATGGTTGGACATTTGGGCAGTCTCAGAAAATGTGGAATTGTGTTCTGATGGCTCCACAGTCCCGCCAACATAGGTTGGAGGTCCCTGTTTCTAAATACTGTGTGATGTTAGGGGTGTGGAGGAACATCTAGACACACTTCCAGCAGAACTCCCTCCAGGTGGGAGACACCATCACCTTCCACCCCTTCCCCCAGACCCACTTCCATTCTTCATCTGTAAGGGTTTCCCCGACTCCTTTTCCCACTGGGAGCATATGGGTTTATGTTCTGGATGTTCAGTGTTCATTTCCCCCAGTTGCATGACCACCCAAAACAGAAAGTCCTCAAGTGGTGTGAGTGATCTGTCTGTCTGAGGAAGTTATTGGAGGTAAGACAGTGCCTCACCAGGAGGTATCTGTAGATGTGCTGCTGTGACAGGCCATATGTTTCTTGCAGTTCCCTGACAGGGATAATCATTTCATTTTACACTAATGCTGCATATCGAGTCAGCGTGTTTCTCTTCTATCTTAAGTACCCTGGGTCTGTTCTTGGAAGGAGGAAGTGTGGATCTCCTATGATTGTGGTAGGGGGACCCACTTCATTGGGGGTGTAAGTTAAGGATCTCTCTGTAACCAGCATTCTCAGAGTATGCTCCAGCTGTTGGTGAGTTTTGCCCAGATTTTCAGAGATAAGGGTGCGTGAGGAAGTGCAAACAAGGGAATTGGAGGAGAGCAGGCTGCCTCTGTGTCTGAGCATGCTGGGTTGCTTTTTTGTTTGATCCATGAGACCACTGGAGCTTATTTGGGCTGTTATATAACAAAGCCTAAGGTCTGGCAGGTCTAGACTCCCTATCCCTGGGGAGGGTTATCAATTTCTTGCTGACTCAAAGTCTGCCCCTTTTTCAGATGAAGTTTAGTGTAAACTTTTGTATGAGGTTCTAGTAGTGTTCTCGGACCCTGATTAGTATTGCCTGGAAGAGAAGTAAGAGCCACAGAAGGATGTCCATTTTTATATGGATGCTACCCTACCAGTCAGGACAGCATAAGCAGGTTCCAGAATGCTATATCCACTTTGATTTCCCCTAGAAGCTTTTCATAATTTAGGTCAAATAGGGAAGTCAGGTTGGGTGAGACCCTGACACCCAGGTATGGACTGTGTTGTTTGTGGCCCATTTCAATGAGAAGGACTCTCTAAACATTTTGGGGCAGGTACCACCTATTTTAGTGGCTTCAGATTAGTCCAGATTAATCTTATAGGCAGAGACTTCTCCATAGAGATGCAGTTCCTCGAGGAGTGCAGGGATGGAGGTCTCTAGGGATCTGACAAACAATAGAAGTCATCTGTATAAAGCAAACTTTTGTGTGACCTATTGTCTGCCCTTATTCCCTCTATATGCAGATTCCCATGATCCGCTATTGCCAGGGGTTTGATACACGTGGTGAACAGCAGGCGGCACAGGGGGCACCCTTGTCGAGTACCTCTAGTTAGGTAGAAGCAGTCAGATTGATTCACATTAATTTTCACTACGGCCTGTGGGGTTGCTTATAAAGTTTGGACAATGAGTTGGATTACTTCGCCCACCCCCATTTCCACTAGGGTTCTGTGTAGGAATCTCCAGTCCACCCAGCCGAATGCCTTTTCTACGTCCATAAATATCGTAAGGGTTAAGTTCAGGGAACTGACACTCCCAAGAGATCATATTCAAAAGTTGCCTTACATTATCATGGCTTAGTCTTCCATTTATAAAACCTGTTTGATCCGGGTGGACTACTGATCCTACACAGCCCTGGAGCCGATTAACAAGGGCAAATGTGAATATCTTTAGATCAAAACTTGAAAGGGAGATAGGCTAGTACAGTCCACACATAGTGGGGTCCTTGGGCATACTGCCAAGTTTGGGGGAAGGGCTCCTTCTGCATGGTCACAAACAATCTATGGAGGTGTGGCAGAAGTTTTTCCCTGAATGTTTTTTAAAATTCCGTGACAAACCCATTTGGCCCAGGGGACTTCCCTGCTTGGAGAAACACTAGTCACGGCACCCACCCATTGAGCTGTTTTCTTCTCCTTGACCCAGGAGGGTCAGTTGTAACTGCTGGCAATCCAATAAATGGATACTTAAAAGTCAAGCTTGGTTTGAACACTTAATTTATTTGTGCAATAGGTGAGTGCCGTGACTAGTGTTTCTCCTTGTACTTTGCTGTCACTGAGCACCTCCGTTCACCTTAGTGCATCTTTGTTTTGCTCAATCTAGGACTTCCCTGCTTTCAGATTGCCCGTCGTGTAGTGAATCTCTTCCATTGAGATAGGGCTATCTAATTTTTCTTGAATTTTCTGGGAGAGCTTACATGTTTTAATTCTGTCAAAGAAAGTGTCTAACTTCACCTGTAAGTTGGCCGTGTTTTCCTGGGGGTATAATTGTTTGTAAAATTCTACAAATTCCAGTGCTATTTTCCAGGGGTCCATTTAGTGCTGATTGGTTGATGCCTGCTTTCAAATGCAAAGTACCTCCTTGCTTGTGGCCTGTATGCAAAACTGCCAGGCTAGCAGTTTCTTGGCCTGATTCACGGATTCGTAGAACCTTTGGAAGGAATGTCTTAGAATACCCTCTGTCTTGCTGTCTAGTAGCTTATTTAGTTTTGCTCTGAATTCCTCTAGCTCTTTTTTGACTGTTTCATCCAGCACTATTTAATGTTCAGCCTTTAGGTTAAATAATTGTCATTTAAATCTAAGTTGCTCTTTTTGTTTTTCTTTTTTTACAGCTTGAGGCGAAACTGACGGTCCTGCTGGTCAGGACAGCCTTGAAGCCATCCCACCACTTGGCTGCAGATATGTCTGACTGTGGGTTGGTGGCCATGTACTCTTCCAGATATCACTCCACCATGTCCTTATAGTGTTTGTCATTAATAAGGAGACATTCAGCCTGTAGGAGGATGATTTAACTACCGGGCTAAGAGTTACGTTCAGGACTATGGGTGCATGGTCTGAAACAGTGATCAGTTGGATTCTGCAGGTGTTAACTATATGGAGCCAATCAGTGAAGAGCAGGAAGTAATCCAGGCGCGAATATACTTGGTGTGGTGCTGACCAACATATGTAATCTTGCAGCCTGGGGTTTAGAACGTGCCATACCTCCACCATGCCTAGCTCCTTGGAAGCAGCTTTAAGCAATTTGCTGCTTTGCTTTCTGCCATCTTCCTGCTTCCTGATCTGTATTAGTGGGGATGGAGGACTGTATTAAAGTCACCCCCTACTGAGTGAATGCCCCCGTTTGGGGCCATATTAAGGATCGTGTGTTTGATGAAGCATTGTCAGAGTCATTGTTGGGGGTGTAAATGTTTAATAGGGTTCAGGGCACCGTCTTGTATTTCCCTGCAAATCATATGTATCTCTCCTTTTGAGCCTGCATTATTTTTTTTCTGCTTCCATAGGGCAGGTTTTTTGGAACAGAACTGCAACCCCCCCTCTCCCTTGTGAGGTTGGGCCAGGCATGAGGAATAAAAGACTCTTCTGACCCACCCTCTGTGAAGTTTGTCATGTTCTTTGGGGGTGAGGTGGGTTTCTTGGATGAGGGCAGTTTGTGCGTTTATTTTTTTTTAGCTCATTCATGACTCTTCTGCTCTTAATGGGGCTAGTTATTCCCCGCACATTATAGGATGCTGCTCTAACCACCATTTATTCCTGTGCCCCCCCCACCATCTGCCCATCATCAGCAATGAGCCAGACATATTGTGACCTATAATTTGCATTTGGCTCAACATCAGTTAAACTCAAAACAGTTTGCAACAAGCAAAAATGCTCCAGCAACAAGCAAAAATGCTCCAGCAAGAGCCTGACACTTCAGAAGTTCCCACTGCCACCCTGTAAGTCGTAGTGATGATGCTCAGTTGCCGGGGTGCGGCTCAGTAGCCCAAAGCCTTGCATCCAAGTGATGCATCTCAAGCTTCCCTCCTGCTAAAAACCTCCTAGCAGCTCTTGTACAACGTCTTGCTTCTGACATAAGCACTTGCCATGTATGTGTGATTCCCATCCTGCACATCATCGGGGTCCCTGCTCAGAGCTGCTGTGGGCTGCAGGATGGCAACACTCAGCATCAGGCCTGTGTTTGTTAACTCTGTAGCATGAGGTGTGGGGAAACCCCTCCTACGGTATCAGACCTATCAAATGACAACAAAGACATGAGGTGTGGCTGTGAACCTGAGTGCCCCTGGCAACATTCCTGTCTCTGCTGTAGTCCATCGCGTGACCGAGTTTGCCAACTGGGGTTTTAGGTAGCTGCCTTGTTGGGTTTCACACAGGGCATAAAGTGTGGGCCAGTACAACACAGCAGTTCAGGCCAATTATTCATTAAAAGCTGCCTTACACCTAGTTTGCCATTCAAGTACTCATGGGGTCAGAAGCGTGTACACCACATTCTGCTTGGGGCACTGGGTTCCAGGTGCCCCTGGTGAAGCTGCGGTGGGTTGCCGCTCTCCCCCAGATCTCACCTGTTCTCCCAGCGCTTTCCCTTACTCATGCCTTACTAGAGGGGTCTGGCAGAATCAAACCACTGCGCTTCACCCCCTCACTCTGCTAAGACACTTTGTTCTGTTGCTGTCGGCCCTGAGCCATCTCTTGTCAGCTTGCTACTATTAGGCCATATAGAATCAGCAGGTCACCTCAGGTCACTCCTCCTTCCCACCAGTGCTAGGAATTTGGCAGCATGACTATCAGCCTACTAATCCTGTTGCTTTCAGTCTGTAATGGGTCTGGGCCAGGGAGTGAGAGTAGTTTAGGCAGAGGATGAGAGTGAGTCCTATACATGCGGCTGCACCTGCAACATCACTGTAGCCCAGTCAACTGTTGGTCTGCATTACTTTGAGCCCCTTCCCCACTTTCCTGGCCATCTGGGAGAAGGTCTTACCTTGGGCTCTGAGGGTCCCTCCGGTTCTGGTGCTGCTTGGTGCTGAGGGAGATCCACTGAGCAAACCACAACATTCCTGCTGCTTAAGAACTTAAGCTTGCTCCATTTTTATACGCTTAAACCCGGTCCCACCGAATATGTCAAAAATTGAGGTGCCCCAATAATGTGTTTACATGGCAACTGCTGCATGCTCTATGTTAATTAACTGTATTGAGGGAAAAAAAATCAGCATGTTCATTGGGACAACATAACTGCAGGTCCACAAACTGTGAAGGAAACAAGACTATCACTTGTTGTTTTTGCCCCGGTTTTTGCCTTTCTCCAGTTCTCGACTGGGGTGCACAGCTCTCTCAGATCTACCATCCCAGCTCACAGAAAACAGCACTGTTCTTTCAGTTATTGATTTTCAGGTGGCTGTTGCTTGATCTGAGGGTGTGGTGCTTTCGATGGGGAGGCCTCTCCGCTCCATCTGTTGGCAGATGGATTACCAGTATTCTGTGGGTGATTTCTTTTTCTCAACTTAGAGACTTTCTTTCTTTCATGGTGTGTGGCCAGGTGGTAGTTTTGGGATGGGTTCTGGTGGGGTGTAAAAGTCAGGGGGACACACCTAGTTTACAAAGTGGCTTGGCATCTGCAAGGGTCCTGAAGAACTGGGGGCTCTCCTGCAAGAATATTGGAAACTGCACTGGGACCAGAAGTTGCATCTTAATGTGGGTTGCAAGGTGCTACCTAATTGCTAACAGTGTTCTCTATTTTTGCGTAGTCATGGGAGTATAGTCATTGTCAAAAAAAGTCTTGTGTCTCCAAAAATGATTTCTTTTTTTTCCCTTTGGCCATGGATAGGACCTTCATTTTTGTCCTGTATTCAAGAAACTTGAGCACTACAGGGCGGGGTTTTGCTTTTTGTCTGGTAGGTTTCTGAGCCATGGCCCTGTGTGCTCTTATGATGTTGAGGGATCCTCAGTCGACCAGACTGTCTGGACCCTGTCTCTGTGCCCTCCGGGAGTCTGTATATCCAATGGCTTTCTCATCTGGAGCAGAGCTCCATATCATCAAGCTTCTCTGTAAGCTCCTGCTCCTGACAATGGAGGAACTGCAAGGCTGCATCATGGGTCTCCAAGGTTTCCGCCACCTCTATTAGGCCTGCCTTGAGGTCTGGTGTATGTTGCGTGACCTCTGACAAGCCACAGGCTGTTTCCCCCACTGTCTTCTCCAGTCAATCCATAGTGGAGCTCACTTTCTTGAGCGCATAGAAAAGATGGCAGGATGTGAACTGAATTTCTCTTCCCCTTCTTGAAGCTGGTATCACTAGGTGGGCCAGATGCAGTGGAGACTCACCTGCTCTTGCTTTGCACCCGGGCATCTCTGGCCTTAGTTGTTGGTCGCTGTTTCACATAGTCCAGCAGGGTCACTTTCAGGTTTATTCTAGGAAGTGTGACAAAAATCCCGCACCAGGGACTTCAAGTTGGTCAAGCTGGACTTCTGGTCACATGTCCATCACATCTCCCCCCTTCCCCTCGGGAAATGAAGGCATATCTCTTTTGGGTGACCCCCAAGAGACACTGTCATTCATGTAGGGTCTGAGGAATGCCTAAAGCAACATGCCATGCACTCAGCCCTTCCTCGACCATCCATCTGCACTGGCATTCTGCGCCCCACTTCGGTGCGGAATGATCATATTATATGCCTGTAGTACCAAACTCCAGTGCAATAACTTTGTGTTTTGCCCACTAGTCCTATGAAGCCATGTCAAGAGGTTATGATCTGTGACCACAGTGAACTCCCTCCCATACAGAAATGGCTGCAGCTTCTGAAGGGCCCACACTATCGCCAGACATTCCCACTGAACTGTGGCATGTGCCCCTTGTCTGGGCAGAATATTCTGGCTCAGATACACTATATGGTGCTCCTCCCCGTGTGGTGTAACATGGCTTAGGATGGCACCCAGCCCATGGTTCGAGGCATCCACATATACTATGAACTTTAGGTTATAACTGGGGCCAGCAAGCATGGGTGACCCACATAATACCTCCTTTAGCTGTCAGAAGGCAGACTGACAGTCCTTTGTCCAGAGAACTTTTTCAGGCATTCTCTTTTTCGTCAGGTCTGTCAGGGACTTGGCTACATCACTGTAGTGAGGGACAAACCTCCTGTAGTACCTGGCTGTTCCCAGAAATACCCTTACCTGTTTCTTTGTGGGCAGGGGTGGGCCAGGCCTGGGTGGCATCAACTTTCGCTGGCTCTGGACGGATGCATCCACTGCCCAGCCAGTGCCCAAGATGGACACGTCTGCCATGCCTATTTGACATTTTTCAACCTTAACTGTCAGTCCTGCATCCTTCAGTCTGTGGAACATCTCCCTCACATGCCTGACGTGATCCTCCTGTGTCCAGCTGTAAATGGCGATGTCATCCATGTAAGCCAGTGCATATTCACCTGCTCCAGCCAGGATGCGATCCACAAGCCTCTGGAAGGTTGCGGGCGCATTCTTTGTCCCAAATGGCATTACTCTGAATTCGAACAAACCATATGGGGTAACGATAGCAGCCCTCTCCGTGGCTGCTGGGGTTAACGACACCTGCCAGTAGCCCTTCATCAGGTCTGTCATGGTCAGGAACTGTTCTCTCCCCATCCGTTCCAAGGTCTCATCTGTTCTGGGCATGGGGTAGGCATCAGACTCCATACAGCTGTTGAGCCTGCGGTAGTCGACACAGAATCATGTGGTACAGTCCTTCTTAGGGATCAGGACCACAGGCAAAGCCCAGGGGCTACTGGACTCCTGGATCACTTCAAGGGCCAGCATCTCCCCAAGTTCCTCCAGCATGGTCCTCCTAACCCCTGGAGTAACCTGTAGGGGGACTGCCTCAATGGAACTTGGGCCCCAGTGTCCACATGGTGTTCAGCCACTGTGGTGTACCCCGGATTCCCTGTGAACATGTCCCCAAATTCTCGCAGCACCTCCCTCATCTCCTTGGCCTGGGGCAGTGTCGGCTGCCTTGAAAGGGTGATGTTATTCAATGAGGATCCCTCCCAGGCTTCCTGAGGAGGTCCACCAGGGGATCAACCTCATTCTGTTCCTCTGGCGTGCTGCATACAGCAAGGATCATTTCCTTCCTATCATAGTAGTGCTTCATCATGTTCACATGACATATCCTCTGACTGCGCCTTCTGTCAGGCAGCCCTATTTCATTTTTATTTATTTATCAAGTCTAGGATTACAAATACCTTTGAGCCAAGGCTCTTTTACAAATGTTCTACATCAGAGAAATAAAAATTATGGGGAACATCAAGACATTACAACAATGTGGACATTGCAAACAGATTACAAATTATTACAATTCAAGGGTAGCATTGTAAGCAAGGCAGCCAGTGGCATTTGTCAGAGAAAACAGACAAGAGATAAGAAGTGCCAGAGTCATAGGGAGAGGGGAGAGGGAAGAGGGGAAGGGGGAGAAGGAATGTAGATAGGGTGAGGAGAGGGTGAAAAGTCCAGCATTGGATATACCAAGATGTGAGGGTAGAATCCAGTGAGGAGGGGAAGGGAGACCACTAGAGCAGGCAGGGAAGTGGAGAAACAAGGTTAAGTTAGGCAGTCACAGGAGCAGTTGGTAGTGAGATAGTCCCGGAGCCTAGTTTTAAACATACCAATTGTCGGGGCAGAGGAGATGGTGGGGCTGAGGCCATCGAACCAAAGTGGCGCTCGATAAGCAAAAGAGCGTTGTTCCTGTGAAGTGTGGCAGTGGGGGACTTTCAGTAGCTATAGCGTGGATCTCCGAAGGCACCGTTTGTTAGTTCGGTGTTGTAACAGAGTTGAGACCCCAGAACGTCCAAGGCCAAGGTAGATTTTTTTCACCATGGAGCAGGTGAGAAACTTTATATGGTTTGATAGTTGGAACCAGCTGGTCTGGGTGTACAGGTCATGTGTGGGTGAGACGGTGAGCACCAGTGATGAACCAACATGCCTTATTTAAGGCAGTTGAGAGGCATCTAAGGGTTGTGGTTGTGGCCAAGCCATAAATGATGAGACCATAATCCATTACAGAGATCAGAACCACAACCTTCAAAGCTTCTGGCGTGAGGTGTTGTCTGTGTTTGTAGAGGAGGCCAAGCCGTGTATTAGCAGCTCTAGCTACGTTATCTACGTGAGGTCCATAGGAGAGATTAGGGTCAAGCTGTATCCCTAAGTATTTGAAGGACCCCAATGGATCTAGAGTGTTGCCCTGGGTGGTGGAGATAGCCAAGTGGTGTAGCTTGTGTAGATTATAAGAGCTGCAGAAGAGCATAGATTTGGTTTTCTTGTCATCGAGGACCAGTTTATGATTAAGAAACCATGTCTCTATATAGCCCTACTATATAGATAACATCACTCATCTTCCTGATTATGGAGAATGGGTCCTCCTTTGCTTCCTGCAGTTTATTGTGTCGGATTGGGACAAGTACCTTCACTCGCTGTCTGACTTTGTACTCTCGAGCTCTGGCCCCATGGTCGTACCAGGCTTTCTGTTGCTGTTGTGCAGTGGCTAAGCACTCCTGGGCAAGCCCCATGAGCTCCTTAAGCCTGGCCCTGAAATTTAGGATGTATTCCACAACAGACTCCCTTGGGAGGTATGGTTACTGTCCCATTGATCCCTGACTAAATCTAGGGGCCCACTCACCCTGTGACGAAACAGGAGATTGAAGGGTGAGAACCCTGTGGACTCCTGTGGGACTTTCTTGTATGCAAACAGAAGGTGGGGCAAATATTTGTCCCACTCCCTCTTGAACTGGTCAGCAGATGTCCTGAGCATAGTTTTAAGGGTCCCATCAAACTGCTCGCCCAGGCCATTTATTTTGGGGTGATAGGGCGAAGCATGGAACTGTTTCACCCCGCACTTCTCTCACAACTTGGTCATTAATGATGACATGAAATTTGTCCCCTGGTCTGACAAAATCTCCTGGGGAAATCCCACTCAGCTACATATTCCCAGGAGCTCATCCGCCACCTTTTCTGCCTCAGTAGAGGACATGGCCACTGCCTCAGTATATCTGGTTGCATAATCCACAGCATGCAGTATGTATCTTTTACCTGTGCGATGTGGGGTACTCGGGGCCCCACTATGTCCACAGCTACCCTCTTAAAGGGTTCATTGACAATAGGCAGGGGCACCAAAGCTGCCTTAGCCTTGTTCCCGACTTTTCCAACCTGCTGGCACTGTGGACAATTCCAACAGTAATTTGCCACATCTGTGAACATGCTTGGCCAAAAGAAATTGTTGGCAAGCATTTTTTTTGTGTGGTTAATACCCAGGTCTACTGTAAAAGGAATGTCATGGGCCAGGGCCAGAAGCTACTTTTGGTAGTCCCGGGGGACTACCAGCTGTTGGAGTACCTCTCCCTCTAGCTCCCTCTGTGGTGTACACTCCCTGTACAACAGCCCATTCTCCCAATAAACTGACTTTTACTCCCTGAGAGGCCTCAGCACTATCTGATCTCTCTCTCTGTTTTTGGAGTGTAGGATCAGCTTGCTGTGCCCTGCCCAGCTCCTCCTGTGTGACCCTCCCCAGTTCCCCTTCAGAAGGAAAGCTGCCCCTGGTGGTGACCTCTGCTTGCAGCTGGGGCTCAGGGCTGCTACTCCTAGCTAGCCCCTCACCCACACTAGCTGCTTCCTGAGCTACTGAGGAATGGGTCTGCACAGCCTGTGTCGCCCCCTCCTCACCCTAAAAAGCTTGCCTTTTTGCCTGGCTGCGGGTAGTAACACATGCTAGGTTTTCCCTGTGGTCAGAATCATTCCCCATGCTCACATTCACAGGGAGATCAGGTACAGCTCCAACTTCCTGTACCCCATGGCCGCCCTCCCAGCTCAGGAAGTCCCTAGCCATTGGCATTTGGACCGCTGGACCTGTGACTCCCCGAATCTTGGAGAATTGCTCCAGCAGAATCTGCTCTTCCAGGATCAGATCCTGCCTTACCATGGAGATGGAGGCACTAGTGTCCCTCAATCCCTGTGTTACTGTCCCATTGACTAGAATAGGGTGCGTATGCTTGGTGAAGTTTGGCAGCACTACAATGTGTGCGCAGTTTACCAACTAGGATGTACTGTCTTGGTCACCCCACCTCCCCCAGGCTTTTGCCCTTTACTCCTGTTTTTAGGGCAGTCATAGGATAGATGCCCCACTTTCTGGCAAATCCAACATTCCTTTGCCCCCTGCTCCTTGTTCCCCGTTTTGGACTTGGGTGCAAATTGGTTCCCTTTAGGCTACCCTCCCTGGGTCCCCTTAAAGCCATGTGCTGCCTCACCCCCATAGTTATTACGCTGCAAATGTGGTCTACTGGCCACATACAAAATAGGCGCCCGCCTGACGCATTTCGAATCTGTCTGGAACCTTTATTAAAGGGATCCGAAATGTGTCAGGCGAGGGCCTAATTTGTTATTTTAACATGTAAATAAAAGTTTGTTTGCTGCAACTTTATACAGAGTCAGCATCCATATGTGGTGGTGAGTGCCCAGGTCCCTATCTGTTTGAATGGACTTTGCTTTGCCTGAGAGCACCATAGCCTTGTGCACACTATCTTTGTTACTATGTGGCCACATTCAAATCAGCACTTTCTGCTGCCTCCTTTGTGGAGTTGCATGCCAGGTCCAGTAGCCAACTGCGCAGGTCATCGGGTACAATTTTAAGAAACTGTTCCCTTACAATTAAATCTTTTGATTTGCTTTACAGTCCTTGCCTTAGCCTCATCTACCCAATGTTCTAGATAAGCAGACATTTGGACATTCAGTTCCACATAGCTGTCTCCTGGGCCTTTTTTGTACCTTAAATTTCCATCTATAAGCTTCAGGAGTCGGTTCTAAACATTTTAATAACATTATTTTAACTTTATTATAATCCAAGCAATTGTTATCGTCCACCCAAGCAAATGCATGCAATGGGGCCAGGTGGATCATCCAAGAAACCGTGTCTAATTTGAACTGCCCACAAGTCCTCTCAAATGATTTTAAAAACAAATCCAGATCGTCTCCCTCCCGGTATTGCGGGAACATTTTAGAATTAATAGTAGGTTGAACCCCCTTTGCCATTATTTACGGTTTGCCGGCGCACTTTTTCCATCTCAAAATGCGTGCTGTCGTTCTCTCTCTGGCTCTGTTCATTCCTTCTCTTGCTCTGCTTGTTCCTTCTCTCTTTCCTCTCACATAAGGATCTCATGCTGGTGAATCTTCTCCCTTTCTTCTCGCATGAGGATCTTATGCTAGACAAAAACTAAATAAATAAATAAATAAAAATGCTGGTGAATCTTTTCTCTTTCCCCTACTTCCAGCCTTATTTTCTCCCTTTCAGCCTCCAATCTTGCCCTGTGTAGTTCAGCATCCTGCAGCACAAGTTCTGCCTTCATTATCTCAAACTGAGGTTGATTGGGCTGCACAGCTCCCCCATCTTGTGCTACAAGGTGTTCCCCTTGCTCAGCTGCTGTGACCTCAGTCTCGCTACCTGGGTCACTGTCCTCACTGACTGCCTGCTTATCAGGTATTGGGCCATGCCCATCTGAGACTGTCTGTCCCTCCTGCAGCCGGTCATGTGCCAACAGAGCTTCTATGAGTGCACTCTTTGTCATGCCCTCATAGACAATCCCTCTCTGCACACAGCTCACGAAACTGTTGTACACGAAGTTTGACATAGCCTGAGGAGCTCGTATTCTGTAGCTACGCTGTACTAAGCTGTCTAGAAATAAAAAAAAACCAAAAAACAGTAGTAAACAATGCAACCTTTTGAAATCCTGTTTCGTGACTGTTAAGGTATATTTCTGCTGGCAGTCCGTCACCAGTGTGCTATCTCTTTCTCTCAGACTTCCTGCCTCACAAGAAAGCACGCTATTCGCTGCCCTACACTGCATTGGTACCAGTTTAAACACTGATTCCACCACTCTGCCACCAATGTGACAAAAATCCAGCACCAGGGACTTCAAGTTCACTGCCACCACCAGATTTTTACCAACAGGACCCAGGGAAACCTGTTTCTGACTTCCTCCTTTGCACAAGGTTAAGAAGGTCAACACAATAACTGTGGGTAGAGTGCCCCTTCAGAGAAGGACTGCATACAAAGTCCAGCAGAAATAGTAGAATTACCCTTTTAAGTCAAGCAGTCACTGATTCTGTAAAATATGATTCTTTACTAAAAGACTATATTTATAGCAGGATGATTTACAGGAAAACAAAAGGGTTGCACATTTACTAAGAAGCAGAATATAAAACAAGTTGAACAGATAGTTGGTGTACAGCAGAATTCTGAGCTATTCTCACCTAAAATCCTTTACCTGCCCTAGCTACAGAATTGTACTGTCCCTTACTGTGCTATTTTACCAGTCAGCCAGTCTTTGTGTGGCAGGGACACTGGTCTTTAGATGTTCCAAGTCCAAGAGGAAGTGCTTTCTTACAGCACCTCAGTTTATTCCTTACTCCTATGTGGATGGGTCTCACCCCTTTAAGTAGCAGTCCTCCACTGCCCCCAATGGGTAGGCCAATGTGTGTGGTGTGAGTGTGAATGGATGGACGGCATCATTCAGGCCAGCTGGCTCTCTCCACATACACCCCTGCTCTGTCCACTTTTATGATTCTGTTTAGAAGAATGTCCAAGGTGTGTAACCCCATGCTTCTTGCCTTTTAAGCTGACTGAGGTGTTCAAACTGGCACTCTCCAATCGGCCTTACAGAATCTATGGCTGAATATTCCAAAGGGAACATTCCATTGAGCGACTTTTGGCTAATGTTTCCCATAAGACCTGTTTGGTCATGTGACATCAGAAGCCATGTTTTGTGCCCACTTATGACATCAACATTATTACATTAGCACAATACAGTAACAAAAAGAAATTACTAGATCAATAGTTCTCAGTCTTTGCCATAGTGAGCCTCCCCCAAGCCATGGAAAAAATCTTGAGCCTCCCCCAAATATTGAAATAATCTTGGGCCTCCCCATAGAAAAATATCATACTTTGCACAGTTCATCAGGGATGAAGTGAAACTTCTTTGAGTAGTTGGTTCTTAGTTATTCAGCTTATCGACCCCCCCATAAATCTACTTGCTCTGCTATTTTGATTCTCGTACTGCTGTTGCCCCTTGTTGCAATACCTTCATGGTTAGACTGCTTTCTCATTCTGTTGACCTTCTATCTGGAATAACATTCCTACCCACCTCCTCCTCTCCCCCTCTTATTCTGCTCTTGAGCAACTCCTCAGGGATCCTTTTGCTCTCTCCTGCTCTTGCTCCTAGTAACTCTCTGCTAAAGCCTTGTATGTGGCTGTTATACTGAGCTGTTCTGCCACAAGCCTAATTGGTCAATTGTTGCCTCTCACTATTTGTTCATGGTTCCTATTTATTTGCACTATTGTTCTTTTTGTATTGCTTGACTGCTTTGCAGTTACCTTTGGAATTGTATTCACTTGCTGCCCTTTCCCAGGTTCGTCTGTAATAAGCCTTAGCTCAGTGTACCTTTCCTGGACACCAATATGTAAGTAAATACATAAATTCCCCTGTTATCCTCTTTCAGTTTGCCTCATCCCTTCACACAAAATATCTTGAACTCAAAATTCAAATATACTACTTTTTCAGACTTGCTTGAGCCTCCCCTGGAACAGGTTGGGGCCTCCCCATTTGAGAAACCCTGTACTAGATCAATCTGGTCACACGTCTGTCACAGGAAGCATTTTGATTTGGAGCCAGTACCCTTTACAACTGTTTGCTTAGATGCTCAGGTTGGGGCAGATTTAAGAGGACTTAGATGACCGAGGGTAGGAGCTGAATCCATTCACATCCTGACTGATGCAAGGCAGAACTGGAAGTCCCTTAATGGCCTTTAATTTCCTGGCTCATCTCTTTCCTCACTCTTCTGCAGGGGGTGCCGTATTTGCTGATCTCCAATCCCATGGAGACGGGCTCTGGGACCTCTGTCCATATTGGGGTAATGTACAGACCTCTGGCACTCACTGTAATGATGGGAGAGATGAGTTTGAGTAAGCTCTTGGGGAAGCCACTATTAAAATTGCAAGTAAAAGGGAGGTACTGCTAGTTTGTGACTTCAGTCTGCCAGACATAGAGCTGAGCTTCCAATAGTGGTTTTGGCAAGGAGCAAGGCCATCCTTGATTACCTGCTAGGGGATTTTGTCAGACAGTCAGACAAAGAACCCACTAGGTATGAGACAGTGATTTACCTGGTGCTTACAAACAGAAACAACATTACAGATGTCACAGTGACCAGTGTCCTGTGTACCAGTGATCACTGTACAGTGTGGTTTAACATTAAGACAGGAACAGAGGCAAACCACACTAGGATGAGGGTCCTGGACTTTATGAGGCTGGATATATTTTTTTTTTTAAGTTTTTTTTTATTCTCCAGTGTAGGCTTGGGATATCAGTAGATTGGTGCTCAGTTCGGTTTTGCCTCTCTGTGTCACCTCCAGAAGCCTACCGGGGAACCGGGAGACCATGGCTTGTCCCCTACACTAGGGCTCCCCCCTCGGTCTCAAGAGAGGGGAGTACCAAGATGCTAATCTGATCCCCATCATCTCTTAGAGAGGGCTCAAGGTGGCACTGTCAAGTGTCCTGGTGTTATTGTGAGGCTAATGCCTAACACAGGGTTTTTTCTTCTTGAAGTTCCCCATGGAGATGCAGACATGCAGTGACTTCAGCACTTGGCGCGCGTGCTCCCACCTGCATGCTGCAGACATCCACTGATGTCTGCCCCCCCAACACACACATGGTCAACATGGTCCTGTGCAGGTGTAATGCTCCCAGCCTCCGTAACTCCCCCCCAGGGAAGATAGCAGTCCTGTGGATGCTCAGTCCTCCTCCCCTTGGCTGGCCCTCTGAAGTCCCAAGTGTGCTTCTGAACGTGGCTGTCGCTGTTATGAGCTGTTGCACTACCACTGTGCCGGTGGATTAGGAGGACAGATTTTATGTATTTTTTATATTTTACCGGTTTTCCCCCATTTTTCTCCCTACTATCCCGGGACCCCAAAACAGGGCAGTGTGTGCATATGGAGGCACATACACTCCCTGATGCCAGTTCTCTCCCCTTCTGCCCCTCCCCTGGCAATCACTGTGCTCCCTGCAGCCTGACACTACCATCTGTCCTCTACCAGATGGCAGCCAAGGGCCAGGGAAACCCCTCATCCCTCCCTGAGGGAGGAGAAGCTGCCTCGTTCCTGCTCCCCCCCCCCCGCAGACAACCTGGGCTCGTTCCCGAACCCGGGTCATTGGCATGGCACAAGGTGTGATGTCCAGTGCCTCAACCCTCAGCGCCACCGGGCCAGCTAGGAGGGCAGATTTTAAAGAAATGGGAGACTACTTCACAAATTGCCTCATAGGGGGGATTGTCAGGGAGAGGTGCAGGCACAGTGCGGAAAATAAGGGGGGGCATAATTAAAGCAACCAATATCTACGTGAAGCAAGTGAGTAAAAGTAGAAGCAAAAGAGACCTTTATAGTTTGTAAGGAAGTGGCCAAGGTAGTGAAGGTAAAAAGTGTTAGTATTCAGAAGGCATAAGAAACACAGAGGGAGGAGGACAGGGAGTTATACCAGGTAAAAGGGAAGCAGGCAATGTGGTCAGGGGAGCAGAGGTGCAGACAGAAGAAAGGATCGCCAAAGGGGTCGCTAAAGGGGAAATGACTTTCTTAAGATACATAAGTGAGAAGAGAACAAGGGGAGGGATAATGAGGATTGGAAGGACAGAAGAAGGAGACTGCACAGAAGAGGGCCAAGAAAAAGCTGTCATCCTGAATAGGTACTTTTGCTGTGTCTTCACAATGGAGGGGGGAGCAGGAACAGAGGAGGTGAGGCGGCCACAAGTCCAGGAACAGAAGTGGATGAGGTAGACACAAGTCCATTTTCAAAGGAAAGAGTTGTAAAGGGACTTGCAGCTCTGAAGGTGGACAAAATGCTATGGGACCAGACAAGATGCACACAAAAGGCTGGCCCGGTGGCGCTGAGGGTTGAGGCACTGGATGCCACACCTCGTCCACGCCCGGTGACCCAGATGCAGGAATGAGCCTGGGTCATTAGAATTCCGGCAGGGAGGTGAAGGATTGAGCATCCTTGACTGCTCTCCTTCCCAGGAGGGATTCCACCAGCCGATGTACTGGTGACCTCTATGGGAGGCTGAAGGCACTACAGTACTGCGGCATGAGACTGGGAGGTGGAGCTTAGGCAGGCGTCTAGGAGAGTCTTGTGAGACGTCATCCGCTGAGCTGGATGTCATTGCATGTCCCGAGCCCTTGGGGAGTTCAAGAAAAAGTGGAAAACAACGGTGTCATGAATAGGCGAGAGCACCAAGTCCCCCATGCCCTTCGCTGGGCCATCCCCATCTGTCCTTCCAGATCCTTCGCCTCGGTCCTGTCCCGCAACCAGAGTCTGAATATAAGAGCGCCCAAGAGGCAGAGGGCGACCCACCCTGGGAGGGTTAGACCAGGGGTGCTGGCTGCAGGGAGGTGAGGAAGAGAGAAGGTTCAGTTCGTGGGGCCTCTGACAGGTAGGATAAGGATTTGGATGCCCAAGAGAGTTCCATGGGGGCCCCGACCAGAGGGAAATAAAGTTGAGGGAAAAAAAAAAAGATACACGCAAGGGTGCTGAAAGAACTCAGGGATGTGCTAGCTGCACCACTGACAGCCTTGTTCAGCAGTTCACGAGAAAGAGGCATTGTTCTGGAGGATTGGAGAACAGCTCACATGGTCCCTCTATGTAAGAGTAACAGCTGAGAGGAGACTAGCAACTATAGGCTGGTCAGTCTTATTTAATCGGTGGGGAAATTAATAGAAACTCTACTGAAAGATAGACTAGCAGAGTATCATGAAACCAGTGGGCTGCAATACTACAGGCAGCATGGATTTATGGGGAAGGTCATGGCAAACAAATGTGATAGATTTTTTTGACTGGTTGTCCAGGAAACAATATCAGGGAAGGGCAGTGGATATGGCCTATCTGGACTTTTGCAAGGCCTTCAGCACTGCTGCACAGGAGTCTTATAAAGAAACTGAGCAGCCTAGGGGTGGGATCCATAGTGGTGAATTGGGCTAGTAGCTGGTTAATGGATAGGAGACAGAGGGTGTGATTAGCGGCACTCACTGTAATGGTGGGAGAGTGACCAGTGGGGTGCCCTGGGCTCAGTACAGGGGCCGGTCCTCCTCAATGTCTTCACAAGCGGCACTGCAGAACAACTTGATGGGAAGGTCTACCTTTTTGCAGATGATACCAAAATCTGCAATAAGACAGACACACACACAGTAGGGGGTGGAGAGAGTGTATAGGGATCTTGGGAAACCCAAGGAGAGGTCAAGAATATGGCAGTTGGTGTTCAGTGCCAAAAAGTGCAGAATCATGCATCTAGGGCATAGGAACCCAGGGGCGGAATACAGGATTGGTGGGGGTGACAGTCACTAAACAGAAAAGGGACCTTGGGGTTATCATATCTGAGGATCTTGGTGGGGCAGTGTGACAGAGCAGTGGGTGGGGGTAGTGGGATGCTGGGGTGCATAGGGTGGGGTTGGAGAGAGAGGTGGTGTTGCTTCTATATCACTCCCTGATGAGAACTCACCTGGAGTACTGTGTACAGTTTTGGAGGCTACACCTCAGAAAGGGTGAAGGCAGTTTAGAGTAGGGTAACTAAAATGGTGCAGGGTGCATGAGAAGCCCTACAAGGGGAGACAGAGGGATCTCAACATGTAAACCTTGGAAGAGAGGAGAGCAAGAGGTGACATGATAGAGACCTACAAGTACCTCACAGGGGTGAACAGGGTGCAGGTGTGGAGTCTCTTTCAAATGAGTAAGAGGAGCAGGACCAGGAGCCATGCAATGAAGCTGGAAGGGGGACATTTAAGAGAGATGTGAGGAAATACTTTCTTCACTGAAAGGGTGGTAGATGCCCAGAACATATTGCCAGTGGAAGTGATGGAGGCAACAACTGTGGGGTTCTTCAAGCATGCATGGGGTTGACATAGGGATATATTAGAAAATAGGCAGGGAGGAAGGAGGATCACCAGGGACCAACTAGGGTCTGCAGAGGCAGATTAGGCAAGGAACATCTGGGCTAGCTGGGTGGGCCAAGTGGTCCATTTCAGCAGACTAATTTTATGTTTCTGTCATTGCTCAGGTATGCTTCCCTGTTTTTTGCAGTCTGTCTGGGCTTGTAGTTTTTGAAGGCCTTTCCTTTCTCCCTCACTGCTTGTCCCACCACCTTTGTGTACCACAGCAGTCTTTTTCTTCTCCTTCCTTGTCTACTGTCTACAGCCTTAACACCAAGATTTGCAGTAGCGTCCAGTGCCCATTGTCACCCCATTTGCAGTCTACCCTCACAGCGTCCCCCACCTCCACCCTGAGTAGATCCCAGATCTCCCCTTCTGCTGTCACGTAATCATGTTTTTACTGCTTACTTTCTGCCTGCAGTCTTATTTTGAACCACACAGTCTGGTGGTCACTGGATCCTAGCAGTTCATGAACTGAGATCTCCTCAGGGTTGTCCTGGTTTGTGTGAAATAAATCTAGGATAGCACCCTCCCATGTAGGTTCCTCTACCTTCTGTACTGGGAAGGCTTCTTATAAGCCCTCTGTCACCATCTAGTTTCTAGCACTTACTGCCACCAGGACACTCCAGTGTGTGTCAGACATGTTTGTCTTCTAGCAGCACCTCATCCCATTCCACTGCCCTTCTGATCTTCCCCACTGTTTTGTTGCCTGATTCCTTCTTCTGAGAAGGCAGCCTTTATACCACATCTACCTCAGTGACCCTCCCCCTCTGCTGTGACTACCTGAACCCACAATGTTTTCACATCTGTGCCCCCAACCATCCTTGAATTCTATGGCCGTTATGCTGTCCCTTATGTATAAAACCTCCTCCACTCCTCCCTTCCCCGTCTGCTATCCTTCATGTGTGCCCAGTGATAAATAGCTGCCACTCATGGTACTGTCTGACCCATGTTCATGTCATGGACACCCAATCCTCCTGGGTTTTAGCTATTATTGCCTGTTGGTAACTGATTTTATTCCCCAGGCTCCTAGTATTGATGCACACTGCTCTTCAGTTCTTCTGCGACCTACCTTTTTAGTATAGCTTTTTTTAGATAGTTTTAATTGATTTCAATAAGCTTAAATATATTTATTTATTATAATTGTATTGTTTATCCAATGCTGCATATAACCCTGCTCTTACCTGTAATGGCGCCCAGAGCCTCCGGGATTAGACGCCAAATACAAATAAAAATTTACTTACTTACCCCTTCAGACCTTGTTTGTTGTTCCCTGTTTTGCCCCGTCTCACATTTCTAGCTCCTTCCATCTCCATGCCACTTTGGCACCCCTTGCTGCCAGGATTGTATTCTCTTACCTAAATTCCTGCCTATCCCAGTCCCCTCACCACATTTGCTATGCCCTGCTTCACTGTTCCTCTCTTTTCACCCCCATCTGCTGCAGTGCTGTTTTGCAAAACCCATCATTCATAGTAGCCATCTTTCCCAGGAAGTTGGTGGTGTGTCCCCTCGTCTGCCCTCTTTTTCACCAAATGGACCTGCTCCTACTCACTTACTGTCATTACCCTTCACCCCAATAGGACCCTGCACATTACCACTTCAAGGAGGAGTGCCTGCTTGCCTCCCCCTCAGCTGGTATAATAATACCCTGGTTACTCCCAGCTACCTGCAGACTCCCCCCTCATTAGTTCAAATGACAAGTGATGAAAGCATCAAACTTTTGGGCCAAGGCTGTGATCCCCTTTACTGTAGGGTGGAGGCTGTCACACTGGAATAGCTTTTTGTCCCTCCAAAACCATCCCCAGTCCCTCTCTATGCCATAACCCTCTCCCCTGCACAAGTCCTTCCATCATTGGTTAAAGTGAGTGAGTGATCAGTAGAAGCCTAACCTCTCCCTAGAACCATACTGACTTAGAGGACTTTAAAAAAGTAGTTAAAGCTACAGTCAGTTTGAGTCTAGTGCCCAATTCTCTAAATCTGTCCTTCAGCTCTCCAAAAGAGCTGCCAGCTAGATCATGTGTTCCAAGGTGGACAGTTGCACCCATCACCTCCCCTCTCCCCCACCCCCAACCAATCCTTTCAGTTCTATGCATATCCCTCCTTGTCAGTGCCCCAGGAGGCATGGCCACCCTACTTCCCTGCAACACTAATATCTTCATTCCCCTTGGGATGGAGTCCTCTGCTACTAGCAGCTTCCTAGTCTTCTTCCTGCCCTTGAGTTTGGATGTCATCAGACTAACAGGTGTCACTCAAGGGGCAGTCCTGGTTGCTTGCAAGGTAACTGGTACCGTCTCCCTGTGAGGAGATACTGGACAAATTGTGTTGTTTAGTGGAGCAAAATAATTCTGTTACTACAGCTGGAATCTCACCACCCTCATAAGAACCTCCCATCCCCCTGCCAGCTTCTACTCGTGGTTTCCATTAAGGAATCAAGACAGCAGCTGTCTGCACCAGACCCCATGTGGTGCTACAATAGAGAAGGCCTATTTCAGCCTTTACTGCAATCAGTTCTGCTGTCAATGTGGCAAATTCACTGTACACTGGGCAACAGCTTTTGTTCTAGAGTGTTCCTCTGAAGATGGCTGCCCCAGAACCATTTCAGCACACTAAAGTCCCTCCCCACCCCGACTATCATGCCACCTTCATGCTCTCTTCATTCAGCTCCCATCAGTTAAAGTACTTAACTTCTAGTTACAGTATTCTTCACAGCAGTCATTTTAGATGTTCCCTCTCAAGCCCTTCTTTAAGCAGGACTGTTCCTAGCCTCTGCCAAAATCCTCTTTATTAGGGTGCCTTAGATACAGTTTAGCCAGTAGCCAGCAATTTCAGTTCCCAGCTGTAACCTGTACAGTTTAACCACACTGACAATGGAAAGCAAGCATCTCCCTCAATGGCAGGAACCAGGAACTTACCTCTTGTGGAGTCTCCAATGAGCAGAGTTCTCTGTGGACCTGCGGACTCATGTGGATGCCCCTACAGATGCTATTCTCCTTCTTCATGGTTCTCTCTCTCTTCATGGTCTCTCATGCAAGTCAAGTAGCTCAAGTTAGTACTTTAACTATAGGTCCACAGCTCCAGAAATGCCTTGGTTTCTTGTGCAAGTCTGCTGTGTTACTTAGTGAATGAGATGCTACTGAATGACTTGCGTAAACCTTGGGTGGGGGAGTGGCATTTGTTTTGTTTAGGAAAAATGAATAAAATATATAATTCATTGCTGAATATTTAGTGGCCATAGCAGTCTAAGAGCTACTGTGAGCAGAGTGTGGCAGCGAGAATACAAAACCGACTGCAACTCTCACTTGATAGAAAATGCTGTTTCAGCCATAAGCTATTCAGTCCACCCACGAACCAACTGTTCTTTAATAAACTTTATAGACTTAAAACAAAACATGTTAACATAATCATGCACACCACTTACTTCTAGTTAACATTTGTTTTATTTTTAAAAACCCTTTTTCATCCCAGTAATCCCTCAGTATGCTTGACTAGTGCAGTTTTGCCAGCTGGGTTCAGCTGCCCTGGAGGTGGAGTTATGCTAATGAAGCCAGGGAATTAGCCAGTCAGGTTGTAGTAAGAGAGTGGGGCCTGTATAGTCGCTTCTCTACTTCCAGTCAGATTAATTTCTCTGCTGACTGGACAGGTCTGCCCCGGAGCTCTCTCTTCAGACCTTCGCTTGAAGTAGTTGATTTTCATTTTATCAGTGTTTCTTTTATTCTGTGCTGCTTTTAGAATGTTTTTATAAGTTTTTAGTGCTTTTTGTGTGTGTTCTACAGTTCCCAGGAACCACCAGAAGTCTTCTCCTTTTTCTGCATTTCCCCGCACTTTTTTCTGGCTAAAAAATATTGCGTCTTAGGTAAACATTCCGTGGATTTTATGTTTTAACATTATTTTTTACATGGATACCTATTTTTAAAGCGGTTCCGCTATTTTAAACCGCATTCTTTATTTTACCTCAGCTAGGAGTCGTTTTTCCATGGTTCTACAGCGCAGGGAGCCTTTTGAATTTTCTGTTTGGGAACAAAATCTTCTGAGTTCTCTAATTGGCAGGTCAGATAGACCCAATAACAACAGTGGTCCCTTTGTTTTTTTTTTTCCATTGGCTAAAGCCTTTTAAATTGTGGTCAGGATAGACTTGCCACAATCCTCATTTAAATTTTTTGGGCCAGTCAGTATTTTTTCTGTCTGTGAACCTACAGTTTTAATTGCTCAAGTACAGCAACAAATCAACCATAAGGCTGGAAATTATGGCTTCTCAGTCTGCCTCCCCCTCTATTAAGAATTCAGAAGAGGGGTCCTCCTCTCACCAAAAGTCTAAAGACAGGTCCTCCAAGGACCCGATAGAAAATAAGTCAGAAAAAAATAATAATGACCAAGCCAACCATAAAAGATATTCACAACAGATTCCTGATTTAGGGCCTGCTAAAAAGAAACAAAAGAAAAACATATCACTGCCCCTCCTGCTGAAAAGGAAAGGGAGACGCCAGTGTTACAACAAGATGTACCCTCTGCGGAGGAAATGGCTAAGGCTTGGCAACTATATCAAACTTTTCAGGCTGTGGGCTTTCTTCTGGGTGCCCTAACTGGTCTTGCTACACCTATCCCCCCTCTGACCCTGGCCTTGGCCAGAGTATTTTCTTTGAGGGGGTGAGGATGAAAAGAAGGGTCAGGCTTTAGAACCTGATGAAATTCCTGACCAAGAATTTGGTTCTCATTTTTCCTTTGTCCAGCACATGGTGGATACTGTTGCCCATTCTATACAAGAGTCCACTGAGGAAGATGAGGAGGAAGATTTTTTTAGATATGATGGGTCTGCCTCCTCCTAAAAAGTTACTCCTTCCAGTTCATATGTCCCTTCGCAGGGCTATTTTCAAGTTACTCCAGAATCCCACCTCCTTACCAGAGGTGGATAAGAAATTAGAGAAAAAGTACCAGCTAGAAAAATCTAATGCTGAGTACCTTTGCATACATGCAGACCATGAAGGAGTAGTGCAAGCTGCAGCTTGTGACAAAGCAAAGGTGCCTCTTTCTTCCCAGCCTCCAGAAAAAAGAATCCAAAAAATTGGATGCTGTGGGTAAGACATCTTATACCACAGCCTCACTGCTGCTTCACCTCTGTACTTATATGGTGTACACAGCTCAGTACCAAAAGGCTCTCTGGAGCTGTGTCCTGGCTATTAGCCAGCAAGCCCCAGATAAAGTGGCTCAGGAATTGGCAAAAACTGTTAAAACTGCCTTAGACGCCACAAAATATCAGTTCCATATGGCTATGGATGCCAGTGACACTGCCTCCAGGGCTGTGGCTCAGGCCATTTCTCTCCGGAGGTTTGCCTGGTTGAGGACTATTAATCTCTCCCAGGACACCCAAAATAAAGCCATGGATTTCCCTTGTGAGAACAATTCTCTTTTTGGTGGCAATACAGAGACTTGCATGAAAAAGGTGGAGGAATACACAACCACCTATTGGAGCAATGCAACTGAAGAGAAATCCTCTACATCCTGCAGACCCCAAAGAGGGGACAGAGGTAGGGGTTACTATCCCACGGCCTTCAACCATATGCCAGTGCCCTTGCCCTTGGATTACTCTCAGATGAGGGGATTCTTTCAGGGAAGAGGTAGAAGGGCTCAGAAATGTACAGATCCCATACCTTCAACAAAAATTCAACCAAAACAAAATCCTGACTATAAGGCCCAGGTTGTCTCCCCTCTGCCAGTAAGAGGAAGGCTGACCCACTGCCTCCACCAATGGCACCACATCACCACAGATAAGTGGGTGCTGGAGGTGGTGGGTCAAGGACTTACCCTGCAGTTCAGAAGATTTTCCCACTCAGCAGGGCCACAGGAGTGTAAAACCCCTAACACATGCAGAGAAAAGGCTGCTAGAGTTAAAGGTAAAGTCTTTCCTGACAGCAAATGCAGTGAAGAGTCCCTCCCTCTCTCCCAGTGGGTAAAAGGCCTCTATTCCAGATACTTTTTAGCCCAAAAGAAAAACGGGGACTGGCGACCCATTCTAGATCTCTAGTATCTAAACAAGCACCTGCTGAATCCCAAATTCAAGATGCTCGCCCTGTCAGTGGTGATTCCTTCTTTACAACAGGGAGACTAGCTAGCCTTCCTAGACCTAAGAGATGCAAATTTTCACATTCCAATCAGGCTCTCTCTCACAGAAAGTATCTCAGATTCAGGCTGCCCTTGGACCACTACCAGTCTGCAGCTCTGCCCTTCGGTATTTCTTTTTTCGCCTCTATATTCCATTTTGCTTCCCATTGATGCCAACCGCCTTCTTTGGTAACGGGGAGACATAGGCATTATTTATGGTTTTCTTCTGCCTGGCCGTGCATGCCTGTGGAGGCAGGCACACACCCCTTGAATCCAGTAATAGCCCCTTCCGTCTGCCTGGCTTAGAGCCGAGTCTGATGTAGGGCTTGGCGCTACCACCAAGCCTCCACTCGGTGGCAGCCAAGATGCCGGGAGACTCCAGATCTCTGTCCAGGAGAGGAGAGCTGCCAGTCAGCAGCTCGATCCAGCTTCTCGCCAACCCACGGCAACCCAAGCTCGCACCTAAACTCAGGTCACTGGCATGGCGCGAGGTGTGGCATCCAGCGCCTCAACCCTCAGTGCCACTGGATCAGCTCCTTCAGCCTTTTTTCAGCTCCCAGAGTTTTCACAAAGTGTCTAGCAGTGGTGGCAGCCCGTCTCAGAAGACAGGAGGTCTCTGTCTTCCCCTACCTGGATGACAGGTTGATAGTGGGCAGGTCTCCCCAAAAGGTCAGAGACTCCCTCAGCCTCACACATCACACTGCAATCCCTGGATTTTCTGATCAACACAGGAAAGTCCCAATTTGAGCCAGTTCAACTCCTGGAGTTTATCGGAGCAGAGCTGGACACACAGCAGGGCAAAGCCCTGCTCCCACTAGACAGGGTAGAGAACCTTCAGACCCTGTCACACTCATTTGTCCTGGGCCAACCAAGACCAGCTAGGCACTTCCTCAGACTTCTAGTCCACATGGCATCTACTACAGATGTAGTGCCAGGGGCCAGGTTCCAGATGAGGGATATTCAGTACCATCTCAGAGCCCATTGGTCTCAAAGAGGGACTCCCTATCAAAACTAGTTCCAGTCACAAGGACACTCTTACAAGCCTTGGACTGGTGAAAGCACAGGGGCAACCTCAGGGAAGGAATTCGACTTCCAGCAAAAGGAACCCTTCAGAGTGCTCGTTACAGATGCTTCCCTCTAGGGTGGGGTGCATACCTGCCAGATCAGTCCATAAGTGGGGTGTGGTCTCCCAGAGAGTCCAGGTATCACATAAATCTCCTCAAACTCAGAGCCGTGTATCTGGCTATCAAAGGGGTTAATCTGTCCAAATCAGGACAGACAACACCATTGCTATGTTCTACAATCTACAGCAACAAGCGGGGTGGGGGGGCACAAGATCCACAAGCTCTGCACAGAGGCCATGAACATACAAACATACGAAAAACACCAACAGATACAGGGCAGAGAGGTCTATCGTGAAAGTGTGCACATCCACCTTACTCAGTAGCTGCCCCTCCTTCCAGTAGAAACCTCCCTGATCCTGTCCCACCCCTCTTAAAACTGCCCACCGACATCAACAATAGCACCTTCTCTGGAAGTGCGTTCCACCCTGCCACCATCCTTTCTATGAAATAGTGTTTTCTAATCTCTCCATTTTCAAACTGTACATGTAGTGTCCCTCCCTCCTTTCAGTCTAAAAATCTCCTCTGTGCTGACCCTGTTTATGTCCTTCATATATTTGAAGGTTTCGATTACATCCCCGCTACCTCTCCTTTTCTCCAAGGAGTACATATTGAGCTACCTTAGTCTTTTCTCGTAGGGTTTTCCCTCCATTCCCGTGATCATCCTGGTTGATCTGCATTGAACTCCCTCCAGCAGCTTGACATCTTTCCTTAAGGAGGGATGCCAGAACTGCATGCACTACTCCAGGTTCGGTCTGAGCAGCGGCCTGTACAGTGGTAAGGTAACTTCCCTCCTCCTCCTCCTTGAGGTGATACCCCTGGCAATACACCTCAGTATCTTATTAGCCTTTAGCTGCTGCCTTCCTGCACTGTGCTGAATGGTTCATTTGCCCTGTGATCTGTACCCCAAGATCCTTTTCCTCCTCTGTCGTGGTCAGCTGTACTACCCCCAGTCTGTAGCAAAATTTGTGGTTCCTGGCACCCAAGTGCATATGCGTTGAAATCCAGCTGCCATGTGTCTGACCAGTGTTCAAGTTTATCCAGGTTTATCCAGGTCTTCTTGCAATCCTAGCCAGCCCTCTTTGTTGTCCACCACTGCACCTATTTTCGTGTCGTCCGCAAACAGGCTGGTCTTATTGCTTACCCCATGTGCTATGTCGGCAATAAATATACCAAACAGCACTGAGCCCCTGTGGAACCCCACTCATCACAGCCATTGGGGATGAGAGTTCTCCCCTTACAACAACCCCCTACTGCCTATCACCCAACCAGTTTTTGACTCATTCCACCATCCTCTTTCCCACACCCAGGTTCTCCAGCTTGCTTATCAGCCTCCCATGTAGCACTGAATCAAAGGCCTTGCTGAAGTCCAAGTGCAGGACATCCACTGCCTGGCCCATCTATTGCTGTTGTTACCTAGTCATAGAAGTCCACCAAGTCCATCTGGTAGGATCTACCAGAGACAAACCCGTGCTGCCTGTTGTCATGGAGACTATTCTCCTCCAGAAACACTACCAGCCTCTCCTTGATGATGGACTCCATGAGCTTCCCCACGATGGAGATGAGACTGACTGGCCAATAGTTCCCTGGGCCCACTTTTATGGATGGGCACTACATGTGCCATCCTCCAGTCCTGGGGAATGCAACCAGTCTCCAGGGAGGTGCTAAATAGGTCTGCCAGTGGTTCTGCCAGGACCGTTACCATCTCCCGCAGCACTCTAGGGGTGTATGCCCTCTGGACCCGGTGTCTTGTCCACCCTCAGGGCTCTCAGACCTTCCAGCACTCTGCTGTCTTGGATTACCCCCTTTGTAAGCTCTTCCCCCCGGTACCCACTGCTACCTTCCCCTGTGGGATTGGCCTGAGTGTCTATCTGGTAAACACAGATCAGAAGTACTCATTGAGTGCTTCTGCTTGCTCCTCCCCCTTTTCTGCCCACTCTGTCCACCTTAATCCTAACAATCTGATCCTTAAAGCTTCTCTCTATTATGTATAGGAAGAAATCTTTTTCCCCTTCTGCTATCCCCTGTGCCAGCCTAAGCTCTTTTGCTGCCTTGGCTGCCCTGACTAATCTGCTCACCTCTCTCGATTTCCTCACATACTCCTCCCTGTCCTTCTCCCATTAGTATCTCATGTATTTCCTGAAGGTGGCCCTTTTTTCCTTAATCCTCCCTAACACCTCTCTGCTTAACCAGCTTGGCCTCCTGGACCTGGCCTTCTTTCTTTGGAGCTTTGAACACAAGTCTGTGGCCTCAGTTAGCCCAAGCTTGATAATCCCCCATTTCTTGTTAACATATATGTGGCTGGATTCTGGTGAGGTGCCCCTTCAATTTTGACCCTCATCCTTCTGAAGTCTGTCGTCCTGAAGTTAATCACTCTAGTCCTGGTACTGGTTATCTCCTTACTCATATTAAGTGAAAACCACACTGTGTGGTGGTCGCTCCCTGCCAGGAGGTCCTCCACCCTCACCTCCTGCACACCCTCACCATTTGTCAGCACTAGGTCCTGTATGTTTCCTCCTTTGGTGGACTCCCTTACGAGCTATATCTGGAAGCTGTCCTGGAAGGCATCCAGGCTGATCTGTTCCTTGGCGTTTGTGGTAGCTGGGGTACTCCACTCCATCCCTGGCATGTTGAAATCCCCTACTATCACTGTGTGACCCTTTGTGTAGACTCTCCTTAACTGCTCCCCTAGCTCCCTATCTACCTCTTCGCTTTAAGCGGATGGCCTGTACCCCACTCACAGCTTCATCCTCCTCCTCTCCTTTGGGTCTTGTATCTGTACCCATAAGGTTTCCGCCCTGCCCTCTTCCCCCCAGTCCCTGCTACAGAATATACTTTCCTTTACATAAATAGCCACCCCTTCCCACTTCACCTGTCTTTCCAAAACAGTTTGTACCCTGGGACGACTAGGTCTCAGTCCTGGTATTGGTTTGGCCCATGTTTCAGTGATGGCAGCTATGTCCACCTCCTCTTCTGCCATCAGTGCCTGCAACTCAGCAGTCTTGTTTCCCAGGCTCCTTGCATTCAAGGAGTCCACCCTCCAGTTTGTCCCTCCCCCTTCTATGCCCATCTCTAGTCCTCTCCTGCTACTGTCTTTCTTTGGGTTTGATTTCCCCCACCTCCCTTTTCTACTAGCATGGAGGGGAGGCCTGGTGGCCTCCCTGGCCTAGAGACTTAGCTTGTCATCCAGACTTCTGCCCTCTGCCCCCAACTAGTTTAACATTATCCTGGTAGCTATTACTCTCCCCAGTCTCTGCTTCAAGACTACTGTGCCTCTCTACTCAAGAGAAGCCTGTCCTGGGCATACAGATTCTTGTTTCTCCATGTGCCACCCCCCCCCATCAGCCAGTACCCCTTTGATTGACACCATTGCCCTGACCATATGTTGAACTCCTCTATCCGCTGCTTCCTGACTGTGCTATCCCTGGGTACTGGGAGAACGTCCGAGAATGCAACTGAGCTCCCTGCCTTCTCATATAATCTACCCACCTCCCTAAACCTTTCTTGTACCTCCTTGACCGTGCACCCTGCTAGATCATCTGTACCCAGGTGCACCACAGTGTGAGGTTTGCCCCGTTCCTTCCACTCAACTTTAGGAAGAAATTGACCCACCCTCCCTGCTGTCATGCCCGGCATGCATTCCACCCATATTCGTCCCTTCCTGGTGTTCTTGCCCCCCCATCTCACTCCTTTTAGAATTGAGTCCCCTAAAACTATGACTGTACCTCCTCCTTCCTGCTCCCCTCCTGTATGTTTCCCCCTCTCTTGGTCACAGTCTCGCTCAATGTGTTCTTTGCCCTTGACTCCTTTACCTCCTGCCCCTCCCATTCCCTTCTTTGCTGCTTCCCGATACCCCAGTCCCCACCACTTGGCTCATCTCCATCCCCTTGACCCCACCCCTCTCCTGCTTGAAACAACCTCATTGCCCCTCCCCGCTGCTTGCCCTCCTGTTCCCCACCCCTGTCTGCTTGGAATGGCCTCATCCCCCTTCCCCACTTGTTCTTCCCTACCCTTCTTGCCCCCTCCTCTACACCAACCATCTTAGCTTCTGCGCCCCTGCATGTCCTCCCCTCCTTCCCTTCTTGTCCTTCCACCCGACTGTTAGTCCCATTTTGTTCCTCTACCCCCCTGTTCTCCTAGCTTCCCTCTGAGCTCCTCCAGCCCCTGGTCCTCTAGGCTCGCCAACATTGAGAATCTATTACTCCTCTCCTTGGCCTTGCCATAAGCCCATCTGGTGTTCAGATCTGGTTTCTGGCCTGCTTCTTGGACATGCAGTCACAGCCATTCACCTACCAGGCAAGAACAATGTTCTGGCAGACTCCTTGAGCCGCATCAGTCAGGGCCACCTCGAGTGGACCCTAAACAAACAGGTGCTGGCCACAGTCTTCCGGAGGTGGGGCACTCCAGAGATAAATCTCTTATCCAAACACAACTACCAGATTCCCCTGTACTGTTGCAAGCCTCTGGCTGTGGGCCCAGTACCAGTGGATGCCCGATCTCTGGATTGGACAGGGAGGTTCCTGTACACTTTACCTCCATTTCCCTTGATTCTCAGGGTCCTGCTAAAACTCAGAAGCCAGCCAGCAACCAGTAAGGCAGCCTTGGTACACCCTGTTTCTTACCCTCTCGGTCAAAGGGCCCATTCGCCTACCCCCACTCACAGTCTCCTGACCCTACCTCAGACAGGGATTGCATACCCTAGCATAGAGTCTCTTTGCCTCAAAGCTTGGTACTTGAAGAGCTAGAATTTCCTGACTCTCAGTATTTGGAGCAAGTCCTGAGACGCCTTCGTCTGGCCAAGAAACCAAGTACCAAAAAGACTCGTGCTTCCAAATGGAAGAGATTTTCTTTCCGGTGTAAAGACAGATTGACCCTCTGCAGGCTAGCCTATTCTCCATACTAGACTATTTGGTACACTTATAAGCATCAGGCCTTAGAGCCTCATCTCTGAAGGTTCGCTTAGCAGCCATTTCGGCCTACATTTCTGTTGATAAGGAGAAGTCTGTAATTTCTCATTCCATCTTTAAAAAAATATTTAAAGGCCTGCTGCACCTTCAGCCCCCACTTTGAGAACCTGTTCCCCCGGATTTGAACCTCTGTATAGCTAAGTTGATGTGCCCCATTTGAGCACATGGCTACTGCAGATGTCTTCCTAGTGGCAGTCACTATAGCCAGATGGATTTCAGAACTGCAAGCTCTTTGTACTGAACCTAATTACATTATTTCCCACAGGGACAAAGTAGTTCTCAGGACCAACAGGAAATTTCTTCTCAAGGTAGTGTCTGACTTTCACCTAAACCAGTCTATAATGCTCCCTGTCTTTTTCACAAACAAATCCACTCCTGGTGAGCATGGGCTTCACAGCCTGGATGACAAAAGGGCACTTACCTACTACCTGGAGCACACTAAGCAGCTCAGGTCCTCGCACACCCAACTTTTCCTCACCTATGGTGAGGTGGGTAAAGGCAGGCCAGCCTCTAAGAGGACTATCACACGTTGGACAGTCTTCGGCATCCATTTTTGTTACAGTAAGGCTGGCAGACAGCCACATCAAGGCCTCAGGACCCATTTCACCATAGGCACTGCAGCCTTGGTGGCAGCAGCAAGAAACATACCCTTGCTTGACATCTGCAAAGCAGAGACCTGGAAGACTGTACACACCTTCACAAAGCACTACTGCTTGGGTGTACAGTCCAGATCAGATATCAGATGCCAGATTTGGCACCGCACTCCTGCAGAACCTGTTCCCAAAGTAGGTTCTGTTCCTTCCTCCCTCCCAACTACATTGCTTTGTAGTCTTCACTAGTCAAGCATACTGAGGGATTCCTGGGGTGAGAAAAAAAAATACCATAATAAATGAGACGTTAAACCGAGGTCCCATCTGCCTGGATTGGTGATAGTTCAGATGGATGTTAAAGATCCCATGGCACTTATCGAAAAGAGTAGGGGAATTTCCCTGGTGTCCTGGCCAAATTTCCCTCTTTCACTAAAAAAAATACCACCAACAGCTTCATCTGGTTCAAGGGCAGTTGGCATTCATCTGTACCCCCCTCCCCAGGGTCATGCCTGAAAATAGGCAGGATTTGTCTAGTGCGCTTACCCAGTCAACAAAAACTAAATAAAATTTAAAAAAATATATATATATTGTTTCTTTCAGGGGAACTCTTAGTATGCTTGACCTCCCACCCAGCCTCCCCTCGCATAACCTGGCAGAGAATAGTTCTGCAGTCTATGCTTTAGGTAACATTTCGTACTGTAGAGCGATAAAATGTGTAATGTTTCCACAGTGAAGTATGATGTATGTAGTTCGCCTAGATGCGAATTCCATTTTTCTTTCTTTTTTCCACTTTTTCTGTAGTACTAGCATAGGTTTAGGGTTTGGGGCCTTTTGCCCCGAAGGCTTCGAAATGAATCTGACTGGAAGTACAGCAGCACCTACAGGCAGCACTCTCTTACTACAACCTGATTGGCCAGTTCCCAGGCCTCATTAGCATAACTCCACTTCTGGGGCAGCTGAACCCAGCTGGCATAACTGCTCTAGTCAAGCATACTGAGGAATCCCCTTGAAGAAGCAAAATTACTATGGTAAATTATTTTTTTCTTAGAGAATATCTGTAGCAGTATTGTGAAATGCAGGTTTTGTTTGGTTTGTTCTTTTTTGGGGTGTGGGGGTGAAGAAGCACTTTTTATACTTATTTTACCTTTTTTTCAAAAGATAGCCACATGGAAGAATACAGGGGAGAAAATGACACAGTATAGTAATACAAAACACAGCACAATAATGCGCAAACAGTAGTCAAGAATCAAACAATTCGGGTTGGGGGGGGGGTAGTTTTGTCCAGTGGAAAGAGGCATATAACTGAGACTCTCTTCATGGTGCAAATTTTGCATTTGTAGCTTGGTGGTTTTTAGGTACGAACAGCGTATCTCTAAGCGACTGTTGTGGTCATGGGTACTCTTTTTTTTTTTTTTTTCATTTAGTCAAGTTAATTTTAACATGCCAAATCCTATGTTAAATGGCAACTTTCAAGCATGGCCTGAATCATTAATGCAGTCAAAACGTTAGATGTGGAGCAACAAGTTAAATCAAAAAAACTTCACTCATTACTGTGAAAGAGAAGAAAAGAGATTGAAAGTGGTCCCTTTGTTTAGGAAAAGTGATCACCCCTCATACTTTTTTGATCCGGCTTCTGGGTATGGTGGATCGACCAGTCCATATCTCTGGAAGTTATCTGAGAGCTGAAAAGAGAGTGTAACCTCTAGGTGGTGCTATCCCAAGGGCTACTACCCCTGCCTGCTTGGCTAGTAGCAGGTTAAGGGGCCTGGGTAATGAAACGAGTGCCTCCACCCAGAGGTCAGGGTTGTTAGTGGTCAAGCTAACCTAGGCACAGCCCTCCGGGACACTGTAACCCCCCCCCTTTCCCTTGTAGTGACCTGAAGAATATGCAATAATTACTTTCACAATGACCCTTATTCACCAGGCAGTTACCCACACTGTTTACACTTACCACCAGGGCTTTCCTCTGGCCTGGCCCTGGGGACCCCCTGTAAGACAAGGTTATGCACAGCAAATGCCAGCAGTACAGTACTCTTGCACAAACTGGAACCACAGTCAGGGTAAATGCAAGAAAGAGTTAGATCTGATTTATTTAAGGGACTTGAACAAGGGAAGGGCATTATCAGGTTAATTTGCTTAAAGGCTGTATCAATCAGTTATGCATGCACTTCAAGGTCCATAAACAGTCACACACACTGGGTACCCAAATGGAGAACGGTGGGCTAGCCAGGAATGTTGCAACTGGTTGGGGCCCTGTGATGGAAGAAAACAACATGCACAACACACACTATTTGTACTCCGGAGCTGGAGGGCTCAGTTTGAGAAAAGAAAACAACAAGACAATCAGATGACACACTTTTAGATTAGGCTGTTGTTGCAGGGAGCTACCCTGATAATTACTCACAATACCCAAGACTGTACACAGGCTGGACGAAAATTTAGACTGCAGGTGGTTGATCTGGGATGCCAGGAGAAGCAGGGCCCACATGATATGCCGAGGAGTCGTTCCTGTTCAAGTGTGCAGCAGGGGGCTGATCCCCAGGCAGGTCTTTCGTTGATGGCTTTCTCTGAAGAGCGGATAGTCTGGCTGTTCCAGTGTGGCAAGGCCCAGGCCAAATGGAGACAAATTCGGATACAGTCCATTTTGGGCTGGATACAGCTTCCAGCAAACAGAACACAGTTCACACAGTGGGGAACCAAATCACGACCCACTAACAACTCACAGCATATTTACATGTAAGGAAATTCTACTGTACCAGGCGAACCGCTCTCCGGTCACGATCGCAGTCTCTGCACAAACCGGGGATTCACAAGCAGCTGGAAATCCTGACAGGGTGATCGCATTCAGCAAAATCTTCGGTCTTCTTCAGGTATGAGCCTGGTAAAAAGTCAGTGGCTTTCTTCATTCTCACAAACTTGGATTTAGTCTGAAATAATTATCTTCTCTGCCTCTCAGGGGTAGCAGGCAGACATGCAGGCCACAACTCGGGCCTTTCCACAGTTCTCCCGCGCAAAACTACTCAGACGGCTGCTTGACTGTCTCAAGCTATTGCTTCTTCAGCTCCCAACTTAGATCTGACTCAACTGCCAGCAAGCCTGGGACTTTCCCCAGAATCCAAAAGATTTGGTTGGCTGATCTGTCAGTCACAACAAAGGCTCCCCATTCAGGCACAAAAAGGCACCAAAAGCTTAAAACTATAATTCCTAAAGATTTTGACTCCAGACAGCACCTGTAGTCCGGCTTCATTTTAGGTCCCGCCAGTACTGATTGGTCCAATTCGGCAGTCCAGGACCAAGATAGTGGAGATAAACAAAACAGTCTTTGCTGCAAAGAAGGCAGGTTAGATAAACTACATTATCATTATCACTCTGAATGATTTTCAGCAAATAGTTACATTTTTCAACCGAGCTCCCTCTCAGAGTACTTATGACTGCAGTCCAGGCAGCTCTTAAAGAGACAGTGCACATTGGCTATACAGGCACTCTCTAGCAATCACATTTAAACTGCTAAAACACAGGACACCAGCCTGGTAGTGAGCATTTAGGCAAGCTCAAGGAAGACTTTTTGGGAACCCCCATTTGTAGGGGGTTACATTAACATCTCTACACCATAGTCATATCTCTTTTTAATAACTTTTTTTTCTCTTTTTCAGAAAGGATTTGTGATCCCAATCTAATGTAAGTCCCTTAGGCTGTAGGGTATCCAGTGTAAATGTCCAGAAACTTTGTCTCTGTAAAAAGTGTATTGAGCCTGTCACCACCGCTTGGGTTCCTGCCAGCAAACTTTGGCATGGTTATCACCGTAATGCCTCACTAATGGGGTATTCAGTAGGTCTGCCCTGATGTTTCTAATATGTTCCTGTATACATTGGCATAATGGTCTCACTGTATGTACAATGTATAAAAGTTTACTAGGACACCGAATAGCATTTACTATATAGGAGCTACCACACAGTTTAGAAATGTTCTAATGTCACACACACACACACACACACACACACACACACACACACACACACACACACATTACTGTACCCTTCCTTCCAGATGAAATCTTTTCCCTTGGTTACACCTCCCACATTTGTACATACCCTGTGGTGGTGGTGGTAATAACCAGTTCCTCATAGGTTGATCATTTCTTGGTGACCAATATCTGCTGTGAACAAGTTTGTCACACAGATTCTCTGCCTAGAGTTTGTTATTCTGGGTTGATTGCCAAGTTCTTCAGCTAGAACAGGATCATTAAGTAGGATGTGCCAGAATTTTCTAATAATGACTCCAATCTGACCTGCTTATCGGCTATATTTGGTCACAAAGGTACTGTGATAGTTTGTTTTGTTTTTTTGGGGGGTGGGGTATCTGACCCTTAGGTTTCAAGAGTTTTTCTGTTTTGGGCCTTACCCCCACTAGTACTGCTGTCAAAGTGGTTCTATCATACCCTCTATCCAGAAATCTATTGAACAAATCCTCAGAGTGGCTCTGAAATTCATCCTCTCTGGAACAGTTTCTCCAAATCCAGAGGAACTGATCATAGGGAATAGAGTGGACAAAGGCACGTGAGTGTGAGCTATCTGCCCTTATTAGGGTGTTAGTGGCCATGGGCTTTTTGAAGCCTTTCATTTGAACCATCGTATTCTCATCCACAAAAAGAGATCAAGAAAATCAAAGCTCTGTTTATTCACACAACGTGTACATTTTAAATTCACCTCATTACGATTCATCCAGTCGAAAAACATAGCCACCTCTTCCTTGGGTCCTTCCCTTATACATAGTATGTTGTCAATAAAACGGTACAGTTTTTAAAATATTTTTGTAAAAAGGATTAATGGTGCCCGACATAATCATGTTCTTTTCCCGGAACCCTAGGAAGAAGTCGGCATAACTGGGAGCCATGGCAGCTACCATGGCTGTACTTTGAAGCTGTAGGACCCTGCAGCAGAGGGTTGGACATTAGAACATTTCTGAACTGTGGTAGCTCCTATATAGTAAATGCTATCTGGTGTCCTTGTGAACTTTTATGCATTGTACACACTGTGAGACCATTATGCCAACGCGTACGGGAACATATTAGAAACATCAGGGCAGACTTACTGAATACCCCATTAGGGAGGTATTATGGTGATAAGCATGGCAAGAATCCAGTAGGGACTCTTTCTATGGCACTAAAGTTTGTTGGCAGGAACCCAAGGGGTGGTGACAGGCTTAATAAACTTTGACAGAGAGAAAGTTTCTGGATATTTATACTGGATACCCTGCAGCCTAAGGGACTTGCATTAGATTGGGATCTCAAACCTTTTCTGATAAAGAGACAAAAAAATTATTAAAAAGAGATATGACTGTGGTGTAGAGATGTTAAAATGGTGACATGCTCGTAAATGTGCTGCCACGTATAATCCACTCATTTAATTTCTTGCTGATTTTCTGTCTTTTCAGCTCTTGGATAGCTTCCAGAGATATGGATTGGTTGATCCCCCATACCCAGAAGCTGGATAAAAAAAAAAAACATGAGGGGTGATTACTTTTCCTAAACAAAGGGACCACTTTCAATCTCTTTTATTCTCTTTCACAGCAATGAGTAAGGTTTTCTTTGATTTAACTCCTTGCTTCACTTCTAACGTTTTGAATGCCTTAATGATTCAGGCCATGCTTGAAAGTTGCCATTTAATACAGGATTTGGCATGTTAAAACTAAATTTCTCAACAACCAATTTACTAGTTTTATAATGCAATGAATCTGTTGCTGCAGTAATTTGTAAACTAAGATGGTTCCTTTTGATATTTTGTATTGAATTTGTTTTTACCTAAAATAGTATCCCTGGTTATTTGTGTCTGTGTAATGCACACTTGTTCACTTGTTCAACTCCTTCCTGAGCCACTGGCTATTTAGTATTCAGCCATTCCACCAATAGGGGGCAGTAAAATTCTACCATAGCTGTACCAGTACTTAAGCGAGGATATGACCACTTTGACTCCACCTCCTGATAAAGACTTTGGTTGAAGCGCTGGGGTGTTGGAGTGGTGGCAGCTTATTCATGTTATCTACACTGCTATCTTGGATGTCTGGGGAAAAAAAAGTACACTATTTTGCAAAATGGAGCTTCTGACTTTCTGTTCATCTAAGCATTTAGCTTTTGAGTGCTGGGTTCAGCTTTTTGGCTGCGTGATGTCATTGATGATGTAACTTGATGGGGCTTTTAGGTCTTGAATTGGGGTTCAGAGGTACACAATCCTGGTTTCGATCCCCAGTGTGGAACTTTTTTTTCTTTCTTACTACAGTGTATGTAGTATGAGAGAAATTGTTAGATGCCTTTTCTGATATTAGTAATAGAGTTTCAGCAAAGTTTGAAGTTCTGTATTGTAATAACTTTAAAAGTTCCAGCTGAGACTTTGGGGTTTGAATGCAACTTGGGAAGCACTACTTTAAATAGACAGTGTTAATTACTAACTGCCCCTGCAGCTGTGGGGGAGGGGGGTCTGCATTGGGGCTGGCAGTATATTGTAAAGGTTGGAGTAACAAGCTGTGAAAGAGCTTGGTACATCCAGCAGACCTGGGTTTGATTCCCACAACCTCCACTTGCATACTGTGGTACTCTGAGCAAGTCACTTAACCCCCTCAGTGCTCCCAGGTCACCTTTGAAAACAGGCAGTTGTGCCTAGTGGGCTTTACCCGGTTACCAAAGACCAAAATAAAAATAAAAAAAAATCACTGCTTGAAGTCCTTTACTGCAGCATGCTTTCCCTGTATACGAAGCTTGGTACTGAGACAGAGCTACAGGCTACCAAACAGTAGAGAGCCTGGGGCCTGGGTTTGATTTCCACAGTGGAACGTGTCTTTTTCTTTCTCACTACAATTTATATAGTGTAAGAGAAATTGCTAAATCTTCTTTGGGGGTATCTCACTGATCAGGTCACACTGTAGGAACGTCACCGTCGGTGAAGCAGGATCCACATGGAAGATTTTCCAGCAGTACCACTGGGGCCGCCCACGCTAACGTCACCTGCTGACAGTGCCAACATTTCTGTGATCCAAGACAGTTAGCTGTCTGTCTTGCCTGGGCCTCATGTATACAGCACTGGTGTATTTCTTGTAAGCTTGTCATGTGCCACAGTGTGACAGTGTCAAAGAACATGCTGACGTCCAGGGGGACAGTTTGATGCATGGAAGTGCTAATCAGTTGTGATAATGCATAGCACTGGGACAGATTGATTAGCAAAATAAAAAAAAATTATATAGTTTTATTAATGCTGTGTATGGTGTCATGGATTCACTCAGAAAATGGCTAGCAGTCTACTGCTGAGCCTTTCTGAAAATGGTTACCTTTACCCCCATTTTGCTTAGTGTTTTGCTAAGTTAAACTAGCTATTTAAAACCCTGTTTTGTAAATGCACTCAGTTGCCTTAACTGTAACTTGCCCTTGGATCTTAAGAGGGAGTACGGTAATCAATGCCACCTGAAAGTCCATTACTTTTTTAGACCTTTTATTTCAAACCTTATTTGCAGCCTGCCCCACCATAATTGTCAGGGGCTCTAAAACATTTTGAAAGATTCTTGTGTAATACTGCCTAGACTTGTTTCTCCGTTAGTGTTTTCCTGGAAATCAATTATCACACTGAGTCAAGTCTAATTTTTATTTATACATACACAATTATTTTAAGAAGAAGAACATTGAACCTATACGTCATTTTCTCCAGTCAAAGCTGATGTTTAAAAACTGGCTCCAGCTCTGTTTCTGTTCCATCTAAACAAAGTTTAAGTTATCCTAATGGATCTTTCTGATGCACGCTAGTAATAATTGCCATTCTAGAACTGTATGTTGTATTTCAGGTCTTTGTTCAGCTCTTCCATTGTCACCACAATGCATCAGTGTTCTGCTATAGAACTATGTGGTTATGGGGGACATAAACTGCATTACAGAGTTCTAGAACAGCACTCGATAGAGTGTAAATCAGAAACAGACCGAGGTTACGAGAAGGCCCATATAGATAGAACAATAATAGTTGGATCCAGAATTTAAAAAACAGCTTCTGTTGTTAAAAATGACTATCAGTTTCAGTGCATTTCTTCTTTAACTGTTTAATTGCTATATTATTTATTTATTTATTTATTTTTTATGTTATTTCTTTTACCTCCTACATGCTCCGTGGCAGCCACTCCTTCGAGCTTGCCAAGGCTAACCTCCGACCCATCCGTCCTCCGAACCTCCGCTCAAGTTGCAGCCAGCCCCCAGGGTAACCTAGCGTAACCCTTCGCCGGATGGGTCCCCCTCCTTCGAGGGGGAAAGTGCCAGCTGAGGGGGTGCAGACCAGCGCAACACTTGGCCCCGGGGTGCTGCTGAGCGGAGAGGTCGGTAGGACCTAGATGGCCTCAGAGAGCCATGCAGCCATCATCCAGTTGCCATGGAGTGGTATTTCCACTTTTCCAATTGATCCCTCCGTGTGCATCTTGCAGTGCTCCTGGTCTCCACCAGAGGCTGCTGCAGTGCGACGACAAACCACTACCCACTCCAGGAGAGGAGAGCAGTCCTACGGACGCTCGATCCTGTCCTTCCCCTGCCAGCCCCCGATGTCCCAAGTCCGTTCCTGAACCCGGGTCGGCGGCGTGGACCGAGGTAAGGTGCCAGCGCCTCAACCCTCTGCACCACTGGGCCGGCTGTCATATTATGTTTAATTATTTATCCCATATATTTTCTGATTGCCCCTTGTCTCTAACTTGGTAAAATAAAATGAATTCCATCAAAGCAAACCTACTTTTCATATAAATGATGGCTGGGAATGTAGGTGATGAATGTTTATAAAGCTGCACAATTTGACCTTCTGCTGGTCCAAGAAAGAGTCTCCAGAAACAGACAAGAATAGTTGTTTGGGTTTATATAGTGTTTTATTCACACTGTATCCCAAAGCTCTTTAAAGCAATGAGAGTCGCTGGTAGTGTAGTGACTCTAAATGCATAGTGATAGCCCATCTGCTCATCAGCAGTAATGGGCATCCATGGATAGTTGCCTGAACCACTCATATCGGGAAGAGTAATGTTGGCCAGGACACTGGGGAAGATCCTTAAACTTGACCAAAGTGCCATGGATTATTTAAATTTCACCACGGCACCCTTCAGCACAGCACCAGAGATGGGCATAAGGAACTACAGTACCTCGGTCCTAGGAGCCTTGCTGTGGGGGGTACCAAAGCTCAACCTTTTGCTAGCAGTAAAAAATCATCTGTAATGTTAAAGCAGAAAAACATCCTGCTGCCAATTTGCTATTCATTATTCAGTTTCTGAGAGCATGTAAATCCTTCCTTATTGGTGGAAGTTGGCGATGCATGCAGAATACTCATTTAGGTGCAGTGAGTCAAAGATAATTTATGTTCTTTAAATTACAAGTTTTCTGCAGTTAAGATGGCTTTAATGTATGTAGAAAAAAACATTAATTATTACCTCTAATAGCACAGAACTTGCAGGTGCCAAATCAGGATGACAAGCCTTCACATTGAAAGAGAGTTGGAAACATTAAACGATAAAAAAAGAAACAAGGAAGAATAAACCTTAGCTTAGCACCAAATTCTTCAGCTTTTTTTTTTTTTTCTTAGATGTAGCCCTAAATATTATCACTTGTGTCTCAAAAAGTCAAACTGCGCAAGGGAAAATATCAATGATATTTTTAATAGGGCAATGTCATGTCTGATTTATGTCATGCCTTTCATTATACAGTGGCAAGAAAAAAATCCTTCATCCTGATTATTCAGTGGCCACCTTCCACAGTGAAGTTATCACAGCAAACATCACTGCATGAAGATGAGCATCAACCTGATCCTTCACTGTACCTCCTCTGGCACTGTTCTTCTCTTGTATGGATAAATAGCTAAATCCTCCTTGCTACTATATGGGACAAATTGACCTAGAGTGAGGTTAAAGGTGGTATTCTCAGTCTAGGTCTGATCACCATCAAAATATCAAAAGTATGTGCTATAATTTATTCTGACGAGCACTGCATATATATTCTGAATGTGAATATAATCAGAGGAAGGAGAGGAGACATGGTAGTGGGGTCTGGGGTCTCCTGGAGCTTGGCCATGTAATGGGACTTGAAACTGCAGACTGTACTCTTGTTGAGCTGTTGCCTGTGGTGCTCATATAGTGGTGAACAACAGCCATCACTCCCTGCTCGGCCGCATACTTCCCAACTTGAAATCTATTATCAGGGGTATAATTCACATAAGAAAAGGGTCTGCTGTTCTTTGTCGGTGGTGGGGAAGCAGCTGCAAGCTCCTTCGCAACAGCTGCAGCTACAACGAGCTTAACCCCCGAACTCTCTGCCAGATCAGAACCAGACACGGTGCTTGCCTCCACTGGATACTTGCATTTTGCGGGCAGCGAGGAGTTTATCCATTTTAGAAGTGACATGTTGCACAACAAAGGAGAATCTGGCAACTGAACAACTGAGCAAGTAAGCATTACAGGGTGTGCCAGGGGAATGCTTAAAGTGTAGAGAATCGGCTGTGATCAATTTAGGGATCCAGAGCTTGATTACCTGCTCTGTACATTTAACTATTACCGCCACACTTTTTAAAGTATTTGCTGGTGACTGCAATGCGAATACTAGCGGGAGCAAACATGTGCGGTAGCAGAGCGTCCGCTAAATGTATCGGGCGCAAATTCAAGCTGCTATATAGTGTATGTATGTGTATTTATATATATATATATATATATGTGTGTGTGTGTGTGTGTGTATATATATATATATATATATACTGTAGATCCTACAACTCTAACATTTGTGAGGATATTAATTAACACTTATAAAATGGGTGATGAAAATCCAGTAATCTGATTGGTCAGTAGATGTCCAGACCTTTGCAGAAACTGAACAGTAACTCCATGGGTCTGGAAAGTGCCATGCAAGTCTTGAAATTACACTACTTCGGAATTTCCATTAACTGTGACAGTTGGGGGGGAAGGGGACAATAAACGGCTCAACTGACAACACACGTGACTTTCCTGCCAGTCAAAATTGAACACTTTTATGGGGCAAACCTATCTGGTGTTAGAACCAATTTACCAGTAATGAAGATTTATTTATTCTTAAAGGGGCAGTGTCAGCCTTTTGAGGTAAATTTCCAAGTAGATGCAAGTTTTTCCCCTTTGGCTGTTTTATGCCTGCAGATGGCATAAATGCCATTGGAATCCCAGAAATGTAACATTATTTGATTTTTTTGGTAGATTATGTATGTGTTATACATATATATATATATATATATATGTGTGTGTGTGTGTGTGTGTGTGTGTGTGTATATATATATATATATATATATATATATATATATATATATATAAAAATCTTTGATTATATCTCTTCCCTTAGGTCATTCCTTTGGAGCTATAGCCTTCAGGAACTAGGACCACCTGGAAACTTGCTAGCTCGCGCCACCCACGACGATGTCACATTTCAGCTTGTATATAAAAATATTCTTTTTATTAGTCATGTTTTAACTTATTTACAGATGGGTCCACTGCCTTATCTCTCCTCAGTTCTTTTCCTGTTGTTATTCAGCCTTGTAGAACTGCCTACAGAACAAACATTGTCCTCTTAGCTGTTGCCATTTATTTTCTGTTTATTATAGTCTTCTTGTCGCCTCTATATGCCACCACAGCCTTCAATGCTCTTCAAGTAGTGTGAGTTTGGAAGGAAGATTTTTTGGAACAACATCCACAAGGAGTGTGTTTGCTGCTTAGGCCTCTCTCACAACATTTGGTCCTGTGAGATTTGCCAGGGCTTTAATCAAGTCACTAGGCGACACTGAAGAAAAGTGCTAGAAAAGTTTACAGTAAAATCCTGTTTATCCGAATGTGCAGGGGGACAACAAAAATGTTCATAAAACCAGGGTTTCCATTAGTAATGCACGTATACAAGTGTGTTAAGTGAAAACCTACTACAGTACTGTATTGCACAAATGACTGCTGCTGATTCCCTTCTGTCTCACACTCCCGAACTCACCCATGTGCTAGCTCCTGAAAACTCCTACTGCTGTCATTTGCTCCAGACATAGCTCTGCCACATGAACTCTCCCATACGCCCTTTTAAAGCTGCCTGTCAGTAAGCACTCTGCTGTGCCACGGTAATGTTGAAGTCAGTAACATCTGGTGGGTGGCTGCTGAATCCCCTCTGTCTCCCACTGCTTCCCGGCCCACTTTATTCCACTGTTTTTCCTTCCCTTCATGACCCCTTGCTCCCTGAGGTGGTGTAGTGGCGGCTTCTCAGTGCTGAAGGATCCGGAGCATGGTGGGATCTCGCCAGCGGGAGGCGGCGCTCCTCCCCCATGGGGTCCTAAAGCCAGCCAGCTCAAGAGGATGGACTTCTTCTGATTTAACATATCACAGTGCTGTGGGGCAGCCCTCTCTCTACTTAGGGGCAGCAATCAAAGTGAACATGACCCCGCAGCCTAACTGCAGAGGCAACAATCACAGCAAGCATGACCCCGCAGCCCAACTGCAGGTACGTCACACTGCAAAAAGTCTGTCATGCATGACTACAACTTTATTGGGGATCCAGTAAGCCTAAGCCAGAGTGTGTCAGTATCTGTCAGAGTGGTGGAGTCAGTGATAAAGGAGTAGAATCCAGGCACCATGCATGATAATACAGTAATGGAAATGGGTGAATGGTGCATCTTGCAGCTGGGCTGTGATGCTGGCCATACCTCTTAACTTTCGGTTGCCTTAACTATGTGCTGAGCAGCTCACAACTGCTGCCAGGCAATAGATTGGATGTCAGCCAGGAAGAATAGATTGAACTGCTAATTGGCCTCAATTAACAGGTGCTAAAAAAAAAGTGAAATGCTGGGGAACATGGAGGCATTTCAGATAACTGAGGGATTATGATTAGTGAAGTTCAGATAAAAGGGGGTTTTACTGTATTCTTGAGAAAGCTTTAGATGCTACCATGGAAAAAGCAGACCAGAGTAGAAGTCTGCATCACCCAACTCCCGGTCGACTTCTGAGGACCATGGTGAAATTTGGGCTTCATTACCCACAGAGCCTCCAGGTAGCTTTTCTAAGTTACCATCTGATTCTACAACAGTGACTACAGCTCCCCCAACCATAGACCAGACACCAAGGTCAAGGTTTGGCTTAAGCGCTAACATGCCTACTGGGGTGGGTTGTTGCCGTCATCTATGGGTCCCAACCCGTTGTTGATCCCAGCGATCATGACCCCTGGCCAGGGCATCATTGACCTGCAAGCAGTGCTAGCGTTGTTTTTTGAAATTATACAATTTTTGTTAGATACGCCAATGCAGCCTGACTTACTGTTGATGACTGGCCTTCCTTCACAGGTCCCATTGACCTCTGCTGCCAGTTCTCTGCATAGTCCTCCTACACAGCCCTCACCAGTGTCACCGACTCGGTCTTCTGCCCCTGTCATCGACAGGCCTGTTAATGACAAAATGGAATATAATCCAGACCTCATGACAGAGAAGGATTATGGAGAGGAACAGGCCTATGGGGAAGAACAATATAATGCTCCTTCTGGTTCTACTCTGTCCTCTTGCAGTGAAGACTCTGTGGCTTATACATCCTGGTCTCCACCAGAAGATCCTACTTTTCAGTTTCTAATACAACAGATAAGAACTGGGATTTGCTGTGGAGGAGGACGAGGAGAAGAAAAATGTAATGAAGTTTTTGGAAGTTCTTTGTACTCCATCTGTCATACTTCCTCCAATTTATCCTGCCCTGGAGGATGTTACATTTCTGCCTGGCACAGGCCTAACTCTGTTTCAGATCTGCTAAGCAGTACCCTGCACCTACTGCTAAGCCTTATTATGCCACTCAAGGAGAGATGGACTCTGTGGTGATCATGGCTGTACATGATAGAGCTATGACACCCAAGCATTTAAAGTAAAGATGTGATGTTTCTGGTTTCCGTATTGGGTTTCATAGCCCATTACCTTGAGGCGGCAATAGTCCCTCTTGGGTAAAATGATAAGTTTTCATACTGTCCTGTAAGCAAGGGAAGTGATCTTAACTGTGGCTGAACTGCCAGACAGCTGATCCCTTCCAACTTCCCAGTCCGCTGAACACATCCCCGCGCCGGGACATTTTGTGACATCCTACCAGGGAGAGCGCTGGGACATGCCCCATTGAATCCTATGAGGGTGATTTTCAGACCATTACTATACATCTTTAGGCTGCCTGTGACGCAAGTGAAAGCCTCCACTCAACTAATTGGGTCCTTATATCCCATGCCTGGTAGGGGTCATAGAAGAGGGTCTTTTGGTCCGTCAGCTGCCAGAGCTAGCTGTCCCACCTACCATCAGCAAGCTTGGGAAAGGGTAGTGGCGCCTTTCTGGACCATTGCACCAGGTGCCCATGCAAAAGCACCACTGGCTATTGGGACCAGTGCTTCTGCCTCCACTGGTTCCCCCTGACTCTACTTTTCTTGCCCCACTGCCACTCTTACCTCCAGGAGTGGCTTTAGGGGTCGTATACCTCTTCATCTTTCAGAATGGAGAGAGATCACTACAGACGAATGGATCCTGGAGATAGTTGGAAGCGAGCATGTTCTGGAGCTTTTACAGACTCCTTCAGTGCATCCTCCACATCCTTTCCGCTATCATCTGGGTCACTTATTGCTGCTGAAAGAGGAAATACAATCTTTGATACAAAAACGTGTTATAGAACCCTTCCTTCTCATCAACTAAAGAACGGGTTCCATTCCAGATAACTTCCTCATTCCCAAATGGACAGGAGATCTGAGGCCTGTGTTAGATTTGAGAGGCCTCAACTTCTGCATTGAGTACACAAAGTTTCACTTGGTCTGTCTACATGCCCTAATCCCCCTCCTACAACAAGGGGATTGGTTATGGTCCATGGATATGACTGATACTTACTTTTGTATCAGAATCAGGAAAGCTCATAGACAGTATTTCCTCGTCATACTGGAGGCAGAGCATTATCATTTCAAAGTATTGCCCTTTGGCTTATTTTCTGCACTGCAAGTCCTTACCAAGTGTTTGGCAGTGGTGGCAGCAGCCCTTCGCAGGGAAGGCCTGTATGTCTTCTCACACCTGGATAACTGGCGCTTAAAAAAGACAGCTCCAAGGACAATCTGTTACACACACTATCTCAAATGAGACAACTGTTCAATGACTTAGGGGTCTCAGTGAATGTCCCGAAGTCGATTTTAACACCGTGACAACGCCTGCAGTATATGTGATTTTCTCACATTCAGGGGTAACTTACATTAAAGAGCTGGTGTACTGCCTGGAAACTGCCTGCAATTAATTGCAACTTTCAGATGTAGTCAGCGATCACTTCTTATATGTCAAGTATTTATTCTTTTCTGTTTGCTAATTAGAAGATTTCCACCTGGCAGTACTGGAGTGATGTGTGGAGCAGCACTCTGTCTGGGGGGGGGTCAGTTCTGTTCCTTCCCCTACATCAACACTGAAACCACACTGACTATGACATCACTAGTAACCAATGAGAACCATTTCTCACTGCCAGGTTTCACTTTCACATGAAGCAGTAGGGACTGGCACTCCCTGGTTACTAGTGATGTCACAATTTCCTGCATTTTGATTGGTAGCTTGTGAAAGTCACTGCTCAGGCTGCAAGGATTGTGGTGCCTCAAGGTGTTTGGTCTCATTTCTGATTATGTATTAAGAGGAACAGAACTGACTTTTTGTCCTCCCGACAGAGTACTGCTCCACACATCACCCTAGTACTGCTAGGTGGAAAACCTTCTAATTAGCAAACAGAAAATAAAAAAACACTTCAGATGCTGGAAGTAATAGCTGACTGCATCTGAAAATTACTATTAATTCCAAGCAGTGCACTAGCTCTTTAAATTGAAGCTTATGCTGGCAGTAGTCGATCTCCATAAATGTTAATTATTTTTCTGTGGCCGCTATTGAATGGAAAGGGATCATAGTTTGGCCATAAAAAGGTGGCCAGCCGATCCCTTCCACTTCCCAATTAATTTCCCTGCCTCCATGCTATGATGTGCAGCAAGGGAGAGTGTGGGGGTGTGTCCCATTGAAATGAATTGGGGGCATTATTTTATTAGCATTTTCTACTTTATGAAGGCAAGTTAGAGATTAATGAAGGCCACCTCTCGACTAACAAGGGCCTTGTTAGTCGAGCGGTGGCCTTCATTAATCTCTAACTTGCCATCATAATGTAGAAAACAGTAATAAAAAAATACCCCTATTCATTTCAATGGGGTGCGGTGTTGCACTCTCCTTTGCTGCACAGCATAACACACCTGACCGCGGGGGCATGGAAATGAATCAGGAAGTGGAAGGGATCGGCTGGCCACCTTGTAGGGGCCAAACTATGATCCCTTCCCATTCAGTAGCGGCCGCAAAAAAATAACATTTATGGAGATTGACTATCACCAACAAAAGCTTCAATGTAATGTAAGTCATTCCCCGAAAGTGAGAAAATCACTTTAAAGTTTTTAGTCACATTGAACTTAAACGTTAACTAAAAACCTTCACTCAGCATGTAATTTTTTTAAATTATCTGTTTATTAGATAAAAGGTTTTTCTTATGATACAGGTGTAAGGAAATACAGTATGTTTTTTTCTCAAAGAATAACGTGTCTAGTACTCTACTAATACAGATTTCACACCATGAAGATTAATATTTGTCCTTGTCAAGGGTGTGCAATAAAATTGTCTAGCACTGTATCTTTTATTGCATCTCCTCTCCAACCTGTGCAGCTGAACATACATAACTGATTGTATCTGTAGATATATTATTTATCTTTGTCTCAGAATGTGAAAGGGGCCAGGTTCTTTCCTTTTCTTACCCCTTTAACTACCCCCTCACGCTAGGGCACCACATCAGTTCTGTGCACCATACACAGTATTAGCCAACTGTTTTACTGATTTGTAAATGCTGTTTGGGCTATGGGCCAAAAATTAAGTCTTACTGTTAGTTTTTCCATTTTGAATATTGACAATACAATATCCTCTCATTCATGCAAATTAGGCCGGGTCTAGGTCAAAAGCGCTAAACAATAATAGCACGGTACAAAACCACATCAGGAAAAACAGCTGTAATGAAATGCAGGTACAGATGGCAATCCCCAGCAGACAAGGAACAACAAAAGAATAACAGAGCTGGTTTATTTACTCTGGTGGGTGGGGGAGTGGCACAAGTTGAGGTCAGAAAGTTGGGAGAGACACTAGCTTGGGGAGGGGGGCAGTTGAACGCAGTCACGACCTGTTCCCCAATGTTATGTGGAAGGCTGTGCCCCCCGCACCCCACATAATATAAATAAACATCCTCGATAATGCTCCAAACACCACAAAAGAAAATTCTGAGGAAGGAGGAAGATTTGAACCTGGGTCTGCTGACCCAGGCATTCACACCTGTCACTCCAAATGGTACGCCATGCTGGCAGGATGCTGAAGCAGCACACACTATAACACTTTCAGTGCGCTCTGCCGGACTGAAAACAGCTACAGGTATAGCGATATAATGACTGCGCTATAATTTAGTTGTAGCTGTTTTCACCTACACTCTTTTCACTGCATGATTTTTACCGTACTCTTATTCATACACGCTCTTGACTGGATCCAAAACAAGCTGATTTGGCTTGAGCTATCTCTGTGTGAGAGCCTTCTTTGCTGCAATTAACCAAATTCCTAGCTGTTTTTTGAATAATTATTATGTGTTTGGGGATATAAAAAGGAATAAAGCTGCTTGAATGATTAACCCTCCAAAAGCTGGACTAAGTTAATTTAAAGAGCAACTACCGTGCTCTTTATCGAACCCCCCCCCAAGAAGCACAAAGAAGTCTTACCTGCCCCCAAATCAAATCCTTCTGTAATTTTCTTTATTAAGTTCTCCAATTTAGGTAGGGAAGGGATCGTATTTTTGCTCCGTGGAGCTCCGCCATGCCGATCTCTTCCACTTCCTTGTACCTCTCCACAGTGCACTTCGCCCTCGATCTGCCCCTGCGCTACTACGTTTTGTAACATCAGTATATGAAGAGCGCGGGGGCAAGCATCCATTGCGTAGGAATGGGTCTGTGTTTAAAAGTTTTTAATTTTCATAGCTTAGATGGCAAGTCGGAATAAAGCATAGCTACCGCTTAACTAACAAGGACCTTATTAGTTAAGCGGTAGCCATGATTTAGTCTAACTTGCCATCTAAGCTATGAAAACTAAACTTTTAAACACAGCCCCATTCATTGCAATGGACGCTCGCCCCTGCGCTCCTCGTATACTGATGTCATAAAACGTATCCCATTTTAGATGGAGAGCACATTTTTGTTCTCTGTAGACTCAAGGGATCTAGTAGACCATGGAGCAAGCCCTGTGCATAAATATTCTGGAAATGAGGGGAAGTCCTGTATGGTCTCCAGGTCTTTGTCCAGCATCTCAGGAACTGTTCTCTGTTGGTCCACATGGACAATCAGTATGTGATGTTTTACCTCAGCAAACTGGAGAACATACCCTCTGTGTCGAGAAGATTGTTTGGTATGGGATGGGGTAGTCTAGCACACTAAGCAGCAGACAGCAACATATCTATCAGGGAAAGAGAATGAACTAGTAGACTCACTGAGCCACTTAGTGGCACTGCCACTTGAGTGGGAACTCCTGGTGAGGTGGTGTAGTTGCTGTTCATAAGGTGGGGATGTTCAGAGCTGGACCTTTTCGCATTCCCTCAGAGTGCAAAACTGCAGCTTTTTTTGCTTGCTGGATTCAGAGCCTGGAGCTTTTTGGTGAGATTTGTCCCTTTCCTGGACGGATCAGTATCTAAATTTCTATCCTCCAGTTCTGTTGCTTCAGAGGACACTAGTGAAGCTTCAGAATGAGACTGCCTCCATGATTTTGGTAGCTCTGTTCCCAGATGGATCTGCATTGTTCTACTATGAAACATTGCAGTGGAACCCTGTTCAAGCTGCCTGTATAGTCAAACACTATCTTCCAGTCCCAGGGCAGGTTACTACATTGTCAGGTTCTATCCCGGCAGCTACATACTTGGTTCCAGAGAATGTGGCATTGACCCAGACTGACCCATATCAGGTCTCTTCTGAGATGTCTGGCAGTCAGAAAACCATTTATCAGAAAGATATACTGCTTGGAATGAAACAGTTCAGCACTTGGTTTTGTGCTAGTCCAAAAACATGTTTTCTGTCTTGTTCAGACACATGTGAAGAAGCACTTACTTTAACTTTCTCGGTGTGGGATGTAGTTGTCCTTTATCTGGGTCCATCTGTCAGCTTTCACTGCTTTTCATGCTTAGATTGACAGAATGATGATCTCTCAGCTGGATGTGTCCCACAGATTCCTAAAGGACATGCTGTGTATGGTCCTGCCAATTTGGAAGCCAGTACTGGTTTGGGGTCTCTGGCTAGCCCTTGATGTGCTTAACAAGATGCCATTTGAGTGGGCAGCTACTTCAGATTTTTGATACCTTTCCTGGAAGTTTCTCTTCTTTGTGGCCATTAGTTAAATGGGCACATTTATGCCCATAGGCCATTTTAGATTGAAAGGCCATGAATAGTTACATAGTTACGTAGTAGTTTTTGGCAGAAAACAACTTCCTGGTCCATCTAGTCGGCCCTGTTTTGGCCAACAGACACTTTTCTGCAGCAATTGTCTAACAGTTGTGCCAAACGTGATAAGTCTGTGATTTGCCACACTTGGTGAGACTGGCAATATGTTCATTTTTTTACTGTGTGTGTGTGTTATGGAAGGCTGAGAGGTAATATTTCATTTTGCAGTGAGAAAGGTATTAGCTTTTTCAAATGAGGTATCGGTCTCAACTGGAGCTGGAAGAACTCCAGAGATGTAGACGACTGAGTCTGTGCAATATTAAGACTACATTGCAGCCATTTTTAGAACATTGTGATGTCATCGAGGAACAAGCTGTGCCTGACTACATTGAGCCAAGATCAGTTTGTTCCTTGATGACATCACAGTGTTCTACAAATGGCTACAATGTAGTATTAATTTTGAACAGATGTCTCTGGAGTGCTGCCAGCTACATATGAGCCCAATGCCTCGTTTGAAAGCACTATTCACAGACTTTCACACTATGATGGCCACTGTACATAAATGTTTCCCTTTGAATGCTCAGGGTTTCTGAGTTGCTAGCTTTGGTGGTTGACCCCTCCCCCCGCCGTCTGGTGTTTCTTCATGGCTGAGTTATGCTCAGGACACACTCTCTACCAAAGGAAATGGTCTCATCAGTCCATTAATATGCCTGTGTTTTTCATAAACCGTATCCAGAAACAAATGATTTGATACCTTTTATTGGACCAACATGGATGTTACAGAAAAGAACAAAAGTGCTCTAGCTTTCGAACCTACCCGGTCCTTCTTCAGAAGCTTTATGGCCATAAAGCTTCTGAAGAAGGACTGGGTAGGTTTGAAAGTTAGAGCACTTTGTTCTTTTCTGTAACATCCATGTTGGTCTAATAAAAGGTATCATCAAATCATTTGTTTCTGGATCTGTTCTTAAAAGGACCAATACGGCACCTACAACATTTTTTTGTTTCATAAACCATAGAAATTCAGGAGAGATGCTTCTCCATTCTCTGGATGTTTGCTGTTTTCTCAGATTTTATATGTACAGGAACAAAGCTTTTAATCACCAGGTTTGATACAGCATAGACAGGTACAGTACAGGAGTTTTCACATTGTTCTGACAGGAATTCTCAATACGGATTGGAGAGGATTTCTCACATTTTTTTTTTAATTTGTATGTTTTCCTACCTGCCCACTGGAGCTCCTTTGATGATCACCCAGCTCCGTTGCCTCTGACCAAGGCGCCCAGCTTTCAACCCTGTGACTTACCCCCCAAGGCAGGACTGGGAGGAGGTCACCTACTCTGGAGATTCTGTGGGTTTGGGGGGGGTGCAGCAGGCTGCACAGAGCCCAAGTGTACTGTGCATCATAGAGGTGAAGTAGGGGATTATTTTTCTTTAAGCCCACAACTTGGGCTCACTTGCGCACATGGGCTCCAGTACTCTCACACACACGCACGGCATCACGTGGAACTGACAGGTAACCCCTCCCTGTTGCCATTCCAGAGCTGTATGTATGCCTGTGGACACTTGGGCGGCAAGGCAGTCTCTCACCCTGGAAAGGGAGATTGTCCACCAGGACATTCAGTCGCTATCTCCAGGCCAGCCCTCCAATGATCCACGCGGGTTCTTAAACCTGGGTTGTCAGCATCGCAAATCTGCTGGGTGTAATCGCTTCTACGGGGTAAGAGGGTACATCAATCTCTGTGATTGCTTAGCCAACAGATGCTTTTCTGCAAAAATTGTCTGACAGCTGTGCCAAAGTGATAGTTCTGTGGTTTGCCCTACTTGCTGGCACAGACAGTATGTTCATTTTTTTTACTGCGTGTGTGTTATGAAAGGCTGAAAGGTAATATTTCTTTTTGCAATTAGAAATGTATTATGGGTACTGCAGAAACTCCCCTTAGCACCTAAAGTACACTGCCCCAAAACCATATAGTATTTAACTGGACCATAAAAAACTCTAAAAAGAAGCAAAATGATCCCCTCTAATTGATTGAGAAATCATAATGTCTTTTCTTGTTGTTATACTTCCAGGTGACAAGGAGCGAGATGAAAGAGTGCATTCACGAGGAATTTGGTGCTGTACGGAAGTTGGTCTCGGAGGAGGAACGAAAAGCGTTACACCTGGTGGAGTTACAGGAAGCTGTAGCAACAGCCCACGTAGCGGAGGTCCTTGCTGAGATTAATGTCAACATGGAGAAACTCATGGCTGAAATGGCAGAGATAACAAGGCAGTTGAATGCATTTAATGAGTTGGCCTTACTGAAGCCTGAGGTAAGGGAGGGCACTGACTTTGTTGTTAGAAGGTCTGTAGCTTTCTAGAGAAACCATATGGTGAAGTCCAGAAAATTTGATAAGAATAAGTGAGATACTACACAAAAAATAGAGAAAATTAAACTGAAAAAATAAAGACTTTAAAGTCTAAAAAGCAATTGAAGGAGAAGAGTAAAGATTACAGAATAGGAGGCAGTAGGAAAAGTATAGAGAAAGTGTTGGAGGGAAAGAAAAAATCAAAAGGCTGTGAATGTGGAAGATTAAGGATGGGCACAGACACAGTATTTGTGCATTTTCAACACTTTCTAAAATGTTGTTAATCAATTATTATCTTCCTGCTTGTGAAAGCATGGGAAGACGTAGGGTTACTCCAGGTGGAAATGAAAAGTTTTGCCATACCATCAGACCAGTTGGGAAAACTTGTTTTCTTAATATACATAATTCCATTTGGTAATTAGTTTGCTTGTATATGAACCAGGAGCTCAGTTTTGATGCAAGGTGCATGTGCCAAATGGGGATATGATGCAGGTGGCACCTTGTGTCATAGTTTGTGGCATTCCCGATTTTTCAAGCGCTTGACTCTTGGCCAATCGAGGATGCCATGTGGCAAAGACCTCCTACGCCACCCTTGTGGCAAAAGCGCTCGTGCGCCAAGTTGCAAGGGTGGTTGTGCCATGGCAGGGCTGCATCATCCCCTTATTTGCTATTCTACAAACCCTGCCATGGTCGCAACAGGGGCTGCCTTTTAACTAGCCAGAAGGTGGTCTAAGGACCATGCACTGCTACTTGGTAGGGTGGTGATTAGGAGGGTTGCAAGGAGGGGACCAGAGGGCAGGAGAAGCACAGGAAGAGACCTTGGGGCAACTGGGGCATGGTGGTAATGTGCAGGAGATAAGGTAGTACCCTGCGGGGGTGCCCTATGCTATGACAGACAGCCAGTCGGCCTGGATACAGGGAGCTGGCAGAATGGGCCAGGACCCGGCCTCAGAAGGATACACCCCTGCACCTGCCTCATAGGTGCCACTGACGCCAGCACTGTCGGTGGACAGTAGTGGCTGCAGGTCGTGGGGTGCAAGTGGAGGCTGGGAAAGCTCCTCGGGCACGGCAGCAGTCCTCTGGTACCAGGCCCCTCACATGGAGGCAGGCTGCTACTCGCTGATGGTGTAGGGGTCAGTGGCACCTATGGGGCAGGTGCCAGAGCTATATACTTCTGAGGCCAGGTCCTGGTCCCTTTCTGCCAGCCACCTGTACCCAGGCTGATCATCTGTCTGTAATAGTACAGGGCACCTCCGCAGTGTGCCACCTCATCCCCGCACATTGCCACTGTGCACCTGTCACCCCCTAGTTCTCCCCCATGCTTCTTCTGCCCCTGGTCCTCTCTTGGCAGGCACCCCCCCACCTTCGCGGACCCTTAAGTGTTGCGCCGGGTAGAAGAGTTGACGGATCCTTCTGTCATAGCCCTCAGGTACACAACTACTTTGGTGCAACCCTGCAGATGCGGCAAATCTTGGATCTCGGGTGCAGGGACCCTTATTTTATAAAAATATGCCGCTGGATCCTAACCCACCCTAAGATTGCCGCAGCCCTAGATCGCCACAACTTGTGGAAATCTAAGGGCTCTTTGAAATTCGAGCCCCAGAACACTGAAAATGTTTTAAGAATTGTCATAATCTTAGATCCAATCTCAGTACAATGCCACATTGCTAAAGTCCAGGAAAGATTGTTGTACAACCAACTACAAACCTTCTTTGAGCAGAAAATTTGTCCATTGTACAGCACGGTTTTCACTAAAAACCATGGCACTGAGACTGCCTTGATATGTGTTACCACAGACATCCTCACTGCCATGGATTTGGGCATGGCCACTAGTGCAATATCTGTTGACCTGATGAAGGCATTCGACCTAGTCGGTCATGATTTTCTATTAGCTAAATTAAAGTGTATTATCCTTGATATCCTAGCCTGTCTTTGGTTTAAAAACTACTTATGAGATCAAAGACAGTGTGTGAAGTGGCAAGGTGCGATGTCTGCTCTTAAGTTGATTACTGACAGTGTACCCCAAGGTTCTGTCCTTAGTACCCTTCTTTTTTCCCCTGGTTGTAAATGATTTGTCTCTGAACTGTGGAGTGGCATCAGTACAACTGTATACGGATGATGCCATACTCTGTAGATCCCCAACAGATATCCCTTTGATTAACAGCCACCTGAGTAATGACTTCCACCTTCTTGAAAAATGGTTCATAAGGAACAGACTTGCATTGTACTTAATGCAAAAAAAAAAAAAAAACCTAAGTCCATGCTGTTTGGAAACAAAATTCTTGGCCGTGATCGGCACCACCTCCTGAATCTAACCACAGTAGGGGGTGTGAATCTTGAGGAGATGAAAACATTTAAGTACCTGGGAGTTATGCTGGACAAAAATCTGTCCTCCGAGCCCCAGGCAGACACTCTGGTCAAAACTCTTCATCTGAAGCTTGGCCTCCTCCACAGACTTTCTCCCTACCTCTCCTCTGTTGCTTGACTAACTACAGCTAGCAGCACACTTTTGCCTGTTCTGTTTTATGGTTGCTCAGTTGAGCAGCCTGCCCAGAATCAGTGTTGGCCAAACCTCTCTCCAAAGCACTGGAGCGAGTAGTCGAAGACCAGCTGGTGCAACCTGAATCACTACAACCTACTGTGCCCCCAGCAGCATGGGTTTAGATGACTGCACAACACTGTCTCCGCCCTCCTTGAATTCACCAGCTCACTACATGAGTCACTCGACAAAGGTGAAATGGTTGGGTCAGTTTTCATTGACTTAACCAAAGCATTCAAACTAGTGAACCACACACTGCTGATGGAAAAACTTGTGGATATTGGCTTATCAAGGGAAATTGTGGGGTGGTTTGAGAACTACTTAACAGACTGCACCCAAAAAGTGAAAGTCAGTGGAGTCCTTTCAGACTGTAGGGCAGTGACAGGGGTTCCCCAGGGATCAATACTGGGCCCACTACTGTTTAGCCTGTTAATTAAAGACCTGCCTAAAGCCTGCGCTGGAGCCTGCATCCTGCTATACGCAGATGATGCGGTTATCGACACTAGCAGCAAACCGCCAGCCAAACCTTGCCGCACAACGTCAACTTCCTTGAGCGTTGGTTCTTACAGAATAAGATGCTTCTGAACCACAAAAAAAAACTAAATCTATGATATTTACCAGCCAACAGAGGAAGAATAAACTCCTACCCTTGACCATTAACAGAGGTAGGAGTGCAGCTTATGTACATGATTTCTTCCCCTCCTCTGCTCTCCTCCAACAGACCACCCCCTCCTCACACGAGCTACTGCTTCTTAAATTGTCCATCCCTGCCACGTCTCCAACTTTCATCAGGGCCTGCTATTTCTCCCCCAAAGCCCTTCCCTCTGCCATTGTACATACCCTAGCTTCCATTACCTCCCTCACCCAATCTGACAAACTCCTGCTAATGGGCAACTACAACATAAACTGGCTTTCAGCACACTTCAAAACAGTCACCCAGCAAATCGAGGCCCTTAACCTCGTCCAGCTGTTATCCGAACCTACAAGACTAAACCCCCACTCTGCAAATCACTCCCTTATTGACTGGGTCTTAGCATCCCGTCTACTCAGATACCCAACTGCAGATATCCTACCTGGCGCTTTTAGCGCTCACTGTATGACTTACTGTGTCAGGAAAACTCAGCCCCCAATCATCCTTCCAAGGTATCTGTGGTTCCGCCCACTCAGATCGCTCAATGTTCAAACACTCTTGTCAGACCTCTACCTCGCAGACTGGTCTGGGGTTTTCATGGCACCAGACATAGACACTGTCTTGGCATCTTTCACCAAAACTCTGCTTAAAATCTGGGATCTACATGCACCTCCCAAAAGACGGCGGCTTCGACATAAACACCTCCCATGGGTTACCCACAATCTAATTACTCTATTAAAACTCAGAGGATTGCGCCTGGTGCATATCCAAAGCCTCCTCAAGCCAGGTAGACCTACAAAACTATAGGGCATTAAGACATGCTTGCACAAAAGCTCTACGTTCAGCAAAGGCTTGTTTCTTCAAAAATAAACTAAATGAAACTAGGACCTCCCCGGCAGAATTTTGGAAAACCCTAAAACCCCTCCTCAGTGCCCCCCTTCCCTAGCGCTCTGGCATTTTCCAGCTCAGGTGACCTAGATCCCCCTTAGCGGCATCCTCTATAAATCAGGATTTCTCCACCTGTGGGCTCCCCCCTGACCCCCCCCTCACCCGTCTCCTCCCCTTCTACTCACACACCTACTACCAGTGGGTTCTCCTTCCCTCCATCACAACCATGGAAGTACTTCAGGCGCTGAACTCCCTAAACCCTTCAAAACAGAGCCCTGATGGCAGCGATCCAAAACGTCTAAAGATCTCTGCTCCAGCAATTGCCCCCTCCTTGCCCACCTCTTCAATCTATCTATCATAGGGGCACAGGATCCAAGACAGCATGGGTTTACAAAAGGAAGGTCCTGTCAAACTAATCTCATAGATTTCTTTGACTGGGTAACCAGAGTGGTGGACCAAGGGGGAGCAGTTGATGTCGCCTACCTTGACTTGAGCACAGCTTTCAACACTGTTCCACATAGAAGATTGATAAATAAGCTGGGTAGGCTCAGGGTGGGTCAGAAGTTGGTCAACTGGGTGTGCAAACTGGTTGACGGGCGAAAACAGAGAGTGGTGGTAAATGGTATATAGTCAGAAGAGATGCAAGTCACAAGTGGGGTACCTCAGGGATCAGTCCTGGGGCCAGTCCTCTTCAATATCTTCATTAGTGACATTGCAGATGGACTAGAGGGTAAGGCTTGTCTGTTTGCAGATGACATCAAGATCTGCAACAGAGAAGATGATCCAGATGGGATGGGCAGAATGAGAAGAGATCTGGATAAACTGACAAAAAAATGGTCAGAAGAGTGGCAACTGGGATTTAGTGCAAAGAAGGGCAAGATCATGCACATAGGGAAGAGAAACCCTGAAGCCACCTATAGGCTGGGAGGGGAGTTGCTGGCAGTCACAAAGGAAGAAAGAGACTTGGGCATCATCATCACCGATGGCCTGAAATCATCCAAGCAGACCTCTAAAGCAGTAGGTAAGGCTAGGGGGATGTTAGGGTGTATTAGTAGGGGTATAACAAGTCATAAGAGGAGGTAATAATCCCTCTTTACAAGACACTAGTTAGGCCCCATCTGAATACGTGCAGTACTGGAGCCACACCTTCACAAGGACATTAACCAAATTGAGGCAGTCCAGAAGGGCAACCAAATGGTGCAGGGACTGCATCAGAAGACATATGAGGGCAGATTAACAGGAGCTCAATATGTATACCCTTGAGCAAAGGAGGGAGAGAGGTGATATGATCGAGGCATTCAAACACCTTAAGGGCATTAACAAGGTGAAAGAGTCTAACATGTTTAAATATAAGAAAAATACCAGGACAAGAGGACACAGCATGAGATTAGAGGGAGGCCGATTAAGAAGGAATGTGAGGAAAATCTTTTTCACAGAAAGGGTGGTGGATGCATGGAATGGCCTACCTCAGGAAGTGGTGGCTATGAATACAGTGCAGGGCTTCAAACAGGCATGGGATAGGCATAAGGGAGCAATACAGATGAGTATGAATAGATAGGCCACTGACAGAGCGAAGGCCGATGGCACATTTATAAGGTAGAAAAAGAAATGGGCAGACTGGATGGGCCTTGCGGTCCTTATCTGCCATCAACTTCTATGTTTCTGTGTTGCCCAATGTGTAGTCCCTAGGGCCTGGAAAATGGCCAAGGTCATCCCTCTGCACAAATGTGGTGATCCCTCACAACTGGGTAACTATAGACTGATCTCCCTCTTCCCTTCTCTCTCCAAACTTCAGGAAATTCTCATCGTCAAAAGGTTGAACTCCTTTCTGGATGACTCCAGCACACTTAGCCCATTTCAGTCTGGCATCGGACGCATCCACTCCTCCTCATCCTCCTTATTTCACCTCACTAACCACATCCATGCCTCTATGGATAAGGGCCATCTCACCATGGTGATCTTTGTTGACCTCGCCAAGGCGTTTGATTCGGTCTCCCACAATCTATTCCTAGATAAACTATCATCCATTGGACTCTCCCCCTCCTCCACAAATTGGTTCAGTTCTTATCTGTTGGACAGATACCAATATGTTCAATTGGACCACGCCACTTTCTTCCCCCTTCCTGTTCATGCCAGTGCCCCCCAGAGTTCCATCCTGGGCCCCACTCTCTTCTCAGTTTTTGTAAATGATCTTCCCTCCGCCTCCTCGTCCACTCATCTGCACATGTACGCTGATGACACTGTCATCTACACCTCTGCCCCTCCCTCACGGAGACCCAATCATCCTTGCAAGTTTTTTTCACTACTGCTCTCAAGTGGTTTGAGGCCAACCAACTAAAGTGCAGCATGAAAAAAACTGTTGCCATGGCCTTCAGCTCCACCCAAAAACTAGCCAGACTTCCATCCCACCCATCTTTCAAATCCTTGGACGGCACAAATATTGAAACTGTTCAGTCCTTCAAATATCTAGGGGTCTGGCTAGATCCTAAGCTAGACTTCTCTCTTCACGTGGACTCCATCCACTCCAAACTCCGGCCGAAACTGGGAGCATTGCGTAGGATCAAAGACTGTTTCTCCCTCCCTATCCACAAAGAGCTCATTACCAAGCTGATCCTCCCCCTCAATAGACTATGCTGACGTAGTCTAAAGCTCGGTCCTCAAATCATCTCTAGCCAAACTTGACCCCCTTTACAATGCTTTCTGTCGTTTCGCCACAAACCTCTCATTTCATACCCACCAGTGCTCCCTCTACTCTGCACTATCCCTCTCTTCTCTGGAGCACCGATGCCTAGCTCACTGTGCTGCCTTTGTTGGCAAGTTTTGGTTCAGTGCCCCCCATCTCTCAAACCTTATATCCCCTCCCCAACATCTGGCTATCACCTCCAAACCCATGACTCCCGCACCCTCTCTCTCCCCCAGCCCTGCTCACAGTCAGGAAAGGTGGCTTTCTCCTACAGACTTTCTGACCTTTGGAACCACCTTCCCCACTCCATCTGCCTCGCTCCCTCCCTAGCAACACTAAAAGCAATTAAAACGTCACCCACCCTCTGACTGCAACTACCCCACCTCCACCACATCATGACTCCCCCCCACGCCTCCCTCTCCTTTCCTCCACCTTACTTTCCTCCCACCTGACTCCTGCCCCGCTCTATGTCCTGTTTCTCTTAAATCTTGCTTCCCTGTCCCCAAATAGCCATTAAAATTCTCTTCTCCCCTCTCCCTTCTGCTGCACGGAGCCGACCGTACCACCCTCTAATTTTTGCTATGATAAACTAGCCTAGCCTTGTATATTAATGCATCCGTGGTAATGCAGCTTGTTATAATCTATATAACACCATCTGTCACACTTCATTTGTAAAGTTATTCTAAATATTGTAACTGTATAAATGCATGTTGTGATTTACTATGTCAAGCCTGTTCTTCCAAAGATTACATGATTGTAATCAAATTTGTCGACTGTAACTCCCATCACCTTGGCCCCCAGATTGCACCTGGAAAATAACCTCAGCTCAATGTGCCTTTCTCTGTTATCAAATTTTAAATAAATAAACAACCAACCAGATGGTGAGATCTTAGAACAGCGTAATTCCTTTAAATATCTTGGTATTGACCTTGACAGCTCTCTAACATATACCCGAGATACAGACCACGTCGTCAGCACGGTAAACAAAAAACTGGGGGTTCTATATAGGCACAAGTACTTTATGACACTAGAGACTAGGAAACCTGCTGTAGCTACCTTGGTCATATCCACCCTAGATTATGGACTGGTAATCTATGGAGCAGCAACAGATACCAACCTCAACAGAATCAGGACCATCCTAAATAAGTCCTGTCTCCTCATCCTTGATGCGGACAGGCTCACGCACTCATGCAGCCTCTATCTGGAAGCACAATGGCTTCCACTGGACCGCAGGATAAAATTCCAAACCTGCCTAATTGGGAAGAAGGCCCAACTAGGGCTCACTCTCCCCCCACCTCCGATCCCTGCAGCATACCCCCCTTAACCACCACTCTACAAGAAGTGTTGCTAGAAATACACTGTATGCCCCACGCTGTAAAACCAGCCAAGCCATGAGGGCCTTCCCATACTAAACACCAACCTGGCTAAATGAACTCCCCATCACACTGCTTGAGTAACCCAAAATGAGCCAATTTAAATCATCCCTGAAAAAATACCTTGCCCAACAAAATGTATGCCTGTGCAATTACTGTCCAGATCCTACTAACAATGTCTCCCCTGGCTCTGCTTCCAATGACTTACAGGAATACTGCAGACAAAGTTGCAAATCTGCAACTACCTTAAAATCTAACTGTAGGCAATGCCACGCCAGCTGCTACTGCACTTTGTATTATTTATTTATTTATTTATTTTGTGAGAATCAGTTTACAACCTTTGAGCCAGAGGCTCGTTTCCAAAGGTTCCTCGTCACATTGAGGACACACATAACATTTTAGGTTACATAGTACAGGTTGTCTCAAATAGGCGTTCATCAGAGGTGCCACGTCACACTGTGATCAAACAAATACATTTGAGTTACAGGGTACAGGTAATTGTGATAGTTCTTACACAAGCTGGTTCCATATGTTGAGCAATTTACTGGCATTACCATAAGACAGCAGGCACTAGCCAGGATATACTTAGGGAAGGGGTGGGCTAGAAGGAGAGCTGCCTGGCGGGCATTGTCACGGGTGGAGAGGTTCGAGGTCCAGCCTCACTCAGAGACAGGAGCAGCTATGAGTGTTGAGGAGTGGCATTAGTGACGGGGGCAGGGAGAGAGTTAAACCAGAATGGGGCTCTGTTGCTGAAGGACCTCTGACCATGACATATTTCTTGACCTGGGGACCAGTAGAGCAGACTTGTTGGAGGACCGTGTAGCAATTGTAGGTGGGATCTGGTGGATGGATGCAGTCACCCCAGGAGGGGAGAGCCCGAGTAGAGTTTTTTTTAGTGAGGAGGCAGGTATGATAGTGAAGCCGTTCATCAAGGGTCAGGAGTTTAGCATCATCATACAGTTGACAGGTGTGAGTGAGCCTGGGGGCACTCAGTAATCAGTCTGCAAGACTTATTTAGGGTTATGTTAATTCTTTTGAGGCAGTGAGTATCCGGCAGCACCGTGAACCCGGTAGCCATAGTCTACAAGGGACAGTACTGAGGATGTAACAGTGAGCCGGAGTGCATTTGGGGGGAGGCAGTTTCTATGGCGGAAGAGGATGCCAAGCCGTATGTTGGTGGTGGATGCAAGGGCATCAATGTGGTCATGGACTGTGAGGGCAGAGTCGAAGGTAATCCCTAGGTATTTGTAGGAGCAAACTTGCTCCAGAGGTTGTTTGGTACTAGGTAGGATGTGGAGTGGGTGGTTGCTAGCTTTGTTTGGGGTGGGCAAAAAGCATAGCTTTGTTTTAAGATTAATGATGAGTCTGCGCTCCTTAAACCAGGCATCTGCCTCATTGAAGGACTGTTGTAGGGATTCCTGGAGGGAGATGGGATTGCGGTGGGTGGCAAAAATGACACCATCGTCAGCATACAGAAGCATTTTGCCAGAGCAGGCACTGGGCAGGGTGTTCAGATAGAGTGAGAAGAGAAGGGGCCCAGGATGGAGCCCCTGAGAACCCGTGAGTGTGTATGGACGGGTATCGAGAGTGTCACATTTATTTTAACACACTGTGATCGAAGGCCTAGGTAGCTCTAGCACCATGCTAGAGGGCCAGCTGAGAGGCCAGTGTGGCAGAGGGCGTTCAGCAGAAGTGGGTGGGAGACAGTGTCAAAAGCCTTTGATAGGTCAATGAACACTGCACCAGCTAGGGAGCTGGTGTCCAGGGAGGAATGAAGGAAATTAGAGAATTCAATTAGCGCAGTGTTGGTACTGTGGCCAGCACGGAAGCCATGCTGCTCTGGGCATAAGATGTTATGCTTGGACAGATATTCAGTGATTTGAATGGCCACCACTTTTCCAGAGCTTTTGGTGGGGATGGAGATTGGTAAACTTGTATATATGATATTGTGCACCCTAGTTTGTGACTAAACTTCGAAGTTTGTAAATATACCAGGGATCTTGCATGGCTCTCCACATGTATTACTTTACTTGTAACTGTAACTGTACTTAACCTGTATGTCTGACGTGGAACCTTTGTAAACGAGCATTGCCCGAAGGTATTACTGAATATTCCAATAAATAAAACTTAAGTCCCTTTATAATAAAATTGCATGATTTGCAGCTGGTACCCCTTCTAGGGACCACCACTGTGGTGTGCTTACTTCTCAGGGGTGGCCTTCTTTTGAAGCAAGAATGTGCATTCCTTGCACTAACAGCTACAAATTGGTGGGGGGGTTACAGTTAACAGTCTCAGAGAAAGAAACAGATCTGGGAGTAGTGACCACTGGTAAAATGAATCACTTAGGACAATGCACAAAAGCAGTGGCTAAGGCAAACAGAATGCTGGGGTGCATTGCTGGGGGATCACTTCGAGAAGTGAGGAGGTAATTCTGCCACTGTACAAATCCTTGGTGAGGCAGCACTTGGAGTAGTGTATGCAGTTCTGGTGCCCTTACTTAAAGAAGGACATTATGGTCCTGGAGAGGGTCCAGAATAGGGCATCTAAGATAATCCTCAGAATGGGGGATAAGTCCTATGCAGAGAGACTTAGGGAGCTAAACATGTACTCCTTGGAAGACAGAGGGGACATGATCGAGACCTTTAAATACTTGAAAGGTATTCATAGAGTAAACACAGAGGGGGTGTTCAGACTGAAGGAGGAAGGGACCACAAGGGGTCATAGCCTGAAACTGGTTGGTGGGAAGAATAGAAGAGACCCGGGAAAGCATTACTTCATGGAGAGGGTGGTGATGCCTTGGAATGCACTACCTGAGGAGTTGGTATCAAGGGAATCAGTGGGAGGTTTTAAAAAGGGATGGGATAGCAGGGTTTTAAATAAGCTGCAAAAATTGATTAACACAAACTGCTAATCAGTTGCGAAAAGGCATAGCACTTGTCTCAATTTGACTAGCAAAATTTAAAAATAGTACACATTTAAAAAAAAAAATACTTTAACCTGAATAATACCCTTATTGAAATTAGCTCTGTCTTGGCTTCATTTGTTTCCATACCCCCAACACACGCACACTACACGCATGGGCCATACTTGGGTGCCAGAGAATTAACAGAAACCCCATTCACACCAGCAGACCTAGGTTTGATTCCAATGAACCTCCACTTGCAATACTGTGTGACTCTGAGCAAGTCACTTAACCTCCTCACCCTACTCACTCCAAAAGACCCAAGTCTGAATCCCACAACCTCCACTTGCAAAACTGTGTGACTCTGAGCAAGTCACTTAACCTCCTTGCCCCACTCACTCCAGCAAACCTAGATTTGATTCCCACAACCTCCACTTGAAAGACAGTGTGACTCTGAGCAATAAAACTTCTGCTTTAAAGTCTGAGTTTACGGCACCTTTTCTCTGTTGGCAGCATCTTTTCTGTAAAGGAGGGAAGAGGGACCGATCAAGTTTGAGGGGTGAAGTGAGGGACATCCCTCATAATCGGGAACAGTTGAGAGGTATGAGTAGCCCCGATCCCACTTATGCCAGAATCCTCCCCCCACCCATCTGAGCCCCACCTTCCTTCCCACCCATGTCCCCATAGACACTCACCCACATAAGGTAATTCATTCAGAATGCCACCCGAGTCTCACCACTGCATCCCAAAATAAATTCCAGCATTTGCTCCCGTAGTTAACAGCATAAGTTAAGTAATCCAGTTAGTATTGCCACCCATAGTATTCTTGCTGAGTCTCACTGCCGTGGCCCTGAATGCTGGCAGTCTCTCCCAGTAGTGCTTTGCGCGATCGATAATACGAATGTACGAACATACGAAGAAGCTAGCAGAAGAAGGCCATTTGGTCTATCTAGTTTGCCCATATTGCAGGATCCATAGCATGAGCTACTGTCCCTGCCCTCCCTCCTCCCATCCTCCCTACCCATAAACCTTACCTTCCCCTATGCCTATCTCAGCCTATCTTGAAGCTGCCCACTGTCTTCAACGAGCCCACCTCTTCTGGCAGTGTATTCCAAGTGTCCACCACCCCTTCTGTGAAGAAATGCTTCCTGACCTCCATTCCACCAGCTTAAGACTGTGCCCCCTCATGTTATGGTTGCCACTTAGCTTTAAGAGACATTCCTTATCCAACTTATTTATCCCTTTTAAGTACTTGAAGGTCTCAATCAAGTCCCCTCTCTCTCTCTCTCTCTCTCTCTCTCTCCTTTCCTCTAGGGAGTACATGTTAAGTGCCCTGAACCTGTCCTCATAAGCCTTACCTTGCTGACCCGCTATAATCTTTGTATCCCTCCTCTGGACCTTCTCCAGCAGGTTAACGTCCTTTTTGAGGTGTGGGCACCAGTACTGAACTCCATACTCCAGATGTGGCCTCACCAGTGACCTGTAAAAGGGTAGTATAACTTACATATTTTAGCTGACAAAGGGACTCAGCCTTTGATGTTTAAGTAGAACAAAACAAAAGAACTGTTTATAGGACAGAAACTGTAGCTGCCCCCCCAACCTCTGAGAATCCAGTAGTGCAATTTCCAGGAATTCCGGTGAAGTCACTGGCCTTATGGCTGCACACTAGCTGAGCTCCTCCACTCCTTCAACTACAGATCGCCTCCACAGTAGAACAGATGGCCACAAAATGGCATCCAAGCAGAAAATGGAGGTACCTAACAATATGGAGAATCCCATGAAGAACAAATCAATGCTGTAACAAGCAGTTGATGAATTCACAGTGGAATGGTCAGAGTCAGAAATGTTACAGGCATCCAGCAAGGTGCTGATGCAGGCAGCCTCTTTCAGTAAACCCAGACACATGCCTAAAAAGGGCAGATTCAACTTCCCTAAATACGCAAAGAGGGCATACTGAGACAAGCATGGCAAAAGAAAGTGTTAGTGTGGCAGGACATGCACATATTTATTGATGATGATTAACCTACAAAAAATATGCAGTACAGACTTGAATACATCCCAGATTTGTAAAACCCCTCATAAGGCTCAGATGAAATTTAGAATGCCTTACCCAGTGAAGTTGACTGCATAATGTCCTGAGGGACAATGTACTTATCTCTCTGCCTTAGAAGCACAGAAGGACATGCAGGAATGTGTGCTTGAGATCCAACACCGAAACCCACTATTGGAGCAGCAGAGCCCTTCTTGCCCAGCTCCCTGGCATCACCAGCAATCAGTCACAGCTCAAAAACAACAATCTGCAGACGCTGTGGTAATGATTATTGAGCAGTTCCAGACTATGAAAATGCAGCGACTGAGGCTCCAACTGGGATCTGCCTTTGACTATCACCTTTGGTCGCGTCGGGTAACAGACTGGAACATTAGCTGGGGATCGTCGATGGAATACATTCCTATGCTCTGTGGGAGGCGGAATGAGAGAAGCGTGGGGAGGGAAGAGTTTGTGGGCAGTGGCTGCTGACCAACAGATGTCCTTACTACCTTACTGTGGCCGCTTGATAAACTGGATGCGAGTCCAGCACGAACAGATCTGTTGCAGCAGGGGAGTCGGGTTGGGAGCTTTCCTGTTTGGACTCATGAGGCAGTAGTCCCCCTGGCCCACTGTACAATAGATTGCCCAAGGAGAGAGAGAGATTAAGTTGCACCTTTTTGTTTTCAGTGGCTATCCATGGCTATGACATGACCTCTTGCACATGCAGGGCACTTGTTAATCTGACTATTTCTTCAGTTTTAACTGTTGCAGGTTATACTCCCATAGATGGTTCTTACAACGAGGGGGTATTTAGTCCCCAGTCTCTGTGAGGCTCCATTCTAATACTGTACTACAAATGGAATTTGTTTTGCTGGGGGAGGAAGACTGGGAGGTCCACTGCTGCTGCTTTAGCAGCAAGATTAATAATGTGGAATGACATACAGATCCAACCTATACTGTACAGTCCATCCTAAACTGAGCAGCAAATGACAGGGGGTCAAAGCTGCTGACCTCCCCATTTACTCAGCATCAGCCGCTAGAAATTACAGGCTGAGGGGATTTAAAGGTTGGTGCTGAGTCTTGGGCCGGTAGATGTCAGTTCACCCCTCCTATTTCTTATTTATTTTCCCCTGGTCCCCTGTTTGTGTTTTTCCTCCCTCTCCCACTGCATGGTTAAGGACCTAATGCTGGTCCTTGGGATCCTGCAGGCCTCTGTAGCTTAGCTTTCTCCCAGACATGTCACATTCATGCCCACCCCCACCTAGGATTTCTAGTTACTATTTCGTAGCTGTCATGCTGGACATTGGCTGCACCGAGGATGCTCTCTTGGAGCCACCACTGCCCATGTTGGTCCAGTTTGTGGGGTGATGCGAGTTGATACTGAGAGCTTTAGTCTCACTGTCCCCCACACTCCATACTTTGCCTTGTTGGCATATGTTTTGGGAATATCCCTTTTGGATATACAGTGCTGTTGTGTATTACCGACTGTTCTGACCCAGATGATCAATTGCTGCCCTCATTCGTCTTGGTTATAGGGTTACCAGCAGACTTCAGAGATCATATCAGTGAAGAGATGTATGTGAGTTTGCGGAGGGGGGTGTTGGACAGTGGTGTTACTTATGTAATTCAGATCAAGGTGTCCTTCAAGTGTGTGATAATTTTGATGGCGAACCTAATGTTCGTGGAGACTCCAGACTCTGGCAATTTGGGATTTATCAATGTCCCCTTTAAAATTATATCCCAAAATGTCAATGGCTTTTCTAGCCCACCTAAATGGGCAAAGGTGATGCAACCTCTGAAGAAGCAACACCCCCATCTACTACTCCTTCAGGAAACAAAAAGTGTCAGTAGCTCAGCAGGTAGCACACTCACCTCTCAGGCCGGGAGATCAGAAGGCTGTGGGTTCTGTCCTCACACCAGGCACTTGGGTTAATATCCCAATACTGACACTGTAGTGTAGCACGAGGGGTGCTGCACTCCTGAGGTGCCGTCTTTTGGATGAGATGTTTAACCGAGGTCCCATCTGCCTGTTCTAGTAGTAGTTCAGGTGTATGTTAAAGATTCCATGGCACTTCTCGAAAAGAGTAGGGGAATGTTTATTAGTACAAAGACAAAGAAACAACAAAATCAAACAATTCGTACAATACTATTTTCATCTGTACATCATTACTTATTTACAAACCATGCTTCTTCTGTCATGTCACCTTTAATATTTAACCCTCCCTTATTATACCTCTCTTTTTTAATTGCATTTATTCTAGTTTATACTATGCATCCTGACCAGCTTTTATGAAATCATTTGTATACAAGTCTTCCATCTTTTTTTCCAAACAGGTTCAGGCTGCGTTGATTTGTCATATAAGCTTTGTTTCTGTATTTCTTTCACTATCAGTTGTATGACAATTACTAGAGGGGTATCAATCTGTCTGAACACATATTTACATCTCATTTGCCACAATTACAATTTTATGTATGTAAAAATGAGTCTCCGTGTTCCTTCTTCTATATTATTCAGTGTGCCTATATGCCCTGTTACAATCTGTCCATATGTGGGCGTGTTTCATATTGCTTGCTTCCATTTATCTGCCAGTAAGCTCCCAAAAAGTTTTACATGTGTACATTCCATCAGAAAATGTTCCTGAGTTTCTTCATGATTATGACACGTCTGGTATGGTCACATTCTTTCTTCCTGTTTCTTGTGCTTGTTATTGCCTTTCACTCCCAATCTTCCATGCATGCACAACCATACAATACCCCACATTCTTTGTGGGATCCTATTGTCTGTCAAATATCTCTCTATGTTAGGTATACCCTCCTGGCTTATATTCTTATATATTCACTATGTAGCCCTGCTTTTGAATATTTCCATATAAAGTTTTTCTATATGGAGTGAGTACCTGAGTGTTGGGTAGCTTCCACTGCTTTATTTTACCTATTAATAGATTCACATACTGCAGGTAATCTTTAGATTTTTTTAGTGTTTGATGTCCCTGAACCCAAGTCTGGAATATTGGCTGTATCCATCCCTGTGCCAATGTTTTCCAAGCTTGTGTTCCTGGAGCAACATATGTCATTAAGGTTCCATGCAAGCATACACTATATATATAACTCAAAGGATTAATAAGATTCAGCCCCCCCTCTTTGTAGGGTCAATATAAAACTTCACGTGTTATCTGATTTAAATGGCTACCACAAACCATTTGAAATATCAAACTATATATTTGTACCTCAAATTTTACTTACTAGAGGGGTGTACACCATACTTAAAAATGTAAATAAGGGTAATATGAAAGTTTTAATCAGCAGGACTTTTTTACGCTTGGTCTGCTGCCACGTTTTCTAGTTTTGCACTTTTTCATTACATATTTGGAGTTTATACCGCCCAGTTTTTTTTCTATCATATCTCCTCTCCCATATGTTATGCCCAATATCCCAATTTCTTCTGTTGTTACCTCGGTTCCCGTTATATCATTTTTAACCAGTGGCATATCTTTTATAGAATATGCTATACTTTTTCTTTTGTTAATTGTGATCACAGCAGTCCTTTCAAAACTTTCTATTACGTAGGCCCATTGCTATCTCTGCTGTTTCTGTATCTGGCATTAGTAAGCACAGGTCATCTGCATATGTAGTAATCTTATTTATAGGTCTGGTATCAGAAAGACAAATGCTTTGTATAGCTTGTTCTTGTTCTAGCAACTGCAACACTGGGTCTATACATAAGACATTTAGCAGGTGGCTCATAGGACACCCCTGTCTAATCCCCCTATTAATTTTTACCACTGGTCCCATATAGCCATTAATAAGTGGTTTTGTTGCAGCAATCCTATATGTTCAGAGGAGAATACAAGCCAACCTTTTACTGTTGAGAGAGCTGGTGGAATTAGGTAAACAGCAGAAATTGAGTGGAATCATATTAAGTTTAGCTCAAGAACAGGCATTCGATAAAATTTCACATTTTTATCTACAAAAAATACTTAATAAATATGGCCTACCAGAGAACTTTACCCAGTGGATACTAAAAATCAAACATGTTTGACCTGGGTCTATTCATTTTGCCGCTACGGCTGCCAGTCTGGATGTCAGAATTTTCATTAATATTTTTATGTCTACATTCATCATACTTAAAGGTCTCCAATTTCTTAAGTCTCTTTTATCTTGTTTTTTCGTGTATCAGAATCTGTATGGATAATCCTAATCGGGGTGCTATAGTCTCTTCTCATAATATATTATTAAATACCACTTTCAGTATGTCTATCATATTTTCTTTAAAGGTTTTATAAAATTCTGATGATAAACCATCAGGTCCTGGTGTCATGTTGTTATGTAGTTTTGATATTTCGTCCTTAATTTCAGTGTCAGTTATGGACCTGCTTAGAAGTTCACAGTCTTCCTCTGGTATTACTGGTGTTTCAATGCTATGTAACATGCTTTCCAAGTCATCTGCTTTAGGATAACAAGATTGGTATAGTATGGTTAAGTGCTGCACTACTGTAGTCATGATTTCTCTGTTATTTGTTACTATTTTGTTCTGTTGAGTGTATAGTTCTTCTGTAACTTGCTTCTCTCTGCGTGATTTACAACTGTCAGATATGTTTCCCACCTGTTTTTCCTGGAGTGGCTCCCCTATGTTTATACAGTAAAGACTCAGCTCTGTTATACTGTATCTGCTCCATTTCTTCTCTACTGTCTTGTAGTTGCTCAAAATAATGCTGGTTCCCTTCATTTATCTTGCTCAATATTTTATAATACTGTGTTCGTAATGTAAGGTATCTTTTATATTTAGTATTTGACTGTTTTCTTGCAATCTGCTGAGACACCTTTTTAAGTTCTTTTTTAGTGTAATACCACCATTTGCTTATACTGTCCTCCAAAAATGCTACTGTTCTCCTAGCATCCAGTACGTCCTGTATCAGGCTTTGATTTTCTGGTGTGGTGATTAATGTTTTATTTAGTTTCCAATATCCTTTCCCCATCTTGGTGTCCCTGTTTTGTGTCAATGTAACCTTAACCATTAAGTAGTCTGTATTTTCTATTGGGATTACATGTGCAGATTGTACATTAATATTCCTAGATACAAAAGTATAATCTATTCTTGTGGCTAGATTTTTTTCTATAAAATGTAAACCCCCTCTCAGCATATTTGGTTCTATAGGTGTCCATTAAGTTCTCTTCTTCTATGATTCTTTTCAGTGCATTTGAATCATAATATTGTTTTTTATTCTCTATTACATCTGTAATGAGACAGTTGAAAAATGGAAAGGGACCTAGGGGTAGTCATATCAGATGACCTAAAGGTGGGCAAGCAATGTGAGAGGGCAGCAAGGAGGGCTGGGGGGATACTGGGATGCATAGGGAGAGGCATCACCAGTAGAAAACAGGAAGTTATTATCCCTCTGTACAGACAGCTGGTCAGACCCCATCTGGAGTACTGTGTGCAGTTCTGGAGGCCCAATCTCCGCAAAGACATAGACAGGATGGAAGCTGTCCAGAGGAGGGCAACTAAAATGGTGCAGGGTCTGCACCGGAAGACATATGAAGAGAGACTTAAGGAGCTTAATATGTATAGCCTCGAGGAAAGGAGGGAGAGGGGGACATGATAGAAACTTTCAAGTACCTCAAGGGAATCAACAAAGTCCAAGAGGGTAGCATCTTTCAAAAAAAGAGGTGTGCAAGAACAAGGGGGCACAATTTGAAGATGGAGGGGCTCAGAGGTAATTTAAGGAAGTATTTTTTCACAGAGAGGGTTGTGGATGCATGGAATGTCCTTCCAGAGGAGGTTGTGGAGTCAAAAACAGTGGTGGAATTCAAGCATGCATGGGACAGTCATAAGGCAATTCTAGGGGGTGGGGGCAGGAAGAAGTAGGCTGCTGATTAACTAGGATCTGCAGCTTATCCATTAGGTAGGGAAATGAGCAGACTGGGTGGGCCAAGCGGTCCTTATCTGCCGTCAAATTCTATGTTTCTATGTTCTATGTTTCTATGTCCCCTGCCCATATTAACTGCCTACTGGTTATCAGATAAGGCTTCACTAGGTTAAACAATTCAGTTCTATCCTTCTTAGTCGGGGGGTGCATACATGCCAATTACCCTCCATACCATATTTTGGTATACAAAATCTAACAAAAGGGCTCTTCCAGGTGATAATCTACTAATTTTGTTACAATATATTTGTAGCCTCCAAACAGAATACCCACCCCATCATGGCGATCTAAGCCCATCGGAAAAAAAGAAGGTCCCCATATCCAAGCCCTTTTAGTTGTTACCACAACATTATTTGTATGTAACCTTGTATCTTGCAATACACAAATGTCTATGTTGTACTGTTCAGTGATAGAAAAAGTCACAAGCTCTCTTATGTTCTTTACACTGTTTGTGTTCAGCGTTGCCACCTTCAAAAGACAGAGAGCTTCCATATTTTAAGTCAGATGCTTGCCTCCTCAGTTCACCCTGCATCCCCTTCATTACTTAGACGTTGACTCCGTCGTGTCCTATAGCCTAAGTTTCTCTGCAGTTTTTTTCTATCCACTGTCACCTTCTGCGATAAAGATTCTGCTTCTGAATCAGATGACATGCCATGCTGTGATGAAATAGTGGTTGAATTTTCTGATTCAGATCCCTGATCTGTTTCAGTTGATTGTAATATGCCATACTTATTGGCAAGGCCACTGTTTTTTTGGTTTTTACCAGAAAATCCAGTAAAATTACGGAATTTGGGCTGCCTGAAAACTGGTAAAAATTAAGATTTCATGGAACCTGGCATTTTCTTTCAGATCAGTAAATGTAAGAAAGTGTGTTTTTCTTTTAATTCCTTTCCTGTACTATTTTCAGTTTGCTTTATTTAATGCTCTGTATATTAAGCCTTTTTAATTCTGATTATTTATGCACATACTAAAAGAATGATAGCAGAATCCCGGTAAAATCCGGAAATTAGAGTAACAATCATGGTGAAATTCCGGAATCTTAAGTCTTGAAAACGGAATTCAATTGTTTTAATCATTACCGGGGGTCTTTTTGTTACAGTTTGAAAGGCGTCAGGTGGGGGGGGGGCATAATAATACTTTCAGACCTGCTGTCGTGTTCTGTTGTCGTTCTTTCTGCAGATTGGGGTTCCGTGGTCTGAGCATTCTCTGTTGCAGCTGTAATTTCTTCACCAACCATTTCCACCTCTTGTGCTCTCTGCTCATTAATGCCTTGCGGTTGTTCAGTTTGCTCCTGCTCCTGTGTTTGGCTTTACTCATTCCCTTCCTTGTCTGCATTCTTTGCTGTCCTGGAGTTATTAATGCTTGTCTTTCGTGCATTTGTCAGAATTGTTTCTTGGTCTGCTCTATCTTGTCCGTTGTGTGTGGCCCACTCACAGGAGGCATACAAGTGACCAGTTTCTTCACATAAATGACATTTCACTTCATTATTACACTGTGAGCTAAGATGACCATATTCCAGACAATAATTACATTGTATACGGTCACATACACTACTGAAATGCGTCAAAGAACCACATTTGAAGCAGGTTCTTGGTTGGCCTTGGTAAAAACAATGCCCTCTTTCACACCCTAAAAAAAGGAGCTGGGTAGATGTTTCAATCCTTATGGCATCATGTTCAGCTGTACTCTGTGTTTCCAGCCTCCAGTCCATATATGCTCTGTGTCTAAAATGGGGGTGGACTGTGCTAATACATCACATCTCTGACTTAGTCAATGTGTAATATAATGCACATTCACATTTTTGTTTCAAAAAAGTATGGTTATGGTTCTGTTAGCAGGTTTTGTCAGTGGTATAGCTTTAAAAGGGATCTATAGCTCAGAGTATTTTTTCTTTTTATATGCACTCCAGAATCTATCTAGGGCCATAGGCGTTCTAAAGCTTACATTAATGTCTCCAGCTGCATGTATAAGCGCATATATCTCATTTGTCAAAAATCTTAATGATTCTTTTAGGAACATTCTTCCCACATAGATCCTGTCTGGCGGCATTGCTAGCCCCCCCGCCCCCGATGATGCAGCCTCACTGCATTCTTTCTTTCTTTGAGACGGCATATTTGTTTGGGCCTGCTTATCTCTGCGTCTAAAGTTAGCCCACACTCTGGCTGGTTGCCTTTCCTCATTGTTTTCTTGGCCTAAGTCACTATCCATCCTGTCTCCCCATGAAGCTTCTGTAATTGCCCTTATATTTTGCCCTTCCCTTTAAGGGCTGTATACCACATCTTCTAATCTAAGATTTGTGTCAAAATCTACATTAGCTGTTATGTGCTTAGGGGTTTGTGCCTCATTACCAGTTTTTTTTACTGGGTCCCGGTGGGGTTCCTGGAATAGGGATTTTTTTCTCCATCTGACACCCAAATCCCTTCTTTATTTTGCATCCACCCTGCACCTTTTAAAGCATTTGAAACTATCCATGGCGTGGGTGTGTTAGGATTTACAGTGACTCCACTCTCTGTTTGCCTCCCTGCTCGCATTGTATTAACTTCTTTAACCCTGTTTTGCGACTCAAGAAATAGTACGGTCTTTAGAATGTCTGCACTTGCTGCTTCTTGCGGTTGCAGTGGGGCTTCAACGCTATCGAAAGCTGTTGCTTCTGCAGGCATCGCCTGGTGTTCCTGCATCCTCTTTGAGCCTGCTACTATGTCATCAGACCTCTGCTCCGTGCTGTCAATTTCAGCCCGCTGATTGTCATTTGGTGCTGCGCTCGCTTTTACATCGCTGCCCTTATCCTCGTTTGTCTCACTCAACTTCAGTATTGCAGCTTGCAAGCGTTTTCTTTGTTTTACTGACAACTGTGCCAAAAAGGCTTCCTTATCACAGGATAAATCCGAGTCCACTCCATCCCTCATTAACTGGATGTTGCTGTCCTGTCGGGCTGCACTCGCTACAGTTGTTAATTTCCTAGTTCCTTCCTCCAAAACTTCTGCAACATTGACAGCCGCTGCCCAGCTACTTGTTGCTCCCTTTGATGTTGCTGTGTCACCGCAGCTCAGCTGAGCAGCTTTGACAGTTTCTGAACATTTGTCATTGCGCATAGCTCTCAACTCAGTTTCCAACTGCATTTTTCTTAGAAAATACTGTCTTTCCTCCATCTCAAACTGTTTTTCAATGCTAGGCCATTAACATTAGTTTCTAAGTCCTCAGGATTCTGCAGTTTCTCTCCTTCTAAATCACTGATATCAGAGTTACTATCCTTAGGTAATTCAGGTAAATTACTGATATCTATTACCTCAATGTTCTATCCAGGAATAGGTTCCACATTGCTTTCACAAGCAGCTTTTAATCCAGTATTTGAAGTTACAGTTTCTGCAATCCGTTTCTCATTTACAAGCTCAATATTTTCCAGTTCCATGACTTCTTACTCCTACTTCTCACCATCCAGCTCTCTGTCGGCCATCTCCCTTGCCACATCAGCACTTCCTCCTCCTCCTTCTCCTGTGTCCGGCTCCAAACTGGGTCCTTCCATCCCGCCCACAGGAAGTGACAGCACCCCTGCAGGCAGAGTAGGGGAATTTCCCCAGTGCCCTGGCCAAATTTCTCCCCATTCACAAAAATACCACCAGCAGCTTAATCTGGTTCAAGGTCAGTTGGCATTCATCTATATCCCCCTCCCCCAGGTGATGCCTGAAAATAGGCAGACTTTGTCTAGTGCACTTACCCAGTCAACAAAAACTAAATAAATAAAATAGTACTTAACACCAAAGTTGTTCAAGTTTGGTTTTGAGTATATAATAGGTTTGGCCCATCAACATGGTAGGCAAACAGGAGCAGTAATTCTGATAAAAAAACAAAACAAAACAACACTGTACTTTTCAATTTACTCAACATATGCAGATAAGGATGGTAGACTAGCTTTAGCCACTGGTTTCATCCAAGGTAAACCACTGATTGTAGGCAGTGTTTAAGTCCTCCTGGGACATGATGCTTCGGCCATTCAGAACCTAATGGACATGATACTAGAAACACAGACAGAGACGTTCCTTTTAGGTGAAGATTTCAATTTCCTTGTGAATCCATCCTGAGGCACTAGTAATCCTAAACTGACCTCTTCTACAGCAGGACAGTGGCGTCTCTGTTGTTTAATAAAAAGTCTTGGGCTTGTGGATATTTGGCAGTTTGGGCATCAGAGAGAAATTACACATTTTATTCTCACTCCCAGCATCTGTATAATTAAGCAATAAGGCATGACTAGGGGTTAGATTATCAGTCTGTTAATCACCCCCTAGGGGTATAATGTGGCACAAGATGCAGCCGAGTGCCATATTGGCCCTAGGAGTGATTGACTGTTAATCTAACTCCTGGGAGTGCCTTATTGCTATTATAAAAATTATTCCAAAAGAAAAGTGTTAAAAGTATACTTTTTTAATGTTTTCCTTATTTAGAGGGAGATTTCTAATAAAATAGTTCTTCCACCAACAATTAAAGAATGCTGGTTCGGAATCAGAATGCAACATTCCAGTTATTCAGAAGTGCTAGAGGATAGAATGCTGACAGGAAGAATCCATGCGCCATGGTGATCAGGCTGTTCATGACAGTATAACATGGATTAATGTAAGGCTGTTGGAATCCTAACAGCCAATCAGATTGCAGCATTTCTGAGACCCTTTTTATAATATATTTTTTTTGTAATCACAGAAGATGTGAAATGGGTAGACAGTACTCAGACCCCATATTATTATCTGACCACACTTCCATCTCTTTAGAGCTGACAGTTCCTAGGGAAAAAAAACAGAGTTTCCTTTGCACGTGAGACACTCTTATTCTGTGAAGAGTATCTCATGCACAGATGCCCTGGAAACAGGCACGTTCTGGGATAGTTCTTAAAAAAAATTAATACTTCAGTTTGTGGTTCTCATACCCCAAGAATCTGCATGAGACCGCTCTTACAACCATAAGAGTGGTCTCTGCAGCAGTATTATTATACATTATTTGAAAATGAGAGCCTGGAAATCCCTACAACACTTTGGGATACTGCAAAAACAGTAATCCATGGGGATATCATCGCCTTCGCATCATGGAGGAAAAAAAAGCAGAGGGAGGAGAAACTACACAGCCTCCAGGAGGAATTACGCATCCTCCAGTAGACTCATATGCAGGGAGAAGACTCTGTCTTGGCTCAGACTAAACTTGCATAAATAAAATCCAAGACATTTTGACATACAAAACAGAGCAAACTCTGTGGCTGGCCAGTCATACTGTGAAGGGAAGTGAAAGCAGCTAAAATTCTAGCCCATAGACTGCAATACAAGAGATGGAATTTCTCTATCATTAAGCTAAGGAACCCAGAGACAGGGCACACTTCTAGTAAAATTGTGGAGATCTTTTACATTTTCTAGAATTACGATGAATGACCGTATAGCCAGGACACTGCTCCCTCCTTGGAGAGCATACAGGCCTTTCTAATAGATATCCGCTTCCAAAGCTTACAGAACAGCATCAAGAATTATTACTAAAGGAGTAATAATACTCATTATTACTAAGCTCAATCACATCACTAGAACTTATTACCAGAATTAAGGCCCTTAAGAATGGGAAAAGTCCTGGTCCAGACAGAGGCAGGGCAGAGTTTTACAAAGCTATGTTGGAGTCCTTTCATGGAATCCTACTCGAAACATTTCAGGAAAGATTCAGATCTTCGGGGGTGTCTCTCACCGTAGGAACTTCACCGTCAGTGAATCATCATGTGATGAGTTCACCAACGCTATAAAGACATGAGCAGCCCCGCTCACTCCTCAGTTCTTTCCCGACGACGACTTGTTTGCATGGGTTTCTGCGGAAGCTCCTGTGCAGTTTCATGCCATTTTCGCTTACGAGAACCTCCCTACATATCAATGTCCTGGAGATGTGGGCGGTTTTGTATGCCATGCAGGCTTTCCAGAACCATCTTCTTTCAGGTCAGTTGCTGATTCAATCAGACAACCTCAGTGTATTGTACTACATAAACAAGCAGGGGGGAACACATTCGTACCCCCGTGCAGGAAGACCACAAGAGTGTGGTATTGGGCACTAGACCACGGCCTCACCCTCTCAGTGGTCCATGTCCCAGGAAGTGCTAAACACTCTGGTGGACAGCCTCAGCCAGATTTAGTTCAGCATGCACGAGTGGGAGCTGCTTTCATCTGTCACAGAAGACCTCTTTGACAGATGGTGTCATCCGAAGCTGAACCTTTTTGCATCACCACTCAATGCAAAACTGCCCAGTTTTTGCTCGCTCAATCCAGGATCTGGTGTTTTCTGGCGAGACGCATTGTCCCTCTCCTGGAGCGGGAGGTTTCTTTCCGTGTTCCCTCAATTTCCTCCGATTTGGAGGGTGCTTATTAAGCTGCAGATGGAGGGGGCCAGCATGATCCTGGTTGCTCCATTCTGGCCTCGCCAGATATGGTTTCCACTACTACAGCAGCTGGCAGAGGAACCTTCAGTCCCTCTCCCTTTCTGCAGGAATCTGCTGACCCAGGATCAGGGGACCCTGGTCCATCCCAGTCTCAGGTCCCTCCATCTGCACTCTTGGCTCCTGAGGACATAGCCATCGCCAGATTTGGGGTTTCTAATAGAGTGGTGGACATATTAGTGGCCAACCAGAACCCTTCAACCTGAGACACTTATGCCATGAAGTGGAAATGATTTGCCATATAGGCTGCCAAGTATAATCTGGACCCTTTCACCTGTCCAGTGAGCCAGATTCTGGACTACCTGATCTTTCTCTCTGACTCAAGTCTCCAGTATTTCCTTCAAGGTGCACGTTTTGACTATCTCGGCTTTTCATGAGCCCATGGGTGACCATACCATAGCTCAGCTGGATGTTTCCTGTACCTCTTTGAGGGGCATCCTGCATCTGAACCTCCCCAATTCATTGTCCTGGCTTGGGATTTGAATTTTGTTTTGGAGAAATTGACTCTGAGTCATTTTGAGCCAGCTGCAACTTGCGAGCTACGCTTCCCTTCCTGGAAAGCATTATTTTATTTTATTTTTTTATTTATTCTTTTATACTCCTACCTCTTCGGCTGAGGATGTTGCCTTTGGTGCCCCTTCAGCCTGGAACCTCTGTCACCCCACCGGCCGCAGCTCCTGTTCTCGACCTCTTCCCCCTGCACACAACCCAGGTCTCAACACAGCAGGTGTGTACCCTGTGAACTGGGGAGTTCCTGGTGAGCCAGGCTGGAGGAAGAATCCCGGTGTGTCCAGTGTGGTGCCAGTAGGCTGTAGCCTCATGCATGCCAGAGGATTCCTTTTTCCTCTGTTTTTCCTTGTGTTTGCCTAGGGCATGCAGTGACGTCTAGGACGTTGCAGTGCGTGCTTCCACACACACTGCATGTCCAGTGTCTGCCCTGCCTTCCCCACGCTCTAGGAACTACCGTGCATCATTCCCCGGTCTCCAGCAGGAGCCAGTGCTGCAGCGGCTCATGTCCCCTACCCTTCCCAGGAGAGGAGAACTGTCCTCCAGATGCTCGGTCCTCTCCTCCCTGGCTGACCCCCGGCAACCTGAGCTCATTCCCAACCTCGGGTCACCGGTGTGATGCGAGTAAGGTGTCCAGCGCTTCTGCCCTCGGGGCCACCATGCCGGCTTACGAAAGCATAATTTTTAGTTGCTATTACTTCTGCTTAAAGAATTTCAGAGCTTCAGGCCCTCTGGTGCGAGGAGCCTTATTTGAGTTTCCACAAAGGCAGGGTGTCTTTGCACATGAATCCTACATTTCTTCCTATGGTGGTGTCTTAGTTTACACTGAACCAATTTATCTACCTTCCTGTTTATTTTCCAGAGTGTGCTAGTCCAGGGGAAGCACTGCTCCATACATTGGATGTTCACAGGACTTTGAAATATTACCTGCTCTGAACCTAGGAATGTAGAAAGTTGAAGCAGTTGTTTATTTCTTTCATCCCAGGTAAAGAGGGCGTTAAGGTTTCCAAACAATGTTTGTCCAAATGGTTGGTTAACTGCATTGTGTTCTGCTACAACAAGTATGGCAAAGAATTGCCTGGTGTGGTCAAAGCTCATTCCACAAGAGGCATGGCTAGCTCTGTGGCTTGTTTCCAAGGGGTCCTCAGCCACTGATATTTGTGCCACTGCCACCTGGAGTAGCATCCACACTTTTACCAAGCACTACAGTCTGGACATTGCCTCTAGAGCCTGTGCAGGAATTTTTTAATTTTTGCTGTACTGTTTCTCCCCTTGGCTCCCAGTCAGCTATACATCCCAACCAACCTCACGACCCGAACCCTGACATCAGGCTGACCCCCCGTCCTTTTCCCCCATGGCTTGCCCTGTGTGGCAGGGCGATGAGGAGTCCCCCCAAGCTCAACTCACCTGAAACGGATCCAGATCGGAGGAGGTGCCATTTGAGGTCAGGCTGTGGTTGTCAGAAGCTCATGCTGCCCGACTGGGAGTCCATTTTTCGTTGTTCGCCCCCTAGAGATGTGACATGCAATGACACCTGCGGAAGGGATGCATACGTGTCTGCACACGCTCCTCTAGGCATCTGCCCCATCTCTGCCCTTGTCTGCAACATCGGCACGCTGCCCCCCAGCCTCCACTTGGGGCCAGTCTGGAGCCGACCACTGATGACCACCCCTTCCCGGAGAAGGAGAGTAGTCCTTCAGACATTGTATTATTCTCCTCCCCTGCCAATCCCCGGTGGCTCTTGCTCCCTCTCGAACACGGGTTGCTGGCATGGCACAAGGTAAGGTGTCCGGTGCCTCAGCGGGACTGGCCGGCCCAACGGTGCAGGATTTGGCAGGGCTGTGCTTAAACTTAAGATTGGCCTTCCTCCCAGACTGTTTGTTTGCACCTGTAACTGCTTGGAACTTGTTCCTTCGGTGTGACCTGATGACTGAAATACCTCTGAAGAAGATAGTTACGTAAGAACTTACCGTAATAGTAGCTCTTCGAGGGGATCTCAGTCATCAATCTGATCTGTATTCCCTCCTACCATCCCCCTTTTGGTGCTCCTTTCTGGAACTGGCTATCTGGTGTATCCAGCCTTTCTTATAGGCCTGGGAACCATTCTCGCCTCAGCTCCCCGTGGCATGGGTATGCTCCCTTAGTCTTCAGGGGAAAGAACTGAGGAGGGAGTGGGGCCACTCATGCTTTTATAGGGTTGGTCATGTTGTCACATGATGTTGGCATGAGCAGCCCCAGTTGTACTGCTGAAAATGTTCCGTGTGGATCCTGCTGCACCGACGATGGAGAGCCTACAGTGTGACCTGATGACTGAGATCCCCTTGCAGATTTATTGTTACGGTAAGTTCTTATGTAACTGTTCTTTCTGCCCGATGCCTGGAGATATGCAAATATCCTGGCTAACTAACCCACAGAAAGAACAAACTAATTGTGATTCATATAGCCCCATTTTGGTCCTTAATATGAACTACAGACTCTTCACAAATATTATAGCCCACAGGTCACATTCTTCCTGTAATAGATCCAGACCCATCGTGCTTTATCTGGAATAGACCGACAGTAGATAATATTAAGCAAACCTTATTGTTGATATAACATGCCAATACGAGATCTTTCCCCCACTGTCATCCTCGGTCTAGATGCTAAGTACTGGATGCTTGTTCATTGCCTTTTCTCCACCCCAACCCTGTCTCCCTTCTTTCTTATGGTTGGTAACTCCTTCCTGTTTAATCTTGCTACTGTTGCCTCTTCCTTTTTTTTTAATTTAATCCACATTTTATCGCCACCCTGCACCGACTAACCCCCTTCCACCGGACCTCCCAGCCCCATTACCCCGATGTCCTCCGGGACTCTCACCTTGATGGCACATAGCTGCTCAGCTAGCTGGGTGCGGAGCCTGAAAGGGACCTGCTTCATCCTGGCAGTTGGTGCTATTTTCCTCCAGTTTTTGCCCACCCCTGTATGTACACATGTGGATGCATGCGCACACTGCGGATCTACAGCCTCCCAAACCCAGGTCACCAGCGTAGCATGAGGTGTGGCATCAGCGCCTCAACCCTTAGCACCAACGAGCCGTTTGTTGCCTCTTCCTTTAACTGCTGCTTCACCACCTGTTCTCTCTCTCGCGTCCCTTCCTTGCCCTTCCCTTTCTCTTCCCTCCCTTTTTTCCTTCTCTCCTACAACTCCCTCTATTTTCCTTAAGGCCCTGTTTACCTTAATCCTCGCAAAGAAGGTATCTCTGATAGTCTTGATCCTAAATGTTTGCCTCTCTCAGCTCCTGCCATTGCCATGCCAAATTACACTACTCCTCATGCTCTCTTTTTCCTCTGCCACTATCTCTGAAGCCTGGAAGTAGGCTCCTGTCATCCCTCTCCCTAAAGGTGGTGATCCTTTTTCTGTTGATAACTTCTGTCCTCTCTCTCTCTCTTTCCTTCCCACCATAGCTAAGTTGCAGGAATACCTTGTTCTTTCTCAGCTCTCATTCTTTTTTGACTCCTCCTCCTTTTTCATCCTTTTCCAGTCTGGTTTTAGGAAATCGAACTCCACTTCCATCTCCCTCATCCTGCTCACTGACTCCATCCTTTTAGGTATGAATCAGGGACTGATACTTTCCGCCATATTTGTTGATCTTGCTAAAGCTTTAGACACTGTGGCATACCCCTCCTTCTGGACAAACTTAAAGCAGCCAGGCCTTTCTGACTCCTCAGTCAGTTGGTTTTGCTCCTACCTTGATGGAAGGTCTCAAGCTGTTCAAATCAGAAGCTGCCTTTCCTTCCCACTCCCCATCTGCTCAGGTGTCCTGAAGGGTCTATCATGGGCCTTATTCTCTTTTCCATATTCTCAAATGACCTCCCATCTGTTCCTCTGCGTCCATTCATATGCATGGTGATTATACAGTACTTTTTGCATCTGACTCCTCTTCCCATGACCTTACATCCCAGCTACAGCTGGATTTTGACAATATTTGGTACTGGATCTGGACTAACCAACCATCCCTCAGTACTGAAAATAGTTCTCATGACTTTTGGCACCCACTGGAGGTTTAACAGATTCACCCCTCCCTCTCTGTTCCACACTCTTGATGGTGTTACAGTTGAGGATATATCCTCCTTTAAGTACCTCAGTGTCTGGCTGGACTGGCATCTTCTCTGTGCATATTAATGCCACACACCATAGGCTTCACCCCAAGCTTGGTATATTGTACAGAAACAAAGCAAGTGTCCTGCTTCCTGGCCACCAAGAGATTGTTTTAAAGATGATTCTCCCTATTTTTGACTGTGGTGACATAGTTTACATTGGAGCTCCCAAATCCTCCCTTACCAGACTAGACCCTTTCTTTCACTCTTGGTCATTTTACCTTTGACTTTCCCCATGTGTACCCACTACTGCTTGCTCTACTCCACCGTTTCCCTCCCCTCTCTCGATGCCAGGCACCTTTCTCATTGTGCCTCCTTTATATCCAAATTTTGATTTGGTTCCCTTTTCTCCTATATTATGTCCCTACTGTTCTCTCCTCCTCCTCCTTCCTCTTACTCTTTCTGCAGCAATATTTCCCATTCCCTTTCTATTCCATCTAGGAAATCAGCAGTTGGTCAAGCTGCCTTCTCTTATCACTTTTCTAAACTCTGGTACACCCTTCCGCTGTCAATCCACTCTGCCTCTTCTACCTTCTCCTTTAAGTCTCTTCTTTATGACTTTTCTACTGTCACCTGTAACTGTCCATAACCCTATACCTCTTGACTTCCTTCCCCTCCCACTCGTATTGTCCTGGCCAATTTGCTTTCCTCCTCCTCCATCCGCTATACCTGTATGAGTAATTCCCTCTATCAAAACTGTTTTTTTTTTTTATCTGCTACATGTACCTACCTGTTGCACTGATTTGCCTTACAGTGTTATAATTTTGCCCCTTTTGATACTCTGTATGGCTTTATGACTTCTGTTTTGTAACAACGTTAGTACGATGTATTTTTATCTTCTCTTGAACCATCTCAGCCCTCATCCCTAGGATACATCTGTAAATAAGCTGTTATCTACTCAGTATGCCTTTCCTGGTGGAACTTTTGAAATAAATAAATAACTAAATCAGATGTGACAAAAGCATTTGGCAGAATTTGGTGGCTCTCCGCCAGACCCTAGCACACTTCGACTCCCCTTCCTTATTTCACCATCTTATAGGATGCCTATATACAGCACCGAGAGTGACAGTTAAAGCTAATGGGACTATTTTGGATAGTTTCCCTCTCACTATGGGCACACAACAGGGACATCCATTATCTGCCTGTTTATATGCTGTCTGTGTGGAGCCACTGGCTGAATATCTATGCCAGATGGAGGCAATTTAGGGAATAGAAATTAAAGGACATATTCACAAAGTCACACATTATGCAGATGATCTTCTATACATAAACAACCTGGAATGGTCTGTCCCGAGGTTAACAACTTGCCTTTGAACAGTGGAACAGTTAGTAGGCTACAAGATTAATGGAGATAAAACTGAGGTTTGACAGCTACTTTATCAGTCGGATCAAAGAACAAAACTTCAGTACCTGTTTAAATCCGGTAGACCAAACATTAAATATTTAGGAGTCCAAATAGGAATAGAACCACAAACCCTATTTTAGCTTAACTACCCTACTCCTGAGCAGGGGACCAGAGAGGATTAACAATGCAGGGCTTTACTGCCCCTAACATTATTAAATAGGATACATTCTATCCACATCAACAGACTTCCCTGTGACCTCTACCTTTTTTAATCCCTCTCAGTTATACCCAGATCAGGGGATTTTCAAAGATGGAACAAATGGCTATACAGATTTTTTTTTTTGGGGTGGGGGGCATGTCGACGTATTGCTTTTCTTAAGCTTCACCTCCCAAAAAATAAAGCGGGTTTAGCCCTCCCTGGTTTGCAGCTGTACACTCAAACTGCTTTAATTAAACATATATTGACATGGAAAACTACATCCACACACCCTAGATGGGTGAAAATGTAAATTAGCGCTCTGAACTCATCTGTAGATGCACATTTATTTGGGCCCAGAGACCAGGCAGTACCCAATACCTCAGCCTCTTCTCTTACTACGACATTACTCCGATGGCACAATTTATTCTCCCAGAAACACCTGAGACAGGGAGTTAAAAGGCTGTGCATCTCAGTCTTTGACTCATGTTTTATCCCTGTCCGACTAGATCATAAGTTTCAGACATGGGCACAACATGGTTTAATTCATACTTATCAGTATTATGATGAGGGACAACTTAAATTCTCTGCATAGTTGGCAGGGAAATTTGGCTTGGATTTCTACAGATCCGTCATTACTTCAACTCGGAGTTGGGCTTTACAATTGATGAATCTGACCTACCTCCCCATATCCATTTGGTTATATCTGTCCTAAGGGGCGCATGGCCATCTCATTCTGTTATCAAGCATTATTGGGCATCCAACAGGCTGATGTCTCTCACTCACACAAAATACACGGGAGGCAGAATTATCTATTAAACTACAACTAGCAGAATGGATCCTTATATGGTTCAGACAGCATAAAGTCACAGGATCATACTAGTGGCGTGAACATAGCTGGAAGTTGGTCACACGATACTTCAGCACACTCATGACTGTGCTTGCTAGCGGGGATATTGATGCGAAATGGCCACCTGCACTCATGTCCGATGATCTTGCTCAGTACTAACTACATATGTGACAGCCAGGATGCAATGCAGAAATGCTGTAGAATATCACAGAATGCTGCAGTTTACTGCAGTGGCCATTGTAAGGCAATGGCAATTAAGCCCTTTTGTCATGCAAGATTTTATGATATGTCATTATTGCAAGTTACTGTGCTTCATCGTGGCTGACTCCACTGTACGTACTGGACCCTAACTGAAAGGGAAATAAATGCGATTATTAAGAACTGTGGTACCTTAACCCCACAATCAACATTCTTACTGCACTACACCCCTCACATAACGTTTATATATATATATATATATATATATATATATATATATTTATTTATTTATATTTTAGGAATGTTTCTCATGGCAGCCAAAAAATAAATTACTAGTCAGTGGCTGAAATCCCCCCCCCCCCAACCAACCCTTACACAGTGGGAAGACACCATCTGGGTTACCTTCAAAACAGAAAAACTTGCATTCCATTTACAGAAAACAGAAATGAAGCATCTGAATCAATTGAGCCCATGGCTTGTACTTATGACCACTAGGACAGGCATTATCCTTTTGCTCAAGCGGAGACCCATGGTTCCAGATAATGGAGACAAACGGGACACTGGATAGGAAGGCAGAAGTAGGGTCGATTTGATACCTGGTCTGGGGCTACGCTGAAGCTGGACACTTTGATATTGACTTTTTCACTAGAGGAAATTATCTGTTCTGTAAACTGATATTCAGTATGATGATTACCACTATGTGTAGCAGTCAACATACCTGTATACCACAGGAGCTGTTGATAATGTATTCTGAATGTCTGAAAAAAATGAGTAAAAATTTAAGTTTAAAAATTAAAGTGTTATTTCCAAGTCACAGCAGACCTCCATCTCAGCTGAAATACCTACAGAGACCTAGCTGATAATTAACAACAAAAAAAACAAACAGCAGAAATACATTGCAAGTTGTTACATCTCCATCTCTTGTGGGGGATAGGAAGAAATAGGCTATTGGTTAACTAGGATCTGCGGCCTATCCTGTAGGTAGGGAAATGGGCAGACTAGATGGGCCAAGCGGTCCTTATCTGCCGTCACAGTCTATGTTTCTATTTTTCCATCCCTTGGAAAGAAAAAAAGAAATCTTTTAGTGACCTTAAATTATGTTGTTTTTTTTTATGTTAGCAGGCTTGCTCTACCTGCGATGCCCCCAGCTACCTCCAACAAGTTATTCACTCTTTGATGCATCGCTCTTTTGTCACTGGGCTACTGGTTATTGCCTATACAAAGCATCTGCACTACATGCTGTGACCCACTGCGGTGCCTGGTGTTCATGTTGTAGGACTGCAGCACCAGGCTTCAGTTTAACAATTTGGGGGTTTGCCCGTTGGTCTTATAGAGCCATGTGAGGGGGTTGTGGTCAGTGAGTAGTGTGAACACCATACCACAAAAATATGGTTGCAGCTTCTGCAGAGCCCAGATGATAACAGACACTCTTTCTCAATTGTGGCATAGGCCTTCTCTCTGTGAAGCAGTTTTTGCTCAGAAACACAAGTGTATGTGTGGTCTGACTCAGAACTGTGCCTAACCCATGATCAGATGCAGCCATGTGCACAGTGAACTTCAGAGAATAGTCAGGGCTTGTAAGCTCAGGTGCCTGATACATTGCCTCCTTCAGCTGGCGGAATGCTGTTTCACTGAGATCCATCCACTGAACTTTTTCTGGCATTTTCTTTCTTGTGAGATCAGAGACGGGGTTGACCATGCTACTAAAATTTGGCACAAACTTTCAATAGTACCCTGCCATCCCTAGGAAGGACCATAGTTTTCTCTTTGTTGTAGGTGTGGCCCATCCCTGTATGACCTCAGTTTTTTTATTTTTTTATCATTTAACATTTTCTCCTTGCAGCCTCGGTCCTGCCCACATCCAGCTAACGCTCCACTCCGCCTCCGACCCCGAAGCTCACATACCCAGCTGGCAGATGCAGCTACACCTACGAAAGGGGCCCCCACGCCCGGCGAGGAAACCAGTACCAGCACATGCCTCCAGGCATTGTCGGCCGGTGGAGCTGCGGCCATCAAGCTGCCACGAACCCATGCTGCCATTTGTCCCGTATTCTCCCCATTTGGGATCGCGGACATGCAACGATGTCTATGCACATACGTGCAGATGTCCTCTGTGATCCCCCCCTCAATTACACCATCACTTGCGGTACCTCCGGGTGTCCCCAGGGGTCTCCACAGCGCAGTGTACAGTCCCCAACCCTCCCCAGAACTGGGAGAGCTGTCTCTGACGCTCAATCCCAGTCCTCCCATGCCAACTCCCGATGACCCAAGCTCTTTCCCAAACCCGTGTCGCCAGCATAGTGCGAGGTGTGGCGTCCAGCGCCTCAACCCTCAGTGCCACTGGGCTGGCTATGACCTCAGTTTTTACTGGATCTGGTTAAATGCACACACTCTCTACCCTGTGCCAAAGGTACAGTACCTCTGTCATCCCTGTTCGCCACTTCTACACCTTGACTGTCAGCACAGCAGCCTTCAGTTGGCAGAGCACCTTGGTCACATCCCTGACTTGATCCTTCCATGTCTGGTTGTAAATGGCAATGCCGTCCATGTACGACAGAGCACAGTCTCCTTCCCCAGACAGAATGTGTTCCATGAGTCATTCAAAGATGGCCGGCACATTTTAGCCCAAATGGCATTAGTCAGAACTCGAATAGGCTGAACGGAGTTATGAAATCCCAACCTCCTTCTGACTTTATCGGTTTGGGGGTACCTGCCAGTAGTACAAGGGGAAAGTTCCTGGTGGACAGTTACTTGTATTGCCTGTAGTCTCTGGATGTGGAGCTGGTCCTGATGGAGACTGTTTGTACTAGTACATAGCACAGGGCAAATAAGATGGTGGACCCTGAAATGTAGACCCAATCTTCATTTATTTACAAAATCCCCATTGTTTTGCCATTCCTTATATGGTTTCTTCTGGGGAACACAATGCTTAGTTCTGATACTCCCAGCACCTGGGAAGGTTTTCTTAAACCAGTGAGATTATGGCTCAGAGGCTGGTTGCAGTTCACAAGCACTTGCTTAAGCTTTTCCTTTCCTCAGATACTTTTCACAGGAACATAGTGCTTCGGCATACTTAGTGGCATTCAGCAGAGCAGACTGACAGTACCTACCAGTAGCCCTTTGTCAAGTCTATGGTGGTCAGGTACTCCCTCTAACCTCCCTAGGATCACATCCATTCTAGGCATGGGTGTATGCATCCAGATCTGTACAGCTATTGAGCTTGCAGTAGTCTACACAGAACCTTGTGGTCCTATCCTTCTTGGGGATCAGTACCCTGGGGAGGCATAGGGACTACTGAACTCCTGAATTAATCTAAGAGCCAACATTTCCTTTATCTCCACTCAGTGGCATGTTTCACTCCCTCAGAAACTCCTTAGGGTGGCTGCCTCAGTGAGGCCTGAGACCTTGTATCCACGTGGTGCTTTGCCAGCATGGTATACCCTGGTTTCCCTGTGAAATTTCTCCAGATGTATGCAGCACCCCATGTACTTTGGCATCTTGGGCTGGTGTCAGGCACTCTGAGAGGGTGACAGCATCCACTGAGGATTCTCCCTTAACCTCTCCCAGGAGATTCACTTGTGGGCCTGCTTCTGCCTCCTCCTCTTCTGGATAGCTGCACACAGCCAGGACCATCTTCTTGTCCTTGTTTTGCTAAGGCGTCATCATGGTAACATGGTAGATTCGCTGCTTGCGCCTCCATTCAAGTAGTGTAATCGTCATTCACCCTCCTGACCACCAAGTAAGGACCCTTCCAAGCTGCCCATAATTTATTCTATTGGACAGAGTTGAATACCGTCACCCATTGCCCAACTGTGTACTCCTGGGCTCTGGCCCAGGGTTGTACCATGTCTTCTGTTTCTGTTATGCAGTGGCTAGGGGCTCCTGGGCAAACCCAGTAAGTTCCCTGAGCCTTGACCTGAAATTTAAGACATAACCCACAACAGATTTCCCTTGAGGAGCAAGCTCACCCTCCCATTGATCCCTTACCAAATCAAGGGAACCCCTTACCCTATGACTGAACCAGAGCTCAAAGGGTGAGAACCCTGTGGACTCCTGAGGGACTTTCCTATATGCAAATAAGAAATGGGTAAGTACTTGTCCCACAGTGTCGCAGGCTGTCTGGTAAATGCCCTTAACATTGCCTTAAGTGATGCATTAAATTGCTCAACCAGACCGTTAGTCTGGGGGTGGTATGGGGAGGCCCTGGGCTGCCTCACCCCACACTTCTTTCAGAGGCTAGCCATTAGGGCAGACATGAAATCAGTGCCCTGGTCCAGCAATCTCTTGGGCAAAACCTACCCAGCTAAATATAACCAGCAATTCATCTGCCACCACATCTGAAAATTCTTTTCAGAAGATTTTGAAAAAAAATCAAGATCATCCCCCTCCTGATACTTGGAAAACATTTTGGAATTAATTTAGGCTTCTTGGGTCGAACCCCTGATGCCAGTACTTATGGTTTGTGGTGCTGTCTTGTGGTGCATGATCTTCATCTCCCTCTTTTGTTCACATTGTCATGCCTCTCTTGGCTGGATCTTGTGTTGACACTGCCTTTCTAGCTCCTTTCATTCTTCCTCTCGCTCCTCTCTCTCTCTCTCTCTCAGCTGGATCTCATGCTGGCACATTTTCTCTCACTCCTCTCTCATCTGGATCTTGTGCTGGTGCTATCTGTCTCACTCCTCCTTCTCCAGCTTTGTCCTCTGCACCTCTGCATCTGCTTTTTGCCTCTTAGCCTCTGCCTTCACCTTAACTAGGGCAAGCTCCAGCTGCATCATATGTATTTGGTCTGCCTGCGCAGCTGACCCAGTTACAGGTTCTGGCTCATTTATGTTCTCCCTGGCCTCCGTCTCATGGCTTTGGCTATCAGTGACCACTTTTGCACTGTTTTCCTGGTCACTTTTTTGAAGAAAGTCTGTGAGGTCTACCCTTGGCTGGCCTTCCTCAAAAACAAGCACTCTTCTTTTGCACAGCTCCTCAAAGTGTACCAGCTTCAATTTTTGGTATGGCCCACACATAGTGTCTTCTACATGTCAACTCTTACCTTAATATAAAAAAAAAAGAACACAACTGGTAGAATATACAGTATCGACTTTTGTATATCCTGTTCTATGACTGGACAGATAACCTTTTTATTGACGGTCTGTTTCAGAACCCAGGCGCTGCCAACCAGTTTGCCACAGACTTGTTCTCTCACAGAACTGGAGGAGGCAGCATAGCGTATTGGTTAAGGGCACTGAGCTTCAAACCTAGAGACCTGGGTTTGAATCCCATCAGCCCCCACTTGTATACTGTGTGACCCTGAGCAAGTCACTTAACTTCCTTGTGCTCTCAGGTCACACCTGCAAACAAACTCTGGCTTAGTGTGCCTTTCCTGGTTAAACAATTTCCCCTTCCCCTAGAACTCAGTCTGTACTGTTACCAGTTTCACACCCCCCACCAGATGCCTGAAAGAGTTACCTTACTGTGCTGACACCCCTCACTGAAGTCTCACTTGTGGTATCTCTGTGTTCAGATCCCACCAGAGCCACTGCTCACACACAGTACAGTGCTCCTTAGCACCTCGCTGATGATTTGCACCTCTTCTGTTGCAGCTCAGAACACTGTAGCCTGCCTCTTTGGAGACCGCTAACAGACTTGCCAATTTACCCCTGGTTATCTATACTAGAAATTACTCAGTCAAAGAAAGCATGAAGTATATAAAAATAATGTTTAATACTCCAAGGTATTTGCATATGTTTCAAGATAACACACGGTAAAGACTATGAGGAATACAATATTTCTACAGAGATAAAAATACTTTTGAAAAGATAGTGATCACAGAGGAAACATCTAACTCACAGCTGTCTAAATCCTAAATAGAGTAGAATACCACCAACAGGAAACTCGGTGAGTTATGCAGACTAAAAACATAACTGCCATCTCAGAGCCAACACACACCAGAAATGCCTTCATCTAGATGGCCTGCTATGCCACATCATCATACTTGCCTGTGACATCAGCTATTTCTTTGTTCCCAGGTGACCACCCTTTTTGAGAACTGGTCCAACATGGATTTGTTTATTAAAGTGAGAGCTTCTTTGTTCTCATCCCTGTCTGCCAAGCTAGAAGTATTTGGTCAATGTTTACATTTAAAACATAGCCCTTGGTTATGAAATGAGTTCAGCCCTTTGAAGTTACCCCAAAACAGACATGTTTTAGCTGAGAAGGAACATAGTCGTTGATGTTTAAGTAGATCAAGGGAACTGTTTACAGAACAGAAACAGTAGCTGCCCCCACCTATCCTCTGTGAGAATCTGGTTGTGTAATTTTCAAGTCACACCAGACTTCCCATCTCAACTGAAATACCTACATAAGCCTAGCTGATAAAAAAAAAAAAAAAAAACATACACAAAATAAAAAATAACACACACAGTAAAAATGCATTGCAGGTTTTACAGCAGTGTTGAATAAGTTTAACTTTGGGGACAAATTTATATACTGGACAGCCTCAGCCCCATTTGAGATATGCAGAGGGATGAGGCAGGGTTGCCCCTTATCGCAGATCCTGTTTGCTTTAAGTATCGAACCTTTGGCAGACCTGGTTAGGATCTGGGTCTGAAGGAGATTAGTGTGTTGGGGAGAGGTAGAAAATAGAATATTGTTATATGTGGATGACACCGTGTTGCACGTCCATAGCTGGGTGCAGGCTTCAAAATAAACATGGGAAAGACAGAGGTTATAATGATTAGTGGCACCTTGACTCCAACTTTACAAGCCTTCATTCCCGATAAGTGGGTCACCTTGTAGATAAGATACTTAGGTATTCATATATCAAATCAGATCAAATCATACTTTATTTCTAACGCGCTTTTCTTAAATCAAAGCGCGTTTACAATTTAAAATAACCAACAAACAGTTAAAAATACAAGGAATTAAAAGACAGCATACATATGATACATATGACTAAATATCCTCCCCAAATGCTAGGCCGAATAAATAAGTTTTCAAGGAGGATTTAAACGTCTCAGTGGACAGGCTGTCTCTAATCTGATGAGGTAGAGAGTTCCACAGGGTTGGGGCTACAAAAGCAAAATCCCTAGCACCTGATGTCTGTAAACGGACCCTGGGAACCTCTAGCAATCCATCGGTGGAGGGGGTGGTAAGGTCACAGGAGGTCTTGCAAGTAACCCGGTACCTGTCCGTGTAGGGTATTGCGGGTCAGCAATGCAACCTTGAAGATTATCCTCCATCGCACTGGCAGCCAATGCAGTTGGCACAGCACAGGCGTGACATGGCAAGATCATGACTGCCCTGTGAGTAACCTGGCCACTGCATTCTGCACCAACTGAAGGTGACAGAGATCCACTCCTAGTAACCCTAGGTATAGAGCATTGCAGTAGTCAAGACGAGAGGACACAAGGGCATGAACCAACACAGGAAGGGCATCGGGCAGAAATAGGTGCTTTATCCAGGCTATGTTCCTCAGATGGAAAAATGAGGACTTGACAACTACTGACACCTGTGCTTTAAGCGTCAGTTCATTGTCAAGCACAACCCCCAGATTCCGCACCTTCTCAGAAGGTCTCAGCTGGTCACCCTCCAGCACCAGGCTGGATGGTTGCCCAGGAGTCAACTTCTCTACCCAGTGACCAGGGTCCACCACCAACACCTCAGTCTTATCTGGATTTAGTTTCAACCAGTTAGCACTCATCCAGTCCTGACTCTCGGCAAGGCAGTTGTTAAATACTGAGACAGCACTGCTCTGTTCTGGTTCAAAGGACAGGTAGAGCTGAGTGTCATCTGCATAGCAGTGAAAACTCAGCCCATGCCACCGTATGATGTCTCCCAAAGGCAGCATATACACTGTGAACAACCTGGGAGATAGTGCGGAACCTTGCAGAACCCCACAAGGATGAGGAAAGGGGGCAGAGGAAGAAATTCCAGACACCACCCTCTGAGACTTGCCCGTGAGAAAAGAATTGACCATCTGAGGACCACCCCCGACAGTTGTCAGATTAACCGAAGGCGTTCCAGCAACACCCCAAGATCCACGGTGTTGAATGCTGCAGAGATATCAAGGAGGACCAAGATCAAACGAGTCCTCCGATCCCTCACTATTAGGAGATCATTCATCACCCGAACTAATGCTGTCTCAGTACTGTGCCTCTTCCTGAAAACATTCTGGAGAGGATCGTAGACTTCATGGGTAGTAAGAAAGTTCTCGAGCTGCAACGCAACTACCTTCTCAATAACCTTACCCAAAAAGAATAGGTTAGAGACTGGTCTGTAGTTCATAAGACAGTCTGGGTCGCTGGATAATTTCTTTAAAAGGGGAGTCACGACTGCCTCCTTTAACAGATCAGGGAACACCCCTTGATCCAGCGAACACCAGACTATCTCCACAAGGATCGGTCCGATGACATCTATACACCCCACCAGGAGGTGTGTTGGACCAGGATCCAAACTACAGTAAGTCGGTCACAAGCCCTGAACAATCTTCATGATATCCACAATTGCTGGCCAGTCAAAAACTATCCAGACAGATGAGGAGTCTGTGCCCTTGCATCAACCTCCACCATACTCATTTGAACAGATCTCCAACCTGACGGAGGACACCTTATCTGCAAAAAATCAAGCAAACTCCTCACACATATCTTGTGAAAAGGCTCTCCAGCCCTGAGGACAGACTGAATTGCACAGTCTGTCCTCGGTCCGAAAGAGCTGAGCAGGTCGATTTCTTGCTGCAGTAATCTCCCTGGACAGGAACTGTACCTTCTTATGGGAGATTTCTGATTGATAGTCCAAATAATGGGCGATCAATCTAAGTATGTCCTCCTCCAGGCCAGATTTCTGCCAACGACGTTCCAACCTTCGCATCCACTCTCCTCAGCTCCCTCAAAGTCCCATCAAACCACGGGGACTGAGGACAAAGAGGGAGGGGGCGAACTCATACAGGTGCTATGGAATCCAGGGCCTCCAGTATCGCCCTATTATAGCGCATTACTAGATCTCCTGGATCCAAGCATTCCAATGGCCAACTCGATAGGTCCAGCACCACCAACAGACCCTCTGGGGTTACACCCCTCAAAAGGTGGTACCGAACAGTTTCCAAAGGGGCTGATCTCACAGGGGGAGCCATGAAACTGAACCCAATAGAGTGATGGTCTGACCATCCCACTGGTTTCACCACCAAGTCATTGGCCTCCATCCCCAGGAGGAACAACAGGTCCAAGGAATGACCCTGACAATGGGTTGCAGCGGTAACTACCTGTGTGAAGCCCAACTAAATCATCAGTTGGAGGAAGTTTTGACCAAAAGACGAGAGTTCATCATCGACCCAGGCATTGAAATCCCCCATGACCAACCACCTGGGGGCATCCAATGCCATGCTGACTATGAAGTCTGCAACTTCCTGCAGGAAAACTTTCTCGTCTCTCGGTGGACGGTAGATGAGAAGATTCCTGCTGCCCACACCTGTCCCTAGGATACACTCAAAAGATCTGGTGATCCCTACTGGAACATCCACCAGGTCCAGTTCCATCTTAAAATGTATGGCTACACCCCCGCCCCTTTGATCCAGTCTCGGGCGGTGTATCACCGAGTACCCAGCCGGAACTGCTGACTGCAATACTGGACTAGCATTTTCATCCAACCAGGTCTCGGTGATGCAGGCCAGGTCAGATGACTCAACAAGATCAGCAATAACTACGGTCTTGTTTTTTTATAGACCTGGCATTGCACAACACCACCCAAGTTGGATGAGAGGCCATGGAAGAACGGGCGACTTGCCCACCCTCAGTGGAGCCCTTGGGTATGGGAACTAGGCATGAAGGACCTCTTTCCTGGACCCATTTCACCCCAGGGCACCTCCTCAATCTTGCTACCCCTATCCGTACACCCCGCTCCTCCCCCCCAGTCCAGGAGCCCCACCCCTTCTGCCCCTCCGCACAATACCTAAGGCACGACAATGACTGTACACCTCAGGCTGTAACGGGGGACTGTCAAAGGGGCAAAGGTCCCTCAACCTGGACGAGGAATAGCGCCTGCCCACCGAAACACGATTCCAACACATATTCCCTATACAGCTGACAACTATAAATGTTAACTAAAACTAAATAAAATCACAATTAAAACACAAAATCAGTTATAAAAGCAGACTGAGACTCTCACTTCCAATCAATAATAAAAATGAGGCCATAGATGTTTCGATGTTTGGGAGGTTCTCTCACAGCCTCCCACCTCGAATAAAGCCAGAAAGTTGAAAAGACTAGGACTCTCACTCCAAGTCATTAATGAAAAGGTATGTCCAAACAAGTCCTGAAAACAAAATTGGAATCCCAATTAAAGTCGGTGTCGGAGAGGTTCTCTCACAGCCTCCGTCCACAAACAAAACCAAGAAAAATCTAAATTAATAGGAGGGTTCTCTCACAGCCCCCCTCTCAAGACAGTTCGAGCAACAAAAAACAAAAAAAAGAAGGGCCTCAGGCAGCTGGCCAAGTCATAGTTCGTACTTCCCAAAAACCCAGAGGTTCCAGCCCAAAGTCCAAATAAAGTAACTTCTCTTCAGGCTCCAATCAGGGAGGCAGAAATCGGGCCAACACAGCACAGTAGTGGTAAATTCAAATTCTTCAAAGCCAGGGGAAGGAAGGGGAACTAGCCACACAACCCTAAGAGCACCCCAAACAACACAGATAGCCCCGCCATCCCCCGACCGCAAGGCAGTCTGTACCCCTCACCACCCGACCCCAATCCTCCAACCGAGCCTGGGAGCAGGGTCCATGAAACTCCAAAGTCCACAGAGCAAGCCCCCAACACAACCCCAGCAAGAACTTCAGCAGCAGTTACTCACGACCACGGCTGTAATCATCGGCAGTCGCGGGCCAAAAGAAACCGCAAACTTCCTCACACCTCCATTGTAACACCTGCTCCGGTAATCCCAATAAATCCAGAGAGAGCAGACAATGGACTGGATCCAAGTGGGTTAACTAAATCCACATCTAAAAGTTAACTGAGCCTGCTATACAAAGAGCAAGACAAGCAGGACACCCAAAAGTTGAGTTCTGAGCTCTGAAAACAGCTCGATGAATTAAGCTGTACAATTTTCCACCGTAGCAAAGGTGCACTTTGCCAGTAAACGCCCAGCACTGTGAAAAAAGTTGACAAAACTAATCCGCGCTCTGAGAAATAATACAGACTTGATGCACAAGCCGCAAAGGGCGCTAGCTACTTCACTCCTTCGACCCTATCTCACTATCAATACAAATTAAACAAAATGACACAAAAACAAGGAAAAATAACAAAAAATACGAAATAAAAATACTAAACGAAAAACAGAGCTAAAACACTGGCAGGCTCATATCGGTCTCTCTGCAGAATCGGTATAAAGTCATTCATGTTTAATTGCCGACGGAAGTTTTGATAGATCTGAAACCCCTCTCTCTGATGGTCAGGGTCAACACCCAAAGGCTGAATGTCCTCCTTAGGTTTTTATTTCTTTTCTTTTCTAAACCTTACCGTTGCAGAGCCCTGGTGCAGACTGGAAACAAATACAGAAAGCACGCCACCAGTTTATCTGGGGGAAGACCCCATCATGAGTAAAATGGGATGTCCTGCAACTGCCAAAATGGTTTACCCAGTTCAAAAGAATACTATAGGATAGCACAGGTTTTACCATGGATAGAATATAAAAAGGGCATTTGATCACAGCTGTCTAGAAGAGGAAAGAAGGGTGAACCTGGGTCCAGGTAAATTACAAATGTTTGATACCTGCCACAGCATAGACCCCTCTCTGCAGGCCAGCAATTCCAAGGTTTAACAGATGTGTAAGAACTGGAGGTTAGTCTAGAGGGACTTAGGAATTCAGAAACCACTCGCTGAATTCGTCATAATAGATCAATGCTGAATTTTCACACCATCACTGACTGTTGCTCAGTTAATGGGATGGCATAGACTAGGTCTGGTCTGTTTCTCACAGTTTGTACAAGACATAAACATTAAAACTTTGGAGCAGTTAAAACAAAAGGTCTCTCTGCTTAACACAGATCTGTTTGGGTACCTTCAGGTGGCCTCATTTCTTAGATCTGAATCCCACATGCAGGACCTCCTAGAGGAACCTCATCCACTGTTGGTCTACAAAGAGGTGGGGCGGGGTGGTCAAGAAACATTATCTCAGACAGGTTTTCTTTATACCATCCTAATCAGGTGGTAGGGCACATGCCATGTCCAGTAGGCCTGCGACTCTGAGTCTGTGTTGCACCTAGCACAAAAGGACTGGGATGAAATCTTGGAGGAGGTGTTTCGAAACTTTGCTTCACCTAACTGGAAAGAGAATAGGTGTAAGGCGGTAGTTAATTTTTTTTTTTTTACATCAACTAGAACCAAACACTGTGCCCAGGGGGAAGTAATAGATGCTGGAGGAAATGTGGGCAGATAGGTACCCCCTATCATATCTTTTGGGAGTGCTCTGTTCTAAAATCTTTTTGGGAATAAATGGTGCCTAAATTCAGAGAAATGGTGGGGGTTAGAATAGAACCTACATTTGAACATATGGTATTGGGAAGGATGCCCTCCAATATCTGGATTAACAGCAAAACATCTTTTGTAGGTATTTTTCTAGCAGCAGTCTGCAAAAACATCACTAAAAACTGGTTGAGACAGAGAAGCCTGCAGCTTTCAGAATGGGTTTCAGTGTTAAAATCCATTCACCAAATGGAAAGAATGACAGCATAACTAAGGCTGCAGAGAAGCATTCCAAGGCAGCTGGCTCCCCTTTTACCGTTTCTTGGAACAAAATGTAGGCTAGATCTGTACTGTCTCAAATGGCAGAGACCTCTTAGAATGGCTGTTTTGAGATCCATATTAACCTTTTTCTTAAGATGGTGGCATTCAAACAATGAAGTCGACTACCCAGTTTGTTAGTTTTTATTTGTTTGTATTTCAACTCCAAAACAGAGGTACAAAGGCATACATTCAGCTAGAACCAAACCAGTGACATACATTTCTTTTCCTTTAAAGATCAAGAGATGACTCTGTAATATCAGTGGATTCTTGTACTGTGACTGTCATATGCACTTTGTAGAAACTACAGATTTGTCTTATATGGAATGTACTTTGTGGCAAAATTGGTTATGACTGTCGGATGTAAAGCTGAATGAAGAAGTTTAAAAAAAAAAAAGAGAGAAGAGTCAGCAACTGGCACAGCCCTTCACTCACGACTTTTGCCGTCTGTCTGAATGAAAAAAATTGTGCGATCAAGAATAGCTGATTGTGCTTTATTCATTTAAATGGTGACTAGATGAGGTGGTAAGAGAGGACAGCTACGTTGGTCGTCATCTCACTTTTATAATTGTCGGCATGATGGAAGAGGGTTGGAACCGGGTACTAATAGACTGGAGGAACGGAAATCACTTTTCTATTTTAATTTAGCTGTTTCCAACACTGAGTTTAGACACTCATTGTTGGAAAGGGGGGGCATAGGTGGGGATGGGGAATACCTTCAGACACCAGGGATACCTGTACATGGGGCAAGAGGTGTGTGTGTGTGTGGGGGTTATAGCTAGATGTAAGGGATTCATGGACCTGGGTCATGGTGTGGGGTGCCACCAGAATCCAGGGACACCAGGAATAAGGCCAAGTGTGGGAGATGTACTAGATGCCAAGGAAACTTAGACATGGGGCTGGATTTAGGAGGGGGTACCACTAACTGCTAGGGATGCTTCGATATGGGCACGTTGTAGGAGTGGGGTGCTACTGGACACCAGGGATACCTGGAATGATGCATTGTCTGGGGGGTACCACTGGATGCCAGGGATGCTTGGAATGGGGCAGTGAGAGAAGAGTAACATTGGATAGTAGGGACTGCTTGTTACAGGCGTGGGGTGAAGGTATGCATGCCACTATACTACCAGAATTGTTTGACACTGGATGGGGATTTGTATTGTGACCGGGTATTAAAAGTATTGAAAACAGGTCAAAGGTCTGCATTGTCAACAGAAAGTAGTGTGTATCTGTTATTAAATTTATTTATTTTTAAATAAGGAAATTCACTGCAAAAATTACAATAAAGCATCAGTTAGGGTTGCCTCAATGTCAAAAAGTAAGAAAATACGACATCAGTGTGAAAAACAAAATCCCCTGAGCCTTGTTGTATCTATGGTCTGTTTTTTTCTAGAGGTTTGAGCTATGATCTTATACAGCATTGGTGTTTTAAAACATTCAGAGGTTATACATACTGTATTATTGTGAATCAGATGCTTACATTTTGACACAGTAAGTAACCAACAAGAGCAACTTTAACATTTTCTACAGTTATTTTTTATCTCAAAAGATTTACCAGGAAAGACATACTAAGCTGAAATATAGTAGCCATTTTCTAGATGTGACCTGGAGGGAAAAGAGAGTACAGCAAGAAGGTTTAAAGTTCAGAGTTTATTGCAGGAAATAACTCCATTGAGTGAGCTTATTCACAAGGAGCTCCTGGTTTACGTAGACAGTATTGACAAAGATATACATGCATACTTATACAGCAGTCATAGTAGCATTAATACAGGAGTAGGTGGGTAAAGTACATGGGTGTAGTACATGGAATCAGAGTTAAGTGGGTAACAATCACAAAAGTAGTACCTAAATTAGCAATTAACTAAGTGGGGTGAGACTGACTGTACATCATTGATTACACGTGTAGTTCAGGACAAGAAATTTGCATAAACATTAGATACAGGTAGTAGTGCAGTCAAGGATTTAAGTGCAGTAAGTGTTTTATAGCAAGGTAAGTGCAGGGTGCGATTCATGAGTACACATAACATTGATATAGCATGTTAATGTGGGTTATAAGGAGGGGCTAATATGGGATAGTAGGGTAGTTGGTTTGGATGGTGAGGAGAGGTGGTTAATTGGGGTAAGTGGGGGTCAGGAGAAGATGGGGAGGAAGGGGGAGCGATGCGAGGTGAGGCAGGGTAGCTGGTAGCTAGGAGCAATGGGAATTACTTATGTTGGCTAGTTTGGGGGGCATATAGATATACAACTTCGAATGCTTTCTTGGCCAACGCTTTAAAGCAGTTTAGAGAGACGAGTTCAGTTAGCCTCAATGTAGAGTGCAGTGTATTCCATATTGAAGGTAATACGAATCTAATGGCACTTGTACCATGATTAGTACGCATTCTAGGCACATCCAAGAGAATGAGATCCGAGTTACGTTGAGTGTAATTGTTGTGTGTCCTGTGTATAAGCGAGCAGATATATTGTAGCAATTTGCCTGATAATGTTTTCATTGTCCATGAGCCAATGTGCAACATACATCAGCTTGTGCAGCAGGTAACAGCAGTTGGTTACACAGCTTACAAAAACATAAATTAAGGGGGGAACCTAGAAGAGAGGGATAGGGAAAAAGCTGAAATCCTAAATAAGTACATCTGCTCTGTATTTACAGAGGAAAAGGAGGGAAATTGTCCAGCCTTAAAAAGGATCAGCACCCCAGGACTAGGAGTTGATGCAGGCCCCTTCATGGCAGACCAAGTCCTGAAGGTGCTAAATAACATGTAAGTAGATAAGGCCATGGGGCCTGATGACATGCACCCCAGAATCCTAAAAGAACTAAGGAAGGAACTAGCAGCACCACTGGCAAATCTCTTCACCACATCACTGGAGACAGGGGAGGTACCAATACATTGGAGGAGGACAACAGTGGTCCCACTCCATAAATCTGGTAGCAGAGAGGAGGCAGGAAATTACCACCCAGTGAGACTCACATTCGTGGTGGGAAAATTAATGGAATCATTACTCAAACAGAGGATACTAGCATTCCATGAAGCCAGTGAAAAACAGGATCCCAAACAGCATGGGTTCACAACAGGGAGGTCCTGCCAAACAAACCTAATCGAATTCTTTGACTGGGTTACAAAGACAGTAGATAATGGTGGGGGTCAGTGGATGTAGTCTACCTGGACTTTAGCAAGGCCTTCAACTCTGTTCCACACAGAAGGCTGATAAAAAAGGTAGACAGCATAGGGGTGGGACCGAAATGGGTGGATTGGGTGAAAAATTGGCTGCAAGGTAGAACACAGAGGGTGCAGGTAAATGTCACTCTGTCAGCAGAGCAGAGAGTAACCAGCGGGGTGCCCCAGGGTTCTATACTAGGGCATCTGCTTTTCAGTATATTCATAGCAGACATAGCAGTGGCGCTCGAGGGGAAGGTGTGTCTATTCGCAGATGACACCAAGATAAGCAATCGGGTAGACTCCCCAGAAGGGCAAATGAACATGGAGGCTGACCTTAAGAAGCTGGAGGAGTGGTCTGCGGCATGGCAGCTGAACTTTAACGCCAAAAAGTGCAAAGTCGTGCACATAGGGAGGGGAAACCCAAGAAAGGAGTACTTCTTGGGGGGAGAAAAGCTAGCAACAACCAGGCAAGAGCGAGACCTAGGGGTCATTATATAAGATGACTTAAAAGTGAATAAACAATGCAAGAAGGCAGCACTCAAGGCCAGTGGCATGCTGGGATGCATTGGGAGGGGAATCACTAGCCGGAGAAGGGAGGTTGTATTGCCACTGTACAGGGCACTTGTCCACCCCCACCTGAAGTACTGTGTCCAGCTCTGGAGACCACAGTTTAAAAGGGACATTGACAGACTACAGTACAAAGGAGGGCAACAAAAATGATATACCGAATGCACACAATTCCATATGAGGATAGGTTAAAGGCATTAAACATGTACTCGCTGGAACAAAGGAGGGGGGACATGATCAAGACCTTCAAGTACATTAAGGGAACAAACAAGGTCCAGGTTAAGGAACTTTTCAAGGCAAATGAGGGAGGAAGAACATGGGGTCACAATCTTAAACTAAAAGGCAGCAAATTCAGGACCGACATTAGAAAGTTCTTCTTCACAGAGAGGGTGGTGGATGCCTGGAGCACCCTGCCGGTGGAGGTCGTGGGGGCAAGAACAATGCTGGGGTTCAAGAACGCATGGGATAAGCAGAAAGCTATAATGCAAATGAAGGGGTAGCAGGGAGGGGGTAGTAAGAATGCAGACACCATGGGCAGACTAGATGGACTTTGTGGTTCCCTTCTGCCGTCGCATTATATCTTTCTAATATAGTAGCAGTAGATGGGGAAGATGAGCTAGGCAGACAGCTGAGGAGCAATGAAAAATACAAGTACAAATTGGAACACAATTGAAATATGACAAGGCACTGCTAGATGCGGGGTTAAAGTGCAGATGGCAGCAATTTGAAGGGTGAAATGAAGCACTGTTGGTGCTTTGTTCAGCAGGAATGGATGGGGGAAACTGGGAGGGGTAAATCAGAGTAGGGACAGAGGTAATGGGGTGTAGAATTATAGGGAGGCAAAATACAGCTTAGGATCAGCGACGACTGCAGGAGTGTATAGTGAATTCATGGAGGAGAGATGTGAGTGAGTGGGAGGATGGAGCAGTACAAATGGTTGTGGGAAGAGAGACCCATAGTTTGGGGAAGCAGAAGGAAGGGGTCATTGTTTTAACCAAGAAAGGCACACTAAGCCGGAACTTGTTTCCAGGTGCGACCTGGGAGCACAAGGAAGTTAAGTGACTTGCTCAGGGTCACACAGTATACAAGTGGGGGCTGGTGGGACTGTAACACAGGTCTCCAGCTCAGTGCCCTTAAACACTACGCTATACTGCCTCCTTGGAGGAGAAAGAAACTTGGTCAGTAGTGGATTTTACAGAGCGGAGAGTATCAGAACTGAGAAGGGTGTAGGAGGTGGAAGGAGAGAATTTAGGAGGAGAGGTAAGGGGGCAGGAAACCAAGCTAGAAATCAAAGATAAAAGCGGGTTGCCTGGCATCAAAGGAGGGAAAGGAGAGGGAGCAGTTGTGGGTTCTGGGGTGCAGTCAAGGGCAATGTGGCAGGAGGAGTGAAATAGTGGGTCCAGTCTGGCTATGGTGGATCTGAGAGGACCACTGTAAACAATATTACCATAATCGAAGATAGGGAGAATCTTCTTCCTGATAACCTCTCGGCGAGCAGGAAACGGGATACTCACTTTATGCCTGTAAAGTGGACCCAGTTTAGGGTAAAGCTTCTGATGGATGGCATCCAGATGAACTGAGAAACAGAGGTGACAATCTAGCCAGACCCCAAGTTAAAGGAAGAAATCTCCTCAGTATTAACAACATCAAGGGTATGAAAGGAGGAGGGGGGGTGTCTAGCTACTTTTTGCCTTGAGCCAAAACTCACTGGGGCCTTTTCTTGGGATTGAGGGACAGCTGATTAGCCTAGAACCAATGCTGGATGTTGGCGAAGTCCAGTTGGAACTGGGCCTTGAAGTCAGAGGCAGAGGATCCAGAGGCACAAAGGACCACGTCCTCTGCTTACATATGAATGGACACGGAGGAGCAGGCAGAGGGAAGGTTGTTCATGAATATGGAGCATGGAATGGAGCCAAAGACAGAGCATTGGGATACACCAGAGCAGATAGGGAGAGGAGGGGAAGGGATAAGTTGTCACCAATACAGATAGCTTAAGACCTGCCCACAAGATAGGAGAGGAACCACTCAGCTGAGTAAGCAGAGAGCCCTGCTGCCTTAAGGTTGTCCAGAAGGATAGTGTGAGCAACAGTGTTGAAGGCTTTGGCCAAGTTTACAAAAATGAAGTGTCTAAGCCCTGATCCATACTAGGAAGGGTGGAGTCAATGAGTTGCAAGAGGGAGCTAGAGGTGGAGTGGGACTTCCTAATACTAGACTTGTAGGGAGTGAAGAAGATGGAGGAATCGAAGAAAGGGGAGAGTTGGGAGAGAAAAAGGTGTTCCTGGAGTTTGTTTAGAGAGAGGAGGAGGAAGATAGGGCACTATTTATCAGTGGAGGAGGAGGTCACCACCTTTGGGGAAGGGTTATTTCCATAGCCTTCTCTCTGGGCAGAGAGGGTTTCGAAGATGTTCTATTGATGAACCAGTCGTTCAGAGGTGAGTTGCCTCCCTATCACAGAAAACATAAGAAGAGTCAACACGAGTCAACACCAGTCACGGGAGCACAGTCAGATGAGGGGTTGCTCCCATTCTTGCCTATCCAAAATCTTACAGAATCGTCTGCCTTTATGTGAGGTTAACCCGCCAATGGGGTCTGTCTGTCTGTCTGCATAATAGCCGTTGGTTCAGCTGATCAAGTCAATGCCAGTTGTCATGCCAAGGATGAGTCCAGTGAGGAAAAGAGTCCTCTCTCACTGGGACACTAGTGCTGATTGCAGCCCAGGCTGGGTAGGTTGGGACCGACTGAGCTCTAAGTCGAGCCCTAGGTGGTCTAGCCCACACTGGTTGTCCTGACTGAGGTGCAGTTTCTGAACTGTCTGATACCTATGCCCGTGGAGTACCTGCAGCAGAGGGTACCGTCGCCACATTATCCTGGTGGTCGACCCTGGAGTTCTAGATCACAGTCATGTTTTCTATGCTGATAATTCTGTAGATGGTTAACATAAAGCTGTTCCTCGTCATCATCATCTGGCTCCCACCATTGACACTGAACTTGCAGTAGATGGGAGAGGACAGCCTGGCAACAGTGGGCTCTTGAAGCATTTGCTTAGGGTCAAGACAGCCGACAGTGTCATTTGACCCATTCTGGCTGTGGCTGCCCTTCTTGCTGCTGACCCTGGTTAGTAGTCCAGTGGCCTCCCCTCCAGCTCTGCTGACCATGCCACAGCGACTTTTTCAGGTGAGCTCCAATATCCACAGCTGAGGGAAGTTGCTTCCATGAAGAACTCAAAGCCCAAGTCTGGACTGAATGTGGTTGTCACCCCATTCGAGAGGGTATTCCATATACCTGTTGACATTTGATGATTCTATATTCTAATTTGGAGATGTCTGTACTATAATGTCGATCGGACATCAACCATTTGATTGCCTTGCCCTCATCCTGGGGTCAGTCGACATTTTTAGCTTCCTTGAACCAGATGCCCATGGCTGTGGACACTGCCTTGGAGGAGGTTCAGAAGAGGGAGACCTACTTACTGATAGATGGCCCTGAGCAGGATTCCTCTCACACCAATTGAGAAGTTAGTTCAGTTTGATCTTGGACTCTGTGACCTCTGTTGCTCAGCTGAAGCAGCAGTCCAAGTGAAGACCACAAGGTTCCTTTCAAGGCTCCTTTCAAAGTGTGCCCATGTAGCATCATAAGCAACCTCAGCAGTAACAGAAGCAGCATTTGCAGTAGTACCTCCTCCCCACCCCTAGTCAAGCCTTCCAACAAGTTGGGAGGGCAAGGTCAGTACAAGGGCAGTGGTGGTGGTTACTTCTAGAGGACAGTCCTCTGGGGCTGCTTTCAAGAATAAAAAGTGATGAAAGGTGGGGCCTCATGTCCTTACCGTCCCGACCCTGCTGCATCTCCCACTAGGGTAGCCTCTCGTATGTCCTGCTACAGTGGTCCACTATTGCATCTAACAAGAGGATTTTAGAAGTGGTGGGCTTGGTTGTCTCTGACATGTTTACTTTACCTCTTGTTGGCCACGGGCATTGTTGAACTTGGTGTCACTGGGCACTCTCTCCACACTGCAAACAAGGCTGTTAAGCTCCTCAAGCAGCCCAGGGTTCTCCACTCCCTGGGAGTATAGGGTGGTGGCTGTTGTGATCGGGGTCGATGGCACTTTATTCCTCGAATCTCCTATATGCACTGTGTATATGCACAAGTGGTTTTTAGTAAGGTATAGAGCACTGCTATCAAAACATGCGTGTCAGTGCAAGAAGGATGGTGGTAGAACAAAGTTTTGGAAGATTATATTAGAGGAATTAGGGTGATGGCAAATTATATGGTGGGGGCAAAAATATATTGGGTGCTGTTAAACCATATAGAGTGGTGGTAGAAAAATGTAGGGTGGTGGCTCACCACGCTGAAACATTGAATGGGGAACACTGCAGCCTGTGATCAAGCCTATCCTGGACACCCAGGCCCTGCAGAGGTTCATACTGCATCTCAACATTTTTTGATATTGTAACAGAAAAGCTCTGGTGCCCCATTCTTGCTCTACAAATACTGAGCAAAGGTAATAGTTCGCAGTTGTAGGCGGTGTGCAGTGAATCTGCAGCTGATTGTCCCATTCCTGGAACCAGGGGCTTCATGCTGCCCCCTGGATCTCCAGGACTCACACTTCCATATCTCAGTTTGTCCATCTCGGCGACAGTTTCTCTGCTTCCAATTGGCTGAGACTCTCTTAATGGTTTAGGTCATGCCCTTTGAACTGTTGTTGGTACCCGACCCGTAGTGTTTACCAAATGTCTGTCAGTTGTGGCGGTCTTCCTTAGGTGCAGGATCATCCAGGTCTACCTCTACCTCAAGGACTGGCTCATAATAGGGAGCTCATTACAGGATGTGATGTTGTCCAGGGGTCTGGCCATCCGGATGTTCTGGTACTTGGGCCTGCTGGTTAACCTGACCAAACCCAAGCTTCATCCGAGTCTAGTGATACTATTCATTTAAGCTGAGTTAGACTCTTTTCAAGCCAGAGCCCACCTACCCCCAGAAAGTGTGGAGGACCTGTCTTCTTTTTCCTGCTCATTTCGGGTTGGGCAGTCTCGGCTGGCCTGGGCCTTTCTCTATCTTCTGGGTTTCATGGCTTCTACCGCAACCTTCGTACACTTGGCCCACTACTGCATAGAAACCATTATGAGGCAGTCAGGTGTCCCAGTTGCACAATACATTGAACCGCCTGGTTCTGTTGGCCCATCATTTGGTGACTGTTTCTCCCAAACCTTTCAGAGAGCATCCCATTTATCCAAGCAGAACCCTCATTCACTTTGACAGCCAGTGTGTCCCTGGTGGGGTAAGGTCAACATTTGCTGAATCACAGAGTGCACATGTTCTGGTTGCAGACAAAGGTGAGGCTCAGCATCAGTCTTGCAACAGCATCTTGCAGTTGTCTAGTGCTAGCTGAGTTCACTTCCTGGTCAACACAGACAACATGACCACCATGTTTTACCTGGACAAGTAAGGAAGCACACATTCCCTTCCCCTGTGTTGGAAGGTGCTCTGGACATAGTCCTTGCCTTGAGCCTGGAAGACCGACTTGTTGGGTGTCCATATTGTAGGTGGCTGACAACCAACTTACGGATGCTTTCAGTCAAGTGTTCCCTGCACCAGGAGGTGGTATCGTGGGCATTCGCTCTGTGGGGATTGCCAGTAGTGGACTTATATGCCTCTTGGGAAAACAGGAAACTGATAGTGTTCTTGCCCATCACCTTTAGAGTGCTGCTCTGCTGGGGACCATGTTCTAGTGCTCATGGGCTTAGGGCCTCATGTATACCTTCCCATGTTTCCCTTGGTTCACATGGTGGTTATCAATTTGCAGAGGGATAGTGCATCACTGATCCTCATAGCCCTCTTCTGTCCCATTTCACACATCTTTGTTTACCTTAGTTCCCTCTATCAAACAGTGCTGCCAGCTGCTTCCCTGAAGGTGCATGTGGCCATCATTTTAGCATATTGTGCTAGGGCAAGGGTGCTGACATAGCTGTTTCTTTAAGGATCTGGGCCACCAGTCCCCTCTGGTGCAGGAACCATCACCTCTGTGGGACTTAACTCTGGTGCTTTCACGACTGATGGGTATACCATTCAAGCCTATTGGCACATCTGGTCTATCACATTTGTCACTGAAAAAAACACATTTGTAATCACCATAACCGCAGCCAAATGGATGCATGAGCACCAGACATTATCTATGGAGTCTTCATATCTGGTCTTCCAGAAGTCCAAGGTTGTCCTGTGCCCTCATGCAAAGTTCCTTTCAAAGGTAGTCTTTTAGTTTCACCTTAACCTGGCACTCGGTCTACAGACCTTCTTCCTAAAGCCTCATGTTTTGGAGGCCAAGCAGGCATTCCACGTGCTAGACATTTTCAAAGTGCTTCTCTTCCAGGAGAATATGGCAGGATTTTGATGCAAGGCGCGCCAGCTGTTTATCACATACACTAAAGCCACACTAGGCAGATGGGCAGCCAAACAGATGATTGCCTGATGAATACTCAACTGCAGCTTACCTGTAACTAGCCCACTGGTGCAGCAGTAGGGCAGCCTCTTGCAGTGCTGGTGACGGTAGGATAGGAACAAGCCCTGGATACTGTTGGGCAGGTGGGGGGGGGTGGACATTTGAGCATCCCATAGGGCGCTCCCCTTCCCAGGGTGGGAGACAGACTGATCTCTGCTGCAGGAGCACTGCCTTGTGGTTCACAGGTGTGCAGATCAGGTGGGGACAGTATGGCAGGGAGAGCCAAGGTTTTGCAATGTACATGCCAGCCATCGTCTCAGGGTTGTTTTCTCTTTCTATCCTCATTAAAAAAAATTAAAAAAAAGTACTGAGTTGGATGGGGCCAGCAGTAACCATGTTGATGCATGCCAAGAGTGAAAACAAAAATGCATAAAATTATTTTTATGAGCATTCCTCACAAGATCATGCGTTAAAACTGATACACATTTTCTGCCTGGCTCCTTTTACTCTAAGGCAGGCACCCATCATGACTGCTAGACAGTTTTGTTTTTCTTTTGCCCTGCTTTTAGGCAGCAGGCACATGTGAGGGGGAGGGGAAGAGGATGGAGGAGTGCAGAAAATGAACAGCAGCAGATGCAGCAATGTTTGGTGACCCCACATTTGGACCATATCTGCTGCCCAATCCAGTCAAGTCTGCCTCTCCCTTTTTGCCAGCCTGTGGAGGATACTGTGCGTGGCATAGTTCAGCAGTCGGTGCCATGTTACAGGTGCAGGAACTGGGAAGGGAAGAATAGTGATATGGCTTCACTGAAGATCACCTTAACAGCACGCAGAGGTAGGTAACTAGTCAGGCAGTGGGCTCGAGGTCGAGGGAACTTCTGTGTTGCTAGGTACTGTAGTCTATTCCATTATCAGGGTCGGTTGTTTGGTCTGCAATGTGATCATGAAGTTAATGGTAGTGGTGGTGGTGGCGGCAGTGGCAGCCGTGGCTGCGGCCGTGAGACTGATATACTGTGTGGTGCACTGTGGTATGCTGCTGCTGCATGTTACTTTTTTCTCTTTCCAGCCATGCTGCTTCACCGCAGGCTTGCGATCATCAGTCACCAGCCTTTGCTCCTGCAACTAACCTCATAGACTACTCTGTTGTCTCCTGTTCACACCAGTAGTTTCAGTAGCACAACATGATAACCCCCCATTATAGGATCTAGGAGGTGGGTGCAGGACACAAGCTACTTCACTAGTATGACTGTGACGATACAGGAGCAAGCTTGGGGTTGATGTCTGACAGCGAGTGAGACATCATGCGCATAAGAGGACACATACTTTTCTTCCCCATTTTCTGTATTTGCCCTCCTCCCTGCAACACTTGGGATGCTGACTCTGATTCAATGCCAGACCAGGGGGTGGGTTGAAAGTACAGTATGAGGTCTCCAGTGATGTTCAGTGCCTCCCTTTACCGTCACCAGGAAGAGTTGTGGCAGCAGGACATTGCCACCCTTGCACCTGAAGTCTGAGAGCATTTCCTCTTTATTTGTGAGCCATTTTAATTCTATAAGACATTGGCCTTTTTTTTAGTTTTGTTTTAGTTTTTGTTGAATGGGAAAGGGGGTCTAGTAAGTGTATCTTGATTTCAGACTTGTCCTTAGAAAGTGGGATACATATGCAAACTGACAGATATTTACCTTGTTTTAAGCTGTTAGTTTATGAGGAATTAGGAAAATGTGGCAAATTCTTCTGTTAACCATTGTGGCTCACAGAATAGTAAATGTAGGAAGAAGACATTTGGGCAAACAAGCAATTATGTTCTGTCCTGCCAAGGGTCACTTGTCAGAATGGGGTAAGCAAGAATGTATAAAGATAACTGGAATTAAATAACTTTAAATGTGAAACATGTTTGTAATGCCAAAGGTTTCATTTACCTGGGAAACAGACTCGCTGAATCTTATTTAGATATCAGTAGGTATGGCTAGAATTATTAAGCACACCATGAGTGTGTTTCCTTCCCAGCTCAATAAGCTTTGAAAGGACAGACCGTTTTCTCTGCACAAATGCTGAGCTCAGTTCATTGTTGGGGTTATAGATACTACTACTATAGCTTCAGTTTACTGACAACTGATAAGCCTGCTGCTGTTGCTAAAATTAAAATTTCCAACACAGAAACACAGAGGAGAGGTCCATCTGAGAAGGAGGACATTGGATAACTGTAACAGTCGCAGGCAATTTTTTTTTATTTGTTTTGCGTGGGGGAGGGAGAGTGTAAATACTGCACAGCACAGTGGGTACAAATGGTGGATGCTGCCCTGGTTTTATAAATCCTCTGCTTCACCCAGTCTTGGAGCAGATTAGCAAGCTGCAGCTGCCATAGCAGCTCGCGTTTTTGAAGCACTGGTAACATAAAAAGGACCTGTGGCTGCTAATCTCAAATGTGGGTATACACTTGCTAGCTGCTCAAATCTGAAACTGTGAAAACAGGACATTTTCCTTTATAAACAAGGTAAATGGCCCAATGATTTTAAATACTCTGTTATTAACATAGGCTCAAAATGCAGCATTTTTTTTTTTACTTTTCTATTTTTTTCCCCCTCCTTCATCCCTCCATCACCAACCTTTCAGGAGCACCTAGGAGTTGTCCCTCTGCCAAGCACCCTACCTGTTCCAACCTTGATCCCCAATGGAGTCTCAGATTACCCCCCGGGTGGGGACGAGGTGGGGCCCCCAAAAACCCCAACACTTCAGGTCTCGTCGGGCCAAGTTGGTCAGGCGGGTGACAGCACATCAGTGGCACACTCTGGTGCTCGGTCTTCCCAGCGATGGGCTTTTTCCTGTTTTCTCCTGTGTGAGTGTCGCCCTGACATCAAGGCGCTGATCATCTACCACCGTCCTCGACCAGTCCCTCTTGCAAGTGCAGGCTTGCTGTACCCCAAGCCTCCGCCTGGGGTCAGGCAAGCTGCAGACCTTGGTCCCCTCCTCCCTCAGAGACGACGAGCAGTTGTGGTATGCCCAAGCCTTCTCCCCCCGGCCGGCCCTCCAGTGGCCTTGGCTCACTCCCGAACCCGGGTTACGGGCATCACAGACAGAAATCCAACTGCTGCGCCAGTGGGCCAGCCTAAAATGCAGCATTTTAACAGTAGTTTTGAGGCTTTTTATATCTTGCGCCCACATAATTGCATTGTGACCCACATTTTTAACACTGTTGGGTCCAATTGGACCCATGTTTTTGGACCCCTACTGTAGTCAATGGGGGCCAGTGCCTTTTTTTGTATAATTGGTGAATTTGGTACCATACTTTGATGCCTTATGGTTCACACAGGGTCATAGTGTCAGTGGCTCAGTAGGTAGCACACTCACCCCTGAGGCCGGGAGATCAGAGGGCTGTGGGTTCAGTTCTCACATCTGGCACTTGGGTTAATATCCCAGTACTGACACTGTAATGCAGCATGAGAGGGGTGCTGCATTTCTGAGGTGCTGTCTTTCGGATGAGACGTTAAACCGAGGTCCCATCTGCCTGGATTGGTGGTAGTTCAGGTGGATGTTAAAGATCCCATGGCACTTATCGAAAAGAGTAGGGGAATTTCCCCAGTGTCCTGGCCAAATTTCCCTCATTCACTAAAAATACCACCAACAGCTTAATCTGGTTCAAGGTCAGTTGGCATTCGTCTGTATCCCCCTTCCCCTGGGTCATGCCTGAAAATAGGCAGGATTTGTCTAGTGCACTTACCCGGTCAACAAAAGCTAAATAAATAAATAGTATGTCCAGGTTGAGACCAGAGTGTTGCTCTATGGGAGGAGATAATCTTTCTAGATTCAAGTAGTTTTTTATATTGATACATTGGAAGTTATTGAGAGAAGTGACCCATGTCAACCTGAATCCAGGCGTTCAGTGAAAATAAATAAGTTCCTAGCCCTAATGGAATTGCTTGGAAAGTGGCTAACTTTAACACCATAAGGTCGAACTAAATTGTTTTTAAATGAAAAGTTGAAGTCCGATCCGCATGAATAAGTCCTGTCTGTATCAGTATATTGGAAATGCATTTTTACTATATCGATATACTAATAATGCACTTCACTGTAGGGCATGGAGAAAACTTTCTTTTCTTTTAAATTAAGGCACTTTATAAACACTGAGATTTTGGTTCATGTACAAGTAGTATAAATTGCAAACTTAGGAAGTGTTAGAGCTGAGAACCTTGCTAATGAAAGTTTGGAATCATATCAACATAGCTGTGTGCTTCCAGTGCAGTTTCCGTATATCTGTACATGTTGATATGCATTAAATATGGAATAATTCATATGTAACTGTGTGTTATGGGTTTATAGTGTATGGTAGAACGTTGTTGGGGATGGAAATCCATGCCTCCAACAATGTTGCTGTGTTGAAGTAGCTACGTAATCATAGCTGTTGTGCTGCACTAGCTACGTAGCTACTGCAGCACAACAGCTAGGAATGCACTCATGCATGCACTTTATGATAACCTTCACCTGTCAGGAAGTGGTCGCAGCGGTGAGAGTAGAAGTGGAGGAGAACGGCACCATGGAAAACTATTAAAAAGTAAGGACTCAGCAGGCAAAATACTGTCTAAAATGATTAATTTTCCTTGTGATAGTGGCCCATACACTATAAGAGACAATGTATGGGCCACTATCCACAACAAGCGCGAGTTGCCATCTCGAGATTGTCATGGTGACCAAAACCTCTTGAGCTACGCTGTTGAGGTTGAAATGGTCGCCATTGACAACCTCTTAATGGCTACATTCGCGTGTAATGGATAGTGACCCATACATTATCCTCTGTTTCACACACTCGAGATGTGTGATGACCAGTAAACACCCAAGAGTGAAGCTTGAGAGGTTTATGCAGTCATCACATACCGAGTGTGTGTAATAAAAAAAAAAGCTCTTAAGTACACAGTTACTAACAAACTGACATACTAAAATGCCAGCAGAATAGGCCTAACGGTCTTTCACGTCTGCTCGTTTGGTCAGCCCCCACCCTGGAAGCTGACCTTGCTGCCCCCCTCGCCTTTTCTGGCTTCTTCCTTCCCAATTCCGGATATTCTCTCTGCATTGGATTTTGCTTCCAGAACCCTTCCCCTGTACCTGTCCCACCCCCACTTGAACCCCTCCACCGTCTCTGCCTCCACCAGCCTGCTAGGCAGCGCATTTCATGGCTCCACCACCTTCTCAGTGAAGTAGCACCTCCTCCTTTCTCCCCTGAATCTTCCCCCCTCCAGCTTCCACCCATGCCCTCTAGTGGCCCCCTCCTCCTTCCTTCGGAGCACCCTGACTGTTCCTCCCCTATTTACCCCCTTCATGTACCTGAAGACCTCTATCATGTCCCCCTGGTCCCTTCTCTCTTCCAGTGTGTACATATTTAGCTCTTTGAGCCTCTCCTCATAGGTCCTGACCCCCAAGCCCCAAATCATTTTGGTTGCCCTCCTCTGGACCCTCTCCAGGAGTTTAAGGTCCCTCTTTAAGTGTGGCCTCCAAAACTGCACACAGTACTCGAGGTGCGGCCTCACCAAGCAGTTATACAGAGGGAGTATAATTTCCCTCCTTCTGGAGGTGATCCCCCAGCGATGCATCCCAGCATCCTGTTGGCCTTGGCTGCTGCCCTCCTACAAGTCTCCGAGTTGTTCATCTTGACATCCACCACCACCCCCAGGTCCCTCTCAGCCATCGAGACTTGTAGCACCCCCCCCCCAGGTGTACACTTGGCCCGGGTTTCTGGCCTCCCAGGTGCAGTACCTTGCATTTCCCTGCATTGAACCTCATCTTCCACTTTCTAGACCATCTTTCCAGAGTTAACCTTTTAGTTTTTTTGTAATATATGGATAAGTCATAATAACAGTATTCTAACCCATACAAAAAAAATATTGTAATGCTACTGGCCCAAAGTTGATGACTAATAACACTATCATTCAGAGCCTATAATACTATCATTCGGAACTCTGAATGATAGTATTATCACAGAAACGGAACAGTGCAACCGCACAACTGCCTGTCACTGTAAGCTAGTTGCTATGGTGCCAAGTGTGTTTGATAGACACACAACGTGTTGTTTTTGAAAGCATGCCTTATGATTGGCCACTTTTTGTCTGTGGGAGGGCACAGCAGTTTTGAAAACATGTCATCTGACTCTCACTTAGCTAGAGTGATTTCTACCCGCATCTTCTCAGCTGTTTTTTTTCTTTTGCCGTTACATTTAAATTATCATCTAGTTGATCCTGCCTTCACTCGGCTCTACAACTAACAGGTAAGACTGAGTATGAAGCCACCTACCAAACCCATAGTGAAAGATGCAGAACTTGACAGACATTGTTAGAGCCAGCAAATGTTCTGAAGGGTGAGAGTGTTCAGCATAGTGTAAAATGTTTTCAGAGCCACAAAAGTTTTGTTTCGGATCCATATATTACAAAAAAACAATAAATAGGACAGTTGGTATTGCAAGGGACTAATAACATCTTGAGGTTCCCATGTCCCCAGAACCTCTCTGGTATTACTCCCTTGTAATACCCACTGTCCTACCTATTATTCTATTTATAATAACTGGTACTAATGTTTTGAAAAACAGCTACTTTATCCCTCCTTAACTGCCAGACTTTCTCTTGAATAATAGAGAACCTGAGCTTTTGACTTTGTTCCATACATGCAGGGATATATTTTTTCCTTTATTTATTCTCTCCTTCTGTCCCTGCTCCTGGTGGCATCCCCCCAGCTTAGTTACTGACACATCTTGTGGACTTACTGAGTAACAAGCACTTATACAGAGCCATGTTTGGTGGCTGGCCTGCCACGTAGGGTCATGCTGTGCCAGTGGGGGATGGGGGATGCCAGATGAGCCAGGGCTTTTTCCCCGATTTTCATCCCTGGGGTGTCTGTGCTGATGCAAGACATGCAAGTGCTTGTTGATGTAGTTGTCTGTTGTCAACAAACCTCCCCCCTCAGGAAAGTGGCGGGACTCAGAAAGCCCCTCCTGAGGGAAGAGAGCCATCTTTGGGACACTCAATCCTCCCTCTCACTGCCATGCCCCAAGCGACCCTGGTCTGTTCCCGAATCTGGGTCACTGGTATGGCAGGTGGTAAGACAGCCAGAGCCTCAGCCCGCCATGCCACTGGGCGGCTCCATGCAAGAATCTTTAAAGATTTTAGTCCCTAAACTGGAGAGAGGACTTTGGGCACGGAATCTCAAACTCTGTAAATAAAAATGTGTTCAGGCATGGCACAAGCCACCTGTGCTTCTCAGGAAGATTCTCAACTTTGTTTGATTCTGTGGGGTCTCGACAACCACTCTCACTCTTTGCTAGCAAATAGTCAGTGTGCTGCCAAGGAGCTTTTCTGAAAGCCATGGTTAGTGTAAAAACTGTTTCTGTACAGTGTTTGTGTGACTTGACAGCGGTTTACAAAACCAGCACGCAGTATCAGTTTCACACTACACTCAGTGTTTGAAGGCAGAGCAGCAAAGCACGAGTGAACAAACGCCATAGTAACTGAGTATGGCATCACACCCACTTATTACAGCGTTTGACTGCACTCAAAAGTAAGTTGTTAACAAGGGTCACTAGTTATTATACTTTTTAACCGTATCATAATTAAACATTAAGGCACTCCAGGGTGTGTGTTATTGTGTAATAACGTCACTCCTGGGGTGGGTTGAAGCATGAGGCAAAGCTGAGTGACGTTATATATATAGGATAAAGTATGGGGTGCAGTGTTTTATGAGAATTTAACACACACCCGAGTTGTTGGATGACGCATAAACTCCGAGGGCGAAAGCCGAGGTGCGATAGCCATCCAACAACAAGAGTGTATGTTAAATCTGAAGTTAAACACACTGTACCCCATATTTTGTTTTATATAATTCAAGGGGTTCCATTTTTTCTTCTCATTGAGAGATCTGAAGATGAATAAAATAGACAGTCGTACCTTGCATCATAGATTTTCTTTATTTGGTAGGAAGAGTACTTTGTAATGGGTAGAAATATTAATTCAACTGTTAGAAAGTGTTAGAACTGCAATTTCATTAGCTTTAACTGCAAAGAGGAAGAAGAAGAAAAAACATCCATTTGAATCTTCCGGCTGGCTGTTTTTTTTTTTTTTACGTTGTTATGGCCGTTGCTACATGTTGCCTGGCAGTGGAGTCTTGTGATCTGCAGAGGGAGGGGGAGAGGTGAAAGATTTGGGAGAAAACTAGGTAGCCATCAGAAAGAAGAAAATGTGCTCTAGTTTTACAGTGGCTGATGAGGTGAGTGTTTATGATTAAGTGTACTTTTTGAGAGGCAGAGTGGTTTTGAAAGTCTCGAGCTGCACTGCACTTTCGATTGGAAGCAGGCGTGTGAATGCCGTAACACCTACTCAGGTGTTACAGTATTTAATACACGGTTTTGTCAGTGTATAAAAATGGAATCCATTAATTATTACACAATAACACACATCCTGGAGTGCCTTATTGCTATTATACAATGTCTCATTTTAAGATGATAATAAAAAATAAAAAAAATGTTTTTATGACATTTTTTTTTTTTTTTTTTATATGGGGGGCCTCCATTGGAAATATAAAAAAAAGTAGTCCAGTAGGTGGTGCTGCTGGGTCATGCTCATCTCTCACCCTGTCACTGTTGTTGTCATTCTGTGTGTTTCTGAGTTTGTGTGCCCCCCTTCACACACTCACACACTCACTGACTGGCCACGTACTTTAATAAAGACTGTATTTTCCTGCTTGCCTTTGCACCAGGCAGAATTCAAGTGTGGTGTTTTACTGTATTTTCCATTGCGATTTATGGGGAATGAGAGAGCGCTAAGAATAGAACTCGCGTGCACTGACACAGCCAAGAACACTGAACGACAGTGTGAGTTTTGAAAGCTGTGTTACCACTCATCCCGCTCCTGTGTCTTCCTGTTCAGTACCACTCAGTGAGTGTTTGTTTGCTTCTGGCTCTCCCGGTACTGTTGCCCTGTACCGGGAGGAGAAGAAAGGAAAACTTCAAATTGAAAAGTTGTGTTTATTACTGTATTCGGGGCCGGGGCAGGGAGAGTGTGGGGAAGCCGATCGAAATGACGGCTTCTTGGAAATTTGCACTGTACTTGTTAAAAAAAATAACAGAAAGGGAAAAATCATGAGAGGTTTGAAAGAATGACTAAATTGTACAATGTCCCAGCACAGACATTCACAGTGTGTGATCGTGTTTATGTCCACAGTGTCCATAGAGCAGTAGTGAGGAAATGTAGATGGCTTTCACGGGGATTCAGTGGGGAGTAATTTATTTTACTGTTATGCGGCTGTTTTGCTGCCTGCCCTAGATACAGTGATGTTATTGTGCAATAACGTCACTGTGTTTAGGGCTCAACAGCCAATCAGTATCCTAGATTTTTTCTTGCCATTATATAATTTAGTTTAAACAAGTCAGCACACTTGAAGAGTATCCAAAAAACGATATAACTGCTCTACAGCAGTAAACAGTGCCTGATATAATATTGGCCTCTGTATCAGAAGATACAGGTGGTAATCCATTAAGGAGAACCACAATATTTTTTCTAATTGCTATATATTCTCAAAATTGACTGCCAGTGTACCTCATGAAACTGTTAATCGAATTATGTTACTGTACTTTTCTACCCATAATTTGATATGACACTGATCTAATCCGAGTTAAACCACTGTAAAGTAGGTGTAAGTATGGACATACCCAGATTACTAACTTACACTTTTCTTCTTCTTCCTTTTTGTTTCAGGACAGGAATGAGGATCCCAGGTAAGATGGGAGCTTTTTATTTTGTTACTCAGTGTAGTGTTTGTATTTTCAGTTACATTTGATAGTATGTATTGGGAATGAGAAAATAAAATTTGGTCCATCAAAGTACATCCCCTTTTTATGTCTGGGCTTGCACAAAGTGAGCATGTTGCTATGATAGTGAATTTGATGTTGGTCCAGTGCAAGGCAGATATGTCTTCACTGTTCAACGCTGGACCAGGAACTGAGAAAATCGGGTAAGCTGTTGTCAGTGTATTTCAGTACGTTTTCAAGTTGTACTCATCACTTGGTCATTTGTTTAAGATTTTCCCCCAAAATTTTCATCATGGCCTTTTTGGGACCCCGCCTCATGATCTCACAAGTTCACGAGTGGTAGGGCTACCACTGCGCTGACATGCTGGCCTGATGCTACTTTATTTTAAACAGTTGAAGAAAATTTAATCTCTCCTGATACTAGGAAGGGACTGGAATAGAAGTTGGTAACCGTGTCTCTGGCACCTGCCTGCCCCAGATTTTCACCTGTGCTGTCTCCTCACCATATCTTGCAGGCACTTCCAACCGTCTCAATGACAGTGGTATGCCCTGTACTCTTGGCCGCTTTAAGCCCAGTCTCTAGTCTCCTCCATCAAGCCAAGGTTGACTGCTCAAACCTCAGGTGAAGTGTGGATTTAGTCTTAAAAACCTAGAAATTGTCATCAGAAAAGGACAGCTTGGCCCAACCAGTCTGCCCAGATGTCTCCTGCCTAATCTGTCTTCATTGACCCTAACCGGTCTCTGGTAACCCTCTTTCCTTCCTAATAGACCTCTGTTGTCGTCCACACATGCTTAAAGCCTCCCAATGTTTTTGCCTCCACCAGTTGTGCTGGCAGTCTGTTCCAGGCATCTACCACCCTTTCAGAAAATACTTCTTCACTAAAAGGGTGGTAGACAACTGGAACTGACTGCCAGTGGTGGAAGCAACAATGGGGGTTGGGAGCTTCAAGAATGTATGGGATAAACATAGAGCTATATTAGAAAATAGGCAGGGAGGAGGAAGGCTGACGGGAAACCATTTAGGGTCTGTAGTGACTGATTAGGCAGGAAACATCTAGGCAGACTGTGTGGGCAAAGCGGTCCTTTTCTGCTGACAAATTCTGTGTTTCTAAGACCAAACCTGCATTTCACCTGGGGTTTGAGCAGTTGGCCTTAGCTTGAAGAAGGGGACTGAGACTGGGTTTAAAGGGTCCAAGTGTCCAGGGTGTACCACCTTCGCTGAGAGGGCTGAAAGTGGGTACAGGACATGGTGAGGGTACAAGTTAAAGTCTACGGGCAACTAGGTGTGAGAGGCTTGCTGGCTGTGGCACGGGCAGTGGGTTTGTGACAGTGCTCCTGAAAGCAAGTGTGCAATTTCTGTTATCTAAAGGTGTTCAACGAGCCTGTATATTTATCCAGGGGTATTTGCTCTCTCAAGTGCTTTAGTCTCTATATTCAGCAGATGAGTTGTTCTCAAGTTCCAAATTCTGGGTGCCTCACATTTTATTTTTCACTCCGTATCCCCTAATACAACAAAACTCTTTTTTTTTTTTTTTTTACTGTATAGTTTGTATTTTTTTAATTTGCTTTATCAAGTAGGTGGACTGAAAAAAGTGAATTTTCATCCACACAACAGTACAGAAAAAATAAAGTGCACCACATGAACAGTACAGTACACAGGATTAAGAAAATGCAAATCATTGTACAGATACAAATTGTAAGTGACATGTACCTCTGGATTGTCCTAGCAAGTGTGCAGTTAATCAGGTTATTGCTGTGAAGTCCCTTGAAATTAGAGATTTTACCTCATGTTTTAGCAGGCAATAATGTTCCATTTTGTGGCTGGTTCTATCAGCTGTTCTTGAAAGCAGGCCCCTAAAAGTTCTGTCACTGCCCACAGAAAGCAGTAGAGTGCATTAAGAATCTTCTAAAACAACACTTGAGTATAAATCCCTGCCTACCATGAAATTTCAAGTGTGGGACTACTACAGACCAGTAGACACCTTACTTTATAACCATTGAAATGGGGGCACTGTTGTGGGGGAGAGCTGGGTCAGATCCACCAAAAAGCATTAATCAGAACTATGGAATTGATATACCAATAGACTTACTAATAAGAAACAGACTAATAACAGTAGTTACACCACGTTAAGATATACATGTATTTTTTGTATTTACTGTTTAAATTGCAGTATAAATTGTTTATGCTTGATTTAGAATGTATAGGTTGTAATTCTTTGTTCTTTTGAATGTATGTTTCAATAAAAAGACAAAGTAAAAAAAAAAAAGGCAATAACACTTGACTGGGGTTTGTGATAGGAACTTCCTCACCTATGGAGTTTTCTGTTCCCAAAGTGTGACTGTAGTAAATCACTGACACTTTCAGTGTGAGTGGCTCAGCAGGTTTCCACCTGTACCCCCCCCAACTTCAAGGACTTATCCTTTTTGTCTGAGTCAGCATGGTTTGTACCTAGGAAACAGATACAAATGGAGTGGCTATCTCCATAAATCTTAACATCACCGCAGTGGCAGTAATGTAACAGTGGTTCCTTGTCTTTCAGCAGCGGCATAAAAAGAAAGTTTTAAAATAAACTTGTGAGAAGTACAGCATTAGTGAATATTTGCAAGTTCGACAGCATTCTTCAGCGGCAGGAGAGGGAACTGAGGCATGCTGGGGATGCCCACGTTACATATGCCAATGAGGCACATCAACGTGGGCAGCCTCAGCCAGCAAAATATTTCTGGGTGGTCCCGATGCCAGTGGCTTACAGTTCCACGATGTGACTCAATGGAAGGAGTTATCCTCAAAGAAGATCAGTTGGTTACAGTTAAGTTATCTTCCATGATAATGATGTAAAAGAGTTTCTTACATATTTGTTTGTTTGTTTGTTTATTCGCTTAACAGGTAAGCACACTGGAAACAAGTTCCTTTTACAGGTGCGACCCACATATATTGCATACAGACAATACATAATCAAACATACATATACAATGCAGCAAATTGCAGACAAAATGTCTTTGTTACGTATAAAATTCATAAAAAAAATTCATAAAAACAGTTACAATTAAATTGAGATTGAAATACATCCTTAATGCATCGGCAAACTTTTGACAGAACACAACCACCTAATATCTTGAGGAATTTCATTCCAAATAAATGGAGCAATATAAGCAAAGGATCTTTGTCCACTTTTAGATTTCATAAAAGGAATCTCGAAACCTACTGTCTGACCTATGTCTAGAATAATGATCATCAATATATGGTCTCAAAACTTTGAAATACTATGTGGAATTCCAGAGTCCATAACTTTATATATGAACTTGGCCACACAGTATTGGAAATTTAATAGAAACGGTAACCAGCCCATTTCTTTCAAAATCACACAATGATGAGATGACTTAGAACAATTTAAAGCAAACTTAGCTATCAAGTGAAGTAAAGTGGATTTCTTTGAAATCACTGTCAGAAAAGCAGTGTCAGTAATCATAGCTGCATAGTTCACAATAGGAAGTAAGCAGCAATTTGAAATAACCAACCTAGACTCTGGAATAAGAAATGAACAGATTCTGTACAAAGAACCTAATCTACAATGTATTCTTGAGGTAACCTCAAAAATGAGATTCATAACTTAGAGCAGAATCTAGTAGTACCCCAAGATATTGAAATGTATCAACATAGTCAAGCAGTAATCCATCAAGAGATTTAACTTCAGTACCAACCTCAGATCTCAGTCTAGGTGGGGTACCAAAACCATCACCTTTGTCTTAGATTTGTTTAAGAGTAATTTACAGGCCATAAGTGAAGACTGAAAATTGCACATTTCCTCTGTTAAAGAAACACCTAGATCTCCAACTGACAAACCCTCGTATAAATTACTGCATCGTCAGCATAAAGTGTTAGAGAAGCATTATTAATCACACTTACTAGTTGATCAAAAACAAAGAAAACAAAAGTGGCCCCAAAATAGAACCTTGTGGAACCCCACACTTAACCATTACAGAGTCTGATACAGCACCCCTATATTTAACCCTTTGAAACCTATTTGTTAAATAATCCCTCGTCCAGTCCAAGAAAGACTCACCAACTCCCAATGACTCAAGTCTAGAAGTCAACAATTGGTGATCAACTGAGTCGAATGCCTTGGTCAAGTCCACGAACACGGCACCCGTCAGACACCCTTTATCCATGCCATTAAGTACGCGTTAAATGAACTCGACAAAGGCAGTCTCAGTACTCCTTCCTTTCTAAAACCATGTTGGTTCTGAGACAATAATCCAAAGCGATCCACATACCCAATCAACTGATTATAAACTATTCTTTCCTGAACTTTAGCTAAAGCAGACAAGATAGAAATAGGTCTGTAGTTACAAAACTCATGTTGTGAACCAGATTTAAATATAGGAGTGACAAAGTATGTTTCCATATATTAGGTATAGTACCTGTAACAAAAGACAAATTGAAAATAATACTAACTGGAAGTGCTATAACTGAGGCAGCATCCCCAATAAACTAGGACATAAGCCATCAGAACCAGCTGAGCTGTCCTCTTAATACAAGCATAACAACTTCTCTACCTCCTTCGGAGTAGTAGTCCTAAGTACAGTTTAGGATTAACTGTAAAATCTTCAGTCAATCCCAAGTAGTTCACCATGGACTGGTCACTAAAGGAAGCAGGCAATGCAGTAAATTTCAAATTAAACTCGTTAGCTATCTTCAATGGACAAGACAACAAGTCACCGTTCAACCTCATTGAACCTGGTTGACAAACATTAGGTCTTATAAAATTGTTAATTGTTTTCCAAAAGTAGTAGCATTAGATAACCCTTCACATTGTTTATAGCGAATATAGTCTGTTTTAGCCTTCCTTATCTTAGCCTTACATTGGTTCCTTAAAGTCCTATCGCATGATAGCCAGAAGCAGAATGGTTCATTTTATCGTTTTCCAGGCCTTGTCTCATTGTCTCATGAGTTTAATCAAAGGAGGTGTTAACCACCCATAAGTTTTCCTCGGACCCTTCTTTTAACAAGGAGCTAACTGGTCCAAAACATGTATAAACTCAGTAATGAAAATGCAATGCAGAATCCACATCAGGATAGAATATAAAAACACCAATCTATTTTACCCAACTCTGTACAAAAGAATGTACATCAAATTTAGAAAAAGATCTCAAATCCTTATAATTGGCTTAGACTTCTTCAGTCCCCCATGTTTCCAAATACAGAAGACTGGATGATGATCATTGAATCAGAGGTCAAACCACATTTTATCATATTAATAGGTCTATTTGTTAATATCCAGTCCAGCAATGTGTGATTTCCTGATCTATTATTGTTCGAGTGGGCAAAGTAATAATTTGTTGTAAACCAGACTGAGACAAGACCGTATTTAACTTTGTTATATCTGAACCCATCCAATTTAAATTAAAATCCCCAGTAGTATTAACTCTGTAGAAACCCCAGTATTCAAAGCATTTACAAGTTCTTGTAAGCCTGATTTGCTACCATTAGGTGGAAGATATACACAACAAATAGTTAATTTTTGTGAATCCCAACAATAACTGAATAGTAATATGTTCACAATATTCCAAATTACTGTTAAATATAGTGGTCTCATTTACCATTAAATATTCCTTAACATAAACCAAAACCCACCCCTCTACCAGTGACACGATCCTTTCTAAAAGTTTATAAGCAGGTATACAAAGTTCAGTATCAAGAACAGGTAAGGTTAACCAGGTTTCAGTCAGTGCCAGAACATCCGGATTATATAAACTAATCCATGACTCCACCTCATGAAATTTAGATGTTAAGCTTAATACATTAAAATGCATAATTTTGAGGCCATATGAATGCTGCAAAAAAATCACTATCTGCCATATCGTTTGCACAAAGGACCAGGGTTGCTTTCAACATTGTAGATCGAATTAGCAAGAGAAAGCAATGTAACCAGGTTCTTATGCAAACAGGCAGAACATACTTCATGTCTTATATTCCTAACACTGTAACCCAAATTATAACACATGTATTTAACCTTTACACCAAATAAATGACTATAATTAGGAATAAACAGTTGAGTCTGGAACTCCAGAATCTGATTATTTTCATACGTTCTAAAGTCATTATTAACACACATAGAACAAAATAACCCATCAGTACACAAAACACAAAGTGTAAGGCTACACACAACAATATCCTCTGTTAATCATAACTAATCTATAGGTACAAACCCAAAAGAAATGATTAACTCTAAGCAAGATATTACAAACCCTAGTAGCTCAGTCCGTCCCCGGTCTGACTCCGCTCAGACTCCTCTCTTCACTTTGCCGCCCCACTTAGCTGCTGCCGCTTTGACGCTGCCGCTGTGTAGAAGGCAGCCTTTATATTGAAATCGCCCCCCCTCCACTTCCCAGAGCTGCCACCATCTGGAAAAATGTGGAGACCAGTACAGAATTCAATGAAAGCAGGTGATGGCAATAATGCTGCAAGCAGGTCAGGTACTGTGCTATTACCTAGCAACCTAAATCAGTCACAGCTCCACAGAACTTTAGCATATACAGTTCTCAACAACAGATGACTCATGTGCATATTTAACGGTTTTAAGGTTTTGCACTGTGATAGACCTGTATATAACCAACATTCTGTAGAGTTTGTTGTTCTGTGCAAGGTGGGCTTTTTTTCCTGCGATTTGTTTACCTACATAGAAACATAGAATTTGACCGCAGATAAGGACCACTTGGCCCACCCAATCTGCCCATTTCCCTATCTAATGGATAAGCTGCAGATCCTGGTGTAACCCCATTATTCCTAGGGGTTACTAGAATCCCACTTAGAACCAGTGGCAGGCAGGGAACGGCAGCTTATGAGATGCCAGTTAAATGGGTTTCACACTGTCTCACTCTGTTTTCAATTTCAGCTGAGCTGGAGTGATGATGTCACCATAGAATTCTCGCAGCAGCATAAGCCACAATGGAATGCTAGCTGCAGGGGATTAGCAGTAGAACATTGGGGAATTCAAGTCAAGTCTTCAGGAAGCAGTCTGCATGGAGACTCAAGAGAGAGAGAGAGGAGTGCTGCAGTGTGCAGCCCCTCAGAGCCAAGCTCTGATCTAGAGCTACCTCAGAGAAGAAGGGGTTGTGTGTTCTCACCCTAGAGAGGAACCGAGAAGAGACCAGAAGAAAGTGGTAGAGACCGTTCCTAGATTTGTCCCAGTGCCCCATTCCTGGAGGGATAGGGGGGATTCCAGGATTTCAGGGGCAATTCCCTGTGCCAGTCTGGACAGGGAGAAGCTGCCTGAGAATCAAGTTGTTTGTGAGTACCTGAGACATTTGTGGAAAGAAGCCCTGGGGCACCTACATACCCTGGTGAGTTTACTCTGACATAGAGACAATGTTTAATGATACAGAGTTTAGAGTAAAAGTGTCTGCCTACTGTGGGGTCAAAGGAAGACTTGCCAAGTACAGAACTTATAGTTTGTGTATGGCTTGGGAGCATCTGCAACAGTGGGGGTCTAGGGTAAAGACATAGCCACTTATAGAACTTTTAAAGTCAGGACACCTCCAGAGTGAAGTGTAGAATGTTAAATATGCTAAACATTTCTAGAGAGCATCTACAAACAGAGTTTTGAAGAAAGGTGTTGTAACCAAATGAATGGCCGAGTATAGATTTGGGAGCAGGAGGTGGGAGACCCCCCCCATCTGGAGTAACCAGGTTTACCTCTCCAGGTTCAGTTTGGGCCCTATGGTTTTCCCTCAGGCTCTTGGCCAGTGTCTGAAGAAAGCACCCAGTTGTGGGATTTTAGATTTTCCCTGAGAGCTAGAAAGTGCTCATGGATGGTTTAGGGAGCCACCGTCAACCTCCATGCCATATGGAAAAGTGTCCTAGTACTGGCGGGTGCCATGTCAAGGAATAGAAGAGAAGTGTACCAGTTTGAGCCGTGTCTGCCCAGATCCGTTCAGAACCTGAGGGGTAGTAGTGAAGAAGTGTGCTCTGTTCCATTGTAATCTGCATTACCAGTGAGTGTAGCCCTGTGGGGGTCCATGTTTGCTTTCTTATTCTCTGTGTTATTTGAATATAAGCCACACTCTAGAATCCCATCCTGGTTTGGATATTTCAGTTATTGCTTTCAGTGTCAAGATTTACTTGGGTGCCCCTGACCAGAAGTACAAACCTAGCACAATGCTGAGCAAACATTTTTTCCCAGAGACCCAGGTTGTTGGCCATGCTAATTGGTCCCCCCAAGTGTGAGCTAGGAAGATGCCACACTTGGTTTGCCTGTCTGAAGGATGGCAGGCTCAGTAGTAGAAGTAATGGGTCAACAGAGTCTGTGATATTCGTAGTGACTACTCCCACCTTTCTCGGTGGCACCTAGATGTGAGAGGAGCAGCCTTGCTGGTTGAACAGAGGGGGCCGGTGGGGGGAGGTTACACTAGTTAACCAACAGCCTACTTCTTCCTACCCCCACTAGAATTGCCTTAATTCCCCCACTGCTTTTGACTTCACAACTTCCTCAGAAAGGTTGTTCCATGCATCCACAACCCTCTCTGTGAAAAAATACTTCCTTACATTACCTCTGAGCTGCCCCCCCAATCTTCAAATTGTGCCCCCTTGTTCTTGCACATCTCTTTTTCTGAAAGATGCTACCCTCTTGGACTTTGTTGATTCTCTTGAGGTATTTGAGTGTTTCTGTCATGTCCCCCTCTCCCTCCTTTCCTTGAGGGTATACATACTAATCTCCTTTAGTCTCTCTTCATATGTCTTCTGGTGCAGACTCTGTACCATTTTGGTTGCCCTCTGCTGGAAAGGCTAAACCCTGTCTAGGTCTTTGTAGAGATGGGGTCTCTAGAACTGCACACAGTACTCCAGATGGGGTCTCACCAACTGTCTGTACAGAGAGAGAACAGTTTCCTGTTTTCTACTGGTGTTGCCTCTCCCTATGCATCCCAGTATCTCCCCAGCCTTCCTTACTGCCTTCTCACATTGCTTTCCCACCTTTAGGTCATCTGATATAACTACCCCCAGGTCCCTTTCCATTTTTGTTGTTGTCAGTATCTCACCCCCCATTGTATACTCTTACCCTGGGTTTTTGTTTCTCAGGTGCATTACTCTGCACTTCTTTGCATTGAATCTAAGCTGCCATACATTTGACCATTACTTCAACCTTGCCAAGTTCCTTCTCATCCTTTCCACCTCACCTTGTGTATCAACCCTGTTGCAGATCTTTGTGTCATCTGCAAAGAGACTTACTTTTCCTTCCAGTCCCTCTGCAATATTACTTAGAAAGTCATTAAAAAGGACTAGACCCAGTACTGAACCCTGCCGTATCCCACTAGTAACCCCCCTTTCTTCACTGTGGACTCCGTTTACTACTACCCTCTGTGTCCTGTTGTCTAGCCAATGTTTTACCCAGGCTACCACCCTGGGACCCACTCCCAGGCTGGCTAATTTGTTTATTAATCTTTTGTGTGGTACTGTGTCAAATGCCTTGCTAAAGTCTAGGTAGGCCATGTCCACAGCCCCTTCCTAGTCTACTGTTTTGGTCACCAAGTCAAAGAAATCTATTAGATTCGTCTGCCATGACCTTCCCATTGTGCATCCATGCTGCCTTGAGTCCTGTGCCCCACTGGCCTCTAGGTATTCAACAGTTCTTTCCTTCAGAGGTGATTCCATAATTTTCCCTACCACTGAGGTTAAACTTGATAGGTCTGTAGTTTCCTGCCTCTGTCTTGCTCCCACTTTTGTGAAGGGGAATCACATCTACCCTCCTCCAGTCGCTACCACACCATCCTCCCATGATTTGTTAAAAAGGGTAGTGAGTAGTGTTACTAGTTCTCCCCTTAGTTCTTTTAGAACTCTGGGGTGAATCCCGTCAGTCCCCATTGCTTTGTCCATCTTCAGTTTTAGGAGTTCTTTTAGAACCCTTTCTTCTGTGAAAGGATTGATATTGACCCCATCCAGAGTGGCTTCTATGGACTGGATTAGGTACCTCCCCACCTCTTTTTTGTGAATACTGAGCAGAAGTATTCATTCAGTATCCCTGCTTTTTCACTGTCCTCTCTGCCCACCCACCTCCCTCCTCTTTATTTAGCCTCAGTATCCATCCCTTTGTCTTTCTTGCTCCCTAATATACCTATAAAGGTTTTATCCCTTCTTAACCGAGTTGGCTATCTTTTCCTCAGTTTGGGCCTTTGCTATTCTGACTGCCTTCCCCACTTCCTTCTGCTTTAACTGGTACAGTTCTCTGTCCTGCTCCTTCTGTGTTTCTTTATACTTTTTGAATGCTGTATTTTTCTCCCTAACCTTCCACACCACCTCTTTTGAGAACCATAGTGTTTTTTTCTTTCATTTTGATTTGTTTATTTGCTTCACGTAAAGGCTTGTTGCCTCTGAATTGGCAGATTTGGTGTTTCCCCATTGTTACTCTACCCCTTCTTCTTGTCTGCTTGCTAGTGCTTTTCTGAGGCACTCTCATTTTGACAAAATCAGCCCTCCTGAAGTCCAGTACTTCACTTTTGTATGGCTTGACTCTACAGCTAAGTTTAACATGATCCACACTGTTTGTTCGTTTGTTCCCAGATGGCTACCCACTTCTAGATCTGAGATTCTCTCTCCGTCCCCTTTTGAGAGTACTAGGTCTGAGACTGCTCCCTCCCGAGTGGGTTCCAACACTAGCTGTCTGAGGCATGCCTCCTGTAGGACATCGAGAATGGCCTTGCTGTCGAATGTGGCTTCAGCAAAGGTGCTCCAGTTAACATCTGGCATATTCAGGTCCCCCATCAGCAATATCTCCCCTTTCTCTGCCATCCTAATGATGCTTTCTATCATTTCCTTGTCCATTTCCTCCCCCTGAGACTGGGGTCGGTATATAACCCCTGTGTGGATTGTGGTGCCATTTTAAGTCTCTAGGGTGACCCAGAGTGCCTCCTCTCCTCCCTGTTTACCCTTTAGTTCCATTGTTTTCATCCCTTCCCTTACATAGAGAGCTACTCCTCCTCCTCCTCTTCTACCCTCCCTGTCCCTACTGTAGATTGTGTACCCTGGTATGTTGACATCCCAGTCATGGTTCTCTGTGTACCATGGTTCTGTGACTGCCACAACACCCAGGCATCCCACTTCCATCAAGGCCACCAGTTCAGGGGTCTTGTTACCTAAACTACGAGCACTGGTACTCATTACCTTCTATTATTTGATAGTCTTACCCCTTTTTGCCCCATCCCTGTCCTTACTACCTGTGATAGCCCAGCTGAGATGCAACATCTCATTTCCCGTGGGGTACTACTTCTACCCATTTCCAAAGCTGGGTAGACTGGGGAGCATTGTATATTGTCCCTGTCTGGGTCATAAAGTAGAGGAACTGTAGCTGGTGTCAGTGAGGGGAGAATCTTGGTAAAGCCGCACCCATAACATCAATTTCCCTGTAATGTGTCTCACTTTCTCAGCTCGCCATAGCACATTTCCAAGCATTTTTACAAACTGTATCAAGACAAGTGTGATTTCAGCAAGTATCGCCTGTAACAAATGTTTCTCCATACCTTGTCTGTTCATTTTGCAGATTACTTCCCCCATGCCCCATTTAGAAACAAGTAGAAACTCAAGGTGTGCCACATCTTCAGTGATTGACAATAAATAAAACCACTCAGCTGTTTTTTTTGTTTGTTTGTTTTGTCCAAAAACCCCAAGATCAACCCCCGAAATACTCAGCAAGGGAAAAAACTAAATGAATAAACCAACTCAATATTTCTTTTTTCAGATATCTCCCGAGCAGTGGTAGAAATCATTACAACATTTTAGCACAAGTTGTTAAAAGTGTAGCCTGTATTTGCTCTTGACTGCTCTATGGCTTGTCAGTCTGTTGCAACAAAGTGAGTACATGAGCCATGAGACTGAGGACCTGGCCATTCTTTGAACTGTCTGCTGTATGTTTGTAAGTGCTTTTGCAAGATGTAGGTCATGGTACAGTATAAAAGTGTCATCTTGTGCAGTTTAGGCTGGAGCACTGCAAAGAAGAGTAACTCTGTCTGCCCAAAAATTAATAAAAAATGATCAGGTTGAATAGGATTCGTAAGTTTTTTTTTTCTGTTTTTTTTTTTTTTTTAATTGGAAAGTGTGCATGTAGCTCTAGCAGCCACTCTCTAAAGTTCCCTGCACGAGATAACAACTTTGTGCAGGATAAAGGGGGCTTGTGGTTTTGATTGCCGATTGGCTAAGGTCTTGTCAGTGACTTATAATTAATAAACATTTTTTCATATGAACTGAAGTTGAGTGTTTAACAGTGTACTTCTTTCATCTGGAATTCTACTTGCTGTTTCCTTGTTCTTAAATCATTAAAACACTTTTTTGCTTTCAAATCCAAAGCCCAATTCTGCACTTGAATAGCCTTGTCAGAGTGACAGGTGAGCGCTGCAGAACATAAATGTATTGGATTTTTTTTTTATTTTCAGTTTTTTTGCTCCCTGCACCAGCCAGGCCATTTTCCAGCCCCCTTGGCAACCACTGAGCTCTGCTGCTACCTGGATTCTTGGTCTATCCCCCAGGTGGATGCAGAAAGTGGAGGCTTTCCCCTACAAGCTTCTTATGTCTTCAGGATAATGATAGGAGGCTTACTGTGCCATGTTGCCATCACCCTGCTGCTGTGCTGGGGATTTCCTACCTTGTTTCTTCCAGCCCCAGGACATTGCCAGTGAAACCTTCAGGGCAGGCATATGCATGCGAAGCGTGCTGTTCCTTGCCAACATCAGATGGCATCCTTCCTCCCCTTGGGGGCCTCAGGTTTCACTGCCACTTGTAGTCACCCAGGTAGCAGTATTTCAGGATGACTTGCAACCCTCCTTCTCCAAAGGAGAGCGTCCGCAGGGATGCTCAGTCCTTCTTCCCCCAGCTAGCTCGCGACATCCTGAGTCTGCTCTCAAACCCTGGGTGCCAGCGTCATGAACAATAACCATACCACTGGAAACAACGAGCCATCTTGAAAACTATTTATTCTACACATGATTTTTTATTATTTTTTTCCAGCTGGGGCATGTGTGAGGTTTTATTCTCAGTTGTGCATAAATGTTACGTCACATGTTTTTGCACCCATATTAGCTCATTAGTATGTAGCTTGAGAACATATATTGAAACCTTTTAAAGCGTCAATTTAATAGCAATGTTTTGTTCTCAGTCAATCAACCAGTCAATTATTTCAAAATAAAAGAAACTATAAATACATTTACACTTATCCCTAAGTATGAAATAAAAAAATAAACCTGGGAGGCACGAAGCAAACCAAACACACACAACAAAATAAAGTCCACAGTTCAATTTTGTTATGAAGACTGCAGAAGTGGGAAATAAACCTTTTATTACGGGCATCAGGCAACATTTGGGTTTGACAGTGCAAACAAACTATACCTCAGAATCAAACTGAACTTCCAAATCAAGCTTATAATCGAAATGAGTGTATCCCCCAAACAAGCAAGTAATCAGTTACAATATAAAACTGCTTTAGAAAAAATCACAAGTGGCAACCAACATGAAGAAAAAAGAACAGAGGGAACACCATCATACTGTACATATATCAGGGAGCAGGAGAAAACCACAGCAAAATAAAATCAAAATCAGAGTCAAAACTACATTCAAGCCAGTCTGACAACACAGAGTATCAGCGGGCAAATACAGATAGTATTCTCTGTTCTGCTGATTACATGTACAGGTATGCATGGTCAGTTTCTAGTTGCTGTTTATGACTGTGGCATCATGAATGACTGTTGGTCATTTTTTTATTATTATTTTGTTGGTACTCATGTATCCCAGTATAATACTCTGCTGCAATAACTGTCCACTGGGAACCCACTTGAAATATATGTCAAAATTCTAAATAAAAAGTAATAAACAGCTGTACACATACACATATCTCAGTCTGTCAACTGCTTCCTAAGCCTTGCATTAGCAACGGGGTTTAACAGTAGTTCTCAGATAATCACATACTGTTGCAAGGCTTGGGAACAGCATTAGTTTCAAAAGGTACATAAAAAAATGGGAGAAACCCCAATACTGGTAATACATGACTACCAAAGTGAAAACCACCCTATTGGAAGGGTTGGCTGGCTGTTTATTTTGTTTACCATGTAGGGCCACTGGCACCACAGTACCTTTTATAGGTCAGTCATCCCTGTGAACCGTAGAAAAATATTTTGAATTCAAGGTAGTAGAAATACTGATAATTGAGTTTACACATATGTGGAGAACCAAGTCATCAGCATATAGAACATCAGGAAATAAACATACTAACATACTAAATTGGCAGCAGAATAGGCCTAACGGTCTTTCGTGTCTGCTCATTTGGTCAGCCCCCACCCTGGGAGGAGACCTTGCTGCCCCCCTCGCCCTCTCTGGCTTCTCCTTTCCCAGTCCCGGATATTCTCGCTGCACTGGACTTTGCTTCCAGAACCCTTCCCCTGTACCTGTCCCACCCCTCTTGAACCCCTCCACCGTCTCTGCCTCCACCAACATCATTACAAAAAAAGTAACAAGTTAATAAATAATGTAAATAAGAGAGGTTGAACGATAGAGCCCTGAAGAATCCCCCTCGGTACAAAATGGTATTCATATAATTAATAAAACATTGGTGACACAGACATTCATTAACAGTTTTTTTTTTAACTGCTGAAAGAATAGCTTGAGAGTCAAACACTCTTTTACAACTGTAGAGACGTGGATTTTGATTTGATAGAAAACTTTGAACACAAGTTGCGGTATTAGTAGATAGATCCAGATAAGACCAGCAATTCAGCAGGACGTCATGGTTAGCCAGGTCTAATGTCCTGTTTGGGACCACACAGATTTCACCAGTGAGCAGGCCCCCATGCATTCATTGCAATACTTACATGGTCTGTGAACCAATGAGAGAGAATAGATACTGTGCAGTAATTGTCAGTGGCTGACAGCTTACCTCACTTAACTACTGGAGTAACTCTAGCTGACTTCCAATCTGAGGAATTATTTGTTATTTACTTTAGAGTAAAGATTAATAAAGTAGATAGAAAATTAAATCATTGACCAGTCTCTGAAATCTAGGCTCAAGTCCATCTCCAGCAGAACTATTGTTTAGAACCCGTTTAGTTAATGTTTTATAAATTTCACTAGGGGTTACAGTTCTGAATAGAACTTCAGGTGACCATTGTTTAGTTGAGCAATCCTTAGATCAGGACAGGATTTCTCATTGTTAGGTATTGATATTAATAAAATGTTTTGCCCATAAGACTGTAGTTAAATGCTTTTATCATCAGTTGAGGATTGCCTGATACATAATCACCTATTTGCGGGTGATGGATCTTCTACTTCAGACAGGATTGATCAGGGAATTGACTGATGCCCAGAATTTTATGGGACCCCCCCCATATTTGAGGAATTGCTAAAACTGAAAGTAATCTGATTTGAGTTTTCTTAACATACCCTTACAGAGGTTACTTAGTTATCTATATGCAAGCCAGTCAGAGTGTTGAGAAGTAAATTTCAATTTCTGTCATGCTTTATGTCTTTGTTTCATAGAAGTAACTCCTAATTTATCCATTTATTATAACTTCACATTACATGCATGTGTTCAGAGGAAAATGCTAATTCTGCACAGCAGTTATTACCCCAGTAAAACATCTAGAGCAGCATTAATAGCAGAAATCAGTTCTAGATAGGAGCAGTCCATACCATTTTCATCTTGTGTGAATTTCACCTCATTCAACCTGGAAACATCCCTAGAAGAGATGCTTCTTGGAGAAATTCGGGAGAGGGCGGGTCTTGTGTCTCCATATGCCAGAGGAAGGGGAAGGATCATTTATGGAGGCTGATAAGGTTCCTGCAAAAAGGACCTGATTGTCCCAATTAATAATTAATAACTGGAATGTAGAGAGGTTGGAGCAGTAGTCCAGAATTTTGCAGCTGGCTTTAAATGGCAAAAAAATGTAAAGTGCTGTACATTGGTAACACAAATACACAGACAGAATATTGCATCAGTCGTATCATGGAGAAGCACTCAAGGGAGGAAAGGGACTTGGGAGTGATAATTAAAGAGCTGGTGACACATTCAGAAGAACTTTCACAAAACCTAATATTTACACACAGTCCAGCTTGTATTTCCCATTAGTGCTGTATTTCTCCTCCCCAGTATTTATTACTGAGGTCATCTGTATGAAAATAGGATATTTGCTCCTGAAGAGTTTGTCTATTCCTACAACTTTCTCCCTATCTGAAGTCACAGAGTACTGCTTGTGACCTCACATTTACTCCCGTGGCAACAGATTGTGATGTCACAACAGAGGATTATGACTTGATTTAGGGATTAAGCTATAGAGGCAGATGGACTCTAAAGAAACCCACTGGAGCGGAGCACCCCCAACCCTAAGCAGAGGATTGTCCAAAAGAGGACGGTAGGCTGGGGGGCAGCTGAAACTAAATTCAGAATTTGAGCTTCTTCCAAGCAGACAGGGATTATAGCACAGCGGGCCCTGTGTTGCAAACAGCTGGCAAAGAGGAAAACAAATTGGCAGTAGGAAGACCTGATGGGTTACAGTGCCTCTCAGTCACTATCCAAAGTGGTGAGGTAAACTGGAGAGTTAATAGGCAGCCAGAAACAAGTCTGCATTCACCTATATGCCACCGAGTAGGTGTAAAACCAGAGTAGCCCCTTACTGCCTCTACGCCAGTGGCCTCATTATTTGGCTGTGCCGTAGTAAGGGGCTGAATGATAGCACTGTACCCATTTTTACTGTGGCCCTCAAGAAATTGGAGGATGCCTAACTGGAAGGCAAGATGCATTTTAACAGTTTTGATCATAATATATGTATGACCTGATTCCAACTGCATTTTAACAACATCCAACATTGGTTAAGGGCAAATCAGCTGTCCCTCAGTACTACAAACCAGTTTCCATGACCTTTGGCACTAGGCAGAGACTTGTCAAGCTCTCCCCTCCCCCCTCCTTCCAGGCCCTTAAAGGTGTTGTGATTGATGATGTCTCCTCCTTTAAATACCTCAGGGGATGATTCAGTTGTCATCTTGTCTTCTGTACTTACATAGATGCCATCCACCAGAAGCTGCACCCTAAAACTGAGCACTTTACAGGAACAAAGCAAATATCCCACTTCCTGCCTGTGGAGAGATTGTCACTAAGATGATTCTACCTGTCTCTGATTACAGTGACATTGTATACAGCACTGCTCCCAGGCCTACCTTTGCCAGGCTAGATCCCCCTCTTTCACTTCTTCTGCCATTTGTCCTGTATTGCCTCCCCAGAATTCACCACTGTTCTCTGTATTCATGCCTCTTCTTGCCCCTTCGTTGATGCCAGGCACCTCACTCATTGTACTACCTTTGTCTCCAAATTCTGGCTTGGCTTCCTCCCCTAACTACCTTTCCTCCCTCTTCTCCTACCCTCCTCTCACCTCCTACTCCCTCTGAAGCTCTGACAACACTCTCTTACCCTTCCCCTATAAATTCCTCTTCTAGTCAAAGTGCTTTCCTCTTCCTCTTTCCCAAACTTTGGAGTGCCTTCCCCATTGTTATTCACAGTGCCCCCTTCTTCCCTATCACTGAAATCCCTCCTCCTCCATGAATTCACTGCTCACTCCTACAGTTGCTTCTGATTGTCTTCAGGGGTATCTCTGTCATCAGGTCACACCTATAGAACAGCTGTCAAGCATCAGGATCCCACGGAAGCTTTTTTTCTCCAGCAGTCTATTAGGGGCTTTCCACGCCAACTTCAGGCCCTGACATCACACATCCTATATAAGCCAGGCGGCCCGGCTCCCTCCTCAGTTCTTTTCCACCATCAACCATTCGCACACAGACTCCACGAAAGCTACATCTCTCGGTTCAACTGCCAAAATTTCTTACCCTTTTCTTTTTCAGTTACCTTTGAATCACTTTCATTTAAAGTGATTCCTTTGTTCTTTGAATTAATCCCTCGTCGGCTCTCTTCTGTCGCTGCTGCTGCGGAAAGAAGATTTCTTCTACCGACAACCACAGACTCTGTGTCTGCTGTCTTGGGCCTAATCACAACAACCTCACCTGTGAATCCTGTCTGAAGTTCAACCCCACCACCCGGTGCCGACACAAGAATGCCCTGCAGAAGTTCCTCATGAAGCAACAGGCAGCCAGCGGAGAGCAGTGGTCTTCTAGGGGCCCCACCCCAGTCGCCATTATCTCAGGCCACCAAAGCCTGGGACAAATCCTAGGGGAAACACATTGAAGGCAAGGACCGGCCTACAGACCATCCCCCCTACCCCCCCCGTGCACAATCCCAGACCCCATTGGATTCCTTCTCCTCTTCTCCCAGTATCACTCCATCGACCACTTCAACGTCAGCACCTCGCTCCGTGTAGGCCTTTGCTCCTGGGGTGGGGAGTGCACCTTTGAGACCACAGGACCCACAGGTTCTAGTCACCCCGGAGGTCCCGATGCTGCAACAGTCTGATGGAGATCCATGCAGTGTGCCTCTTTTTTTTTTTTATTAGAGCTGTTTGGTCCCCATTGCCTCCTCCCACCATTTGGTGATGGGGACACATAGGTATTTTTAGAGGTTTTCTCCCCTGAACCCCCACCCCAAAGCCCTGGCACACGGCCATGCGAGCATGTGAAGGCATGCTACACACCCCGTGGCACCAGCTCAACCCCTTCCACCTCTGGTAGTTGTTTGCTGCCCCCTGTCCGCCTGTGCTACCCACCAGGCCTCCACCTGGTGGGAGCGGAACTATGGGGGGTGCCAACCTGCCCTCACCACCCTCAGGAGAGCAGAGCTGCCCATCAGCATGCTCGATCCTGCTGCACCCTTCCCACCCATGCTGGCACCCAGATGACCCGAGATTGTTCCCGAACCCAGGTTGCCGACGTAGCACGAGGTGTGGCATCCAGCGCCTCAACCTTCAGTGCCACCAGCCCAGCCTCAGCTCCACCCAGCTGGCAGTGTGCCTGACTCTTATGGAATTCACTCCATTAATTTGGGGGTCAGGTCATTCAGGTCCAAACGGACATAAGTGGACAGGCAGCTACTGGGTGGGAGAAGTATTTGTACTTCATAACATTTGTCTCAGTTATCTTGGTGCTGAACATTGTGAATTTTGCACATCATCGTTATTAAGAGGTTGCACTTGCACTTTTGAGAAGCACTTTAAAAAAATGAAAAATAACAAAAGCAAAGAATTTTATAATACTGGATGCTGCATAAATATGCCTTGCCTGATTCTCGAAACTCAGCACAAGCTGCATCAAAGGTGGCTTGCATCGATTGCCAGTGCACCACGGATCCTGTGCCCAATCTCTGTTGGGCAGGGTCCCGGCAGCAAAGTCCCATGGCTTGCGGCTACCATAGTGGTGCAACAAAGAGAGGGCACACCTAGGCAGGTTGCAGCAAGCAATGGGTGACTGTGTGGCAGTTTCCCCGAGCAGTCCTTGGTAGTCTAGCGGCCCCCCCAAACCCCAGTCTCCCATTGTAAATATTAAAATATTGCCTGTTAGTCTAGTGACCCCCCAAGCCCTGATCTCCCATTATCAATTGACCTCTCAATCACTGAGCGCATACTGAATACTGTACGTGCTAATTCAGAGCTCAGTTGGTGGCTAGCCATGGTGTTGAGCGGTGGGGGGTGCCAGTCGCCAGCTCATTTATGGGTTGGGGGAAAGTGGGTGGTAGGGCACTGCAGGGTGGAGCATCCACTAGACCACCAGGAATTTTGAGATTTCTTTTAATGGCAGATAGGGGCTGGGGCAGTCTGCTAGACCACCGGGGCATATAAATATTATATTATAAATACTGTAGTACTGTATATTATAAGGGAAGATCAGGGCTTGGGAGAGGGGGCCGCTAGACTACCAGGGACTACAAATATTTTATTATACATATTACGAGATATAACGGGAGATTAGGGCGGATGGGCTGCTAGACTACCAGGGATAGGTTAATATTTATAATGAGAGATCGGGGCTTGGGGGAGACCACTAGACTACAAGGGATAGTTTAATATTTATAAACAGGGGATTGGGGCTGGGGAGGGGGACCACTGCACATTGCTGAAAAGTACTCAACTCACCCAGAGAAGGCAAATTTCAAAGTACCGCCCACCAGCCTGGCTGGTCTAGCAGTAGAAATTGCCCTCTGGGTGAGTTTTTGTGAGAATACTGATTGAGGCGCTTTGGCAGCCTGCATCTGCCACAAGCCCCTAGTACCTTGCCACAGTCCATTTTGTGTCGCACAGGTGGCGCAAGCCCTGTTTGGTTCAGGAAGCCTGCGGGTGATGCAGACTGCCTTTGAGAATCTCTCCCGGTACATCTTTTGGCACAAGGAGCACTTTGTGGTATTTCTTGTGGTACAGGCCCCTTGCATGCGCTGGGAGCTTTGAGAATCGGGCCCATTGTGTTATACATCATTGCTGTCCATAATATTATTTTTGGGACATACCTCTCCCTGAGTAAACAAAAAATTTGGAGTTTGCTGAAACATTGATCTTACTTCGAGAGGGCTCTTGCAGTAGGTACTCTCATATAGGACTAAACCACCAGGCACTAGGACCTCACAGAAAACGTCTAGCTAGCAGTGTCCGGTAGGGGACCGCCCCCTGATGTCATGTGACTGACATCAGCGGTCCCCACGCCCACCTTCCAGTTCTTTCCCACCGTTGACCTGCGCACGTCGGACCTCGCGGAAGAACGCTGCTACTGTCGACGCCATCTTTGGATGAGTATATTTCAAAAAAACATTAAAATTAATCGTTCGATTGTATTCTTGCTATTTTTTGTCTACAAATACATCATGCATGTCATTTCCGGCGCCTTCAGACTCTCATGAGAACAAGTGTGACTCCTGTGGAACGCGGCTCCCTCAGAAGGATGACCATTCCCTTTGCCTTTTTTGCCTGGGCCCAGGCCATAAAGTAGAAGGGTGTGAGCACTGCCAGAAGTTTAACTCGGCCACACGTAAACATTGGCAGCAGTCCCTGGAAGCACATCTTTTAAAAGAAAAGATGGCCAATATGGAGAGGGAGCTAAAAAACTCAGCCAATCGTCATCCTCTCCGGAGGGCCACCATAAAAAAAAAAAAAAGTCAAGGAGAGACATCGGGACTGGGAAGGGTCCCCAGCAATCCCGCTGACTCCAGCTGGAGTCGCGGTCCTTAATGTAATTTCCCCTCCAGGGGATCAGCCTTCGACGTCCATTTTGGTACTACCAAACGGCTGACAGCCCCCTGTCTGGCCCGGGCTCGGGCCCGATGGGAGCCTCCAGAAATCAGGAGGTACTCACCTTCTCTAAGGCCTCAAAGATTCAGAGGCCTAGTGGTACGAGTGGGACCAGTAAGTCGAGTTCTGGCTCCTCCAGTTCTCGCACGACTGTGGCTGCTAAGTCGTCCGCCGGCTCCTCCGACAGCTGCCCAGCCCTGGACCCTCTGTCAGGCCCTGATAACAGGCCTGACAAAGAGGTGATGGTCCAGCTGATACCTGAGGTGCAGCTGACTACGGAGATTACTCCGACTTCTCCCTTACCGCCAATGAAGATGGTACCTCCAGCTTTCCCCGCCGGGGTTGCGGAGGAAGGAGACCGCCCACTGTCGGGGGTTTCGTCACCCCCTGCGCTGGGGCCTCAGATGCCCGAGCCACTGTTGGACCAGATGATTGTCCCTCTAACTCCCTCAGGCATCTCGGTCCCTCAAGGTCCGCCGTCGGGCCCGACGCCTGGACCATCTGGACCCATGTTCTCGGCTCCTCCGTCAGGGCCTCATGCACCCCCGATGGGAAGTTGTCCGGACCCGACAATCCTGCCATCAGGGCCGATGCCGGGCCTTTAGGCCCCTCCGTCAGGTCCTATGACAGGACTGTTTGGCCATTCTTTTGGGCAGCTGACGCCGGGCTACCCAACGCCACATTACCTTACGCCTGGGTACCAGGCGCTATTATGCAATCTGTCGGGTTTTCAGGCGCCATGTTACCCTCCGTTGGGTTTCAGTTACCCTTAATATGAGTACCCGAGCTATGGATTTTCCAACCCACCTCCACAACCACAAGTTGACTTACAGGTGGTCCTCAAATCATGGTGGGCAGAAGCAAAGTTGCAACTCATGTTGGAGCTGGAGGAGCGCCAACCATTGATGACTCCAACGCCGGCTTCAAGGCCTCTTTCGTCAGATCCTCCCCCACTGTCTGGCCCTAAGGCCCCTACATCGGGCAGATAACCGGAACCCTTACCAAATCCACAGCCCCGGGGAAATTTCAAGGCCGACGGACTTCTCGAAACCAATCAACTTGCCACTTCCGGCCATCAGTTCACCCAGTGACAATGATTCCTCAGACTCTGACAGTGACACCGTTCACTCTGACACTGACCTGGACACCCCTACACTGGAGGACCATAGTCCAAAAGAGTCTACCAAGTCCCCTCCTGAGGACCCTTCCTTCTTGGAGCTCCTCAAGAAAATTCAAGCAGCTTATGAATGGGGCACAGTTGCCCAGGATCTGCAGAAGCAGAGACTGGTGGCTCACCTGGACCTGGCAGACTCGTCTCCAACCCTCATTCTGCCATGGATAGAGCCACATTAGGACTTGGTCACTACTTTCTGGAAACAGCCTTCCTCGCTTGCACCAGTGGCCAGGAAAGCAGATAGTCTTTATCAAACCCCAGACAACAAGGTCTACCTCAGCATCCACCCTAAAGCTGATTCAGTAGTCATCAGTGCGGCCCATGACAGATCTGCAAGACCGAAACATCTTGGTGCATCCCCTCTTGATAAGAAGTCTAAGATTCTTGACTAGTATGGCAAGAAGATGTATTCTTCTTCCACTTTAGGAATCAGGGCAATGAACTTCATTGCCCATATGGGAGACTACCAAAAATCGGTCTTGGGTTAGTTAGAGTCAAAAGTAGATTCCTTTCAGGACTTGTCTTTGAAAGAGGAGATGACAGGTCTGGTTAGGTCGGCCAGATCCGCCTGCAGACATATGTTATGAGCCACTTATGATGCAGTAGATGCTGCAGGTAGAGGTTCAGCATCAGTCATTAGCCTTCAACGACACGCATGGCTTCAGATCTCAGGCTTGGCACCCGAGGTCCAGACTGCCATACAGGATGCCTCATTCATAGGGTTAGTCCTTTTCGGCAGAGACGTCAAGGACATAATAATGGATCTCCAGGATAAGAGCAAGGCCTTACGGTCTGTACAATCTATGTACAAATCTCTGCAGAAGCCGAAACAGCCATTTCGGAGACAGCAACGTCATCAGCAAAGACATAACCAGAACCGACGTCAGAACAAACATTGAGCAACTTCGGTTGCTAGAGGCCCCCCCGGTCAAATCCCACAAAGCCTCGGGCGCCACAGCCTCTGCCTTGCCCTCTGACTACTTAACCCTCCCGCCTCCACTGGTCTGCACCCCAGAGGAGCCGGTAGAGGGAAGGTTCTCCTATCACCTACCAGAGTGGGAGAAAATAACAACAGACTCATAGGTGCTACAACTGGTGGCAAAAGGCCACACAGTAAAATTCTTAGACAGACCTCCAACAAAACCTCCAGGTCACTCATTCTACCCATCCCACCAATTACCCTTGGTAAGAGAGGAAATAACATCTCTGCTGGCAAGAGCAGCAATAGAACCAGTTCCCATAATACATCAAGGGAAAGGTTACTACTTGCACATCTTCCTGGTTCCCAAGAAGACAGGTGACTTCAGACCAGTTCCAGGTCTGAGCTCTCGGAACCCCTTCGTAGATTACAAGAGGTTCAGAATGCTGTTTCTTCCCAGCCTACTTCCTCTCTTACAGAAGGGTCAGTGGCTCTGCGCCCTGGATATGCAGGATGCCTACTTGCATATCCTGATCTGTCCACCACATCGCAAATTCCTCCGCATTTGTTTTCAGGGGAGCATTTCCAGTTCAAAGCCCTCCCCTTTAGCCTTTCTTCAGCACCCAGGGTGTTTGTGAAATGCCTAGCGGTGGTGGCAGCTTTTCTGTGCATGCAGGGGGTCCAAGTGTTCCCATACCTGGACGACTGGCTGAAATCAGCTCCATCGAGGGAAGCCCTAGCCAGGTCTCTGGCCCTTACCCTGGACTCTTTCTAACAGGTGGGCATAACGGTCAATTATGTCAAATCCCACCTGGTCCCTATCTAACAGTTCCAATTTATTGAGGCAGTGTTGGACACAGTCCAGGGCAAAGCTTTCCTGCCACAAGACAGGATAGCAACATTGCAACACCAAGCACACTTAGTGGCTTCGTAGAAGATGGTATCAGCCAGAGCGATCCTTCAACTGCTAGGGCTTATGGCGGCAGCCATCCCATCGGTCCCGTTAGCCAGACTACACATGAGAATCTCTCAGTGGACCCTCAGAGTGCAGTGGGACCAGTGGTCAGACGATCTGGACCACGAGATCCTAGTTTAGGATCCGATGGTACACGATCTTTCATGTTGGAAAAACCAGGACAACCACTCCAAGGGGGTTCTAGTTCGCTCAGACAACCTCTCCCAAATCCTAATGACGGATGCTTCAGGCCTGGGATGGGAAGCACACCTGGGACCCCACAGGACACAGGGTATTTGTCCCCATGTTGAACTGTTTCTTCATATCAACATACTCGAGCTGAGAGCAATGTTGAACGCCCTTGAGACTTTCCAACAGCTCATTCATCTGGGTCATTTTATGATTCAGACAGACAACATGTGTGTAGTCTGGTACATAAACAAGCAAGGTGGAATGCGCTCTTATCCCTTTTGTCGGGAAGCGATGAGAGTGTGGTGCTGGGCAGCCAACCACAACATTAATTTGATGGCAGTCCATGTGCCAGGTGTTCAAAACATCCTGGCAAATACACTCAACCGCACGCAAGTGGGAGCAAATACAGTCAGTGGTAAATTACATCTTCGCAAGGTGGGGAAGACCTCAAATAGATCTGTTCACCTCCCCACTCAACACAAAACTACCAGCCTCCTTCTCGCTTGCTCCAGGGCATGGTGTTTTCTGGCAAGACGAGCTGTCTCTTTGCTGAAGTGGGAGATTCGTGTATGCCTTCCCTCCACTCCCATTGATTCAGAGACTGCTAATGAAGCTCCAGGCAGAAGGAGCATGGATGATTCTCATTGCTCCCTTGTGGCTGAGACAAATATGGTTCTCTCTACTGCAACAACTGTCAGTGGAACCTCCCGTTCCACTGCTGGTCTCTCAAGATCGCTTGACACAGGAACAGGGGACCCTGGTACATCCAGGTCTCAAGTCCCTTCATCTGCACGCATGGCACCTACTGACATAGCTGCTCCTCATTTTGGGGTTTCCCTGAGGGTAGCACAAATTCTGGTGGAGGCCAGGAAGCCCTCCACCAGAGCCACATATACCATGAAATGGAAATGGTTTTTCATCTGGGCAGACTTGAAGGGATATAACTTTTCTCCTTTTCAGTCACAAAGGTCTTAGATTACACGCTGCATCTCTGTGACTTGGGTCTTAGTTACTTGACTCTGAAGGTACACTTATCGGCCATTTCTGCCTATCACATTCCTGTGGGACAAAAGATTTTGGCCCAATTGGAGGTATTCAAAACTTTCCTGAAAGGGAATTTCCATCTAAAACCACCAATATGGAACCCTGCTCCTCCCTGGGACCTGAATTTCATACTAGAGAAACACACTCTGCCCCCTTTCGAGACGGCAGCGAGTTCAGACATACGCTGTCTTTCTTGGAAAGTGCTTTTTCTAGTGGCCATCACTTCAGCTAGAAAGATTTCAGAGTGTCAGGCTCTCATGTGTAAGGTTCCTTACTTGATTTTCCCCAGAGACCTGGTGACTCTGCGAACCAATCCTAAGTTCTTACCCAAGATGGTATCAGAATCCACCTTGAATCAGTCACTAGACTTGCCAGTGCACTATCTGGAGCACTCCAGTGGGGGTGAAGCACTTCTGCACACTCTGGGCGTACACAGAATTCATCGGTACTATACGGATAGGACAAAAACTGTCCATAAGACTGACCAGTTGTCTGTTTCCTTTGTGCCCAAAAGAGAGGGTGCAGCTGTTTCTAAACAGCGTTTGTCTAAATGGTTGGCAAACTGCATTACTTTCTGTAATCAGAAGTACAACAAAACCCTTCCAGGTCAGGTTAAAGGACATTCAACCAGAGGCATGTCTGCTTCTACGAAGACTGTTTCAGCCACAGACATTTGTGTGGCTGCAGCTTGGAGTTCTGTCCATACCTTTACCGAGCATTACAATTTGGACATTGTGTCTAGGCACAGAGCGGGCTTTGGCCTTGCTGTCCTACAGGGACTCCTTTCATGAGTTCCCTGGAGTTGTCTGTAAACCCATTCCTGCCTCCCATGTCTCAGACTTGTCTCAGGTCACTGCTTGGGACTCAGTCCTATATATGAGTACCTACTGCAAGAGCCCTCTCGAAGTAAGATAGTACAGTTACGTCAGAACTTACCGTAACAGTAGATCTTCGAGAGAGCCTTCTGCAGTAGGTACTGCTTTCCTTCCCAACCTCCACCTGGGTTTCCTTCTGTGGTTTCTCATATTGTACCTTTTGGCTCCAGGAACCCTCTCCTTTTCTCCTGTCGCACTTTCTAGGTCTCTGGCGGGAGAACTGGAAGGCAGGCATGGGGACTGCTCCTTATATAGCGTCACGCTGATGTCAGTCACATGACGTGGGGGGGTTCCCCAACAGACACTGCTAGCTAGAAGTTTTCCATGTGGTCCTAGCGCCTGACAGCTAGTCCTATATGTGAGTACCTACTGCAAGAGCCCTGCTCGAAGATCTACTGTTACAGTAAGTTCTTACATAACTGTACTTTTCATTTTGTGGGGCTAGCCAGCCAAATCTTGTACACCCTCCCTATACCATGGGTGCACCACATTCATTAGGAATAGTATCAGGTGGGCAACATGACCACCATGTTCTTTCTGAACAGACAGGGTGGGATGCTGTATTTTTCCTCTTTCAGGAGACACTCCACACTTGGTTACTGGTATGCAGCCTGCAGGCCAATCTCCCGTCGATCCATGTTGTGAGGGAAAACAGCCAGCTGGCAGATGCTCTCAGTCGGACCAGTAACGTGTCACATGAGAGGTCGCTGCACCAGGACATGGCAGACCATCTGTTCTTCGGGTGGGGCACCCCTCTGGTGAACCTGTTTGCCTCTTGGGAGAACAGAAACCTCAGGCTGTTCTGTGCCTGTCCCATCAGACCGGGATGCTGCAGGGGGATGTCTGCTCTTGGTCCTAGACCTCAGGCCTTCTGTATACCTTTCCTCATTTCCCCTTGGTTCACAGGATGATGATTAATTCCCAGAAGAACAAGGCGCAGATGATCCTGATTGCTCCACACTGGCCAATACAGTTATGGTACCAGGATCTCCTTAGCCTTAGGAGCAGGTGAGGTTGCTTCTCCATCCTGATCTACTGATGAGACAACAGGGGGCGATTCTACAGCCAGATCTTCAGTCCCTGAACCTCTCATCCTGTTTGTAAGTGGCTAGAGTTCCAGGCCTTTGGCCGCTCAGAAGACGATCTCCATGTGGTGGAGCTTCCCAGAATTAGTAGACTCGCAGAACATCTATGTTCAAGTTTAAGAGGCTGTCACTCTGGTGCCAAGGGAAGGATCTTGATCCTATTGCATACCCAGTAGCAACAATCCTCAACAACATTTAGTCTCTGCCACAGTTGGGACTGCAAGCCATGACCCAAAAGAGGCACCTGGCAGCCATCACTGCATTCTGGGAATGGGCTGGTATGCCAATAGTGGTGCAAAAAAAGGTAGTGGGGCACTTTTTCTTTTTTTCCATCAGTATTTTATCTATTGTAATGCTGACTGGTCCCATTCTAGTCCTGTCTCCCCAGTCGTATCACTCAGCTTCTCTGTGACTTACTGTTGTTGGTTGCTGTCCATCCTTAGCTAGAGGACCCTGGAGAGCTCAGTCACCTGTATGGGGCCTGTGGGGGATCGGGCCTATATCCTACCAATGTGGGAGAGTCTTCCTCCATTTGTTTTCCCTGGTCTCGTGGCACATGCAGTGATGTATTGTGTGAGCTCTGTCTCCTCAGAGAGACACTGTCCTGGCATCAGACGGGTAGGGCACCTTCTCTGATGTTCCATTGCATTGTTCTTAGAACCTGAAAGTGGCAGCCACCTATTAGGATACACATAGCCCCCTCCCCAAGGGCGGAGAGCTGACCTTGTGACACTCATCCTTCCTTCTCCCAGCTGGCCTCTGAGCAACCTGCATTGTTTCCCGAACATGTGTAGCTGGCATGGCAGGAGGGTGCCCAGCACCTCAGCCTTCTTCATGAGTGGGCCAGATTGGGCGCTTTTCAAAGACCTATATCACTTGTTCTATCCCGTGCATGAACTACTGCCTCCATGGGACCTACTGCTAGTACTGGCTATGCTCATGAGCAAACCATTTGAGCTCATGCACAAATGTGAGATGTCACACTTGTTGTGGTAGACTGCCTTCTTGGTGGCAATTATGGCTGACAGAAGGGTGAGACAGAGTCATGCCTTTTCGGTGAAGTCTTCCTCTTTGCTATTCCACAAGGACAAGGTCATCCTTCACCCCCACATGAAATTCCTCCCAAAGCTTGTGCTGGAGTTCCACCTTAATCTGATAATTGACTTCTTGGTTTATTGTAACAACCCGACCTCGGACATTCATTCATTCATAAAATTTTATTCAGGATTGTGAAAAGGATAGTTGTTACAATTCTCCATTGAGCTGAGCTCTTTTAAAAGGAGGTCCTCAGTTGACATAGATCAAAAGCTTCACATTCTGGAGTAGGGTGCTATCCTATTACAAGGAGCCCACAGAGGGAATTTGTGTCAAGGCTTACCAGCTGTTTGTCTCATACGCTTAAGCTGTGCCTGACATACTGGCAGCAAAGCAGACGAGTGCCAGGTGGATCACATCCTGCATCAACCTCTGCTACAGGTTGGCTGGTAGGGAATTGCCCAAGGAGCTTAGGGCTCATGCAGCAGGTCATATTGCTGACTCTGGCTGCTTCCAGGGATATTTCCACTGAGGAGATACACAGGGGTACAACCTGAGCTAAAGCAAATGTATTCATCTCAAGGCCGACTGAGCTATCAATGAGTAAGCGCGTACTTGTACAAGCACGTGCTCATTCACTGATAGCTCAGTCGGTCAACTGAGCTGTGGTGGAAGGTGAGGGCTGTGTTGGTCCCCGCTAAGGGTGGTGGTGGGGAATGGAGTAGTGGGGCAGTACCTGCCAGAGAGTCTGCTAGACACCAGAGAATATCTTTTGATCTGTCGTGCATGCGGATGGGGGGAAGGACCGCTGGACACCATGGAAACTTTATGATTTACATTGGGTCAGCGATCGGCCAGGAGGGGGCACTAGACACCAGGGAATTTTATTCTATGTCGGGCCAGCGGGCAGTGGGGGACAACTAGACACCAGAGAAAGATTGGGTCGGCAATCGACAGGGGGTTTCCATTTCTAACTTTGTCTTGCTTTTGTTTTTGTTTTGTGTTTTTTAAGTGCAATTTGCACTTAAAAACCCTAAAAGCAAAGTGAAGTTACAAGAAAACTTCACAAAATGATCTGCGGAGATGGATTTTGCGACTTCACCAGAAATTCACTGGCAAATTAAAGCGTCGTTGCATCTCTGTTTGTGATGTGCTGCTTCCGGGGGGTTGACTTACATGAAGACTTGCTGCCTGTCGTGTCCACTGATTGACTGGCAGGCCGGCGAGTCAAAGAACCGCAGTGTTACAGACTTTCAAGGTTGTGTGTGGTTGTGGGTATTGTAACCCTTGATGCTCAAAGCGGCAGTTATATTGGGAGTAGGAATGGGGACCTTTTTAACCCCGACAGGTTGTGTTCCCAGTTAATGCACCCCATGGTATTCTTCAGGAGGGGTATGTATTATTTTAATGTAGTACCATGTGACGGGGTCCTAACCAGTGGGGAGTCAGAATTGAGCAATACCCATTTTATAAAGTGAAATAATTACATGGGTGTAATGTTGATTAGCCAATCAAATTTTCTATATGTCTTTGTCATTTTAATAGTTATCCTATCTCCATGTGACCAGGTTCTGACCAGTCAAAAAGCAGGAGTGAGAGCCGGCCTAGTGGTGCTGAGGGCCAAGGCACTATATTCCTTACCTCTCAACACACTGGTAACTGGAGTTCAGGAATGAGCTTGGGTCCGGCGGGGGGGGGGGGGCTGGAAGAGGATTGTGCAGCTGCATGAGAGCCCTCTTCTCCTTGGTTGAGGTGGTGTGCCATCCTGGCTTATGGCTGCCACCAGGTGGTAGTGCCGATGCACAAGTGGCAAATGTGAGTCAGGGGAGGGGGAAGTAGTGGTTCTGGGACACATATGCGCTGCCATGCACATAAGCAGTCCGTGCCGCCATGGCAAGGGGAAGGGAGAAGCTGCAGAGGAACATACGGCATGACAAGCATTAGCGACACTATGCAAACTGAGCCCCTACCTGCATCAGCGACACTATGCAAACTGAGCCCCTACCTGCCTCACCACCAGGAAGTACCTGCCAGCCAAACTGGATTACAACTTCAGAGGGGGGAAGAGGATGGCCCTTCCCCTTCTGACCCCACCATGGGGAGCAATCCATGAGGGTAACTGGCCAGGAAAGCCTGGGGTGGGGTGGATGGTGGGACTGGGCAGAAGGGAGCCCAAGCCTGTCACAGCCAGGGGGAAATACAGTATCTGAAAAAAAAAGCAGGAATGCCCAAGCTTCCTCTTCCTGAGCCCTGCAGAGAGGCTCCCCCACCAGGATAGAGGCATGACCTGAGAGAGTGTCTCAGGGAGCCGAAGGGGTGAATGTTCAGCAGAAGCAGTGCTCCAGATGGAAAACAGGACCTGGTAGTGCCTGAATGAGTGACTCCTAGGAGGCAGGTGAGATGTGGAAAAGGGTACTTTTTTTGTGAAATGGGGTTACAAAACTATTGGAACAAAATTTTAATGGTAAAAGAAAAAAGCAAAGCACTCACAAATCCAGTTGCAAGATGCTGCTATTTGAGTCAGGTGTAGATTCTTTATGTGGTGCTGAACAAAGTGAATCTGTATAGAAGAAATAGGTGGACGCTTCCACTGAACACAGCAATGTTTTTGTACCAGGCAGTATCTGGCACTTTCTCACTTTTTTCTGTGCTCATTTTGAGGAAACTTTCCCCAACATTTGGAGAGCTTTCTTCCTAGACTGCCTTATTGACAAATCCATAAGCAACCCCTGGTACTCGCCATTATTAAGACTACTGCCACCCAAGCCTTGCGCTGGAAACCTAAGGTTACCCAGCCATCACCGTACTGTAGCTTCTGTCTCATCCACCAAGGGACAAAGTGCATTTTCCCACCTTCCCCAAAACTCTGCAGTGGCCTACCTAATACATTAGTTGATTCTTCCAATCACTCACTGTTAGAAACAAAGCAAGCATCTAAAGGATAAATGCTCTTCTTCCTGTTTTTAATTGTAATCTGTGAACTGAATATCTGCTGTAAAGCTGATTTCCACTGACTTGTGTAGTCTGTACCCACACTATGTACTCTTGCTGTATGTCTGAGCATGTACCTGAGTGTTTTGTCTAGCCTAGGCTGATCCTGTAAATGGAAGATTTGGCCCAGTGTTCTTAACATGTTAAAAAAAATTTTTGATGAGCATAGCGCACCTGTTCCCCGAGCAGCCATTCAGTGTTTATACAAACAAAATCTAAAGCATAACATAGACTTCTGCTTAAAAGGTTTTGTTTTATTACACGATAAAATCATCAAACCACACTCACTTCTAAGCGATCCACAATTATCCGTGCCTTCTGCTACTTGTATGTATCTCATCGGGCAGATGGGTGTCTGCATTGTGTTCCCAATATTAGAATAACTACTAATGTTCTGTACAGCAAATGAATTCATCTAAACTTGGGCAATGTTTTGACGTATGTGTATATTATCAGCAACACTCATTTTATAATAAATAATTTTATTATTGTGCTTCAGACTCTAGCTGTGCACATCCATATGGCTCTAGCAAAGGTCACACCGACTCAGTGATGTGCAGCAAGCTTTGCTTTGCTTCACAGCATCCATATGGCATTCTATTAAAAGTTAATTTAAAAAATAATTTAAAATCAGCATTGTAAATAAGTATAACTGTACAATCAAATCCTATAATATTTATTCAGTACCACCAGAAACAAAATATAATGTTACTATGATTTCCTCTAGAGCTAGGATTTCTGTAGGCTTTATTAGTCTTCTTCTGGGTTTTTCAGTGTGCTTCAACATATTATAGTGCACCTGATGTTCCATAGAAAACATAGAAACATAGAATTTGATGGCAGATAAGGACCGCTTGGCCCATTCAGTGTGCTGATTTCTCCGTACCTAAAGTATTGTATCAGACCATATCCAGTCTGCAGCTCTTTCTCCCTCCCCCTTCCTTTCTACTGGTTTTTTTTCCTCAGAATTACAAATACCTTTGAGTCAGAGACTCAGTTACAAAGGTTCCACATCTGAGCATACAATAGGTTAGAATACAGACAAAGTACAATAAAATAGTCCAGACAATGGGATATTAAATCACAAGACAGAATTATGTGGTAAACGAATGTAAACACATTTGGATAACAGTTGGCATTGTGTACAGTTGTGGATACAGTGTGTGCAGATGATAATAGAGGGCACAGACAATGAGAACATGAGGTGACACTTGAGCCATCAGTGAGGAGACATTGTCAAAAGAGCATGTGGTTCCAATCTCAGTGCAAATTGATAAATAACGAGGAAAGGTAACAGCATGAACATATTCAGGGAAACAGGTGAGGGGGGTTACAGGTAGAAAATACAAGTTTACAATACAAATTACAGGTTGGTGCACCAATAGTGTGACGCAGCAATGTTTAAGCAGTCAGACTATTGGTTTTGTCAAGTAACAGAGTGGAGAGAAGGAGAAGGGGCAAAAGGAGAGCAGTCAGCGAGGAGACTTTGTCGGGCTGAGGGGTGAAGGGAGAGAGTGGAGTGGTGTAGTGGGAGAGTGGAGGGAGGGAGCACAGAGGACATAGCGGTGACAGAGAGAAGGATCAGGGGAGAGTGTAGAAAATCTGGGAGTTGTCCCAGATTTGGGAGGATGGGGGAGTGTAGAGGGAGTGACTGCAAAGGGAAGGGGAGCTGATAGAGGGAGGGAGCAGAAGGGTGCTAGTGCAAAATAGGGAATGGAGTGGCAACGTCCTGCTAGGGTAGAAAGCTAGTTGGGAGAGTCACAGTTGCTAAGTGCAGTAAGGTGCTGTCGGAATTTGCATTTGAAGGAATGAAGCTTGGGTTCGTCGAGGATATCCTGGGAGACGTTGTTTAAGCCGTTAGGGGCTCAGAACATGAAAGAACATTGAACCTGGGTGGTCCAACAGAAAGGTACTAGGTAGGTGTGCTTAGACTCACTCCTGGTGCTACACGAGTTAGGCATGCATATGAGAAGATGCTGGGTGGTTGGCTGGGTGAGCCCTAGACTGATTTTTTTTCGCAAGCAGGCAGGTCTGATATGAAATCCTACCTTTAAGGTGCAACCAGTTGGTCAAGGCATATAGGTCACATAAATGGGTACAACTGTGAGCACTGGAGAGCAGACAACATGTTTTGTTCAGTGCTGTACTTATCCTTTTAAGTGTAGTTTCAGTGGCAGAGCCATAAATGAGTAATCCATAGTCCACTATAGAGAGTACTGAGCTGGTGACAACTAACCGTAATGTCTCAGGAGTCATGCTGTACTTGTGTCAGTAGAGGATTCCAATTCTGGAGCTGATCATGTTCAAAATAAGACAGACATGTTTGCAAAAGACAGGGCACTGTCAAGTGTAATACCTAGCTATTTAAAGGTAGAGACTTGCGCAATAGGGACATTCTGATTATTAAAGATGGTAAGAGGGGCTGAATTTTGCTTGTTATGGAGACTAGCAAAGAGCATAGTCTTAATTTTTTTGTATTTCATAATCGGTTTATGCTGAATGAACCAGGACTCAACCACTGAGAAGTTATGCTGGAGACTACTAACAAGGGGGAGTGGATCAGGCTTACTAGTAAATAAAACTGCATCATCCGTGTAGAGAAGAAGATTATTGGTACAGACTTGGGGGAGGGTATTAAGAAAGAGGCTAAAAAGTAGGGGGCCCAGTATGGAGCCTTGGGGGACACCCGAGCGTACAGGGAGGCTAATGGAAAGGGTGTCACGAATCTTTACCTGCTGAGATCTGTTATCCAGGTAGCTTCTGAACCAGGTCGTGGCACCACTGGAGATCCCAAGGGCTGGGAGTGACTCGAGGAGAGTGTGGTTGACCGTGTCAAACACCTTAGTGAGATCAATGTATATTGATCGCACTAAGCGACCCTGGTCAAGTGCTTTGTGAATGTAGTCAGTATATTCTAGAAGGGCAGAAGTGGTACTGTAACCTTTTCTAAAGCCATGCTGCTTGGGACATTGGAGGCTGTACTTGGCCAGGTAATCAGAGAGCTGGTCTGAAACCATCCATTCAAGGGCTTTGGCGAGAGGTGGGAGGATGGAGATCGGGCGATAATTTGTGTGTAAGGCCCTGTCCCCCACTCTTGTGAATGGGAGTCACCACTGCAGCTTTCCACCATTGAGGAAACTGTTTAAGGGAAAGTGACAGGTTGAGGATTTTGGTGAGTGGCAGCAGTACCGTCTAGAGTAAGGTATAGTAACTTCAGGTCAAGGGTGTCATTGCTGAAGCAAGACTTGTCAAGTACTTTCAGGAGATATTTTTTTGATTCCCTTAGGGTGACTTTCTTAAAATAGAAAGGGGGGTTATTCAGGGCTGGGTCTGGCATAGTGGGGTTAAATGAGCTAGAGGGTTTATCAAAGAAGTCAGGGGGGAGTACACCACTGAGGTTAGTGAAAGCAGAGTTAAATGTGTCAGCTATTAACTGCGGGTCCTGGATTGTTACCCCATTAACGTTAAGCATGGTGGGAGGGGATCTGTTGGGCTTGCTGGTGAGATCTTTGATGTTATCCCAAAATTTCCAACTGTCACTCCAAGAGTGAGAGAGCACATCTTTGTAGTGCACAAATTTAGCCAGTCTGATCTCCCGAGTACAAGTGTTTCTGGCGGCTTTATACTGAACCCAGTTGACTTGACTGCCTATGGCATGAGCTTTGTGCCAGAGGTGGTCTCTTGTAGCCATCAGGTTTAGGACGGAGGAGGTGATCCAGGGGTTACTAGCAGCCTTGACCTTTCTTTCTCTGTAGGGGGTGAAGGTATTGCAGGCATTGTTAAAGACGGTTATAAACAAATTAAGAGCATAATTGATATTTGTTGCAGAGTCCAGGGGTTACCAGTCACAATTTAGGAGATGGACTTGGAGATGTTGAAGCTGACCTTTCTTAAGGACACGTTGGTGAGACACTTTTCCCTACTGTTTAGGGGCTTTGTTTGACCAAAAGCAGACAACAGGAGAGTGGTCACTGAGAGAGTCAGGGAGGACTTCGGAGCCAGTGATCCTGTCTGGGCAGTTTGTAAAAATTAGGTCCAGCATAATACTATTGCCAGTCCTGTGATTGACTCTGGTAGGGGTTGTAACTACTTGGGTGAAGTCAATAGCGACTACTGCATCCTTGCAAGGGTTGGCTTCGAGGCAAGACAGTTAACATTGAGGTCCCCAAAAAGTATTACCTCAGAGCATTGGGACACACTGGAGAGGTAGTCCAATACAAAGGAGAAACCATTGGTAAGGTCATGAGGGGGGATGAAGATAGAATTGTGAGTGCTTTACGCTTTTGCCCGAGGATTTGTTTTATTGCAAGGGCTTGGGGACTGCTGTTAGAGATTATTTTTGGGGGTGCGTTACCCTGGAGTGAGTCCTTCAGGTATATTACACAGCCACCTCCCCTTTTCCCAACCCTATCTTCTCTGAATAAGGTATAGCCATCTAGGGAGACAGCAGTGTCAGGCACCTTGGGGGAGAGTCATATTTCAACCACAGCTACCACTGGGAAAGGGAGCTCCTGCCACTCTTGAGGACCAACCTTTTCTTAAATCTGTTGCAACAGTTCTTCTGTTTCTTAGCCCAATCTATTCTTTACAATTTCTAGTCCATAAAGTTGGCCACCTATGGGCACCCCCTTCCCTTTCTTGACAATGCTACAATGTCCTCTTTAATTTTCCTTTTCCTTCTCAGGTCCTCGTACAGGGAGGTTATTGTTGTGGCCTTTGAGCTGATATAAAACAACAGGCTGTGTTGCTCATTGTTGGATTTAGTATGCAATGGCACTATGTCATAAAATACTTTAATACCTTATGTGTATAACACCTGTAAGTGTTGAAAATACCATGGCACTAGGTGTTTTTGATAAAGGTAAAAAATTACTAGGGGACTGTATGACAAAAATTAAGCCAATTGTGCTATTTAAAATGCATGTAAATTGCTGTAAACTGAACAAGTCTGAAACGTCATGGGTATTTGCATATATCCCATGATGCTTTGCATTATGGAAGTATGTGTGATGTTGTGTTTCTTTGAAACTTGGTTTATTATTAGTGCCCTTTGGGGTACTCCTTGTTTCAGTGCTTCTGCACTGAGGTTCTTTGTCTTAACTTGTTTTTCTTTTTTATTTGAGCCCCCGCGACCCAAGCAAACAAGGCCCACACAGGGGAGGCTAAATCTCAACAGATAAGTTATATCAGAGATCAGTGAGTCAATAGGTGCTGGCCAAGTGTAGCGGAAAGACTTGCATAGTCTGTTGCTACAAACTGATGTACTGAAGAAGGGATATGCCATTGCTGAAGGTTATCTGCTGCAATTTGAATAAACATCACACAGAGATTGTGTGTTGAATTTGAAGTTCGGTGTCTGGTCCATCTGTTATCCCACAACCACTCCACAAGCACATAAGGTTTATGCTGATCCACCCTTGCTTGAAGGAGGTCAATCTTGGATAGAAGGCTACGAACGTTAACTGAGGCCAGTTTAATAACCCCCAGTCTGCTGCTGCCAGAGTGAAACTGATCAGCAGGACCTGGGTTAGGGTGTACGTTCCCCGATATCAGCAGGAGTAGCAGGGAATTTTGGATTAGAAAGTGTTTGAGCATCTTATGTTGGGCAGATGATTTATGTCTCTGTGGCTTACAGTTCGTAGTGAAGAGAGGAGGTGTATCGAGGTGAGGTAGAAGTGAGAGGGTGAGAGAGCCGAGATGTTGGGTTAAAGGTAGAGTCTGAGTTAGGTAGAGTAGAGCAGTGGGTTGGAATGTCGCTGGAGGTTTCAGAGGCTTTAGGCATGCCTTGTGTGAGAGATAGCTAGTGGGTTAGCAGGGGGATTGGTGGGGGTTGGATAGTGGGAGGGTAAGGTTGTTAACAGGAGAGCAAGGGTGCTAGGCATTTAATGGACCACATAGTAGGGTGAGGGGCCAGTGTAGTGAAGATAGATGGATAGGCTGACAGTGTAGCTTAGAGGTTAGAGGAATGATGTGTGAACAAGCTCGATACATCCAGCAGACCAGACCTGAGTTTGATTCTCACAATCTCCACTTGCATACTGTGTGACTCTGAGCAAGTCACTTAACCACCCAGTGCTGCCAGGTCGCCCCTGAAAACAGGCACTTGTGCCTAGTGGGCCTTACCCAGTTACCAAAGACTAAAAAAAAAAAAAAAAGTTATTAGGGAAGGGACAGTAATAGTCGCTGTAGTTTCAGGCTTACCTTTAAGTTTATGAAGGATACTAGATATGTGGGTGTTACAGTCCACAGGGCACTTAACTCAGCATGGCACTGTTAGATCATCCTGACAGCATTGAAGTAGTGAGTAATCAGCAATCAACCTAGTCAGAAAGAGATGTAGTAACAGTGCCCTCAAGTGGTAGAGATACATAACTTGCAAATGGGAAAGTGGGGAGATAAAAAACAAAAACAAAAAAAAAACAGGCTCTTCTGTAGATATGCTTAAACAGTATTTAAACCAAGTACTGTATATCAGATGTAAAGCAGGCTGAGGAGGTTCAAAGAATCAGAGGAGGAACACAAGTGAAAGATGCCCAGTTCGGAATGGTCTGAAGCAAGAGGGCTGCAGGGTCTAGCGCAGTCTGTGAGGTCCGGGCTCAGCTTAACTTCTTTTGCGACTGGAGAGATGGCAGGAGCTCTGATCTGCATGGGGTGGGGTTCCAAAGCTGGAAGTACAAAAAGGAGCTGGGAGTTAAAATACTAGGAGGTGGGTAGAAGATGGTCACAAAATACAGAAATCAGATTACAGGTTAAGAGAAAGAGAGAGAGAGAGGCACACACAAAAAGGGGGCTAGGTTTCAGATTAATTAACTTTAAACTGTTATGCTGCAATACTGTCCCTTAATTAATGCTAAAACAGTTAAAATGAATTTCTTAGCCGAAATTAATCTCTCTAAACAGATGTTAAAGCAGGCTGTTCTGTAGGTATGCTATGATTCCTTTGTGCTTATCCCATGCATTCTTGAACCCCTCCACCATTTTTGCCCCAGCTACCTCCACTGGAAGGCTGTTCCAGGAATCCACCACTCTTTCTGTGAAGAAGTACTTCCTTACATCTCTCCTGACTCTACCCTCTCCAGCTTCATAGCATGTCCCCTGGATCTTGAGCACCTTTTCTTCTGAAAAATACTCCCCTCTTGAACATTATTTACCCCCGTGAGGTATTTAAAGTCTCTGTCATATCTCCCTCTCCTCTTCTGTTCCATCAGGGCAGCTAAACTGGGAGGCCAGACCCGCACAGCCCCCCACACTCCTATTCTGGGTGGGCCATGTATGTATATTAGCCCCCCTTTTTGACACTGTGTTTTTTATTAAATGCATACATGGCCTGTGTATATTATGCTCAATCAATGTATGAAGCACAGAAATTGAAGTTTGAGTTGTGCAGTACCATCAGCTGCTTATGCACACTAATCAAATGTTGTTATTATGGCGGTAATACAATCCATGCAGTTTATCTGCCTGTCAGGTTACGATATGTTTGAATATAGAATTTAATACTTCTCTCAGTATTACTATGGCGACAGCTGCAATCGTCAAGTAATAGTGGGGAGCCAATAAATGAATTCTTCATTCAAGTCGAAGAAATATCAGCATACAGCAGCCACTAGTTAGAGCAGGAACACAGCATACTGGTAGTTAAACTGAATTGGCTGGCAAGTGATAGAAGTGTCAGACCTTGAGTGACTGAGGTAATAAATTCATGGTCATATCCTGCCTTTTTACGCAAAAGTATGATCTGTTCTGCATCTGTTGCCTATTAAGAGTGGTGTTGTTCTGACTTGTGTTTGATGTGTATTATTTTTAATTATTTGTGGGTAATCAAAGTTCCAAATCCTGAGTGACTAAGATAAATTTTTGCATCCTGCCATTTTCCACAATAGTACGATTTGTACTGCCACTGCTGCCTATGAATTCAGAGTGATTCAGATTAGTTTTACTGACTAAATTAATTTTTTTTCTTTGTGGGTAATCAAAGTGCCAGATCCTAGGCTGAGTGACGAGATAAATTGTCACATCCAGCCATTTTCCATAACAGTCTGATCTGTACTGCAGATCACACTGTTGTGTAAAACAGGTGGATTTGACAACTGACATGTCACTTATCTGCTGCCTATTAAATAAGAGTGGCTTTGATTTGTGTTTGCTGCCTAGTATCAGTTTTTTTTTTTATTTGCAGGTGTGTGTAGACAGTGGCTTCATGTGGCCTTGGGACTTGCTCTTATTATTTTAAGCCCTCGCCCCTTCCACGCAGTGTGCTTCGTGCTCAGAGCATATTTAGCTGTAACAGGAGCTCATTTGTGTGACTTGAAGATTTTGTAATGTTTAACCTGTTCGCTGTGGATGTTTTGGTGGGGTTACTGCAGCAAACAACCCCATCTGACCCACTATTGAAGGGCTAAAATGTAATGATTATCGGCGGTGCCGGCAGTTGATTAGCAAGTGTGTTTGCTAAAAGATGTGTGTCAGTGCCACTCTGGAGTGAGAGGGCTACCTCTTACATAATTAAGGAAAACAAAATCTGACAAGATTGCTGGTTTTGAAGCACCTACTATCTTTCATCTTCCTCGAGGCACACTATGTTCATTGTTGCCAACTGATGTAATGTTTCTTCCTGTGTGGCAGCAGCCTGTAAATGATGACTGTCATGGGTATGGGTAGGGTGACTAGAAGTCTAGGACAGACATTGAGAACCCAGTTTTGACATGAATACTGTCCAGAGTTTTCTACCATCACTGTACATGTAGTTTATGAGTTTACTGTTTCCAGTGTGGTGTACTTCAAAAAAAAAAAAAATCTGAGATGAAGACAGTTTGCAATGTTTTAACTGTAGCTGTTCTATATGCCCATTAAATGTTAAAAGCTCCTCTTGCCCTCTGGCTGTCGTGTGGGGTATCTGGCAGGATTTTTTTTCTTCAAACGCTGAAGGAGTTAGGAAGCTTGTGATTCATTTCTTAATGTTATTGTCCATTTTCTTGTCTCTTCACTGCCCTTGTGCTCTCTACCCTTTCCCCTTCCATTGATCCGATTATGTTGGTCAAGCTCATTGACCACTCACTCCCAATCTGGTCTGTGAACTGGTCTCAGAATGTAGGTACTGTATCTTTAAATTAAAAGATAGGGCAGGGAGGGAGTGTGTGTTAAGAAATGCATTTGATCTGAGACATTGTTGAAGCTTGGTAGTTCATCTTCTGTGCACCTACCATAAAAACATTCAACCTGGCTTGGCTGACATTGCTTTTCTCTCCTGGTACGAAAGTGATGCAGCAGTATCAGTTAACTGTTGGGGGGGGGTGGATTATGTGAAATAGTATTTGTGCATGCTGGTTACAAGAAGGAATGTACTGCACAGCACCATTCAGGGTGATTACTTAAGAAAAAGTTCTTGACATGACATAGTTTATTTTTATGAAGTAAACACTGAAAGATCAAAAAAATGACACCAAAACATTTCACAAAGTGTAACATTTTCTGGGGACCTAGGTGGCCCCCAGACCCCCTGCCATTTCAGTGAAGCTTCTTTTCCCCCTCCCCCCCACATTGAACCTAGTTGAACTGCCCGTGTTCCATGGTGTACATATTGAAGTCTTGCCCTATATGCACCATCGAACTGTTTTTGAAAACCGCTTTTAAAACCAGTTTAGCCAAACCATTTCAGTATATCCACACTATTCAGTAACCATTTTTGATAACAGTTTAGTGTGTCCACACTGTTGGTGTTAAAACTGTTCCCCTGTAATTAATTCTTGTTAATTACATCACTCAGAAGTGTGCTTACCTATACACACTGCAGCTAGAACTGTTTTTGTTAAACTGTTACAGCTTAAAACGTTTTCACTCCTGTCCAGACATGTAAGTAAAACCATGCTAGCCCTCAAACATTTTTAAAAATGGTTTTGAGACTGGGGAGCTGTCCACACTATCAGCGCTTTTGGAAACCTTTCTGAAAACTGTTTGTATAATAGTTTTAAGAACAGTTGTCTATCCGTCCGTCCACACTAGGAGTTGGAGTTCCCAGGTATACTTACAGCAGTCCTGCAAAACATTGCAGGTGCCCAATGCATGCCAGGATACTCGGGAATGGGCATGTTAACCGATCAGGCTAAAAACAGCACCGATTGATTCAGGGTCCCAGGGCAAGGATGGGGATGTAAGTATTATTATCCCCTTTTCTTTTGGGAGGCCACCATTAACCATGACAATCCACGGAAGTTTCCTTAAACCGCATTACAGTACGGTTTGCGTCCACACCACTGTTAAAATGGTTTAAGGCAACCATGTTAGGCTGAAACTGTGCTCGAAACCTACTCCTATCAGGTTTCGAGCACGGTTTCTTAAATCAGTCCCGAGCACGGTAAAAGCTTGTTTTAGTGTGGACGCAAACTGTGTTTGCAGGTTTTGTAACGTTACAGACTACCTGTAACATTACAAAACCACTAGTGTGGCCAGGGCCTAGGTATCTATCAGGGTTTAAAAACATTTTTGTTAAAACATTTTAACGGGCTTGTCGTCTGGGGGAATTTAAAAGGTTTTAAGGCACTTAAACTGTTTTAAGATCCACAGTGTGTACAGAGCCTTTAGTCTCTCCTTATAGTCCTTTTGGTGCAGACCCTGTCCATTCTAGTTGCTCTCCTCTGGACCACCTCCACTACTTTAGTAACTGAAGTGGTTATTTTCTTTTTCTTTTTAAAAAGAGATTTATATTACTAATGGTTTATGGTATATTCAACTTATTAATTTTCTGTTTTGTGTTCTTAATATTTAACAGTTTTTTAGAATGTATTCATCTCTGGGTTGGATTGTCTTTAAAACTCAGACGCCAGTAGTGGTTGACCTGTCTCATGCTCAAATGTATGGCAGAACATTTTTGTTGACTATAAGGAATTCTGAACCTTGTTTGTGTTCTTTAAATGGCCTACAATTTAATATTCTTAATTTCTTCAGTAGTGGTTGCAGTGATTTTGCTTACCTGGAATGCAGAAACATGCGAGGTCATGTTTGTAAGCAGGAACAGCCCCAAGACAGAATATTATCTAGGGGGAGTAAAACTTTTTTAATTTTTATTTTTTTTTTATTTTATTTAAACAGCAGTTTGGAAAACCTTTGAGCCATAGGCTCGTTTACAAAGGTACCTTGTCACAGTAAGACAAACCAAAATACACAGTATAGCAGTACAACACATAAGTATAACAGTAAATTAAGACATAGATACAAACAAGCTGGTATAGGTAGGATGGATGCAAACAATACCAGAGTTATATGAGTCCTTAGCAACTTAGTAATAAGCTTTGTCATGAAAGTATTGATGCGGCTTTGACTAGCGGCAGTTACAGCATCGGTGTTAATAAGGTGGTTACGTGAGGAAGTTTTGAAGCCGATATAGTTGGAGCTTCGGAGATGGAGGGGGCAGTGTGTTGAACCAGGAGGGGCCCTAAAGCTGAAGGCTCTTTGGCCGTGAGAGGTCCTAGCTCTAGGGATAACAAGAGAGGTTTTCCCAGAGGTCCAGTATGAACTGAGTGGGACAGGCGGCGTATGGTGGTGGTCAGTCCTGGTGGGAAAACCCAAGGAGGTCTTTTTGTAAGGGTACAGGTAAGATGTTTGAGGCACTAAACGAGATCAAGTACCAGCACTTTAGCAACAGAGACAGGGTGTGTGTCATCCTAGGTGCTCCAGTAATTAACCTGCAGGCCTTATTCAGAGTAGTAATTTTTGAGTGCAGTCTGATCAGCAGCACCATACACCGGCAGTCCATAGTCCACTAGGGACAGGATAGAGGAGGTGACTGCAAGTAAGAAGAGCCTGGGGAGGCAGTGTTTATACCGATGTAAGATGCCCAATCGGATATTAGTGGCAGTGGCTAGGCAGCGATGTGTCCATGGAAGGGAGAGGGGGGTCAAAATGGATCCCCAGGTATTTATAGGAGCAAACTTGTTCGAGTGGGAATGAGGACCCAGAGTGAATGAGGAGTTTGAAGTTGCAGGACTTGTTTTGGGGATGAGTGAAGAACATGGTTTTGTTTTTTAGATTTATCACCAATCTGTGTTCCTTGAACCAGCCCTCGGCTTCAGTGAAGGACTTCTGCAGCGAGTCCTGGAGGGCAGTAGGTTCTGATTTGAAAAGATGACTGCATCATCAGCGTGCATAATAGAATGTTCCCGAGCAAGAGCGGAAGGGTGTTAAGGTAAAGGAGAATAGTAAGGGGCCCAGAATGGAGCCCTGGGAACCCAGAAAAGATGGGACAGATGTCTGAGTAGGTCCCATTAATTTTACACGCTGTGAGCAGTCAGACAGATAACTGGTGCACCAGGAGATAGGCCCAGCAGCAAACCAGAGAGACTAAGGGCATCAAGAAGGAGGGTGGGAAACAGTGTCGAAAGCTTTGAGAGGTCAATAAGACAGCACCAGCCAGAGAACCAGTGTCTAAGGAGGTGGAGAAAGTTGGAGAACTCTAGGAGGGCTGTGTTGATACTGTGGCCGCTCAAGCCATGCTGCTCAGGACAAAGGACATTGTAGGTGGAGAGGTAGTCAGAGATTTGAGAGGCCACCACTTTTTCCAAGGCCTTGGAGAGAGAGAGAGGAGAGAATGGAGATCGATTGATGAGTTTCCAGCCACAGTCCTATCACCACCTTTAAAGATAGGGTGACAGTGGCGACTTTCCAGGCAGTTGGAACCTTCATGAGCAAAGAGAGTGGTTGATGAGGCATGTGATGGGGTAAGGACTGTGTCTAAGACCAGCCCGTGGGATACACCGGATCCAGGGTGTCACTGCCTGTACTATTACTCTTGAGGGCAGTGACAAGGTGCGGCCTAAGTTCTTGGGCAGAAACACGGCGGAGGAGAAAATAAGGGCGAGAAAGATTTACGGCAGGTGCTGGGGGAGGAGGGTCAAAAAAATTTGTAGGGAGGATAGGGCTAAGGTCAGTGAATGAGATGTTGAGGTGGTTGGCTATGAGGGCTGGGTCTGAGGAGATCACACCATTAATGTTGATCTGGGTGGGTGGGGGGAGTGTGCACTCCCATTTAACTGTTTAATGTTATCCCAGAAGGTTCTGGGATTCCCCCATGAGGCAGTGAGTGAGGACCAATAGTGCTCAGACTTGGCCTTTCTGATGGCCCGAGTGCACTTGTTTCGGGCGGCAGCATATAACCGCCTGTCATTGGGCCGGCCAGTCTCAATGGCACGGTGCCATAGGTTGTCCTTATGTTTGAGCTGGTGGATCAAAGCTGGGGTAACCCAAGGGGCATTCTTCCTTTTAGAACGGCGGGTCAACACTGGGGCAAAGATATCACAGGCATTATTAAAAGTTTGGGTAAAGAAGGAGAGGCTGTGTCGATGTCAGGAGTTGCCTGTATGGAGACCAGTCAATTTGGGACAGAAGTTCCTTAGTTTATCAGTCCACCAGGTATTGAGCGCGGCATGGACTGTGATATGGGTTTGGGGACTGAGGTTGACCAGTGGAATAGAATGGGAGGATCGCTGAGAGAGTCTGGGAGGACTTGTACATTGGGGATCCGATTAGGACGGTTGGTGAGTACCACATCAAGCAGGGTACTGGAGCCTCTCTTGGGGTTAGTCCTGGTAGGGTGGGTAACTAGTTGCTTGGGTCTATTGCAGAAAAGAGTCTCGGATAGAGGAGGAGGAGGAGGGGCTGAGCCAGTTGACATTTAAGTCACCCACCAGAATTTGATCAGCGGAAGGAGGTAGAGAGGTAAGGTATTCTGTAAGAGAGGCAATGGCCTGCGTTTGGTCCCTGGGGGGCACGTATGCAGTAGTCAGATAAAGGGGTCCCTTAAAGGGTCAGGGGTTAGTTTCAGTGGTAAGCGCCTGGGCCTGGAGTCAAGGATGGATGGGCAGGGCTAGTATGGGGAAGAGATTCCTTGACATAAATAGCTGAGGCCACCACCCTGCCTCCCAACACGGGTCGGACCGAAAAGGGTGAAACCAGGAAGGGAGACTAGAGTCAGGGGAGGATTTCACAGCCAAGTCTCAACCAGGGTGATGACATCAGGGTTAATTGATGTGACCAGGCATTGTAGTGAGTCAGACTTTTTAGGAGGCTACAGATATTCATGGAGACCATGCATAGGCCTGTAGCGAAGTTGGGAGCTCCTGGGAACCGGCCAGGGTTTGATGAATGTTCCCTGACAGGAGTAGTAGCATGACTAACACCCTGGCTGGGAGATGGTGAGAGGTTTTCCTACGATTGACATGGGGAGGCTAAGGAGGCAGGGGTGGGCAGGGAGGTACAGGAGGAAAGCAAGAATAAGACACCCAGATGTGCCTGAGGTGAAGAGAAAGCTAGGGGAGGGCAGGGGACGGGACACAGAGGTCCCAAGGGGCAGGAGAGGAGGTTCAGGAGCAAGGAGGGAGGGTGCCAGGGGCTGGTGTGGACTAGCAGATGGGTAAGTGGGTAAGTGCACTGCTAGTGGGGATAGGCACAGGCAGGCGTGAGGCAGGGCCAATACATTGTGGTGAGCAAGATCCCAGGGAAGTAGTGCTGTACGAGGTAGGAGTAGGAAGTAGTGAGGGAGCATAGGTCCTCTAGTGGCCAGCAGGTATAACCTGCAAATGGGAAAGTGGGAGATGAGGTTCTGGCAACAGGACGTGATATCACCGGATGTGATGTCACGGGTGGATCCTTAAATTGACAGCCTCGAGGCTAGCATCCCTCTGCAGGCGTCCAGGCCGAGAGAAGAGGCTCTCTTTACCTCGAAAGTTATCAGGCTGGAGATTTGGCTTCCTCAGCTACTCAGGTGGGTGCTTGTTAGCTTCAGTTGCTTGATTGTCCCGAGTGCCTAGCTTGGGGGGAGTGCATGTTGTGGAGAAAACAAAGCCTCTCATTACTATGCAGTGGGAGAATATGTTGTGACTTACACAAAGGAGCTCCACTCTAAGCAAACAGGGCTATTCCAAAATGAGGTCACACTAGGACCCAGCTAACCTAATGCCTTCAGTAACAAGCACAATTAGCTCAATACCACCATATTAAACAAGTCTGATCTATATTAGCTGCTTGGTATATCTGGCTTTAAGATGAAATCAGCAATTAGCTCCAAATACCACCATATTAAACAAGTCTGATCTATATTAGCTGCTTGGTATATCTGGCTTTAAGATGAAATCAGCAAGGCAACTCTAGAAAAGCCAGTGAGTCCCTAGCTTTACACTTCAGCATTAGTAGCACAAAGAGAATCAAATAACAAGCCCACCCAGTGGTGAACAGGAACAAAGTTCATAAAATATAAGTGTTCATCAGGTAGCACCCTCTGCAGGCGTCAGGCAGAAGAGAAGAGGCTCTCTTTACCTCGAAAGTTATCAGGCTGGAGATTTGGCTTCCTCAGCTACTCAGGTGAGCTGCTTGTTGCTTCAGTTGCTTGATTGTCCTGAGTGCCTAGCTGGGGAGCTGCCTCAAAAGTTATCAGGCTGGAGATTTGGCTTCCTCAGCTACTCAGGTGAGCTGCTTGTTGCTTCAGTTGCTTGATTGTCCCGAGTGTCCCGGGCCAAACTGATGGCAATGACTGAGGAAAGGATCTGAGTATAACAATTAGGACAACCTAAAGGTACAGGCGCACTGTAGCAAGGCATCTGGGAAGGTGAACAGAATGTTGGGTTGTATGGAAAGAGGGTTCTTCCATAGAAATGAGTGAGTGATCTTGCCCCTGTACAGATCCCTGGTGCAGTCACATTCTGGAGCAGGGTTTTAAATAATTGATTAGCAGTTTTTTTCTTGGGACAATGCTAACTGTACAGAAAGTATTCATATAGGTTTTCTAGAAATGTTATGTTTGTTAAACACAGTGAGGCAGGTGCTATGCATTTTCACAATGTTTTAGCACTTTCTTGAGTAAAACGCTAATCAATTTTTGGAGTTAAATAAATTCCTGTGGAGTACTGTGCAACGTTCTAGAACCCACACCTGAAAAGGTATAGAGACCAATTGGAGATGGTTCATAGAAGGGCAGCCAAGATGATTCCGAGGCAGGACAAAATGTATAGCCAGAACATGTGCTCCTTGAAGGCCAGGGGAGAAAGAGAGCAGGGCTAAAAATAATGGGCTCGAGTGTACATTTCATCCGGAAATGTAGGAGGTGCAGATTACATTTCCAGGGCAAATGGTACATTTCCACATAGAGAATAATACTTATTTTAGAAAACACAGTAGAGCGGTGCAGGAACACAAGTTAATCCTCCCCTTCACTCTCTCTCCATCAGAGGAACTGCTTGTTGGTTGAGTTGTAAAGCCAAATCTGAGAAGAGACATGGTGATTGATGCTTACAGATGTGAGAAAAATTTAATTTGTCAATAATGATTTTTATTTGAGTCGTTTGTTTATTATTTAGTCAAATCACAGAACCCACAGTTTCATTCTCCCTTCACAATCCTGTGAATTAGTGGACTGCAGTCCTCTTTTTGAAGTACAGACTTGACAGGTGATGGACGTTTCCACCCTCACTGCAGTCTACGAATTGTCTGCACAGTTTTTGTTTTTTTCCCAGAAAGGCCAACTGTTCAGGCAGGACGTTTTGCCCATTGTTCAGGTAGGACTTTTCCCTTTCTTAGAGACTTTTGCCCCAAAAAAAAATTATGCCCTAGGAACATTTGACCCAAACACTCTGCCTTTTGTTCCAAGACCTGACTGATCTGCAGGAGTCATGCCCCACCTGAAATGTTTTTCTGTTCAGCCAGGATGTTTCCCCTTTCTGTGAGCTGTGTGTGTGTGTGTGTGTGTGTTTCCGCCAGATTGTGCCACGTGAGTCCCCCCCCACACTCTGCCCTTAATTAACTCAAGCCTGAATGTTTGCACATGTTTTGCCCCCTCTTTTTTATTGTTTAGGGAGCACTAGCCTTTGTTTTTCCCCATCAGCTTATTGTGCAGCAGGACTTTCCCCCACGCACTCTGCCCTTTGATCTGAAGACAGGATGTTTTGCCCCTTCCTTATGTTTTCCCCTTTCTGCAGTGGTGGGTGGAACAGTTTGCCGGGGGAGGTAATTAAGATGAAAACTATGGAGGGCTTCAGAATGGAGTGGGATATATATAGGGAACTGATCAAAGTGGAACATGTTCAAGGGGGAAGGGGCAGCACTGCCAGTAGAGAGTGTTACAATTCAGACACAGCATTAAAATGATGATGTTGTGGGTTAGGAACAGACACAGCAGACTAACTAGACTGAAAAACAAAAGATAGATGCAGTTTCTGGGCCCTTTGCAGTAAGTGTGCATACCAGAGGTAAAAAGTATCCAAAAAAAGAAAAAGACTTGCCACTCCGCTGATCTGTCAGTCCTCCCTCTCCTCCTGAAACTGACGATCCTCAACCAGTATGCCCAAAACTGCAGCGCCTCTCACTGAGCAAAACAGGGAATATAGTTCCAGATGCCAGAGTCAGTCCTGCTCCCAAAGAAGGCTCCCTGTGGGGGACTAGTTTTGCCACTTCTGGCCACACTGGTCCGTCATTACTGTGGACAAGTGAGTTCTGGAGATGGTAGACAGAGAGATGTCTGTAGACTTTGAGGCTCTCCTGCTTTACTGATCCTATACTCCTTGGGAGTCCTCGGCAAGGCATATATTAGTGTCGGAGACTTGATTAGTGGCATTTGCTAATCGAAATTAAAAATGATTAGCAATTGACTGAAGCTGATTAGCCGTTTCAAAAAATCGGTGTTTTTACTTTAAACCGTAAAATATTTATTATTATATATATTGATAAAATATATATTGCACACATAGTTTCAGACATCTGTTTATTTGTAGCCATTTTTGACACAAACAGCAGTTTACTGAGGAGATGCAGCAAACCGTAATATTATTAGAGAGCCTCAGAGTGTGACAACATGTTGAGAAGCAGACCATGACAAAATTCATGACCGTGATAAAATAAAACTAAAACCCCCAGCAACCAAAAGACTGGGTTGATTTTTTTTTATTGGGCCTAGTTTGTGAGATTACTCTTCTGTACCAGCCATGTAGCCTATAATTCTAGCCTTTGGTTTTTTTTTTTGGGGGACTGGGGGTTCACCATCCTGATCTGCCATATCATCAGGACCTCTTGGCTTTTGACTAAAAAAAATATACCTACAGCCCTTTGTGGGTCAAATTCAGCTGGGGGGGGCTCTGATTTTTAAATGTAAATCAATGTTTCTACAGTGTCCTCTGCCGGAGATGGGCCATCAATGGTCCCAGTGCCTAGGACACTTAGACCAGCCATCACAGTGACCCATGTGGGATCCATCCAGCGGTGGCTGATCCCAGACCATCTAGAGGAAGGAGTCCCATTTGTCCGCCCAGAACTGACCACCACTCTCATAATGGATGCATCTCTAGTGGGGTGGGGGTGCATCTGGGAGACTAACGGCCACGGGTTCTGGTCACTAAGGGAGTCCTGTCATCACATCAGCATGCTGGAGCTCCATGCAGTGCAGCTGGCTCTGACAGAATTCTTTCGTTTGTTCAGGAGAAAGGTCATGCAAGTCCAGACGGACAACTGCACGACCATGTTTTACCTAAACAGGCAGGGTGGCATGCAGTTCCTTCCTTTGTGTCAGGAGACCCTCTGCACCTGGACTCTCATGCATAGTTGGGTGCTGATTTCCTGGCGATTCCTGTCGCCTGAGCAGAAAATCAGCTGGTACTGCTCTCAGCCAGGTGGGAGAGATGCTGCACAAGTGGTCCCTGCATCAAGAGGTGGTGAACCACCTGTTCTTTCTGTGAGGTGCACCTCTGGTTGACTTGTTTGCCTCTTGGGAAGATGAAAAACTGAAGCTGTTTTGTGCCTGCCCCCACAGTCAGGGACACTGATGGGGGAATCTCTTCACAAGGTTGTGGACCCCAGGCCTAATGTACGCCTTTCCTCCCTTCCCTTTGATCCACAATGTGGTTGGTGATCAAGGTCTAGATGATCCTGATAGCTACGGACTGCCATGGCAGTTCTGGTACCTGAATCTCCTCAGCCTCAGCAGCAGACCTCCGTGGTAGTTGCCTCATCACCATAACCTGCTGTCCAGACAGCAGGGAAATGTCCTGCATCCGGACCTTCAGTCCTTGCACCTCACAGCCTAGATTATGAACGGCTTGAGTTCCAGGTTTTGGGTCTTTTGGAAGATGTGCTCCACGTAGTGGAGGTCTCCCAAAAAGAGTCAACTTGCCAGTGCAACACCTTTAAATAGAAAAGGTTTTCCATTTAGTGTCAGGGCAAGGAGCTTGATCCCCTTGCCTGCCCTTTGGTTAGTATCCTCGAGTACCTCTGGTCCCTCTCCCATCTGGGGCTGCGAGCAACTCCGCCATCTCTGCATACCAGGTCCAGGGTGGTGTGTCAGCGGTGGCCCAGGAGAAGGTGGGAAGGTGGTTGGGCACTTTTTCAAAGGCTTGGACCACCTGTCACCCCACTGCATGAACTACACCACCATGAGACCTGCGGCAAGTGCTGGTTATGCTCATGGGCAAGCCATATGAGCTTGTGCATTAATGTGAGATGTCACACCTGTCATGGAAGATGGCCTTCATGGTGGCCATCAAATCAGCCAGAAGGATCAGTGAGCTCCAGACACTTTCAATGGAGCCTCCTTACTTGGTCTTCCAGAAGGACCAGGACGTCCTTCGCTCCCACCTAAAGTTTCTCCTGAAGGTTGTATTGGACTTCCACCTTAACCAGGGGATGACCCTTCCAATCTGTTTTAACAACCCATCTTTGGAGGCTGACTGCAGGCTCTATACTTGGAACCTGCAGAGGGCATTATCTTACTATGTAGAGTGCACAGCTGGAGATCATGGTGAGGGTCACCAGCTGTTTGTAACATACCCTGATGCTGCAACTGGAAGATCGGCAGCAAAGTGGATGATTGGCTGGTGGATTACATCCTGCATCAACTTCTGCTATAGGTTGGCTGGTAGGCAGTCTCCCTTAGGGCTTAGGGTTTTTTCCCGCCAGGCATACTGATGCCACAGTGGCTGCTTCCATGGACATTGCTGTCCAGGAGATCTGCAGGGCTGCCATCTGGAAGTCAACACACACCTTCTCCATGCTGCATTTGTTATCTTGATTCTCCAGTCTCTGTACGCCATATAAGGGTATGTGCTTTGCCCCCTCCTCACAGAGAACTGCTAGAAGTCTAACAGTGTGTGGATAGTGAACTATATCCATGCCCCTAGAAAAATAAGTCATCGACCTGTAATCCTGTTTCTAGGAGTGCTATATAGATCACATCCACACCACCCACCTGTCTTCCTCTGGCAAGTGGCACATGGTTCCCTGCCTCCAGCATGTAAGATCTGACGTCACAGGGTGGAGCCAGAGGATATACTGCCTGGCTGGTGGGTGAAACTTAGCTTAAAGATGCTGCAACAAATCAGCACTTCCAGTGCAACTGCCAGAGGGTGAATGTGAACTATATGCCACTCACAGAACTGCAGTTATAGGTGAGTAACCTATTTTTTATGGAGACAAGCAAACTGGATTGCGAGAGTGCCCAGAAAGTGGTCTTTTATGCTGAACAGCAGTATGTTTGTGCTCTCTGTTCTCTGTATTTTTACCATTTAAATCCTGGAATTGTGTAAAAACAAATTGAAATAAAGATCCTGGTTTGCTGGAGTGGATGATTTCTAGCGACAAACACTGTTTTGACATTTGTACATCTGACTTGTCCATGTGAAGCAAGTGACTCATTTTTATTAATGGAATTCACAGGTTATTATGTAGAGCATATGCAGAGGCCAGCAGTGTGATACTATTTTTATACAAGCGACACAGTTGTGTTAATATGTCAGCTGTGTGTGCTGTGACAGTATTTTACCCATTGTGCTGTATATAGATAGTATGACACTGCAGACCTACCTTTCTTGTATTCATTTTTCCTTCTTACTTATTTCTCTAATGGATTGCCATTTTTAAAAAAGAAAATGTGAGCACTGTCAGTTGACTGCAAATTGGAAGGCACTGTAAATGTTGTAAAATACTGGAATTTGAAACACAGTGGGGTCTAGTGGTTGAGGTGCAGATTAAGGAGCCAGCAGTTATCAGGTTTGAGCCACAGTTGAACTGTCTGTTCATTGTATGACCTTGTTTCCCTCTGAAAACACCAATATCTTAAAAAACACATAGTGTGAATGTGTTAGGGTTAGACAGTGCTGCATTATGCTAAGCTCAGTAAACCATAATATGAAGTGGATCCATAGAAAAGCGAATAGTGCACCTGTACTTAGAGGTTTCTACAACAATAAGAATGCCTTCTTTTAAAGGGACCCTCTCAACCCCCTTCAGCCTAAAAGTGTTCATAGTTTAAAAAATGTGCATTATGAATGTTTACATTCTACAGAGACTGCTGATGTAGTCGGGAGTTTTATTCTGATTCCTTTTTTCTTTTAAAAAGTGAAAAACAAACTGCCCACCATACTTGTGTTACCACACAAAAACATGTTTGTTTACATCTCTCAGTCAACTCCCAAACACAGTCCAGCCACTCATAATGCAGCAGGAGGAAGGCAGCCTGGTGGCGCTGAGGGTTGAGGCACTGGATGCCACACCTTGAGCCACACCAGCGACCCGGGTTTGGATGCAGACTCAGGTTCTCAGGGGTCGTTCAGGGCGGGAGAGGATAGAGCATCAGGAGAATTGCACTTCCGTGGAGGGAGGGCTACAGTGCCTAGTGTTAGCTTGGCCCTGCGAGTCGGCTAGGGATACTGTGCCCAGGGACTGTCACAATAGCGGCAGAGTGGCAGTTGCTGATGCCCCACATATGGCAGCATGTGGGATTATGCCTGGGCAGCATTGCATACACACTGTTTAGGCAAAGAAAACAGAAAACTGGATTACTGGGCGGCCACTGATTTCTAGCTACCCAGTAGGCCTGCACCCCGATGAATATCATGGTCATGCTGCCTTCACATGATGGTAAGTCCTTGCCAAAAATTGGGGGAGGTGAGGTTGGGATGGCTGGCATCCGGAGGGCTACTCGAGCCAAGGGGAGAAACAGCAGTGGGAGGAAAGGAGACTGTTGCATAATTAGTGGCTGCACTATTTACAGGTGTTCCTAATGTTCAGGAAGAATGCAATGGAACTGAAACAAAACAAGGTTGAGTACAACTGTACCATTAGCATCTATTTCAGTCCTACTAAGAAAGAAGTCAGATACAACAACCAGCAACATCGATGAATTTTAGTGACAGTAAGCAATCATAAAATACGGACTTTTAACTAGAAATAATATGATGCAGAAAAAGTGGAGAGCGTCCCTTTAAGATGCTTGGACAGTGCCTAATAAATAAGGAGATGCTAGAGAAACAAGAAAGGAGGAAAAATGGCATCCTTGTTGTGCAAAAGAGACCTAGTAAGCACTAATAGAATTAACATAATCAACTCAAAAGAATGGCATTGATTTTCAAAGTATATAGCAGTGCTTCATCATGAAAAAGTGATTATGAATAAGAGAAAAGACCACTGAGATGTACAGACCACGCCCTAAAGAAGTGGAGTTACACGAAATACTGGTTGTAAAATTGGTATGAAACAAACAAAAAAAAAGAAATGTAAAAACAAGTTGCAGATTGATCCATTTCATTATCTGTGTTATGTCTATCAGTAGTGTCAGTGTCATATCAGGTACACTCCCACCTCCAGGGACTTAAGGTTGGAAGGCTGTGCATTCTATTTCTACAGCAGGATCTAGGGCTTATACCAAATACTGACACTGTAGTACCCCACGAGGTGGTCTGCCTTGATGATGTGCTGTACTTTGAATAAGATCGTAACAAAACACTGTCAACCCTTTAGGTCTCAAAGTGTCACTAGTTAAAAAAACACATTCTGTGATTGGTCACATTCTGTAACGATTGTCGATATAGCTGGTAGTTTGATTTTAATTATTTTTTTTCTTTTTAAAAGTAAAAAGCAGACTGCCACTATACCGACGTTACCTCACCAAAATTGTATATGGTCAGGGCTTATTGTGTATAGAAATCAGAGGTTCTCAAAAACTTGTTTTAGGACAGTTCAGAGGTCACAGAAAGTTATTGCAGTGTGGTTCTGACATCCCAGCAATACTACAACAACTTTTCTCCTTCGAACCACCCACATGACTTCTTAGTACAAAGTTCTGACGGCAGCTTGTTGAGCGCATCTGGATGGAGCTGCTCAGCAAAGCCACATCGCAGCAATCTGAAAAGAAGTAAGATACTTTAGGTAACTGAAGTTTTTCAAAAACAAAAATGTCATAGTTGTTTTATTCGAACCAGCGGGTGTGCATGCTACAAAGTGGAGCGGGGGTTGTGGCAGAAGGTAAGCTGGTGACTGGGTACATGCTGAGCCCTGTTTTAAAAAAAAAAAAAAACTCATCTTTTTAAGCCACATACTATATAAAATAGTATAATGGACAACCATACACTAACAAGGCTGTTTTATATCTCAGCCTCTCAGTGGAAACACAGCCTTGTTGTGTATGGTTGCCCATACACTATTTTATATTTTGTGTACAGTCCTTGATTTGTTCCCACTGCACCTTTCCTGGACTTGAGAACACCCCCATTACAATCTAGCCACTCGATTCAGTGGGAGAAGGTGAGACTATTGTGTCACGAATGGCTGCAGTGTTTGGGGGTGTTACTGTTGTACAGGAAGTAGAAACATAGAATTCATCTGCAGAAAAGGACCACTTGGCCCACCCAGTCGGCCCAGAAAAGATTGTGATTAGAGTAGCTCAAGGATTTAAAACAAAACAAGGTTGGGAATAATTACACAGGGGTATAATTTAAGAAAAAAGGGGTATTCGTGGTGGAATACCAGATTCAGAATTTCGGTATCCCGCCTGGCAGTTTGGTATTCCACCTAAATTCAGTGGGCTTTTATTGTTACGTGCAAGCGTAGAAAATTTTGAACACCCACATGTAACTCGGCAATTTTTATTTTTTTTTCTTTTTTTTTACCAGTTTTTCAGTATTGCCTTTTTGGGACCCAACCTTTTGAAGAGTGCCACTGTTATTTCTTTCATTGGTCCTGAAAGATGATTTTGCACAATGACCGCGCCCTTCTGCGCCACATGGTGGGAAAACAAATTTTCAGCAGGACGTGAAGAATGGCATCTGTACTGTTCATGAGGGAGTGTGACAAAATGGCAATAGTGTGAATTTGGAGTGAAAATATTAAAAATTGCTTTTAGTTACGAGCATGCATAGAAAAATTTCAATGACCGAGCATATCTCGCTCTTTTTTCAATATTTTTGCACCAGATTTTTAACATGGGCTTTTTGGGACCCCACCTCATGAACACTGGCACTGTTGTTTCATTACTCAGTCCCAAAAGGTGATTCTGAACAGCGACTGCGAAATCACCTTTCGGGACCGTATCAACATACGTTGAAAACGCCATTGACAGCCATTATATGGCATGTAGCTTGAGTCCTCAGTTCATGGTTCGGCTTTGAAGAGTGTAGACGTGTCCTGGTCCACAGAAGATAACAGCCGCCAACCTCGGATGGTAAGTATAAGGCAAGGGGTGTGTGTGTATGGGGGTGGTGGGTTGCTCAGTTGTATGGGGAGGGGGATGGGGAGACGACGAGGGACCATTTTATTTTTTGCAGGAAAAAAAAGGACATGGGGGGACTGTTTTCTTTTTTTTATACAGAGAGGGATTACTGGAACATTTTGGGACACTGGGAGTGGGCTCCCCAGTGTCCCAAAGTACTGGAAGAGGGGGATAGCAATGACACGGGGATTGAACCCCCCATTGTCATGTCTAATGTGCAAAAAAATCAGTTATTTCAGGTGGAGCACCAGGGCTCGAATTTTGGTATTCCGGTACGAAATTTGGTACCCAAAATGTACCGGAATACCATTAAATTCAAGCCATGTTACATCATTAGCATGTACTTCAGTTCTGCTGAGAAAGGAAGCAGATAAAACCGCCAGAAACATCAATGAATTTTAGAAAAAGTAAGCAGTCATAAAATGTGGTTTTCAGCCAGAAAAAAAATATGATGCAAAAAGCATTGATAGTGTCTTCTTAAACCAAGGGTTCCTTCTGACGATCTCTGGTGGCTGTCTAGGCCATTTGCTGTGTCTAGGCAATGTTCCCTGGTTCCATAGCCAACATTCTCCCTGTTAGTAGAACAGGTCCCTGTAACTCACCCCCACAAATCACCTCAAAATGAGCTGTCATGGATCAGTTTGCTTCTCTGGGTCAAAAATTACAAACAAAAATAAATATCATGGCAGACTGCAAGGTCACTTCTCTGCCAGGCCACTCTTGGGAAAGAGGTTTTATAATCACAGTGGGTTCTATTACCTAGCTAAATAAAGGTAGTAATGGTTGATATGATACTTACTTTTATAAACAATACATTCTAAAAATATCAGGAGATATGAAGCTGTTGGAGAGAATTACAGTGATCACGATCAACTACGGTACGTGAAAGTAGAACTGAGAGTGTTTTTACACTTCAATGTAGGACTGTGCTGTGAGTGGAGTTAAACTAAAGACCATCTCTGCTAACGCTTTGTGGGGTTTGTGCTAACTTGTAATGGACCCCTTCAGCATCACTCCAAATTAACATCAGACCAGAGCTGTGCTGTTCTCTTAACTGCTTAAGCTGTTGATAAAATTACATTCAGTTGTTCCTAAAAGTAATTTTCTAGCAATTTCAAAAGCCGGGGCCTAGTAGCTGCATGCTAACTGCACAGTGGAAGACCTAGCTTTGGAAGCAGTCTCTGAAGTGCCACTTTTCAAGCCATAGTAGGGTGGATAGCTGTGGAATGGCTGCAGTATATATTATTCACAGGCTGTGCTCAGCATGCATTGCTGAATATCAGTATCTGTCAGGCTGTTCTTAAGTGGAACTTGGTACAGTATCAGTCACATAAGAGTTCGCTCACTTGTGCCCCTTTTGCTGAAAGGGATGGATATAGACAGAGAATAGAAGGTTCACCCTTAAAGTTAAAGTTGGAGAGCACAGTTGTGGTGCTGATGAAGGAAGAATACTGTGGAAGGTTTCAGATATCTTCCAATTTATTTTACTTCTGTCATTCTTCAGCTCCATTATCATTTAAGTATTAAAAAAAAAATATCAAATACATTTTTCCTTTTAGGAAACAAGTGTGACTGTGCTTGGCGTTGTTTAAATGGGCTTCGTTGCCCTCCTAACTGGTGATGTCAGGTTTTAGAGGTAGCACTGTTCAGAGATCCCAGGTGCCGTGCAGCACCCCAACCAGCTGAGCAATGCTATGACAAGCCTGGCAAGTTAACAAGACTGAAATAATGAGAAGAAATATAACACTGGAAGTAGCAAATTTGGTAGCTCGATGGTTACCACCTTGGAGACAGAGGTTTCTGTGCAGAAATTAGAATCCCACACTGGGATAGCTGATGGCTTGGGGGATTGTGGAGGTAAAGCTTTGGTGGAAGTGGGGGCACAGGCCACCTGGTATTTATTCGCCCCCCCCCAGTCAACCAAAGAGCAGCACAGACTGTGAAGACAGGCTGTCACCCACCCTCCTGGCTGGGATAGGTGCAGTTGCAACCCTGATTGTCGAAGGAAGGCGCAAGTGGAAATATCACAGGATACAAATAATGTAAAAAGCAAATTTTAGCAATATGATGGTAATTCTTAAAGAGCAGCTCTCTACTATAGGTGTCAGCGTGGCTCAGTTGGTAGCACATCCACCTCTGGACCAGAAGGTTGTGGGTTCTTTTCCCACACCGGGATTGGGCTTGCACTGAAAAAATCGCTGGCATCCGAGTGCAGTATTAGGGGGGTGCTGTACTGCTGGGATGTGCCATCCTTCGGATGAGACGTTAAACCGAGATCCCTTCTACCCATCCTGGTGTTGTCCTGGTGGGTGTCCATGTGGAAATAAAAGAACCCAGGGCACTCTTCGCAAAAGAGTAGGGGACATTCCCGGTGTCCTGGCCAACATTCCTTCCCATAAACTGGTTCATGCAATTATCCAGGCTGTGTGTGGGTGATGATGTGCAATATGGCCACCACTACACATTCAGTCACTTCACTACCAGTCTAGCATTGCTTGTAAAAGCGCTTTTGGGATACACTGTGTATGAAAAGCACCATATAAATGCTGATTCTTCTTCTTCATAATAAAAAGTGAAAAACCACTAGATTTACAAAGATTGCTTTAACTTCAGAATTTTTTTTTTCAGTTTGTTGTTGGTTTACTAAATATTGCAGACAATGCAGTACTTCTCACAGAGTCTCACAAATATATATGACTCTCACATACCTCACAATTGTTGTTTGTGGCACCACAGTCTGTTGCCATGGTGAGCACAGTGATGCTATAAACAAAAACGCTGTGAGGTTAACTGGGGAGAGGCAAGTGCTTTTTAAACAGACTCTTTGAATAGACTACCAAGATGTGGTGTTAACCTTGGAAAGGAACCTTCAAAATGAAAAAATGTATTCTCTAGTATATTTTAACTGCTAAAACATATGTATGAAATTACATGCTGTGGTGTAGAGTTGCTTTTTAAATGCTTTTGGTGGCAACAAGCTTTATTTTCGCTCAATAGAACAAGAGATTGCATGTTCTTAAATACAATGATGAGTATATTTTTTTATGTGTGTGCGGGTGTGTCTGTTCACACTCGTGAGGTCAGAGGTCAAATGACACTCAAAAATATCAGTATGTGACAGGGTGACCCCTGTCTTAGTGGACACCCCTGGGATAAATTGAAACCCCTTCCCCAAGCAGTTTATAAGTTTTGCATAATATCCAACATGCTAGTTGGCTGGTTATAAATTAAGTGCTGAAGTGCTTATAATGCTTTCTGTACCTATTAACCTAAAAACAAAACTAAGAGGGCAGTTTTAATAGAAGAATAACAACAGTTTGTGTCTGCTTTATCTACATGTTAACAGCCCCCTTCTAAGATATATTTTACAGCAGACAGCATAAGGTAATATGACCCTGCAGGAGAGTTTAGGAGAGCACAGAATGTTCTGACCTTGGCTGTGACCTTTAACAATGTTGTAAACAAGTTATGTAATGTTCTCCAGTTGCCAATTAACTGTTCTCTGTGGTGCAACAGTGGCCCCTAGTGGATAGTTTTATGTTATGTCTGCTGTTAATCAAAAGGCAGGGAAATTGTTTTTTTCCAGCTTCTAGTGAGCTTATAAAAAGCCCTACCTCAGTGCTGAGATAGGAGAGATAGAGAGGGTGGTCAGTTGAATACTGACTGAGAAAAGTGAAAGACCACCTGGTAGTGTGTGTTTTCACACTATTTGATTCATGCTAGGCTAAAGAAAAGCCTTGGAAAATGTTGGAGCTAAGCAGTTGTCTGACTTACCACTTTGCTTTTTGTATATTTTACTTGATAAAAATAAATGATAAACGCAACCATGCTTTTTTTATGCACCTGACTTGTGGGCTACCTGAAATTTTGTTATCCTAAACCCGCGACCGGTGACACAGTGATACTGACTGTATGGTCAAGGTGTATCAGATCCAATGCCACATCCAGGATTTGCTGTGGAGAAAAGCTGTCATTTAGTTTAACTTTATTTTTTAACTGTTTATAAAAACATAATCAGGCAGCTAAAAACAATGATAGAGCCAATGCAAAGTAAATCACATACAGGAAAGACAGCAGCATGGCTACATATCACCGTTGGCTCCAAAAAACAGCATATGGTAGTCAGACTATAGGCAAACAATTAATTTTATTACGACACAAATGCCAGAACACTGATGTAGCATGTCCCTCCCCAAGCAGCCAAATGTTTTCGCGCTAACTCTCGCACTTTCTCAAGGCTGAGGTAGTTACAGTCATGTCACACTATTTAAACAATCCAATTAAAGTGACAGTGCAACATTATAAAAGTTTGCATATACATAACTCATATACATATTTCACACCAAACTACCTAAAAAGGCTTTCTAAAAAGCACCAAAATAAGTGTATATGCAAAACATGCTAAAAGTTCCAGAATAAAATTCATTACCAGGCCCAATATTTCATAAAAAGGGTGACAGCTGAAAAAAGTCATTTATACCTGGTTTCAAAAATGACTTAGTCCTATATTGCCAAAAAGATTCTCTTTGTCTAAGCTTTTTGTCCAGATCCCCTCCACGAATCTGTTCTTTCACTTGTTCAAGCATTTGGAAAACAAATGTATGTGTCTTCCCTTTCAATTTCACATGCTGCGCTAAAGCACTTACATCATCTTGGCTAAAAATACTTCTAGCATGTTGGCCAATTCTCATGTTAAACTTTTGCACAGTTTTCCCCACATAAAAACTTTACAACCACCACAGGAGGCAACATAAACAATATTCCTAGCATTACAATTACAGTATCTATCTATCTGATATGTCTGATTGGTTACAGGATGTTTAAAAAATTCCCCTGTCTTAATGTACCTACAAAAAGAACAATTTACACAACGAAAGGTACCATTTGGAAGTACAATTTCTTGAGATTTTTTAGCTTCCCAATAGGTACTATGAACTAAATTGTCTCTAAGATTAGACGCTCTCCTATAAACAAACTGTGGAAAATCAAGTTACATAATCCAGTTTCTTTTCTGTTGTTAAAATGTGCCAATTATCCCTATTAATTTTCTTGATACAATTTGCCTGAGGGCTAAAGATGGTAATAAATGTTAACTTTCTTTGATCTAAACCATTAAAATCAATTAGATGCAAAAAATGATGATGGTAGCAGTATAGGGAGAAAGTTGTAACTGCTCTGAGCCTGGGGGATTATGCTAATTGTGTTAGGGACCTTAAATATCATTTTCAAGCTATGGGGTATAACAGCTCTATTTTGGAACAAGCACTAGAGAAAGTGGATATTAAAAATAGAGAAGATTTGTTATTATCTAGTAAGAGAAAGGGTAATGGTTTAGATCAAAGAAAGTTAAAATGTATTACCACCTTTAGCCCTCAGGCAAATTGTGTCAAGAACATAATTAGGGATAACTGGCACATTTTAACAACAGAGAAGAAATTGGATTATGTAACTAGTGATTTTCCACAGTTTGTTTATAGGAGAGCATCTAATCTTAGAGACACTTTAGTTCATAGTACCTATTGGGAACCTAAAAAATCTCAAGAAATTGTACTTCCAAATGGTACCTTTCGTTGTGTAAATTGTTCTTTTTGTAGGTACATTAAGACAGGGGAATGTTTTAAACATCCTGTAACCAATCAGATATATCAGATAGATGGATACTTAATTGTAATACTAGGAATATTGTTTATGTTGCTTCCTGTGGTGGTTGTAAAAGTTTTTATGTGGGGGAAACTGTGCAGAAGTTTAAAATGAGAATTGACCAACATGCTAGAAGTATTTTTAACCAAGATGATGTAAGTGCTTTAGCACAGCATGTGAAATTGAAAGGGAAGACACATAAATTTGTTTTCCAAATGCTTGAACAAGTAAAAGAACATATTCGTGGAGGGGATCTGGACAAAAAGCTTAGACAAAGAGAATATTTTTGGCAATATAGGACTAAGTCATTTGTGAAACCAGGTCTAAATGACTTTTTTCAGCTGTCACCTTTTTTTATGAAATATTAGGTCTGGTAATGAACTTTATTCTGGAACTTTTAGCATGTTTTGTATATACACTTATTTTGGTGCATTTTAGGAAGCCTTTTTAGGTAGTTTGGTGTGAAATATGTATATGAATTATGTATATGCAAACTTTTGTAATGTTGCACTGTCACTTTAATTGGATTGTTTAAATAGTAAATGACTGTAGCTACCTCAGCCTTGAGAAAACACGAGAGTTAGCGCAAAAATGTTTGGCTGCTTGGGGAGGGACACGCTACATCTGTGTTTTAGGATATGTGGCGCAATAAAATTAATTTTTTGCCTATAGCCTGACTGCCATATGCTGTTTCTTGGCGCCAACGGTGATATGTAGCCTTGCTGTTGTCTTTCCTTTAACTGTGTATGTTTGTTGACTGATCTTTCTCAGGCTGAGTAAAGTTCCCAGAGTGACTTGATTGGCTATTGAAGCACAACTCCCTAGCTATGCTTAGCTGTCTAACCTGTTATGCCATAGAGTGACTGGTGGATGAAATCATTACAGATGGAGTTTGTGAATGCGTACATGACGGCTGTGTTTGTAATGTTGCATGCAACCAGCTTTGCACTTGGGAATTGCAGCCTACCATTTGCAGCCTTGGTGGAGATAGATTGATGGTGCTGTTGTGTGTGACCACTTCTGACAATTCTGCTTAGGAATGTACCAGCCGGAGAACTTCAGCTGGAACAAGGAACATGCAGGTGATTTTTTTGTGAGGAGATGGGAATTGCACTTGTTAGGATCAAGTATGCAGTTTAAAACTGTCGTGAAACTGTTTAAGTTTATGAGATATAAAAAGTACAGTGTAAAAACTCTATGTGTAATTCAGTCAGGAGAAACTATGACTAAAGCACTGTTATAAATTTTTTTTTTTTTTGCTGGCTGTGTGACACCAAATGATGGGGAATTGCTGTGGCACTCTGGAAATCCGGATTCACGCCCGCACTCAGGAAGTCCGGAGCAGAGTCTGGTGGGGAGGGGGCAGAGCATTTGATGGATGCTTTTCTCCGGGGGGAAGGGGGGAGACTTGCAGTGCCATGCTCTAGCAGCTTCTAGTAGAGGTGCTTGTAACAGCGTGGGTGACCACACGCCATCAGGTACCCGCCCCAGGGCAGCTGTATGTGCATGCAGCCAGTAGGGAGGAGCATAGGCAGGACAAGAAGAAGAAGGAAAACAGCAGCACTGGTACTCCAGATGACAGCTTCTCTGCCCCCTCCCCATGTCTGGACCCTCACTGACGCACTCAACGGGCACACCCCCTTTGGGCTGCACAGCAACGCTCCTTCATTAGGCCATGGCACCGCCCCTGGTGGGGACAGGCTGGTCAACAGAGAGGGATAGTAAAGAGCTCTCAGTTAATGTTCCACAACGACAGCTGGTGAGGCCTCTGGCAGGGACAAACCAGCCCCTGGTGACCAGAGTTCTGAAATGGATGTGTGCCCCAATGGAGTGTCAGTGGAAGATGAGTCTGGCGGGTACAAGAGGTGGCAATAGGGGCCCAAAAGAGAGGGTGCCAGTGGGCACAGAGGGAGCAAAAAAAAAAAATATGTATTTTTTTAATTTTCTGTGGAGAAACTGAGGCTGAGTGGCATGGCTAACAACAGTGTGTGAGACCAGGATCTTGAAGGTACAGTCGCAATGTAGGTGGCGAGTGAGTGAGCTGGAGCATTCTAAAAAATAGAATGATGCAGCTTGCACTGCAACCTTCAATCAATGAGGACCTACTATGAAAATGGTTCACTGACAGGAGACCTAGAGTGAGAATATCAGGATAGGTCCAAGCTTAGCAAAAAACTAACATTGGTATTTGGATACTCTTGTACGCACATGTATGGTATAAATATATATATATATATATATATATAATATATATTTATTATAGAATAAATGATGGGTAATTGGGTGTACAAGGAAATAAACCGATCATAAGGCCACAAGCCCGAAGAGTGAGTAGCTTTATGGTCTAGTTAGCCCCCTTGATCGGTTTATTTCCAGTTATACAATTGCGAGGAAATGTCCTGTATTCTGATTGGTCAATGTATGCCTGGAACAATGATGTTATACGAACTTACGAAATTTGCCAGCAGATAAAGGCCTAGAGGTCTATCAAGTCTGCTCGAATGTGCAGCTAGCACTCCTTATTCTGCAGCTGCCCCTCCCTTCCCCTTCACTAACCCTCCCCCTTGTCCTGTCCCATCCTCGTTTGAAGCAGTCCACTATTATACTGCATACCACTTCAGCAGGTAACACATTCCACCCAGCCACCACCCTCTCTGTAAAAAAGTGTCTCCTCATCTCCCTCCTGAATCTTCCTCGCTCCAGTCTCATATCATGGCCCTGGTGGCCCTCCTCCCCTTACTTTGAACAGCCCTCTGTACCCGTCTTGTTTATTCCTTTCATGTATTTAAAGGTTTCAGTCATGTCACCCCTGTCTCTCCTCTCCTCCAGTGAGTACATGTTCAATTCCTTCAACCTCCTCTCGTATGATAAGTCCCCAGCCCCTTGATCATCTTTGTCACTCTGCTGCACCTCCAGTAACTTAATGTCCCTCTTCAGATACGGACGCCAGTACTGCACGCAGTACTCCAGGTGTGGTCTAACTAATGACCTATACAGTGGCAGAATCACCTCCTCCCTCCTCGAGGATATGCCCTTGCAATACAACCCAGCATTTTGTTGGCCTTTGCAGCTGCCTTCCCACATCGTGCTGAGTTGTTCATTGACCCTGTAATGAGCACACCCAGATCCTTCTCCTCCTCTGTCTGGGCTAGCTGCACTCCCCTAGCTGGTAACTCCTCCTTGGGTTCTTCATCCCAAAATGCAGCACCTTGCACTTTTGGCATTAAGCCCAGTTGCCAGGTGTCTGACCAGGTTTCAAGCTTTGCCAGATCATCCTGCAACCCCTGCCACCCCTAGGTCTTCCACCACTGCGCCTACCTTAGTATCATCAGCAAACAGACTGATCTTGCTCTGATGTCCCATGATATGTCTGCAATGAATATCCCAAACAACACTGGTCCCAGCACTGAGCCCTGTGGAACACCTCGTCACTGCCCTTGGGTGTGAGAGCTCCCACCCACCACCACCTCTGTTGCCTTCCCTGCAGCCAGTTTCTACCCATCTCACCAGCTTTGCACCCGCCCCTGTGCCTACTAACTTCCTTCCCAGCCTTCCATGTGGCACTGAGTCGAATGCCTTACTGAAGTCCAGATACAGGACATCCACTGCATGGCCCCTGTCCAGTTGCCTAGTTACCCAGTCATAGAACTCGACCAGGTTGGTTTGGCAGGATCTGCCACGTATGAAGCCATGCTGTCTGCTGTCCTGTAGTCCTTTGGCCTCTAGGAGGGCCACCAGCCTTTCCTTCAGGATAGTCTCCATTAGCTTACCCACAATGGATGTGAGGCTCACTGGTCTGTAGTTTCCAGGTTCATCCTTGGGGCCACTCTTGTGGAGGGGCACCACATGAGCCATCCTCCAGTCCTGAGGTACACACCCTGAATGTAGTGAGGCATTAAATAGGTCTGCCAAAGGTCCTGCAAGGACCTCTGCCAGCTCCTTCAGTACCCTGGGGTGGATGCCATCTGGGCCTGGCGCCTTGTCCACCCTCAGTGCCTTCAAACCCTCTCGAACTCTACTCTCCATGATTTCCCCATCTGCCACCACTCCCCGCTTCTGCCATTTCTCCCACCTTGGGTATCACCCCTCTTCTCTTTAGTAAATACTGAGCAGAAGTACTCATTTAGTGCTTCCGCCTTATCGCGCCCTGCTTCCACCCAACCCCCCTCCTTCCTAATCCTTACTATGTGGTCCTTACAGCTCCTTTTCTCCCTGATGTACTTAAAGAAGTCCTTCTCCCCCTTCTCAGTGCATTGTGCCAGCCTGAGTTCCGTAGATGCTTTGGCTCCCCTTACTGCCCTTGTCACTTCCTTTGATTCTGTCAAGTACTCCTCCCTGTCCTCCCCCCTCCCTGTTTTCTTGTACTTCCTAAAGGCAGCTCTTTTCCTCCTTACCTTTTCCATGACCTCCTTGCTCAACCAGATCGGTTTCTTAGCCCTAGCCTTCTTGCTCTGGGCTTTGCAGCAGGTTTTGGTTGCCTCCACTATCCCCAGCTTTATGAGCTCCCACCTCTGGTTAGTGTCCATACTAGATTGAATTCTGGCCAGGTACCCTTTACCACTTCCCATCCTCCCAAAGTCGGCCCTTCTGAAGTCCAGCACTATTGTGCCAGATTCCACTCCTTTCTTGCCCATATCCAATGTGAGCCATACTGAGCGGTGGTCACTCCCTGACAGCGGTTTCTCCACTGTAAGTTCTCTCACAAAGTCCCCATTTGCCAGCACAAGGTCAAGGGTATTTCCTAACCTGGTTGGTTCACTGAACATTTGCAGCAGGAAGCTGTCTGGAAGGCATCCAGCAGTACCTGCTCCCTTCTGTTCCTGGTTGTTGGGGTGCTCCAGTCCACTTCTGGCATGTTGAAGTCCCCCACAATCACCACATTACCCTTCTCGCAGGTCCTCCTGATCTGTCCCGCTAGTTCCCTGTCTAACTCTTCCGTCTGAGATGGTGGCCTGTACACCACTCCCATTCTAAGAATCCTATTCTTGGAATCCTGGATTTGCATCCAAAGTGACTCTGTACTACCCTCCTCCTCCCCTTCCTCCCTTACACACTTCAGTCCTTCCTTCACATATAGTGCCAACCCCCCCTTCCCAATCACCCTGTCCCTACGAAATAACCTGTACCCTGGTACAGACAGGTCCCAGTCATTGTATTGGGTGGCCCATGTTTCTGTGATGGCTGCAATGTCCACCTCTCCCTCTGCCATGAGAACCTGTAGCTCTGCAGTTTTCCTCCCAAGGCTCCTAGCATTAAGGGTAACCACCTTCCACCCTTTTCCCCCTCCCATCCTGCCCTCCTTTCCTAGCATCACCAACAGTACTTGCCATTTGTCCTTTGTCACTCTTATGGGGGGTTAGCTCATATGGTTTCCCAACCTGTGGTCTCTGCATAGCTCTTCGTCAACTGCCACCCCCACTTATTTCACAATAATATTACTGTAAGAAGTCCAGGCACACACATCACCGCAGAACACAGTCCAAAATCATCCCACCAATCCACAGGTTACCACCGCTCTGAACGTCTTCACCTATGAACTCCAGTGAGACACAGCTTCACATTGCCATCTCATTATACACATCATGCACCCACTGCCGTCTCATTTCCCCCTTATCATTGTCACATAGAAACAGAGCTCAAAAGCCAACAAAATGCAATGCAAACTATTTTTTTTTTTTTCTCCACTGCAAGTTCTATAAGCGAGTGACTGCTTCCTGAAATGGACAGTGCATGTCTGTCCATTTCCGTCACTAATCGTGCTCACTTGCTACCTTTTACTGTTTTACTGTCAGGATTTTGGGAACAAAAAAAATGAACCCTGACCTGCTTTCCAGCAAGCAAAAGAGTGGAACTTAAAAAGTACTGGACAAGACTGTTCCTTTCAGTTATTGCTCGCGCTTGCAAACAGTAAAGCGTGTCTGCAGGTAAGCAAGAAAAGGGAGAACACTTGTGCCAACAACAGAAACAGATAAATGTTTCCTAACTACAAAAAAAACAATACCTACAGGCAGAAGGCTGGTTAACAGATGGGAGGGGGGGACGATACATGCCAACAACACAGGAACAGAGTTGTAACCAGAGAAGGAGTGGGCAGCCTGTAGTGGCAGCACTGTCTAGTGGTAAAAACAGAAACTGTATACTTTTTTTTTTTAATACATAAACCTACACCTACTAAAATTATAAAAAAAAATATATATATATTTTTGAAAATATTTTTATTGTAACATAAGCGAGCCAGTGTATAGTAGCAATAAGGCACCCCAGGGTTGTGTGTTATTGTGTAATAACGTCTCTTCTCAGGTGTTGAACGCACAAGGCCTGCAGCCTCGTGCTTCAACCACCTGAGGCGTAACGTTATTACACAACAACACACACCCTGTCGTGCCTTCTTGCTTAAATATAGCAGACTAACCCATCTTTTATTTCTTTTATAATATACTTGGATTGTTACTGTTAGTTTTGATCATAGCTGCTTTTACAGGGAAAGGGTATACAGGGGAATAACTGCCAAGATTTGGAACAAATAATTGACTACAGGGTGTGCGGTCATGCTGTAATACACATACGCCTTTGGTGTGTCCTGAGGCACAAGGCAACAGGCTGAGTTCCGTTCAGCCACCCAAGGTGTGTATATCAGAGTATGAACACATGCCCTATAGTCAATTATCTGTCTTATAAAAGGGTCAGTTTTATCGAGGGGGGGTAGTGCCTCTTTTGTACTAAAAGATGTGTTTAGACTAAACATTTATATAGAAAGTATGTTATTTTGGGTGAGTTATGTCTTTTCATTTGTTATCTTACTGATCCTGCCATTAGTTTTGTCCCCGGCTTCATTTTCAGTTTTAGTTTTACTACCATGGTTCAGTGAAGGTCTGTTTTGGCATTGGATTAAAAACAATCCAGTTTAATGATTTATACAGTTCACAATGGTGAGTTTTCCTGGGGGCCTCAACAATGAAACGAACCAGCCTAAAGGGTCCCAACACTGCTACTACCTATTCGAAACTACAGTTCCAGTGAGCTCTATGGAGCAGGTGCTGAGTCAGGGATTTTTTTGCCATTCTTGGCAGTCTCAGCGTTCTCAGTTTTTTTGATGTCAGGGTCACTTTCTTCAGAAGATGTGTCTTTCTGATTACTAGTATTACAGGCTGGCCAGAAACATAGAAACATAGACTTTGACAGCAGATAAGGACCGCTTGGCCCACCTAGTCTGCCCATTTCCTTATCTACAGGATAAGCTGCAGATCCTAGTTAACCAACAGCCTATTTCTTCCTACTCCCCACAAGAATTGCCTTATGTCTGTCCCATGCATTCTTGAATTCTCCCACAGATTTAGACCCTACAACCTCCTCAGGAAGGCTGTTCCATGCATCCACCATCCTTTATGTGAAAAAAATATTTCTTCACATTGCCCCTAAGCCGTCCTCCCTCTATCTTCAAATTGTGTCCCCTTGTTCTTGCACGTCTCTTTTTCTGAAAGATGCTACCCTCTTGAACTTTGTTGATTCCACTGAGGTACTTAAAAGTTTCTATCATGTCCCCCCTCTCCCTCCTTACCTCACGGGTATACATGTTAAGCTCCTTTAGTCTCTCCTCATATGGCTTCTCTTGCAGACCCTGCACCATTCTAGTTGCCCTCTTCTGGACTGCCTCCATCCTGTCTATGTCCTTGTGGACATGGGGTCTCCAGAACTTGATGTAGTACTCCAGAGGAGGTCTTACCAACTGTCTGTACAGAGGGATAACAACTTCTTGTTTTCTGCTGGTGATGCCTCTCCCTATACATCCCAGTATCCCCCCCACCCCAAACCCTCCCTACTGCCTTCTCACATTGCTTGCTAACCTTAAGGTCATCTGATATGATTACCCCCAGGTCCCTTTCCATTTTTGTTGTTGTTACTACCTCCCCCATTGTGTAATCTTCCCCTGGGTTTTTGTTTCCCAAGTGCATTATTTTGCACTTCTTTGCAGTGAATCCAAGCTGCCATACTTCTGACCATTCCTCTAACCTTGCCAAGTCCCTTCTCATCATTTCCACGCCTCCTTGTGTATCAACCCTGTTGCAGATCTTTGTGTCATCTGCAAAGAGGTATACTTTTCCTTCCAGTCCCTCTGCAATGTCACTTATAAAAACATGGCCAGGAACTGTGGAAGCTATGAAAGCTGGCCGAGTCAAAGTAAATATAGCATACTAAGTTGAGGATGATCTGTGTTTTATAGGGATATAACAAAGAAAATTTACCACCCACATGCTGAACCTTTGACCTAAGTTGAATAAACCTGCCCTGGCAGGCTTGTGTCTGAGAGCTGACATCAGGATAAACATGTACCTTGGCATTTCTGAAAGACATTGTGCACTTAGTTCTGGCTTGTTTTATTAGAGGCTCCCAGTCATTTTCGACACTGAATTGTACTAGCACCATTGGTGGTTTTGACAAAGGTGTGTCAGTTACAGAAGCAGATGTATTTAAATTAGCAGAAGCCAGTTTACAGGCTGGAAGTCTGAAAGCTTTAATAAGCAGAGGCATGTTTTCAGGCATATAACCTAGACTTTCCATGAAAACTGTTTGACTGTGTCCCAGGTCAAATTTAGCAAATTCTCCTAAGCAGAAAAGCCAGCAGATGCAAGTTGTGTTTTTGAACAACATTTTCCAAATTTTCAATCTTCCTTGCTTGGGATATATTACCTGTTAAGCATTGCAGCCACAAGGGAAGAGGAAAACTGGACTCTCAGCTGTAGAAGTTAAGTGTTTTTGTAACATGGCCACAGTGCTTTTATTAGTTGTTAAAAGTATTCCATACCATCACAGTGTGCCACCAAAGAATCAAGTTTTTCATCAAATTTGAAGGCATGCCTGGTAGAATTTGTTCATCTCTGCGGAAGAATCAAATTCCTGTGGTAGGGTGTCTTTTGGCTTTATGGCAGAAAAAACAGCATTGCAAACAGACTATCAGGACCAGGGCATATAGCCTCAGCTAACGGGCTAGTTTTCATGGAGCTACCTGAGACCGAATGGGATAGGAAGCGATCCATAGGACCAATATGCTCCCATTTGTCCGAAGTATTAGGATCAGAGGGACGGGTATTAGCCATTTCCTTTTCTCCTTCCTCTCCCTCTCTTGAAGCTTTTTCCTCTCTTTTTTGACAACTTGCTAAGTTCAGACTCTGAAAGCTCCATTTAAAGAACTTCACATAAAGTCTGTTGAGTCTCACTTTGCAAAATTCAAACTTTTATCTGGTGTGTTGAAGAGCAGCCAAACCTGCTGCTGCCTGACAGCGACCATCTTGAATTTAAGATCACTCAAATCTCTGACCCCTTAGCCCACCAGGCCTGATGCCTGTGGTGGCTGTGACACCCATCAGCAGCCCCATGCCTGTAGTGGAGGTCCCCTCCCACTGGTGCCCATGCGAAGGCACCCAAAGGTATCAGTCAAGCAGCACTCCCGCCACCCCGGTACCTTCTGATGCCACACCTCCTTCCCTTCAGTGCTGCCTCTGGGAATACAGGTGAGGGAAAAGATCTCTCTTCATCTTCAAGAGTGGAGGGAGATCACGATGAATAAGTGGGTCCCTGCAAATAGTAATAAAGGAGCATGTGCTGGAGTTGTTGTCTACTCCTCCAGTACATCCTCTGTCTCCTTGTCATTATCCTGCAGTCCACTTGTCCCTTCTGCTAGAGGAGGTTTAGTCGCATATACACAAGTGGGCAATCAATCCCATTCTTCCCCAAGAAAGAAACGAAGGGTCCTATTCAAGATACTTCCTGGTTCTCAAGTGGACAGGAGATTTGCATCTTGTACAGGACCTGAGAGACCTAAACCTGCTCATCAAATAGAAAAAGTTTCAAATGGTGTCTCTTCAGACTCTTGTTCTCCTGCTAAAAGAGGGGGATTGGCCCCTGCCCTGGATATGAAGGATGTATACTTTCATATCAAGAAAATGCTACGGGCAGTACCTTCACTTTATGCTGGAGGCAGCCATTTTCAGTTCCGAGTCTTGCCCTTTGGCTTATCCTCAGTACCGTGGGGTAGTTAGCAAAAATGCTTAGCAGTTGTGTCAGTGGCAGCTGGATGGAAGGGCTTTATGTCTTCCCATATCTGGACGACTGGCTCCTGAAGGCCCTGTAAGGGAAGTGATTTTGTCAACAATGCCCAAAATGAGACAATTGTTTGAGAAACTGAGTGTCACAGTTAATGTACTGAAATCTGTACTCGTTTCCTGTCAGTGCTTCCAATATATATTAGTGTCTTGCTGGACATGGCAGTGGGGCAGTGCCTTCCTGCCTGCAGACAGGGCAGAGGTCCTTGTTGCCCATGCCCAGTTAATACACAGAAGACATTATGTGTTGGCTTGGACAATGTTATGTCTGTTGGGGCTGATGGCTGTGGCCATCACTATGGTTCCCTTTGCATGCCTTCATATGTGCATACTGCATTGTACTCTTCAGGTACAATGGGATCAGCTGACGGACAAGTTGGAATGAATGGTCCTTGTCCCTTCTCCCCTCCACCATGCTCTAGTCTGGTGAATGGACTGCTGGCATATGTTATAGGGCATTCCATTCTTTTTCCTGAATCCCATGCAGTTCCTCACAACAGATGCCACGGGGACCGACTGGGGTGCCCATCTGATCCTTTCAGACCCAATGCTTCTAAACTGATTTGGAGTTCAGTCTCCACATCAGTGTTATGGAGATGGCTGCTGCTTGTTCTCCAAGCTTTTCAAGAGCATCTCGCATCTCAGCCCGGGTCTCTTGCTGATTCATAGAAACCTGGAAGTTGTTGGCAGATAAAGACCTCTTGGCCCACCTACTCTGTCTTATATTCCCTACCTACTGTGTCACTGTAGACCCTAGCTGATCTCCGGTATTTCTCCCCCACCTTGCCTTCTGTGTTCCCCTTGTACCTATCCCATGCATGCTTGAATCCTGTTACTGGTTTAGCATCCACCACCTCTGCTGGGAGGCTGTCCAGGTGTCCACACACCTCTTCATGAAGAAGTATTTCCTCACATCCCTCTGAGCCTCCCTCACCCCCCACCCAGCTTCATAGTGTGACCCCTTGTCCTGGAGCATCTCTTTCTATGGAAAATGCTACTTTCCTGTACCTTATTAATATCTGTGAGGTATTTGAACATTTCTATCCTATCCCCCTTTCCTCCTTTCCTCTAGAGAGTACATATTTAGTTCCTTGAGTCTTTCCTCATAGGGCTTTTGATGCAGGCCCTTCACCATTTTGGTAGCCCTTCTTTGTACCACCTCCACCCTATCTGCAGTATGTCCTTCCAGATGTGGGCCTCCAGAACTGGACATAGTACTCGAGGTGGGGTCTTACCAGTGATCTATAAATGAGTATTACTATCTCCCTCTTTCTGCTGGTGATTCAGACAGACCATGTCAGTGTCATGCACTACATAAAAGAGCAAGGGGGCACTCACTCTTATTCCCTGTGTAGGGAAGCGATGAGAGTGTGGTACTGGGCCATGTCTCACGGCTCTCACCTGTTGACCATTTTTCTCCCAGGCATCCAAAATGTCTTGGCAGACAGGCTAAGCAGGTCTCAGTCCCTTGAGCATGAATAGAAACTGCTGCCTCCATGGTAAACAACCTCTTCATGGACTGGCTCACCGGCGCAGCGGTAGAGCTACCACTTACAGCGCTGACAACCATGGTTCGGGAGCGGACGCCGGAGGGTTGGCCTGGGGAGGAGGCTAGGTCAGGGACTGCTTGCCTCTCCAGGGAGGAGGGAGGGATCCGTACCCAGTGCCTACTGATCTCTAGCGCTGGCTGGAGGGTTGGCAGCCTGGGACCATGCTGTGTGCCCATTGGGGCAGGAAACGGTGAACCTCTGCATGTCGGGGGCGGGAATGCGCCCGACTGTGCATCGAGATCATCGCATATCTGTCCTTGCTCCTGTGAGGGGGGGCACACAAGGCAAAAACACCTTGATGCGAGCCCCAGGACACCCAGGATCCAAGCAAGTGCCGGGACCCAGCCAATACAGGGGGTCCTCCCCCGGCAGCGACCGAGGCCAAAGATACGAACACTAAAAAAAAAAAACTCTTCACAAGGTGGGGTCATCCAGAGTTGGACCTTTTTGCATCTGCATACAATGCAGAACTGCCACGATTTTGCTTGCTTGCTCCAGGGCTTGGAGTTTTTTTGATGAGTAACGTTGTCCCTCTCCTGGAAAAGGATGTTCTTTTATGCCTTTCCTCCAATCCTTCTCATTCAGAGAGTTCTTAAGGTGCTGGCAGAGCATGCCACCCTAATATTGATGGCTCCCTTCTGGCCTTGCCAGATTTGGTTTCCACTTCTGCAGTATCTGGCAGTGGAACACCCTGTTCAGCTCCCCCTTTGTTGGGGTCTGCTGTCATAGACTCAGGGGTCCCTGGTCCATCTGGACCTGTTGTCTCTACTTCTGCATGCCTGGCTCCTGAAAACAGAGCAATTTCCTGTTTTACTTTTTCACTCCAGGTAGCAGATGACTTGCTTACACTAAAATTCCTGTTACGAGACACACCTACTCTGATGTGGAAGAACTTTTCCATATGGTGTGCTTCCCATTCAGTGGAACCATTTACATGTCCGGTCAGTACTGTACTGGACTACCTTCTGTCTCTATCTGATTCTGGTCTCCAATACTCATACTTTAAGGTGCATTTGGCTGCCATTTTTGGCTTTCCATACCCCTATTGATGGGCACTCGCTGGCACAACTAGAGGTGTCCCATACTGATTCATAAACTGGCTTCACCTTGGAACATGAATTTCATTTTTGAGAAATTGACTTTGACCCTGTCTGAGCTTGCTGTAACCTGTGGGATAGGTTTCCTTTCATGGAAAGCACAGTTTTTGGTTACTATGACTTATGCTTGAAGAAGTGTCAGGCTCTGATGCACGAGCCTCCTTATTTGATTTTCCACAATGACAGGGTGCCTTCTTTGTGCACCAGTTTTCATTTTCTAACAATTATGGTCTCTGATTTTACATTGAGTCAGATCAAACACCTTCCTGTGTGTTATCCGGAGCATGCTAACAAGGGTGAGGCATTGAAAAAAACTCTACATTTCTACCTTGATTGCACTAAAAACTGCAGAAAGTCCTCTCATCAATAGTTTTGTGCACCCCTGGGAAAGAGAGCACCTCTGTGACTAAACAGTGCCAGTCCAAATGACTGGCTAACTATATTGTGTTTTTGTAAAAGGAAGTACGGTAAGAAACTTCCTGGTACTGTCTGTGGGCACTCTTCATGTGGTGTGGCCACTTCTATTGCATGCTTTCAGAATGTTTCTGCAGCTGGCATATGTGCTGCTGCCCCATGGAGCACGGTGCTTACTTTCATTAAACGCTACAGTCTCTAGACGTCATCTCTCATAGAAATCATGCTGACTTTGGTCTTGCTGCACTGCAAGGCCTTCTGTCTTGATGCTGTATCAGATTTTGCCATCCTTCCTGGGTGCTTTGTACTGCTTGGGAATCATTCCAAAGATGTGGCCCAAAGGAGGAGATATCCTCAACGAAGATGGAACAGTTACTCACTTTAACAGTAGGTCTTTGAGAGGATCTCCTACACTGGATCACAGCACACCTACCCTCCTTTCCCCTTACAGAGGTATAAGCTGACAGGTTTGTCCACTGCCTTGTCTGAAGTTTCCATGCGTGCCTTGTATATACTATGTTTCCAGTCCCGTGTCTCTCCTTGTGAGCCTGCTATTGTTTGGTCTCCTGGTTCTTCACGATAAGAGACCTTCCAAGCTTATCTTCAGCAGGGAACTGAGGAGTGATGGTGCCGCCCATGATTTCTGAGTGATCTTGACGCTAGTGGCTTAAGTTCCAAAGGTGTGGCCCAATGGAGGAGAGTCTCTTGAAGATCTCCTGTTACGGGGAGTAACTGTTCTTTTTTTTCCCCTATCCTTGGGCAAGCAGATTGGCTCAGAAATGGGCACAAATACATATATTCAACACACTGTAAATCCAAAATGCACAGATTTCTGTATAACTTTTCCACATTAGTAGACCCTAGGAGTGAGATGACTACAGTCATAGGATATAAGACGGCCAGGTTATAGCATTTAAAAATGGCTTTTTTTTTTTAAAGAAACCCCAACACAACCCTAATATAGGCATTACTGTGCCTGTTATATATAATAGTGGTGTAATAACGCCACTATAGTTAGGGTTGAGTAGGTTGTTTAATGTTAAACCCCTAACTTTGCAGGTTAATAGAGTCACCCCGTTCAACAGATTTGCAATAAATTTTGCCTGCATGGTCCCCGGGGGCAAGATCTCATGATTTGCCAAGTTTCATTCTGGTCAGATGTGCAGATTCCGAGATCTGGATAGTGACAAAATTGGAGGGTTTTGCTGTTTTGTTTTTTTTGTTTTTGGTTTTTATTTGTCATCGCCTAGCGCCCATGCAGTTTGGAATTTTGGTCTGTAATTTTCAGGATGGAAAGGTCTTGGTCCAGAATGGAGCCATTTGTTGATTTGGTGAAAAAATATTAACAGGTTCCAGAATTATAAAGACTTGAAATTCCGGTTCTGAGCATGCTCAATATGCTATTTTGCACAGGTATTTCATATGAAACAAGAATTTGGCCATACAAAATGGGATTCTCTTTCATGAGGAGGGAAATCCTGCTTCATGAGGAGAACAAATCTTGTTTCGTAGCTATCTTGTTTCCATTATTTAAAAAAAAAAATGTTTTTTGAAAACTCATAAAAATTGTATCCTGCAGAGACACCAAGACATGTATCTTGCTAAACAGGACCCCATTACCTGGATTCTGCAGTTACTTTTTGGAAAAAGGACAGACCCAGAAATGTGTTTTAAAATATTTTATTATAGTGAGAAATAAATAATGTGACATACTGGGAACTGAACCCAAACCCCCAGAATACCGTCCTGGTGCTCTAACCACTGAGCCTATAGGCTCACCTAGTTGGCCTGACTCATCCCGGATACACTTCCTTTCTTGCGTATTTCAAATCCTGCAACTAGGAACAATTGATGTGACACATGTTTTTGGTGCAGTATTAGCCATTGCTAAGCAATTTAGATCACAAATTATAGTGAGAAAGGAATTTTGTCACTACAATTTGTGATGTAAATTGCTTAGCAGTGGCTGATACTGCACCAAAAACATCTAGTTATCATGTTAAAACATTTTAAAAAATATTTTTTCATGAAACGATTTTCTTGTTGTATATGGCCTCACGGAACAGGAATAGGGTCATATGTAAGAAGTAAAGGGTCCTATGAAACAAGAATTTGGACTTAGTTTTTTTACATCCTTGTTTCGTATGAAGCAATCCTCTTTGTTGAGAAGGACACAGTCTCACAAAATAGGACTGGTTCATACGAAAGAAGAATTTGGACTAAGGTTTTTTTGGGCTTTTTTTTTTTGCACATTTGAACTTTAACAAGCCATAACTCTATCAATATTTGGAGTTAAGGGCAATCTATATATCAAAAGAACCGTCTGAATGAGTGCTACAACACTAACACATATTACCCTCTAGGAGCCATATAAAAAACATAAAAATATAATAATTTAAATTCCCATAGGATAACATGGCAGTCTTAGCAAGGTGCAACTCCGTCAATCTTTGGAGTTAAGGGACAGTCTACTATATATCAAAAGAAAGGTCTCAATGAGTACTACAAGAATTAAGCCCCTAACAAATACCAACTGAAAACAGACATGAAAACATTAAAATTAAAAAATGAAAATTCTCATAGAATATATTGCAGCTTTAACGACCCATAAGTCTGTCCCCACAAAAGAAATGACAACAAAGCATATAAATTGCTTTTCTGGAGGAACAGAAGCACAGGGCCCAGAGGACCCTGCACTTCCACACCCAGATACACATGTGTATCAGTGGAGGCACAGAAGCGTAGGGCCCTGTGGTTCTGTAATCACATGGCTATGTTCATGAGTCCCTGAGGACACAATTCTATACTGTCTCTCAAAAGTAGGAAATTCTTTCTTTTGCAATGTAGTTAGGGGCTGCACCAGTTAGGGGTCAGATTAAAGCGACAAAAGCAGGGAAATGTGGCGTTAAGGTTTCCAACCCTGACTCCTCACCCCCCAGGCAGCAAAAGGAAATATAAATATGGTTTCTGCTGTCCTGACTGTTGCCAAATGAGGGGTGGTGTCTTCCTTGGGGTTCACAAACCTATTGCTCACCTAATGCTCACCCCATTGCATCACCACATAAGATCAGATGTGATCTGTTTTCTTCAGCCAGGGCCTACAGGTTGTTGGCAACATGTGGGGAGACAGTTCTGTATGTTTAAAGACTATATTACAGTGGAGTGAGCAGCAAGGTTGAGAACCCCAAGAAAGATACCACCCCTGATTCGTCAAAACTTAGGACAGCAAAAACCATAATGTTTTTTTGCTTTTGCTGCTTGGGTGGTAGGAGTGGGGAGTTAGGGTTAGAAACCCTAATGCCACACTTCCCTACTTTTGTTGCTTTAATCTGAACCCTAACTGGTGCATTAACTTGTTTATTTTGCAAAGACTTTATAAAATGGGTGAGAAAAATCAGTAGAAATGCTGTCTCCTGATTGTATGATAAACACCACATGACCATACATTATCCCACAATGACCATACACTCACACTTCTTTCTGTTTTTCACCCCCCACAAATCAAGTTTGGCCATTTTATAAGACATGTAATACACTACAGGGCTTGTGGTCATGCTCGGATATATGCACACCTTGGGTGGTTGAATGCAGTCTCATGCCTCACAACACACACCAAGCCATGCACATATCAGAGCATGACCGCACACCATATAGTGGTTATCTTTTACATTTATAAGCAAAGGAAAGGTACGGTTTAATTTTAAGATAACAAAGAATCACAGCACAAAATCACTGAGGCAGGGGTTATCCAGAAAGGGCATTAGCAACAAAGTCAGGATTCAAAGAAATACAAAATCACACATAACCCCATAATACAAAGTACCATTAGATGTATATGCATATCACCTTAATAATTTGTTCTGGTTCTGCCAGGGGTGACGTACAGATGAGGCACACTGATGAGCCCTGAGTAGGACGAAGCACATATCTGTGTCTTCTATGAGAGGCACGTTGATACCATGCATTTCTGCTTAAAGCAAAGCCCACCTAAACTTAATGATTTGCATATAAATTCCACAATGATTTGCATTATAAGGGTATGTGTGATTCTGTATTCCTTATTTTTAAGATGTCAATGCATACCCAAATGGAGAAACAACACATTCACTTGGTACACTTATTAAGTATTTATTGAATAAACATTCAAATAATGCTGACATATATACTGGAAGCATAGAATATATTGGCAGGGAAAAATGGTAGGTCCATGCAGTCTACCCTGTTTTTCTTGCCTAACACTTACAAGATAGTCCACAACCAGAGCTAGGTTTTGTGGGTTTTCCACCACTTCTTCAAGATCTGTATATATATCTAAATAAAATAATATAGTAAGTAAGTAAAATTTATTTATCCAGAGCCCAATCCCGGAGGCTCTGGGCACTTTACACAAAGATGCAACATCAAGATATAGCATTTCAGTATACACAATTTAAAACAGAGTTGGCGATATTCAAACTTAAAGGGTTAAAACTCTAAAACCCTTATAGATAAAATACTAAACTCAGAGGTTAAAAGCTTGCTTAAATAAGTGGGACTTAAGTGCTTGCTTGAATCTATTCACACAGAGGGGGCTTCCCTTAATGCACGAGGTAGTGCGTTCCATAGGAATGGCGCGGCGACTTCAAAAGCACAGTCACCAGATGTTTTAAGCTGAGCCCTAGGAACAACAAGGAAGTTCTCTGTGGATGAGCGGAGTAATCGTACTGAGCAGGCTGGTGTCAGAAGGTCAGACAGGTAACCAGGACCCAGTCCATATAGGGCCTTATAGGTGAGTAAACCCACCTTGAAGGCAATTCTCCACCTGACTGGCAGCCAGTGCAGTTTGCACAGAACAAGAGTTATGTGACTGGACCTCAGAAGGCCTGTTAACAATCTGGCCACAGCATTCTGCACCAGCTGCAATCGGCAGAGGTTGCCCCCTCTGACCCCGAAGTATAGAGCGTTATAGTAATTGAGTCTGGAGGTCACAAAAGCATGTACCAGTGTGGACGGGTCACCAGGCAGTATTAAGGGCTTGATCCAGGCAACATTCCGCAGATAGTAACAGCTATTCCAGATGACGGCAGACACCTGGGCCTCCAGCGTCAGTCCGTCATCGAGTATGACGCCCAGATTTCACACCTTATTGGACACCACCAATGAGGTGGTACCTAGGAAGAATCCTGCCCCTGCCCTGGTGGCGACCATATCCCGCTGACGACCTGGCTCAATCACTAGCACGTCCATCTTAACTGGGTTGAGCCTCAGCCGGTTAGAGTTCATCCAGTTCTGGATCTCGGATAAACATTTATTTAGCACATCGACAGTGTCAGATGTTCCAAATGCAAAGGACATATACAGTTTAGTATCATCTCCATAGCAGTGAAAACTCAAACCATAATGCCTAATGATATTACCCGCGGGGTAGCATGTACACCACAGACAACTTGGGCAACAAGATTGACCCCAGAGGAACTCCACAGGACAGAGGCTTTGAGCAGGATAAGCAGTTTTCCAACATTACCTGTTGCCTCCTACATGTCAGAAAGGACTCAAACCAGCTGATGACTTTGCTGGTGAGTCCACAGAGCCCTCACGCTTTGAAGATCTGGCTCGTGGTCTCCATGAAGACCTCAAAGTGTGAGCCGTCAGGCACTAGGACCACATGGAAGACTTTAGCTAGCAGTGTCTGGCAGGGGACTGCCCACTCGGCGTCACATGACGGATGTCTCTGTGTCACTATATAGTGGGCAGTCTCCACGCCTGCCCTCCAGTTCTTTCCCGCCATCGACCTGCACATGTCGGACCTTGTGTAGAATGCTGCATCAGTCGACCGCCATTTTTGGATGAGTATTTCATCGCTTTTACTTCTTTCTGTAAAATCTTTGAAACGTATTACTTTTTTTGTGCATGTCTTCTCCGACGCCTTGTGAATTACATAAGAACAAGTGTGATTCCTGCAGCACTTAGCTCCCTCACAAGGACAGCCATTCCCTCTTCCTCTTCTGCCTGGGACCAGAGCACAAGACTGAGGACTGTGAGGCCTGCCAGAATTTCAACCAGGCCACAAGGAAACTGCCAACAGGCCCTGGAAGCCCACGTTCTTAAACTAAGGATGGTTTCCATGGTGAAAGAGCTTCAGAAGCTGCGGGGATCATCCTCCTCTCCAGGGGCTTCTTTGGACTCCCAGAAGAAGGAGAAGGAGAAGGATGACAAGAAGAAGCACCGGGACCGTGATCGGTCTCCTTCCCACCTGCGGCCTCCTTCGGTGGCCACTGGCGACGAGCAGCCTCCCGCTTGCACGGGTACTACTCCTCCGACCAAGCCTCCCCTCCTTGTGGGGAGCAGCCCTTGGTTCCCCTGCCTGAGCTTCTTATTTATATTATATTGTATTGCATTATGTTATATTATACTATATTATAATATATTATATTATATTATATTGTATTACAGAGCCTGTGCTGTGCCTGCTCATTCTCTACTGTATTACCCACCAAAAGTTAACTGATCCTATTTTGACATTTTTCTCAGTTGTACTGGACGTGTAGCACTTTCTCTGTTTTTCCATTTACACAGTTATAATGTAGTACAGTCTAGTGAACCACTGACTGGAATGCTGAATGGAGACCCAATGCATGCTACTAAGGGTTCCGGCCCACCTAGCCACAGACCGACCATAAGGTGACCACCAGACCACAGTTAGCCAGTATAAAGCTGGTGTTCAGCTAACACCTGAATCTATACATCCACATGATGGGTCAATGAAATGTCCACTTTATAAAGGTATATTACTATAAAAAGACTCCCCATGTTTTGATAGTGCTTTAAAAAAAACTTTATGAAGTGGAGGTATAGGATGGAAACGGCATGGGGATAGGGCCAAGAACTAAGGAGGTGGTGGGGGTTGGGGGCAGTATAAGAGTGAGGGGGTTGGACAGAAAAAGACGGTGGGTTTTTAAGTAGTAAAACCAATGAACCCCCCAAGTAGAACTTAAAGAAATAATGTTAAGAAGCCAGTCCAATGAACAAAACGTATTATTCAGACAAAATGCTGTTAGGATGTGGTTATTACTTCATATTTACATCATTCCTATCTCGGGTATCTCCTCATTTAATCTGTATTTGGGATCTAAAGTCCCAAATCTGTCTATGCAATATGCTTTGTGTAGTTAACATTTTCTTTTTACATCCCCACCCCAAAGGGCAGGTGACTTTTTCCAGTCTACAGATCTTAGTGTTGAAACATAATGATGGTAATTTTTAAAATGCCCTGCCACAGCAAATGAGTCATCCCCTCTTCTAATATCACTTTTGTGCTCATTGAGCCTAACCCTTAATGGTCTCATGGTCTTTCCAATATAAGCCAAATCACAAGGGCATTTAAGATGCACAGCTTGCTATTCCCTTATTTGAATTTTCTCTCCTCTGCAGTGGTTATACACTGATTTTGTTCTACTTGTGTAGTGGCAGTTTTGGCAATTGCCATATGGGTAATTCCCCAGTATTGGCGGTCTTCCTTGGAATATCTCATATTTCTTTTCTGTTGGTTTCTGGAACGAGTGGCATAGTCTGTCACTCATGTATTGACCTTTTCTCTAAATGTCACACTCACCTATTCATGGGCTCACAGGATATGCCAGTGCTTCATCATAATTGATTTGATCTGTTCAGATTCATCTGAAAAATCTATAGGCAAAGTTGTCCTTTCTTGAGTTGTCTGTTTTCTGTTGTTGTTAAGCAGCTCCAGTCTCTGGTGCATATCACATTTTTCTCTGGCTTGTCTCAATATTCTTGGGTTATAACCTCTTGCTTTAAAGCTTTCCTCCAACTCATTTGCAGCTTCCACATACCCAGTGTCCTTTGTACAATTCCTTTTTATTCTTATTGCCCTGGGCGATCACTCAACTCGACTGACGAGGGGTTGCTAGAGATTCCAACGGTTTGTTTAAGATCTTCCAGGGCCCAGGCATTTGTACACTCAACCCCTGCCCTTTGGAAATCTCTACCCTGTCAGTTACGTGAGTGCCCAACAGTGGAGGGATTTAAACAGGCCCTTGAAACTGTTTTATGGACCCGAGTGTTTGGGGAATAATTAGAACATTGCTGACCGTCTACTGCTATTTTATCTTATACTATGTATAATATATGTAATTTTAGGCTGTAGTTGTTTTATTGTTTGTGCAGTGCCTTGGCATTTGAAAGGTGCCATATAAATAAAATTGAATTGACCATCTGGCTATAAGGATATTTTATTTTTGGTAACTCTTTTGTGGAACTTTTTAGCATGAAGCAGTACATTTCTGGCAGTGTCCTTCCAGAATAATTTAGTGTTTAGCTGGGACCCCTGATACAAATGTCCAGGAAATTAATGGTCTGAGTGTTGTTAACTGAGAACAAACTTAAGGTACTCTGTACAGCTATTGATCTATAGTCGAAAAATTGCGTAAGTTCTGCCTCGGTTCCCATCAAGATACACAGTATATCGTCTATAAATCTTTTCCATAGCAATATTTTATCTAGCCATACATCGTTGTTCTCATCAAAGACATATTTTTAAGATTCCTTGTTGTAGGGGCAAGCAACCAAACTCTACCGCAATCCGGAGAATAAAACACATCCAAAAAACGTTCTGTGCCAATTGTTTTATTTGTGCCTACTGAAATACACTTAAAATGCAGTTGGACCTCTTTGTATGAGCTCAGGATGTCATACAGAAAAACAGAATACATTTTGTTGACATTAATCAAATAATCTATCAATAAAGCAAATAAGTGATAAGTTATCTAAAACCATAGGCATCATCAAAAATAAACTTTTTTTTTTTTCTATTTAGTATGCTTTTTTGTCCAGCGGTGCGCCAAGCTCAGCCCTGGTCACAGCCCCCACCGCCTCCTGCTCCCACATGAACCGCTTACTCCCCCATGCCCCTGGCTTACCCTCCAGGGCAGGGTTGCGGCACTTGCTGGTGTCGCGAACGTCGGGTCGCATATTGGGGGAGACAGCCTGGGAGCACATCAGAAGCAGCAAGGAGGGCATCATAGAGGTGCTTGGCTGGGGATTTTCTGTCCCAAGAGGAAATTTTTCCTCGGGCGGGACGGTAATGACGCCCAGCGCCCGCCCGCCCCTCCCGGACGCCCAGACGCCGGGTTATGGCGAACCCCGGCCCCGCCTAGGGTCCGTGAGTGCACCAGATGTTCATCCCCCAGAGAAGGAGAGCAGTGCAGAGGACGCCCATCCACTCCCCTGGCCAGCTCCTCTGGTGACCCAGGTCCGTTCCCGGACCCAGGTCATCGGCTTCACAAGCGGAAATCCAACCGCTGCATCGACGGGCCGGCCAATAAACTGTTTTTTAATGCACCCATAAAGGCCTCTGCTGTGTGGGCAGTGTGAACGTTGAGAGGCAAGGAATTCCAGAGAAACGGTGTAGCCACCCTAAACATCCTGTCTCCCAACAGCATAAGCCTAGACTGGGGGACTGCTAATAGGCCCGCATCGGTGCAGTGTAGAAGGCAGGTTGATTGCAAAAAAGACTGTTAGTTTCTATTTCAGGGTTCTGTAACCGTAATGCCCATCTCTTCCCCTAGCCTCATGACCCAATGTCAAACTACAGATATAGGGCCATGTCCCACTTGTCTGCTGCTTAAAGTACATGTCTGGATCCATGCCCGTGCAAGTCTGCTGCTCCACATATAGCCCACAAGATCAGTGATAACTTTCTTTGTGCAAATCACAAGCTCAGTCATAGTTTTCTACACACAACGCAAGAGATGATGCATAACTTTCTTACTATTTTGTTCATGTATCATATTTGTAGTACTGAATGCATGCAACTATTTATCATGTTTGACCATTTTTTACGTTTCTCACTTTTAAACATTTTGTTCATGTAGGACTAAGAACATTTTTTGCAACAATTTCTGTGTTTAATTCGTGATGGACTTGGAAAAATTTTCACAACAATTTTTCCTATTTGGTTGTGTTAACTAGTGTGCTGTAATATATGGAGATGGCCTAATAATACCATCTCATCCCATACAAAAATTTTCTTGTAATAGCACAGTACTGAAAGTGATAATACCATCATTCCAAACTGATAATGCTATCGTTCAGAGCTGATAATACTATCGTTGAGGCTGAAACTGTAGTATCATCACTACAATCACAGAGCGCATGTCCAGATCTTCCTGCCAGCAAACCCAGTTGCCATGGTCACACGCCCCTTCCTGTACAACTGCATTGACGGGGTATCTCCATTACAAGGCTTTTTAGTAGGCGGGCATAACAGCATGAAAACATGGTGTTCTTTTTCCTCTGCTTAGCGAGAGGAATCTGTTCAATTTGTACTTTCATTTTTTGAACAAATAATGACTATGTCACTCATCCTCGTTTCCCGAGCGACAAAAAGCTGAAAGGTAGGACTGCCTACTAAATTAAGGAAACCAAATTTTTTGAAACGGCGATGGGACACTCGTTAGTGCTGTGGGCAGTTCGGAGATATGCGTGCTGAGTCACGTGGCAGACTTAACCCGTTTAACAAAAAGCACATCAGAAAAAGAAATCTCCACAATGGGGTCCATATATTACAAAAAATAACAAATAAAGGACTATGTATTATAAGGCAGTCAGACCATCTCGAGGTTTTGGGGACTTGAGGAACCTCTCTCGATGGTCTTACTGCCTTATAATACATAATCCTCTATCTATTATTCTATTTGTTATTCTCTTGCACTCCGTTCATTAAAGTACATCTTGATGATTTTTTACAGTGAATCAGTTCTGGTGCTGGTGGGATTGCTTGTATGGGCGTGTGTGGGGAATGGGGTGGGATTATTTGGTACAGCCTGCTACCCTATTCACTGTTAAAATCAAACAGGATGCCAGTAACAATGAACAGCTGATTGAATACATCATTCCAGCATATTGTAATGCAAGTGGTTTGACTTTTAGGCTGTTTAATGCCAAACTGCAAATAAATGCCTGAGCAAGTTTTGCAGGTTCGATCCCCACCTCTCCAGTACCCCTCACCCAACCTGCAATAAAGAGCCAGTCTAATGCAATCAGACAGGCATACATAATGGAATAAGAAAACAATTTAAATCATTTTGATACATATCACAGCAGTCAGCTGTAACACTCATCCTAGCCCTTCACCCCCCAACCTTGCACTTCATCTCACTGTGCCTCTACTACATCACCTATCAGACTGATGTGTATATTCATAGTGATTGGACCTCTTCTAAAAGAGGGTTACAGTATCTTATAAGTGTTCTTCAATGGAAAGTGAGTAAATGGCCTTTCTGGAGTTTTGCAGTGAAAACACATCAGGCACTTTTTCATGATATCAGTATATTAAATACTAGAATGAAAAAGTACAGATTTCGTCTTTGCCGTATTGGTCCTTGTAAGAACATATCCAGAAACAAATGATTTAATACCTTTTATTGGAGCAACATAGATGTAACAAAAATATCAAAGTGTTTTAGCTTTTGGACCAACCCAGTCCTTCCTCGGAAGCTTAATGACAGTTATTTAGAAAATCCCATACTTTTAACATCCATACCATGCAGAGAAAAAAAAAACAGAAAAAAATTCCTATTGGTTTAAAATACTTGTTTAAAAAATAACAGAAGAAACATCAGAGAACCTGAATAGTACTAGTTCAGCTTCAGCTGAAAGGGCCTAAAGGTCAGATGTGCTTAGAGCACATAACAACAAGCAGGGAGTACGCTGCACATAAATTCAAATGACTTGGAGATACCTTCAGAGTAAGAGAAGAACATCTCGAGCAGAGAGCTGTATAGTCCAATTATGAGTGTCCCAGTGTGTTTAAGAATGCAGTTCATGAAAAGCAAAACCCACTCAGATTAAAGACATGCTAAAATGTGACATAAATGTAAGTTAAAAACAAGGCCCACAAAATAGAACTACAGAAAGTAAATACACATGGCATACAAAGGGTTGAAAGTAAAGTTTACCTGAAGTGAGCAATAGTTTCACACTATATGGAATGTTAAACTTAGCTGGAAACATTACCCAACTATGCTCTCAAACTGGTTATGCTCCATAAACCTTAAGGCCCTTAGTGTTGTAACAGTAGTTTATTCATGATAATATAAATTGGTAGTATAAGAGCCAAACAAAAAGCTGCTTGTCATAGACCACCAAGAAACTTAAGACCATGCAACCTGATATGTACAGATTTCAATAAATACTCAGTGTATAATAAAACTACTTGATGTACTGAAAATGTCTAAGGAATCTGAGTATGAGATCATAGGAATTAAATCCGCCCCCCCAGGGGAAGACAGCTAGTTGTAAGGAGATATACACACACACACACACACACGTCCTAATGAACTTGATCCCAAACTATGAATATAATGAATGTATGAACACATAATGAATATTATTTTCTTTTTTACTACTTATCTTCCCCGGGGGTGGGGTTAATTCCATTGGATCTTATTCAGATTCCGTAGCCTGTTACTGTACATACAGTAGTTTTATTATATACTGTCACATTTTTGAACTCTGAACATATTGGGGTGCAGGATCTCATTTGCATGGGGGTCCTTGACAGATTAAATTACATTGGACAAATATTGTAGTGATTTGTGGAAATGAAGGTATGTCAGGACTCTTATCTCACATACATAGTGTATATTCACTTCTAACTAGTTGTCTTACCCTGGGGAGGGTGGAAGTTTTATTTCATTGTGATTCTATTCAACATCCTTGGACTGCTACTGCACCTATAGTAGTATGATTATATAGTGTCGCATTTCTGAACTCTGTACATATTAGGATGCATGATCTCTTTTACTTGGAATTTCGTGACAAGTTTAATTCATTTGGGTAACAATTGAAGTGATTGATGTGAATGATGGTGCATTAGGACGGTGTGTGCGTGTATCTCCTCCTTACAACTAGTTATCTTCTCCCCCTGAGGAGAATGTAGTTCCTATGATTTCCTATTCAGATTCCTTAGACATTTTGGTACATCAAGTAGTTTTATTATACACAGACAATTTATTGAAATCTATACCTATCAGGTTGCATGGTCTTAATTTCTTGGTGGTCCTTGACAAGCAGCTTTTTGTTTGGCTCTTATACTGCCAATTTATATTATCATGAATAAACTACTGTTGCAACACTAAGGGCCGTAAGGTTTATGGAGCATAACCAGTTTGAGAGCATAGTTGGGTAACTTAACTTACAATTATGTCACATTTTAGCATGTCTTTAATTTGAGTGGTTTTTGCTTTTCATGAGCAGCATTCTTTAAACACACTGGGACATTCATAATTGAACTATTCGGCTCTCTGCTCGAGATGTTCTTATCTTACTCTGAAGGTATCTCTAAGTCATGTAAGCATTAATCCACGACAAAGGAGGGCTCTATTAGGGAATTAATGCCTGGTTGGGGGGAGTTGGACCGAGTGCCTCCAACCACCAACCAAGCATTAATTCCCTAGTAGAGCCTGACTTTGGAGTGGATTAATGTGTTTGTAACATGGCAAGTGCAAACTGAGTAATGTTAAAGGTTAATGCCATGTGGGAAATAAATGAACAGCAACTGACACTGCTGTTTGAAACAATAGTATCTGCTGTTCAGCCATCTACTTTTCAATACGTTTCTATGTCCAACGGGCACGTGCACGTTCACAACTCAATATCAATTTACATTGTGGCTGCTGTTATTATAAAGATTTTACCATGATTTTTACATACATGTAACGCACACATATGATGAGACAATGTGCTTTGTTTTTTTTGTGACCACACTTCTATCTTCCCTCATTTCCTTTGTTTGAATTTGGAATTTAGTAATGCATTTTGGGGACATAGCGAATATTTGCATATCTTGCATCTTGGTTCTGCATGCCAAGGTATACAAATATTTCTGATGACCCACATTGCATTCTTCCATGACAAGAACTAACGGAGCAGTGAGCGGAGGTAATCACTGACACAGAACACTCACACGACTTTTTGGTAACTCCATGTCCAACACAGACTCCATCAGGTAGGCTCAAAGTACAGATTCCTCGAACAGCAATCAACTGACATTATCACGCACGTAGCTCATAGTCAACTGCGGTTTTGCTGCATTTACTAGGGTCAGGCCCAAGTGCGAGCAACATTTATGCAGTGCGGGCACAACACCAACCGTTATGTAATTGTTTCTCCTGCACGCTCCCATTCTGGCTGCAAACATTAGGACATTCTGAAGCGGGCATTGCTAGGAATTAATCCCTGCTTCAGATTGTACCACGTGTTATGTTTCAGCCAATCTACTTGTTCTGGTTATGTATCAGATTTCTTGCCATGTTACAATTGAATTTATGTGCAGTGTACTCCCTGCTTGTTGTTCTGCTCTAAGCACATCTGACCTTTAGGCCCTTTCAGATGAAGCTGAACTGGTATTATAGCTTCTCTGTTGTTTCTTCTGTTATTTTCTAAATGAGTATTTTAAGCCAATGGGAATTTTTTTCTAGTTTTTTTCTGCATGATCTGGGTGTTAAAAGTATGGGATTTTCTAAATAGCTGTCATTAAGCTTCTGAGGAAGGACTGGGTTGGTCCGAAAACCAAAGCACTTTGTTCTTTTTGTTACCCTTTATTGGACCAACATAGATGTATCAAATCATTTGCTTCTGGATCTGTAGAATAAAAAAGGCAATAATTAAAAAAAAAAAAAAAGTAATAGCGCTACCAATTTTTTTTACTGCAAAACTCCAAAAAGAACATTTTCTCACTTCCCATTGTATGAGTTACTATACTACTAGTGTGCTCACAAGAAGAACACATATAATATACCTTACAAATGGCAGAGACCAATGGAATAATCTGATTGGTTATTTATAGTGCAATATGGGACAATACTGCACTATAACTAACTAATCCCAGTAAAATTGCCTGATCACCGAATCTGATGGCTCAGTGATTCATTTCTAATGCATTCTATTTATAATTTTACAATATTTTGAAGTCACCATTTTTTTGTAGCCCACTAAAGTTTTCAATCCATCACTTTGCCATTGGTTTCTGCCATTTTATTCCACCCCACCCCATCTCTGATGTGGCAAAACCAACACAATCCACTTTTAAAATGTTAATACAACATTTACAACTCCCCAGCAGCCACTATATTCTTGATTATGGCAGACAGTTTCTCTCACGCCGTTCGTGCTGTGCAACATCTCAGTGATCCAGCCATTTGTTTCCCTCGCCCACCACAGACAGCACCGGTATTTTTCTCAGTAACAGTACCACAGGTGGCAGTGTGCTGGTGGTGACATCACCACACAAGCTCCAGAGCAAGACATGGGGCCAGTAATGCACATAAAGTGGAACTCTCGACTAATTTTAACCACTCTCCTTGCCAGTAGATAACTTAATTTCCACTCTTCAACTGTTTGCTCTTCTGTAGACGTTGTATAATTTAAAATAAATAAAGTAGTTACTATATTATAGTTTTCTCAGTTTATCCTCTGCGTGTTACTGTAGTCCAGCATGAGTAATCACCCCACCCGCACGCCACTGCACCTGATGCTCAACCTTTTGGACTGTTAGGTATTTTTTTAATCTTTCATATCTAGCAAAGACAGACAGTCCAGACTACATTTTTTTATATTTTAATCTGGAAGAGAGTGATCAGGCCACGTGCTCTCCCATCACTGTGTGACACTTTGAAGTGATTGCATCATCATCATGTAATAGGATGCTCACTCGGTTCAGGCAGGCATTTTTTTAAATGATTAGAAATGGAATGATAAGTCCACTAAATAAGGGTATAATTATTTAGTATGTGGAATGAGAAATGTAATGGAATGAAAACAGCTGTTTCAAATATTAGTTTTAAACGGAGGTCCATTGTATAAATTTCAGCTTCTCAGTGTGACTGTTGAATCAACATGTCAGCTGGGGGGAGGAAATGTTGAAGAGAATGAGGCAGTACCAATAGGCGGAAGGACTATTTCATGTGAAAAAAATAATATATTCATTTACATTTTTAGTTATTTAAAAAGTGTTTCCAAATAAAAAAAAAATACTTCTAAAAATAAAGGATCATTTTATAAGCGCAATAAAACATTCCAGGGTGTGCATTACGGTGTAATAACCACACTCCTAGGGACAACCAGCAGGCTGCCTTTGGCCTCGTACCTAACTACGCCCCTAGGAGTACAGTTATCACACCTCAGTGCACACCCCGTCGTGGCTTATTGCTTATGTAAACCTCTGTTAGAAGACATCAGGTCACTATGAGTATGCACATCAGTCTAATACGTGGTGTAAAAGAGGCACAGTGAGTTACTGTCAGTGTGATCGTGTGAGGTTGACGGGATGGAGGGGTGGGATAAGTGTAAGAGCAGACTGCTGTCTTCATATGTATCATAATTATTTTAATTTTTTATTCCATTATGTAAGCCTGCCATACCCTGTAATGTCTGATTGCATTAGACTGGCTCTATAGGGTTAGGGAATAAATGTGTGTGGAGGGAGGGAGAGGACAAGGAGGCGAAGGATATGGAAAAAGGTAACTGAGTGACAGGCAGAAATAAAGGAGAGGCAGTGATAATAACAAACCGGCAATTAAATCATTAATAGTAGGTGGTGTGTTTCTAATTTATGTAACTTTTTTAACGTAGAGCAATATAGGATTTAAACAGTTCACAGGACCACATGCAACTCATCCCAAAAAATATTGTTAGACTTTTCTTCTTTTTTAGGTTTTTTGGTGCCAGAAACAAATTAAGATTAAACTGTAGACATTTGTTTAAAATTTGCATATGACTTGCACATTGCACAAAGCATGCCGATATAGTATATATGCATTGTAATATAATAAAAGCTACATTTCTGTGAAAAAACAGGGTTTTATTTAACTCCAAAAATTGATTAGCGTTTTGCTCATAAAAGTGCAAAAACATTGTGCAAATGCATAGCACTTGCCTCACTGTGTTTAACAAACATAACACTTCTAGAAAACCTATATAAATACTTTCTGTACAGTTAGCATTGTTCTAAGAAAAAAACTGGTAATCTGTTATTTAAAACCCTGAAAAATATTTATGAAAAAAAGATCTAATGGCAAATGCAAACAGTGCTAATGTGTGTGCATTTTATTACTGATGGAAACGGCTTGTTCCAGCTACCAGGTGCAGTTTCTTAGCAGCAGCCACTTGAAAATGTTAAAATCCCATATTACTCTATGCTAAAAGAAAAAGTTATAACATATAAATTAGAAACACGCTTCCTACTATTAGTAATTTCATTGCTGGTTTGGCATTACCACTGCCCCTCCTTTATTCCCGCCTCTGTCCCAAATCTGTCCCACTTTGGGAAGGCACTGTACACACAGAATTTAAAGCAGAATTTCTAGAGATTTTATGATGCTAAAGCAAAATTAAACTTTGCAAATAAAGGCACTAGTTCTAGGATAGTGAGTATGTTAAATGATATCTCCTCCAAGGTGTTAGTATAACTGCAGACTGCATTTGAGCTCACAGGAGTCTATCATGAGACAAACACTGAAGGACATCATTAAGATAGCAGTACACTGAAAAGTGAGATTCGTGGGGCGTATGTGCATCTGCATCCAAATTACTTCAGTACTATTGCAGTAGCAACCATTGTGGCTCTGGCCAGAGTTTGTTTATTCTGTGATGGTCTAGGTTGGACACCAGACCCATCGGGTAGTTGGGGGGAGAGGGACACATTTATTTTATTCTCTTATGGGCCAGGTTTGACATGAGACCTGTAAAATAGTTTGGGAGAGGTAGACAAATTTTTTTTATTACCTGACAGGCCGGGTTGAGTTTAGGATTTATCAGGTTGTTGAGAGGAGGGGATAGATTGTTTTTCCCCTGACAGTGCAGATTTGGCCCTGGACCCATCAGGTAGTTTAGTGGAGGAGGTGGGACAAGTTGTTTTTATTCTCTGACAGATCTTGATGGGCACTGAACCTGTGAGAAAATTGGGAGAGAGGGCATTTTTTTTTTTTTTTATTTCCATGATAGGCCGGGTTGGGCACTGGACCCATCAGATAGTTTGCAGGAGGGGAACAGAGTTTGTTTTGTTCCCTGATGGGCCAGGTTGAGCACTGGACCATTCTGCTGTACAGCAGTCTGGGTTGGAATAGTGGTAGAAGCAACAGTGCGGCAGCAGCCCTAAATCTCCCGTGCAGTGTTTGAGCCCCTCACTGTAACCTGAGTAGATGGGCATGGTGTGAGCATTGTTTTATTACCCCACCTAGTCCGTGTTTTACACACCATTTTGCCGCTGCTTCTCCTTATCACTCTTTGGATTAATACATGGGCAAGTTGGATACGGGAGCCATCAGGTGGTTGGGCGGGGCAGATTTTTTAATTCCCTGACAGGCCAGATTGGGCACAGAACTGGTCAGGTTGTTGGGGGAGAAGGACATATATATATTTTTTTTTTTTTTTAATTGTCTGACAAGCTAGGTTGCATTCTGCATCCAACAGGTAGTTTAGGAGAGAGGGTCATATTTGTTTATTATTCTCTGATGGGCTGGATTAGGTATCAGATCAGTCTGGTAGCTGGAGGGGTGGAATGGCCAGATTTTTTTTTTTTATATTCTGATGGGTCAGATTGGGCACTGAATCTCTAAGGTTGTTGGGGGAGGGTGACAGATTTCCTTTATTCCCTTTTGGATTGGGCACAGAACCTGTCAGGTAGTTGGGCACTGGATCCATCAGGTTGTTGGGGGCGAGGGGGACATATTTTATTCCCTTACAGGCAGGGTTCTATACATCCGGTAGATTGGCTGGGTTGGGTATCTGACCAGTCAGGTAGTTGGGGAGAGGGGGAGATTTTTATTTTTTTTTACACCCTGATGGGTCAAATTGGGCATTAGATCTGTCTGATTATTGAGGAAAGGGGACAGATTTGTATTGTTCCCTGATGGATTGGGTTGGGCACTGGACCCATCAGGTAGCTGCAGGAGGGGGTGGATTTATTTTTACTCCCTGACTGGCTGAGCTGCTCATCACACTCATCAGGTAGTTGGGAGAGGGGGGCAGATCTTATTTTATTCCTTGTCAGGCCAGGTTGGGCACCAAAAATTCTATTCTAGTCTGCATTCCCTGCGTTGACAATATGGAACTCCTGTGCCTTGTAAAATACTTTGGGATACAGTGTGTATAAAATCATGTTGGCAAAGTGTTGTTTTGTAACTTGCCTCACAGTGACCCCTCTTGCTCCAGTAACTGCTCTCCCGCACCCCCTTGTTTTCCCAGTCCCTGGCCAGGCTACTCTAGTGGACTGGAAACTTAGCTGTTTTTTCATTATACAGAGAGGTTGAGAGAGAGATATTTCCTAGTTCCTACAGGTATCAAATGGTGCCATAGCTATGCTATTCTATGTCATTTTGCATTGCAGTAATTTAGTAACCTGAAAACTCAGCATTATAGGCAGCTTCTTTTTTTAATTTTAGAAAAAAATGAATGCTTAACTTTCCATTCACAAAGTTGCGTTAACAGAGAATAATTGTACTTCCTCTCTGTGCTCATTCACTGTCATCCTTGCCACAGTGTGTGTGTGTGTGTGTGTGAGTGGGGGGCTGGCAGCTAGGCTAAACAACCTAAGGACTTCTTCAGTGATATCATCTAGGTGGGCTGCATGTTTATGAGGGAGCTGTTGTAGGTAACCATATAGTATAGAAAACACTTCTCTTAGCAGAGGGCTTTTTGTCTCTGCATCTGTAGTTCCACAGAAACAAAAGGCCCAGAGGGCCTTGCACTTTTCAGCCAGATGGACTTATGGTACTGCCTATCTGCAACTGTAGCTATGTGGAAGCACAGGGCCCAGAAGGCCCTTCACTTCCACAGCCCCAGAGACGATCCCACAGATTCTTTGAATCTGAAGCCCTTGGAAATGCAGGTCCCAGAGGGCTTTGCATTTTCACAGCCAGACATACTCTCTTCTTGGCACAGGGTGCAGAAGGCCCTGTGAATCTGCTTGAATGAGGATGCAGTTCTGCTGTCTCAAAAAAAAAAAGGAAATTCATTGCAAAAAAACAGTTATTTCAGACATTAGGTTGAGGAACACAAAGTGGACAAAGTCAAGAAATGAAAAACGTTAGGGTTTGTAGTCTCAGGAGTGTTGGCGAATCAGTGGTGTGGTGTTCCTTGAGGTTGTCAACCCTAATGCCCACCCACCCCTATGCTAAAAGAACATGATCTCTTACTTTATGCAGGGCCCTGCGTGAAGAAAGTTATGACAGATTCTATTGGCCACATTTAGCAAGACATATTGTACTCTTTACCTCTACAGGGTATATGCCTAAGAGGCACTGCACTGCACTGGAGCTGTACTTTGTGCTTCGGGCAGGAGGCTATGAGCTGGGGGAGGGGGTGAGCATTGGGGTTGACAATCCCAAGGAACACCACACCACTGATTCACCAAGACTCCCCAGACTCCAGATCCTAATCATTTTTCATTGACTGATTTTGTCCGCTTTACATTCTTCTACCCTAATGTCTACAATAGCGAGAGAGAGAGGGATATCTAGATCTAGATAGATATATATATATATACAGATAGTTATACATTTCATGACTTTAGGCAAATCAGTTGTGTGGTGTTCCATGGAGTTGGTAAACCAAAGCCAAGCTACTGGTCTGGGGACATGCCCTATTGATCTGCTACTTCAAGCTGCAGGTCCAGAGCTGTGCCTCACAACTCTGCTGCTTCACCGAAGACCCACAGAAACCTTTCAGGTCCTGTGCAAAGCAGAAGATCATTCATAACTTTCTTCGCACAGGGCCCTGTGGGGAACAAATCATTATTCATAACTGTCTTTGGGCCCTAATCAATGCAGGTGATCAGTCTACAGCCCCAGATCTGTAGTTTGTCCTTGGGTCACTAGGCTGGGGGCTAGATTAGTTACTTGGCATTAGGATACAAAATCTTGAGGAACGTCACACCAGACATTTACCAAGACTCATGAGACTTTGAACCCTAGTTTTTCTTTTCCTTGCTTTGTTCGCTTTGCATTTTTCAACTCTAATAGATGAATTGACATAGTGTTTTGTGGTTAATTTATTTACTTTTCAAGAAAATAGAGGCATAACTTGCTTTGTGCAGGGTCCAAGCTGGAGCTGAGTCATCACTTGGTCGCACAAGTCCCTTTGGGCCTTGCCCAGAACAGGATGTGTGTGCGCGAAATAGAAGCCGAATCCTAACTTGCATTGCACAGGACTCGCAGGCCCTTCAGAACTTGTGTGAAACAGGAACTGAGTAATTACTTGCTTAGCACAGGGCCCTGTGGACCCTATGTGAAGCAGGAGCCACGTCCTAACTTGCGTTTCCCAGAGCCCTTCGCAAAGGGAGTACCTCCTTTTCCCCAGGGAACTATCATACTTGTCTGTACCCTTACCAAGCTCCAAGAACAAAACTTTTCTTACTCACAACTCCACATTCTTGAGCTCCTCTGCCTTTCTTTCTCACTTCCTGTCTGCTTTCTGGAAACCTCATTCCACAGTCTCCTTCCTCCACCAGGTCACTGACTACATCCTTTTAGAGGTGGATAAGGGCCACACCACTGCTGCCATTTTCATTGTCCATGTAACGGCGTTCCAAATGGTAGCCCACACACTACTTCTGAACATGTTGAGGTGAGCAGAACTGTCTGCCTCCTCACTTGGTTAGTCCCATTCCTGCCTCTGGCCTTCTCAAGTTAGCTAAGGATGGTGATGTCTTGTTTCCCCCCTCTCCGTCCTCTCAGGGATTCCCCAAGGTTCTTTCTTGAGCCCCATCTTCATCTGTGTCTTACTCAAATATGTGCATACTACATCTGTTAACACAAACATCTACATGTACGCTGCCAAAACAGTACTCTTCATCTCTGATGCCGAGGTCACTGCTTTAACATTGCCACTGCAGCTTGACTTTTAACAGCATCCAGCGCTGGTTGCAATTAAACCAGCAAAGAGTAAATGGCTAGATGTATTTCACACAGCTTGGTAAATCTGTGCTCAGCTGCTCTAGCCCCGCTATATGGAACAGATTGAAAACCATGCTTAAGCAGGGTTTCCTGGTTAGTTTTAACGTTTTCAAAGCTCACATCGATGACTGTTGCACTGATGTTTGTACATGTGGCTTAACTGTGATTCTCGGTATCTCATATTCTCTACCCTACTTTCACATGCTGTTTGTTTTTGCACCACATATCAAGTTTTTACTATTATAGTACATTATATCTGCTTTCGGTATGTATTTTAATATTCCTCTTGCACCTTAGCCAAAAGCTTGCAAGGCTCAGCTCCCTCGTAGTTTTTGAAAACCTAGATGGTACCCCAGAGGAGGAGGTTTCTTCATTTTTTTTTTTTAACTCTGCTTTATTCAAAGCGTATCAGATAGTCACAAAACAAGAATACATATGTCTGCCCGCAACATTTAGCCACATTTTTATTAATACAAAGCATTCTATAACTATTATTTTAAGTCTGTATTTCATAACTTCACTAATTAATGACAATCAGAACTTCCATCTTTCAAAAATATCCACTTGTCCAATACTGTGCGTATGCCCACTAAAGAGACAAAGCTTTTTCCCTTAAATAATGAAAAAAAAAAAGGAATATTACAGTGTAACCAAAGGAATTCTACTTATAAATAAATCTGACCTCTGACAATGAGAATTTCTTACCAATCATTCCATTGGGGTTGTTCCAAGGGAGGAAAACTTAATAAGGAAAGAGATTACCTGAGATGGCCGGAAGGGCCAGGGGAAGGAAAGGTAAAACAAACCAGGTCAGGGTCCTGCAGGTTTCTTAATTTCAGTACCATGGTGTGTGGCTATATTAATGCCTGGACTTCCCTGCCTGCATCAGTGCCATTCATGAAAAGCTCTGCCAAAAACTTGGTGCTCCTTATCACAAGTCTTGGCTACCCCTCCCAGTCCACTGTGCGATCCTCCTTAAGGTGACTGTACCAGTGCTTGACTACGTGGATGAGGTTTTTGATGCTGCCCCGAACTCCTACTTTGCCAGACCAGACTCTCTTTTTATTTATTGAAGTAATCAGTTTTACAACCTTTGAGTCAGAGACTCGTTTACAAAGGTACCTTGTCATGTGGGTGGGGGAGACAACAATAAGTGCAGTTATAGACAGAGGTTACATACAGGTGAGATACATACATACGTTGAGTTACACGATCATTATATACACACAAGTTATTATATACACACAAGTTATTACAGCTGCAGTTGTTACAGCTGCTCCAGTCATCGGACTTGGGGGGCTGTTTGAGACAGGGTTGTGTTCCACTACAGGCAATTACAGCACCGGCTGTCGATGATATGTTTTCGGAGGGCTATTTTGAACCGTCCAATCCCGGGGATCTTTGATATTCCTCAGGAAGGTTGTTAAACCAGGTCGGAGCTTTATGATGGAAGGATCTTTGGCAGAGAGAGGTCCTTGCCTGGGTACCAGGAAGGTGGCTTTGTAGAGTTACGGTATGCACCGCTTGGACGGCTGGTTGCAGGGATGCGGAGACTCCTGATGGCATAACCCAGATAGTGCTTTGCCAGAAGGCAGGTGTGGTATTTCAATCGCTCTTCAAGAGTGAGTATGTTGGTGGCAGTGTAAAGCAGGCAAGTGTGAGTTCTGCTGTGCGCCCGGTCAGGAGCCTACAGGCTTTGTTAATAGAGGTCTGGACTTTAGTCAGGCGGACAGATCTGCTGCTCGCTGGGAAGGCCGAGTCGCCAAGGACAGCACAGATGAGGTGATGGCCAATTTTAAGGCAGGTTCTGGGAGGCAGTCTTTGTATGCAGAGGAGCCCGATCCTGGAGTTCATGGCTGAGGACAGGGTTTTTAGGTGGGCGTGGAAAGTAAAGCCAGCATCAAAAGTGATGCCCAAATACTTATATGTTGTTACCTGTTCAAGTGGGAGGAGTGTGCTAGGGTGATGAGAAGGGAGTGTCCTTGGCATTGTTTTGCCGATGTCAGAACAGCATTGATTTTGTTCTTTTCAGGTTCAGGACTAACCGATGGTTACTGAACCATTTTTCAGCTTGAGGAAGGTGCTTTGCAGCTGCTTTGGAGTTGGAGAGGGTCTGTGTGTGTTGCTAGGATCACCGCATCATCCGCAGAAGCAGTATTTTGTTGGAGCAGGAGCTTGGGAGGGTGTTTAGGAAGAGACTGAAAAGAGTGGGTCCAAGGATGGAGCCTTGCGGGACCCCTGAGAGTACCGGTAGGCTGGTGGACAAGGTCCTATTTAGCTTAACTCTTTGGGATCTGTTGTGCAGGTAGCTTGAGAACCAATTTAGGGGCCAGATGAAAATCCCAGTTGGCTAAGGGAGTTTAACAGCAGGGTGGCACACAGTATCAAAGGCCTTTGATAGGTCGATGAAAACTGCCCCTGCAAATTGACCTTCATCAAGCAGAGTGTATATGGTGGAGAATTCCAGAAGGCAGTGGATGTGCTGTGGCCAGGATGAAACCCATGCTGCTCAGGACATAGGATGTTGTATTTAGACAGGTATTCCATTAGCTGGGTGGATACTATTTTTTCCAAGGCTTTGGAGAGGGGAAGGATGGAGATGGGTCTGTAGTTATTTGGTATTGTATGGTCCCCAGACTTATGGATGGGGGTGACTTCGGCCTCTTCCATGCTTCCGGAATTGGCCAAGGCATAGGGATCTATTAATGACACACGTGAGGGGGATTAACATGACCTCTAGCGTGAGGCGAAGTATCCTGGAGTCAAGAGGATCATTACTTGGATTTTGCGAGGCGAGAGATTTTAGTAGGAAAGGTTTGGCATCATGGGGTGAGATTGTCCGGAAGTGGAATGGGGGCCAGGAGGCGAGTGTGTGGGAGGGCAAGGGGACAGGGTCAAAGAATTGGGCAGGGAGAACTGCACTTAAGTCCGTGAAAGTTTTATTAAGGCAATCTGCGATATATGATTGGTCTGTCGAGACTGCCCCATTTGAGACAATCTGAGACGGAGGGGGAAGGCGGGTTTTGCCATTCAGTTCTTTAATATTGTCCCAGAAGGCTCTGGTTGAGCCCCAGGAGGATGTCAGAGCAGCCTGATAGTGTCTAGCTTTCGCTTGCTTGACGGCCCAGGTGCATTGGTTGCAAGCTGCTCTATAGGCTTGCCTGTCTGCCACCCTACCAGACTCATTTGCTATGTGCCAAAGATTGTCTCTCTGTTTTAGTTGCTGGATCAGTGCAGGGGATATCCATGCTGTGGCCCGTTTTTTCTTTCTAGATGTGGTGATGGGGGCAAATAGGTCGCAGGCATTGTTGAAGGCCCTGGTGAGGTAGGTTAAAGCAGAGTTTATGTCAGATGCTAGGGTCATTGGAGTCCAATCGACTTGTGCGAGGTGATGTTTGAGGTTGTCAAGACCCCTGGGGAGAAATCTGCGACGAGGGGTGCTGCAGTGCTCCGGGCTGTGTGTGGGGGAGCACCAGAAGCAGATGACAGGGGAGTGGTCGCTAAGTGAGTCCGATAGGACTTCTACAGAATCCAACTTGTGTGGCCGGTTGGAAAGAACTATGTCAAGAGAGAGCTAGTTCCCTTCACTTGGTTAAGTCTGGTGGGCTGGGTGACCATTTGAGACAGGTCAAGGCTGCAAGCTCGTCCTTTAAATTGTCAGACGAGGGGCTGAGCCAGTTGGTGTTTAGGTCTCCCAAGATCAATTGTTCAGCTTTTTGAGGTAGGGTGACAGATAGTCTAAGAGGGAGTTGATTGCAAAATTTTTGGTACTCGGGGGTATGTAAGCCGTGCTTAGGTATAGAGGGCCACGACCAGGGTGTGGGGTGATTTTTAGGGTAATGGCTTGTGCCCCATATTTGAGCTCAGGGATTGGGAGTGCATGACCTAGGACTGAGTTACGCAAGTAGATTGCACACCCCCCTCCACGCTTGCCCATCCTATCAGCCCTGAAGAGGGAAAAACCTGGGAGGGAGACAGCTGAGTCAGGTGTAAGCTGGGAAAGCCAGGTTTCCACTAGCATAAGAATGTCAGGGGAATATTGTGTAACCCAGCATTGGAGTGCTGCAGTTTTCTTGGGGAGACTACATATGTTCATAAAAGCAATTCGGAACCCTTTGCCAGAGGATTGCCGAGGTATGGCAGAGTTGCCAGGCCCAGGGTTTGGGTGCACATTTCCTGAGAGCAGGAGCTGTTGATTCTACACCAATTCTCCTCCCTTTACTCACCACTGCTCCCTTTACCTTAACCTCTCAGTTCCTCATCTTGGATCCCGTCGTCTCTCACTTTGTTCCTCCTCATCTCCCAGTACTGGTTCCAGGGCTCCAGATAACATTTTTGGGATGAGTGCTGTACTCCTCATTTTGAAAGTGAAGTGAGTAAAACCAAATCAGATGTGGACAGATGTCTGGACGGAGTAGAGAGGAGTACATTTTAAAAAAAAATGTACTTTTTTTCTAGATAAGAATAGATCATGTACTAACAATGCTCCAGGTAATGTTGGCAGGTAGGAGTAATTTACTCACCAGTTTTAAAACACAATGAGCAAAACAAACTTGAGATGCGTGTGAATACTGTAAATCTGGAAAAAAAAACTGCTCCTTTTGAATCACCAGTTGTTATGAAGCACTATTCTATGGCGTGTGGAGCGTTTACAAATGTTGGGTGACTATTGGTACTCATTAAAAAAAAATTCTAAAGAGTATTTCCTCAAATGAGGTGAGTAAAATAGGTTGGTACTCCTCTTATCTGGAACACAGTCTGGTTCTGCTTCATCTCTCCCTATCTCTCCTCCCTCTTGTCCCCACCCCTAGCCACTCATGCACTCCCTTCCGCTGACTCTTAAGTTATTTATGCTGACTAATTTGCACATTTTAAGTTATTTGTATTTAATGACATGTTTTATTTCATTCTATTTTGTTTTATTTCAGTTCTGTGATGTACAGCGCTCAGAGCCCCCGGGACTGGGTGCTTAACAAATGAACTACTACTACTACTACTACTCATAATCCTTTTCTGTCCCATGCCTCAAAACTGTTGTCTGACAAACTCCTTTCTCCATCTGCCTCCCCTTCCTCGGGAACAATCTTCTCCTTTAGCTCTGCCTTTTCTCCTCTTACTACTCTCTTACACAGCTACTAAAAGCTCACTTTGTTCTGTGCTATTCCTAAACCTAACCTTCTCTCTTCTCCCCTTTCCACTTTGACCCAGAGTCACTGTAGCTCACCGAAATACCTGAAAATGTCCAGGTGAGTCCACTTCTGTTTAGTACCTGGTCACCTTCTAAACTGTTACAGTCATATCATTTATCATCTATTTTCTAATTAAACGTGGTGTTTTGGGCACTGCAGATAAGTGACAGATGCAAACACAGAGCTAGTTATCAAATTGAAGTGTAACACTGATATGAATGTGTCACCCTGGGCCTTCCCCTATTGAATTTCCAGGTGGGCCCCTGTATCAACTTTTTGGATGGGTCCCCTGTACCTCAGTCTACCTATGCTCTGGCAGCTCAGTACTCTCTTCTTTCAGCAGTGACAGACTCGTAGATGCTGTTTTGGCCTTCATTTGCAACATGCCTGCAGTACTTGAGGGAGGGGAACCACAGTCTTCAGCGAACAGTTTAAATGCTACATTGGTGAGCATTTAAACTAACCAAGGGGGTGGTGGAAGGAAGTAGGGTGACATAAACTGCCCCCCCCCACAAGCTGAAGTAGTCAATAGGGAGAACCCTAAGGGAGGGAAATCCCCAATGTACTTAATAACAAGAATAACAAAATGGTAGAAATGAAGAAGGATGATAAGGAGAGTAGGCAAAAGGGAAAATGGGGGTCTGACAAGAAGGGTGGCAACAGAATTTGGAAGGCCATGTGTGCAAATGCTAGAAGTCTGGGAACTGAGATCCCGGACCCAGTGGCCCCGATGGAAGAGACTTACCTGGACATTGTTGCCATTACCGAGTCATGCTGCAGTGAGAACCATGACTGGGATTTAGCCATACCAGGCTATATTCTGTTCACGAAGGATAGGGTGGGTAAGAAAGGGAGAACAATGGCCCTTTGTGTGAGGGACAGCATTAAAGCAACAGAAATACAAGGAAGGATGGAGGGACTGTGGATCACCCTAGAGACAGAGAATGTAGCAGCTGTTCACATTGGCGTAGTCTACAGACCTCCAGCATGGGGGGTGGTGGATAAGGTTCTGGTGGAAGACATCAAAAAGGTGGCAAATAAGGGGGAGGTGCTGCTGGTGGGGGACTTCAGTCTGCCAGATATATATTGGAGTGTCCCCATATCTCTCAACGTTTGTCACTGAAATGAGGGACATGGAAATTTTTGAACACTCAAAATGAGGGACAATGAGGGGCACAGGCCCGCAGAATGAGGGACATATCCTCAAACATGGAGATACAAGCTCAGACCGCTGTGAAAACCATAGTGTTTACTTGTACAAAGTTTATTTCAGATTTAATATTTTAGAATAGTAAGAGTTTCTGCTTTAAAGTCTGAATTTACAGCACATTATTTGTGTGGGCAGTACCTTTTCCATGAGGGACGGATGAGGGACAGAGCAGTTTTAAGGGGCAAAATGAGGGATGTCCCTCATAATGAGGGACACTTGAGAGGTATGAGCATCCCAGCTGCAGCTTAATTTAGGAGGAGGGACATCTGGGACTCCCTGCAGTCGGTGTTCCCCAGGCAACTAGTAGGAGAGCTCACTCGTGATGGTGCAATATTGGACATTGTACTCACCAATGGGGACAGTGTTTTACACGTGACCACTATGCTACCGGTGATCACCATACGGTGTGGTTCAGTATAAGAACTATGGCAGAACTAAACTGTACAAAGGCGGGGGTCCTGGATTTCAGAAGGGCCGACTTTACAAAGATGGGGGAATGCCTCAGGGATGCCCTGGTTGGGGGGGATTTGGATGGAGTGGAGGAACAGTGGGGACAATTAAAAAGAGGCCATAGTGAGGCAGCAAACTTCTGTGTCAGGCAAGTTAGCAAAAGCAAGAGGAAAAGGAGACCACTATGGTTCTCAAAGGAGGTGGCTGGAAAGGTAACGTCATAAAAGGTAGCATTCAGGAGGTGTAAGTAGACACAGAGGGAGGAGGAGGATGGGGGCTGTATCTGGAGAAGCAGAGGGAAGCAGGGAAAGCAGTTAGGAGTGCAAAGGTGCAAATGGAGGAGAAAGTAGCCCAGGCAATAAAGAACGGGGACAAGACATTTTTTTAGATATGTAAGCAAAAGCAGAAAGACCAGGGGAGGGATTGTATGATTAAGGAGGGAAGCTGATGTGTATGGAAGGGGACCAGGAAAAAGCAGACATCCTGAACAAATACTTTTGTTCAGTGCTCACAGAGGAAGGGGAAGGGGAAGGACCACATATAAGGGACAGGAGCATCAGAGGAAGGGAGGTGGACATAATTCCATTTACAGAGGAGAGAGTCCAGAAGAAACTCATAAATCTGAAAGTGGACAAGGCAATGGAGTGAGATGGGATACATCCAAGGATATTAAAGGAACTCAGAAAGCTGCTGACTGCACCTCTTGACAGTCCTGTTTAACAACTCACTGGAGATAGGAGTGGTTCCGGAGGAGTGAGTAGGGCAGATGTAATCCCACTTCACAAAAGTGGTAGCAGGGAGGAGGCCAGAAATTACAAGCCAGTTAGTCTCACTTCTGTGGTGGGGAAATTAATAGAATCACTACTGAAGGAAAGGGTGGTGGAATATCTTAAATCCAGTGGGTTACCAGATCTGAGGCAGTATGGATTCACAACAGGGAGATCATGTCAAACAAATCTGATAGATTTCTTTGACTAGGTGACCAGGGAAAGATTTCTTTGACTAGGTGACCAGGGAATTAGATCAGGGTGGGGCCATGGATGTGGCCTGCCTGGATTTCAGTAAGGCCTTCAACACCATTCCACATAGGAGACTCGTAAACAAGCTGAGCATGGAAACATGTACAAAAAGCAATCACATGGACGAGCTCAAAAAAACAACAGTTTATTTAGGCAAACACGACTTCCCCGGCGCTTCAAGGAGAACCCTCTTCATCAGGGGAGTGGAGTCAGTAATTTACTATCACCTTAAAAATACAAAATTAAGTGACATCACAATTCATTTTGCCCATGCACCTCTTAATTAATACAATTCTTTAACCCCTTAGAGGTTTCTTGTGCAAAAGTACAAATAACAGTTGTGCAAAGTAGAAAAGTGTAAAAAAAGTTTTTATTTTAAAAGCCAAAACACACAAGACAGTTATCGAAACATTATCAAAAAAACAATTGCTTCTGTTTCTGACAAACAAGCTATGCAACCTGGGAGTGGGTCCAAAGGTAGTAAACTGGGTAAGAAATTGGTTGGGGCATAGGCGGCAGAGGGTGGTGGTAAATGGAGTTCACACCAAGGAAGGAAGGGTGACCAGTGGGGTGCACAAGGATCAGTACTGGGAGAAGTCCTCTTTAATGTCTTTATTAGCGACACTTTAGAGGGGATAGGGAAGGTTTGCCTTTTTGCAGATGACACAAAGATCTGCAATAGGGTAAACACCCTGGGATGGTGGAGAAAATGAATAGGGATCCAAGAAAGCTTGAGAAGTGGTCTAAAGTGTGACAACTACGATTCATTATGAAGAAGTGCAAAGTCATGTACTTGGGGCACAGAAACCCAGGGGCAGAGTACAAGATGGGAAGAGTGGTACTGACGACCACCAAGCAGGAAAGAGACCTGGGGGTAATCGTATCTCTTGACCTAAAGGTGGCCAAACAGTGTGGCAAGGTAGTGGGGAGAGCTAGTAGGATGCTAGGGAGCATAGGGAGGGGTAGTACCAGCAGGAAGAGGGAGGTGGTGGTACCGCCGTATAAATCATTGGTGAGACCTCACCTAGAGTTCTGTGTGTAGTTCTGGAGACCACATCTCTGGAAGGACGTAGACAGAGTAGAGGCGGTCAGCAGGAGGGCAACTAAAATGGTGCAGGGCCTGCATCAAAAACCCTATGAGAAGAGGCTAAAGGACCTCAGTATGCACACCCTGGAGGAAAGGAAGGAGAGGAGGGATATGATAGAGACTTTCAAATACCTCATGGGTATAAATAGGGTACACGAAAGAAACATTTTTCAGAAAAAAGATACTCAAGAACAAGGAGGAGTCATGCTATGAAGCTGGAGGGGGTAGATCAGTGGAAATGTTCACAGAAAGAGTGGTGAGTGCCTGGAACAGCCTAACAGTGGAGGTGGTCAGGGCAAAAACAATAATGGGATTCAAGAATACGTGGGATGGACATAAGGGAACCTTATTGGTTAGGAAAGGGAGGGTAAAGCCAGAGACTAAGTAGGATCTTCAGTATTACAGTAGGTAGGGAACATGAGCAGACTAGGTGGGCCAAGCAGTCCTTATCTGCTGTTAATTTCTATGTTTTTATGTTACTGTTTTGGCCTTCCATGCAATTTGCATTCTGTTAATATGCACAACTTTTGTTCCACTGCACTCTCACATTCATGTACTGATTGGCTTACATATTACTTTGTACTCACCATGGCTTGTCACTGTTTCTGTGTGTACTGACTTGTTTGCACTGTACTGTGATATGGTTTTGTTGTTTGCTTAGCCAGATTATTTTTCCCCATATACCCTTTCCCTAGGTCACACCCGGAAATGAGCCTAAGCTCATTGTGCCTTTCCCCGTTACCAGTTTCTAAATAAATACAATTGTATAAGAGCATCATTTCGAACCATTTGGGCGGAAAGAACAGCTTAGCTGTCTTTGGGAGGCAGTGTAGCGCAGTGGTTTAGGGCTCTGAGCTGCAAACCTGGAGACATGGGTTTGAATCCCACAGCCCCACATGTATACTGTGTGACCCTGAGCAAGTCACTTAACTACATTGTGCACCCAGGTCACACCTGGAAACGAACTTCGGCTTAGTGTGCCTTTCCTGGTTAAACAATTTCCCCTTTTCCCTAATATACTGGAGTGACCTTTTCCCTTTCCTCAGTTTGGGAGATATGGAGCAACTGTTGATTAATGGTTTTTATTATTCATTAGCAGGCAGTGAAATCTGAGATCTTGCTATGAAATCATTTCTGTAAGTTGCAGAAAGCTTCCAAAAGGATGAACTATAATTTGAAAGCATTTACAGCATTAGCTGCATTAAAATCTTGATCATCTATTACCGAAAATGATTGGTGTGCATTCTTTTTTTATGTTTTTTGTTTTGTTTTGTTTTTAATTATCCTTCAGTTCTCCTAAATTCTTCACAACAGGTTCCAGAAAGGAACAAATGACAGGGCTGATGGGAAGTAGCCAGCGGGTTGTTTAATTAACTGGCTTAAACAGCTGCTGCAATGTTAAGAAAATTAATTCTGCCCTTCTGACATTAGCCTTAGAGCAGGACATTTTGTCTGTTGAAAATAGTGCAGTAAATATTTGGTAATAAAAGTGAGGTTTAATGGAAGTATTTGAGCCTCTCATACAGGGGCAAGAGACACATACATGGTAACCTTGGTGTGGGCTTCAAGACCATGAGGGAACTGCTCAAGGACAAGCTGGGATGGGGAGAGACCAAAAGGGGGGGGGGGGGGTGGACCAGAAATGGGGTAAGCTTAAGGAAGGGATATTGAGGTTGTCAAGTCTGTGTTTCATGGAGGTTTACGGGTGCAGATGGAAAAAGAAACCTCTATGGTTTTCAAGAGAGGCAGGGTTTGCAGTGAATGGAAAAAAAGGCGACATTTAAAAAGTATAAGGCCAGTCTGAGGGATGAAAACATGAAGGTTTACCTTCAGAAAATGAAGGAGGTGAGATGGCCCGGTGGCGCTGAGGCACTGGACGTCTTACCTCGCGCTGTGCCGGTAACCCGGATTCGAGAATGAACTCGGGCCACTGGGGTGCCAGCAAGGGGGGGAGAGGAAGGTGGGAGCAGGATTGAGCAATGGCTCTCCTCTCCTTGGAAGGGGGGGTCGCCCGCCCGTAGTTCCACTGTCACTGGATGGAGGTCTGGTGACAGGCGTAGGCATTATCAGTCACGACTGGTAGGGTGGGAAGTCTCCAAGATGTCTGTCTGCGTGCCTCCACGTGTGTGTCACATCAGGGATGCAAGGAGGCGGGATCTAAAGGGGGGACAATAAAGTACTAATAAATTAAAAAAAACAAGTAAGGAGGCGGGCAAGGTACTGAGTAGAGCGAAAGCACAGAAGGAGGAAAGGATTGCAGTGGGGGTGAGGGAGGGGGTCAAGATATATATGTTAGTGAGAAAAGGAAGATGGAGAGTAATGAGACTTAAGAGGAGGAGGTCAGAATGGGTTGAGGGAGACATGGACAAGGTAGGAATACTGAAAAACTACTTTCACTTAGTATTGGCGGGGGGGGGGGCTTACCAGAGGGATCATACACAGGTAAGAGGGAAGGAGGCAGGCAGAGAGATAGAAATTACATAATTTTCAGAAGAGAGGGTTTTGAATGTGTTAAGGGTACTAAGAGTTGGCAATAGTGCTAAGGAATACTAGCTGAGGTCCTGGCAGCCCTACAGAAGGATTTGTTCAACGGCTCTCTGGAATCGGGAGTAGTACTAGAAGACTAGAAAAGAATGGATGCTGCCCCCTTACATAAGAACAGCATCAGGGAAGAGACTGAGAATTACAGGTCAGTGAGCCTAACCTCTGTGGTGAGGAAACTGATGGAGAACCTGTTGTAAGTGAGATACTGTAAGTACATGTACTGGAATCTTAATGGATTATTGGACAGTAAGCAACATGGTTTCACCAGGGGAAGCCACATAAGAAGAATATAATGGAATTTTCTGACTGGGTGACTAGTGATATGTACTGGGACAAGCTACTGATGTGGTCTACTTGGACTTCAGTAAGATCTTCGACATAGTGCCACATGGGAGGGTACTGGAGAAGTTAAGAGATCTAGGGTGGGGGAAGAGAAGAAGCCACTGGGTGAGAAACTGCTTAAGGAACAGAACCTAGAGGGTAGCACCAAATGGGGAATTCTCAGATGAGATGGGGGTCATGAGCAGCATACCCCTGGGGTAGATATTGGGCCTAGTACTTCTCAATATATTTATAGGGGACATAGGGGTGGTACTAGAAGGAAAAACTTGTCTTTTATCAGATTAACTAAGATCTGCAATAGGGTAGGCTCAGTAAAGGGAGTGGAGGTCATGAAGAGGGACCTGGAGAGGCTAGAATGGTCCATAATTTGTCAGCTTGGATTCTATGCTGGAAAGTGCAAAGTCATGCACATTAGACAAAAAAACCTAAAAGACAGGTATAGGACAAGAGGGGAGGTTATGGTATGTACCTCGGAAGAACGGGACCTCTGGGGATCATTATAAACAACCAGAGAGTAGTGCCCCAGTGTTCAAGGGCGATGAGAGCAAATTGAATGATTGGCAACATAGGGAAGGAACTAGGAAACAGAAGGAGGTGGGTTATACTCCACCTGTATAAGTCATTGACTCTCCCCTACTTTGAATATGGTGTGCAGCTGTGGAGCCATCATGTCAGAAAAAGCCTTTAGTAGGGTGGAGGCCGTCGCCGAGCAGGGCAGCCAAGATGATATTAATGTCAGCAGGGGGAGGCTCTTTGAGGAAATGCTGAAGGCCTTAACATGTCAGGGATTTATTTAACTCTAAAAATTGATTAGTGTTTTGCTCATAAAAGTGTCAAATCTTTGTGAAAATGCATAGCTTTTGCCTCACTGTGTTTAACAAACACAGCACTTCTAGAAAATCTATATAAATACTTTCTGTACAGTTAGTATAGTCCCAAGAAAAAAACTGCTAAATCAATTATTTAAAACCGTGCATGTACTCCCTAGGATAACCTGGACAGACATCATTGACCCCTTTAAGCTAAGCATGCAAACTATATTTATATAGCACCCATCCCCTGGGGCTCTGAGCACTGTATAATAAAATGCATCACATCTAAAACCTTGATAAAATAAATAAATATACATATCACAATTATTAATCATTCATTAGCTAAAATAGAATTGTTCGCACAGCCAATAAGGTTAGTTTAACACAAAATACCTTTAAATACCTTTGAGGGGTAAACAGGGTGGAGTAGGGGAACTGAGGAGGCTGCTCACGTTATATACGCAGCGACACTACATGTCACTGTGGGCGGCCCCTGGCTAGCAAACAGAATGGTCTGATGCTGATGAATTATAGTTCCAAATGTGTGTCCCAATGGAGGAGATTCTCTGGAAGACCTACTGTTACGGTACGTTCTCACGAACTGCCCTTTTCTATGTTATTTGCCTTGAGGCTACTAAATATTTTGTGTTTATGCTGAGTACAGGTAAAGCAGTCAGTCTGGCTTTATGGCAGCTGATATCTTAACTGACTCCATGCTTAGGTTTCACCATACAAGTATTTTATGGCACTACTGATTAGGCTCAGTGTGTGTTCTGAGTTTGTCTCTCACATGGGTGTTGAAACCTGTGGCGGTCTACCAATGTGGCTGAGCCGGCTATCCCAAGAGAATAAATTTGTTTCCCTTGCTTATGATATATCCAAGATACGTTAATAACTTACAGTTTTATAATGAGAATGGCATCACCCTGTAAAACAGAAATATATTTTGTTTTGGGGCTAGTAAGAAGTCCTGGATATGGAAATTAATTAATTTAATAAGCCTTACAATGGATATAACTGAGCATGTGTATTGCAATCTGTATAAATAGGGATGTATGTTTTTTCTTTGCAAAAACAAAATAAAAATACTTATTTAAAAAAAAGAAATATATTTTGTTGTAGAAAAATGCATCCCCATCCTCCCTTCATCAAAGCCACCATGGCCACACTCTTTCTCCACTCAGGAAGGCAAGTAAGTGGCTGCTTCTGCAACCGACGTGTGCTACTCCAAGGTGACCTGGGGAGCCATTCTCCTGCCCTGTGAACCAATTACTTCATTTCTATGAGATGCTTAGTTGCTGTCAGTAACAAGACAAGAAACTGGAGATGAGGTGTGAACTGGGTCTGTCAGGTGGTTGCTGGTGTGGATCCCTGCCAACATGCCACTTGCAAGCTACAGCAAGCCTAAAGCAAACCTGTAAATAAAAAATCAGCACAAATCTTGCAGTTGAGTGGTGAGAGAATGTCATGGTCCAAACGTCTTGAATATTAATCTGAAGTAACTGATAAAATAAGCCTTACTGCTGTCTCAGGCTTCAGCAGCTGCTGCAGTGCCTAGCTATCTAGCCTCCTCCTGGGCAACTGTTGTGAAGTCTAATGAAGGGACAGTTTGAGATATTACTAGAGGTGTGTGACACCAGTGACTCTTCAAAACTTCATCCATATGAAAAGCTTTCGAATAGCAGCAAAAGTTACAGTATAAGGAGTGAGACTGTAGTTCACTGTGCACCCTTTCTTAACATATTCCACAATTACGAGACTGGCAGTATCCCCTAGAGGTTAGAATAACAAGCTGTGAATGAGTCTGGTACATCTGGCAGATGTGGGTTTGACTCCCCTGCCCTCCACTTGCATACTGTGAGACCTTGAGCAAGTCACTTAACCTACTTAGTGCCTCCTGGATCACCCCTGAAAATAGACCTTGTATCTTGTGGGCCTTACCTAGTAACCAAATATTTTTTTTTTTTTCTGTTAGATGTGTTAGGGTTTACAGTACATATTTTCCAGCTAATTCATGAAATCTGTATTGCTAAAGACTGTTTTAGTATCCTTACCATTACACTGCACTTTTGTATCACAAATGCAATAAATATGAGGTCAGTTGTTGACAAGCACATGATTGAAACACCTAGGAATAAGACAGTGATGAGACACATTTAAAATGACAGAACACATTCTAGTTGTTGTAGTAAATGTAATGGTTTTAGACATGTTGTACACTGCCCCGAAGTCTTCCACCTGCCACTCACTCTTCAGCAGCCCTGCAGTTTCTCCCCCACAGCAGGACCCCCCATCTCACAAGGACAGCACTGTTCATATCCAGAGTAGGTCAGAGAGGGCCTGAGCTTTCACATCAGTCTGTTGAGCTCATGTCTTTCTCCCTGACCATGTGCATGTGTACAATTGTACCAGCTATCAAGTTTTGGTCTTGCTGGTGTCTCTGTGTCTGGTAGATTTATAACTAGAATTGAAATAAAGTATTTATTTATCTTCAGACCAGCACTGGTCTTTTTTCTGATCACGGTGTTAGCATAGTGTCCAGTTTACTTTTACACACAATTACATGTTGACCTGACTCAGCTAGCCACCTTGAAGAAGAAGTCTCCTGTGGGATGCATCTCTGCCCTTCAGAGTTCTGCTACCCCGTTACAGGAATCGTGACGTGAGCCCAGTGCATCCGTATGGTACACAGCAGCACTGCCGCTTTTGCCTTTGGGCCACCCAGGTTTTTAAGCTTTTAAGAAGAAGCCTACTCTTTTGGGTGCCATCTTGATTTTATCATAAGAAGTAAAACAAATAGGACAATGTAGTGAATATGTTTGTGGATTTTTTGTTCCTGGAAATTGAACCAGGTGACACCACAGATGAGACCATGGATCGATTTCCCTGCAAAATATCCCTGACAGCTCTGGATAGCAGCTTATCTTTTAATTAACCAGAAAAATTAATAGAACATTCAGTGAACTGGCAAAGAATGAATCCGAAGTTTAAATATCAGGGATAGCTGGATGTCAGAGTGGAGTTGAGCTTTCTAAATATCGTATGAAAAATACAGTGATGATAGATATCTTTATTTAAATGTATAAAATGTAACAATGTATTTGTGCTTACAACTGTTGATTTTTGGGGCAATACAGAAATGTCCAGTCCTCACCAGATTCCAGGGTGGGGGAAGGAAGGAGGAGAGGAGGTTGGGGAAGGGAAAACAGAACCAGAAATTTGATTGGGTTTTCAGCCGCTTACATGATGTTGTCTTCCCCTCATGAACCATTTACCCTAATCATTGTACTAATGTATCAAGAATTTGCATAGGTGCTGGAATGGGGTGGGGGGGCACTAAGGCCATGGCCCTACCACTTTCATAAGTGGCCCTATCAGTTTGTGCAATCATGTAAATGTATTTAATAGGGGAGAATTTACCCCTTACATCCTTGGTCCTACCACTTTACAAACCGTTCCGGCACCAATGTGCATTTTTTACTTGCCTGTATATAATTTAACCTTCATGTATGTAATGTGTCTCATTAATATAGAGAAAATCTTAATATATATAAATCTAAGAAAAAAAGAAATGTTCAGTCCTCTTCCTGCTAAGATATTGCCTTGAACTAACTATTCCCACTTGTTTCCTCAACTGTTGTTACTAGAAGGTCTCATGGTTGAACAAGACTCCTTGAGGCAGTTGTTCAAGAGTAAAAGTTCACCAAGACATTATGTCCCTGAGACATGCTGCCAGAATTGTGGTGTTGCAGCTGATGCTGCAGGTTCAGTCTGTCGACAAAACAAAACTCAAACTGGTATACTCCTATTTCAAGTGGAGAAGTTCAGTTCTTTCCATTTTGAGTTACCCTGGCCCCCTAACATTTAAAAACCACCAAGGTCTCTTTTTTCGAATTCTAATTTTAGCTTAAAATGCTAGTAGTAGCAAAAAATGAAGGCAAAAAATGTGTAATATATTTTTTTAAGTAGCAAGTTATAACTTATTTTTGAAGCATTTTCTTTTTTCTTTTGCTCATAAGATAGTCTACCTAGCAATACTAGTAGTGTTGTGAAGAGTGGTACATTACCTGGAGAGTGACATATATCTAGTTCTGTTCACCTTCATATCTTATCAGTCAGCTTTGCAACATCATTGGCTGGCATCACTAGTGGTCAGTCTGGCAGAAGCTGAGTGACTCTAAGTGGTCAGTCGTGATGTTACAGTCCATGAGGACTCCCAGGGAAATTGTAAGCACCATCACCGAAAGCAGCGCTCAACGGCCGCTGTGCTGACTCCTTCTCCAGACCCTGCCCGCCTCCCTGAAACTCCACATTGGATCTCACTACCAGGACTCCCGGGGAAATTGTAGGCACCACCGCCGAAAGCGGTGCTCAGTGGCCGCCACACTGACTCCTTCTCCAGACCCTGCCCACTTCCCTGGAGCTCACATCAGATCCAGCTACCAGGACTCCAGCGGGGAGATTGTGAGCGCCACATGAGGTAAGCTCAATGGCATGGCGCTGACTCACATTGAATCCGCTACCAGGTACTGCCCCAAACTCTATAATGCTCCACACTTTGCACTTTGCGGTGTTACTGCCAGTGGTCCGTGATTGGTCGGAACAGCTCTTGCTCCTCAGCCATTGGTGCGCCCATGGACTGCTGCCTAAGTCTGTTTGTCGTACTACTTGTGATACTCCGGGTCTCCTTTCGGACCTGTTTTTTCTCCCACCCCCACCACCCCCTCCCAGGCCTCCTTTAAATAGACTGACGCCCCTCCCACCTGGTCTGCTTCACCTACCAGAAGCAGCACTCTCTAACTCACCCATCCTACTGGTCTCTGCTGATTCCCTAATGTTCTGCAATTTCCTATTTTCTTCCCAAACAATGCCCTCTCTCAGTCAAACTGGGTCTCCCACATTCCCCTTGACATGGCTGCTTTTAACCTGCATGCAACACTGCTATTTTTTGTGATGACTGTGCTGCACTGCCCCACCCGTCAAGTGACTACCACCCCCCATTCCCAAGGCTAGCTCATACCAACCCCAGCTCTGCACTACACATTAGTTATGACCACTGGGATCCAGTTTAATAACTTTGTGCCTTTCAGCTCCCCAATCTGGCACACTAGCTTCATTCTGAAGAACCAAGGGTATAGCCCCCAGGGAAACATATAAGTACTAGCAACTCTCTGTAATAAGCCAGGCTCACACCATTGCCTCAACACACAGATGCGTAGAAGGATTTCCAGCAAACAAGCCCTCAAAATACTTCAAACCTCCCTTCTGAGATTTCTCCTACTGCTACTGCTCCTCTCCGGACACATTCACCCTAACTGAGGCCCGCCAGAACCAGAAGGCAGGGTTTCTTACCTTGGCGTCCATCAATATCTGCAGCCTCCTCAGTAAACTTGATAACTTCCAAACCTGGATTCGGCAATACAATCCAGACATCCTCTCTGTCATTGAAACATGGCTAAATCCAAAGATACCTGATAGTGCAGTCGCTATGCCCGGATACACGATTTTCAAGCAGGATAGGAGCTCTAAACGGGGTGGTGGCTGTGCCATCTACCTGAGGGATACTCTCATTTATTTATTTAAGAGATTTACCAGGAAAGGCCATGTCATAGGACATGCCATCCCTCTTTCTAACCCGGGATCAACATCTCAGGTCCTTGCTATCAAAGTTCTCCTCGGGGCCCACAACAAAAACCTCACTATAGCCTCTGTTTACATCCCCCCAAAGGACCTGGCTAATGGCTTCTATAATGTCATGGAATATCTTAAGGGTCTATGCCATAACTCAGGAGTCCATCATCATGGGAGATTTTGACATCAACTGGCTTGCATCTGAGGCCTGCACCTACAAGGATGCAGTTATAGCACAACATCTCACACAGCTAGTCCCCTCTCCTACCAGGTGTAGGACTACAGGACAGGGACCTACACCCTTATTAACTGGATTCTGTCCAACCACCCTGAAAGAATCTCTATGGTATCGGTTCTCCCTGACTCATGGTACCATTCGTCACTATCTGCACTTGGGCTAATAACTACATCAAGCCTCCAAAAAATAATACATGCCAGGGTACTCAAGAAGGGACACCTACAACTACTAAAATCCCATCTAAGCAGTCTAGAATGGTCAAAAATAGACTCATTCAAGGATGTAAACAAAGCACTAGATCTGTTCATCAGCCGATTCACTGAGGCTTGTGATATCCATGCACCGCTAAAAAAAATTAAGGTTAAAGGTGGATCTAACCCATGGATAAACACTGAGCTTATCACTTATCACGCAGTTCAAACAAAGGGACCACCTCTGGCACTGTGCTCGAGCCACAGCTGCCCAAGCAGACATTCAAAAATACAAGCAAGCAAGAAATCGCTGCACCCGTGCTATATGGATGGCTAAAAGCAAATACTTTAGAGAAGCGCTGTCCAACTCGTGGGGGGATGGGAAAAAATTCTGGAACAACCTTAAGGACCTCTCTGGCAAAGACACCAAGTCTCCACCCACCATGCTCAACATTGATGGCACTCCCACGTTGGACCTAGATATCATCACCAATACATTCATCAATGCATTCTCCAACCTGAGCAGTGTCCTCCCACCTGACTTCTTCGATGCTCCCACCACTGCCACAGCATCCCAAGCACACTCAGCTCCGCAGTTCTTCTTCAAAAGGATCCCAATGCACTCAGCCAGAACCTATATTTGTAAGGCTATCAGCAAACTGGCTATAGTGGTGACTCACTCGACTTGAAGCTGCTCACACTAGTCCTAGACAAGATCCTTGAACCCCTGTCAATGATCTTTAACCTCTCCCTAAGGTATGGCCAGTTCCCATCACTCTGGAAAAAGGCTACCATCACACCAGTGCATAAGAGTGGAGAGAAGTCGCTGCACACCAGTTATAGGCCCATCTCCATCCTCCCCCCATTATCCAAAGCACTTGAACGTATAGTCTCTGACCAGCTTGTAGAGTTCCTGGAAAAACATAATATTCAGTGCCCGAGCAGCATGGCTTCTGTAAAGGGCACAGTACCACCACAGTATTGTTGGAATTCACCGGTTGTATCCTTTACGCCTTGGACCAAGGACTTTGTGGGGGAGCCATGTTCATTGACCTGATAAAGGCCTTTGATACAGTTAACCACCCCCTCCTACTCAGACAACTGACTGCTCTTGGGCTGTCCAAGTATGCACTACCCTGGTTTGTTAGCTACCTTGGGGAGAGAGTTCAAAGTGTTAAAATTGCTGGAGTCTCCTTAGTTGAAAAGCCAGTCCTCTCGGGTGTCCCTCACTTCCTTAACAACCTCCCTGGCATCTGCCAACAGAGGATACTACTCTACGCATATGATGTGGTCCTTTTCTCTAGCAACCAAGACTTTAACCTACTTGAGAGTCAACTGCAACATGATTTCAGCCTGGTGGAAAAATGGTTTGGCTCTTACAAACTTGTCATGAATTATAGTAAAACTAAGGTCATGTCTTTCTGCAATGCACAAAGCAAGTATAAACACCTACCCCTCACCATCAAGTATCAAGATGAGACCTCACTTGATCAGGTTCACGAGTTCAGATACCTCGGCATCACCCTGGACAGCTCACTCTCTTACTCCCAGCACATTGGGAAGGTTGCAAAGTCTGCCAACATACGCCTTGGCCTGCTTCACAAGTACAAACACTGTGTGACTTCTGAAGCCCTTAGACTGGCTATCCACAGCTCTGTTACCTCCATTGTCGACTACAGTCTAGTCATCTATGGCTCTGCCTCCGCTACTGCCCTTAGGAGGATATCTGTGACACTTAACAAGGCCTGTAGACTTCTTACGGGGGCTGAACACCTAACGCACACCTGTGACCTTTACGCCAAGGCTGGATGGCTACCTCTGATTAGTAGAATACAATACCAGCCCTGTCTGATTGCCAAAAAAGTTCTTCTCGGACTCATGCCTCCAGGTGTGGCGAGACTCCTTACTGCCAACAGCAGCACCCAGCCAACACGCAGTTCTCAATTCCAGGCGTTCCAGGTCCCCAGATGCCCGGACCTCGCTGGGTCATAGATCATTCATGCACAGGGCTCCTCAGTGGTTCAATACCCTTAACAAAGAAACTCTTGCTGCTGCAACGCTGAGCCCCTTTAAAAGGCAACTGTGTCTATTCCTCCCCTCTACCTCACATTGTGACTACCTCCCCTAAGCCATGGTCATCACCCTCTACCCTAGTTGGAACTTTTATCAGCCATCACAGCCTTGCATTTGTGGCACCAGCCCCATCCCCTTCTCCCCTTGCCTCCTCCTCACCCACCCATCCCCTCTCTATGGACTCACTCATATCTTTGGCCACTGGCCCCTGTCCCCTCACTCTTTTCATCCCTGTCTGACAATGGCACCTTCCAGCTGGCTTCCTACTGACTTCTTCCTACCAAGTATACTGTTTCACCATGAATTCTGATAGAAGCTAGCCAGTGTTGTTCTACTTCAACATATTGACTGAACTATTTATGTACAAGTAATCTGTATGTTATGACTGTTACCATTGTTTACCATTGTTGTATGTTACCCCCCCCCATTCTCCGACGTGGAACCTTTGTAAATGAGCAGTTCCTGCTCAAAGGTACTAGTAATCCTAGAGTTTAATAAATAAAAATAAATAAATAAATAAATGAGGTCAAAATGCTGACAAGGTATAAAGAACTAGATATGTCAGCATCCAGGTAGACACATTATAAAAATGGGGGCAAGAGAATGTAAAATCCTGTGTCTACAAATCACATAAGTCTCTTGACGTTTTATGACCTATATGCTAATTTCTTGGGAGCACTGTGGTGGATGCCATGTTCCTCAGAAGAGTATCTTTTCTTCATGTGAAATTTTGTATTTATGAAGAGAAGATGATGGGCGCACATTTAAAATTTAGGTTCAGCAACAGCAGGTACTTAAGTTCAGCCTGAGAAGCCAGCAACTGTTCACACATTGGCAGGTGCAAGCCATGAATTGTCATGGCAACCCTCAGGAAAGAAAGCAGCTTAATTCCAAAGCTGATAATTAATCACAGGGATAATTGTGGCAAGAATAGAGCTGAGCATTTATAGGAGAAGCATGAGGCTGATGAAAGTTACAATGGCAAATGGTCTTCCGCAGTGCTGCCTCACAATGATTATGACCCATTATTACATTTCTGTACTTCAGAAATCTGCTGGAACATGTGCGATAATGTTATGGGCCATAGCTCATAAACTTCAAATAGCATCATCTATTATTTAACTGGTCAAGGGTAAAAAAGTAGCATTATTGTAGATGGAAGAAAGAGAGATGAATGAGAATTTAATCAAGAAAACAAACCTTTCAGAAAGTGTATGCCAGCATTTGTTAAATACAGAATTAATGTGAGCCAGGAACTCTATAGCACGCAAAATCAGATCTGGAGTGTAACAATAAAAAGGTTTATATAGGTGAGGAAATGCTAATAATTTGTTTTCTTCTGAAGAACATCCTGGAAAGCAGGATCTATTGGTCAGTAGGAGAGTTCTGCAAGAGGAAGGTGTCAGATATGCCATGATTTAGTAACATAATGTCATACAAGGTGCAGTGAAGCCTGCCAGGATGAAGCGCAGTGTCACATGTTTCCTGCATGACAAAAGAGATTAATTCCCATTGTAACATGGCAGTAGTCAGCACGGTAGAATAACGCAAAAGGATTGGAGGAAATACAGTGGATGACTAAAGTTGGAGCGGGGATTAATCACTGGTAATGCCCTCTCCAACACGGCAATAATCCCCACCTGAGATCGGGACTGTGCTTAATCAGCAAGAGAAACAATCAGTGCGTGTTGGAGATGTGTTTCTGATGTATTTGTTCTCTCTCTGTCTGATAGGTGGTGCGTCAAAATGGTCTAAGTGAAAGTTCAATGCTGCTCAGTAGTACTAACCCACTCACCCACTCGGCCACTCGCGGGACCTAGGAGCAAAGGGCTAGCAGTTTCAGTGGAGCACGATATGAAAAATAGAAGTACAGAGAGAGAGAGAGAGAGAGACACACACATCCATGGGGAAGAAAACCATAAGTGTGCATGTAAGAATTGCAATGCAGCGATCGCGAGCATCATAAATGTCTGGAAGGCAGTAATGCATTGTGGGAGTAGTAGAAATACATGCTAGATTATGCAAATATTGCTACTTTTCCCACAATACATAAATGAGTTGGATGTGAAAAGGACCAAAACGAGTGAACACAGCACTGCAGAAGTTCAGAGAAATAAATGGTTAGTTATATTTATCTGCTATGTAACCGGCAACAGAATATCAGAAATTGCATGAGAACAGAAGTCACAATATAAGTGTATATTGAACAGGGAACATGCACGCGCACAACCCTACATTTACACAGCCTATGTGCTTATTGACAGTGCTTACTTGAACAGCATTTAATATTGCATTAAACAATATTGTGACTTCCTGTTAATTTCTCTCCCAGATATAATTAACTTTTAACATTATTCACACCACACTTGCCATGTTACAAGCACATTAATCCACTCCTAAATCGGGCTGTACTAGGGAATTATTGCCTGGTTGGTGGTTGGAGGCACGAGGCCCCAATCAGGCATTAATTCCTTAGTAGAGCCCTGCTTTGTTGTGGATTAATGCTTACTTGAAATTGCATTGTTTGTTGCAGGAACTCTGCTCCAGAATTCTGCAGAGTTGGGCTTCATCCTGGTAGGCTTCACTGTAGCTTGAAACTTTTAGAATAGAAAGAGAGCATCAGGGGAATCGTTTGCATGTCTCAGTCATGTGTAAACACTTCACCTCATGTCACTGTTCTCCCAAAAGATTCTCCAGTCAAATGGGTCATCTGCCTTCCTGTTTATCAGGCACATATTCTGTCAGAGAATCATTTATTTTGATATTGTAGTTGTCAGCATTTTCACTTTTTGAAGCATCAACATTTCTATCCCTAAAAAAGAAAAATTCTAAAAGACGGAAGCAGGAGGCCTGACAGGCTTTGTGCACAAACACCAGGAGCCAGGGGAATGAGACCAATCTGCAGGCAGCGGTGTCAGAAACCTAGTTGGACTTGGTGGCAGTCATAGAGACCTGGGCTACACATCACCATGACTTGGAGCGGACCATTCCAAGTTATGCAGTGTTCAGGAAGGATAGGGAACTGGGTTTGGGATGAGGGAGGGCATCAAAGCCACAGAATTCAAGGGGCTAGGAGAGGGCAAGGTACAAAAACAGTGTTGGTGCAGGTAGTTGCAGGTATGGGGAGGAACATAGGGATTGAAATGATATCTAGACCACCATTTCAGAAACAGACGACCGATAAGGAATTGGGGGAAGAGATTAGAAGGGAAGCGGAGCAGGGGGAGGTGCTTCTAATGGGGAACTTCAGCATGCCAGATGTGGACTGGAGTATTCCAGTGGCAGACAGTGCAAGGGACCAGTTGCTGATAGAGGCATTTCAGGAGGTATTTCTGATACATAGAGTAGAGAAACCTATGAGGGGAGGAACCATACTTGATTTGGGCCTCACAGAAAGGGACAGTGTCGGGGAAACCACAGTTCAGGACCCGCTGGGAACCAGCGATCACCAGACTGTATTGTTCACTAGCAAATTACAGGCAGATAGAAAGCAGACACAGGCAAATGTTCTGGACTTCGGAAGACTGGATTTTGGTAGGATGCAGGAGCAGTTAAGGGAGAAATTGGAGGGGTTGGGGGCAGCAGTGGATCTGGACAACAAATGGGACTTAGTTAAAAATGAGATGGGGGTATTAGAGGCCACAAGTCTCTATGCAAGGGTGGTACGAAAGAGCAAGTGAGGAAAGAAAAAATTGTGATAACAAGTGAGGTGGAGGGGCCATAAAGGAGACAAGGATGGCTTTTATAAAGTAAAGAAACCAGCCAGGTAAAGGATGACAGGGAGGCGTAACTTGAAGTGATAAGGTAGGCAAGAAAGGCAGTGAAGAGGGAAAAGTTGAACACTGAATTGAGATTGCAGCAGGAATAATGAAGGGGGAAAAAAGCATTCTTTCATTACAAATGAGAGAAACCCAAATCCAAGGCGGGGATAGTCACACTGAGGAGGAAGGGTGGGAAGAAGAGGACAGTGGAAAGGCAGACATACTGAACTAATATTTCTGTTTGGTGTCCACTGTGGAGGATAAGGGGCTGCCGCCTAACTGTGTCAGCAAGGCCAAAAAGGGAGAGGATAAAGAATGTCACTACAGAATAGAACTGATTACAGCAGGATGGGTATTTAAAAAGATTACATGCTCTAAAGGTGGATAAATCAATTGGCACAGACAGGCTTCATCCATGAGTGCTAAAAAAGATGCAACAGCTCCTGGGGGCATCACTAGCAGATCTCTTTAACAGAAACATAGAATTTGATGGCTGTTGGGGACTGTATGATCCATCTAGTCTGCCCATATTGAATTGAGAACGCAGCAGGTAGCATTATTGTAGATGGAAGTAAGAGACATGAATGAGAATTTAATCAAGAAAACAAACCTTTCAGGAAGTGTATGCCAGTATTTGTTAAATACAGAATTAATGAATCGGGTGAGGGATTGGAGGTCAGCAGATGGGGTGCCCTTGCACAAGAGCAGAAGTAGGGACGAATCTATAAACTATAGACCAGTCAGCCTGACAGCCACAGCATGGAAGTTATCAGAGAATATAATAAAGGAAAGGCTTGTGGGGTTACTGAAAGTTAATAGACTTCAGGACATTAGGCAGCAAGGGTTCATGGGAGGGAGCGTGTGTCAGATGAACCTGATCAGTTTCTTTGATTGAGTGAAAAAAGAGGTGGAAGTGTCAGACAGTGGACATACTGTACCTGGACTTCAGCAAAGTCTTCGCCTCTGTCCCACACAGACAGCTGGTCAAGAAACTGAGCATCCATGAGCTGGGGAGATAGGATTACACAATGGATAAGAAATTGTGTACGTTGGAGAACCTAGAGGGTTGTCCTTAATGGGGAGCACTCAGGGGTCAGGGATAAGAAATTGTTTATGTTGGAGAACCTAGAGGATTGTTCTTAATGGGGAGCACTCGGGGGTCAGGGAGGTCACCTATTGGGTGCTGCAGAAATTGGTCATGGGACCTATACTCTTTAACATCTTCATTTGCAATATTAGGAAGGGATCCAGGGGAAGTTCTGCCTCTTGCAGATGACTCGAAGATCTGCAGATGGGTGGATAGCAAGGAGGGTGTAAGAACCAAGAGGAAAGATCTGATAAATGGTCAAGGGTATGGCAGTTGACATTTAACATGGAGAAATATAAGATAATGCACATATTGGGCCAAGAATCTGAAAACAGAATACATGATGGAGGTGGGGTAGCAGTAGAGAGAACATCTGAAGAGGGGAACCTGGAGATGAAAGTTATGAACAATATGAAAACATCAGTGCTGTGCAAAAGAGCAGTGAGGATAGTGAATCGGATGCACAAGAAGGGGAATCGGCATCAGGAGGAGGGAGGGAGGTGATCCTGCTTTTGTACAGATTCCTGGTGCAGCCTCACCTGGAGTACTTGTGCAGTTCTTTAGCCCACACTTGAGGAAGGACAGGGTGGAGGCAGTACAGAGAAAGGTAATCAAATGATTTATGGACAACAGCATAACTCCTACATTGAGAGGGTGGAGGACCTCAACATCTGAACACTGGAGTCAAGAAAGGAGAGGGGGATATGACAAAAATGCACAAATATAGCCAAGGCATACATGAGGTAGATACAGGGAGCTGTTCATACTGAGTGGAAACACAAGCACCAAGGGGAACTCAGTGAAGGTGGTGGGGGAGATTAAGGAAAGACATTAGGAAATACTTCTTCTCAGAAAGAGTAGATTGGTGACGCAAACTACAAAATAAAGCCGTCTCAGCAAAATCAGTTGAGAATTCAAACATGGTTGGACAGACACATGGGACTGGTAAGGACATTGGGAAAAGTGGAGGTGGGAAAGAGGAGTGAATAGCGACTAAGGACTCTGATATCCAACCATAGGTAGGACTGGGCAGGCCAGAGGGGTCACAAGACCATTTTCTGCCAGCATATGTTTCTACAAAAATCCTAGAACTGTACCCTCTGCCTTAGTGCAGTATAAAATCATGGTAGTATTTTGTAAGACTGAAACTCGAAATCCCGAGTGCAGGAGACTGACAGTGGTATGTGCCCGACAGCAGAAATCCCAGATGTGGAGCCTGACAGAGAAAGTGTCGGGATTGTCAGGGATCAATGTTTTGGGGTGTTTTGGTGTGGTGGGACGAGTAACTTTTTATTAGTGCTGTCAGGTGTGGGAGTGCTTTACTGTTTGGGGACTGGCTAAACTGGCTAACCTGTGTGTTTTCAGGTGATTCTCCATATCCCTGAGGTGCATCAGCCTCAGAGGATGTACAGTATAGAGCCCCCAACAGTGTGGAGTGCATGGGGACGACCCCCAACATTCAGCAGAAGAGCATGTATTTGGGCTGTCTGTGTACCAGGTCTGCAGTTTTGTTGTGTATGTTGGGTTTGGGATATGGTTATTGTTGGCATTTTGTGTGTAGATGTTCAGGATTTGGTCATATGTAGTTTAGGATTGCAAGTGTCAGGAAAACATTACATACCCTAATATTTTTTATCTAGCTGAGGTCAATGAGATACAGAGGCTTACACCTGCAGGTTATTTATTCAAATCCAGCCCAGTTAGGTGGTGGTCAAAAGCTTCTAACTTCTAATTGCTAGAAAATGAGTTGTCTTAGTCGGAAGGTGTCTGCATCAGTATAGATCGTGACCCAGATAACTCAGTTCACTGCTAAAAGTGACCCTATACCAGTTCACAACTAAAACTGACCCACACCAGTTCACAGCTAAAACTGACCCCGCACCAGCTCACATCTAATACTGATTCCACACCAGTTCACATCTAAAACTGACCCCACACCAGTTCACAGCTAAAACTGACCCCACAGCAGTTCACAACTAAAACTGACTGCACTGATTTACTGCTGGAACTGACTATGCCTCAGTTGACAACTAAAACTGACCCTGGCTCAGTTCACAACTAGAACTCAGGGCAGTGACCGGGGGGGGTGCAAGAACTGCGGTTGCAGTAGGGCCCACACTGTTAGGGGGCCCACTGCCTTAGAGGTCAGCATTAAGAAAACCTTTTCTTACAGACAAGCTTGCAAGCTTCTCTTTGGAAATTGCTTATCCATTTGAAATTGGGTTTGTCAGCAGTGGTGTCGGAAGATTCCACCTCCAGTTTCACATGGTTGGGGGGGGGGGAGTACAGAACAAAGAAGCAATAGGGCCCATTACTCAAAACATCTAATCTTTTTACTGGTGTCCACAGGAGGAACAGGGAAAAATTACATTGTTCAGTTATTTGATCATGGTGCCAACAAGGGGGATGGGGGCAGCATGGACAAACTATGTATGTTCAGCAGGACTGATACAAAAAAACTTGCGCTATAAAAATTTCATATGCACTAATGGTTATTTTACATTTGTTTGTGGGGAAGTGAGCCCAACAAAATATTTTGCAGGGGGGCCCTTACAGTTGTTGGCACAACCCTGCTAGAACTCACCCCGCCTCAGTTCACTGCTAGAACTCACCCTGTATCCATTCACTAGTAGAACTGAGCCAACATCAGTTCAGTGCTAGAAATGATCCAGCGACAGTTCACTGCTAGAACTCAGCTTGCATCAGTTCATTGCTAGTACTGGCCCTGCATTTGTTCACTGTTCGAACTGGCTCAGAGTCAGATGATGAGCTTATGGGCAGAACTACGGTATATACTGTATGTGCAGAACTGAGAAGCTTAATAGCCAAGATAGCCTACCTCTTAGGGCACAAGACTATGAACCTGGAGATCTGGGTTGTAATCCTGATTTCTAGGGACATGGATATGTTGTTCATCCACACTCATTGGCAGGTATCCTTGCCGCTTTAAATCTTGCCGGAAGGTCTTCAAGCTTGCTCCTCCCACCCACCCGGGTGGTATAACTCTCGGCTCTGCCCCATGACGCCAGATCTTCCTTACCGCTTGGAAGCTCAGGTTCCCTCCTTAACGCTCTGCGTTTGAGACTAGTTCCTATTTCTCCGTTTGCGGATTTAAAAATAAATTTTGCAAAAGACTTCAGTCTTCCAACCCTCGCGGCTGCGATGGGACAAATCGACTCCCGGTTTGGAGATGCCCATGCAGGCAGAAAGATGTCTCGGACGGATCCACACTCACGCGTGTCTACTGCTTAGGCCTTGAGCACGACCCGCGGGCTTGCGACCTGTGCTCATCTTTCTCGACCTCGTCACCGAGAAGACCGTGCTGCCCGGTGCAGCTGGGCGTCCCGAGGCGTTCCCTCGGTGAAGTCAAGGAGGCCCGGTTGGCCGGTGTCCTTGGCGGCGGCTCGCGATCAGCTCGAGGCGGATGGTCGCTCGAAGAGGAGGCGCGGGCCGTATCTTCCTCGGCCGCGGCATTTATCCCGCTCTCTCTGGGCTCTTCTTACACGGCTTCTTTTAAGGAGCTTTGTCTGTCCCTCTCCACTAAAGGAGAAGGGCCTACGTTGGCGGGACCTTATTCTCAGTCCAAAAAGAGGGACAAGGGTAAGTCCCTCCGTCGACGCTCTTGGGAGCGGGAAAGGTCCCTCTCCCCGGGCCGTCGACCGTCGGCTTCGGTCGACCGCTCGGCTTCGGCCACTGGCCTCACGGTGTCCCCGTCAGGTCAGTTGACCGAGACTCCCACCGATGAAGTCGAGATTTTTCTCGACCCATTGGACGGGCTGTCGCCTTTAGCAGCCGAGATTCCCCTCTCTCCGGTTCCCCCGGGAGGAGTTGAGGATCCCGTGGGCTCGCCTGTGCCTCCGGTTCCGGAGCCCTCGGATGCACCATCCGAGCCGAAGGGAGTGCCGGTTCCGGCCGACACCTCCCCGGACCGACCTCGGAAATTCCGGGACTCTCGGTCTCGGTCTCGGACCTCTTCGCGGTCCAGCCGATCCCACCGTCATAGGCAGTCTCGGTCTCGGCACCGCGGTAAGCGGCGTCGCCGCTCGGCCTCGTCCTCCTCCTCGGATGAGGGGAGGCTTGGCGTAGAGCCGTCGATCAGGCGAGACCTTATGTTACCAGCTCCTCCTGGCCGAGTACCGACCTCGCCGCCTCCCCGCCATTACGTGCTGTCACCGAGCGAAGCCGACACAACCCCTCGACTTATCCGAGGAGCCTATACCCAGGCCGGTTGTTCGCCAAACCAGCTGCTCCACCGATTCCGGTGGAACCTCCGCCTCCACAGCCACCAATTGGGGCTCCGACCAATGATTCTCGGTCGGCTAAAGGTCTACCCCATCGGCTGTCAGTTACCCTCACTCCCGACCGACCTCGGCAGGTGAAGGGTGGCTCAGGCCAGAGGCAGCTCTTCGAGGACTCTTCCGAGTCCGAAGATGATTCCTCCCTTTTCTCCAGGCGACTGGACTTGGAGTCTTCAGGAGGTCAGTCAATGGGTGATAGCCCATCGTCCTTCCTAGGACCACTTGGCTCATCTCGGGTCCACCGGGATGGAGCTCGAACCGTTCCAAGCGGGCCAGGTATCCCCTCACGGAGATTCTGGACCGAGGGTTCTCCGGCGGAGGCCTTTCGGTGGCGAGGCCATAGTGGGTCCGGCACTGGAGCTGGCAGCGCCCTGCTTCCTGCCCTCGCCTTGGCCAGGATGGCCAGGAAGTATCGGTCCCTACTGGTTCCTTGTCCGGTTTTGAACACCCCTCTGCTGAGGGTTGGTTACCGACAGCGTTTTCGAGCGCTGTGCAGCGCCAGGGATGTGGACAAACCTCCTGACAAGGAGTCCAAGAAATTGGACTATGTCGGCGAAAAAGTCTACGCTTCGTCCTCTCGACGCTTCGTCAGGCCAGTTCGGCGTCCTCATGCACATTTTCTCTCATGCCCTGTTGGGCTCCTGGATGAGGTCATCCTCATCTTCCCGCCGATCTGCAGACTACGGTTAAGCAGGTGCGGGACCAGAGCAGGGCAGTGGCCAAACAGCAGCTCCAGACTGCTTTGGATATGGGGACTCATGTGCCAGATCGGTGCGTGACCGCAGTGGCTATCGTCGGTCGGGCTTGGCTGAGGATATCCACCTTTACTTGGTGCCAGCACAAGTTGGCGGATGTTCCCTTTTGGGACTGACCTCTTCGACCCTGGGGTGGAAGGTCACCTGCAGAGGATCGAGAAGTCAATGCTACCTTGGACTCGGTCTCTTCGCTCAGAAGGACAAAGGCCGCAAACCACAGCCTAAGCCCTTCGGTCCTTCTGTGCCCCGGCCCAGCCCAGCAACGTCAGGGGCCAGCAGGCTCGGCCTTGGCATCCCAAACCCAAGCGCGGCTTCCTCTAACAGGAGGCAGGAGGAAAAGGCCCAGGAGGTCCCTCGGCGGTCCCTCCTCCAAGCCTGCCCAGTGGCGGGCTGAGGTGCTTCATTCCGTCACCTTATCCTAGTCCCCCCGATAGAGGCGGCTCCAGCACTTCCGTTCCGCCTGGTCCGCTGTTTCACGGACAGGTGGGTCTGAAGTGGTGGGAAGGGCTACCTCTGGAATTCGAGCAGGCACCACCCTTCAGAGCCGTCGCCCCTCGGGGGGCTTCGGGATCCCCAGCCTCACTGGCGGCTCGTCGAGCCGACATCGCTCTCCTCCTCCAGAAGGAGGTGATAAGAGAGGTGGTGGACCCTCCTTCAGACCCAGGGTTTGTGTCCAGGTACTTCCTGGTTCCGAAGCGGACGGGGGGCTGGCGCCCCATTCTCGACCTACACGACCTAAACAAGTTCCTAAGGTCTCGAACCTTCAGGATGGTCACTCTGGCTCAGATAATACCATCCTTGGAGCAGCGACATGGGGTTCTGCTCTCTGGACTTGCAGGGCGTTTTTTCACGATCCTATCCGTCCGTCTCTCCAGAGATTCATATCCGCTTCCAGGCGGAAGGATCCCTCTTGATTCAAGCCATGCCCTTGACTTGTCTCCAGCTCCAGGGTCTTCACCAAATGCATGGCAGTGGTGACAGCATTCCCTGCGGCGCTGAGGGTCGGGTGTACCCTTACCTGGACGACTGGCTGATAGCAGCTCCCTCCAGGAAGGAGGCAGAGTGGTCCAGAGATCTGGCCTCCGGGTCTGCTCTCAACTGGGCCTCCTTATCAACAGGCCAAGTCGGAACTCGAGCCGAAGCAGGTGATTCTATTCATCGGGCGCAGCTCGACTCTCTTCGAGCCAGGCGCGGCTCCCGGCAGACAGGGCGAGGTTCTTTCCTCCTTTGCCCGATCATTTCTGGTTGAGCAATGCGCCCCTGCCCGGACTTCCTCGCCTCCTGGGTCTCATGGCGGCCTGCACCAGCGTGGTCCGTTGGGCCCGCTGGAACATACGTCCCTTCAGTGGGGACTGGCCAGCCAGTGGTCTAGCGCTGCGATCCTTTGGACCAGCTTGGCGGTGACACAGGGGATGTGGGCGCTCTCCAGTGGTGGACCGTTCCAGATCATTTGCAGGAGGGCATCCCGTTCGTCCGCCCCGAGCCGACGGTCTCTCTATCGACCGATGCCTCTCTGATGGGTTGGGGTGCCCATCTGGGGGAACACCAGGCTCATGGCCTCTGGTCCCCGCGGGAGTCCCGATGCCACATCAACCTGCTGGAGCTCCGAGTGGTCCGCCTAGCTCTCACCGCCTTTGCTCCGTTCCTCCGGGGTCAAGTGGTCCGAGTCCAGACGGACAATACCACGACCATGTACTATCTAAACCGCCAGGGCGGGACGCGCTTCATGCTTCTATGCAAGGAAGCTCTCCGCATTTGGTCACTCGTGCGCAGCCTGGAGGCGGATCTCCTAGCCATTCACGTGGCAGGAGCCTCCAACACCCTGGCCGATGCCCTGAGCCGGATAGGGCTGCATCCCACGAGTGGTCTCTCTGCCGGAGGTAGTACAGCATCTGTTCTCCCATTGGGGCACACCTCAGGTGGACCTGTTTGCCTCCAGGATAAAAGTGAAGCTGAGGCTGTTCCATGCCCGCCCCCCTCAGCAGGGCTCGCTGCAGGGGATGCCTCTCGAGGCAGTGGACCCCGGGCCTCTTTCGCCTTTCCCCATTTCCTTGATCCACAGGGTGCTTCTCAAGGTGAGGAGGGACAAGGCGCAGGTGATTCTGATAGCCCCAGACTGGTCTCGCAGTTCTGGTACCCAGATCTCCTCAGTCTCAGCTCCAGGACTCGCGCAGCTTCCAGCTCGCCCGGACCTGCTCTCAGTCAATCAGGGAAGGTGTTCCATCCGGACCTTCAATCCCTGCACCACGGCCTGGTTCCTGAGTGGCTAGAGTTCCAGGCCTTGGGTCTTTCCGACGAGGTCCTCAATGTAGTTGAGGCGTCCCGTGGAGTCGACCAGAAAATGCTATGCCTTCAAATGGAAAAGGTTTTCCATTTGGTGTCAGAAGCAAGGCTTGGACCCTTCCTCCTGTTCCTTGGCAAGCATCTTGGACTATTTATGGTCCCTTTCTAGTCAAGGGCTTAGGTCGAGCGACCTAAGGTGCACCTGGCAGCCATCTCTGCTTACGGCGCGGGCGGAAGCAGTCGGTGGCGCAGGGAGAAGGTGGTCTGGCGCTTTTCAAAGGCCTTGATCACATTTCCTCAGTCGCTGGAACCCCACCTCCGTGGGATCTACTGCTGGTACTGGCAAAGCTCATGGGCAAGCCATTCAACCTATGCACAGGTGTGCTCTCTCTCACCTGTCGTGGAAGACCGCCTTCTTGGTGGCTATCACGTCAGCCAGAAGGATGGGAGGCTCCAGGCGCTTTCCATGAGTATCTTACCTGGTCTTCCATGGGACAAGGGTTGTCCCTCGCCCCACCGAAATTCCTTCCGAAGGTGGTGTGGAGTTCCACCATAACCAGGTGTTGACTCTGCGGTGTTCTACCCCAATCACACCTCGGAGGCGAATATAGGCTCCATACTCTGGACCCTAGAAGGGCGCCACATTATAAGGAGCGACGGCTGAAATTCGGGAGAGGTTCGCCAGCTGTTTGTCACCCACGCTGAAGCCGCATCTGGAAGACCTGCAGCCAAGCGACGATAAGCAGGTGGTAACCTCCTGCATAGATCTCTGCTATAAGTTGGCGGGCATGGAGCCTCCCAGAGGGATAAGAGCTCATTCTACCCGCCATACTGCCTGTCAGTGGCTGCTTCAGGGACGTCCCTATCCAGGAAATCTGCAGGGCTGCTACCTGGAAGTCAGCAAACACCTTCATTACCATTACCACATCGACCTTGAGTCACGCGGGATGCTGGTTTTGGGGCCTCGGTTCTCAGTCTCTCTTTCCCAAGTAAGTATTGGGGGTGTCGTCTTGCCTCCTCCTCCCGGAGAACTGCTAGAGTCTGCCAATGAGTGTGGATGAACAACATATCCATGTTCCTAGAAATACAGGTTACTCACCTGTAACAGGAGTTCTAGGAATGGATATGTTGTTCATCCACACGACTCCACCCGACCTCCCGCTTCGACGCACAACCTGAGTCTCCAGCGGCCAGATCTAAGGCCATGGGGCGGAGCCTGAGTTACCACCCGGTGGGTGGAGAGCAAGCTTGAAGACCTTCCGGCAAGATTTAAAGCGGCAAGGATACCTGCCAATGAGTGTGGATGAACAACATATACCATTCCTAGAACTCCTGTTACAGGTGAGTAACCTGTATTTCTCTCATCTCTAATTACTGCCAAATTTCACTTGCTCCATAGCAGTGAGGTGTTGGAATAGTACATTTGCTCTAAAGGGAATTAAGTGCAGGAAAGAGTAATTTATTTATTTATTTATTGAAAACTTCAGAGGCTGCCTTTGAGCACAAGTGCTCATTGACAAAGGTTCCACGTCAAATACATATATAATCCTGGCGCTGTTATACCAAGGGCTACTACCCTAGCCTGCTTCCCTGACTGCAGGTTGAGGGGCCTGGGTTCGCTATCAAGGGTCACTGTGCTGTCACTACCAACAGTAAAACTATAATTTTGGTGCCTCCACCCAGAGTAATGATTTAGTGGGTTAAAACCTGAACTGATACAGCCCTCTGGGAAGCTATACCTACCCACAGCCCCACCTAGTGGCCCCAGATTTAAAATTACAATAAACACCTTTCTCTGCATATAATTCACAATTAATGGAGAGTGCTAATAATATGCTCACAGTGGCCACTTACCAACAGGTTCTGGAACTCTTGCATTCACCCTGTGAACCTGGAAAGAATAGTTACCAGCAATAGCAACACAAAACCTTTCAGTTTCTTGCATTAAACCAGTACTCAGTATTTTATGCTCATGGACCAAATTAACGTCTAAACAACAAACAGATGTATTAAGTTGTTTAAATAAGGGGTAGGGGATGCAAATTAAAGGTAGATGAGAATATGAGGTACTTTTAGTTTTAGCAGTATTTTGGCTGCGTATAACATTCAACCAAATGCATTAACTCCTCTGGACTGTCCAGTTAACTTCACTGGGTGCCCAGGATAAGCTATATTGCAGGCCTGAAGCGGTGCCGTGGGTTGGCCGGCGTCACAACTGGTTGGGGCCCTTAAATAAAGAAATGGCTAATGCTTTACTTTGTACTTGGCTGTAGCAATCATAAAACACCTTTCTGAAACCCAGAAATTGTAATCCCCAGGCTCGATGGCCTACAAAACAGTCTAAACACCAAGCAAACTTGAAAGGCAAATCAGTTGGAAAAAACAGGTTAATTGGTGTTGCAGGGTAGAACCCTATTTTACTCACTGAACCTTGAACCTCGGGATCTGGGCTGATTTCCAGGATGGCTGTCCTCGAGGCAGGATGTGGCTGCAGGCTGCAGGACATAGAAACATAGACTTTGATGGCAGATAAGGACCGCTTGGCCCATCTAGTCTGCCCATTTCCCTACCTACAGGATAGGCCGCAGATCCTAGTTAACCAACAGCCTATTTCTTCCTACCCCCCACAAGAATTGCCTTATGTCTGTCCCATGCATTCTTGAATTCTCCCACAGTTTTAGACCCCACAACCTCCTCAGGAAAGATGGCCAGATGGGTAAAACACTGGCTGAGGAACAGAACCCCAGAGTGTGGTTGTGGAGGGAGAGTTATCTGGTACCAGAGAGGTAATCAGTGGGGTCCTGCAGGGCTCGGTTCTGGGGCCGATGTTGTTCGGTGTCTTCATCAATGACATTGGGGATGGCATTAAGGGCAAAATGTGCCTATTAGCAGATGACACCAAGCTCTGCGGGAAAGTGGACACAGCGGAAGGGATACAGGACCTACAGTATGATCTGGAAATGCTGGGGAGGTGGTCCAGGATCTGGCAGCTTGTCTTCAATGCCAAGAAATGCAAAGTTATGCATATTGGAGCCAAGAACCCCAGGGCAGAGTACTACCTGGGTGGAGTCCGAATATCTGCATCAGAGGAGGAGAAGGACCTGGGAGTGATAATCACTAGTGACCTGAAGCACTCCACTAAGTGCAAGAAAGCAGCAGCAAATGCAAACAAGATGCTGGGATGCATATCTAAGGGGATCAGTAGTAGGAGAGAGGAGGTTATACTGCCTTGTACAGGTCCCTGGTAAGGCATCATCCAGAGTATGGGATTCAGTACTGGTGCCCACACCTCAAAAAGGACATTAACCTGCTGGAGAAGGTCTAGAGGAGGGCTACAAAGATGGTAGTGGGTCAGCAGGGTAAGTTACATGAGGAGAGGTTGAGGGCACTGAACATGTACTCCCTGTAAGACAGGAGGGGGGGGACATGATTAGGACCTTCAAGTGCTTGAAAGGGATAAATAAGTTTAATAAGGAGACTCTCTTTAAGCTGAGTGGCAACCATAACATGAGGGGACACAGTCTTAAGCTGGAGTGTTGGAGGTTTCGGAGGGAGGTCAGGAAGCACTTCTTCACAGAGAGGGTGGTAGACACTTGGAATGCACTGCCGGAAGAGATGATCTTGTTGAAGACAATGGGCAGCTTTAAGAGAGGTTGGGATAGGCATGGGGAAAGGTAAGGATCATGGGTAGGGAGGATGGGAGGTGTGGGGAGGGAGGGCAGGGACAGTAGCTCAAGCTGTGTACCCTGCAATACGCGCAGACTAGATAGACCAAATGGCCTTCTTCTGCTGGCTTCTTCGTATGTTCTTATGTATGTATGTTTGTATAATAGCTGCAAACGTGGCTACTGTATATACAGTTTTATAGCAGTTTATTTAGTGTCCCTATAGATAAAGTCCTGGTGCAGCCAGCGATATTACTTTTATTAAATAATATCTCCATGATTATGTAGCCCCAACAGTGCCCTCTCTAACACATTCATATATTTAATTTTATTTCCATTTGTTTTGCTGTCACTGCCACCGAAATACTGTGCCCCTAGGCAGCAGTCAGCTCCTCATTAATATGTATACAGGGCTCGTAAATATTCATGAGCCCTGCTTTATGCCCCATGTAAAACTTTATTTTAAAAATGTTCAAGGGGCTTTTTGCCCAGCCCTCTGAGGTCACCGGTCCCTGTTTACCTGATGTGTGGAACCAGGACCACGAAAGATCTCCTAAGTTGACCGCAAAGCGAGCAGTCGGTAAATCAAGGCCTCGCAGAGCGCATGCACGATCACCAGCAGCACGGAGAAATGTCGGTGACTCATGCTTAAGATTTAAGCCCAACACTGAGCTAAAATAAACACAGGGGCATGTTTGGGAATGGGTCAGGTGGAAACTGTGGCGCCAGAGGAGAACCAGGAGGGACTTGGGCCAGGTGGGGGGGGAAGCGGAGCACCAGCGACAGAACAGAGCAGACGGGAGGCATAAAAGGTAATCCCCATATGGGGGAGGGGGCAATACACATCATCACAAAAAAAAACATTGCAATTACAATATGCAGTTCCAGAGGAAATGCAGTCGGATCAGGCTCAAAGCATTTAAGGCAAAACAATTACATAAAGTTTTGAGAAAAATCCATACAGATCATTGTATAAAAAGTCACAGGATATGTACAGAGAGGAACCAGATAAAAACTGTGTAACGGTTACATTTGCACTGGACTCCAAAGGCAGACTGCATAGGATCTCTTAAACTGATTAAACTTGTGAAGATTCAGGAGTGTATCAGGCAGTTCGCTTAACCAGTTAGCAGCCCTGACAGAAAGTGACCACTTGTCCAGTTGAAAACGTCAGAAAGGAGGCTTAAGGGCATTACTGGTCATGTTCCTGGTGTTGTATTGTTTGGAGATGGTGTGGAAGCAGTTTGTTAAAGCAGGGTGTGTTAGGCCCAAGAGTACCTTTTTGGCTAGCAAACAGGTCTGGTAAACTACTCACCCTGGGTCAGTTCTAACAGTGAATTGATGCATTCTCAGTTGCCAGCAGAGTTTAGATGCACAGTTGTGGCAGTATAGAACAATTTATACTGTAGCTGCCTTGCAGCCTGTATTAATGTGTATCTGTCATGGATAAATGGATGACTTGTCTCTGCAGGGAGTACTACATTTCAGTGCAAAAGTTGAAAGTCCTTGGATTACATTATATTTTATTAAGGAAATGGGCATGTAAAATGGATCCGGATAGAGTACATAAACTTTAATAATTTATTTATAAGCTCTATATTTATAAGCTGTTTAGTTTGTTGACTGGGTAAGCTAACTATAACAGAGTTGCTTTTACAGCAGAGACCCTGAAAATGATGCTAAATTAAGGAACACAGGATAAAAAATAAAATATAGGGCAGATGACGTTCAGTGGACAGAGTATCACAGACTATTCGCGTTGTTCACAGAAAGGTGTTCCTTAAGCCTTTATATGAAGGTAGCATGGGGTTTTGTAGTCCGAATGTGAGGCAGTAAGGGCTTCCAAATTTATGAGGCACTGAAACCAAAGGCTTTTCGCCCCATGGATGTCTTAACCTGTGGAACATAAAGCGGATTGGTGTTTACGGAGTGAAGAATTTGCGTGCTGAGGGGGTGTCAACTGGGAGGTTAGGTGGATCATGTAACCACATGACATTACCATACCTCTCAACTGTCTCTCATTGTGAAGGACATCCCTCATTTTACCCCTCAGAAGTGCTTTGTCCATCATCCTTCTCACATTGGAAAAGTGCTGCCCACACAGAGAAGGTGCTGCAAACTTAGACATTAAAGCAGAAATTCTTAACATACTGTGATACTAAAGCATACTTACATTTTGAGCAAATAAAAACACTGGTTGCCACAGTGTTCTGAGCTTGTGTCTTCATGTTTGATGGTGTCCCTCATTTTGAGAGCCAGTGTCCCACACTGTCCCTCATTTTCAGTGTCTGTGTCCTTCATTTTAGTGACAAAAGGTTGAGAGGTATGGACATCGCCTTGTGCTCAAGGGAGAAAAATTGAGTGTCTTTATTATCCACTCAGTGATAACCAGGAGACACTGGCATGTTGTGTAGGTCTGCCATCTATGCAAGCCATATGGTATGGTTGTGGGCTACTGTTTTTCTGCGGAGCTCAGAGACTTGGATCAGATCACCAACTAGCGACCCATATTCCGTTAAAGGAAGCCACACCTGTTGTGCAGAAAACTCTGACTTCAGGAGCCAGACAATTCCCAGCATGATACAGCATACCAGATTTCTGCTGGACCTTTTTTTGTAATGACATTAAAGTGTTCAGCATAGAAAGGGAAGGAGTCTGGTGTACCTCCAGAGATTTAAAGCTATCTGCCAATACTATTGGGATGCCATCAGAAGTAACCAGGCAGAGATCAACCTTGTGCTTAAGGACTCTAGGCTTGGAGCCAAAGAGCATAGCCTTAGTTTTGCTTTTAAACAAGACCCTATTGACTTGAAACCAGGTCTGGAGGAGAAGATAAGAACACAGTCCCACATTTATTTCATCAACGTTTCTAGACTTCGAATATAGTACCACATAATCTGCCTACAAGAGGGCCCTGAATTGCTTACTTATCATAGATGAGGCATTAATAAACGTGGAGAAGAGTATTGGGCCAAGGATTGCCCTGAGGGGACACAGTGTTTGGCAGCAAAAAGGAGGAAAGGGTACCTTGGAGTTTGACAGCCTAGATGTGATTGGTTAGGTAAATATGGAACCAGATTAGCAGTGGGTGACTAAAACCCAGGGTTTCAGGTGTGAGGAGCAGCAGTGAATGATTGACAAGATCAAAAAGTTTTAGACATTTCTAAAAATACGGCACCTGTCAGCAAGCCAGGTTGCTGTTGCTACATGCGTGGGCTATGGTCTAGGGAGCATTTTTTTTTATAAAGGGTCAGCATGACGTATTGCCATGTTTTACCAACTGTTGCCGTCTCTGAAGTTACAAAACACTTAGTATGTGACAAGCTTTCTCTACCTCACTTTATGTGTCATTATGCCTAGCATAGTTGTGTGAGAAGTGCAGGGGAACAAATCATACATTTTCTGGCTGTTACTGTGACTGACATCTCCTGAGGTTACAAATAATACAGCAGGTTACAAATAATGCAGCATCTAAACTGGAGGTAGACATGCACCCTCCCAAATGTGACACATACTTCAAATGTTTACTTGGCCAAGAGGTATTTCCGTATGACAGTCAGTAATAATGGCTGGTGTCAAGCCATGGAAAGGAGAGGGGGATGTTCCAGAACAGCAAGCCGATCCCTGATGGCAGTCACTCCGATATGAAATGAATGCTGTAATGCGCTTCTTTTAAAAAGCAGTCACTGACTTGCATTTTATTTTGTGTGACCGGCAACCTACATGTGAGCCTTCCTGACTTGAGTGAATGAGAACTTCACTGCAGCTGTGAGAGCGATACAGAGATTACTCATTTTAAAAGGGGAAATATGGGTGAAAGCCTGTATTTTAAATCCCTTTCCATTGTCCCTTTGCTTATATATGAAGTATCATTCTCTTGGAAAGAAACATGCTAATAATGCAGTAGAAAATACATTTGAAAGTTGTAAACAAATGCAACTTGAGGAACTGTATATTGGATATTGTAACATGGCATTAAAAGAGAAACGCAAAAGAAGCAGTTTGATTCGTTAAAGTATACCATGTGGTACATCAGCAACCATGGTCTAATACCATAATAGACCATGGTTTGTGATGAAATATCTTGGTAATCCACTACAGGCAAAAAGCAGTATACAAGTGAAAGCAATATGCAAATAGTTTACAGTTTGTAGTTGTTCCGATTTATTTTTGCTAAGGTGTTTCCTGGCACAGGGTTTTTGACATTTTCAAGATTGTTCTATGTTGTAACTGCCACACAAGTGCATGACTTATTAAAGATTGTACATTTAAACTCCACATATACTGTTAATTATACTGGAACAATATTTATTTGGAAGTGAACATTTACATACTGTTACCATCCCTTTTGAACTACTGCTTTCTAAGTAACTTTGGGTGCAGTGCATTGTGGAATGGATGACTGAATAACATCATCTGCCCTAGCCTTTTCTTGGTAAATACACAGTGGTAAAGATGAGCATGCAGCTTCTATAACCAAAAGCAAAAATAACAGACAGTGAGATAAACAAAGCAAACTCAAAGAGAAAGGCTACTTCTATGGGTGAAAAGAAAAATAAATTGAGAGAAACAAAAAGAAATCAAGGAAACAGACTAACAGTACTAGTCAAAATAAGTATTTGAAAGGTGAAAGCAGTAAACGTTGTGTTGTTCTATGTCCTGCTGAGTTAGATAGTTTAGAGAGGAAAAAAGTGAAAATAATATTCCGCAAAATAGTACTTGTTCAAAAAAGTGTTTTTCAGATTGGCTTAATTCAGTACATTTGGAGAAACGGTGCTTGTGCTGCTAGTATTGTTTCACAGCCACCTATTGGTCTGCAAAGGAACTGCAGGAAGAAAACTAAGACGTACCATAGCACACTCCCATCATGCAGTGCAGCCCATATCTTGTAATACACACAGAGGAAAATCAAAGCACCTAGAATAGAAAGTGAATTGCAAGTTTTTGAAAAGTTGTAAAATATGTTTTGATGTTAGAAAGCTTAAAGCTTGTAATGAAAGTTATTTTAACAAAAGTGAAATAGCAGCCATGATATTTCCAATAGGTGTGTTCCAATTGTTTTGAAGTATATGTACATCATGTTTAATAGCTCAACATATAGCATTCTGAAAATAAATCAGTGTGACTGTGGTCATTTATTCAGAGACTGTTAGTTATACAATCATTGCCATATTACAAGCGGATTAAGCCACTCGAAAGAATGGGTCTACAGTTGAATTGGCTCATGGTTGGTTGGTTGGTTGGGCCCATGCGGCCTTCGGTCTTGTGGTCCAACCCCCCCACCCCCCAACCATGGATTAATTCCACAGCAGACTCATTCTTTCTCGTGGCTTAATCCTTACATGTACACTGCTGTAGCTATAGCATAGTATTTAAATAGAGGCAGACAGAATGACCACTGCTGCCTAGTGCAACTCAAAATGGGATTGCAGCTGTCCAATTGTAAACAATTATCTTGTGCAGTTATTACGGCCATTTAGCAAAATGACAGTATTTGATAGTCAATTTGGAAAGCCTTTATTTTCCTGCTTGATTAAACACTGAATAAAATAAAAGGAATCGTCTCATAAGGAAATTGTAGTCATGGTAGATTCCTTTACTTGCCAGAGAGACTGGGTGGGAATGAATAGGGGGATTACATGTATGCTTCATTAGTTTGGGGTTTGAGTGGGTGAAAATAAAATTCTGGCTGGTATTCGTGTATTTCTTTAGCTCTTTTATTCAGTACTGCTGCACAACATTGCTGTCACAGCTTTCTGAGTTCTGGAGAATCACTTTCTTTACAGATGGCCATTTTTTGCACTCGGAACTCACTTTTCCTGTAAGGCACTGTTCTAACTATCTAGATTCAATTCATGTCCACACTTAGGCAGTCTTCCACTGAGCATGCTTAGTCACCAGAAACAGTCTTCAAGCTTGACTGCTCCTTCCACTCAATTATGTCCTACAGCCCTGCCCCCACTGCTCTCAGATATTTTCTTCCATTGGAAAGAACAAGTCTCCTCTTCACAGCTACTGCTTAAAAATGTTGAAACATTTTCAGGCATTTTTCAAATTTCTTCAAAGCTTTTGATTCTCTTGTCAACTCTTCATGTGCACCTTGGCTGTTGCTCATTGCTCTGTTGAATGCAGCTATGGAACAGAAGAGGAAGCAAGGCTTTAAGAGGTGCGTGACTTGCAGTTTACCATGTGTGTCTCAGGTGGTCATGACTGTGTTCACTGTTTGGGAATTTCCTAGGATGTGGAGAACTGCCAATGGTCCCAGGTCATGCACTCATAGCCAACAAATGTTTGTCAGATGCAGGTGCTGAAAAGGAGGCTAAGAACTGCATGAGGTCCATTACTAACCATCAAGGACATCCCAATTTGTTGAAGAGATGTGGGCGGTGGACAGTACCATGCCTCGTGAGTCATAGATTCATAGACAAGTGCTGGCAGAAAAGGACCTTCTTGGCCTATCGAGTCTGCCCTTTCCCCATCTTTACATGCCCTCTTCCCCCTTAGAGTCCCCCCTCCATATCCTAGACAGTCCCTTGTGGTTGTCCTAAGCTTTTTTGAATCCCCCCAGTGTTCCTGCCTCTACCACCTCCACCAGCAGACTGTTCCAGGGTGTCACCACCCTCTCAGTAAAGTAATGTCCCCTCAGATTCCCCTTAAACCTTCTCCCCTCCACCCTCAGTCCATGCCTTCTAGTCTTTGTCCTACCTTCCCTGTGAATAAGTCCCCCCCCACACTTTATTGATCCCTTTCACATACTTGAATGTTTCTATCATATCCCCCTCTCTCTTCTGTTTCCAGCAGGTACAGATCCAACACCCACAGCCTCTCTTCGTATGGCTTCTCCCTTAGCCCATCCACCATCTTTGTGGCCCTTCTCTGTACTATTTCTGTGGCATCTATGTCTTGGTGTAGGTGAGGTCTCCAGAACTGAACCCCATACTCCAAGTGGGGCTTCACCATGGAACTGTAGAGTGGCATCAGCACCTCCCATCTTCTACTGGTTATCCCTGTCCCTATGCACACCAGCATTCTGTTCGCTTTGCTTACCGCCTTGTTGCATTGGGTCCCTACTGTAAGATTATCTGTGATTAAAACACCTAGATCCTTTTCCTACTCAGTTGACTTTATTACCTCCCCTCCCAGTATGTATTTTGCCCGTGGGTTATTTCTCCCTATGTGCATCACCGTGCATTTCCTTGCATTGAATATCAGCTGCCATGTTTCCGACCACCTCTCCAGTAAGCTGAGATCCTCCCTCATAGCCTCCACTCCCTCTGGGGTAGCCACCCCGTTGCAGATTTTCGTATTGTCTGCAAAAAGGCAGACCTTTCCCTGTAGTTCCTCTGCAATATCACTGATGCAGATATTAAACAGGATGGGCCCCAACACCGACCCCTTGGGGACCCTGCTGATCACCCCCACCTCTCCTGAGTGCACTCCATTTACCACTGCCCTCTGGCTTCTACCCGACAGCCAGTTCTCCACCCACCTTGTTATTTTCTGTCCCACCGCCAAGCTCTCCAGTTTGTTTATCAGCCTATTGTGGGGCACAGTATCGAATGCCTTCCCGAAGTCCAGATAGGCCACGTCCACTGCCCCCCCCCACTGATTGACTACCCTTGTCACCTCATCAAAGAACTTGATCAGGTTCGTCTGACATTACTTCCCCCATGTGAAGCCATGCTGACAGATGTCCTGCAGTCCGCTGTCCTCCAAGTAACTAGCCACCTTTTCCTTCAAGATCACCTCCATCACCTTACTCACCACAGAAGTGAGAATAACGGGGCAATAATTGGCAGCCTACTCCCTGCTGCCACTTTTATTAAGTGGCACCACATCTGCCCTCTTCCAGTCCTCCGGAACCTTTCTTGTGTCCAAAGACAAGTTAAATAACCTCGCTTTTGGTGCCACCAGCTTCTCTCTTAGCTTCCAGAGCACCCTAGGATGCAGGGTGTCTGGACCCATAGCCATGTCTACCCTCAATTTACCCAGTTCTTCCCTGACCCTGTCCTCACTGATTGGGCTAGGATCTACCCCTACTTCCCCTCTTCCCTTCCGTTTCAAGTCTGGTCCCCTGCCTTCTCCCTCTACTGTGAAGACCTAGTCAAGATATCTATTTGACACCTCTGCTTTCTCGCAGTCCCCTTCCATTTGCTCTCCCCCATCACCCCTAATCTTATCTATCCCTTACCTGGCTTCTCTTTTTTCCCCTATGTACCAAAGAAAGTCTTATCTCCCCTTTTGGCCTGCCTAGCAATTTCTCCTCCGTTTCTGCTTTTGCTTTCCTAATCCTCTGCCCTGCCACCCTCAGCTTCTCCCTCTATATTTCCCGGTCCTCCATACCCCATGTCCTCTTATATTTTCTGAATGCTCTTTTCTCTCCCCTATTGCCTCCCTCACTTCCCTGTTGAACCAAAGTGGTCTCCTCCTTTTTCTGCTCTTCCTCAGCTTTCATATACAACTCTCCATGGCCTTTAGTACCCCCCCCCCAATCTGATTCCATAATTCCTCAATCCCCCCATCCCCTCTAATTCATTTTGGACTACCGCCCTCATTTTGGGAAAATCTGCCCGCCTGAATTCTAGGACCTTTGTGATGGTTAGATTTGCTTTATACCCTGCTCTAACCCTGAACCTCACAGTGTTGTGGTCATTTGCTACTAGGCTGGCCCCCACTTCTGCACCCTCCACACCATCCCCATTGGTGAGGACAACGTCAAGTATATTACCCCCAATCGGTTCCTTTACCAGCTGCTGCAGGAAGGCTTCCTGGAGGGACTCGAGGATATCCCTACTCCTGGACGACCCAGCTGCTGGGATATCCCAGTCTGTGTCTGGGAGGTTAAGGTCGCCCACCAGCAGAATCTCCCCCTTTAGTGCCATCCTTTGAACTGCTCGCAGCATCTGCACATCCATTTCTTTGCTCTGAATTGGAGGTCTGTACACCACCCCCAGCCTTATAGCTGTCCCAGCTCATCTCTCTAGTGTGACCCATTAGATTTCTACTTCCCCTTGCTCCTCCTGCCCTTCTGATGCCTTTATGACCTCTTTTATGTACAGCGCAATCCCCCCCTTACCTGCCAGCCCTATCCCTCCTGAATAACCTGTACCCTGGTACCCCTACTTCCCAGGCCAGGTGCTCTGACCACCAGGTCTCTGTTATGGCAACAATGTCTAGGCCCTGCCCTCCATTATAGTTTCTGAGTACGCTATCTTGTTCCCCGGGCATCTTGCGTTAGTGGAAAGTCTTTCCACCAATTTCCTCCCTTCTTCCCACTCTCTTTCCCTACTATGTCTGGTCTGTTCCCCTCTCCCTTTTGCGGGGGAGTACTAGCTAGTCTTTTTTATCCTCTTGTTGACCCATCCCCCATCCTAGCACTCCCTCTTTACCAGTTTAAACCCCCCTATAACCTTATCATTGTATCCTTGTAGACCCCCTTCAACACTCTTGCCCCCTCTCACTCAGATACAGCCTGTCCTTCCAGTGTAAGTCATCATCCTCCTAAGTGCCCCCCCACTCTCCCATATATGCAAAACCTTCCTCTTCACACCTTGCCCAGAGCCATTTATTAAAATCCCTGATTCTTCTCTATCAGTGCTAGCAGAGGGGACTGGCAAGACCTCTGAAAAAGCCAAGGATTTAGCCTCCTCCAGGCATCCCTGCGTCAGTGTCCTGAACCTCCTCTGGACCTCCCCCACTTCATAACTCGCCAGATCATTTGTTCCCAGATGAATGATAAGATGCGGTTTCCCCACCAATCGAGCCCTCTCCCTGATTTCTTTGCATTGCCCTCCCCACCGCCATTCCTGGTTCACAGAAAACCGACCTCTGCCTGTATGTAGGATCCCTCCTAATCCAATGTATCCCCTTAATCATGGAGTCCCCAAAACCATGACATTCTCCACCTCCACAGCTAATGGATCTGGTCTTGTTCCTGGTGTACTCCCCCCCCCCCATATGCTTTTCCTCCTAACCACATCCTCCTGCCCTAAACTGCCTGCTCAACCTTCCAGATCTCTCCCCGGTTTCCCTCCTGTTCTCCCCTTAGTGATAGATACTGGCCCATTTAATCCCATTCCTCCCCTCCTGACCCCTACCTCTATCTTCTTTGGGATTTCGTGATGCCATGTCATCCATTCAGTCGTTCGAAGCTGAGTCTCCACCTAAGCACAAGAAAGAAAAAAAGTGTTATGCCGGTCATGGCCATCATGGGACTTACTTACAAGTTCTGTCTGTCACATTTGCTGTGGAAGACTGCATATTTGCCCACCATAACCTTAATCAGGTGGGTAAATGAAATCCCGGCACTGTCTGTTGAGTCACCATACTTATGTATGGTTTTCCACAAAGACAAGTATGTTCTATGCCCCCATGTCAAATTCATGCTTAAAGCTGTTTCTGAATTCCATCTGAACCAGGCCTTGGTACTGGCTATGTTCTTAATGAAGCCCCATACCTTGGATGCTGACTAGCCACTCCACACACATGATGCCCACGCCATTTGGCAACATTTTGTGGTCTGACTCACCAGCTGTTTATCACCTATCCTGAAGCTGCCCTAGGCTGACAGGCAGCCAAACAGACAATTGGCAGGTGGATCACAGCCTGCATTACTCTATTATCAGTTGACTGGGAAGAAACCACCTAACATGTTAAGGGACCACTTCTCCAGGCATGCAGTACTGTTGTTTGTGTTGATGCTGCCAGGTACATCCCTGTTACAGAGATCTGTAGAGCTGCTACCCAATCTAACATACATACAATCATATCCCATTACAGTACTGGCATGTTCAGTTGCCACAATGCTGCATTTGAGTCCTTAGTCCAAATGGCAGCATTTGCCAGTTAGTTTGGAAAGCCTGTATTTTCCTGCTTGATTAAACACTGAATAAACAAATCTGCTTATTAGGAAATTATATTCATGGTAGATTCCTTTACTTGCCAGAGAGATTGGGTGGGAATGAATAGAGGATTACATGTATGCTTCATTATTTGGGGGTTTGAGTGGGTGAAAATAAAATTTTGACTGCTATTCATTTATTATGTTGCTTGCACGCATGTGCAAGAAACAGTGCCATCATCCGAGTTTTCGGAGGTGTGTCAGCCCGTCTTCCAATGCAGTCAGTGTGTTTGCAGGCGCGGCCTCAGTTCCCCAATCACTGCTGCAGCTGTCTATGACAAGCTGAAAATGCAGTGGCATACAGTTGAAAGGAAGAGCTCCACTTCAGTGAGCAGAGCCCCCCACCACACACACGCCAAGCACGATATTGTGTTGATGCGCCCCCACGCACACACTGTATGGTCGACGGGTGCCCAGTCCCCCGCTGGCTCCACGCCCCCAACAGCTGTCCAGGTGCCACAATGGAGCCCACCCCAGCGTGGCAAAAATCTGTTATAGCCGACGGGTGCCTAACTCTGCCGCCCAAGGCTGCATGCCCCCCAAAAGTTTCGTGCCACGCTGGGAGCCCACCCCAGCGTGGCAAATCTTGTTTTGGCAGACAGGGTGCCCAATCCCCGTCAGCTCCACATCCCCAAACAGCTTTTCCTGCTGCCTGCTGGGAGCCCACCCCAGCGTGGCCAAGCGTCCACGTCATCTTCTTAAAAAAAAAAAAACCTGTGAATAAAAAACGGTCCCTCATAGTGTCCCTGCCCCTCCACAACCCGCCCCACCACTGCGCATCTGCCTCCCCACACCCACCTCACCCCATACTTACCTCTGGAGCTTGGCACGACGATCATTGGTGGACCGGAACACGCTTCCACTTCTTCAAAGCTGACCGTAACTGAGAAATGCCGTAAGCTGTATAATGGGATAGATAGGGTTTTTCAACTTTGTTGCATATCTCAGGCATTTTTGGGAATTTTGGCCCAAATTTTCAACATGGGTTTTAGGACCCTCCTCATGAATTCTTGCACTGTCATGGCGTTAATCAGGGCCTGAAGGTGATTTAGCGGTCACTGCGCGAAATCACCTTCGGACCCGATTAACAAAACGACACTGCCAGTGTTCATTAAGGTGGGCTCTCAAAAGCCTATGTTGAAAATTTGGTGAAAAATTCCTAAAAATGACTGTTTTATTTGAGCGCATGTTGCGCAGTTCCTACGCACGCTTGTAAGTTTGCAAATTTTCAATATTTTCACTCCAGATTTTCAACATTGCCATTTTACCACACATTTTACAGACCTACAGCTGTCATTTTTCACATCCTGCCCAAAATGTGTTTCTGCCCATGTAGCGCACAATGGCGCAGTCGGTGTGCGAAATCAATGTATGGGACACATTAAGAAAATCACAGTGACACTGTTCATAAGCAGAGGTCTTAAAATGGCTGTGTTGAAAATTTGGTGAAAAAATTCCTAAAATGACTGTTTTACAAGTGTGCATTGTGCAGTTCCTACGCACGCATAAGTTTGCGCATGTCAATATTTTACTCCAGATTTTCAACATTGCCATTTTACCACACCTCCTATGAGCAGTGCAGCTGTCATTTTCACATCTTGCCCAAAACGTAGTTTCTGTCCATGAAGCACATAATGGCGCAGTCAGTGTAAGCGAACTCAATGTATGGGGACACATTAAGAAAATCACAGGTACACTGTTCATGAGCAGAGGTCGAAATGGCTATGTTGAAAATTTGGTGAAAAAATTCCTAAAATGACTGTTTTATTTAGCGCATTGGTGCAGTTCCCACGACATTAATTATAAGTTCACGAATTTTCAGTATTTGCACTCCAATGACTTCCAAATACCTAAACAGCACATAGAAGCAAGCAACATTCGGCATTGACAAATGCTTGTTTCTGTAGCTCTTCTGCTCAGTGCTGCTGCACAACATTGCTGTCACAGATTTCTGTGCCCTGGAGGATCACTTTCTTTAGAGGTGGCCATTTTTTACACTCTGAACCCACTCCTCTTGTAAGACATTGTTCTAACTATCAAGAGTCAGTTCACTGTCTACACATAGGCAGTCTTCCACTGAGCTTGCTCAGTCATTTGAAACGGTCTTCAAGCTTGACCCCTCCTACCAGCCAACGATGTGGCCCTCCGGCTTCACCCTCACTGCTTTCAGACCTGCATGCTGGGAACAGGTATCAAAAGCAAGCGTTGGCAGGGGAGGTTGAGTGGGTCGTGTGGCTGGGAGCGGAATACTGTGGGCAGCACTATAATAACAAGTAAGCAGCATAGTCTTCTAGCTACCTAGATTTAGTTGACAGACAAACTTAGGTAGGCTCTTAGCGGTCCTCAGAAGGAGGAAGTACACAAGCACGCAGCAGCGGCGTACCTACATGCTGGTCTTTGTCAGCAGCCTGTCATTTTCTACTGCGCTCACATGGTCTACCACCTGTCTTCCATCATGTGGGAGTCTCGCAGCCAACGAGACACAAAGTCCTCTCAACTCAGAAGGAGGAGAGCTGTTCCCAGAATGCTCGGTCCTCCCTCCTCCTGCTGGTCCTTGTCGACCCTGCTTATTCCCAAATCTGCATCCCTGATGGCATCAGTGGTAGCCCTACCAGTGTGCCAATGAGCCAGGTAAAATGTATTTAATATTATTCACGTGACTGTTATATATTTTTTTTCTCATTTTCCACGTCACTGAGACTTATATCTAATTGCAGTGTTACAAATGCTATCATGCTATCTTTTCATGGAGCTGAGTTTTGAAAATACCAGAAGTAGCAGTAGTAGTAAAATACGTGCAACAACGTGCACTTTTGTTCAATTCTGTTGGAAGTGAAACTAACTAACTTTGGTAATTGCTTTTTATTTACATATTTATTTAGTGTTTAACCAAGAAGGGGCTTGCAAACTCTGTTTATCTTGTGAGTAACTTCAGAAGGATTTAAATACTGCATTTGGGTAGACCCCTATTTTGAAATAAATTACAGGTGACTGAGGAGTTGAAAAAGGAGCTTGCAAACTCTGCTTATCTTGGAAGTAGCTTCACAAGGGTTTGAATACTGCATTTTGGTTGTCCCTTGGGGGTAGCTGTATTGACTACTAGGATTTTGGGACAGAAACTATTTTTAAATAATTTATTGGTGCGTAGGATTTTGTGATAGTTAAACTATTTTTAAATAAGTTACTGGGGGTTAGTTAAATTACTATAAAGGGCAGTACTCACCAGGGTGGTGGAGCAGGGGTGTGTTTGATTGTCTCTAACAGTCACCTGTGGTTGTGAACTACCCCCTTTCCCCCTTCTCCACACCCCCCAGGCATGGCATTTCCTTTATAGTCAAAGTTCTGACATAACTTCCTCAACAGGTCTTGGGGCAGAACTGTCATATTATTAATAACCCATCACAGTGCATAAAGGGTAAGTACACACCACCAAAAAAAAAAAAAAATTATATATATTACATATTGTATATTATAAGGGAGAGGGACATGTGGGGAGTGATGCAATGCACTGGCTGTGGGGCAGCAGTTTTCCGGGAGACATTCTGGAAACTGTGTTGCTGCCCTATTTGCAGGTAGCTGTCAGCTCTGAGGGAGGAGACTGCCCACCTCCAGGCTGAACTGGCAAGGACTAAGGAGGCCTCCCCCACCCAAAGAGCACCACTGCTACAACCACTGCCTCAGAGGTTGCCAAGTATGAAGAGCAGTGGACCACAGTGGGTTCTGGGAGGGTGCGGGTGGTGGAACAGAGGCGAAGCCCCCTAGTTGTACCTCTACACAAATCATACGCCAGTCTGGCAGAGCAAGGTTCCTCTATGATGGCGCCCTCAGTGGAGACCAAGAAGAATGCTGAGGGCATCCACAAGGGAGACCCACAAAAGGGTGGCAAGGGACACCACACGGGAAGGAAACAGCTTCTGATAGGGGACTCAGTTGTTAGGTGGGGTAGAACTGGGGAAGGGAGAGGAGAGGGGAGTAAGGTGCCTGCCTGGTGCCATGGCTTGGAGGGACAAGAAGCAAATCCTCAGGATTGCAGAAGCAGCATCACAGGAGAGGGAACTAGATATCATTGTCCACCTTGAGACAAATGACCTAGCTAGGCATGGAATCAGTGCAGTGCAGGATGAATTTGTGGAGTTGGGGAGGGGCCTCAGACAGGTAGCAAGCACAGTTACTTTCTCAGAGGTGCTGCCAGTCCATGGCAGGGGTGAGGCTAGGGTACTAATGAATGGTTGCAAAACTGGTGCAGAGCACAGGGCTTTGGCTTCATTGGGGACTGGGGGTACACCTGGAGAGATGAAGGTCTATGCTGGCATGATGGTCTGCATCTGTCCACGAAGGGACCCAAGCTCCTAAGTGACAGGTTTAAATGCTTCCTTTGCAAGCTTTTAAACTAGCCAAGGGGGGAGGTGCTGATAAGAGGCAGGAAATTTTAAGCCTCCCCCCACAAAACTGGCAGGTAGTAAGGTAAACACTGAGGTACAGAGCTCAACAGAGGGCAGGACAGGGGTGAATGGAAAAATAGACAAGGGCAATAAGAGCAGGGATGGGGGAAAAAGGATAAAGCCAACATTAAATGGAGGGCAGTGAGTACCAATGCCCGTAGTCTGGGAAACAAGCTTCCTGAGCTAGTAGCCCTGATGGAAGATGAACAATTGGATATTGAGGCAGTCATGGAAACATGGTACACAGAGAACCATGACTGGGATGTCAGCATACCGGGGTACACAGTCTACAGAAGGGTCAGGGAGGGTAAAAGAGGAGGTGGAGTAGCTCTATACATAAGGGAAGGGATCAAAGCTATAGAGCTAAAAAGTAAAGGGGAAGGACAAGAGGCACTCTGGGAATGGCATCACAGTCCGCAAAGGGGTTGTATACAGACCCCCATCTCAAGGGGAGGAAATGGGCAAGAAAATGATAGAGGACATTTTCCAAATGGCTGAAAAAGGGGAAATACCGTTGATGGGGGACCTGAATATGCCTGATGTTAACTGGATGACATGTACTGCAGCCACATCCAAGAGCAGGGCCATTCTCGATGCCCTGCAGGGGGCAGGCCTTAGACAGCTAGTGTTGGAACCCACTCAGGAGGGAGCAATACTAGACCTGGTACTCTCAAATGGAGAGAGGATCACAAATTTAAAAGTCAGTAGACATCTGGGAACAAGTGACCACTGCACAGTGTGCTTCACAGTAAGCACAACCATGGAGACAAGCCATACAAGAACAAAGATACTGGACTTTGAAGGCCTGACTTTGGCAAAATGGGTGAATACCTGAGGAATGCACTAGCAAATGGCCAAAAAGGAGGGGTGGAAGAACAATGGAGAAAAATCAAAACTGCTATCATAGAGGCAACAAGCCTTTGTGTGAAACAAATAAAGAAAACAAAGCGGAGTAAAAAACCACTATGGTTTTCAAAAGAGGTGTCAGGGAATGTTAAGGAAAAAACTGCTGCATTCAAAAAGTATAAGGAATCACAGAAGGTGCACGACAGGGAACTGTATCAATTAAAGCAGAAAGAAGTGGGGAAGGCAGTCAGAATAGCAAAGGCCCATACCGAGGAAAAAATAGCCAACTCAGTTAAGAAGGGGGATAAAACCTTTTATATGTACATTAGGGAGCATAGAAAGGTTAAGGGAGGGATAGTGAAGATTAATAAAGGAGAGGGAGGTGGGCAGAGGGAGACGGTGAAAAGGCAGAGATACTGAATGAATACTTTGCTCAGTATTCATGAAGAAGATGAGGAGGAGTTACCTAAACCAGACAATAGAAGCACTCTGGGTAGGGGGTTGACACCAGTCCATTTACAGAAGAAAGAGTCCTGAAAGAACTCCTAAACTCAAGGTGGACAAAGCAATGGGGCCTGACGGATTCACCCCAGAATCCTAAAAGAACTAAGGGAGGATCTAGTGACACCACTGACTACAATTTTAACAAATCATGGGAGGATGGGTGGTACTTGAGGACTGGAGGAGGGCAGATGTGATTCCCCTTCACAAAAGTGGGAGCAAGGCAGAAGCAGGAAACTACAGACCTGTAAGTTTGACCTCAGTGGTAGGAAAAATGATGGAATCACTTCAGAAAGAAAGAATTGTTGAGTACCTAGAGGCCAGCAGGGCACAGGACCCAGAGCAGCATGGATTTACAGCAGGAAGGTCATGTCAGATGAATCTAATTGATTTCTTTGATTGGGTGACCAAAGTAATAGACCAGGGAGGGGCTGTGGATATGGCCTATCTAGACTTTAGCAAGGCATTTGACACAGTCCTGCACAAAAGACTAATAATTAGGTTAGCCAGCCTGGGAGTGGGTTCCAGGGTGGTAGCCTGGGTAGCAAACTGGCTGCACAACAGGACATAGAAGGTAATAATGAATGGAACACATTCAGAAGAAAGGGGGGTTACTAGTGGAGTACCTCAGGGCTCAGTACTGGGTCCAGTCCTCTTTAACATCTTTATAGATGACATTGCAGAGGGTCTGAAGGAAAGGTATGCCTCTTGCAGATGACACAAAGTTCTGTAACAGAGTTGATACACGGGGGGTAGAAAGGATGAGAAGGACTTGGCAAGGTTGGGGGAATGGTCAGACATATGGCAACTTAGATTCAACGCAGAGAAGTGCAAAGTAATGCACCTGGGAAACAAAAATCCAGGAGAAGAGTACACAATAGCAGGGGAGGTACTAACAACAACAAAAATGGAAAGGGACTTGGGGGTAGTCATATCAGATGACCTAAAGGTGGGTAAGCCATGTGAGAAGTCAGTAAGGAGAGCCAGGGGGATACTGGGATGCATAGGAAGGGGCATCACAAGTAGAAAAAGGGAAGTGGTTATCCCTCTGTACAGACAGGTGGTGAAACCCCATCTGGAATACTGTGTGCAGTTTTGGAGACCCCATCTACGCAAGGACATAGACAGGATGGAAGCAGTCCAGAGGAGGGCAACTAAAATGGTGCAGGGCTACATCAGAAATCATATGAAGAGAGACTGATAGAGCTTAATATGTATACCCTTGATGAAAGGAGAGACAGGGGGGACATGGTAGAAACTTTCAAGTACCTCAAGGGAATCTACAAAGTCCAGGAGGGTAGCATCTTTCAGAAAAAGAGATGTGTAAGAACAAGGGGGCACAATTTGAAGATGGAGGGGGGACGGATCAGGGGTAATGTGAGGAAATTTTTTTTCACGGAGAGAGTGGTGGATGCATGGAACCGCCTTTCTGGAGAGGTTGTTGGGTCTAAAACAGTGGGGGAATTCAAACATGCATGAGACAGACATAAGGCAATTGTAGTGGGGGGGTTGCAGGAAGTAGGCTGTTGGTTAACTAGGTAGGTAGGTAAAATTTATTTTTATACAGGTAATACATGTCATTTGGACATAATCCAGTTCACAAGACAGACCTGTGTAAATTCCTAACTAGTCACATACAAATAAGTTCCATGTTAAATACATATAAATACAAACACCACAATATACAAACAACACGGTATACCTAAAAGACTTACAATAGCTAGATTATAAAATCTCAAAATCCCAAGGAACCTTAGAGAAAAAAAAAAAACATTTAACACTCACAAATGTGAGCAAATAGCTCCTTTATAGTATGAGTAAACAATGAATAATTTGGAATTTCTCTTACCTCATGAGGAAGAGAATTCCAAAAACTAGCAGCCTGATATAGCAAAGGCCTGTCCCAATATTTATTATAATGGTTACCTACAACTATCTTATTTAAGTGAACTGATCTTGTCAATATCCGTTTTTGATAGTTATTCACTTGATATAATATTAAAGAAATTGGATGATTTACAGATGAATATTTCATTTTGTGTATTAAAGATAACCAATGACACTTATGATTTATGTCTACAGGTGACCAGTTCACTTTCTTCAACAATAGACAATGATGAATCCGATAGTTTCCTTGTAATACATATCTTGCTACGCGATAATAAGTTCTATCTAATCTAGACAATAGAGTTTTATTTGCATTTCTATATATTAATTCTCCATATCTTAGCACTGGAATAATTAACTGATCTGCCAGTTTTTTCTATCTAAAAAAGATAAACAATCAGTACTTCTTCTTAACGCCCCTACCCTTCTATTTACTTTTTTAATCAGTGCAGTCATATGATTTGAAAAGGTCAGATATTCATCAAATATAATCCCTAAATAACTATATTCTTTAACTTGTTCTAGTTTAGTTTGATTTCCTATATAAATGGATAAATCATAAACAAGTTCACCACTTTTCTCAATGGGAAATACATACACTTTGTTTTTTTTGTGTTCATTATCAGCCCTGACCTGGTGAACCACCCCTCAATTCTTCCAAAATCAGACTGTAAGTTAGTTTGTAATATTTCTTCCATTTTTCCAGACGTAATTATAACCGTATCATCGGCATAAAGTCGAATCTCTGATTTTTCTATAGTCGATGGCAAGTTATTTATGAATATTAGGAACAAAAGAGGTCCTAAAATTGATCCCTGGGGAACCCTCATTTACTTTCCTCTTTCTTGACAAACATCCTGTACCTCAACTCTCTGGGAACGATCATCCAAATAAGATTTTAACCAATTTAAGGGATCTTCCCTCATGCCTATTTCATGAAGTCTTTCAATTAGTAAGGGGTGGTCCACCAGGTCAAAAGCCTTTGAAAGATCTACAAAAATAACAGCTGTCTCCCTAGTTTTCCCCAATGACCTATTTATTTGGTCATAAAATTCCAAAAGGGCTGTTGTAGTAGAATATTTTTTTCGAAAACCAGATTGTTTAATTGTCAACAAACTGTATCTGTCCAAATATTCCATTATCTGACTAGAGACAAGTTTTTCAAAACATTTTGACAAAAGAGGTAATAAAGCTATGGGCCTATAATTATTAACTTCTACCACATCTGCCCCCTTGAAAATAGGTTTTACTCTACTCTCTTTCTAAGATAAGGGAAAATATCCAATTTGAAGACTCCAATTAAATAAATAAGTGATAACTGGTGCTATATGAAAAGCAGCTAGCTTTAAGAATTTACCTTCCAGACAATCACTACCAAAAGCCTTATGAGCATTTATATTTTGAAGAATTTTATATACTTTAGTGACTGTCAAAATTTTAAATCTAAATGGAGGACATTTATTTTGTATAGACTCTACATTAGTTTGTTCTAAGTCTAAATTACAAGGAATTTCACAATTTGGGAGATCTACAAAAGAATTATTTAAGACATTACAAATTTCCTCCGGGATTTTCAGTAATGATATCCCCATTTTTTAATCTTAATATCTCCTCTGAGGAATCGCATCCTGGTTTAGTTGATTTCTTGACCACTCTCCAAAACTGTCTTGGATCTGTACTTGAATCTATTTTATTTTTGTAAAATTAAATTTTTGAAGCCTTAATTAACCTTTTACATTTATTTCTAGCAACCTTAAAAGAAATCCAATCTTTTTCTAATTTTGATCTCAATGCTTTTTTCCAAATTCTGTTTTTTGATTCGAATTTGTTTCAAGAGTCTATCATTTATCCATGGTAATTTATTTAATTTCTTCTTTACTTTAACTCTTGGTGCATGAAAATCACATACTTCTTCAAAAGTTTGGCTAAAATATTTAATTGAAGTGTCAATATCTGGAATTAATTTACATCTATCCCATTTTATTTTACTAACACTATCTAAAAACCTAGATTCTGAAAATCTTCTGAAGTCCCTAGTCCAATTTTTATTTTCATATACCCGATTTTGACTAAACTGAGACCTGGGCAAAGCAGCCCAGATCAAGTTATGGTCTTCAAGACATGGTGATAAAACACCCACTGCTTCAATTTCGATTTGAGTAGATACCAAAATCAAATCTAATATGGATCCATTTGTCATATTTGATGTGTACCTGGTAGGTTTTTTTATAAGTTGTTTTAATCCTAGGTTAGTTACTATGTTTTCTAATTGTCTCCCTCTAATATTTTTCCAATCACAATTTAGATCTCCCATCAAAATTAATGGTCTACTTCCTACTTTATCTGCTATCTTAGTAAGAATTATCTCCAAGTCAGTTATTTTTACCGTTGGGGGTGAATAAATAATCGAAATTACCAATCCTAGATGTCCCAGGTATACAGCTAAAAATTCTATATTGTTTTCACTACCCTGTATTATAATTTCTGAAAAACCTAATGTTCGTTTTAAAAGAAGCATCACACCGCCCCCTAGTTTTTCTGTCTACTCTCCATACTTTATAATCCTGAGTGCCAAATTCTTCATCTTGATGTTTGTTTGAGAGACATGTTTCACTTAACCCTAATATACACGGATCTTTATCTTTCAGTAAAGTTGCTAAAAGATCAGATTTAGAACTTATGCTACATGCATTATGAAAGATTTTAAGTTCTAAATTTGAAGGCCCTGGATTCACTTCAATATCTCCCCCCAGTATTAATAAAAAAACAACTTGCCCCAGATAAATTTGATATAGCATTATTAGGCCTAAAAGGATTTAGAGGCCTATAACGTCCTCCCAAAGTTTGATTTCTTAATATTCTCTGAAAAGTATTCCTTCTTGATTTGTTACAATTGTTTTTTTGTGATTGATTAAATAAAAATAACCTATTTACCAAATATTTTTCGTTTGTAGATTTTTTTGCTGTGATGAATTCTTTCTGAGTTACAACACTCAAAAAACAGCAAAGAAATAAACATCCTAAAAAATTAAACATCAACATTTTTCAAAGAAATTTCCACAACTAAAATATATCTAAAAAAAAAATTTTTAAATTAGAACCCCTATTCTAAATTACAAAGAAATTATCCTAATATCACCTAGACTTTAACATAAATTAAATACTTCTAACCAAACATTTTAAAGTAAAACATTTCCAAATTACCAAACTAATCTGAGCCTAAAAATCTCCCAGTTTTGAAGCAGCCTTTTTCTCTTCGGAGCACCACTCACGCTCGCGCTGAGAGCAGCGTGAGGTTTTTATAGCACTCTGCCCCTCCTCTTCTCTGATGCAGGACCCTGGTTCTCCTCCCACTCACTGCCCCAGGAGTAAAAGTCACAATTCTCCGGTTTACCAGAGCTTTAACAGGCAGGTTACAAGGCTGTTCCACAGAGAGTGGAGCACTGGCACAAATTAAGCACACAGCAAAAGGTGAAACAAAGTACACAGTTCAAAAGCAGATGATCTTTTTGTTCCCAAACTGCAGGCTTTAAACTTCTGATGAAAAGGGAGATAGAAAGCAGATGTAAATTTGCAGCATACCTGGCTGTGAGCAGCATGAGTTTTTATAGCACTCTGCCCCTCCTCTTCTCTGACGCAGGACCCTGATTCTCCTCCCACTCACTGCCCCAGGTGTAAAAGTCACAATTCTCCAGTTTACCAGAGCTTTAACAGGCAGGTTACAAGGCTAGAACTAGAATCTGCAGCTTATCCAATAGGAAGGGAAATGGGCAGACTGGGTGGGCCAAGTGGTCCTTATCTGCCGTCAAAGTCTATGTTTCTATGGTATGCCACTTGAGTTATAACTCAGTCATTTATAATCATATATAATCATGTCCATGGTAACTTAAAGGAGTAACATACAACTTGCATCAAAATGACAGCATTCTAATTTATAAATCACACATGGAAAAATAAATGCGGTAGTACCAGTTCTTTCAAATATAAAGCATTATGCGAAATGTAGTAAGTACAAATGGTTGAACAACCAATTAACTAAAATGTTAAAGTATGAGTGGAGGAAAATTCTCCTTAATATAATCGTAAAGACAAGGGGAGGGTATTCCTAGCCCTCAAACCAGTACTAGGGAAATCATTTGAGTCTAGCTTTGGATTTTAATTTAAAACAGGCAAAACAAACCCCTTTGAGGATCTTTGACCAGGTTTAGAAGGTCTTCTAGAAACCTGATTTAAAGGGACACTGTCCACCTATTTTCCATCATATTAGTTCTAGTTAAAAACTCACATTTTATGATTGCTTACATTCTCTAAAAGTCATAGATGTTGCGGGCTGTTTTATCTGCCTTCTTTTTAGTAGAGCCGAAATGCATGCAAATGGTATAGTTGTACTACATCTTGTTTTGTTTCAAATCCTAGCTGTACTCTTATTACATACTTTCTGAACATTAGGAACACCCCTCAACCTGTGCAACCACTCAGGATGCATTGTATCCTCTCCTCCTACTGCATAATGAGTGTCTACACTGTGATGGGGGTGTTCCCAAGTCCAGGAAAGATGCAGTGGAAGCAGATCAAGGAATGTAAACAAACATGTTTTTTGTGTGGTAACAGCAATATAGTGGGTAGTCTGTTTTTCTTTTTTTTTTTCTCCCCTTTCTCCAACGGCCCACGTTCTGGAGGGTGCCCCAATCCTGTCTCCCCCTGACATCCACCGGGTTCACTAACCATCTTGTCCCAGGGCTTGCTCCCCCTGGTGTGGGTCGGAGGGGCTCCCCAGGCCCTCAACGAAGAACAGATCCAGTTCTGGTTGGCACCCGGCTGGTCAGGGAGCAGGACCTTCGAGCCCCTCCATGCAGCTACCGGAGACTTTTTCTTGCTTTTCTTCCCCTCAGAGGGAGGGTGTGCAGTGATGCCAGTGGTGGTATTGCACACGCTTCTGTGCACAACACATAAGGTATCTGCCCACCATGTACAGCATCAATGTGCCAGCCCCCAGCCTCTGCTTGCAGGCAGGCACGCACCGATTGCTGATCCCCCTCCCTGGAGGAGGAGAGCTGTCCTTGGGGTGCTCGATCCTCCTCCCTGGCTGACTCTTGGTCACCCACTCACACCACGAACATTGGTCACCTGCGTGGCAGGAGGTAAGGCATGATGCCTCAGCTCTTCATGCCACTGGGCTGGCACTGTAGTCTGTTTTTTAGTTAAAAAAAAAAAAAAGAACAGAGTCAAGCTCTCAGCTACTACAGGAGTCTCTACAGAATGTGAACAATTATAACGTGTTTTTTAAAGTAGGGGCACTTTGAGACCTAAGGGGGTTGACAGGATCCCTTTAATACATAGTCTGGGGTGTTACCCTAAGAACATTTATGCATCAAAAGAGCTAAATGAAGTTGAAGTTGACACCTTGTTGCTAGCAATGGGTTATTCAGTTTACTGTATGAGCAGAAATGATAGTCATCCCAGTGTCAAGTCTGTGTATATGCTTTGTAGAAGCACTTTTGTGCAAAATATCACCATTCTTAAAATGCAGTAATATCATACAAATAAAAATTTGTTGACAAATTTCAAGAGGTAGGCAATGATGAAACCGATAAAAGAATCTAATATTGGCCCCAGTACTCTTCTCCAAATAACCAGTTTGTGTTTCCCATTTGTATTGCAAATCTAGACAAATACCAAGGTATTTGTAACTGGAGGTCAGTCAGGGCTCCAGATAAGAGTTTTTGGGATGAGTATTTTACTCTTCATTTCAAAAATGAGGTGAGTAAAACCAAATTCAGATGCGTGCAAATGTCTGGACGGAGTGCAGTGAGGAGTATATTTTTAAAAACGGCGTTGTGTTTTTTTTTCTAGATAAGACTTGATCAGGTACCAACAATTCTCCAGCTAATGTTGGCAAGTAGGAGTAATTTACTCACCAGTTTAAAAATATAATAAGAAAAACAAAATTGGGATGGGTATGAGTTCTGTAAATCTGGAAAAAAAATGCTCCTTTTGAATCACTGGTTATGTTATGAAGCACTCCTACATCATTTACAAATGTTGGGTGAGTACTGGTACTCATTAAAAAAAATTTCTGAAGAGTACTTCCTAAAATGAAGCGAGTAAAATAGGTCGCTATTTACCTTATCTGGAGCCCTGAGGTCAGTGTCAAAATAATATGATTGTAGCCTCTAGGTGGCACTATCCCAAGGGCTACTACCCCTGCCTGCTTGGCTAGTAGCAGGTTAAGGGGCCTAGTTTCAATGATGGGTGCCTCCACCCAAAGGTCAGGGTTGGTATCAGTCTGACTAACCAGGCCACAGCCCTCTGGGACACTCTGACCCCCCTTGTCTCCTGCTAGTAGCCCACACAGTACACAATGTTAACCTTCCCAATACCCCTGATTGGCTTTACACATACACCTAGATTTAGCACTTAACCCCAGGACTGGTTCCTTCAGCTTGGCTCTGGGGACCCCCTGTAAAATAAGGTGATGCAAGATAAAAAAAAACAACTGTGCAATACCTTAGGCATAAACAGACACCATAGTCAATGTAAATTGCAGAAAAAAAGTAGATCTGATTTATTCAGGGGGCTTTAACAAGGATGGGGAGAATCAGGTTAATTGGCTTAATCACACTGTAAATATTACAGTTGTGCATGCAGTCAGTATCCCTATCAGTCACACTCTCTGGGTACCCAGGATGCAGAGGGAGTTAGCCAGGACCGTTGCCCGGGGTAGGCCAGTGTTGCAGCTGGAAGGGGCCCTGTGAGGAAAAATAAATAACATGCACCCTTTCTAATTGTAATCCGGAGCTGGAGGGCTCAGTTCGTGGAAACAACACTACAAAATAATCAGGTGACACACTTTTTGATTTAAAAGATGGTTGCAGGGAGCTACCCTGATAGTTACTCACAGTACCCAAGACTGAACACAGGATGGATGGTGGACGAGATGATAATTGGATTTTCTGGATTGCCGGAAGAAGCAGGGCCCACACGAGTCACTTCTGCGTCATTCCTGTTCAGGCATGGAGCAGGGGGCTAATCCCCCAGGCAGGTCCCTCTCGATGGATTTTCTCTATGCAGCGGGGTAGGGAGACAAGGCCCTCATGGCAGGGCCTAACTGCATTAGGCAGCAGCGGATTCAGTCTGAATTGAGCTGGGTATAACTTCTAGCCCTCAGCACACAACTCAGCTCGGGGGAAACCAGATCGCGACTCCCCTTCAGTACACAGCACATTTATATGTAAAATGCCAGCGGCACACAGTTCAAGCTGGGGGAAAACCAGATCGTGACCCCCTCCAGTTCATAGCACATTTATATGTACAAGCCAGCAACACGTAGTTCACACAGTGGGAAACACAGCACATTCACATGTACAAATCAGCAGCACACAGCTTACACGCAGCCAAACTAAATCACAATACTGTTTCAGTACAAAGCACATTTATATACCAGAATTCTAACTGTACCAGGCCAAATGCTCCCCAGTCATGATCGCAAGTCTCTGAATACTCTGGGAGCTCAGAAGTGGCTGGAATTCCTGACAGGCCGATCACATTCAGCAAAACCCTCGGTATTTTACAGGTTGAGTCTGGTTAAACCTTGGTGGCTTCTTCCACTCTCACAAACTCGGATTTAGTCTGAAAGTACTTTTCCTCTCCCTCTCAGGGCAGAAACAAACCAGCAGGCCAGAGGGCAGGCCTTCCACAGTTCTCCTGCGCGAACTACTGCGCAAAACGGCCGCTCGAACACATGAGCTGTTACTCTTTCAGCTTCCAGCTTAGATCTGGCTTGCCAGCAGACAGCTCCGGGCATTTCCTTTAGATCCAAAAGGTTCGATTGGTCGGTTCTGCTGTCAGTCACAACATGCTGCCCCTGTTGGTGCAAAAAGGCACCAGTAGTCCAAAACTACAGTTCTCAGAGTTTAGCACCACACAGTTCCACTCTAACAGGCTCCACTTTAGAGTCCTAAAGTACTGATTAGTCCAGTCCAGCAGTTCAGGACCAATATGGTGGAGTTAAACAGAAACAGTCCTTGCTGCAAAGAAAAGCAGGTTAGAGCAAACTCCATTTTCATCACTACTCTAAATGATTACCAGCAATTAGTTACATCTTTTAGCAGGGCTCCCTCTGCACAATTAGCGATGGCAGAAACAGAGCGATTATTCAGCAGACCGGGCGGGACTCGAGCAGGGAAACACTCAGATCCCCCCCATTTAGAATATTTATATCTGCAATCAGGCAGCACTTAAAGAGACAGTACATGGAGGCTTTAAAGGTGCTTACTGGCAACAACATTTAAAAGGCTTTAGCACCGAACACCAACCAGGCAGTGAGCAATTAAGCGAGCTCATGGAAGACTTTTCGGGAACCCCCATTTATAGGGAGGGGTTACATGATTAAAAGGCATTGTAATAAAAGATTGCTGAAGAGAATTTAGGCAGTGGCTAGATCCAAATAACACACATTATGCTTTACTTGAATTTAGCACAAGTACATTTTCCTCTAAATAAATTTGTAAGACTTCAAAATTTTATTGTAAAACATTATTCCCACTTGTATATAAAATAGTATCATCGACTTACAAGTGATAATTCACTCTGTTCAATATCACATTCAGGTCATTGATATATAGGGGAAAGAGAAGTGGGCCAGGATCAATCCCTAAGGGACACCCTTGATAAGAGTTTCCAGTTCTTTGTGATTTAGACTCAGTTTGGGAAACTAACTTGAAATTTATTTCCCTGATTTTTTTGTTTTGTTTGTTTTTAGTTAAGGAAATGGGAAAAGAAAACACCTATTTCCTATGAAATTATGATTGTATTGTGTGCTATGTGTGTATTAATTCACTGAATAAAGCATTTGTTGTGGAGAAAGTGTGTGTAGTTGGTTATTCACAGCACCGTTTTGTGCTCCATCTCTGAGGAGTCCAGTACGTACCTACGAGACTGCAGCCACTCACTGATGTTCAAAACCTCCCAACGTTGTTTTCCAGCAAAGTCTAAAAGACAATCACTGACTAGAGCTTGTAAATAAAAATAAAAAATTTGCCAGGAGAGGAGCCAGAAGTTAAAGCATCTTGGTTGAGAAAAGCAGTTATTGAACTGAGACCTGTTGTTAACCTTAGCAAAATAATACTATATTCACAATAAATGTTCGGTGACCAACAGAGCCTTCCTTTTACCTCCTTGCTGGTCGCCGATAAAAAAATGCAAACCACAAAGCTGAAAGCGTGGTTTGCATTAGTCAGTCAGCAGCTGACTGAGAAGGTGAGAGGAGGGCTTTGTTGGCCACCAAACCTTTACTGGCAAATTAGTAACAAATTTCCTTGGATAAACTGCTCTGTTGTGTCCCCTCCTGTGCTTACCTATGGCTTCATAGCACCATCCGCCTCACCTGAACTCCTGTCATTTGTGGCTGGCAGCTGCTGCCCACTGGTTGTCTTCGCTGTTCCTGCCCTTTTCTGAAATTAATCAAGGCCGGGTAGCACTAGAAAAGGCTAGCCTCAAAGCACCAGTATAGTCTTCGGTGAAAAAGCCACTGAATGGATCCATTCTCCAACACACACACACACACCCCATTCTGCAGACAGGGACCAGAAACACAAAACATGCCAACTCTTTGTTGTTGTCCGGAAAGTGGCATGTTTTTCTTATTACCCTACCCCAGAGACATTATAGCACCAGCAGCGGGGTAATAGAGCTGAGTAATCATTTCAGTCTTGACAAGTATCTGAAGGATGAGATGAGGCAATTAAAAAAGAAAGTTCCCAGCCAATCCTTTGTACACAGAGCACTGTACTAAATTGTCTCCTAACCTCATGCAAGCAAGCAGTAACAGGCAAGACAAAAATTATTGTAGTGGTTTTAACATACTTTTGGCGGGTATAACCCCTCATAAACCTGCATATGTATGCAACTAAAATACTGTACATCAGTGGAATCATCAGCATTAGCAGCTGTCTGACGTGCACGAGGGTTGGGGGAGTATCGGAGATCGTTACCAATAACTTTGGGAATGTTTACTATTTATTTATTTAAAAGTTGATAACTGGGAAAGGCACACTGAGCCGAGGCTCGTTTCCAGGTGCAACCCAGGGGAATTACAATGCAGGATATGAGAAACACATAAAAAAGAAAAAGCAACCAAGTACAGAAAATACACTTAGGCCCAGATATTCAAACTGTGCCCGGCTGTGGCGCAAGCTTAGGCGCAGCTCAACCAGCTGCGCGAGGGTTGTGGACTAAGTGATATTCAAGTGCCGTGAGCCGCGCTTGTGGCTCAGCAGCTTTGGAATATCGTGACCCTGGCCACCTCCAATGTGCATGGCGCAGTGGCACTGCGCCAGCGCAAGTGGCCAGAGTGGAGCATGGAGATGCGCTAGCGCAAGTTCTGTTGCGCCATGCACAGCAACCGCGATATTCAAAACTTGACATTCAAATGGGGCCATAATGTATGCAAGGCACACATGGGGCCATTTGCATGTCATTATGGCCCCATTTGCATGCAGGTGCACCGATCCCCGACGACTTGTGCCTGGTGCCCTGTCAGGCAGCAGCCGTCGGGGACCGACGCCCCCTGCAGCCCGGTCGCGGGCATTTGTAGTGCAAAAAAAAACTAATATGTTCTATATCCCTGGTGGTCCAGTGGACCGCTATCTGCCTGATCGCGGGCATCTGTAAAAAAAGAAAACCCCAAGTCCTGTATCCCTGGTGGTCCAGTGGACCTCTGTCTGCCCGATCGCGGTCATCTGTATAAATAATTCATCCAATATCCCTGGTGGTCCAGAGGACCGCTATCTGCCCGATAGCGGGCATCTGTAAAAAGGAAAACCCCAAGTCCTATATCCCTGGTGGCCCAGTGGACTGCTAGCTTCCCGATCGGGGCATTTGTAAAAAAATAACTAATTCCAATATCCCTGGTGGTCTAGTGGTACCCCCCTGACGTGCCCACTGAGCCCCACTGCCCGCCCCCGGGTAGCCGGGCGGCAGCACACCACCGCCTCGTCACGCCGAAAGTGACACTGACTGCACACCCATTGGTTCTGGCGTGAGCCAATGGTGTGTAGTTTCATCAGAACTATACATTCTAGATATATGAATGATTCATTCACATATCTGAATGTAGTACTGGTGGCTGCATGCCCATTGGCTCACACTGTGAACCAATGGGCGGCAGCCCACCGAGGTCCAGTCAGTGGGCGGCGGGCAGCAGGTGGTGGGAGGCCGCCCACCGCTGACCGGGCGGTGGGGCCAGTGGGCGGGTGGGGGGTACCACTAGACCACCAGGGATGTTGGAATTAGTTATTTTTTTATAAATGCCCACGATCGGGCAGATAGAGGTCCACTGGACCACCAGGGATATAGGACTTGGGGTTTTCTTTTTTACAGATGCCCGCGATCGGCAGATAGCGGTCCACTGGACCACCAGGGATATTGGATGAATTATTTATACAAATGCCTGCGATCGGGCAGACAGAGGTCCACGGGACCATCAGGGATATTGGACTTATCTCGTTTTTACAAATGCCTGCGATCGGGCAGATAGGGTCCACTAGACCACCAGGGATAATGGAATATTTTCATTTTACACATGCCCGCGATCAGGCAGATATGATCCGCTAGACCACCAGGGATAATGGAATATTTTCTTTTTATACATGCCCGCAATCGGGCAGATAGGATCCGCTAGACCACCAGGTATAATGGAATATTTTCTTTTTACACATGCCCGCGATCGGGCGGATAGCGGTCCACTGGACCACCAGGGATATTGGACAGTTTCATTAATTTTTTTTACAAATCCTCATGATTGGGCATGGGGGAGGTGCCGCCAGGTGCAGCCGGAACTTGGGTGGCCACCCACAGGTGGCAGCTGCCGTGTTGCGCCCTGCAATGCGGCAGCTCACCTGTGGGTGGCCATCAGTTGTTCCTTTTTTTTTGCGTAACTTTGTGCTGGCGCAGGTAGGGGTTGCGCATGCACGGCTCTGCACATCCCAGGCTGAATATCGGGCTGTGCAGGTTATGCATGGGCACGATCCCCCCCCACCTGTGCCTGCATACATTACTAGTGCACTCCGGCGCGATCGGATTTGTGCCTCACACTTTTCCTTTGAATATCGCTACCAAGATCAGGGTTGCGCATGGCACAACAGTGTTGCACCATGCACAACCCTTTTGAATATCTGGGCCTGAGGGTACAAATGAACCAGAGCAGAATGATGACAAAAATAAAATACAGGAGTTTATAGCAGCAACAATTATTTAAGCAAAGAAGACAAAAAAAAAAAAACATGAAAAATTCTAGAATATTTTATAAGCATCACATTTGTGCAGAGTGATACAATATATACATGATTGGTACAAATGCCCCACCACCATAAGTGGAGGCCCTAGTTTATGTTGACAAGGGCGCTGGACCTATGGGGAGTGAGAGGGATGGGTTGGGGTGCAGGAGAGGAGGAGGGAGACAAGGGACACAGGGAGTGGCGAGGGTGGCATGAAGCAGGAACTTGAGGGTAGAGAAGGTGGGAAGGGTGACCCATGGGAGTTGATTCCAGAGGTGAGGGAGGTGGTAGGAGAAAGCTGCTTGGCCTGAGCAAGTGCGAGGGAGAGGAAGGGAGAATGTCTGGGCTTCCCTTGACTGAAGGGAGTACTCGGAGTTTCTGACTGGAGAGAGACATGAATTGAGGTATAAAGGGAGAGTCCCAAACCAGAATTTCCCAATGAAGGTGAGGCTGTGTTTCTGGTGCCTAGTGGGTAGGGGTGTGAGGGAGAGAGAGAGGCATAGAGGGAAAAGTGGTGAGTGGGGGGAAGAGGTGGCAAAGTGGCAGAAAGAGTTTAGCTGGGTATCTAGTCTGACTAGAGAGGTAGCGTGGCAGAACAACAGACAATATCAGCATATTCTATGACAGAGAGAATGTTTTTTTGTGACCAAGTCATGCCAGGTAGGCATAGGGAGGCATTCTTTGTGCCGATAAAGGGCTCTGAGTTTGGGGCGAAGCTTGGAACAAATGGAGTCTATGTGTGTGGAGAAGTCAGGACTGCAATCCAGCCAGACCCCTAGGTATTTGAAAGAGTTTACTGACTGGAGAGAGAGACATCGAGGGTAGTAAAGGTGGGGGGGCTTTGAGATTTGGACACATTTTGCCTTGTACCAAAGAACATGGAGACTGTCTTTTTGAAATTCAGTTTTAGTTGGTTTTGATGAAACTAGGTCTGCACTTTGTAGAATTCGCATTGAAGGGGGGCTGTGACATCAGCAGCAGATGGACCGGAATAGAATAATACGGTGCCATCCATATACATATGAATTCTGGAGGGGGAGCAAACAGAGGGGAGGTCATTGATGAATAAAGAGAAAAGAATGGGACCCAGAATGGACCCTTGGGGGACGCCAGCTAAAATGGGGAGGGGAGAGGGAGGTTCCTACGAGGACAGATTGCTGCCTATGCTGAAGATAAGATCTGAACCAGTTTGTAGCAGCAGGAGCTAGCCCAGTGGAGAGCAAGAAGGGAGTGGGAGACAGAGTCAAAGGCCTTGGCCAAGTCCGCAAAGATGGTGGACGTGACAAGACCTTTGTCCATGGCTGACTGGATTTCATCAATTACACAGAGCAGGGAGGCAACTATGGAGTGCTGTTTCCTGAACTCGGATTGGAAGGGAGAGAGACTGTCCATGATGGTTAAGTGATTCAAGAGCCTAGGGTATATAAGGGACTCCTAGTGCATTGCAAGAGCAGGGAGGAGGGATATTAGATGTAGTGCAAGTAAGAACAGTGGAATACAAATACAAAAACATCTTTAATCTGCTAATATACAGAATGTGAAAATGGACTAATACCACTGATTTATGATGGACTAACAGACTGTACTGAGACATACTGCAGCTGTCACTTCTGCAAAGAACAGTTACTCAAACCCTATTCATTTTTTTGTACTAAATTCCTGCTTCATAGAAGGACAAATTAACATAGCGGTATCCATAATTACATTAAGATGTATTTACCTAAACAAACAAAATGATTTAATGGACTGGAGATTGTATTCAAATAAAATTCAGTAGTGTACATTTAGAGTGTGATTAGAGAGTCTGTTACACCAGACTTGAGAATGATGCACACGCTTGAAACAGAGAGTGAAAAAAAATAGTCTCCCATTTTACAGACCAATACAAACTATAATGGTTTCAAACAAAAAGTTAATAAACCATTAGATTTGCCAAACGGAAAATAAAACACACACACACAGTTTGGGATTGTAAGGCTTTATTAGGCAAATCAAACTAATAAAAATTCATATCCTATCTCCTTTAAGTTTTTTGTTTTTTCTGTGTGTGAAGTTTTTAGTGCTCATGAAAGGTGCTGGATTGTCAGCACTTGAACTTGGAAGCCCTCTATTTGTCCACATGACAAGTATAGCATGGATGGTCATAGTGAAAGCTTCCCAATACTGCCCCACCAGTGTGCCTCAACCTTGCCATAAAGTGACTACCATGTAGGTGAGAAGGTAGTTAAGACACCATGACATTCAATCTTTGGCCCATCATGTGAGATTGCAAAAAAGGGTGCGAGTTGTGTTGCTGGTTTTGTGATGTGGACACATGCCCACTGGGAACTGAACTGAGACCACCACAACTCATTTCTCATAGGCCACTGAACAGTCCTCAGGTGATAATGGCTTAAGACCACTACCAACCTGTGCTGGATTTGAACCCATGGCCAAGAGGTAAAAAGCTCCTCAATCCGCTACCAGTCGAAAAATCCACTGAGTCATCTAGTTCCTCTCAATTTCCCAGATTGTTTTTAATCCAGAGAACCACATTTTAATCAAAGCCAGCTTTTAGAGGTTTTATTAAAAAAAAATTCATGATCTAATAAATCGAAAGCTTTTAATAGATCCATGAAAAAGTCGCCTGAGTAAAGTCCCTCGTCAGTGGAAGCCTGCAGATAATCTGTGGCTTTAATAAGTGCAGTTATGATACTGTAATGGGGACTAAAACCTGATTGGAATGGATTTAGTAAATTATGGGATATGAAAGCAGTAGTCTGTTTTGATACTGAATGTTCAGAAAGTTTGGTTAGGATCAAAGAGATGGGCAGATAGTTTGAAATAATATTATTTGAACCAGATTTATGCACAGGTACAACTAAAGCAAGATACAGTAGCAAGCAAGCTAGGCTGTAAGTATAATGACTCTGCCTCCAGTCATACTTCATTTGCTCCACTTACATGCTCATAAATGCTTTAAGTTTTTATTAATTGCAGTTTATTTACCATGGATGAGCAAACTGAGATCAAACAAGAAGTACACTACATACAGTCACAAAGAGTGCTGCAAAGTGGTCCCAGTAGCCACTTAGTGATGCTTTTCATTGTGGTGGCACAATGGGGTCACAAGCGCCCCCCCCCCCAACACACAGTCCCTAATACATTGCAATTATACAGGGAAGGGGCGGGTTGCCATTTAAATGTTCGATAGGGCCATTTACAGATCATGGTGAGCACTACAGTCCCTGTCACAGTGTTTGACACCGTCTTTCTGTACAACTCTTACAGGCAGGCGGTGAGTGGTATTACAAAGCTGCTACAGGGTTGAAGAGAGCCATTGCCAGCAGGGGACCAAGATGGAGGTGACATATGGTAGTTAGACTGTACTATGAAGGCCCAGGGTTAGGGAGGTGGGGTTCTTCTGGTTAATTGTGAGAGCTAATAAAGTGGGAGAGGGTGGTGGGCCAGTAGACCACCAAGAACCTTACAGAGGCAGTGAGAAAATTATTGGGACCAGGAGTGAACCTGAAGACACGGAGGGAGCAGATCAGGAGACTTCCGCGGCAGCTCTGCTAATCACCGTGATTAGCATTATGCCATATTGCAACTCCATGACAGTCACACACACCAGGATGTTAGTAGGTGCAAGCTCTGTTTGCGTTAACATCTGGCTAACACATTTGCACTGTAACTTAATTGCATGGGGACTCCTCCCACTGCAGTTAAGAACTAATGTGTGTAGCTCCAAATGGTGGCTGGCTGCCCTGTTTTCTGCCACCACCCTTTGTGACAAAGAATGGGGCCTCTCATTTTGCAGTTGGGTCCTGAATTACCCAGTTTCACAGCTGAGTGGCCAGAAGCACAGGGATGCCAAGTGACTCCCTCAATTACAAGACCGAGTGACTGTGGTGAGATTCAAACCTATGAGTTCCTGTTGCTTAGTTCGGTGCTTTTAACCACTAGACCACACTGCATTATATATTGTGTCTACTGTTAATACCCAAATACCCAAATTAATATTTGCTGTAACATTTTTTTTTTAAATGAAGAAAAAGTAAACTTCTGAACCTTGCTGACAGAGTGAAAGCTTGGCATGCACCAATTTCCTCATTCTCCACTTTGTAAAGTAATTAACATGGTACTCGGTGAACTAGTCTGACAAAATAATTGAGCTGAACTGTAATTTTTTCCTGTGCACATCCGAGAAGGAATTATTTCAGGGAGATCTCATTAATATGACGTTCCCAAACTGAGAGTGCAGTAACCTCACCTAATAAGATTACTAGAGGTCACAGTTCATAAGCTTGTTACAAGGATTATATTTGACAGCCTTTTACGAAGGAATTTATTATACTGCATACCATTTTGTTTAAGGGGACAAATGAACAGAATTTCCGTGGAAATAGACAGTATGTTCAGTTAGAATTACCCTGGAGGAGTGAAAAACGGCTCAGTCTGCATTAATATGCATGTTAACCCCCAAGCGGGTTTGATTTATGTTATGTTGTTACACTTTATTACAGCCTTTTTGCTTGCTGACAGGATGTCCCTGTGAAAGTGAGGTTGTATCTCAGTGGACCATATCCTGCAGAAGTAAATAAATATTGTGTTCTTTGTACTCCTCCTGAAATGGTATAAATTTCTAGTTTCTGCACATCCGCAGACTTGCTGCTATGTAAAATGTGTAGGGATCGTATTGCTGTCATTGCTGCACTTTCTGCCGAACCTTAGACAAGGACTTGCTCTGTGTTGAGGTGAGGGAAATAATGACAGTGAACACTTAAAGGCATGACTGTATCAAGCCCTGACCCATCCAAAGCCAAACACATTTTTTATGTTCCCGTCACCTTGAGGAATGGTTACTTAAGGCATCTAAACAACTGAATGATTTGCTGTTAGCCAGTACAAGGAGCACTCTGGGTTAATAAGAGGGTAGCTCTGCATGTTGAGTGTTGGTTCTTGTCTGATGTTCATGTCCCCTCCTGGTACTGTCCCATTCCTCTCTGGGACTTTAAATGATTTATTTATTGAAATTCTGCTCTTCAAGATAAGCACCATAAGTTGCAGCATTTCGTTTCCAAGGAAGTCCCGGTTGGGAGAGAGCTGCATTATCAGTTACCCATAATTAAAACAAGTTGCACATATAGTACACTGTAAAGAATGCCTAAGCACATGTGTAACCCCCTAGGTGGCGCTATCCCAGGGGCTACTACCCCTGCCTGCTTGTTTAGTAGCAGGGTAAGGGGCCTGAGTTCTGAAACGGGTGCCTCCACCCGGAGGTCAGGGGTTAGTAGTGGTCAAGCTAACCTGGGCACAACCCTCCAAGATGCTGTAACCACCACCCCCCCCTTTACTAGTGACCGGAACAATACAAAATAATCACTTCCACAATACCCCTGGTACATCACACAAGTACCCACACTGTTAGCACTTACCACCAGGGCTTTCCTCTGGTGCCCGGCCCTGGGGACCCCCTGTAAAACAAGGTTATACACAGCAAATAACAGCAGTACAGTACTCTTGCACAAACTGGAACCACAGTCAGGGTAAATGCAAAAAAGAGTTAGATCTGATTTATTTAAGGGGCTCGAACAAGGGAGGGGCGTAATCAGGTTAATTTGCATCAAGGCTCTATCAGTCAAACAGTTATGCATGCACTTCAGGGTCCATGAACAGTCACACACTCTGGGTACCCAGATGGAGAATGGTGGGCTAGCCAGGAACATTGCAGCTGGTTGAGGCCCTATGATGGAAGAAAACAACATGCACAACGCACACTATTTGTAATCCGGAACCGGAGGGCTCAGTTCGTGAAAAGAAAACAACAAGACAATCTGAAGACACACTTTTAGATTAGGCTGTTGTTACAGGGAGCTACCCTGATGATTACTCACGATACCCAAGACTGGACATAGGCTGGATGAAAATCAAGACAGCCGGTGGTTATTCTGGAGTGCCAGGAGAAGCAGTGCCCACACGATTCGCCGAGGCGTCGTTCCTGTTCAAGCGTGGAGCAGGGGGCTGATCTCCAGCCAGGTCTCTCATCAGTGGCTTTCTCTCTGCAGTGGGGTAGTCTGGCAGGGCCAGCATGGCATGGCCCAGGCCGAATGGAGATGAATGCAGATTCAGTCCAATTAGGCTGAATAAAGCTTCCAGCAAGCAGAAAACAGTTCACACAGTGGGGAACGAAATCACGACCCACTTTCAATACACAGCACATTTACATGTTGAGGATTCTACAGTACCAGCAAGCAGAACACAGTCCACACAGTGGGGAACCAAATCATGACCCACTTTCAATACACAGCACATTTACATGTAAGGAAATTCTACTGTACCAGGCAAAACGCATTCCGGTCACAATCGCAAAGTCTCTGCACAAACCAGGGATTCAAAAGTAGCTGGAGATCCTGACAGGCCGATTGCATTCAGAAAATCTTCGGTCTTCTTCAGGTTAAAGTCTGGTCACAGTCCAGTGGCTTAAATAGTCCTCACAACTCGGATTCAGTCCGAATAAACTCTGTTTTCCTTCTCAGGGACAGCAGGCAGACAGGCAGGCCAAAACTCTGCCCTTTCACAGTTCTCCCATGCAAAACTACACAGAACTGCTGCTTAAAATCACTTGAGCTATTACTTCTTCACTTCTCAGCTCAAAACTGAAACTAGCTGCAGCAGCCTGGGAAATTCCCCAAGATCCAAAAGGTTCGGTTGACTGATCCTCCTGTCAGTCACAACAAAGGCTCCCCCTTCAGGTGCAAAAAGGCACCAAAAGCCCAAAACTACAATTCGTACAGATTTTGACTGTAGACAGCTCCTGTAGTCCGGCTGCATTTTAGGTCCCACCAGTACTGATTAATCCAATTCAGCAGTCCAGGACCAAGATAGTGGAGATAAACAAAACAGTCCTTGCTGCAAAAAAGGCAGGTTAGACAGACTACATTATCATTATCACTCTAAATGATTTTCGGCAAATAGTTACATCTTTCAACAGAGCTCCCTCTGAGATTACTTATGATTGCAATCCAGGCAGCTCTTTAAAGAGACAGTACACAGAGGCTATACAGGCACTCTCTGGCATTCACATTTAAACTGCTAAAACGCAAGACACCAGCCTGGCAGTGAGCATTTAGGCAAGCTCAAGGAAGACTTTTCGGGAACCCCCATTTGTAGGGGGTTACACATGAATTACAACAACCTAGTCAAACATATTCATTATCTTCTGAAGGTTCATGGTGCCCCAGAATGTTGATTTAAAAAAAAAAAAAAAAAAGATGCTCCCTCACTGTACTGGTCTTGAGCTTCTTAGAATTTCAACAGCAGATCTTTAGTTTCCTCTGATGAGAGAGAGGTCGCCCCTGATGGTGCTCCAGCTATTTGATGGCTAAGTCCAAACGAGTTTGTTGTTTTGCAAAGTTTTATGTTACATTTGTTAAAGGGACACTATCAACTGTAAGCTGATTTTTCTATATCCCATATAAAATGGAACCTGAAGCCATCTGCTGTAGTTGCCTTCCTGTGTAAACTTTCAGCTTGATTTAAAATGACCATTTAGGGTGTTTTTTAGCAATGTTTCTTATATTTATGTGACCTGAGTAAATACCAAGCAGACTGCTGATCCTGCACACTTCGACATGGCGTTGAAACGCCTGCAATCTCGTGCATGTATGAGTTTGAATTTTGTAACACATATCAGGTAGAGCCCATTCTAATATGTGGTAAGTGTCATGAGCACTACATAGTCTGCGAAATTTTAAAAACGTACTCTAAGATGCATATTTCTCGATTTGAAAAAATAAAGTCATGTTCTAGGGACGTGGCTATGATGTTCTATCCACACTTTCAGGCAGTGCCTTTCTCTTTAAGACTTTGCCGGAACATCTTCAAGCTGGCTTCTCCCACCCACCCGGGTGGTAACGCCCTAGGCTCCACCTCATGATGCCAGATCTTCCTTTCCCCTTGAAGAAGCAGGTTCCCTTCTTACCGCTCTCACGCTGAGTAGGACCTTTGCTTCTAAATCTACAGATTTATTTCTAAAACTTATTACAACACTTTGTCTTCAGGTTTGATCTTCGATCACAACCACGATGGATAACGACAAGTCCACTGTGGACTTCCATCGGTGCCTTTGTGTGCAGAAGATGTATTGAACAGATTTGCACACTGCATGCATCTACTGCCTGGGTCACAAGCACGATCCCCAGGCCTGCGACATTTGTCGGTCTTTCCACCCTTCCGTTCTCGAGGACCGTCAAGCCCAACTCACTTTAGGCCATCCGAACGAACGGTACCCCCTGGTCAAATCCAAAGATGCTTGTCGGGTGGTCTCCTCGGCTGCGGGGTCCGCTGAACAGCTAGCAGCATTTGAGGAGGTGGCAGCCCAGGCCGCAGCTTACACCTCCTTGGCTTCGGCCTTCATTCCACTGTCACTGGGGACCTCTTTTATGGAGTCATTTAAGGAGTTGTGCCAGTCTCTACTGACTCATGGTCAGATCCGTCTTCGGGGCACAAATCCAAGTCAAAAAAGAGACTAAAAAGCAATCTTGCCGTCGATAGTGGGATCGGGAACGCTGTCTGTCAAGGGCTTCAGATTCCCAAGTTTCTCCTGATCTGACTTTGGTTAGATCTTCGGCCCAGGCCACCGGCTCCACGATAACACTGTCGGGCCAGTTGTCCGAGACTCTGGTTGATCTTCTGGCCAAGATTTTTCTCGAGACGATCAACCAGTTGTCGACTGAAGAGGCTGACACTTCTTTCCAAGACTCTGGTCCTGACTCAAACCATTGGAGGGACGGATCAGTCTGTTGACCTGCCACCTCTGGTCACCGATCAAGACCCAGATATGCCTTGGTTTTCACCGGCCCCCTCCAAGATCCACTGCCGGTCCCCCCAGTGATCATGGTCAAGGTCTCGGTCTTACTCCCAAGGGTTGAGCAGTTCCTGTCAATGTTGGCGCTCCCACTCTTGACACCCTGGGAAGTGATGCCACCACAATTCTTCATCCTCATCCTCCTCGTGTAAGGAGAGGCTTCGGCACAAGTTGCGTTGACGCTACAAGGATCTTATGTGGCAACAACTGGTGTTCTCCAGTATGAAGCCAGTTCCGGCTCCTACACCGGCCATCACTTGGCTTTCGTCTCAACGGCCAACATCTTCTCTGCCATAGAAGCCGACCAAGATGGTCCCGGCTCGGCCAACCCCGTCGTCTCCGCAAATTCCTGTGGAGATGCCACCTGTACAACCAAAATCCGGCGCTCTGTCCAAGGAGTATCAGCCAGCCAAAGGGCTTCCCCATTAGCTGTCGGTCACCATCACTCCTGACTGTCCATAGAGTGTGGACGCTGGCAGTCGAACCCTCTTCAGTGACTCCTCGGAGTCAGAGGGTTTCTCCTTGTACTCCTGTCCAGTCGATATGGAGTCAGTTTGGGGTCTCTCAACGGACGAAGGCCCTTTATGGACCTTCTCTGCCTGATCTCGCAGTCTGCAGGTATGAAAATAGAGCCTGTCCAGAAATGGGCACAATACCCCTTGACTGAGATCCTGGACTGGTGAGATACTCCTGTGGAAGCCTTCCCAGTGGCAGAAGCCATCCCTGGTCCTGCCTTGGAGCTTTGGCAGCACCCCACTTCCTGCCCTGCGCTGTCTGCGCAGATGGCCCGCAAGTATGCAGTCCCTACCAGTTTTCTGTTGGGATTCACAGAACACCCTTGGCTGAGGGCTTGGTGGCTGATTCTGTATTCAGGTGCTGTGGCAACACCAGATACATTGACCAGCCACCTGATAAAGAGTCCAAGAAACTGGACCATGCAGCTAAAAAGTCTATGCTACCTCTTCGATTAGCCTTCACCATGCAAGCTTGGCCCTTCTCATGGCCCACTTCTCTTACGCCCTGCTGGGCACCCTGGATGAGCTGCTTCCTCATGTGCCGGTGGACCTCAAGACCACAGCCAAACAGGTCTGGGACCAGGGCCAGGCTGTAGCAAAGCAACAGCTCCAGACAGCCATAAATATTGGGGACTCCTGTGCCCGCTCCATGGCAGCCTCAGTGGCCATGCATCCAGGGCTTAGCTGTGGATCTCTACCTTCATGACAGATACCCAGCACAAGCTGGCAGACAACCATTTCCTGGGCACTGACTTGTTCAGATCCGGAGCCAAGGGCCACCTCACCTGCACTGAGAAGTCCGATGCCACCTTAAATGCGGTGACATCCTCTCAGAGGGACCCTGAGGGCTCCAAGCAGTAGAAAAAGAAGTCCTTTTGGTCCCCCTCCACTCCTACGGTCAAACCAGCCCATCCACAAGCTGGGCAGCAGGCTCATACCTTGCAACCTCAGCCCAAGTCAGTGGCCTCAGTCATCCACAAGCCTGGAGGGAGAGGCCCCAGTGGCGCCTCAGCTGGGCCTTCATCCTCGTCCAAGCCTGCCCAGTGATGGGATGAGGGGCACTTCCCTCATGCCTCTCACACCTCCCCTGTGTCCTCCTGTGGGGGACCAGCTCTACCACTTTTTTCCACCTGGTCTGCTGTTACCACGGACAGGTGGGTTCTTGAGGTGATCGGTCAGGGTCTGCCTCTGGAGTTCGAGCAGTACCCTCCTTGCCGAACCTACGCCCCGTGGGAGGACTTGGTTTCTGCAGACATTTTATCGGCTCTCCGGGCTGACACTGCCCAGCTTCTCTGCAAGAAGGTTGTGGTTCCTGTCGTGGATCCTCCAGAACACCCAGGGTTTGTCTCCAGATACTTCCTGGTGCCAAAACGAATGGGGGGCTGGTGCCCCATTCTAGATCTGCACGACCTGAACAAGTTTCTCAAGTTGCGCACTTTCAGGATGGTAACTCTGTCACAGATCATACCATCTCTAGAGCAGAACTTGTGGTTTTGCTCCCTGGATCTTCAGGATGGCGTTCTTTCACATCCCGATCCATCTGTCTCACAGAAGGTTCCTCCACTTCCAAGCAGAGGAAGCCCTCTGTGAGTTCCAGGTCATGCCATTCGGCCTCTCCTCAGTGCCCAGGGTCTTCACCAAGTGCATTGCGGTGGTGGCAGCCTACTTGAGGCACCAAGGGGTCCGGGTTTACCCCTACCTGGATGACTGGCTGATCACTGTTCCCTCCAGGCAGGAGGTGGAGTGGTCCAGATTCCTGGCCCTCCAGACCTGCTGCATCTCCCTTGGCCTCCTAGTCAATGAGGCCAGGTTGGAACTCGTGCCTTCTCAGGTGATCAACTTCATCAGGGCGGAGTTCAGCTCTTGCAGAGCCAGAGCTTGGCTCCCGGTGGACAGGGCAGAGGCTCTCTCCTCCTTTGCCTGATCATTTTGGGTTTGGCAATTGCGCCCTGCCCGGGTCTTCCTGTGCCTGCTGGATTACATGGTGGCCTGCACCAGCGTGGTCCATTGGGCCTGCTGGAGAATGTGCTTTCTGCATTGGGAGCTGGCAATCCAGTGGTCTCAGTACAAGGGTCACTTTGACCAGCTGGTCACTGTGACCCAGTGGATGTGGAATGCTCTTCAGTGGTGGTTAGTCACAGAACATCTGCAAGAAGGGATCCCATTTGTCCACCCAGAGCCAACTGTCATCCTGACGACCGATGCCTCTCTCATGGACTGGGTTGCCCACCTGGGGCAACGCAGAGTCCACGGGCTCTGGATCCCTAAGGAGTCCCAGTGCCACATCAACCTGCTGGAGCTCCAAGCAGTTCAGCTGGTGCTGACTGCCATTGCTCCTCACATTCAGGATCGGGTGGTCCAGATCCAGATGGACAACACCATGACCATGTATTACCTCAACAAACAGGGCGGGATGCTCTCCCCGCAATTTAGCAAAGAAGCGCTTCATGTGTGGACCCTCATGCGCAGCCTGGGGGATGATCTTCTGGCCATCCGCGTGGCAGGAGCCTCCAACCAGCTGGCAGATGCTCTTAGCCATGTAGGCGAGGCATCTCATGAGTGGTCTGTCCAACCAGAGGTAGTACACAGTCTAGTCTCCCAATGGGACACCCCTCAGGTGGACCTGTTTGCCTCCAGAGAGAATGCAAAGCTGAGGCTGTTTTGTACCCACCTCCCTCAGCAGGGAATGCTGCAGGGGGATGCCTTCTCGAGGCCCTGGACCCCAGACCTCTTCTATGTCTTCCCTCCACGTCCCTTGATTCACAAAATATTGCTCAAGGCCAGGAGGGACAAGGCACAGGTGATCCTGGTGGCTCTGGACTGGCCCCGCCAGTTCTGGTACCCCAGCCTCCTCAGTTTCAGCAGCAGGCTCCTGAGGCATCTTCCTCTCTGCCAGGACCTGCTCTCCATCAGTCAGGGGAAGGTACTACAACCGGACCTTCAATCCCTGCACTTGACAGCCTGGTTCCTGAGCGGCTAGAGTTCCAGGCTTTGGGTCTCTCTGAAGATGTCCTTACTGTTGTGGAGGCATCTCGGAAGGAGTCGACCAGAAAATGCTATGCCTTCAAATGAAAACTGTTCTCCATTTGGTGTCAGGGCAAGGAGTTGGACCCTTTGTCCTATCCTGTGGCTAGCATTCTTGACTACCTGTGGTCCCTCTGTCAGTCGGGCCTTCAGTGGACGACCCTCAGGGTGCACCTGGCAGCCATCTCTTCTTACCGGGCATGGGCGGGTCAGCAGTTGGTGGTGCAGGAGAAGGTGATCTGGCGCATTTTTAAAGGCTTTGACCACATTTCCCCTCCGGTGCGTGAACCACCACCACCTCCTTGGGATCTGTTGCTGGTTTTGGCAAAGCTTATGGGCAAGCCATTCAAACCAATGCACAGGTGTAACATGTCTCACCTGTTGTGGAAGACCGCCCTCCTGGTGGCTGTCATGTCAGCGAGAAGGATCAGTGAGCTCCAAGCACTTTCAGTGGAGTCTCCTTACCTGGTCTCCCACAGGGACAAGATGTCCTTTGACCCAATCTGGAGTTTCTCCCAAACGTGTCCAAGTTTCACCATAACGAGATGATAAATCTCCCAGTGTACTTTACCAATCATATCTCGGAGGCCAAGCACAGGCTTCATACTCTGGACCTGTGATGAGTGTTCGCTTATTACAAAGAGCGCATGGCTGAGTTCAGGGAGAGTTTTACCAGCTGTTTGTCACCTACACTGAAGCTATATCTGGCAGACCGGCAGCTAAGCAGATGATTGGTAGGTGGATTGTGTCCTGCATCAACCTCTGCTATAGGTTGGCGGATAGGGAGCCACCCTTAGGGCCAAGGGCTCATTCCACCTGTCATACTGCTGCCTTGGCGGCTGCTTCCAGGGACATCCCTATCCACGAAATCTGCAGTGCTGCTACCTGGAGGTCAGCACACACCTTCATTTCCCATTATCACATCGATCCTGAGTCACACTGGGATGCTGGTTTGTTGGCCTCAGTTCTCCAGTCCTTATTTTCCAAGTAGGGGGTGTGTGCCTTGCCTCCTTCCTCCCGGAGAACTGCTAGGAGTCTGCCAGAAATTGTGAATAGAACATCATATCCACATCCCTAGAAAAACAGGTTACTCACCTGTAACAGTAGTTCTAGGAGTGGTATATGATGTTCATCTACACAGACCCACCCAACCTCCCCTGACTTTGGCGCACACAATTGCTTCCAGCAGGTAAGGTCTGGCATCATGGGGCGGAGCCTAGGGAGTTACCACCCAGATGGGTGGGAGGAGCCAGCTTGAAGATGTGTCGTTGAAGTCTTAAAGGGAAAGGCACTGGCAGAAAGTGTGAATGAACATCATATACCACTCCTAGAGCTACTGTTACAGGTGAATAATCTGTTTATTCTGGACATGCACACTAGCGTCAGGCTAGTGCGCATGCCCAGAATCACAGCTTTATTCTTCAGACCTAGAAATACACTTCTTAGAGTACTCGTTTTAACATTTCAGGCACTATCTAGGACTCAGGACACTTCCTACATATCAGAATGGGCTTTATCTGATACGTGTTAGAAAATTCAAAGTTGCACATATATGAGTTTGCAGGCACTTCGGTGCCATGTTGAGTGGTGCACGAGAGGGAGCAGCAGTCTGCTCAGCATTTACTCAGGACACATGAATGTAAGAAATATTGCCAAAAAACACCCTAAATGGTCATTTTAAGGCAAGCTGCACTTTTACATAGGAAGGCTTCTAAAAGCAGGTGGCTGTAGGTATCGTCTTATATCGGACTTAAAAGAACAAAATCAGCTGACAGTGTCCCTTTAAATTACTGCTGCCTCGGTTCCAAACTGTGTTTTAACACAAAAAGTGATTTGTTTAAATCTTTTTGCAGTTCCTGATTTTTTCCAGGAATCACAGCCTAAGCTGCAAATGAAACTGCTCACAATGACTGGTGGAGTTTGCAGTTTAAATTTGCAACCTAGAAATTCTTTCATTGGTTTCATATTACTGAAAAGTTGCAAGAAAGTGCTTCTACCTATTTTTTCAGAACTTTAGGCCGCTATTTTGGCTTACAACAATTGTAGTCTCAGGAAGTGAAATAACTGGTCCTCTCACAATGACTGTAGTCAGAATTTTACTGTGGTGCCATTTTCTGCTCTCATTAATGTCTGAGTCAGAATTGAAACCAAAGCCTAAAAATACAGGTTACTCACCTGTAACAGGAGTTCTAGGAATGGTATATGTTGTTCATCCACACTCATTGGCAGGTATCCTTGCCGCTTTAAATCTTGCCGGAAGGTCTTCAAGCTTGCTCCTCCCACCCACCCGGGTGGTATAACTCTCGGCTCCGGCCCATGACGCCAGATCTGCCCGCTAGCCTGTGGGTTAAAGGCCGGCCGGAGGTCGAGGAATGGTGATGAACAATACACCATTCCTAGAACTCCTGTTACAGGTGAGTAACCCATTTCTAGGACATGGATATGTTGTTCATCCACACCATTGGCAGACTCCTAGCAGTTCTCCGGGAGGAGGGAGGCAAGACGCACACCCCAATACTTACTTGGGAAAGAGAGACTGAGAACCGAGGCCCCAAAACCAGCATCCCGCGTGACTCAAGGTCGATGTGGTAATGGGTAATGAAGGTGTTTGCTGACTTCCAGGTAGCAGCCTGCAGATTTCCTGGATAGGGACGTCCCTGAAGCAGCCACCGTGCAGCAGTATGGCGGTAGAATGAGCTCTTATCCTCTGGGAGGCTCCATGCCCGCCAACTTATAGCAGAGATCTATGCAGGAGGTTACCCACCTGCTTATCGTCCGCTTGGCTGCAGGTCTGCCAGATGCGGCTTCAGCGTAGGTGACAAACAGCTGGCGAACCTCTCCCAATTTCAGCCGTGGCGCCTCCTTATATTGCGAGCACCCTTCTAGGGTCCAGAGTATGGAGCCTATATTCGCCTCCGAGGTGTGATTGGGGTAGAACACCGGCAGAGTCAACACCTGGTTAAGGTGAAACTCCGACACCACCTTCGGAAGGAATTTCGGTGGGAGCAGGACAACCTTGTCCCTGTGGAAGACCAGGTAAGGAGACTCGATGGAAAGCGCCTGAGCCTCCCATCCTTCTGGCTGACGGATAGCCACCAAGAAGGCGGCCTTCCACGACAGGGTGAGAGAGAGCACACCTGTGCATAGGTTCAATGGCTTGCCCATGAGCTTTGCCAGTACCAGCAGTAGATCCCACGGAGGTGGGGGTTCCCGCACTGAGGGAAATGTGATCAAGGCCTTGAAAAAGCCAGACCACCTCTCCTGCGCCGATCGACTGCTTCCCGGCCCGCTACCGTAAGCAGAGATGGCTGCCAGGTGCACCCTTAGGGTCGCCGACCTAAGCCCTTGACTAGAAAGGACCATAAATAGTCCAAGATGCTTGCCAAGGAACAGGAGGAAGGGTCCAAGCCCTTGCCCTGACACCAAATGGAAAACCTTTTCCATTTGAAGGCATAGCATTTTCTGGTCGACTCCTTACGGGACACCTCAACTACATTGATGACCTCGTCGGAAAGACCCAAGGCCTGGAACTCTAGCCGCTCAGGAGCCAGGCCGTCAGGTGCAGGGATTGAAGGTCCGGATGGAACACTTTCCCCTGATTGACTGAGAGCAGGTCCGGGCGAGCTGGAAGCTGCCGCGGAATCCTGGAGCTGAGACTGAGGAGATCTGGGTACCAGAACTGGCGAGGCCAGTCTGGGGCTATCAGAATCACCTGCGCCTTGTCCATCCTCGCCTTGAGAAGCACCTTGTGGATCAAGGGAAATGGGGGAAAGGCGTAAAAGAGGCCCGGGGTCCACTGCCTCGAGAAGGCATCCCCCTGCAGCGAGCCCTGCTGAGGGGGGCGGGCATGGAACAGACTCAGCTTCGCTCTCCTGAGGCAAACAGGTCCACCTGAGGTGTGCCCCAATGGGAGAACAGATGCTGTACTACCTCCGGCAGGAGAGACCACTGTGGATGCAGCCCCTATCCGGCTCAGGGCATCGGCCAGGGTGTTGGAGGCTCCTGCCACGTGAATGGCTAGGAGATCCGCCTCCAGGCTGCGACGAGTGACCAAATGCGGAGAGCTTTGCATAGAAGCATGGAGCGCGGCCCCGCCCTGGCAGTTTAGATAGTACATGGTCGTGGTATTGTCCGTCTGGACTCGGACCACTTGACCCCGGAGGAACGGAGCAAAGGCGGTGAGAGCTAGGCGGACCGCCGGAGCTCCAGCAGGTTGATGTGGCATCGACTCCCCGGGACCAGAGGCCATGAGCCCGTGTTCCCCAGATGGGCACCCCAACCCATCAGAGAGGCATCGGTCGATAGAGAGACCGTCGGCCGGGCGACTAACGGGATGCCCTCCTGCAAATGATCTGGAACGGTCCACCACTGAGAGCGCTCCACATCCCTGTGTCACCGACACAAGCTGGTCCAAAGGATCGAAGCGCCAGACCACTGGCTGGCCAGTCCCCACTGAAGGGGACGATGTTCCAGCGGGCCCAACGGACCACGCTGGTGCAGGCCGCCATGAGACCCAGGAGGCGAGGAAGTCCCGGCAGGGCGCAATTGCCCAACCAGAAATGATCGGGCAAAGGAGGAAAGAACCTCGCCCTGTCCGCCGGAGCCGCGCCTGGCTCAAGAGAGTCGAGCTGCGCCTGATGAATAGAATCACCTGCTTCGCTCGAGTTCCACTTGGCCTCGCTGATAAGGAGGCCCAGTTGAGAGCAGACCTGAGGGCCAGATCTCTGGACCACTCTGCCTCCTTCCTGGAGGGAGCTGCTATCAGCCAGTCGTCCAGGTAAGGGTACACCCGACCCTCGGGCGTCGTAGGAATGCTGTCACCACTGCCATGCATTTGGTGAAGACCCTGGGAGCTGGAGACAAGCCAAGGGCATGGCTTGAACTCAAGAGGGATCCTTCCGCCGAAGCGAAGGAATCTCTGTGAGACGGACGGATAGGGACGTGAAAACGCTGCCCTGCAAGTCCAGAGAGCAGAACCACACCGCTGCTCCAAGGATGGTATTATCTGAGCCAGAGTGACCATCCTGAAGGTTCGAGACCTTAGGAACTTGTTTAGGTCGTAGGTCGAGAATGGGGCGCCAGCCCCCGCCTGCTTCGGAACCAGGAAGTACCTGGACACAAACCCTGGGTCTGAAGGAGGGTCCACCACCTCTTATTACCTCCTTCTGGAGGAGGAGAGCCGATGTCGGCTCGACGAGCCGCCAATGAGGCTGGGATCCCGGCCCTCGAGGGGCGCACGGCTCTGGAAGGGTGGTGCCTGCTCAATTCCAGAGGCAGGCTCTTCCCACCACCTCCAAGACCCACCTGTCCGGTGGAACAGCGGACCAGGCGGAACGGAAGTGCCGGAGCCGCCTCCACGGGGACCCAGGGGTGGTGACGGGAATGGGGGCACCCTCAGCCCGCCACTGGGCAGGCTTGGAGGAGGGACCGCCGAGGGACCTCCTGGGCCTTTTCCTCCCTGCCTCCTGTTAGAGGAAGCCGGGCGGCTTGGGTTTGGGATGCCAAGGTCGAGCCTGCTGGCCCTGACGCTGTGGCCGGGCGCCGGCGGGGCACAGAAGGACGAAAGGGCTTAGGCTGTGGTTTGCGGCCTTTGTCCTTCTGAGCGGAAGAGACCGAGTCCAAGGTAGCATTGGACTTCGATCCTCTGCAGGTGACCTTCCACCCCAGGGTCAAGAGGTCAGTCCCCAAAAGGAACATCCGCCAACTTGTGCTGGGTATCCAAGTAAAGGTGGATATCCTCAGCAGCCTACCGACGACAGCCACTGCGGCCGCCACCGATCTGGCACATGAGTCCCCTATATCCAAAGCAGTCTGGAGCTGCTGTTTGGCCACTGCTCCTGCCTGGTCCCGCACCTGCTTAACCGTAGTCTGCAGATCGGGCGGAAGATGAGGATGACCTCATCCAGGAGCCCAACAGGGCATGAGAAAAATGTGCCATGAGGACGTTTCAACTGGCCTGACGGCGCAGAGAGGACGTAGCGAGACTTTTCGCCCGACATAGTCCAATTTCTTGGACTCCTTGTCAGGAGGTTTGTCCACATCCTTGGCGCGACGGCGCCGGAAAACGCTGTCGGTAACCAACCCTCAGCAGAGGGTGTTCAAAACCGACAAGGAACCGTAGGGACCGTGATACTTCCTGGCCATCCTGGCCGAGGCGCAGGGCAGGAAGCAGGGCGCTGCCAAAGCTCCAGTGCCGACCCACTATGGCCTCGCCACCGGAAAGGCTCCGCCGGAGAATCCCCTCGGTCCAGAATCTCCGTGAGGGGATGCCTGGCCCATTTGAAACGGGTTCGAGCTCCATCCCGTGGACTCGAGATGAGCCGAAGTAGTCCTAGGAAGGACGACGGGCTATCGTCCATTGACTGACCTCCTGAAGACTCCAAGTCCAGTCGCTTGGAGAAAAAGGAGGAATCATCTTCGGACTCGGAAGAGTCCTCGAAGAGCTGCCTCTGGCCTGAGCCACCCTTCACCTGCCGAGGTCAGTCGGGAGTGAGGGTAACTGACAGCCGATGGGGTAGACCCTTAGCCGACCGAGAATCCTTGGTCGGAGCCCCAATTGGTGGCTGTGGAGGCGGAGGTTCCACCGGAATCGGTGGAGCAGCTGGTTTTGGCCGAACAACCGGCCTGGGTATAGGCTCCTCGGATAAGTCGAGGGGTTGTGTCGGCCGCTCCGGTGACAGTTACTTAATGGCCGGGAAGCGCGACGGGTCGGCTTACTCCCGCCAGGAGGAGCTGTTGCAACATAAGCGTCCTCGCACTCGCCGACGTATTTACGCCGGGCCTCCCCTCATCCGAGGAGGAGGACGAGGCCGAGCGGGCGACGCCGCCACCGTGGTGCCGAGACCGACCGCTTATGACGTGGGATCGGCTGGACCGAAGAGGTCCGAGACCGAGTCCCGGAATTTCCGAGGGTCGGTGCGGGAGGTGTCGGCCGGAACCGCACTCCTTCGCTCGGATGGTGCATCCGAGGGCTCCGGAACCGAGGCACAGGCGAGCCCACGGATCTCAACTCCTCCCGGGGAACCGGGAGAGGGGAATTCGCTCGGTAAAGGCGACAGCTCGTCCAATGGGTCGAGAAAAATCTCGACTTCATCGGGTGGGAGTCTCGGTCAACTGACCTGACGGGGACACCGTGAGGCCAGTGGTCAGCCGGTAGCGACTAAAAGCCGACGGTCGACGGCCCGGGAGAGGGACTTTCCGCTCCCAAGAGCGCCGCCGACGGAGGACTTACCCTGTCCCTCTTTTGGACCGAGAATAAGGTCCCAAGAACGTAGGCCCTTCCCTTTAGTGGAGAGGACAGACAAGCCTTCTAAAAGAAGCCGTAAGAAGAGCCCAGAGAGCGGGATAAATGCGCGGCCGAGGAAGAATCTGACCGCGCCGCCTCCTCTTGAGGGCGACCATCCGCCGAGCTGATCCGCCGAGCCCCGGCCATGACACCGCCAACCGGGCCTCCTGGACTTCACCGGAGGGAACGCTCGGGACGGCCCAGTTGCAATCGGGCAGCACGGTCTTCGAGGACGAGAGGCGAGAAAGATGAGCACAGGTCGCAAGCCTGCGGTCGTGCTCAAGGCCTAAGCAGTAGACACACGGGAGTGTGGATCCGTCCGAGACATCTTCTGCCCGCATGGGCATCTCCGAAATCCGGGAGTCGATTTGTCCATCGCAGCCGCGAGGGATAGAAGACTGAAGTGTTTTTCGCAAAATTTATTTTTAAATCCGCAAACGGAGAAATAGGAACCAGTCTCAAACGCAGAGCGTTAAGGAGGGAACCTGAGCTTCCAAGCGGTAAGGAAGATCTGGCGTCATGGGGCGGAGCCGAGAGTTATACCACCCGGGTAGGTGGGAGGAGCAAGCTTGAAGACCTTCCGGCAAGATTTAAAGCGGCAAGGATACCTGCCAATGAGTGTGGATGAACAACATATCCATGTCCCTAGAAAGAGAGGTTTCAAAAAGTTCCAAAAGTGTGGTCACTGTTTGCCTAAAGCAGGTATGCATACAGAATGCTACAGATGTTTGGCCCTAGATCACAGTTAGATAAACCGTGATTTGTGCAAAGTTTTTTGTCCTAAGACACACAAAAACAGACGAGCAAAAATGCAGTCTTTATCTTTCCAGTCTCTCTGTCTAGCTCCAGACTGTTCTCTCCAGAAAACAGGTTGAGAACATCTCTAATAATGCCTGTAGCAGCAGCTTCCCCCTAAAGACCAGTCTAAAGCAAAGTCTATGAGGAGGCTTACTTAAGAGCATAAATCCTCAACTAAAGAACATTCAGATGGAAAAGACCCCAAGAAGAGGCATGTAGAATAGTCTTCTCACTTCAGCCTTAAGATTAGACAAGAAGAGCACTTGGAGCCAGAAAAGGGAACAGTAAATGAGGCAACCGTCCAGCCAGCTGATGCGGCTCAGATACCATCCCTGGAGGAATTCAAATAAATGTGGCAGTTCTTGCAAACTATGAAAGGCATTCAAAAATTCCTCCTTCAACTGCCCTTAGTGTCACAGAGGAACTATTTTTATAATGAAGAGGATGGACATATTACTCCAAAAGTTACAGGTGATCAGGAAATACAGTAGATTCACCCCCATGTACTTTAGATGGCTATTCCTCCTATTCTGCCCTCCTTAAGGGTATGGAAGCTACAAATAATATTGCCGCTGTAGAAACAGATTCTCACATTTGGAAGTTGGATTTCTTAAGGATATTGCAGTCTGTTCACAAAAGGGTGGAATATATGCATGATTCATGCATACAGAGTCTGTGCAGCTCTGCACCCTGGGACAGGTGCGCACCAGCCTGTATTCGTCATTGTTGGCTGCTTGTCCACACTCCCGTGCCCCTAGTGTGCAGCTACATGGAGGTGAATCACAGGATGCAGACAGGCATCCGGTAGGATGCCCATCTTGGGTCCTGAAGTGGATCCCCTGCCGCGCATATCCTGGAAGAGCACAGACACCGATGGGCGAATGCTCAAATTGCTGCCCCCAGCCTTCCCTGGCAGCCTGGTGGACTGGAGAAAGCAGTGTGCAGGGGTTCCTGTTGGCACCATGCCTGGCGGGTATCTGTTGGGGAGCACATAAAAGTTATGGCAGGGTCCCCCTTGTGTAACTTGTGCCCCGGCCCGGCGCTCTGCACCTTACTGAGTGGCACAGAGTGTGGGCATGCCTTCTGGCACACCCCCAGACCACATATGGCTGCACTGGCGGCGAAGGGATCTGGCGCACAAGGCACTAGCACATCTGTTGTGAATGCCACCAGAGGTCCACTGGACCTCGCTGCATGGCATTCAGTCATAGGCATGTCTACATGTTGCACATATGTGGTGCGTAGGTGTTAGTGAATAGACCCCATTGGGACTGACATCAACCTAGAGAGTCTTTATCCCCATCCATGACACATTTTAAAAGAGAAGCAAGAAAAAGTTGCAATAGCCAACACCTACGATATCAGTTGGTATGAAAATGTGTGTAGTAACCAGGACTGGTTCAGAATGTCTTTATGTGCACCTAACCCAGGGAGTCTAATACAGGCTGCTGTATGCGAAAAGGCAAAAACAACCTTTTCATCAGCACCACCTGATAAAGACTCTAGAAAAAATGACACACTGGGGAAAAATCGTACTCTTCTCTGACACATTTATCATGAGGGGAAGATAGCATTTTGAGCTACATATACAGGAGGCACTCTGGAAAGTTGTGCTACCTTTTTATGAAAGTTAACCCTCTGATGAGAAGCCATAGAGACTACAGCTTGTAAAAACTGGTCTGGACATAGCCAAAAACCAACTGCAGATGACTGTGGACATTAATGATGCAGCAGATAGAACCCTAGCATATGCAGTATCTGCTAGAAGGAACACATGGTTAAGAACCACAGGATTATGTGTGAATCTCCAGAACAAAACTGCAGACTTCCTAATTGAGGATACATTTTTTTATTTTTTTTTTTTTTTAACATGAAACATCTGATTCAAGAAATACATTTTAGGACAGGCGACAACATGTGGTACATAGTGACACAGTACAGTTATTGGGTGACATCAAGAACAGCATATACCAAAAGCAACATTCACATACCACGGAGAAAACAAAACAGGGTAAGCAGCTTAATAAGATCATAAACAGCAATTGAGGATAGATGGTATACCAGCAATAGATTAGCCAGTACACAATGATTATCAACATTAGCAGAGATATCTAAGGTGGAAGTAGGTAGATCAAATGTATCTACTGTAACTGCATCTGAACAAAAATGAGGCCCCTGTGTTGAGGTGAGTGAGACGCAGTTGCTCGGAGAGCAGGGACCTACTCCTTTGAGTGTGCAAGTGTCAGGGGATTGCAGGGCTGGGGTGGGAGTGCTGAACATTGGTGTGAGGATAGAATAGGAAAGGAAAGGATAAATCATCCTTTGGAGATTATTTATTTTAAGTTTGGTAACCAGCACACTGAGCTGAGGCTCGTTTCCAGGTGCGACCCAGGGGAAAAAAGGATACAATACAAACAAAGGGAAGTGATAAAATCATAACATAATAACACAAAGCATAAAGCAAAATGACAATGAATAAGCACAGGGTATCAGTACTGAGCAGCTTTCAACACAGAAATGTATGAGAAACAGGAGGCTGATTACAGGACCTCAAGGAGGCTGAGTAGGTTGAGGCAGGGAAGCGAGTGAGCTAGAGGGGCAGGAGCGGGGGGGGGGGGTAGGAGTGAATTGGAGCAAGTACTTGAGGACAGAGAGTGAGGAGGAAAAGCAAATGTCAGAGGAAAGCTGATTCCAGAGGAAAGGGAAGTGGTATGAAAAAACTGATTGTTCGGAAGTTGAGTGGGGATAAGGAAGGGAGAAAGAGCGGGAGTCCCTGGAGCATAGAGGGCAGGAGGAAAGGTAGGCAGGGGATAACAGGAAGGAGAGATAAGAAAGAAGTGTCCCAAATCAGTATTTGGCAGGAATGGCCAAACAGTGGGTCAGACGTCGGGGGGGGGGGGAGTGATATAGAGTGAGGAGTAGAGAGAGCAGTGGTGTGTGTGAAAAAGGGAGTCAGTAGCGAAGTGACAGAAGGAGTTTAGGAGGGTGTCAAGCCTAGCAAAGGACACTGCGGAGGCATAGTCATAGACTACATCTGCAGATCAAATACCAGAAGTATCATTTTAGTGACTAACTCATGATGTACCGGAAGGAAGAGGCTGTCTTTGGTCCCTTAGCTTGGGGTGGAGTTTAGAATAGATTGCATCGGTGTGAGTGGAGACGTCGAGATGGTTGTCCAGCCAGACCCCTAGGTATTTAAAAGCAGGGGCTACCTCTGGGGGGGCCATCGGTGTGGAGAATACCAGTAGGGTCTGGTGATCAAAGGCAGAACTACATGAATAAAGTTGATAAAAGCAAAACTACTTTTAAAAAACTTAGTAGAAGAAGAAAAGAAAATCCAGATGGTTCTGCAGACCCCATGACATTATCAACATCAGCCATATACTACACCCAGAAGATCACACAGAGGGAGAAGTGGAAGAGGTAGCCAGTAAGCAGCAGCTTCAACCCAGCCACCACAGATGAAAATTAACCCCGATGAGGTACAGGTTTCCACACTTTTTACACTCCAGTGGGGTACACACTCTCACCTTCTCCACTACTGTTATCCTGTCACAGACAGGTGGATGCTGGGAACTGTGTGAGAAGGCCTCAGCCTGTTTTGTGTTACCATTGCAAAACAAAACAAAATTCACAGCATTCTAGCCAAATTCTTCAGAAGAGGTGCAGTGATAAAAATTGGAAATTCAAAAACTGCAGTTTCTGTGCTGTGGGAAAAGTACTAGCAAAAAAAATGAGAAAATTATTTTTCTCAAGGTACCTCCTAACACAGAACTTATTAGGAGAGTGACTACCAATCTTCGACCCTCAGATGTCTGAACAGACACTTGAAGAAATTCAAAATGATCACACCAGCAATTATCTCATCTCTGAAGCAAGGAGACTGGCTGCGCTATTTGGATTTGAAGGATGCTCACTTCTATATCCCAATATAAACAATGGCACAGAAAGTACCTGCACTTCATACATACATACATAGTTGCCAGCAGATTAGGCCTAACTATCTTGTCTGCTCGAAGCAGCTCACTGTTAATGCGCAGCAGCTGCTCTACCTCCACCCATTAGTTCACCCCTCCCACCCACTTCCCCACCCTGTGCTCCTCTGGTGCTCACCATAACCCCTCCTCGTACCGTGCCCCTGTGCCTGTCCCAACCCTTCTTGAAACCTCCAACAGTTCCTAATTTTACCAGATTGTCTGGCAGTGCATTCCAATGTGCCACCACACTCTCAGTGAAATAATGCCCCCTCGTTGCCCCCTGTCAACTTTAGACTATGACCTCTCATAGTCCCCTCCTCCCTCAACTTGAGCAGACCCTCCGTGTTCTCTCTGTTGAAACCCTTCAGGTATTTGAAGATCTATATCATATCCCCCTAATCCCTTCTGTCCTCCAGAGAGTACATGTCCAGTTCTCTAAGTCTGTTCTCGTATGACAACCCCTCCAGACCACTAATCATACTTGTCGCCCTTCTCTGGACTCTCTCCAGCAGTGTGATGTCCTTTTTTAAGCAGGGATCCCAGAACTGCCCACAGTACTCCAGATGCGGCCTCACCAGTGAGGTGTACAGGTAAAGTATAACCTCCTTTCTCCTTGACGTTATCCCCCTGGCAATACACCTTAGCATTTTGTTTGCTTCAGCCGCTGCTCTCCTGCACTGCTCCGAGTAGTTCCCTTTAGCATCACTCATCACCCCCAGATCCTTCGCCATCTTCACAACAGTAAGCTGTGCCCCCCCCCAAGTAGTAGGTATACCCAGGATTCCTCACACCAAGGTGCAGAACGCTACATTTGTGTGCGTCAAACCCCAACTGCCACGTGTGGACACAGTTTTCCAGCCTCTCCAAGTCTTCCTGTATTGCCCTCCTTCTCTTCTTGCTATCCAGCACCTCCAATTTAGTATCATCAGTGAATAAACTCATTTTACTATCAACCCCCACCCCGATGTCCACAATGAACACATTAAAAAGGATAGAAAGATAGGAAGATAGGTCCCAAAACTGAACCTTGTGGGACCCCGCTGATGACCTCTCTGGGTGTCGAGACTTCGCCCCCTACCACTACCCTCTGCTGTCTATTCCTAGGCCAATTTGCTACCCACTCCACCAACTTCTCTCCCACACCCAGTTCCCTTAATTTCCAAATGAGCCTTTCATGTGATACCGAATGGAAAGCCTTACTGAAGTCCAGGTACAGGACATCAACCAGCTTTCCTCTATCCAGGGACTATGTCACCCAGTTGAAGAATTCTACCAGGTTTGATTGACACAATTTCCCCCGGACAAACCCATGTTGGTTTTCATCCTGGAAACCATTTACCTCTAGAAACTCCATCATCCGTTCTTTCAAGATGGGCTCCACCAATTTCCCCACTGTGGATGTCAGGCTTACCGGTCTGTAGTTTCCCGGATGAGCCCGAGGTCCACTCTTGTGGAGAGGCACGACATGGGCCAGCCTCCAGTCCAGAGGGCTCTAGCCTGACTGGAGGAAGGAATTTAATAATTCCATCACAGGAGCTGCCAGGACATCTGCCAGTTCCTTCAGAACCCTCGTCTGGCACTGGAGCTTTATCCAGCCTCAAGGACTTGAGAGCCTCAATCGCTCTCTCCACCTGGATCTCCTCATCTGTGAGAGTCCCCTTCCCTGTACCCCCCTTGCCTGCTCCCTCCCTGATGCAATGGCCCATACTTTTCCCTAGTGAAGACCAAGCTGAAATAATTGTTCAACACTTCTGCCTGCTCCAATCCCCCCTCCTTCCTCAGCTTTTTTTTACTTCAAAAGTTTATTAGAATTATACAATACAGAGACAGAATCCACAGTTTATATATATATATGCCAAAAACATGTGCATGATAATCTGTCAGATCCCCTCCACCCACTTTGTCTCCACCCAGCCCTCCCTCACCCCTCCCAACTCCAGGCACAGAGTAACTATTGTTATACCCTTTGTCATAAATAAGGCACCAATCTTATTTCTTATATGGAGTAAAGAGAGTATAGGGGGCCCCAAATTCTGATAAATCTGCTTGGCCTGTTATGAAGGCTCGCTATAGCCTTCTCTGTTCTTAGATTTGCCAATAACTCATTGAGACACTCAATATAGAAAATGTCCTCACTATCCTTCCAGTGTCTCAGTACTAGCTTTTGACAGACATAGATATTAAAGCCATATGATACCTGCGATTGAGAACTGAGACCCCCGTAAAGTCTCTTAGCAGACATATTTCTACTGTGAATAAATTGTCCAACCCCAGGAGAGGATCTGCCCTTTGTTTGATAAGAGCCCATAAGGGGGCCACTTTTGGGTAAGACCAGAAGATATGAAGCAAAGTGCCCTCGTCCTACATGCATCGAGTGCATGAGGAGGAGGAAGCTGCGTCAAATTTGGCCAGTTTTTGTGGAGAGTAATACAAATTGTGTAATATACGAAATTGCATTGGACGAAGCCTATCCTGGTCAGGAATGTGTGGCAATTAAACCACAAAGCAGACCAATTTATGGCCAGATCCTGAAAATGAGAGGACCAAAATGCAGTCTTCCTTAGCTTTCTTATCTGCTGCTTCCTCCGCTTCCTAACATATTTAAAGAATTCCTTCTCCCCATCCCTGATCCCTCTTGCTAATCTAAGCTTCTTATCCGCGTTCACTTTTCTAACCCTTCTGCTAACCTCTCTGGAAATCCTGTGATATTCCTCAATGTCTGCTCCACTATGGGAGCATTTGTGCCTTCTAAAGGCCCAACCTCTTATTTCTCACAAAATCATGGACTTCCCTTGTTCACCAGCATGGTGTTCTGGCTGTGGTCAGCTTGTTTAGTGACCTGGTGCAGATTTTTGTGGCCTCCAGGATGCCTCTCTTCAGGATCTCCCACTGCCCCTCCGTGTCCATCCCGGTCCTGATTTTATTTATATGCTCCCCGAGTATACCTGCCATCTCACCGAAGTTTGCCCTCCTGAAGTCCACCACTGTGGTCTTCATTTGGTTCTTCTCCTTCCTCAAATCCAAGGTAAAACACACCACTTCAGAGTAGGTATGAGTCAGTGCCAGTACAGGGCTGAGCCCTTTGGACTGACATCCATCCCAAGAGTATTCACTAAATGCCAGGCTGTAATGGCAGTAACAACACTTCGAACAAGTGTAGTAGCAGTCTGTACATCCTTAGACAGTTGCTTAGTGTGTGGGAAAACCATGGAACAGGCCTTATACTAAGTGGAACAAATTATGTCCCTGATAAAAAAAAAAAAAAAAAAAAAAGTTGGGGTTTGTCCGGAATTTAGAAAGATCAGACCTGGAACCCACATAAAACTTGTATTTTATTTCAGCAGAGCTAGGCTAAGTTTTTTTTTTTTTTTAACAAAACCCTTTTTTTCAGATATAGTGCCCCCACCTACTGTGCAGTCATCTCCCACCAGATATGTAACATCATTTCCCCCACCTTGTCACCAGTTAGCGCCTACTTCCCCCTCCCCCTCCTCCATAGCCCCAAAGATGTTCCATATAATAAACGTTATTATTTGCCAATGCTGCAAAATACCTTCCCTCTACCCTTGCCAAATCAAGTATCCATTCCCCACCCCATCAAAGACCTTGACTCCCTATTTTTAGTGACTACCCCCCCACCACCACACACTTCCCTACTTCTGGCAACCAACCTTCCTCTTCCCTAAGCCCCCAAAGTTAAAGGATATATCAGAGACATGTAAATAAATCATGAAGAGTCCAGTCACTCAGAGGAGCAATCTGCTCTCTTTACCATCATTCAATGCATGAACGAATGGTGATGTCCTCTATAGCCTTCTCAATAACCTTACCCACAAACCTGCCGAGGGTACAGTCCTCAAATGGTTTTAATCTTTCCTTGCAGACATATCTCAAAGGGTGGTCACTGGAATTTATTTATCTGATGCCTTCCCCCTGTCCTCCGGGGTGCCGCAGGGCTCCTTTTTGGCACCCATGTTGTTTGCAGTGTATATGCTGCCATTGGGAGATATCATCATGTGATACAGTTTGAGTTTTCACTGCTATGCAGATGACACTCAACTGTATATGTCCTTTCTGCCCGGACAGGTTGATGCAGTCACTGTGCTGAACAGCTGTCTCACTGAGATCAAGGACTGGATGAGCACCAGGTGGCTGAGACTGAATCCGGACAAGACTGAAGTGTTGGTTGTGGACCCAGGTCATCTGGGAGTGGGTATGGGGGCTGGACAGGCATCAGGCTTATGGCTTGATAGTGTTCATCATACCACCTCAGACCAGGTGCGTAACCTGGGCACTATTTTTGATGATGACTTGACTTCAAAATCTCAGGTGTCGGCCGTAATTAAATCCTCATTTTACCATCTGAGGAATATCGTCCGGGGTGAAACACCTGGTTCCCACAGATGACCTTCCAACATTGGTCCATGCCTTTGTCACCACCCGCCTTGACTACTTCAGTGCCCTCTACCTAGGGCTTCCTGGGGTTGATATCTGCCGCCTGCAGCTAGTGCAGAACACTGCGGCCAGGCTTCTGACTGGTACATCGAGGGCCAGTCATATTACGCCTGTGCTGCACGGACTGCACTGGCTGCCTATTCAGTGGCGGATCACCTTTAAGGTTGGCTTGCTAACCTTTAAAGCCCTACACGAACAGGGACCCGTCTATCTTCAAGATCTTCTGACTCCCTACTGCCCCCACCATCTTCTGTGATCCGCCGATGAGGGATTGCTGGAGATTCCCAGGGTTCATTTAAAAACGCCTGGTGCCCATGCCTTTTTGTTCTGCGGCACCTACCCTGTGGAATTCTCTACCTCGTCAGTTAAGAGAATGCCTGACCGTCGACATATTTAAAATTGAATTAAAAACATATCTTTTTAATTTAGCCTTCCTAGATTAATTTTAAATTTATTGTTATATTTATTCTTTTAGTATAAATTTTAAGTCTGTATATTATATTTTAAATGTAAAGCGCCATGGTTGTGGAAAGACACTATATAAATAAAGATTTACTTTTCTTACTTTACTGTAGTAACACCTCAGTGACTGACAACGCTATGCATTAAAGCACTTTACTAGCACTTTTGCTGACATAGTGCTACTATGCATAGACTTTATTGACTTTGCTGGGCACAGTGGGCACTTTGCTGGGCACAGAACTATGCAACATGACACTTCACACTATGCAAAGCTGGGAAACTTTTCACGAAGCAAAGTTTTACAACTTCACATTCCACTACTCATGCATGTTCCTAAAGCACACTGTGTTCAGGTCATTTTTCAGGAAATGGGGTGTTCTAAAGGTGTATCTTTTTGCCTCATGGGAGAACACGTAGTTACACTTTTCTGCTATAGAGACCAAGCTCAGAAAATGGTCCCAGAAGATGCCCTCAGCATGTATTGAGGCAAAAGGAGGCAGTATAGCATAGTAGTTAAGGGCACTGAGCTGCAAACCTGGAGACCTGGATTTGAATCCAATCAGTCCCCACTTGCAAATTGGGATACCTGAGTAAACCACTTAATTTCCTTGTGCTCACAGGTCACACCTGGAAACAAGCTCTGGCCTACTGTGCCTTTCCTGGTTAGCAGGTTCCGTTATGCTTTCCCACCCTTTCCTCTGATACAGAAAGTACTACCACTAAAAGTGAGGGTAAAACATGTTATACCATGATCCTGATAGCACCAGACTGGCACAGACAGCCATGGTGCTCTGTTAATTATGTTTTCCCAAAAGGCTCACACTCTGCCTCTGTGTTGAGACCTTATGACAATCTCGAGAGGCTACGTGAATCATCTCAACCTGGAGTCCCTTCCCATGAAAGCGTGGTTCCAGAGCAGATAGAATTTACAGATTTAAATCTCTCTACCCAGGTTATGGAGGTCCTTAAGGTGGCCAGAAAGCCATTCACAAGAAACATTAACAATTCAAAAGGAAAAGATTCTCGGTCTTGTGTGAGAACACTTCCTTTAGCATAATAAGCAAGGCCCTGGAATTCTTCGATTCTGCGGTTGCAGAATTTGCATCATGACGTAGAATATATATAGTGCCGCAGAATTCATTGTTTTTGGTAAATTTTCATATAAATATACTGTTTTTCCATAGTGTCAGGCTTTCTTTCCCACCTCGTTTATCCTGAAGCCTCTCCTCTATGCTCAGCATATGATGTCATCGATGACATCACATCATATTTAGCCAATGACAGGACTGTATTCTGCCAGAGAAATGAATAAATCATGCCGCAGAAATCAGAAAATGCTGCCGCAGAAGTCAAGGAGCCCTGCGGCAGAAATCAGAAAATTCTGCCGCAGAACACCAGGGGCCCTGATAATAAGTCACCTGCAGAAGACGGTCTTGCAGTCTATCAAGGCTGTTGGATGGAGGCTACATGTACCCTAGGGTTTCATATTACTCCCACCCACCCACCCCTGTGTCATTTGTTCCTTGCCTTTATCTAAGAATGCAGACACTGTACTAATATTGGAATATTTGTTGCCGTTAAAGACTTTGGGTATAAGGCCAGCCTTTTTTATTTATTTGTTGATCGGGTGTGTACACTGATCTGAGTGGCCTTATTCAGGAATGACCCAGGCCTAGATAGGCAAAGAATAAAGGCAGTACATGGTTATAAACAAGCTGGGAAAATAACATTTGCAAAAATAACAGAAAGTACAGGTAAAAAAAAAGTAAAAACTAAGACACAGTGTTAAAACAGTACAATAAACAATTAGGTTTCGAAAATCATCGTTTAAAAAATGGAAACAATTGTGCTAAGATAGCATAGTACATCTTTAAAGGTGCATATGTCTGATATACTTGCATTTAGGCCAAAGGCCTCAGCAGGAGCTTCATCTGAACATCCAGTTACTAAGAGGTTCTTTAATTGCCTTGCAAATGTGTATCCATCTATTAAAGAGAATCCCCAAGTTAAATTAATTCCGATCTGCACTCCATAGTTCGGTGCCTTACCTCTGTGAAATACTGCTGAGGTATATTTGATTAAAAATCTCTAATTGTATTGCTGGTTGAACACTCGTAAAATTGCTTGAACCGCGACACAGGCACTTCCCAGTGTGTAACTCCGCCCCTGCGCTCAGCCAACTTTATGACGTGATGCTAGGGAGAGTGCGGGGACACGCTACATTGGGGTGCAGAGGTCTAGGCTGGTAGATTTCTTTAAAAAAATATACTAGTTTGAGACCTAAACATAGTTCTCACTGTTAATAACCTACCCATTTGAACCATTGGCCATTACATTGGTAAAGAAACTCACTTGGAAAACTGGATTCCTGGTGCCTATTACCTCAGCAAGGTAGGTCAGTGACCTACCATAGGAATATTTGTTACATTTAAAGTCTTTGGGCTTAAGGTGACAGGGCAGAAACATATAAGCAATCATTCTTTATGGGAGGGATTGAATGGTAGGGATTTCTGTATGAAATTTTAAATAGGATGGTGGATGCAGTGATGTACTGTAGCCAACAAAATAAGACACATATATAATTGTTTGGGCATATAAACCCATGTTTAATAATACTAATATGTTTCTTGGGTTGGGTATCTCATATTATATATGCTGGTGTACAGTAAGGATGTGTATGCATTGTGTTAGGTAGATTGTCCTCCCTTTTTATCAACTGTTTATGCGATGTGCCTACTGTATGTAAATGAAATTTGTGTAAACGGTATATGTAATGAACTTCAGCCTTTTAGTTCTCTTGGAAGTTACAGTGGTGTGCAATAAACTAAATTAAACTACAGGCATTCAGCATTGATCTTTCATACTTTATTTTTCACTAGAAAAAAATGGTTTGAACAAATGTTCAGTGCCTCCCAAAGACAGTTAAACTATGCGCTTTTGCTATCAGAGCAGGTGGGCAGCTGACTGAGGCAGCTAGGAGACTGTAACCAGGAGGGGTAAGTAGATACAGGGGATATGTGTTGGGCTGTGATGGACTGCGGGATTTATCTGCATGAGTGCACACTGACCTCCGGAGTCCTAGAGAGGGTAATCAGTAAACAAATTTCCATCTTCTGCTCCAGGACTGTCTTACTGACCTCCTTCCAGTCTAGTTTCTGCCCGGATCACTCTACCACCACCTCTGTTATTCGTCCAATCACATACAGTACATGGATGGATTCTGGCAATGTTACAGGGGAGTCTTCATAGATTTGGTCAAAGCCTTTGACACTGTGAGCCACCCCTGCTTATATTTAAATTAGCCTGCTCAGATCTAACTGATACCCCCTGCGCTGGTTTGTTTTACGGTACTGTTTTTCCATAGAGCTTTTTCTCCCTTGGCTGGTGTCTGGCAGGCTGTTCAGCCCTGTCCATCCCACCCAGCACTCGCCATCCCAGACTCACCTTGCCCCATAGTTTCTCCATGGATTGCCCCCATGGCAGGGCCAGGAAGGGGAGGGCCATCCTCCCCCCCATCTGAAGACTCGCATCCAGACCGGAGGGTCGGTGGTCAGGTGGTGATCCAAGAACAGGGGCAAGCAGGCAGGGCTTCCTTAAGCCAGAACCAACCCTTTTCCATTTTCTCCCTTGTCCATAGCAATGATGGCACGTAAACGTGTGCGCGTGGAGGCGCACACATGCTACAGAACCATGGCCTTTCTCTTCCACATCGCTCGTATTCCGGTGTTGCCACCTGGCCTTCACCAGGTGACAGCCAAGGAGCAAGACAGTGGACCTCCTCACCATGAAAGAGGAGAGCTGTCCATCAGATGCTCAATCCTCATCCCCCCCCAGCCAACACCTGGAGACTCGAGCTCGTTCCCAAACCCAGATCACCAGTGTGGGTGAAAATAAGGCGTGCCAGGTGCTTCATCCCTCTTCACCACTGGGCCGGCTGTGGTTTCTTGTACTTGTCTGAACGATCATAATTGGTTAAGTGATTTCTTCCTTACTCCCAATCACCTTTGGCGTCCCACAGGGTTCCATACTGGAGCCCCTCCAGTTTTCAGTATTCATCAATACAGAACAGACAAGGCAAGAAAGGATGTGGTCCAGATGACCAGTACACCAGACTGCTGAAACTTGCTGCCCCAGAAATTTTCAGACCTCTGACCTACCTCTTCAGGCGCTCTCCTGAGAGCTATCTTATGTACCTTCTCACTGAAAAACTGCCAGCGTAGTGCCCATCCATAAAAGAGGCGACATGGACAACCTAAAACAACTTTAGACCTATCTTCCTCCTGCCAGTGGTCTCCAAAGTACTAGAGCTCATACTTCACAATAAAATCATCAAATTCCTGAACAAAACATAGCTGCTCAGTAAATACAAGTCAGGCTGTAGAAGAGGCCACTGTATAGTCACCACTGTGACCAGGGTACTCGATGACATCAATTTGCTATAAATGGAGGAAAATATGGTACATTACAGAATACCAGTGACCAGACTGGCTGAACTGCATGTGAGCTTAGAAGTAGCTAGCTGGTTCAGCAGTTATTTAACTAACCACAAACAGTACGTCAGGATACATGGCACTGAGTCTGCCCCCCTTCAAGTCATTAAAGGTGCACCACAGGGTTCAGTACTTGGCCCCTTACTGTTCTCCTTGAACATAAAATACCTGGGTCAGCATGTCGGAGGAAGGGATCTCAGGTCTGCAAACCTTTTTTGTCAACTCAAAACTGTCTTTAAATGTGGGAAATTCCTAAGCTGTGGTATTTGGATCTACCTCATGACTGAAGAGCTACTCTGGCTCTGCTTCTCTGGTCATTGCCACCAAAGACGGATCCCCCTGGAAGCAGTTAGTGAATACAAATATTTGGTTTTCTGGAGAAACTCACTCCTCAGTGGTAATACCCATGTCACCAAACTCATCAAAAGCCTAGTCCCAAAGATCAGTTATCTGTTCAAAAATCAATCCTTGCTGCCCCAGCACTGCAGAGAATAATTCAGTCTGATACTCCCTTCTTTCGACTATGTGGACATCTTCCAGATTGGCCAAATTAGATGTGTTTTACAGCAGGTTAGCCAGGCTGATGCTTTGAAAAAAATGAAATAAAGCTGGGCACACGCCAACAGATTAGCGTTGAAAAATGATTTTATTTTAACAAGATTTCATGGCTGGCTGAAACTGGGTTAACACCCCTACATAACGACCCAACAAGTGAGTCTTCCTCAGGGGGTCCAAATCACATAATTAGAGATTGGACCAATCAGTTACGCTGCGCATGGACGCAGAGAACACGGATCAGAACTGCACTCTCCGGAGGCGGACCTGGCAGTGGCTGAAATGGAATATAAGCAGCAAAATCCTCCTTCTTGGGAGGCTCTGATTCATTTTACCAATCAGAGGATGTGCCTCAATGAGCTACTGACCAGGAAGGTCAAGCTGGCACTGATTCACCTGAAACACACATATTGGGAGGGAGGCTATAAAGCCAGAAAACTTCTTTCCTATAGGGTGAAAAAAACTTGAGCTGAAAAACATATTCCAAGACTCGAGGGTGATAAGGGCAAGGTACACTCAGATTCTGCCACCCTCAGCCCTATCGTGTAATGGTTCTGTAAGACCCTGTACTCCTCAGGCAATAGGACTACAACAGAAAGAATCTGCAGTTTTCTAAATAGCCTCCCTATCCTGTGGGTCACACCAATGAGACCAAAGCCCTGGATCAACCCATTACCTATCAGGAAGTACAGCATGACACAGAGTCCCTGGCCAAAGGTAAAGTTCCTGGTGGGAACAGATTTCTTGTCAATTACTGTCAACTGGACTGGCCCAGTGGCACTCAGGGTTGAGGTGCTGGATGCCACATCTCGTGCCGCGCCAGCGACCCAGGTTCGGGAGCGAACTCGGGACCCGGGGGTCAGTCAGGGAGGAGAAGGATTGAGCATCCATTTGACTGCTCTCCTTTCCTGAGAGGGTGGGGATATGTGCCCCGCGGCACAAGGGGCTCCTAGTGGAAACTAGGGGCACAGCAGCAGGGGGATCATGTAATGGGGCGACGTCAGGCAGCCATCATGCAATAGGGGTGGGCTCGCTCACGTCTCATGTGGATGGCATTGCACATCCTGTGTCGAGGAGGGGAGAACAATGGAAAATCCCTGGCTCTGGGGAGGGGAAGGTGGAACCCTGTGGCCGTGCCCACACGCCCAATGCCAACCCGAACCCGATATGGCTCTCCCTGGTCCTCTGCCTCTCTCGTAGGCCAGGGAAGAGTGGGGTGGACCCATCATACCCGATTTCCTAGTCAGGCAAGGGTTCAGGCAGGCCATGGAGGCATGAGACCTCATGGAACCACTGGAGGGATGCCTCATAGACCAGTGTCAGGAGGGAAAAAACAAAAAAATTACTATCAACTGCTCTATGAAGATCTTATGCCTCCCCTACTAGAAGCTTACCAAGAAGCCTTCCAGTTTTGTAAACTGCCCCCAACTGTGACAGAGGCCATCATAGCGATGCTGCCCAAAAAGTGGAAGGACAGTTCTCTTCCAGGCATCTGTAGGCCAATATCTCTCATAAACGCTGATGTCAAAGTTCTGGGGAAAATCCTGGTATCGAGCCTTGATATGATACATAAGGGGCTCATTTGCTCAGCCGAGGCAGGATTCATCTAGGGCAGACAAAGCTCAGACTGCCTGTGCACCCTCCTCAATCTCCTGTGTTCAGCCAAGAAGACCTTCACTCCAGCAGTGGCCATCGCAATCGACTTTGAAAAAGCTTTTGACTCGGTCGGGTGGGTGTACCTATGGCACATGCTGGAGCACATGGGGATCAGATAAATTACACCACCCTGTCAGCCTCAGTGTGCACTAATGGCCTGCATTCTCCTTCATTCCCACTACAGAAGGGGACAGGACAAGGCAGCATCCTCTTGCCCCTGCTGTTCATGCTAGCCATCAAACCCTGGCCATCACAGTATGCCAACAACCCACCCTCAAGAGTATCAGTAGCTGGGTAAGGAATACCGGGCTGGGTATCAGTGGTTGGGGGGGAGGGTAAGGAATACCAGCCTCTGCTATATGCAGGCAACCTTCTAATCTTCCAGCAGAATCCTCCATATCTTCACGGAGCTTGCTGGCCTACGAATAAATCTGACAAAACAGATTCTCCTGTTACATCCTTTGGCACAAGAAGCCCCTTTTTTTGGCTAAAGGGCTCAAAGGGGCATGAAGAGGCATCACATACTAGGGAACTGTCATGCACCCATCCATTCCCAAAATGATCCAGCTAAATATTGATCCATGATTGTGACAGCTCGGGTATAACTGGCCAGGTGGAAATGGCTCCATCTGTCGATGGCTGGCAAAATCAGTGCATTTAAGATGATCCTCACATCTAAGGTCACACATCTTCTCTCCCATCTACCAATATGTATTCCACTGACCTGGTTCCAAAAAAATGGGTAAACTCATAGGCAGAACCCAAGAAGTGCCTCTGCAGTCAAAGTGGAGTCAAAGAAATCACTGTCCACACAAAAGTGAACTTGGAGCTCAGTTTAATCTGTGTTAAATCCAGTAGACAGTGATACTGCAGGTGACTTAACCCACACAATGGCCCTGTCACTTCGAGTCAATGGTCTCTTCATCAGGGGGGCATTAATTAAACTGGATTACAAATCAAACTGAGCTTCAAGTTTACTTTTGTGTATACAGTGATTTATTTGACTCTGCTTAGAGTGCATAGGCACTTTCTGGTTCTGCAGACACGTTTTCAGGGCTGGCTGCCCTATTCCTGTGCCCTGGCCCAGCACCGCTGCTGTCGCAGTCCAGCCCATCCTGGATTGCTGTATTTAAACTTGAAGGCAGCTTTCTATAGGAGGTCAAACCTCCAGGTACAACAGGGCCAAACTCCATAGTCACAGATCAAGGGGGGGTGGGGACTGTCATAGTTCCTGGGCTACCACTTAGCCGTCATCACCGTCCAGACCTGCAGAGGTTTTCCTTGACTGCTTATGACTCATCTTTTTGGCTGCACATGTTCTCAGCCAGGCCCCCATCACAGCCATCTTGTTGTTAATCAAATGCCCAGTCTCCTATGAGATCATCCCTCCATCCTGGGCTCCAAAAGTAGTTGGAGACAATTACACATATTCATGAAATCTTCCTCCACCCCTTACACCCCATTTGGAACCACTATGGGAGAATGACAGCCTATGAACCTCCCCACTCTGGCACAGCTGGGCTTAACAAGGGGTTCCTTCTAGTTTGGGACCAGCTCACCCCAGATAAGCCTCATATTGAAGCTTTCTCCACCATACAGAATAACTATGAAATCCTGAAGCAAGTCTTTTGAAGATGCAGTATCTCCAGATTAGGAGTATGATCTCCACTAAAATACCCTCTACATCAGTGACAACCAACAACCCCACGTGGGATATGGTCACCATGGTGAACCAACTACAGAGGCGCAGGGCCAGCTTTATCTACAGACAGCTCCATGATGCCCTCCCAGATCAATTCCAGCTAAAACGACATGAGAACAGAATTAGGCATTCAAATCACTGAGGCAGAATGAACTGCATGCCTGCACAAAGCACATACAACTTGACGGGATGGCAAGAGTCATTTAATGTAGAATAAGGTCCTTCTCCGGTGACATCATACCCCTGCAGCACTTCACAAGCTGGGCATAATGGCAACTGACAAATGCTGGAGATGCTTCCTTCCAGGCGCCCACCTATCTCACATGCTATATGAATGGCCCGTTATTGTCACATTCTGGGAGGGGATCAGACAGGCATGCCGTGCAGTTCCTGGGGGACAGCATACAACTAGATGTCTCACTTTTCCTTCCTGGCAGACCTAGCACCACCCTTCTGAAATATTCCCCTATCTTCAAGTGGATAAAGGCCATCAGCATAGTGGCCAAGCAATTTCTTCTATGCCAGTGGTGTTCCACTAACATCCCATCTATATCCAAATGGCTTTTAGCTGGGGGCCAACTCACAGCTCTGGAAAAAATGTCTTGCAGAAATGCAGACACACTTATCTAGTATGGCCAGATATGGGGTGCATACCTGTCTTCGAGTTTGGGTCCCCCCCAGATGTGGCCCACAACTGTCCAACAAAGAGGATGAAGAGCAGCAAGACCAACTCACTCCATGGTGCTCCGATACACTGGTACCTCATTTCCCCCGCACATGTTTCAGGGATCAGCGTGGCATTTCTCCCAGGTTGTTGTTCCTCTTCAGCATAGACACAGTCCATTATAATTCTTCTTCTGTGTTACCGCTCTACTATATGCATTTACTAGTGCCTACACTTAGAACTTACATTGACTGCAGTTGCTTGTCCTACTGAGTCATTCTATGTACTGCACACTGTTATATTCAGTGATCTATGATGTACATCATCTGTATTTATTCTTGTCTTTAAAAATTTCGATAAAAAGATTAACTGAAAGAAATATCCCTAATACATACAGATGGTACAGGTTTGCTGAAACACACTGAAATTGTAAAAGAGGAGATGAGGAAATTTCTATATGAAAGAGCTACCTTATTTGAACAGGAACTAAAATTTAGTACCCAAGGACAGTCACAACATTTTGACATGTTCTTCTGCTGCCATGATCGGGTGCAATACAGACATCTCTCTGGTCTGCATAGAGAACTGGGCAGTAAAATAGTAACCACTCCAATTGACATTATGGACATTGTCCATACTCAAGTGCTGAATAATTTCAGAACTCCAGCTTATGTTGTCTGGGAGGGATCAGTACCATTGCTCGAGTACAAACTGCCCGACAAGAATTCAGCCGTCACCAACTTGCCGACAATACATATTCCCTGTCAACAAACTTACTGATGATAATAATCCCGACAAGTGGATCTAATGTAATATAAAGAAAGGCAATCAGTCAGGACTCACCCAGTAAGTCCATTCCTCCTCCTTCTCTCCATTCTCAGCCAATCAAGAAAGTGCAGGGCTTGAATGTGGTAGCACTTTGATGGCATGTACTGTTGCACAGTCCAAGGAGTGAATTCAGCAAATGTCCTTCTGTTGCTGCGGCTACGGTGCTGGAGGTGCATGAATTTAAAGTGAAGGAGAAGGCTCTTGTGTGGATTTTGACCCCCCCCGAACTTGGCTCAGGTTCTGTCTGGACTGCAGTGCAGTCTGTCTGGTCCTAGAGGATCACATTGTTTGTGACGGTGCAGTGCCGCTGGCCGAGAGGAGCTAGCTGACTGTCACTCACTGAGCCCCCGAGTCCTGAACCTACTCCCCTTAGGCTCCTGGTTCTTTATTCTGTGGTTGCAGCCCAGGTGCAGTCTCATCACTGCTTCCCCCTGCCGCCCAGTTGGAGATTCAGACAGCCATGCCGTACCTTGATCAGCTGCTATGATCAACTGTAATGATCAGCTGTGCAAGTACGTTTCTTACAGCACATGACATTGACAGTCAGTGTCAATGTCTGTGTAAAGGTGGGCATGATTCTGTGTAAAGGTTGCTTTCTTATCAGATTACATCAGTCTGTGACTGTCAGGAGAATCTTCGTCGGTAATAAATTATGAGCAGGAAGGTTAAAATCGGGAAATAAAATATGGGCATTTTGCTGTCGGGAGGATTAGCGTCAGGCGATCATACCAGACCCATCCGGGATTCCTCCTTAGTGTAACAGTTAGGCATCCCCACCATTCCAGATCATATTCAAACCCAGCTGGTCAACCCTATAAAAATAACTGCGATAGAATGTGCTGTAAACTAACTGGGAAATGACATTGCTCTCAGGTGGGATGGGCTTCTATCAGAATTTTGTAAACTTTTTTTTTGGTGTTGTCCCAGTGCTACAAATGGTTTTCAACACAATACGTGAAGCAGGTTGATTTTCTACATCCATGCAGTCAGAACTTCTGAGTTTTCTTTTTAAAAAGGGAAAAAGAAATGACATTAAGAATTGGTACCTTTTGTGCTTCTTGAATTCAGATTGCAAGATTTTGGTGAAGATTTTAATTAATATGTTATCCAAGGCAGCTGTAGTTGTTCTTGCTGGATTACAGACATATGTCATACGCAGGGGAAAATGAATGATAATTTATTACTGCTAAGAGAATTGTTGGAGAGGGGACTTAAGGGCATGGTGGAGGGTTACTCAGTAATCACTGATCAATAAAAAGCGTTTGATTGTGCCCCCCATATCTATCTGTTAGAAATGTTCAAGTGCTGTGGCATTCCTGATCAGTTCTTAACCTGGACAGAGGTTTTATATAATGACTTCATTCTCCATCCTTATGTGAATGCAAATATGGGCCTCAAAATGGCTGTTAGAAGAGGAGTGAGACATGGGTGCCACTTGACCCTCTTCTCTGTATCTTCTCACTGGACCCTTTAAACAGACTATTACAACAGCATTCAAGTTTAATTGACGTAAAAATGACCCTGGATCCTCAGAGATTAAAGCCCTAGCATATGCCGATGATCTGTGCATAGCGCTTTGTGATGCAGATTCGGGTACACATATCTAAGGCACTACTGAGAACTTTTCTAAAGTGGCAAGCACCACAGTTAATTTTTCTAAGGACTCCGGCATCCCATTTGAGGTCCCAGTAGTACAGTATATAGGAATGGCATGTCTATAGCAGGGTTACAGGTTAAGGATGACCCTGTAAAAATCCTGGGAATGAAATGCAGCCCGGGTGACATGACCATGGATAATTGGCACAAGTGTATTGGAAAAGTGGAACAAAAGCTATCCATGTGGAAGAATAGGCTTTTGTCAAAGCAGAAGTGGGTGTTTTTAATTCTTCTTCCCTGCTTCCTATATATTTGTTCATTTTTCCACCTCCTGCTACCCTTGAAGTAAAACTATATAGCCTCTTTGTCCAGGGGTTCTGGGGAAGTAGGTTAAATCCTGTTAAAAGAGAGGTCACTTACAGAACCATAAAGGAGGGAGGAGTACAGATGGTGAATCCCATAGTCTTCTTTATGTCCCTGTTCATTTCCTGTAACATCTGGTCAGCGCTTCATAATGCTGAGAAACTGTGGGTGCCTTTAATATTGGATTATATGACTCCATGGCTACTGGAATGGCAGAAGGGAGTATGGATCAGCCATCTGCGAGGCCATATTCATGTGACCCCTCTAATACACCATGCCATCAGTAAGATTAAGCAATGGAAAATATCCCTATCTCAGCTCCAGTCACAAAATAGGAAAACAATTGTACTGTTAAATTATTGCCTCCTGCGTCTCCCTCCATTTAGTGCCAAAATACTACCGGAAGGTAAAGTTGCAGAAGTAGTCAGTCAGTTACAGAATCCCCCTGTCCTCCACCAAATGTGGGATACTTTTAGGTGTGAATTCATGGTAAAATGGCAGTAAAAGATTCTTTTAAGCACAAAAAACTAGATGAGAGCAATTGCCTAAGGGAGTGCTGTCAGAAAATCCCTGAAACGCAGGCTGACCTCCTACTGGATTGTCAGTTCACTAAGGGATTTTGGGATCACCTCAGTAGGTCATGGAAAGAACCCCTGTTTTGTACAGATGAGTACTAGCTGGTAGTTTTAGGTTAATATCATGGCCCTTGGAAAAAGTTTCATCCGTTAACACTACAGGCATTTTTCACCTGTTGTAAATTTTATCTGTGGTAGGCAAAATGCGCTTTGCAATTACAACAGAAATATAATGCCACAGAATCAGTTATTAGAACAATATGCCATGCTATGAAGAAGGTATATGAAGCAGATGCAAGAAAGTATAAGCTGAGACTGTACACAGTGTATGGAGAGGTTTCAAATGGAATATGACAGTGTGATATTTTAGGTTATAAAATGGGTAGAAAGTATGTTGGCTTCTGATTGGCTAAGAGAAACTTTTAGCCAGGCCATTTTTCCAGCACAACAGCCTGGCTGAAAGTAGCTTATCAAAGATATGTTTACAAAATGCACCCAATTTGCTAAAAAAGACCCATTTCATAATCACAGTAAGGCACTCCAGGGTTTGTGTTATGGTGGACTAACTGCCCTTCTTGGGTGGTGAAAGCATTTGGCTTCACCTCGTGCTTCAACCCACCTGAGGTGAGCCATTATCCCACCATAACACACTCCCTGTCATGCCTTATTGCTTAATTGTTAAAGTGATTTTTGGAACTTAGGGGGGTAACTTACTTAAAATAATGGATCATGCTAGCAAAAGCCCCCTTCTATAATTTATTATTTTTGTGCAGCCGTAATTTAATGGGAAGGGATCGTAATTTGGCCCCGACAAGGTGGCCAGCCAATTGCTTCCACTTCCGTATTCATTTTCACGCTCCCATGCTCAGGCACGTCGTGACGTGCAGCAAGGGAGAGCATGGGGGCATGCCCCATTGACATGTATGGGGGTATTTTTCGTTACTATTTTACACATTATGATGGTGAGTTGGAGATTAACGGAGGCCACCGTTCAACTAACAAGGCCCTTGTTAGTCTAATGGTGGCCTCCATTAATCTCCAACTCACTATCATAATGTATAAAATAGTAATGAAAAAATACCTCCATTCATTTCAAGGGGGCACGTCCCATGCTGTCCTTTGCTGCACGTCATAGCGCAGGGGCATGGAAATGAATAGGGAAGTGGAAGGGATCGGCTGGCCACCTTGACGGAGCTAGATTATGATCCCTTCCTATTAAATTATGGCTGCATAAACATAAAAGTGATACAAGGAGACTATTGCCAGCATGGCCTATCATTTTCAGTAGCAGTCCATTTACTTTTCGAAGTGTACAAAATCACTTTAACTGCCTGGCACATGTTCCCTGTGGGGCACTGTTCATATATTTTGACCTGAGATATTCTATTTTTTATTTTGCTTTTCCATGTTTACGTGGAGTAATGTGGACTTTGCATTATATTGTATTTGTTTCTTTTTCTTTTTCATTTTGTCTAGCTTTTCCCCTCTCTCGCGTTCTTTTTGTGTGATGAAACTGTTTTGTTTTGATTGTATGATTTATTTTCCTTTAATAAAATTCCCCTATGCTTGCTGTGGAAAAACATGTCCTGAATCTCTCTTCTTTGAAGTTCTCTCTTTTACTGCATGATGGCAGATTCATGCTTTATTTTGTTTTTCTAGCCATCCTGTGTCAAGTGTTTCAAATTATTATTTTCTCTTTTCGGTGGAGATTTTTCCTTTCTTTTTTCTTTTTTTTTTTTCTTTTCACTTCATTTTTTTCTTCTGTGAATTTGTACAGAGGATTTGGTAGTTTTTTAATTATTTAGATATAAATTGCATTCACTGTTTGTTTTTTATTTTGCTTGATCCTGCTTTTTGTTTTGATTTGTATGTATTTTGTCTGTTTTCTCTTAATAAAAATTCCCCTAATCATTTTCAAGAAGTGCCATGGGATCTGTAACATTCACTGGCACCACCACCAAAACAGGTAGATGGGACCTCAGTTTAATGTTCTATCCAAAATATGGCATCTCAGGGGTGCAGCGCCCCCTCATATTGTGCTGCAGTATCTGTACTGAGAGTAACACCAAGTTCCTAATGTGGGGCTAGAACTCACAGCCTTCTGATCTTATTCCCTCAGAGGTGAGTGTGCAACCTGCTGAGCCACTGACACTGTCAGTGGGAGTGGGTTGGGGAAAAGACCAGGTTTAAGGGCTAGTTTAACAAATATCTATATTTTGTTGAGCATGTTTGAACCTGAGATGGTGTGCTACTGCTGGGATGTGCTGAGATTATTTTGCTGGGGTGGATGAAAGTGTGCCATTATCCCACAGCACACACCCTATCGTGTCTTAGTGCTTAAATAGACACCATCCTTGGGAGTGTATGTGTTCTGTTTGTGGAGTTTCTTAACAGCTTGTTGCATTGACAAGTGCAGACCAGACTCTTATTGCTGCTATCCAGAGAGGGAATCACAGTAAGGACTAGTGCATTATTAAACAAAAGGCGAAGCAAAGGGGAGAAGTTAAAAAAACAAAACAAAAAAAACAGGCATATGCTTGTTGTGCATGGATCTCCGGTACACCCAGGCAGTGAACCAAATATAAGACCATAAAACAAGAAAGGGTGCACTCGTACCTTTGAGAAAGGCTCCACAAATGCACAGAAACATTCAATATCCAATAAGGATTTTTTTAATAGTGCAGTGCTGTGGAAAAAATTGTTACAAGATAATATTGTATGTCTGTGCTTTTGTGGAGCTTCAACTCAAGGTGCAGAAACACCCTTTTTAATTTGGTTTAATTTAATAAATGTGTCTGCATAAAAATCAATCAGTACTGGAAATTTGTCACATTTATGAGAAATTCTGACTGAATATAGATTTTTTGAAATAGGCTTTAAAACAAGAATCTCGCTAGGCAGTCCCAAGGTCAGTGCATGTCTGTCCCTCAGATGGGCCTTCCCTTCCTGTAGTAGGAAATACAAAGGCACACTCTGACCTCTAGTGCATGCATATATGGTATCACAAACTCTCTTGTGATTTCTTTAAGTGCTTTTAATGGCTGCTTGACACTGGAAAGATATTCCCATGGCTAGCTCAATTTGTAATCACTGCTGTTCTTTGGTACGTCCTTGTAAATGACCTCTGGTTGAGCCTTTTAAGACCCTGCACTTTTATTGAAGTGCGAGATAATGTACGTCACTCTGGAAGATAAGTAGGCTTGCTTATTAAATATTTATGCCCACTAAGAAAGATTAGGTGGTGTGTATCTACAAGTACAGCTTATATGGCAGGATGAAACACTGAAAAAAACTGCTAGCCTGAGAGTATGCTGCATTTGCAGTGGGCAAGCTGCAGAACTGAAGTAAACATTTCTGACATGGATTAACATTTCCTTTAAATATTTCTAGCCCATCATTATCATGATGTTCTACAGAACAGTTTTGTCTCTTTAACAGTAAGGGATTCTATAAACAATTATTCATCAGAGCAACAGTTCTTATATTCAAGTAGACCAGTGCATGCCTCGTAGTCGTCCCATGTTACGGTTGTTGTGCCCTCTATCTTTACCACCAGTGTTCCCTCTATCCCAAAAGAGAAAAAGTTATGGTCCACACTGCTGTATCTGCCAAGGTTTCAAAGCAAAACACCTCAGGAGATTTATGCAGTTGTATGTATGGTATCTTGAGGCAGACTTAAGTCATATACTTTTCAGTTTGCCGATTTTGTACTTTCCCACCATATTACTTTACCTTGGTTAGTAGTTTTGTCTCTAGTGTTATAACTGTATTCCTTGGTTTAGACTTATAATATAATTAATGTGTTTCCCTTTCGACCATAGAGAAACCTATTGCACAATTGCGTAATTTGCCATTATAAAGGAGTGTTTATAATGGCAAACATGCACCAGGTCTCCCTCATTCTGCGCATGTGCCCGCCACTTTTCTTCCATGATCTTCGCTCTAACCACACCGACTTACTGCTCTGCGTTCTCAACACTGCACCGCCACTCTGACTCGGCAGTAATTTATTTCTTTTTTTTTAAATACCAGAGCAGCTGCTGCCTTTCCAAAAAAACAACCTCACACAAAAAAAGGAAAAAAAAGTGAGTAACCAACCAGACCACGCTAACAGCCAAGCGGACCTGCATCCACACTGCGTTGACTTTTATTCTATATAATTGCTGTGGCCAGAAAGCAAAACCTAACAATTATAGAAAATAAAATATGGGGTAATGTGTAAATTTCGACTGTTACACACACCCTTGGGTTTGGATGCCTAAATGAACCCCTCGAGCTTCGCTCTCTGGGTTTATGTGGCATCTAACCCCTAGGGTGTATGTAAAATTCTCGTTACACACACCGCCCCATTCTTTGTTCTATATATTTAAAATGCTTGCTTCCAGCATTCAAGAGCCCAAGGCTTTTACATGACTAAAACAGTTCCTTACATCCTCTAAGTTATGATTTTGGCTGCTCATTGTTTTCTCAAATCTAGATATTTTTTTGTATGTTAATTTAAATAAAGGTGCCTTATACAAAGCATTGTAAGTCTGCATAAGCTTTAAAGCGGAGACTGTGTAAGCAATAACCCACGAAAGGGTATGGGGATACTGGGGATTAATCAACACCCCGAGTGCATTGTGAAGCACAAGCTGCAGTAACCCCATACCCTGGAGTGAGTTCTTGTGTTTATTGCATGGGATCTTTCATAACAGCAAAATAGTGAAGAAAAATGCTTTTAATCCTCTGCAAATTAAAGAAATCCTACTGTATCCTGTCGACTTAGCAAGTAGTCCCCAAAGAAGTAATACATAGGTCACTTATGTTATGAACACACAAATGGTAGAAAGATAGTATTAGCATGATTTCTGACATTTGCTGTTCACAACATTAGTGTCACAATCACTTTTGTACTCCCTGTCTCCCAAGTTCCAGCACCTGCCTGTCAGTGTCTCTCTATGCAGGCTGTGTGTGTGTGTGTCTCCACCCCCCCACATGGTAGAGCAAGGCTGCTCGCTCTATGTCATGCACCCACACTTTGCTCTCCCTCTCTCTCTCTGTCACGCAGAGGGGGAAAAACGCACAGGCTGTCAGTGAGACCCGACAGCGAATCAGAGTGCTCTCCGGCAGTTCATATACTCGCCTGCATATCTCTGACCCACTGTCACTAACTTCTCGCAGGAGGGGATACTGCGTATCGTCCAGCAAGGGGGAGTGGGGGATATCGGTGTGCAACACCCAGCTGCGTTATTGCTGCGTCTCTCTCACTCTCTGCAGTGCAGTGCGGTGCTCTATATCTCTGTACCTTTTTCTTACTCTCTCTCTATCATGCTTCACCTCACACACGTTGCTCCAGGAGATGGACAGAAGCAAAAGAAACAGGATTGTGGGGAGGACACAGCAAGGGGCTGCACGTGGTACACCTATAGTGGGGACACATGCTGAGAGAGGGGACGGCAAGGGGAAACAACATTATACAGCATTGAGAGCAGCTACCCAAAACAGAATGCATGCCTTAGTCGCACAGGTTGGGGAAATTATATAAAGGACAAAGAAAACCATTGACATACTGCATTCAGAACTGGCTCAGGTGGTGAAGAGAATGTGTCTTGGCCTTAGAAGCTGAGGGTCAGTGGTTTGATTCCAAGTGGGAACACATCTTTGCTGTTGTACTATAAACAAAAAAATATTTTTATTCAGAGCATGCACTTCCTACTATAAAACATATTTTGGGCAACAAAGATGGTGCAGGGCTTGCACCACAAATCATATGAGGAGAGAGACTAAAAGACCTCAACATGTACTCGCTGGAAGAGAGGAGGGACCAGGGGAACATAATAGAAACATTCAAGTAAGGTCCGCCTGCTGGCCCAGCTGTTGGATTTCCACTTGCGCCAACGACCTGGATTCGAGAACGGACCTGTGGAGTCGGAGGGCCAGCCGGGGAGAAGTATTGTGTGTGCTATGAACTGCTGTCCTTCCTCAGGGGGAGGGATGGGTAGAGTGTCCGTTGCTTGATGGACCCCTAGCAGAGGCCGGGGGAATTCCGTGGGCGACCGGCGCCAGTATGTTGAGGGGTGGGGTGGATGCTGGACATCATTGCACATCCCTGCCCCTGGGGCAGCACATTCAAAAAAAAATTGCAGTCTGCCGAGGATGAAGCCTGTGCAGATGCCTGGCCTCTATGGTTCCCTTCCTCCCTGCTGACCATTTCTGGCTCTGCGGCATCACCGACCCCAAACCCTACCTGGGGGGGGGGGCCAGGGAGGCAATGTTGGTGGTCTGCCAACACCTTCTCCCATCGCAGATGGGCCGGTTCGGTGCCGTGGCCCGCCCTGAGAGGTAAGCCAGTAGGCTATGTCTGAAAAGTCTAGAAAAGTACAGGCCCCTAAAGATTCAAATGCTGTGTGTCCTGTAAAAAGTAGGTGGCTAAGGCAGACAGCCACTCACAGTATTTTGCTTGTGTGGTGCCTGATAATGATTTTGAAAACTGTGATCATTTTTAAAATTTTGTCAAAAATGAAGAGTTAAAAGGCAAGAAAAGAGGCTATCTACTCCATCTTCACCCTCAGCCTTGCTAGAATGTTCCCCAGTACAGCTGGACTCGTTCATGACAGATAAAATGGACAACAGAATATCTGATGATATGACTTCTCTGATGCAGATGTCTCACAATAAAAATGAGACTTCAATAGCTATAAGCCTTCAACATGTGGCAAAGTACACAGAAGTCCTTAAGGGAAGCATTCTGCTGGTAAAGATAAAAGGTGTAAGAGGCTAGCAAATTTCTGACACAAAACTGTAGCTTGTAAGAAAATTCATAAAGAGAAACGCATTGAAGGTCATTGTCCTGTAAAGGACTGCTTGTAAGAAAATTCTTGGAGAGAAACACATCAGAGTTCCTCGTCCTGCAAAGGATACAGAGTAACATCTTTCTCATACACAGGAGTGTTTGCCCTCCTTGGAGGGCATTGAGCATATGTTGCAATTTGTTTCCCAGCTAAGAAACAAGGTGGAAAACCTGTCACAGATTTAGATCATGATTGTAACATGGCTTTAAACAAGAGACTAAAATAACTAACACGGATTGGATAAACAGCAACAGGTGACCATTAAGCAACCATGGATTAATTCCACAGTAGAACAGCAGTCACTTGTGTAATACCAGTGTGAACCACAATAAAATACATAGCACAGTTCTCTAACAATCCATGCTTGGTCCAGCAATTCTTTACTCAAGTGCAGTTCCCATGGCAGCCCAATAGACGGATGTAAAACAGTACTGTGCTGCTAGCATCATTTTACAGCTGTCGTAAAACAGCAGACTTCCCTGATTTTCCCAGCCACCCACCCAGTGGATCACCCATTCACATGTGAATCACAGAAGGAAAGCAATGGATAATTTTAATGTCAACATTTGTGTTTGTGGAGTCATGGGCATCACTATCTTGGTAAATACACACTAGTGTCAAGATGAGCCTGCACCTTCTATAACAGAAAGCAAAAAGTGAGATAAACAAAGCGAGATCAAAGAAAGAGGCTGCTTCTATGGGTGAAAAGAAGTATAAAAAATATGAGAAACAAAGTAAGAAAAACAAAAGAAAATCAAAGAAGGAGACTAACAATACTAGTCAAAACAAGTATTTGAAAGGTGAGAGCAGTAAACATCATGTTGTTCTATCTCCTGCTGAGCTAGATAATTTAGAGAGGAAAAAAAAGAAGTTAATACTCGGAAAAATAGTACTTGGTCTATGAAAGATTTTTTAAATTGGCTCAATTCAGTACATTTGGAAATTGATCTAAAAATGGCTATAAAACAGTGCTGTGCTGTTAGCATTGCTTCACAGCCATCTGTTGGCCTGCGAAGGGAACTGCAGGAACAAAACATAATGATCTACCCTAGCATGGTCTCATCATGCTTTGCACCCGTATCTTGTAATACACACAGACGAAAATCGAAGTACGTAGCACCAGTCTTAACAGTAAGTTAGGAGAAAAAGTACCATATTAGTAAATGTAAAGCTAATATGTATATAGAATTACTGGTTGAAAATTGTTCAGTTTCTACTCACGATATTACAGTTATCAGCAATCACACTATCTGTTGGCCTGCCAAAGGAACTGCAGGAACAAAACATCAAGTTGTACCCCAGCATGGTCCCATCATGCAGTGTAGCCCATATCTTGTAATGTACGCACAGATGAAAATCGAAGTACCTAGCACTGATCCAGATAGTAAGTTAGTAGAAAAACTACCATAATAGTAAATGTAACCGTATATTTTGCAATAATACCACCATGCACTAAAATGACAATGTTATAAAGTAATGCCTCCCTACACCCACAATATATGTAGGAAAGGTTGTATTCAGCAGACTGTGTACTATCAATAGTCTTAAACATAAGGATTCTAATCACTGTGTGCCTTTTTTTTTTTTTATTGCAGTAAATAATAAATCTGCTTCTTCTTATAAATGCTTGCCACGTTACAAGTGCATTAAATCACTCTAGAGCATAGTTGTACTGTGGACTTACTCCATAATTGGGAGGTTAGAGGCACTCGGCCTGCGGCCTTATGCCACAACCCCTTCCCTCCAACCATGGATTAATTCCACAGTAGAACCATGCTCTGTCATGGTTTAATGCTTACTTGTGTTCCTGATGATGTTGAGGTTAGTTTGTTGATAATAAACAGGAAACTGTTTCTTCAGGGTATGATAAATTTAGTTCTCCCACAATGGATTTGGAGGACTAATCTTCCTGGTCAGTTTTTATCAGACAAATGGCAGAAATGCTGAATTTACGCCCTATTGAATCAGAGGTTGGTGTGGCGGGAGCTGAAATTTATGACCATGTTATGACTGACAGCTGCAAAGAGCATTTCAGTCCCAATACTCAACATTTTATAAAATCAAAAGAGATTTTGCAAACTTAAGCTTCAGCTTTGGCTGTTGACAAAAAGAAAGAAAAAAGATATGAAGTATCAAAAGATGGCTCAGAGTTTATATACACTTATCTAAGCCCAGACGACTTTATTTGGGCAGCTGCATGTAAAACAATAAAAGTGAACTTTCAGCACCCCAGATGAAGATTCAAGAAAAAATGACAGTTTAGAGAAAAAAGGCTACTCATCATTCCTAATGTTGTGACTAGCAACTTGTTTAACCAATACTGTACACCATCAGGAAGCACTGTAGGATGACATTGTGCCTCTGTGTGATGGGATACCTAGTCAGGAGAAAACACTGACAGTCCCTGGTTACACAGTGTTTAGGAGGGACAGAGTAAAGGGTAAGGGGGTGTAGTCCTATATGTCAGGGAAGGCATTGACACTCTTAAAGATGGATACATCAGGGGAAGTAATGGGGAGACAGAGTTGTTGTGGGTGCAGCTCATAGTGGCGTCTGGCAAGAAACTATAGTTGGGGGTGATCTATAGACCACCAGGACAAGGGGAAGAGAGGTATACAGAGCTGGGGAAGAACTAGATAAGAGATTGGCAAAGAGGTAGGTAGTGGCGGTGTGTGATCTTAAGCTGCGGGATATTGATTTGGACGTTTCCGCTGCCAGGACGACCAGAAGTCTGGCCCTGTTGGATACATACTTGAATCGTCTGCAAGTGCAGCTGGTTAAAGAACCCACCAGACAGGCTACCATGCTAAATGTGGTACTTACCATCTTGGAGGTGGTAGGACATTTGGGAGTATGGGGGCCACTAGGTACTTCCTGAATGTTCGATTCTCTGAAGGTTGACCTTGATCAAGCTTCCTCTGGTCAAGGGATCAGTCATGGCTTCTATGGTGAATGGTGCCCTCAATAGAGTAGTCAACGTCAACTCCAGTCGATGAGCCAGTCAAGATGTTACTTGAACCATTCAACTAAAAATCAGGGATGGACAAGGATTTGTCACGCTCCAAGACCCTGATTTTGCCTGGGCCCTCCCTGATTGCAGAGGGGGCTCTGCTGGTAAAACTGGTTGAGTTGACCTTGCTGAATTTTCCACCAGTTGTCCCTCTGAAGGTGCCTGCCATGGTTCTTCAATTATGGTTAAACAGCTTCGGTAGGTGGTCTATATGGTGCCTTCAGTAGATCCGGGTCAGCCACGGGGATTTCAACAATACAGATTGAGTTCCTACCCTTGATCTCATTCCCACTCTTGTGGACGCTGCAGTCGACACCCATTGAGCTCCTTACCTTCCTCAGAAGACTCAATATTGTCAACTGAGGAGGAAGTATGAGGACTTCCTCTGTCAGCAGTGGGCCATTGGGGGCCATGGGTAAGGTAGGCCCATGCATTCTGCTGGCCCATTAATGCAGCAGTAGCCCTGCTGCTCGCAATGCCAGTGAGCCAGGTTTGGGAACAAGCGCAAATCATCAGGGACTGGCCAGGGGTAGAAGGACTGAGCATAGCGCAGGGTGCTCTTCTCTGGGACGTGAGGGTGCAGTCCCTTGGCACAGTACTACCACTTGCGTGACCACATGTGGCAGTAGGGCTGGGGTGATGGCAAGACTCAGCTTATGTCAGGGCACCCATGCTTAGTGTGCTCACAGTCCATTGATGTCTATGTATGCAGAGTTCCAAGAGGCTGAGGATAAACAATTAAAATAACCCTTGTCTGCCCAAAAGAGCTTTCTACATCAGGGGCTGGACCCTGCCCACTGGAAATGCACCTCCTAACAAAAGCATCAGTAAGTTTGGGGTATATCTCCATCCCCTGCCTCTGCCTGTGGGCATTCTGAGGCTGCATAGAGGTGAAGTCATCGCAGTGAGGCAAGGGTACAGCTGAATCAGAGGGAGTTGTGGTTTGTAATCAGAGAATAGGGGCATAAAGAATAAAAAAAAATGTGCATTCTGTTGTAACTGTATGCAAAATACTTAGAACAATTTATAGTGGTACTGATTTATAAAGATTCACTCTTAATAGGATGAATAGAAATTGTTCTGTAACATAATGAGAATTTATTTTATATTACCTGTGGAATGATTGATTATGTGTATGACTACGGTAGCTACATTTGCTTGCCTTTCCCCAGAACCTCTGTGGAAATTAGGTATTTTGTCTCATTATGGTTATCCTGGAGTGCACAGTTTTTAGTAAATAATTAAAGGCTGGTGCGAGTTTACAATTCATCCTGAAAAATGAAAAAATTGTCGGGAGCTCTGTTCTTGTTCGTATTTTTCCTGCTTTTGTACCATAAACCACAGTACATGTAGTTACTGTCAGGAGTTAAGTTGCGCAGGAAGCCACAAGAACTCAGTTCTACCACCTCTTACTAAACTGTATGTGAGTTCCTACACCCCTGTTCTTTTTCTCCTTTGAATACCATGGGAGAGTTCCACCACCTGGAACTTACAGTTCTCCCACTAAAACATCTAGATGGAAGAGTTCCACCACCTAAACATTTCCAATTTAATCACTGGGGTCTCTGTTCTGTTTTCTGTGCTTTTTCCTTCATACCAATAGAAAGTTTCCAAAAGTTATTCACATGACTTTCCGCCAATCTGGCCCATATGGGAGTAGGTATCTCCCTTTCTAACCAGTTGATGATCTTCATCGGTTAAACACGAAATACAGTACATTTTTCATTTCTATGGATGAGCACTGTTGGGAAGAAAGGTTTAGCCACACACTGCAAATCGCAAAATTTATGATAAAAATAAATTGCTGTGTTTTCATTAGCCACATTGTATATGGCATTAGTCACATTTATTTATTTTATTTACTTATTTATTGAAAACTTTGGTGATCAACTTTGAGCACAAGTGCTCATTTACAGAGGTTCCGCATCAAATATATCGTCACAGAATAATTATATACAATTATGAAAACATCCATGCAGATCGTCGTATAAAATGTCACAGAAAATCTACAGAGAGAAACCGAATAAAACAGTTTAATGGTTACAGTTGCAGTGGACTGCAAGTGCAGACAGCAAAGATCTCTTAAACTGATTATCTTCGGGAGATTCAGCAGTGTATCATGTAGTTTTTTAAGCAATTAGCAGTCCTGACAGTAAATTACTACTTGCACAGCTGAGTAGTCCAGAAAGGAGGTTTAGGGGCATTCCTGGTCATGCCCCAGGTGCTGTACTGGTTGGAGACAATGTGGAAGCAGTTTGTAATTGAGGACCTGTTTGTTGTTGGAGAACCAGATTTCTAGTGTCCTGAAGTTACTTTGGAGAGTGGCAGTGACACTGTCAAGGTCAGGGTTTTTGGAATAAATGACAGCATCATTAGCACAGAGGAGTAAATTGGCTTTCTGACAGGCATCTGCCAGTTGATTTGTGAAGAGGCCAAATGGGAGTGGCCCAACATATAGCCCTGGAGGACACCAGTAGATACTACTTTAGTGCTGGACAAGGATTTATCCATCTTCACATGCTGGGAGCAATTGATGAGATAGCTGTGGAACCAGTCAGCTGTGTTCTGTGACAAACTCAGGCCAAGAATTTTGTTAAGTAGGAGCTTGCAGGTTGAAGTCCTTAGTAAGATCGATACATATAGCTCTGACGAGGTCACCATTGTCAAGGGCTTCATGAACATAGCTGGTGTATTCCAACAGCACCATGTCAGTGCTTTGGAGCTTCTGGAAGCCATGTTGCTGTACACACCGGCACTGTATTTTTCAAGATATGTGACAAGTTGGTCAGAGACTATTCTCTGAGGGCCTTGGACGGGGCGGGAATAGAAATATGTCTGTAACTGGCAAGGCTAGTGAGGTCTCTGCTTTTGAAAACTGGTGTAATCAGTGCAGATTTCCACTTCTCGGTGAACTGCAGGTAGCACAAGAAAGAGTTCAAAGTTCTAGAGACGGGGTTGGAGAGTTCCTCTACCCCAAGGCAAGACATTTCATATCAACCAAATCACTCCCACACCTAGTTTTGCCAAGTGCCCTACTGATTTAAGTGAAGGCTGTGTTGAAGTAACTGGCAATTTCAGTGGGATCAAGGACCTCTTGGCCTTCCACCATGGGCATTTGAGGAGAGGTTTTAACTCCCTTGCCTAGGAGCTCTGAGACACTGTCCCAGAATTGTTTGCCATTGGTCCAGTTCTGGGTCTGCTGGTCATTACGAACGTCAGATTTGGTCTTTCTAATCATACTGGTGCACTTATTGGGGGCTTCATTGTACCTTTGCAGGTGGACAGGTGACCCTATTTCTCTGGCAAGTGCCCACAGATTACCCCTCTCCCTCATTCAGGCAAGGAGTTTGGGGGTGATCCATCCGAGCAGTGTTCTCTTGCCTTGTATTTTTTAAAGGGTACGGATTTGTCACAGGCATGTGTGAACACAGAGGCAAAGAATTCTAGGGCTGAGTCAATATCAGGAATGGTATCTAAGAAGCTCCAGTCAATTTGGGCCAGGTAAGATTCAAATTCAGATACTTTAATTTGATTTAGGACTCAGCTGACTGTGATCCTTTGGAAGAATGGCCTGTTTAACTGCCAGTAGACAGGGCTGTGTCAGTGACTGTAAGGACCTCCCCCTGCAAAATCTTTTGTGGGGCCCTACCTCCCTACCAAAAAGTCAAAATAACCATTAGCACATGTGAAATATTTATAGTGCACGTTCTTATTTGCAGCAGTCCTGATGCGTATCTGTAGTTTGTCTATGATGCCCCCTTCCCCTCTGTAGGCACCATGATCTTTAGGAAAGCCAGGAATAGATGCACAAAGAAAGTTAGGGATGCAAAGGCTGCCTTCTACTTGGCTGAGCTCGACTCCTATCATAATCCTGCTAGGTTTTGGGGTGCCATCAAGGGTATGGTTGGGCAGGATTCTAGCACCTCCCTACCAACTCAATTACACCACAGTAATGGCCCTATCTCTGGCAAAATGGAAATTCTGGACGCCTTCAATAACCACTTCACAACGGCTGGCCTTGCCTTTGACACCTCTCCAACTAACCTGCCATGAACAATTAAGCTCCCAGTACACTGGTGCTCAGAGAGCTGACTCTTCCTTCAGCTTCAAATCTGTACTGTTGAAGCAAGTAGAGGACCTACTATGGCAGCTGGATATCAAAAAGCACAGGGCAGACCTCTGAACCCCTACTTTCTAAAGATTGCATCCCATGTAACTTGCAGTCCCCCTAACACATCTCTTTAACCTATCTTTAAACTCTGGTTCTATTCCCACACTGTGGAAGACAGCCCAAGTGGTTCCCCTTCTAAAATCAGGGGACCCTATGGACCTTAATAATTACAGGCCCATTTCCATTCTACCAGTGCTATCCAAGATGCTGGAGAAATTAGTGAGTACCCAGTTAAGGGAATATCTTGACGATGCCAACCTCCTGAATCCAGCTCAATCTGGATTCAGGGCCAAGCATAGCACTATCACTGCACTAGCCAAGGTCGCAAATGACTGGCAAACCGAATTAGATAAAAAGAATAATGTCTGTGCAGTATTTCTTGACCTGAGCAAAGCATTCGACAGTGTGGACCACGAGCTTCTACTATCATCCTTGCACTCCATCGGCCTAGATCCACCCTCCCTTAAGTGGTTCAGGTGTTATCTTACCGGTAGGTCACAGCAGGTAAAAGCTGAATGTGACCTATCTCCATTAAAACCACTGTTAAGAGGAGTCCCCCAAGGTTCTATCCTGGGTCCTATCCTTTTTGCCATCTATATAAATAATATTGATTAAACCCTCACCAAATCCTCTGTACACCTCTTTGCTGATGACACTGTTTTGTATGTCAGCAACCCTTCTTCTGCAGCTGCCTGTGAAATCCTACAAACAGAATTCTCCTTGTTACAATATCAGCTACTTGAGAAAAGCTTCTGTTAAATGCAAAGAAAACTAAAGCAATGATGTTCACAAATCAAAGCTCCACCAGCACCTCCTCTTCAGTCATTCTCCCCAGCTATGCACTATACTTGGAGAAAATCTGGAGTATGTAGAAAATTCAAATACCTAGGTGTGTGGATTGACAGCAGACTCGACTTCACTCATCATTTAGAAGAACTGCTAAAAAAGCTTCGCCAAAGGCTTGGCCTTTTCTATAGATTAAAACCCTTCCTAAACAGAGATTCAAAGATGAGGTTAGTCCAGGCCATTTTTCTCTCAGTTGTTGACTATGCAGACTTCCTTTATAGTCACTGCCCATATCCTACTTACACAAGTTGGATACCTTATACCATAGAGCAATAAGATTCATAACAGATCTGCCATCTAATACCCATCATTGCTGTCTTTATGCTGCAGTTGGATGGGTTTCCCTACACCTCAGAAGGAACAGAAATGCAGCTCTATGAATTTACAGAGCGCTATCAAAAAAACTTCCAAACTATATTCTGGACTGCTTCACCCAGACCATTCCTAGCTCCTATGCCCTAAGAAGCAACAACATCATCCTGTTCAAATTGCCCAAATTCAACACCCGGCTAGGGAGGGCAGCAATCAGCTATTCTCTAGCTATAGCATGGAACACCCTACAAAAATCCCTAAAACTGTCCAATATTATACAAATTGCATCCTTTAAACAGCGTTGTACAGTTTTCTTCACAGAGAAATGCAGTTGCTACCGCTAGAGCTAGCTTTGTCATCTCACAATCTCCCTCCCAAACATTCACCATATATGGCATAATCTTTGTTCTTCAGTTCTCCCTCCCAGGCAGACACACCATCTTATGGCATCCAGTAATACCTTCCACCATCCTAGTATTACATTATGCTGTGTGTTTGCCATGGCCCCTCCCCTGGGATATGTATACACTGTATATACTGTAAATATTAGCTTAACTTTCCTACAACCCATTTTATCATGTGAATTTTACTGTACATCATTGTGTTTATAAATGTTTTTTTCCCCGTATGTATAACTGTTTTATGTAAGTGTATTGATGTATCTGTTGTGTATCAACTGTTGAACCTTGACCTTATCAGGTCCATCTTGTAAATGAGCCTTGCTCAATGATGCTCGCCTGAATAAATAAAGATTTGATGATGATGATGATGATGATGATGATCAAGGAGCTGAATGATGTAATTTGTCCCTGTCCCTTCTGAGAATACCAGCAACAAGTTCAAATGTTTTGAACACTGGACCCTATTGCTTCCTTGTTCTGCACCGCCATCTCAAGAAACTGGAGCCGGAATCTGCAGCACTGACCCCACTACTGGCAGATGCAGTTACAGATGGATATGCAATGTACAAAAAGAAATTTGCAATTCTGTCTGTGAAAATTAAATCATTTTTTTATGCTGACATCTGAGGCAGTGGGCCTTCTGAAAGTGTGGGCCCTACTGCAACCGCATCTCTTGCACACACACATCCCGGTCACTGCCCTGCCCGTAGACATTGCACCAGGAGTGGTCACTTAGGGTATCTGACAGAACTTTGACAGCTTTAGCCCTATCAGTGTTTGTAACTAGTGCGCAGTTCAATAGCGTCATAGTGCCTGTTGCATAATTGGTCCTAGTGTGCTTAGTGACCATCTGTGTGAGAAATAGCCTGGACATCTTATCCCTATGAGCTGTGCTGGACTTAGCATTCTAATTGACGTTAAAGTCATCAGTAACAATGTATTCCCAGTTCTGACTCAGCTGCATGAAGTAGAGAGTGAGTGACTCTGTGCTCAGATTCTGTTTACCCAGTGGGATATACAGTGTACAGACAGGATGACAAGAGATTTGTGCCCACGCTCTATCAGAAGCTTTATGCTAAGCATTCAAAGTCCCAGGTTAGGTATTTGATTGCAGTTGTAGAGTCTTACTTGTCTGATCTGAGGTAGAGGATGCAGCCCCCACCTCGCTTGCGTAATCTATCCTCCCTGAAGATATTGATGCCTGGCAATGAGATAGTGGCATCAGGTATGTGTGCACAGAGCCAAGTTTCAGTTAAGCAAATAACGTCTGGCTGCACTAGCTCAACCCAGGCTTCGAATTGGGCAAATTTAGGTAGGCAACTACTGATATTTAGGGAGACTGTATTCGGTAGTCATTGGCTGTTGGTGTCAGACCTAGAGCTACCGTCAGGGCCTGGGTTGGGGTGGACATTGCTGGACAGTAGGAGTAATATTATTGTAAGGCCTCTGGTAGCTCTGAGGTGGTGCTTCAGTCTCCAGGTATACCCCTAGGAAGGAGGGACAGGCACGTGGTCCTGGAGACATGGCCACATTGAGCAAACCCGTAGCACTCCCCATGTACCAATGTCCAGTGTGGGGGTCATGTGGCTGGGGGCTCAGCTACTGTCAGGTTGTTCAGGGGGAATCAGTAGGCCTTGATATCAGTGTGGGACCAAGGGAGATAGCCTCCTTTATCTCTGAGGGCTCTATAGTTTAAAGTAGCGATGCTGTTGGTAGGTAGACCAGGTGCATTAATATTGCAAGGAACATGTTTGCAGTGAGGAAGGATGACAGCATTTTGCAAGTAAAACAGGTAGGTCATTGACCTGTAGCCCTGGAACACAATCCACCATGAGGGGTATTAGCAACATTACAACAGTAGTGCGGGTGGTAGCACCAGTAATAAACAATTTAAACAGAAGGGTGGCAACAACCAGCATTATGCAGAATAAACACTATTAGCAGACAGAACTGTAGCCCACACTTATATCTGGTACTGAAGTACTCGGGTGAGGTGTTAGCAATACTGTGGTAGAGGTAAGGGGAATAGTCACAAGGGACAGGGGAATGCAAAACAAAACTGTTTTTGGCAGAAACCTCATTAACTCTTGTTGTAGTACTGAAATTAAGTGCCTGACTAGGATTGGCCAGTAAAACTCTTTAAAACAGAAGTAACAGTGCCCACCCCAACCAGAGAAGACATGACAGTAGTAAGTAACACTGTAAACCTTTTAGTAGACTTGGAGACAGCAGCGGAGAGCTTGCAAACAGTGATCCTGGTGTGTGTCATTTAGGTGCGAGTCAAACTAGTAAAACACACGAGTTCAGGTTCTGGAAGCAGAACAGGGGTCCAGGTGGGACACAGATTTAAGACCTAAAGGCAAACAGATGAGTTGACACTGACCAAATGGCTAGTAAGGAATCCACAGATCAGTCCCGTGGATCAAAGTTGAGTGACCCACATTTGAATTTCATTAGCCCTTGGCTACTGTGATGATGTGTGTGTGTTTAATTTACTGCAGAATTTAAAAAAAAAACAATAGTGAGCCTCCATTTTGAGGATGACTCTACAATTGGCAGGCTGAGGCCTATGTAGCTGACAGCTTTTCTGTAACTGTGTGCCTGATTATCATTATCATCGTCAGTGGCAATTTAAAGTCTGCTCATAAAGACTGCTATTCTCAAATGTCTACACGCCACACAAGGGCAGCACGTAGGCATTCCCATGACCAAATTTCGCACAGCCCCCCGCGGCATTCATGAATGGATGCGCTAGCGCCCTGTGAACTTGATCCTCTGCCAGCTGCGAGGTGCTGTTTCTGGGGCAGGATGGGGGTGTGCCAGGGGGTACGCCCCGCGAGGCACCCATTCACAACGGCACTGCCTGCCATTGGGTGCTGCATGCAGTACACAGAGGGGGAACTGGCATAGCCATTGCACTCCCCCTCACTATGCCATCACTGGCTGCGGACAAGCATTGCCAGCCCCCCTCACTATGCCGCCCCAGTCTCATGGACCGGATGTCCCTTCAGGGATGCGGTTCACCAGTCCCAGAAACCCCCTCACCGCATAGGGCCGGGGTCCACTCACAGACCAGGTATAGGCATCCCAATGGCTACCCACCTGTGTCTGCTGATCCGCCTCTGCATACTAGCGCACCGGGGGGAGGGTCCATAGATTGGAGGCACACAGTGGCCGGCGATCATGAATGCCGGCCACCTTGCACCCGTATGCGAATACAGAGCCGCACAGGTGGGTTATGCACTTTTCACACGGGGAAACCCACCCATTTGTGAATTGCGGCAAATGTGGGTGTTTTGTGTCCTGATTTGGTTATAAAGGGTCTGTGTGTGTGTGTGTGTGTGTTGGTGGGGGGGGGGTTATCATTGTGTCCCCTCCTAGTTGAAATTGAGTTAGTAGTATTCAGTGTATTTTTTTTTTTTTTAAGTTGAGTTTGCTGGGAAAAAGAATTTGTTTATTTTTGTTTTGTTGATTTCAGGAGGTAAAATTACTTTACTAAATGTGAGTCCTGCTGTGTCCCCTAATTCATTTGCTGCTAACTCTGTTTTTGTCTCATTTTGTATGTTAGTATCACTTTGTAATTGCTATCTCTGCACCTTTATCATTTCAGACTTGATTACAGCTGCTTACTGTACAGAACATATTTATTTGATCAGGCATGTGACCCCGTCATCTAATTATTTGTTGATGTATGTCTGTGTGTTTATAAAATACATTTATTTTATTTTTACTTTGTAGATGTGCGATTTTATCTTTTTAATTAGTTGTTAGATGGCAACATTTCCAGTATGTTTCCATGTCAGTTTGCTTGGTGTAGAGCACGTGTGTTGATATAGAAAAGGTACTATGTAAATAACATAAATTGGATTACTTGTATACTAGCCCTCTAAAATGTAAAAGAAAAAAAATTGCATTTTAAGCAAATAGATGCTTTTTTTTTGTTTTGTTTTTTTAAGCAAAACGTTGCTGTAAAAAAATAGTCCAAGATGCTAGGAGGTGTACAGGAGACGGATGTGTTGGTCTCAAACGAGAGCAGTCGTATTCCGGAAGTAATAGTGTTTTTTTTTTACAGAAATAAGCAAGAAATGGAACTGGAGGTTGGGCATCATGGGCAGTTTACATGATTAGTTGTTGCAGTTGGAAGAGAGACCCTTTGAGCTGTACAGGAACCAGAAACATAGGGAGTCATTCAACTGCAGTCTCGTGCTGGAGGGATGTTTGCAGTTCCAGCTACAGTAATTTTTGTCAGCAGACTATTTTTAAAACGGTGTTTAATTTTTTCCTTGTATGAGGTGTTACCAGTGGAGGTTTTCTGAGGTACATTGATATTTTACTCAAACTGGTGCATAGGCTAAATATCGCAGGAGTGTAATTGTAGCTAGATAATTACAGTCCTGTACTTCTGTTTTGGCCAATCAGATGATTAGAATCTTCTCTGTGTTATGAGGTTAGATAATGAAACTACCTTCACTTTTTGTTCTTGGATTTGGAATAGAGAGGCTAAAATCCCATTTGTTGGATACAGTGGAGGAGTCTTCATGTCCCTTTAAGAAGCTCATGCAGTGGTTCGTAATTCCCAGAGTCATACATGACCTTGTTGCATTCAGTGAAATTAAGGAGGCTCAAAGCAGCATTGTCAGAACTTGCTAAGAAGTGACATTTTTATGAAATCTTCTGCTTTTGTGGCCTCCTGCTTTGGAGAGTTAGTGCCAGACAAAATCTTTCATAGAGACATTGAATCTGACGGCAGAAAAGAACTGCCTGGCCCACCAAGTCTGCCCATTTTTCCTCTACTTATTGATACCACTTCAGACTCATTTGGTCTGATGCTTTCCTTTACTCCCTTGATGATAGCATTCCTTTATGTGTGTCCCATGCCCTCTTGAATGCCCCTATGGTTTTTGCCTCCACTAGTTGTGCGGGGAGGCTGTTCCACTTGTCCACCACCCTTTCTGTGAAGAAGTACTTCCTCATGTTACTCCTGAGCCTGCCTCCCTCTAACATCATATCATGACCTCTTGTTCTTGAAACCAGTTTTATCTGGAGGAGGCTACTCCCTTGTACTTTGTTTATGCCCCTGATGTATTTGTAAGTTTCTATCATATCACCCCTTTCTTTTCTCTCCTCCAGTGAATACATGTTGAGATCCCTCAGTCTCTCCTCATAAGACGTCTGATGCAACCCTTGTATCATTTTTGTTGCCCTACTCTGATCTGTTTCTAATCTGTCTGCGTCTTTTTTGACATAGGGCCTCCAGAATTGTACACCATATTCCAGATGTGGTCTCACTGATTGTCTATAAATGGCATCACCGTCTCTCTCTTTCTACTAGTGATACCCCCTGTGCAGCCCAGAATCCTGCTGGCTCTCCCTACTGCCTTCTCGCATCATCTGGACCTCTATAGATCATCGGTTATAATCACTCCTAGGTCCCTTTCTTGGTTTGTGGTTGCCAGGACCTGCCCCCCATCATGTACTCCTTACCTGGATTTCTGTGTCCCAAATGCATGATTTTACATTTATTTGTATTGAAACTTGGCTGCCACACCCTTGACCATTCCTCGAGTCTGCCTAGATCCCTTTTCATTTTTTCCAGCCCCTCAGGAGTGTCCCCTCTGTTGCAGATTTTGGTGTCATCTGCGAAGAGGTACACGCCCCTCCAGCCCCTCTGCAATGTCACTTATGAAGACATTAAAGAGAACTGCACCTAACAGCAAACCCTGCGGTAGCCCGCTAGACACTTCCTTCTCATTGGATTGGGCCCCATTTACCACCAGTATCTGTGTCCTTCCACTCAACCAGTTCCTGACCTATTTTACTACCGTGGATCCCACTTCCAGGCTGTCATGCTTGTTTAGAAGCCTCCCCGTGTGGGCCGGTGTCGAAGGCCCTGTTGAAGTCAAGGTGGGCCACATCTACTGCCCCTCCCTGTTCTAGCACCTTTGTCACCCAGTCAAAGAAATCTATTAGATTTGTTTGGCAAGACCGACACATTTTGAATCCATGCTGCCTCAGGTCCTGTGCCCCACTGTCCTCCAGATATGCCACAATCCTTTCTCTTAGCAATGACTCCATTGCTTTTCCTACCACTGACATCAGGCTGACTGGCCTATAGTTGCCTGCCTCCTCCCTGCTCCCACTTTTGGGTATAGGGACTACAATCACCCTTATCCAGTCTTCCGGAACTTCCCCAGATTCCAGTAATTTGTTAAACAGGGCTGCCAGCTCTCTCTCAAGTTCTTTCAGAATTCTGGGATGTATCCCATCTGGTCCCATAGCCTTGTCCCCCTTCTGCTTTGATAATTCTTTGACAACTCTCTCCTCTATGAACACATTGCTGTCCACTCCTCCTTCCTTGTTACCTCTAACCCCAATCTGTGGACTCTCCCCTTCCCTCTCCTTTGTAAAAAAACTGAGCAAACATATGCGTTCAGGATTTCCACTTTTCTGTGTCTTCTTCCGCACATTCCCCCTCTGCCCTTTTTAGCTCCACAATCGCTCCTCTGGACTTTTTCCTTTCACTAATGTACCTATAGAAAGTCTTTTCCCCTCTTCTTACATCTTGTCCTATTTTCTCCTCTGTTTGTGCCTTTGTTCGCCTATCTTCCCTGCCTCCCTCTCTTTTTCCTGATACAGGCTCCTGTCCTCCTAGCTTTGAGTACTCTTGTACCTCCTAAATGCTAACCTTTTTCCCTTACTTTACCAGCCACTTCCCTTGTGAACCACAGTGGTATTTTCCTTCTCTTTGCCTTACTGACATGCCTAACACAGAGTTTGAGTTTTTACCCATAGGCTGCCAACAGTATGCTTAGAGCATAACAACAGATTTGCACCCCTAGTACAGTTGAACGAGAGGGAGGGTGACGAATCTGGAGCAGAGGAGGCTCCCGCGGGGTGCTGGAAAACTGGGCATGGCAGAAAGCCCTGCAGTCAGGAGCAGCAAGGTTATACCCCTGCATAGGGACTCAGTGGCTGTGGGTGTAGCAGGTAATAGGGGATACACAAGTGCCAGAAAGAGGATGGGGAGGGTTAGGAGACAGGTCTCAGAGGGTGAGAGAGGAGTCGGGGTCAGCACAGGTGGAGGAACTTGGAGTAGGAGGTTCCTGGGAAGGGTGAAGGAGGATCAAGTGGAGGAACAGGATGTAGTCTGAGGGACAGGGACAAACAGGGATGCAGTGAGGGGAGAGTGGTACTAAGGAGGATGATGAGGGGACAGATACATTTCCTGTGGGGTGGGGGGGGTCACTCGTTCCTGGGGGTAATGCGGGGATGGACCAGAGTGCCATAGCAGGAAGGGAGGTGGCTGAGGAGGAGGGGTCAGTGAGGAAACAGGAGGGACAGGACAGCAATTGGCACTCAGGTGGGGGGGGACCAGGGACACTGGTGGGGTGCAGGGGGCAACTGAGATAGGGAGTAGGCCTAAGAGAAAGGAGGCAGTAAGAGTGCTCCTCTTGGGTGACTCTGTGATTAGGAGTATTAAGTGGGAAGGGCGGGGGGAAGAGACAACCTGTGGTGTCAGGGTCAAGAGCATATCTGGCTTGACTGTGCTTGAAGCCAAGCACTTGGTCTGTGCTCTGGCGAAAGATTGCGGAGGAACCCCTGATATATTAGTGCTCCTGGGTGTGAATGATATAGGGGGAAACAGTGTGCTGGAGAGTCAGGCTAGGTTCCAGGAGCTAGCCAGGGTCTGTTATACTGTTGGGTGCTGGGTCTCCTTCTTGGAGATTCTGCTGGTACCTAGAGCCAGTGTGGGGAATAAACAAAAAATTAGGGAAGTAAATGAATGGCTCGGTGAGTGGTGTGAGGCCAAGGGGTATGGGTTAGTGGGGGACTGGGGTGCAACCTGGGAAGACAAGGAACTGCATACAAGGGACAGGCTCCACCTCAGCTTGGGGGGAGGATTCTGAAACATAGATTGGCAGAGATTCATCCAAGCTAGGTGGGGTGTAAACTTGTGGGGGGTTTGGGCTCGAGGCAGACCCTAGCATTCCCATCCAGGATGGCCTTGGCCTTCCTCCACAAGCGAGGAGGAGGAGGAGGATGCACAGACCAGGAGCACCCGATAGTGAATGAGGGGGCCCTTGCAGGCAGCTACCTGGGAGTTCTCAGGGCCGGGAAGGGATGGTAAGGGGACACATTGGAGGGTGGTCCTGATTAATGCCAGGAGCATGGGGAACAAAATGCCCGAGCTTCAGTTACTGCTGTTGGAAGGTGAAGTGGATGTGGCAGCTGTCACTGAAACTTGGGTCACTCCTGGGCATGACTGGGACCTAAACCTAATAGGGTACACCACGTTCAGAAAGGTCATGGCAGAGGGCAGGGGAGGGGGAGTGGCATTTATCATTAAGGATGGCATAGGGATAAGCAGGGTTGAGGAAGCAGAAGGGCACGTGGAGGTTTTGTGGGTTAGCCTGCAGGCTCCTGGGGGCGAACAGGTGAATCTGGGGGTGGTATATAGACCACCCGTGCAGGTGGAAGATCTGGAGGAAGGCCTGGTGGTGAACCTTGGGTACCACTGTGGTCAGGGAGGGGGCAGAACAGTGGTTCTGTGAGACCTCAGTATGCCAGGAACTGACTGGGGAACTATGGCATCCTCATCGGCCAGGGAGCGGCGCCTGTTGGACGTCTTCCAGAATGTGTTTCTTGCCCAGCTGGTAACTGACCCAACGAGGGACGGTCACATCCTGGATGTGGTCCTGTCAGACTGTGAACTCATCAGTGACCAAGTAGTTGGGGATCCACTGGCGGGAAATGATCATGCCACGGTCTGGTTATCCCTGGACGTGGGGGGAAGGGAAGTAGATCACATGAAAATGACAGTAGTTGACTTTACGGGTGCGGACTTCAAGGGTATGGAGCGGATCCTTAGGGGCTACCTAGACAGGATCAGGCCAGGTATGGACACTGAGAACCGGTGGTAAATTATTAAAAAGGGTCTCCTGGAAGCTACCAAGGTCTGCACGAAGGAGCGACGCTTGTTTGGTAGAGCCAGGAGGCTGAGCTGGTGGACAAGGGAGGTCCAGGATGCAGTAAGGAAAAAAAAGGCTGCTTATAGCCGATACAGGCATTCGCGTGGGGTTATAGACAAGTGGGAGTATGATATAGCCAGGAAGGTAACCAGGGTGGTGAGGTCTGTTAAGGTGAGGACGAAGCAGAGGTTGGCTCGGGATTAGAAGTGGTGAAAAAGGATTATTCGGGTATATCAGGGGAAGGAGGAAAAGGAAGGGGCAGATTAGTAGGCTGAGGTCAGGGAGTGGATGGGCAGAGGAGGAAGGGGAGCAGGCGGAGGTACTAAATGACTATTTTGCATTGGTCTTCACTAGGGAGGACGGCGGGACGGCACTGTGTGGGGAGGAGCAGGGTGGACTTGCAAATGGGGGAGCCATGGATGTTGAAATCCCCATTGGTAGGGTGTGGGAAGCTTCAAGGCCCTAAGAGTGGAGAAGGCACCGGGCGCAGACAAGCTTCATTACAGGATGCTTAAGGAATTGGCTGACTTCCTGGCAGCACCTCTGGTGGACCTCTTTAACTCTTCACTTCAGTCGGGATGGGTGCCTCAGTGGAGGATGGCCCACATCATGCCTGTCCACAAGGGCTGCTCATGAGAGGAGCCGTGAAATTACAGGCCGGTAAGCCTGACATCAGTGGTGGGCAAAGTGATGGAGATCATCTTAAAAGAGAGGCTGGAGGTGTTTCTGGATGCATGGGGCCACCTGGATTATCGCCTGCATGGCTTTGTACAGGGCAGATTGTGTCAGACCAACCTGGTGGAATTCTGTGATTGGGTGATGAGAGCACTGGATCAGGGCAGGCTAATGGATGTCCTCTTTCTAGACTTCAGCAAGGCGTTTGAGTCAGTGCCGCATCCCAGACTGCTAGAGAAGCTGAAGGAAATGGGGGTTGGGGTATGGATGGTCAGATGGATAGGGAACTGGCTAGCAAGGCGTTTTCAGAAGATGTTGGTCTGGAGGGGAGATTTCATCTTCTAGGAGGATCATTAGTGGGGTCTCACAGGGATCGGTGCTGGGTCCACTCCTATTTAACACTTAATATCTCAGACATCAGAAACAGTATCAGGAGCGAGATGAGCCTCTTTGCCGATGACTCAAAGTTGGGGGTGGTGGTGGATGGGGAGGAGGGTAGGTTAGCCCTTCAGGGGGACCTGGACACTCTTGAGGGGTGGTCACGTACCTGGAAACTGAGGCTTAATACTGAGAAATGCAGGGTTCTCCACCTGGGGGCCAGGAACCCAGCTCATGTGTACATCTTAGGAGGGAATACACTGCAGGTTTCGAGGGGGGGAGAAGGACCTCGGGGTGGTTGTGGATGCCAAAATGAACAACTCGGAGCAGTGTAGAAATGCTGCAGCCCAAGCAAATCAAATACTGGGGTGTATAGCCAGTGGATAACCTTGAGAAGCTGGGAGGTGCTCCTTCCACTGTATAATTGTCTGGTTAGACCACACCTTGAATACTGCATGCAGTTTTGGCATCCATACTTAAAAAGGATGTTGTTCTTCTGGAGAGGGCAACCAGGACGATACAGGGTCTGGGGGAGAAGTTCTATGGGGAGAGACTCGAGGAGCTCAGCCTGTACTCCCTGTAGGAAAGGCGGGCCAGAGGGGATATGATCGAGGTCTTCAAATATCTTAAGGGAGTAAATAGGGTAAGCCAGGATAGGGTGTTCCAGCTGAGGGAGGTGGGGGCCACCAGGGGGCACCCAATGAGGCTGGATGGCGGGCGACTAAGGGGGAGAGACAAGGATACACTACTTCACTAAGTGAGTGGTGGAACCCTGGAATGTTCTGCCTGCAGAACTGGTGGCTGTAGCAACTGTGGAGGGGTTCAAGAGAGTCGGGGATAGGTATGGGGGAGTGTGCATCTCAGAACCCCATTGGGGGATGGGGTGGGAGACCTCATGAGGAGGGTGGAGGAGGCTGCAATGGTGCCCTGATCGGGCACTGATCCCGGAGCAGACTTGATAGACCATAGGGCCGACTCTGCTGGCTTCTTAGTATGCTAGTATGTTAGAATTAGAGTGTATATGAATTCTGGACTAATATATTTATTTTATTTATTTAAGGATTCGGAGAAGACCTTTGAGCACAAGCTCTTTTACAGAAGTTCCACGTCAGGTTGACAGACAATAGACATATTATATCAAGCAGGTATAGAACATACATAGGCTACAACATTACAGTGTTATTACTAGTACCATGGAATTAGTACAGCGTCAGTAAAGGATATAGAAAAGCAGTGGTGAGCTACGTGGGGAACGCAGGGGAGGACCCCCTTTCGAGTTAACGGTAGATTTAGGAAGGGTAAGCAGCCTCATGTTGGGGCTTTGTCAAAAGTTGATATATTATATCAAGGGTATACTGGAGTTAGCACAAGGACATGGTGCCTCAATACTGATGTTCAAGTTACAAAAAACATAAAAAAGTAGAGCACAAACACCTCTAATAGCAAGGGCACAGGTCTGTTAGAAAACTTTATTCAAATATGCCACAAAATGCCAAAAAACCTGACGCGTTTCGGATGTATATCACATCCTTTCTCAAAGGTAAAACCCCAAATGTGAATAGTCCCTTAAATACTCCAACTAATTAATTACAACTGGCATCATTAATCAATACAATGCCATGTTAAAACAACTACATACTAATTATCTTAAATATACACACATAAATACACATAAAATACCTTATACTATAATACTGCAACTACTGTTTCAAAATACATCAATCCAGACTTATTTCTTAAAGATTAAAAAAATCTTGGCTTGTAACAATAATAATAAATCAAATAGAAGGCAAAAAAGGGAGGGGGAAGGGGGGAGACAGATTAATTGAAAGGAAGAAAGCAGGGAAACATATCTAATTCTAAAAACATAGTATATACCTGCATCTTTTTATATTAAATACTTGCCAACTATATTAACTAATCGTTCAAAAATGCACAATTTTCAAAGCACAAAGCTAAGTGAAAAATCTCCAAAAAATATGAAGGTGCCATCAAAATTCACTTATTTTACCATTATAACTAATACAAGGAGATGACTCATCATTAACTCCAGTCACAAAGCGTGTGTCACTACAAGTGATTTGAAAGAAACAGCGTAAAAAATTATTCCGATCGCAAGGTGTTTACTACTACGTTGTAAAATATATACCAACTGCGATCATAACTGTATAATAAACTATCTACTGTTTATATACTAATCAAATTCTTATAACTTCATAACTTTTAAGTATCTAACATCATTATGTTTGCTGTTTCTGTTACGACAAGGAAAAGCATTAATAGACCAAATTTGGGGGAAGAAACATTTTTATTTAAAAGGGAAATTCTATATTATAACCCCTAATTTCCTATAGTATCAACATCACTGTTAAACATTCTGTCTTTGTTCCAGGAGGACTATACAAATCTACTAAAGACTGCGACTCATATCTCAGGCTGCATAATCCCAACCAACATTGCTGCTTACATTTATAACAACTTATATTGCAGCCAGGATCGCAGTCACTATTCAATTCAAACACCAATAATTCCCAACTTTATAAGAAGTATCATTACATTTATCTTTTATTAATTCTTTTTTGTTTAAGAAAAGGTTTTAATTCAAATCCCGCATTCAGTCCATTCTTTTCTGTAGCATTCAGGTTAATAATCCAGAATGCTTCTCACTTCAGTAAAAGATCATTAAAGTCCCCCCCTCGTGGTTTACGTTGTACTTTATCTATTCCAACAAAATTAAATACATGTCCTTCATCATTTTGTGCTGTAGCTACATGTGCAGCTGTAGCATATGTCAAGTCCACTTTCTCAACAGCTTTTAAATGTTCTGTCACTCGAGTTTTGAAATTACGTTTAGTTTTTCCAGTGTAGAAGCTATTACAGCTACAAACTGCCATGTATATTAAACCCTCCGTATTACAAGTAATTAACTGTCTGATCTCAAAAGTCCGTTCTATATTACTACAAGTGAATTCTTTACATTGTTTAATCACCGGACAGATCTTGCAACTTTTACAAGGATAACAACCTACTATATCTTTGTTTAACCATGTTCCAACCTCCTTAGTCATGTCAGCAAAATGACTATGCATTAATCTATCCCCTAAAGGACTAGCTCTTCTATGTGCCATTCTAGGTGGCATTTTGGCAATCTCCCTCAAACCCACATCACTAGACAAAACATTCCAATGAGTCTGAATAATTTTCTCTATCTCCTTGGCTTGTATCGAGAAAGTTGTAACAAAATGAAACCTTTCTTCTTGTTTCTCCTGTAATATTTCTTTATTTCCCTTTAACAATTCTACTCTGTCAGTTCCTTCAGTGTATTCTCTTCCTACTTTTATGCACCTATCACTATAGCCTCTATTCACTAATTGTCTAGTTAATTCTTCTGCTCCTTCTTCGAATCCCTCTACTTCACTACAGTTACGGCGGGTCCTTAAAAATTTACCTTTTGGAATATTCATAACTGTATGTCTGGGATGGCAACTCTCTGCTCGTAATATAGTGTTGCCATCTGTTGGTTTTCTGTAAATTTCAGTATTTAGTCCCAAATTGCCTTTTTTATAAATTCTTAAATCTAAAAAGCAAATACTTTCTTGAGAGGCTATATAGGTAAATCTCAGATTGGGGTTTGTGCTTTCCAAAAAATCTACAAACTGTGCAAGTTCTTCCAAAGTACCCCTCCAAATAAAAAATAAATCATCAATATATCGTTTCCATGTATTAATTTTGTCCAGAATCTATTTTTCACTGGATTTAACACTGTACCATTCTCCCAAACCCCCATATATAAGTTAGCAATAGTGGGAGCACATGTAGCCCCCATTGCAGTCCCTTTAATTTGTAAAAACAACTCATTATTAAATAAAAAGACATTGTCCTTTAACACAAATTCTAACAACTTTAAAATAAAAGTAATGCTAGGTGTCTCTGTTTCATGTCTCTGGTTCAAAAAACTGGCAGCTGCATCAAGGGCGCCCTCATGCGGAATATTCGAATATAGCGCCTCAACATCCATTGTCACTAAATAGTCATTGTCACTCAAATCCATATCTTGTACAAGTCGTAACACATCAGTTGTGTCCTTTAAATAAGATGGCAAAGAGGTAACAAATGGGTTTAAATGAAAATCCACAAACTGTGAGAGACTTTCAGTTAGTGAACCTATTCCACTAACGATTGGTCTTCCTGGTGGATTTATCAAGGTCTTATGTATTTTGGGTAACAGATAAAATGTAGCTCTCACAGGTGATTCAGTTATTAAAAACTGTAATTCTTTCTGAGTAAGTTCCCCGTTTTGCAGCTTCCTTTACAATCTCATCAATACTACTTTTAAATTCAAAAGTGGGGTCATGACTTAATTTCTTATAAAAGTCTGTCTCCAAGTTGTCTTTCAGCTTCTGATATAATCCTTTTATTCAAATAACCACGCATCCACCTTTATCTGCTTTCTTAATCTCAATAGAGGTATTATTCTGTAAAGTTTGTATTGCTGCTCTTTCTTCTTTATTCAAATTATTATAGTTGCATACTAGGGGATCTTTAAATAACTGCTCCAAATCATTTTCCACCAGTTGTCTAAAAACCTTCACGACTGGACAAAGTGGCGGATTAAACGTTGATGCTGGTCTAAAAATGCTACAATCCTTAATAGCCGCATTCTCCATTGGTGTATGTTTTGTGGAAAAATAGGATTTCAAATTCAGATTTCTGCATGCAATATTTAAATCCACCATCATATGACACTTACTTGCTGGCATAGTGGGTGCAAACCCCAAACCTTTGTCCAATACTCTCCTCTCTATGTCTGTCAGTACATAATCTGAAAGATTTATTACCTGTTTTTCTGTCTCCTTTACCATCGCCTGTTCCTGTTGTACTTGCTCCATGTAAAATGCCGTCCTCGGCATCCTCCTCACCCTCCTTCATCTCCGCGTTCTCCGTGTCTTGCTGCTTGCTCGCCATAACTCTCTTCTCTTCCGGCTTGAAATCTCGGACTTCTTCGCGGTACATATGGAGGTGCTGGTTCCTGTCTCTCTCGCTGAAAATGGTGTTGGTTAACTTCTTCTTCCACTTCAGGTTCACTAGCACTACTAAAGCCAAAGGATACATGTCTTTTGTTTTCAATAAGACTCCAAGTGGACATTCCCGTTTGTTAGCCTTCCGTGAACTGGAGAAAGTTACTTTGCAATGGAGAAAAACGTTTTGGAATACAGTTAATATGGAAGCCTATATAGCAGTACAGCATATTCCAAGAGGACTAAGGCTAGTGAAAAATCCAGCCTGTGGAACTGAGAGTGAAGAATTCATGAAGGCTTGGGAAAATATTTTAACTGAAGCAAGTTTCAAATTGGTTACATTAATTATTAAGTATAGTAAAGAACGAGAAGAAAAATTGAAAGAACAAATAAAAAAGAAAGAGACAGAGGTTTTACAATATAAGGATAACGAAGATTTTGAAGGCTTGAATAACAAATTGAAAGACGCTATCAATAAATTGGATAATGAACTGAAAACAGCTAAACAGATTAAATTCATTAGAGATAGAAGTGATTATGCCAATCATAGAGTTTTTAATTGGAAAAACAACCCACGAGGTATTTTAAAAAAACAAAAGACATGTATCCTTTGACTTTAGTAGTGCTAGTGAAACTGAAGTGGAAGAAGAAGTTAATCAACACCATTTTCAGCGAGAGCGACAGGAACCAGCACCTCCATATGTACCGCGAAGAAGTCCAAGATTTCAAGCCGGAAGAGAAGAGAGTTATGGCGAGCAGGCAGCAAGGCACGGAGAACGCGGAGAGGAAGGAGGGCGAGGAGGACGTCGAGGACGGCATTTTACACGGGGCAGGCACAACAGGAACAGGCGATGGTAAAGGAGACAGAAAAACAGGTAATAAATCTTTCAGATTATGTACTGACAGACATAGAGATGAGAGTATTGGACAAAGGTTTGGGGTTTGCACCCACTACGCCAGCAAGTAATTTTCATATGATGGTGGATTTAAATATTGCATGCAGAAATCTGAATTTGAAATCCTATTTTTCCACAAAACATACACCAATGGAGAATGCGGCTATTAAGGATTATAGCATTTTTAGACCAGCATCATCGTTTAATCCGCCACTTTGTCCAGCCGTGAAGGTTTTTAGACAACTGGTGGAAAATGATTTGGAGCAGTTATTTAAAGATCCCCTAGTATGCAACTATAATAATTTGAATAAAGAAGAAAGAGCAGCAATACAAACTTTACAGAATAATACCTCTATTGAGATTAAGAAAGCAGATAAAGGTGGATGCGTGGTTATTTTGAATAAAAAGGATTATATGCGAGAAGCTGAAAGACAACTTGGAGACAGTGACTTTTATAAGAAATTAAGTCATGATCCCACTTTTGAATTTAAAAGTAGTATTGATGAGATTGTAAAGGAAGCTGCAAAACAGGGGGAAATTACTCAGAAAGAATTACAGTTTTTAATAACTGAATCACCTGTGAGAGCTACATTTTATCTGTTACCCAAAATACATAAGACCTTGATAAATCTTCCAGGAAGACCAATCGTTAGTGGAATAGGTTCACTAACTGAAAGTCTCTCACAGTTTGTGGATTTTCATTTAAACCCATTTGTTACCTCCTTGCCATCTCATTTAAAGGACACAACTGATGTGTGACGACTTATACAAGATATGGATTTGAGTGACAATGACTATTTAGTGACAATGGATGTTGAGGCGCTATATTCGAATATTCAGCATGAGGGCGCCCTTGATGCAGCTGCCAGTTTTTTGAACCAGAGACATGAAACGGAGACCCCTAGCACTACTTTTGTTTTAAAGTTGTTAGAATTTGTGTTAAAGGACAATGTCTTTTTATTTAATAATGAGTTGTTTTTACAAATTAAAGGGACTGCAATGGGGGTTACATGTGCTCCCACTATTGCTAACTTATGGTTTGGGAGGTTTGGGAGAACGGTACAGTGTTAAATCCAGTGAAAAATAGATTCCTGGACAAAATTAATACATGGAAACGATATATTGATGATTTATTTTTATTTGAGGGTACTTGAAGAACTTGCATAGTTTGTAGATTTTTGAAAGCAAACCCCAATCTGAGATTTACCTATATATTCTCAAGGAAGTATTTGCTTTTTAGATTTAAGAATTTATAAAAAAGGCAATTTGGGACTAAATACTGAAATTTACAGAAAACCAACAGATGGCAACACTATATTACGAGCAGAGAGTTGCCATCCCAGACATACAGTTATGAATATTCCAAAAGGTAAATTTTTAAGGACCCGCCGTAACTGTAGTGAAGTAGAGGGATTCGAAGAAGGAGCAGAAGAATTAACTAGACGATTAGTGAATAGAGGCTATAGTGATAGGTGCATAAAAGTAGGAAGAGAATACACTGAAAGAACTGACAGAGTAGAACTGTTAAAGGGAAACAAAGAAATATTACAGGAGAAACAAGAAGAAAGGTTTCATTTTGTTACAACTTTCTCGATACAAGCCAAGGAGATAGAGAAAATTATTCAAACTCACTGGAATGTTTTGTCTAGTGATGTGGGTTTGAGGGAGATTGCCAAAATGCCACCTAGAATGGCATATAGAAGAGCTAGTCCTTTAGGGGATAGATTAATGCATAGTCATTTTGTTGACACGACTAAGGAGGTTGGAACGTGGTTAAACAAAGATATAGTAGGTTGTTATCCTTGTAAAAGTTGCAAGATCTGTCCGGTGACTAAACAATGTAAAGAATTCACTTGTAGTAATATAGAACGGACTTTTGAGATTAGACAGTTAATTACTTGCAATACGGAGGGTTTAATATACATGGCAGTTTGTAGCTCTAATAGCTTCTACATTGGAAAAACTAAACGTAATTTCAAAACTCGAGTGAGAGAACATTTAAAAGCTGTTGAGAAAGTGGACTTGACATATGCTACAGCTGCACATGTAGCTACAGCACAAAACGATGAAGCACATGTACTTCATTTTGTTGGAATAGATAAAGTACAACGTAAACCACAAGAGGGGGGACTTTAATGATCTTTTACTGAAGCGAGAAGCATTCTGGATTATTAACCTAAATGCTACAAAAAAGAATGGACTGAATGCGGGATTTGAATTAAAACCTTTTCTTAAACAAAAAAGAATTAATAAAAGATAAATGTAATGATACTTCTTATAAAATTGGGAATTATTGGTGTTTGAATTGAATAGTGACTGCGATCCTGGCTGCAATATAAATTGTTATAAATGTAAGCAGCAATGTTGGTTGGGATTATGCAGCCTGAGATATGAGTCGCAGTCTTTAGTAGATTTGTATAGTCCTCCTGGAACAAAGACAGAATGTTTAACAGTGATGTTGATACTATAGGAAATTAGGGGTTATAATATAGAATTTCCCCCTTTTTTAAATAAAAAATGTTTCTCTTCCTTCTCCTCCCCCCCCCCCCAATTTGGTCTATTAATGCTTTTCCCTTGTCGTAACAGAAACAGCAAACATAATGATGTTAGATACTTAAAAGTTATGAAGTTATAAGAATTTGATTAGTATATAAACAGTAGATAGTTTATTATACAGTTATGATCGCAATTGGTATACATTTTACAGCGTAGTAGTAAACACCTTGCGATCGGAATAATTTTTTGCGCTGTTTCTTTCAAATCACTTGTAGTGACACACGCTTTGTGATTGGAGTTAATGATGAGTCGTCTCCTTGTATTAGTTATAATGGTAAAATAAGTGAATTTTGATGGCACCTTTATATTTTTTGGAGATTTTTTACTTAGCTTTGTGCTTTGAAAATTGTGCATTTTTGAACGATTAGTTAATATAGTTGGCAAGTATTTAATATAAAAAGGTGCAGGTATATACTATGTTTTTAGAATTAGATATGTTTCCCTGCTTTCTTCCTTTCAATTAATCTGTCTCCCCTCTTCTCCCCCCTTCCCCCTCCCTTTTTTGCCTTCTATTTGATTTATTATTATTGTTACAAGCCAAGATTTTTTTAATCTTCAAGAAGTCTGGATTGATGTATTTTGAAACAGTAGTTGCAGTATTATAGTATAAAGTATTTTATGTGTATTTATGTGTGTATATTTAAGATAATTAGTATGTAGTTGTTTTAACACGGTGTTGTATTGATTAATGATGCCAGTTGTAATTAATTAGTTGGAGTATTTAAGGGACTATTCACTTTTGGGGTTTTACCTTTGAGAAAGGATGTGATATACATCCGAAATGCGTCAGGTTTTTTGGCATTTTGTGGCATATTTGAATAAAGTTTTCTAACAGACCTGTTCCCTTGCTATTAGAGGTGTGTGTGCTCCACTTTTTTATGTTTTTTGATATATTATATAATGATATATTAGTCTATGGCACAGCAAAGGTTAAAAGTAGCCATGGATTACTTTTCAAGTATTTGTTTCTGTTTGCTAGTTAAAGAGCTAGGGTCCTATTTTAAGTTGGCAGATACTGTAGGTTGCTTCTGTGTACCTATAGGTCTTCTTCGAGGGAATCTCTTGCAGCTGGTTATACCCTTGGGTATCCACCAGAGGCCGCTGTCATCGATGGTAGCTTTCACCAGCAGTGTTGACTGGGAGCCGCCCACAGTGATGTCACTACATTTAGGTCCATAAATACAGTACATGGGCGGCTCCTAGCGGCCTCAGTTCTTTTCCCGCCATCTCCCAGCTCACTGCATGTTGTAGCTCTCGCGCACAAGTGTATTTGATGCTGCCATCAACGTGGAAATTGAAACATAGAGGATGACAGCAGATAAGGACCGCAAGGCCCATCCAGTCTGCCCATTTCTTTTTGTACCTTATGAATGTGCCATCGGCCTTTGCTCTGTCAATGGCCTATCTATTCATACTCATCTGTATTGCTCCCTTATGCCTATCCCATGGCTGTTTGAAGCCCTGCACTGTATTCATATCCACCACTTCCTGAGGTAGGCTGTTCCATGCATCCACCACCCTTTCTGTGAAAAGAACTTCCTCACATTACCCCTTAATCGGCCCCCCCTCTAATCTCATGCTGTGTCCTCTTGGCCTGCTATTTTTCTTATATTGAAACATGATAGACTCTTTCACCTTGTTAATGCCCTTAAGGTGTTTGAATGTTTCGATCATATCACCTCTCTCCCTTCTTTGCTCTAGGGTATACATATTGAGCTCCGTTAATCCTTCCTCATATGTTTTCTGATGCAGTTCCTGCACCATTTTGGTTGCCCTTCTTTGGACTGCTTCAGTTTGGTTAATGTCCTTGTGATGGTGTGGCCTCCAGTACTGCACGCAGTACTCCAGATGGGGCCTAACCAATGTCTTGTAAAGAGGGATTATTACCTCCCTCTTATGACTTGTGATACCCCTACTAATACACCCCAACATCCCCCTAGCCTTACCTACTGCTTTAGTGGTCTGCTTGGATGATTTCAGGTCCTCTGTGATGATGATGCCCAGTCTCTTTCTTCCCTTGTGACTGCCAGCAACTCCCTCCTAGCCTATAGGTGGCTTCAGGGTTTTCTTCCCTATGTGCATGATCTTGCACTTCTTTGTGTTAAACTCCAGTTGCCACTCTTCTGACCATTTTGCCAGTTTATCCAGATCTCTTCTCATTCTGCCAACCCCATCTGGATCATCTACTCTGTTGCAGATCTTGGTATCATCTGCAAACAGACAAACCTTTACCCACCAGTCCATCTGCAATGTCACTGATGAAGATATTGAAGAGGACTGGCCCCAGGATTGATCCCTGAGATACCCCACTTGTGACTTGCATCTCTTCTGACTGTATACCATTAACCACCACTCTCTGTTTTCTGCCCGTCAACCAGTTTGCCACCCAGTTGACCAACTTCTGACCCACCCCGAGTCTACCCAGCTTATTAATCAATCTTCTGTGTGGAACAGTATTGAAAGTTTTGCTGAAGTCAAGGTAGGCGACATCAGCTGCTCCCCCCTTGGTCCACCACTCTGGTTACCCAGTCAAAGAAATGTATGAGATTAGTTTGACAGGACTTTCCTGTTGTAAACCCATGCTGTCTTGGATCGTTTGCTCCTGTGGATTCCAGGTGTTGCACTATCTTTCCTTAAGGAGTGCCTCCATAATCTTGCCCACTACTGAGGTAAGACTGACTGGTCTGTAGTTCCTTGCCTCCTCCCTGCTACCACCACTCTTCTGGAGCGGGATCACATGAGCCCTTCTCCAGTCTTCTGGGAACTCTCCTGTGCTCAGAGACTCACTAAACAGTTCTGATAATGGCTCTGCTAGTTCCACCTTTTGCTCCTTTAGTACACTGGGATGTATGCCATCAGGTCCCATTGCCTTGTCCTCCCTGAGCTTATCGACCTCTTGTAGGACCCTTTCTTTTGTGAAGGGACTAGTACACACCTCCCTTCTCCTGTGTCCATGGTGCTGAGCTGTGGGCCCTGCCCTACCATCTCTTCAGTAAATACTGAGCAAAAGTATCTATTTAGGATAGATGCTTTTACATGGTCCATCTCCTCACACACACCCTTATCCCCTTTGATCTTAGCAATACCCCCTCTGGACTTTCTCCTTTCACTAATGTATCTATAGAAAGTCTTGTCACCTTCTTTTACTGTTTGTGCTACTGTTTCCTCTTTGATCCTTTGCCTGCCTTACTGCCTTCCCTGCTTCCCTTAGGAAAGTTTGGTATGCCTCCCTATCTTCATCCCGCTGCGTTTCCTTATATTTCATGAAGGCCAGCCTTTTGGCTCTGACCTTTTCTGCTACTGTTTTTGAGACCCAAAGTGGTTTCTTTCTTCTTTTGCACTTCCTTTTCTCTCTAACACAGTGGGATGTTGCTGAAAGTATTGCATCCTTAATGCTTGCCCGCTTTGCCCGTACCCCCTCACCTGTATTTCTTTTTGCCAGGGTTAGCTTAACTCTGTTGGCCATCTTATCAAAGTCAGCTCTTCTGAAGTCCCATATTTTTGCCTTGGAATGGGATGATTTAGTTCTAGTGGCCAAATTGAACCATGCCATGTGATGGTCACTGGCCCCCAGGCGACCTTCTACCTGGAGATCTGTGATCCTTTCCCTGTTAGTCAGTACTAGATCTAGGATAGCCCTGTCTCTTGTAGGTTGTTGTACCAGTTGTTTGAGGCCCTCCCCCTGCAGGGAATCCACTATGTGTCTAGTTCTGGCAGATGTTCCTGCTGGTATTGACCAAACTGCATCTGGCATGCTGAAGTGTCCCATTATCAGAACCTCCCCTTTAGCTGTCATGTTTTGTATATCTTCTGATGATAAAATGGACTAAGGTTCATTATTTTTTTCCCCTTACCTAACATATGTATTCTTCGGAATCGTTATTTTGAAAGTGCCCATGTGGCCAGAAGATTTACCGATACGACACTCATTTGGTCTGCATTCATTGTCTGTGGGCTGCCCATAACATTCGCTTCTTTGCCCACTGCCAGGACTTCAATCAGGCTGTGGCAGGATAAAGCCATACCTTATTGTTTTAATCATATTTCATGTTATTTTATGTATATAATGCATCAGGGATGCCCATGGTGGCCCAGTCTAACTTGAAAGGGATCGTGGGTACAAAGAAAACACTGGCCTTGGAATGATGAAATTTCTTGTTGCTGGGCAGAAACTTTTAGCTGCTTGGTCAGGGACTGCAGTTTGATTAAACATTTAAAAGAAAATAAAAGGGTTAATTAACTCATTACCTCCTGGGCTGCCATTTTGTGTCAGGTAAACAATGGATGGTTCGGACTTCATATGGAGCTATTGGAGATAGTAGCTGGGAGGCCAGGTATCCCAATTTGCTTGTGAAAGATCCAGGCCTCGAGAGGAGCCGTGATGTCTGGGGACCATTTGTCCTGAGAGGTCTGCCCTGAGTTAATCTAATTACAGCTAAATAGACTAGCATTTGGGTAAATTGCTGTGCTCAGTTTAACTTGATTGCAGCCATTTGGGGGGTTGGGGGAGGCTGGATCTGCTCCTGGAATTCAGGCTGAAACTGATTTGTCTCTGGCCCCTTTGTTACCTGCTCAGGAATGAACATTTGTTTTTTGTAACAAAATATAAAACCCACATTTGTTGTGTACCACTGTAGACAGAATGCTAGCCAACCACAGGGCAAGTCAGTATCCACTGGACCTGCCCTTTGAGAAACTTCATAAAACAGGGGTGCAAGATTCAGTGCCTTCTTGCCTTCTGAGTCTGTGTGCCTGCCTGTTGCCAATTTAAGTTACATGGGAAGGAACTGTTTGCACTTGGGACCCTGTCCTGCTGAGAGAGCAGATACATTTTCTTTTTCAAGAAATTCTCCTGGGCCACAAGAACCAAAATTTCAACTACCATTTCTAAAGACATTTTGCACTTCAAATTCAGCAACCAAGGACTTGGTGAGGTAGAACTTTAACCTCAGAATTTTGAAGTGTAGGTTTTTACTGTATATTTCCATTTTTATTTTTCTTATCCTGTAACCAATGTCTAAAATGATCTGTCTTTAAATTATTTACTGTATTTGATAATTAGTAAAGCCTTTGGCATACTTTAAGATAATTCTGCCAAACTGTACTACACCTGTGTGATTGCTTAAGGGCCAAACACTACCGAAGTAAAGTACCACATGGGACTCTGTAAATAGAAGGAGGAGAGGAAATGTGAAAGATCTTCAGGAGGAGTCTGGGGGGGGGTTGGACTGGACTCTGCATTTCTAAGGAAAGACACATAATATGGTGTATAGGGCATTTCCCGAGGGCTTATACATGCCTGTGGCTTTCTGGTTTGTTGTGCAGTGTCCAAGAGGGTTCCCTCCCAGGAACACAGACTCAAGACTTTTATTTGCACCCCCTTGCATGGAGAGAGGAAGCCGTGGGATTCTCTGGCATAAGTTCAGTTGTGAAATAGCAAGCATGCTAAAAGGACAGAGGAGGGGTATCCCTGACCCTGATCTCAAGGGGATTCACAGTATCCTAGGGGATTCCTGCCCTACCGGAGTGGGCTTGTGACACAGGCTACTCATAATCGATGACTGCACAAGCTTAAGGCTTACCTCATGGCACAGAAGGTTGCTGTCCTTGAGCAGGAGGTTCGCGCCCAATCACTGTTGATGACCTCTCAGACCTCCCGGATATCACATTCCAAGCATCCGTCAACACAAACATAGAGACAAAGACAGATCTTCGATGCAAGATAAGACTTCCTGTCCATTGATGGCTACTGTTTCTGGTGGCGAGTTGACAGCGTCTGCTCCTGCTGTGATTACAGAAAAGTCCCCTCGGAAAAGCCTAGGCCTTCGTTGACGGTGGATCTGCCAGTCCTGAAGTCGCCGACTTTGACTCAGGACTTGTCAGTTGTGACTATGTCTGCTCCTCCTCCTCCTTCGATGACGGGTCACTCATTGTTGATGACCCGGTCCTCCGGCATGGACCAGGGTACTTCGTCGATGTCTGGCACTTTCTGACATTCCACAACCTCACCTTTTCAGACCCCATCGACGAAGTCCTCTAGCATGGACAAGAAGTATACTATTGTTGACAAGGGTTCACTATGACGGTCCTACCGAAATTACCTATCGAGGCCAGGTAGATGCATCTCGAGACAGTGCTCCTCATGGTTCGGGCTCTCTCTGTGCATCTGCAGCCATGCTCAAAGCCTTCCGTGTTGCCTCCTCCCAGTAAAGATACTCCCAGGACCCCAGCCACACCCTCCTCTGTCCCGTCGACTGCCCCTTCCGTCGACGTGGCTACTGGGGTACAAGCTGTCCTTGACGTAATAAAAGGCCTGCAACAGACACAGCTTCACACTCAACTTCAGCCACAGCCCTCCTCATCTCCCTCGCCACCTCTTCTAAGCAGCCTCGCCGGGACCCATCTCTCTCGCCCCCTCACAGGAATCCTTCTCCCACCCCTTCTTTCCATTCTTTGGAAGGAGAGTACCTCCCAGATTATAAGGAAGACAATGAGGAATACATGGATATGGGTGATGATCTTCATCCACCTTCCAGTGCATCTACTGTGTCCTCTGTGGAGCAGGACCCAGGTCTTTACACCCCCTGTTCACCTCTTGATGATCCAACCTTTATGGACATCATGGCACAGATCCAACCAGTAATGGGGTTCAGTACCACAAAACAACACAAGCATCAATGAAATATGTTGGATTAGTTGGACCTGCCGGAGGACCCTGCCATTGTAGTACCTCCATTGATACAGGCTTACCGAGATGATGTCTTGGCGGCATGGTACCGCCCTTCATCCGTTCCACCTGTCCCTAGGAAGGCTGATCACCTCTATCAGGCACCAATGGACTATCCCTTTTTTGCTGCTGCACCACAGACCAACTCTGTGGTTATTAATGCAGCCTATGCTGGGACAAAACGTCCTAAACACCTGAGCTCCCTCCCACCAGACAGGGAGTCCAGGATATTAGATTTGGTGGGTAAGCGAGTATATCAGGCTGCCACCTTAAACATGCGCATACTTAATTACATTGGTAGCAGTTCATGTACCGGGACTCCAAAATGTCTAGGACAATCACCTCAGTCGCGACGTACAGGGTCATGAGTGGATCTTGCACGTGTCAGTCCTCCAAGACATTTTTCATCTCTGGGGAACCCCAGCAGTTGACCTTTTTGCCTCCCTGGATAATCACCAGCTTCCACGACACTGTTCCATTATACCGGACAACAAGGGACACTCATGGCAGGGACAATTTTTATATGCCCCCTCCCCATCCCTCTCCTCCAGTGTGTGCTCCTCAGACTACAACTCGAACCTGCCTCTATGATTCTGATCGCTCCCTTTTGGCCCCAACAAATCTAGTTCCCTCTTCTCCAGCCGTTGTCGGTCACCGATCCCCATCCCTTATGGCCTGACCTACTCACGTAACATCATGGGTCTCTCCTGCACCTTAACCTTCGCTCCCTGCACCTTCATGCTTGTCTCCTGAAGACACTTTTATAAATCAACAGAAAGCCTCTGCATCAGTGACTGCCATTCTGTTGGCTTTCAGAAAAATTTCCACTAGAAACAGTTACTTGGGCAACTACTAACACCCTTGACCCCTTCTCCTGCCCTCTTCCCTCTATCCTGGACTACTTGTCAACCCTTTCCTCATAGGGTTTGAGCTACTTCTCTATCAAGGTACATTTACCATCGATTTCCGCCTTTCATGAGCCCATTGGGAACCATCTTGTTGCTCAGCAGAACCTTGCCTGCATGTTTCTTAAGGGCATTTTACATCTCAAACCTCCCATTCGGAGGCTGGTGCCTCCCTGGGATCTAAATTTTGTCATAGAAAAACTGACCTCGGTCTCCTTCGAGCCAGCTGCTACTTGTGACATGCACTTCTTGGCATGGAAAACTTTTATTTCTAGTAGCTTTCACCTTGGCTCGCCGTATTTCGGAGCTACAGGCTTTCATGTGCTCCGAGCCCTTCTTAGTCTTCCACAAAGACAGGGTCTCCCTTCATACCAATCCGGTCTTTCTTCCAAAGGTCATTTCCAAATTCACGTTAAACCAATCTATCCAATTGCCCGTTTACTACCCAGATAATTCCAGTCCAGGTGAATTGCTACTACATACCTTGGATGTCCACCGCAGCCTGTGTTACTACTTTGTACACTCGAAAATCCAAACAGCTCTTTGTTACCTTTGCCCCTGGCAAGGAAGGTCTCCCAGTAACCAAACAAACTTTATTCAACTGGCTGGCACATTGCATTACCTATTGTTACACTGAATGTAAAAAAGCACTACCAGGAACCATCTGTGCCCACTCCACATGGGCTCTCTCTACCACTGCAGCATGCTTCCGAGGAGTTTCCATCATGGACATCTGTGAAGCTGCTGCCTGGTCTACTTGTACATGTCTTCATGAAGCTCTACAGCTTAGACTTGGCCTCTCAGTGCCGCACCGCTTTCGGCTGTGCTGTCCTGCAAGGCCTTCGTTCTTAACTGGCCTCTCTTCATGGTCTACTGCTTGGGAATCATCCCAAGAGTATGATCTGCTGCTAGAAATTCCCTCGAAGAAGATAGTACAGTTTTGTACTTACTGTAATGGCAGATCTTTGAGAGGATCTCTTGCAGCAGGTCACATTCCCTACCTTCATCCCCCTCCTTCTCAAGGAGAGCAATCTCCTGAAACAAATTCCATGACTGCAAGAAAGGGTACCTCCAGCCTCCTTGGTTCTCTTCGGAGTTCTGCTTCACAAGCTGGTCGCCGGCAGGGAACTGAGGCCGTTCAGGGCCACCCACATATTTCTAGACCAAAACGTAGTGACGTCACTGTGGGCAGCCCCAGTCAACACTGCTGGTGAAAGCTACCATCAGCGAGAGCACCCTCGGGTGGATACCCAAGAGTATGACCTGCTGCAAGAGATCCTGTCAGATTTAATAGTTCACTAGAGTCAGGCGTGGCACCGTAGGACTGGGGAACAACACATGTAGTACCCCTCCAAAAAAGCGGTCCCAAGGATGACCCAGGGAATTACAGACCAGTCAGTCTGACCTCCATTGTGGGCAACCTCATGGAGACCATACTAAAGGACAAGATGGTAGAATATCTAGAGGAGTATGGTCTCCAGGATGAGAGGCAGCATGGGTTCATGGGGGCGAGATCATGTCAAACAAATCTGATTGACTTCTTTGACTGTGTCACTAAGACAGTAGACAGGGGCCAAGCAGTAGACATCCTCCATCTTGATTTCAGTAAGGCCTTTGACTCTGTGCCCCACAGAAGGTTGATCAGGAAGTTGGTGGATCTTGGAGTTGGGGAAAAGATGGCCAGATGGGTGGAAAACTGGCTGAGGGACAGAACCCAGAGTGTGGTTGTGGGGGGAAGAGTTACCTGACACCAGAGAAGTAACCAGTGGGGTCCCGCAAGGCTCAGTGCTGGGGCCGGTGTTGTTCAATGTCTTCATCAGTGACATTTGAGATGGTATTAAGGGCCAAATGTGCGTATTTGCGGATGACACCAAGCTCTCTGGGAGACTGGACACAGCTGAAGGGATGCAGGACCTACAGAAAGATCTGGAAAAGCTGGAGATGTGGTCCAGGATCTGGCAGCTTGGCCTCAAAGCCAAGAAATGCAGAGTTATGCATATTGGAGCCAAGAATCCCAGGACAGAGTACTACCTGGGTGGAGTCCAAGTATCTGCATCAGAGGAGGAGAAGGACCTGGGAGTGATGATCACTAGTGACCTGAAGCACTCCACGCAGTGCAAGAAAGCAGCAGCAAAAGCAACCAAGATGCTGGGATGCATATCTAGGGGGATCAGTAGTAGGAGAGAGGAGGTTATTCTGCCCTTGTAGAGGTCACTGGTGAGGCCACATCTAGAGTATGGAGTTCAGTACTGGCGCCCGCACCTCAGAAAGGACATTAACCTGCTGAAGAAGGTCATGGGGAGGGCTACAAAGATGGTAGCTGGTCAGCAGGATAAGGCATATGAGGAGAGATTGAGGACACTGAACATGTACTCCCTGGAACAGGAGAGAGAGAGAGAGAAGGGGACATGATTGGGACCTTCAAGTACTTGAAAGGGATAAATAAGGTTGATAAGGAGAGTCTCTTTAAGCTGAGTGACAACCATAACATGAGGGGGCACAGTCTTAAGCTGGAGGGTGGGAGGTTTAGGAGGGAGGTCAGGAAGCACTTCTTCACAGAGAGGGTGGTGGACACTTGGAATGTGCTGCTGGAAGAGATCATCTCGTTGAAGACAGTGGGCAGCTTTAAGAGAGGCTGGGTTAGGCATAGGGGGAATGTAAGGATCATGGGTAGGGAGGATGGGAGCAATAGGAAGGGAGGGCAGGGACATTAGCTCAAGCTGTGGACCCTGCAATATGAGTAGACTTGATAGACCAAATGGCCTTCTTCTGCTGGCTTCTTCATATGTTCGTATGTATGTATTTCCTGGCAGGAAAGCAGTTGAAATGATCAGTAAAACCTCATGCCACTCGAGCTGTGGCCACATTGGTGGCTTTGCTAACTTGGATCCAACTGCAGAAATATGCAAGGCAGCAACCTGGATTAGTGTTCATATTTTCACTGAACATTACTCCGTGGATGCACAGTCTAGGAAACATGCAGATTTTGGGTGCAGTACTACAGATTTTACTCTTCCTGTGAGCTCTGTGTGTCTGCAATCACCCTAGTCTAGGTTTATTGCTACTGATCACTCAACCAAAGAGTGGGGCTCTACAGAGGAGATTGACGAAGATAGTAAAGTTACTTACAATGATGCTTGATCTTCTTGAGTACCTCCTCCATTGAGCCACTCTTACCCATCCTACCATCGCCTAAACTCACTGTTATCTCCTGTATATTGTGTGTTATCCTTTCTCTTCCCAACAGGTATATGGGCTGTGAAGATAAGTAGTTTTTTTTAATGCCTTCTTACAGGGTCATGTGGGCTATTGTGTGCCATTTTCGTGTTTGCTTTAATCGAAAAATTGCTTTCCTCCTTGATAAAAAGGGAACAGAGGCCAGCAGTTGGATCCAGTGATGCTTTATGTACTATGGGTGCATGCAGTGCACCCATAGTTTGGTGCCGACTCAAAAAGTTCTACTTCCCATGGGGTCCTAATGCCTTCAGTATAAGGCCAAAGATTTTTACTGTGTGGTGGAGATACTCAAAAAAGATAAAAAGTTATGGTACATATAGCTTCCTATCCTTTCAATTAGTCACGTTGTAAAATGGAGTTGGAGAAGCTAGCTCCAACCCTTTCATGACATGTTTGGGGCAACCAGGAAATGCTGTGCTGTGTGTAGAGGCATAGGGGACCCATTACAACTGATCCTGTAGCATTATTTTCAGTACATAATGGGAACACAAAGCACATGTACTGTGAATGTTAAACTGTTCTCACCACAGTACATGTTTTTTTCTCCAGATTATATACTAAAAATAAAGCTACATACCCAATTTTATTGGGCCCCTATGCTTTTATATAGAGCACAGCACTGTATAGGCCCCCAAGCACATAATGAAAGAGAGTGGTGGTAGCATATCTATATCCATATTACAGCACTTTGAACTGGGGGGGATAGGTTTTATGACATCAAATAAACTGTTTTAAATACGTCATTTAAAAAAACAATATGTGGGCCAGCCCGGTGGTGCTGAGGGTTGAGGCGCTGGATGCCACACCTTGCACCACGCCGGTGACCCGGGTTTAGGAACGAGCCTGGGCCATTGGGGTTGGTGGGGAGAGAGAGGGTTGAGCATCCGGAGGACAGCTCTCCTCTCCCAGGAAGGGAGGGTTGTGCTCCCACCGAATGACTGCCCCCAGGTGGTGGCCTGGGGAAGTGCGAGTCTGCAGGGCACACAGGTTTAGGTGCTGGGGATCTTCTGCTGACGTGGCGCACGCCCACGCACGCATTTCCTGTGTGGCCCCAGCAATAGAGATCGAGAGAGAAAATGGAGGAAAAATCTCTGGCTGCAGGATGAAACCCAGCTTCCGCAGGCTTCGCCCAGGTTGGGCAGAAAGGTAAGCCCTGGTAATTCCGGGATGTCGGGTCTGGGACGGTCAGTCGGAAGGGGCACCGGAGGATAAGGAGCATAAACATAATAAGTAAAAAAAAAAAATTGTAAGGGTTCCTTTACTTAGGCTAGTAGGCATACTGTTACTACATTATGCACCATGTGTCTACTATCTAGAGCTTTCAGTTTTATTACTTGGTTTGTTTCAATGTCATTGATTCATGGCACAAACATACCAAAAAAGGCCCTTTTCATTATGTTTGTGCCATGGATGTCTGACGGCACTTTGAAATAAACCAAATTATTAAAGCTTGAAACTACAGTGAGGGTACTGATTTTTGTAGTGCCTATTTGTATCTTATCTCCACACCTCATCCAGTGGAGCTGTTTTTGCTGCATGATTTTTCTACGTATCAGCATAAAGACCTAACTACTTAAAAAAGGATACTAGCTCTTTAAATTCTTCTTGACTGTGCAAGGTATGATGAGCAGAACTCATCAATAAGCTGACTTATTTGTGCTGTTCCTCTTCTGTATTTAAATAAGGGCATAAGCGTCTCTGCACTCATTTAAAATGTTTTTTAAATCAGATAATTTGATCGGACAAATGCTGGGTGTCTCTACACTCTTTCTTTTTCTTTGTTTTGCACCATGTTCCCCTTGGCCTCTGGCCCCCACTGCACCCCAGCCCCGACACCATAGTGTCAGTGGCTCAGTAGGTAGCACACTCGCCTCTGAGGCAGGGAGATCAGAGGGCTGTGCGTTCAGTTCCCACATCTGGCACTTGGGTTAATATCCCAGTATTGACACTGTAGTGCAGCTTGAGAGGGGTGCTACACTTCTGAGGTGCCGTCTTTCAGATGAGACGTTAAAACCGAGGTCCCATCTGCCTGGATTGGTGGTAGTTTAGGTGGATGTTAAAGATCTCATAGCACTTATCGAAAAGAGTAGGGGAAGTTCCCCGGTGTCCTGGCTAAATTTCCCTCATTCACTAAAAATAAATGCCACCAACAGCTTAATCTGGTTCAAGTTCAGTTGGCATTCACCTGTATCCCCCTTCCCTGGGTCGTGCCTGAAAATAGGCAGGATTTGTCTAGTGCACTTACTCGGTCAACAAAAACTAAATAAATAAAATTAAAAATAAAATAAAATGCTCACCTCACACACTCTTTTTTGGAGCAGCATAGTGTAGAGATGCACAGCCCGTCAGCACAGCGGTAGCTCTACTACCCATGACGCTGGTGACCTGCGTTCCGGAACAAGCACAGGTCATCAAGAGCCAGCCAAGGGGAGGAGGATCGAGCATCCCAGAGGACACACTCCTCCTCTGGGGAGGGAGGGCAGCCAGCAGCACTTCTATACTGCCACCTGGGTGACCACAGGAGGCAGTGCAATGGAGTGGTTCAGGGGAGGAGAGATGCAAGCTGGTGCCACACTATGCACGTTCACGTGTATGTGCATGCGCACCAGAGCTGCCTGCGCCTCGAGGGATGGGATGGGTGAAAAAGAGGAAACACGCAACCCCCCGCAGCATAACGGCTCACTGCATCCGCAGGGACCCCCACCATCGACCTGGACACTCTCTAATGGCTAGATATTCTGTACTAAGGGACCTGGCCTCATCTCGAAGGATCTGATGTGGTGGGAATCATGAGGGCAACACAGGAATAAGGTAAGTCGCAGGAGAAGGTGAGATGACGGGGCTGGGGTGCAGTGGGGACCAAAGGCCATGGGGAACATGGCGCAAAACAAAGAAAAAGAAAGAGTGTAGAGACACCCAGCATTTGTCCGATCAAATTATCTGATTTAAAAAACATTAACTGTAAAACGAAGAATTGAAAATAAACACCTCTCTTGAAAATATGGACCAGACCTCATGTGGTTTTAGGAGATTCACACAGACACAGGTAAATCATGTCACTTTCTAGTTGACCCAGTTCCAACACTATAAATAACTTATCTGCATTGTAGCCTTACTAGTGTGAAACCACAACTGGCAGAACGTGATTGATTCTTCGAGGTCAGTCCTGATGTCACAATGAGGTGAGGTCACAAGCCGATGAGGTAACAAGAAGAATCAAACTCTAAACAGTGTAGTAAGTCTGTATAAAAAAGCAATACTTAAAGCACAAAGTTCGCCACAGACATAGTAGTCATGCGTAGATATGCAAAATGTATTGTGGCACAATAAGTGCAAGAAACATGAACAGCCTCACAACCTTGTAGTGGCTAGGTGCCCCAGCATTTCAGTCGTACCATCTACATCGTCAGGGGACCCTTATTTTGCCATAGTAAATTTTGCATATTTAAGCTTGACGACTGCGTGGCAAATTTTTTATTTTAACTTTTACTCCTAGTGTATTGCGCACTACATCTGCTTTGAACATTTCTTGTTTGGGACTGCTGACCCCTGTAGTTGCACCTGTGTCCTGCACTGTTTGAGTGTGAGCTCCTCTCTCCTGGTGTGGATGTAAAAAGTAACCACTAGACTTTGAAAAATCAGTAGTACAGCATTTTTAGAGGCCGTTACTAATTGTTTAATAATGCAGTAATGTGGATACAGTATTTGGAAGTTTGCAGTAGTAACCCTTGTAGAAATGGAAGCCCCAGCAAGGCTCTAATTCTCTTTCGCCTTTTCTTATTGCTGATGCTGGAGGCCCCGCTCTACAGAACACTAACAAGAGTAATAAACAACAAAACAACGACGAAAGTGTTCAGTAAACTGCTGCCAAAATGTGCTGACTGTTCAGGGTGTTAGGTGCTATGCTTTCAACTTGCTTCTGAAAAAAAAAAAAACTTACAGTATAGGGAGCTCAGTAATAAGCTCTGCATTATGCTATACAGACTGATCTAGTGATTTTGTAAAGAACTGAGACATGGGACATCAATCAGGCATAAGGTTGCTGTCTACATACATCGTACAGCAATACAGTCCACAGAGGACATTTTCTGTTCCTGCAATTACAGAGTTCCTAATGAAGAAAATGATTTATTCCATGCGTCCAGGGTTGTGGACTGGGTGATGCTGAGCATAAAAACCCAGACCTTTTACCTTGGAAAACCCTGTTAAAAAGGAGTTTGGTAAATATTAAAAGCTGAGTCAAACACATCATGTCAGTTCTTGTGCTTTTAAAATGTCTTACGCTCTTGGGTTAAACATCCCTTTGAAACTGTTCATTGCTTGTGTATAGTTTCCCCCATACAGTATAGAGACAATTATTATTTGGGAAAGCATCACAGTTATTATGCTGACCCACAAAAACATTTTCATGAGATATCATTTTGCTCTTTTTTTTTCCTTCTTTTCACCACTGCATTTTCTGGGTATGTCTAATTATTATCAAAGTTGGTAACGGTATTGCTTGGTACAGTACGAGTTCTTGAGGCTATTAGCACCTTGGTCATGGTGACCTAATTATGTGTAAACTGTGGCTCCTGATTAGTTGTCCATTTTGAGCTGTGTTGCAAGAATCGCTTTTACACCTGTGATTGAAAATGGTTTAGCAAGTCCTTAGTATACTCAGTTAATTATTCTGGTTTTTAATGCTACTGTAACCTCAGCATTAATGAACTACAAGTACATACATTCTGTCCTGTGATTTGCATCTGTTTGGTTGTCAAGTTTTCAGTTCACTTTTGACCTATATCTTCAGATTGAGTTATCCAGCTATACCAAATATGGTATGTATATTCCGTGCTACTAATTCTTCATGTATACTATTGCTAAGATAGTATCCTAGAAACTAGGATACCAACAGATACCTCCCATTTGGCCAGATAGTTGCTGTGGTAATATAGCAGTGCTATCCAGCCATGGATCCTACCCTCAAGGATCCAGTGCATGGATCCTACAAACGTTGTGGATCCTAGCAACAACTGTGGATCCTGCGGATCCTAGCAACAGCTCGGATCCTATCTGACCTTGGATCCATCACTGTCTGACCTAGGATCCCTGGATCCTAACTAGGATCCATTGCTATCTGACCCCGGATCCTAACTGTCTGACCTAAGATTCCCTGGATCTGACCTAGGCTCCCTGGCTCCTAACTAGGATCCATCGCTATCTGACCCTGGATCCTACCTCTGTCTTTGGTAGGATTTCTGGTAGGATGCCAGCACTATCTGACAGATGGTGGTAGGATCCACAAAAGCACTGTCTGAGCAACACTAATTCATGAGGTCAGTACCTTAGACACTGTGACTCAAGTAAGTGATTTCTGGTTTAAGGCTGGTTGTTACATTTTCAACTCTATTCTGGTCTATATCTTGAGAGTAACATATCCATTTGCCACAAAATGTGGTATAAAAGTTCCTTGCACTAGTTCTTGTGGATGTCATCACTTTGGTCATGTTCACATAATGATGTATAGTATATGGTTAGGGCTTGTTGTGTGTGGAAATCCATGGCTCTCAAATACTTGTAAGACAATTCAAAGGTCACGGAAAGTTGTTGAAGTATCATTCTGACATCACAATGATATTACAACAGCCTTCCCCCTTGACCGCCATCTGATTGGAGGAAATGGCGCTCTGGACAAAAAACTCATGGTAAAATGTCGGAGCCGCTTAGCGAGCAGTTCATCGAGACAGCTTGGTCATGGACTGCCATAATCGACTCTGTTTCCAAACTGTTCTAATTTGTCAGTTCTGGTTTTTTTTTTAATCACTACCGCCATGAATCTTTGGAGGGTTGGTGTCACAGGGCGCTCCTGCCTCTCTTGAGGACCGACCTTTTCTTAAATCTGTTGTAACAGTTCTTCTATTTCTTAGTCTATTCTGTCCTTTACAATTTCTAGTCCATAAGGTTGGCTACCTATGGGCACCCACCTCCCCTTTCTTGACTATGCTATAGTGTCTTCTTTTAATTTTCCTTTTCCCTCTCAGGTCCACATACAGGGAGGTTATTGTGGTGACCTCTAAGCATATGTAAAACAGGCTGTGTCTGTTGTTGTTAGAGTTAGTATGTAATGTCACTATGTCATAAAATACCTTGATGTATATACCTTATTTTTATGAAACCTGTAAATGTTGAAAATACCATGGCACTAGGTGTTTTTGATAATGGTAAAAAAGTACTAGGTGACTAGTATAGAAATAAAGTTAGTTGTGCTGTTTAAAATGCATATAAATTGCTGTAAACTGAACAAGTCTGAAATCCCATGGTGATTTGCATATATCCCATGATGCTTTGAATTATGGAAGTATGTATGATGATGTATTTCTTTGAAACTTGATTTGTTGCCAATGCCCTTTGGGGTAACCCTTCCTTCAGTGATTCTGCATTGAGGTTCTTTGTCTATCGCTTTTTTTTTTCTTTTTGGGGCCCCACTACCCAAGAAAATGGGGCCTGCATAGGGGTGGAGGTTGCATCTCAACTGGTAAGTTAGATTTTTTACTCTGTTGCTTCTCTGTTTTATATTACCTTTGGAAATGTGGTGTTGATTATTGTATATATACTTTTCTATAATACTGCATGGAAATGTGCTTTTGATTACTGTACTTCCATGTTCCCCTTCCCCCAGGACGCTTCATGAGATGAGCAATTTTACATTTTCTACCTGTAACCCCCCCCCCCACCTTACCTGTTTCCTGTACGTGCACATGCTGTTACCTTTCCTTGTTATTTATCAGTTTGTACTGGGACTAGAACCCCATGCTTTTTTGACAATGTCTCCTCACTGATGGCTCAAGTGTCACCTAACGTTCTCATTGTCTGTGCCCTCTATTATCATCTGCACCCACTATATCCACAAATGTACACAATGCCAACTGTTATCAAAATGTGTATACATTAGTTTACCGCATAATTCTGCCTTGTGATTTCAATATCCCATTGTCTGTACTGTTTTATTGCACTTTGTAGTCTAACCTATTGTATGCTCAGATGTGGAACCTTTGTAAATGAGTCTCTGACTCAAAGGTATTTGTAATTTCGAGAAATAAATAAAACAAAAAGCATAAAAAGAAAACACAGTGCTGCCACAGAGGCCCAACATTTCACTCCCTGTGTTTGTGTGCTGGATATCTGTTACCTCGCATAGATCATGCCTTTTAAGGGCAGAATCTGCCCAATTACATTGTAGTGTAACTTTGTCAAGTTACAACAGTTGGGCCCAGTGCTAGTGTAAACAAAGTGCACTCTCTTCAGGATGACCAGAGGTGAGTCTCTTTTTTTATCCAGGATTTTTGGTCCCCCTGCCTCTCTCCATTATAGTCAGTGACCATAAAGTCCTAACACCACTCACTTGTCCACTTTGTTCATCCATAGCTTGCACCCAGTGGCAAAGTTTTCAGGATCCCCCCAGGACACTCATCTGGTTGGGCAAATAGCTTGTGGGTTGGGGTCCAAATGAACCATCTGTCATCCTGATGTAATTGGGTTATTTCTCGTCAATATGTTCAGCCCAATTCTGAAGTCATCCGTGTGCACTCTGGTGTAGTTTGATCCACAAACCTTCCCAGTGACACCTTGCGCTACTCATTGCAAGCCTCACACACTAGCATGCAGATGGCTTACCAAGGTGCCCTCTCATGAGGGAGCAGGCTTCTCCACCCATCATAAGGGACTGCTACAGCAGTGGGCTATGGCAACAACCCTCCCCAGAAGGGAACATGCTGTCAATTTTAGCACTACTCCCTGACCCGATCGGTTGTCTCTTATCTAGTGATGTTTCTTTCTCACTGTTTTAAATGTCTAAAGGTGGCACACCTGTCCTTCAGATGAGACATTAAACTGAAGTCCCTTCTGCCCATCTGTGGTCATTTTCCAGGTGGAAGTAAAAGATCCCATGGCACCTGTCAGAGATGAAAAGGTAAGTTTCCCCGGTGTTATGGCCAACATTCCCCTGTCTATAAAACAGGTCCGTGCAACCCACCCCCAGGGCAAATCTGGAAAGAAACTATAATAACTTAATGTGCCTTTCCTGGTCGAAAATTACAAACAAATAATATGCCATCCCAACTATTTTGTTGCAGTGGAGGAGGAAAAGAACCCAAGGGTCATAATAGACAAGGGGCTAAAGCATGAAAAGCAGTGCACAGCTACTATCCAGAAGGCAGGAAGACTTTTAGGGTTAATTTCCCAGGTCGTGGGCAAAAAAATTCTCGGTCTCAGGCCACCTTTCCCAGTTATCAACAAATAAATAATCAAAAGTGGGATGAACAGCAGTGCAGGAGAAGTAATCTTAACCACTTCACAAGGACGTGGTCAGGCCCCACCCAGAGTAATGTATGCAGTTCTGGAATTCCCAGTACAGAAGGATATTCATTGAGTTGAAAGGGTGAAGCAAGAGCCACCAAAAAGATTAGGGGAATGGGGGACAGAAGTTATGAGGGGAGTCTGCAGGCCCCCAATATGTTCATTGTAAAGTTATGGGGCTCTAACCCACAGAATTCGCTTCAGTCAAATGAGTGTGAAAATAGCACCCACTTACATGCAGTTAAAAATATGCATGAAATCCAGGTAGAGGTAAGAGGTAGTCATCCCAGCACTTCATCGTGCTATGGGTCTTTGTCACCCCCTTGGTGATCTCAGTGGTCCTCAGCTTTGCACTGCTTTCTTCGGGCATATTCCCAGAGGTGGCACCAGTTCTGCTTTCTGGCATCTCCATTCATTTTATTCGCACCTCAGCATGTTTACCCTGAAGAAAAGGAGGCTGAGGAGAGACACAATCTCAGTCTTCCACATACTCAAGGGCACTGACAAGGTCAACCAGAGTGAGATGTTTGATATTGTGTACACCAGCAGGACGCGAGGACATCCCTGAAGCTTTGTATTAGCTCATTACCCCAGTTGGGGCCCACCCTTTTATTTACTTTTTCTCATTTGATGAAAATGTAATTTTAAAGGTTAACATAATATATGCTTGAAAGATTTTTATTTTATATCCCAAAGTGTTTGTTAGCCAGCTTAATGTCCTAATGGTGAGGGTCTCTGCTTACCATGTGGGGGAACCAAGTTCATATCCTGAACCCGGGATCCCAATTAGGTTCCCAGTGACACCAGAAGGGATTGCATCATCTGCCCCTCCGTGGCTGCCTTCTGATAGCTCAGCATGAGGAAGTCACATCTGCAGAGGCGCAAGACGCTCCATCTCTAGGCTGGAATCATGTACTGACATTATGGGAGGCGGAGGCTCACCCCTGCCACCAGAAACTCCAGATCTGTTCTCCATGCAGTCTCTTGGATAGGGGTAAGCCACAGGAGGACCTTTGCCTAATAGAAAGAGTGCAAGGGATAATACAAGGGAAAAGACCAGAAGAATAAATGAATAAAAATAAAACTGTTAAAGAAAATATTTCATGCTTTACAGAAACGTTCTGTAGTTAAAAGCGTCTAAGTTTAATATACTGTAGATTGTATACACGTTGCAATAATCATCTTTCTGTAATGCCAGCATGTTAATTCACAACATATGTATCCAAACTACTGAAATATAAAAATGCTGGTGCTTAGATCAGATGGGAAAAAAGGCACTAAAAATGTAAAATTTTTGGAAACTCTTTTCTTGCCAAGTGGCATGAACTGAAAAGAAAAAATAGAGAGCTCAATGAGCATGTTTTAGAAAGTCTGATTCATTTCTAGCTGTTTAGGTAATTCTGTTTTTTGTAGGACAGTTTGTTCAGACCACATTTCATGCCGTTTGGGTGAGAGGACTGCAGAGATGAGTTGTTCTGTCAACCCAACCAGCACGAGATGACATTATTTACTAAGAGATATTGTCAGCTATACCTATAAATATGTTAATGAAGCATTACAACATTCTTCATACTAGAAAGATACTTCACTACGGTAAGGAATGTTTAAAACAAGTTTTTATCTTTTAGTCTTTTCGGATTGTGTTTTCTTCCCTCAAGTTGTAGTGCAGAAAGGTATAATCTTGTAATACTAACGAATCAGATGCTCTGAAAGTGCAGTATGCTGGCAGCCGTGACATCTCAGTGGAGGTTTTTTGGTTTTAAAACATCTTTAATTGGCATTTTTATTTATTTATTTTCTGGGGCTGGTGAACTGGTGAGAGACACTAATGTGCAAGAGTGAGGCGAGCGACATGGGGCAGGCTGAGGGATAACAGCGGGAACAGGAATCAGTTGATTCAGTGTGTGCATGGTACCATCTGTACGGATGACAAGGGGTACTCTGTGTAACCTGATCAGTTAGAAATCTTGTAGTGCTTTACAATATGGGATACGGCAGTCCTGAGTCCAGGTTATCACACAGCAGAGGCAGTGGTGAGCACCCACCTCTGATTCCTCCTTCTTCATGGAATGTGGGTGATTTTTTCCCACTACATGATGGTCCCCTGGTGGTCTACTGGGACAGAGTCATGTAGGCAGAAATGCATAACTTCAGGTGGGGAGTTGGAATTCTGCCACCATCGTGACACAGGATGCTGACGTGTGCTGTGATGGCACCATATATCCAGTGCTTTGTCAGTAAGATCTTCTAAGAATCATCTTCACCATTGAGTCCCACTTATGGGTCTGTGCTGGAGCCACTCGGACCCTATGGCAGCCAAGCTGTTGCCAGGGGACTGGCCACAGCTGCAGGGCATGACACCTGTGCAACCCACATGTGGTGCCATGCGCCAGCCAACAGCTGTTGCTGGCTCCCCACTAACCTTAGTTATATTCTTCCCGCTGTCAAGTGCACACCCTGGGAGTGTAGCATCTCATTTTGACTCTTTGACATTATTTCTTTCTGCGTCTCCGCTATTGTAACTTCTTTGCAATGTCACTTGTGTTATTTTTCTTCAAAGCCAAAATTTAAAAAAAAGGGGCAAAGTTGTCGAAGAAAGTCCATCACCGGCCTATTATGTGTCATTGCTCTCTTTGGGAAACCGGATGCGGACCTGTGTCAGACCTGCCCAGCCGGCCTTGGACCGAAGCATGTCATGGATGTGTGCGACACCTGCTTCTTCATGGAACACTATACCTAAAAGAAACGCATGATGAAGTGGGGTCACCCAGTCCCCACCTTGAGAGACAGGTATCACATGCATGCATCCAAGCTTAGGTCATTAGTCCTTTCCTTTGGTCTTTTTTCCCCGGGACCTCTGGTTCCATAAAAGTATGGAGTTCTCCTCGACCTCGCCGCATTGAGGTGTTGGAGAGTCCATTGGTTGGGTCTGGTGGGCAGTCAACTGCAAACTGTACATGGTCTGCTTGCCCTAAGCAGCAGATATCCCTGGTGGAGAGGCTGTAGCAGTACTCGTGGCCTGCACCAGTGGACACCTCATTCATGATGTCACTGTTCATGGTGACAATATGCCAGTCACCACTGGGAATGCCGCCAAGCCCCCTTCTGACACAGTTCATGGTGTCAGGCACCAGGGCTGTATTCACCACAGTTACCAGTTCAGAGGTTGTCACTGTCAATGGTGTTGCTAATGACACTCAGGATGGTGATCGCACTGGACACAGTGACAGAGGCCGTGATTGCCATTGTGTCAGTCCTGGGCCTGGCTGTGGGCAAGGCACTGGTAACAATGTCTTTCCTGACTCTGGTATTGTTCATGACAGTGAGAAGGGTGATAGTTGTGGGAGGGACATCAAAGTCAGCACCGAGGGTGGGGACAGCTATGGTGATGGTGACAGCCCTGTCTTTGAGGCTGTCATTGATCCTGAGCCCTGTTCTAGAGGCAGCACCAACTTGAGGGTGGATGGCAACTCAGAAGTGCTGTTTTCTCCAGAGCAGCTGGAAGTCACCACCACCAGTGAGGATTGGGGTGCACTGTGAGACCTGTAAAGCTCTGTCCTTCTCACCCGAGAGTTTTCCACCAGAAGCACTGATTAGTTCACTCCTCTGATGTACAGGGACACCCTTTATGTGAATCTGGTAGGCCCTCATCTTGGCAAAGTCCCATACACAGTTCAGCTGCCCAGGATGAGGCCCTCAAGACCAGGAATCTCAACCCCCCCAGCAGAGCCTTGCCATTTTCTACAGAGGTTGCCCTTGTTCATAGGGATCTGCACTAGGATTTCATTGATACCTTAAACAGTTAGCATTGGGAGTGTGACAGGGCACTGTACTGACCCTTCTCCCTGACACCAACGGTCCCCAGAGTCGGTGGCTCATCTCCATCGATGTTCTTCTCAGAGAAAGTGAATAATCTAGTCACCTACCTTCAGTTGATGAGTACACCATATACCAGCGATTCTTAGTGGAGATGCTGCAGCTTCTCTACTTAATTGCGTTCATAAATCGGGATACGGCAACCCTGCTGTTAGGACTCCATGGAGTTCCTAATTAGGATACTGTTATTGTTTGCTTCCATGACCTAGACCCTTTAAGGAAATGTCCCTTCTCCAATTCAGCCATCCCCAGGGAACTCATAATGTGGCATCACGCACTCACAGCATTTGCAGGTGAGGTACTTCACCCCTTCTCATGGCTGGAAGTATTGCAGAGCCCGTGGGACCATGGCGCCTTACGCATGATTGACCGCCAGAGGCAGATTTTGCTTTGTCAGATGCCTTTAGGAGAAAGGCTTTTTCCTCTGCACATGCCCTAATATGCATTTCTGCACACCAGACACATATGGTGACCTATAACCACAGCCTATGGTTGCAGCTAAGCACACTCTTAACTGCACTGCCGCTGAGCTAGTATGTCAGGCAGGACACTGACCTTTCTGCTTGGAGCCTGGTGGTAGCTCAACACCTGTTGAGAGCATATCACAATGCCAGTGAGGTGGCCTCCAGGTTAGCAGAAACTGCAGTCTGTATCAGGCGGACCGGATGGCTTTTCCTCTCCCAGCTGGCACCTTTGGCCTGACGTAAGTTGCTTAAGTCACATTTCAGAGGGGAGAATTTCTTCTCCCCTAGGGTTAGGCAAGAACGGTCAGTGAACTCCCCTGCTCCTGTGCCACAGGAGCCCCTCCTTGCCCTGGCCAGTCTCAGGTCGACCTGTGTGGAACCCCTGACCTACGGTGTTCTCCCCAACACAGAGGGTTGAGGGTATCTGTTTCCCTCAGAGTGAGCCAGCTCGTCCCTCAAAGGAAGGGAAGACTTGGCACTTGGACCCATAAGTTGGTATCAGTGGTGAAAACTGATTGGAAGATATGAAAGTTGTACTTACCATACTTACTGTGACTGTAGATCTTCCAGAATATCTTCACCATTGATTACTACACCTACCCACCATCCACTGCTCTAGCAGAGCCAGAGCCTCAGGGTAGCTCACCCTGACAGTGCTGGTTGGCACCACTTAGTGCCATGACATCTTCCCATTTGGACTCCATATGGAGTAGCTTTAAAAAATGGAGGAGTTGGAACATATTTCTGGGTCCCCACTCCCACCAACAACAAAAAAAAAAAAATAAGAAAAGGCAGCTCCATTCCTCCCTTTTCTCTCTTGTTCTCTTGAGGTATATCCCTACTAGTTGCCAGATGCAGTCTGTGGCTCTGGGCACTATCTATTCTAAGTTCAAATTGGGAATTGCACTGTCTGTGGAAGGGCGCTGTGAACTGGACTGGATCAATTACACAAGCTGTTACACAGGGTACATCCTGTTGTTGCAGGAAGCGGGTAATTTTCTCTGATTTTTTTTTCTTTTGACTGTGTTAGACTATCTTTTTGGTTCATATGCCCATTTTTCTTCCTTTATGCCAGCTGGGCTGTTGGCTCACTGCCTTTAGGGGTGCCTGGGGGATAAAAACATGTTTTACTTTTTTGGGGCTGTTCATCTCTACAACTCCACGTGCATCTGAGATTCCCTTTCTTTTCTGTGATGAGAAAACATAGCATATTTTAACTGACAATCCAGTCAGTCCTTTCTCTGGTTCATGGGGTTTGTTTTTTTGCAGGAGTCTACGTTATTCATTTATATTCTGGCATGTTACGCCGTCTCGATTATAAGGGGTCCCAGTTCTGGGCATTCTCCTCTTGCCTTTTCTGCCAGATCCACATGCTTCAGGGCTGCTGCCTTTAAGATCACTAGCTACCTTCTGTCTGTCTGGCTAGTGGTGTAAGGCTCTGGTTCTATACTCAACTACCCCCTTGTGCCACCTAGTGTGCCCTGTTTCTGTGTATAAAGGTTGGTAGTCAGGTTTTGCTGTTTGTATTTCAATATCCTTTCCCTACCCCTCTGAGCTAGGAAAATCCTTAGCTCTTTCTTATTTTCTCTCCACTTTTGTTTCTCTCCTGCTGAACACAACTGTGGTTAGTGAGAGAGACGGCAACTGTTATTGGTTGGGGTATGGCACCACGTTGGGGGTCCGCAGGCACCATGCCCAATAGCCAGGCCAGACCCTGGCAAAAGCTTTGCTACCACAGGCTCCTAGTATCTCCAGCCCAGACGCATAAGTGGTAATCAATGGTGAAGATATTCTGGAAGATAAACAGTTACAGTAAGTACGTAACTTTCATTTTCAGTTAACGCGGTGAGTGGGCCTGGTCCCAGCCTGGGTTTAACTGGCCACAGCTGATCTCTGGTCTTGGCTGATGCGTTGTTGGGAGAGGGGTGAAAAATAGATGGTAACAACAGTAGTGTTCAGGTGGATGATGTCACTACGTTATGCCACACCCCACTTCAGGTTGGAAACGATCCAGCTGACCCCATTCGGAGGGGTATGGCTGGGACACTGTACAAGGGTACAGGCAGTGGGTATCTAGATGTCAGAAGTGACCATTCACCGGCCCAGTGGCATGGAGGGCTGAAGCATCCATGCTTTACCTCCTGCCATGCTGGCGACCCGTGTTCACGGTGCAAGCGGGTTGCTGGGGGTCAGCCGAGGAGGAAAAGGATTGAGCATCCCCAGGACAGCTCTCCTCCTTCGGGGGGGGACAGTAGTCCATGTTAGCCTGGCCCCTAGCAGAGGCTAGGGGCTGGCACACTGATGCTGCAAGAAGAAAGAGCAGAAGTGGGGCAGACGCTTGGCATGCCAAGCACGGGAGCATGCACGGCACCACCATTGGCATCCCAGCACGCCCCTCTCTGCGGGGAGAAAGTAGAAAACTGCTGGCAGTTGGATGACAACAGGCACCCACAGGCCCCACCCCTGGCCAGTTGGACTCAGCAGAACCAGATCCTGTGTGCAGCGGGGGTGAGCACTCCTCCCAACCCCACCAGGGGGAACATAACCTAGGAGCAGAAGCTGAGTGCCGGTGGACGTCGGGGTGCCCACTTGAACATGGGCTGCTGGCATGGGGAGAAACAAATGAACTAAAAAAAAAATAAATGACCACTCCAGTGGGCACGGAATGCAGGGATTGTATACAGACTGAAAGAGAGATGGACCACTCAATCAGTAGAGGAAAATAAAAGCTAAATAGATCACTGCCACACATATCCTTTTCCCGGCATTCCATTTCTGTTATTTAGGAGAACAGGGCATAGTCAGGGAACATCAGTTGGGGATGTACCCGCCCTGATCGGCTCTAGCGTGGGATACCTGCTGCTGCCAAATGTCAGTAGATTAGCGAACACACTGGGTGAGGAAGAACAAGCCCCATGGAAGTACTGTCGTATTTATTGTGCACACCTAAAATTTCCTCCCTGGATAATGGGGAAGCTTTCAAACAAAGCATTTCAGTAGATTTTATAGAAGTCCAACCTCCATTAAAGTCTGGCAAGGAAAAAAATAAAATTCTTCATACCAGCAGTGCTTCTATGGAGGCAGTATGCACACGCCCCTGAGGAAGGAGAGTTGCTGCTCAATATGTTTTTCCCCCTGTGGGCCAATGGGATCATTGATGTTGTGGGTGACCCAGCAATGCTGGTGTCTCCCCAACTGGCTCTCACGAGCATGACAGCAGATGTGCTTATCTTAGGGAGGAGGGTGGGCATTATAATTAGGCAGAAAAGCCGTATCATGGCCCTGCCCCATGTCACTTTCCCCACCCAGCCTTTGCCTCCCCTCAAGGGTGCCAACTCCTAGCATGTGTCCTCCAGTTTGTCCACCATCCAGCCTGGGGCCCCCACAAAGGAGGCAAGCTCTGGGAATTTGTCAGTGTCTGAGGGGTTGGCTAGAAAGGTTGTAGAACAAGCAGTGGTCTGACAGCATAATGCAAGGGCAGGAGGAACCAAAACAAGTTGACAGGTTCAAGTGGTGCAAAGTAGGAATATAAGAGTAGATAAAAAATGAAAATTAAACCTGTAATGACAGCAATGCCGTGCCCCCCCCCCCCAACACAGTATTGCTTTAACTTACCCTACATTGCTCTTCCAGACATTTTTTACTACTGAAAATGTGTACTGTTGTTATATTCTGGAGTGAAATTAGATCCATGCAGCTTTTTCCGTTCCTCTTGGGCATCAAATTAAAATCCCTTTTTAACGGAATACTACCAATGGCGGGGCGGGGGATTTGTGTCAGTCATTTCTCAAATACAGATGGATCTCATTTATCTCCTGAAGTGTGGCACAATCACTTTTATTGAAATCAGCAACCTACTGTCATTAGTTTGTGTTCTTTCAAGGACATTTTTTTGGAATATAATGCTCAAAGCCCTGTGTTCTTGTAACATAAACAATTATTATTGCTATCTTTCGAGGTGCTCCCATTCTGATGCTATAACAAGAACTCTTTGCTCCCTAACATGACCAGCTGTGGAAAGAGCAGATCCCAAAAGGGAACCTAATGAGAGACTGCCCAGATTCTCAGTGGCCTTTGAGGCCTGTGATAGACTTGGAGCCAGTGTATACACCACGCCTGCTGGGGGCTAAGCATTACAGTACATACCCTCCCCAGCTGAAGTGCAGTTAGAAAACTAAAATGTCTCCACCAGTTTGTACGCTGTAACTCTGGTTGTCACCCCCCCCCACCCACACACACACACACATACGTAGTTATGTATCCACAGTTAAGTACCCATATGCTGTGTTATGGGAGGAGAATATAGCAGCGCTCAGTTTTAATGTATTTTTATTGTATTTACTTAAATGAGCAAGAAAAAATCACAAGGCAGGGAAAAAATATTTCCCTCAAAAATAAATACAGCGGCTATGTTGTATACAATCCTATACCCATGTTGCCCAAAACATATTGCTAAAGCATTTTACTTGTTATGATGCAAGCACCTTCATAATGTCTGCTCGTTACTGCCAGTTGAGGTGCATGACATCCTAGAGCTCTGCCTTTGGTCCTTCTCTTCTTTCTCTGTTCAGAGTTCTGCTGCAACACGCTGCCAGCGGGTAAGGTTGGTAAATGCTGGTGCCAGTAGCGGAGTGTGAAAGGGGAGTAAACAAGAGCGAGCCTCTTCAAAGTTGCATAATTCCACCTTGCTTATCTCCAATTCCCCTTGCTTTACTCTAGTCCCTTTTAACCCCTCCCTCCCCACACCCATCCCCCTACCCTTTGCTTCCCCACCCAACTTAGTTTTCACTCCCACCACCCACTCCTAGCCTAGGTTTTTCATATTTTCAATCATGGACTCGACTGCAACCAACCACAAAATACTTGCACTTTTCCCACCTCTAGCACTTAGGTTACTGACCCCTCTGTACCCCTTCCCTCCTCTTTCCTGCTCTCCATATGTTACATACGTAAATATTCAGGCCGCTCTATGTGTTTCTCTCTATTTACTTTATTGTAGTCGATTGCCTCCTATTTTTCAGTTTATGATAATTGCTGTAATTGTTAGTCTTTGACACTGTTCTATCTAAACCACTTGTTTGGGTTGTTTCCCCCTGTATAGATCTTGTTTCAGTTAGACTCTGTTTTGTATCGTCATACCTTCTTGGTATCTCTTACACTGGACGTTTGTGAAAATGGGCATTTTTACTCACATACCATCCAATATACAAATAAAGATCAATTGATTGATTGATTGATTGAGTTGGGTACTGTCAACCAGACCAGTGCAAGAACAGGGTTCTTAGATTAAAAGTAGAATTCTATGGAAACATTGGGTTAAATTCTAATTAATTTGATGGTTTCTCCTCCAGAAATACCCAGTAAAGAAAAGGCATTTGAACTGAGTGCTTCACTTGGCAGACCTGCCTGTCTTTTGTCTCCCTGATGATGGAGACTGACCTTTGGAAAATGTGTATGCTGGGAAAAGTAATGAAATGAGACATATGACTTGTTGATAGAAATAGTAGGGTTCTAAGCTTAATTTTGCAGGTGGTGGTGGCCACTGGCTTAACAGCTGAACTTCAGCTGCCCTCTGTCCCATAAGGCCTGTCTCCTCTTGCACTGCTGTTCCTTTCTGGCCAAATACTGGTTTGCCCATGCCCCGCCCCCCAAATATTTCTTCTCTCCTTACACCATCTATCCTATCCTGCTACCTTTGCTCATCAAATGCTCACTCCTTTCATATCCCTTGAATCAACTCTGCTATTGGTCGGTTTGTCTTTATCCTCTTTCCCAAATTGGGGATTATCCTTCCTCCCCAACTCCCATCCCCACTCACTCTTTCAAACCACTCCTGCTAGCCCACTTCTCTAATCCTTGTACATGCAGCTAACCATTTCTTGCCAGTCCCCTCATCCCCCGCTCCGTTATGGCCTCTCCTGACATCCACAAGCACCTCAGCAGCCACTGAACTGTATTTTTTACAACTCTGTAAATATTTTATAAATTGCTATAACTGTAATTTGTAAATCTGTAATAATTACTGGTTAGGGCTGATTGCAACCTGGAAGCACTACCTAAACTTATCCATAACACACTCTTCACTGTACAAGCATGTGTGATGGAGAAATGCTTCGCTCTCAGGCACAGCACCACATGGTTTAAAGGGAAGGTCCTCTCAGCTTTTTATTATGTTTACTTGTGTAGTTTGTAGACATGAACAATGATTGCCTCTATTGCACTCTGTAATTTCATCAGGATTTAAATGTAAATGAAGATTCTTAAGTCTGATGTAAAAACTCGGTTGACTCCATTGCAAAGGCCATGACCCGACTCATGTAAGGTATCCTGAAATATTATGATGTTTTAGTGCTTAAGCCTGCAGTAGTTACACTGTATTAGTCAGTTTTGTTGCTGTAGTCCCTATGTTCTTGTCTTATGCTGGCCATGAAACTTTTCAAGGCATAGTAAGTACCCTGCTGTTTTCTGTGGCTTAAAGTGTACCTGAATTAGAAAAATGCTTTACAGGAACTTCTCAAGACATGTAACATCACTGAATGAGAGTATAACTTCTGCTGTACCTACACAAGGTAGCAGAAGTTATACTCTCATCACTGAATGAAAGTATAACTTCTGCTGGCTTGTGTAGGTACACATCATCAACTCCCATGATGCCTTGCATGAGTTGGGTCATAATCATTACAATGGAAACGGGTTTTCACACCAGGGCAAAACAGAGTAAAACAACCTCATTTATATTTAAATAATGAAATTAGGGTAGCGTAAGAGAGGGGAATTATTGTTCATGCCTGAAAACTACACAGGTATACAGAAAATAGGTTGAGGGGACTTGCCCTTTAACACCTTGCCCAGGATGCAGCAGTACTTTTGTTTCTGATGCACTCTGCTAGTGCCTACCACTTGCTAAACAACCTAACTGTTCTGTGAAACAGTAAGTATAAAAAATAAAAACTATGGACAGTAGCAGATCTTGTCTTTAGGCGGTAACGTCCCATTTGTTTGTACTAATTTTACAATATACGAAGGATAGCCTAACATCTAGTTTTCACTGGTGTTCTGTATCTGCCTAGTTTTCTGACTGAGAGAGACTTACGCAAATGAAGGGGAAGTGACTTGACATAGGTCCCACAATCAGATTATGGTTGTGTTGGGATTCAAACCTGCAGTGTTGTGGTTCATAGTCCTGTGTTCCAGTCACTTAACTGCACAAACATTCCAATAATGGACAGTTGACCATAATGGCTATTTTTTGTTAATAGTTAAGATAGCACCATATAGCATCAGAATCATCAATTACATAACACATCCCAAAATGGCCGCACAAGATAGAATTAGTTAATCATGGTGCTACCGGTAAGAATGGGTTAACTTGTGCATCCACATTGTTTTCAACTCAATGAAACGTTAGCCTCCACATTCAGTGAACTTCGGCTTCATCCATTTATCGATGGTTAACATTGGGATACCAGAGCTCCCTGTTTGTTCTGCAGTAAGTTGCTCACTTGCAGGACCCCAGTCAGATTTTCAGGTTATAAGGCAGACCTAGGCACTAAGTAGGCAGCTGTGACAGAACTGCAGGTTCCCAGTACAAAAAAAATTCAGATGCTTCTTTTCCGCTAGGCTATACTGCAATGGTAAATAAAATATTTAAAAAAAAAATTCCTGCTTAACTACATTTTGTTTGTTTTTCATGTTCCATTAGTTAGATTCAGTGGTTGGTCTGTTTTTGTTACGTTTCCCAAGGGTAGATTTGTCTGCTGTGTAATTCAGAACAGTTTTTTGCCTGTTTGCTCTGATTGGACTTGGTCAGCTAAGCCAGAGTTGGCTTGTCCAAGACATGAGGATAGGCGACAGCTCAAACTACCACGTGGCCAATGTCAAAACACTTTTCTCTATTAGAACAGAGCAAGCATTACATCTTATCTGAAGCAGTGACTGAGTATACAGCGTTACCCACAATGAATAGTAACAGTCTCGACTTCAGTCTGTATTTTTTCAATAATACTCCTGCATGATTGCATTATCTCTATAAAACAAGCTGACCGCACACAAAAATAAAATCTGTTCAGCTGGGCTTACATGTTATATGTGTCAGGGGAATTAATTTCAGACTCTTGGCAATTCTCTTGACAGATTTAGAAACCCATTTTCCTGACATTCACCTGGCAATAGTTGAAGGGGCATTGCTGAAGGTCAGGAAATATTGATTCTCCTAATACATGCACAGGTAAACCCTGCCTTTGTTCTCACAGTGTAGGCGAAAGCTCCATTTCCTGCAGTTTGCAGGCAGAGATGAAAAATGAATTATATGAGCCTGAACCCAGATTTATGATACTACAGAAATCTGAAAGATACAGTAGGTCTGTGTTTCTGGCTAGAGTGACACTACTAAGGACGTTCCCTGGTGTTTCAGCAACCCCATGTCAGTTTCATAATGTTTTGCGCAGTATATGATTGTCATCTAAACATGTATATTCCACAGCAAAAAACATGGGTTGCCATGCTTGTTTTTAAGTTACATGGTGATAGTTAATCCCTCTTTATGGAATAAAATCTGTAAGGTGTCAGATTGTTTTATGTAGTTATAAAATCAGTGTTGTAGGTGTCAACATGAGTGTGAAAGAAAACATGAAACAAGGACACATCATTTGTCAACATGTTTTCTCCATTTTTTCCTCAAATGCAACACTAAGGAGTCACTTACCAATACTATGACACCCACCTTGAAGTAACATTCCCAAAAATGGGAGAAATATTTGCAACCCATGCTCCGGCCAAGAGCAGCGTCTGGAAACTGGGACCCCTCTAACTTGTACACAGACACAGCAACAGGCCACAAGTTGGCTAAAAAACAATAGGCATCACCCCTAGGCCTGGGGCGAATACCTGGCTCGGCAGTCTAATGGGGTCGGGTGTTTAGGGTACAAAATAATATTTATATTTACTCCAGGTTCTGGGAGAGAGAGGTGCTAGGACTATGCTAGGTCTAAACAATTCACACTCAGGAAGCACAGATGTAGTGTCCACTACTGAAAATGGGATTGTACACTATGGCTTTATTCACACAAGCTGGAAAAATGCAGAATGAGGTGGTCCCTCAGGTTTGGTACTGTACACATAGGAGCAAACACTTTTCTTTCTAGGACAACTACTGTTTGGGCATTTTTGAACATGTTTTTCCTCACACACACACAATCGAACTGTCCATCCCTCTGTACTAGGAATCTCTGGACTTTTACTTTCCAAAATGTGTATATAATGTGAGAGTTGCCACACACTTTAAAAACACATTTCAAAATCCTCCTGGCGCGATGCCCTTCGTTAACTTGCCCAGTTTAACCTGGTGCCCATACGTGAACCAGTTAGCCCTGACTGAGGAATCAAACTGGGGTTATGCCCAATCCTACCTCATGCCCAGTCTCTGCCATTCCTTCTGGGTTACACCACATGGAGCCTTCAGTACACCTGGATTGAAATGGAATCCCAGACTTTAACTTCAAATATTTAGCACATTGTTGTGGTGAAATAGGGACACTGACAGGTGCATTCTAACCTTATCGCTGGGCAAATACACCTCAGACCAACCTCCAAGAACAGTCCCATGAACCTGTACCTAATGGCTTTGTTTGTCCCCTTTGATACAGACATGGAAACATGAAGAAAGAAAGCATCTCTTTCCTTCACATGTAGCTTGTTATAGCTTCAAAACAGGCATCCTTTCTCTCTGGGCAGCTGACACTCTTCTGGGGATTGCACCTTGGATCCACAGAAACACAGTCCAAACCACATTTTCTGTAGAAATGACCCACTGCAGTCCTGCAGACAAACGGTCTCCACCACTTCTTCTGGTTCTGCTGGATCTTGCACACCAGAGTGAGAAACTGCCGGGGCCCCTTCACCCAATCTCACAGAAGACTGGCAGGCACCCCCACACTCGGAGCACTGCTGCTGCTCAGAGCTCCACCTTACACTACTGCTGACTACAGACTGACTGACTCCTGTCTGAACATTCTAAACCTTCTCCAAAGCAGCTGATTCCAAAGTGACTTATGCTGCTGCAAGAATTCTAAATGACATAATCCATTCTCTGCTCAGCCTAGCTGAGTAAACAGTGATATCATGTTGTAAGGAGCTTTTAACAACTCCCTACAGACTGCCCAGGAACCTTCTTGTCTAACACTGATGGGATTCTAGTAACCCCAGTGGACTGAGTGGTTACATATTTGTATGACTACTTGGGAGAGCAGTCGGGAGTGGCAGAGGGGAGAGCAGTCGGGAGTGGCAGAGGGGCACTGGGGATCTGGCGGCTTTCTTTCATCCAGCAAGACGTGATGGGTGGAAGGATGCCACTTCAGGTTTGGGGAACTGTGTTCTGGGGAACACTTGGGGGGGGGGGTTGTGTAAGCTAAAAAAAGTTGATTGTGGAGCTGTACGCAGGAGGGGAGGGGCTCTGTTTAATTTTGTGACTTTTTTGGAAAAAGTGATATTTTGAATCTGTCCTTACTTTACCAGGAGACTCAGGGCTGCTGCATCGAGTAACAGGGTTGTTTGATCCACCCCGCCCAGGCCCCAACCTCTATTAAATGGTCTTGGTGGGAGGGGTCAGCTTTAAGGAGCAGCACTGAGTCAAAAGCTGAGCTGTTGGTGAGGCACTGAGACAAGAATGGGTGAGCAGTAGGGGATGTCAAATTACTACTGCTGAGAGAAGAAAAGTTGTTAGGTCTATGGTATTAGTGGGAAGCAGTGCAGGGGGTTGCTGAAGACACATTTAAAAGGAAGGTCTGTCCACTGGGGGTCTTCAGAGGCTATAGTGATGCTGGAGTAGGTAAATGGAGGATGCTAGGGTAGGACACACTAGGGGATGGAGGGATACTAGCCGGGGAGGACAGAGATTGCATAGGGGAGGGGTGAAGGGGCAGCAGGGTGCTAGAGGGGTCAGTGGGGGAGAATAGTTGGCTGCAGTGGTTGTGGGGTGGCAGTCTGGATGAATGTATTATGGAAGCTAGGAGAGTGTCCAATCTGTCACAGGCTGAGGAGTGTTGAGGAAGAAGTGCAGTGGCTTGATGAAATTGGGGAAGGTTGGGGGGAAGAAGGCAGCTGGGGTAGAGACATCAGGAGGGTGCCACGTGGATGGAACAATGGTTGGGGGGTGGGATGGGAGCAGGAGGCCTACAAATAGGTGGACTAGCACAGGAATAGGGGAGCAAGGGCAGGTGGAAGGAGCCCACACCAAGCACAGTGGAGGGGTGGTATTAGGTTTGCAGTGCTGGTGACACTGGGGAGGAGGAGGGGGGGGTGAGGGATTCCAGGAGGGAGTCCGTAGGAGGAAGCAGGGGGTTCGCACGTGGAAAAGGATCAGACCAAGGACTGTGGTAAGGGTATGGGAGAGGGGGGGTACAACTGGAGGGATGGATGAAGGGAGCAGGGGAGAGGAGCAGTGTGAGTGAGGAGAAAGGGAGGACATAGCAGAGGGAGAGGAGGAGACCAAGGTGGAGGGGGGAGGATGGGGAGGAGAGTGAGGGAATAAAGACTGGCAGCGGGGATAAGACAAGGGTGGAGGGGGGATCTAGATCCATTGGAGGGAAAGGCAAGGAAACAGCAGGGGCAGACTCTAGAAGATGATACCAAGGTAAAAGTGGAGGGAAAGAGATGAGGAGTGGAGAGGAGGGGTATTAGTGCTGGGGGACTCCACACTTAAAGGGATAAGATGGGGCAGCAAGGGGGAATGGCACAGTCACATCTGGGTGGAATCCATACCTGGCTTAACTGCAGGCAGGGTAGGACAGGGCAGTCAATTCTTAAGTGTGCAAGGAAGGGTAGGAGGAAACCGTATCTCATGGTACATGTGGGTACTAATGACCTGGCAGGGGAGACAGTGGAAGTAGTGAAGGAGAGATTCGAGGAACTAGGCAGGCTGTGTGATGAGCTGGGGGAATTGGTGGCTTTCTCTGAGGTGCTCCCAGTGCCACGCACTAGTATGGCAAGGAAAGTAAGGATTGGGGAGTTCAACACCTGGCTGGAGGGAGAGGAGCTGATCCGGGGATACAGGCTGTGGGGACTGGGGCAGAACCTGGGACAACATTGAACTGTATGCAGGGGACAGGCTACATTTGAGTAGTTCAGAAAGGTTGTGAAGTAGATTACTTCACTACCATGGGAAATGGATCTTCCTTTGCCTTTCTTTGTTCCTCCTGAAGGACATCACATATGTTCTCAGTTGTAGTTGGGGGGGAAGGGGACAAAATACTCCACTTGGGCTGTTACTTCTTCAAAGCTTTATTAAAATTAATTTTAATTGCCCTGACGTTTCACACGTTATGTGCATTTTCAAAGGGCTTCTTCTTTTTTTATTTGGCTGCTCGCTTCCACTTCCTACTTGCTTGTTTTGTTTCTGGAGAAACTTGCAGTTTATGTCTTTGCCGTTTAACTGGTGTCTCTCCTTGACCTCCTGATACCTCCTGTTCCTCACACAGGTGTGCCTGCTTGTTTGAGTATGGGGTGCCTCTTTTAGCAGGTTTGGCAGCATAAGAGGCACCCCATATTCAAACAAGCAGGCACCTGTGTGAGGAACAGGAGGAACCAGGAGTGGAAGCAAGCAGCCAAACAAGGCATGCAGGAAATTTAGTGAAAACTGGAAGTCTGGTACATTTTACAGGAACTACAGAGGAACACAGCAAAATCCAAAGTAGAAGCTGGGTTTGTGAAAACCTGGTCTTACACAGTTCAAAGGAACTACAGAGGTAAGGAACAACGGAAGGTACCAAAGAACCAGCCAGTTTAGAAGGCAAACAAGCTCACCAACTCTTAAATTAAGAGAAATAAAAAAGAAGAAGCCCTTTGAAAAAGCACATAACCTGCGAAACATCAGGGCAATTAAAATGAATTTTAATAGAGTACATTTGAGTAGGGTGGGCAAGGGGGTATTAAAGCAAAAGGTAGGGGAATACATTGCTACAAAGGTGGATTAAAACTAGGTAGGAGGGAGGCAAGTGGACAGATGGTAGGCAGGGATCCCAGAGAGGGAAGCCAAACAAGCTTACCCTCCAGGTTAGTAGGGATGACCTAAGAGTAGTGGTACGGTGGGGAATAGATGGGGGGTATATCAGGGAAGGGAGTGCGCAAGGTCAGGTTGGAGGGTGGTCTCACTGAATGTGAGAAGCCTTGGCAACAAAGCAGTGGAATTACAGGCTCTCTTGGTAGTAGGGAGGGTGGACATTGCTGCCATCACGGAAACATGGGCCACCCAGTACCAGGATTGGGGTTTGATGATCCCTGGGTATAGGTTTTTTGGGAAGGATAGAGCTAAGGGGAAATGGGGTGGCAATATATGTACGAGAGGCGAGGAGGGGCAAGAAGGTGGAACAGAGGCCCTATGGATGTTGCTTCAGGACACAAGAGGTAGGACGGTGAGACTGGGGGTGGTGTACAGACTGCCAGCCCAAGGGGGTGATCTGGATAGGGAGTTAGCTGATCAAATCAGGAGGGTCTGTAGGGAAGGGAACACTGTGGTGGTGGGGGACTTCAACCTACTGGGGTTGGAGTGGAGCACACTAGCCACCATGAGTGTGAAGGAGCGGGTCATATTGGAGGCATTTCAGGAGAGCTTCCTGATGCAGTTGGTCAGTGAGCCAACTAGACTGAACAGGGCTCTGGATCTGCTTCTATCAAACGGGGAGGCTGTAAGGGATCTGGAGGTGGAGGACCCTCTGGCTGGGAGTGACCACCACACAATATGGTTCATGCTCAACATGGGCAGGGAAACAGGAGATGTGGGGACCAGGGTGTTTGACTTTAAGGAGCAGACTTTATTAGGATGGGAGAAATCTTGAGCAGGCATCTGACTAGAATTCAGCCACACATGGATGCCAGCCAAAAATGGGAGATTATTAGGAATGGGCTGGTGGAGGCTACTGGGACATGTGCAAGAACAAGGAGCAAGAAGGGAAGGGCGAAAAAAACCAGCGGGCTGACACTGGAGGTCATGGAAGCGGTGAGGTCCAAAAGAATGCATTTCAGAGACTCAAGAAATTGGGGGTGGGGATAGCAGGGAGATGTATATGAAGAAGTCCAAGGAGGTTACCAGGCTGGTTAGAGCAGCCAAGGCTTCCAGGGAACCAAGATTGGTGCAGGGCATTAAGAATGGAGAAAATGACTTCTTCAGATACTAGCTGGCAGTATAGCCTAGAGGTTAGAGTAACGAGCTGTGAACAAGCTTGTTACATCCAGCAAACCAGACCTTAGTTTAATTCTCACAACTTCCACTTGCATACTGTGTAACTCTGAGCAAGTCACTTAACCGCCCAGTGCTCCCAGGTCCCCCCTGAAAACAGGCACTTGTGCCTAGTGAGCCTTAGCCAATACCAAAGACTAAAATAAAATAAATAAAAAAATAAGATACATCAGCAAAAAAGGGAAAACCAAAGATCAGATTGTGAGGATTAGGAAGGACAGGGGCTGGGTGGAGAAGGGGGTGGACCAGGCAGAGGCTCTTAACAAGTACTTCTGCTCGGTGTTCATGATAGAAAGGGGGTCGGACACCTCCTGGAAGAGGAGGAGTGGGCAGGGGGCTAAGGGGGTGACTGATACAGGGATTACAGAGGATAAGGTGCTGAAAGGATTAAGGACACTGAAGGGGGGGGGGATAAGGCACTGGGTCCAGATGGTATTCACCCTAGGGTACTCGGGGAACTAGCAGAGGTACTGGCAGGACCGCTGGCTGACCTGTTCAATACCTCCCTGGACACAGGATGCGTACCGCAGGACTGGAGGATGGCCCATGTGATGCCCATTCACAAAAGTGGTCCTAAGGACGAACCAGGCAACTACAGACCAGTGAGCCTCACTTCAGTTGTGGGAAAACTCATGGCGACGATTCTAATGGAGAGGCTGGTGGTCTTTTTGGAGAACAGTGGTCTCCTGGATGGTCAGCAGCACCAGTTTGTCTCAGGTAGATCCTGCCAGACAAACCTGATTGAGTACTACGATTGGGTAACAAGGGAACTGGACAAAGGCCATGCGGAGGATGTCCTGTATTTGGATTTCACCAAGGCCTTTGATTCCATGCTGCATGGGAGACTGGGAGGGAAGCTGGTATATATGGGGTAGGGACAAAGATGATTAATTGGATCAGCAATTGGCTGAGGGGAAGGCAGCAAAGAGTGGTTGTGGGGGAGCTTTCATCGCCGAGGGATGTGACGAGAGGGGTGCCACATGGATCTGTATTGGGACCGGTGCTGTTCGGGATATATGTAGCTGATATCTCCTATGGGGTGTGGAGTAAGATCACTCTCTTCACAGACGACACAAAGATGGGAGCAGTGGTGGATGACAGCGAAGAGTGGAGGGGGCTGCAGGAGGACCTGACCAAACTACAGGAGTGGTCAGATGCATGGCAGTTGGGATTTAATGCCAAAAAGTGCAAGGTATTGCATTTCAGGGCTAAAAACCAGGGAGGAGCTACCAGCTGGGAGGGGGCAGCTCAAAAGCACAGAAGAGAAGGATCTAGGGGTGCTTGTAACAGGGGCAACTCAGCGTAGTTCAAGAAAGTGGCAGCAAAGACCAACAGGATGTTGGGGTGTATAGCGAAGGGAATCTCCTCCAGAAATAAGGAGGTGATCCTGCCCCTATACAGGTCACTGGTCAGGCCGCACCTGGAATGTTGTGTGCAGTACTGGCGCCCATTCCTGAAGAAGGACATCAGATTGTTGGAAGGTGTACAGCGGAGGGGGCGACTAAGATGATCCAAGGATTAGAGGGATACTCCTTTGAGGAGAGGCTGTGCGAGCTGAATATGTATTCCATGGAGGACAGGAGGGATGGGGGATGTGATTGAAACCTTCAAATACTTAAAGGGGATGAACAAGACTAGTACAGAAGGGATCTTTCAGATTAGAAGGGGGAGGGTCACAAGGGGTCACCAGCTGAGATTGGAGGAGGGAAGTCAGGAGACATTTTTTCACAGAGAGGGTGGTGGATAAGTGGAATACATTGCCTGAGGAGGAGGTAGCCTGTAGCATGGTAGACAGTTTTAAGAGGGGTTGGGACAAAGTGTGTGGGGGGGTATTTATGATAAGGGGAAGGGGGTGTGTGGGGCAGCTGCAAACTGAGGGGCTAGCTGCACAATCGAGCAGACAAGATGGACCGTGAGGCCTGTTTCTGCTGGTACTTTCATATGTTCGTAGGTTTTCTTGCATAAGATCATAGATTTGAATGTGGTTATGGATATAGTAAAAGAAAGAAATATTGGTGTTGCCATGCTTCTTTTGTTTATATGGCTGGCAGTATAGCCTAGAGGTTAGAGGAACAAGGTGTGAACAAGCTTGATACATCCAGCAGACCAGACCTGAGTTTGATTCTCACAAGCTCCACTTGCATACTGTGTGACTCTGAGCAAGTCACTTAACCGCCCAGTGCTCCCAGGTCGCCCCTGAAAACAGGAACTTGTGCCTAGTGGGCCTTACCCGGTTACCAAAGACTAAAATAAAAAAATTAAAAAAAAATATCTGCTTTCAGATTTGCAGTTTCAGAGCTGGTCGGCTTGGGACAAAAATGATTGAAAAATCCCAGTAAAAACAAAACTTGCCAGAAAGCTATTCAAACAATTCAAAAATATATGCAGAATGACAAAGCTATTAATATAAAAAAAACAGAGTAACAAAAGACAGATAGACATGCATGTAAAGCACCTTAAATGATGCCAACATTTGCAGTTGTGGGAGTTAATTTCCTTGCTGTCATCCTTTGTATATTCTTAGTTGGACATGACATAATAGGATAAATCATTATTCTAATAATGCGGCTCCATATATTTAAGAATATACTTGTGCCAGTAAGCAGCCTTGAAAACACTTTCAGGTTCGTCAGAAAAATTGGAATTTGAAACACCAGGGAACGTCTTTAAGGTACAGCATATCTTTGAAAATGTTCATTAATTGGTATTGTCATTGTTTGTTTGAATTTTTATTGAAACCCCCCTCAGGATTGCACCTAGAAATGAGTATACCTTCCCCAGTCACAAATTTATGAACAGAAATACAATTAAAAGAACACAAGAGTGAAGAACATGAAAATATAGTGTAGTGGTTAAGAGTACTGAGCTGCAGACCTGGAGAACTGGGTTTGAATCCCATAGGTATGACCATGAGCAAGTTACTTAACTTCTGTGCTCCCAGGATCCACCTGGAAACAAGCCTTGGCTTAGCGTTTCTGTCCTGGCCAAAAGTTATAAATAAAAATATAGATATATATAATGGTCACACTTTTTTCCATCAAGAGTGTCTTGTTAGTTCCTTTTTTTGTTCAGCAAAGCTGTTACAAAATGAGACATAATGCATCATAAATTACACACACATTATTAAAAACTGAAAAACAAGATACTATAATTAGGAGGGCATTTAGACTAAAAAGTGTCATTTAAATATGTTTCATTTGAATATGCTGCTCTCTGCTGCCACAACTACTTCTCGCTCCCGATACTGGAAGTGTTCTTCACTGCATGTCTCCATTCCACACTGCACAGCTATAATCCTACCTACCTGCTCCTGCCTGTACATCTATCACAAACAACTCTACAGTAAAAAAATAATAAAAAAGCTAAAGAACATATTTTTTGTGTTTTCTATAAGTATGAATTTTACCTACTACAAACAACTTAAACATTATTTATTTTATTTATCATTATTCGGAAGTACCTTTGAGCTAGAGGCTCATTTACAGAGGTTCCACGTCAGACACATTATACAGAGGATTAACAGCATGTAAAGGAATACAGAGTTTAAAGAAAAACACAGCTTGTCATTCATTATAATAGAACGTTAAAGTATTGAGGAAAAAAGTGGCTATGACAATAAGAGGGGGAAGAAGGGAGGAGGGGGAGATAAGGAGGTGTGGGGATGAGCCAGACCTGCTTTAGAGCAGTTCTTTTGTCTAAGTGTAAGGTATGAGATTTTTATTTTATTATTAGCAAGCAAGTGCTAGAGAAGTAGGAGGAGATTTGATTGTGGAGGGTTGGGAGGGCATAGAGCGGCAGAAAGGCTGGGGGTTAGAATCAGGGGAGATAGATGGGGGAGGAATGGGGAGAAGTGGCAGTCAGGGCCCAGGAGAGGGGTAAGTGAATGAAGAGAGGGTGAGAAGAGGAGAAGTGAAGTAGAAAGGTAGTTGGATACAGCTTGGTATTTGTGTCAGTTATCTAACTGCCACCTGGGGGTGGATTGGGCTGGAAGTGGCCTCGGGTAGGTGGATGGCAAGGTAGCTATTAGGTCCCACTCTCACAGCCACTAGGTGATGCAAGATATGCACGGAGTTTAGTGTTAAACAGTCCAAGCTTGGTTTCCTTCAAGATATCTTCTCATAGGGAGTTTGTCCAGAAAGGCGCCCGGTATTCAGAGGACCACTGGCCTTGTGAGGTGCGATGGTAGGGGACTTTTAGTGAGCAGGTGTTCACATCCCTGGTGAATCTGGTGGAGTCATGCAGCCTTAGCAGGTTCTGTATGCTGGAGGGGTTAGTCTTAGGGTGGACTTTTAGCTGGCAGGCAGACCTGATAATGTATTCTATTACTGAGGTTCAGTCAGCCAGACTGTGTAGAGATCACATGTGTGGGTCCTCAGATCTGCATTTAATAAAAGCCTACAGGCCTTGTTAATAATAATAATATCTTTATTTTTAAGCGCCTTTGAAATGCCAAGGCGCTGTACAAGTTAAAATCAAAAAACAAATCTGGATAAACAATCATAAAATCACACATCATAAAATCACATTAATCAATTAATTATTCACCATATGCCTGGTGCCACAGAAAGGTCTTTAGGGCCAGCTTAAACCCCTCCACCATTGTGCACTCCCGTAACCGATGAGGTAGATAATTCTAGAGGGTGGTTTCAATCCGTTTGAGCGTCATGGGGGTTGCAGCTCCCTATACCACAAGGACGTAATCAATAATTGACAGAACAGACCTGTTGATGGCAATTTTTATGGCTTCTTTGGTTAGGCAGGATTTGTTTTTGTAGAGCATGCCCAGTTTTGCTTTAGCTGTTTTGGCAGCTAGATCGATGTGTAGATTATAAGACAGTGAGCTATCTAGTGTAACTCCGAGATATTTGAAGTAGGGTACCATTTTAGAGGAACGTTAAGATTGTTCAGTATGCGAAGTTGATAGGACTTGTGTTTGTTTTGAGCAGAGGCAAAGATCATGGTTTTCGCCTTTTTGTAGTTCAGTAGTAGTTTTGAATGGAGAAATCATTGCTCAGCTGCAGAGAAATTAGCCTGCATTTCTTTCAACCACAATGGGGTTCAAGTGGCTTGAGTAAAGCACTGCATCATCTGCATACAGTAAAGTGTTGTCTTTTATAGCCAGTGGGAGGGTGTTCAATACCTGTATAAATTAGGCAGGCAAAAAAGAACATAGTGTCCTGTTGTGGCAGTAATAGGTAGATTAACTATTTAGCCCTAATTAAAATGATTTAAATACATTTTATCTATTTTTAAAAGTAAGAGTTTTTTTTATATTATTATGAACCCAATTTTTATATAAACAATAAAACATTTCAGGAAGTGGTTTGTGCTAGATTTATTGCACTTCCAAGGGCTAAAGGCACACAGCCTCATGCCTTACTGTACTCTGGGGCGTGCAGTACTTATTGCTTACCTAGTTGTGTCTTAACTTAAATAAGACACCTTACCTTCATATAAGGCGCCAGCTGACCCGGTATGGTGGGGAGACCAGCTTCATCCTGCTGGGACCCCCATCACCTCCACCAGGCTACTTACCAGCCATTGCCTCTTGCCAATTTGAGGCGCCAGCTGACCCAGTGTGGTGGGGAGACCAACTTCATCCTGCTGGTCGGCTTCTTTTCACTTCCATTTTATCCCGCCCCGAGCATGGAGCCAAGGCATGCAATGACGCCAATGGCTGAGCCATGCATGCTTCTGTACGTGGCATGCCCGGCGTCTAGCTCAGCTTCGCCCCCTTGTGTGGGTTCGTTGTGACAGCCCTCAGCCACCACTAGTTCCAGTCAAGCAGCAGATTCCATACCCACCCCTCCCAGGGCGAGGAGAGCTGTTCTCCAGACGCTTGATCCTCTCCCTCCCAGGCCAACCCCTGACGACCCACTCGCACTCGCACCACGAACATGGGTCGCCGGCGTGGCAGGAGGTAAGGCAACGCTGCCTCAGCTCTCCACGCCATGCCACTGGGCTGGCCCAAAATGTCCTTTTTCTGAAGGATAGATATGGTGTAGTGACTACATTTTGAAATCCTGTCTAAATTCACTGTGCTTCTGTGGCTCAATATGTATGTCAGCATGCAAAAGATCCAGAAGTCAAGGGTTCAAGTTTTGAGCAGGGTTTTTTGTTTATGTGTCACTTTATTCTGTGTAAAGGCAAAACCTGGGAAAACTAATAAAAACAGTGTATTTTGGTGACCCTTGACCCACGGATCTGTAGCATGCTGACATACTTATTGAGCCACTGAAGCATGCTGAAGTTTTATAGGATTTTCAAATCTAGTCATACTACTCTGTATCTGTCCTTCAGAAAAAGCAAATTAATAAAGTTGGTCACAGTAACATCAGAACAACAACACTGTCCTCTGAAATGTTCAACTTTTTGTCAGGTTTATATGCCATGAACCCCCCCCCCCAAGAAACAAAACAAAAACTGGTTCTATAACTGTAAATCTCTGTCTGCCCTTGGAAATATGGTTGGGGGGTCAATATATTCAAAGACGGGCAGTAAACATTGCTGGAGGGAGTATTTCCATAACATTCTCATGTACACTTAAAACCTTCAATTCCTCAGACCTGCAACAATCAAATTTGTGAGAAGTAACAGCTACATGTTCCTGCCCTGGGGGCAGGGGACGGAATTCACCAATAGGGATAGGCGGGAGGTGGAGCACGAGAGTGCTGCCCCAGGGGCAGCTCTGCCAGTGGGCGAAATTCACCAATAGGAGTAAGCTGGAGGAGGAGCTAAAGGGTGCTGCCCCGAGAACAGCATTACGGGAACAAATCACACTCGAGCTGGTATTTTCAACATTTACAGGTTTCATACACATAAGGTATATACATCAAGGTATTTTATGACATAGTGCTATTGCATACTAAATCCAGCAATGAGGAACACGGCCTGTTGTTTTACATCAGCTCGGAGGTCACAACAAACTACACCCTTACAAACTGCGACAGCACCTCTCCAACTTTTGCAGTTGTGACTATAACATCTAGGATACCTCTGCACTCACTGCCATCGCTGCCCCTCTTTCTCATCTCTAACCTCTTTCCCCTTTCAGTACCCATACCATTCCTGTTCACCACCTCCCTCACTTTTTCTCTCCTCACCTTCTAATCACAATTCTACTACCCTCCCCCAGAACACCATATCCTGTCCTTTGTGCTACACCCCCTCTCCTCTTACCCCCTTTTCCTCAAATGCGCCCCCTGTGTGGTTCCCCTCTCGTCCTGACCTAATGTCTCCCTCCCTCTCACACCCCTTACTGTTTTCCACCTTTGTACTCCTCCCCTCCACTTCCCCGTTTCCTACCCTGCTTTCTTACCACATCCTCTCATACTAGGAGTTCATACTGGGAGTTTCCTAGGAGGTACAGAAGGCTATAAGCCCATAGCATACTCCTCCCAAAACTGGGGTAGTGGTCCCCACAAACCCTATAATGTTTTAATAAGTAATTATCCAATTTATTCTTAAATAAATCAAAGGATCCCATGTGTACCACTGACCTTGGAAGATTGTTCCAGTAGGAAACAATACACTGGGTGATATAGCTACACATATGGAGTCCCTTGGGGTTAGTCAGCATTAGCTGTAGCTGGCTTCTCAAGCTTGTTTCTCTATGGTTTATAACCAATCCCAAGTTCATGTAGAAGATCTTTATCCTGCAGAATCCTATACATCAATAGAAGGTCCCCTCTAAGGCATCTAAGTTCCAAGAGATAAAGTTCCAAGGCTCTCAACCTATCCTCATAGCACAGATGCTGCAGACCATTAACCATTCTAGTGAGTCTCCTCTTCACCCTCTCCACTCAATCAGTGTCCCTCCACAAATAGGGACTCCACAAAGGAGAACAATAATCCAATATAGGACGAACATACTGTATGTCTGGTAAATAGGGATAATGTAGGCCTTGTTTCTACTAGAAATAGATCTTTTAATACAATTTATGATCCTTGAGGATTTATTAACTATTTCAATACAATGGCTACTAAATTTAAGGTCATTGCTAATAAGAACACCTAAATCTCTCTCACTAGTAACAGATTGTAAGCATTGTCCATTTAAAAAATAAAGGGTGCAACATTACTTTTACCCAAATGCATAATAAGACATTTTTCTGTGTTAAATGACATTCCATGTGATTTAGCCCAGTTTTCCAGCTTCACCAACTCCTCCTCAAGTTTCGTTTGTCCAGTCTGCTGACTAACATCTGCTGCCAATACAGTATCGTCAGCAAACTTGATTGTAAAACTGTTGAGATTTGCATTAAGGTCAGAGATGGAAACAGAAAATAGAATTGGCCCAAGTACAGAGACCTGGGGCACTCCGCTGGTCACCCTACCAATGTCGGAGTGATATCCCCGGACTCGAACTACCTGTCACTCAGCCATGCTTTAGTCCATTTAATGAGTTTACAGTCTAACCCCAGCCCATGCATGGCATCCAACAGAACATCATTAGGTACCTTATCAAACGCTTTGCATAGATCCAAAAAGACAATATCAACAGATCTGTGATTTTCCAACATGGTGCTTACCCTCTCATAGAACACTAAATTTGCAGTAAGGTATTACTTTCTATCTTTAAAACCATGCTGAGTGACATCCACCAGGTTTTTGTTGTTGAGTTCAACTTGTAACCTATCCTTAATTATACCTTCCATTACTTTCCCCAAGATACAAGTTAAGCTTATTGAGCGATAGAAATATTACTAGATTCCCCATTTTTGTAAACTGGGACTACTATAGCCTGAAGCCAATCTGCAGGCACCGCCCCCCTATCCAATGACAGGTTAAAGAGGACATACAGAGGTTCAACCAATCAATGTTCTGTTTCTTTAAAAATTTTGGATGACTAGCATCCGGGCCAGCACAAGTACTAACTTTTATTTTCTTTAATTTTGAGGAAAATCTCCTCCCTTGTTGTCTCATCCCTTAAGTCAGGATATGGATCATCTTGGGTTTGAACAAAGTTACTCATTTTAGTATTAACTTGATTCGTATTAAAAACAGAACAAAAATATTTGTTGAAGGAATTTGTGATTTTCCTAGGGTCAATAATGATTTCTGTGCCACACTTGATTGAACCAATTTTCACCATTTGATGAGATTTATTATTTATATACACGTAAAAACTTTTACCACCATCCTTTATGTCAGCAAGTCTGAATTCTATTTTACTTTTTTACTTTGTGATACATATTTTACATTTCCTAACAACTTGTCATACTTAGCTTTGTTATAGGAACTACTATCTCTTTTAAGGGCTCTGTAACAGCTTCTTTTTTTTTAATCAAATTCCTAATGTGTTTTGTTAACCATAACAAGGTCTTTCCAATTGTATTATATATTTTGAGGTCTGGAATATGCTTGTCACTAAGATCATTGATTTTATTTTTTAATTTCAACCAAAATTGGTTTGGTGATTCGATTTTTTTTGTCTCCAGTCCCATTTATATAATTCTGACTATATTGAAGAAAAATCAGCTTTCCTAAAATCCTTTATCTTTGTTATTCATATTAGTCTATTAATGGTATATTGATATCTAGTGAAAAAGTGATGACATTATGATTACTGTTCAGTAGAGGTTCATCAACCTTTAATTTGGATCTCTTTTCAGAAATGTCAGTTATCACTAAATCAAGTATGTTACTACCTCTTGTGGGTGTTCACTAGTGTTTTCTGCTGTTAAAGTGGACCAATCAATTCCAGGCATATTAAAATCTCCTAATATTATCACATCCTTTACATTAAGGTTAGCGTCTATATTCTGCAACAATACGCTGTGGTCACCTAAATTGGTGTCCGGTGGTCGATAGCATATGCCCACAATTAGATTTTTTTTTTTATCTTTTAATCTCTATCCAGAGACTTTCAGGCCCTTCATTGTGTAGTTTGTTGAGTTCACAATATTCCAGATAGTTTTTTATATAAATAGGAATACCCCCTTCCCTTCTGTTTGGTCTTTCCCTGGATACTAGATTGCATCCAGGGATGAACTTACTCCAAATAGATCTCTCACCCCACTATGTTTCAGTTATAGCTGCAAGATCAATATCTTTGGAACTTAATATTAGTTCTAATTCATCATTCTTAATATAGTGCAAACTTCTTGCCTTTGTAAATAAGAAGTTTATCTCATGTTTTTTTTTTTGCACACTGTTAGTAACAATCAGTCAATTTCCTTTTTTTATTTATTGTAGCTCCATTACCCCTTGGTCCCACAATTGTTTTTTTGTTGATCGGTACCACTTGAAATTGCATGGTGAAAAATATTGCCAAGTAGTTTTGCTCCATCTGTTTAAATGATGACCATCACTACTAAAATAATCATTTCTGGAAACAAAAACTTACGAAGTCTTTAAACATGAAATACTATATTCTAGGCACCACTTCCTAAGCCAGTTGTTATATAATTTAAATGTTACTGTTTTCTGCCTTGATGCACGTGGAACAGGTAAAATTTCTGACAGTATTGGTTTTACATTAAATTTATTTAATAATTCAACAGTACTAATCATATCAGCCATAACTTCATCAACTCCTACTTAATATAATTTGTTCCAAAATGTAACAATACGGTCTTAGGTACATCCTTATTTTGCACCATAGCTGGGAGCATTTTGGCAATATCTTTTAAAGTAGCACCCCCTATAACTGCAACTAGTCACATGTTGCTTATTACCCCTAGTTGAGTAATTGTCAGTATATTTCATAATTGAATCGCCTAGAATAAAAATTTCTTCTTGTGAGTCAAGAGGTATCCATGGGGGCAAAAGATCCATGTTGATCCAAGATGGCAGCATGCTCCACAGGGGGCGAATTAGCATCGATAGGGGGTAATAAAACGGAATTTTCCATTTCTATCATTGATAGCATTTCCGGTAGCTGAGCCTCGTTAGTACTTAAATTAGAAGACACAATGTCAACTCTAGGAACCAAATCCTGACTGCAGGTGTCTGACTGAATATAACCATTTTCTACACAGAGGTCAATGGAGCGGACAGGTCTTAATGGAGGGACCTTCTGCTCATTCACAAAGATAGTATTTACACTGGCGGCCTGATCACTAAGCAGTGAAAACTGGTTTATTAGTGGCAGCTCAAAAACTTCTGCCTTCTGTCCTCTTTTGATTTTTCTGTTACTTTGAAGAACATACCATTCCTTGTCATCACAACTTATAGAGTCATCACCCCTACTTCTTTTTTTAACTCCCCTATTTTCTGGAAGAGACATGGCCTCAGGGGAAATTATACTGAGAGGGTTATCCTGAGGTACATTAGGCAGGGTCATGACGTGGGGAACACTAACTACATTATGAATCAGGATACAAGGAAGGTCCCGCCCTAATGCTGGCAAATTATTTTTAGGTAGATCCTCACTTAATTGTTTTTTCATGATTTTCTGACTTTCTTCAAGGGTATTTAATCTTTCGTTAAACATTAATGTCTCTTGCTGCAGTTTATCATTGAGAATACATTTCTTACAATGAAATGGTGAAGGGGGTAATGGTGGTACAAACATGGCATACATTTCGCATCACACACATTGTATGCCTATGTTCCCCTCCAAAGTCATAATAGTATCCCCATATTGATTTATTCTTAATATGTATGTACCTTATCGGATACCTAATATGAATTACTAACTAGATAAACTAAAATTACCTTACAGTAGTAGTTGCTCACACCTATCCCACCAAACACGGCGTGTCTTAGCATACACCATGCTCGCTCCACTTGCACAGAGCGCTCTTTATGCCGGTGAAGCTCCCGGAAGGTGACCTAGTTACGAGGGTACAGCCCACCAACAGTAAAAACATACTGCCAAACTGACTGCAGTTAGCAGCGCTATCAAGCCCCAAGCTAAAATTGAGTTTTGTTACAGCCCCTCACAGTCCTTGTCTGCTCTTTAGGACTGACAAAAACCCCTATGACAGGGGCAGCGTAAATAATTCAAGGAACTCAGCGAACGATCGGTGCACCCAGCTAAGTCTGTCTCACACCTACAAGAAATGTCTCACAGCAGAAGTACAGAGAATAATGCAACAGCCACACACGGAGCGCTCTTTATGCCGGTGAAGCTCCCAGGAGCCCTAAGAGGGTCAGGTGACTTAGTTGCGAGGCAACAGCCCACTAACAGTAAAGCACACTGCCAAATTGACTGCAGTTAGCAGCGCTATCAAGCCCCAAGCTAAAATTGAGTTTTGTTGCAGCCCCTCACAGTCCTTGTCTGCTCTTTAGGACTGACAAAAACCCCTATGACAGGGGCAGCGTAAATAATTCAAGGAACTCAGCGAACGGTCGGTGCACCCTGATAGGCCTGTCTCACACCTACAAGAGGTGTCTCACAGCAGAAGGACAGAGAATAATGCAGCGGTCGCACATGGAGCGCTCTTTATGCCGGTGAAGCTCCAAGAAACCCTAAGAGGGTCAGGTGACCTAGTTGTGAGGGTTGCAAGGCAACAGCCCACCAACCGTAAAAACCAAAACCCCCTATGACAAGGGCAGCATAAATAATTCAAGGAACTCAGCGAACGGTCGGTGCACTCTGCCAGGTCTGTCTCACACCTACAAGAGGTGTTCCTCTCTCTCCTTTGCCCACTGCCCTGCCAGCACTTCTTGCAACCTCCAGCACTTTATTATGACAAAGTCTCTTACCCAGACTGCCTTTTACTGCCCTACCCTCTCTCCCTATACCGTAGATATTATTATTCAATGTATTATTTTTATTTTGTATTGTCTGTACACAACCCAATATGTAACCTGTGTTTACCATGAATCTGTTTTATTCCTTTGTGTTGTTGCATTCTCTGTACTTGATGTTGAACCTTTGTAAAAGAACCACTGATGCCCTCCGACTCGCAGTTATGTCCTCCATTCTGTCACTTGTTGACTATGGCTTACCAGTCTACGGGGCTGCTGACCAGACCTCGCTAAACAAACTCCGCCTCACCTTAAATAAGGCCTGTCATCTAATCTTAGGTGCTCCCAGACTTACACATACCTGCCATCTTTATTCCCAGGCAAATCTGCTCAATCTTGATGAACGTCTTAAGTATCAAACCTGCATCCTTACAAAAAAAAACTCTCCTTGGGCTCTCTCCTCCTGGTTTAACTGCCGTTATCCACCAAGTAAACTCACTAGCTTCAACACAGTCCTCCTGTAAAACCAAGTTGAAGGTACCTAGGGCAAGGACCTCTCATGGACAATGGGCTTTCCACTACCATGCCCCTTCTCGGTACAGTTCCCTTCCTGCCAGTATCTCAGACACCCACACAATCTCTTGCTTTAAAACTACCCTCCGGAACCACCTTTTCACTACTCGCAGCTGTTGCTGTTACTAAGCTATCTTGCTCACTCTCTGACAAAGCCCCTGTTGGCTGCTCAAATCCTCTACCTTCTCTACCCTTGGTTCCTGTTACCTCCCTGTTGACTCCGCTAAAACACACTGTATTGATATCCTATGTTTTTTTTCTGATGTTCTAGTTATTTCCCTGAACAGTGTTAACTTCACCAATCCTGTATGTGATAAATTGTTGATCTCATTTGTCCTTCTGTATCCTCAAAAAAACTGTACACTGTTTCTCTGTACCAAGCTGTTATCACTGTATTGTCCTCTCTGTGACGAGGTACCTTTGTAAACGAGCCTCTGACTCAAAGGTTGTAAACTGATGCTTAATAAATAAAATAAATAATAAATAAAAAGCACTTCTTGCAACCTCCAGCACTTTATTATGACAAAGTCTCTTACCCAGACTGCCTTTTACCGCCCTACCCTCTCTCCCTATACCATAGATGATATTATTCAATGTATTATTTTTATTTTGTATTGTCTGTACACAACCCAATATGTAACCTTTGTTTACCATGAATCTGTTTTATTCCCTTGTGTTGTTGCATTCTCTGTACTTGATGTTGAACCTTTGTAAAAGAACCACTGGTTTAAAGGTAATTGTAGTCCTAGAATACAATAAATAAAAATGAACAAAATAAAACAATAACCTCCCTGTATGAGGACCTAAGAGAGAAAAGGAAAATTAATGAGGACACTATAACATAGTCAAGAAACGGAGGGGAGTGCCCATAGGTGGCCAACCTTATGGACTGGAAATTGTAAAGGATAGATTAGGCTAAGGAAATAGAAGAACTGCTGCAACAGATTTAAGAAAAGGTTGGTCCTCAAGAGTGGTGGGATCTCCCTGTCACACCCCCAGCCATCGCCGGTGGAATCCTCTTCTCTGGTGTGAGTCTCTTCTCACCAGACGCCGATGCATTCTGCCCTGATGTCCCCAGGGCGATGCCCACTAGGCCACCCCTATACTCCCACAACCCACGGGTCCGGTGCCAGTACTACCTCCGACATTGGTAGGGTCTTTGCCTGCTCTTCCTCTGCCTTTGCCGGGGGACCTATGCCCAGCCTCAAGATACCGCAACCTGCAGTACTGACACCTGCATTTCTACCTATGCCTGCCAGACTGCAGCCTGGGTACCCACCGCCGACGCTCGCAGGTCTAGTGCCTGCCTACCCATATCCAGCTCCCGCAGGTCAAGCAGCTGCCTACCCATATCCAATAATGGTCGGACCCCGGCCTCTATATAGCTACCCTGTGCTTGAGGGTCTGGCTCCAGCACCTGTGGATTACCACAGCCTGATCGCAGCGCATTGGACATTTATGGTGTTTAGGCCCACAGCTGAGCCTGCGTCAGCCCTCCTGCAAACAGGGCCTCCAAGTGGCACCACTTCTCCAACCCAGCTTGTCCGCTACCCAGTGCTCCACCTGCATCACATGGATGCTGGTACCACTGTTCGCCTGACTGATCCTCCCCCAGGAGATAGTGGGGTGGAGGACTCTGCCTTGGATGACAAAGCAAATTCCAAGTCATCCTCACTTTCTGGGGACGAGGGCGAGCCCACTAATGTCCCCAAGTCTCCACCAGATGACCCCACCTTTATGGATATAATGCAGCAGATCCTGTCTATGATGAAATGGGAGATAGAGGAGCAGGACCTGGAGTGTCGTCGCCTGGCCATTTATCTCTGCCAGCGCAATGCTCCCCCTCTGGTGGTCTCAGAGTGGTGGAGTTATATGATGTTACTAGGGCCGCATGGCTTCACCCTCACACAATCCCTGTGGTACCCAAAAATGCTGTTAGAATATACCACCCTCCAACTGGTACGTCCTTTCTCGGGGAGCATCTGAAGGCCAACTCTGCGGTCATCAAGTGCAGCACATGACCGCACCAAGCGACCGAAGCACCGAAGCACCCTTCCTCCAGACAGGGAATCGAGGCAGCTGGACCAGGTGGGCAAGCGTGCTTTTGCCTCGGCCACCTTTGCCATCAGGGCCCTTAACTATCTGGCTCACATGGTGCAGTACCAGAATTTGTTGTGGGATCAGGCTATGGAGGCAGTAGTAGTTATGCCTGATGACCCCTCTAAACAGCAGACCTTGCAGGTCCTGAAGACTAGGTCTGACGTCGGTACCCATGTCTTCTGTGTGGCATATGATGCAGTGCAAGCCTCTGGTTGAGCAGCGGCGGCAACAGGCATTGACCTGTGATTCCACGCCTGGCTTAGGGTCTCAGGCTTCACCTCCAATGTTCAATCCAGTATTCTGGATGCCCCCTTTCCCGGGTCTAAACTGTTCGGGGATGACATCCAGGACATTATCTCTGAGCTCCAAAACTCAAGACAGGCATTGAAGTCAGTCTACTCGATGTACCACACCCAGGTGAACGCAGGTCATAGGGCCCCTTTTCATTGCTTCTCTAATAGGCAACCCAGAGTCCCTCCCAAAGCCTTAGGCAAGCGCAAACAAGGTACTGCTCTGCCCGTGCCCTCCCCTGCCCCTCCCTGGTCAGCCAGTTCCATGTCATGTCTGCACAATTCATTTTGCTGCGGTATATTACAACGCAGTTATTTCACCAAATGCATTTTCACCGTCTGTGTATTTCAGCGCTTGTCAGTCCAGTGCCAGACCGCATCTCCAGCAATCCTGTCTTCTTAAACCTTCTTAACCTGTGTGATAAATTGCATGCAATAAACGGCAATACATTTTAAATTTTATCCAACTGCTCTTAACACTCTCCGTGTACTGTGCCACAAATAGTTAGAACCCATTTTTTTCTTCCTACCTTGCTGTCACTGCACTTTCAGTGTGGTACATTTAGGAGACTGTGCGCTTTCAGTATGGTACAGCACTAGTCATTTCCTGGCAGTGTGGTGCAGAGGTTATTAATGGTCAATTAGTTAATGATGTATTACTTTACTTAGCCGCTTGCCTCTAGTATCTGTGATTACAGTGCAGATCTGCCTGCATCAATCGCATACTAGTTTTGTGCTCGCTCTTCTCAATACTTCCAGGCACATAACCATGTTCCTGATGCTGGCAAAAACCGAGGTTCGTAAAGTTGTTAATGTTATAAAGGAGAGAGAGCTGTCAGTTCGCAGGAGACCACTCATCAGGTGGTTACAGGTGCTACCAACAATCTCAGCCAAGCAGTGTGTGGTAAACTGCCGTATTTTGCCTCCTTAAAACATACCACACAGAGAGCCAGACAGTCTCCACCTCCTGTGACGAACGCATGCACCTTGCACTGAATGACAAGTCATGTTGGGTCACGAAGTTCGGGAAGGGTCAGTCAAGGTCCAGCGAGGTAAGAATCACAAATGTGTTAAAAATATTCACTGCACAGTAATGACTTTAAAATGCATTGCCTCTTACTTTGTGCAGCAGAGTGATCTGAGTGGTAAAGATGAGAAACAAAGTGTTATAAATATTTGCATCACAGTATATTTGCAGCAAAGTAAGTTTATTGCAGCTGTTCCAATGTAAGAGTCATCTGAAATTGCGCTGAAAATGCAATTCGACAAATTGCTGCTTTAGCGATAGTTGTTTTTTAGCTGAGTTTGTTGCACGGTAATCAATGCGCTGAGAATTTTGCACCTCACTGTCTGAGCTGCGCTGTGCCTAACAAAGGACTTTCTACCTCTGGGGACTAATCTGCCTTTTGAATTTTGGCACCAGCTCTGAGCTCCCAGGCTTCGTCTGCCATTGGCCCCCCGCTGCTGTGATGTGCCAGTTCTCTCCACTCAAAAGGGAGAGCGTGACCGGCGGCCCTGAACACTGAATTCGCTGCCTCTATTCACTGTGGAGGGGAGGCGTGGGTGACCTGTGCCTGGTGGGTCCCCCCCCCCCCGCACTCCGGGAACGCACCACTTGTGTGAGTCTGAAGTGCCGGCTTGCTGAACCAAGCTCCGGCGGGCCCCCTCAGCACACTGCACATCGCTGCCCTGAAACCTAAAGGAAGCTGCCCCCCTGCCGCTGCAGACGTTCGATCAACTCAGAGACTCTTACCCGCCTTGTCGTTGCAGGCGTCTGACCTGTGCCAGAGAAAGCCTTGAAGCTCCCAATCCTCACTGTCTGAGCTGTGCCGTGCCTAACAAAGGACTTTCTGCCTCCGGGGACTAATCTGCCTTTTGAATTTATGCACCAGCTCTGAGCTCCCAGGCTTCGTCTGCCATTGGCCCCTGCCGCTGTGACATGCCAGCTCTCTCCGCTCAAAAGGGAGAGCATGACCAGCGGCCTTAAACACTGAATCGCTGCCTCTATTCGCTTTGGAGGGGAGGTGTGGGTGACCTGTGCCTGGTGGGTCCCCCCCCCCCACGCTCCAGGAACGCACCGCTTCTGTGAGTCTGAGGTGCCGGCTTGCTGAACCAAGCTCCGGCGGGCCTCCTCGGCACACTGCACATTGCTGCCCTGAAACCTGAAGGAAGCTGCCCCTGCCGCTGCAGGTGTCCGATCAACTCAGAGACTCTTACCTGCCTTGCCGTTGCAGGCATCCGACCTGCGCCAGAGAAAGCCTTGAAGCTCCCAGTCCTCACTGTCTGAGCCGTGCCGTGCCTAACAAAGGACCTTCTGCCTCCAGGGACTAATATGCCTTTTGAAATTTGGCGCCAGCTCTGAGCTCCCAGGTTTCATCTGCCATTGGCCCCCACCGCTGTGATGTGCCAGTTCTCTCCACTCAAAAGGGACAGCGTGACCAGCGGCCCTGAACACTGAATCACTGCCTCTATTCGCTGTGGAGGGGAGGTGTGGGTGACCTGTGCCTGGTGGCCCCCCCGCACTCCGGGAACGCACCACTTGTGTGAGTCTGAGGTGCCGGCTTGCTGAACCAAGCTCCAGTGGGCCTCCTCGGCACACTGCACATCGCTGCCCTGAAACCTGAAGGAAGCTGCCCCTGCCACTGCAGACGTTCGATCAACTCAGCTAGATTATCTGCCCCCTCACCCACCCCATTCCCTCCTCCCTTTAAATGCTCACACACTCCTCCCCTTGTGTCCGCAGTACCCTATCAGCTTGTTGGTGGAGGTACAGTTAAGAGAGACAAAAAAAAGGAAAAAACTCTACTCACTGACATTGTTTTATGACGTTCTGAATTATCTTATCTGTCAGGGGTGTCTCCATTAGTGCTAACTAATCCCCTCTGGATGCTGATAATCACTGAGTGTTACTTTCCCTCTCCTTTCTTGTCGAATACTGCCACATGTGTTTTGCTGAATATTGCCATAAGTGCTGTGCCCACTCTCTTCTTTCTTGCTGAATATTGCCATATGTGTTTTGCTGATCATTGCCATATTGCTTTGCTTTCCCCAGGAGACACGCAGTAATCTGCCTTTTGTATTTTGCCCTCTTCAGCCCCCTTTCCTAAGGGTACTCATATTATGCTGACTTATGCATGCTGCATTGTCCTGTCTACTTTCCCAGTTGTTGTGCTGAGCGATTGATAGATAACTAAATAGTATAATAGTACCTCCTGGGTCCTGACAATCTCATCTCTAGCAGTCTGCAATTTCCTGGTGAGTATGCTCTCGTACTTATTCCCGAGCTGCTGACTGGTTGCCCAAGTCCAACTGCTTTCACCCTCGATTTACCTGTCCCATCTACTTTACTTATGCACTGGTCATGCTGACCAGCCCCCTCAAGGCCATCCCTTCTGGAACCTTACTAGCACCCTGACGAGGTGTCACCGGGAACCGCACTGTTCCACACTTAGAATGGAGTCTCCTAAGCCTACCAGGGATGGTGTCATACCCCCCTCACTTAGTACTGTCCTCCTCGCTGGTCTCTTTCTGGGTCTAGTTCTCTTCCAGGTGGTTCCTGACCCCTCTCATATAATGTGGGACAACTGGGACAAGTCTGTCCCCCGCGAGGTGTTTGACTTCACCTTCTGTAATCTCCTGGCACATAATAAGCTTCCCCTCTGCCTCACCTGCTGTCTTGATCTCAGATCCCTACTGTATCCCTCCCTGGTGAGGAGACGCCCAGCCCGCAAGCCTATGACCAGAGGTACCACCTTCAGATGTCATCTCCTCTGGCTCTTCCTGGTGATCCTAGCCCTGGCCAGTGACATTGAACTCAATCCTGGTCCTACCTACCAGGCCTCCTCAATACCCGTAGAATGGAGGTTGGGCAAGGGGTTAAAATTTGCTCATCTTAATATTCGCAGTCTGTTGCCCAACCTGGACGAGCTTGTCACCTGGGCTGCACTCTATAAGCCTGACATTCTTGGTATTACAGAGACCTGGTTAAAGCCCTTGATCCCTGACTCAGTCTGTGCGCTCCCTGGCTATGAACGAGGCGGAGGGATTCTAATATACTTTAGGAGTCATCTTAAAGTGTCTCTGGTGACGCACCAGCAATCCTCCCTGTCCCCTTGTGAGCTGCTCCATGTTATGCTGCTACTTGGGAATACTAAGAAGCTACATGTTGTATGTACATATAATCCCCCTAAGGGTGGGCTTCCTGGCCTTACCCACCTCTTGGATACTGTCGGTCCCAGTATCGGAGATAATGAACTCTTAATCCTAGGAGATGTGAATTTAAACTGGGCTGGAGGTAACACAAAGCAGTTTGAGCCTCTACTTGCAAACCTAGCCCTGACACAACTTGTCCAGGAGCCAACTAGATGGTCGCCCAATGGTACGTCAAGCTCTCTACTGGACTGGATTCTGTCTAATCACCCAGAGAGGATCTACTCTGCCGGAACTCTATCTGGCTCTATCTCAGATCACTCCCTGGTTTTCTGTGTTTGGAAAATCCCCTACCCAAAAATTCCCCACAAAATCATCCACATCAGAAATCTCTCCAGGTTTGACCCGGACACATTTCAGGATGATCTGAGGCTTACTGATTGGTCAGGGGTGTATAGTGCCCCTGATCCCTCTACTGCTGCCACCCAGTTTCTCAATACCTTTGGTGCCCTGCAGGACAAGCACACCCCAATTATTAGGCGGAGGGCAAGGGGGTCCGACACAAAATGGTTGCATGGGAGCCTCTTAGCCCTTATGCGGGCTAGAGACAAGTGCTGGGCCCATTTCAAAAGCACCCTTGATCAGACCATTTATCAACAATATAGAAAACTTAGAAACGAGTGTAAAAAAGCTATTAGGGTAGCAAAAAGTGATTTCTGTAAGTCTGCCGTACTTAGCTCTGCCAATGATCCACCTAGGTTCTGGAGGAACATAAAAACACTTGTCAGTGGCTCCTCTAACTCAGGGGTATCTGATATGATTATTGGTGGTGTCTCTTGCAACAATCCACTCACGATTGCAAATGCTCTTAATTCCCACTTCTCCGACCTATCAGCACTCTCCTCACTTTTCCCTGCAGATGAGAGCACTAGTGGCCCCTCAGCCCCTGCCCAGCAGGTGACTCACCCCTCCCGACTGTTATTCTATCTCAGGGCTGTGTCTGACATGGAGATGCTGAGTCTCCTCTCCAGCCTCTCCCAGCACTCCAGATAACCTGGAGCCCAAGCTTCTGAAGCTAGGTGCCCCTCACATTGCCCCCCCCCCAGTGGCTCATATCCTCAACCTGTCCCTTGCCACAGGGGTTATTCCTGACATCTGGAAGGTGGTGAAGATTGTCCCAGTACTGAAGCAGGGAAATTCCAAAGTCCCGGACAACTATCGGCCGATTGCCATCCTATCGGCTATTAGTAAGCTCCTTGAAAAAACTGTGGCTGAACAACTCTGAGAGTACATTCAGGCCTACGAGTTGTTGTCCCCAGCCCAGCATGGTTTTCGAAAAGGACACAGCATGTCCACGGCCCTGGTCTCTGTCTCATCTAGCATCAGAGCAGCCATGGACCAGGGCAAACTCTCTGGAGCGATATTCATTGACTTGTCCAAGGCCTTTGACCTTGTAGACCATGTATTGCTCTGCACTCAGATGCAGTCCCTTGGCCTGTCTCCTCCTGCTCTGAATTGGCTAACCAGCTACCTTCAGAGCAGAGTACAGCTAACCAAATTCAACAAGATCCTCTCTGATCCCTCACCAGTGACCTCAAGTGTCCCTCAGGGCTTGGTCTTGGGGCCCCTTCTCTTCTCCCTGTTTGTTAACCATCTCCCAGCCACAGTAACAAACTGCAGTGTCACCCTTTACGTGGATGATCTGGTTATCCTGGCTCACTCCCGGGACATTGCGACTCACAACCACCACTTGACTGAGGACTTTAAGAACATTCAGTCCTGGTTAACCAATCACAAGCTGGTCCTCAACCTGAAAAAAGCACGGGCTATGCTGTTTGGGTCATCAGCCAAGGTAAAAGCCTCTCCAGCCCCTCTGCGCATCAGTTGTGTGGATGGTGCTCCCCTCCTAACTGTGGACTCCATCAAATACCTCGGGGTGACACCTGACCCCCAGCTGGACCTAGGGAGTCACATCCTAAATGTCTGTAGAACTGTGAACTGTAAATTCGGTCTGGCCTACAAGGCCAAGAATAATCTGACACCAACTACTCGTCTGGCACTCGCTAGAGGTGTACTGCTTCTCTCCCTCAGCTATGGCCTTCACCAATTTGTCTGCACCTCCAAGGCTCTTCTTACTCGGTGGCACACGACGTACAATAATATTTGCCGCTTTGCCCTGGCAGCCCCTCGTCTCACCCATCACTGTGAGCTTTATGAAAAACTTGGTTGGCTTTCCCCGGCAAATCACCTGAACTTTGGGCTGGGATGCTTCGTGGGTAAAGTGATCAGAACTGGCACCCCTCCGGGGCTGGCACAGCTTCTCTCACCTCCTGACCCCTCCTCCTACTCTCTCAGGTCCCAGGTTGCTAAAAGTACCCTTCACCCGAATCCTTATGGGGGATAGGGACTTCGCTGCATGTGCTCCCAGGCTCTGGAACTCTTTTCCTGACTATGTTAGCTCCGCCTCCTCCATCCAGTGCCTCCTGAAGTCCCTGTGGGGGCATCTGAAGCTGTCCTCAGCAGGCGAGTGTCCCAAGCCTCCTTAGCCTAATGGCCCATGCACTGTACTCACACTTGGCCACATACTTGGAACCTAACTGTTTTGAAGACCTGCTAACGTTCTCTTGATCGTTTCTTATGATTTTATGCTCACCAAGGCATTCACCTGTGCCATTGTATGTTCTAGACTATATATTGTTGTTCATATGTATATTAACAATTTCTGCCACAGTAGATCATTCTATGCTAGACTGTTTTTTTTGTGACTCAATGTATTTGTTCTACTCGCTGTTATGTTCTGATGTATCTGTATTCCTTGTTGTACTCTCCCAGGTCGTTCCTGAAAATAGGCATACAACTTGTCTAGTGTACCTACCCGGTAAACAAAAGCTAAACAAAAGCTAAATAAAAATAAATAAATGGCATGATACCTGGCAACCAGAGGTGCCTCCACAGCCCAGTCAGGGGCTGTCCCCACCTCCTGACTCCTTGCCACCCTCTCCCTCTCCCTCTCCAGTAGGGTTTCAGGAGGTGGTGGTTGGGTGTCGCTTCTCCCTCCACCTAGACTGGTGGAGGGCCATCACGACAGACAACTGGGTGCTTCAGCTCATAGAGCACGGGCAAACTGTAGAATTTCTGGAGTGGCTCCCCGCTAATCCGCCAAGGGCATCCACATATCCACCAAGCCATGTTCCTCTCATAAAGGCAGAAGTTCAAGCCCTATTGTAAAAGCAGGCCATAGAGCCTGTGCCTTACTCCCAACAAGGTCAGGGGTACTACTCCCATTTCTTCCTGGTTCCCAAAAAAACAGAGGACCTTCATCCCATCCTGGACCTGAGCCATCTCCACTTGTACATAGAGTGCAAACGTTTTAAAATGGTCACTATACAGAGCTTTCTGCCTGTGCTCCACCAGGGGGAGTGGCTATGTTCTTTGGATATGCTGGATGCTTATCTGCACATCAGAGTTCTTCCAGCCAACAGGCATTTCCTCTGTTTCCATTTCATGGGGGAGCACTTCCAATTCCAGGACCTGCACTTTGGCCTTTTCTTGGCCCCCAGGGTCTTTACCAAGTGACTGCCAGTAGTGGCATCAGCCTTGAAGAGGCAGGGTTTTTACATTTTTCCCTACCTGGATGACTGGCTCTGGTGGCCCAGTGCAGGGAAAGTCTCTTGCAGACTCTGGAAGGTACCTGCAGCCTGTTCCAGTCCCTGGGTATTACTATCAACCTACCCAAGTCCTTCCTTACCCCTTGCCAGTGTCTCCTTTACATAGGTGCTGTGCTGGATATAGCGCAGGGTTTTTGCCTCAGGACAGGGCAGAGCGACTCATGGCTTAGGCCCGTCTCCTTCTCCACAGCCTCCATGTTCAAGCGAGGGAATTTCTCAGGCTTCTGGGGTTTATGGTTGCAGCCATTGCAGCAGTTCCCCTAGCCAGGTGCTGACGTCTGAGGTGGGCAGCCCCCTCTGGTATACTGTTAGTTAGAAAGGTTTCTGTGTGGTTCTAGCACCTGACAGCTGAGTCCTACTGGTGATAGCCTGCTGCAAGAGATCCTCTTGAAGATCTACTGTTACAGTAAGGTCTTGCATAACTATACTATCCCTTCTCTCATTAAACTGCATTATAAGTCTCATTAATTATTCATGAGCCTAGCAAGGCTCCTGATTGGCTACTGATTTGGTCATTAACATACTAGAAATGACTGATTCAGCTGCAGACTGATGCTGTGTGGCACGCACGGCTCTTACCACACAACTAAAACTGAAATAAAACTTAAAAAAACTAAAGTTTTTATTGCAATTAGACTTATAATTGCAACAACAACCTCAAAGCCAGTCATTTCTTTGGATTAATGACCGACTGGAGGGAGATGGCCTGAGGCTGCACCTTGGACCACCCATCCCCCCAGCCATTTGTTAATCCCTCGGAAATTATCAGCTTTTTGGTCATTATTGCTTAAGTAATTGTACAATTTGCAGATTATATTGCCTGTTTTACACGGCAGCAAGGATATTGGAAACAGTATAGCGTAGTGGTTAAGGGCACGGAGCAATAAACCTGGAGAACTGGGTTTGAATCTCACAGCCCCTACTTGTAAACCTTGTGACCCTGAGCAAGTCACTCAACTTCCTTATGCTCCCAGGTTGCACCTGGAAACAAGGTCTGGCTTAGTGTGCTTTTCCTAACAATTGCCCCCTGCAAAATGTGTGACTTTGAATCAGAATGGTGCTCTTTAAGAAAAGAAGAAGAAGAAGAATTTGCATTTCTATAGCAATGTTCATACACATTGTATCCCAAAGTGTCTTACAAGCAATGAGAGACTGGTAGTGAAGTGACTTTAATTATGTATAGTTTAAGAGTGCCAGTGAGTTGCCTGGCCCCACTGACAATGGTGGTAGCACATTTTGCTATCATGCAGGAGACTTAGGTTTGTATCCCCAAACCAGCTGACACTCTGGTGGTAGGGAGCCTCATGTCCTGCTGTTATAAGAGGCAGAGTAGAGTCACCTTAATGTCAAGGATGACCATGTGACGGTACTCAAAGGCCCAGCACAGTAAGGTCAGTGCCAGTAGTCCAATATTAGTAAGGTTGTAGTCACCCTTTGGCCCAGTAACTAGCGGGTCATGCTCCCAAGACAATGATCTGGGTTTGGAAATGGTCTTAGGTGCTGGCACTCTTGTCTCCGGGCCACAAGGTCATGGGTTCAGATCCAATGCTGAGGACTAGGATTCCTACCCAAAACTGACACTGCAGTGTGGCACTATGAAATTGATACAGTATTAGAGGTACCATCTTTTTCAGCTTATTTGCCTAGGATAGCCCCATTGTGATGCATAAGTTTGTTTCCACTTCTGTCAATCTCTGTTGCCACTCTCTGGTTTAATGACTTGCTTAGAGTATTAAAGTGAGTATTCGGCTCTGGTGAGGTTTGAACTTGTGATCTTCCATTACACCACACTGCCTCAGCTTTTAGCTGAAATATTAAGCTGGGGTCCCTTCTGCCCATCTAGCGATTGTCCAACTAAAAGTTAACGATTTCATATTTCTTTTTGGAAAGAAATGGGACACCGGTATCTTGCTGTATCCACCGTGTTGTATTGCACTGGTTACTTTATGTAAGTAAATGTATGTACTGTCCTGTTTGCTCATTTCTTACCGAATTCTGTTTCTCATTCCAGCCATGCTTTGTAATCTCTCGAGTCATTCCTGAAAATAAGCATTTTGTGTCTGTTGAACCTACCTGGGAAACAGAAACTAAATAAGATTTGGCTGGTGCCAACAAGTCTGGTCTTGATTTGTTTATATTGCTGTTCTTGTCCATTTTTCTGGCAGGCCTTACTGTCTCACCAATCTTATTTTTATAATTGATGCTGTATGAGGACCACTTCCAATGTCACTTATGCAGATGTTTTTATACACAGTGCCCACAGGGAGGGCTTTGACACAGCAGCACTGCTTTTCAGTAATGCTCCCTACACTGTACACAGAAGTTCAAGCCCCCCTGACATCAGTGTTATGTGTAGTGCAGCTTTAAGAAATGTTAGACAGTACGGGATTAAAAAATGTACTTCCTGTGAGCCTGTAAATCTTCCTCTGTGTGTGTGTGTTGAGACAGTTCCCCCTTACGTCTGTGCTTAATAGAAGTAAACAGAGAAGGCCTAGATTTCTGTGGTGCACGTTTTCCTTATTACCGAGACCCTGATGTATTTAAGGCACTTATTTTCGGCCAGCAAATGCAACAATCCATAATTAGTTTCATCCCCCCAGTACTAAACTCACTTACAGCCACCTCCCAAAATACCATTTTTTTAAATTCTTGGAAGGTCTGGGTTAGACACCGGACCTGTCCGGTAGTTTGGGAGAGAGGGATAGATTGGGCCTAGTTGGGCACAAGGTCTGTCAGCTAGTTAGAGGGAGAGGGCCAGATCTTTTTTTTCTTTTCTTTAAAGGGTTTCAACAAGAAAAGGCACTGCACCTGACATTTATGTGCCTTACCACCACAGGAGTCCAGTAGTGTGCAGATACCAAATGTAATGCAGTAGTTAAGAAATTATTTTCTCCATCAAATTCATAAAACCGGGTCCCATGGACTTCCCGGTTATGAGTGCCGCTCCCACACTCACTCACATGATGACAAGATGCCAGTGGAAGCGTGGGGGCGCACTCCATTATAAGAAATGGGCAGCGACTTTTCCTTTGAGTTTTTATCTTATCATGGCCACTTGGTAACAAAACGTGGGCACCAGTTGACTAACAAGGGCCTGGTTAGTCGACCGGTGTCCATGTTTTATTACCAAGTGGCCATGATAAGATAAAAACTCAAAGGAAAAGCCGCCGCTCATTGCTTATAATGGAGCGTGCCCCCGCATTTTCACTGGCATCTCGACATCACGTAAGTGAGCCGTGGGGGCAGAACTCATTACTGGGAAGTCCATGGGAACCGGTTTTATGAATTTTACAGAGAAAATAATTTCTTAACTACTACATTACATTTGGATATCTGCACACTACTGGACTCCTGTGGTGGTCAGGCACATAAATGTCAGGTGCAGTGGCTGATCCATTTATCTTGGTGGATCTCTTTATTGGGTCAGATTTGGCTTCAAACCTGTCAGGTAGTTTGGGGGAAGGAGACAGATTTTTATTTTATTATTTAATTATGAGCCAGGTTGGGCCGTAGAATCATCAGGTAGTTTTGGAGGGGAAGGGAGTAGGGATAGTCTTTTATTCCCTGATGGGTAGGTTGTGCATCAGCCCTATCAGGTAGTTGGGGAAGATGCAGAAGGCTTTTTTTATTGCCTGACAGTCTGAGTTGGGCTTCAGATCCATCAGGTACTTTAGGGACAGGGACAGATTTTTTTTTCCCCCTGATGGACTGTGCACTGGATCCATAAGGTAGTAGGGGGAGGCAAACATATTTTTTTTTCTTATTCTCTGACAGGTTGGGTTGAGCCCTGGACTCATTTGGTAGTAGGAGGGAGAGCAGTTTTTTTCATACATTGATGGGCTAGTTTGTGCACTGAACCCATCAGATATCTCTATGTAAGCATGGTGAAAAGATTAAAACTGGTTTTATGCTGGCTACGTGTTGTTTTGCAAATTGCCTCCCCCTTGCTACAGCAACTGACAACCCCCCCTTTGTTTTCCCAGTCCCTGGCCAGGATACCCGGATTGACTGAAAACTCAGCTGTTGTTTATTCATTATATTGAGAGGCGGGAAGAGATATTTCCTAGTGCCTGCAACCTTTAAATGGTGCCACAGCTCTACTATGCTTTGTCCTCTTGTGTTGCAGGAATTTAGCAGCATGGAAACTCTTAGTTTTAAATAAGTGATTTTATGACTTTTTTTTTTTAAAGAAAAAATAAAGGCTAGCTTTCCGTTCGTTACGTTTTGCAGACTGTGAATTTATTAGTACCAGTGTATCGCCTCAGATCAGCTTCACGTTAATGTAAGATTCCCCAGGTGCTCGTCAGGCTCTTTAGCCCCTTTTACACAGCAGGCTCTGCACCACATTTAGTGGTGCAGAGCAACTGCAGCATTACCTGTCTTGTCATGTACAGGCAACGCGCACCGCATTGAAAGGGAGCGTTCGCTGTCTCAGCGTTCCCTGTTTTGGGTGGTTCGACGTTTTGGTTTATCGTTTTGTGCCGTTTCCTAGTGCTGTCTACAAACATGACAGCAGTCACTTCGCTTTACACAGAGCCTCTCGCAAGAGACCCTGCCATGTTGTGGGATCCAGTCCCCATATGTGTCCCCGAGGCTTGTGCGAGTTCTGTGCGCTTCCGTCCACTTCTGTATCCGAGTTCAGCTAAATGTATCAGGTAGTGAAAATCAAGCTGAACTCGAGAAACCTGTTGTTTTTTGGGAAAGAGAGCCAAAAACTACATTAAAAGTGCTCCAAAAGTGGATCCGTGATACTGGGCATACAGAAATGCATATTCTTATCTCAATGGATATGGATATGAATATGCATTAGCACATGCCCAGTATCATGGCTCCCTGTTCAGAACACTTTTAATGTAGCTTTTAGCTGTCATTTCCAAAAAGTAACAGATTTTCCAAGTTCAGCTTAATTTTCACTACCTAAGAATATATTTAGCTGAACTCGGGGAGAACAATGCTGGCAAAGAACTCACCAGCACTGCCCCCAGTCTCTGGCTCTTGGCCTGCAGGAAAGACAGCAAAAACGCCGGATGAGCCCCAAGATCGTTGCACACGATATGTGTGTAGAAGCAGACCGAGACGGCGCTGACAGAGCGTAGCAAACGTCTGGGAACTGCGCTGTTGTAAGTGCTGCCTGTGTAAAAGGGGCTTTATGCACTGTTCTCCTTGCAGCCAATAGAAAGTTAGCAAACCACTGCAGACAGCTGCAAAGAACAATAGCAAGGCGCACTACTTACTCATTGACAGCTATAAAAAAATCATGTCCCACCCCCCAATGCATTTCAGTGGGACAGCTGCAGAACACTTCCTAACGTTGGTCACAGCATACCAGCCCTAAGAAATAAAACTGGTGTCCTGTGCACTGATCTCTAGCTCAGAGTTTCTCAAATGGTGAGGCCAGTCTCCCTGGGGAGGCCCTTAACTGTTCCTGGGGAGGCTCAAGTGAGTCTGAAAAAGTACTGTATTTAAATTTTGAGTTTTAGATATTTTGCATGAAGGCATGAGGCTAACTGAAAGAAAATACTAGTACGTGAATTTATGTATTTATTTACAAATGAATGACCTGGAAAGACACTGAGCCAAGGTTCATTTCAGGTGTACCCAGGGAAGGGTAGGGAGTGAATATAGTCCAAAAGGTAATTGTAAAACCATCAAGCAATACAAAATGAACAGTAATGGAAATAAGTAGGAACAATTAAGTTCTGAGAGATACAAATTGACCAATTTCACTTGCGACAGAACAGCCCAAATACAATGGTTACGCAGAGAGGTACTAGGAACAAGAGCAGGAGGGAGCAGAAGGATTCCTGAGGAATTGCTTAAAAGCAGGATGGGGGAGAGGCAGAGGTGGGAAGAAGGTTATTCCCAGCAGAGGGGATACAGACAGAGAAAGCAGTCAGATCCATGAAGGTATTGCAACAAGGAGTAACAGTGGTTCAAGAGTCAAAATAGCTGAGCAAGTAGGCTAGCCTGGGAGGGGTTACAATAAGCTGAATAAAATGAAAGTCAACTACTCAAAGAAGATTGACTTTACTTCTGGTGTACTGTGCAAAGTATGCTATTTTTCTATGGGGAGACCCAAGATTATTTCAATATTTGGGGAGACTCAAGATCTTATCCATGGCTTTGGGAAAGCTCATTATAGGCTGTGTTTACATAGCAGTAGTGCTGCAGTTATAAAACCACAACAGCGCGGTCCCGACCACTTGCCACCCGCGATCTGTCTATCTACACGGCCCCTCTCTGCACTGCTGCAATCTGTGTTGGTGAGGGGCTGTGCATCAGGGGGGAGCCAGACATCTGCCGGCTGATGGACAAGTTGCTGCAGCATCAAACCACTGGAAGCCACTCGCTCCTCTTGGCACTCCCAACTTGCCAGAGAATCTGGAAGCGTCTTAGTGAGTGGCTTACCCCAACTGGGTACGTGTTCACACAGTCACATTTGCACTGGAGCAACCTGAATGCACGTGTTACTCCAGTGCAAATGTGACCATGTAAACAGGGCTAAGAACTAATGCCCTAGCTCAAAAAAATACAGTATGTCCTATTCTGTTTCTTGTGGCGGTATATGAATGTTAAACGTAATTAACAGTTACTGTGATGTTCATATGCAGTGTCTCATTTCAGTGGTGTATACAGATGAACCAAGTAGGTGATTTGATTAAGCAATAATGCCCGACAGGGTGTGTGTCGTGCTGGGATAACGTCACACCTCAGGTGGTTGGGCATGAGGCCGTAGGCCGAGTGCGTCCAACGACTGAGGCGTGACGTTATCCCAAACAACACACACCCTGGAGGGCATTATTGCTATTATACAATGGCTCGTGCTTATACAGAATAAAAAAAATAATTTTAAAGACGTTTTTGTGTGGAAAAATATTTTTGGTTTTTAAGAGAAGATGAAACAATCAATAAAAAGCTCCATAAACAATCAATAAAAAGCTCCATAAACAATCAATAAAAAGCTCCATAAAATGCTCATCTACATGGGTTCACAGTGAGGCTGAGACTAGACCCGTGATGTTGTACTGGGATAACATCACGGGTCCAGCCCAAGACTGACCAATCAGAGTCCAGGATTTTTTTCTTGCCATTGTATAATGCCTTTTATTGGATCAACAAGAGGTTTTCAGAACACAAACTTTCAGGCTACACAGAGCCTTTCTTCAGATAGTGGCATTTCCTACAAAAATCATAGCTTTTATTCAGTGAATAGTGCAATCTACTGCTAGCGATTCACACACACACAAGAATGAGTTGTCAGACTACAAGACATCGTAGCTTTTAGGAGGTGTTAAAAGTACCTCTATTGTATTTGTAATGGATCTTGAAGCCAAGGTCTACAATAAGTTAATTATTTTATTGTCCAGAAGATTCATAGGTTTGAACTTGTATATAAAATACTGTACCTTTAGATATGTATGTGTATATGTGTGAAAGGTACTGTTAAGCCAAACACTAATCAAATTTGTGCACACAGCTATCATTTACTATTTAGCAAAAAAATCAACTTCAGACTGTAACTTTAAGATACCGTAAACGTAGAGTCTCAAAAATAATAGACCCCACCAAACTTCAGAATGCCCTTGATTTCAAACAGAAAAATATCCCATCCCTTGAGCTCTTCGCATGACAGGCACACCTATGCCCAAAAATAGAAATTGCTTCTCGCCTCATTTTCTTTTACCTTCGTCATTAGCTGTGCAAAATGGCAGTGTTATCTTAAAATAGGTGCATGGCTTTTTGATATCCCATTCTTTGCCATTCTACACAACAGGGATGAAACACTAGGGAGGAAATTGATAGGATAAGCTATTCATCACAAAGGGACAGCTGTCAACCCTTCCAGCCTTAATTGGGAGGCTTCTAATATCTGAACTGATTGTTGCTGCTGATAAAGGAGCTCATTTCCTCTCACTGTGCTGATGACTGTAGGTGAGTAGGGTGAGTTTGACTCAATGTCACTGAGTAATACTGAGCTGTCCTGGGATGTGATGCTGCATGCCACCCCACGCTTCTTGGTGTGGGGGGGGTGGAGGAATGTGACTTCTTGTTCAAAGACAGGGTTCCCTATTCATTGAAGGAATGTGTGGCCACATTCCTAAGTGTCTCAATGATTTGGAGGCTATATACACCCTAGACACCACTACAACCAAAGTAGAAATGTGATATCCACATCTTTCTCAAATACAGTATTTGTAAAGTTGTAAATTCCACTGCTCGGAGAGCACTGTAGGAAGATTTTGCTGTGTGTAATTTGTCAATCCTTAAACATTGCAGGTACATTGTGCAAGTACTGTATGTACTTTGATCAAAATTCTGCCAAAAGTTTTGGGTGCAGTAGCAGAACATTGTGCCCCTCCTAAAAATGCACTCGGTTGAAGTGGACAGTAAATTCCCCTCCCCCTTTAGTAAAGTATGATATGGAAAGTTACTAGGCACATGATTTTTGCTGGTCACAAATTTATGAGCAGCTATATGAGATCTCTAATGATGTAATTTGCCAGCTACAAGATTATAGATGTACAGCGACCATACAAATGTGTAAACTGCAACTGCCTATTTCTGTGAATTTTTTTATTTTTCATTTTATTTACTTGGCCAAGGCATAAGCGTTGAGGCAAAAGACTCATTTATAATGATGCCCTGAAGCTCAAAGACATGTACAGAGTTATAAAGTTAGTAGTGTAAACAACTTAGTAAATTCCAGACCTAGGTGGTCAAGTGCAAGAGACGTGGTTGCAGTGGGGCTCGTACTGTCAGATCAGCATTCCAGAAACCTTTTATTGTAGCAGACAGATTGCAACTTTCTTTTTGTACGGGCTGTTAGTGGTGAGGTCTGTGTTGCAGGTCCTAACTTATGTTTTACGTGGGAGGGAGCACAGAATAAAGCAGCAACGGGGCCTGTTACTCAAAACATCTGATTTTGGTGTCAGTGTACCCAGGAGCATCAGGGACAAATTACATTGTTTAGTTTGTTGATCTTTGTGGCAGGCATACAACTGCTGCAGAAGAACGTACACTGTAAATATTTTGCATGAGCTAAAGTTTATTTTGCGCTTATTGGTGGCGAGGTAGAGCCCCACAAAATGTTTTACGGGGGGGACCTTGCAGTTGTTGGCACTGCCTTTCTAAGAGATCTTTACTAACACTGAAATAATCAACTACAGCTAAATAAATAGAAATAAGAAAATTATGTACAGCAAGGCGAAGGACCAAGAGCTGTTTCATAAAACCAGGATTTGTACACGGCATAGCCTTTATCAGTATTGCATTGCCTTAGTACACCAAGAGACTTCCTGTCTTTGTGGCCAAAATAATTGCTTTCCCTCCAGATTATTTGAAATACTAGGAACCATTAGCAATGAGAGGACTCAGGGAACCATATTCGGAGCCGACCATGTGCATGGCGCACCCTGGCCGCAACCTTGTATGTAAAATAGCGCACAGCCAGTTGGGGACATTATTCAGGCAATTCACTCTGACCAGAGTGCATTCCTTGAATATGGGGTTATGGGGGCACAGCACATAGTGAATATGTGCTGCACTGATACAACCGCTTACTGGACTATGGTGCACAGGAGCCAGCATGTCCCAATGGGATACTACCAGGGCTTCTGTGAGCCATATTGAGCCCTAACTTGTTAACAAGTGCATAGGGCATGCAAGGTGCTAGGGGCCATGTGCTTGACCATTATGGGCTCATATTGGTTACACTCTATCTTCCCCCCACACTCCCTGTCTGTTCAGGGGTGCCCCAAGGGTCTGTCCTGTTCCCATTCTCTTTTCCATCTTCCTAAATGAACGCCTTGCTTCCTGTTCCTCTATGGCACAGATGATTCTGTGCTCTTGCCTCCAGCTCTTCTGCTCTCACTACCCAGCTTCAACTAGATTTTGACAGCATCCAGCATTGGTTCCAGGCAACCCAACTGTCCCTTAGCACCAAGAAAACAGTCTCCATGACCTTTGGCTTCAAGCAGAGGATCACAAGGTTCATGCCTCTCCCTCCCTCCATCCATACCCTCGATGGTACTGCAGTTGAGAAATTCTCCTTCTTTGAGTACCTCGGGGTCTGGCTGGACCACCATCTTGATTTCTCTGTGCACGTAGATACCATCCTCCATAAGTTCCACCCCAAACTTTGTGCACAGTACAGAAACAAAGTGTGTATCCCACTTCTGCCCGTCGAGAGATTGTTTCAGTGATGGATCTTCTTCTCCTTATCTATGGCAGTACTGTCTGCAGCCAGACTGTTGCCAGATTGGAATCCTGCCTAGACTCTATGTGGCATTTTACCATGGGCTGTCCTCCCAGTACCCACCACTTCCGTCTTTACTCCTCCCTCTCTCCCTTCCTTCCCTTGATGCCAGCTGCCTTGCCCACTGTGCCTTCTTCTTATCCAAATTCTGGCTTGGCCCCCAATCCTCACTATAACACTACTTCTAATTCCCTTTCCCTCTTTCCCAAAGAAATCTTCTGGCCAAGCTGCCATGCTTGTCATTTTGCTTCCTAAGCTCAGGGCCTCTTTCCCTCTCCATCCACTCGGTCCCCACCCCCACCCCACCTTAAGTCTCTTCTTTGTGACTTACTTCTCTCTCCTGCAGTTGTCTCTGACCCCTGACCTTAATGCCATCTTCCACCCATGGCTGGTGCAATTGTGCTGCTATGCTCATTGAGTTCCCTCCCCCCACCATGGTTATTGCTTTGCTTACCGCCACTGATCTAGTGCAGTGCTGTCCACCTAAGGCATCTTGAGGAACAGTTTTACTTTGCACCCAGTATTGGTTTTCCTCATCTATTACTGTACTGTACTTTGCACATTATTTTGTTTGCACTGTTTGACTTGGCACTGAATATAGAGGCTGCTCAACTGTTACTGTATTTTACTCTTGCACCTATTGCATTGTTTGTTTACTCCCCCACCCCACCCCGATGCATGAAATGAGCTGCTGCCTCTCAATATGTCTGTCCTGGCAAAACTTTTGAAAGAAAAGAACAGTGCTGCTGCACATTATGGAGGTGTGCAGACCCCACCCACCCAGTCATTGTATCCTTATGTACAAGGAACATTTCCTGGTGTACAGTGGTACCCATCCGTGACCACTGCACCTCTTATCAGTGGGATCTTCCTTGGTGTCCAGTGGTTCCCCCCACCCCGATCCTAACCCCTGAATGACTGCCCACCCCCTCATCCCACCCACTCAGGCCCCTCAGCCGCCATCCTTGACCCCCACTCAGGACAGCCGGACAGTCCCCTGAGTCAGTGACCAGCAAAGCCCCTTTACTCTCCACCATAATCAAGCAAAGTCTGAATGACAGGGGGCGTGTGCATGGCTACTGTGGCAGCGGTGACACCAGGATAAGATCTTCATCAAGAATATCTCCTCCATTGGTCACATCTTTGGAACTGTAAGCTGTCAGCATCAAGACCACTCAGAAACATTTTGCTAACTGGAGGTCACCCACAATGATGTGCAGCGCCGCCACCTGTATAACATGCATGGTCTCAACACTCCTCAGTTCTTTCTCCCGCCATGGATCATCCTCATCAGACCTGCTGAGAAACAACATCGAAACAGCCATTGCCTCAGCATCTTTAGGCCTGTGGATTGCTGATTACCAGGCCTATATTATAAAATATCAGAACGGCCCATGAAGTTTGCACTTACTGCAGTACAGGCTTTACCTGATAGTCCTGCCAAGACCATGTCAGCTGGTTCTGAAGTTGCTAGACATCTACTGCATTCGGCATATGATGAGTTGGATGCCTCTGCCAGGGCTGCAGCCTCTGGTATCTGCATTACACATTATGCATTATGCCTGGCTCAGAGTAACTGGTTTTGTTATGGATGTGCAACAGGCTGTTTTGAATGCTCCTTTCAGGGGCTCCAAACTATCTGATAGTGATTTTGAAAATGCACTTTGTGAACTTCAGTCCTCCAAAATGACATTAAGGTCTGTGAAGTTCCTTTATTCTATGCCCACCAGAGGGCATAGTATGGGATATTTTCAGAGGCCTGCTGTCAACAGTAACCATACATACAGCCAGCGCTCCCTTGGTAGAGGCGGTGGTAACCTCCCAAGTGAACTTCCACCATTGCCTATACAGAAGCACCCAAAGGAATCTGTCCCAGCAGCCATGCCAGCCCCAGTTCTGCCCCATTCTTTTCAATCTCTCCACCTCCTCATCTGTTGCCTCCAGGGGTGAGAATGGTGGGGGAGGATCTCTCTGCAGCTAAAGCAGTGGAAGGAGATCAGCAAAGACGACTGTGTCCTAGAAATAATAGAAAAGGAGCATGCTCTGGAATTGATAGAAACTTCTCCAGTTCATGCTCCATCCCATTCCTCGTAACCTCCGGGTCACCTGACACTTCTAAAAGAGGAAGTCCAGACCTTGTTTCAGAAACATGCTATCGAACCTGTTCCCCCACAAGACAGGAACAAAATGTTCTATACTAGGTACTTTCTACTTCCAAAGTTCTCGACAAGACCCCCTGGCTGCATTGTCTCCCGCCCTCGCCCACCTCCCCCCGTATCTCCACTCCTGCCCCTGCCCCAACCACCTCCTGTACTCCTCACCCCTGCACCTCTCCGATCTCCTACCCTCACTTCCCCACCACCCACCCCCCTTCCCTTGTCTTGCTCATAGCTCAAGTTTTTGTACTGGTTATTACATGTCTGTAAGTCAATGACTGTATGTTTGTAACTAAAAATGATGACTGTTGCACACGGTGACGTGGAACCTTTGTAAAAGAGCCTCGGCTCAAAGGGTATTGTAATCCTAGATTGAAATAAATAAAAATAAATAAATAAAGTGGACAGTAGATTTACATCCTGTGCTGGATCTCAGAGGCGTCAGTATGTACATTGAATACAAAATGTTTTAAATGGTTTAGTTTAGTTAGTTTTTGTTGACCGAGAAAGGAGGACTAGACAATTCTGCCTATTTTCAGCCTCACCCTGGGGGAAGGGGATGCAGTTGGATGCAAGGGTGTAGACAGGCATACACGCTGTACATATTTGTGTACAGTTTTGTTGAGTGCCTGTCACAAACCATAAGACACAGGGGTCAATCTTAACCTTTTTTTGCACTAGCCAGCAGGGCAAGTTGATTCAAAATGTCAGTAGCCCGCAGATGGTTGCACTAGCCCTTAATTATAATGGTAAATTTTAATCACTTATATAGGAAACAATGCATGCAAAGCCAAGAAATACTCTGATTATTACACATTTATCCTACTCCCACATTGCTTCCAGCTCCCCAGCAGAAAAAGACTGCAATGCCATCCATCACAGACAGTGAGCCCCCCCATTGTTTTGTACCATGGCCTCCTCTCTTCCTCTTTCTGCCCCCCAAACACGCACCAGAGAGAGAGAGGTTATTACAACAGCAAATGTTCAATCAAACAGTCCTATCTCTGTGCACACAATAGCTGACATCATCGTCCACCTCGCCACACTGTCACCACCACCCACAGGGCAATGTACAGAGTCAGGCAGAGAAAAAACACTCTTGGTTCCCACCCTATAGTCAACTGGAGACCTGCACTTTTGAAAGTTTTTGTACAGTCTTAAGTGGGCCAGGAGCACATCTAAGATTTCTGTGGGGTTGGGGCTAGATAAACCTAAGGGGCCTGGGAAATAGAAAATTATGAAATTTGTATTTATAAAAGCACTGATTTTAATATGCTGTGCCCCAACAATAACAGATTTTTCTTTAACATTGTCCTTTCATCAGCCCAGGGGAAACGGTCATAACACAGGCATAACACTATACTATTTCTTTTTCTGTATAGGATGATCTATGCACCCCAGGAATGTCTATTTCAAGGTTTCAAATTATGTATTTTATCAAGGTTTATTTTTGTACCATACATGATCCAAAGCTTTGTTTTTTTAGGCTGAAAGGACATGCTGAGTGGGATAAGAGTGGAACTGTATGGATGGTGATGGCTAGCATGGTCCATTTATAAGAGCTGTGGACCCCCTACACTTGCCAGTAATGGCAGCAATGGATCTATGGATGGTCACATCAGAGTCTGGTCTGCAGTGGCTTCCAGGGAAAGAACAGAGTTAAGAGATTTGGAGAGGAGAGGGAAGTTATGGTGTGGCTAGGATAAAACCCACCACCTGCAGGGCCAATCCTGTGTACCTCTTTGCATTTTGTCACTGAAATGTTGGCTACAAACACTCAAAATGTAGAGAAATGAGGGACACTGGTCTTAATAATAATGGAAAAATTGTTAGACATAAGGCGCTTTTACACACAGGCTAGTACAACGGAATGGCCGTTACCTGTGTGCCACCGTTGTACTCTGTTCTGTTTGTGGTTCACTTTACACGCAGAGGGTATTCCGACAACCCCCCCATCTCCATTTTCAGTATTTGTGTTTCGGCTAACCCATGGAGTGTGGTGGTCTATGGCTGTTTTTTAACTGCTGCTGGAATGGCTGTTTTACACAGCCAGACGAAATGGAACACACAGGGACGAACTGAGGAAGGAAGAGATTGTGGTTCGGGTGAACGTTCACCGGTGTAACGGAACAGATGCATTTTACACACAGGGGATGTAACGGTATCCTGTTTCCGTAACAGTCATTCCGTTACAGAAACCTGTGTGTAAAAGCGCCTTTAGACACATTCAGAAAACTGGAACCTAGTGACTTAACAGCACTCTACCCTTGATCACACCCTGGACACTAGCTGAAAGTCTTAACAGTGGAGTGATAATGACTCACAATGAGTCTTTTGTGGGATACCTCTTTTGAACTGCCAGATAATTGCAGCTGTTAATGAGCTGTTAATCACACCTGGCCATCTGGAACATTGAGAGAGATTAGCATGAGGACTAGAGAATGCTAAAGTAGAGACTTTTTTAACGTCATTAACAGCCATGAAAATCTACACTAGTCGAGACGGGCAAGTAGAGAGTTAGCTGCACTAGCCCTAGTCAATTTGCACTGGTGTTTGTGCTAGTACAACAATGTTAAGATCAACTCCTGCTAAGACACTCTGTTAATATTATTATTCTAATCTGTAGTATTTGGGTTAATGTAGGCCACTGAGCAGTGTCCAATACATGTATAACCTCTTTAGAGAGTACAGGAATCATCTGACAACAGTCTGACTTGTTTGGAAGTGGGTGCCATTTGGAAAGGATGTGTACATTTTTTAATGGGGGGTGTAACTGTTGGAGACTGTGTACAGAATGGAAATTTCTGACTACACCCCTGATTGGATGCCAACTGATATTGAACCAGATTAAGCTGTTAGTGGTATTTTTAGTGAATTATCTTACTGCAAGCCCTGATTCCCCTCTTGCAAACAGGACTGCCTCTGTTCACTGGACATGAAGGATGCATACCTTTATGTCAGGATCAGACAGTGCCACAGACAATACCGCTGCTTCATGCTGGAGGGCAGACACTATCCGTTCTGAATGTTCCCCTTTGGTTTATCCTTGGTGCCACGGGTATTTACCAAATGCTTAGCAGTTGTTGTGGCAGCCCTTCACAGGGAATGGCTTTATGTCTTCCCTTATCTGGACAACTGGCTCATGAAGGCCAGTTCCAGGGAAGCTCATCTTCACACTCTTTCCCAACCAACACAACCATTCGAGGTCTTATATCTAACAGTCAGTGTGCTAATCAGTGCTGACCCTGTGCCAATGCCTGCGATGTATTGGGACAGTATTGGACATGAACAAGCGGTTACCTTCCTACCACAGGATAGGGCAGACTCCCTTATTTCTGAAACACACTGGATACACAGGAGCCACTATGTCTCTACCAGGACAATGTTGCATTTCCTGGGCCTGATGGCTGCTGCCATAGTAACAGTGCCATTTGCCTAGCTCCATATGCAAATCCCATAATGGATACACAGGGTACAATGGGATCAACTGACAGACAAGTTGGAACAAATTATTCTTGTCATGGCCCCGCTTCGCTGAGCAGTGCTATGGTGGATGGATTGCAACAGCTTACTCAAGGACGTTCCATTCTTTGTATCAGCTCCTGTACAGATGCTCACCATAGATGTCTTGAGCTCTGGATGGGGTGCTCATCTCGGTTCCTACAGACACAAGGGTCGGGGAACAGAGTGGAGGTCGAACTACACATAAATGTCTTGGAAATGAGAGCTGTCCTTTACAGCCTCCAGGCATTTCAGAATCATCTCTGCCCCAGTCCTCTGTTAATCCAGATGGATAATGTCCATGTCATGCACTACATACAGTAAGCAAACTTATCCACACTGTAGCAGAGTCATTTCCCTTTAAATCTGGCCGGAAGGTCTTCAGGCTGGCTCCTCCCACCCACCCGGGTTGTATCCTCCTCGGCACTGCCCTGTGTTGTTAGATCTTCCTTTCCGCAGGAAGCATCTGCTTCCCCTCCATCGCAGCTCGATGCTTGATGTAAGCCCTGATCTTACCATGTCTTCAAGCTTTCTTCGAACTATTCAATTGAAAATGGAATTGGGTAAACTGAAATCGGGTCCCAACTTCAAAGGGTGCCCATGCGACCAAAAGATGTCACGCACTGCTCCGCACACCTCATATGTGTAATGCCTGGGTATGGACCATGACCTGCAGGTATTTGGCCTGTGTCATACCCTCCACCACTCCACCCTGGACGACCGCTATGCCCATCTCCTCCTGGGGCATTCAGATTAACGGGACCAGCCCGGTTTGCTCCAAAGATGCCTGTAGGATAGTTTTTTCTGTGGTAGGCTCAACTGAACAACTCCACACCTTTGAAGAAGCTGAGACCCAGGCCACTGCAGGGTCTTCCAGTAACATCTGCCCTCGTTCTGGTGAGCATTGGCACCTTGTGTACCAGTGCATTTGGGGACCTTTATCAATCCCTTCTGACCCTTGGGGAGGGCTCTCCCCATGGGCTGAAATCTTCAAAACCCTCAAAACAAGACTCAAAATCCAAAAAGTCCTGCTGTCAGTCATGGGACCGCAAGTGCGCTTGGGCCTTGGGTTCCCGTACTTCTCCTAGCTCGATGGCTGTTGAGCTGTTGGCTTCGGCCGACACTTCTATCCAGGCCAATGGCCCCATGGTGTTCCCGTCAGGCCTATCAGCTGAGGTGCGGTTCGAACAAGCTGTCAAGATTTTTCTCAAGATGGTCAACACATCACTGAACGAGAGGAAAGACTCCCTCTCCAGGACCCTGGTCCTGCCTGTTATCTCCCAGGGAGGCCGGATCTGCACGTTGAGCCAGACCTTTCCCTTAGGGAGCCTGACCTTTTGGGGTTTCCAAGGCATCCTTCTCTTGCCCCTGCCTTGCCGCCAGACCCCCGAGGTCGAGGTCCAGGTCAAGGTCTCGTAACTCAAGGTTGAGCAGTTACTGACACCATCAGTCACACTGTTGGCACTCAGGTGAGAGACACCATTGATACTCCTCTTCTTCTTCCTCTTCAGGGGAGGATCGGCTCTGCCGTAAGGTGCGGTGCCATTCTGAGAAGTTTGTCTGGCAACAGTTGCTGCTCAGCCGGGGCAACAGGCCTTTGATGGTGCCTAAGCCCGCTCTGGCACTCCTGTGGCCGGCCGCAACTCCAACCCAAGCCGACACCCCCGGCTCAGCCAACGCCAGCTTCTCCACCTGTTCATATAGAGCCTCCACAGCCTAAGGCTGAGCCCCCTCCCAAGTCTACTGGGCCTGCCACTGGGCTTCCCCATCAGCTGTTGGTCACAGTGACTCACACCAACGAACCCTGCCGAGTTAGTGGGGATTCCGGTGCTCAGCCAATATTCGAGGAGTCCTTAGATTTTGAGAACTCTTTAATGCACTCTCATCAGACCCCTGGCTATGACCACAAGTCTAGGGAGGAACCACCTTTGGCAGAGTAGAGCCTACTTCTTTCAGGGCCCTGCTATGCCTGATCTCCGAGTCTATGGGAACCTCACTGAAGCCAGGCCAGAAGCGGGCTCGGTATCCTGTCACGAAGATCCTTGACAGGGACGACTCCCCTGGAGTTGCCTTTCCAGTGAAGGAGGTCATCCTCAGCCCCGCTCTGGAGCTGTGACAGGGTCCAGCTTCCTGCTCCATGCCATCGGCCCATATGGTTTGCAAGTACATGATCCCTGCTGGGTCCCTTTCTGGGTTTACTGACCACCCTTCGGCAGAAGGCTTGGTCGCTGACTCAGTATTTCACCACTTGGTTAACATCGGGGATGTGGATAAGCCTTCTGACAGGGAGTTGAAGAAGTTGGACCACTCGACCAAGAAAGTCTATGTGGCCTCATCCCTTGGCCTCCAGCAGGTGAGTGCAGCCCTTCAGATGGCCAACTTCGCCCATGGTTTATTGGTTACCCTGAATCAGGTTATCCCTCGGCTCCCAGCTGACCTGGAGCTGCTGGTCAAGCTGATTTTGGACCAAGGCTGCACAGCCGCTATGCAACAGCTCCAAATGGTCCAGGACGTTCGCTATTCTTGGGCAAGGTTTGTGGCTGCAGCATTGGTTATGCGCTACAGGGCTTGGCTGCAGATTTCAATCTTTACAGCTGATATCAATCACAAACTGGCAGACGTTTCCTTCCTAGGTACCGATTTGTTCATTCCTGGGATAGATGGCCATCTCACAAGTATTGAGACATCCAGTGCTACCTTGAACTCTGTCACCTCTGTCCAGCTGGAGATTAAAGGACCAAATCAGAAGAAAAAGCCATTTCAGCTGCAGGTATGGTGGCTTCGGCTGAAGTCTTCCTCCTCTGCCGCCAGACAGTCCAGTGGCCAAGGGCTGGTGGCCTTCTTGGACAGCCCTACCTCTGCCACCAAGCCTGCAAAGTGAAAGGTTGAGGGGTGCCCCTCCCCTGCCTGTCCTGCTAATCCCAGGCCCTTCCGTGGGGGGTCGGCTCTGCCACTTCACTTCTGCCTGGTCCACCATTACTTTGGACAGGTGGGTGCTTGTGGTGGTCGGCCACAGTCTGCCTTGAGAGTTCAAGGTTCCTCTGCCCAGCCGAGCCCATGCCCCATGAGAGGGTGCAGTGCCCATGGACATGTTGTCCGCCCTTTGGGAGGGTATAGTATGGTAAACTTTTATTGTTCAGTCTAAAAAGATCCTTACAAGCAAATAACACGCTATACATTTAAATAAAAAACGACATGTTTGTTAAAAACACATCATCACTCATACAGAAATAGATCATATGCAGTAACTTAAAGTGAATTTCCAATTTACTGCTATAAGGTATTGGACTTCATAGCCCAATACATTAAAGCAGTGTGAGCTGACTGGTACAACATTTTTAATTTACAGTGCAGTATTTTTATTAGGGGAAGGGATCGTAACTGGCACCGTCGATCCCTTCCAGCTTCCTGGTGCCGGCACTCCACCCCAGCTCCACCCCCGCACTCTCAGAATTTGTGACATGTGGCCAGGGAGAGCGTGGGGGCAAGTCCATACAAGTCTGTGGGGGCTATTTTAAAAACCAAATTTTAGTCATTTTAAAACAGCCCTAGAGAAAAATTAAAGCAGTCGCTTAACTAAGAGGGTCCCTATTGGTTAAGCGACTGCTTTAATTTTCTAGGACTGTTTAAAATGACCAAAATAGCCCCATAGACTTGTATGGGGCTCACCCATGCTTTCCTGGCCACACATCACAAATTCTGAGAGTGTGGGGATGGAGTTGGTGTGGAGCGCCGGCACCAGGAAGCTGAAGGGATTGGCTGGCCAAGGCTTCGGCACCAGTTATGATCCCTTCCCCTAATAAAAATATTGTACTGTAAATTAAAAATTTTGTACCAGTCAGCTCACTAAGATATAAGGTATTGGGCTATGAAGCCCAATACCTTATATCGGAAATTTCCTTTAAACATATATTAATACAAGTATTGTTTTAGTTCTTACTTTTCTTATTTTCCGTATATTTACTAAAAAGTTTGCAACTCTTTTTATAATAATTTCATCTTCCATCGTTAACAATATATTGATATTTATATTTTTATCACATCCTTCTAAAGAAGGTAGGATAGAGCCAACCATTTTTTCCTAGCTCCATCATAACATGGGCATTTTAATATAACATGTTGGAGATTTTCTATTTCCTGACCTCCACAATAACAATTCAAATACACTGGGCCTTTTGTTTTATTGAACCTAGCAGTACTCACATTTGAGTCTTGAAATTCTATTGTAAACCCAGCATAGGTTTTTCTGTGGTTTGGATCTTCCAGAACATCAAGATAATACTTATATTTACGTACCAATATATTGTGACTGTACCATAGTGAGAATCTTCAATTCCTTATTTTTTTCCATGTCTTCCCTGTTGTATTTTTTAATCCTTAGCTTCTTTATACATTTTTTGTATTGTGCAGATGTTATAACATTTTTATAAGTCCAATAATGATTCTAATCCTACTGATATTAACATCTTTTTAACAGTGAGTAACGATGGGGATTGCCATAATTTATTCATTTGCCAAATTTTTGTTCTTCTAAACACTTTCTGACCACTATATTTTCTTGTAAAGCATTTATTCTTATCCAAAAATTTATAACCCTTGTTTCTGCCAATGCTAAAAGATTAGCTGACCCTGTTTCTGCTCTTACGTAAGTGTCTGGAGTTGGAAGTTGGAAAACCAAGAGTAAATCTCAGTAATTGTATTACTGGTTTTTCTAACAGTGTTATAAATTTATGGTCCCAGAGTTCAGCCTCATGCAGTATTTGTGAATTATACTTCGCTTCAATTGCAGCAAGCAGGGGCCTGATAGAAAATCCACCAAACCTTGTGCTAAATCTTCTAAGTGCCAAGGATGTATCGGTAACCTTTTTCTGAAGTGAAGTATACTGAGACTTCCACTGAAGATTTTTTAAGAAAAAAACAGACCCAGATATGTGTAATCATTTATCATTTTTAATGATTGTGATTTTATAACCCATTTCCCTGAATATTTTCTATTACCAAATAACATAACGTTTGACTTAGTCATGTTTATCTTTAAGCTCATATCGTCTTCAAATGCATCCAGTATATCCAGTTTTCCCTGTAAACCCTTAGCAGTTAATGATAGTAATATTCTGTCGTCTGCATATGCATTCCTGAGCAATATTCTGAACCTATCTTCTGTGAGTCAGTTTGTGAGCTTTGGAGTTTTCTTAATAATGGATCAATATATATTGAAAGTAATGTTGAGGCTAGAATGCACCCCTGCCTAACTCCCAGGTTAGTTACAAACCGAGTAGATAGAGTCCCTGCTAAATCTAGTCTTACTTGTGGCTAAGTATTGGAATACAGCAGCCTAACTGCATTTATGTTTATGACCACAGAGTCTATTCCATAGTTATGCATCAAGTCCCAAAGTTTACTTCTGTCAGTGTTATCAAATGCAGTTGAGAAATCAGAATATGACGCAAATAATTTTTGACATCTTAATTTCACATATTTTTCGCATATATGATGCAACATAAAACAGTTATCCATTGTTGAGAAAGTTTGATGGAAACCAGCCTGAAGTGGGGATAATCCCACTACCCTATTGATATCACCAAGTTTCTGAACTAAAAGAACCCTTGCAAAAGCTTTTCCAGTTATATCCAGCAGACTGATAACTCTACGGTATAATTTACTTCGGGAGGGCATCACACTACTACTCCAGAAGGAGGCAGTGATTTATGTCCCAGATGCTGTGGCCGATCCGGGGTTTGTCTCCAGATACTTTCTGATTCCAAAGTCGGGGCGGCACCCCATACTGGACCTGCATGACCTCAATCAGTATCTTCAGCCGTGCAAGTTCCGAGTGGTCACTCTGAACCAGATCATTCCGCCCCTGGAACGGGGCATGTGATTCAGTTCCCTGGACTTCCAGGATGCCTTCATTCATGCCCCCATCCTTCTGTCCCACCGGCAGTTTCTCTGGTTCCACTCAGACGGCACCCTGTATGAGTTCCAGGTCATGCCATTTGGTCTCTCCTTGGCCCCCAGGGTTTTATCCAAGTGCATAGCTGTGGTGACAGCATTCCTGCAGCACCACAGAGTCTAGGTGTACCCCTACCTGGAAGACTGGCTGATTGTGGATCCCTCCAGACATGGCTATCCAAACCTGCTCAGCTCTCAGCCTCCTGGTCAATAAAACCAAATTGGAACTCATCCCTTTGCAGGTGATCCAGTTCATCGGGGTGGAGCTCAACTCCCATCGGGCCATGGCCTAACTTCCGGTGGACAGGGCGGAGGATGTTACCTCCTCTGCCCTCTCATTTTGGTTTGGGCAATTGCACCCTACCCGGGACTTCCTGAATTTCCTGGGATTTATGGTGAATTGCACTAACATGGTCTGTTGGGCCTGCTGGAGGATGCATTCCCTGCAGTGGGAGCTGGCCCAGCAGTGGTCTTAGTGCCATGTTCACCTCGATCAGCCCGTTATTGTGACATAACAGATGTGGGACGTCATCCAGTGGTGACTAGTCCTGGAACATCTCCAGGAAGGGTCCCATTTGTACACCTGGAGCCAATGTCACTCTAATGACCAGCGCCTCCCTACTGGGCTGGAGTGCCCATCTGGGGGACCACAGAGTTCACGGGCTCTGGACCTCTGAGGAGTCCCAATTTCACATCAACCTGCTGGAGCTCCAGGCAGTGCATCTAACATGCACGGCATTCACTCCACTTGTTCAGGGTCAGGTTGCCCAGGTCCAGACAGACAGCACAACGACCATGTACTACCTCAACAAGCAATGTGGGACGCATTCCCTCTTGGTGTGTCAGAAAGCTCTCCATGTCTGGACCTTCATTTGCAGCCTGGATGCCGACCTTCTGGCAATTCATGTGGCCAGTGTGTCCAGCCAGCTGGCGGACACCCTCAGCTGAGTGGGCGAAACTTCTCACAAGTGTTCTTTTCACCAGGAGGTTGTCGACCGTCTGTTCTCCCTGTGAGGCTTGACCTGTTTGCCTCCTGGGAGAACGTGAAGCTGAGGCTGTATTGTGCTCACCCCCCTTAAGTGCTGCACACTGCTGAGAGATGCCTCCGTGAGGCCCTGAGCCTCATGTATGCCTTCCCTCCCTTTTCCTTGAGCCACAAAGTGTTGATCAAGGTGCGGAGGGACAAGGCACAGGTGATCTGGTGGCTCTGGACTGGCTGTTCCAGTTCTGGTACCCCAATCTCCTCAGCCTCAGCAGCAGGCCTCTGTGGTGTCTGCCTTTCTGTCCGCACCTGCTTTTGTGCTCTAAGGGGAAGGTCTTCCATCCAGACCTTCAGTCCCTGCACCCTACAGCCAGCCTGTTCCCTGAGTGGCTAGAGTTCCAGGCTTTGGATCTCTCCAACTAAGTCCTCCATGTTGTTGAGGCCTCTTGGAAGGTGCCGACTCACCAGTGCTATGCCTTCAAGAGGAAGAGGTTTTCCATTTGGTGTCTGGGCAAGGAGCTGGACCCCTTGTCCTGCTTGGTGGCAAGCATTTTAGACTACTTATGGTCCGTTGCTCAGTCAGGCCTCCGGTTTACAACCCTCAAAGTGCACCTTACAGCCGTCTCTGCTTAGCGGGCGCAGCCTGGTATGCTGACAGTGGCGCAGGCGAATGTGATCAGGTGCTTTTTCAAAGGCCTCGACCACTTGTCCCCACTGGTGCGTGAGCCACCACCACCTTGGGACTTGTTGCTAGTTTTGTCAATGCTAATGGGCAAGCCTTTCAAACCCATGCACAGGTGTGAGGTGTCACACCTGTCATGGAAGACCGCCTTCCTGGTAACTGTCATCTTTGCCAGAAGGATCAGTGAACCCCTGGCACTTTCAGTGGAGTCTCCTTACCTGGTCTTCCACGAGGACAAGGTTGTCCTCCGTCCCAACCCGAAGTTCCTCCCGAAGGTTGTTTCGGAGTTTCACCTTAACTAGGTGCTGATTCTCCCAGTATGCTTTACCAACCCAAACTCAGAGGCTGAGCACAAGCTCCATTTGTTGGACCTGAGGTGAGCACTCTCTTATTACAAAGAGTGCACGGCTGCAGTTTGAGAAGAGGCTCCCCAGCGGTTTGTCACCTATGCTGAAGCCGCACCTCGCAGACCGTCAGCTAAGCGGATGATTGGCAGGTGGCTAGTCCCCTTCATTGACCTCTGCTATAGGTGGGCTGGTAGGGAGCCTCCTGTTGGACTTGGGGCTCATTCCATCAGACATACCACTGCCTTGGTGACTGCTTCCAGGGACGTCCCTGTCTAGGAAATCTGCAGGGCTGCTGCCTGGAAGTCAGCACACACCTTCATCTCCCACTACCACATCGACCTTGAGTCATGCTAGAATGCTGGTTTGGAATCTCAGGTCCCTTGTAACTCTTCCTTAAGTAGGGGGTGCACACCTTGCCCCCTCCTCCCAGGAGAGCTGCTAGGAGTTTGCTACAATGTAGATCAGTACACCATATCCAGGTCCCTACAAATGAGGGTAACCGACCTGTAACTGTAGTTGTAGGAGCAGTATATGGTGTGCATCCACATGACCCACCTGACCTCCCCTGGCAAGTGTCACACTTGTCTTGCTTCCAGCATGCAAGATCTGATGTCATAGGTTGGTGCCGAGGAGGATACCACCCGGGTGGGTGGGAGAAGCCAGCTTGAAGACCTTCCAGACAGATTTAGAAACATAGAATCTGACGGCAGATAAGGACTGCTTGGCCCACCCAGTCTGCTCATTTCCCTGCCTACTGGATAAGCTGAAGATCCTAGTTAACCAGCAGCCTACTTCTTCCTACCCCCACCCCCTAGAATTGCCTTATGACTGTCCCATGCATGCTTGAATTCCACCACTGTTTTTGACTCCACGACCTCCTCCGGAAGGCCGCTCCATGCATCCACAACCCTCTCTGTGAAAAATACTTCCTTAACTTACCTCTGAGCCCCCATCTTCAAATTGTGCCCCTTGTTCTTGCACACCTCTTTTTGAAAGATGCTACCCTCTTGGACTTTGTTGATTCCCTTGAGGTACTTGAAAGTTTCTATCATGTCCCCCCTCTTCCTCCTTTCCTCGAGGCTATACATATTAGGCTCCTTAAGTCTCTCTTCATATGTCTTCCGGTGCAGACCCTGCACCATTTTAGTTGCCCTTCTCTGGATAGCTTCCATCCTGTCTATGTCTTTGCGAAGACTGGGTCCCCAGAACTGCACGCAGTACTCCAGATGGGGTCTGACCAGCTGTCTGTACAGAGGGATAATAACTTCCTGTTTTCTACTGGTGATGCCTCTCCCTATGCATCCCAGTATCCCCACCCTCCTGCTGCCCTCTCCATTGCTTGCCCACCTTTAGGTCATCTGATATGACTACCCTCAGGTCCCTTTCCATTTTGTTGTTGTTAGTATCTCACCCCATTGTGTACTCTTCCCTGGGTTTTGTTTCCCAGGTGCATTACCCACTTCTTAGCATTGAATCTAAGCTGCCATACATTTGACCATTCCTCTAACCTTGTCAAGTCCTTTTCATCCTTTCCACCCCACCTTGTGCATCAACTCTGTTGCAGATCTTTGTGTCATCTACAAAGAGACATACTTTTCCTTCGGTCCTCTGCAATGTCGCTTATAAAGACATTGAAGAGGACCGTCCTAATACTGAACTTGCGTACCCTCTCACTGCACCCCTTTCTTCAGAGTGACTCCATTTATTATTACTCTCTGTGTCCTATTCTCCAGCCAATTTTTTACCCAGGCTGTCATCTTGGAACCCACTCCCAGGCTAGCTAACTTGTATATTAATCTTTTGTGTGGGACTGTGTCAAATGCCTTGCAAAAGTCTAGGTAGGCCATGTCCACAGCCCTCCCTGATCTACTACTTTGGTCACCCAGTCAAAGAAATCTATCAGATTTGTCTGGCATGACCTTCCTGTGAATCCATGCTGCCTTGGATCCTGTGCCCTCTGGCCTCTAGATACTCGAGCAGTTCTTTCCTTCAGAAGTGATTCCATCATTTTCCTACCACTGAGGTTAAACTAACAGGTCTGTAGTTTCTTGCTTCTGCCTTGCTCCCACTTTAGTGAAGGGAATCACATCTGCCCTCCTCCAGTCCTCGGGTACCACCCATCCTCCCATGATTTGTTAAACAGGGTAGTCAGTGGGTGTCACTAATTCTACCCTTAGTTCTTTTAGAATTCTGGGATGAATCCCATCAGGCCCCATTGCTTTGTCCACCTTCAGTTTTAAGAGTTCTTTCAGAACCCTTTCTTCTGTAAATGGGCTGGTATCAACTTCTGTATCCAGAGTGTTTCTACTGTTTGTTTTAGGTACCTCCCCCTCTTCCTTTGTAAATACTGAGCAAAAATATTTGTTTAGTATCTCTGCCTTTTCACAGTCACCCTCTGCCCCCCTCCCCCCCTTTATTAAGCCTCACTATCCCTCCCTTGGTCTTCCTTCGCTCCCTGATGTACCTATAAAAGGTTTTATCCCCCTTCTTAACTGAGTTGGCTATCTTTTCCTCGGTTTGGGCCTTTGCTGTTCTGACTGCCTTCCCAGCTTCCTTTTGCTTTAACTGATACAGTTCTCTGTCCTGCTCCTTCTGTGATTCCTTGTACTTCCTGAATGCTTTCTTTTTCTCTTGAACCCTCACTGCCACTTCCTTTGAGAACCATAGTGGTTTCTTACATCGTTTGTTTTGTTTATTTGCTTCACACAAAGGCTTGTTACCTCTGTGATGGCAGTTTTTATTATTCCCCATTGTTCTTCCACCCCTCCTTCCTGCCCATTTGCTAGTGCATTCCTTAGGCACTCACCCATTTTGGCAAAGTCAGCCCTCCTAAAGTCCAGTACCTTTGCCTTTGTATGGCTTGACTCTATTGCTGTTTATTGTGAACCATACTGTTCGATGGTCGCTAGTTCCCAGATGGTTACCCACTTCTACATCTGTGATCCTCTCTTCATCTCCATTTGAGAGAACCAGATCTAAGATTGCTTCCTCTCGAGTGGGCTCCAATACTAGTTGTCTAAGGCATGCCCCCTGTAGGGCATCTAGAATAACCCCACTCTTCGAAGTGGCTGCTGCAACTGCACTCCAGCTAACATCTGGCATATTCAGATGGCCCATCAGCAATATCTCCCCTTTTTCTGCCGTACTAAGTATACTTTCTATCATTTCCTTGTCCATTTCCTCCCCTGAGGAAGAGTCTGTTAACCCTATGCGGATTGTGGTGCCATTGCCGGTCTCCAAATTTACCCACAGTGCTTCTTCTCCTCCCTGTTTTCCCTTTTGTTCTGTTGCTTTGATTCCTTCCCTTATGTAAAGAGCTACTCCTCCTCCGCTTTTACCCTCTCTGTCCCTCCTGTAGATAGTGTATCCTGGTATGTTTACGTCCCAGTCATGGTTTTGTGTGAACCATGTTTCTGTGACTGCCACGATATCCAGATGTTCCTCCTCCATCAGGGCCACTAATTCAGGAAGCTTGTTACTCAGACTACGGGCATTGGTACTCATTGCTTTCTATCTTTTGATGGCTTTACCTTCTGTTGCAGCATCCCCCACTGACCTTTCTACCTCGGTCTTTTTCTCATTTAGTACCCTGTTTTGTAGGGAGAGGCTGGGATTTTCCTGCTGCTTATCAGTGCCTCCCCCTTGACTAGTTTAAAGCTTGCCAATGAAGCATTTAAACCCGATTGCTCAAAGACTTGTTCCCTTCCTGGACAGATGCAGACCATCCTGCCAGTATAGGCTGAGTGTCCCTTCAGGTGGAACCCCAGTCCCCAATGAAGCCAAACCCCTGTGCTCCACACCATTTTTTCAACCATTCATTAAACTGCATGGTGCAAAGTACCCTTGCCTCACTCATGCCATTGACAGACAGCACCTCTGAGAAGGATACTGTGTGTGCTACTTGTCTTAGGCCCCTCCCCAGTTCTACAAAGTCCTTCTGCACTGCTCTAATCTCATGTTGAGCCAAGTCATTTGTCCCTAGGTGGACAATGACATCCAGCTCAGACTCCCGTGCAGCTGTTCTCGTGATCCTGAGGATGCGCTTCCTGTCCCTCCAAGCCATGGCACCAGGCAGGCACCTTACTTCAGTTTTCCCTGCTCCCCCCAGTTCTATCCCCCTAATAATTGAGTCCCCCACCAGGAGCTGCTTCCTTTCCTTGTGGTGTCCTCTGCCTCCTTCCTGTGGGCCTCCCTTATGACAGGTGTCCTCAGCCTCCTTAATCTCCTCTGTGGGTGCATCCATAGGGGAGCTGTGCTCCCCCAGAATGGTGTATGGATTGTAGAGTGGAACAACTGACTGAGTGTGCCTCTGTTCCACCATCCTCACCCTCCCTGAGCCCACTGTGGTCCAACTGCTGTGCTTTCTTTGCAACCTCTGAGGTAGTGGTGGTGGCTCTGGTGCTCCCTGGATGGGGAAGGGGAAAGGACTCTGCTACAGTGTGGATGTACACCATATACCACTCCTACAACTATGGTTACAGGTAAGTAAGACTCATTTTTACTGGACAGAAAATAGAGGAGACATTCTACTGCATCAGTTTCATCAGTCATGTTAAACTTAAACTGAGGGAAAATGGAAAGAATAAGATAAGGTAACGGGGCTGGCAGATCAGTGCTCTTGAGGGTCAAAAGGTTTAAAGAACAGCTGACATGTTTACAAGCTCCAGGCAGGCAACTCCTACCATGTAGTCACCTGCCCGGGGAGCTATTTTTGGCTATAAAATAAATGTTTTTATCCAGTAGATAAAGAGTACTTACACTTGTAAAGCCCAGGTTGTAACTTCTTGATGTGAGCTGAGGGGCCGCTGAGCGCTGCAGCTCCACCCCTTAAATAACATTATGATGATGCTAAATAGGGACTGGGGTTGCAGGCAATTTATGGAACTACTATTAGAAGGGGGGCTGTCTAAATGTGCTGCTGTTATCTTTACCATGTGTACATGTATGGTGCTTATATATATATATATATATATACAGTATATATATATATTAGCCCCATACATGTATACATGCCTGTAAAGATACCCACAGTACATTCAGGCAGCCCTCTCCTCTGATCCTAATAATAACTCCATAGAGCTTCTGCAGCCCCATTCCTTACTTAGTGTCATACAATGCTGTCACACCACCCTACCCCCACCCCAGCCAAGAACTGACCACTTCTCATACCTGGCATGCAAAAAAAAAAAAGTAAATTAGTTTTCATTTGGTTCAAATTTTAAATGTAAGTTTCTATCAATAATTTACAAGGTGTGCAGCAGTTCGGACATGCCGGAAATATGGGACTGTGGGCAAAGATTAGTAGCTTTTTAGAGTGCCGTCAAAGGGTTGCTGTCAAAGTTGTATAGAAACTGCATTTCAGCAGTGATCCCCTCTCTGAAACTGAATCTCTTGCTTTCCCAGACATACTTTAAAAATACGCTATTGGTGCATCATACTTACAATTAAATGTGTCTCACATCTAGAAGTAGGCAGGCAGATGGAATGCAGTCATGCAGTTTTTTGAATACAAATGAGCCACAACTGTGAGCCATAGTAACTTCCTGGCTAGTGTTAACAGATGGGGATGCCAGAGTACCTTTACAGTTCTTATCTTTACTTTGTCTAATTGACTGATTCATAGCCATGCTCAGCCGATCTGTGTTAATTTCAGTGATGGGAGAAGTGTTGGGGAGAAGAAGCAGTCAGAGATGTAGATATTGCAGTTGTCTGATGTGAACTGAACGGATGTTTGAAAGCGAGTGAATTTGTCATTTTCAAAAACTGATTGAATTTAGAATGTGGAACACCGATACTTTCAGCTGCACGAGAAGCACGTTCTTGTTGAGCAGCCTCCCCGTGAAACTGCCATGGCACAATGCTGTATAGTCACCTCACACACGTGGTGTTTTCTATCCCTGCCGGCGTAAGCTAAGGTAACTTTGCATTACAGCACACATTACTGTCAGTGAACAGTTACGGTGATACAGCGTAATGTTGAAATCTGTATTAAAAATTGTGAATGTTTTAAAACAATAACTGTATTCTCTGTTATGAATTTATAACTTCTTAACACTGAACATCATACTGCTTCTCATAAGAAGCAGCTATCTGCATACTGTCTCCATATTAAATCTGCAATTTGTATCAAGTAATTGGATCTAGTCAATATGATTTCTGTACTGTGCATACTTTTGTAACAGACTGAAAATAAGATTGTTTATTTATTTATTTCGTTTACTTTGTTGACTGGGTAAATACACTGGCACAAATGCCCTTTTCAGACACGACCCACTGCGTAAGCACAGGTAATACATTATATACAGTATTCGTTTACATTACATTGCGTATACGGAAGTGAACAGAATGTACAATAGTTTGCAGTAGGGACTGTATACAGTAGCTTGCAGTAAGGTTAGATAAAAGCAAAGCAGGGTAGAAAAAGAGCTGTCATGGATGAGGGGAGGGAGGTCAGCAAAAGCATTGGTATACAGAATGTGAGAAGTAATGGGATTTCAGCAGCTTCGTGAAGGCAGGGAGAAAGGGGGTTTCCTGATTGGAGGGGGTATTGAGTTCCATATAGAGGCAACTCAGTAACAGAAGGAGTATTGACCCATGTTGGTGTGAAACAGTGGTACGGCAATGTTGTTGTTGGAGGCAGAGCAGGAGATGGGGAGAGTGATGAGAGAAATCTGCCTAGCAAGGTAAGGAGGGGTGCCTGAGTGCAAGGTCTTGTTGATAAGGGAGGCAAAGGCTAAACTGGCTTTAAGATCCAGGGGGAAGACAATTTAAATTATTTAGCATGGTGCAGTGGTGGGCATTGTGGCTGCTACCAGAGGCAAAGTTGGCGATATTATGGTATAAGATGTGCCTTTTTTGTATTACAGTTTTACTGGCTGCAGCAGTGATGAGCAAACCATAGTCGAGTGAGGGAAGGCGATTAGCCTAAGCGATTTTAACCCTTGTGTCTGGTGTCAGGAATTGGCGGCCTCTACACAGTGAACCCAACTTCTGGTGGAGAAGGGTGGTACTGTGCTGAAGATAGGTTTCGAAAGAGAAAGACGGGTCAAGGTGAACCCCTAGGTACTTGAATGAGAAGGTCTTTTCCAGGCAGGAGCCATTTCCAGCATTGACGTTGAACATAGGCGACAGCTTGCTACGGTTTTGCCTAGTCCCAAATAGCATAGATTGAGTTTTTGGAAGGTTTAATACCATTTTCTTTTGTACGAACCAGGTTTGGAGCCTTACGAAGCAGTTGCTGAGTGAAAGGTTAATTGAGTCGATGTTATCGCTGTGGGTATAAAGGATGGCGTCATCAGCATAAAGGAATGTGTGCACTTTCTTACAGATAGTTGGGAGGTCATTTATGAAAACTGAGAACAGAACAGAATATACAGAAGTCGTACTGAACCCTTGTTTTGAGAAAATAACAGCACAGCATTACTTCAAGTGACAAACACAACAGCCCTGTGTAAAAAAAATGACTACACAAAAAAAGAAAAACTGGGGTTGGCAGTGACCCTTTAAACAGTTTTATTCGGTTTCTCACTGTACATAACCTGTGACTTTTTATACAGTGATCGGTATGGATTTTTCTTACAACTGTATTTAATTGCTCTTCCTTTTGTGCTTTGACCCTGACTCAACTGCATTTCCTCTGGAAGTACTTATTGTACCTGTAATGTTTTTGTGATTATGTATTTGATGTGGAACCTTTGTAAATGAGCCCCTATGCTCAAAGGTAATCTCTGAAGTTTTCAATAAATAAAAACAACATCTTTAAACCCACGTCCCAAGGCATCTCACAGAGAAACAGTGAAAATGAAAACAGAAATATACGCCCATCACTGGAAGCTTTCCTTAGAGTACTTTTTTTGGCAGCTTTCTGAACTAATCTTGAGATCAACAGTAAAGTACTGCATCTGGGGAGGTTGGCTGTTCTCTGGTTTTTTTTTTTCCAAAATATTTTATTGAATGGATGTTGCATCATGGAATATAGACATTCACTTAATCGAATGCGGTTGGCAAACATGATTACCAGTGCTACAGAGCCACAAGAAACCACTGCACTAACCTTATCTGACAAGCAAAAGCCAACTTCCATAAGGAACAGCTTAGCAATTCCTGGGGTGACGGTAAGAGGTTCTGGGAGAACATCAAAAACCTCCTTGGGAAGGATGATAAGAGGCACCCTCATCTGCTCAACATCAACAGCTCCCCCATAAATAAAGACTCATTCAAAACGGCCTTCACTGACCTGACCTCGATATTACCCCCCCCCGACTACCTGCTCCCTGCTGCTGATCAACCCAACTGCAAGCCACTCAAGAACACACACATCCAGACTTCTACTTCAAGAGGGTGATGGTGAAGGAGGCTCTAAAATGTAAAAAAACATGCTAGGTAAGACCAGACTGGGCAGTGATGGGATGGACATGAAACTTCTATACCTCACACTTGATGTTCTCATCGTGCCAATAACAAAGCTATTTAATAAGTCACTGTCTCTTGCTAAATTCCCAGAGATCTGGAAGCAGGCCATTGTGACGCCTGTGCATAAAAATGGAGACAAGACTTGTATAGCCAATTATAGACCAATCTCCATCCTCTCCCCCCATCCAAGGCATTGGAAAAGATAGTGGCAGCCCAAGTCACCAAATACCTTAACAAATACCAACTGTTATGCCCTAACCAGCACGGCTTCAGACAGAACTATGGTACCACCACTGCCCTGTTGGAGTGTATGGACTACACGCACAAGGCACTGGACGAAGGCAAATTGGTGGGGTCAGTGTTCATTGACCTCACCAAAGCCTTCAACACTGTTAACCATTCCCTTCTCCTGGCACAGCTGCAGAACCTGGGTGTGGTAGCCAGTACCACATACTGGTTCCAGGATGACGTGTCTCATAGAAGCCAACATGTCAAAGTTGGGCAAACAGTGTCTAGCTCCAGAGAAGTATCATTAGGGGTCCCCCGGGATCAATACTGGGGCCCCTACTTTTCAACCTTTTTTTAAACAATCTTCTTAAAGCATGTGATACTAAACTTATCCTATACGCCGATGATGCAGTACTTCTCAACAGCAGTACATCCCATGACACCCTCCAGTCCGAACTACAGAACTCTCTCAACAAACTAGAGGACTGGTTCTGCAGGCATAAACTTCTACTAAATTATAAAAAGACCAAGGCCATGCTTATATCTAGACCCCTGTGCAAAAAGAGGCTCCCCTCCCTCGTCATCTCCAACACAGTCAGCGAACCGTTGAAACAAGTGCACTCGTTCAAGTACATGGGGGTCACCCTGGATGACACCCTCGCCTTCACCCAACACATCGACTCAGTGGTTAAGGCAGTAAACACCAAGTTTGATGTCCTCTATAGGCACAGGAAATATCTCACCCCTGATTCCTTCCACATCTCAGTCTCCAGCTCCATCCTATCAACCATTGATTATGGCCTGGTGGGCTATGGAGCAGCAATGGATACAGCACTAGAAAAGGTTCGTATTGCTCTCAATAAAGCCTGCAGGCTCACCCTGGCTGCAGATCGTCATATGCACACTTGCCCTCTGTATGAACATACTGATTGGCTGCCTCTAAAGAACAGGATCATGTTCCAAACCTGCCTCCTGGGTAAGAAGGTGTTATTGGGCAGCCCCCCCCCAATGTATCCAGCATCCTCTCGGCAATTGCTACCCTCTATGACACCAGAGGTAGGATGGGGGGCCCTAGCAACACCTTTCCGTCGAAATGCACTTGGACAACGCACCTTCGCCTATAGGGCCCCCCAGTGGCTTAACGAAATCTCTGTGCCCATTCAAATCCCCAAATGCCTATCACATTTCAAAACTGAACTAAGACAACACCTTAAATCAATCAGAGAGTGTGTCTGCCTCTGAAGGCTAGTCCCTCCCCCTCCTTAGCCTCCCGAGTTGCTCATATGGCAGCCCTGCTGCACCCCGCTCCTCCGTATAGCTAGTGTCTGTCCTCCATAGTAGCCACTCTTCCACTCCTTTGGTACTCTCCCCCTCTATTAACCTACACCTTGCCCCCTGAACTGACACTAGGCATCGACTTGCTTCCCCTCCGCCCCCGGTCCCTCCTGCCCCCACCTCTTCTGACATGCCTAGTGCCACCCCCACCCCATGTGGCTTTCAGCATGCCACCCATGCTGTTCCCCTGAGTACCTCCCTTCATCATAACTCCATCCCGCACTACTTTCCTCCCATTTCCTCTGTATGACCATTTAGTCAAGCACTTTCCCCTCTGGTGCCACCTTCCCTTCCCTCCCCGGCACCCCCCAGCCACTATTTTGCCCTCCTATTTTTAACAAAGCCCCAACACAAGGCTGCTTACCCTTCCTAAGTCTTCTGTCAACTCGAAAGGGGGTCCTCCTATGCTTTCCCCACGTAGCACACCACTGCTTTTCTATATCCTTTACTGACGCTGTACTAATTCCATGGTACTAGTGATAACACTGTAATATTGTAACCTACATATGTTCTATACCTACTTGATGTAATATGTCTATTGTCTGTCAACCTGACGTAGAACTTTTGTAAAAGAGCTTGTGGTCAAAGGTCTTCTCTGAATCCTTAAATAAATAAAATAATACATGTTAATAATCATCGAAAGGAACCATGACAGTCGCAGATTGTCCAGTAATAAAAGAGAGCTCACATTTCCCCAATCACAGAGAACATACCTGGGGTTAATCCAAGATAATGGATGGCATTCTCATGCCCCTGACACAATAGAAGATCATTATTAGCTACCCCAGACAGTAATGTTTACTAAGTGGGGACCTGACCCCTCTCAATGGCTCTCAGGAGGGCTTTCCAGGTGCCAAGGAAGTCCTGTCTCTTTCCAAGTGCTATGAGCTTGCCCTCTCCAATGCCATACATTGTTTAAGGTTACCAACCCATTGTTGAATATTCGGGGGGGGGGTGCCATCCATGCTTGAGCCACAGTTTTTGAGGCATTTACCATAGCTACAGATCACAAGGGATCTGATGACCTTCCCCTGGATGGTAAGGGTCTGCACCCAGCATTAACTCCAACAGGGTATTAGATGGTCGATACCCCACTATACCACTCATCAATTGATGTACACCGTATCTAAATGGAGTCACCCTAGGGCAAGTCAGGGCCATATGGGGGAAGTCTCCCACTCCGCTTACACACTTAGGACACGAGTTGGGTTTTTGTGGGTCAATTTGGTGAAGCCTTATGGGGGTAATATATGCTCTATACTTAAAGTTAAGTTGAACTTGTCTAAGTTTATTACTTCTGGAGCAGTGCTGGAGGTGTAGACTTGCCCACTTCCAAGTATTGGCATCAACTGATACACAAAGATAAGTGCTCCAGGTCACCTGTATCTTCCCCATTGGAAAACGTTCTGCGCCCTGTATTACTTGATAATATGCTGTTAGTGCTTTTTTGCTTGGTTGGGGTTTATATAGTTCCACTTCAAGGGGTGAAGGGGGGGCAGTCATTAGTTGGATCAAGGGTGTCCCCAAGTCGATTTTAAAGCATGAGATATACGAAAAAATTCCCCTTTGGTAAGCCCCACTTTGTGCAGAGGTAAGCAAAACTTAAAATAGTTCCACCATCATATAGGTGTTGTACCATGGTTAGCCCTTTACGTCTCCAGTAGAGGAGCCTCTGTATCAGTGCTGTCATGCAGGCTCCCCTAAATTGCATAGCAGTAGAGAGGTCAGTATAGGGGGAAGACTTGGAGGAGTGTTTGATATGGATGTGGGCATCTACGCAGGCCTTCAGCCTGGTGGCAGTAGAGGGGATGATCATCTCTGGGGTCTTACCAGGCCACAGGGCTGCTGCTGATATTTCTCCTCTGATGAATCCACTCAAGGTATCTTCCTCCAGTTTCCACCAGCCCTACCCCCTGCCCCAGATCCAGCTGGCAAGTATGCAAGTTGAGCTGCCCAGTAGTACCACTGAAAATTTGGTAGCCCTACCCCACCCAGCTTTTGCGGTATCTGCAGTATCACTCTCCTAATCCTGGCCACCTTACACCCCCACCCCACCCCCACACACACATATACACATGAACTTATGCAGGATCACATTCAAACATTTAAAATGGGCCTTTGAGACCTTTATGGGGAGAGACTGATATAGGTACAGGCATTTTGGGAGTATTGACATTCTGACGACCCCTTCTCTCCCCAGCAATGTGATAGGAATGCTTTGCCATCTGTCAGAATCTTCAGAGATTCTTATTAGAAGAGGTTTGTAATTCAGGGCGTATAGGGAGCTAATTTTAGCCGCTATTGAGATACCCAACTATTTTATTTTTGTGACTAGCTGTAGCGAGGCCCCCTAAATTGGCTGTTAGGGTCACTTTTAGTCCAATTCACTTTGTGCCCTGAAAATCCCCATACTCTTTCATCATCTGATGAACTGCTGGTAGGTCCTTTGCGGGTTGCTGCAAATACAATAGTAAATCCTCCATCAGCCCTTTAATTCCCTTATGTACTCTGAGAGTGGAGGCCAGAGGTTCAAGTGAAGTCACATATAAAAGGGGAGATAGAGGACATCCCTGTCTGGTTCCCCTTCCTAGGCCAAATGACAGAGTAATCAGACCATCTGTTGTTATCTGTGCCTGTAGGTATGTATATAGTGTTTTCACCCATGACCGAGATGATGGGCCCAGGCCTACTTTCCCCAGGGTTTCAAAAAGGTATCCCCACTCCACGCGGTCAAATGCTTTTTCTGCATTTATAGACAGGATTGCAGCACCATGAAAGTTTGCACTTTTCCCCCCAACGATGGATCACATTTAGAGTTCTGTGGATATTGTGCTTACCCTGGTGTCCCTTTACAAAGCAGATTGATCTGGATGTATAATATCGGGCAACACTGGCTCTGGCTGGGAGGCCATGGTCTTAGCCAATATCTTATAATTAGCCGTAAGCAAAGAAACTGATCTATATGATGTACACCAAGTGGGATTTTTACCCAGCTTTGGCAGCACTGTGATGGTGGCAGACTGCATGGAGGGGGTAGCTCACTCATAGCAAGACTGTCCTCTATCATGTCACACATGGGGTCTAAACAGTAAACTGTGGAAAGTTTTAAAGAAGTCTATGGGTAGGCCATCATGGCCAGGAACCTTACCGCCTTTCATAGTCTTAATGGCAGCATTCACTTCAGCTTTAGAAATAGGTGCATCAAGTATTTCTGCCACTTCTCCACTCAGTACGAGTAATGGGGCCTTTGCAAAGAATTGGTCCCTCTCCGATCTTGTGTGAGCCACCTCTGAGGTGTATAAAGCACCAAAAAAGTCTGCAAATGCCTAACCAATTGCTGTTGGGTCCTGCACCATTTGGCCGGATGCATCATGTATCTGGCTAATCATTCTTTCCCCCTCCTTACAACGGTGTAGCCAAGTCAGGTACTTGCCCTCCCCCCCGTCCCGATCAAAATAAGCTCCGGCCTTGGCCAACAAGATGGCCCAATGCACTCTTGCACTGCTCAGCGTATTAAAACACCATTTTAACTTTTGGATCACCCTATAAAGGGGTATAGTGGGTTTTAACTTGTGGGCATCTTCACGTGCCTTTATTTTGATGCAGAGGCGTTTTGTCTCTTGATCATTGACCTTTTTTCGTGTAGACTGAAAACACTATGGATTGCCCCCTAATAAAGGCCTTAAGGGCTTCCCATCGGGTACAATGTGATGTATGCCCCCTCTTATTGAACAGTAAAAATTCCTTTATGCTACTTTCCATTGCTCCTTTATACCTCTGATCTTTTAGTAGTAGCGGGTCCAACCTCCATTGTCTAATCACAGGTGCTGAGTCAAAAGGAGATAATTCAGTCAACAGGGAGGCATGGTCAGTCAGTAGTATAGGGGAATACTGAGCAAAAGTAACCCCTGAACGAAGTGATGGGCTTAGTAACATTCTGTCCAGCCGGGCTTATGATTGATGGGTGTGGGAATAAAAACTATAGTCCCTGCCTGTTGGGTTTAGGAGCCTCCAAATATCCACCAGTCCAGATTCTAATTTTAGTTCTCCCAGGGCTCAAGCTTTTCTTGAAAGGGGAATGGGGGCTGGGTTGGAGAGATCTAAAGTGGTGTCTCTGATGTCGTTAATGTTTCCCCCCAGAATCCATGGACCGTGCCAACCCGCCATATCCAGGGCCAACTTCTGAAAGAAGCCAGGATCCTCCACATTGGGCGCATATATCAATCCCAATGATAAAGTACCCACCCCCGTTACCTCCGTCCTAACCAGAGCATACCTCCCGGCCAGATCTATGATCTGACCTAAAATATTAGTCTGGGTTCCCCGTGGAAACCATATGGCAACTTCTGTAGCCTTAGAAGAAAAGATGGAAGAGATCCATGTTCCCCCCAGTGATGTACCAGTTTTAGCAGCTTCTCCCCCTGACATGTGCGTTTCCTGGAGAAGCACTGTCTGCCATTTGGACCTTCTAACCTCTGCTTGGAAATGTTTCCTCTTGACCACTGACTTTAACCCATTGATATTCCAGGTAGTTACTTTGAATGGCTAGCCATAGTCAGAACATAGAGGTAGGCACTGATAAATTCGCAGAACTAAAGTATGTAGGACTGTTAGGTCGGCTTCCGGTTTCCCCTCTAGTAACATGCACTGATTCCACAAGACAACCAAGTAGTTAAATGATCTAATTCCACACTGCAACATCCAAATTGTATTTCCTTTTAACCCTATCCACATCTTCCTCCCCCCAAGTTAGCTGTGACAAAGGGTTTCAGAGCGCCCGCCAACCAACAGATTTGTACAGCACTGAAGGCATCTGTTGAAAGACAAACCCCCAGGTCCCCCCATCTTTCCCCCATATACCCTTTGTTTCCCTCCCTCGTTATACATATAGAACCATGATAAAAGCACCTCTACTGCCCCCACACCCGCATTGCTAAACTTGTCCCCTGTCCCCCCTTTTCAGGTCTAATAGTGCCTGAGGACCTATCCCTTGCAAACAACTGGAGAACCATAAGATTACTTGTACAACTTTTAACATATCCTATCTAATGTTTGACACATATTAAACTATTCTCTTGTAATGGCAAACAAATCGTGGAGGGAAACTTGATTAACGTAAACATGAGCTGTGGTTACACATTCGACCCAGCATTCAGTAGATCATTGCAAAATGAGCACCATGGCTCAGTGGTTGTTCAAAAATTCAGCAAACTGGCATATGAACTTAAGAGCAACTCAGTCCTTTTCAGGGCCTGAGGAAATTCGAGGTAGCCACCTAGTAGTGGTTAAACCAGGTCTAAACTTTTCAGCTCCTACAGTATATATTGTCACTTTATAGCCGGGGTTCCAAAGAGGTATAAAATAAGTTTTTCTATAACACTCATTGACTCCAGCTCAATCCTTTAGGATGTCAGAACCACAAAAGAGAGTCAAGCGCACAAAGCCCCCACCCGTCGGTACCCATGTCCCCAGACGTGGTCGGGGTGGAGTATGACATCAAACCCCGATACAGTCTTAATCGTGACAGATTCAGCCAAATGAGACACAGTACCAAGAATTTTGCTAACCATGTTCTTCATGTTATCTACAGAGAAGGTATTATTCTGCTGTGTTTGGGGGTGTACGATGGGGTCACAGCTCACTGGTACCCACTTATCGCCCTAGTTGGAGGTGGACAAGCACTCAAGGTGGTGGGCTGACTGTGGGCCTATGATGTTCCCACTCACAGCGAGACGCATTCATCCCACCCTCCAAGGATCCCCATTTAAAAAAAAAAAGTTTGAATAATTAGTGCAGAAAAAGACAGACGTATCTGTTAGCATCATTTGGATTTGCAGAAGCTTGTTCGGGTCTGTGCTTGGATTCTTCTTCAACCCATCTATCTGCCGCTTTCAGGCAGGTGAAAAATCTAGGTGGATTTCCGGGCCTGTCTATTCGTAGTTTTGCCTGGTACATGAATTCAAACTTCGATCCCATCGAGAAGAGCTTTGATTTTACCGAGTTAAATTGTTGTCTTCTAACCTGTAATTATCTGCTGTAATCCTGAAATATGTGCACTTAGGAGTTGCTAAGATTGATGGGACCCTTAATTTTGTCACTTCTAAGAATGGCATCTTTGTCCACATATCTCAGGTATTTCATGAGACAATGGCTCGGTCTCTCCCCTGGTTTTGGGGCTGGGCCCACCTTATGCGCCCATTCCACTTCAAACTTCAGCATTTCCTGGGGTAGGTCAAGTTGCTCAACCAGCCATTTGTGTATGCCATTTTCAGGGTTCTTCCCCTCGACACCCTCTGGTAGTGCCACTATGCAGAGATTAGAACGTCGGGAGTGATTTTCTTGATCATCTACCCGTTCTGCTAACTCCTCCATTGCCTTCTGCAGGCTGTTCATCTCACTGGTGACCGCAGACAGGGAGTCCTCCAAACTGCTCACCCGATGCTCCAGTTCAGAAATCTGCATCGAATGTATAGCAGTATTTTCATAAAGTCCAGTGACCACGCTTTGAAGGTGGGTAATTTGAGCTGTAATGTTGGTAAAACTAGCTTTCATTTCATGCTGCATTTGTGGTAATGTGGCTGGAACAATGGCAAGCAAGTGTTTCAGATCAGACATGCTGTGGGCTTCTAATTCAGCCCCCTGGACCTGGTTTCTAGAACAAGCCTCCTGTCCTCAGTGAGATTCTTTGGGTGGATCTGCTGGTTCAAAGTGCAGCTTAGACTGTTTGTTTTTTTGCCTGCCCGAGGCCATTTACCCCGTGTTGCCATTTTACTTAATTCTGCTCTTCAGCTTAGTCGTAGGGCACCTTAGGAATGTTTTCAACGATGTGCCATACGGAGCTCAGGTAGACCGTGTCCACCATGTTGCAGAGCTAGCCACACCCCTCTGGCTGTTCTATGTTAACATGTAACTTGTTAACTTTTAGCACTGTCAGATGCATCTCTGTGGAAGAGAAAAGGGAACAAGTAGGACGTGGAAATTTATTTTATCTTACAGAATGCATTCTCCTTGTTTATACTACTGTATCTACAGTATATCTCTAAAAAAAACTTACCATAATTGTTTTCTTTTTTTCAAGAGCTCCTTCAGCATTTGCACAATATAATAAAACGAGGGCTTGACATTGGCACTGACCCATTTGCCAAATCATGCTATTTTTTGTATCAGGCCATGAAAGTTTTGCTTTAACTAGCCCTCCTGGCTTCTATTGACTCACTCAGTGTCACACTCAATCGTGTGCAAGCTTGTGGAAACTTTACTTAAGAAAAAGGTTGGTAGGGTATCTAGAGAAGAATGGTGTCCAGAATTAGAGGCAGCATGGGTTTATGGGAGGTAGATCATGTCACATGAATCTGATTGTCTCCCATGACTGGGTCACTGAGTTCAGTGGACAGGGGCCAGGCAGTGGACAGCTTTTATTTGGACTTCAGCAACGCGTTTGACACTATACCCCACAAGAGGTTGATCAAAAAGTTGGCGGATCTCAGGGTCGGGGAGAAGATGATCAGGTGGGTAGAAAGTTGGCTGAGGGACAGAACTAAGAGAGTGTTGGTGGGGAGAGTTTAATCTAGCACTAGGGAACTCACCAGTGGGGTCCCGCAGAGCTCAGTGCTGGGGCCAGTGTTGTTCAATGTTTTCATCAATGACATTGGGGATGGCATTAAGGTCAAAATGTGCCTATTCATGGACAACACCAAACTCTATAGGAGGGTAAACATATTAGAAGGGATACAAGAGCTTCAGGAAAACCTGATAAAACTTGAGTGGTGGTCCGGGATTTGACAGCTTGGCTTCAATGCTAAGAAATGCAAAGCTATGCACATTGGTGCCAAGAATCCAAAGACTGAGTACTAGCTGGGGGGGAGTGGTCCAGGTAGCAGCAACAGAGGGGTAGAAGGATCTGGGAGTGATGATCACTAGCGACTTAAAGCACTCCATGCAGTGCAAAAAAAGCAGCAGCAAGGGCAAACAAAATACTGGGGTGTATAGACAGAGAAATTAGCAGTAGGCGGAAGGAGGTTATACTGCTCTTGTACCGGTCACTGGTGAGGCCACATCTGGAGTATGGAGTGAGATACTGGTGCCCACAGCTTAGGAGGGACATTAACCAACAGGAGGCAGTCCAGAGGAGGGCAATTAAGATGACTGCAGGTCAGCAGGGTAAAACATATGAAGAGAAGTTAGGGACCCTGAATATGTACTATTTGGAAGAGGGGAAGGAGAGAGGGAACATGATAGAGACCTTCAAGCACTTGAAAAGGATAAATAGGATGAATATGGAGGATCTCTTTAAGATAAGTGGCAACAGAACCACGAGGGGACACAGTCTGAAGCTGGAGGGGATGAAGTTTAGGAGGTTAGGAAACACTTCTTCACAGAGAGTGTGGTGGCTGGTTGGAATGCGCTGCCGGAGGAAGTGGTCTCAGTGTAGTCAGTGGGTAGCATCAAGAGAGGCTGGGATAGGCATAAGGGGAAATTGTGGGGCATGGGGGCGGATGGAAAGGAAGGGAGGATAGGGGCAGGGTCTGTAGCGTAAGCTGAGGACCCTGCAGTGCGAGCAGATTTGACAGGCCAACGGGCCTTATTCTGCTGGCTTCTTCGTATGTTCATATGAAGGAGGTAACATTTCAGTAGACACTGTACACCACTTGAGGAAGTGTAATTTCTTTGTAGTCAGTAGATTTTCCCAGTCACTAGTTTTGCTGACTAGTGTCTTTAAACCTCATTTTTAACCCCTGAAAACATTACATTTATGCACTCACTACCTCTGTAGTGGAGTCATTCTGTAAAACCTGTGGAAAAAAATGAACTCCACCCCAAGCAGGAGCCCAGGCTAAACAAGTCCAACCTTGGGAGTAGAGATAGAGTGAATCTAAAAATCAATGGCAAAGTTGGCAGCTTAGTTTTTTCATGAAGTGCATCACCATTGCACCAAACTGTTAAAAAGAAAGAATCCCACATCCACCCTCTGTGTCATATATACCCACTTAACATGCCGCCACACAAGTCAGTTAAAAACAATATCCCCCCCCCCATTCCCCCTCTAGGCCTTCTCTAGGCTCATAATGTAAATTCCTCCCCTCATCCATGCCAAAAGCCATGTTCCCCCCACCCCATGTCACAGCTTAATGAATGAAACCCCCACTCTTCACCCTCTCTTTTGCTAGTAAACCTCACCCAATCCCCAAACCCCAGTAGGCACACTAGTACTGTAAAAAAGAAAACTGTCCCCCAATGGAATGAGAGATGTCTTCACTTTTCAAAGCCAAATAAATGATGAGTGATATATATCCTAGTAGTAATACATGATTGGCTGATAACCAGCAGTAGGCTGTCAATGTTGCCTTGTGCTGCGCTGCCTCTATTGTGTCACAGTTTTTCCTTAGGTTTTGACTCCAATACCATTCTTAGTGTTTCAGTTGTGGTCGCACCAGTGACCTGTACTGTGGGAGGATCACCTGCAAGTCCTACTGCTTATCCACCTCCCTTTGTATCCCAGCATCCTGTTCACCTTACACATAGCTCTGTTACAGTGTGATCCCTTAAAGGAGAACTTAGCTGAACCTGAAGTTATGTTCAACTGTAGCAGCTGACTTTTAAATACTGGTTCAAATTCTATTACTGTGTCATCTCTACAGACTTTTATGTTATCCTAGTGGATGCTGCTGAGTTACACGCAGGTTGTAAGTGTAACCCCCCTACAAATGGGGGTTCCCGAAAAGTCTTCCTTGAGCATGTCTAAATGCTCACTGCCAGGCTGGTGTCCTGCGTTTTTGCCATTTAAATGTGATTACCAGAGAGTGCCTATATAGCCTCTGTGTACTGTCTCTTTAAGAGCTGCCAGGCTTGCAATCATAATTAATCTAAATGGGAGCTCTATTAGAATATGTGCTTGTTTGCTGATCATTTGTTAGAGTAGTAATAATATTGCAGTTTGTTCTAACCTGCCTTCTTTGCAGCATGGACAGTTCTGTTTGTTTCCATAATCTTGGTCCTGGACTGCTGAAATGGGCCAATCAGTACATTTGGGACTCTAAAATGGAGCCTGCCTACAGGGGCTTGGTGGGGTCAAAACTTGTAGGAATTGTAGTTTTGAGCTTTTTGCGCCTAAAATAACCTGGAGGGGGAGCCCTTGTTGTGATTGATAGACACGTCAGCCAGCTGAACCTTTTGGATCTTGGGGAAGTCTCAAACTGCTTGCAGTTTCAGGTAGATCTAAGTTGGGAAGTGAAGAAGTAACAGCTCAAGGTAGTTCGAGCAGCAATCTATAGTGGATTCACTTGGGAGAACTGTGGAAAGGTCTGAGTTTTTTGTTTTGTTTTTCCCCTTCTGTTTATCCCTCCCCACTGCCTGCCAGCCCCGACCCTTCGGAGCATCCAAGGAGTCATCTTCCTCCCACACGCCCACCCGGACTCACCTCTCAATCCTCCATGGAGCGTCGGTTTCGCCCCAGAGCAGGAATGAGGCGGGGGGCATTCACCTCGTAATCCTTCATCTCATCAGGTCGAGGTGGTTGTCCTGGTGAGCGAGGCACATCGGAGGCACATTCCGGGAAACCCATCTTCCCGAAGCTGGCAGGTGTTTCCTCTTTTCCTCTCCCTTACAGTGCAACCCCTAACGTCCACGGCGCCGAGCCCGATGTCCCCGCTGGCGGCCTCCCGTCCCCTGCAGTTGGGGCTTCCAGTACTCCGAGCCTCTGCTCAGAGTCAGGCAAGTGTGCGGGCTGTAGCCAAAGCCCTCCCCAGAGAAGGCAAGCTGTTGTTGGATGTTCAAGCCTCTCTCCTCCTGGCCAACCCACCAGCGATCTGAGTCCACTCCCGAATCTGGATCGCCAGTGTGGAGCGAGGTGTGACGTCCAGCGCCTCAACCCTCAGTGCCACCGGGCCGGCGGAAAGGCCTGAGTTTTGGCCTGCATGCCTGCCTGCCTGCCATCCATGAGAGGGAACTTGTGCCTTTTTTGGACTGAATCTGAACTTGGAGAGCGAAGTAAGCTACTGAATTGTGACCAGGCTCCTACCTGAAGAAGACCAAAGATTTCCTGAATGCGATCGGCCTGTCTGAACCTCCAGCCACCTCTGAACTCCTAGATTGTGCAGAGACTCTGTAATTGCGACCAGAGAGCCTTTTGCCTGGTACAGTGGAATTTCCTTACATGTGAATGTGTCATGTGCTTATAGTGGGTCATGATTTGGTTCCCCACTGTGGTTTGAATTGTGTTCTGCTTGCTGGAAACTGCATTAGAATTTCCTTATGTGTAAATCTGCTGTGTGGTGCTAGTGGCTTGCGATTTGGTTCCCCACTGTGGTTTGAACTGTATTCTGCTTGCTGGAAGCTGCATCCAGCCCCACGGACTGAATCCAAAATCATATCCATTGGGCCTGGGCCTTGACACACTGACCCAGCCTGACTACCTGCTGCACAGAGAAAGCCATCAACAAGAGACCTGCCTGGGGATCAGCCCCCTGCTCAACACTTGAACAGGAACGATGCCTCAGTGATTCGTGTGGGCCCCGCTTCTCCGGGCACTCCAGCTCAACTACCTGTAGTCTCTATTTCATCCTGCCTGTGTCCAGTATTGGGTATTGTGAGTAAATATCAGGGTAGCTCCCTGCAACAACAGCTAAATCTAAAGTGTTGTCATCCAATTGTCTGGTTGCTTTTTCTTTCACAAACTGAGCCCTCTGGCTCCAGATTACAAATAGGGCCGGATATTCAAACTGCGTCGAAAAAGTGCGCAACAGCAGGAGCATGCACAAGTCAGTGCGGCGTAGGCACAACAGCGATATTCAAACATGGAGCAAAACAAATTGCGCAAGCAACCAGCGTCTGAATATCGCACAAACTGCGTATGGCGCCAACCAGGAAAAGGGAAGCTGAGCAGAAGGTTTAGCCGCCATGCGCAACAAGGCTAACCCAGCTGAGCAGTCCAGGGTGCCATAAGCGCAAGCAGAGCCCCCCACCCCAGCAGAGCAATGGAACTGCACAACCAGGAGGAGCAGGCTGGGGCCCACCTCCAGCCATGCCACACATGGGCACAGGAACACACTGCAGAACCAACAAGACACCCGCACACCCCAAGCACAGCATCACAGGGGAGGGATGGATGATCCACTGGCCCATGGGGACAAGCCAACAAAGCACAGCAGGGCCATGACGCCCCAGCACAACCACTGTCAGGCTGAGACTGCCACACACAGGGGGTTGACAACCACAGTGCACAGCAGCCCCCCATCTGCACAGCACACCCTGCACCGTGACCCCAAGACACCACCCATGTGCAGTGACTGTCACTGCAGTAAACACCATGCATCCCCCCCGGCACACGTCAACCTCGTGTAGCATAGAACCATACAAGCCAGACCTACCCTGGGCACCCAGCAGTGGGCGGCAGCAGATGGCAAGACTGACTGAAAGTCACTGCCACACCGGAGACACCTCCCCATGCACACACAAACCCAGGACCATACCACCCCAGATGGCATGCACACCACTGCAACTGAGCAACCATAGCCAGCTGCAAATCAGAGACCACCACAGTATTCATAACAAAATATATATATATTGGAAAACAGAAATTACAACACCAAGATCAAGAACAAAACTATATACAGATATGTACAAGACAAGGGGGTAGGGGTGGGCAAGGGGTAGGGTGAACAACTGGGAGAGGAAGGCAGGGTGGGAGGGATGGGTGAAGTGGGAAGGGAAGCACAACTAGCACCTTGCAGGCTGGTCTGCTGCTGCCTGGTGCTGTCCCTGTCGCCTCCGCTGTCGCCTGACCCCATTGTGCTGAATGTTCCGGAGGATGTCATGCGTTGCGATGGATACCCTGGTCAGCCGCTGGAGGCACGGTCCATCCTGCGTGGGATGCTGAGGCCTAGGAAAGGAACACAGTCAATGGCTGTGACTGTCCACAACCCTGAACACCACCCATCCTGCAAGGCATATAGCCCAGTGCCCGCACCTGTGATGGTATGCACCACCCACAGTGACCATGCACATGACAGCCCAACCAGGCAGCACCAGCTGTGTGCACCACTGCACACACACACTGCCCATGTCCATCACAGCACAAACAAGGCTGTCAAGTGACGTGGCAATGTGGTGGGATGCCAGTTCCACAGCTATGTGCCCAGTGCATGCATGGACCACCAGTGACGCACACACAGAAGTGCAGTGACACTGGACAGTGATGACTGTCGCCTGTGTCATACATGGTTGTGTGTCCATGGCTGGTGGTCATGCCCACCCCCTCCAGCATGCAATAGCATCCATGATGTAATGATACACTCATCAAGCAGCTGTGGCTGCTGCTGCTGCTGCTGTGGCCCACCCCTCATGTCTCCTCCGTCCACCACCTGGGCCCTGCCACGGCCCTCCTCAGCCTGTGCCTGCATCCTCTCCGCCAGGCCTGTGGGTGACAAATGTTGAGAAAAACATCAGTGTGACCCCAAAGCAGACTGCCCTCTGCCCCAGTGAGTGTGCCTGCCCACACAGCCAGACCCATGCATCTCACACCTGCACACACTGACACAGCCAACCATGGCAGAGCCATCCCCATGCACTGCCACCAAAACACAGTCACACCCCTCACGGAGAATACAGGTGCATAGATGGTACACCCACCTGGCCTAGGCACTGCGCCCCTCGTGGCATGTGACCTGAGGCATCCGCAGCACGTCCGGCTCCCTCCTGCGAGAGTCACTAAACCTGTGCCTGCACTGCTCCATGAACCGGCACCGCCCTGTGACCCTCACCAGTTCAGTGGCCACCTGCAGCCACATCTGGAGTGCGGGCCATGGTGAGAGCTTATCTCCCACAGTGCCTCAAAGTGGGCTCAACCAGGGCCACCAGGTTGGCCACCTCCACCTAGGCTCCATTGGGAGCTCTCCTCGATGCCATATTTGGGGTCGTACAGCAGGCAATATGGCGCCCTACCGTGGCAACCGCGTGGAAATGTTCGCAATAGACCACCGCCAGGTTCCAATCGCTGTTGGTACTGGCGCCATCGGTTCACATAGCGCTGTCACCAAACAGCGCCAATAGAGGCGTACACAGCGGCCAAACAGCGCCAGGAAACTAGTCGGACACCAGGTCAGGGTCTGCTAACGCAAGGCCACGCACGGCGCCATCTGACGTCTGCGCATCCTGCGCGACCGATCACCTGCGTGCCAGTGCCACAGTGGACTATTGCGCAGTAGTGCCACAGCGCCATATGGTGCCCAGTGCTGTAGCGCCACTGACACAATGGTGGCCATGGCCTGAATTGCCGATCACACACAGCACATCATCAGTGCGGCAGACGCCTGCATAAGCTACCTGGGCATGCGCAATGCAGTGTACCACACAGTCACAGATCTGCGCCATTGGCTCAGCCGGCTCAACCGTATTGCGCAAATCGCAACGGCGCGATATTCAGCCGACACATGCAAATCATCTGATCAGCCATTCAAAGGTGCAGTGGCGTGATTTGCATCTCATTACAGTTACTTCCTCTAATTTGCATGCATTGCGCTATAAATGTGCGACATTGGGCTGCGCTGGCCAGATCGGTTACTGCAGGTGGGAGAGGTGGGTTGCATGCTGTGTGATGTTCTGGACAATGGTCATGGGATAACGCTGTAGACTGCACAGTGACAGGTGTCCACTTCCACCCATACAGATCGCCATGACCGAGCAGAGCCAAGGTGAGGGTGAGGATGGTGGGCGGAGGAGGAGGCCCAACTTCACCACAGCGGAGACAGAGGCCCTCTTCCAGGCTTACCTGGAGGAGTCACTACTGAGTGGACAGCGGGGCACCCCTCAGGCCCATGCGGCTGCACGGGAGGGGGTAGCTCGGGCAGTGAACCTGCACGGAAGCCACCAGCGCTCCGTGCAGGAATGCAAAAAGAAGATGGGGACAGACCGCAGGAGGGTGAAGGAGAAGGTGGCAGCCCTCAGGGCGGCACGTGCTGGCACTGGCGGGGCCAGCCAGCGGTGGTGGAGCTGACCCGGCTGAGGACCGACTGGCTGCATCAATGCAGCGGAGTGCTATTGGGTACCAGGAGGTGGATTCCAGACAGGTGGAAGCCATCACTGCCCGGTATGACATGGTGGTGGTGTTGGGGGGGTTGTTCACATGCACTCACATGTCCTCTTTCTGTTACAGATCCTGTTCGTCTTCAGGGGACGGTGGTGGTGGGTCCAGGCAGTGAGGAAGACCTGCTGGACATGGAGGAGGGTCCATCCACCTCTGTCACCAGCCAGCATGCACTGCACCAGCATGCACGCCGGGCTGCCAACTCTGGTGTCGGTGAGTCGGGTGTGGGGGGTGCACAGCCTATGTCTCAGCAGTCTGGCACGCAAGCATGCCAGCACGCTGTGACTGTGGCTGTAGCACGTACCTGCACCATTGATGATGCAAGGACTGCAATGGGCAGTGACATGTGTGTGTCCCATGACGGACACACAGCAGGCCAGCACGTGCCCCTGGGTCTAGCTGGTTCCAACTGCAGGCGCCAGCATGTCGGCACAGTCCCAGGCTGTGCCTGTCAGCACCGGTGGGGCAGCACCGGTGGCTGTGCAGGTGTCTGGCACTGTTGCGGCCACAGCAGTGGAATGAGTGGTCCCTGGGGCACAGCGGTTGGAGGGGCAGCAGCAGCAGTCACCCACCAGGTCTTTGGGTACAGTGTCCAGTGGTGGCACATGCCCACCGCCCTTTGATATGCCCATTCCTGGTCCTGGTGAACAGCGCCCACCCTCAAGGGGTGTTGAGCATCAGGACCTTCCATACCCTGGGGACAGGATGCCATTGTGCAGGAGTACCCATTTGAAGAGACACCCGCCTGCTGCGGGAATCAGTACAGCAGCAAAGGTGGGTTGCAGCGTCCGTGGAGGCACTGTGTGTGGCTGTGGAGCGGCACAGCAGGGACTGTGCTCTGGACCGTGCAGAGATGGTCCATATGCGGATGGATGTGACCGCCCGCCATTGACAGCAGACCCAGGCATTGGTCGCTGTCGTGCTGCATTGGGCACACAAGCAGGTGCTCCTGTACGCGCACCCCACACAATGCCTTTCACTCCCCGTTCCCGGCGTCGTGCGACACCAAGCCTGTCGATGCCGGGTTCTGCTATGGGCATCCCAAGCACCCCTGGTGCAGGTATGTTTGGCATACTACAGACCCCACTACGGACAAGGTCGCGATCGCGCAGTGGGACCCCTGGTGGTCCATCGGTGCCACCCCATGTGGCCCCTGCTCAGCCTGCCAGTGCTGTTGGGTCACGGCGGGGCCGCCCACGCATCCGCGATGGCCGTGGAACGGTGCAACATGACTGACCTGTCTCCCAGTGCGGGCCCTGTCTGGTGCTGCCCTGTGTGCACTGTGCGTCATGGTGGGCAGTGCACTGGTGGGTGCCCTGCACATCACGCCGACATACGGACCACCTGCACACCATCCCGACTGCTGTCCACAGGTGCGTGTGCATGATGATGCCTGCATTGTACTGTACACCAAGGTGCAAAGGTGCCCAGCATCTGACACACGTACTTGGACAGTATAGGTGGTGGGTGTGGTCTGTGGATCTGTGTGTTTGCCATGTCTGTTCCTGCTCTGCTGTGCACCTGCCCATGTACGCTTTGTGCCTGGTGTGTGTGTGTGTGTGTGTGTGTGTGTCCATATGACTGTTCGCCCCTCCCTGATGGTGTGTTTGTGTGCCTGGTCCCTTCCACTCCCCTTGCCGTCATGCACCCCTGGTGTGTTACTCTGTGTGCTTGTGGGTTGCGCCAGGACAGTGTTGGTTGCACATGGCCCCTTGACTTACCTGTGTCGTGCATAATGCTCCTCCGTGATGGTGTCCCGGTGCAGCTGGGCCTGCCGGATCAGTCGGGGGTCTCGCCGTCCAAGGGGGGGCTGCTCATCACCATCAACACCGGCGCCGCACTGGCGTCCCCATCGCTGTCCCCCTTTTCAACCTGTAGGGCTATCCCACAGTCTTTGGCCATGTTGTGCAGGATGCAACAGGCCAGGAATATCCCACAGGCCTTTGAGGGGCTGTACTGTAGGGCACCGCCGGAGGTGTCTAGGCATCGGAAGCGTGCCTTGAGCATCCTAAACACCCGTTCAATGATGGTGCGTGTGGCGGCATGTGCCTCATTATAGCGTTGCTTCGATGGGGTCATGGGGCGCCGGTACGGTGTGAGCAGCCAGGGACGGAGTGGGTATCCGCTGTCACCTGTGTGGAGATAGTGGAGATCAGTATCATGTTCAGGTCCATATTGCCCATATCCCTGTGTGCCACTACCATGGCACCTGTGGCATTCCCACCCTTGCCCCGAGTTTGCATTTCCTACATGCGTACTCACCCACTAGATGGCCTGTGGGGATGTCCCCACTCTCGAATCGATGGCACAGTGCGGACTGATGCCATATGAAGGCGTCATGTGCTCCGCCAGGGTGTGTGGCACAGACATTGATTATACGCCCAGTGGCATCACACACCACCTGGCAGTTGACACTGGGGAGGCCCTTTCTGTTCCTATATGCAGCCCCATTGGGGCCAGGTGGCGTGCGAATGGCCACATGGATGCAGTCTATAGCCCCTAGCACGCCAGGCATATGTGCTACCCTGTGGAACTCCTGCATGTTTGCTGTACGCTCTGCCGTGGTGCTGGGGAAATGGATGTGCTCCGCAGCATGTGGCAGCAGTGTGCTGAGGAATTGGGTGAGGATGCGTGACGTGGCCGACTGTGTGATGCCTGTGGTGTCCCCGTTGGCCTCTGGAAGGTGCCCGTGGCGAGCAGGCACATGCAGGCTGTCACCTTGGTCTCCACTGACAGAGCATGACTCCGTCGTGAGGGTGCCTGCATCACATCACTGCACAGCTCACAGAGCCGCCTCAGTATTGCCCTGTTCAGGTGGTACCAGCCCACGATCTCTACATCTGTGTACAGCTCAAAGCTGATGCGGGCACGTTACTGCCTGTTGGGGGTATACCGACGGCCCATCCACGCCACGCCCCCTGCACCTTGCATTCTCACCCTCTCATTACAGCTTCCATGTGAAGCTGCCACTGTCCATCTCCTGGCTTGTGACCCCCGGCTGATGTTGCTCTGTTACCCGCTGTCCTGACTGCTACTTCCACTGCACGGGCACCCCCGCTGGCCTCTGCAGCCTATGGCCCACACTGCTTCCTTGCCTGCCCTGGCCTGTCACTGTCTCTTTCTCTCTCTCTCTCTCTTCCCCACTTGGCATCCCTGTAGCGTTCTTGCGCCTCTTCCTTGAGCCTTTTTATTTTGGTTCATTTCCGCTGGGGCGCAACTTCCGGCTGTTCCGCTATTGCGCATTGCACAAGTCTTTGAATATCGCATTGCGCTCTTTATGTATGGATCCACCCCCTTCGGTTGCGCATGCCTTCATTTGCATTGCGCTGTTGCTCAGCATGTTTTCGGTGGCGCAACTGCCTCCTGCTGAATATCGCAGAATGGCGCACTTTCAGACTTGCGCATGCGCAACCCTTTTGAATATCCGGCCCATAGTGTGTGTTGTACATGTTGCTTTCTTCCATCACAGGGCTCCAACCAGCTGCAATGTTCCTGGCTAGCCCATCATCTCCCTACCTGGGTACTCAGAGGTGTGACTGTGTTGGGAATTAAAGCTCTTGCATAACTGTTTGATTAATATAGCCTTTAAGCCAATCAACCTGATTACGCTCCTTCCTTGTTGAAGTCCCCTGAATAAATCAGATCTGACTTTTCTGCATTTAGCCTGACTGTGGTTCTAGTTTGTGCCAAGAGTACTGTACTTTTGCTATTTGCTGTGCATAACCTTGTTTTACAGGGGGAGCCCAGGGTCGAGCCTGAGGAAACAGCCCTGGTGGTAAGTGCAAACAGTGTGGGTACTTGTATGGTGTACAAGAGGTACTGTGAAAGTGATTATCGTATACTACTCAGGCCACTAGAAGGGAAAGAGGGGGGTTACAGTGTCCTGGACGGCTGTGCCCAGGTTAGTTTGACCACTACCAACCCTGACCTGTGGGTGGAGGCACTCGTTGCAGAACCTAGGCCCCTTAACCTGCTACTAGCCAAGCAGGCAGGGGTAGTAGCCCGTGGGATAGTGCCACCTAGGGGTTACATAAGTACCATTTTAGAACTGTATAAAGTCGTTTATGTCCCTTGCTTAGCCCTTCCATCAATGGTGCAATGCATCCATGTTCTGCCGTAGAGCGTTATGGTTGAGAGGGGCATAAACTGCATCATGCAGTTTAAAATTAAGCAATAAGCCATGACCAAGGATTATGTTAATGGTTTGTTAATCACCCGCTAGGAATGTAATGTGGCACGAGGTGCAGCCGAGAGCCCCATGCCCATAGAGGGTGATTAACCGACCATTAACATAACTTGTGGGAGTGCCTTATTGCTGTTATAATAAAAATGTTTGTTTTTTTTAAATAGTATTAAACCTTGTTCAGCACATGATTAAGCTTTACATGTATGTTAATAAAAGATTAAGATAAGGTTGTCATAACATTTACAGCCAGTCAGAAAGCTCAGTTTTTCAGACCTTTTTTATAATGGCCCTTAGAGTGTAAATCAGAAACAACCAACGAGGTTACTAATTGGCCAGTATAGATGGAACTATAACAGAACTGGAACCCACATTTAGAAAACAGTTTCTACTGGGAAAATTATTTTCAGGTTCGTGCAGTTCTCTCTAGAAGATGCTGGAGCCATTTTTACTGCCAAGATTTCTTCACCAAATTCACCATCCTGACCTTTGGGAGCTGCTTGAAAAGAAAGGATAGGAGCAAGTATGTGAAACAGCAGCTTGCTTTTTTAAGGGGGTCTGGTTTTTTTTCAGTCAGTACAAGTCCTGCTTTTTATTTACATTATGTAACAGTTTGATGTAACAAAGATGAATAGCACAGCATCACCGTTTGGTCCTACATGAGTAGATGAAACCTAGGGAATTCTATTGCTTATTTAGCAGGCATGCAGATTTAAAAGGACACTATCAACCCTTTTTGCATCATACTACTTCAAGTTGAAAACCCACATTTTATGATTGCTTACCTTCTCTAAAATGCATTGATGTTGCTGGTTGTTTTATCTGCTTCCTTTGATTATGAAACTGAAATGCACGCTAATGATGTAATTATACCCAACTTTTTTTTTGCTTCAAATCCTTGCCTTACTGTTATTGCATACTCCCCAGGGCTCCAGATAAGATTTTTTGGGATGAGTATTTTACTCCTCATTTCAAAAGTGAGGTGAGTAAAACCAAATTCAGATGCATACAAATGTCTGGACTGAGTGCAGCGAGGAATACATTTTTGAAAATGGCATAGTTTTTTTTTTTTATATATAAGAATTGATCAGGTGCCAACAATGCTCCAGCTAATGTTGGCAGGTAGGAGTAATTTACTCACCAGTTTAAAAATATAATGAGTAAAACAAAATTGGGATGGGTACGAATTCTGTAAATCTGGAAATAAACTTCTCCTTTTGAATTACCAGTTACGTTATTGTAACCCCTAGGTAGCGCTATCCAAAGGGCTACTACCCCTGCCTGCTTGGCTAGTAGCAGGTTAAGGGGCCTGAGTTCTGAAACGGGTGCCTCTACGTGGAGGTTAGGGTTGGTAGTGGTCAAGCTAGCCTGGGCACAGCCCTCCGGGCCACTGTGACTCCCCCTCTTAACCCTCTAGCGGCCTGAACACTGTACAATAATCACTTTCACAATACCCCTGGTACACCACACAAGTACCCACACTGTTTGCACTCACCACCAGGGCTGGTTCCTCTGGCTCGACCCTGGGGATCCCCCTGTAAAACAAGGTTATGCACAGCAAATAGCAACAGTACAGTACTTTGAACACAAACTGGAACCACAGTCAGACTACATGCAGAAAAAGTTAGATCTGATTTATTCAGGGGACTTGAACAAGGGAGGGGCAAAATCAGGTTAATTAGCTTAAAGGTTATATCAATCAAGCAGTTATGCATGCGCTTTGAGCCCCCCCCCCCACACAGTCCACCTCTGGGTACCCAGATGGAGAACAGATGGGTTAGCCAGGACTGTTGCCCGGGGTTGCAGCTGGTTGGGGCCCTGTGATGGAAAACACAACATGCACAGTACACAATATTTGTAATCCGGAGCCAGAGAGCTCAGTTTGTAAAGGAAACAAAACAATCAGATGACACACTCAGATTAAGCTGTTGTTGCAGGGAGCTACCCTGGTATTTACTCACGATACCCAAGAATGGACACAGGCTGCACGAAAGCCGAGACTGCAGGTGGTTGATATGGAATGCCAGGAGAAGCAGGGCCCACACGAGTCGCAGAGGCGTCGTTCCTGTTCAAGCGTGGAGCAGCGGGCTGATCCCCAGGCAGGTCTCTCGTTGATGGCCTCTCTGTGCAACCGGTAGTCTAGCTGGGCCAGTCTGGCAAGGCCCAGACCGCATGGAGACAAATTCGGATGCAGTCCGTTTTGGGCTGGATACAGCTTCTAGCAAGCAGAACACAGTTCACACAGTGGGGAACTAACTCACCACCCACTAGCAGCAAATAACACATTTACATGTAAGGGAATTCTACTGTACCAGGCAAAGTGCTCCCCGGTCACAATCACAAAGTCTCTGCAGACACGGGCACTTAGGGGTAGCCGTTACTCCTGACAGGCTGATCGCATTCAGCAAAATCTTCAGTCTTCTTCAGGTTGAGCCTGGCCCACTTCAGTAGCTTACTTTAGTTATACACACTTGGATTTAGTCCAAAATAATTCTCTCCTCTCCCTCTCAGGAGCAGCAGGCAGACATGCAAGCCAAAAACTCAACCTTTTCACAGTTCTCCCATGCGAATCCACTCAGGATTGCTGCTCAGAATCACTTCAGCTCCTCTCATTTCACTTCCCAGTTCAGAACTAACTGAAAACTGCAAGCAGCCCGGGACTTCCCCAAGATCCAAAAGATTTGGTTGGCTGATTTGTCTGTCAGCCAAAGCAAGAGTTCCCCCTTCAGCTGCAAAAAAAGTCGCAAAAAAACCCAAACTACAGTTCCTACAGATTTTGAATTCAGACAGCTCCTGTAGTCCGGCTACGTTTTAGGTCCCACCAGAACTGATTGGTCCAGTTTGCAGTCCAGGACCAAGATAGTGGAGACAAACAAAACAGTCCTTGCTACAAAGAAAGCAGATTAGACAAACTACATTATCATGATCACTCTAAATGATTTTCCGCAAATAGTTACATCTTTCAACAGAGCTCCATCTCAGATTACTTATGCTGCAATCAGGCATCTCTTAAAGAGACAGCACACAGAGGCCACACAGACTCTGGCAATCACATTTAAACTGCTAAAACGCAGGACACCAGCCTGGCAGTGAGCATTTAGGCAAGCTCAAGGAAGACCTTTTGGGAACCCCCATTTGTAGGGGAGTTACACTCTTCCCTGCCTGGGCAGACTTGGCGTCCACGTCAAGTCTGTTCCATCATAACATTGAAAATGCAACATATACAAGACATTTATACCATTAGTATGCTATACAAGTACTATCTGATTCACCAATTGGCATAACTTGTCACTTTACTATACATTTCAATGTACTCCACTATATCATTTCCAGTCTGACACTACATTATGCATATTTCACACAGGTAAATTGAACATTACTATACAGAACCATGTAATAACTTCTTGTACTCTAAACAATGCAAGAGGGGGCCCTTCCCTATCAGCTAACTTGGGGCTGGATGGGGCGGGGCACCATTGTGAGAGGGCAGAACAAGTAACCTGGAATGGGCCGTCAAGCTGCAAAGCATTCACAAAAGAGGAGGGAGAAGTGCCTAATCCAATTAACAGAAGCACCCTTGATAGGGGGGTCGATCCCAGTCCTTTCACAGAAGAAAGGGTTCTGCAAGAACTCCTAAAACCGAAGGTGGACAGAGCAATGGGGCCTAATGGAATTCACCCCAGAATTCTAAAAGAATTAATGAGGGAACTAGAGAAACCATTGACTATTCTTTTAATAAATCATGAGAGGATGGTGTGGTACCGGAGGACTGGAGGAAGGCGGATGTGACTCCCCTTCACAAAAGTGGGACCAAGACAGAGGCAGGAAACTATAAACTTGTCAGTTTGACCTCTGTGGTAGGGAAAGTGATGGAGTCACTTCTGAAGGAAAGAATTGTTGAGTAACTAGAGGCCAGTGGGGCACAGGGCCCAAGGCAGCATGGGTTCACAGCGGGAAGGTCATGTCAGACGAATCTAATAGATTTCTTTGACTGGGTGACCAAAGTAGTAGACCAGGGGGGCTGTGTACATGGCCTGCCTAGACTTTAGCAAGGCATTTGACACAGTCCCACACAAAAGATTACTAGTCAAATTAACCAGCCTGGGAGTGGGTCTCAGGGTGGTAGCCTGGGTAAAACATTGGCTGGACAACAGGACACAGAAGGTAATTGTAAATGGAGTCCACTCTAAAGAAAGAGGGGTTACTAGTGGGGTACTGCAGGGTTCAGTACTGGGTCCAGTCCTTTTTAATGACTTTATAAGTGACATTGCAGAGGGACTGGAAGGAAAAGTATGCCTCTTTGCAGATGACACAAAGATCTGCAACAGGGTTGATACACAGGGAGGCGTGGAAAGGATGAGAAGGGACTTGGCAAGGTTGGAGGAATGGTCAGAAGTATGGCAGCTAGGATTCAATGCAAAGAAGTGCAAAATAATGCACCTGGGAAACAAGAACCTAGGGGAAGATTACACAATGGGGGGAAGGTAGTAACAACAACAAAAAGGAAAGGGACCTGGGGGTAATCATATCAGATGACCTTAAGGTTGGCAAGCAATGTGAGAAGGCAGTAGGGAGGGCTGGGAGTATACTGGGATGCATAGGGAGAGGCATCACCAGCAGAAAACAGGAAGTTGTTATCCCTCTGTGGTGAGACCCCATCTGGTGTACAGCGTCCAGTTCTGGAGACCCCATCTCTGCAAGGACATAGACAGGATAGAGGCAGTCCAGAGGAGGGCAACTAAAATGGTGCAGGGTCTGCAAGAGAAGCCATACGAGGAGAGACTAAAGGAGCTTAATATGTATACCCTTGAGGAAAGAAGGGAGGGGGGGACATGATAGAAACTTTTAAGTACGTCAGTGGAATTAACAAAGTCCAAGAGGGTAGCATCTTTCAGAAAAAGAGACGTCCAAGAACAAGGGGATACAATTTAAAGATGGGGGGGTGGTTCAGGGGCAATGTGAGATGTATTTTTTCACAGAGAGGGTAGTGGATGCATGGAACAGCCTTCCTGAGGAGGTTGTGGGGTCTAAAACTGTGGGAGAATTCAAGAATGCATGGGACAGACATAAGGCAATTCTTGTGGGGGGTAGGAAGAAATAGGCTGTTGGTTAACTAGGATCTGCGGCCTATCCTGTAGGCAGGTAAATGGGTAGACTAGGTGTGCCAAGTGGTCCTTGTCTGCCATCAAAGTCTATGTTTCTGTGTTTATATGTAAGCTCAATTTGGGCAGTGAGCTCTGAGAGACATAAACACCTTTGTGGACTACATTGAGAGGCAAAGCCACTGGCCTCCCGGGGGAATCGTAACTGAAGTGCACCACTGGCTTGACAGCTCGGCCAGTCTTTCTGGGGTGAACAACCACAGTCTCTGTACTTTCAGCAGTGGTCTTGGAGCTTTCATCACTTGTGAAGGGTGCCTCTGCATGAAAGGGAATGTCCAAGCTGGGAGCACTGTCAGCCCCTTGCTCTGTAGTCTCTGTTTCTACAACACTTGGCTCATTTTAAAGACACTCTGGCACTGAAGGGAGGGTTGTCAGCACTCTGATAGTGTTCCTCAAGTTCTGGCATTTTACCAGAAAGACTCATACCATCAGCCTCTCCTTCAGGCAAATCATACACTTCCACGATACACAAAGACTCAGCATCTTCAGACGTGATACTTTGCACTTCACCTTCAGGGAGCATTGGCTCCAAGGATGATGCCGAGGCGTTAGGCAGTTCAGAAGGCCCAGCTTCATCCCCATAATTCAACATAGGACTTCCACAAAACAACTGACTCAGTTCATATGAGGGGTAATAGGCATTATCACACTCACTGTCATCCGAGTTAGACTGGCAGTCACTATAATTCTGGGCCTGCAGTGGGAGAAGTCTTAAATCGGCAACCACGGGGCAGGCTGACTCTGTTTCTTTCTTACAGCAGCATGAGTTACTGGTCCAGGGGAATCAATCTTGGTGGGTTCAGCCTCAATTATAACTTGACCAATAGGTAGCAAGTGGTTACGGTGCATGGTCTTGATAGCTTTGGAGTTATTCTGTGGGTGCACTTTGTACTCTGGCAAATCATCCAACTTTCCAACTATGACATGAGGAAGATGGTGCCATCGAGCAGCCATTTTGTATTTACCATGCAATCCTAAATTTCACAGCAACACACGGTCTCCAGGCCTAAGCTCTTGAGCCTTTACTTTTCTATCATGTCTCTCTTTGCTGGCTAGATTTCTTTTGGCAGCCATTGTCTGGGCCAGTTGATAGGCATGGTTCAATTGAGCTTTCAGTTTTTGTACATATTGCAGGTAATCTTCGACTCGGACCCCATTGGGAGAAACCCCAGAACAGACATCAACAAGCAACTGGGCCTCTCTCCCGAACATGAGGCGGTAGGGAGAGAACCCGGTAGCATCATTCTTTGTGCAATTGTATGTGTGTACCAAGGTGCTAATCTGCTTGCTCCATTTATGCTTATCTTCTGGGTGGAGGGTGCCTAGCATGTCTAGCAGGGTGTGGTTAAAGCGTTCTGGTTCAGGATCCCCCTGAGGGTGATAAGGGGTGGTTCTTGACTTTCACACCCCCCATAGAGAGAGCATTTCTTTGATTAGCTGACTCTCAAAGTCCCGGCCCTGATCAGAGTGAATTCGCTGGGGGGCACCATAGTGGACGAAGACATTTTCCACTAGCACCTTGGCCACAGTAGATACTTTTTGATCTTTGGTGGGAAAAGCTTGTGCATACTATGTGAAATGGTCTGTAACCACTAACACATTGCCAGTGTTTCGCTGATCAGGCTCTAAACTCAAGAAGTTTCTGGCTAATTCTAGTTTTCCATTCAGCTCGCAATGGGGAGTCACCAAAATCAAACAAGTCGGGAGTCACTCTATCTGTCTTGCCAGGGTGCTTGTTGCTGGGCAACACTGCAGTGTCTGCGCAGTGTACCATAGCTAGGGTGCATCCTCTGTTCTTAAAGAGACAGCACACAGAGGCCACACAGGCTCTGGCAATCACATTTAAACTGCTAAAACGCAGGACACAAGCCTGGCAGTGAGCATTTAGGCAAGCTCAAGGAAGAATTTTTGGGAACCCCCATTTGTAGGGGGTTACATTATGAAGCACTCCTGTGGAGTGTACATCATTTACAAATGTTGGGTGAGTACTGATACTCATGAGAAAAATTTTCTGAAGAGTACTTCCTAAAATGAGGAGAGTAAAATAGGTCGGTACTTACCTTATCTAGAGTCCTGATACTTCCTAAACATCAGAATACTGCCAAACAGTGCAGCTAGTCATAATGCAATATTCTCCTCTCTCCATTGCATCATGTGTGGCTAGTCTGTGTTTAGGGTTTTCCAAATCCAGGATACAGTGGGAGTTGATTGAGGACTGAAAGCAAACACATTTTGTGTGGTAACACCAGTATGGTGGGCAGTCTGTTTTTCACTTTTAAAAAGAAAAAAAGGAATCAGAATCAAACGACCAGCTACATGAGAGACACTATGAGGCCTAAGGGGTTGTTGACAGTGTCCCTTTAATGTTAAGAAAAAATATATGTGGAGAGGGGGAGAGCCAGTTGAGGCTGAAATCACCTCAAATCTCCCAAGATGAGTAACTCACCAGAGGAGGCATGAGAGGAGATGGAAGTGAGTAGCTTAATGACTGAAGGTGGGGCATGCCACAACAGCTGTAGACATCGGCAATAAATACAGGAACAGAGGAGGGGAGGAAGAGTTGGAGAAGAAGCATCTCATAGGCAGAAAAAAAACAAGCTATTAAAAAGCCATGGTGAGACTGCTCTTAAAGAAACTATCTTTGGACCTATCTTTGGAGAGGTGCTGACGAACTACAGCCTTGTCTCAAACTTTTCTATCTTAAGGAAGGTTATCGAGAAGATGGTGGCGCAGCTAGAGGCTTACCTTGAGTTTTGACATCTGTGAACCTCTCCAGTTGGGTTTCAGGCCTCACAGCAGTGCAGAGACTGCCTTCATCAAGGTATTTGATGATCTGCTCTTAGCAAGAGATAGGCAGGAGCACCCTTTTGTCATCCTTCTTGATCTCTCATAAGTGTTTGACCATGAGGTTTTGATAGAGCATCTTGGAGAATAGGGGGACTCACCAGGATGACTTGAAAGTGGTTTGAGTCCTTCCTGTCTCGCAGAATACAGTGGGGTTTGAAGGGAACATTTTCATCACAGTTGGTAGTGTTCCTTAGTACTCAGTTCTGTCCTTCATGCTGTTGCAGTGTATATGCTGCCTCTTGGGCAGGTTACCATGCTGTACGGTGAGAGTTTTCACTGCTACGCAGATGATACTTAACTGTTCATGTCCTTTATATCAGACAGATGGGAACTGGTTGCTGTGCTGGAGCTCTGCCTTAAAGAAATTATAGATTTGATGACCTCTGGCTGGCCGAGTCTCAACCCGACCAAGAAGGAACTGCTGCTGGTGGAACCAGCTTCTCAAAGATTGACTAGAAGATATGATGCTGTCAGAATTCCATCTCTGAATGACACATTTCTGACAGCTGGGGATATAATTAAGAATCTAAGTGTCATTGTTGACTCTCGACTGACACTGGGACATCAGGTGTTGGTTATGGTCTGCAGTGGATTTTTCCAACTAAGAAATATCTCGTGGATTAGCCCCTGTGTAATGTAAGAAGATCTGATGACCATAGTACGTGCCTTCATGACCTTGAGACTCGATTACTATAATGCTATGTGTCTAGGGCCATCTGGAGGTTTGGTACACCGCCTGTAGCTGGTGCTAAATGCTGCTGCTGCCAGGTTGGTATCTGGTGTGCCTTATAGGGATCATATTGCACCTGTGCTGCAGCAGCTGCGCTGGCTTCCAATTACATGGCGCACCACCTTTAACATTACTTTAACAAAGCTCTGCATGGTTCAGACCATGCCTTTCTTAAAGGGAAATGTACATCTGGAGCTGGACCCCACCTCAGTGTGAGGTGGGGTCCAATTAACATTTTCGCAGAGAGAACTTTTGTACTTACTTAGAGTCTGTGAAATAATTTTGTTTTTATCTATTGATCCTGCCGTCCCTCCCACTGGCATTTTGAATGTAAGCACCTCTAGTGGCACACCCACAATGTCTAGCTGTCCCAAGAAGGATGTATGAGATGGGCAGCAGCTGTGGGAGCATGCATAGGATTACTGTGTAATTGGAGCTGTTAATAGCTCCAGTTTGCAATGTACATATCCTGGTGCTATACCGAGACCAGGTATAGGACCTGGTCTTGGTATAACATCAGGATGTGTAGATTGAAAACTGGAGCTATTAACAGCTGCAGCTATATAGTAACTGTATGCATGCTCCAGCGGCTGCTCCCTGTCTCATATGTATTCTCGAGACAGCCGCAGGAGGTTGTGTGTGTGCCGCTAGGGGTGCTTTGATTCAAACTGCTGTCGGGAGGGACGGCAGGATAAACCAGATAAAAACTAAATTATTTCACTGACTCCAAGTAAGTACAGAAGTACTTATTGTGGAAATGCTAATAAGACCTTACGTCATACGGAGGTTGGGTCCGATTCCAGATGGTCGTTTCCCTTTACCAGACCTCTTTTCCTGGTATGTTCCCAGCCACTCTCTCCAGTCTATCAAGGAGTTGTTAGCCATCCCAAGATCCTGTCTGAAACAGTCTGGAGACAGGGCTTTCTCGAAGGCAGTACCAATAATTTACAACTTCTTGCCAAATTATCTTAGGAGTTCCCCCTCTGTAAAGGCATTTAAATGGGTCTTGCAAAGTCATCTCTTCGAACTTGCTTATGGACAAGATACCTGATGATGTTGACCTGTAACCTCTGAACATATTACTAAATCTGATGTGTTATCATGTTCTTGTATGTTAAGTGCTCTGAGCCCATGGGCTAGAGCACTATACATACAAAATTGCCATGCCTTATCTTGACTAGCCCTCACCTGATACACAGCACAGTCTCTTTGGGACTCTGTAAGAAGATCAGTTGTACTTGTTGTAGTTATACAGGTGCCTCTTGGGGTAAGTCTACTCATACCTAGGCCGCTGATGCATCCTTGGATTTTACTGCGCCCCAACCATCACTGAGACACTAAGGTCGTGGTCTGAACAGGTTGTACTGCTGATAGCTGATCTCAGCTGATTCCATTATTGGGCTACAGCCATCAATGGATTTCTCGTTGCCCCCCTTATATGAACGTCATTGACACGCAGGTCATTTTACAGACCGAGTCTGCTCTGTTCATGCAGTCTCTGCCTAAGACCCTGCTATCAACGCTAATGGTGTCGTCACTTCAGGCCAGTCCAACACTGGTTATGGGTGCTGCGGGTTCGACTCCGTATAGGTAACCTTTCCAGCCACCTCTCCCAGAACATGAGGAGGTGGACTACAGTCCTGACCTCCAACATATGGAGGAGGAGGATTATGAGGAGGAAAAGATGGATCTGTCCTTGCCTGAGGGCATTGTCTCTAGCTCCACCCTCTCATCCTGTAGTGTGATGTATTCCCTGTGTTCCTCACCTGAAAATGCCTCATTTTAGGCTCTCCTGAAGTTAATGCAGGACTCGCATAACTTTACAGTTGAGGAGGAGAACTCCTCCAAGCAGAACCTGTATGAGTTCCTAGAGGTTTCCAAAGTGCCTACACAGGTCATTTCTCCCATCCGCCATGCTCTGGAGGATATCAGTATGGCTATTTGGCATTGGTCAAGTGCCCTTCCTGCTGTAACACGTAATGCAGATAAGCAGTATTAAGTCACTAAAGCCTTTTATTTTTCTCAGACTAAGACTGATTCTGTGGTCATTATGACAGCTGGTGACCAGTCAAATGCACCACAGTATATGAGTTCCCTTCCTCTGGACAAGGAGTCCCAGAGATTGTACGTGATGTTAAAGAAGACCTATGCATCAGTGTCGCTTGGCCTTAGGATTGCTAATTATCAGTCTTACTCAATCAGATATCAAAACAACCTGTGAAAATCCATCTTAACCATGGCTTACAAGCAGCCTGATGGACTAATCAAAACTGAGGTCCATGGCCTGGATGCTGGGAACCATCTTTTGCATTCAGACTATGATGCTTCTGAAGCTTCTGTCTGTGTTGCTGCCTCTGGCATTTGACTCAAGCATTACTCATGGCTTGTAGTGGCTGGTTTTGCTACTGATCTTAAGCCGTCAGTGTTTAATGCCCCATTTTTTGGCCAGAAACTATTTGACCATGATGTTGAAATGACCATATGAGATCTACAATTGTCAAAAATGACACTGCATTCCCTGAATGCTCTCGCCCCTTAACACCAGGATTGTGGTCAGAGTTTTTTTCATAGGCTCTACTCCCATCCTTCTTGTGGCTTCTCCCATGTCCCTGGGTGTGGGTCCCAGTGTGCCCCTACATCTCTTCCCTTGCCCACAGGTGCCCATGTCAGGGCCTCCAAGGGTGTCGGTATCGGTGCATCCCTGCAACATCCGGGACCTTCTGATTCCCTTCCACCTCCCCAGGTCTCTTTAAATGACCCAGGTGTCCTGATGAGAAGTCAGATCTCCAGGGCCCTTGAGAAGGTGGGGGAGTCGGGGATAATTCCCAGGGCCTGGCACCAAAGAGGGGCCCAGGCCACCCGGCATACTACTGTACGCAGCTGCATAGGGGCTCAGAGTCTGAATTTTTTCCTGGGCCCAGAATTTGTTTAAAGGGGCCTGCAGATACCCCTCTTTTTAACAAGGTGGGGGAGAGCACATGGGTCCTGGACATTATTCAGGGGTTTTGCCCTGGAGTTACTATCTATCTCTTTAGTGCATTCTCCTCCTCATCACCTGTCCCTCCTATTAGAGGAAGTTCTTACATTACTGTATAAGCAGCCATAGAACTCGTGCCTCTGGCAGAAATAAGCCATGGTTATTATTCCTTGTATATTCAGTTTCCACACAGGACAGGGACTCTAGGCCCTGTCCTAGACATCAGTGGCTTGAACCTCCAAAGTGGGTTATGTCCTATGAGTTGGAACTTCTGGAGTCCATCATCAACAACCTCTTTGACAGATGGGGTTGTCTGGAGCAAGACCTTTTTGCATGCCCACTCAACATAAGACTGCAGTGTTTTTGCTTGGCTGCTCCAGGGCCTGATGTTTTTGGTGAGATGTGAGGTCCCTTTATACATTTTCTCTGTTCCCTCTGATTCAGAGGGTTCCAGTCAAACTTAATGCAGAACTGGCCACACTGACTTTGGACCTTAAAATGGCTATTCTGAACACATTTAATGATTTTAAATCCCTTTTAGGAACCTAACAAAGGGAATTCTGCTCTTCTGTCTAAACTCTGACTGGTCAGTGATCAAGATATGCAGTTGAAAAGGATTAGAATAGGAAACTGCACGGTTTAGTGGTTAGAGCATCAGCTTAGGAACGAGAAGATCACAGATTTAAACCACATGAGAGCCAGATACTCACTGTGTGACCTTGGGAGAGCAACTGACATCCTAGTGCTCCAGTCTACCCAGCTGCTGAAATTGGTAGAAGCAGGACCCCACTGACAGAGAGATGTTGCATCTCAGCTGGGCTGTCCTGGGGAAATAAATTGTTAAAAAAAATAAAGCAGTGGATGTAATATTGCTTGGCTGAGCTTTCAACTCTGTGCCTCATATAACTTTGATTTCAAAAATGGTTAAATTAGGTATCAGCAAAACCATTATGAGATGGATAATACATTGGTTAATGGACAGGAGACAATCTGAGCGCATACATGGTCATATATCTCATGAGGTGGAAGTTGAGAGTAGAGTACCGCAGGGGTCAGTATTGGGCCCATTGTTATTCAATATATATATATATGTGTGTGTGTGTGTGTGTATATATGTGATCTCAAAATCGTGAGTGGGAATAAACTAATTAAATTTGAAAGTGATGTTAAACTTTAGGGAGTTGTGGACACTTTTGATGATAGATTAAGGTTTGGCCAGGATATTATAACTACTGTTGAATGGGAAGAGAGAAATGGGATGAAGTTTAGTCTGAGTAAATGTAGTATAATGCACATGGGGAAGAAGAACATCCAACAGGACTATTACATTCAGGGGACTAACTCAAGGAAAACGTGTGAGAAGGATTTGAGAATATATATTAGGGGTGACCTAAAGAGTGATGCTCACTGTAAATATGCAGCAAATAAAGCAATGTATTTGACAAACAGTGTGCGAAGAAGTTTCTTCTCCAGAAATGAGGGTGTTCTACTTCCTCTGTACAATACTTATATCAGTCAATCAATCAAACTTTATTTAACCAGGCAGTTACATCATTAAGCAAGCTCATTTTCAAGATGGTTCTGGACATAAAGGACAAATATGTTTACAGTAGACAACATTTCATAATAGAGTAGGTGTCAAATACAGGTTATTACAGTATACAAAGTCATTATTTGATTGTAATAGAACAAGTAAGGTAAGTGCAAGTACAGATATTTAAAGTGCAGCGTTAACAGGTTGAAGACCCAGAAGACGCCCTGGGGCAAAATGGAATCTGGAGCGTGGTCCGCCATGCCTAGCTTTCATACCCAAGGGCACCACCAGTATTGGTGGGCAGGTAGCCCGAGCAACTCCAGTGGCCCTTCCTACCCCTGTGGTGCTATGTAGTGCCAGATCCATTAAAAATAAGATTGCAGATCTTGTTGGATCTGTGGATCTGGCATGCATAACCGAGACCTGGCTGGATGAGAATGCAGGCCCCATATTAGAGGCCGCTATTCCGGCTGAATACTCGGTCTTGCACCACCCAAGGTTGGACCATAGGGGTTGGGGTTTGCGGTCTGTTTCAAGACCGAGCTGGGCCTCACAAATGTACCAGTTGGAGAGGCAGAGTCATTCGAGTATACCATAGTGGCGGGTGTGGGTTGTAGGATCGCCCACATTTACCGTCCACCAGGTGATGAGAAGTGTTTCCTGCAGGAAGTTGCAGTCTTCATGGTTGACATGACATTTGAGTCGCCCAGGCTGATGGCCCTGGGCAACTTCAACGCCAGGGTCGATGACGCACTCTCACAATTTGGACAACACTTCCTCCAATTGATGACATATTTGAGCCTCACACAAGTTGTTACTTCTGCCACTCATAAAGGCGGTCACTCCCTTGACTTATTCTTTCTCCTGGGGATCGATGCTGTCGATTTGGGGGTGGAACTAGTTGGATGATCTGATCATTACACCGTGGGGTTCAGTTTTGGTGCCCCTCTTTGTAGGCCTACCCCCTGTGGAGATGGTCAGGTACACCCCTTTGCAACATATAAGCTCAGAGGGCCTCATGGCAGTGCTTGACCTATCAGAGTTTTCTGGAGTGAGCAGTGACCCAGATGCCTTGGTATTCGCTTATAATAAGGCCATTTCCTTGGCTCTGGATATTATTGCTGCAGTCCGTGTTCATCCTCTCCCCCTTCGCCCTCAATCTCCATGGTTTAATGAGACTTTGAGGGAGATGCGGCGACAAGGACAAAGATAATTTTATTTATTTATTTATTAGATCATCGGTTTACAGATCTTTGAGTCATAGACTCATTTACAAAGGCACCTCATCAAAAGAGCAATACATCACAGCAAACAAAACAGTACAGTACATAACACTTAGACTAAAAAAGCAACCAGTGTTACAGGCATTCACTGGTAGTACACACCTGGTATAGGTAGATCACAGTAGTCATAATATAGGTACACGAGTACCACGTCAGGTAGCAACCAGAGATATTTTATTACATTAGTCAGCAGATTATGCATGAGACCCCAGGTATATACAGCAAAAGTAGACAGGGCGGACCCAGTCTAGGTGTGAAGGTAAGGGGCAGGTGGGGGAGTATCTTAGAACGATTAGACCGTTGTTGGCGGAGATCTGCCCTTGATGCCGACCATCATAGATTGATGGAACATTATCAAGTCTATCATTCCACAGTCTCCCTTAAGAAGGCAGAGTTCCTGTCCGGGGAGATTGCAGCTGCTCAGAACTGACCAGCCCAGCTCTTTCAAGCTGTAAACAGACTGTGCAACACAGCCTGCCTGCAGGTTCGAAGAGCCTTTTCACAAGTAGAGTATGAAGAGTTTGCTTGTTTCTTTGTGGCTAAGGTGACCGACATCAGGGCAGCCCTCCAACCTGCACCTTCTATGGGAGAAGCTATATGTCAGTGCTTGGTCACAAATCCCGAGTTCTCCTGGTCAGAAGAACCATTCCATCTTGGTTCTTCTTGATCTCTCCTCAGCGTTTGACACTGTGGACCATGGGGTTCTTCTCGAATGCCTGAAGTTCATCTGTGGCCTGTCTAGTACAGTCCTTGGGTGGTTTAGATCTTTCCTCACTGGCAGAACTCAGAGGATGGTGTTGGGGATTAATTTCTCTGGCCCAGTCTCTCTGGCATGTGGGGTACCTCAGGGTTCGGTGTTGGCCTCCATGTTGTTCGCAGTGTGCTTGCCGCCCCTCGGAGACATTGTAAGAAGGTATGGGCTGAGGTTTCACTGCTATGCTAATGATACCCAGCTCTTCCTGTCTTTTGCACCCAACCAGGATAGAGCTCTCTTGACATTTAACAACTGCCTCACTGAAATCCAGAACTGGATAGATTTGAGTTGGCTGAGGTTGAACTCGGAGAAGACAGAGATGTTGGTTGTGGACCCGGGTTGCTGGATTGGGGGGGGACTGGTTTACCTTCAGGACTTTTTCCTGGTGGTTCCTAGCTCCCCACTACTGAGCAGGTGCAAAATCTGGGGGTGATTTTTGATGACAGGCTGACACTGCAATCGCAGGTGTCGGCAGTCATCAAATCTTCCTTTTACCATCTGAGGAACATCTCCAGGATTAAGCACCTTGTTCCGTCTGGTGATCTGCCAACTTTGGACCACGCCTTTGTGACCTCGCACCTTGATTATTGCAACTCCCTTTATTTAGGGCTACCAGGGGTTGATATCCTCCGCTTGCAGCTAGTGTAGAACGCTGCAGCCCGGTTATTGTTGGGTACTTCTCGTACCTGTCATATTTCCCCCATGCTGCGCTAACTGCACTGGCTGCCAGTTCAGTGGCAGATCACCTTCAAAGTCGGACTTCTGACATATAAAACCCTACATGGACTTGGCCCAAACTACCTGAAAGAGCTTCTGGTACCTTACTGCCCTAAGTGATTGCTCCTCTTGGTGGACGAGGGTTTGCTAGAGATTACAAGGGTTTCTTTAAAATCTTCTGGGGCACGTGCTTTTATGCATGCAGCCCCAACCCTTTGGAACTCTCTACCCCGTCTGCTTCGGGAGTGCACGTCTGTGGAGGAATTTAAACAGGCCCTGAAGACCAATTTGTGGTATCAAGTGTATATGACTTGATGTTTTTATTATTTTATGAACTAGTATTTATTTTCTGAACTAGTATTTATTTTATGTGTGCTTTATTATATTGTTGATGTAAAGACGTAAAGCGTCTTGATTTTTAGAAAGGCACGGTACAAATAAATATTATTATATTATTGTTATTCAGATTGTAGAGTGCAAAGCAGGAGAGGAAGAGAGGACATAGAGGAGGGAAAGGGATAAGAAGGTGTAGGACACATTGAGGGGGGAGAGGGAAGCCTACTGGAAGAAGGACCCCGGTGAAGGTAATGAAGGAGAGGAAGGAGGTGTAGGGGGGAGGTGGTTGCCGTAAGGGAAACTGGGCGACAGAGGGAATAATAAGGCCAGGACAGTCTGAGTGTTAGGAGGTTCAGTTCAGCAAAGTATTGCTTTACTTCAAGCAGTCATACACCGATTTCAGACATCTGTAGAGCATCGACCTGAAAGCATAATGATTAGGCAGCAGGGAGATTTTAAGAGATTTTTGCATACTGTTCCAGAGCACTGGTAAGAAGGAGCTAACGGCAGTTGAACCAAGACGTGTCCTTGATCGAGGCAGCTTGAAGGGGATAAAGGAAGAGTTCCTAAGTTTGTACGCACCTTTTGAATGCTCAAACAGGTCACAGATGTAGGGTGGTAGTTTGCTAGACAAGGCCCGGAAAAACTCTGTGAGGGTGTTTCTTTGTCTCCTCAAGAGGAGGGACGGCCAGTCTAATGCTTGGCACAGTGAGCAGTGATGGGTCTAGAAGGGCAAGTTAAGAACAAATCTCAATGCGCAATGATAAAGGGTATCGAGCCTTTGGAGCGCATACTGGGAGCAATGACTGTATAGGAAGTTGGCGTAGTCAATCAGGGGAAGAAAGGTTGTTTGAACCAGTCACCTACTAGCTTCCAGGGTGAGTAGGCGTCTTATGCGGTAGAAAAATACCGAGGCGCTGCCTCAGTTTTTTTGATAACTCATTTAGGTCCTCAGTGAAGGTAAGTTTGTTATCCAGCCAGACTCCCAGATACTTAAATGTATTCACTAGCTCATGTGGTTCACTAAGGAGGGTGATAATCTGTGGGGTACCAGGTATCCCCGGATTGTGGGATGGGGAGCTAATCATAGCTTTTGTTTTTTTTGGCATTTAGCAAGATCTTCAGATGTAACAGGTTGTGTTGGAGGATGATAAAATCGTGCTGTAGCTCCTTGTACGCAAGGTCCAATGAGGGGTTGGTTGTGTAAAGAACTGTGTCATCTGCAAAGAGATGAACATTTCCTGAAGTCAGGCTAGAGCTGATGCGGTTGATGTACAAGGCGAAGAGGATAGGTCCCAATATGGAACCTTGCACAACACCTTGAGTCAGTAATTTTGGTGGGGAGAGCTCACCTTGCACTTTGATCTGTTGTTTACGATTTGTGAGGTAGGAGAACCACCATTTTACTGCAGCAGAGTCTAGGCCGATGCTACTCAGAGTCTCGAGAAAAGTGGAATGATCAACCGTATCAAAGGCTTTGCTGAGGTCAAGGAAGATTGCATATATGTGCTGTTTATGGTCCAAGGCTTGCAGCCAGTCATTCAACACTTTGGCAAGAGCCGACACGGACTATGCTTGGGTCTGAACCCCGACTGGACTGGATTGAGGATGTTTTCTCAGTCCAGGTACTCTCTTAATTGGGAGTTAACAATTTTTTCAAGAAGTTTGGATAAGACTGGAAGCAACGAGATCAACCCGTAGTCATTCAAGTCAATGGGGTCTCCTGACTTAAACAGGGGATGATGTGTGTGATTTTCCAGCTAGGCGGCAAATCCCCTTGGAATAGTGAACTATTAAATAGGTGGGCAATTGGAGCTGTCAAATAATAAAAGCCTGCTTTCAGAAAGAAGAGTTCTAATAAATCGGCACCAGTACTCTTTTTGGTGTCCAACAAGAGGAGAAGGTCCTACACCTGTTTAAAGGAGACTGGCTGGAATTTGAAGAGGGGGGCGGCTGGTGCAGGGGTCTGTGGTAGTGCTAGTAACTATGCTGGTGGTACTTGAGGAGTACAGTTTACTAACAGGCGACATATCAAATGCGAGGCCTGCTGTAGCAAAGTGGTTATTGAGCTGATTGAGGATCTCCGGTCTGTGTGAGAAGTGGGTGTTATTTGCCACAATTTTGGTTGGGAGTGGGGTGGCAGAGGAATGTCCCTCAACCTCTCTCAGGATCTGTCAAAATTTGGTAGAACAGTTTTTATTTACCTCAAGGGCAGACAGGAAGTACCATTGTCTTTCTAGCCTTACCAACTTGGTGCAGGCATTCCTGACTACCCTGAAGGAGAGCCAGTCAGAGTCAGACTGCGACTTCCTAGCCTTTTTCCAAAGGGTGTCTCTATGCCATAAGGCTCTCTTCAGTTGTGGAGTAAACCAATCAGGTGCACGTTTCCTGGATTTGATTTTTCTTAAGGGTGCATGTTTGTTGATAATGTTTAATAACATCCTGGAAGATACAGAATGCATCAGACACAGAGGGTGCAAGGTAGAATTCCTGCCACTTGATATTCCCCAGATCCATCAGGAAGGCGGGTAGACAGAAGTTTTTTAGGCTGCACTTTAACTTGAAGGTAGAGGTGGAGAGGAGGTGTGGGGAATACCTGATGCAGGCAACTGTGCAGTGATCGTTCAAGTCATTGTGGAAGACCCCTACATGAGAGATATTATGTGACTTATTGACAAGTATAAGGTCCAGAGGAGAGCTACAGACGGTTTTTTTTTGTTTGGTCAGGTAACTTTTGGGGTGATCAGAGTGAGCCCATGTTCACCACAGAAGTCCTTAAGCTTGTTGGCGCTGGCATCATTCCAGCTGAGGTTAAGGTCACCCATAATGATACATTCCATGTTCACTTTTTCCAAGAGCGAGTGAATATGAGGCAGTATACTCAGTCCAGCTGTAGGTGGTCTATAGCATGCGGCTACCAGTAAGGCTATTCCAGGTGGAAGGATGATCTTGAGGGTAAGACATTCAGATTCTTTGGGTATTGATGTGCGGACAATATCAGCAGTGAGGAATTTATCTTTATTATATATGGCAGCACCACCACCTCTGGTCAGCCTGTCACACCTGAGCAAGTTGTATCCCGGGATGTTAAGCATTTTGTCAGGTGCAGTATTTTTCAACCAGGTTTCCGAGAGCATTGCTACATCAGGCATGGCATGTAGCACCCAGGCTTAGACCTGGTCAAGTTTGTTGGCAAGGCTGCATACGTTCATATACAGGAAGCTCAGTCCCTTTAGCTGTGGGAGTTCCCCGGGGCAGTTAGCAGATGGTGGGGCCTGGGTTTAGTTCCATATTGCCAGCACAGAGTAACAGCAATACTAATAGTTTCCTGAGCCATCTTACCAGGAATCTCATGAAGGTTATTTTTGTTTGCTTGTCTTGGACACTATCAAGGGCAGTATATAAGACCGTACCTGGACTATAGCTCTCCATGTTGGAGTCCCTATTTAATGAAGGATAAGAAGATGATTGGGCCAGCCCAGTGGCGCAGGGGATTAAGGCACTGGATGCCACACCTCACGCCATGCCAGCGACCTGGGTTCAGGAGCAAAGCCAGGGTTGGCGGGGGGGGGGGGGAGAGGATGTGTGTTGACTGGCAGCTCTCCGCCCCAGGAGGGAGTTCTTTGTCTCCTAGATGGAGCTTGGCCACCCCCTGGTGGAGGCCAGAGTGGTGGTGCCGCTCCGAGGAGTGCCGGCTCTAGGCCGAGGGAGGGTGGACGAGACCTGGCACTGGAGCTGCAGTGCGTATGTGTGCCTCCACTCACATGCGCCACCACTTCTGGGGGTCTTAGGATTAGTGAGCTCACATGGGGAGAAAAAGGAGGAAAAACAGGGGCCACCCAGGATGAAGCCTCTGGGCCTGGCTCAGGGATCTGCCGAGGCATGCAACAGTGCCACAAGACCCCAAACTACTTCGGGCTCAGGTAGGGTGGCAGACAACAGGGGTGACCTGCTGTAGAAGGATACAAATAATCACAAAAGAAAAAAAAAAAACATGATTTAAAAACCACAAAGGTCCCTTACAAAATTAATAGCAGGTTGTAAAGAGAAACCCTATGGGGAGAGACTTATTCATTTGGGTCTGTGGCCCTTGGAACTTAGGCGAACAAGAGGGGACATACTACTACTGTATAAAATCCTCAAAGATGATACGTTGAGGGATGATTTGGGTTTATTTTGAAGGATTATAAATATGATATGAGTGGCCATAAGCAACAGATTAATGAAAAGACATGTAAATCCGAGGCATGGAAACACGGTTTTGTGTCTAGGTCTGTTAGACTGTGGAATCAATTGCCAGATGATGTGCTTAATGCACCGTCATGGCATGCCTTTAAAGCTAGATTGGACGGGTATATTACAGTTGGTAATTCTATTACTTCTACTGAGTAGTGGGGACAACTTATATGGGCATATGCCTTCTGTTGTTCTATGTATCCAAGTATGCTCCAAGTAAAAAGGAGAAAAAAATAAACCTGCCCATGTAGATGTACTGTGTGCCTTGGCAGTATAGCGCAGTGGTTTAAGGCTCTGAGCTGCAAATCTGGTAACATCCAGCAGACCAGACCTGGGTTTGAATCCCACAGCTTCCACTTGCATACTGTGTGACCCTGAGCAAGTCACTTAACTTCCCTGTGCTCCCAGGTTGCGCCTGTAAAAAAGCTTTCAGCTTAGTGTGTCTCACCTGGTTAAATAACTAAAAAAAAAAAAAAAACTGTACCTGTGTATACTGCAGCCATGCACATATGATACCAACGTAACCCTATATTTATATAAGCTAGTCACACTTGCAAAAGAGACTCCAGTCTTAATGGTATTCTGCTTGGTAAAGCATAGGTTAAATAAATAAAGAGGTCACGATCAATCTTAAAAAAATCATAGCTAGTTGTTTGACTTACACGTCAATGACTGTAGATCCTTTACGCATCCCGATAACACATTTTAGACTTTACATTACTGTATGTGCTTGTGGTCACTAATGCAAATTCTTTGGAGGAAATATATACATAATTTGTAGTCTAATCACCTAACCCGAAATGCGCATCTACAAAAAAGCCCTATCAGAAATGCCCTTTTGACCAGACAGAGCAAAGTGCTTCTTATGCATTCTACAGTGGAACTGTATTTCTAAAGATCAATAATGACTGTGAAAATAACTTTTTTAGGTGCAGAAATGTAGAGAAATAACTAAAAGCTATGCTTCTGGAATGTATAAATTTACATTTACAGTTTCATTAACTACAGCACCGCCTAACAAATTCCTGCTGCCAGACGTTTAATAAAAAATAGCCAGTGTGTGGTAGCTTTTCATATATTTCATTTTGAAACCTATTAGAATTTCATTAAAGAAACACAGTGATAACTGCACACCAGGCTTGTGTATGTCATGATGAAATAGTTTCATCTAAAAGAAGGAAAAAATGTCCATGCCTTTTTAATTAATGCATTATCATCAATGTACGGTGAAGTGTAACCATCTAATTTTCAGTGGGCCCAAAAAGAATTAGAAATTGAGAAGAATACTGATACTGCCAAAACTGAATTGAATCTCTGTTTTATGCCAAAAAAGTAAGAATTCCCTTGAAAAAGCGTTGCTGTTTCTGAAAGTGATACTCCAACTCCTGTCTTGTTTGATTTTTATTGTACAGAAATGACCCACCACCTCCACCACCTTCCTCTGGGAGCGGCAGTAGAAGATATGATGACCCACCAATGGCTAATGGACCATGGTGAGGAAGGTATGCCATGTCAAAGCTTTATCAGTCTTCCTCATACACTCCTTTTCTCTGTCATTAATGGGTGCTTTGCTTTAAATAGATACTCTTGTTCGGAACAGCATGGATATTGTACATAGATGTTGCAGGCCACACGCTTTCACAGCCACACTCATCCTCTAGCCCTGCATCTCAAAGCTAATATGGGGACCTTAATTCTGCTCTTTGTGAGGTACTGTTAACACTTCTTTGCATTAGGGTGTTTAGCAAGGCCCCCATATTCAAGAAGCGATCATTAATTAGATCCTGACAACCTTGGTAATTATTACCTGGTTTCCATCCTTCCTTTTCTGGTGATCTTCATTGATAAAGTGGTCGCTGAGCAGCAGGCAGAGCACCTGGAGGCAAATAACATACGAACGTATGAAACTGCCAGCAGAAAAAGGCCATTTGGTCTATTGAGTCTGCTCTATTTTGCAGCTAGCACCCCTGCTCTGCAGCTGCCCCCCACCCTACCCCCCTCCTATGACCCTCCCTTTTGCCCTATCCCAGCCCCTCTTGAAGCATCCCACTGTTTTACAGGCCACCACTTCTGCCGGTAGTGCGTTCCATTCTGCTACCACCCTTTCCATAAAGAAATGCCTCCTCAGCTCCCTCCTAAACCTTCCACCCTCCAGTCTCTTGTCATGACCCCGAGTGTCTCTCCCCACCCTCCGCTTGAACAGTACCTCCGTGCCTGTCCTGTTTATTCCTGTCATGTACTTAAACATCTCAGTCATATCCCCCTGTCCCTCCTCTCCTTCAGTGAGTACATGTTCAACTCCCTCAGTCTAACTTCATATGGTAACTCCACCAGAGCCATGATCATCTGTGTTGCTCCACGTTGCACCCCTTCCAGTAATCTAATGTTGATCTTTAGGTAAGGGCACCAAAATTGAACGCAGTACTCCAGGTGGGGTCTGACCAGCGATCTGTATAAAGGCAGAATCACCTCCCTCGTCCTAGAGGTTATACCCCTTGCAATACAACCCAGCATCTTGTTGGCCACTGCTACTGCTGCTTTCCTACACTGTGCTGAGTTGTTCATTGCTCCCGTAATGAGCACCCCCAAATCTTTCTCCTCCTCAGTCACAGCTAGCTGCACCCCCCCAGATGGTAGCTCTTTTTAAGAGTCTGTGCCCCAAAATGCAGCACCTTGCATTTTTTGGCATTGAAACCAGATTGTCAGGTGTCAGACCATGTCTCTAGCCTTGTTAGATCTTTCTGCAATCCTGCCATCCCCCTGGGTCATCACCACTGCTCCCATCTTAGTGTCATCCGCAAGTAGACTGATCTTGCTATTTATGCCTACCGAGAAGTCTGCAATAAATCCCAAATAACACCTGCCCTAGCACTGACCCCTGTGGGACCCCGCTCATCACTGCCCTTGGGGATGATAATTCATCTCCCACCACCAGCCCCTGCTGCCATCCCTGCAGCCAGTTCTCCACCCTTCCCACCAATTTTGCTCCCGCCCTTGTGCCCCTTAGCTTACATGCTAGTCTCCCATGTGGCACCAAGTCGAATGCCTTTCTGAAGTCCAGGTACAGGACTTCCACCACATGCCCTTTATCTAGGGTTACCAGATGTCCTCTTTTCCGAGGACATGTCCTCTTTTCCAGCTGCGAAATAGTCTTCATGTACCTTCTCTATTCTGTTGTATTATTATTATTTTTATGATTATTTTACTCTTTCTTACCCAGGACCTCCTTGTAAATGAGCTGTGAAGGCGGTGGAGACTTCAAACTTATTTACTCGGGGTCTGGAACAAGGGCTCATCGGGAGAGCGACTAAGTGTCCTCTTTTTGGCATCCCAAAATCTGGTACCCCTACCTTTATCCATTTCCCTAGTCACCCAGTAATAGTAGTCCACTAGGTTGGTCTGGCAAGATCTGCCCTTCACAATGCCATGCTGCCAACTGTCCTGCACTCCACTGACCTCCAGCAGGGTCATCAGCCTCTCCTTCAGGATTGTTTCCATCAGTTTCCCCGCTATGGATGTGAGATTCACTGGTCTGTAGTTCCCTGGTTCATCTTTGGGACCACTCTTACGGAGTGGAACCACGTGAGTCATCCTCCAATCCTGAGGTACACACCCTGAGTCCAGAGAGTCATTAAATAGATCTGCCAATGGGCCTGCCAGGACTTCTGCCAACTCCTTCAGTACCCTGGGGTGTGTATGCCATCCGGTCCCAGTGCCATGTCCACCCTCAGTACCCTTAACCCCTCTAGCACTCTACCCTCTGTGATTTCCCCATCCGTCACCCCTCCCCCTCTGATCCTATCCTCCCCCCAACCTTAGGTATCCTCCCCCTTTCTCTTTAGTAAAAACCATGCAGAAGTAGTGGTTAAGTGCTTCTGCCTTTTTCCACCCATTCCCCCTCCTTCTTAATCCTTACTAGTTGGTCCTTACAACCCCTTTTCTCCCTGATGTACCTGAAGAAGTCTTTTTCTCCCTCTTTAATTCTGAGCTCCCTTGACGCCTTTGCAGCCCTTACTTCCCTGGTCACCTGTTTTGCTTTCTTCAGGTACTTCTCCCTGTCCTCCCCCCTACCCTCCCCTGTTCTCCTGTATCTCTTGTAGGCGACTCCTTTCCTCCTCACCCTGTCTATGACACCCTTGATCATCCTGCTAGGTTTCTTTGCCCTAGCCTGTTTAGTTTGGGCCTTACTGCAGGAATTTGCTGCTTCCACTATCCCTAGCTTAATGAGTTCCCACCTCTGATTTGTGTCCATTTAAGGCTGAATTCTGTCCAGGAGCCCTTGCACAACTTCACCCATCTTTTTCAAGTCAGACTTTTTAAAGTATAGCACCTTTGTGCCAGATGCCCCCCTCTCCCTGCCCAGCTGCAGCTGGAACCATACTGTCCGGTGGTCACTCCCCACCAGTGGTTCCTCCACCCTCAGATCCCTCACCCACTGCTTGTCAGAATTGCGAGGTCAAGGGCATTCCCTTCCCTAGCTGGTTCACTGACCGACTGCATCAGGAAGTTATCCTGGAAGGTATCTAGTATTATCTGTTCCCTTCTACACTTGGTAGTAGGTGTCCCCCACTCCACTCCAGGCAGATTGAAGTCACCTACTATCACCACCCTACCCTTCTCACAGTTCCTCCAGATCTGTTCCACCAATATCCTGTCTGCCTTTTCCGATTTGGAGGGCTGTCTGTACACCACCCCCAACCAGTGTCCCATTTTGTGGATCTTGGATTTGCATCCATAGAGCCTCTGTATCTCCTTCCTCCCTAACACACTTTTGCCCACCCCTCATGTAGAGTGCTACCCCCCCCCTTTTCCCTTAACTCTATCCTTGTGGAATAGTCTGTAATCTGGAACCTCCAGATCCCAGTCATGGTTTTAGGTGGCCCATGTCTCGGTGATGGCTGCCATGTCCACCCCTCCCTCCGCCATGAAAGCCTGTAGTTCTGCATTTTTATTCCCCAGGCTTCTGGCATTTAAAGATACCACCCTCCATCCCTTTCTTTCTCCCCTCCTCCTTCCTCCTCTCCCTTTACGTCCTTGTGCCATTCATATCTTGATTTTGTAGGCGCCATAGTACAGAAACAGCTCTTGTTAAGGTATGCAATATCTCTGCCTAGCTGGGTATTGGGGAGAGGTTTTGATCCTGATTCCACTCAACCAATCATCAGCTTTGATGCTGTCCATCACTGGGAGATGATTGCAAATTAGAGGCACACTATGTTTTATCTGGTACTGCTCTTAGATTGTTCTGGTCATTCCATGCATCCATTGGTTCTCCCCTATTGCTCTGGACTGCAGGATACCTGAAGGGTTTGTTCTCTCTCCCATGGTGGTGAGGGTGTATATGCTACCACTTTGAGAGATCACGAGGCATCAGTGTGGATGTTTCACTGTTTTGTGGATGATACCAAGCTCTATCTGTCCTTTGCCCCTGACAAGGCATTTTACATGCTGTTACTATACGAACATATGAAGAAGCCAGCAGAAGAAGGCCATTTGGTCTATCTAGTCTGCTCATATTGCAGGGTCCGCATCTTGAGCTACTGTCCCTGCCACCCCTTCCCACCTTTCCATTCTCCCTACCCATGATTATTACCTTCCCCCTATGCCTATCCCATCTTTCTTGAAGCTGCCCACTGTCTTCAACAAGACCACCTCTTCTGGCAGCGCATTCTAAGTGTCTACTGCTCTCTCCATGAAGAAGTGCTTCTTGACCTCCCTGCTAAACCTCCCCCACTCCAGCTTAAGACTGTGCCCCCTTGTGTTATGGTTGCCACTCAGCTTAAGGAAACCCACCTGATCTGCCTTATTTATCCCTTTCAAGTACTTGAAGGTCCCAATCATGTCCCCTCACTTTCTGCTTTCCTCCAGGGAGTACATGTTCAGTGCCCTCAACCTCTCTTCATATGCCTTACCCTGCTGACCCACTATCATCTTTGTAGCCCTCCTCTGGACCTTGTCCAGCAGGTTAACATCCTTTTTGAGGTGTGGGCACCAGTACTGAACTCCATACTCTAGATGTGGCCTCACCAGTGACCTGTACAAGGGCAGTATAACCTACTCTCTCCTACTACTGATCCCCCTAGCTATACATCCCAGCATCTTGTTTGCCCTTGCTGCTGCTTTCTTGCACTACGTGGAGTGTTTCAGGTCACTAGTGATCATCACTCCCAGGTCCTTCTCTTCTTTTTTTTTTTTTTTTTTGCTTTCTATTTCTCCCCACACCCTGGCCCTGGTCGGCCCTCATCCGGCCACCGTCTACCGCCTTCATCCCATCAGGCCCTCACCCCTGAAGACCCCATGGCGGGGAAGCGGGACCCCCACTCACCGACAAGGATCTAGCTTGGGGTGTTACCTCCAGGACGGAGCGTGACTGGAATGGCCATCAGGCTGCAACGACCAGCCACCAGAGTCCATTTTTCCACTTTTTCTGTCCTCCAAGAGAGCCGGACGTGCAGTGATGCCTGCAGCAGGCTCACGCACACACCTGCACATGGCCCCACCAAGCATCTGCTGTGCTTTCGTCCCACAAAGTCTTATAGCAGTGCAACGCCGAGCCCCTGCCACCGCCAGGGGTCAGGCGTGCGCCGACCAAAGGTGACCTCCCCCTCCCCCGAGACACTCAATCCATCTCATACCCAGCTGCCCACCCTCGCCTTCAAATGCAGGTCACCGGCGTCGCGTGAGGTGTGGCATCCAGTGCCTCAACCTTCAGCGCCACCAGGCCGGACCCTTCTCCTCTCCTAATACAGATACCTGGACTCCACCCAGGTAGTACTCCGTCCTGGGATTTTTGGCTCCAAGGTGCATAATTCTGCATTTCTTGGCATTGAAGCCGAGCTGCCAGATCCTGGACCACCTCTCCAGCTTTTTCAGATCATCCTGTATATCCTGTATCCCTTCAGCTGTGTCCACTCTCCCGCAGACCTTGGTGTTGTCCACAACTAGGCACATTTTGCCCTTAATGCCATCCCCAATGTCACTTGATAAAAACATTAAACAACACAGTCCCCAGCACCAAGCCCTGCGGGACCCCACTGATGACCTCTCTGGTGCCAGATAACTCTCCCCCCAGAAAACCACCCTCTGGGTTCTGTCCCTCAGCCAGTTTTCCATCTATCCAGCTGTTTTATCCCCAACCCTGAGATCTACCAACTTCCTGATCAACCTTTTATGGGGCACAGAGTCAAAGGCCTTGTTGAAATCCAGATAGAGGATGTCTATCACTTGGCCACTGTCTACTGTCTTAGTGACCCAGTGAAAAAAATCAGATTCGTTTGACACGATATCCCCCCAAGAACCTGTTCTGCCTCACATACTGGAGACCATGCTTCTCTAGATATTCTTCCAACCTTTCCTTAAGTATGGTCTCCATGAGCTTGCATACGAGTGAGGTCAGACTGAATGAGTATGATTGAGGTCAGACTGAATGATCTGTAATTCCCTGAGTCATCCTTGAGACTGCTTTTGTACTGGGACACCACATGTGCTGTTCTTCAGTCCTGCAGTACCACACCTGACTCCAGTGAACTATTAAATATGCCTGCCAGTGGCCCTACCAGCTCCTCAGCCAGTTTCCTTAGTACCCTTGGATGTACTGTGTCCGGGCCTGATGATTTGTCCACCTTCAGTGCTAACATCCCCTCCTCACTCTGTCCTCCTCTATCACAACATCTTTGTCCCCCCCCCTTCCACCTGAAGGCACTGGTCCGTCCTTCCTCCTGGTGAAAATGGAACAGAAGTATTCATTTAGTATCTCTGCTTTTCCCCTGTTATCCTCCACCCACTCTTCCCCTTTCTTAAGCCTAAAACTCCCATTCTTCTTGTCCCTTTTCTCACTTATGTAGCAAAAGAAGGCCTTCTCCCCCTTCTTAATTCCTTCAGCTATCTGCAGCTCCTTCTGTGCCTTTTGTTCACCGGACTTCCTTACTTGCCTCTCTAGCCAACCTTAGGTAATTTTCCCTATCCACTTTTCTCTTCGTCATCCTGAATTTTGTATAGGCTAATCTCTTTTCCCTTGCTGGCTGGGCAACCCCAGAACTGAACCAACTGGGTGCTTTGGCCCTTGTGTTCTTCCCCCCGAGCCTAATGCACTCCTCTGTGGCAACCAGTATTCCTTCCTTAATGATAAACTACCTTTGGTCCAACCCAGTATCTGCTCTGATGCCCACAGGTGGCTCCTTAGCACTTTGCCTATCTTCCTGAAGTCCACCCTACTAAAACCCAAGATTTTGGTCTTAGTCGGAATGCTTTTCCTGTCCATATCCAACTGGAACCACACTGTGCAATGGTCACTCCCACCCAGGAGCTGTAACGGTGAATTTAGGATATCAGTTAGTTCAAGTTTATTAAGCAGAAAAAGCTCCATTGAGCAGGCTCATTTACAAGGAGGTCCTGAGAGGGACACTGAAGGTACATACAGTATTAGGTATACATTGGTACAATGGTACAACAATAAACATGATGAACAATCCAGTGTAACAATGGATAAGAACTGTAAACAATCAAAAGAGGCATAGATGGTGCATATGATACAGTGGTTGAGGGGCAACAGGGCAAAGGTACAATAAGGATGAAAAGCTTTGCAACGTTTGTCCAATATATACAATCCCATTAAATTCAGGAACAAGTGCAGAGATCAAAGTGCATTATATCTACAAAATAAATTGCCTACTTAAGTGTAGTGGAAGCGTTTCAGCAGTAGGATATTATATAGCAAAAGAAGGCCTTCTCCCCCTTCTTAATTCCTTCAGCTATCTGCAGCTCCTTCTGTGCCTTAGCTCGCCGGACTTCTGAATGTGTATGGCCTCCAACTGGCTGCCACTCAATCCAGGAATAACAGAATTGCTACTGGCTGGCTCAGAGTAACAGGTATTGCAGTGAAGTGCAGCCTCAAGCTACCCATATCTGAGAGGGTTCAGCTTAAGGCTGTTTGGAAGTTTACAGTCTTGGAGTAGTCCTTGATGGATGCCTGACTGTGGAACCACAGGTGTCAGTCGTAGTCAAGTGCTGTTTCTATCATTTGAAGAACGTTGCCAGACTGCATCCTAATTGTGACTCTGCTGATCAGCACATGCACGTGCCTTTGTTTCCTCAAGGCTAGGCTGGACTATTGCAGTGTGATCCTGTAAGTGCCTACCTTGTGGTCATATCTGCAGCTAGTCCAGAATGTGGCAGCGAGACTTCTGACTTCTGTCCGGAAGACAGAACATATATCACCATCGCCATGGGCTCTGGGCTAGATGCAGGTTAGGTGGTGGGTGGACAACAAAGTACTTTTATTGACTTCTAAAGCCCCTGAATGACCTGAGCCTCGAATGCCTTTGTCAACTCCTGACCCCAGTACACTCTTGCTAGGGTAATAAGTTCCATGAGATAGGGGCTTTTTAGAGTACCACCATCTCACTTGAAGTCTGATGGTGATCAGGCATTTGTGGTGGCTGCCCTTGTCCTATGGAATTTGCTCGCTGCTGATATTCATCTGTCTGCCTTGTTGAGGAACCATCTTTTGAGCTAGACGTTCCCAGCCCATTCTTTAAGCCATGTACTGTATGATGGCTTTAAAAATAATTGTTACTCCTTTTTGCTCTGGAACTTTATATACAGTATGTGTGCACTTTGCATTTTATTACGTTGTGATTTGTTCATTTGTTTTGCTGGCTAACTCCCCTACTTTGTTATTATAGTCAGTACTCTGAACCCTGGAAGGATGCTTAATTTAATAAATGGCTATTGTACTACACTGGCCTCCCCATCAGATGCACCTGTATCTTGCATGAAATCTGCTCTAGTCAAGTTATCAACTAAGGCTCAAATGTAGGAATGCACCAGATCAAGCATTCTACAGCCTTCATAGAGTTTGATGGAGAGGAAGCATACAACTGGGTTCAGGGTTGGCGACAAAAGCCCACTTTGTACTTCTGAATGATCTCTGCAGCAGCATAATACACACAGCAGACATTAAAGGTGCCAGCATGAATCCCTGGGGACCCCTTCAGTCAGATGTTGCTGCGGACAAGTAAAGTAATAAGTACAATTGCGGCCACTTGACCTACTGTGTGAGAGATCAGAAGCTCAGATAGTCACAGGATTAGCCTTATCCAAATAGCCCAGGGTCTGGGGATGTCTAGAAAGCTAGAAAAAGTGATTACCTGGGTCAAAGGTAGCCCTGTGGAAAGTACGAGTTACTTTTTCTTTTCAATTTATTTACATAGGATAGCCCACTTAAGATGTAACATCTAGTTTTTGTGGGTTTGTGCCAGGATTGGACTGGGGTGCAGGGGGTTCACCTGGAAAGTGGATACAGAGGCCCACCTGGAAAATTAATAGGGGAGGATCTAGGGTGACACGCTCATATCAGTGTCCCACTTAAAGGGACACTGTCAGCTCTTAGTGTGATTTTTGGCCAATCGTAGCCAGTTTACCTCTATTACCAGAACTAACAAAGAAATTGTTTTGATGGCTCCAAAATGTAACATAATGTCATTTTGTACCTTTTTCACGTATTTTTTATGATCATGTTTGAGACAAGCAGTCTGCCAAACTTGAGCCAACCGAAGCATCTTGCTTCTGTGAATGTGCACCTTCATTGGTGCTATCGTGATTACAAAACTCAGGCATGAACATGAATAAGTTAGCATTTTTTTGGGGGGGTCGGTATGAGATATGGCTACTGTTCGAAATAGTGTTTGATTCCAAAGAAGAATATGCCCCTCTGGAACATAAATGAGCAGTGGAAATCCCCCCCAGAAAATAACTTAGGAAAACTAAGCTGAGATTCTGAGCATACACATTAGCACTTATGCTAATTCGCATGCTCAGAATCTCAGCTCAGTTTATCAAAGTTATTTTTTGGGGGGGACACTTCCACTGCTTGTTTTCATTTCAGAGGGGTATCTTCTTGTTTGGAATTGAACACTTCTTTGAATAGTAGCCATATCTCATATCATAGAAGCTTGACGGCAGAAGAGGACCATACTGGCCCATCTAGTCTGCCCTTTTTTTCCCCTTACACAGCTCCCCTCCCTGCCAGCCCCACCCTCCCCCGATACTCAGCCCCATATACTTGTCCCATGCCTTCTTGAATTCTTCCACCGATTTAGCCCCCACCACTCTGTCTGGTAATCTGTTCCAGGGCTCCACCACCCTCTCCGTGAAGAAACACCCTCTCACATTGCCCCTGTATCTTTTTCCTTGCAGTCTGAGGCTGTGCCCTCTAGTTTTGACTCCCTCCTTCCTCTTAAGTAAACCCTTTTCTCCCACTTTATTGAGCCACTTACATTTTTAAAAGTTTGTCATGTCTCCCCTTTCCCTCTGTGTCTCCAGTGTATACAGATCCAGCTCCTTACACCTCTGCTCCTATGACTTTCCCTGCATACCCTGCACCATCTTTTTATTTATATATATTTTTTTTAGTAGACTTCTGCAACATGGGCGTCCTTCCGGTGTACCCACTCGGCAGGGTCTCTACTCCCTGCCTGAACCCCTGCATGCCAGTGAACTCCCCCGACTGCCCAGGCAGATCCAGCCCCCCAGATCACCCCTCAAGGTGGGTCTGTCCTCCCTTGGCAGCTGGTACCAGGATTAGAGGGATCTACCTGGTGTCGGGTCAGCCGTGGAGTCCACTGGTGCATCGGGCCAGTGTTGGGATGTGGACCTATCCCTGGGGTCCCCATCATCTCCACGGCTCCACAGAGGGCTTTTTCTGTGCTGAGTTACTCGGGCGTGGATGTGCAGTGGCATCCTGCTTATGCCAGACATGCTCCTGTGCCCGGGTGAAAGACACCTGCCGCCGCCCAATCCCCTTCTACGTCCCCACACTGACTGCGATCGCCCTTTCCTCCTCCACAGGTTGCTAGCGCAGTGCGCAGGAGAGCCCACCCACCCCAGAAGAGGAGAGCTGTCCTCCAGATGCTAGATCCTACTGCTTCCCTGATGACCCCCGATGGCCTGAACTCATTCCCGAACCTGGGTCATCGGTATGACGCAAGGTGTGGCATCCAGCGCCTCAACCCTTGGCCCCACCGGGCCTTACCCTGTACCATCTTGGTTGCCCTTCTCTGAATCCTCTCCAACGCATCTATATCCTTGCAGAAATGTGGCCTCCAGAACTGAACCCCATACTCCAGGTGCGGCCTCACCATGGCTGTGTAAAGGGACATCATTACCTCCCTCTTTCTGCTAGTAATGCCCCTGCCTATGCATGCCAACATTCCATTGGCCTTTCCCACCATCCTGCTACATTGGATTCCTACCTTAAGGTTCAAAGAGACTATGATCCCCAGATCCCTCTCCTGTTCTGTTACTTTAATTTCCTCCCCACCTAGGGTATACCCTGCTCTTCTGTTCCTACTCCCCAAGTGCATCACAGAGTACTTCTTGGCATTAAATGTCAGCTGCCACGTGCCAGACCATTTTTCAAGCATCTTTAAGTTCTACCTCGAATCCTCCACCCCCCCACCCAGGGTGTGAACCCTATTGCATATTTTTGTATCATCAGCAAATAGGTACACCCTCCCTCTCAAACCTGCAGCAGTATCACTGATGTAGATATATCGACCCCCAAAAATTGTAAACTCGTTCATGCATGAGTTTTGTAATCATGAAAGCACCAATAAAGACACTTATTCACAGGAGCAAGATGTTTGCAGTGGCTCATGCTTGGCGGACTGCTTGTCTTGATCATGACAATAAAAAACATGTAAAAAATGTACAGAGTGGCACTGTGTAACATTTTGATGCAGTCAGAGCAGTTTCTTTGCTAGCTCTGATAACAGAGACAACTGGCTACAACTGACCAAAAATCACCGTAAAAGCTGACAGTGTCCCTTTAAATATGACAGACTAGCTCTGTGTTTGCATCTTATGCTCCAGATTCCCCCTTTAATTACAAAAAAAGGTGACAAATGCAAAGAATTTCTGAATTTAGAAGATGGCCAGGTACCCAACTGGGGGGAGGGGGGCTACCTGGAAATTTCCAGGTATCCAGGTGGGCCTGTCCAACTCGGGTTTTGCCTTCTCATATCACTTTTCTTAACTCTGTTCACCCATCCCCCGTCAGTCTACTCTGCCTATTCTGCCTTTTCCCTTAAGTCTCTTCTTCTTGACTTTTCTGCTTCCACCTGCAACTGTCCATGACCCACTACCTCTTGCCCCCCCCCCACACACACACCCATATTGCCTTGGCCATTTTAATCTCTCCATCCCCTACTATGGCTGTACGAGTAATTTCCCTGCCTGTCAAAGCTCGACTTTATCTACTGTATGTACTGATTTACCTTGCAGTGCTTTTGATTATGCTCACTTGATGTACTGTATTACTGTATATGGCTACTGTTTTTGCAATGCTGTTAATTACTATTTTTCCCCCTCTTGAGCTATCTTCCATACCCCACTTCCCCAGAACACATCTGGAAATGAGCAGTTATCAGCTCAGTATGTCTTTCCTGGTAAAACATTTGAAGTGAATTAAGTAAAATAAGTTATAGATTCTGTGGCACTTAAAAAAGAAAACTAGAGTCCTCCTGGTATCCTGCCCAACATTCCTCCTGTTTTTATTTATGTATTTATTTAAAGTCTAGGATTACAAGTACCTTTGAGCCAAGGCTCTTTTACAAAGGTTCCACGTCAATTGAGGTACAATACAAACATTACATAGAGTTGAGTAACATTGCAGAAATGGTGTACAGACATTTTTAAGCAGCTGAAATACATTACTTTTAGGGAAAGTGGGTACCGGGGGGCAGGGTAGCCAGAGGTAGCTAAGGCTTGGAATGGACACAGAAAGAGCAGTGCAGCCGTTGGCATTTGTCAGGCCTCAACAAAGTGCTTGAGGGGTTAGGGGGCAAAAACAGGTGGGGAGGGGAGGCTGTAGGATGAGGGAGCGAGGGGATAGGAGTAGAAGTGTTAAGAGGGAGATCAGATTATGAGGGACAGTCGCAGGAGCTAGAGGCAGCTAGGTGGAGGTGAAAGTTGGCTTTGAACGGGCCTAGCTTTTGCAGAGAGGAGATGTCTCTGTTGAGTCCATTAATCCAGCTAGGAGTTCGGTATGCAAAGGATCTTTGGCCCTGTGTGGTGTGGCACCAAGGAATGTGTAGCATTCGATTTTCTGAAGCCCTGGTGAGGCGTGGGTTGCATGCTGTATGGAGAAGAGTTTGGACTCTGGGGAGAGCAAGATGTAGCATAATTTTCTTAGCCATTAGGCAAGTTTGGTACTTGATACGGTTTGATTACTGGAGCCACCCTGTTTGGGCATAGAGGTCATACTTATGGGTGAGATGGTGGGATCCTGTGATGAGTCGGCAGGCTTTGTTTAAGGCCAAGGATAGGCGCCTGAGGGCTGTGTCAGTTGCAGAGCCATAAATAATCAAACCATAGTCGATTAGAGAGACCACTGAGCTCTGTACTGCTGTCCTTAAGGCATCTGAGGTAAGGCATTGCCTGTGCCTGTAGAGGAGACCAATGCATGTGTTTGCGGCTTTGACAACGCTATCTATGTGGATGCCGTAGGATAGGTTGCTGTCTATGGTGATTGCTAGATATTTAAAGGAGTGAACCTGTTCGAGGACGGCACCAAGGCAGTTTGTAATATTAAGGGGGTGAAGCCTATGTTTGTTGTGGGAGCCACAGAAAAGCACTGACTTGGTTTTCTTATAGTTGAGTACCAGCTTTTGACTACTAAACCATGTTTCAATGGAGGTGAAACCCTTCTGAAGCTTGTTTTGGAGTAGGTGGGCATCCTGTTGGGTGGTGTGAATGACAACATCATCAGCGTAGAGTAGGATTTGTTCCAGACAGGATTGTGGAAGATTGTTCAGAAACAGGCTGAAGAGGAGTGGCCCGAGAATGGACCCCTTGGGGGGACTCCTGAGCGTATGGGTCTAGCATCTGAGAGGACATCAGCAATTTTCACTCTTTGAGAATGGTTTTCCAGGTAGCTCTTAAACCAAGTTGCAGACTCAGGGGAGAGCCCAGCTTTTAGCAGTTCTGTGAGGAGTATTCGATGATGGACGGTGTCAAAAGCCTTGGTCAGGTCTATGAAGACCGAACCAGTGAGGTAATTATTGTCCAGGGAGTTGTGAATTGCTCCTTTGAATTCAAGGATGGCAGATGTGGTGCTGCAGCCTTTTCTGAAGCCGTGCTGTTGTTTACAAAGGATGTTGTACTTGTCCAGATATTCCGTTAGCTGGTCAGATACCAGACGTTCAGTGGCTTTGGGGGGTATGGATATATTTATTTATTTAGCTTTTGTTGACCGGGTAAGTGCACTAGACAAATCCTGCCTATTTTCAGGCACGACCCGGGGGAGGGGGATACAGATGAATGCCAACTGATCTTGAACCAGATTAAGCTGTTGGTGGTATTTTTAGTGAATGAGGGAAATTCCCTACTCTTTTCGATAAGTGCCATGGGATCTTTAACATCCACCTGAACTACCACCAATCCAGGCAGATGGGACCTCGGTTTAACGTCTCATCCGAAAGACGGCACCTCAGAAATGCAGCACCCCTCTCATGCTGCATTACAGTGTCAGTACTGGGACATTAACCCAAGTGCCAGATGTGGGAACTGAACCCACAGCCTTCTGATCTCCCGACCTCAGAGGCGAGTGTGCTACCTACTGAGCCACTGACACTGATGCCACTGACATATAGGCCTGTAATTTCCATGAAGGGCCTTGTCCCCACTCTTGTGGACTGGTGTCACGGTGGCAGATTTCCATCTGTTGGAGAACTGGCCAAGGGTGAGGGAGAGGTTGAAAATCCAGGTTAGAGGAGATGGCACTTCATCAAGAGTAAGGGACAGCACTTTGAGGTCGAGTGAGTCGCCACTTATTCTAGATCCAGCAATTGCTTTACAGACGCATCTATGGACTTCATGTGTCCTGACTGTTCTGAAGTAAAAAGTGGGGGGTGATTTGAAAAAGGGGATGGGGGTGGAGGAGGGTGCAGTAGGGAGGTCTTCATCGAAGAAGTCTGGAGGAAGAACACTACTGAGGTCAGTGAACGCATTATTGAACGTGTTAGCTATAGTGGAAGGGTCAAGAGTTATAGTCCCATCCGCGTCCAACATTGACGGTGATGTTTTGGGCAGTTTTCCTGTAACTTCCTTGAGATTATTCCAGAAAGACTTCCCCTTTCTCCAGGTGTTTGTGAGGGCATCTTTGTAATAGTTACTTTTCTTCAGGCATATTTTTTTGGTGCAGTCATTTTGGGCACGTTTGTAGTTTTGTTTATCTAGTTTCCTACTAGTGGCCCGAGCCTGAAACCAGAGGTGGTCCCTAGCTTTCAGCAATGTAAGGAGATCAGCAGTGAGCCATGGATTGCTAAGGCCTTTTACTTTCCTCTTTTTGAAGGGGGGCATAAATGTCACAGGCAGCATTGAATGAGCTAATGAAGAAGTCAAGCACAGAGTTGACATCTGATGCATGGAAGATAGGTGACCAGTCTTGTTGTCTTAAGATGTGATTTGAGGTGCTTCAGTTGACCACATGGAAGGATTCTGCTGTTTATTAGTTTGGGTGGTGGCGGGCTGAATTTGTTAGGCCATTCACAGGCGACTTGGGAGTGGTCACTTAGCATATCTGGAAGAACAGAGACTTTTGAGATGCGGGATAGGTGGCTGGTCAGTATCCAGTCTAGGAGGGTGCTTGTCCCAGTCTAATAGTTGAATCTAGTGGAGGAGACGACCATCTGGGCGAGATTGGCAGCTGAGATGGCATCCTTGTAGCCACCTGTATCTGATCCAAGCCAATTTATGTTAAAATCGCCCATTAGGATTATCTCAGTACATGGTGGTTGGGAATGGACAAGGTCAAGGACGGGGTTGACACCTTTACCTTGATGCTTAGGAGGGATGTAGACAGCAGCAATAGTCAGTACCTTGTTGTGAGCCCCGAGTAGAACTCTGATGGGTAGTATCTGGGCAGTAGAGACTGAGGCGGGGGGTTGAACATGGTGCCCCAGGAGACAATCTTTGAGGTAGACAGCACATCCACCAACTTTTTTAGTGGTCCTGTCAATTCTGAATACGTTATTTCCTGGTAGGGTAATTGCACTGTCGGGTATTTTTGGAGTGAGCCAGGTTTCGACAATCACAAGAACATCAGGGTTGTGTTGGTGTGCAAAGAATTGCAGGAGATCAAGTTTGGGTAGAAGGCTACAGATGTTAATTGTTGCAAAGGCAAGTCCCCCAGAGTGACTCTACCGGAGGTCAGAGCTTGGGATTGTGGGGCCAGGATTAGGGTGAATATTGCCAGACAGAAATAGTAGCAGAAGCAAGAGTTTCAGGGTGCGCCATCGTAGCTGTTTCAGGGAGATTTTATTCGACCGTTTCTTATTGGAGCGAAAACAACTCTGTAAACGATGTTCCCAGTAATTGGTGACATAGGCCAGAAGTGAGAGTGGGAACAGTCGAATGTAAATCACCTCATCTTGATTCCAGGAGCAGTGCAAGCCTGTCCTGGCGGAGGTTAGATATGAAGGGCGTAGCCCAGTGGGTATGGTCCCTGAGTGCCGGTAGATGTCCAACTGGAAGCACAGTGAGAGATTGGGATGGCAGGCTCCAGGCAGGAATCAATCAATCAATCAATCAAAATCTTTATTTATCCAGGCGAACATCATTGAGCAGAGCTCTTTTACAAGATGGACCTGGTTAGAACAGGGTCGGGTAACATCCATAATAAAAACATATAAATACATGTAAATAAGTATATAAACACAAATGCCATGGGAAACAGGGAGGCGACAATAACCAGACAGAGGGGCAGAGAGGGGAGGGCCATAGTGGATAGAGAGGTGAGGGTAGTTGAGGGCGATAAAGGTCTGAGGGAAGGAGAGATAACCAGTCAGGAATGGGGTGAAACGGGAGGGGGGATGCGATGGGTGCAGTAGGTGATATGAGGAGGGTGTCAGGCACAGAAAGGAGGCGGGGCAGTGAGGGGATGGAGTTGATTAGTAGAGGGGGTGGAGGAGCAGGGAGGAGGGAGAGTGGGCAGTAAAGAGAGGAGGTACAGGAGAGAGAGTATCCAATAGGAAATGAAAGGGCGGGTCCCTAGGCAGAAGTGGGCAGAGCTAAGGCTTATTTAATTAAGGTGGGGGAGGGGGGGCAGGTGAAAATTTTCTTCCGAAACCCACTGAAGTCTATCGAGCGCAGAACAGTTTGAATCAGTCATGATTGCAGGACCAATCAGTGGCCGCGCAGAGCACAACAGTCCAATAGGAGATGGAAGCAACAGGCGGTGGCCAATGGGAGCCTTTCTGCACTTCCCGGTTCGGCCTGGGAGCTTACCAGCAAGAGAAGGGTTCCTTGGTGGCGAGCAGTGATGGTGTGGGCGGCTGACCCAGGTAGCCCACACCACCACTCAGATGTTTGCCCTATATGTTAGTCTGGGTAGCAAACTGGCTGCACAACAGGACACAGAAGGTAATAGTGAATGGAACACATTCTGAAGAAAGGGGGGTTACTAGTGGAGTACCTCAGGGCTCAGTACTGGGTCCAGTCCTCTTTAACATCTTTATAGGTGACATTGCAGAGGGTCTAAAGGGAAAGGTATGCCTCTTTGCAGATGACACAAAGATCTATAAAGAGTTGATACACAAGGGGGTAGAAAGGATAAGAAGGGACTTGGCAAGGTTGGAGGAATGGTCAGACATATGGCAACTTAGATTCAATGCAAAGAAGTGTAAAGTAATGTACCTGGAAAACCAAAACCCAGGAGAAGAGTACACAATAGCAGGGGAGGTAGTAACAACAACAAAAATGGAAAGGGACCTGGGATTAGTCATATCAGACGACCTAAAGGTGGGTAAGCAATGTGAGAAGTCAGTAAGGAGAGCCAGGGGGATACTGGGATGCATAGGAAGGGGCATCACAAGTAGAAAAAGGGAAGTGGTTATCCCGCTGTACAGACAGTTGGTGAGACCCCATCTGAAGTACTGTGTGCAGTTTTGGAGACCTCATCTATGCAAGGACATAGACAGGATGGAAGCAGTCCAGAGGAGGGCAACTAAAATGGTGCAGGGTCTGCGTCAGAAACCATATGAAGGGAGACTGAGAGCTTAATGTGTATACCCTTGATGAAAGGAGGGACGGGGGGACATGATAGAAACTTTCAAGTACCTCAAGGGAATCAACAAAGTCCAGGAGGGTAGCATCTTTCAGAAAAAGAGATGTGTAAGAACAAGGGGGCACAATTTAAAGATGGGGGGGACGGCTCAGGGGTAATGTGAGAGTTTTTTTTTCACGGAGAGAGTGGTGGATGCATGGAACTGCTTTTCTGGGGAGGTTGTTGGGTCTAAAACAGTGGGGGAATTCAAACATGCATGGGACAGACATAAGGCAATTGTAGTGGGGGTGGCAGGAAGTAGGCTGTTGGTTAACTAGAATCTGCAGCTTATCCAGTAGGTAGGGAAATGGGCAGACTGGGTGGGCCAAGTGGTCCTTATCTACCGTCAAAGTCTATGTTTCTGTTATTTATTTATTTATTGTCATCTCAGAGTACCACCTTTGAGCTAAAAGCTCTTTTACAAAGCTTCCACGTCAGGGTAAGGTTCAGGTTGTTAAAAAAAAAAAAAAACTGATTCCTGTAACTCACCCTCAGGACGCACCTCGAATCGAGCTGTCACAGCTCAGTGTGCCTTTTCTGGTCAAAAGTTACAAATAAAATAAATACACACATTAGTATTTTTCAAATAGAGACTGTCTGTCACTTCCTAGTTTCCAAACAGTGCTTAGTCAGCTAGAAATGCTAACAGAGTGAGGTGTCATCGACCAGTAGTGAATGTTTTAAACAAGGCCAGACGTACGTGCAAATATTGTTTGGGGCAGCAGGTTAGTGGGTAGCTGAATAACTGAGTTGTTTGTTTTTAACAAAAAAAAAAAAAGTTTATGTTTAGGGGAGGGGAGTCAGCACTCATCACACATCTGTTAAAGACTCAAAGCACTGCATGGATATGTTATTTTTTTATTTATTTATTGTCATATCAGAGTAACACGTTTGAGCTAAAAGCTCTTTTACAAAGGTTCCACATCAAGGTAAGGTTCAAAAAGTTGGTACAGTTGAGTACAAAAACATAAAGTACAGACATAGGCAAGTGCAAAACATAATTTACAGACAATTGGTGAATTACTGTGATTAAAAGGAGGAAAGAATGATAGAATAAAAAACTGCTATGTACAAGAAAAAGTGCAGGTGGTATGTACTGTAAAGCTACAGTCAGGATTTATAACAGTACTGGTAAACTTGGGGCGCAGAAGATACAGTAGTAGTAGTAGGGTGGGGAGAGTGGAAAAGGTGGATGGTAGAGCAGACAGAGCTGGCTTTGTCAAGGAGTTGAGGGAGTGGGAGAGGGGTAGTGGTTGAATACATGGAGCAGACAGCGATGTCCTTGTTGCTAGAGGGATTGAGCAAGGGGTAAGTGTAGAGAAAATGAGAGATGGGAAACAGTTACTAGTGGGCTGGCATGTAACAGTAACAGTTACTAGTGGTAACATTGGGCGGGTGTGGGTTGGATAGAGAGGGAAGGTGTAGGGGTAGAGGGATATATGGGGGTTGGGGGACTAAGAAGCGGAAAAGGGGAATAGAGAAAGGGAAGATGGGGGGACAGGGCATACCTCTCAACCTCCTTCCTTATAAATCAGGGACCAGGCTTAAAAAAATCAGGGACAAAGGACCAAAATCAGGGACACTTCTTCAAAATTGGAGATATCCACTCAGGTAGCAGGTAGAATAAGGGGCTTAGTGTAAAATGCATTTTCTAAGGAAGAACAAGTCTGTAACTTTAATGTTTGACATTATTTTGTGCTTACAACTCCCATTATTTGGTCATGGAAACACAATTTTTAGGAGGGACAGAGTCAAATTTTGAGGCCAAATCAGGGACTTCCCTGAAAATCAGGGACACTTGAGAGGTATGGGACAGGGTGGTCGGGAGTGGAGACACAGCAAGGGGGAGACCAGCAATGGGGTGGGAGGTTAGAACCTGCAGTCATAGGAGCTGAGGGCTGTCAGGTGTTTGAGTAGTAATTTCTTGAAAGTTCCAAGCTTTGGAACATTCACTACTTCTGGAGGAAGTTCATTGAGCCAGAGAGGCGCCTTATATGTATAGGATCTCTGCAAGTGCAGTGTGTCAGAAAGGGATGTGTAGGGCATTTTGTGTTTCCCTCTAGTCTGGTGCAAGTTAAACCCTGGTTTAAAGAGGTTTGTAATGGATGGAGGAGTTAGGCCGAGGAGAGATTTCTTCCCGAAAAGTCAGGTCTGGCATGTTATTTAGCAGCTGGGTGTGGGTGGATTTTTTTTTAAATTTTACATAAAATGGCAGATTAGGTTACAGGGGAGGGCTGCACTTCCTGTTACGCTATCATTATGATGTCAGAACGATGGAATAACATCCTGACATCACAACAATGGCACAACAGCATCTCAGAAGGGGAAGTATGCCAGACATAACCGCCTCAGACCATATGCTATAATCAGTAACTTCTTGTATAAAAACAATACAGAATGGTTTTGAATGAAAGATGTTTATTTTTCATTCTTTGGTAACCAGGTAAGGCCCTCTGGGCACAGGGACAACCTGGAGCACAGGGAGGGTAAGTGACTGGCCCAAGGTGTCACAGTATGCAAGTGATAGTTGTAGAACTCGAACCCAGGTCTGCTGGATGTACAGAACTCATTCCTTCAAAACAGGAACAATTGGCATCAGCAGGAATCAAATCTCATAATATTGCAAAGAGACAGAAACATAGAATTTGTTGACAGAAAAGGGCCGCTTGGCTCATCCAGTCTGCCCATTTTTCCCCTACCTACTGTCACCGCAGACCCTACCTGATCTCCTGCTACCCCCACCCCGCGTGCTTTCCTACCAAGATTCCTTTGTGCCTGTCCCCTGCATGATTGAAGCCCACCACTGTTTTTGCCCCACCATCTCTGCTGGAAGACTATTACAGGCATCCACCGCTCTTTCAGTGAAAAAATGCTTCCTCACATCCCCCCTAAATTTCCCCTTTCCAGCTTCATTGCATGCCCCTTGTTCTCGTGCCCCTTCTTCTGTGAAAAATACTCCCCTCCTGTACCTTAATTCACACCCATAAGGTATTTATAGGTCTCTGTCATGTCCCATTCTCCCTCCCCTCCAACAGGGTGTACATATTGAGATCCCTTAGTCTCGCCTCATAGGGTTTCTGATGCAGCCCTTGCACCATTTTAGTTGCCCTCGTTTGAACAGCCTCCACCCTATGTCCTTCCCAAGGTATGGTCTCCAGAACTGGGCACAGTACTCCAGGTGGGGTCTCACCAGCAACCTATACAGTGGTAACACCACCTTTCTCGTTCTTCTGGAGATACCCCCCATGTACCCCAGCATCCCACTGGCCCTATTCATTACTTTGTTGCATTGCCTTGCCACCTTGAGGCCGTCCGATATGATTACTCCATGGTCTGTTTGCTGTTTAGTGACTTTTAATACCTCTTCCCCTTTCATACTCCACCTCTGGGTTTCTGAGCCCTAGGTAAATGATTATGCCCTTCTTCACATTGAAACCTTGCTGCCAAATGCTTGACCACTACTTAAGTTTTCTCAGGTTTCTACACATTCAGTCCACCCCCTCCAGAGTTTCTACCCTGTTACAGATTTTGCTGTCATCTTCAAAAAGGTGTACCTTCCTTTCTAGGTGTTCTGCAATATGACCTATAAAGACATTAAAGAGGAATGGCCCCAGTACTGAGCCCTTAGGCACCTACTGGTCACTCTTCCCTTCCAAGAATGCATTTTATCACCACCCTCTGTCACCTGTTGATCAACCAATTTTGTACCCAATTTACCACCATGGGACCCACCCCCAAACTCCCCACTTTCCTTATAAGCCTTCTATATGGTGTGGTGTTGAAGGCTTTGCTGAAGTCTGTGTTAGCCACATCCACAGCCCCACCCTGGTCTAGTTCTCTGGCAGCCAAATAGAAGAAATTGATCATATTTGTATGACATAACCCCCGCCCATGAATCCTGCCTCAGGTCTTGAAACCTGCTGGATTCAAGATACTCCACTAGCCTTTCCTATAAAAGTACCTCCAGTAGTCTTAACTGGTTGCTCCCGCTGTGTCTCCGTACTGACTTTGCCCTAGCCAGACTAGACTCAGTCTATAAACAATGTCACAAAAAGGGACTGCAGATCTCACTGCAGTTACTACAGGGAGGATGTTCTCACATTCCAGGCAAGCTGTGACTTACTTGTCCTATCGAACTGTGACCTTTTTAGATATTTTTAGATATTTTCAAGTGAGAGCACATTTATCTCATCTTCAACAAAGATTGCTCCTTCACTCCATGGTCATTCTGTCGTGCTACTTCTCACTAAAGCCATGAAGGGGACCATGAATAGCCATTTTGTCTCTAAGATATACTTAATCTTACAGACTGAGGGCCTCCTGGTGCAGCTCATGCCTTGGGTAACTGGAAGTAGAGCTTGACAGTCCTGTAACCCTGAAATAGTGGCAACAGATGTGTCTCTCCTCACACAGAGCAACTAGCTCCATGCTCTGAATCACAGAATCACAGAAATCAGACAGCAGAAAAGGACTCCAATGGCCCATCGAGTCTGCCCCTCCCCCCTACTCATTTCCTTTTCCACAGGCCCTCTCCTTCCCCCTACTTGCTAACCCCATATGCACATCCCATGCCCTCTTGAATCCCTCCACCATTTCAGCCCCCACCACCTCCTCTGGTAGTTTGTTCCAGGCCTCCACCACCCTCTCCATGAAGAATCACCCATTTACATTGCCTCTATATCTTCCGCCATCTAATCTTAGGCTATGCCTTCTAGTTTTAGCCCCCTCCTTCCTTTTAAATAAGCTCCCCTCCTTCACCTTATTGATCCCCTTCACGTACTTAAAAGTTTTAATCATGTCACCCCTCTCCCTTCTGGTCTCCAGCGGGTACAGTTCCATTTCCCTACATCTCTGCTCATATGGCTTCCCCTGCATATCGTGCACCATCTTGGTTGCCCTTCTCTGAACTCTCTCTATCCCATCTATGTCCTTGTACGTGTGGTCTTCAGAACTGGCCCCCATTCTTCAGGTGCGGCCTCACCATGGCTTTGCAAAGAGGCATCAGTACCTCCCTCCTTCTGCTAGTTATGCCCCTCCAAATGCATTCCAATATTCCATTTGTCTTCCCCACAGCTTTGCTGCATTGGCTACCTACCTTGAGGTTACTTGATATTATAATCCCCAGATCTATCTTCTGCTCTATTTTGTTGATTTCCTCCCCCCTAGAGTGTAAGCTGCTCGCAAGTTTTTACATCCCAAGTGCATCACAGCATACTTTTTGGCATTGAATTTCAGTTGCCAAGTTTCCGACCACCCCTCCAGAATCTTGAGGTCCTGCCTCATGGCCTCCACCCCCCTGGGGTGTCCACCCTATTGTAGATTTTCATATCATCTGCAAATAGGCACACCCTTCCCAGCTCATCCACTATATCACTGATGTAGATATTAAAAAGGAGGGGGGCCAGTACTGACCCCTGGGGCACCCTTTCGTCACCCTGCAGTGCACCCCATTTACCACCACTTGTTCGCTTCTGCCCACCAACCAGTTTTCCACCCACCTAGATATTTTCCATGCCACCCCTAAGCTTTTCAGCTTATTTACTAGCCTTCTCTGAGGGATGGTGTCGAAGGCCTTACTGAAGTCTAGATAGGCTACGTCCACCGCCCCACCCGGGTCAACCACCTGCGTCACCCAATTGAAGAACTCTTATCAGGTTTGTCTGGCATGATCTTCCATTCATGAAGCCATGATACCTATTGTCCTGCAGGCCTCTATCCACCAGGTTGTCCACCACCCTTTCCTTTATTAGTGCCTCCATCACCTTACCCACCACCAAGGTGAGGCTCATGGGGCAATAATTCTCCACCACCTCCTTACTGCCCCTCTTGTGCAGTGACACCACATCTGCCCTCCTCCAGCCCCTTGGCACCCACCCTTTATCCAGGGACAAGTTAAACAGTCTCATCAGTGAGACAGCCAGCTCTTCCCTTAGTTCCCGGAGTACCCTCAGGTGCAAGCCGCCCGGCCCCATTGCTTTGTCGACATTTAACCTCCTAGATCCTCCCTAACCCTATCTACTTTGGAAGGTGTACAGTTGGAAAGGCCTCATCCTGTACTTTCTCACTGCAGTACAACAGGTCCAGTGTAGCACAGTACCAACACCTCCATGCTGGCATAGCTGCAGGGAGCCTGGAGCCACACATCATCACATAATGTGGGCATGTCTCATGCTTCAGTCCTTTCAACAAGACCTTGAAAGGGCTATAAAGGATACATATATTTTTTTTCTATTTAAATTTTTTTCCACTCTGGAGCCCTGACAGGCAGCTACGGCCCTCCTGATGGAGGGACTCTTTATCCAGTCTCTCCACTCCTGCCCTCACTGGTCCACTGAAATTCCCTCATGGATTACCCCCGTGGAGGGGCCAGGGAGTAGGTTGCTGGCTTCTTCGCCCCGAGACCCAATCTAGAAGCCGAGGATGGCCCTCTGGAGCAGCGGACAGAGTCTGTCAGCTTCTTTTCCCACCATGTTTTCTCCCGTCTCCTTTACCAATATGAGGGCGTTGAAGTAATGCCTCATGACCCGTACTGCCCCTCCAGCCCACCAGGGCAGTCAACGAGCAGGACAACAAGTCTCCCTCCCCGAGAGAGGAGAGCAGTCTTCGGGATGCTCAATCCTCTCTTCCCCTTTTGACCCCTAGCGGCCCGGGTCGTAGGCGTGGCGTGAGATATAGCGACCAGTGCCTCAACCTCCAGTGCTACCGGGCCAGTCTTATAAAGGATATTTTTTTCTCCACAAATACAACTTACAGATCGCCTTTTCCTGTTCATTGACCTGCCCCACAAAGAAAAAGATCCAGCTGAAAGGTACTTTTTGGCAGTATTAATGGTGACTGCCAGAAAGTCCATTACTAAAAAATGGTTGAACCTAGAACCACCTAGTCTACCAGACTGGGATCAGGCGGTGAAGGGAATATATGATATTATTAACTTTCTCCATCAGACAGCAGGTGGAAAGGGCACTAACAGGTGGGTGAGATGGGTGGCATAGTGGCATACATGATGGCAACAGACCCATTATTCCTTAGGTTAGAACTGGTGTGGGTGAAAGAGGAATGGGTCTATTCTTGATGTTAAGCTGTACACAATGAGCTAGAAATTGCAGGTATACCCAAGTCTTGGTTAACTCAACTTCTATATAAACTATCCTGGGCTTTTCTGGTTCCTGTACATGATCAGTCTGCAGACTATATTCTGTTGTTGAGTTGTTTATTGTGCAAAACAGAAAAGGTTAACAAAAAAAGTCATTAACTTCCCCACCACCGATGTCAGACTGACTGGCCTAAAGTATTCAACCTCCTCCTGCTGCACTTTTATGAGCCGGGACTACGTGTGCCCTCCCCTAGTCCTCTAGAACAACTCATCTTTCTAGTGAATTGTTGAATAGGCCTATCAGAGGTGCAGCCAGTACCCCCAGGTCCCTCAGCACTTTTGGTTGTACCCTGTCCAGTCCCATAGCTTTGTTCATTTCCAGAGTCACAAGTCCTTTCTGGACTCTTTCCTCTGTGAGTGGACTTGTGTCTACCTCCCTCCCCTCAGTGTTCCTGCTGTTTTTATGTGGTCCGTTCCCTTCCCCTTCCACTGTGAAGGCTGAACACAAGTTATCTATTCAGGGTATCTGATTTTTCCTGATCCTCCTATGCACAATATCCCCCTGCCCTTCTTAACATCACAATCCCTCCCCCTTGTCTTCCTCTTATCATTTATATACCTAAAAAAGAGCTTACCCCCTTCCATTACCCCTTTGGCTATCCTTTCCTCAGTTTTCACCCTTGTGCCCCTCACCGCATTCCCTGCCTCTCTCTCTCTGCTTTTCCAGGTATACCTCCCCTAATGATCATAGTCTTCAAGCCGTGGATGCGGTGAAGGACTTGGGCATCACTCTTGACTGCAGGCTGACATTTGAAAAACAGGTGTCAGCAGTAGTCAGAAATGGCTTTTGCCATCTCTGTAACATCTCCCGAATCAAACTGTATTTGGAGCCAGCTGATCTTGGACGTTCACCCATGCCTTTGTCACCTCCCATTTGGATTACTGCAACACTTTTTACCTGCGGCTGTCTAGACAATTGGTGCACCGACTTCAGCTGGTCCAGAACATCACAGCCCAGCTGGTGGCGGGTAAGCCTCATAGCACCCACATCACACCTGTGCTTCGTGCGCTTCACTGGCTGCCAGTTTGTTGGCGCACCATCTTCAAAACCTGTTTGATAACATTCAAGCCCCTATGTGGATTGGGCTCAAGCTACCTGAAAGATCTCTTGAAGCCTTACACTCCCTCTTGCCCCCTCCGGTCCACAGATGTGAGTTTACTTATGGTCCCCTGTTCCCATCTAAAACAGTCAGGGGATAGGGCTTTTAGAGTTGTGGCCCCTTTGCTGTGGAATTCTCTGACAGAAGTAGAACATTCTGCTCCTACTGTGCATACCTTTAAACACAGATTAAAAACATATTTATTCACACAGGCTTACTCGGATTATTAATTAATTTTGATTTTATTATTCATTACTGTTTTATTGCTAGTTTGATGTAGTGTAACCCCTAGATGGCGCTATCCCAGGGGCTACTACCCCTGCCTGATTTGCCACTAACAGGTTGAGGGGCCTGGATCCAATGGCGGGTGCCTCCACCCAGAGGTCAGGGTTTGCAATAGTTAAACTAACTTGGTCACAGCCCTCTGGGACACTGCAACCCCCCTTTCTTCCCACTAGTGGCCCACACAATATATCAAATTACCTTCACAGTATACACTTACCCCCAGGACTGGTTCCGGCACTGGGACCTCCTGTGAAATGAGATACAGTGCAACAATCACAGTACAGTACTTTAACATAGACAAATACCTCAGGCAGTATAACTTTGCTGAAACAAGCAGCTCTGATTTATTTAGGGATATAACAGGACAGGGAAATCAGGTTAATTAGCTTATCACTCTAATAATCTACCTATGGCTTTGTGCACAGGCCTATCCCTATCAGTTACTGTCCCTAGGTACCCAAGCCCTAGTGGCTAGTCCAAACCGTGCAGCTGGTAGGGGCCCTTTCACAACAGAGAAAAGGAAAATTAAATAGTCAGCAGTACAGTAATTCCATTTGGATTTAATGTGGCAATTCAACAGGAGCCACCCTGAATTAGTACTCACGACCTCCAAATAAGATAGGGTCCTTCAATGTCAGCAGGGCTCACTTGAAGTACACAAACCTCTTCACACATCCATATAAAAGAAAGCAGTATACCAGGCAGGCTGCATCTGTATCCTGATCGCAATTACTGCACAATACCCGGGAGAACACACAGCAGATTCAGTTCCTGACAGACCGAGTGCAATTTTCAGCAATTCCTCCAGTCTTCTACAGGGTGAGCCTGGTTTCTACTCTTCAGAGATCCTTTGATTCTTTTCACAGGACGGATTCAGTCCTAACAAGCTGTTACACAAGCTGCAGACCGGAACTCTGGGCCTTACACACGCTTTTTGACTAAAACTGCACACTGAAAAGCACAGGACTCCTTCCTTCTTCACTGCCAAAGCTCAACTGAAACTCCAACTGACAAACCGGCACTTCCTTTGAGTTCCTCCCAGTTCTTGACTGGATTGGCTGTCACTCACAATAGACTGCTGCTGTTGGTCCAAAAGGCACTGAAGTCTAAACTACATCTCCCAGAGTCACTGCCCATACAATCCTCTTGTGGCTGGCTCAGATTATGAGTCCAAGTTCTGATTCGTCCAAGGCACCATTTTAGAGCTAGCTTACCCCACACTGATTGGTCCAGTTCAGCAGTTCAAAACTAGAATGGGGAACTAGCAGACACAGTTCTGACTGCAAAGAAAGCAGGTTAGACAAACTGTAATTTCATTATTACTCTAAATAATTTCTGACAAACAGTTACATCTTTCAGATAGGTTCCCTTTGCACTCCTAGTGACTGCAAAATGAAGTGAATTGGCAGCAGCTCGAGTGGTACTCAGAGAAGCACACAGTCCCCCATACAACTAATTATGTCTGCAAGCAGACAGCTCTTAAAGAGACAGTACCAGAGGCTCTAAAACACTCACTGATAAATGGCTTAAATGCCAAACACCATTCAGGCTTGGAGCATTCAAGCAAGCTCCTGAAGTCTTTGGGAACCCCCATTTGCAGGGGGGTACACCCTTCCTGGTTTGGGAAAGCTTACGTCCGCGTCAAGCAAGTACCCCATAAGTTTCAACTGCAACCATATACATTTGCATTAGGCTCGCACATGTAATGATCAGTCAATATATCATTTACCAAGAACACATTTCTGAAACATTGCAGTACATCACTCTTTATACAGTATTACATACACATTGTACCATAACTCAAGTTATTACCTCTTGTACATGAAACCTGAAGAGGGGGCCCTTCCCTATCAGTTACCTTGGGGCTGGATGGGCAAGGGCACCATACTAGAGGGCAACACAAGTAACTTGGAGTTAGCACTGACGCTCAGTTTGGGCAATGAGCTCGGGACACATACACTCCTTTATGGACAACATTGAGAGGCAAATCCACAGGCCTCCCAAGGGAATCATAACTGAGGTGCACCACAGGCTTTACAGCTCGACCAGTCTTTCTAGGGGAACTGTTATAGTCTCTGCACTCTGAGCCTCATTTTCAGCATTGTCCTCACTTGTCAGGGAGTCTCCATGGGGGTAGAGAGGCTAGAACTTGGGGCACTTTCAGCTCCAGGAGTTACAGTTTCTGAGTCCACAACATTTGGCTCGCATGGAGAGCTTCGGACACTGGCAGTGGACTGTCAGGCACTCAAATACTCTTTCTTGTTCGGTGTATCACCAGTCTGCCCCAATCTATCATTTTCCTCCCTGAAAGCTCAAACAGTTCAACCATGCACAATGATTCCATTTCATCTGATCTGATGCTTTGCACTTCACTTTCTGGGAGCATTGGCTCCAGGGATGAAGCTGGGGCTTAGACAGTCCAGAAGGCCCAGCTTTGTCTCCAGTACTGACTAGGGATTGCCCCAAACAATTGACTCAGTTCGTAAGAAGGATAGTATTCAAAGTCACTCTCACTTTCTTCCGATATGGACTGACAGTCATGCTCAACTGGGACTTGTGGAGGGAACACTTTAACTTTGCTTCTGTAGGTGCAGACTTTCTTGATCTTTTCTTAGCAGCTCTAGTCACTGGTCCAGAGGGGCATCTTCTAGGGCTCAGACTCAATTAAGATTTGTCCAATGGGCAGTAAATGATTTCTATGCATTGTTTTTACATCTTTGAATTATTCTCAGGCCTTACTTTGTACACTGGCAGATCATCTAGTTTGCCCACTACAATGTGAGGAGATGGTGCCATCTGTCAGCAATCTTGTGCTTGCCATGCAGTCCCAGATTTCTTAGCAATACCCGATCTCCTCCTGGAGTTCCTGTGCTTTCACCTTTTATCATACCTTTCTTTGTTGGCCAGATTTCTTTTGGCAGCCATGGTTTGAGCCAGTTAGTCGCATGAGTTAGCTGGGCCTTTAACTTTGCACATACTGTAAATAGTTGTCAGCTTGAACCCCATCAGGAGAGACCCAAAACACACATCTACTGGTAGTCGAGCTTCTCTTCCAAACATCAGGCGGTAGGGGAGAATCCAGTGGCATCACTTTTGGTGCAGTTATAAGCATGTACCAGGGTGCTAATTTGTTGGCTCCATCTAGGCTTGTCCTTTGGGTGCAGGGTGCCTAGCATATCTAGCAAAGTGCGTTGAAACGCCAGGCTGTGGGTCCCCCTGGGGTGGTAAGGAGGTTCTGGACTTTCGCACTCTCACAGAGAAAGCATCTCTTTGATCAGACGACTCTCAAAAGTCTCCCTTGATCAGAATGGATTCTTTGTGGAGCCCCATAGTGAACAAAAAGTTTTCTACAAGTACTTTGGCCACAGTGGATGCTTTCTGGTCTTTGTGGGGAAAGCTTGGGCATATCTCGTGAAATGGTCAGTGACCACCAGCACATTACTGATATTTCTTTGATCTGACTCAAACTCAGAAAATCAATACAGACCAGCTCCATGGGTGCACTGGTGGTGATGTTAACAAGGGGCAGCCCTCTGGGGCAAAGCTTTCCTCTGTAAGCAGCGACTACAAGTTCGAATGTGTTGCTCCACATCAGCCCCCATCTTAGGCCAATAGAATCTGGATCTCACCAAGTCAAGTGTTCTGTCTATACCAAGGTGCCCATGTGGTTGTGCAAGGACCTCAGTACTGAGTCTCGAAGGCAGTGGGCAGCACTAGTTGTTGTTTGTCTACTTGTCCCCTCTGTCTACTGTTTCTCTGTATAACAGTTTATTGATCAGTTTCAACTTAGGACCTTCTTTGTATAACAGTGCAGTTCTCAAATCAGTGGAGCGTAATTTGGACACATCTTTTCCTGCATAGAGGGCTTCTAAAGCTGCTTTGATCATGGGATGGCAGGATTGAGCCAGCGAATACTGTCATTGTCCAGCTGAGGCAGTGCACCAATGTCTATTGCAGAAAAGTGGCAATAAGCAGCAGGTATGCAATTCTCAGAGGTCCCAAGCAATCCACCATGCAGTCCACTGCGTCCGTGGACATTTGTTCCTCCCTGTCAAACTTCGGCAGAGTGCCCAATGTCAGGTTCTGCCAATCGGACCCAATCATTCTGGGGAACAGGCCTCCGGGAGAGAGCATCAGCATCTATGTGGTTCAGACCTGCTCGGTATTCGAGAGCATAGTCATATGTAGATAATGCAGAAAGCCACCTATGGCCAGTGGCATCCAACTTAGCTGAGGTCTGCACATAGGTCAAAGGATTATTGTCAGTTTTTACTAGTATTTTAGCCCCATACAAGTACTCATGGAATTGGTCAACAATAGCCCACTTCAAAGCTAGGAACTCTAACTTATGTACAGGATAGTTCTTTTCAGATGGGGTCAGACTTCTACTGGCAAAGGCCACTGGTCTCAGGCCATTCTCGTGCTCTTGGTACAACACAGCCCCCAACCCTTGCAAGCTAGCATCAGTGTGCAGGACATAAGGTTTTCTTGGATCGGCATAGGCCAGCACTGGAGCATGGGTAAGTTGATATGATCTCATGAAAAGCAGTCTCACAATCAGAGTCCAGCGGGCCCCAAATACTTCACTCGGATGAAAATACACTCTTTCAGTCTTGAGGGCGCTGACTTTTGGTATTTTTGTGGGTTGGGGATACCCTTGAGTAAGGTGTATAAAGGCGGATCACTCTTGAATAGTCCTTGATGAAGCGCCGATAATAACCACAGAATCCAGGAATCTTTGCAGTTCTTTTAGATTTTGGGCTGTGGCCAGGTGGTCAAGGCCTCAACTTTACTTGGGTCGGTCTCTATTCCTCGAGTGGATACTATGTGTCCCACATACTTTACTGATGTTTGAAAAGAATTGACACTTATCAATGGACAGTTTAAGGCCAAAGTCCTCCAGTCGGTCCAATACCTTAAATAATCTGCTCTCATGTTCCTCCAGTGAGCTGCCAAACACAATAACATCATCTAGGTATACCAGGCACTCTAGTAAGTTCATGTCCCCACTGCACGCTCCATCAATCGTTAAAAGTGGCTGGGGCACCTGAAATCCCTTGAGGCATCCTCATGAATTCATAAAGCCAAGCGGACAGATAAAGGCCGTCTTCTCACGGTCCTCTGGGGCCATCGGGATCTGGTAGTACCCTCGGAGATCCAGCACAGAGAACCACTTGCTCCCGTTTAGGCAGTCAAAGCATCCTGAATGCAGGGCATTGTGTACTGATCAGGGATAGTCCACGGTTTAAGGTGCGATAATCCACACACATCCTTACTGTTCCATTCTTTTCCTCACTACCACAATGGGGAAGCATAAGGGCTTCTGGATTCTTGTATTACACCAGCAGCTAACATCTCTTGCAGATGCCATCTCCACATCATCTATGTCAGCAGGTGCCAGGCGTCGAGACCTCTCACTAAATGGTCTTTCGTCATGCAGCCGGATATTGTGCTCAGCTCCTTGCACGATCCTACATCCCATTCCTTTAAAGAAAACACCTGGTCTCTCTGGGCAAGCTTCTCACTGATCCTCACTTTCATTCAGCTGGCAGCGGGAGTCGCGAAATCAAACAAGTCTGGCGTTACTCTGTCATTCTTCCTTGAACTCTTGCTGCTGGGTAGCACTGCAGTGTCTGCACAATGCACATTAGCCAGGATGCAACCTCTGTTTACTCGAATGTCTCTTTCAGACACATTATGAACTTGGACCATTACCCTTCTGGCATAAGCATGGGCTCTAGCGGGCAAAATACTAGGCTTGAATAGCAGTCCCTCTGGCAATTTTCCATCGCCTGGTGCATCCAACATTAATATTTTATTCTTAACATCCTTTCTGATACGGACCTCTCCCAGTAAGGTACACTGGGCATTTGGCGCCAGGATCAGAGACTCAGGATCCTTCTTCCATACAATTCCGACCGGTTCCTCTGGTTCTGTTTTTTCAGTTCTGTGCCTCATAGGCCTTCTTAATTAAAGCCGGAACTCTTAAAGCTCTACTAGTCTTTGACCCCTGTTTTCATAACACAACTGTGCCAGCCTTCCGAACATATGAGCATTTGTTCCAATCAACAAAGGACACCATCATACAGTCCAGTGGGGGACACACTAAGGCTAGGGTCTCTACTTGTTCGCCACTCCAGCCACGAGGTGGGGAAAGACAGCCAAATTCGGATATACCGAATAGGGGTAGGCCTTCTCACTTAACCCCATACATGCAGTCCTTCTAATGGTTGTAAGGTCCGTCTGACAAATGTTTGATACCAATCCTGGAACATAATTGTCACTTGGGAGCCACTGTCTAATACAGCTCTTGTAGACACTCCATTCACCTTTACAGTGGTCTCCATGGAGGGACCCACTATTCTGGACCAGTCTGGAGAGGCGGTAGGGGGGCCTGGGCAACTGACTCCACAAAAGGACGTGAATTAGCATTTTGGTGCCCTCACTGGGATCAGTGTCGCACCTCTTAACCACTGATTTCTTCTCCAAGCTCTCCTTGTAGCCTATATGCAACTTTTGTCAGTGTCTTTTGGGGACTGGCATTCCTTTTCATGTGCCCATCTTTCCCACAATTATAGCAAAACATACTTTCTGGAGTTTGAGCTGGCGTAGCCACACTGGGAGCCAGGCGGGGTATTACTAACTGGAAACCTGGGTGCCATTCTGTCTCTGCGTGATAAGCATTTGGAGACATCTCATCAGTTTCTCCACTTCCATGGTCAAGGAATTGAGTTTGGAGCTGTTATCAGCAGGAGATACATGGGTGGGTACCCCACCCATAGCAGATGCAGTCGGATATAGGTCAGGGCCTGTACTTGCAGGCGTGGCCTTCATAAAGGGACTGTTTTGAATTCCGGATCTCTCTCAACAGTTCGCCCCATTGTGGCATATCTTTTCCTTGTCAGAGCACTCATTGACTGTCAACCTCTGCCCTGAACTTCCTTGATGGGTCACCCTTAGTCACTCAGATTACGTAGCCACAGCTGTTGGTGCAGGTACCTCCGAGTCGCCTTTTCTCAACTCCTCAGATTTCTCTCATTAACTCATCATAGGAGGGTGGGGATTCCAGTCGATTTGCCAGGCGTAACTGAAGCAACAGCAGTTCTGAGAAGGGGCAGACTTAGGATTCTGTCCAGTCTGGTTCGGTCCAGTTCAATCGCTGGCAAACTACCCTTTCTGAGGCATTCTTGCAACAATTTTTCCAGCCGAGACATACACAGACAACAACTCCCTTGGTACTGTTGTGCTTTCTTACTCTCCACCATAGGTCCTCATCAGAATCTGGGCTCCACACATTCTCCAAGGCCTCAAGATAGGCCTGTGCAGTCGCTTCAGGGTTACTGGCCCGTTTAGCCGGATGGTAGCCAGGCAGGACCTCGGAGGCTCTCACTAACCTCTTTCGCTTGCCTTCCCGACCTTTGCCATTCTAGCACTTGGGGGCAACATAGTTATCCAGGTCTCCCAGTCATCCTCCCCTGGGGGTGGGAGGGTGCCAGAGAAGATCCTCAACCTTCGGTAAGAGTCGTGACTAATGGCAGGTGCAGAAATAGGAGTCTGCATTGGTTCAGCCACCATTACGGGCACTGGAGCAGGAGAGGTGTTGGGGAGGAACACCCCAGGTGGCAAGAATAGTTTCTTCAAGTCCTCCACAGTTTTCCCTCTCCCAGCAACCATTCAGCAAATTTCTCCTCAAAAGTTTCAGATAGTGGTGGGGCTGATTCCCCGGTCTTTACTGTCCTTAGTTATCACTCTCCAAGCAGTGAGGACTCCCTCTGGAATGGTCTGTGGCACTTTGGAGCTATCTATGGGATCCTTAAACTCTACTAGGGCCAGGAAAGTGTGGGTGAGCAGATTAGCATGCCGACCCACCACCACAGGGTTTTGTAAACCTTCCACCTTGGAAAGTACTCCCTGCACAGTGTCCGTATTGATACCCAGGATGTCCAGGATAAGCATAGCATTTTGGGGTCGATCTCCTCCCCAGTACACCCTCCACCAGCCGGTGCACAGCCACTTCTGTCGGGTACCCATTTTTTCTTAACAGTGGTTCAGAATATGGCCACTAGAGGACACACAGTCCCAGCGGTGAGCCTCCAAGATGTAACCCTAGATGGCGCTATCCCAGGGCTACTACCCTGCCTGATTTGCCACTAACAGGTTGAGGGGCCTGGATCCAATGGCGGTGCCTCCACCCAGAGGTCAGGGTTTGCAATAGTTAAACTAACTTGGTCACAGCCCTCTGGACACTGCAACCCTTTCTTCCCACTAGTGGCCCACAATATCAGAATTACCTTCACAGTATACACTTACCCCAGGACTGGTTCCGCACTGGGACCTCCTGTGAAATGAGATACAGTGCAACAATCACAGTACAGTACTTTAACATAGACAAATACCTCAGGCAGTATAACTTTGCTGAAACAAGCAGCTCTGATTTATTTAGGGGGATATAACAAGGACAGGGAAATCAGGTTAATTAGCTTATCACTCTAATAATCTACCTATGGCTCTGTGCAGGCCTATCCCTATCAGTTACTGTCCCTGGGTACCCAAGCCCTAGTGGCTAGTCCAAACCGTGGCAGCTGGTAGGGGCCCTTTCACACAGAGAAAAGGAAAATTAAACAGTCAGCAGTACAGTAATTCCATTTGGATTTAATGTGGCAATTCAACAGGGAGCGACCCTGAATTAGTACTCACGACCTCCAAATAAGATAGGGTCCTTCAATGTCAGCAGGGCTCACTTGAGGTACACAAACCTCTTCACACATCCATATAAAAGAAAGCAGTATACCAGGCAGGCTGCATCTGTATCCCGATCGCAATTACTGCACAATACCCGGGAGAACACACAGCAGATTCAGTTCCTGACAGACCGAGTGCAATTTTCAGCAATTCCTCCAGTCTTCTACAGGGTGAGCCTGGTTTCTACTCTTCAGAGATCCTTTGATTCTTTTCACAGGGCGGATTCAGTCTAACAAGCTGTTACACAAGCTGCAGACCGAACTCTGGGCCTTACACACGTTTTTGACTAAAACTGCACACTGAAAAAGCACAGGACTCCTTCCTTCTTCACTGCCAAAGCTCAACTGAAACTCCAACTGACAAAACCGGCACTTCCTTTGAGTTCCTCCCAGTTCTTGACTGGATTGGCTGTCACTCACAATAGACTGCTGCTGTTGGTCCAAAAAGGCACTGAAGTCTAAACTACATCTCCCAGAGTCACTGCCCATGTTAACCTCTTGTGGCTGGCTCAGATTATGAGTCCAAGTTCTGATTCTGTCTAGGCACTCATTTTAGAGCTAGTTTACCCCACACTGATTGGTCCAGTTCAGCAGTTCAAAACTAGAATGGGAACTAGCAGACACAGTTCTGACTGCAAAGAAAGCAGGTTAGACAAACTGTAATTTCATTATTACTCTAAATAATTTCTGGCAAACTGTTACATCTTTCAGATAGGTTCCTTTGCACTCCTAGTGACTGCAAAATGAAGTGAATTAGCAGCAGCTCGAGTGGTACTCAGAGAAGCACACAGTCCCCCATACAAACTAATTATGTCTGCAAGCAGACAGCTCTTAAAGAGACAGTACCAGAGGCTCTAAAAACACTCACTGATAAATGGCTTAAATGCCAAACACCATTCAGGCTTGGAGCATTCAAGCAAGCTCCTGGAAGTCTTTTGGGAACCCCCATTTGCAGGGGGGTTACAGTAGTTATCGGATGCATTTTTGAATGTGTGACTTGCGGTTGTTTTTTTTTTTATGAGCTGTAAGGCGCTCTGAGCTGTTGGAAAAGGTGCCATATAAATAACATTTACCTTGCCTTGACTCGCCTGTCCTCTTCTCTCTGCATTTCTTTACCTCCTGAATGCTACCCTTTTAGCCTTAACCTTTGTTGTCACTTCCCTTGAAAACCATAGCAGCTTCTTTTTCTCCTGATTTTGCTCATTTCTTTCACACAGAGGTTTCTTGCCTTTTCTGTGCCATCCCTTAATTTGGCCCACTGTTCCTGCACCCCACCCTGGCACTTACCCCTGCTAGGTTGTCTCTGAGGCATTCACCCATTTCTTAAATATCTACCCTCCTGAAGTCCAGGATCCTCATCCTTGTGGGGTTTGCCTCTGTTGCAGTCCTTGTGTTAAACCACACTGTACAGTGATCGCTGGTCACCAGGTGGCATCCCACCTTGACATCTGCAGTACTGTCCCTGTTTGTGAACACCAGGTCCAGTATTGCCCAACACGGGTGGGCTCCCTGACTAGTTGCCTGAGAGATGCCCCCTGCAGGGAATCTAGGGTATCCCAGCTTCTAACTGAGCCCATGGCTAGGAGGCTCCCATCTACATCTGGCGGATTGAAGTCTCCCAGCAGCAGCACCTCCACTTTTTCTCCCATTTTGCTGCTGGCTTCCCCATTGCCTTATCCAGTTTCTACCCCTATATTGGAGATCTGTATATCACTTTAGTGTGAATGGTGACTAAGGCTTCTGTCTCCAGGGTGACCCACGGTACCTCCAGCCCCTCTCCTCCCTCCCTTGCATTTCCATTGCCTCGATACCCTCCCTTACATACAGTATCACTCCTCCTCCCTTTCTCCCCTCCCTATCCTTCCTGAACTGAATGTAGCCTGGTTTGGTCATATCTAAGTCATACCTACCTGTGCAACATGATGCAGTAATGACCACAATATCAAGGCCTTCTCCACCATGATGGCCACAGTGTCATAAAGTTTTTCCTCCAGTACTCCTTGCATTTGCACACATGGCCCTCCACACCTTGCTGTTACTCTGCTTGCAACCCCTTTCCTCCCCTTGTGTCCTGTCTCATTCCCCCTCTCTCTTTTTGCGACTTTTGCTGCCATTCCCCTTGTCCTCTGCTTCTGTGCTGTTCCCATTAACCTGCTTCCTGGGGGATTTTCCTCTTCTCAGGTCCTCTCTTCCTAGTGCTTCAGTCTGTGTATGTGTATATGTGTGTGTGTGTGGGGGGGGGGTGTTACACCTCCTTTTGTCTTTCTTCAAGCCCCTCAGCTAGTTTAGATGTTCATCAAAGTAACATTTAAACCATCCACTGAGGACTGTGGTTCCCCTCCCAGATGGATGCAGGACATCACCTCTGTATCGGCCTTCATCCCTCCAGATTAGTCCCCCAGTGTAGTCAACCCCCTATTTTCTGCAGCATTCCTTCAACCATGAGTTGAAGCTCCTAGTGCAGCATGCCATATCTCTCCCTCAGCCATAGACAGGCAGCACCTCGACAAAAGCCACCATGCATGCCACTTTCCTTAGGCCTCTCCCCAGTTCCCTCATCTCTCCCAGCACAGTCCCAGTTCTATCCCTTGCTAGCCCATTAGACCCCAGGAAGACAATGACATCAATCTCCCACCTCTTGCCTAGCTGTCCTAGCGATCCTTAGGATATGCTGTCCATCCCTCCGAGCTGTGGCACCAGGTAGGCACCTTACCTTCCTCTCCCCCCTTCCTTTTCCCAAATCTACCCCTCTGACAGTCGAGTCCCTCACTAGAAGATACTTCCTTCTCTGCTGGGGTCCTCTACCCTACCTTGGGGCCTCACAGAAACATAGAATTTGACTGCAGCTAAGGACCATTTGGCCCATCCAGTCTGCCCCTTTCTCCCTACCTACAGTATTACATCAGACCATGCTCGATCTACAGCTCTTTTTTTTTATTTTTATTTTAGCTTTTGTTTACCAGGTAAGCACGCTAGACAGTCAAGTGCCTATTTTCAGGTGTGACCCGCGAGAGTTACAAAGGTACAGGCAGTAACAATACAGAGGCAGGATAACGGCAATTTAAACAGGGTACAGTCAGATACAAGCAAAGAAGACCGACAGAAACCAAGTACAGAGACAAGGTAGCAGCTGTCAGACACGGTACAGGCAGGTATATGCAAAGAGTTATAGTCAGGTACAAGCAGAGAACAATTACAATGCAATTACAGTGTTAAGGAAGGCTCCCGAGGAAGCAAGACCAGTATCAGCAGCATATATTTTTATTTTTTATTTTTTGAAGCGGGCACTAGGGAACATATGCACACACGCAGTCAAGATTTTTCACAGGCACATCACAGAGGGTAGGACAGCTGAGAGCAGAGGCAGTCTGAAGCTTGTTTTAAGTAACCCCAAAGGGAGGACCTGAAACAACTGTGGGAAGGGGCAGTTTTTACATGAGCAGGGAGGAGGTTCCAGGCTGTGGGGGCAAGAGCCACGATGGCACAATCCCCTGCAAGGGAGCGAGTCTTGGGGACCATAAGTGCCTGGGAGTCAATGGACCTCAGCTGATAGCCAGAGGGGGCAGGCTGGAGGAGGTCAGCAAGTGCCGGTGGAGTGGACGATCAGATGATGTTGTCCTTAAAGTTGCCCATTATGAAGGATTGATGGTTACTAGGGGAGAGCCATCCCAGCCTGGAGTAAAGCTGGCAATGATGGGTAAGATGAGGGGCTGATAGGGCGAAGTGACATATGTCATTATACGAGGTGTCCCATTTGGAGAGCCAGGATTTAGGGGCATTCATGAAGGACGTGAGCCCATAGCAAAGCGTGAGGAGGAAGACCCTTTTAGCCAGGGCAAGTCTGGCAGCTGAGGTGAGGCAACTATTTGCCCTGTACTCTAGGCCCAGTTTGCAGTTTGTAGTCTTGCAGGAATTTCATATGTGCAGTGAGTGATCCAATTGAGGATCAACAGTTACCCCCAGGTACTTGAAAGAGTCGACCACCATCACAGGGATGCCATTAGTACCAACGACTTTGAGATCAGCCGGGCATGCTCTAACCTTAGCAAGGGAGCTGAATAACATCACCTTCGTCTTCTGAATGTTGATGACAAGCTCACTTGCCTTGAGCCAGGATTGGATGCAATCAAAATCAGAGTTGAGTCTGGAGTTTATGTCACCGATTTTTTGTGAGCTGGCAAGAAGCATCAGATCATCAGCATATAGGGATATAGGGTAACATGTCCGAAGGTGGGGACCGAAGGCAGCTGGTTGATAAAGAGGGAGAACAATAGGGGGCCAAGTACCGACCCCTGAGGCACCCCACAGGTTACCGGCGATAGCCCGGAGAAGGCTTTCTGGAACCTCGTGTACTGTTGCCTACCCGAGAGGTAGTTAGTAAACCAGGCTAGGACAGGGGAGGAAGGCCAAGGGACTGAAGAACAGAGCCCAGGAGAGTGTGATCAACCAAATCAAAGGCCTTAGACAGGTCGATGAAAACAGCCCCCATGAGTTTGCCTTGGTGAGTCGCAGTTCTGATTTCGGAAGTGACCTGTGCAAGGTCAGTGGAGGTACTGTGCCCTTTATGGAACCCATGCTGCTCAGGGGAGAGGAGGCCGTAGGTTTGGAGGAAGAGGGCAAGCTGGGAGGCCACTACTTTTTCAAGCAGTTTATTTACTGCAGATGGAATCGCTATGGGATGATGGATTTTGAGTATTTTGGGATCACCTCGCTTGAGGACTGGTATCATGGGCGCCACCTTCCATATGGCTGGGACAGACCCAGATATGAGAGAAGAGTTGAGAATGTGGGAGATTGGTCTGGCCAAGAGTGGGGCTGCTAGGATGAGTAGTTTGGGCTTGAGGTTGTCGTGCCCAACACTAGAGTAGGGGGAGAGACCAGCTAGAAGTTTCCATGTTTCTTTACAGGAGACAGACTGAAAGTAGAAGGAAGGGGAGGAGGAGGATGGGGCAGAGCACCTGTAGTGGGACCCAGATCATTTGAAACTGAAGGCATGGAGGTATAGTCAGGCAGGTCAGAGAACAGGCCGTTAAAAGCATTGGCTATAGTTTGGGCATTGTTGCAGCTGACTCTGTTGATTAGCAAGTGAGGAACCTGGGGGCAGGCTGGACCATTAACAGTATGTTTGATAGTGTGCCAGAAGCTCCTAGGATTCTTGGCAGACACTTCAAGGGAGGATTTGCAGAATTCACTCTTTGGTGAGCGAATTGCCTGTTTGCATGAGTTCCTGAGTTGCCTGTAAACCTCATAGTCTGCTCTGTCCCCAGAGGCCTTATATTTTTGCCAGCTTTTGTCCCTGAGCTTCATCAAGGCAAACAGTTCCCCTTGCAACCATTTTGTGACTGTGCCCCTAGCTCTTCTTTTAATGGGTGGGGTATGTCTAACTTGTAATGTGGTAAAGATGGTTAGGAAGCTGTCAAGCGCGACTGAGAGGTCACAGGCTGAATATACTGAGGATCAGTCTGTCAGACTGAGGTCAGTGAAGAAGTTATTGAGGTCAAAGTTTGAGTAATCCCTCATCTGTATGACTTTTGGTGGGACCCTGGAAGTAAGGACCTTCCAGATACAGTAGGTAGAGGAATGGTCAGAGATGGAATCAGAGAAGAGGCCAGAGGCTGAGATACGGTCAGGCCTATTGCTTAGCATCCAGTCAAGGAGAGAGCCATTTTCCCCAGAAGAAGAGGGTCTGGCGGGCTTGGTGATAAGTTGGCTAAGGGCGAGACCAGACAGAAGGGGTTCATAAGCTTTGGCATTACCACTCAGCCAGTTTAGGGTAAAGTCCCCAAACTCCCCCTTTCCTTTCCACTATGATTCCTTTGTGCCTATCCCATGCATTCTTGAACCCCACCACTGTTTTTGCTCCCATCACCTCTGCTGTTCCAGGAATCCACCACTCTTTCTATGAAGAAGTACTTTCTCACATCTCTCCTGAGTCTACCCCCTTCAGCTTCATAGCATGTCCCCTTGTTCTTGAGCACCTTTTCTTCTGAAAAATACTCCTGTCCTGTACCTTATTTACCCCTGTGAGGTATTTAAAGGTCTCTATCATATCTTCCTTCTCCCTCCTCTGTTCACAGGTGTACATATCGAGGTCCTGTAGGCTCTCCTCATACGGCTTTTGATGCAGACCCTGCACCATTTTAGTTACCCTGCTCTGGACTGTGTCCACTCTGTCTATGTCCTTTCGGAGATGTGGTCTCCAGAACTGGACACAATACTGTAGGTGGGGTCTTACCTGTGAGCTATACAGAGGCAAGACCACCTCCCTCTTTCTGCTGATGATAGCCCTCCCTATGCACCCCAGCATCCCACTTGCCCTCCCTACTGCTTTGTCACAAAGCCTGGCCACCTTTAGGTCATCCGATATGATTACCCCCAGGTCTCTTTCCTGCTTGGTGGTCATCAATACTACTCCACCCATTTTGTGCTCCACTCCACACCAGGTTTCTGTGCCTTAAGTGCATAATTTTGCACTTTTTCGCATTGAAACCCAGCTGAGAACAGCCTCCTGTGAATTTAGTACATTTCATTCATCTCCATTTAGCTGTGTTAAAACAAACTCCTTGACCCTTATACAATACTTCACCCATTCTTATGTTTTTGTTTTTCATACCCTGAAGTCATAATCTTCTGTTTGTGATATCAAAATCATTTCTATGGCCGGTCCATCAGTGTAGCGGTAGCCCGCTCATGACACTGGCGACCGTGTTCGAGAATGAGCCGAAGTCATCTGAGGGCTGGCCAGGTGGGAAGGATTGAGTGTACCAGGGGACACTCTCCTTCTCGGGGGTAGTTGGGTCACAGCTCCCACTGCAGTACCACCACCTGGGTGACCACAGGTGCAGTGCATTTAGAACTGTTAGTGTGGGAGAGAGGACTGCTGGCTGGCTCCAGTGTACACAGCCACTCGTCTGTGCATGCACAATGAGCACCTGAAAATCCAGCATTCTTGAGGGAAGGTGGAAGAAAACAGAAAAAACACACCAGCATGCAGGTTGAAGCTGTAGGCACTCTTGTGCCCCAGACACACTGACTGGCTTCTAGGTGCTCCAGAACTGTGTAGTTTGGGGGAAGGGAGTCTGGCCACCTCCCCCTTCTGACCCCACCGCAGGGGGGGAAAATGTTGGTGTAAAACTGTACTCCATGTAAGTACCAGAGGAGCTGCTGGTGAGGGCTGGGAGACCGCCTAGAGTGAATGGAAGGGGCCACAGTGGAGAAACAGGGGACATAACAGAATGTTAAAACAATCCATGACAGCATGCTGTGATGTCAAATGCAGAGGATTAGAATATCCGTGCAAACAGTGATCCCATCACTAGAGGAAGGGGATTGGTTTTGTGCTGTGTACCTATAGTATGTATCCTTTCAAATCCCAATAAGGGCCAGGCACAGTAGATAGTTAAAGGGAAAGTCCCCGCAACCTCTTTTATGTATACTTGTGTAGTCTGTAGGTATGAACAATGATTCCCTCTCTTACGCCCCCCTAATTTCATCTTAATTTAAATTTAAATGAAGTTGTTTCATTCTGTTCTGCTCTGGTGTGAAAACTTGTCTGACTCCATTGCAAAGGGCATGCCCTGACTCATGCAAGGCATTATGGTAGCTGAGGATGCGTAAGTGCATAAGCCAGCAGAAGTGCTACTCTCAGTCAGTTCTGTTGTCTGTCTTCTGAACTGTATTCTTGTCTTGTGCTGCAATCAAACTTTTCAAGGTAAGTTCCCTGCTAATTTTTGTTGTTTAACGTGAGTCTGAGTTTGAAAAAATGCTTACATTTATATATATATATATATATATATATACATAGTAACCCCTGCAAATGGGGGTTCCAAAAGACTTCAGGAGCTTGCTTGAATGCTCCAAGCCTGAATGGTGTTTGGCATTTAAGCCATTTATCAGTGAGTGTTTTTAGAGCCTCTGGTACTGTCTCTTTAAGAGCTGTCTGCTTGCAGACATAATTAGTTTGTATGGGGGACTGTGTGCTTCTCTGAGTACCACTCGAGCTGCTGCCAATTCACTTCATTTTTGCAGTCACTAGGAGTGCAAAGGAACCTATCTGAAAGATGTAACTGTTTGCCAGAAATTATTTAGAGTAATAATGAAATTACAGTTTGTCTAACCTGTCTTTTGCAGTCAGAACTGTGTCTGCTAGTTCCCATTCTAGTTTTGAACTGCTGAACTGGACCAATCAGTGTGGGGTAAGCTAGCTCTAAAATGATGCCTTGGACGAATCAGAACTTGGACTCATAATCTGAGCCAGCCACAAGAGGATTGTATGGGCAGTGACTCTGGGAGATGTAGTTTAGACTTCAGTGCCTTTTGGACCAACAGCAGCAGTCTATTGTGGTGACAGCCAATCCAGTCAAGAACTGGGAGGAACTCAAAGGAAGTGCCCGTTTCGTCAGTTGGAGTTCAGTTGAGCTTTGGCAGTGAAGAAGGAAGGAGCCCTGTGCTTTTTCAGTGTGCAGTTTTAGTCAAAAAACGTGTGTAAGGCCCAGAGTTCCGGTCTGCAGCTTGTGTAACAGCTTGTTAGGACTGAATCCGTCCTGTGAAAAGAATCAAAGGATCTCTGAAGAGTAGAAACCAGGCTCACCCTGTAGAAGACTGGAAGAATTGCTGAAAATTGCACTCGGTCTGTCAGGAACTGAATCTGCTGTTGTTCTCCCGGGTATTGTGCAGTAATTGCGATCGGGATACAGATGCAGCCTGCCTGGTATAGTACTCTTCTTTTATATGGATGTGTGAAGAGGTTTGTGTACCTCAAGTGAGCCCTGCTGACATTGAAGGACCCTATCTTATTTGGAGGTCGTGAGTACTAATTCAGGGTTGCTCCCTGTTGAATTGCCACATTAAATCCAAATGGAATTACTGTACTGCTGACTGTTTAATTCTCCTTTTCTCTGTGTGAAAGGGCCTCTACCAGCTGCCACGGTTTGGACTAGCTACTAGGCTTGGGTACCAGGGACAGTAACTGATAGGGATAGGCCTGCACAGAGCCATAGGTAGATTATTAGAGTGATAAGCTAATTAACCTGATTTCCCCTGTCCTTGTTATATCCCCTAAATAAATCAGAGCTGCTTGTTTCAGCAAAGTTATACTGCCTGAGGTATTTGTCTATGTTAAAGTACTGTACTGTGATTGTTGCACTGTATCTCATTTCACAGGAGGTCCCAGTGCCGGAACCAGACCTGGGGTAAGTGTATACTGTGAAGGTAATTTGATATATTGTGTGGGCCACTAGTGGGAAGAAAGGGGTTGCAGTGTCCCAGAGGGCTGTGACCAAGTTAGTTTAACTATTGCAAACCCTGACCTCTGGGTGGAGGCACCCGCCATTGGATCCAGGCCCCTCAACCTGTTAGTGGCAAATCAGGCAGGGGTAGTAGCCCCTGGGATAGCGCCATCTAGGGGTTACATACACACACACACACTCTCGAAATCTAAGGGCCCACGGCCCATCCCATTTGCTGTGAAAGCAAGTGTAACCCCCCTGCAAATGGGGGTTCCCAAAAGACTTCCAGGAGCTTGCTTGAATGCTCCAAGCCTGAATGGTGTTTGGCATTTAAGCCATTTATCAGTGAGTGTTTTTAGAGCCTCTGGTACTGTCTCTTTAAGAGCTGTCTGCTTGCAGACATAATTAGTTTGTATGGGGGGACTGTGCTTCTCTGAGTACCACTCAAGCTGCTGCCAATTTACTCCATTTTTGCAGTCACTAGGAGTGCAAAGGGAACCTATCTGAAAGATGTAACTGTTTGCCAGAAACCATTTAGAGTGATAATGAAATTACAGTTTGTCTAACCTAGTTTCTTTTGCAGTCAGAACAGTGTCTGCCTAGTTCCCCATTCTGGTTTTGAACTGCTGAACTGGACCAATCAGTGTGGGGTAAGCTAGCTCTAAAATGGTGCCTTGGACGAATCAGAACTTGGACTCATAATCTGAGCCAGCCACAAGAGGATTGTATGGGCAGTGACTCTGGGAGATGTAGTTTAGACTTCAGTGCCTTTTGGACCAACAGCAGCAGTCTATTGTGAGTGACAGCCAATCCAGTCAAGAACTGGGAGGAACTCAAAGGAAGTGCCCGTGTCGGTTGGAGTTTCAGTTGAGCTTTGGCAGTGAAGAAGGAAGGAGCCCTGTGCTTTTCAGTGTGCAGTTTTAGTCAAAAGCGTGTGTAAGGCCCAGAGTTCCGGTCTGCAGCTTGTGTAACAGCTTGTTAGGACTGAATCTGTCCCTGTGAAAAGAATCAAAGGATCTCTGAAGAGTAGAAACCAGGCTCACCCTGTAGAAGACTGGAGGAATTGCTGAAAATTTCACTGGTCTGTCAGGAACTGAATCTGCTGTGTGTTCTCCCGGTATTGTGCAGTAATTGCGATCGGGATACAGATGCAGCCTGCCTGGTATAGTGCTTTCTTTTATATGGATGTGTGAAGAGGTTTGTGTACCTCAAGTGAGCCCTGCTGACATTGAAGGACCCTATCTTATTTGGAGGTCGTGAGTACTAATTCAGGGTCGCTTCCTGTTGAATTGCCACATTAAATCCAAAATGGAATTACTGTACTGCTGACTGTTTAATTCTCCTTTTCTCTGTGGAAAGGGCCCCTACCAGCTGCCACGGTTTGGACTAGCCACTAGGGCTTGGGGTACCCAGGGACAGTAACTGATAGGGATAGGCCTGTGCACAGAGCCATAGGTAGATTATTAGAGTGATAAGCTAATTAACCTGATTTCCCCTGTCCTTGTTATATCCCCTAAATAAATCAGAGCTGCTTGTTTCAGCAAAGTTATACTGCCTGAGGTATTTGTCTATGTTAAAAGTACTGTACTGTGTGATTGTTGCACTGTATCTCATTTCACAGGAGGTCCCAGTGCGGAACCAGTCCTGGGGGTAAGTGTATACTGTGAAGGTAATTCTGATATATTGTGTGGGCCACTAGTGGGAAGAAAGGGGGGTTGCAGTGTCCCAGAGGGCTGTGACCAAGTTAGTTTAACTATTGCAAACCCTGACCTCTGGGTGGAGGCACCCGCCATTGGATCCAGGCCCCTCAACCTGTTAGTGGCAAATCAGGCAGGGGTAGTAGCCCCTGGGATAGCGCCATCTAGGGGTTACACAAGTATGTAGGGTTTCACCACACAGATAGTATGGGATATTATACTGTATATAGCAGGGCATATCATATATAACTTCCCTTTTTATTAATAAATCAATTATGGGAATTATATTCTAAAAGCTGTAAGGTGGCTTGTGCACTTCACAGTTTCTGGTACTAAGTTTCAGGGCCAGCGCTGGTGTAAACAAAAATAAAAAGGATTCTAGGGACATGGATATGGTTCCTTCACTTATCCACACATTGGCAGTCTCCTTTTAAGACCTGATTTGCCGGACTATCTTTAAGAGAAGTTCCTCCCACCACCTGGGTGGTATATCCCTTGGCTCCACCCCGTGACGTCAGATCTTCCTTTCTGCTGAAAGAGTCAAGACTCCTCCTTCACAGCTCTGTGCACGGTGTAAGCCCAAACTTAATTAAGTGCACCATGTCATCGCGGCAAAGGTCAGGAAGCATATGAAAACCAGGAGCAGTTATAACATTTGCAAGTAGTGTTTTATTATTATCAATAACGGTAAAATAAAAAATAAATAAAATTGATCAGGATAGCTATTTTCAAAGGCAGTACAAACAAAGAAAACAAAGCCCTTCATCTGAGGGTATCTCTAACTCTTAAATTTAAGTCTCTCTCTCTCTATCAAAAGATTGCTCTCTTTTTATAAGAAGTATTTGCCTGGCAATTAATTTCTGCATCTTGAGCTCGTTAGGCGACATCCTGTTTCTCACAAAACGTATCAGAACTTTGTCCATTTCTTTCCTTGCAGGAGTGACAAAATAGAGCACTGTGTCCCAAAACTAATCTCCTGTTGACAACTCTGCAGAAGAGTTTGTGGAGGTCAAACTGCATCTCAAAGTTATCCTCCTGAGTTCCAAATAGCTTTTTGCAGCCATTTCAACAGTATAACTATATTAGGGTTGCCACCTTTGTATGAGATGAAAACCGAATACTAAACCACGCCCCCAAACTCCACCTCTAACCCCGCCCCTTTTATGACTAATGAGGGCATTGCTTGGACTCTGACTCGCTTGATTTATTCAGAATTGCTGCTGAAACAGTGTTGCATCGTGTACAACATCTTTAAATTACATCATGATTATTATTTTTGGTTTGATTTAGATTTAAGTGTTTTAAATTTTAGTGTATGTTAACATTTGGTGGGATTAGAGAGGGCGTTCAGGGGACTTTGCATCCTGTATACACAGCCTAGCTCACACATCAAGTGACTACAATGACACACCTGACAACTGGCTATTTTGGATCAGGTGGCCTTTTCTGGTAAAACTCTTTCAATAAATAAATAAATAAACTACATCAGTAATGGTGGATGAGATGTAATTACAAATATCATCTGCCATTTTAAGATGTGTTACTGTCCCTCCCATTGCTCCTACTCTAAAGTTATTTGTAATGTCAGAGAACATTTTAAAAGTGGTAGGAACTATTCTATGCTGTTAAATACCCTATTTCTTTCCATGTCAGTTATACATAGCAGATAGCATGATATGTGATATGTAGCGTGGAGGCAGTATAGCTCAGTGGTTTAAGGCTGTGAGCTACAATCCTGGAGACCCGGGTTAGAATCCCACAGCCCAGACTGTGTGACCCTGAGCAAGTCACTAAACTCCCTTGTCCTCCCAGGTTGCACCTGTAAACAAGCTTCAGCTTAGTGTGTCTCTTCTGGTTAAAAAAATAAAAATAATAGTTTGAGAAATGTTTGATAAATTACCTAAATTTGCAGTGCCATCAAATCTAGATTGTGTTCCTTTCACCTCATCAGCTATTACTCTCTTTCTTTTCTCATTTCTGTGGCTTAGCATGACATTAGCCACACTATTCTGTGATGTTCGTCTGAAAGGCCTGGAATTGTCTTCCTGGAATATCCAGGTAGTATGAAAATTGACAGCAATAACTACTGAGGAGAGGGGGGTGTAGTATTGCTAGAAATGGAATAAAAATGAGATTATTTATTTAACAACAAAAGGGGTAACAAATAATAACATACGGGACAGACCCTAAAAGAAAAACCGGTGAGCATATAAAGGTATAAAAGTATTCCCTATCACAGCAGTCAAAGACCATACTCACAATGCAGTTTGGAAAGGATTAGGTTGATTTGCTGAAATGGTTTTAATGGCCCTGCTTTACACCTCTCAGATTTACTGGTATACAAACAAAGGTCTGCATGACATCAGAATTTCTTTGTAATCAGAACATGCAAGTAAAATGGTGAAAGATTTAACAGAATCTGTTTTACAAGCATGTGAGCATTCAAAATGACTGAAAAAATGCTACCTCTGAATAACACTGGATTAGCAGGTGAGGTTTCTGAAACACAGATTATACAGTCCACACTGGGACAGGAGGCTACCCTAATGTGGTGCCTGTCTGAACATCTACGGGTTTCAGAAAAATGAATGTGTTAATTAAGGTGGTATTGTTTACCCTTAACATGAATAATATTCCAATTTGCTGGTGTGAAGTAAAATGTGACAACTGAGCAGACAGGGACACATTTGATTCTTTTAAATGCCCTGCACTTGAAGGCTCTTCCTGATTAACATGCACTGCAAGCAAGCAAGCACACTGAAATGTTGCTTACAGTCAAATGAGAAGAAAATAAAACTGTTAGTGGAGGATCTCACAGATGCTGCTTGACCCACCATAAAAACCGAATTTGCTAAGGTGAAAACAGGAGGACCGAATCTGGACCAGAAAACCGAATCCATTCGGTCAAAAACTGAGTAGGTGGTAACCTTAAACTATATACATTTGCAAACCAGAGAACCCAGTTTCACATAAAGATCCACGTATATTTTTATAACCACAAATAAGCAAGAGGAAGAAAAGATAGGAATAGCAAGAAATAGCAAGTGAAGGCAGGTAGATGGCGTGAGGGGGGAATCGTGAGACTGTCAGAGTGATCAGTTTCTAGGTCTCACAAGAAAATTTGATTGTGCAATCAGATAGACAAGAGACAGAAAAGAAGAGGATAAAACAGATCCTTGCTTTTAACTCTTCCTGCACACCAAAGGGGACAGGCTCTTATTCAACCCTGTCACATGACATTTGGCTAACTTTTCTTCTGACTTTTTGAATAGTTTTTTTGGGTGTATTCTTCAGTTCCAACTCCATCTCCAACTTTGACTAAAATGGATCACAGGGATTCCAAGTCAGCTCCCGACTTCAAGCGCTGCACCCAGTGCTGTCATAAAATGTCATGGGCAGAGCAAGGCTATGTTTCCTGCTTCACTAGAAGACTGGTACACCTTTCTACTCCTCGACCAGCTGACCAAATGGGACCCTCCTGTGACATCCGAGCAAGCACATAAGGCAGTCCCCATGTCTGCGGGTTTCATGGCCCAGCTAGCAGCTATGGAAGAGGTGGTGGCTAAGACCGTGGTGGCCACCTCGATGGTCTTAATGCTGCTCCTCTTGGGGCCAGCATTGGCCAGGTTTTCATAAGTAATTTCCTTGAGATGTGTAAGATCCTCCAGACTTTTGGGGAGAGCCCTACCCGCCTTCGTAAGGTGAAGAAATTGAAGAAGTTCCACTGTCGGTCATGGGAACGGGAAAGAGCACACTCTTCTTGCTCCCTCAACTCCCCTGACCACTAGACAATTGTTGAGCACTCAGCTACAGCTGAACCTGCCTTGGTCAAGGGCCAGGCCACTAGCTCCATGGTGCCCCCGACGAGCTTGTTGTCCTTGGTATAAGTTGAACAGGCAGCCGAGATATTTCTCGACCCTGTTGACCTGTTGTCAGAAGGGATTGACGATGTGCTCTCCAGGACCCTGGTCCTGTCAGGCCTCATTCAAGAGAGCCAGGAGCAGTCCGTGAACCCGGCTGTCTCCTCTCAGGAGTTGCCTTCCTCCATGGTTGAGGGGTCGAACCCTGTGCAGGTAGTTTATACTGCCCCTCCAGCTGTATCTCCTCAGCGTCGACCCTTGAAGTCAGAATCACGGTCAAGAGATTCCTTGTGCTCTCGGTCTCACTTAACTAGGAGGCGCCACTGGTGGCACTCTTCTTCCTTTTCATCCTCGGATGATGAGAGGCTACTTTGCCGTATGCAGCAGTGCTATGAAGAGCTCCTTTGGCAGAAGTGGGCCTTGGTTGGGCAGGATAGGGCTCTACCCTTGTCCCTGTAGTCACCTGGTCCACACCAGTTCAGCCCATACCGATCCTGACGAAACAGCTATCCCTGACAGGAGCCTCGCCACCAATCCAGGTGGAGCCACCTTCACAACAGCCCTTGCAGGAAGCCTCCTGTAAGGACTCCCATCCAGCTACTGGTTTGCCAAGCCGGTTGTCAGTGAAGATCATTCACTCGGATGAGTCCCGCGTGTAGGGTCATATCTGAGGATTTTTCGGATGACTCCAGTGGGTCTTGGATGCAGTCTTTGAGGGCTCATGCTCTCGACCATTATTCAGCCAAAAAATTGACTACTGACTCTGACGTTTGGCCAGCAGGTTCTGATTGCTCTATGATTTTTGGAAAAATAAAAATGTAGTGTGTGATTCTTCTGAGACATCCTGTGCTCCTGGGAAGACCCCCCCCCCCCCAGGTTTCAGTTAAAATGACAGGATATATGTTAAACAGCAGAGCTCTGTAATGTAATTAACTTCCAGGAAGTCACATTTTATGGCCTTGTTGATGAGCTGTGCTTCTTTGAAGCTAAGAACTAAAATATCAATTTTATGACGTCTTCAGAGGCAGGACAGTTAATTTCAACTAGTGCTAAAAAGCTATATTGCATCTAGGTGAGAAAACTGCAGAGTCATAAAAGTCCTGTGATGTCTTTGAAAAGCAGAAAACCACACTAGATCAAAGGAAAGACTCCAGATCAAAGAGTCATATTGAGAAATGAGTTTTTCTAGGGACATTGATATGTTGTTCATCCACACTTATTGGCAGGTTCCTTGCCGCTTTAAATCTTGCCGGAAGGTCTTCAAGCTGGCTCCTCCCACCCACCCGGGTGGTAAAACTCGGTTCCGCCCCATGCGCCAGATCTTCCTTACGCTTGGAAGCTCAGGTTTCCTCCTTAGCAGCTCTGCGATTAAGACTGGTTCCTAATTCTTGAAGGTTCGAAATCAAAAGTTTTTCATAAAAGACTTGGTCTTCTTCTCCTTTGACTGCGATGGACAATCGACTCCGGTTTTGGAGGTGCCCTTGCGGGCAGAAAGATGTTGCCAGACGGATCCGCACTCCCGTGCATCTACTGCCTGGGCCTTGAGTCGACCCGCAGGCCTGCGACTTGTGCTCTTCCTTTTGACCTCGTCCTTGAAGACTGTGCTGCCCGATTACAACTGGGGCGCCCGAAAAAATTCACGGTGAAATCTAAAGAGGCCCGATTGGCGGTGTCAGCGGCCGGCGGGCTTCGGCGGATCAGCTCGAGAGGATCACCCTCGAGAAGAAGAGGCGGCGGGCCACTTCTACCTCGGCTGCGGCATTTGTCCCGCTCTCTCGGTGCCTCGTACTCGGCTTCTTTTAAGGAGCTTTGTCTGACCCTCTCGACTAAAGGTGTGGGTCCTACTTCTTCGGGACCTTTTTCCAGGTCCAAAAAGAGCAAAAGTAAGTCTCTCCGTCGACGCTCTTGGGAGCGGGAAAGATCCCCCTCCCCTTGTCAACAGTCGACTTCGGTCGACCCCTCAGCTTCGGCCACTGGCTTCAAGGTGTACTCGTCAGGCCAGTTGACCGAGACTCCCGTCGACGCGGTCGAGATTTTTCTCGACCCATTAGACGGGTTGTCGGCTGGAGAAGCTGAGAACCCCCTCTCCCCAGTTCCCCTGGTGGGAGTTGAGGATCCCATCGGCTCGTCTGTGCCTCCGGTTCCGGAGCCTTCGGTGGGATCGTCCTAGCCGAGGAGAGTGCCGATTTCCGACACTTCTCCTCGCCTTCCTCGGCCCAGTCGAGACTCTCAGTCTCGGACATCCTCGCGGTCCAACCGATCCCGCCGCCATAGGTGATCTCAGTCTCGGCACCGCGGCAAGCAGTGCCACCGCTCTTCCTCTTCCTCGGACGAGGGGAGGCTTCGGCGCAAGTTGCGTCGGAAGTACGAGGAACTCATGTGGCAACAGCTCCTTTTGACCGGAAATAAGCCGACCGATGTCTTCCCCGGCCATTAAGTGGCTGTCACCGGAGCAGCCGAAACAACCCCTCGTTGTAGTCGAGGAGCCTGTTCTCAGGCCGGTTGTTCGGCCAATTCCAGCTGCCCCACCGATTCTGGTGGAACCTCCGCCTCCACAGCCATTAGTTGGGGCTCCAACCAAAAATTCTCGGTCGGCCTTGGGTTTGCCCCATAGGCTGTCTGTCACCCTCATTCCCGATGAACCTCGGCAGGTGGAGGGTGGCTCAGGCCCGAGGCAGCTCTTTGAGGACTCTTCTGAGTCCGATGATGGTTCCTCCCTCTTCTCCAAGCGCATGGACTTGGAGTCCTCGGGAGGGCAGTCAATGGACGATAGCCCTTCGTCCTTCTTAGGGTTGCTTCGACTCATCTCGGAGTCCACCGAGATGAAGCTAGAACCCGTTTCTAAATGGGCCAGTATCCCTGCGGAGATTCTGGACGAGGGGATTCTCCTCGGAGGCCTTTCGGTGGCAAGCCATGAGTGGGTCCGGCCTGGAACTTTGGCAGCATTCTGCTTCCTGCCCGCGCCGCCAGGTTGGCCAGGAAAGTATGCGGACCCTACCTGTTCCCTGTCCGGTTTTTCGGAACACACCTCGGCCAAGGGGTTGGTTACCAACAGCGTTTTCTGGTGTGCCGGGAACACCAGGGATGTGGACAAACCTCCCGACAAGGAATCCAAGAAATTGGATTATGCCGGTCGAAAAGTCTATGCTGCGTCCTCTCTCGGCCTTCGTCAGGCCAGTTCGGCCGTCCTCATGGCACAATTTTCTCACGCCCTGTTGGGCTCCCTGGATGAGGTTGTCCCTCATCTTCCTGCAGATCTGCAGACTACGGTCAGGCAGGTGTGGGACTAGGGCAGGGCAGTGGCTAAACAGCAGCTCCAGACTGCGTTAGACATTGGGGACTCATGTGCCAGGTCTGTGGCAGCCGCAGCGGCCATACGTCATCAGGCTTGGCTGAGGATATCCACCTTTACCTTGGATACCCAGTACAAGTTGGCGGATGTTCCCTTTTTGGGGACTGACCTCTTCGGCCCTGGGGTGGAAGGTCACCTGCCGAGGATCGAGAAGTCCAATGCTACCTTGGACTCGGTCTCTTCCGCTCAGAAGGACAAAGGCCGCAAGCCACAGCCTAAGCCCTTTCGTCCTTCTGCGCCCGCGGCCCGCCCAGCCCAGCAACGTCAGGGCCAGCAGGCTCGAGCTTGGTATCCCAAACCCAAGCTGTTGGCTTCCTCCAACAGGAAGCAGGGAAGTAAAGGCCCAGGAGGTCCCTCGGCCGGTCCCTCCTCCAAGCCTGCCCAGTGACGGGCTGAGGGGTGTCGCCCCCATCCCTGTCACCTCACCCCTGGTTCCCCCGTGGGGGTACGGCTCAGACACTTCCTTTCCGCCTGGTCCGCTGTTACCATGGACAGGTGGGTACTGGAGGTGGTGGGAAAAGGCCTACCTCTAGAATTCGAGCAGGCCCCGCCCTTCAGAGCCGTCGCAGCTCAGGGGGCCTCGGGGTCCGCAGCCTCACTGGTGGCTCGTCGAGCCGACATCGCTCTCTTCCTCCAAAAGGGGGTGATCATGGAGGTAGAGGACCCCCCTTTAGACCCGGGGTTCGTGTCCAGGTATTTCCTGGTTCTGAAACGGACGGGGGGCTGGCGCCCCATTCTCGACCTACATGACCTGAACAAGTTCCTAAGGTCTCGGACCTTCAGAATGGTCACTCTGGCACAGATAATACCATCTCTGGAACACGGCGTGTGGTTCTGCTCTCTGGACCTGCAGGACAGCGTTCTTTCCGTCCCTATCCGTCCGTCACATGGAGATTCCTCCGCTTTGGCGGAAGGATCCCTCTTCGAGTTCCAAGCCATGCCCTTGGCTTATCTCCAGCTCCAGGGTCTTCACCAAATGCATGGCAGTGGTGACAGCATTCCTGTGGCGCCGAGGTCGGGTACCCTTACCTGGACGATTGGCTGATAGCAGCCCTCCAGACGGGAGGTGGGAGCGTCCAGAGATCTGGCCCTCCAGGTTTGCTCTCAAGTCGGCCTTCTCATCAACGAGGCCAAGTCGGAACTCGAGCCGAAGCAGGTGATCCTGTTCATCGGGGCAGAGCTCGACTCTCTTCGAGCCAGAGCACGGCTCCCGGCGGACAGGGCCGAGGTTCTTACCTCCTTTGCCCAGTCATTTCTGGTTGGGCAATCGCGCCCTGCCCGGGACTTCCTGCGCCTCCTGGGTCTCATGGCGGCCTGTACCAGCATGGTCCGTTGGGCGCGCTGGCACATGCGCCCCCTTCAGTGGGGACTGGCCAGCCAGTGGTCACAACGCTGCGATCCATTGGACCAGCTAGTGACAGTGACCCAGGAGATGTGGAGCGCTCTCCAGTGGTGGACCGTTCCATCCCATCTGCAGGAGGGCATCCCGTTTGTCCGCCCCGAGCCAATGGTCTCTCTATCGACCGATGCCTCTCTGATGGGTTGTGGTGCCCATCTGGGGGAACACCGAGTGCACGACCTCTGGTCCCCGCGGGAGTCCCGATGCCACATCAACCTGCTGGAGCTCCGAGCAGTCCGCCTAGCTCTCACCGCCTTTGCTCCGTTCCTCCGGGGTCAAGTGGTCTGAGTCAGGCGGACAATACCGACCATGTACTACCTGAATCGCCGGGGGCGGGGCGCACTCCATGCTTCTGTGCAAGGAAGCTCTCCAGCGTTTGGTCACTCGTCTGCGCAGCCTGGAGCGGATCTCCTGGCCATTCATGTGGCAGGAGCCTCAACACCCTGGCCGATGCCCTGAGCCAGATAGGGGCTGCATCTCACGAGTGGTCTCTCCTGCCAGAGGTAGTACAAGATCTGTTCTCCCACTGGGGCACACCTCAGGTGGACCTGTTTGCCTCCAGGGAGAATGCGAAGCTGAGGCTGTTTCATGCCGCCCCCCTCAGCAGGGCTCGCTGCAGGGGGATGCCTTCTCGAGGCTGTGGACCCCGGGCCTCTTTTACGCCTTTCCCCCATTTCCCTTGATTCACAAGGTGCTTCTCAAGACAAGGAGGGACAAGGCGCAGGTGATTCTGATAGCCCCAGATTGGCCCCGGCAGTTCTGGTACCCAAATCTCCTCAACCTCAGCTACAGGCTCCCGAGGCAGCTTCCAGCTCGCCGGACCTGCTCTCAGTCAGTCAGGGAAGGTGTTCCATCCGGATTTTCAATCCCTGCACCTGACGGCCTGGTTCTCCTGGCGTAGAGTTCCAGGCCTTGGGTCTTCCGACAAGGTCCTCAATGTTGTTGAGGCGTCCCATAAAGAGTGGACCAGGAAATGCTATGCCTTCAAATGGAAGGAGTTTTCCATTTGGTGTCGAAATGAGGGCTTGGACCCTTCCTCCTGTTCCTTGGCAAGCATTTTGGACTATTTATGGTCCCTTTCTAGTCAAGGGCTTAGGTCGGCGACCTTAAAGGTGCACCTGAGCCATCTCTGCTTACGGGCACGGGCAGGGGAGCAGTCGGTGGCGCAGGAGAAGGTGGTCTGGTGCTTTTTCAAAGGCCTTGATCACATTTCCCCTCCGGTGCGAGAACCTCCACCTCCATGGGATTTACTGCTGGTACTGGCAAAGCTCATGGGCAAGCCATTCGAACCAGTGCACAGGTGTGAACTCTCTCACCTGTCGTGGAAGACCGCCTTCTTGGTGGCTATCACGTCAGCCAGAAGGATGGGAGAACTCCAGGTGCTCTGCATTGAGTCTCCTTACCTGGTCTTCCACAGGGACAAGGTTGTCCTGCGCCCCCAACCGAAATTCCTTCCGAAGGTGGTGTCGGAGTTTCACCTTAACCAGGTGTTGACTCTGCCGGTGTTCTACCCCAATCACACCTCAGAGGCCGAATACAGGCTCCATACTTTGGACCCTAGAAGGGCGCTCGCTTATTATAAGGAGTGCACGGCTGAAATTTGGGAGAGGTTCGCCAGCTGTTTGTCACCCACGCTGAAGCCGCACCTGGCAGACCTGCAGCCAAGCGGACGATAAGCAGGTGGGTCACCTCCTGCATAGATCTCTACCAAAGTTGGCAGGCATGGAGCCTCCCAGAGGATAAGAGCTCATTCTACCCGTCATACTGCTGCATCGGTGGCTGCTTCCAGGGGCGTCCCTATCCAGGAAATCTGCAGGGCTGCTACCTGGAAGTCAGCACACACCTTATTACCCATTACCACATCGACCTTGAGTCACGCCGGGATGCTGGTTTTGGGGCCTCGGTTCTCCAGTCTTTATTCCCTAAGTAGAGGGTTGTGTGCCTTGCCTCCCTCCTCCTGGAGAACTGCTAGGAGTCTGCCAGTAAGTGTGGATGAACAACATATCCATGTCCCTAGAAATACAGGTTACTCACCTGTAACAGGAGTTCTAGGAATGGTATATGTTGTTCATCCTACCATTTTCCGACCTCCCGGCGAAAGCGCTGGCCTGAGCTTCCAGCGGGCAGATCTGGCGTCATGGGGCGGAGCCGAGAGTTTTACCACCCGGGTGGGTGGGAGGAGCCAGCTTGAAGACCTTCCGGCAAGATTTAAAGCGGCAAGGAACCTGCCAATAAGTGTGGATGAACAACATATACCATTCCTAGAACTCCTGTTACAGGTGAGTAACCTGTATTTACTGATGTCACCTTATTTAATATACCTCCAGAGTGATAAGATATCCTGGTTGTATAATTTTTAATATATAAGGAGGAGCTAGGTGACATCATGGAAGAGGCTGGTTTAGAGACAGTTGAAACTATTCTGTATCTGATCTTTAGACACACTTTTCTTGTGGGCTCTTAGAAAATAACATCTACTTTAAGCACTGTTTAGAAGGTAATACATGAGATAGGAAAGTCTAATTGTACTGTGGTAGGAGTTTGTTTGTACTTTAACCTTGTTCTTTTAAGTGATTGTATGCTTTGTGATATATGGTTCTGTGTTTACATTTTACATATTTTTTATCCATTTTTAAGTAAATCTATATTTAAAGAGACTGCCTGGTATGCCTTTGAAAGTCTTTCTTTTGCATGTGAAGTACAGATGGTTAAAGTTGACACTGTTCATAAGCTTAATGGTAATACAAAACTGGGAAAAGGTAAGAATTTTCCTAAGGTCTTTCATAGACTTTTTAGGGTTAATTTTGGATACCTGGTTAGGTGCCCTTAGGCAAAAGATATCTGGCATTTCCCCGAAGAGCAGAATTATCTGAGCCTGTACATTTGTGTGCGCTAGCATAAGGTTCACATTTTGAATCCCTCCAGAACTTGAGACCAAAGGTGATTTCGGACCCACAAACAGACAGAAGGGTTACCCTGTTCTGTTAACTGTTCACAATACTGCGCTCATAGGTTGGCACTGTGGGAGCAGAGGGCCTGACCTGCTGAGTGGGTTTGTGACACTGACCACAGGACAATGTCCTTGGTGGCTTTTCTCAGGCTCATGTATGAGTCCATGGAGGTTCCCTTGGAGCCAGTCAAGAAAAGGGCTAAATACCCTTTTACTGAGATCCTATACAGGGTTGAATCCCCTAGGGTTGCCTTCCTGATGGCTGAGGCCATCTTGGGAATAGTGCTGGAGCTTTGCAGCACCCAGCTTCCTGCCTGGCACCTGTGGCAGAGTTAGATTTCACCCTTGGCTGTGACTGATGAATCACTTTTCTATCTCCTTATTTCCTAGCAACTGTTAATGCTTTTCTCTTTGCTTTGCCTCTCCCCCCCCCCCCACCACCCTAGGTTGGCACCTGGCGTAACTTTTTACTATCCCTATTAAACTTCCTATTAGTTCTCTCTTTTCATTCTTTTTCCATTTCCATTCATCCAGTTCCTGGAATGATGCCAAACACCCGCAAAGGAGGTTGTGTAAAGTGCAAAAGTGAATTTTGTGTACAAAAAACATGAAGGCTATTTTAAGTAGGAATGAATACAGTTAATAAAGCCTTTTTAAAGAAAAATGATTCAGAAGTCATATAAAACAATAATAATGTCATGATTAGTACAGTTATAAGAAATCTTAAAGGTATTTTCATAAATTCACATTATAAACTTGTTACTCTATAAGGTTCTATGTATGAAAGAGCTTTGTCACTGTGGATCAGCGATATAGAAAGTTAATCTCTGTGGATATATAGGGACAAGGCCTGGAAAAAATACAAAACATCATACCTCCCACAGGACCTGGTGACCTATAGAACCCTGAAGAACAAGTGCAAGCAAGCAACCAAGACTGCGAAACGGGAATATGTCAAGGGCCTCCAGCAGTCCAACCTCGCTGACTCAGAGTCATTCTGGTCGTGCATCAATGCCCTGATAAAAGGCAGCAGCAAGCCACCCCAGGGTCCAATACAGCCTAATGGCCACACTCTTAATGATGGGCAAGAAATGGCTACAGCCTTCAACTAGCTATTCACGAATCTGGAAGACTGTAAGGCAAGTCTCCTTCCAAGACCCGTGGGACAACAGCGTTTCGACACTCCGAGCCAAGATTGACCGCTTTTTCACCTAAAACTGGTAAGGGCTAAGGGAGTGCTACCCCTCCTCAAGTCCGTAAAGGAGAAATCTTCAGCTGGTCCAGATCCAAAACTGCTTAGGGCAGCTGCTTCAGCCATTGTGCGCCCGGTCACATGACTCATAAATGGGTCACTAACGGAAGAGGTTGTACCTAGTAGATGGAAGCAGGCTAATGTGGTTCCCATCCACAAAGGGGGGTCTAGAGAATCCATGGGTAACTACAGGCCTATCTCTCTGCTATGCACACTAGCCAAAATCGAGGAAAAATTAGTCTACTGCCAACTCAGAGACTACCTGGAAACTAACAAACTGCTAAGGCATACACAGCATGGATTCAGCAGAAGCCATGGGATGGACACAGCCCTCATCAGGCTCTCAACAGACATAATCACTGCCTGGGACAGGAGCACCCCCACTGGGGCTGTTTTTATAGACCTGACCAAGGCCTTTGACCTAGTAGATCATGACCTTCTAAGCAAATTAGGTAACCTTGGGCTTCACCAACACTCGTTAGACTGGTTTGGTAGCTACCTAACGGACCTCTCCCAACAGGTCAAATGGATAGGTGCTATATCTGAACCACTCACCCTCAAGGAAGGGGTACCCCAGGGATCCATACTGGGCCCCCCTCCTATTCACGCTATTTGTCAATGACATGACCAAACACTGTGGGGGATGCTAGCTGGTCCAGTATGCTGATGACGCAGTGATCTACCGATCCTCAAGTAGCACTGTGGATATTGGGGCATATCTCCAATCAGACTTTGCATTACTAGAAACCTGGTTGACAGTAAACAGGCTAATCCTCAATGCTACAAAAGCAAAGGCCATGGTCTTTGGCCCCAGAACACTTGGACAGAACTGAAACTCCTTACTCCCAATTGTCTCCTCTACGGGTGCCACCATTGAGGTAGTGAAATCCCTAAAATACCTGGGGTTGACACTTGACCAAGACCTTACTCTGAAGCCTCGTGTTGATCAGGTAACCAAACCCTACACCACAAAATTGGCCTGCTTTACCACCTGAATGCCCAGCTAGTCCCAGAGACTAGGATCACAATAGCCAACAGCATCCTGTTACCGACCCTGACCTATGCCGCCTCTCCCCTGCAGGGCCTGGGAAAGCAAGAGCTCACTAGAATGCAAGTACTATACAACAAGGTGACCCACTTTGCTACATCATCTCACAAAAGGAGACACCACTGCAGGCACTGGCCTCCCTTAAGTGGCTGTCTCTTACAGATCGACTGCAGTACCCACTGTTATGTAACACTTCTAAGCTACTTAACAGCCCTCCAGACAGACTGATTGGCCTACTGGTCCCCAAAAGAACAGACAGACAGCTTTGAACCACTGGGAGAAATCTCCGTGAAATCCCAGTGGTATGCACAATAGCGGGTGACAAATCCTTCGCTCATGCAGCTCCGGTACTGTGGAATATGCTCCCACAAAAATTGCAGGACGCAACCTCCCTGGGAATCTTCCAATCTGGGCTGCAGGCACACCACTTAAGGAACAGCACTTGTACGTGTGCAAGAACACTGAGCAGGAGAGACTAACACACAACCCTATGCTGGGCTGGGCCAGTCAAGTCCTCAGCCTAACGGAGTCAAGGCTAATGTATGTTGTTCTAATTGTCTGCTAAGACCACTCCCCATACTACTTTACTCTCATTCCTAATGTATGAATGCTTATCTAATTAATACCATGTACCACAGACCTGACCCTCTACACTGTGCTGACCAGATTGTAACCTGCAATGGTCAAATGCACCTACCTACTGTGTGCTCACACTGTGTATGAAATGCAGTACTGTGTAACATGTAAAGGTCAATTACTACTGCTTGCTATGTACTTTCTCTGTGTATGAAATGCTCTTCTATATAACTAATTCTGGGTCGCCCCTGAAAAAGGGACCTTCGGGGCTCAGTGAGTTTAGCCGGTTATCAAAATTGAATAAATAAATAAAATATACACTGTACCTTTAACTGAACCAGGAAGTCCCCTGAAATAACCCCTCCCCCTTGATTTTGAAACAACATGTTCAGACATGAAACAACATGTCCAGACTTGTAACTAGAAGAGTGCTCAGTCAGGTGATCACACCAAAAATATATAAAAAGCCTCTTCACTAAGTTCACTTCAGTTCAGCCCAGTGGGGCTCAGCCCTGAGAGAGAGAAGAAGAGAGGCATACAAGCTGTTGAATGCAGATGAGAAGGATCTTAGGAGCTCTAAGATACAGGACTGTATTATGGGAGAAACTAATGATGTTAAGTAGTTATTTTCTTTGAAATTTTTTTGTTTTCATTTATTATTTTTCAAACTTTTGAAAAATAAATATCACACCAAGGTGTGTTTTAAACCAGTAAATTTGCCTCGTCTGAAGTTTATTCCCTCACACTGTGACAAACTTGGTGTAAGAAGTGGGATAGTATTGGTTGTCCAGAAAAACAAGGGGGAGACCAGTACCCAGATACCAGCCCTGGTATCCAGACATTTATTTATTGAATTTTGTTGACCCGGTAAGCCCACTGGGCCTAGAAGTCCCTTTTTCAGGGGCGACTGGGGAGGATACAGATGGTAACCAACTGAAATTGAACCAGATTAAGCTGTTGGTAGTATTTTTAGTGAATGGGGGAAATTTGGCCAGGACACCGGGGAAATAGGGGGCAAAGAGCAGGATGGCGTACCTCCAGGATCTCGTTGATGCCAAGGATCTGTTGAAGGAGGAGAGGCTTCCCAGTGTGCATACCAGAGCCCAGGTGAGGAGGACCGGAGGGGAATTACTGACCAGTTTGGAGTTTGATGGAACGCGGAGGTGAACCAGCGCCAGAGAGAGGCAGAGCACCGCTGCCAGGTGCTGATGGAGGGTTCCCAACTGGAGGATTTCATGGCAGAGGCAGAGGTCCAGGATCCATGGTTTCTAGAGGAGAAGGACCCCCTCCCCCGATGGAACCTTTGTTGCCAGTCACTTTTGAAATCCCGTTGTTGCCTATTTTTCCAGCTGCTGCTACTTGGAGGATGATGAGATGAAGGCCCCAAGTAAGACTGTTTCAGGACATTTGCATACTGGGGTGAAGACTACAAGCAACAGGGAAGACACCATTGTGGTTGAATAGACTTTCCCATATTTTGAACCCCCTGTGATATGGTATGAAATGTATGAAACATGTAATGTTTAAAATGAATAGAGCATTAAGGCTGGTGCTGAGTACAGTCAGTTGAGGGTACCAAAATGGTGTAAGGGTTGAAAGGAAACTCCTGGTATGTTAAAAATAAGGCTTGAAAGGAAACCCCAAAGGTTTTGGAGTTAGGAAATGGCTAGTTGATGTTCAGCATGAGAAGGTTTCTTGTCTGCCAGAAAATATATGAAAGGGAAATGGATAAATGAAATGTATGAAATGAACACAAGAAATGTATAACATAAAAGAAATGTCTATACTGTACGAAATAAAATGAGGAACCTAGGGTCATGGAGGATCTAGGTATGGGGTGGAACCTATGATTGGGCCCCTGAGTGGAAACAATGTGTTAGAATGGGGTTAGAGCTGGGTACAACTTGCCCTGGAGAAAGTTGTGGTATAGGCCTGTACGACCGCCCTGACAGCTAGATGGAGGAAGCACAAAGTCAACATAAAACTGTTGTGTATTACTTCCTCTTTTTTAATGTAATGATGAAGGTACGATAGTGGATGCACAGGGCAGAAACAATACCAAGTGATGGGTATGAAGGAAGCTCAGAGTCAGCATAAAACTGTTGTGTATTACTTCCTCTTTTTTAATGTAATGATGAGGGTATGATTCTGGATGCACAGGGCTCAAACAATGTTAAGTGATGGGTATGGAGGAAGCTCAAAGTCAGCATAAAATTGCTGTGTATTACCCTGCCTCTTTTTTAATGTAAAGATGAAGGTACGATAGTGGGTGCACAGAGCTGAAACGATACCATGTAATGGGTATGAAGGAAGCTCAGAGTCAGCATAAAACTGCTGTGTATTGCTTCCTTTTTTTTTTATGTCCTGATGAAGGTATGGTAGTTGTTGCACAGGATTTTGAAATTATGCCAAGTGATGGATTCTGAAACAATGCCAAGTGATGGGTGCTGAAACAATGCCTATTGATGGGTGCCTGATATTACATATGAAATGTCTGAGTTGTAGTAACCAGAGTGAAATAGGGGGTAGACAGTCACTACAGACCGAAGTCCTCTGAGATCATAGATGGGTACTGTACTGAACTGTATGACAGCCCCAGGGTAATGTGAAAGTATTGTCATATTGCAGTAACTTGGTATGGTGGACAGTACTAAAAATAGCTGAATTAAGGGACCCTGGGGTGAAGCTTTTATAGTGGGTGGGAGAAAGTTTCAACCAGCCCCAAGTCTACTGTTTTGGTAGAATATTTATGACAGAGGGGGTTCATGAAAAAACAGTATTGTTTTGAAAACTGTTTTTTTCTTATGGAGGGAGGAGTGTGGCAGAGTTAGGTTACACCCTCGTCTGTGACTGATGGATCACTTTTCTATCTCCTTATTTCCTAACAACTGTTAATGCTTTTCTCTTTGCTTTTCTTCTTTTCCTTCCCTACCCTAGCGTGGCCACCTAGCATAGCTCTTTACTATCCCTATTAAACTTCCTACTAGTTATCTCTTTTCATTCTTTTTCCATTTCCATCCATCCAGTCCCTAGAATGATGCCAAACACCTAGAAGGGTGTTGTGTAAAGTGCATAAGTGAATTTTGTGTACAAAAAACATGAAGGCTATTTTAAATAGGAATGAATACAGTTAATAAAGCCTTTTTAAAGAAAAAGGATTCAGAAGTCATATAAAACAATAATAATGTCATGATTAGTACAGTTATGAGAACTCCTAAAGGTATTTTCATAAATTCACATTATAAACTTGTTACTGTATAAGGTTCTATGTATAAAAGAGCTTAGTCAGTGTGGATCAGCTATATAGAAAGTATATCTGTGGATATATACACTGTACCTTTAACTGAACCAGGAAGTCCCCTGAAATAACCCCTCCCCCCTTGGTTTTGAAACAGCATGTTCAGACATGAAACAACATGTCCAGACTTGTAACTAGAAGAGGGCTTAGTCAGGTGATCCCACCAAAAATATATAAAAAGTCTCTTCACTAAGTTCACTTCAGTTCAGCCCAGTGGGGCTCAGCCCTGAGAGAGAGGAGAAGAGAGGCAGACAAGCTGTTGAATGCAGATGAGAAGGATGTTAGAAGCCCTAAGATCCAGCACTGTATTATGGGAGAAACTACTGATGTTAAGTAGTGATTTTCTTTGCAATTTTTTTGTTTATTAGTTTTTGAACTTTTGAAAAATAAATATCACACCAAGGTGTGTTTTAAACCTATAAATTTGCCTCGCTTGAAGTTTATCCCGTCATGCTGTGACAGCACCCTCTGCCGGTATGGTCTGCAAGTACGTGGGCCCTACTGGCACCTTGTCTGGATTTTTGGACCACCTCTCAGCCGAGGGTCTGTTTACCGACTCTGTCTTCATAAATCCAGAAATTCTGGGGACATGGATAACCCCCCACCAATAAGGAATCCAGAAAGCGGGACCATGCAGCGAAGAAGGTCTCTGCTGCATCCTTCCTTGGTCTCTGTCAGCTGAGCCATGCCCTGATGATGGCCCACTTTGGTCACTCCCTGATGGGAGTCCTAGATCATGTCCTTTCATAACTCCCTGCCGACGAGCAGCTGGTGGTAAAAGTGGTCCGAGACCAAGGTCAACCGCTGGCTAAACGCCAGCTTCAGGCGACCTTGGATGTGGGCGATTCTGCCATGGCAGTTGCTGTTATGATGCATTGCAGGGCCTGGTTGAGGATTTCCACCTTTACAGTGGATACCTAGCACAAGTTATCCAATGTCCCCTTCCTGGGCACCGACCTCTTTGGCCCTGGGGTGGAAGGTCACCTCAACAGGATTGAGAAGTCTAATGCCACCCTGGATTTTGTGACCACCTCCCCAAAAGCCAAGGAAAACTCCTTTTCAGTTTTGGCCCTTTCTGTCACAGCAGTCTAGGCAGCAACAGCCCCAGGAAGGGCCTTTGCAGGCTTGGCCCCAAGACCAGGTTCTTTGGTCAGGGCCCCAAAAAGGGCAGGGGTAGGGCCCGGGTAGTGATGTCCCTCTGGCAGCAGGTTCCGGTACCCCCTCCAAAGCTGCCCACTGACAGGTCGAGAGTGTGTACCTCCCACTCATCCAGCCCCTGCCCCAACTCTCCATGGGGCATCGGCTGTGCCACTTCTGACGTGCTTAGTCCATAATTACCTTGGACAAGTGGGTCCTAGAGGTGGTGGGCAGAGGATTGCCACTCGACTTCAAGGCTCTCCCGCCTTACCAACCTCACACACCAAGGGAGCCCGTGGTGTCACAGGACATGCTCTCTACCCTCAGAGAGAACGTTGCTCAGCTCCTAGAAAAAAGGAGCCAGAGACCATGTCTTAGACTCCATAGCAGGTCAGGGCTTCATGTCCATGTACTTCCTGGTCCCAAAATGGATGGGGGCCCCATACTGGATCTTCACAGTCTGAATCATTATCTCAGGAAGCACTAGTTCAGGATGGTCATGCTGACCCAGACAACATCATCTCTGGAGCAGGGCATGAGGTTCTGCTCTCTGGACCTCCAGGATGTGTTCTTCCACAATCCTGTCTATCTATCCCACTGGAGGTACCTTTGCTTCCATGCAGAAGGGGTGCACTACCATTTTCAGGTCATGCCATTCGACCTCTCCTTGGCACCCAGGGTCTTGACCAAGTGCATGGCAGTGGTGGCAGCATTCCTGTGGCATCATGGGGTCAGGGCATTCCCCATACCTGGACAACTAGCTGATAGCCGGGCTATCCAAGGAGGCAGTGGAGCGGTCCAGAGACCTGGCTCTCCAGACCTGCAGAGACTTAGGCCTTCTGGTCAGTCTGACCAAGTCCAAACTAAACCCTCACAGGTGATTAACTTCATCGGGGCAGAGCAAGACTCCCTCTGGGCCAATGCCCAACTCCCTGCAGACTGGGCACTGGCTCTTACCTCCTTTGCCCAATCATTTCAGGTTGGGTGCTCGTGCTGTGCCTGAGACTTCCTGAAGCTGCTGGGATACATGGTGTCCTGCACCAGTGTTGTACAGTGGACCCACTGGTGGATGCGTCAACTTTGGTGGGAGCTGGGCCATCAGTGGTCCCAGTGCCTAGGTCACTTGGACCAGCCGGTCTCGGTTACCCAGCCGAGGTGGAACGCTATCCATTAGTGGCTTACCCCAGGATATCTGGAGGAAGAAGTCATTTTTTGACAACAGACAGTTCTCTGGTGGGGTTGAGAGTGCACAAGGAGGACTATAGAGCCCAGGGGCTCTGGACCTCCAGAGAGTCCCATCACCACATCAACCTGCTGGAGCTCCATGCAGTCGGCTTAGCTCTAATGGAATTCACTCCTTTTGTCCTGTGCCAGTTTGTGCAAATCCAGATGGACAACATCATGACCATGTTCTACCTAAATAAACAGGGCGGCATGCACTCCCTTCCCTTGTGTCGGGAGGCCCTCCACACCTGGACCCTCATGTGCAGCTTGGGTGCAGATCTCCTAGCAATTCATGTCGTGGAAGCCAACAAACAGCTGGCAGACACCCTCGGCTCGAGTAGTCACTGCATCAGGAGGTAGTGAATCACCTATTCTTCCTGTGGGATACTCCTCTGGTGGACTTCTTTGCCTCCAGGCAGGACGCAAAGTGAGGCTGTTTTGTGCCTTTTATCTCAGTGTGGGACACTCCTTGTGGATGCCTTTTTGGGATCGTGGACCCTAGGCCTCGTGTACACCTTCCCTCCCTTTCTTCTTATCCACAAGGTGGTGGTCAGTATGAGGAGGGAAAAGACGTGGATGGTCCTGACAGCCCTGGACTGGCCTCTCCAATTTGGGTACATGGATCTCCTCAACCTCAGCAGCAGACCTCCATGGTGGTTGCCTCTGTACCTGGATCTGCTATCCTTTCATCAGGATAAGATCCTCTACCTGGATCTTCAGTCCCTGCACTTTACAGCCTGGCTCCTAAGCTGCTAGAGTTCCAGGCTCTGGGACTTTCGGGAGATGTGCTCCAGGCGTCAGCGTGGCTCAGTTGGTAGCACATCCACCTCTGGACCAGAAGGTCATGGGTTCTCGTCCCACACAGGGGTTCGGCTTGCACCTAAAATGCTGGCATCCGAGTGCAGTATTGGGGTGCTGTACTGCTGGGGTGTGCCATCCTTCGGGTGAGACGTTAAACCGAGGTCCCTTCTACCCATCCCGGTGTTGAACTGATGGGTGTCCAGGTGGAAGTAAAAGAACCCAGGGCACTCTTCGCAAAGAGTAGGGGTCATTCCCAGTGTCCTGGCCAACATTCCCCTTCCCATAAACTGGTTCATGCAGTTGTCCAGGTTGTGTGTGGGTGTTGATGTGCAATATGGCCACCACTACGTATTCAGTCACTTCACTACCAGTCTAGCATTGCTTGTAGTGTACACTGTGTATGAAAAGCACTATATAAATGCTGATTATTCTTCTTCTTCTTGTGGAGCCATCCCAAAGAGTTGACGCATTGGTGCTATGCCTTTTAAATGGAAAATATTTTCCATTTGGTTCCAAGGCGAGAAGCTTGACCCCCCTTGCCTGCCCCTTGGCTAGCATTCTGGACTTTCTGTGCTCCCTCTCCCAGCTGGGGCTGAGATCAACAACCCTCAAGGTGCACCTGGCAGCCATATCTGCATACCGGGCCTTGACCACTTGAACACGCCACTGTGTGAACCACCACCACCTTGGGATCTGTTGCTGGCTCTGACAGGGCTCATGGGCAACCCTTTTAAGCCTATGCATGGGTGTGAGATGTCACACCTGTCATGGAAAATCACCTTCTTGGTGCCTGTCACCTCCGCCAGAAGGATCAGTGAGCTCCAGGTGCTTTCGGTGGAGTCTCTGTACATGGTCTTCCACAAGGACGAGGTAGTCCTTCATCCCCACCCAAAGTTCCTCCCGAAGGTGGTATTGGAGTTTCACCTTAACCAGGTGATTAACCTTTTGGTATACTTTACTATTCCTTCTTCGGAGGCTGATCATAGGCTCCATACTTTGGACTTCTGGCAGGCACTCTCTTATTATAAGGAGCATATGGCTGGAGTTCAGGGTAAGGCTCACCAGCTCATAGTAAGATACGCTGAAGCTGCACCTGGCAGACTGGCAGCTAAGAGGACGATTGGCAGATGGATTGTCTCCTGCATCGACCTCTGCTATAAGTTAGCTGGTAGGGAGCCTTCAGCGGAGCTTACGACTCATTCCACCAGACATACCGCTGCCTCGATGGCTGCTTTCAGGGACATCTCCATACAGGAGATCTGTAGGGCAGCTACCTGGAAGTTAGCACACGCCTTCATCTCCCATTACAGCATCGACCATGAGTCATGCCAGGATGCTGCTTTTGGGACATCCGTTCTCGAATCTCTGTTCACCAAATAGTGGTGCGTGCCATGCCCCCTTCTCCTGAAGAACTGCTGGAAGTCTGACAATGTGTGGATAAGTAAACCATATCCATGTCCCTAGAAAAATAGTTTACTCACCCGTAACAGTAGTTCTAGGAGTGATATATGTGGTTCACATCCACACCACCCACCTGCCCTCCCTCCCTTGGCAAGTGGCACACAGAACCCTGCTTCCAGCTTGCAAGATCTGATGTCACGGAGTGGAACTGAGGGATGTACCACCCAGGTGGTGGGAGGAGCTTCTCATAAAGACAGTCCAGCAAATTAGCTTATAAAGGGAGACTGCTAATGTGTAAATGTGAACCAAATACCCCCTCCTAGAACTATGGCTACAGGTGAGTAACCTATTTTTGGGGGGCACACAGCAACATAACTACCAGACCAGGTTTCAGGCTAGGCTTTTAGCTCAGATATCCCCCTCTCCACATCTGGCACTTACAGACTTGCTGTTCTTCACACACCCTCCCCCTTAAGGTTTCAGGCTAGGCTTTTAGCACACATATCCCCTCCTTGGTGCTTACAAATAAATGCATACAAACAAACATACTTGCTGCCCTCCCGGCCCCAGGCCATGCCACTTTCCAGCACAGATGCTCCCACTCCCCTAGCCTTCCAGAGCATAGAAAAATAGACTTGCTGACACATACGCACACACCTGCTTCAGGCCAGACTTTCAGCACAGATATCCTCCTCCCCTGGCACTTCCAAAGGCATAGAGAAAAATAGACTTGCTGTCACACACACACACACACACGTTTCAGGCCAGGCTTTCAGCACAGATATCCTCCTCCCCTGGCGCTTCCCAAGGCATGCAGAAACAAACGGACTTGCTATCCCCTCCAAAGGTTTCAGGTCTGGCTTTCAGCACAGATATCCTCCTCCCCTGGTACTTACAAACATAAAACACAAGAAATGCTTTTTTTAACCCCCCCCCCAACCTGGCCTTGCCATTTCAGGCCAGGCATTCAGATATCCCCCAGTGCTGGAGGACATTTTAGTTGGTGGGGGTGGGGCCTATGACAGGGTTGAATAAGACCTGTCCCGTTTGTTATGTAGAAAGATTTGTTATGTAGAAAGAGTTAAACACAAGGATCTGTTTTATCCTCTTCTGTTCTGTCTCTTGTCTGTCTCATTGCGCAGTCAAATTTTCTTGTGAGACCTAGGAACTGGCCATTCTGATGGTCCTATCTCCCCCAGCTATCCCTGCCTTCAGTTGCTGTTTCTGTCTTTTCTTCCCCCTTGCATATCTGAAGTTATAAAATGTGTGAATCTTTATGTGAAAGTGGGATCCCTTGATTTAAAAATGTATTTGGCTATATTGTTGAAATGATTGCAAAAAAGCTATTTGGAGCTCAAGGGGTTAACCTGAGATGCTGGTTTGCGAACTCTTTGCAGAGCTGGCATCAAGAGGTCAGTTCCGGGCCGCTATGTACTTTCTGCTGCACCTGCATGGAAGGAAACTGACAAGAACATTTTGTGAAAAACAGGATGCCTTGTTAACGAGCTAAGGATGGAGAAGTTGATTGCCTTGCTGGGACTCCTTATAAAAAGAGCAGCAATGTTTTTGCTCGAGAGGCTGTGCAAGACTGAAACTTGGAATTGGAGATATCCTCAGATGAAGGACTTTGTTTTCTTTGTTTGTACTTCCTTTGTAAATAGTTATACCGAACTATTTTTTTATTTTATTTTACTGTTATTGGAAAAAATAAAATGCTTCTTGGGAATTTTATACCTGCTCCGTCTTTCTATGCTTCTTGACCTGTGCCTCAATGACAGGGCCATACAGCAGGGACACAGGGCACACAGGCATGGTATCTTCCCTTTAATATCCTGTGATCAGAGAGATGCTCACAGTGTTCGTTCTTTTTGGGGTTGAGTTATTCAGCTAAAGTGGAAGTAGAACTTCAAATCAAAAACTCCTTAAAAAACATTTCCTCAGACTGTAGCACAGGAAAAGAACAATGGACTGTGTGCACAGCCACTACACAACATGCGCGCTATGCGCAACACAGGTGTGTACAGACATACGTGCAGCAGGCGTGCAGGGCAAGCCTGAGTGGCATGTATGAACCACACACAGCTGTGTGCATATGCAGCCCACTTGGAGCTGTGCCACATTGTGCTATGCATGGGCGGAGGGGCGTGACCACATAACAATGGGTACATCACCCCCACACGCGCATGCATGACAGCAAGTATGGCAGTCTGACATGTGGCACAGTGCACAGAAATCTATGGCAGGTGGAGAGCTGTCATAAGCACCTGGCAGCTTTGCTGCAGGATGTACTGCATGGAATGTAGCCAAGGGAAGAAGCATGGATGTTGCAACACACTGTCACGTAGTGGCAGTGCCCCCCCCCCCAAGCATAGGGGATGCCAAACACCCCATACACTGCACGTCACACAGCAGACATAGAACCATAGGAACATAGACCATGACAATAGAAAAAGACCAGGGATCCAGCCAGTTTGTCCATATTCCCCATAATCCCTGGAACCTATTGATCCCCCAGGGTACTCACCCTCCCCATCTTATCCCCATTCTCCTCCTTGGTCTTGTCACCATGGGCGACCACTATTCCCTTCATTGTATCCCATGCCTGCTTGAATACCCTGACTGTGTTTGCACCCACCACCTCTGCCAACAGACTGTTCCAAGTTTCAACCACCCTTTCTGTAAAGAAGTACTTCGTCACATCCCTTCTGAACCTACTATCTATTAATTTCCACTTGTGACCACTTGACCTCAAGTTGGTATTCAGAGTAAATAATTCCCAGCAGTTTACCTTGTTAATTCCTTTAAGAAACTTGAAGGTCTCTATCATATTTTCCCTCTCCCTTCTAATTTCTAGTGAGTACATATTTGGTGCTTTGAATCGCTCCTCATAGGATCTGGCCTTTTGGCCCAGAATCATTTTTGTTACTCCATGCTGCACTGTTTCCAATCTATCCCTGTCCTTTCTGAGTTGAGGATTTCAGAATTGGACACAGTACTCCAGGTGAGACCTCACCAGGGATCTGTATAGAGGAAGTATTCTTCTGCTATCAGTACCACTCCTGATACATCCCAGCATCCTGTTACCCTTGCTATAGGCCATGTTAAACTGATTTGTTGGTTTAAGGGAGTTACTGATGATAACTCCTAGATTCCATTCCTTTTTCTGTTGCGCTAAGTCTCACTCCACCCATCCAGTACTCTGACTTGGGGTTCTTTTTCCCTAGGTGCATTACCTTGCACTTTTTGGCACTGATTTTTAACTCCACTCACAAACAGCAGCCCCACAGAAAAGCGTGCTAATAGGACAAACAAAGTACACTAATCTCCCAAAGTTCAGGACCACACCAATCTATGTATCACAAGCCATTTTATTGAAGGCAAAAATAGAAGTGCTCTCACCCAAATGCTAATGCACAAGCTGGAAAGAGGAACATCGATCGTTTTCGCTAAGGCGTCATCAGGAAGTGCTCCCACAGGTGTTACTATTTACCTTATAAAAGCACAGATTTAAAGCAACAGTGTCACCACCACATAATTGTGTACAGATAATTCATATACTGCTAAGAACTAAACAAATATTGTTCCCTGCATATTTAATAATTACATAAAAATGTATAAAATAAGTGCACAATAACAGACAAAAAAAATGTGAATCCCTGTGTCAGTGAAATAAAATACAAAGGTGTATATATATATATATATATATATATATATATATATATATATATATATATACAGTGTATATATATATTTATACAATGTATGTTTAGGGATAAATCACAGTGTAAAAAATGATATCTGAGCTGGCCAGTGAAGTTGCTGGGCAACAGACACTCGCGCTTCCCTCTACTGTTCCAAAGCCGCAAATTCACTCACTTCAGCCTGTGTCAGCAGCTTTTACTCACTGAAGAAAGAACTCTAACCTGTGCATAAAGCACATCATTTTCTGACTTTTCCAACTACTGGAAAACCTCAGAGAATACAGCGCTCATCAGTGAGAATAGCACTCGACCTTGGTACATTACACAGAAAGTGAAAGTGCTCAGAGTGGCAGGATCAACCAGATAAGCATTTAAAATATGAATTTCATGGAAAATAATGGCAGGATCAACCAGATAAGCATTTAAAATATTAATTTCATTGACAATAAAGGCAGAATCAACCAGATAATTTTTTTAAATAACTTTAAACCGACAAGGTATTGAAATATCTGGTTGATCCTATCTCATTTGTTGTCTTGGGGGTGGGGGGCTGTGTTGGAGGGGGCATGGCAGGATAAACCAGATAAAATAACTATAAATAGCAAGCTCCACCAGAAATGTTTTTAAACAACAAATGACATCTGTTGTTTTGCCAGCATTCCTGTAAGGGGAATTGTATTGCTAGAACCATCACCTTTATGTGGCCATTGCATTGAGAAGATATGTGGTGGGTTACATTTAGGAGCAAAACATACATTGTATAAAGAGAGATATGACATGGCCTGACTGAAGATATCATATTTATCTTCACTCGAGGCTACAAGATATCTCACTCCGTGGCTTACGCCACTCGTGAGATATCATGATATCACTGGCCTCTCGTGAAGATAAATATGATATCTTCAGTCAGGCCATGTCATATCCCCTATATATATATGTATGTGTATATATATATATGTATATATATATATATATATATACACACACACACATGGGACTATTGAAGTCCAGGTTCCAGGGCAATGTAATACAGTGCAAACATAGCAGTATATGTTTTTATCAAATTAGTTAATTATTGTGTTTAGTCCCCACAGTCCATGTTAAGGTCATACCTGCACATAAACCTTTATAGGTTTGCTTGTAAGCCTTGCTTGTAGAGCAGAAAGCAGCTAACTGAAAGAAGCTACATTTTCTTATTAATTTAAGACTTATATCTCAGCCTACTCTTGACGCAGAGATAGCGTTTCTGCTTAATATTAAACCAGTTTCTACTGATATTAGGGAATTGGAAAGTTACATTGATCTTATGGATGAACAACTTCATTCTAATGAACAATTTCCTTCACATTTAGGTAGCATTCGCAGTGTCAGTGGCTCAGTAGGTAGCACACTCGCCTCTGAAGCCGGGAGATCAGAGGGCTGTGGGTTCAGTTCCCACATCTGGCACTTGGGTTAATATCCCAATACTGACACTGTAGTGCAGCATGAGAGGGTGCTGCACTTCTGAGGTGCCGTCTTTTGGATGAGACGTTAAACCGAGGTCCCATCTGCCTGGATTGGTGGTAGTTCAGGTGGATGTTAAAGATCCCATGGCACTTATCGAAAAGAGTAGGAGAATTTCCCCGGTGTCCTGGCCAAATTTCCCTCATTCAGTAAAAATACCACCAACAGCTTAATATAGTTCAAGGTCAGTTGGCATTCATCTGTATCCCCCTCCCCCGGGTCGTGCCTGAAAATAGGCAGGATTTGTCTAGTGCACTTACCCGGTCAACAAAAGCTAAATAAAAATAAAATAAATAAATTTCTGTGCCTCCTGATGAGGAGACAGTTGTAACGACTAGTACTAGTATACTTGTTGCCTCTGCCCCCTCTTATAAGGTGGATGATTATCCGCCCTCTTCTCATGATAATGATGACTGGACCATTGTCACAAAGCCTTTTAAAAAAAAGGAGGGGCAGTCAAATACACAATAGTGCATTGAAAACTCGTAATAGGTTTGAGCAATTTACTGTATCAAATAATGAAGTGCTACATGATTTATCCTGTGCATCACCCTCTGTTGATAATAATGGTTTAAAAACACTTTTCAATCAGGAGTTAATGCCCATGAATATTTGTCCTAGTAAGTCTCAAGCTACCAAATCAATACCTATTAAGTTAATCGCTCCAGAGTGTATTAAACAATCGCCTGTTTCTGATTCTTGTACCACTACTGTCTCAAAACAAGTGTTAGTCCTGGGAGATTCAGTCATTAAGCACATTGACAGGGCGGTATGCAATAGTGACAAGAGCAACCGCACTTGTTCTAACTTCCGTGGGGCCAGGGTATCTGACATTACCTCCATGATGCCTAAAATTTTACAAAATGCGGGGGAAAATCCACTGGTTATCATACATGCCGGTGTTAATGATATTGATATGTTAATGATATAAACAACACCCCATTTAATCAGTTACAACAGGACTATGGAGCGTTATGTAACCTAGAAAATACAAAGTCACACATGCCCCCACAATGCAAAGCATCATGGGCTGCATATGCAAATCACCACAGAATGTTATGCTGGTCCAACTTTAAGCAGAATTGCATGGTGCCGGAAGGCCTCTCACACAGTTTGCAAAGGGTGCTAACAGAAGACATAGACACGTGTTTCGTCCTACCAGGACTCATCAGTATGCCTCATCTGTTTAACACCCCAGTGGACTGGACCAGCTACCCCTAAGGCAGTGTGCCTGGGATATATTGTGGTGACCCATTAAAATAAAAAAACATTTAAAAGACAAAGAACCTCTGTGCGTAAACACTGAGGTAAGGGTTACCCCAAAGGGCATTTGGCTGGGAAGCCAAGTTTCAAGAAAATACAAAGTCACACATGCCCCCGCAATGCAAATCACCACAGAATGTTATGCTGGTCCAACTTTAAGCAGAATTGCATGGTACCGAGAGGCCTCTCACACAGTTTGCAAAGGGTGCTAACAGAAAACATAGACACGTGTTTCGTCCTACCAGGACTCATCAGTATGTCTCATCTGTTTAACACCCCAGTGGACTGGACCAGCTACCCCTAAGGCAGTGTGCCTGGGATATATTGTGGTGACCCATTAAAATAAAAAAACATTTAAAAGACAAAGAACCTCTGTGCGTAAACACTGAGGTAAGGGTTACCCCAAAGGGCATTTGGCTGGGAAGCCAAGTTTCAAGAAAATACAAAGTCACACATGCCCCCACAATGCAAAGCATCATGGGCTGCATATGCAAATCACCACAGAATGTTATGCTGGTCCAACTTTAAGCAGAATTGCATGGTGCCGAAAGGCCTCTCACACAGTTTGCAAAGGGTGCTAACAGAAGACATAGACACGTGTATGTATAAACATCTGAACATTGTAGTTTAGTTAAACCCAAAGGAGTACAAATGGAGACCAGATCGTTGATGCCATTCGACGTTTTCAGTGGGGACAGATTGAAAATGTTGATGCGTTGGATCCCATAATGTGGCACAGATAGGTCAATTGGATGATCAGAAAAAACAAAACTTCTTGCCAAGACTGATATTGTCTTATCAGCTATGTTAATGGACAGAAGATCAGTGAAGAAAGCAGAGTGGTAAATATCCAAATCACCGAATTAGATAGAAAAGATATCAGGGTTCTATTCCCACCACTGCCACCGACAAACGTTTGACCCTAATCAGATTGTACCACATCAGTGTAAGGAACTCAATGGGGCTTTAATGAAATACAAAAGCAGGACCACCATTGAAAACAATACACTAGTCAATGAAAATTGTTTTTTTTTTAATGAACACACTTCTTGTTAGCAAAAGGGGTATGCGATGCAACAAGCTGATCATAAATACCAAACCAACCAACCAAACAAACAAACAGATGGCAAATATAACAGAAATCACTTTTTAATCAAATTTTTCCACACACTCACCATTTAGGGACAATCTCACTAATCTGTGATGCAGATGTGTCACTGTCATTTACAGAAGCAGCTGTACTAGTGCTGTCACTGTCACTTGAGTTATAGTCGATAGTTGGCTCAAATGAATAGGACTGAACTAAGATAGTGTGGACAAAAATGTTGTCCAGATTGACCTCTTGCTCGGACATAGCTGGAAAATATATTTATACAGTCTGACAGAGAACAGAGAATGTCTGACAGAGTGAATAACTATGTACTGAACTAGACAGTCTTACTAAAAAAGGGAAAACAACCTAATCAGAAGCGTGCAAAACTATGTTACAAATTAAACGTCTAGCCATAGTAATAATTAATTCAAACAAAAAAAGTCAGTGAAGTGACAGACAAATGTTGTTTTTTCCTTGTGATCTGATGTTAGACAAAACAGAGCTGCTGAAGCTGCACTTGTCACTTTCGGCACAGTTACCAAGTTCACCATTCAAGTCATAACTTCAGTGATGTCACACCTCAAGACACCGGCTAATGAGACTTGCTGGTTTCCGCTCAAAACAGGCCATAGTGTTTTATGCTAAAATCCATGACCAAAGTGAATAAATAAGAAAAAAAACACTCAGATTTTGATAGACATGCTCAGTTTTATTAAATACAGGTAATTGCACTGATGTCTGATGAATCGCTAAAACCTACATTTACCGATGATCATTAAGTTAATTTAAATTTTTAAGTTGAAGAGTTCTGAACTTCTTCAGCAGCAGCTTGATAAAATAACTTCCCAGCGGCGATGGTCCAGTTCCAAAGTGCCGTCGTAAGTCAAGTCCATTAATTAAAAGTTCTCTCGGTTCTGGTGTAGTCAGATCGGGCAGTTCTCTGTTCTGTAGCCACCCACCCACTGGCGCCTGGCTGCTTGTTTGCCAAGTTGCCCCAACAATTGCTTGCCGCCGGCCAGTTTGCAACTTACCTTGTGCCCCCCCCCTTACATTGCCCAGCCAGCCCCATTCAGAATCAGAAAAGTCTAGTGCAGTGTCATTGTCCCACTCCATCTCAGTCCAGTTGATGTGTTTGTGACTATGCAGGTCAGTCGGTGCGGTCCTCCTCCTTATCATGGTATCAGTCTGTCAGGTCACTGATGGACAAAAAAGAACCGGGACTCCGCAAGGAAGAAGAATACGAACAATCCAATAGGCTGCATTTATTCTGGACCTGTCCTGCTGGCTGTACTGCTGTTAACTTACAGGTTAAAAAGCTACTGTATATTAAAACTCTCCTTGGCTTAGAAGATATTGTTCCCTAATTTAGGGTATGGAGCTGCCAATAACTAATTTAACATTTATTTTAAATTGTTCTACTGAAGATAATGTATTCCAAATGAAGCTGTGTATTTTTTTACTAGAGTTGTGAATTTACTGAGAGTAAAAAAGTTTTATAAAAGCCTAGAAAACTATGATCACAGGGAACTGTGTATACTAGAGTTGTAAATTTCCTGTTGGGGGTTTACTGAGAGTAAAAAAAAAGTTATAAAAGTCTTGAAAACGAGCATCATAGGGAGCTGTGTATTTTTTACTAGAGTTGTGAATGTATTGAGTTTCTGAATTTACTGAGAGTAAAAAAAAAAATTATAAAAGCCTAGAAAACGATAATTATAGGGTGGTGAGGAAAACTGACAGTATTTTAACCATTTTATTGTGACCGTCTTCGTAGTCACCACATGAGACCAATTATTGAATAAGAGCACAAAGCACAGTTAGGGAGGGATAGGATTGCACCTGGGGATAGAGTATACCTTAGACCTTCCTGGGAATTGTTTAGGCATTGCATAGTATTGCCCACTGCTGGACCAGAAGTCTGAAGTGGCAAAAGTGCTTAAGGGCAGTGTGTATTTAACTGTTGCGATTGCCAGCTTAAAGCTTCTAATATTCTATTAATGTTTTGCACTGTATTTGGATATATGGTTGAAAAATGAATCATTTTTAAATATTTTTTTCTCTAACAATTGTAATGACCTGAATGATCCAACAATAAACTTGATGATGATGATACACGTAAAAAAAAAAAAAAAAACACAGAGAGGGTGGTGGACGCATGGAACCGCCTTCCTGAGGAGGTTGTGGGGTCTAAAACTGTGGGAGAGATCAAGAATGCATGGGACAGACATAAGGCGATTCTAGTGGGGGGGGGGTAGAAAGAAATAGGCTGTTGGTTGAGTGGGATCTGCAGCTTATCCATTAGGTAGGAAAATGGGCAGACTAGGTGGGCCAAGAGGTCCTTATCTGCCGTCAAAGTCTATGTTTCTATTGACTTTTGATCAGAGTTACTAGTATGTACTGTATGTTAAAAATAACTTAAGAGTGACTGTGACATGGTCTACCAGAAAGTAGCAGTCTTGTGGGAACCAAGGAACATAAAGAATAATAATAATAAATTAGACAAATACATAATTGTGCCCTCTCCTGCAGTTGCTGTCATGATTAATACCCACTAACAGTGGTACCAAAATTGGAAACACACAGAGCTGAGGCTGAGCTCTTTTCCTTTACTGAGTTTTTATTCATCTATTCAATATATTAGTAAATCCTTCTGTTCAGTATATGACATAAGTTACAATGAATGTATTAGAAGTAGCAGGCTTGCTTTTTATTTATTACTCATTTAAGTTCACCCTTATATGTACATTGGAGCCAAGCAAATTTGACCAAGATCTGTGCACCAATGGAAGTTGTACTCTATAAAGGAGTAACTCTCATAATCTGGGACATAAAAGCTTGAGGTGCAATATTTAACATGCCATTGGTGAACAACATGATTTAATAATAAGTCAGTTCAATGGATCATTAAAAACTCAGTAAAACAGCTCTGTGTTTCCAACTTTGGTGCTAGTGCTCAGACCCAGCCTGTCAAGTGGTATAGTGCGGAATAGTATCAGCCACCTGTTTCTTTGTATGGTACAAGACTGCTTTGACTGTGAACACATATTGAGGACTTTACTGAAGGACTTGGGAGCTGAGGGAAGGTTTTCACATGTTGTTGTATAACAGTGACAGGGAAGGAGTAGGAGACAGCAAGAGAGGGGGAGGGCAAATAACAGGAGGAAGAACTGGAAAGAATAAGCACGGTAGTGTTAAAATCAAAACAGAGACAAGGACGGGTCTATTAATGTATTAGTTTATTTATTAAGTAAGGTTACAATAACATTTTATCATACAGTCAGCCACAGATGTGTAAAGAGTTCTTTAAACACCTTAGATCCTTCATTGGTCAATGATGTGGCGAATATGAAATACAGAGCATAGTTGACATTGGTATTCATTTACACAAAAAAGTGGTTACAAGGTTATAAAAGCACATACAGACATGGAGCCAGTGCAGTATGCAATAAGCATTCCAATAAATTAACAAGTCGTGGATTAGCAAGATGCTGAGGGTAGTAACCATGCACAGGAAAGGGTGGTGTCACCAGAGGGCATGTGACAGGGGCAGTAAGGGGGCAGTCGGAGAATATGTTAATTTAGGGGTCAAAATCAGGGGCAGGGGAGGACTCTGGGAGAGGGATGAGTGTGGTATAGAAGAAAAGAGTGAGCAAGGGGACAAGGGGTTAAGTTATTAATCTGTTTAGTTTGCTGTTTAGAAGCAGGTCAGCAGCAACCAAACCTTGATAAAGCATTACTAATGATGAGAAATGAGTCAGGCAGCCTCAGATCCACTTATGCTTTTTTTGCTGGTGACTAGTCAATGGATGGAGACATTTTTGAACCCTATTTCTTGTGGATTTGGAACATGAGCACTTATTTTATTTTCACTTGGGCAACCACTGTATCAAGTTAAGCAATGGATGGGTCAGACTTCATGTGGAGCTATTGAAGCGAATGGGTTGACAGCTCTGCTCTTAATATACTGTACTAAATATTCCTGTATGGTATAACTGCATTCTTAACGTTACCATCTTCATTATAAGTGTATATTTATTGTATTTTTCTATGTCACAAACTAGTTTAGAAAAAGTGCCCTTTGTACTCTAAGTGCCCTTCTGATCCTCCGCTCCCCAGCTTTTACCATCTTCCAGCTCCTATGGTGGGTCGGGTCCCTCTCTTGGTGTGTGTGTGTGTGTGTGATCGATGGTCACAGGGGAGGAGGGGGCATTTCTCGGGCTTGGCGGCCGGCTCTGGATTGGCAGAGCTCACCTCTCTCCTTTTTGCTGCCATGCAATGCAAACCCTCTCACAACATTGCTGCCACTATCGAGTGAAACTTTTTTTTTATACCACCCCTCCCCAACAACATACACAGCAGGTGGTAACTGCTTCCACCTGCAGCCTACCGACACCCTGGCCAGGCGAGCTCTTTACAAGCAGATTAAAGCTTCAGTCCCTGAGGCTATGGCAAAGTAACTTCCTGCTGCGATCACATCTTCCACGGCACTGGCCGCCTGCAAACCTCCTTTTAATATGCATTCCTTGCATGACTGCAAACATAGTTTTAATTGGCATAACTTGCACAGTATTGTCAGGGATACTTTTTTCTCAGAATTTTCTTCTGCCCTTCCAAAAACTGGTGCTTTTATCTGACGGTTTTGAAGGATTTGAAGTAAGCTATAGACTAGTTCCTCTTCAGGAAAATGTGTCATTGTCCCCCCCACCCACCCAAATCAATTACTCTGACATTATAGTTTGGGTAATTTGTCACTGAGTATTTTTTTTATTCTTGTTCCTGATATGCGAGTTGGGGTGGAGTGGGGTGGGGGTGTAGAGAGGTACACTCTGGTCTCTGAGACAAAAATGAGGGACATGGCTTAAAAATACTGGACAGAATACGACAAACCAGAGCAAATATTACAAACTGACAGTATCAACTCAGGATTTTACTAGAATAAGATACTTAGTAAGGGGGGCAGTAAGTGCAGAGAAGGGATTTCATAGCAGTAGTAGTGTTCTCTGGAATAATTGAGCATGTTACTTTCTTTTAATGTTTGCCATTGTTCCAGATGCCCAGGTGTGATTAACTGCTCCTTAAGATCTTGCACTAGCAGTACAATGTTAGGGATCATACAATGGACTAAATATGAGTCTTTAGCACACCATTATTTATCCCCAGCTAATCTCCTGGCTTTCAGCAGGTGATGTTAAGTGCCCTAGTTTTGTAACAATATATTAAATTACATCTAGTCTTGCTGTAATTTATACAGGATTTACCATCAGAATTGGCAATATGACACAGAAAAGATAGCTCTTGGTGTATTAACATTCCATATTTTCCACAGCAGCTGACTACATTACCCTCATAAACATACAATTTGACACTAGGTAAGGACCACAGGGGCCATCCTAGTCTGCCCATTTTCTTCACAGACTTCATTATGCAGCCGTGGTGGATCTGACAAACCTTGTTTTTTTTTCCCTCCTGTGTTCCTGCCTGCTCTTGGTGCTATTACTTGTTCCTAGGCATCCTTCCTGCCTTTCTTACATTTATCTTTACAGCTTCAGTCCTGCCCAGCCTCCTCCCCACCAAGGGTGTAGAAAGGCATACTCGCTGTACACATTTGTATACAGTTTTGTTGAGTGCCTGTCACAAACCACATGCCTTTCTGCTAACATTTTCATTCTAATCTGTAGTATTTGGGTTAATGTAGGCCACTGAGGAGTGTCTCTGTTTAAACTTCTGTTGTTTAGAAAACAGATCCATGTATAACCTCTTTAGAGATTAGAGGAATCATCTGACAACAATCTGACTTGTTTGGAAAGGGGTGCCATTTGGAAAGGATGTGTACATTTTTTAACGGGGGGGGGTAACTGTTGGAGACTGTGTACAAAATGGAAATTTCTGGCTACACTCCTGCTCCCCACCCTTTGAATAGTTCTTCTCACACATCACTGTGCATATTAACCTTACACTCTGTTTATCTATGCCTTTAATATTTTGTGTTTCCTTCAGCTCTTCACAGCTTCAATTCTTTTTTTAACACTTTCTATCCATCTTCCCTTCCTGCCTACTTTAGTCATCCTGTATCTCTGGACTTTTCTTATCTGTGTTTCTGTCTGGTCACTCTCTTTACATGACCTGTTCATATCAGTTGCCACCCCCGCCCCCCTCTAGGTCTTCCTGTTTTTATTACCTTGTAACTTTTACATACGTTTATCGCTGGGGGGTTTATTGTCCTGTGTCCATTTCACCACTTTTTGGCTTCACACTTCCTGCCATTCTACCCTTCCTGTAATTCTCTTCAATTATTTTACACATTGCTTCAATGTGTATATAAATAATGCTTATGTTGCTTAGATTTGTTATTCTCCTGAAGAAGGGACCTGTGAGACCCCGAAAGCTTGTTGGTCCAATAAAATGTATCAAACCTTCCAGTGTCTCAAGATCTGCTTTTGAAAGGTTGGGGAGCTTGCGACCAGCACGTTGTAGAGGGCATCCTTCAAAACTTCATATGACTCCAGGACATCATGCACACGCTGACTTGGTGCAATTAGTGTAACCATACATCACATCCCTTAGAAGAAACACAGTTACTACAGGGTGTAACCCTTTCTTCAGTTGCAGCTGCCAGAGCTGTTCCTCAGTTAAAGGTTTGCAGAGCAGCAACCTGGGCTTCTGCTCACTATTCCATCTCACTACTGCCTGGATGTGCAGACAAGGAGAAGTGCTAGGTCTTCCACTTTTGTACTTCAGAACCTTTTCCCCCAAATAGAATCCTAAAGCCCACCTTCCAGGCACCGCAAGGAACATGCAATTAGTGTGGCACAATGCATCGTATTCCTGGTGTTAGAAGAAAATATTACGTGCCTCTGCATCTATGTTTCTTCTAAGGGGTATGAAACATACTTACACTATTGTAACTCTTCCCTACCTCTCCTTCTAGGATTAGACATAATGGAGGACAGGGGTGGATGGGGGGATGATTCCGGAGTGATGCAAGAAAGAAAGTTTTAGTATACAGATAGTGGTTAAACTGTGGAGCAGACTACTGGCAGAGGTGGTGGGCACAAAAACCATTAACATTACTTGCTTTTTTCCAAGCTCTGTAACCTTATATATTGTTCCAAATGATGCTTGTCTTATTGCCTTACTTTGGAATCTCAGAGGTCATACCTGAAAACATGCATTTTAATTGTCTACTGTGCTTAGTTGGACAATAAAACCTAAATAAATAAATGGTCTCTACCTCAGTCCAGTGGCTTCTTAAGCTGAAGATCTACCGTTGAAAGACTGTGGGGGGGAGGCACAAAACCAGCACAATGCAACCAGCATCATTGGGAAAAAAGGAGGGATGAAATAGGCATAGATTACATGCAACTAGCACGACTATACATTACATCCCTTAGAAGGAATACAGTTACAGAAGTGAGTAACTTTTTCTTCCTGGTTAATGAAGTGGGCAGAGAGAGAGAGACACACTCTCAAGTAAAACTGATTGCATGATTTCAAGCAGCTTTTCAGGGCTAAATAAGACTGTATGCCTAACGTTTTATTATCTGATAATTTAAGGGTAGTATGAATCAGTATGCTGTGCAACATACATTAATTGGTAAGTATTTCATACCCACTCTACTATTTGTCTAGTGCACTTACCTGGTCAACAAAAACTAAATAAAACTTCAAGTACTAATTTGAGATTCTCTTGTTAAGCAGAAATCTTTCTCGCTTACCTTAAAGGCTGGTATTGTCTTCTTATCCACTATCCACACTGGTAGGCTGTTTCGTAGGTTCACCATCCTCTGGGGAAGTGTCTCCTAGCAGTACCCCTGAATGCAGCACCTCTGAGCTTCAGGGCATGTCCCTCTACTCTACTGGATGACTTCATATCAGACATTTCTGTCTGTCTGATCCTGTTGACATCCTTGTGTGTGGAACATTAAAATCATGTCCTCTCTTAGCCTTTTTTTTTCTTCCAAGGGAACCACGTTAAAGACCAGCATCGCTGTATAGCTTTTGTCCCTCATACCCTGATCATTTTGGTGGTGCTGCGTTACATCCTCTTGACTGTCTCAGTGTGCTTTCCTGTCGAGGGGTCCAGAACTGCATGCAGTACTCCAGGCGGGCCTGCCCAGGGCCTTATAAAATGGCAGGATTACTCCCCTGCTCTGCTGGTCACCTCCCTTTTAATGCAGCCCAGCATTCTGCTGGCTCTTGTGACAGCAGGCATGCACTACTTGCCGTGCTTTAGTCCCATGTTTATTATGACCCCCCCAGGTCCCTTTTCTGTTCACATGCAGCAAGTGGAGCCTCACGCAGTGTGTAGCTGCTACCTCGGTTTTTCCTCCCTGAGTGTAGCACCTTGCATTTGGTTAAACTGAATCTGAGACTTCAGAAGTCTGACCATTTACCTAGCTTGTTCAGGTCCTCCTGATGTTTTTCCCCATCCTCAAGGGAGTCCACCAACTAGGCTAGCTTAGTGCCAACTGCAGACTTGAGCAGTCCACTGGAGACACCAACTTCCAGATTGTTAATGAAAATGTTGAAGAGCAGTGGCTTCAGCACTGATCCTAGAGGGGCAGTGCTAATTAACTCTTCTCATTTGGAGCAGAGCAACTAACACCATCTGGCCAAAAGAGCTACTTTGCAGAATTAAAATAAGCATACTCCCAGTAAATCTCATACCAAAAAACTAGATTTCTACGTTAATTCATTTTAAAGTTATGAGCCATTTTGTAACTCTGATTTCACTAAATGTTCAAAACAGCCTGTATTAGTGAAGAGCTGCTGCTGATGTCATCTCAGGACCTCACAGTCTAGTATACCCTGTCAGCAAGCTTATAGGACCTGTTTCTCCAAAGATTTAAAGATCATGTGCAATGGTTTTCACAAGTAAAACAGGTAGCACCAGTCAGTAAACATTGCTTTAAAAACGATGTGTGTTTCAGGTTTTGTAACAAAGCTGACAACATTTTGTTTTAATGCCTTTTTGTTGTCCTTTTTCCAGGGTTGCTGGATGCTGGGTCATTCATAGCACACTGTTGTGAGGTTTGCACACTGAATAAGTTACTGATGTGGTGAAAGGCTGAGATCATTCACTCCTATCATTCAATTGAAGCAATTTCTAAGAAAAGCACTTTAAATAATGATTCCAGCTTCTTGTCAATGGGGGTGGGAGAGGTAATGCTATTTTGAAAACTTACTAGGAGTTTTTAATTTAGGCAGCACAGTGTGTTGTCCCTGTAAGGCTGTTTTGACGTACATTCAGGCTCATCTATGTGCTACTCTAAATTAAAAAGATAATTTTACCAGAGCCAACACTTCCACCCCTAGTAGGAATTAACACATATAAGACCCCTATTAAAACATATTGTAAGGCAGACACTGACAAACAGCAGTGAAGTTACCAACATTGCAATACTAGCGTTACAGTAACCCCTCACTATAAAAAACTAAAAGGGAGCCATAATCTCTATTTGTTATAGTTCCCTATTCGTTACAATGAGGGATGCTACTATGCACTACTGTCTGTAGGTGCATATGTCACCCGCACACATCAAACACTTCCCATATGCCTTATACACTGCACTGTCAGCCAAATAAAGCTAAAATCAGAAAATACCCACATCTTAACTGCTAGCTGAGACTCCAAATTAAAGACAGCACCTGTAACAGGAACGGCGTCTCAGAGCTTCCAGGCCCTTTACAAACATGTACCCCCCCCCCAATTCACAGACTCATTGTTCCAGATATCTGTTCACAGACTAGTACATTGGGCAGTAGTAAAAGGAAAAAAGAAACAGATTGACAAAAAGAAAAATCAGACAACAAGACACCTCTCTTCAAATTCCAGATCTATTTTGATGCTCTTCCTGCTTCCATAATCACCCCCACCCAACTCCCAGATCGCAGCTCCAGCTTCACCACATCTGACTTCCTCAGTATGATTCAGAACCTACTGTGCATAAAATAAATTCAGTACTGGACAGCATTAATTTACTAAGTAAAGATGAGAGTCGGGTGGGGAGTGGAGGGGGAGCGTGTTTGTAAAGTGCATGGAATCTCTGAGCTGCCATTCATGTTACAGGTGCTATCTTTAACGCTGAGTCTCAGCTAGCAGTTAAGATGTGGATATTTTTTTACTTTAGTTTTTAACTTTGTTTTCCTGACAGTACAGTGTATAAGGCATATGGATAGTGTTTGATGTGTGCGGGTGACGTGCTCCGGCCATTTGCCAGCGCGGATAGGAATTCTGAAGAATAGAAATACTGAAACATCAGGAGCCACATGAGGCATTTGTTACAGCTGAGTTTTTGCTATAGCAGGCTTCGCTGTAGCTAGGGGCTACTGTACAGCTTCTGAACAGGCACAGTAGAGTAGCACTCCAAATGGCTTCAGCAGCCTGGAGGCATGCTGACTTAGCATCCAGCAACCCTTGAGAACTGGACCACACCAAAAGGCAGTATAAAATACAGTTTTGTCAACCTTGTTACAAAACCTGAAACACATATAGTTTTTATAGCAATCTTTTTTGAATGATGCTGCTTGTTTTAGACAATTATTGCACGTGATCTTCCGTTCAGTTCAATTTATTGATTGACAAGACAGAATTATCATTACAAAATATTGCATAATACATTTTAGCATACATAAATATATATATGAAATTCTACATTGTTAAAATCCATAGAGGTACAATTACCAATAAATATACAGGGAAATTGAGTAGTACAATTAAATTAGTATTTCTACCAGTAAACTCATTCCGATGTTTATAATTAAACTATTGCACATGTCTCTACATAGTAACAAATGAGTGCCACCCTTATAGTAACCTATTCCTTATTGATAATATGTAGTTTCTTATAGAAACAGAGAAACTTGCCGGCAGAAAAGGACCCAGTGGCCCATCCAGTCTGCCTCTGTCCTTTTATCTTGTCCCCTCCCCTACATGCCATTTTTTTGCCTTTATTTATCCCCATGTAGTCATCCCAAGCCCTCTTGAATTTGCCCACTGAGTCTACCCCCACCACCCATTCTAGCAGCCTATTCCAAGGACCCACCACTCTCTCAGTGAAGAACTTCCCCCTCACATTTTCTCTAATCTGCCCCCTCCAGCTTGAATGTGTGCCCCCTCGTTGATTTGTTTTCACTCATCCATGAATATGCTGCCCTCCCTTACCTTGTTTATTCCCTTCAGATATTTGAAGGTTTCTACCATATTCCTCCTTTCCTCTTCAGTTCCAGTGTGTACAAGTTTAGTTCCTTTAACCTCTCCTCATATGTCCTCCTATGCAGCCCTTGAACCATCTTGATTGCCCTTCTCTGACCCCTCTCCAACCTGTCTCTGTCACCCTGCAAGTGTGGCCTTCAGAACTGGACCCTGTATTCCAGATGTGGTCGGACCATAGTTTTGTGTAATAGGATGATCACCTCCTCCTCTTACTTGTAAAGCCCTTCTCTATACATGTCAACATTCTGTTTGCCTTCCCCATTGCCTTATTGTATTGGTTCCCCACCTTCAGGATATCCGATAATGATCCCCAGGTCCCTTTCCTGCTGTGTTACCTGTAGTTCCTCTCCCCAGCCAGTATTTTGCCCTTGGGTTCTACCTCTATGTGCATAATTTTGCATTTTTTTGCATTGAATTGCAATTGCCACTTCCCTGACCACTCCTCCAGCCTGACTAGATCCTCCCTCATATTTTCCACCCCTTCCATTGTGTCCACCCTGTTACAGATCTTCGTGTTGTCTGCAAACAGACACACCTTCCCAATCAGGCCTTCTGAGATGTCCCCAATGTATATGTTGAATAGTATGGGTCCCAATGCGAACCCCTGAGGTACCCCACTCGTGACTCTTCCCTCTATGAAGGGCATCCTGTTTGCCATCACTCTCTGCATTCTACCCTCCAGTCAATTTTTCACCCAGTTTACTAGTTTGCACCCCACCCTAAGCTACCCAGCTTGCTTATCAGTCTCCTGTGAGGTATGATGTCGGAGGCCTTTCTGAAGTCCAGATACACCACTTACACCACCCCTGCCTGATCGTATATCTCCGTTACTCCATCAAAGAATTCAATCAGGTTGGTCTGACATGACCTACCTCTTGAGAACCCATGCTGTTTTTCGTTTATGAGTCCCTCCTCCCCCAGATATTGTGCTAGCCTTTTCTTTAGAAGATCCTCCATCAGCTTACCCACCACTGAGGTATGGCTGACTGGACGATAGTTTCCCAGTTCTTTCTTTCCTCCACCTTTGTGCAACAGGACCACATTAGTCCCTTTCCAATCTCCCGGGACCCTTCCTCTGTCTAGAGACAGATTAAATAACTTTGTGAGAGGTGCCACTATTTCCTCCCTCAACTCCTTAAGCACCCTGGGGTGGATCTCGTCGGGACCCATTACCTTTTCTGCATGCAGTTTTCCTAACTCCTCCAACACCCTTCCCTCTGAAAAGGGGCTTGTGTCTATCTTACTACCCACCTTTCCCTTGTTGCTTAGTTCTGGTCCCTTTCCTACTTCGTCCGTCGTGAAAACTGAGGTAAAGTATTTGTTCAGCAGATTTGCTTTCTCCTCATCTCCTGTATCGGAGCTCCCCTCCTCATAGCCTCATAATCCCCTGCTTGCTCTTCCTACGTTCACTTACACGCCAGAAACATTTCTTATCTCCCCTTTTGGCCTCCCTCGTTATTTTCTCCTCCATATTCGCTTTAGCTCTCTTGGCTATTTTCCCACTTTCTTTAACTTTTCCTTATAAACTTCCCTATCCTTCACCCCCTGTGAAGCTTTGAAGGTCCTGAATGCATCCTTTTTTTCCCCAGCTACTGTCTTCACCTCATAGATACATAGAATTTGACAGCAGATAAGGATCACTTGGCCCACCCAGTCTGCCCATTTCCCTGCCTGATGGATAAGCTGCAGATTCTAGTTAATCAACAGCTTACTTCCTCCTGCTCCCCACTAGAATTGCCTTATGCCTGTCCCATGCATTCTTGAATTCTCCCACTGTTCCTGACTCCACAACCTCCTCAGGAAGGCTGTTCCATGCATCCACAACTATCTCTGTGAAAAAATACTTTCTAACATTACCTCTGAGCCATCCCCTCTATCTTCAAATTGTGCCCCCTTGTTCTTGCACATCTCTTCTTCTGAAATATACTACCCTCTTGTACCTTGTTAATTCCCTTGAGATACATGAAAGTTTCTATCATGTCCCCCCTCTCCTTCCTTTCCTCAAGGGTATACATATTAAGCTGCTTTAGTCTCTCTTCGTATGTCTTCTGGTGCAGACCTTGCACCATTTTGGTTGCCCTCCTCTGAACAGCCTCCACTCTGTCTATGTCTTTGAGGAGATGGGGTCTCCAGAATTACACACAGTACTCCAGATGGGGTCTCACTAACTGTCTGTAGAGAGGGATAACAACTTCCTGTTTTCTACTGTTGATGCCTCTCCCTATGCATCCCAGTATCCCCCCAGCCCTCCTTACTGCCTTTTCACATTGCTTGCCCACCTTTAGGTCATCTGATATAATTACTCCTAGGTCTCTTTCGATTTTTGTTGTTGTTATTAACTCACCCGCCATTGTGTACTCTTCCCCTAGGTTTTTGTTTCCCAGATGGATTACCCTTGCACTTCTTTGCATTGAATCTGAGCTGCCACATATTTGACCATTCCTCCAGCCTTGCCAAGTCCCTTTTCATTCTTTCCACCCCACCTTGTGTATCAACCCTGTTGCAGATCTTTGTGTCATCTGCAAAGAGACATACCTTTCCTTCCAGGTGCTCTCCAATGTCACTTATAAAGATATTAAAGAGGACCAGTCCCAGTACCGAACCCTGCGGTACCCCACTAGTTACCCTCCTTTCTTCACTGTGGACTCCGTTTACTATTACCCTTTGCATCCTGTTGTCCAGACAGTTTTTTATCCAGGCTACCACCTTGGGACCCACTCCAAGGCTGGCTAACTTGTATATTAATCTTTTGTGTGAGACTGTGTCGAATGCCTTGCTAAAATCTAGGTAGGCCATATCCACAGCCCCTCCCTGGTCTACTACTTTGGTCACCCAGTCAAAGAAATCTATTAGGTTCGTCTGACATGATCTTCCTGCTGTGAAACCATGCTGCCTTGGGTCCTGTGCCCCACTGGCCTCTAGGTACTCAACAGTTCTTTCCTTCACAGTGATTCCATCATTTTCCTACCACTGAAGTCAAACTAACTGGTCTGTAGTTTTCTGCCTCTGCCCTGCTTCCACTTTTGTGAAGGGGAATCACATTGCCCTCCTCCAGTCCTCAGGTACTACTCCATCCTCCCATGATTTGTTAAAGAGAGTAGTCAGTGGTGTTACTAGTTCTACCCTTAGTTCTTTTAGTATTCTTGGGTGAATCCCATCAGGCCCCATTGATTTGTCCACCCTCAGTTTCAAGAGTTCTTTCAAAACTCTTTCTTTTGTGAATGGACTGGCATCGGCCCCCCTATTCAGAGTTTCTCCCTTGTTTGGTTTAGGTACCTCCCCCTCCTCATCCGTTGTGAATACTGAGCAGAAATATTCATTCAGTATCCCTGCTTTTTCACTATCACCCTCTGCCCACATTCTCTCCCCTTTATTAAGTCTCTGTATCCCTCCCTTGGTCTTTCTTCACTCCCTAATGTACCTATAAAAGGTTTTATCCCCCTTCTTAACAGAGTTGGCCATCTTTTCCTCAGTTTGTGCCTTTGCTATTCTGACTGCCTTCCCTGCCTCCTTCTGCTTCAACTGATAAAGTTCTCTGTCCTGCTCCTTCTGTGTTTCCTTATATTTCCTGAATGCTATCCTTTTCTCCTTAACCGTCCCTGCCACCTCTTTTGAGAACCATAGTGTTTTTTTCCTTCATTTTGTTTTATTGATTTGCTTCACACAAAGGCTTGTTGCCTCTGCGATGGCTGTTTTGATTCCCCATTGTTCCTCCACCCCTCCTTCTTGCCCATTTGCTAGTGCTTTTCTGAGGCACTCTCTCATTTTCCCAGAGTCAGCCTTCCTGAAGTCCAGTACTCTTGTTTTTGTATGGCTTGACTCTATGGCTGTGTTTATTGTGAACCACACTGTTTGGTGGTCACTTGTTCCCAGATGGCTACCCACTTCTAAATATGAGATCCTTTCTCCTTCCCCGTTTGAGAGTACCAGGTCCAAGATTGCTTCCTCCAGAGTGGGCTCCAACACTAGCTGTCTGAGGCATGCCCCCTGTAGGGCATCAAGAATTACCCAGCTCTTGGATGTGCCTGCAGCAAAGGTACTCCAGTTAACATTTGGCATATTCAGGTCCCCCATCAACAATATCTCCCCTTTTTCTGCCATTTTAAGGATGCCTTCTATCATTTCCTTGTCCATTTCCTCCTCTTGAGATGTGGGTCTGTACACAACCCCCATGCGGATTGTGGTGCCATTTCCTGTCTCCAGGGTGACCCATAGTGACTCTTCAACTTCCTGTTTACTCTTTAGTTCGGTTGCTTTAATCCCTTCCCTTATATAGAGAGCTACTCTTCCTCCTCTTTTACCCACCCTGTACCTCCTGTAGACTGTGTATCCTGGTATGCTGACATCCCAGTCATGGTTCTCTGTGTACCATGTTTCTGTGACTGCCACAATATCCAGGCATCCCTCTTCCATCAAGGCCACTAGTTCAGGGAGCTTGTTGCACAGACTGCGGGCATTAGTACTCATCACCTTCCATTTATTTTTTATGGCCTTAAACCTTTTAGCCCCATCCCTGTCCTTAACGCCTTTTTCTGCATGTATCCCTGTCCTGCTCCCTACTGACTTCTCTACCTTGGTGTTTACCTCTCTAACTACTGAGTTTTGTGGGGCGAGGCTGGGATTTCCCTTCTCCTTTTCAGTGCCTCCCCCTTGGCTAGTTTAAATACTTGCCAATGAAGCATTTAAACCTGTCACCTAGGATCCTGGTTCCACCCCTGGACAGATGCAGACCATCATGCCAGTATAAGCCTGCATCCCTCCAGGTGGCTCCCCAGTCCCCAATGAAGCCAAAACCCTGAGCTCCACACTAGTTTTTCAACCATTCATTGAATCCCATGGTGCGGAATACCCTAGCATCATCCTTGCCATAGACAGGCAGCACCTCCGAGAAGGTTACCGTACATGCTACTTGTCAAAGGCCCCTCCCCAACTCCACAAACTCCTCTTGCACTGCTCTGATCCCATTCACAGCCAGGTCATTTGTCCCTAGGTGGACAGTGACATCCAGCTCCCTCCCTCCTGCAGCTGCTCCCACAATCCTGAGGATTCGCTTCCTGTCCCTCCGAGCCATGGCCAGGCAGGCACCTTACCTCCCTATCCCCTTCCTCCCCCACTTCTACCTCCCAATGATTGAGTTCCCCACTAGGAGTTGTTTCCTTCCCCTGTGGGGTCTCGTGCCACCCTCCTGTGGGTCTCCTTTGTGGAGATTCCCAGCATCCTCCTTGGTCTCCACTGCAGGTGCCTCCATAGAGGAACCACTCTTTGCCAGAACAGCATATGAATTGTGGAGAAGTACAGCTGGAGGAATGCACCTCTGTTCCACCACCCTCTCCCTTCCTGATCCCACCTTGGTCCAACCGCTCCTCTTTCTTGGCAACCTCTGAGGTAACGGTGGTGGCCTGGTGGTTCCTGGGTGGGGGAAGAGGTTTCACGAATCCTAGCCAGGTCAGCCTGGAGGCGGGCAACCTCCTCCCTCAGACCAGAGAGGTGCCTGCAAACAGGGCAGCATCGCAGCCTCCAGAATGTCTCCCAGAACACTGCTGCCCCACAACCATTGCACTGCACCACTCCCATCTTGACTTATTTTGTGTCCCCTCTCCTGTTGCTTTGTATGCTTACTGTCTCCTCCCTCTATGTATTTTTACACTTACTTTCCTACTGCCTATGTGCCCTTATAACTCTCACCCTTCAGTTCTGGAACAGGAACTTCCTGTAGTCTTCAGTAGTCTCCTTTTTCCGTGCTTGGATTCAGACCTCCAGCAGCCAGGGGGATAAAGAGTTTTTTTTTTTTTTAGGTTCCTTCAAGGTTGCTGAAACTAATGTGCCTCAGAGATACTTCCCTTCCTACTGCCAAACAGGAAGTTCCTGTTGTCAGTCAGATTCACTGCTATAAAACTAGAACTAGCTTTGGATGGGAAGGAGGGCAATTAGCAAAAAATCTGTAGTTCTAGACTGCTGTCTTGCTCTGAAACCAAAGTTTCTTCTGTCAGAAAAAGCAGGAAGCTGTAACTGGAGACAGCTGCTTTTGTACTGCTAAGCTGCTAAGCCACGCCCCCAATTAGATTCACCCTCTGCTCTGACTATGTAAATTAGGCTGATACAGCTCCCTTCCTCAGAGAAACACTCAGTGACTTTCTTCTGTTTTTTTTTTTTAATTAAATGAGAACCCCTTCTTCAAATAGAGTATCTGTTTGCTTAATCCAAACAGGTACTAACTCCTGTTGCAGTAGAAGTGATTTATCAGTACAAAATCTGTAGTTCTAGACTGCTGTCTTGCTCTGAAACCAAAGTTTCTTCTTTCAGAAATTATGCAAACCTTAGTGGTTTCCTTCCCCTTTGCATTTGCTCACCCTCTTGATGAATTGCTCTGTTGCCATCAGAATTTCCCTCTTTATTGCTCCCCAAAGTTCCTCTGCTCCCTCTAGGTTCTCTTTCCCTGCTAGTTCCTTTGTGAGAATTTCTTTCATTTTTCTAAAATCCGCTTTCCTGAAGTTCAAAACCATAGTGGTGGACCTGTTCTTATCCGACCCAGTCCGAAGCCTAAGTCTGACCATCCTTTGGTCACAATCTCCCAGATTGTCTCTGACCTCCACCTCCTCAACACTTTCCCCATTGGTCATTATCAAGTCAAGTATGGCCTCCTCCCTAGTTGGTTCCCTGACCAGCTGATGAATAAATGCCTTCTGTACTGACTCCAATAGCTACCTGCTCCTTTCAGAAGTTGCTGTTGGGATTTCCCAGTTCACACCGGGAAGATTTAGATTCCTTACCACTAGAATTTCTACTTTGCCAGCCATCCTTTGTATTTCCCTAGTTGGTCCCTATCAATCTCTTCTCCTTGGTGTAGTGGTCTGTATGCCACCCCTATGCTTACCTCTCTATCCACTTAGTTATTGTGACCCACAGGATCTCAGCTGAGCCTTGTCCTCCCCCACTCACTGTTGCTCTTATTCCATCCCTTAAGTATAGGGCAACCCCACCCCACTATTTCTCTCTCCCTGTCCCTCCTATATAGACTATACCCTGGTATTTCTACTTCCCAGCTGTGATTATCAATCCACCATGTCTCAGTTAACGCTATCAGGTCTAGGTCTTCCGCCCCCACCACTGCCTCCAGGTCCCCCATCTTATTCCCCAGACTCCTAGTGTTTGCCAGCAGACACTTCCATCTATCCCCTTCTCCTCCATTCCACTTCCTTCTGTCATTATTTGTGGGGGAGTGCAAGTTAGGCAAGTCCCACTATCTACTTTCTCCAGTCTGCCCCTAGCTTTGTACTCCCCCTCCTTAGTTTAAATCAGGGTTTCTCAAATGGTGAGGCCAGCCTTCCTGGGGAGGCCTCAACCTGTTCCAGGGGAGGCTCAAGCAACCCTGAAAAAGTACTGTATTTAAATTTTGAGTTTTATATATTTTGTGTGAAGGAATGAGGCAAACTGAAAGAGGATAATAATAGGTGAATTTATTTACAAATCTGCAACAAGGAAAGGCAGAATGAGATAACAGTAATTTCAAGTGTACCAGGGAAAGGGTAGGGAGTGAGTACAGTTAAAAAGGTAATTCGGGAAGATGGTTACAAGCGGGGTGGTTTTAATAAGCTGAATAAAATGAAATGAAAGAGAGTCAGCTACTCAAAGGAGTTTCTATTTATTCCTGATGTACTCTGCAAAGTATGCTCTTTTTGTATGGGGGGGGGCTCAAGATTATTTCAGTATTTGGGGGAGGCTCAAGATCTTTTCCGTGGATTGGGGGAGGCTCACTGTGACAAAGTCTGAGAACTAATGGTTTAAATAATTCCTTAATGTTTCATCTATATATATATATAGCCCTGCAGCTTCCCCCTTAACAGTCTAGCTCCCTCGTCATTTAAATGTAGTCTGTCCCTTGCATACAGGTGTACATTTACCCATGTGTTCCCCCATTCCCCTATACATGCATGTCCCTCCCTTCTACATACTGCCTTAGCCCATGATTAAAATCTCTGATTCTTAGCTGCCTGGCCATACTTGCACAGTATACCAGCTGGACTTCTGAAAAAGCTAGGGAACTGACTATCTCCTTACACCCCCTGGCTAACTCTATGAATCTCCTTTGTACCTCTACCACCTCCTCCCCTGCTAGGTCATGTGTTCCGAGGTGAAGGACTAGGTGTAGTTTCCCTCCAGTTAACCTGATGTTTTCCTTGATTCTAGGTAATGCCTTACTTGCCTCCATCCCTGCGTCACAGAAAACTGATCTCCCTTTATATGCTACTCGCTTCCTCAATCAGTGTATCCCCTTTATGATTGAGTCCCCGTATACCATTACAGAGTTTGCATTTTCTATCCCTAGGTATACCTCTGTACCTCTGGTCAGCTTACTTTCTCTTGGTTTCCTTGCATTGCTAGGCTGGTCCCTCTGGCTTCCCACCTCTGCAATCGCCTTCTCTTTCTCCCCCTGTCCTCCACTTTGCTGTCCTGCCTGGACTTCTGTTCCCCTTTCTTCCCCCCTGCGTTTTCCTTCCTTCCCCTGTCCCCTAGGCTGTTTACCTTCCCCAGCCTCCCTCCTTCCACTGCAGCATCCTCCTCTACCCTATTTCCTTTGCCCTTTCTGCCCTTACTAGCTTCCTCTCTTTTTTTCATCCTTCTCTCCTACTGTGCCACCCTTGTTTCCCTTCTCCTGTACTCTTGCCTTGGGCCTTTCCTTTACTTTAGGATCATTTTGATTCCTGTGTTTCAGCTCCCTGCTTTCCTCTATCCCTGTACCCGCGCTGGCCTCCTGTTCCTGTGATCCTGATAAAGGCCAGTACCTGTTTGATCCCAGATAAGGTCCAGTACTAGTTGGCTCCCTATATTTTCCTTGTTTCAGCTTCCTGCTTACACCTGCTCCTGTCCCCCCTTCCACCTCCTGTTCCCACCGACGGGATAAGGGCTGGTTTCTGGTTTATCCCCCTTTATATCTTGCTTCATTGTTGCCTGTCCCTGTGTACCCCTGCATTTCACTCCCTCCCCTTCCCCCATTCTGGCTCTGATCTCTCCTTTCCATATCCATTCTTCCACCCATCCCTCCTGTCTTCCTGCCTCCTTTCCCCATCCTCCCGGCTGTCTCCTCCCCTTCTCTCCATTTCCCTTTTTAACCATGCCAGCTCAGCTTCCAGCTCCCCCAATTTCTGACACACTGTGCACTCTCCCGATCTCCATAGAGCACTCATAAATGCGGCCACACCGCATTTGCTGCAACCAACTATTCTATCTCCTCCATGCCTTCTGTTTACCTCCCTTCTCCGGTTTATCTCTTCTCTCTCCTGCCACTGGTCCTCTCCTTGATAGTCACATCTTCCCTGATGTTCCCATCTTCCTGCATCCACCCCCTACCACTATCCTCCCTCCTGTGCCATACTGGTTCTTCGCTCCTGCACCACATTATGTGCTGAAAATAATGCAAGATAATGTTAGGACCACTGAAAAGAATGCTGCTTTGTATAGCACTTTCAATACTGTTAGGTCCCTTCTCCATTATTCAAATGATGTCTCCCTCTGTCTATGTCATAATTTATCTATGCAATCCAACACTACTGTTTTGGCATTTGTGCTATCCTAGTGTCCCCAATATCTGTGCAATACAATCACTGCTGTTAGGGCAGTTGTACTATCCTAACCTGTTCAGATCCTATCCAGTACTGTACTGAACTTCTGCTACTGCATACAATCACTGTTGTTAGGAGATTTGAACTATCCCAGCCTGTTAAGTCTTATGCAGTACTAAATTGACTTCCACTACTGTAATAAAAAAAAAAACTCTGCGCAATTTGAGATTCAAAAGTACTTCCACTACTGCAGTAAATTAAATTTGTGCAAGTAGACTCTAAATAAAAAAAAAGTTAAAGTTGTGCAAATAGAGACTTTAAAGTACGTTCACTCTTCAGTTCCAAGGAGTTATAGTCCCTTAGTTCCTCAGCTCCTAGTAGCCTTGATAAATCCTGAAGGTCCTTAATTGGTTGCTTCCCTTGTGCTCCCCTTCCTACTTATACTGACCAGTCCTTGTTTTGAGGCTCAGGGATTTCAAAATGTGGGGTGGGGAGGGGTAGCAGGTAGGAAAACTTTCCTGCTGGAGCTGCTGCAGAGGAGCCATTGGCTTGTTAAGCTGCTCCTACGTTTCTGCCCCTCGGCTTGTTGTGCCCAAAGCTGTCCATCTGAGTGTGCCACTGTTGCCCCTCTGCTCCGGATGGGAGCCTCTGCTAGTGCTGGGAGAGGGAGTCCCAAGCTAAGGGACCGAGTCAACCCCTCCCAGTGAGGATCCTCCTTTCCATGGGGGGAAAAGTGAATTTCTCCCTTCTCCACACCTGGCTTTTTAAATCAGGTGCCACCAGCCCCAACTGAGCAGTTCAGGGCCTCCTCCAATCGTCCTGATTGGATCGGCTGTTCCCCTCTCTTGTGGCTGATTGGTGCCGCCTTAAATTTTCCTGTTGAAGCTGCCACAGAGAAATCATTGGCTTGTTGAGCCACTCCTACATTTCTGTCCCTCGGCTTGTTGTGCCCAAAGCTGTCCATCTGAGTGTGCCACTGTTGTCCCTCTGCTGTGAATGGGAGTCTCCGCTAGTGCTGGGAGAGGGAGTTCCAAGCTAAGGGACCAAGTCAGTCCCTCCCAGTGACAGTCCTCCTTTCCATGGGGGAATCTGTCTTTTTACAGAACAGTGCAACACTTTCTAATATCTCAGTATTTTAGGATTTCAATAATGCATTCACTTGATATTTAAGTTCCATATCTAAACACTACCCAAGTACAGATTTCTTTCTTAAATATAAAGAGGACATAAAATCAATATATGTAATAGGTTGTCTTCCCCAAGCTGGCACTTGCAAATTTGTGTAATATTTTTTTATCATAGAACCCTCTCAAATGATCTTTAAAACTTTGGAGAAACAGGTCATATAAGCTTGCTGACAGAATACTAGACTGTGAGGTCCTGAGATGACATGATCGGCAACTCTTCACTGACACAAGATGTTCTGAACAGGTAGTGCAATCAGGGTTACAAAATAACTCATAACCTAAAAATTAAATAACGTAGAAATCTAGTTTTTGGTATGAGATTTACTGGAGGTATGCTTATTCGGATTCTGCTGTTTTGCACTTTTCACGTCAGAGGCTCTTTAACCACAAACCTCTGCTTTCTTATTGTAAATAATTTGTTTTTATAGCAAATCCAGGCAGTACTTTGATACAATCTAGAGTACTTGGGAAGTTAATCACTTTTAATTTGGCAGGATAATGGACCAGTCCATATGTTTCCAAGCTTTTCTGCCTGGAATCAGTTCTCTCACAATCATTTATTTATTTTCTTTTTAGTTTTACTATTTCTGTATGCTCCCTCCTGGCCTTGGCAGAGCCACTCCATCAGGCCACCCAGATGAGATCCCTGCTGCTTACCATGCTCACTGTGCATTATCAGGATCCATGCATGCCCAGTCTTCCTTGGGTCCTCGCCATCCTCATGTTGTGGCTGTCTCAAGCTGAGTGGGGCTGCCTGCTACCACAAGCATGGAGCAGTGGGATCCTCAATACAGGAATGACATTCGCGGGAACAGAGGCAATGAAATACAGGGACATGTGGCATGGAAGACTCCCAGAAACCATGATTCAGATTGGCAGATGGCACATTTGGCTTGTTCTGGCAGCCTCCCACAGGTCACGTGCATGCAGCCATGTCCTGGAAAGGCGTCCGACTGTACATGGTCACCCATACTGTCAAAGACGCATCACCAAGCCAACAACAGGAGCCACTATTGCAGTGGCATGGTAGAACTCACCCTTCTGGGAGGAAAGTATCTTAAATGCTCTGAACACCTCCCTGTCAGTCACAGTTCCTAACGTCTTGGGTTTGAGGTGTGGACCTGGATTTTTTTAGAATATTTTATTTTACAATATTTTGGTAGGGAAAGGCACACTGAGCCAAAGCTCATTTCCAGGTGCGACCCAGGAGCACAGAGTATGCAGGGTGCGTTCTGGGATTCAAACACAGGGTGCTGGGTTTCCATGTTCATAGAATGCCAGTGTGATCCCAACTGTTAGATATCATAGAGGTGGCAGCCAGTCATTGATGTCTTTGATTTCTTACCCTGCTTCAAGAATGATTACTTTATTAACAGTATGTCTCTGCTTTGTCTTTTTCAGCAGCAGAGTTGTTCTGCAGCATTCAGAGGGTTCTACAACATTCGAAGAGGGTTGCAGTCATGCAATGGACACTTTAACAACAAGAAACAGATCTCCTGCTCCACATTATTATTGCCTCCCTTATGAGGCTAACCTTCAGTCTGTGACCTTTCCTTCTGAAGGATTTTTGGATTTCCTGTTATTGCGCAGGAGGATTCTGCTGGTTTGCTGCATGAAGGACTACAGAGAGATCAAATGCCTTCATTTTTCAGGGTTGTATGTTATGGTCATGAAAGTGGACATGTCATCAGTTTCAGACATCCTGCTTCGGTAGTAACCAGTAGCTCCGACGAGAGTTGCGGTTCTGTTTTGGCCACCTGAATCACCACAATGTATGTCTGATATATTTACTATATTGTGGGATTTATGGACACATGCCAGTTCATACCAGAGAATACATTCTCTGCTGGCCAGCTGAAATGGTGCTTTGTTCTAGATTTTATTACAACAAGCAGAGGGTACAACTTCTCACTTCTCTGAAACCATAAGTATGTTGACTGTGAAGTAGGATTCATAGAGAAGAAATGCCATCCAATTCTGCCTCTCACATGCTCACTACTGCAACAGGATGAGTATGTTGGGCATTGTATATCAGGTTCCTTACTTTTTATCTTTGTAACTGTAGAGCCTTAATGCCGATCCTCCCTCCCCCAACAAAATATCAAATCACATAACTTATAGAAAAACATGAAAATCCCTAGCTGATTTGGGAAGAAATTGATTAAATATTTTCAGGTTATTCCTAGATTGCATTGGATAGCTGTCTGCAGGCGACCTAGGCATGTTTCTCAAAGACATCACTGCAGGTACAGCAGTTGATGGTAAAATGCTCTTTTGATGTTGAACAGAAAATGCACTGTCTGGCTTCAAAGGTGTCACATAGTCTTAGCGTAAAATATTGATGTTACAAGCTGTTTGTTATAATATCACTAATCATCAGTGTTTGGAAAATTTTTAGCATCAGCTTGTGTGGCGTGCATGGTCCTAAGTTCAGATGTTTGTTTCCTTATATGAACATTTATTAATTAGCAGTGCTGATGAAAAAAAATTATATGATTAGTTTTTTGTTGCTTGCACTGGAAACTGTGTATTTGAGTCTACAGGATTGACTAATGGGTTGAGTGATACCCTAAAGAACCATACAGCGCACAAAGTAAAAAGAACAATTAAGGTGATCCAGTGGTTAAATTGGAATGTTTTGGGTGGGGGAATTCTCACATCTAGTTTTCTATTTGGTGGAACTATAATTTCTAGGTGGTGGAACTCTTCAAGTGTAGTCAGTAAAGAAAGATGACTGAGGTGTGAAACTGTCACACAGTTTTTTAAGAGATAGTAGAACTGAGTTCCTGTGGGCACCAGCCTAATTTAACCACTGAGGTGATCACAGTTTTCCTCCCGACAATTTTGAGAGTAAAATATTCGGTATGTGCATGTAGATGCCTACGCACCATTGCAGGTTGGGTACGTGTGACAGGCACATATGTGGCAGGTGCGCACTGTGTGCCATGCACCATTGCCAGCCACCTTTCCGCTGGACACTGGCAGACATCCAGTCAGATGCCCACCCGGCTGGCCGACTGGATAGTCTTCTCCATGTAGAGCAGGGGATTGTGGGGACACGGTGGTTCCTGTAATCCCATAATGGGTCAACATACTGGGCAAGTGCTCCAGTGGTTGCCCCTAGCTCTCACTGCAAGTGCAGATGTCTGGTGCATCATGGGAGGGGGTGGCTTACCCCACTGTGGACATCCACTGTGGGACAGAGGAGGAACATAGCAGCTAGGGCATGGTCCCTGCCCAGTTAGCCTGCACCTCCTTCTACCTGCTCTCCTTGCCTTAGTGCATAGCATGGAGTCTAGCACCACCCCTCAGTCACTCCCTTAGTCCATCCATGTGGACAGAACCATGAATGGACAGGGGATGTGGTGTGGAACAGGCCTGTGCCCCTTCTGTGAATGCCGTGGGATCTGATGGGGCTCCCAATGCATGAGAGTTAGTCATAAGGAAGCCTACGGACTGCAAATATGTGGCACGTAGGCTTTGTGCATAAGCCCCATACAGAGAGTCATACAAATAGAAGCAGCAGGGGATTCTTCTGAATATTATTTACCAAAAATGTACCTATCACAAGGAACATGGTCAATATTATAGTAAAAGAAAACCTGTGTGCTCAGCAGTAATTTGAGGAAGTGTTTATAGTTGGTAAATCTACACTTATCCCAGTGCATACAAACAAGTCATTATTCCCATACACTATTACCAGTGCACTTCTTTCCCTCCATCCCTGGGAAACAGCAACTTTAGAGAGTAATCTTCTTGCCAGGAACACTGGTGTCTAGAATCTGATACTTATGTTTTTGGTTTCCTTAGTAAACTGGCAGTGCCAGGAGGAGTCCAACCGGCAGCTTCAGAGTCCTGAAAAGAACAATATTGGCACTGGCCATTTATTTTTAGTTGTACTGTCGTCCTTATATAATTGCCCCCACACATCCATCAGAATGAGCTCCACTGCGAACAACCGAGTATTTCTTGGGGATTTCTGCATAATAAAAAAATAAACTAAAGCAGGCTTGAAGCTAATGATTAAAAAACAGTCCTGGCTGAAGGGAAATAAATGTTATTGAATGGTAGCATGCTGCAATTTGAGGAAGAAATTTATTAACCCACATTTTGCAGTTAGGGTAGAAGGGTAAATCAACATATTCTTAGTGGTGACTTCGTACGTATCCTAGAATGGAATAGAATTTGATTTTGTATATTTCCATACACACTGTATTTCAAAGCATGCTACACCAATGTGTTGGATACCTGTGCTGCACAGACAGTATTGCACACAGATACGAAAGTCATAATTAAGTATTGAGTGGCACCCACACAGAAAATTGCACTGCCTGTCTTGATAGAATGTTGGCCAGAGTACCTCTGTTAAAAAAAAAAAAAAATGGTATCCCCCCACCCCGAACAACTACCAGAAGTAAGCAGAAGGGACCCTGGTTTGCCTTCTCAGCCAAAGAACAGCAGCTGCATCTGGGCAACACTCCCTTAATACTGCATTGCAATGTCAGCTATGAACATGAGGGCAGTCCCCTAGTGTGGGACTTGAACCCTTGAGCTTCTGGCCCGCAGGTACTGTAAGAGTGCTGCCTCTGAGCCACGCTGACACTTCACCCTTTTAAGTACATATTAAGAAAAATGGACTGTGCATATTTTAAAGGAAAAGATGAAGCTTGCACTATTTTTAATCAATACTGTTTCTACAGTACCCTTGCAATGTAAATGCAAAAACATGGACTGCAGATAAGCACTGTTATAAAACTGAGTAATAAAAATGACTTCTATAAAAAGAATGCCATTTACACTGATAGTGTTTTATGTTTGTTCATTTTAGTGCATAAAAGTACTGTAACTTGGTAATAGTCTGGACCATAAATCTCTAGTGGCCGACCCAGTAGCATGGTGGATTGAGGCATGGGTTCCCTCACTACGTGCCATACTGGCAACTCGGTTTTGAAAATGGACCAGGGTTGCTTGAGGGATGGCCAAGGGAAGGAGGACTGAGCACCCATTGATGGCTCTCCTCCTTGTGGGAGAGGGGACACGGCATAACACTGCCTGACCATTGTCTTGCAGAGGCTAGATGGTGTGGCAGTGGTCACCCATCTGGTTTACCAGGCGAAGGCACTGAAGCATATTCCACTTCACACCCTGCATGCACACCAAGGCATGCATGCCAATCCATGTGGGGAAAACAGGAAAAACACCTCCAGCAGCAGAATGGCAGCAGCAGCCCTGCAGGGTCTGCACCACCTACTGAGGCACTCACCCATCCATAGCAATTAAAGAGGATGGAGGTATGTCCTTGGTGAGGTGGGTGACAGGGTTTGGGATACGATCAGAAGGGGGCTGCTTGAGAGGAGCTGGAAGATACATAAAGGATGAAAGAAAATTTTAAAAAATTCTCTATAACTGAGTTGCATTGCATCTTCCGATTTCTTTCCAAATCTATCTGAACGACTCATGCTGACAGATCTACAAGGTTCATGCAAAACCTACTGCTGTTTCAATAGAAGAGGATGCTGTGTCAGCATGGAAGACAAAGTGACAAATGACATGTTAGGAGTCATCTTTTGTCAGCGAAGCTTTTGATTTGTTTTATTGCTTTTTCAAGCCTACAGGTTATCTGTCTCAGCAATTAGAACTGCAACTGTTACTGGTAAGGTTTTCAGATCCCAGAGATCTGTAGTCTTCGTTTTGTAAGGAGCTGCTGTGCCTCTTACCCTGTTCATTCCTTCCTACTGCTTCTTGCTATAAAACCGTTGTATGGTCAGATGCACAGAGAATGTCAGAGTTGAAGCATGTCTGGTTGAAATTTTAATCTGCATTGAAGACATTTATTTATTTCGTTTTTGTTGACCGGGTAAGTGCACTAGACAAATCTTGCCTATTTTCAGGCAGTTTGGAGAGGTGAGTAAAATAATCTGCATTTCTGTTTGGATGGTGAGGTTTGCTTCATCATCCCTTGTACTAATTGGGTGATGAAGGTGACATCTCCAGTGACAGTTGCATGGCAGAAGTGTCATGATAATAATACAAGAATACTGGAGAGCAGCTGCTGCTCTGCTGATATTGTATGTCTGATCATGTGCTCAAAATGCCCCAAAACAGATCTTTATGTGAGGGAAATGGGGCAGAAACTTAGGAGCAAATAAACCTGCACCGTTCAGACACCAGATCATGGACACACCATTGCATGAACATTTTTCTAACTTTGGACATGGTTTGGGCCCCATACATGTGGCAGTCCTGAAGGATAGTTTCAGAACACAGATGGAAAGAAGGGCCTCAAGAGTACAAATTTATGCAAACTTATAACACCCTGGAGTTTGGCCTCAATAAAGATACAAGCTTCATGTCCCACTACTTAACATAGCCTTTTAACTCAGTGCAAATTAGCACTCCCCTTGCTATTAAACTAACAGCAATACGGGACTGCTAAATAACAGAAGTCTGTATATGCAGGAGGCCTGATTCATCATGCATCAGTCATGATTTCCTGTTCTCCTGTTCCCCAGGGACACCAGCAAAGAGGGTGGATATTCACATGCACACAAGCGTACTTAGTGTGTAGCACTAGCCAACATTCCTCTGCTTCTAGTAGCACTGTTCTTGGCTCCACCTATGGTCACCCCAATGGCACTCACATGGCAGCAAGTGTCTCCCTCCTTGGAGAAGGGGAGTGCTCTCTGGAATGCACAATCCTTCTACAACCGACTGGCCCCCTACTACCCTAGCTCGTTCCCAAACCTGGGTCAATGATATCACAAATGGTAGCCCTACTGCTGTACTGATGAATCATCTCCCTTGGCCACTGTTTCTAGAGATATTCTCTCCATCAAGGTGTGCTTCCTGGCAGCAATTTTTTTCTGCCAGATGGATTAGCCAGCTGCAGGCTGTCCAGCAATGAGCATTAATATACTTGTTTTAATACTTGGTATTAAGACAACAGAAAACATAATTTGTCCATATTATGATGTCCCATTTATAACATATATTACAGGATAATTTTCCTTTCATGTAATTATACAGAGTATTTTTAAATGCATACATTTTTTTTGTTGAGTACTGACCCCAGTACCAGTCCCTGTGGCACACCACTAAGTACATTTCCTTTTGCAGACGTGAAAGCATTGATCCTTACAATCTTATTTATTTATTGAATTTTGTTGACCAGGTAGGCCCACTGAGATTAGAAGTCTCTTTTTCAGGGGTGACTGGGAGGGGAGGGTGGATACAGATGACAATGAACTTGAAATTGAACCAGATTAAACTGTTGGTGGTATTTTAGTGAATGGGGGACATTTGGCCAGGACACAAGGAAAAGTCCCCTACTCCTGGCAGGGGGTGCTGTTGGCTCTGAGACCAGGATGGAGGAGTCTGCAGTCAACGAGGAGGAGAATGGAGGTGTACAGACTGAGAGAGCACTCTCCGCCTCGGGTCCTGCTGCAGCTTGCATGGAGAGTGGGGAAAACCTTCCGGCTACTGAAGAACCAACACCGAATGCCACATCACAGGATGTGGAGATGACTGAAGTGGAAAAAAAAGAACTTTACCATGAAACATCTGAAGCAAACCAGAGCAACCCAGAGTCGTTGGGTGAGTCATCTGAGATTTCAACTGTGGAGGAAGAAACGGTATCGGTTACTCAGCTACCAAGAGTGGCGGGAGTACAGGCTATGCAAACCCCGACAGGACTTCCAGGTCAGCGTGGTGCAGAGACGAGTAATGTAGATCGGCCGCAACCTATGCTGCAGACAGCTGCAGAAAGAATCAAAGAAGCTTTTGCAGTACAACATGAATCAAACAAATCAGAGGAGTAGTCACCCAGGTCCGCGTTGGAAGTGGCAGGCTGGATTAGGAACTTGGACAGAATTTGGGTCCCTGACCCGACATGGCTTTCTGACCCACCCTCTCAGACCTCTAAGTGGCTACCAAAGGTGAAAACCACTGTGGTTCCTGCAGCGGAATACTCGGTGCCTGACATGATTACTCCTTCTGAGGCACAACCAGAACAAGATGGGCCAAATGTTTCAGCTCCTGTAAGTACTTTGGAGGTGCCAACTGAAGAATCGGATTGGGGAGAATTTGCAGGGTACTCCCTTACCTAAAGTATCTGGAGAAACAGATAATAATATGACAGTAGGCCCTTTGGTGGCTTTACCCACGTGCCCTACACAGTTACTAAGGTATGTAAGGTGCTAGGAGGCTATGCGCTCATGAATGCACCTATTGAATTAATTATGATAGCTAATATCCAGCCCTTCTAGAATATGAACATCAAGACGATGTTTAAACTCTGATTTTGGTTTACTAGCAATAATGTCTAACGGAAGTCTGTTCCAAGGATTAATAATTCTTTGTGTAAAAAAGTATTTTCGATTATCATGCCGGAAGCTTTTCCTCATGAGCTGAAGGTGGTGCCTCCAGTACAATAATGGTCACTTTTAAAACCCAAACCCAATTCGGCAATTAAATATGGATCTTAGATGAGATCAAACATAAATAATAGGTCTCCCCTCTGGCAACGGGTTGCCAATGACATAAGATGCAATTGTTCTACCCTATTTTCATATGGTACATTATATAGGTTGGATAGATGTTTTGTGAATTTTCTCTGTACCCTTTCCAAACAAGAAAATTCAGATTTTTTTATAAGGGCTCCACAACTGAGAGGCATATTCAAGATGTCGTCTCACATATGCCCAAAAGAGGAGTATCATGACTACAGGGTCCCTAGATACAGTATTTATTTTTATGGCCCATATAACACGATTAGATTTTTTAATGGCTGTATTGATTTGTTTATTGTAGCCAAGATCATTTGAAATCAATATGTCTAGATCTCTTTCGTCTGTTGTAGTGTCTAAAAGGGTACCATCTAAGAAGTAATCTGTCAATGGATTTTTAACTCCTAAATGCATGACTTTGCATTTTGAGGTGTTTTGTTTCATACCTCAAAAAAGGAACCCATTTTGTAATGTTATTGAGATCTCTTTGGATGGTTAGACTGTTTTCAGTGTGGTTACAAGGGCCACCTATTTTTATATCATCTGCATACTTAATAGATGATGAAAGACAATTTTTTGTTAAGTCTGATACAAATAATTGGAATAAACAAGGGCCTAATACAGACCCTTGCAGAACCCCACTAGTAACCCTACAAATGCCCATTAATTAAAACTTGTTGGGATCTACAACTGAGCCAGTTCTGTATCCAATTCATAATGTTTTTATTAATACTAGTTGTGTATAATTTAGTAATTAAGGACCCATGTGGCATTACGTCAAAAGAGTTGCTGAAATCAATGTAAATAATATCATAAGGGATTCTATTATCTAGATGAAAACTGACTTGTTCGTAGAAGCATAAGAGATTGCTTAAGCAACTCCTACCTTTTTTTAAACCATGTTGTTCTGGATCAACTGCATTAAGAATGGGGGTAATTAAATCTTTAATAATACTTTCTAACAGTTTGCAAATGGTTGAAGTGAGACTCATTGGTCGGTAATTTTCCCAATTTGTCTTAGGACCTTTCTTATGTAGTGGAATAACATATGCTGATTTCCATACAACGGGAATAAAATTAAACACCAGACAACCTTCAAAGAGGAGCCTTAGGGGATTGTTTCGATATGAGATGGAAAGCTGCCACTGGAGTTATTTGCCCTATGAGTGGATGGATTATACTATCCGCCAGAAGGTATAAAAAATTACCAGAAATGTCATCCAGTCCAGGGCTCATTTTCCCTTTTAGATGTACTAATTTATTTTGGAAAGCATCTTCAGAGATACATATTGCTTCACCATTACTGTCTACTCTTTCAAGTTTGTCGATATTCGGTTGATGAAAGACATTACAGAACTTAAAGTTAAGAATATTTGCCATTTTTGAAGGGGTTCATAGACTAGGGTATTATTATATAATAAAGGACCAACCTGACGTGCAGGTTTTTTGAGCGAGTTTACATATGAGTAAAAAGATTTACCATTATTTTTGTTTGCAGTTCTGGCTAAATTATACTTCCAAGAAGCTTTTGATTTTTCGTATTTTAGTTTTGCATCTTTTTTGAATTTTTAAATAGGCTGGCCAATTTTCCTGTGTACATGATTTTAAATACATAGAATATTTTTTTGGTTTTTGTTTTAGCAATTTACGAATGGACTTATTCAGCCATTTTGGATATTGATTCCTATTGTAATTTTTATGTTTGGAGGGAATATACTTGTCTCTTAAAATGATTAGTGTGCTTTTAAACAACTCCCAGCTTTCCCGTATAGACTGAGTGGAAAAAATGCGATCCCAGTTTAATGCTGCTAGTTCCCTTTTTATTTTCTGCATATTTGTTTTATCATATAGAACTATTTTAGTAGTATTAACACTATAGATAGAATTCATGTTTAGGGTGAAAAAATAGAATTGTGACCACTGTTTCCAATCGGAGATTTAACTAACACATTACCAATTTCCAAATCCTCATTATGAATGACTAGATCTAAAGTGCACTCATCCCTAGTCAGTAGTCTAAAACATTGCTTCAAATTAAGTTGATGGCAAGTTGATAATAGTTTTTTACCTGGGCCTGATGTAGCAGTAGAGGAGTTCCAAAAAATATTCCTTAAATTGAAATCTCCCATCTATATAATATTGCCCAGTTCACAAGCTGTTTCTAGTTCAAGCAGTATGCCATCAGAGATTTCTGTGGTAGAGCTGGGGGGTCTGTAGCGTACATAAAGTACGATGTGCTCATCCTCCTTAAGTTTGATCCATATGGATGCTATGCTGTCATTACGATATTTGATTTTGTCAGATATGTTAAGTGATCTTAAGTTACTATTAACAAAAAAGGCAACACTGCCTCCCTTTCTGATGTCTCTAATTTGTACAGGGTAAAATCAAGTACGGTCCCATGATGATTTATCATCGCCCCAGGTCTCAGTAATGGCTATGACATCTATATTCTGATTTATTATTATTATTAGCTCATCAATTTTCTTATTGAGGCCTCTGGCATTGAAATTTAAAACATTTAATTGTTTTTTACTTAAGGAAGTGTTAGCGATATCACCCCTGTTAAGAGAGGCTGGCAAGCCCAGCCCCTCCCCCAAGTTAACTAGTTTAAACTGCAGGTGATGGAGGCTGTGATATGTTTACCCAGAAATAAACTCTCTCTTCTACTGAGATGAAGATTTTCACCGCATTATAATTCAAATCTATCAACAAAATCCTGCCAGTGAGGAATACACTTGATGCCTGGTTTGAAACACCACTTTCTGAGCTACTCATTAAATTGTTTAATTTTGTTATTCACCTCAGTAGAAGCTCTGGGAATGGGGAGAATTTCGGAGAATGCTGGTGCACAGTCTAAATTAATTTGTTTATTTGATATTGCCACTGGGTCGAGTTTTATATTGGCTAACTCATCATGCATGATATTGTTTGCCCCCACTTGGGATATAACTAGTGGGTGTAGTCCCTTGTCATATAGGATGTTGGGTAACATTCTGGTGATATCAGCAATTTTAGCCCCATAAAAGGTTGAACAAGTGTGGTTTATTTTGTCCTGATTGCACACAACTCTGTCTATGTATGTAATAATAGAATCTCCTACAACAAATATTTGTCATTTTTGTGCAGGAACATGATCTATGATATCCATATTATTGATTGGTGCTTTATTACCATCTGTAGTACAGTCTGATAAACCCATTAGTGAGGGGATTGTTTCAATATGAGATGGAAGGCTGCCACTTGAGTTACTTGCCCCATGAGTAGATTGTATCTGGTTAGTATTAGCAGTACATGTCAAAGGTGCAGAATTAATAAAAAAAAAACACAGTAACCAATAAGGATGCAATGTTTGAAACCGTAGGCATCAGGCAGCAGTCCTGGCTAGATGTGGAGGGGGCACTGTGTGAGCTGTTGTATCTGAGGTGGAAGATGTACTAGGCGTTGGATCAGGGGCACTCATATCTGATGATTGGGATAGAAATGGGTCAAATCTATTGTATAAAGGAATGTTATAAGCACTTGCCTTACGCCCCTTTTTAAAGGCTCTTTTGCTTTGTACCTCATACCATTATTCATCTGCTTCCTCACAAGGGTCCTCCTCCCTAATGCGTTTTTTATTTTGACTGTCTAAGGCCACCATATTGCCATCTAATACAGAGCTAAAGCATCCTAGTGCAGAATTGGTTCTAGAAACACATTTTTCAATAGTAACTTGTGTAGCAGGTTCTGTTACAGTCCCACTTTGCATTATTTTCTGCACTATTGAAGGCATGTTTAATGGTTTATTTAATGCCTTAAATCTTAGTGCCCTTTCTTTTTGGCTTTGTTCCAGTGAAGACAGTCTATTATTAAACATTGTGATTTCTACTGACATTTCTTTATTTTATATGCATTTTTGGCAGATAACATTTATTTCAGGTACAGGGTCTGTGTGAAGTAAGCACATTAAACAATTAGAACATTGCTGCCCAACTATGCCATCTAAAGTCTTAATAATATACACCATATTTGTGATTTAAAACAAAATACTATGTCCAGTAGTCCTTACTTAAGACCTTTAAGTATACAAAATAGGTTCACTTAATGTCTACCGGCACCACAAATTATATATCGTAGTACAGAAGCTGGGTGCTGCTCAGTGTACTTTGTGAAGGAACACAGATGTCACAATTGTATTGAGCCCCCTTCATGTAATCTATACTGCATTATGCATACTAAACAAGAATAAAACAAGTAACACAGACTATGACCACCTTACTGCAGTGATAAGTATTATAGAGTCCACACTTTCACACTGCCCACACTGAACACGTGCACAGAGACGAGTGTGTCTTCACATGCCGAGCATGCTCTGCTCACAGCAGGACAGCTAATGTAGTGTAATAGTGACCTGGAAGTCTACCCGGTGTCACTGGCAGCACCAAGTGCTAACGTCCTCCTAAAGCTGCAATTAGAAATTTTTAAATCCAGCTGGGCAAAATCCTTTCATTCGAAGATCTGGCATGCCAGAAACAGTATAGTGCCCAAATGTTTTTATTTTAATAAATGTCCCAAGAAGCCCCCATCTGGACTTCTAGTTCACTCAATGGATGGAGTGCACTGCAGCCCCTCTACGTACTTCCTCCTTCCAGAGTGTAAGGCTCCAAGATTACAAGTTAGTGAGCAAATAAAATATCTGCCAAACAGGTACCGTTTTTTTTGTTTGTTTAAAAGTAAGGCAATGCTAAAAATGAGCAGGTGGACCTCTGCAGTCCTACACCTCCTGCTTCAGCTCTGAAACAATGCCCGCTCACAGCAGGACAGCTAATGTAGCATAATAGTGACTCGGAAGTCTTTACCCGGGGTCACTGGCAGCACCAAGTGCTAAAGTCCTCCTAAAGCTGCATTTGGAAATTTTAAAATCCAGCCGGGCAAAATCCTCTCATTCGAGGATCTGGCATGCCAGAAACAGTATAGTGCCCAAATGTTTTTCTCTTAATAACCATCCCAAGAAGCCCCCATCTGGACTTGTAGTTCACTCAGTGGATGGAGTGCACTACAGCCCCTCTACCTACTTCCTCCTTCTGGAGTGTAGGGCTCCAAGATTACAAGGTAGTGAGCAAATAAAATATCTGCCAAACAGGTAACTTTTTTTGTTTAAAAGTAAGGCAATGCTAAAAATGAGCAAGTGGACCTCTGCAGTCCTACACCTCCTGCTTCAGCTCTGAAACCAGTCAGGTATTCCCCCACTACATAACAAGCAGCAACGGAGTGCCCCTCCCCCCAGCTGGGCCGAGATTTGCAGACCTCTTTAAACAAAGACCTGAGGTACTTCCAAGGAGGAATGCTGTTCAATTAAGTTATGTAGGTGGACTACGAACTAAACCGACAGAGGTTATGTGGGGAAGATGTTGCTAAAAGACTCTCCCTCAAAATCATACCTGTGGAGGTTTTTGCATTAATTCACATCTCAGGGAAGGAAAACTTCAACGTCAGTTTTTCCACCCCAGCAGGCCTGGACAGGTTCTGGTCTTTGTATGAGAAACTCAGGGGCCATCCACTATGGTCAAATTTTGTAGCAATACCTCTTAAGCCCATGATCAGAGCAGTGACTATAATGTTCTGGAATGAAAATGTGAAGGTGGGGGACATCCACTTCTGGCTTGGCCACAGGTGTGACAGTCTGGATGTCCCAGAGGCAATAATCGACTCAGAGTGTTTCTGAACAGGGGATGGCACTTTAAAGTTTGTCTTCAGTTGGGGGATCATGGTGTCTGTCATATTTCTAACAGCTTTTTTGGGGGGAGAGAAAGGTGTGCGTTTTTATGCAGGCCAACCAAAGGCCTGCTGCAAATGTGGGGATAGATCTCATCTATCCAGTACATGTGATAAGTTGTGGTGCAGCCTCTGTGGAGGTATGGGTCATATTAGCCTAGCCTGCCAAGATTGGAACACCTGCAATTTATGTGGGTCAAAAGGACATATGTATCAAAATTGTCCGCAGGCATCAGCCAATAAGCGAAGTCCCTATGACCATATGGACCTGGTTCTCAGGGCCCAGAAAGCCAATTCGGTCATCCGACCTCAAGAAGAGTTTGTATACCCTATACCAGATCGGGTACTGTAACCTACCCCGATGCCTAGGGTGACTAGAAGCGCAACTTCCGCCCTCTCCCAATTTTGGAAGACACAGAAATTGTACTTCATGAGACTGAGCTTACAGTACTTCTCCCCCCCCCCCCGCCGAGACTGTGGCAGATCTTCCACCGGCAACAGAGGCTACAGTAGCACCTGAGGTAGCTGAAGATACCTCCATTTCAGCCACAATGGATACCAACATGCCCCCCTCCCTCTCAGCTCAGCCCAGCCACTCAGATAGAGCGTTAGAGTATCAAAACAGTCTGGCTCAGAGGCATCAGTGTCTCTATCCAATAAATTTGAAAGTGTTATAGCCCTCAAAAAACTGAGGTGACTCAGATGGGGACAATGCTGATTCTGAGGCTTCCGGGAACATGGCTTCTCCTTCCAGGAACCTGACTTCTCAGGCTCCTTTAAAGTCCCCAGACCCTAAGAAGAAAAAGAGAAAGAGAAAAAGAGCTCCCAAAGTGAAGGGGTGGCAAAGAAGTGACTTAAAACATGAGGCTATTATGGGATTTTAGTTGTATGTTACTGTAATGGAGCAGTTTCAAGTTGCCTCGTTAAATGTTTGTAGCCTACTAAATATAAAGAGAGCTGCAGTTTATGTACTGCTACATCAGGAAAACTTTAACATATTTCTTCAAGAAACTTGGGTTTCTTCTCTTGCAGAGGTAGCAGCGATTAAGAAAGACTGTTGGTGGGGCCCATTCTTTTGGTCATTTGGCCAAGATAGGGCCAATGGTGTGGGGTTTCTCTTAACTGGTTCACAGTTCATAGAAACATAGAATGTGATGGCAGATAAGGACTGCTTGGCCTACCTAGTCTGCCCATTTTCCTACCTAACAGATAAGCTGCAGATCCTAGTTAACCAACAGCTTACTTCCTCCTACCCCCCCCACTAGGACTGCCTTATGTCTGTCCCATGCATTCTTGAATTCTCCCACTGTTCTTGACTCCTCGACCTCCTCAGGAAGGCTGTTCCATGCATCCACAACCCTCTCTGTGAAAAAAATACTTCCTCATATTACCTCTGAGCTGTCCCCCCTCTATCTTCAAATTGGTCCCCTTGTTCTTGTACATCTCTTTTTCTGAAAGATGCCACCCTCTTGGACTTTGTTGATTCCCTTGAGGTACTTGGAAGTTTCTATCATGTCCCTCTCTCCTTCTTTCCTCAAGGGGTATACATATTAAGCTCCTTTAGTCTTTCTTAGTATGTCTTCTGGTGTAGACCCTGCACCATTTTGGTTGCCCTCCTCTGGACAGCCTCCACTCTGTCTATGTCTTTGCAGAGATGGGTCTCCAGAACTGCACACAATACTCCAGATGGGGTCTCATCAACTGTCTGTACAGAGGGATAACAACTTCCTGTTTTCACTATTGATGCCTCTCCATGCATCCCAGTATCCCCCCAGCCTTCCTTACTGCCTTTTCACATTGCTTGCCCACCATTAGGTCATCTGATATAATTACCCCCAGGTCTCTTTCCATTTTTGCTGTTGTCAGTATCTCACCCCCCATTGTGTACTCTTCCCCTGGGTTTTTGTTTCCCAGGTGCATTACCTTGCACTTCTTTGCATTGAATCTGAGCTGCCATACATCTAACCATTCCTCCAACCTTGCCAAGTCCCTTCTCATTCTTTCCACTCCATCTTGTGTATCAACCCTGTTGCAGATCTTTGTGTCGTCTGCAAGGAGACATAGTTTTCCTTCCAGTTCCTCTGCAATGTCACTTATAAAGACATTAAAAAGGACCAGTCCTAGTACTGAACCCTGTGATACCCTGCTAGTAACCCTCCTTTCTTCTCTGTGGACTCCATTTACTACTACCCTTTGCATCCTGTTGTCTAGCCAATTTTTTATCCAGGCTACCACCTTGGGACCCACTCCAAGGCTGGCTAACTTGTGTTTTAATCTTTTGTGTGGGACTGTATCAAATGCCTTGCTAAAATCTAGGTAGGCCATGTCCACAGCCCCTCACTGGTACTTTGGTCACCCAGTCAAAGAAATCTATTAGATTCATCTGACACGACCTTCCCATCATGAATCCATGCTGCCTTGGGTCCTGTGCCCCACTGGCCTCTAGGTACTCAATAATTCTTTCCTTCAGAAGTGATTCCATCATTTTCTCTACCACTGAGGTCAAACTAGCTGGTCTGTAGTTTCCTGCTTCTGTCCTGCTCCTGCTTTTGTGAAGAGGAATCACATCCGCCCTCCTCCAGTCCTCGGGTACCATCCCATCCTCCATGATTTAAGAGAGTAGTCAGTGGTGTCACTAGTTCTACCCTTAGTTCCTTTAGAATTCGTGGGAGGAATTCCATCAGGCCCCATTGCTTTGTCCAGCTTCAATTTTATTAGTTCTTTCAGAACCCTTTCTTCTGTAAATGGACTGGTATTGAACCCCGTCTTCAGAGTGTTTCTCTTGTTTGGTTTAGGTAACTCCCCTTCCTCTTCCTTTGTGAATACTGAGCAGAAATGTTCATTCAGTATCCCTGCTTTTTCACTGTCACCCTCTACCCACATTCCCTTCCCTTTATTAAGCCTCAGTATCCCTCCTTTGGTCTTTCTTTGCTCCCTAATGTACCTATAAAAGGTCTTATCCCCCTTCTTAACAGAGTTGGCTATCCTTTTCTCGGTTTGGGCCTTTGCTATTCTGACTGCCTTCCCAGCCTCTTTCTGCTTTAACTGATAAAGTTCTCTGTCCTGCTCCTTCTGTGTTTCATTATATTTCCTGAATGCTATCCTGTTCTCCTTAACCTTCCCTGCCACCTCTTTTGAGAACCATAGCATTTTTTTCCTTCATTGTGTTTTGTTGATTTGCTTTACACAAAGGCTTGTTGCCTCTGTGATGGCTGTTTTGATTACTCCCCATTGCTCCTCCACCCCTCTTTCTTGCCTGTTTGCGAGTGCTTTTCTGAGGCACTCTCTCATTTTCCCAAAGTCAGCCCTCCTAAAGTCCAGTACTCTTGCTTTTGTATGGCTTGATTGTATGGCTGTGTTTATCGTGAACCATACTGTTTGGTGGTCGCTTGTTCCCAGATGGCTACCCACTTCTAAATCTGAGATTCTTTCTCCATCCCCATTTGAGAGTACCAGGTCTAAGATTGCTCCCTCCTGAGTGGGTTCCAATATTAGCTGTCTGAGGCATGCCCCCTGTAGGGCATCAAGAATGACCATGCTTTTGGATGTGCCTGCAGCAAAGGTGCTCCAGTTAACATCTGGCATATTCAGGTCCCCCATCAACAATATCTCCCCTTTTCTACCATTCTAAGGAAGCCTTCTATCATTTCCTTGTCCATTCCCTCCCCCTGAGATGGGGGTCTGTATGCAATCTCCATGCGGATTGTGTTGCCATTTCCTGTCTCCAGGTGACCATGAGTGCCTCATCTGCTCCCTGTTTACTCTTTAGTTCTGTTGCTTTGATCCCTTCCTTTACATAGAGAGCTACTCTTCCTCCTCTTTTATCCTCCCTGTCCCTTCTGTAGATTGTGTATCCTGGTATGTTGACATCCCAGTCATGGTTCTCTCGCTACCATATTTCTGTGACTGCCACAATATCCAGGCAACCCTCTTCCATCAAGGCCACTAGTTCAGGGAGCTTGTTACACAGACTACGGGCATTGGTACTCATCACCCTCCACTTTTTGATAGCCTTACCCCTTTTAGCCCCATTCCTGTACTTACTGCCTTTGCCTTTTTGTACATTTACCTCTGTCCTTCCCCATAATGACTTCTCTACCTTGGTGTTTACCTCACTAATTACCATGTTTTGTGGGAGGAGGCTGGGATTTCCCTGCTCCTTTTCAGTGCCTCTCCCCTTGGCTAGTTTAAATGCTTGCCAATGAAGCATTTAAACCTCTCACCTAGGATCCTGGTTCCCCTCTGGACAGATGCAGACCATCGCACCAGTATAGGTCTGCATCCCTTCAGGTGGCTCCCCAGTCCCCAATCAAGCCAAAACCCTGAGCTCCACACAAGTTTTTCAATCATTTATTGAATTCCCTGGTGAGGAGTACCCTAGCATCACCCTTGCCATAGACAGGCAGCACCTCCGATAAGGTTACCATATGCGCTGCTTGTCTAAGGCCCTTCCCCAACTCTACATACTTCTGTTGCACTGCTCTGATCCCATTCCTAGCCAGGTCATTTGTCCCTAGGTGGACAATGACATCCAGCTCCTTCCCTTGTGCAGCTGCTCCCACGATCCTGAGGATTCACTTCCTGTCCCTCCAAGCCGTGGCACCAGGCAGGCACCTTACCTCCCTCTCCCCTTCCTCCCCCATTTCTACCCCCCTAATGATTGAGTCCCCCATCAGGAGTTGTTTTCTTCCCCTGTGGCATCCCATGCCACCCTCCTGTGGGTCTTCTTTGTGAAGGTTCCCTGCATCCTCCTTGATCTCTGCTGTAGGTGCCTCCATAAAGGAACCACTATCCACCAGAAGAGTGAATAAATTGTGGAGAGGTACAGCTGGAGGGATGCAGCTTTGTTCCACCACCCTCTCCCCCCCCCGAGCCCACCCTGGTCCAGCCTCTCCTCTTTCTTGGCAACCTCTGAGGTAGTGGCATTGGCCCTGGTGGTCCCTGGGTGGGGGAGGATGTTTCACAAATCCTAGCCAGGTCAGCCTGGAGACAGGCAACCTCCTCCCTCAGACCAGAGAGGTGCCTGCAAATGGGGCAGCATCGTAGCCTCCAGAATGTCTCCCGGAACACTGCTGCCCCACAGCCATTGCACTGCACCACTCCTATCATGTCTTATTTTGTGTCCCCTTTCCTGTTTCTCTGTATGCTTACTCACTCCTCTCCTTAAAACTCTCACCCTTCCTGTTCTGGGACAGCAACTTCCTATATTCTTCAGTAGCCTCCTCCTTCCTTGCTCAGTGTCAGACCACCACCAGCTGGGGGAGTGAGTACTTTTTCCTTTAGGGTTGACAAAACCAATGTTTCTCTATGATCCTTCCCTTCCTACTGCCAAACAGGAAGTTCCTGTTGACAGTCAAATCCAGTGGCTATAAAAGTAGAACTGGCTTAGGGTGGGTGGGATGGAGGGCAATTAGTAAGAAAAAAGGCTAGCAACAGGAAGTTGTAATTTGAGTCACCTGCTTTTATAGTGTCTAAGCCACACCCCCAATTAAGCTCTCTCACCTCCTACTGGTTTAGCAAAGTAAGTTGATACAGTACCCTTCACAGCACAGAACACACACTGACTTTCTTTCATATCTTTCTTTTTTAACCCTAAATAAGACCCCTTCTACTTCTAATAAAGTATCTGTCTGCTTAATCTCAACAAACACTGACTCCTGCTGAGATATAAGTGTTAAATTAATAAGAAAATGTAGCTTCTTTTAGTTAGCTGCTTTCTGCTCTACAAGCAAGGCTAGCAACAGCTAGTTCAAGGTGCAGGGATTGGTAGACCTTTTGCCAGGCAGGGTGTTGATTTTGGATTTAGCTTTTGATGACCAGAAATTTCATTGTATCAACATTTATGCCCCACAAATCAAATCTGACCGTATTATCTTATTTAATCTAATTCAATTTATTTAGCTACCTCTTTGCAGATTGTGTTTGGAGGTGACTTTAACTGCTCACTGGATTTTTGTGTAAAACGTGATAGTGGGAAAAAGATTTATTGTGATGCTATTGCTCTTCATAACATGATTAATACAGCAGGGATAATTGATGGATTTTGGAGCCTGCATAAAAAAGGTGGTGCTGCATATTTCCATGGAACTTTAAGGTCACGATTGATTTTTTTTCCCCCAGATTTAAACTTGCTCATCACTAAAACACTTCCCATAGAATTTTCAGATAATTTATTATTATATATTTGATTTGCTTTTAGGACATATTCCAACCCTCCCCTTAGGAGATGGCAGTTGAATACAGCGTCTCTGCCGACCCCTGCCCTTCAGGATGGCCTGAAATCCATCCTGATAGCTAGAGATTCTGTGTATTGCCTGTATGATTCTCTGTTCGAGTGGTGGCAGGACACAAAAAAGAAATTAAGTCTATTTTTACCTTTCAAGGCAAATGTAAGAGAGACTCGGATTATTTAAAATATTTGACTCTTCGGTCCAAATTTCAGCACCTTATATCATTGGCAAATTCAGGACAGGTTGAACTATCTTCCAAGATTTAGGAAGTTAAAGAAAAGATGAAAATATATAAGTATGACAGGGCAGTATCTTTAGAAGCAGAATTGAAGTATGGAGCACAGAAAGGACCACATGGTGACCCCTGTTTACTTCGTAAGGAGAAAACAGGTAAGTCACAAATTTCTAGCTTGAGAACAGAGTCAGGAATCCTGTTGTCAGACCCTTATGACCTTTCTCAGCTATTGGAAACATTCAAACCAGGTCTGGATCCCCCCCCCCGCCAAGAGATGGGGGAGGCCCCTGATATTTGGTGTTTGAATCAGACACTAGCAGTATCGATAAACAATGCTCTTTTGCTTGAAGTTCCCATTTTGATAGCAGAAATTTTTTCAGCAATTAAAACTTTGAGGTGAGGTGCATCTCCAGGATGGGATGGACTCCTCCATGACCTGTATAAAACATTAGTGGAAAACGTAGCCCCTTGGTTGGCAGACACGTTTAATACTTTGTTGACCTCTTCAGAAATACCACCTTCTTTTACAAAAGGTCTTTTGGTTTTTCTTCACAAATCTGGTGATAAAACTTATATAGAAAATTGGAGACCTTTTTGTCTCCTCAATTCTGACTATAAAATATTAAGGACAATTTTAAATGCTAGATTATTGAGATTGGCTTCATCACTTATCCATCCTGCTCAGATGTGCACCATTCCTGATAGGAATATAAGGGATAATTTAGGAATTATTAGGGATGTGCTGAGTTATTATCAGGAGAAACATACAACAGGTTATGTGCTATCACCAGATTAGTCCCGAGCCTTTGATACTGTGAATCATTCCTTTCTGTTTCAGCAATATTTTAGGTAAATATGGTATGCCACCAGTCTTTGTAGGATGGATAGATAATCTATATAGGTCTGCATGTGTACTCACCTGTAATAAAGGCATACTAGGTACTGAGACTAATGTGAAGGTTGGGGTGCGACAGGGGTACCCCCTGAGCCCACCCCTCTATGTTTTTGGGCTAGATCCTCTGATTAGAAAAGTATGATTCACCAGTCGTACAGGGCTTTCTCTGGCCCCAATGTGACTCAGTTTTCAAAATTCTAGCTTATGCAGGTTACATCTGCATCTTTTTGTCTGACAGGTCAAGTGGTCCTGCACTTCTGTACCTGTTTTCAGATTTTACTAAAGTTGCTGGTACATCTGTAAGCTTACGGAAATGTGCAGGTATTGCGCTCCATGGAAGTGGGGAAGTTGAGACCACAAAAAATGGGATTTCAATAGATCTTACTTAGAGAGGGCTCTTGCAGTAGGTAATTACATATAGGACTGACAGCAGGTGGCAGGACCCCACGGAAAAATTTCTAGCTAGCAGTCTCTTGCGAGGGACCGCCACCACATCAGGTGACCGGCATCAGGAGACATCAGTATAAAGGGGCGGTCCCTCATGCCCGCTTTCCAGTTTTTTTCTGCCATTAGCTCATGCCAGCGCCTCACGGAAAAGTTCTTTGTTCGTCAGGCTCTTTCATCGATTTTTTAACGGAGTATTTTCGATTTTTTCCTATCATCCGTCAGATATTCATCGGTGTATGTCGTTCCCTACACCCTCCGAGCACAAAAACCAGTGTGACTCGTGTGGCACCCAACTCCCACACAAGGACGGCCATTCCCTGTGCCTTTTTTGCCTATGCCCCGACCATCCGGTAGAGAATTGTCAGCATTGCCTGAGTTTTAATGCAGCCACCTGGAGAAGGCAGCAGCAGTCCTTGGAGGCCCATATTTTGAAAAAGAAAATGAGCTCCATGGAGAAAGAACTGAAAAAGCTTCGGCAGGTGTCAACTTCCCCTGAAGGCCTTCGCAAGAAAAAGGATAAAGAAAAGCACTGGGACAAGGGCTCCTCACCCACTACGACTTCCTCGGGATTTGCCGTGCTAAAGGTAACATCCTCAATGTGGACCGCTCCATGACAGGCTCCTTAGAGGCTTCTAAGGCAGCGTTGGCCCACCTGTCTGGCTCGTGCTCGGGCCCTTCGGACGCCTCCGGGCTTTTGGAGGCCTCCGTTCCTGGTAAACCGTGGTTTCTGCGGTCTACTGAGTGTGAAGCAGCTCGATAAGCGGACGTCTGCTCCTCCGGCGCCCGCCGCACGAGAAGGTCGGTCACCGCCCGACCCTTCGGGGCGTGTGCGCGGCCCTATTCTGCCTGACCAGGCTGCCCCTCCTTCGCGGCCTGCCTCGGGCGATGGGTCCATTAAGTTGGATGCCAGCCCCTCTGGCGCCCGCCCGGATCCTGCCGCTAAGTTGCATGTCGGTTCGCCCAATGTCTGCACAGCGGATGAGCCGATGCCAGACCCTTCCACGTCCGTCGTTCCCGGCTCCCCGCAGCCTTCACTGCCCTCCTGGGACCCTGAGTCTCCTCAGCCTGACCCCAAGGATTTCTTCCCCCCATCCCCAGGTGACAATGAGGTTCCTGTTCCACCTCCATCAGACCATCCACCTGCTGGTCCGACCGATCTGACGTCAGCTCCGACGCCAGTGTTGCCAACTCTGGGTGACATTCTGCTCCCGAATGCCGCCCCGACCCCAGGCCCTCTGCCCCCCCGAGCCTTCTGCTCCAGATCCGCCCGTGGGGCCTCCGGCCAGGCCGTCTGCTCCGGCAGCCCCCCAGTTCCCGGTACCCGACCGCTATATCCGACGCCTGGCCATACCCAGGACCGAGAGTATCCGCACCCAGTACCCGGCGCCGACCTATCTGATGCCGCAGTACCCGACGCCCAATACCTGATGCCAGGCTTCCCACCATTGGGTTATGGATATGTGCCTTATGGGTATAGTCCATACCCGTATCCCCCTCCTTCTCTTCCTCCACTGCCCCCCCCCAGCCACCGGTGGATCTGCAGGAGACTCTGGCCTCCTGGTGGGCTGAGGCCAAGGCTCAGCTCACCAGCGAGGTGGAGAGTCATCTTCCAACAACGGTGCCGGTGCAGATTCCTGTACGTCCACGACGACAAACTCCCTCCCCATTTCCAGACACCAGAGCTAAACCCTCTGGGTCCAGAGAGAGGCAGAACATGCTTCCCCGAGAGCTTCCCAAGGGGTCCATTCCTTCCCCTCATTGGGAGAGGGAGTCTACTTCTTCCTCATTTTCTTCTTCCTTGGACACCTTGGATGCTTCCGACTGTTGTTCTGAGCAAGACGACGAACCACGCTCTCCGTCCAAGCCCCAGCCAAGGACTCCTATGAAGTCTCCTACGGAGGATCTTTCCTTCACAGAGTTGCGAAAGATCCAGGAAGTACATAAGTGGCAATCCTTGGAGCCAGACACCCAGCGTAAAAAACTCGCTGAGCATCTGGATCTGCCCGTGACAGCTCCCACTTTGGTGCCACCCTGGATCGAGCCTCATGCCAACCTTATTACCACTATATGGAAACAGCCGTCGGCCTTGGCCCCACTTCCCATGAAGTCAAACAGGCTATACCAGGCTCCTGAGGGTGTTGACTAGACTCCCACCGTCGAGCTGACTCAGTTGTGATTAGCGCCACTCATGGCCAGTCAGCTCACCCTGAACACCTTAGCTCGTCTCCACCTGACAAGGCATCCCGCCTTCTGGACCAGTATGGCAAGAAGATTTTCGCTTCTTCCACTCTGGGTATTAGGGCCCTGAACAATGTCGGTCACATGGGGGATTACCAGAAGGTGATTCTCAGTGAAGTGGAATCTAAATTGGACTCCCTTCCGGACTCTCTGGTCAAGCAGGAAGTGGCTGACCTTGTCCGCTCTGCACGTTCGGCCAGTCAGCACATCCTTCATGCGACCTACGATGCAGTGAACACTGCTGGTAGGAGCTCAGCTTTCGCCGTCGGCCTACAGTGTCATGCTTGACTCCGAGTGTCAGGGTTGGTCCCAGAAGTGCAGTCCGCCATCCAGGAAGCGCCCTTCCAGGGTTCGGTGCAGTTCAGGGGTGATGTCAGGGACATCATCACTGACCTGTAGGAGAAGGGGATGGCACTAAAGTCTGTGTATTCTGTGTATCATCCCCATCAATCGCAGCGCTGTCCCTTTTGCAGATGGAATCAGCCCAAAGTGAGACCACAGGGAAAGAGGGCCACTAAACATCGGGCCCCCCCCAGCTGCCAAGCCCCCCCGCACAAAAAAGCAGCGGGAGCTTCAGCTGCGGCACTGCCACACACCACCTGACTCCTTCCCTCTCCCACAGCCTCCGGGCTTCCCGGAGAAATCGGTAGGAGGGAGGTTTTCCCTCCACCTTCCGGGCTGGGCGAGGATAACATCAGATTCATGGGTGCTCCAGCTAATCGCAGAAGGACACTCAGTAGCGTTTCTACAGAAACCATCTCGACACCCCCCCCCCAAGGTTGTTGTACTCTCGGGAACATCTTCTTCTGGTCCAGGAAGAGATTTCAGCACTCTTGCTGAAAGAGACAATAGAACCTGTCCCCCTTCCTCTGCAAGGAACAGGTTACTATTCCCACTTCTTCCTGGTCCCAAAGAAGACAGGAGATGTAAGACCTGTTCTGAATCTCAGTTCACTGAACCTATTCGTGGAGTACAAGAGGTTCAGGATGCTCTCGCTGCAGAGCCTTCTGCCCCTCCTCCACTCGGGCCAGTGGCTGTGCGCTCTGGATATGCAGGACGCTCACCTGCACATATCTATCCGCCCATCTCACCACAGATATCTCTGTTTTGCTTTCCAGGGGGACCACTACCAGTTCAAGACACTTCCATTTTTCCTCTCCTCGGCTCCTCGAATATTTACCAAATGCCTTGCGGTGGTGGCGGCCTACTTGCGTACCCAAGGGGTACAGGTTTTCCCATACCTGGACAATTGGCTCCTGGTGGCCTCATCCAGGGAGGAACTCCTGCACTGCCTGTCCCTCACCCAGCAGGTTTTTACCTGTCTGGGTATTACCATCAACAATTCCAAGTCTCACTTGATCCCATCCCAGAGGATCCAGTTTATCGAGGCGATACTGGACACGACCCTGGGCAGGGCCTTCTTGCCACCGGATAGGGCGGCCACTCTCCAGACTCAGGTAAGCCTGTTGTCCGGCTGCAGGTGGGTCAGTGCAAGGTCAGTTCTTCACCTCCTTGGGCTTATGGCGGCTGCTATCCCGACAGTCCCTCGTGCTTGGCTCCACATGAGGGTCTCTCAGTGGAGGCTTCGCTCTCAATGGGATCAGTTAGTGGACGACTTGGACCAGTTGGTCCTAGTATCCTCTCCCATGGTTCGAGACTTGCAGTGGTGGATGGTTTGAGAGAACCTTCTCCGGGGAGTTCCATTCTTCCTTCCTCTCCCCTCCCAGACTCTGACCACAGACGCCTTGGGCGAAGGTTGGGGAGCCCATCTTGGTCCTCATCGGACCCAGGGCTGTTGGTCCAAGCTTGAACAAACACTTCACATCACTGTGCTCAAGCTTCAGGCGGTGCTTTATGCTCTCCAAGTGCTTCATCTGCATCTTCCTCCCGGCCACCTAGCCATCCAGTAGGACAATATGTGTGTGGTATGGTACATTAACAAACAGGGAGGGACTCGGTCCTACCCTCTTTGCAGGGAAGCGTTGAGAGTTTGGGATTGGGAAGCACAACACGACCTTCACCTTATGGCGATTCATGTTTCAGGGGTTGAGAACACCTTAGCAGACAAACTAAGTTGCTTATCTGCTCACGCTCACGAGTGGGAACTGGGTCGGGGGTCCTAGACGATATCTTCCTATGCTGGGGAACACCACAGGTCGACCTGTTCGCTTCCCCTCAAAACACAAAGCTTCCTGACTTCTCCTCGCTTGTTCAAGAGTGAAACATTTTCTGGAGAGATGCTCTGTCTCTAGATTGAAAGGACAGATTCGTCTATGCCTTCCCCCAGTTCCTCTGATCCTGCGAGTCCTGCAGAAATTCGGCTCAGAAGGAGCACGAATGATTCTGATCGCTCCTTTCTGGCCCAGGCAAGTTTGGTTCTCTCTTCTGCAACAGTACTCAGAGGAATCACCTCTTCCTCTGTCATGAATTTTGCTGACCCAGGATCAAGGGACCCTGGTCCATCCAGGTCTCAAGTCCCTTCAGCTACATGCATGGCTCCTGCAGACATAGCTCAAGCCCGCTTTGGAGTTTCTCCCCAGGTTACAGAGATTCTGGTGGAGGCTAGGAAACCCTCCACTAGGTCTACCTATGCCATGAAGTTGAAAAGGTTCACAATCTGGGCTGCTTCGAAAGACCTCGAGCCTTTCTCCTGCTCTGTTGGGAGACTGTTGGAGTACCTGCGCCATCTCTTTGACCTGGGTCTCAGTCACTCCTCTCTGAAGGTTCACATGGTGGCCATTTTGGCCTATCATGTTCCCTTTGCAGACAGGACATTTGCTCAACTGGAAGTCTCTAAAACTTTCCTCAGAGGGGTTCTTCACCTGAGACCTCCTATCCGAGTCCCTGCCCCTCCTTGGGATTTGAACTTTGTTCTTGAGAAACTTACTTTGCCTCCTTTTGAACCGGCAGCTTCCGCAGACTTGAAGTTCCTTTCATGGAAGACACTCTTCCTAGTGCCCATTACCTCCGTTCAGAGGATTTCCGAGCTCCAAGCCCTGATGTGTAAAATTCCTTACTTGATTTTTCACAAGGAACATGTGGCTCTGCGCGCACCAATCCTAAGTTTGTCCCCAAGGTGGTAGCGGAATCTACATTGAACCAGTCCATAGAGTTACCCACTTTCTTGACACAGTACTCCAATCAAAGGGAGTATCTACTTCATACTATGGATGTCCACCGGATTCTGAGTTACTACACTAACAGAACAAAGGATCTCAGAAAGACCGATCAACTGTTTGTCTCTTTTGCACCCAAAAGAGAAGGCAGTGCTGTTTCCAAGCAATGCCAGTCTAAATGGTTGGCTCATTACATCACTTTCTGTTATGACAAGTACAACAAGACTCTTCCAGGTCAAGTAAGAGGACACTCCACCAGAGGAGTCACTGCCTCAGCGGCATGTTTCAAGAACGTGTCAGTGGCAGACATTTGTGCTGCTGCCACTTGGACTTCTGTCCACGCATTTACAAAACACTACAGTTTGGATATTGCCTCTCGCCATAGAGCAGGCTTCAGGCTTGCTGTTCTGCAAGGCGTCCTTTCTTAACGCCTTCACAGCTAGAGGATCTACTTGAGTAGCTTTTCTCCTCTCGTGTGCTTCTTCTTGCTCAAGACTGCTTGGGACTCAGTCCTATATGTAATCACCTATTGCAAGAGCCCTCTCGAAGTAAGATATTACAGTTATATAAGAACTTACTGTAACAGTAGATCTTCGAGAGAGGCTCTTGCAGTAGATAATACCTTCCCGCCCTCCATCCCCCTAAGCTTTTTCAGCTCCTTTTCCAGTGAGGGAAATATCTGCTTCTCTCTCGTCCAGCCTCTTGTGGCCTGTGGTGGGAAAGAACTGCAAGGCAGGCGTGAGGGACTGTCCCTTTATACCGATGTCTCTGACGCCGGTCACCTGATGTGGGGGCGGTCCCTCGGCAGAGACTGCTAGCTAGAAATTTTTCCATGGAGTCCTGCCGCCTGCCGACATCAGTCCTATATGTAATTACATACCGCAAGAGCCTCTCTCGAAGATCTACTGTTACGGTAAGTTATTGCGTAACTGTACTTTCCCGGACCAATTAAAATGTTATGCCTGAAATTTGGGAAAGGGGATTTGTTTGGCTTTTTTAAATTGGTCCGATAAAATTTCTCTCTGTATCAGAAAAGTCCAAATGTGGAAATCAGGCCCCTTCTCAAAATACGAAAGATTCTGGATCTTGAAACTATGATACTCATTTTGCTTTATGTTTGCCACATATTTCCTTTACCAGTTTCATTGAAAACCACATTTTATAGTATATTCTTTCAAACATTTTGGGGCAGCCGGTTAAATCCAATAAAACAAGATTATCTGTATTTACCGAGAAACAAGGACAGGGTTGATATGCCACACCCGATAATATTTTTTCACACCTTATTTTGGTCCCATACTTTGTCATTGGTGCAGCAAGAAAATATGACACAACAGAATGTTTGGATAAAAGATTTTCTAGGGCATTATTTTTCATGTTGGTATGCAATACCTCCAAAACTTTTAAAGAAATTTCAAATTCCCTACTTCTTAAAACCTTACATCCAAAAGTTAGTACAGTGAAACATAGAGAAACATCAGACATTAACTCTTCACAGGAAACAACTTTATATTTTGATTCTGGAGAAAATTTGTCTGCAGGAACCAGGGTTTAAAAATTGTCCAGTATATAGAATACCGTTAGTTACTGAACAGCATTTGGACTCCAGAATTCTTGTACGCATGTGGGACGTGGTGTGGTTGGGCGCATGCGGTAGAATAAACATATGTGGGAACCACAAGCACAGATCTGTATCAGTCATTAGGTGCCCTTTTCCTGAATGCATGGCTGGTATATAAACCATAGAACATTTTTATTTAAATTGTGAATTTAGTAAAAGTTTTTGGCATTATGCTGCACTGTACTGGAACCTTCCATGGTCGGAAAGAATTTCTTATGAGAGTCTGTTTCTAGGAAATGTTCCTCCCAAGTTACGGAAGTATAATATCAGCACATTAAGGGTGTTTATGGCTTGTTTGAAGGTCTACCTGTGGCAAGCTTAATGCAAACTAGTGCTACAACAGAGTCGGATGACATACGTCTTAATTGTGAACTTGATAGATGCAGCTTTGAGAGAAGTATATAACAGAGATGTCTGAATGTCAGGGACGGGATCTTTAAAACTCCTATGGCCTCATTTTGCTTGGATCTTTAAACCTCCTTGAGGGAATGGACTTGTTAATATCTCTTACAGTGTTTTAGTAGTTTTTCATAAGAGATTTTTCTTTTGATGGTTACTAATTACAGTCGTATATTCTTTAATGCTGTTTTTTTCCCCTTTCCCTCTTCCCTTGCCCTTTTCTCTCTAACATTATAATTAAATATCAAGTTGATGTTACGATGCACTGTATAAAGCTGTACCCCTTTAGTTTTTTCCCCTTTTTCCCTTTTGTACCCTGTATTTACCTTCTTTATTTATTTTCTTATATTTTATTTTGTTTTAAATAAAAAATTCCCCTTCTCTTGCAGTAGGGGGAACCCTTGTCAGCCTCTGCCAAGATGGCTGATGTACAGGAGAATGGAGAAGGAGGAGGTGTTGGTGGTAGTGGTAGTGTTGGAGCTGGTGAATTGAATGGCTCCGGTCTTGGAACAAATGTTTTTCGTGCAATAGAAATGATGGATACGGTCTCTGCCACTTCAGAAAGATTTGCTACAGAGAATGCTTTGCAAAGCTCAGGACCTGTTGTAGAACAAGGACTGCATGGTTCAGAACCTCTGGAATGCTGTCTCAAAAAGAGTTACTACGGAACATTATGAAAACCCATAAAGCTTTTCTAGTTCGGCTGCTGCAAGAGCATGCTGGCACTACAGTTAATACCCCGCCTTTACTTTCTTCTGGAAAAGAATCACTGACTATTTCCTCTAATTTCTCTAAAGACTCTCCTCCTAATGTTTCATCAGTTTATTCTTCTGCAAGTAAAAGCTTACCTGTCACACCACAACCTGCCCTCAAGCTCCAGAGAGGATACATTGATGATCAAATAAATTCAGAAACTGTTTGGAGTGTGAATGCAGCACTAAGGGCGGCAGACTGGAAAAAAAAAATGTAGAGGGCACCGCTTGGATTTATCCTGGCCCAGTGTGGGCTGAAGATATTATAAAAGGAAGAACGGACCAAATAGGGGTAAAATCTCCTAGGAAAAGACTAAATTTACCTGAAAACACAGAGATACAAGATAATGGTGAAATGTCTACTTCAGTACCGGGACAAATAAACAATGCTGCGGTTCAAAATCAAAGAAACAATGTTGTCATGGATACAGTGGAACATACGGGTGATCATCGAGCCTTGGAACCAGGAGCACTCCCCTGCATGGAATATAGACACAGAGGACACTTGGGACTTGAGGGAATCTGATAATGGGCAATCAGCCTCACAGCAAAGACCGTCTAAAATGTCTGACATCTTTCAAAAACTAGGGGATTCTACCCAACATAGGAACACGGTGAAGTTGAAGTTTAATGGGGATAGCAATAATGCACCTGTTGGGAAAACTGTGCCGCATAGTATGCTGAAAGGTTCCATGGGAATAAGAGCTCAAGAACTATTTGCCTTTATTCATATAAAAGGGGAAATAATTTATTACATTAGTTTTAAAACATGTAGCCACACTAGAAAAATTCTGGCAGGAATACCCGATTGTTAATGACACACCTTTCTGGTCCCCTTTTTCCCCAATCCCCTTGACAAAACCTATTGTAAAGACCATGGGCCCGATTCTATAAGGATGGCTCAAGTCATCGCCAAAGGCAACTTGTGCTAAACCCCATTATGTTAAGGACCTGCACCTGATTCTGGAAGTGGCAGGGTCCCCATAGCTAAGTCCTGTGATTTGTGACAATCCCACAGGTATGCCAAACAAAGGGCATACCTGAAGGGACTGTCTCAAGCCGCATCCCTGGACCTGAAGGGTGCAAGTGGCACCCCTCCATGCCCTGATCCCACTTGTGGGAACATTAAGCCCCACATGGCTATTTCTGTCCCTCCCCGGATGCCCCAACCCCATGAAAAGCGAGTTAAAGCCCCACAAGGCTTTTGCTGTCCCCACCCAATGCCCCAACCCCAATAAATCAAGTGAAAGCCCTGCAGGGCTATTGCTGTCCCTCCCCAAATGCCCTGACCCCTGAAAATGCCAGGTAAAGACCCGCAGGGCTATTCATGCCACCCAATGCCCCAATCGGACACCTCCTGCAAACCGCAGCACCCGTAAGTGTTACATAGATGCCCCTTATCCCTGTCAGTCTAGTGACCCCCCACTCAGTAGTGTCAGACCACCCTGCTCATGCCCCCCAGTGCCGCAATCGGACACCTCCTCCAAACTGCAGCACCTGTAAGTGTTAGACAGATACCCTTTATCCCTGGTAGTCTAGTGGACCCCCACCCAGCACTGGCAGACCACCCTGCTCCCCCTCCACCCTTAGCCAGCCAGTGACTGGCACAGTCCACCTCTCACCAACATGGCCAGCTGCCAACTGAGCTCCACCGGAGCGCGTACTGTTGAGCACGTATTATGCACAGTGATGCGCACTCCAGTGGACTCAGTCAGCAACTGCGATGAAATGAGGTGGGCTTTCAATGATGCTAACTGGAAGCAAGGAAATGAAGGTACTATTCTGGTGCTGGGTAATGGTCACTAGACTGCCGAAGACTGAAAATATCCGTCTAACGAACACAATTTGGCGGCTGAACCAATCGGGGATTGGGGCATTGGAGAAAGCGTGAGTAACCCTGTGGGGCTCTACCTGACATTTTCAGGGTCGGGCATTCAGGGGTAGAACAGCAATAGCCCTGTGGGGCTTTCACTTGATTTGTTGGGGTTAGGGCATGGGGGAGGACAGATATAGCCCTGCAGTGCTTTAACTTGGATGTTTGGTGGTCGGGGTATTCCGGGGATGGGGTATTACATGCCATATTATGGGGAGCAGGGCAGTGATGGGGGAAGGGGGAGTTGGCATTAGGTGTTCGGTCGGCAGCACATACGTGCAACCCCGGAGGGCATACATATAGTTACACCAGCTAAAAGCTGGTGTAAATTTACTTTGGCGGATGTCCCCCAGGGGTTGTTTGAGAATAGCATTCTGGGGGACTTTGCTGCTGCCCTTCCAGAATAGGGCGCAACTGCTGCCATAACACCCCTAGCGCCATGTGACAGGGGGTTTAGGGCATAATTGGTGGCATAATTCCACTTTGTCATAAGCAGCCTGCGGCATGTCACAGACTGCTTTGCAGAATACCAGTTTTTGCAACTGCTGGTGTAACTTGCTACTTGCACCTTTTTTTTTGGCGTAAGTCAAGTTACGCCAGGCATAGCCTTTGAGAATCGGGCCTCATTATTTTACTGTTTCAAAATGAAGGGGTAAGCATTGCTGATATGCAGTACTGGCTAAGACAGTGTTGTGATATGTTAGAATGCCGAAATCCCATCCTAGATGATGATCTTGTATGGACGGGGGGTAGAAAGTATAAGTCCAGCTTAGACAAACAGATACGGGTATTTCACATCTACCGGGCAGTTTTCATATTGGCAGAAACAGAGGGTTATGTTTTTATCCTGGTCAGTCAAAAACATGCTACAAATGTGGGGCCAGAACTCACCTGAGCTCAGTTTGTGACAAACCCAAGTGTAATCCATGTCTGGAATGTGGTCACGTCAGTTTGGGATGCAAAACCCCTTCAGATAGGCAGTGCCCTTGGACAGACCACAATAGGCTTGATCGTGTTCCACAAGACCAAGACAGTATCATTACTGAAACACAGATTTATGTTTTACATGCCAGATTCTCCCCCCCCCCATGGAGAATTTACCTCTAGCTCAAAACATTCAATATCCTTCTGTTGAGGTTTCTACTGTTCCTGCAGTAATACCTCAAACCTCTTCAAAAACAGACTTGCTTTCTGAGACACCTAGTCTCCCTCAAGAAAATCAAGACCTGCTTGATAAGAGTGCCAGTCCCTTAGTTAAAGCAATGCCCCCATCCCACTGGACCCCCATGGAAAGGGTAAAAACTCAGGGGAAGGGAGAAGGAAGGCCAAGGTAACACCCCCAAAACAGTATGTAGTCACTCGAAGTAGATATCAGGCCCTGACAAAGAGAAGGCAGTGGGGGAAACTGAGGTGGATGGGGATGATTCAGATTCCTCAGTGGCCTCCTTAAGGATGGATGTTTCATCTGACTTGCAAATTGAAACTTCTTTCCCAAAGAAAATTGGCCAGAAGAAGGCTTCAGAGGCCATTACCTGAGTTTCCCTTAACTCTTAAATGCTAGGTGGTCAAAAAATGTAATCCTTAATGCTGAATGTATGCAGCATCAAATCCTATAAAAAGAGATTGACCATCCTTCAGTTTTTAAGGGATCTACCAAATAATGTGATTTTTGTTCAGGATACTCGGCTTAAATCAAATCATGAGGTAACTCAAGTCAAACAAACATAGCCTATAGGACCCTCTTTTTGGTCACAAGGTAATGATGTATGCAATGGGGTTGGGATTTTGTTTCGGGGTTTACTCTATCAAGTTAAACGTCTAGTAGATATTTCCCTGGGACAGACACTTATGATTAATGTCACCTATGGCAATCTTCATTATCATTTGATAAATGTATATGCCCCTCAAAATATTGCTTCGAGAACAGAACTTTTTAAAACTATACAGTCTTTTTTTCATCATGCTAGAAAGCATATAGTGTTTGGTGGAGATTTTAATGTCAGACTTGCTCTGGAGGACCTGGGTGGGAATACCAAGGAAGTGTTTGGAGATGTTAAGTGCTTAAATTACAATCTCTCAACAACAGGACTAAGAGATGGATATATGCTAGTTAATGCCAAATGACCTAAAGCTTACATAAGAGGCACTGTGGCTACCAGGATTGATAATTTATTTCCCAACATCTGCAGTCCCATAAGGCATCCATCATCCCCTGTGAAACATCAGATCACTTTGCAGTTTCGCTTTCTTGTCAAGTAAATTTGGATACTAGTTCTGTTAAGTTTTGATCAAGATGAAAGTTAAATAATTCTCTTTTAGGGGGATCCAGCAATAACACAACATTGTGAAGATTTAATTAAAGCACATATATCAATTATGGTAGATTGGTAGCTTGATTCAAAAAAAGCTTTCAAATCTTTTTTTCTTAAACAGGCTCAGTGGAAATCCATAGATCCAGGACGTAGCTGAAAACGAGCAGCCCTGCTCAGTCTACTTTCCTGGTGAAACGCTTAAATAAAATACGAAAATTTAGTAGATTGGTGGCTTGTCTCAGAAAAGCTTTCAAATCTTTTTTTCTTAATAGGCTCAGCGGAAATCCATAGATTCTTACTTTACATATCTGGAGCTTAGGAAAACATTATTTACCCTAATTTCACAAGCTTATGAACAAAAAATAGATTTAAAACAGGAAACAGAAAGTATAAACATTGACATGGTGAATTACCAATATAAATGAGTAGAATCACTTAAAACAGAAGTGCAGTATGGTACTCAAGGAAAAAACGCCATCATTAGATATTTTTATAAATTGTAAAGACAGAGTAGCTACTGTGTGTTTTGAATCAGTTAAAAAAAACAGGCACCACAGAGATCAAGGAATCAGGAGGCACTCCAAGACATAGTGCAACAATATTTATAGTCTATCTTTGGAACACCCTCCACTGCAGTTTGGGATGATAAGTATTTACAAGATGTAAATATTTCAACATTTCCTAGAGAACTCAAAAAATAGTTAATTCAGCCAATTATTGCAGATGAAATTGCACAGGCTTTAAATAAATTACACAAAAATACCTCACCAGAACATGATGGTTTAACTGTAGAATTATTTTTAAAATTTTCAAAATATGTTATTCCTATTTTTGTAGACATTTTGAGTGATCTATTATTTTCTCATTACTTACCAGGTCCAATAGCTCAGCCTATTATGACGATGTTGTTCAAAAATGGGGATGAGTCTGATCTAAAGATTTGGAGACCCTTTAGTAAATTAACGGTTGATTACAAATTATTAGCCTCAGTATTACTGCAGAGATTAACTTCTGTTACAGAGTTAATAATTTCTCCTGTACAGTCATGTGCCATCCTGGATAGATACATTTTTCATAATTTAGTTTTCCTCAGGGACCTAATACTAAACTGGGAAAATTTAGAAACACCAGGTATCCGCCTTTCTCTTGATCAAGAAAAAGCATTTGATTGGGTGAACCACAAATATTCATTTAAGGTTCTATAGAAATATAGTATCCCTTCAGAATTCATATACTGGATCCAATTATTATATGAACAAGTTTGGATCCAACCTTATATAAATGGTGTACCAGTTACAAGTTTCATGGGAAAGAAGGGGTTCGGCAAGGTTGCCCTTTAAGTCCCCTTTTATACATATTCCAGATAGACCCCTTTTTAAGGAAGATTTTGAATCATCTAAATATACCTAGAATAACTCTTCAGACCCCACAACATGCACCATCTGTGTGTGCTTATGCTGATGACCTTTGCATCTGCACTACGGCAAATGTAAGGAGTTTAGACATTATTTCCACTATTTCTGATTTTGAAACTATATCAGGAGCAAAACTGAACTATGAAAAAAGCATCGGTATGCCTTTGTTTCCTACAGATCAATTGTGTCCATTACCTCAAATAATGAATATTACCATATCAACTTCCCCAATAAAGATACTGGGCCTTCATTTTGGTAACCCAATGATGTCATGCTAAATTGGGACATGGCAGCAAATAAGGCCTCGGGCTTAATACAATCATGGAAATCAAAAGCAATATCAAAAAGGAGAGTATGTTTATTAAGAACCTTTGTTCTTCCCCTTTTCTTATATGTCGCTCATATCTTTCCCCTTCCGATACACTTTGAAGTTAAAATAATTTATTTTTTCAGGGATTCAGGTGCAGCCATCTGAATCCCACAAAAAGGATTATGTGCTTATCATGATTATAGTTTGGGAGGCATGAGGATGTTAAATCCAATTGTGTTTTTCTATAGTTTGTTTTTTGGAATGTATGTCCTTTGTTAAAAGGGGAATTTCCTCTTGGTTTATGTTTTTACAGACCTTTCTTAAAAACCATATTGAAATTTGAATTATGGAACTCTTTTTGATTCCTAAACATTTTAGGTCTTGTAAAATACCACCTTTTTTTATTTCCACTTTTGTGAAAATAAGACAATGGAATCTAACTTCAAGGTATATTTGTTCATAAAATAGGAAGTAGCTATACTCCGATATAGTGGCTACACATTTTTATGAAACCCCTGATATATCAACACACCAAGGAGATACCCTTAATACTATGTTTTTGCAATTAACAAATAAAAGGATCCATATTAAACTCTGGGATATAACTTGGCTCTCATGCTATGGAAGACTGGAGGTAAGGAATACTCACAGACATAAATCAGTGGGTAAAAGAATGTGCCCTTGACCTTCGTGTCCTGGCACCCTTGAAACAATGGAGCATTTCTTAATCCACTGCCCATTTACTCAGCAGTTTTGGGTTATGTTTTTTGCAAATATGAGGGGTTAAAAGTATACCTAAGGTTACTTATGACATGTTAATTTTTGGAGTATATCCACCTACTTTATTTAAGTTTTACCCAAATACTTTGTGGATTATTTTTGCTCTGTGCCAGTTTTACCTATGGCAAGCAAGATGTGCTTTTATGTTGCAACAGAAAGAAATAACAGCTATGCAAATAATAGCTCAGATAACAACACATTTAAAAACAATTTTTAGTATGGAGAAAAGAAAACTGGAGGCCTCCACTTTCAAATTGTATTGGAGATATTGTACTTGGTTCCTTCATTTTTCTTTTCCATAATCTGCTTGATTTTCTATTTATGTAACCCCGTATTTCACTTGCATATAATTAGATTTTCTGCAGTGTTTGGTTTTTGATGTAATTTGACCTGTTTGTTTTCCAAAATAAAAAAACTCCCCCTACTCTTTTTGAGAAGTACCATTAGATCTTTAATGTTCACCTGAACAACCACCAGAACAGGCAGACAGGACCTCCTCTTAGGAGGTACAAAAAAAAAATTACACAGTCATTTGTGCCTATAACTTTCTGACAGGTGGCTCCACTGACCTCTCTGAGCTCCTATCTCAATCTACCTCACTAGCCGGCCAAAATGAAGTCATCCTCTTTGGTGACATCACTCTTGACTGGGGTGGTAAATCTGTCAAGACATATGACACTCTAATTTTGAAACGTAATCTTCAACTTATTACTGACCTGACTAGAATTTCTGTGACCTCTGGCTCTCATGCCTTAATAGACTGGGTCCTGACCAATAGGACTAATAGAATCTCTGGTGTTGGTATCCTCTCGGATGCTATTGTGGATCACTTCTCCTGTTTACTGTATTTGGCAGATTCATGTCCCCCTCTAGCCCCCCTAAGGTACTCTCATTTCGGGATTTTCAAAGCTAAATCATGTTGCCTCCCTTGATGACCTATCCAAGGTTGGCTGGACAGTGCTTTTCACCTCAGCAGATGTCAGTGAAGCCCTAGATTACTTCATATCTAATTTCTGTGTTCTCTGGGATCTACACACCCCTAAAGTATCATGTAGAATCTGTCAGACCCCACTAGATGGATACACAGGGACCTCCTTGCTCAGCTAAAGTCTAGGGACAATAGCTGGTCTGAATTCAGGACCTATGGACATCAGGCTGACCTGTATGAATACAGATCTAAGAGAAACACCTGTAAGAGGGCCATATGCATTGCCAAGAGTGCCTACTGCAAGAATCTATTACTTACAGCTGCTGTTGACCCAAAATAATTCTGGCCTCACATAAAAAAGCTTTATGGGGGCTAGACAAGCACAGTCCACAAATGACAAGGTACTGGAGGGATCCAACTGTAACAACCCTGTTACCGTTGCAAATTCTTTCAATCTTCATTTTGCTGATTTATCCAGCTATACAAATCTCAACTCTACTCCCCTAGCTCTTATCCCTACTCCCTCTGCCCAAACCTCCACCTCCATTTCTGATCCAGCTTACTCATCTCCCCCTTCCGTTTCTGTGCTGTGTCTAACCAGGAAGACCACAGACTGAGCTCAATCTCCTCCAGAAGTAGCATTGATTGTGATGTCCTTGAGCCCAGGCTGCTTAAACTGGCTGCATCTCTCCTTGCTCCTTCACTGGCCAGAAACTTCAGTCTAACCCTTTGTTCTGGAGTTGTTCCTGACATATGAAAGATTGCTAGACTCACCAGTCTTTAAGAAAGGGGACCCCAAAACCATCTCTAACTACCGTCCCATTGCCATCCTCTCTGTCCTAAGCCAGATCCTAGAGAAACTTGTTTCTACTCAAACTATCTCCTTCCTCCATGACTGGAACCATCTCTCAGATGCCCAGCATGCCTTTAGGAAAGGGCATAGTACCACTACTGTGCTCCTCAAATTCACAATCGACACAAAAATCTTAATGAGCAATGGCCTACTAACTGGAGCAATTTTTATTGACCTCACAAAGGTTTTTGACCTTGTTGACCATCCTCTACTCAAGTCCAAAATGCTTTCCTTTGGTTTCTTCCCTGAGGTTGTTACGTGGTATAGTAGCTACCTAACCGACAGACAGCAATTTGTCAAATACTGTATAACTCTGCTGTCTCTGAACTTTCCACTGTTAACATAAGAGTACCTCAAGGCTCCATACTTGGCCCCCTTCTCTTCACTATTTTCATAAATTACATAAATGACACTAAGGGTGGACAAGGCACCAGATCCTGATGGCATTAACCCCAGGATGCTGAGGGAGATGGCGGAGGTGTTGGCCAGGCCACTGGCTGACCTGTTCAGCACCTCCCTAGACATGAGACGCATGCCACAGGACTGGAGGATGGCCCGTGTGGTGCCTATACAGAAGAACGGCCCACAGGATGAGCCAGGCAACTACAGACCTGTCAGTTTCACTTCCATAATGGGTAAACTCATGGAAGTGATACTGAAGGGAGAGACTGGTGTCATTTCTTGAGGTGAATGGGCTACAGAATGGGCAACAGCATGGGTTCATCTCGGGGAAATCTTGTCAGACCAATCTAACAGAGTATCATGACTGGGTAACAAGTAAGCTGGATAAGGGCCACGCAGTGGACATCCTATATTTGGACTTCAGCAAGGCCTTCGATTCAGTGCCTCATGGGTGGCTAGGGGGGAAACAGAAATTCATGGGGGTGGGGGAGAAGCTGGTTAACTGGATCATGAGCTGACTGAAGGGGAGGCAGCAACAAGTGGTGGTGGTGGTGGGGGGAGGACTCTCAGCACCTAAGCCAGTGACGAGTGGAGTGCCGCAACACTCTGTGCTGGGTCCAGTGTTGTTTGGGCTATTCATATTGGATATCTCACACGGAGTTGAGAGCAGGATCACTCTGTTCGCAGATGATACTAAAATGGGGGCGACAATAGATGAAGTTGATGGGTGGAAGCAACTACAGGGGGGACCTAACCAAACCGGAGGAGTGGTCAGTGAAGTGGCAGCTGGCCTTTAATGTGAAGAAGTGCAATGTTATGCACTTTGGGGTCAAGAACCCGAGGAGGGAATATTGTTTGGGTAGTGTGAGGCTGGGGGTCACAGAGGAAGAGAAGGACTTAGGCATGATGGTAACAGAGAGCATGAACAACTCTGCTCAATTCAGGAAAGCTGCACCTAAGGCAAATAGGATGCTGTGGTGCATTGCAAGGGGATTCTTATCCAAGCATAGGGAAGTGATTCTGCCCCTCTACAGGTCCTTGGTCAGGCTGCACTTGGAGTACTGCGTACAGTACTGGTGTCCATATCTGAAAAAGGATATTAGACTGCTAGAAGAGGGTGCAGCAAAGGGCAATAAAAATGATACAGGGGATGGAAGACAAAACCTACAAGGACAGGCTAAGGGATCTGAGTTTGTACACCCTGGAGGACAGGAGGGATAGGGGGATATGATTGAAATGTTCAAGTACTTGAAAGAGATCAACAAATCTAGTGCTGATGTGTTATTTAAGCTGAGGAAGAGAAGGGACATGAGAGGGCACTGGCTAAGATTGGAAGGTGGCAGATTTAGGAGAGAGATAAGGAGACATTACTTCACCATCACCCGAGGCCAGAACAATTTTTTTTTTCTGCATATGGGCCAGTCCGCCAGGCCTGACCCTCCACCGACTATCAACAACAAGCGACTGGAGCTTGGCACGGACCTGGCGGACTGGTACACATGCAGAAAAAAATTGTTCTGGGTCAGCCTGCACGTCCGCCCCATGCCCACCATCACCCGAGGCCAGAACAAATTTTTTTTTCTGCATGTGGGCCAGTCCGCCAGGCCCGACCCTCCACCGACCATCAACAACAAGCAACTGGAGCTTGGCACGGACCTGGCGGACTGGTACACATGCAGAAAAAAATTGTTCTGGGCCAGCCTGCACGTCCGCCCCATGCCCACCATCACCCGAGGCCAGAACAATTTTTTTTTTTCCTGCTTGTGGGCCAGTCTGCCAGGCCCGACCCTCCACCAACCATCAACAACAAGCGACTGGAGCTTGGCACGGACCTGGCGGACTGGTATACATGCAGAAAAAAATTGTTCTGGGCCAGCCTGCACATCCACCCCATGCCCACCATCACCAGAGGCGAGAACCTGCTGGACTGGCGGATGAGCAGGCTTGCACAGAACAATTTTTGGCAGGTCGGAGCAGCAAGGGTTGCCCAGATTGACAAACATGTTTAAACAAACAGCACTTCAGAACACCAGAAATATTCAAAGACAGCATATACACTTTGCTTGCCAACAATGCCAGCATGTGCCCTCCCCAACCCCATCCATCCCAAACTAGCCAGCAGTAACTTACCTTAGATGCAGGTTGGCACTTTGGGAACCAGGGAAAGCCTTCTGTCCTCACTCCTCAGATGGCAGAATGCAGGCAGCAGATATCTACACAGGCAAGCAGGGAAAGCAAGCAGGGCAGCTCACAATTTATTTCAAAGACAAGTCCCCCCAAGTCCTTTCACTGGTAAGTGTGGACCTGAAGTGCAAATGCACCTCCTTTAGCTCTTGCTGCTCCTGTGGCGTTCTCATGCTCCGGGGGTTAATTAATGCTCCCGATTAAGCTGCAGTTTCTCCTTCCTCTTTTTTTGGTCACGCTGGTCGCAGGTCTCGAGTCGCAGGTTGCTCTCGCCACGCTGATCTCGGTACTTTGAGTTCAACGCTCACCGGTTAGCTCCTGACAAGCAGGGTTACCTTCCCCCCCCAACAGTCCGCTGCATTTAACAGGCTTAAGGCGGACCTGAGAGAGGAGCATAAAGCTGAACAAAGCGCCGAAACAAGCGCAACTGTGCTATAGCACGGGGAAGCCACGACTGGATGTTTAAGCATTCCGCCTCCATTATATGGCGTCACGGGGGGGGCGCAGAACAGCGTTACTGGTGGGGGGATGCAGCAAGCACTGGATAGCAGCACAATGGCAGCACATGTGGCGAAACTAAGAGCCACAGATTTTCAGTGAGATGCAGACCCACCAGACACCTCCAAGAGCAGGCAATATCGCGGTGGAGTCACGGATGCCAGTATATTCGGTCCTGACAAGATGGTGCTCATGGGTCAATGCTGTGGACTATTTAGCTGAATACATGCCCATCATTGCTGAATTTCTACAAAGTGAAACATCTGGTGCAGTGACCCTCAAAAGGCTGAAGGACCTGCTGAAGGACAAATTAACAGAGTTGATGATGCAAGCAACATTTGTCAAAGCACATTCAGTAGAGTTGGTTAGGCTCATCGAAGAGCTACAGTCCAACTCCAAGCCACATGGGCACAACGTTTATTCAAAATTGCAAACTGTTCATTTCTTTTTAGACTTTTGCACAACAGCTGGTGCTCAGGAGTACAGGCCCCAGACTGTGGAATGGTTATCTAGATGCCAAGTACAGGAGCGTGAGGCCTGTACCACTCTTTCAGACTCTGATGCTGCAGAGCAGTGAGAAATGACAAACATTGTAAGCCACCACCCCTCCTTGAACATTTTGAAGCAGCAAGAGTCTTGATCCGCAGCAGCTACCAACAGTGGAGAAGAATAAAACTGATTACACTGAACTGATCCCTGGACTGCTCAAGGTCTCAAACATGGAATGGCATGCATACATGGCTGTAGCCCAGACAATTCCATCGGACTTCAACCTGTCAGAATGGTGGCAGGCACAGCATGTTGCACTGCCAGAGCTCGCTGCCATTGCCAAGCAATACATCTGGCTTCCAGTGAGCATAGCCGATGTAGAACGAACATTTTCAGTGTACTCAGACCTGCTGAAGGACAACCGACGGACTTTAACAAAGGACAATGTAAAACTGCTTTTAATGTTGAAGTACAATGAAAATATATAGAGATTTTTAGAGTGGTTTCTGAGTGGCACTGAAAGGAGAGTGCGTATGAATGTACGTAAGGAATAAAATTGCAGTATCTGCAATTTGTAGGAAATTGATATTTAAAATGTTTTAATTATCTATTGCTGGCCTTTATAGTCTAGATATATTGTTAAATAAAGTTTGGGCATTGTTAGAAAATTGATATTCTGATTTATTTTCAATGATGTAATTGATTGCCGTATATAGCTTTCATTAAAGTTTGGTTATTTTGCATTATGTCTTATTTTTTTTGGTGTTGTACTAAAAATTATCTACCTGGAAACTACGCAAATAGGATGTCAAGGGCCCCGCAATAAATCTGAAAAATTCCCGCAATTTGGCCATGATTTTTCCGCAATTTTCCAGTGCCCCTGCCCAAGACCCCTCCCTTGACTTTGAGCAGTACATCTCCAATACCTGCATAGCAGTAAACTGCAAACTTGGCCTGGCCTACAAGACCAGCTATGCTCTCATGCACTCCACCAGAATTGCTATTGCCCAGGGTGTCCTTCTTCCTGCCCTGACCTATGAATCTGTCACTTATGTTGGTGCTTCCAAATCAAATCTTCTCAAATGGGACACTACTTACAATATATGTTGTTTTGCCCTAGCTTCATATTGCCGTATGCACCGCTGTCAGTTGTATCATAGCCTAAACTGGCCTTCCCCGAAGGCAAATCAACTCTACTCCCTTGGCACATTGGTTGACAGTATTCTTTGCTCTGGCATTCCTCCTTTCTTGCCCAGATGCTGACACCTTTGAGCCCTCACTATTTCCTTTGCTCCGGTGAGCTACCCCTTCAATTTGTACCCATAAGCAAAACGGTTATGGGATCTCAGGCTTTCTCTAACTTTGCTCCTGTATTCTGGAACTCTCTACCAGCAGCAATCCATCTCTCCTCTACTTGCATTAGCTTTAAATGGGAACTACGCAACCACCTCATAGCCTCTAACCCTTACACTTGTTTGTTTCCACCCTGACAAATCCCTGCCCTTGCTCCCTACTTCACTTGACTGTTGTCTGTCCACTTTGCTTACTCACATTGGGGCCTAATCACGATGGTGCAGTGCCTATGTGCAACGCATCCATGACGCATAGCCACTCCGCACCAGCTGCATCCCCCTGCGCGGGATGCAGTAACTGGAGGGCACAGCCTCAATGCACCTGATCCCCTGGCTGCACAGACAACAATGCGCAGGGGGCGGGTGGGGGATGTGCCAGCACTACGTGACATACACTATGGCACATAGTGCAGCACACCAAGGGGGCATAGAAGGGCACCCCTTATGCCAGGTGGAACCCTGCCATAAGTGTCCTACATGCCCTGCACTTCACACACCGGCCCCCGCATGGCACTCCCACACACACCTGGACACCTGCCCCAGACCCAGCAGGATAGTGTGGTGGGCCCCCCCCCACAGGACTGGATCCTCAGTCCATCACCGTAGCACAGGCCTCCCCCACCATGGCGCCTAGTCCCCCACTGTGTGTGGTAGCCCCCCAACACAGCTGTGCCCCTCTTCCACCCTCCAGACCACGGTCTCCCATTCCAATGTGGAGGAGGACACCCACACACACACACACAGGTACCCCAGGCCACGATGCACTGACCTCCGGTAGCCCTGCCCCCTCATAGCTCTCCATAGTTGTCCAGTGGTCACCCACCCCCACCGGCAACACCACCCCCATATCTGCTTGCCAGTGCCGCAGCTCTGGGCGGCCAGTGGCGTAGCCCTCCTCACACCACTGGCCATCCAAGTGATGCTGGGAGCACCTGGGGCAGGAGGTATGCTGCTGTCTATGGGGAAGGGGCACAGCTGTGTTGGGGGGGCTGCCTCACACAGTGGGGGACTGGGCAGCCATATGTGTGGAGGGAGGCCAGCACTACAGTGATGGACTGGGGATCTGATCCTGTGTTGCCGGGGGGGTCTAGTAGGACTCCAGGCACCGGGCCACTTGGGTGTGAGGGGGGGCTACACGTTCAACACTGGGGACCGGGGCAGGCATGTGTTGGAATGCTGGTGCCGTATGGGGTCAGGAAACGGATGAATGGGAGGGACCTTGTGGTATGGAGCACAGCTGGGGGGCTCCTGCACCATGCTGGGGCCGGGGCCCACTGTGTGGCGGGTGGAGGGTTACTGTATTGGACTGCTAGCCTGAGTGGCACATCCACGTGGGTATGGGTGCCTGAAGGTGCTATTCACACACCTGGACCCACACCATCCTGCGCAAGGGCAACTCCTGGGCCTGACATGGGCATCTGATTGGATGCCCGGCTGGGTTCACGACTCCTCCCCGGCCGCCCTGTGGAGTTCTGCACACCGGGGGGGCAGAGCCATGGATAGGTGGCAGCTGTCGATGAATATGGTTGGTATGCACCTGTCTACAGGTGTGGAGCTGCAGGGGCGGGATATGCACCTCCGATGCATAATCCCCCCTTCCCGGTAGTGCATAGGCCCCATAGCACTTAAATGCTCACTGCTTCATGGCTGACTGAGCTAGCTTTCTTCTGCTACTACTGGAATCTCTTACAGATGTTGTTTTATTAACACCTTGTTTTTTTCTCACAATATGTTTGTTTTTATAAACACCTTGAATTGTCGTCCTTTGTCCTGTTTCAAGATACAACTTACACTGTGAATATTACTTTGTTTATTATTGTATAGCTTATCTTAATTGAATTTGTTTTGTAATTGCTAAACCATGTTTTTCCTTCTGTAACTGTATATCTTACTTCGAGAGGGCTCTTGCAGTAGGTAATTACATATAGGACTGATGCAGGCAGGTGGCAGGACCCCACGGAAAAATTTCTAGCTAGCAGTCCCTGGCAAGGGACCACCCCCATGTCAGGTGACCGGCGTCAGGAGACGTCGGTATAAAGGGGCGATCCTTCACGCTCGCCTCCCAGTTCTTTCCCGCCGTTAGCTTATGCCAGCACCTCACAGAAAAGTTTCCTGCTCGTCAGGCCCTTTCGTCGGTTATTTTACCGAGTTTTTTTGCTTTTTCTACTATGTTCGTCAGTCATCCGTCGGTGTATGTTGTCCCCTACACCCTCCGAGCACAAGAATAAGTCACGACTCGTGCGGTCTTAACTCCTGCAAAGGGCGGCCTTTCCTGTGCCTTTTTGTCTAGGCCCTGACCATCAGGTTGTGATGCCAGCACTGCGCCCAGGTTTCAAGCGGCCACCCAGAGAAGGCGGCAGCAGTCCCTGGAAGCCCACATTCTCAAAAAGAAGATGAGCTCCATGGAAAAGGAACTCAAAAAACTTTGGCAGGTGTCAACTTCCCTGGAAGGCCATCACAAGAGGAAGGACAAAGAAAAGCACCGGGACAAGGGCTCCTCTCCCACTGCGACTCCCTCGGGGGTTGCAGTGTTGAAGATAACGTCCCCCCTGGGGACCGTTCCTAGACGGCCACCTTTTAGGTTTTGAAGGTGGCGTTAGCCCACCCGTCTGGCTCGCGCTCGGGCCCTTCGGGCGCCTCCGGGCTTTTGGAGGCCTCCGTCCCTGGTCAAGCCGTGGTTTCCCGGCCTACCGGCGTGGGCAGCTCCGATAAGCCGGACGTCGGCTCCTCCGACGTTCACTCAGAGAGGGTCGGTAAGCCACCCAACCCTTCGTGGCAGCGCGCTACCCCTCTTCCACCAGGCCAGACCACCCCTCCTTCGTGGCCTGCCCCTGGCGAAAGTTGGATGCCGGTCCCTCCGATGTCTGTCCAGATACGCTGATGATAAGGCGTCGTCGGTCCACCAGCGATCCGCTGGCTGATGAGCTGATGTGGACCCTCCCATGTCGTGTTCCCAGCTCCCGGGCCTTCGCTGCCCTCCGGGGACCCTGAGTCTCCTCAGCCTGGCCCGAGGACTTTTCCCTCCGTCCCGGAGGCTAGGGTCCAGTTCCACCTTCGCCGGATCAGCCCACTGCTGATCTGACGTCGGTTCCCTGGATGACGGTTCCAACGTCGGCACCTCAGACACCGGCCCCGATGCTGGTAGTGCCGACCCAGGGCAACATCCCACCTCTCGATACCGGCCCGACACCGGGCCCTCCACCCCAGGCCTTCTGCTCCAGTTCCGCCCATGGGGCCATCTACTCCGGCAGCTTCTCTGGCTCCCGGGTTCTTGACCCCATCATATCCGACGCCGTCGTACCCGGGAACGCAGTATCCAATGCCGCAGTACCCAGCGCTGGCCTACCCGATGCTGCAGTACCTGATGCCACAATACCCGACGCCGGGCTTCCCGCCGGCGGGTTATGGATACACGCCTTATGGGTATAACCCATGCCCTTATCCACCCCTCCTCCTCCTCCTCCTCCTCCTCCTCCACCACCCCCCCCCAGCCACCGGTGGACTTGCAGGAGATTCTAGCCTCCTGGTGGGCTGAGGCCAAGGCTTAACTCACCAGAGAGATGGAGAGTCATCTTCCGATGATGGTGCCGGTTCAGGTTCCCATACGTCCACGGCGACACACTCCATCTCCTCCTCCAGACACCAGGGATAAACCCTCTGGATTCAGAGAGGGGCAGGACACGCTTCCCCGAGGTCTTCCCAAGGGGTCCGTTCCTCCCCCTAGACAGGAAAGGGAGTCATCATCTTCTTCCGTTTCTTCCTCCTCCTTGGACGCCGCTGATGCCTCTGACGGCTGCTCCAAGAAGGACGATGAGCCTCGATCTCCATCAAAGCCCAGGCCAAGGACTCCTCTGAAGTCTTTGGAGGATCCTACTTTCATGGAGCTCTTACGTCAAATCCAGGCAGTACATAAATGGCAGTCCTTGGAGCCAGACCCACAGTGGCTGAAACTTGCTGAGCATCTGGATCTGCCCGTCACAGCTCCTACCTTGGCGCCACCCTGGATTGAGCCTCATGCCCACCTTGTTACCACTATTTGGAAACAACTGTCAGCATTAGCCCCTCTTCCTCGGAAATTGAATAGGCTATATCAGGCTCCAGAGGGTGTCAACTTTTTAGATTCCCACCCTCGAGCTGACTCGGTTGTGATTAGCGCTGCTCACGGCTGGTCAGTTAATCCAAAACACCTTAGCTCGTTGCCACCTGATAGAGTCTCGCCTTCTGGACCAGTATGGAAAGAAGATTTTCGCTTCTTCCGTGCTGGGGATCAGGGCCCTGAACTATGTCGGTCACATGGGGGACTACCAGAAGACAATTCTTTCTGAGGTGGAAACCAAGTTAGACTCCCTGCCGGACTCTCAAGTCAAGCAGGAACTGTCTGACCTTGTCCGCTCTGCACATTCGGCCAGTCAACACATTCTTCGTGCGACCTACAATGCAGTGGACACTGCTGGATGGAGCTCAGCTTTCGCCATAGGCTTGCAACGTCATGCTTGGCTCCGCGTGTCAGAGTTGGTCCCGGAAGTGCAGTCCGCTATCCAGGAAGCGCCCTTCTGGAGGTCGGTGTTCTTCAAAGCTGATGTCAAGGACATCATCACCGATCTGCAGGAGAAGGGGATGGCACTAAAGTCCGTTGACTCTATGTACCATCCCCATCAACCGCAGTGCTGTCCCTTTCACAGACGGAATAGGCTAAAGACAAAACCTCCGGGAAAGCGGACCACTAAACGCTGGGCCCCCCTCAGCTGCCAAGCCCCCTTCACCCAAAAAAGCAGCGGTGCTTCAGCTGCGGCGCTGCCCCACACCACCTGACTCCTTCCCTCTCCCACAGCCTTCGGACTTCCCAGAGGAACCGGTAAGAGGGAGGTTCTCCCTCCACCTTCGGGGCTGGGAGAGGATAACAACAGATTCATGGGTGCTCTAACTAGTTGCAGAAGGACACTCAATAGAGTTTCTTCAGAAACCACCTCGTCACCCTCCTCAAAGGTTGTTGTATCAGCTCTTTTGCTGAAAGAGGTGATAGAACCTGTCCCCCCCTTCCCTTCAGGGAACAGGCTACTATTCCCATTTCTTGCTGGTCCCGAAGAAGACAGGAGATGTAAGACCTATTCTAGATCTCAGTTCCCTGAACCTATTCATGGAATACAGCCTTCTGCCCATCCTTCACTCCGGCCAGTGGATGTGCGCTCTGGAGATGCAGAATGCCTACCTGCATATCTCCATTCGCTCATCCCACCGCAAATATCTTCGTTTTGCTTTCCAAGGGAACCACTACCAGTTCAAGGCACTTGCATTTGGCCTCTCCTCGGCTCCCCGAGTGTTTACCAAATGCCTGGCAGTGGTGGCGGCCTACCTGCGTACCTGGGGAGTGCAGGTTTTCTTTTACCTGGACGACTGGCTCCTGGCGGCCTCGTCCGGGGAGGAACTCCTGCGCTGCCTTTCCCTTACCCAACAGGTCATTGCCTGCCTGGGTATTACCATCAACCATTCCAAGTCTCATTTGATCCCACCCCAAAGACTCCAGTTTATTGGGTTAATACTGGACACGACCCTAGGCAGGGCCTTCCTGCCGCCAGACAGGAATTAGCCGATTCGGACTCAGTCACGCCTGTTGTCCGGTCTGAAGCGAGTCTCTGCAGGTCAGTTCTTAGCCCTTCTCGCTTATGGCTGCTATCCTGACAGTTCCTCGCACTCGGCTCCACATGAGGGTTTCCCAGTGGATGCTTCGCTCCCAATGGGATCAATTGGCAGACAACTTGGATCAGCTAGTTCTGGTCTCCTCTCCCATGGTTTGAGACTTGCAGTGGCGGATGGTCAGAGAGAATCTGTTTCAAGGGGTTTCATTCTTCATTTCCCCCCCAGACTCTGACTACAGATGCCTTGGGAAAAGGTTGGGGAGCCCATCTCGGTCTTCATTGGACCCAGGGCTCTTGGTTCAAGCTCGAACAATCCCTTCACATCAGTGTGCTAGAGCTTCGGGCAGTCCTGTATGCCCTCCAGGCCCTCCACCTGTATCTCCTTCCAGGCCACCTAGCCATCCAGATGGACAACATGTGTGTGGTATGGTACATCAACAAACAGGGAGGGACTCGATCCTACCCTCTCTGCAGGGAAGCAATGAGGGTGTGGGACTGGGCAGTACAGCACGACCTTCACCTCATGGCAATTCATGTTCCGGGAGTCAACAACACCTTGGCAGACAAGCTGAGTCGCTCGTCTGCCCAGGCCCACGAGTGGGAACTGGATCAAGGGGTTCTAGACGATATCTTCCTACGCTGGGGAACACCACAGGTAGACCTGTTCGCATCCCCTCAAAACGCAAAACTTCCAGTCTTCTGCTCGCTTGTTCAAAAGCGAGACATTTTCTGGAGAGATGCTGTGTCTCTAGATTGGAAAGACAGATTCGTCTATGCCTTTCCCCCAATTCCTTTGATCCCAAGGGTCCTGCAGAAACTAGGGTCAGAAGGAGCACGAATGATTCTGATCACTCCTTTTTGGACCAGGCAAGTTTGGTTCTGTCTTCTACAACAATTCTCAGAGGAACCGTCGCTTCCTCTTCCTCTGTCACAAGGTTTGTTGACCCAGGAGCAGGGGACCCTAGTTCATCCAGGTCTCAAGTCCCTTCAGCTTCATGCATAGCTCCTGCAGACATAGCCCAGGCCCGCTTTGGAGTTCTTCCCCAGGTGGTGGAGATTCTGGTGGAGGCTAGGAAACCCTCCACCAGGTCTACCTACACCATGAAGTGTAAAAAGATTTACAGTCTGGGCGGCTTCAAAAGACGTTGAGCCTTTCTCCTGCCCTGTTGGTCATCTGCTGGAGTACCTGTGCCATCTCTTCGATCTGGGTCTTAGTCATTCCTCCCTGAAGGTCCACATTTGGCCATTTCAGCCTATCATGTTCCCCTTGCAGACAGAATGTTTGCTCAGCTGGTGGTTTCCAAGACTTTCCTCAGAGGGGTTCTCCACCTGAGACCTCCTATCCGAGTTCCCGCCCCTTCTTGGGATTTGAATTTTGTTCTTGAGAAACTAACTCTGCCTCCCTTTGAGCCGGCAGCTTCCGCAGACTTGAAGTTCCTCTCCTGGAAGACACTGTTTCTTGTGGCCATTACCTCTGCTCGGAGGATTTCCGAGCTCCAGGCCCTAATGTGTAAAATTCCTTACTTAATTTTTCACAATGAACGTGTGGCTCTGTGTACCAATCCTAAGTTTCTCGCCAAGGTGGTAGCGGAGTCTACTCTGAACCAGTCCATAGAGTTACCTGCCTTTTTTTACACAGTACTCCAATCAAGGGGAGTATTTGTTACATACTATGGATGTTCACCAGATTCTGAGATACTACACTAACCGGATGAAGGATCTCAGAAAGACAGATCAACTCTTTGTCTCTTTTGCTCCGAAAAGGGAAGGCAATGCTGTTTCTAAGCAATGCCTATCTAAATGGTTGACTTATTGCATCACTTTCTGTTATGACAAGTACAACAAGACCCTCCCGGGGTCAAGTCAGAGGCCACTCCACCAGAGGAGTCGCTGCCTCAGCAGCTTGTTTCAAGAATGTGTCAGTGGCAGACATCTGTGCTGCCGCCACCTGGACCTCCGTCCATACCTTTACAAAACATTACAGTTTGGATATTGCCTCTCGCCGTAGAGCGGGCTTCAGGCTGGCTGTTCTGCAAGGCCTCCTTTCTTAAGGCCTTCTCAGCTACAGGATCTACTCTGAGTAGCTTTCCTCCTCCCGTGTTCTTCTCCTTGTTCCAGACTGCTTGGGACTCAGTCCTATATGTAATTACCTACTGCAAGAGCCCTCTTGAAGTAAGATAGTACAGTTATGTAAGAACTTACCGTAACAGTAGATCTTCGAGAGAGGCTCTTGCAGTAGGTAATACCTTCCCGCCTTCCATCCCCCTAAGCTTTTTTAGCTCCTTTTGTCTTCAAGAAAATATCCACTTCTATCTCGTCTGGCCTTTGTTGGCCCTTGGCGGGAAAGAACTGGAAGGTGGGTGTGAGGGACCGCCCCTTTATACCGACGTCTCCTGACACCGGTCACCTGATGTGGGGGTGGTCCCTCGCCAGGGACTGCTAGCTAGAAATTTTTCCGTGGGGTCCTGCCACCTGCCGACATCAGTCCTATATGTAATTACCTACTGCCAGAGCCTCTCTCGAAGATCTACTGTTATGGTAAGTTCTTACGTAACTGTACTTTACTTTCTCTGTAAAATGTGTTTATGTGATGACTTTTACCTTATACTCTCCCGGGTTGTGCCTGAACATGGGCATTTTTAATGTCTAGTGCACTTACCCAGTTATCAAAAACAAATAAATAATGTCTCATCCGAAAAGACAGCACCTCAGGAGTACAGCATCTCCCTCAAGATGCACTGCAGTATCAGTATTGGGATTTACCCCAGGTGCCTGATGTGGGGCTACAAACTTTTAATCTTATGGCCTCAGAGGTGAGTGTGCAACCTGCTGAGTCACTGACACTTCAAATTTGTGTTCTGTCTTTCAGTCAGTTTATCACCAACTGTATCCATGATAGCCTTAATGGGTTAATATTAACTCTTTGTAACTTTTTGCTTAGTTTCTTATGGGGAACTAGGTCAAAAGCTTTTGGAATATAATGCCTGCAGGATTCCAAGTCTAGTGCCCTACTGATCAGTTCACAGAAACATAGATTTGTAGTGCAAGACCTCCCTTTTTGAATCCATGTTGTCTTAAGTCATTCAAGTTCTTCTGTTCACACTCTGTAGCTATTAGATCGTTTATCTTTTTCCATGAGTTTCCCTAAGACAGCTGTTAATACTAATAGGCCTGTAATTTGACACCTCTCTTACTGGGCCCTTTTTATAGATAGGATTTATTTCAGCAGACCTCCAAGCCTGTGGCACATCCCCTGAATCTGATTCATTAAAGATGAATGCCAAGGATTTCCTTAGTTTTTCTGCTGTCTCTTTTAGGAGAGGTGGTACAAGGCTGTCAGGATGCATCACGTTTTTTTTGTTGATACTTACTAAATCATTCCTTACCTCTTCTACCTAGATTTCAGTGTGCTCTTCCTTTTTGGTAGTATTAATATGGCTGTTTACTTTGGGATGATATATTGAGCAAAAATAGTTATTCAAAGTATTTGCCTGTCCTTTTTCACAGTGTATTTTACTTTGTCAGGTTATTTCTCATGATTCTGTACATTCGTTTTTCCTTAGATACCAGTTTCCTTCCCCTGGTGGTTAGCCATTTGGGGACTTGCTTTTTCTATTGTAGACTAATATTTTTGATATGTGTTGATCCTCTAATTCTATTAATTTGTCTTTTAGAATTTCCCACCAAACATTTATGTTTATTTATTTATTCTAGGATTACAAGTACCTTTGAACCAAGGCTCGTTTACAAAGGTTCTATGTCAGACATAACAAACAACAAGGAAGCAACAGTGAAATAACAGTAAACAATTCATGTACAACAGTGCTATTGAGAGGGGCCAATTATAGGAAGAGTACAGTGTAGAGGAGGAGGAGAAGTGTAGGTAGTTAATAGAGGCAGCTATAGTAAAATGGTGAACACAGCTAGGACGCATGTGCCCACAAGGAATGGGTATGGTCAGGCAACCCGCTGGTGGCAGAGAAACAGGGATGAGAGGAGAGGGAGAGGATGAAGATGCAGCCAGAGGCATTTGTCGAAAAATAAATAGGAAGGAGTGATAGAAGAGAAAAAGGCGGTTTGGTGAGGGGGGGGAATAAGTGCTATAATGGGACAAGGAGAGACTAATGAGGTGGTATGAAGACCTGAGATTTGAAGTGGCGCCTCAGAAGCTGGAGGGATGGGGACTGGGGGGGCCTGGGGTTAAGCAGTATATAAGTTAGGATGAAAGCTGTGTAGGTCATCATCTAGGAGAGGCTATCACAGGTGCTAGAGGCAGTGAGATGGGCCCGGAGCCTGGTTTTGAACAGATCTAGTGTTGAGGCAGAGGAGATGGTGTGGCTGAGACCATTCATCCATAGAGGAGCCCTATAGGTGAGGGAGCATTGTCCCTGCGTAGTTCGACAGCGAGGAACTTGTAGAATCTAGGTTGTCGAGCTCCTGGTGTTCTGTCGGTTGGTGTTTTGATGTAACAAAGCAGTAACACCAGGGGGTGTGAGGCCAAGGTTGATTTTTCCTGCCATAGCACATGTGAGATACTTTATATGGTTGGAGAGTTGGAGCCATCCGGATTGTTCATAAAGGGTACAGGTGTGGGTGAGGTGGTGGGTACCAGTTGTGAGTCGGCATGCTTTGTTAAGTGCAGTTGTTATGTGTTCAAGGGTGGACTTCGTGGTGGAACCATAGATAATGAGGCCATAATCAATAATTGACACCACAGAGCTCTGGACGGCAATCTTCAGGGCCTCTGGGGTGAGGTGCTGCCTGTGCATGTAGAGTAATCCAAGGCGTGTGTTGGCAGCTTTAGCCATGCTGTTAATGTGAGCCATATAGGAGAGATTGGGGTCAAGCAGAATCCCTAGGTATTTGAATGAGTAAACTTGTTCAAGGACAGTCCCCTGCTTGGTGGAGATGGAAAGGGGGTGTTGCTTGTAATGGTTATGTGAACTGCAGAATAGCAATGACTTGGTTTTCTTGTGATTGAGGACTAGTTTATGATTGGAGAACCATGTTTCAACGGCACTGAATCCGAGTTGGAGGCTGTGTTGTAGTGGTGAAAGGTCTTTGTGCGTAGAAAAGACAACAGCATCATCCGCATACAGGATGATTTGTTCTGACCAGGATTGTGGTAGGGAGTTTAAAAAGAGGCTGAAAAGGAGAGGGCCCAGTATGGACCCCTGAGGGACTCCAGAGCGGACAGGCTAGGTGTCTGAGATAGCACTGGCAATTTTTACTCTTTGAGAGCGGTTGCCAAGGTAGCTTCTGAACCAGCGGGCTGAGTCTGGTGCGAGGCCAGCAAGGAGTAGTTGGTCATACAACAGCCGATGATGGACCATGTCAAATGCCTTCGAGAGGTCGATGAGGACAGCCCTGGTAAGAAGACCTTTATCAAGGGAACTATGCACTGCACTGGTAAATTCAAGCAGGGCAGTGGTGGTACTATGCCCTTTTCTAAAACCGTGCTGTTGTGTGCACAGAATATTATATTTGTCCAAATAATCAGTGAGCTGGTCCACAACAATACGCTCTAGGGCCTTGGATAGTGGTGGCACTATGGAGATCGGGCGGTAGTTAGAGTGGCAGGTCTTGTCCCTACTTTTGTGGACCGGGTCACAGTGGCAGTTTTCCATATTTCAGGGAATGTACTGGTGTGGAGAGAGAGGTTAAGAATTTTAGTTAGGGGACTGAGGACCTCACCAAGTGTAAGTGATAGCAGCTTAAGGTCCAGGGTGTTACTGCTGATTCTGGAAGTGGAGATGGCTGAGGCAATGTGGCAGTGAGCTTCATTCATCTTAATCTCCCTGAAGTAAAAATAAGGGTGGTATGACAGAGTGCAGGGTGTGTTACAGGGTGTGTGACTGACTGTGAAGAAATCAGGTGGTAGAACAGTACTGAGGTCAGTAAAAGCCGTGTTAAAGGTATTTGCAGTGACCATGGGATCAAGGATAGTGGACCCTTCAACAATTAACATGGCCAGAGGGGACTTTGTTTCCCAGTAATGTCCTTGATATTGTCCCAGAAAGCACGACCATTTTCCCAGGTGTTGGTGAGGATGTCCTTATAATATGAGCTTTTCGTGAGACGAATGGATTGTGTGCAGGCATTACGGGCATGTTTATATTTTTGGATGTCAGATTGTTTGCCTGTGGCTTTAGCCACTGCCCACAGGTGGTCCCTAGATTTCAGCTGGGAAAGGAGCGCCGCAGTTATCCAAGGGTTACTAAGGGCTTTTGTTTTCCATTTTTTTTGAAAGAGCTTAGAGGTCACAGGCCTTATTGAAGGTGGTGATGAAGTAGCTGAGGGCTAGGTTAACATCCGGCGCTTTGTAGATGAGCAGCCAGTCTTGCAAGGATAGGTACTGTTTGAGATGGGTAAGTTGGCCACAGGGGAGGACTCTGCTGGTAATGATTATAGGGGGTGGCTTTAGAAATTTATTAGACCATTCACATATAACCGGGGAGTGGTCACTGAGAGAGTCTGGGAGAACAGTGGTATGAGAGATCCTGGTAGGGTGATTGTTGAGGACCCAGTCCAGCAGGGTACTGGTGCCAGTTTTGTAATTTATCAGAGTTGGTGTGGTGACCAATTGTGAGAGGTTGGCAGCTGCAAGGGCATCCTTATGAGTGTAGACATCAGATGCGAGCCAGTTTATATTGATATCACCAAGCAGAATGTGTTCAGAGCCAGGAGGTTGGGAGCTGACGAAGTTAAGAACTTCTTTGATGCCAAGATCTTGATCTCGAGGTGGAATATATACATAGATGGTGGTGAGGGCTTTTTGATTGGGACTAGAAGAATTTTAATGGATAGAAGCTGGGCTGAGCAGGCAGGGACGGGGGTTGGAACAAGGTGCCCCAGGAGATTATCCTTAATGTAGATGGCACAGCCCCCTCACCTTTTAGACACACGGTCCAGTCTGAAAACATTGTAGCCCTCTAAGGTAATTGCCAGATCAGGAACTTTTGGTGTCAGCCGTGTTTCAACTACAGCAAGGATATCAGGATTTTATCAAGGCTGATAAAGGCTTGGAGTGCATCAGGCTTTGGTAACAGGCTGCAGATGTTGATGGTTGCGATGGTGAGGGCTCCTGCCTTTTTCAGAAAACTTGAACAGCCCGGGCCAGGGTTAGGATGGACATTGCCCGAGATCAGTAGGAGAAGTAAGAGGAGCTTCATTGAACAGAGGCGCAGGTCCAGTAGTGATAATTTGTGTTTCCTTTTAGCGTATGGGCAGTAGGTAGAGTCCATATGACAGCCCCGATGATATGCAATGTGGTACAGTAGGGATAGGCTGGCATTAAGACCAATCTTAGTGGTGTTAAGAAGCAGCCAGATAGTTCCAAGTGGAGGCCCATGGGGAGGACTGGTCAAGAAGTGGAGCGTTCCCAAGGTATTGCTGGTGTTGATTAAGTAGATAGTGGGTACGGGTGGGGTGGCAGGGGCCTGAGAGAGAGAACAAGGGAGGAAGGACAAGGAGGGAGAGAAGGGGAAAGAGCAGGTGGGGGAAGGAACTCACAGCTGGTGTAGGGTGAAAGAAAAGAAAAAAAAGAAATAGGCAGGGAGAGGTAGTTGAAAGAGAAAATTTCGGCAAAATAGGATTTAGTAGGGAGGCAGTACAATGAAGGTATATAGCAAGTAAAGGAACTGTGACTTTAAGAAGGTAGACTTTTTTAAATGAAAGAACAAGATCCCTCTAGTGGCAGATCTGTGTAACCTGCTAATGGAAAACTAGCCACTTAAAAAAAAAATTGTATGTCACTATTTAAAGGAGGACCTAAAGTCAAAATTTACAAAAACACTGTGTTGTGCAGAATGTTTTGATTTGTAGATTGTATGCCTAGTAAGTCCTTCCTTTTGTTTGCTGTTTTTATGGCTCTTGGGGATCTCCATATTAACATTTTTTCATGGCTGTTCTTGTTCCTACAATGCCTCATATCCCATGTGACAGTGATGTGTCCATGACAATTAAGTCAGAAAGTAATAACTGCTGCTGTAGCAATCTACTGTTAGAAGCCTGATATTATGGCTTCAACTAAATAACTCAAATCCAAACTTTCTGTTTTCAAGGTATGCGTCTAGGTCTAGCTAGCAGAAGAAAATGTTTTGTTTTCAAAGCTTTTTGTTTAATCAAACTATACCCAACCATTAAGAAAGCACATAAATCACCCAAGGTCACAAATGCTATCATTAGTGAAGACTCCAGCTGTTTCCTTGCAGAGTAGCCCACTCAATTACGCCTCAGGCATTTGCCATCTATAAACATAGTCTTCATTAGAGCTCCCTGAACAGTTACTTAAAATCACAGCTCAGCTACTGTAAACTTTTATTTGTTTATTATTTATTTAACATTTTGTAAAAAGCATAGGGCCACATGGCCCTTTTACAGGCTCAAACCAGTTATAGAACAGGACACACATGGCATTAAGATACATACATCACTTGACAATAGAAACAGGTAACAAATAATTATAACAATATACACACTTAACTCATGCATAATATCAGCTAACTTGAAACATTACAATTTGATACAACATCCAACTAAAAAAGGAATACAAAAACTTCTAGTTACAAGCAAGTCATCTACGAATGTGCTGTGTCTCAGTTCTAAGTAGTCCCTTTAATGAAGTTTTAAAATTATGACCATTCCATATGTTTCATAATTGGTCCAGCACACTGTTCCAAGTTTGAACTGCAACTTGCTTAAATGCTCTTTGTTTTTTAGTAGTTCTGCAAATCAGACTTGTCAGAGGTACTGTATCATCTGATCTCAAAGCTCTTAAGCTCTGTCTTTGTTCAAAAAAGGCACAAGAGGATTATTAGGTGAACCGTGCAGTAAGTTATAAACAAAACAGGACATATGCAGTCTGTCTTTTTGTTCCAAAGACAAACAATTTAATTTATTGTAGTGTATGTATTGTACTTGACAAAAAAACAGCTCTTGTTGAATTAATGGCCTTGGATGCATCGCTGTCACATGGGTAAGAGGCATTGTAAGAACAAGAGGAGTCATAAAAAATGCTAACATGGAGATCCACAGGGGCCATAAAGCCAGCAAGCAAATTTAGAAAAAACTCCTTGCAGTTAAAAAAAAAGGGAAGGACTTAATAGGAGTGCACCTACAAATCAAAACGTTCTGCACATTTTTTTTTGTGTGGTCAAGTTTGACTTTAATTTTCCTTTAACTTATCTCTTTTTTTATCCAAGACTAAGTTTTCATCAGGACTATGCCTTCCACAGAAAGTGCTCACTGCCTTTCATGTGAACAAAGAGGTGTGTACCTTTCGTCATTTTGCCCAAAGCCAGCATATCCCAAGGAAAGACAGTTGCACAAACTAGACTCATACAGAGCAGTTACAATTTTCATGATAAGGATGCAAGAATATTGCTGGTCATTTTATTTTGTTTGTTTTTACCTCTACAGACCTACAAAGAAACAACGAAAGGCTTCTAAGACCACAATATGCATTTACTGTAGATACATACATAGACAATGACGCGGAAAAAGGCCTGTCGGTCCTTCCAGTCTACCCATCCTATCTAATTATGAACAGCTTGCTTTTTGCTCATACATGGAACATTTTGGGTACTTAGGCTTGAGGGAAAGAATCAAAGAGCACAGGTGTATACCAGTAAACCGAAAGGCAAGTACTGACTTGTAACTTATAGATCTTTGGGGAGATCTCCTTCAGCAGGTCACACCTCTGGAAATATAGCCGTCAGGCACCAGGACCACACAGAACATTTTTTGCTAACAGTCTTCCTGGGGCCGCCCATGGTGAAGTCATCACACCAGTGTTATCTCTATATAGCTGTGGGTGGCCCCGCACCCTCCTCAGTTCTTTTCCCACTGTTGACCATCGCACTTCGGACTCCATGGAACACCATTGCTTCAGCTGACTGCCATTTTCCTTTTTACTGCTTTTTTTTTTTGGTTTTTACCCTAGTTCTATGATCACTTTAATCCCTGAAGTGATTTCTTTCTCCCTATGTTTATGCCAGCTGGCTCTGAAAATCTTTATTTTTATTTATTTAAGTTTAGGATTAATACGTTTGAGCCAAGGGCTCGTTTACAAAGGTTCCAAGTCAGTCAATACAGTACAATACAAGACATAGCATAACATAACATAACATCACTTAACAGGTTACACAGTACACACAGGTGATGTTGTAACAGCAAATAGGGAAATATTTGTATCATGGAAGTGCTAACAGTGTCATCACTCATTGAGTAAGGTACAGCGCTTTGAGATTGCCATGCAGGTTCACTACTGAGGGGTAGTGAAATGAGCAGCCAGAGTAGGCTTTGTCAGGGGTGGGTCCTTAGAGGGGAGGAGAGTGAAATAAGGAGCCAGAAGTAGGCTTTGTCAGGGGTGGGTTTGAGGAGATGAGAGGCAGGCAGTGGGAAAAGCATAGAGACAGGGAAGGGAGAGGGGGCTTGGGCTGCTGGGAAGTGGTAGGAGCAGCAAGGGTAGGCTTTGTTAAGGGTGCCGGGGGGGAGGAGTGTGAGGAGTAGGGACTGGGAAGAGGGGGGGAAGGGGTAAGAGGGGGTGCAGATGGGGGGTTGGACAGGAGTGGAGGGAGAGATGGTCAGGTTCAGGCAGGTGGGTCAGCATTAGGAGAAGCAGGCACAGACATTTTCGTGATCCAGGTGGCAGTGGAGCCCAGCTTTAAAATGGTAGAGCTTGTTACACTCAATTATGGCAGTCGGCAGTTCATTGATCCATTTGGGTCCCCAGTAGGATAGAGATCTCTGAGCTAGTGTTGTGTGCCTGAAAGGCACCTGCAGACACCCCTTAGTCGCACTTCTAGTGTTGATGGCAGGTTGTGTATTTTTGAAGAGCCTAGAGGTTGAGTTCAGAGTGAGTCCTAACATTGACTGTTTTCCTAGTAGGCAAGTCTGGAATTGTGTCCTGAGGTGGAGGGGGAGCCATGTGGTCCCATTGTAGAGGGCACATGTAAGGGTCAGATGGTCAGCTCCCAAGACCAAGCAGCAGGCCTCATTGTGGAGTGTTTTCACTCTTTTTAGGGCAGTATTGGAGCCAGCCCCATAGATCACAAGATCATAATCGATGGTCGACAAAACTGAACAACAGGTAACAAGTTTTGCGGCGTCTGGGGTCATGGAGTGCCTCTGTCGGTAAAGAACACCCAGTTTTGTGTTTGCCATTTTGATGACTTGGTTAATGTGCAACGAGAAAGTGAGAGTGTCATCCAGGTGTACCCCAAGGTATTTAAAGGTGCTGACTTGCTCCAAGATATTTCTTTTGTGACTCTTTATCAGCAGTGGTCCATATTTCTTCTTGGTCTGTGGAACTGAGAAGAGCATGCTTTTTGTCTTCTTGTGGTTGAGCAATGGTTTATTAAGTGTGAACCATGATTCCAGCAGAGAGAAGTTTTCTTGCACTTCTGAGGTGATAGAGGACCGATTGCTGCTAGATATTGAGATAATGGTGTTGTCAGCGTAGAGCACGATGAGTGCCAGGCAGGCAGGCAGAAGGTAAGGAGTTAATGAAAATTGTGAACAGGAGTGGCCCCAGAATTGAACCTTGGGGGACACCAAGTTTAACCTCCCTAGGTCCCGAGAGGTTGCCTTATATTTTCACTCTTTTTGTCCTGTGTGTGAAGTTGCTGCCAAACCATGCCACAGTGTAAGTGGATAGACCTGTGGATAGTAGACAGTTTAGGAGTAGTTGATGGTTATTGGTGTCAAAAGCCTTTCTGAGGTCTATAAAGATAGACCCCACTACCAGGCCATTATCTATGGCATCGTAGATCTGAGAGGTGTAATCATCCAAGGCGGTAATGGTGGAGTGATTTTTACAGAATCCATGTTACTGTGCACAGAGACGGTTGTGCTTTTCCAGGTATTCTGTGAGTTGATTGGAGACCACTCACTCCAGGGCTTCAGAGAGTGGGGGGAGGATATATATGGGCCTATAATTTGCCAGGTTGGTTCTGTCTCCAGCTTTAAAGATGGGGGTGACCAGTGCTGCCTTCCACCTGTCTGGGAACACACCCAATCTTAGTGAAGCATTAAATACCTTAGTGAGTGGAGTAGCGAGTTCATTTAAAGTAAGGGTGACCCAACTTTATGTCTGCTAGGTCACTCCCCATCCTAGTCTTCCCTAGGACTCGTTTGACATATTTTAGGGTCTTGGCCCTTGTAAGTAGCCTGAAGTAGAAAGGAGGAGTGATGTTGTTTGGGGGAAGGGAGGACTCATGATGGATGGCTGACTGGGAGGCTTCAGGTAGTCCTTAGGTAGCACGCTGCAAAGGTCGGTGAAGGCAAGGTTAAATGCATCCGTAATGTCACTGGGTTCCTGGAGTGTATCGGTCGAAGTTATGATTAGGTCGTGGTGGAGCTCTGAAGGCCTTTCCTGTGAGTGATTTCACCGAGTTCTAGAACTCCCTGCCATTGCCCCAATTCTTGCTAAGTAGGTTGTTATAGTACGATGCTTTGGCTGATCGGATGACCGTCATACATTTGTTCTGGCTGCCTTGTAGGTGATGATGTCAGTCTGTGAACCAGTTGCCTTAGCCTTATGCCACAGGTTGTCCCTGTGTCGCATAAGCTCTAGGAGGGAGCCCGATAGCCAGGGGTTAGTGGACCCTCTTACTTTTTTAATCTTGTACAGGGTGGAGATGTCACAGGCCTTAGTGAAGGTCTTAAGGAAGTATTCCAGTGCTTGGTTGCCGTCCTTTGCTCTGTCAAGCGGTGACCAGTCTAGCAGCATCTGGTATTGCTTGAAGGCATCAAGTTGATCAGTTCTCAGTGATTGATTTCTTGAGACTTGTGGTGTGCATTTAGTGAATTTGATAGTCCAGGTGCACATAACTGGGGAATGGTCACTCAGGGAGTCTGGTAGGATTGATACTTCAGAGGTATGGTCAGGGCAGGTGGTGAGAAGCCAGTCAATAAGGGTTCCGATGCCCATCTGGTAGTTATGCCTGCTGGTTTGTGTGACCATCTGAGTGAGATATAGACCTGATATTTGGTGCCTTACAGCTGATGTTTCTTTGGACTGCCTGTTAATGTTAAAGACCCCAAAAATGAGATGCTCCCATTTTTGCTTCGACTGCTTTTGATGGTTCGTAAACTGCTCAAGGCCAGTGGTATGTTTGGCAGGGGGGGATATAAACAGTAGAGAGTTGTAGGACCTTGATTTGTTGGCCTATGGTGAGTTTAATGTCCAGAATGTGTGCCTCCTTGCATTGCAGGCTGCTAGGCAGTATTTGTCCCTTAATACCACTTTTGAGATAAACCATACAGCCGCCCCCCCGCTTCATCAGATGGTCCTGACAGAAAGTTGTGTTGCCTTCCAGAGCATCATTGATCTTAGGGGAGAGCCAGGTCTCTGTGAGAGCTATTATATCAGGCTTGAGCAGCTCTACCCAAGCCTGGAACTGTGGTAGCTTTGGTAATAGGCTTCCTATATTTAGGGAGACAATCTTGAGGTGTCCTAGTTTAATGGAGTTGCTTGCAAGGGGGGATCCTGGGTTGGGGTGCATGTTTCTGGATAGTATGAGTAGCAGGATTAGCTTTCTAAGGACTCATGCCCAGAACACCCAAGAGGAGTTAGTACTCTTAAATTTGGAGAGCTTGTAGCCATAGTTGGCACTAGTTAAGGTGTGGTAGCATAACAGGGCAGCTATGGGGATTTGGGGCGGTGCCTGGGGTTTGTAGATTTCAGTGGGAGCTTGAAAGCAAGCTACAGGTAAGGTACTGTGTATGTTCCACTTGCAGTGTGGATCACTGGCCACGGGCTTCCTGAAAGTGCAGGGTGATCCATATTAGGTGCAACAATCTTCCTGTTAACTTTATGCCCAAGAGAAAGATAACGAGGAGGGAAAGGATTACTAGCTTGGGGGGTGCCAGCATTGTGTTGTCCAGTTGCAATAAATAGTGTACACAGCAGCTGAGGCAGAAGGGTGGTGTAGCTCTTCTTTGGGAGTGCCCAGCTAATTGGGGTTTGAGGAGCAATGTAATAAGAGTGATGGTACTGGGGAGTTTCAAGTGGACTGGATATTTGCTAAGGCTTCAGCCTGTGCTGTAAGGGAGAAGCACAATCAAGCCAGGATAGTATTAGCTGAAGGGGAGGAGTACAATAAGGCTGGAAGCAGCCCTTAATGGGTACACCATAAGAAGAACTAATGTAAGAAACAGAACTTGAAACTTTAGTAGGAGAGTATTAATTGAATGTGAGGAGCACAGTTGGGCTGATGTAGCCCCTAGTGGGTGCACAGTATAACGAACTAATGCAGAAGTAGACACTTAGTAAAATGCCAATCAGGAACTTCAACAAAAGGTCACATGACCAGCAACTACTATAAAGCTAAATGCACTACTGTCCTTTCCATGTTGAGCTTAAACTTTAAAGTTAAGAAATCAGCAACCTCAATGAAAGGTTGCATGACCAACAACAACTGTAAAGCTAATTGCACCACTCTCCTTGCCATGTTGAGCTTAAACTTAAAAGTTAAGAGAGAGCAGTAGTGGGAAGGTAGCAAGCATGTGGAGATACAGCCCTCGAGTGGCTAAAAGTTATAATCTGCTAATGGAAAAGTCAGTACTAAAAAAAAAATGTGGGCTGTCTGGCAGTCAAGTGGGTTGCCATGGAAGAGCCACCAGAGAAGGCGCAGCTCCCACAGGGAAGAAGTTGGAAAGGTGCCTGTTCAGGGCAAGTAGCCTGCAGAGAGGAGAATGGACAGTCAGTTTAAAGCAGCAAAGGCAATGGCAGCTAATCCCCTTTGCGCCAGGCTGGCTGGAAGGTGGATTGCATAACAAAAGGCTCTGCACAAAAGGAACACTAAAATTAACAAAAAGAGCTGTAACACCTTGGGCTATTGGGGGGGGGGGAGAGAGAGACAACCAGCAAAGCACAAGGAAGGGCACAGGGAGAAAAGATATAGAATAAAGTCAGGGCAAAGGACAGAGATAGGTGGCAGTGTGAAACTATTGGAGGCTTAATTCCGAAAGAAGAGAATTTATAGAAAGATATAGGGTACCGTGGAGCACTTAGCACTACTCTGTCGTATCAAGCAGAGTTATAGAGCGGAGAGGAGCATACAGTCTAAAATTCTAACAGTATTTGGCAATTTATATCACAGCAATGTAGACTCTAAGCATTGATAAAAAACAGTTAAAATGCTGAAATCAATACACTATACAGAGCAGCAAACTCAGACCAATAATATAAAAAGTTAGTGCAAGGAAAGCAGCTTAGGGAGATGAAAGCAGTTACCAATAGGAAGGCAGAAGGTGAAGTGTCAAATTAGGGTTGAGGAATTGAGATGCAACACAAGTCAGCCAGTGGAGACAGAAAGCACCAGGATTCAAGCCGGACAGTGGCTCCAAGGACCGGGCTGCATCTCTGTGTCCATACCTGTGGGTCTCTGGGTGGTCTGGCAGTCAGGTGGGTCACTGTGGAAGAGCTGCTGGAGAAGACATGGCTCCAGCGGGGAGAAGTTGGAGGCGGGCACCTGTTCTGGGCAAAGTAGCCTGCGGAGTGGAGAAGGGACAGTCAATTTAAAGCAGCAAAGGCAGTGGCAGCAAATCCTCTTGGCGCCAGGCTGGCTGGAAGGCGAATTGCATAACAAAAGGCTCTTCACAAAAGGAACACTAAAACTAACAAAAAAGCTGCATCTGCAGACAGACGATCTTGAACAAAGACAACCACGAGTTCTGTGTCTGCTGTCTTGGCACCAACCACAGTATCCAAGCCTGTGAAGTCTGCCACGGCTTCAATCAGACTTACCTGGTGGCACTGCCAGAAAGCACTGGAAGCCTTTTTAATGGACCAGAGGGTCGCTGCCATAGAAAAGGAGCTTCAGGCTCCTCTGATTCCTCAGCCCCATCCACGGACTCTTATGCCTCCAAAGCCTGGGACAAATCAGCTGGGAGGCATCACCACCAGGACAAGAATAGACCATTCCGAGTGCATTCTCAGTCACTGCTTCGATTTGCAACTGTTTTGGGATCATCAGGCAGGCCGTCGGTGACCCCCACAGCCTCCCACCCCCCCTGCAGTGGGATCAGCCTTAACAGCTTTTCCTGCTGGTGATCCTCTGCCAGGCATTGGTTCATCATCGGCAGGCCTTCCCTTCCCTCGCTGACAATTCCCATTGCCTCGCTCACCCCGTCATCAATGGGAGAGACCCTGGCAGTGTAGCCCATCAGTTTCTCCTTTACCAGCGCTGGCCCATCATCATTGGAGCTCCCGAACTTGCCCCCACCAGTGCTTCCACCCTGGCTGAACACTCCTCCTCTCCCTCATGGGGCGCAGTCCAGGAGCTACACCGGCTTGCTGTTGGCCAGTGATTGTTAGCTATCATCAGGCTTGGGGTTCCTTCAGATGACCCCCTTGACCATTCCCATGATGTCAGGGATGCAGATGCCTCAGTTGGTCCAGCCTACCCCATTTCGTTGCTACTTCAGCCCTCTCTGCCAGTGCTGGGGCCTCAGTACCCCCCCCCCGTCATTACCTCAGGGCACTCTGCTGTCGCCAGTGACCATTGACTTCCAGACCTTGTTTTTCTCCATCTAAGACTTCATGCAATGGGTCATCTCACCTCAGGGGCTATCACTGGTGGGGATGTCTCAGCTGCCTTTGGTGCTGTCGCACCATACACCATCGCAGCCAGCTCTGTCCAGGTCGTCAGTGTCTTCTGTGCCTATTTCAGAACCAGGGATGATGATGATTATCATCCTGACTTCCTTCTGCCCGATGATGAGGATGAGAGAGAGGGTGCCGGGGCCCAGAGCATTTCTAATACCTCTACTATTTCCTCATGTAACCCCCCCCCGGCCACTTTTTATGGCTGCAGTAGGCGGAGCCTGCAGACATTTTGCATGTACAAAAGGAGTGTTGTCATGTTTTCTGTCCGTGGAACTGACTGAAGGTGTAGTCTCTTCCACCTTACCCTCCTACAAGCAATGTTTTCCACCCTCAAATAAATACGCTTTCATGTTAGTCAATGATTGTATGGTACTATTTTCTTTCTTAAATGGGTGGTAAAAGAACTGGAACCTGAGTAGTGAGAGACAGCATTAGTTTTTTTTTTTTTTTGGAGTACAATCCACCCCCCTCCACCCGAGAATCTCCTAAAGATCCATCCCCCAACTTTTTTTTTATTCACGTGGGAGGGGCATGAGGTGGCTCTATCACGCTGTAACAAGACACACTAGTTTGAGTCTTGTATCAAGCAACAGAACAAGTCTGTGAAGTTGTGGAGCCCCCTGCATTTTATTAAGGACTAGGAGAACAGAAGATACTTAATGCCTTTATTAAGGACTAGGAGAACAGAAGTTATTTAATGCCTTCAAACTGACTTAAAAAAACCTTTGGAACAAATGTTTATCAGAGCCACCTGGAGCTTCAGAAGGAGACAACAAGTGAAACTACACCTCCCAAGGAAAACATAGACACAGCATTTTAATTTACAGTAAGAGCCACATGTTTTTCTTAAACATTTATATACTAAAAACACAAAGTTCAGCTTTTGGGATTAACAATATTTGTTAACCATATTCAATATATAGTTTGTATATAATTTGTCTTTTTAGTAGTTTCAAAACTTTGAAAGTATTGGTGGTAGTAACGCATTTAGAAATACATTTTTTAATTGTTTTTTACAGTTAAACATGCAGTTTCATGTCAAGGCATATTTTTGTGGGGAGAGGGGGTTCAAATTATTTTAATCATGAAACATTGGTTTTAGAAATACATTTTTAATTGTCTTTAAGTTAAACATGCAATTTCATGTCAGGGCACACTTTTTTTTGTGAGGGGGGTCAAATTATTTGAATCCTGGGCACAGTACTTGGTAAATACAAACTTTGATGATAAAGTGTGTTTTTTTCTTTTAAGTTTGAGAAGTATGTAGTAGAAAACATTGAACAAGAAAACAATTGGTGATTTTAAAAGCTATTCTGATCAGACTTGACATTAAAAAAAATTTCAACTGTATTTGTTATTTCGTTTTATCATGGACACTAGAAAAAGGATGTTAACATTTACTCCCAGAAACCTGTTATTCAGGTTTTTTTTATTGCATCTTGTCCCAGGCAATCTTCGCAGAGTGCAGTTTGTCAGAGCACATTTTTTGGAGGAGGGACACTTAGCACATCCCAAACCACTGACTGTCACATTACGGTTACTGAGAGGCAGTATAGTGCAGTGGTTTAAGGCTCTGAGCTGCAAATCTGGAGACCTAGGTTTGAATCCCACAGCCCCCACTTGCATACTGTGTGACGCTGAGCAAGTCACTTAACTTTCTTGTGCTCCCAGGTTGCACCTGTAAACAAGCTTTCAGCTTAGTGTGTCTCACCTGGTTAAACAATTGGAAAAAAAAAGAAAGGTGCTACTTCTTTTTATCATTAAATTAAAAAAAAAGAGGAAAGGCCTAATATCTTGAAACAGATTTAAGAAAAAATATTCTGCACTTACTTTGAGACACATTTTTTCTGGTCTCCTCTTTATAATCAGAGCTGCTGATGCCACAGTGAAAACTTTGAAAAAATGAATAACTTGATACAACTCAGCTTACATTTTAAATATATTCTGTAGATTTCTCCTGCCTATCTTTTATTACAGAGGAAATTTGGATGAATATATGATCTTTATCTGTTAAAGTTCATCTGCCTCTGTAGCTTACTCCCTACTTCAAGTCATAATGCCATGTTGTGACATCACAGTCTGCTGTCATGGGAGTAACTGTGATGTCACAAGCCATGCATTATGACCTCAGGTAGGGAGAAAGCACCAGGAATACATGAACACTTCAGGAGCAGCGGTCCTCTTTTCATGCAAATGGCTTCAGTAAAAAATAATGGGGGGAAAAATACAGAACTAATGTGAAATATAAACTGATCTGTGTCTAAATATTATGTTTTCTTTCACTTATCCTGAAGACGTCAGATGCTCTTTAAGACTGGCACTCTGCTTGGGGGAAGGTGCTTATTGGAGCAAGGTGGTAACATGTATGTTACATGTATGTTTCAGTACTAAACTGTAACACAATTGCTTTCATTGTTTTTCCTGTAGTATAACTGTTTTAAGACATTCTAATACATGCTTAAACCCATAGGCAATTACTGACAGCAAAATAGTGCTACTTGAAAAGTTTTTCAACCCAAATTAGTGAACATAACTGTGACTCTATGGGCAGTTGCCTCTCCAAAAACTGTCATGACTGTAACTTCTCCCTCTGTCTGTCTGTCTATCTGTATGTCTATCTATGTAATTATCTATATTTCTATCAGTTGCATCTATTCCTATTTTTGCCTACTGTATATGTAAAATAGACCTGCATATCGCATTTGCCTGTACTCTGAACACATACTTATGATACAGTGCATATTTATACTCCACTCCTGTATAGACCTCATACTGTCCTGATATTCCTATTATTACAGGCATAATTACCTTAACCTTATCAACAGAAACATAGAAACATCGAAGATGATGGCAGATAAGGACTGCAAGGCCCATCCAGTCTGCCCATTTCTTTTTCTACCTTATGGATGTGCCATCAACCTTTGCTCTGTCAATGGCCTATCTATTCATACTCATCTGTAGTGCTTCCTTATGCCTCTCCTATGCTAGTTTGAAGCCCTGCACTGTAGTCATATCCCCCACTTCCTGAGGTAGGCCGTTCCATGCATCCACCACCTTTCTGTGAAAAAGAACTTCCTCGCATTACCCCTTAATCGACCTCCCTCTAATCTCATGTTGTGTCCTCTTGTCCTGCGATTTTTCTTATATTGAAACATGTTAGACTCTTTCACCTTGTTAATGCCCTTAAGGTGTTTGAATGTTTCGATCATATCACCTCTCTCCCTCCTTTGCTCTAGGGTATACATATTGAGCTCCGTTAATCTGTCTTCATAAGTTTTGTGATGCAGTCCCTGCACCATTTTGGTTGCCCTTCTCTGGACTGCCTCAATATGGGTAATGTCCTTGTGAAGGTGTGGCCTCCAGTACTGCATGCAGTACTCCAGATGTGGCCGAACCAGTCTCTTGTAAAGAGGGATTATTACCTCCCTCTTCCGACTTGTGATACCCCTACTAATACACCCAACATCCCCCTAGCTTTACCTACTGCTTTAGTGGCCTGCTTGGATGATTTCAGGTCGACCCCTTATAAAAGTTACTGTCACATTTTCTCTCCTAATGAAGTCCATCATTACACTTGACTGCCTGACATCAACACATTACTTAAATATAACTTACATCACTGCATGGACACACCGCCTGTTTTTCTCTATAAAATTGTGTAAATAATCCCAAGACTGAACATATGCCAGCCATTACTTTTTCATGTACTGCCACCTATTCTACCTGTCAAACTTATATTGCTTACCATTCCTTCCATTGAAATCTACACCTCTATATCTTTTCCTAATAATGTGTCTGCCTTCCTTAGAATGCAAAAAAATCCAAATCTTACTAGTTAAAAATCATTGTGTTGTTTCTCCATGTCTCCTTAATAGTTCCACACAACCTCACTAACTTCATTATGCAGCCATGGTGGATCTGACCAGACTTTGTTTTACTAGTTTGCACCCCCCCCCCCATTAAATATCTAGAAACACAGGTACCCATATACTGGCATACCAATTTACTTTGCTACAAGGTAGGTACTACCCTTGGCATTAGGATGTATACCTGGCTCAATGTCTAGAGGAAGAGAGGGGTGGGGGTACAGAAACAAACAACATGAACCCTGTATAAATAACACAACCCAGGTCCTGAGTGGAGGCTGCTAGGCATATGCTAGATCTAACCTGTTGAGGGGGTTCCGCACAACCAGAAACAGTAATTGGAATGTCCATAACAGTGACTGGGATTGTACAGTATAGCCTTATTCAACAGATGGAAGGTAAAAGCAGAAATGGACCCCCAAGGGTCGGTCCAGGCCAGATAGGTACACTTTCACAAACTCTCCTTATATGCAGTATAGTTCATGAACAACAGGACAATCTTCTTCCCAAATTCCCAAAAAGTACATTTGTGGACACTTGGCCATGCGCATGAACATCTCTCTTCCCACGAGTGTCATTTAGTGAATCTAAGCCACACAATCAGAACTCTTCTCGGATGTAGGTGCAATATGTGAAACTCAACTACACACCTTAACCTGCAGTTTGGCCCTCGCTCAGGTAAACATACTGGTGCCCTTTATGAACCAGGAAGCCCTGCCTTAAGCACTCAGATGGTGTTCCTCCCACCCTTGGCCCCAACCGACAGTCTCTGCCATTCTTCAGGGTTACACCATTGAAATTCCCATTCCCCACTGAAATGCTAGAAGTCCCACACTTTAACTTGTGTCAGACTGGGGTGACCAAAGAATAAACTTCACTCACTGGACTGCACAGTTTAACTTTACTTCACTCACATGGGTGAGACTAGGGGCACTGACAGGTGCAATCCAGCCTTATCTATGGGCACACACACTTCAGACTATCTAATCCCCTTAGACATGTGGTGATCTAGTCTCCTAGAACAGTACTCACAGAAGTTGTCCCATCCATAGTCCAGAACTTCCTCCAAACCCCTCATCTTACCCTCTGAGTCACATACCACTGCTGCTGGAGGAGATTCTCTCCTTACTGCAAAAAAGAGCCATAAAACCTGTTTCTGAAGATCAAAGAAACAGGGGGTTCTAGTCCCAATTCTTCCTTATCCCCAGGTCCACAGGGGACTTGAGGCCCATCCTGGATGTACGAAACCTGAACTACTATATTCAGTACAAAAAGTTCAGGATGGTAACATGCACTCTCGGACAAAAGTTCAATGTCTTCATCAGTCATTTAAACTAGTAGGAGGGAAAGGGACACCATCACCCATCACATCATATGAGCCAGCGGTTGCCCCTCCTGCATTATCGGATACTTGGTCAGCATCAGGACACTGCATTGCAAACACCATTTGTGACTTAAGTTGCAGTATTCCACAAAGGGGAGCCAAGCGTATTAGACACAGAAAGCTTACTAAGGACACAAAACACAACCAGAGGAATCGTGCAGTAAGAAGGATAAACCAGGGATGGAAGGCAATGTGCATTATTGCTTGTAGCCTAGCAAACAAAATCCTAGACCTCACTGCCATGTGGCTGAGGCTCACCCAGATTGGGTCGCTATCACGGAAACATGGTCCACAGAGAACCACACCAGGGACGTTGCTATCCCTGGATACACTCTATTCAGGAGAGACCGTAAAGGAAGAAAAGTAGGATGGTAGCTATGTGTATCAGAGAGGGCATCAATGCATCTGAAACTCAGGGAATGCACAGTGAAGCAGAAGCCATATGGATTACTCTGGGAGCTGGAAAAAGAGACCCTATCCAGATAGGAGTCATCTACAGACCCCTGAACCAGAAGATTGAGAAGGATAAAGAACTCCTGCAAATCATACTGAGGATGGCCAATAAGGGAGAGTTAGTGCTAGTCTGGGACTTCAATCTACCAGGTGTAGACTGGTCCACTTTCACTGCCTCCTCAGACAGGAGTAAAGAATTCCTCCTTGTGCTATGGTGGGACTAAAGCAATTAGTGGATTCACCCACTAGGGAATCAGCTATCCTGGACCTAGTACTCACAAACAGTGCCAGGGTGTCAGACGTTCAGGTGGGGATCAATCTGGGAACCAATGACCGCTGGTCAGTCTGGTTCTCGACTAACAAAGCAGAGGATCCTTGTCAAACCAAACTTAGGGTGCTCAATTTCAGAAAGGCAGATTTCTCAAGAATGAGAGAGACCATCAAACCACTGATGGAAATCAGTGCTGCATGGAATGTGGAGGATGCCTGGATAAAACTGAAAAATGCTATAACTACAATTATGGCAAAATGCACAAAATAAATCAACAAATCCAAAATGTCGAAGAACCCACTCTGGTTTTCCAAAGAGGTGGCAACTGTAACTAAAGAAAAGAAAAAAGCTTTTAGAAAATACAAAGGGACCAAATCAGAGAAGGATAGAGAAGAATACAGAGCTAAACTCAAGGAAGCTGGGAAAGCAATTAGGGTAGCCAAGGCCCAGACAGAGGAAAAAATAGTGCAGAGCATGAAGAGAGGGGACAAAACATTTTATAGATATATACGGGTAAAAAGAAAGAGTAAGGGAGGAATAACCCAGCTGGCAACCAAGAAGGGTCAGCTGGTGGAAAATGATGAGGACAAGGCGAAATTACTCAATGAATCCTTCTGCTCAGTCTTCACTCACAAAGACATTGGTGACGGTCCAACAGTAAACAAGACACATCACCACACAAGGAGAGCTGACAAAAGGCCCTTTACAAAACAAAGGGTACTCAAGGAATTGTCTAAATTGAAAGTAGACAAGGCAATAGGGCCCAGTGATATAAACCCTAGAATTCTAAAGGAACTCAGAGAAGAACTTGCCGCCCCACTAGCTGAGCTATTTAACAAGTCATTGGAATATGGCTCAGTGCCACATGACTGGAGGAAGGCCACAGTAGTGCCATTACATAAGACTAGTAGTAAGGAGATAGCAGGAAATTATCACCCAGTCAGCCTGACCTCAGTGGTGGGTAAAATAATGGAGACATTGTTTAAAGAAAGGGTAGTAGAATACATGAAAGAAAGTGAAAAACATGACCCGAGGCAATATGGCTTCACTGCAGAACGCTCGTGCCAAATGAATATAATAGAATTCTTCTACTGGGTTACAAGAGTGGTGGACCAAGATGCAGCTGTGGACGTAGTGTATCTGGACATCAGCAAGGCCTTCGATACAGTTCTACACAGAAGGCTAGCAGATAAACTGGAGCAAACAGACGTGGGTCAGAAAGTGGTCAAGTGGGTTAAAAGCTGGCTTCAGGATAGGATACAGAGAGTTATGGTAAATGGTGCCTTGTCAAAGGAGGGAAGAGTGACCAATGGCATTCCACATGGTTCAGTGCTTGGACCAATCCTTTTCAACATATTCATCAGCAAAATTGCTGATGGGCTGAATGGAAAGGTATGCCTGTTTGCTGACGATACAAAGCTCTGCAACAGGGTGGATACTCAAGATGGTATCTCAGGGAATAGAGGAAAATCTCAAAAAGTTAGAGGAATGGTCCAGGAACTGGCAGCTGAGATTCAGTGCAAAAAAGTGCAAAGTAATACACTTGGGTAAGAGGAACCCAGGAAATAAATATGTCCTGGAAGGACAGCAACTGGAAATGACAAAGTTGGAATGGGATCTAGGAGTTCTCGTATCTGAAAATTTAAAGGTAGGAAAGCAATGCAAAAAAGCAGCACGAAAGGCAAGCGGTATCCTTGGATGCATAGGTAAGGATATAACCAGCAGAAAGCATGAGGTAATTGTCTCACTGTATAGGTCCTTGGGAGGCCACACTTGGAGTACTGTGTGCCGTTCTGGAGGCCTCACTTAAAAAAGGACATAGACCGTCTGGAATCCGTGCAGAGGAGAGCCACCAAAATGGTGCAGGGTCTGCACCATGAACCTTATGAAAATAGGCTCAGCCAATTGAATCTATTTTTCCTTGAACACAGAAGAAATAGAGGGGACATGATAGAAACTTTTAAGTATGTCAAAGGGATAAATGCAGTGCAAACCGAAAATCTCTTCCTTGAAAATAGGACTGCACGCACAAGGGGTACAACTTATGCCTGGTAGGTGGAAAGTTCAGAACCAATGTTAGGAAGTACTTTTTTTACAGAGAAGGTCATTGTCCCGTGGAACAGCCTGCCATAGGAGGTGGTGGCAGCTAAGTCAATCAGCGAATTCAAACAGGCATGGGACAGTTACTGTGGTCACTTCCGCAAAAGTAGTAGATGGGGGGGTAGACATCTCGGGCAGACTAGATGGACCACACGGTCTCCATCTACTGGCAAATTTTTATGTTCTTATGTAACCCTGCAAGGCCTGCCACCCCTGCTGCAGATGGGGACTGGATATGCTCCCTAGACATGCAGGACGCCTACCTGCACATTAAGGTCTGTCATCTCCACAGGAAATACCTTGGGGGGGGGGGACTACCAGTTCAGAGTATTGCCATTTGGCTTGTCATATGCACCACGGGTCTTTGCCAAATGCTTAGCTGTAGTGGCGGCAGCTCTCAGGAGGGAAACCCTCTATGTCTTCTCCTACCTGGATCACTAGCTGCTCAAAGCTCGGTCCAGGGAACAGCTATGCAACACCCTAGTGTGTACCCAACACCTGTTCAGTGCACTTAGAATTACCATCAACTTATCCAAGTCAGTTTTGACCCCCTGTCAGCACATCCACTATATAGGAGCTATACTGGATACTGCACAGAGCTCAGCCTTTCTTCCTCAGGACAGGGCGAAATGCTTGATAGCGCAGGCCCAAGAGGTTTGTTATAGCACAGATGTTCCTGAGGTTGTTGGGCCTGATGGCAGCAGCCATTATCACGCTTCCCCTAGCATGGCTGCATTGGACTTTAATGGTATGGTGGGATCAGCGCACTGATGACTTTGAACAGAAGGTGCTGGTCATGTCACCAGTGAGGAAGGTTCTTTTGTGGTGGATGGAACCCTCCAATTAGTGTCAGTGGCTCAGCAGGTAGCATACTCACCCCAGAGGCCAGGAGATCAGAAAGCTGTGGGTTCTAGCCCCACAACAGGCACTTCGGTTAAATCCCAATACTGACACTGTAGTGCAGCATGAGGGAGGTGCTACACTCCTGAGGTGCCATCTTTCAGATGAGACATTAAACCGAGGTCCCATCTGCCTGTTCTGGTGGTAATTCAGGTGGATGTTAAAAATCCCATGGCACTTCTCGAAAAGAGTAGGGGTATTTCCCCGGTGCTGTGAGCAAAGTTTTTCAAATTCATAAAAAATACCACCAACAGCTTAATCTGGTTCAAGGTCAGTTGGCATTCATCTGTATCCCCCTCCCCCGGGTCATGCCTGAAAATGAGCAGAATTTGCCTAGTGCACTTACCCAGTCAACAAAAACTAAATAAATAAAATAAATAAATTTGCTCAAGGGGGTTCCTTTCCTGATTCCTTCTCCTCAGCAGATTTTCACTATGAATGCCTCAGGAATGGACTGGGGGCACACCTGGGCCATCACCAGACCCAAGGGATATGGACTGCAGTGGAGACCTTTCTCCATATCAATGTCCTAGAGATGAGAGTAGTCCTGTATGACCTGCAGGCTTTCTAGAACTATCTGTTCCCAGGCCCTCTGCTAGTGCAGATGGACATCAGTATGGTCCACTATCCAAGCAGGGGGGAACTCATTCTTACCCCCGTGCAGAAAAGCAATGAGGGTTTGGTATTGGGCTCTAGACCACGGCCTGTCATTGTTGGCCATCCATGTTCCAGGTGTCCAAAACATCCTGGCGGGCAGGTTAAGCGGGTCGCAGTGCAGAATGCATGCGTGGGAGCTGCTATCATCAGTGGTAGAAGACCTGTTTAACAGTTGGGGCCGTCCAGAGTTGGACCTTTTTACATCCCCACACAATGCAAAACTGCTGCTTTTCTGTTCGCTAGATCCAGTGCCTGGAGTATTCTGGCAAGACGCGTTGTCCATCTCTTGGAGAGGGAGGTTCATTTACACCTTTCCTCCCTTTCCCCGATTGAGAGGGTGTTGATCAAGCTTTAAATTGAGGAAGCCACAATGATTCTGGTGGCCCCTTTTTGGCTTCATCAGATATGGTTTCCATTACTGTAACAGCTAGCACTGGAACCCCGGGTACCCTTGCCTCTATGTCAGGGCCTGCAGTCACAGGAACACAGAACCCTGGTCCACCAGGACCTTCAGTCCCTTCATCTTCATGCATGGTTCCTGAGGATGTGGCCCTTGCCAGGTTTGGGGTTTCTCCTAAGGTTGCAGATATTGTGGTGGTGGCCAGGAAACCCTCCACCAGGGCCACCCATTCAATGAAGTAGAAGTGTTTTCCTTTGTGACAGCTTCACACAAACTGGAGCCCTTTACTTGTCCAGTAAACCAGATCCTAGGGTATTTACTGGCCTTATCCTATGCAGGACTGAAATACTCCTGTATTAAGGTGCATTTGTCTGCTATTTCAGCCTTCCATGTGCCCATCGATGGCTGTACAGTGGCCCAGCTGGACAAGGCCTATATATTTTTGAGGGGCATTCTTCATCTGAAGCCCCCCATCCACATTTCTGTCCCAGCCTGGGACCTGAATTTTGTGGTAGAGAAGCTTACTTTGGCTCCTTTTGAGCCAGCCACAACTTGTGAGCTGTGCTTTCTGTTGTGGAAAGCATTATTTTTAGTTGACATTGCTTCTGCTCTAAGGATTTCAGAGCTTCAGGCTGTCATGTGTGAGCAGCCTTGTTTGATTTTTCACAAAGTCTTTGCATACCAGTCCTAACTTCTTGCTGAAGGTGGTGTCTGAGTTTACTTTGAATCAAACCATCCACCTGCCTGTTTATTATCCAGAGCATACCAATCCAGGGGAAGCATTGCTCCATACTTTAGGTGTACATAGGATACTTGGATACTATGTTCACCGTACAAAAGACTGCAGGAAGTCCAAACAATAGCTTTTTTTTCTTTTGGCCCTGAGAAAGATGGCACTCCAGTTTCTAAGCAGTGCTTGTCCAAAGGGTTGGCCAACTCCATCATTTTCTGTTACAGGAAGTATGGTGAGGAACTTCCTGGGTCTGATAAGGGCCACTCAACCAGAGGTATAGCCACTTCAGTTGCATGTTTTAGAGGTGTTTCAGTCGCTGAGATTTGTGCTGCTGCCACTTGAAGTACCATCCATACTTTCATGAGACACTACAATCTGGACATTGCCTCTAGAAAAAAGCAGGGTTTGGCCTGGTTGTCTTATAGGGCCTCCTGTCTCAGGCTTATGCCTTCCAGACACCCAATCGGTTCTCCAGAGTTGCACTGCTTGGGTCTTGTTCCAGAGATGTAACCTGCTGAAGGAAATATCCCCGAAGAAGATAGAACAGTTATGTAAAAACTTACCATAACAGTAGTTCTCCAAGGGAATCTCCTTTAACTAGTCATGCTGTTCCACCCTCTATCCCCCCTTGCTGTCTGAGCTTCCTTCCTGTAACTCCTCTTCTCAGTTGGTATATCTTCTGCTTTTTCATTTGCCTAGTGGTGAGAACCACTAGCTCTCCTTCGGCCGCTCAGGAGTAACTCCTTGGAGGATGGTCTCTGGCGGGGAACTGAGGAGGGCACAGGGCCACCCATGACTATGTAGGGATAACATCAGCATGATGACATCCCCGTGGGCAGCCCCAGGAAGACTGCTAACAAAAAATGTTCTGTGTGGTCCTGATGACTGACAGCTATAGTTCCAGAGGTGTGTCCTGCTTAAGGGGATTCCTTCAAAGATCTACTATTATGGTAAGTCTTATGTAACTCTTCTTTACTAAAAACTTGTCAGATGCAACATTGTCTGACTATGTGCAAAACATTCTATTCAATAAATAAGTACACACATTTAGTCCCCTTACCATGGAGTATGCCAAGAATATTGTTGAGAAGTAGCTGATGACGTTGATGGGTCTCACTCATGAACTGAACAGAGTTGAGGCCTTCCACTCTTCTGTTCTGTTTTTTGTGGTAGAGATGAGAATCTCGCTTTCTCTGAGATGGAGAAGAGATAAACCGACTGGGTGGTAAGGCGGTTCTTTGACTATTTGGCTACAGGATGTCATTTTCACCAAAATGGAGAGGCAGGAGGCACAACTCACAAAAAGGACCAGTTTATTAAGCAACTGACCACAGAACTTGGAACAGGAGAAAAAGGATGATACAACATTCACTTTCACTTTTTTTGCTACTATAACTCTTACTGTACTGTAACTATAATTACTGAGATTACTATAACTACTAAATGGATCTACTACAAGACTTTAATGCTGTGACATTTACATAGTTTTCACAGTTCTACCCCAGAGTATAGTTCAGTTCATTGGGTGCCAAAAATGGATGTAGCAGAGAGATGCAGAACAAGAAACCTCTGCACACATGCTTCCATTAGCCGGCTTATAGAGCAGGTGAGGCAAAGACTTGGCCATGGGATGTCAATCAGACCCAGTGATACAAGCAAACACACTTGTTTTCCAAAGGACTGCTGCAAACTGGAAGCTCCTGGGCTGACACCACTAACCCGGGAAAAGACTTGGAAACTGAAGACTGAAGAGCTGAACACAAGAACACTTCTGGGCTATTACCACTGACCTAGGAAATTTTGAAAAACTGAGACTGAAGATGAACTGGAGAACTGTAGCACCTCCGGGCTGTCACCCCTGACCCGGGAAATGGAAGAAGTGAAGCTGAAGACTCGACAAACTGAATAACTGTGGCACCTCCGGGCTGTCACTACTCACCTGGAAACTTAAAGACTGAAGATTCAATGACCCGGAGAACTGGGACACTTCCATTGAAGAACTTCTGGGAGGCTGAAGACCTGCAACAAAACCCCCAACCCACTGGGTGACGGGCCCCTGTCTATGAACCATTGTGGTTCCCTGCACTACCTAGCTCACTGTTAGAGAGGAGTGGGCCTGAAGATCTGATGAGGAAGGAAGTGACAGAGAGTTCCTTAACTGTCTACACTATTCCTACACTGATGACTGGCCCCAAATTGTCCATATGCAGATGGCTAGCACAGTCTCGGTGTGGTCACTGTTACTGACAGTCTTTGGTCGAGCAATCATTAAATGGGATGAAAGGCATTAGGCAGAGAAGTTCATACGCATGCAGGCAGTTCAATAGCATGCAGGGCAGTTTATCATGTGCAGGGCAGTTCGTACATGCAGGGCAAGTTCATAACATGTGTTACATTTCAGGCACTGTCCCTTTAAATGCACTGTCAAGTCAATACCAGTTTTTGCCTTTTTCTACTATTTACATACAGTTCAGCATTTTCGCTCAGAACTGTTCAGCAGAATCATTTTCTATAGCAGTTGCACTAGGAGAGGCAATATATCAGTGGAAAACCTGACTAATGCTAAATATACCTAGCTACACGGTGATCCTGAGGTACATCCTCCCTCCCACTGGTATTTACTTGGATTCAAAGAGCTTAACAGGAGGATTATGCAGCTGGCTGAGGGTAATCTGGCTAACCTACATGCTAGGGATCCCACCCTAACTGGCTGTCCCTGGCTTAGGGAGCTATGGGTCAGTTACTCAGGTTACTACCCCTTGGCTAGGGCTGTGGTAACTATGCTGCTGGGGTGGCTAACTAGCTGATCCACTCTCTTCCCCTTGCTCCTGGCTGGAGCTGATACTGCAGTGCACATTAAATTAGCAAAATCTACAATTTTAAGCACTAGCCTTAGCTTGGCTACCGGTAGCCACTAGCCACACTTATCACCCTGGGGCTTGATTCCCCTTACTGGCCCATCTGGTGATTTTTCTGAATAAAATAATAATAATAAAAAAGCTTACACAACTTTTGGGCTAACTAGCATTTATCCACTAGCCCAACTGGCTACCTCTTTAACGAGGGCTTTTCCATGCCTCTGATCCTGGCTGGAGCTTTTTTTATTTTTTTTTATTTAATACAGTTCACTTTAAATAGGGTCTGCCTGCCCTAGGCTCTACCTTCAGGAGCTTCTTAATTTAATTGCAGCCTGCCCCTTCCCCATGCTCCCCTGCAAGAGCTTCTTTTAATGTATTTTAATAAATTTGAATAGGGCTGCCCTCACCATATACTCCAGGCTGGAGTGCAATTTAAATAAATTTACATAAAACCAACTACAGGTGGTCCTTAGTCCCAGGGCCTTTCCCTAGCACCAACCACAGTCATGGCTGTCATTGTCACAAACGCACTTCGGGGGTCAGGCCTTCTGCTTCCACAGTGCCTAACCTCGAAGTGCAGTATATGAACAGGAGACAAACAGGGTAACCCTCCTGTCTGTTTTGGGTCTGAACATCTACCAGTCACGAGTCCTGGGGTCAAATATGAACCTTTTTTCGCTAGCACACCCTGGTGGCAGGCCCAAATATCACACCCTCTTTGGGGAACTGCAGTGCAATACTTAACCCAGCAGGCACACAACCTGGTTCACAATCCCCTTTTTGACTCAATTGAGACCTTGCTATTTTACCTTGGTGCATATGGTAACACACTGTAAGTGCTTAACAGTTCTATCAGAATTATCAACAGTGTCCCAGCATTCACACACAAAAGGAGAAAAGGCTGCTGCAGGATTTCAAGGAAAACAAAGTTTACTAAAATGTTAACATAATAAATGAAATACAAAACACAGAACATATAACATTTAGTGTACAGTCATAAAAATTAAATGGACAATTATAAACAAACCACCTTATTATTGCGTATCTAATCCTAGCCTAGTTTCAGTTGGTAAATAGTGGTGGTTAAATTATCTAACTTTAGTAGAAGTGCTTCTTGAGAGAGTGTTCTTTCAGGAGTCCAGAAATAAAAAGCACAATCTTCTCTCAACTTTGACAATCAGGGTGCCTTCCTCAAGCAACTGGTCATGGAACCAACTCGGCAGAAGGCAATACTGGACCTTGTGCTCACAAACAGGGACAGTGTGATGGGGGTAACAGTGGGGGAGCACCTGGGTAACAGTGACCACCAGTCATTGTGGTTTGAAATCACAGAAAGAGCAGAACCAAACCACACAAAAACACGTATCCTGGATTTTAGGGGGGCAGACTTTGGGAAAATGGGAGATACTTGAAAGAGGCATTAAGGGAATGGGACAGGAATCAGGGGTTGAGGAACAGTGGGCAGTATTTAAAATGGGGATTATGAGAACAACATTATGCATTAAGCAGGTTAGCAAGAGGAAAGGAAGGAGACCATTATGGTTTCCAAAGAGGTAGCAAAGAAAGTGAAAGCCAAAAGGTTGCATTCAGGCAATACAAAAGACACAAGCAGAAGGGGATAGGGAGAAGTACCAGGAGAAACAAAGGGAGGCAGGGAAGTCAGTAAGGGAAGCCAAAGCTCAGACAGAAGAACACATTGCAAAATCAGTGGGTAAAGGGGACAAAACCTTTTACAGGTACATAAGTGAAAAAAAAAAGACAAAGGGAGGGATAGTGAGACTGAAGGGGAGGATGGGAGCGTGGAGGATGACAACAGTAAGGCTGATATATTGAACAGGTATTTCTGCCAGTCTTTACTAAGGAAGAGGGGTAATGGGTCTGAAGGAGTACAAGGGGTGAGAATGGTGCAGAAATGGACACGAGTCCCTTTACACAGAAAGGGTCCTGAAGGAACTGGAAGTACAAGAGCTGTTAAAGCAATGGGGCCGGGTGGGGTGCACCCCAGGGTCCTTAAAGAACTAAGAGAGGTTGTGGCTGAACCTCTGGCTATCCTGTTCAGCCAATCACTGGAAACAGGGAGGTACCCAAAGACTGAGGACAGCAGATGTAGTCCCTTATACAAAGTGGGAACAAGAGGAAGCAGGAACTACAGACTAGTCAGCCTCACCTCGGTAGTGGGAAAGATCATGGAAGCACTACTGAAGGAGAGATTGGTGGAACATCTGGTTGTCAATGGACTACAGGACCCAAGGCAGCATGGTTTCACCAGGGGAGGTCATGTCAGACCAACCTCATTGGTTTTGACTGGGTGACTAGGAGGTGGATCAGGGAGGGCAGTGGACATGGCCTATCTGGACTTCAGCAAGGCCTTGACACTGTGCCACATAGAAGACTATTACACAAACTGGGAATATGGTGTGGGCAGGACAGTAGTGTGGTGGGTAGGTAACTGGCTGGGTGGCAGGACACAGAGGGTGGTGGTAAATGGCTGTCACTCCACAGAGGGAAGAGTGACCAGTGGGGTACCACAGGGATCAGTGCTGGGACCGGTCCTATTCAACATCTTCATCAGTGACATTGCACAGGACCTAGAAGGCAGAATTTCACTGTTCGCTGATGACACAAAGCTCTAATAGAGTAGACACACCAGAGGGTGTAGACAGAATGAGAAGGACCTGCAGAAACATGAAGAATGGTCAAGGGTTTGGCAGTTGAAATTCAATGCAAAGAAGTGCAAGATAATGCATATGGGGCACAAAAGCCACGCACAATATATCAGTTGGGGGTTAGGATATAGCATGCACCAAGCAGGAGAAGGGATCTTGGGGTTGTCATCTCTGATGACCTCAAGGTAGAGGAAACAGTGTGACAAGGCATCAGGTAAAGCAAATAGGATGCTGGGATGTATAGGCAGGGGCATCACCAGCAGGAAAAGGGAGGTCATAATTCCGCTATACAAGACACTAGTGAGGCCCCACCTGGAGTACAGTGTACAGTTCTGGAGACCATACCTACGTAAGGACATAGACAGGGTAGAGAAGGTTCAGAGGAGGGCAACAAAGATGGTGCATGGGTTGCATCACAAGTCCTATGAAGACAAGTTGAAGGAACTGAACATGTACTCCCTGGAGGAGAGAAGGGAGAGAGGGGATATGATAGAGACATACAAGTATCTTACAGGGAGGAACAGGGTGCAGGAAAACACTATTTTTAAGCTAAAAGATGTTTCAGGACTAGAGGCATGGGATGAAGTTGGAGGGAGGACGATTCAGAGGAAACATGAGAAAGAATTTCTTCACAGAGCGGGTGGTGGACAAGTGGAACACCCTGCCAGAGGAAGTGGTGGGGCTGAAACAATCAGGGATTTAGAATGCATGGGATAGACATAAAGGAATTCTAGAGGTCAGGGGTAAGGGGAAATAGACTTCTAGGAAAACAAACTGAACTTACAAGCTCAAATGGGCAGACTAGGTGGGCCATAGGCCCTTATCTGCCGACACTGTCTATGTATCTATGTATCTATAGGGAACAAGGGTCCCACCCAGCTTGTGAGGTTACAGCTCAGTGATCATGCTGGCTGTGAGGTCACTCACATTTCCTGTATACCAAATTATTCTCATACATCTACATATTCCTAAGCATCCCACTTTAAAAAAAAAGATATATATATATACAATATTGTGTATATATATATATATACATATATATATATATATATATATATATATATATATATATATATATATACTTTTTAAATTAGTGAGCCACAGTTTTATGGCAGGTCAGAATTACCCCTTTGATCTTCAGCTGACCTTCCTGAACTATTTCTCTCAGTGGTGAGCAGTTTGACAGATAACTGTCAGAAGTTGACTTACCTCCTGAGAGGTCATAAAAAGCAGCCTGTATATGGCCAGTTTCATAGATTCACTGTAAATGGGTGTTTTACAATCTGTTACAACCTGGTATGTAAAGAAGCTCTTAATTAGATTTTACGCTCAGAGGGAGAACAGTATTTTTTTGAAAATCCAAGGTCCCACAATGCCTTGTGCTGACTGCCATACTTCCCATGCAGAAATTCAAAGAAACATGTATTTATATCATAAATATAATACAAATAATAACAAGCAGATTGGCTATCCATCACAGTCCTCCCTCCTAGTCTGAATTTAGGAGAATCTGTTCCTAGGCATGGGATGAGTTTTCCAAATTCAGTTCACAGCTGTAACTGGCGTGATAGCCCATCTGCATTTGTGTTTGTTGCCCCTGCCCTGTGAGTAACAGTCATGTTGTAACCCTGCAAGGCAAGGCTTCATCTTAAAAGCCTACTGTTTGTTTTACTCATTTGTGCCAGCCAAACCAGGGGGTTATGGTCTGTTTGTCCCTCAAAGTGCTGCCCGTATAAGTATGGCTCTAATTTCTTTAGTGCTCACACCATTGCAAGGCATTCTTTCTCTACTGTACAATAAGTCTGCTCCCTGGGAAGTAGTTTCTTACCAAGGTATACTATTGGGTGACCATTCCCTTGGTTAGAAGTCTGGCTAAGTTCTGCCCCAATACCCACATCTGAGGTTTCTGTCTGGACTACAAATGGTTTACTGTAGTCTGGACTGGCTAATGCAGGAGCACCGCACAGTGTCTCCTTTAGCTATGTAAAGACTTGTTCACAGGCTGGTTCCTGGTTTTTAGGCATTCTTTTCTTTAGCAGGCCAGATAGGGGAGCTACCAGGGCACTCTAGTTTGATACAAATATTCTATAGTACCCTGAAGTCCCTAGAAAACTCCAAACCTGCTTCTGTGTTTCAGGTCTGGGCCATGCCTCGATTGCCTCAATTTTTGCTTGATTAGGATAGAGCTGTACCCTCCCTACTACATTTTCTAGGTATGCCACCTTAACCATGGCCACCTGGCACCTTTCAGCTTTTACAGTGAGCCCGGCCCTCTGTATCCTACCCAGCACTTCCCTAAGCTGGGACAGGTGTTCCTTCCAGCTGGCACTGAAGATGACAGTATCATCCAGGTACGCCACAGCATACCTTTCAGTACCATTTAACACCTGGTTCACCAACCTTTGGAAGGTGGCAGGGGTGTTCTTCATTCTGAAAGGCATTACTTTAAACTCAAATACCCCTACTGGAGTGATGAAGGCCAACCTCTCCCTAGCTCTGGCAGTTAACTCTATCTGCCAATACCCTTTTGTCAGGTCAATGGTGGTAAGGTATTTTACCCCTCTCATTTGCCCTATAGTTCATCCATCTGTGGCAGTGGGTGGGCATCCAACTTTGTGACTGTATTGCATCCATGATTGTTCATGCAAAAATGAGTTGAGCCATCTGGCTTGGGAACAAGGACTACGGGTGAGGCCCAAGGGATGTGGGATTTCTGGATTACACCTAAATCTAGCATTTCTTCCACATCCCACCCAATGTCCTTTTGGACAGCCTCTGACACACGATATGTTGTTCACCATATGGGTGCTTGCGTCCCCATATTTACATCATGTGTCACTAAGGGGGTTAGTCTAGGCTTGGCATTAAACAATGGGGCAAAGTCTGCTAAAACCTCCCTTACTTCCTGGATCTGGTCTGGGGTCAGCTGGGGCAACATTTTAATTGCCTCCACCGAGGACTCTCACCTGCTTTCTTCCAGCAAGTCCAGAAGGAGGTCTTCCTTATCCATCCCCTCCCCAGGACTACACACTGCAAAGACCATGTCAGCCCTATTTGTATATGGCTTCATCATGTTGATATGGTACATCCTTTGGGTATTTCTCCTGTCAGGCAGTTCTACAATGTCATTTACATCATTCACCTGTCTGACTACTTTGTATAGTCCTGCCCACTCAGCCTGCATCTTATCTTTCTGGACTGGGATTAGGATCATGATCTCCTAACCTACAGTGTACAAGCGAGCTCTGGCTCTGTGGTCATACCATATCCTTTGCTTTTGCTGGGCAGCTGTCAGGTTGCTCTGGGCTGTTCCCATAAGCTCCTTCAGCTTTTACCTAAACCTAAAGACATAATCCACTATGGGAGTTCTCTGGGTGGTGTGCTTGCCTTCCAAGTCCTCCCAGATCAAGTTTAGGGGCCCACGCACCCTGCATCCATATAAGAGCTCGAAGGGGGAAAACCCTGTCGACTGTTGGGGCACCTCCCTATATGTGAACAACAGGTGGGGAAGATAATTCTCCCAATCCCTCCCATGCTGTTAAGCAAATGCTTGGTGCATCAATTTAAGGGTACCATTAAATCTTTCCACAAGCCCATTGGCTTGCGGGTGATAAGGTGTTGTGCATCTCTGCACCACCCCACACTTCTCCCACAAACACTTCATCAGGTCTGACATAAAGGAAGCCCTTGATCAGTTATAACCTCCTGTGGGAACCCAACATGGGAGAAAATCCCTAGCAAGGCATCTGCCACTTTGTCTGTCCTCAGTGAGGATAGGGTGACTGCCTCTGGGTACCCAGCTCCACCACTAGGATAAACCTGTTCCTGGAGGAGCTGGGGGTATTCAAAGGCCCCACAACATCCATTCCTACCCTCTAGAATGGCTCCTGCAGTATGGGCAAGGGAATTAGGGTGGCTTGGGTTTTACTATTACCACCTTCCCTATTTCTTGGCACCAGTGACAAGATCTGCAGTATTCCTTCACCTGCTGGGTGAAGCTGGGCCAATAGAAATTCTAGGCCAATCACTGCATAGTGCACGATTCCCAAATGTCCAGACATAGGGATATCATGAGCAGTCTTGAGCTACCGCTCACAGTACCCCTGAGGAATGACAAGCTGCCTGCCCATCACCCCTTCCTCTGTCCTTACGTCCTGCATATACAACAGTTCCTTGTCCCAGTAAATTATATGTCTCCCATCACCTCCCTGTGCTCAATCAGATTCTGTCCAAACCCTCAGTCTCTCTAAATTAGGGTCATTTTTCTGAGCAGCTGAAAAATCTTTACACATTCCCAAGGTATGGGACAGGTCCCCTCCAGTTTTCAAACTAGGGTCCCTAGCTCTAGCATCAGGGCATTCAGGGTTACTGCCCTCTCTAACCCTCTGACTATTGGCTACCCCTCCCTCCTCAGAGTAACCTTCTGTAGCTGTTCTGTTAACTGCTACCTGGGGAATTTCTACTCCCTTTCACTATTCTCCATATTGGGAGACATAGGCTAGGGAACCAGCCTCCAAATGTTTTCCACAGGGGCTTCTATGGGGTCCAGGGAACCACAATTTGCCATTGCTGTCTGACTGTGGGTAACTGCATACACCATCCCCTTTTGGAGATTGTTCCCTATAATCACATCCAGGACAAGATTTTCTGCCACTGCAACTTTTTGCACAGTCTCTCCTGTCTCACTCCAGTCCAGGAGAACACTAGCAAGTGGCAGAGTTTTCTCCTCCCCAGTGAACCCCTGTACTGTAACAGACTGATTGGGTATAAGCAGTCCAGGCTCAACCAAATCCCCTTTTTCCAAAGTAAGGGACGCCCCCATGTCACTTAAACCATGGGTCTGCACCCCATTCACAGTAACTGGGTGTATGTTCTCCCTATGTTTACTGGCATGCTTTCAGGGATACACAAAAAAAGCCACCTCTTTCCCAGCACCACTTTGTGTGCTCTGTGCCTTTTTAGGACACTGTCTGGCAATATGCTCAGGTTGTTTGCAAAGTCAACAATCATTTCTTTTATCAGGCAAACCTTTTCTTTGTAACCTGGGGCAGCCCACTTTCTGGGGATGCAGCAAGAGTTTTAGCTGCCATGAAGGTGCACTTTTCCCTTTCTGCACTGACACCCCCCCCCACTTCCTCTCAGAGCATATCTGCTCCTGGCATAGCGGTTTGAGAGCTCAGTAGCCTCCTGCACTGTTTTTAGATCTTGGTCCTCTAGCCAGTTTTCAGCTCTGCTAGGCAAGCCCAAAAGAACTGCTCTAAAAGTACATCTTCAATTTTCTATACGTAGTCTGCTTGTATCCCTTCCCACCAATGTTTTAAAAACTGACATTGCTTGGTAGCTAGCTCCTTATAGCTCATGTCAGGGCTTCTCCTGAGCTTACGGAACTTAACTCTGTGCGCTTCAGCTGTCAGGTCATACTTTTTTAATAATGCAGCTTTAAATTTACCATAGTCATTACTGTCCTGATTATCCATTTGACCAATGCATCACAGGCTTTTCTGGTAAGCAGCAGGGATAGCTGGAAGCTCCAGGACTTTCTGGGAATTTTTGTATGAATACATACTTTTTCAAATAAATTTAAAAATGCATCCATATCTTCCCCCTCTTTAATTTCAGCTATCAATTTAGAATTTAATTTGTGACCTAGTCCTAGAGGTCCAGGTTCACCCATGCCACTTGCCCACTCTGGCACTGGTTTTTAGAGTTGTAGCTTCTCCAGTTCAAATTTCCTCTGGTTCTCTCTCTCTCTCACCTCTTGCTCAGCCTCTCACTGCTCTCGCTTCTCCTCTCTCTCTCCATCTCCAACTTCCTGTGTTTGAGCTCCCTTCGCTGCTGGGCTTCAAACCGTCTTTGCTTGAATTCCAGCTCCATTCTCCACAACTCCATCTGCAGCCTGATCCCTTCTGGTTCCATCATGATGGTGATCCTCCCCTGCAGCTGTGGCTCTTGATTCACACTGGTCCCGCTTTCCTCCTTACTGGGACTGGACACTGCGATGGACCCTGGCCCCTCCATGCCCAAGGTCTGGTCCCTTTCAGTCACCAACTGTAACTCAAGGTCTTGGGCATCGGCTGCCACAAGAGCCTCCACGAGGTGCTGTTTGTTCTGCCCCTCACAACAGACTCCTCTCTCCTGGCACGACTGCCTCAGGTATTCTGCCTCCATGAGGTGCTGTTTATTCCTCCCCTTGCAACGGACTTCTCTCTCGTGGCACAACCACCTCAGGAATTCTGCAGTGTACTTGCTGTAAGTGGAAGTCATCTCTTCCCTAATCTATGACTACACTAGCTTGCACCCAAAAAAAAAATAAAACAGATAGGGAACTTGAACTGTAACCACAACGATATCAATGATATATTTCTTTTTTTTTTTTTTAAATCACTGCCTTGTTTTGTGTGTGAACTATTACAGTTATCAACCTGACACACTGGACTGTTAATGCTCATGTCACCAAATAATTTCACAGTATGCAAACAAATATTTTTGATTGCAGCACTGCAAACTAAATCCTTTAGATTGCACTGCTGCCAACCAGATCTGTCACAAACGCACTCCAGGGGTCAGGCCCTCTGCTTCCACAGTGCCCAACCTCAAAGTGCGGTATGTGAACAGAAGACAAACAGGGTAACCCTCCTGTCTGTTTTGGGTCCAACATCTACCAGTCTCGAGTCCTGGGGTCAAATATGAACTCTTTTTTTTCTAGCACACTGAGGTAACAGGCCCAAATATCACACCTTCTTCGGGGAAATGCAGTTTAATACTTAACAAAGTGGGCACACAACCTAGTTCACAATCCTCCTTTTGACTCAATTGAGACCTTGGTACTTTACCTTGGTGCATATAGTAACACACTGTAAGCACTTAACAGTTCTAGCAGAATTATCAACACTGTCCCTAATTACACTCAAAGGAAAACAAAGTTTACTAAAATTTTAAAATAGTAAATGAAATACAAAACACAGAACATATAACATTTAGGGTACAGTCATAAAAATTAAATGGACAATTGCAAACAAACCACCTTAGTACTGAGTATCTAATCCTACCCTAGCTTCAATTAGTAAATAGTGGTGGTTGAATTACCTAACTTTAGTAGAAGTGCTTCTTGAGAGCGTGTTTTTCAGGAGTCCAGAAATAAAAAGCACAATCTTCTCTCAGCTTTGACAATTTATAGGGAAGAAGGGACCCATACAGCTTGTGAGGTCACAGTGCAGTGGTGATGCTGGCTGTGAGGTCACTCACATTTCCTGTATACCAAATTATTCTCATGCATCTGCATATTCCTAAGCATCCCACTTAAAAAAAAAAAAATATATATATATATACTTTTTTTAATTAGTGAGACACGGTTTTATGGCAGGTCAGAATTACCCCTTTGATCTTCAGCTGACCTTCCTGAGCTATTTTAGTGGTGATAAATTTAATCGTTAACTGTCAGAAGTTGGCTTACCTCCTGAGAGGTTGTGAAATGCAGCCTGTATATGACCAGTTTCCTAGATTCACAGTAAACCGGTGTTTTACAACCCGGTAAAGGGTTTTAAATAATTGATTAGCGGTTTTTTTCTTGGGACTATACTAACTGTACAGAAAGTATTTATATGGATTTTCTAGAAGTGCTGCGTTTGTTAAACACAGTGAGGCTAAGAGCTATGCATTTTGACAAAGATTTAGCACTTTTATGAGCAAAACGCTAATCAATTTTTTGAGATAAAAAAATCCCTGTGGTATCTAAAGGAAGCTCTTAATTAGATTTTCCACTCAGAGGGAGAACAGTATATTTTTTTAAATCCAAGGTCCCACGATGCCTTGTGCTGACTGCCATGCTTCCCAAATAGAAATTCAAAGAAACATACATTTATATCATAAATATAATACAAATAACAAGCAGATTGGTTGTCTATCACAGTCATCACTGCACCCTCCAGTGTGATTAAACAAAAGTTTAAAAAAAATAAATGAATAAACAGTCCAAGTGGACAGCACCTGCCCAATGGTGCTGCCACCAACTCACCACCCTGGCCTGGGGAGAATAGAGAAAGAGGCAGGGAAGTGTGCTGGCTGCTAGCCGTGGGTGCTGTTCCTTCTGGGGCTTTGCTGGGCTGCTCCACTCCAGTGTTCCACTGGTCCAACACTCTGTCTCTCTAAATGTGGCCCCGCTTGTGGGCGCCACCACCGAGGGACTGGTACTGATTTTTACTTTTGAAATAAAACAACTAACGGGACTATACAGAGCCGGCACTGCTGCCGACTGACTGCTGCTTCAAGAGGATCCGCCAGCACTACTGGACTGCCGACACTACTGGGACTGGATCTCTTCATTTGACCAGCCAGGACAAAGCGAGGGACACCCCCCCAAGCCTGAGGTAAGTCCCCCCTGCTGTCACTGGCTGGCCAGTCACTGTTCCCATTTCTTCTGCCACTTCTGTCTGCTGGCTGCACTTCTGTCTCTATACTAGCGGCCATTACTGACTACTATTTTTAAAAGCTCCACCAGTGTTCGGGATGCCGAGTCCCTAGCAATGCTGGGGCGACCAGAACCAGTTGTCCAGCATGAGCTGGACTTTCTAATGTGGCTCTGGCTCATGCCACTTTACTAAGCAGGCTGAACAAAAGAAGGAAAAAAAAAGGTTTTTAAACTGCGGGCTGCAGTTTTCTTTACAGGCGACTCTGCCACTCCATTTACATGGGCACCTTCTTTGGGTATTAGAACCGTACCCCAGACAGAAATGTTACCAGTCCAATACACAGCAGTAGATACAATAGCTGAGATTGCACTCTTCATGTGCTAATCCAAAACGCTGAGTATGGCAATCACCAGAGCTGTGTTAAACCCCTCTCTCTGCCCTACATCCATGAGTGTCTGTGATTCCATTTTGTTTGCATGAAGGAAACATGTCACTGCTGACATTTCACCCGGAAGCTTCGGCAGACCATGCAGAATGTAGAATATTGTCTTCAGTGTACGGCCTGGTATTTAAAGTAACAGTGCTAAAAGGCAAAATCGTGCAAGCATGTTGTAACATGTTCCATGTATAGTATTACTGAAAACAGGACATCCTGAACAAAAATTCACAAAATGCAAATTTAGAGGGGGAGAGAGGGATAGTGTTGGAGTGGGGAGCACAAGGAAACAAACAACAAAAATGCCACAGTTCAAGTTCCATCCTATTAGTATGATGGATTTTAATGACTGCTTTTAGTGTTACATATTCAACTCTACCCATTATAAGTGCTAAGCTAGAGACACACTCAAGTGTCTGGATTGAAGTAGTGCATACTTTGAATTTTACTGAATTATAGTCACTGTAGAAACCAAGTTGCTCTTGGATCATCAGAAGAAAGTGTAGACAAAAGCCTTGCATGTATAAAGAAAGCAAGAGAGGACATGAGCATTATACAGTATAAAGAAAAATGCCATACTTCTTACTGTGAACATTTTTACAGACATACAAGAGAAATGAAAAACAATAAAAATTCCAAAACTAGAAGGGGAAATTCCTAAAATATGCCAAAGAAATGTTCCCCAAGGAAGAAAATATTGATACAGACTTTGAAAGCATAGTCTGCTACTGTGGCAAAAGATAAACAGGTGCTGGTGACTTATGTACTGACACTTAAGTTTTAGCTTTTACAGATGTTCCCACTTAAATAAAAAGTGAAACACACAATTCTTTTGTGGCAACAACTTTTCAGTGCATTATTATAAGGGTCTCAGGAATGCTGAAATCTCATTGTTTTTTTTTATGCCTTATGTCAATCTCCTTGTTTTTTTTTGGGGGGGGGATTACACTTATTTTTCCCTTCAGTCACGGTCAGCAGGGGCTCAGGCATCCTGTCGGTTCCTTTCCAGCCTGAAGTCCTCCTTGTCTGTACCTTCTCTCTCCTCCTCCTCGACACCACACTCAGCACCCCCAGCTTAACCTCTCTGGGGTGGGGCTGCCCCTCCCTCGGGTGCTCTTCTTAGTCAGTCTCCAGTATGGGTGAGGACCTGGGTGGAGGAACCTGGGAGGTCAGGCAGGCCAGACCTGGCTGCAGACATGGGGGCAGGTGCCGTCGCCTACCACTGCCAACAGGGCCTTTCTGTGTCCTGGTGCTTGCGCCCCCCTGGCGTGGGCACACCCCTGATGCAATGGCACACGGCAACCCTGCCTTGCGTCAGGCCATGCTACTTGCATGCTGTCCAGCATGCTGCAGCACTCCCGGTCTCCACCAGGAGCAGCTGGCACACCAGAACTCCCCCGATCTTCTCCCCTAGTGAGGAGAGCAGCCCAGCGGGCACTCAGTCCTCACCCACCCCCTGCTGACCCCCGGCACTCAAGCGCACTCACAAAATTGGGTCACTGGTGTAGCACGAGGTGTGGCATCCAGCGCCTCAACCCTCTGTGCCACTGGGCCAGCAAAATCTCCTTGTTAATGTAGTCGTACAGCCTAATCACAGGAGTATTAATTCATGTGGCACTAATTGTATTAAAAATTCCATTATTAGAATTCTGAGCTGCTTTTATTTTTAGTGATTACAAGCCTGAACAACAACAAAATATTTAGCCCCCCTCCCAGACACACACACACACACACACACACACACACACCACCTCTGTCGCAAATCACACATCACTGTCCACAAACTCTACCATTTTTTCTCATAGTTCTCTCACAGTAATAAAAAAAAGGTTTTCTTTTGAAACTAGTAGCACAAGCACGTCCCATGTTCAATGCTAATCATAGTCAGCACTTCTCCAAACTATGTCCCTGACTCACCCCGGCACAACTTCAGCCCCACTAAAACATTTTCCAATCTGTTATTTTATTTTTCTAACACAAATGAAGTCCTGAAAAACACCGTCATCACTTGTAACCTCTTCACCTCCTTTCCTGATTACCCAACCCCACTGCTACTGTCAACTGTCGGCTGTGTCCACTTTCCATATGTACTGATGGTAATGAAAGTTAACTGAGAGTCATGCTGCTAGCTACCAAAACTCTTTCAACAGGTATCACACGTCTGTTGTATGGCTGAATCATTCTAACACTGCAGCACAAATAAATTGTACCTGAGCAGCTTTTTGAGATTTTCTGCTTCTTTGTTTTGTTGTCCATGAGTGCACCTTGTCACATTGCTTTCTGTGTTCTGCTTACCTGGGGAGGGCTGCCCTTACGAGCTGCACAGTGCCACTGTTGGTCAACTCTGGGCATTGGCTGCTGGAGACTGCAATTTGCAGCAAAGCAGCAACCACCCCAATGTTTTAAAAATGTACCTTTTTATTTAAATTCTGAAATTGACCCTTAACAGTACCAGGACAGTACCAGTTCCTCCAGCTTCCTAAAAGGGGAAAACAGTCTGTGCAAGATCTCATTTAACAGTTTTCATTTCAGCAGCATCTCTTTTGGTGTAAAGATCAATGGCACTGATGGAATATGTATAAAGCTTCAGTCATTGCCATTGATCTTTAAGCTGATCAGCCCACGTTTGAAAGTTTGAAAGATTGAGCTCATCTGTTAAACAGGCGCCTGTTTTTCATTTTTCTAACTGAGCCCCACTCTTACAGAGCTATACCAAGTCACAGACTCCTGACTCATGCCGTGGTCAGGCTGTCTTTTGAATTATACTGATTAGTTCCTTCGGTATCTTTGAAAGTTCAGGTAGTGGTAATTCTACCTGGGTAGGTGGCTTATTGCATAAATTGTGAAGACTGTACAAATTGAATATCTTTAAGTAATAGCTCGTTTTGAAACTGCAGTTACAGACAGTTATACACAATGAAGCCACACTGACTAAAGCAGTTTAGAACAGAATGTCAATTACACTGTGCACAGAAAAAAAAATTATAATATTGGAAGTTGAAGTTGGAATGTGAGTGCAAGTGAAAAAAACGCCGTTTTTGTGGGGTGGGGGATGGGATTGATGTGACTGGTGAGGGGGAGTGCAACTGACGTTCTGTTCTGAATAGCCTCAGACTGTATCTACACTGTGTACAACTGTCCATAACTGACGTTTCTTTAGAAATGAACTATTACTTTAAAAACACACTTGTAAAGCCTTCAGTATTTGTGTAAAAAGGCACCTGCCCATGTAGAATTACCAGTACCTGTCACAGATACCCAAGGAACTAATTAGTATAATAAACCAGAAGTCAGACTGACCACGGTCTGAGTCAGGAGTCTATGATATCAGGACAGCTCTGCAAGCGTGCAGCTCAGAAAAAAAAACAAACAAAAAAACCAAAATGGAGCTCCCAATGCAAAGAGCGAGAGGTGGGGGAGGAATCCTCATAGATCAGCTGCACTACAGCTTTTTCACTGCTGCTATGGCAGGCAATGCATAATTACGGTGGGTTCCTCTTGCAATACTAATGTGACCCTTTAGCGGAGGGACTATTTTGCATCAGTGATTGAGAATATCTGAAATTAATAAAGTAAAACATTGCAAACCTACACGAAATCACAACCCAGTTTAATAATAGCCATAATGAACTCTGGAGGGTTAGGGTCATGTTCAAGTTAATCACCCTCTGGGGGCAATATGGCACTCGGCTATAAATCGTATCACATTACACCCCCAGAGGGTGATTAACTAGAACATTAACATAACCACCGTTGTTCATTATTGTTTCATTAAAACAGCTCCATGATCAAAAACAACCGGAAGTGATCTGCTGCTACTCATGTGGCAAACAGAGCTAAAGCAGCATCTCATGGAAAAAAAAAAACATGGAAAAGGATGGGGCTGATGCTGCTTTCCCCAGCAATTGAATGTACAAGTACTAATGGAAAACAATCATTTGTCAATGCTGAATGTTGGCTGCTGGTATTGCTATTGTACCGGGTCTTGCTTGTACACATTTTTACTGTATATTTACCCAGGATAGACCAGATGAGATGAAGTGTCTCATTTTCAGTGGTGTCCTCCTTTAACACATTGTTAGATTGTAATCACCCAAGATAGGGCAGCTAAGAGGCAATATTTACCTTTAAGTGGGCTCCCACATTTTGACCCCCCAAATGTCCAACAGTCTTTTTATGACCTGATGTTATAATCAAGACAGGTGAAATTTTTAAAATCCCATCAAAAGGTGATTTTGCTGTGCGACTGCGGAAACAAATTTCAGAGGTGTATTTAAAAATGTCACCTGCCATGTTCAGGAAGTGGGATAACACAAGGAATATATTGAACATTAGGGGAAAAATTTGCAAAAAATAAAGTTACAATTGTAAATGTTGGAACAATTCATTTCCTCATGGCTTAGTTGTTTTTTCAAATTTTTACCCCAAATTTTAAACATAATCTTTTCTTGACCACTCCTTGTGAGTATGACAGCTGTAATTTATAAAACAATGGCTGAAACATAATTTTGTGCCACAAGTGTTAAAACACATTTTGGGTACGGTTTGAGAAGTAACAACTGTCACATTCATGAGGTGGTGTGAAAAATGGCTATCATGAAAGGCTGGGGTCAAAATATTGACAATTACCACAATTACGAGTGCATGTTGAAAACTTGCAACTTAGACTCATAACTTTGTTGTTTTCTCATATTCTTACCCATGATTTTCAGCATGGCCTTCTTATAACCCCACATAGCCTTCTTATGAGTTCACCTCATGAACAGTTTGTTTATTTATTTATTAATTTATTTAAAAGTTAGTAACCAGGAAAAGTACACTGAGCTCGTTTCCAGGTGCAACCCAGGGGAAAGGGAAGAGGAGTATATGCAGATATTTAAAGTCCAAAAATAGTTGCAGTGAACAAATAACCCATGTTACAGCAACTAGCGGGAACAATGGTGAAGAAAATGTTATAATCCTGCCCAAAAGGTGATTTTATGCCACAAATATGAAAATACTTTTTGGCCAAGATTTGAAAAATGACAGCTGTCACATGCATAAGATGCTGTGAAAAAATGGTTATGTTGAAAATTTGGGGTCAAAATATTGAAACATAGGTTCATAACTTTGTTTTTTTTGTTTTTTTAAATATTTTTGCCCCAGATTTTCAACATAGCCTTCTTATGACCCCACCTCATGAACAAGGGCAGAGAAAATGTTCAGCTCCTGCCCAAAAAGTGATTTCATGCTGGGACCTCAAAAGTTCCTTTTGGGACATATTTACCTAATTTCACTGCCGTTGTTCATGAGGTGGGGCCCCAAGAAAGGCATGTTGAAAATTTGGGGCAAAAGTATTCAAAAATGACCAAGTTATGATAAGTTCCAAACCCCACTGAAATACATTGAACCACATTGCTGATTTCCTCAGTTCACGGTCCAGTATTGAAGAGTGAAGACGTGTCTGTGATCCAGAGAGGATTACAGTGCTTGACCCCTGGTATGTAAGTAAGGGCCAGCAGAGTGGGGGCTGAGTGGGAGGGTCAGGTGGGGGGACAGTAACAGTGGCAGCAACAACGGACATCGATGGCTGATTTTCTTTTTTACAAGATGTATGTAAAAAAGCTATGAGGGTTGGTTTTCTTTATTTCAGGTGGTGACACTGGGGGATTAGGCACTCCCAGTGTTGGTGTTATGTTTGGCAACACTGGGGGTTGGCTCCCCTGTGTTACAGAAGCAAAACGAGTAGGGTGGGGTTAGCAACTGGCATGGGGATTGGGCAGCCCCATGCCAAAATATAAACATATGTGGGTTGGGCTTGGGGAGGAAACAGTTACAGCAACAGACAGTGGTGGACATTTTTTTTTCAGGGTGTATTTAACATAAAAAAAGATATGAGGGGTGGTTTTCTTTACTTCAGGTGGAGACACTGGAGACTGGGCACACCCAGTGTCAGTGTTATGTTTGGCAGCACTGAGGATGGGCTTCCAGGTGTCACAGAATCACAATCAGCAGGGTAGGGGTAGCAGCTGGCGTGGGGATTGGGCACCCTGTACCAGAATATTAACATGGCTTGGGCTGGGGAGGGACAGGTATAGCGGCAGTAACAACAGACATTGATGGACGGTTTTCTCTTTTACATGGTGTAATTCACACACAAAAAAAAACTGATGGCTTTCAGCAGGCTGATCATTGCAGATTGGTTGTGCTTTGCTGGGCAGTGTTATATAGATCAAAGGAAAGAGCTGCCCTATGATTTGGTCGGCTCTCTCCTTTGAACTACATGAAGTTTCTGTACAGCAAGCCAGACCACTCATGACCAGTCTGGCTGATGATTGTGTGACACTAATGAGCCCCTTGCAGACCACTCTACATTAGACTGACAGTGTCACACATGTCAAAGCCCACTCTCATAGCAAAATGTTGGCTGCACTTGTGCACGGTGAACATAATTAGACAGAAATGGGTGAAAAAGAGACTGTTAGTGTATTGAATGCAGATAGCCACTGTAGATATTCTCACAGTTACAATTCAAATCGAAAGAAAAACACTATTACTTTAAAAAAAAAATCATGACTAGTGCAGGGTAGACAACAATGAGCAATAACTGAAACAAGACCACGTAGGACAAGGAAAACATGATGAGGGGAAAGCAGGGATGGGTGGGGGAGATGACAAATAGATATCACCAAAAGTTCTGAATATAGTCATAACTCTGAAGTCCAGAAGCAAACCTGTTATCAATAAGCATGAATAATTAATCTTTAGTGAGGGCTTTAAAGGACACATGAGAGCAAAATGTCATTGTTAAAGATCAAATGTAAATATATTGTAAAAATTAACCCTTTTTCCTAATACAACCACAACCAACATGACCTTAAGTATTACAAATAAACTGCAGGAATTGCAATTTCTTATGTATAAATACTATTTTATTTTCTCTCTTATTTGATAGCTTCACAATAGGCCCTCAGACGTTTTCAGACCAACTGGTGCAATCCTGAGAGAGTGGTGATGTCATTTAAGCAAGAATGACATCACTCTCCTCAAGGCCCTGGCAACTTAGTGTACACACAGAGTCCATCAAATGATGAAATGGCAAAACTCAGTTGTCACTTCAAATCATATTAAAGATACTACGGGCAGGATTTTCAAAGCCCTTAGATTGGCGCAAGGTGCTTGCGTCCAACATGTAGGACACAACAAGCACCTTGTGCCAAGGGTAGCGCCCCGAGTGATTTTAAAAGGCAGCCTGCAACAATCAGCAGGCTGCCTGAGCCAAAGTGTGCTAGCACTGACCTTGCACCACGACAGTGGCTGTGGCATGGTGCTAGGGGCTTGTGGTAGACCCTGACTGCCACAGTCCCGAAGTCCCGATTTTCAAAGCCCTCCCCCAGGAACAAAGTGCTAAGCACCATTAGAGCAGCAAAGGGCTGGTCTAATGGTACTTAGACAACTACAGTGAGGGTTGTCCAGTATGTGGCACTGTGTGGCCTGCCCCGATCCACCCCAAGTGATTCCCCCTGGTGATCTAGTGGCCCCCCTCCCTGCCCATCATACCCCGATACTGCCCAAGTGATGCCCCCTGATGATCTAGTGCCGCCCCTTCACGACTGCCTTGTGTAAGCACCCTGGTGATCTAGTGGCCCCCACCTGGCAGGTAGTACTCACCACCCCACTCCCTTCCCACCGTTCTGTAACCCACTCCAGCCACTGGCACAGCTGTCCTCACACCACCACAGCTGGCCACCGAATGAACTGTGAAAGTGTGTACCATAGGTATGCGCTTTGACAGGTAATTCGGCAGCCAGCCGTGGAGGTGTGCGGAGGGCTGTGCCAGTCACCAGAGTGGGTTACGGAATTGGGGGGGGAGTGGGGTGGTGGGGGGGCCACTAGGTCACCAGGGTCCTGGTGTGTTCAGGTGTGAGGGTACCAGTAGCACGATGGTGCCGAGGGGAGGCTCTAGCCTGTACCATGTCCCTGTCTGTGGGTGCCATTGACACCCTGCAGCTGTTGCAGCATTCCTGGTGGGTGCACCATCCATTTGGTGCACTGCCACTGTTGCCGCAAGCTGCAGGACTTAGGCGCTGGGACCCTGTTGGATGGAAAATCGAGCGCAGGGTCCCAGATGCTCCGGCACTCGGCACAAGCTGCCATTGTTGCAACTTGCATCGGAGGTTTGAAAATCCGGCCCAGTATATCTTGTAACCTTCACAGGCTAATTAGAACAACTATTAGGACAATATTAAACAAGAGAAGGGGTGCTGATATCAGATCATGTATTTTTTCCCCCCATTTTTCTGACTACCTAACCTAAATGCAGTTCTATTTGATTCACCCCATTTGCTAAAACCCCAAAATGTGCATCTCTTACTTCACCCTCACAATACTTCTCCTCTCAGGATGCAGTATAGCATAGTGGTTAAGGGCACTGAGTGGCAAACCTGAAGACCATGGTTTGAATCCCATCGTCCCCCACTTGCATACTGTGTTACTCTGAGCAAGTCATTTAACTTCCTTGTGCTCCTAGGCTGCACCTGGAAACAAGCTCTGATGTAGTGTGTCTTTCCTGGTTAAACAATTTCCCCTTTTCCTAAGATTTTACCACACTTACAGTATTTATGCATTTTATCATTATGGGTTCTCCTCCTCCTCCCAAAATTTGAACCGCTGCTCTTGTAACCCCTCCAAAATATTTTCTTCTACATTTCTTCTAAACTTGTAGTTCTACCCTGTCCTCTGCTAATGTTAGACCTTTATTCATCTTTCCCAAAATGTGCATTCCTTATTGCACCCTCACAATACTTTTACATTTACTCCTGTCTAAAAATGTGCGTTTTTATTCCTGCACCCATCCAGATATAAAACCCATTTTCTGCACCCCTCTCAAAATATGTACTTTAGCCCTCACCGGCATATATGTGTGCATTTATCCCTGCATTCCTCTCTAATGTACCCCACTTTCACCCTCTCTCCAAATTTGTACTTCTGCCCTCCCAAAATTTGTACTTGTACCCCTGCATTCCTCTCCCAAATTTGTACTTGTTCCATATACTCCTCCTGAAATGTGTACTTGCACCCCCTGCATCATCCCAAAATTTGTACTTGTACCTGTGCACCCCTAACAAACTTTGTACTTCTATTCCTACACCCCTACCAAAATTTGTACTTTTACCTGTGCATATATCCCAAAATTTGTGTGTACTGCTGCCCCTTCCCAAAATTTGTACTTGTACTCCTGTATCCCTCTCCCAGATTTGTAATTGTTCTCCTACGCTCCTCCTGAAATGTGTACTTATACCCCTACACCCCACCATTTGTACCTGTACCCCACACTTCTCCCTAAATTTGTACTTGTACCCCTGCACCCTCCCCAAATTTGTACCTGTATGCCTGTACTCCTCCCTAAATTTGTACTTGTACCCCTGCACCCTCCCCAAATTTGTACCTGTATGCCTGTACTCCTCCCTAAATTTGTACTTGTACCCCTGCACCCTCCCAAAATTTGTACTTGTACCCCAGCACCCTTCTCAAAATTTGTACTTGTATCTCTGCACCTCTCTTTCAAATTTTTGCTTGTACCATTCTGCATTTCCCAAAATTTCTACTTGTACCCCACATCACTCTCACAATTTGTACTTGTACTCCCACATGCTGCTTCCAAATTTGTACTTGTACGCCTTCCAAAATTTGTACTTGTACCCATGCACCCTCCCAAAATTTGTACTTGTACCTCTGCACCCTTCTCGAAATTTGTACTTGTATCTCTGCACCTCTCTTTCAAAATTTTGCTTGTACCATTCTGCATTTCCCAAAACTTCTACTTGTACCCCATATCACTCTCACAATTTATACTTGTACCTCCACATGCCGCTTCCAAATTTGTACTTGTATGCCTTCCAAAATTTGTACTTGTACCCATGCACTCTTCCCAAAGTCTTTACTTGTACCCCACACCCTACCAATATTTGAACTTGTACCCTATACAGTCCCAAAATTTGCACTTGTATGCCTACACCCCTCCCAAAATGTGTACCCCACACCCCTCCCATAATTTGTACTTATACCCCTATATCACTCCCAAATCTTGTGCTTATACCCCCTGCATGCCTCCCAAAACTTATATATGTACCCCTGTACACCTCCCTTAATGTGCACTTGTGGCCATGCACCCCTCCCAAAATTTGTACCTGTACCCCTGCACCCATACCGACATTTGTGCTTGCACCCCTGAACCCCCTTCCAAATTTGTACTTGTACCCCCGCACTCCTCCCTAAATTTGCACTTGTACCCCTACACTGCTCCTAAAATTTGTACATGTACCCCTGTACCCATACCAGCATTTGTACTTTTACCCCTACATCCCTCCCAAAATTTGTACTTTTACCCTTGTATCCTCTCAAAATTTGTACTTGTACACCCTCATCCTCTCAATGTTTGTACTTCTACCCATGCACCCCTCTCCAACTTTGCTTTTGTATCCCTACACCCCTCCCAAAATGTGTAGCACTCCTCTCACAACTTGCACTTCTACACCTTGTATCCCTCAGTGTAATTTGTACTTGCATCCCTCCTAAAATTTGTATTTTCACCCCTGCCAAGATAGGCATCCCTCCCAAACTGTGTTTCCCTAACATTTCACACCTCTTGAACTCTACAAAGAGCTGGCATACAGACTTGGGGAGTAGTATGTGTTAGGTACAGCCTGTATTTTTGGAGTAGTGTGGGGCAAAATATACTAATTTGTGGAAGGGTGGAGGGATAGGGGTGTAAATTGTGTGAGGGTTGCAATAGAAGGGATGCCCATGTTAGGCAGTGTTGCAAATTTTGCTGTATTTGCAGGAAATTGGGTAAAATATTTTGAAAAATTTGTGGATCATGGAATGAATTTTAGGAGAGGTACTGGAGAAGGGGTTGTAATCTTGGGGAGCTTGGAAGTAGGGTAAATAATTTGCAAAGGTTCAGGTAGGGGTGGAACTTTGGATAGTTCCAGGGCAGAGGCATACATTTTGGGAAAGGAGTAGGTTAGGAGGTACAGATTGTGTGTGTGTGGGTGGGGGGCAAATCTGTGGAAGCTTGCAGGTTTGGGGAAGCTGTGCAGGGGGGTACAAGTTTCAGGAATCATGGGGTAGAGGTTACACATGGTTGGAGAAGTATGTATGGAATACATTTGAGACATGTTCAGATGACCACATATCTTGGGTGAATTTTGACAGGGTACATATGTCAGGGTATGATAGGACTACACATTCTGGGAGGGGTGGGAGGAGCCAGTGTTCAGATATTGGGATGGGAGTAGGGTAGGAGTACAAATTTTAAGTATGAGGGGTAGATTTAAGGAGTCATGCAGAATGCTTTGAGAAGTGCAGAGGTATACATTTTAAGAGGGGTGCAGTGAAAAGTATACATTTCAGAAGGTATGTGAGAGAAGGGGTATGGGTTACAAGAGTGGTGCAAGATAGAGTTAGAAACCAGTGAGGGGTGTGTGGGTATGCTTTGGAATAACTACAAGAGAGGAGCAGGGTAGAGGTGTACATTTTTGTGGGATTATGCATTTAGGGAGAGGTACTATGATAGTGCCACACTTTTTGTGAGAGTTGTAGTGCCTCAGAAAAGGGAGTGATGCTGAAAAGAATAAGTAAAGAGTTATGGTGGCTGCATTCAGGGCTGGAAAAGGAGTACAGGGAACCAAAATGTACATTTTAACAGTATGAGTGTTTTTTTTTTGCTTGTTTGTTTGTTTTTGATGGGTTGGGAGCTTCATACGATGCTCAAAAAGTTAGTAATCAGTTTAGGGTACTTGTCAGATATTTATCATTTTGTTCTGTTGGTGTAAGGCCATTAATGAAATCCCACATCCGAAAAATTGGTATTAAAGACTGATTTTTGCCATTGCATAATTTGATGTACTGTGCGTACTAAGCTGACAGGACCTGGAGGAAAATTATGTCATTGTTGCTTGATTGACATCCACGTCACTCACCTAAGATTCCACTGGCTGGTGTGAAAAAGTCTGAGGGATTTTTTGTAAAACCACCAAATAGGAGAGGCAAACAAAATGTAATGGGTCCCTCCTCTGCCCAATCTGTTCTTGTAAAGTCTACCTGTTCAACCCTACTTCATGTTTTCCACTGACCAATCTCCCAGAAATTGTGCTACCCATGTAACTCACTACCCATACCCACCTGAGGGTAATGTTGACCCTGCATGTAGACTGCTGTTGTCCCTGCCTGTACTATGCTGCTAACTACCTCTTGTTGCAATGTATATGCCTGATGGTCTTGAGTGTACCTTGATATGCCTGATGCTTTTGTATGCACCTTGATAGACCTGATGTTCTTGTATGTACCCTGATTTTGCCTGATGTTCTTGTATGTATCTTGTAATCTCCCGGGTCACACCTGAAAATAGGCACTTGACTGTCTAATGTGCTTACCTGGTAAACAAAAGCAAAATAAATAAATAAAACAGCATTTATACATGAGTAATTGCAATTTTTTAATTTGATTTGTAACATATGAGGACTAGTAGTCCTCATGATGGGTAAATAGCACATGTTTAAAACACTGCATTTGATCTTTAAGGCTGTCATTGAGGCATAGGTCAGGAAGCATAGGCAAACCGGGAGAAGTTATAAAATCCACAAGTTCAAGTTCAAGTTCAAGTTTATTGCAGGAAACCTCCATTGAGCAAGCTCATTCACAAGGAGGTCCTGTGACATAAACACTTAAAGTACAAACATAGATAGGTAATAACAGTATATACATGAAATGCACGTTACATGATACAGGCTGGATATACATACAGCTGCATCACATAGGGTGCACTGAGGTGGTAAACATTAATATGACACAGGAAGCTTACTTTACAGGTTGCATACTGATAAATGAAACATGATGACTGGTGTGTCAATACATATATTTTGGCAGCTAGAACAAACAACAGACTACAACTGATATGGGGGGAGTGATTTGATAGAGTAGCAGTGGAGTGTAAGCATAGATAAAGCCAGGAGTAGAAGGGAAGGAAAGCAGTTAATATGACAAAGCAATTATACCTTACCAGTGGATAAATATGGCACACATGGGGAAGGAAAAGACTTAATGACAGTTACAGGTGTCTTTTATTTTGGCTGAACTTAGCAATTTGTAGAAGTTTATTGAAACTGTGCTAGTTAGTTTCAGTACAGTTTGTAATTGGTTCCAAATGGAGGGAAGGACAAATGCAATAGTACGTTTACCAAAGGAGGTCCGTGTCCTTGGTATGTCAAGTATAATAAAGTCAGATTTTCTTAACGAGTATGCACTATGTGAGATACTAATAGGGAAGAGAGATAGCTTGGCAATTTCTGCAGGAGCAGTTTAAGAGTCCATAGCCCAGCATGGAGCAGGCATCTAGTAGTAAGGGATGTCCAACCAACAGCTGCATATAAGTCACTGGTGATAACGATAAGGGAGTTGGTAATGAACCGTAACGCACGGTGATAAAGGATGTCCAGTTTACTTAGATTTGCAAGAGTGGTGGAGGAATAGATTACATCGCCATAGTCGAGTGGGGGAGAAAAGTGGCCTGTACAAGCTTGTTTCAAGTTTCAAGGGGGAAAACGGGCCTATTTCTGTAGAAGAAACCTAACCTTGCTTTTAACCTTCTAGAGACATCTTTGACGTGGTCATTGAAAGATAATTTATTGTCGATCCAGATACCCAGATGTTTAAATTTGGTTACAACTTCCAGAGGCTCGTTTAGCGTGGTGACAATGAAGTCTTGGGCAAGGGTATTGGGGGGGCCTGTGACAGCACTGCGGGAGAATATCATCGCTTTAGTCTTCTTAGCATTGAGCAGAAGCTTTGCCTTTATTAGATTATGCTCAAGTTGTGCAAAGTCCACTTGAAGCACTCCTTTGACTTCAGAATAACGATGGGCCTAGAAGTAGCAACAGTATCATCCGCAAAAGTGCAGATTGGACATGGATATGTTAGCATCTAAGTCATTAATGTACAAAGAAAACAAGATAGGGCCTAAGATGGATCCTTGGGGGACTCCTCTTGCAACTGGCAAGGCAGCAGAAAAAAAGCCTTCCGCCTTTACTTTTTGGGATCTTCCAGTTAGGTAGCTAGAGAACCACTGGGTGGAATGGTATGTGGCACCCAACTTTGCAAGGCAATTGACTAATAGTTTATGATCAACAGTATCAAAAGCTTTGCTGAGGTCCAAAAAGACTGCGCCAGTTACCTTCTTAGCATCTATAGCAGAGATCCAATCATTGGTTACTTTTGCTAGTGCAGTGATTGTGCTATGATTAGCCCGGAAGCCGGATTGAGCTGGGTTAATGAGAAAGTTTCTAAGTGAGATTTTAACTGAATATGGATCATTTTTTCGAGAACTTTAGAAAGGATAGGCAATATGGAGATAGGCCTATAGTTGTTTACATCGTATGGGTCACCAGATTTAAATAGAGGGAGGATATGTGCTGATTTCCAGCAGGACGGCACAGTAGCAGATGTAATGGAAAGATTGAAGATGTGGAGAATTGGGGCAGTGAGATGGGCGTAGCCTGACCTTAGGAAAAAGGGTTCCAAGCCATCGTCCCCTGCGCTTTTTTTGGTGTCTAAGTTAAGAAGAGAATCTTCTACTTCTTTATAAGTTATCTTGCGCAATTGGAAGGGGCTGGGTGCAGGACTAGATGTAGGGGGAGGGGTATGCTGGCTCACCGCAGCACCAGCATAAGGTGACGAGTCAAAAGCTAATCCAGCTGTGGCAAAGTGGGAGTTAAGTTCCTCCAGGATTAGGGACTTGTTTTCCACAATCTTGCCACTTGCAACTATCTTTGTTGGGACAGAGGGGGCCAAGGGCCGTCCTTCTATAGCTTTGATAGTCTTCCATATTGTATGAGGGTTACCTTTAGCTTGTTCAAGAGTAGAAATATAATAGTTAGCTTTAGCAGAGAGTTTTTCACACAGTTATTCCTGGCTGTTCTAAAGGCCTGCCAATCCGAAGATTCTTTGGAATGTCTAGCTTTTAGCCCAGAGCTTATCTCAAGCTATAAGGGCTGCCTTGAGATCCGAGGTGAACCAGGGGTTGGAATTGTTCCGTACCCTTACTTGATGTGAAAGGGGCATGCTTATTATTATTGTAGTGAGTTTTTCATTAAGGATGTAAGCTGCCTTGTTGACATCTTTGGCTAGGTAGAGATCTTGCCATCTGATCATGCTCAGGTCAGATAGGAAGTTTACTGCACTGAATTTGCGAAAGGATTTTTGTTATAAAGATGGCTGCGGCCGGCCTTAATTTGAGATCTTATGCAAACAACAATTCCATGATCGCTCATGTCGTTGTGAAACACTGCTGAATGAGATATTTGTGTGGATGGGTGGTTAGTACCACATCTAGAATGGAACTGTTCGCAGTATTTAGAGTGTTGTTCCTAGTGGGTTCACTGACTAATTGCCCAAGACCTAGCTAGTCACAAAGGGATTTGAGGCCGTGGTGATTTAGGTGACAGCCAGTCCATATTTAGATCTCCTAGAAATATTGTTTCAGTTTTTGCATCTACGAACATGGATTTCAAAAGGTTAAGGACTTCATCACCACCAGACGGGGGTCTATAGCCACCTAGGATAGTGATACATTCCGAGGAGGGGAGATGAAGGCTCAGTGAAAATAACTCAAATTCCTTGGCTAGAGATTTGCAACTAATATTGGTGACCGAGTACTTAGATTGGCGTAGATAACCACAGCCCCGCCTCTAGACTCTCTATCTGCTCTAAATAAATTGTAGCCCTGCAGTGATATTTGTTGATCAGTGTTCATCTTTTTTAACCACGACTCAGTAATTATGATAATTTCAGGGTTAACATGTGCAGCCCAGGCTTGCAGCTGTACAAGTTTTTTAGGCAGGCTTAAAATGTTGACCATCAACATTTTGAGACCTGTGGCCTCAGCAAAATCGATAGGCGAGGTAAATTGTGGGGGGGGGCCAGGGTTGAGCTCCACATTTCCTGAGCAGAGAAGAAGCAGAAGTATAACTTTCTTTAAGGAGCTTATAAGAATGGAGACTGCTTTTTTATTTCTTCGAGGTGACCCATGTCGTGCTGAGCAAGAGGCGGCACCACTGTAATGACAGTTTATCGTGATCAATGTAAGTGCTTGAATAGATATAGGTGAGGACAGTAGCAAGGGGGTGTAGGCTAACCGGGGGGAATAGGCTAAAAGGGGAGAGGAGAATGACATAGTGTCTACACGGTAGACCGTTATAACATTAGGTATTGATAAGGTACATTGGAGAACTGAATTGCATTGAGGTACTTTGAATTGCACTGTATTGCTGAGAACTCTGCACCTTGGGAGCAATAAAAACACAATAAGGAGAGCCATGGTCCCAGATTGAGTGGTCTCGTGATTTGTATTAGTGCAATATTTTCTAGGCAAGTAATTTGCCCTCCTAGGTACTCACTTAAAATCTAGATGAGAAAATACAGCAGAAAGGGGAACAAGGAGAGCAGGAGCAGCTTAGTTAGTGGCGGGGCTCAAGAGATATTCACACAGGGCAGTCTTATTGGCCACACTCAGATACCAATCATAGGTTGGCAGCAGTCAAAACTAGGCCAATGAAGCAGTAATATGATATAGAAGGCAGATCATGAGTGTATTTAAAGGAGGCCTGGGAGAGGGGGGTGGGAGAAAATTTCAGGTCAGAGAGAGAGCTGAGAAGTCAGAATTAAGAAGGGAACACTGTAACAGGCTATAGAGAAGGTGCCCCAATCAGAGCAAAGCAGGCGTACCAATCACAATCCCCCTAGGGCAGTGCCGCACCAATCAAGGGTGCCCAGGCATGCTGGCTCTTTACAGAGGATTCAGTCGGTATCTATCAGTATGACAGCGCAGCGTAGGTAATAATAGGGTGCTCAGCGTCTATCTGACTTGAGTCTGAAGGGTGGATGGCAGACACTGAGGGCTTCCTGTTTTCAGCTGCAGAGCTGTCGCACAGGCAGTTTTAAGGAAGTTGTCAGCCTGTTGAGTGAAGCTTAGGGGAACCTCAACTACAACCACCCCTTGTAGCAGCACCAGGAAAGAAGAAGAATGATAATGCAGGCCATATTGCCCACGAATGAGTGCAGTGATTTATGTAGAAGACCAAGAATCCCTCTAGTGGCAGGTTGGTATAACCTGCTAATGGAAAACTAGCCACTTCAAAAAAAAAAAAAAAATCAATCAGCAATCACCTGTAAGAAGGCAGAATTCCTGTCCAGGGAGATTGCTGCTGCACGGAACCGACCAGCTTAACTCTTTCAGACTGTCGACAGATTGTGCAATCCACTCTGTCTGCAGTCTGGAAGAGATTTTTCACAAATGAAGTGTGATGAGCTTGCTTGGTTCTTTGCAGATAAGATTGCCAGCATTAGTTCGGGCATCAGCCCAGCTCCCTCTTTAAGGGATTGCGGTGATCAGCAGGAGGAAACGAACACCCGTGCTGCCTGGTCTGACTACAGTAGGCTGGAATTCATGGATGTTGTGAGGATTGTTCAGACTGTATGACCAACCAGCTATAGTTTGGATCCAGGACCTACGCCACTGTTAGTAGTTTGCATAGATGTTATCTGCCCGATCCTTGCTGAAATCGTCTGGAAATCTTTTTAGCAGTGGTTTTTTCCTGATCTCCTAAAGGAGGCAGTCATTCGACCACTCCTTAAAAAACCTTCATTGAACCCAGTCTGTTTAGCTAACTACAGACCTATCTCTAACCTGCCCTTTGTGTGTAAATTTATTGAAAAGGTGGTTGCACTACAGCTAGACGACCATCTTACAAATCACAGTATCTATGATACTCTCCAGTCGGGGTTTAGGTAAAAAAAAAAACTTCTATTACTACTCTAGAGGTGGGTTAGATTTGAGCAGTTTAGTAAGACAAAAGGTAGTTAGACTTATCGGCACCAAGGCAGAGTGCTTGGATGGGGGGGCGCTGCAGGAAGAGCAGTCAGACAGAAGAGGTGTAAGCACTTTAAAACAGTAGTAGAAATTACAATCCAGCTAATACAGTTGAAAAACGCCTATTACACAGTTGAAATGTGCGTAGTTCTATCAAAAATCTAACAAAGTGCCAGGTGTCTATAGCAGGGGAAAAGTCCTGGCCAATCAGAGTGGGTTTGCTGGAAGCACCCGTGTTCGATTGGCTGCGCTGTCCCGTACCTTCCAAGGAGCTGCAGGCAGGTGTCCTGGTCTTAGTCGGTGGCTGGCTGGGTGCCGGCCGACCGGGGGTAGCTGAAGCAGCCCTGTTCAAGGGCAGGCAGCTGGAGAGAAGAAAAAAGAGCAGGTCTTAAATAGCATAGAGGTTAAAGTGGGTTAGATCTGAGCAGTTTAGTAAGACAAAAGGTAGTTAGACTTATCGGCGCCAAGGCAGAGTGCTTGGAAGGGGGGGCGCTGCAGGAAGAGCAGTCAGACAGAAGAGGTGTAAGCACTTTAAAACAGTAGTAGAAATTACAATCCAGCTAATACAGTTGAAAAATGTCTATTACACAGTTGAAATGTGCTTAGTTCTATTGAAAATCTAACAAAGTGCCAGGTGTCTGTAGCAGGGGAAAAGTCCTGGCCAATCAGAGTGGGTTTGCTGGAAGCAAGTAGTGTTTTATTATTATCAGTAACAATAAAATAAAATTGTGCAGGATAGCTTTTGATACAAGAAGTTCAAACAAACAGAAGTCCTTCATTTGTGAGTCTCTTTACAATCTCCATCTCTCTCTCTCTCTCTAAACAAAACATTGTTCTATTTTTATAAGATGTTTTTCCCTGGCAATTAACTTTTGCAAGGGATCTCAGTTTCACATAAGATTCACATACATATTTTTTAACCACAGAGAAGCAAGGGAAGAAAGAAAGAAAGAAAGAAAGAGAAAGAAAGAAAGAAAATCGAAACAGCCAGTGAAGGATGGGAGAAAATGGAGAAATTGTGGGATCGTCAGAGTGGCCAATTCCTAGGTGCCACAAAGAAAGTTTGATTGCACAATCAGACAGGTAAGAGCTAGACAAGTGCCAGAATAGGACAGGACAGAACAAATCCTTGCAGTTAACTCTCTGCACAACGAATGGGACAGGATCTTACCCAACCCTGTTACATACCCCCTCTTTAAGAGGGAACCTGTTTTTTTCTCTTTTTAAAACAGGTTTCAAAAACCTTCTTTTATTTCTGGTTTACAGTTACCCTGTAATATTTACAGTTCTTTGCATATGCAGTATCCCTTTTTCATGTCACCTGTTACAGCAAGCATTTCAGTTAAACACACACATTGTTTTCAGCCTTTTGAATTCACAGTTCCTGAACCATATATTGACACGAAATCAGCACTGACATTCTTTTTTTCTGGATATGTGCATCTGTTTGAATTTAAATGGCTGTAGTGCCAGGTACCACCTTGTGATTCTGGGATTTGTATCCTTTGTTTGATTAAGCCAGCAGAGAAGTTCGGGACTGTTGTAAGTACAAAGTCTGCTTCTTGCAAAGAGGACTTAAGTGACTTCATTGCCCATTTCACAGCAAGACATTCTTTTTCAATGGTGAAGTACTTTTTCACTCTGTTGTGCAATTTCCTATTGATATATACAAAAGGATGTTCCTTCCCATCTATATTCTGACTCAGGACTACACCTAGGCCTACCTCTGATGCATCTTTCTATAACATAAATTGTTTTTCAAAGTCTGGAATTCTTAAAACCGGATGAACATAATGCAGCCTTGATGGCCCGAAAAGCTCATCACACTCTGGAGACCATTTCACATTCTTTGGGTACTGTTTTTTTCATGAGTTCAGTGAAGAGAGTAGTTAACTGGACAAAGTTGGGAACGACGCTCCTGTAGTGGCCAGCCATACCTTAAAATGACCTAACATATTTGTTTGTTTTAGGGGCAGGACTGTTAGCTACAGCTTCAATCTTGGAAATCTGGTATGGGATCATAATGTCACATGCAAAACTGCACACCACAACATTGCCGCGTGCAAACCAGTGTGTGGCAAAACAAAGTCGGCACACTATGCTGAACATGCCAGAGAGAGTGCACACCACAGCAACTACTTTGTTTTTGCTGGGGGCTCTGCACCCCTGCATTCCCCGGACTAATTATAATCAACTCTGGGGGGTCTTGGACATTTAGAGTAAGAGAAAACTCACCTCCATTGAAATTCCCATTTCAAGGGGGAAGAAAAATGCCACAGCATAGTGGGACCTAGGGAGAACAGAACCGCAGTCCCGGGTCCCCGATGCTGCCGGACGCAGGTGCTCTAGCCACTCCACCATGGGAGCAGCTTGGCCAGGCACTGCCCCGACAGCATAGTTAACCTTCCCCCACTGGCAGCCTAAAGCGACAGGGGTAGAGGTTACTGCAGCACACTCTAAAAACCCCTGTTGCTGTAGAACCATTAGTGCTTCTTTCAGAGCTGTTTTACATGCGTGGTTTTGCATGCAACATCTTGACCCAGTAGGTCCCCCTTCCTGCTGGCTCCTAAACTTGTACAGTAATAACTAAAAATAGCATCCATGCATTCCTGCTCTTATGTCTCCTCCTCCTCTCAGGAGACGTTCGCCCCAACCCAGGACCCTCCCAACCTCCCCCCAAGGTTGCTGCTCCTAGGGATCTTATAGTAGCCTCCCTCAATATATGTAGCCCCTTCAACAAATTTGACTCATTCCAGGGCTGGGTTGCCCAGAATTGCCCTGATGTCATCTCGGTAGTAGAAACCTGGCTCAACGACTGTACCCAGACTCTGCAGTCTCACTTCCCAGGTTTACACTATACACGCCGACAGAACCTCTAAGAGAGGTGGTGGATGTGCACTATACGTCCAGGACTCATTACAATGTCTTGCCCTTCCCCAAACCCTCAAACATGGGGCCTAGGCCCTCACTCTGAAAGACACTCTTGCACCTAACAGAGCCCCCCTGTTCCTCTTTTCCATATACATTCCTCCCCGAAATCAGAAGAGTGCCTTCCACTCTGCCCTCACCCCTCTCCAGACACTCCTTGACAAGGCAGAAATTGTTGACCTAGGGGATTTTAATATAAATTGGCTAGCTGACACATCTGCATCTCTCAGGGATGTGGCAGCCTCTCAAAACCTGTCCCAACTAGTGACCACTGTCACTAGACTCAACCTGAGGACTGGCACTGCCACCCTCCTTGATCTGGTGCTCACCAATGCACCCCACAAAGCAACCCAGGTCAGGGTAGTACCCAGTGCCCTGAGTGATCACTCCCCGGTGCTTTGTCACTGGTGGTATGATGCAAAAAAGCCCCCTCTGAAAACTATCCTCCAATGCCACCTCAAACCTGGCAAACTTTGGTCCCTTAAACAGTGTCTCGCAACTAGTGACTGGTCCCCCATCTCAACTGCTGGGGACATTGACTCTGCCCTAGAACACTTCATTGCCACATTCAACTCTGCCTGTGACCGGTATGCGCCCTTAAGCAAACAGGTCATCAAAAGGGTAGATACACATTGGATGTCACAAGCCCTATTAGACCAAAGGTGAGACAGTGACAACCAGTGGCACATTACCCTGGAAACTGGTAAGTCCACTGATAGGCAGCGCTAGCAAGAGGCACAAAATAAATGCACTTGGAATATTTGCAAAGCCAAAGCGGAGTACTACCGAGCTTCACTCACTGCCACATGGGGCACAAGTTCTGGGACTTTCTCAAGGAGCTCAGTGGCAAAGCTTCCATTGCACCCCCTTCCAAGTCTGGGCCAATGGGTCTATCATCACAGACCCTGCCCTGATTGCAAATACATTTAATGCCTCATTCTCTGACCTTAGTAGAGTCCTCCCCCAATTTCTTCTCCCCCAACCCCAGCACCCTCTGTCTCCCTCTCTGCCCCCTGTTCTGCTTTAAAACAGTCTTGCAGCATGAAGCCACCCCTTCTTCTCAAGGCCCTCAGCAAATCACATTTTAGTAGCAACACACTAGATCTCAAGCTGCTTAGGCTCACCTTTAATGAAGTTCCTCTCCCACTCACCATGCTTCTGAACCGCTCACTATCGTGGGCCAGTTTCCCTCTAAATGGAAATCTGCTCTCATAACACCCATCCTTAAGAGTGGAGACCATACACAGCCTGGGAACTGCTGCCCCATCTCAATCCTGCTTCCTCTCTCCAAAGCCCGGGAGAAAATTGTAGCCACCCAGCTTACAGACTACTTATCCAAATATAGTCTCCTGTGTCCCAAGCAGCATGGCTTCCGCCACAGCTGCAGTGCCACCATGGCCCTCCTGGAGTTTACTAATGCCCTCTTTGCTGGTACCATTTTTATAGACCTCTCCAAGGCGTTTGATATGGTGAACCACACACTTCTCCTGGATTCCCTCACACAAAAAGGCCTGTCTCCCAAGACCACTGGCTGGTTTGCCAGCTATCAGTCCAAGAGAACTCAGACAGGCAAACCTGCCCAAACATGGTCCTTCCTGCTACAAGTCAATTGGGGGGTCCTGCAGGGCTCCATTCTTGGACCTCTACTATTCTCCCTGTTCCTCAACTCCCTGCCCATGGATTGTTTGGGGAAGCTTCTCCTGTACACGGACAATGCTATCCTCTACATCTCCCACACTGATCCCACCGCCCTCCGAAATGCCCTCCAAAAATCATTCTCAGAAGCTGACTCCTGGTTTGTTTGGCATAGGCTAGTCCTAAACTACAAAAAAACAAAATCCATGGTGTTTGACCATACCCAAAACAAGAACTATGGGCTACCCCTGCTCATACTGAACTCACAAAATGACTCCACTTGAGCAGGTTACTTCATTCAAATACCTGGGTATCACCCTTCACTCGGGGCTCACCTACCACGATCACATCCAAAAACTGTGCACCGCTGTCAGTGTGCATATTGGTTTGCCTCACTGGTACAAGCAGTACCTCCCCCCAAAGCTCTACACTTAGCTGTATTAGCTTCAATACTATCTCTCATAGATTATGGTATCATAATCTATGGGGCAGCCGACAACATACACCTCAACAAAAATATTAGGATGGCCCTTAATAAGGCCTGTAGGCTAGCCACTGGCTGTGACAGGTTCACACACATCTGCACCCTTTACTCCTCCACCTACTGGCTAAACTTTGATGGGAGGCTCAAATATCAGACCTGCCTCTTCACTAAAAAAATAACTGCAGGGCTACTCCTGCCTGCTCTCACCTCATTACTCCAAGCACCCTTGTCCACCCGCCACACTCAGCAAACTGCAACAACCCACTTCCGGGTACCCCCACTGCATGACCTCATTGGGTCAAAGAATGTTTAGGTACCTGGCTCCTGGCTGGCATAACTCCCTCCTCACAGAACCTAAACTTGGCCGGTTCAAGTCCCACCTTCAAGACCTAATCTCTCAATGATCAGCCTGCGACTGCCCTTGATTTTCAAGCCCTATCCGCCTCCCCCAACTATGGACCGCTCTATTCCTGCTGCCACAGTGCGTGCTTATATTTGACAATGGACTCGAGCAGTCCAGCCCAAACTAGCAAATAACTACCAGGGCATGGCTGTGCCACAGTCCTGTAGTGTATGTATTCTGTGTTATGGTCAGTACTCTGTTCCTGTTCTTGCAAACAGCTGCACTGCTCTGTTACCTGTAACCGTTGTTGATACTGTACTGGTCTCAGTACATGCTCCTTTGTTAATTCTGTGTCTAACTGTTGCTGTTGTATTTAACTGTTTCCCTTGTATTTGATGACTCTGTATCCATTTGATGTGGAACCTTTGTAAAGGAGTCTTTGACTCAAAGGTTTGTTTTCCAATATTTATCAACAAGTAAATAAACAGGTGGAAATCTCCAGCTTTCCTTCTCCGTTTCCCAAAGTATGACTCAAATATCAGGTTCCCTGCAAGCCTAATGCACATTTGGTAGGATTAATGGTCAGACCTGCATTTTTGATAGATTGGATAACTGCTCGTAGGTGTTCCAGGTGGCTTTTCCAGTCTAAACAGTACACCATGACATTTTTTATTTATTTATCTCATTTTGGTAATCAGGTAAGCCCACTGAGACCAAAGGTCCCTTTTTTCAGGGGCATTGACATCATCCAGGTAAGCAGCACAGCAACCAGTGTGAGGGGCTAGAATTATATCCATGCACTGCTGGAATGTAGTAGGCGTGTACACAAATTTAAAGGGTGAAATACCTGTTGATGCCCGTGGCACTTCTCTGTAAGCAAAAAGCAGGTAGGTAAATATTGTTTCCAGTCTTTACCTTCACCTTTCACAAACCTTTTCGCATGCATTTTAGGGTTTGACTAAAATGCTCAGCAAGACCATCTGTCTGGGGGTGATAAGGAGAAGTTCTTATGGCAGTGATGATACCTAGTAATCTGAACTATTTTATCACTGAATTCAACTCAGCATGCAACAAGTATGCCTCCTACAAAAAATTAATGGTAAGAGTAAAGATGGCTGAGTGGGCCCCCCCCCACTCCTAACCCAAATGCAGGCCAGAGATAATCTATGGTACTGAGCCAAGGCCTCTGGTTCTCCTACTGACCTCCAAAATTACAAGGCTATGCGTAACAAGGCTGCATACTGCAAGGAGAAACAGTCCTGCACCTGGTGTAATGGGAAAACATTTTGGCTCACTCTAAAGGAACTCTTAGAGAGTGGAGGCAAACAGATGCCCATGCTCAGTGTCAATGGTTCCATCACCCTAGCCCCTGAAGAGATGGCAAATATGTTTAATGATGCCTTCACTGAACTCAGTGAAGTTCTCCCTCTTGACCCAGATCATGACTCAGCTGTCCAGTTGGACCCTGAGTGGTCTCTGACCCCACCAGTTACACTAGCCACCCCAAATTCTACTTCAGATCCATATCAATAGCTGACACAATCAAACATGTCAAATGGCTACTGGGTAAAACCAGAATGGGTAGTGATGCCCTGGATATGAAGCTATTTATTCTGACCCTTGATGAGATTGCTCTTCCCCTGACCAAAATCTTCAACCTTTCTCTGCAATATTCCCAGTTCCCTAACATCTGAAAAAAGGGCACTAGTCACTCCTGTCTATAAGAGTGGTGATCGCTTTCTTGTTGCCAACTATAGGCCCATCTCAATTCTCTCTCTTTTATCTAAGGCACTGGAAAGAATAGTGTCAGATCAACTTGTCGCTTACCTCAAGCAAATACAGTATCCAGTGTAATCAGCAGCATGGGTTTCGTAAGCTATACAGCACAATTGCTGCCTTAATTGAGTACACCAACTACCTACACAAAGCCCTTAATAATGGTCACCTTGTTGGTTCAATCTTTATAACTAAAGACTTCGATCTTGTCAACCATTCCCTCCTGACTGCCAAACTCCACTCTTTTGGTCTCTCACATGATACTGTGTCCTGGTTCAGCAGCTGTCTCACTGGAAGAACACAGTGGGTCAAAATCAGTGGGGTATTGTCTGACACCAAAAATGTCACCATTGGGGTACCACAGGGCTACATATTTGGTCCACTCCTCTTCAGTCTCTTTAATAACAACCTACCTAAAGCATGCCCCACATCAAGGGTCCTGCTGTATGCTGATAACACCGTCATTTTCACAAGCAGCCCATTCCAGGACATTCTCACCAGGGACCTACAGAGTAGTTTTCAGTCACTTGAGGAATGGTTCAGACTGAATAAATTAGTCTTGAACTACAAAAAGACTAAATCAATGTTATTCACTGGACCTCAGATGAGGAAAAATACTCATGCCCTAACTATCCTTAATGAGAAAGGTGACACCCTGGAACAGGTCAGCACCTTTAAATACCTAGGTGTCATAATAGATGATGCCCTTTCATTTGTGCCTCATGTTGAAAATATCATCAGCTCAGTTAACAAAAAACTAGGGGCTTTATACAGACAGAAGCACAATCTCACTCAGAAAGCCAAGTGGGTGGCTGTGACCAGCACCATCCTTCCAATTTTTGATTACAGAATCATGGTATATGGTGTGGCATCTGACAGTGTCCTCAAAAGGGTCAAATTAGTTCTGAATAAGGCCTGTCGGCTTGTCCTTGGTACCGATAGGCTTACCCACACATGCTCCCTCTACTCTCAGACTAACTGGCACCCCTACATGATAGAATCAAATTCAAAACGTGCCTTCTAGGTAAAAAAAGCTCTGCTGGACCTCACACCGCTTGGGCTGCAAAACCTACCATGTCCAGTCCCTAATCAATACTCCACCAGGAATGTGGCCAGGAATGCTCTTAATATTCTTTTTCACAAGACAACCCTAGCCACTGTTGTTTTGTCTTCAGGGCACCACTGTGGCTGAATGAGCTTCCAGAATCCCTTCTGAGCCTCCCTAATATTGGGCAGTTCAAGAGAGGCTTAAGACAAGTCCTTATCCTGTGCCAATTGCAACTGCCAACATATATCTCACAGCTAATACTGCGTCACCCCCCTCACACCTAACAGTACTTATCTCAACCCTGACAATGCTGCTAGCATGCTGCCTTTGTATGTGAAATTGCTGTAATCCTCTGATGCTGTGGAACCCTTGGTCTTTACCTTACCTTGACAAGTGCACATATCTGCTGTCTTGGTTGTAACAGAGAGCTTACCTCTGTATTATCTTGTAAACTAAATTATGTCATGTAATCTAAGTACTGCTGTGTAATGTGCTGTTTGATGAGGAACCTTTGTAAACAAACTACTCTGGCTCAATGGTATTGTCCGAACTTAACAATTCAATTCCAGTTTTATTGTTAACAAATTATTATGGTCATTACAAAATTATCATAAGCCAATCTCTCATTACATATTTAAAACAAACTGCAATACAATGCATAAACATCTTCTATATTAATAAATACAGACAGAAAGATAGACAAAATACAATATTACACCAATCAAAATTACATTATCATATTGCACCATTCCTTAGTTTGTTGGAATTTTACTTTCCTTACTTCTGAATATGTAATCTCCTATATTCTATAATTCTACAGAATCTTGATATTTTATCCAGATATGTTCTGTTATTTGTTTTCAACAGGTAATTGAACTGATACTTGGGTTCCATATTTAAACTTGACTGAATTTCTCCTAAATATATTTTCCTCTGTTTGCCATACAATGGACATAATAGCAGCAGGTGGAATGGAGAATCTTCATCCCTCCTACAAGCACATGGCTTTGAATTTGCTACCCCAAATCTTGTTTTTAAGCTGTTGCTTTCCACATTTCAAAATCTAAATTTAGTATATGCCTTTCTATTATTGGGATTTCTTATTATGTTTAAATATTGAGACATACCCAATTGCCTACTTATATTTAAGGCCAACCAAGAACTTATTTTATAATATTTTGCCAGACCAATTTCCTTTTGGTGAGATACATCTTTAATTCTTGTCTTAATCTTTTCCTTAAACTCGTCAAATGGCATGTAATTACTTTCTACTAGAACTTCCAATAAGCCATATGGTTTAATAATTTGCTCCAAAGTACTAGTGCTTGGAAAGATGAAACCCTCCATTCTATATGACAACATTTCTTCAATACACATAATTGGGAGTCTGTTTTCTTTCATATTATATACCTTGACCCAATAGGTTGCTGCCCTTTGATCAATATGACATCTTGTTGGCAGCAGTCCTAATTCTAAATGTGTCAAACAGGACGCAGCTTCATTAGGCAGACCCAGTAACCGTTTGTAAAACCTGTTAACCACAGACTCAATTCTATCTAATTTTCCCAACCCCCCAAGTTTCTGCCCCATAAAGTAGCTGTGAACATACCATAGCCTTTAAAACCTTAAGCAAACCTCTGACCGAATTTCCTCCAAATTTAAAATTAAATCGTTCAAAGAGAAGCATCACAGAGTCTGTCTTACTGGTTATTATATTTAATTGGTCCTTCCATTTAAGATTATATGAAAAAGTTACTCCAAGGTAACAAAATTTGTTTACATACTAAATTGTGTGATTGTTGCATTTTAGGGAGCACATTTTACCAGATCTTATTGGATTTTTATTGAATATCATGCACTTTGTTTTCTCAAAATTTATCTCCAAATCTAATTTAGTACATTCGCTGTAGAACAAATTCAGACTCATTTTTATACCAAATAACTTGTTGAAATTAAGACAACGTCATTAGCATAAGCCAGATATGGACACGTCCTTAATCCCAACCTTGGCATGTGCAGCCCTGGATCCTGCAATCCTTCTAGCACCCTATTCAAAAACAAAGTGAACAAGATTGGGGACATAACACAACCCTGCCTTAGGCCAATATTAGATGGAAATTTATTACTACAGTCTCCTTCAGCATTATATCTAACCGAAGTATAATTGTCCTCATAAAGATTTTTTTATTATGAGTATAATCGATGAATCTAAACCATATTTATCTAAAACTTCCCATAATTTGTTCCTTACTGCTCTATCGAATGCAGCTCTAAGATCCACAAAAACATAAAACAATTTCTGACTTTTAATCTTTGCGTGCTTGTAAATTAAATGAGACAGAACAAAACACTGGTCAATAATAACATGTCCCGTCATGCATCCTGATTGAGCTTCATCCAACACCTGCTCCCTACATAGCCATTCCATTATTCTATTGAATATTATTTTGGTAAATCATTTTTGTGTGTTATCCAATAAACTTATTGGCCTATAGTTCTTTGGATCTTTTGAATCACATTTCTTATATATGGGATTATTATATTCTGTCTCCAGGACTGAGGGATCTTACCCATCTGAATTATACTGTTAAATAGTTCTATTAGTACAGGTGTCCATAATGGAATATCATCCATTATGATGTCCATCAGTACCCCGTCTGGTCCAGGGGCTTTATGATGTTTTACCTGCATAATGACTTTAATTAATTCTACTTCTGCTATCTTATTACTGCATATAATCCAATCCTTTTTTATATCCAGATGTTTATCTTTTGGGGAATAAAATAGTTCCCTATAATATTCTTCCCATGTTAGGGGATCAATATACTTTTCTATTCTCTCCAGGACCTCATCCCAACCACTTAGGACCATTTGCCAAAACTGCTTGTTATCATTTTCTCTAGTTATTTTTTCAAAATGGGCCCACATCTTGATCCTGTACTTTTTCCTCTTCTTTTCTAGTATATTCTTATATTCTTTCCTTCTCTTATTCAACCTAACTTTATTATTCCTAGTGGGACACTGATATGTTAATTTGGCACATTGGTTTACTTCCTTCTTAGCTTTTTTACAGTCCAAATTGAACCATCTACTACCTTTCTTTTCTTTCCTGATGGACACCTTTAATATCACTGATGATATATGTCTCATAATTTCTTATATTTTTAATAAATTCTTCTGGAGTAATATCATATTCAAGTGTTAATATTTCTTCTCTTATTCCATATTCATATAACACTTGTATTGAGTTAAAATCATCTAAAAGGCCCCATTTAATCCCCCTACTAACCCTTATTAACCCCTCATCTCTCCTCGGATTTTTACTTGCCTGATACCAATGATTTAGGTTCATTTCCAAGGGTTGGTGCTCACTATCTGTTCTAATTCCAACTCTAAAGTTTATCAAGTACCTGATTAAGGCCAATGAGATCCAACACAAATCTATAATTGATTCCCCTATGCCACCTATATAGGTATATGTTCCTTTATTATCACTCCTTATCTGCCCATTAATCAATAGGATCTCTTTGATCTGAAGTTCCTTCATAAGTTTTCTACCTCGTTCACAGCTCTTATTGTCCTTATTCTCTCTGTGAAGAAAAAGGCTATGGGGATCCAGGGCTGCACATGCGTCCACTGAATCATCAGGAAAATCAAGGGCGTGCCCAACTCTGGCATTAAAATCTCCTAAAAGGATAATCCTGCCTTCTGAAATTGTAAGACAAGATTCAATTAATTTAATTAACTTTCCTATATCTCCTTGCCCTACATAGCTCAAAGTTTTTTGGGGGAAATATACATTTATAATTATAGTTCTTATTTTATTCATTACCATTTGAACTGGCGAGATGTGCTCTGAATCAACTTTGATTTCTAAATATTTCATATCCCTGGTTTCAACTGCTTTAGACATGATAGGTTAGAAAGAAGGGGAGGAGGAGTACTAATCTACTCCCGGTCTGATCTGGATGCAGTGGAACTACCTGCTCTCATTGATGACCCGTCTCATGTGGAATCGCTATTCCTTACCATCACCCTTGGTAAAGTAAAGAAACTTAACATTGGCTGTGTCTACCTTCCCCCTTATAAAGCTACTCTTGGTCTCCCATCCCTCTTAACCTGCCTAGCTAATCTTCCTCAACATGACCTTATACTTAGCAGTGACTTTAACATTGACTGGTTACACCAGGATGCTGACCAAGTGCGTGCATCTTTTGTTGACTCAAACCTGGTGCAACTCATTCAGAAACCCACCCATCTCAACACCAAGTCCGGTAAACACATGCTTCTTGATTGGATGGTTACCAAAGTCTGTTGCTGTCTTCCCAGATACCTTAAGCGACCATTCCCTGATGCTTTGTGTATGGCGAAACAATAGTCCTAACCCTCCTCCCAGAATCTCCCTGATTCGGGATATGTCCAGATTTGATGTCACTAGCTTCCTCACATCTATCAGCAGCTTTGACTGGAGCCCTATCAGGTCTCTACCTGATGTTAACCTAGCCTTGGATTTTCTAATCTCATCCCTTACCAAAATAATTGATATTCATGCTCCAATGAAAAAATGCAGGACCAAGCATGTCAAAGCTCCCTGGCTTACAAAAAAGCTTTGTTTGCTCATGTCACTAAGTGACAAGGCCTGGAGGACCTTTAAAAGAAGTGGGCTGCACAACGATTGGCAAGTATATAGACAGCTTAGAAATAAATGCAAGACTCGCTTCACAAGGCCAAATGCATTCACTTCAAATCATTACAAACCAAGCACCTATCTAACCCAAAGGAATTCTGGCATCAGATCAACTCTCTTGTAAAACGGAAGTCTACTGAAGTTCCCAGTACTATCTTCTCCAATGGCTCTGCCCTCTCTGACCCCTCCTCCATTGCTATGGGGTTTAATGACTTCTTTACTGACCTTCATAAGTTCACCTTGTCCTTCAGTAAGTTAACTACTCCCCACCTTGACCCACTCTCTTCTGACCACCATGGGTCTTGCCCAGCATTTCACTTGAAAATGGCTACCCTCAAAGAGGTTCAGAGGCTTCTTGCCAGTTTACATGCTGAGAGTTCCCCAGGTCATGACTCACTTGAACCAAACTTTTTTAAACTTGGAGTGCCTGCCCTTGCACGCCCAGTACTTGATCTTTTCAATAGTTCATTTCTCTCTGGTACCATCCCAGACAAATGGAAAGTGGCTGTAGTTGCTCCTGTTCACAAGAGTGGACCTAATTCTGTTGTTGAGAACTACCATCCCATTTCCCTCCTCTGCCCCTTGGCAAAAATACAAGAGTGTATTGTGTATAATCACCTCCAGGACTACCTGGAACTCCATGACCTTTTGTCCCCTTATCAGCATGGTTTCAGGAGGAATTATAGCACCCTTCCAACACTGATAAGGGTGACATCTGACATCTTCCAGGCAATAGACCAAGGGTCTATCACAGGAGCTATCTTTGTGAACCTAACAAAAGCATTCGACCTGGTGAACTTGGCCTTGACTTTAGAGCCATATCCTGGATCAATAGTTGCCTGTCCTGCCATTCCCAAAGTGTAAAATGGGCTGGCTCGGTTTCTAATCCAAAACCCATAACACATGGTGTTCCTCAATGCTCCATTCTAGGCCCTTTGCTATTCTTCTTATTCATTAATGACCTACCTAACTTCTGTGGAGGGGCTACGGTATGCTTATATGCAGATGATGCAATCGTCTATAGCTCCTCTCCAGATGCTGACTGGGTTAACCGTGTGCTGACTTCTGACTTTTCAGCCCTCGAAACTTGGTTCCAGGGTAGACAACTTGTCCTGAACACGAAAAAGACAAAATGTATGATATTTTCCCACCTACCCTCCTCTCAGCACACTCTGTCGCACCTCACTGTCTCCTCCCTCTCTGGTGATATTCTTGAAAATGTCCACTCCATTAAATATCTGGGTATTACCTTAGATGCATCGCTATCCCTTAAAATACATACCACCAATGTCTCGAAATCTCTGAACCAGTGCCTTGGCCTGCTCTACAGAATTCACCCTTTTCTATCATCTGGTTCCTGCCTCAAGATTGCCACATTGTCCCTTATACCTCTCCTTACCTATGGTGCACCCTGGCTGGTCTCTCTGTCTCCCTCGACCCTGTCTTCACTCTCCAAGGCCTATCAAGGGTGGGTAGGTTTGGTGTAGGGGTTAACTTCCGTCAGCACCACTGTTCTGTCCTCTCCGTACTAGGATGGTTACCCTATGCATTTAAGTTACAGTACCATTCCCTTAGTCTACTGTTTAAACTGGTGCACAAATTTACCCCTCCCAGCCTCAGGAAATTAGTATGTCTGAGACAGGCTCCTTGCTCCCTCAGATCAGCCACACTACCCCTACTAACTATGCCAAAAATGCATCTTGCCACTGCACGCAAGTCTTTCTCCTTCACCGTGATTTCCGATTGGAACTCACTCCCACCCTCCATTCTATCCTGCTCCTCCCTCCCCACATTTCAATCCACCTTACATGCCTCACTCTCTGCCTCTATGAACTGTTCCTGTATCACTTATTATCTCTTCTCCTACACCTGCTTCCTTTTCATTAGATTACTGCTTCAGGAATGAGTTTGTCTTGCATGGATGCTGTGACTACCAAATATAATTTGTATATATGTTCATACCAGCCTGCACTTTGTATAAAATGTTTTGTGTCATAATGCTTAACTCTCCTGCTAGCTTGCCTCAGCATGCTGTTACTTTTACTCTGTACTATACTGCCTGTCAGGTTTTGATGCTGTTGTATATAATGTCTCCTCATTTGATATTGTCTTACCTATGCTTTGTATCATTTGTTTATGTGCCTTGAACTGCATATTTAACTGCAACCTTACTTCTATTCCTTGTATAACTTATTTCTATTCTTACTGCCTTGTTTTCTACCTCTCCTGGGTCGTCCCTGAAAAAGGGACTACAATTGTCTCAGTGGACTTACCCAGTCACCAAAATTCAATAAATAAATAAAAAAATATTATCCATTATTTTATACCAGGTAATTAACCCACCTGATGGTCTACCATATTTCTTGGTGCTGAATGCCATCTTTTGAAAACCTTTATAACCATTTAATTTTAGATCTATTCTACTCCAGGTTTCCTGCAAACAAATGCCATTAAACTGCTTAATATAATCCATAAAAGTGGGATCTGCCAATCTATATTTTATTCCAGCAACATTCCAAGATAGTATATTATATATGTTTCTATCCCCTACCTCCTTACTCCCTGTAGTCGACCCTAATTTTTGTCATTCTTCCAATTCCCGGAGATATAATATCTGTTTGCTGCCTCAATCATGTTTAACCATTGGATATTCCTCTGATTTTCACAGCTACTTTTTGTTTTTTCTTTTTCTCCATGTAAGAAGATTTCAGCCTTATCTAACATCCCTGACTTAACTAAAATACATTCATAATCCATATTGTTTTGTACCTATATTGAAATCTGTCCATCACTTTCTTACCTTTTCACCTTTTTGATTATTCTGTTCAGGTTATTATCCTTTGTTAAATTTTGCAATATGTCCAGAACGTTTGGCCAAAGATTGTATTTAGTTTCAGCCCAAAAGTTATTGAAACCAAACAGAGAAATCACAAAGTCCTCCTTTATGTCAATTCTTTTCCGACTATAATATTCTGGAAAAATTGTTTGAACTCCCATCACCTTATCTATTGCTATTCCCAATTCTCTAATTTTTAATTTTTTGGGTCTTAATACTCTTTAGAACATAATTTTGATCAGAGACTATTAAAACCAACTCAGTATCCATTAGGGGCTGGATGACACTAAATTTAGACATCAAGTTCCCACAGTTTTTATTTGCATGTAAGACAGTCCCCAACAGCTGCTTTAATCTGTCATTCAATTTTATTTCTGTTTCTTCACGCATAATTGGAACTTTGAACAGCGGTAGCACAAAGTCATTTTCTGACATTCTATTCAGAAAGCTTCTGAGGTTGCGTTGAAGTTCCTGATCCATTAATCCTTCTTTTCCAGCTTCCTGCTCCCTAACTCCATTTTCTATATTCTTCATTTCACTTTGTGCTTTCTCTCTTGGTCTTTTTTCTTTTCCTCTGGTGAAACAGGTGCTATATGAAGGTTCCCCTTATCCCATATCGTATTCAGGGTCTTATACCCAGTCTTAGCCCCTGTATCCTTCTTTGGAGTCTTTCCCCTTTTCTGTGCTGTTTCTGCCTTTTAATTTTTGGATTTGATTTTTGCTTGGGCTGCACCTTCCTCTCCCCCTCTTTTTTTTTTGGTTTTATTTTACCTTTCCCAGAAGTAAATGGATCAGGATCTATTAACACTTCCTCAGTATCCCCGGCACTTTCTGACCTGTTGTTAACCTTCTGTTCTGTAGATTTATTCCTTAATGTCCCCATATTGGTCCCCTCTACAAGTTCTCCCTTATTTATATGTTCATTCATCTTATGTAATGGAATATGTTCTAACTTTCCTTTAACTTTCTTTGATCGTCACTCTTTTCTCTTGATGTTTCTTTAGACATTTTTCCTGTTCTATCCCCCAGTTTCAAACCTCCAAGTTCTGTGCTTTTAACTCCTCTATCAAGCTATTGTTAATTTTGTGTCTTTCGGGTAAAATAATGAATTCAGAATCCATCTCAGACTCAGTTTCAGAAACTGACACCATGGAGCCAATTCTCCTACCTGTTTGCTCTAAATTTACAGGTGCGTTAGCAACTTTAACTACCTCCATTAAAGAACTTGTTAAACTTTCCTCCACCATTTCATGCGCTATGTTGTGATCCACAAACTGATTCAATAATAGCTCTGAATCCTCAGGATTTTTTCTTGCCATAAGTTCAAATATACAGTCTGTTTTCTTTTTGTTTTCAATACATATCCCCTTTAGAAATGACAACTTCAGTGAGGTTTGAATAAGTTGCTCATATATCATAGCATTTGCAAGTAAAGGATCCCTTAAGGCATTAACACAGTCCATGATCAAAGTTTCCAGGGGAGAAGAGCTATGTTCAGTTGGGCTCATGAATTGGGTACCATTATCAGGGGACCATGCAGTTCCCTCAACCTGCATTTCCCATTCCCTCACTTTACAAAAATCAGTATTTGAGATAACATTTGGGGAGCAACAATTATCTAATAACTGTGTCTTTAATCTATTAATTTCTCTAATTTTCTGTTCAATTCTATGACTAACTTGTATTGTTTCCTTAATACTGTCCACCATTCTGCCCACTTCTTTATTAACTAAATCAATTAATCCTGAGTCCTGCATAAATGATGTCTGAGGTTCCAACATATCTGACTTAATAACCTGATTTAGTAAAATATATGTCCTAAAAGGACTCCCACAAACCTTATTTTTGTCCCCCTGTGACAAGGATGGGTCTTTAACATTCCATAAATCCATAACTGATGGCTGTATCATTCTGAGCTTATGTAATGAACTTAACAAATTTATCTAACCATCAGCTACAAAATGTTTCATTGCGGAACCTTGATCAATACTGTTCCTGACTATTGTATTTATCTCTAATCGCATAGCCTCTTTCTCTAGTTCAGCTTTCCTTGAAGCAGATTGATTGCCCATATTTTCCATTTCTTCATTTACATCTGTGGGGCTCATATTCCTTAATTGAACACCGTCCCCTTTGCTTTTTTTTATTTGCTTCTTATTCCCCCTTCTTGTTTTAACCGGCATGATTCAACTAGGAAAAAAACCTGAAATCAATTTTCAGAGTAGAGCACAGTGTTCACACCAATTTGCTATGAAAAAAAAAGAAAGAAAATGGCAGATTGAATAACAAGAGGATAATTTGCCACTAATAATGCCACAAGTAATGCTGATAATGCTAATTTTAAAGTGCAGGGCATAAAATAAAACAAAAGCTTTCCACAATGATTTGTACACAGATCATGTGCTACACTCTGCCCACTCTGCCCACTAGCAAAAAATTCAGCACTTTAGAATAAATGCAATATTCAAAATTCAGTGTTCAATCATAGTGTCAGTAAGGCAACAGAGCGCTGTTCAGAGTTAATCTTCATCCTTAATGACCAATTTTTGGATTATCTTTGTCCTTTTATAATTTTCTGATCCATAAAACTCATCATCCTTTAATTATTGGAGCAAAATTCTTCTTTATAACTTCCTGTTTAAGAAATCACCAGATAATCAAATGACCAGTTCACAATTGATCACAATTGATCATACCAAACGCAGCTCTAAAAAGCCACAATATTCCACCATGACATCTAAGTGGGTCAATTATACTCCCCCCTTTTCCAAGTGTTCACAAGGATGTAACAGGGACATCAGCTCCATCTTAATTTAAATTTCCTCTGCTTGCCAAAAACACCCTCTGACCAGTGCGTGGAAAGTGTAGGATGCATGGAAAGCTGCTTTCTTGTCACTAAATAAAGGAACAAACAGCCAATAATATACAAAATATAAAATACAAAGTAATGAGTTAAAACCTAATAGTGATTACACTCAACACCCGGGGTGGGATATTCAGAACTGTGCCAGGCAGGGACGCAAGCTGGGTGCAGCACAACTGGGATGTGCCAGGGCATGGTCTGGGCGATATTCAGTGTTGCTGCGCCATGACTCTGCACCATTGAACATGGCACCATGGCCACCCGCAGTGCACATGGTGCAGTGGCTCTGTGCCAGCGCAAGTGGCCAGAGAGGAACGGTGGATGCACTAGCGCAAGTGCCATTGCGCTAGGTGCAGCAACCATGATATTCAGCAGTGGACATGAAAATGGAGCCATAATGTATGCAAGGTGAAAATGGGGCCATCTGCATGTCATTATGGCCCCATTTGCATGCAAGTGCGCTGGTCCCCTGTGACTTGCACCTGGTGCTCTGCCAGGCTGCAGCCATCTGGGACTGACGCCCCCTGTCCCTCACCGGCAACACGCCCCATTGCCTGATCATGGGCTGTAATATTCAATGTACTCCCTGGTGGTCCAGTGGACCGAACTCCATGCCTGATCGTGGGCTGTAATATATATTTACTCCCTAGTGGTCCAGTGGACCGAACTCCATGCCTGATCGTGGGCTGTAAAATTTAATTTACTCACTGGTGGTCCAGTGGTACTTGTACCCTCCTCCCAACCTGCCCACTCACACCTCCCACCCCGCTCCCCCGGTCAGCAACGGGTGGCAGCACCCCACCCGCAAGCTGCCTGGCCACCCGCTGAGTGACAGCATACAGTGAAGCTGTACACCCATTGGTCCCTAGCGTGGACCAATGGAGCATGCAATGCCGTGCTGTACTACCTGATCCTGAAATGAGATGGATCCATTCACATTTCGGGACTGTAATAATAATCGTATCGTCTGCACACCCAGCTAGCCCATGCTGTGGACCAGTGGGCGTACAACCGTACCTGTATGCTGTCAATCAGCCAGCGACCAGGTAACACGATGAAAATAACGCCACCCGCCGCCCCAGAGCGCAAAGATGGCGGTGTAATTGGGCAGAATGAGGTGAGATACCACTGGACCATCGAAAATAACCGTTACACGGCCCGTGTCGAGCATGAGTTGATCACTGGTGCTAGGAAACTCGTATATGTACAGCCCGCGATGAAACGTGAGATGAACCCATTGAACCGCGAAATAGCCTAATACAGCCACGATCAAGCATGGAGACGATCACTGGACCACCAGGAGTTTGATTTATGTTACGGCCACGATCAGGCATGGAGGTAGGTCCATTGGACCACCAGGAGTTAAATATATGCTGCTCCACGATCGGGCATTGGGGGTGCTACACCACCAGACAGTGCCACCAGGGCTCGGTGGCCACCCACAGCTGGCAGCTGCTGTGTTGCGCCCAGCAACATGGCAGCCAGCCTGTGGTGGCCAGTCCTGCTCCTGTACTTTTGAGACATCTTACCTCCCCGTGCCGGCGCAAGCACGCATGTCCTGCATATGCGCCTCGCGACATCCCGCCGCTGAATATTCAGGATGCATCGCACATGCATGCATCGCCCCCTGCACTCATGCCGTGATACATTACTGGTGCACTCCCGGCATTGAATTTGCATGGAGCTATTTCCCCTTTTGAATATCACGCCGGAGCACATCAGTGGGTTTCGCATGGCACACTATTGCGCCATGCGCAACACCTTTGAATATCCCACCCCCAGAATACAAATTGCACGGTTAGTTTGCTTAAATATTTAATCTTGTATAATTCTAAAATAGGATTCACTTATATCACTGGGGGTTGAGGTATTCAAATGCAGCGCATGGTCCAGAAAGTAGCCTGAGCAAGGTTGAACAAAATACAGACACCTTTTTATTTAACTTCCCAAGGTGATTCTCACTCAACGTTCTTTACTAATACACATACAGAATGGCTTATAATAATAATATTACGTAGGAATAAAGTAGAAATAAAAACAACACGTCTTAATTTTCACAATTGACACGCACATGCCCTCTGTGGGTGCTCTTACCCGTGTATGCCTAAGAAGGAATGAATGGATTTTGAGAGCTGACATGAACGTTCTAAATAGCGGGTAGTCACATGTATAGGATTGCAATGAAAAAAGAAAAGCTCTACCATACTCTACCATATTCCTGCTTGTCTTACTTCCTAAGTTTGAAAAAAGGAAAAAAGTATAAGCCACTATATGACATCTCAACACCTCTATGCGATAAAGCAAACCAAGCACACCACACAAAAACACAAGATGTAACAAAATGTAACAAACAGCAAGCACAAAAGCACAAAAACAATAAAACAGAATCGGACGGAGAGAACAGCAGAAATTAAAATAAATCAGGATAAATTCAGAGTGAATTCAGCATGAATTCTCAGCACAATAGAGGCCATTGCTCAAAAAAATGAGTTTAATCTAAAAGTTCATTTATGAAGGTCTGAAGAACCCCGTGGAACCGCAAGGGCTAAAGGGCAGGCCGATACGCCCCCGTGGGTTTTACTGAACCTCTCTCCTCCATGGTTTAGCTCAGTCCACCACTACTGACTCCACTACCACAGAGGTTGTTCAGAGGTCTGCCCTGTTCACACAAAATCCTTAGATAAGGCTCCTAAAATCTTCTGCTTCGGCGTCAAAGTTGGCCTGGAAAGGTTAGTAGATAACTATTTTCATTTAGGCAACAGTGGCATACCTGTCATAAAAATAAATCAAGCATCTACTAAGTCCTGCTGCAGCGGCTACTCCCCAGAGGCTCAGCGTGCACAACCGATGCAGTACCTCCTCAGACTGATCTCTGTGTATAAATACATAGTCGGTACAGCTCTTTCAGTAATGTAGCACCAGAATTACTACCCTGATCAGTAATAATCTTTTTAGGTATGCCCAACCTGCTGAAAATTTTGGCAAGCATTGCTGCCACTTTTGAAGCTGTGACAGTACGCACTGGAACTGCCTCTGGGTATCGAGTAGCATAGTCACATACTACCAAAATTAATCAATTACCCTTTTAACTTTCATCTAAGAGGCCAACCATATCCACTGCAATTCTCTCAAAAGATACATCTATCAAGGATTGGGGCACCTTGTCTTTTTTAGTTATGGGAGCTACTTTCTGACATTCAGCATGAGAACTGCAATGCATGGCAACATCCTCATGAATCCCAGGCCAGTAAAATCTGCACAACAGTCTGATAAGGGTGCTGTCCCTCCCCAAGTGTTCAGCCATAGGTCTATCATATGCTATCTGTAACAACTCAGTTCTGTACTTCTTTGGTACGACCAATTGTTCTATCATGTTTCTGCATCTGAGGATTAACCCAAACTCTGAACAGTAGCCTATTACATTTTTAAACATTGGTTCACCCTGTTTTTGTTTCACCCCCAGCTGCTTAAAATAACCTTGAAGAGAAACATCGTTAGTTTGCTCTGAAACTAAATCACAGTTATCAGTTTAGTTTTAGCATTTTCACATATCAACCCCTTGTGTCCATCAGTCTTCAGTTGCCACTGTTTTTTCAGGTGCCTTCTTTCTCTCCTGGACTTCTAGATCTTGGAGCTGGGCTCAAATAAGTCTGAATCAAAGGCACCAAAAGGAAAAGAATCCCCAACATCTGAGATTTTCTTTGCCTGTGCTGTTGTTATCACAGCTGCTAATACAACAGGATTCATTCCCTCTGTGATTAACTTCGTGAATCCTGGAAAGTCATTTCCACTAATCATAGGTACAGGTAACTTAGGTACTACCCCCTCCTTCATTTGGTGTGGTGCCCCTTTAATGTTCAGAGTCACTTGGGCGGTGGGATAGTATTGAGTGTCCCTGTGGATGTGAATGACCACAGCACCTGGTCCTTTTGTACAGTCTTTTCTCAGAACTTCAGCTAATCAGGGTCTGTCTGCTTCCCAAACCTGTAAGTTCCCTTCACAGTCTTATCTCCCATATTAGCATTTGTTTAATACTTGCCCCAATTTGCAAAGGCCAAATTTGCTCCAGTGTTGACCTCCTTATTTTTATGGCAGCTTCTTGCAATATGTTCTGGCTTATTACAGCTATAACAAATAAAGTCTTTGGGTGCAGATTTGTTACCCACATCAAAGTTCTTATCTGACTTGGAGTTAAATCAGGAGAAAGAGGGTCTTACCAGTTCCTGACTGTTACTTCACTGCTGTGATGTTTGTCTGGCCGTATGATAGTCCTCATCCAAAGAAATGGCCTTTCCCTACCTTTGGATTGATGTTCTTTTACCAAAAGTCTGTGGAAAGGATGTTGATGAATTGCACCAGTGCCAATATATTGATGATCTGTGGTACTGTTTTGCCCTCTGGTTGGAGTCATTTAACGAAAAGTTCTCTGAGTTAGGTGAAGGCTTCTCAAGGATTGTCCACTGAGTTGTACTTCAGAGATCAGAATCTCTGCCTCTAGATCTCTCATAAGATATCATATCTTTTAAGGATTTCTCTTTTCACAATGTTTTCTGACTGTGCAGTGTCCATATTGCTGTAGGTAAGTTGGGCTTTTCCTGTATCAGCCTGACTGCCCATTGCTGTTTTGGCAATTGGCAGGCTCCGGTGACTCTTTCTAAAGTTGTCATTATTCTTCAATATAATCCGTGGGACACAGATTTGTAAGTTTAATGTCCTTTAATCTATCAGTGTTTTGTTGATCTGCTGGACTTGTACCAGATACTCCAGCTTCAATAGCTTGCAAGGCATCCAGTCATCACTGCTTCTGTCACTACATCTCTTCTCCTTCCTATTTCTCTAGATGATGCATCTTTTCTCTTCTCTGTGCCTCTAGACGCTGCATCTCTTTTTCTCTCTGCTTCTGAGATTGTATTTGTTGTATAGCCCACCATTTGAAGAAGGCAGACATGCTTCTAGGTTCTGTTCCTGCCTGTTCTGCTTCTTTCATCACTGGTGTATAGTCTTAATTTGGACTTTTGTTTCTGCCTCTAGTTTGGCTGCCATTGTTCTGGTAATCACACCTGGGCTTGTTGTTGCAGGGTCCGTATGTATCTTCTATGCTTCTCTAGTACCAGCTGTAGTACCCACACACAAAATTCCTGGCTTAGAGTATGCATGGCATAAATCACAGTTTGTCTAACACTAGCTGTCATCAAGGCATTAGTCAGGAAGCACAGACAAATCAGGAGAAGTTATAAAATTCACAAGTAGCCTTTTATTATTATCAATAACGATAAAATAAAAAATAAAATTGTGCAGGATAACTCTTGAAACCGGCAGTTCAAACAAATGGAAGTATTTCATCTGAGAGTCTCATTAAAATCTTCAATTCTGTCTCTAAACAAAACACAGCTCTCTTTTTATAAGATTTTTTTCCTTTGGCAATTAAATCTTGCATCCTAATCTTGTATGTTACACCACCTGTGTTCCACAAAATGTATTAACATGTTGTCAGTTTCTTTCATGTGACCAGCCTGAAGAGTACATTAGCCTACTTAACAGGTGTAGCTAGTTAAGATATCCTCTCCCAGGACCGATTTCCAGTTGATAATTCTGAAAACAAGCTTGTGGAACTCAAAATGCGCCTCAGGGTTAACCCCCGGTGTTCCAGATAAACCCATTTGCTTTCTGCAATAATTTCAACGATATAAATTTATACATTTGCAAACCAAAGGATCTCAGTTTCACATAAAGATTAACATATTTTTTTAACCATAGAGAAGCAAGGAAAGAAAGAGTAGAAACTCTCTCTGCATAACAATTGGGACAGGGCCTTACCCAACCTTGTCACAAAGACCTTTAGGTGAAGTTGTTTCCAGTGCATGTATCCAATAAGCTTCACTTCTGTGGAGGTGATTCATTAAGTCACCTCCTCTCATATCACAGGACACTTTTTCAGTTCCATTAAATTTCAGATTTGCAACTGACCATACTTTGCTGATTTAAAATGCTTTGCCATTTTATTTCTTGTTTGTGGATCACATTCTTATGTTCCGCCACAGAGGTTTTCCAAAATATGTTTGTTTTTTCCCCACATATACTTGATGGCATGGAGAGTATAGTATATATCACACTTTCGGTGGTGCAATTTATGAAGTCTATTGTCAGATATTGTTTACCACTTCTTGGATGATAAAAGATATTAGTGTCACAGGTGTTTGAGCAGTAGGCACAATACCCACACTTGTAGTGCCCTAAGGGGGAGGGAGTAGTTAGGTTAGGACTCTTTTTATTGGTAGTAACTCAGATTTCTTCCACTCCTAAAGGAAAGTCAAGGAAGATTACAGGCAATACAGTATATCGCAGTCTGTGTTCACCAAACTGGATGTTCCAGTTTTAATGGGTACAATTATAGTGCTGTTGTCACTTTGGTGCCGGCTGGTTCATCAGTGCCACATGTGGCATGGCCTGTCCTGGTGCTGCTTGAGCTTGTGGCACCATGAGACCTGCTGGTGCTGCCCACAACATTGGCAGTGGTGCCACCTTCAGAGTCATTCCTTGGACCCCAAGGGATTAGTACAGTGTAGCTGTGGCCACATGCTGCACTGTCAGCTCTGCAACCCCCTCCCTTCATTATCCCCCTAGTGAGGAAGGTGTTGAGGGAAATGAATCATCCCTGATGGTGGGGAGGATGACTCTTTCCATGGTCCACAGGTCTCAGACCCAGTTTCTCTGTCTGTTCCTCAGGATGACCTTTCCTTTCCTTTCCTTTCCTTTCCTTTCCTGCTTTACTGAGAAATATGCATTCTGCACTGGATTTTGAGCCGGCAGCCATAGGTCAAGCTAGGCACCTCCAACTGGATTTTTTAAATGTGCCTGATATCCTAGTCAGATTAATTCCTCCCATCCATCCCTGCCGCTGTAGCAGTTGTCCCCATGCAGGTAGACAGGAAGTACGCAACTCCTAAAACTAAGCCAGTGTATTGCACTCAGCCTATAGCTGATGCCATTGTTATTCTTGCTGAGAATGGTAAAGTCATAGTGCCCAAGGAGGTCATAGTGCATCTCACAAACAAGGAGTTATGCAAGGTTGACATGATGGCAAGTGGGCTTATGCCTTGGCTTCCCTTGGCATGCGAATAGCTAGCTATCAGGATAGTTTTTCAAAAGTATGAATATACCCTCTGAAGCAAGCTAAATTCCTTGGCAGAGGCCCCACTAGAGTCAGAGGTTAAACAAGAGAGGTTGCTTACTGCTAAACAAGGTATTAAATCTAACAGTCACCAGTCTAAACTGTCTATGGATGACTTTGATGCAGTACCTCACTCTGTAGCTAGAGGTATCTGCATCAGCTGGAATTCCTGTCTGCGGACTGCTGTCTTCACCCTGGGTGTCCAGCAACAGATCATGAATGTGCCCTTAGATGGCAGTTATCTGTTCAGACAGCAGGTGGTGCAGTCTAATGAAATTAGATTGACTTTTAAAGGGAAACAACACCAAGAGCCCCATACTCAAGTGTGAACTTCCATACTGTGCGACCATGAGCTAGTCACATAATTTCCCTGTGCTTCCAAGGCAAACCTGGAATCAGGCCTTTGCCTAATGTGTCATTCCTGGCCAAAAATTATAAAATAAATAAATAAAAATGTTCCAATGTGCACTTTTGAGTACAAAAACATTTTGGTTTACTTACAATCTACTATAGTATAATAAACAGTATCAGACTAATTGTGCTTAGTTCTAAGCTGACATCTTCTGTTACTACAAAGCCCAGAATTCTAGCAGTGAACATCAGAGCAATAAGCAGAAGTGGGAGATTCAGTAGCCTGGAGTGAATGTTAGAGTTTATGTAAGCTCTGACCTTTTGTTTGCTGATCCTGCTGTCCTACCTGGGTTAAGTACAGTCACAGATGACTGTACTTAGCTCCTGGAGAAAAGGAGGCCCCAAAAACATCTGATTAGAGGTTATAAAAGCTCTAACATACACTGTGAGCTATTGAGTCTCCCACTGCTATCTACTGCTCTAATGTCAGCTGCAGGTGATTTTATGATTTTTAGTAAGAGAAGATGTCAGTCTAGAACTAAGCAAAATTAGTCTGATACAATCTACTATACTACAGTAAACAGTAAAGCAAAATGTTTTTGCCCACAAAGTGCACATTGGGACCAGCCTGACACTTGAGTGTGGGGCATTCTGTGCTAACTGTTCCCCTTTAACGCTTCCAGACAAGCTGTCTTTAACCCTCAGAGGGGCAGGAGATGCAGCTCTTTTCACAACAAGCAGTCTTTTCATGGCAGAAGCATGGGAGCTCAAAACAAAACAAAAAAAACAACCTTCTAACCCTCACAAGAAAGCACAGCCGAAGGCGCAGGTGCTAAAAGTGCTTAGTGCCACCATCTGAAGCTCCATCCCCATCCAGCTTCAGCTGCCCAAGGTGGGCCTTTCCTCCACAGTGGCAAGGGGAAGGGGCCTGACCCAGTTTTACTAGCAGTGAGAATCCATTACAATGGACAAGAGGGACTTCAGGATTATCTGAGAGGGGTACACCCTAGATTTCATTGTAACCCTTCCGGACTATCCACTGAGAAGGCAACCCCCTTTATCAACTCACATGTCAGAGCATCTGGTGCAGGAGATTGTAGGCCTTCTGAGCAACAGTACAGTGGAAATAGTGCCAGAGTTGGAACAAAACACATGATTCTACTCCCACTACTTCCTATTACCAAAGAAACCAAGGGACATGCACTCAATTCTCAACTTCAGAAATCTGAAACATTTACAGACTGAGAAAAATTCAAAATATTTCTCTGGACTCTCTATTTACCCTACCTAAAGCCTTAAGACCGGCTAGCATCTCTGGATATGCAAGATACATATCAGCAGATACTGGTGCACCCCAGCCACCACAAATACCTTCATTTCTGTGTGCAGGACCAACATTACCCATTCAAAGTCTTAGCCTTTGGGCTTTTCTTGGCACTGTGAGTCTTTACAAAGTGTGTTGCAGTGCTCACAGTGCACCTCAGAAAACTAGGACTTGAGGTCTTCCTATATTTGGACGACTAACTAATTTCAAACCCGTCCAAACTGGAGACGGAGTAGGCAGTAGCCACTGCCTTTCATTTCCTAATGTACATGAGACTCTTGTTGACCCCCTCAAAGTCCCAACTGGAGCCCTGCCAGGGGTTATTGTTCATAGGAGTTTGTCTGGATATGACTCTTGGCCAGGTCTTTCTTCCAGAAAGCAGACTACAAGCAATCCTGCAGAATGGCATGCTACATCATTGAACGCAAACTGTGCACACGCACTCCAGGCAGCATATATTGGGTCTCATAGCCTCCTCAGTGTTCACAGTGCCCTTGGAAAGCCTACAGCACTTGAGAATAACCCCATGAATGCTCAGTGCACAATGGTCACTGGCATCACACCCTCAAAATTACCCCATTCAGGTGACTCAACCCCTGGTGAGGTTCCTGAGGTGGTGGTTAGTGGAGGAAAGCTTCCTCCAGGGTTTCCCCTTCTCCATATCAAAGCAGGAGATGGTTCTTACCATGGATGCCTCCCTGTAGGGGTGGGAGGCCCACTGCTAGGGCCTTCAGACACAAGGTGTCTGAGACCCATCGGAAACTCATCTCCACATTAGTGTGTTAGAGATGTGAACAGTTTTAAATTATCTGAAAGCCTTAGTGGTCTTATTCAGTTACAAAACAGTCCCCTTCCAGATAGACAACTAGTTTATCATGTACTGTATCAACAAACAAGGAGGACCACACTCTTACCCTCTCTTCAGGGAGGCAGTGAGAGTGGAGAATGATGCATAGAGCAGGGGATTCTGCTCAAGTGATTTATCTGCCAGGAAACCAGAACCCTCTGGCAGACAAGCTCAGTCAAACAAAGGTTGACCCTAACAAGTGGTCACTAGCTCCAGACGTCATGAGATCACTATTCAAAGAGTGGGTACCACAGAAGTGGACATTTTTGTGTCCCAATTCAACACCAAACTGCTTCGATTCTGCTTCAGAAATAAGACGTGGCATTTTCTGTCAGGATGTATTCAGACTGCCATGGCAAAATCTGTTTTGGTATACATTCCCTCCAGTCCCTCTCATTCAGAGAGTGTTGCTCAAGTTGGAGGCACATGGGAGCAAGATGATACAAGTGGTTCCCTCCTGGCCTCAGCTGACATGGTTTCCTCTGTGCAACAGACTTTTAGTCAGTGAACTGAGGCTTCTGCAACTCAGGACAGACTTGCTGATGCTAGGTCAGCTGTTCTATCCCAGTCTGCACTCCCTTCACCTCCCGGCCATGCTCCTGAAGAGATAGACATGAACAGGTACAAAATATCTCAGAGTGTCTCTGAAATACTTTTGACTGCATGTAAACCTTCCACTAGGATGGCATACAAAGCCAAGTGGAAATGATTTTCCATCTGGTTCTCCAGAACCCATATGGACCCCTTCAAGTGTCCACCTGACAAGATTCTGGAGTACCTACTAGACCTTTCTGATGCTGGCCTGCAGTATTCCACAGTAAAGGTCCACCCCTGTGCTGTTTCAGCATATCAAGAGCCTGTAGGTACCCTCTGTCAGGAACCCACTCCTGGGGGCCACATCCACTGAGCTCACAGTGTCCACCCCTAAGTGCAATCTGTGATGGAGGGAACAGCAGTACCCTCCAAGTGTCCATCTAGAGTGCTCACCGAGTTCATGACTGAACACCCATGCCATGAGGTCCCAGGGCTTTCTCTAAGCTGAGTAAGGATACAGTACAGTCTCAAGTTTGTAGCCAGGAGAGAACTCTCCTCAGTTGCTGTATTTGGGGGGAGACCCAGGTGTTACGAGCTCTTCAGGGTTTGCCTCATAAACCTGATTGTGTCCTTGCCCACGGGGTGTGCAGCACCTAGTTCCCTCTTTGCAGACTCCTCCCAAGACCTGTGTATCTCCCTTACTTAAGGCACCCATATATTCCCTTTTTGGATCCTAGACTTGGTAGTGAATGGTGACACCTTGCACTAACCAGGTTGGCCTCAGAACTGAATAAATCTTTTTACCTTTTACACACACAAAATCACTCACAAGCAGTTTTAAAAGCAAAATGCTTTTACTAAATCTAATTGATTATCATACAAACTTTACAAACAAAAGATTTAGAAATGTGGTTACAGAATAATAAAAATAAAGGTGGAAATATACATGCAAAAGTGCACTGTAAAAACTTTAACTGTCTATTTTCTACCTTGTTTGTGGAAAATCAGATGTCCAGAAAACAAAAGAAGTTGCAAAAGTTTCAGTCCTTCTGTAACATTCATTGGTTCATAGTCTGTCTCTGTGGCATTCTTGCTTGGTGTCTGACAGGAAGAGTGTCCCATGAAAAAGTATGCCACATGCCCTGCTCTGAAGGCGTTAAATACCTTTTGGTCCATGCAGTCTGTAACTCTTTGGTGGCCTTATCTTTAAGGGACCAGCAAGGGTCTCTCTTGCTCTGTCCATGATTTTTAAGTGAACCCTATTATTGATCAGTTAGTTTCTTTTACAGTTCCAACATCCTTTGATCTTCCCTCATCCTTCCTGACTTCTAAATGGAGATGAATTATAACACCTGAATTTTATTCACACTAGACTTCCAGTGTAGATATCCCTTGCCTGCCTGCCACCTCATAAAATGAAATTAAACCAGGACAGTTCCTGGAACCTAAAACACTTTTCCTTTGAATTGTAAGGGTTTATGACAGGGGGGATGTTTTTCTATCCCCTGACCATTTATGACTCTGTTCCTTTGGTCAGCTACCCCATGCCTTTGACATGTAATTTTCACGTTCCTGTCAGCAACCTGTTCTCAGGTCACAAAGGAATGTTAAATATTGTGCAAGACCTTCCCTCTTTCCTGTGACCTTTTCAGTGAACTGGTCATTCTTTTGGCAACCCTTAGATTTGGCCTGTTTGGAATTTTTAAACATAACCAAGTTCCTCTACATGTAACCTTTTTAAAGCATAAACAAAAATCGCAGAGAAAATATAACAGCAATATGTCTACAATTATTATTATTATTTCCATAGTGCCACATCCCTCCCTCCTTAGACTGAATTTATGGGAACACAGTCCTATCGTATGGTAGAGTTTCCAGAATTCTGTTTACTGTTCTAACTGGTGAGATAGGCCATCTGCATTTATGCTGGCTGACCCAACTCTCTGGGTAATTGTCATGTTGTAGGCCTGTAGGGCAATACTCCATCAGAGCAGGTGTCCATTTGTTTTGCCCATCTGATTTAACCACACCAGGGGGTTGTGATTGGTCCATACCTTGAAGCATCTCCCATAGAGGTACGGCTCTAATTTCTTCAGGGCCCATACCAGTGCAAGGCATTCCTTTTCAGCTGTGGAATATGCATGCTCCTGGGAAAGTAACTTCTTGCTAAGGTACACTATTGGGTGGTCTTTGCCCTGATTAGATGTCTGACTGAGGACTGCTCCAATCCCCACATCTGAGGTATCTGTCTAAAGTACAAATTAATTAGTGTAATCTGGACTGGTCAACACAGGGGCACTGCACAGTGCCTCTTTTAGCTGTGTGAAGGCTTGTTCACAGACTGGCTCCCACTTTACCCTTTTGAGCTGTCTTTTCTTCAGCAAGTGAGATGGGGAGCTGCCAGGGTACTGTAATTAGGCACAAACTTTCAGTAGTACCCTGCAGTCCCTAAGAAGCTTCTAACATGTTTCTTGGTTTCAGGCATGGGCCACACCTTTGTTGCCTCAGTCTTTGCTTGACTGGGATGAAGCTGCCCCTGCCCCACTACATTGCCTAGGTATGCCACCTCCACCATAGCCACCTGGCACTTTTCAACCCTGACAGTGAGCCCTTCCCTCTGTACCCTCTGCCTACCACAGCTACCTCAGTGGCATTTTACACACAAGCCCTACCATCAGGAAGCTGGTGGCTCCCTTGGGCATCAGCCTTGTGTTGGATATGCTCACTCAAGAGCCCTTTGAGTTTATTGCCACACGTGACTTGAAGTTTCTTGGAAAGCAACATTTCTGGTGGCTATCTCCTCTGCATGCACAGTATCCGAAATCCATGCTTTGGTCACAGATACTCTGTATACTGTTTTACACAAGGATAAGGTAGTACTCTGCACACACACCAAATTTTTACCTAACGTAGTGCTGAGCTTCCATCTTAACCAGGCCATAGTCCTGCCTACTTACTTTGCCAACTTTCAGTATGAAGGAGAAAGGACTCTGCACTCACTGGATGTTAAGAGAGTCCTTTGGTTTTATCTGGGCAAACCCAAGGACTTCAGACAATCCAAACAGCTCTTTGTCTCCTTTCATCCTAATCAGAAGTAACAACCTGTTACAGTCAAGTGCATGTCTGCCTGGAATGTGAATTGCCTTTGCCACTGCTATGCTGTGGCTCAGGTTAAATTAGAGGGCAGCATATGTGCCCACTCCACCAGAGCAGTAAACATGTCCCTGGCAGAAATGCACTCTGCCTACTAGAGAAATTTGCAGAGCTGCTACTTGTAGCACTGTGCACATATTTACCAAGCACTATGCCCTGGATGTCCATGCCAGGCAGCATGCCACCTTTGGCAGGACATTTCTGAATAGATTACTAACCTGAGTGAGCCCTGCGCTTCAGCTGCCCTAGTCCGGGTGACATTCTCTGAGTTTGGTACTCTGACCCACTAGTGTGAATCAGTGGTGGAGATTAATTCTTGGAAGGTATTAAAATTATGTGCTTACCATAATTATTGATCTTTCAAACTATATTGACCATTGATTCACACATCACCCACCATCCCCTGGACTCACTCTAGTATTGTTGTATTGGTCTTCTCCTTTCATACTTGGTTTGGGCTGTGAAGACAGTGTGTTATTGGATTTGGTGGCCCTTCTTATATGGGCTGCCAGGGCTATTTAACACCCTTAGGTTAAGTGCAGAGGGTACTTGTTAAGTTATGCTGCACACCTCCTCAGTAAAAATGGTACCGAGGCTGTTAGGGGCTGGTGCTGCTGTATACCAGTGGGCAAGTGTCTTCATGTGATGGTGCATGCAGTGCCTACCATGTCACCAGCCCTCTGAAAAGTTGTGGCACCTACTGGGTCCTAGTGATTCTGGCTTAGACCCACTAGTGAAGATAGTTTGGAAGATCAATAATTACGCTAAAGAGACACTGTCAACCCTTTTTGCATCATATTATTTCTAGCTGAAAGCCCATATTTAATGGTTGCTTACCTTCTCTAAAACTCATTGAAATTGTTGGTTGTTTGATCTGCCTCATTTCTTAGTAGAAATGAAAGGCATGGGGATAGTACAATTATACCCAACTTTGTTTAGTTTCAAATCCTTGAGCTGCTCATATTGCATACATCCTGAACATTAGAAACACCCTCAAGCAGTGCTTCGACTCAGGATGTAATAGTCCCTTCTCCTTCATCTGATTACAAGTGGCTATATTGTGTTATGGGTATTCCCAAGTCCAGGAAAGATGCAGCTGAAGTTGATCCAAGAATGTAAACAAACATTTTTGTGTGGGAACACCAGAATGATGGGCAGTCTGTTTTTTACTTTTAAAATGAAGACAGGATTCATAATCAAACTACCAGCAGCACCAGTAATCTCTGCAGAATGTGATCAGTCATAACATGTGTTTTTTAATCTAGGGACAATTTGAGGCCTAAGGGGCTTGACAGTGTCCCTTTAAGTACATAACTTTAATATTTTTATTTAACAATTCCCCTCATGGTACGTTCTGTGCCCATTCATATCCTCTGTGCATCACATGCTTGGGGTATTTTGTATTGGTGAATCTCTGATCCATTGCATGTGCCCCATTTGCCTTGTTAAAAACAACAGTACAGCAAGCAAAGAGAACCAGGTACTTAAAAATCAGTTGCAGCCTGATTTTATAAATACATTTTTTGGTTTATTGATCCCATATGGTCTTCATGTGCTGTAATTGTTGTTTAAAAGTGCCATTATTGATGGTTTGTAATACATTGCTATTGGTTATGTGGGAATCTCTCTCTGTGGTTTCACACCACTATTAAATATTTTCTTTGTGCAACCTTTCACCCTGTATCTCGGTAATGATGTAAAATGTGTCTCTTTGTATGCCCCACAATCTGGTAGTAGCTGTAGCTGTTAAAATTAAGCTCTTGTTATTTTATGAACTCACAGTGTTGTATAGCAACATACTAATAATAGTTTCCAACACTTGTGAGCCCACAATGTGCATTTGTCTCTATTAAAACATTTCTAACATTTAATGCAGCATCATATTAATAGCCTTCAGCTCACTGTGGACACACAGGATATGCACTGAGCTTCATTAGAATGCTTTTAGCATTAACTGTTTTTAAGTTTCCACACAAATGATATGCATTTAAAGTGTTACCTGCACTTAAAACATTAGGCACAGATCATTCTATGCCCTTTAAATCCAGTAATACCAAGTATGCGGTACTTTGTCCTAAATCATAAAAATTTTAAATCTAGGCATGTACATGTATGTGTACAGTAGGTATTTCACGTAATGCTGGCACTGCCATTTGTAGCATGCTTTTAAAAACCTTTTAAAGCAATTTTACATGGTGCTTACCTGTATCGCTGGTTTTGTGACATGCTTTGCTCTGCTCAGTGTGCTGCACTGTCTGTCCCCTTGTACACACACATCCTTGTCTCATTTTCTTGGCCCTTCTGGAGTTTTAGCAGTGTTTCCAAGCAGTCATGAGAGCATGAAATTTCCATACCAGTTTTTTTTTTTGGGGGGGCATGGTTGGCATGATGATGCAAGACACTTTCATTTTATTTGAGTTTTATGTAAATAATGATTTGCATTGTCTCCCTTCTAGCACCCGTCAGAAAGTGATTTATTTATTTTTTATTTATCAAGTCTAGGATTACAAATACCTTTGAGCCATGGCTCTTTTACAAAGGTTCCATGTTAGAGAAATACAAATTATGGGGAACATCAAGACAGGCATTACAACAATGTGGGCATTGCAAGCAGAGTACAAATTAATACAGTTCAAGGGTAGCATTGTAACAAGGCAGCCAGCGGCATTTGTCAGAGAAAATAGACAACACATAAGAAGTGCCAGAGTCATAGGGAGAGGGAAGAGGGGAGGGGGGGAGAAGGAATGTAGGAAGGGTGGCGAGGTGTGATAACAAGCAAGAGTTGTAATAGGCTGCTGATAATATTCAGTGGTGGCTAGCATCCCCCCAAACCTCCCTGTACATTGCACAGTATGCACTGCAAACCCCCCCTGCCCTGTGATCCCTGTCCCTGTAGTGGGTTAAGTAATACCTGGTGTCCAGTGGAACCCCCATGTCCCAGATGCATGAATTTTGAAAAAAGCACAGCAAAAGGCAGTAACGGCAGCTTTGCATGCCAGCCTCATACAGATTTCTGGCTCACTTTCTGATGGCAGCAGAAGTGCAGCCTGGGAAATCACCAAGAATCCATAGGAGTCTCTCATGGGAGGCTTTCATGTAAGCAAAATGAGCGGAAGGGTGCAAGTATACAGCAGGGCAAAATTATACAAGAGTCGGTGAGCTCAAGCAAAAAGGGAATGTGGAATCAGCGAACGCTCACTTCTGTTGCAGAGCAGATCGGCCTGTAATATTAACCACAAAGGTAATGTTGCAGTTGATCTGCTATGCCTATTCGATACAGATCACTGTGCATGTAAAAAAGTGCCTTTTAGATTTAAAACCTGCTCTTTAACTGGATTATTGCAACAACTATTAACAAGTAGCAGTGTAACCCCGGTCCCTGGGGTTACTACAATCCCATCAGTGTTAGTGTTAGGTAGGGAAGGCAGCTAGTGATTATCTAGTTAAGTGTATTTTCACTCTGCCCCTCTCTGCTGCTTGGTTTTAGCTGAGAGCTGGAGAGGTGATGTCATTTAGAACACTCACAGCAACATAAGCCACAGCTATTAATGTGAGAGGGGGAGTCTTAGAATTCTAAAGTCAGTTCAGTGCCAGAGCTCAGAGAGTGAGCAGTGTGGGCTCTGATGAGTACCAGTTTTTCTCACCCTAGTGGAGGACAGCCTTTTCCAGACTTTGTGAAATGGTGGAAACCGTCGCCAGGGATTCTGTTATCTTAATCCCATGTGGGATGAAGGGGACTGCTGTGGATTTTAGGGGTAATCCCCTGATCCAACCCAGAACTTTGGCAAAACTGCCTGTGTGTACAAACTGTGAGTAGATTTCTGTCTGAGAGCTACCCAGGATATGTACCTGCCTTTTTTTCTGTGGGGTGACTCTCTGCTAAAGGGACAATTTCACCCATTTCTGTGAGGATTCCCTCAATAATTTTGTGTTTTAAAGATCTCTGACAATAGTGGACATCCCAGAAGTGTCTTGCCCTTTGTTCAGGACTTTAACTTTACACCCTTGTAGTGTCTCTGATGTTAAATGTGATAAACATTTCTAGACAGCATCACGTTTCTACAGTTTTCAGTATTTGTGAAGTGTAACTGTGAAAGAATGGCTGGGTATGGACATGGAAGCAAAAGGTGGGAGATCCCCCCCCCAATCTGGAGTGACCAGTTCAGCACTTCAGGTTCTGTAAAGGGTGTCTGTTTTTTTCTAGTGCATGTGGCCAATGCCTGAAGATGTTTTACCCTTTGTATGTGGGTTTTCTCCAGTTTACCACTTGTATGTGGATTCTGCAAGTTTTGAGCCTTGAGTGCTCCATCCTGGCCAGTGTGCCACATTATTATCCTATGCCATATGGGAAATGTAAAAAGTACTAGCCTAGTGCCACCTTTCCAGAAGATGTTGTGTGTTCTCAGTGTCTAGTTCCACAATTTTCCAGATTCTAATCCTATGTTATATGAAAACTGTTCTAGTACTGGCCTAGTGCCATGTCGAAGAGAAATTGTGTGAGTTCACCATGGCTAGTTCCACATTCCAGATTTTAATCCTATGCTATTTGGGAGGTTTGAGTACTGTTTCTACAGATGTGTTCTACATTGTCTTGTGCCAGTGTAAACCCTTGGGGGTCCATCTTTGCTTTTGCATTTCCAACTGTGGTTCGGAATAAAGCCACACTCTTGAATCCCAACCTGGTATGGACAATCTAGTTATTGTTTCCTTGTGTGAATTTACTGGGTACACTTGCCCAGAAGTACAAACCTAGCATAGCCCTTAGCAAATGTTCTCTCCTCAGGACCTGGGTTTTGGTATAGCTCTGGTTGTGTCTAGCATGTACACACCTTTGTGTCTTTCAACTACATCTTCAAATTTAGCATTTTTCAATTGCTTTGTACCCCCAGCCCTCTCTTTTTCCCTAGACTATGGAAGGTGTGCTTACTGGTTAAATAAGGGGCCAGTGGGGGGGTTACAAAATTGGGGGCTCACCCATCAATGTTGTTTATTTGAGGAGAGAACAGGAGATTGTTTGCTTAGGGTATGGCTAGCGTTTTGTCTGTCTGGCAGTGTGGTATCCCAAAATTGGAAAAAGGCTTTGCATAAAAGGCTCTGCATATGATAGTGCCATCCATGTGTGCCGCTGTGTGCCTGCTGTTACAGTGCTGCTGTGTGTTTGTGCCAACTTAATAATGGACTGTAAAGCCAGAAAGTGTATGTCCTTGTCCCTGCATCAGAACATTTTACAGAACTTTTAATCTCAGGTTTTTAATTGCCAAAAGTATTGTGGACTTTAGGAAACAGAGAGAAATGTGCCCTGAAAGTTTCATGTGCTTTGTGTGCAAACTGGGGGAGTCATTAACGAAATAGCCAAGTTCTGAGAGAGAAAATGGTCAAAAATGGTGCTCCCACCTTGAAATTACAGCCGAGAAAAACCAAAGTTCAGTTTACAATTTAAATTTGCCTTGCTCAATGATCGCTGTGGAGGAAGAGAGCGAGGAGGGAGATAGAGGCTCATTCACATGGCATCGAGTGACTGGTGTGAATGCAATATGTACCACCCCTAACCAGCTTCAGCGTGCAGCCCATTGTTCAAGAGGGAGAAAGCAAGAGGGGTGCGAGCTGGTCATACCAGGATCAACCATCAAGGGGCTTGAGAAAGTTCTAATCTGTGAAGGACAGAATTTTGCTGTTTAAATTCTGGCTCAACCCATTATCCAACTGACTAGAAATTGAGCATGGCATTCGAGGCAACAATCAGTGGGATCGCCAGTCTGTTTCACCCCAGAAGCCTTCCAGGATCGGTTCCAGGCCAATAGTTTCCACCGGAGAAAGCCAGCTACTGATTTCAGTGAATATAAGTCAAACAAACTTTGCATCAGACTGTTGTGATTTTCAAGCCAGCTGAATCTGTGTGCAAGCAGTAAAATTGTTTCGCAAAGAGGTCTGTGAGTTGTAAACAACAAGTGCAGCAAACAAAAATCTGAGCATAGACTGTCAGCATTTATGATGGGTTCAGCAAAAGTAAAATGTTCTTAAAATAAGTGAGAGACTGTGAGTTGTATTATCCTGCAGCAAACAGGCAATCCTGTAAAAAGAAATACTGTGGCTTACTAGTGACTTTAAGCATGTGTAAAAAGTTGATTCGTGTGCTAATTGTAAAGTCCTGTAAAAATCATATGAATGTGCTGAGAGATGCAAGCAGTGCAGTCAATACAGTTTGAGAAAAATCAGTAGCAGAAAAGGTCGGATGCGCAGTTATTGAGCCAGAAACAGATTTGAAGAAGGAGGAGAGCTACCACCACCATTACAGGGCAGTGTTAGCAATGTAAACACAGCAGCAGAGAACCATTTTGTGAGACTGTACTGAGAGTAGTAAACAAATGAGTGACAATGAACTTTTATGTGTTTTAATTGCAGACATGGCTTCGGGAACATCCTGCTACTCAGATCATGCCCGAGCTATGATAGCAGAGGAGTTGGCCACACTAAGGGAAATAGAGAGAACTTTCTACGGTGAAGGGTTGCCTCCTGACGTTGCGATCCTTAGTTATCCAGTGAGATTATGCATTATGTGCCTCAGAGCTGGAAGGTATGTGTTTCTGATACCCCATTGTTCAGATTGCTTTGTGAAGTATGGTATGAACAAGGGTGCACCGCCAGAGAGGGCATCATGGATTCGATTGGCTCCCACTTGTACCAAAGTAGGAAACCCTGCAAGCAGCAGCATACATCACCAAGTTGAATCCGTTGGGGGAGGCCCCTTAGAGTGTGGCACAGAAGGAGAGAGTATGGATCTACTGCAAGGTCAGACACCTTGAGATGTTTCCACACCTGTGTCCCATATGGGCAGTGCAATGGAAGGATCCGTGGACCCATTGATGGAGGGTCCTAGTCCTATCCTTGTAGAGCAGAACAAACTTCGAGAGATATTGAACTGGGAGGTGACTACCTCCACGCCCAGTGAGGAGTGGACTGTTTTGGGAGTGAGAATGACTGCTCAGTCCTGGGCCCAGATCCTAAGTGAGGAACAGGAGGATGAGGATATGTATCTTCAAGTTGAGGGTCCCAGTTTGTGGCCTCAAGCTCTTGCCTTGGAGGAGACAGAGAGAGAAAAGAAGATGGCTCCACTGCCCTGCCTACAGAAATGGTCAGGGACAAGTTCTTTCATTCGTTAAGTATGTGTTACTGGCTTGACCAGAACTGGCCACCCCCAAGCTGAGCCATAGGCTGTGCATTTATGAACTGTAGTAAGGAGGAGAGACTGGTACGTAGGAGGACCAGTGCCATATATGGGAGGTTCTTTTCTACCCTTCCTCGTAGAGTCTGGGAGGAAATTGAACAGAATGGGCAATCCTGGTTATTGGAAGAGGCAAGCAAAAATCTGCATCCTGGTGCAGCATCATGTGTCAGAGATAGTCATCAGTGATAGACTGAAATTCTGGAAATTGGGCAGAACTTTGTGGACACTGTTCAAATTGTGGACAAGGCAGGGAATGAGACATTCCACAACATCAACTTTGAATGCCCAGATAGTGTCATAATTCTTGCACCTCACCCCAAGTGGTATTACCATTAATGGTGCCACTCCCTGTGAATATGCCTAGCATGCCTCATGGGAAGCAAAGCAGTGGCAGTGCAGTGTCTGTCATCCAGCAGCAGCAGTATCCAAGGAGGAAGATGCAGCTCTTCTGGTGTTCCAGAATCCAAGGTGCGTCCAGATTTGTCATCCCAGCAGTGTTTTCCCATTTCCATTGACTGGCCTTCCAAGATGACCTCGGCCCAGCTGTTTTCCTGATTCATCGCCTGGTATCCCAGCTGTTTTCCTGTTCCATGGTTCAATTTCCGAGATGACATCAGCCCAGATGTTTTACTATTTCATTGCCTGTTTTCTGGAGGATCTCGGCCCAGCTATATCCGAAGATGCCGCCCGCCAGAGGGGGAGAGACTTCGGCTTGGAATAGAAGGTGATCTTGTTTCAATCTTCAAGGAACTGGTAAGACCCATCTTTTCTATGTTTTTACTGACTTTGCATAACACACCCTACATCTGGCAGACTACCACAAACTGAACTGTCCTCAAAGACTCTCCCCATGAATTTCAGTGCTTTTCAGGCCCTGCCCTGTTTCAGGACTGTTCTTCAGCGGACTCTGGCCCAGGAGAGACTCTTTTATGGACATTGCCCTCGGGCAATAACATTCTGTCACTAGTATGAGACATTTAGGGCATTCCATCCCCCAAAAATGTGTTGTATAATGTCTGTTTTCCTATTTTTCTACTTTTGTACTTTTCTAAAAAAATATTGTGGGGGGATTCTTTAGTGTTCAGGTGGAGGTTTAGACACTGTGGTATGCAGAATGTGGTTTTTGTGTTTTTTCCTCTCTTTCAGGTGTTCCTGATGAAGAAACAAGAGGAAAAAAAAGGTGATGTGGGCGCTCATCCGAGTTCCTCTTCTGTTTTTGCAGAGTGTTTAGAATTGTTGTTGTTAACAGGGTGTAAACTGTGTTTTTTTTTCCACAGGTATAAGTGCAGAAAGTGTGGGAAATATAATACATTGTAATGTATTGTTTCCTGGTGTTTTAGGTTTTCAGGTACCCTGGGTTTGGGGGAAGGTTCTCCTGTGGGCAGCTTGGTCAGGCAGATTTTTCCTAGGGGGATAGACAGGCTGTGGTCCTGACCTGCACTAGGGGCCACAGTTCTGGTCTATTATGGCATGCTTCAGGATGTTTTTGGAGCCACTGATCTTCAATAGATAGATCATAGAGTAGAGGCTGAAGTTTCAGCTGCTGGCCTCTGTGCCTTTAGAGTTGCCTGCCTGTGCCTGGCACATGCTAGGCGAGGGCCTGATCACCTCTCTCCATAGACAACACAGAAGTAGGATGGCCTGGTGCTGGATGGCAAATTGCTGTGGACAGTCATTTACTTGGCTTGGGGCAAGTGTAACCCCCCCATTCCCTGGGGTTACTAGAAATGCATCAGTGTCAGTGTTAGGTAGGGAAGGCAGCTAGTGATTATCTAGTTAAATGTATTTTCACTCTATCCCTCTCTGCTGCTTGATTTCAGCTGAGAGCTGGACATGTGATGCCATTTAGAACTCTCACAGCAACATAAGCCACAACTGTTGGTGTGAGAGAGGGAGTCTTAGAATTCTAAAGTCAGTTCAGTACCAGAGCTCAGAGAGTTAGCAGTGTGGACTCTGATGAGTACCAGTTTTTCTGACCCTAGTGGAGAACAGCCTTTTCCAGACTTTGTGAAGTGGTGGAAACCGTCTCCAGGGATTCTGGTATCTTTATCCCATGTGGGATGTAGGGGACTGCTGTGGATTTTAGGGGCAATCCCCTGATCCAACCCAGAACCTTGGTGGAACTGCTTGTGAGTACAAACTCTGAGCAGATTTCTGTCTGAGAGTTACCCAGGATATGTACCTGCCTTTTTTCTGTGGGGTGACTCTCTGCTAAAGGGACAATTTCACCCTTTTCTGTGAGGATTCCCTCAAGAACTTTGTGTTTTAAAGATCTCTGACAATAGTGGACTTCCCAGAAGTGTCTTACCCTTTGTTGAGGACTTTAACTTTACGCCCTTGTGGAGTCTCTGATGTCAAATGTGATAAACATTTCTAGACAGCATCACGTTTCTACAGTTTTCAGTATTTGTGAAGTGTAACTCTGAAAAAATGGCTGGGTATGGGCATGGAAGCAAAAGGGGGGAGACCGCCCCCCATCTGGAGTGACCAGTTCAGCATTTCAGGTTCTGTAAAATGCGTCTGTTTTCTTCTAGTGCATGTGGTCAATGCCTGAAGAAGGTTTACCCCTCATATGTGGGTTTCTTCCAGTTTACCCCTTGTATGTGGGTTCTGCAAGTTTTGAGCCGTGAGTGCTCCATCGTGGCCAGTGTGTCACATTCTTATCCTATACCATATGGAAAATGTACCAAGTATTAGCCTAGTGCCACCTTTCCATAAGATTTTGTGTGTTCTCAGTGGCTAGTTCCACAATTTTCCAGATTCTAATCCTATGTTATATGGAAACTGTTCTAGTACTGGCCTAGTGCCATGTCGAAGAGAAATTGTGTGTGTTCATCATGGCTAGTTCCACATTCCTGATTTTAATCCTATGTTATATGGGAGGTTCTAGTAGTTTCTACAGATGTGTTCTGCATTGTCTTGTGCCAGTGTAAACCCTTGGGGGTCCATCTTTGCTTCTGTGTTTCCAACTTTGGTTCAGAATAAAGCCACACTCTTGAATCCCAGCATGGACAATCTAGTTATTGTTTTCTTGTGTGGATTTACTGGGTACCCCTGTCCAGAAGTGCAAACCTAGCATAGCCCTTAGCAAATGTTCTCTCCCCAGGAGCTGGATTTTGATATAGGCCTGGTTTTGTCTAGTATGTATACACCTTTGTGTCATTCTACTACATCTGCAAAAATGTAGCATTTTTCAATTGCTTTGTACCCCCACCCCACTCTTTTCTCCTTTATGGGAAGTCTGCCTACTGGTTAAATATGGGACCGGTGGGGGGGAGGGTTTATTGGTGCTCAAAGTGAAAGAAATTTCCACAAAAGTTTTTAAGCCTCTTATATACTTTCAGAATTTTGAAGCTTGTATGAAACTGTGCACTACAAATGGTGGTGTCTGCATTAAATGATGTACCTACAGGTGCATGCCTAGATTTAAAATCTTTATGACTTAAGAGGAACTACCTTGTAATTGGTATAACTGGCTTTAAAAAGATTAGAATGATCTGTGCCTAATGTTTTAAGCACAAGTAATGTTTTAAATGCACATAATGTTGTGGTAACTTAAAAACAGTTAATGCTAGAAACATTCTAATGAAGAGCAGTGCATATCCTGCATGTCCATAGTGAGCTGAAGGCTATTACTATGATGCTGCATTAAATGTTAGAAATGGTCTAATGAAGATGAAAGCACATCATGGGCTCACAAAGGTTGGAAACTATTATTAGTATGTATTAGTACATCACTATGAGTTCATAAAATAACAAGAACTGGACTTTAAAAGCTTTTTACAATTTGTTATGAGTTCTTGGAAATTGTGAGATGCCCTCTAAACCAGAAGTGTTTCTATTTATAAGGTTAACCCATATTAATGGCAAGGACTGGAGCAGCCAGGATAAGCCTAAATGGCTGGGTATAAATCAGGTAGCAATCTTTTGCATATTTAATTCCGTAAGCTAGCATTTTTGGATGAAAAATAATATGAAATGACAAATGTTTTCAACATTTATATTTTTAGAAAAACTGTATACAAATCTTATTGTGTACAGATGGTGAATTTTTATGAACCTAAACTGGTATGTAAACTCTGGAACTGGTTATTATATTTAATGCATTGTAGTTGAATATGCTACAAGTGAAACATCAAGTTAAAATTCTATTTATATTTTATTTACAGTCCCCCAGAAGAAGCCATACAGTGAAACGTTTGGGTCTATTGATTCATGAATAAATTTATCCTATGAACATTGTATGGTGTGTTGACCTTTTATTAAACAGAGTGGCCACAGCTTTTTGTCCTTTTGTATAATGAACCTCCCATAACATTACAGTCACACTGCAGCATGTGAACTAAACTTCAATAATAATTTATTAATTTGATTTATTCACATTTTAAACCCCCAGCTTTCATTTGTGCAGCATGTACTGTATATTGAAGGTTTCTAATACTGGCATCTATAAGAAGTGTCCTACTAAGATGCAGTTTGTCTGTAGCAGGGCTGAAGCAGGAAATGAGCATGTTGAAAAGAATGATATTATCTACTAAATTACATGGCTTGGAGACACAAACTACATATTGGAACACGTTTCTACAGATATTTGGGCATAACTTTCATTGAAGAGGAAACACAATTTAAGTGAGGACAGTGTCAGGATACATTTATTAAGCAGTATTACAACACTGCAACATGGCTGCTGTGGGAAACAGTGGGCTAGAAACCATGTCCATTTAGGGCTCAAACAAAAATGACATGTATCTGTATGCATCTGCAAAAACAGCCTGCATACAGATCATGGTCCCACTCACCGGATAGCACTAGAAACAGACAAAATAAAAATGAAGAATGAGGTACTGAAAACAATGTTTTTTTAATAAATATATATATTGAATCAGGCCCAGGGGATAATTTCTGATCAACTACAGCCTTTTTAACACTACAAACAACTGCCTGCAATTGATCTCTAACCAATGTAGTGGAGAAATATACACTTTCAAATGAGGAACTCCAAACAGTGTTCAAGGGTGGACGCTCTGCTTTATTCAGTGTTTCAGGTGCTAGAAAGTATAAACCACATTGGACCACATACAAGCCCATGTAAGCCTGACAATAGTGAACAACAATGATGTTGATAGCTCCAGACTGGGCCAGTCATGCTACCCCATATTGCTAAGAATATCTCATGAGAACCCAATAGAACTCCCAATGAGATACGATCTCCTAATATTATCCAGAGGCAAAGTGTTTCCCAAGACTGTGTGGTGAGCACACCCATTGTGCTACTTCCAACTTGACTCTGGGTTCTGTTACATTCACTCAGACCTGATGCTTGTCTGACTTGCAAGGAGATGCAGGCATGTCTTCAGATGCAATCAGATTTTATTGAAGGAAGGGGAGTGCGAGTGTCACATCAGCTCACAAAAAAAAAACCACCTAAGCCACTGGTAAAATTGTAATATTATAGAAAACTATACTATAAGGTAATGCTATAGGCTTTAGATAATCACTATACTCTAAACCAATATAGACTGTAACTATTTGCTATACTTTAAGGCAGTGTTGTGCTCTAAAACAGTTTCAAGAATTCTAAAACTGTAAAGACCCTGGCCATGGGTAACTTAGAATGGTAATTCGGTTAGCCTTTGTAAAGCTGAGTATGGTGACCTACAGGTGGATTCAACATGCAGTGAGTTGCACACAAGAGAAATTTCCAGGGGAAAGTGAACCAGAAGGAACTGAAGAAATGCACCTCCAGGAGAACATTCTTCAGCAATGTGGGGATCACCAGAGGGTGCACCTCATCCCCTGGTTTGGAGACTTAGCTACCTGGGAAAGGTTCTGTCAGACTACCAGGCCAAGGGCATTTCAAGAATTTTGCATCAGTGAATGGGTCGTGGCAGACTGCCGATCAAGACAAAATAACTGGATTCCTTCCCAGGATGCTCTGTGTATCAGTGAGGTTGGGGCAGACCACCGCACAGGGTCATATTGAGCATATAAAATTTGTTGTCCAGGGATATTGAGGCTTTCATCATTTCTAGTTCTGAGCATCGGTGAGGAGGTCATGGGAGACCACCGAACAGGGTCTTATTGAGCACACAAAATTTGTAATCTGGGGATCTTGAGGCTTTCGTCACTTCTGGGTCTGGCTGCTTGTAGTCATTCCTGCAACAAAAAAATCCCAGCCCACTGTGCATCAATGTCCCTAGTTATTGAGCCGTGGTGTCTCCTAAACTTCCTTCACTTCTTAACAGGGTAGGTACGTAGCTTGGCAGAGTAGCAAAGGGGTCTTTCCTGACTAGACCCTAATGCTAGCTGGGTCGATGCCACAAGTTGTAGTCCAAGGAGGTGTTGGATGTGACACCTTTACAGTCTGTAGGCAGTTACAGAGGGTATCTGGTTACCTTACAGCAGAAACATAGTTGCGAAGTAATGAGGTGATTCAAGGCCAGCTACACAGAGACTGAGGAAGTCTTTATGAATATACCTGGGAAAAAGTCGAGTCCAGCGTAACATGCCCAGATCTGGCAGTCTATTCTGAAACAAATTGGTGATTACTGGATTGTTACAGGGTAGCAGAAAAGGCTACACAGTCTCTTGAAAAGGTACCACACTTTTAGGCAGTCATTATGGGACAAACAAGGTACCACACCGTTATTTCAGGGCAAACAGGGTATTACACACAAGTTCAAAAGACAGCTTGCTAGATAGTTCATTTGGCAAACAGAGCAACATAGGCTTTTGCAATTAGTTTGATAAAAAAGGCAACACAGGTTTAGGCAGTTTGGTAAACGGGGCAACACAGATGTAAACAGTTTGTCTGGTAAACTTTTGTGGGCACTGTGATCTCAGTGGACCTGGCCCTCAGGAGTGGGTTTGTGACAAGCTGTACTTTAGAGGACTCAGTCACAGAAACATTAAATATATAAAATATTTTAATACTTCTAGATATTTATAAAAATAATACAGGATATTACAGCAAAGCTGTGGGGAATAACAATTCTACAGAAATGCCAGAGAAAATGTTTGAACAGTCAGTCACACACAGGAAACCCTATAATCTTCTGTCTGTCTGTCTGTCTGTCTGTCTCTTTAGAGCAAGGTAGAATGGCTTGCCACCCAAAACACTTTGGTGAGTCAGTGCAGACTTGAACCCTTGGATGGTAGCCCATTCATAGTCCCAAACCTGACTGTGTTTTTCAGGCTCTGCCAGACCTTACGAACCTCAGGCCCCCCCCCCCCATGACACATCATCCAGTATGTCAGTCAGACATCATAGATTCAACATTCATTATGCCTTGAGAGCTGAGTTGTAAAAAAAAACAGTCTGATCTGGACTTTGGACAGTTGCATCTGTTTTCTGTCATAAGTCCTGTCTCAGCTTGAGTGTTTGGTTTAGCTAGCAACTTCCTGAAATGAAAAGACACTTTCTAAGCTCATCCATAAATTGTCCAGGGGTCCTGCCATGATAACGGACAGCACAGATAATAAACTGCCATCACAGCCAGTGGGTCTGCTCTGATAAGAATCTTGATTTTTTTCCTCCAGGAATGCCAGCTTTGTCCCTTGATCTGCTACATTCTTACTGATACTCATGAAGAAAGAACTGAATAAAATAAAACAAAATACAGTGACAGGTATACATTGCAAACTGTAACATCTCCTCAGAGAAAGAAAATAAATATTTTAGACCTCAGTAAAAGGGTGTTGATTTTTCTTGTGAGTCATCTGGCTCCCACTTAGGGTTGCAACCTTTGGATGAGGCCAAAACGGATCCTAGGCTCCGTCCCTAGCCACACCCCTTTTCATGACTCATCATGCATTGCTCCTCCTAAAAAGCCAATTGTTATAGCAATAAAATACAACACTTATAGCAGCAGTTCAACAAAAATGTTGATACTGTATGGTACCTGTTAAAATTTCTTTCCCAGGTTCTTCCTAAATTTATTTACTTACACATGTATTGATTTATTTATTGACCTTGGTTTACCAGATAATCATAAAGAGATAAAATAAATCTCATTTACATATATGATCTGGGAGAGACAAGGGAAATACTATTACTAGCATACAACAGTACACATGGTATATAATAATACATAATAAATGAATTGTTTCCTATAATATGAACCATATACTGTGTGTGTGTATATATATATATATATATAATTTTTTTTTCTGGCTCCATTTCCTTTTCATGTCCACAATACTGTTTAAAAGTCAAAGAAGTGACCATACTTTTTTCTTGAGGAAAAAAAGTTTAAAACACCTAAATTCTGTTAAGAAAATGTTTATCAACAAATGAAAGTGGAAGACAGCTGGCTGTGTTGCTGTTACAAAAGGTGGGGACAGATTTGTTGCTTTACCACTTTAAGATGCAGTGGAAAAGATTAGGTTAAGTAAGTGCTAATGGTGTTAATGGCCATACTTCACACTCTGCAGGTTGACTGCTTTCACAAACAAAAGGCTATATTGACAACAGAACTTCTTTTTACCTGGACATGCAGCTGAAACAATGAATGCGATGACAAAATCTGTTTCAAAAGTATGTGAGCAGTCAAAATGGCTCAAAACCTGACCAGCATGGAGCAAAACTGGATTATCTACTAGCTACTGGACTCCTAGATCACCTGGAGAGCCAGCATCTCCTTGATCTCCCTTCCCATGGCATGTCTTGCTCTTTCTGGGATTCTGTAGGGTGGCTGTCTGAGAGCAGCTTGGGACCCTGTGTCTGTATGGTGCTCTACCAGCGTGGTATACCCCAGTTTCCCTGTGAACATTTCACCAAATGTACGCAGCGCCCCACTGATTTTTGTAGCTTGGGCTGGTGTCAGCCCTCCAAGAGGATGACAGCATCCACTGGGGATTCTTTCTTAACCTCTCCTAGGAGAGCCACCAGCAGGTCCGTTTTCTGTCCTCTCCTATGTATAGCTGCACACAGCCAGTACCATCTTGTCCCTCTCATGGTAGCGTTTCATCATGCTTATATGGTAAACTCATTGTTTGCACTGCCTGTCTGGTAGCTCTACCATGTAATTAACATCATTCACCCTCCTGACCACTGAGTAAGGCTCCTGCCAAACTGCCTGTAATTTATTCTGCCAGATGGGGATGAGCACCATCACCCATTGCCCAACATCATACTTCCAAGCTCTGGCCCCACAGTCTTACCATGTCTTCTGCCTCTGTTGTGCAGTGGCTAGGTGTTCCTGGGCAAACCTCATGAGCTCCTTGTGCCATAACTTGAAATTCAGGACATAGTCCACAACAGATTCCCCCTGGGGAATAAGCTTACCCTTCCTTTCAGCCCTTACCAAATCAAGGAGGCCCCTTACTCTATGGCCAAACAGGAGCTCAAAGGGTGTTAACCCTCTGGACTCTTGGGGGACTTCTTTATATGCAAACAGGAGCTGGGATAGGTGTGATGCTTGACCAGTTGGTTATGATTATTGTATGCTAGTTGTAATATAAAAATATAGTATGTGATTGTCTCACATAAGACAACCTGTGCTCCATGGGTGCCCCCCCCTCAGGTTTCAGTAAAAACTACAGGATGTATAATTGACCAGAAGATCTCTGTAATGTAATTAACTTCCCGGAGACATTGCATTTTATGGCTGTTTTATGACCTGTTGCTGCTCTGAAGCTGGGAAACTAAAATATACATTTTATGACTTCAGAAACAGGACATCATTAAGCTGATTCCTGCCAGATATCTTGCACATAGGTGATGGATTGCAGGGTTGTAAATCTTCAAAGGAACTGGCTGATCAAAGACTCATAATTTTGGAAATGAGTTTTTGCTGATGTCACATTATTTAATATATCGCTTGACAGGCAATCATTTTTTTGTAATTTTATATTCTAAAAGGAGGAGCTAGATGACTTACCAAGGGGATGGGGAGATGGAGTTGAAATGTATCATTGTAACTGGGGAATATGACATATCATTTTGGGACTCAAGAAAGACAGATCTCTGATCTAACTATAAGCACTACAGAGGTAATACATTAGATAGAAAAAGTCTAATTGTATTGTGGTAGAAGTTTTTGTTTTGTAATCTTCGCTTGTTCTTTTATATGATTGTGAGCTCTTTGATATATTGTTCTGTGTTTACATTTTTCATATGTTTATCATCTTTTAGTAACATCTTTATTTGAAAGATACTGCCTGGGTGTGTCTGTCAGTTCTTTTTGCATGTGACGTATAGAGGGTTAAGACTGACAAAAACTGTTCAAAAACTTGATGGTGTTACCAAACTGGGAAAAGGTAAAAATATACCTAAGGTCTTTTATAGAGTTTTAAGGGTTCATTTTGGAAGCCTGGCTTGGTGCCCCGGTGAAAGATTGTACCACAATCCCCCAAAGAGGGTATGTATCTGAACCTGTAACATTGGGTACGCTAGCATAAGGTTCACAGTTTGAATCCCCCCAGAATGTGAGACTAACGGTGATTCGGACCCAAAAGCAGACAGGAGGGTTACCCTGTCTGTTACCTGTTCACATTACTGCGCTCAGAGGTTGGCGCTGTGGGAGCAGAGAGCCTGACCTGCTGAGGGCGTTTGTGACAGATTATGTCACCCCTCCCAACTTGTCCAGGACTTCATTCATCCAGGGCATCTGGTGGGCATCTGACTTCATGACTGCATTCAGTCCAAGCTACCTATAATTTGTTCTGCCAGATGGGGAAGAGCACCATCATTAGTCTGGGAGTGGTATAGCAAGGCAATTGGCTGCCTTATCCCCCACTTCTTCCAAAGACTAACCATCAGGTCAAACATGAACTTGGTGCCCTGGTCTGACAAAATCTCATGGGGGAAGGAGCCACACCCATCTAAATATCCCCAGCAGTTTATCAACCACCTACTCAGCCTCAATAGAGGACAATGGCACTGTCTCTGGGTATCTTGTGGCATAATCTGTGACCACCAAAATATACTGCTGGCCAGTGTGACTTGGTTTGCTAAGTGGCCCATCAATGTCCATGGCAACTCATTGAAATGGCCCTTCGAGAACAGGTAGGGGAATTAAAGCTGCTTTAGCCTTGTCCCCAACCTTTCCCACTCTCTGGCTATGCAGACATTCCAGCAGTGGTTTTCCATGTCTTCAAAAATACTGGGCTAGTAAGCATTGTTAGTCAGCTGTCTTTGTGTATGGTTGACCCCTAAGTGTCACAAAAAAGGTATGCTGTGAGCTAAGACCGGAAGCTGCTTCCTATACTCCCTAGGAACCACTATCTTCTGGAGTACCCCTTCCTCCGGTCCTCCCTCGGGTACCCACTCATGATACAGGAGACCATTCACCCAGTACACCTCCCTTTTTCCAGAACTCAGAGAGTCACTTTCCACACTGGTGGCCTAACTTCCTTAACTTTTACAGGGATGGGTCAGCTTGCTGAGCTCCCACTAGTTCTGCATGCCAAGCTTTTCCCAAAACATACTCTGCTGAGGGAGAACTGCTCATGGCCGGTTTCTTCTCAGTCTGTAGCTGTGGCTCAGAGCTGCTGCTTCCAGCTTGTTCTTCAGCTACAACTTCTCCTGCTACTGAGGAAGGGGTTGCTTTCTCATGTACTGCCCCCTCTGTGTCCTCAAAAGCTGGTTCCCTCATCTTGTTGCTGGTAATGACAAACACAATGTTGGCCCTACTGTTGAAGTCATTTCCCATGATTACATCCATGGGAAGGTCTGGTACAACACTGACCTCCCGTATGCCCTGGCCACCTTCCCAGCTTAGAAATATCCAGGCCAGTGGCACTGAAACCACTGGACCTATCACTCCTCTAATCCCAGAAAACTGGCATGGCAGAATCTGTTCTTGAATCAAATCCTACTTCACCAATAATATGGAAGCACCAGTGTCCATCAGTCCCTGGGTCACCATCCCATTGACACGCACGGCGTGCATGTGTGCAGGAGTTAGAGGGCATTGTACTCAGTATACAGGCTACTAACTGCTTGGAGCTTCCCAGGCTACCCCCTCCAACTGCACTCGCACCTTTTTCACATTTGTAGGACAGTCATAAGACAAATGACCCAGTTTCTGGCAGATATGGCACCTGCATTTACCCATCTCCATGCTTTTGAGAACAGCTGGCTTTCCTCTTGGTTTAGGCACAGGCTGGTTTCCTTTAGGTTGCCCCCCTCCCCAGTTCCTTTAAAACCATCTGATGTCCCTTCCCATTACCTTTGTGATGAGAATATGGTTAGCTGGATATGACCTGATCATTCCTCTCAACTGCCTCCCTCATGGAGTTCAGAGTTCTATCCTGAATTTTCAATTCCTCAAGCACAGTTTTTAAGAACTGCTCTGGAACAAATAAATCTTTTATTCAACAGAATGAGATCTTGCACCCTCTACCTGGCATTCTAACAAGTTACTTAGCTGCACACACATTTCAGCATAGCTGTCCTCTGGTGCCTTTCTTAACGTTCTAAATGTTTGCCTATAGGCCTTGGGGGGTTAACTCAAAACGCTTTAGCAGAGAAGTTTTCACTTTATCACAGACCTTACAGTTATCATTGTCCATTTGAAAAGCTTCTGTGTAATGCCTTGCCTGTAAGCAGTGGCAAAAGATGAGTCACCCAAGAAGCTCTGCCCTATACCAGTTGCCCACAGATTCCCTCATAAGGTCTTAAATCAAGATCATCCCCGCCCTGATAACTGGGAAACATTTTAGAATTAATTTTGGCTTCTTGAGTTGAACCCCTCATGCCATTACTGACAGTCTATGGTGATGTCCTCTACAACAACATCTTTATCTGACTCATGCTGAAGCTTCTTCATCCGGATTATGTGCTGGTGCTGCTTTTCATGCTCCTTAGCCTTTTGCTTCTTCTTTCGCTCCTCTCAATCTTGCTGTATCTCATGCTGGCACTCTGTCTCTTGCTGCACAGCCTTTCACTTCTCCTGCTCTACCTCCAGCATCATCTGCATATCCACCACTGCCTTTCATGTCTCAGTTTCTGCCTTCTCTGTAACCATGGCAAGCTCTTGCTGCAACATCTGTACCTGGTCTACTTGACAAGTTACCCCAGTCAAAAGCTCTGGCACAGTGCATTTTCCCTAACCTCTGTCTCAGAACCTTGGCTAGCAGTGACCCTTTTGTATGGCTTTCCTGGTCACTTTTTTTGAGAATGGCTAAGAGTTCCACATGTGTTTGGCCCTCCTCATAGCTAAATTCTCTTTCGGCACAGCTCCTGCAGGTGTAGCACTTTGCACTTCTTATATGACCTGATATAATGTCTTCTATCTACTGTATCTACTCTTGCTTAACAAAAAAAAAAAAAAACCTGATAGACTTTACAGTCCCCTTTTGAATGTCCTGTTCTGTCATTGGATAGATAGCCTTTATACTGACAAAACTGTTTCAGATCCTACCCACTGCCTCCAGTTTGTGGCAAAGTAGTCTTTCCCAGACTTAGCCGGTCAGTCTCACCAACTTTCTTGAAGCCTTCAGATAGAAACATAGAAACATCGACTTTGATGGCAGATAAGGACCACTTGGCCCACCCAGTCTGCCCATTTCCCTACCTACTGGATAAGCTGCAGAGTCTAGTTAACCAACAACCTACTTCCTGCCACCCCCCACTACAATTACCTTATGTCTGTCCCATGCATGTTTGAATTCCCCCACTGTTTTAGACCCAACAACCTCCCCACGAAGGCGGTTCCATGCACCCACCACTCTCTCTGTGAAAAAAATTTCCTCACATTACCCCTGAGCCATCCCCCCTCTATCTTTAAATTGTGCCCACTTGTTCTTACACATCTCTTTTTCTGAAAGATGCTACCCTCCTGGACTTTGTTGACTCCCTTGGGGTACTTGAAAGTTTCTATCATATCCCCCCGTCCCTCCTTTCATCAAGGGTATACATATTAAGCTCTCTCAATCTCTCTTCATATGGTTTCTAATGCAGACCCTGCACCATTTTAGTTGCCCTCCTCTGGACTGCTTCCATCCTGTCTATGTCCTTGCGTAGATGGGGTCTCAAAACTGCACACAGTACTCAGATGGGGTCTCACCAACTGTCTGTACAAAGGGATAACCACTTCCCTTTTCTACTTGTGATGCCTTCCTATACATCCAGTATCTACCTGCTCTCCTTACTGACTTCTCACATTGCTTACCCACCTTTAGGTCATCTGATATGACTACCCCAGGTCCTTTTCCATTTTTGTTGTTGCTGGTACCTCCCCTGCTATTGTGTACTCTTCTCCTGGGTTATTGTTTCCCAGGTGCATTACTTTGCACTTCTTTGCATTGAATCTAAGTTGCCATATGTCTGACCATTCCTCCAACCTTGCCAAGTCCCTTCTCATCCTTTCTACCCCCCTTGTGTATCAACTCTGTTACAGATCTTTGTGTCATCTGCAAAGAGGCATACCTTTCCCTCCAGACCCTCTGCAATGTCACCTGTAAAGATGTTAAAGAGGACTGGACCCAGTACTGTGCCCTGAGGTACTCCACTAGTAGCCCCCCTTTTTTCGGAATGTGTCCCATTCACTATTAGCTTCTGTGTCCTGTTGTGCAGCCAGTTTGCTACCCAGGCTACCACCCTGTGACCCACTCCCAGGCTGGCTAACTTGATTATTAATCTTTTGTGCGGGACTGTGTCAAATGTCTTGCTAAAGTCTAGGTAGGCCATATCCACAGCCCCTTCCTGGCCTATTACTTTGGTCACCCAGTCAAAGAAATCAATTAGATTCATCTGACATGACCTTCCTGCTGTAAATCCATGCTGCTTTGAGTCCTGTGCCCTCTAGGTACTCAACAATTCTTTCTTTCAGAAGTGATTCCATCATTTTCTCTACCACTGAGGTCAAACTTACAGGTCTGTAGTTTCCTGCTTCTGCCTTGCACCCACTTTTGTGAAGGGGAATCACATCTGCCCACCTCCAGTCCTCAGGTACCACCACATCCTCCCATGATTTGTTAAAAAGTGTGGTCAGTGGTGTCACTAGGTCCTCCTTAGTTCTTTTAGGATTCTGGGTAGATCCTGTCAGACCCCATTGCTTTGTCCACCTTGAGTTTTAGGAGTTCTTTCAGGACTCTTTCTTCTGTAAATGGACTGGTGTCAACGCCCTTACCCACAGTGCTTCTATTGTCTGGTTTAGGTAACTCCTCCTCATCTTCTTTTGTGAATACTGAGCAAAAGTATTTATTCAGTATCTCTGCTTTTTCACTATCTCCCTCTGCCCACCTCCTCTCCCCTTTATTAATCTTCACTATTCCTCCTTTAACCTTTCTATGCTCCCTAATGTACCTATAAAAGGTTTTATCCCCTTTCTTAACTGAACTGGCTATTTTTTCCTCTGTTTGGGCCTTTGCTATTCTGACTGCCTTCCCCACTTCTTTCTGCTTTAATTGATATAGTTCCCTGTTGTGCTCCTTCTGTGATTCCTTATACTTTTTGAATGCAGCCTTTTTCTCCTTAACCTTCCCTGCCACCTCTTTTGAGAACCATAGTGTTTTTTTACACCGCTTTGTTTTCTTTAATTGTTTAACACAAAGGCTTGTTGCCTCTATGATGGCAGTTTTGATTTTTCTCCATTGTTCTTCCACCCCTCCTTTTTGGCCATTTGCTAGTGCATTCCTCAGGTATTCACCTATTTTGCCAAAGTCAGCCCTTCTAAAGTCCAGTATCCTTGTTTTTGTATGGCTCGTCTCCATGGTTGTGCTTACTGTGAAGCACACTGTGCAGTGGTCGCTTGTTACCAGATGTCTACTGACTTCTAAATTTGTGATCCTCTCTCCATTTAAGAGTACCAGGTCTAGCGCAGTGGTTTAAGGCTCTGAGGTGCAAATCTGGTGACATCCACACCGGGGTTTGAATCCCACAGCTTCCACTTGCATACTGTGTGAGCCAGAGCAAGTCACTTAACTTCCCTGTGCTCCCAGGTCGCTCCTGTAAAAAAGCTTTCAGCTTCGTGTGCTACTCCTGGTTAAACAACTAAATAAAAAAAAAAAGTATTTCTCCCTCCCGAGTGGGTTCCAACACTAGCTGTCTAAGGTCTGCCCCCTGCAGGGCATCGAGAATGACCCTACTATTGGATTTGGCTGGAGTACATGTCATCCAGTTAACATCTGGCATATTCAGGTCCCCCATCAACAGTATCTCACCTTTTCAGTCATTTTGAGAATATCCTCTATCATTTTCTTGTCCATTTCCTCCCCTTGAGATGGAGGCCTGTATACAACCGCTGTGCAGATTGTGATGCCATTCCCTGTCTCCAAGGTGACCCAGAGTGCCTCTTGTCCTCCCCCTTTACTTTTTATTTCTGTAGCTTTGATCCCTTCCCTTATGTATAGAGCTACTCCACCTCCTCTTTTACCCTCCCTGTCCCTTCTGTAGACTGTGTACCCTGGTATGTTGACAGCCCAGTCATGGTTCTCCATGTACCATGTTTCCGTGACTGCCACAATATCCAATTGTTCATCTTCCATCAGGGCTACTAGCTCAGGAAGCTTGTTTCCCAGACTGCGGGCATTGGTACTCATTGCCCTCCATTTAATGTTGGCTTTCTCCTTTTTTCCCCCATCTCTGCTCTTTTTGCCCTTGTCTATTTTTCCATTTACCCCTGTCCTGCCCTCTGTTGAGATCTGTACCTCAGTGTTAACCTTACTACCTGCAATGTTTTGTGGGGAGAGGCTTGACATTTCTTGCTGCTTTTCAGCACCTCCCCCCTTGGCTAGTTTAAAAGCTTGCCAAGTAAGCATTTAAACCTGTCACTTAGGAGCTTGGTTTCCTTTGTGGACAGATGCAGACTATCGTGCCAGTATAGACCTTCATCTCTCCAGGTGTACCCCCAGTCCCCAATGAAGCCAAAGCCCTGAGTTTTGCAACCATTCATTAAACTGCATGGTGTGCAGTACCCTAGCCTTACCCCTGCCATGGACTGGCAGCACCTCTGAGAAGGTAACCATGCTTGCTACCTGTCTGAGGCCCCTCCCCAACTCCACAAATCCATCCTGCACTGCACTGATCCCATGCCTAGCTAGGTCATTTGTCCCAAGGTGGACAATGATATCTAGCTCCCTCTCCTGTGATGCTGCTTCTGCAATCCTGAGGATTTACTTCTTGTCTCTCCAAGCCATGGCACCAGGCAGGCACCTTACTTCCCTCTCCTCTCCCTTCCCCAGGTCTATCCCCCTAACAACTGAGTCCACTATCAGAAGCTGTTTCCTTCCCCTGTGGTGTCCCTTACCACCCTTTTGTGGGTCTTCCTTGTGGATGTCCTCAGCATTCTTCTTGGTCTCCACTGAGGGTGCCATCATAGAGGAACCTTGCTCTGCCAGACTGGCGTATGATTTGTGTAGAGGTACAACTAGGGGGCTTCACCTCTGTTCCACCACCCACACCCTCCCAGAACCCACTGTGGTCCAACTGCTCTTCATACTTGGCAACCTCTGAGGCAGTGGTTGTGGCAGTGGTACTCTTTGGGTGGGGGAGGCCTCCTTAGTTCTTGCCAGTTCAACCTGGAGGTGGGTAACCTCCTTCCTCAGAGATGACAGTTGGCTGCAAATGGGACAGCAATGCAGTTTCCAGAATGTCTCCCGGAAAACTGCTGCCCCACAGCCAGTGCACTGCACCACTCCCCACATGTCCCTCTCCCTTATAATATACAATATGTAATATATATAAACATTTTTTTGTGGTATGTCCTTACCCTTTGTGCACTGTGCTGGGTTATTAAGAATATGACAGTTCTGCCCCAAGACCTGTTGAGGAACTGATGTCAGAACTTTGGCTATAAAGGAAATGCCATGCCTTGGGGTGTGTGGGGAAGGGTGGGTGGGCAGTCCACAACCACTGGTGACTGTTAGAAACAATCAAATACACCACTGCTCCACCATCCTGGTGAGTACTGCCCTTTATAGTAATTCAACTAACCTCCAGTAACTTATTTAAAAATAGTTTAACTATCACAAAATCCTTCGCACCAGTAAATTACTTAAAAATAATTTCTGTCCCAAAATCCTAGTAGTCAATCCACCTACCCCCAAGGGACAACCAAAATGTAGTATTTAAACCCTTATGAAGTTACTTCCAAGATAAGCAGAGTTTGCAAGCTCCTTATTCAACTCCTCAGCCACCTGCAATATATTTCAAAATAGTTTAACTGTCAGAAAATCCTAGTAGACAATCTAGCTACCTCCAAGGGTTAACCCAAATACAGTATTTAAATCCTTCTGAAGTTACTCACAAGATAAACAGAGTTTGCAAGCCCCTTCTTGGTTAAACACTAAATAAGTATGTAAATAAAAAGCAACTACCAAGGGTAGTTAGTTTCACCTCCCACAGAATTGAGCAAAAGTGCATGTTGTTGCAGATATCAAGTGCAATATAGAATTTCCCACATAGCTCACAGCTGAATAAAGTAGTTGTCTCCTTCCAGGTCAAGAAGATGCCTGCAAGGATAATCAGTAGCTGTCACTACTCAGTATAGACACTCACTTGGGATATGTGTAGATCTGAGTCCCTCCAGAGATGCTGCTCACACAATCCAGCACTCCTTGCTCAAGGGCAACTGACACACCCCTCTCTGTCATGGCTGAGAACGTCTTACTTCAGAAACAGAATATGGTAACAGTAGCCTTCTCTTCAGAGGCAGAAGTACAGTTTTGTCAATTCAATTCAATCTTTATTTATAAAAAGCACCTTTCTTACAACCAAGGTGCTTGTACACATCGAAAACAAATATAAAGAATAATCACAACAAAACAATATATTAATACAATCTCATAATTAAAACTCTATAAGTTGCAGCAACAGCCTTAAATCTGGGTATACCAGGTCAAATAAATAAGCTTTTAGTGCAGTTTTAAAGCCCTGAACAGTCGGGCAATCTCGCACTCAACAAGGTAGAGAATTCCACAGGGTGGGGGCCACAAAACCAAAAGACCGGGCCCCAGATGTCTTCAAATGGACCCTGGGAATCTCTAGCAATCCCTCGTTGGTGGATCGGAGAGGGTGGAGGGGACAGTAAGGGTGAAGGAAATCTTGCAAGTAACTAGGTCCCTGATCGTGTAGGGCTTTATAAGTTAGCAAACTGACCTTGAAGGTGATCCGCCACTGAACTGGCAGCCAGTGCAGTCCACGGAGCACAGGCATTATATGACTGGTCCTAGAAGTACCAATCAATAGCCTGGCTGCCACATTCTCCACCAGCTGCAGACGGTAGATATCAGTCCCCGATAGCCCTAGGTAAAGGGCATTGCAGTAGTCAAGGTGGGAGGTAATGAAGGCATGGACCAACATTGGAAGATCTTCAGGGGGAACTAGGTGTTTTAGCCAGGCAATATTCCTCAGATGGAAAAAAGAGGTTTTGATGACTGCTGACACCTGAGATTTAAGGGCCAAGCCATCGTCAAAAATAATGCCCAGGTTCTGCACCCATCTGAGGTAGTCAGCTGAACACCCCCCATCCGGAGGGTAGTCTTGCTGACATACTGACCTCCCAATGACCTGGGTCCACAACCAGCACCTCAGTTTTAGCCAGGTTCAACCACAGACAACTCACACTCATCCAATCCTGGATCTCAGCTAGACAGTTGTTAAATACCGAGAGATACACATCCTGTCAATTATAAATCAGTTAGCTGTACCTTAAAGGACTCCGTCACAGAAACTTGAAATACAATATGTAAAAATATATTTTAATACTTCCAGATATTTATACAGAAAATACAGATATTTACAGCAAAACTGGGGGAACAGTAATTCTGCAGAAATGGCAAAGTAAATGTTTGAAACATAGAAACACAGAAACATAGACTTTGACGGCAGATAAGGACCGCTTGGCCCACCTAGTCTGCCCATTTCCCTCCCTACAGGATAGGCCGCAGATCCTAGTTAACCAACAGCCTATTTCTTCCTACCCCCCCACAAGAACTGCCTTATGTCTGTCCCATGCATTCTTGAATTCTCCCACAGTTTTAGACCCCACAACCTCCTCAGGAAGGTTGTTCCATGCATCCACTACCCTCTCTGTGAAAAAATACTTCCTCACATTACCCGGAACCGCCCCCATCTTTTAATTGTGTCCCTTGTTCTTGCACGTCTCTTTTCTGAAAGATGCTACCCTCTTGGACTTTGTTGATTCCACTGAGGTACTTAAAAGTTTCTATCATGTCCCCCTCTCCCTTCTTTCCTCAAGGGTATACATATTAAGCTCCTTTAGTCTCTCCTCATACGGCTTCTCTTGCAGACCCTGCACCATTTTAGTTGCCCTCCTCTGGACTGCCTCTGTCCTGTCTATGTCCTTGCGGAGATGGGGTCTCCAGAACTGGACGCAGTACTCCAGATGGGGTGTCACCAACTGTCTGTACAGAGGGATAACAACTTCCTCTTTTTTACTGGTGATGCCTCTCCCTATGCATCCCAGTATACTCCCAGCCCTCCCTACTGCCTTTTCACATTGCTTGCTAACCTTAAGGTCATCTGATATGATTACCCCAGGTAACAGTAGGTTACACACAGACAAATCCTATCGCTCCCCCAACTCATTAGTAAGGTAGAATTGCTTATCACCCATGACAGTTTGGTGAATCAGGGAAGACCTGAACCCATAGATGGTAGCTTGTGCATAGTGCCAAACCTGACTGTCTCTTTTAGGATCTGCCAGACCATAAGACCCTCCAGCTGCCTCCCATGACATGTCATCCAGTATGTTATTCTGACATCATAGATTAAATATGCTTTGTCTTGAGAGCTAGGTTGAAAAAAAAAACAGTGTGATCTGGACTTCGGACAGCTGCATTCATTTTCTGTCCTGAGTCCTGTCTCAGTAGGAGTGTTTGGTTTGGCCAGCAGCTTCCTGAGATGAAGAGACAATTTCTAAGCTCATCCATAAACTGTTCCAGGGTCCTGTCATGATAATGGGCAGCATAGATAGTAAATTGTTATCAGAGACAGTTGGTCTGCTCTGATAAAAATCTTGACTTTTCCCCCAGGAATGCCAACTTTGTCCTTTAGCTGCTACATTCTAACTGATACTCATGCAGAAATAATTTAATAAAATAAAAAAAAAAAAAACAGTGACAGGTGTACTTAGCAATTTGTTACAATAGGGCAAAGCATTTTAGCTTCAGTTCAAAAAGGCAGCCTCAGTAGGGAAGCATTGTATCTTTAATTAGGCAGTCTTTCAGATAAGGTACACTGTCTCTTTAAGTACAGTTCATCAGGCAGGTTACACACATTCAGTAATCCTCAGTGGTCTGCCCCTGAATATTGGTTCCAAGGGAACTTATGTTATTCCCAGTCCCATAGTATCCACTCATTTGGAGCTTTAACAACTGTGCCCTGTTGGTGCTAGGGGTTACAGCAGTTCACTGACTGACTACTATGGAGTTCTAATTATTCTGCCCTGTGGGCAGTTCTGAGGCTGTGTTGTCCTGCCCCCCCATACTAGCTCCCATGGAGCTCTTTATGCTATTCCTGCCCTGTGGGAGGTCCTTTCACTGGTGCTTAGTCTAGCCGAATTCAGCTACTATGAAGCTTGCTCTACACCACCTGTATGGGCAGTCCAGGAATGGGGCACCCACCCACCCATGTGACCTTAACCGCATTGCAAGTGGGCCAATTGGCACTATTTAAATAAAAAAAAATAAGCAGTCTGTTTTAAGTGGACGACACTGCCTGCATGTGCAGCCGCTGCACTCACCACCACCCAGGACTGGAACTGGAGGGGTGTGCAGGGTAGACACCTCTTCCATGATGCTGCTGCTGCCACAAGGATAAGGAGGAACTGAGGGAGGAGATCTGGAGGTGTAGGATGTGAAACCGTACTGAGGAGGGAGAGCCCGTGAAGAGAAACTGCTGCTGCAGATGCCGGACTGCTCACCACCATGACCTGGACTGTGCCCGAGTACTGGATGCAGACTGGAGGAGAAACACACCAGTAGAGCCGATGGAACTGGCTTCAACCATACAGGAAATCCAACCTCTAATTCCCATCACTGTTTGTGTGCCATTCCTGCCCTGGCAGGCAGGGCCGGATTAAGGCATATTCACAATAGGCCTGGGCCTAGGGCCCAATCTGTGCTTGGGGGCCCCTTTCATTCATCCCCCCCTCATTCTGTTATGCTTCATTTTTTTTTAATCACTACATGAATGAAGACCTAAAATGGAAAGCAGCGGAAAATGCACTTTTTCCCGGGGGGAAGGGGCCGGCCTGACTGTAATTGCACTCAGATTTCCTGTAAAGTGAGTCAGCTATCACGAGCCCCGACTGCTAAAGAGTTAAATTAATATGCTGTACTGTTCTTGCTGACTAGTGCCGGTGCCAGCGCTGTGCAACTGTGGTCAGGTGGTGCTCTGCTGAGATAATGATTGGAACATTTCATCTATGCCTCGTTTGCTTGCCTTCCCACCAGAGTCCTGTCGTTAGTTTGCCGCTCCTCACTCACTCACTCACTTGTAGAAAGCAACCCACCTCTACCTCTCTCAACGATCGCCAGATCAATTGGGCTTACTTCTTCTGCCTCTGGAGGAGTCCTTGAAGCTTCTGGCTTCTTCAAAAGTTGCTAAATTTAGTGGTAACCTCATTAGCTGCTTGAAGTTGTTGCCTGAGCTGCTGACTAAGCAGTTAGTTGTGGACGGTTCGGCAGCGGCTGTCTATTATTTTTTTAATTATATTGGTCCGGTCGAGTAATTTGTTTTCCCTGGGCCCCTGAAGTCTGTGGCCATTACTTCAGACAGTGTCTACTGTCTGTCTCGCCTCAGCCCACTGGTGAAAATCTCTGACCTGGAGACCCGCCGGTGAAAATCTGACCCGTGCCCCCCCCCATGCAGCCTGTCTGTCCCTGGCTGCTCGTGACCACTGATGTGTCATCAGGTCTGCCAGAGTCTGCTGCACTATGTGCCAAGTGCCAGGTCCATCCCATTCCCTGGGCCCAGTGGCAGCGACCTTGTGTGACTGTCGGTGACAGTTGTTAGTGCAGTTCTACCTCCCAGAGAGACTCGAGAGATGCCCGACTGCCAGCTGTACCTGTATCCTGTAAAAGAAGGGTCCAATCCATCTACACCATCCTCCTTACTCGAGTAGTCCTGACTCCTCCCAAGGCCGAGACAAGTCCCTCCTAGCTAGACCCGACCATACAGACAGTCAGAAGCAGCAGACAGGTAAGAAGGAATCACATTGGATTAACTAACATGATGATGGTGGTTGGTGCTTGGTGGAGGCAAATGGTAAATAACTATCGCTGTGTCTGATTTTTTCGCCTACTCCTGCTGGGTCTTTCTTGCACCAGGCTCCTTGCTGCTCTCTTAGTGTTACAGAGGAGTGTGCATCTAAGGTGGGTCAATACAGGTGGAGTTGCAGTGGGTATAATTATGGGGAGCTGTGAGTGTGTTTTTGATGAGTCTGTGTTACTGCACTAACCAAATCCATGTATTGAATTTTTTCTTTGCGTAAAATGTTATCCTATTTGCAAAGGGTATTGTAGTTTTGTCTCTGGAAATCCATTCATGTTAAATAATATGGGGGATCTGAATAGCATCTCTGAAGGCTCTTTCTTAGAGATGATTTTCCCTCTTACTGCTTCATTTCAGCAAGTATGCAGCATTGCTTTGGAGATTGGTAGGCAATTTGCCATCATTGCTTTGGTGCCTATTTTGGTATGGGGTTAATGCCTTTACTAGAGTTAACATTATTGTGAATAAAGGGAGTACTTTGTAATTGAATATAAAACCACTTGACAAGAGAGGCAAGGAAAAATCCTGTGGGCTGGAGTTGAAAGTCTCTTGGGGAATCAGCAAGCTCACCTCCAAAAAAAACTCTGGGAAGATAATAGTCCAGTTCCATCTTGACTTCTAAATGGGGGAGATTGGCTGGCAGTGGCACCTACTGGGAGTCACTGGTGTACAGGGGCAGAGTACCAAAATGGGGATTGATAGCATGGACTGTCAAATATTGTTCATATGCAGAAAAGGGACCTGTGCCAGGAGGCATGGGTACAATCAGGCAGGTGTTAAATTCAGTAGAGAGTCGGAGAGAGATGAGGACATATTTCTTCATAGAGAGAGTGGTGGACAAATGGAATAGCTTGCTGAGAGAAGTGGACGAAGCAAAGATAGTGCAGGCTGTCAAGGTGGTGGGATGGATATAAGAGATTTGTAGTTGGAGCAGGGGTGGAGAGAATGCAGCTAATGATTAGACTGGGTACCAGTAAGGCGGGGCTCAATGAAGATGCAGGACAAAGGCAGACTGGATAGACCATTGGTCTTTTTCTGCCTGTAAACATTTCTATGTTTCTGTGAGTACAGAAAGTGACCACAAAGTTTTGTAATACCTACCATACTTGGTAACATTACTTCTGTGAGGTTTTCAAGTATGGCTTCAAAGAAGTGTAGGAATTATGGAGCTGTCTATGGATGCCAGGCCCCCTAGCTCTGAACTGAGGAGTTTAGGTACCAGCAACCCGGGTTCAAGAACGAGCCTGAGTCATTGGAGGGCCAGTGGGTGAGGGAGATTTGAGCATCCCTCATGATTCTGGGAGCCAGAGCTGCAGCCCCCATTGCCACACTACCATCTGCGTGATCACAGGTGGTAGTGCAGCAGGGGATGCTTCTGAGGGAGGGGCAGTTACTGGCCAAGTGTTGTGCTGCAGCACACAGTAGCATATGCATGATGCTCCTCGAGTGCTGGATTCCATGTGGGAGGGGAGGAACCAGAACAAGTAGAAATACCCCGTGATGGCAGAATTTTGGGGTATGCTTAGCCGTGGGCTCTAGTGACTAGTCACCTGCTACATTGGAGGACTCTACATAAAGGGAACAACTGCTTCCCCAACCTTAGCTTCACCTTGGGTGGGGCCTCAGGTTAAAGGAGAGGGATTGTAGCACTAGAAAAGCTGGAGTGTTGGGCTGGGCAGTAGCAGTACTGACTGAGGCAAAGCTGAGGAGTGGGAGTCAAAGGTGGTCTGTAAACCTTTTTTTGGGAGCAGCTGCTGCATTTTATTAAAACAGACACCAAGGGGCAGTTTTGGACATGGGTCTCCGAAATTTGTTGTGTGGTCACCGCTGCAGGTTGCTGCCATGGTGGAGGGCTGAGTTTGGAAGTGTGGGCTCTGATTCTGCATTGCCAATTGCTGGCAACTGCCATATGGGGTCTTGGCTGTTCATGCTCAGTTCTGCTGCTGTGAGTGAAGGGGCTTTAGCTTGGCTGTCTGGGCTATGCTTGTGTACTGTACATTGCAGGTTGCTAGAAACAAATGAGGATTTGAACTTGGCTGTGACTGAAATTGCTTATGTCCCCTCCTTGGTTTGCATGGCCATTTTTGTTAGATGCTGGAGTCAGAGTTTGGTTACCAAAGAATTTACTTTAAAGAACAAAAAAATGACAAGGGGGTGTGGCTTGATAGGATGGATGTGGCTTACTTAAAGGGGGCATGGCCTACACAAAGTGGGCCCCAGGTTTTCCTCAGGCCTAGGGCCCCATGGAACCTTAATCTGGCCCTGCCAGCTGGGCAAAACTCTCTCTCTCACTAATGGTCAGTTGGGCACCTAGTTTGAAGACTCGAGGTTCTAGCACTCAAACTCTGAGCTCAAGCCACAATGGTGCTTGGGATTGAACATGTTCACACACTGGACAGGGACAGCTATCCTAGCACGTGGCCTGCTTTCCCTTTTGCTGCCTGCTAGGGAGAAGTTCTGTGAGAGCAGGCAGCGAAGCAGAGAAAAAAATGTTTTGACACATAGCCCTAGCTTTGGGCTACTAGGGAAGGGATATGGTGGAGTTGCAGAGTCCCCTGGCTGCAGTGAATATACTGGGGACCTGGCTGCAGGGGAACACTGGCTGGCTACTTGGGTTAAGTTGGCTGTAGGCTGTACTGTAGAAAAAGTGCCTCAGCAATCGTTTTCCTGTCTCCCACCTTCTGTACCCTGGGGCCCCGGCACACACATGAACTGAAGTCCTAAGCTCCTTAATGAGCCCTAGGGGTTCCAGTGCCTCTACAGTCTCCTATCTATGCCCTGGGGGAGGGTCCATAGTTTTGTTTCTGTAAAGATTCCATCTTTGGGGCACTACACCTGACTCAACTGAGGGCGTAGTACCTGAGCAGTTAGAATCTTTACATCAAAACGTCTCAGAATGAACACTAGAAATTAATTTATTTTATTATTTATTTAGCTTTTGTTGACCGGGTAAGTGCACTAGACAAATCTTGCCTATTTTCAGGCACGACCCGGGGGAAGGGGATACAGATGAATGCCAACTGACCTTGAACCAGATTAAGCTGTTGGTGGTATTTTTTTAGTGAATGAGGGAAATTTGGCCAGGACACCGGGGAAATTCCCCTACTCTTTTCGATAAGTGCCATGGGATCTTTAACATCCACCTGAACTACCACCAATCCAGGCAGATGGGACCTCGGTTTAACGTCTCATCCGAAAGACGGCACCTCAGAAGTGCAGCACCCCTCTCATGCTGCACTACAGTGTCAGTACTGGGATATTAACCCCAGTGCCAGATGTGGGAACTGAACCCACAGCCCTCTGATCTCCCGGCCTCAGAGGCGAGTGTGCTACCTACTGAGCCACTGACACTGCTGAATGGAGTAGTCCACCCAGAATTTGCAAAAACATGTGTTTTGCAGAGTGTTTTGATTTGTGTGTGAAGCCCTAGTGTGTCCTTCCCTCTGTCTGCTATTAGGAGTTTTTCCTAAATTAGCCTGCTAGCTTTATGGTAGTTTTACTACCCCTGGTGATCTCCATTTGAGTTAACTTTATTGCATTCCTTGTTCCCACAGTGGATTCTGTCTCATGTGACAGTGATGTTGCCAAGACCATAGATTCTGCACACACATGCCAAACAAACCTAAATATCTTGAAAACTTTACACTCTGCACAAAAATGACCAGCAACAAAGTTGTTCAGGATAAAAAAGACCTTTACAATGAGGGTGGTCACTAAGCTAAATTCTGTATAGTTTTTAAAATATAGCCATCTCTACTGTTGTGAACTGCTTGTAAAGCAGTACTTTCTGATGAATCTATGGTCTCAGCTACATCACTGTCACATGAGACAGGATGCACTGTAGGAACAAGGAATGCAATAAAGTTAGCGCAGATGTAGATCCCCAGGGGTCGTAAAACTACCATAAAGCTGGCAGGCTAATTTAGGGAAAACTTCCAACAGCAGAGGGGAAGACACACTAAAACTTCACACACAAATCAAAACACTGCACAAGATATGTTTATGCCTATTCTGAATGGACTACTCCTTTAAAAAAGTAGCCAGAAAATCAGTAGCAATAAATGCATATGGGAGTGAATGGAAATAATTTGCTTGTCTGTGTATTAGCAAGTCTATCAGCCCCAAAGAGGCAGACATTGTCCAGGTTTTAGAGTACCTAGCACATTTAAATATAGAGGCCCGGATATTACATAGACTTTGACGGCAGATAAGGACCGCTAGGCCCATCTAGTCTGCCCATTTCCCTACCTACAGGATAGGCTGCAGATCCTATTTAACCAACAGCCTATATCTTCCTGCCCCCCACAAGAATTGCCTTATGTCTGTCCCATGCATTCTTGAATTCTCCCACAGTTTTAGACTCCACAACTTCCTCAGGAAGGCTGTTCCATGCATCCACTACCCTCTCTGTGAAATAATACTTCCTCACATTGCCCTAAACCGCCCTCCTTCTATCTTTAAATTGTGTCCCCTTGTTCTTGCAAGTCTCTTTTTCTGAAAGATGCTACCCTCTTGGACTTTGTTGATTCCCTTGAGGTACTTGAAAGTTTCTATCATGTCCCCCCTCTCCCTTCTTTCCTCAAGGGTATACATATTAAGCTCCTTTAGTCTCTCCTCATCCGGCTTCTCTTGCAGACCCTGCACCATTTAGTTGCCCTCCTCTGGACTGCCTCTATCCTGTCTATGTCCTCTGGAGATGGGGTCTCCAGAACTGGACACAGTATTCCAGATGGGGTCTCACCAACTGTCTGTACAGAGGATAACAACTTCCTGTTTTCTGCTGCTGATGCCTCTCCCTATACATCCCAGTATACCCCTGGCCCTCCCTACTGCCTTCTCACATTGCTTGCTAACCTTAAGGTCATCTGATATGATTACCCCAGATCCCTTTCCTGTTTTGTTGTTGTTACTACCTCCCACCCATTGTGTATTCTTCCCTGGGTTCTTGTTTCTCAGGTGCATTATTTTGCACTTTTGCATTGAATCCTAGCTGCCATACGTCAGACCATTCCTCCAACCTTGCCAAGTCCCTTTTCATCCTTTCCACACCTCCTTGTATCAACCCTGTTGCAGATCTTGTGTCATCTGCAAAAGGCATACCTTTCCTTCAGTCCCTCTGCAATGCCACTGATGAAGACATTAAAAGGACTGGACCCAATACTGAACCCTCACGGTGCCCACTAGTAACGCCCTTTCTTCAGAGTGGACTCCATTTACAATTACCTTCTGTGTCCTGTTGTCCAGCCAATGTTTTACTCGAGCTACCACCCTGGGACCCTCCCAGGCTGGTTAATTTGACTAATAATCTTTTGTGTGGGACTGTGTCAAATGCCTTGCTAAAGTCTAGGTAGGCCATGTCCACAGCCCTCCCTGGTCTACTACTTTGGTCACCCGTCAAAGAAATCTATTAGGTCGTCACTGACATGACCTTCCAGTGTGAACCCATGCTGCCTTGGATCCTGTGCTCACTGACTTCTAGGTACTCAACTATTCTTTCCTTCGAAGTGACTCCATCACTTTCCTACTACAGAGGTCAGACTGACAGGTCTGTAGTTTCCTGCCTTTGTCTTGGTCCCACCTTTGGAGAGGGAATCACATCCGCCTTCCTCCAGTCCTCGGGTACCACACTATCCTCCATGATTTATTAAAAGAGTAGCCAGTGGTTTCACTAGGTTCCTTCCTGTAATTCTTTTTAGAATTCTGGGGTGAATTCCATCAGGACCCATTGCTTTGTCCACCTTCAGTTTTAGGGAGTTCTTGCAGAACCCTTTCTTCTGTGAAAGGACTGAGATCGACCCCCTATCAAAGTGTTTCTGTTAATTGGATTAGGCACTTCCCCCTCCTCTTTTGTGAATACTGAGCAGAAATATTTGTTCATTATTCCTGCTTTTTCACTGTCCCCCTCTGCCCACCCACCGTTCATTCTATTCAGCCTCACTATCCCTCCCTTTGTCTTTCTACGCTCGCTGATGTACCTATAAAAGGTTTTATCCCCCTTCTTAACTGAGTTGGCTATCTTTTCCTCAGTTTGGGCCTTTGCTATTCTGACTTCCCTCTGCTTCTTTCTGCCTTAACTGGTACAGCTCTCTGTCCTGCTCCTTCTGTGTTTCCTTATACTTCTGGAATGCTATCTTTTTCATCCTGACTTTCACAGCCACCTCTCTTGAGAACCATAGTGGCTTTTTCTTTCATTTTATTTGTTTATTTGCTTCACACAAGGCCTGTTGCCTCTGTGATGGCAGTTTGATAATTCCCATTGTTGCTCCACACTCCTTCTAGCCTGTTTGCTAGTGCTTTTCTGAGGCACTCTCCATCTTGCCAAGTCAGCCCTCCTAAAGTCCAGTACCCTCACTTTTGTATGGCTTGACTCTGTAGCTGAGTTTAACATGAACCACACTGTTTGATGGTCACTTGTCCCCAGATGGCAACCCACTTCTAGATCTGAGATCCTCTCACTGCCCCGTTTGAATGCGAGGTCTAAGATTGCTCCCTCACACAGTGGGTTCGAACTAGCTGTCTAATGCCTGCCACCTGTGGGCGTCAAGAATGGCCCTGCTCTTGGATGTCGCTGCAGCAAATGTGCTCCAGTTAACATCTGGCATATTCAGGTCTCCCATCAACAGTATCTCCCCTTTCTCTGCCATTCTAAGAATGCCTTCCATCATATCCTTGTCCATTCCTTCCCCTGACATGGGGTCTGTACACAACCCTGTGTGGATTGTGGTGCCCTTTCAGTCTCAAGGTGACCCACAGTGCCTCCTCTCCTCCCTGTTTACTCTTTTGTTCAGTTGCTTTTTATCCCTTCCTTTACATAGGGAGCTACTCCTCCCCTCTTCTCCCTGCCTGTCTCTCCCCATGGTTATGTACCCTGGTATGTTAACATCCAGTCATGGTTCTCTGTGTACCATGTTTCTGTGACTACTTCCGATATCAGGCATCCCTCTTCCATTAAGGCCACCAGCTCAGGAGCTTGTTGCCCAGATTACTGACATTGGTACTCATTACCCTCCATTTCCTGATGGCCTTACCCCTTTTGCCCCATCCCTGTCCTTCTTGCCTTTGTCACTTTCTCCATTTACCCCTGCCCTTCTCCCTATCGACACCTCCATGTTGGTGTTTGCCACACTTACTACCGTGATTGTTTGGGGGGGCTAGGATTTTTCTGCTCCTTTCCAGTTCAAACTGCGCCAGGTTGTGGCGCAAGCCTGGGTGCAGCTCAACTTTGTTGCACAGGGTTGTGGCCTGGGCGAGATTCAACCGAGCTGCACTATGGTGCAGCAGCTTTGAATATCGCACCCTGGCCACCCCCACTGTGCATGGCGCAGTGGCACTGCGCCAGCACAAGTGTCAGAGTGGAGCATGGAGATGTGCTGGCGCAGAGGTGCCATGCCATGCACAGCACCTGCGATATTCAAGGGGACATGCAAATAGGGCCATAATTTATGCAAAAGGCGCACAGGGGTATTGCATCTCATTACGGCTGGCTGCATACCATTAACATGCTGGTAGCGATGCCGGCGACTTGTGCCTGGCGCCCTGCCAGGCAACAGCATCGTGGAGACCGACACCCTGCAGCCTGATACGGGCATTCGTGTAAAATAAAAAAATCCAATATCCCTGGTGGTCCAGTGGACCTCCTATGTACCCGATCGCGAGCACCCGGTATAGTCCCCGTCCAATATCCTGTGATCCAGTGGACCGATCGCCGCCTGATCGGTGGGCATCTGTAACACATAACAGACCCCTCCACCCTGGTGGTCTATTGTGCCCCCTCACCCGTGACTGGGCCACCACCCCGCTCCCCCTGTCAGCTGGCGGGCGGCAACACCACCTGCCTGCGCCCTGCAGCCCGCCGACTGACAACTCGGTAGGGCTACTGCACCGATGGTTCTGGCGTGAGCCAATGGGCATGCAATTTCTTACCGTACTACTCAGTCCAGATCATGAATAGAATCATTCACATATCTGGACTAAATGTCGATATAGAGGCTGCATGCCGTGCTCATGCAGCAACCGCAGGCGACAGCCGGCTGTCGGTCGGTGGCGACGAGGCGGCCTGGCAGGTGAGTGCTACTAGCTGCTGGCTGATGAGGAGGCGGGGGCGGTGGGCTCGGTGGCCAGTGAGGGGCCTGGGCTCCTGCCAGGGTGGCTCAAGGCTCTGTTATGTGACAAGGTACCGATGACTGCGATCAATCACTGGACCACGGGATGAGTGAACATGAGGACTATACCGATGCCTGTGATCGGCGCGCATAGAAGTCACTGGTCCTGAAGAGTGACGGAGAGATTTCACTCCAGGGATGCCCGTAATGGGGCGGGGGTGCCGCCAGGTGCGGCAGGAACTCAGTTAGCCACCCACAGGTGGCAGCTGCCGTGTTGCGGCCCTGCAATGCGACAGCTCACCTGTGGGTGGCCATCACTTGTTCCTTTTTTTTTCCGCTTAACTTTGTGCAGGCGCAGGTAGGGGTTGCGCATGCATGACTCTGCACATCCCGGGCTGAATATAGGGCTGTGCAGGTTATGCATGGGCACGCCCCGCCTACCTGTGCCTGCATACATTACTGATGCGCTTTGACGCATCGGGATTTGTGCGGCGCACTTTTCCCTTTTGAATATTGCACTGGGGCACATCAGTGGGTTGTGCATGGCACAACACTGTTGCGCAATGCGCAGCCCTTTTGAATATTTGGGCCAGAAGTTGTATAGCTTTCTTCAATCAAAGTGCATTTGACTGCCATTTCAGCCAACAAAGCCACTTTGGCCACAGAATCTTTAGCAACTAACCATATTTTTAAAGGATTTCCATAGGTTAAATAATCTGCATTCTTCTGTCAGGAAACCAGTCCCACCATGGGATTTAAATCTGGTTCTAACACAGCTGATGTCCCTTTGAGCCTATGCGTTCCTCAGAATTAAAGAGCCTGTGTACTGCCTAAAACTACTATTAGTTTTTAAAAGCTATCAACTATTACCTTTTATATCTGAAGACTTTTTCCTGTTCCTTTTGGTTAATTAGAAGATTTTCTTTTACCTGATGTTAGTAGATGTGATGAGCGGAAATGCACTCTGCCTGGAAACTGACATATGTAGGTCTTTTCCTTTCAACTACATCAGCATTATGACCTGACTGACTATGACATCACAGCTGTTCAGGAATAGCCACTGATTAGCTGCCAGGTCAGTCATCTGTGATGTCATGGTCAGTGAGGTCACAGTGCTGATGATGTTATGGGGGTGATATAATTTATTGTGAAATGGGCAGAAAGAATGATGGCTCCTGATTGGCCAAGAGGTACTTTCAGCTGGGTTGTTATCCCAGCACAATGGCAGAGCTGAAAGTAGCTCAACAAAAATATGTTTAAAAAATACATTCAGTTTACTAAAAGTGACCCATTTCATAATCGCAATAAGGTATTCGAGAGAGTGCATTATGGGGACTAACAGACCTTTTTGTGCGGTGGAAGCACTTGGCTTTGCCTCGTGTTTCAACCCACCTGAAGTGGGCCATTATCCCACCATAAACGCATCCCCATCATACCTTATTGCTTAAATATGTCAGCTACCAGGCAGAGTGCTATTCCACACATCCAGCAGAATAGTATCACATGGAAAAGTTTTTAATGGGCAAAAGGACAAAGAAAAATACTTCAGAAATAAAAAATTACAACTGACTACTACTAAAAATTTGTTAAATTTTCCTGTCTGCCATTTTTGGCTCAACTAGCTATTTAAAACACTTGACTTGGAAAACATTTTTTATAGCAATCACCTCTGCTCTGCAAGGAGGATTTGTGAATTGGAAACATTATGTATAGACCCAAGTTATTTGGTCGTTCTCAAAGAGATCCTTCACAGTAGGACACATTTCAAGTTTTTGTATAATGCAGTCTCACATTTTCATATTAACCAATCCATAACACTGACTGTGTAATTTCTAAATCATGTGCTAATGCTTTGGAAGAGCCTTGAGCTTCTATAAGCAGAAAAGAGAGCAAGCAAGAAATAACAATAATTAGTCATTTGTAACCTATGGGGAGGTAACAAGGGTTATCTAACAACAAAAAGGTCTAGCTCAACAAGATTGGTACTCTCTTGTATTTGTTATGTAAGCTCTCCATATTGTAGGGCTTGCTACATTGCCCAGAAAGTAGTAGTGCCAGGACCTATAGAGTCGGGGCCCTGGCATCCTGGTAGAAATGCTGCCACATGGTGGAAAATGAGGTCTTCATGTTGGCAGAACCATGGAGTCTGGGGAGAGGTGGTTTGGAGGATCGGAGCCATGGGCCCAGGGTGGGGCAGTAGCCACCCTGGCCCCATTGAAGTTTGGATCCCCAGTGAAAAGATGTCAGAAAAGGTTGTGGTACCTGGGTGCCTTTTGCACCCCTGAGCAGGTTGGGCCATGTATCTGCCATGAAGAGAGGAGCCAAGGCCTGGAGGAAGATGGGCTCTTGCTGTGATCATTGGCACCGGGACAAGCCAGGCAGTGTGAGCCAAGACATCTGATAGAGACTGGTGGCTGCCACAAATGGCTATGGGCTGGAATGTGAGAGGCAGGATCATGGGGACTTAAAGGTGGCGGCTTTGAGTATCATTAGCCATGTTCCATGTCCACCGGATAACAGTAATGTCACCATGTAAAGGGTTAGTCCAGTTTTAGCCCCGCGGAGGCTGCAAAAAGTGGCGTAAGCCCTGGCTGCACAGGTGCCCTTGTTGGGTTTGTGATGTGGCTGCTGTATCAGACATGCAGGCTCTGTCAAGAGGGGTGGAAAGTATGTGAAGCTGCATTTTCAGGAAAGGGGAGCCATGGCTCCAGTACTGGCCCACTGTGAGAACTGTCAGTTTTGAGCCTCACTGCTGGGTTGAAGGGGGAAGTGAGTACTAAACTGTCATTGAGTGTTAAAATTTGAATAATCTGCTGCCATCACCAAATCTACATGGAGCTTGCTTAAGCTCTGCATTTGGAGGGGCCCAGGTTTGGGACTGTGTGCCCCAAGGACTGTACCATGGCTGTGTCAGCTGCTGTAATGTGCATGATCAATTGTGCCCCCACGCTTCATGGAGCTGACAAGTTAAAAGTCGCCTGAGCCTTTGTGAACTGTTATATTTGGACCTGCAAATAAACCCAGACTGTTTTAACACTTTCATTCCATTTGGACATTTGCCTTACTATTTGGAGGCGTTTAAAGTCATAAGCATTATCCTGCCTAATCTTGTCTAACAAAATGTTGTCCCCCAAGGACTGCCTAGCTGCATCTCTGGTTACCTTCCCAGCACCCCAATGGAGCCAATCCATCAGTAAGTGAACTCTTGTATCTCATGTACAACTTTATTATTCATCAGTATGGTTCTGGACTGTGTTTATCTGGCTGTAATGCTCCCCCTCACTCACATACAATAGCATCTAAAATACCCCTAGACAGAGAAGGCGGAAGATACATTTATCCTATGAAAATGCCTGTGTGGTGCCACCAGTAAACATTAGAGTACATTATAAAATGGGTCGGGAAAATTCTGTATTTTGACTGATTGTTAGCCATGCATTGGAAGTGTCTAATGCATGGATAGCAACAAGTTCAGGTAACCACAGCCGCATTTAAAAGATTATATATTAAGAAGCCAAATAGAACTTTCATTTATGAACTGCCTAATTTTTTTTCACTAAACTGCAATCCTGACTGCTGCTGTACCTCCCAAGGCTTGATGGCACTCTCACCTCCACTCGATCGCTCCTCCAGTGTGAACAAGGTTAACATATAGACACAAAAAAAAGAAGGGTGCTCGCATAGTCTGACATTTGAAACTTGGAGAAAGCCTTTCCTTCAGTTCTTTGTGAGCCATTCCAAAGTTCCTCAGTCAAGCAGCCAGACCATTTGTGCATTTCCAGTCTCCTGCTCTAAATCCAGTTCTGGGATCCCATTTCACTTGCATCAAGGGGAAAACTTAAAAAAAATAAAACAAAAAATCAGTTTGGGCCATCTGAGTGAAATGGGGGATAATTGTCAGGGGTGCTGACGGGGGGGGGGGACAACCAGGACAACTGTCCTGGGCCCAGGTGGCTCAGAGGGGCCCAGATTTACACATTTTCATGTCTTGAGGAGGGAAGGGGGGGGCCCAGACCTAAAGGTGTGCCCCAAGTGTGGAAATTTCTATTGGCATCCCTGATAATTGTTTCACTGGCATCTTCAATAATGTGTTGCGGTTTTCATCTCACGCTTCTACTTCCGCCCACTCGCTGGCTCCTTCGCTCATCTGCTTGGACTTCTCAAAAGTCAACAACACTGCAGTACTTCAAATGTTTCAGTGTGTGTGTGTGTGTGTGTGTGTGTGTGTGTGTGTGCGTGTATGGCTGTTGTGGGGGGGGGGCATGACAACCAGCTGCAACCACAACTATAGTAACCTGTATAGGTCAAAACAGTCAAAGGTAAATAAAAAATACATTAGGGTGGAGGAACTCTTTTACTTAAGAACACATCAAATATTTAGTTTTTTTACCATTAAACCATATAAATTTAAACTTTTAAATCCATGTAAAATACATAACCCCAATTTATAAGCACAATAAAACACTCCTGGCGTGTGCATTGGATATTTCTAATGCATGCCCAGGAGCTGAAGGTACTAGGACCCTCACTATGCTTCTGGGCATGCATTAGAAATGTCTAATGCACACCCCCTTGTGTCTTATTGCTTACTTCTACAAGGAGAACTGTGGCAATAATGGCAGGTGTAAGAACTATTCCCTTATTACAGATGTATAGGAGAGCAGCTTGGGCTACCACTTATACATTTACATCTTACCACTGTATCGATGTACAGGCTTGAAGGGATTTTGGGGTTGGGGCCCCTGTTCTTCAAAGCCTGTTCCCTCAATAAATCCTGGAACCCACTTCTCAGAGCACTGCTAGGGGTCTTCCGTTGGCAAAAATCATGCGACACATCCCTGTTGTTAGAAGAAAACATTACTCACCTTTCTTCTAAGAGGAGGTGATGCAGATTCTTACCATCCTTCCCTACCTTCCCATTCTAGGATAGTTCATAGGTCTTCAGGATATTAATATACAATGTAACTGTTGCTTGAGTGTTTAATGGAGGTCTCCTTTAAATAATACTTTTTTTTGGTTAGGCTAAAAGTATTTACAACTGAAAAGTAATTAGACAATAGCAAGAAAATTTGATGGGATCTGATTGGCTGCTGAGCCCTAGAGACAGTGAAGTTATCTGACAATAACATTATTATATCAAGAATAGACACAGAGATGAGTGCACGACCATGAAACAAATCTCTTCATGCTTAATCTGTACAGAAGCTGGCAGAGCTTCGCAATCCCCTGCTTAGTCCCCATGAGCCACTGCCATAAACAATCACCAAAGCCATCATGACATCATACCCACCCCTCAGTCCCCTGCTCTTCCACCCAGTTATCCACATTGTAAAAAGGAACTTTTTCTCCAAGACGCCACTGTGTATGGCTAAACAATTGCATTCTCATTTTCAAAATACTTCTGAGAGGCACGTACTCAGCTGTCTGTTTGTTCTAAAAGTCACACGCACAAGCGGTATGCAAGGAAGCACCTATTTTTTTTAACTCCTTTGCTGGTGTGAAACCCATCTCTGCATTACATGTCATCCTATTCATAACACATCCACCATCTGCAGGTGAACCATGAATCCCATGATGCCTTTCGCTTGGCAATCAATGGCTAGAAAACTACCACCTACTTTTCCCGGTATAAACATTAATGACTACAAACGGTATGGGGAGAAACACGAAAGGACCGCAACTTACTGACAGGGGAGAGGGGCCAGAGAAAGACAGAGCGTGATGGGGACATGGTGGAGGGGTGAGAAAGGCAGACAGGGAAACAGTGATAGACTACAAATAACAGCACCATCTGCTGGAGAAGCACACAAAAAAGGAATTATTTTTAAATAGGCTGCCATACTGAAAAAGTAAGGGGAACACATATTTTAAAACTGTATTTGTTTTCTTATTCTGTACATAAACTAGCCATTGTTTAATAGCAATAATGCACTCCAGGGTTGTGTGTCATGTTCAGTAATGTTACATCTTGGGTATTGAACTCACTTAAAGAAACTATAGAAACATAGAATTTGACAACAGATAAGGACGACTTGGCCCATCCAGTCTGATAATTTCTCCCTACCTACACTATTACATCAGACCATGCCCAATCTTCAGCTCTTTCTCCCTCCCCCTTCCTTTCCACTATAGAAGCATAGAATTTGATGGCAGATAAGGTCGCTTGCCCTGCAATCTCGTGCTTCAACCCACACAAGGTGTGATGTTATTCCATGACACACACCCTGTCGCACATTATATTTTTCATTTTTAACTATAGTAATAGTACAATCATTGTTCTGCTTACAGCTTCTGTTTGTTCAGCTTAAGAGCTGCCACTGGGGAGACAGGTGTCACATGACCAGCACAATATGAAGATATTTCTTTGAATTGTTTTAACAGAATTTCAAGGCATCTCCTATTTGCGGCTGCTTTAAGGATCAGATGGCTGTTGACAAACCAGGAGGAGATTATGTTGAAATCACATTGGAATACCGAATTAACCTCAGACATAATATTATCACTGCACTGTAGCAGAGTATGGTATCACCTGCATGCTTCTTTCTGCTGGACAAGCCTCATTCTCCTACAAATCCAATCTGTATGGAACAACTTCCCACCTTGCTTTGTTTTCCCTCTTCTCTCTAAAACCCCTGCTCCAGACCTATATAGTCAATTCCTGCTCCTGCAGCTTGACCTCTCTCTCCCCCAGACTATAGGTTATGGATATTTAGCCAGTTCTGTTTCTGGTGGTCCTCAGTGGCTGTTGTTTTTGCCACATGCTTCTTCTAACATCTTACAAGCAAATTACACCTTGTGAAACTAGGTTGTGTGTACATATATATATATATGTATGTATATATATATATATATATATATATATATACATGCTACACACAGTCTCATGCACAACTGCACCTTGAGTAATGTTTTGTGGATATATATATAATTGCTGACTGTTACTCTTTGTTCCATGTTTGCTGGTGTTTTATTTGTCATATTATCTCATTATGCACAATTGCATCTGTGTATAATGTTTGCTCTTATCATAAATTATTGCTATTTTGTAATTCTCCCTGTGTATAATATAGAAACATAGAATTTGACGGCAGATAAGGACTGCTTGGCCCACCCAATCTGGCCATTTTTTCCCTGCCTATATTGTCACCACAGACCCTACTTAATCTCCGGCTTCTTTTCCCCAGCCTTGCTTCCAAGTAAGTTACTTTTGTGCTATCCCATGCTTGAAGCCCACCACTGTTTTTGGCCCCATCACCTCCACTGGAAGATTGTTTCAGACGTCTACCACTCTTTCAGTGAAGACATATTTCCTCACATCTCTCCTGAATTTACCCCTTCCAGCTTCATTACATGTTGTCCCCTTGTGTTCATGTGCCTTTTCCTCTGAAAAGTCCCCCCCCCACCTTATTTTTCTCCTATGAGCTATTTATATATCTCTGTCATATCCCCCCTCTCCCTTCCAGGGTGTACATATTGAGGTCCTTCAGTCTCTCTTCATAGGGCTTCTTATGCAAACACTGCACCATTTTAGTTGCCCTCTTTTGGACTGTCTCCACCCTATCTCTGTCCTTTCGGTGATGTGGTCTCCAGAACTGGACACAGTAATACAGGTGGGATCTCACCAGCCACCTACACAGTGCTAACATCACCTCCCTCCTTTTGCTGGTGATAGCCCTCTCTATGCACCCCATCTCTCTGGCCCCACCCACTGTCTTGTTGCACAGTCTCACCATGTTGAGATGTCATCAGATATGATTACGCCCAGGTCCCTTTCCTTTTTTGTGACTGTCAATACTGCTTCCATTTTATATGCCCCCTCTGGGTTTCTGTGCTCTGAGTGCATGATTTTGCACTTTTTTGCATTGAAACCCAGCTGTCATGCCCTTGACCACTCCTCAGGTTTTCCCAGGTCTCTGCACATTCTTTCCACCCCGGAGTGTTCACCCTATTGCAGATTTTGGTGTCATCTGCAAAGAGGAAGATTTTCCCATACAGCTCATCTGCAATGTCATTTATAAAGACATTAAGGAAAACTGGTGGCAGTACTGAGCCCTATGGCACCCCAGTGGTCATCCTCCCTTCCTCAGAGTGAACTTCATTCACCAACATCCTCTGTTGTCTATCCCGTAACCAATTTGTTACCCAGTTTACTACCTTAGGACCCACCCCTAAGCTGCCTAGTTTCTATATGAGCCTCCTATGTGGAACGGTGTAGAAAGCTTACTGAAATCTAATTAGGCCACGTCCACCACCCCATCTTGATCTGTTTTTCTGGTTAGTCAAATAAATCTATCAGATTTGTCTGACATGACACCCCCCCCATAAATCTGTGTTACCTTGGGTCTTGTAAACCACTGGATTCAAGATACTCCACAGTCCTTTCCTTTAGCAGTGACTCTATTAGCTTCCCCACCACCAATGTCATGCTGGCTCTGCTGTTATTAAAGATGATTATTATTATATATTTACTAGTTAGGGTCAATTAACCACTACTGGCAGAAGCTCACAAACTCTGTAATACACACGTGTAAATGACGGAGTTCTGTAAACCATGAGTCCCAAAATAGCCGAGAGTGTACCTCAGCACCTGTCCGAGAAACTGTCCCCATGCTGGCAGTTCACTTGCGCTGCTGACAGAAAACCACCAGTGCAAAAGACAGCCGTGTGGCACGAGCAACACAAAAAAACAGGCACACTGTTTCAATAACAGTCTGTCAGGAATTCATCTCAGAATGTCAACCTCATCCCCCGAAGAGGGTCAAAGAAAATGTTTCCTGATTGGAGCTCATCAGCAGTTTGTCAGCTGCTGTGACTGGTTTTCTGTTTTGTTTTGTTTTGTTTTTTTTTTATGAAAAAGCCACATGTTACGATGGTGTGCAAATGCTAACTGTGTCAAACTTTACACCGCAGAGACAGGACAGTCAAGAGGAGTGCAGCTGGAGTGAGAGAACAGACCAGTAAATATAAAAAAAAAACAAAAAAAAACAGGGAAGTGTGTTTAAATGAGGATTTTATGCACACATTCAGTGTCTGATGCCCTGATAAACCCCTTGGGCTTCGCCCTTAGGGTTTGTGGGGCATTGCACACTAAGAGTGTACATAAAATCCTCATTAACCACACTTCCCCATGCATTATTCTATATTTTGTAACTCTCCCTGCGTATAACATTTGCTGTTATAAATTATTGTTATTTTTGTAACTCTCCCCTGTTCCCTCTCCTCAAGACACACCTAGAAATGAACTGTGACTCAGTGTGCATTTTCTGGACGTGCTGGTTGTGACCCCAGTGCTGTGGGCTGGTTCAGTAGTACAAAAAACCCTCTTTCCTCGCTGACATCACTCTGGGCATCCACTCTGCAAAGAATGATCACCCTGCCTTTGATGATAAAATCTTCAACATTTCAACGTCATTAACTTCAAGGCATCCATTCAGCCTCTTTCATGAATATTGTGGCACTTCCTGCTAAACATCCCCTCACAGCTGTTAGACCTCTTTCAGTTCATTGCCCACCCACCCTTGCTTTCAAGTCATTTTAAGTCTTTTCACTATCCTGTCATAAATTATTTTGAAACAATGCATTGCAGGGTATGTAATTTCAGCTTCTTCTGGTTTGCTATAACACCTGAAGAAGGGACTTATAAGGCCCCAAATGCTTGTGTACTATACTATCTTTGTACAAGACATGTGGTCCAATGAAATATCAAACTATCCAGTGACTCATGATAAAATCTGGACATTTTCTACTTGAGTTATGAGTTTATATTCTAACATGCAACACTAGTTCTCAGGCTCATGACTCTTGAAGCTATGCAGTATGGGATCCGTCACACTAGCCAATGAACATAGTGAGATTTTTATCCACTTTGAAGTAACTGCATCAGTAAAGAGCAAAAAAACAGCACTAAAACCTATTATCCCAGTTATAAAGGTGAGGATGATAAGAGTGACAATGATAATATAAGCTTTTGAATATTATATAATAAAGTGAAGTGTACAAGTAATCGTATAGGGCCATTCACTGGAGATCCCATCCTGCAAATATATCTAGTATTACATCTTCTGTGTAAGACATTCAGCGTGTGTAATTATTACTAGACACCTAAATCACCCAAAGCAGATGTCTGAATACACCTACGGTAAGCAAAAGTCATTAGTAGGCCTGCATTTTCTACTTAGAACTGAGTGTGACAGGTGTCACCAACCCACTCCCATGGGGTGAGATTCTTTGCATCACAGCGAATCTCTCCTGTGATAGGGGTCAGGGATACCCACTCTCTGTCCTTTTAGCACGCTCGCTGTTTCATAACTGAATGTATGCCAGAGAATCCCAGGGTTCTCTCTTTCAGTGCAAGGAGGTACAAATACAGTCTTGAGTCTGTGTTCCTAGGATAGAACCATCTCAGCCACTGCACAAGGAACCAGAAAGCCACAGGTGTGTATAGGCTTCGGGTGACCTTATACATCCTATTATGTGTCTTTCCACAGAAATGCAGAGACCAGTTTAAACCCCCACAGACTCCCCCTGAGACCTTTCATCTTTCCTCCCCTCCTTTCATCCACAGAGTCCCTAGTGGTACTTCACTTTGGTAGTGTTTGACCCTTAAAACAGTCACACAGGTATAGTATAGTTTGAACACCCCCCCCCCAAGGCAACACAAACCAACAACATTGGCAAAATTATCTTAAAAATAAGCCAAAAGCTTTACTAATTAATTAATAAATGCAGTAAATAACATAAAGAAAGATAATTTTAGACATTGGTTACAGGATGTGGAAAATAAAATGGAAGTATACAAAAAAATACAAAACTTTGAGAATTCTAGTTTGAAAGTTCTACCTCAAGTCCTTAGTTGCTGAATTTGAAGAGCAAAGTGTTCTTAAAAGTGATAGCTGAAGTTTTGGCTTTTGGTCCAGCAGATGTCTTCAGAAGAAATTATCTCTGCTGTCTAATCTGATCCTTTTGCATTTGGGGTCCCCAAATGCAAAAGGCTCAGATAGAGTCTTGCACACTTGTTTTATGGGGTTTCTCAAAGGGCAGGTCCAGTGAATATTGACTTGCTCTGCAGTTGGCTAGCATTCCATCTCCATGGCTACACAGTAAATCAGCTTTAAGTATTTTATTGCAAAAGAACAAATGTGCATTTTTGAATATGAGAGAAAGAAAAAAGGTCAGAGGTCAGCTAGTCTAAACCAGAATTTTAGGAAACCATCCAGCACCCCGAAATGGCTGTAATTAAGCTACACTCAGTATAGCCATTTACTTAAATGGTAGGCAAGGCAAAGTTTATTTCTATGGCACCCAATCCCGGAAGCTCTGGGCACCTTACACTTAAACAACAAGCAAGAGAAGCAAGAGAATCAGCAAGCACAATAATAAAATAATAGAATAAAATAAAGTAATACATAGTAATAAATAACAATAAATTAGTAGATATTACTAAGGCAAGTTATCTAAACAGGGTCAGAACTCCTTGTCCGGGAAGGCCAAAGAAAATAAATGGGCCTTGTGACCGCGCTTAAAAGTCTTGCCCGACGGGGCTTCCCTGACAGATGGTGGCAACGCGCTTCACAAGACTGGGCCAGTGACACTGAATGCCCTGTCACGAGCAGTTCTAAGTCTAGTCCTGGGAACTTCAAGGAGGCCCCTGGAAGAGGAGCGAAGGGAGTGGACTGATGGTGGCCAGTGTCAGGAGATCAGCCAGGTAGCCAGGGTCTAGTCCATGCAGGATCTTATAGGTGAGTAAACTCACCTTGAAGATAACCCTCCACATGACTGGTAGCCAGTGCAACTCCCACAGCACTGGAGTCACATGGCAGGATCTCAAAAGGTCTGTCAACAACTTGACAGCTGTGTTTTGCACCGACTGCAGTTGGCAGAGGGTACTTCCAGAGACCCCGGAGTAATGAGTGTTACAGTAATCAAGCCCAGATGTCACAAAGGCATGAACCCATGTGGGCAGATCCTCAGGCAGAACTATGGGTTTGATTCTGGCAGTGTTCCTCAAGTGGTAAAAACCACTTTGGACAACAGATGACACCTCAGGCTCAAATGTCAACCTGTCATCCAGGAGCACACCAATATCTCGTTCCCTAGAGGAGGCCATCAATGGTGTAGGCCCTAAGAAAAGACCAATGGCCACACCGGAGGCACTCCCATTAATCCTTCAGCCTGGCTCAATCACTAGGACCTCTGTCTTGTCAGGGTTCAGTCACAACCAGCTGGAGGACATCCAGTCATTGATCTCAGCCAAGCAAATATTAAGCTGTTCCACAGTGTTCGATGTTCCAGGGGCCAATGACAAATACAATTTGGTATCCTCTGCATAGCAGTGAAAACCCACATTGTATCACCTAATGAGCTCTCCCAGGGGCAGCAGATACATTGCAAACAACATCGGCGACAGGATGGCAGGGACCTTGAGGAGGAGGAGAAATTCCCCATCACCATCCGCTGTGTTCTGCCAGAAAGGTAGGACTCAAACCAGCTGATGACAGTGCCGGCAATGCCACAGTACTCTCTGAGGTGATCAAGAAGCACAATGTGGTCTACAGTGTCAAAGGCTGAAGAGAGATCAAGGAGAACAAGAACTGACCAGTCCCTTCTATCTCCAGCCCTGAGGAGGCCATTATGAATCCTGACTAACACTGTTTCAGTGCTGTGCCTGGCTCTGAAATGAGGCTGGAGTGGTTCATAGATGTCAAAGGTCATGAGTTGCTCCTCAAGTTGTTGCATCACAATTTTCTCTATAACCTTAGCCAGGAATGGGAGGTTGGAGATTGGTCGGTAATTTGCCAGGATATCAGGGTCGAGCCCATTCAGCTGTAACTAGATTAACTCAGGGTAGATTTATAGGTACAATGGAAATCCAGATGGAATGGCACCACTAGATGCTGAGGGCCATTCAAACACAGATGGATGTGCCTGCTTCCAGCTCTGTTTAATTATTCTTTTGTCTCCTTTTAAATTATTTAATTAAACTCTAGTTCCTGACTAGCAGCAAACAGTTTATCTGCCTATTAACAAGAAATTACATCATGTTTTGGGCCCATGGCTTTTCTTTGTACCCATGATCCCTGGCAAGTTACACTGGGCCACCGTGGGTGTCTCTGATGCATTTTTCACATAATATACCATGAAATATAATTAGAACAATAAGGAATGGCCTTATCTTGCCACGACAGACACTCACTGCATCTCTAACTGTCCATTACTGCCTCTCAGTAATGGTGCAACACAGCATATGTGTTGGTGTACCATAAATCAAAGCAGGATGGCACAGTACTAACCAGAAACCAAAACAGGGTAGAACAGATGGACAAATTCAGTTTTAGGAGTGAAATTAAAAGTCTGACACCGTTCTGCTGAGACAGAGAGAGTAAGAAAGCAGCCACAGCTTCCTTGAAACAAGGAAGTTATTTTCTGGACTACATGAACTGAATTACTACTTTTTGGACCTGTGTAAGTAACTAGTATTGATTATGTTTTTGGGGTTGGTTTTTATTAGTTTTTACTTTAATTTGCCAGGGAGGAACTGTTGCTGGGAGATATTTGCAGTCAGTTGTGACTAGACCTGTTACTTAACCTCTGTGACATAGGTGTCTGAAAGGAAAGAAGGAACTCCCCGGGGTGGAGGGTCAGAGTTGTAATTGATTGTTTCTGAATGGCATAGGTTTACTCCCACCTGCCCTGCCCCTCATCCCACCCACCCCAAGTGCATAACTTCTTTTATAGCAGGAGTTCTGATGTCACTTCCCCAAAACCGCTAACAACATACACCTGTTCATATCCTTAAAGGCACATCACACTGAACAGGGGGTAGAGACACTCACAAGCTTGCACATACTAAAACAAGAACAAAAAACAACAAAAGAAAAGCATCTGTAACAGGAAGGGACACAAACATGTGGGGAGTGGTGCAATGCACTGGCTGTGGAGCAGCAGTCTTCCGGGAGACATTCTGGAGACTGCGTTGCTGCCCTATTTGCAGGCACCTCTCTGGTCTGAAGGAGGAGGTTGTTCATCTCCATGCTGACCTAGCAAGGATTCAGAAAACCTGCTCCCCCACCCAGTGACCAACCAGGCCACCACCACTACCTCAGAGGTTGCCAAGAAAGAGGAGTGGTTGGACCACGGTGGGCTCAGAGAGGGTGAGGGTGGTAGAACAGAGGCATATCCCTCCAGCTGTGCCTCTCCATAATTCATTCACCTCTCTGGCAGAGCATGCTTCCTCTATGGAGGCACCCACAGTGGAGACCAAGGAGGATGCTGGGAACCTCCACAATGGAGACCCACAGAAGAGTGGCACAGGACCCCACAGGGGAAGGAAACAACTCCTGGTGGAGGACTCAGTTGTTAGGGGGGTAGAACTAGGGGAGGGAGGGGAAAGGGAGGTAAGGTGCCTGCCCAGTGCCATGGCTTGGAGGGACAGGAAGCAAATCCTCAGGATCGTGGGAGAAGTTGCAAGGGGGAAGGAGCTGGATGTCATTGTCCACCTTGGGATGAATTACCTGGCTGAGAATGGGATCAAAGCAGTGCAACAAGAGTTTGGGGAGTTGGGGAGGGGCCTTAGACAAGTAGCACACATGGTAACTTTCTCGGAAATGCTACCTGTCTATGGCATGGATGAGGCTAGGGTACTCTGCACCATGGGATTCAATGACTGGTTGAAAAACTGGTGCAGAGATTAGGGATTTGGCTTCACTGGGGACTGGGGCACCACCTGGAGGGATGCAGGTCTATACAGGTGCGATGGTCTGCATCTATCCAGTAGGGGAACCAGGATCCTAGGTGATAGGTTTAAATGCTTCATTGGCAAGCATCTAAACTAGCCAAGGGGGAGGCACTGAAAAGGAGAAGGGAAATCCTAACCCCCCCCAAAGAATCAGGGTAGCTAGTGAGGTAAACACCAAGATAGCACAGTCGATAGGGAGAAGGGCAGGGGTAAATTGAGAAAAAGACAATGGCAGTAAGGACAGGGATGGGGCAAAAAGAAATAAAGCCACAAAAAAATGGAGGGTAGTGAGTACCAATACCTGTAGTCTAGGTAAAAAGCTGCCTGAAATGGTGGCCTTGATGGAAGAGGGATGCCTGGATATCGTGGCAGTCACAGAAACATGGTACACAGAGAACCATGACTGGGATGTCAACATACCAGGTACACAATCTACAGGAGGACAGGGAGGGAAGAAGAGGAGGAAGAGTAGCTCTCTATGTAAGGGAAGGAATCAAAGCAATGGAACTAAAGGGTAAACAGGGAGGAGAGGAGGCACTGTGGGTCACTCTGGAGACTGGAAATGGCTCCACAATCCACACAGGGGTTGTATACAGATCCCCACCTCAGGGGGAAGAAATAGACAAGGAAATGATAGAACGCATGCTTGGGATGGCAGAGAAAGGGGAGATATTGCTGATGGGGGCCCTGAATATGTCAGATGTTAACTGGAGCACTTTTACTGCAGCCACATCCAAGAGCAGGGCCATTCTCAATGCCCTACAGGGGGCATGCCTCAGACAACTAGTTTTGGAACCCACTCGGGAAGGAGCAATCTTAGACCTGGTACTCTCAAATGGGGACGGAGAGAGGATCCCTGATCTTGAAGTGGATAGCCATCTGGGAACAAGTGACCACCAAACAGTGTGGTTCATGATAAACTTTGCTGTAGAGTCAAGCCACACAAAAGTGAAGGTGCTGGACTTCAGGAGGGCTGATTTTGTCAAAATGGGAGAGTGCCTCAGAAAAGCACTAGCAAACGGCAAGAAAGTGCGGAGGAGCAACAATGAGGAAACATCAAAACCACCATCACAGAGGCAACAAGCCTTTGTGTGAAGCAAATAAATAAATCAAAATGAAAGAAAAAAATACTATGGTTCTCAAAAGAAGTGGTGGGGAAGGTAAGGGAGAAAAAGACAGCATTCAGAAAGTACAAGGAAACACAGAAGGAGTAGGATACAGAACTGTACCAATTAAAGCAGAAGGAAGTGGGGAAGGCAGTCAGAATAGCAAAGGCCCAAACCAAGGAAAAGATAGCCAACTCAGTTAAGAAGGGGGATAAAACCTTTTATAGGTACATTAAGGAGCAAAGAAAGACTAAGGCAGGGATACTGAGGCTGAATAAAGAGGAAGGTGGTTGCGCAGACAGTGACAGTGAAAAAGCAGGCATACTAAACAAATACTTCTGCTCAGTATTCGCAGTGGAAAAGCAGGGGGAGATACCTAATCCAGTCAGTAGAAGCACTCTGGATATGGGGGTTGATATTAGTCCTATCACAGAAGAAAGGGTTCTGAAAGAACTCTTAAAACTAAAGGTGGATAAAGCAAAGGGGCCTGATGGGATTCACCCCAGAATTCTAAAAGAACTAATGGAAGAACTAGTAACACCACTGACTACCCTTTTTAATAAATTATGGGAGGATGGTGTGGTGCCTGAGGACTGGAGGAGGGCGGATGTGATTCCCCTCCACAAAAGTGGGAGCAAGACAGAGGCAGGAAACTACAGACCTGTCAGTTTGACTTCAGTGGTAGGGAAAATGATGGAATCACTTCTGAAGGAAAGCATTGTTGAGTACCTAGAGGCCAGTGGGGCACAGGACCCAAGGCAGCATGAATTCACAGCAGGAAGGTTATGTCAGACAAATCTAATTGATTTCTTTGACTGGGTGACTGAAGTAGTAGACCAGGGAGGGGCTGTGGACATGGCCTACCTAGACTTTAGCAAGGCATTTGACACAGTCCCGTACAAAAGATTAATAAACAAACTAGTCAGCCTGGGAGTGGGTCCCAGGGTGGTAGCCTGGGTAAAACACTGGCTGGACAACAGAACACAGCAGGTAATAATAAATGGAGTCCACAGTGAAGAAAGGAGGGTTACTAGTGGGGTACCGCAGGGTTCTGTACTGGGGCCGGTCCTTTTTAATGTCTTTATAAGTGACATTGCAGAGGGACTGGAAGGGAAAGTATGTCTCTTTGCAGATGACACAAAGATCTGCAACAGGGTTGCTACGCAAGGTGGGGTGGAAAGAATGAAAAGGGACTTGGCAAGGTTGGAGGAATGGTCATTTGTATGGCAGCTTAGATTCAACACAAAGCAGTGCAAAGTAATGCACCTGGGAAACAAAAACCCAGGGGAAGAGTACACAATGGGAGGTGAGATACTGACAACAATAAAAATGGAAAGAGACCTGAGGGTAGTCATATCAGATGACCTAAAGTTGGGCCAGCAATATGAGAAGGCGGTAAGGAGGGCTGGGGGGATACTGGGATGCATAGGGAGAGGCATCACCAGTAGAAAACAAGAAGTTGTTGGCCCTCTGTACAGATAGTTGGTAAGACCACATCTGGAGTATTGTGTACAGTTCTGGAGACCCCATCTCCACAAAGACATAGACAGGGTGGAGGCTGTGCAGTGGAGGGCAACCAAAATTGTGCAGGTTCTGCACCAGAAGACATATGAAGAAAGGCTAAAGGAGCTGAAGATGTATAGCATCGAGGAAAGGAGGGAGATGGGGACATGATGGAAACTTTCAAATACCTCAAGGGAATCAACAAAGTCCAAGAGGGCAGCATCTTTCAGAAAAAGAGATGTGCAAGAACAAGGGGGCACAATTTGAAGAAAGAAGGGGGATGGCTCAGAGGTAATGCGAGGAGGTATTTCTTCACAGAGAGGGTTGTAGATGCATGGAACAGCCTTCCTGAGGAGGTCGTAGAGTCAAAAATAGTGGGGGGAATTCAAGAATGCATGGGACAGACATAAGGCAATTCTACCGGAGGGAAGGAGGAAGTAGGCTGTTGGTTAACTAGGATCTGCAGCTTATCCGTTAGGTAGGGAAATGGGCAGACTAGGTGGGCCAAGCAGTCCTTATCTGCTGCCAAATTCTATGTTTCTGTGTTCTAGTGGGACGTGAGAAGGGATTGATGCTGTGCAACCTGCCCAAACAAGTATACAAATACACAAAGTGTATACCAAATAAAGTATATAAATGCCCAAACTGTATACCAAGTGTAAATGGATGCAACATGTTCTGAGAAAAGACACCTTTAAATTCCCCCCCAAGATATTTCCTGAGCAGTGCATTTCACTTACAACAGACATACTTATGATAGCTAGTCAGTTAGGGTCTGGCAGGATAGCCTAGAGGTTAGAGTAATGTGCTGTGAATGAGCTTGGTACATCCAGCAGACAATCCTGGGTTTGATTCCCACAACCTCCACCGGACAGTCCTAGGTTTGATTCCCACAACCTCCACCTGCATATTGTGTAACTCTGAGCAAGTCACTTAACCTCCCCAGTGCTCCCGGGTTGCTCCTGAAAACAGGCATCTGTGCCTAGTGGACCTTACCCTGTGTTTGAGTAATGCCTAACATTTTACAATAGATTCTCATTCATCCTGAACCCCTGCTCACACAAGACTGTTTACATGGCTTGATCTGCACCATTGTGAGTGGAACAGATCAGTTGCACCAGTACAGGTCAGGCTGTGTGAACAGTCTGAGGAGCATCGTAAGTCACTCTATTGTGGCACAACATGATCAGTATTTTTGTAGGAACTTGTACTGGTGCAGGCTTTTTTGTTTGCATGTAAACACGCTGCTCTGCCTGCACCCGTGCAGCTCCATGGCATGCCACGCCATACTGTCATGTCTCCTCTGCCATCGGGCAGCACAGAAATCTTTCCAGTACAGCTTATTTTTTTTTTTTGCCATAGTGCAACACAAAACATGTCCTGCTTCTGTAATGGTCAGGGAGCACCAGTCCTTATAGGACACCACTTGACATGTGTAGTACAGAACGACAACTGGTGTGACTGACTGACCACTTTGAAATGTGTTACTTTGCAACTGCTGTTCCGATTCATAAGGACCATAAGACAGTGTTTTCAGGAAGAATTGAGGTTTGGCAGTATCACTCACACTGCTGCAGTTGCCATTGGTTGAAAGAGGGAGACTGATTGAATATAACCATCTGATACAGATAAACAGGTAAGCAGTAATGTTATACACTGCTGTATGAATTAACCTGACACCAGTGGAAATATGCAGACAATGCAGGAAGCCAGTCTGTGCCACAGGCTGATCCTGCAGTGGTGCAGAGTGTCAGCTGTGTAAATAGCCTTCTCCAGCAATGTGGACAGAGTAGAATAAACCATGATGGAACAGTGTAGGCAAACAGGCCTACAGACACACCTAACAAAGAGGCTCCACCCACCTCCTCTGGACTTAATGGACACTGAATATAACTGACAAATGATGGGTGAACACTACAGATGTGTCCCTTATAACAGTCTTGCATTATACCGACATGGCAATATGGATTTTTCCATTGATTCATGAAGTACAGCAAAAAAACTCTCAGATTTATCTAATTTAGCTCCATGTGTGCACGTCTCCTTTGGCTGTTGTTCTTACGGGTTTCTCTGCTGTGGGTGGAGGCACCATGGGCCCTGAGTGGCTTGCTCCTTTTTGAATGAGTGTTTATCTACCATGGAGTCACCTTATTTTTGAATCCTCTCTCTTGCTAAACTCTCCATTGTCTAGTCTAATACACCACTTCCCCTATCCTTCCAACCTCACCCAAAACAACAAATACTTTTCAAGGTTTTTCAAAATGTGTAGAGAAACACAGCCTGATCCAGCATACGCAGTCTATAGCTTTCTACAGACTGACTAAATGTTGACCTAGCTAAAGGGGAACATAGGTGTGCATAATTTCTGAAGAGCTTTTTTTGTTACAATTTTGCAGTTTTCTTATGTGTCATCAGTGTTACCCCCTTCTACTAAGTTACTGCTCAACTCCATCCTGGCTTCCCTTGTGACTACCTTCCATTGCTCCATGGCTCTCCCTCCCCCATCCAGGCTGGAGGGGAGCCCTTCCGGAGATGTCTCCCTGATGGGAGACTCTTTGGTGGAGGAGGCAGGCTGCAGTGGTGGGGTCAGAGTGTGCCATGCATCATTCTGCACACTGGGGTTTTCCCCTTCTTTCCTTCCCCATGCCACAGGATGCCAGCATCCATGGAGCTTCAAGTACACCAGGCTTTGTATGGCTATGCAGAGCCTGGCCAGTGTCCTCTGTCCCTCTGTTATCCGCACGCACTACCACCCATGGTCACCTAGGTGGCAGTGCTGAGGCAGAGACAGAGATCCCCTTCCCTGAAGGAGGTGTGTGTCCTGTAGAACACTCAGTCATTCATCCCTTGCCATTCCTTCCGTGACCTGGGCTCGTTCCCATAGCTGGGTAACTTATGCCATGAGCAGCAAGGCTGCTGCTGTACTGACAGGCCACATGAAAAGCTCTGTCAATGGCAGTACTGCAATTACCTGGAGGTGTAAGACTTCCAGAGAGATCAATGTTTAAGCCAATCCTATATTAAAGCAAGACAACAGCCATTTCATGAAAAATTAAGACAGAAAAAGATGTCACAGTTGAAGAAACTGTCGCCTCAGAGCCCTCTCCATGTCCATCGAATAACTCATTTATTACTTTATTATTTTAAAAACTCCTTAATGTTTTCATCTAGTTTCTTGAGATTTGCATTAGTAAGAGAGATTAATTTATGTATATATGTATAATGTAATGGTTTTCTACGGTTCCCAGTCGGTTCCTGGAACCAAAGTCTTTCTTTTTGTTTCCTGCCCTAATGCGGTAACCTTTGTTTTTGATAAGAACTTTTAAAATTACTGTTGATGTTCTCTATTTATTTATTTTTATTTATTTATTTCAGTTTCAGAATTACAATCTTTGAGCCAAACTGACTCTTTTACAAAGGCTCCAAGTCAGTAGAAGAACAGACAAAACAGTACAATTTTATATCATATGACGAGAACATACAATAGCCAAATGACAAGACTATTTTACAAGCAAGATAAATGTAGAATATAACCTCAAATACAAATTATTACAGAAATATCTCTAGTCTGTAGGTCTAGTTACTAAGTGCAGGTTGCTTGTTTAACTAAGCAGTTTGTGATATTTTTAAAACTAAGGAACTGGCAATAATTTTTTGGTTTTCTTAGTTGATTGTTATGACTGAAAAGCTTAAGAAAAGGACAGAGCTTACAGGATTTAAAAACTGTGAATCCTGCCAAAAGATCTTGGTGAAGTCAGACTGTCTCAAACTTTGTTTTGACTGTTTGGGTTCTGACCATGATTATTTAAACTGTGAGTTATGTTAATTATGTTGCCTTAAATCCCAAAAGAAAGGGCAGAACTGAGAGAGTCTCAGTCTGCCATTGAGTCACCTAACAGCTCACCTAAAAGAACAAGCATTTGTCAATGCTGAATGTTTGCTTGCTGGCATTGGCATTGGTAGCGTAGGAGTTAGAGAGATGCATAATAGGAATGGCAGTGAAGTATTGAACTAACGCCAACCCCCACCCTGCAGAGAGTGAGAGGTGTTGGGGTGTGCCTTTGGGTCATTGGCCATAATGCTTATGCCATTCCACCTTACCCCACCCTGCAGACACCGTCAGGTGCCATGGTGTGCTTTGGGGTCTTTGGCCCTTATGCTCACCTCATTCCATGAGAAAATAAGCTGAGATGGGTGCAGTATAGGAGAATGGGATGAACATGAGGGCTGAAGACCCCAAGGCACACCTTGATGCCTGTCAGTGGCTGCAGGGTGGGGATGGAATGCTGTGAGCATTATGGCCGACGAACCCAAGTCACACCCCCAATGCCTGTCAGTCCCCAGAGGGAGGGCAACACAGTTAGAAACCCTAATTCCCCAGGCGTTTGTTGGTATTTTTGCTCCAAATTTTCAACATGAGTTTTTCGGGACCCCGCCTCATGAACATTGGCACTATCTTTTCATTACTCAGTGCTGAAATGTGAGTTTGCACAGCGACTGTGCCATTCGGTGCCACAGGTGCGGAAACACATTTTGGACAGGATGTGAAAAATGACAGCTGTACTGTTCATGAGGAGGTGTGAAAAAATGGCAATGTTAAAAATCCGAAGTGAAAATATGAAAACTTGTAAAATTTAAGAGCATGCATAGAAACTGCACAACGCACACCCATAACGCAATCATTTTTTGGAATTCTACCACCAAGGTTTCAACATGGGCATTTTGGGACCTCCCTTCATGAACAGTGACATTATGATTTGTTAATCTGTCCTGAAAGTTGATTTCCCACAGTGACCACACCATTCTGCACCATAGGTGCAAAAACATGTTTGGGGCAGGATGTGAAAAATGACAGCTGTACTGTTCATAAGGAGGTGTGAAAAGTTGGCAATGTTGAAAATCTGGAGTGAAAATATTAAAAACTGGCAAAGTTATGAATGTACGTAGAAACTGCGCAACGCACACTCGTAATGCAGTCATTGGAATTTTTTCACCAAATTTGCAACATAGGCTTTTTGGGACCTCCCCTCATAAACAGTGGCACTGTCATTTTGTTAATCGGTCTCAAAAGGTGATTCCACGCAGCGACTGCGAAATCACCTTTTGGTACCAAGAAATGAAATGACAGTGCCAGTGTTCATGAGGTGGGATCCCACAAATCCCAAGTTGAAAATTTGGGACCAAAATTCCTAAACATGGCTGAGATATCAACCTAAGTTGAAACCCCCATTGACTCCTTTATCGACTTACCGTGAAATCTTCAGTTGCGGTCAGCTTTGAAGTCTAACTTCCTGGTTCAGAGAGATCACTGCTCCTGACCTCTAAAGGTAATCATGGGGTGAGGGGTGCGGGGAGGTGGGTGCACAAAGGGAGGGTGAGGTTGGGGGAGGGGGACCGGGGAGACAATGATGGACTGTTTTCTTGTTACAGGAAAAAAAACAGCAAAGGACTTTTTTTCATTCACAGGGAAACTCAAATTATTATTAATGTGGGCACACTGGGGTGGGCTCCCAGTGTGCCACAATAGTGGGGGTGCATGCCAACATGAGGATTGGGCACCCTGATGATGGCAAATAGTTTAGAGGGATTTGGGGCGAAGGGGGCACTTCCGACACTGGGAGTGGGCATCCGGGTGTCAGAAATCAAATAAAACTTTTTTTGGCACACTGGGGTGGGCTCCCAGTGTGCCACAATAGTGAGGGAGGGGCATGCCAACATGGGGATTGGGCACCCCAATGTCGGCAAATACTTTAGAGGGTTGGGGGGCGAGGGGGTATATCCAACACTGGGAATGGGCATCCCGGTGTCAGAAATCAAATAAAATGTTTTTCGGCACACTGGGGTGGGCTTCCAGTGTGCCACAATAGTGGGGGGGGGATGCCGACATGGGGATTGGGCACCCCAATGTCGGCAAATACTTTAGGGGGGTTTGGGTGGAGGGGGCTCATCTGACACTGGGAGTGGGCACCCCGGTGTCAGAAATCAAATAAAAAGGTTTTTTGCACACTGGGGTGGGCTTCCAGTGTGTCACAATAGTGGGGGGGGAATGCCGACATGGGGATTGGGCACCCCAATGTCGGCAAATATTTTAGAGGGGTTTGGGGGAAGGGCACATCTGACACCGGGAGTGGGTATCCCGGTGTTGGAAATAAAATATAACAATTATTTGGCACACTGGGGTGGGCTCCCAGTGTGCCACATTAATGGGAGGATGCATGCCAACACAGGGATTGGGCACCCTGATGTCTGCTTTGCGGAAGTGTGTGGCAGGCTGCAGGAATTGCCATTGTGGAAAGCCGTGCCATGGCTACTTTATTTTTGAAATGTTTCACCAGGAAAGGCACACTGAGCAAACATGTTGCTCGTAACTCCAGCCACACGCATTACAGTGCATGGCCTACTGTGCACTGTAATGCGTGTGGTGAGTCTTGTCATCTGACGCCGCAATGACAAAACTGTACCTGATTGCAGCAGCATATTTCTTTTAACTCTTTGGCTCTCTTTGAAGCTGCTGTCATCGGCAGCATGCTCACTGATTGGTAGCTGAGGGACGCACCCAATAAAGCGTCTGCTGCATTGGCCACAACACTGACACACCTCTGAAATGTGCTGCTGCCACAAAATGTTTGCTGCACATGCATTGCACGCAAGCAAACATAAAAATGGAGGGAAGTACCACAGATGGCGGCAAGTACGCTTCCTCAAGTACCTCTAGCCACAAAATTAACAAAAGGTGACAGAAAAACAGTAGTCTGTGATCAAAGATAGCAAGCTGCAATAGCAAGATTATTCTGTATGTGGATGATGCGGTCATCCTTAGTAGTAGTGCTCAGCTTCAGCACCTACAGGATGATTTGCAGTACTCATTTCACAACTTGAGGGGACTGGTTCAGCTCTCAGAAATTGCTTCTCAATTACAAGAAGACGAAGACGATGCTGATAACCAGTCACCAGCACAAGAGATCTCTTCTGTCCCTTACTATTATTAACAATAAGGCTGCTCCACTCGATCAGGTCAACTCTTTTAAGTACCTGGGCATGATCATTGATGATACCCTCTCTTTACGAGCAGCACATCGATCAGGTCGTAAAAACAGTGAACACCAAACTTGGAGTTCTCTACAGGCACAGGCAGTGCCTAACTCCTGAGGCCCTCAGGTTGGCAGTCTTCCATCTTGTCTGTTATTGATTATGGACTTGTGGTCTATGGGTCAGCATCTGACACTGTGCTGAAATGAGTAAGCACTGCCCTCAACAAGGCCTGCAGGCTGGCTCTAGGGGCTGATAATCTCCTACACACCTGCTCCCTCTATGAGTGCACTAACTGGCTCAGTCTTGCCAGCAGAATCAAATACCAAACATGCCTGCTTGGCATGGAATCTCCCCTAGGTAAAACTCCATTGGCCTTCAAAGAACTGCTCCGGCAAGGTAGATCTAGGTACCGCACAAGAGGGCAGACTCACTGCCCACTTGCCATCCCCTTCAGAAAAATGGCGCTTGGCCAACAGTCCTTCACCTACAGGGCTCCTTCTTGGCTAAATGAGATCCCAGCATACCTTTTACTCATTAACAGCCTCCCCATCTTCAAGGTGGAACTAAGACGTCACCTGGCCAAGGCTGAGGTCTGTAGCTACAGGTAACCTGTAGCACTATCACCTGGTAGCTTGGACTCAGCCAGCTTCTGGGCTGCATTCTCTAATTTGTTACCCTGCTGCCCAGTAACCCTGAGTTTAAACTCTTACTTCCTCCTACTACTTGCCAGCCCTCAAAATTGAGCCTTCCATAGCCAAAGTCTGCCCATGCGCCTACTATCTACTGTCCTTAACTCAGCACTCTGTTTTAAGTCCCTCTCCTGTCACTGCCCCTGCACAAATATGATTGTCTCAAAGCACCTGTTTTCCCCCAGCTTATCCTGTGTATGGTCCTCCCTCCCTCACATTGCTCTCTAGTATGTTCCTACTAGGTCAGTCCTGCACACAACATTACCCCCGCTTGACTAGAATTAACGACAAAGCCTCCTGTTGACTGCCTTAACATAACAGGGTGTGAAAGCCTGTGTTGAATCTCTCCCCGACTTTATATGAAATAACTACAATGCCTCCCCTGGCTGTTTCACCTCCTGCTAAATTTGTTTCTTAAACCCACAGCACTCACCATGTACCTTGGGCTGTACTAACTGCAATATGCTGTACCACTATATGAGATTGCCAACAATTGTAAATAGTCAGACTAATTGCTGTTATTTCTTGTATTTTTTGTCTCTGTACTTGTGCACCCATACTCTGTAACTACCTTTCTGTGTTGTCCTCCTTTCAAGAAGTGGAACCTTTGAAAAAGAGCATTTTGCTCAAAGGTTATGTCCAATTGATGAAATAAATAAATAAATAAAAAGAGACAGATAAAGCTGCTACACCATCATCCAACACAGGTAAACAGCACAGAGTGTCTGATAGGGGAAACCTAATGCTAAAGAAAAACAACAGATGCTCTGGTACCATCAACACCAGTGTAACTCCCCTCCATGCCCCATCTAGGGGCATAAACTTCTTTCACAGATGGTCTGAGACATATAAAGGAGGGTACCCTGTAGTACTAACATTGAGACCAACGCACATTCAAATAAGGCAGGGAAAGCTGTAGCCTACCTTTCTGGCATCTTCAAATATTTGTGCACACTCACCTTTACCCTCAGCAACTGGACTTTGCCCCGAAGGCCACCCACTTGACCAGGGACTCCACGCTATACCTCTGCTGTATTCATAACTCCCCTGAGCCCCTCGGACCCACCCCAGGTGGGATGGAACAGTATCTGGAATGCAACTCATGAGAAATTAATTGAACTGAACATTAAGGGGAAAAGAAGAGTTTCATTTCATTTGCTTCCCCCTCTCAGTTTAAATAAGGCACATCACTGCTATTTTCTCCCTAAACAGACTTCTTTATTCTGCTCCTGCACTGCAAATGATTTCCAGCAATACAGGGGTCACATGCTTCAATTTTAAATAGAATCAGCAGCTCCATGGGGCTAATTCAACTTTTTACACATGCTGGCTGGACAGTTTAAGGCAGCAGAACGATGATTTTAAAAGCAGTACAAGCAAGGATTTTTTTTTCCTCTCTTGCTCTCTCGGATGCTTTACCCAAGACCTACATGAACTCTGATCTCTGTAATCTCCTGGCTTCTCTGGATATGGTAAGCCAAACCTTTTGCTTTTTTTCTTACTCCTGGGTTACCCCTCACTGGCACTGGTCATCTTCCCACACTCTGGTGCTGGAATGCGGGCTGCTTCCCCCACCTGGGCCCCTGGGCGCTGCCTAAGCCACTGGAGCTTTCAGAAATGTTCCTGATGACATAGGCCCCGTAACCCACAACTTGGCACTGTACCAGTGCTATTTCAGCACCTACCACCTTCACTCAGCTCACCCTCTCCTCTCATTGACCCCACTGGTGCAGTGGCCCCAAAACCTGGCCCTGCTCCAGTACTCTGCCTCATACTACTGGCTGTTCTGCCTTCTACTGGTGGCCCAAACTGCTCTGGATTATGTTGTTCATGCTTCCTCGGGGTCCCCGCCAAGCCCATATCCCCATTTTCACCTCCTGGGCTTGCATGAAGCTCCAACATGTGGGCCACCCTCCAAGGTCTACTGTTACGGCCTATGACCTGCCCAGCCCTCATTGAACCGGCGCCCCAGGACCTGCCCTCCATAGTAGGCCCTATATCTTGGGTGAAGGGCCCCCCCAGCTTTCTCTACACCCAGGCCACCCTGCCACACCAGGTATGAGGGGAGCCACTGCAACCTGCTTCCCTCCTGTGGGGGCTCTGCCATGGCCCCCACAACCCTGGCAACCTGGGAAAACACCTTACAGGGGTCTCTAAGGGCTTCTACCTAGCGGGTCTACAAAACCACCTACTTTCCTTTCCCCCAAGCGACACAGGACCTGGTTACCATTTCCCCCACAGAGCTCCATTCCCCCACTCCTCGTCGACCATGACGCTGAACAAGGCCGTCCTGAACTGTACTTTGGGGGGCTCCTGGACTGCCAAGCTCCCTTATCTGCCCGCCTGATCTGCTCCTCAATCTGCACTTCCAGCCTCCCCCTTCAGCCTCAGGCCTGATGCCTTGGCTGGAAAGGCCCTGAAACTTCCTGTCTGCTCCCTTATATACTCCCTAAAACCTACTCTCTGCTGCTACCTTGAGGCATCCAGCAGCCAATATACCCCAGAGCACCAACACATTTCCTAGCTCGGGGGGGGGGATAGGAGAGGGAAAGAGATGCCTAATTGTGAATATAAACCCCTCTTTAAATGGGGGCTTACACTCTTCCCCCAACCAAGAAATCATTCCCTCCGGGGAATGATGGCAAAGGCACAGTGATGGTCGCCCATCAGACTAGGTGTGCGCACTCCCCAGCCTTCTGGCAAGAGACACACCATGCCTGGCCACAGGCACCACTCAACCTACCTTCCTAGCCCAAATAAATGTCCAAAAAGTCCCTAAAACCTACCTGCGCCAGGAGATACTCTAAATGGTCAGCAACAACCTTCATTATGTATTTAACAACAATTGCAATAATTTCTCATAATGATTAAACATTTCAACTTTAAGCAGCCACTAACAACAATAATGAGGTCGATACAGATTAGCTATCCCCAAATGCCTCCCAACAAATTTTAAAACAAGTTTCACTGTGTACATTCCCCAAACCATTCACTCACACACTCATCCTCTCACCAGTCTCCCAAACATGTTTTATCACGATTATAACATCATAAGTTTGAATTGAAGAGCTTTGATTTTTAAGAAAATAATTATATACAGTCACCATAATTCATCTCCATAGAGCAACTGTCCTGGTGCAGTCCATAAGTTCCAAAACACAAGGCCTAGGTTGCAGGCCCCCTACCTGGAGGGAAATAATATTCTGGGTCTGGCTTAATGGTCACATCCCCAAAAGAATCCTGGCCCAGAATATAATATTTGGTCTGAGTCCCAGCCAAGTCCTGGACCAAAGCAAAATTCTTGAACAACGTTAGCCCAGACCAGGTCCCTGTGTGACACATCAACCATACCTGCTGAAACAACTATTGAGATGGGGCACCTCCTCCACCTGGATGATTCTTTAAGCATTCCATCTGCTCCTTAAAGATCCAGTCCTCCCTCATCTCCTCGATGATGTCCCAAATCCTTTCCTGCACATAAAGATAGTTCAAGTAGGGATAGTCTACCCGCAGCCACCTGTGGACCCACCTCTCGGCCTGACTCCATTCTAGCAGGTCCCTCACCCTGTTCCTCCTGGCTTGTCCCATTGGTAGCCATATCCCCCGTTGATATTTCAAGTTCAACAGGTCACTTGGATTTAACCCATCCATCCGGGTCCAGAGGGTCTTAGCCCGGACCAGGAGCTGTGGGGGTGTTGTCTGCAAAGGTGATGACAGGGCGATGGTAAGGCCTAGGAATTACCCTTACCACCATATTATCCTGAAACTGAAACTTGCTGCCCACATATCTCTCTTCATCCAGCTCCTCCAAATCTTTTTGACCACCAACACTCCCTCTGGCTGATGCTGATGCTGGTGCAGGACCAGGCTCAGAGCCACTCCCAGTAGGCTGTTTTTTATTTTTGGCTCCCGAGGCAAGCTCTGACTTGGTTGACAGGGCCCTGCTCCAGTACTCTGCCCCTTACTACTGGCTGCCCCGCCATCTCACTGGTGGCCCAAACTGCTCGGAGTCTGCTGTTCATACTTCCTCAGGGTCCTCACCAGGCCCACATCCCCAATTTCACCTCCTAGGCTTGCATTAAGCTCCAGCATGTGGGCCACCCTCCAAGGTCTACAGTTACAGCCTGTGACCCGCCCGGCCCTCATTGAACCGCGCCTCAGGATCTACCCCTCCATAGCAGGCCCCATATCTTGGGTGAAGGGTCCCCAGGCTCCGTCTACACCCAGGCCACCCTGCCACACTAGGTGTGAGGGGAGCCACTGCCACCAGCTTCCCTCCTGTGGGGGCCCTGCCAATGCCCCACAGCCCTGGCGACCTGGGAAAACACCTTACAGGGGTCTCTAAGGGTTTCTACCTACCTGGCCTACAAAACCACCTACTTTCCCTGCCACCAAATGACACAGGACCTGGCTACCATTTCCCCCATGGAGCTCCATTCCCCCACTCCTCATTGACCATGACACTGAGCAAGGCAGTCCTGAACTACACTTCAGAGGGGTCCCCCACTGGTTCTCAACCGCCAAGCTCCCTTACCTGCCTGCCTAATCTGCTGCTCAATCTGCACTTCCAGTCTGCCCTTTCCATCCCCGGGCCTGATGCCCCGGCTGGAAAGGCCCCAAAACCTCCTGTCTGCTCCCTTATATACTCTCTAAAGCCTATTCTCTGCTGCCACCTTGAGGTGTCCAGCAGCCAATATCCCCCAGAGCACTAACATATTCCCTAGCTCAGGGGGGTAGGAGTGGGAAAGGGATACCTAATTGGGAATATAAGCCCCCTCTTTAAGGGGGGGCTTACACCAGCTAAGAAAAATAGAAGAAAAAGCACCTGACTGCATCCCCCAATAGGAGTCAGGAGTCAGCAGTGGAAGGAACAGAGAACTATGGCCTCAGCTGAGAACATTACTAAAATGTGGCAGTTGTTTCAGACTTTTCAAGCCATTGGAAACCTTGTCACTAACCCCAAGCATTTTTAGAACATGTGCTGGAGGAGGGGGAGGAAGAGGATGAAGGTGAACTGATACAACTGGAGATATCCCCTGAAAATAACTTTGGCTCTGCACCAGAGTCAACAAGAATTTTTCCCTCATATTCCTCTTTTGTAAGGCATATGGTTGAAACTCTTGATATTCCCTCTTCTGAGGCAGAGGAGGATATAGAAGAGGCAGAACTCATGAATATGCTGGCTCTGATATCATAAAAAAGGCTCACAGTGCCCATCCACAAATCCCTCAGAAAAGCCACTAGCAGAATTCTGGAACACCTCAATTCAGCACCTGGCATTGACAAAAAAGTAGAAAAGAAATCTCAGGTAGAAAGGCAGGGGGGTGAAATGTTTATACTCACACCCTGACTAAAAGGGGATCATGCAGGCAGCTGCATGTGAAAAATCAAAGGTGTCACTAGCATCCAAGGCACCAGAAAAAGATTTCCATTAAACTGAAATGTATGGCAAGGAAAGGGTACACCTCAGCTACCCTGCAGTTAAGGCAGGTTTTTACATGGCATACACTACACAGTACCTCAGGCTCTAAGTGAGAAAGTGGGCAGTGATATTGGAAGTGACTTGGCAGAAACTGCTAAAGATGCATTAGAAGCCATTAAATACTAGTTTCTTATGGCTGTTGATTGAAATGATGCAGCCTGAAGGGCATTAGCACATGCAGTAGCTCTGAGGAGGTGTGCTTGGCTCAGAGCAACCATCCTTTCAGAGTGGCTATTGATTCCCATTTGAGGGAGCATCCTTCTTTGGGGATAAGACAGACGTCTACATGAAAAATATTGTTGAGCAAAAAACTTCCTCCGAAGTCTAACCCAACAGGAGAACACTTCTATTTCCTTCAGGCCGTATGGAAGGGGAGGTAGGTGCAGAGCCTACTATCAAAGACCCTATTCCTACTATGACTATCCCCCTATGAGGAGTACCCCACAATGCAGAAAGGGAATGGGGAAATTGTTTAACCAGGAAAGGCACACTAAGCAATAGCTTGTTTCCAGGTGTAACCTGGGAGCACAAGGAAGTTAAGTGACTTACTCAGGGTCATACAGTATGCAAGTGGGGCTGATGATTGAAACCCAGGTCTCCAGCTTTGCAGCTCAGTGCCCTTAACCACTATGCTATACTGCCTCTAAAAAGAGAGCAGGAAGAGGCGTTTTGCAGAAACAGGCAGCAGCAGCTCCTAAGCCACTAGAAAAACAGAATCCTTGATTCTGTGCAAGCCGCCATAGACCCACTACTAGTGGGAGGCCACCTGATTCATTACTTTCAGGAATGGAAAGCTATCACCACAGACAGGTGGGCGCTGTAATGAATGAGTCAGGGATTAGCTATTCATTTCACAGGTTTCCTTAAACTAATGAGACCAAAAACTTTTTGTCTACTCCAGCCTCAGGAAAAAATCCTGCTAGATCTGGAGGTAAAGAAGCTATTAACTCATTCCTTCCTGATGACGCCATATGGCGTCATAAAAAAACATACCTCTTTTTCCTGATGACGTCATATGGCGTCCTAAATCATGTGCTGTAGTGCCTGATGATGCTGATTGGCGTCCATATCTTTCTCTTGGTGCAGCTCAAGCATTTGTTTACATTTGATGAATTGAGTTGTACCAGCTATTAGGGGACATCATACCCTTACTGATTTTACCTAATATAATATGCGTTCCCATTGGCTATTTTTGAGAAAACAAGCCTTAATACATAAAAAAATAAATTTACTATTTTTTGCATGTGCTGTGAAAAATGTATTATGTTCATTCTGCCATTAGCTTGTATTGTAACAACAAATCATCTTATTTTAGTGTAATATGTTAAGCTGATCAGGTTTACACTATAATTTCATAACTTATTTTTTTTTTTATTCGAGTAATCCGATTGGCTATCACCACTTTGGTGTATTTTTTTGTCTTTTGGGGTATTTTTCTACAATAACATGTTGTAACTGATGATATGATTGTTATAACTATTAGTCCATTTATACCACTAAGTGAGCTGAATATTTCTGTATTTAAAAATCGAGCTCTGTGATTGGTCAGATTTTCTGACATCACCAATTCTGAATTTAATTGTATAAAGGGATTGTCTTAGATGCAGGCACCATCCCCCTGATGAAGCCTTAGTTGTCAAAGCACCAGGGAACCTGCATGCAGATCTTTTGTTGTGCCTTCCACTATTCTATCAATGTGTGAGCCTGAAATGTTAGGCTAAATCCTTATTTAGCATTCAAGCAAGGACACATATTTTTTTACAACCGTCACTGGAGGGAAAGTGGCGCTCTGGGCTCTGGAGTGTACAGTGATTTTTTTTTTTGATGTTTCATTTAGGGGTCACAGCCCTCACCTGCACCTGCCCTAGCTCTGTAGTGCATCACCATCTGGTCATATTAATCCTCGCTGTTGCCATGTTTCCTCTATGCTTATTGCACACATCACTATTTCCACTAACCAGTCAGAGTGCACACTGGGGCAGGAAGAGCACGGTGACTGAAAACTTAGTTTCAAGATGGAGGTGTTGCCCTTACCTAAAATACTAGCTTCATTTTGGTACCAAAATCTAGATTTTAATCTGTATTTATTTGTTTTATTTTCATTTATAAGTTTTCATAGTTGTTACTTTGTTCATTTGGGATAATTTCTGGTCATCCTGTGTGATCACATCTTATGGATCCGGCTGGCATTCCTGATGGAGAGAGTGTTTCTTATGCATGTACTAGATGAGGTCACATGAATTCAAGCGCCTTTTATTACTTTATAAGAGTTTATGTTCGGATTATGGCTATGTTAAAATCTATGTGGCATATTGCTCCCTGCGTTATGGATGATAAGTGTGTTAGGGTCAGTAGCATATTTGTCTCATGCTCTGTACTTGAGTTTTGTCCCTAATACGCAGTTGCTGATTCTTTAAAATGAAAAAATAATGGTGTTGCCTTCAACTTATCTGGCATCAGTCCAGCCGCAGTCTCTGATGCATTGTACAGGGCAAATCAGTTTTGAATCCCTCCACAGTCACTGGTGTTGTCCATCGACTCGTATGACATCAGTCCAGACTCAACCTCTGATGCACTGTAAAGTGTTCTTCAGGTTAAAATACCTCCACAACCACTTGTAAGTTATAGCTCCTTATCATGCATCAGTCGAGCCCCAAACTGTAGTGAACAGTGAAGCATTTCAGGTTCAGATCCCTCCTCAACTGATGGTGTTGTCCATTGACTTACCATGCATCAGTCCAGACCAATCCCATAATGCACTGTGAAGTGCATTTCATATTCAAACCCTCCACATCCACTGGTGTAGTCCATCAAGTCATGTGACACCAGTTCAGCCCCAATCTGTGATGTACTATAAAGTATTTCAGATTCAAATCCCTCCACAGCCACTTGTAAGATCTGTCTCCTTATCATGTGTCAGTCGAGCCCCAAACTGTAGTGAACAGTGAAGTGCATTTCAGGTTCAGATCCTTCCACAGCTGATGGTGTTGTCATCGACTTACCATATATCAGTCCAGATCAATCCCATAATGCACTGTGAAATGCATTTGATGTTCAAAACCCTCCACATCCACTGGTGTAGCCCATCAATTCATATGACATAAGTTCAGCCCCAATCTCTGATGCACTGTAAAGTATTCTTCAGGCTCAAATCCTCCACAGCCACTTGTAAATCTATCTCCTTATCATGCATTCATCGAGCCCCAAACTGTAGTGAACAGTGAAGTGTAATTCAGGTTCAGATCCTCCAGAGCCAATGGTGTTGTCCATTGACTGATCTGGTGTCAGTCCAACCCCAACCTCTACTGCACTGTAAAGTGCTGTCCAGGTTCAAATCCACCAGAGTCACTGATTTAGTCCATCTGTTCATCAGTCTTCAGTCCAACCTTTATCTCTGACACTCTGTGATGTGCATTACTGATATGGATCCCTCCTCAGTCACCATGGTGTAGTCCATTGTGCACATCAAGATTCATTCCAACACTACCTTCAGATGCACTGTAATTTTCTATTCAAGTTTGAATCACTCCACAACCACTTTAGTCCCTTGTGCTCATAATGCTTCAGACCAGCCCTTACCTCTGATGCACTGTGATGTGATCAGTGCCAGTGTATGACTTATACAGTCCATTCAAATGAAACATAGCACACAGTACACATGTGCACCAATGAGTATTATTCCATGGTGCAGGCATACCCACACTCCTTCCCACCAACACAGTGTGCCATACTGAATGTTGCAACATATCACACGTGTATGCAGGCAAACCATGTGACACAGCACATAGTACACAACCTTTACAGATGCCCATGTCATCACCCTGTATATGTACCCACAATGTTTCTGCATGGCATATGAACACCTTTACCAGGTGCAGGCAGCCCCACCTGCTTCCCCACAGTTGTGTATACCCCAAGGGCAGGTGCCAATTCATGATGCAAAATGACTGCAGTGCTTATGAGCATCATTCCTTGGTACAGCCACTCACCCCTTCCCCATGATACAGTATACCCCAAATTACCAGTGCCTTTTCAGCAATTTCATCATCCTATCGTATACCCATAATGTATCTACAGTGTATATTAGCACCATTATTACAGGCGACAGCCCTCTCATTTCCCAGAACATATGAAGTGCATCTGAGCCTGTATTATGAATGCAGGACCCCCCCAACACAGTGCTACATCATACAGTCATTCCTCACCTTAAACCATCCCATAATACAACCCCAAAAATAAACTATACCAGAAATTAAATACAGATTTATGTAGCATGATGTTTACTGAAAGACAGCGAACCTTTACATGAACAGCATCATGCTTCATTTACAGTATGATAAAGCAAACAGCACAAATAAAATACAGTTTCCTATTCTTATTATGGATTTTATTACAAAAATAAAATAAAATAGTTTATTTCAATTAAATTATACATTTTAACTACAGCAAATATGCAATTAATCATAGAGACCTCCAGCACTGTAAAATGTCTCCATTTCCTGTGTCAGCTCCTGACCTACACTGGAAGTGTTCTTCCTATTTACATCACTTGACCTCACAAAGCACTTCCTTCCTGCATCACTTCTGATATGTCCTTCTAAGGTACTGTGTAAATATATTCTTACTGAACTGGGGAAAACAAAAAATTGATAATCAGATTCATAAACTAAAATCAGTGGTAAGAAGAATTAAACACTGCAAAAATTCCAACCAGTGGAGTGGAACAAAAAACTCAAACTGTAATAACAAGTAATTCAGATATTGATTTCTGACTAAAAGAAATTGTAAAAACTTGCAAAATTTATATTTAGACAGTTACAGATGTTTATTGTATATTTTAACCATTTTAATCAACAATTTTACAGAAATGTAATATTTTGCATGACTAACTAAACAGAGCATAATTATATTTAGATAAAATCTTCAGAATTTATTAAAATATGAAACAACCTTACACAACAATAAATCCAGTTAAATAGACATTACCAAACCTCGCTCATTTTCAAAAACGTTTTGTCCTGAAAAACTTTTCTTTTTACAGTTTTAAAATTGGATGTATGGTTTTTAAGATATGCAGATTTAAGCACAGTGTGTTTGTATGAATGCTGCAGATCTAAAATCCCTTCAGGCACACAGGTGTTCTAGCAGCAGGCAGAGGGTATCTGAACATTCTAAGTGATAATAGGATAGAATGAGTTAAAGATCAAGGCCATAGAAAAGGTCCCTCCCTCACAGTGGGGAAGCATGCTCTTCTCAGCATATTTTCTCATCGGGAAGAAAAGTGAGGATTGGTGGCCCATTTTGGACTTAAGGTACTTGAACAGACACATAAAAATGGAAAAGTTCAACGTGGTAGCACTAGGAGCAGTGATGCCTTCTCTGCAAAAAGGAAAGAGGATGGTTCACTGGATCTGAAAAATGCATATTTTCACATTCCTGTAAGATTCTTACAGAAAGTACCCTAAGGGAAGACTCGGATTTTGAATCCAAGCACTGGGGAAGGACTGTTTGAGATTGGGAGCTCATGTAGCAAGCCCATAGAAATTAGCAGCTTATAAGCACCTGAATTGCGCTATGCACTTTTGAAGCTGCTCTACTTTTTTTTACTTCAGTAAGCGCGACCTGCGCCAATAAAATAATCGCAGTTTAAGCAGATTTCAACTGTTGTGCCTGCTTGTTCATTCACGAGTGCATGCATGCTGAACCTGTAGTAAGAAACACCCTGGAAAATCTGGGGTTTCTTCTTAACCTAGAAAAGTCCCAACTGGAAACCAGCCAAGTGCTGGTGTTCATGGGAGCAAAGTTAGATACTACTTGGGGGGGGGAGCATTCTTGCCATACTCAAAAACATTTTTATTGATCATTGCAGACAATATATGAAGCATTATTCATGTTACAAGCAGTAATACATTCAAAAAACATCTTCTTTCAGTGGAAAGTCTGCTGTCCTGTGTGAGGTGTTTTAAGCCAGGGAAGCCAAGGACAGCAAGGCACCTCTTGCAATTGCTAGGCCATATGTTAGCAACAACAGCTGTGATGCCATTGTCCCACCTACAGATGAAAAACATTTAGTACCTTTTAAAAAAGAACTGGCTTCAAAAATCAAATTCACTAAGCTAGACAGTACCAGTCAAAACCAAGCTGGCCAGGGCTCTGGAGTGATGGAAAGAGGTGAACATTCTCGGAGAAAGAATTCCTTTCCAGCAACTCTCTAGAATGCTGACAAGTTCCAAATACCTCCCCGCTAGGATTGGGGGTGGCATCTGGAGGAACAGACAGTAAGTGGCATCTGGTCTTCACAAGAGCAACAGGAACACATAGCCTTCTGGAGCTCAGGGCAGTGATCCTGTCACTACAGTACTTCTCAGACCTGGTTCAAAGCCAGGCAGTTCTGGCAAGAGCAGACAATACAAACAATCAGCAAATATCCTGAATGAGTATTTCGCAAATCTACCAAATTTGAAAATTGCAAAACCAGTTTTCAGTGACACAGACTTAAGAAATGAGAATTTAGGAATACCAATGTTTGGATTTAAATGCATTACCTGTAAACAGGTTAAGGATGAATTAAAAAAACTGAAAAAGAGAAAAGCCCCTGGAATGGACCAGATAGAAAACTTTTTTGTTAAATATTCTGTCCAGGTGATTGCTCCAGTGTTAACAATATTGTTTAACTGGAGCTTGATGGAAAGTACTTTCCCACATAGTTAGAGAGAAGCAAAAGTTATTCCAGTCTATAAAGGAGGGGGGCCTTCTGACCCCTTGAACTATCGACCAATTGCTTTGTTGTCCACAGTGTCAAAGGTCTTTGAAAGACTGGTTCAAGACCAGATTACTGACTTTTTGGGGAAGTATTCTGTTCTATCGGTGTTCCAGTCTGGGTTCCGTAAAGAATATTCCACGGACATCGCGTTTACTGACATGGTGGATATTATAGCCTCTAAATTAGAGGATGACTTGTCGGTGGGAGTGGTGTTCATGGATTTATCGAAGGCCTTTGACACCGTGGACTACAGGCTATTGAGAAAACGTCTGGCTGATATAGATTTGGATAGGGAACCATGTAACTGGTTTGCTTCCTATTTACAAATTAGGATTCAACAGGTATCTGTAGCTGGATAGTTATCTGAAAAAATCCTGGTTCAAAGAGGGGTTCCTCAGGGCTCCATATTAGGGCCCGCATTATTCTTACTGTATATAAATCACTTGGTTGATTCAGTGGGGTATTCATCCATGTGATTGTACACAGATGATACCCTACTGATTACGAGTGGTAAGACCCCTGAAATAATGGAAGCTAAACTGCAAGCTGATTTTGTAGGGATGTGTTCATGGCTATCTGACTCTGGCTTGATATTAAAAGGTAAAAAAAAAAAACTAATGATATTTAACAAGGGTGGGAAAAAGGCATGAAATAGCAATTATGTAGTTAAAATAAAAACAACAAAAAATGTAGTCTTAGAACAGGTGACAGAATAGAAATATCTTGGAGTATGGATAGATGAAAGATTACAATTTGATTAGCATATAACTGACACAATACTCAAAATTAATAAAAGACTGGGGGCATTTAGTTAGTCTAGGTTTTGTATGAATAAATATATAAGGAACACAATAATAATCAAATTCCTCCTTCCAGTTCTTGAATATGGCAGTCACGTGTATGGATTTGCCACCAACAGTATGCTAATTAAATTGATAAAATCTATAATCGCGTGGCAAGATTTATTTTACTGAAGGATCAAAATACCCATCATTGTGACCTCCATGAGGAACTAGAATGATTGTCTCTGGATAACAAAAGAAAGATACTTTGGGCTACTCAGATTTATAAAGTAGTAAATTTAAATAAGCCTTCTTATTTGGACTCAAAACTGGAAAACAAACTCACATCATTTAAATCTAAGATCTACGAACTTAAGAAACGTTGTATTTCCGAGATTTAAAAATAAATTCAGTAACCTGTGATTTCGCACAATTGTAAATTTAAATTGGAACTCTATAGGTTCTGTTGCAAATAAAGTTACAGGAGACATAAAAATCTTTGTAACTGACCTAAAAGCAGAATTAAGTGTGCGATGTAAATGCTATGGTTAGCTAATCCTGTTGACACCTAAGATATGATTGATTGATGAAAATGTTAAGTTGTTGGGCATCTGTAAATGTGGTCAACCCTCTTTTAGTGTATAATGAGTTTGTCATACAGAATTGTTTGCATGCATATTTATTATATTTTGTATATTCAACAAATACATTATAGTGTGTTTTATTTCTGTATTATCAATTAACAGGAACATCTTGAAAACAGGACATTTTCCTAATGATGTAAATACACCATCTATCTCCTGTATACAAATAAAGATTTTTACTACTACTAATACCACCACAATGTAATACATGAGCAAACAAGATGGTACCAGATCCACAAAGCTATGCACAGAAACATTGAGAATCTGGAATCTGGCTTATTCATTAAATGTAAACATTTCTGCTGTACACTTGCCAGGGAAGGGTAAATTTCTGGCAGGCTCCCTAAGCAGGATAAACCAGAGAAGCCATGAATGATTATTTATTTTTATTTATTTATTTATTGGAACATCAGTTTAACAACCTTTGAGCCAGAGGCTCATTTACAAAGGTACCTCATCACAGGGAGGACAAACAGTGCAAACAACAAACATCAAAGAGGACAAAAAAGCAGAGTACTGTTAAGAGTCAGGCTAATTGGCAGGCATATGTCAAAGTACAGTATTCAATAAGCTTACAGGTGAGCATTGCAAGATAGACAGTAAGTAGTCGATACATGCAGATTAAATCAGTAGGCTGATATAGGTAAGGCTGGGTGGAAGATAACAGAGTAGAGGAGTGTGGGGAAGAGAGTAGCAAATAAAGGTAGAGGTGGTCAGGAGGTCAGAGAGCTGCTCAGGGAGCTTTGTCTGGAAGAATAGGAGGAGGCTTAGAGGCAGCTACAGCTGCGTGTAGAGAGCAGGTGATTTCTAAGGCTAGTTTTGAAATGAGATATCAAGGGGGCATCAGTGATTCCAGTGGGGAAGGTGTTATACCAACAAGGGGCTCTGTAGGGGTAAGCCCTTTGACCTTGCGAGGTTCTTGCCCTCGGTACAACCAGTGCAGTTTTGCAGGATATGCGGGTATGCACTGTAGGGTTTGCTAGGCGGATAGAGGTTGACAGACCAGGAGGGGATAGACCAAGGAGCGATTTTTTGTTAGGAGGCAGGTTTGGTATTTGAGGCATTCATCTAGGTTGAGTAGATTAGCCATGGTGTAAAGAAGGCAGGTATGGGTTAGTCTAGGAGCCCCAGTTATGAGCCTGCATGTCTTGTTTAAGGTGAGGCGGATCTTGTTCAGGGCAGTCTGGTCTGCTGCCCCATACACAGGTAAGCCATAGTCTACTAGGGATAGTACAGAGGATGTGACTGCAAGTCAGAGGGCATCAGTGGGGAGACAGTTATTATGACGATAGAGGATACCCAGCCGCGTGTTACAGACTGAGGCAAGGGCAGAGATGTGGGCATGAAAAGAGAGGGCAGGGTCAAAAGTTATACCTAGGTATTTATAAGAGTGAACTAGCTTAATTGGGAGTTTTGAGCTGGAGTGGACTGAGAGTGGATAGTTACCAGATTTATTTTGGGGGTGGTTTTGGTTTTCTTAAGATTAATTACGAGTCTGTGCTTGGTAAACCAGGCTTCTGCATCGTTGTAGGATACCTGCAGAGTCCTGAAGTGAGATGGGATTACAGTCGGAGGCAAAGAGTACAGCATCATCTGCATAAAGTTGGATTTTACCGGTACATTCACTAGGCAGGGAGTTGAGAAAAAGTGAAAAGAGCAAGGGCCCAAGAATGGAGCCCTGCGGGACTCCACAGCAGATAGGGCAGGCGCTGGAGAGTGTCCCATTAATTTTAACACATTGTGAGTGGGCAGACAAGTAGCTGGAGCACCAGGAGATGGGCCCAGTGGCAAAGCCTAAGTGGCTAAGGGCAACTAGCAAGAGGGGGTGGGAGACAGTATCGAAGGCTTTTGATAAGTCTATGAACACTGCACCTGCTAAGGAGCCAGAGTCCAGTGAGGAGTGAAGAAGAAAGTTAGAGAACTCCAGGAGGGCAGTATTGGTGCTGTGGCCAGCTCTGAACCCATGTTGTTCAGGGCAGAGGATGCTATATTTGTCGAGGTATTCAGAGATTTGGGTGGACACAATTTTTTCTAAGGCCTTAGAGAGAGGAGAGAGGATTGAGATAGGCCGATAATTGCCAGGAAGAGTCCTATCCCCACCCTTGTGTATTGGGGTGACTGTAGCAATCTTCCAGGCAGAGGGGAATTGCCCTAGACAGAGAGATTTGTTAAAGTGACAGGTGATAGGTGAGATAACCAGATCCAGAACCTGACGGAGGAGACTGGGATCGAGGGAGTCTTTGCCAGTAGTGTTACTCTTTAAGGCCTTGAGTAGGTAAGGTCTGACTTCCCGGTCAGTAACACGATGCAGGTAGAACAAGGGGCGTGTGAGAATAGGGACAGACAGGGAGGGAGGGGTGAAGAATTTATCTGGGAGCACAGGGCTAAGATCAGTGAAAGATTTGTTGAGGTGGTTGGCAATAAGGACTGGGTCTGAGGAGACAGAGCCATCAATGTTGATAAGCGAGGGTGGGGGGGAACGCGTGCCCCCATTCAGCTGCTGATGTTGTCCCAGAAGGTCCTGACATTCCCCCATGAGGAGGTGAGGGAGGCTTGATAGTGTTCAGCCTTCGCTTTGTGGATGGCCCAGGTGCATTTGTTCCGGGCAGCAGCATAGGCCTGCCTGTCAGCTGGGCAGCCTGTTTCCGTGGCAATGTGCCATAGATTATCCCTATGCTTAAGAAGTTGGCACAGGGTGGGGGTAACCCAGGGGCATGACTTACTTTGGACCGGCGTGCAGTTAGTGGTGCAAAAATGTTGCATGCAGAGTTAAAGGTGTGGGTAAAGAAGGTTAGGGCTGTGTCCATATCCGGAGCATTTTGTAAAGGGGACCAGTCTATGTGGGCAAGGAGTTGCTTAAGGCCTTTCAGCCCACCAGGTCTAAGACACCACCGAAGAGTAGTTTGCGCTGTGAGTTTGGGCAAGGAGGTTGACCAATAGAAGAGAACAGGGGAGTGGTCACTAAGACCGTCAGGAAGGATTTGGATATTGCAGATGCGGTTAGGGCGGTTTGTGAGGACCACATCCAGGAGTGTGCTAGAGCCCATTCTAGGATTCACTCTAGTGGGTTGGGAAACTAGTTGAGTTAGTTTAGTTTAGTTTAGTTTATTAGTCTAGGAATTAATACCTTTGAGCCAGGGCTCTTTTACAAAGGTTCCACGTCACAAAGAACATTTAACAAAGCACGATACACATTACAGGTAAAACCAGACAGGAAAGTTACATCATAAATTTGCTATTAACAGTTTAAGGCAGTAACGTTTTTAAGTTTCATAGAAAAACAAGCTATAACAGGTTCAAGCGAGTAGACAATTTCGAGGTTAAGGAAACTTCCAGGAGAGGTGATCATTAGGCGCCAAAGGAGGCTAGAGAGGAGGGAAGGTGGTGGCGGAGAGTAAGTGAGAGGGACAGGAAAAAGGGGGTGAGTTTGGGTGGGAGACAGGAAGTAGTAGGTACCAAGAGGTTCATTAGTCAGGGGAGGAGGGCCTCAGATGTGAGGATGGACATGAGGTAATAGTCTTTATCTAGCGCAATCACAGTTGCTAGTGGTGGTGAGGTGGGCATAGAGCATGGTTTGAAAGCTTCAAGTGAGGTTGAGGATAGAGTAGGTGGACTAAGCACATTGAACCATGTCGGGACCCTGTATGCAAAAGATCTTTGTCCCTGTGCAGTCCGGCATCTTGGAACCAGGAAGGTTGGTGTTCAGATCTGGTGGAGGGTCGTGAGCCAGGATTCAGTCGAGTAGGTTTGAATACATAATGGAGTCAGTCCCAAGATAGATTTTTTGCCATTGTGCAGGTGAGATAAATAAGGCGATCTGATAGGTTCAACCAGTCTGATTCATAGTACAGATCACACGTGTGAGTCAGTCTTTGAGCCCCGTGAGGAGCCAGCAGGCCTTATTTAGAGTGATTGAGATCGCCTTAGAGCAGTGGAGGTAGCTGAGCCATAAATAATAAGGCCATAGTCAATGATTGAGATTATGGAACTCTGTATAGCTATTCTCAATGCCGCTTGATTTAGAAATTGATGGTTCTGGAATAGTATTCCAAGGCGTTGGTTCACTGTTTTCGCAGTGTTGTCAATGTGGTTGCAAAGGTGAGCCCTTGGTCAAAGTGATGCCAAGGTATTTGAAAGTATTTACTTGGTCCAGTGTATTTCCGCAGAGGTTTGTATGGTGAGTGGAGTATGCCTATTTTTGTTTTGGTGATTGGAGAAGAGCATGGCTTTTGTTTTATTGTGGTTTAGCACAAGTTTACTATCCAGGAACCACCTTTCAACACTAGAGAAAGCAAGTTGCAGGCTTTTCGTAGGAGTTTGGATCCTTGTGGGAAGAGAGATTACAGCATCATCAGCGTATAAGATTATTTTCTCCTGGCAGATATCTGGGAGGAGTTAAGGAACAGGCTAAAGAGGGCGGTCCAAGAATTGATCCTGTGGTACACCCAAGAGAACTGGTTTGAAGCGGAGAGTTCATTAAAGATTTTACAGTCTGTGACCGATTGGACAGGTAACTTTTCCCAAGCACAAGGATCTTGACCAGGCCTAGGCTAGAAAGTAGGGAGGTAAATAGGCCATGATGGACTGTGTCAGAAGCTTTTGTAAGATCGATAAAGACTGCACCTGTTTGGCACCCTTTGTCCAGGGCTGAGTGGACTTCTCCAGAGAAATCAAGTAAGGCTGTTGTTGTACTATGTCCTTTCCTAAAGCCGTTGCTGTTGATTACAGAGTAGATTGTATTTGTCCAGGTAATCAGAGTTGGTCTGCCACTATTCGTTCAAGTGCTTTGGAGAGGGAGGGAGTATTGATATTGGTCGATGGTTTCCTGTTGAGGTTTTGACCCTCCTTTGTGCACTGGCGTAACTATGGCAGATTTCCATTTGTTGGGAAATTGACTTTGGCAAAGTGACAGATTAAGAATTTTGCAAGGGGTGAATTACTTCATCCAGGGTGAGAGAGACAGTTTTAGATCTAGCGTGTCACTACTTGTTCTGGATTTGGAGCAGGCCTTTCTTATGTACTTGTGTGTACGTGCACTTTGATTTCTTGAAGTAAAATTGTGGTTTGTCACGAGGGTGTTTTGTGATACTAGGCTAGGCACAGGTAAGTCCAAGAAGAAATCTGGGGGAGGACCCCACTAAGGTCTGTGAATGTCTTATTAAGCGCATCTGCAAGACTTTGGGTCAAAGTGGTGGATCCATCAACTTTCATAATGGTAGGTGACGATTTTGATTGTTTACCCATTATGTTTCGGATGTTGTCCCAAAAAGCTCTTCCATCACCCCAGGTGGATTCAAGGCATTTTGAAATAGGTGCTCTTCATTTGCCTAATTTGTGAGGTACATCTATTTCGTGCCTGCTTGTATTTTAGGGTATCATGAGGTGAGCCTGTGTCTCTGGCAACTGCCCAGAGGTGGTCCCAAACCTTGAGCTCGGCAAGTAGTTTGGCAGTAATCCATGGATTTGATAGCGCTTTGATTTTACGTTTTTTTACTGGAGCGTATAAGTCGCATGCAGAGTTTAAAGATTTAATGAAGTATTCTAGTGCGGTATTAATATCAGTTGATTCAAGGATTGGCGTCCAGTCCTGTTGTAGGAGATGGGTTTTCAACTTGATAAGATTCCCATAGGCAATACTCTGCTTGTTATAACTTTGGGGGGTGGCTTGAGAAATTTATTAGACCAGGTACAGGACACTGGGGAGTGGTCACTGAGGGAGTCAGGGAGGACTTTAATGTTTTTTCGGTCAGGGTGATTTGTGAGAACCCAGTCAATAAGGGTGCTTGTACCAGTTTGTAATTTTTCGGGTGGGGAGGTTACCATCTGAGTCAAGTTTGCTGCTAGGATGTCATCTTTGTAAGAGTCAGTGTCAGAGGTGAGCCAGTTTATGTTGAAATCCCGAGGAGGAGGGCTTATTTCAGAGGGCTGCAGACTAACAAAATCAAGTACAGACTTAATACTGGCAATGGTGGTCTTTTGGAGGATATAGACGCGGCCACTGTGAGAACTTTGTTTTGTGCACCAAGAAGCAGTTTGATAGGGAGGAGTTGCATCTGCGTATTTGTGGGAGGTGAAGCTGCCGCGCTGACAGGAGAGGTTGTCCTTTATGTAGATAGCACAGCCCCACCTTTCTTGCTTGCCTGGTCGAGTCTGAAAGATTGTAGCCTTCAAGCGAGACCGCATGATCCGGTGCTGGGAGATAGCCAGGTTTCCACAATGGCTAGTATATCAGGGTTTTTGTCCAGCGAGAGTTTGAAGAGATGCCAATTTGGAAGGAGGCTGCAGATATTTAGAGTGATAATGGAGAGACCACTACCAACTTTCCCTGTTTTGTCGGCTTCAGTGCAACAGGACCAGGGTTTGGTGTATCCACCAGATATTAAAAGTAGGAGGAGCAGGAGTTTCAGCGATGCCATTCGTGAGTTCATAATAGGTTGGAGTGAGTTTCTGCTTGTACTTTTTAAGATGCTTGGATTGTCTTCTGGAGTCCCAGTAGAGGGTGATCGTTAGTGAGTTATAATGATGTGGCAGTTTCCAATTAGGAAATATGGCTCTTTGCACCCAGGTATTAATTGGGTGATGTTTGTTTAAGACTTCCAGAGTAAAAGCCATGATACAATGTTTCGGGTAGTAGTATAGAAAGGTGAGAGTAGGTGGAGGGGTAGGGTAGGCAGAGGGGGGGAGTTGGCATAAAGGGAAAAGGAGAGTGAGGGTGAGCAGGAACAGGTGGTGGGGACTAAGCCAAACATTTTTTAGCGAGGCAGGAGAGAGCGAAGTAGTGTGGGCTAGGTAGTCGGGGGTGGCGAGCAATAGGATGGTGATGAGTGCAGTTTTAGTGGGCTAAGGTGGATAGCTAAGCACTATGGTGAAGTACAGAGAAAATGAAAAAAAAAGACTGGGAGGGTTTGGTGCCAGAGGTTTAAGAGAAGTACTATAGTACTGTTGAGATCCAGGATCACATGATATGTTAAAGTTCCTGAAAGGTGATAAACTGTGGCCTGGGCATATGCAATGGTAAAATCCTTTTGTCTATATGTTTCCTTTGTTCTTCAAAGTCCTCAGAGATAAGTACAATACCTTGGGAGTAGGTCAGACAGTAGGCATATGCAATGTGTGAAATCCTTTTGTCTGTATGTTTCCTTTGATCTTCAAAGTCCTCAGAGACAAGTACAATACCTTTGGAAAAGGTCAGACAAAAATGTTGATTCAGTCACAAAATGTGTTAAAATTCCTTTGTTCTTTAAAGTCCACAAGTGCAGTTGCTTTAAGAGTGGTCAGATGAGAATGTTGAAAATGTTGATTCAGTTGCAGGACCCAGCATCACCATGTTTGTAAGACTAGTTGTAAGGCATATGCTTCCTTGGGAGGCTTCAAGAAAGTTGATTTAAAATTAAAAAGCTGATACCTGATGATGGCGATTTGCAGAAATTCAGTCCAGGAGACTTTCACCAATGTTGTGTGCAAGAATGGCACAGGTATTCCCAGCAGAAAAACATGTAAATGAACAAAAACTAACCTACAGACACAGACAAGCACAAACAGCCACCCACACAGCCCCAGGAGGAGGAGCTAAGTTAGGTCAATAGCTGCAAAAGTGTCACGGGAGGAAGTGGATGAAGTGCTGAGCCAATTGATGTTTAAGTCCCCCACAAGGATTTGGTCGGAAGAGTGGGGTAGGGAGGTAAGATAATCAATTAGTGGGCCTAGTGCCTGTGCTTGATTTTTTGGAGGTACTGTATGTACGCTGTAGTCAGGTAGATGGGTCCCCTAGAGGGATCAGGAGATAGTTTTAGGGTTAGGGCCTGAGCCCTGAAGTCAGGACAGGGCTGGGAGGCTAGTCCAGCAGAGAGGTCTTTGACATAAATGGCACACCCCCACCTCGCCTACCAACACAGTCCTCCCGATAAAGGGAGTAGCCAGAGAGTGAGATCAGGGAGTCAGGGGTAGAGTCTGACAGCCAGGTTTCAACTATTGAGATAATGTCAGGTTTATGAACAGCAACCCAGCAATGGAGAGAGTTGAATTTTTTAAGGAGGCTACATATGTTCATGGAAACAATACGAAGTCCAGAGAATTCCACTGAAGAGCCCTTGCAAGCTGGACCAGGATTGGGATGTATGTTACCAGTCAGGAGCAGAAGGAAGTAAACCACTCTGGACAGAGGGTGGCATAAGGAGAGTTTACACTGGGAGAGATAGGAAGAGTAGGGGGGTTTCAGAACACAGGGGGTGGGTAGGGCAGCACAGGCTGGGAAGGCTTGAGTGATAAGTTGCTCAAGGGAGCAAAGGGGAGAGGAAAGGCAGTGTCTAGATGGGGGAGTAGGGCATATTGGGTGAGTGGAGGAGGAAGGAGGGGGAGGGGCAGAGGCCCAGAAGGAGGGGAGAGCAAGAGGGCAAATGGGAGCACTAGAGTAGTGAGGCTGCGGGCTAACAGGGACACTAGGGTTAGATGAAGACAAAAGGAGGAGGAGGAGGAGAGAGAGACAAGTAGGCAGGAGGTAAGCAGGCATGATTGGTGAAGGGGAAGAACTGTGAGTGTAGAAATGGGAGGACTTAAATGATGGAAGAGGAGATGGTAGGGGGAGGATTTGGGCAGGAGAGGTGAGAAGAGGGGTAAGGGGGGACAACACAGGGATAGTGTAGAGTTAGCTGGCAAGATGCAATAGGCCGGGGGCACAGTGACCTCTAGTGGCTAGCAGGTATAACCTGCAAATGGGAAAGTGGGGACTTAGTAATTTGGCAAACCAAGTGATGTAATGGGTTGGGGCGATAAATTGAGGGGCCACCTGGGTAAGGTGGGTGGCTGGGCGGGCGGGGCAGGCAGCGCGGCTTCGTCAGGCTAGCACCCCACAGCAGTAATCAAAAACAATCATTGAAGCTGTGGGGACAGAAATATTCAGGAGTCCTTTAAGGCTACACTCAGGTAGCACCCCATGGCAGTCTTCAAGGTAAAAGAGCAGAGGAAGCCTTTACCTAGTTGCTGCGAGCTGAAATCCAGTCTCCTGAAGGGAGCAGGAGCGTCCGTTGCTGCCGTGGTCAGCAGTGTGCTGGGGGGGGTTTGCCCACCTGTAAAGGTAACAAACAAAGGAGAGGAATTAGTATGCAGCGGGAAGGGGAATTCAAACTAGCGACCGCACTGCGCATGCGCAGATTCTAACATCATGGCCACACAGGAGTAAAACAGGTAAGGCTAAAACACAAAATAACTGAAACCTTCCACAAAACTAGTCGTAGATTAACAGCCAACTAAATTAGCAAGCCTGAGAGTGCAGGATTTAACAGACTTCACATCCCATGTAGATGTAACGTGGCTAGCAGGTACAAGCAGAGTACAGACTGAAGCAGAAATAAACATAATCTGTGAAGCTGTGGGGACAGATAGTCAGGAGTCCATTGAGGCTACTCTCAGGTAGCACCCCACAGCAGTAATCAAAAACAATCAGTGAAGCTGTGGGGACAGAAATATTCAGGAGTCCTTTAAGGCTACACTCAGGTAGCACCCACGGCAGTCTTACCAAGGTAAAAGAGCAGAGGCGTTTACCTAGTTGCCTGGCGAAATCCAGGCTCCTGAAGGGAGCAGGAGTCCACACTGCTGTTGGCAGTGTGCTGGGGGTTTTGCCCACCTAGCTGCTGTGAGTCGGGAATCCAGGCTCCTGAAGGGAGCAGGAGTGTCCGTTGCTGCCGTGGTCGGCAGTGTGCTGGGGGGATTAGTAGACCAACAGGTGGTTAAGATCCTTTTCAGGAGATGGTGAATGCTAGAGATGGACTTGCTTGCCTCACTAGAGAATCACAAGTTTACACTGTTTTGCTGCAGGCTACACCACAGGGCGACTCTACCCCACAATTCCATCTGACTCACAGAACACTCTGGAAACTTTGGAAGAAGTCCTCAACAATGATTCTGGTGGTCCAAGACTGGATGAGACAGCCATGGTACTCTATTCCACTGTCTCTGTCATGCAAGAACCCCATCGCTCTCCCCATAAGACACATAGAGACATAGAATTTGACAGCAGATGATGACCACTTGGCCCACCCAGTCTGCCATTTTTCCCTACCTCCATTATCACTGCAGACCCTGCTTGATCTACAGTCCATTCTCCATCTTCCTCCTCTTCTTTTCAACTACAATTCCCTTGTGCCTATCCCATGTGTTCTTGAAAGCCCCCATTGTTTTCTCCCCAAGAACCTCCATTGGAAGGCTGTTCCAGGAATCGACCTTTCTATGAAGAAGAACTTCTTTGCTTCTCTCATAATCCTGCCCCTTCCAGCTTCATGGCATGTCCCCTTATTCTTGAGTGCCTTTTTTTCTGAAAAATACTTCCCTCCTGTAGCTTATTTGCCTCCATGAGATATTTAACAGTCTCTATCATATTCCCCCTCTCCTTCCTGTCTTCCAGTTGTACATACTGAGATTCTTTAGTATCTTCTCATAGGGTTTTTGATGCAGACCCTGTACCATTTTAGTTGCCCTCCTCTGTACCATCTCCACTGTATGTCCTTCTGGAGTTATGGTCTCCAAAACTGGACACAGTACTGGAGGTGGGGTCTTACCAGTGATCTATACAGAGGCAAAACCACACTTTCAGCTGGTGACACCCCTCCTTATACACTGCAGCATCTCGCTAGCCCTCCCAGCTGCCTTGTCACACTGCCTGGCCACCTTTATGTCATCAGATATAATTACCCCCAGGTCTCTTTCCTGCTTGGTAGTTGTCATTACCACTCCACCCATTTTTTTAATTTATTTTATTTATTCATTTGGAAATATACCTTTGCACACAAGTGCTCTTTTGCAAACGTTCCATGTCGGGTTCAAGATATACAGATGTAACAAACCAGTCCCCAGGGGTTACTAGAATCCCCTCAGTGTCAGTGCTAGGCAGGCAAAGGCAGATGGTGATTAACTGGTTAAATGGATTTTTCACCTACTCACTCTTTTGTTTACTTGGCCTCAGCTGAGATGAGAGAGAGGAGCTAATTTAGAACTCTCACAGCAGCATAAGCCACAGCAGCTGTGAGTAAGGGAGTTTTTAGAATCTTGAGATGGTAGTCAGAGTAGAGTTGTAGTTTGAAGTATGAGGAGTGAGAACTGCTCAGCTGAGGGCTCTGAGTGGAAAGCCTGCTTTTTTTACCCTAGTCCTAAAATTCTCCAGTTTTCCAAGAGAAGTGGTGAAAACCATTGTCTACATCAGGATCTCCTGATTTTCATCCCTGGAGGGGGTGAAAAAGACTGCTAGTGGATGGATCCTAGGGACAATCCCCTATTTGATCCAGGATGGTTTGAAGCTGCCTGTAATTTTTAACAGTGAGTAGGATCTGACTTTTTTACTGCAGAAAGCAAGTACCTGTGTTGTGGTATTTCTCTGACTAAGAGGGAAATGCACAACTTTTCTGTTCAGAAGTCTGAGACTGTTCTCAGCTTAAAATATGCTGACAAGTGTGATGTCCAAAGGTATGACTAATTCACATTGTTCGGGACTTTAGATCTCACACTACCGGTGTAGTGTTTTAAATGCTGGATGCAAAAGTTCATTCAATTATGCATTTATCCCAGTGCGCTCAAGACGTTCAAGGTGTAACTCTGAAAGAATGGCTGGGTATGGATTTGGGAGCAAAGGGTGGGCAGACCCCCATCTGGTGTAACCAGTTCAGGACTACAGGTTCAGCAAGGACACCTGGTTACTTTGGACATGTGGCCAATGTCTGAAGAGGATTTTACCCCCTGAAGTGGGTCGTGCTAGTTATTAGCCAAATGTATGTTCAGTTGTGGCCAGTGCCACTAGAATTATTTCCAATTGTGGCCAGTGCCACTGGAAGAAATGTAATTGTCTTGTGAAATATGGGAATACAAGGTGAAAGAGTTCTGTCAGTAAATGCGTATTCAGTTGTGGCCAGTGCCACTGGGAGAGTGTTTAAATGTCCTATGCCATATGGGAATACCAGTACAAGATGTGCAGTGTCCTATGAAATATTGGAATACGAAAAATTTATGTCAAATACAGTTGTTTTGTTGTTCTGCAAGTTCCTAGCGCCACAATGTGTAAATTTTGGGGGTCCACCCTTGCTCTAGAGAACATCTTTTGGAATAAAGTCACACTCTAGAACTCCAACTATGGTTTGGACAGTTACATTATAGCTTCCTGTGTGTGGATTTACTGGGTACCCCTCCAGAAGTATAGATCAAGCCCCAGAAAAAAGTTCTCTCCTCGGGACCTGGTTTTTGTAAATACCTTAGAGGTCATATTTGATTTTGTATACCCCCACCCCTTTTTTTTGTGTTTTTTGTTTATCTCCCCCACGCCTCATCCTGTTACTACTTAGGGCTATTGCCAAGGACTCCTCCAGGGCTCTGTCACCCATCCCTGACCTCAAATCACAGCCACCTCAGGGTAACCCGATGTATCCCTTTCGTCAAGTGGGTCCTCCCCTTCCGAAGAGAAAGGGCCTGGCAGCCAACGGCATTGGCCCTGGGTGCTGCTGAGGTCAGGTCAGCATCTTGGAGTACTGCGGAGGCGCTGGTCCGGGCAGCCATCATCCAACAGTTTTGAGGCATCATTTTCTTGTGTTTTCCTCTGATTCCCCAACTGTGACGCACCTGTAGTGCTCCTGGTCTCCACCAGGGGCCGCTGCAGAATGAGGCTCTCCCTAGCCCACCCGAGGAGAGGAGAGCAGTCCTCCAGACACTCAATCCTCTCCTACCCTGCTGACCTCCCTGGCGCCCGAGTCTGTTTCTAAACCTGGGTCACCGGTGTGGTTTGAGGTAAGGCACCAGTGCCTCAACCCTCTGTGCCACTGGACCGGCCCCCCCACCCCTTTTGATCTCTTCAGTAATGAGCCTAGTATACATTCCCAAAGCTAGGGATGGTACCATTTCTAAATGTGTTCCAAGTGTCTGTGCCCAGTTAAGGGTGCCAGGGGTAGCTGTGTAAAGTAGTGGGAGGGGTGGTTACAGAAAATGGGGGCTCATCTGGTGATGTTTAATTTGGGGAGAGAACCAGAGAATTTTTGCTGAGGGCATTTCTAGCATCTTTCTGTCTGGTAGCAGTGTAGCCCAAACAGAAAGGAAGCTTTGGACAGGAGGACTTTTGCCCAGAAAAGTACCATCCAAATGTGCTGCTTGTGTGCCTTCTTGTACAGTAAAAGAACAGAGTGCTGCTTATGTGTTGTCAACTTGCAATGGACAGTAAAACATTGAAGTGTGTCCTGGTCTCTGCATCAGAAAGTGTTTACAGAACTTTTAAATTGCAATTCCCAAATGCCAAAAGTATGGTGGACTTTAAGGAACAGATTCAGATTTGTGCCCTGAAAGTTTCATGTGCTTTGTGTGCAAATTGAAGGAGTCACTAGAGAAATTGTCCAGAAACTGTGGTAAAAATGGTCAAAATGGTGCTCCCACCACTGAAATTGCAGCCAAGAAAAAAGTTACAGTTTGCAGTTTAAATTTGCTCCTGCTTGATGATTGCCATAAAAGAAGAGCAAGCAAGGAGAGAGAGAGAGAGAGAGAGAGAGAGAGAGATGGGCTCATTTGTATGGCATCGAGTGACTGATGTGACTGCAACCAGTCCTGCCTCCTGGCCAGTGTCTGTGTGCTGCAGAGTGTTTGAGGAGAGAGAGAGTGGTATGTGAGCTGGTTAGACCAGGATCAACCATCAAGGGGATTGTGAGCGTTCTAAACTTTAGTAAAGAGACTAGTACTGTGTAATTTTGGGCTCAACCCGTTGTCTGACCGACTGGAGAGTGATCGAGGCATTTGTGGCTATGATCGGCAGGACCACCAGCCCATTTCACCCCAGAAGCCTTCCTAGGATTAGCAGCAGGCCAAAATTTTCTATTGGATGGAAAAAGCTACCGAATTCAGTGAGTAAACCAGTTAACTGTGCAAACAAACTGCATGTGATCATCAAGCCAGCTACAGTAAACCTATATTCAAGCAGTGTGATTTTTGTGCAAAGAAGGACTGCAAGTTGTAGAGCAAGTCAACAAACAGAAATTCTGAGCATAGACTGTGAGCAATGATAATGGTTATAGCAACAGTACATTTTTATAAGCAGCAGGACTGTGAGTTGCATATGGTGGATACAGCAAACATGCAATCCTGTGCAAAGAAAGCAAGTGGGGCTTAAAAGTGACTTTGAGCATGTGTAAATAGTTTTCCTGAATTAATGCTGACCGTAAAGTTAATTGCCAGTATAAAATTCATATGGATGTGCTGAGATGTACCAGAAGATCAATTGATTGCAGTTTAAAGTAAATTCAGTAGCCAGAAAGGTCAGAAACACAGTTTTGAGCAAGTGAACAGAGTTGGATGCATGAAAAAAGTTACCAACGCCATTACAGGGCCGGGTCAGCAATGTAAATACAGCAGCAGGGAGCCATTTTGTGAGACAATATATGACTAGTGAGCAATTCAGTAACAAAAAGTTTGTGTGTTTGCTTTCAGACATGACTTCGGAACTCCTCACTACCCGGATCATGCCTGAGCTATGATTGTCGAGGAGGTGGCAGCACTAAGACACATAGAGAGCTTTCTATGGTGTAAGGTTACCTCCAGATGTAGCAATCCCCAGCTATCCAGTGAGACTGTGCATTGTGTGTCTAAAGACTGGAAGGGATGTGTTTCTGATATCCCATTGTTCGGACTGCCTTGTGAAGTTTGAAATGAGCAGAGGTGTAGCACCACAGAGGGCAACAAGAATTCACTTTCTCCCACGTGGACCCAGGCAGGGAACCCTGCCTGCAGCAGCACGCCACACCAGGTTGAATCTGTTGGGAAAGTTATTCAAAGTGTGTTACTGAAGGAGCAAGTAAAATTTATGTTGATCCATTGCAAGGGCAGGAACACAGAGAGGTTTCAATGCCTGTGTCCCAGATGAACAGTGTAACAGAGAGATCAGTGGACCCATAGAATCAGGATCCAAGTCCTAGCCTACTGGGGAGGATGAATTGCAAGAGACATTGAACTGGGAGGTGTCTACTTCTGCACCCAATGAGGAATGGAATGTCTCAGGAGTGAGGACATTTGCTCACTCTTGGGCACAGATAATGTGTGAGGAAGAGGAAGATGAAGAAGGGTATTTTCATGTTGAGGGCTCCAGTGAGTCACCTCAAGTTGTTGCCTTGGAGGAGCCAGAGATAGTTGGAGAAGGCTCTAGCAACTTGCCCACAGACATAGTGGGGGATTAGTTCTTTTGTTCATTAATTTTGAAGCACTGGCTCAACCAGGACTGGACACCCCCAAGCCAGGCCGAGGGCTGCAGACTAGTAAAGAGTAGTTAAGAGGAGAGACTGATACATAGGAGGGCTGATGCCACATATGGGAAGTCTTTTCCTACCTTTGCTTGCCAAGTCTGGGAGGAAATCGAACAGAACGGGCAGTCCTGGTTGATGGAAGAGGCAAGTAAGAATTTGCACCATGGTGCGGCAAAATATGTAAGGGACAAAGTTATAAGTGAGCACCTCAGATTCTGGATACTGGTCAGGACTCTTTTTATGGACGCTCTGCAAATTGTGGATGGGGCTAGGAATGAGACATTTCACATCAACTTGGAATGCCCAGAAAGGGTCATAGTCCTTGCCCCACACCCTGAGTGGTACTACCCTTAATGGTCTCACTCCCTGTGAATATGCCCAGCATGCCTCAAGGAAGTGAACAGTGGCAGGCCAGTGTCTGTCATCTGAAGTAGCAGTATCTATGGAGGAAAATGCAGCTGTTCTGGTATTTCAGGATTTCTTCAGGTGTATCCAGATTCGTCAGCTTAGCAGTTTTCCTGTTCCATCATCTGGCCTTCCAGAGAACATCAACCTAGCAGTTTTCCTGTTTCATCATTTGTTTTTCCAGAGAACATCAATCCAGCAGTATCCAAAGATGCCATCTGGTCTGAAGGGAGAAGGTCCTCAGCTCATATAAGTAAGGTGGTCCTTTGTTTTAGTTCTTCAAGGGGCTGGTAAGACAACTTTTTATTTACATTAACTGACTTTGCACAACACATCTTACATTTGAAGACTACCCATGGAACTTTAATTCTCATCTAAGACTCTCTCCCTGGATTGCAGTGCTGTACAGGCCCTGTCCTATCCAAGAACTGTTCTTCAGCAGGCTTCAGCCTAGGAGAGACTCTTTAATGAACAATGACTATGGGCAACAGTAATCTTGTCACTAGTTGGGACTCTGTAGGGCATCCCATCCTCAAACATGTATAAATGTCTTCTTTCTGATATTTTTTACTTTTGTACTTTTATAGAAAAAATATTTTGGGGGGTTCTTTAGAGTTAGGGGGAGGTTTAGGCACTGTGTGGAATGCAGAATGTGTTTTTGTGTTTTTCATCTCTTGCAGATGTTCCTGAGGAAGAAAAGAAGAACAGAAGAGGATGTTGGAACTCATCCAAGTCCCCCTTTTCTTAGTGTTAGAATTGTTTATGGTTAACAGGGTGTTAACATGTTTTTCTTCACAGGTGCGAATTTTGTGGGGAAATGTAATGCAATGTAATGTATGTTTCCTTTGTTGTTCACAGGTACCCTGGGATGTTTTGGGGGGATAGGTTTTCCCTAGTAGGCAGTATAGTCAGATAGTGTTTCTCTAGAGGGCTAGGGCAATAGGCAGGTTGGTGGTCCTGATTTGCAATAGGGGGTCATCAATTCTGTCTGTTAGGGCATGCTTCAAGCAGTTTTCTTGGAGCCACTGAGAATCCATAGATAGACTGTAGGATAGGGGCTGAAGCTTCATCAGCTGGACTCTGTTCTTTTAGTGTTACCTGCCTGTGCCCGGCACATGGAGTTTTCAGATTCTTGAGACGGTAGTCAGAGTACAGTTGTGGTTTGAAGTGTGAGGCAGAAGAATTGCTCAGCTGAGGGCTGTGAGTGGAGAGCCTGCTTTCTCGTCCTAGTCCTGAAATTCTCCAATTTTCCAAGAGAAGTGGTGGAAACCGTTGTCTACAGCAGAATCTCCTGATCTTCTTCCTAGGAGGGGTGAAAAGGACTGCTAGTGGATGGATCCTAGGGACAATCCCCTTTCTGATCCAGGATTGTTTGAAGCTGCCTGTAATTTCTAACAGTGAGTAGGATCTAACTTTTTTGCTGCAGAAAGCAAGTACCTGAGTTGTGGTGTTTCTCTGACTTAAGAGGGGAAATGCACAACTTTTCTGTTCAGAAGTTTAAGACTCTCAGTTTAAAGTTGGCTGACAAGTGTAATGTCCAGAGGTATGACTAATTCACATTGTTCGGGACTTTAGTTCTCACCCTACCAGTGTAGTGTTTTAAATGCTGGATGCGAAAGGTCATTTAATTGTGGGTTTATCCAAGTGTGTTCAAGATGTGTAAGGTGTAACTCTGAAAGAATAGCTGAGTATGGATTTGGGAGCAAAGGGTAGGCAGACCCCCATCTGTAGTAACCAGTTCAGGACCACAGGTTCAGCAAGGGTGCCTGGTTACTTTGAAAGAAAATGATTTGGATGAACTCCACTGAATACTATCTCAATTATTGTCTTTTTTTCTCCCCACACATCAGTATTGGGGCAACAGCTTCATGACCACACCACTTTTCCAAGCCCACTGTGTTGCTAGGATAAAACAGAATAAAATATATTTTAGTTTCCAAAGTTACTCAATAAGTATTACATCTTATTCCAGTGCACACCATATGTAACACTATTCCACTGAAGATGTGTTAAAAACTCTTTTTTAATTCATCCCATATTAATATTACTAATTATTAAATCACCTTCACCCATATTTAACAATATATCAGACAGCTCCCTACTATCCTCTTATAAAAAGCTTGGTAGCCTTAAATATAGGGAGAGAAATTATCCAGGGCAAAATTGCTGTTCTTTTACATAAATTCTTAACACAAAATATTCCCCTACCCATTTAAAAAAATCAGGGAAATTGCTCACCATTCACTTCTTTAATATATTCCTTTTTCATTACATCAATATTCCCTTAGTTTCAGAAACCACTGTTATTTCACATAAAAAGGAAAATTCAGTATAAAGTATATTTAAAACAAATAACGCAATTTATATACTTAGTTTTTATCTACTGAACAATGAATTCTTTCTTACCAGTCTTAGCCTCCTAATTGTAATACACACTCTGTGAACTGATTCAGAAAGTTCCTTGCGGTCTAATAAAAAAGAAATAGATAAAGCGCACTTAAGTTTTGTGCCTGCCTTTTCTAAGGCAAACAGCCAAATCATGCCCTAGAATCTAACAGACATCTCATACTTGGATTAATTACATACAGAGTGCTTATATTTTCAAGACTGCCACGTGTCTTGGGTAGTCTGAACCTCTGTGTGGTCGGCTGTACTGGTAGGCATTGTTAAAATATGTGACAAAACCCCACATTTAAAAACTTCTTCTCTAAAGCATTTGAAGTACAAGGTTTCAAAAGATATAGACTCTCACAAAAGATCCAGAACATTCTCATTTTTATGCATGCCATCGCTCAGACCTCTCCTCACTTCCTGGGAGAGGTCTGCCCATGCATAATCATGGTTTAAATCCTGTGGGAGGTGGGGGGAACTAACAAGCATCATAAATGACGTCAAGAATTGTCTCCATCCACGGAAACCACCGGGTCTGCCTATATGTGGCAGTAAAGCAAGTGCCTGATTAGCACAGAGGGGAGATGGCAGGATGGAGCCTGACCTGCTCAGGAGTTTCACAACCTGGGGTTCGCCCTCCACCACTGGGATATATCCCCAAAAGAAAATGTGTTATATTAGAAGTTTCAATTAATAAATTTAATTATCATATAAATGATCAGGCTGGTCAAATATTACTGAAATATCCCCTTGTGAAACAATGAGAGGGGGACAGTATGGAATCAGACTAAGAAGGGTTGAGGAAACAACAGAAGAATCCAAATACTGTTTTCTTCACTACACGTTTGTGTTTCAAACTTCTTACTTGAAAACATTCCCATTTTCTTAATTAATACAAAAATCTGATGTACCAGCAACATTCATTTGTCATAGATCATACCTATGCATTTAAATAATACAGATGTTATTAAAGCAAAAAACTATAGTGATAACTATAGCTCAACGTCCATATTCCAATGTCCAATGCCGAGATATTATGTTGTATGCTAATCATTTTACTGCTGCTTTTCCACTTTTGCAACAGGTGTTCTTAGCAATTTGTTTCAAAAATAGTCCCCAATTACAGTCCTCATTTAAACCTGTGGATGCACCTGTGCAGTTCAAAGTGTGTATCCAGTAAACTTCCTTTTTTCTCAGTGCCACATTCCAAAATGGTTCCCCACTTGGTGGGATGGGGACCTGTTCAAGTCCTCAAGTCCCCAGGAATGAGGTGAGGTGGCTGAATGTCCCACCTCCATAAAATGTCTAGCCACCGCTGATGTTTCATTCTTTAGGCAGATATCGCTCTTGTGCTCACTAATTCTAGGACGCAGTTCCCTCGTGGTCTTACCCACATACAACTTGTCACGTGGGCAATGTAGAAGATAGATGGCATGATGACTTCTGCAGGAAATATGCTGCTTTATCCAATGCCTATTATTAGTGTACAGGTCTTCAAAATAACTGTTCTTGCTCGTATTGCCACACTGATACCAAGACCCACAGGGTATGTTGCCCGCTGCTAGTGGTCCCAATAATAATTGCCTTTCTGTAGTACTTGTACTGTAAAGCTGGGTATGTACTAATTTATCTTTTATTGTAGGATTTTTATGTGTAGTAATCAATGGCCTATCTTTAAATCTGCTATTTGATGTTGTCCCTACCTGCAATAAGTGGCAGTTGTCATTAATATTTTTTTTTTATTTTACCAGTTAAATGTGAATATGGGATGGAAAAAACTATCCTACCTCCTACATCTTTCTTTCCTGTACTTCTCAGGAAATTGTCACGAGAGGTTTGTGATATTTTGTGTTCTGTATTTCTAACTTCAGTGTAATTGTATCCTCTTTCCACAAATCTACCTATCATGTATTCTGCTGTTGCCTTGACCTCACTACAGTTGCGTCTGGCTCTAATCAATTGTGACTTAAGTATATTTCTTTTATGCTTGGGGTCATGGTAACTATCATGATGTAGCAAAGTATTTCTAGAAGTTTCCTTTCTGTATAGTCATGTTTCTAAGCCTCCCATGCTCTTATAGATCTCCAGATCTAAAAATTGTATTTTTGTTTTATCAAATGTAATAGTGAAAATCAAATTTCTATTACAGCCATTTAAATAATCATGAAAGTGAATCAGTTCCTCCTCACTCGCCTCCCATACCATCACGATGTCGTCAGTATATCGCTTCCACATAGTAATATTTTCAAGAAAAAGATTTTCCATCGAATTTGTAATGTGTGCCTGCTCAAAGTCCCACATATACAAATTGGTGTATGAGGGAGCCATTGTGCTCCCCATTGCTGTACCCTTAATTTGGATGTAAAATCTTCCTCAAATTAAAAAAAAATATTTTAAAGTACTATCTCAGCTAATTGACAGATGAATTCACTTGGTGGATGTGGGTCTTTCCTAGTTCTCAAAATTTTCAGAAGTGAATTAAGCCCCTCTTTGTTGTCAATGCTGGCATACAAATCTTAGATGTCAAAGGTTACCAATACTTTTTCCTCCCAATTGGTAACTTTCGCATTTAATTCTGAAATTAGATCTATCATATGGTTTGAATCCCTCACGAATGTTGCCATCTTTGGTACCTCACTCAGAATGTGAAAATCTATGTACTTTGAAAGTGGTTCTAATATAGAATCAACCCCTGATACTATAGGTCACCCCGGAGGTGTTACAGGGTTTTTATGAACCTTTGGTAAAATGTAGAATGGAGGTGTCCTTGGCATGTTGTGCATCAACATCTCACCCTCCTTCAGAGCACGCTAACCCATGTCAATTCCAAAATCTATAAGATCCTTGATATCCTGTCTTATTTCATCCATTGGGTCCTGTCTATTCTCATATAACACTCTCTATCTTCTAACTATCTCAGACATTCTTGCCTATAATCATGATGATCCCGTAAAACAATTCCTCCTACCTTATCTGCCAGTTTAATGATAAGTGTCTTATCCTGTTCTAAGTCATTTAAGATGTCTCTCTCCTTTTTTGATAGATTATTCCATTTTGATGTTAATACTTCTTTAGAACAAATGTCCCTAATTTGTTTATCAATTATTTTAATGTATGTTTCCAAGGCATCTGTCCAACAAGGGGGGTTGAAAGTTGATTTCACACCCAATTCCTGTTTCAGTTGTTTCTGTGGATGGAGACAGTTCCTGACATAATTTATGATGTATGTTAGCTCCCCCCACCTCCCATGGTATTTAAACCACAATTATGCATGGGCAGACCTCTCCCAGGAAGTGAGGAGAGGTCTGAGTGATTGCGTGCATAAAAATGAGTACATTCTGGATCTTTTGTGAGAGTCTATATCTTTTGAAACCTTTTAGTTCAAACACTTTAGAGAAGAAGTTTTTAAATGTGATGTTTTGTTTGTCACATAGTTTAACAATGCCTACCAGTACAGTTGCCCACATAGAGGTTCAGACAACCCAAGACATGCAGCAGTCTTGAAAATATAAGCACTCTGTAAGTAATTAATCCAAGTATGAGATGTCTGTTAGATTCTAGGGCATGATTTGGCTGTTTGCCTTAGAAAAGGCAGGCACAAAACTTACATGTGCTTTATCTATTTCTTTTTTATTAGATCACAAGGAAAATTTGGAATCAGTCCACAGAAACTGTATTAAAATTAGGGAGGCTAATAAGACTGGTAAGCAAGAATTTATTGTTCAGTAGATAAAAATTATGTATATATTGCATTATTTGTTTTAAATATATTTTATACTGAATTTTCCTTTTTGTGCGAAATAACAGCAGTTTCTGAAACTAAGAGACTATTGATGTAATGAAAAAGGAATATATTAAAGAAGTGAATGGTGAGCAATTTCCCTAATTTTTTTATAAATGGGTAGGGGAAGATTTTGTGTGAATAATTTATGTAAAAGAACAGCAATTTTGCCCTGGATAGTTTCTCTCCCTATAATTAAGGCTACCAAGCTTTTTATAAAAGGATAGTAGGGAGCTGTCTGACATATGGTTAAATATGGGTGAAGGTGATTTAATAAGTAGTAATATTAATATGGTATAAATTAAAAAGAGTTTGTAACATATCTTCAGTGGAACAGTGTTACCTATGGTGTGCACTGGACTAAGATGTCATATTTATTGAGTAACTTTGGAAACTAAAATATATTTTATTCTGTTTTATCCTAGCAACACAGTGGGCTTGAAAAAGTGTTGTGGCCCCAAAACTGTTGCCCCAATGCTGATGTGTGGAGAAAATAAAAGACAATAATTGAGACAATATTCAGTGGAGTTCATCCAAATAATTTTCTTTTGTTGTTTTGGTGCTAGTGGATGACCCAAATATTTTATACATTCATACAGAGTTAAGTATGAGGGCAACCTGAAACTCAAAGGAGAGCGCCTGGTTACTTTGGATATGTGGCTTGTGTCTGAAGAGGATTTTACCCATTGAAGTGGATTGTGCTAGTTATTAGCCAAATGTATGTTCAGTTGTGGCCAGTGCCTCTAGAAGCAATGTTCAGTTGTGGCCAGTGCCATTAGAAGTATTTCCAGTTGTGGCCTGTGCCACTGGAAGAAATGTAATTGTCCTATGAAATATGGGAATACAAGATGAAAGAATTCTGTCAGCAAATGTGTGTTCATTTGTGGCCAGTGCCACTGGAAGAGTGTTTAAAAGTCCTAGGCCATATGGGAATACCAGTACAAGATGTGCAATGTCCTATGAATTGCAGGAATACGAAAAGTTTCTGATAAATACAGTTGTTTTGTTCTTCTGCAAGTTCCTAGTGCTACAATGTGTAAACCTTGGGGTCCACCCTTGCTTTAGAGGAAATCTTTTGGAATAAAGTCACGCTCTAGAACCCCAACTTTGGTTTGGACAGTTACTTTATTGCTTCATGTGTGAATTTACTGGGTACCCCTCCAGAAGTAGTGATCTAGCATAGCCCTAGCAAAAAGTTAACTCCTCAGGACCTGTTTTTTGTAAATACCTTATAGGTCATATTTGCTTTTGTACACCCCCACCCCTTTTGATCTCTAGAGTAATGAGCCTGGTATACATTCCCAAAGCCAGGGATGGTACCATTTCTAAATGTGTTCCAAGTGTCTGTGCCCAGTTAAGGGTGCCAGAATAGCTAACTGTGTAAAGTAGTGTGGGGGGGGGGAGTTACACAGAGAACTTAACAATTATATTACAAGAGTAAGCAGTTCCATAGGAGCACTGTCAAGAACAGTAGAGGTATGTATATGCAAATTCACATAAAAGTTTTTTCAAGGATGGCATAAGCATGTAAATACAAGTTCACATTAAAGCAGATCATGACAGTGTTATCCTATAACTCAGTTACAATATACAAATATATCAGTTATAACAGTTGCATTTGGATCCCAGTGTGAGAACATTTTTCAGTTCTCTCTTAAAGTGGGCTAATTTGGGGTCCTCCACCAGGGATTCCAGTAGGTTGTTTAACCAGTAGGGAGCTCTGACTGCAAAGGATCACATGGTCTGGCTTGTTCTTTGGAAGGGCACTCCACCTCTGGGTTTCTGTGCCCTAAGTGCATTATTGTGTACTTTTTCACATTGAAACCCAGCTGCTATACCCTTGACCGCTTCTCTAGTTTTCTCAGGTCTCTGTTCATCTTCTCCCCCTCTCCCCCCAGAGAGTCTATCCTTTTGCAGATTTTCGTGTCATCCGCAACAAGGAAGACCTTCCCTTCCAGCTGCTCTGCAACATCACTTATAAAGACAGTAAAGAGGACCGATCCCTGCACTGAGCCCTGTGGCACCCTGTTGGTCACCCTTCCTTCCTTCCTTCCTCAGAGTGAACTATGTTTACCACAACACTCTGTCACCTATCCCCTAACCAATATGTTATCCAGTTTACCACCTTTGGACCCAACTCCTAGGTGACCTAGCTTGCATACTAGTCTCCTATGTAGAACCACTCTCAAAAGCCTCACTGAAATCTCGGCAGCCCACATTCACCACTCCACCCTGATCTCATTCCTTTGTCAACCAGTTAAAGAAATCTACTAGATTCATTTGACATGCCCCCCATGAACCCATGCTGCCTCAGATGTTGCAGCTCACTGGATTCAAGATATTCCACAGTTCTTTCCTTCAGCAGTGATTCCATTAACTTTCCAACCACCGATATCCGGCAGACTGACCTATAGTTGTCAGCCTCCTCCCTACTACCATTTCTGGCAAGTGGGACTACAACTGCCCTCCTCCAGTCCTCCAGAACCACCCTGGTTTCCAGTGAGCTGTTATATAGGACTGTCAGAGGAGCAGCCAGTACCTCCCTGAGCTCCCCCAAAACCCTTAGATGCACCCGTCTGGCTTCATTGCTTTGTTCACCTTCAGGTTAGCGAATCCCTTTAGGACCAGGAGTACGCTGTCAGGCGTGGAGGAGCAGCATCTGGTACAAAAAAGATATATGATGTGGGGTTTGTGAGTTGAGGGCACAGCTGAGCCCTGTATTGTTCAGTTTGGAAAAAAAAAAAAACTAACCTTCAGTGGTGACAGTGTGATTAAGGGAACATGGTAAAGAACTGTTGGGAGGAAGGGGAAACATCAGAGGGTGGGTTGAATGCGGGACATCGGCAGCCATTGCACAGCACCACTGGGAATCAAAATGGACCTCTTGACTACAGCCAGTCAATAGAGTGGCTGTAGTTCACAAAGGAAAGGACCAGACCCGTCAGAGGACAGACCAGAAGGAATACGCAATTGGGAGTGGAGGAGCGGCATCCAGAACAGAAAAGATAAGTGCTGTGGGGCTTGTGTATTGGGGGCAGGGCTGATTCCTGTATTATTCAGTTTGGAAAAAAAAAATAACCTTCAATGGTGGCAGTGTGATTAAGCAAACGTGATAAAGAACTGCTGGGAGGAGGAGAAGCATCAGAGGGCAGGAGATCGGAGTCTGTTGCATGGTGCTTGGGGGTCCAAACAGAGCACGTGGCTACAGCCAGCCAATAGGGTTGCTGTAGTCCCTGTATATTACCCAAGGGTCCAAGCAACCCTGAAGCAGGAATGTGGTATCAATCCTAGTGGCATCTGGAGAATCGGCAGGGTATCTACGGGGAAGGCTGTAGGCCATGCTGGCTACAGTAACTGGGGTAAGGGGGCAGACGTGGTAGAATTTGTACACTGCAGAAGGGTAGAGGGGTTACAGTAGAACAAGGTCAGCCTACATTTCAGTAGGGCAATATGGAAGAGGGCTTGGGGGTACAAAGCAAGGTGAGAAGGGGAAAGCAACTGATTCCTGTCTTGGGTCAGGCCTCATTTGAAAGAAAGTAACAAAGCAGGAGGGGTAGCGGATAAAAGGGGGCTTGGGAAAAACCGTAAACTGTAAACAGCACTGACTGGGGAACAGTAGAGATACACAGCTGGGCTGGGATAGACAGAGTAGGGAGGATGTGGCGGACTAGGAGCTGGTACAGGCAGCAGGACAGCTGGGTAGGGTGGAGGTGGAGGACTGCAAGAATGTACAGGAGTCAGAATGTTGAAGAGAGGTTGATAAGCTGTAATGGATGTGGGGCTGCAGTCTTTCTGGGGCAGTGTGGTGATAGGGTTACCACGTTTTAAGAAGCCCAAAGTGGGACATTTCTTACCGAAACATGATTTTTTGCAGGACAGCACATAATCTCGACCAATGCAACAGGCATGTTTTCTCTATATAATCAGAATTAAGGCTGAGTATTGTAGATTCTTAGTTGCTTCTATTGTTTCTTGTCATTTTAAGGTATTTTAGTTAAGGTATTGAGGTTTTCTGCAACATTTAGTGGACAGTCAGAAAATATTTTCTCTACTATAAAATCAGGACATGTAGTATTTTTCATGGGTTTTTTTTGCAGTACACAGCTGCCCAAATCAGGACTGTCCTGCCAAAATCAGGACAGGTGGTAACCCTATGTGGTGAGCAGGGGTCTGTAAACAGTGCAGGAGTCTGGAACAAATCAGGGAAGAGGTAAGAATGCTCTGGTGGGAGTTGGAAAGGGGGGATAGGCAGGGAGGCAGAGCAGTGGAGGAAGGGGCAGGTAGGACAGCCCTGGGGCAAGTGGACAGTAGGTACAGGTTGGGAGTAGGGGGGGTTGCAACATTATCCAGGGACATCTCCTCCTCAAAGGCCCCGGGGAACTGGTGAGGAGGAACTGCAGGTGGTAAAGGGAAATGGTAGGTGGGTAAGAGCATCAGCACAGAAGGGAAGGGAAGGGGAGGGACAGAGAGAGAAAGAACAGGGGTGTGTTCTGACACTGAGGTGTCCTCAGCAAACAGGTATGCAGTACTGGTCAGCTTAGGGGAAGAGTCAGCAGGTGGTGGGGTGGAGGATCGAGGAGACCCAGAGGCAAAGACTGGAGACAAGGGGAGGAGAGAGGTGAATAGTTTGGGGAGGCAAGGAGGAAAGGGAAGCCAGGGTGGAGTAAAGGATGGGGGTAGGGAGGAGTTAGAATATGGAATAGGGAGGGAAGAGTGGTAACAAGCAACCCTGGCCAGGGAGGATTGGGATCAAGGAGGTTGGAGAAGCAGGAGGAGGGGATAGTGATGGTGGTGGCAGGAAGACAACCAGAACAGATAAGGAGCAGTTGAATGGGGAGATGGCTGGTTTACTAGAAGTAGATAGGAGGTTGGAAACCTGCTTACATGAGACAGAAGAGTGGTAATCACTGGGGACTCCACAATTAAAGGTATCCATTGGGGAGGAAGAGGGATGTATGCCGGGGATCATAGCAGGGAGGGCAGAACCAAGAATCAGGGAAGTTGTGATAAGGGAGGTTGCTGGAAAACCTAACTTAGCCATCCACCTGGGAACCAATGACTTACCGGGGGGAGGGGTGGTGGTGCAGGGAAAGGTCAAAGAGCTGGCAAGGGCCTGCAGGGAATTAGTGAATCTTTTCAGAAATGATTCCAGTCCCCAGGGCCAGAACAGTCAGGAAAAAGAGGATAGAGGAGTTTAATGATTGGCAAGGGGCTGGTGCAGGGAAGAAGGGTTCAAATGTATCAGGGGCTGGGGGACACGTTTGCTGAACAAGAGGCTGTATTCAGCAGGTAGACTGCTCCTTAATAGGGAGGGCTCTAACATACTCAGAGATAAGCTGGGGGAATACACAGATGACGATCTGTGCTTGAACTGCTGAGGGGAAAGGGGTAGGCCAGCTGGCCCAGAAACTTCAGGACAAGGAGGTCTGTGGACCTCCCCCCACCAGCAGTAGTAATCAGGAGGGTGTGTGAGGAGGCAAAGGGGGCCAACCAAGTATGGGGGTGAAGGAGAGAGTCCAGCAGGAGGGTAGGTCCAGAAAAGTACAAAAAGTAGGCAGGGAGATACAGAGTTGTGGTGGAGGGTGGTGTCACTCACTGCCCACAGTCTCTGTAACAAGATGGCAGACATGCAGATCCTCTTAGTGAAGGGGAAGGTAGACATAACAAGAATTATTGAGACCAGGGCTACACCGCACCATGACTGGGACCTCTTGATCCTGGGTTACAAGTTATACCGAAGAGACAGGGTGTTAGGCAAAGGGGAGGGGTGGCGACTTACATCAGGGAGGGGATAACATGCGCAAGGGAGAAAAATGAAAAGGAGAATGTGGAAATGTTGTTGATTTAGTTCCAGACCAGTAGAGGGAGGAAGATCAAGTTGAGGGTGGTCTACAGGCCAGTCAGCCAGGAGGAAGAACGAGACAGGAAGCTGTGTTCACAATTGCTGGAAGCTGCAGGAAAGGGGGAGGTAGTAGTGGTGGGGGACTTTAATCTGCTCAGGGTGGACTGGGGTATACCGGCCACATCCTGTGCCAGGAGTAAGGTGATCCTGGATGCGATACTGGGCAGGTTTCTAACTCAGTGTTACTGAGCCCACTAGGGAGGGAGGAATCCTTGATCTAGTGCTCACAAATGGGGAGCATGAACAAGAGATAATGGTCAAGAAACCCCTGAGGGGCAGTGACCACAGCACAGTGTGGTTCAGCTTGGATATGGGCAGGGAAAGCATCTCCACCAAGACCAAAATCCTGGATTTGAGGAGGTTGAATTTTAAGAAGATGGATGAGGTGCTAAGTTTGCACCTAGAGGGTGTCAGAGTGGACATGAAAAATTGACCATCATCAAGCATGCAATACTGGCTGCCACAGTGGAGTGTGTTAGGCTTAGGGGGAAGAAATTGGGGGCCAAATCACCCATCTGGTTCAACTCTGAGGTTGCCAGAGTGGTGAGGGACAAGAGGGCAGCCTACAGGAGATAGAGGAGAACTGTGACTGAGGCGGATCAGGAATACTACCTGAAGTTGGCTAAAGTGGCAGGCAAAGTGGTGCAGCAAGCTAAGGAACTACAAATAGCTGAGGGATTAAGAAGGGGAAGGTCTTCTTTCCCTACATAAGCGAGAAGAGGGACAAGAAGGATGGGATAGTTAGGCTTAAGAAGGGGGATGTATGGGTGGAGGAAGAAGGGAGCAAGGCAGAGTTATTGACTGATTACTTCTGCTCTGTCTTTATTAGGGAAAAAGATGGGCCAATGCCACCTTGGGAGAGAAGTTGTGGGGGGGGAGGGAAGGAGCACAGACGTAGTAATAAAAGTGGATAGAGTGAGGGAGGGAGGGGATGCTGGTACGGAAGGTAGACAAGTCCCCAGAACCGGACAGCATGCACCCAAGGGTACTAAAGGAGCTGACAGAGGAGCTTGCAGGCCACTGGTGGGCCTCTTCAGTAGTTCCCTGGAGTTGGTCATGGCACTGTAGGACTAGAGAATGGCACATGTGGTGCCGCTCCACAAGAGCGTACCCAGTGATGACCCAGGGAACTATAGGCCGGTCAGTCTGACCTCAATCGTGTTCAAACTTATGGAGACCATGCTTAAGGAGAGGCTGGTAAGGTACATGAAAGAGAATGGTCTCCAGGACAAGAGGCAGCATGGATTCTTGGGAGGAAGATCATGTCAAACAAACTTGATTTGCTTCTTTGACTGGGTTACCAAGGTGGTGGACAGTGGACATTATATTTACCAGGAGTTCAGCATGGCCTTCAATTCAGTGCCCCATAAGAGGCTGATCAGGAAACTGGCAGATCTAGAAGCTGGTGAGAAAATGACCAGGTGAATAGAAAGCTGGCTGAGGGACAGAAACCAGAGAGTGGTGGGGGGCAAAGAGTTATCCAGCACCAGGGAGGTCACCAGCACGGTCCTGCAGGAATCGATGCTGGGGCTGGTGTTGTTCAATGTCTTCATAAACAATATTGGGGAGAGCATTAAGGGCAAGATATGCCTGTTTGCACATGAAACCAAACTCTGTAGGAGGGCGGACACAAGGGAAGGGATTCAGGTTCTGCAGGAAGACCTCAGAAAACGTGAGAGATGGTTGAGGATCTGGCAACTTGGCTTCAATGCCAAGAAATGCAAAGTGATGCACATTGGAGCCAGGAATCCTAGGACTGAGTACTACTTGGGGTCCATGTAGCAGCAACAGAGGAAGAAAAGGATCTGGGGGTAGTGATTACTAGTGACCTGAGGCACTCCTCGCAGTGCAAAAAGACAGCAGTGAATGCAAACAGGATTCTGGGGTGTATAGCCAGGGGAATCAGTAGTAGGCAGAGTGAGGTCATGCTGCCCTTGTACAGGTTGCTGGTGAGACCGCATCTAGAATATGGGTTAAGATACTGGTGTCCATAGCATAAGAAGGACATCAGCTTGATAGAGAAAGTCCAAAGGAGAGGAACTAAGATGATCGTAGGTCAACAGAGGAAGTTGTACGAGGAGATCATGGGAGCCCTGAGAATGTACTCCCTGTAGGAGAGGAGGGAGAGAGGGGATATGATAGAGCCCTTCAAATACTTGAAGGGCATCAATAGAGTGGCTAGAGAAGGTCTCTTTAAGCTAAGAGACAACAGAACCATGAGTGGGCACAGTTTAAGGCTGAAGGTGAGTTTAGGAGGGATGTTAGAAAGCATTTATTTACAGAGAGGGTGGTGGCTGCATGGAATGCGTTGCTAGAGAAAGTTGTCTCACAGAAGACAGTGAATAACTTTAAGAGGATCTGGGATAGGCATAAGGAAAATCCATGGAACCGTGGGTTGGGGGGGAGGAAGGGAAGTCCGGGGGATAGGGTCAATGACATCAGCTAGGGACCTTGCAATAACGAGCAGACTTGATAGACCAAATGGCCTTCTTCTGTTGGCTCTTTCATATGTTTGTATGACTTTCTCCTCCAAAAAAAGACTAGTGTCAGCCTCCCTTCCTCCAAAGCTTCTGGTACTTTTTTGTGACCTCTCCCTTTCTCCTTCCTCTGTGAACACTGAACAAATGTATTTGTCCAGGATGTCTGCCTTTTCCTGGTCCCCTTCTGGACAGCCCCCCACTTCCCTTTTTAACTATACTATCCCATCCCGTTCTTCCTCTTTTCACTTAAAATATCTAAAAAAATATCTTGTTCCCTTTCATTACCTCCTGGGCTGTTCTCTCTCTTCAGTTTGTGCCTTTGTGCTCCTTACTGCTTTCCCTGCTTCTCTCTGTTTTCCCTGATACACCTCCCTATCCTCTTCCCTCTGCATCTCCTTATACATCCTGAATGCTGCATTTTTAGCCTTTACATTTTTAGCCACCTCTTTCAAGAACCACAGCAGTCTCTTTTTCCTCTTGCTTTTGCTCGCTTGTTTGACACAGAGGTTTGTTGCCTTTACTATGCTCCATTTTAGCTTCACCCACTGTTTCTTCACCCAACCCAGGCCATCCCCACCATCAATTCATCCCTGAGACATTCAACCATCTTTATGAAATCTGCCCTCTTGAAGTCCAGGAACCTCACTGTTGTGTGAGTTGGTTCTAGTTGTCCTGATATTGACCCACACTGTACGATGTTCACTGGTCCCCAGATGGCCTTCCACCTTGACGTCTGTGACACTCTCCCTGTTAGAGAGTACCAGGTTCAGTATTGCCCCCATCATGAGTGGGTTTGCTGACTAGTTACCTGAGGAACACCTCCTTCAAAGATTCCAGGATGTCCCTAGTTCAAGCTGAAGCCAGTGCTGGGAGTCTACAGTCTACATCCGGCAAGGTGAGATCCCACACCCACACCACCTCCCCCTTATCTGCCATCTTGCCAATGGCTTCCACCAGTACTTTATCTAATTCCTCCTCCTCCTCCTGTGCTGAAGGTCTGTAGATCACTCCAGTGTGAATAGTGGCTCCATTCCCCATCTCCAGGGTAACCCACAGTACCTCTGCCTTCCCCTGTATTCCCTATATCTTCATCACTTTTATGCTTTCCCTCATATAAAGCACCAAACCCCTCCTTTTCTTCCCACCCTGTCCTTCCTGAACAGAGTATTTATTTTTTTAATTTTTTATTTAGGGATTTGGATCATACCTTTGAGCTCAGAGCTCTTTTACAACGGTTCTACGTCAAACAGTGACAATGACAACAATAACAAACAGTTTATAAACAATACTCGAATAGTTGGTAGCTAGTATACAATAAGGTTACAATGTCATTCATAGTACCAGTGGTGATAGTACAGTGTTAAAAGCATTCAACTAGGGTAAAGGACAGTGTTTCTATGTAGTGAAGGAGATAAAAAGGTGTGACACCAAGTGTGAGAGTCCGAGGAGGAGTCAAGGTGAGGGGAGGGAAGACTGGAGGTCGGCCAAGAAGTGGCTTTGTCTAGCAGGTTGGGAGGTAGTGCTAGTAGGCTGGTTTAAGGTTAATCAAGTGGGGGAAGCACAGGGGAGAGGAAGACAGAGGGATAGAGCAAGGGGGAAGAGTGGTGATAAAAGGAAGGGGAAGGAGTGTGAGTGAGTGGGCATTATGGGTGTTAGAGTCCTAGTGGCAGTCATAAACTGTCCTAGTAAGAAGGTGTTGCCTTACACCATTTTTGAATTGCAAGATGCAGTGGGAGTTTAGAATGTGTACTGGGATTTCATTGAGCCATTGGGGGGGCCCTATAGCTGAAAGCACGCTGTCCCTGCACAGTTTGACAGAAAAGTGTTGATAGGGTCCCCTCATCCTGCCTCTGGTGGTATAGCAGATAGCACCTGGTGTTAGGATGCTAGAAATGCATGGGGAAGGTTTATCCATTAGCACCTTTTTTTCCAAGAAGACATGTTTGGAATATAATCCTGGTCTTTAGTGGCAGCCAATTTTTCTCCTCGTATAAGGAGCAGGTGTGGGTATTTTGGTCTGCAGCCATTGTGAGCCTACATGCCTTGTTGAGGGAAGTGTGAATCCTTTTTAGTGCAGTGTCTGTTGTTGCGCCATAGATCACCAATCCATAGTCAATGGTAGAAAGGATGGAGCTGGAGACTGAGAGACAGAGGGTCTCTGGAGTAAGATACTTTTTATGCCTATAGAGCAGGGTGTAGCCAGGGATTTCAGATCTGCACACCAAGTGGACTCACTGCTACCCCTCCCCTTGTTGGGGTGAGCTACCCCGGTGTAGCCACACAATATACAAAGGTACAGCAGGACTGTGTTTGTTGCCTCATTTGGCACAATAAATACAACTTTTGTATCTCATGACAATGGTTTTTGCCATGCATGGGTAAATACAAATGCTATGCACTGCTCCCTAAGACACCCACATACCAATCCAGAGCCTGTAAAGTTGTATTTTCCTTGGGATGCAAATACAGTATTAGTGACCAGTCCTTCTAGTTTTGACTCCTATGAATAAAATTACAGAAAGGTTCAGCATTTTCTTTGTTAGTTTTCATGGAAAAAGGAAGCAGTTCAGAGCCTATTTGCTAACCCCCCCTTAAATAAAAGTGCTCACCATGGAGTACTTGGAGTATGCCTGCCTACACCCATGCAAATAGAGTACACTCAGCTTGGTGTTCACTGCCTTTACCACTGTATCGATGTGTTGGGTGAAGGTGAGGGAGTCATCAATGGTGATCCCCAGGTACTTGAAGGAGTGAACTTGTTCTAGCGGCTCACTGACTTTATTGGAGATGGTTTGGGAAGGGAGCTTCTTTTTGTGCTGTGGGCTGGCTGTGAGCATCACGTTGGTCTTTTTGCAGTTTAATAGAAGTTTATGGCTATAGAACCAGTCTTCCAGCTTGTAGAAGGATGCCTGCAACTTGGAGTGGAGGGGGACTATCGATGAACTGCTGGTGAGAAGTACAGTGTCATATGTGTGAAGTATCAGTTTAGTGTCACAGGCTTCAGGAAGATTATTTAGGAAGAGGCTGAATAATAATGGCCCCAGTATTGACCCCTGTGGGACCCCTAAAGATACCTCATTGGAGCTAGATACTGTGTGCCCAATTTTTACATGTTGGCTTCTATGTGTTAGGTAGTCCTTGAACTGGCAGACAGCAGTGGTTGCAACCCCCAGGTTCTGTAGTTGAGTCAGGAGGAGAGAGTGATTGACAGTGTCAAAAGCTTTGGTAAGGTCCATGAAGACTGACCCCACCAGCTTTCCTTCATCTAGTACCTTGTGCAAGTAGTCAGTGTAGTCCAGCCAGGCAGTGGAGGTACTATGATTCTGCCTGAAGCCATGTTGGTTGGGACATAACAGGCTGTATTTGTTGAGGTAATCTGTGAGTTGGACCTGTGATTATAGCCTGGTATGGCCATGATCCAGACATGGTTTTCATGCACCATGCATTGATAATGGCTACAGTATCCAGATTGGTCTCTGCCATGGTGGACTCTATGTCTGGAATCTTATTTCCTAGACTTCTAGCATTTTCACACATGGCCTTCCAAATGTTGCCTCCACTCTGCTTGTTACAACTCCTTTTTTCCTTTCTTCCATCCTTCACCCCCCTCTTTTTAATGCTCCCTTTCCCATTCCCATTTGTCTCTAAAACTCTGTTTCCTTTATTAATTTGCATGCTGTGGAATTCATCTACCCTTGGATTCTCCTTACTCTCTATTTCAGCCTGGGGGGGCAGTTTCTGCCTCCCCAGTTCCTTCCGCCATCCTCCTTGGCTACGTTAAGAGTTCATCGAAGTAACATTCAAACCGTCCACTTAGGACTGTGTTTCCCCTCTCGAATAGATGTAGGTCCTTACCCCTGTATAGGCCCTTATCCTCCAGTTGACTCTGCCGAACCCCTCCTCTCTGCACCATTTCTTCAGCCATGAGTTGAAGCTTCTGACGCAAAATCCCCCCCCCCCACTGCTGCCATTGTACACTGGCAGTACCTCAATAAAAACCACCACTGAGTGTGCTACCTGTCTAAGAACCCTCCCCAGCTCCCTAAACTTGCCCTGCACTATCCCAGCCCCATCCATAGCCAAATCATTAGTCCCCAGGTGAACAATGACTTACAACTCTCCCTACCATCCTGCTACCCTAGTGATCCTCAGGATCTACTTCCCATCCCACCAGTACGTTTTACTGCTTAGGCACCTAACCTGCCTCTCACTCCCTTTCCTATACCCAAATTTATTCCCCTCGCAGTCAAGTCCCCTACCAGAAATTCCTTGCTCCTCTCTGGGATACTTTACCATCCTCCATGGAGATCCAATATGGAGGGCCCCCACATCCTCCCTGGTCACTAATGTGAGTGCTTACCCCTGGCAGTCCCAGTCCGCCAGAGTGGTGTAGGAATTACGTCATAGTACCAGTTGAGGAATGTGCCTCTGTCTCACCACCCCCACCCTTCCAGAGCCCACCGTAGTCCAACCATTCCTTCTTCCTGGCATCCTCTGAAGTAACGGTGGCAGACTTGGTGGCCCCCTGGTTGAGGGAAGAGGTCACCTGAATCCCATCAAATCTTAGCCAACTCGACCTCCTGACTTTGTCTCATGGCAGGGTGAAATTCCAAAATCTCGTAACACTGAGGCTGGAGGTATGGTTCTTGAGGACCTAGAGTATTCAGGCATGAACCTTTCAGGTATGGTCTCAAGTGTCCTGAAATGTTTAAAAAAACAATCCACAAGAAAATATGATTCCTTAAAATGGAAAAGATTCTCTATTTGGTGTTCTGGTAAGGGTGTATCTTCCCCATAAGCTGACTGGTCCTTGATTCTAGATTATATGGGGTATTTGCAGTCAAGTGGACTTCAGAGTTCCTGATTGAAAGTCCACCTGGCAGCAGTATCATCATTCTCATCTGCAGGAAAAACAAAATCTCTAGCCTCACACCCTGTATTCAAGAGATTCATCAAGGGCCTGCTTCACTTGTAACCCCCAGTTAGTGAACGTATACTTTCTTGGGACTTCTCATTTACATCTGTGAACGTGAAATATGTGACATGCAGAACATTTTTCCTCATTGCTATGACCTCTACTAAAAGTGTCAATGAACTTGAAGCCCCATGCACAGAACCTAACTACACAGTTATGCACAGGGACAAAGCAGTCCTCAGGACAAATGAAAAATTCTTTCCAAAAGTGGTGTCAGAATTTCACCTTAATCAGGCAGTTACTTTACCTGTAGTATTCCCATCACATTCTAGTCCTGGTGAACAGAAATTGCATTGTTTAGAGGTCAAGAGAACCTTTAGCTACTATCTTAACAGAGCAAAAGACATCAGAACAGACAGCAGTCAGCTGTTTGTCACCTGTAGGGATGTTGGTAAGGGAAAATCTGCAACAAAAAAGACCATTTCAAGATGGCTGGTGTCTTGCATTCAGTTCAGTTATGAAAAAGCAGGTAAGCAACCCTCTTAGATCTTATAGCACACTCTGCAAGGGACACTGCACTTTCAGTACCAGCTTCAAGGGATAGTCCTATGACAGTCATCTGCAAAGCAGATACCTGGAAACTTCACAGATTCACAAAAGCGCTACTGTCTGGACATCATTTCCGAAAGACATGCAAAGTTTGGAACTGCAGTCTTACAGAAGCTTTTTCCTAAATAGTTTCCAGACTTCCCAGATTCTCAAGGTACTGCTATGTAGTCTGCAGGTTTTATATAGTGTCATAATAAGATTCATGTTGTTAGTAGAAAAAATTACTTACTGTAGTAATGATGTTTCTCCTACTGGGTCTAGTAGTGAGCCAGTACAGTCTCATCCCTACTTCCCTATCTCAAACATAATCAGTAAAAAGTTCACTTTTTTATATGTTTTTTAAATACTCTTTTTCTGCCTCAGCATTTAAATTTGGTTTACACAGTTCATATTTTGAACAATTGTTTTAGAATTTTATGTATATTTGTTTAAAAATGTTTTCATTGTAAGTCTGCTTATTTTTTGCTAATTTGCTTTTATCATGAGCATTGTAAATTAGACAAAATAGCACTGCTTCTTTCTGCTCTTCAGCACAAATGATAGAATCTGCTACCCCTCTGACCCTATCTAGGCCTGTACCAGGGGTCTAAAGATGGTCCACGTGAATGTAAATAGCCTGAGACCTATAATAGATGAACTACAAATTTGGATTGACCTCTGCAAGCCTGATCTACTAGCTATATTTGAGACCTGGCTCAAACCCCAGATCCTGGCCCATGAGATAGAGCTCCCTGGCTTCTCTATCTTCAGGAAAGATAGAGAGGGCAAAAAAGGGGGTGGGATTTTAATTTATGCTAAACCTGCTCTCTGCGCCTCCAGGGCTACTCTCCTCCATTGGACAGTGCTGATAGCAAAGCCTTATTTATTAAATTAACACTTGGGAACACTAAACCACTTTTTGTAGGCTGTATATACAACCCACCATGAGCTGCTCTAGATGAACTCACAAAGTTCCTAGCTGACCATGTTCTCAGTGAAGTAATTATCCTAGGTGATTTCAGTCTTAACTGATCCTCCGAAACAGAAGCTAGGCTCAAGGTACATTTAGTAGATGCTAGATGCCCATCTAACACAGGTTATCAATGAACCTACCTGGTTCAGCACTAAATTGGGTAATCATACACTACCAGACTGGTCCCTAATAACCAAAACCAACAGGATACGTGCTGCCGGAATCTTCTCTGCCTCCTTAAGTGATCATTCCCCTATTTTTTGCATTTGGAAGAACTGCTCTCTTAAAGTTCCACTTAGAATCTTTATCATGAGGGATTTTTCTAACTTTGTAGTAGAATCATTCCTGTTCACCATTTCCGAGATCAACTGGTGCCCAATCTGTGAGCTCCAGAGTGTCAATGATGCCTTAGACTACTTCATGAATCACTTTCTCTCAGCTGCCAATAAACATGACCCTTTTAGGAAACTTAGGGTAAAAGGAAAATGCCATAAACAGCTGACCCCCAATCTCAAAAAAACATAATAATCCAGTGGGATAAGGCCTGGGGGCTTTATGCAAAGATCCAGACTTAAGGGTGATAGGGATGATTACAGGGGGCTACGGAATCAGTGCAAGAAGCAGACAAAAATAGCTAAAAGAGACTACATCAGAGGTCTCCAAGATAAAAACCTTTCTGACCCTAAGAAATTTTGGATTCAACTTAACTCTTTGTTAAAGGGGTGTACTGGCACCTCAGATGGCCCAGTCATAGCTAATGGTCAGACTATGATAGCTTCCCCGGTTGCTATGTTGATCAATAGATAATTTCTTGAAAGGAAAATCCTAGGCAAGTGGAAAGAGGCTGTGGTAGTCCTGGTTCACAAAGGTAGACTCGGAGAAATAGTGGTGAACTACCAGCCTAACCCTACATATGTACACTTGCCAAGATACAAAAGAGACTGTTATACAACCAGCTTCAGGATTACCTTGAACAGCACCATCCATTATCTGACAGGCAATATGGTTTAAGACAGCACCATGGCACTGAAACTGCTCTGGTTAAATTCACTGCTGATACCCTCAGTGTCCTGAATAATGGGACTTTAACTGGAGCTATCTTTATTGACCTGACCAAGGTCTTTGATCTGGTCAGTTATATTCTACTCCTCAGCAAGTTGAATCACCTTGGTTTTGATTCCCTCTCACAATCCTGGTTCACACACTATCTAACAAATAGGATGCAAAAGGTCAAATGGAGAGGTGCCCTATCAAGTCATCTGCCTATTACAGATGGAGCACCCCAGGGATCTATACTTGCTCCTATACTATTCTCTATATTCATTGGCGACCTGGATAAAATCAGTGGTAATGGTCACATCTTACATTATGCAGATGATGCTGTCCTTTGCAGGAACGCCCCTGAAGTTAAGACCCTCAATGCCCAACTGTCCAATTACTTTGAGTCTCTTAAAAGTGGATCACAATGAACATGCTGGTCCTGTATGTGAAAAAAACCAAGGTGGTCCTATTTGGACCCAAACACCTAGGATCTAACAGGCAGCACTTGCTTTCCCTTACAGCTTCATCAGGAACTCTGATTGAGGTGGTGGACAAGGTTAAGTACCTTGGGGTTCACATTGACCAAGAACTTACCTTCATGTCACAGGTAGATCATGTAACCCATTCCATCCACCAGAAACTTGGCCTACTATATAGACTGAACAGCTACCACACTATGGGTTCAAGGCTAGCTATAGCAAGTAGTGTCCTGCTCCCCCAGCTCTTATATGGTGCCTGTGTTCAATAGGCTTGAAACATTTAACAACAAAATTGAATGCTTTGCATCCCCGGAAAATCATTGTGATGTTCTTACCTCTCCGAACTGGCCCACTTTTGATTTGTGAGCTCCAGTGCCCCTATTATGTATGGAAACATAGAAATTGATGGCAGATAAGGACTGTTAAGCCCACCTAGTCTGCCCATTTTCCCTGCCTACTGTAAAAGCTGCAGATCCTAGTTAATCTCTGGCTTTACCTCCTTGTTCCTATTGCTAGGGTTCCCCTATGCCTGCCCCATGCATGCTTGAATTCCCCCACTGTGTGTGCCTCCACCACCTCCACTGGGAGTCTATTCCATGCATCCATCACTCTTTCTATGAAGAAATACTTTCTCACGCTACCCCTTAGCCTACCCCCCCTTCCAACCTCATGTCATGCCCCCTCACTCCTGGACATCTTCTTTTCTGAAAGATACTACCATCTGATACTCTATTTATGCCTTTTAGATATTTGTAGGTTTCTGTTATATCTCCCCTGGATGTTGTGGAGTGGTGGAGAGGAGTGTGGAGACTGGAACTTGTTATGTGCATCCGGTGTCTGAGGAGCAGTAGACACAGATAGCAGGGCTGTTTCTTGCTTACATTTAATTTTGAAAAGGTATGCCACCAAGTGCCTTTGTGAAATAGCCTTACCAGTACAACTTTATGTGGTTCCAAGTCTGTGCAGCCCTTCTTCTCGTTTTCTTGTCTTTTCAGGTGTGGCAGATGATGGAATAGGAAGAATAGGAAGAAAAGAAGAATGGCATGCTGGTGGCCACGGCTGCTGGAGTTTTAAACTCTGTGTTTGGATGCTTATCAGCGACCGCTTTCCTCCATATCATTCTGCTACCACCTGTTAATACTGCCTATCTCCATAGTATGATCTGGTTGTGGGGTAGAGGCAAGAGCAAGAAGCCTTATCTATATTTCGCCTATATAAACACAAGGGCGTGATATTCAAATGGCAATTGCACCTGGCACAAATCTCGATGCACCGGAGCACATCAGTAATGTATGCAGGTGCAGGTGTGGGGGCGTGCCCATGCATACTCTGTACATCCCGATATTCAGCACGGGATGAGCTGAACCATGCATGCACAACCCCTACTGGCAGGCACAAAGATGATCCAAAATAAGAAGGATCAATGGCCAGCCACCCACAGGTGAGCTGCCGTATTGCAGGGCGCAACACAGCAGCTGCCACCTGTGGATGGCCACCCGAGCTCCGGCTACACCTCCGTGGTGGCACTCCCCCATGCCCAATCATGGGCATTGGTATGAAAAAATAGAAACCTACATCTCTGGTGGTCCAGTGGACCACTCTTAGCCCGATCGCGGGCTTAAGTAAAATAATCATGATTCCTTTTTCCCTGGTGGTCCAGTGGACTGCTGTCAGCCCAATTGTGGGCTTAAGTAAAATTATAAAGATTCCTATATCCCTGGTGGTCCAGTGGACCCCCCTACCGACCCGCCCACTGATCTCCACTGCCCCGCTCCCCCCGTCACTGGCGGGCGGCAGCACCCCATCCACCTGCCGCCCCGCTGCCCGCCGACTGACACCTTCAGTAGGGCTGCACGCCCATTGGCTCACACTGGACCACCAGGGATATAGCAATCTTTATAATTGTACTTAAGCCTGCAATCATGCCGACAGCCATCCACTGGACCACCAGGGTTAGAGGAATCATTATTATTTTACTGAAGCCCGCGATCGAGCTGACAGTGGTCCACTGGAGCACCAGGGAAGAAGGAATCATTATTATTTTACTTAAGCCTGCGATCGGGCTGACAGCAGTCTACTGGACCACCAGGGAAAAAGGAATCATTATTATTTTACTTAAGCCCACGATTGGGCTGACAGCAGTCCACTGGATCACCAGAGTTATAGGAATCATTATTATTTTACTTAAGCCCACGATCTGGCTGACAGCAGTCCACTGGACCATGAGGGATATTGGATACTTTATTATTTTTCAAATGCCCGCGATCGGGCTGGGGGGCACATTGCCGCACTGCAGGGGGCTTCTGTCCCCAACAGCTGCTGCCTGGCAGGGTGCCAGGCGCAAGTCACCGGGGATCAGTGCACCTGTATGCAAATGGGGCCATAATGACATGCAAATGGCCGCATTTGCACCTTGCATTCATTATGGCTCCATTTGCATGTGCACTTTTGAATGTCGTTGTTGTTGCACCTAGCGCAATGGAACTTGTGCTAGCGCATCCCCCTGCTCCACTCCTGCCACTTGCGCTGGTGCAGTGTCACTGTGCCATGTGAACTACAGGTGGCCAGGATGCGATATTCAATGATGCTGAGCCATGGCGCAGCTCCGTTGAATATCGCCCAGTCAATCCCCCTGCGCAGCCAAGTTGCACTGTGCCCTGGCTTGTGCCACAGCCTGGCACAGTTTGAATATCTGGGCCAAGGAGTATAAACACACATTAGCCATTCGGACAGCTGAAGAGCGAGGAGAGAGTAGACAGCTGCACAACTTCTAAGATACTTTTTTTTTTTTTTACTTAACTCTACCACTGCTTTGTCTATGCTACAAGCTACACTAAATTTGACTAAACCTTCTGGGAAATAGTGGACAGTGTTTTTAGGGTTTTTTAGTACCACAACTGAGACAAGAGTTCAGCATTACCGTGGAAAAGTATTCATTTAACTCCTGTGCCAGAGAATTTTAGATGGTGTATTAAATGTGCATTTAGGTTGCATTTATAAAATTATAAAAGTTTTAAATTCAGTTTGTCTCCTGGGCTTCTGAAATTCATGCCAAAAGTAGTTTTGACCTTATGACCCATACGTACTTAATACCATGTCAAGATAATCCAACCAGCATTTCGAATTTGGCTTTGTTCTCTGCCGGTGCTGCATATGTGTGTGCTTTGTTGGAGTACTTTTCTCATTTCTGAGCATAAATTTTGGCTTAAAGTCTAGAGTCCTTACACCGCTGATCCTTGTACCATTTGAACGTCAAATGCCAGGCTTGCCACAGGTGGAAAGCATGGGAGCTGCTCCGTTAATGTGTATTTTGTGGACTGAAAATACTTGATAATTTTACAGCTAAATCTGTGTTTACATAGGCAATACATAGGCAATTAAGAGCAGAGTCTTTAGCTTTTAAATCAATCACTGTATCTGATAGGATCTTGCGGTGAGACATTGGGGTCTGGGGAGATGTAGTGAGATCCAAGAAACAGAGTATTTCCTGTGGCAGCCTGAAAAATCTATGAGACCCTTCCTGTTTTTGGCATTGGCCTACATTTTCAGAAGCTCAGAAGTAAGTTAAAAGGACTAATTAATCCTACCCTTTGAAGCATATTAATGATACTGATTTGTTAAAAACTGTATATTTTATTGTGTGGTCTATTAGTAGTTATAGAGAATTTCTACATTTTTATATACTGTCACACAGCATTTGAGCAGAAAAGGTACACTGTCGCAAGGGAGATTTTATAGTCAATGGCCAAGATTGTCACCCAGGGGAATGAAATTACAATTACAAGGGAACAGACAAACTTGTGAAGAGTTTTAAGAGAGGAGTAAAGGAAGCTCTTTTTTTATCTCTCTTCTGGGCTTGAACTTAGCTGTAAAAGGACTACTGATTAAGGATTTAGGACTAAGGTCCATATGAGAATCTCCTGAACACTAATACTATTATTTTATTTCAGCAATTTAATTTTATTCAAATTGAATTGTTAGAAATGTTGAGTGATACTGAATTTGCACTTTCAAGAATTTTGAAAGTATTAACTTGAAGGCTATTGCAATTATTTTTGTGGCCATTGTTTTTTTGAATTTTTTCGCACTTTATCTCGAAATTGGTCACAAAGCAGTAACCTGTTTATAAACCGCGTGCATATTTGACTGTGTTTTAGTGATAATAAGAATTATCTGCTTAATTATTTGATTGACTGATTGACTGATTTAAGCTTTTTTTGTAGAAGGTGAAAATGGTTACTACAAGGAGTGGGGTTATAACTAAGATGAAACAGCAAGCAAAAACTAAAAGGAAGGTAATAAATAGAAAGACTGAAGAGAAGGAGAATCTTGAAAGGGGAAGTAAGAATAAACAGAATAATGACGTTCAAGTAAAGAATGTGTCACAATGTTCAGTGATAATAGTTGATGAACCTTAGAAGAACAGTGGGGAACAGCAGCTGAAAATAACATCATATTTTTAAAAGGTGAAAGAGAAGAAAGCTTCTGAGAGCTATAGAGAAGAAGCTAGGTTGCCAACCCCAATATTATTAAGGGATAATCAAGTGACCTATTTTCAGGGAGAGAAAGAGGAACTTTCCTTAGCAGATAAAGCTAAACTTAGAGATAATGTGATGGACAATGTATCCCTGGCAGATAGTTATAACATTAGCAGCTGGTCGGAGAGATCAATCAGTAAGGGAAAAGTGTCAAAGGAAACACTGGTTTACTATCATATGATTAATTTTGTGACCCAAATCCCTATGGAGTATCTAATCCAATGAGGACTGATGAAAGTTTTATAGATTGAGTACCCAGAAGGAAAATTGAAACTTAAATGACACTATTATGGGGAAGCAAAGGATAATAAAGAATGACACAGTTAGCAATAGCTTGGAAGCCCCTATGATCTTATGAAGTCCTAGGATGCTTAAAGACAATGAGGGTAATTTGTCTTATATTTTAAAAAAATTAGATCAGACCCTTCAAGGTTTGAAACTCCTGATTTTGAGTCAGGAGGAAATAGATTCAATAGACTCATTGGAAAAATCTCCAGAATTAGGATTCTCACCTGTGTCTTCCATATTAGAACAGGATAATATAGATAAGACTCAACCGAGGAAACAGAACATAAAATATGATAAAGAATACTTTTCAGATAAAGGAGAATTTATTTCAAGTTCTACTTTATCACCCCAAATACTTGAGATTATAAAAAAATGAGTATTATGCTAACGTGGTGATTCTTGAAAATATGTCAGCCCTTAAAGAAGAAACAGAAAATCTTAGGGGAGATGTAGCTTATAATAAAGCAGTCCTTGATTCATTGGATGGTAGAAAAGAGTTGCAATTAGAAACACCTTCAGGAAAAGTAAATAAGATTCAGATTCCCAAAATGCATAAAACAATCCAGATAAACTTACCCCCACTCCCTTTCAGAAAGGGTTAGAAGTGATTCCGGAGTTAAATTTGATAAAAAATGGAAATAATAAAAAGAAGGTAACAACAAAAATCAATAAAAAGAGGAAATATAAGGTGAGATCAAGCAAAGATACAGAACAACTAGGAAAAGAGATTCAGCTGGAGGAAGCTGAAAATTTAAACAAATCCCTGGAATTTCAGGAAACTCAGGAACCAAATGCGATGTTTGAAACCAGCTCAGTTAAAAGAAAATATGCAGATGTTGTTATAAATAGGGAAGTAAAGGAATAGGATAGAAAATGAAAATGGGATAAAAAATGAAATTGTGGATGGTAGACAGATTAATGAAGAGAAATCCAAACAGAATGTTGTAGAAGCTGTACATCAACTCAGAGGGGAGACCAAGGAGGACTACCAGGGATCCCGAATCTTGGAGCATGGGCATGAAAATTTAAATAAGGAAGGGTGCCTTTTTATAAGCAACTCAGTGATAAATATGGAACCTCTGAGAGATGCATTTTTGGTTGAACTTTATGGGTTGTATAGATCTAATGAAGAAACACCTTCTAAACTGGACAACTGGATAAGAAAATTGTTCTATCTCCCAGATTTAGCTACAGAGATTTACATAACAAGACTTCCAAATTTAGAAATTAGGAACTGTGTACTTATTTATAGCACCAAATCAGATTAGTCTCGGAAGATCTGGGATCTAGGGAAATAATTATATGTAAAAGGAGTGTATGTTTTGCTCCTCCCAACAGGTTCCCCCACCAAGTAATGAAATGATATAATAGAAGCAGGGAAAAGCTTTCAGGCTAAAGAGGTTTTAAATGTAATTAATGAGTACGGTGTCACAAAACTGAAAGAATGGGAAAGTAGAACATTGTCTATGTTTGGTTAAGAGTTGCCAATGTCATTTACTATAGGAAAACTGAAACAAGAAATTGGAATTTTCCTTTTATGCATATTGGGAATGAATATCAACAAAAATGTGATTAGTTATACTTACCTCCACCAATCTATATCCCCTCAGATTGAAATAGCTTTCCAATCAAGAAAAATAGGAGATATGGTGTTAGAAAAATCTCAAGTATTGGATCCTTAATTAATATATATGATTAATGGAGAAATACTGGCTTAGAATAAGAATGACTACACTAACAGGGGAGCAGAAATTGAAACCTACATTAATGGATCCTTTTTTGGGACAGATAAATGACTACAGATAGAAAGCACCCAAACACAAGGGTTTGAAGCCTCAGAAATAGCTATAATTACTTGGAATAGAAAAGGGTTATTGAGGAAACTAGTGGATGAGGATTTTTGTACATTTATAAAAGGAAAAGGTATAATCGATTTCCAGGAAACCTGGATAATGGATGAAAAACTACCCCCGGTTCCAGGATTTTCCATTTTTATAGTACCGGCAGTTAAATACAAAAGGAATGGCAGAGCAATGGCAGGACTAGCTATATTTGTTAAAACATCTTTACATTTTAAGATTACTCCATTAAAGGTAGAAATGAGTAATTGGCAAATTTTAAAATTGGAAAAAGATAAAATAAATATTATTTTGGTTAACGTATATTTAGCACCCTAAATAAAAAACATAAGGAAGATTACTGGAATAATTTCATTGACTCACTGGATAATCTGACTGACAAATCCATCATCAATCATAATTATTATGGGTGATTTCAATGCCAGATTTCTAGATCCAAAAGACATAGATGATGATGACATTAACAGTGGAGTCAATATTAGAAACAAAAAATTAGTGAGTCATTGCCAATCGAGAGAAAAAAGTAATAATATAAATGGGAAAAACTAACTGAAATAATGAAAAAGATGGGGTTTGGTTTTATTAATGGCCGAATAGAGGGAGATGAGGAAGGAAACTTCACTTATCTGGACCCACTAGGGTCCTCGGGTATATATTTGGTTTGAGGAAACTTAGAAGCATTATTTAGAGTGCAAAATTTAGAAATATTGCTGAGATCAGACTCTTCTCATTTACCAGTTCATACTAAATGGTATCTAGATGATTTGAGGGTGAGAAATGAATTAGAACAACAGCAAAATATGGAAATTATTAATTCCAAAAAAATCAGATGGAATAATACAATGATACCCCATAGCATATAAATATTAAGTGCTGGTTATATAGGTGGGTCGAGGGAGGAAATTTTACAAATGGAGATGAACGTAGACCCAGTAATATCATGGGAAAAGATATGCCTCTATATAAGGCCATTTTTCATGAAAACTTCAGTAAAGAAAGTAACAGTACACACTTGGTTTAACAGTATATGCAAAAAAGCAAAAGACGATTTAAATAAATTGATTCGCAAGCGCAAAGAAAATAGTGCAATAATAAATAAGAATTTAAATCAAGCTAGGAAAATTTATATGAGAGTTCTAGAGAAAGAATGATTGCAATATCAGAAACAAATGTGGGAAAAATTAAGAGTGTCAGTATTAGGAAAATACATCAAACAGTTTTGAACACTTGTTAGTAAAGGATATGACAAGTATTCAAATATTATTGAAGTTACCATTACACCATTACAATGGGAACAACATTTTGAAAACTTATATTTCTCTAAGCCAGAACATGAGCGTAGAAACTCCTTAGATCTAGCCCAGATTAATTTATTCCCTAGGCCATTAATTATCACACAGGAAGAAATCATGTTAGCTATAGAAGGAATATCAAGTAATAAAGCACCGGGCCCTCATGCAGTTTTGGCAGATATATTTAAAGATTTGGGTAACTGGTGGACACTGTTATTTTACAAATTATTTAATTACTGTATACAATGGAGGAAGTATCCTAGCACTTGGAAGGGAAGTCTGGTTTGCCCAATTTTCAAGAAGGGTGACACATTGGATCCTACCATGTACCACCCTATAAGTTTGCTAGACTCCTCTCAGAAAATTTTCTGTAAAATCATACTTGACGGGTTGCAAACATGGGTTGAACAAAACAGTATACTAGAGGAATGTCAAAATGGGTTATATCCAATCGTTCAACGTTACAGCACTGTTTTGTGCTGCAACACATCATCTGGAAGTATGTTACAATAAAAAAATCAAAGCTTTATTGCTGTTTTTTAGACTTAAAAACAGCCTTTGATTCTATTAGTTGGAAAATTCTTTGGGAAAAATTGAACAAATGTAAAATAGACCCTTCTATTTTGGAGATACTGCTGGAGCTACATAATGGGATGTCGCTTAAAATAAAATATGATGTGACAATCTGACAAAAAATATACAAAGTAATTTAGGAGTATGTCAAGGTTGTTTACTGGCACCTTTGCTGTTTAATTTATATATAAACTCTATTTTGAAGGAATTGGATGGGCCAGACTTCCATTCTCCAAGTGTCATGTCACAAAAAAATTCAGGCCTCACTTATGCAGATGACATTGTACTAATTTCTACCTCTTCTTTGGGTCTACAGAGGAAATTAAAATGTTTTGGGGAATTCTGTAGAAGAGATCAACTGAAAATAAATCTGAAGAAAACAAATCAGGCTATCTTTGGTAAAACAAAGAAAAATGCTGATACCTGGATAAAAAAAAGATTGAAAATACAACATACTATGATTATTTGGGATTGAGATTTTCAGATGGGACCAGATGGAGTCAACATATAAAACTGGTGCATAAGAAATTACTTGGAGCATTTAATGCATTTAACAAGGTTTCATAGAAAAATGGGATAATCTACAACAAAAGGATTGATTGATGTAATAAATGCCAAAATAAAAAACAGTTTTTTATATGGGGTGGAAATTTGGTCCTCTAGCAACATAAAGTGTTTAGAAATAGAAATGAACAAGATACACCAATATATATTAAGAGTGCAACAATCAGTACCGGCAGAGATACTGAGGAAAGAGCTTGGACAATTATCTTTGTCGACCATGGTTTTGGAAAGGATTATTTTTATTTTGAATCTTTTCCTTTTACCAGACAATAGATATCCCAGAATGTGTATGGAAGTGTAACCCCCCTGTTACCTGGGGTTACTAGAATCCCAGTAAGACCTAGTGGTAGGCAGGGAAGGCAGCTTGTGAAACTCCAGTTAAATGGATTTCACACTGTCTCACTCTGTTCTCAGTCTCAGCTGAGACTGAGGGATGACATCACAATAGAACTTTTGCAGCTGCATGAACCACATTGGAATCTGCATTTAGGAGTTAGGTTAGAATGTTAGGGAGTTTTGAAGGGAGTTGTGCGTGAGCAGTCTTGAAGAGAGGAGCACAGCAGTCTGTGGACAGGCTCTTAGAGCCTAAAGCTCTGATATAGAGCTACTGTTAGGGGAGGTGTGTGTTTCCACCAAAAGAGGAACACATTAAGCTGTTCGTGAAGTGGTGGAGACCACTGTTACTGGTTTCTGTGCCCCATCCCTGAGGGGATGGGGTGGAAAGGTTTGCCTGTCATTCCAGGGGCAACCCTCCTGGTTCCGGCTAGGGAAGAAGCTGCCATATTCCAAGTTGTTCTGTGGCACCAGAATCTGTGGGAAAGAGATTCCTGTGAAGAATCGCCTGTGGGGCACCTGCAACCAAAGAATGAGTTCGCTCTTACATAGGGCCTATGTTTCACCTGAACTGTTGTAAAGTGGGGATTGGGCTGCTTAATCAGTGGGAGGCCTAGAGGAATAGGCTAAACCAAGTAGAAGTATGTTCAAGTCCAGCACAAAGAGTAAAATAAAGTGAGGATTGGACTGCTTAATCAGTGGGAGGCCTAGAGGAATGGGCTAAGCCAAGTAGAAGTATGTTCAAGTCCAGCACGATGGGAAAGCCAAGACATGTAGAGGAAATGTGCCAAGAATTTAGCCTTTAATCTACACTGCCAAGCTTTTCAGAAAGAGATGTAAAAGTATGTTCAAGTCTAGTACAAGGGGAAAGCCAAGATATGTAGAGGAAATGTGGCAAGCATTTACCCTTTAATCTACATTGCCAAGCTTTTCAGAAAGAGATGTTTAATGTCCAGAGAAATGGCCGGGTATGAATTGTGGAAGCGAGAGGTGGGAGACCCCCCATCAGTAGTAACCAAATTCACCTCTATGGATTTGCTCTGTGGCTCTTTTATTTTCCCTCAGGCACTTGGTCAGTGTTGAGGAAAGTACCCAGACATGGGATTAAAAGGAAGTTTCCCTTATGAAGTTGAAGGCTCTTAGGTGGTTTAGGGAGCCACCAGAAAATGTGTCCATGTCAAATGGAAGGTGTTCGAGTGGCCGGCAGGGGAGCTGAGCCAGGGAAATCCCAAAATAATGTACAAGTTTGGTTTTTGTACCCAAAGCAGTGTGCAAGTCCAGGCTGTGTGCCTGGTGGGTTCAGAGCCTGAGGGCTGAAGTGTTGAGGAAGTGTTCTGATTCTTAATCTGCATTACCAGAAATGTAGCCCCATGAGGGTCCGTTTATGCTTTGTTTTGTTCTGCTTGGATGTGAATAAAGCCACACTCTAGAATCCCATTCCTGGTATTGGACATTACAGTTATTGCTTCCTGTGTTCGGATTTACTTGGGTGCCCCTGTGCAGAGTAGCCAAACCTAGGTCCCCTGTGCCGAGTAGCCTTATCCTCCCCGAACCCAGTCCCCCACCTGGTACGGCTGTCAGCTTCAACAGCATGCCACCTGTCGTTTGCAAAAAGGCAGGGGTGAGGGCTTACAAAATGGAGGCACCGCTTTGGATTTTTAAATTAGGGAGGAAAGGTGCTCGGGCAAGGGGCTAGCATTTTGGTTATCTGGCAATGGCTAGGCCAAAAAGCTGAAGCAAGGTTAACCAGTGTGTCACTGTGTGCTGTTGTCCATATGCTGCTGTTAAAATGCCAACTGTTTACCAAGGAGCAGTAAAGCTGAAAGAGTATGCCCTTGTCCTGCATCAAATATTTACAGCATTTTGCCAGCTTTTAAAAAACTGTTGAGACAAAGAAAAGTGTGGAAGACTAGGGGTAGGAACAGGAAAATTGTGCCCTGGACATTGGAAATGCTTTCTAGTGAACTGAGTGACAAAGAAAAGTGTGGAAGCCTAGGGGTAGCAACAGGAGAATTGTGCCCTGGATGTTGGAAATGCCTTTTAGTGAACTGAGAGACTTGCTGTGTTAACGGCCGTGATAAATGGTTGAAATGGGCTCCTGCCGTGGAGTCAGCTAGAAAAAAAAGTGGTTTCTGCAGTTTAAATTTGCCTGCTCGATGATCTCCGTGAAGAGAAGAGCACTCGCGAGGGAAAGAGGCTCATTTGCATGGCATCGTATGATTGGTGAGATTGCAATCAGTCCCGCCCCCCCCAGCCAGCTGTACAGCAACTGCCCAGCATTCGAGAGGGAGTGTGAGTGGAGTGCATGTACTGGCTTAGTGGAGGAGCTTCGCAGTGACTAAAAAGCGCTGTAAAAGTTTCAAAAAGCAGACTTTATTGTTTAAAATCGGACTCAACCCGCATTTCGATCGACTGGATTTTGAATGTGGTGATCGGAGGGACGATCGGCAGGACTGCCAACCCACTTATTTTCTGAGGCCTCCAAGACTGGCTGCAGGCCGTTTTTCCATCGCAGTAAACAGCTACTGATAACAGTGAGTACCAACAGTAATAATTGCTCAAACAGTGATTTTTGCCAAAAGCCAGCTGAATCTGTGTGCAGCAGTGTAGTCACTTTGCAAATACAGACTGTGTTAAGTTTTACCAGTAAGAGCAAATCTGTTAAGCCATCGACTGTGAGCATAGTTATGGGTTCAGCGTCAGAATAAAGTTTCAAAGCCATGAGAGAGACTGTGAGTTGTATCAATTTATGCAGCACTAGTTACAGGCAATCCTGTGCTTGAAATAACTGAGGCTTTAAGGGACTATGAGCTAAAGCAATGTTTTCAGCAAGTGAAAAGTCAATGGCAAATCATATAAATGTGCTAGGAAAAAGAACGGTGCAAGTTCGTGCAGTTTGAGCAAAGTTATCAGTAGTGTGTGTAAATTGGATGCGCAGTGGCTTGACCCAATTTTAGAATGTTGATGAACAGGAGTGCTGCCGCTGCCATTACAGGGTGGGGTAGTAATGTAAACACAGCAGCAGAGGAGCCATTTTAAAAATGAAAGAAAGTGTTCAGTGATGTGGGACTTTCAATAACAGTGAGCGTTTGTTTGTTTTTCCCTGCAGTCACGGCCTCAGGACCAGCCCACTACCCGGATCATGCCCAGGCTATGGTAGCAGCAGAAGTAAATAAGTTAAGGGACATTGCGAGGTGTTACTATGGAGGACAACTGCCTTCTCATGTGGCAATTGCTGGATACCCAGTGCAAGTGTGTTTAATATGCTTAAATGCTGGAAGGGACGTCTTCATGGTACCGCACTGTTTGGGGTGCTTAGAGAAATACTGCTTGTTTAAAGTGCCCAAGATTTGTTTGGCTCCCACATGGACAAATGTTCAAGAATTTGTAGTTGGCAGCACAGAGCACCAGGCGGAGCCTGTTGGAGAAGGCCCCTCGGGAGAGTGTGGCACAAAGCTAGAGGGTGCAGATTTGCAGACAGAACCATATGCTGATGTTTCAGATGCTGGATTGCAGAGAGATAATTCAGACAGAGCATCAGTAGACCATTGGAGAGGGGGGCCTAGCCCAAGTCTCATAGGAGAAGATGAGATGAGGGAGGCCTTTGAATGGGAGGTATCGACCTCCGTGCCCAGTGAAGAATGGGTAGCCTCAGGAGTGAGGATGACTGCTCACTCCTGGGCACAGATTCTCAGTGAGGAAGAAGAGTGGGAACCTTTGTGGCCTTGTGAAAAAGGAACAGGTACACAGCCTCAAGCTCTTGCCTCAGAGGAATGCATGGAAGAGAGTGGTGATGCCACTGCCCTGGCTGTGCAAGAAGAAGAAGCCAGGGATCCATTTTTTGTCTCATTGAGAATGCGTAGCTGGCAGAACCAGGACTGGCTGCCCCCAAGCCAGGCCAGCGGTCTCAGGTTGACCAAAGCTAGTAAAGAGGAGAGACTGGCTCATAGGAAGGCGAATAACATCAATGGGATGACCTTTCCTACCTTTCCTCGGAGAGTCTGGGAGGAGATTGAGAACAGCAGAAAATCCTGGATTTGGGCCAAAGCAATGAAATGTGTGCATCCTGGTGCAAACAAGCATGTCAGGAACAGAATGTTTCACGAAAAATATAGCAGTGGAAAAGAGGCAGGACACTGTTTATGGACACTGTTCGAATAGTGGATGAAGAGGGATGTGAAACCTTTCACAGTGTGAATTATGTGCACCCAGATGGGGTAATAATTCAAGCTCCTGACCCGTTTTGCTATTGACCTCAATGCAAGGACCTCCCAGCAAATGTGCTTGTGCCTACCAGATGGAAAGCAGAGCAGTGGTAGTCAATACTGCCACACCAGCCACTGCAGTGCCTTTGTTGTTCCGTCAGTATGGACATCCAGGACTCAGGTGCCCCACATTCATCAGTTCTTCAGTGTACTGACTTTCCAGAATCCATCGACTGGCCCAACAGATGACTTCAGATCCAGAGAGGATGCCAGCCCAGCTGTATCCTGATCCATCGCCTGGTAATTGGATGACATCAGACCAGCTGTTTTCCTTTTTGTTCCTGTTCCAAGGTTCCATCTCCAGAGATGACATCACCCCAGCAGTTTCCAGATGTGCCCTCCTGTAGTTCCCAGAAGATGTCCACCCAGCTGTATCGGAAGAATGCTGCCAGGGAGAGTCTTCGGCAGAGGAGCAGGTCGGTGCCGTTTGTTTGTTCTACAAGGGGCTGGTAAGTCCAAACTTTTCTATCCTTATGACACTGCAGTACACACCCTACACTAGCAGACTCCAGATGTGTGAACTGTCCTCAAAGACACTCCCCTTCGGGACTTTGGCCTGCTAGAACTGTGCTTCACCAGGCTCCGGCCCAGGAGAGACTCTTTAATGGACTAGCCTTCGGGCATTGTGGTCACTAGATGGGACTTTTAGGGCACTCCATCCCCAAAATGTGTATTGTAAATAATGTCATTGTTCTTCTACTGTTTTCTAATGTTTATATTGTTTTTCTCCTTTTCTAAAAAAAAAAAAAAAATCTTTTTGGGATTCTCCAGTGTTTTGATGGTAGTGGTTTAGATAGACTGTGTATGCAGATTAGGAGTGTGTGTTGTCTTTCTTTTTCTTGCAGGTGTTCCTGAAGAAGACAGAAGAGAAGACAAGAAGAGGAGGAGGGGCTCATCGGAGTTCCTCATTAGTACTTTAGTGTGTAGTATTTAAAGTACTGTTGTTATTGTTGTTACTGTGTAGTAACCCTTTTTCTTCCACAGGTATGGTTGGTGGGGGAGTGAGGAAGTGATGTAATGGTATGGTATTAGCTCCTGGTGTGTGGTTGCATGGTGCGCAAGGTCGGGGAGGTTCCCGGTTTGTTTTGGCATGGGATGTGTGTTAGAGGCAGACAGATTTTCCCTAGAGGGCTAGGGGGGATAGACAGCCTGTGGTCCTGAACGGCCATAGGGACTGCAGTGCTGCTTTATTAGGGCTATGCTCTGGACAGTTCTACCATAGCCACGAGGCACCCATAGTTAGTGGGTAGAGTAGAGGCTGATATGTCAGCCAAAGGCCTTTAGGCCCTTAGTGTTGCCTGCCTGTGCTAGCACATGGTAGGAAGGGGCCTGATCACCCCCCTCTGCAGGTAACACATAGGGTGAGATGGCCTAAGCCGGGTAAATAATGACTGCGGACAGTCATTTTCCTGGCCCAGGTTGAGTGTAACCCCACTGTTACCTGGGGTTACTAGAATCCCAGTAAGACCTAGTGGTAGGCAGGGAAGGCAGCTTGTGAAACTCCAGTTAAATGGATTTCACACTGTCTCACTCTGTTCTCAGTCTCAGCTGAGACTGAGGGATGACATCACAATAGAACTTTCGCAGTTGCATGAGCCATATTGGAATCTGCAGTTAGGAGTTAGGTTAGAATGTTGGGGAGTTTTGAAGGGAGTTGTGTGTGAGCAGTCTTGAAGAGAGGAGCATAGCAGTCTGTGGACAGGCTCTTGGAGCCTAAAGCTCTGATATAGAGCTACTGTTAGGGGAGGTGTGTGTTTCCACCAAAAGAGGAACACATTAAGCTGTTCGTGAAGTGGTGGAGACCACTGTTACTGGTTTCTGTGCCCCATCCCTGAGGGGATGGGGTGGAAAGGTTTGCCTGTCATTCCAGGGGCAACCCTCCTGGTTTCAGCTAGGAAAGAAGCTGCTGTATTCCAAGTTGTGCTGTGGCACCAGAATCTGTGGGAAAGAGATTCCTGTGAAGAATCGCCTGTGGGGCACCTGCAACCAAAGGATGAGTTCGCTCTTACATTGGGCCTATGTTTCACCTGAACTGTTGTAAAGTGTGGATTGGACTGCTTAATCAGTGGGAGGCCTAGAGGAATAGGCTAAACCAAGTAGAAGCATGTTCAAGTCCAGCACAAAGAGTAAAATAAAGTGGGGATTGGACTGCTTAATCAGTGGGAGGCCTAGAGAAATGGGCTAAGCCAAATAGAAGTATGTTCAAGTCCAGCACGATGGGAAAGCCAAGGCATGTAGAGGAAATGTGCCAAGCATTTAGCCTTTAATCTACACTGCCAAGCTTTTCAGAAAGCGATGTAAAAGTATGTTCTAGTCTAGTACAAGGGGAAAGCCAAGACATGTAGAGGAAATGTGGCAAGCATTTACCCTTTAATCTACATTGCCAAGATTTTCAGAAAGAGATGTTTAATATCCAGAGAAATGGCCGGATATGAATTGTGGAAGTGAGAGGTGGGAGACCCCCCATCAGTAGTAACCAAATTCACCTCTATGGATTTGCTCTGTGGCCCTTTTTCTTTCCCTCAGGCACTTGGCCAGTGTTGAGGAAAGTACCCAGACGTGGGATTAAAAGAAAGTTTCCCTTATGGAGTTGAAGGCTCTTAGGTGGTTTAGGGAGCCACCAGAAAATATGTCCATGTCAAATGGAAGGTGTTCGAGTGGCCAGCAGGGGAGCCTAGCCAGGGAAATCCCAAAATAGTGTACAGGTTCGGGCTGTGTACCCAAAGCAGCATGCAAGTCTGGGCTGTGTGCCTGGTGGGTTCAGAGCCTGAGGGCTGAAGTGTTGAGGAAGTGTTCTGATTCTTAATCTGCATTACCAGAAATGCAGCCCCGTGGGGGTCCATCTATGCTTTGTTTTGTTCTGCTTGGATGTGAATAAAGCCACACTCTAGAATCTCATTCCTGGTATTGGACATTACAGTTATTGCTTCCTGTGTTCGGATTTACTTGGGCGCCCCTGTGCAGAGTAGCCAAAACTAGCCCTTGTGCCGAGTAACCTAGTCCTCCCCAAACCCAGTCCCCCACCTGGTACGGCTGTCAGCTTCAACAGCATACCACCTGTCGTTTGCAAAAAGGCAGTGGTGATGGCTTACAGAACAAATCTTATATCATCAAAGAAACTTTACATCCGCTCTATAAAGTTAATTAAAAAGAAGGTATTTCCACTGGGGTTAGGGGATCTTCTACACAAAATTTATGCTTTTCCTATTAAAGATATTATTATGAAAGCTAAAGAAAGGATAAGATCAGCAACAATTTCAAAACAAGAAGAAAGAATAAAAAGTTTATGCTACTATAGATGGCTTAAAATAATTAAACAAAATCATGAAATGGAACCCTACTTGAAACTTTTGTCAAGCCCAGAAGAGAGAAGGATACTAACAAGATTTAGATTAGAAGTCTATAGGGCAGGTTATATTTTATACGATCAGAAAAGGGCTTCTGAACCAAAATGTAGATGTAAATATGGATTTGAGGATGACTTGAAGCATGTTGTTCTACATTGCCCACAGTATGAAGCCAGCAGAAGGAAATGGCTGGTGCCAATATTGTCTCTTCTTGGTCTCCCCTCCGAAAACTTGATAATGTATTTGTCCAGATCATCACAAATAAGAGTTTTATACCCACTGCATAGATTCCTAAAATATACAAATCTGTAAAAGGCTTATGAAAAACTAAAATGGTCTTGTAAAAAGTTGCAATAGGGAGGAGTAATGTAATTTATGAGGAATTACGTGTATGTTAAATTTTATATCGATATTTATGCTAAATGTCTGTTTTTGTAATCGACCAATGAGTCGATCAATAAACCCACCTACCATATCTCCCCTGTCATTCTCTCCTCCAGGGTATACACATTGAGGTGTCACAGCCTTTCCTCATATGACTTTTGGTGCAGGCCCTGCATCATCTTTTTTGCCCTTCTTTGAACTGCCATCAACCTGTCTATGTCCTTATGGAGATCTGGCCTCCAGAACTGGACACCGTATTCCAAATGAGGCCACACTAATAATCTGTAGAGTGGCATCACCATCTCCTTCGTTTTGCTGGTGAAAACTCTCCCTATGTACCCCAGCATCCCACTGGCTCTCCCCACAGCCTTGGCACATTGTTTGGCCACCTTTAGGTCATCAGATATGATTACCCCCAAATCCCTTTCCTGTTTGGTTACCATCAGTTTCTCCCCCTCATACCATGTGATCCTCCCCTGGGTTCTTGCACCCCAAATGCATGATTTTGCACTTTTTTGCATTAAATCTCAGCTGCTACACTCTGGACCATTCCTTGAGTTTATCTAGGTCCCTCCTTAATTTTATCACCTCTCCTGGAGTGTCCACCCTGTTGCAGATCTTAGTGTCATCCACAAAGAGGCACACTTTCCACTCTAGCCCCTCCGCAATGTCACTTATGAAGACATTAAACAGGACTGGGCCCAGGACTGATCCCTGTGGCACACCACTGGTTACTCTTTTTTTCCTCAGATTGAGCACCATTTACCACGACCCTCTGTCTTCTATCACTCAACCAGTTCTTAACGCAGTTTATCACCTTGTGACCCACTCCCAGGCTGCCCAGCTTGTTCACAAGTCTTCTATGTGGAATGGTATTGATGGCCTTACTGAAATCCAGGTGATCAGCATCCACTGTTCCCCCCGGATCCACAGCCTTAGTCACCCAGTCAAAGAAATCAATTAGATTTGTTTTACATGACCTTCCCACTGTGAGTCCATGCAGTCTCAGATCCTGTGCACCGCTGGCTTCAAGATGTTTCATGATCCTTTGTTTAAGTAGTGATTCCATAATCTTCCCCACTATTGAGGTGAGGCTGACAGGTCTGTAGTTTCCAGCCTCCTCCCTACTACCACTTTTGTGAAGAAGGACTACATCTGCCATCCTCCATTCCTCCAGAACAACTCCTATGATGAGTGACTTGTTGAACAGTGCTGCCAGTGGTGCCGCCAGCACCTCCTGTAGTTCCCTTAATATTCTAGGATGTATCCCATCTGCTCCCATTGCCTTGTTCACTTTCAGTTTTGTGAGTTCCTTTAGGACTATCTCTTATGTGAGTGGACTGGTGTCCTTCTCCCTTCCATTTTTGTTCACATTGCTCAATGGTGGTCCCTTACCTTCTTCTTCTGTGAATATAGAACAAAAATATTTGATCAGTATCGATGATTTTTCCAGATCTCTTTCCACACACTCTCCTTCTTCCCCTTTAAGCTTTACTATCCCACCCCTGTTTTTTTCCTCCTTTCACTAATGTACCTATAGAAAGTCTTGTCTCCTTTCCTTACCTCCTGTGCTATTGTTTCCCCTGTTTGTGCCTTTGTGCTCCTAACTGCTTTCCCTGCCTCCCACTGTTTATCCAGATACACTACCCTGTCCTCCTCCCACTGTGTTTCCATGTATTTGTAAAGAAGCACTTTCCTCTACTACACTTGGACCCTTCAAAAGGAATCTCAAACTTTACCTCACCTCTACCACTCAAAGTGACTGCTTCTCTGAACAGAGATCTCTCTAAACACCTCCCAGCTCACTCATGTCTCACAGCCCGCCCTTTCTCAGTCTCATTCCCTTTGGCACCGGGTCTTCCTTGTGACTCCGTTCCTGCTTCGCATCTCCACTGGTACAAGACATTTTCCACCACCATCGGACAGTGGCCCATTAGCCTGTCAACTTCCTCTCCCGGTCGCATGCCTGCAATACTAACTGCCTATGGTGCCCTCTATCTCTTATTGTTACCGCAACCAGCTGCCTACTCAAGCTGCTTGTTATATGAATATTATCTCAAAGTATGTTATAACTGAGTATCTTTATTTTTTCTTTTAGTTGTTTTGGTTGTTTATTGTGCATTCTTTTACTACCTCTGTATGTATGTTGACCCTCATCCTTTGACGTGGAACCTTTGTAAACGAGCAGTTTCTGCTCAAAGGTATTTGTAATCCGAGAATGTAATAAATAAATAAAATAAATACATTTCCTGAAAGCCATCTTTTTCACTCTTGCCTTCCCAGCCACTGCCTTTGAGAACCATAGTGGCTCCCTTTCTCTTGCCCTTGTTTACCTGCCTAATGCAAAGGTTTGTCTCCTCCACTATGGCTCCTTTCAGATGGGCCCACTGCTCCTCCACTTCCACCTTTTGTCCCTCCCTTCCAGGGCATGCTTGAGATATATCCCCATCTTAGTAAAGTCCATACTCCACCTAGTCTGGTTGGCCTTCTAGCCCTTAAACCCTCAAGAAGTCCACTCCGTTCCTCTAAAAGTAAGTTGCTTGAGGTGCCTAGGATTCGTACAACTATGGGGAACAGGTCTTTTGTCTTCTTGGCTCCTTCTGTCTGGAATGCCCTTCCTGAGGTCTTACAAAAGTCTCTCTTTCCTTATTCAGAAAGGGGCTAAAAACATATCTACTTGAAAGCTGCTTATGTTCCTGTTATCGGTGATTGTCCCTTCTGAATGATCTCTGTTTTATTGCTCATGACAATATACTTCATGCCCTTGCTCACAGTGTAGCCAATCCCTCTACTGTAACCTAGCCACTGTCTTATTTATTACTGTCTAAATAGTTTGAATTTAATATGTACTTGTTCACCTTGTAAATTGCATTGTATCTTGTATTTCCTTATGTACTTTGTCACATATATTTGTGATTAATCCTGATTCACCCCTGAAAATGGGACCTCTGGTTTCAGTGGGCCTACCTGGTTACCAAAATTAATTAATTAAGTAATTAATTAAATAAATCTGCCATTCGAATACTGGAGAGAGCATCAGCATACAGCAACACTTAAATGGCGTTCTGATTCTTTTATCAGCATTTCAATTCTATGAGGCAACATCTCTGAATGGAGATGATGCAGTTTTTGAATTGGCTCACTATTGGACCCATGAGAAGAAACATCATTGTACAGTGAGTAATTTGTTTTTGTATAAGCTGCTTCCTATTTTTTGAAAACTAAAGCACAATCATCATTTCCTGGGTTTCATCTGCTCTGACTGCTTGTCTACACCTGTCATCATAATCCTTCGGTTCTGCATCATAATAATTTCCATGGCAACAGACTGTGATGTCATAAGTAGATGATCATGACATCATGGGTGGACAGGCAGCTGCCGCAGATGAAGTCTATGGGACAGTGATCCTGTTTTTATGTTGCTGTGAATAATTTTAAACACAGTGTGGAGGCTAACTACAGAAAACATTTGATCTATTTATTTTTTGTCTACACTTTATGCCCCCTGTTTGGCTCCCATATGCATCTCCTTTAGGAGCTCCCAAGGTGCACCTGACCCTCTAACACCTCTCTCACCTGCCTGTTCCATCATTCCCAGAGCCTTCATTTACTGCCCCGGTGGGAATGGGGTAAGGGGTTCTCCACCAACTGTGGTCCTACATCAGGGGGTGCTGCAGTGGAGGTTCAGGACCACACCCTTGTATAGGCCTCCAGAGCCTGATCAACCCCCACTGTACACTGCCTCAGCCCTGCAGTGCACAGAGAAGTGGGAGGGGAAAACCAGCATTTTTTTTTCATTGCTTTTTTTCCTCCCTGGTTGAACTCAGGCAGCTAGCTCCATTCTGTCCCTGCCACCCCCTCGATCGTCTACTGCCTCCGGTGATACTCATCTTATTCAGAGACCCCCATGGATTTTCCTCCATTGTGGGGTTAGGAATGGGAGGGCCATCCTCCCCCCACCTGGAGAACAATCCAGCATGGCTTGGTGGTCTGGGCAGCAGCATGTTTTGGGGCAGGCAGGTGGAATATCATGGAGCCAGTGTCTCCCATTTTTCCCCTCAGTTTTTTTCTCCCACATCCCCTGGCAGGAACGATACCTGATTTGGCCTCGCACAGCCACAGCTATCTCCATGAGCAGAAGCAAGCTCCAAGACCCAGCCACAGGGGTCGCTGTGGTGGTGGAGTCCACTGCCAGCCCTCTTCGACTGAGATGCACTGCTGAAAGGCAGTTTTCTCTGCCATGGTCTGTCCCTTGACGTGACATACCGGGCTTGCTTCCAAACCCAGGTTATCAGTATGACAGCACAACGTGCCATGGCTGGGCCAAGAGGGTGGCAGCAGTTTCTTTTTCAAAGGGACATTTTTGTTAAAGGGGATATGACAGCTCAAAAATAGACTGTTATATTCCATACTCCCCTGTTCCCATAGAGCAGAGGGGCCACTTCATGGCTGAATCTGGGCTTCCAATTGGAAGTATGATGTCTGGCCCAGCTCTGCCATGCAGGCTGCCTCTTGTCCGTATGAGGAATTTCCCCTTGAGTGGCTGGGGATGTGGATGCCGCCAGCAAGTGGACTTATGGAGTGGCATTAGGGGGTGGAGTAGCACAGGCCGGATACTCACAAATCATGTGTAGTCCGGCCAGATTTGTGGATTTGGGACCAAAGATTTGCACTAAATTTAATGCAAATATGACATGGTAGTCTCTTTTTTCACTTGACTGTATTTAAGCTCATTATTATTCAGATCACAGTCTGCCACACATAGAGCTGAACTGTCATGTTTCTGCATACTAGTCATGCTATCAGAGACAAATTATATTTGATGTTTAATTTAAAGCCCAAGGCACTTCAATGAAGAAAAAAAATTCAGTACTACCATAATCATAATAAAACAGTTGGATGTTCTTTGTGATAGCAGTGTGATCTTTGGAAGTTTATCTTCACATTTTATGGCAAGTCACTGCTCCAGAAGTAGACAAAAGGAGGCCTGTGCTCTAGATGATGAATCATAGTCATTCTATGCCTCACTGGTGTAACCAGCCCATCTGTTAACTCACTGAAATCCAGATCTTCAAGAATCAGTCTTCACCACTGATTCACAATTATGGGTTTAGGCAGGAGGACCTAGGACTCTGGGGGAGCAAGCTTTTACCAGAGGTCCAACCATGGTGTTGCCCACCAGTTAATAACCATTGATGGCTATCTCACAAACCTCAGTTGTGTTCTTCCCACCATTGAGTGCACACCGTGGGAGTGCAGCACTTCAGTTTGACTCATCACCGCTATTCTTTCAGAGTCACTGCTATTTTCAGCTTGCTACAGTGTCACTTTTATTTATTTTTCTGTGATGCTGAAGTCTGGATAGAAGGGACAAAATCATCAAAGAAAGTCCAACAGCCACCCATTATGCATCATTGTCCCTGTGGGAAACTGATGGCTGTTCCAGACTGGCATTAGACCTGCACTGCCTGTCTTGGGGGACAGTCAGCTTATTCTGGGCAGTCAACTGTGAACCCTCAACAGTCTACATGCCCCAAGCAGTAGACGTCCTGATGTGAGGCTACAGCTATATGCTTAGTCTAACACTGGTGGACACCTCAACGATATCCTCTGGTGTTGCCCGTGCTGTTGTCACTATTCATGGTGAAAAAGTGATGGGAAACATTGGTGATGACACTGTTTGCAGTGTCAGGCCATTATCCATGATGTTGCCAGTTCTGAGGTTGTCATCATCCATGGTGTTGCTAGTGACATCAAGGATGGTGATGGCATTGGAGGCTGCAATGGCCTGTTGTTGATCCTGGGCATAGTAGTAATAGTCTTTATTTACAGTATCTGTGGTGCCCTTCACCAGAGGCTCAGGGTGCAATTACAATAGCATAGAGCAAAAAAAAAAACTGTATTCAACATGTAAAACTCCATAACATTCTAAAAAAAAAATTTTAATAAATAAATTAATTAATCAATTAGTAGATGTTGCTAGAAGGGAGTTCAAGATATTACAAATTCAACCCAAATGCCTGCTAGAATAAATATATTTTCAAGTCCCTTTTTAAAGGCCTCCACCAATGGGCCCCCCTCAAAACTCCAAGCAGGGAGTTCCAGAGGACCAGGCCTGCAACCTCAAATGCCCAGCCCCCAATGTCTTCAACCTTGCTCTTGGGACCACTAGGAGGCCCTCCTCAGTGGAGCAGAACAGGCAGACGTGTATATGAGGATACAGGAGCTCAGCCAGGTAGCCCATGCCCAGTCTGTGTAAGGCTTATAGGTCAAAAGTCCTAGTTTAAAAGAGATATGACATTTAAGTGGCAGCCTGAGCAGATCACGCAGTGCCGGAGAAATATGGCATGTGTTTGGAAGGTCAGTTAGTAAATGAGCTGCTATGTTCTGCAGCAACTGCAGGTGTCAAAGTGTACCGTCGATAGATTTAAAACTGAGCTAAAAAATGTATTTATTTAACTTAGCATTCCCTAATTATGGTTAATCTGCTATTTATTGTTTTTGTTTTAAATTTATATTTATATCTGATTGTATGTGTAGTGCCTTGATTTTGAAAGGCGCTATAAAAATAAAGCTTGATTGATTGATTGACCTCCACTGACCCCAAGGTGGAGAGTGTTGCTGTAATCATGACTCCAAGCAAGGTGCTGACAAAAATGCTTTCTCCAGGGTCCTCCCAGATTCTGTTGTCATTCCGAATACCAAGAAATGTGATGACTCTGGGGGCAGTGTCAAAGTCTGCACCAAGCATGGTGTCAAGGATGGGGATGACCACATCTCTGAGGCTGTTGTTGATCCTGAACCCAGCACCAGAGGTGGTACCACTTGGGGTCAGATGGCAGCCTGTAGGCAAAGTTTTCCCTTGAGCAGCTGGATGACACTGCCATTGGTGAGGACTGAGGTTGCCCTGTGGGGTTTGTATGGCTACACTCTCCTCAGTTGGGCATTTCCTCCCATGGGTACCAATTGGGGTTGTTCTTCAGATGTAGGATGACACTCTTCGGGCAAATCTGCTATTCCTTTCCCTTGGGTGAGACCCCCTACACAGTTCTGCAGCCCAGGCTGGGTACCTTGAGACCAGGAGTCTCAGCACCCTCTAGCAGGGCCTTACTGCTTTCTAGAGAGGTCAACCTCATTCACAGGCCCTGTGGGCCACTAATGGAGGATCAACACCAGGATTTAGTTGGTGCCTTAGAAAATGAGCATCAAGAGTCTGTCAGGGCCCAATACGGTCCCTTCTCCCTGACACCAATGATCCTCAGGGTTGGCGCCTCATCTCCATTGACATCCTCCTCAGAGGACAGTGAGTCATCCAGCCACTTACGTTCAGCTGCTGAGTACACCCTGCACTAGTGATTCTTGAGATGCTCCAGGCGCTTGACTTAAAAATGCTTTTATAACCTGCGATCTGGTAGCTCTGCTGTTGAGACTTCTTGGTGTTCCCAACCTTGATAGTGTTATTATTCCTCAATGGCCTAGAGCCTTTGAGGAGGCATACAGGGCAGTTTAGAGGCATCAAGGAGCAGGAAACAATAGCACTCCAAAATAACTGGGGAAATGCGCTGTCATCCAAGAATGAAATTGACCAAAGCTGGTAGTGTCTGCAGGTGGAATTTATTTAAACATTCAATAGAAATCCAACAGTAAGCAGACACTGGTGACTATGCTAGTGATATGCTTAATGGGTGCTGGAACCTATGGTTGAGGGTGCAGCATCCCCTCCTCACTTTTATGTATGAGCATTCAGCTTGCCCTTTTAATGCATGCAAGGTCAGAAGAGAAGCAATCATGGGCTCCTTTGTAATTTTTTGTGTGCAGCCCAGTTAGAAACAGAAATGAAAGTCCAAGGCAGTCTGACATTTACACGTACTTAAGACCACCCCCATTCCCCATAAGAGTAGGTCTAGAAGCAAATAAAAAACTACTGCCAGCTATACTCAGACCATTACCTCTGGTTCTTACGTATGCCTGGAAATTCAGTGACTTTTTTAGTTTGATTGCCAGATCAAATATCAGCAGAACCAACTGCCAAACAACAGAGAAATCCCCCAAATACAAGATAAAAAATGAGAAGAGGTAGGAGAGAATGTTGCAGGACAAAGCAACAACAGAGCTGTGAGGCCCCCCAAAAAACGTGATTAATTTAACAGACATTAACTTAACTGAGGCCCAGATACAGGTGTTGTCCCATGGACTTTTGTACCTAAGCCCCCAGCTGACTTCTTCACTTTTAAAGTAGATACCTACAAAGTCATACGAAAATTAAAAATAATTTTTTTTGCAACTGAAACCCCAGATTCTAACATTATGGAAGGACCAGGAAATTTAGGGAAGCATCAAGCCAAACTTTTGCACTGGCAACAGAGAGAGTACTGGGACCAGCCATGGGTCTTGAAAACCACTGGAATGTCAATTTGCATCAACAGACCACTACAGATACTGTGGATACATTTATTGATTCTGACTTAATATCAGAATCAGCCATGGGTTTTGAAATCTGCTAGGATAACAACAGAGAACAATGGACTACCATGAGGATTTAAGATAAACTTATTGATTTGAACCTCATCAACCAATTTAATTTAGATTAATATTGGAGGCTGAAAACTTAACTGATGAACATGGTGACCATTTATTTACCCCCATGAGCATAAAAGGCAGAAAGGGAAAATTTAAAAACAAATCAACGTTTTGTCCACAGGTTAATAACTCTGCCATTAATGCATTTAAAAGATTTTGATTGCCCGAAACAGAAAAAACTGTTTAATGGTTTCTATTGTAATAAATTTGGGAACCTGCCCTTGTCCAAGAGGGATGCTTTAGAACAGCTTAGAAAATGAAAACATTTTGTCATTAAACCCTCGGACAAAGGTGACACTGTGGTGGTGATGAGGGAATCAGATTACGTGCGAAAAGTGTATGACCTACCCTACTGAATGTCAGTTCTGATTATGAAAGGTTGCCCAGGGATCTAGCAGAAAAGCTTTAGTGTATTATTGCATTAATTGATCAATGGTGTTTTTCATAGCGGCTGGTTAACTTAACATGAAGCAGCTCTTCTAAAAGTTGAAGACCCCATAGTTCCATCAATCTATATTCTGCCTAATATACATAATTTGCAGAATCCCTGGGCAGACTGATCATTTCAAGCACTGGAACTCAAACTCAAGACCTGTCTGAGTCTGTAGACTTCTTCTTATGACCATATGTCCAGAATCTCAGGTTGTATACCAGAAACACTATGAAAATTCTCAACAAGTTACAACATATTGTATGGAATGAACAATATTACTGGATTGCAAGTGATGTCACCAGTCTTTTGTATTAAACACTGGGAGGGACTGGAGGTCGTTGAACACTACCTAACACAACCACATGCAGGTGACAGTGTACCTGCAACATTCCTCCTACAGTCCCTTGAATTTATATTGACTCATAATTATTTAATCTTTAATGGAGGGTATTTCAAACAAAATTGCAGAAAAGCAATGGATGCCTCAATGGCACCCTTGTATGCAAATCTATTCATGGGACTGTGGGAGGAAGGGTTCATGTTCAATGGAGGAAATAATAAATTTGTTGAGAACATAGTTACCTGGTATAGGTTTACTGATGATGTGATTTGTGTCCGCTGAGGCACAGACGAGGGAATAAAACACTTCATGGAATACATAAACAACTACTGAAAGCCTCAGATTTACACATTAGTTCAATAAGAACAAATGTCATTTTTTGAATGTCATCCTCTGTGCCTCACCTAGACAAACTATATTTTCTGCTTGATACAAAAAGCCTATAACTGCAAACATGGTCTTACATGCTCCTAGCTCACACCCTAGAAAGCTGATTGATTCCATACCATTCAGTTAGCTTATTAGAAACATAGAAACATAGAAGCTGACGGCAGATAAGGACCGCAAGGCCCATCCAGTCTGTCAATTTCTTTTTCTACCTTATGAATGTGCCATTGGCCTTTGTTGTGTCAATGGCCTATCTATTCATACTCATCTGTATTGCTCCCTTATGCCTATCCCATGCCGGTTTGAAGCCCTACACTGTATTCATATCCACCACTTCCTGAGGTAGGCCGTTCCATGCATCCACCACCCTTTCTGTGAAAAAGAACTTCCTCACATTACCCCTTAATCAGCCTCCCTCTAATCTCATGCTGTGTCCTCTTGTCCTGCTATTTTTCTTATATTGAAACATGTTAGACTCTTTCACCTTGTTAATGTCCGTAAGGTGTTTGAATGTTTCATTCATATCACCTCTCTCCCTCCTTTGCTCTAGGGTATACATATTGAGCTCTGTTAATCTGTCCTCATATGTTTTCTGATACAGTCGCTGCACCATTTTGGTTGCCTTTATCTGGACTGCTTCAATTTGGTTAATCTCCTTGTGAAGGTGTGGCCTCCAGTACTGCACGCAGTACTCCAGATGGGGCCTAACCAGTATCTTGTAAAAAGGGATTATTACCTCCCTCTTCTGACTTGTGATACCCCTACTAATACACCCCAGCATCCCCCTAGCCTTACCTACTGCTTTAGGGGTCTGCTTGGATGATTTCAGGTCATAAGTGATTATGATGCCCAAGTCTCTTTCTTCCCTTGTGACTGCCAGCAACTCCCCTCCCAGTCTATAGGTGGCTTCAGGGTTTTTCTTCCCTATGTGCATGATCTTGCACTTCTTTGTGTTAAACCCCAGTTGTCACTCTTCCAACCATTTTGCTTGTTTATAAAGATCTCTTCTCATTCTGCCCACCCCATCTGGATCATCTACTCCATTGCAGATCTTGGTGTCATCTGCAAACAGACAGACCTTACCCTCCAGTCCATCTGCAATGTCACTGATGAAGATATTGAAGAGGACTGGCCCCAGGACTGATCCCTGAGATACCCCACTTGTGACTTGCATCTCTTCTGACTGTATACCGTTTACCACCACTCTCTGTTGTCTGCCTGTCAACCAGTTTGCCACCCAGTTGACCAACTTCTGACCCACCCTGAGCCTACCCAGCTTATTAATCAATCTATTGTGTGGAACAGTATTGAAAGCTTTGCTGAAGTCAAGGTAGGTGACAACAACTGCTCCCCCTTGGTCTACCACTCTGGTTACCCAGTCAAAGAAATCTATGAGATTAGTTTGACAGGACCTTCCTTTTGTAAATCCATGCTGTCTTGGATCCTGTGCTCCTATGGATTCTAGGTGTTGCACTATCCTTTCCTTAAGGAGTGCCTCCATAATCCTGCCCACTACTGAGGTAAGACTGACTGGTCTGTAGTTCCCTGCCTCCTCCCTGCTACCACTCTTGTGGAGCGGGATCACATGAGCCCTTCTCCAGTCTTGTGGGAACTCTCCTGTGCTCAGAGACTCACTAAACAGTTCTGATAATGGCTCTGCTAGTTCCACCCTTAACTCCTTTAGTACCCTGAGATGTATGCCATCAGGTCCCATTGCCTTGTCTACCCCGAGCTTATTGAACTGTTGTAGGACCCTTTCTTTTGTGAAGGGACTAGTGCACACCTCCTTCCCCCATGTGTCCATGGTGCTGAGCTGTGGGCCCTGCCATACCTTCTCATCAGTAAATACTGAGCAGAAGTATCTATTTAGTATAGATGCTTTTCCATGGTCCTCCTCCTCACATGCCCCCTTATCCCCTTTGATCTTAGCAATACCCGCTCTGGACTTTCTCCTTTCACTAATGTATCTATAGAAAGTCTTGTCACCTTGTTTTACTGTTTGTGCTAGTGTTTCCTTGGTTTGGGCTTTGCCTGCCTTACTGCCTTCCCTGCATCCCTTAGGGAAGTTTGGTATGCCTCCCTTTCTTCATCCTGCTGTGTTCACTTATATTTCCTGAAGGCCAGCCTTTTGGCTCTGACCTTTTCTGCTACTGTTTTTGGGAACCAAAGTGGTTTCCTTCTTCTTTTGCACTTCCTTTTCTCTCTGCCACAATGGGATGTTGCTTCAAGTATTGCATCCTTAATGCCTGCCCACTTTGGCTGTACCCCCTCACCTGTATTTCTTTTTGCCAGGGCTAGCTTAACTCTGTTGGCCATCTTGTCAAAGTCAGCTCCTCTGAAGTCCCATATGTTTGCCTTGGAATGGGATAATTTAGTTCTAGTGGCCAAATTGAACCATACCATGTGATGATCACTGGCCCCCAGGTGACCTTCCATCTGGAGATCTGTGATCCTTTCCCTGTTAGTCAATACTAGATCTACAATAGCCCTGTCTCTTGTGGGTTGTTGTACCAGTTGTTTGAGGCCCTCCCCTTGCAGGGAATCCACCGTGTGTCTAGTTCTGGCAGATGTTCCTGCTGGTATTGACTAATCTGTATCTGGCATGTTGAAGTCTCCCATTATCAGAACCTCCCCTTTAGCTGTCATGCTTTGTATATCTTCTAACAGTAATGTGTCTATGTCCTCCCCCTGGTCTGGAGGCCTGTACACAACCCCAGTTCATATGGCTGTACTATTTCCTGTATCCTGGGTGACCAACAGTTCTTCTGGCTCCTTATGTGTATTCTGAATTTCTGTAGCTTTGATATTTTCATTGACATAAAGGGCCACTCCATCCCCACCACCCCCTTTTTGCTTCGGTCTCTTCTGAACAGTACATAGCCAGGTACTGAAGTCTCCCAAGTGTGGTTATTGGTAAACCATGTCTCACTAATGGCTACTATGTGCAGTTTAGCCTCTGTCATTATTGCCTGCAGGTCTGGGATCTTGTTTCCCAGACTGTGAGCATTTGTGTACATGATTTTACATTGGCCAGATTTCAGTGTGTTAGTTGTTGGGCGAAGTGTGGTGTTTCCCCTGTGTGTCATATAGGGGGACTGACCTTTTTCCTTACCTGGTGATGCAGATGAACTACAGACATGCTGAACTCCTGTTTCCTTAACAATTTTAGCAATGCGGTCAGTGTCTCTCCACACTGATGTACCTGGGAGACATCTGACCATTACGCCTGGCTGGAGATAGGTATCAACTCCCCGAATCATGGATGCTCCTATGATCAGAAGTTTTTTGGATTTCCTTTTTGCTTTTTTTGTTTTGGTTCCTGTTTTGGGTGAGTTTTGTTGTGATAGCTCCTGTGCTGAAGTGTCCTGCTCTGCAGTGTTCTCTGCCCCTTTGCTTGATTTCGGAGATAGAGGCAGATATTTGTTTATAATTTTTATATGGTTTGTGGAGGTGATATGTTGGAGAGCACCGAGTGATGGGGCACCCAATTTGCCACTCCTAACCACCTGCCAGCCTCCCGGACCAACTACCTTCTGCGGTCGAGGTGCTTCTGTTGGATGTTGGGGAAATGGGGTACGCAGAAATTATTCAAATGAAAATGAACATGAGCATCAGGCTGCAGAACTTATATCAAGGTCCAGCGTTAGATGATATGGTGAAAGTACATTACAGAATGCCTATCTGAAGGTATCCAATATCAGTTCTTTAAGCATGACCTGAAATGATTTCTGATTAGCAAGAGAACTTGCAGTTGTAGACACTAAATCTGTACTTTCTCCCTCTGAATTGGCACTTGTTGACCCCCCTCAGTTGATCTCGGGGGCCTCTTTGACCACCCTTACTTTGCTCCAAGAGATAAAAAAAATAAATAAATAAATATTAAAAAAAAAAACCTAAGTGCTAATTTCTCGACTTGCAGATGCCCCTACCACAGCTTGTACATACTGCTCCTTAATACACAGCCACTCACTGAGAACCCCACCCAGCCTTTACCCTATCCTTTCTTCTCACCCCCTTTTCTGTCTCCCCACACTAATTTGCCCTAATCTTAAACAGACCCACCCCCTAAATTCGTTCTTTTTCACCTTCAGACACCCTGCCTCCCCACCCTAGCTGCACACAGACCTTACCGTGCATTGTCTCCTCCATCCTCTTCTCACTGTTTCTCCACCCTTACCTGCTCGAACCTCTTGTAGACCCTCTTTAATTTCCCCTCTCACCTTCTGATCTCCCTCTCCCCTTACCTCCCTACCGCTTATGGCAACCTTAACTATTAATGAAAACTAATGAAGCACCCTTGGCCTGTGTTCTTAGATTTAAGTTGGAACAAGTGACAATGCCTAGGTACAAGGCAGCTACAGGTTTATCTTCTGATTGAGCACTCCAAAGTAGGCTTGATACCTTTAGACATATAATTTAGCAACAATTTTTCATTCTTATTCCGTGCAACCTGTCTTGTCCGGATAGTATCCAATGTTTAGATACTGCTTCCAAGTCTCAGTATCCCATGAATATGTAACTGTTCTTGGTCTCCTTGACGTGGAGCCTTTGTAAATGAGCTCCAAGCTCAAAGGTTTTTTCCAAATGAATAAATAAAATAAATAACTTGAAACACATTATTGGTCCTTAGAAAATGGACTTGCAAAATCCCAGGCTCTGATTGGCTGATAGCCCTGGCAAGGTGGGCATCTACCAGACAACACAGCCCGGGTATTAAAAGTGTCAGCCCCAACCAGCCTCCTCACTGTTATCAATGGGAGTGGAATGTTCAAAATGCTAACCCCACCATGTTTTTTTTTTTCTCACTTAGCAAGTGAGAGAACCCCCCCTCTAACTCTGCTCTTTCCCCCCAACCACCCCCGGAACATTTATCCACTATCCCAATGGTTATGTGAGCAAAGAACTTAAATAGAAATAAAAAACAAAAATTAAAAAACATGCCAAAAACTGAAGCGGCAGTTTCTTGCAGCGCTAGGCATGTGCAGCTCCTGCCACTCCCCCATTTGGCCCAACTGTTTTTTCCAAAAACTAACACATAACCATGATAACAGTAAGGAGGCTATCAGCCAATCAGAGAAATGTGAAACAGCTATTTAATAAAAAAAATCAACAGTACCCTCCAGGGTGGGTGGTATTGTGCAATACTGGACCTTCCAAGGGCTATAAGACCCACCGCCTGCAGTGTTGGGCCTCATTACACCCCTGGGCAGTCCGGTATTGCCCAATACCACCCACCCTGTTGGGTATTATTGTTTTCCTAAACCACCTTGTACCAGTCAGGATCAAGTTATCACTTTTTCTATGGAATTCAACAGTTTGGCCAACAGAGTGGGTAACATGGTCCACAAATATTGGTCCATACTAAAATCAGATACCATGCTGGGTAAAGAAATTAGGGAAAACCCAGAGTTACTTTTAAAAAGGGTAATAATAGTCTGGCCCGGTGGCGCTGAGGGCTGAGGCACTGCCATACCTTGTGCCATGCCGGTGACCCTAGTTCGAGAGCGAGCTTGGGGAACCAGGAGTTGGTCGGGAGGAGAGGATTGAACATCCAGAGGACTGCTCTGCTCTCCTGGGAGGGAGGGGGATGCAGATTCCTGGATTGGCTGACTCCCAGTGGAGACTGGGGGTACAACAGCCTTGTGGGATCCACGAACGGGGATTGGTGGTGGTGACATTCCTGTGTGCATGTGCAGGAATGCACACACATGCATCAAGTAGAGGGATGAAAAATGGAAAATGGCCCTGGCTTTCTAGTAGGCAAAGGTGGGTCCAGTGGATGGCCCCCACGTCCAATGCTGAGTCTCCCCAGCCTGCATCCAGTTCTCCCTCCATGCCCTGGTCACTTTTCTAGATTATAGACAGAGCACCAGGAGGAGTCGGTGGTCCCACCTTGGGGAGCTCAGAGCCAGGGGGTCGGGCGATCAGAGGTGCAGAGTAGAGATGATCCCAGATGGGGAGGTAAGCCTGGGAAGCTTCAGGTGGGTAGGAGTTGGCCGAGCCATGAGACTACATTGGAGAGAGTCCAGGTGGCCAGAGAAGTGGGAGCATAAAGAAAATGTAAAAAAAAAAAATGAGGTAATAATATTGGAGACATGCTTACTTCGAGTCATTGTGGAGCAACTAGACAGGATAGCACCCTTTTTAACTGGCCTCCTATAAAACCTAAGGTTTACATCCCTGTGGAAATTTGTAATACCTGCAGGCATGCCAAGGAGGGCAGATGTTTTATGCATCCAACTGGTGGACAGAAAGTGGAAATTAGACGGTCCATAAGCTGTGTGACATGTTTTGTAGTCTACATTGTCTGGTACACATGCCATCTTTTCTATGTTGGGTGTATAGTCAGACCACCTAGGGTGTGTATTCAGGAACACATAAGAGCCGTAGCTAATGGCAATGAACATAATGCCCTTGGGAACATTTCGTCTGCCTTACATAGAATTGAAGCATATCCCGCCTAACAAGGGGGAGGGAGACAGACTAAGTTGCCTATTACAACAAGAAACTAGCTAGATGGTCTCCTTAAACACAGTCCAGCCCTTTGGCTTAAATGAAGATGTCAACTATGCCCCCTTTTTGAAAACAAATTATAGGTTATGGTTTTGAGTAACTATGCTGTTGGTTAGCATTTCCTTGTTAATTTTTCGAAGCTCTTCCTTTTTTTTACTTAATCTTCCTTATCTCCTCTTTTAATATAGGAGTCAACTACAAATAGATCAGAAATATTTCCTCCTTTGGACTAATAATTTTGAATGAGTGGCGCCTTTCTAGTAGGATGTTTATACTTATTTATAAAATGGGCAAAGAATTTTCTAAACTGTGATTGGCTGACTGTCTCCTTCAGCCGTGTCCTTATCAGGACATATCTTTACAACTGGCACTACTTGTGCCAACCAAAACGATGCACACACAAAAATTAATGCGTGCCCGCTCTCCCACTGTCACACCTCAGCTAGCAGCATCCCATAGAACCACACCTGCGCTGACACTGCAGCAAGACGCTGGTGACACAGAAAGCAGAACGATCCTGCACTAGCAAAAACTACAGTGTTTAAGGTTTTGAACGCTTTATTTACCTACTGCCAGTCTTCGTAGCAGCTCAAGTTGTCTGTTCTACTGCTAAAACCTCCTGAGTACACTCCGAAGGTCTCTACCATCTTTAGACCCGATTCTCCCCCATTCTGTCTGCTGCTTCATACAGCCCATACTTTCATCTGTAACACTGGACCCCACTACCATCATGATTAGACAGCTAAAAATGAGTTACTTTCTGTTCCGTGTCAGTTGCGTTTTGAAAAGCGTGAACCCGGAAGCGACAGTCTATGGCGGCTCGTAAGTGACATGCTTTCTCTCACTGAAACTGGATGGTGGGCCTCAGTCAAATGTCTGCTGTGAGTTCTAGCCACCAAACACAGCAGAAACCAAAATGATTGTGTGAGGGTTCTAATAATAATAAAAGCACAAAGCGTGAAATATCTTACTGACACCACGACCGCTAAACGGGAAGTGCTAAGTGCAAACGGCTTTTGTTTCTCTACGTGCTGTCTTGTTCCCCACCCCTGCAGTCTTTGATCCTCAAACATAAAAATGCAGACCTTTAAACTAAAATGTAAATGATTTCTGTATTGTGTGTGTGTGGGAGGGGTCACAAAGAAGACATCACCCAAAACATCGGAAAGTATAGTGCCCACTCCTGTAACTGAAACTGAGTGGGTGGGCAATCCCACTCCTTAGACACAAACTCATTAATGTTGAAAAAACAAATGAAAACGTTAAACATTTATGCCTTGTGGAGGAAGGAGACTTTACATACAGTCTGTGCTATTTTCTACTTTGTACCTCAGTAATAGGTAGGAATTCCTGTGCTGCCAATAAACACCTCATTTAAATGGGACTATTTTTCAATCTTTCCTCTATTAAATCCATATATATATATATATATATATATACACTAACTTATTTTTTTCTCTTTTAGATATTTCCTGAAGAAGACCTAAGGTCGAAACGTAGATTTTTAACTCTATTTTCTATTTTCAGCGTGCATTTAATATAACCATTTTGTTTTGCTTTTAGACCACATGCTGACGCAGCGCCTTGTCTTTGTTTTTATATATATATATATATATATATATACATGGTCTTTTTACACATTTTGTCTTGCAATAATTACTTAAAAGCCCATTTTATAAGTGGAATAAGACACTCCGAGGTGTGGTTTATGGCTTGATAAGACACTTCCCAGGTGCTAAAGTCACTCGGCGCAAGCGCCTCGTCCCTCATTACGCACCTGGGGCGTGCTCTTATCAAGCCATAAACCACACCTCGTCATGTCTTATTCCTTACATAATGTATGGACAGTGTCTATTAACCCCTGTTTTCAACCAGTTTCTAACCTGATAATCCCATCATTATGACATCAGTATGCTGTAAACCTTGCTTAACTACTATGTCATAATGATGGGATTACAGGATAGAATGTCAACGCCTGTCAAAATTCTTGGAAAGGAAAGCTGATCTGCTGCTTGGACATTCATTCGAAACACACACATTCCATTCAGACAGTGACAGACCTGCTGCAGTATAGATCACAGTGGCTAATTTCAGCACTTCATTTGCTCACCATTCAAACCAGGAGGCATTCATAGCTGAGCAGGAGAACAAACACACATTGAAAAAATGCCCCCCCCCCACAGTGGCTAGTTTTTCCATACACTATAAAATACAATACTCACTCACTCACCTCTCGCGGTTGCCATGACAACTTTAAACCTCTTGAGCTGTGCTCTTGAGGTTTACTTAGTTGTCCTAGCAGTTGCTTGAGGCGATTACATCATGGTTACCACTGTTCCTCTGGCATTATCCTCTATGTTTATCTACCTAGATTTCTTCATTTAACTGAAGTTAAGATAACTTGTGAAAAATGTATTCAAGTGCTGCTAATTATCCAGAATTTTTGTGTATTAATCTTCCAAAATGTTTTTTATCATTGATATCTTCCTTAGCACCCCTGTCAGTACTCCACTTCCATTGCACTCCCTCCTCACAAAATTGCTTTGCGCACAATGGGCCGGATATTCAAACTGCGTCGAAAAAGTGCGCAACAGCAGGAGCAAGCACAAGTCAATTGCGCATAGGCGCAACAGACACGATATTCAAACATGGAGCAAAACAAATTGCGCAAGCAGCCAACGTCTGAATATCGCACAAACTGTGCCATAGAGCAACCAGGAAGGGGAAGCTGAGCAGAAAGGTTGTGCCATAGCACAACAAGGCTAGCCCAGCTGAGCAGTCCAGAGGTGCCATAGTGCAAGCAGAGCCCCTCCACCCCCAGCAGAGCAATGGAACTGCACAACCAGGGAGGCAGGCTGGGGCCCACCACCAGCCATGCCACACATGGGCACAGGAACACACTGCAGAACCAACAAGACACCCGCACACCCCAAGCACAGCATCACTGGGGGAGGGATGGATGATCCACTGGCCCATGGGGACAAGCCAACAAAGCACAGCAGGGCCATGACACCCCAGCACAACCACTGTCAGGCTGAGACTGCCACACACAGGGGGTTGACAACCACAGTGCACAGCAGCCCCCCATCTGCACAGCACACCCTGCACCGTGACCCCAAGATACCACCCATGTGCAGTGACTGTCACTGCAGTAAACACCATGCATCCCCCCCCGGCACACGTCAACCTCGTGTAGCATAGAACCATACAAGCCAGACCCACCCTGAGCACCCAGCAGTGGGCGGCAGCAGATGGCAAGACCGACTGAAAGTCACTGCTACACCGGAGACACCTCCCCATGCACACACACACACACACACACACACACACCCAGGACCATACCACCCCAGATGGCATGCACACCACTGCAACTGAGCAACCATAGCCAGCTGCAAATCAGAGACCACCACAGTATTCATAACAAAATATATATATATTGGAAACAGAAATTACAACAACAAGATCAAGAACAAAACTATATACAGATATGTACAAGACAAGGGGGTAGGGGTACAAGGTAGGGGTGGGCAAGGGGTAGAGGTGAACAACTGGGAGAGGGAAGGCAGGGTGGGAGGGATGGGTGAAGTGGGAAGGGGAAGCACATCTATCGCCTTGCAGGCTGGTCTGCTGCTGCCTGGTGCTGTCCCTGTCACCTCTTCCGTCGCCTGACCCCATGGCGCTGAATGTCCTGAAGGATGTCATGTGTTGCCATGGAGACCCTGGTCAGCCGCTGGAGGGCACGGTCCATCCTGCGTAGGATGCTGAGGCCTAGGAAAAGGGAACACAGTCAATGGCTGTGACTGTCCACAACCCTGAACACCACCCATCCTGCAAGGCATATAGCCCAGTGCCCGCACCTGTGATGGTATGCACCACCCACAGTGACCATGCACATGACACACCAACCAGGCAGCACCAGCTATGTGCACCACTGCACACACACACTGCCCATGTCCATCACAGCACAAACAAGGCTGTCAAGTGGCGTGGCAATGTGGTGGGATGCCAGTTCCACAGCCAAGTACCCAGTGCATGCATGGACCACCAGTGGCGCACACAGGCGTGCAGTGACACTGGACAGTGATGACTGTCGCCTGTGTCATGCATGGTTGTGTTGTCCATGGCTGGTGGTCATGCCCACTCCCTCCAGCATGCAATAGCATCCATGATGTAATGATATTCACACTCATCAAGCAGCTGTGGCTGCTGCTGCTGCTGCCGCTGTGGCCCACCCCTCACGTCTCCTCCGTCCGCCACCTGGTCCCTGCCACGGCCCTCCTCAGCCTGTGCCTGCATCCTCTCCGCCAGGCCTGTGGGTGACAAATGTTGAGTAAAACATCAGTGTGACCCCAAAGCAGACTGCCCCCTGCCCCAGTGAGTGTGCCTGCCCACACAGCCAGACCCATGCATCTCACACCTGCACACACTGACACAGCCAACCATGGCAGAGCCATCCCCCATGCACCGCCACCAAAACACAGTCACACCCCTACGGAGAATACAGATGCAGAGATGGTACACCCACCTGGCCTAGGCACAACGCCCCTCGTGGCACGTGACCTGAGGCGTCGAAGCATGTCCGGCTCCCTCCTGCGGAGGTCCTAAACCTGTGCCTGCACTGCTCCACAGACCGGCACCACCCTGTGACCCTCACCAGGTCAGTGGCCACCTGCAGCCACACCTGGGTGCGGGCCGTGGTGAGGGGCTCATCCCCGTACAGTGCCTCATAGTGGGGCTCAACCAGGGCCACCAGGTTGGCCACCTCCACCTGGCTCCATTGGGGAGCTCTCCTGCGTGCCATATTTTGGGTCGTACAGCAGGCAATATAGCGCCCCGCAGCGCGGCAACCCCACGTGGAAATGTTGTGCAATAGACCACCATAGGTTCCAATCGGCGCTGTTGTTTGCGCCGTTGGATCACATGGCGCTGTCGCAAACAGCGCAATGAGGCGCGCGTACACATGGCAGCTGAACAGCGCCAGGGGCAAGGTCGGACACCAGGTCGGGGTCTATGACGCAAGGCCACGCACAGTGCCATCTGACGTCTACGCATCCTGCGCGACCGATCACCTGCGTGCCAGTGCCACAGTGGACTATTGCGCAGTAGTGCCACAGTGCCATATGGTGCCCAGTGCTGTAGCACCACTGGCACAATGGTGGCCATGGCCTGAATTGCCAATCGCACACAGCACGTCATCAGCATGACAGATGCCTGCGTAAGCTACCTGGGCATGCGCAATGCAGTGTACCACACAGTCACAGATCTGCACCATTGGCTCAGCCGGCTCAACCGTAGTGCGCAAATTGCAATGGCGCGATATTCAGCCGACACATGCAAATCATCTGATCAGCCATTCAAAGGCGCAGTGGCGCGATCTGCATCTCATTACAGTTGCTCCACTCCTAATTTGCATGCATTGCGCTATAAATGTGCGACATTGGGCTGCGCTGGCCAGATTCGGTTACTGCAGGTGAGAGGTGGGTTGCATGCTGTGGGATGTTCAGAACAATGGTCATGGGATAACGCTGTAGACTGCACAGTGACAGGTGTCCACTTCCACCCATACAGATCGCCATGACCGAGCAGAGCCAAGGTAAGGGTGAGGATGGTGGGCGGAGGAGGAGGCCCAACTTCACCACGGCGGAGACAGAGGCCCTCTTCCAGGCCTACCTGGAGGAGGAGTCACTACTGAGTGGATGGCGGGGCACCCCTCAGGCCCGTGCGGCTGCATGGGAGGGGGTAGCTCGGGCAGTGAACCTGCACGGAAGCCACCAGTGCTCCGTGCAGGAATGCAAAAAGACGATGGGGACAGACCACAGGAGGGTGAAGGAGAAGGTGGCAGCCCTCAGGGCGGCATGTGCTGGCACTGGCGGCGGCCAGCCAGCGGTGGTGGAGCTGACCCCAGCTGAGGACCAACTGGCTGCATCAATGCAGCAGAGTGCTATTGAGGGCGTACCAGGAGGTGGATTCCAGACAGGTGGAAGCCCATCACTGCACGGTATGACATGGTGGTGGTGTTGGGGGAAGGTTGTTCACATGCACTCACATGTCCTCTCTTTCTGTCACAGATCCTGTTCGTCTTCAGGGGACGGTGGTGGTGGGTCCAGGCAGTGAGGAAGACCTGCTGGACATGGAGGAGGGTCCATCCACCTCTGTCACCAGCCAGCATGCACTGCACCAGCATGCATGCCAGGCTGCCAACTCTGGTGTCGGTGAGTCGGGTGTGGGGGGTGCACAGCCTGTGTCTCAGCAGTCTGGCATGCAAGCATGCCAGCGCTGTGACTGTGGCTGTAGACGTACCTGCACCATTGATGATGCAAGGACTGCAATGGGCAGTGACATGTGTGTCCCATGACGGACACACAGCAGGCCAGCACGTGCCCCTGGGCCTAGCTGGTTCCAACGTGTGTGCCAGCATGTTGGCACAGTCCCAGGCTGTGCCTGTCAGCACCGGTGGGGCAGCACCAGTGGCTGTGCAGGTGTCTGGCACTGTTGTGGCCACAGCAGTGGAATGAGTGGTCCCTGGGGCATAGCGGTTGGAGGGGCAGCAGCAGCAGTCACCCACCAGGTCTGGGGGTACAGTGTCCAGCGGTGGCACATGCTCACCGCCCTTTGATATGCCCATTCCTGGTCCTGGTGAACAGCGCCCACCCTCAAGGGGTGTTGAGCATCAGGACCTTCCATACCCTGGGGGACAGGCTGCTGTTGTGGCAGAGTACCCATTTGAAGAGCACACCCACCTGCTGCAGGAATCAGTACAGCAGCAAAGGCGGGTTGCAACATCCGTGGGGGCACTGTGTGTGGCTGTGGAGCGGCACAGCAGGGACTGTGCTCTGGACTGTGCAGAGATGGTCCATATGCAGATGGATGTGACCGCCGCCATTGACAGGCAGACCCAGGCATTGCTCGCTGTCGTGGCTGCATTGGGCACACAAGCAGGTGCTCTTGTACTGCGCACCCCACACAGTAAGCTCTCCACTCCCCGTTCCCGGTGTCATGCGACACCAAGCCTGTCGATGCTGAGTTCTGCTGTGGGCATCCCAAGCACCCCTGGTACAGGTATGTTTGGCATACTACAGACCCCACTGCGGACAAGGTCGCGATCGCACAGTGGGACCCCTGGTGGTCCATCGGTGCCACCCCATGTGGCCCCTGCTCAGCCTGCCAGTGTTGTTGGGTCACGGTGGGGCCACCCACGCATCCGCGGTGGCCGTGGAATGGTGCAACATGACTGACCTGTCTCCCAGTGCGGGCCCTGTCTGGTGCTGCCCTGTGTGCACTGTGCGTCATGGTGGGCAGTGCACTGGTGGGTGCCCTGCACATCACGCCAACATACGGACCACCTGCACACCATCCCGACTGCTGTCCACAGGTGCGTGTGCATGATGATGCCTGCATTGTACTGTACACCAAGGTGCAAGGGTGCCCAGCATCTGACACACGTACTTGGACAGTACAGGTGGTGGGTGTGGTCTGTGGATCTGTGTGTTTGCCATGTCTGTTCCTGCTCTGCTGTGCACCTCCCCATGTGCGCTTTGTGCCTGATGTGTGTGTGTCCATATGACTGTTCGCCCCTCCCTGATGGTGTGTTTGTGTGCCTGGTCCCTTCCACTCCCCTTGCCGTCATGCACCCCTGGTGTGTCACTCTGTGTGCCTGTGCGTTGCGCCAGGACAGTGTTGTTTGCACATGGCCCCTTGTCTTACCTGTGTCGTGCATAATGCTCCTCCGTGATGGTGTCCCGGTGCAGCTGGGCCTGCCGGATCAGTCGGGGTCCCGCCGTCAAGGGGGGCTGCTCATCACCATCAACACCGGCGCGTAGGCGTCCCATTGCTATCCCCTCTTCAACCTGTAGGGCTATCCCACAGTCTTTGGCCATGTTGTGCAGGATACAACAGGCCAGGAATATCCACAGGCCTTTGAGGGGCTGTACTGTAGGGCACCGCCGGAGGTGTCTAGGCATCGGAAGCGTGCCTTGAGCATCCCAAACACCCGCTCAATGATGTTGCGTGTGGCGGCATGTGCCTCATTATAGCGTTGCTGCGATGGGGTCATGGGGCGCCGGTACAGTGTGAGCAGCCAGGGACGGAGTGGGTATCCGCTGTCACCTGTGTGGAGATAGTGGAGATCAGTATCATGTTCAGGTCCATATTGCCCATATCCCTGTGTGCCACTACCATGGCACCTGTGGCATTCTCCACCCTTGCCCCGAGTTTGCATTTCCTACATGCGTACTCACCTACTAGATGGCCTGTGGGGATGTCCCCACTCTCGAATCGATGGCACAGTGCGGACTGATGCCATATGAAGGCGTCATGTGCTCCACCAGGGTGTGTGGCACAGACATTGATTATACGCCCAGTGGCATCACACACCACCTGGCAGTTGACACTGGAGAAGCCCTTTCTGTTCCTATATACAACCCCATTGGGGCCAGGTGGCATGCAAATGGCCACATGGGTGCAGTCTATGGCCCCTAGCATGCCAGGCATACGTGCTACCCTGTGGAACTCCTGCATGTTTGCTGTACGCTCTGCCGCGGTGCTGGGGAAATGGATGTGCTCCGCAGTATGTGGCAGCAGTGCGCTGAGGAATTGGGTGAGGATGCATGACGTGGCCAACTGTGTGATGCCTGTGGTGTCCCCTGTTGGCCTCTGGAAGGTGCCCGTGGTGAGCAGGCACATGCAGGCTGTCACCTTGGTCTCCACTGACAGAGCGTGACTCCGTCGAGGGTGCCTGCATCACATCACTGCACAGCTTACAGAGCCGCTCAGTATTGCCCTGTTCAGGCGGTACCGCCCATGATCTCTACATCTGTGTACAGCTCAAAACTGATGCGGGCACGGTACTGCCTGTTGGGGCGATCACCGGGCCCATCCACGGCCACGCCCCCTGTACCTTGCATTCTCACCCTCATTACAGCTTCCATGTGGAAGCTGCCACTGTCCATCTCCCTGGCTTGTGACCACCCCGGCTGATGTTGCTCTGTTACCCCGCTGTCCTGAATGCTACTTCCACGGCACCGGGCATCCCGCTGGCCTCCGCAGCCTATGGCCCACACTGTTTCCCTTGCCTGCCCTGGCCTGTCACTGTCTGTCTTTCTCTCTCTCTCTCTCTCTCCCCACTTGGCATCCCTGTAGCGTTCTTGCGCCTCTTCCTTGAGCCTTTTTATTTTGGCTCATTTCCGCTGGGGCGCAACTTCCGGCTGTTCCGCTGTTGCGCATTGCGCAAGTCTTTGAATATCGCATTGCGCTCTTTATGCATGGATCCACCCCCTTCGGTTGCGCATGCCTTCATTTGCATTGCGCTGTTGCTCAGCATGTTTTCGGTGGCGCAACTGCCTCCTGCTGAATATCGCAGAATGGCGCACTTTCGGACTTGCGCATGCGCAACCCTATTGCGCCTGGCGCAACCCTTTTGAATATCCGGCCCAATATGTATTTCAATATATTTGTGATATTTAAATGTATACTACATGTTTAAGAGAGCTGTGTAAAGGGATTCGCAGATAGATGGAGTGCACACCCCTTGATGAGGACCAAGTGTAACCCCTAGGTGGCACTATCCCAAGGGAAACTACCCCTGCCTGCTTGGCTAGTAGCAGGTTAAGGGGCCTGGGTAATGAAACGGGTGCCTCCACCCAGAGGTCATGGTTGCTAGTGGTCAAGCTAACCTGTGCACAGCCCTCTGGGACACTGTAACCCCCCCCTCTTTCCCTTCTAGTGGCCTGAACAATATACAATAATTACTTTCACAATGACCCTTATTCACCAGGCAATTACCCACACTGTTTGTACTTACCACCATGCTGGTTCCTCTAGCTTGACCCTGGGGACCCCCTGTAAAACAAGGTTAAGCACAGCAAATAGCAACAGTACAATACTTTTGACACAAACTAGAACCACAGTCAGGTTAAATGCAAACAAAGTTAAATCTGATTTATTCAGGGGACTTGAACAAGAAAGGGGTATAATCAGGTTGATTTGCTTAAAAGCTATATTAATCAGGCAGTTATGCATGCAGTTCAGAGTCCCTACACAGTCATACACTCTGGGTACCCAGGTAGAAAATGGTGGGCTAGCCAGGAACGTTGCAGCTGGTTGGGGCCCTGTGATGGAAGAAAGCAACATGCACAACACACACTATTTGTAATCCAGAGCCGGAGGGCTCAGTTCGTGAAAGAAAAGGCAACAAGACAATCAGATGACAACACTTTTAGATTTAGCTGTTGTTGCAGGGAGCTACCCTGATGTTTACTCACAATGCCCAATACTGGACACAGGCAGGATGAAATCAAGACTACAGGCTGTTAAACTGGAATGCCCGGAGAAGCAGGGCCCACACGAATCACTGAGACGTCATTCCTGTTCAAGGCATTGAGCAGGGGCCTGATCCCCAGGATGGTCTCTTTTCGATAACTTTCTCTGTGTAGCAGGGCCCAGGCAAACAGAAATGGATACAGATTCAGTCCGTCGAGCTGGATACAGCCTCCAGCAAGCAAAACACAGTTCAGACACACAGTGGGGAACCAAATCATGACCCACTATAAGCACACACCACATTCACGTGTAAGGAAATTCCACTGTACCAGGCAAATGGCTTTCTGGTCGCAATTACAGAGTCTGTGCACAATCTGGGAGTTCAGAGGTACCTGGAAGTCCTGACAGGCTGATCGCATTCAGCAAATCTTCGGTCTTCTTCAGGTTAAAGCCTGGTCACAATTCAGTGGCTTAATTTGCTCTCCAAATTCGGATTCAGTCCAAAAAAAGCACAAGTTCCTTCTCAGGAACAGCAGGCAGGCAGGCATGCAGGCCAAACTCAGGCCTTTCCACAGTTCTCCCACACAAACCACTATGGATTGCTGCTCAAACTATCTCGGGCTGTTACTTCTTAACTTCCCAACTCAGATCTAACTGAAACTTCAAGCAGTGTGGGACTTTCCCCAAGATCCAAAAGGTTTGGTTGGCTGATCTGTCCGTCAGTCATAACAAGGGCTCCCCTTCCAGGTTATTTTAGGCACCAAAAGCCCAAAACTACAATTCCCTCAAGTTTTGGCCCCACCAAGCCACTGTAGACAGGCTCCATTTTAGAGTCCCAGATGTACTGATCGGCCTAGTCTGACAGTTCAGGACCAAGATGATAGAAACAAACAGAACTGTCCATACTGCAAAGAAGGCAGGTTAGAACAAACTGCAATATTATTACTACTCTGACAAATGATCAGCAAACAAGTACATCTTCTAACAGAGCTTCCTCTCAAATTAATTATGACTGCAATCCAGGCAGCTCTTAAAGAGACAGTACACAGAGGCTATACAGGCACTCTCTGGCAATGCATTTAAACTGCTAAAACGCAAGACACCAGCCTGGCAGTGAGCATTTAAGCAAGCTCAAGGAAGACTTTTCAGGAACCCCCATTTGTAGGGGGGTTACACAAGTATGGTTGAAGTGCCAGGGCTGGTTGTTCCTTCATGCACACAAGATAAATTTGTGGCAATGTCTATTTTGAGAGCCTTGTAAGCATTTATTATTTTTTTCTTTGGAGTGCACTCTTTTGTCTTTTTTGTATTGAGTGTGGCTAGAGTGCTCTTGCCTGCACCACCCAACTCCACTCTCTGTCCCTGGTCCTCACTTTTTGCTCCCCCCCCCTGGTTTTCTCATGAGCTGCGGTGCAGTTTTCTGTATTGGAGGCTCCTGCTGCCCACCACTTGGCTCTTTGTTCCCAGTCCTAGCTCTTTGCATCACCCAGTCAGGCTTTCTCATGAACCACAATATGGCTTTAATCTTTATGTTCCCCTGTAAAAAAAGAAAACGGTCCCCCAAAGTTTTTTATTTTTTTTTATACCTGAAAAAAGAAAATGTTCCCTCGTCATCTCCCCTGTCCCCCTTCCCCATTCCAGCCCTCCCTCTGCCCACCCACCTCCCCTTACCTCATACTTACCTCTGGTTGTCAGCGGCTGCGATCTTCTCTGGAGCAGGACACAGCTGCACTCTTCAAAGTCCAAACCATGAACTGAAAAATCAAGGTAAGCGCTGTATAATGGCTGTCAATGGGGGTTTCAATTTATGTTGATATCTCAGCCAATTTTTTGAATTTTTGCCCCAAATTTTTAACATATCCTTTTTAGGACCCCACCTCATGAACACTGGCACCGTCATTTTGTTACTAAGTCCCAAAAGGCAATTTTGTGGTCACTGCGTGGAATCACCTTTCAGGATAGATTAATGAAATGACAGTGTCAGTGTTCATGAGGGGAAGTCCCAAAAAGCCCATGTTGAAAATTTAGTGAAAAAAAAAAACCCAAAACAACCGCATTATGAGCGTACGTTGTGCAGTTTCTACGCATGCTCATAACTTAGCCAACTTTAAATATTTTCACTCCAGATTTTCCACATTGCCAGATTTTCACACCACCTCATGAACAGTATAGCTGTCATTTTTCACATCCTGCCCAAAATGTGTAGTCACACCTGTGGCACCAAATGGTACAGTTGCTGTGTGAAATCACCTTTTGAGATTGAGTAATGAAATGATAGTGCCACTGTTCATGAGGTGGGGTCTCAAAAAGTCCATGTTAAAAATTTGGAGTGAAAATACCAACAAACACCCGGGACGTTAGGGTTTCCAACCATAAGGCCCCACCCTGTAGAGACTGACAGGCATCGGGGGTGTGTCTTGGGGTCATCAGCCATAATGCTCACGCCATTCCACCCCCCACCCCACCCCCGCCCTGCAACCACTGACAGGGATCGAGGTGTACCTGGGGTCTTCAGCACTAATGTTCATCCCATTCTCCTATACTGCACCCATCTCTGCTTATTTCCTTATGGAATGGGGTGAGCATTAGGGCCGAAGACCCCAAAGCACACCACAATGCCTGTCAGTGTCTGCAGGGTGGGGGTGGAATGGCATGAGTGTTATGGCCGACAACCCAAAGGCACCCCCCAATTCCTGTCAGTCTCTGCAGGGTAGGGTTGGGGGTGGGGAGTTAGGGTTGAAAACCCTAATGCCTCATTAAGAAAGTAAATCAGGGAGTGATGGTTGACGCCACCTACCTTGATTTCAGCAAAGCCCTCAACAATGCCCCACATAAAAGGCTGATTAACAAGATTGATAGTCTGGCCAAGGAGCAGAAGTTGATAAACTGGGTTAGAAACTGGCTGACTGACAGGAGGCAGAGGGTGGTGGTGGTGGTGGTAATGGGCTCCAATCTGGGGAGAGGGGGGTGACCAGTGGTGTACCTCATGAAGCAGTCCTGGGACCATTTACGGTGCAGCTTCCACCACACGGCACCCGCTGCTCTCACTGCTGCCTCCTCCCTCCTCTGAAGCCAGTACTAGTACCAAACACCACTGCAAATACCTGCAAGTGAACATTCAGCATTGACAAATGCTTGTTCTGTACTATGCAAGATCCCATAAACATCGATGTCTGCATTCTGCTTGGCCACTGAATTATTTTTTTCAATAGTATACAATTTATCTGGGCCATTATCTTCAAAAGTAAGTTGGATAACTCTGAACAGCTGTGTTTTTTACTATTTGTGAAGGCAAGGAGAGGGGAATGGAGTGAGAAATACCTGTCTCCTGCATGAGGAACAAGGCTGCTATTTTTGCAGATTTGATGTCTTCTATTGACCTGACTTGCATCACGGAGACCTGGTTGGGTGACGATGTGGGTCCAGTTTTTGAGGCTACCATCCCCGCTGGATACACTGTGGTGCACTGTCTGAGGAAGGATCACAGGGGTTGGGGAGTGGCCATCGTTTTTCAATCCAGCCTGGGCTTCTCAGTGTACCCAGTCGGTAGCACCCAATCCTTTGAGTGTGTTGCCTTGCTTGGGGGTGAAGGTGCAGGTTGCAGGATTCTCCTTGTTCACCACCCCCTGGGGAAGGGGAGGATTCCTGCAGGAGGTAGCAGACTTCATCGTCGACCAGATGTTGGAATCCCCCAGATGTTTAATCCTGGGGGAGTTTCATGCCTGGGTTGACGACGAATCCTCGTGTTTCAGTTACGACCTCCTCCAGTTGATGCAATCACTGGGCCAGTCACAAGCGGTTGCTGCTGCTACCCAACAACATGGACACACACTCAATCTGGTGTTCCAGCTGGGTCTTGAGACTGACAACCTCAATATTGATCAGGTTGTTTGGTCTGATCACTGCACCATGGAGTTCAGCTTTAGGGCACACCCTGAAAGTCTCTCCCCTGTGAAGATGGTCAGCTTTCACCCCTTAAGGGGTGTTGACCCAGAGAGACTGTTGGTGTTAGCTGACCTATCTAGGGCTGTTGCAGCATGTGCAACTGGCATTGAAGAGGTGGTGGCCTTCTATAATAGGGTGGTTGCTGAAGCTCTAGATACCATCACACCAGGCCATATATAACCCAGATCCTCTTACTTGAGAACCCCCTGGTTTGATGGAGATCTCAAGGTGATGAAGATCAGGGACTGGAAGTTGGAGCATTGCTGGCAGAAGACCCAGCTGGAGGCCGTCAGGCTGGCTCTATGTTCTCATTATGCTGAGTACCAGGGGGCACTTTCCCATAAGAAGGCAGAATTTCTGTCCAGGGAAATTGCTGTGGGGAAAAACAGACCATCTCAGCTTTTTCGTACCATGTACAGGCTTTTACATTCTGCCTGTCTTCAGCCCAAAAAAGCTTTCTCAACCACTTTATATGAAGAGTTTGCTCTGTTTTTCTCCAACAAAGTGTCCGCCATCTGGTCGGGGATTCCAGCAGGGAGGCTTTCACCTTGCAGCGATTGAGTTGTGAGTTTCAGAGGCACTCAGTGTACCTGGGAGGAGTTTAGGCCTGTGGAGGTGTCTGAAGTGACTATGGTGATCTTAGAACTGAAGCACACCTTTTATGAACTGGACCTGGCACCGACGCATTTCTTAATGGGATGTGTCGATGCCGTTGGCTCGGTGTTTGCTAGGATTGCCAGGTGCTCAATGGCAGAGGGGGTCTTCCCAGTTGCTTTAAAAGAAGCACTGGTGAAGCCTCTCCTAAAGAAATCTTCCCTCGACACAGACATCCTAATGAATTACCATCCGATCTTCAACCTACCTTTTCTGAGCAAGGTTGTTGATAAATTGGTGACACAACAGCTTGAGAATCGCCTGGTGTCCTCGGATATATATGAGCCTTTCCAGTCAGGTTTTCAAGCCAGTCATAGCACTGAAACTGCTCTAGTGAGAGTGCATAAAGATCTGCTCAGGGCTAGAGATGGAGGAGACAGGTCAGTTCTTGTGCTCCTCGATCTCTCCTCAGCTTTTGACACTGTGGATCACGTCATGCTTCTTGATCAGCTATGTGAGTTTTGTGGACTCGTGGTACCATCATCAAATGGTTTGAGTCCTATCTCTCCGACAGAGTACAGTGGATAGTGATGGGGAATTTCTCCTCCTCCTCAATGCATCTGATCTGTGGAGTGACTCGGGGCTTGATCTTGTCACTGATGCTGTTCGCAGTGTACATGCTGCCCCTGGGAGAGATCATTCAACAATACAGTGTGGCGTTTCACTCCTATGCAGATGACACCGAATTGTATTTGTTTTTTGTACCTGGAACATCAGGAGCTGTTGATGTGCTTAACAGCTGTCTGGCTAATCAACAACTGGATGTCTTCCAGCTGTCTGAGACTCAACCTGGCTAAAACTGAGGTGTTGGCAATCGAGCCTGGTCACAGGTGTGATGAGTTGTCACCAGGGGCTGACTCTGGATTTGTTTCGGGGTCTGTACCATTGGTGGCTTCTCCAAAGCGTGCAAAATCTGGGCATGATCCTTAATTGCAGATTGACCATTGACGATCAGGTGTCATCTGTAGTCAGCAGTGGTTTTCACCACTTGTGGAACATTGCCCGGATGAAGCCTCTCATTCCACCCAAGAACCTGCCGACAACACTAGTCATGCCTTTGTGACTTCTTGGCTTGACTACTGTAACACTCTATACTTTGGGGTCACGGGAGGGACCCTCCACAGACAGCAGCTAGTGCAGAACGCAGCGGCCTAGTTGCTGATGGGCCTTTCGAGATCCAGTCATGTGACTCCGGTCCTGCGTGCCCTGTATTGGCTGCCAGTCAGGTGGAGGGTCCTTTTCAAGGTGGGTCTTCTCACCTTTAAGGCCCTATATAGGCTGGGTCCTGGTTATCTATCTGAGCTCCTGACACCAGTGTCCTCTGCTCGCTCCCTCCACTCCTCCTCGAGGGGCCTCCTAGTTGTTCCCAGGGTTCGGCTCAGGACTTCGGGAAATCATGCTTTTAGTGTCTCTGGGATGACCCTGTGGAACTAACTTCCACGCGCAGTCCAGGAGGCTCCCTCGATTGAGGTGTTCAGAGGAGACTAAAGACCCACCTCTTCAGCTTGGCCTTTGACTGCTGATGCCATCTTTACTTTCGGCCATTCCCTTGAAGACTGACCTCTGGAAACCTTTTAATACTGCTAAATATTAATTTTGTTATGGTTTTAATGAGGTTTTGCAATATGTTTTAATTTACTGCTGTATGTTCTTATTTATGTTCGGCACCCAGAGCCTCCAGAATTGGGCACCTTATAAATAAAATTGCCTTGCCTTGCTTGTCTCCTGACCTGAATGCTACATATATGAAGCACATTTTTGTTAGTAAATTGCACAATTTTCACAGTTCCTGACTCAATTTTAAAGGTAGATGTTCAAAGAAATTCACCAATTAACATAATCTTTATGTTTTTAAAGCTGCCAATCCCAGCTTTACAGTAGTATAAAGATTAAGTTCAATCTAATGTGCAGTACTAGTATTCAAGCTCATGACTCTTGAAGCTATGTAGTATGGGATCTGCCTCACTAGCCAATGAACATCATGATATTTTTATCCACTTTAACGTAATTGCATCAGTAAAGAGCAAATAAACAGTGCTAAAACCTATTATCCCATTTATAAAGGTGAGGATGGCATGAGTGACAATGATAATATAAGCTTTTGAATATCATGTAATAAAGTGAAGGGTACCTGTAATCATATAGGGCCATCCACTGTAGATCCTATTCTGCAAATATATCTGGTATAACATCTTCCACAACTCTCACTCTGACAACAAATGCCTCCCTGATAGGATGGGTGAGGGCATCTGGAAGAACTGACAGTAAATGGTGTCTGGTCTTCACGAGAGAAAAAGGAGCACATAAACCTTTTGGAGCTCAGGGCAGTGATCCTGTCACTACAGTACTTCTCAGACCTGTTCAAAACCAGATAGTTCTGAAAAGAACAGACAATACCACCACAATGTAATACATGAACAAACATGATGGTATGAGATCCACAAAGCTATGCAGAGATAATGAGAATCTGGAATCTGGCAAAAGCAAAAGGAAGCTGGGAAGGCAGTCAGAACAGCAAAGGCCCAAACCGAGGAAAAGATAGCCAACTCAGTTAAGAAGGGGGATAAAACCTTTTATAGGTACATCAGGGAGCGAAGGAAGACCAAGGGAGGATAGCGAGGCTTAATAAAGGGGAGGGGGCAGAGGGTGACTGTGAAAAGGCAGAGATACTAAACAAATATTTTTGCTCAGTATTTACAAAGGAAGAGGGGGAGGTACCTAAAACAAACAGTAGAAACACTCTGGATACAGAAGTTGATACCAGCCTATTTACAGAAGAAAGGGTTCTGAAAGAACTCTTAAAACTGAAGGTGGACAAAGCAATGGGGCCTGATGGGATCCATCCCAGAATTCTAAAAGAACTAAGGGTAGAATCAGTGACACCACCGACTACCCTGTTTAACAAATCATGGGAGGATGGGGTTGTACCCGAGGACTGGAGGAGGGTAGATGTGATTCCCCTTCACAAAAGTGGGAGCAAGGCAGAAGCAGGAAACTACAGACCTGTTAGTTTAACCTCAGTGGTAGGGAAAATGATGGAATCACTTCTGAAGGAAAGAATTGTCGAGTATCTAGAGGCCAGAGGGGCGCAGGACCCAAGGCAGCATGGATTCACAGCAGAAAGGTCATGCCAGACAAATCTGATAGATTTCTTTGACTGGGTGACCAAAGTAGTAGATCAGGGAGGGGCTGTGGACATGGCCTACCTAGACTTTAGCAAGGCATTTGACACAGTCCCACACAAAAGATTAATATACAAGTTAGCTAGCCTGGGAGCGGGTCCCAAGATGACAGCCTGGGTAAAAATTGGCTGGAGAATAGGACACAGAGAGTAATAGTAAATGGAGTCCACTCTGAAGAAAGGGGGGTTACTAGTGGGGTACCTCAGGGTTCAGTATTAGGACCGGTCCTCTTCAATGTCTTTATAAGCGACATTGCAGAGGGACTGGAAGGAAAAGTATGTCTCTCTGCAGATGACACAAAGATCTGCAACAGAGTTGATGCACAAGGTGGGGTGGAAAAGATGAAAAGGGACTTGGCAAGGTTAGAGGAATGGTCAAATGTATGGCAGCTTAGATTCAATGCTAAGAAGTGCAAGGTAATGCACCTGGGAAACAAAAACCCAGGGGAAGAGTACACAATGGGGGGTGAGATACTAACAACAAAAAAATAGAAAGGGACTGGGGGGGTAGTCATATCAGATGACCTAAAGGTGGGCAAGCAATGTGACAGGTCAGCAAGGAGGGCTGGGGGGATACTGGGATGCATAGGGAGAGACATCACCAGTAGAAAACAGGAAGTTATTATCCCTCTGTACAGACAGCTGGTCAGAACCCATCTGGAATACTGCGTGCAGTTCTGGAAACCCAGTCTTCGCAAAGACATAGACAGGATGGAAGCTGTCCAGAGGAGGGCAACTAAAATGGTGCAGGGTCTGCACCGGAAGACATATGAAGAGAGACTTAAGGAGCTTAATATGTATAGCCTCGAGGAAAGGAGGGAGAGGGGCGACATGATAGAAACTTTCAAGTACCTCAAGGGAATCAACAAAGTCCAAGAGGGTAGCATCTTTCAAAAAAAGAGGTGTGCAAGAACAAGGGGGCACAATTTGAAGATGGGGGCGGCTCAGAGGTAATTTAAGGAAGTATTTTTTCACAGAGAGGGTTGTGGATGCATGGAACGGCCTTCCGGAGGAGGTTGTGGAGTCAAAAACAGTGGTGGAATTCAAGCATGCATGGGACAATCATAAGGCAATTCTAGGGGGTGGGGGTAGGAAGAAGTAGGCTGCTGGTTAACTAGGATCTGCAGCTTATCCAGTAGGCAGGGAAATGGGCAGACTGGGTGGGCCAAGCGGTCCTTATCTGCCGTCAAATTCTATGTTTCTATGGCTTATTACATGTAAAAAATATTGCTGTGCACTTGCCAGTGAAGAATAATGTTCTGGCAAACTCCCTAAGCAAGATAAGCCAGGGAAACCACGAATGGTCAGTAGACCAATAGGTGATTCATTTCCTTTTCAGGAGATGGCAAACTCCAGAGGTGGACTTGTTTGCCTCATTGTTTTGCTGCAGGCCACCCCACAGGGGCAGTCTACCCCAGGATGCACTTGCCCTCAACTGGGAAGGGAAGTTCCTTTATGCATTCCCTCCATTCCTTCTGATGCACAGAGTACTGTGAAAACTAAGGAGGGAGTTTTCAACAATGATTCTGGTTCTCACAGACTGGGCAAGACAGCCACGGTACTCTCCTACTGTCTCTGTCATGCAAGAACCCCATAAGACACACAGAAACACAGAATTAGTTGGCAGATAAGGACCGCTTGGCCCAGCCAATCTTCCCATTTTTCTCTACCCACATTATCACTGTATAGCCTACTTGATCTACGGTACAGCTCATTCTCCTTCCACGCCTTCCTTTCCACTATGATTCTGTTGTGCCTATCCTATGCATCCTTGAACCTCACCACTGTTTTCACTCCCACCATCTCCACTGGAAGGTTGTTTCAGGAATCCGCCACTCTTTCTGTGAAGTTCTTCCTCACATCTCTCCCGAACCTACCCGTCCCAGCTTCATAGCATGTCCCTTTGCTCTTGAGCACCTTTTTCTGAAAAATACTTCCCTGCTGTACCTTATTTATCTCCATGAGGTATTTAAAGTTCTCTATCATACTCCCCCCCTTCCAGGGTGTACATATTGAGGTCCTTCAGTCTCTCCTCATAGGGCTTTTGATGCAGACCCTGCACCATATTAGTTGCCCTTCTCTGGACTGCCTCTACTCTGTCTATGTCCTTCCAGAGATGTGGGGCTTGATACTCAAAACCCAGCATAAGCCATGCCAATGGTGGCTTGTGCCAATTGTCAGTGGTGCCAGAGACTCAGTGCCTGATTCTCTAGCAGGTAGGGTCCCAGCAGCAAAGTCGTACAGCTTGCAGCAACTGTGACTATGCACCAGTTGGAGCATCTGGATGGTGTGCTGTAAGCTGTGGAGTAGCCGTGCACCACTCTAGGATGTCCCTGCTGGCTAGTGGGCCCCCTGGCCCCAGTCTCCTTTGTATCAAAATAGATCTCATCCCTGTTGGTCAAGTGGACCTCCCCCCAGCCCCAATCCCTTTCCTATTAATATTGATCCCATCATCAGTGGTTTAGTGGACCCCCAGCCCTGATCTGCCCATATAATAATAGATATAATTCCATGGTCATCTAGTGGACCCCCACCCTAGCAGGCAGTGCCTCACCACCCCACTCCCCCAGTCCCATCCCCAAGCCGGCGACCGGCACAGCCTTCCACTCTCCACCACAGCTGGCCTCCGATTGAGCCATGTGACAGGGAGATCCTGCTACTCTTAAGGACCAACCTTTTCTTAAATCTGTTGCAAAAGTTTATCTATTTCTTAGCCCAATCTATCCTTTACAATTTCTAGTCCATAAGGTTGGCCACCTATGAATGCCCCCTTCCCTTTCTTGACTATGTTATAGTGTCCTCTTTAATTTTCCTTTTCCCTCTCAGGTCCTCATACAGGGAGGTTATTGTGGTGACCTCCAAGCTGATGTAAAACAACAGGCTGTGTTGCTCATTGTTGGACTTAGTATGCAATAGCACTATGTCATAAAATACTTTGATGTATATGGCTTATGTGTATGAAACCTGTAAATGTTGAAGATACCATGGCACTAGATGTTTTTTATAAAGGTTAAAAGTTCCTTATGTGACTGTATTATAGAATTAAGTTACCGGAGTAAAGATATCAGAAAACCCCCGTTGTGTTAAAATGCATGTAAATTACAGATTGTTTGAGAGGCCCTTTGGCACCATGCATTCCTGCTTTAAGCTGAACCAGCCTAAACTTTCATGGTGATTTGCATATACATCTCATGATGCTTTGCATTATGGGGATATGTGCGATGATGTGTTTCTTGAAACTTGGCTTTATTGCCAATGTCCTTTTGGGTAACCCTTGCTGCAGTAATTCTGTACTGAGGTTCTTTGTATTTAACTTGTTTTTGATTTTTTTCCTTTTTTGAGCTCCCCATCACCCAAATACACAAGATCAACATAGGCATGAAATAATTTTCAATAAAGAGATAGATCAGTAGATTAGTGGGTCAGTAGGTGCTGACTAAGTGCAAAAGAAGGACTTGCATAGTTTGTTGCTGCAAACTGATGTATTGAAGAAGGAATATGCCATTGCTTAAGGCTATCCCCCGTGTTTTAAATAAACTTCGCACAGAGATTGTGTGTTGAACCTAAAGTTCTGTGTCTGGTCCATCTGTCATCCCACAACCCCTCCATCAGTGAACACTTACTGTTTACAGTATGTACTCATTGACAACTCACTGTACAATACTGTTCTTTAATCCTTCTTTTCTCTGTATCCCCTCTCAAGTAATAGGTTACTATGCTCCATTCTGTCTACTTCTACTCTAGCATTGGGTACAGTTCTGTTAGGATATTCCCTTTCAAATAATCTACTTTCCATCTCGTCATTTTCTGACTTGATATTTTAGGTCACCCCCACAGTTTCGTTTTATTCTGATAAACTGTCCTTTGGAGATGCTGGCTATTAAGTGGTATGGATGGCTACTGTTTGCATGAAGGAGAGTATTTCTGTCTGTGGTTTTGCTGAATAAATCTGTAATGACCCCACCTCTTCCATCCTTAGTGATAATGAGGTCTAAGAAATGCATTTGCGAGCTACTGAAGGACAATGAGGAATATAAATTCATGTTAGTACTTTCTAAAAACCTCACAAATTCAAACAACTCTTCTTCAGTGCCTGTCCACACAATAATAATATCATCAGTGAAGCATCTCCTTAGATTTAGCTAATCTAAAAACAGAGTACCATCTAGGTTTCTTATAACATCTTCTTGCCACTTACTGAGAAACAGGTTTGCATAATTGGGTGCTAAACTTGCCCCCATTTCTGTGCCTTTCTTCTGTAGAAAGAAACTGTCTTGGTAGAAAAAAGTATTGCATTCTAATACATATTTGGACAGCTGTGTTAATACTTCAGTGGGCGGATCTAATGTCTCTTTTTTCCAAATAGTAAGACTTGGCTGCCAAACCTTCCTGGTGGGGAATGTTAGAATAGAGAGCTTCAACATCTAAAGTAACCAACAAGCTATTTTCCTCTATAGCTCAATGCCTGGGGGATAACACATATGTCACTATTAAGCCAGTTGACGGGGGGGGAGGGTCAATAGTTATACTGGACACTTGCAAATATGATAAAGAGGTGCATAGGCAACTTGGTAATGCTCAGTATGATGAAAAACATTTTGATGACCCCACTATACATTTTAAAAACTTGATTGATGAGTATTTAAGCCAGGCAAAACAGCATAATTGACATGTATCCCAAACTGTGGAATTTCTAAGTGTTAAAGCCCCGGTGACTACAGGGCCGTCGGCAGACATACGCTCAGTACGACCGAGCGTGCAGTACAAAACTCAAGGGGGCAATGAACTGGGCTGCTGATTTGTTACTGTTGTTTGTGGGATCGGAATTTTTATGATTGTTTTATGTATACAGCGCAGGCACTTAGGCACAGGTATGCCAGTGAGTATGAGTCCCGTGATGGGGCAGGGAAAGGGAGGGCATGCAGTACATGAGCATCTCTACCTGATCTCCACCACATCAGTTCTGTACTCTTTAGTTTTCTCTCCACTTGGTGTATAGGAAAGGGGCAGTCATGCCTCTTCTGCTGGCTGGCTGCTTAAGCCAGTCAGTGGGTAAATTGCCGTCCCTTTTCCAGCACTATTCTTCAGTTCTGTGATGGGATTCATAAGGACTGTTAAAGGCAGGCAAGAAATGTCAAATCAAGGAAGACTAGTCTCTAGTGTGATGTAGACTGAGGCAGGAGTGGAGATGGAAGTGACCGGCAGAGCTGGAGTTGACATTGGAACTTGGAAGCCAGCGACTTTCTGAGCCGAGCAAGCCAAGTCAAGTCCCATTGGGGCCTGTAGTGGTGCACAACAGAGCAGTTCCCAAGGTTGGAACTCAGAGGGAGATGTGGTGCAGAAGAAGACTGGCCCGACTGGGAGCTGAGCAGAGCAGAGGGAAAGTAAGATCCAGATGACCAGACCGACCACCAGACTGTCCCATCTGAGCTGACTGCTGAATGACTGATCCTGCAGCAGCAAGTTAGCAGCAGCCAGGAGGTAGGTCTCCCTCCAAGTTCAAAAACTATCATCTGCCACTGCCCTTAGCTTTAGCTACTGCCAGCCCCTTTAATCCCACCCTTGCCTTAGCATGCCTTAGTTAGCCAGCATAAATGTAAAGTTCAGCTGGCACATAGTTTCAATGATTCTATTATGTACTGACCTGATAATTTTTTATTTTAAAGTATCAACATCCCATCATGATGGCAAACAATACTGTACAGTTTACTGAACAAACCTCCACTTTGGAGTGAAATCAGTAGCAAGTGAGGGCTATGAATACAAGTGTGTAGAGCAGCAGATAGCAGTTGTGTAGCCTTTTTTGCTAAGCTATACCAGGGGAAAATATCTCCATCATCGGGAGTTAGAATAACTACACAAGAGCCCTATAAAATTACACATAAAATGCTGTAATATTTATCTTATAAGGGTAATGTGTATATTGTTGGATTTAACTGCATAGCTCCTGTTATTACCCGCTTTCTTCAGCTTATAGATGGAGGATTTTTCAGGTTTGTTGGTTTATGCAGCAGAGGAACAGCCTTCTGCTTGCTATTATACAGATAGCCACTTACTATCACCCCATCCCCAACTCATTTTGTATGTTGACTATTGTATATAATATTTTAATTTTCTAATGATATTTGTCCCCTTAGTAGCAGCCTGCCCTGTCCATGATTGCACTACAGTTAGTGCAGCACTAATTCTGTATGTTAAGTGAGTGCTAAACTGAATACATGCAGCTGAGTAGCTCAGCTTATTGGGCTAAAAGAATATTGCTAAATTGACATGTGCCCCCTTGTTTTTGATTAGGGCACTTACAAAAGGGTTATTTTCTGTATGTGCCTGCCAGGTTGAGGGAACTGGAGATACTAAATACATAGATACATAGACAGTGTCAGCAGATATTGCCTATGGCCCACCCAGTCTGCCCATTTGTGCTTGTAAGTTCAGTTTGTTTTCCTAGAAGTCTGTTGCCCCTTACCCCTGACCTCCAGAATTCCTTTATGTCTATCCCATGTACAGGCAATCTGGCATGCTGCAATAGAGAATGGAATTTCAGTTGTTCTAATGGCTTCCACAAAATAAATAGATGCTGTCCTTCAAATCTGAGAAAAGAAATATCTAAATATTGTGGGATTTTACTAATTTGATTCCCCAAAATTGATGTAATTACTCCAACCTCAATTAACAGTGCCCGGACAAAACTCTAGCCTGTTTACCAAGGGAATCACATGCTACAGGTAATATGGTGAGTGGGAGTAGAAAATCCAGGGCTGTAAATTAGTTTAGTACATGTATCCAATGCATATTTGTTGGTACCTGCTTATAAAGTGGTGGTGTGTATGGAGGGGGGTTGATGGACCTACAGTCCCTTTTGACCTTAAATTACTCGTTACAATGTCACATTACTATGGTATATAAATAGAGAGTAATGGCTATGTAACTGTGTGTTATGGATTTTTTTTTACATACCCGAGGTTTATGAGGTCATCACATACCGAGGATGTGTAAAAAAAAATCCATAACACCACAGCTGCATAGCCTTTATTTTTTATAATTACTGGTGCAGGGAGTTTTGTTTCCTTCAACACTTCAACCAAGAGAGACAGACAGTGAATCTAATATAGTTCTGTTAGACACACACACACACACACACTATGTCTGTCTCTGTCTCTTTCTCCACTTGAGACACTTTTTTTGCTTGTGTTTTTTAAAGCTACTCTGTGGAGCCAGCACAGGAAGTGGGATAGGAAGACAGCAGTCAGTGAAGCACAGTCAGTTCTTGGTTAGACTTGCTGTCTTCTGAAGTCCCGACCGAAGTGTAAGAACAGCAGGATCAGCCAGAGAGATTTTTTTGTTATAAAAGGCAGGATCAACCAAATAAACAGTGAAAAAAAGAAAATAGTTTGCACATGAGGAGGGTGAGAGGCAATGATCAGTTTGGGTGAGCAGCGCTGGTCCTCGAAATGGAGAACTGACGCTGTCATGTTTCAAGACGTGTTCAGCCCACCCACACACAGGCTAAGGGCCAATAATGTGGCGTGTTACAAACGACTGTCGCTGGAGGACACTGGAAGAGACAGAAAGTTTTGAGAAGCACCGTAATAACCAGTTTTCAGATTATTACAGCGTTTGTAAGAGACTTGTAAACCATTTGATAAATGGGGTCACCAGTAATTATAAGCAAATATATTATTTTACTCATGATGCCATCTCCCAAAAGAGGTGGGAGGTTGCCATCTACTTCAAAGAACACCTACGCCTCAACACCATAAAAACTGACTCCCTGACCCACTGCAAATCTCTACATGCAGTTCTAACCCTTGGGACTAAAAAGCTACATGTTGTATGTGTAACCCCCCTGCAAATGGGGGTTCCCAAAAGACTTCCAGGAGCTTGTTTGAATGCTCCAAGCCTGAATGGTGTTTGGCATTTAAGCCATTTATCAGTGAGTGTTTTTAGAACCTCTGGTACTGTCTCTTTAAGAGCTGTCTGCTTGCAGACATAATTAGTTTGTATGGGGGACTGTGTGTTTCTTTGATTGAGTACCACCTAAGCTGCTGCCAATTCACTTCATTTTGCAGTCACTAGGAGTGCAAAGGAACCTATCTGAAAGATGTAACTGTTTGCCAGAAATTATTTATAGAGTAATAATGAAATTACAGTTTGTCTAACCTGCTTTCTTTGCAGTCAGAACTGTGTCTGCTAGTTCCCCATTCTAGTTTTGAACTGCTGAACTGGACCAATCAGTGTGGGTAAGCTAGCTCTAAAATGGTGCCTTGGACGAATCAGAACTTGGACTCATAATCTGAGCCAGCCACAAGAGGATTGTATGGGCAGTGACTCTGGGAGATGTAGTTTAGACTTCAGTGCTTTTTGGACCAACAGCAGCAGTCTATTGTGAGTGACAGCCAATCCAGTCAAGAACTGGGAGGAACTCAAAGGAAGTGCCCGGTTTTGTCGGTTGGAGTTTCAGTTGAGCTTTGGCAGTGAAGGGGAAAGGAACCCTGTGCTCCTTCAGTGCACAGTTTTAGTCAAAAAAAACATGTGTAAGGTCCAGAGTTCCGGTCTGCAGCTTGTTAGGACTGAATCCGTCCTGTGAAGAGAATCAAAGGATATCTGAAGAGTAGAAACCAGGCTCACCTTGCAGAAGACTGGAGGAATTGCTGAAAATTGCACTCGGTCTGTCAGGAACTGAATCTGCTGTGTGTTCTCCCGGGTATTGTGCAGTAATTGCGATCGGGATACAGATGCAGCCTGCCTGGTATAGTGCTTTCTTTTATATGGATGTGTGAAGAGGTTTGTGTACCTCAAGTGAGCCCTGCTGACATTGAAGGACCCTATCTTATTTGGAGGTCGTGAGTACTAATTCAGGGTCGCTCCCTGTTGAATTGCCACATTAAATCCAAATGGAATTACTGTACTGCTGACTGTTTAATTCTCCTTTTCTCTGTGTGAAAGGGCCCCTACCAGCTGCCACAGTTTGGACTAGCCACTAGGGCTTGGGTACCCAGGGACAGTAACTGATAGGGATAGGCCTGTGCACAGAGCCATAGGTAGATTATTAGAGTGATAAGCTAATTAACCTGATTTCCCTGTCCTTGTTATATCCCCTAAATAAATCAGAGCTGCTTGTTTCAGCAAAGTTATACTGCCTGAGGTATTTGTCTATGTTAAAGTACTGTACTGTGATTGTTGCACTGTATCTCATTTCACAGGAGGTCCCAGTGCCGAACCAGACCTGGGGTTAAGTGTATACTGTGAAGGTAATTCTGATATATTGTGTGGGCCACTAGTGGGAAGAAAGGGGGTTGCAGTGTCCCAGAGGCTGTGACCAAGTTAGTTTAACTATTGCAAACCCTGACCTCTGGGTGGAGGCACCCGCCATTGGATCCAGGCCCTCAACCTGTTAGTGGAAAATCAGGCAGGGGTAGTAGCCCCTGGGATAGCGCCATCTAGGGGTTACATCTTGGAGGCTCACCGCTGGGATTGTGTGTCCTCTAGTGGCCATATTCCTGAACCACTGTTAAGAAAAAATGGGTACCCGACAGAAGTGGCTGTGCACCGGCTGGTGGAGTGGTGTACTGGGAGAGATCGACCCCAAAATGCTATGCTTATCCTGGACATCCCCTGGTATTAATAGGACACTGTGCAGGGAGTACTTTCCAAGGTGGAAGGTTTACAAAACCCTGTGGTGGTGGGTCGGCATGCTAATCTGCTCACCCACACTTTCCTGGCCCTAGTAGAGTTTAAGGATCCCATAGATAGCTCCAAAGTGCCACAGACCATTACCCCAGAGGGAGCCCTCACTGCTTGGAGAGTGATAACTAAGGACAGTAAAGACCCGGTGGGGAATGAGCCCCCACCACTATCTGAAACTTTTGAGGAGAAATTTGCTAAATGGTTGCTGGGGGAAGGGAAAACTGTGGAGGACTTGAAGAAACTATTCTTGCCACCTGGGGGTGTTCCTCCCCCAACACCTTCTCCCGCTCCAGTGCCCGTAATGGTGGCTGAACCAATGCAGACTCCAATTTCTGCACCTGCCATTAGTCATGTCTCTTACGAAGGTTGAGGATCTTCTCTGGCACCCTCCCCACCCCAAGGGAGGATGACTGGAGACCTGGATAGACTATGTTGCCCCCAAGTGCTAGAATGGCAATGCTCGGGCCAAGCGAAAGAGGTTAGTGAGAGCCTCCGAGGTCCTGCCCTGGCTACCATTCATGCTAAACGGGCCAGTAACCCTGAAGTGACTGCACAGGCCTATCTTGAGGCCCTGGAGAATGTATGATGGAGCCAGATTCTGATGAGGACCTATGGTGGAGAGTAAGAGATGCACAACAGTACCAAGGAGTTGTTGTCTGTGTATGTATCTCGGCTGGAAAAATTGTTGCAAGAATGCCTCAGAAAAGGTAGTTTGCCAGCGATTGAACTGGACCGAACCAGGCTGGACAGGATCCTTAAGTCTGCCCCTTCTCAGAACTGCTGTTGCTTCAAGTTACGCCTGGCAGATCGACTGGAATCCCCACCCTCCTATGATGAGTTAATGAGAGAAATCGAGGAGTTGAGAAAAAGACGACCTCGGGAGGGACCTGCACCAATAGCTGCGGCTATGACCCGAAAGTGACTGAGGATGACCCATCAAGTGAAGTTCAGGGCAGAGGTTGGCAGTCAATGAGTGCTCTGACAAGGAAAAAGATATGTCACAATGGGGTGAACTGTTGAGAGAGATCCGGAATTCAAAAACAGTCCTTTATGAAGGCCACGCCTGCAAGTACGAGGGCCTGACCTATATCCCACTGCATCTGCAGTATGGGGTGGGGTACCCACCCATGTATCTCCTGCTGATAACAGCTCCAAACTCAATTCCTTGACCATGGAAGTGGAGAAACTGATGAGATGTCTCCAAATGCTTATCACGCCAGAGACAGAGATGGCACCCAGGTTTCCAGTTAGTAATACCCCGCCCTGGCTCCCAGTGTGGCGCCTCGGCCAGCTCAAACTCCAGAAAGTATGTTTTGCTATAATTGTGGGAAAGATGGGCACATGAAAGGGAATGCCAGTCCCCAAAGACACTGACAAAGTTGCATATAGGCTACAAGGAGAGCTTCGGAGAACAAATCAGTGGTTAAGAGGTGCACGAAATGATCCAGTGAGGGCACCAAAATGCTAACTCACGTCCTTTTGTGCAAGGTCAGTTGCCCAGGCCCCACTATCGCCTCTCCAGACTGGTCCAGAATAGTGGGTCCTCCATGGAGACCACTGTAAAGGTGAATGGAGTGTCTACAAGAGCTGTATTAGACAGTGGCTCCCAAGTGACAATTATGTTCCAAGATTGGTATCAGAAGCATTTGTCAGATGTACCTTACAACCATTAGAAGGACTGCATGTATGGGGGTTAAGTGAGAAGGCTACCCTATTCCGGTATATCGGTTGGCTGTCTTTCCCCACCTCCGTGGCTGGAGTGGCCGAACAAGTAGAGACCCTAGCCTTAGTGTGTCCCCCACTGGACTGTATGATGGTGTCCCTTTGTTGATTGGAACAAATGCTCATATGTTCGAAGGCTGGCACAGTTGTGTTATGAAAAACAGGGTCAAAGACTAGTAGAGCTTTAAGAGTTCGGCTTTAATTAAGAAGGCCTATGAGGCACAGAGAGATGCTGAAAAATAGAACCAGAGGAACCGGTCGGAATTGTATGGAAGAAGGATCCTGAGTCTCTGATCCTGGCGCCAAATGCCCAGTGTACCTTACAGGAGAGGTCCGATCAGAAAGGATGTTAAGAATAAAATATTAATGTTGGATGCACCAGGCGATGGAAAATTGCCAGAGGGACTGCTGGTCAAGCTTAGTATTTGCCGCTAGAGCCCATGCTTATGCCAGAAGGGTAATGGTCCAAGTTCATAATGTGTCTGAAAGAGACATTCGAGTAAATAGAGCTTGCATCCTGGCTAATGTGCATTGTGCAGACACTGCAGTGCTACCCAGCAGCAAGAGTTCAAGGAAGAATGACAGAGTAATGCCTGACTTGTTTGATTTCGCGACTCCCGCTGCCAGCTGAATGGAAAGTGAGGATCAGTGAGAAGCTTGCCCAGAGAGACCAGGTGTTTCTTTAAAGGAATGGGACGAGGATGCAAGAGCTGAGCACAATATCCGCTGCATGACAAAAGACCATTTCGTGAGAGGTCTCGACGCCTGGCACCTGCTGACATAGATGATGTGAGACGGCATCTGCAAGAGATGTTAGCTGCTGGTGTAATACAAGAATCCAGAAGCCCTATGCTCCCCCATTGTGGTAGTGAGGAAAAGAATGGAACAGTAAGGATTGTGTGGATTATGCACCTTAAACCGCGGACTATCCTGATCAGTACACAATGCCCCATTCAGGATGCTTTGACTGCCTAAACGGGAGCAAGTGGTTCTCTGTGCTGGATCTCCGCAGTGGGTACTATCAGATCCCATGGCCCCAGAGGACCGTGAAAAGACAGCCTTTATCTGTCCGCTGGCTTCTATGAATTCATGAGGATGCCTCAAGGATTTCAGGTTCCCCAGCCACTTTTCAACGATTGATGGAGCGCGCAGTGGGGACATGAACTTACTAGAGTGCCTGGTATACCTAGATGATGTTATTGTGTTTGGCAGCTCACTGGAGGAACATGAGAGCAGATTATTTAAGGTATTGGACCGACTGGAGGACTTTGGCCTTAAACTGTCCATTGATAAGTGTCAATTCTTTCAAACATCAGTAAAGTATGTGGGACACATAGTATCCACCGAGGGAATAGAGACCGACCTCAAGTAAAGTTGAGGCCTTGACCACCTGGCCGCAGCCCAAAAACTAAAAAGAACTGCAAAGATTCCTGGGATTCTGTGGTTATTATTGGCGTTTCATCAAGGACTATTCAAGAGTGATCCGCCTTTACTTAACCTTACTCAAGGGTATCCCCCAACCCACAAAAATACCAAAAGTCAGTGTCCTCAAGACTGAAAGAGTGTATTTTCATCCGAGTGAAGTATTTGGGGCCCGCTGGACTCCTGATTGTGAGACTGCTTTTCATGAGATCATTTATCAACTTACCCATGCTCCAGTGCTGGCCTATGCCGATCCAAGAAAACCTTATGTCCCGCACACTGATGCTAGCTTGCAAGGGTTGGGGCTGTGTTGTACCAAGAGCACGAGAATGGCCTGAGACCAGTGGCCTTTGCCAGTAGAAGTCTGACCCCATCTGAAAAGAACTATCCTGTACATAAGTTAGAGTTTCTAGCTTTGAAGTGGGCTATTGTTGACCAATTCCATGAGTACTTGTATGGGCTAAAATACTAGTAAAACTGACAATAATCCTTTAACCTATGTGCAGACCTCAGCTAAGTTGGATGCCACTGGCCATAGGTGGCTTTCTGCATTATCTACATACGACTATGCTCTCGAATACCGAGCAAGGTCTGAACCACATAGATGCTGATGCTCTCTCCAGGAGGCCTGTTCCCCAGAATGATTGGGTCCGATTGGCAGAACCTGACATTCGGGCACTCCGCCTGGAAGTTTGACAGGAAGGAACAATGTCCACAGACGCAGGGACTGCATGGTGGATTGCTTGGGACCTCTGAGAATTGCATACCTGCCGCTTATTGCCACTTTTCTGCAATAGACATTGGTGCACTGCCTCAGCTGGACAATGACAGTATTCGGCGGGCTCAATCTCACATCCCATGATCAAAGCAGCTTTAGAAGCCCTCTATGCAGGAAAAGATGTGTCCAAATTACGCCCACTGATTTGAGAACTGCACTGTTATACAAAGAAGGTCCTAAATTGAAACTGATCAATAAACTGTTATACAGAGAACAGTAGACAGAGGGGACAAGTAGACAAACAACAACTAGTGCTGCCCACTGCCTTTCGAGACTCAGTATTGAGGTCCTTGCACAACCACATGGGGCACCTTGGTATAGACAGAACACTTGACTTGGTGAGATCCAGATTCTATTGGCCTAAGATGGGGGCTGATGTGGAGCAACACATTCGAACTTGTAGTCGCTGCTTACAGAGGAAAGCTTTGCCCAGAGGGCTCCCCCTTGTTAACATAACCACCAGTGCACCCATGGAGCTGGTCTGTATTGATTTTCTAAGTTTGGAGTCAGATCAAAGAAATATCAGTAATGTGCTGGTGGTCACTGACCATTTCACGAGATATGCCCAAGCTTTCCCACCAAAGACCAGAAAGCATCCACTGTAGCCAAAGTACTTGTAGAAAACTTTTTGTTCACTATGGGGCTCCACAAAGAATCCATTCTGATCAAGGGAGAGACTTTGAGAGTCGCCTGATCAAAGAGATGCTTTCTCTGTGGGAGTGCGAAAGTCCAGAACCACTCCTTACCACCCCCAGGGGACCCACAGCCTGAACGCTTTCAACCGCCACTTTGCTAGATATGCTAGGCACCCTGCACCCAAAGGAAGCCTTAGATGGAGCCAACAAATTAGCACCCTGGTACATGCTTATAACTGCACAAAAAGTGATGCCACTGGATTCTCCCTACCGCCTGATGTTTGGAAGAGAAGCTCGACTACCAGTAGATGTGTGTTTGGGGTCTCCTGATGGGGTTCAAGCTGACAACTATTTACAGTATGTGCAAAGTTAAAGGCCCAGCTAACTCATGCGTACCAACTGGCTCAAACCATGGCTGCCAAAAGAAATCTGGCCAACAAAGAAAGGTATGATAAAAGGTGAAAGCACAGGAACCCAGGAGGGAGATCGGATTGCTAAGAAATCTGGGACTGCATGGCAAGCAGAAGATTGCTGACAGATGGCACCATCTCCTCACATTGTAGTGGGCAAACTAGATGATCTGCCAGTGTACAAAGTAAGGCCTGAGAATAATTCAAAAGATGTAAAAACAATGCATAGAATATTTACTGCCCATTGGACAAATCTTAATTGAGTCTGAGCCCTTTGAAGATTCCTCTGACCAGTGACTAGAGCTGCTGCTAAGAAAAGATCAAGAAAGTCTGCACCTACAGAAGCAAAGTTAAAGTGTTCCTCCACAAGTCCCAGTTGAGCATGACTGTCAGTCCATATCGGAAGAAAGTGAGAGTGACTTTGAATACTATCCTTCTACGAACTGAGTCAATTGTTTCGGGCAATCCCTAGTCAATACTGGAGACAAAGCTGGGCCTCTGGACTGTCTAAGCCCCAGCTTCATCCCTGGAGCCAATGCTCTCAGAAAGTGAAGTGCAAAGCATCAGATCAGATGAAATGGAATCATTGTGCATGGTTGAACTGTTTGAGCTCAGGGAGGAAAATGATAGATTGGGGCAGACTGGTGATACACCCACCCGAACAAGAAGAGTATTTTGAGTGCCCTGACAGTCCACTGCCAGTGTCTGAAAGCTCCATGCGAGCCAAATGTTGTGGACTCCAGAAACTGTAACTCCTGGAGCTGAAAGTGCCCCAAGTTCTAGCCTCTCTACCCCATGGAGACTCCCTGACAAGTGAGGACAATGCTGAAAATGAGGCTCAAAGTGCAGAGACTATAACAGTTCCCCTAGAAAGACTGGTCGAGCTGTAAAGCCTGTGGTGCACCTCAGTTATGATTCACTTGGGAGGCCTGTGGACTTGCCTCTCAATGTTGTGCATAAAGAAGTGTATGTGTCCCTGAGCTCATTGCCCAAACTGAGCATCAGTGCTAACTCCAAGTTACTTGTGTTGCTCCTTTTCTGTTAATGGTGCCCTTGCCCCATCCAGCCCCAAGGTAACTGATAGGAAGGGCCTCTCTCTTCAGGTTTCATGTACAAGAGGTAATAACTTGAGTTATGGTACAATGTGTATGTAATACTGTGTAAAGAGGATTGTACTGCAATGTTTCAGAAATGTGTTCTTGGTAAAATGATATATTGACTGATGATTACATGTCTTGAGCCTAATGCAAATGTATATAGTTGCAGTTGAAACTTATGGGGTACTTGCTTGACGCTGGACATCAAGCTTTCCCAGGCCAGGAAGGGTGTAACCCCTGCAAATGGGGGTTCAAAAGACTTCCAGGAGCTTGCTTGAATGCTCCAAGCCTGAATGGTGTTTTGGCATTTAAGCCATTTATCAGTGAGTGTTTTAGAACCTCTGGTACTGTCTCTTTAAGAGCTGTCTGCTTGCAGACATAATTAGTTTGTATGGGGACTGTGTGTTTTTGATTGAGTACCACCAAGCTGCTGCCAATTCACTTCATTTTGCAGTCACTAGAGTGCAAAGGAACCTATCTGAAAGATGTAACTGTTTGCCAGAAATTATTTATAGAGTAATAATGAAATTACAGTTTGTCTAACCTGCTTTCTTTGCAGTCAGAACTGTGTCTGCTAGTTCCCCATTCTAGTTTTGAACTGCTGAACTGGACCAATCAGTGTGGGGTAGCTAGCTCTAAAATGGTGCCTTGGACGAATCAGAACTTGGACTCATAATCTGAGCCAGCCACAAGAGGATTGTAGGTGCGGTGACTTGGGAGATGAAGTTTAGACTTCAGTGCCTTTTGGACCAACAGCAGCAGTCTATTTGAGTGACAGCCAATCCAGTCAAGAACTGGGAGGAACTCAAAGGAAGTGCCCGGTTTTGTCGGTTGAGTTTCAGTTGAGCTTTAAGTGAAGGGAAAGGAACCCTGTGCTCTTCAGTGCACAGTTTTAGTCAAAAACAAGTGTAAGGTCCAGAGTTCCGTCTGCAGCTTGTTAGGACTGAATCCTCTGTGAAGAGAATCAAAGGATATCTGAAGAGGAAACCAGGCTCACCTTGTAGAAGACTGGAGGAATTGATGAAAAATTGCACTCGGTCTGTCAGGAACTGAATCTGCTGTGTGTCTCCCGGTATTGTGCAGTAATTAGGATCGATACAGATGCAGCCTGCCTGGTATAGTGCTTTCTTTTATATGGATGTGTGAAGAGGTTTGTGTACCTCAAGTGAGCCCTGCTGACATTGAAGGACCCTATCTTATTTGGAGGTCGGAGTACTAATTCAGGGTCGCTTCCCTGTTGAATGCCACATTAAATCCAAATGGAATTACTGTACTGCTGACTGTTTAATTCTCCTTTCTCTGTGTGAAAGGGCCCTACCAGCTGCCACGGTTTGGACCAGCCACTAGGGCTTGGGTACCCAGGACAGTAACTGATAGGGATAGGCCTGTGCACAGAGCCATAGGTAGATTATTAGAGTGTAGCTTACTAACCTGATTTCCCCTGTCCTTGTTATATCCCCCTAATAAATCAGAGCTGCTTGTTTCAGCAAAGTTATACTGCCTGAGGTATTTGTCTATGTTAAAGTACTGTACTGTGATTGTTGCACTGTATCTCATTTCACAGGAGGTCCCAGTGCCGGAACCAGACCTGGGGTTAAGTGTATACTGTGAAGGTAATTCTGATATATTGTGTGGGCCACTAGTGGGAAGAAAGGGGGGTTGCAGTGTCCCAGAGGGCTGTGACCAAGTTAGTTTAACTATTGCAAACCCTGACCTCTGGGTGGAGGCACCCGCCATTGGATCCAGGCCCCTCAACCTGTTAGTGGAAAATCAGGCAGGGGTAGTAGCCCCTGGGATAGCGCCATCTAGGGGTTACATATGCACTTACAACCCCCCAAACAGTGGCCATGCTGGCCTGGATGAACTACTGAACCATACATCCAAACTCTCCAGTAAAAATTAAGTTATCATTCTCGGCGTTATTAACCTAAACTGGTTAGGGAATTACCAAGCCTCCTCCATCTCCAAAATGCAGAGCCATAACCTGCATCTTCTGATCACTATGCCCACTAGAGTTGCTCCTCACTTAACGTCTAGCATCCTGATCGACTGGGTACTAGCAAATCGTACTGAACACATCCAAGCTGCTGGCACACTCACAGATGCGATCACTGACCACTCCCCTATCTTTTGCATCTGGAGCTCGGCTACACCCCCCCCTCTTCACAACCTCATTACATCACTTTCCAGGATTATGCTAACTTAGATACACAACAATTTCTACATGACATATCTAACATTGACTGGTCCAGTCTTTACAATGCCAGTGATGTACAGTCTGCCCTCGACATTTTTCTGACAGAATTCATGACATTGCAGGACCTACACTCCTCTCTCATTACACACAGAATTAAGGAGAAACAAACCAGATGGCTAAAAAAGGAACTACTTGCTAAGCTAAGAGCAAGGGACAAAAGCTGGAGCTGCTTTAAGTCTTCTGGCCTGCCAGTGCATTATAACACCTATAGACAGCAGCAGAATGCCTGCAAGAAAAAAATAAGAATGGCCAACGGCTTACTCTGCAAATGCATACTAGTGAATGCCTCGGGCGACCCCCAAAAATTCTGGTCATACATAAAAACCTTCCTGGGGTCTACTCGCTTTGCCACCCCAAATGACCTGGTCCTGAATGGTGCTTACTGTAACAATCCTCAGCCCATAGCTAATTTTTTTAATAATCAGTTCTCAGATCTACTAAGTACACATCCTCCTTCCCTGCCTCACAACACCACAGCCCTCCTGCGACCTCCAGCCAAGAAGTCATTGGCTCCTGCTTCTACTTTAAGGCTATCACTCGACAGGAGGTCTCTAAACTACTAATCTCAATCTCAGACAGCACAGCCACAGGCTTAGACAGTCTTGAACCCAGACTACTAAAAATAGCAGCTCCACTCACTGCTGCTCCCTTAGCCAAAATGTTCATGCTCTCTCTATGTCATAGTAGTGTCCCTGACATATGGAAGATAGCCAGGGTCACTCCTGTCTTCAAAAAAGGTGACTCAAAAGACTCACCTAATTACAGACCCATTGCCATCCTCTCAGTTCTGAGCAAAATCCTGGAAAAATTAGTTGCTACACAAACCATCGAATTCCTTTTCAAAAATGACCTTCTTACAACTAACCAACATGGTTTCTACAAGGGCCATAGCACCTCCACAGCCCTGCTTAAGTTTACTACTTACACACTCACTGCTAAGGACTCAGGCCGTCTAACTGGAACTGTTTTCATAGACATGACAAAGGCCTTCGACTTGGTGAACCACTCCATTTTCCTTGCCACCCTGAAGTCTTTGGGCTTCATGCATAATGTTGTCAACTGGTTCAATAGTTACCTGTCAAATAGGGTCCAAGTTGTAAAATACAATTCAACCTGTTCTGACCTGGCAACAGTGAATATTGATGTACCACAAGGCTCACTTTTGGGACCACTGCTATTTTCTATATTTATCAATAACATCACCTCCAATCTTACTGCCACCTCCTCCCTTCTCTACGCTGACAATATAGTCCTATATACCAGCACGAAAAACATCTCTGACATCAATCTGCGTATCTCCACTGACTTTCAGCACACACAAGCCTGGCTCTCACATCATAAACTAGTCCTCAATGAGGCCAAAACCCAATCCATGCTGTCTGGGACAAATTCTAAACTCAAAACCTGCCAAAATAATTTCATGGTCTCTTGCCTGGATGGCTCCCCTATTGGTTCAGTGACCTCATTTAAGTACCTAGGGGTAAAACTGGACCAATCCCTAAACTTTGATCTTCACAACCAGAACTCATGTAACTCTGTCAACTCTAAATTAAATATAGCATACCGGAACAGATATGCACTAACCCTTGCAGTGAGGCTTGCCATTGCTTGTGGTATTCTACTACCCACCCTTACATATGCTGCCTTACCTAATTCCAGTCTTCATAGATGGGATGTCACCTATAATAACATCTGTCTCTATGCCTCCTCCTCCCATCGGCGGAAACACCACTGCCTCCTCTACTCAGATCTAAACTGGATGTCACCAAATGCTGTTAGACTTTACTCCCTTGGGTCAACTGTCGACAGTATTATGTGGTCTCAAACTCCAAAAACCTTAGCTGATCTACTTGCTCTTCAGATGTCCGGCTATGGGTGGTTGGGTGCACAGGATGTGGTGCGGCCAGGATACTGGACTGGGCTTGGAAGTTTGGGGGATGCCCAGTGTGCTAACAGCTGGCACAGCTTGAGGAGGAGGTAGAGGGGATCTGAAGGCAGCTGGTGGGGGATTAGAGAGGTAGGAGGCAAGTGGTCACCTACATGGAAGCACTAGGTGCTGGGGCCTCCCAAGCTGGGAGGAGGAAGAGAGGGCCTCACCTGGAGAGGAGGAAGGGGTGCCACAGGGGCTCTAGGAGACCCTGGCAGGTGGGGCTCAAAAGGTGGAAATGTCCACAGTAGGTAAGAGTCTGGGGGTGTCCAAAGGAAACCGAGAGGGGCAGTAGGGCCGGGGGTCACTGGGGGATGGGCTAAGGCTTACAAATTGTTTTAACCCTCTACACCCATTGGTAGAAGAGGGGTGTGTGGGGGAGGAGGAGGAGGATGATGATGATGCTGCTGCTGGTGAAGCTGGGGCAGGGACGGATAGAAAGGGTGAAGGGGCAAGAGGCAAGAGTGCAATAGAGGGTGTCCCAGACAGGTTGGAGGAAGAGGGGTAGGGGGGGAAAATAAAAAGGAGGATCGGGGAACAATGAGGAGGCTGATGGTATGGAACAGGGGTGCATGACAGGCAGGAAGGCACAGGATGTAAATGGGATGATAGCAAGCAGAAAGCCAAGTAGGCAAATGGATAGGATAAATGGATTAGTAAGGAGTGGGAAAAGAGATACAGAGGAAGATACTCGGGGGGGGGGTGATAAAGAAGGCCAGGACATGGGTAGAGGAGGTGACCAGGGACAATAGTGAAGGGGCTACCTTCGACACCCAAATTGTGGGAGGTGTGAGGAGCTGATTGAGGGGAGAATCCAGATGAAGGGATGAGGGGGGCATGGAAGGAGGGGGAACTAGAGGGGTGAACAGGGAGGCAAGGGGGAGGTTAGAATACTGCTACTGGGGGACTCCATGATCAGAGGCATCCAGCTGGAGGGGCAGGAGGAGGGTAAAACTTGTCTGATCAGAACCAAATGCCACCCAAGCCAGAAGGTGCACAAGGCCAAGCATGAGTTGTATTCACTGGCAAGGGAATGCGGGGGGACCCTGGACATTCTAGTGCACTTGGGGACAAATGACATAAATGGTAATAGTGAACTAGAAATTCAGGCAAGGTTCCAGGAGTTGGCCAGGGTATGCCTTTCCATAGGCTGTAAGATCTCCTTTTCAGAAATCCTGCCATTACCAAGGGCTAGTGGGGAAAACAAGATGACGATTAGGGAGATAAATCAGTGGTTTAGGGAGTGGTGTGTGAAATTGGGGTATGGCCTGGTGGGGGACTGGAGTGAGACCTGGGAGGATAAGGGGCTGTATGCTAGGGACAGGCTCCACATTAATTTGGAGGGGAAGGAAATTCTTAAGCTCAAACTAGCTGGGTTCATCAGCAAAAGGTGGGGTTTAAACTTGTGAAGGCGGAGGGATCAAAAAAGGGTCAGTGCAAGCAAGTATGATAAATGAGGGACATGGTCTCCACTCCTCTACGGGGCTAGGGAGATATGGAAATTGGTCACCAGGTAGGGTGCAGGAGCTGAGAAATGGGAGCTCAAGGGGGAGAAAGGAGAGGAGGGAAAAGGGGTGGAGAGTGGTCCTGATAAATGCTAGGAGCTTAGGAAATAAAATCCCTGAGCACCAGGCAATGCTGGTTGAGGGAGAGGTAGATGTGGCAGCAGTCACTGAAAACTGGGCCACTCAAGGGCATGAGTGGGACCTAAATCTGGAGGGCTACACTATATTCAGAAAAGATAGGGGGAGGGAAGGGGGGTGGTCTAGCACTGTTAGTCAGAAATGGCATGGGTATTGGAGGGGTAGAGGAGGCAGAGGGGAACGTGGAGGCTATTTGTGTCACCTTCCTGATGCAGGAGGGTAAGAGAGTAAAGGTTGGAGTGGTATACAGACCACCAGCACTGGTGGAGGTCCTGGAAGAAAGTTTGGTGGCAAATCTCGAGAGACACTGTAGATTGGGAAAGGGAAGGGTAGTGGTAATGGGGGACCTCAACATGCCAGGAACAGACTGGGGGACTATGACGTCACCATTGGCCAGAGAGCAGAGGCTGCTGGATGTCTTCCAGGATGTGTTTCTGACACAACAGGTGGGTGAGCCAACTAGGGATGCCCAGACACTGGATGTGGTCCTGGAGGACAGTGATCAGATTAGGGGCCTAGAGGTGAGGGACTCATTGGCGGGGAGTGATCATGCCACAGTCTGGTTCTTCCTGGACCTAGGGGGGTGAGGAAAGCCAAACAAGGACAGTAGTAACCGACTTTAGAGGTGCAGACTTCAGGGAGATGGGAAGGATCCTTAAAGATTGATCTGGACAGGATAAGGCTGGATATGGATGCTGACAGCAGGTGGGAGATCATTAGGAGGGGAATACAGGAGGTTACCAGATCCTGCACAAGGGAAAGGTGTAAGTTCGGTAAGGCCAGAAAACCCAGCTGGTGGACCCGGGAGGTACAGGAGGTGGTGAGGGAAAAGAAGGCAGCCTGTAGGCACTTCAAGTGCTCACAAAGTAAAAAGGGATCAGGAGGAATATGAGCTGACAGCCAAGAGAGTCACCAGGGTGGTGAGAGCAGCAAAGGCAAAAAAGGAGCAGTCCTTGGCCAGTGGGATCCAGAGGGGGGACAAGGGGTTCTTTAGATACATAGGGGAAAAAAGGAAAGTAAGGGGGCAGATCAGCAAGATAAGGATAGGGGATGGTTGGGCACTGGAGGCGGGGGAACAGGCAGAAGTCCTAAATGAGTACTTTGCCTCAGTTTTAACCAGGGAGGATGGAGGGGCTATGTCTTGCGAGGGGAGCGGGGCAAACCGGAGGAAGGGGTGGGACTTGTAGAGACCAGGGGCCCTGATGGGTCTGGGGAAAGGGAGTGGCCACCACAGACAGGTGGGGGCCCAGCAGTGCAGGGTGAAAAGGGGTGGACGTGGAGGCTGAAATCCCGGTAGAGAGAGTAAAGGAAGCCCTCAGGCCCCTTTGGATGGAGAAAGCACCTGGGCCAGATGAGATACATCCCAGGGTGCTGAGAGAACTGGCAGATGTCCTGGCAGTCCCTCTAGTGGAGCTTTTCAGCATCTCTCTAAGGACTGGGTAGGTGCCCCAAGACTGGCGGGTGGCCCATTTCATGCCGATCCACAAGGGGGGGATCAAGAGAGGAGGTGAGAAATTACAGGTCCGTTAGCCTGACAGTAGTGGTCGGCAAGGTGATGGAGGGTATCGTCAAGGAAAGGCTAGGGGGGTTACTGGCTCAAACTTGGTACTTGGATGATAGACAGCATGGCTTTGTCACTGGACGATTGTGCCAGACAAACCTTGTTGAATTCTATGACTGAGTGACGAGAGCCCTGGACCAGGGTAGACCAGTGGATGTCCTCTTTCTGGACTTTAGCAAGGTGTTTGATTCGGAACCCCACAGTGGCCTGCTGGCTAAGCTGAAGGAAATGGGGGTAGGGAGACAGTTGTTAAGATGGATAGGAAATTGGCTCTTTGAGCATACTCAGAAGGTGATGGTTGGAGGGTTAGCTTCATCCCCAAGGTGGGTTACTAGTAGGGTTCCCCAGGGGTCAGTGCTGGGGCCACTCCTGTTCAACGCCTATATCTCAGACATCAGGAGGGGGATCAGGAGTGAGATGAGTCTCTTGGCAAATGACTCAAAGCTGGGTGCAGTGGTGGATGGGGAGGAGGGGGTGGGTGGCCTTGCAGGAGGACCTGGAGGCTCTGGAAAGGTGGTCAGGAAAATGGAAACTAAAATTCAGTGTGGGGAAGTGCAAGGTTCTGCACCTAGGAGTCAGAAATCTAGGTCAGAGGTATAACCTGGGAGGAGACATGATTCAAGTCATGGAGGGTGAGAGAGACCTGGGGGTAGTGGTAGATGTCAAAATGAACAACTCAAAGACCTGTAGGAGGGCAGCGGCAAGGGCAAATAGGATGCTGGGGTGCATCGCCAGGGGGATTATCTCCAGAAAGGTGGAAGTGATCCTTCCACTGTACAACTGCTAGGTTAGGCCACACATCAAGTATTGTGTACAGTTTTGGAGATCACATTTAAAGAGGGACATTACACTCCTAGAGAGGGTCTAAAGGAGGGCAACCAAAATGATCTGGGGCCTGGGGGAGAGGACCTATGAAGAGAGGCTCAAGGAGCTCGACATGTACACCCTGGAGGATCGGAGGGACGGAGTGGGGGGGACATGATAGAGGTCTTTAAGTACATGAAAGGGATCAATAAAGGAGGACCAGTCAGGGTGCTCCAAAGGAAGGAGGGTGGGGCAACAAGAGGTCATGGGTGTAAGCTAGAAGGGGCAGGCTCAGAGGGGAGAGGAGGAGATGTCATTTCACTGAAAGGGTGGTGGAGCCATGGAATGCACTGCCCAGGGAGCTGGTAGAGGTGGAGACGGTGGATGGGTTTAAGAGGGGATGGGACAGGTACAGGGGATGGTAAATCTGACCAGGCCCAGTACAGGTGGAACATCTGGGACTGGGGCCAGTATAACCCAAGGGGGGAACACCAAAATCTGCCCTCAGTGCGAGTGCTGAGAATCAAGCAGACTCGAGTGAGCATTAGACCTATTCTGCTGGCATGTTAGTATGTTAGTAATCAACAGCAAGCCAGTAATTCATTCATAGTCTGAAAAGGCAAGGCTAAAAAGGTGTGCTTTTAATGCAGATTTAAAACTCTCCACAGTCAGGCACTCCATTATCTGGTGAGGTAGAGAATTCCACAGTGTCAAGGCAGCAAACATAAATGACCAGGCACCCAAGGTCTTTAAATGGACCCTGGGAATATCTAGCAATCCTTCGTCGGTGGAGCGGAGTGGGCAGTGGGGGGTGGTAGGGGCACAGAAGATCTTGCAGGTAACCTGGTCCCTGTCCATGTTGGGCTTTATAGGTCAGTAACCCGACTTTGAAGGTGATATGCCACTGAATAGGCAGCCAGTACAGGCCACAGATCAAAGGCATGACATGGCAAGATCGAGGTAAGCCAGTCAACAGCCTGGCAGCTGCATTCTGCACTAGCTGCAAGCGACAAATATCAATCCCCGGTAGCTCTAGGTATAGAGAGTTACAGTAGTTAATTTGAGAGGTCATAAAGGCGTGGACCAACCTTGGAAGGTCATCAGGTGGGACCAGGTGCTTGATAGGGGCGATATTCCTCAGATGGTATGCCCAGATTTCACATCCGATCAGAGGTCACCGGCTGGCTGCCTTGCTTGTGCCCCCTCTACCTGATGACCTGGGTTCACAACCAACACCTTGGTCTTATCAGGGTTCAACCTCAACCAGTTGGCATTCATCCAGTCCTGGATTGTGGCCAGGCAACTGTTAAACACCGAGACAGGATAATTCTGCTCGGGCATAAAGGACATGTAGAGCTGAGTATCATCTGCATAGCAATGAAAACTCAGCCCATACCACCTAACAATGTCTCCCAATGGCAGCATGTACATCGTGAACAACATGGGTGAAAGCACAGAGCCCTGCAGTACCCCATAAGGCAGGGAGACCGGGTCCGAGGAAAAGATCCTGGACACCGCTCTCTGAGACCTGCCAGAGAGGAAAGAATGCAACCATCTGAGGACCATATCAGATAATCCACAGAAGAACGGCAGGCGCTCTAGCAACACACCATGGTCCATGGTGTCAAAAGCCACAGAGAGATCATGGAGGATCAAGATGGAATGAGTCCTCTGATCTCTCGCTACCAGGAGATCATTGAGTACCTGAACAAGGGCCGTCTCGGTGCTATGCCTCTCCTGAAATTCTGACTGGAGAGGACTGTAGATGTCGTGGATAGTATGATGAACTTCCAGCTGCAGTGCAACTGCCTTCTCAATAGCATTCCCCATTAAGGAAAGGCTAGAGACTGGCCTGTAGTTAGCCAGACAGTCCGGGTCAAGTGAAGATTTTTTAAGGAGGGGCATTTACCACAGCCTCCTTCAGCATGTCCGGAAACACACCTGCCTCTAATAAGCACCGAACTATCTCGGCTAGGACCAAGCCAATGACCTCAACACACCCCACTAGGAGGTGAGTTGGACCCGGGTCCAGGCTACAGCAGGTCAACCGCAACTCTTGGACAGTCAGCATGACAAACTCGATCACCAACCGATCAAAGTCAGACTAGAGAAACTGAGGGGCAGCAACCTCCCACTGACCGCTGCCGCTCCCAATAGAACATGCCACACGGATTTCAGACCTGATGTCAGCAACCTTATCTGCAAAGAACTGAGCTAACTAGTCACATTTCTCTTGTGACAATGCTCTCCGCGACTGAAGGCAGGCTGGATTACACAGCCGATCAACTGTTCGGAAGAGCTGAGCCGGCCAAATCTGTGCAGCGGCAATCTCCCTGGACAGGAACCCTGCCTTCTTACGGGAGATGGCCGATTGATAATCCTTATAGTGGGTCATCAATCTAAACCTGTTGGCATCAAGGCCGGATTTCCACCAGCATCGTTCCAACCTTCGTCCCACTCGCCTCAACTCCCTCAAGGTCCCATCAAACCAAGGGGCCTGAGAGTGGAGAGTGATTGGACAAACACAAACAGGAGCAATGGAATCCAGAGCCATCACTGCAGCCTTATTATAGGCTTGCACCAGGTCCTCTGAATCTGTGCTCACACTCGGGAAGTTCGATAGGTCCAATACTGCTGCCAGACCATCTGGGGACAAACCCCTTCAAGGGCGGTACTGGACCATTTCTACAAGCGGCAGGCCTATGAGGGGGAACCTGGAAATTGAACCTTATAGAGTGATGGTCCGACCATCCAACTGGTTCCACCACCAGGTCAGAGGTCTCCATCCTCAATAGGAAGACCAAGTCCAAAGAGTGACCGTGAATATGGGTTGCACAGGTAACAACCTGTGTGAAACGCAATGAATTCATCAATTGGGAAAAGCCTTGACCAAATTGCGAGAGTTCATCATCGACCCAGGCATTGAAGTCCCCCAGAATCAACCACCTGGGGGACTCCAAAACCATGTCAACGATGAAGTCTGTGACTTCCTGCAGGAATTGCTTCTCACCACTAGGTGGATGGTAGACTTGTAGAATCCTGCACCCCACACCTGCACCCACGATACACTCAAAGGACCCGGCCTCCCCCACTGGAACCTCTACAAGGCCCAATTCCTCTTTAAAACAAATGGCTACACCCATGCCCCTCCGATCCTTCCTTGGGTGATATATCACTGAGAACCCGGTCTGAACAACTGCCTCCAACACTGGGCCAGCATTATCATCCAGCCAGGTCTCGGTAATGCAAGACTGGTCCGATGACCCAACAAGATCAGCAATCACTGCTGTCTTGTTTTTAATGGACCTGGCATTGCATAACACCACCTGAGTAGGATGAGCCACTGAGGTCGGCTGCATCACCTGCTCACAAAAAGAAGAACACTTGGGTATGGGTACCAGACAGGGAGGACCCCTCTCGGGGACCCATTTCACCCCAGAGCATCTTCTGGTCCCCAGCACCCCAATTCGACCACCAGGCTCCCCTCTCCCTCCAGGTCCACAGCACCCGCCCCATCTCTTTTGTACAATCCCTAAGGTTCAACATTGCCAATATACTACACTGGGCAAAGGGAGATAGTTAAAGGGCCGGAGGCTGCGGAGCTCAGAGGGAGAGTAGCACCTGACCGGGAGAGGACCCCTGTCAACACATGCTGATGGATCCTCCCCCAAAGCAATCAAACCACAAATTATCCAAACATAAAAATAAAACCACCTCCCTCCTCCCCCCAAAATAAAACAAAAAACACCCTCTTAAAAATATAATGTCCAGAGTCAGTGAGAATGGATTAAATTGGGTACGTGGTTAAGCCACCCACAGCTTTTTGTTTGATAACTTGGGCAAGGCGGGGTTCTCACTATCCACCAACTACCCACAAAGTTCTGTCTAAAGGGATTGCTGATCTCACACATCAGCAATCACAAAATGTCAGATATTATACCAGTCAGCCAGAATATTCAAATTCCTTCACAATCCACTCAATTGATCATTTACTCTGCGAAGTCCAAAATCCAAAAGCAGCTTCCTCTTCACCATTAACAGTGCTCACCAGAGTAGTTACTCAGGATGGGTGGCCTCCCAGATAAGGGTCCCAAAAGGCACAGCCCTCCAACTCCTACCCCAGGGCCCCCCTAGGACAAGCAAGACACCCCCACCCTCCGGTAGTGGGCCTTACTGCCCCACTGTTCGGCCACCCACTCCAACAGCCAGACTCACTGATCACACCAACTTGCCGATTACAGCTCCACCAGTCCACAGCAGAATTCCAGATGGTATAGACACTGGCTGGAGCCCAAGACCACATCCCAGACAGCAGGTTCACCAAACCCAGGCCCCACAAGGGACAGAGCCCAAGAAAGAACACTGTTTTTCAATGGAGACTGCCTGAAATGCCCCATGAGGTGGGCAATGGCACCCTGCTCTCCAGCAGGCACCCCAACCGCCCCCCTCCCATAGGGGATCTAGCCCAGTTCATCACTCCACAGAGCCACAGAAGCGGGCCCCTGCCAGTCCAGCAACCTTCAGTTCATACAACATCTGTGCTTCCAAGTCCTCCATGGAGAAAAAGACTCAGATAAATTGGAATGGACTTACCACCCACGAAAATACACAGGGCAACAGTCAAAGGGTCTTTGCTGCACAACTAATCCTCCAGCTTGAGAATTACTCCACCAGGGTCTGGGCTGCAATCCAGGCTAGTGTGTGCAGTTCTTCCGGAGGACAGCTCTGCCAAAAGTCGCAGACCAGGTGTCGGGCAGAAGGCGGAAAAATTTAAAATGAGGTCACGGAGCACCATAAAATAGGTGATCTAAAGAAGCTGCTACAAACAAAATAAAAGAGTGAAATGCAGTAATTTGCTAGCAAAAAGCAGTGCTAGCAATCTGGTAATCAAAATGTTTGGCGTTCTACAGCACAAGTGAGACGCCAAATCCAAACCTCACAACGGCACAGCAAAATCCTGAAAACTCCCAAAAAGATTTGCTACCAACTCACTACTCTAACTCACTAGAATTACCCTAACTAAAAACTAACTAAAATAATACAAATAAAAACAAACAATGAAAAAGATGCTCTGCTACTTAGTAGCAGCATTAGGCAGACCCATACTGGCCACCATCTTCAAAGGTAACATCTCCCTTCCAAATGAAGACAAGCCTATGTCCCTTAACCTTTGTAACAATATTTGATGGTCTACCATGTCAAAGGCCATGGAGAGGTCAACAAAGATGGCACCAATTAAATGGCCCTTTTCCAATGCTTTGTTGACATCATCCAAGACCCTCGACACGGAGACCACCCTTCCATGGAACTTACGAAAACCTGACTGGTATTTATCATATAAATCATTCTTGCAGATAGAAAGTTACAGTGCATCAAGGTGTAGATAGCAAGTCACAGTGCATCAAAGTGTAGATACAGCAAAAGTGACATTTTGGCACAGTCTTCATTAACTCATAGTAACACAATGAAGAGCGGTGGTGTCAAGCATAAATGGCTGTCCGGGGCTCAGCTCAGAAAGATCAAGCGAACTCAAGTGGAGGAGATGCAAAAGATGTCCAAAACCATGTTTAGTTTCTTAAGGTGAGTTTCTTTTTTCATCAAGTAAACATTCTGCATACTAACCTACACAGTGTACGTGTTGTGGAGACATTATTTATTTATTTTTTTATATTTCCTATAGGACAGATGCTGCAGACAAAGCAGCAGAGACATCAACACCATTGGAAGCACCGAGACAGGCTGTGGAGAAGTATGAGATGTTGAGAAGGGATGCAGCAGCACAGTAATACTGGTTGCGGTACAGAGATGGATAGGCTAGATACAGAGGCCATTCTGGATGTAGGTAAGGATATTCCATTTGCTTTGGAGACAGAAAGGAGGGAGGATTCAGCAGAAGAGGCAGGAGTCCAGTTTCTGAGTCCTTGTTGCAGACAACGAGGAGCCAGCATGATGTGACAACACAGACATAGACGAGCAAGGAGGATGTGGTGACACAGACGAGCCAGGAGGATGTGGCGACGCAGACCAGGAGCCAGGAAGATGTGGCAGAGACCTGAGCTGAGAGACAAGAGAAGCATTTACAGGATGACACAGACATCGGCCTTTACAATCGCCACTGCTTGACTTACAAGGACAAGAAGGACATGCTTACTGAACAATGGATATCACTACATGGTTTTGCATTCTCAAAATGAATTACATGCAAACTGGAGGAGGGCATGTGTCATGCCAGTTCAATCCAAAGCTTCTGATGGACTACAAATTTGCAAGATATTCTAAAAGAATGGATGGTGTGTACTGTGGACCTTCCTTCATCTTCAACACCTCAGACAAGGCCTCTATATTGGTGTCTGGTCTAATGATGGATTGGTCCAACTGCCGTAAAATTCTTAAGAGATGTGAATTCAAAAGAACATATTGATGCTGTGACCAAAGGAGAAGTTTTCATTGGGATTTGTGATGGCAAGGTGAAGATAGCAGGGCTGGCCTGGTGGCACTGAGGGTTGAGGCACTGGACACCACACCTCACGCCACGCCAGCGACCTGGGTTTGGGAACGAGCCCAGACCACGGGGGGGTTGGCAGGGGAGAGAGAGAGGATTGAGCATCTGAAGGACTGATCTCCTCTCTCAGGGAGGGATCCAGGGGTAGCCCAGCACAGCAGCAGCCCCTGATGGAGACTGGCGGCAGTGCTATGCACAGGGGCTCACAAGCAAGGGGAAGACATCGAGCAGCTTCCTTCTGGATGTGGGTGGAAGCACACACATCGTGGGCTGGGCGGCATTGCACATTCCACGTTGGAGGCGTAAACATCATGGAAAAACCTCTCCAGCCCAGATAGGTGACGGCCCTCCCAGAGACGTGCCACCACACACCCAACACTGTAGCCCTGCCACCGCCCCTTTGATCTCCTCTGGCCCTATGTCCCTCCCGGGGGCCCGGGGAGAAAGTAATGACCTTGAGGATGGTAGGGTTCACAGTGGGCGGTAGAGCAGCACTGGCCAGCAGAGAGAAACATAGAAACATAGAATTTGACAGCAGATAAGGACCGCTTGGCCCACCTAGTCTGCCCATTTTCCTACCTAACAGATAAGCTGCAGATCCTAGTTAACCAATGGCTTACTTCCTCTTACCCACCCCTAGGACTGCCTTATGCCTGTCCCTTGCATTCTTGAAGTCCCCCACTGTTCTTGACTCCATGACCTCCTCAGGGAGGCTGTTCCATGCATCCACAACCCTCTCTGTGAAAAAATACTTCCTCACATTACCCCTGAGCCGTCCCTCCTCTATCTTCAAATTGTGCCCCCTTGTTCTTGCACATCTCTTTTTCTGGAAGATGCTACCCTCTTGGACTTTGTTAATTCCCTTGAGGTACTTGAAAGTTTCTATCATGTCCCCTCTCTCCCTTCTTTCCTCAAGAGTATACATATTAAGCTCCTTTAGTCTTTCTTCGTATGTCTTCTGGTGCAGACCCTGCACCATTTTGGTTGCCCTCCTCTGGACAGCCTCCACTCTGTCTATGTCTTTGCCGAGATGAGATCTCCAGAACTGCACACAGTACTCCAGATGGGGTCTCACCAACTTTCTGTACAGAGGGATAACAACTTCCTGTTTTCTACTATTGATGCCTCTTCCTATGCATCCCAGTATCCCCAGCCTTCCTTACTGCCTTCTCACATTGCTTGCCCACCTTTAGGTCATCTGATATAATTACCCCCAGGTCCCTTTCTATTTTTACTGTTGTCAGTATCTCACCCCCCATTGTGTACGCTTCCCCTGGGTTTTTGTTTCCCATGTGCATTACCTTGCACTTCTTTGCATTGAATCTGAGCTGCCATGCATTTGACCATTCCTCCAACCTTGCCAAGTCCCTTCTCATCCTTTCCACTCCATCTTGTGTATCAACCCTGTTGCAGATCTTTGTGTCATCTGCAAAGAGACATACTTTTCCTTCCAGTTCCTCTGCAATGTCACTTATAAAGACATTAAAAAGGACCGGTCCCAGTACTGAACCCTGCGGTACCCCACTAGTAACCCTCCTTTCTTCACTGTGTACTCCATTTACTACTACCCTTTGCGTCCTGTTGTCTAGCCAATTTTTATCCAGGCTACCACCTTGGGACCCATTCCAAGGCTGGCTATCTTGTGTATTAATCTTTGTGTGGGACTGTATCCCATGCCTTGCTAAAATCTAGGTAGGCCATGTCCACAGCCCCTCCCTGGTCTACTACTTTGGTCACCCAGTCAAAGAAATCTATTAGATTCGTCTGACATGACCTTCCCATCGTGAATCCATGCTGCCTTGGGTCATGTGCCCCACTGGCCTCTAGGTACTCAACAATTCTTTCCTTCAGAAGTGATTCCATCATTTTCCCTACCACTGAGATCAAACTAACTGGTCTGTAGTTTCCTGCCTCTGTCCTGCTCCCACTTTTGTGAAGAGGAATCACATCTGCCCTCCTCCAGTCCTCGGGTACCACCCCATCCTCCCATGATTTGTTAAAGAGAGTAGTCACCGGATCGTCGGAGGGCCGGCCGGGGGGAGAAGGATTGAGCGTCCGATGGGCAGCTCTCCTTCTCCGGGGGGAGGGTGCGGGCAACATCCGGGCGTTAGGGACTCCTGGCGGAGGCTGGGAGAACTCACGCTGCCGACATTCAAATGGGGGAGGCGGGCAGACACTGGCTTCATTGGCATCGCCCCGCCTCCTCGGGAGGTAAAATAGGAGTAAATACCAGCCTACGCCTAGATGACGCCTGCCCCAGGAATGCCCTGATTGGCCACGGAGCCGTTCCCCAACCAGTTACAGTTCCGCTGTCCATATAGGGGTCAGAACCAGGCCCCACTCTCTGAGGGTAAGCCAGGGATGACGGGGAGTTGGCGATATCCGGTGGCGGGGCTCTGGGGTCCGTGACCAGAGTGGAGGGATGACGAGAGGCGAGGGGTTAAAAGAAGAAAAAAAAAAAAAAAAAAAAGAGAGTAGTCAGCGATGTCACTAGTTCTACCCTTAGTTCTTTTAGAATTCTTGGGTGAATCCCATCAGGCCCCATTGCTTTGTCCACCTTCAATTGTATTAGTTCTTTCAGAACCCTTTCTTCTGTAAATGGACTGGTATCGACCCCCATCGAGAGGTCTGAAAGAGTTCCGGTGCCGGGGTAGACAAACAGAATCATAAAAAAAAAAAAAAAAAGGTGAAGACAGCATACCAGGCACTAAGTAACTCTAACAGAAAGGTGCAAGATCAAGCACGCCATGCCATGAAGCAAATTATTGCTGTCATCTTGATGTACGGAAGACAGGACATCGAATTAAGAGGACAGGCAAGCAGAAAAGCCAGTTTTAAAGTAATTCTGCAGCACTTTGCAGGGTTTGATCCATTGCTGCAGGAATATCAAAATGATGTGTCAAAAAATGCTCAATATACATCTGTTCAAATTCAAAATGAACTGATCAATCTTGTGGAACAGCCGGTCCAGCGGAAAATTTTACATCATGTAAAGAATGTCAGATGGTTCAGTCTGACAGCTGATAGAACCACAGATATTTCCACCAAGGAACAGATATCCTTGACTGTGCATTGTGGGATGGATGGATGGAAAAGTAGAGATTCGTGAAGATTTTGTTGAGTTTGTGGAGGCTGCAGATATGACTGGCAAAGGACTCTCAGAAATGTTTATACATGGTTTAACCACTTGCGGACTTCACAAAGAATTGATGAGAGGCCAAGGACATGACCAGGGAAGCAGTATGAGTGGACGGTTCAATGGGGTGCAGGTACTCATTCAGGAAGTTGTCCCAGATGCCCTCTACACTATTTGCAAGGCACACAGTCTGAATATTGCCATTGTGCATTCCTGTGCTCTGAGACCTGTTGCCAACATGTTTGACACAGCACAGCATGGCACGGAAGATGGTTGATATCCTGAAAAGTTCAGCAAAACGGAAGAACATCTATCTAGCAGAGCTCAAGAAATTCAGAAATTTACCAAGCTACTATAATGATAATGGCAATGACCAGCAGGATAGAACAACAACAACCGTTCCTATGCCAGGAACTACATGATGGATGAGTCAGGCAGACTCATTGTCGCAGCTCAAGGATAAGTTTGTAGTTGCCGCAAGCACCCTAGAGAAGACTGCTGAATCTGACTTTGAAGCACACTGGTGCCTGATGGCCATCACCAGATTTGAATTCATTGCAACACTTGTAGCTGATGCATACAGTACATCCTGGCATTCATAAAGCCACTGTACATGTCCTTACAGAGTGTCAACATTGATTTAAGTAAGGCTGCAGATCAGGCTAATCTAGTAGTTTGGACCTTGACGCGGATAAGGGAAAATGTTAAGGTCACCTTCCATGGATTGTATGTGGAGGCTAAATGTCTTGCAGATTCTGTTGGAGTCAAGGAGGCTGTCCCGTGAACATGTGGACACCAGACACAGCACAGCAACACTGAGGCTGCAATTCTGGACGAGCACTTCAGGAGGAATGTTTTTGTTCCATTCATAGACTACGTACTATCTGAGATAAAAGGATGGCTTCTGGACTGTTGACCCAGTTTTGAGGCCTAGTATTTAATTCCATGTAATCTGCAGTCTTTATTTGGTGAGGAAGAGAAGGTGCTGGAGATGTATTCAGTATACAAGACTGACATGTCCAGTGTAGGACACTTCTGAAGAGAAATTACAAGATGGAGTAAATAATGGATGGAGACCCCAATTGAGGGATGCTCAGATACAATTCTGGGTGCTTTACAGAGTTTGAATCCCTTGCTGTTACAAATATAAATGCTACATTGTCGATCTTGGCAACCATGTCAGTTAGTGTTGCCACAGCTGGAAATTCTATTTTAATTTTTTGCTCCTCCAAAGCCCTCGGCCAGCCACTCTTTTGAGCTGCCAAGGCCCCCATCCCACCACCATGTACCTTCACCATTCACTACCCCATTAATTCCACCACTCAGGTAACCCAACATATCCCTTCATTGGGAGGGCATCGGGAGGGCCTCTCCCCCCTGGAGGGGAACTGGGAGAGGAGAGTGGCCCATAGGCATTCCAGCCATATTTCAGGCATGGCAGGAGTCAGCATGGACACTTCCAGGCTTCAGGGTGAGTGGGGAACTGGCCACCATCATCCGGTCAGCTGAGTGGCTAACTTTCCAGTTTTCTCCCCAGCCCCCCCCCCACTTCCCACATAGCAGTCTGGCTGCAACAGCATCCTGGAGATGGGGGCGTTCAGTGGTGTGTTGAGGCCACATGCTGCCAAGAACGCCAATCACTAGACACCACCAGGAGCCATCAAACAGTGGTCCAGGACCCCCTGCTGGGAGACACTGCAAACTTCCTGACGGACTCTGCTCCTGACATTTGGTCTTGGGTGCAAACCTGGGTCACCTGCAGGTCAAGTGAACACCCATTGCGTGGCTCCATGGCTACAAAAGCTAATTTAGTGTTTTAAGGAGAATGAAGACCTGGCTTTGGAACAGCATGGAAAGAACAGACTTACTGCTTCGGCACTACTCAACATTCAGGATGGCATTCCAGTTGACACTGAGCAGGTTATATCTGACTTGATCCATGTGATGATTGCAGGTTGTGCTTTGTGCAAAGATAGACTCCAAAGTTTAATGATTTGGATTGCTTTTGGCTTTTTGGTGCAAGGGGGAGGTTAGGTGGTTATGCCATAACCATACCCATACTCATGCACCATTTAGCCCACTTCAGCCCTATCTATGCCCAGTCCGATGTACTTGCAAAGCCCACACCATGTCTGTTGGTTTGGCTGGCTTTCGACTACTTGTTGTGAGGGGTTTAGGTGGCTATGCCATAACCATTCCAAACCCTAAGCACCATTTAGCCCACACCAACCAGTGTGTGGGGTGGTTAGCTCTGTGTGTGTGTGTGTGTAGAGGGTGTGTGGCTGGCTGTGTGTGTGTGTGTGGGGTGGGTGTGTGTGAGTGTGTGTGTGTGTGTGTGTGTGTGTGTGTGTGGTGACTGGCTGTGTGTGGGTGCACGTGTGTGTGTGGTGGCTGGCTGTGTGTGTATGCGTGTGTGTGCATGCATGGCAAGGGGGGGTGTGTGTGTGTGTGTGTGTATGTGGGGGGTGGCTGTGTGTGTGTGTGTGTGTGTGTGTATGCGTGTGTATGTGGGGGGTGGCTGTGTGTATGTATGTGTGTGTGTCTGTGCTTTAGAGGCCAGAGTGACCCACTCAATATGCATGCATGATTGCTGATGTGAATGGACCTCTGTCAGGTTGGCTACCCTGCTGTGGTACAGAGGCTTTTCACAATGTTTCCTAAACAATGTAACTAAAAGCCAGCCAACCTTTGTGTGTGTTAGAATAAAATAAAAAGTTGTAAATCGTGACCCCTTGCAGGGTTCTCTGCATCCTGAAGGGGTATAGATTGGCTCTGTCTCTTTTTCCCCTCTCCCTTTCCCCCCACTTTCAAATATATCACCCACCCACCTCCCTACTTCTATATCCCTCTCCTACTCTCCTGTTCCTCTGCCTCTCTGCCTCTCTTCTCTATCTCCCCACTCCCTTTCTCTCCTCTCCCTTTCTGCCTGGTCCTGTCCCCCTTGCAGGGTTCTCAGCATCCAGAAGGGATTAGATCCTGGCTGTCCCTCTCTTTCCCTCTTCCACCCCCCTCCTTCTACCCCTTACCTGACCATTTCCCCACTTGTCTTATAACTGCCCTCCCTTGGGTGCACAGTAGCACTTCGAATCGTGTGCTCAGCCTACTACTTCTAGCACTTCAAATGTGTTATCCGTCCTCTAACTTTTACCCTAGGATCACCTGCTCTTGGGTTGTTGCAATGTACATTATATTTACACATGGTTTTGTTTACCCTGGCCGGTTGGTCTGGGTTATTTCTGCTCTGTAATTGTACTACACTGTTTTGTTTTAGTAATTGTACTTGTATTGCTCTGTTATTGCTATGTGTTTGCCTGTTCTCCCAATTCTTGTACCCCACTCCCACCCAGGATGCTTCTGGAAACAAGTTATTTACAGCTCATGTTGTCTTTCCTGGTGAAACATTTTCCAAATAAATCAATAAAATAAATATTAAATATTAATCTATTAGTATTGTTAGCTTAATGCATTTGACTAAAATGGGGGCAGGCCAATTGTCTGTGTGGCGTGGCACCTCATATTTTAGTTTATGTTTATAAAACGGGGAGGAAACAGTGCTGTCTAGGGGGTTGGGGCAAGTGGCGTCAGTTTTGAGTACAAGTTTAAAATCCCTGGCTACACCCTCCTGGTGAGAGCCTCATTTTACTGCTTTCCTAAAATACTCAAATGTTTAGTAAACCCTCCAGGTAGACACATCGTCTCAGGGACTCACTTACTGAGCCATTAGCCAAATGTGTGGATCACTTTATCAAAGATATTGCCCACAAACTACCACCCGATATTAAGGATACTGGGGATATTCTAAAAGTGTTGGATGATATAGCTATAGAGGAAAATAGCTTGCTTGTTACTTTAAATGTTGAAGCTCTCTGTTCTAACATTCCCCACCTGGAAGGTTTGGCAGCCATGTCTTACTATTTGGAGAAAAGAGACATATTAGATCTGCCCACTGAGGTATTAACACGACTGTACAAATCTGTATTAGAATGGCATACTTTTTTCTACCGAGACAGTTCTTTTCTGCAGAAGAGGGGCATAGCAGTGGGGGCAAGCTTGCACCCAGTTATACAAACCTGTTTCTCAGTAAGTGGGAGGAAGATGTTATAAGAAACCCAGATGTTAACTTGTTTTTAGATAAGCTAAATCTATGGAAACACTTCACTGATGATATTATTATTATGCGGACAGGCACTGAGGAAGAGTTGTTTGAATTTGGGAGGTTTTTAGAAAGTATTAACAATAATTTAAAATTCTCAGTGTCGTTCAGTAACTCGCAAATACATATCTTAGACCTCATTATCGCTAAGGGTAGAAGGGGTGGGGTCACAACGGATTTATTTTGCAAAACCACAGACAGAAATACACTCCTTCATGCAAACAGTAGCCATCCAACCACACAATAGCTGGCATCCCCAGAGAACAGTTCATCAGAATAAAATGAAACTGTGGGGATGACCTAAAATATCAAGTCGGAGCTAATGAGATGGAAAGTAGATCATTTGAAAGGGGATATCCTAACAGAATTGTATCCCATGCTAGAGTAGAAGTAGATGGAATAATAATAATAATAATCTTTATTTATATTGCACCTTTCAAATACCAAGGCGCATTCCAAAAAGATTAAGTACAAACAAAGTATACAAACAATAATATAAAAACTGTTAAAAACAAATGCAAAACATTAGTCAAAGACACCTTAGGCCTTATTCCATAAAAAGGATTTAAGAGCCTGTTTAAAGCTCCCCACGGTCGTACACTGCCTTATCCGACGAGGTAGAGAATTCCAAAGGGTTGGTGCACAAACATAAAAGCCCGAGCCCCAGTTGATTTTAGTGTAACCCTAGGAATCTCTAGCAACCCCCTCGTCGGCTGAGTGGAGCGACCTCATAGGGAGATAAGGAGTCAGGAGATCTTTCAGGTAGTCAGGGCCCAGATCATGTAGGGCTTTAAAAGTCAGTAATCCGACTTTGAAGGTGATCCGCCACTGAACAGGTAGCCAGTGCAGACCCCGCAACACCGGAGTAATATGAGATGTTCTAGGAGTATCTGTAAGTACTCGAGCTGCGGAATTCTGCACCAGCTGAAGGTGGTGGATATCTACCCCCGGAAGCCCAAGGTAAAGCCAGTTGCAATAGTCCAGGCGTTGAAGTCACAGAGGCATGGATCAGAGTTGGCAGATCGCCTGACGGAACGAGGTGCTTGATTCTGGTGATGTACAGTATAAGATGATAAAATGAAAATTTTACCACTGCTGACACTTGAGATCATAAAGTCAGCCCAACATCTAAGATCACCCCCAGATCTTGCACCCGTTCAAAGACCGGTAACTCGACATCCCCACAAAACACCCCAGAGGGGAAGCCGACACAGGTCCCCCTATCCGGCGATCCGGATCCAAAACCAACACCTCGGTCTTCCCAGAGTTCAACTTCAACCAACTGAACCTCATCCAATCCTGGATTTCCTCCAGACAGCTATTAAATACCGAGACAGCTCCTTCCTGGTCGGGTGCAAAGGACAGGTACAGTTGGGTATCATATGCATAACAGTGAAATCCCAACTTGTACCACCTCACAATGTCTCCAAGGGGAAGCATGTACACCGCAAACGACATGGGGGACAGTATAGAGCCCTGAGGAACCCCACAAAAAGACAGAAGGGATCAGAGGAAAAAAAACCCTGACACCACCCTCTGAGATCTTCCGGTGAGGTATGATGTGAACCATCTGAGCACAACCCCAGACAGTCTACAAATACATCTCAGGCACTCCAAAAGAATCCCATGGTCGACGGTGTCAAATGCTGATGATAGATCCAGTAACACCAGAATAAACTGTTTTCTCTGGTCTCTCGCCATCAGGAGATCATTGAGCACCTGAACCAGCGCAGTCTCGGTACTATGCCTTTTACGGAAGCCTGATTGGAGAGGTTCATAGATGCTATGGATGGTCAAGTGGTTCTCCAACTGGGCTGCTACCACCTTCTCGATCACCTTCCCTGCAAAGGGGAGGTTCGAGATAGGTCTGTATTTAGCCAGACATTCTGGGTTCAAAGACGATTTCTTCAACAAGGGTGTCACCACTGCCTCTTTCAGGGACAGGAGATATTCACCCGAGTCAAGAGAGGACCAGACTATCTGTGCTACAGCCAGTAGAATAGAATCTCCACACCCTAAGATTAGGGGTGTGGGACCTGTATTTAAACTACAGGAAGTAGGACGCAGCCCCTGGACAATCCGCATAACATCCACAATGTCCAGGCGGTCTAAGGTACTCCAGGAAAACAAAGGGATAGTGACCCGATCCTGGGCACCTGCAACTAGTATAGAACATGTCAAACAGATGTCTGCCCTAATGTCGGCCACCTTATCAGCAAAGAACCGAGCAATCTCATCACACTGTGATTGTGACAATACTCTACGGAGCTGTAGACAGGTTGGGGTGCACAATCTGTCCACAGTTCTGAAAAGCTGAGCAGGTCAGTTCTGCATGGCAGAAATTTCCCCGGATAGGAACTCTGTCTTCTTATGGGAGATTTCTGACTGATAGAATTGATAAAGTTCTAACAGTCTAAGGTGGTCAGCATCCAGGCCAGACCTCCGCCAGCAATGTTCTAACCTGCGTCCAAGTCACCGCAACTCCCTCAAAGCTCCATCAAACCATGGGGTTCGAGGTTGGAGGGAGAGAGGATGCACACGAACTGGAGCAATAGAATCCAGTGCAGAGGTAATGGAAGTATTATAAGCCACAACCAACGCCTCTGGATCATTGCTATGCACAGGAAGTTCTGATAGGTCAAGAACTGCCACAAGGCCAGTAGAGGAAACATTCTGCAAGGTGCGGAACGTGACCATCTCCACAGGGGTCGGCCTACAAGGAGGGGCACCAAAACTGAATCTCACAGTGTAGTGATCTGACCAACTGACTGGTTCCACCTCCACATCAGAGGCCTCGATCCCCAGGAGGAAGACCAAGTCAAGAGAATGGCCAGCTTTATGTGTAGCAGTGGTAACCACCTGTGTTAGGCCCAGTGAATCCATTAGCTGGAGGAAGTGTTGTCCAAATTGCGAGAGTTCATCATCGATCCATGCATTAAAGTCACCCAGGACCATCAGCCTGGGTGACTCAAATGCCAGGTCAACAATGAAGTCTGCTACTTCCTTAAGGAATTGCTTCTCATCTCCTGGTGGACGGTAGATGAGAGCAATTTGATAGCCCACACCTACTACAACAGCACATTCAAAAAGAAAAGGTCTCCTCAACTGGAACACTACTGAGATCCAATTTGGTCTTAAAACAGACCACAACCCCCGCCCCGCGGTCCAACCTTGGGCGATGTATCACCGTATACCCAGCTGGAATTGTGGCCTCCAGTACCGGTCCTACATTATTATCTAGCCAGGTCTCGGTGATGCAAGCCAGGTCTGTCGAGGCAACAAGATCTGAGATTATGGCAGTCTTGTTCCGGATGGACCCAGCATTGCACAACATCGCCCTGGTTGGACAGAACTGCTGGACTGCCTCTTCTACCTGCCCATCACTAAGGATGGTGCCCTTGGGTATGGGGACCGAACAGGAAGGCCCATGCTCTAGGCTCCACTTCACCCCAGGGCGTCTCCTGGACTTAGTCACCCTAATGGGAGAGCTCCGCTCATCTCGCCTCCACTGTTCACCCCTCTCCCCCCTCCTGCAGGCAATACCTAAAGCCCGACAGCATTGGTAGATGGAAAAAGCTGAGGGGAGGGTATAGAAGGGGCGGAGGGAATGGAGAGCAGAGGCTGAATAGCGTACAACCGGTTGGGGGCAACAGGAAGACACATCTCAAACAGAGCAAATCCTCAAAAAACAATAAAAGTAGTTAAAATCAATTCCTTATACAGTTAAAACAAACTAAGTAACTACAATAACTAAACAAATTTAAAACCCCAAATCACAACCAGGCCTTTCTCACCCCCAACCCAACTAAATAGTCAAACCAACTTTAAACAAAACAAATAACTAAAGTATATAACTTAAACAGTAGAAACCTAACCTCCCTATAGCATAAAGTAAATAAATAAATAAATTAGCCCACCAGTCCTTTCACAATCTGGGCTACTTAACAAATACAGCAATACAAAACTAAAATAAAATTATGGAAGTTATTCGTAAATTTCCCCTCAGAGAAGTCTCTCACAAATCTCTACAATGGGGATAGTTTGCAGATGTAAACTGAGCCCTCTCACTGTTCTTATAACTTCCACAAAGTATATAAAATCAAAAAAAGTGCTTGCGGTGAGGTAAATCAAGCTGGCTATAATCCAACCAACCACAGTCTAAAAGAGTCAAATATAGGGATTCTCTCTACCGGACCTACTGACATCCAAAAATCGAACATAAATCCTCAATTCTTCCAGTTTGGAGGTGATGAAACTATCACTAGGCCACAGAGATTCTTCCACCAGCAGTAAGGGAATCACCCCATCAGGACAGTGGCCCACCACTACGGCTCTGGGGCAAGTTCATCCCCCGGTGAACTGCCCCAGAAGCCTAGGAGGGGGGAATAACAGACCAGGTCCTCCAACCAACCCCACTTCCCACTCCTGTGTGGGACACTAACCCCCCGAGGCACCTCACAGGCTCAGCAATCAGTTCAGCTCTACTCGGTGCAGCTCTAAATAATCAGGGAAAGTCACTTCAAAGGGCATCTCAACAGACCCGCAGTTACACACAGGTTGCTGACTCCCAACTCCAATTTAAACCAGTGCTCTGGTCTAAAGGAGCCAAACAAGTCACCTCTGTTACAGCAAAACACAGTTCTCTCACTCCAACACGGGACCCACAGACAGTCCTGTAATCAGCAGCCTCAGCAGCAGACTCTCGCTACCAGTTCTGTGGTTTAGACAACTAAAACCACCACAGTGCCATATACACACAGCAAAGTCCACACCTCACCGCAGACCACTCTGACTGCAGACGCTAATACCAGAAAAGCAGGAAAAACCTAATGAGTCCCGAATTAAAAAGTAGTAGATAGGTCCGGGCTGAGGAGATAGCAAGCGTGCCCCGACTGAAGAGGCAGCAAACAGGTAAGTCCTGACTGAATCAGTAATAAGCAAATCCCGACTTGGGAAGTAGCAAGCAGATCCCGACTAAGGAGGTAGCAAGCGGAGCATTTATTGACCAACAATAATCGACCAGCAAAATAGAAACAACTGCGCAAATCCCGTTATGCCATGTAACACACTCGGCCCCGATTTTCAAATACAATAATACTGCAAGTAACAAAATAGGTTAAAAAGAAATAAAAACAAAAATTGCAGAGCTAGAACGATGCCTGGCCCAGCCTGGCCGCCATCTTGAACGCCTCATATATTCATCAGGCGACCTGGATGGAGCATAGTAACCTATTACTTGAGAGGGGACACAAAAAAAGAAGGGCAAATAATACATTTTGTTTCCACTTTCAATGCACAATGCAAACAAATAGGAGAGATTTTCAAAAACATTGGCATTTAGTTGGTTTGTATCCTGATCTGCAGGATTTAAAAGAAAACCAGCCTCGGATGGTGCAAAGAAGAAGCGGTAGAAACTTCTGTGATATGGTGGTTCATTAGGTGCAGCCACTACTAGAAAGACCCAGAATGTGGCTGCCAGTTAGAAATGATGGGTACCACTAATGTGGCAACTGCAAATACTACTCTATGGTGGTGTCCTCAAAGGTGTTTGTGAAACCTAAGATGGAACAAATGCCAGCGTGCAAGGTTTTATCACATGTGCAACAGAAGGTGTTATACACATGGACTCATGTTCCAGTAGCAGCTTTTATACTGGAAAAACTAAACAACAGTAGTTAAGACTAGATTTACGGAACATATAAGAGCCATAGAGAACAATGATTTGAGTTATGCCCTCGCCGCACATACGAATAGGGTAAGAGAGAAAAGTGCACACAAAATTACCTTCTTTGGTTTAGAAAAAACAATCAGACATCCTAGATGGGGAGATCATGACAGGTTCCTTTTGAAAAGGGAGCAATACTGGATTTTCTCTGTGGGAGCTGTAAATCCCCCAGGATTAAATGATAAATTAGAATTAGGACCTTTTTTGTAAAAGAACCCCCCCAAAAAGAAACCTTCTGTAATGGTATACTTGGTTCTTCATGGTGTTACAGCCTTAATATTCAGTTGTGTGTTTGTTTCATTCATATGGTATTTCTGCTTAGACCTTGTGTGTTTTTTGTTTTATAAATATAACTGTCCCATGGTTCCATGTCACTACAGTGACACAATATAGGTGAGAGTCATAACAGTGACTTTTAAATAGCGAGGCATATTATGGCGAATGCCATTCATAGCAAACATCAATAATAGCGACCAATTCCCTAGACGTGGAGCTGAAAATTATATGCGAAGCCCCGAGGTACTCATACAGACTCCTATGGCCATATTCCATCACCACCTCAATCAGGCGCTCTGTCAAATCATGATACCAATGGCGAGTACAAGCGGCATCTGTGCGAGACACAAGTTGCTCCATTCGTGACTCTGTTAGCCTCTGCTCCTCTTGCAAGCATTCCACAAATCGCCAAATAGAAGGATGACACACACCCAGCCAGGTGCTAAAGCCCCTGTGCCACCCCTTGACAGCATTATTGGTTCATGACTGGCTCATACACACCATCTTGTAGCAGTTCCAGTACTTCAAAGCGAAGACAGGACGTCTACGGCCAAAGCAGCTTAATGGCCATCCTAGCCATGTGTCTTCATAGTAATCCATCAATGGGGCAAGTAACTCATCATTCTGTATGAAAAATGGCCAACTCCTTAACAATTCAAAGCTGTGCACAACACCCTGGACTGGGACAAAAGCCAGAGACAGGAACATTCTCACATGGAGTGCAAATTTGGCATCAGCAATATATCAGGCATGCACCCCAGGACACTATTGCACTTTTCTCCACACAGCCTGCCCCAGATGAAAAAAGTCTCTCACCTACACAGTTGGAAAGATGGCTGAAATTGTCTTCAGGGCTGCTTGCTCAAAATCTAGCATGATACTCTCAGGACACATAGATGCACCCCAGGATCGCAGCTGGCACAAAACAGTCTCGTACCCCGTCGCACGTCAACACATCATCAGCATGTACACACACAATATCATACTCCCATTCCTCATACCGTGAACAGTTTAAAGCTGATTGAAGAGCGTGGGACAGCAATGGAAGGTCCCATCCATGAATCACTTGGTGGATTGTGATAGGAAAGCCAAATTCCTGTCAATCACAAACATTACAAAGCGGTCAGCACCAGCTATCATGGTAACCTTTTACCAGACAGTGTGATGCTGTACTCCCTTGGAAAGGTAAGCTCATTCACAGTAGCAGGCATTGCAGAACATAGCCTTTCCACCTGGCATACCCGCTGAATGGTACACTTCAATAGGCGCACAGAAGGAAGCCTTCCAGCCACAGCATCATTTGTACCTGCAACACTTTACAGCACTACTCATGCCGTTGATTCAATGCTGATTCTTGCATGTTCTCTCATACTGTCCAATACTCGATGTACTCCCACATCAGAGGTGTCAGGAACATGATTATACTCCTTAATCATGGCTACAACATTATCCACCACAGTATGTAGCCTTGCCAAGCACTTGTAGCAGTGATATTCCACACACCTCCAATAAACTTTTTCACCCACTGTTTTATCCCTCCGATAGAGGACTCCACCATATAGCACTAAGGGCATCCCCTTCTGGCTCCTCAGATACTCCACAGACATCCTCCTCACAACAGGTATCCGACATGAGTGCACACCCAACCTCCAACACCTATTTAATGATTGGCTAACCTGTATCACATGGGTACATGCGGGGGATTCCACCCCCTACACCCCTATTTCTATTATTCCTGCACCGGGTTGCACATTGATAGTAGGGTAATCAGATACACCCCTTTAGCTATATCCTTTCATTTGCCTTATTGTGCTGGTCGCCAATGCCTTCCGTTAGCTGTTTATTAGTGTGTGCTATTACTGTAGTCGCTGTTCCCAGTTTGACCAAAGTGGTTCACTGAATAAACCTTGCTATTATTACGAGGTACCTTCTCCCATGGCTTGCCTAACTTTTCAGAGTCCTTGATTGGATATGAATATTTCAAGAGGCATCATCGGGAACAAAACCCTCAGTTTTTGTAAGGAGCCCTTAAATGTTGTCTATGTCTGGAGTTGTAACAATATTTGGCCTATACCTGTAGTGCCCACACCAATTGTTTTGAGCACCAGTAAGTAGGAGTATTTACAAACTGTTTTGAATTTATGGCTTAGCACTTTATAACATTTAGTATGCATTTACACTTAGCTCTACCTCAAGCCTTGAATTTATTGTAGCATTGTGCCAGGTTTAAACTAAGTACTTTCCAGAATTGGATTTTCTCCATTTCTAGTGTTTTTAACTTATTTATTTAGGTGCATGGGGTATGGTATGCACAGCACTTTTGTATGTTTTATATTGATGTAATTATTCCATGTGCCTTCAAGGAAAGCTCATCTGAGTGAAACGCATCAGGTGACATGCTGATGACATCATGTGAGAGGAGGGGGGACCAGGAAGACCAGTAGCTGGTTGTTTGGTATATGCTCGACATCATCAGTTCGATTTTAAATGTTCAAGCATTGTTCCAACCACAAACAATAAAGAAGAACAGTGATGGACAGACAACCTAAAGTATGCTCATTTTTATTTGCAGCTTCTGGTAGCAGTGTGTCGACTACAAACAAGTGTCAATACAAAACGCAGGTGCTGGCTACCCATACTAAAAATTGCTATTATCATATGGGCAGATTGAGGCTGGGGGGGGAGGAGGTCTGCTAGACAACTAGGGACGAGATCAATTTTAACAGGAAGGAGATCGGGTCTGGGGGGTCCACTAGACCACAAAGGATGGGATCAATTTTAATAGGAAGGGGCTGGGGATGAAGGAACCATGGCACATGTTCCCTCCTGCCCAGGGAGGGCTCTAAGAGTGACACAAGTACTCTAACCCTCCCAGAGGGTGAAATTCTAAGTACGCTTAGACCAGTCCTGGCTGGTCTAAGGGTACTGTTGGCCCAGACCATCCCCATAATCCTATACTTAGTCAGCATATGGTGTACATGTAAACCTGCCTGACCTTCAGTCCCTTACATGAACCAATGTAATGTCATGACTTAGCGCCTTACGTATGATTTCATGCTTAGTTAGGAATGTTATGTTTAGTTAGGGATTAGTGTAGAATGTACTAGATATTTTTTACCTTTATTTCTGCGTATTCTTAGTTATGAGATATGTTTTGCCTGTGTTTAAATGGGATTCTATTAATGAAATGCTAGTATAAGAATATGCCATTTCCAACCAAAATGATCCATGTGTAGAAATGTACTAAGAGAACTAAGATATCTTGTTTACACATTTGTGGTCTGCAGCTTCACCTGCTGCTATAAAAATATAATCGTAATTATTAGTATAATATTGCCAAAGTGTATAATACTGTATAATGCTTATGATATATTTTTAATCCTAGAGTGCCCTCTACTGTCAAAGTGCACACAGTCTGATTCAGCAATTTATAGTGATGACTCGGCTACATTTGTGACTGTCCCAGTGTTCTACTGCAATAAGTTATGATGCATGTATAAACTGCAACAACAAATGTGTTACAGCGAAAGGGCAAACTTGATAAGAGCTCTTTCAGGGTATATCTTTAGGTCACTCTCAATACAAACTATCTGTTTATGCGGATGACATTCTCTTACACATTGCATCTCCCTCTACCACTATACCGGAGGTCTTAGACATTATAACTCAGTTCGGTGCCATTTCCAACTAGAAACTCAATCTTTCAAAAACTGAGCTTTTTCCCCTAAGTGCTGCAACTCATCGGGCTAGTGTAGAACACCTGGGCCTTCTCTGGGTTAACGACAAATTTAAATATTTGGGGTTGTACCTTAGCACAGACTCGTCTAAACTAAATGATACAACCTGGATCAAGTGCTTGCACAAATTAAAAATTACCTTAATCAATGGTCTTTGTTACCTTTGTCCCCATGGGGTCATGTAAATGTTCTTAAAATGAATGTTCTCCCATGAATTCTGTATCTCCTTATCATGCTCGACCTAGCCCTACCCAAGGCCTGGTTTCTCCAGGTCAGCAGAATCTTCTCCTGTTTCCTTTGACAGGGGAAGCCTCCTCGGCGAGCACTGGCAAAGTTAATGAGGTCTAAAGAGGTAGGTGGGTTTAAAGTTCTCAATGTGTATCTTTACTACCTGGCCATACATTGTTCTCAATTTTCCTTATGCTCTCATCTGACCCCTTGGGGTCTGGATTCTGTCTACATTCCCCAGTGGCTAGACATTGAACTCTCACTGTGTAGTCACTTTGGTAAGAACCCACGTGCCTTGTTGTATGTTCCCCTAAAGAGGATTCCTGTCCTCTTGAAGGACACTCCTATTGGCTATTCTATTTATGCCCACAAATAGTTATGCCATTTGTTAGCCTTAGACCCCTATCATGACATTACACAACCTATCTTCGGAAATCAGAATTTAAAGATTGCTGGGAAAATGCTGACCCGGCCATTTGACCCTCTCTTTCTGTCAGTTGAACATTTGCTGTTTGCTAATAAACTTATTACGTTTGAAGAGGCACGGCAAAAATTTGGCTGGCATGTGTGTATGCGTTTCAAATTTTTGCAACTTAGACACATGCTGTTTCAATATTTTGGTAGTGGAGTCTGGTATAGGGAATACAGCAGTGCATTGCTCTCCTTGATATCAGCCACCCCCACTTCTCATGCCATAGCATTCTTCCATGTATGGTTGCGGGATCTACTCGCTGAGAGGGAACAGACATTTTTTTATACTTGGGATCAGGCGCTTCCACCCCAGACAACCACCCATGATTGGTTTCACATCTGGAAGGGAGCATATAAACATATCAAATGGGACAGGTACCATTTCATGGAGTTCCAAATACCGAACAACATGTTTTACACTCCAGTTAAACTTTACAGATGGGCAGGTTGGCCTCAGATATATGAGCCAGGTGTCGGAAAGAACAGGGATCATTATGCCATATCCTCTGGACTTATGAAAAGGCCAAGCTTTGTTGGGAAGATATCAGAAGTCAGTTGGATCCCCTATTAGGGCTCGATCAAGCTTTCACTCCTAAAATCTGCATTCTGGGGGATTTTGCTAAAGCACAAATTGGTAATCAAAAACCACATATGACTTTAATATCAGCCTGCGCCAAGAAGGTTATTCTTCAGCACTGGTGTGATCAGACCACTCCCAATTATGCGGAATGGTACCGGGAAATTCTTTTCGTGCTGCAGGCTGAACGTATTATAGCCAGTATGTCACAATCCAATAAGAAATATACTCAGATGTGGAAGCTTTTTTTTACATTACTGAGTCTGGATAATGGATGATGGTCAGCTATTCACCATTCACCACTTATTACTCTCAATTAATGGTTTACTGCATGAGGTTTTTACACCTCACATCCCTGAGAAGGGTCAGACCTCATTATGTCTTGAACCTGCATATCAGTGTGCGCTGTTCCTAAGTGGACTCTACCCATGACACCCTAGCTTCTGGAGAAGGGGGTGAGGGGGGAATGTTGTTGGGGTAGGTATGGGAAGGGGTGGGTTTGAACTGTTATGACTTAGCTTGGGTGAGTAGTCTATAGGTTTTAAGTGAATTCTTCACACAAATTGTTCATTATGTCTATGTAACTTGTGCAACAGTTATTTTGTTGGCCACTGATAAGTTATGTGGTTACGAATGCTTGTATCTTTGTTTCTCTCTGTGTTTATGTTCTCCCAAGTTTAATAACGTTTTTTGAATTAAAAAAAACTTGATAAGAGTAAGCTGCCCACCAAACCAACCAATCAGTGTGATGTAGATTATGCACTTTGTGCATGCATGAGCACATTGCTATGGCAATGGGAATTGATCTTATCCGGGTATAAGTATAATTGTTTACTGTAAGCTCACTGAGATTTTATGATGTAACACCTTGAGGTGGAGAGATTTCGGGCTCCTGGTGATGTATAATTTGTACTTACTGTCCTTATGTATGAGCTTCTAAGAAATAAACTTTTTGCTTGCTATGCCGTTTTACATTTGTGTATTTGTCCATCTGATCTCGAAACTGCAGGATTTCTAGGAAGAGGAATCTAACAATGGGGAGCCAATACAGGAGCCAGATTGGTCAATACCTTCTTGCTTAGACAGATCTGATTGCTTACAGGGTAAAGGGGACCTCTTGATGGAGTCCCTAAAAGCTTGTAAACTGCCTAGTTGAGAACGAGACAGTGGATTGATTTTTCACTATGCAGATAGAGGGGAACTCTCACAAATGGCCAAATATGATATTGAGATTCAAATTAGACATTTTAGACCATCTGTCCTTTAAGTTACCCATTAAGGGAAACTAGAGGGAGGGGTTTTAAGATCCCACATATTAAGACTAAATTTGGTAAATGGAGATTTGATCATACAGCTGCTATTAACTGGAATTCATTGTCTCCTATTGTATGTAATAAGCCAACCTATCAAACATTTAAATCTGCTGTCATGGTTTCCTACTCCTTTAAGTGCACTTGTTACAGATGAATTTTACATTTTGTGTTTTGTTATATTAATTGTATTGTTCTTGCAATCATGTATTTATAATACTCATGTCCTTTGTCCAATGTTTGTAAACTTTTTGTAAACAGGACAACCCTGAAAACAGGCTTTGCCTAGTGTCTTATCCTTGTGAAACATAAAAATAAAATAAACTAATAAAAGATATCTTGCTGGATGCTACTATTTCTGCTTTGTGCCAGGCTTACGTACAGAAGTCTAATAAAGTAACCCCCTATCCGGATCGCCGGATAGGGGGTGCTGTGGCCAGCTCCCCTTCTGGAGTGTTTTGTGGGGATGTCAAATTACTGGTCTCTGAACAGGTGTGAGATCTGGGGGTGATCTTAGATGATGGGCTGATCTTAAGATCTCAAGTGTCAGCAGTGGCAAAATCTTCATTTTATCATCTGAGAAACATCGCCAGAATCAAGCACCTCATTCCGTCCGGCGATCTGCCAACTTTGATCCATGCCTTTGTGACTTCACACCTGGACTACTGCAATTCACTTTACCTTGGGCTTCCGGGGGTTGACATTGACTGCCTTCAGCTGGTGCAGAATTCCGCAGCTCGAGTACTTACAGGTACTCCTAGAACATCACATATTACTCCGGTGCTGCAGGATCTGCACTGGCTACCAGTTCAGTGGCGGATTACCTTCAAAGTTGGATTACTGACTTTTAAAGCCCTACATGATGTGTGCCCTGACTACCTGAAAGATCTCCTGACTCCGTACCTCCCAGTGAGGTCACTGCGCTCAGCTGATGAGGGATTGCTATAGATCCCTAGGGTCACACTGAAATCAGCTGGTGCCTGGGCTTTTATGTTCGTGGCACCAACCCTTTGGAATTCTCTACCTCGTCAGTTAAGGGAGTGTTTGACCGTGGGGAGCTTTAAACAGGTGCTTAAATCCTTCTTATGGAATAAAGCATATGGCCTTTATTAATGTTTACTTGTTTTTAATAGTTTTATATTATTGTCTGTTTATGTTTGTATTAAACCTTTTTGGAATGCGCCTTGGTTTTGGAAAGGCTCAATATAAATAAAGTTTATTATTATTATTAATATTATTAACATGTTACAGCACGAGACTGAGGAGGTGAAACATGAGAAACAGCTTGAGCTTGCACGTGTTAGGTAGGAAAGAGAACAGGAATATTATCGTAAACATGTAGTGGATGATGTTTTGGATGATGTGGGGGAAAACATTGGGATTTAAGATCACTGAGGTGTGGAAGTTACAGAATGAGATTCAAAGGGTTAAGAAAGAAAAACAGGAGATACAGAAGGTATTTGGAGTTGTTGGATATCTCTGTTGAGAAATAAATATAAAGACTGCCTGCTTGCAAGAGGAAATGTTAGGTTACAAGACGAGAATGCCAGGTTACATCAGGATAAAATGTGGTTACCAGTGTGAATGAGTCATTAAATAGTAATTCTGTACAGTTATAACAAGAGGTGGAGAAATGCCAAATGCAGTGCAAGAGCAGCATGGACAAAGCTGTAATGTTATTGGCCCTCGTCAAGCTTTACAGGAGCCGAAGCTCCAAGGCAGTGTCACAGAGGCTGAGTGCGAGAAGCAGATACTGTAGCAGAATTGCAACTTCTGGTCCAGAGAGACCAGGAAAAGGCAGTGCCTGCTGCCCAACTATCAGAACTGCTGCCCTCGACTGATGACAGTGAGACTGGTAGCCAGCTTTGGGATGTTGAAAACTAGCCCAGGAGCAGGAGCAAATCTGAGATCCTGGAGGTGCTATGAGTACCCTAAAAAAAGGCAAAATATGTTTGAACCACTGGTTGCACGAGATGTGCCTTCTCTTCAGTTTTAAAAGACTGAAAATCCGACAAACTGAGTTCTGTAGGTTTAAATCTGTCATGCTGCAGTATGTAATGTGAAAACATAATGCTCGCTTTTTTTTTATCTTCTATCTCTCTCGCTCTCTCTCTGTTAAAGAACTGAGGCTTTAAACTTTAAGGTCACAGTCAGCAACTGTTTGAGATTAGCTCACAGAAACAGAATTAACCCCTTTTTGTAAATGTACTTTCTTAAGCCTCATGAATAATTATGTTAGTCTGAAAAGAACCAATGCAAAAAAAATGTGTTTTTGTGCATGTAGAGAGATTGTCAGAGAAAAGTTCAAAATGTATAGAAACACAGACTTTGACGGCAGATAAGGACCACTTGGCCCACCCAGTCTGCCCATTTCCCTACCTATTGGATAAGCTGCAGGTTCTAGTTAACCAACAGCCTACTTCCTGCAACCCCCCACTATAATTACCTTATGTCTGTCCCATGCTTGTTTGAATTCCCCCACTGTTTTAGACCCCACAACCTTCCCAGGAAGGCGGTTCCATGCGTCCACCACTCTCTCCGTGAAAAAGAATTTCCTCATATTACATCTGAGTCATTCCCCCCTCTATCTTTAAATTATGCCCACTTGTTCTTGCACATCTCTTTTTCTGAAAGATACTACCCTCCTGGACTTTGTTGATTCCCTTGAGGTACTTGAATGTTTCTATCATGTCCTCCCTGTCCATCCTTTCATCAAGGGTATACATATTAAGCTCTCTCAGTCTCTCTTCATATGGTTTCTGATGCAGACACTGCACCATTTTAGTTGCCCTCCTCTGGACTGCTTCTATCCTGTCTATGTCCTTGCATAGATGGGGTCTCCAAAACTGCACACAGTACTCCCACTTCCCTTTTTCTACTTGTGATGCCCCTTCCTATGCATCCCAGTATCCCCCCAGCTCCTCCTTACTGACTTTTCACATTGCTTACCCACCTTAGGTCATTCATGATATGATTACCCCAGGTCCCTTTCCATTATTGTTGTTGTTAGTACTCCCTGCCACTGTGTACTCTTCTCCTGGATTTTGTTTCCCAGGTGCATTACTTTGCACTTCTTTGCATTGAATCTAAGTTGCCATACATCTACCATTCCTCCAACTTTGCCAAGTCCCTTCTCATCCTTTCTACCCCACCTTGTGTATCAACTCTGTTACAGATCTTTGTGTCATCTGCAAAGAGGCATACCTTTCCTTCCAGACCCTCTGAAATGTCACTTATAAAGATGTTAAAGAGGACTGGACCCAGTACTGAGCCCTGAGGTACTCCACTAGTAACTCCCCTTTCTTCGGAATGAGTTCCATTCACTATTACCTTTTGTGTCCTGTTGTGCAGCCAGTTTGCTACCACGCTACAACCCTAGGACCCACTCCCAGGCTGGCTAACTTGATTATTAATCTTTTGTGCAGTACTGTGTTAAATGCCTTGCTAAAGTCTAGGTAGGCCATATCCACAGCCCCTCCCTCATCTATTACTTTGGTCACCCAGTCAAAGAAATCAATTAGATTTGTCTGACATGACCTTCCCACTGTGACTCCATGCTGCTTTGGGTCTTGAGCCTCGCTGACCTCTAGGTACTCAGCAATTCTTTATTCCAGAAGTGATTCCATCATTTTCCCTACCACTGAGATCAAACTAACAGGTCTATAGTGTCCTGCTTCTGCCTTGCTCCCACTTTTGTGAAGGGGAATCACATCTGCCCTCCTCCAGTCCTCAGGTACCACCCCATCCTCCCATGATTTGTTAAAAAGTGTGGTCAGTGGTGTCACTAGGTCCCCCCTTAGTTCTTGGATTCTGGGATGAATCCCTTCAGGCCCCATTGCTTTGTCCACCTTCAGTTTTAGGAATTCTTTCAGGACTCTTTCTTCTGTAAATGGACTGGTGTCAACCCCCCTACCCAGAGTGCTTCTATTGTTTGATTTAAGTAACTCCTCCTCTTCTTCTTTTGTGAATACTGAGCAAAAGTATTCATTCAGTATCTCTGTCTTTTCACTGTCTCCCTCTGCCCACCTCCCCACTCCTTTATTAATCTTCACTATCCCTCCCTTAACCTTTCTATGCTCCCTAATGTACCTATAAAAGGTTTTATCCCCCTTCTTAACTGAGTCTCCTATCTTTTCCTTGGTTTGGGCCTTTGCTATTCTGACAGCCTTCCCACTTATTTCTGTTTGAGAACCATAGTGGTTTTTTACTCCATTTTGTTTTCTTTATTTGTTTCACACAAAGGCTTGTTGCCTCCATGATGGCAGTTTTGATTTTTCTCCATTGTTCTTCCACCCCTCCTTCCTGTCCATTTGTTAGTGCATTCCTAGGCACTCACCCATTTTGCCAAAGTAGCCCTTCTAAAGTCCAATATCCTTGTTTTTGTATGGCTTGTCTCCATAGTTGTGCTTATTGTGAACCACACTGTATGGTGATCACTTGCTCCCAGATGGCTACTGATTTCTAAATCTGTGATCCTCACTCCATTTGAGAGTACCAGGTCTAATATTGCTCCCTCCTGAGTGGGTTCCAACACTAGCTGTCTAAGGCATGCCCCCTGTAGGGCATCGAGAATGACCCTGCTCTTGGATGTGGCCACAGTACATGTTATCCAGTTAACGTCTGGCATATTCAGGTCCCCCATCAACAGTACCTCCCCTTTTTCAGCCATTTTGAGAATGTCCTCTATCATTCTCTTGTCCATCTCCTCCCCTTGAGATGGGGGTCTGTATACAACCCCTGTGCGGATTGTGATGCCATTTCCTGTCTCCAAGGTAACTCACAGTGCCTCTTGTCCTCCCCCTTTACCTTTTAGTTCTGTAGCTTTGATCCCTTCCCTTACGTAGATAGCTACTCCACCTCCTCTTTTACCCTCCCTATCCCTTCTGTAGATTGTGTACCCATGTATGTTGACATCCCAGTCATGGTTCTCCATGTATCATGTTTCCGTGACTGCCACAATAACCAAGTGTTCCTCTTCCATCAGGACTACTAGCTCAGAAAGCTTGTTTCCCAGACTACGGACCTTGGTAGTCATTGCCCTCCATATAATGTTGTTTTTTTTCCTTTTTTCCCCATCCCTGCTCATATATCCTTTGTCTATTTCTCCATTTACCCCTGTCCAGCCCTCTGTCAACCTCTGTACCTCAGTGTTTACCTTACTAACTGCCATGTTTTGTGGGGGAGGCTTGAAATTTCCTGCTTCCTATCAGCATCTCCCCCCTTGGCTGGTTTAAAAGCTTGCCAAGGAAGCATTTAAACCTATCACCTAGGAGCTTGGTTCCCTTCCTGGACAGATGCAGACCATCATGCCAGTACAGACCTTCATCTCTCCAGGTGGACCCCCAGTCCCCAATGAAGCCAAAGCCCTGTGCTCTGCACCAGTTTTGCAACCATTCATTAAACTGCATGGTGTGCAGTACCCTAGCATCACCCCTGCCATAGACTGGTAGCACCTCTGAGAAGGTTACCATGCTTGCTACCTGTCTGAGGCCCCTCCCCAACTCCACAAATTCATCTTGCACTGCCCTGATCTCATGCCTAGCTAGGTCATTTGTCCCAAGGTGGACAATGATATCTAGTTCCCTCTCTTGTGATGCTGCTTCTGCAATCCTGAGGATTCACTTCCTGTCCCTCCAAGCCATGGCACCAGGTAGGCACCTTACTTCTTTCTCCCCTTCCTTTTCCAGTTCTACCCCCCTAACAACTGAGTCCCCTACCAGAAGCTGTTTCCTTCCCCTGTGGTGTCCCTTGCCACCGTTTTGTGGGTCTCCCTTGTGGATGTCCCCAGCATTCTTCTTGGTCTCCACTGAGGGTGTCATTGTAGAGAAACCTTGCTCTGCCATATGATTTGTGAAGAGGTACAACTAGAGGGATTCGCCTCTGTTCCACCACCCTCACCCTCCCAGAACCCACTGTGGTCCAACTGCTCCTCATACTTGGCAACCTCTGTGGCAGTGGTTGTGGCACTGGTGCTCTTTGGGTGGGGGAGACCTCCATAGTCCTTGCCAGTTGAGCCTGGAGATGGGCAACTGCCTCCCTCAGAGTTGATTGTTGCCTGCAAAAAGGGCAGCAATGCAGTTTCCAGAATGTTTCCTGGAAAACTGCTGCCCCACAGCCAGTGCATTGCACCACTCCCCACATATCTCTCTCTCTCTCTCCCTCTCTTACAATATGTAATATATAATTTTTTATTTTTTTTATTTTGGTGTGTACTTACCCTTTATGCACTTGCTGAGTTATTAAGAATATGACAGTTCTGCCCCAAGACCTGTTGAGGAAGTGATGTCAAAACTTTGGCTATAAAGGAAATGCCATGCCTGGGGCAGGTGGGGTGAGGGGAAGGGTGGGTGGGTAGTCCACAACCACTAGCGACTGTTAGAAGCAATCAAACACACCCCTGCTCCACCACCCTGGTGGGTACTGCCCTTCTTTACAGTAATTCAACCAACACCTGGATCTGAAACTGGATCACTCCAGTAGTTTATAGTAATTGATCAATGCTGGAATGTTCCACCCAGAACAATTGGCTATGATGCAGGCCTCCCTGACTAGTGAAGACAACTTCCCCCACCTGAGGCTCTGTCTGGCTTCAAGTTACAAACTGCAGCCTTTGCTATTAGACGTAAACAGCCACCACCAGTAAATTATTTCAAAATATTTTGATGCAAACTGTCACAGAATACTAGTAGACAGTCCATTTAAGTTACCTACAAAGAAAAATCAAATATGCAGTTATTTCAACCCTTCTGAAATTACTCACAAGATATGCAGTTTTGAAAACCCCCTTCCTGATTTAAAACCTAAAATAATTAAATACAAAGCAATACCAATGTAAGACTGTAAAGTAAGGAAACCCTCCCTCGGATGTAAGCAAGAGTGAGATTTGTTTCAGATTTCTAGTCCAATTTAGTATCTCCCATGCAGCTCTCAGTTGTTTCAAAGCACTCCCTGTTAACACAACTTCAAGAATATGGTCTTCTCCTGTGGAGCAAGGATTTATGAAAGTCTGCATGGTTTGAGTTTTTATTCAATGCAGTGTATAATTTGTTATTATAAATTAGATTTTCCTGTATTGTGTTTTGTACAGTCAAATTTAAATATAACATTGTGTATCAAGAAGAGAAGGGAATTTGTCAACATTCCCCATCCCTTTTAATAAGCTACTGTATACTAACGTGCATTTTAAACTGTGCCTTTTAGTTTTTCTTTTTACATAGAATGTTGTTTTCTCGACCAAAGACAATCTCTTTTCCAAGGAATGCGTGAATCTTCTGTTTACACTCAGTGGTGTAGTGCTTAAGGGCACTGCAAATACACACCTGGAAACCTGGGTTTGAATCCCTCCAGCCCAACCTGCATATTGTGCGACCTGGGTAAGTCACTTGCTCTCCTTGTGCTTCCAGGTCACACTCAAACACAAGCTCCAGTTTGGTGTGCCTTTAATGGTTAAACAATTTCCTTTTTTTTAATCCTCGCTTCCCAAGAACACACATCAACTGGTAATTCCTGGAATTTTACTTAAAAAAAAAAACAGCGCTTGCTAACTGTCTTCTGACTGGGAGGTGGAGCCAGTTTTTGTAAGTAACCTTCTGACTTATCTTTTAGCAACACCTGTCTATACTAAGCTTGCTACTCCATCACGGAGATACGTTTTAAATACGGCAACTTTAATCACCTTTTAAGTAAGGCAATCAAGGAGGAGCGGGGGCAAGACTCAAATCCTCCACTACCCCCACCATCTGTGATAAGCCATTTATTTTAGCAGCTTACAAAAGTAAAACAAAAAGCAAGTCCATCTGCTAAGCAGTGTAACTGCTGGAAAGAAATTACATTTGTTTTTCAGAAATGTATTTCTGCAGTACCTGATGTGCCCATGGGAGACAATCAGGGGGCGAATGAAACAATTTTAAAAATATAAAACTAGGAATGGCATCCCAGAACTACACGGTTCACCAGGAGTGGAAAATGTGGGTGCTCATGTTAACTTTTCTTTGTTACCAGCCAGGTGTAACTCAACGTGGAAAACAATATTGTCACAGAAAAACCATGCCATGGAATACAGCTGTATGGCATTGATCAGGATTTCCTGGAGAAGGGATATCCTCCCTCTCTGTTTTTTTTTTTATTTATTTGTTTTCAGGAATCATGTAATGTGTGGCTGGCAGCCACTGGACCATCTACCCTGCTTATGGCACATTTGGCAGGGGTAGCAGCTGATGTTAAGCAATATTCCCAAAGGAATACATCTGTATAAAAATAATGCATCAGCATTTTTAAAATCAACACTAACCTATCACAGGGGAAAAGGCATGAAAAGGCCTTTCTCTTTTTTTTTTTTTTCTCTCTTTCAGAAAAATATAATGGTCTCTCTGGCTAGGGACTGCTTCACTGGAAGTAATAAGACCTACCCCTCCGGGGGGGGGGCAGCACCCATGAATGACCTACCTACTATCTTTAGTCCTCTGGTAATATATAAGAAAAACAGTAGGCCAATTTCAATGTGATGTTATTAAAGTTTAAAAGGTATTTAAAATACTCTGTTGCCCTTACTCCTAATGGCAATCAGGATTAATCTCATCAATATCTAGTCAGTATACACCCTTTAAGGTGATAACTGGTTGGCAAATAACATTGCCAAAACACTTGTGGTTAAATGTCCACAGACCCCTACTGTGAATTGAGTGTCATCTGACACCTACGTAAAACTGTTACAGGTAGATCTAGTGGGAACTCATAAATTTACATCTCAAGGTTTAAGTCCAAAATATACTTTAACATTATAAACAAGCTCAGCCCCTCTGTTTATTGAGTGCAGTTACCAAACTGCACAAAGCCTTTTAACTCGTGACTCTATGCCAACCAGCTCACGCCTTGTGCAAGGGCCCTGAGCCCTCACTAAATAATCCATTGAGCTGGGGGTGTACCTTCACCTATTTCTTCTTTGCCTTTTCAGGACAATGCAGAATAATTCAACTGGCCAAAAGGCCAATGGCCACTGCCAGCCTGGGGAAAAATATCCACTTTTCCAGGCCCAGGTGGCTTCCACTTAACTCATCCACGTTGTGGTACTGTGGTTCCAAATGCTGTATTCTGGAAAGGCCCAGAAGATCCTAATCATCATGCCTGGTTAAAAAGGAACAGCCAGGCCAGGCCCTTCTCAAATCCACAAAACCCAAGTGTTGGGATACTCAAATGATTCTCTTTTAATAAAAAACGTATTTCAACCAGACCAAAGGACTTGGACTTCTGGAATCAAAATGCAACTTCTTAAACAGTATTTGGTTATACAAACTTAACCTGTATACCCAACTCATCCCACTATTATGCCCAATACAATGATTTTCACATATTTTAAAAACACTACTTTCCTACCACAACCTTCATAATACCCTAAGCTGGAACTAGGTCCAGCTACCAAAGTGACTACAATTTCCATTCCTGGACTCTAAATAACAAATGTTCCATTTCTATATGTTTTTATTGTTTTAAAATGTATGTTCTGCAATATGCCCAATATGGTCATTGTTATATTGCAAAAATGTTTATGTTTCTTGCTATTATGTTTATTAAATATTATTGCAGCTTATCAAGTATAAGTTCAAAACCCTGTAGCTGGGCAGAAAACTGCTCTGCTTCCAGGGATGGGCCCTCTAAAATGTCCTAAGTGGAATTTGAGTGTAACAGGCCTGGGGTGGACCAAAGCAAATTCATTTAGATGGGATCTATCAATCTGTAATGGGGGGGGGGAATATACAACAAATTAATACAAAACGCATTAGTTATTTTCACAAGTTGAAAATGTTTTAAAAGCCCATGCTACACGGTACTCATAGCTTAGCCATAAAGTAAAGGTTCATGGTGTGTGACATGTGCAATATTGCACTTGAATTTAATAACATAGGACTAAATTAAGGCCAAACAGTGACACATTGGCAAGGAAACTATGTTTTAATCATAGTCACAACCTCTTCCAAGACCTGAAAACAGGGCATATCCCTAACTTTGTCATGGACTCACAGATGGCCAAATGGTATTGCCCTCATAATTGGACCTCAACCTGCACCTCCAAGTGCATGGCCAATGCCACCACTGCTTCTTTCACAACTGCAGAAACTTAGGTTATGTCACACCACACCTTAATCAAGAATATTGCTGTAACCTTGTCAGTGTTTCATTCAAAAAGCTATGTGTATTTCATAAACCATGTTTTTACTAGTGTTTAAAAAGACATTTTCAGGTTTCAACAGACTGGCACGTGTGACATCCACAAGCAACACATCGATCTTTCTCCACTGCTGGTATTTTTCAAGCCTGGCTGGCACCTCATATAGACTGACTGTTCTATAAAAGACTGTCAATACTTGTCCAGGTGCGATATTTTCCCAAAAAGCTATGCTGGTGTGTGTGTGGCTACTCCATTGAAGAACTCAATTAGCAATATATTAATGTGCCTTCTGCCAAGGCCTCTGCAACAACTAATGTAACCAGCCATCCAGCCCACCAGCAGCCAGTAACATAGGCATCTTCAAATCTTCATCTCTGGGGTATTGTCTACAGGCTACAACTCAACCTTCCTAACTTGCTGGTGTTTCATCCTCAACTGAATGTCTGGGTAGCCCCATGTGCCATGCAGGGTTACAACTCTTTGTGCAAATGAGACATTTTTCATGTAACTAAGCCAATTTGTGATTACTGACCTGAACTTTGTAAACTGGTCATATGTGTTTAATAATGGCGTATTTGCACATAACACTGCAAAAGACGGTGTCAGTGTTACAGATTCTTCAATCAAGAAAAACATCAATTATGCCTCAAGGAAGAGTGCGCAACACTTTACCAGCCAGGTAGCCAATACCTCCATCACCTGCCCTATCCACTCTCAAAGTGGCATCTTGCTCAAGTCAAGTTAACATACAGTATAGCTTCATAGGTTCATAGGATGTTTACAAGTTCAGTAAGCAGAAATGCCCTTTATAAACTCACCACCAAGATCATTGGTGGAAATTAGATTTTGTTTCTCCCATGTATAAATCTAAATTTAACTTAAATTGTATAAAGTACAATGTTATGTTATGTTATGTTATGTTATGTTATGTTATGTTATGTTATGTTATGTTATGTTATGTTATGTTACAAAAAGTATCCATACATTTTCCTGTAAACAATACTGAGTTAAAACAAACATCACAAAATGTTCTTTTACACATATCAATTGTGGTGGTGTAACATCCCTAGTTTCTACTTTATGCTTTATAAGCGAACCATTTTTGATCCATCTGTCATTATCCCTATACCCATTCCTAAACAGAATTATTTTGACAGTGACCCTCACTATCTGTATGCTGTACATCACTATTAACCAGTTTTACAGTGCATATCAACACATACACCCTAAATCTTAAATCCTCACAAATAAACAAAATACTCATTTATACATTTCAATTACCCTGTTAGGAGGCTAAGTCAAAGTTCACATCATTTAAAGATGTAATGGTAATACACTAATTTATTTACCTTAATCATTGCTCAGTATTTTAATTTTAATCCTTTTGCCCCTTTTAAGGATATTTTTAACTTTTAGCATTATTTGTACCCTTTGCTGCCTATGCATAATCCTCAAACACCATTGCATACATATACGCTGCCCATCCTGTCCTAATTCACTATTTTGTGTTGCCAGTTGAGTAGGAAAGAAGGGAGGGAATATGTTGGTGCAGGACATTCCCATAATCCTATACTTAGTCAGCAAATGGTATGCATGTAGACCTGCCTGACGTGCAGTCCCTTACATGGACTAATGTGATGTCATGACTTAGCACCTTACATATGATTTCATGCTTAGTTAGGAATATTATGTTTAGTTAGGGATTAATGTAGAATGTACGGTATGCGCTGCTTGTAACAGACTATTCAATTCAATTCAATTCAATTCATGTTTATTTTTAAAGCGCCTTTCAAAATCAAGGCACTGTACAGAATAAATAAAACAAAAGAATCCAACATTAAACAATCAGAACTATAAAAAAAAAGCCAAAGTAAAAAGATGTGTTTTTAAAGCAATTTTAAAACTGTCAACGGTCGGGCATTCTCTTAACCAATGAGGTAGAGAATTCCACAGGGTAGGAGCTGAAAAGGCAAAGGCACGAGATCCTGACAACTTCAAACGGACCCTGGGAATCTCTAGCAATCCCTCATTGGCGGAGCGGAGGGGGCAATAGGGAACCAGAAGATCTTTCAGGTAACCGGGTCCCTGATCATGTAGGGCTTTAAAGGTTAGTAAACCAACCTTAAAGGTGATCCGCCACTTTGAGGGCAGCCAGTGCAGTTAAGCGAGTACATGTATATGACTGGTTCTAAGAGTCCCAGTCAAAGCCTGGCTGCAGCATTCTGCACCAGCTGCAGTGGTGGATATCAACCCCTGGTAGCCCTAGGTATAGGGAATTACAGTAGTCAAGCGGGTGGTAACAAAGCGTGGACCAAAGTCGGAAGGTCTCCTGGGGAATCAGATGTTTCACCAGGCGATATTCCTCAGATGGTAAAAAGAGGATTTGACAACAGCTGACACTTGTGATTTCAGGTCAGACCGTCATCAAAAATAACGCCCAGATTTCGCACCTGTCGAGAGCCAGAGAGCGGTACACCACCAAGTAATAAGCCTAATGGATGTCCCGCGACCTAAAACCCTCCCAGGATGACCTTTGGTCCACAACCAACACCTCAGTCTTATCCGGATTAAGTTTTAACCAGCTCAAACTCATCCAAATTCTGATCTCATCCAGGCAGTTGTTAAGTAGGAGAGTGCATCACTCTGATCGGGAGAAAGGATAGATACAGCTGAGTATCATCTGCATAGCAGTGAAAACTCAAGCTGTATCTCCTGATGATTTCTCCTAATGGCAGCATATACACTGCAAACAGCATGGGAGCTAAAAATGGAGCCCTGTGGTACCCCATGGTAGGGAGAAAGCGTCAGAGGAATAAATTCGGTGGCGACTCTCTGAGACCTACCAGTGAGGTAGAAACGAATCCATTCGTGGACTGTACCAGACAGCCCACAAAAAACCCGCAGTCGCTCCAATAGCACCTCATGGTCTACAGTGTCAAATGCGGCAGAAAGATCAAGAAGGACCAGAATGGTACAAACCTTTTGATCTCTGGCCATTAGGAGGTCACTCAATACCCAAACAAGAGCAGTCTCAGTACTATGCCTTTTCCTGAAGCCAGATTGGAGAGTATCATAGACATTATGGGAGGTGAGATGTTCATCCAATTGCAGTGCAACTGCCTTTTCCATAACCTTACCAACAAATGGCAGGTTAGAGATAGGCTGGTAGTTAGCTAGACAGTCTGGGTCCAAGGAGGATTTTTTTAGGAGTGGTTGAACTACTGCCTCCTTAAGGGGGTTAGGAAAAACCCCCCTCTCCAAGGATTTCCAGACAATGTCAGCAAGGATTGGGTAGATAACTTCTACACAACCTACTAACAGAGGTGTAGGTTACCCGGATCCAAACTACAACTAGTTGGACGCATTGTTTGGATGATCTTCACAATGTCAACGAATTCCAGTCGGTGAAAATCCAACCAGATAGGCCGAGGATTAAGTACCACCCGTTGTCCACCATAATCCCCCGAAGGAGAGGTCGGACCAATGCCGGACCTGATGCTGGCAACTTTATCTGCAAAGAAGCGAGCGAACTCCTCACATCTAAGTTGAGAAAAAGCTTCTCTAGGCTGAAGACAGACTGGATTGCACAGTTTGGCTTCCACCAATTTGTCTGTTACAAGTGGCTTCTGTTACATCATTTTAATGGGAGCTATTGAAACACTGAAACACTGATACACAAATGTACAGGAGCATAAGGCACAGTTAACATATAACATTTAGTGATTTACAGCTCTTTTAAGCTTTGAGTTTAGCTTTTTAAACTGGAAGCCATACCAGGTGACCTTTATTGAAAATATTTAAAAAGTTGATTTTGTCAACAAATCAAAAAATAAATAAAACACGGTGCACTGTACCAGAAACTGGTTACTGTTCTCCCCTACTTGCTTGCTCCTCCCTTACTGCTCCTGCTGGCTCAGAGTAAAGAAATTCTCCATTGTTGTCAGCTTTTTGTTGGTGACTATGTACTTATGCCATGTCACCTCCATGGTGGACAGCTGGTCCCACTGAGGGATGATATCCCTTTGCTCTGTGGCCCTGCAAAGAGTGAGGAGTGTGTTCTGTACATCTTGGGGGGAGGGGTGATGCACACTTCTTCACTTTTCTCCTCTTCGATGTGGTTGTCCTCTTCCTCTTCCTCTTCCTCAGCTTGAGTCTGTTCTGCCAGCCTCGCAAGAGCTTTGGTGATGTCGGCCTCCGACGGATGTTGTTCATTGCACAGGTTACAGATCTCCTCAAGGACATCAGACAGCAGCACGGCACTGACCTCCAGCTCTGTCTCACCTTCAGGTGCATCCTCAGCAACACCAGTTGTTTCTTCAGTGACAAACCCCCTTGCAGAAACAGCACTGAATGCTTTCTGCAGACACTTTGTGTCAAGCTTGCTGGATCAGTCTAACAGAGTCCAGCACGCTTATGTGCCTTACATATGCAGAGGCTGTGATTTCCTCATCATGGTCAAGAATGTCCAGTAACCTACCCCTCAATAATGTGACATAGTGCCTCTGGAAACTGTATATGAAATGCCCGTAGTCTAGGTAACAAGCTTCCTGAATTAGTGGCCTTGATGGAGGAGGAACATCTGGATATCGTGGCAGTCACAAAAACATGGTACACACAAAACCATGACTGGGACGTAAACATACCAGGATACACTATCTACAGGAGGGACAGGGAGGGTAAAAGAGGGGGAGGAGCAGTTCTTTACATAAGGGGAAGGAATAAAAGCAACAGAACAAAAGGGTAAACAGGGGAGGAGAAGAAGCACTGTGGGTAAATTTGGAGACAGGCAATGGCACCACAATCCTGCACAGGGTTAGATACAGACTCTTCTCAGGGGAGGAAATGGACAAGGAAATGATAGAAAGTATACTTAGAATGGCAGAAAAAGGGAGATATTGCTGATGGGTGATCTGAATATGCCAGATGTTAACTGGAGTGCAGTTGCAGCTGCCACTGAAGAGTGCAGTTATTCTAGATGCCCTACAGGGGCATGCCTTAGACAACTAGTACTGGAGCCCACTCGGGAGGGAGCAAAATAGACTTGATACTCTCAAATGGAGATGGAGAGGATCACAGATGTAGAAGTGGGTAGCCATCTGGGAACCAGCGACCATCGAACAGTATGGTTCACAATAAACACAGCAATAGAGTCAAGCCATACAAAGACAAAAGTACTGGACTTTAGGAGGCTGACTTTGCCAAAATGGGTGAGTGCCTAAGGAATGCACTAGCAAATGGGCGGAAAGGAGGGTGGAAGAACAATGGGGAATAATAAAACTGCCATCACAGAGGTAACGAGCCTTGTGTGAAGCAAATAAACAAAACAAGACGATGTAAGAAACCACTATGGTTCCTCAAGGAAGTGGCAGTGAAGGTTCAAGAGAAAAAGCATTCAGGAAGTACAAGGAATACACTAGCAGGAGCAGGACAGAGAACTGTATCAGTTAAAGCAAAGGAGGCTGGGAAGGTAGTCAGAACAGCAAAGGCCCAAACTGAGGAAAAGATAGCCAACTCAGTTAAGAAGGGATAAAACCTTTTATAGGTACATCAGGGAGCAAGGAAGACCAAGGAAGGGATAGTGAGGCTTAATAAAGGAGAGGGAGGGTGGGCAGAGGAGACTGTGAAAAGGCAGAGATACTAAACAAATATTTTGCTCAGTATTTACAAAGGAAGAGGGGAGGTACATAAAACAAACAGTAGTAACACTCTGGATGCAGAAGTTGATACCAGCCCATTTACAGAAGAAAGGGTTCTGAAGAACTCTTAAAACTGAAGGTGGACAAAGCAATGGGGCCTGATGGATTCATCCAGAATTCCTAAAGAACTAAAGGGTAGAACTAGTGACACACTGACTACCCTCTTTAACAAATCATGGAAGAATGGGGTGGTACCCGAGGACTGGAGGAGGGCAGATGTGATTCCCCTTCACAAAAGTGGGAGCAAGGCAGAAGCAGGAAACTATAGACCTGTTAGTTTAACCTCAGTGATAGGAAAATGATGGAATCACTTCTAAAGGAAAGAATTGTCCAGTATCTAGAGGCCAGAGGCACAGGGACCTAGGCAGCATGGATTCACAGTGGGAAGGTCATGCCAGACGAATCTGATAGATTTCTTTGACTGGGTGACCAAGTAGTAGATCAGGGAGGGGCTGTGGACATGGCCTACCTAGACTTTAACAAGGCATTTGACACAGTCCCACACAAAAGATTAATATATAAGTTAGCCAGCCTGGGAGTGGGTCCCAAGATGACAACCCTGGGTAAAGAATTGGCTGGAGAATAGGACACAGAGAGTAAAGTAAATGGAGTCCACTCAGAAGAAAGGAGGGTTACTAGCGGGGTACCGCAGGGTTCAATGATTAGGACCAGTCCTCTTCAATGTCTTTAAGCGACATTGCAGAAGGACTGAAGGAAAAATATGTCTCTTTGCAGATGACACTAAGATCTGCAACAGAGTTGATACACAGGTGGGGTGGAAAGGATGAGAAGGGACTTGGCAAGGTTAGAGGAATGGTCAAATGTATGGCAGCTTAGATTCAATGCTAAGAAGTGCAAGGTAATGCACCTGGGAAACAAAAACCCAGGGGAAGAGTACACAATGGGGGGTGAGATACTAACAACAACAAAAATGGAAAGGGACCTGGGGGTAGTCATATCAGATGACCTAAAGGTGGGCAAGTAATGTGAGAAGGCAGCAAGGAGGGCTGGGGGATACTGGGATGCATAGGGAGAGGCATCACCAGTAGAAAACAGGAAGTTATTATCCCTCTGTACAGACAGCTGGTGAGACCCCATCTGGAGTACTGTGTGCAGTTCTGAGACCCAATCTCCACAAAGACATAGACAAGATGGAAGCTGTCAGAGGAGGGCAACTAAAATGGTGCAGGGTCTACACCGGAGGACATATGAAGAGAGACTTAAGGAGCAATATGTATAGCCTCGAGGAAAGGAGGGACAGGGGGACATGATAGAAACTTTCAAGTACCTCAAGGAATCAACAAAGTCCAAGAGGGTAGCATCTTTCAAAAAGAGGTGTGCAGAACAGAGGGCACAATTTGAAGATAGAGGGGGTGGCTCAGGAGGTAATTTAAGGAAGTATTTTTCACAGAGAGGTTGTGGATGCATGGAATGGTCTTCCGGAGGAGGTTGTGGAGTCAAAATCAGTGGTGGAATTTAAGCATGCAAAGCATGCATGGGATAGTCATAAGGCAATTCTGGGGGGTTGGGGTAGGAAGAAGTAGGCTGCTGGTTAACTAGGATCTGCAGCTTATCCAGTAGGTAGGGAAATGGGCAGACTGGGTGGGCCAAGCTGTCCTTATCTGCTGTCAAATTCTATGTTTCTATGTTAGTCTAGTGGCTACATAACTGACGTGGAGTTGGGGGGGAAGAAATATTAATTTTATGTTTCTAAGCCCTGTCACTGGTGGGTATGAGCTTCAACTGTCAAGGAGGAGGAGGAGCGCAATTTTTCTTGAGCGCAAGCTACGGTTCCAGTCCTTCAGCCAACTGGTGAATATGTCACCAGTCATCCAGGCTAATCGCAGTATGCAAATTGCCTATGTTACCACCACTGATTGTGGTGGTGTTTTCCTCAGAACTGTACGACACTGCATCTGAACGGCTGTCATAGACAGCTCAGACATTAATTGGTGTGGTGCAGCCATGCCTGCAAAAGGGAGCAGGGCATTGAAATTGGGGAAGGCACACCTATGACAACTCGTATGGTGGCACTGTTTCTTGCACATGTGTGCAAGCAAACATAAAAAACAGATAAGCAACCTCCTTAGGTCTTATAGCACACACCGCTAGGGGCACTGCACTGTCAATACCAGCCTTAAGGGATAGTCCTTTGACCAACATCTGTAAAGTAGCTACAGTACATGGAAAACTATTCACACATTCAGAAAGCAGTACTGCCTGGACACCCTTTCTAAAAGATATACAAAGTTTGGGACTGCAGTCTTATAGAACCTTTTTAATAAATACAGTAAGTTCAAGAATTCCCAGATTCCCAAGGTATTGCTACATAGCCTGCAGGTTTTATACAGCATCAGTGTTGGATTTGTGTTGTTAGAGGGAAAAAAATACTTTACTGTAGTAATGATATTTCTTCTACTTGGTCCAGTAGTGAGCCAATACAGTCCCATCCCTACCTTCCCCTTCTCAAACCTAATCAGTAAAAGGTTCACTTTTAAATATGGTTTTAAATACCCTTTTTCTGCCTGAGCATTTAAATTTGGTTTACACAGTTCATATTTTAAACAGTTCTTTTAGAATTTTATGTAATTTACTCAATTTTTTCATTATGTCTGCTTATTTTTTGCTTATCACCTTTTATTATCAACTATGTAGATTAGACAAAATAGCACTGCTCCTTTCTGCTCTTCAGCACAAATCTGACATTAGAAAACTAGAAGGAGCATCAGCACACAGCAACATTTGGATGGAGTTCTGATTCTTTTATCACCATTCCAATTCTACGAGGCAACATTTCAGAATGGAGACGATGCAGTTTTTGCATTGGCTCACTCTTGGAGCCATTAGAAGAAACATAATTCTATGGTGGGTACATTTTATCTTATATTTTATTTATATTGTATATTTTGCTTCCTATTTGTCTTGAAAACTAAAACACAATCATTGTTTCTTGGGTTTCATCTGCTCTGGATGCTTGTCTACACCTATCATCATAATCCTTTGGTTGGGACATCATGACAATTTCCATGGCAACAGAGAGTGATGCCACAAGCAGAGGATTATGTCATGTGTGGACAGGCAACTGCAGCAGATGAAGTCTAGGGGGCAGTGATACTCTTTTTATGTTGCTGTGAATAATTATCAACACAATATGGAACCTAACTACAGAAAACATTTGATCTATTAATTTTCCTGCATGTGTCTCCTTTAGGAGCTCCAAAGGTGCATCTGACCCTCTAACACCACTCTCACCTGCCAGTTCCATCCTTCACAGAGCCTTCATTTACCTCCTCCCTCCTCCCCCAGTAGGAATGGGGTAAGGGGTCTCCACTGACTGTGTCCCTACATCATGGGGTGCTGCAGTGGAGGTTCGGGATCACACCCTTGCTTAGGCCTCCAGAGCCTGATCAACCCCACTTTACACTGCCTCAGCCCTCCAGTGCACAGAGAACTGGGAGGGGAAAACCAGCAGTTTTTTTTTTTCTTTTTTCCTCTCTGGCTGAACTCAGGTGGCTAGCTCTGTTCTGTCCCTGCCACCCCCTAGACCAGCTACTGCCTCCCCTACTACTCACCTAATCCAGAGACCTCCATGGTTTCACCCTTACTGTGGTTGGGCTAGGAGTGGGAAGGTCATTTTCTCCCTCCCCCAGAGAATAATCCAGCACTGATCAGTGGTCTGGGCAGCAGCGTGAGTGGAACATCATGGGGCCTGAGTCCACCATTTTTCCTTTTGTTTTTTTCCTCCCACCTCCCCTGCCAGGAACCATGCCTGAGTTGGCCTTGCATAGCCACAGCTATCGCTATGCAGCAGGAGAAAGCTCCCTGGCCCAGCCACATGGTTTGCTGTGGTGCTGGAGTCTACCACCAACCCTCCCTGAATGAGAAACACTGCCGACTGGCAGCTGTCTTGACCATAGCCACTCCACAGATGTGAATTACTGGGCTTCCTTCTGAACCTGGGACATCAGTATGACAGCACAATGCACTGCTGCTGGGCCACCAGAATGGCAGCAGTTTCTTTTTTAATAAATAGATAGATATTTCATTTATAAAGCACCCAATTCCATAGACTCTGAGCACTGTGCAATACAAATCAGCAACAATAATACACATAAGCAGCAAGTCATCATTAAAACAAATTTAACATTTTTATCCATCCCTTAAAATCAATTATATCAGTCAGTGAAAGCCTGCTGGAACAGGTATGTGTTTAACCCCTTTTTAAAGGCTTCTACTGAGGGGGCCTCCCTTAGATTACCAGGAAGGGAGTTCCACAGAGTAGGTGCTTCCACTGAGAATGCCCTGTCCCCAGAATACTGCAACCTAATTCGGGGAATTCCAAGGAGGCCTCCCCCGGCAGAACAGAATGCCGAGGGCAGATGATAGGGGACAAGAAGATGTTGCAGATAGACAGGCACATTTTTGTTAAAGGGGATATGACAGTTCTCAGCAGACTGTTGTATTCCATAATCCTCTGCTCCTGCAGAGCAGAGGAGCCACTCGATGGCCGAATATGGCTTCCAATTGGAAGTCTGATGTCTGACCCAGCTCTGCCATGCAGGCTGCCTCATGTCCCTATGATGAACTTTCCTATGAGTGCTTGGGGAAGTGGATACCACCAGTGGGTGGACTTGTGGAGTGGCATTAAAGAATGGAGTAGCACAGGCTGAATACTGACAGATCATGTGTAGTCTGGCTAGATTTGTGGATTGGGGCCAAAGATCTGCACTAAACCCACTACATATATGGTATGGTAGTCATGCCTCTCATGTGTCCTGCATTGTGTGGGACATCCTGCATCTGCCTCCATTTTGTGAAGTTGTCCTGGTGTCCCGCTGTGTGCCTGCATTGTCCCATATTTGTGCCATTTTACTTCCTGCCTTGTGTCTGATGTCAGACTCTTGATGCTGGTCAATCAGAATGAGGATCGCATGTGTTTCCATCAGTGGGCCCTTCAAGCTGCACTGTACCGCTCTCCTGGAACTTCATCTGGGAGCGAGTATGGAGGGTAAGTTGGTGACATGGTGCCTGGGGGTGGAGAGGTACGAGGATGGGCAGGTCTAGAAGTCCTCCTCAGCTGGCTGGCTGCAAGTCCCGTTGTTCATCGTGCACTCGCACTCCATGTCCAATCAGAAAATTGGCTGAGGTTTTGAATTTTGGCACGTCATACTTCCTTCAGTGTGTGATTATACTTTGTGTAAAGGTGCTATAAATTAAGCAGCACATCACAGTGTGAGCCTCCCAGCCAGCCCAGCAACAGAGGAGAGATGCACAGGATCTGCCCAGAGAGGAACAGAGGAGTCGTCGATGGTTGGACCGACTGATGAGCTAGCAGCAACAGAGAGGATCATTTTGTGGTGGTGGTGATTCTGGGCAAAATCAAGCAGAGAAAGAAGTAAAGAAAGGAGCCATCCTCAGCGGGGATGACCACCAGAAGCAACTTGAGCAGCAGTATTGTGGGCGGGCTAAGCCCGCTATGCTAACACACAGCAACTCATCCAACTCACAAGCAAGCAAGTTTTGAGGACTCCAGAGCCAGACAGAACAGCTGACATAACGAGTTAAAGGAGCCCACCGAGCATGGTGCAGCGGTGAGAACAATTTGTTCCACCCCTCCAGTTGAATCAAAGCCCCCAACCTTAGGTAGCAGTCACCATCTTCAACCATACTGAAAAGGGTAAGGAAGATCTAGCTCAGCTGAGTCATAGAGCCAGCAGTTGCCCAGCCCTACCCTTGCCCAGGAGGAGACCAAGACAAATCGAGTGGAGTGGCAGGAAGGTAAAGTTAGGTAGACACATTACATTTGTTTGTTGGCATTAGAGAGAACTGATAAGATAACTGAAATAAAAACTGAATGTTCCAGCCTGATCTAGTCTTTCAATGTTGAGCTTGAGCTTTGTTGCGGGGGGGGGGGGTGATGATGAAAAATGGAATACAAATTAAAAATACAACTTGAATGTATTGCAATGCATAGTGAAACTTTGCTTTGATGGGATATGAAAAAATGGAATTGATTGAATGTAGTAAATGTAATGAAATTTTCGATGCAAGCTTTGCCTTGAGCTTTGTTTTTGGGCTTTGGGGATATGAAAAATGGTATAAAACTTTTACATACAGTGAAACTTTAAATGTGTTAGCCTGAGCTTTGTTTGGGGGAATTCTGAATATGAAAAATGGCACAGAGTAAGCCCATTTTAAATGGTATAAGAATAGCTGGTAAGGTAAAAATAGACCCCTTACTCCATCTTAGTGGCTAAGCATTCTCTTTAAATTCCAGAACCCCAACATGCAGTATTTTGCTTTTTCTAAACATAATTTCAGCGCTTAGAACCAAATAAAATGCATATAAATTGTTAGTAGCTTCATGTGTGGTGGACACAAGTCACAAAGATGGATTAACTGGGTAAGGATTTATTCTTTTTATAAAGTTACTGTTACTGAACAAGCAGCATTAATGAAAAGATCAAAACAAATTGCTAGGGCCTAGGCCACCAAAGCTTGCTTGCTGTGTATTGGAACACAGCCCACACTCAATTCTGTGCAGTGGGTTTGGTTGGGTGCTACGTTAATAAAAAGTATGAGACTGAGAGACGTAGCCAGTGCACTGGTTTGTTGGGTCCAAGATCCACATCCTGACCTAACCCATTTTTGTTCCAGAAAAACTACAAAGTGATGGACGAAGGATTAAGCAGGAAAATAAAACTTGTATTGGTCTGGTCCACCCTTGATGTTTAAAACATTTTTTGAATGATTTTTTATGGAGAACAGTTGGAGCCTCATTACATTAACACACACACACACACCATGGAGTGTACAAACTTTTATTTGCTTAAAAAAGTCATGTAATTAGTAATCCAAAAGAAAATGAAGTGGGTGATGTGATGATGCAGGCAGCTGCAAAGCTTGTGAAAAATGTTTTTGTTTTACACATTTTGTTCCTCCTTCAATCATAATGCAAACAAGCAGCATTTGTTAGTATCTCTGGCATGGAGGCAGGTGGGGTACATTGCTTTATGAGGAGCCCATCTCGAAAGGGCATTTTTATGGACATTTATATCTGCATGGCTAACTCCTAACTCAGAGGCAAGGAAAGCTTTTGATGTTGTTCTGTGCTTAGTATTGTGACTTTTTTTACTGTGACACACCAGAGAGGCATATGTTTATTTTTAGCCCATAAATGTAGTCTGGCTGGTTCGTTGCTTTATTTTGGAATCCTTATGTCGTGCTGTGTGTCTGATGTGATGTGCTGTAGTATATGTATAAGCCACTTAGCCCCTGCCTGACCCTGTTGCTAAACTTTAAATGCCTACAATGTGATTGTACTGTACTTAGTCACATTTTAGCAATTAACAGTATAAAATGTACCTGCCTGGGCATTCTTTATTTGCTTAAGCAGCAGCGCTTGGTAACAGTGAAGTGAACGTATTTTTTGTTAAGACTGCCCCTTTATTGCCTTCTGGAATTCTCTCCATTTTGAGGTGCTAAATCTGAGCTAAAGTGTTTATTTGCATTCAAAATTATAAAAGGAGAACTACGTTTATTATTTCCAATGTGAGAGTGTTCAATGTTAAAATGGGTTCAAATGGGGATAATGTAAAAGTACAGGTAAAGAATGCAATAGTACTGCTGTGACTAGAGATCAGTTACTTTTCAGAAGTTTTTTGTTCCCAGAGATTCTGAATGTATCTCTGAGGCAAGCCCAGCCACCACATCAAGGTAAACTCCCACAGCTGGGTCCTTAAGTAATGGTTCCAATGAATTTACCTCAATGATTTTTAAGCTAAAGAATGTGTGAAGCTCACTGACTACAGACTGTAGTGCAGACCATAATCGCCAACACTTTTTCTGGCTTACTGATAATGGAATGTGGGATTGCACAACATCCATGGGCCCTGACCTGGCACTTTTATTTATTTTTGGATATTTTATACCGTTATTTTAGATTTGAAACATGAGTGGAAATGACTGCACTATGGGCAATACTGTTTCAACACCAGAGAAGAGAAAGAAAGAGAACAGAAGATAGTGGAAGCATGCCAGAGAAGAAGCAAAAGAGGTACTCCATGTTCCAGAACAGCTGGGTTAAAGAGTTCAACTGGGTCAGTGAGAGTCAACGCAGACAGATATTTGCTTTCTGCAAGATCCGTGGAAGCGATTTTACAGTAAGCCGTGGTGGACGCCATGATGTTGTGTGCAGCATGAAAAGTCTGAGAAGCATCAGCATAATACAAGGCAAGCTGCTGGGAGAAAGGTGAGTGATTTCTTCCGCACACAGACCACATCCAAGGTGACAGAGGCAGAGGTGGCTTTTGTCAGTTTGCTGGCAGAGCACAACTTATCCTTTTCTTGCGCAGACCACATTATGAAATGTATTAAGAAGTACTGCAAAGAACCAGAAGTTGTGAAGAAAATTAGCTGTGGAGCCACAAAAGCCAGCTGCATTGCCAGAGACATTCTAGGTCCCCAATATCAAAGTGATGTGGCCAAAATATGTCAAGAGGTCCCATTTTGTGTGTACCCTGATCAGTGTACTGATATTAGTGATATTAAACTGCTAGTAATTTTAGTGGGATATTTTGATGACAGCTTGCAAAAGAACGTTATTTAATTTTTGGACATGCCAGAATGTGTATCAGGGACTGGAGAGCCAATGTTTAACTGTTTAATGGAGTCTTTAAATAAATTCAGCATTCCCCCTGACAATCTTGTTGCATACTCATCGGACAATGCAGCATCAATGACTGGGAGAAATAACTCGGTGCTGTCAAGACTGAAACAAATCAACCCAAACCTTGTTAATATGGATTGTCTCTGTCATTTGGCAGATATCTGTAGTAAATCTGCTATTGAGACTTTAAAGGTACCTGTTGAGGAGCTGATTTCAGATGTGTATTGTCACTTTTCGTCTAGCTCCCAGCGACAGCAACTACTCAAAGAGTTTGCCCTGTCTGTTGATGTGGAACCCATGAAAATAATAAAGCATGTCCCAACAAGATGGCTTAGCCTGCACAAGGTGATAAAGTGAATGATTAAGATGTGGGATGCATTGAAGTCGTATTTCTTGTCAGTGGAATCTCGGAGTGCCAAAGTCAAACTTATTTGTCAGCACCTACAAGATCATAAAATCAGGGCCATGTTTCTTTTTTTGAAATATGCACTGGAGCCTCTTTGTCAATTTCATGTTAAAATGCAAGCACAAGAAAATCAAATGCTGACCCCACATAACGATCTGTGCAGGATTGTGTAGTTATTTGCTGGACAATTTCTAAAACCAGAGGCTGCAGTCAAACTCTTAAAACAAAATGATTGCAAGGTACTGGACAGCCAAGCTAATTTTCTGGCACATAATGACATATGTGTTGGTCCAGAAGTTGAGGACTACCTTCGACAACATGATGACAGCATAGGTGGAACATCAGTAGAAATAAACATTCATAAAAAGGCTGCATTATTCTATGGTGCTGTGCTGAGGAAAATTATAACAAAATTACCCATAAGAGGTCAGCTATTGAAAAATGCTGCCTTGTTTCTAAATCCTGCTTCAAAGCTCCAACTGTCTGCCAAAGCAGTAGCTGATCTTGCTACTACTTTAAGTATTATAAATAGTGCCGAAGAAGCCAGTCAGCTGATGGACCAGTTCTCCATGTATCAGTTCCAAGATACTGCTCATCTAATTCAAGATCCTCCACAGGCATCCAAGGACTGGGGCACTGTTCTCACAAGAATGAATGCAGCCTGTGAAGAAATAAACCTCCTTAAAAGACTTGTGATGGCAGTCTTGTGTTTGCCGCACTTGAATGCTGAGCCTGAACATGCTTTCAGCATGGTAAAAAAAAATAAAAACTGAGTTGAGGCACAGTCTAAACATAAAAACATTGAATTCATTGATTTCTATAAAAATGAAAGAAGATTGAGATTGCTTTGATGCACATCAGCTGAAAGAAATCTTGGCTTCTGCAAGGAAACCAACTACAAAATACAACAACGATGATTAGAACAAAGGGACTTTTTATTTTTATTACAAATCTTTTTTTCACATGAAATGGTGCACATGATTATTCTTTGGTGCTATTATATTCAGTTTCAGGCTATTTGCATGCTTTGCGTGCTCTTTCAATAATTAAAAAAATGTGTGAAATTCTCATCAGTGCCAAAATTGTGATGTCCCTCGTGGTGTCCTTTATTTCAGGGTGTGGCACCCCTCATTGTCCCTCATTTCAAGGGTTGGTGTCCCTCATTTCAGAGTCCAGAGGTTGAGAGGTATGATGGTAGTCTCTCTGTTCATGTAACTGTATTTAAGCTCATTATTATTCAGAGCACAGTCTGTCGCACACAGACCTGAACTGTCATGTTTTCACTTACTAGACATGCTATCAGAGACAAATTATGTTTAATCTGAAGCCCCAGGCACCTTAATGAAGAAAATAATCCAGTACTACCATAATTATAATAAAATGGTTGGATGTTCAATTTGATAATTTGATAGCAGTGTGATCTTTGGAAGTTTATCTTCATATTTTTTGGCAAGTCACTGCTCCAGAAGTAGACAAAAGTGGAGCTGTGCTGTAGATGATGAATTGTAGTCATTGTATGCCTCACTGGTGTAGCTAGCCTCTCTCTTAAATCACTGAAGGCCAGATCTTCCAAGAATCAGTCTTCACCATTGATTCCCACCTATGGGTCTAGTCAGGGGGAACTAGGACCCTGGGGGATCAGAGATTTTGCCAGGGGATTAGTGCCTGCAAGTGGTGTCTCATGCCATCCAATATATCCATTGATGGCTTCCTCACAAACCTCAATTCTGTTCTTTCCACCAGTGAGTGCACACCGTGGGAGTGCAGCACCTTAGTTTGTCATCATCGCTATTCTTTCTGAGTTACCACTATTTTTGCAGCGTTGCTTTTGTTTGTTATTTTTCCACAGTGCTGGAGTCTGATATAAAAAAGGGGTGAAATTGAGGAAAGTCCAACAGCTGCCCATTTATGCATCATTGTCCCTGTGGGAAACTGATGGATGTTCTGGATTGGCATCAGACCTGTGCTGCCTGTCTTGGGGGACAGTCGTCTCCCTCTGGGCAGTCAGCTGCAAACCATCCACAGTCTGTGTGCCCCAAGCAGCAGATATCCCCGGTGGCGAGGCTTAGCTATATGCTTGATCTACACCAGTGGACACTTCAACATCATCCTCTGGCATTGCTCATGCTTTTGTCAACATTAATGGTTAAAAAGTGGTGGGTGACACTGGTGATGACACTGGGCCCCCTTCTGACCCTGTCTGCGGTGTCAGGAGATGGACTGGCACTGGAGCTGTTGTCTGTGTTGTTGCCAGTTCAGAAGCTGTCATCATCCATCATGTTGCTAACAACATCGAGAATGGTGACAGCACCTGAGACTGTGATGGCAAGGTGTCAGTCCTGGGTCTGGCTCCAAGCAAGATGTTGACAACAATGTTGTCCCTGAGGTCCTCCCAGAATCTGTTGTCATTCCCAGCACTAAAGAGGGTGATGACTCAGGGGGCAGCAAAGAAGTTAGTACTGAACATAATGTTGAGGGTGGTGCCGGCCATAGGGACGATTATGTCTCCAAGGCTGTTGTTGATCCTGAGCCCTGTGCTGGAGGTGGCACCACTTGGGGTCAGATGGCAGCTTCCAGGCAGAGTTCCCCCTGAGCAACTGGACAACACTGCCACCAGGGAGGACTGGGTTGCCCTGTGGACCTGTATGGCTCCACTTTCCTTACCTGGGGGCTTCCTCCCATGGCCACCAATTGGTTCATTCTTTGGATGTAGGATGACAACCTGCAGGTGAACCTGCTATGCCATTCTTTCAGGTGAGGACCCCTATGTAGTTCTGCAGACCAAGCCAAGGCCTTTGAGACCAGGAGTCTCAACCTCCTCTAGCAGGGCCTCGCTGTTTTCTAAAGAGGTTGCCCCCATCCATATGCCCTGTGGGGACCACTAATGGGGGGTCAACACCAGGATTTAATTGATGCCTTAGACAGTTAGCATTGGGATTCAGTTCAGTTCTGTTTAAGTTTTATTCATTTGATTACAAGTCATTACGATACAAAAAGACATTTCACAATCATCCAACAGATTATAAAAGTAGATTAAACGTACATAAAATTTCTATCACATAAAGTAATACATTATGCTGTATAAGTCGAGCCTAAATAAGATTCAAAAAAACAATGCACCTTCTACATATATAGACCAAATAGAGTTATATGTCAATTTTTAAATGTCCATTTCTTCCATACAATCAGTTCAGTTTAGGCGGACAGTGCAAAAACACCCTTGTTATAACTTTTCCCCATAAAACTGGAGACCAGACATATACACAAAAATAGTCCCTGATATTATTGCTAAACCAGCATAACTTTTTTTTATACCCTCCTCCCTCCTTGGTCGACCACTCCTTCGGGGTCTCCCTAGGTTCTCTGTCTGCTCGCTCTCCTCTGACACTGGCCCCTTACCTCACATCATGACCCCCAGGGTAACCCGACGTATCCCTTCGCACTGTCATCCAAGAATGAAATTGACCAAAGCTGATAGTGTCTGCAGGTGGAATTTATTTAAACATTTAGTGGACATCCAACAGTAAGCAAACACTGATGACTATGCTAGTGATATGCCTGACTGTGAGTGGCAGAACCTGTGGGCGAGGGGTGCATAGCCCCTAAGGTTATTACCCTTTAAGAAGTCCAAAGTGGGACATTTCTTATTGAAACATAATTTTTTTGCAGGACAATATGTAACCTCAACCAATGCAAAAGACTTGTTTTCTATAGATAATCAGAATTACACTTTTGTCCATGAGCATTCAAAGTGCTCTTTTAATGAATGCAAGGTCGGAAGAGAAGCAGTCATGTTCTGCATTGTAATTTTTTGTGTGCAGTCCAGTTTACGATAGAAATGAACGTTCATAGCAAGCTAGCACCTAAAAGTACTGAGTACCACCCCAATTAAACAATTAACACCTTTCCTAAGCGTTTGATGTTATTAATTACCAACTGCTTTTGACCTGCTTACTTTCTCGTGGCTTTTCAGACAATGTAGTCTCCTGTTTTTTTTTTTTCTACCTACATGATAGAACCCAATCTGTTCTTTGGAATGGCTGTCTTTCCTCTCCACTTCCTACCTACACTGGGGTGCCTCAGGGCTCTATTCTCGGTCCTATTCTTTTCAACCTCTTTATTGATCCTCGGTCCTTTATAACTGACAACTGCTCAGTTCGACTTTATGCTGATGACACAGTTCTTTTTTATGGTCAAAAGAATCTTTCTTCTCTTTCCACAACTCTTAAGGGTGACTTTGACAAAACTGTCCACTAGTTCTCCAATAATCTCCTTCTTTTAAACAGTAAAAAGACACAAATTATGTTGCTTGGGTCTCAGTCCACCCTGGCTCAGGCAAACTTTCCCTTTTCTATTTCTTTAAATAACATTCCTCTAGAACCCATAAATGAATTCAGGTACCTAGGTCTTGCTTTCGATTCATCTCTCAACTTTCAGCCCCATATCAACAAAACCATCTTAAAAGTTCGCTAGTGTCTGGGTCAATTAAGACGGGCCAGGCATTATTTGTCAACAGCAGACCGCAACTTAATAATTGCCCAAGCCATTCTTCCTATATTAGACCACAGAGACATGATTTAATAGTACACTGACACCTTAAGTCTTTCTTCATTGTACACTGTTTACTACCAACTCCTAAGGTTCATTCTAAAATCAAAATGGAATGAACATCACTGTACTTTATTGTCCAACCTAAACTGGTTATCCCCTGCATCCAGGCGTACTTTCCACTGACTATCCTTAATTTATAAATCAGTGAACAAACAGACCCCAAACTACCTATATGATAGGCTTTTAGTCCCTACCCGTAACTATAGTCTCAGGGATGTCTGTCATTTTGGTCATTCTCTGCCAAGGCTTCAAACCCACTATGGAAAAGAATGCTTTTCTTATGATGCCTCACTTTCATGGAACAAACTCCACCCCACCCCACCCCCCAGCTTGAAAACTCACTGGCTCCTTACATGTTTAAACAAGATTTAAAAAAAATTGTTAGTGTAGCAACAACTAACAAGCACTTGTTTTAATTGATATTGCTAAGGATAATTTCTTTTCATTTATTGCATGTGCATCTTCTGTGTCTAAAATGGTGTGTTATAATGAGTCTTAATATGTATCTGTATTTAGGTTTGTGCTCATGTCAAGGGCACCTTGCTGTTCAGTGGCCCCAGTGCACCTCTGAGCCAATCACTCACCGAAAAAAGCCCATCCATCCTGAGACACATGTTTTTGCCCCTGACCAGGGCACCTTGCTGCTCAGCCCCAGTGCTCCTCTGCGATGGCCGCTCACTGAAAACAGCCCACCCGTTCTGAGACACAGATTTCTGCCCCTGACTAAGGCACCTTGCTGCTTAGTGGCCCTGCCACTCCCCTGAGCTGGCCGCTCACCGAAAACAGCCCATCTGCCCTGAGACACAGGTTTCTGCCCCTGACCAGGGCACCTTGCTGCTCAGTGGCCCCGGAGCTCCTCTGAGCCAGCTGCTCACCGAAAACAGCCCGCCCACCACCGAGACACAGGCATGGGAAGCTTTGGACTTGAGGAAGACAGGCCACAAAGCAGCCTTGCTGATTGGAGGTTGCAAAAAGACTCTGGCACCTCACTGGCTGGCTATTCTTCCTGCTCTGTCCCTATTGGACCACTGCCTATTCTTTAAATTTCAGCACATTGGCACTTTTACTAAAGCTGCTATTTTCAGGACTTAATCTACTATTACCAGGACTGAGTATTTTGTGCTTTGTGAATCTCTTAAGTATTACTGTTGTAAATCATGCATTTCATTTAGAGCTGATAAGATTCCTATTAACAGTGTTATAAGTTTACTGCTGTAATCCTGTTTCTGTACTTTCCCTGCCTTTCTGAATTAGAAGCCTGCAATAATTCCCTCTGTTAGCTGAGTTAATTAATTTTCACTAGCTCTGACTCTGCTACTCTCCAGTGTTACGTTTCCTGATGTTTTCCTGGTTCTCTGTTTTCCCTGCCTTTCCTAATTAGACACCTGCAATTATTCCTTTCTGACTAGCCTAGTTTGCTTAATTTGAACTAGCACTGACTCTGCTACTCTTCTCCTTCAACCCCCCTTAAAGCCGCACCTCTATTCTGAGGGTATATCAGCTCCTCCTTTACTTTCCAGCTCTTCTAAACTCAGAGTCCATTTTCTTCTCTCTCCTCCCCTCCCCCTCTCCAACCATTCTCCCATTTCTGTGAGCATTAAGGCTTCTCCTTTCTTTGTTCTGGCAGTGAATCCTTGGTGCCAGAGCCCCCCCCCCAGCCCATCAGCAGTCTCCCTGCAACTTCCCCCTCACCCTCCTATATTCTCACTCCCTCCCATTTCTTTTGTCTAAATCCCTGGCATGCCCCAGATTACACCTTAGCTCAACTCAGCAACTTTCCTGAATTTCTGCCCTATTTCTGATCACTGCTCGCTTTGTCTCCCTTTAGGTTTCTGCCCCTGACCAGGGCACCTTGCTGCTCAGCGGCCCCAGTGCTCCTCTGAGCTGGCTGCTTGCCAAAAACAGCCCGCCCACCCCAAGACACAGGTATGTGACGCTATAGACTTGGGGAAGACAGGCCATGAAGCATCCATGCTGATTGGAGGTTGCGGAAAGACTCTGGCACCTCAATGGCTGGCTATTCTTCCTGCTCTGTCCCTATTGGACCGCTGTCTATTCTTTAAATGTTGGCGCATTGGCACTTTTGCTAAAGCTGCTATTTTCAGGACTTAATCTACTATTACCAGGACTGAGTATTTTGTCCCGCTCGCCCACCCTAGCCCCTACCTGTATTAAATATGTGTCCTCCCCCACAGGCCGACGCCCACTAGCCCCCCTCTATCTCAATTGGTGCACACCACCAACACTCTTCAGTTAAAGAGATCTTTTCTAAATTTGCATTATTCTCCTACGTACAACTGGCTGTACTGCTTTCCCACTCTGTAATATCTGAGTAGTTTAGCCTGTCAAACCAGTCCAAAGACTTGCTTTCCATCAGATCCCTACTGTGATACTGTTAACTAAACTGATAAACTGATGTTTAACTAAATAAATAAATAAATAACTCCATAACCACTTTCCTCCTCATCTCTGACTGCTCTTTATTTGTTTAAGATGACTTACTTCAATCTTACCGCTCTCCTATTAACTCTCATCCTTATTCCCACTGGCTGCACAAGTGCCACTACTACATTGCTGCCTGACTACACAGCACTGCCTTGGGACATACCCCTTACTTTGTGCTCTAATATGTCACATACTGATAGTGCCCACACTTAGTTTGTCACACTTACACCTCGTGAGGCCATGCTAACTGTTTGCCCATCAATACTTTACCCACATCTTATACTGTTCCTCATCCCTCTAAGTAACACCTCCCAAATTATGCCTTACCAGTCATGCCCAAAATCTACTTCCTCCTCTAAGAGTGCCAGTTTTAGTGATGTGCCCTTATCTAGTATTATTCAGTTTGCAAAGGGACAAAAAAAGTACCCCCTCCCCCCACCAATTACCAACTTAGTCTTTTCTTGTACTAAAGTAAAAACGCATCTATCCACCACTAGAAACTGTGCAAAGGTTATGACACACTTAAAATGGCAGGCAATAAGGCTGGCCTCCTGTTACTCCTGTTAGGTAATGTCCACCCTAACCCCTGACCTATGTCGTACTCCCAGGGCCTTCCAAAACATCTTACTGGGCTAACTATAGCCTCTATCAATATCTGTAGTTTGCAGGCAAAATTTGACACAGTCCAAGTGTGGGTCACCCAACACCAACCTGACATCCTCTCTGTAGCGGAAACGTGGCTAACCCCTACAATCCCTGGCACTACCATACAATTACCTGGGTACAACATTTTCAGGCATGACAGGCTTGGTAAACGTGGTGGTGGATGTGTAATATACTTGAAGGAACACCTCCAGAGGCAAATGCTGCCACACATTACAACCAAGTGCAATACCCAGCTGTTGCCTGTAAGGATACTGCCTGGAAAAATGGGAAAACACTTATGGTTGTATCTGCCTACATCCCACCTAATGCACAAGGCAGTGGTTTCAAAGCTGCCACCGACTACCTTACTAGGTGCACTCCTAACACCAAATTTATTATTTTGGGGAATTTCAACATCAACTGGATATCTCCAGAAATTGGTCCTTATAAAGATATGCTAGCCTCAATACATGCTACTCAATTAGTGAGCAATCCTACTCAAATAAACTACCAGACTGGCACAAGTACCTCCATCGACTGGCTGATGACCAACTCCCTTGAAAGAATTAGTCACCTTACAGTGCTCCCGATTCCCTTAGCAATCACTCCCCATCCTCTTTATTTGGTCTAATAAGTCCCTTAAGGTCCCACCCTAAACCACCATCACTAGACTACTAAAAAAAGGGAAGCTGGATGCACTAAAAGTGCACCTAAATGGCTATGGCTGGAGTTTCTTAAAAATCTCTAGAAGCCCTAGAACACTTTATCCACAAATTTAATGAATTCTGTAATATGTATATATATATATATATACACATACACATATATGCTCCACTCATTAAGCGTAAGATCAGGTGCCCTCAAAACTCATGGATCTCCCCGCAATTACTTGACCTCATGGAACACTGGGACAACCTATGGTTCAAATCAAGAAGTTCCAGCTCAGCTGCTGACATCCAGAAGTATAAGGAGGCCCATAATAACTGCACATGGGCAATCCAGAAGGCCAAAAGTCATGATTTTAAAAGTGAGCTGGAAAACTCCTGGGGGGGCAGTAGACGTTTCTGGGATAATATCAAAACCCTGTCTGGTAAACCCAACAAGACACCTCCTTCCTTAATAAATGTTGATGGTATTCCCACCCAGGATCCAAGGACTGTCGCCAAAACTTTTAATGAGACATTCACTGACTTGAGTGGTGTCCTACCCCCAGATTTCCTTCTGCCTCTGAGAAATAGTAATCTTACAAGCACCTCTTCCCAGCTAGGTTCCCCACCCCCTTTCTACCTTAAAATAGTCACCCCATCTCCCCATCTGTGGCCAAGAAATATATCACAAAGGTGCTTGGTAAATCACAGTCTAGTAATGACGGGCTTGATCTCAAGCTACTAGAATTTACACTTGATGTTATCCTTGCTCCTCTCACCAAAATTCTAAATCTATTCTTTGTAACAGGGAAGTTCCCACAAATCTGGAAGGCAGCAGTAGTCACACCTGTACACAAAAGTGGTGATAGAACTAATCACACAAACTATCGCCCTGTCTCTATACTTTCCCCTTCCCCAGTCGAAGATGCTGGAATGTATTGTTTCAGACCAACTAGTTGAATACCTTGACAAATACCACCTGCAATGCCATCAACAGCATGGTTTCTGGAAACAGCATAGTACCTCTACCACCCTTGTGAAATTCATTGGTTACATCCATAGCACTCTTGATCGGGGGCTATGTATATATACCTCACCAAGGCATTCAACACAGTTAATCATAAGCTGCTCCTCCTCTGTCAGTTGTCTATTACAGGTCTGTACCCTGAATCAGTGACCTGGTTCCATAGCTACTGCCAAGGGAGTGTATAAAAAGTCAAAATTGGTGATGTCTGCTCTGATAACCAGTTTGTCTCTATGGGTGTGCCCCAGGGATCCGTCCTTGGACCCTTGCTTTTTAGTCTTTTTATTAACTGGCTCCCCCTAGCTATCAGTGACCAAGTACTGCTTTACGCAGATGAAGCTGTGCTTTATTTGTGCCACTCAGTCCCTTCTGAGTTGGAACATCAGATGTAGACTAACTTCTCCAAGGTTGAAAAATGGTTATTGGGCTCAAAGCTACTGCTAAACTATAAAAAAAAGAAAACCATGGTTTTTGCTTCCAACCCCAATAAACATAGGAACTACCAACTACATGTTGTCAACAACCAAAATTCCCCCCCAAAGATGGTAAACTACTTCAAATATCTGGGAGTAATACTAGATAGCGCCCTGTCCTACTCCAGCCACATTGACCAAGTTGCAAAAACTGCAAACGCTAAGCTGGGTCTACTCTATTGGGGGTCATTTTGCCCCTGGTTTAAAGACTAGATATAATGCCTTTGATAAATAAGAGGAGAAGAAATAAACCAAGATAACTGTTTGAGTGTAAGTTTTTTTTTACTGTAACATGTACAGTAATACGAGTGAATGTTGTTTAAGAAATTGTGTATCTCTCTGTGCTTTATTTTACAGGTTCACTCTTGTATGATTCCATGTGGCCTCACTGTATGATGTGACCTTGGAGTGGAAGAGAATGGCCATCCAAAAGGGGGCAACAAACACTTGGTTTAATAGCTACCACAATTGTTTCTGTAATTGGCAATATAAGTAATGTACAGACAAGTACATAATGTAATAAGAGTGTGTCTTTTTAGGGAGACTTAAGTTTAGCCTAGTGTATGTTTGGAATCACAAGTTTACCGATTGGTATTTGACATTAGATAATTTATTCTTTACATAAATTAATGGAATTATCTAAAAATATTTTTAATTAGGAACCCTTTTACTTCTATGGATTTACATTGTGTATACTGCCATCAGTAAGTTTTGTATATGGTCTTAGATAAGCACTTGGTTGCACTTTTTGGCACTTTGCACCTTTAAGAAGCATAACATTTGCACATGTGACTTGCAGATAGACTATTTAAACATTCCCTGGTTCTTCGTCCCTTGAAAAGCCTTCTCAAGCGAAACCAGGTCGGGTCGATTTTCTGCTGAGGATTTTTTGCACTTTGAATGGCCTAGCACAGCAAGGTATTGTTTTGTTATTTATGCAATAAACTGCAATTATCACTGTATCATGGTCTCATATGTTTGTGTTTGTCCCTGCAACTTTTTTATGTTATAGCACAGGAATAGTAGCTGAGCAGCTTACTTATTGCCTCTACGCTATAAAAACAAGCTCTGCCTTACTAATGATGCCCTAAAAATAGCAGTGTCTAGCTCTGTGCTGTCAATCATTGACTATGGCCTGGTGGTGTATGGTGCTGCAACTCCCATGGTTCTTAAGAGACTTAAAATAACCCTCAACAAAGCCTGCAGGCTTGTGTTGCGTGTGTACCGTGTAACCCACACATGCAAGCACTATACCCAAAGTAACTGGCTTAACCTAGATTGCCTTATTCGGTACCAGATGTGCCTGCTCACCAAAAAATCAGTACTTTGCTTTACCCCAAATGGAGTAAGGAACCTCCTTAAACAATCTAACATGTCCAGGTGCACTAGGGGTCATAACGGCCAAACCCTGAAAGTCCCTGTCTGTAGAACCTCTCAGGGCCAAAGGTCCTTTGAATATCATGCACCAACCTGGCTCAACTCTCTCAGCGAAGAACTACTTGAGGAAACCAAACTTGGTCTATTTAAAACCAAGCTTCGATCTGCACTGACTCTGGCCAGTGCTTGCGACTGTGACTCCTAGCTCCCTTCCTCCCTCCCTCTCACTATAGCTGTGACTTTCTCCTTTCTGTCTCTCCTTATCTCCTTTCCCTCCTCCTTTCTCATCTTATCTTCCTTTAACTTCATCTCCACTCTGCCTCTAATCTCGACACTCTCCGCTGCCTATACCTCTCTGGACTCTTTTGAACCGATGAGTAACTGGTCCTACTGCTCATAGTTTCCAGTACTTATTCCATCTTCCATACTTTCCATTTTTCCGTTATGGTTTCCTCTCCTTCCCTACCATCACACTCCTCTCTATTCATTCTTCCCCTATCTCTACCCCTCTTTCTAACCACTCCCTGCCTTACCTTCTTCCAACTTCAACCTGTAGAACCATATGTTCCTTCTGCAATCCTTATCCTGCAATAAACTGTACCAAATTTAGCACTTCAAGTATCTTGGCTATACTCCCTGTGGCCAGACTTGTGTTTGACCAGTTCTTATTTGAGCAGGTCTGATTGCTTCGATATTTTTTGCAACAAGTATTTACAAGTCTGCTTGCTTATCTTACTTAATTCATGTGATTGTTTTAGTCTGTTCTTTCACTTCTATTTTAACTGTATGTATTATTGTTTCATTGTTTTAGTGTGTGCTTATTGTCATCACGCGGAGCCTTTGTAAACGAGTTTATTACTCAAAGGTTTATTCCAAGATTGAAATAAATAAAAAAAATTAAATATTTGTACAATCGCTGTTCATATCCACTTGTGTATATATTGTTTGATGACTTGGGACATTCTGCAAATGAGACTTGTTTCTCATAGAACCTATCCTGTAAATTCCCTAACTTTTAAATAAATAAAATAAAAATTCCTATCAGCTATTCACCCATTGTCTGTAAAAACAATTTTCAGAATAAAGAATGTGGTTTGCCCTCAGACCTGCTTTTTTGTACTCTACAAGATCACATAATCGTCAATGTCTGCATTCTGCTCTGCCACTGAGTTATTTTTTTAATAGTATACAATTTGACTGGGCCATTGTCTTCAAAAGTAAGTCACCTAATTCAGAACAACTGTGTTTTTTATCATTTTTGAAGGCAAGGGGGGGGGGAACAGGAAGTACCTGTCTTCTGACTTTGGTACTCCTATTTGCAGGCTATGCAATACCAGAGAAAGGAACTGGGAACCCCAGGTCCAACCATGTGAGCCTGTAGCTAGTGTTCAGAGCACTGGGATGTTATTCTGGGGCCCTAGGTTAAGTTCTCAGTAGGTCACTGTCACAGGGTGCTCCTGTGAAGGGTTGAGGGCCCTGACATTATACATGACAAAAATGCTGGACATCTGAAGGTCCTGCTGACTGTTGCCCTAAAGGTGCTGCGATAGTACACATCGTCACACAGTCAGGCTGTTTAGTTCAGCCTGATGTACGTTTTTGGGTTGCCGGATTTATGTGCTCATGGTTGTTTTAAGGCAACCGTTATTCTAGGGGGCATCCTTTGAAATCATAAAATAAGGGAACCTTGCAGCTGAGCCTTAAGATTGTTTAAAGCATAGATATTCATTTAAAATAGGTTAACAGGGAGGCGACAGCTGGTCTTTGTTTTGGTCAGTTTCTGCTGCCGCTCCTAAAATGTTCTGTGCGCTTTTAGTAAATTAATCCCCTCTTTTGTTATGATAAGGGAAGCTGTGTGCACATTAATTGATACCGCTTCCTAAGTTACATTCATAGAGTGAGTCAGTCTCAATAAAAATAAATGGTCAAATGGAAATGTATGCCGACGGGCTGAAATGTCAGCCATCGGTAAATGGGCTTGCTTTTGCTTTGCAAACTTCGCAATAATGTTGAGAACCTTTTGGTTCTCTGTCGTCCCCCTTTTCAAGAGACTTCTTACAGGGCACTGTTTAACACATTTAGTCTCTTTAGTTTAAGCCCTGTAATTAAATTCACTGCACTTTCGAGGGCTTTGTAAGAGTTTCAGGGCGCTGCTTTCAATGCCCTAGTATTCTACAGTTATGCCCTGTAAAAGAGATTACTCTGGGTAGATTTTAAAATATGGAAAGAACCCATTGGTTCTTTAGCGTTTCCCCGTTAAGCTCTTTTGGTAAAGGCTCTGAAGAATGTGGCTGTTTTTAAGTAGAAATGCCGATGAGGTCCTGTACGGCAATGTGAGTGCTGGTGAAACTATTGTGCGAGTGTGCGCACCATCGAGAAGTTATTCTTTTTGTCTAGCTCCCTTACAATTGTACTCTTATGTTTAACATCCTCCGTATGAGCATTACATACCTTGATGAAGTGAAGTGGTGGGGTTTTGGGCTGTTTGGGGTGTTTGTTGCAGACGAGGGTTTTGCTGTTTTGTTTGGTGTCCCAGAATACCATCTAAAGCCTCTCTCTTCATTTCAGCTTGCTCTTAAGAGCCGGCCAGCCATTCTCTGCATTCTTAAATACTGCTGTTAAAAGGGGTGGTACTCCCTGATGCCAGAAATAAAGGTTAAAATGCCTAAAAAGGGTGTAAATCACATTAACTTAACTGTATACTGTTATATGGATTTAAAGGTGTATTTTTACTTTAAATAAAATTAACATGTTGTGAATGAAGAAATATTGTTTAAAATAAAATACAGGGGTGGGGTTTAAATGTCACCTGACCTCTTCGGGGTATAAAAGTTGAACATAAACATAGAAACATAGAATTTGATGGTGGATAAGGACCGCTTGGCCCACCCAGTCTGCCCATTTCCCTACCTAATGGATAAGCTGCAGATCCTAGTTAACCAACAGCCTACTTCTTTCTACCCCCAACCCCTAGAATTGCCTTATGGCTGTCCCATGCATGCTTGAATTCAACCACTGTTTTTGACTCCACAACCTCCTCTGGAAGGCCGTTCCATGCATCCACAACCCTCTCTGTGAAAAAATACTTCATTACATTACTTCTGAACCGCCCCCCCCATCTTCAAATTGTGCCCCCTTGTTCTTGCACACCTCTTTTTTTGAAAGATGCTACCCTCTTGGACTTCGTTGATTCCCTTGAGGTGCATAAGTTTCTATCATGTCCCCCTCTCCCTCCTTTCCTCGAGGGCTATACATATTAAGCTCCTTTAGTCTCTCTTCATATGTCTTCCGGTGCAGACCCTGCACCATTTTAGTTGCCCTCCTCTGGACAGCTTCCATCTTGTCTATGTCCTTGTGGAGATTGGGTCTCAGAACTGCACACAGTACTCCAGATGGGGTCTCACCAGCTGTCTGTACAGAGGGATAACAACTTCCTGTTTTCTACTGGTGATGCCTCTCCCTATGCATCCTAGTATCCCCCCATCCCTCCTTACTGCCCTCTCACATTGCTTGCCCACCTTTAAGTCATCTGGTATGACTACCCCCAGGTCCCTTTCCATTTTTGTTGTTGTTAGTATCTCACCCCCCATTCTGTACTCTTCCCCTGGGTTTTTGTTTCCCAGGTGCACTACCTTGCACTTCTTAGCATTAAATCTAAGCTGCCATAACATATGCTCAGGTAGATCAGATTTGTTTGTGAGTCTGGAGGTATACTCCAGGATGTTATTAAGGTGCTCTGTGGAGTTATGAAGTGAATATTTGCTGCTCCAAATGGAAGATTAAGCTGGCAGATTATTCTGTTGTACTGAATTTGTCCTGATGTAAACAACTTCTGAAGAAGAATTAATTAAAACTGGAACTTTGAAAAGAATTGGTGATGTATATTGTTCTATGATTGCCCACTTACACCTGCACCCTACCACAGTCACATTACTTCATTCTCACTACAATTTGTGACATATACAAAGCAAATTAAGTAAATTGCATCGGTTTCTCAATTCCTGACTCGATCTTGAAGGCAGCTGTCCAAAGAAATTTACCAGTTAACATAATCTTTATATGTTTTTAAAGCTGCCATTCCTAGCTTTAATGCAGTATAAAGATTTAGGGCCACATATTCAGACGAGATGTGCAGCGCATTCTTGGGTACACCATGCATCCCCAGACTTGCACAGGCTGTCGGGGTCATGGCCATATTCAAAGACCACCAATGCACCTCGCATGCCCAACTGTGCCGCTGTGCACAATATTGTGATGTGCCTATGCAAATGAGGGTTCCTCATGCATATGCCATGCATCACAATATTGAACCCCCCAAGCATAAAACTGGCCAGCTGTGCCAGTGCATAATTATGCTCACAAAACCCTACTTTAACTATGCACAGGGAAGGGTGGTGCCCTGCGCAGTCTAGGGCTGGGTACACAGCCCTCCCCCCAAGCCTCGAGCCCTGGAGATGAATATGTAAAGACATCCCTGGTGGTCTAGTGGACCTCTCCCAACCCCAATCACTGGTTGCCTGTTGTATAAATAAAACTTCCTAGTCAGCTCCCTGGTAGTCTAGTATGCCCCCTCCACAGCTCTGATCTTTATATAACAGAATATACTCCCCAACTGCCCTGGTAGTCTAGTGTGACACCCCTCCCCAGCCCCCCATCACAGGTGCCATAACATAATACCCATTCCCCTTTCCTTGGTAGTCTAGTGTGACGCTTCCTCCCCAGCCTTGATCACAGATGTCATATAAAAATACCCGATCCCCATTCCCTGGTAGTCTAGTGTGACCCCCTGCCCCAGCCCCGATCTTCATACATGAGAATATACTCCCCGATCACCCTGGTAGTCTAGTGTTGTACCCCACCCTAGCCCCCTGATCACAGGTGCCATAACATAATACCCATTCCCCTTTTCTTGGTAGTCTAGTGTGAAACCTCCTTTCCAGCCCCGGTCACAGATGTTATATAAAAATACCCAATCCCGATTCCCTGGTAGTCTAGTGTGACCCCCCCTCGCTAGCCCCGATCACAGATGTCATATAAAAATACCCGATCTCCATTCCCTGGTAGTCTAGTGTGGCCCCCCCAAGCCCCAACTGTAGATGTCATATAAAACAAACCGATCCCCTGTCCCTGGTGATCAAATGGCTTCCCCACACCGTTAGCCAGTGACACACCACCTTGCTCTCCCCCAACCCAACCGGAGCCGGTGACTGGCATAGCCCACCTCACACCACACCAGCCAGCCACTGACTAAACAGTACAGTAGCACTGTACAGTATATAATACATGACCATTGAGTGACCAGTCAACCAATGGGTGTGTACTAAATAATGTACAGTGCTCCTGTACTATTCGGTTGGCAGCTGGCTGGTGTGGTGTGAGGTGGGCTGTGCCAGTCGCCGGTTCTGGTCGGGATGGAGGGGAGCGGGGTGGTGGGTCACTAGCTAATGGGGTGGGAGGGGTCACTTGATTACCAGGGACAGGGGATCAGTTTGTTTTATATGACATCTACAGTCAGGGCTGGGGAGGGTTGGGCCACTCGACTACCGAGGAAGAGGATCGGTTTGTTTTCTATGACATCTGCAGTCGGGGTCGGGGAGGTGGGATTCACTTGACTACCAGGGAAGGGGATCGGGTATTTTTATATGACATCTGTGATCGGGGCTGGAGGGGGGTCACACTAGACTACCAAGGAAAGAGGAACGGTATTATGTTATGGCATCTGTGATCGGGGCTGGGGAGTGGGGTCACGCTAGACTACTGGGGCACTTTGGAGAGTATTTTTTTCCTGTGGAGATCCAGGCTAGGGAGGGGCTGGCCCAGTGCATTCTGCCAGGTGCAGCCATGTAAATGAGCCCATAATGGGCATGCAAATGGCCCCTTAGCACCATACATATCCAATGGGTTCATTTGCACGTTTGGGCTGAATGTTGCCCATGGGGGCTGCGGAGCATACAGGTATGCACTACACGTTCCCCTATGGGCAGTCCTCAGCCCTGCACCCTGGATGTGCTGTGCAGAACTTGCCAACCCCTGCAGTGCTCTGCTCATCCAGGATCCAATTTTCAAACTAATTGCGTGATCTGTTCATATCGCACAATCTGTTTGAATATGGTGTCAGAGTCGTTCGGCCCAATTTTTTTCTGCAGCACATTTCTTTGCACATGCATCCAGCCAGCTTTGAATATGGGGCCTTTAGTTCACAGGACAATAGTGCCTCTGAAATTGCACCCTATTACCCCTCAAAGTCACATCATGAGTTGAGAAAAAGATGTAGTTTACTCAAGATATGCTCACAGCAGCACTAGGAGTCACTTTGGCAACACTGGGTCATTAGTCAGGCCAGCAAGGGACAAACTTCCAACTAAATTTTATATGATGGCTTTGTGTGCTATCCTTTCAATTAAAGAAAGGGCCCAGACTGGAAGGTGTTTTTAAATTTTTTTTTTTTTTATTTACTATTTCAGTCAACTATGCAGGTAGGAATAAACACAGAAATTGGGAGTCTCTGCTCCAGCAGTTTGCAAGAAAATCCCACACTTCTGCAGTCAGTGCAAAATGGCTCCATAAAGTTAATCTCAGGCCTCAATCCATTAAGCACTATATGTACCCTCAGAGGGCCTCTGCTGACATAATGGATCAGTGTTTTGCTCCCTCTGCACTAATCCACTACAGGAATGCAAAGTTACTCACTGGCATGACCTTCAGGGGCAGGAAGTAGGATCATCTCACAATACAAAGAATCCCGAAAGTTGCCAGTGTACCCATTCTGCAGCTGCAGTGGTGCGTACTGCATGCCACTCAGAAGGCTGCCATAATGGCTATGCACCCCCAGGAAATCATGTAGGATTGGCTGGTCTGGCCAGTGATCAGCTCCCCTTGCCCCACAACTCCATACTGGGGTCTGGGAGGCATTAGATTACAAAGAGAAAACTAAGACTATGATCAACGCCAGCACCCAGAGCAAACACAAGACCTTCCCACTAGCCATCCTGAACAACAGTGATGATGTGCTGGACCTTGTGCAGCACTTTAATTACCTGGTTATTACACGTGACTTCACCCTGCCCTATGCACTGCATATAGACAACACAGCCAAGGCCATCAATTCCAGAATTGGGATACTCCACCACCATAAGCACAGCCTTACATATGAAGCACTTAATATGGCCATCACCAGCTCAGTTGTTGCCCTCATTGACTATGGCCTGGCCATTTATGGTTCTGCACCGGACTCGCACTTCTTCACATCTCTCTGGCACTTAATAAGGCCTGCTGACTCCTCACAGGTGCTGCAAGGCTTAGACACACCTGTGAGCTCTGTTCATGGGCAAAGTGGCTCCAGCTGAAGAGCAGAGTTAAGTAACATACCTGCCTACTGGCCAAAAAAAAAATCTCACTAAATCTGATGCCACCAGGAGTCCAGAATCTGCTCATGTGCCATGTAAGTGCTGGGCTGACCAGAAGCACCCACAGCCAAATTTTCTGTGATCCTAGATGCCGCACTGCACAGGGTCAGCGTGCATTCTACTACCGCGCACCACACTGGACCAATGCCCTTCCTTCAGCCATCTCAGATACCACAACCTCTGGTGCTTTCAAGTGTAAGCTCAGGCAGCACCTTGCCATGGAAGACAACTGTGACTGTGTTGGCCATTCATGATGACCAAAACAACTTTCCTACGTTTGGATCACCGTAAACCAGCAGCACTTAGTGTTCCACCTAATCCTAGGGGCACCTACCTCCACAGCATTTCATTGTTCCATCCCCCCATCTACCCCCCCCCACCACTGGACATCCCTTCCCCTCTCTGTCTACACCCTCATGCCCCTCCCCCATCTGATGCTGTCCTAGTCCCATTGTCTCCAACCTTCCTTAAGTCTGTTCTCAACCCCTTATACAGGCATACACTTCACTATGCCACAGCTGTGCCTGTTCTCCACTCTGTTTCTCCCCCCACAAGTATGTCTAACTCTCCAGCGCAGGCGCCTTCTCACCAATGCTGTAGCGGTGTCTAAATGTTATACCTTAAGCTAAATGCAATCCCAACCTTGTAATTCACACCAGTTTATTGTCTAACTAGCTTGTAATGTATTGTTTTGTACCAGTGCAATTTTGTATTTGCTTGTAATGTAATGCTATGTACCTGTTCAATTTTTTTTGTAACTGACATGGAACCTACAAATGAACATCCGCTTACAGGTGTTCTCCAAGATATCAATAAATAAAAGAGAGCCATGACAGCACAGTGCCAATTCTTGAGATGATAAATACAACTCATAGTACCCATTTATTGTCAAAAGCTTTCTTCTGCAGTCTCACAAATCATGGCAGCTCCAACATGTCATACATTTTATTCGACATGCAGCATTCCTTCTATTGAAAATGACTTTCTGACCACCTGCTACTGATAACATTTCTTTACAGCAATGACCAGAATTGAAAATTGAGTTTCTCTGTATTTTTGCCATTTCATTTTGTTGACAGTAATCTGACAATTATCTGGTAAACTCTTTATTTAATTTTTTTTAATTACCAAAATTTAATAAAAATGTTTGGCTTTTTTTTTTAACTCCTTTTTGTCACTCAGGTGACAGGAAGGAATGTACCCCTTCTTTCATTACCTGCACCACCACCACCCCCCAGCATCCCTGGCAAGTCTCCCAGACTGGGAGACCCGTAGTTTAACCCTTGCAGTCAGGCTTCCTGAAAGGAGAGGCAGAGATCCACCTTTAGGCCCCAGCTGAGGCTTATATCTGGTGCGTCATGCAGGTGGGCAGCCAGTGGCATCATCTTGTGGCTGGCCCAAGGTTTTGGGACTTTTTGTTTCTCCTGGAGGTGTGGACGTGCAATGATGGCAGCACGGAACGTTCATGCTCCCACACACGTCCTGCAGACATCCACTGTTACCTCCATCCATCGGTACGTGGTCCCAGCCTGGTGTACAACCAGTCTCCACTGGGTGTCACTTGTGCACTGGGAGTCCACAGCCCCTTCCATCAGGGGAGAAGACCAGTCCCTGGAATGCTCGATCCTCCTCTCCTCACCCAACCCTGCGATGCTCTGGCTCATTCCTGAACCTCGGTCATCAGTGTCACAGTGGTAGCACTACTACTTGTGCCAGCGGGCTGACACTGTTAAAAATGTTTGGTAGTACAACAATTAAATGTTTATTTCTGTTCCTAAAATATCCCTCATGTCTTCCTCTTACCCAGCACTATTAATATTTTCTCACTTGCTACTGCATATCCAGACTTGAGTGTGTGGTCAATCTTCTGCACACTAGAATCTATTGAGCATTTCCCAAAATATATTTTATCATGTTACATACAGTGTGTGATACAATACATTCAATGACTATGGAGACATTATTTATAGTGCTGCTCCAAAGTCCACTTTAGCTAGACTGGACCCTCTCTTTCACTCCTTTTGTCACTTTGCGTTTGATAAACCCATGCATACACATCATTGTACCCTGTATTGTTCCCTCTCATCCCCCTCTTTTGATGCCAGGTGCCTTACCCATTGTGTTTTCTTTATCTCCAAATTTTGGTTTGGCTCTTTCTCTTCATATCTTGCCTCTCTTCTTTCCTTTTCCTCTCCATCCTCTTACTCTCTTTGCAATGTTTGTTCTAGCTTTTTCACTGTCCCTTAAATTAAATCTACTGCTAGCCAAGCTACCTTCTCATTTTATTTTACCTAAACTCTGGAATTCTCTTCTCCTTTCTGTGCACTCTGCTGCTTCCCGTTCTTCTCTTAAATCTCTTCTCCATGATTTATCTGTTCACTCCTACAATTGCTTCTGATATTGGTTTGGACTCCTTTCACCCATAACTCCTAGTCACTTACTTCAGCACTTCCCCATTCCCTGGCATCTGTCATTCCCTTGGTTCCTTATTTTGATAGGTTGATTACTATTTAATTGTTCTGTTGCCAGTTCTACAATTTACTGTCTGGTAATTTACTGAATGTCAATTTATTCTTAAGCTTTATTGTCTTATTTATTTTGACATACTTATTTCTGTTCTATGTGTTTATACTCTGTGGTTTGGATCTGTTTTCTCCTCTCCTCTTCCCAATTCCTCAGGACGCAGCTGGAAACAAGCGGATGCCAGCTTAGTATGTCTTTCCTAGTAAAACCTTTGAAATAAATAAATGCATACATGAATAAATAACTAAATAAATACATGCATACATAAATCAATCAATACTCTTTTACTATACCAAAAATTAAAAATAAAAAGACAACTTTCCAAGCAACCACTCCCAGACTCTTCAGTTTGCAGGATGGTGAACATAGAAACATAGACTATGATGGCAGAAGGAGACCGATGGTCCATCCAGTCTGCCTGAGTTCCCTATTTAGCCCTAAGACTTATTGTCCCTCCAGGGAGGGTCCTAGCCTGATGACTCTTGAACCGGGGTTGAACCAATGACCTTTTCATCTCCAGTGCAATGCCCCAGCTATTCAACTATACCTTGAAGAGCTGTACAATCCAGTAGAGGGCAGAAAAAAACAATGTCGCTGCCATTTCAGGAAGAGAGAGGGATTCAGAGATGCAAGACTAAACCAAGGGAGGCAGTTGCTCAAGGTCATGAAATTCAGCCCTGGGATTTACAGAACTGCCCTTTAAAATTAAACCACCACCAATTATCTATTGATTGCCTCCTGAATGTTTCAAGTACTTTGCTTTGGGCTGATGTTGTCATATTAATGCTTAGTAGCATATTAAGATGTAACTTATTCCCTACAGAGTACAACTCTGAGTGTTCCGCCCATGTGTTCGCAGCACACTACAGGTGTTATTTTGAGCCTGTGCAGCCAAAATGCAGCTCAATGTATACCATACCTCAAACAAATGCAAACATTTCTCACAAACCATAACAGCTACACACAAAGCGTGAGTGGCAAAGTATCTTTCTAATGATGGTAAATAAACCCGTGCAATGATTTTCATTTTTTTTCTATACCTTGTGATATACAAAAAATTTATTTTTTCACCGAAATCCACCAAAATAACACAATATTTTGTCAAATATAGGGCATATCTAACCAAACTACATATGCATATGTAATTTACAGTTATTCGGTGTACTGACTAACAATAATACATTTTGTATATGTGAAAAATTTATTTTATATAGATTTATTTCAATTTGCAGTTATAACTTGAAATTCGGTCCAAGGCTCCATACGTCAAGCTAATGCAAATATTTGAAAAAACATAATACTGTAGCTACACACAAAGTATGAGCAGCAAAGTTGTTCAGCACAGAATTACCCTTCTAATGATGGGAGGCAAGTCAAAGTAATAATTTTTTTTCTGTACCTTGGGAAAATACCAAAAAGCAGATGTTTTTGTCAACAAAATCTGCCACAGAAACATAATTTATTTATAAAATATAAGACATATCAAACCGAAACTGCACATGTATATATACTTTTACCTAGGTACTCCTTATGCATGTGCAGTTTGGGTTAAATATGTCATATTTTACAAAATAAAATTATGTTGCCGTGGTGCATTTCCTTGAAAAAAAAATTTGTTAGGTATTTCTCAAGGTATAAAAAAACCTGAAATGATTACATTAGCTTGTGTACCATCATTAGAACAGTAATTTTGTGCTGAACACTTTGGCCCAGATATTCAAACTGCACCCAAAAAGTGCGCAATAGCAGGAGCAAGCACAAGTCCATTGCGCCTATGAGCAAGAGGTGTGATATTCAAAAACTGAGCCAGCTAAGATGCGCCTACAGCCGACGACTGACTATCGCACCACCTGTGCCATAGCGCAACTAGGGAGGGGAAGCTGAGCAGATCTGATGTGCCGTAGCGCAACAAGAGATGTTCAGCTGAGCAGTCCAGAGGCACCATAGCGCAACCAGGGATGCCCCCCAGCAGCAGTGCAGCAATGCAACTGCACAACCAGGGATGTAGGGGCCCACCACCCATGCCACAGATGGGCAGAGGAACACACAGCAGAACAGACATCGTCCCCTACACCCCATGCACTGCACAACTGGGGGAGGGCTGGAATAACCACTGGCCCATGGAGACAAGCAACCAACCCACAGCTGGGCCATGGTGCCCCATCACACACCCTGGAAAGCTGTGATCAGCACACAAGGAGGGCTGACCACCCCATGCCACACCATCCCCCCAATGCAGAGCACACTCTGCACCATGACCCCAGACACCCTGCCCAGGAGCAGCATCCACCACTGCAGGAAACCCCATGCATGCCACCACCCCCACTGTGACAATGCAACCCTGTGCACTACAGAACCATGCAAGGCAGCCCCACCATGAGCACCCATCAGCGGGTGGCAGCACACAGCAATGCAACAATGGCATACACAGTGCCACCTCACACAGCCTCCCCGAGGTACAGCTGAGAGACCGACCATGTGTCGGCACATGAGGTACCCCACACATGATAGGGCATGCCCTGGACACCACCACCAGTGGTACAGCACCCTGCACACCCTCCCAAGGACACACCCCAACCCAGCACTGGCCACAACAGCCAGCACAGACACCCACAGTGGTGCGTGGAAGCATGCACCACACCAGATGCAACACAGTGCATGGACAAACACCCACCACCCATACCCAAGGGCACAACAACACAGGGACGCAGTAGCGGGCAACCAATCCCCCAGCGTGGGCCCATGGAAACCATGTACACACAGCTTGCAGTCCTCCATGGCACAGGAGTTTCAGCCACCCTGTGCAGGCACTGTGGACCTGTATGCCACCATCATTTGCCCGGAGCACAAGTCACAGACAGTGGTGCACATCCCCTGCAACACACACAAGCCACAGCATGGAGGTGGGACAACAACCGCGGAGGCCACAGTGTCACCCAAGGCAGACATGCACCACACCAGTGACAGGAGGCAACCCAGCACTGTGACGGGTACAGTGGCTGCCCTGCATGAACAGCAACTACTGACATGCAAGCAGACCGTGCAGGTCACAGACATGCAAGGGTGTCAGCTGCACAGGCCGTGGATGGGCTGACAGGGGCACCATGGACACAGAGCATGCACCATGGACCACTGCACACAGTCATCCAGTGCACAGGGCACAACACACACACCACAGACACTGACTGATAGCTACTCCCACACCATAGTCACTTCCCCACGGACACACACATACCCATGACTGCACCACCCCTGACGTCGTGCACACCACTGCAGCTGAGCACCTATAGCCCACTGAAAATCAGAGACCACCACAGTATTCATATCAAAAGATTTGTATTCAAAATATCAAAAGAACTATTTACAAAACTATGCACAAATGTGGGGGGGGGCCACAAACAAGGTGGGGGTGGGTAAGGGGCAGGGGGTGAACAAATGGGACAGGAAAGGAGGAGTGTGAGGGTGGGTCCAGGGGGGTAGGAGAAATCAGGGGCAGAAGGATGATCAATGGGAGCGCCGCTCCCCGCTCCGGCTGCTCTGCCTCCTGTGTCTTCTCTGGACCCCAAGCCGGTCAATCCTTTGCAGGATCTCAAATGATGCCCATGCCACATTGAGTATCTCCTGCAGTGCCTCCCATATCTCCTGCAGCTGATGGACACCTAGGACAAGGGACCAGAGTCAATAGGTGTGAATGCACAGCCTCATACAGCCCACCCACTGTGCATGGCATACGGCCATGGGACATGCCTCTGTGATGGTGTGTGACCACCCACAGTGATCATGTCCACAAGACCTGCCCACCCAGGCGCATACAGCCATGTGGACCACTGCACACACCCACCGGCCAAGTCGTGCACAGCACCACCGTGGCTGTTTAGTGACATGGCTATGTGGTGCAAAGGCAGTGGCACAGCCATGTACCCGGTGCATGCATGGACCACCATCGATGCACTCCCAGACATGCAGTGCCACTGGACAGTGCTGACTGTAACAAGTTGCGTGCATGGCAGTGGTGTCAATGGATGGTGGCCATGCCCCACTGCCCACCCTGTTACATAGCATGCAATAGTAATCATGGAGGTATGGCACTCACCATCATCAGGCCGGTCCCTCTGGTGCTGTGGACTGTCGCCCCTCCTACTGGCCCTGTTGTCCTGCTGGCACCGCATCTCCCTGGCCAGACACCTCTCTTCTGGCCCTGTGGTGCAAACATGGAGAGAGGAACATCAGTACAATCCTGTAGCAAAGTACCCCTGCCCCCATGTGTGTGCACTCCCACAGCGAGACCCACCCACCCCACATAACACCACCACAGCCAACACCAGATGGTCCCTCCCCATGTTCGGACACATACAACCGTGGTACCCATATGGAAGATAAAAGTGTGTGGACGTAACACCTACCTGGCCGTGGCACCGTGCCCCTCCTGGCATGTGCCCGCAGGCAGGCAAGCAGGTCTGGTTCCCTACTCCTCAGGTCACCATACCTGTGGCGGCACTGTTCTGCCATCCGCCCCCTTCCCGTGGCCTCCTCAAGGGCGTTGGCCACCAACTCCCACACCTGGCTCCTGGACCTGTCCAGGGGTGCCTCCCCAAACAGTGGGCCATAAAGTGGCTCAACAATGGCCACCAGGTTGACAAGTTCAATTTGGGTCCACTGGGCAGCCCTCCTCCGCGCCATCTCACTTGCTCAGTCGGCTCAAAATGGCACTCTGCAGCGCAGCTCCACCACGTGCAGATGCTGCGTGGTACAGCACTGCCATTCCCTAGTGTGCTGTCACCGAACAGCACGATAGTGGTGCACCCATGCCTGACGCATGGCACCTAGGGGGCAAAGGTCAGGCACAGGGTCAAGGGTCTGTGGCACACGGACAGGCACAGCGCCATTGGAACCCAATGCGTGTAGCATGATTGGATGCCTGTGTGCTACCTCTAGTAGCGGCCTACCACGCTGTTGCCCCAGTGTGCCTATGATGCCCCAGTGCCACAGCGCCATATAGGTGAACATCGCTATAGCGCCACTGGCACAATGGTGGCTGTGCCCTGCATTGCCTCCCGTGCACAGCACGTCAGCAGTGCAGCAGACGCCTGCGTCAGCAACCCGGGCATGCGCAGTGAAGTGTGTACTGCGCATGTCACAGAACTGTGCCCTTGGCTCAGCACATTCAACACAATTGCGCAAAATACAACAGCGCGATATTCAGTCGTCATACGCAAATCAGCTAATCAGCCATTCAATGGTGCAGCACTGCAATTTGCATCCACTTAAAGTTGTGCCTCGCCTCATTTGCATGGGTTGCGCTATAAAAGTGCAACATTGGGCTGCACTGGCCATAGTCGGTTACTGCAGTCTATTGGTGAGTTGCATGCTGTTTGGGAGTGTGGACTGTGGATTTTGGGACATGCATGGGACTGCACAGTCACAGGTAATAACTTTCATTCTCACAGGTTAAATAATGACCGAGCGAGTTGTGGGAGAGGAGGAACACAGTGGTGAGAGGAGGAGGAGGCCTAATTTCACCAAGGCCGAGATGGATGCCCTCTTTGAGGGCTACCTGGATCAGGAGCCACTTCTCAGGGGATGGCAGGGAACACCACAGGCCCATGCTGCTGCATGGGAGGAGGTGGCACGTGCAGTGAACCTGCAGCGCAGCCAGCGCTCCATGCAGGAGTGCAAGAAGAAGATGGGCACAGACAGGAGGAGGATAAGGAGAAGGTGGCTGCCATCAGGGCAGCAAGGCTGCGACAGGTGGGGGACAGCCAGAGGTGCTACACCTGACCCCACAGGAGGAGAGGGTTGCTGGAAGCATGCAGCGTGTGCCTTGAGGGTGTTCCGGTGGTGGCTTCCAGACGGGTGGTAGCCCGTCACTGCATGGTAGGTCATGGTCTGTCTATTGGGGGGGCAGGGTAGGTCACATGCAGTAATGCGACTTTGTTTTCCCTTACAGATCCTGAGCATCTGCATAGGTGAGCTGTGGTGAGCCTGTCCACTGAGGACAGTCAGATGGAGATGGAGGAGGGCCCATCCATCTCCACAGGTATATGTGGCTCAGTGTGACAGTGGGCCCACCTGGCTGTCCAGACTGATGTTGTTGGAACAGGTGCGGAGGAGGCCCTGCCCATGTCCCAGCGTGCCAGCATTCATGGATGCCAGCATGCTGTGACTTGGGCTGGTGCCGGGTCCATCAGCGATGATGATGTCGCTAACAGCATGGGCAGTGGCACATGTGTGCCACAGGATGGCCACACAGCAGGTAACATCACAGCCATGGCTGTGGATGGTGCCGCCGTGGAGGTCTGCGTGTCATCACAGTCCTAGACTGTGCCTTTCAGCACCAGTGGGGCAGCACTGGTGTGTGTACAGGACAGTGGGACTGTAGCGGCCACTGCGGTGGCACCAGTGAGCCCTGGTGAGTGGCAGCCGGAGGGGCAGCATCAGCAGTCGGCCAATGGGCTTGGGGGTACAGGGTCAGGGGGCAGCGTCAATGCACCACCTGTGGACATGTCCAGATCTGGTCCTGGTGTGCAGCACCCACCCTCATGGGGTGTTGGGCATCAGGGCCGTGCACACCCTGAGGGACAGGATGCCGAGGAGGCAGATGACCTCTTGAATGAGCACACCTGCATACTGCAAGCATCTGTCAACCAGCAGATGCAGCTTGCAACGTCAGTGGATGCACTGCGTGCAGCTCTGGAGTGGGCAGAGGAGTGTCGCAGCAGAGACACCACTCTGATCCTGGCAGGGATGGACCGGTTGCAGGAGGATGTGACCGCTGCCATTGACAGACAGACACAGGCATTCACTGCTATCATGGCCACAATGGGCACACAGTCATGTGTCCATGCGTCACAGACACCACGCAGTGCACTGTCCACCCTCCGTTTCCGGCATCATGCGACACCCTCCTTGTTGACACCGGGTTCAGCTGTGGGCATCCTGAGCATGCCTGGCACAGGCATGCTTGGTGTGCTGCAGACCCCTGCGTGAGCACGGTCGCGTTCATGCAGTGCAACCCCTTGGGGACTATCGGTGCCACCCCATGAGGCCAGTGGTCAGCCTGTCAGTGCTGGTGGGTCTCGGTGGGGCCGCCCACACATTCATGGTGGTTGGGGCACTGTGGCACGTGACTGACCTGTCTCCCAATGCGGCTACTGTCTGGTGCTGCCCTGTGTGCATTGTGTCATTCAGCAGGCATTGCACGGGTGGGTACCCGGCCCTGCACGCCAACACACAGTCCATCTGCACACCCTCCCAGCTGCTGTCCACAGTTGCATGTGCATGATGATGCCTGCATTGCGCTGTACACCAATGTGCAATGGTGCTCAGCATCTGACGCATGCACAAGGACAGGCAGTGGGCGTGGTGATCTGTGGACATGTGTGTGGCTAGGGGTGGCATTCTGGGTCAGTGTGCCTCCTACCCTTTGTGCATGTCTGGTGCATTGTGTGTGTGTGTGTGTGTGTGTCCGTCTATGTGGCATGTTAGACCTCACCCATCCCTGGTTGTGTGTGTGGTTCCATGCCTGGCCACTTTCCTTGACAGAATGCACCCCTGGTGTGTGTCCATGTGAGTTTGTGGGTTGTGCCTTAGCCACTGCTGGTTGCACATGGCCCCATGACTTACCTGGGTTGGCTGAAGTGCTCCTCTGTGATGGTGTCCCGGTGCAGCTGTGCCAGCTGGAGCAGTCGAGGGTCCCATCGGCCAAGGGGGGGCTACCTATCACCATTGTCACTGGCGTCCTCATCGTCCCCATCGCTGTCCCCCTCTTCAACCTGTACGGCTATCCCACATTCATTGGCCATGTTGTGCAGAATGCAACAGGCCAGGAATAGACCACAGACCTTTGAGGGGCTGTACTGTAGGGCACTGCCGGAGGTGTCCAGGCAACAGAAATGTGCCTTCAGCATCCCGAACACATGCTCAATGACATTACATGTGGTGGCGTGTGCCTCATTGTAGTGTTGCTGCGATGGGGTTGCAGGCCGCTGGTAGGGTGTGAGCAGTCAGGGACAGAGTGGGTATCCACTGTCACCTGTGGAGGTTAGTTTGGTGATCAGCATCACCCTGCCCCGGGCCATGTAGGCCACTACCCATGTCACCTCTGACCATGCCCCCCCAGGCCCTATGATTGTCCATGTGGTTTGCATACTCATCCACTAGGTGGCCAGTGGGGATATCCCCACTCTCGAATCTGTGGCACAGTGCCGACTGGTGCCAGATGAAGGCATCATGTGTTCCCCCAGTGTGCGTGGCACAGACATTGATTATGCGCCCCCTGGCATTGCACACCACCTGGCAGTTGATGCTGGCATAGCCCTTGCGATTTATATATGCAGCCGCCTCGGGGCCAGGTGGTGTGTGGATGGCCACATGGGTGCAGTCTATTGCCCCTAGCACACCAGGCATACGTGCTACCCTGTGGAACTCCTGTATGTTTGCTGTGCGCTCCGCCAGTGTGCTGGGGAAATGGATGTACTCTGCAGCATGTGGCAGCAGTGCACTGAAGAACTGGGTGAAGTGGCGTGATGTCACCGACTGGGTTATGCCTGTGGTGTCCCCAATTGGTCTCTGGAAGGTATCCATGGCAAGCAAGCACATGCAAGCTGTCACTTTCATCTCCACTGACAGGGCATGGCTCCGTCGTGTGGGTGCCTGCATCACATCACTGCACAGCTCACAGAGCCACCTCAGAATTGCCCGATTCAGGCGGTACTGGCCCACAATCTCAGTATCAATGTACAGCTCGAAGCTGGTGCAGGCTCGGTACTGCCTGTTGGGGGCATACCACCGACGGGCCCTTCCACGGCCACGCCCCCCTGCTGCCTGCCTTCTCACCCCCCTCATTACTGCCTCCATCTGGATGGTGGCACTGGCCATGTCCCTGGCTTGTGTTCACCCCCCCGGCAGCTGTTTCTGTATTCCCCCCGCTGTCCTGGCTGCTACTTCCCCTGCACCAGGAACACCTGCCTGTGCTGGTCTCACTGCTGTATGGTGTACTTCCCCCTTCTGCACTGTGGCTCCCCACACTTCCCCTGTGCCTGTTGCTTCCAGGTGCCCTTTCTTGGCCTGCCCTGTGTGTCCCTGCTGCCCAGTGTTTCCTGCTGGACTTTGCCCTCATGTGGCTTCTCTGTAGTGCTCTTGTGCCTCTCCCTTGCTCCCTTTTATTTTGGCTCATTTCTGCTATGGCGCAACTTCTACTGGCTCCCCTATTGCGCATGGCGTATGTTGTTGAATATCGCACTGTGCCATTTATGCATGGTTCCTTCCCCTTCAGTTGCACATGCATTTATTATCATTGCGCTGTTGCTCAGCATGATTTAGGAGGTGCAACTGCCTCCTGCTGAATATCGCAGAATGGCGCATTTTCGGACTTGAGCAGGTGCAACCCTATTGCGCATGGCTCAACTCTTTTGAATACCTGGGCCTTTGTGTGTAGCCACTATTGTGTGTGAGCAATACATGCAAGACTTCCATAGATGTTTGTAGGGCACAAATGAACAGTTAAGCCACCATCTACAGGTGTTATAGGACACAAAGGTTTAATTTTTTCCTACCACCTGGAGGAGCTAATGGGCAGAGTCTAGAGATTTGATGCCTTTTTTGTAGATTCTCTTTTTATCATTTCATAAAAGGCTATGGGACAGATATTCAAAACTTTGCCCCAGGGCTAAATTAGCACTGCCCAGTGGGCAAACTTAGCCCGGAGCACAAAGCAAGCTATATTGAAAAGGAAATAGCCCAGTGCTAATCCTGCTGAATATAGCAGTCTAAGGAAGCCGGGCAAACTGGTCCAGGAGTGCAGGGCAAAAATAGCCCAGGAATAAGATAGCACTGAATATAGCAACAGAGAAGTGCAAACTGCAACTGTAGCTCATTAGACTCTGAAGCAAGCCAGTGTTGCAGGTGGAGAAGATTGTGTGTGATTGCACAGAGATGCAAACAACAATGTAAGCCACACACTGCAGAACTGTGCTATGCTGCAGTGAGGTTTGCCTGAGGCTAACTTGATTACACAGTGCTAACACATTAGCCAAGTGCAAACTGGTTAGCCTGGGGCAAACGGGAGCTATATTCAAAGCTCCCATGCAAATGAACCCACTTAAGTAATCCGTGGACAAACAGGTACATTTGCATCTCATTATCTGCATGCTTAGCATACATTACCATGCAGTTTGCCCGGTGCTACTGCAGGGAGCACAAAGCTCCCCCTTTTGGTCAGAATGGAAGTACAGGCTGGATGCTGCAGGCCAAGGCATGCCCACAGCATCCCCTGTTGGTTGGAATAGAAGTACAGGCAGGAAGCAGCAGGAACTGTGTGCTGCCAGGCAGTCGGTTCTGGACCCATTCACAATACAATTAAACCTAATGTCCCTGATAGTCTAGCGGTCCCCCCAACCCCTTGCATGAATCCCATCCCATTTCAAATAAAAATAAACATAATTTCCTTGGTAGTCTAGTGGTCCCCCCATCCCCCTGCACGAATCCCACCCTGTTTCAAATAAAAATAAATGTAATTTCCTGGTAGTCTAGTGGTCCCCCCCCCCCTGCATATCCTGACTCGATTTTCATAAATATAATTTTGTTTCCCTGGTAGTCCAGTGGTCCCTCCACTTCGGCAGTGAAACCCCGCTCAGTCTGATCACATCCTGAACAGAGCCAGTGACCAGCTCAGCCATCTTCTCTCACCACCACAGCGGCCGCCAACTGAGGTAGGCAATATGCTCCTTCCTACCTCATTTGGTGGTGTGCGTGGTGGTGAGAGGAAGGCTGAGCCAATCGCCGCTCTGTTCTGGGGCAGTGTACTGACAGGTTTCACTGCCGGGTGAGGGACCACTATACTAGGAATAAATATATTTATGCAAATTGGGGTCAGAAATATGCAGGAGGTGGGAGACCACTGGGCTTCAGGGGCTTTCCCCATGTATTTTATTTGAAATGGGCAGATTCAGTGAGGTTAGAGACCACTAACTTCAGAGATTTCAAATTATATTTATGCGAATCGAGGATCGGGATCGTGCTGGGTGAGGACCACTGAATACCAGAAATGATTTCATAGGGTGTTACTGGTGATTGGGAATCGTGCTTGGGGGTGCACTGCAGCTGCATTGCCGCCAGCCTTTTCTCAGCTGTATTCAGTGCCACTCACAGGTTGCACTAATGCCTGTAGCGCGGCTCTATACTTTTAAATATGCCGGTGCGCCGGCATTCAGGGCCCATCCCCTCAGTCCCTCCCCTGCATACATTATACTTTAGCATTGGTGCTAACACCTAGCGCCGGCGCTAATTGTCCTTTTGAATATTGCAGTTGGGTGCAAATTCAGTGCTAGTCCAGCGCAACGGATTTGCGCCCGACGCTAACCTTTGAATATCTGGCCCTCAGTCTGCAGATCGATGGGTGAGAGCTACCAGCTACTCCCCCCCCGAGCTATTTAAGCCAGCTTGCTCCAGCCTCATTTGGAAGTACTTTTTCTTTGCTGTAGTCAGAGGCTCTGCCCTCCCCACCTTCTTTCCATGTTTGTCTGCCGCTTTCCCTATGTGCTTTTGGGCTTTCTGTTCAGTTTGTGCTTTCAGTGGCTTTCTAGATCAGTATTATGTTTTCTACATTTCCTGTCTGCAGCTTGTGCTGCCATCTTTCTCTCAGTTGGCTACTCCTACTGCACTCCTGTCCTCATATAACTCCTATGTTTCTTTCTGTTCTGGTTCTTGGTGTGCTTACTAGTTGTCCCAGTATGCCCTGCCTATGTCATTCTCCTGTTTTGGCTTGTGCTAGTTCAGGATATTTTATTTTGCTGTTCATACCAGGCCACTTGAAAACCTCTCAGTTCAACTCTATTCTTCAGTTACTTTCACCTGGCTGTCTAGCAAGACAGCCACTCACATTTCTGTTCTGTTATTTAATTAGTTTACTCGGTCAGTCTGTTCAGCATTTACCACCCTAGTCTTAGTGTGTTTACAGCTTCCAGCCTTTCCTGCTGATGCTGGGTTTTTCCTCTCATTTTGACCTTCATGTACATTCAAATCTCAGTTCCTTTCAGTCATTTTTTTCCAACAATATTAGTCATTCCATTCAGCAGTCATTTTTCTGTTAGAATCTTGCCCTCAGGGTTCTCCCTGTAGGTAGACAGCTGTTGCTCTCCTTGAGGTCTGCATCTTCAGGGTGAGTCCCTCATCATGAGTGTGAGTCCTTCTCTACAGGCCACTTGTCTCCTGTGGCACCTCCTGGCAGTCCCACCATGGCACCTCAAGGTTTAGTATTTAAGACTTCCGCTGCCAGAGGGTGGGGCCCTAAGCCTACAGGGATTCATTTAGCTGTGCAGACCATGTCAGCACCTCTGAATGCTATTCTTCCTGTGCCTGCCTAAGGTTCACCTCGTCTCATTCTGTGTCCCCTTCCTTTAGCTTCCTTTCAAGGATAGGCTTCCTCGCGGTCTTGAGGCTGGATGTTAGTCGCTACTCTCCTCATTCCATGCTTTGATGGGTGGGCTTTCTTCACAGGGAACTTCCTTTAGCTGCAGAGATTGACTCATGGCACCCCACAGCTTATCCTATTAGAGGGCTAAAGAGAGAATTACCCCTACATAAATTTCCCCTGAATTTTGAACTCCAAATTAGCATTCTGAGCTGTCACAATAATAAGTTCCCATGCCAGGAGATATGGCAGCCAAGGCCATGGACCCCCAGAGATTTCCTCCACAGGGGATTTTTTCTTTCCTGAGTGCAGAAGGCCATAATGTTGCATATTTACTTAAGTATAGCATTTACCCTAATAGTAGGTTTCCGCTGTGAGCTGTGGTTTTATTTATTTATTTGTAAAATCAGTTTACAACCTTTGAGCCAGAGGCTCATTTCCAAAGGTACTTCGTCACATAAAGACATACATTGTGTTTTTGGTTACATAGCGTAGGTTTGCAAAACAATAGGCATTCAACAGAGGTGCCACGTCACACTGTGGTCAGACAAATACATTTGGGTTACAGGGTACATGTAAGTTGAGAACAGGTGTTACACAAGTTGGTATCAATAGTGAGCAATCTAGTAGGTAAACACTGAAACAGCTGGTACTGGCCAGGTTAAACATAGGCACGGTGTACAGGGAAGTGGTGGTGGGGATGGCTAGGTGGAGAGCCACCCGGAGGGCGTTGTCAAGAGAAGTAGAGGTGGAGGCTACTTTCAGAGACAGGAGCAGTTACGAGTGTTGATGATGTGGTTTTGAAGGGTGGTTTTGAACTTAGAGATGGTGGTGGCATTGGAGATGGGGGCAGGGAGAGAGTTAAACCAGGTTGGGGCTCTATAGCAGAAGGACCTCTGGCCACGGCTGGTTCTTGATCTGGGGACCATTAGAGTGGTCTTGTTGGAAGACCGTGTTGCAATAGTGGGAGGCTCTGGTGGATGGATGCCGTTTCCAGGGGAGAGCCCGAGTAGGGTATTTTTTGTGAGGAGACAGGTTTGGTATTGGAGCCGTTCATCCAGGGTAAGCAAATTAGCCTCAACATACAGCTGACAGGTGTGAGTGAGCCTGTGGGCACCAGTAATCAATCTGAAGGCTTTGTTCAGGGTTAAGTGAATTTTTTTGAGTGCAGTGGTGTCGGCAGCACCATAGACTGGTAAGCCATAGTCTACAAGGGACAGAACGGATGATGTAACAGCGAGCCGGAGAGCATTTGGGGGAAGGCAGGTTCTATGGTGGAAGAGAATGCCCAGCTGTATGTTAGTGGTGGATGTTAGGGCATCGACGTGGTTGTGAAATGTGAGGGCTGAGTCGAAGGTAACCCCAAGGTATTTGTAGGAGCAGACTTGTTCCAGTGGCTGATTGGTACTTGGAAGGATATAGAGTGGGTGGTTGCTAGCTTTGTTTTGGGGGTGGGAAAAGAGCATAGCTTTGGTCTTTTTAAGATTGATGATGAGTCTGCGCTCCTTAAACCAGGCTTCGGCACTGTTGAAAGACTGCTGTGAGGGTGTCCTGGAGGGAGACGGGATTGCGGTGGGTGGCAAAAGGACAGCGTCATCTGCATACAGTAGAATTTTGCCTGGGCATGCACTGGGCAGGGTGTTCAGATAGGCGAAGAAGGGGCCCAGGATGGAGCCTTGAGGGACCCCAGAGTGAATGGGACGGGTATCGGAGACTGTGCTATTGATTTTTACACACTGCGATCGAGCGTCAAGATAGCTTGTGCACCATGCTAAGGGGCCAGCCGAGAGACCAGTGTGGCAGAGTGCATTCAGCAGAAGTGGATGGGAGATGGTGTCGAAGGCCTTTGAGAGGTCAATGAACACTGCACCAGCTAGGGAGCTGGTATCCAAGGAGGAGTGTAGGAAGTTGGAGAATTCAATTAGCGCAGTGCTGGTACTGTGACCAGCATGGAAGCCATGTTGCTCTGGGCATAGAATGTTATGCTTAGCCAGATAATCAGTGATTTGAATGGCCACCACTTTCTCCAGGGCTTTAGAGACGGGGGGAGGATGGAGATTGGCCGGTAGTTGTTGGCGATGACCTGTCGCCCCTTTGTGAATTAGTGTGATAATGGCTGTTTTCACGCTGTAGGAAATTGTCCCAGGCAGAGTGACTGGTTAATTAGGCTGGTGAGTGGGGCAAGGACTTCATCTAGCACCAGCCTGAGGATACTGGGGTCCAGTGAGTCACTGCCGGACTGTTGCCATTCAAAGCTTTGACTAGGATGGGTCTGGCTTCCGGGTGGAAATCTTGCGCAGGTGGAAGCTGGGGCGGCTGGAGGACAGGGGGTTGGTTGGGGGAGGTCAAAGAAATTACTAGGAGGACTGAGCTAAGGTCAGTGGAAGCGGTGTTGAACCAGTTAGCTATGGTGGCAGGCTCGGTGGTGGTAGTGCCATTTCTAGTGAGCTGGGATGGGGCAGGGGCGAGCTTTTCCGTTAAGTTGCTTAATATTATCCCAGAAAGTCAGGGCCGAGCCCAGGAGGAGGTAAGGGAGGCCTGGAATGGTTGGCCTTGGCTTTCCTGATGGCCCATGAGCACTTATTCGGGCTGCATTGTAAGCCTGCCTATCAGACAGATGACCCGTTTCAGTGGCAAGGTGCCAGAGGTTATCCCGATTCCTTAATGGTGTAGAAGGGCGGGCTAACCCAAGGTGCATTCTGTTTTGGACCGGATTTTGGTGAGGCGCTAAAGAGATCACAGGCCATGTTGAAGGTGTGAGTGAAGAAGGCGAGGGCAGTGTCAATGTCAGTAGCATGATGAATGGGGGACCGGTTTATCTGGGTGAGGAATACTTAAAGTTTTTTCAGCCCACCAGGGCGGAGGCACCTGCGGAGGGTGGTATGGGCTTTGGGTTTGGGATTGGAGACTGCCCAATGAAATAGGATAGGAGAGTGGTCACTTAGAGAGTCTGGGAGGACCTGGATGTTTTGGATTTTATGGGGTCGGTTAGTTGGTGGCTCCCTTATCCTTCAATCCCGCTATTCCCTCTCTCCTTGTGAGAGTGATGCCTCTGTCTGCTATCAGTTACCATTGTCAGTCATTGCTCAAATCAGTCTCTGTATGTCATCAGTGGTCACCAGTTGCTGTCAGTCAGTACTCCACTCAGTATTTGTGCTCACCACCTGCTGCACAGTACTTTTGTGTTCCTTCTTAAGATACCTTTAACTGAAAGGAATTATGTTCCTGTGGTACCTCTAGGAGTGGAACCTTCCTCAAGAGGGTTCCCTTGCCTTAGGGTCATAGTCCTCCTTGGGACAGAGAGTGTGAACAGTTGAAGTATCCATGTATAGCAGTCAAACAACACATTCATTCAACTACCTTCAGACGATGAAGAAAGTTGCACAAGTATAACTCCTCACTAAGTTGTGTATGCCCATTGAACACAAAGGCTATGTCTGCAGTTCAATGAGTGGGAGCTACTAGCCACCCCTCTTCCTAAGCTATTTAAGACAGCTTCCTCTAGCCTCATTCAGAAACACTGTTTCTTAGCCCTGCTATCCCCCCATCCCTCCTCCTTCAGCGGCATGCTTCTCTCCTCAGGGCTCCTTCTAAGGTACCTTTAGCCTAAAGGAATTATGTTCCCATGGCACCTCCAGGGGTGGAACCCTCCTCAAGAGGGTTCCTTTGCCTTCACAGTACCCTGACAGGGTGGTAGTCCCCATGGAACAGAGAGAGAAAATGGTCAAAGTATCCACATACTGTATAGCAGTCAAACAACACAGAGAAGAAATAAATTCTATGGTTCTCCAAGGAAGTAGCAGAGAAGGTAAAGGTAATGGAGCAGGCATTCAAAAGGTTCAAGATGACACAGAAAGAAGAGGATACGGAGAGTTACCAGGAGAAACAAAGGGAGGCAATGAAGGCAGTAAAGACAGCTAAAGCACAAATGGAGGAGAATATTGACAAAGCAGCAAAAAAGGAGGATAAAACACTTTTAGGTACATAAGTGAAAAGGAGAAAAACAAGGCAGGGATAGTAAGAATAAAAGAGGAAGTGGGGAAGTGTGGAGGAAGACCAGAAGAAAGTGAATATAATAAGTACTTTTGTTCAGTATTCACAAAGGAAGGGGTAGGTGATGGGTCACAAATGGTAGAGAAGGGCATTAGAGGAAGGGAGGTGGACACTAGCCACAGAGTCCTCAGGGAACTAGCAAAACTCTGCTCTGTTTCTCTTTTCAGCATTTCAAGGTTCCCCATCATGGGTGCAGGTCATGAGGGTGCGACACCCTCCCCCCGAGCTAAGGACCCCTGCAGCAGTCTTGCAAGGTAAATGGGCACTTCTGAAACAGCCTTCCCACTACTGAAACACAGACCGAAGTTGTCTTCGAACTCGGGAGTAGTAGGAGCCCCGCTGACACTATGTGTCACCTGCCCCACCTCCCCCACCACCACCCTTGGTCGACTGGGTGTCTTACAGTGTGAATCAGGTGACCTGAAAATACCAATCAGGCTATTTCACCATTTGCAAGCTATCAGCTCCTGCCAATAGTGGCTGCTATTTTCTCCCAATATTACTCTCTCACACAGCCTAGTGTGAAAAGTGTAGAATTACCTAACAAATCTCCACTTAATCCCTACTAACATTACATCATCGCTATATCTCGTCCCTCAGCTACAATATGCAGTGCACTAACTTATCATCCCACATATTGCTCAGCTACAAGCTATTTCCTCCTCTCTCTCTTCCCCTCTCGCAGAATGTTGACACTTCTTGCTCTCCTCTACATAACTCCCCCCTAATGTACCACCCCCCTGCCTTTTCCCTGATAAATACCACACAACCCCTTCTGCCCCCAATCACCCCCCTTATTACCTCCCCCTGTGATTCCTCCTCCTTCGGAAACCATGTTCTACCCATCCTACCTCCTACTAGCTCCTAGCCATCTGCTCCCAGCAGCAGCAGTCCCCCCCTTTCTTTATAGCCAAGAAATACTACATTTCGCCTGCTCACACTTTGTTAATAAGCTACCTCAACATGTAGGCTGGACACTACATAATCATAAGCTGACCCTCAAAAGAGCCCTATCCAGGATCTCCATTATCCTCCTGCTAATCATGGGAAATATCCACCCAAACCCTGGCCCCACTACCCCCACCCCTTGCCTGTCTAGGCAAATCAAAGGTCTGCGACTGGCCGCCATTAACATATGTAGCCTTCAAAAAAAAATCTTGCCTCACTTCAAGCATGGGTTTGCCTCCACAAATCTGATGTACTAGTTGTATCCAAGACTTGGCTATCCCCAAGCACCCCTGACTTGGCTGTTTGCCTTCCGGGCTATTCTTTCTTCAGATCGGACAGACTAGATAGGCGTGGTGGTGGGTGTGCGCTATACCTTCGGGATCACCTTCAAAGTATTGAAATTGCCACATTGAACCCCGAGGCAGGTGCCCAGTCCCTCACCCTTAAGATAGCAGTTGGCAAATCAGGTAAATCTCTCTACCTAATGTCTGTCTACATACCCCCTCGTAATCAAAAGGAGGCTTTCTCCTCCATCCTTAACAACATCGCCCATCTACCAAAAAACTCAGAAATCATTGCCCTAGGAGATTTCAACACAAACTGGCTTGCCCCTCACACATCCTCCCTCAGAGGGATGCAGCCACAGCCCTAAATCTCTCACAAGTGGTCCTAAGCCCTACCAGATTAGACCAACGCAGGGGAACTAGTTCCCTGATAGATCTCATACTCACAAACCACTCTGAGAATTTGCAGGATGTCCAGGTCCTCCCAGACTCACTCAGCGATCACTCCCCTGTAACCTGCCACTGGTCAAATAGCTGAAAGCCCCCTCCCTGAGGATCACTATGTATCGCCAGCTAAAAAAGGGTCCCTGGCACATTCCGAAACCACCTTCTTAACCTTCACTGGTCCCCACTAGATCACCAGTCGTCAGTGGATGCTGCCCTGTCCTTCTTCATTAGCTCCTTTCAAGCCACCTGTGATATCTTCACCCCTTTTGTTAAGTGAATAGAAGAAGCCAAATCCTCCCCATGGGTAAATCGGTCCTTGCTAGATCTAATGAAGTCCCGTGACCGACAATTGTACCGTGCTGCCCATAATTCATGCACATGGGCTATCTGCAAGGCAAAGGCAGCTTTCTATCAGACCAGACTTACTGCCACCTGGGGAGATGGTAAAAAGCTCTGGGCAAATATGAAGGAACTTAGTGGCAAATCTCCCTCCTCCCCATCCATGATTGTCATTGTCGGTGTTTCCACCCAGGACCCTATTAGAATAGTTAATGCCTTAAACACGTCTTTCTCTGATCTCAGCTCTATCCTCCCTCTTGACTTCTTTACTGCTTATACTGGGCAGTTTCTGCCAACCCCCCAGCGCTCCACCCTTTCACTTTAAAATGATCTCCCCTAGTGTTGCTCGCCCATATCTCGCCAAGTTCCTTAGAAAGACAAGGCATAGTGGTGACTCTCTTGATGCCAAACCACTCTCTTTAACCCTTGACACAGTCCTAACACCCCTAACAAAAATACTAAACATGTCCCTATGCCTTGGGTAGTTCCCTACCCTATGGAAAAGGGCGATCATCATTCCAGTGCACAAAAAGGGTGACCGTACTGCTAGTAGTAATTATAGGCCCATCTCTATACTCACTCCCCTCTCAAAAGTGCTGGAAAAAATAGTTGCAGACCAACTGACTGACTATCTAGACTTGCACCATCTACTGTGCCAGTAGCAGCATGGTTTCAGGAAAGGGCACAACACAACTACTGCCCTGCTTGAGTTTACCTCATTTATCCATGAAGCCCTTGACCAGGGAGCACTGGCTGGATCTATCTATATTGACCTCTCCAAAGCTATAGATACTGTCAATCACAGTATGCTGTTAAACTTCCTCCTCTCCTTTGGTGTTTCCCAAGAGACTGCTGACTGGTTTTCTCACTATCTCCATGGCCGTACTCAGCAAGTAAAAATAAATAGCACTCTTTCTATTAGCCTTCCAGTCTGATCTGGCATTCCACAAGGGTCCATCCTTGGCCCGCTCCTTTTCTCCCTATACTTAAACTCCCTCCCTCTGGCCTCCACTGAACGCCTGCTCCTGTATGTGGATGACACGGTGATCTTTAGCTGACACCCTGACCCTACCCAGCTCCAGCAAAACCTGCAGGGCTCCTTCACAGAAATAGAAACATGGTTCACCACCCACAAACTTGTCCTCAACTACAATAAAACAAAGGTCATGATTTTCACCCACCTTCAACATAAGTACAACATAACCAAACTATCTATACTAAACTCCCAGGGTACCATGCTGAAAGCAGTTACCAATTTTAAATACCTAGGGGTCACCCTTGACTCGGCCCTTACTTTCCGTGAGCATATATCACCAACCTGCTCTGCTATAAATATTAGAGTTGGTCTCCTTTATAAATATAGGCCCTATCTCACTCCTGATGCCCTCTGCTTAGCCATCTCTAGCTCCATCCTTTCCCTGGTTGACTATGACATTGTCATCTATGGTGCTGCCTCAGACACTGCTCTGTCCAGCGTTAAGTGCTCCCTTAACAAAGCATGCCAGCTAGCAACAGGCTGTGATCCCCTTACACATACCTGTGAACTCTACAAATGATCATCTTGGCTAAACTTTCAGGGACGCCTACTTTATCAGACCTGCCCATTCACCAAAAAAATGCAACTAGGGTTAGCCCCCCCCCCCGGTTGCCTCTCTCTCCTATAAACTTGCTTCCATTGTGGGCCACAAGGCACTCAAACACTTCTACCTTTTGCACCCCTTTTGCAAGGACCACTGCCTGCCAAAGGTCCTTTTGCTACAGGGCACCACTATGGATAAACTCCCTCCTGGACACTGCCCTCTCTATTCCCAGGCTGGGGCCTTTTAAACCTGTGCTGCATTTCCATATTATATCAAACTGCCACTGTGATTGCACATAAACTTCTGTACAAGGGCTAAGCATTCGCTGCAAATTTTAACTCTGACTCTAGTTAGATGACTCCTAATTTATGCATCGTGATGTAGTTTTCAGTCTATATATTACGTATTATACTCATTTCTGCCACTGTTCATTTGTCTCTGCACCTTATGTTTTACTCTGTATTTTGTCCTCAATTCAGTGTATGACATGGAGCCTTTGTAAATGAGTCCCTGACTCAAAGGGTTGTAATTCCTAAACTTTAATAAATAAAAAAAAAAACTAAAAGTAGACAAGGCAATGGGACCAGATGGGGTCCACACCAGGATACTAAAGGAACTGTCTGCACTGCTGACAGCACTGTTCAATCTCTCACTAGAACTGGGGGAAGTTCTGGGGGACCAGAGGAGGGTGGATGTTGTCCCACTACACAACAGTGGAAATAGGGAAGAGCCAGGAAACTACTGACCGGTAAGCCTGACTTCGGTGGTGGGCAAGCTTATGGAAACACTACTTCAAGGAAGGATTGGGGAATACCTGGAAATAAGTGGTTTGCAGGATCTGAGGCAGCATGGGTTCACAGGGGGAGATCTTGCCAAACAAATCTGATAGAGTTTTATGACTGGGCTACCAGAGGGGTGTATCGGGGAGGAGCGGTGGATGTGGCCTACCTCGATTTTAGTAAGGCCTTTGATACAGTTCCACACAGAAAACTGGTAAACAAGCTAGGCAGCCTGGGAGTGGGTCAAAAAATAGTAAAATGGGTATGTAATTGGCTAAGTAACAGAATGCAGAGAGTAATGGTAAATGGAGTTCACTTGGAGGAGGGCAAGGTGACCAGCAGGGTGCCTCAGGGGTCAGTACTGGGACCGGTCCTCTTCAGTGTCTTTATTAACAACATTGCAGAGGGACTGGAAGGAAAGGTTTGCCTGTTTGCAGATAACACAAAAATCTGCAACAGAGTGGACACACTCGGTGGGGAGGGTGAAAAAAATGTGGGAAGATATGAAAAAGCTGGAAGACTGGTCAAGGGTTTGGCAATTGGGCTTCAATGCCAGCAAATGTAAAATTATGCACATAAGACACAGAAACCCAAGGGCCACATTTCAGTTAGGGGGAGAGATGTTGTGTAGCACACAACAAGGAAAGAATCTGGGGGTCATCATATCTGATGATCTAAAAGTAGTAAAGCAGTGTGATAAATCAGTGGGAAAGGCTAGTAGGATGCTGGGGTGCATAGGGAGGGGTATCACCAGCAGAAAAAGGGAGGTAGTGATATCCCTGTATAGATCAATGGCGAGGCCTCACCTTGAATACTGTGCCCAGTTCTGGAGGCCACATCTCAGGGAGGATACAGATCAGTTGGAGGTGGTACAGAGAAGTGCAACCAAAATGGTGCATGACCTGCACCGAAAGCCTTATAAGGAAAGACCGATGGCGTTAAATATGTACTCACTGGTGGATAGGCAAGAAAGGGGAGACATGATAGAGACATTCAAATACCTCAAGGGTATCAATAAGGTACAGGAGGGTGGAATATTAAACAGAACAAGATGCTCAAGAAAGAGGGGGCATCATATGAACTTAGACGAGTGGAGACTTGGAGGGGATGTGAGGAAGTATTTCTTCATGGAAAAGGTGGCAGACGCCTGGAACCACCTCCCAGCAAAGGTGGTGAGTACCAAAATGGTAACAGGTTTCAAGCATGCATGGGACAGGCGCAGAGCGACTCTAGTAAAAGAGCTGGGGGAGAGCTGGAGATTAAGTAGGGTCTACGGTAGAACAATAGGTAGGGACTTCAGGGCAGACTAGGTGGCCAAGGAGGTCCTTTTCTGCCGATAGCTTCTATGTTTCTCTGTTTCATTCAGCTACCTTCAGAACTGTCAACAATGTTGCACAAGCATAACTCCTCATTAAGTTGCATATGTCTATTGAGCTATAATTAAGTTTGCAAAATGATTTACATGGTTGCTTTTCTGTATATTGTTGATGTACTAATAAAGTGCTGTTATCTGGAAATACAAATGTATAATCAAAATGCTGCTTTTATACGTCTTTTATTAAAAACATGCAAGACTGGAAGTGATTTCAGGAGTCTTTGTTAATGTGAGTTCATTATAAATAAATTGCCAAGCTCACCACTATGTCAATGCAACCGCTCGAGCAGCCTTTATGTGATGCAAAACTGAACCATTTGCATCTATTTGAATTCATGAGACCAAAGACACCTGACATGACTTCAACATTTGCTTTTGTTGGTAAATGTAATACAGTATTTCTCTTTTGTGTTGTATTAACAAATGTGCTAATACGGCATTTCTGTGTATTAAAAACAATTCTAAATATTAAACAAATACTTTTGTTCAGTTTTTACAAAGGAAGGGGAAGGCGAAGATCCACGGCTCGGCCATAAAAGCAAATGGGGGGGGGGTTGCCACCGCTCTAGTCACAATAGAGAGAGTCCTGAAGGAACCTGGGATCCTGAAAACAGATAAAGCAATAGGGCCAGATAGGATTCACCCCAGAATATTAGAAGAGCTCAGAGAGGTGCTGGCAACCCCACTGACCACCCTATTCAACAGATCACTGGAGACAGGGGGATGTCCCAGAAGACTGAAGGAGGCCAAATGTGGTCCCTCTCAACAAAAGTGGAAGCTGAGATGAGGCAGACAACTACAGACCAGTCAACCTAACCTCGGTAGTGGGGAAGCTAATGGAGGCACTGTTAAAGGAGAGGATTGTGTCATTCCTTGAAGCTAGTGGAGCACAGGATCCAAGGCAGCATGGGTTCAAAGCGGGAAGGTCATGCCAAACAAATGTAATAGATTTCTTATACTGGGTGACCAGAGGGGTGGATCAGGGTAGAGTGGTGGATGTAGCCTACTTAGACTTCAGCAAGGCCTTTGATACCGTCCCACATAGAAGGTTGGCAAACAAGTTAAGCAGCAAGGGGTGGACCCTAAGGTGGTAAACCGAGCCAAAAACTGGTTGAAGGTGCTGGCAAATGGTGCTCACTCTGAGGAGAGGGAGGTGATCAGTGGGGTGCCACAGGGATCAGTCTTGGAACCAGTCCTCTTCAATGTCTTTATGTGACATTGCAGAGGGGCTGAAGAGTAAAGTAGGCCTTTTTTGCAGATGACACCGAGATCTGCAACAGGGTTGACACTCCAGAGGGGATAGAAAAAAATGAGAAAGGACCTAAGCAGGTTGGAAGAATGGTCAGAAGTGTTGCAGCTTCAATTCAGTGCCAATAAGTGCAAAGTCATGTACTTCGGGAGCAGAAATTCAGGTGAGGTATACAAAATGTGGGGGGGAGGTACTGGCAGCCACCAGGCAGGAACGGGACCTAGAAATACTCCTATCTGATGACCAAAAGGTGACCAAACAATGCAAGAAGGTTGTGGGGAAAGCCAGTAGGATGCTGGGGTGCACTGGGAGGGGTAACACCAGCAGAAAGAAGGAGGTGGTTGTGCCACTGCACAGATCGCTGGTGAGACCTCAGCTGGAGTACTGTGTTCAGTTTTGCAGACCACATCTCCGAAAGGACAGACAGACTGGAGGCATTCCAGAGGAGGGCTACAAAGATGGTGCAGGGCTTGCATGAAAAACCATATGAGGAGAGGCTAGGGGAACTAAACATGTATTCCCTGGAAGAGAGGAGAGAGAGGAGTTGGATGGGGGGGACATGACAGAAACACTCAAGTACCTCAGGGGTATAAACAAGGTACAAGAGGGCAGCATCTTTCAAAAAAAGAAGATGTGCAAGAACAATGGGTCATGAAATGAAGTAGAGGGGAGGTTTGGGGGCAACATGAGAAAACACTTTTTCAATGAAAGAGTGATGGATGCTTGGAACGGCCTCCCAAAGGAGGTGGTGGGGACAAAAACAGTTAGGTAATTTAAGAATACATGGGATAGGCATTAGGGTACCCAAGTGACAGGAAAAAAAGGGTGAGCCACAGATCAGTTAGGATCTTTAGTTCGAAACAGGTAGGCAAAATGGGCAGACTGGGTGGGCCACACAGTTCTTATCTACCGTCAACTTCTATGTTTCTATGTTAAAACAGTGGCTTGTAAAAACTGCATTTTTTATCCTGTGTCCTTTTGAACTACAGCCCACCACCCGATATTCCATCATCCATGTGCCTGACCACCAAACACAGGTGCCCCAGCACTTTGATCATGTGGGTCTTCGTCAAGGGACCAGTGTGGAGGCATCCCTTCTCCAAATCAGCCATCACCAAGAACCTCCTCACATGGTATTGTGCACCCATAGGGTCCTCAGGTGAAGTACTTCATCCTCTCCTTGTAGATCAAAGTACTGCAGATCCCATCAGGGCCACAGTGCTTCATGTGTGACCAATGCCCAGATGGAGACTGCACTCAGATGGATGCCCTTGGCTGGAAAGCATTTTCCTTGGCACACAGCCTTATGTACATTTCTGCATGCCAGGCACATATAACAACCTGTAACCCTTGCCTATGATTGCAGCTAAGCACCCTCTTAGCTACACTGCTACATAGTAAGGTAGTCAGGTAGGCCATTGATCTTTCTGCTCAGGGTCTGGAGGTAGCTTGGCACCAATTGAGGGCATCTTACAATGCCAATGAGGTGGCTTCCAGGTTAGCAGTAACTGCAGTCTGCATCAAGTGGGTGGCATGACTTTTCCTCTCCCAACTGCACCTTTGGCCGAGCATAAGGTGCTTAACTCATGCTTCCTAGGGACTCATTTCTTCTCCCTGAGGCTCCGATGGAACTATCAGGGAACCCTCCTGCTCCTGCACCACAGAAGCCCTTCCATGGCCCTAACCAGTCTCAGGTTTCCCACGACCTGTAAGTAGCCCCTGTCTTCAGATATTCTCCCCAATGCAGCGAGCTGAGGGTATCTTTTACCCTTAGGGTAAGCCAGCTACTTCCTCAGAAAGAAGGGAAAGCTCGGTACTCAGACCCATCAGTGGGATTGGATGGTGAAAACTGATTCTTGGAAGATATGAAAGTTACTTACTTACTGTAAGTGCTGATGTTCCAGAATATCTTCACCATTGATTACCATACTCATCCACCATTCCCCGCTTTAGCAGAACCAGGGCCTCTGGGCAGCTCACCCTGGCAGTCCTGGCTGGCACCACTTAGTGCCATTGCATCTCTCCAGTTGTACTCCCTATGGAGTAGTTGTAAAAACAAAAGGGGATTATGGATCCCATTGCTGGGTTTCTACAGCAACCAAAAATGAAAACAAAAAAAAACTTTAAACTGGGGGGTTCCTTTTTCAGCCCTTCATACTAACTGTAACAATAATTTTGTAGTGTTTTTTCTTCTTTTTTTAACTCTATCTGCCAGGGGGACAGAGATGTTCTGGGGAAATGAGATTAAAATTGTTGCCAGATGCAGAAGCAGCTGCCCCTGAGAGTTAATTACAATCCCTTTGTCCAGTAATCACAAAACCCCTGGTCAGTTAATGTGGGAGCTTCAAAGAGCCCAAGGTTTTTCATGTCAGAAAACTGTCCAGGCCATGCAGCCACCCCCTTAAGGGACAAATATGGCTCAGAACAATGAGAGGGGCTGGAGATTACACAAAACACAAGGTTCCAGTTTAGGCCAACTTTCCAAAGAGGTGGTACTCACAGAAGACAAAGAAAGTGTCAAATCCATGATGTCAGAGTGACATATTAGATGATGCAGCATGGGGACTAATCGCTGAAGGCTTCTGAGGTCTTCCAGACCCCAGCAGGTCAGTCAGCATTGGGGCTTCATACTTTCACCATCTAAGGTTGGAGGCTGCCACAGCTCACGAACGTATCGTGTGTGGTAAGAGACTTTTTACTCTGTTAGATTTAAGAAGCGATAGGAAGATTTTTCTGTGTGTTTCTTCTGCTGTATGCAAACCATTTTCTTTATAATTTCTGTAGTAATCCAGTAATTCCCAAAGTCTTATGTTTTGCGATATCTTGTAGATGTGTAAATATTGTGGAGTAGTAAATATTTTATATACTTCCTGCCTCTGTGAATGAATCTTTTAGGGAGATAGTTAATTGTTGGTATTGACAAATCCACAGTCAGCCTCTGAAGAGGGAGAAGATGGCTACAGTTATAATATTCTAAGGAGTGAAGTATTTTCTCTGAATTGAATGATGGGGAAGGCCATATGCCTGTAGCCAAAGGAGCACTGTACTGTGTTAGTAGTGGCTTTGGTGAGATTCGGACCAAGAAAGTCCTCAGGTAAGAGAATCACTTCTGAGTGGTGGCAGTTACTGAGGTAGCCTTACTGGTGTTGAGGGCTGAGAAACTTGGCAACCTACTGTACACTGTGTCCAGAGTGTGGACAGATTGTGACAAACTGGTGTGGATTTGAAAAGGATTGTTAATCACCTAGTTTATTATCCAGTCACAGAACAGGATATTACATAAGAGTACACAGTGTACACAGTGTAAACTACTACTCTTATTTTTGTTCAAAGTAAGAGTAGTTAAAGGGAAAAGTCATTATGTCTGGATAGAGATGGGTGAAACTGGAAAATTTAATTACACTAAATATTTCGTGAAATTCACGCATTTCGCAAAATATATCACGGGTGCGAAATGTGACATTCTGCCCACAAAATGCAGAATTTCACCTGTGAAATCTGGAATTTCACCCACAAATGGCAGAATTTCACCACTCACAGGTGAAATTCCACCATTTTTCTATCAATTCCCAACTTATATGTACAATGATCTTTCATAATGCTTTTCATTTTTAACATTCATTAGTCCCTAAACATTTTAATCTCATTTTTTATAACAAAGTAAATCTTGTTCAACATACTTTTAAACAGACTCCTGTTTCTATTTTTATATGTAAAATACTGACTGGCATTTAACTGGCCTTTGGGTCTGCTCCAGCCATCTATCCCCTTCTGATATTTATTCGAAGCCTTATGGAATAATTATACATGTTCATCTATTATGCAGTCATAAATAGTGTATATACAGCTTTAAGAGGTAACATTACAGAATAAGAACAAGTTCTTTATGCCTTTTTACTTGCTATTATTTTTAGTGTTGAGAACTTATATTCTTTCTGATTTCACAGCAGTAAGTAACCTGTGGTTAATGGTAAAACATGTTTTAATCATTAATGACAGTGCTCTCTTTATGTACATATAATGTTAATGCTTTTTATTATAGGTGTGTTTGTCTTGCACTGCAAAAAATGATATGGTTTTGCTTTAGTCTTTTGGAAAATGCTAAGCCTTTTAGGTGGACAAGCTGGTTGTTTCATATCACACTCTTTTCATTCAAATATGATTATTTTTGTAAATAACATATGGTCTCTAGCATGTGTGACTATTAAATGCTTAGTAGTGAACAACGTTTCGACGAAACCCCTCATCTGTCTATTTTAGGACATGCTGTCATCTGGCCATAGTTACATATTGAATGTCTGCCTGATTGTCTTTGTTACAAGTTGAACAAGATGTGCACTGGAGCCTGCAGTGTGAGAGCTGGGAGCTGCCAGCTCAGTTATGAAATACAAAAGGCGCTCTGCACTTGAAGTGCCAAGGCACCTTGCTAATAAACTAAGCACTTTGGCTTAATTTGCACTAACTCTCGAGTGCAGTGTCCTTTCTGCTACTGTATCAAGTATTAATCAAAAGAGCAGGTATCAACTTTCATAATTATAGTGTGTCAGGTAGTATGACCAACCAAGATTAGATCATATCTTAGTAGCCTATCCAAGTTTTCTGTCTAAAAAGAAGCATTTGACTGACCTCAACTTGGGTGACAGTATAGGCAGGGGAAAAAATGGTCAGACTGGGTGGGCCAAGCAATCCTTATCTGCCATAAAATTCTTGGCCACATATTAAGAAGAGATGCACAGTGCATCCCTAGATGTGCCCACGCATCTCAGACTTGTGAGGGCTGTCTGGGATGTGGCATTCAGAAGCTCCCGATGCACTTGCGAAACCTGATTGGAAAGATTGCACAGAATATTGTGATGCAGGAATGCAAATGAAGGATCCCTCATGCATATTTCCCTGCACCCCAATATTCAACCCCCCCAAGCATAACTATCGCCGGCTGTGCTGGTGCATTGTTACGCTTTCAAGGCCCTACTTTAACTATGCGCAGGGAAGATTGGAGCCCCACACATAGTCAAGGGCTGGGTACACAGCCTCCCCCAAGCCCCGAACACAGTACTGAATATACAACCCCCATCCATGTTGCCATAGTATAGTGTCCCCCCACCCCAGCTACGATCTCCACTGACTTAAAATAAAGTTGCTCCAAACCCTCTGTTTCCATAGTGTAGTGTCCCCCCTCCCTAGCCCCAGTCCCTGTTGAAGTAAAATAATATTGCTCTGATCCCTTATTTTCCATAGTGTAGTGTCTCCCCACTGAAGCCCTGATCCCCATTGAATTAAAATAAAGTGGCTCCAATGCCTTATGTTCCATAGTGTAGTGTCCTCCCTCCCCAGCCCTGATCCCTGTCATACTGCAAAATATCCTTGAGATCCTGTTTCCATTGTGTAGGGACCCCCTACCCCCTCCCAAGTAGGCAGTAACCCACCACCCCGCACCCCCATCCTGTCCTCTGCTGGCAACTGGCACAGCTCTCCTCACACTGCCATGGCCAGCTGCTGACTGATCGTTACCCGCTCGCATACTGTAAATAGTACACACTCTAATCATGCAGCATAGATAACAGCAGCTGCATTTGATGTTTTCAAACTGCACATTTATGCTGCTGTCTTATTTGTACCAGACTTGTTGGATATTTACATGATGGTGTGAATATATCTATTGTCACAAAATAAACATATTATTACTTTATAATTTAAAAGTGATAATTCGCTGTGAATGGTTGGGAGGGAGTTGAACCAGAAGATTGCAAAGTGCAATGTATCTATCAAACTAATGTGTCTATCAAACTGCCCCTCCATCCCCACTCAGCACTTACGGTAATGTGATTGCTTAATCTTGCATATTATAGTGAAGTAGATTGGAGTGTAACTATTTGGAAACAATTAATAAAAAATGTGGATATCAAATTTCAGTTTATGTTAACTTTTGAATCTTTATGTGCTGCAGTGTGTGTGTGTGTGTGTGTGTGTGTGTGTGTGTGTGTGTGTGTGTTTGTGCACATCTCACCCCTGAGCACTGCAAACCATGCACACAGTTCCAATCCACAATAGCATCAAACAATTACAGTTTCATTTTTCCACTAAGCACCACACTCACTTGTACCACCCCAAGCACTGGAAATCCTCCAGCTTCAGTGGCACTTTTAGCCACAACACCACTATACACACTAGCTGTCTCAATGAAACAAACAAGTATGAATGTGAAAGATTACGATTCAAATTATTTATATTTTATACTGCTCATCCCTCTTGTAGTGGCATATAGTCAGTCAAAATATCACTGATTTCTATCAAATTAATAATACGTCTATCCAGTGGCAGTGTATACCTCTCATTATGTCCTGGCAGAAACTGTAAATCCACAATTGCGCACATAGAAACACTGCTGTGCTACTCTACAGGCATGTCAATAACAACCTTTGTACAGTATAAGGTAAACTTTCCTTTCCTTGTTCTGTGAGTAAACACAGTATATCTGAGATATCCTATATACATTTTCTTTTAACAATTTATTCTTTATATCCTTTGAAGGGTGGTGCTCCTCATTTAATAGATGGGCGCAGCCACTAAGCACTTTATCCCCATATCTTGCCCCTTTCAGCCATTGATGGCTTACCCTCCCCCAATCCCCATAATGATGGGAACTGGCTAAAGCCAGGCACATATCCTGCTCTCCTTGATAATGCATCAGGGGAACCTCTGATAAAAGAGTGGTTCATGAAAAGAGCATCCTGCACACAGCTTTTTCCTTGCTTCTCTTCTCCTCCCATAGAATGCCAGTGGGCATTGTACCCAAGGAATAGACACATTGAATCTGCACTATCTGAAACATATCCAGGTGTTTAATCCCCATTGCTATGTCTTTATAGAACGTTAATTTGTTGATATGCAGGTGGCAGTGTGCAGCAGATTTAGCAACACATCATATCTGATGTAGTTCGCCTGCTAGGATGCAAAGTCCTCCACTTCCTCCTCCAACCAGTCTTCAAGGACCCTGGGTCATTCCCAATCATGGGTCACCAGGGTAATTAATAATAGCGACAGTGCTCTGTCAACAAGTTGGATGACGTACAGTATGCTTTTTCTGTCTGGCACATTACACACCATTCCAAAATACACAGATGCATCTAGAAGCAGTTCTTTGAATGATTCTTTTTATTTACACAAGTCACTGGATGTATTAGAAGAAATTGTTATATATCTAGCTTAATGTGAAAAATGTCTGGCTGTCTTTAGCTGCATAAGCTGGAGATAATTAGGGTTGCTCAGATAATCCTTTTTAAAAACAGATATCTTAGACTTCAGCTAAAATGTCAGATTTGGGATTTTCGGATAAAGCTGCTGAAAATTCAAAATTTGTCATCTTATTTTTACAGATATCCCCCAAACTGTACAACATCTCACCGACCCTTAACTAGTAAACACCCCTCCCATCCACCCTGCAACACACCACATCCCCCTCACCCCCAGTCCTATTGATGGTGTTTAAATAAATCTCTCCCTCCTGTTGTCCCATCCTTATAATTAAATAAAAGATTAGTGCATAAGCCACCCCCACTGAAATCAGGCAGCCCCCACACCAACCTGGCACAAGCCATTAGGTCTTCCCAACCCTGATTCAAGTAAGAACCCCTCATCCAAAACATCCACTAGCCCCCACCTTCCTCTTTCTCCCCTCCTCTTAGCACCCAAAAAAGTTTGCACGATCTGGGTTGGGTGCTGGGATCCTTCATGTCTCTTCAAGAGAGGTCCCACTGTGGAGTGGCATGTGCAAGTCTTCATTCTGTTAAGTATAAATTAAATGCTATCCTCAGATAGTAGTTAACACCTGACCATCAGATGTTACTGCTGTTGGAGGATGTTGTTTAATTCGTACCTACCAGAAAGAAGACGTACTGCACATATGTTGCTCCACCGTAGGACTTCAGTAGAAGTGATGTGAGTGATCCAATTACACTACTCAGTCACTGCAAACATTTTAGGTGCTATGAGGAGGGGGTGATGAGAGAGGTCGTGGCTAGTGGGTGTGTTGGGTTGAGGGCAACACATAAGGAGGACATCAGTGCCAAATTTTAGGAGGCATCATGAGATTATTAAAACTAAGGTTAGTCAACAAGTGATTCTACTTGAATGGATTCTAGGCACTTATGATATAGCCTTTCCGACTGCTAGTAACACATTGAAATAATTTTGTGTGTTTGTGAAAAACTAAATGCAAAATTGACTTTTTTTTAAAATTTAATATATTTTATTGAAGTTTCAAAACCAACACATAGTACACATACATTTATTTATTTAGTTTTTGTTGACCGGGTAAGTGCACTAGGCAAATTCTGCCTATTTTCAGGCACGACCCGAGGGAGGGGGATACAGACGAATGCCTACTGATCTTGAACCAGATTAAGCTGTTGGTGGTATTTTTTTTAGTGAATGAGGGAAATTTGGCCAGGACACTGGGGAAATTCCCCTACTATTTTCGATAAGTGCCATGGGATCTTTAACATCCACCTGAACTACCACCAATCCAGGCAGATGGGACCTCAGTTTAACGTCTCATCCAAAAGACGGGGGCAGTTTCCGCATTTTCTTCAGATGGAACAGGATGAAATATATGTTGTGTAATATGTAAAATTAAGTATGCCATAGTTTGTCTTTGGACATATAAACAAAGTTTGAGACACACAACAAAACAATACTCCCTCCTCCCCATCCGGAGATACCCTCGTATATCGAATATTGTAATGTACATTGTCTTACATTAAATTAAGAATAAAGGACATAAAAGTAGATAAAATCATAAGTTAATTACTAGGCAATCAATATAGTAGACATGTGTAGCTAAGAGACATTTCAATAAGTCATCTACGGGGAAGAGGGTATGGATAGAAGAGCCTCCATCTTACCCCATTTTTTATTGTAGGCTGTGATACAGTTCCATATACTGGCTATCATTTTTGCAGTCCGTAAGTTAAACAGGGTCTCATTGAGCCATTCAGTGTAGGTGATCACGTCTTGATCCACCCAATGGCATAGGACCAGCCATTTCACTGATATTGATATTTGAGAAATGAAGTGCTTTTTTTCTCCTACTGGAATCTTGGAAAGGTCCCCTACTAAACAAACTTTGGGGGAAAAACAATTTTCTAGGCCAAGTAAGGGGTCAAGACATGACTTAATCTTCTCCCATAGGGAATCAATTTTAGGTCATTCCCAGAAAATGTGCAAAAGAGACCCTTCCGCCAGATTACACCTGGAACATGTAGAAGAGGGGAGTTTCTGCATTTTCTTCAGATGGAACGGGATGAAATATATGTTGTGTAATATGTAAAACTGAGTATGCCATAGTTTGTCTTTGGACAAATAATGGTAGACATCCAGCCTTATATGATCCCAGGTGGCTGTCATGCTAGGAAGGGAATGCCCAATAATGAGAGAGACCCGTGACTGTAGGAAACAATTTGGAAAATAAGAGGAAGGCCAATTGAGAGACTGAATGGGGTTGCCAGGAGAGGAGTTGAATTAAGGAAAGAAACTCACTTTGGTCAGTATTCCAGAGTGTTGTACCAAAACCAACAAATCAGCATATGCTGGAGTTGGTACATTTTAAAAATCTGTGTGACAGGGAGGTTAAAATTGATTAGAAGCTCCTGACTATCAGGTATCTGGCCATCCACCATAAGTTCTGAAACTAGCCTACCTCTTAATTCAGGAAACCTCAGAGGGGATAAAATACAGCCACCCAATTTAAAATTAGCATTGTAACAGAGTGGTTGGGAGATGTCCCTCAAATTACTGTAGTGTATGAATTGGCATAATTGGGTGTACTTTTAGTGAGTTGTGTATAACTGTACCCTTAAGTTTAGATAGAACATTTTTAAGGGAGATGAAGAAGAGGATTTCAGGGGAAATTCCAGCATCAGCAATTTGAAGCCTTTCTAGCTGGAGCCATAGTGGCACATACTTAGCCGCTCCTTGTAATGTAGGAGATTGGGACCATCTTGTGTATTTAGAAATGTGGCTTGCCAGATAGTATATATAAAAATTGAGTAATCTAAGCCCTCTAACATGCTTTGGTGCTCCTAAACTAGCATAAGCTCTATGAGGAGTTCTCCCTTTCCATAAAGAATGAGAAAAAATAGTGTGAAGCCTCTTAAATCAGATAAGAGGGAGGTTTAGGTTTAACATGTTAAGGGGATAAAAAGCCAGGAAATTGTATTCATTTTAATAATACTGATACAGGCTTGCAAAGATAGTGGGGGAGAGGGACCCATCTGTGAAGGTCTTGCTGGGTGGTTTCCACCACCTTGTCCAGATTTAGTTTTTTAACTAGGAAATATTTCTGGGAGAGACAAAATGGACTTTTTTAACAGTGTACCATATTCTGAACCATACTGGAAGTGGTAATTACAGTTGATAGTGGTAGTGTTATTGCTCATGTTTTTGAGGAATTTTCTTATGGAGCTGTGATATGTGACTGTGTTTGGGTTGGGGTGGATTTTGAGTGTAATTTATAAAAAAACTATATGTTTACTGACCACTTACAGTATTGTTATTCAAAGAATAAGAAACACCAGTAGTGAGCCTAAGTCTGCAATCATGATTAATACAAATCAATACAGGAGGTTCTCATATTGCAGTATCGAAAATTACAACAGTCCCTTTAGCTATGAGTCATGTTTCAAAAGTGAAAATACATCTAGCAAGCCAGCAGTAACAGGTATGGCATTGCCATTCTCCCTAATTCTGTCACACAGACTGAAAAGTGAAATGTGTCAGATTCAGGAAATCAAACACATTTGAAAACTGACACAACTGAATGTCTCCTTACTGGCAGTAAGGTTTGTTAGCTGCCACAATACATGCTGACACACATGGTATACCCACAATAAGAAAATTAAACATTACATTACAATGGTCTTATGACAAGGAAGAAATGATCTAGGACCTGAAAAATGTTCTCTATGTAACAATTTCACCTTTTCATGAGCAGAAAAGTCTAGATCCTCTACCCTGAAGAAGCCTAAGAAGAGCAAAAAGTTGGGCTTGCTGTGTGAATCTTTGCTGGATACAATTTATGAACAAAATTGTGTAAAAACATACACTGTCAGTATGGATAGTTCTTAAAACTCCCTTGCTTGGATTATTTGCCTTGCTAACCCACAAATTAAACTTGATAGAAAATTACACAGAAGGGGGCCCACACAGAACTGCTTGCTTTTGGAAATTTGCAAATCTTCCCAATGGATCACACAGTCAATGCCATCCATGCACCCCCTCTCTTATCACACCCAGTAAGTCCTCTCATCCTAAAAACTATGCTTTAGTGCATTTGTGCTGCAAAAAATAAAACATAATAAAATATATAATCTGAAAGGTTAAAACAGGCATTACCAGGGTGCATAGATCCTCCTGAACAGAAACAGAGGTGGCAGAGCTTCATGCCTGGCTACTGTTTCCCCTGAGTGATGAAAGGGCACTCTTCCATATATCTGTCTGTCTGTCTGTCTGTCTATCTATCTATCTATCTATCTATCTATCTCTGTATAAGTTGCATGAATGTTTGTTAATACTCAAGTTAGGGAGGATCAAAGCGACAAAAGTTGGGAAATGAGGCGCTAGGGTTTCCCTAACTCCCCACCCTCCCAAACCAGGCAGGAGAGCAAGTGTGGGGTGTGTATTGGGTTTCTCAAGCCCAGTGCTCACCCCATTCCATCTGTAAATAAGTTCAGATGTGTAGACTTTATGAGAATGGGGTGAGCGTTAGGCTTGAGAAGCCCAAGGTACAGTCCACACCTGCTCTCCTGCCTGGTTTGGGAGGGTGGGGTGTTAGGGAAACCCTAATGCCTCATCTCCCAACTTTTGCTGCTCTGACCCTAACTGGAGCATTAACAAAGTTGTTTGCAACTTATTTCCTTACTTTTTGAGATGGTATAATAGTATCCTTATTTTACTGTGGGAGCACAGGGTTCTTTGGGCTCTGCACTCCCATCCCTCCGTAGATGCATATATGTATGTAGCTGTGGAAGCACAGGACCCTCCAGGCCCTGCACTTCCATTTATAGAACAATTGTGACCAAAGTGTCAGTGTAGCCATCTTATTACCCCCACCTCATGTACCTGGTACAAAAAATTTCCGAATCCCAGCCAAAACATAATTTTGCACAACTGCAATGCCATTCCATGCCACAGGTGCAAAAACACATTTTGGCCAGGCTTTGAAAAAATGACAGCTGCGACATACATGAGGTGGGGTAATAAGAAGGCTATGTTGAAAATCTGGGGAAAAAATATTTAACATTTCAAAGTTACGAGTGGGCGTAGCAAAATTGCAATGAATGGTCATAACTGTGACATTTTTTCATATTTTGACCCAAAATTTTCAACATAGTCTTCTTCTTATGACCCCATCTCATAAACCCTGTAGGTGAAAGTTTTCAAATCCATGCCAAAATGCCATTCCATACCACAGGTGCGAAAACATGTTTTGGACAGGATGTGAAAAATGACAGCTGTGCTGTTCATGAGGTGATGTGAAAAAAATGGCTATCTTGAAAATTTGGAGTCAAAATATTGAAAATTACCAAAGCTATGCACGTGCATAGAAAGAGTTTAATGAATATGCATGACTCTGCCATTTTTAGGAATTTTTTCACCACATTTACAACATGGCCTTTTTGGGACGCCACCTCATGAACACTGGTGGTGAAATTTCATTATTCAGTCCTGAAAGGTAATTTCATGCAGCAACCACAAAGTTACCTTCCGGGCCCGATTAACAAAATAACATTTGTAGTGTTCATGAGGTGGAGTCCCAAAAAGGCCCTGTTAAAAATGTGGTATAATGTATTTCAATGGCATTTTGAATTTTTGTTCATAAGTTTGCCATTTTTGGAAATTTTTTCACCTCGAACATGTGCGCTCCAATCCCACCGTAGATGAGCATATGTGTGTAGGCGTGGGGTCCCTGTGCTTCCATGTGTCAAACAACAGTGACCAAATTGTCATTATAGCCATCTTATTACCCCACCTTATGTACCCCGGTACAGAGTATTTGTGAAATACAAGGTAAAAGATAATTATGCACAACTGCAACACCATTCCGTGCCACAGGTGCAAAAACACATTTTGGGTAAGATGTGGGAAATGACAGCTGCACTATTCATGAGGTGGTGTGAAAAAATGGCTATGTTTAAAATTTGGTGGCAAAATTTGGAAAAGTGCCAAAGTTATGCACGTGCGCAGAATTAATTCAACGGACGCACATGACTCAGGCATTTTGAGGAATTTTTGCACCAAATTGTCAGCATGACCTTTTGGGGACCTCACCTCATGAACAGTGGCACTATCATTTTGGTACTTGGCCCCAAAAGGTGATTTCACAAAGCATACGAGCCATTCTGTGCCACAGTAGCGAAAACATGTTTTGGGCAGAATGTGAAAAATGACAGCTATGCTGTTCATGAGGTGGTGTGTAAAAATGGCAATGTTGAAAATTCATAGTCAAAATATTATAAATTACCAAAGTTATGCACCTGCGTAGAAACTGTACAATACAATTCTGGGGCTAACTGTGGAACAAAAACACCAGAATATAGATACATGGGTCATGTTTAGCTAGATTCTGGTGTTTGTTTTTTTAAAATGACAACATTTGTATGTATTTTACAGTTCTTTTAGTTGATGAAAAAAAACAAGATGGTGGCTCATGAAAAAGGAAGTTTCTCTCATGAAAAAGGATTTGTGTATTCGTGAAAAAGGAATGCTCTTGTGAGACTCAATCCTTTTTCGCGAGACCAAATCCTTCGTCGAAAAAAAGACAGCTATTCTAAAGATTTGAATGTTCAGAAATGTTCCATAGGATATAATGTGAAATAAAAAAATGAATAACTTTACAACAGATTAATATTTTGCACCAAATTTTCACTGTCTGTTCTGTTACCAAGGTTCTTTCAACCCTACAAAAATCATGTAAAAATTCCACACTGTTTGGCCGCTAGACAATGAGGAAAAAACTGCAAAAAAGGGTGTTTTTTTTACTTTTTTTCACTATCCAGATCTCAGAATCCACACATCCAACCAGAACAAAACTTGCCACATCAGGAGATCTACCCCACAGGACAGCGCACACCAAATTTGGTGCAACTCCATCGATCAGTTGCAAAGTTATTAAAGTGCAAAATTTGAGGTTTACCATAGAAACTGCTACCCAACCCTAACTATAGAGGCATGACCGCATATTATATTATATATATATATATATATATATATATGTACACATTCTATGCAAATAACTGTGTTAATGCATCATTTAGGGTTAAAACAAAAAAAGTTGGGAAATGAAAATCTTTAGGGTTGCCCCTCCCCCCACCTACCAATCATCCGCAGATTGACTGATGACAGGGTGTGTCAGACAAAAAAGGATTAGCCCCTCAAGAAAAAGGATCCTTTTTCATCAGAGCAAATTCCTTTTACATTCCATGCTGCTATCCAAAAGACTGAGCTGAGCATGCTCAGAACCCCAAAATTTAAAATTAAATAACTTTGAAACGGAGCAAAATGTTTTCACCAAACAAAGGCAGACTTGTTCTTCTGGGCATGGTCTTTGTACTCTGAAAACGTCAGACCAAAATTCCAAATGGTTTGGCTGCAGGGTGATGAAGAAAAAACAGCAAAAAATTGTGAATTTTGTATGGTTTTCACTATGCGGAGCACAAAATCCACCAATCCCACAAAAACAAAACTTGGCACATCAAGAGATCTCTCCCCTCCACACTGTACGTCAAACTTTCATGCAAATCCATTAAATGGTTGCAAAGTTATTAAAGTGCAATATTTGAAGTCTAACATTAAAGTGCCTGCTCAACCCTAACTATAAGGGTGCTACTGCACCCTCATTATTCATATATCTGTCTGTGTCTGTCTGTCTATCTATCTGTGGAAGGGCGTGGGATAGATAACACAGACTCAGCTTTTTTAAGTTTTTAAATGCACTTGAGTGTGATTATTTATTAAACTCAAAAGAGGTAAACAAACTGGATAAATCAAAATATGAAACAAAAATATACTACAATCGGTAGTTCTCATAGTTTTAACCTGTCAATACAGGTATGTTTCTTTCTGTGACTATTCTGGCTACTTCCCTTAGGTAGTTCTGTTCGTTATCATTACCAAGGCTCCTCTGACTAACTTCACCTCCAAGAGGTGTATATATAGTCCCTAGCTGGGTCACCTGACCAGGCCCTTAATCTGTACATACATTGTTCTAGCTTTACATTATCAAAATAGCTCAGGGTGACCACTCAACATAAATAGGTTAAGCAGGTGTATCATAAACCTTCATTTAACATCATAGAAAGACTTTGTGGGCTTTAAAATACTCTGAGAATAGACAATGAGTTTTAATGAGCCTTTAAGCCCCCTCCTACAATCTGAGAGTGACAGCCCCTCTTCTTATAAAAATAGGAAATAGAGGGCGCTGTTTCCCCTATAGCTGTGCATTCTCTAGACTCCTGGATTTGAGGAAGGCCTGGCACAGGGCATTTTGAGGAACATGGAACAACTGATTCACCTACACAGAGGTAATACCCTTTTTAATTTGTACAAAGGCAAAAATGTGTACAAGAATTACCAAATAAGGGGGTTTTAACTGACAACATTTAAAAGGTGCAATGCAGGTGAATAAGTAATTGTTTTTGTAGTCTGAAGTAGTTGAATGTAGTTTTATAATTATTTGATAAAGCATTAAAGAAACAAAAGCAACAACGTGAAACTGCAGAGCACTACACTTTTATATTTCATGCACTTCAATACTGGCTTCTTGTTAGTATTCCCTCTTTTTTTATGTTTATTTATAGTTCTGAGGGAGTTGTTGAATGAAGGGGTGGCTGAAATGTTTAAGTTCAGTGACAGCCATTCGCTTCTATACAGACTGCAACTCCTTCTGTTTTCTTTTCTTTGCAGTCTTTTACTGCTTCCCAACAGTGAGGGACTTGGCAAGGTTGGAGGAATGGTCAGACATATGGCAACTTAGATTCAATGCAAAGAAGTGCAAAGTAATGCACCTAGGAATCAAAAACCCAGGAGAAGAGTATACAATAGCAGGGGAGGTACTAACAACAACAAAAATGGAAATGGACCTGGGGGTAGTCATATCAGATGACCTAAAGGTGGGTAAGCAATGTGAAAAGTCAGTAAGGAGAGCCAGGGAGATACTGGGATGCATAGGAAGGGGTATCAGAAGTAGAAAAAGGGAAGTGGTTATCCCTCTATACAGACAGTTGGTGAGACCCCATCTGGAGTACTGTGTGCAGTTTGGAGACCTCATCTATAAGGACATAGACAGGATGGAAGCAGTCCAGAGGAGGGCAACTAAAATGGTGCAGGGTCTGCAGCAGAAACCATATGAAAAGAGACTGAGAGAGCTTAATATGTATATTCTTGATGAAAGGAGGGACAGGGGGGACATGATAGAAACTTTCAAGTACCTCAAGGGAATCAACAAAGTCCAGGAGGGTAGCATCTTTCAGAAAAAGAGATGTGTAAGAACAAGGGGGTACAATTTAAAGATAGACTCAGGGGTAACGTGAGGAATTTTTTTTTCATGGAGAGAGTGATGGATACATGGAACCGCCTTCCAGAGGAGGTCGTTGGGTCTAAAACATTCGGTGAATTCAAACATGCATGGGACAGACATAAGGCAATTATAGTGGGGGGTTGCAGGAAGTAGACTGTTGGTTAGCTAGAATCTGCAGCATATCCAGTAGGTAGGGAAATGGGCAGACTGGGCAGGCCAAGTGGTCCTTATCTGCCATCAAAGTCTATGTTTCTATGTAACAGTGCCTAATTACTTTTTATGTTTAATTTCAGAGTCAGAGGGAAAGAACAGCTGACCCCCCCCCCTGCTTTTTGGAAGCAGCAGCACAGTAAAGCATGGGGTGGCAAACTGAAAGTTACAAAGACATGCTGGCCCGTTTTTAAACTGCGCTTCTGTTGCTGCACAAACTAAGCCTTTCTGGCTCAATGCAACAAATACTGGGAGCAGCATTTCAATTCTTTGTCAATAGCTCTCAACAAACCAAAAGAAGAAAAAAAAATAAAGCATATGTTCCCCCTTTTTCCTCTCTAGCACAAGGGGCATATTTGCTACATTTAAATGCTACAGCAGTATCATTTTCTACTGGAGCTGTATAATACTTTGCACAAACATTTTTAATTGTGTCATTATTTTTCTACAGCATCAAGCATTTTTAATACAAACCCATACATGCATGTTCCTTTAATTTCATAATGGTTTCAGCCTTATCATACTACACAGGCAACATTCATTATATGAGTGCACTCTTTATGCCAATAACTGATTAAGGCATATTCCACATAATGCCTTTACTATACTTTTGGCACATTTTCCATTTGCAGGACCCAACCCAAGGAAAGAAAAGGAAACTAAAAATACAATAGACAGAATAAGTACTAAGGAGGACAGGACAGGGCAGGGCTGTGATAGGTGTCCACCCCACCGTAACCTGGAAAAAGACTAGGCAAAGAAAGAGTCACTACTGCACAGTAGATTTAAAGTTTAGAACAAGACAGCAGAGACAAAGAATTCCTGGGGTCCTATCTCAAAACCAAGGTGGAACACTGGTCCACCACACCTCTCCTTCTTTAAGAGGAAACCAGCTTTTGAGCATCACATTGATGGTTTTCAATTTCACAACCCCTTTTTCTTAGTACCTACACCAGTAGTTGGGGTGTGGTTGGAGCTTCCAACCGCCCTGGCAGGCTCCACCCAGAGTCCTTTAAATAGTACAACTATTTGTACATCCAAGGCTTCATTCTGCCTCGGCATCCTGTCCCTCCGGAAAAGGGGCGTTTCGATGCCCAGCACCTTGAGGATGGGCGCTGCACACCAAAACCAGGTCTGGGCATGTCCACAGGTGGTGCACTGATGCCGCCCTTTGACCCTGTACCCCCAAGCCCATTGGCCGACTGCTGATGCTGCCCTTCTGGCTACCACTCACCAGGGCTCACTGGTGCCGCCGCAGTGGCTGCAACACTCCCACTGTCCTGTACACACTCCATTGCTGCCCCATTGGTGCTGACAGGCACAGGCTGGGACTGTGATGACACGCAGGCCTCCACGGCAGCACCACCAACAGTCATGGCCGTGATGTTACCTGCTGTGTGGCCATCCCGTGGCACACACGTGTCACTGCCCATGCCGTTAGCAACATCATCATCGGTGACAGACCTGGCACCAGCCCGAGTCACAGCATGCTGGCATCCGTGGACGCTGGCACATTGGGACATGGGCAGGGCCTCCTCTGCACCTATTCCAACAACATCAGTCTGGACAGCCAGGCGGGCCCACTGTCGCACTGAGCCACATATACCTGTGGAGGTGGAAAGGCCCTTGTCCATCTCCATCTGACTGTCCTCAGTGGACAGGCCCACCACCGCTGACCCATGCAGACGCTCAGGATCTGTAAGGGAAAACAAAGTCACGTTACTACATGTTACCTACCCTGCCCCCCCAATAGACAGACCATGACCTACCATGCAGTGATAGGCTACCACCCGTCTGGAAGCCACCACCTGGAACACCCTCAATGGCACTACGCTGCATGCTTCCAGCAACTCTCTCCTCCTGTGGGGTCAGGTGTACTACCTCCGACTGTCCCCCACCTGTCGCAGCTCATGCTGCCCTGATGGCAGCCACCTTCTTCTTTATCCTCCTCCTGTCTGTGCCCATCTTCTTCTTGCACTCCTGCATGGAGTGCTGGTGGCTGCCATGCAGGTTCACTGCACGCGCCACCTCCTCCCATGCAGCAGCACGGGCCTATGGTGTTCCCTGCTGTCTGCTGAGAAGCAGCTCCTGATCCAGGTAGGCATCAAACAGGGCATCGGTCTCGGCCTTGGTGAAATTAGGCCTCCTCCTCCTCCTCCCACCACTGTGTTCCTCCTCTCCCACAACTCGCTCGGTCATTATTTAGCCAGTAAGAATGAAAGTTGTTACCTGTGACTGTGCAGTCCCATGCATGTCCCAAATTCCACAGTCCACACTCCCAAACAGCATGCAACTCACCAATAGACTGCAGTAACTGACTATGGCCAGTGCAGCCCAATGTCGCACTTTTATAGCTTAACCCATGCAAATGAGGTGAGGCGCAACTTTAAGTGGATGCAAATTGCAGTGCTGCACCATTGAATGGCTGATTAGCTGATTTGCATATGACGACTGAATATCGCGCTGTTGCGCTTTGTGCAATTGTGTTGAACGTGCTGAGCCAAGGGCGCAGTTCTGTGACATGCGCAGTACACACCTCACTGCGCACGCCCAGGTTGCTGACGCAGGCGTCTGCCACGCTGCTGACGTGCTGTGTCCGGGAAGCAATGCAGGGCAGAGCCATCATTGTGCCAGTGGCGCTACAGCCATGTTCACCTATAGGACGCTGTGGCACTGGGCCATCATAGGCGCACTGGGGCCACAGCGCAGTAGGCCGCTACTGAAGGTAGCACACAGGCATCCAATCACGCTACACGGATTGGGTTCCAGTGGTGCTGTGCCTGTCCATGCGCCAGAGACCCTTGACCCTGTGCCCGACCTTTTGCCCCCTAGGCGCCATGCGTCAGGCATGGGTGCACCACTATCGCGCTGTTTGGTGACAGCGCAATAGAGAATGGCAGCACTGTACCGCGCAGCATCTGCACGTGGTGGAGCCACGCTGCAGAGTGCCATTTTGAGCCGACTGAGCAAGTGGAATGGTGCAGAGGAGGGCTGCGCAGTGGACCCAAGTTGAACTGGCCAACCTCGTGGCCATTGTAGAGCCACTTTATGGCCCACTGTTTAGGAAGGCACCCCTGGACAGGTCCAGGAGCCAGGTGTGGGAGGAGGTGGCCAATGCCCTGGAAGAGGCCACAGGAAGGGGGCGGACAGTGGAGCAGTGCCGCCACAGGTATGGTGACCTCCGGAGGAGGGAACCGGACCTGCTTGCCCGCCTGTGGGGTCGTGCCAGGAGGGGCACGGTGCCACAGCCAGGTAGGTGTTATGTCCACACACCTTTATCTTCCATATGGGTAACATGGTTGTATGTGTCCGGAACATGGGGGAGGGACCATCCGGTGTTGGCTGTGGTGGTGTTATCAGGGTGTGGGGTGGGTGGGTCTGGCTGGGAGGAGTGCACACACATGGGGGCAGGGGACTTTGCTACAGGATTGTACTGATGTTCCTCTCTCCATGTTTGCACCACAGGGCCGGAGGAGAGGCATCTAGCCAGGGAGATGTGGCACCAGCAGGAAGACAGGGCAGCTAGGAGGGGCGACGGTCAACAGCGTCTAAGGGACCGGCCTGATGATGGGTGAGTGCCATACCTCCATGATTACTATTGCATGCTGTGTAACAGCGTGGGCAGTGGGGCATGGCTGCCATCCATTGACACCACTGCCATGCACGCAACTTGTTACAGTCAGCACTGTCCAGTGGCACTGCATGTCTGGGAGTGCATCGATGGTGGTCCACGCATGCACTGGGTACATGGCTATGCCACTGCCTTTGCATCACATAGCCATGTCACTAAACAGCCACGGTGGTGCTGTGCATGATTCGGCCGGTGGGTGTGTGCAGCGGTCCATATGGCTGTATGCACCTGGGTGGGCAGGTCTTGTGGACGTGATCACCGTGGGTGGTCACACACCATCACAGAGGCATGTCCCACGGCCGTATGCCATGCACAGTGGGTGGGCTGTATGGGGCTGTGCATTCACACCTATTGACTGTGCTCCTTTGTCCTAGGTGTCTGCCAGCTGCAGGCCATCCATGAGGCACTGCGGGAGAACTTGCAAGTGGTGAGGGCATCGCTGGATATATTGCGGGAGTTTCAGGAGCTGGGTGTCCAGCGGAGACACAGTAGGTTGAGCAGCCGGAGCGGGGAGCGGGGCTCCCAGTGAACATATATATGCCGCTGATTTCCCCTACCCCCCAGACCCACCCTCACACCCCTCCTTTCCTGTCCCATTTGTTCACCCCTGCCCTTACCCACCACCACCTTGTTTGTGGCCCTCCCCCCCCCACATTTGTACATAGTTTTGTAAATAGTTCCTTTTGATATGTTTTTTGAATACAGATCTTTTGATATGAATACTGTGGTGGTCTCTGATTTGCAGTGGGCTATAGGTGCTCAGCTGCAGTGGTGTGCATAGCGTCAGGGGTGGTGCAGTCATGGGTATGTGTATGTGTCTGTGGGGAGGTGACTACGGTGTGGGGGTAGCTATCAGTCAGTGTCTGTGGTGTGTGTGTTGTGCCCTGTGCACTGGATGACTGTGTGCAGTGGTCCATGGTGCATGCTCTGTGTCCATGGTGCCCCGTCAGCCTGTCCATGGCCTGCGCAGCTGACACCCTTGCATGCCTGTGACCTGCATGGTCTGCTGGCATGTCAGTGGTGGCTGTCCATGCAGGGCAGCCACTGTACCTGTCACAATGTTGGTTTGCCCCCTGTCACTGGTGTGGTGCATGTCTGCCTCAGGTGACACTGTGGCCTCCGCAGTTGTTGTCCCAGCTCCATGCTGTGGCTTGTGTGTGTTGCAGGGGATGTGCACCACTGTCTGTGACTTGTGCTCCAGGCAAATGATAGTGGCGTACATGTCCACAGTGCCTGCACAGGGTGGCTGCCACTCCTGTGCCATGGAGGACTGCAGGCTGTGTGTACACGGTTTCCATGGGCCCACGCTGGGGGCTTGGTTGCCCCGCTACTGCGTCCCTGTGTTGTTGTGCTCTTGGGTATGGGTGGTTGTCCATGCACTGTGTGGCATCCGGTGTGGTGCATGCTTCCACGCTCCACTGTGGGTGTCTGTGCTGGCTGTTGTGGCCAGTGCTAGGTCGGGGTGTGTCCTTGGGAGAGTGTGCAAGGTGCTGTACCACTGGTGGTGGTGTCCGGGGCATGCCCTGTCCCATGTGGGGTACCTTGTGTGCCGATGCATGGTCGGTCTCTCAGCTGTACCTCGGGGGGGCTGTACATGGTGGCACTGTGTATGCTGTTGTTGCATCGCTGTGTGCTGCCACCCGCTGATGGGTGCTCGTGGTGGGGCTGCCTTGCATGGTTCTGTGTTGTACAGGGTTGCATTGTCACAGTGGTGTTGTTCGCATGCATGGGATTTCCTGCAGTGGTGGACGCTGCTCCTGGGCAGGGTGTCTGGGGGTCACGGTGCAGGGTGTGCTCTGCATTGGGGGGATGGTGTGGCACAGGGTGGTCAGCCCTCCTTGTGTGCCAGTCACAGCTTGCCAGGGGGTGTGATGGGGCACCATGGCCCGGCTGTGGGTTGGTTGCTTGTCTCCATGGGCCAGTGGTTATTTCAGCCCCCCCCCAGTTGTGCAGTGCATGGGGTTTGGGGGGACGATGTCTGTTCTGCTGTGTGTTCCTCTGCCCATCTGTGGCATGGGTGGTGGGCCTCTACCTCCCTGGTTGTGCAGTTGCATTGCTGCACTGCTACTGGGGGGCATCCCTGGTTGTGCTATGGTGCCTCTGGATTGCTCAGCTGAACATCCCTTGTTGCGCTATGGTGCATCAGATCTGCTCAGCTTCCCCTCTCTATTTGCGCTATGGCGCAGGTGGTGCGATACTCAGTCATCGGCTGTAGGCGCATCTTGGCTGACTCAGTTTTTGAATATCACGCCTCTTGCGCATGGGCGCAATGGACTTGCACTTGCTTCTGCTATTGCGCACTTTTTGGGCGCAGTTTGAATATCTGGGCCTCAGTATTCATATACATACCATACTACATACATGCTTTACCCTGGGGCTGATTCACGTGTGATACATCTTTATAGGATGACTGGAATCATACTGGTATCTTACAACTGTGACATTTCATGAGTTCATGGCACCATGTCATGACAAAAAAATCTGCATTTTGATGCATGGTGCCTGCTCGATGTTTCACTGTAAAACTATATGGCTGTAAAGCTAGGCACCACCTCATAATTCTCGCATTTTAGTCCTTCATTTGGTGTAGCCAACACAAAGGATTGTGGTCAGTTACTAGGACAAATTGTGCACCCCAGAGGTAAAACTGCAAGGCTTCTATGGCCCATTTCACAGCTAGGGTCTCTTTCTCAATAGTGGAATAACGGTGTTCTCTATCGTGGAGTTTACGTGAAATGTATATCACTGGGTGTTCCTCACTATCCACAGTCTGGCTCAGGACAGCTCCTATGCCTGTCTCTGAGGCATCAGTGTGAATCTCAAATAGGAGCTCAAAGTTAGGACTTTTTAATACTGGCGAGGAACAGAGTGCGGCTTTTATACCCAGAAATGCCTCCTCACACTCAGGGGTCCATTTTATCTGGTTCCCACATCTTTTCTTGGTCAAGTCTGAAAGGCGTGTGGCAACTGAGGCAAAATTGGGGATGAAGCAGTGGTAATATCCCACTGTGGAATCCTTCTGCCAGGCCTACCTGACCTGACAACATCCTATGGACAGTTTATCCTCTCCTCCCTCCCACCCCACCCCCCGTCCCTACCTCCACCCTCTCCAGGTATATTTAGGTATGCCCAGGGCTGTACCCTCAATGTAACCCTTAGGTACCTTGTATTTGACTGTAACCTATTATAAGTAACATAATAATGTAACCTGTGTGTACTCTATGTTTAATGTTCTGCACCTGTACTGTTCTCACTGTTGTAACCACACTATGTAACTCTGTCTACCCCCCCCCGCAACAAGGTGCCTTTGTAAATGAGTCCATGTCTCAAAGGTTGTAAATCTGACTTTTCTAATAAATAAATTTCCTGCTAAAACTATAAAGGACCTCACGTGCTTCTTGGTAGTTGGCACCGGCCATTTTACCACTGCCTCTATTTTATCAATCTCGGGTTTCACCTAGCCATTCCCCAGTACAAACCCTAAGTATCGGGTTTCTGTCATGGCTATGGCACATTTCTGTGGATTAACTGTAAGCCCAGCTTCCTTGATGGATTGTAATACAGCTGACAGATGTTCTATACGTTTCCTCCAATCAGTACTATACACCACCACATCATCTATATATGCGGAACAATAATTAGTATGAGGGGTTAACACTTGGTCCATATATCTCTGAAAGGTCACTGGAGCACCATGTAGGCCAAACAGCATGGTTTTAAATTCAAACAAACCCATTGGTGTGCTGAAAGCTGTTTTTTCCCTAGCTTCTTTCTCAAGGGATATCTGCCAATAGCCTTCTGGTAAATCTAACGTTGACATGCATTGTGCATTTCCTATCTGGTCAACAATATCATCTATGTGGGGCATAGGATAAGCATCAAATTGGGGGACTTGATTGAGTTTTCAGATATCTAGGCATAAGTGGATTCCCCCTTCTTTCTTTGGTACTATTACTATGGGACATCCCCATGCACTTTTAGATGGTTCAATAATTCCTAGATTTTTGGGTCCTTCAATTTTCTCCTTCACTTCCACCCTTCCCCTTTCTGGAATGTGATATGGCTTTTGTCAGACAGGAGGGAAGTCAGTTCTGATGGGGTGCTCAACCCCTATAGCTCTCCCTGGGACACTAGTAAAGGTGGCTCTGAATTGTTTCAGTAATGCACCCATTTCTGTTTTCTGTTCTGGACTCAGTGTTGGATTGATTGGAGCATCCTCTCTATCTTTGAGTTTCTCCAGTCTATCATAGGCAATATCTAACTTAGATTCTATCTTTTCAGGAAGTACCACCATCCCCAAACCATCTATCGGTTTCTCAAACCACTTCTTGGGGAGATTCATGTGGTATATTTTTTTCCCTGGGTGTTTGTCAGGGGTCTCTATCTCATAGTTTACCAGACCTGTTTGTCACAAGATAGTGTAGGGCCCCTTCCATTTCATCAGTAACTTATCTGATGATGGCAGCATCAACAGGACTTTCTCACCAGCTTTATATTGTTTTGTGCCTGTTGTTAGATCGTAGTGGGATTTCTGAACCTGCTGTACTTCAAGACTACTCTGATGTGCTTTGATGGTATATTTGATGAGCCTCTTTCTCAACTGACCCATGTATTCTGCAATGTTTACATGTTTTATGTCAGTACCTGCCTCTCAGAACTCCTTTACCATGTCTAGTGGTCCCTGAGGGTTCTTCCCATATAGCAAATAAAAGGATGAGTAGCCGGTTGAGGCCTGGGGAACCTCCCTGTAGGCAAATAGAAGCAGGGGTAAATACTTGTCCCAGTCCCTCCCCTCTTCATGCACAAATTTCCTCAATAGTCTCTTGAGTGTTTGGTTGAACCATTCTGTCAACCCATCTGTCTGCGGGTGATATGAGGAGGTCCTGATGGCTACAATTCCTAGGAGTTTATATAACTCTTTGAGCAAGGCAGCATTGAAGTTGCTTCCCCTATCCGTAAGTATTTATTTGGGGATTCCTACCCGACTAAACACTTTCACCAATTCTTCTGCTATTTTGAGGGTGGTGACATTATGCATTGGGATGGCTTCCGGGTATTTCAAAGAGTAGTCACATATAACAAGTATAAATTGGTTTCCCTTTGAGCTTTTTATTAACGGTCCCACTACATCCATCCCTATTCTCTCAAAAGGGTATATTACTAAGGGCAGGGGTACCAAGAGTACTGTTTCCTTCTTGCTTATGAGAGACACCTTCTGACATTCCCCACATGATTGGCAATATTTGGCCACTTGTTCATGTATCCCAGGGCAATAAAATCTCTGTAATATTTTTTTCAGGGTACGATCCCTAACCACATGTCCTGCCCCTGGTAGGTCGTGTCCAAAAACAATAAAGCTTCCCTATATTTGACAGGTACCATTATTTGATCTACTGTCTCCCCTGCTTCAGAATGGGTACACACTCTGTACAATATATTACATTTCAAGACATATGTCGGAGTATCAGTACTCTGTTTCTTGCCAACCTGTGAAAAGAAAGGCATCAGCGTATCATCAGCTTTTTGTTCTTCAGCTATGTTACACGTAGAAAAAACTGACTGTATTTGTATTTCTGGTAATCCATTCTTAATTTGTCTACACTGTTTCTGAGCTTTCTTTTTACTGATCAATGATTTCTTATTCTTGACAGCTGTTGCAATAACATCCCCTTCAAAAGGGAAGGTGTCCCCTATTGTCTGTGCCCGGTGTGCCTGGGTTCTGGTGGTAACAGCCGATACTAAGTCTAAATCCACTAACAATGATGAAAAATGAGGAAAATCATAGCCAGTGACTACAGGCACTGGCAAGTTAGGCACAAGTCCAGCAGTTACTTGTGTGCTTTGCCCTTTGATGTCCAATGCAATAACAGTTGTTGGATACTTATGGGTGTCACCATGAATACATACAATGTTCATTGCTGGACCCTTTGGGGGCGTTCCCTCCATTAGTTCAGGGTGGATCAAAGTCTGCTTACTTACAGAATCAACAAGGCCCAGGACAGTTTGTTGCTTAACAGTCACATCTGTCAGAAAAAAGCGTTTAATAAGAATAGATGGGCAGGTTCACTCAGCTTCTTTGTGGAGTACCTGGCAATATGCCCAACCCCTTGACAATTTTGACAGATGATGTTGGGGTTGTAATATCTTTCACCCTGCCCAGCCTTCAGGTCTTTTCTGATATTGTCCAGATGATTTACTATTTACATTACTCTTTATATTTGGTGTGGTAGGGGAAGTGGTAGGGTCAGTGGTCCTATAACCTTTATGTATAGACTGATGCGCTGATAGAAAATCTTCTGCTAGAGTAATGATCTTCTCTGGTGATTTGGGGTTATGTTCTCAGACCCAAATCTGGACATCACTGGGTAAAATTTGTAGGTATTGCTCAACCACTAGGGAGTCTATAATGGCCATCACAGTCTTACCCTCTGGCTGTAACCATTTTAAACAAAGTTCTTTAAGTCTGGTAAATGTCTCTCTAGGGGCATCATTGAGGTGGTGTTTCAGGGATCTGTACCTTTGCCTATATGCTTCAGCATTTATAACAAAGCATTTCAACATCTCCTTTTTCACTAATTTATAATTGTCAGCATTTCTAGTTTCCTTATTACTATATGTGAGCTGTGCCCTTCCCATTAAATAAGGGGCAAGTTGCACCACCCATTGGGACTGAGGCCACCCACAGGCTCTAGCAAACCTTTCAAATGTTGTCATATATGCTTCAGTGTCATCTGTGGGGCACATTTTAGTGAGTTTTATATCTTTAGGATTACCTGTCCTGACCCCTTGACCTCCTTGTCCCATCCCAATCAGCTGTAGGGCCTTCAAGGTGTCTGTCCATCTCTGGTCCTGCCATCTCCTCTCCAGCGCTCTCTCTCTCTCTCTCCCCCGATTGTCCCTCTCTCACTGTCACTCCATTTCCACCTGTTTGATGGCCAGCCATTTCAGCAAGCCGGTGATGTCCTCCAGGGGTTCCTCATAAGATCCTTCCTCTTCCACGTCCTCATCCTCTCAAACACCAGCTCCTGTAGTCTTCTTCATTCCAACAAATTCCAGGTCAGCCGATAACCCTTCTTCTGTCATCAGAGTTTGAGCTCTGGTCTGTACGCCATGGATAACTGGCTTCTCTTCTTGTTTGCCATCAGCCATCTTGTCTGTAATGTTATCTTTGGATACCAGGGCTGGTATCATCAACTGATTTCCCCCAATAAACCTGAACAACCAGTAACCTATCACACTTCTGACACCAGATATGTGGACGGGTGTGGGATAGATAACACAGACTCAGCTTTTTTTAAGTTTTAAAACACACTTGAGTATGATATTTATTAAACTCAAAAGAGGCAAACAAACTGGATAAATCAAAATATGAAACAAAAATACACTACAATCGGTAGCTCTCACAGTTTTAACCTGTCAATACAGGTATGTTTCCTTCTGTGATTATTCTGGCTTCTTCCCTTCGGTAGCTCTGTTCATTATCATTACCAAGGCTCCTCTAACTAACCTCACCTCCAAGAGGTATATATATAGTCCCTAGCTGGGTCACCTGACCAGGCCCTTAATCTCTACATGCATTTTTCTAGCTCTACTTTATCAAAATAGCTCAGGGTGACCACTCAACATAAACAGGTTAAGCAGTTGTATCATAAAACTTCATTTAACATCATAAAAAGACTTTGTGAGCTTTAAAATACTCTGAGAATAGACAATGAGATTTAATGAGCATTTAAGCCCCTCCTACAATCTGAGAGTGACAGCCCCTTTTCTTATTTTTCTTATAAAAACAGAAATTAGAAGGTGCTGTTTCCTCTACAGCTATGCATTCTCTAGACTCCTGGATTTGACGAAGGCCTGGCACATGGCATTTTGAGGAACATGGAACAACTGATTCACGTACACAGAGGTAGTACCCTTTTTAATTTGTACAAAGGCAAAAATGTGTACAAGAATTACCAAGCAAGGGGGTTTTAACTGACGACATTTAAAAAGTACAATGCAGGTGAATAAGTAATTGTTTTTGTAGTCTCAAGTAGTTGAATGTTGTTTTATAATTATTTGATAAAGCATTAAAGAAAAAAACAACAACATGAAACTGCAGGGCACTATACTTTTATATTTCATGCACTTCAATACTGGCTTCTAGTTAGTAGTCCCTCTTTTTATGTTTATTTATAGTTCTGAGCGAGTTTCTGAATGAAGGGGTAGCTGAAATGTTTATTTAAGTTCAGTGACAGCCATTCGCTTCTACACAGGCTGCAACTCCTTATGTTTTCTTTTCTTTGCAGTCTTTTACTGCTTCCCAACAGTGCCTAATTACATTATATGTTTTATTTCAGAGTCAGAGGGAAAGAAGGTCACTGACATAGCAAAGGCCGATGGCACATTTATAAGATAGAAAAAGAAATGGGCAGACTGGATGGGCCTTGCGGTCCTTATCTGCCGTCAACTTCTATGTTTCTATGAACAGCTGCCCCCCCCTTTCTAGAAGAAGCAGCAGCACAGTAAAGCATGGGATGGCAAACTGAAAGTTGCAAAGACATGCCACCCTGTTTTTAAACTACGCTTCTGTTGCTGCACAAACTAAGCCTTTCTGGCTAGATGCAACAAATACTGGGAGCAGCATTTCAATCCTATGTCGCTAGCTCTCAACAAACCAAAAGAAGAAGAAAAAAAATAAAGCATATGTTCTCCCTTTTTCCTCTCTAGCACAAGGGGCATATTTTCTACATGTAAACGCTACAGCAGTATAATTTTCTACTGGAGCTGTATAATGCTTTGCACAAACATTTTCAACTGTGTCATTATTTTGCTACAGCATCAAGCATTTTTAATACAAATCCATGCATGCATGTTCCTTTAATTTCATAATGGTTTCAGCCTTATCATACTACACAGGCACCATTCATTATATGAGTGCATTCTTTATGCCAATAACTGATTTAGGCATATTCCAAATAATGCCTTTACTATACTTTTGGCACATTTTTCATTTGCAGGACCAAACCCAAGGAAAGAAAAGGAAACTGTTAAAATACAAAAGACAGAATAAGTACTAAGGAGGACAAGACAGGGCTATGATAGGTGTCCATCCCACCGTAACCTGGAAAAAGACTAGGCAAAGAAAGTGAGTCACTACTGCACAGTAGATTTAAAGTTTAGAACAAGACAGTATTAGAGACAAAGAATTCCTGGGGTTCTATTTCAAAACTAAGGTGGAACACTGGTCCACCAGACTATTTATGTTGCAAAAAACTGTGTTAATGCTCTAGTTAGGGTTAAAGCCTCAAAAGTAAGGAAATGTGGTGTTAGGGTTTCTACCTCACCTCACCCCTGTGCACACACCAACAGTCATTAGGGTGCCTTGGGGTCATCAGCCTAAACGCACCCCATTCAGTAAGTAAATAAGCTGAGATGGGTACAATATAGGAGAATGGGGTGAGCATTAGGGCTGATGACACCAAGGCACACTCCTGATGACTGTTGGTGTGTGCAAAGGGGGGGTGGGGAGTTAGAGTTGGAAACACTGATGCCACATTTCCCTACAATTATGGTTTTAACCCTAACTAGAGCATTAATGCATTTTTTTGCAGTTTATTTCCTTACTTTTTGAGATAGTGTAATCGTATTCTTATTTTATTGTGGGAGTGCAGGGTCCTTTGGATCCTGTGTTCCCATCCCTCCATAGATGCGTATATGCATGTAGCTATGGAAGTACAGGGCCATTTGGGCCCTGGACTTCCATTTATAGGACAACAGTGACCAAACTGTCAGCATAGGCATCTTATTGCCCCACCTCATGTACCTAGTACATAACATTTTCGAATCCCCACCCTAACGTAATTCTGCACAACTGCAACACCATTTCATGTCACAGATACGAAACACATTTTGACCAGGATTTGAAAAATTACAGCTGTGACATACGTGAGGTGGGGTAATAAGAAGGCTATGTTGGTAATCTGGGCTCAAAATATTTTATATTTCCAAAGTTACAAGAGGGCGTAGCTAAATTGCAATGGATGGTTATAACTTTGGCATTTTTTCATGTTCGGACCCCACATTGTCAACACAGTATTCTTATGACCTCACCTCATAAACTCCATAGGTGAATATTTTCAAATATGTGCCAAAAGGCCATTCCACATCACATATTCAAAAACATGTTTCGGACAGGATGTGAAAAATGAAAGCTATACTGGTCATGAGGTGGTGTGAAAAACTGGCTGTGTTGAAAATTTGGGGTCAAAATATTTAAGATTACCAAAGTTATGCACTTGCATAGAAAAATTTAAACAAACACTCATAACTCGGACATTTTTAGGAATCTTTTCACCAGATTTTCAACATGGCCTTTTTGGGACCCCAGTACTTGAACACTGATGGTGAAATTTCATTATTCAGTCCTGAAAGATGATTTCACAGTGACTGCAAAATCACCTCTGGGCCCGATTGATGAGAGGACAGTGGTAGTGTTCATGAGAGGGGGTCCCAAAAAGGCCATGTTGAAAATGTGGTTGAAAAAATACCTTAAAATGCCAAAGTTATCAACATAAGTTCAAAACTCCATTGAAATACATTATATAGCCCTTAACTTGATTCATCAGTTTGTGGTTCGGCTTTGAAGAGTGCAGATGTGTCCCAGTCCACATAAGATGACAGTGTACAACCTCCAGTGGTAAGTATAGGGTAAGAGGGGTGTGGGGTGGTGGGAGCTCAGTGGAAGAGCCACAGGGTCCGACTGGGGTACATGGGGGCCCATCTGGAAAGAGAATACAAGGACCCACCTGGAAAATCAATAGAGGAGGGACCAGGGTGACACACTCATATCAGTATTCAACTTCAATTTGATACATTAGCTCTGTGGTTACATCTTACATTTATCTAGTGTCCCAGATATCCCATTTAATTAGAAAAAAGATGATAAATACAAATGTTTTCGGAGTTCAGAGGGTGACCAGGTACCCAAAGAAATTTCCAGGTATTCAGGCGGGCCAGTCCGACCCTGGAGAGCCAGGATGGGGGGGGATGGTGAGTATGATGAGGGATGCTTTTCTTTATTTCAGGGTTTAAAAAAAAATAAAAGATGTTGAGGGACTGCTTTCTTTTTGTAGGGGGAAAAAACTATTTTGGGACACTGGTAGTGGGCTTCCCAGTGTCCCACACTGCTGGGGGGGATGCCGACATGAGGACTGGGCCCCTGATGTCGGTACTATGATAAAACAAGGGTCTGGGGGAGCATCTGACAATGGGGTGGACATCCTGGTGTCAGATTATATAAATAAATAATTTCAAAATATAGGGGAATGGTGATCAAAGGGTGGGGGGTGCCTCTAGACACCAGGGACGAAAAAAATAATTAGGGAATAGCGATCGGTGGGTGGGGGGTGCCACTAGACACCAGGCAAAGGTGTGGCTCACAGCTAACACTGCAACCAGAATCACAACTTCTGCTGTGGCTGCAGAAGTCAAGAAGTTTCCGGTGTTCTCATATGGAGAACATTGGTGAGGCGCTCCTCTTGCTAAGCTGGGCACCTGGGGTTTTGGATGCCCAGAAAACATATTAATGGCACAATGTTAAAAAACAAACATCAAAATCTAGCTAAAAGGGTCCAACTTAGCTAGGTTCTGATGTTTTAAAAAATTGCAGCATTTGTATTTATTTTCCATGCTTGTCAGTTCGAGGAAATAATCAACAAGATGGTGGTTGACACGGCACAAAAACAGTCCTTGGTGCTGTGTCAAACAAGTGGCATGATAGCAAACTGGGCATTTGCAGCATCAAAATATTACTTTTGCCACAAAACATTATCTCAAAACCCCTACTATGCTTGCGCAAGTCGGAAAACACTAAATGTAAAGCCTTATAACTTTGGAAACCTTTTATATTTTTTTCATCTGACCTGTCAAAGACATTACCTTAGGACGTGATACATGTCCCCTGCAAGTTTGGGACAACAATTCCTTTTCATGTAGGCTGTAGGCAAGACCAAAAAAAAAAAAACAATGTTAAAGTTTTTTCTAGAAATGACACATCTGTATCTCAAAAACCACACAAGCTGCCATCACAAAAGTTTCCATACATCAAGACCTTGCTTCCTAGACAACAAATACAACATTTCAGCTAATTTTGTCAAAGAGAGTCAACGATATTAATGTGCAAAATTTAAGGTTTAACATTAAACAGGCTACTCTACTCTAACTATAGGGGTGCTACCGTGCCACTATAATGTTGCAGAGTTTTCTATTTTCTAAGCTCCCTAGGTTTGTCTGACCTCCCCACCAAAGAAATCCTAGATCTGTCTGTGGCTCACTTTGTGCTGCTCGAACACATCAGGATGTGCAGGTCTTAAGGTCATCTGATACGATTACCCCCAGGTCCCTTTCCATTTTTGTTGTTGTTACTACCTCCCCCCCTCCCCACCATTGTGAAATCTTCCCCTGGGTTTTTGTTTCCCAGATGCATTATTTTGCACTTCTTTGCATTGAATCCAAGCTGCCATACTTCTGAACATTCCTCCAACCTTGCCAAGTCCCTTCACATCCTTTCCATGCCTTCTTGTGTATCAACCCTGTTGCAGATCTTTGCATCATCTGCAAAGAGGCTTGATTTTCCTTCCAGTCCCTCTGTAATGTCACTTGTAAAGACACTAAAAAGGACTGGACCCAGTACAGATCCCTGCGGTAGCCCACTAGTAACCCCTCTTTCTTCAGAGTGGACTCCATTTACAATTACTTTCTGTGTCCTGTTATCCAGCCAATGTTTTACCCAGGCTACCACCCTGGGACCCACTCCCAGGCTGGTTAATTTGACTTAATCTTTTGTGTGGGACTGTGTCAAATGCCTTGCTAAAGTCTAGGTAGGCCATGTCCACAGCCCCTCTCTGGTCTACTACTTTGGTCACCCAGTCAAAGAAATCAATTAGATTCATCTGACATGACCTTCCCGCTGCAAACCCATGCTGCCTTGGGTCCTGTGCCCCACTGGCCTCTAGGTACTCAACAATTATTTCCTTCAGAAGTGATTCCATCACTTTCCCTACCACAGAGGTCAAACTGACAGGTCTGTAGTTTCCTGCCTCTGTCTTGGTCCCACTTTTGTGAAGGGGAATCACATCTGCCTTCCTCCAGTCCTCAGGTACCACACCATCCTCCCATGATTTGTTAAAAAGGGTAGTCAGTGGTGTCATTAGTTCTCTGCTTAATTCTTTTAGAATTCTGGGGTGAATTCCATCTGGCCCCATTGCTTTGTCCACCTTCAGTTTTAGGAGTTCTTTCAGAACCCTTTCTTCTGTGAAAGGATTGGGATCAACCCCCTATCCAGAGTGCTTCTGTTAATTGGATTAGGCACCTCCCCCACCTCCTCTTTTGTGAATACTGAACAGAAGTATTCATTCAGTATCCCTGCTTTTTCACTGTCCCTCTCTGCCCACCCACTGTCTATTCTATTCAGCCTCACTATCCCTCCCTTTGTCTTTCTACACCCCCTAATATACCTAATAAAAGGTTTTATACCCCTTCTTAACTGAGTTGGCTATCTTTTCCTCAGTCTGGGCCTTTGCTATTCTGACTACCCTCCCTGCTTCCTTCTGCCTTAACTGGTACAGTTCTCAGTCCTGTTCCTTCTGTGTTTCCTCATACTTCCTAAATGCTATTTTTTTTTCTCCTTAACCTTCACCGCCACCTCTTTTGAGACCCACAGTGGCTTTTTCTTTCATTTTGATTTGTTTATTTGCTTCACACAAAGGCTTGTTGCCTCTGTGATTTTTTTATATTTCCCCATAGTTGCTTCACCCCTCTTTCTAGCCTGTTTGCCAGCGCTTTTCTAAGGCACTCTCCCATCTTGCCAAAGTCAGCCCTTCTGAAGTCCAGAACCCTCACTTTTGTATGGCTTGACTCTGTAGCTGAGTTTATTGTGAACCACACTGTTTGGTGGTCACTTGTTCCCAAATGGCTACACTCTTCTAGATCTGAGATCCTCTCACTGTCCCCATGTGAGAGTACGAGGTCTAAGATTGCTCTCTCATGAGTAGGTTCCAAAACTAGCTGTCTGAGGCATGCCACCTGAAGGGCATCAAGAATGGCCCTGCTTTTGGTTGTAGCTGCAGCAAAGGTGCTCCAGTTGACATCCAGCATATTAAGGTCCCCCATCAAAAGTAACTCCCCTTTCTCTGCCATCCTAAGTATGCCTTCTATCATATCCTTGCCCATTCCCTCTCCCTGACATGGGGGAAAGACTTATTAAAAACAGACTGGATCAGGAGAAAATTACTTTAAATATTCCCGATAGTGTACAATGTGGGTTCCAAAAGGTCTTGCACTACTAATTTGATAGCTTTTTATGAAAATATAAGTGAAAGCCTTGATAGAAGGTATTCATCAGATATGATACTGATGGACTTTTCAAATGTATTTGACAGATTACCACATATTAATTTGGTGACTAAGCTATTAAAACTGAGTTTTAGCCATTCATTGATACGATGGATAAACAACTGGCTGCAAGAACACGTACAAATGGTCAGAATAAATGGATTAACATCAGACAGGAAAGATGTTACCAGTGGGGTCCCACAGGGCTCAGTCCTGGGCTCAGCTCTTTACAGTATTTATATCAGTGACATCCAACAAAACATTACAAATAATCTGGTTAAATTTGCTGATGATTTAAAATTGGGTGGTAAGGTAGATACCTTCTGCTTGGTCCTACATTATGGTTCCAAATATCACAACTATAGCTATATTTTGAGTAATCAGATATTACGTACAGTAACATCAGAAGGGGACATTGGGGTTATAATAAATAATTCATTTTCCTCTGCAGATCACTGCCGACAGGTTTCTTTTAAAACAAGAGGTGTTATTAAAAAGATTAAATGATCATTTGTTTGCAGATCAGACCAGTGATTTATACCATTGTATAAGAGTTTCATTAGGCCCCTACTGGACTTTGGATCACCGTTTTGGTCTCCTTATTACATAAAAGATATTAAAATGATTGAAGGGGTGCAACATTCAATCACCAGACTAATCCCGCACTTAAAAGGATTATCTTATGAATCTAGGCTAAAACAAACTGGTCTGTATTTTTTAGAACAAAGAAGACAGAGAGGGTATCTATTATTACTACATAAAATACTACACTCACCAGACTTAATGGAACAATGTGGTCTAGCACTTAGTAATTCAAGAGACAAACTCTGCTCCCATGGAATGAAACTAGTCATACCAAGGATAAGTACCACAGACAGAGACAATTACTTCACAGTTAGGAGCTCAACGCCCTGCAACAGGCTCTCAATATTAGCTTTTAAAGCTAACAGGTTTAGTGAATTCAAATATACCTTAGACAGGTCGTATTATGCTGATGGTAAGATGGTTTAATAAAGCCCGCATAGTGCAGGGGACAATCTAGATGGTCAACTCGGCCCCTTTTGTCCTGTCTTTCCTAGTATTCCTAGTAATTGCCTGGTCTCAAGAAGATCTATGGTTTTCTGTGGGAGGTTGATGCAGAAAAGGCGGTGAGTGACGTGGCAGTGGCTGCTAGATTGGGTTGGGCACTGCCCTACTAGTGTGGCCCTTCTCTGTGTCCCCTCCGGCAATGCTAATATCATGCCAGAGAGAAAGAGAAGAACAGATGGGACAGGTTAGTGCAGTAGGAGAGTGAGCTGTGGGTATATTCTGGAAAAGAGAGAGATTTGTGGAACAGGACGGAGTCCAAGGAAAGAGAGACAAGTGCCAGTTCCAGAGCAGTAAAGCCAACCCAGTTCTGGCAGCTCCATTGGTGCTAATTGGAAGACAGTGGAAACTTGCAGGAGTGGGGAAGAAGTGGCACTCAGAGCCACGTGTGGGGACATCCGCCTTAGAGTCAGGGAAGGGAGTCACCTGACCAAGTCCTGTTGAGTGTCTGTAGGAGAAGTGGATAAAGGAGAAGTAGCCCCGATATGAGATGGCTGTTTCTATGGGCCCATCTCAAACCCAGTGATGGGTGAAATGAGGAAGAGAGTGAGATAACTAATGCTGCTGCTGCTGCCTGTAAAGGGGTCATTTCGGCTCTGAAGCAACCTAAAGTAATGCTAACCAAAACTCTTTAGCAACCGTCTCGGCCCAGAACTAGATCTGTGCCCAGAAATGTTGATGGGGGGGTAAGCTCTGCGATGGATAATCACTACCCTTTGAAATGTGACCCCTGTGGTCTGGATTGTAAATGAAATGTGAAATGGTGCCATGAAAATCCATTATTAATGGAACTACCCCTTCCCGATGTCTAGAGGCCTGATAGTAAAAACAGGGGAAGGGGCAACAACTCATAACAGAATCACATCCTGAACACAGAATTAAAGATGGCACATACCAGTTGTAGCTCTTAGGGGTCACCGGTGGTCATGGAGTGCTGCCAGAAGGGGGTACTGAAACTAACAGGTTCACTGTAGAAGCAAGCTTAAGTTAGCAGGCAGACATCTAAATTTATATTTAAAGCAGCAGGAGGCCACACTGGAGTAAGATGTAAAAAAAAAATTAATGTATTTTCAGTCAAAAAAAAAAACAAAGCAGCTCCTAGGAGCTGGGACATGACCTTTAAGAAAAAAACAGGTTCCTCTGTGGCACAGAGCCACAGCACCTCGCTTGCAGCTGAGAAGGCCTTGATGCTGAGTTCTACTGCACCCCGGAGCTCAGAGCATATTTTAACCACAGCACAGCAAGACTGGTCCCAACATTACATCTTGGCCCATACAGCCCTCAACTGCTCGAACGAAGGTGTACCACTCACCTCCTCGCACATCCGATGAGACACATAAAGGCTGCAGCTGTTCCCATTCATTCCAACTTTTCCTGCAACACATGGGCTATGGTGCCTAGGCCCCCGGCATCCCTGGACCTAGACATAACATGGGCGATCTGAGGGACTCACCAGGCACCACTTAATCTTGCCACTCAGGCTGTCTTACAAGAAACTGAGTGCCACACAGGTACAGGGAAGGCAGGCTACCACCACTGCCATACCCCTTGACACAGGCTACCACCACTGCACCGCCCCCACCATTCCTTACATTTCCAGGCCATAGACCAGGAACTAGGTCCAATCCCACCCCAGTGCCATGGTGCATGCAGGTGGGCCACTTCTTCTTTTTCCAGGCTGCGGCTCCCCATGCAGACCTAGTCTCAGTCATGGAGCAGATTCGTAGGCCACCCAACCACACCAGAGCAGACTACATCACCGAGTTGCCAAGGCCCAAATCCCAGGCCGGGACCGGAGCTCCAGCGCACTTGATGCTCTTGAACTCTCTCTCCCACCGGCCTCCCTTCTAGCCCAAACCAGCCCAATAAATACCCCAGAAGGGAGGACTGGCCCTGCATGACCAGTGAGTGGGCTAGTCCACAATGGCAAAATTGGGAAGATAGGAAGAGATGGTCACATTAGTAAGCATTCCCCAGAGGTGTGCTTACACTCTTCCCCCCCTTAAACCATTCACCTCCTGGTGAATGAGGCGCCTGGCTACCACCCCGATGGGAAAGAAGGGCAAGATATATGCACTCTCCTGCCCCCCATGGGGAAACACCAGATGAAGGGCACTACAAAACAAGGGGCACACAACCCCCTTAAAACCCCAAAAGGTATTGCTGCTGCCAGAGTTAGGACCCAGGATCAGTTACATGACACTACAACAACTTCTCTTAGAATTTATGCAACAACAGCAGTTCAACAGTTTAGGTAAACATACTGAAGGACATTTAATGCAGGTGGATTTTTCACAGTTGCCTACACCACTCACTACCACTCATACTCCCAATCACACACCCATGCACCCACTGGGCATGCCTATTTCAAATTACTACCCTCTAATCGCAACCCACACCAACATCTATGCCACATGCCACACACCATTCACACACTACACTCCCTCCCCATTTACTATAACCAAAGGGGTACATCAATTCCATAGTCCAAAAGATGGCACAAAAGGCAGGAAAGAGACTCGGGTGGTCATATTGGATGACATAAAGGTGGCCAGTCAGTGTGACTAGTATAACCCTACCCCCCACCCCCCACTGCGGGATGTGTACATGTTGTGCACATTTTAGGTTGTTTGGGGCCTGTGATTAAATAATTAATGTGTCTCTGCCTCACCAGTAAGGACTCCGTGTGTTGGAGGTCACCATACTGTAGGTGCACGGGGGTATAAAAGTTCAGTTTGGTTCCAATGGTGGGGAGCCCACATGGGGTTTGGTGGGATGGGGGAGAAGTGGATGAAGCAGGGGCAATTGCCTGCTCTCAAGAATATCCGTGGTTTTCTGTGGGTGGTTGATGTAGAAAATGTGGTTAGTGATGTGGCAGTGGCCATTAGATTGGGTTGGGGGCTGTCCTTCTAGTGTGTCCCTTCTCCATGTCCCCTCCAGCAGTGCTAATATCATGCCAGAGAGAAAGAGAAGAGCAGATGGGACAAGTTAGTGAAGTAAGAGAGTGAGCTGTGGGTATATTCTGGAAAGAGAAAGAGAACTGTGGGACAGGATGGAGCCCAAGGAAAGAGAGGCAACTGCCAATTTCAGAGCAGTAAAACCAACCCATTTCTGGCGGCTCCATTGGTGCTTATTTGAAGCCAGTGGAAACAAACAGGAATGGGGAAGAAGTGACACTCAGAGTCACGTGTGGGGACATCCACCTTAGAGTCAGTGAGGGAAGTCACCTGCCCAAGTCCTGTTCAGTGTCTGTAGGAGAAGGGGAGAAAGAAGTAGCCCTGGTATGAGATGGCTATTTCTGTGGGCCCGTCCAAACCCAGTGATGGGAGAAATGAGGGAGACGGTGGGATAACTAATGCTGCTGCTACCTGTAAAAGGATCATTTCAGCTCTGAAGCAACCTAAAGTAATGCTACCCAGAACTGTTTAATGGCCATCTCGGCCCAGAACTAGATCTGTGCCCAGAAATGTTGGTGGGGGCCATCTCAGCCACGGATGACCACTAACGTTTGAAATATGACCCCTCTGATCTGGATTGTAAATGAAATGTGAAATGGTATCATGAAAATCCATTATTAATGTAGCCACCCCTCCCCAATATCTAGGGGCCTGATGGTGAAAATAGGGGAAGGGGCAACAACTCGTAGCAGAATCACATCCCGAACACAGAATAAAGGCCCCCAGCATCCCTGGATCTAGACAAAACATGGGCGATCTGAGGGACTCACCGGGTACCACTTAATCTCTCCCCGCAAGCTATCTTACAAGAAACTGAGTGCCACACAGATACAGGGAAGGCAGGCTGCCACCACTGCCATACCCTGTGACACAGGTTGCCACCACTGCACTACCCCCACTGTTCCTTACATTTCCAGACCACAGACCAGGAACTAAGCTCATTCCCACCCCAGTGCCATGGTGCACGCAGGTGGGCCACTTCTCCCAGGCTGCGGCTCCCCATCCAGACCCAATCCCAGTCATGGTACAGATTCTAGGCCACCCATCCACACCAGAGCAGACTACATCACCGAGTTGCCAAGGCCCAAATCCCAGGCCAGGACCGGGGCTCCAACCCACTGGATACTCTTGAACTCACTCTCTCCCGTCGGCCTCTCTTCCAGCCCAGTAAATACCCCAGAAGTGAGGACTGGCCCCACCTGACCAACAGGCAGGCCAGACCACAATGGCAAAATTGGGCAGATGGGAGGAGAGGGTCACATTAGTAAGCATCCCCCAGAAGAGGTGCTTACACTCTCCCCCCTTTAAACAATTCACCTCCTGGTGAATGGGGAACCTGGCTACCACCCAGAGGAGAAAGACGGGCAAGATATGTGTACTCTCCTGCCCCCCCATAGGGAAACACCAGATGAAGGGCACTACAAAACAAGGGACATACAACCCCCTTAAAATCCCAAAAGGTTGTGCTGCTGCCAGAGTTAGTACCCAGCATTAGTTACATGAAACTCCAACTACAACAGTTCCCCTTATAATTTGTGCAACAACAGCAATTCAACAGTTTAGGTAAACATGCTGCAGGCCATTTAACAAAGCTGGATTTTTCACAATTTCCTATGCCACTCACTATGACTCACACTCCCAATCACACATCCATGCACCCACTGGACATGCCTATTCCAAATTACTACCCACTAATCACAACCCACACTAACATCCATATCACATGCCACACACCATTCACACACTACACTCCCTCCCCATTCACTATAATCAAAGGGGCATATTAATTTCGTAGTCCAAAAGATGGCAAAAAAAGGCAGGAAAGAGATCGGGGTGGTCATATTGGCTGATGTAAAGGTGGCCAGGCAGTGTGACAAGTGTAATATCCCCCCACCCTCACTACAGGATGTGTACATGTTGTGCACATTTCAGGTTCTTTTGGGGTCTGTGATTAAATAGTTAATGTGTCTCTGCCCTGCCAGTGGGTAATTCTGTGGGTTGGAGGTCACCATAGGTGCACAGGGATATAAAAGTTCAGTTTGGTGCCAAGAGTGGGGAGCCCACGCGGAGTTTGGTGGGGCGCAGGAGAAGTGGACGGAGCAGGGGCAATTGCCTGCTCTCAAGAAGATCCGTGATTTTCTGTGGGAGGTCGATGTAGAAAAGGCGGTGGGTGATGTGGCAGTGGCTGCTAGATTGGGTGGGAGGGCTGCCTCTGCTAATGTGTTCCTTCTCCGTGTTCCCTCCAGCAGTGCTAATATCATGCCAGAGAGAAAGAAAAGAGCAGATGGGACAGGTTAGTGCAGTAGGAGAGTGAGCTGTGGGTATATTCTGAAATGAGAAAGAGAACTGTGGGACAGGATGGAGCCCAGGGAAAGAGGAACAAGTGCCAGTTTCGGAGCAGTAAAGCCAATCCAGTTGTGGCAGCTCTGTTGGTGCTTATTTGAAGCCAGTGAAAATGTTCAGGAATAGGGAAGAAGTGGCACTCAGAGCTGTGGGGGGGGGGCATCCACCTTAGAGTCAGTGAGGAGAGTCACCTACCAAGTTCTGTTCAGCATCTGTGGGCCAATCTCAAACCCAGTGATGGGAGAAATGATGGAGAGATTGGGATAACTAGCGCTGCTGCCACTTGTAAAAGGCTAATTTCGGCCCTGAAGAAACACTGCCTAGAATTGGTTAGCAGCCATCTCGACCCAGAAGATCTGTGCCCAGAAATGTTGATGGAGGCCAGCTCAGTGATAGATAACCACTACCCTTTGAAACATGATCCCTGTGAGGTAAATGGACTGTGAAATGGTGCCAAGAAAATCCATCATTAATGTAGCCACCCCTTCCCCGATATCTAGGGCCCTGATGGTAAAAATATGGGAGGGGGCAAAAACTCGTAGCAGAATCACATCCTGAACACACAATTAAAGATGGCACATACCTGTTGTAGCTCTTAGGGTTCACAGGTGGTTGCAGAGTGCGGCCAGAAGGGGTACTGGATCTAAAAAGTTCACTATAGAGGCAAGCTGGACTTAGCAGACAGATGTCTAAATTCATATTTAAAGCAGCAGGAGGCCACACTGGAGTAAAACAAACAACAAATTATTTTCAGACAAAAAACAAAGCAGCTCCCAGGAGCTGGGGCACGACTTTTAAGTAGAAAACAGTTCCTCTGCAGCACTGAGCCATGGCACCTCACTTGCAGCTGAAAAGGCCTTGATGCTAAGTCCTACTGAGCCAGGGAGCTCAGAGCATATTTTAACTGCAGCACAGCCAGGTTGGTCCCAACATTACATCTCAACCTATACAAACCTCAGCCGCTCGAAGAAAGGTGTACCGCTCACCTCCTCGCACATCTGATGTGACACACAAAGACTGCAGCTCTTCCCATTTGTTTCAACTCTTCCTGCAACACAGGGCCTATGCTGCCCAGACCCCTGGCATTGGGCACCAGTTAATCTCTCCCTGCAGGCTGTATTACAAGAAACAGTGTACCACACTGGTACGGGAAAGGTGGGCTGCCACTACCACCATACCCCCAACCCAGGCTACCCCCACTGCACCGCCCCCACCATTCCTCACATTTCCGGGCCACAGACCAGGAACTAGGCCCAATCCTACCCCAGTGTCATGGTGCATGCAGGTGGGTCACTTCATCCCCCAGGCTGCGACTCCCCACATGGAACTAGTCCAAGTCACACCGCAGATTACTAGGCCACCCAACCACACCTGAGTAGACTACATCGCCAAGCTGCCACGGTCTGAATCCTGGGCCAGAGCTTGTACCCCAACCCACTTGATGCTCTTGAACACTCTCTCCCCTGCCAGCCCCCTGCCAGCCCAGACTGGCCCAATAAATACCCTAGAAGGAGGACTGGCCCCGCTGACCAGTGGGCAAGCCAGCCTACAATGCCAAAATTCCGCAGATGGGAGGAGAGGATCATATTAGCAAGCATTCCCCAGAGGGGGTTCTTACATTAAGTAAATGGGATCCACCTTTGTTTTGAAACTTTTGTCATTGTGGAACTCAGTTATTCCATTTAAGACTGTCTGCCAGTTAACCAAAAGATTTATTGCAGCCCATCACCAGAAGATGGAACCCCCCCCCTTACACCAGTGGATTCCTTCAGCACCAGCTATCCCAGTAAGAAGAAAAAAACTGAATCAGAACTGTTTCTGCTGTTGTGAGCACCCCTCCCCTTTTACAACATCTACCATAGCCCTAGAAACTGGGGACAGGGAGCTTACACAAGGCAGTTAGGAGTGTAAGTGGGATGCTGGGGTGCATAGGGAGGGGTATCACCAGCAGAAACAGGGAGATAGTGTTGCCTCTGTATAGATCGCTGTTAAGACCCCGCCTAGAGTATTGTGCCCTGTTCTGGAGACCACATCTCAGAAAGGACATAAACAGAGTGGAAGCAGTCCAGAGAAGGGCAACTAAAATTGTGCAGGGTCTGCATTAGAAGCCCTACAAAGAGAGATTAAAGGACCTAAACATGTACATCCTGGAAGAGAGGAAGGGGGATATGATAGAGATCTTTAAATACCTCATGGGGTAAAAAAGGTACAAGAGAGAGATGTATTTGTCCAGAGAAAAAAAGGTGCTTAAGTACAATGGGGCATGATAAGCTGAAGGGGATAGATTCAGGAGAGATGTTAGGAAGAACTTCTTCACAGAAAGAGTGGTGGATTCCAATGGAGGTAATGGGGGTGAAAACAGTGGTGGGGTTCAAGGATGCATGGGAAAGGCATAAGGGAATCTCAGTGAAATGGAAGGGGGAGGTGAATTGGCCAGGGATCAAGTAAGGTCTGCAGTGATACTATAGGCAGGGAAAAATGGGCAGAATAGGTGTGCTAAGTAGTCCTTATCTGCCGGCAAATTTTATGTTTCTATGTTTCTAAAAGGTTCTTTCCTAAGGGCGAGAGAGCAGTGTTGTAGGAAAGGGGAAATTGTTTAACCAGGAAAGGCACACTAAGTTGAAATTTGTTCCCAGGTGCGGCCTGGGAGCACAAGAAAGTTAAGTGAATTGCTCAGGGTCCCACAGTATGCAAGTGGGGGCTGTGGGATTCAAACCCCAGTCTCTGAATTTGCAGCTCAGAGCCCTAAACCATTGCACTATATCCAGATACTCCAGCATCAAGTCTCAAAAACCAAAGGGTCCAGTGCTCCATCCTTTGCATAGGACTTTGACACTGTGCTATTTGCCATTGATTTAAACTCCCAACAGTTCCTTGAACCACATGGTGGCAGCTCCCAATGCAGTACATTTCAACATGAAACAAGTTCTTGTCAGATCCATAACGGCTGCATAATGAAGTTAGTGAAGTTGTGTGGAATTGTTAAGGAGGTATGGAAAAACAACACAATGACTTGAAAGTAGTAAGATTTGTTTTAGTTTCTGTTATAAGGAAGGCATACACATTATTAAGGAAATACATGAAGGTGTACATTTTAATGGAAGGAATAGGAAGCACTGTAGGTTTACAAAAGAACCCCAGAGCAAATGCCACTAATGTATGTGTTATCCCAGATGATATTGGCCGGAGAGCACAATTTTAAAGACCACACAATTGCACATACCCCAATGACGCAAAGCATTATGGGAAACATATGCAAATTCCCATGATGGTACAGAACGTGGCAGTACATGAAAAAGTAATGGCTGGCATATGTTCAGCCTTGGGATTATTTACACAGGTTTTTTTTTTTTTTTTTTTAAGAGAAACAGGGTTTTTGTCCATGAGGTGATGTAAGTCATATTTAAGCAATGTGTTGATGTCAGGAAGTCAGGTGTAATGATGATGGACTGTAAGCAGAGAAAATGTGATAGTAACTTTCAGAGGGGGTCGCTTTTGATAAGGGCAAGGTAGTTATGCTTCTGATAATGGGAATATTAGGAAAGTATGAGGTCTATGCAGAAGTGGAGAACAAATATGCACAGTTTCATAAGTATGTGCTCAGAGTGCTGGCAAATGTGATACGCAGATTAGTTTTAGAAATAGGTAAAAATAGCAATACATGCAATTGATAGAAAGATAGATAATTACATAGACATGCAGACCCTGTCCACACTACACTCGAAAAAGCTGTAATGGATTCACACTGTTACAGTCTCTAAATGTTACAGTGTGTCCACACTGCCAGTGAACAATGTGGATAATGGTTTGAAAACATTACAGCCTGTCCACACCGAGTGCGATAGTGTGTGTGTGATCTCAACCCTAAAGTAGCAGTGCACATCCCATGGTGTACTCGGTGATGACAGCTGCATTTTGAGATGCCCTCCTACATGTCCTATGGAGTACTGTGTATATGGCACAGTCATGTTATGTAAATAACCATATTTCACTGTTATGAGACACACTTATGTTGTGGAGGTGACAGAGAGAGGTTCGAGGGAGGGGGAGATCTGTATGTTGGAATTGGGGCTATGTCAGTGAGAGGGAGGGAGGGAGGGAAGGGGAGACATGGCATCAGTTCTGCCAGTATTAGGGCACCTGGGCACAACAGACGTTCATGTACTACTGCTGTATGGCTGAAGGCAGACTCTCTACTACTGCCTTCAGTGTTCCCCACTGCTCCACTGTACTCAGTGCCACACATCTATTGTCCACTGCAGCAGTGCTTCATGATGCACTCAGGAGCTCCACTAATGTATGTGTTCACTACTGGCACTGCTCTGCAGGTAGTATTGCTGCCACATCACACATGGGCAGGCAAGGTACTCCCAACATTCGGCATAGTGAGAAGAGTAATCAAGGACAGTACATGGATACCATCAGGAGGTGGCCCTCGGGGAGGCAAGTGCACACAGAGAGGTAGGTTAGGTGGGGACATGGAGGTACACTCGGGGGGGGGGTGCATACAGCTATCAGGTTACTGTGGTATGGAGGCATCCCAGTATTGCAGCCTACACCTGTGTTACACGCTGCCATCTGCATATGTTCTGGTAGCCTCCAATCTCCCTGAATGCAGTGAAACAGTGCTGCAATGCATGCAGGTATAGTGGGAGACTGAAGGCTACATGGTGGAGCGTTTAGACACAATTGCAATTAAAAACTGATAAAGGTGTAAAGCTGTAAATAAGAGTGAAACAACCACGCTGGTATGCACACCACAAAGTGGTTCTTGGAAGGATACAGATTGGGGATGGCTCAATTAAAGGAGTAGTCCACCCAGAATTTGAAAAAACATATGTTATGCAGAGTGTTTTGATTTGTATGTAAAGTCCTAAGTGTTCCTTCCCTCTGTCTGCTATTAGGAGTTTTCCTAAATTAGGCTGCTAGCTTTAGGGTAGTTTTATGACCCCTTGGGATCTCCATCACAAATAGGTTTATTGCCTTCTGCCTCCTACAATGCACCCTGTCTCATGTGACAGTGACGTAGCCAGACCCATAGATTTAGCATATGCAGTGCTTTTTAAAATCCGTTCACAACAGCAGAGCTTTGTAACTGTTCTTATCCAGTGAGCATAAATGGCAGCAGTTACAATTTAGCAGATGCCTGAGAGCTACCTAACTGGGGTTTCTGTAAGAAAACAGCTGCTAAATAGCTCTAATTCACTATTTGTGTATTTTGGGTGTATCATGTCTAGCTAGCTTTTAAGTACCTCAAGGGAATCAACAAAGTCCAAGAGAGTGGCATCTTTCAGAAAAAGAGATGTGCAAGAACAAGGGGCACAATTTTAAGATGGGGGGGACGGCTCAGAGGTAATGTGAGGAAGTATTCTTTCACAGAGAGGGTTGTTGATGCATGGAACAGCCCCTCTGAGGAGGTCGTGGAGTCATGAACAGTGGGGGAATTCAAGAATGTATGGGACAGACATAAGGCAGTCCTAGTGGGGGGTAGGAGGAAGTAAGCTGTTGGTTAACTAGGATCTGCAGCTTATCTGTTAGGTAGGAAAATAGGCAGACTAGGTGGGCCAAGCGGTCCTTATCTGCCATCAAATTCTATGTTTCTAGCAGTAATATGTGTTTTTATTTTAAAATTTAATTTCATCAAACTATGCACAACAATGAAAAGCACAGAAATTGGCACAGATCATCACTGCTATAATTAATAAAAACTATTGCAGTTTTCTTACAGAAAACTCACTCAGTCAGCTCTAAAGTATTCGCTAAACTGTAAATGTAGATACCAGCATTCTTTCTTTTTTTTTTTAAGCAGGAGAGACACACTAAAGCTTGTTTACAGGTGTGACCTGGGAGCACAAGGAAGTTAAGTGATTTGCTCAGGGACACACAGTACGCATGTGGAGGCTATGGGATTCAAACCCAGGACACCAGGTTTGCAGCTCAGAAGCTTAGACCACTGAAGTATACTGCCTCCCCATTTCTAATAGGTAGAAATGTCAGTTAGTGCTGATTTTGCTCTGTGACACGATTTTCAATTTTTTTGTTACAAATGTGAAGTATCTTTTTAATAAAGTATAAAAATATGTATGTGCGAATTATTTAGGTAGGCGAATATTTGTTTTATTATTTGAAAAAGTGGGATACACTAAATGTGTAGTGCAATGAACCATTGTGAAATGGGATCAAATGTGTAGCTGAAATAGTCACTGTCATCCATCCTGCTTTCATGATATACCACACACAGGAGAAAAAGTGGCTTTAAAGTATTTTGCCGTTTCTAGGCTGCAGCTTCATACCATACACTTCATTTGTAAAAAAATGAAAATCATGTCACAGACCAAAATCCATATTAAATGTTAGTTCTACCTATTAGAAAGCTGGTACCTACATTTATAGTTTAGCAAATACTTGAAATCTAACTGAGTGGATTTTCTGTAAGAAAACAGCTAGAGTCTTAACTAATTATAGCACTAATGATCTGGGCAATTTCTGTGCTTTTATGGTTGTGCATAGTTTGATGAAATTAAAAGTTTTAAAATTAAAACATTCCTTCAAGCTAGATCTGACACACATAGAAAACAACAATAGTGAATTATAGCTTAATTTAGTAGCTGTTTTCTTACAGAAACCCCAGTTAACTAGCTCTCAGGTGTCCGCTAATAGGCTAATTTAGGAACAACTCCTAATAGCAGACAGAGGGAAGGACACACTAGGACTTAACATACAAATCAAAACACTCTGCATAACATATGTTTTTGCAAATTCTGAGTGGACTGTGGACTACACCTTTAAAACTGCAGCCTCTTGCTGTACTGACATGCTTCAGCTGATGCAAAATACAGAGTAAGGTGGTGGGGGCAGGGTTGGAGGGCAGGTCTGAATAACACCATATACCTACTGTACCAGGAGAGACTTTCCATCTCTTGGAATGTATTTGTGAAAATGTGTGACCAGGAGAGGAATGTAAGCTGAGCCAATGCTGTTTAAACAAGTGCTGTATAGGGATGCAGTTTCAGGCTTTTCCTTCTGAAGCTTAAGCTCTAATGCAACAGGCAGCTCTGATAGTCAGTTGTTCCAGTGTGATACATGCACCTCATGTCCCTCCCACATGAACCAAAAAAAAGGTGGGGTGGATCTTTAGGAGCTTCTTGGGTGGAGGTGGGGTTGATCTTACTCCCCCAAAAAAACTAATGCTGCCTCCCACTACTCAGGTTCCAGTTCTTGTACCTCCCACTTAAGAAAGAAAATAGTGCACTGCAACCATTGACTAACATGAAAGTGTATTTATTTGAGGGCAGAAAACATTTCTTGGAGGAGGGTAAGGCGGAGGAGACTATTCACACCTTCAGTCAGTTCCACGGACAGAAAACATGACATCACTCCTTTTGTATATGCAAAATGTCTGCAGGCACCACCTACTGCAGCCATAAAAAGAGGCGTTTACACAATTTGTAATTTAGTTTAGCCTACCGTAACTCCCTGTAGGTTCAAGGAACTGTTGGAAGTTTAAATCAGTGGCAAGTAGCACAGTGTCTGAAAGTCCTGAGCAAGGGATGATGCACTGGACCCTTTGGTATTTGAGACTTGATACTAAAGTTCATACTTTAGGAAGGTCTGCTACAAGTTGGAGGTACCACAGTGTGAGGAGACCAAGACGATCCAGAATCTGGGGGGAGGACTTATGAGATGAGGCTGTAAGACCTCAACATGCACACCCTCTAGGGGAGAAGGGAAAGAGGTGACACGATAGAAACTTACAAGTATCTGCATGGGGTAAATAGGGTAGACAACAGGGCCATATTTTCCAAGGGGTTAAATACAAGGATGAGGGTAAACTCATTGAAATTGGCAGGATGGAGATTTAAGAAGGATGTACATAAATAAATAAATAGAAATATATACAGTATATATATATATATATATATATATATATATATATATACAGTATATATATATATATATACACACACACACACACACACACACACACACACACACACACACACATACATACATATACATATACACATATACATATATATAAATATATATACACATACATATATATATATACACACACACACACACACACATACATTATAGTGGCACAGTAGTGCCACTATAGTTAGGGTTGAGGAGCCATTTACATGTTGAACCCAATATTTTGCACCTTAATAACTTTGCAACCATTTGATGGATTTGCCTGAAATTTAGAATACACGATCAAGACCCATACACCTTGGGATCCGCCAAGTTTCATACCGGTCGCATATACAGCTGCAGAGTTATTAAGCGTGATCTGCGTGCACGTTTACGCTTTTCTGGAATTTTACTGTCGTCTCTACAGGTCGCACGATTTACACGAACGGTCCAAAAGCTTCAGGGAATGTGCGGCCGGGGTCCCCGATGTGCCTTTTGAAGATTTCATGAAAAAAATATTAAAAGGTTCAAAAGTTATTCAAAAAGCAAGTTCCCATTATAAGTCAATGGGAAAAGTTAACAAAAAGTTCTACAGTGTCACAAATGCAGTTTTTACTTTCGCAAATGGCCCTTTTACTATCGCAAATCCGCCATTTTGTTTCCAGTTAGCGATCAGAAAAATGCTTGTCATTTAAAATTGGGACCCTCTAGCAACCTAATTCTTTTTGTATTCACCTAGTTGGGCCATGAGGATGCTAGCCATGTCTTTATTTTGGGGTAAACACCCCAGAAATATGTTTTTTAAATTTCTGGGAAAAAGTACTTTCACAAAGTACTGTTGCACTTGTGATACTGTCAAATGAATTTGCGAAAGCTTTCGTAAACTTCGACAATACTTTTCTAGGCTGTGGGAAAATGACAGCAATTCTTGGCTCCCTGCTGCAAAAGAACGGTTTGGTGTTTTAGCCTGAAATTTGGAGGGAATGCAGCCGACATCTCACAGATGTGCCTTTTACTGTTTTGTTGAAAAAAATATTACATGGCGGCAAAGTTACAGCACTCCAAATTTGACACTTTTTCCCATAGGATAACATTACGGCGTCCAATGCATTATAGGACTCCTTTGGCGCCCTTCTGCAAAATAACGGTTTGGTCTTTTGGGCTTAAATTTAGAAGAAACACAGCCAGCATCCCACAGATGTGCTGTTTTGTGGTTTGGTGAAAAAATATTACAGGGAGTCAAAGTTATGGCACTCTGAACTTCTCTTCTTCCCATAGGATAACATTATGGCATTCGCTACGCCTTTCAGGGCCCGTATCTTGGAAATGGTGCTAGATACGGACTTTTCATCAGAAAAATGCTTATCCCCCTACTGGGGACTAAGTACAAAACTAGCCAGGAAAGTCATAAATCATATGACTTTTACAATTTTTTTGCTGCTTCGTACGGTTCCTGAGATACAAGCAATTTAGTATTCCAACTCCTCATTTTCTGCTCCGAGAACCATTATTATGCATACATTCTTTGTACTCACTGTCTTTCTTTATGCAGCTTTTGGGAAAAACCAGCCTGTGCGCTTACATTACTGTTACCGTTACCATTTTCGCTTGCAGTTCCGTTCACGTTTCACTTACCATTCAAGTCTACGCCACCATGTGCGTTACCCTTTGCGTTTTCATTTCGCTTGCTTTTCCATTGTTTTTAATGTTTCCGTCTACACTACTGTTTCTCTTTCAGTTTCACTTTGCGTCACCATGCGCATTACTATTTGCGTTTGCGGGCACAATGTTACTATGTAACAAGACATCTTGTGACAGGAGCATGGGGCCCTTCGGGCCCTGCACTCCAGCCACCACATCACATTCACTATTTCTCATTATCATTCTCAAAAAAAGGGAAATTAGAGGCAAAAAACTCCATTTAATGCATTAGTTAGGGTTGTTCCACACCAACAAAAGCGAGAAAATTCAGTGTTAGGGTTGATAGGCCCCCCTGCCCACACCCCAACCGACATTGGGAGTGCGCATTAGGGTTGTCAGTCCTAACTCTCACCCATTCTCCTACACCTCTGCTTCTTTACACATGTGATGGGGTGAGAGTTATGGCCAACAACTGTAATGTACACCCTGATGCTGGTTGGGGTGTGGTGAAACAAGGCGTTTATCCTAACACCAAATTCCTCACTTTTGTCAGTGGAACAACCTAACAATAAATAAAGTTTTTGCCTCTAATATATACATATGCACACACACACACACACACACAAAAATAGAGGTGAGTGGCAAATGAGTGAGATAAAACAGTGTATCATCCACCGCAGTGTGATATTTTTATCCTCTGCTCTGCTGTGATGTTATCAGCCATTTACACACACAGGTCACAAAAGGTCATCACTCTAGGCAGCTTTCCCCTCAGCATGCAAGAAAACACCTGTGCTGTTACCATAGACGCAAATGCAAAACTACTTCAGAGGTCTCACTGCTGCCTACAGCTAACTCAGTGAGCATTACAAAACATACCTATCCCCCTTCAACTTCCAGCTCATTACTGTGACTGCAGCCATAATTCTATACAGCAGAGCTTCACAGAATAGTCTAAACTACTGCCTGCAGCTAACTCAACTACCACTGAAACACACTCTTATGTTATTCCTCAAACTCTGATTCTCACCCATTACAATTACTGTGATACTTTGAACTTGACTGCAGCCATAATCCTAAAGAGCACAGTTTCACAGAACACTCTGCACTCTGCCTGCAGCTAACTTAATTACCACTGAAAACAGTATCAGCTGTTCTAACACTCAGCTCATTACAATTACGGTGATGCTCTCAGCTTCACTGCAGCCAGACTTCCAAACAATACAGTCTCACAAAATTATGTTTCTCACTCCTACCTAAAACTAACTCACTTAGCATTGCAAAACACACTCATGTGTCTCCCAGAGTTTATAACGCTGCCAGTTTATTCAGAAAAGCTCACACACAGAATGAGCAAACACATAAACAGGAACAGAACACCAGACAGCATAACAAAACTGCTAAAACTCTTGGCCCTATTGTATATATCGAATATATGATGGTCAGATTGTGTGCTATGGCAAATATTGTCACTCCTGCATTGTGAGCTCTGGATATCTCACTTGTGCCTTCGGCACTCATGAGATATCAGGCTCACTCAAGAGGTAATATTACCATATCACTCATGTCCATCATGTATCATATATATATATATATATATATATAAGACAAGATGGTGGAAGCACAACACTACTTTCCATTTGTGAAAGCAAAAAGTAACTTTCACAGTAAAAGCTCTTTTGCATGACACATTATTTTTCCGTAGGATGTAATGAGAAACTTCAAACTTTAATAACTTTTGAACAGATTAATATTTTTTCACCAAACCTTCAAAAGGCAGAAATGCAACCCAGATTCCATATACCTTAACAATTTCAGACCACACCACCAACCGTTTTGAAGATGTATTTATGGCAAAAGATTTGCACCTAAAGGTAATTTTCACATTTTTTGATGCTCCACATGTCCACAACCGCACATCCGACCAGAACAAAACTTACCACATCAAGAGATCTATAATACCTGATGGCACATGAAAAATGTGCACATTGGTTATTCAGTTGTAAATTTATTCAAATGCTAAATTTGGGAATTTATATATACATACATATATATATATTTATAGAGAGAGGCATGAGAGAGAGACAGAGAGAGGAGATATATATATATATATATATATATATATATATATCTCTCTCTCTCTCTCTCTATATATATATATATATATATATAATCTCCCAAAATAACAACTGAACAATATTATAGATGATAATAGCTTTGATCTGTAAGTGTGATATGTGGACATGTGGACATCAAAATGTGAAATTGCAATTAGGTGCAAATCTTTTACCATACCACATCATCAAAATGAAGCTGGTAGTTGGTCTGAAATTAAGGTATATGGAATCTGGTTTGCATTTCTACCTTTTGAAGGTTTGGTGAAACAGTATTAATCTGTTCAAAAGTTATTAAAGTTTGAAGTTTCTCATTATATCCTATGGGAAAAAATAATGTGTCATGCAAAAGCAGTTTCTGCTTTCACAAAAGCACTTTTTGCTTTCACAAATGGGAAAGTAGTGTTGTGCTTCTGCCATCTTGTCTTCAGTTAGCTGTGCGGAAAAAAACAATATAATTCAAACATTACTGCCCCTTGGTAAACACCAACAGTTGTGTTTACCTAATCGGGGCCCAAGGAACTGATTCTCTTGTTAGTTTTTAAAAATACTGCCCAGAAATATGTTTATTTTATTCAGCCATTGGTAGTGTTGTAAATTTGCAACACTATTTTTGCAAAACTGTCACAAATTGCGACACTCTGGCATGAAACTACATCAGTACTGCTACAAATTGCAACACTGTGTCATGAAAGCTGTCACAATTTGAGACACGAACTACCCAAATTTGTAACACTACTTTCCAGATATGTCTGTTTCTTTGTCACTGCACTGCAAACAAACGGTTTGGACCTAGCACGTGAAATCTTCAGGGTACAGAGGGCTTGCCCCACAAATGTGCCTTTTGATGGATTGTTGATAACATTTACATGGGGTCCATAGTTATAACATTCTGAAGTTTAGACATTTCCCATGAGATAACATTGTGGCGGTCGGGTACCTTTCAGGGGCTATATCCTGAAAATGCTCTGAGATATGAATTTTTTGTGAAATGCAGTTTATGCATGTTGCCAGGCCTTGATTACAACTGCACTGAAAAATATTATCAATGTTCCTATGGTAACTGTGATACAGTGCTATCGGCAGCACAAGGGTTAATTGCAATGTCGCAACACTGATGCATAGGTGGGAAAGCAGGGCTCGGAGGGCTCTGCGCTCCCACATATGGATACTATTATGGAGTGATGGGAGTAAAGGGCTCAGAGGGCCCTGCACTCCCACTGGTAGATGAGGGTTAGTTACAATGTCTCTACACTTATGAAAGGCCTTGCGCACCTACATATGCATATCAAGGGGCCTTCACTTTCACATGAAAATCAGGGACAATTATTATATGCATGCATGGGAGCACAGGGCACAGAAGGCCCTGTGCTCCCACAACACACTATGGACTGATGGAAGTACAGGGCCCAAAGGGTCCTGCCCTCCCACAACCAAATAAAGGTAAGATTACACTTTCTCAAAAAGTAAGGAAATTCAGTGCAAAAAAACTTCATTAATGCACCAGTTAGGGTTCATATTAAAGCAACAAAATTATGGAAATCTGGTGTTAGGGTTCCCAACCCTAACATCCCACACCCCAACCAACCGTACCACCGCACCCCACCCTCCACACACCAACAGGCATCAGTGTGCATCTTGGGGCCATAGACCCTAATGCACACCCTATTTTCCTATGCTGTACCATCTCTGCTTCCTTACACATGGAATAGGGTGAGCATTAGGTTTGATGACCCCATGACACATTCCTACACCTGTTGGTGTGTGGAGGTGGGGTCTGGTGGTATGGTTGGTTGGAGGGGGGCAGGGTGTTGGGAACCTAACACTACATTTCCATACTTTTGTTGCTTACCCTAACTGATGCATTAACAAAGTTTTTGGAAATGAATATATGTGTGTATATATATTTATTTGAGCATCAGTTTACAACCTTTGAGCCAGAGGCTCATTTCCAAAGGTACCTCATCACATTGAGGACAAATACATTACATTACATTACAATATATAATATATTCTATGCAAAAAAAATGCATTAATGCATCATTTAAGGTTAAAACACAAAAAGTCAGGAAATGAGACCTTTAAGGTTGCCCCTCCTCCCACTCATGTGCTACACCCATCTTCCCGAGATTGACAGATGACAGAGTGTGTCATTGGGATTGTGAGGCCTAAATGTCACCCCATTCCATGTGTAATCATATTCACAAGCCAGAGTAAAGAAGAATGGGATGACATTTAGGCCTCACAACCCCAGTGAAACACCCCGTCGTCTGTCTATCTGGGGAGGATGGAGTGGGGAGACACACAGAGGGAGCAAAAAAAGGTCTCATTTCTGACTTTTGTGTTTTAACCCTAAGTGACTACACTAACACAGTTTTTTCCGCATAGAATTTCCTTACTTTTTGAGAAAACATAGAAAAGTAGAAAGTCGCGCAACTTGGTGGGAGCACGGGGCTCAACTTGCAAATTCTGTCTAACATAACAGTACAAATACTGAATATAATATGTATTGGTGAGAGCACATATGTGTGGGAGCATGGGGCCCAAAGGACCTCATGCTCCCACCTCCTTGGAAAAAAAACATGTTCACTCATCAGAGAGTCATAATTCCACACTTGTTTACACATGAGAGACCTAACCACTGAAAATTACTTCCATGGCAGTAAGGCTAGATACCCTATAAATGTGAACCTACTACCTCAATGGAAAACTCTATACGCAAAACATAAAGTGCATCACACAATATCTCCACAGCAAACTAGTTTTCCAACACCTGAATACCATAATTCACATGTACAGGACATCCCCTCAGCACCCTCCACATTTCAATTTAAAAGACCAAATCATTTCCGAGACATAACATTTGAAAGTTTGAGATTTTCATTCCTCGGAGTGGCAGAATTCTACACCTGTTTACATTTGACACACCTAACAACTTAAAAGTATGTCCATGGCAGTAACGCTAGCTACCCTATAAATTTCAAGCCACTACCATAATGGAAAACTCTGTCTGCAAAATGTAAATTGTGCCACGCAATATATCCACAAAAAATGTATTCTCTGACACCTAAACCCCATAGTTCACATCTACAGGATATCCTGTCAACACCCTCCAAATTTCAAGTGAAAATACCAAACTGCTTCTGAGATATCTTATTTTAACAATTGTTAAAATTGAGCTATCTGGTCCCTCCAAATCTGGCCATCTAGTACCTCCCTCGTGATCAAAGATCATGATCAAAGAATCTCGCAATTAAAGAATTTGCAGGCTCATGACCAAAGAATAAAAAATGTGAAAACTAAAGTTTTACACAAAATTAAATGAAACCATTGCCATGACTCAATTGAACAAAGCCCTCTGAGTAAAACCCATCCTCATTTGGCTTTCTAAGTAACCACAGACCTGAGAAAATTGATTTTTCAATCTGCCATCTAGTCGTGCCCTTGTGATCAAAGATCGTGGTCAAAGAATCTCACAATCAAAGAATTTGCAGGCTCGTGATCAAAGATCGTTAGTGATCCATGATCAAAGAATTAAAAACTTCATAACTATATTTTTGACACTTTTACAAGAAACCACAGGCTTGGCTCGATAGAGGGAAGACCCCTGAGTAAAATCCAACATAGTTTTACTACAGAAGTCCCCCGAGCTGAGATATTTGTATTTTCCAACCGCAAACTGAAAACTAGATGGCAGCCGTTGTGATCAAAGAATTCCTCGTGATCAAAGATTCTTTGATCATGAGCCTACAAATTCTTTGATAGTGAGGAGGGACCAGATGGCCAAAACCACATTCTTCTTTTGCAAAATAACCATATAAATTTTCCCGTTGACTTATAATGGGAAATTCAAACTTTAATAACTTTTGAGTGGATTAATATGTTTTCAGCAGATGAAAAGTGGCATGTTCCTTGGCCCAGGCTCTTTCAGATGAGCCAAGCCACAGAGCAGCATGTTGCATGACAGTGGTGCAGCATCACAGAAAAAATCTGAAAACCTGCCCACATAACTGGCGAAAAGTGCATTTTCAGCATTTTGATACGCAAAAACCATAACTCCAACTGAAACACAATTTGGTAAATCAACAGATCTACCACACCCCACTGTATGTACCAAATTTCATGCAACTCCATTGAACAGGTCCAAAGTTATTAACACACAAAATTTAGAGTTTAACATAGAAGTGCCTTTATATCCTTAAATACAGGGGCACTATCAAGGCCCTATTTTATATATATATATATATATATATATATATATATATATATGTGTGTATGTATATACACACACACACACACACATATATACACATATGCATACACAGACAAAAATATATATCTTATAGGGGTGCAGTTGCACCCCTACAGTTAAGGTTGAGTAGTCTGTTTAATGTTAAACCCTAATTTTTGCACTTTAATAACTTCACAACTGTTCAACAGAGTTGCATGAAATTTAGCATGCACAGTCTTGTGGGTAGGGTGGATGTGTTCAGCTTTGTTCTGGTCAGATGTGTGGAATCTGAGTTCTGGATAGTGCAAAAGGTAAATTTTGTGGCAGGACACAGAGGGTGGTGGTAAATGGCTGTCACTCCACAGAGGGAAGAGTGACCAGTGGGGTACCACAGGGATCAGTGCTGGGACCGGTCCTGTTCAACATCTTCATCAGTGACATTGCACAGGATCTAGAAGGCAGAATTTCACTGTTCGCTGATGACACAAAGCTCTGTAACAGGTAGACACACCAGAGGGTGTAGACAGAATGAGAAGGACCTGCAGAAACTTGAAGAATGGTCAAGGGTTTGGCAGTTGAAATTCAATGCAAAGAAGTGCAAGATAATGCATAGGGGCACAAAAACCCTGGCACAATATATCAGTTGGGGGTGAGGATATAGCATGCACCAAGCAGGAAAGGGATCTTGGGGTTGTCATCTCTGATGACCTCAAGGTAGGGAAACAGTGTGACAAGGCATCAGGTAAAGCAAATAGGATGCTGGGATGTATAGGCAGGGGCATCACCAGCAGGAAAAGGAGGTCATAATTCCGCTATACAAGACACTAGTGAGGCCCCACCTGGAGTACATTGTACAGTTCTGAGACCATACCAACGTAAGGACATAGACAGGGTAGAGAAGGTTCAGAGGAGGGCAACAAAGATGGTGCATGGGTTGCATCACAAGTCCTATGAAGACAGGTTGAAGGAACTGAACATGTACTCCCTGGAGGAGAGGAGGAGAGAGGGATATGATAGAGACATACAAGTATCTTACAGGGAGGAACAGGGTGCAGGAAAACACTATTTTTAAGTGAAAAGATGTTTCAGGACTAGAGGGCATGGGATGAAGTTGGAGGGAGGGCAATTCAGAGGAAACATGAGAAAGAATTTCTTCACAGAACGGGTGGTGGACAAGTGGAACACCCTGCCAGAGGAAGTGGTGGGGGCTGAAACAATCACGGGATTTAAGAATGCATGGGATAGACATAAAGGAATTCTAGAGGTCAGGGGTAAGGGGAAATAGACTTCTAGGAAAACAAACTGAACTTACAAGCTCAAATGGGCAGACTAGGTGGGCCATAGGCCCTTATCTGCCGACACTGTCTATGTATCTATGTATCTATGTTCGTAACTTTTTTCCCATTGGTTTTAATAGTTTTTCATCACACACCTGCAGCGCCCAGATGGTTTGGAATTTTCATCTGAAAATTTCTTGGTAGAAAGGGGCTGGCCCACAGATGTGCCTTTTGCTGGTTTGGTGAGAAAATAGTAACCCATCCAAAAGTTATTTAATTTTAAAATTTTTATAAATTGGTTCTGATCATGCTCAATGAGCACCTCAAGATAGCTGTATGAAATGAAAAAAGAATCTTTCTCCATGATGATGTCATCCTGTTTTGTGAGAGGAAAATCCTTTTTCATTTGGTTGCTATCTTGTTTTCCGTTTTTCCTAAAAATTCTAATTTGAAAAAACACACAAATGACATTCTGGAGAGTGACCAAGACATGCAGCTTGCTTATCAGGATCCCATTAGTAGGAGTCTGCACTTATGTGTTTGAGAAATGGCCTTGACATGTGTTACACGAGGTCCCTGCACCCTAATTGATGCCCTCAGGGGTACACCGTGGACAGCTAATGTTTAGGCATAGGCTATACTAGTACAGAGGGCTATAGGCATCTATCGTACAAAAGTAGATGTCAGTATATGAATGCATATTATTGTAACTCACTTTGCTTGCTAATGCACACACATTATACTATGTATTTTCTGTCTATTCCTTACTCGTCAGATGCCAAGACACCTGTCCTTGAAGTAATTGTAACATGTAAGGCAATATTGCCATCTTTTGGTAATGTGCACCACTTCACCTTGTTATGTAAGACTCTGTATAAGAACGTCTTTGTTCTAAAACTGATGACTTTACAAAATTATATAATGTTATCTTGGACCATGGAGCCACCTCTAATTTAGCCAATAGGGCTCATCCCTGTAACTAAAAATGTTTCTATCTTTTAGTAACCATAGTGATTATCACAGGTATATAATGTTATGCACAGACTCTACACCTCGGAGACCCGAGAGACCCCAAAAGACTACAGAGAAACCTCGAGGTGTAGGGAACGCTTAGCACTGGCTCCCGGTTCGTATTGGTAAGAACTGCTTAGGGCAACTGTGATTTATCCTTTTTGTAGTAATAAACTTGTTTATTACTCAAAGACAACTTGTTTGTGATTATTTGCATCCCCAATATTGCCAAGAACCTGAAGGTGAGGTTCAGACCTCTTACATGTGTTTTTTTTTAACATTATAAATCTTTTTTTGTATTGCATGATATAAAAGATATTTTTTTGTATCACAAGTGACAAAAATATCCTTTTCATGAGGGATAATCTTTTATTTTGTGCTGGCATCTTTCCATGCTATCTAGTGGCACCTCCATAACACTATTTCTCCCTGGTATCTAGTGGCATCCCCCACCCTCTGATTACCCTACCCATAGTTTTTTTTTAATAAAAAATATTTTCTATTGCTCCCTGGTGCCTAGTGGTTCCCCCACTGTCCAATCACCGCCCTCATATATCATTGTCATTTTCCTAGTGTCTAGAGGTACCCCCCCAGCCTCTGATTGCTGCAGCCCCATTAATTATTTTAATTTTAGTCTTTGGTAACAGGGTAAGGCCCACTAGGCACAAGTGCCCATTTTCAGGGGCGACCTGGGAGCATTGGATGGTTAAGTGACTTGTTCAAAGTCACACAGTATGCAAGGGAAGGTTGTGAGAATCAAACCAAGGTCTGGTCTGCTGGATGTACCAAGCTTGTTCGCAGCTCATTACTCTAACCTCTAGGTTATACTGCCAGCCCCATTATTTATGTATTTATTTCTCTGGTGTCTAATGGCATCCCCCACCCTCCCATCACCATCCCCATAATACACTATTTTGGGAGTCTCCTTGGTGTCCAGTGGCACCCCCCACCCTCTGATCGGCATCCCCATCATATTTCTTTTGTCCCTGGTGTCCAGTGGCATCCCCCCACCCTCCTACCCCCTCTCCTGCTGCTGTAACCTGTAATAAAGAAAACAGTCCCTCAATGTCTTTTTTTTAAAGCTATAAGAAAAAAGGCCCTTGCTAATCTGCCCCACCCCCACTGGAGCACCCACCTCCCCACACACCCGCACACCCTATATACCCACACTCACCTGAACAAGTCACAGGGAGAAGATCCATATTTTCATTGAAGGCATGTCTTGCTGCTGGAACCGTTGACTTCTATATGAGAAACTAAGGAAAGTGCGGTTCAATGCATTTCAATGGTGTTTTCAAGTTTGATGCATAACTGTCATTTTTGCATATTTTGACTCAAAATTTTAAGCATGGTCTTTCTAATACCCTCACCTTATGAACACCATCAGTACAATTGCACAAATCAGGCCCGAAAGGTGATTTCGTGGTCACTTGGTGAAATCACCTTTCAGTCACTATTTGAAAATTTTCACAACTCTTGTCCATGAGGTGGGGTCATAAGAAGGGTATGTTGAAAATATGGGCTCAAAATATAAAAAGAAAATGGCAAAATTATGTGCATACGTTGGCATTTTCTTATGCTCCGTTGTAACTTTGGTCATTTTAAATATTTTGACCCAAACTTTCAACATAGCCTTTTTATTACACCACCTCATGAATGTGACTGCTGTCATTTTTCAAACCCTGGCCAAAATGTGTTACACACCTGTGGCATGCAATGGGGTTATGGTGGCGTGGAATCATGTTGTTGCAGGGATTTCAATATTTTCGTTACAGTATTCATGAGGTGGGGTAATAAGAAGGCTATGCTGACAATTTTGTTCCTGTTTTACAACAAATGGAAGCACAGGGCCCAGATGGCCTTGCACTCCCAAAAACAAATGAGGATACAATTATACTATCTCAAAAAGTAAGGAAATTCTTTGCAAAAAAACTTAGTTAATGCACTAGTTAGGGTTAAAGCAACAAAAGTAAGGAAATGTGGCATTAGGGTTTCCAACCCTAAACCCCCACCCCTACCCTGCAGGCAGCAACAGGAAAAATCATTACAGTTTCACCTCCCTTGGCTCTTTACAAATCAGGCATGAGGTCTGCTTTGGGGTGTTCAACCCTAACACTCACCCTGTTCTCATATAGTGTACCCATCTCAGCTTATTTACTGATGGAATGGGGTGAGCATTAGGGCTGACAATCCCAAAGCACACCCCACACCTGATTTGTGAAGAGACAAGGGAGGTGAAATCCAAATGTTTTTTCCTGTTGCTGACTGCAGGATGGAGTTGGAGGTGTTAGGGTTGGAAACCCTAATGCCACATTTCTCTATGTTTGTTACTATAACCCTAACTCGTGTATCAACAAAGTTTTTTTTGCAAAGATATACATAGTGATACTTACTAAAGATCAGGTTATGCTGTTAAAAAACTTTTCTTTTTTATCTGTGATTAAACTTTTTTTTTGTAGGACCATCTGAATCCCTCTTTGCTTCAGAATACAATCTGTGTCCCTCCCCAGTTTGCCAGGGCTAGTCATATGGCAACCTCCCACCCCAGTGGTGGCACTCAATATATATACAGTGGTACCCATGCTCTGCTGCCCTTTTGGGAACATTAAGTACCCCTATTTCAGTGATCCCATAGGCAATTCTATGGCATCTGCTCATTTTAATCACCTCTTTTTCTTGATTTGACACATAGAGAGGAGTTCCACTCAATAGTGAAAGTGCCCCCATTGGGCCTCCCATCAGGACAGCCATCTCTTGCACCCACCCCTTTCAAATCCTCCAATGGTTTGACTAAAATATCTGCCCTCCTGCAAGTTGCAACCCTCTGTCTTTAAACAGTCCCTTCTCATAACTTCCCCCACCAAGCCCCGAACTGTATGGGGCAAAAGCCCCTTGATCAAGCACTTCATCCCTATCCCTGTCCCCCATATGGTTAGGTGAGTCAAGGCTAAAGCAACCCGTAAAGTGCCCCCTCTTTCCCCAGTGTGCCATGCTATCTGAGTGATATGCCAGGGAAGTTATTACTATTTCTGCTAGCATTTCTGAGCAGAAAGCAAAATGAGCTCATTCATGTACCCAGAGGAATGGGCTGTAGGAGTTACCAACAAGTATGTGAATCCCCCCTCAGTGCAAGACAGAGTGCCATTCTCTAATCAGTTACACATGTGCAACACATACCATGTAAATGTGAATTTCCAGTGACCTGTAGACTGATCAACAGCCTTTGACCAGTAAGAGACAATTGAAAATTTCTACTTGGATGGCTGAAGTGAGATAGCTCAGATAAAAAATTCTGGAAATGCCAACTCAAATCCATATTTACAATACCAAATCTGCAGTGGCCCTATATCACTTGTTTGCTCTGAATGCAGCCACAAGTCCAGATCAAACTTAACCCTTACACTGCTGAATATACAAAGTTAACTTAGTAACAGAAATCAATTCAATCAATTCAATTCAATTAATTTCTTTATTTATAATAGGCGCCTTTCCAAAACCAAGGCACCTGTACAATAAAACTCAAATAATAATCAAATTTAACTAAAACAATAAATGCAATATCAACTTAATACCCAGTAAATGCCTGGCTGAAAAGATGTGATTTCAAGGAAACTTTAAAACTTTGGACGGTCAGGCAATCTCGAACCCGATGAGGTTGAGAATTCCACAGGGTCAGGGCCACAAAACTAAATGCCCTTGCCCCCGATGTTTGTAAATGAACCCTGGGAATCTCTAGCAATCCCTCATCGGTGGATCAGAGAGGGCAGGAGGGACAGTAGGGGTGAAGGAGATCTTTCAGGTAACTGGGTCCCTGATCATGTAGGGCCTTGTAGATTAGCAAAGCAACCTTGAAGGAGATCTGCCACTGTATCGGCAGCCAGTGCAGTCTGTGGAGCACAGGTATTATGTGACTGGACCTAGAGCTACCAGTCAAAAGCCTGGCTGCTGCATTCTGCACTAGCTGCAAGTGGCGGATGTCAACCCCCGGTAGCCTTAGGTAAAGGGCATTACAGTAGTCAAGGTGGGAGGTAACGAAAGCGTGGATCAAAGTTGGAAGATCATCAGTAGGAACCAGGTGCTTCACCTGGGCGATATTTTTCAGATGATGAAAAGATGTTTTGACAACTGCAGACACCTGCAATTTTAGGGTTAGGCAGTCATCAATAATAATGCCGAGGTTCTGCACCTGGTCTGAGGTGGTTAGCTGGACACCTCCGAGCCAAAAACCCAAAGGAGAACCCGCCAACATACCTGCCTCATGATGACCTGGATCCACGATTAAACCCTGTTTTTTCTGGGTTCAACTGCAGCCAGCTCACATTCATCCAGTCCTGGATCTCGGCAAGACAGCTGTTAAAGACCGAGACAGCATCATCCTGGCCAGGCACTAGGGACATGTACAGCTGAGTATCATCTGCATAGAAGTGAAAACTCAAGCTGTACCACCTAACAATTGCTCCCAATGGCAGCATATACACCACAAATAACATGGGCACCAAGATGGATCCCTGCGGCCCCCCGCAGGATAGGGAGAATGGAGCCTAGGGAAAAAAAACGGACACCACCCTCTGAGTCCGACCTTCGAGGAATGATCAAAATCACCTGAGGACCGATCCTGAAAATCCACAGATGAACTGAAGGTGATCCAACAGCACACCATGATCCACGGTGTCAAATGTCACAGAGAGATCAAGAAGGGCCAAGATGGAACTGGTCCTTCAATCTCTCACTATTAGGAGGTCATTCAGTACCTGGACAAGGGACGTCTCTGTACTATGTCTCTTCCTATATCCGGACTGGAGAGAATCATAGATATTGTGGCTGGTCAAATGGTCATCCAGCTGTGATGCCACCACCTTCTCAATAACCTTACCCACAAAGGGCAGGTTAGAGACAGGCCTGTAGTTCGCCAGACAGTCCTGATCCAAGGAGGACTTTTTAAGAAGGGACCAAACCACAGCCTCCTTCAAGGGATCCAGAAAGATCCCCCTCTCCAAGGACATCCAGACTATCTCGACAAGGACCAGGCTGATACTATCCACACTACTTAATAAAGGCACGTGGAGCCCGGGTCAAAACTACAGTTGGTTGGACACAGTGACTGGATGACCATCATAATATCAGTGATTGTGGGCTGGCTGAAGTCACACCACACAAACTGGGCATCCAACATCTCCTGCCAATGACTGCTACTCCCTAAAGAGAGGGTCAGGGGGATGCCAGACCTGATCGTGGCAATCTTATCAGCAAAGAATCAGGCAATCTCCTCACAACGTTCTTGTGAAAAAGCATGTCCAGACTAGAGACAGAGTGGATTGCACAATCTGTCCAGAGGCTGGAAAAGCTGGGCTGGTCAATTCTGCACAGCAGCAATTTCCCTGGACAGGAATTCTGCCTTCTTATGGGTAATTGCTGATTGATAGACCGAATAATGGTACATCAAATTAAGTCTGTCACACTCCAGGCTTGACCATCACCAGCAGCACCTCTCTAACCTTCGTCCAACTCTTCTCAACACCCTCAAGGCCTCATCAAACCAAGGAAACCTGGGGTGAAGAGTGAGGGGGTGAACGCAAACAGGAGCAATAGAATCCAGGGCCTCTGTCACCACCTTATTATAGGCAAGTACCAGATCCCCCAGATCTGTGCATTCACTCGGTATGCCCGAGAAGTCCAGCACCACCATCAGGCCATCGGGTGACACACCCCTCAAAGGTACCGGACCATCTCCATAGGGGCAGGCCTACTGGGGGGGGCAGGAAACTGAACCCGATGGTATGATGGTCAAACCACTGACTGGTTCCACCACCAAGTCTGATATCTCCATCCCCAGGAGGAACACCAAGTCCAAAGAAAGACCACCAATATGGGTTGAGGAGGAAATAACCTGTGTGAGGCCCAGTGAACTCATTAACTGGAGGAAGTCCTGTCCAAACTGCGAGAGTTCATCATTGACCCAGGCACTGAAATCCCCCAGGATAAGCCATCTGTGGGATCCCAATGTCAGGTCAACAATGAAGTCCATGACTTCCCACAGGAAAACATTCCCATCTCTTGGTGGATGGTAGACGAGAAGAATCCTGCACCCCACACCCTCACCAGCGATACATTCAAAGGAGTTGGTAGCTCCCACTGGTAATTCAATCAGGTCCAGTTCCGATCTAAAACAGATGACCACACTCCCACCCCTATGATCCTTACTCAAGTGGTGTATCACCGAGTACCCAGATGGAATTGCTGAGGCCAAAATGGGACCAGCATTCTCATCCAGCCAGGTCTCGGTGATGCATGCCAGGTCAGATGATCCAACAAGATCCATTATTATAACGGTCTTGTTTTTAATAGACCTGGCGTTACATAATACCGCCCGAGTAGGATGAGCAGCTGAGGAAGACCGAGTTACCTGTCTGGTATATACAGGGCCCTTGGGTATGGGAACGAGACAGGGAGGATCCCTTTCCTGGACCCATTTCGCCCCAGGGTGTCTCCTTGTCTCAACGATCCCAATCCGCCCATTCCTTTCCATTCCGCCAACAGGCTGAGCCCCCACCCTTGACATCCTAATTATCCCCAGAGCCCTTCACCATCTATACAGCTCCAGAGATAGGGAAGGACAAAAAAAAAGGCCAGAGGTCCCTCAGCCTGATGGGGGAATAATGCCTGACCGTCATTTTGCCTGCCCGGCACATCTTCAACACAAATCACAAACACACCAATCAACTAACATTCAACTCAACTCACACCACACACTACCCACCTCTCAAACTTCCACACCACTCGAGACAAACAGCAATCAACCAAAATCCCAACCCCCAAAAATACCAAAAATAAATTCTATTACAAATATAAAAATGTTAATAACAGGAAGAAACCACCGAAGTTCTCCCGGTTAAATAAATATTTCCCTCTGAGGGACTGCCCCCTCTCCAGACGTGAGTATTTTATTGCCCCCTGACACTATTTCTCACATAGGTCTGGAGAGTAAACCACAATTAACCAGGAGGTCAGATTGGATAAGGCACTCTCACCTCACTGCCCGCCAAAATCAAATGTTGTAATAAAAAAAAGGAATAGTCTGACTGACCCAGCAAGTCAAGCTTAGTCTAATTTAAGTCCTCTAAAGACTTCTTCAGCACAAATGTCTCCCTCAGAGTCTAGGAAAGCAGGCCTCAAACCCAGCCAGTCGACCACTCAGCTATCCCCCAAGGAGCCATTGCCGAAGGTCCTAGGCCGTGAAGAAGTCCCCTGTTAAGGCCAGCTCTCCAGCCCGCTTCCCAGGAGCTACAGAGCACCAGATCCACAGGCATGCTCTCCAATGGCCCAGGAACTGAACTCCAACACAGCCAATTACCCTGGTGAACCCTCCCCAAGGTTCAAGCCAGGAACACCGACAACTCCCGAAAGAGCCCCAGTACTGTTCTTAACAGCTACCAGGACCTGTAGGGGAAATATCACAATCTGTAGATCTTCTAGCTCACTAGTCGATAAATCCAGGGGCCCAGGTCCAAGTCCAAATTTAAAGGGACACTGTCATCTTTTCCACCCTTTTTTATTGCCTCTGTAATATTGGTGCTTGTTAGCAGAGTTGTAGTCAGTAATTGCTCTGATTGTGTTTGTACTACATATGAGCTTTATTAAATCTATATTTTTTACTAAAAAGACTTTCATTTCTCCCAACTGTAATGTGCGGTCTGCTCCTTCCCACGTGTCCCCAACATGAGGAGTGGCACTTCATGATGCTGAACTCGTGTATGAACTAGTTTGGTGATTTTAGAGGCATATGAAGTAAACATATTGTTGAATACTGCTAACTGTACTAATGTCCATAATATACATGTTTTTTAAACCGAGGGCTATTTCCTATAGTAATTCTTGTTTGAAAAGTGAAAGCAGGACCCAGTTTCACTTTTCAAACAATAATTACTATAGGAAATAGCCCTCAGTTTAACAAAAACATGTATATTGTGAACATCAGCACAGTTAGCATTATTCAGCAGTATGTTAACTTTATGTGCCTCCAAAATCGCCAAATTAGTTCATGCACAAGTTCAGCATCATGAAGTGCCACTCCTCATGTTGGGGACATGCGGGAAGGAGCAGAACACTCATTTCGGTTGGGACGACTAAAAGTCTTTTTAATAAAAAATATACATTTAATAAACCACATACTGTATGCTGTACAAACACAATCGGAGCAATTACTGACTACAGCTCTGTTAACAGGCACCAGCATTACAGGGGCACTAAAAATAGGTGAAAAATCTGAACATGTCCCCTTAAGGTCAGAAAAGACACAACGTTCATCAAGTCCAGCCTCATCCCCACTTCATAAGCAGGGACCAACAAGCATGCTGTGCAAACATGCAGTAATTTATACAAATTTCCCATCTACCCTGCCACCCAGGGCACCCTGTGACTCCCTTGTGTTTTTCCACAAAGATGTTTATTCCGTTCTTCAAATTTTGCACGTATACATAGTGTTACATACTGTGATTCCCTTGTTAAGCAGAAGTCTGTCCAGGTTTATCACGAATGTCTGTACTGTCATTATGTCCACTGTCTCTGCTGGTAGGCTGTTTTGTGGGTTCACCACCATCCTCTGGGAGAAGTTAATTGGTGTTCTGTGATGTGTCACTTCTGGTATAACAAGTGTCATCTCATAAAAGCAGTCATGTCTGGACAGATTTGCATGAGATGACACCTTATGCCAAAACTGACACATCCTGGAATCTACACTGGCTAAAAGTAAGGATGCAAACTGTAAACTTGGCTTGACCTACCACGTTGGGCACAGTCTAACAACTAGAGCTGCTCAAGTAGGATCCCCCAAAAAATCAGACATATCAGATTTGATCAATTTTTGTTTCCAGATTTTGGATTTGTCAGATTTTGTACTTTCCGATCCAAAACCTGATCCAAGGAAGGTCTCAGATCAGACTGTATAAAATCCAGTGATCTGATCAGATCCAAGTTTTTGGCAACCCTCCCTCACTGTGAGCATGTATTTCAGAAATTGTCATGTAATCACTGAATGATGAACATCTGTTTCTGTAACTGCTGTTTATAAATTAGAACTAAACATGAGATGGCTGAATAGGTGAGTGGAGGCTGCACCCATCACCATTAGGGAGGTATGGAGCAGGGTGGTGGGTGCCACTGGACACCAGACAATTAATTTGGAGGAGGGTGCCACTGTAGATAGTTGGATCAGCTCTGGAGTCCTGTTCAACCTCAATTCAGATTTCTGGTCAAAGTTTGGATTTTCCTGACTATCCATGCAACAAATTCAGTTTGGATCTGATTTGGGGTTATCCAAGCACCTCTACTAATGACCAGTCTGCATTCAGCTTTAGCTCAAGAATCTTATTACCACAGTTAAACTATGGCTCCATAACTTATTCTTATGCCTCTTCAACTGAATTCTCCAAATGGATGATTGTATACAGCTTCTGTTGACTTGCATTGTTGTCTGGCTGTTTCAACCACCGTCGTTCGCTATAAACAGATTTAGGCTGGTTGTTCACTACGGTTAAGCAATCACTTCAGTTGGGCTGTTTCATTCATAATTTCCTTAGAAGCAAAGTTCCTGTCTTGTTATGGGATTTACTACAACTGTGCCTTAGCATTCATAACTAAGATCTAATGAGAAGTCCTTGCTGAAGGAATGAAGGATATCCAGTAAGATGGGACACAATTCGTTCCTGAGATCCTGTCTTCTGAAACACTCTAACAGATTATCTGAAAAGCACAGTTGCCCACAAACAGTTTAGAACTGAGCCTAAAAACTTTGTGATACATTTGAGGCTGCTATGATGTATGAATACTTTTATGTTACCTATTTATCTGTCTGTAACTGCCTCTAACTCCCATCACATCCTGTGTTCAGCTAAATTCTAGTCCTATCTGGCTATGTCACTCGGGTGACTGAGAACTACTCACTGCTTGATTTCACTGGTCCCACTCTGCACTTTGTATCATTTATTTATTTAGCTTTTGTTTACCGGGTAAGTACACTAGACAAGTAGTATGCCTATTTTCAGGAACGACCCGGGAGAGCACAAAACATACAGTATACATACATGGCAACATTGGAGAAACAGCATGATACAGTAAAAAACAGCTATAACAACGCTTGTGTAAGGGCAGAGATACTGCCACACATAGTACAAATTGTTACAGGACATAGATGGACATTAGAATCACTTAATACATATTTCATAGACCATCATGGACTCAGAGTGGACAATAGTGGACTGCAGAGTATTACATTACAGAGACTAGGAGCAGTCACATCTTCTCGTTTGTAGGTGGGACCACAGGGAGGAGCGAAAGGTCCCATGGGCAGGGGCAGAGCGAACAGAGTCCGGAATGGAGTTCCAGAGCCTAGGCACAAAAGCAGCAAAGTCACAATCCCCCATAAGGGTCCGAGTAGGGGGAACTTTAAGCAACTCCGCGGTCTGTGACCTGAGCTGGTAGGGGATGGCGTCCAGTTTTGGGAGGAGATGCGCCAGTCCCGACGGTATGCCCGTGGCAAGCACTTTCCTGGTGAAGTTTCCTACACCAAGGATCAGGAATTCCGCAGGGGGAGCCAGTTGAGTTTGTCATAGAGCTCACATCGGTGGGTGAGTTTAGAGCAGCAAGTGCAAACCGACAGATATCATCATATGCCGTGTTCCACCCGATTAAGATGGATTTGAGGTGACCTAGCAAATAGGTGGTATCCATAACTAAGGGAGAAGCACTCCCTACAAGATGCCAGCCTCGCTCCTGAGTCAGGTTGTATTGGCCCCTGTAAGCGCAAGGCCAAGCTTACACCTGGTGGCTCTAGTCTGCAGATGTTTTGGATATGGCTTCCCATGTCAAGTTGTGGGTCGAGGGTGACCCCAAGATATTTAATTGAGCTCACTGTTGGCAACAGGGGGCCTCCATCACAAGCTATTTTGAGCATAGCTGATGGGGCTTTTAACTTGGCTGTGGAACCAAAGAGCATGGCCTGAGTTTTGTTAGGATTCAATACCAGTCTATGGTTGGTAATCCAGGCCGAGACTCTGCTGAAGTCTTCAGATAGGCACTGGTTAAGGTCAGCAGCATTACGAGCATGGGCCACTAGCACCAGGTCATCTGCCTAAAGCGTGACTTGGCAACGAGAGGTCACCCGTGGGAGTTGATTAATAAAAAGTGAGAATAGGAGAGGTCCAAGTACCGATCCCTGGGGAACTCCCATGGTCACAGCCCTAGGCTCCAAGAGGACCTTGTTAAAGCCGGTGCGCTGCTTTCTACCCGTTAGGTAGCACATCATCCAACTCATGGCATGCGGAGAGAACCCAAGAGCCCTGAGCTGCTCCCCCAGTAGGTCATGGTTGACAGGATCAAAAGCTTTTGACAAGTCAATAAATACAGCACCTGACAGTTTGCCCTGATCCATGGTGGATCTAATACTAGAGGTTACAGTAATCAGGGCAGTAGTGGTACTATGACCCTTCCGGAAACCATGTTGAGCCCCAGAAAGCAGCTCATGGGTATCCACGTAATCCGAGAGTTGCTCCGCCACAACCTTTTCCAGGAATTTACCAAGGGATGGGAGAATAGCAATAGGGCGATAGTTGTCAGGGAGTTTGGGATTTCCCTGCTTCAGAACAGGGACTATCCTTGCCTCCTTCCAGATGTCAGGGATTATCCTCACCTTTTCTAGTTACTAATGTTTATATTAGTTTAATAGGTTATTATTGATGCTGAGCAGGGAGGAAGTAAGATGGCAGCAAGGCTGTGCTACAGTCTGCATTGCTCTCTCTAAGAGGCATCCTCCCTCCTAATATATGCTTTCTATTACGTGTTTTTTGGGGAGATTGAATTAAATTTGGTGTGTACATTCTCAGGTTGCATGAACTGACCAAGAGAACCCAAAAATAAAATTTTAAGCTGTTCTATCCAGTTAGGGCCTCAGTTAGGGTTTTAGCATAGGCAGGGCTGGGAAAGTGAGGAAGCCTAGGTTAACAAGTTTTTTTGTTTTAACTTAGTCCTTCTGCTCACCTCACTGTGTGTGTTACTTTTTGGGAGTCCTGGTGCTGGTGTGTGTTGGTATCCTTCCTGGGCTTATTCCATTATTGTCCATTTGGGCTGCCATCTGGGTCCAATGCAGCACCTCATGGAAGGTTCTCTCGTAATTAACAGAGGGGACAACTCTGAGAGAACCCACCCATAGTTCTATTGGGTGTAGGAGGAACTATCTTACAGCATCTTGGATTGTGGCCAACTGTTGCTGGGAACTGTGCACCTTGCTGGTGCTTCTTTTTCCAACTAATGAGAGGGCCATCGATGTGGGACCAGGTTGTCTGGGTCAGCGGGACTGCATTCCTGGGGGCGTGTGTGACAAGGGCTTGCTGGTAAGATCTTTCTGCCAGAGTGTCTCCATGGAGTTTCTGGGGCTTTTGGGTAGCTTCGTGGCCTGTTGTGATTGCCTAAGGGCTAAAGTGGAGGTTACATCTCTCGGGATTGGTATTGATTGCCCCTGTGGATCTATCACTAAAAGGAGCCAATGGTTTTCACACACTGGTAGCTGTTTTAGAATCCCAGTAGTGGGTGAGAGCAGCTCTGGAACATACGTTGGACTCCCTGGTATGGTCTGCATGCAGTTCATCAGTTTATTTCTGCAGTAACATCTAACCATGAAGAGACTGGGGCAGTGAGACAGCCCTCATCCTTGAAGCGGTGGGCAGTAAAAGACTGGTTGTTGTGAGCTGAGATTCTCTCTCCAAAAACTCTAAAGCTTGTATATCAGATTTCCTGTTGGTTTTGGTTGTGGGGGGTTTGTTTTTGTCATGGGTGGGGGATAGTTGAATGGAGGGTTTGGGTTTTAGCTACTTTATGTGTGTGTATGTGGAGTGTGTGGCTTAGGATTCTTTGTTTTAGTTTATGTCTGTATTTTGGGTGCTTGTTTAATTAGTATTCTGTAGGATGGGGACTACATAGTCAGGAAGGTTGTGTCTGCAAAGGTGTGAGGCCCTGGGGCAGGCTAGGATAAGGTATGGGGCATCCCATTTGCTCAATCTGTGGCCTTTTTCCAACCTCCCAGTTTCCACCACTACAGCAAGGCACTGTCAGGAGGTTGGAATAAAGAGGAACCATACTTTTTGATCGGGTTGGGGAGCCCCATGCACTGTGGTAGGTGGTAGGATCAAGGTAGTTGGATGTAAAAGGCACCCTGGGGTTAGACAGGTCTTAGGGAGAGGCCAGACATGTTTAGTTCCTGTCACCAGGGTCCCCACCTGACTGAGTGGGCAGGTAGCCAGAGGGGCTGCATTGTCCACCAATCCCCTGAGGCAGTGCTTTGCAATGCCAGATCGATCAGAAACAAGACCGCAATTATTGCAGACTTGATTTCTTCAATCGATCTGGCTTGCATCATGGAGACCTGGGTTGGTGATGATGCCGGACCAGTTTTAGAGGCCCCTGTCCACCTGGCACATTAGTAGTGCACTGCCCTAGAGCAGAATGCAGGGGCGTGGGGTAGCCATTTGATTCAGATCTGAACTAGGATTCACCCTGCACCCAGTGAGAGTACCAGGTTCATTTGAATGTGTGGCTGTTCGTGGTGGTCCCGGCACAGACTGCCAGATTCTCCTGATTTACCGCCCCCCCCCCCTTGGGCAGCAGGTGAATTCCTGCAGGAGGTAGCCGATTTCAACGTCGGTGAAACATTGGAGAAACATAGAAACATAGAATTTGATGGCAGATAAGGACCGCTTGGCCCACCTAGTCTGCCCATTTTCCTACCTAACAGATAAGCTGCAGATCCTTGTTAACCAACAGCTTACTTCCTCTTACCCACCACTAGGACTGCCTTATGCCTGCCCCATGCATTCTTGAAGTCCCCCACTGTTCTTGACTCCATTACCTCCTCAGGGAGGCTGTTCCATGCATCCACAACCCTCTCAGTGAAAAAATACTTCCTCACATTAGCCTCCTGGAGCTGTCCCCCCTCTATCTTCAAATTGTGCTCCCTTGTTCTTGCACATCTCTTTTTCTGAAAGATGCTACCCTCTTGGACTTTGTTAATTCCCTTGAGGTACTTGAAAGTTTCTATCATGTCCCCTCTCTCCCTTCTTTCCTCAAGAGTATACATATTAAGCTCCTTTAGTCTTTCTTCGTATGTCTTCTGGAGGCCCCCAGGTGCTTAGTGCTGGGTGACGTCAATGTTTGGGCCGATGAAAAATTTTCTCTGCTTGGTTACAACTTCCTCCAGATGATGTAATCTCTGAGCCTGACACAAGAAGTTTCTTCCGGGACCCACCAGAGTGGCCACATGTTGGATCTGGTTTTCTCACTGGAGCTTGAGATAAATAATCTCAGGACTGATCTGATCGTTTGGTCCAATCATTGCACAGTGGAGTTTTTGTTTGCCCCCCCAAGAGCCCTCCCCCTGCTGAGATGGTTAGCTACCACCCTTTGAGGGAATTAACCCCTAAGGGTTTTTTGGTGGCGGCTAATCTATGTAGTGTGGACAGTGCATGCGTTGGGGGGTGTGCGCAGCAGTTGCCGCCTATAATAAGGTGATGTCTAGTGCACACAGCTCCATCGCCCCATCTGTGTACAACCCAAATCTTCTCACTTGAGGTCCCCTTGGTATGATGGAGAGCTCAAGGTGATGAAGATTATGGGTTGGAGATTAGAGCGCTGCTGGCAGAAGACTGGTCTGGAGGTATACAAACTGGCCCTGCGTACACACTGTGGTTTCTACCAGGGGCCAATCAACCGTAAGAAGGCAGAATTCCTGTCCAGGGGAGATTGCTGCCAGGAAGAACTGACCAACTGTGCTCTTTTGGACTGTGGACAGGCTTCTCCATCCTTCCTGTCTACAGCTGAAAAAAGCTTTTTCGAACGCTATATGTGAAGAGTTTGCTCTGTTCTTCTCTGACAGAGTGTCCACCATCCAGTAGGGGATTCCGCCAGTGAGCCATAGTTTTGGCTGAAAGTGGTTGCTGTGAGTTTATGGAGTGCACTCCGCCTGGTCAGGGTGAGTGTAGACAAGTGGAGGTGGCAGAACTCATTGAGGTTGCTTCCAAGATATGGTACACCTTTTGTGAACTAGACCCGGTGCCAACATGTTTCTTAATGGGATGTGTTGACTCCGTTGGCCGGTGTTTGCCTTGATTGTCCAGTGCTTCTTGTTGGAAGGGGTCTTTCCTGATGTCTTGAAGGAGGCACTAGTGCGACTCCTTCTGAAGAAACCATCTTTGGACCCTGATGCCAAGGCAAATTACCGTCCTATCTCCAATCTTCCATTTTTGGGTAAGATTGTGGGGAAGGTGGTGGCATTTCAGCTTGAGGAACACCTCATGGCCCACGATCTATATGAGCCTCTCCAGTCTGGGTTTTGTGCAAGGCATAGCACAGAAACTGCATTAGTTCAGGTGCATAATGACCTCCTCAGGGCGAGAGATCGAGGAGAGGGGAAAATTCTCATTCTCCTTGATCTCTTCTCAGCATTTGACACGGTGGACCATCGTGTGTTACTTGACCACCTAAGGGAATTCTGTGGACTCACCGACGCTGTCATCTGCTAGTTTGAGTCTTTTCTCACCAATGGGAGGCAAAGGGTAGTGATGGGAAATTTCTCCTCCTCCCCTAGCCTCTTGTCATGTGGAGTTCCCCAGGGCTAGGTTTTGTTGCCAATGTTGTTTGCCGTGTACATGCTGCCCCTGGGAGAGCTCATTAGGAAGTACAGTTTGGGTTTTTATTGCTATGCTGATGATACCCAGCTGTATCTTTCCATTGCCCCACGGACATCCAATGCTGTGGAAGTGCTTAACATCTGCCTTGCTGAGATCAATGACTGGAGGGCCTTCAGATGGTCGCAACTGAACCCTGATAAGATGGAGATATTGGTGGTGGAGGTGAACAGAGGGCATGATAGTTTGACCTCTGGTGCAGAAACAGGGCTTTTTCTTGGGCCTGTACCATTGAAGGCCTCTTCTAGGGTGTGGGATCTTGGCATTATTCTAGACAGTGGACTGACGCTTGAGTCTCAGGTGTCATCTGTTGTTCGTACCAGTTTTTACCATCTGAGGAATATTGCCAGGATAAAGCCCCTAATTCTGCCCCTGGACCTCCCCACCTTGGTTCATGCCTTTGTGACATCTAGGCTTGACTACTGTAATGTGCGCTATCTTGGGGTCTCTGGAGGTACCCTCCACCAGAACACAGCTGCTAGATTGCTGACCGGGCAGTCTAAGTACTGTCACATCACCCTGGTGCTGCGTGAACTGAGCTGGCTGCCGATTAGGTGGAGGGTCCTTTTTAAGGTGGGCTTGCTCACCTTTAAGGCCCTACATGGTCTGGGCCTTGGTTACCTGGAGGACCTTCTCACTCCTGCTGTCTCGGTCCGGTCCCTCTGCTCCTTCTCCTCTAGGGGCCTCCTTGCAATTCCCAGGACAATGTTAAAAACGGCAGGCGACAGAGCATTTAGTGTCACCACCCTGTCCTGTGGACTTCGCTGTCTCCAGCTGTAAGAGAAGCTCCTTCTGTTGAGGTTTTCAAAGACCACCTCAAGGCCTTCCTGTATAATCAGGCCTTCCCAGACTTTGTTTTATAAGCTTATCTGATAACTGACTTTTGTGCTTGTTTTTGTCCCTGGCTATATATTTAATCTTGTATATCTTCTGCTGAGTATATTATTTAAAATATTTTATAATAGTGAGTTTTAGTGTAACATATCTATTATTAGGTTCCTGTATTGTGGTGTCATTTTTATATATTTTTATATTATTGGTGTTGTCTGTATGTGATTCTAATTGTACAGCACCCAGAGCCTCCAGGATGGGCATCTTTTTAAATAAAATTTGCCTTGCCTTGCCTTGCCTAATATATACATCCATTGTTATATTTGCGTAACTGTTTGCCTAAACTGTATTTGTTGTTTGTTTTTTTTTGTTTGCTTGCCCATTTAATCGTCAATGTATTTGGTATATTGTTCATTGTAATAACACTTCTTTTTGTGCTCCCAGGTCATACCTGTATATAGGCATTACATTGTCTAAGGTTACCTGGTTAACAAGACCCTCCAAAAATAAATATTCTGTGTATGCTAACATAGGCTCATGTACCTGGGTTGCATCTGAAAACTGACATTTATTGTCTAGTGCATCTACCTGGTCTCACCAAAAATGTATATAACATTTTTGATTGCATTAAAATACTAAAGAGCTCATGTTTTCAAAAGATGACCAGGCATTTCCTAAAGCAGTAGTGTGGCAAAAGGAAGTTTATGTTTAGATAGCACAGTCAGCAGCTAGCATAAACAAAAGCACCAACCTACAAGTTATTGTTTTAATTTTATTTAAGAAGTCTGAAGTTTTAAAAGAGAACTGCCTTTCATCTGCAAGCTTGTACTGTCTGTCAGTGTAGCCGATTTTATGCACCAGCAAACCCTGCAGTTGCTGGGGGCCCCCTGCTTCTTGGGGGGGCAGCCTAAACAGTTTACCTTCTTAATTTTTCAAGTTTGTTTTAATCTTATTACCTGCTTAAAACAGCAACAAAGCACTGTGCAGTTCCTTCTGATGTGGCATCATGATGTCATACTGGGATTCTTAAGACAACCAGACAGCATGAGCCCATATGGGTTGTCCCCATGATATCAGTGGAGGCAACCGAAATAAACTGATTCAATCTTGTTTTAAAGGTATTAAAGCTATATGCCCCAACAGCCTCAATCGGTAATTTATTCCAGAGCCTTATTACTCTAGGTTTGAAACCGCACTTCTATACATTTGTCTTACATTGGGATTCCTGCAATTGAAGATTATGCCCCCTTAAATTGTAATTTTGTTCCTTATATTTCAGTTTGAGGTCCTTTCTTAAGTTTTCTTGATTCAGAATTTTGTATAGTAATAGTGAATCCCCCCCCCAGCTCATCTGATGTCCAAAGGCCATACTCTCAATACGCTTACCCTATTCTCATAGGATTTGTTCTTAATCCCTTCTACCATCTTTGTAATGCCCTTTGTGGTTTCTTAACCATGGATATATCCTTTCTCAGGTAAGGACCCCAACTCAAACAGCAATAGTCCAAGCAGGGTCTTATGTATGTTTTAAATATTGGTAGAAGTACCCTTTTGTTTCTTGATTGGAACCCTCTCCGAAACAGTTAACAAGATGCATTGCTTTATTTGCAACAAATTTACTATGAGACCCTTTTTTTAGGTCATTTCTGATGTATACTCCCAGGTCCTTCTCACAGACTGAATCTTTAAGTCTCCCTCCCCGAATATAAAAATCTTGTTGAAGGTCACCATGCCCCATATGCATTATTATACATTTGTTTAAATTAATTTTCACTCTATTCTTATCAGCCCAGTCAGAGATGTGGATTAGATCCTGCCCAAAAATGAGTCTGTCCTTAAAGGTGTCGACAATACCCCCTGATTTAACATCATCTGCAAACTTTGCCAGTTTGTTTCCGCTTTTAAGATCTAAATCACTGATAAAGATGGTAAAGAGCAAAAGGTCCCAACACCGACCCCTCTGGCACACCGCTCATCACCCCCACCTCATCTGACAAGTACCCTTGTACTCTCACTGATTGTGTTCTGTTCCTCGACCACTGATTTATCTACCTAACGATCTTTGTGTCAATCTCTAGACTCATTAATTCGGAAATTATTTTCCCATGGGGGCCTACATAGTGATAAAAACTTATCAGGTTTGTCTCACAGGATCTATTTTTTTAAAAACCATGTTGTAGTTTATCAACTATCTCCCTTTCTGACAAAAAGGTATTAATCTCATCAAATAGAATCCCTTTGATTAGTTTTCCCACTATCGAGGTCAAACTCACTGGCTGATAGTTTGCTGCCTCTGCTCTACTCCCCTTCTTAAACGTTGGGACAACATAAGCCGTTCTCCAGTCCCTTGGCATGTATCCTTCCCTTCGTGATTTTTGACCTATTAGGGCAATAGCGGGTGCTAACTCCACACCGAGTTCCTTAATGAATAATGGATGCAACCCCTCTGGGGCTGCAGCCTTATCGGTCTTAAGCATCTTAATTCTTTTAAGAACTTTCTCTACTGTTATCAAATCAGTTTGACCAGAGTTTCTTGTTTCAATTACAGGTTGAACCATGCTTGGGTCTTCTTTAGTAAAGACCTTACTGAATGATTTACCGAATTCTCTAACCATTTCCTCAGGTTTTGCAACTATTTCACCATCAATATTTAAAGGGCCCGCAGTGTTATTATTCCCCCTTTTATTATTAATATATGCAAAAAAACTTTGTATCATTTTTTGATATAGCCAATCGAAATTCTAATTGTTTTTTTTTTTTGCTTTCTTTATTTCATTTTTTACCAGTCGTAATGCTTTCTTATATTTATTCCTATTTTCTATAGACTTCACCCTTTTCATCCTTCCATAACACAATCTCTTCTTGTTGCATAGTTTAATAATCCTCCTGTTAATCCATGGAGGCTTTTTTCTTCTACTATTATAGGTACTCCTTTTTTGGAATATGCCTATCAACCAAGCTTTTAATGGTTGATGTAAAGTCCCAAGCCTCTTCCATTGACAACCTTTTCATTTCTCTATTCCAGTCAGTTTGAGCTAGTATATCCCTTATTACCTTATAGTTAGCTTTATTATAGAGGAAATGTCTCACCAAGCCATGACCCAGTCCATAACAGACAGATAGGCAGCAAGGATGAAATGGGAAGAACAACCACAAGAACTAACACTGCTGTCTCCTAAAAATTTTAAATATACTACTGATTGTACTGAAAGTAAAATAAAATTATGCACTTGTGTGTTATGGACAGTCAAACACAGGGGGTGAAGGTGGACCAAGTAGGGTGGGCCCATGACTTCATTAACTCTGCTGGGGAACCCCAAAACCCTAAAGTTGGGCCTGCCTGTCAAAACTGCCTTTCAAATATTGGTTCACTTCACATTCTGTCATTATTCCATCTTTATTGGCCTTTTAAGTAAATTCACTTTTTTAGGTAAATTCAGTGAGTCTTTCTGAGTTACACACACTGCTGATTCGGACCATTTTAAAACTGTTTCATGTTGTTGATGTCCTTGTTCAATACTTACACTGTTGTCACAACATTCAGTATATGTGTTCTACTATAGAACTGTGTAGTTGAAAGGGACATACATGTGTACATCACACACAGTAGTTAAACCCTCCAACTGCCCTTGGCTCTCTCTCTCTCCATCTTACTGCCTCATCAGGACCCTAAACTCTTCCTCCTCCTCTCCTACCCCTGGCTCTCTACCAAACATATATCTGTTACTTGAGTTAAATGCTCAAGGCTCCGCAAACCAAAGTCACTACCCCTCATCACGAGGTTTTCCAGGACTCTTATCCTCCTCCTCCTCCTCCTACTACTACTCACTGGAACCATCCATCCAAATCCTGGTCCAAGTAACCCCTGCCTCTTTCCCGTTCATCCCACATTAATAAAGGGAAAAACATTAGCATAGTCCACCTGAACATTCAGAGTCTCCCAGCTAAAATAGACGCTTTCCAGGCCTGAGTAGCTGTAAATGACTTTGACGTTATTGCTCTCTCAGAAACCTGGCTTTCTCACAAAACTGCAAATGGGGAGATCAATCTCAGTGGATTCACTTCTGTCAGGATAGACAGACAGGGAAAAAAGGGGTCAGCTGCATGTTCTTTGTTTCCAACTAGTTCTTTTTCACTGAACACAATCTCAGCTCTGATTTTATTCAGCTTGAGACCTTTCTATTAACCTGTTTCTCAGAAAAAATAAAACTCTCACCCTCACTACCACCTATCTCCACCCCGAAACCCCTGCCTCTGACCTGGAGTCCTTGCTAGGCCTCAAACACTCCCTCCCTCTTAGCAGGGAGTGGGTTCTTCTTGGGGACTTCAACACAAATTGATTCTCCAGCCAAGTTGACACTGGCAAATCCTGCATTGCCTACCTTGGCCTTCTTCAGCTTATCTCCACACCCACAAGGTCAAATTATAAGATGGGGACTCAAACGCTAATCAGCTGGGTCATTGTCTCCAACCCCTCCCTCATCTCCAACTCCGGAGTATTGCCAGACTGCATCAGTGATCACTGCACCACCTACTGTCTTTGGTCAGCCTAATGCCACAAACCCACCCCCAAGTTTATCTTCTCTAGATGCTGGACAAATAACTCAACTGAAAATATAACACACAATCTTAGCTTAGTCGACTGGTCATTCACTGCTGAACCAGGTAACCTCGATTCTGTCCTTGACAGATTCTCTACCACCCTCAAGAGTGTTTGCGACAAATACGCCCCTCTCAAAAAAAAATAAAATCAGGGTTAGGGGACATGTTCATGAATGGGTATCATCCCACATCATTAAATTGATGACAACCAGAGACAAGGCCTGGGCCTGTTACATCAAGCACAGAAACCCTGCCCAGCTCTCCCTCTACAGAGCTCTCACAAACAAGTGCAAATCAGTCATCAGAAAAGCCAAAATTGACTTTTTCCATAATAAACAACTCAGGGAAACTTCCAACCCCCATCAGCTTTGGGTTACACTCAACTCATTACTTGGGAAATGCAAGAATAGCGAATCTATCACCCTTATCCATGGTGGCAAGCAGACTAACGACCTCTCAGAAGTAGCAAACATTTTCAACTCATTCTTTGGTGATCTCAATAAATATAAACCCTCCTCCACCTCTCCCCTTCCCCCTTCATCCACCCCCTACCTTACCTGCCCCACTACTATGTCCAAACCCAGCCCCAGATTCTATTTCAGGGTCCTAAAACCCTTGGATATCGTAAAGCTCATCCTAAGTAACAACCCTAAACCCAGCAGAGGGGTGGACGGAATTGACTTTAAAATCCTTAAACTGGCCATTAATTCATTATCAGTCCCCATCACCAACATGCTAAACAGCTCACTGTGCTCTGCCAGTTTCCCTAGCACCTGGAAAACCACCACTGTCAAACCCTTGTTCAAGTCTGGGTCAAGGAATGAAGTAGGGAATTACCGACCTATCTCCCCCCTTGCTCCCCTCTCCAAAATCATTGAAAAAGTTGTTCATACCCAGTTCACTGTCTTTCTCAACCATCATAACTTGCTCTCTGCTGCCCAGCATGGTTTCATATCTGGACATAGCACCAAAACTGCCCTGGTCAGGTTCACCAGTGATATCCTCAAGGCAAGCGATAAGGGCCAGTACACGGGCTGCATGTTCATGGACCTGACCAAGGTGTTCGACCTGATCAACCATGGCCTTCTCCTGGACACCCTCAAGGGCATGCATATATCTGAAAATGCTGTCAAAGGGGTTGTGCTTCTCTGGCAGAGCGCAGAAAACTAATGTCAATGGACAGTTTTCTGCTAAATGTCCAATTAACTATGGGGTACCCCAGAGCTCCATCCTGGGCCCATTCCTGTTCTCGCATTTCATCAATTACCTCCCTTCCATGTGCCAAACCACCCAACTAGTCCTTTATGCTGCCAATGCTGCCGATGCCACCCTCTACTACAGTGACACTAACCTGGATATAATGTTCAGTTACTTGCAGGCTGACTTCAGCAAGCTACACACTTGGTTCTCTGTCAAAGGCATGGTTCTCAACTCCAAGAAGACCAAGTTTATGATCTTTTCTGGTCCAAGAAATGCCCCAGTCAGGTGCAGATCCCTCTCAGACAATCTTGGTAACATTATATAACAAGTCTACGAATTCAAATACCTTGTATTGTACTTAGACCCTCACCTGACCTACAATATCCATATTACCAACCTCATTAAGAAAATCCATTTGAGACTAGGCCTCTTATACAGAATAAGAAAGTTCCTTATCCTTGTCTCCAGGCTACACCTTGCCAGCTCCCTTCTCCTGCCCCTCCTTGAGTATGGCTCTATTGTCTACTCCCCCCCCCCAACACATACCCTCCTTTCTCCAAACTCAAGACTACATACAATAATATTGCATGCTTTGTGACTGGCCTCCCCTGGATGACCCTTCACAGTACCCTTTATGTCTCCCTCAACTGACTCACCCTTGAAGGCAGGTTCTAACTTAAAATGCTCTCTTTCCTACACAAAGTTCATCATAACCTGCTGCTAATCAGTGTTAACTCCCTTTTCCCCTTATCGGGTCCCAAGCACAGTACAAGAGGGTCCACCTGTCATATCTTTGACACCCTTTATAACCACACCAAGCATGTGCAGAACTTCATCACATAAAAGGGCCCTAAGTTTTACAATAAATTTCCCCCTGAACTTCAGGTCTGTAGTTCAAATGGCTCATTCACTTCCTTCCTCAAGGACCACCTCCTCCAATTCACCACTTGTGCCTGCCCTGGTAGGCAATCCCACTGAATGTCCACCAACCCTTCTGTTTCCTTAGAGTTTGTATGTATCTGTTTATTGGATTTTTGTTGTGTGCTCTGCATTTTTTACTTTTATTTTTTTCTAATTGAGATGATCCTGTCATATAGACTGTTCCCATTGTAAATACTGTGAAATTTTGCAAATTTTGTTTTACCTTTTTCTCTGTATCATCAATTTTCTGTACCACTGGACATTTGTGAAAATGGGCATTTTTGCTCACATACTTTAAAGTATTAAAATACAATTGAATTGAATTGAAATGTTTAGGTGGTGGAACTCTCATATCTAGACTTCTAGGTGGTGGAACTTTCATTTATAGACAGAGGCTGTCTCCTGTAGTAGTCAATGGAGAAAGATGACAGAGGTGGTAGAACTCACACAGTTTTTTAAGAGGGGGTTGAACAGAGTACCTCTGGGCTCCTGCCCAATTTATTTGCTGAACACACAGTTCTAAAATGGCACAGTACTTGGGCCAGCCCATCAGTGCAGTGGTAGAGCTGTTGCTTGCAACGTCAATGGCCTAGGTTCAGGAATGATCACGGAATGTCAGCGGGTCGGTCGGGGATACAGGACAGAACATCTGGAGGACTGCTGTCCTCCCTCAGGAAGGGAGGGTCAAGCAATCTACTAGGCAGCTGCTACATAGTAGAGACCAGCTGGCAGCCAAGTTATAAGCCTTGGAAGGGGAGGACCGCCAGCTCTGCCACGTTGGCAGGGTTTAAATTAATGCCAGGTCTTCCATGCAAACTAGAGAATCCATATGTCATACAGCAATCTAACTTCACTTGGATATATCCATTTAGTACTATTACAACTGTCCATAAATGAAGTATGCATACAGTATATCAGTCTGAACTCTAATACGTTACTATAGGAGAATCACAAGGAGACTCCATCGTTCTCCAATTTGGATATTAGACCACAGTGGAAAGACTGTCCTAGTCTGGTCTCTTAAAATCCCCAAAGAACTGTCATAGGCACCCTTCCAGTCCTCATATTCAGCTGCCCACAACAAACTGGAAGGCTGTGCTGCTGGCATGTTCTTAGTTTTTCACTGTCCATTTTTTCAGTGCTCTAATCCTCACTTCTAAGTCTGCTCTGTTTTTTTAGCTGTCTCACAGTGATATATTTATTTTTCCACTTTTTGGATTCTAACTAGTAACTTAGAAATGGAACTCTAAAGCAGCTTTTGTGCACATAGTGCATCTCTGATCAAAACTGGAAAGACTGGTGCACCCCACTTGTACTTATTTTCTATGATTTAGCATTTTGAAGTTTAAATAAGCAATAACACATGACTGGGTGTGCGTTAATGCTAAATTATCACACACTGCAGGGGGGTTGTGAGACACAAGGTGCAGTCCAGTGCCCTTAACCACCTAGGAAGTGCAGTAATTTAAAGCATTACCATACACCCCAGAGTGTGTTAGTTCACTGAGAAAATGGTTTTAAAGTTTACAGAAAAAATAAAAAAGGAAGTAAAATGTGAACCGTGCAGTAATGCAAAACTCATGTATAGTTATGTGATCAGTTTTGACCCATCAAATTGCTTGTTTGATTGAAGTCATTTTATAAAAAATCATATATTTTGGTGCCCTAGTGAGTCACTGAGGTGAGGCACTTAGCTCCTGTGTGGTAAGAATGCACCCTGACATCTACACGTCCCCTGCATCACACTCAGCCCCTGTAGAGATAAAGTGCGAGATATCCCAACATCCACACACACCTCCTGCTGGCTGACCAAGGAACTGCATCAGCATTGACAGAAGGCAGTGACTCGTCCCTTTCCCCACTTACCCAGCCAGAGGAAAATTGCTGTCATGGCTGCCCCGATCAATGGGGAAAGGAAAGGGGGAAGAAGAAGAAAAAAAAATCTGTTCACTGAAGTGGGTAAATGGTGGATGAGAATCTGCTCCCCTTGGGTGCTGTCAAAAAAACTTTGTGGAAAAGGGGTGAAAATAAATTAAATGTGAGAGATGTTTCACTGCATTGCTGCCAGGTTTATAGCAGAGTACTATTTACTCCAGAATTTGCTGTGTTTTTCTAGGTGTCTGTCATCATCCCCCCCCCCCCACCGCCACCCCCTGAAAGAATGCAGCGGTGGTGAAGTGTTAGGAGATTTACTGCCCCACTGCCTCAGCAAAGGTCAGAGTTATTTAAAAGTTCCCAAGGCCTGTCTGCTGAGAGGGGTGGGGGGCTTGGATAAGCAAGCAGACAAGGACAGAATGAAAGGGGAGAAGTAAATCCCCTGAGGAATAAACATTCCAGAGCCAGTGAAGTGAAAGCTTGAATGAGAGTTCCTCAGTAATAACTCAACCAGCAGGTATAAAATTATTTCACTGAAGCAAATGACAACAAGGCTGCCTCTGATTGCAAATGCAACATAACACTGTTTCACAGTACCTTATGTCCTTGCTTTTAGTGTACCGTACTGTACTACTTATAAGCACCCCCCACTTCCCTGTCTAGGGGTATTTAAGGTGGTAAAGTTCGTGGAGTAGGGGGAGCGCTGTACAGCCAAGAAACAGTCCAGAAATAAGACATGGAAAGACAGTACCTGATTGTCCACAGGTGACGATGGTGATGAATAGACTCCATCGGGGTGCACTGGACCCTCACGGCACTGAGCTGGGGGATGACTCAGACCTTCACCTGCCTGGCTTTGCCCACTTCACCCGGAGACCTTTCTAGACTGTTTTCACCAGGCAGGCCTCTCTGCATCTTTCTCGGTGGATCTCTGGTCCTTGACACTCTGGATGCCACCCTGGAACACACAGGGTGCAAAGCTGTGGAGGCAACTTATTTAGTAGCAGCAAAACAGTTTCCTTAAAACACCAGAGGCAAACGTAGAGTTGCAAAAACAGGGGATCCCATTTAATGAACAGTCAATAAAAGAAACAGTCAATCCATGGAACAATAAAGCAGGACCAGGGGGTCACATTAGTAGCTGAATCAATAGAAGGTAAACTGTACTTTGGACCCAGGGGTCCCAATTGCATAACATATTTGGGGAGGCAGTATAGCGCAGTGGTTTAAGGCTCTGAGCTCCAAATCTGGTGACATCCAACAGACCAGAGCTGGGTTTGAATCCCACAGCTTCCACTTGCATACTGTGTGACCCTTAGCAAGTCACTTAACTTCCCTGTGCTCCCAGGTCGCTCCTGTAAAAAAGCTTTCAGCTTAGTGTGTTACTCCTGGTTAAACAACTAAAAAAAAAAAAAAAATATTTAGGCAGACAGACAGTCCCAACACAGTCAGTAGCTTGAGGTCGAAAAGGTCACACACACATGCAGCATTAGACTTTTGATTCCCAGCTTCACACTCTCTTACCAGGAGCTCTGACCTGCAAGGGGTGCACAGAATACTTACTGGCCCCCTCACCCTCTACTGCTCCAGCACAAGCATTAAATTAGATACTGCATCTTTTAGGTAATGGGGTTCCCTCCATAAACTGGAGCAGTTAAAGCCACATATGACAAGGGCAGGAGTGAGACCCTTCAAACACAGTCCAGCACCCAATCACTGATGCTATGCCATTGCTACGAGCATCCCAGGTTGTAAAACTGATCTCTACAATAAATAAATAAATAAAATAAAAAATTTTCCCTGTGGACCCCATAGGTTTGGGAAAATCCCTCATGCAGTGATCCCAGTCCAGAATGGCCTCGCTTGTGGGGCTCAGCCAAATTGCCACAAGAATATAGAACAAAGCCAGCCACTCTGCCTTCTTCCCCAACGACCAGTCCCACAGGTCTCTCCTGCCTCCTACAGATTCACACACCCTGCAGCTCCTCAGGCTACAGTGGCACTCACATCCAGGTAATTTTGGGGCCAACTGCTACTTCAGTCCCAACACCATTTGGTCCTGCCACCACCAGTACAGTGCACCTGGATCCCATCGGCCAAACCATGCCTGGCCACAAGCCTCCATCCAGCTCCAAGCTACAGTCTTCCCAGGATAAAGCTTTCCCCTGGAAATGCACCCTGTAGGGGTTAGCAGCAGTTTCCCTCTTTGGATCCTTTGGCCGAGAATCCCAGGACTCCACACAAGCTGCACTTCTGCTTCTTCATTTCTCCCTCAGGTGGCAATACTATTAAAATAAACCACTGCAGCGGCTGCATACCAGCCTGGCCAAGTAGGCGAGCGCCCCGCTCTGACCTCCTCCTTCTCGTTCTCTCTGTCTCAAATCTCTTGTTCCCTTTACAGCCCTCCCTTTTATGGGCTCACTGTTTGGTGCCTAAACAATCTGGATCCAATTATGGACCAAATCCACTGGTGCCAAGCCTGCAGCCCACACTGGTGCCCCACGGGACTTGTAGTCTCAAATTTAATATTTCCATTTGGTGCCCCATGGTGCCAGCCAGCACAGAAAACTACTGGCCAGCAAAGGAGCTACTGCTCCTTTAAATTCTCTACCTTCAGTGGTATTCATGCATGTGCATTGCGTGTGGGGCTGCCATCTTTAAAATAAAATAATTATTTACACTCGCGCGGCCCCAAGCCTGATCTGCCTGAAAACCAGACCCGGGACCACACAGCCCACACCTGATTGCTCCAGTGCTCAGCCTGGCCCCAAATGGGCTGAGACACCAGAGAAATGCCTGCATGCCACTTGGCCGCACCTACAGGGGATCACAAGGTGTGACTCCCACCAGAGCCACAGGAACCAGACAGCGCCATGGGGGAGAACACGGGGAGCACAGAGCTCCACTGAAGGTAAGCCCATTTTGGGGGGCTTACATATCCATACAGAAAAAAATATATTTTCATGTATTGTAAAGATGTTACAATTGACCCTGTCTGTCTCTTTGTCTGTCTGTCTATCTGACAATGCATCTATCTACATACAGTATCTATCTATCTATCTATCTATCTATCTATGTCTGTCTATTTATCTATCTATCTCTGTCTGTCTGTCTGTCTATCTGTTTGTCTGTCTACATATCTGTCTACATATCTATCTGTCTAGCTATCTGTCTAGCTATCTGTCTACATATTGATCTATCTGTCTGTCTGTCGATCTATCTATCTATCTATCTATCTATCTATCTATTCTAATGTAGACACATTGCATTACTGTATTGTTTTTTGCACTATTAATTGCTGCTTCTGCTTTCCTTCAAGACGCATCTGGAAACAAGTTGTTACCAGCTGCGTATGTCTTTTCTGGTAAACTTCCTAAATAAACAAATAAATAAGTAGTAGGAAATATCACACACACTAACACACACATATGTCTCTAGATTTTTCTGTTCATGTGGATGCTTTTATACAAGAAGCTCCACCCCAAGCTTTGGTGCTATATAAGAATAAGAGAAGCATTCCGCTTCCTGCACACAGGGAAATCCTCACTAAGGTGATTCTGCCTATTTTTGACTATGGAGATATCATTTCTAGTGCTGCTCCAAAGTTCACTTTAGTTAGACTGTACTGGCTTTTTCGCTCTTTCTGACACTTTGCCCTTGATAAACCCTTGCGTACACATCACTGTACCTTGTACTCTTCCCATTCCCTCCCCTGTTTGATGCCAGGCACTTTACCCACTGTGTTTCCTTTATCTCCAAATTTTGGTTTAGCTCTCTCCCCTCATATCTTGGTTCTCTCCTCTCCTTCCCCAGAAGGAGAGGAGAGAAGCAAGATCCCAGACCTGCAGGCAGTAATGACAGAGGCTAAACTGGACATAGTAGCAATTAGCGAGATGTGGTTTACCAGTAAACACACTTGGGAGACTTCAGTACCTCGCTATGTACTGTTCAGAAGAGACAGAGGTGCAAAAAGGGGGTGGAGTGGCCCTGTATGTCAATGAAAATATCAAAGCTACAGAAATTCAAAATACACATAAGGAACCAGAAGAACTGCAAACAGGAAATGGGACAGCCATAAGAACTGGGGTTGTCTTCAGGCCCCCAGACCAGGAGGAGAACATAGACACATTACTGTTAGAAGCTATACAAAACATGACAGCTAAAGGGGAGGTTCTGATAATGGGAGACTTCAACATGCCAGATACAGATTGGTCAATACCAGCAGGAACATCTGCCAGAACTAGACACATGGTGGATTCCCTGCAGGAGGAAGGCCTCAAACAACTGGTACAACAACCCACAAGAGACAGGGCTATCCTAGATCTAGTGCTGACTATCAGAGAAAGGATCACAGATCTCCAGGTAGAAGGTTACCTGGGACCAGTGACTATCACATGGTATGGTTCAATTTGGCCACTAGAACTAAATCATCCTATTACAAGGCAAAAATGTGGGACTTCAGAGGAGCTGACTTTGATAAGATGGCCAACAGAGTTAAGCTAGCCCTGGCAAAAAGAAATACAGGTGAGGGGGTATAGGCAAAGTGGGCAAGCATTAAGGTGCAATATTTGAAGCAACATCCCATTGTGTTAGAGAGACGAGGAAGTGCAAAACAAGAAGGAAACCACTTTGGTTCTCAAAAAACAGTAGCAGAAAAGGTCAGAGCCAAAAGGCTGGCCTTCCGGAAATATAAAAGGGAACACAGCAGGATGAAGATAGGGAGGCATACCAAACTTCCCTAAGGGAAGCAAGGAAGGCAGTAAGGCAGGCAAAGCCCAAACCGAGGAAACAATAGCACAGATAGTAAAAGAAGGTGACAAGACTTTCTATAGATACATTAATGAAAGGAGAAAGTTAAATATATTAGTGAAAGGAGAAAGTCCAGAGTGGGTATTGCTAAGATCAAAGGAGATAAGGGGGCATGTGAGGAGGAGGACCATGTAAAAGCATCTATCCTAAATAAATACTTCTGCTCAGTATTTACTGAAGAGAAGGCTAGGGCAGGGCCCAGAGCTCAGCACCATGGACATGGGGGGGGGGAGGGAGGTGAGCACTAGTCCCTTCACAAAAGAAAGGGTCCTACAAAAAGCTCGATAAGCTCAGGGTGGGCAAGGCAATGGGACCTGATGGCATACATCCCAGGGTACTAAAGGAGCTAAGGGTAGAACTAGCAGAGCCATTATCAGAACTGTTTAGTGAGTCTCTGAGCACAGGAGAGTTCCCAGAAGACTGGAGAAGGGCTCATGTGATCCCGCTCCACAAGAGTGGTGGCAGGGAACTACAGACCAGTCAGTCTTACCTCAGTAGTGGGCAAGATTATGGAGGCACTCCTTAAGGAAATGATAGTGCAACACCTGGAATCCATAAGAGCACAGGATCCAAGACAGCATGGGTTTACAACAGGAAGGTCCTGTCAAACTAATCTTATAGATTTATTTGACTGGGTAACCAGAGTGGTGGACCAAGGGGGATCAGTTGATGTCACCTACCTTGACTTCAGCAAAGCTTTCAATACTGTTCCACATAGAAGATTGATAAATAAGCTGGGTAGGCTCGGGGTGGGTCAGAAGTTGGTCAACTGGGTGGCAAACTGGTTAATGGGCAGCAAACAGACAGTGGTGGTAAATGGTATACAGTCAGAAGAGATGCAAGTCACAAGTGGGGTACCTCAGGGATCAGTTCTGGGGCCAGTCCTCTTCAATATCTTCATCAGTGATATTGTAGATGGACTGGAGGGTAAGGTTTGTCTGTTTGCAGATGACACCAAGATCTGCAACAGAGTAGATGATCCAGATGGGGTGGGCAGAATGAGAAGAGATCTGGATAAACTAGCAAAATGGTCGGAAGAGTGGCTACTGGGGTTTAACGCAAAGAAGTGCAAGATCATGCACATAGGGAAGAGAAACCCTGAAGCCACCTGTAGGCTGGGAGGGGAGTTGCTGGCAGTCACAAGGGAAGAAAGAGACTTGGGCACCATCATCACTGATGACCTGAAATCATCCAAGCAGATCACTAAAGCAGTAGGTAAGGCTAGGGGGATATTAGGGTGTATTAGTAGGGGTATCACAAGTCGGAAGAGGGAGGTAATAATCCCTCTTTACAAGACACTGGTTAGGCCCCATCTGGAGTACTGCGTGCAGCACTGGAGGCCACACCTTCACAAGGACATTAACCAAATTGAGCAAGTCCAGAGAAGGGCAACCAAAATGGTGCAGGGACTGCATCAGAAAACATACGAGGACAGATTAACAGAGCTCAATATGTATACCCTAGAGCAAAGGAGGGAGAGATGTGATATGATTGAAACATTCAAACACCTTAAGGGTATTAACAAGGTGAAAGAGTCTAACATGTTTCAATATAAGAAAAATAGCAGGACAAGAGGACACAGCATGAGATTAGAGGGAGGCCGATTAAGGGGTAATGTGAGAAAGTTCTTTTTCACAGAAAGGGTGGTGGATGCATGGAATAGCCTACCTTAGGAAGTGGTGGGTATGAATACAGTGCAGGGCTTCAGACAGGCATGGGATAGGTATAAGGGAGCAATACAGATGAGTATGAATAGATAGGCCATTGACAGAGCAAAGGCCGATGGCACATTTATAGGGTAGAAAAAGAAATGGCAGACTGGATGGGCCTTGTGGTCCTTATCTGCTGTCGACTTCTATGTTTCTATGTTTTATCCTCTTACTCACTTTACAGTGCTTGATCTCGCTCTTTTGCTCTCCCTCATATGAAATCTACTGCTGGTCATGCTGCTTTCTCATTCCATTTCCCTAAACTTTGGAGTTCTCTTCCTCATTTTATTCACTCTGCTCCCTCCTTTCCTGCTCTTAAAGCTCTCCTCTGTGATCTCTCTTCTTGCTCTTGCAGTTGTTTTAGATATTGGGCTTGATTTTAAAACGTCAAACTATGACACAAGGTGCCTGTAACCGTATACAATAGTAAATAACTGACTGATAGAGCAGAAAATGTGAAAAATAACAGCACAGCAAAATAAAAAAAAATATACAATAACAACTGACAGTACAACAGTTATGAAAAATACTGTAAGCATTAGGAGCAACACTACAAAGACATAAGTATACAACAGTTAGAAAACTCATGGGTATAGCAAACTAGTATAACAACTGTACGAAATAAGTTAGAAGTAAAATTACAAAACACTTAAGTGTATAATATTAAAAAGTACAACAATTTCATGACATTCAGTTCTTTATTACTAAATACATTTGCATGAAAATAAGCTCTGTGCCCCTTGGTCTTTTCTCCATTCCTATTGCTTTTCCCTGTTCTGAAATACTAGTAATCTACCTGAGACAAGGGAATAATTCCCATGGCAACAAGTTGTAATGTCATAAACAGAGGATTACGATTTCAAGGCAAATATAAACAATATGAACGTGTAAGGTCCAGGGGAAAGACTCTGTTTTAATGATACAGCCTGAAGTAATAAAACAAAGGAAGACCCTAAAATTGAAAATTGGGGAATTTCAAGTAATAAAGTTCTGCTGATTTTAACTGTGTTTTTTTTCTGAAAAATGGAAACTCTCTTTAACACCTCCCTGTGTTTTATCAGTTACACTTAAAGATCATGTGTTGACTTCTAATAATTAGACATTTGGCTACTTTATTATTATATTTTAATTTATTAGTAATTAGTAATTACTTTCATCTTTCATAATAAAATATTTGTGCAATGAAAGAAGTGGGGTTCAATATTTCAGTAGAAGTATAGTATTGTGATGCCAGAAAATCCCCACTACTTAGAAGTCCAGTGCATTATGTTTCCGTATTTTTCAAAAGAAATAGATACTTCTGTCAACAAAGTGCACCATTTATATGTTTGCGACATTATGGTTCCCCTGTATAATTCTACATTTTTTTAAATAGTAATTGCTTCTAGTTGCTTCTTCCCAAGTAAAAGCAGGTTAGGAGGAAAATAGCAGCTACTACATCAAGAAAAATAACACATTATGAAAAATATCATAGTTCTGTTAAATCTGTAAAATTTTAGTGGAAGAAAGCTTTATTTCACTATAAAAATATGCAAACAGATTTGGAGCTTCCTATGAAAATACACTACGAGCCTTGCTAGTAAAGATTTTCTGCCTTCATAATATAAGGATTTCATTGGATTCTTTACACTAGTAGTTGGCAAAATAAAAGTATGATTACCAAGGCATCTAAAGGCCCCCACACTTCATTATTTAAGATATATATAGCCTTAGTTACTAGGCACACACTATTTAAGGAGTATCTGATGCCCGAGGAAGAACTTTGAAAGACAGTATTTTAACACAGTTTCGCTTATATTCCAAATTGTTTCTGTATTTCTGTTCACCGTGTCCTTATGTCCAAGAACAACTCAGGGTATAGACTTCTAAAATGAAAAGGGAGTATTTGACTCCCCAAAGGAAAAAAAAAAAGGAACAGTCAGTTTTGCAGGCCAGAAGTAAAAAAGTGGTAATTTGTTTTTTTTCTAAAAGAAAGTGCATTTGATATTAACTTCCAAAGACTGCTCTTTCTTTAGAATATTGGCTGCCAGAATTTGAGGCTGAAACAGTATTCTGACTCCAAAATCCTGCAATAGCTTCCAACTTTGGACCATTAAAGTTTTTAAGTTCCACCAAAAACAAATGACCTGATCCCTTTAATGTACGAGACATATTTCAATATTTTTTTAAATTTTAAAGCAGCAGTATTTGTTAATTGACAAAAAAAAATCATATTTTTTTAATTTAAATTGTATTTCTAACAGCCTTAGATCCATTATCAGTGTATTTTTAATTCCCTCAGATATTTTTAAAATATATTTTATAACTAATTTTGTAATTAATTATTCAAATCTTTTAAGATGGCTTCCACTCACAATTTTGAAAAATCTCTTCTACTGAGGTTAACTTTTGAATGCACATACAAGATTGATTAATACTGTAAATGTATTATGATAGCCTTACCACATCTTTCATATGGCAACCAGCATAGCACCACACCAAGATATTTCATTATTTCAGGACGGATGTTGTATGGGAGTGAGACCTTTTCAAAACTTTAAAATCCTGTATCTCACTTCAGGAATGAAAGAAAATGAAATGAAAAATGGGTACACAAAAAGAACTAAAGGACCTCGGGGAAGTGCTGTCAGAACCACTGGCTGCCCTTTCCAACACATCACTAGAGACAGGGGAGGTACCTGAGGACTGGAGGAGGGCAGATGTGGTCCCTCTTCACAAGAGTGGAAGCAGAGAGGAGGCAGGCAATTGCAGGCATGTAAGCCTGACCTAAGTAATGGGGAAACTACTGGAGTCCTTACTTAAGGAGAGGATTGTGAAATTTCTGGAGGATAGCGGGGCACGGGATCCAAGGCAGCATGGATTCTCAGCAGGAAGGTCCTGTCAGATGAATCTTATAGATTTCTTTGATTGGGTAACCAGGGCGGTAGATCAGGGAGGGGCGGTGGTGTAGTATACCTGGATTTCAGCAAGACCTTCAAGACTGTCCCGCACAGGAGATTGCTAAATAAATTGGGGAGCCTGGGAGTGGGTCCTATGGTGGCAAAGTGGGTTGTGAACTTGCTAAGGGATAGGACTCAGAGGGTGGTGGTAAATGGCATGAAATCTGAGGAGAGGAAGGTGACCAGCAGTGTACCACAGGGATCGGTGCTGGGGCCAGTCCTATTCAATGTCTTCATTAGTGACATTGCAGAGCATCTGCAGGGAAAGGTGTACCTCTTCACAGATGACACCAAGATCTGCAACAGAGTGGACACAATGGAGGGGGTGAAAAAAATGAGAGAGGAACTAAGCCTATTGGGGGAGTAGTTGGGTATCTGGCAGTTGAGTTTCAATTCTAAAAATTGCAAGATCATGCACCTGGGTCACAGGAATCCAAGGGAGGAGTACAGGGTGGGTGAGGAAATTCTGGCCACCACAAGTCAGGAGAGAGACCTGGGGGTTATCATATCTGATCACATGAAGGTGACCAAACAGTGTGAAAAGGTAGTGGGGAGAGAAACAGAATGTTGGGGTGCATAGGGAGGATCATAACAAGCAGGAGGAAAGAGGTGGTGATGCCACTGTATAGGTCACTGGTGAGGCCTCAGTTGGAGTACTGAGTCCAGTTCTGGAGGCCACATCTCCAGAAGGACATTGACAAAATAGAGGCAGTCCAGAGAAGGGCAACAAAGATGGTAGATGGACTGCACAAGAAGCCCTACGATGAAAGACTTAAGGACCTTAAAGAACAGCTGACACCTTCAGGAGAACTTTACCAAAACATAATATTTAGACACAGTCCAGCTTGTATTTTACATTACTTCTGTATTCTACCTCCCCATTATTTATTACTGAGGTCATCTGCATGAAAAAAAAAGATCTTTGCTTCTGAAGAGTTCATCTATTTCTGTTGCTTTCTCCCTATCTGAGGCCATAATGCACTGCTTGTGACATCACTGTTACTTCCATGGCAACAGACTGTGATGTCACAACAAAGGATTATGACTTGAACTAGGGAGCCAGATATAGGAGGCAGATGAACCCTGAGGGATAAAGATTATATATTCTTGCAAATGTTCTTAGTAATAAATACTGGGAGGAGGAATCTTTAGAACATACATGCAATGGAAGCTGAATTGTACCTAATTATTACGTTTTTAAAAGTTTTTTTAAGGTGTCAGCAGCTCTTTAATATCTATTCACTAGAGGAAAGAAGGGAGAGGGGAGATATGATACAGACTTTCGAGTACCTTAGGAGAATAAACAGGGTACAGGTGGAAAGCATATTTAAGAGAAATGCTGCACAAGAACAAGGGGGCATGATATGAGGCTGAAGGGTGGAAGGCTCAGGGGTAATGTTAGGAAGTACTTTGTCACTGAAAGGGTGGTGGAGCCATGGAACAGCCTTCCAGCAGAAGTGGTGGGTGCAAAAACAATATGGAGGGGTTCAAGAGTGCATGGGATAGACATAAAAATGCACTGGAGATGTGCAGAGCAGGAGAACCACAGATCAAATAGGATCTGAGGCTGCAGCAGTGAATAGGAAAACAGGCAGACTAGTGGCCCATATGGTCCTTATCTGCCGACAGATTCTATGTTTCTATGTTTCTAGGGGTATATTAATGTTTTTCCCAAAATACATTACCAGAAAACATACATGGTGACTAACAAATACTGCTGCTTTAAAGAGCCATCAGTTGCTTTTTAACGTCTCTCTGCATGTTATTGATTAGCAAACTCGAGCACATGACAGTGGGCCACAAAATATTTGCCTGGGTGAGAAGCTGGCTAAACGGCAGAATGCAGAGAGTGTTGGTCAATGGAACATTGTCAGGGGAGGGGATGGTGACAAGTGGGATTCCACAGGGGTCAGGGCTGGAACCAATCTTGTTCAATGTGTATATCAGTGACATTGCTAATGGTCTGGAAGAAAAGGTGTGTCTGTTCACAGATGACATGAAGCTTTGCGGTACAGTTGATTCACCAGAGGGGCTGCAAAAAATGAAAAAGGACCTGTTAAGATTGGAAAGATGGTCACGAGACTGGCAGCTGAAGTTGAATGCAAAAAAGTGCAAGGTGATGCATATGGGAAAGAAGAACCCGGGGCGGATACCTTCTGGGAGGGGAGAAGCTAACAGCTACAAAGCAGGAGCTTGGCCTGGGAGTTAACATCTTTGATGACTTAAAGATGGGGAAGCAATGCGAGAAGGTGGCACAGAAGGCGAATGGCCTTCTGGGTTGTATAGGGAGAGGCATCACTAGCAGGAGGTGTGAGGTGATAATGCCACTGTATAGATCCTTGGTGAGGCCCCACCTGGAGTACTGTGTCCGGTTCTGTAGGCCCCACCTCAAAAAGGACATTGATAGGTTGGAGACAATGCAGAGAAGGGCAACTAAGATGATTCATGGCCTACACCATAAGATGTACGGCGAAAGACTGAAGGAACTAAACCTGTTCTCCTTGGAACAAAGGAGGGATAGGGGGTACATTATTGAGGCCTTAAAGTATTTAAAGGGTATTAACAAGGTACAATCACAGGACCTCTTCCAGATTAGCAGTTGCAGTTAGACAAGAGGGCATGACATGCGACTAAGGGGGGGGGGGTAGGTTTCAGAGTAATAGTAGAAAGTTATTTTTTACTGAAAGAGTGGTGGACCCATGGAACAGACTGCCTCAGGGGGTGGTGGAGGCAAAGACGGTCAAGCAGTTTAAATCAGCATGGGACAGACATGTCAGTAAGTTAACAAGCGAGGTACCAAGTAGGGGGGTAGGAAAAAACATGGGCAGACTAGTTGGACCTCGTGGTCCCCATCTGCTGGCACATTCTATGTATCTATGTATGTCTCATGCCACTCTTAGTACCTTGTGAAGCACTTTGAGATACTGTGTGTATGAAAGACACGATAAAAAACCAAATCTCCTTCATCTTTTTCCTTTGTGCCTTTCAACCTTTTGTTATTGAAATGAGGGGCATGGGAACTCAGAATAAGGGACAGTGAAGGACACTGACCTTCAGAATAAGGGACTCAACCTCAAATGTGGAGGTACAAGCTCAGAACACAGTGTAAACCATTGTTTACTTATGCAAAGTTAATTTTTATGTTGACTGCACGCATGCGCAAGAAACATGTTGCATCAGCTTTCTGCACAAGCAGGTTGTGGAGGCGTGGCACTGTTGTGCCCAAAGCCCCCACAGCCCAAAAAGGCTTGTCTCCCATCCCCCAATGCCATGGCACGCTGCTGCTGACACCAGTTCAGCCAGCGTGCCACAACCTTCTAAAAAAGTAGCCTCTGCAATCAGGGGCCACCTCGTCATTGCAGCATCAGCTATCTGCTATAATGAGGGAGTGACCCGTCATTGTAGGGTGGGATGTAAAACCCCTGATATTGTTTGTCGTGTTCACAAACAATATAACCCACTCCCCCCCCACTGTGTTTACTTGCCGACTCCCCTTCAGCATTCTGTAACCTGCCCCCAGTTTTATTCCTGCCGGGGTGGTGCCCATTCCCCGTCGGCATAATGAACCCCCCTGTTTTTGTTCCTGCCTATGGGTGCCCAATCCCCATCGGCATAATGAAATCTTCCCTGCTTTGTTCCTGCCAACGGGATGCCCAGTCCCATCGGCATAATGACCCCCCACGGTTTTGTTCCCCTGCCGACGGGTACCCAATCCCCCGCCAGCATAATGAACCCCCCTGGTTTTATTCCTGCCGACGGGGTGCCCAATCCTCGCCGCTACTGCTGGCCCCCGCAAACCAAAGTTTCTGCTGGCATGTTGGAGCCCACCCAGCATGCAAGATGCCCTGTGAAGGGAAAATGGTCCCGCGACGCCTTTTGTTTTTTTTTTTCCTGAAAAAGGAAACTGTGCCTCAGCGCCGCCTCCTGCCCCCACCCGAACCCGCACCCACCCACTGCTCACCCTGCCTCCACCCCCTCACCCCATACTTACTCTCCAGAGCTCAGCACGACGATCTTCGTGGACCAGAACACATCTGCACTCTTCAAAGCCGACCGTGAACTGAGGAAATGCCGTAAGCTGTATAATGTAATAAATAGGGTTTTTAACTTTAGTGCATATCTCGGGCATTTTGGGAATTTTTTCTCCAAATTTTCAACATGGGGTTTTTGGGACCACTCCTCATGAATTCTTGAACTGTCATGGCGTTAATCAGTTAGCGAAGCGACGGTGCCAGTGTTCATGGTGGGCTCAAAAACCTATGTTGCAAATTTGGTGGAAAAAATCCAAAAAATGACTGCTTTACTAGCGTGCGTTGCGCAGTTGCTATGTATGCTCGTAACTTCGCAAATTTACAATATTTTCATGCCAGATTTTCAACACTGACATATTGTTACACCTCCTTGTGAGTAGTATGGCTGTCATTGTTCACATCCTGGCCGAAATGTGTTTTCGCACTTCCAGCGCTGCATAGCACAGTCACTGTGGGAAATCAGTGTTCAGGACAGATTAAGAAAATGACCATGACACTGTTCATTAGTAGAGGTCCTAAAATGCCTATGTTGAAAATTTGGTAACGATACTCCATAAAATGACTGTGTTATGAGCGTCCGTTGCACAGTTGACACGCACGCTCATAACTTCGCGAACTTACAATATTTTCACTCCAGATTTTCAACATTGCCATTTTCCCAGACCTACTTATGAACAGTACAGCTGTAATTTTTCCCATCCTGGCCGAAATTGTTTTCGCACTTCCGGCACAGAATAGAGCGGTTGCTGTGAGAAATCACTGTTCGGGACAGATTAAGAAAATGACAATGATACTGTTCATGAGCAGAGGTCCTAAAATGCATATGTTGAAAATTTGGTGATGACAGCCCATCAATTGACTGTGTTACATGTGTGAGTTGAGCACTTTCCATGCACTCTTGTAAATTCGCAGATTTGTAATATTGTCGCACCAGATTTTCAACAGTGCCATTTTTTCACACTTCTTTATAAGCAGTACAGCTGTCATTTTTCTCATCCTGACCGAAATGTGCTTTCACAGTTCCGGCACAGAATAATGTGGTCACTGTGGGAAATCAGTGTTCGGGACAGATTAAGAAAATAACAGTGGCACAGTTCATGAGCAGAGGTCCTAAAATCCCTATGTTGAAAATTTGGTGACGAAACTCCATAACATGACTGTATTACAAGCATGCGTTGAACTGTTTCCACGCACCCTTGTAACTTCGCAAATTTGTAATACTGTCACGCCACATTTTCAGCTGTGGCATTTTTTCATAACTCCTTATGAACACTACAGCTGTCATTTTTCACATCCTGGCTAAAATATGTTTTTGCACTCCTGCCAGACAATAGCACAGTCACTGTAGGAAATCAGTGTTTGGGACAGATTAAGATCGACTGAGTGAGAGTGTGGAGTGACCGAGCCAACCTGCAGCACTGGGAGAAACAGAACGAGAGAGCGAGTGAGAGAGGGGGAGTGAGCGAACTCACCGGAGTGCTGTCAGGACTGCCGTGGATTTCTTTGTGGGTAGAAAAAGGCGTCAATACAGGCAGGGGCCCAGTACAAAAGGCCAGCCTGCAGCAGTGGGAGAAACAGTACGAGCGAGTGAGACAAGGGAACTTAGCGAGCTCAATGGAGCTCTATCATGACTGCTGGGATTTCTTTGTGGGCAGAAAAAGGTGCCAATGCAGGCAGGAGCCCCGTACAAAAGGGCAGCTTGCAGCGCCAGGACAAACAGAAGTGAGCGATGAGAGAGGGAGACTGAGCGACCTCAATGGAGCTCTGTCAGGACAGCTGCGGATTTCGTTCTGGACAGACAATGGTGCCAATGCAGCCAGGAGCTCCATACAAAAGCGCAGTCTGCGGCGCCAAGAGAAACAGAATGAGCAAGTGACAGAGCGGTAGTGAGCGAGCTCAACGGAGCTCTAGTGTGACTGCTGCAGATTTCTTTGTGGGCAGAAAATGCGGCAACGCAGGCAGGAGCCCAGTACAAAAGGCCAGCTTGCAGCACTTGCACAAATGGAATGTGAGAGTGACAGAGGGGGAGTGAGCGAGCTCAGTGGAACTGTGTCGGGATTGCTTCAGATTTCTTTCTGGCCAGAAAAAGCCGCCAATGCAGGCAGCAGCCTAGTACAAAAGGGCAGCCTGCAGCACCAGGTGACACAGAACGAGCAAGTGAGGGAGCGGGAGTCAGTGAGCTCAACGGGGCTCTGTTGGGACTGCTGTAGATTTGTTTGTGGGCAGAAAAAGGCAGCAATGCATGCAGGGGCCCAGTACCAAAGGGCAGCCTGCAGTGGCAGGAAAACCAGAATGAGAGAGTGAGTGAGCTCAACAGAGCTGTATTGTAACTGCTGCAAATTTCTTTGTGGGCATAAGAAGGCAGTAACGCAGGCAGAAGCCCAGTAGAAAAGGGCAGCCTGCTTGCCGGCAGAACAGAATGAGCGAGTGAGAGAAGGGGCGTGAGCGAGCTCAACGGAACTTTGTTGGGACTGTTGCAGATTTCTTTGTGGGCAGAAAAAGGCGCCAACAGAGGCAGGAGCCCAGTTCAAAAGGGCAGCCTGCAGCGCCAGGAGAACCAGAATGAGTGAGTGAGTGAGACAGGGGGAGTGAGTGACCTCAACGGAGCTCTGTCGGGACAGCTGTGGATTTCTTTGTGGGTAGAAAAAGCCACCAACACAGGCAGAAGCCCAGTACAAAAGGGCAGCCTGCAGCACCAGGAGAAACAGAATGAGCGAGTGAGAGAGGGGGAATGAGTAACCTTAATGGAGCTCTTTTGGGACAGCTGTGGATTTCTTCCTCAGCAGAACAAGGAGCCAACACAGGCAGCAGCCCAGTACAAAAGAGCAGCCTGCAGCACCGGGACAAACAGACTGAGCCAGTGACAGAGGGCCACTGAGCGAGCTCAACAGACCAACGCAATTAACATTCGGCAGTGACAAATGCTTGTTTATTTAGCATCTTAAAATATGATTTCTTGCTGCAAAGTTTGAATTTACAGCACATTCTGCATGCGGGTAACACCTTTCTCATAAGGGACAGATGAGGGACACAGCAATTTTGAGGGGTAAAATCTGGGACGTCCCTCACAATCAGGGACAATTGAGAGATATGCTTTCCTTGTCTTGCTCACATAAATATTACATCTGACTGGCATTTTCTACACAGGGCTTAACTTTCAAAGGCCACATCCAGTCTTTCCGAAGCAAATTCCGGAGCCATTGCTGGTGGCCTACTAACCCTCACTCACTGCTGAGTGATTTAGACTTCCTGCTCTGTTCTCATCTGTCCAGGAAGAGTAATAATTGTGGAAGTGTTGACATATGGGATCTGTTTATCTCCATGCACGCTCAGTGGGGCTGGTTCTTGCTAGGGTCAATGCCTAGCATAGAAATAAAAATAAATCTCTGCTTTTTTTCTGGAAACAAATCAAAATCACATTGCTTCAAGCACCTTATCTTCAGCAAAAATTGCTTTTGTAGGAATCAAAATCAATGGGAGTGGCTTTTGGGTCTACTCTAAAATTAAACATCATTTGATGGAGAAAACATGCTCCTTATGTTCACCTCCATCCCAGAGATTTTCTTTCCAATACCAAAGATGATTACTGAGTTACCACAGGGCCTTTTATACAAGTTTCCACCACTGTATAAGGATAGCAGAATACACAGAATGACTTTAGGAAAGGGGGATTTGATTTTTTTTTTTTTTTGCTGTTAATCATTTGATTGAACTTTTCTCTTACAATTTACAAGTAACAAGCATAATAGTTCAAATGTAAATGAAAATAACAGGAGCATACTGTATTGACATATAAGTAAACCCTGAAAAGGGGGGGGTGGTGATTTTGAAACCAATACAGTGATTCAAGTTGGGTGGGGCCAGCAAAACAAGCAGATGTTAGGCTAAACGTTGTCTCTTATAATACCATCAATCTGACTTTCTGTTGGCAGATTGGTGCTATTATGAGTTCTGGAACCTGGAAATTACTTTTTTCCATTGGGACAAAGAGGCTGCCTATACTGTGTATTACAATTATTTCCCCCTTCCACACAAAATCTACCCTTCCAAAATGGGAGGTCCCCAGGCTATACTGTGTGTTCTGTTAAGTTGGTTTTCCATGAAAAAATGTGGCAGTCATCCGCTAATATTTAAAGCAACAGTGCATAATGGTGTTGAACATTTTAACCTATACTTTTTTATTCTATTTTAGATTGCCCCTTATTTTCTGACATATATGACACCCTTCTTTACCCATTTTGAGCCAGCTTTAGCACTTGTATTCAATTTGAAATAATGTAAAGCATATTCCTTTTGAACCTGGTTTTCAGCAGTATTTTCAGCTGTGTTTGTACACTTGTTGTCCCACAAAGTCATGGAGCAGTGTCTGCTGCATGCCAGTTCATTGCAGTCACAAGACAAATTATCATAAGCAACTGCAGCCATACAGCACATTGAAAAAGGCTCAAAGGCAGAGCACAAAGGTTCATGCTGCTCTTGCACCTGACCTGGGGGTTGCAGTATTCAGTCGGTATCAGCCTGTGTTGGCACAGCACAAAGTCCAGAAGCACTGCCCTGACATGGACCTGGGCTGTATCCTTTCCATAGGGAACTGCACCCCAGACCAGAAAGTACAGGGAGCCTTTGGAGTGATATTCACCCGCAACATGCAAATGAGCCCATTGGGTATGCAAGGCATTAAGGGGCCACATGCATGTCCATTACGGGCTCATTTGCATGGGAAGTGCTGGCAGGTTTGCACTCATCCTGTGGTCACCTGCCATATCAGTCATGGTAGCAACCAGACCCCCCCGATACCCTGAACACCTGTTCCCTCAATGCAAATGCACTCCCTGGTGTCTAGTAGCACCCCTCACCCTCCAACCACCTGCCTCAGTATGGAGCAAGGTCTCCTTAGTGTCTAGTGGCACCCCTGCCCTCTGATCACCCATCCCTGCATTGCCTGTGTTCTCTCTGGTGTCTAGTGGCACCCCTCCCACCCTCTAATCACACATGCCTACATTGCCCATGTGCTTCCTGGTATCTAGTGGCACACCCTGCCCTCCAATCATCTGTCCCTACCTTGCCCGTGTTCTCACTGGTGTCTAATGGCACCCCGACCCTCCAATCACCCATCCCTGTAAAGCTCCTGCTCTCCCTAGTGTCTGGTTGCACCCCTGCCTTCCAATGCCCCATCCCAGCTGGTATCACTTTGCCCTGGTGTCTAGTGCCCCCCAACCATCTGATCCATTGGCCCACAATGCATATCTAGTCCATAGTGTCTAGTGGTACCCCCACCCACCAAACATCCATCCTGGTGCCACTTCGGAGTCACCAGTGGCTAGCAGCCCCTCCACATCACCTGCATCAAGCACACCACCAAGTCAACCCCCCCCCCCATATCTATGAAGGCGGTGCTGTGCAGAGAGTCTGATATGAAAACCACTGCAGCCCTCCTCTTACCTTCTTGGCCAGCCACCACATGAGGTGACAGGAAGTTTGCATACAGTATACTATATACTGTATGCCCACTCCCCATCATCCCCTATGGTGGCCAGCTGAAGAGGTGAAAGGAGGGCTGTGCTGGTCATCATATGGGTCTGTCTGCATGGCACCACCTTCCTAGGTATGAGGGGGTTGGCTGGGTGGTGTCCTTAGTGCAGGTGGTGGGGACTCAGAGGTGGCTCTGGGATAGGTGCTTGATGGGTGACGGGGTACCACTAGACACCAGGGACTACCTATGCATTTCAGGCCAGGGCGTCTAAGGGTGGGGAGGCCCCTAGACATCAAGGCACCGTGACACCAGTTGGATGGGGGATCAGAAGGTAGGGGTGCCACTAGACGCCAGGGAGAACATGGGCAATGCAGAGATGGGTGATCTGAGGGGGAGGTGCCACTAGACACCAGGGAGAATGCGGGCAATGCAGGGATGGGTGATTGGAGGGCACAGGGTGCCACTTGACACCAGAAAGCAAGTGGGCAAAGTAGGGATAGATGATCAGAGGGCGAGGGGTGACACTAGACACCAGATCATCCATTGTTTCACCAGGATGGGGTTCGCGGGGGGTGGAGGGGCAGGCGGCTGCAGTACTGCATCCCGATCCCACCAACAGGGTCTTACACCACTTTGAGACTAGGTTTGCAGAGGCAGTAAGTAGTGCCCATTTGGGTGGCATTTACTGCTGGTACAAACCACTGAATATGCCACTGTGCCCGGTTTCGGGGGGTCTCATTTGCATGGGCACAGTTGGAATGGGTTTTGTCCATGCTATGGGGGTCTCTAAATATAGACCCCACCCACAAATCGGGCACAAAACCCGGTTATCGCGGGCACACGTACCTTAGCGCGTGAGCCAACTTTTAAATATCTGGCCCCTGATGTTCAAAAACAGCAGAGAATGGTGATGAAAACCTGTCCTGAGCCATACTAAAATTTCAGCTGTAAAACAAAAGTGGTAAAGCAGACTCAAAATTAGGAAAAAAGGTATCATATAAGTCAGGAGATAGGTGGCAATCTAAAATAAAATAAAATAAAAAGGTATAGGTCAAAATTTTCACCGCTATCATGCACTGCTGCTTTAAGTAAAAGATTTAAGTAGGGATTATTTAGAAAGCAGCAGACGCCTTTAGAAAAAACTTTAAAAAACATAATATTTAGACTCAGTTCAGCTGTTATTTCATGTATCTTCCAGAGATTTCTATATATTTCTTCTCCCCAGTATTGATTACTAAAGAAGTTGCCACAAAAAAAAAATCTGTATCCCTTAGAGTTCATGTGCCTCTACAGCTTATTCCCTACTTGAAATTATAATGCTCTGTTGTGACATCACAGTCTGTTGCCATGGGAATAACTGTGATGTCATAAGTGGAGCATTATAACATCAGGTTGGGAGGAAGCAATAGGAGCTGATGCACCCCCAAGGAACACAAATCCTGTTTTCATGCATATGACCTCAATAATTTTTATTTATTTATTTAGTTAGTTTTTGATAACCAAGTACGAGCACTAGACACAAAAGTGACTATTTTCAGGCACGACCTGGGAGGTTACAACATCAACAGGAAAAAACAGTGATGATACAGTACAATATAGGAGTACAACATATTAGAGATACAATTAAATGGATAACAATTTGAGCAATTTGAGGTGACTGGAGAAACATTCCGATGTACTTCATATCAGAAGTGAAAGTAAGTGCATATTATATTACAGCATTTAAGGATATAGTAAAAATGGATAACAGTTTGAGTAACAAATAATGGGGATAAGAAATACAGAGTTAATGAAAAATATAAAACTGCTTTGTGTCCAAATATTGGGGCCTATGCATGATGGTGCAGAGTGGCTATGCGCCACGTATCTGTGGCGCTTGGCCGCCTCTGCCAACCCGCATGAGATGCACTAAGTGGGAGCACACAGCCCCAATGCACCAGATCCCTTGAGCCCACAGACTGCAATGCGCTGGGGGCAGGCTGGGAGTATGCCAGCCCTACGCACCATGCACTAAGGCACAAAGTGCTAGCCTCAGGGATGCAGAGGAGGGAACCCCTTTATGCCAGGGAGAACCCTGCCATAAGCCCCTTTTAAGCCCTGCACCTCTGTCCCTCAACAGTGGGACCCCAGCACCCGTCGCCACAGGCTGTCCAGGACCATCCACCCAGGTACCCAGCTGTGCTTCCCACCCTCCCCGTGTATGCCCACACACACACACACACACATATGTATACATATGGGGACACCAGCCCCAGGACTACAGACCCCCCCATACTGCACCGCCTGCCTGCCTCTCCCCCGACCCCAGATCCCGGCCCCACCGGTCATGGTGTGGCAGTCAGTGTTCACCCCCCATCCTCCTGGCACCGCCTAGTCGATCCAGGGGCATGCCACATCCCACCTCACACCTCCACAGCCACCAGCAGTGCGGACATCCACAGGGAAGTGCCACCAACGCACCCCCCACCACATAAGGGATCCACTGAGGGATCTGGGATGGGCATCCCATTGGATGCCCACCAATGTGTGCAGCTCCACCCCATCCACCCCTTGCGAACTTGCACATAACCATGTGCCGGGAGGGTGGGGCCGTGGACAGGTGCCCAGCAGTTGTGAATGCCACCAGGTGTGCACCTGTCCACAGGTGCGGAGTTGCACAGGCGGAATATGTGCCTTTGGTACGTAGTTCCCACCCCGTCGTGCATAGCTCCCACTATGTTTTTCAAAGTTCTTCTTGAGGTGTCAATGGCTCTTTATGCAATATGACAAAATAGGACATGGGTTATTGGGAGATTTGCCAGTGCCTTATATGGTGTGTTGGCTCAGTGACTTTAACCATGAGAAACATAGAATTTGTCAGCAGAAAAGAACAGCTTGGCCCACCCTGTCTTCCAAGAAGGTCCCTGCCTTGTCTGTCTCCACAGACCTGACTGCTCTTTGGTGACCCTTCCTCCTCTCTGCCCATTTTATAATATTCACCCAAATCTAGCCCATGAGTGCTTGAAGCCCCATCCTGTTATCACCTCCACCACTTCAGCTGGCAGTCTGTTGAAGACATCCACCACTCTTTCAGTGAAGTAATACTTTCTCACATCTCTCCTAAACTCCACCCCCACCCCCGGCTCCAGCTTCATCGCATGCCCTCTGGTTCTGGTGCTCTTCCTCATTTGAAAGCGACTCCTCTCCTGCACCCTGTTCATCACTATGAGGTACTTGTAGGTCTCAGATGTACCCTCTTGTTCTTCTTTCTTGCATGGTGTACATATTGTAATCCCTCAATCTGTCCTTGTAGGGCTTTTGGTGCAACCCGCGTACCATTTTAGTTACCCTCCTATGGACTGCTTCCAACCTGTCTATGTCCTTTCAGAGGTGCAGCCTTCAGAACTGGACACACTACTCCAGGTGGGGTCTCACCAGCGAGTGATATAGTGGCAACACCACCTCCCTCCTCCTGCATCTTACAGGTGGCCCTACCCACTGGTTTGTCAGACTGCCCTGCCATTTTGGGGTAATCAGATAAGATGATCCCAAGATCTCTTTCCTGCTTGCTGACTGACAGTATCTCCCCCCACCACACATCCTATACTCAGTTCTTGGGTTCCTATGCCCTAGGTGCCTGATTTTGCACTTTTTGACACTGAACCCAAACTGTGATGCTCTTGACCACACCTCAAGTTTTCCAAGACCTGTACACATTCTTTCCACCCCCCTTTCTTATTGTCCACCCTATTACAGATTTTGGTATCATTTGCAGAAAGGCATACCTTTCCTTCCAATACATCTGCAATGTCACTTGAAGACACTGAAGAGGACCTGTCCCAGTACTGAGCCCCGCAGCACTTCACTGGCCACTCTCTCATCATTAGAGTGAGTGCCGTTAACCACAACCCTCTGTCACCTATCCATTAACCAGTTTCTAACTCAATTCACCACTTTGGATCTCACTCCTAGGTTGCTCAGTTTTTTTACCAATCTCCTGTGCAGCACAGTGTTGTCGGCCTTGCTTAAGTCCAGATAGGCCAAGCTCACTGCTGTCCCCTGGTCACCCAGTCAAAGAACTCAATCAGATTTGTCTGCCATGACCTTTCCGCCCCATGAATCCCTGTTACCTTTGGCCTTGCTGCTCATTGGATTCAAGATACTCTACCAACCTTTGTTTGGACTACTCTCTGAAGTTTTGGAAAATAGCAGGATTCACTGGATTTCCAACTTACCAACAATAGATGGTATATGACTTTGTCTACAGTATTCTTTCATTTTCTTTATTCTCTTAACTTTATGCTTGCTTAGAAGATAACTTTAAATTTTTGTTTGTTTGTGGTTTTGTTTTATGCACTTTTGTATTTTGCGATTGGTTTTGTGTATTCATTTATCTTTTAATAAAAATTCCCCTACTCATTTGAGAAGTGTCATGGGACCTTTAGTGTTCACCTGAACAACCACCAGAAAAGCCAGACAGAACCTTGGTTTAACATTTCATCTGTAGGATGGCATACCCTGACAGTACAGCATCCACTTAATACTGCACATTTAGGTGTTAGCATTTATGTTATGAGCCCAGTCCCACTGTTGGACTAGAACCCATGACCTTCTGGCCCAGAGGCAGATGTGCTACCAACTGAGTCACTCCTGACACGCCCTGGGATATCAGGAGTGGAGGCCAAGAGAGAGGGCTCAGAGCATTTCCTCTAGGGGATTGGTGGTTATGTTTCTCTGCTCAGGGAACTTCAGCTGGTGGTAATGTGGTGATAGCACCCACAGAGATTTGGGAGACCCCCCCAGTTCCTTTGTGAGCAGCCCTGCTCACTACAGGGAGGCTAGGGCATTAGAAAAAGGTGGAAGACACTCATTTATGGGTGGTAGTGTGAAGGCCCAGGCTAGTAGCTGCCCATGCCATTGAACATGTGAATGGCTGGCCCCTCCACCATTGTCCTGCCTACCACTGTGATCCATTCAGTTCCCTTAGTATGCAGTTAGCCCATGGCAGGAATGGAGAAACTCTACTTCTGGGGAGTAAGCTGAGGTTGTGCAGCTTGGCATAGGGGTCAGGGTCTGTATTGGAAGTGGTGCCAGTATAGCAGCAGAAACTCTGGGAAGATAGTACACCAAGTTTATTACCTGAAGAAAGCAAAATGAAGAATAAATAGAACACAAGAAAAAAAAATAAAGTATGTAGTCTTCTTGAAAGCTAAAAGAGTGATGTGTCACATAGTAGCATAGCATTGTGGAGAGAGAAGGGACTTAGGGTCCATCTTGTTCACCCCTCCTGGTGCATGTTACAACAGTGACTATACCCAGTTTGAGTATGGACACACATCAAAGCTTATCAGCCCCTGTTGTGGAAATGAGAAGAACCCGAGGAACTCCATTCTGGGAGTAAAATTAAAAGTCTGACTCCGCTCCAGAAGCAAAATGAGGAAGAGATGTTCTTTTGTAAAATGTACCCTCCAAAATGGCATAAAACTGAATAAATAAAACATACAAATGCAACGTATAATGAAGAAGCACACATCTAGGCCCCTGTTAGGGGTGTTGGATTCTACATCAAAGATGGAGGGACCCCATCGTGAATTGTTTCTATTTCAAACACTGATCAGCTGGAATGCTGCCCCCTTTCATGCTGTATAACATTCAAAGCAAGTGGGTGTGATGCAGGAGAGGTTCAGGGAAGTGGGAAGGATCTGCAGGAGGGCGACCCATACAGATACTCCCCCCATCCTGAACCTCAGGATCGAGAGGTACCAGTCATGGTTAGGGCTACCCCTAACCATGACTGGGTCTTCTCGATCCCTTGGTACAAACTGTACAGAAAGGACAAGGGAGTAGAGAAAGTGGGGAGGGGTAGCAGGTATATAAGGGAAGAAACAACGTGCATAAGGGAGGAATCAGAAGAGGGGAAAGACATAGGTAATATGGGTGCAAACACTATCCAATAAAGGGAGGAAGCCAAGACTTGGGGTGATTTAAAGACTGCCCAACTAGGAAGAGGAAAGGGACAGGGAACTGGATTTTGTGATAAGGGTGGCTGGGGGGAAGAGGTATGTGGTAATTGTGGGGGACTTTAACCTGCCTAAGATGGATTGGAAGATCCCCACCACAACTTGCACCAGGAGCCAGGTAATCCTGGATGTAATGCAGAGTGGATTCCTGATCCAGGGTGTCATGGTACCCACCAGGGAGGATGCAATCCTCAGTCTGATGCTGACAAATGGGGACCATGTCCAGGACATGTTGGTTGAGAAGCCCTCGGGTGGGAGTGACCACTGCACAGTGTGGTTCAGGTTGGACATGGGCAGCAAGGAGAAGATACCCACAAAGACCAAGGTTCTAGACATCAGAAAGGTGGATTTCAAAAAGATGGAGGAGCTGCTAAAGGGACACCTGGAGGGCATTAGTGTAGAGAATGGGGTGGACCAAACGTGATCCATCATTAAGGAAGGAACAGTGGCAGCCATAAAGGAGTGTATTAGACTAAAGGGGGAAAAGCTCAAGGGCCAAAGCACCCAACTGGTTCAGTCACAAGGTAGCCTAGGCATTCAGAGATGAGAGGACCACCTATAGGAAGTTCAGGAGAACCCATAAGGAAGAAGGACAGGGACAACTATCAGAGAAAGGCTAGTGAGGCAGGAAAAGTATTCTGGTAGGCTAGAAATATAGAAACAGACAATGACAGCAGAAAAAGACCAATGGTCCATCCAGTCTGCCCAAGTTCCCTACAAAACCCTGGAACCTATTGTTCCTCCAGGGTACTAACCCTCCCTGTCCTCCCTCCTTTCTCCTCCTTGATTCCATCTCTCCAAGCAAACAAGTTACTTATTGAGAACAAACGATGCACCAACATTTGCAGTGAACGTAAGTGAGAATTCTAATACAAATTGGAAGGAAACAGTAGTAATACATTTTCAGAATACAGAAATGCCATATCAAATATGGGACAATATACATTTACAAGAATTATAATTTAAAATAGAGTTACCAGAGTTGATAAATCAAGACAAGAACCCAAGAACAAGGGTGCACTGAAGGCCCTGAAGCTATCTAAAATAAGATTTACAAGATTGTCTCATACATTGAAGGAAATTCTAGTAATATAGTAAATGGAAAATTGTCAAATAAATTAACACATATTACAACTTTTGGTTGGCATACACCTCCAAGAGAACCTACACAAAAGACAAAAAAGCTTCTATGTGAATTTATACCATGTTTTTTTTTTTCTATATATTTAGCTAATGATGCAGTTCCCTGAATTCCTGTAGTAGTTAAGTATTTAAAGTACCCACAAATTTATATTTACCTTAAGGATGATACAATTATAAAACTGATATTGGAGAAGCTGGAAATCTTAGGTAATGTGGGCATTTATATTATTGAGTCTCAAGAAATTTTTGCTACAAATCATCAAAGCAAACAGTCTCAAAATGCAGAGCAACTCAATGTAGTGGAAGATCAGCGACCCACTGCACAGCCACACCACAACCGCAAAACCTGAAAAGAGACCATTACAGCGAAAGTTGCTGTAATGGTCTGGGTTTCAGCAATGTGGCTTCTCCCGGTGTTCTGCCTCTTCCCCGAAATAACTCCGACGTGGAGTTGATTATAAGAAATGTGGGGGGTGTGGGGGGAAGAGCCCAAAACACCTTGAACATTGACAGCAGAATGCCGAGTGTCGGCATTGTGCCGTCGATGTAATGGATGTCAGCAACATCACCATCAACTACAAGTGGTGCTTCCATGGAAGATGAGGCTTTTTTCCCCATGCTATATAACAGACAGTAATAGATATCTGACACTTAGTTGTATCCATTCTGGATGACGATAAAGTCAAACAAGGCAAAAATGTTACCCACAGTTATGTGTAAAAATAGATGAACTTTGGAAATTATTGGCCTGGAATATAAATGGTCTTTTGACTAAACTCTATGATGAGTCTTGTATGAGCTTTGTCTTGTCTTTAAAGATAGCAGTGCTGCAAGAAACATGGAGGACATCTACTTCTCCGAAGTACCAGGTTATGATATTTTTTTTAACTTGAGGCTAAAAAATCATAAAAAAAGAACACAGATGAGTCTTACAACAGCAATTAAACTACAGAAGGATATTAATTTTTCACACTTGAAAATACAAAATAACAGTTTAACTGTAATGATTTCAAAATAATACTGCTAAACATTTATATTCCCCTGAAAAATTCACGTACAAATTTTGACAAGTTATTATGTGATTTCACAACTTATATTATAAAACTATCAAATAATTATCCAGAGGCCCAGATATTCAAAAGAGTTGAGTCATGCGCAATAGGGTTGCGCCTGCGCAAGTCTGAAATTGCACCATTCTGCGATATTCAGCTGGAGGCAGTTGCACCCTCTAAATCACGCTGAGCAACAGTGCAATGATAATGAAGGCATGCACAACTGAACGGGGAAGAACCATGCATAAATGGTGCAGTGCGATATTCAACAAATTGCACCATGCACAATAGCGGAGCAAGCGGAAGTTGCGCCATAGCGGAAATGAGCCAAAATAAAAAGGAGCAAGAGAGAGGTGCAAGAACACTACAGGGAAGGCACATGAGGCTGAACTCTAGCCACACAGACAGGGCAGGAGGGACACACAGGGTAGGCCAGGGAAAGGACACCCTGAACACAGTGGCACAGGGAAGGTGTGGGGAGCCACAGCCAGTGCAGAAGGGGGAAGTGCCACACAGCACTGAGGCCACCACAGGTAGGTGCTCCCGGTGCAGGGGAAGTAGCAGTGAGGACAGTGGGGGGAATACAGTAACAGCTGCCAGGGGGGTGAACACAAGCCAGGGACATGGCCAGTGCCACCTTCCAGATGGAGGCTGTTATGAGGGGGGTGAGAAGGCAGGAAGCAGGGGGGCATGGCCATGGAAGGGCCCGTCGGCAGTATGCCCCAACAGGCAGTACCGAGCCCTCACCAGCTTCGAGCTGTACAGTGATACTGAGATTGTGGGCCGGTACCACCTGAATCGGGCAATTCTGAGGTGGCTCTGTGAGCTGTGCAGTGATGTGATGCAGGGACCCATACGACGGAGCCATGCCCTGTCAGTGGAGACTAAAGTGACAGCTTGCATGTGCTTACTCACCACGGGTACCTTCCAGAGACCAACTAGGGACACCACAGGCATAACCCAGTCAGCCACATCACGCCACCTCACCCAATTCCTCAGCGCACTGCTGCCACATGCTGGGGAGTACATCCATTTCCCCAGCACACCGGCGGAGCGCACAGCAAACATACAGGAGTTCCACAGGATAGCACGTATGCCTGGCATGCTAGGGGCAATAGACTGCACCATGTGGCCTACACGCACCACCCGCCTCCCCAAAGGGGCTGCATACATCAATCGCAAGGGCTATGCCAGCATCAACTGCCAGATGGTGTGCGATGCCAGGGGGTGCATAATCAATGTCTGTGCCACTCACCCTGGGGGAGCACATGATGCCTTCATCTGGCACCATCAGCACTGTGCCACAGATTCAAGAGTGGGGAGATCCCCACTGGACACCTAGTGGGTGAGCATGCAAACCACATGGACAATCATAGGGCCTGGGGGGGCATGGTCAGAGGTGACATGGGTAGTGGCCTACATGGCCTGGGGCAGGGCAATGCTGATCACCAAATTAACCTCCACCCTCTACACACAGGTGACAGTGGATACCCACTCCGTCCCTGGCTGCTCACACCATACCGGCGGCCCGTGACCCCATCGCAGCAACACTACGATGAGGCACACGCCACCACATGTAATGTCATTGAGCGGGTGTTCGGGATGCTGAAGACATGTTTCCATTGCCTGGACACCTCCGGCAGTGCCCTACAGTACAGCCCCTCAAAGGCCTGTGGGCTATTCCTGGCCTGTTGCATCCTGCACAACATGGCCAATGAATGTGGGATAGCCGTACAGGTCGAAGAGGGGGACAGCGATGGGGACGATGAGGATGCCGGTGACGATGGTGATAAGCAGCCCCCCCATGGCTGATGGGACTCCCCGACTGCTCCGGCTGGCACAGCTGCACCAGGACACCATCATGGAGGAGCACTTCAGCCAACCCTGGTAAGTCACGTGGCCATGTGCAGCCAACAGTGGCTAAGGCACAACTCACAAACACGCAGGGACACACACCAAGGGTGCATGCCATCAAGGGAAGTGGCAGGGCATGGAACCACACACACAACCAGGGATGGGTGAGGACTAACATGCCACGGATGGACACACACACATACACACACACAATGCATCAAACTTGCACAAAGGGCAGGAGGCACACCGACCCAGAATGCCACCCCTAGCCACACACATGTCCACAGACTACCACACCCACTGCCTGTCCATGTGCATGTGTCAGATGCTGAGCACCACTGCACATTGGTGTACAGCACAATGCAGGCATCATCATGCACACGCAACTGTGGACAACAGCCGGGAGGGTGTGCAAATGGACTGTGTGTCTGCATGCAGGGCTGGGTACCCACCCGTGCACTGCCCACTGAAAGACACAATGCACACAGGGCAGCACCAGACAGTAGCCGCATTGGGAGACAGGTCAGTCATGTGACACAGTGCCCTGGCCACCACGGATGCATGGGTGGCCCCGCTGAGACCCGCCAGCACTGACAGGCTGACCACTGGCCTCATAGGGTGGCACCGATGGTCCCCCAGCGGTTCCACTGAGTGAACATGACCGTGCTCGCACAGGGGTCTACAGCACACCAAATATGCCTGCCCCAGGCATGCTCGGGATGCCACAGCTGAACCTGGTGTCAACAGGGAGGGTGTTGGATGACGCCAGGAATGGGGCGTGGACAGTGCACTGTGTGGTGTCCACGACACATGAGCACATGACTGTGTGCCCATTGTGGCCATGACAGCACTGAATGACTGTGCATGCCAGTCAATGGCAGCGGTCACATCCTCCTGCAATCGGTCCATCCCTGCCAGGATCAGAGCAGTGTCTCTGCTGCAACGCTCCTCTGCCCGCTCCAGCGTCGCACGCAGTGCATCCACCGACGTCACAAGCCACATCTGCTGCTGGACTGATGCTTGCAGTAGGCGGGTGTGCTCATCCAAGAGGTCATCTGCCTCCTTGGCATCCTGTCCCTCAGGGTGTGCATGGCCCTGATGCTCAGCACCCCTTGAGGGTGGGCGCTGCACACCAGGACCAGGTCTGGGCATGTCCACAGGTGGTGCACAGACGCCATCGCTGGACCCTGTACCCCCAAGCCCATTGGCCGACTGCTGATGCTGCCCCTCCAGCTGCCGCTCCCCAGGGCTCAGTGGTGCTGCCACAGTGGCCGCAACAGTCCCACTGTCCTGAAAAAACACCAGTGCTGCCCCACTGGTGCTGACAGGCACAGGCTGGGACTGTGCTGACATGCAGGCCTTCACAGCAGCACCACCCCACAGCCATGGCTACGATGTATCCTGCTGTGTGGCCATCCCATGGCACACATGTGTCACTACCCATGCCATTAGCGACATCATCATCGGTGACAGACTCGGCACCGGCCCCAGGCACAGCATGCTGGCATCTGTGGATGCCGGCACACTGGGACACAGGCAGGGCTTCCTCTGCACCTGTTACAACAACATCAGTATGGACAGCCAGGTGGCCCCACTGTCGCACTGAGCCACGTATACCTGTGGAGGTGGATGGGCCCTCCTCCATCTCCAGCTGACTGTCCTCAGTGGACATGCCCACCACCGCTGACCCATGCAGATGCTCAGGATCTGTAAGGGAAAGTAAAGTCGTGTTACTGCATGTGACCTACCCTGCCCCCCCATAGACAGACCATGACTTACCATGCAGTGATGGGCCACCACCCGGAACACCCTCAATAGCACTATGCTGCATGCTTCCAGCAATGCCTCTCCTCCTGTGGGGTCAGGAGTACCACCTCAGGCTGTCCCCCACCTGTTGCAGCTCATGCTGCCCTGATGGCAGCCACCTTCTCCTTTATCCTCCTCCTGTCCATGCCCATCTTTTTCTTGCACTCCTGCACGGAGCTCTGGCGGCTGCCATGCAGATTCACAGCACGTGCCACCTCTTCCCCTGCAGCAGCATGGGCTTGAGGTGTTCCCTGCCATCTGCTGAGAAGCGGCTCCTGATCCAGGGAGGCGTCAAACTGGGTTTCGGTCTCGGCCTTGGCAAAATTAGGCCTCCTCACTATCCCACCACTGTGTTCCTCCTCTCCCACAACTTGCTCGGTCATTATTTGGCCTATAAGAATGGCAGTTGTTACCTGTGACTGTGCAGTCCCATGCATGTCCCTAAATCCACAGTCCACACTCCCAAACAGCATGCAACTCACCAATAGACTGCAGTAACCGACTATGGCCACTGCAGCCCAATGTCACACTTTTATAGCGCAACCCATGCAAATGAGGCGAGGCGCAACTTTAAGTGGATGCAAATTGCAGTGCTGTGCCACTGAATGGCTGATTAGCTGATCTGCATATGATGGCTGAATATCGTGTTTTTGTGGTTTGCGCAATTGTGTTGAACGTGCTGAGCCAATGGCGCAGTTCTGTGACATGCATAGTAAACACCTCACTGCGCATGCCTGGGTTGTTGACGCAGGCATCTGCCATGCTGCTGATGTGCTGTGCATGGGAAGCAATGCAGGGCATGGCCACCATTGTACCAGTGGTGTTATAGTGATGGTCACCTACATGGCGCTGTGGCACTGGGCCATCATAGGCACACTGGGGCAACTGCACAGTAGGCCGCTACTGGCGGTAGCACCCAGGCAGCCAATCATGCTACACGCATTGAGTTCCAATGGTGCTGTGCGTGTCCATGTGCCAGAGACCCTTGACCCTGTGCCTGACCTTTGCCCCCTAGGCACCATGTGTCAGGCATGGGTGCACCTCTATCGCGCTATTCGGTGACAGCGCGATAGGGAATGGCAGTGCAATACCGCGCAGCATCTGCACTTGGGGAGCCGCGATGCAGAGTGCCGTATTTGCAGATCGAGCAGAGAGCATGGTGCACAGGAGGGCTGCTCAGTGGTCACAAATAGAGCTGGCCAACCTAGTGGCCATTGTGGAGCCACACCATGGGCCACTATTCGTGGAGGCACCCCTGGACAGGTCCAGGAGCCAGGTGAGGGAGGAGGTGGCCACTGCATTCAAGAGGCCACTGGACGGGGGAGAAGCACAGAGCAGTGCTGCAACAGGTATGGGGACCTGCGGTGGAGGTAGCCGGAACTGCTAGCCCACCTGCGGGCACGTGCCAGGAGGGGCATGGTGCCACAGCCAGGTAGGTGTTACATCAACACACTTTTATCTTCCATATGGGGATCACAGTTGTATGTGTCCAGCACTTGGGGGAGGGACCGTCCAGGGTTGGCTCTGGTGGTGTTATCAGGGTGTGGGGTGGGTGGGTCTGTGGGTGGGAGGCACACACCTTAGGGGAGGAGGGCTTTGCTGCAGGATTGTACTGATGTTCCTCTCTCCATGTTTGCACCACGGGCCCAGAGAAATGGCGCCTTACCCGTGATCTGCACCAGAATGAAGAACAGAGGGAAGCCAGGCGGGGTGAAGGTCCACACCGCCCAATGGACCAGCCCGATGATGGTGAGTGCCATACCTCCATGATTACTATTGCATGCTGTGTAACAGGGTGGGCAGCGGAGCATGGCCACCATCCATCGACACCACTGCCATGCACGCAACTTGTTACAGTCAACGCTGTCCAGTGGCAATGCATGTCTGGAAGTGCATTGATGGTGGTCCATGCGTGCACCGGGTACATGCCTGTGCCACTGCCTTTGCACCACATAGCCATGTCACTAAACGGCCATGGTGGTGCTGTGCGTGACTTGGCCGGTGGGTGTGTTCAGCGTTCTGCATGGCTGTATGCACCTGGGTGGGCAGGTCATGTGGACGTGATCACTGTGGGTGGTCACACACCATCACAGAGCTATGTCCCACGGCCGTATGCCATGCACAGTGGGCGGGCTGTATGGGGCTGTGCATTCACACCTATTGACTGTGCTCCCTTGTCCTAGGTACACGCCAGCTCTGAGAGATCAGGGAGGCACTTTAGGAGATCCTGCAGGTGGCAAGGGCATCACTCGACCAATCGATGACACCAGGGTCCTGCGGAGGCACCGACAGAGACGGAGCCAGAGTGGGGAGCGGCGCTCCCGCTAGAAGTCCCTCTGCCCCTGAAATCTCCTACCCCCCTTGACCCACCCTCACACCCCTCCTTTCCTGTCCCATTTGTCCACCCCTGCCCCTTACCCACCCCCACCTTGTTTGTGCCTCCCCCACCTTGTATATATTTTGTAAATAGTTAACTTTTATATGTTGTTTCAATACAGTTATTTTGATATGAATACTGTGATGGTCTCTGATTTGCAGCGGGTTATAGGTGCTCAGCTGCAGTGGTGTGCATGGCGTCAGGGGTGGTGCGGTCATGGGTATGTGTGTGTGTGTGTCCATGTGAAGGCGACTATGGTGTGGGGGTAGCTATCAGTCAGTGTCTGTGGTGTGTGTGTTGTTCCCTGTGCACTGGATGGCTGTGTGCAGTGGTCCATGGTGCGTGCTCTGTGTTCATGGCACCCCTATCAGCCCATCCATGGCCTGTGCAGCTGACACACATGCATGTCTGTGACCTGCATGGTCCTCTGGCATGTCAGTGGTTGCAGTCCATGCAGGGCAGCCACTGTACCTGTCACACTGCTGGGTTGCCTCCTGTCACTGGGGTGGTGCATGTCTGCCTCAGTCGACACTGTGGCCTCCACAGTTGTTGTCCCACCTCCATGCTGTGCCTTGTGTGTGTTGCAGGGGATGTGCACTACTGTCTGTGACTTGTGCTCCAGGAAATGCTGGTGGCATACAGGTCCACAGTGCCTGCGCAGGGTGGCTGTCACTCCAGTGCCATGGAGGACTGTGGGTTGTGTGTACACAGTTTACATGGGCCCATGCTGGGGGCTTGGTTGTCCTGCCACTGCGTCCCTGTGTTGTTGTGCCCTTGGGTATGGGTGGGTGTCTGTCATGCACTGTGTGGCATCCGGTGTGGAGCATGCTTCCACACACCACTGTGGGTGTCTGTGCTGGCTGTTGTGGCCAGTGCTGGGTCGGGGTGTGTCACTGGGATACTGTGCAGGGTGCTGTACCACTGGTGGTGGTGTCCGGGGCAAGCCCTGTCCTGTGTGGGGTACCTCATGTGCCGACGCATGGTTGGTCTCTCAGCAGTACCTTGGGGGGACTGTGCATGGTGGCACTGTGTATGCCGTTGTTGCATCGCTGTGTGCTGCCACCCGCTGATGGGTGCTCGTGGTGGGGCTGCCTTGCATGGTTCTGTGGTGCACAGGGTTGCAGTGTCACAGTGGGGGTGGTGGCATGCATGGGGTTTCTGCAGCAGTGGTCAGTGCTCCTGGGCAGGTGTCTAGGGTCACAGTGCAGGGTGTGCTCTGCATTGGGGGGATGGTGTGGCATGGGGTGGTCAGCCTCCTTGTGTACTTGCATCACAGCTTGCCGGGGTGTGATGGGGACCATGGCCCAGCTGTGGGTTGTTTGCTTGTCTCCATGGGTCAGTGGTTATTCCAACCCTTCCCCAGTTGTGCAGTGCATGGGGTGTGGGGTGACGATGTCTGTTCTGCTGTGTGTTCCTATGCCCATCTGTGGCATGGGTGGTGGGCCCCTACCTCCCTGGTTGTGCAGTTGCATTGCTCTGCTGCTGGGGGGCATCCCTGGTTGTGCTATGGCACCGCTGGACTGCTCAGCTGCACTTCCCTTGTTGCACTATGACGCATCAGATCTGCTCAGCTTCCCCTCCCTAGTTGCGCTATGTTGCAGGTGGTGAGCTATTCAGTCGTTGGCTGTAGGCGCAGTTTGGCCGTCTCACTTTTTGAGTAGCGCGCCTCTTGCGCATGGGCGCAATGAACTTGCACTTGCTCCTGCTATTGCACACTTTCTGGGCACAGTTTGAATATCTGGGCCAGAATATAACTTATTCTTAGTGGCAGCTCTAAACACAAGATTACCTGAATTAATTATTGATGAGATAGATACTACTGTGGATTATATGCAAGGAAACAGGATAACTTTACAAAAATGAGAATTTAATGGAAGTGAGGAAGATTAAGGATACTAAAACAGATGAGACTGGATGACTTCTAAATAGCTGAATATTGGAATTGGATCTAATATCAAGAAATGGCAGAACTCAGAATGACAGAGTGGGGCTTCTACATTCCATTCTTCTAATGATGCCTCAGTGATATATTTTTTTCAAATATTGATGTCCTAGATAAAGTAATTGATTTTCAAGTCATTAAGCATCCAGAATTTCCTCACTTCCCAATTATTGTTTGCTTACATTACATGACAAGCATCCCAGAATTAACAAATTAATATTGTCGTATGACATAATTAACTCTAAAAGAATAAAATGATTAATACAAACATAGAAACATAGAAACATAGAAGTTGACGGCAGATAAGGACCGCAAGGCCTATCCAGTCTGCCCATTTCTTTTTCTACCTTATAAATGTGCCATCGACCTTTGCTCTGTCAGTGGCCTATCTATTCATACTCATTTGTATTGCTCCCTTATGCCTATCCCATGCCTGTTTGAAGCCCTGCACTGTATTCATAGCCACCACTTCTTGAGGTAGGCTATTCCATGCATCTACCACCCTTTCTGTGAAAAGAATTTCTCACATTCCCCCTAATCGGCCCCTCTAATCTCATGCTGTGTCCTCTTGTCCTGCTATTTTTCTTATATTTAAACATGTTAGACTCTTTCACCTTGTTAATGCCCTTAAGGTGTTTGAATGCCTCGATCATATCACCTCTCTCTCCTTTGCTCAAGGGTATACATATTGAGCCTGTTAATCTGTCCTCATATGTCTTCTGATGCAGTCCCTGCACCATTTTGGTTGCCCTTCTCTGGACTGCCTCAATTTGGTTAATGTCCTTGTGAAGGTGTGGCCTCAATACTGCACCCAGTACTCAGATAGGGCCTAACGGTGTTTTGTAAAGAGGATTATTACCTCCCTCTTACGACTTGATACCCTAATAATACACCCTAACACCCCACTAGCCTTACCTACTGCTTTAGAGGTCTGTTTGATGATTTCAGGTCATCAGTGATGATGATGCCCAAGTCTCTTTCTTCCTTTGTGACTGCTAGCAACTCCTCCCAGCCTATAGGTGGCTTCAGGGTTTCTTCCTATGTGCATGATCTTGCACTTCTTTGCATTAAATCCCAGTTGCCACTCTTCTGACCATTTTGCTAGTTTATCCAGATCTCTTCTCATTCTGCCCACACCATCTGGATCATCTACTCTGTTGCAGATCTTGGTGTCATCTGCAAACAGACAAGCCTTACCCTCTAGTCTATCTGCAAGGTCACTAATGAAGATGTTGAAGAGGACTCGCCCCAGGACTGATCCCTGAGGTACCCCACTTGTGACTTGCATCTCTTCTGACTGTATACCATTTACCACCACTCTCTGTTTTCTGCCCGTCAACCAGTTTGCCACCCAGTTGACCAACTTCTGACCCACTCCAAGTCTACACAGCTTATTTATCAATCTTCTATGTGGAACAGTGTCAAAAGCTTTGCTGAAGTCAAGGTAGGTGACATCAACTGCTCCCCCTTGGTCCACCACTCTGATTACCCAGTCAAAGAAATCTATGAGATTAGTTTGACAGGACCTTCCTTTTGTAAACCCATGCTGTCTTGGATCCTGTGCCCCTATGGATTCCAGGTGTTGCACTATCCTTTCCTTAAGGAGTTCCTCCATAATCTTGCCCACTACTGAGGTAAGACTGACTGGTCTGTAGTTCCCTGCCTCCTCCTTGCTACCACGCTTGTGGAGCGGGATCACATGAGCCCTTCTCCAGTCTTCTGGGACCTCTCCTGTGCTCAGAGACTCAATAAACAGTTCTGCTAATGGCTCTGCTAGTTCCACCTTTAGCTCCTTAAGTATCCTGGGATGTATGCCATCAGGTCCCATTGCCTTGTCCACCCTGAGCTTGCATCTTGTAGGACCCTTTCTTTTGTGAAGGAGTAGTGCTCACTTCCTCCCCTGTGTCCATGGTGCTGAGCTCAGGCCCTGCCTACCTTCTCTTCAGTAAATACTGAGCAAAAGTATCTATTTAGGATAGATGCTTTTACATGGTCCTCCTCCTCACATGCTCCCTTTCTCCATTGCTTAGCAATACCTCTCTGGACTTTCTCCTTTCACTAATGTATCTATAGAAAGTCTTGTCACCTTCTTTTACTGTTCATGCTAGTGTTTCCTCAGTTTGGGACTTTGCCTGCCTTACTGCCTTCCCTGCTTCCCTTAGGGCAGTTTGGTATGCCTCCCTATCTTCATCCCGCTGTGTTCCTTATATTTCCTGAAGGCCAGCCTTTTGGCTCTGACCTTTCTGCTACTGTATTTGAGAACCAAAGTGGTTTCCTTCTTCTTTTGCACTTCCTTTTCTGTCTAACACAATGGGATGTTGCTTCAAGTATTGCATCCTTAATGCTTGCCCACTTTGCCTGTACCCCTCACCTGTGTTTCTTTTGCCAGGGCTAGCTTAACTCTGTTGGCCATCTTATCAAAGTCAGCTCTCTGAAGTCCCATATTTTGCCTTGGAATGGGATGATTTAGATGTAGTAGCCAAATTGAACCATACCATGTGATGGTCACTGGCCCCAGGTGATCTTCTACCTGAGATCTGCGATCCCTTCCCTGTTAGTCAGTACTAGATCTAGGATAGCCCTGTCTCTTGTGGGTTGTTGTACCAGTTGTTTGTGGCCCTCCCCTGCAGGAATCCACTATGTGTCTAGTTCTGGCAGATGTTCCTGCTGGTATTGACCAATCTGTATCCGCATGTTGAAGTCTCCCATTATCAGAACCTCCCTTTAGCTGTCATGTTTTGTATATCTTCTAACAGTAATGTGTTCTATGTCGTCCCCCTGGTCTGGGGGCCTGTAGACAACCCCAGTTCTTATGGCTGTCCCATTTCCTGTTTCCAGGGTGACCCAGAGTTCTTCTGGCTCCTTATGTGTATTCTGAATTTCTGTAGCTCTGATATTTTTATTGACATACAGGGCCACTCCTCCCCCCATTTTTGCACCTCGGTCTCTTCTGAATAATACATAGCCAGGTACTGAAGTCTCCCAAGTGTGGTTACTGGTAAACCACGTCTCACTAATTGCTACTGTGTCCAGTTTAGCCTCTGACATTATTGCCTGCAGGTCTGGGATCTTATTTCCCCAGGCTGTGAGCATTTGTATACATGATTTTCCATTGACCAGATTTCGGTGTGTTAGTTGTTGGGTGAGGTTTGGCATTACCCCTGTGCGTTGTATGGGGAGACAAACCTTTTTTCTTACCTGGTGATGCAAATGAACTGCAAACATGCTGAATCCCTGTTTGACCACTAGCTGAGGGGGGAGGGGTGTTCTTCCCATTCGACGTATGGGGTGCTGCACCCCTCTCCCCATTTGCTAGTTTAAATATTCTGCAAAGATGTCAAACTTCTGTCCCAATGCACTGACTCCCTCCTTAGTCAGATGCACTCCATCAAATTTAAAGAACTTTCGCTCCCAGGACTGTTGCCAGTTCCCTACAAATCGGAGTCCTTTTTCCTGGCACCAGCCCTTGAGCCACGTGTTTAGCTCCCCTATCTCCCCTTCTCTGACCGTCTGTCCATCTGCCCCCCTCTCCCAGACTGGCAAGATCTCAGAGAAGGAGATGCCCGGATGAAATGGATGATAGTTTGTCATCCAGCCTGGTCAGGTGTTCCTTGGTGTCCACAACTGACCGGCTGGCGAGATCATTAGTCCCTAAGTGTACTAGGACATCAATGTTTTCTCCTGCTTTGTGAGCAATTTTAGCAATGTGGTCAGTGTCTCTCCATGCTGATGTACCTGGGAGACATCTGACCATTACCCCTGGCTGGAGATGGGTATCAACTCCCTGAATCATGGAGTCTCCTATGATCAGAAGTTTTTTGGATTTCCCTTTTGCTTTTTTTGTTTTGTTTCCTGATTTGGGTGAGTTTTGTTGTGCTAGCTCCTGTGCCGCAGTGTCCTGTTCTGCAGTGTCTTCTGCCTCTTTGTTTGATTTCAGAGATAGAGGCAGATACCTGTTTGTAGTGTTTATATGGTTTTTGGAGGTAATATGTTGGAGAGCAGAGAGTGATGGGGCACCCGATTTGCCCCTTCTAACCACCTGCCAACCTCCTGGTCCAACTACCCTCTGCGGTCGAGGTTTTTCTGTTGGATGCTGGGGAAATGGCGGGTGGTTCTTATAATGTATTTCCTCTTGAATATGAAATTTGAGGCGTGCAATCTCTGCCCATGCTGCCCAGAGCTGAGCCCTAAGATCTCCAATGGCCCAGCATATAGGACAGTGTCCTAAATCCTGTAAGACTGTCCTTCTGAAAATTGTTCCACAGTACCTGCAGTTAATGATATCCATTCCTGATAAGTTGCTGGGTTTATAACCTAGTCAGAGTAATTAGAAGGAAAAAAGTGCAAGTAATGGTTTGATTGTGTTTTGTTTTTGTTTAACTTGTTACAAGGTTAAATTACTAGTGCCCCTGTAAATGAGCTCACCTTGTGGATGCCCCACTGATCCGCCTCCTTCCTGCTCTGCCACAGGAAATGTCACAACTGTGGTACCCTATAAAAGGAGTGTAGTGTGGGGTGGTTGGGGATGGGGGTGGATGGCTGGGCCCTTCCCCTGCTGAAAAAGAAGAACCACGGATGAAAGAACAAGGAGGTAAGAGCAGAAACAATCAGTCAACAACAAATTCAGTAACCCTGAAAGCTTATCCCAATGATAAAAAAAGTCACAAAAATGTAAGCTCCACCTGTAAAACAGTAATTTCAGAGAAGATATACCCTGTAAGAAACACTTTGCTACAGAGAAAAATAAAGCAGTAACAGAAGATATACCTTGCAAAAAACAATTTGAATCAGAAGATTACAGCAGTAATCTGTTAGCACACACCTGTAGACACACCTTGTAATAATGCAGAAGAAGGTATACCAGCAACAACAATTTGAATCAGAGAAAAAAGGAGACCGGAGGTCGTGAGGGCCTGCTCTGAAGCCCTTCCTGCCCGCAGAAGCCCCGAATCCGAGACACACCAGAGACCAACCCTCCCCGAGGAGACTGGAGGTCGAGGGCCTGCCCTGAACCCTCCTGCTGCAGAAGCCCCAACCCAAGACACACCAGAGACCACCCTCCCGAGGAGACTAGAGGTCGCTGGCCTGCCCTGAAGCACTCCTGCCCGCAGAAGCCCCAACCCAGACACACCAGAGACCACCCTCCCCGAGGAGACTGGAGTTGCGAGGGCCTGCCTCGAGGCCCTCCTGCCCGCAGAAGCCCCAACCGAGACACACCAGAGACCACCCTCCCGAGGAGGCCGGAGGTCGCGAGGCCTGCCCTGAAGCCCTCCCTGCCCACAGAAGCCTCCAACCCGAGACACACCAGAGACCACCCCCAGAGGAGACCAGAGGTCGCGCAGGCCTGCCCTGAACACTCCCTGCCCGCAGAAGCCCAACCCAGACACACCAGAGATCACCTCCCCGAAGAGACCGGAGGTCGTGGAGGGCCTGCCCCTGAGCCTCCTGCCCACAGAAGCCCCGAACCCAGACACACCAGAGACCATCCCTCCCCCGAGGAGACCGGAGGTTGCAAGGGCCTGCCCTGAAGCACTCCCTGCCCGCAGAAGCCCCGAACCCGAGACACACCAGAGACCACCCCCTCCCCCTAAGAGACCAGAGGTCACGAGGGCCTGCCCTGAAGCCCTCCCTGCCTGCAGAAGCACCGAACCTGAGACACACCAGAGACCACCCCCTCCCCCGAGGAGACCGGAGGTCACGAGGGCCTGCCCTGAAGCCATCCCTGCCTGCAGAAGCCCCGAACCTGAGACACACCAGAGACCACCCCCTCCCCCGAGGAGACCGGAGGTCGCGAGGGCCTGCCCTGAAGCACTCCCTGCCCGCAGAAGCCCCGAACCCGAGACACACCAGGTAATTTCTACCTTGATCCAGGCTGCTGCCACCACCATTGGCCATCTGGCACCTTTTCTGAAACGGCCACAAGCTCCCCTGCTCAGCGCATGAATCCCGGCCAGAGTAGCACCTCGAGTTGCTGCCCAGGCTGAAATGGAGCAGAACTGTTACTTTTGTGCCTGATTTTGAAAGTTTTAAAACGAACCAGCTAAAACTATTTGTATTTGCCTGTAACTGTATTTAAAAGCTTAGAGTCACTGCAAGCCCAGGACCTGTGTTCTATCTGAAATCCTCCCCTGTGCAAATCTCACTGGGGACTGTTTGTTAATTTGTAAAGTGCATTTTTTTTTCTCCATTAGCTCCTTATATTGTTTTGCCACTAGAGGAAGCCTGATTAAGTTCGAGCAATTTTCTCCCAATACCTCACTTGTCACATTTTACTGCTCTCTAGTAGCTGTTTTCACTTGGTGATTTATATTAAAGGAGCCCACTGCTGTCTCTCTCCTCTCTACCTCACTCCTTTCTCTAGTCAAAAATGTCCCCTCCTCCCCTCCTAGCGCTCCTCATGGGAATACTTTGCCTTTCTATCCTCTTTGAGCTTTACTGCTTGAACACGTCAACAGCTTCTGCCAATACTTATACTCAGTTTGACTTCTACTACTCCAACATGCTTGCTACTGCCCACTCCACTACCTCTACCCCTCTGCTCTCATCAGCAAGCGTGTTGGCCAATAGTCAGATACCTTCACCTTCATCTGATGCAGCACCTGCATCTCTATCAGGGTGTACCTCATCACCCCGCTATGGTTACTAACCCTATCTCTTATACTATCTGGCGACATTGAGATCAACCCTGGTCCATCTCTGCATCCCATCATAACCTTGCCCACCCGGCCACCACTCTCCCTAAAACCGATGGACTAACTTTCGCCCACCTGAATGCTAGGAGCCTTATGGCCAACCTCCCTGACCTCCAGGCTTGGGTCTATACTAACGTCCCGGATGTCCTCGCCATCACAGAAACCTGGCTTAAGTCCACAGTGCCTGACTCTCAGTGCCACTTTCCTGGATACAACATGCTTCGTATCGACCGTCCTGGCACTAAAAGGGGAGGTGGCCTTGCCCTCTACTTCAAAACTCACCTAAACATTACGCTTCTGCAGGACCCCCTCCTACCAAACTGTGAAATCCTACACTCCCTACCGCTTCTTGGGGGTGTAAAGAAACTCCATATTTTTTGTACTTATATCTCCCCAAAAAATGCCACACAAGGCATCACTGAACTCCTAGGGTTTCTGCCTACAGTTACAGGCAAGAATGACATTATCTGCCTTGGTGATTTTAACCTTGACTGATCCAAGAAAAACTCAGCTAACCTATCCTCCTTAGCTAGCAAGGCAAATCTATCCCAGCTCATACATGAACCCACAAGGGTCTCACGTGGGGGCAACTGTGCCACCCTCCTTGACTGGATACTTACTAACAGGACGGAATATGTTGCCTCAGCCAGTGTGCTACCTGACACAATTAGTGACCACTATCCCATCTACTGTGTCTGGAACACTGTCATTCCTCCCCTTCCTGCTAAAACTGTAACCTTTCCTAATCTCTCCTGCCTAAGTCATGAGGACTTCTTAACTGACCTTAACCAGGTTGACTGGTCCTCTCTACCAAACAGAGGACATTAATATAGCCACAGAATATTTCAACTCCGTCCTCCATTCTCTCTAAAACCTTCACATCCCGGTCACCACACGTAGGATGGCAGGGAAAGTAACAAGTGGCTAACACGCCCCTGCTTCAACTTCTCAAATCTAGGGACAAACTTTGGTCCGGTGGAAGATCTCCACCTCCGCAGACTTTGAAGACTATCGTGCATTACGTAACAACTGCAAAAGACAAATTCAGATTGCCAAAAGCACCTACTATAGGAACCTACTAATAACATCCTCTACAAATCCGCGCAGGTACTGGTCCAAAATTAAGGACATTCTAGGCAACGACAAGCAACAGAATCCAGCTGACATGAACATTCAAGGTGTTCACTGCACCAACCATGACGCCATTGCCAATGCCTTCAATGCCCTTTTTTCTTCTCCACCAGTCGCTACTCTAACTAGCCCACAACCTGACTGTCCCTCTTCTCCTCCCTCACCCCTTCCACCCCTCCCTTTCGTTCTGGCTCCAACCACATACCTTGAAGTTCGCAAGCTACTTAACTCCCTTCCGGCACGCGGGGTCAAGGGCCTGAGGGCATCCATCCTTGCATACTTAAGCAGTATGCACCCTTGGCTGACCAGACCTATCACCCGCTTTAACCTCGATTCAGCCGTCTACTGTCCCATCCACCTGGAAAACTCAGAACCATCCCTATACACAAAAAGGGCGATGTCAAACTCATGTCCAACTACTGCCCTATATCTCTTCTGCCCACTCTCAGTAAGCTGCTTGAAAAAATAGTCCACCGCCAGCTTGCTGCTCACCTCGACATGTTTAATCTTCAAACCCCATGCCAACATGGTTTCCGGCCCGGTCACAGTACCACCTCTGCACTTACACAACTTACAAATGACATCAGAAATAATATGAACCGTGGCCTACTCACTGGGGCCGTCTTTATTGACCTGTCTAAAGCCTTCGACATGGTACACATCCTCTCATGCTAAAGAAGCTCCAATCAATTGGAGCATCTGACCAAGCCCCTCCTGGTTCCATAGCTATCTTGACAATCGGACTCAGGCGGTAGCATTTCTGACAAGCCCTTTCCTCCCCTAAACATCTCCCATGGAGTTCCCCTAGGATCCATCCTTGACCTCTACTCTTCTCCTCTTCCTAAATGATATTCCCACCATGTCCCGCATAGCTGCACTCTTATGTACGCAGATGACCTTGTTCTCTACTCTGGGTCAAAATCGTTGTTGCCATCAACTCCACTCTCACTAATGACTTCCAATTCCTGCAGACCTGGCCTCTAGCAACCACCAAGTCCTGAACCTAGAAAAACCTGTGCTATGCTATTCGGATCTTCTAAGAAACTGTCTGCCCCTGCGAACAGGCTCTGGGTTCAATGCCTTGATGGCTCCTCATCTCAAACACTGAGTCCTTCAAGTACCTTGGGGTCACTTTGGATCCCACACTTGACCTGTCTCAACATGTCAATATGGTGTGCGTGCCGTCAATGCTAAAATTGGCGGAGCTTATCGCTGCAGTGCCACTCCCCTCACTCCTTCCGCTTAGACTTTCTGTTGCAGAGGTATCTCTTACCCCAGCTCCAATATGCTCTGCTCCTCCTCTTTGCTGGAAACTCTGCTTCCTCCACAAGTGGGACACTGTCTACAACAACATCTGTGGGTCCGCCTTAACTGCCCCACATCTTACCCATCATTGTCTCCTTTATGCTGGCTTAACTGTCACCTAAGGATATTCGAGCCTACTCCCGGGCTGCTTAATCGACTCCCTGTCTAGACCTCCCTGCCCTGTCTATCTTGCCAACCTCCTGACTCCTGCCTCACACACCCATACCCTCAGGTCTTCCTCTGCCCCCATGCTCCACTAGACCTTGCATGACAAAAATGGGTGAACAGGCATTTGCCCATTTTGCTCCCAAATTCTGGAACTCACTCCCCCTTATGGTGAAAACTTCAGCCTCCCATCGAGAATTCAAAAACTCACTGTTCACCCACCTCCTAGCCTCTGGCCAATGCAAATGCTCTTAATTTGCTTTGTCCCACTGCAGGCTGTCGGGTCTGACCCTGAGTACTACACTAATGTTCTCCCATGCAATACGCTTGTCTAGGTGGCTATGAACCTTGATGTCTTTACTGTCCTCAGCTGTCTTATGGTTACCCTAATTGCTTTATTTTACATCCTTATTATGATCTATGCCTAAAATGTACCCTTACGTAACTATTACTGTGCTACCCAATGTATATCTTGTTTTGCTCCTGTACACCTATGTTATGTCTGTGCATTTCTGCATATTGTAACCAATGCCCTGTGCTCTCCCGGGTCGTGCCTGAAAATAGGCAGGTCTGTTGCCTAGCGCACTTACCCGGTTACCAAAAGCTAATAAATAAAGCAATGAAATGTTAGCAACAAACAGTAGCAATCCCTGTGAGTAAAAAATAAAAACAACACCACACAGTAAATCTGCTTAGCCAAAATAAGTCTTAATCATTTTCCCTTGCTCTGGTAAGTTTCTCTACTCTGCCTTTCAAGCAGTCTTAGAAGGAAAGATCTCAGGTGAAGCTAGGTGCCTTGGCCAGCAAACCAAGTCTTCTGGATAACTTAGATCAGATCTTACAATATGCTGAACCAGGGATATCAAAGAAGAAATCATGACAGAATCATCAGTAGAGTAATCATTAGATAACGGGGGGAAATTGTTACAGTTTCTAGCTCCATTACTATTTGTTCATACTGTAGTAACAAGATACAACAAGCATTTGTCAATGCCAAATGTTGATTAAGTTGGTCCGTTGAGCTCGCTCACTGCCCCTGTGTCACCCGCTCGTTCTGTTTCTCCCGGTGCTGCAGGCTGCTCTTTTGTACTGGGCTGCTGCCTGCATTGGCATGTTTTTCTGCCCACAAAGAAAGCTGCAGCTGTCCCGACAGAGCTCTGTTAAGGTGGGTCACTCCCCCTCTCTCACTCATTCATTCTGTTTCTGCTGGCGCTGCAGGCTGCCCTTTTGTACTGGGCTCCTACCTCCGTTGGTATGTTTTTCTGCCCACAAAGAAATCTGCAGCAGTTCCGACAGAGCTCCATTGGCCTCACTCACTCCCCCTATCTCACTCGCTCTGTCTCTGCCGGCGCTGCAGGCTGCCCTTCTGTACTGGGCTCCTGACTTCATTGCCGCCTTTTTCTGCCCACAAAGAAATCCACAGCAGTCACAATAGAGCTCTGTTGAGCTCGCTTACTCCCCCTCTCTCACTCACTCATTCTGTTTCTCCCACTGCTGCAGGCTGCCCTTTTGTACTGGGCTTCTGCCTGCGTTGGCACCTTTTTCTGTCCAGAAAGAAATCTGCAGCTGTCCCGACAGAGCTCTGATGAGGTTGCTTACTTAGTCTGTCTCACTCACTCATTCTGTTTCTCCTGGTGCTGCAGGCTGCCATTTTGTGGTGGTCTCCTGCCTGTGTTGGTGCCTTTTTCTGCCCACAAAGAAATCTGCAGCAGTCACGATAAAGCTCCGTTGAGCTCGTTCACTTACTCCCCCCTCTCACTCGTTTGTTCTGTTTCTTCGCCACTGCAAGCTGCACTTTTGTACTGGGCCCCTGCATGCATTGCTGCCTTTTTCTGCCCACAAAGAAATCCGCAGCAGTCCCAGCAGAGCTCCGTTGAGCTCACTCACTCCCAGTCCCTCACTCGCTCGTTCTGTGTCTCCTGCTGCTGCAGGCTGCCCTTTTGTACTGGGTTCCTGCCTGCATTGCCGGCTTTGTCTGCCCACAAAGACATGTGCAGCAGTCATGACACAGCTCCATTGAGGTCACTCACTCCCCCTCTCTCACTCACTCATTCCATTTCTGCCGGACCTGGAGGCTGGCCTTTTGTACGGGGCTCCTGCCTATGTTGTCGCCTTTTCCTGCCCACTAAAATAATACTAATTTGCAAACTTACAAGGGTGTGTGGAATCTGCACAACACACACTCATAACACAGTCATTTTATGGAATTTCATCACAAAATTTTCAACATAGGCATTTTAGCACCTCTGCTCATTAACAGTGTCAGTGTGATTTTCTTAATATGTCCCGAACACTGATTTCCCGCAGCAACTGCGCTATTGTGCACAGGAAGAGCAAAAATGCATTTCGGCCAGGATGTGAAAAATTACAGCTGCACTGTTCATAAGGAGGTGCAGCAAAATGGCAATCCTGAAAATCTGGAGTGAAAATATTGCAAAGTTACGAGCGTGCATGAAAACTGCACAATGCACATTCGTAACACACTCATTTTATGGACTTTCGTCACCAAATTTTCAACATAGGCATTTTAGGACCTCTGCTAATGAACAGTGTCACCATCATTTTCATAATGTGTCCCGAACATGGATTTCCCACAGTGACCACGCTATTCTGCGCCAGAACTGCAAAAACACATTTTGACCAGGATGTGAAAAATGACAGCTGTACTGTTCATAATGAGGTTCAGAACAATAGCAATGCTGAAAATCTGGAGTGAAAATATTATACATTTGTGAACTTACGAGCGGGCATGCAAACTGAACAACGCACGCTCATAAAACAGTCATTTTTTTGGATTTTTTTCCACCAAATTTGCAGCATAGGCTTTTTGAGAGCCCACCTCATGAACACTGGCACTGTCATTTTGTTAATCGTCCTGAAAGGTGATTCCACACAGTGACCGCAAAATCACCTTTCAGGGCCGATTAATGCCATGACAGTGATAGAATTCATGAGGCGGGGACCCCCAAAAAAACCCATGTTGAAAATTTGGTGCCAAAATTCAAAAAAATGCCTGAGATAAGCATCAAAGTTGAAAAAACCCTATTTATTCCATTATACAGCTTACCAGCATTTCCTCAGATCACAGTCGGCTTTGAAAAGTACAGACATGTTCCCAGTCCACCGAAGATCATCGCGCCAGACTCCGGAGGTATGTATGGGGTGAGGGGGGTGTTGGGAGGCAGAGTACGAGGGTGGGTGCGGTTGCAGGAGGGGGCAGGGAGACTGCCGAGGACCATTTCCTTCTTTACAGGAAAAAGGAAAATATGACATCGCAGAACCATTTTTTAATTTTACAGGGGCATGTGGCATGTTGAAGTGGGCTCCCAGTGTGCCAACGGAGTCTTCTGTTTGGGGGGCAGCTATAGCCGATGGGGGATTGGGCACCCCCTGTTGGCACACAAGAAAAAGGGGACGGGGGTGTTACAGTATGCCAATGGGGATTGGGCACCCTGTTGGCAGACAACAAAGGGGGGGTGTGACATTATGCCGGCGGGGATTGAGCACCCTGTCAGCAGACATCAAAAGGGGGTGAGTTACATAATGCTGACAGGGACTGGGCTCCCCTGTCGGCAACATTATGGCACTGAAGCCGACGAGGATTGGGGCCCCCGTCGGCAAACAAACACGGAGGGGCACATGCTGCCGAGGGGGATTGGGCACCCCCTCAGCAGGGTGTGTGTGAATATTGTTTGTGAACACGGCGGCAAGCTGCCACCATGTTCACAAACAATATCAATGTTTCCAGGTTCCGTCCTGCAATGACGGATCGCTCCCTTATTGCAGCGAATGTCTGACCCTGCAATGACGAGGCAGTCCCTGATTGCAGCCGCTTATTTTTTACAAGTTGGTGGCACGCTGGCTGAACTAGTGTCAGCAGCAACATGCCACGGCATTGGGGGAAGTGGGCCAAGCTTTTACAGGCTGTGGGGGCATTGGCCACAACAGTGCCGCGCCTCCACAACCTGCTTCTGGAGAAAGCTGCCGCAATATGTTTCTTGCACATGCGCGCAATCAACATAAAAAGGAAATCTGCTTTAACTCAGTTTGAAGACAAGTAAAACATCACCTTACAAAATTAGTTAGATGGGTTAAGGATGACAAAATAAAGGTCAAATTTAAAACTTCTAAATCATGAAAGAAATATAATGTCTTGAAGAAAGAAAGAAAGATTAAAATAGCAAAAACACAGTGCTTGCCTTAAACTTTGCAATATGATTACAGAGAAGAAGCAAAAAGAATGTTGGACTTTCCTCGCCAAGGGATCACAGATTTGTTCTAATTCAATTGAAAATTACATACAGCCCAACCAATGGGAGGAACATGTTTTGCAAGTTTACTATCATAAGCAAGAATAGTTACATACAGACATAACCAACAAACTCCAACAAAACCTGAACTTTTTCAGACCAATTCCAATTTCTTTACTGTGACAGAAATAGTTCAAGCACTAACAAAATTCAGTAGGGCACTGGGACCTGATAAAATAGCTGCTGATACCTACAAATATTTCTTAGATTGGTGGATGCCCATATTATATCATATGTTCAATTTTATGATTCAATAAGAGACTTTCCCTCCAAAATATAATATTTGCGATACATGAGACAGGATCTTTCAGTCACTTGATGCAGCTTGGTTAGTGCAGATGTGCTGTCGTAAGCTTCGAGGGACCTCATTTAAAACTAAACTATAAAACTTCACATCAGCCTTTCATGGATTTTCTATTTCACTTAGGTCTGTACCTGGGACTGACCTGGTAAAATCTGGTACATCCATGTGACTCCGGCAATGCAGGAGCTAAAACTGCAAACAGCTCTGATGCAGCTGATCCTCCACAGCTCTGCACACCTCTGCCATTACCCAGTTGAGCACAGGCATCAAAAAGACACAAGACCTCCACATTTCCCTTGCTTCTGACAGACAAAGATGTCACCCAAGACACCACAAAGCATTTTTTCCACAAACTCAGTGCAATTAAGGAAGCAATCCTGAACCTTTCTGGTAAGATTCATTTTTTTTTATTTAAAATTATTGGTAACTGGGTGAAAAAACACTGGGCCACAAGGCCCTTTTACAGGCTTGACCCAGAAAGACACTTACATCAAACAATCTTACAAACATAAAACACGTTATACATCAAATCCATAATAAAATACAAAAAAGATGAAGATGCAAGAGATCCAGTTGTGAGTAGATAGGGAGGAGTACCCAAAGAAATCAAGAGAGGTGACCAGAGCAGTCAGGGCAGCCAAGGTTTCAAGGGAGCTTATACTGGTACAGGGTATTAAGGAAGGAGAAAATGATTTCTTCAGGTACATAAGGGAGAGATGGAATTGCAAGGATCAAAAGGGATGGAGGGTGGATGGAAAAGGGGGCAGATCAGGCAGAAGTGATAAATGAATACTTCTGTTCTATATTTGCTAAGGAAAAGGATGGGTCACTGCCTCAGGGGATAGGAAGGGTAGGTTTGGGGGGGCAGTGATAACTGATGGGGTAGTCTCAGCTCCCAGAGTACTGGAAGGCCTAAGGGCACTGCAGGTGGATAAGGCACCTGGCCCAGATGGCATTTGCCCCTAGGTATTGAAGGAGTTGATGGAGATCCTGGCAGAGCCATTGGCAGACTTGTTCAATACCTCTCTGCAGACAGGGTACATACCCCAGGACTGAAGGATGGTGCACGTGATGCCCCTCCACAAAAGTGGTCCCAAGGATGATCCAGGCAACTACAGACCATTAAGCCTTACATCCATTGTGGGGAAGTTAATGGAGATGATCCTTAAGGAGAGGTTGGTAACCTTTCTGGAATGGAATAGTCTACAGGATGGAAAGCAACATGGGTTTGTGTCTGGCAGATCCTGCCAGACCAACCTGGTGGACTACTATGACTGAGTGACTAGGGCACTTAACAAGAGCCAGGCATTGGATGTCCTGTATCTGGATTTCAGTAAGGCATTCAATTCAGTGCTACATGGGAGGCTGATTAGCAAGCTGGGATACCAGGGGGAAGGAACAAAGATGGAGAATTGGGTCAAGGACTGGTTGCAGGAGAGGTAGCAGTGGGTAGTGGTGGGAGGAAAACTCTCGGCTCCAAGGGCTGTGAGTGGTGTGCCACAGGGCTCGGTACTGGGCCAAGTGTTGTTTGGCATTTTCATTGCCGACACCTCGCATGGTATTGAGAACAAGATTAGCCTTTTTGCGGATGACACAAATATCGGGGCAGTCAGTGAATGACACAGTAGGGTGGCAGGGGCTGTAAGAAGATCTGACTAAACTTGAGTGCTGGTCAGACATATGGCAACTGGAGATCAATGCAAAGAAGTGCAAAGTCATGCACATGGGAGCAAGGAACCCAAGGAGGTGTTACCAGTTGGGAAGAGTGAAGATAGCCACTACAGAGGAGGAGACAGATCTGGGGATGATAACTGGGCAAACGATCCACTCAGCACAGTGCAGGAAAGCAGCATCTGAAGCCAATAAGATGCTGGGGTGTATTGCTAGAGGTATCACCTCCAGGAGAGGGGAGGTAATTCTTGCCACTGTACAGGTCATTGGTGAGGCCACACCTAGAGTACTACATACAGTACTGGTGCCCATACTTAAGGAAGGATGTTAAATTACTGGAGTGTGTCCAGTGCAGAGCTACAAGAATGATCCTGGGATTGGAGGACAAATCCTATGAGGAAAGGCTAAGGGAACTGAACATGCACTCTCTGGAGGAGAGGAGGGATAGGGGAGATATGATAGAGACCTTTAAATATGTGAAGGGTATTAACAAGGCTAGTACAGAGGGAATTTTTAAGTTAAGGGAGGGAGGACCATAAGGGAGCATGGTCTGAGACTGGAGGTTAGAAGATTCAGGAGTGAAATGAGGAGGCACTTTTTCACTGAAAGGGTGGTGTCTAGGTGGACAGCACTGCCCGAGGAGGTGGTTTCCTGTAAATCGATGGGCAGTTTTTAGAGGGGGTGGGACAAAGTGAAGGGGAGGGTCACCATTATGAGGGTCAAGGAGGGAAGGGCAGCTGCTGAGTAAGGGGATGGCTAGCTGCACACTTGAGCAGACTTGATAGACTGCATGGCCTTTATCTGCTGGCAGTTTCATAAGTTCATATGTTCGTATGAAGGTAATCTGCCCAGCACTAGACACTCTTGCACAGTGTGTTGAAGATATCAAAGCATGGATAAACTCCAAAGAAGATTGGTGGGCCAGAGAGGAGTCAGAAATGGTGCTCCTTATATGCCAGGTGCACATGCTAGAATTCCACATAGAGGATCAAGAAGGGCAAAATTGCCGTAACAGTCTTGTTATAGCAATAATTCCAGAGTGGGTGGAGGGCAGAGACATGCTTTCTTTTGCTTAGAAAATCTGTGTGGAGGTAGCGAGGCTGTCATCTCATGGGGTGACATATCATCAAATGGTCACACTGTTTACTTCGGCCCACGCCAGGGCCCAACAAACACCCCTGCCCCATGACATTCAAGCTGCTCAATTTATTTAAAAACTACACATTCAGAACAAAGCCAAGGAGAAGAAACAACTTTGGGACTCTAAGGGATACTACATGTTTAACAACCTAATGCTCCAAACCAGGCAGTAACAAGAATCTTTCCCTGACTAAGCTGTTTCCCTCACTATCCCTCTCCCACTAAGGGCCTAAATTAATTCCTGATTCATTTAAACGTCTCTGGAGCCTAAGTGCTCTAGCTCCCTGTAAACCTCCATTCTCTGGTTGAACCCCACCCACACTTTAGCCACCACCTCTCCTTTGTTCTACCACTAACCCTCCCACCGATTAAGTGCTTGCCCGATCCCCACAGCCACTTTATCTTGCCCTAACCTGCTTCTTTTTCCTCTTAACAGACTACGCCCTTGATCAGGTGTAGTGCCCCAGAGAAATTGAGGGCACCACAGAAAATAGTGGAACTGGGGGCACCACAGAAAATAGTGGAACTGGGGGCACCACAGAAAATAGGGGATCCACAGAGGCATAAGGGGTTAGACAGTTATGGGGACCCTGGTAGCTTATTGGGAAACCCTTGAAAAGTTTGGGAGACCCCCTGAAGCATAGAACAGGCCCCTCTCCAGCAGACAGTCCTAGCAGTCTAAATTCAGGGGTTTAAAAGAAAACCATTTTTTCCCTTCCTTTGTCCTCCCTTCCCCCTGCTCAAGATTGACACCTAGTCAGCTTAGGCCAAGCCAGTTTGGCCACATTCCTGTCCCAGCAGGGGAGAAGGAAGCCAGGCTGAACCCTCTCAGCCAATCCCTGTGGCCAGGGTAGATTCAAATTTGGAGACTTTATTTTAAGCCACTGACCCAGCCTCAGGAGGCTGACCTCTGGATGAAGGAGTCAAACCCCTGGCAGGTAGCCAGGACTGCCCCAGCCTAGAGGAGGCTCTGCACAGGCTGGAGAGAGGAGAAAGAGTTTGACCAGTGAGGGTGAAGGATGGTAAGGCAATGGATGTCGGCTTCCCTGTTAGGAGGTTGAAGCGAATCCCTGGGCCCCTTCAGTGTAACCCCCCTCCAGAAGATCTCCAGTAGCAGCCTTGGTCGGTTTTCTGCAGAAATTTGCCATCTAGTCAGGTCCCCCAGTGCGGCGAGTCAGTCTATTTGGCTGGGAAACAGACCCAGTGAGTCTTTTATGCAGCAGTCTCCAGCAGAAGAGGCCTTATCATTCCTTTGTGGTTGTGCATTCCCCAGGGTACAGAAATCCTTGTTGAACTCCAGGGGTGAGTAGGCTTGTTGGCCAGCAATTCCTTTAATAATTAGTCACAGATAAACCTGCTCCAGCCAGGGGAAGGATTGTTTGTTTAGCAATCGTATTGTTGTACTATGTAATGATGGTTTATAATTGTTAAATTGCTGCCATTGTACCCCCCCCAAGGGTGGAGGAAAGCTGCTTACCTTGTCCAATTGTATAGTGACAGGGAGAGAGAGAGAAATGAGAATCAAGAAGGCAGAAGCTAGGAGGGTTTAAACCAAATAATTGTTGGACCAAGATTGAAGGTGTTTGTGAGCTCCTGTCTTGGAGGAATCTGTGCTAGTCTAACTTATCCTGAGCAGTCTGTGCTCCAAATAGAAAGACTTGGGCACTCTCTCTCAGACAAGAATCAAAGAAATGCTAGGTAAAGCCAGCTCAGCTCAAAGTATTACTGGTGAGAAGTTTTCATGCTGAATTTCCAATTGTTAAGCTGTAAGAAGCTAATTACTAAAGGCTAGGCAGAGCCTTAGTGCATTCTTCTGTCAGAGTTCTAGGGTAACCTGAGCCTTAATAATGGGGAAAGCTTAGTCCCTTATCCATATTTAGTAGAAGGACGGGGCAGCCCATAGCTGGGACAAAGAGACTAAGTACTCTGGCCTCCTCAATATTCAGAAGACACCCAGAGCTGATCCATATTAATAAAGGAGTGGGTCGTCAGACTGTTTCAATGCCCATGGAGCAAACTGTATTTTCCTTTATCTGCCTGCCCTGCTGTCCTGTGCTTGGACCCACTGCTTGCTGTGTCTGAACTGTTGTATTCAGTCAAACCATTTTAAGTGGTTGAACTGCTTGCTGTGACTGGACTGGACTGCTATATTCAATTGAAGAGTTTAAGTGACTGAACTACCATATTCTTGGTGTATCATGACTGCACTGCCTTATTTGTTCAATTGTCCTATGTGACTGCACTGCCCTGAGGGCACTGATTGCTGCAATTGCCTACTGCTGCTTCCTCTGAAGACATTTGGGGCCACCCCATCCCAAGTGGTAGGGCTCTTGGTTGTAAAAGAAGGGGACGATTGCTTTCAGGTTTTTAATTTTTGTTCTCTTCCAGGGCTCCTGCACACACCTCATCTAGGATTCTTCTGGTGCCTCTTTTCGACCCAGGGAGTGTCCCTGGGAAGCCCAGTATCACCTGCATCCACCTTCAGTGACCTCCACCAACTCCAAGTGTTCACCACAATGCCCCAGGTTCGCGTTGCCGGTCATAAATGGTAACCAGCTGGTAGCTAGGGCCCACCAAAGTGAGTCAGGTTAGGAGTCACCCCGGCTCTAGCCTGAGGGACTTCAGTCATCTGCTGAACTCGGAGTCACATTGCCCATTCTCCTGCATAGACCTTGTCCCAAGGTGGAAATAGTACCGGTGCCTGTACTAAGGCCTTGCCGAGGATTTCCAGGCTCTGTGCCTCATCCCCCAAGGTGGTGTAAGTACTGGTGGCCCACGCAAGAGGCCACACTGAGGGTCACCACGCTCATGATTGTACGGTATGTAGGAGTCTCGGATTCCAGTAGCTAATCAAGAGGTCATGCTTAAGACTGCCAGATTCTGAAGCTGCAGAGGTGAGGTGGTAAGGGTTCCGGGGACCTACCCAGAGGTCGTCCAGTGGATCATCGCACCCAGCATCTTTTCCTCGACTGGATATCACCTGCCCGAGGTCACCACAGCTGACAACTCCAGATAAGGGTTCTCTTCACCTACAACCAGGCACTTCCCTTTCAACGTTGCCTCAGTGACACCAGGAGTCACCTTCTTTCCAGGGTCAGGAGGCCTACAGTGCTTTAATCTGTTTCTGGTTTACTGGGGGAATGCCCCATTTTATGACCTGTATAGGAAGCGCTTCCTTGGGTTCACACCCAGTGGTCGGCCAACCAAAATACTAGAAACCCAAGCTTAATGCATCAGATTGCTACATCTTTAGGACCTGAATCACCTGGACTTTTATATGATATTGGTGGGACCAGTTTGTAGTCCCGGTAATCTTATTCATTCTTTCTCTTGTGTGATAGTGATAGTGAATGCTAAGTCTTTTCTGTGTGCTCCAACTGTTGCTAATAAACATTGTATCTTGGCTCTAGAGTACACCTCCAGCCTCTCCTTCCAGATTTATCTGGCATCACCCTAAACTATAGGGGTATGAACCACCACAGCTCGTCCACAACACAAGCGCCTTCCTGCCTGCAAGTGGTGCAGCTCGGCTTGCACAGCTGCTGACCGCACTTCCCCTCCAGCTTCAGGAACTAAGGTATGCCACAGTCCAAGGATTCAATCCCATTGGACACTGGCTTCCAGCAGCTGCCCACTATTGGCTGGTTCTTCCAGGACTCCAGGACAGTCACTACTATTGGCTCCCTTGCCATCTCCTATATACTTCGATTACTGAACTTTTAGCAATATTACTGAATTTTTAGCACTATCTATCTGCCTGTCTGCCTGCCTACCCCCACCCTGACACTTTTAAATACAGTTTCTGCACTCTGGGCCCCACGGGCCCCACCCTCCCAAGTGCTGCTGTCATCCTCTCTCTCTTAAGGGGACAGACACCTAGGACCCCACCATGCACACTCACTGGCAAACTAAGAGGGGCTCTGTTGGGTACCTCAAAATAATGGCACTCATACTCCTACCCACACTAGTAGATGTGTTTGAAGGAATGACTGAGAATCTCACCCATAGTGACCTGCCATCAGTCCACTGCCCACTAACACAAAAACTAGGAACTATGGAGAATCAGATTGCTAATCCAGTAAGCCCCACTACGTGCAATTACCCCTCTCGAGCAAACCGATCACCACCCATCACACCCGTGATTGTAATGATCCTGATGTGCACACATCCCACCACTAAAGGCTCCCTGAAACATAACCCTGGTAGGCACAGACAGACCCACATACTGAGAGCCTGGTGGAAACATTACATTAAAGGGATAATCATCCTCCTATTACTTCTATCAGGGAATGTACACCCTAACCCAGGCCCTACCACCACTGAGAACCCCGCACCCCATGGACATATCAAAACTGTATCAATTAATATTTTAAGCCTTCTACCCAAACTCCCCCAATTCCAGGCCTGGATTGTGATACACAAGCCTGATACAATCACGCTCACCAAAACTTGGCTCTCTCACAAGATATCGGATGCCACAGTCTCACTTGATGGCTATACCACCTTCTGACTGGACAGACTGGCCAAACGAGGGTGTGGGTGCCTTTACCTGAGCAATAATATCAGGGAACAGGTCATGCCTAATAATAGCAACACTAAAGAAGCTCAAATACTTTCAATCAAACTCTCTATAGGCCGCCAATGTAAGACTCTGCTCCTAACCACAGTCTACATACCCCCGGGTTAACAAGGACAAGGGTTAGATCAATTTTACAACCACTTCAGTCAGGCTAAACAGGGCTGGGAACAAATTATCCTAGGGGACTTTAACACCAACTGGTTAGCACAGGATACCATGGCTACCAGAGATAAAATCCACAGCCTTTACCTTATGCAGATGGTCTTCCAAGCTACCAGAATGAATTACCGCACTGGTACCAGCACCTTTATCGACTGGCTTCTCTCTACCTGCCCTGAGCATATTAAAAACATTTCCATTCTACCTGATACCCTGACCGGCCACTCTTCAGTAGTCTGCTCATGGGCTAACAAGGGTTCAAAAGACCCTTCCCCAGCTCTCCAAAATACGATCCTTGAGAAAAGGGCTGTTGGAACACTTCAAATGGTACCTAAAAAGCACTGATTGGACACCATTAGATGACTATAGTGATGCTAATCAGGCTCTTGATTACCTAATCACAATCTTTAACAATGCCTGTGACTTATTTTCCCCGTCAGAACCTCCAAAGTCAAAGGAGCCATAAATTCTTGGCTCACTGGCTCCCTCATCGAGCAAATGAACCTTCGGGACAATCTCTGACACAAAGCTAGAGTGACCAATAGTCACACTGATCATACTGTTTACAAAACAGCCAAAAACAGTCTTTGCAGACAACACAAAGATCTGCAACAGGGTTGATACACAAGATGGAGTGGAAAGGATGAGAAGGGACTTGGCAAGGTTGGAGGAATGGTCAAAAATATGGCAGCTCAGATTCAATGCAAAGAAGTGCAAGGTAATGCACCTGGGAAACAAAAACCCAGGGGAAGAGTACACAATGGGGGGTGAGATACTGACAACAGTAAAAATGGAAAGGTACCTGGGGGTAATTATATCAGATGACCTAAAGGTGGGCAAGCAATGTGAGAAGGCAGTAAGGAAGGCTGGGGGATACTGGGATGCATAGGGAGAGACATCAATAGTAGAAAACAGGAAGTTGTTATCCCTCTGTACAGACAGTTGGTGAGACCCCATCTGGACTACTGTGTGCAGTTCTGGAGACCCCATCTCCGCAAAGACATAGACAGAGTGGAGGCTGTCCAGAGGAGGGCAACCAAAATGGTGCAGGGTCTGCACCAGAAGACATACAAAGAAAGACTAAAGGAGCTTAATATGTATACCCTTGAGGAAAGAAGGGAGAGAGGGACATGATAGAAACTTTCAAGTCCTCAAGGAATCAACAAAGTCCAAGAGGGTAGCATCTTTCAGAAAAGAGATGTGCAAGAACAAGGGGCAGAATTTGAAGATAGAGGGAGGACGTCTCAGAGGTAATGTGAGGAAGTATTTTTTCACAGAGAGGGTTGTGGATGCATGAAACAGCCTCTCTGAGGAGGTCGTGGAGTCAAGAACAGTGGGGGAATTCAAGAATGTATGGGACAGACATAAGGCAGTCCTAGTGGGGGTAGGAGGAAGTCAGCTGTTGGTTAACTAGGATCTGCAGCTTATCTGTTAGGTAGGAAAATGGGCAGACTAGGTGGGCCAAGTGGTCCTTATCTGCCGTCAAATTCTATGATTCTATGTTTTTAAATAGGTGTACTAGACTAGTGAGGAAACCAAAGGCAACCTACTACAGGGATCAAATGGAAAGAAACTGGGGTAAGGGAGGGAGTTCTGGAACAACAATAAATCCCTGACTGGCAAGGAATCCAGGCCCACTACAGCAACCTAAGGACCTGGCAAATGCCTTTAATCATGCATTCACAGATGTAAGCTGGTACTACCACCAAAGTATCTAAAAACTCAGCCTAACAGTAAGTCCATTAACACCACCCCCAACACTGGACAACCTCTATTCTTCTTCAGACAAATCACTAGATTACAAACCATCAAATATGTCAAAAGGATTCTAGGCAAAACCAGGACTGGCAGCGACAAGATCGATATGAAGCCAATTACCTCACCCTAAATGAACTAGCTCTTTCACTCACTAAATTATTTAACATATCCCTCAGAACTGGAGTATTTCCAGATAGGTGGAAGATGGCCCTCATCACCCCAGTATTCAAAAATGGGGACAGAACTAGCATGGGTAACTACCGCCCCATTTCTATATTACCCCCCCAAAACCCCAAGAGAGAATTGTATCAGATCAACTCACTGAATACCTGAACAAATATAACCTATTTTGTGCGCAACAGCATGGGTTTTGTCAAAGCCACAGCACTATCTCAGCACTCATAGACTTTACCTCTCACCTGTATGATGCTTTATGCACTGGAAAGACAGTGGGGTCAATCTTTTTTTTTTTCAACTCTATTTCTGCCACCCTACCCCACTGGACTCTCTCCAGCATGGTCGTTCAGCACCAGCTTCTCCCATCCACCTGAAGCCTCCAGTCTCCCTGGTCTGTGTCTCCTCCTCATCATGACCCCTGAGCTCCCCCTGGATCTAAGCCCCCCGGGAGCAAGGGCTACCACTCCTTTCAGTGCTCTATCTACGGTATCTGGTGGGGGATGAGTGAGAGGAGAACCAGAGGGCTGGTAAGTCCGGAATTGGACGTGGTGCCAGGCCACTAGACCCGCCTTCACCTTCCAATGGGAAGGGTGTATTTCTGTTTACTGCCCCTATTGGCCCGGCAGTGCAATGCGCTCCAGCACGGTGCATGAGCGCTCCCACTCATGCCCACAGGAGTGCCGCGGCAGCCGTTCTCCACTTGCCAGCACCCAACTGCTGAATTGTGCCCCCAGCTACTAGGGGTCTCCAGACAGTGAGGCCTACATCCCCCCTCCTTCCCAGGAAAGGATAGCTGTCCTCCGGATGCTCAATCCTTTCCTCCCCTGCCAACCCCCAATGACCTGAGTCCCCACCTGAACCCGGGTCGCCGGTGTGGCGCGAGGTGTGATGTCCAGCGCCTCAACCCTCACCACCACTGGGCTGGCAGGTCCATCTTTATAGACCTCACCAAAGCTTTCAATACTGTGAATCACCAGACCCTACTCAACAACCTTATGGCACCAGGCCTGTCCAACGACACTGTTTCATAGTTCAGCAGCTATGTTTCACACAGGTTGCAGTGTGTGAGGATGACAGGGGTAACCTCTGACCCAAGGAATGTAACTCTGGTGGTCCCCAAGGTTCAATCTTAGGACCATTACTCTGCAGCCTATTTATAAATCCACTCCCCAACACTTGCACAGCCAAGATGCTGCTTTATGCAGATGATGCAGTAATCTCTGTACCAGGCAATCACTCATCTGAAATAACAGCAACACTACAAAATAGTTTCACAAAGTTCGAGTCCTGGTTCTCTCAAAACTGCCTCCTCCTAAATTATAAAAAAAATAGAAATTATGCACTTCACATTTCCTCACTCTAAGAAGAATACTGATCCAATGACCATCCTTAGCCAAAAGGGAGACACCATTGAACAGATAACAACCTTCAAATATCTCGGCATCCACACTGATGACACACTCTCTCTCCTTCACCTCTCACATTGACCACGTAATTAAATCAGCAAATACTAAACTCGGTATCCTATATCGTCACAGGCAAGCTATGACACCAGGGGCTCTAAGTCTCGTAACTCAGAGCTCAATATTGTCAACAATAGACTACGGGCTAGTCATCTACAGTGCTGCCACTGAAACTGCACTGAAATGAGTCAAATTACTACTCAATAAGGCCTGTCAACTGGTCCTAGGGGCTAATCACCTAATACACACTTGTAGCCTCTACTCTTCAACTGGGTGGCTCCCCCTGGACCTAAGGGCTAGGTACCATGCTTGTATGATGGTAAAAAAGCTCTTCTAGGACTAGCACCTGATTCAATTGTAGCTTAGTTCCAATGCAATTTAACCACTAAAATGACTAGAAGATCAGCCAAGGGTGTACTCCATGTCCCCTTCAAATGAACCTCCTTTGCACAGCGATGTCTTGCTTATCAGGTAAATGACCTCCCCTTTTCCCTATTATAGCATATAAAAATTGGCCCTTTCAAAAGAGACCTTCAAATCCTCCTGGCCCAAGATAACCATTGTGACTGCCCTTCCTAAATGCAGGAAATCCCTGTCCCTCTAAGGGGTCTCTAAGGGGTCTCTACCCCCTCCGTCTAATCTCTACCTACCTCCCTTCCCTAAACCCCTCCCTAGCCTCGTTCTCTGGATAAAGCCCTCTCAGGCTGCTACCACCTCACTACCCTGCACTTAGTAACTGTACTGTGTATCTAAGTTTACTACTGTGTAAACGTATAATCTTGAAATGATCAAGTAGCAAAGGACTAGAGCCACTCACAGTCCGTGGTGCTCACTGGTAAGAGAAGACTGAGCACAAACAAAAGTAACCTTGGCACTCACTTAAACACTCATAAAGGAAATGCTTAGTCCTTTATTTTAAGAAATAAATTAGCAATCTCAATGCCTCTGCCACACCACACAACAAAGTCTCAATGTTTCACACAGGAGCACTGCACGTTGTCAAGAGATACTCCATTGCAACATACACCAATTTAAATAGTGAAAACATAATTAAAAACAGGTGTACCCAATACTGGGCTAATATGGACACTCTATTAGCAGCCTATTTTATCATTGTTTTAAAACAACATTTCAATTTATTGTTGTAAACTGACATTTAAATTCATGTTGACATTCATAAAAATTCTTGTTATACACCAGATTTCTATAACACCTAATCCCAAATACATACATTGCCATATATATTCATAAATGTGGAGGTAATTCTATTTTATCATTTAGTCCAGGATAACTAGTAGCTCATAGCCTGTAGATACAATAATTTTCCCTGCAAGCTAATTTATTATTAATGTCCCCTCCTCTAGGACCTAGCTTTACTTTTTCAAAGCCGGTAAAATGCCATTTATGCATTTTTTATTTTGTACAAAGTGCATGTAATGTGCCGTAATGTATTCCAAATTGTGACTATAAATTGCTCGCATGTACTCCCCTAATCTCTCTTTTAACTTACGTTTGGTGCATCCAACATAATAAATGCCACATTTACATGTGGCCAAATCAATAACATGAGTAGTGTCACAATTTATAAGCAAATTTATGTGCAATATTCTCCCTTCAACTGGATTTAGAAAAATTTTTGTAGCTTTCACTTGTGTGCAATATTTACATCGCATACATTTAAAACAACCTGAAGGTAAAGCTGGTAACCAGTTAGAATATTTGGCAACAGTTTGACTTGAGCTATCAAGACATGTAGCAACAATAGACTATACAGAATTTGTGCTAATAATTTTATTCTGCAGTTCAGCACTATCAACTCCTGTTTGTTCTGGGGTGGGGGACACAAGGGTGGCAATATAAGGACAGACACCTCTGGCAGGACTATAACCTGGGATCCTGTTCTAGCCTGACAACTATGTGTGAGTTTATCTCCCAAGTTCTTTGCCCGTTTAGACACCATGGGCCAGATATTCAAAGCTTTGTGCCGGGCTAAAAACGTTTGCGCTGGTTTAGCGCAGGATTAGAACGGGTCTACTATATCCAAAAGGCTGAATAACGCAGGCAAACTGCATTAGCGCAAGGCAAACAATAATTATATGCAAGGGGCAAAGTGAACATGAATACATGTGCAATGAGATATTCAGTGACTAGCACCACGCTAAGTTGTTTAGCACGACTTAGCGCGACCCATAGCGCGGTACAAATTACCGCCCAGGAAAAGCTGGTCTTAACCCTGGGCAAACAACTTTGTGCGGTGCTATCTCATCATTAGCATGGCTTGCGTGGCCATAACATATCAGTATGGCACTTAGATACTGCCAGACATGGAGGACACATGCTGCTCACTGATGGCACCACCATGATGCCATCAGCTGCCACCAGTCCGAGCCAAGCACAGACAGTGATGGGTGATCTGATCCACAGGGGACAGCATGGTAGTGTAGCCATATAGCACACACCTGCAGACCATACGCCTGTGGTGTGTAACAGATGCCAGCACACACATGCAGCACTGTGGGCATGGTGGCCAGTGAGGGGAGGGTGTATGGGTGGCCAGACCTCACCACAGCCCACGTGTGGCCACAAGGCTGGGACACATCGCTCAGTGCACATGGGCCAGTAGTGGGATTATGCCACCACCTGTGTGCCTGTCGGATCCCACATGCCCCCCGAGCCACCTACCACACAACTGTACAGATGTCACAGCACACACTGTCAGCCATGTACATGACACTGTGTGCATCCCATGTCACAGGTGCAGCATCTGTGGATCACACAACAGCGTGATAGTACTGTCCACTGTCAGTAATTACCTGCAGGCTATGCCTGGCACTGTGTACAGTGCAGTGGTCATCACTGCCCTACATACCATAGGCAGTGTCATGTCCCTCACACTACCAGCCCTCTTGCTACTGTAGTGTCTGCTGTGCACTGTAGCATGACTTACAGTGTGAAGGTTGCATGCAGCACTACCACCACCTGTGCCTATGCTGTGTTGTCCCCTGGGGTACAATATGCTATGCTGTGCTGTACTGTTTACATGAAGCCTGCAGCTATCATCATGCACTGCCTGACTGACCTACAGGTGGAGCTGCGGTTGGACCTGGCCAGCCCCTGTACCTCCAGACTGACCTACAGGTGGAGCTGTGGTACCCTGCAGTAACGCTGTGCAAACTGCATGCAAATCAGGGCATGATGAGATGCTAATGTGGCTGTTTGCCCACAGACTATCTAAGTAGGCTCAGTTGCATGTCACTTTTGAATATGGTAAAGTTTAGCGCGGGGTTATCGTGTTTGCACCGGGCAAACCGCTTAGCTCCACGCTAAAGCCACGCTAACGTGTTAGTGCAGTGCTAACGGTTCGGGAATATTATACAGTTTTGATCACTGTTTTTTAATGTGTGCTGCTGCCTGCAGCTGTACTGGGTCCCTGCTTTTGCCAGAAAACACATTGGCCACACAGTTCCTCTCTACCTACCCTCACGTCTCTGTGCACTGTGTTGTTGTTGTGGTTTGCACTTCCTGGCTGCTGTATTCAATGCTGTCTTATTCCAGGGCTACGTTTGCCCTGCACTCCCAGCCCAGTTTGCACGGCTTCATTCCCATGCTATATTCAGAAGCTGTTTGCCCTGGGCTATTCCTTTTGAATATAGCTTGCTTTGTGCTCCAGGCTAAGTTTGCCCGCCGGGCAGTGCTAATTTAGCCCAGGGGCAAACCTTTGAATATCTGGCCCCATATGTGGAGGATCTAAAACATATTCCCTCAATTTGCCTTCTGTTTGTAAAATGGGCTAATGTTTACGTATGATCTGCTCTATCCTCCAAGAATCCACACTGTATGTAGTAACAAAATTTAGTTTATGTTGTTCTTGTGTTGCACAAACCTTTTCTTCCAATGGTATGATCCTGAAAAAAATCCATTTTATGAATTGATAGCAATTTACAAATGATTCATTGATGATTGTTTTCTTATTTGGCAGGACAGTGAAACTGAAAGTGAACTATATTCATTTGTTCGGTAGCTTGAGAACACTAACCCTAATTTAAAATTTACTGTACTCAGTGATTTGAGGTAGGTTCTGTTTCTAGATATTACTATATTTAAAAAATGACAGCTTTGGATTGGCTACTACATTATACCGCAAAACAGCAGATAAAAATATAATATTGCCTGCTAATTCATGCCATCCAAGACATACTGCGAAATCGATTCCGAAGAGTCGGTTTATTAGGACTAGATGTAATTGCAGTGATTTAGAGTGCCATGATAAGTGGGCTGAGGATTTAGAAAATAGATTTGTGACAAGAGGTTACAACAAAAACAATGTTAAACAAACCAGGAATCAGGTTAGGGAGCTTCAAAGGGAAGTAATGTTGGAAGAAGAGGTTTGTGTAACACAAGAACATCATAAATTAAATTTTGTTACTAGATACAGTGTGGATTCTTGGAGGATACGGCAGATAATACGTCAACATTGGCCCATTTTACAAATAGAAGGCAAATTGAGGGAATACGTTTTAGATCCTCCACGTATGACATATAAACAGGCAAAGAACTTGGGAGATAAACTCTCACATAGTTATTAGGCTAGAACAGGATCCCAGGTTATAGTCCCACCAGAGGCATCTGTTCCTATATTGTCACCCTTGTGTCTCCCACCCCCAGAACAATCAGAAGTTGACAGTGCTGAACTGCAGGATAAAATTATTAGCACAAATTCTGCATAATCTGTTGTTGCCACGTCTTGATAGCTCAAGTCAAACTGTTGCCAAATATTCTAACTGGTTACCAGCTTTACCTTCAGATTGTTTTAAATGTATGCGGTGTAAATATTGCACACAAGTGAAAGCTACAAACTATTTTTTAAATCCAGTTGATGGGAGAATGTTGCACATAAACTTGTTTCTAAATTGTGACACTACTCATGTTATTGATTTGGCCACATGTAAATGTAGCATTTATTATGTTGGAATGCACCAAACTTAAGTTAAAAGAGATTGTGGGGGAGCACATGCGAGCAATTTGTAGTCACAATTTGGAATACATTATGGCACATCACATGCACTTTGTACAAAATAAAAAAATGCATAAAAGGCATTTTACTGGCATTGAAAAAGTAAAGCTAGGTCCTAGAGGAGGGGACATTAATAATAAATTATCTTGCAGGGAAAATTATTGGATCTACAGGCTATGAGCTACTAGTTATCCTGTACTAAATGACAAAATAGAATTATCTCCACATTTATGAATATATATGGCAATGTATGTCTTTGGGATTAGGTGTTATAGAAATCTGATGTATTACAAGAATTTTTACAACTGTCAATATGAATCGAAATGTTAGTTACAACAATAAATTGAAATGTTGTTTTAAAACAATGATAAAATAGGCTGCTAATAGAGTGTCCATGTTAGCCCAGTATTGGTTACACCTGTTTTTAATTATGGTTTCACTATTTAAGTTGGTGTATGTTGTAACGGTGTATCTCTTGACAAAGCGTAGTGCATCTACGTGAAACGTTGAGACTTTGCTGTGTGGTGTTGTAGAGGTGCTGAGATTGCTGATTTATTTCTTAAAGGACTAAGCATTTTTTTAAATGCCCATTTCCTTTATGTATGAGTGAGTGAGTGCCAAGGTTACTTTTGTTTGTGCTCAGTCTTGAAATGATGTTGCTCACCTACTTGCACTTTTGTTATTACCAAACCTTTGACCTATTCTGTTTAGATTTATCTGCCATTTGTGTGATATTTTTCACTTTATGTACTGTGCTGTTGTATTTGAGTCTACTGACTTGGAACCTTTGTAAAAGAGCCATCATGGCTCAAAGGTATTAATCTGAAATAAATAAATAAAATAAATAAGTTGATTACAGAGGAATCAAATCAAAACTTACAGCAGCAGGTATTCAATTTTGGATGCTCTATCCAGCAAAACTACTGATAACCACCAATACAGGCACCAAACAATTCAGTTGTGCCCAGGAAGCTGTATAATGACTGCCTGCCATATTTCTGGATCTGTTTCCTGCCTCTAGACCACCAGGGAGAGCAGATTGCTGAGACTTAGAGAAAAAGCAGTGATGTCAAATCTACACTAGTAAGCATGGATCCTGAACTGTGAGTACCTATGATTATGTTCTTTTGATGGACCTAGTAGCTAAAGTTGAGAACAATGGCTTTTTGGAACTGTTTCCATTCTGAAGGTATGAGGGTGTCCCCCATGACTAACAGCCCATTTGGGATTTTTACACACTAGCTCTTGTCCCCATTGGGAGGGTGGACAGGGGCTAAATGACGGAACTTTAATAAAACCTGATACACTAAATATCCACCATCTTGAGCACAGCTTAACTTTATATGCTCAGCAAAGACATTCTCCGGGGGTGATGGCCCATGTTCTCTTCAAGCTGGTGGCTCCTCAAAAGGCACTGGATACAAAAGCGAGCCCTGTAGCTCTGGCTGTCAGCTGCCACTGAGACAACCTCTTGCCTCAAATGTCTGTTTGACCTTAGGACTGTTTCTCAGTTGATGTTCTATTGAGTTTTGAATTTTGTAGATTTTAAACTGCTCTTTATATGAAGTTTTACAATTAAGTGCTATTTGCATTATATTATTACCCTTAAAGATTTGTTTAAAATTGAACAAATTTTATTAAGATTATAACAATACAACAATAACATAGTAAGTAATGTGACACAGCACGTTTAAACAGAGGTAATAAATTGGATAAAATAATGTTTACCATCTACTCTACAGTCCCACCCTCCCTTCACCCCCCCAGCCACCCCCCACCCTCCCTCAGCGAGGTGCAAGTACTCCATAACAGTAACTATGTCCATAATGGATAAAGTAACCAGCGGCTAGGAAATGTTCATCAGAAAATGTAGAGGCATCCAAGAATACTGATACAGGGTGTTCAAGACAGGTAGAGGGCATACAATTTCCCCCAATTTTTAGTAAATGAGGATTTACGATGAGGACATTGGCAATTAGTTGTTCTGCATGGAGGGCAAAAGATATCTCTCGTGTAGCCATTCTGAGTAGGAAATGGGAGCTTGATCCATCCAATGTCTAAGCACTAGTTTTTTGACTGCTAAGGAGATGAGAGACATATGATATCTTCTCTCTTTTACTGGGATTTGAGAGACATCCCCAATGACATAGATGACAGGGGAAAAAAGGCCTTGTAAACCTAGGAGCGGGTCTAGTGTAGTTTCAATTTGTTTCCACAGGGGAGATACCTTCTCACAGGCCCAAAAGATATACAGGAGGGAACCTTCCTCCTTACCACATCTGGAGCATGTATTCGAGGGAAGGCTCCCCATTTTGGTGAGTTTGATTGGAGTGTAATATATATTGTTTAGAATATGATACTGGGTGAGCCTGTACCGGTCCTGGGCGATGTAAACATATAGGTCTTTCCATAATTGAGGCCAATTAATTTCTAAATTGGTTAAAAGAGCATTCCACACCTTGGAGCCTACTGGAGATAGAGATTGGGGGCATGTGAGCAGATGCTTATATAAGAAAGAGATTCCGTGTGGCCTGCAGGCTGGGCCACTTATCTGCTGCAGGATGTCTCCCAAATGAGAAGGTAGGGGCTGTGGTCCAAACATTTTGACCAGAAGATGCCTAAGCTGGTAAACTTGGAAAATATATGTCAGCGGTAGTCCAAGTTTAGCCAGAATCTCTAGTGAGGACAAAATGGAGATATGGGAGTAAAACTCTGAGACAGTGAATTCTAGAGGCATCGGGAGCCAATTTCTGGAAAGTGGAATTCTTCCTATCTTGATATTTAAATTGGAAAGAATTGGTTGGGAGAAATCACGGGCCAGAATCAACTTAAGATGTCCACACATTTGTGAAAAGACTCTTAACGAGACCCCAATTGGGGAGGAGTGTAATGATTTTGGTATAGCTTTCACTGGAGTGAAGAGAATTGTAGCAGGGGATAGTTTGTGTGTAGAGAATAGATCATATTCAATTTGCAGCCAAATAGGGATATAATCTTGTTGAAGTAACAGCTGGGATAAAGACAACCATTTCCCACATTTGTAGAGGTGGCTAGACCAGTAATATAGTAAGAAGTTGGGCAGATGTAACTCTCTGGATTCCTTGGGCTGGCTTAATTTAAAATAGGATCTTCTGGCAGCTTTGTCCAACCAAATAAATGAAGTAATATCTGAGTGAATACATTTAAAAAAGGATAAGAGTAGCCAGATATTAAGCATGTTAAGGGGATAGAAAAGTCTAGGAAGGACATTCATCTTGATAATGTCAATCCTGCCCCATAATGAGAGTGGGAGATTTTTCCAATGCACTAAGTCTTGTTGGATATTATTCCACAGGTCTGAGAGGTTAAGCTTGCAGGATAGAGAAGGGTCGGAGGTAATAAAAATTCCCAAATATTTAATGAACTGAGGGGACCACTTCATACCGAATTTGGTGAAAGCATAACTATGTGTTAGATGATTGAGTGGATGGATTTCGGTCTTGTTTTGATTAAGCTTATAGTTCAAGTACTTTCCAAAAGTATCAATGATATCTAGCGCCTCTGATAGAGAAGAAATGGGATTGGAGAGATGCAGGAGGATGTCATCCACATAGACCAAGAGCTGTGGGACCATGTTACCTACAGGGATACCGATGACATTGGGAGAAGATTTTAGACTCCTAATTAAGGGTTCTAGATATAAGTTAAAGAGGAAGGGAGAAAGTGGGCATCCTTGGCGTGTGCCAGTATGAAGGAAGAAGAGGGATGAATGAACTCCATTACAATGTATTCTAGCAGAGGAAGAGGAGTATAGAGTCTGGATCCAATGAATAAAATCTGAGGGGAAGCTCATTAGTTGCAAAGTCGACCACAGAAAATCCCAGTCCACCCTATCGAGGCTTTCTCTGCGTCTATAGAGATTAATGCCATTGATATGGGGGAGGTCTTTGCTGCCTGAAGCTGATAAGAGAGTTTATGAATATGATCCAAGGAAGATCTTCCGGAAACAAACCCCACTTGTTCCGCACTAAGGAGATGGGACCAGATCTGCTCAATTCGGGTAGCAAAATTTTTGCCACAATTTTGATATCACAATTTAATAGCGAGATTGGTCAATAATTCGATGGGCAGTGAGATGGTTTGTCTGGTTTGAAGAGAAGAATGATGGAGGCTTCCAATATGGAGGGGTCCAGGGTCTCTCCAGATAGCATATAATGATAGAAGCATAGTAGGATAGAAGCTAGGTCTTTAACAAACAGTTTATAAAAATCTGATGGCAGGCCATCATTGCAAGGGTGTTAATAGGGGATTCTACTTCTTGTAGAGAGAGATGGGCAGATAGGAGAGTTTGTTGCGGGACTGAGAGACATGGCAGTGTCATGGAGCTTAAATACATTAATAAATCCACTTTCCGTGAGGGAGACGAGCACTGACCATAAAGAGAGGTGTAGAACTGTTTAAAGATGTTCACGATTTCCCTGGGATGGGTTTTAATTGAGCCATCAGAGGCACTGATCATGGGAACATTTCTGGAAGCCTCAAGTTTCCTAAGACGGATAGCCAACAAATGGCCTGCCTTTTCCCCATGCTCTATGTAGTTCACCTGGGTCTTTAATATTGCAAATTCTGCTTTATTCTGTAAGAGAGAGGAGTATTTGTTTCTCAATGAAAGCAGGGTTTGCAAGGAGTCAATAGGAGAGGTGATGGAGAGAGAGATTGTTCCAATAGACGAATTTGGGCTAGTAAAGATAAGGCTTCTGCCTCCCTTCGCCGTTTACATGTGGAGGCAAGACGGATGAATTCCCCTCTTAAAAAACACTTCAGAGGACAGCATTTGTGACCCACTCTCGGAACAGAGTTGAGATTGGTGGCCATGAATGTTTGAATAAGAGAGGGAATTCTGGAGGTAACATGTTCCTCCTTGAAGAACTGAGTATTCAGTCACCAGGATGTATCCCTTTGAAAGCTGGCATCTGATACCAGTGAGGCCCAGGCCACTGCATGATCCGATAGGACTATAGGCTCCATTCCTGTATTGCAGAATCCATGCAGGAGAGAGCGGCTAATCAAGACATAATCTAATTGGGATGAGGAACAATGAACTGTGGAATAAAAGGAAAAGGTACGAGATGAGGGATTCAATATTCTCCATGGGTCACATAATCCCGTGGAGTCAAGAAAATCATTTAATGCTCTTTGGGCTGCCAACAAAGGTCTGAGGGGACAATTAGATCGGTCTAGATCTTGGGTGGGTGGGATATTCCAGTCTCCTCCCAAAATTATTGGGAGTGACATATAAGGGGTCAATTTATTGAGTAGTTCCTGGAAAAAGGCAGGGTCACCACCCACCAGACCATAGATGCTCCCCAGTATTAACTTTGTGCAATCCAGCATACCATGGACCAGAGTGTATCTCCCCTGTGGATTTGCAATAGTCGTGCTCGCTTGGAAGGGTACCGAGCGATTCACCAGAATGGCAGTTCCTTTGCTAGCAGTCGATGTTCCGGAGGCAAAACCTTGGCCAATTTCTTGCCTACGAAAACCATTGGTTTCCATGGGGAGTAAATGAGTCTCTTGAAGGAATGATATATTGGCATGCAAAAGCAAAATGTGTTTAATAATTTTGTATCTCTTAGAGGGTTCACAGGCACCTCTAACATTCCAAGTGATAAATTTGGTTATCGCACTAACCATTGTCATTGCCAACATTCTCAATATGCACCTCGTACCTTCAACCTGACCTTTTCCCCAATGTTTTCGGACCTGCTTGCTCCAAACAGGTAACATCCATAATCCAAAACAGCTTAAATGTAGTATTGTTCTAGCTGGGTGATCATAAAAGATAATACTCTGAGAAGATATAAAGTTTGTTGAGCAATCATGATTCTGAGAACCCAACCCACCCTCCCTCCATAAGTTCCCTAATAAACCTATGTACAGATACTCCTCTACCATCTGTCAGTTCCCCATGACACAGAGTAGAGCAATCAGTGGTAAGCAAACCCATTTTGACCCTGGATAGCCCACTCCCACTGTTAGTACTCAGTTGCAGGTGATGTATCCCCATTGTGCTATACATCAGGTAGCGAGTCTGAGCTTGATCCAACAGAATCCACCCAACAAAAAAGTAACCCAATAATACCCATAGTGTGAGTATATTCAGAATAAGACATAATAACACAATCCAGAGGGCAGCCAGGGTACACCCCCCAACAAACCAGTATGTGAGGCTGGTCATCATGTAACCGCTACAACCCTTCTCCCCCCCGCCAGCAAGCCAATGTACAGACAAACAAATAAAGCAACAAAGTGAGCAGGTTATGACAAAAACCCTGCTATAGAAGCAAGGTGGTTACCGACCTGTATTTATAAGGAAAACCTTAGGTGTTGCTCGAACAGGACCTTCAGGATGAAATTAAGTGCAGAGAGTGGAGTCAGAGGGCTGCCTTAGGAATCCAAACAGCTTGGAGTAATAAGGAACAAGAAAAGAGAGGGGATAGTAAAATGAGAGCAACGTTAGGTTAATCCAGGAGAATAGTAGGAAAAAAGTAAAGAGAGTAAGGAAAGGGCAAAATCCTGGCTGAACGCACTTCCAATTAGCTCTGATTCGGGATCGGGGACTAATGTGCTATAAGAACCCACTACAGCTGTATAAGAAAGAGAATATATCAACTGTAACCATTAACATTTGTAATGCAGCTATTAGAGTCCCCCAATAATCAGGCAAATGATGGATCAGTCCAGTGGGGGTATAGAAAGCCAGACGAACCAGAGTAACATAAACATTCCCTGGGGAATCAATATTTGGGAATCAAACAGGCCCCATCATTAAAGGACAGGCAGTCTTGTAATTCGTTGCACTAGGCCATGCCAGAGTAAACATGAGTCCAGATTCAGGCCGACATCAGAACCCTTCACCACATTTGCTTTTGTTCAGGGACACAGTCAAGACCATCAAGCGCTGAACTTCAGGGCATCAACCAAGGTAGGCATCAAAGTTCGTCCTAAAAAGGTTGAAACAGCAAAACCATATCTGAGAGGGAGTCTACAGGGGGACTTGAAAAGGGAGGGCATCTTCATGCAGAGTTCTGTTTGAGCTTGTGGGGCTAAATCAAATGATAACCATGATCCATCTACCGAAACCTGTAGACGGGCTGGGAAAGCCATGTGGAATTTAATACTGGCTGCAATTAACTTGCACACAATGGCATGAAAGGTGGCTCTCTTCTGTCGGGTTTCCAAGGGCAAGTCTTGTGTGATGCTCAATTTTTTGTCATCCCAGTGTGTTGTTTGTAGCTCTCGAGTTTTAGTCAGAATATGTGTTTTTCAAGGTAGTTTAGCAGCCTGATGATCATTGGTCTGGGAGGGGCGGAATCTAGTGGTCTTGGTCTCAGGGATCTGTGAGCTCTTTCGATCAGGTAGGTAGGATTATTCGGAGATGGACCAGCAATTTTGACCAGCTGCTTCTGAATGAAGGAGATAGCAGAGGAGCCCTCTTCGTCTTCTGGTAAGCTGAAAATCAGAATGTTGTTCCCCCCGGCTTCTTCCTCTAGGTCTTCAGTTTGAAGCTGTAATTTAGCCATTTGTTGTTTAAGTTTGACTATTTCTGACTCAGATCTATCCTTTCAGTTTTCTAGGGAGCAAGTGCATGGTTCGGCATCCGAGGTCCAGATTTTTAGGTCGCTCAGCTCACTCCTTACATTTTTAAGGTCTGAGGCAATATCTTGTAAAGTTTCTTTGAAGGGCATCGACTCCTGGAGAAATCTCTTTTCTGTGAGTGGTACTGGTAGAGACAAGGCACTAGGATGCTTAGAAGAAACTTGTTGGTGTGGTTTTCATCTTCTTGGCCTGCTTCTCAGGCGAGACCGGGGGTGGGGGTGTCTCGGCAAGGCCGATTTCATCTCTGCCTCCATCGCGGCTAAGGCGTGCCAATTGCGATGTAAAAAAGAATAGGATCCTCATGGATAGGCAGAGTAGAAGGTGAATCAGCAGAATATAAAGCAGGTTTCCCGATTAAAGTCTGATTAGGATGGATTACTGAGGGGGTGAGCAGGAGCCCGAGGGAAGAGCAGCTAGTGAGCCAAGCGCATCACATGATCTCCCATTACTCTTAAAGATGCTAACTGTTTGAATTTCTCACTGAATGTGCTATCTCATTATTCCTAATTTTGTTATGGGATTCATGAGAAAGTTGGGAAGCAAGGTTTGCTCTCTAAATGGCACTCATACAACCACACATCCAGTGTGGTTTTCAAAGAGGGAAGGGAAAGGGAGGCTCTGGCTGGCAGATTACACTGAATGGCTGTCATGTGGGTGGTTGTGGTGCCTTTTGGAATGCAGTGCCCTAATATAGCTTACTGTAGTGCCCAAGAGTTCCTGATGCCCTCCAAAAATGGGCATCCAGGTGCTCCCTGGCTTGTTCGGGTCAGGTGCCCAGGTTAGGTGCCCCTAGGATAGGTGCCCCAGCATTAGAGCCCCAGCCCAATGTAAGGCCCCAGCTGGGCTTGTGTTTTAAAATGTTTTTTTTCTGCCCCAGTCTCCCTGCCTGCTTCTGTTAGACCCCTGTTACCTCGTGCCGGGAATCTGTGCTCTTAATTTATGATCATGAGGGCAGGCAGGGTCGGGCTCGTGAGGATTCTGGAATGGTATCCTTGGCCCATTTGAATGGCAATAGCCATTCAGTTTGTTTTCAGCAGCAGCGAGGAACAGCAGCAGGAGTAAGGGGAAGTGATCGGCTAGCCATGGCAGAGCCAGACGGGATGGACTTACCTGAAGTTCCCGTGTCTCTCCTGAAGTTTTGAACAGTCCAGCAGCTCAGTGACTCCTCCTCTTTGGCTCCCCAGTGTTTCCCAGGTCCAGAGTGGTGAAAGTCCCATTGGGAGGGGTGACAGCAATGAGAGGCTGGCCCCTTCAGTAGTAGCACCAGCCTAGCACTGATTTGTGAAGGTAGTGAGAGGAGGCTGATACAGGCCTCCCCACCAGTCATCTTCTAGCAGTCCTGGCCCGGAGTGCAGAAAGTTGGTGGCAGGGTGAGTGGCGGCAGCACCATCCCAGAGTGCTGCCCACCAGAAAGTAAGGGAAAATTTCTTTTAAAAAAATAAATAAATAATTATTCCCATGCCTCCAGGCACCACCAGCAGCAATGGCCATCTGGGCCATGCCAGGCCCCAGTTCCATGGATCACCCAGGGGGCGGAGTAAAGAGAAGGGCTCCATTGAGCCAGAGACTGTAGAGGTGGGTAAGCCCCGCCAATGGAACCACCCATGGGGTGGGATTTACAGGAGAGCCCCACAGAGACAGTAACAAAAGGGGTAGGAGCTAGCTAAATGTTGTAATTAATATGGATGAAGGTTCTGGAAGGCCAATCTTAAAGAGATAGTGCCCCTGATTTAACCTGCCTACAACAAATGTATTTATATAACTGATTGATGTTTGGGAGCCCTGTGACTGAATTGTTCTAGTACTTGCAATTGCCTAGGACTGTGTTTGCGACCTGCAATTGCCCTGAACTGTGTATTTCAACCTGAAATTGCCCAAACTGTGTGAACTGAGTGCATGGAAAGCTTTGTTCGAAATAGCCACCACCACAAGTGTTTCACAAAATGTTTTATTGAACCACCATCCTAGTCTGTGTTTGGCCCCAAGAGTGTCTCAGCCCTGTTGTTCCAGACATGCAGCTCCTTCCTCAACAGATCTTCCAGGAGATTCCCTCAACGTCCTTTATCCAGCGGCCCAGGTCTGGTGTGAAGGCTGGTGTCTCTTTAATTTTCTTCTCCTTGAGGGCTGACCCATTCCGGTGGGTGGTCCATGTGCAACTTGTAAGCCAATGATCCTCACCACCTCAGTGGAATGCAGCTCTTCTTCCACGAAGGGGTAACAAGTACCGGTGGTCTATGACAGGCCCAAAGCTGATGATAAGCTTAGCTAGCTCCTCCTCCTGGGGCTGTGTGTGTGGCTGTTTGTGCTTGTCTGTGTCTGTATGTTAGTTTTTGTTCATTTACATGTTTTTCTGCTGGGAATACCTGTGCCATTCTTGCACACAACATTGGTGAAAGTCTCCTGGACTGAATTTCTGCAAATCACCATCATCAGGTATCAGCTTTTTAATTTTAAATCAACTTTCTTGAAGCCTCCCCAAGGAAGCATATGCCTTACAACTAGTCTTACAAAAATGGTGATGCTGGGTCCTGCAACTGAATCAACATTTTCAACATTCTCATCTGACCACTCTTAAAGCAACTGCACTTGTGGACTTTAAAGAACAAAGGAATTTTAACACACTTTGTGACTGAATCAACATTTTTGTCTGACCCTTTTCCAAAGGTATTGTACTTGTCTCTGAGGACTTTGAAGATCAAAGGAAACATACAGACAAAAGGATTTCACACATTGCATATGCCTACTGTCTGACCTACTCCCAAGGTATTGTACTTATCTCTGAGGACTTTGAAGAACAAAGGAAACATATAGACAAAAGGATTTTACACATTGCATATGCCCAGACCACAGTTTATCACCTTTCAGGAACTTTAATATATTATGTGATCCTGGATCTCAACAGTACTATAGTACTTCTCTAAACCTCTGGCACCAAACCCTCCCAGTCTTTTTTTTTTTTTTTCTCTGTACTTGCCATAGTGCTTAGCTATCCACCCAGCCCACTAAAAACTGTGACCCACCACCCTCCTATTGCTCGCCACCCCCGACTGCTCTAGCCCACACTACTTCTCTCCTGCCTCGCTAAAAATGCTTTGGCTTAGTCTCCACCACCTGTTCCTGCTCACCCTCACCCTCCTTTTCCCTTTATGCCAACTCCCCTCCGCCTACCCTACCCCTCCACCTACTCTCACCTTTCTATACTACTACCCGAAACATTGTACCATGGCTTTTACTCTGAAGTCTTAAACAAACATCACCCAATTAATACCTGGGTGCAAAGAGCCATATTTCCTAATTGAAACTGCCACATCATTATAAGTCACTAACGATCACCCTCTACTGGGACTCCAGGAGACAATCCAAGCATCTTAAAAGTACAAGCAGAAACTCACTCCAACCTATTATGAACTACGTAATGGCATCGCTGGAAACTCCTGCTCCTCCTACTTTTAATATCTGGTGGATACACCCAAACCCTGGTCCTGTTGCACTGAAGTCGACAAAAACACGGGAAAGTTGGTAGTGGTTCTCCATTATCACTCTAAATATCTGCAGCCTCCTTCCCAAATTGGCATCTCTTCAAACTCTCGCTGGACAAAAACCCTGATATACTAGCCATTGTGGAAACCTGGCTATCTCCCAGCACCTGGATCATGCGGTCTCGCTTGAAGGCTACAATCTTTTCAGACTCGACTGGGAAAGCAAGAAAGGTGGGGGCTGTGCCATCTACATAAAGGACAACCTCTCCTGTCAACGCGGCAGCTTCACCCCCACAAATACGCAGATGCAATTCCTCCCTATCAAACTGCTTCTTGGTGCACAAAACAAAGTTCTCACAGTGGCCGCAGTCTATATCCCTCCAAAAGACCACCGTGCCAGTATTAAGTCTGTACTTGATTTTGTTAGTCTGCAGCCCTCTGAAATGAGCTCCTCCTCCTCGGGATTTCAACATAAACTGGCTCGCTCTGACACTGGCTCTTACAAAGATGACATCCTAGCAGTAAACCTGACTCAGATGGTAACCTCCCCACCCGGAAAATTACAAAACTGGTACAAGCACCCTTATTGACTGGGTTCTCACAAATCACCCTGACCGGATAAAAACATTAAAGTCCTCCTGACTTCCTCAGTGACCACTCCCAGTGTCCTGTACCTGGTCTAATAAATTTCTCAAGCCACCCCCCAAAGTTATAACAAGCAGAGTATTGCCTTATGGGAATCTTATCAAGTTGAAAACCCATCTCCTACAACAGGACTGGACGCCAATCCCTGAATCAACTGATATTAATACCGCACTAGAATACTTCATTAAATCTTTCAACTCTGCATGCGACTTATATGCCCCAGTAAAAAAACGTAAAATCAAAGCGCTATCAAATCCATGGATTACTGCCAAACTACTTGCCGAGCTCAAGGTTCGGGACCACCTCTGGGCAGTTGCCAGAGACACAGGCTCACCTCATGATACCCTAAAATACAAGCAGGCATGAAATAGATGTACCTCACAAATTAGGCAAATGAAGAGCGCCTATTTCAAAATGCCCTTGAATCCACCTGGGGTGATGGAAAAGCTTTTTGGGACAACATCCGAAACATAATGGGTAAACAATCAAAATCGTCACCTACCATTATGAAAGTTGATGGATCCACCACTCTTGACCCAAAGTCTATTGCAGATGTGCTTAATAAGACATTCACAGACCTTAGTGGGGTCCTCCCCCCAGATTTCTTCTCAGACTTACCTGTGCCTAGCCTAGTATCACAAAACACCCCTCGTGACAAACCACAATTTTACTTCAAGAAAGTCAAAGTGCACGAAACACACAAGTACATAAGAAAGGCCTACTCCAAATCCAGAACAAGTAGTGACACGCTAGATCTAAAATCCTGTCTCTCACCCTGGATGAAGTAATTCACCCCTGTCAAAATTCTTAATCTGTCACTTTGCCAAAGTCAATTTCCCAACAAATGGAAATCTGCCATAGTTACGCCAGTGCACAAAGGGGGACAAAACCTCAACAGGAAACTATCGACCAATATCAATACTCCTCCCTCTCCAAAGCACTTGAACAAATAGTGGCAGACCAACTCTCTGATTACCTGGACAAATACAATCTACTCTGTAATCAACAGCACGGCTTTAGGAAAGGACATAGTACAACAACAGCCTTACTTGATTTCTCTGGAGAAGTCCACTCAGCCCTGGACAAAGGGTGCCAAACAGGTGCAGTCTTTATCGATCTTACAAAAGCTTTCGACACAGTCCATCATGGTCTACTTACCTCCCTACTTTCTAGCCTAGGCCTGGCCGAAGGTCCTTGTGCTTGGGTAAAAAGTTACCTGTCCAATCAGTCACAGGCTGTAAAAATCTCTAATGAACTCTCCGACTTCAAACCAGTTCTCTCGGTGTACCACAGGGATCAATTCTTGGACCGCTCCTCTTTAGCCTGTTCCTTAACTCCCTCCCAGATATCTGCCAGGAGAAAATAATCTTATAGCTGATGATGCTGTAATTCTCTCTTCCCACAAGGATCCAAACTCCCTCAAGAAAAGCCTGCAACTTGCTTTCTCTAGTGTTGAAAGGTGGTTCCTGGATAGTAAACTTGTGCTAAACCACAATAAAACAAAAGTCATGTTCTTCTCCAATCACCAAAACAAAAATAGGCATACTCCACTCACCATACAAACCTCTGCGGGAATTACACTGGACCAAGTAAATACTTTCAAATACCTTGGCATCACTTTTGACCAAGGGCTCACCTTTGCAACCCACATTGACAACACTGCAAAAACAGTGAACCAACGCCTTGGAATACTATTCCGTAACTGTCAATTTCTAAATCAAGCGGCATTGAGAATAGTTATACAGAGTTCCATAATCTCAATCATTGACTATGGCCTTATTATTTATGGCTCAGCTACCTCCACTGCTCTAAGGCGTATCTCAATCACTCTAAATGAGGCCTGCCGGCTCCTCACGGGGGCTCAAAGACTGACTCACATGTGTGATCTGTACTATGAATCAGGCTGGTTGAACCTATCAAATCGTCTTATTTATCTCACCTGCACAATGGCAAAAAAATCTATCTTGGGACTGACTCCATTATGTATTCAAAACCTACTCCGACTGAATCCTGGCTCACGACCCTCCACCAGATCTGAACGCCAACCTTTCCTGGTTCCAAGATGCCGGACTGCACAGGGACAAAGATCTTTCGCATACAGGGCCCCGACATGGTTCAATGCGCTTAGTCCACCTACTCTATCCTCAACCTCGCTTGAAGCTTTCAAATCCATGCTCTATGCCCACCTCACCACCACTAGCAACTGTGATTGCGCTAGATAAAGACTACTACTCCTCATGTCCATCCTCACATCTGAGGCCTCTTCCTCCTGACTAATGAACCCTCTGGTACCTCTACTACTTCCTGTCTCCCACCCAGACTCACTCCCCCTTTTCCTGTCCCTCTCACTTACTCTCCCGTCCACCACCTTTCCTCCCTCTCTAGCCTCCTTTGACGCCTAATGATCACCTTCTCCTGGAAGTTTCCTTAACCCGAAATTGTCTACCGCTTGAACCTGTTATAGTTTGTTTTTCTATGAAACTTGAAAACGTTACTGCCTTAAACTGTTAATAGCAAATTTATGATGTAACTTTCCTGTCTGGTTTTACCTGTAATGTGTATCGTGCTTTGTTAAATGTTCTTTGTGACGTGGAACCTTTGTAAAAGAGCCCTGGCTCAAAGGTATTAATTCCTAGACTAATAAACTAAACTAAACTAAATAAGTGTCCTCTGTATGATGTTTTCCTTTCTTCTTCTCTTGAGTGTCCCTCCTGGAGTGGAACTGTCCTGGACAGCAAAAGGATCTCCCCTCCTGTTTCCCTTTTCCCTTAAAGGACACACAAAACGTGGCTGGCCTCAAAATGGACTGCAAAGCTTTTGGCTTGTCTTGTTTGATTTAAAGAATGACTTTAGAGCCATAGTAATAATTTATTTAAGCACAGAATCTAGAGCCATGGGAATAAGTTATTTAAGTATAGAACTTAGAGCAGTAGTAGTAATAATTTAGCTGATCCTATAACTCTTTTAGTCTTTAGATATTTTAGTTTAGATGTTGTTGTTATTTTGGGAATGTTTAATAAAATTTCCTAGTTTGCATTCAAGTCAGCTTCAAGCCTCTCACTTGTATGTTTCCAGCTAGTGGCAATTGGCCTGGGTTCCTTCCCCTAAACTCCCCAAGGCCCACTTGCAGGGCATCACCTGAAAAATCCACCTCCGGGTGGCTGGTGTCATTGAAATGTACTTTCCCTCCAAGTGGCAGCTGGGTGGACCTGCCCTGACCTGACCAGGCCATTCAGAGTGCAGTCAGCCTCAGCGACCTTCCCAGAGCTGCATTACATTACTATCCTGCCTCTGCCACTGGAATCCCCTAACCAGACCATATTTACTCATTTGGGGTCCCAGAAGGGCTATATGTAGGAAACGAGCAGCCCAGAGCTTGGAATACCCCCTCATTGGAAGAGCTCCACCCAGACTGACAGGTTACTGAAAGAAGGTTCAGGAGGAACAGTTAAGCCTTCTTTCACAGTGGGGAAGAGGAGAAAGCACCGGCTGGTGCTAGGTGAAGTTCTGTGTTTTACGGTTGCACTATATGCATTTGGTTCTCTGTTTTTGTGTTGTGTGGGGAAGAGAGAGGGAAAGGGTTGAGGAACCTGGTACACTATCTACTTTATGTGCTGTATGGTTGCATGGGATGCAAAGCCGCAAAACTGTAGACAAATTGCAATATAACAACCTACAGAACTAATGTCATTCAGTACTACACTTGGAACATGAAGTGGGTACAGTCTAAAATTAAAAGGTATAAGGCTTTAAAGCATTTGAAAACATTGTAAGCTGCAGTAGTTTTCCTTCAGGAGATGCACCTCAAAACAGATTAGACTTTACTTCTGTGTAGAGAATGGATGGGCCAATGCTACGGGTCAGGCGTTGATACCAGGGACAGAAGGGTGGTAATACTTTTTGCCCAAGCAGTACAGTTCCAACTCTTCCAAGAAATCAGATACCCAGACGGTTGCCATATCCTACTCAGAGGACTGCTGGGGCAATGGGAAGTGGTGTTAGGCTCTATATATGGGTTGAATATTGACAGACCAGTGTTTTTTATGATGCTTCTCTCTAAACTGGCTCCATGAGCTGCTCTTCCAACCCTGCTAGCTAGGAACTGGAACATAGTCCAAAATATAGATACGGACAGGTCGGGCAGACTGAGAAGAGGGTTAACTCCTAGGCCACAAGCTCTACGTGAGCTAGTGGACACCATGGGGCTTGTGGAGCCATAACGGGTGCTCCACCCCATGCAGAGGGAATATACTTTTCACTCCATTACACATCATACATTTTCTAGATTGGATTTCTTCCTGGTGGGAGTGGAACATGCCCATGGTATACAAAACAACGATGTCGAGCACTCACCACCTCATTTTAATAAAACTCCAAGGCAGCTTGAAATACTGCAAGATTGACTACATTTATTGACTAAAAACTAACTCATGCAGACAGGAGACACCTGACATGTTTTGGAACAATGCTTCCTTTCTCAAAGGCTAACAATATACATAAATACAACAGTTTAAATAGCATTAAGACATGTGATATCACTGTGACACAATTCAACTCTCCGTAATTTCATTGGTTAAAAATGAAGCACCTAGACCGCCCGTGGCACTGAGGGTTGAGGCGCTAGATGCCACACCTGCGCTCACGCTTAGCTAATCGGTTCGGAATGAGCCCAGGTCACAGGGAGGGAAGAGATTGAGTCCGGAGGACTGGGGTTTCTCCCGGGAGGGCTCTAGGGGTTGCGTCGCACAGGGGTGACCTCTGGTGGAGACCAAGGGATAGCCGAGCTTGTGTTGCCACACATTGCGAGGGGGCAGTGCTGCGGCAGGCGTCGGCACTAGTGCCACTGATGCCATTGCACAACCGAGCATTGGGGGAAACAGAGGAAAAAAACAGAAACCCCCCTCCAGAGGATAGGCAAAGGTACTGCCGCCAGCTCCACACTCCCAACACTGGGCTCCTCACTCTCCCTGGTCCTCCACTCTGACAGGCTCACTACACTATAGATAGAGTGCCCTGGGAGGATAGGACAGCCCTTCCCCATGGGGGCTTAGATCCGGGGGTGCAGCCTGGTCGGAGTGAGGGAGTAGTTGCAGTCGCCACAGCGGGAGGTAGACAGCAGGTTAGGTAGATGCTGGAGAGAGTTCCTCAGGTAAGGGGGCGAAGAAATAAATGGGTAAATAAAAACATGAAACATCTATGTGAATACAGTTAAGTAAAATGTTTCTTAATAGGACATTAGTCACATACTACACCATACATATATAATTTAATTAAAACATTTATAAAAACTCCAGTACAACAATAAGAGAAGGAAAATATGGAGTGGGGAGGGGGAAGAAGGAGAAAAGCAAGAAAAATAAAAAGCTGCAGATCATGTGCTGTGGTGTAGTATGTGCCTCGTAAGTAGTGCTATTCCCCTTCTCAGCTGGTAGTTGGGGAGGGTGTCTGAATACCTCCATGGAACACCTGCCTATTCAGGTGAATCACTGCCCCCTTGTGCTGCCACACTGCCCACTGGAAAAAATTTGAGAGCAAGAGAGAGACAGAAACACAGACAAAAAAAAAAAAACTCACAACTTAGGAAAAAATAAAGAAAGATCACACAACAGATAGGGTACAGAAAAATAAACTAAGTATTTCTTTTAAAACTAATTTAAAACAAATTCAATTTGTTTAGTCTCTGGATGTCTCTGGCACTGACTCAGTCTGCTGCACTACAGTCAGCTAACACAACCACACTACTCAGAAAACAAAACCAAATCAGTCACTTCCTGCCTGACTGACTGGAGTGTCCCACATGACCTGCAGAAAGTGAAACATGTGACAGAGCTTTTTTTTGCCTTGACAAATGCGAACTGAAGTTACATGGCAAAGTGCCAACTTTGCAAAATTTTCCATGGGGCAAATTTGGCTACTTTGCCGGAACTTGGCCAGGGGAATAAAATTTCACTGCATCCCTTATCTCTGATTAGTCTAGATATGAAAATCTTAGCCAAAATTTTGGCAGCTTGGCTTGATGCTGTCTGGGGATTGCTTATTAGCCAGGAACAGGTGGGGTTCGTACCCGGGAGGGTGTCCTCTGACCACTTAAGTTAGCTGGCACATCTTATCTCAGCAACCAGGGAGGGCCCTGACCCTGCAATCTTGGCATCCTTGGATGTGGAAAAAGCATTTGATAGGCTGTCGAGGGACTTTGTATTTGCCACACTGCAGAACTTCAAGATTCCACCTGAATATATCAACTGGGTTAAAATCTTTTACTTTAACCCAAGTGCCAAGATAATGTTTAACAGACAAAAAACACTTACTAAAAGGCAATTCACACAGAACATTATGAAAAAACACTATGACAATTTATTGTTCAAACATGCATACACCCTCTTCATCGGGGGGGGAGAGTCAATAAAAATGGCTTACATATTTATAAACACATCAATCAATGATTATTTCAAATTAGCCAATAAAGTGCCGATAGTAATAAAAATTCAGTTCTTCTACCACATTCTACAATAGCAAGCGCTTTCACTTACTACACAGTATTTAACACATTCCATAAACCTTACAATTTAACAGACATCAATAACTGATTCTTACATAAGAAATTGTAAGATTTATAGTGTATTTATTAGTAATACCGTGGTATTAAATTAAGAAGGTGCTTTGATATAGTAGAATGTGTAGAGCACTGAATTTTTTGTATTACTATCAGCACTTTATTGGCTAATTTTAAGTAATCATAGATGCTATCATAAATATGTAAGCTATTTTATTGACTCCACTTCCCATGAAGACAGTGTATGCCCTCAAGCACCGGGGAGCCGTTGTATGTGTGTTTGAACAATAAATTGTCATCATGTTTTTTTATAATGTTCTGTGTGAATCACCTTTTTCTAAGTGTTTTTTAATTGTTTTGCCAGTATTAAGGCTGATCCACAGATTATACCCATTTAGCGCGTTGTTCCATGTTGCTTAATAATGTTTAACTGAGCATGCTGTGAGAAATTTTAGTTTGTGTAAAGGCACCAGGCAGGGATATCCCGTCCCCACTACTGTTTATTTTCTGAGCCCTAATCAAGAAGACCAAGCTTAACCCTGAAATACAAGGCGTCATTTATTTATTATTTAAGAGATTTACCAGGCAGGCATACTGAGCGGGGACCGCTCGTTTCCAGATGTGACCTAGGGAGTTATAGAGAAATACAGCAGGACAAGTACATACAGGGATAAAAATAAAGTCCAAGTAGTTTCAAAGCTGTACTCGCATTTGATACATTGGCTGTTGCAAGGTTTAGTCCTAACCGCAGAGTATAGACAGGCAGAGAACATACAGGTACACAGTCATTTTGCTGAGAGTTTGTACTGGCATGGTACATTTTAATGCACCTTGGTTGAAGATCTGGGTTGCTGGTAGCAGTTGCATATGTCTGAGAAATGGTCATGGAGGAGCGGTTTAAGGACTCTTGGGGTGGAGGGGGAGCCTGATACCAGCAGGAAGATCATTCCAGAGTTTGGGCAAACGATATTTGAAGCATCATTATGAGTTGAACCAACACTAAATATCACTGCATCGTCAGCGTAAAGAGTCAATGATGAATGAGAGCACACCAGGGGAGCAGAGTTCGTATTTTACATGCTTCTGGGAGCTCCAGTGTCTGTTAGGTGAAACAAGGCCTGGACCCAGCTTAATTTGATATTGCAATAGCAGAACACTTGGCTCTCTGTATCCCAATCTGCTTTAGCAGAATCCGATTCCAACAGGGAGAATCTTGCATGCTTTTTCTGGGAGCTCCAGTGTCTGTTAGGTGAAATGTGGCTAGGACCAGACTTAATTTACTATTGCAACAGCAGGTCCCGTGGCTCTCTGTATCCCCTCCCCCCTTACCTTGCTCCCAACCTATAAAATCTTACCTTCTCTCCTTTCCTCTACAGTATTGTCTGAGGGTCCACCAGAGGTCATGAGGGCGTTGGAGAAGTCGCCCTCCCCACCCCAAAACCAAAAGGTACGGACTGCGAGCGCACGGCACGCCAAGGAGCTCCATCTTACGGAGCACAAAGACTGCCTGTGTTTGGCCCCACCGCTCCGCCACCACACTTGTGAGCATGCCCTTAATTAGGGTTTAGTGAGTGTGCAAGAACTGATCAACCCACTTCCCCATCTACAGCCTATATTATTCATCCACTAGGGGCAACGTTGTCCCTCTTCAATAACGGCTGGCTTCCCTTGGTCCTGCGTCACATCCCTATAATAAATACTATGCTTCATTTAGTCCTCTCGCTGTCCACTCTACTATCCCAAATAGTAACTCCCCCCACCACCCTCTGTAAGTACTCACTGCCCCTTTGTCACAATATACTACCTGACTGGCAGCCATCTCCATTTGCAACACTGGAGGCTATCTCAAGTCATGTCTGTCTGGTCCCCTATGCCTTTTCTGCCCTACAGCCTTCCCTCCTTATATCATTTCTAATGTTCGCCACACCACACATAGCACCCTTTGCTCTCCCTGCTACTTCTGGCAGCGGTACCACTTGCAACCCCTGCTACAGCCACCCACCCCCTCTCCTTGGCTCCTCCTACTGGCTACCCCCCCCACATACTAAGCTTCCCCATCCCCTCATTTCCTACCCTAAAAGGGCCTCCAGGTCGGAGCTCTCACTTTCTCAAAAAGTCACACTGGAATCCAGTCCTCAGGCTCCTCCTCCTCCTCCTCCTGTCTGGAAATATCCACCCAAACCCCGGACCACACACACCTTCTGCGCCTATTCATGTCCCTACTAGTGGGCTGCGCATTGCCACCCTCAATGTCTGTAGCTTAATAAAAAAGTGGAACTCCTTCCAGGGCTGGGTTCTGCAGCACCAGCCTGAAGTCATTGCGGTTGGTGAAACCTGGCTCTCCTCACGGATTCCAGACTCGTCATTAACCCTCTCTGGGTACAATATATATACTGTGCCGACCGGCAGGGTAAGCGTGGGGGGGGGTTGCGCCACTTATATTAAAGACACATTACACGGGCAGCTACTTCCCACCCCCTAGCTGGAACCTGGTCTCCAGGCCCTCACTATCAAACTTACCCTCAGTAGTCCCAGAACCCCACCCCTTCTCATCACTGCCATCTACATTCCACACCCCAGGGACCAGAAGGCAGCCTTCCACTCTGTGCTGTCCTACCTGACCACCCTTCTGACTCAAGCAGACAAAAAACATACTTGGAGACTTCAATATTAATTGGCTAGATAAAGCCTCTGCACCATTCATTGATGCTGCCACTGCCCAAGATCTAACACAAGTAGTCACATCCCTGACCACACTGAACCAGCGCACAGGGTCCTCCTCACTGCTGGACCTGATATTCATAAACTGCACCCTTAAAATAACCAGCACTACTGTCCTTCCTAATGCCCTTAGTCACCACTCCCCTGTCATCTGCTCCTGGACTCACAAAACACCAAAATCCCCTCCCAAAATAATCCAACAGCGCAAACTTGTCCCTGGCAAACTTGCCCAACTCAAAGCATATCTCAGTACTATGGACTGTTCCTACATAGAGAACATCCCTGACCCTGACAGAGCCATTGACCTCTTCATTCTCTCCTTTAACTCCATATGTGACAAATTTGCCCCTATCACCAAAAAGGTGGTCAAATGCAACTCAGCACCCTGGATTGCTGAACACCTTCTTGACCTTATGCAGTCCAGAGATTCTTTATGGCACCTCTCCAATGAGACTGGCCTGCCATCAGACAGACAGAAGTACAGAGAGGCACAGAACAAATGTACATGGTCCTTGCGCAAAGCTAAAGCTGAGTATTACAAGGCCTCTCTAACCTCTACCTGGGGCTCAGGGCGAACATTCTGGTCCAATATTAAGGATATCTGTGGCTACGACCACAACCCTGTCCCTAATCAGATCATGGTTGACGGGTGCCTAACCTCTGACCCAACCCGTATAGCCACAGCCTTCAATGACAACTTCACAAACCTCAGCCAGGTTCTCCCCTCCAACTTCTTTGATCCACCCCGAGTAGCCCCTCCCTTTCGCCTGCGCAGCATTACACCCAAGTACGCTGAGCCATATCTCAGAATAGCTCTAAGCCACTCCCGATATAGTAGTGAATCCTTAGACCTGAAACTCCTTCGGCTCACTCTCCCTGAGGTGCTCAACCCCCTCACCCATATACTAAACCACTCCCTATGTCAGAGGAAATTCCCCTCCCAGTGGAAATCCACCTCCATTATACCAATATTTAAATATGGGGACCGTACTCTTACTAACAACTACTGCCCCATCTCCATTCTCCCTCCCCTATCCAAGGCCCTAGAGAGGATCATCTGTGATCAGCTCACTGACCACCTCAACAAATACAACCTACTATGCAAGCAGCAACATGGCTTCCAGAAATGGCACAGTACTACTACTGCCCTCCTGGTACTCACCACACACATCCAATCCGCCCTGGACAGAGATCATATCACTGGGGCTGTCTTTATTGATCTCACTAAGGCGTTCGACACCGTCAACCACTCCCTCCTATTATCCACACTTACCAACATCGGTTTCTCAAGTGATGCCCTTGGCTGGTTCACTGACTACCTGACTAACCATTTCCAACAGGTTAAAATTGGTAACACCCTATCTAATAGGCTACCTGTCCTCTCTGGAGTCCCGCAGGGGTCCGTCCTCGGACCACTTCTGTTTAGCCTCTTCCTTTACTCCCTCCCCATGTCCTGCTCTGGCAACCTACTACTCTATGCAGATGATGCTGTCCTTTACTCTTCCAACTCTGACCCTATGCAACCCCACCTTTCCCTTCAATCCTCCTTTAGTGCTGCTGAAAAGTGGTTCCACACACAGTGCCTAATCCTCAACTATAACAAGACCAAAGTTATGTTCTTTAAACACACCCTTAACTCCCAGATGGAACTCTGCCCCCAAGTACGAATTGCCAACCTGACCCCTCTTGAGCAAGTGGACTCTTAAATACCTGGGCATTACTCTAGACCCTACACTCACTTTCCACCAACATATACACCTTTTGTCTACTGCCCTCAATGTTCAGGTTGGGCTACTGTATCGTTTCAAACATTGTCTTACTCCAAATGCCATGAGGCTCGCTGTCTCCTCCTCCGTCCTCTCCCTGCTTGGTTATGGCCTACTATTCTATAGTGCGGCGAACACCTTGGCCCTGTGTAACCCCCAGAGGGTGCTACCCTTAGGGCTACTACCCCGTCTGCCTCAACTGTGGCAGGGTGAGGGGCCCAGATCCGTTGATGGGTGCCTCCACCCAGAGGTCGGGGTTAACACAGTCGAGACTCGTATCTCTCAGCTCACTCCGGGGAACCCCTGTAAAGTAAGGCACCATTATCACACTTTCACTGTACAGTATATCCTTAGTAAAACACAATCCAGCCTGTCCCTGGGTACCCAAGCCCTAGTGGCTAGTCCCTCGTGGCAGCTGGTTGGGGCCCTGACACAGATGCACTTTACTGTCCCGAACAGATCAAAATGAGCAGAAGGCTTGCTGAGTGCAGGCAGCTGTATACTGAACTGATTGGGTTTGCCTTACCACCTCACGTGTCTGAGAGATTACCAGGGGGTTACCCTGACCCAGTACTCACACCTCCAATAGAGAACCACTCCTTTACTATTTGTAGGGCTGAGCCTGGGCTTCGAAAACCTCCACACACACATTTATATGGCAACTAACAGGGGGGTACCACACCAGGCAGCTGCTTCCAAGACCCACACAAACTCACAGCAGACTAAGGTGCTGCAACGGCAGCTTCAACTTCCCTAGGGACCGAGCACAATTCAGCAGATTCTCCAGTCCTCCAACAGGTTGAGCCTGGTGGGTAGCTGTGCTGGACACAGCCTCCTCTGACCGCCCGCCGACAGATTTAGTCCAAATAGCGCTGGCAATTCAAAATGGCTGCCTAAGGCCTTTCACGCGCTTCCCACGCGAGCACTCAATGGCGCAGAAACTCAGAGTTCCTCTCTCCTTCTTAGTCACAACGCATCTGCCCCCTTAGAACCTGGGACACTCCTTTCAGTTCGGGCATACCCAATTCCATTGGTTGGCAACGCCTGCCAGTCCTTTGCTCCTGCTCTCAGTGGTGTGAAAAAAGTGCCATAGCCCATAATGCCTTTCCCAAATTACAAGCAGTGTCTCTATTGGTCAGACGGCTCTACAGAGTCCCGAGGTACTGATTGGCCCAATTTGGCAGTTCTGTACCAAAATGGTGAAGCAAACAGACAGAGTTCATGCTGCAACAAAGGCAGGTTAGATAAACTACATTTTCATTGTCCCTCTGCAATTTTTCCCAAAGATGGCTACAGCTCTCAACTAGGCTCTCTCTGCACACTTAGCGACAGCAGTTACAGAGCGCTTATCCAGCAGCCCGGGCGGGACTCGAGCATAAATACACACAGTCCCTCCCTTTCTAGCTAATCTGGCCTGCGAGCCGGCAGCTCTTAAAGGGACAGTACACAGAGGCTCTGAAAGCACTCACAGCATTGCCATTTAAAACGGCTTAAACGCCGAACGCCAACCACCAGGGGGAACACTTAGGCAGCTCTTAGGAGGCTTTTAGGAACCCCCATTTATAGGGGGGTTACACCCTTCCTGGCCTAGAAAAACTTGGCATCTGCGTCAAGTGGTTACCCTTAAATTACTTTAAGGCAAACATCTTAATTAACATAGTGTCACACTTCAGATCACATGCATTACTACTGTATTTACAGTTTACGCAACATTACACACTTTCATAACCTTCTCTTTCTTAAATCAGGTCACTACTTTCTGCCCATGACACCTGGAAAGAGGGGAACCCTCCCTATCAGCTACTAGCGGGCTAACTGGGGTAGGGGTACCACACTCGAAGGGCAACGCTAACAGGCTGGAGTCATCCCCCAAGGCTAACTTAGGCAAGGAGTTCGGGGACACATATACCCCTTTATGGACCACATTTAAGGGCAGGTCCACAGGCTGACCCAGCAACTCATAACTTAACTTTACTATAGGCCGTACTTCTTGGCTAGATCGTCTAGGGGTCTCGGAAAACCCAGTTACAGGCCCCGATTCCAAGTCAGCCTCATTGAGATTAGCAGGGGAAACCTCCACAGGGGATGGAGACCCAGTGCTCATAGTACTGTCAGGGGCCTGACCCTCTACATCGGGACCCACACTACTTGGCTCAGCTGAGGATTGTTCAGATACTAGTAAGGAACCATCAGGGCATTCAAAATATTCTTCAGGGTCCGACATATCACTGGCTTGTTCCCCCACATCACTTTCCTCTTCTGAAAAGTCAGACAGTTCAGCTAGGCCAGACAGTTCAGCCAGGCTCAAGGACCCCACCCCTTGGGCTTTACTGCTACCCAGCTCATCCTCTTGAAGCACTGGCTCTGGAGACGGAGTAGGGGGCTCGAACAGTCCATGCAGCCCAATCCCGTCTCCAGAGTCAACAAGGGGATTGCCTCAAAACAGTTGGCTCAGTTCATAAGAGGGATAGTATTCAATATAATTTTCAGTGTCTTCAGACACAGATTGGTGATCATCTTCACCAGAGGGGTTTGGGCAAGGCCTTCTTAGTTGGCTGGCCGAAGAGTCAATTGGTCTGGTTCTTTTCCTGGCAGCAGATCTAGTCATAGGCCAGGGGGGGGCATTTGGAGGTTCAGCTTCAATCAGGATTTGCCCGATTGGCAGCAGATGATTTCTGTGTATAGTTTTCTCATCTTTGGAATTGTTTTCCGGCCGCACTTTATATACAGGCAAGTCTGTCAGTTTTCCCACAACAATGTGAGGGAGGTGATGCCATCTGTCAGCAATTTTATGTTTGCCATGCAGTCCCAGATTTCTCAGTAACACTCTATCCCCTTCTCTCAGCTCCATTGTTTTCACTTTCTTATCATACCTCTCCTTGTTGGCTAGGTGTTGTTTAGCAGCCATGGTCTGGGCCAGCTGATAGGCATGGTTCAACTGGGCCTTCAGCTTCTGTACGTATTGTACATGATTGTCTGCTTGCACCCCATATGGGGAAACTCCAAAACACACATCCATGGGCAGTCTAGCTTCTCTCCCAAACATCAGTCTGTACTGGGAAAATCCAGTGGCATCATTTTTGGTGCAATTATAAGCAAGAACCAGGGTACTAATCTGCTGGCTCCATCTAGGCTTGTCCTTGGGTTGCAGTATGCCCAACATACCAAGCAATGTGCGGTTAAACCTTTCAGGCTGGGGATCTCCCTGAGGGTGGTATGGGGTGGTTCTTGATTTTCATACTCCCCACAAAGACAACCTCTCTTTAATCATGCAGCTCTCGAAGTCCCTCCCCTGGTCGGAATGGATCCGCTGAGGGGCCCCATAGTGGACAAAAAAGTTTTCAACAAGTATTTTAGCCACCGTGGTTGCTTTCTGATCTTTAGTAGGGAAAGCCTGTGCATACCTGGTAAAGTGATCAGTGACCACCAATACGTTGCTGATATTTTTCAGATCTGGTTCTAGACTCAAAAAATCAATGCAGACCAGTTCCATAGGGGCACTAGTGTTAATATTGACCATGGGGGCAGCTCTCTGAGGTAGGGCTTTTCTTTGCAAACAGCAGCTACAGGTCTTGACATAATGCTCTACATCCGTACTCATTTTTGGCCAGTAAAATCGGGTCCGTACCAGATCAAGAGTTCAGTCTATGCCAAGATGCCCCATATGATTATGCAAGGACCTCAAGACCAGTTCCCTAAATTCTGAGGGCAGCATCAGCTGTTGTTTGATGACCCGGTCCTCCTTACTCACAGTCGTTCTGTATAGTAGTTGGTTGATCAGCCTTAATTTGGGCCCCTCTTTGTATAACAAGGCAGTTCTCAAGTCGGTGGAGCGCAACTTGCACAAGTCCCGCCCAGCCTGCAAAGCTTCCACAACTGGTCTTATCATAGAGTCTCGGGATTGAGCCCATTGGGGACTAGTGTTGTCAAACTGGGGCAGTGAACTGGTGTCCAGTGCAGAAAAATGACAGTAGGCAGCAGGTATGCAGTTCTCGGATGGCCCCAAGCAATCCACTATACAGTCCACAGCATCAGGAGACACCTGTTCCTCCTTGTCAAATTTCTGACACAGGGCCCTTATGTCAGGCTCCGACAACCTGACCCAATCAGAAGGTGGCATAGGTCTCCAAGAGAGAGCATCCGCATCTATATGGTTTAAACCTGCTCTGTACTCAACAGCATAGTCGTAGGTGGCCAAGGCAGAGAGCCACCTATGGCCAGTAGCATCCAACTTGACTGAGGTCTGTACATAAGTCAAAGGATTGTTATCAGTCTTTACCAATATCTTGGTGCCATACAAATAGTCGTGAAACTGGTCAACAATGGCCCACTTCAGGGCCAGGAACTCTAGTTTGTGCACTGGGTAATTTTTTTCTGAAGGGCCCAGACTTCTGCTTGCAAAGGCGACAGGTCTCAGACCATTCGAGTGCTCCTGATACAGCACAGCCCCCAATCCTTGTAGACTGGCATCCGTATGGAGAATGTATGGCTTGGCCGGGTCAGCATAAGCCAACACTGGAGCATGGGTAAGTTGATATATGATGTCATAGAAAGCTTTCTCACACTCAGCAGTCCAACGATCCCCAAACACATAATTCGCCGAAATATTTCCTCCATCTCAGAACGCACAACCTTCTTATACTTCTTGTGCGTAGGGAGGGTGCCCTGAGTGAGGTTGAGGAGAGGCGAATCACTCGAGAATAATCCTAACAAATCGCCTATAATATCCACAAAACCCAGAAACCGTTGCAGCTCTTTCAAATTCCTGGGCTGAGGCCAAGTAGTCAAAGCCTCCACTTTGCTAGAGTCAGTCTCTATGCCCTCAGTGGACACTATGTGGCCCACGTATTTCACAGAAGTCTGGAAGAATTGACACTTGTCAATAGACAGCTTGAGGCCGAAATCCTCCAACCGATCCAAGACCTTGAATAATCGTTGCTCGTGTTCTTCCAACGAGCGGCCAAACACTATGATGTCATCTAGATAGACCAGACACTCAAGCAAATTCATGTCCCCCACGGCCCACTCCATCAGGCGCTGAAAGGTGGCTGGAGCACCCAAAATCCCTTGAGGCATCCGAATGAACTCCTAGAAACCTAGGGGGCAAATCAATGCAGTCTTCTCTCGGTGCTCTGGGGCCATCGGGATCTGGTAGTACCCGCTGAGGAGTTCCAACACAGAGAACCACTTACTGCTATTTAAACAATCCAAGGCGTCCTGTATGTGCAGCATGGTATACTGGTCTGGGATGGTCCGCCGAGTCAAAGTGCGATAGTCTACACACATCTGAACCGCCCCATTCTTTTTTCTTACTACTACAATGGGGGAGGCATAGGGGCTCCTGGACTCTTGTATCACACCAGCAGCCAACATCTCTTGCAGATGCCGCCTCACATCATCTATATCAGCCAGGGCCAGGCGCCGGGATCTCTCTCAGAAAGGCCTTTCGCCATGCAGCCGAATGCGATGCTCAGCCTCTTGCACTCATCCCACATCCCATTCTTTTAGGGAGAACACCTGATCCCTCTTGGCAAGCCTTTCACTGATCCTCCTCTTCCATTCAGTTGGCAACGGAGAGTCACCGAAATCAAACAAGTTAGGAGTAACTCTGTCATCTGTCCCGGAACCCTTGCTATTTGGCAGTACTGCAGTATCTGCACAATGTACACTTGCCAGGGTGCACCCTCTTCTTATTCGAATCTCTTTGTCGGACACATTATGCACTTGAACCATCACCCTCTTAACATAAGCATGAGCTCTAGCCGGCAAGATGCTGGGTTTTACCAACAGTCCCTCAGGTAATCTTCCCTTCCCAGGTGCATCCAACATCAACAACTTATTCTTAACATCTGCTTTCAGTCGTACTTCTCCATGCGGGACACATTGGGCATTTGGGGCAAGTATCACTGGGACCGGATCCTTTTTCCACACCATGCCCACCAGGCCTTCAGGTTCTTCCTGGCTAACTTTCTTCTGAGTTGCAACTGCCTTTTGGATCACAGCGGGTATCCTTAGGGCCCACCCGGTCTTGAATACTTGCTTTTCTGAACACAACTGGGCCAATTGTCCAAACATATGAGCATTTGTTCCAATCAACAGGGGTACCCCATCATACAGCCCAGTAGGGGGGCAAACTAAAGCTAAGGTTTCCACCTGTTCATCCACTCCAGTCACAGAAGCAGAGAAAGACAACAAGACCCAGATATACCCCAAATACGGATAAGCTTTGTCGCTCAATCCCCACACATGTAGGCCATCCAAGGTTTGTAGGGGCACCTCAGGTAAGTGTGTCTGATACCAGTCCTGAAACATGATGGTTACCTGAGAGCTACTGTCTAACACAGCTTGGGTGGGAATCCCATTTACTCACACCGGGGTCTCCATTGAGGGCCCGACCACATCGGACCATTCGGGGGGCGCAGCATTGACAGTTGGCTGAGCATGGGCCCGGGTCACAAAGTTTTTTCTGAGGGGTCGAGGGTGGGCCCTGCGATGCCAAGTGATCAGTCTACTGTTGACTTTCCTTAAATTCTCGGGCATCTGGCACTCAGGCTGAAAATGCCCATCCTCCCCACAATGGTAACAGAACTTGGGGTCCCGGGGATCTCTATTGGGCGGTAGACACCTTATCTGTTGGGGACCCTGAGGGGGATGAGGAGGCTCCCCTGGACCAAGGTTCTGGTTTCTGGATAACTCAGACTCCCCAGACCTAATAGGGTACATGGTAGATTGCTTCAAGTACCTCACCAGTTCCTGTAAATTTCTGACCTCAGCCCTCAACTCACTCTCTACGTGGGGGTCGGAAGAAATAGCTCAGATTCCCACATCACCTGGAAAAATCTAGGGATCCATCAGGCCTCCCTGATAGGCTGGTCTCTTCGGGGGTGCTAGGCTCAGGGGTCCCACTAGGGTTCACCGCCCCCACATAGAGTTCCCACCCCTCTTCATCGGTCTCCACCTCTCTAATTTCCCTTATCAATTGACAATATTCAGGAGGGGTAGCCCGTCGATCATGTAACTTAAGTTTTAACAGTATTACACTGAAGAATCTAGCAGACTTTAAAACATGTTCCAACCTGACCTGATTCAGGGCCATGGCAGTGATTCCCCCCTTTCTATAGATCTTCTGCAAAGCCCGCTCCACCCTAGTGACAAAGGCGGATAGCTTCTCATTTCTCCACTGCTTGGCAGACCTGAATTTCCTTAATAAATCTTCCCCAGTCTCTGTACTCCCAAACACCCCTTCTAAAGCAGAAAGGTACTCGGTGGAGGTGGCTTCTGGGTTGGTGGCCCGCAAAAACCTAATGGCTTCTAAGGCAGGGCCCCGCAGGCTCTCCATCAATCTCTTCCTTTTCTCCCCCTCACAGCATTGCCACTCCTGAACTAAGGGGGTGGCATAGTCCATCCAAGCTTCCAGGTCATCCTCCTGTAGGCACTGGCACCGTGCCAGAAAAAAGTTTCAACCTACGGTAGGACTCAAGCTATATAGGAGGGACTACTAGGGGCAGTGGAGCCAAAATAGAACTCTTGGGGGGACAGGGGGAGGTACCTGGGGAGACCTGAGGGGTAGCATCACTAGACAAATCCAATGCTTGCAGCAGTTCCTGGGTAGTCCTCCCCTCCACAGCCAGCAATTTAAGCAGTTTGTCTTTAAAACTATTCATCTGGGGGGACCCTCCAGGAGTGACTGACCCACTTCGAATATGAACTAGCCTCCATCCCTGTGAGGCACCCTCTGGGTAAATCACTGGAGGTACCTTCTCGGGGTCGATGGCCACACTGCACAGGAGTAGCACCTGCAACATCTGGTCGAGCAGGTCAGCCATACGCCCTTTTACCTCCACTTTACCTAAACATTTAACTCGCTCTGCTGCGGAAATGATGTCAGTAGTTGGGGTTCCCGAGGCACATCTAACAGTAACACAATTCTCTGGGAGTCCAGCTCTTCAGCTTCACCCCACCTCATCAGTTTGTGCACCATGGTCTTAATAGGACCCAACTTAATTTTTGCCAACATATCCCCCTCTTATTTTTCCATCTCTTATGCACTTCCTCACTTGGCCACTAGGGGACACTGATCCCAGTGGTGCCTCCAATTTGTAACCCCCAGGGGGCGCTTCCCTTAGGGCTACTACCCCTGTCTGCCTCAACTGTGGCAGGGTGAGGGACCCAGATCCGTTGACGGGTGCCTCCACCAAGAGGTCGGGGTTAACACAGTCGAGATTGACTCAGTCACAGCCCTCTGGGTTGCTGCAACCCCCTTTTCGTCCCACTAGTGGCTCACCCGGAGTAATGACAATACTTTTCCCCTGTACACTTAACCCCCGGCTCGTATCTCTCAGCTCACTCCGGGGACCCCCTGTAAAGTAAGGCACCGATATCACACTTTCACTGTACAGTATATCCTTAGTAAAACACAATCCAGCCAGGGTACAATTGCAAAACAAACAATCTGATTTATTTAAGGGGGGATAACAAGGACAGGGGGAAATCAAGTTGATTGGCTTATCACTATACTTATCTACCTTAGGCTCTGTGCACAGGCCTAAACCTAATAATTACTGTCCCTGGGTACCCAAGCCCTAGCGGCTAGTCCTTCATGGCAGCTGGTTGGGGCCCTGACACAGATGCACTTTACTGTCCCAAACAGATCATAATGAGCAGAAGGCTCGCTGAGTGCAGGCAGCTGTATACTGAACTGATTGGGTTTGCCTTACCACCTCACGTGTCTGAGAGCTTACCAGGGGGTTACCCTGACCCAGTACTCACACCTCCAGTAGATAACCACTCCTTTACTATTCACAGGGCTGAGCCTGGGCTTCAAAAACCTCCACACACATTTATATGGCAACTAACAGAGGGGTACCACACCAGGCAGCTGCTTCCAAGACCCACACAAACTCACAGCAGACTAAGGTGCTGCAACGGCAGCTTCAACTTCCCTAGGGACCGAGCACAATTCAGCAGATTCTCCAGTCCTCCAACAGGTTGAGCTTGGTGGGTAGCTGTGCTGGACACAGCCTCCTCTGACTGCCCACCGACTGATTTAGTCCGAATAGTGCTGGCAATTCAAAACGGCCGCCTAAGGTCTTTCATGCGCTTCCCACGCAAGCACTTAACGGCGCAGAAGCTCAGAGCTCCTCTCTCCTTCTTAGTCACAATGCATCTGCCCCCTTAGAACCTGGGGCACTCCTTTCAGTTCGGGCATACCCGATTCCATTGGTTGGCAACGCCTGCCAGTCATTTGCTCCTGCTCTCAGTGGTGTGAAAAAGCGCCATAGCCCATAATGCCTTTCCCAAATTACAAGCAGTGTCTGTATTGGTCAGACGGCTCTACAGAGTCCCGAGGTACTGATTAGCCCAATTCGGCAGTTCTGGACCAAAATGGTGAAGCAAACAGACAGAGTTCGTGCTGCAACAAAGGCAGGTTAGATAAACTACATTTTCATTGTCCCTCTGCAATTTTTCCCACAAATGGCTACAGCTCTCAACTAGGCTCTCTCTGCACACTTAGCGACGGCAGTTACAGAGTGCTTATCCAGCAGCCTGGGCGGGACTCGAGCATAAATACACATGGTCCCTCCCTTTCTGGCTAATCTGGCCTGCGAGCAGGCAGCTCTTAAAGGGACAGTACACAGAGGCTCTAAAAGCACTCACAGCATTGCCATTTAAAATGGCTTAAACGCTGAACGCCAACCACCAGGGGGAACACTTAGGCAGCTCTTAGGAGGCTTTTAGGAACCCCCATTTATAGGGGGGTTACACCTACATAGTCTTCGTCTCTTCCTAAACAAAGCCTGTCGCCTCACCCTGGGCTGTGACCAGCTAACTCACACATGCTCTCTTTATTATGCTACCAACTGGCTTAACCTCAACAACAGAATTAGGTTTCACACCGACTACTTTAAAATTATTGAAATTAATTTAAGTACAGTACAGCAGTTAGTGGGCAACCAGAGTTACTTTGTGCAGATACTGTACTGTACTTAGGCATTAGGTTTAAAAAAATCTGTGACCTTAAACTGTTTAGCCATTTTTGTAGAGTGTAAGTCCCGGGCATAAGACAAAATCTGTCTTAACTGAATTACTTTCATGGGGTCTGCTTCCTCACATTCTAACCAGGCAAGAGCTGTTTCCAGACCATGCACTGCTTCCTCTGTACTTGGCTTCTGTGTGTCTCCTTCATGCTCCTCTTCGTCTTCTGTTTCTGGTACGCCTCCCTCTTTTCCCTCTGTTGACACACAGGATACAATCTCAGCATCTGTCATTTGATCCACAGTGGGTAGGGTCTCATCATTAATGATCCAAGCATCTATAATGTCAGATGCGTCAGATGCACCTGCTTTGCTGTCAATGAGGTCGAGGTCTGTTGCCAGCTGTGCAGTTTCGGCTGTGTCATCAGCTTCTGCATCCTCATCCAGGTCACCAGCTCGTACACTGAATTCTGGTGGGAAAGACGGGCCAAGTGTTGCGACCCAGCAGTGGTGAATAGTGGCAGCAGAAACATTCTCCCATGCTTCGCCTGCAAGGTGTATGCTGTCTCGGACATTTGTTTTTTTTTAGCACGTCCTGCACCCCCATCTGTGCACCAGTTAGCCCATCATCTGCAGATACAATCTCACTGCGAAGGCGCTTCCTGTAGTGTTTTTTTGAATGTAGCCGATGATCCCACCATCCAGTGGTTGAATTTTAGAGATGGTGTTTTTAGGAAGGAAAATTGTCCTGATTTTTCCATCCCTTGACTTAAGTTCAGCCTCAGGGGGGTACGCAGGACATTGATCCAGGAGTAAGGCTGCTTTTGGAGGCAACTTTAGTTTACGCAGATGTTGCCGCACAGAAGGAACAAAAGAATCAAAAAACCACGACGGAAAATGTCACAAGTCATCCATGCATTCTTACTGCTCTCATAAATCACTGGCAGTGCACTTCGGTTGGCATGGTGTAAACAGCGAGGATTTTTAAATTTTCCAATGCAAAGAGGGTGCAGTTTATGGCTGCCATTAGTGCAGAACAGGAATGTCAACCTGTCCTTTGCAGTTTTAAATCTTTTACTGGCATTAACTTCAGACCTAGCAGCCAGCGTTACATCGGGGAGACAGCGCCAAAACAGACCTGTCTCGTCCCCATTGTAAATTTGTTCAGGGGAATACCCGGACAGCATGTTTCTTAGTTTGGGCAAAATGCTTCTACTGCTGCATCGTCACAGGATTGTACCTCACCTGTGATAGCAATTTGGTGTATTCCGTATCGGTAGCTGAAGCATTTTCTGCATCCAGTTGAGGATTTGAAACAATTTTCCTCGCCATGAATCTCACGGGCAAATTGAACTGCCTTCTCTCGAAGGATAGATCCTAAGATTGGGACCCCACTCACACGCTGCTGAGTAAATCAGAGTTGGGTGGCGCGATCAATTTCATGCTCATCTGCCTTCCTAATCTTCTTTCTCTGAAGCCCCTCAATCTCTGTGCACTCTACTGCAAAGTCACAGAGTGAAGCCTCTTACTTTCTCCGTGTACAGATCATTGACTTTGAGTAGCCGGTCTCCTGAGACAGTTTGGTGAGACTCTCACCGGCATTCAGCCTATCCAGGATTCGAAGCTTAGTGTCCACGGAATAACTGGAGCATTTCATTGTGATGGAACTGCAGCTTTGAAAAGGTCAGTTAATTTATCAAAACGGACTTGCCAGAAAGTGTACCAAAATGCAGAAAATGTTTACTCGATGCACCTGATAGGAACCTGCTTGTACTGTACTTAAATTAAATAATTAACCAATTGACACTAACCATGTAAACAAATAACATTTGCAGGATGACACTATGCGTATCAGAAGTGACAGTTCTGGGAGCCACCGAGGCCATTCGCTGTAGCCGAGCATTCATAATAATGGGGTTCGTTATAGCGAGGGACGACTATACTTCTAGTATCTAACTGCTAGCCTTACAATGGTCCTTGTAACAACTGGACTGTGTCCTGCTGAACAACTATGTAATTGTCTATTTTGTATGTAATTTCTGTGACGTGGAACCTTTGTAAAGGAGTCTCTGACTCAAGGTACTTTCCGAAACCTCTATAAATAAATAAAATAAAAAATATAGAATGAAAAAATCAAAGGGCCTAAGACTGACCCTTGGGGTACTTCACATTTAATGGCACTAGGGGAAGAAATGCTATCACCTATTCGGGTACGATGGAATCTGATGGAAAGGTAATTACAATATCAAGAAATAACATTATCAGAAAAATGGAAACCAGATAGTATACCATTTAATAGGCCATGTTCAACCAAATCAAAGGCCTTGGTGAGGTGCATAAAAAGAGCCACAACAGACTGCCCTTTATCAAGGGCACCCTGAATGGCACCTGTGAACCCCACCAAGGCCGTTTCAGTGTTATGACATGGCTTAAAGCCATGCTGACAATCTGAGGGCAAATTATGTTTTTGTAAATGCTCAAAAGTTTGGTCCAAAATAATTTGTTCAAAAATTTTAGATAAAGGTGATAACAGAGAAATTGGACAATAGTTTGACAGGATAGTAGGATCTCCAGATTTCAAAATAGGAGTGATCATGGCCATCTTACAAAGGCTAGGGAAAACCCCATTAAACATAGAAAAATTAAACAAAACTGAGAGGTGATAAGAAAAGGAATTTATCCCTAACTTAATAATTTGAAAATCTAGTCCATCACCAGAAATATAGGGCCAAGGATTCATTTTAAGCACATATTCCTTAATCAGGTTGGGAGACCCTTGGTTAAAGTGAAATCCAGAAGGGGCCATCTCTTTTACCAACTTTGGAATACTAAAAAGATCACTGCAAAAGAAATTTCCATGGGAAGAGATTCTACAACTATCCACATTACCAAAAAACCTATTAAAGGCTTCGGAGACAGGTAGAGTATCACCGGTCGCACCGTGAGACGAGCATCTTTTTGCTCAGTGTGCCTTTCCTGGTAAAACATTTTCAATAAATAAATATAATTAATTAAACCTGTCTCAGACTGAATAGAGATATTAGGGGCCTTTTTACCCAGCCCAATCAAATCATTACATATATCACAGGTCTTCTTGGGATTACCAAAGGATTTATTTTGTTCTGAGAGAAAAAATGCAGTTTTAGCTTTACGAATTTCAGATTTACATTGATTCCTTAACGATTTATATTTCAACAAAAAAAGAGGATCCAAACTATGTTTAGTCTCGAGGAAAGGGGGGGGGACATAATAGAAACTTTCAAGTACCTCAAGGGAATCAACAAAGTCCAAGAGGGTAGCATCTTTCAGAAAAAGAGGTGTGCAAGAACAAGGGGGCACAATTTGAAGAGGGGGGAGCGGCTCAGAGGTAATGTAAGGAAGTATTTTTTCACAGAGAGGATTGTGGATGCATGGAACAGCCTTAAGGAGGAGGTTGTGGAGTCAAAAACAGTGGTGGAATTCAAGTATGCATGGGACAGTCATAAGGCAATTCTAGGGGGTGGAGGTAGGAAGAAGTAAGCTGTTGGTTAACTAGGATCTGCAGCTTATCCATTAGGTAGGGAAATGGGCAGACTGGGTGGGCCAAGCGGTCCTTATCTGCTGTCAAATTCTGTTTCTATGTATATGATTTCCAGCTTTTGTCCTGTAATCTCATAAGATGAAACAAATAAGGAGAAATCCATTTTTGTTTGGTGGCCCTAATTCGCATTCTCCACAGTGGTGCAAGTTTGTCAATCACCCCAAGATAACAAGAGACAAAAACATCCAGCATAGAATCAAGGTCCTTAATAGACTCAAACCCTGTCCAATCAATACCAGAGCAAGCAGCATCTACCAGTTCAGATGTAAGGGACCTAATTTTTCTAAATACAATGCACTTAGGGGGATGTTTAACCAACTTGACTGATCACTGACAGAAAACTGAGCAATGATCACTCAATACATCAGGCATCACACCAAAATCATTTATCCGGTCTGGGTGGGTGGTTATAATCCAGTCAAGTACACTTCCCAAAACAGTTTCAGGGTTAAATCTGGTCACCTCATTTATCAATTGAAATAGGCTGAAATCCACCAATAAATCCTTAACAGCAGTACAGGACTCGGCTACCTAAGTATTCTATGGACATTTAAAGTACTGTATGGAGCAATGCTTCCCCTGGCATGGCATTCTCCAGGTAATAAACAGGCAGGTGGATGGTTTGATTTAAAGTAAACTCAGACACCACCTTTGGTAAAAACTCAGGGTTAGTATGCAAAGACTTTGCCTTTGTCTTTGTGGAACATCAAATAAGGCTGCTCACACATGAGGACCTGTAGCTCTGAAATCCTTCAAGCAGAAGTAATGGCAACCAAAAATAATACTTTCCGTGACAGAAAGCATAGCTTGCAAGTCACGGCTGGCTCAAAAAGGGCCAAAGTAAGCTTTTCTAAAACAAAATTCAGGTCCTAAGCTGGGACTGGATTGCAAACGGGAGGCTTCAAATGAAGAATGTCTCTCAAAAACGTATCAGCCACGTCCAGCTGGGCCACTGTAAGGCCATCGATGGGCACATGGAAGGCAGAAATGGCAGACAAGTGCACTTTAATAGAGGAGTATTGCAATTCTGCATCTGACAAGGACAGTGATTACTCTAGAATCTGGTTCACTGGACAAGTAAAGGAGACCAGCTGGTGTGAAGTGGCCCACAGAGCAAAGCGCTTCCACTTCATCGAATAAGTAGCTTTGGTGGAAGGTTTCCTGGCAGCCACCAGGATATCCCAGTCACTTTAGGGGATACCCCAAACCTTGTAATGGCTCCATCTTCAGGAGCTAGGCATGAAGATGAAGTGACCAGAGGTCCGTATGTACCCAGGTTCCCTGTTCCTGAGACAACAAGCCCTTGAACAGAGGTAGGGGCACAAGAGATTCCACTGCTAATTGCTGCAGCAATGAAAACCATATCTGATGAGATCAGAAAGGGGCCACCAGAATCGAAGTGCCTCCCTCCATCTGGAGCTTGATTAGTACATTCTGAATCAGAGGGAAGGGAGGAAAGGCCATACTTCCACCCACAATTATCACCCAATATCTGTCCTCCGACCCCATCTAAAGCCCTAGAGCATATCGTCTCTGATCAGCTCACTGACCACCTAAACAAACACAATTCACTTTGCCATCCACAACATGGTTTCTGTAAGGGACAGAGCATGACCACCGCCCTACTAGAGTTCACCACCCTCCTCCATACGGCCCTCGACAGAGGGGAACTCGCCGGTGCAGTCTTCCTGGAACTCACAAAAGTGTTTGACATGGTCAACCACTCCCTCCTACTAACTACCTTTTCCAAACTTGGTCTCACTCTACACGATCTCAGCTGGTTCACTGACTATCTGGCTGACCACTCACAGCAAGTAAAATTTGGGTCCACATTAACCGGCATGCTGCCAGTCCATTACGGTGTCCTGCAGGGGTCTATCCTCAGTCCTTTATTATTCAGCCTCTTTCTCAACTCCCTCCCCCAGTCCTGTTCAGGTAAGATCCTACTCTATGCGGACGATGCTGTCCTGTACTCCTCCAACCAAGACCCCTCTCAATTCCACCTTTCCCTCCAATCCTCTTTCAGTGATGCCAAAAAATGGTTCACCTCACAGCAACTCATTCTAAACTATAAAAAGAGTAAAGTTATGTACTTCTCACACCCTCAAAACTCCAAGAAGGGCCGATGTCCACCTCTACTAACAGCCAGCCAAACCCCACTTGAACAAGTGGATTCCTTTAAATACCTGGCCATTACTCTTGACCCTGCCCTCAGTTTCAACCCCCACATTCACCTACTGTCCACAGCCCTCAACACCAGGCTCGGCATCCTCTATTGGTTTAAACACTGTCTCATTCCAGTTGCCATTCTCCTAGTGATCTCCTCCTCGATCCTCTCCCTTCTTGACTATGGCATTCTTATCTACAGCGCCGCCAGTCCCACAGCCTTATCCAGACTCCGGATCTCCCTCAACAAAGCCTGCCGCCTCACCCTGGGTTGTGATCATCTAACCCACACATGTACCCTGTACAATGCTAAAAACTGGCTTAACCTTGGCAGCCAAATCAGGTTTCACACCTGCCTTATGGCCAAAAAGATTTTCCTTGGTCTCACCCCCAGCGGTCTCTCCACCATACTACAATGGGCTGCACCCCAGCAGGACACCCGTAGTTCTTGCAAACAACTCTGTGAGGTCCCCTGATGCCGCACCTCCCAATTCCAAAGATCCTTCAGTTACCAAGCCCCATCCTGGGTAAACAGTCTGCCAAACGCCCTCACCAATCTGAATGGACTTGGCCCCTATAAAACCCACCGTAGGCATCACCTACATTCTACCAATTTCTGTGACTGCCACAGAACAAGCCATACTCCCATTCTCCTCTAACTGGACATTAGCTGTCGAACAAACTTCCAGGATCCCACATTGGTAACTCGCACTGCTGTTTCTTTTTTTCTCAAATTCTCACTAGACTTAGTGGCTAGCACATATGATCTCAGAGATGTAAATATCAGCTGACTGAATGTACTACAGTATTCTATCTGACTTCTTTGTATTACTACTTCTGCAATTGTACTGAATCTGTGTCTATTAATAGTAATACCTGGATCTAATTGACGGATGTTTAATTGTATGTATAATAATAGTGCTTTCCTGTTTTTGTCTCTGCTTTCGATTTGATCTGTACTGTTTTCTCCTACTGTAGCTACCTGTACCTATGTGGAACCTTTGAAAAAGAGTCTTTGACTCAAAGGTACTTTCTGAATACTCAATAAAAAAAATAAATAAATAAAAGGCATAAAGGAACCTCCCTTTCCAAGAGAGGGCTAACGTCTCTGGCCAAAAAACTCCAGGCCTTGAATCTAGCAAACGGAAAAGCTAAATGATCAGCAAAACCAGCGCAGAAAAGCTGCAGTTTTGCATTGTGTGGGGATGCAAAAAGGTCCAACTCTGGGTGACTCCACCTGTCGAATAGGTCTTCCGCCACTGAGGTGAGCATCTCCCACTCATGCATTCTGGACTGTGACCAGCTTAACCTGTCCGCCAGGATGTTTTGGACACCTGGAACATGGACGGCTGACAGTTCTAGACAATGGTCTAGAGTCCAGTATCAAACCCTAATTGCTTCTCTGCATGGGGGTAAGAATAGGTCCCCCTTTGCTTGTTGATATAGTGCACTACACTGATGTTGTCCATCTGCACTAGCAAAGAGCCTGGGAACAGGTTGCTCTGGAAGGCCTACAAGCCATACAGAACTGCTCTCATCTCTAAAACATTGATATGGGGAGAAGTCTCCACTGCAGTCCATGACACTTGGGGGTCTGGTGAGGGCCCAGATGTGCCCCCAGCCTATCCCTGAGGCATCAGTGGTGAGGGTCTGTTGAGGGAAAGGAATGAGAAAAGGAACCCCCTTGAGCAAATTTATTTATTTAATTCTTTTTGGCAACCAGGTAAGGCCCACTTGGCACAAGTGCCTGTTTTTAGGGGCTACCCATGAGCACTGGAGTGATTAAGTGACTTACTCAGAGTCACACAGTATGCAAGTGGAAGTTGTGGGACTTAAACCCAGATCTGCTGGATGTACCAAGTTCATTCACAGCTTGTTACTCTAACCTCTAGGCTATGCTGCCAAATTGCTAGATTCCATCCACCATAAGAGTACTTTCTTTACAGATGATGTCACTAGGACCTTTTGTTCTAGGTCATCGGTATGTTGATCCCACTGGACCCTTAAAGTCCATTGGGGGATGCGCATATGCATCCATGCCAGGGGGACTCTGACAATGACTGCAGCCATCAGGCCCAGCAGTTGCAGGAGTGTCCTGGTTGTGACGTACCTGTCATTGTAAAATTCCCAGGCCTGGGTTATCAGGTGATCAGCCCTGTCCCACAGTAGATAGGCTGAACCCTGGACAGTGTCCAGTATAGCTCCTATACACTGGAGATCTTGGCATGGACTCAAGACTGACTTGGACAGGTTGACTGATCTTCAATATACTGAATGGTTGTCTGATATGCGCAAGGGTTAGAGACAGTTGCACCTCGGACTGGGCTTTGAGTAACCAGTCATCCAGGCAGGGGAAGACATAGAGCCCCTTCCTCCTGAGGGCTGCTGCTACTACCGCTAAGCATTTGGTAAAGACCCATGGTGCAGAAGATAAGCCAAAGGGCAATACTCTGAACTGGTAGTGAGCTCCCTGAAACTGGAACCTGAGGTACTTCCTGTGGGGAAGGCAAACCTTGATCTGCAGGTAAGCATCCTGCATGTCCAGGGAGCATATCCAGTCTCCCTTCTGTAGCAGAGGCAGCAGGTCTTGCAAGGTTACCATCCAGAAGTTTTTGTACTGGATGTAGAAGTTTAGATTTCTTAAGTCCAGAACAGGTCGCAGGTCCCCTGTGGACTTGGGGACAAGGAAGAGGTAAAAATAGAACCCAGTGTTCCTTTGGACTTCAGGAACTGGTTCTATGACTCTTTTCTGCAGCAGATTAAGTATCTCCTCCAGCAACACTGGTATGTGGCCCGGAGAGTAAGTAGATGAATTTGGGGGAAGATCTGAAGGCAACTCCAGAAATTCTAGAGCATGTCCTTGTTCTTTTAGATGCAGGACCCAGGTATCTGTTGTAATCTTTTTCCCACCTGTCCAGTTGAAGGGAAAAGCGACCCCCTACCACTACATCCTGGGTTACTGGAGGGAGGGGGTCAAGCAAGGAGTCAGGCTGAAGCTGGGGGAACTTTCAGCACCCCCCATCATTATCTTCATCATCCTCATAATCAGGAGGGAGAAGCTCAGGATGGTACTCATCCTCATCTCCCAGTTCCAAAATGGGCAATGAGGATGTTGATGCCCTACAAGGAGGTAGGTGCAACGACGCTGAAGTAGTCAGCGTAAGAGCTGGTTTAGTAGGCCTCATCGGCAATGGGACAGGGGGGCAACATGATGCATGAACTCCCAGAAGGAAGACAGCATGATCTGGATGTCAGTGGCTAGCAGCACCAGAGGAGGACCTTGCAGCAGTAATGGGGGGTGTTGAGGCCCTGGTGTCAGCAAGGTAGGCTGAGAAACAAGCGTGTGGGGGCTGAGGCCCCAGCAAAGGAAAAGTAGGCTGAGGCACCATCAGGAGAGGATGTGTCCCCAGTGCCAGAAGAATGGTTAAAGGTATCAATGGAAAGGGCCTAAAGTAGAGTTGGCTGAGCTCCCTGTCTGTGACCCAAGCAAAAAGATGAGCAAAGGCAGGGGCTGCAGCATTGGCTGGGGTGGGTAAGGCCCCAACAGTGATAGACTAGTGTCAGCCAAGGCTGAACTGAGAGGCCTAACTACCAAAGTCCCCCCCTGTAGAAGACAGGGTGATGGAGGCAGTAGGAATCATCAGCAGGAGAGAAGGGAAACCCAACAATGACAGACCAATGCCCGCCAAAGGACCAGTGAGAAGAACTGCTGTAGCCTAATCTTTAGAGGAGAGGGTGTGGGCAGCAGCAGGGTTTGCCACCAGGCCAGTGGACTCCCCATATTGATCAGCACTGGGAGCAGCAACTGAGAATGCTCCCAGAAGGTCCTTTCTTTCTACGAGTGCTTGTGCTTCCCCACTGATTTGTCCCAGGCCTTAGAATTGTGAGAGCTCATGGATGGGGCTGGGGGAGCTGAGGAGCTTCTGGCCTGAATCTCCGTCTCCATTTGGGCAACCTTCTGCTCCATCAAGAAGGATTTGAGTACTTTTTTATGATGAAGGGTAATCTGATTGAAGCTGCAGCAGGCTTTAATATCATGGTCAGTGACAAGACAGTGGACAGAGGCCTCATGGTCATCCTTGTCGTAGATATTTTTGCCATACCCACAGCACCGGAATAAGTTTTTAGAATCAGTCAGCATAAAAAGGAAAAAAGAAAATCATTTTAGAGGGTAAAGTGATAGCAGAACTAGGGTGAGAAAGAAAAGAAAATTCTCACAGTTAAGAAAGGCAGTCGACTGAAGCGATGGTGTCTCCATGGAGTCAGATGTGCGATGGTCAATGATAGGAAAATAACTGAGGAGGATGGTGGGCCACCCACAGCTATATAGGGAGGATGTCAGCATGATGACATCACCATGGGCTGCCCGAGGAAGGCAACAAGCAAAAATTCTCCATGTTGTCCTAGTGCCTGATGGCTATAGTTCCAAAGGTGTGACCTGCTGAAGGAGATATCCATGATGATCAAACTGTTCAACAATAGAACACTGTATGGTTCTTTCTCATATAATACACAAGTATGTCTGCATAAAAAAGGGTAAATTGTTTTATTGATTTGAGACTGGCATTCGACAGTATAAACTGAATAATCTTACTTTTAACACTTTATAATCTTGGAATATATAAATTTCTTCTTGACATTATTATTAGGTCACAACAGTTTTGGTCAACTAACTAATACTATTAAAACTGATGTAGGGGTTTGAAATGACTATATCCTAGCCCCTTTACATTTTAATGTATACATAAATGAGGTAACTAAACAGCTGTATGATTTTTATTTTATGTATTTATTTATTTGATAACCAGGTAAGTTCGCTGATACCAGGGACCATTTTTAAGCACAGTCTGGGCCATTTAGATGGCACAAAGCACACATGTTTACAGATGCAGCAGGAAATAATATAGATATTGAGTACATGTATAGAAAGGTTTGTCATAACAGTGCGGAAACAAAAATATATAGTAAGAAAAGTTTCAGTTAAGTACTTTCCGTTCTGTACCACATCAAGCAGTTGATCCAATTTTATTAAGGACCCAGAAATTAGACAGTCAGACCAGATTAACTTAATAAAGACACTAGTATAGACATTTACAGTGTGCTCTGGATGATAGTACATCCAATGAGTGTTTTTTGAATGTGGAAGGTAAGCCCAGTGAATGCAGACTATCTGGAAGGGAATTCCAAAGTTTAGGTGCAGTATAGGAGAAGGCTCTTCGACCCATCTCTGTATGTATCCTAGGACATTCTAGCAGGCAGCTAGCAGAGGACCCTAATTTCATTCTCCAAAAATTTTTTAGAGGAAAATACCAAAACTAGTTTATGAGGAGGACTTACCCATCCTTTCTATTAGTTTATTAAGATTGCAAAGAAAGATGAGCAAGTTTGGAGAGCTGTGTAAAACCAGTCATTTACATATTAATCATGCACAAACTCAGTGATTTTTGGTAATAAAAGGAAAAATATGTCTTTTATAATAATAAAAGTTACATATAGTCATTAAATACATATATCTCGGACTATGCTTTTCAGATAACCTAGGATGGAAAAAAATAACCTTCTAAATCTAAAGTATAAGCTACAAGCAACAATAAATGGTGGTAAATGCTTTATGGCTAAATATGGAGCTCAGTCAGTGGATGGTTGTTTAACACTTATAAATGTAAAAATTAAGTTGCGATACTATATGCATCTGAAATATGGAACTTTTTGGATGTAACCCAATTAGAGGTTGTACTAAACAAACTATATAGATTCCTGTCGAGCCTTCCTAGCTGTGTTCTGGATTATATTCTACATGCTGAATTTGACCAAATTTTATTAGAAACCATGATTAAAGGTAGAATAGAAATTTTAACATAGGCTCCCAAGAATCTGCATAGAAGAATGAATACATTATTCAATAGAAAGATTCAGACTTCCATATCTGAATGATAAGAAAAAAAAAGGATTTATACACTGTCTTGGATCAATATTCATGGACTTGTTTATGCAACCAAGAGAACTTATATTTAGTAAAATTAAACAAAGATTTAAGGAGCTGGATATACCAAAGGATATTTCTAGAATACAGTCATCTAAAATTCGTAAGACATATACGTTTTTGAAACTTAATTGTATAAGAAACACATATGTAACAACTATAATTAAGAAGAAACAAAGAAATCCACTTGTAAGATTCAGAGTGAAAATGTACAGATCCAGTTACATAATGTACAAGCAACATATGGAAAATATTGTATCCCATACTGTAATTGTGCATTGAGTGATGTAGATCATTTGGAACACATAACATTGCAGTGTACTCTTTACAAAATATATAGGAAGAAACGTTTATATGATATACTAAAAAATATAGAAGGAATGCAAAAAGTTATTTTCATCCACTGGTTCAGTGGTACTACAGAAATTAATTCCTTATTTGCAATGTCTACATTTAATTCAAAGTTTTGACTATAATACAAACATTTTATAATATTCCTTTGGCAACTATTCATGTATTAATCTAAGCTTCCCAGAAATGTTCTGTGTAAAATGTCATGTGAAATCAAAAAAGTTTGTAAATCAAGAGAAATTGGAAAATAACTCTTTGTTGGTCTTCTAGTAGGTCTTTTTTCCAAATTGCATATGGGACTACAGGACACACTATGTCATATGGGGGTATAGGTAAACAGACCTGAGTCCAGAGGTGGTCCTGTTTAAACTCAAGTTTATTGGCCATGTTAACTAAAGGCCAAACCTTCCAAATTTGCTCATACAAACTGCACATTGATAGTTATTACTAAATATATTTAAAAGATTGATACTTCATTAGAAAGGTTATGTATGAAATGTATACTAGACATCTTTTATTTATTATGAGCAAGGTCTGACATTTTAATACAAAATATGAAAATGGCTTACTGAATGTTTGATGTATTATATATGTGGATTTTTCTAAGGTATTTTCTCTATATAAAACTATCATGTTGTTTCACTTTTGTAAAGACAATATTGTCAAACAATAAACTTTGAACTAAACTGGATAAATATTCAAAAATTACATATAAGGTTTTTAAAAAGTACATAATCATAAATAGCAATTTTCTTTACGATATAGTGGCATTTTATATATTTGTTTTTGATATATCACTTTAATATTCAGTATCTGAAAATGGGAATTGCATTTCTGAAAACTATGCGTTGTAAACATGTCCTTGTCCTAACAATTAGTTGTTACCAGGGTGCAAGACAACTGACAGGAGCAGGCTGCTATATGTTTAGACCCTTAAACTGACTGAGTATATTTTGCTACAAAAACTTGCAAAATGTCATGGAAAGATAATAAACGAAGGAAGAAAGCATAACACTAAAATTTCTAATTCTTCCAAACACAGCTTCTCCAACTTTGGCCCCATGGACAAATATTTTGCACAGCCCCCCATGCAGTGTTCAGCGCACAGCCATGCCCAAGAGCCTCCTAAACAGCAAGGCTCCTTCATTTACATAGCCCCCTACGGAGTGTTCACATCAGTGCACGGCCATCCCTGGAGCCTCCAAAGCAGCAAGGCTCCTCCATTTACACAGCACCCCCTAGGAGCATTCACATCAGAGAACAGCCATCCCTGGAGCTTTCTACGCAGAAAGGTAGTTTTAAAAGCCTGCCTCTTCACCTGAGATAACCGCACATCTAACTGTGTTTTACTAGAACTTTGAGGATCTTTAATAGCAATTTAATCAGCATAGTTCTACTGATTGTGTTTTGCTTTAAGTGCACTCTGCGTTTTGCTATATTCTTAGGTTTGTTCAGCTGGTCTTTACTGTATTTTGAACACAGGTTCAGTTTTACGTGTTTTAGCCTGCATACAGATGTATTGAGTGCTGCTCGATTCCTTTCACTAACTGAACTTGTGCTTACTTATAGTTCATTTGCTGTCTCCAAATTAATTCAAATGTAATCTTTTTTTCTTGTTTCTCTCCCACTTGTTGCTTAGTTTTCCCTGCCCTCAGGACTCCTCTGCCATGTGCAGTTCACTCCTCCTCCACTCCTTTGTTCAAATTCCTGTTCTATGTTTCTAGCCTTTTGTCTTAACCTGACCCCCTTCTAAATAATCTCCTTCTGCTCATTACAGGCCCCTCCATTTACACAGCCTCCATGGAGCATTCACATCGCTCAAGGCCATCCCTGGAGCCTCCTTTGCAGCAACATAGTTCTAAAAGCCTGCCTCTTCACCTGACAGAACTGCAGATCTGACTGTGTTTGCCAGTCGATGCTACGTGTCAACTGCCCCGCCCATCCCAGGCCATCCCTGCATTTATTGGAAGGCATAGATCACATGACTGCTCATGTGACTTACCAGAAGTTTTCTAAGTACCCAAATTGCCATTAGCAGGTTATAACATTTGGCCTCTAGGAGTCACTAGTGGCATCCCTATTTCTCTCCTCTCTCTTTGGTGTTTCCCTCTCCCTAGTCACTCTAACACTCCAGTTTTCTCCCTCTGCCCCCTAGTGCAACCCTTCAGTATCTCCTTGGTCAGCCTCAATCAACTGTCCTGCTGAAGCCAGACTCAAACCCCCCACCTTCTACACTAAAGGCAGATATCCTACCAGTGCGCTATTCTTGCAATCTCACTTCCAAATCTTAGTAGCCTGCCCAAGCGCCCCTGCCCCCACACTCTCACTCTTTGTGAAACTCTCTCCCTTCTGTGAATCTATCAACCTAATTTCCCCACTCTCTGCATTAAGAGTGCTCACTGCACATTCATCTTGAGTAGCTCCAGATATTCTACATCATGGGAAAACATTCCCTTGAAATCACACTTCTCCTAATAATAGAAGTACCTCTCACCACTCATCTTGCCCTCTATTTGACATGTAATTATTCCACTGCCTCCCTACCCCCCTTTCTGTGGGATACCATGCATCTTCCGGGTCCAGTGACAGCTGCCCCCTCTGGGATACTACACATGCCAAGTGGGCCCCTACTAATAATGCACATTGCTTACCTTGTGCCCCCAGCACTAACAAGCCTGCTCATACTAGTTAAAAAATCTGTAAAAACCAGAGGAAACACCTACACCCATACACAGGCCCGAAAACTCTTAAAGTGGCAAGCTATAAGACTAGCTTGGTTACAACTAATGCTATCTGGGAACATCCATCCTAACCCTGGACCTAGGCCTAATCTACCTACCCTGTTAAAAAAAGGAAGAGTATCCTAACCATTGTCTCAATGAACATCTGTAGCCTTTTGGCCAAGCATGACTCCCTCCAGATCTGGATAGCACAGCGTAAACCTGACATCTTATCAATTGTTGAAACCTTGCTAACCCCCAGGGTTCCCAACCTGGCTGTTCAAGTGGAGGGGTACACCTCCTTTAGACTGGACAGATCTGGTAAGCTGGGTGGAGGCTGTATCATCTCTATCAAGGACACCCTCCAGGGTTGTGCACTACCATGTCCTATCACCGGTTGTAACTCTTAATTACTACCAGTCAAAGTATAAATAGGGTCCCGGGAAAAATGCCTCTCACTAGTCACTGTTTACATTCCACCTAAAGAGCAGTCATTGGGCCTTAAAGCAATCCTTGACTACCTCTCCAGACACCGCAAGGACTCGGAGGTCCTAGTGCTCAGTGACTTTAATGTAAACTGGTTATCCCCCAAGGTGACACCTTATACAGATGCCATCTCCTCTATCGGGATGGCCCAGCTAGTGGATTCCCCACCTGCACTAATTACCATACTAGAACCAGCACTCTACTCGACTGGTTAACTACTAATTGCCCCGAAAGGATTACTAGGACTGTAGTACTCCCTGACAGTATAAGTGACCACTCCCCCATCCTCTGTACATGGACAAACAAGGCTCACAAAATGCCCCAAATACCATCACATCCAGAGTACTATGGGCTGGGCAACTGGGCCCCCTAAAAACACATCTTGACTGCAAGACTGGTCAGCCATGTACAATACCAACAATGTTGATATAGAGCTTGAGCACTTTGTGAGTACTTTCAATGCATCTTGTAACATCTATGCCCCCTACAAAAAATGGAAAGTGAAGGGAACTAGCAAGTCCTGGATCACTCCCTCCCTTCTCGAGCGAATGAAGACAAGGGATGATCTATGGTACAAGGCTCAAAGTACTGGATCCAGAATAGCCACTCAAAACTATAAAACTGCTTGTAACAAATGCACCTACACCATTCGCATTGCAAAGAGATAGTACTTTAAACAGGAATTAAGCAATTCTTGGGGAGATAGCCAAAATGTTTGGGAAAATATCAAAACCTTAACCGGGAAACCTAGTAAAACACCCTCCTCAATGCTCAATGTTAATAGGAAACTGACCCAGGATGCCAAGGTGATTACCAACACCTTCAATAAGGTATTCACAGACCTAAGTGGGGTGCTTCCTCCCGACTTCCTTAACCCCCAAAGTGACCCTAACCCCAAGAACAAAGGCAACTGTCACATATCTATACCTTCCCCCTTCTACCTTAAAATTGTCTCCATATCGGAGGCCAAAAAATACCCCTCGAAGGCAATTAGGAAATCAAGGTCCAATGGTGAATCTCTTGACCTAAAATTAATAGCTCTCACCCTGGACAAGGTTATCCATCCTCTAACCCACATCCTAAATATGTCACTTGCTACAGCCAAATTCCCCAAGATCTGGAAAACGGCCATGGTCACTCCCATCTTCAAAAGTGGTGACCAAACCAACTATTCGAACAGCCTATCTCTATGCTACCTCCCCACAAAAAAATGCTTGAAAAGATTGTTAGTGATCAGCTTGTGGACTTACTAGACAAGTACCAGCTCTAATGGTAAGGAACAATATGGTTTCAGAAAACAACACAGCGCTACCACTGCCCTGATCGAGTTCGTTAGTTTCATCCATGATGCCTTAGACCATGGGCACATGGTTGGTGCTACTTTTATCAGCCTAACAAAGGCCTTTGATATGGTCAGCCATGAGCTACTTCTACTGTATATTAATTGTTCTGTACTGGTCTCTCCCCAGAATCAGTGGGGTGGTTCTGGAGCTACCTCACTGGACGTACACAACAAGTAAAAATCCTGGACACCCACTCTGATCACTGTTATGTCACAACAGGGATACCCCAAGGCTCAATCTTGGGCCCCCTACTTTTCAGCTTATTTCTAAATAATCTCCCTACAGCCTGTCCAGGCCAAGTCCTCTTGTACACTGACGACACAGTGCTGTATGCAAGTCAGGCCAACCCTGCTGCACTTAAAAAACAAATGCAGAATCACTTCTCAGTTGTGGAGTATTGGTTCGCAAATCACAAGCTTCTTTTCAACTACAAGAAGACAAAGACCATGCTCTTTGCTACACCTCAGAACAGACACAGAACCTATCAACTGCAATTTCATAACAACCAAAATGAAATACTGGATATGGTCCACACCTTCAAATACCTTGGGGTCACCATTGATTGCTCCTTCTCCTACTCGCAACACATTAGAAACATAGGAACATAGAATCTGATGGCAGATAAGGACCACTTGGCCCACCTAGTCTGCCCATTTCCCTACCTAATGCATAGGCTGCAGATCTTAGTTAACCAACAGCCTACTTCCTTCTACCCCCCACTAGAATTGCCTTATATCTGTCCCATGCATTCTTGAATTCCCCCACTGTTTCTGAGTCCACAACCTCCTCAAGAAGGCTGTTCCATGTATCCACAACCCTCTTCGTGAAAAAATACTTCCTCACATTACCTTTGAGACGTCCCCCGCCATCTTCAAATTGTGCCCCTTTGTTCTTGCACATCTCTTTTTCTGAAATATGCTACCATCTTGGACTCTCTTGATTCCCTTGATGTACTTGAAAGTTTCTATCATGTCCCCCCTCTCCCTCCTCTCCTTTAGTGTATACATATTAAGCTTCTTTAATCTCTCTTCATATGTCTTCTGGTGCAGACCCTGCACCATTTTAGTTGCCCTCCTCTGGACAGCCTCCATCCTGTCTATGTTCTTGAGGAGATGGGGTTTCCAGAACTGGACGCAGAACTCCAGATGGGGTCTCACCAACTGTCTGTATAGAGGGATAACAACTTCCTGTTTTCTACTGGTGATGCCTCTCCCTATGCATCCCAGTATCTCTCCAGCCCTCCTTACTGCCTTCTCACATTGCTTGCCCACCTTAAGGTCATCTAATATGACTACCCCAGGTCCCTTTCAATTTCTATTGTTGTTATCTCACTCCCCATTGTGTACTCTTCCCCTGAATTTTTGTTTCCCAAGTGCATTACTTTGCACTTCTTTTCATTGAATCTAAGCTGCCTTATATTTGCCCATTCCTCCAACCTTGCCAAGTCCCTTTGCATCCTCTCCACCCCACCTTCCGTATCAACCCTGTTGCAGATCTTTGTGTCATCTGCAAAGAGACATACTTTTCCTTACAGTCCCTCTGCAATGTCACTCATAAAGACATTAAAGAGGACCAGTCCCAGTACCGAACCCTGCGGTACCCCACTAGTAACCTCTGTATCCTGTTGTCCAGCCAATTTTTAACCCAGGCTACCACCTTGGGACCCACTCCAAGGCTGGCTAACTTGTATATTAATCTTTTGTGTGGGACTGTGTCAAATTCCTTGCTAAAGTCTAGGTAGGCCATGTCCACTGCCCCACCCTGGTCCACCACATTGGTCACCCAGTCAAAGAAATCTATTAGATTCATCTGACACGACCTTCCTGCTGTGAATCCATGCTGCCTTGGGTTCTGTGTGCCCTACTGGCCTCTAGGAACTCAACAATTATTTCCTTTAGAAGTGATTCCATCATTTTCCCTACCACTGAGGTCAAAGTAACAGGTCTGTAGTTTCCTGCCTCTGTCTTGCTCCCACTTTTGTGAAGGGGAATCACTTCTGCCCTCCTCCAGTCCTCCGGTATTACACCATCCTCCCATGATTTGCTAAAAAGGGTAGTCAGTGGTGTCACTAATTGCAAAGGCTGTTAACTCCAGGATCAGCCTGCTGTACAAACATAAGCATTGTGTAACTGATGAAGTCCTTAGACATGCAGTGATCAGCTCGGTCCTGTCGATTATAGACTATGAACTGGTGGTCTATGGAGCAGCTATTGATTCAGCTCTACACAGAATCAAGATAACCCTCAACAAATCCTGTAGACTGATCCTAGGAGCCCACCACCTAACATATACTTGTGAGCTTTACTCCCGTACTGGATGGCTCAACCTGGAAAATAGGATCCTGCACCAATTTGCCTGTTTGCCAAGAAGGCCACTCTGGGCCTCTCTACCCCAGGGGTACTTGACCTCCTCCACCCCAACAACAGCATCAGAAAAAATAGAAGCATGGGTACTCAGACTCTAAATGTACCCTTCCATCGGACCTCCCAAGGTCAATGATCCTGTGAATATAGGGCCCCAAAATGGCTGAACTACCTCAATACAGAGCTCCTATCCAGTACAAAAATTAGTCAATTTAAATCAAGCCTGAAAGCTCACCTGACATCCAACACCACAAAGTGCAACTGTTGGCTATAATTCTTTTTTCCCCTAATCTTTCCCCTTGCTTACTTGAATTGTCCTCTGAATCACCTCTTACACTTTCAACCTGGCCACTAGCACTTAATCTCCCTCCTACCACTAATTTACTTCCCACTCTCCTCTTCCCTTTGCATCCCTTCCCTTGACAAGGCTTGTTACAGCTGTTTCTCTGCCCCCTCCAGCCTCTCCCAGCACTTTGCATTTTTAACCTACTGTTTCCCACACTCCCTCTCTCTGCTTCCTTTCCCTAATCTCTACTAAATATTTCACTACTCCTCTGATCTCTACTCCTTAATCTGGTGCCGTTTATTGCTGCATATTTCCTCACATACTGTAGTTCTATACCGTGCTCTCAGATTATGTAAACCTCATGCAATGTATCTAGTTAGACCTTTTGTTGTTTGCACACTGTATTTATGTTTTGTAAGTCTGTTTTTTCTTTGACATGTAACCTTTATAAATTAGCTTTTAACTCAAAGGTGTTTATTCCTAGAATTCAATTAATAAATACAATTTTACAATCCAACAACAAGCCTGGGAATCAGTCACACAGAAACAACGTTGGCATCTTTGATTGGGGCTGACTTGTTGGCAATAGCTAGATTGCTGGTGGTCCAGAAGTAAATAGTTTCCAAACACAAACACCTTTTTTCAGGACTGTCCTAGATCCTCAGACTACACTATTAGATGATTCACTTTAACAGTCAGCTCCTAAAATGCAAAAGCCGCTATTGGAATTCCCAGAGGTACAAGACATATATCACACTTTCAAACAGCCCCAACAGTCTCGAGCAAAAAACAACACTGCCTTCCCCCTCCTCGTGGCCATTACAGATGTCTGAGATTTCTGACAAATATGATCATGAAGGGGATCTTTTAGTGTTCCCTAATTTCAAAAATGCTTACTCAAAACATCACTCAGTATTAGGCAGGGGTGGGCAGATTGTTCTGCCAGAAAGCAGAACCCTTCCCTTGATCCAGGGCTTACTCACAGATTCAAATAAATACAGACTCAGCTGCTTAAGTCTGGTTTCAGGTCCATGGATAAGCTAAATGCAAAAAATGCAGCTAGCCAGCAGCTTCTCATCTTGTGAATGTTTATATGACGTCCCCCTCCTCCCGAATGCATGCTTCTGGCTCAGTTCCTGCATGGCTGGGTGAGTGGTAGACTGGATTAGCTGCATGAGCTGCACACATCAGCTGCTCCACTTAGTCTCACATGGAGGATAACTTGTGAGACTTAGCTGCTGCCAATCTGATCAAAGAGCAAGAACTGAAGTGAAACCATGTGACACAGCTTTCAGTGGTTGGGGAGGAGACAGTGTGAGTGGACACTGTGGCATTATCTATCGCACCTTCTTACAGCACTCCGAGTCTCAACACATGGGTAGTTAGCGCTCTTCTCATAGGCTGATGCACAAAGGAATCCCAAAATTTCAAAATCCGATCCCTCTCCTATCCTTGCTGTTCCCAGAAGCCTCAGTTTTTCTTTATGCATCTTCCCAGGCTGGTCACGTTTTCATCTGGCTCTGTGCCAAGCCCTAAGGTAAGCTAATATTTCTCAGTTTTTTACAGTTGCAATTGAAATCCCAGAGTGCCTGTTAAGGCATACAGTTATCCTTACAGGTCCCTTTTAGTAAAAGGACCACTAAACCTGTTGATTTTACAAAACTAGGCTATGTTAGACACAGCAGTCTCCGAGGCGCAGGGCCTAGAAGTAGCCAAAGTTTTTACTGTTGTTGCTTGTTCCTGTGTTTTGTTGTTTTGCTGTTTTTTAAAACAGAAAAAGTTTCCTAGTTCATGGCTATACAGTAATCTTCCCCCCTCAGTTCACCTTGTTCAACTGAGGAGGGGACGGTAGTGCACTTGTCCAAACAGTAGCTGGAGCCCCCCCTTGTCGGCTTATCTTATTCAGCTGACAAAGGTTGAGGCTGCCTGCATTCTATAGGGTACTCCAATTGCCCGAGGGGTCGCGTTTACCGTGTTCAACCATGACCTCCTCGAACCTTCCGAGCTGCAAAGGTACTTTTTATGCCCGGGGTCGCGGTTCACCTTTATTCAACCGCCGCTCCTCGGGTCTCTCCCAGCTATGTAAGAAGTTTTTAAGCCCCAATGCTGGATTTTCAGCCGCTGCGCAAAAGCAAGAAAAGGCTCACCTGACATTCAGAGGAGCCCTCAGGATCTCTCGTGCTCTGACTGCCCGGGTTCTGCATGGCCAAAGTCCGGGTAATACCTCAGAAGCTCCCGACGCGTCTCCACGAGCTCCCTACCTTCCCCATCGCCATCTTTACTAGGAAACATCATAGATTTCTCAAATCTCGCCTTCTCCAGGGAGCTTTAGGAAGGAAGACCTTCTCAAAATGGCAGCGCCATCCTCCAATTCAAAATGGTGCCCGCACTGGCCACTCTCCTTAAAGCACAGTGACACCTCCTGTTGACTACACGTACAAAGCCAATTTTAAAGGCAAATGACCCACAGGTTGACTAGTGGACACTATTAAAGCCAGATATCCACTTTTTATGAGAGTTTGGCCTGTCTTTTACTCTCTCACTCCATAAATTAATAATGGGCTGGTATTTAAAGAACTAAGGTGGATATTACCCCCAATGTTCTTAAAGGGCCCACCAAGGGGAACAAAGTCACCTTTTTCTGTATTTGATCAGTTGACTATGATTTTTAGCCACACACCCCCTGAAAAAATCCAATAACTTTATGTTTTCCAGAACCATGTCAACCGTAAGACGATTGTGCAGAAAGTGCCCCAACATCTTACTCACCTCAGACCGGGGAGAACTATGCTCTGTATGCATGGTGGGCTCTGAGCCTAGGGAGTTCACCCACAACTCACCCTCCACAGACGAAGATCCCCTAAATGATAACGTATCCACCGCTTCCCAAGGCGTCATACTGCAATTATTCCAAAAACTCCTGGATAGAATAGACTCCCTGGGAACAAACAAAAGACCCAGGTCACCTAGCAACACCCTCCATCCTAAGCGTCCCAGGGGTGAACCTACCTCACCTGACTCACCAGAGAGGTCAGAAGATGAGCACTCTGATGAAGAGGAGGAGGAATAAGAGGAAGATATGGCCGCACGTCTATGCCGCTTTGAAGCCATTCCCGAACTCATTAGAGTTGTATGTCAAATGCTCAGAATGGATGAGCTGGTGGAACAGCCGGATAACAGATTGGATCTCTGGTTAGGGAGAGGAAGCAATCCTCCGCGTTCTTCCCAGTATGCCAAGCATTAGAAGCATTCTAACCAAGGAATGCGATGCACCAGATCCCATTAAGACTAGGGAGAAGGGGACCTTTGAGATACAGTACCCACTCCCTGCGGACAGAGAGAAATTCTGGGCAACTTCCCCCCGAGTGGATGCAGAGGTCGCGTCCCTTAGCAACAAGACCGTTTTGGCCTCGGAATCAGCCTCGGCCCTAAAAGACCCCATGGATAGAAAAGTCAATGAAATTGTGAGAAAGGTTCATGATATGATGATCATGAACATGAGAGCATCCATGGCCGCCACCTATTCAGCAAGGGCCGTACTCAGATGGCTAGAGGCAGTCCAACTTGACGTCTTCGAGACCAGTGCCCATGGAGTCACTATGGACTATGCCATCCAGGCAATGAAATACATATCCGATGCCACAATCGACAGCTTTAAGATGGCATCTAGATCTGCAGCTTCCATCAATAGAGCCAGGAGACAAGTATGGCTGAAGCTGTGGAATGCAGATCAGGAGTCCAAATCTAGGGTCATGAAACTGCAATTCTCTGGAGACAAGGTATTCGGACCCAGAATAGAGGAGTTCACAGTAAAGAAAGGGGATGACAGGGATCAAGGAGGGTGAGCCACTCTACCATCTTTTCCAAACAATAAATTCTGACATTTCTCAGGCAGACCCAAAAGGGGGTAAGGCCACCAGGGACAGGATAGGCGTTCCTTTGGATTCAAACCAAATTTTTTCAGCAACAGACAGAACTTTCAAGGCAACAGGGGCAGAGGCTACCACTTCAATGGCAAGCAAGGGTTCAGGACAGCCAGATCGAACAGAGGATTCCACCAATGAGAATCCGCCGGTCCAGGGCAAAACGGATGTAGTGGGAGGAAGACTACAGCAGTCCGCAACAACCTGGACCAAATCAATCAGCGACGAATGGGTGAGGGAGATCATCTCGCAGGGCTATGCCATCGAATTCAACTCAGTCCCAAGAAGGGACAGATATATAGAATCTCACGTTTCCAGAGACAAAGCAACCTCGCAGCAAGTACGGACCATCCTTCACCAGCTGCTACACAGCAGAGCCATAAAGCCTGTCCCAATGCAAGAGAGATTCTCAGGCATCTACTCCATATTCTTTCTCGTCCCAAAGAAGACCGGAGACCTCAGACCCATCCTGGACCTAAAATTTGTGAATAACTTTGTCCGGTACCAGAAGTTCAAGATGGAAACCCTAAGATCCACCATCGCAGTGATACGCAAGGGAGACGTCTTAACCTCAATAGACCTGAAGGATGCCTATCTACACATACCTATCAGACCTTCCCACCAAAGGTTCCTCCGATTCAGCATTCTGGGTTATCACTTCCAGTACCAATGCCTGCTATTCGGATTGGCGTCAGCCCCACGACTGTTCACCAAGGTGATGGCACCCCTAGCGGCAAAATAACGCATGGAGGGCATTCATGTGATCCCATACCTGGATGACTGGTTGATATGGGCGAGAACAGTGCAACAGTCAAGGACAGCAACACGCAGAGCTCAACAGTTACTGACAGAACACGGGTGGCTCATCAACAAAGCAAAGAGCTACCTGACTCCGACCACAGTATTAGACCACTTGGGGGCAACGTTTAACACAGTGACTGGCACAGTAAGACTATCTCAGACACGCATCCGCACGTTAACAGCGCACTGCCGGACAATTATGCAGAAGAAGTCAACAACCATTTGGCACCTCATGCAGCTACTGGGGGTCATGACAGCATGCATAGACCTACACGACTGGGCCAGATTACACATGAGACATTTACAACGACTACTCCTAGACAACTGGAATTACAGTCAACAGAATTACAGTCAGAGAATAACTATTCCACCGGCAGTGCGGAAATCTCTACGTTGGTGGGCAGACCCACACACCTTCTCACAAGAGGCACAATTGGAGAGAGATACAACAAGAACCCTTGAAACAGACGCAAGCCTGCTAGGCTGGGGTGCTGTTCTGGGCAGACAGTCGATCCAAGGGAAATGGTCAAACAGGGAGGCAAAAACTCCCAATCAACATACTAGAGACAAGAGCCATCTGGCTGGCCCTCATACATTTCAAAGGTCAACTCCAAAGGCACCACATAAAAGTGCACACCGACAGCCGAGTAGTGATGGCATACATCAATAAACAGGGAGGAACAAGAAGCAGAGCCATGGCCCAAGAGGCAGACATACTACTGCGATGGGCAGAACAGAACCTGCTCAGTCTTACAGAAGCCCACCTAGCAGGCAACCTAAACACAAGGGCAGACTGGCTGAGCAGGCAAACGCTACAACAGGGGGAATGGCAACTTCATCCAGAAATTTTCCACGAACTCCAGAAAAAATGGGGTCCCTTCGACATCGACCTCGTGGCCTCAGCAACCAACACCCAACTCCCGAACTATATGTCCAGATTCAAAGACAAGAGAGCAATAGGGTGGATGCATATCTAATTCCCATGGACATTCAGGAAGGCGATGTATTTCCCCAATAGCCATGCTACCCGCAGTGCTACAGAAGATCCGAAGCACGGGCAGCAATGTGGTCATCATAGCCCCAGACTGGCCGAGGAGAACCTGGTACACCCTAATCAGAAAAATGCTAATGGACAATCCCATGAGGTCACCTCGCCAACACAATTTACTCAGGCAAGGCCCGATCTGGCACGAAAACCCTCTACCGCTGAAACTGATGGCCTGGCCATTCAGAGGGCTAGACTGTTAGGACTAGGGGTATCAGGTACAGTGGTAGACACCTTAGTACAAGCAAGAAGGGATTCCACCAACAGGACCTATAACAAACATTGGTGGGCGTTTGCTTCATGGTGCAAAAGCCAGTACTTGAAGGCTTCGCAATGTAGTATTATGAACGTATTAGAGTTTCTACAAAAAGGGTTGGAAAAAGGGTTATCAGCCTCATCTCTGCGGGTACAGATGGCCGCAATAGGGGCCATAAGGGGAGAAACCAATGGACATTTGCCTGGAGCCCACCCCTTGGTCCAAGCTTTCCTAAAAGCTGCAACTCTTATCAACCACACCCCAAGACCCCCAACAGCTCCATGCCACCTCAATTTGGTACTTGATGCTCTCGCCATCCCACCTTTTGAGCCTATTGAGTCCATCCCCTTATCCGTACTTATGATGAAGACCATATTCCTAGTAGCTATCTCATCAGCCAAGAGAACTAGCGAATTACAGGCTTTATCTTGTAGAGAGCCCTTTATCTGTTTTTTTCTGACAGGGTCGCATTTGACCCATCCCGCCTTTTATCCCAAGGCTAACGCCACCACACGCCCCAAGAGATCTCAGTCCCTACATTCAACCACCAGTTAGAGGACCCTCACAGGGAAATCCTACTCGGCTTAGACCCAGCCCGAGCAATTCAGACCTACCTGACCAGGACGGAGACTCTCCGCCAGACAGACAGGTTGTTTGTTCTACTCCAAGGCAATAAACAAGATTTGGAAGCTTCCGGATCCACTATTGCTAGATGGCTATGGGAAGCCATAGCGAGGGCCTACAGGAGTGGAGGTAACACACCTCCAGCTAACATCAGAGCCATTCCACTCGAGCAGTAGCCACATCTTGGGCAGAACGCAACTCCGTGTCGGTCAGAGAGATTTGCCAGGCTGCAACCTGGGAATCCCCGCACACCTTATATATGGGGAATATGGGTGTGGGCAGGACACTACTGTGGTGGGTAGGTAACTGGCTGGGTGGCAGGACACAGAGGGTGGTGGTAAATGGCTGTCACTCCACAGAGGGAAGAGTGACCAGTGGGGTACCACAGGGATCAGTGCTGGGACTGGTCCTATTCAACATCTTCATCAGTGACATTGTGCAGGACCTAAAAGGCAGAATTTCACTGTTCGCTGATGACACAAAGCTCTGTAACAGAGTAGACACACCAGAGGGTGCAGACAGAATGAGAAGCGACCTGCAGAAACTTGAAGAATGGTCAGGGGTTTGGCAGTTGAAATTCAATGCAAAGAAGTGCAAGATAATGCATATGGGGCACAAAAACCCTAGCACAATATATCAATTGGGGGGTGAGGATATAGCATGCACCAAGCAGGAAAGGGATCTTGGGGTTGTCATCTCTGATGACCTCAAGGTAGGGAAACAGTGTGACAAGGCAGCAGGTAAAGCAAATAGGATGCTGGGATGTATAGGCAGGGGCATCACCAGCAGGAAAAGGGAGGTCATAATTCCGCTATACAAGACACTAGTGAGGCCGCACCTGGAGTACAGTGTACAGTTCTGGAGACCATACCTATGTAAGACATAGACAGGGTAGAGAAGGTTCAGAGGAGGGCAACAAAGATGGTGCATGGATTGCATCACAAGTCCTATGAAGACAGGTTGAAGGAACTGAACATGTACTCACTGGAGGAGAGGAGGGAGAGAGGGGATATGTTAGAGACATACAAGTATCTTACAGGAGGAACAGGGTGCAGGAAAACACTATTTTTAGCTAAAAAATGTTCCAGGACTAGAGGGCATGGGATGAAGTTGGAGGGAGGACGATTCAGAGGAAACGTGAGAAAGAATTTCTTCACAGAACGGTGGTGGACAAGTGGAACACCCTGCCAGAGGAAGTGGTGGGGGCTGAAACAATCATGGGATTTAAGAATGCATGGGATAGACATAAAGGAATTCTGGAGGTCAGGGTTAAGGGGCAACAGACTTCTAGGAAAACAAACTGAACTTACAAACTCAAATGGGCAGACTGGGTGGGCCATAGGCCCTTATCTGCCGACACTGTCTATGTATCTATGTATCTATGTACCTTTCTCAAGTACTACTGGTTAGACACAGGACTAACGGGTAACTCAGAGTTTGGTCGAAGAGTGCTTCAGACAGCATTGATCCCAGTTCCTCCTCCCTCCCAGGACAAAGTCTAATACTGCTGTGCAATCTTCCCATGTGTTGAGACTCGGAGTGCTGTAAGAAGGTGCGATAGATAATGGTAGTTTACTCACCTGGTAAAGGTGATTATAGGAGCACCTTCTTACAGCACTCCATATCCCACCCATTGCGGAGGAACATGTATATATATATAGTGATACAATCAAGGTAAACATATAGAGTGAGACATCTAAGAATGTATCTGAAACCTTCGCTGTCTAAATGTATACAGTTATAGCACATACAATCTTCACAGTCAGTAGCTGTGTAACAGGGGGTCAAATGTTTATAACAACAGTACATAGTAAACATTTGTTTTCGAAATAACATCACCGTGTTGTGTATTATTCCACCTGGAAAGCAGGGTGTCTTCTGTTTTTTCTTGGTTGCCTAACAGTTTACTTTCAGGAGAGAAATGAACTTTGGAAGATATCATACTGAGGATTCTGGGAACAGCAAGGATAGGAGAGGGATCAGATTTCGAAATTTTGGGATTCCTTTGTGCATCAGCCTATGAGAAGAGCGCTACCTACCCATGTGTTGAGACTCGGAGTGCTGTAAGAAGGTGCTCCTATAATCACCTTTACCAGGTGAGTAAACTACCATTCTCTGATAGAGAAGGGGCAGAGAGAGAGAAAGTGGGTGCTGAACCCAGGGAAAAACAACACTGAAAAAGTTTAAATGGTTTTAAAAAAACTTATTGTGTCCCCTCTTCTTCCTCCCCCTCCCCCCTCCCTCTCTCCCTCTATCTTGGAGCCACAGAGCACAGCATTTAATATTAATATGTGGCAATGCTGTTGCCTAAAGGGGAAGGCGGGAAGGCAGTAAGCCACAGTCTGTATGCAACTACCAATGTGTGTGTACTGTGTAGCTGTTCTGTGAATTGAGAAAGAAATACCAGAAGGCAGCAAAAGGGGTTAAAAAAGTAAGAGGCAGGTCATATAGGGCAAATGTGTAAAGGAGAGGAAAAGAGAATCAGGTAGTAGGTGTGGTGGCTACCTACATATCTCTCAATGTTTTGTCACAGTAATGAGGGACATGGGCATTCAAAATGACAGACAATGAGAGACACTGATCCTCATAATAAAAGACATATCCTCAAGCATGGAGATACAGGCTCAGAACAGTGTGTGGGGGGTGGGGGTGGGATTGGCTGTACTTGAACAAAGTTTGTTTTTATTTAGCATCTTAGAATATTTTGAAACCTTCTCTGTACGGGCAGTGAGGGATGAGTGTGGGACAGAGCAATTTTCCAGGGTAAAATGAAGGACATCCCTGATAATCAGGGACATTTGAAAGGTATGGCTACTTGTGCCTGTACCGGACAGACTGCAAATAAACAAAAGAAAAAGAGCAGTAGAGAGGCCAAATATTGTTGTACTGTATGCCCCTGTCTGCCTGCAGGCTGCTGTATACTACACATGTCATGTCCCCACTCCAAAAGGGTGTCTACTCTGCTTGCTTACCTCCCTTCCACTTTAGCAGTTCTACTTTATTTTTCAGGCACATTATAATTTAAAGTGTTCCCTTTGCCCCACAGTGTTGAATAGTATAGCTTTTGCATTTTAACACATTTATTTAAATATTTAAAACTAATCAGAACTCACTGTGTTCCGGTTCTTATTTAATAAGGGCCAGAACTTCACCGAGTCTGTCCAGCCCTAGTATTAGGCACAAACCACCACTGAGCAGATGCTAAGACAAATGAACAAAAGCTTTTTTAGCTATTAACAAGTGAATGGGCCATTTTATATGAAAATTCATGACTTGGATAAACACACTCTAGAAATAGGTGCCAAAGTTGACAATTTCATTTTATTTTTCATTTTTATTTACTATACTGGAAAAGCACATGAGCAAAATTTGCACATTTTCACAAGCGTCCAGTTAGTTACATTAACAAAGAAAATATATACAGCAAAGTCAAACATAGTCACATTAATAAAGTAAATGTATACCATGTAAACAAAGTTACAGATTTGAGGACTAGCAGGCTACATGGCATAAAAAACACAGGTACGCTGAGTACATATTTGGACAGAGAGCTTAAAATTTATAAGTGCATGGCAATCAAGAAGAAAGAAGATTGCAGATGCAGAGAGAGCAAGGGAGACAAAGGAGGATGAACTACAGGGGGAGGGGTAAGAGGGAAGGCAGAGAAGGAACCAGACTTGGGAAGAAGACAGGCTAAAGCTAGGTACAACTACAACATAATTTATCCATAAGGAATTGTTTAAGGTTGGTTTTAAAGGGGGAAGATATGGGCATAGGGCAAGGCTGGGGGGGAAGGTTGTTGAAAAGATTGGTACCCTTGAAGAAAAGGGAATGATGACTGTGGGAAGTGAGACAGAAGGGAGTGGCAAAGTAGGAGCAAGAGGAGAATTGTGTGGGTCTGGAGTTGAGAGGTTTCTGGAAGATGTTGGCAACACTGTTGGGAAGGAGGCCCCAGAGAGCTTTGTGGATAAAAGAGAGGATTTTGAATTTGAATCTATCTTCAAGAGAGAGCCAGCTAGCTGCCTGGTAGAGGTTGCAGTGGTGTGTGTACCTGGGGAGGCCAGAGACAAACCTTATTATGCTGTGGTAGGTGGCTCTCAGTCTACTGAGGTTTTTCAGGGAGAGTGAGGGTGTGTATATCTGGGATCCATAGTCAAGAACAGGAAGTAGGAAACTGTTGGCGAGAAGGGCCCTGGTGCCTGGGATCAGGTATTGTTTTAACCTGTACAGGGTACCAAGCCTGCTGATTCCATTCAAGCAACAATGACATAATTTCCCTCAAGGTCCTGGCAGCTCAGTACATCATATTATGACATTTGAAAATCAGTCTTTGCTTCTAGTTTTCTGGTGGTGGATTGTATTAATCAAATTATTCCATTAAAACACCATGAATAAATATCTGTCAGTTTCCCTAAGCTGATCAGTACTTGGTGCAAGTATCACCCCCACCCAAAAAAAACCATCAACAACATGACAGGCTCTTAACATGAACATTTTTGTTTTCTTTGTTCTTTTCCTGCCCTGAATGAAGCCCCAACAGCTTCCTCCTTGTTTTAAAGTATTGTCCCCTTAAAATTACTGATTAATCTGTGAAAGTAACTAAATATTTCTCTATAATGCTGTTTCAATAAAATTCAATAGGCAAAGATCCTCAGACAATTGAAAGTAAACATGAGTTGTTGCCATTTTGCAGTGTGTGTGCGTGCGTGTGTGCATGTGTGTGTCTTTAAGGCGTACTGACTCTCTCCAGATGCCTTGTTTTGCCTCAGTTGCAAAACCTGCATATGTTAAGTGCTCCCATCTTACCCTGGTGCTGTTCGGTTATATTTTCCAATTATTCCTTGGTACCCTGAACCTTATTTATTATTTGTATATAATTTATTGTGTTAATGGCAGCAATATGTTATTGCTCTACTTAGAAATCACTACGTATAAATAATATCTCTACTAATGTAAAAATCGTAAAAGAGAGGATAACAAAAAAAAAAAGACTTACTTCTCCAAAGGCCTTGGCAACAGCGCAAGTCAGAAAGGATGTTGGCTTAAATTTATTTATTGAAAATTGGTTACTGTGTAAAGGCACACTAAGCCAAGGCTAGTTTTCATATGTGACCCAGGGGGAGGCTACAGGATAAAAAAAATATTTACAGTAACAATTATACAGGCGAGAAGAGTACAATTAAAATACAATCATGAATACATGATAAATGCATAGTGTCAGAGCGAAAGTAAAAATAATGAAAACACATCATGTAAGCTACAGATAAAGATAAATCAGTCATAATTAAGGCAATAACATATTGCTGACATTAACATAATAAATAATATACAAATAATAAATACGGTTCAGGGTACCAAGGAATAACTGGGAAACAGAACAGCACCAGGGTAAGATGGGAGCACTTAGCATATGCAGGTTCAGCAACTGAGGCAAACCAAGGCATCTGAAGAGAGTAAATATGTCTTAAGGGGGAGAACCAAACCAGTTTAACCAGGCTCTGAGCTGGAGCAAGAGGGAGCAAAGTGACCTTTAAGTTGATGTTTGAGAGAGGGGTAGAAGGAGAGCAGATGAAGCAGGGATGACAGGTTGTTCAAGTGGACAGTGAGATGAGACAGTAGTTTGCCCCGAAGCAGATTTAGAGCAAGGAATAGAGAAGGTGCAGAAGACATAGAGCTTAGTGAGTAGGAGGCAGAGAGAACGGGGAGAGGAGAGAAGCGAGGTAAGAAGGGAGGGAGGAAAACAGAATTTGGAGAGAAAACAGGCAGAATGTGCAAAGCTGCAGGAGGCAAAAGGAGGAAGGGAGAGGTTAACGCAGAGGGAGCAGTGATGGATATGGGGGCATTGGAGGTAAAATGACAGAAGCACGAAAGAGAGTGCCCAGACTGGTGAGAGAGGAATTAAATAGAAAAACTGAAGCTTTAGAAAATCAGGCCAAGCATCAGAACCTACAATTTTTCTGAATATCCATTGATCTTGAAGTGGATTCAGGACCATCAGCAAAAGACTTTGTCAAGGAAACAATTTGAGACTTTTCATTTCAAGTAAACCTCTGAATATCACAAAAATCTTTGTGTCGTAGTGAAAAATAAATGATCAGTTGATTGTGTACAACCAATACTTAGCTTCCAAAGGTATCCAACAACCTTCACACAGTTTACATTTGATACTAATCGATGCTAGGTGATTCAGCTTACTAGAATGAGGGGCAAATGGCAGAAATACCTATTACTTTGTTTATCCTGATTTTGCATTTCCTGTGTTACAGTGCAGAAGATTTCTGGCTATATAGAGGAGGTACAGCACTGGAGATGAGTGTTTGACTTGTGTCTCTCTTATGGAACCAGCCAAAGTGAATGATAAGGGAACTAGACATATCTTTTTTTGATCCTGACCAACTTTTGAAGTTTATTAAACCCCAAACTTCTAAAGATTTTGCTTCATCAGGTGTACATTTAGTCACTGCAGTAAGAAGTTCAAAGACATTGCAACATACAGAATAATTAGTTCTCTATAAAGAACATTAGACACAGTTTATTGTTTCTTTCTTTTAATTGTTATATAGGAGGTTAATAAGACTGAATTTAACAGAATTTATCTGTGTACTAATACACTCAAAATAGTAGGAATTGCTATTTGGTTTTATAAATATGGAGCAATCCTAAATTTATAAGTGTTCTTCCTTAAAGCAAGTGCTTTGTGGACACAGCAGTACACAAAGTTAATTTAAAGGGAAAGAGCACTGAGCCCCACATCTAACTATGGGGCCAGTCCCACTTTGAAAACAAAACTTACTTTTTACTGCAATAGATTACAGTACATTATCAGGCTGATTCTGCCAACTCCCAAGCTGACATTTGCTGTACCCAGAAACCCCAGAATCCCCTGCAGCTGAAGACAGAGCTGGGCTGCAGCAGTGGGTGATTTAATAGCCTACAGTACATGTTAGAGCTTTTATACACCTAATCAAATGTTTGCCAGTCCCGCTGTCCTCCCGGAGCCAAGTACAGTCCTCTGTGATTGTACTTAGCCCCTAAAGGACAGCAGGACCTACAAACAAAAGATCAGGGGTCCAATATTCAGTTGAGCACAAAGCACAGCCCTGATGTTAAAATCACATGCCCTGGTGCTAGTGGTCCCCCCCCAAGCACCAGCCCTCCCATTAAAATCATATGCCCTGGTGCTAGCAGTGCCCCCTTCCTCCAATCACCTGCACTGATGCTAAAATCATATGCCATGGACAAAGAGCATCACCCAGTCCTAGAAATAAGAGGAGTTCTCCCTGCCTGTAGATACAGCAGACAACAGAGGTGTGAGGAGGGCTGTGCCAGTTGCTGTATGCTTGCACAGCATCACAGAGAATGCTACAGTGAGTGGGGGGTTATGCACAGTGCCACCATGGGGGGGGGACACTGGACACCAGAGAAGTGTTTTTTTGTACTTTCGGCTTCCAGGCTGGTGATTGGTGGGAGGGGGGGACCTCTGGCACCAGGGATTTTTTGTCATGGAGGGACTGGCAATCGGAAGGAGGGGGGACCACTAGCACCAGGGAATTTTATTTTACTGTCAGGGCTGGTGATGGGGGGGGGGACCACTAGCACCAAAGCATATGATTTTACTGTCAGAGCTGGTGATTGGAATAAGGGGAGACCACTACCACCAGGGTACATGATTTTAACAGCAGGGCTGGTGATCAAAGGGAAGGGAGACCCACTAGCACAAGGGCATATTATTGTAATGGCAGGGCTGGTGATCAGAGGGGATGGGACCACTACCACCAGGGAATTTTGCTGCAATCTCAGGGCTGGTGATTGGAGGGGGGTGCCACAGACCATAGGGGCAGGTATGCTTCCCCAGCGGCCAGTCAGTTGTTTGGCTGTATTACCTCTGGTAGCTGCTAGGGTTGCATGGAGTAAGAGGATGTTTTCATTGGTATTATTTGTGTGGCACAAAAGGACTGTGCAAACCCTTTTACACTGCGCAAATCAGCTGACTATCAGCTTGTGCCAAAATTCCTATCCCTGCCCACTATTTGCATAACCCCCTTTCTGGTTTGTGTGGGCACTACCCCTGTTTGCTGGCACAACACAGCCCTTTCAATGTTGGGCTCCAGCACAAAGCCCAGTTTGCATGGGCAAACACTGGTTAGCACCCATGCAAACTTCTGAATATTGAGCCACGGAGGATTTAGAACTGCATGACATAGTTTATGTCCTTGCCCAACTCTTCCTTGTTGGCACAATGCATCCATGTTCTAATATAGAACTCTGTGGTTAAGAGGGGCATAAACTATATCACACAATTCTGAAATGGTACCTAATGTCAGCGTGTATCTCAGAAAACCCACTGAGGTTAAAATTAAAAATAAGCCCACATAGAAATAACAATAACAGAACTGGAACCAGTATTTTGAAAGAACTTCTACTTGGGAAAAATTGCTTTTTTAGGTGAAGCACAGTACTCCTTTAAATGCTGCCAAAATCATGTACAGTACAGCAGTACAGCACTTAACTAACACACACACACAAAGCCTAGATAATGGCCCAGATATTCAAAAGGGTTGCGCCATGCGCAACAGGGTTTGACGTCTTTAACTCCAAAAATGCGCCATTCTCGCAATATTCAGATGGGGCCAGCTGCACCACCGAAACATGCTGAGCAACAGCGCAATGGAAATGAAGGCATGTGCAAACCGAAGGGGCGTCCATGCATAAAGTGGCAAGTAATGCGTATTCGAACACTTAATGCGCAAGAGTGGTGAGCGGAAGTTGTGTAGTACCGATTGGAGCCAAAATAAAAGGCTCAAGGAAGCGAAGCAAGAACTCTAGCAGGCCGCAAACTGGGGGAGAGAGACAGAGAGAGAGAGAGAGAGAGAGAGAGAGAGACACAGGAGCTGGAAGGGCAGAGAGGGACAGTGGGTCCAGGAGGACAGAGAGGCCAGTGGGGGTGCCGGTGCAGTGGGGCAGCAGTGGGGGCAGGGGTAACACAGGAACAGCAGCCAGGGGCAGAAGCCAGGAGATGGACAGTGTCAGCTTCCACTGGAAGCTGTAATGAGGGGGTGAGACACCATGCTGCAGGGGCGTGGCCGAGGGCCTGGCCGGGCGGTATGCCCCCCGACAGGCGTATCGTGCTCCGCATCAGCTTCGAGCTGTACACAGATGTCAAGATTGTGGCCCGTACCGCCTGAACAGGGCAATACTGAACAGCTCTGTGAGCTGTGCAGTGATGTGATGCAGGCACCTCACGGAGTCATGCTCTGTCCGTGGAGACCAAGGTGACAGCCTGCATGTGCCTGCTCGCCACGGGCACCTTCCAGAGGCCGACAGGGGACACCACAGGCATTACACAGTCGGCCATGTCACGCATCCTCACCAAATTCCTCAGCGCACTGCTGCCTCATGCTGCAGAGTACATCCATTTCCCCAGCACCGCGGCAGAGCGTACAACAAACATGCAGGAGTTCCACAGGGTAGCACATATGCCTGGCGTGCTAGAGGCCATAGACTGCAGCCATGTGGCCATTCACATGCCACCTGGCCCCGACGGCCATGCTTATCGGAACCGAAAGGGCTTTTCCAGTGTCAACTGCCAGGTGGTGTGTGATGCCACTGGGCGATCATCAATGTCTGTGCCACACCCCTGGCGGAGCACATGATGCCTTCATATGGCACCAGTCTGCACTGTGCCATCGATTCAAGAGTGGAACATCCCACGGGTCATCTAGTGGGTGAGTACACATGTATGGAATGCAAACTCTGTGCAAGGGTGGGAATGACACAGGTGCCATGGTAGTGGCACACAAGGATATGGGCAATATGGACCTGACATGACACTGATCTCCACTATCTCCACACAGGTGACTGCGGATACCCACTCCGTCCCTGGCTGCTCACACCATACCAGCGCCCCGACCACCCCAGCGCAGCTCGGTTTCAATAAGGCACATGCCGCAACACGTAACATCATAGAGCTGGTGTTTGGGATGCTCAAGGCACGCCCGATGCCTGGACACTCTCCCGGAGCTCCTACAGTACAGCCCCCAAAAGGCCTGTGGGATATTCCTGGCCTGTTGCATCCTGCACAACATGGCCAAAGACCATGGGATAGCCGTACAGGTCCAAGAGAGGGACAGCGATGGGGGACACCAGTGGCGCCTGTGATGTGGGTGGATGAGCAGCCCCCCTAGACGGAGGGACCCCTGACTGACCCGCAGGCCCAGCTGCACCGGGACACCATTGCAGAAGAGCACTCACGCCCAACACAGGTAAGTCAAGGGGACATGTGCAGGCAACACTGTCCATGCGCAAAACCACAGGCACACACAGGGGAACACACACCACGCGGCATGAAGGTTGGGGAGTTGAAGGGTCCAGGCATACCAACACACCATCAGAGAGGGGTGAGCACCTATATGGACACGCCACACACACCAGGCAGCATACAGGGGCAGCAGCACAGCACTGCGGAAATGACATTGCAACACACAGCACCACCAACCACCCCCACCATTTGACTGTCCACGACGTGTGTCAGACCTGGGCAACCTTGCACCTTGGTGTACAGTGCAATGCAGGCATCATCATGCACACGCACCTGTGGACAGCAGTTGGGAGAGTGTGCAGGTGGTCCGTGTCAGCTTGGTGAGCAGAGCACCCAGCAGTGCACTGCCCACCATGACACACATTGCACACAGGGCAGCACCAGACAGGGCCTGCATTGGGAGACAGCTCAGTCAGGTAGCACTGTCCCAATGCCACCACAGATGCGTGGGCGGCCCCGCCATGGCCTAGCAGCACTGGCAGGCTGAGCAGGGGCCACATCGGGTGGCGCTGGTGCACCACCAGGGGTCCCAGTGCACGACCGCGACCTTGCCCGCACAGGGGGTCTGCATCCTGCCAAACAAACTTGCACCAGGGGTGCTCGGGATGCCCACAGCAGAACCCGGCGTCGACAGGCCTGGTGTCCACGACGCTGGACGGGGGGAGGCACTGTGTGGGTGTGTGGCACAGGGGCACCTGACAGTGTGGCCAATGCGTTCACCACAGAGACCACTGCCTGGGTCAGCCTGTCAATGGCAGCGGTCACATCCGTCCGCATAAGGACCAGCTCGGCTCGGTCCCGAGCACACTCCCTGCTATGCCGCTCCACGGACACAGACAGTGCCTCCACGGACCTTGCAACCCGCCCCTGCAGCTGTACCGACTCCTGCAGCAGGTGGGTGTGCGCGTCCAATGGGTACTGTGCCCCAATGGCATCGTCACCCCCAGGGTGTGATTGGTCCCTGGTGCACAGCACCCTTGAGGGTGGTCGCTGTCCGCCAGGACCAGGTATGGGCGGATCAAGGGTGGTGGACATGTGCCACTGCTGACACTGTCCCCCAGACCTGGTGTGCAACTGCTGCCGCCGCCCCTCCAACTGCTGGAGCCCCCAGGTCCACCTGTTCCACCTCCGTGCTGTCAACAGTGCCAGACACCTGCACAGCCACCGATGCTGCCCACCAGTGCTGACAGGCACAGCCTGGGACTGTGCCAGCATGCTGGTACACAGGTGTGAACCAGGAAGGCCCAGGGCACGTGCTGGCCTGCCATGTGTCCGTCGTGGGACACACACCTATCACTGGCCATTGCAGGCCTGCTATCATCAATGGTGCAGGTGCATGCCACTGCCATAGGCACAGCATGCTGGCATACCTGCATGCCAGACTGCTGCAGACACAGCGTGTAACCCCTGCACCCGTGACACTGACGCCGGAGTTGTTGGCCCAGCCTGCATGCTGCTGCAGTGCCTGCAGGCTGGTGGCGGAGGTGGATGGTCCCTCCTCCGTCCAGCAGGTCTGCCTCACTGTCTGGACCCACCACCACCACCGTCTCCTGCAGACAAACAGGATCTGTAACAGAAAGAGAGTACATGTGAGTGCATGTGAACAACAGCCCCCCCCAACAACATCACCATGTCATACCGTGTAGTGATGGGCTTCCACCTGTCTGGAATCCTCCGCCTGGAATGCCCGCAATGGCACTCGGCTGCATGGCTGTGACCAGTGTCTCCTCTGTAGGGGTCAGCTGCAACACCACTGGTGGGCCCCCACCAGTACCAGCACGTGCCACCCTGAAGGCTGCCACCTTCTCCTTCAGCCTCCTGTGGTCAGTCCCCATCTTCTTCCGGCATTCCTGCACGGAGCGCTGGTGGCTTCCGTGCAGGTTGACGGCCCGAGCTACCCCCTCCCATGCAGCTGCATGCTCCTGAGGGGTGCCCCTCCGTCCACTCAGTACTGGCTCATCCTCCAGGTAGGCCTGGAAGAGGACCTCGGTCTCTGCGTGGTGAAGTTCGCTCCTCCTCGCCCGCCCGTCCACACCTCAGCCTGGCTCTGGTCAGTCATGGTGATCTGTATGGGTGAAGTGGACACCCTGTCACTGTGCAGTCCACAGCATTTCCTCCATGAGCATAGTTGCCGGCCCGGGGCAGAAGCCCTCGCTTCCTCTCCGCATGGCAGATACTGATAGAAAGGGTGCCCTTGTCCCTTTCTATGGCCCTTTCATGCTCAGCCCCTCAACCTTATCATCCTCCAGCACCCCTGCCCACGAGCAATGTCCTGAGCATCACACAGCATGTAACTCACCTCTCACCTGCATCAACCAAATCTGGCCGCACAACCCACTGTCGCATTTTTATAGCGCAAACACATGCAAATGAGGTGTGGCGCAACTTTAATGACATGCTAATCGCGCCACTCGCGCTTTGAATAGTTGATCGAATGATTTGCATATGTCGGCTGAATATCGCGTATGGCGCTTAGCGCTTATCTGGAAAGGTCCAGCTGAGCCGATGGCGCATGTTTGTGGCTGCGTATACACTGCATTGGCGCATGCCCAGACAGGTTACGCATGCATCGATCGTGCTGCAGACCTGCTGAGCCGACAGGCGTATTCAGGCCATGGCCACCATTGTGCCAGTGGCGCTACAGCACTGGGCACAATATGGCGCTTGTGGCACTTCTGTGCGATAGTCCACTGTGGCACTGGTGCTCTGCTTGGCAGTCGCCAGGATGCCTATATCGTCCCATGGCGCCAGCGTAGCCTTGCGCCATTGCCGTGACTCCTTGTATGCCCTCTGACCCCGGCGCTGTTGGCATGCCATGTGTACGTCCCTATTGCGCTGTCTGGTGACAGCGCCATGTAAAGTGACGGCGCTGTTCGAACAGCGCGATTGGAGCCTGTGCTGGTCTATTGCGCAACAACTCCACGTGGGGTTACGGCGCAGCGGGGCGCCATATTGCCTGCTGTAAAGTTGGTGCCATGGCTAGGAGGAGGGCGGTGTCCTGGAGCCAGCTTGAAGTGGCCAACCTGGTGGCCCTGGTGGAGCCCCACTGTGAGGCACTGTATGGTGAGGCCCCCCTCACCATGCCTAGGACCCATGTGTGGCAGCAAGTGGCCACTGACCTGGTGGAGGTCACTGGCCGGGGCCGGTCTGCTAAGCAGTGCCGGCACCGGTACAGTGACCTCCGCGGAAGGAAGCGGAACTCTTGACGCGGCTGCGTTCACGTGCCAGGCGGGCGTGGTGCCTAGGCCAGGTGAGTGTACCATCTATGCACCTATATTCTCTGTAGGGGTGTGTGTGTGCTTGGGTGGCTGTGCATAGGTGTGTCAGTGTGTGCAGCTGTGCGATGGATGGTTATGGCTGTGTGGGCAGGCACTCTCACTGGGGCAGGGGGGCACTCTGCTTTTGAGTCACACTGATGTTTGTCTCAACATATGTCTCCCACAGGCCGGATTGTGAGGACACAGGACCAGGGTGATGTGGGCCATGCCAGGGCCCCGGTGCCAGGGGTGTTGTGCCACAGCAGCAGCAGCAGCAGCAGCAGCGTCAGACCCAGCTGCTGGAGGAGTGTGAGTATCATTACTTCATGGATGCTATTGCATGCTGGGGGGGCAAGACCACCAGCCATGCGGGACACAACCAAAGGGGAGGTCATAGTTCCACTATACAAAACACTAGTGAGTCCCCACACTGGAGTACAGTGTACAGTTCGGAGACCATACCTGCGTATGGACATGGACTGGGTGGAGAGGGTTCAGAGGAGGGTGACATGGATGGTGCATGGATTGCATCACAAGTCCTATGCAGACATGTTGACGGACTGAACATGTACTCCTGGAGGGGAGGGTGTGGGGATATGATGGGGACATACAAGTATCCTACAGGGGAACAGAGTGCAGGAAAACAATATTTGTAGCGTAAAGGATGTTCCAGGACTAGAGGGCATGGGATGCAGTTGGAGGGGGTCGTTAAGAGGAAACATGAGAGTATTTCTTCACAGGATGGGTGGTGGACAAGTGGAACACCCTGCCAGAGGAAGTGGTGGGGCTGACTTGGTCACGGATTTATGAATGCATGGGTTAGCCATAAAGGAATTCTGGAGGTCAGGGTGAGGGGAATGGACTTATAGGACAACAGAGTGAACGTACAAGGTCAAATGGACAGACTGGTGTCTCATAGGCCCTATCTGCCAACACTGTCTATGTATCCATGTATGTAGGCATGACACAGGTGACCTGCATCACAGTGCAGCATCACGGCACGCCTGTGTATGCATCACAGGTGGTCCAGGCATGCACTGGGCACATAGCTGTGTAACTGGCATCGCACCACGTTGCCACATCACTGCCAGCCTAGTTTGTACTGTGATTGACATGGGCAGGTGTGTGGGGCGGGGTGCGAGATAGCTGGTGCCGCTGTTTGTGATGGCCATGTGCATGTTCACTGTGGGTGTATGCCATCACAGGTGCGGGACATTGGGTTATATGGCTTGCAGGTTGGGTGGCGTTCAGGGTTGTGGTCAGTCTCAGCCATTGACTGTGTTCCCATTTTCCTGGGCCTCGAGGTACTCAGGAGGATTGAGAGGGTATTCGCAACTCACCCAGGTGTCACAGGAAAACCAGGCGATACTGCAGGCCACACAGCGCCATGGTTCCAGGAGGCGGAGGCACAGGACGGGACACCAGCAGGGAAGACCGCAGCCAGCTGAGCCATAGGCCACATTCCCTTCCCACTTCTCCCATCCCTATCACCCTGCCTTCCTCTCCAGGTTTTTATTCCCTCCCTTGAACACCCCTGCCTTTACCCGCCCCCCACTTGTACATAGTTTCACCTGTTTATGTTTATATGTTGATATTTTAAATATACATTTCTATTTTGATACGACTGCTGTGTTGGTCTCTGATTTGCAACTGGCTATGGTGCTCCGTTGCAGGGGTGTAACATGCCATCCTGGGCTGGTATGGTCCTGGGTATGTATTGTGTGTGTGTCCATGGGGAGGTATCACCAGCATGGCATTGACTTTCTGTTGGTCTTGCCGTCTGCTGCCACCCACTGCTGGGTGCACAGGGTGGGTCTGGCTGGTATGCTTCTCTGCAGCATGGGGTTGACGTGTGGCAGGGGGATGCATGGTGTTTCCTGCAGTGCCAGTCACTGCACATGAGCGTCTTGGGGTCACGGTGCACGTGTGCTGTGCGTGACGGGGGGCTGATGTGCACTGTGGTTGTCAACCCCGTGTGTGGCACCTCTGCCTGCCAGTGGTTGTGCTGGGGTGTCATGGTCTGCTATGCATTGTTGGCTTGTCCTCATGGGCATCGTGATCATCCGTCCCACCCCAGTGATGCTGTGCTTGGGGTGTGCCGGGTGGTGTGGGTTCTGCAGCGTGTTCCTGTGCCCATGTGTGGCATGGCTGGTGGTGGGCCCCAGCCTGCCTCCCTGGATGTGCAGTTCCATTGCTCTGGGGGCTGTGCTTGCACTATGGCAGCTCTAGAATGCTCAGCTAGGCTCCATGGTTGCACCATAAGCGCAGCATTTTGGCTCAGCTTCTCCTTCCTGGTTGCGCGATGGCGCAGTATGTGCGATATTGAGACGTTGGTTGCTTGCGCAATTTGCTCTGCTCCATGTTTGAATATCGCACCTGTTGCGCATTTGCGCAACTGGTTTGTGCTTGCTCCTGCTGTTGCGCTACTTTTGAGCGCAGTTTGAATATCTGGGCCAATGTGTTTTAGCTTCTTACTTGTTCTCTTCCCAGAACAAAGGTAAGATGCTGTGCATTATACGACTCTCATCTATTGAATTTGAACTGCAGGGGGCACGGCAAGCATAGGTGCTGGAAACCAGTGGGCAAGGGAGGGGCAGCAGCCCCCCTTACTTTTGCCCACAAGTATTCATGGTGCCCCTTTAATACATACAAGGTCAGAAGTGAAGCAATTATGGTCTCCTTCATAATTTTTTGTCTGCAGCCCAGTTTACAATTGAAATGGAAGTCCCAGCAGGCTGGCACGTAAAAATACTTAAGACTACCCCCAATTAAACAAATAAAACCCACCTTATCAGCCTCTCGCCCATCCTGTAAAAATAATTTTGAGGCTAAGGCTTGTAGTTTGCCTTCAGACCTCCTTCTTCTGTTTGTTGTAATATCGTATTACCATGAATGTCTGCATTCTGCTTTGCCACCAAGTTGGTTCTTTTTTAATAGTATACAAGTTTGATGGGCCATTATCTTCAAAAGTAAGTCAGCTAACTCAGAAAAATTGTGTTTTTTTAACTATTTTTGAAGGGAAGTGGAGGGGATGGAAATGGGAAGTACCTGTCTACTGACCTGGGTGCCACATATACTAAGCACATTTATCCGAGAAAATTGCATAATTTTCTTAATTCCTGACTCAGTTCTGATGTCTAAAGAAATACTTAATCTACTGAATTTACATAATCTTTATGTGTTTTTAAGGCTGCCATTCCCAGCTTTAAAGCAGTATAAAGATTAAATTTGTCAGACTATAATGCCTCAGAAATTTCCCCTCAAAGTGATTACAGGAGTTGAGAAAAAGATGCAATTTATGCAGGATATTCTTACAGTAGTTCAATGGCCTATGCAGCCAGTATAGTGTTACACTTGTGCAACTTTGTTACTTTAGTTTTGGCCATTTGCACTCTCTCTTCCAGAGGAATTACCACCCTGTAGGGGTACCAATGGCAAGGAACCCTCAAAGAGGGTTCCACCCCAGAGGTGCCACAGGACAATTCCCTTGGCTAAAGGTAACTTAGGAAGGATCCCGAGGAGAGGCGTCGCCGATGAAGGAGATGGGGAAGATGGTGGAGCAAAGGAAAAGTGCTTCATAAGGAGGCTAAGAGGAACTGCTTATATAGGTCAGGAAATAAGAGTGGCTGAGTGCTTGTCCATTGAACTACAGGCCTAGCCTTCCAATTCAATGGCCTACACAGCCAGTATAGTGTTACGCTTGTTCAACTGTGTTACTTTAGTTTTGACCATTTGCACTCTCTATTTCAGAGGAATTACCATCCTGTAGGGGTACCAAAGGCAAAGAACCCTCGAAGAGGGTTCTACACCTAGAGGTGTCACGGGACGATTCCCTTGGCTAAAGGTACCTAGGAAGGATACCCAAAAAGAAATGTAGTATGAAGCATGTTAGCAGTCAGTAGCTGAGAGGCATAGTAGTAGATAAGGCATCAGGCAGCTTGATAATGTAATGAGGTGCGCAGGTTAGCAATAGCATGAGTTTGATGGGTTGCACTGGAGAATGAGGGGGCCTCCTAAGGAGAGAGGGAACAGCAAGTAGGGACACCATCCACCTCCATTCAACAGCGGAACCTACCTAAAGGAACTAGGAAATACTAATTATGGCTAACTAACGTTCATGACCTGAGGCACGGAGGACAGAAAAAAAACCTTTGAGGAGGAAATCTCTGGGGATCCAAGGCCTAGGTTGCCTTCCTCCAGGCTTGGGATATTTGTTTAGTGATGGCTCTGCTGCTGTGATTTGGAAACCCAGTTATAGGGGGAATATTCCAATTTAGAGGAAAGCTCTGACCTGATCCCTCCAATGGGAACTCCGTGGAAGGTTGCAAGTGTTACTGTACAACTAGGCAACCAAGGTGGGAGGAGAGCAATGACTGCTGAGGCGCTCACCTGACCTACTTGTCCTAAATACAAACCAGGTGAACCAGAGGCAGTCATGGGGAAAATAGCTTTGAAGGGTGCCTCCGAACCAGCTCGGGCAGCTAAAAGGGCCCTGTTAGAGACCCATTCCTTCGCTGCTGAGTCACATGAACACATGGACATACGAATGTGCCAACAGAAATAGACCACCTGGTCTATCTAAGTCTGCTCGAGTGTGCAGCCAACACCCCTAGTTTGCAGCTGCCCCACCTCCTTCCCCTTTGTCATCCCACTACCACCCCCCACCTCCCCCACTCTCACTCTCACTCTCCCTCTCCCCTGTTCTCTGTCCCATGCCCTTTGAAGCTGTTCACAGATTTACATGATACCGCCCATTCTGGTAGGGCATTCCATTTTACTACCTCCTCTCTGTGAAATAGTGTTTCCTCATTTCCTTCCTAAATCTTACCCTCTATTCTTAGCCTGTGTCCCTTGGTGACCCCCGCTTAACTTAAAGACCCCGCTCCCCATCCTTATTGATTCCCCTCAGATACTTGAATGTCTCTATCATGTCCCCCCTGTCCCTTCTATCCTCCAGGGTGTACATATTCAGGTCTCCCAGCCTGCTGTCATAGTCTCTCCCCTCCATTCTACATATCATCTTTGTTGCCCTCCTCTGCACCCCCTCCAGTAGCCTGATATCACGCTTTAGGTATGGCCTCCAAAACTGCACACAATACTCTAAGTGCGGCCTTACTAGCAACCTGTAGAGGGGCAAGATCACCTCTCTTCGCCTGGACGAAAACCCCCTCGCTATGCACCCCAGCATTTTGTTCGCTTTTGCATCCACTCTCCTGCACTGGGCAGTATTGTTCATGGTCCCTGTTATCATTGGCCCTAGGTCCTTCTCCTCCTCAGTGATCCCCAGCTTAACACCCCCCAGCCAGTATTCTCTCCTTGGGTTCTTCACCCCAAAGTGCATAGCTTTACACTTCTTTGCATTGAACCCCAGCTGCCACCTCTCTGACCATTCCTTTAGCTTGCGTAGGTCCCCCTGCAGCTGCTTCCATCCCTCCTCTTCATCCACCACTGCTCCGATTTTGGTGTCGTCAGTGAACAGACTTACCTTACTCACCACCCCGTGTGTAATGTCAGATATGAATAGCCCAAACAATATTGGCCCCAACACAGAGCCATGTGGCACCGCATTCATCACCAGTCTTGGAGTTGAGAGCTCCCCTCTCTGCACCACCCGTTGCAGCCTGCCACTCAGCCAGCTTGTAATCCAGTTCATCATTTTTGCCCCTACCCCTACACCAGTTAGCTTCCCCCCAAGCTGCCCATGAGGCACTGAATCGAAGGCCTTGCTGAAGTCCAAGCAAAGAACATCCACCACATGACCCTTATCCAGTTCACCTGTCACCCAGTCATAATATTGTCTGAGGTTGGTTTGACAAGACTTCCTTGAAACAAACCCATGCTGCCTCACATCCCGGAGGCCATTGTCCTCCAGGTACAACACCAATCTTTCCTTTAGTATCATTTTCATGACTTTACACACTATGGAGGTGTAACCCCTAGGTGGCACTATCCCAAGGGCTACTACCCCTGCCTGCTTGGCTAGTAGCAGGTTAAGGGGCCTGAGTTCTGAAACGGGTACCTCCACCCAGAGGTCAGGGTTGGTAGTGGTCAAGCTAACCTGGGTACAGCCCTCCAGGACACTGTAACCCCCCCCTTTCCCCTCTAGTGGCCTGAACGCTGTACAATAATCACTTTCACAATACCCCTGGTACACCACACAAGTACCCACACTGTCTGCACTTACCACTAGGGCTGGTTACTCTGGCTCGACACTGGAGACCCCCTGTAAAACAAGGTTAAGCACAGCAAATAGCAACAGTAGAGTACTTTGAGCACATACTGGAACCACAGTCAGATTACATGCAGAAAAAGTTAGATCTGAGTTATTCAGGGGACTTGAACAAGGGAGGGGCAAAATCAGGTTCATTAGCTTAAAGGTTATATCAATCAAGCAGTTATGCATGCACTTTGAGTCCCCCCACACAGTCCACCTCTGGGTACCCAGGTAGAGAAGAGATGGGCTAGCCTGGACAGTTGCCCAGGGTTGCAGCTGGTTGGGGCCCTGTGATGGAAAACACAACATGCATAGTACACAATATTTGTCATCCGGAGCCAGAGGGCTCAGTTCATAAAGGAAACGAAACAACAAGACAATCAGATGACACGCTCAGATTAAACTATTACTATAGGGAGCTACCCTGGTATTTACTCATGATACCCAAGACTGGACACAGGCTGGACAAAAATCGAGACTGCAGGTGGTTGATCTGGAAGGCCAGGAGAAGCAGGGCCCACACAAGTCACAGAGGTGTTGTTCCTGTACAAGTGTAGAGCAGGGGGCTGATCCCCAGGCAGGTCTCTCGTTGATGGCTTCTCTGTGCAGTGGGTAGTCTGGCTGGGCCAATCTGGCAAAGCCCAGACCGCATGAAGACAAGTTCAGAAGCAGTTCGTTTTGGGCTGGATACAGCTTCCAGCAAGCAGAACACAGTTCACACAGTGGGGAACTAACTCACAACCCACTAGCAGCTCATAGCACATTATTTACATGTACAGAAATTCTGCTGTACCAGGCAACACACTCCCTGGACAGAATCGCAAAGTCTCTGCACACACTGGGAGCTTAGGGGTAGCTGGAACTCCTGACAGGCAGATCGCATTCAGCAAAAATATTCGGTCTTCTTCAGGTTGAGCCTGGCCCACTTCAGTAGCTTACTTTAGTCACACAAACTTGGATTTAGTCCGAAATAATTATCTTCTCTCCCTCTCAGGAACAGCACACTGGCATGCAGGCCAAAAACTTAGCCTTTTCAGAGTTCTCCCATACAAATCCACTCAGGATGGCTGCTCAGAAACATTTCAGCTCCTTCTTGCTCAGCTTCTAGCTTAATTCTAACTGAAAACTGCAAGCAGCCCGGGACTTCCCCAAGATCCAAAAGATTTGGTTGGCTGATTTGGCTGTCAGTCAAAGCAAGAGCTCCCCCTTCAGTTGCAAAAAAGGCACAAAAATAAGCTCCAAACTAAACTTCCTACAGATTTTGAATTCAGACAGCTCCTGTAGTCCGGCTACATTTTAGGTCCCACCAGTACTGTTTGGTCCAATTTGCAGTCCAGGACCAAGATAGTGGAGACAAACAAAACAGTCCTTGCTACAAAGAAAGCAGGTTAGACAAACTACATTATCATTATCACTCTAAATGATTTTTCAGTAAATAGTTACATCTTTCAACAGAGCTCCCTCTCAGATTACTTATGCTGCAATCAGGCACCTCTCAAAGAGACAGTACACAGAGGCTATACAAACTCTAGTAATCACATTTAAACTGCTAAAACGTAGGACACCAGCCTGGCAGTGAGCATTTAGGCAAGCTCAAGGAAGACTTTTTGGGAACCCCCATTTGTAGGGGGGTTACAGAGGTGAGACTTACCGGATGATAATTACCTGGTTCATCCCTTGGCCCGCTCTTATGTAAGGCACTACACGTGCCATCCTCCAGTCCAGTGGCACACATCCCGACTCCAGTGAGGTGCTGTACAGATCCACCAGCAGCCCCACTAACACCTCCGCCATCTCCCTCAGTACCCTGGGGTGGATACCATCTGGCCCTGGTGCCTTGTCTACCTTCAGTGCCCTCAGTCCCTCTAGGACTCTACTTGCCTCAATTCTTCCATCTGTCACCTCCTCTCCCCGTGTCTCCACCCTCCCGGCCCATGCTGGTAGCGGTGCCCCCTTTTCTTCCATGAACACTGAGCAAAAGTATTCATTCAGTGCTGCTGCCTGCCATATTTCTCCCTGTCCACTTCCTTCCCTGTCCTCCTCAATCTCTGGTGCGCCACTCGTTTTGCCCTCACCACCTCCACAATCTCGCTGTTCAACCAGCATGGTTGTCTTGCTCTGCTCCTCTTGCTCTGTGCCTTGGTACAGGCTTCTGTTGCCTCTGTAACCCCCCATTTAATAATATCCCCTTTCTACAACTTGAGGTGCTGTCAGTACGATTGATCACTGAAGGTCCACCCAGAGCAAGGACATTCCCAGCTATGGACCATTTGAGAAGGACCCCACCCCAAGCTTTGCATGCTCAAGTTGCGGACTCTGGGTGCAGAGCAAGACTGTCAGTTGCAGAGAGGCCCTGTGCCAGGAATGGTATGGCTGGCATGCCCCAGAATTTGAAGAGAAGCTCAATGACCAGTAGTAGCTGGGACCTCACAGAGGTCAGATGACAGTAGTGAGCATTGAGGAATAATTGCGTAAGCAATTAGTAGACCTGCACATAGGTCAGTAAGCAGAGTAGTGATAGTCGGACCTGCACGTAGGTCTGTAAAACAGAGTAGCAATGGTTGGTCCTGCATGAACGTTGGAGGAGCAGTAATTATGAATGGTGGGGCAAGCCAGCCAGGCATTCAAGGAAGCTAATGAAAGTGACAAATACTCTTAGGATTTTAGGCAGGACTAGAACATAAAGTAAGTATGCCACATGGGGCCATGACTCCCCCAACACCTCCAAGTCTCCCGCCATAGAAAAAAAACAAGAACATGATGGAAGGGGCAGAGACCCACATTCAGATATAAATCTAGTTTACAGCATCAGCAGTAGCTTAGCTGACCTCAAGAGTATAATAGTGTACAAACACAGAAAGCAGTATCTGTATGGAGTAAGTGAGTTGTAGGATTCGATGAACGCAGAGTGAAGAAAGTCATTGCTGAAAGCAGCTAACAGCAGGCAGTGCAGTGGAACTGCAGCAATGACGTATGTGGTAGGAGTTGAGGAAGCAGGATTGAGCTGTATAGCTAGGGTTCAGTGTGAGCCTGAAACAGGTGAAAATAATGAAGGTGCAGAACATGGAGAACAGCTATGTGATTTGAGTTGAAACACACAGATAATGATTGCAGCTGCATTGAGAGTACATGAGAGCAAGTTGCGTGAGCTCTGGAGTAGCAATATACAAATGGTTTAGAAACAGAAACCCTCCCACAAAGAGGCAAAATGAAAGACAGACAAACACAGAGGAACAGGGAACAAACAATACAAACAAGCGCACAGCTGGAGGCAAAATACAAACCAAATGCAGGAGAACAGATAAGTGCAGCAGAAACAAGCAGAAGCCAAAATAGCAAGGCATTGGGAGGGGGGGTACGCCCCAGCCAGCAGCAAAAGACAGACCGACAGAGCCTCCGGCTACAAAGAAATAGCACTTCTAAAGGAGGCTGAGAGGAACTGCTTATATAGGTCAGGAAGTAGAAGTGGCTGGCTGCTTGTCCATTGAACTACAGGCCCAGCCTTCCAATAATAGGAGTCGCATAAGTGATCCTGGGGCCGCAGTCAGGTCAGAAAGAGACAAACTTCAAACTAAATTTATTTGATGGACTTGTGTGCTGTTCTTTCATTTAAAGAAAGGCCCAAACTGGGCTACACTGCCAGCTGCTTCTGCAGGCAATTCAAACAATTCCAAAAAGTTACTCTAAGGGCCCAAGCCATTAAATCCTGTACGCACCCTATATGTAGTACCCTCATATGGGTGTGTAGGGTTTGCACATATCATGGAGGCCCCCTGTGCCTATTCGGGGGCCACTGCAGCTGTCATGAATCAGTTGTCTGCTCCCTCTGCACCCAATCCACTACAGGAATGCATAGGAGAGCAGTTAAGGCCTGCAGAGGTGGAACAGGCAGGGAACACTTGGGCAGACTGGGTGGGCTAAGCGGTCCTTTTCTGCTGATAAATTATGTGTTTCTATATCTGCAAACTAGACAGACAGTGAGGGGCAGGAAGCAGAACAAACTTGCAATACACAGATCCTGAAAGGTGCCAAGTATCCATTCTGCAGCTCCAGAGGTGCAGAGCCTCTGCCACCCAGAAGTCTACCCACGCAGCTATGTACCCCAGACAATCAGTGTGGAATTGTTGGCCAGCGATTAGTTCCCTTCCCTCATGATTCCCTACTGGGTTCTGGGAGACATTAGGTGACAAAGAGGACCATGGCAGCACAGTGCTGATTCTTGAGATGATAAATATAACTCATAAGGCTAGATTCATACATGGTAAATAAAGAGACCACTACCATTTCTGCAGTACCCCCAAGATTCAAGAAGCAACAGGAGCCTGCTAATGGGCAAGGCTGTTGTTTTCATGAATCACATGATGCAGTTTTGCAAATGGCATATTAATATTCATGAAGTCATTAGCTTGTTATCTGGATTACAGAAGATAACATCACAAGCACTACTACATAGGAGCCTGCAGTAGGGCAAGCACCTTGGCATTTATAATGGGCAAAGAGCATGCGCTATCTGCCATTAAAAGCACTGTCATCCTGTATGCTGTAGTCAGCCGAATTCCTGGACATCCAGGGCTGTAATATCTTGTGTGGTCTCTTGACCTCTTGACTTGTGAACCAGAAGAACACAAGTTCAAACCCTGCTAGAACTAAATACTCACTGTGTGACCTTCAGCAAACCACTTAAGCTCCCAATGCTCTTGACCATCCAGTTGTGGAAATGGGTAGAAGCATGTCCACTGCAAATGAGATGTGTCTTGACTCAGCTATTCTGGGTGAATAATTTCTAAATAAAAACAAGCATTTCTTAATGATGTTTGTGTGCATGCTGTATTACTGGGTCCAGCTTGTACATATTTTAACTATACAGTTACCCATGTGTAACCCCCTTGCACATAGGGCTTCCAAGAAATGCTTACTTGGGCTTAACTTAGCCTGTTTTGTTCTGTCCTTCTCCCGCTGTCTCTCAGGCTTCTCACGATTTGGTCCCTAACTTTTCTAGTTCCCCCAGGTCCTGTTTGCCCCTCTGTTTGCCTGCCTAGCTTCCCGAATGAAAATCCAGCCCCTTGGGCTTAAAACGCTGACCGCGAGCTCCCGATGCAGAAGTGCTGCCTCCAGGGCAGTGGGAGTCGCGTTGGTGCACAAAGCGCTTTTGAAGTGGAGCCGCTTGCTTTGTGGTCACCTCGGGGACTGTGCCATGGGTCCCGGGATCCCTTCCACCAAACTGGGACCCAGTGACCACGGACAGCCTGCTGGGGGGCTGCTGTGGTGGGAATTGAAGGAGTTTGACCGGGGCTACATTTCCGTATGCCTGAGCAGGGCCCCAGTCAGCTGAATAAATAATAACCAAGTGTCTGGCTGCCTCCAGGTAGCCCAAAACGGTCACAAAAAGGAGAGAAAATAAATGTTTAAATGTAGTAACCTGTTGCTGCTTGTTGGGAATATACTGTACATGTCAGAAAGAGTTTAAAGTTAAATTAATTATTTTTCCTGGCAATTCCAGTATTTTGGGACTCTTGTGTGTCAGCCTGTCAGCTGCTGCAGGGGGGAGCTTGCATAAGTGCAGTAGCAACAGAAAAAGTAAAGGAGCCACATTCTTCATCTGTGCAGCAACTGCAAGTACAGTACATCCTTTAAGCTACAGAACTGTGGGGCATTTGGGGCAAAAAATTATTTGTTTCTGGCTGCACCAGGACATTATTCAGGACTGTATCTAATCTGTTATAAGGGGCAGTGGGTTAAGCAGCCATTGCCAGCAGTACATCCAATTGGAAGCCAGAAATAAAATGCCAGGACTTGTGGGACATTAACTGCATCTCATGGGTAAGCACTCAAGTGCTTATGGGGACTTACAGGGACATTATTTTAGGTGCCAAGTCCACAATCCAATTGTGCCTCGAGTGTTCTGATTGACAGGTCCCTCAGCCACTTGGAGACATGTCACCTCATCTCTGCTACCAATCAGGAGTCGAACAAGGAACTCTATAAAGAGACAGTGTTGCCAGTTTGTCTGCAAATTCAGAGATTCTGAGATTTGGAGAGAGAGCAGCCAAGGCAGGCTCCAGCCTGCTGGGAGCCCCCCACAGGGGTGGAGGCTCAGGCCCCAACCATGCCGCCAGGACTGGGCCACTTAATCCAAGCCCCTACAGTCATCAGAGGGCATTTATTTTCTTAAGTTAAAAGTTTACCAGTTTCAGTAGTTATACTTTCTGCAACAGCTAGTCTGGAGGTTGCCACTACTGTCCTCCAGAGGCTAGCCCTCCTTCCCATGTCGGGGAAAGATGTGGAATGAAGATCAGATGTCCAGCAGCGGTAAGAGCGCTAACCAGACCAGATGACATCATGCAGTGGTGAGAGTGCTGACCCAGTACCTCAGTATTGAGAGAGAGCTGAAGAAGTCTTCAGTATGCCTTTGATTGCGGAAGAGACCTGTGAAGGACCTGAGTGAGTACCCTCGTACCCCCCAGTGTGAGGGAGAAGATTTAAAAGTAATCTTGGGTGCCCCAAGCCCCACTAAGAAGTATGTGCTGTTAAGTCTGAAGTATTGAAGTTATCAGTCTGGGCTGCTAACCCAAAAAGAGACTGCCTAGTTCAAGTAAATGGGTGCATCTTGTCTGTGGCCCAAATGGTTAAGTCACAGGTGCAGCAAGATGACTGGCTAGTAAAGCATATAAATGCGTTGCAAGTTGTGTATCTATGGGTTAGAGTCCTGCCATCGTGGAGCTGACTGCCAATCCGTGTTTGCCACTTCATGAGACAGGAGGCCCTAGAACATATTATGTCTAAGATACCCTGAAAAGAATTTACCTGTGTCTGACCAGAATTTTATCTGAGAACGCTTGGGATAAGTGTACAATGTCTAGACGTGCTGAATAGGACTATGCTTGTGAATAATGTTCTTGGTATATAGAATGCATTGGATGTGACTGCCTGTAACTAAAGTATTGGATACTTGATGAAAGTGTCACTGTCAACTTACTCTGGATGGATGCCTTTTCATACATAAAGTACTGGATGTGACCGTGTTTAAATTTCATATAGGATGCTTGACAAAAGTATCATTCTCATTGCATTTGAATAGGACTTTCAAGTATTGTGCTAAATGTTCTGGAAGCAAGATCCACATAGCTTGTCCTGGAATGTTCAGAAGTCTGCAAGTGCTGGGCAATCCCTGCCATGTCTGCTAAAGTGCAGGGCAATCCCTGCCATGTCTGCTAAAGTGCAGGGCGAGCCCTGCCATGTCAGCTAAAGTGCAGGGCAAGCCCTGCCATGTCTGCTAAAGTGCAGGGCAATCCCTGCCATGTCTGCTAAAGTGCAGGACGAGCCCTGCCATGTCAGCTAAAGTGCAGGGCAATCACTGCCATGTCTGCCAAAGTGCAGGGCAAACCCTGCCATGTCTGCTAAAGTGCAGGGCAACCCCTGCCATGTCAGCTAAAGTGCAGGGCAAACCCTGCCATGTCTGCTAAAGTGCAGGGCAAACCCTGCCATGTCTGCTAAAGTGCAGGGCAATCCCTGCCATGTCTGCTAAAGTGCAGGGCAAACCCTACCATGTCAGCTAAAGTGCAGGGCAATCCCTGCCATGTCTGCTAAAGTACAGGGCAAACCCTGCCATGTCTGCTAAAGTGCAGGGCAATCCCTGCCATGTCTACTAAAGTACAGGGCCATCCCTGCTGTGGCTATAAATAGTCATCTTTAGCTGTGCAAAAATTTGTTTCCAAGTTGCCCCCACCCTCAAATTAATAGCCGGCCACCTCATCCAGCTGCAACTCACACCAGGCCTGCAACATCTTGGACTATGGTATAATCTGTTTAACCAGTATGGTATGAGATTGCAGGGTTTCTGCTGTATCTGGGACTGGTACCAGTGTGGGTATTAACAATAATTATGTTTAACATCTGATTTGTCAGCAGCTAGATAGCCAGGGAGCTGGATATCTTAAGTCAAATAGTAAAATGTGATTTATGTCTGCCTTTAATATGTAGCCAGCCAGCTGAAAGGTTCACCAGCAAAATCCAAATGAGCTCTATACAAATAGGATAAGATAACCTCTACTCCTCCTATTTCCCTTTCCTAGCTCCTATATTACCCCCAAAATAAATGTCTTGTTATTTGTTGTTTAAAAGTCTAGTGTGAGCATATTATTAGAGAGAGCCTTTAATTCAAAATGTTGAAATGTGGGGAACTGTGTATTGGGGCATGTCTGGGGGAGGTAAATGGTCACCGTGAGTGGTGTAGCAGCTCAGGGGGCTACACCCAGTACCATCTCACACACATAAAGCACCCTGAGAGGAGGCACTGCACAAAGGTTTTAAAAAATGTTATTAGCTAGCGAACCCAACCCCCTCAGCCTATGTCCAGGGTAGTGCTGTAGGGGTGTAACACTTGGGATAGTGCAAACCAGGGGTTACACATGACAGACCAGATGAGATATAATACATCATTAAACGCTTAAATAAATAAATATATTTGCAATGGAGTCCTGATTTTACACATGTTATAGTGTATTTATAGTGCCCCTGCCCTAGGAGCCTCCACAGCAAACTGGAGGCATCAGTGGTACTGACACGGGAATTATTTCAGTTTATATTTGTGCAGAGGGGATATGGCAGTCCTGGAAAACTGGCATATCTCACCATGCCTTGAATCTGTGTTGGCAGGATCCACTTGTGGACCAGCACAAGCATCCCACTGGATGCCTGCGGTCTAGACCCAGTCCGCATATACCAACCACCCCTTGCCCTAATGCATGGCTACACACCAGCTAGCTTCAGGGGGAAGGGGGTGTATTCCAGCAGGTGCACAGATGCATGTAGTAGTGGAGCAATGTACCTCAAATACACGCATGCTGCACGTACTCGGGGTGCCTTTGAGAACTAGGCCCTAAATAATGAAATGTCAGACCAAAGTTATAATGTTTCCAATACAATTCAAAGCAATCCTTCAAAGTGCTGACCAGGCTTGACAGTCTGCTTCACCAGATAGTCTAGCTCAATGCAAACTTACAGTGACTGATCACATTTTACATCTTATCTCAGGACCTCAGTTACTGACTCCCTGTGGCCAGCTTTGCTACATCCACGTACTGTACTAACTAGAGGAAAATAAGTACAAAAACAACAGTATATGTAACGTAATATATGATGGAACAATTACTGTACATAAAATGATAATGTCCCAAGTCAGGAAATGGACTACTCTGTCCTGGTTTTCTTAAATAAATAAACAACATTAATTAATTAATAGTGACAATACACAATACAAAAATTAGAGCCTTTTAGAGGTACACTGTTTGCCTCACAGTCCCATCCCCTGCTCAGAGTACATCAAAAAAAGATACTGGTGTGATTCTGTGAAGTCTGACGGTCCACATTTTGCCACCAGCAAAACAGCTTATGATTAAGTCTAGCCCAGAGTTCTTCATATGGTGAGGCCAGCCTCTCTGGGAGGCCCCCACCTGCTCCACGGAAGACTCAAGCAAGTCTGAAAAAGTGCTGATTGAGTTTTAGATATTTTGTGATAAGGGATGAGGCGAACTAAGAGAAGATAATAGGTGAATGTATGTATTTCTTTACATATAAGTGATCAGGAAAGGCACACTGAGCCAAGGCTCATTTCATGGGTACCAGGGGAAGGGTAGGGAGTGAATGAAATTCAAAATGTAACTGCAAAACAGTCAAGCAATACAAAACGAACAGTAGTGCAAACAAATAGGACCAATAAACAAATAGTGAGAGGTAACAATTGACCAGTTAGAGTAGGGGCAGAACAGCCCAAAGGAGCAAGAGCAGGAGGGAGCAGAAGGATCCCTAGGAAGTTGCTTAACAGTAGAGTAAGAGGGGGAGAGGCAGAGATTGGTAGGAAGGTTATTCTAGAAAGAGTTGAAACAGACAGAGAAAGCAATCTGACCCATGAAGGTATTGCAACAAGGGGTAACAATGGTTCGAGAGTCAAAATAGCGGAGCAAGTCGGCTGGCCTGAGGACGGGGTTGGGGGGTTGCAATAAGCTGAATAAAATGACAGCCAACTACACTAAGGATATTCACTTTATTCCTGATGTACTGTGCAAAGTATCAAAGTATACTATTTTCTAGGGGGAGGCCCAAGATTATTTCAATATACGGGGGAGGCTAAAGATCTTTTCCATGGCTTGGGGGAGGTTCACCATGACAAAGTCTGATAACTAATGGTCTAGCCTGCTCGTTTAGTTACAACACACACACACAGGAAAAATGAAGGCAATCAAATACGAAGAATGCAAACTACAGTACTGTGCATAAAACTTTTTTTTTAAAATAAGTTGGGAAATGTTACAAAAAGATTGATCCACAGCTGTGCATGGCTAGGCCACTACCAAAAGCAAAACACAAGTGCTGCCCACCGAAGAACAGGGAAGGTTAAATTAGCTTGCTATCACACCACCTTTAGAATTTCAGGTTTTAAACAGTGGTCATTTCTTCCTGCAAACAACCAGCACACAAATAATAAACCTGCCAGATCCCCCAAGGGCCTCCTAAAGATAGAGGAACCATTTCACATTAAAGTAAACGTTTTTTACAATCATTCTAACCTGTGTAATAAGGCACTCCCGGGTGTTGGTAACTGTGCCACAAACACACTTCCAGAGGTATGCGTTTGAGGCACAACTAATGACATCCTGTCCTGTGTTACTGTATACATATAGCAATTCCTGTTCTATAGTCATCATGCCAGATGATGTCAGTAATGGGGACAGTCAGCTGCTTATCTAATATTTATTTATTTTATTTTTGTTGACCAGGAGGGTGCAGTAAGCATACATTTGCCTATTTTCAGGCAAGACCCAGGAGCTAACAAGGAAAAAATTACATATAGTGGATAGCAACAACACTCAATGCAGGAATATACAGGGTTCAAAGAGGATAACACAACCAAAACAGGTTTGGAACAGAACTAGAGTAGGAGAGCATCAGGTACAACATGTAAAATGATACACAGTATTAAAGTAGTCTCTAATTCATAGTGCAGTTTCATTGAGGGTAGAATACAATTAGCAATGATACCAGATTCATAGAGTAAGCAGCCGTCTAAAGTATATGTAGCAGTATGTACAATTTTCTTCCCCAGTGGGGATGCAACTATTCATATCATTTTACTGTACTTTGACTATTTTTGTAGATTTTTTTCACACAATTTATTTGACCCAGATGCAGCAGTTCTTTTTTGTGGGGTTCCTGCATGCATCAAATTTTATAGCTGGAAGAGATGCAGTACAAGGGTCTGGGAGGTCACAAGATCGCAACTGTTTCACAGTTCAGTTCCCTCAAACCACACTACCTGCCATGTGTATATATCTGTCTGCCTGTCTATCTGTGGAAACTTAAATCTTATAACAAGACACCATGCACTTACTAACAAATGGCACGGATTCTAGTTGCATTAGAACTGCACAGGTGTCCTCTCGGCACAGTGTCAGGTAGGAGCTGGTGGATTTGGGATAAGCATCAGACCCACTACAGAATTTGTATGAGGGATGAATCACAGTGAAGGAACATTAGATCCACTAAAGAATTTTAAAGAAGAGCTGGGGGGAGGAACCGCAGTGTCAGGTGGGAGCTGACAGGTCTGGACTCGAGAATGAACAACGGACCTGCTGAAGAATTTTAAAGAGATCTACCAGCCTAGACCTCTGCACCCCATAGTTCGGTTCCTTACCTCTGTGATATACTGCTGAGGTATATTTGATTCAACAATCTCTAATAGTATTGCTGGCAGAATGCTCACAAACTTGCTTGAACCGCGACACAGGCACTTCCCGGTGTGCAACTCCACCCCCAATCCTACTACCCCCCCCGGCTCAGCCAACTTTATGACATGGTCCCAGGGAAAGCGCTACATTATAGTCTATGGAGGGTAACTTTAACAACAATTTTATTTATTACAGTGATCATGTGGTGATTAAACGAGGGCATCGGGCGCCACATGAAGAAGCTTATTTTGTGATAAAAAAAATTAAGCAAATTACTAAACTTTATTTAAAATGTTTAGTAGTGGTTGTACAACAATTAAATGTTTATTTCTGTTCTTAAAATGTCCCTCATATCTTCCTTTTGCCCAGCACTACCAGTATTTTCTCAGCTTGCTACTGCATATTTAAACTTGAGTGTGTAGTTTTCTGCACACTAGAATCTTTTATCATACTGTTACTATAACAGAAAATGACAGGAAAAAGTCCTGGTGGATGAGCTCAATGACGCTCCCGTCGCACCACCAAGTAACTGACCCAGGGCTCCCTGCCCAGACCAGGATACAGTAGTCCGAAGGGGTAAAGGGGGAGCTCCAGAGGCCCTGCCCTGGAGGGTAAGCCAGGGGCCACTTCAGGTAAAGGCGGCCTTGTTGTCACCGTAAACGGTGGTCGCATGTGGAAAATTCGATGGGGAGCCATCCAGGATAAAAAGTGAAGTTGGAAAAAAAACAGCAACTTTCCAAACAGTCATTCCCAGACTCTTTAGTTTGTGGGATGATGATCATTAGTTATATATTTTTCCACATTTAATCAGGAGGAAATTTATTACCAGCATATAGTGTACAGAGAATGCATTTTCTGTATGGATTTCTATCTTTACCAGAATGCTGTTGTACAACAGTGCAAAGGTCATGGAACGTGGTTGTACCCTTCTGTTGTACAACAGCATTCCATTATTTTCATTGCCCATGAGCCCACCTATTCCTTAAATACAGCTGAAATTCAATGCACAGGCATCAAAGCCAAAGCTCACCTGAATCGATGAGATGGCCATGATGGTGTTTTCAAAAGTCTGTACCAAATGCTGTTCTCTAACATTTTCTTTAAAAAAAATCTATTTCTGTCTCAGTTTTAATTGAAGCCAGAGTGGGAGAATATCCGAGAACAGGACAACATTGCACAGAGTGTAGAGATCGTCAAGTGTAAATGTTATGAATTTCAGCAATACAGACATCTTTTTACTGACAGTTTTGTCTGGAAATCTTTATTTCACTATAATTTTGGTTCTATACACTATAAAAAATAGTGGTTGGGCAAATCCATGCCCAACTGGCCTGTGCTGCCACCTGAAGATTCAGGTTCCAACTGATCACTCAAGCTTTGCTTTCAAGCTCAGTTGGAATCTGAACCTCTCGGTGGCAGCACAGGCTGCTTGTGCATGGTTGCCCAACTGGCATTCTCTATATTCTCTTTGCCATGTTAGTTGGATACCTTTTCAATTTCAATAACTGTGACAATCTTGTAGAGCCTGGAGATTTGAACCCATGGAAACATAGAAAGTGTCGGCAGAAAAAGACTGGTGGGCCCATCTAGTCTGTCCTATTTTCCTTGCCTGTTACTACACCCTGGACTCTATTTGATCACAGGTGTCCCTCCCATACCTGTACTTATTATGCCCATGTGCCTATTCCATGCATGGTTGCAACTCTCCACTGTCTTTGCCCTCTTCACCACTTCTAGCAGGCTGCTGCAAATCTCCACCACCCTTTATTTGAGGAAGTATTTCCTCACATCCTTCTTAAACTTCACCCATCAAGCTTCATAGCATGGCCCCTTGTTCTGGTGCTCCTCCTCCTCCTCTGAAACAGACTCTACTCCTGCACCTTGTTCACCCCCAAGAGGTACTTATATGTCTCAATCACGTCCCCTCACTCTCCTCTCCTCTCTTCCACAGAGTACATGTTTGGGCTCCTATAGCCTCTCCTCAAAGGTTTCTCATGCAAGCCACACCATTTTGGTAGCCCTCCTCTGGACTGCTTCCACCTTGTCAATGTTCTTGCAGAGATGTGGCCTTCAGAACTGGACAAAGTACTCCAGGTGGGGTCTCACTAGTGAGTGATACAGTGGTAACAACACCTCCCTTCTCCTGCTAGAAATTCCCCCTGTCTGTGCGTCCCAGCATTTGGCTAACCTTGCCTACTGCCTTGTTGTGCTGCCCTGCCACCTTGAGATCATCGGATATAATTACTCCAAGGTCCCGCTCTTGCTTGATGATTGTGAGTACTCCCCCTCCCCCCATCTTATACATAACCCCAGGTTTCCCACCCCAGCTGCATGACTTTGCATATTTTTGGCAATGAAACTGAGCTGCTGCACCCTAGACCACTCCTCTAGTTTCCGCAGATCACTTTACATACTCTCCACTCCCTCCTGGGTGACTACCCTGTTGCAGATTTTTGTGTCATCTGCAAACAGACACACCTTCCCCTCTAGTTCCTCAGCAATGTCACTAATGAAGACATTGATGATGACAGGACCTAGTACCAATCCCTGTAGTACTCCACTGGTCTCTCTCTCTTGTCCCTGAGTGACTGCCATTTACCACTATCCTCTGCCTCTTAGCTTTCAACCAATTTGATACCGAGCTTACCACCATCTCCCCATCCCGTTTGCTTAGTTAGTTTGATTATTTAGTTATTTATTTATTTCAAAGATTCTACCAAGAAAGACATACTGAGCTGATAACAGCAAATTTCCAAGTGCATTATTGGGGAAGGGGAAGAGAGGAGAACAGATAGAAAATATAATGGAAATAAGTATATCAAAAACAAGACAATAATGATTAAGAATGAAAATTGCCAGACAATGAATTACATACAGTAAACAAGCAAATACATATTAATCAACATATCAAATCAAGGAGCAGAGTGAATTAATGATGCAAGGGAAATGAGAAGTGCTGAAAAACGTGATAAGAGTTTTAGGACAAGCATTTCTCAATGCAGAAAGTTCGCTGTTGGTATTGCTGTTGTACATGCCTCCCATATTTTTCTGTGTATATTCCTCTGCCTTGCATTTTAAGTCATCACTCTCAACACAAATTTCTTATGTTCTTCCAGCACTGGTTTACTTCGTTAGACACCTGTCAGTCTGTACAGAGTGGGCATTATGGTTGGAAACCCTAACGCCCTGGGCGTTTGGTGCTATTTGTGCTCCAAATTTTCAACAAGGGCTTTTGGGGACCCCACCTCATGAACAGTGGCAGTATAATTTCATTACTCAATCCCAGAATGTGATTTCGCACAGTGGGTGTGCCATTCGGTGTCACTGGTGTGAAAACACCTTTTGGGCAGAATGTGAAAAATGACAGCTGTACTGTTCATGAGGAGGTGTGAAGAAATGGCAATGTTGAAAATCTGGGATGAAAATATGAAAAAGTGGCGAGTTACGAGTGTGCATAGAAACTGTACAATGCATGCTTGTAACGCGGTCATTTTTTGGAATTTTTTCACCAAATTTTCAACATGGCCTTTTTGGCCCCCCCATGAACAGTGGCACTGGAATTTTGTTAATCTGTCCCAAAAGTTGATTTTGCATAGTGACCGTGTCATTCTGTGCCACAGGTGCAAAAACATATTTCGGGAAGGATGCAAAAATTACAGCTGTACTGTTCATAAAGAGATAGCTGGCAATGTTGAAATTTGGGTAACTCAAAACTGATGGCCTTCTGAGTGTGTGTGGAAACTGTGCAACAGACACTCATAACATAGTCATTTTGAGAGTGTTTTCACCAAATTTGCAACAAGAGCTTTTTGGGACCCCACCTCATCAAAAATGGCACTGTCGTTTCATTAAAGATCAAGTGTCTCACTCTGATTGCTGCTTAATCTTTAATTATTTGCTTAACAATGATCACCACAAATGATTAAAGTTACCTCTGATGATGCTGGTGAAGTTTAAAAATCTTCTTTCCTTGTTTTTTTATCTCCATTTCTAGCAGTGCATGTGGTGTGGGACCGTGGTCTTGCAGCAGGCTGCTTTGCAGACGTTGATCAGTGACACGTCATTTTTGTTTTGCACATTGATTGTACGAGCTGTACTGTGAATGAGTTGCCGTCTTGTCATCTTCATTTAATTTATTATCAAGTCATGCCCCATATTAATAAAGAAATAAATCAGTATCCTGTGAATCAAACTTATCATTGAAACTCTACTAATATTTCAAAAGAGGACTTTTAATATTCTTTGCTGAGTTATTCGAGCAACCACGGAAATTCAGCCTTGTATCTGTTTATTTAGTACATTTTTGTATAATAACGCTTGTCTGTGAGCATGACTACATAGACAATGTTTGACAAATACATTGTAATGACCTGTAACATGCAGTAATAATTATGTGTGGCGATTTATTGTTGTTGCATGCCGTGGGGCATATTTGAATGAACAGTGTCTGAATACACAGTCATCTACATCTACTTTCCAAATTCTACTGTCGATTACAGTACAATATGTGGCCAAATATGAATATCCTTTAATCTGCCCACAATTATCCTCAGTTAATCCCTCCATAACTTAGGTATCATTTAATTACCATTTGCAAGTAATGCTATGTACACTGTCAGTATATATTTCACTGTGTGCACTGCCTTTATTCATTGCACATATTACATGGCAGCTAAAGTATAGATAATCACAAATAAATGTTCAGTGTTTCTTTGACACTCCTATGGGTAGCTGTAAGACTTATGTCAGTTTCCCACTGTCATGTTGTGTTTTTTTGGTTTTTTATAAATTGTTATTTTGTTTTATTCTTCTGATTCCTAGTTTGATGCATAAGTAATCCATGACTGACACCTATGTTTTCCTATTTGGTGACAGACAAGGTGGTGCTGTGTTGTGTCTTCAATGATGTAGTCATAAGAGTTCAACGTTTTATTAATTGTACCTTGACATATATACATTTCTGTCAGCTTATTACATTCTGTCAGTAGTGACAGACTTCAGACTGTGACTTTTTTTTTATTTATTTATAACTTCACTGTTCACTGAATTATTCCATATTACAAACTTACATGTTGTGATAACCTGACAGTAACATATCGATCTATATATTTTGACTCCAAATTTGTGTTGCTTGCATTCTCATTTTATTTATATTTTTTTCTGATTGTACAATTTTTATTTAAAATGCCATACTGTACAGCATTTGGGTGCAGGAATAATTCCACAAGTGGTCGTAGTCTTTACAAGTTTCCAAAAGACAAAACCCATAGAAATCAGTGGGTAACATCCATGAAGCATACTGGCTGGCAACCAACAGAGCACAGTCACCTTTGCTCCCACCACTTTGCTTCAGAACAGTTTGCCATACCACCAAGTATCCTGGAGAGCATTGGGTTCAAACCAGGACAATGTCGCCTGAAGACAGATGCTGTCCTATCTCTGTTTTTATTTGTGAAACCCATGACAGAGCATACTAGTGGTGCCATTGCTAAATGACATTGACTGGAGGTGAGTACTGCTTTGTTTGTTTAGGATACTGTGCTGCATGTACAATTTTTTTACTTTTTGTTTGGGTGGTGGTTACACAGGTATGTCGAACATGACTACCCTTTGCTGTGTATTTAATTTATTGATTGGAGTCTTTGATAAGCTTCTTATTTTTTGGTAAAGTTTCACATTGGGAAATACAGGGTTCAGCACCTTGTGGCCACACAAAAAGAGTCATGTATGCACCTTGGGTGTGGGCGGTACACTGCAGGTTTGTAGGGGGAAGAAAGACCTCAGGGTGGTGGTGGATGCCAAAAGAGAATAACACACAGCACAGTAGAAAGGCTGCTGACCAAGCAAATAAAAATAAAAAGCTGTTGTGCATAGCCAGAGCATAACCTCAACGATCTGCGAGGTTCTCCTTCCTCTGTACAATTGTCTTTTTAGACCACACCTTGAATACTGCGTGCATTTTTGCAACCCTACTTGGAGATAGACATCGCGTTACTGGATAGGGTTCAGTGTAGAGCAACCAGGATTTTACTTGGGCTAGGGGAAAGGCCCTATGAGGAGAGACTTAGGTAGTTCAACCTGTACTCATTGGAGGAGAGAAGGAACAGGGGTGATATGATATAGGTCTTCAAGTATCTCCGGGGAATGGATAGTGAAACCCTTGAGGGTGTGTTTCAGCTGAGGTAGGTGGGTACTACCAGGGGACATTAAATGAAGCTTGAGTGGTGAGGCTCAGATGGGAAACAAGGAGGCACTACTTTACTGAGAGGGTTTTGGAGCCATGGAATGCGGTGACCAGTGTGCTTGTGGCTGCTACTACCATGGAGGGTTTCAAGAAAGGCTGGCACAGGTATAGAGGGAGGGTGTATTCTGGAGCCCTGCTTTGAAATGGGGGACCTTGTATGGAGTGGGGGATAGTAATGGTGCCCTTGTAAGGCACTGACCATCAATCAGGCTTGACAGACCATAGGTCCTAATCTGCTACCTTGCTAGTATGTTATTATAACCCTGTCTTGCTTTCTGATATTAAAAAATCAGCACCTAACAATAACAGATTTGATCAATGTACATCAAATAGAAAGCAATAGTCACTTTGAAGATTGTGCATTAAATATATAAGCAGTCACCCATATTATAATCATTCACTAAAATTAACACCAACAGCTTAATGTGGGTCAAGGTCAGTTGTTATTCATCTGTGTCACCCTCCCCCCGGGTCGTGCCTGAAAATAGGTAGAATCTGTCCAGTGCACAAAAACTAAATAAATAAATAATCAGTTGATCAATTAAAATGTAGTCAGCTGAGATGGATGTTACTGGGTAACTTCTAAATTCTACTTGTGATGTATACAGTGATAGACCAGTGGGACTGTTCAGTGCAAGAAATGCAATGAAATACGACTATGGGATTGTTGTCTATGGCTCCGCTGACCCTACCACCATACGTCGTATTAAGGTCTCCATAAACGAAGCCTGCAGACTTGTCACAGGATGTGACTGGTGGACCCATACCTTTGAGCTCTGCAGTCGCAACAACTGGCTGAACTGCAGACAGTTAAGATACCAGACCTTTCTCCTTTCTAGCAAGGTCTCACTCTGTCCCTTCTACCCCCCACCAGGACTTTGCCATGTTGTGCAGCACTGCACCCAACAACGGATGACTCGAAGGTCTCCGTTTGCCCATCTGTTAGTACTCCGTATGTGCTTTGAACTCAGTAAATAAATATTCCGTGCAGAACCTGAACCTATGTTATAGCCTTGGAAAAGTTTTATGAATTGTATTTCATCATGTTTTGTAATTATCCTATGTATTAATGGTCCTGTATACCTTTTTTGTAGATACTCGCAAACTTATGTGGACAGCCAGGTTGTAGCGCAGATTGCCTGCAGGTGGATGAGACACTAGAAAGTATGGTTGTTCAGGATGAGGTTGTTACAGAATCTGAAGTACCCAACTCTGTTGGAACACAGACGATTGATAAGGTGCATTAATTGCTTCAAATCAGCACTTTACATTGTCCCTAACACCAGTTTAATACTCACCATAAATAGGGCATATGTTATGTGTGACTGTGGAATACATGATGTATTTGACTGACCAGTGCATGGATCATGTGTAATGTTATGCATGACGGATCCACGAGTGAGATCCCGAGGTCATATTGGGAGTTCAAATACATCATTCCACATTCAGACATGACATATCTTACTTATGAAATAGTAATCTTTTAACTTTTTTTCCCCCTCTTTTTCTTTTTGATCGGGGGGAAAGAGGGGATTTATCCTGCGGTCTTTTCTGTTGGTGGAAATGTACTTATTGTGTTATTTTGCAGTTTCTTACTTTGTGATTGATTTGTGTTATGTGACTGTTCAATGTCATTGCACCGTGTTTTTCACTTGGACCATGGTAAAACCTTTCTGATTGGTTGATTTGCATGCCTGAGTGTTTTAGGGCTGTTCTCTGTGGCATGGCGCACCCTCTGGTCAGTTTACAAGGTGGCATAGTTTTACAAACTGTGAATAATCCATTTTTAGTTTATGACTAGTGACAACATGTGGATGTAATGTATTTTATACACTCATAGTAATAAGCAATAACACACGTATGGTTGTTGGTAGTATTGATATACCCTCACACCCACATGCATATTTCAGCATTTGGGTGTTCAGGTATGTCAGTACTACCAACATCAAGCCAGGTCTTATTGCTTATAAGTGATATACATAATAGTGGGATTTTTTTGGCATATTTATTGAAAGAGAAGTGTTGAATTGTGGATGAAGTCTATGGACACCATATACTATACAAAGTAATTCCTAAGTAGAGGTGGTCAACCAGAGACATTATCAGGTCTCGTGGTTTCATGAAAAACTGTAAACCTGTTGAGCTGCACATTCTAGAGTTACTTATTTGTCATTACATCCGCTTCAGGTGATTACTTCATGGTTACCCACCTTTACTTAGGCATTATTCTATGTTATTTATGATTGCAGGTTGCAGCAATGTTTCTGATGGCACCTATAAATTAAACTAAACAATAATTACTGGTGACCCGCTTTAATACACTGACTACAGCCATGTTTCAAATGCCGTACAACCAATACAACTACTCATTATGGCATTCAGAAAGCAACTCACTGTTGTTGACTAACATTTTCACTTTCTTGCCAGTATACCATCATGGGGTGTGTTCGTTTGGGGAAAAAATTACCGAAATGTAGACTAACTGCGATGCTGTCCTTAAAAATCCTGGTTCTAGTAGCAGTTCACCTAATTTTACGTATTTTCCTTTCTCTTAAAGCCGCCAAGTATAGATTGAGATAAGCGACTGACTCTACGACTTGAGAAAATGATATTCAAGTGTAAGCTAGTGTTGCCTAGTAACACTAGGTTATGCTTGAATCTAGTTTTCCGACTCAGCCAAGTCACTTACTCTCCTCAGTCTATACTCGGCGGCTTTAACACAAACGGAAATAAGTAAAATTAGGTGACCTGCTACCAGAAACAGGATTTTTAAAGACAGCATCACAGTTTGCCTACATTTTGGTAATTGTTTTCCCGGAACAACCACCAATCAGTCACGCTACGCTAATGGCCCCAAAATGTACCTAATGTAAACAAATTGTCCAGAAAAGTAAGTCTGCACCAGTAATTATAAACAATAATAGTTAGGTAGGTATATGTTCATGATGTTTTTTGTGTATATTATTATGTGTGATTAGTGAAATAATGCAGACATTTGAATTTCTCAATTCCATTGCCTCATGCCCAGGGGAAAGGAGCACTAAGATTGGTCTGGAGCACTCCCTGTATATATAACGTAACTCATCATGAAGAAATTTTTGTAATTCCTTCCTGCTTGTGTACTACTATCATTGCAATGTAGATGCTTGCATTCTGAAACATGAATCCAAATTTTTAATTTGTTAGGAAACCACCTGTCGCTCTACTCAGACACTGAAGCATGTTCCACAAGGAACTGGTAAAACAAGACAGTCAAGAGGGACTCAAATGATATGTCATGGCATTGACAAAGATGTTCAGACTGACTTCAGAAAAAAATGTTTGCTCAGTATCTACTCAGTGGGACCCACCGTTACAAATGATTGACGACCAAGACTGCACTTTGAGTGATGAAGAGTCATGGCTTGATGACACTTCAGATGAGGATCCATGTGATGACAGCCTTGATCCAGATTGGGAAATGGCATCAGCTGATGAAACAGACAGTGATGATAGTATTGATGATAACAGTTCGAATATGTAAGCATTCCAATATTGCTACCTCTGTTCTATTGTTTGATGTCTGTACCAGTACAGTTTACTATTTAGTACAGTCATGGTGTAACAAATACGGTGCATAATATGTGACAGATAGGTGGGTTTACTGAGTTGGTGTGTAGTGAAAGGCAGATGCTCCAGGTGGGGAAGGTATTGGCAAGCAGACACAGGCAAAAGAAGCAGAGGAGGAGGACGAGGGTGGAGTAGTGGTGCTAGGTGACTCCATACTCAAGGGGATCAGGTGGGGGAGGGGCGAATGACATAGCCTGATATTGATGGAATCCGTACCAGGATTAACAGCATGAGTGGTGGGGCTGGCCATGCTGAGATGTATCAGGAGGTGAAAGACATAAACATGACGTAGTGGTGCACAAGGGAACTAATAACATGGTGGAGTGTCAGGTGGAGGTGGTTAGGGAGACGTGAGCTGGGCAACTACAGATATGTCACTTTCAATGTCTTTGAGTATTTTATTCCAGGGGCGAGTGGGAGCAAAGCTGGAACACGTAGTGGTGGTGCCTAACATGGCTTGGTATATCAGGAATTGTCTTGGTGACAGACTGCAAGGGCTGTGGTGGGTGACAACCCTCCTCTCCCAGTGCAGTTACCAGAGTTGTTCTGCAGGGCTCTGTGCTGGTGTCACTATTGTTTTGAGTGTTCATATCAGATATATCACAAGGGGTAGAGAGCAGAATGAGCCTGTCCACTGATGAAATCAATATTGGAGATGTACTGTATGACATAGAAGAGTAGAAGAGGCTACATGGTGACCTTACCATGCTTGATGAGGGGTACAGATGTCAAACAGGTTTTACAACTTATCAGTCAGATGTTACTATGATAAAAATAAGTGTGCTACATACTATTACACTATTAGTGAAATTGAGTTTGTATTGTCACTACGTCTGAAGAGATAACATCGGGAACCCAAGGTCAGGATGACAGAAAGTTTTTGGTATTTGAAAGTGATCTTCTTGTGCTACTACAGGTGTGCTTACAATGCAAATCTAGTTGCCGAGTATTCTTATGAACTGTGATGGGCACATTGGCCACATTTGAACAGATTTGTGTTAATGGTCATCATTGTGTATGGGAGAATCAGTCTCGTCTTAATACTCTTCCACTCGGAAACCTAATGGTGGCATCTGGTATACTATTCACTGGAGCCAGCTCATTTCAAATAATTAATACCTTCCAACATCTTAAGGTACCATGATTCTCACTACGTACTTTCTATAAAATACAGTCCAGTTACCTGATACCAGCTGTGAGATCTGTGTGGCGCAGACATCAACAACAACTACTTTCCACTTTTCCGGATGGTAAAGCGGTACTAGGAGGGGATGCACTGTCCTGCTCGCCTGGCCGCACTGCAAAATACAGGTCTTACAGCCTTATGGACTTACAATGAGCCAAAGTAGTAGATATGCAATTGATCCAGGTAATGCACCATCACATATGACATTATGTACATAGCAATGTACTTAACCACCTATGATAAAAAGTTTCTCACAAATGCTGCAATCTGATTTGCGGTTATGATTTCAACATTATTACATCCAGTATCACTGGTGAATGATTTGAATGATGCATTCTGATTTAGAACCAGCATTATAAAACTGTAGATTGAAGAACTACTTTATTAAAAGTATCACTCGAAATGAGGAAAACATTCAAAAACTGTACTTTTAAAACTTTTCTTTTGGAATATTTTTTTTATAATAGCAACACAAGGTATATTAACTGTCACTTAATCATCCCTAGGGGTAATATGTCACTCTGCTACACCTCATGCCATATTACACCCTTTGGGGGTGAGTAACAGACTGTTAATCTAACCCTGGTCATGCATTATTGCTGAATTGTGTTTTGACCAGTGCAGAAAATTATTATATTGATTACAGTGCATGTCTGGGTGATTTTATTTCTGTACCCGCCCTTTATTATTTTTTGTTTGGTTTGCCGAGTTGTGTGAATATACGCACTAACAATTAAATTACCCTCATTCTTAAATTTTTTTTTTTTGTCCTCATTCCAAGAGTAATGAAGTACGCAACTCCAACTGCATGGAACTGGAAGGTTTGAAGCGAGGCCTGACCGCTGTCAGAGATGCTGGAGCAAAGATTATCAGCCTCACAACCGATCGCCATGTCAGCGTGAAAAAATTTATGTGCGAGGAGGAATCAAGCATCACATATCAATTTGATGTTTGGCATGTTGCCAAGGGTATGTAACAGTATGCATTGGTAGACATCTTACATTGTACCCAATAGCTCCATATGAAGTCCGAACCATCCATTGATTCTCCTGATGCAAAATGGCCACCCAGGGTAGAATGAGTTTTTAAACATCATCTTGTAAATGATGCATTCTGATTGATAGTTTGGATTCAAACAGCATTACATTAATTTCTGTGCTGTGAATTGGCCTGCACTCCATATAGATGTGCATGACCCCATCACAGCCCATATAGATTTTTATTTATTTATTAAATTTTGTTAACCGGGTGAGCCCACTGGGCCCCGACTTTTCTGGGGCGACCTGGGGGTTACATAGATTTTTACAAAGAATTGTATACAGCAAAGTACATTACATAAGTCACATTGTCACATAACATGGGGTAAACATAGAAGCAATTCATCAGATAACAAATGGTGTGTGGTCAGTGTTGGATTTTCCCTGGTGGGAGGGATGTGGGGGGCGATGAGGGGGAGGCCCAAGGTGTGTAGAAAGCACGGAGTGTTCAGCTTATGCTTGGGAGTCCCTTACCTTTAGCAGTTGCACTTTGTGGAGGCCATCATATGAGCCTTGAGCCTAGTGCGGAAGGTGTTGGAGGAGGTAGCTTCCTGAACACCTGGGAGTAGGGAGTTCCATAGGGTGGGGGCAGTAATGGAGAATGACTTGTCACCTGCCTTGGTTCTAACCTTGGGCACAGCGAGGAGAGTCCAGTTGGTCATACGGAGGTACCTACGGTTGCGCTTGTGGGCAATGAGCCCAGAGAGGCTGGGAGGAGGGGAGGAGCCGAGTAGTTTATAGGTGAGGCAGAGTAGGGGGTACTGGAGCCTAGCGTCCCAGGAGGGCCAGTTTAATTGGGACAAAGTGTCACAATGGTGGGTCCTAGGGCCGTATAGTGTCACGAAGCATGCCACCTTATGATAGAGAACTTGTAGTTTGTTTAACTCTTGTCTAGCTGCTCCCAGGACCACAGGGGCCACATAGGTAATGGTGGGGAGCAGAACGCTAGTGGCAATGGAGGCCCTGGCCGCTGGTATCAGCTGGTCTTTCAACCTGTACAGGGTTCCGAGTTTGGAGTGAATATTTTTGGTTACCTGGTCTACGTGTTCCTTGAGGGTGAAGCCCTGGTCCAGGGTGAGGCCAAGGTTTTTTATTGATTTGACCACCTCAAGCCTCTTGCCTGAGGTGGTCATCAGTTGGAAGAGTTGGCTTCTGTCACGACTGAGGGTTCTTGGGCCAAACAGCATGGCCTTAGTCTTGTTCAGATTAATGACCATTCTATTGGTGACAAGCCATTCCTCTAGGGATCTCAGGTCATCTTGGAGCCCGGAGCAGAGTTCCCCCAGATTGGTAGATGACTGCATCTTCTGCATACTGTACCACTGAGCTCCCCCTACAGTGGTTACAGAGATCATTGGTGAAGAACGAGAAGAAAAGGGGGCCAAGTATTGACCCTTGGGGCACCTCCTCTGTTAATGGGAGAGGCTCTGACAGGGAGTATTTCCATTTTACCCTCTGTGACCTCCCGGTGAGGTAGCTGGTGAACCACGACAGGGAGTGGCTGTCTAGCCCAACATGGCTCAGTTTGGAGAGCAGCAGGTTGTGGTTGACGAGGTCAAATGCCTTGGATAAGTCTATGAAGACAGCCCCAGTGGGAGTCCCCTTATCCAGTTCTCTGAGAACATCTGTGGAGAACTTGATAAGCATGGAGTCAGTCCCATGATTGGTTCTGAATCCATGCTGGGAGGGGGATAGTAATTGGTGGATCTCTAGGTAGTCACGGAGCTGTCCGTATATCAATCTGTCTTGGATCTTACCAAGGCTACAGAGTAGGGAGACTGGCCTGTAATTGTTGGTGGATTCCCTCGAACCTCCCTTGTGGACAGGGACTACATGAGCCAGTTTCCATTTTTCAGGAATGGCGCCTTCGGTGAGGGAATGATTGAGGAGCCAGGTTAGGGGCCTGGCGAGTGCTACGGCCCCTTCCTTTAGTATTCAGGGGTAGGGAATGCCGTCTGGTCCCACGGATCCCATTGTTTTGAGGGATTTTAATAGAGGGAGGGCTTCCTTAGGTCTTACTAGCCTAAGGTGGAAGGAGGGGCGGTCCGATAAACGGGGGGCCATAAGGGCCTGGGGGGATAGGCAATCCCGCTTTGATCTGGTCCAGGTTTGTGAACTGGCAGTTGACTGCCATAGCAATGATTGTGTCATCACTCGTTAGTTGACCATTCACCTCTATGGGGCCATGTACAGTCTTTCCACTCCCCTTTATTAGCCCGTTTATGTGAGCCCAAAAGAGTCTAGGGTTACCTAGGTTCTTTTTCTGTAGATTAGTGACATACTCTCGTTTTGCCACTTTTACGGCCAATTTGCACCTGTTTCTAAGCGTCTTATAGCTGGTGAGGTCAGCTGGTAGGGAGGACAGCTTGTATTTCTTCCAAGCTGTGTCCCGGTATTTCATGAGTGATTTCACATGGGGGGTGACCCACTTGTAACAGCTCCCCTTGGTGCAGAATTTCTTCATGGGGGCCAGCCAATCAGCCACCATGGTGATGGCTCCCTGGAAGAAGACAGCAGCTTCATCCAGTGAGGGAAGTAGTTTGATGGTACTCCAATCAATACTGTTGAGGCACCCTAACAGGTGTTTGGGTAGGAGGTTAGTGAAATCCCTTGCCGCCAGGATTCACGGACAAACTCTAGGGGCCCTATTTTTCCAGGTAAAGAAGATTGGGTAGTGGTCACTCAGGGCATCCGCTAGGGTGCCTGCCGCCTGTACATTGGAGGGTTTGCTTGTGAGTACCCAATCAAGTGTGGAATGGTTTCCCATCTTGTAGTTCATTCGAGTGGTCCCAGCGATGACCTGTTCAAGGTTAGCTTCCTGAACCAGTCCTATTAAGGAGTGGTTGTCTTGGGGGGCCCAAATTAGGTTAAAGTCCCTCAATATGAGTAGCTCAAAGGATACCTCCTCGGAGATATCCCTTAGGACCACCTCAGGAGATGACCGAGCATTCGTTGGGGGGGTTGTATATGCATCCTATATTGAGGTGCTTAGAAGGGTCAAGGGTGATGCGCACAAAGATCGATTCACCTTCTGTACAGGTGGCCTGATTCAGGTTTATCTGTACTGCATTAAGGGTGTCTTCTGTGTAGATTAACACCCTGCCCCCCCCTTTTGCTCAGTCTGTCTCTTCTATGGGAGATGTAACCAAGGGCTGCTACCTCATGTGGGAGAATGTGAGGTTTGAGCCAGGTTTCTGATACTGCCAGGATGTCTGGGTTGTACCGGTCAAGCCAGGATTGACATTTCCGCACCTTTGGTCTTAGGCTGCATATGTTCATATGTGTGATCCATAGGCCCTTGGAGGACGCCCAGTGAGGGTCCAGTGGGGAGGAGACCAGGAGGTTGTATGGGGGGGTCCAGGATTAGGCTGGACATCTCCAGCCATGAGCAGGAGGGTTGCAAGGAGGCAGAGAGTTGGGATCCTTCTAAGGGGTAGGGACTTGGCCCAGAAGGTCCGCTTGGTGGTGAGAAGTGTTGAGTATAAGATGCCTCTTCTGCAGAATACATGGGCAGTCAAGAGTGCCTCAGTGTTGTTGAAGGAGAGGGGGTGGCAGAGCCAGGAGTGACAGGGGGGAGGAACAGAAGGAAGGTGACTTCTAGTGTCCTGTTCTCCTATGGAAATGGTCATGTCGGCCCAGAGGAGGGATAGTAGGTACAGGACGGCCAGGAGGAGCCCTCTGTTTGGGCAGCTAAGATAGGGAGGACCAAGCATGGGGGGCCTCATGCTGGTCAGGGAGGTAGGGTGGAAGGGAGGGATGGCTGGGCAAAGGGGGTGGTAGTGCCCCTGGTTAATAGCTACCTTGTGTCTGGGGGGCAACGCTGTGTGCTGTACCCTTGCATTATGGGCGCTGAGTCCCTGGAGGGTCTGTTCAGAGGAGTAGCTGAGTTTTCCAGGGGCACCTCTCCTTTGCAGTACCCAAGGCTTATGGGGACGAGGAGTCCCAGGCATCGTTCCCCTAGAATGGCAAAGTCAGGGGTAGGAGGGGCTGGTGAGCTTAGAAGCTCTGGCTGGAGGGTAGTCCTCCTGAGAGTGTTTTTTAATGCCGCTACACTGTAGGCAGGCAAGCGGGATGGGAGCTGGTGTTATTGGGATAACCCAGGCACCAGGACTCTCCACTAGTGTGATAGTAGGTTCTGAGCAGAGTCAGCCTATGGCTTTGTGAGAGGTCGTGCCGAGGCTAAGTCAGGTTAGTCAATAGATGGGAGGCTATCTAGTTGGAGAACAGTAATTATCAGGTATACAAGCTGTTAACAGTAGATATATATATAGCTCAACTAGTAGCATTCAAAGCCCCTTAAGGCACAGTTACACAGGTGGGAGAATAGAATATAAACAGATTATATAAGTTAGCTGTAAGATTGTTAAAGTCACTGTGAGGGTGCAGGTTCTGAACAGGCAGCTGCTATCAGACCCCCTATATTAATTAGCAGCACAAATATAGGGTGGTAAAATAATCAAGTATACTAGCAGTGTGATTAGCGAGTATGATAATGTCCAGTGTAGGCACTGATCTATAAGATAAAGTACCAGTTTGACAGCTTATACCCAGCTAGGCAGTGAAAGAGGAGGCGTTCCCATGGGTTGAGCTGTCTCAGCCCTGATTTGGTCCATTTCAGCGGTGGGCGCGGTGAGGGAGTATTTAATGGGAGGAGGGAACAGGCTGGGCGGGAGGGCTGAAAATCAAGTTTCAGTTCAGAGCCCCTATTAGTTGGTGGAGTGAAAAAAGAAAGAGTGGGGAGTCCTGGTCGTCAGGAGAGGTCCACCGGTTAGCGGTTTGCTTCCCGGAGCCTCGACCCCGAGGAAGAGCAGCTTACGGTAAGTTCCAAGAGTCACTTTGCACTTGCGAGGTCTGTGCAGTTGGAGGGGGGGAGTCAAGCAGCCCCAGCCACTCTCCCCTCCCCCTGAAGTCCTTCGGTGGTTATCATTATGTGTTGTATACGATTGCATCTGCAAAGTGTCATTTCACCGTGGATGCGCCAGCACATCTGCCCTGTTACAGAATCATACTACAGTGCAAGTTGTGATAGACCGACACATCTCGGTTGCACTGGGTGCTTCCCATTTGATAATCCTGCCATATGTTTCTAACAGTGAATATCACTGTATGACGACATAGCAAGCAACAGTAGTTCACTAGTCATACTGTAATGTTACATATTTAAGTAACTAAATTTGTTATACAATGAATACCTACTTTACCATAGTTTTATACATGTATCATTCGAGTATGCTGAAATATAGAAATATTTTATTCATAATTACCATGACATAATATATATATATATATATTTTATATATATATATAAATATATATATATATATATATTATAATCTTACATGATCAAGGTATCAAGAAGAAGTTAGAAGCCAAAGGGAGACAAAAAGATTGTGCACAACTGAAAGACTGGACACAATCCATAGGCAACCATGTGTACTGAGTAGCATCTACCAGTGGAGGGGACGGTGATATGATTTCAGCTAAATGGAAAGCCATTGGTGAGCATATGGCAAACATCCACACTGGACATGATCCTCCATATAATGAATGTGCCCATGGTCCGCTTAGTGAATGTCTTTGGATAAAGAAAGGTTAGAGTTACTTTGGTGTGATATTCGATTTTTTATTCATTCAGTCTGAATATTCTTACAACTATCCAATTAACAGGTAGTAAGCCACACAGGGAGCTAGAGGTCATATTGTACAGTAAAATGCTATGCAATGATGTCCGAAAACTGTTGCCGTCTGCGCAGACATCTGCACTTGAATCTTATCACTGAATTGTGACCTTTTTTGCTCTAAAAGTCTTCATTTCTTTTTTAACAGTATGGAGGCCAGGTCCGTTTTCTAAACTATTATAATTTGTACTGGCAGGAATGATATTCAACTGTTTCTGTTCATGTCACTGACTGCCATTTATTTGCGGTGTTGAAATGCTTAGGTTGCTGCTTGCAGCGATCCATTTTAATGAAAATCCTTCAAGGGCACAACAGATGACTAAGAATGGTAAAAAGAGATGGGGTGTGTCCTACCCAAAGTCTCGTGGCGGAGCTCCTGTGGTGAGGGCAATATGTGTACTACCAACATTTGGTAATTGCACTATATTGCTGTGTTTGTTATGTAAGCAATAAGAAACATCAGGGTGTGCACTGAACATATTTTAACGTACTGCTAGGGGCATAGTAAGTCATGAGGCCTTGGTTGACTGCCTTTATTGCCATGGCATGCATTAAAATATGTTCAATGCACACACCTGTAGTGTCTTATTTCACTTATAAAATGGTCTACTTAAAAGAAAATATTTACAGTTACAAAATTAATTTTTATGTGTGATAAATAGCATTTAATTATTCTGATTTATTAAAAAATAGTCCTTACACATACTAAAAAATGATGTCATACTGCTTAATCTAGGTCTTTGGTATGTGGATGCTTTCTACTGTGTGTGTGTGTGTGTGTGTGTGTGTGTGTGTGCTGCTGCTATTCTTTTGAGTACCAGAGAGACCTCCCCACCGAAGTCTGTAGTATGCACTCAGTGTCACTGAGGAAAGCGACATCTAAGTACCATATACAATAAATATCGGCATAGGATAGTCCCACCAAGAGATGACTGAAGCTCCCCCATGCCCACCTGGTGCCCATCCCATCCAGACACACACACACACGTGATCAGACTAGAAATCGCAAGACATGTAGAAGAGGTGAGTTGTTGATGTTAGTAGTGAAAGTACAAATCCTGTCTGACAACTATTCTCGAGGATTTTTCTGCAGGGAGTGGGCTTCTACGAGTGTCATCATTGCAATGTGTCTTGTCCATCTGTAGGGGAGGAGGAGGAGGACCCTCTGCTGTATGTCCATTAACCAATTTCCTTGCTTGATTACACAGAGTGATCGAGAGAGGTTCTTCGTGGCTGCGAATTAATACACCTAAGCACAAGCATGAGGCTGCAATCACCATAGTTTCACATTGTGAAAGGGGCTAGTGATCCCTCACAAAACCCAACACACTCTAAGACCTACCGCAGAGGGAGGGCACATGCTGCTGGCACACAACCGCCTTTATCCGAGGAGCTGAAACTAACTAGAACATGCCGAGACACCTGGAAATAGCAGACGTTTGTTACTTATTGTACCCCCCCTCCACATTTTTTATTTCTTTGTCGGGACGATAGTGCTGTAAGGTAGCACTTTAGTTTTGTTTATAAAATGGGTTGGCTAAAGACTGTCGCATTGTCTAAAGAAAAGATGCCTGTCATTGAAAATGCCAATGTTGAACGGCACCATAATGATGATCTTTTTACTGCCAGCTGTATTTTTCACACATGAATGTAACAGATTTGATGCATGGAAAGCTTGAGCTATGATTGACTGTTTTAGCCTACCCATTTTATAACAAGAAGTGTTACATCAATGCTAGTAACTAAATACCATGTGTCATAATGTATTCTGTGTGGAGTAACCACATTTTTAAATTGTCACATGAAGGAATTCCATGATTGCCTAATGATGTGTTTTTTGTTATTTTTATTATTTTAAGGTGTTTTATATGACTTTCCTCCTAGCCTATGTGAATGACCTTAAAAGTGAGGTTATCTCTCTGCGATGAATGTACCTGACCTACAAGAGCGCTAGTCAGGAGACCTTCAAGACGATGCCAAAACCAATTGCTGCAAAATACACTAAAGAAGAGAAGGAAGACACCGGAGCAGATTTAACACGTCGTCACTTAATTCAAGGTAACACTATTAAATGTGTTGACAACACATGTCAGAGATTGAAAACAAGGAATAGAATGTGACTATCTTTGTGATCAGCTTTGAATAGATGTTACAGCATATATGATAGTAGATGGGCAACTATGCACAACCAGTGTGTGATGCTACTGAGGGGGTATTGATTCCTTGTTACCTCCAGAGCACAGCTCGAGAGGTCTGTGGGAGTTGGATCACTGAGGTGGCACTAAACAGTGGTAGTGGATACAGGTTCCCACCTGCTATTATATATAGTGTGTGGGCGTAAATGCATATTTCCGTCACTGAACATATTTCATTGAAGTTTTTATTTGTGGGGGGGAGTTGAGGGATGTTGTTATGCTACAATTATTGACACAGTCTGCTTCATGTGTTCATGTGTTTTTACAACTTGACGTTTAATCTAAACACAACTTCCAGCATAATGCAATCATTTAAATAAAGTCTTTGTCATCATGACAATGATTTCTGATGCAATACTGAAATCCCTAATGCAGCAGAACAACATACTGATGTAAGTATTGCTGCAAAACAAGCATATGAAAGGAATAGAATTCAATGTATTACAGCATTTCAGTATACATTATAAAGCATTGTGCACCATCACATTGGGAAGTTTGCTACTTCATGAAGACTGTCTTCAGCATATAGGTATACAGATATCTAATTGCAAGAACTTGAACCACATGTATGATTCATGACATGACACGTGCATTTCAGTTGATTGTGCAGACATACCAGTATAATGCGGTGGAAGGCACTTCGGATGAAATATCATCTGTATGTTGACCTCTTGGAAAAGGGCACATTCTGTTAACACTTTTTTTTAACGTATATCATTGATTGCTGTCAATTAGTAATATACTAATACATCCCCCATCACCAGTCATTGCTGAAAAAGAGTGGTTTCACTTCCCCTCAGCTTGAGTCAGAAAAAGCTCAGCTTTGCTTTACTGTTCTCCTTCAGCCGAAGGCGTGTGAAACCACTCATCTTCAGCAACAAGTGCCTCCAATGGGATGTATTAACATATAAAAGAAACAAGATTGTGCATCATGTTGTTAAGTACTTAAATGCATTTGAAAAATGATAAAGATTAGGTTATATCATACTTGATATGTGTCTGATATCTTTTTGAAATATGCACCACAGTATGGAATCCGGGAAACTTGTTTGTTTGCCATTTTGATTGACATACCCAGCAAATGATACCAATATACTATACTGTAAGATCATTAAAAAATTTAAGGTATTGGTCATAAGATGTACATGTCACTGAATTTATGTCTCCTCTCTAAATTTCATCTCAGTATGATATTGATAGATGTTGATGGAGATTACTGAGATGTCCTGATTCAGAAGGCAGCATCATAATAACTGCACCACAACAAAGGTCACCATGGAGTTATGAAATGTGCAAAGATGGACTAAAAATAGTACATAGATAGCCATACTGATCCACACAACATATGTTTACTTTAAAAATTATTAAAATATGATTTCATGTTCTAAAATATGAATATTGGCACAACATCAACAACGGTAATTGATAATGGTTTCTTTTTTTTTGTGTGTGTTATTTGTTTTATCGCCCCTCCTTGCTCAGATGCTGCCACTCCTTCAGGCACCCCAAGGATCCCTCCTGCCTCTCCCATCCCCTCTCAAGTCCTGTCACCCCCCCAGTTCCCACATAGCAGCCTTCCCCATGGTATCCCATCATTTGCCAATGCCGGGTGGGTCACCCTCCTCTGAGGGGGATTGCACCAGTGAAGTGGCGACACTTGCACCTACCTTCTAGGCCACTGGGTGCTGCTAAGACCTGTGGGGAGCGGCTCCCTGGAGGATACAGACATGCAGAGGATTGGGGGGTCATCATCCTGTAAGCATCCAGCCATTTTCATCCTTGTGTTGTGGAGGGCATCATAGTGATGTCAAGGGGGACACCAACATCCGCTCCTCCCCCCTGTTGCCAGTCAGTCCTTCGCTACTCCCAACCTCTGCTAGGAGCCAGCAGGTGCCATAGCTGCCCCCACCATCCCCCTGGAGAAGGATAGCTGTCCCTTGTACACTCAATCCTCCTCCCAACGGACAGCCCTCCAGCAAGATAATGGTTTCTAATATTATTATGATATCTTCAACCATTATCTCATTCACTAATAATTAATAAATGTTATACTGGTATCATTTATGAGTGCCCTCTAAATCAAAAGTGTAACAATGAAGCCAGTAATGTCATACTGTACTGTACCTTTTTTCATTCCAGAATATGATCATTTACTGATAAATGTATACTAATGTTCATACAAGTCACAGTGTGGAATTTCAATTGATCAATGATTTGTAAATAGCTGAGGGCATGTATGGATTCATCGATAGACACATTATCAAAAAAACGACAGCAATGCTATTGCATTAGCCAAATTATGTTACGTGCCACATGAAACCTGCACACACCCATCCCACCCACCAATGTTAGCACAGATCATTGCAGATTTAAGTTTTGTAAAGTCATAGGTATAGTTTGGATTGTTATAAACCGAAGGAGAATACAATCCACACCAAGGTAAAGTTCAACTTCATTATTCATTTATTGTTAAAAACTTTGAACAACTGTTTAACACATTGTGTGATGTTTTTGTAATATGCATATCTGGGAAAGACAAATGCAGCTGAATGTCAGAATGTCACTGCTTCAGTAATAGATATGAATTACAATTTGTACAGAAATGAATAATTTATATTTAGAATGTTCATAAAGTTGAGTAATCAGTACTTTATTAATTTGTAAGAAACATTAATTAACTCAGAATATTATTGTGACTGCTTTTAAAACTGAAGCTTAAGGGTGACACACAAAGAAACAGTGCAGTATACTCCCATCAACACATACCTTACAATGGTGCTGCATGTGTCTGTGGCTTCAGTGATCTTAATTTTTTAATTCATCTGTTTTTCCTGATGTTTGCAAACTGCAGAAACTGTAGGCCTAACATGGAAGCGCAGTGCGGTTCACAGTTGTCTGGGTGCAAACAGTAATAGGTATTACAGATATTTAGTGATGTCAATAACAACAGTGATCTTATTATGGTTGCAGTGGCGATACTTTGTTATGCTTATTTTATGACTTCTAAGGGGGGTCTTTACACATATCATGTTACTTACAGCAACACCTGGGCAGGCTGTTGCTGTAATTAATATTACATGTATCAAGACCTGCTTACAAGCCAGAAAATAAACATCATAACCTATCACCACTGCTATTATAATAAGAGCAGTGGTGGTATCAACGCCACTAAATGGGTGTAACACACATGACTATTTGCATGCAATCAATTGTGAACCAAGCTGTGCTTCTATGTTAAGATAAAAATTTCTGCATTTGGTCAAAAACAAAACAGTGTATTCACTGCAACTACAGACTCAGACAGCACCTTTGTAAGGTATCAGGGGACAGGAGCAGGCTGCAGTGATTCTTTGCTGGTCACATTTAACAAGTACGTCACATAAAGATGTGTGCTATATTAAAACAATGCATCATAACTTTAAATGAGTCATAAGTTAGTTTTTGTTTAAACTGTTCAATATGCATAATGGCAAAACCCTGTATAGTTCTCAGAAAGAAATTTTCTGCATATTGCATTCACTACGCAAGACAGTAAAATTCTTCTGTTTCCTCTCCCTAGTCTGTGGAATATCCAAAATGTGAATTTGTGATATGCAAGGTGCCAATAGAGTCTGAAAAGAAAACCAGAAAAATATATAATTAAAAAGTCTGCAGACTGTATATGATGATTGTGATTAGTCAAATGTGAGAGTATAAGTCAACGTTTCATTGATTCTATGTTGCTCGTAAATGAATAGATTATAAAAGTTAAAACAATTTTGTTGATTTAATGCAACACTGGTGTCTAAAGCTCAATATGTTGCTTCGGAGTACAATCATGCACATTGCAACAAACACTGGGGCAGATGTACAACCGGGAGGGTATGAGCAGTGACAAGTGTGAGAATAGTCACTGCATGTACCAAGCACGGCAGTACATGGCTACACTTTGACAGCAAATCAGCACTTGACCAATACCCCTCACCATGTTACATATAGGCACACAATGACCAGCATCCATTTATGAGGTCAGTCAACATGTGCATTAACCCTCCCCCCCGACACACACATCACAGTCATGGCACCGGTGTGAGTCTTCTGTACCCACGCACCAACATATGAAGACCGGAACTATGGTCCATGGATTAGTACATCAGTGCATGGGCACAACCATGTACCCTAACATTGATCACCAACATCTACAGTGATGTAAAGAACCCATCGCCATCACATGTGGACATGTGATGGGATGGGAGGGATGCGTTGCTATCCGGAGACAGGGCTATGCATTGAGCTTCTCTTTCCTCCAGAACAGGTTGCAACTCAGTGTTTGTTGTGGTGATGCACACATTTTGAAGGTTGTAATGTAATAACTGAGTGCATGGTGCATTTAGCACACATGCTTCATAGACAGCCGCAACGTGTTGTGGTACACGTAGCTGTGCATTGTGTTGGATGGTGGAAGATATCAGAGACAGATGAAGAAGCATTTATAACATGTTGGGTGGTTGCAAAATATAACACTGCAAATGCAGAGGTGATATCCTGTATGACAGTGGGCAGTTTATAAACGGCATGGGACAGTGTTAGAGAGGGGTAGGAAGGTGAAGGTGGTAAAGGCTGGTGGGGCAGCTCCTATATAATGGTGCTAACTGTATTCAAGCACAGTTGATGGACCATGACACCTGTTTGAGCTTCCACACATGGGTTTTATACAGACCACCATCTCAGGGGGAGGAAATGGACAAGGATATGATACAAGGCATGCTTAGGATGGCATAGAAAGGGTGGATATTGTTGTCTGGGTACCTCAATATGCCAGATGGTAATTGCAGCACCCTTGCTGCAGCCATATCCAAGAGCAGGGCCATTCTCGATGCACTACAGGGGGCATGCCTCAAACAGCTTGAGTTGGATTCCAGTCAGGAGGGAGCAATCTTAAACCTGGCACTCTCAAATGGGGACAGAGAGAGGATTTCAGATCTAGAAGTGGGTAGCCATCTGGGAACAAGTGACTATCAAACAGTGTGGCTCATGATAAAAATACAGGGAAAGATAACACAGTGGTGGGGGGGGAGAGCTAGTAACAACAACAATGGAAAGGGACCTAGGGGTAATCATATCAGATGACCTTAAGGTTAGCAAGCAATATGAGAAGGCAGTTGGGAGGGCTGGAGGGATACTGGGACATACAGGGAGAGGCATCATCAGCAGAAAACAGTAATTTGTTATCCCTCTGTACAGACAGTTGGTGAGACCCTATCTGGAGTACTGCATCCAGTTCTGGAGACCACAAATCTACAAGGACATAGAATGGACAGAGGCAGTCCACAGGAGGGGAAACTAAAATGGTGCAAGGTCTGCACATGAAGGCATACAAGGAGAGGCTAAAGCACCTCAATATCTATACCCTTGAGGAAAGGAGGGAGAGGGGACATATGATTGAAACTTTTAAGTGCCTCAGTGGAAACAAAATTTAAGTCAAAGAGGCTAGCATCTTTCAGAAAAAGAGATGTGCAAGAACAAGGGGACACAATTTGAAGATAAAGGGGGGACAACTCAGGTGCAATGTGAGGAAGTATTTTTTCACAGAGAGGGTAGTGGACTCATGGAACTGCCTTCCTGAGGAGGTTGTGGAGTCTAAAACTGTGGAACAATTCAAGAATGCATGGGACCGACATAAGGCAATTCTTTTGGGGGGTGAGGAATAAGTAGGCTGCTGGTTAACTTGGATCTGCAGCTTATCCAGTACGAAGGGGAATGGGATGATGAGGTATGCCAAGCGGTCCATATCTACCATCAGTGTATATGTTTGTATGTTTCATATTGTAATACTGAACCAGTCAGAGAGCAGCTTTTACAACACTGAACAATTCAAAATACATAGTATAGCACTGAAGCAAGGCATTATAATGAAACAAAATCTGCTAAGGGTTCAGAAAAAATGAAGATGTGAAATACATGATATATAATACCATGACTCCAAATAAGAAATTTATCATCACTTGAAAACTGGCAGGACTTTCATAACTCATGAGTGCCTCTGTCACTCATGAGTTTTTGTCCTGCCACCTCACACTTGAATTTGTGTTGCATATTTTCTCTCAGTTTACATATTAACATAATACAATGCCGGCAGAGTACGCCTAATGGACTTTCATGTCTGCTACTTCGCCCAGCCCCCAACCTGGGAGCTGACCTTGCTCTCCACACCACACCCTTGGGCTTCTCCATTCCAAGTCCAAGATATTCCCCTTGTATTGGACTTCGACACCACAACCCTACCTCTATACCTGTCCCAACCACTCTTGAACCCCTCCACAGTCTGTGATGCCACTAGTTCCATGGGCAGCACATTTAATTATTCAACAACACTCTCAGTGAAGTTCAACCTCCTCCTTTCCTCCCTGAGTCTTCCCCCCTTAGCTTCCACCCGTGTGCTGTACTTGCCACCCCTCCCATTTCCTTTGAAGCACTCCAATTGGGCATCCCTTAATTGTCCCCCTAATGTACTTTATGACCTCTATCATGTCCCCCCTAGCCCTCCTGTCCTCCAACGTGTACATGTGGAGGTCCTCAAGCCTCTCCCCATAGGTCCTTCACCACCTTCCTGTTTGATTCAATATTACCCACGTACGCCACTACGGTGACACAATCAAACCAATATGACTGCAGAAAAAAACAGTCAGATTGTGTAAATAGAATACGTCATGGCCATGGTTAAATACACTATTATGTGAATGAGTGGACAATAACCTTGGCTAACATCAAATGTGGCTACACAGTGCTATGCCATTCGTAATGATATCTGATATCATTGTCCACTCATACATATAACTAGTGTGTTCCACCACACATAACGTATACAACATGTATCCAGGAAAATACATAACCACAGCTGTTGTCTGAAATGCAGTACATACTGCTCTGTTGTTTCATCATCCCCAATGGTCCATCTAGGTAGATAAACTCATACAGTGCTTCCTTGAGAACGTATTGATCCAAGCACAAGGATTGAAAACCAGGATGTTCAGTTATACAGCGGATGGTTGGAAATTGTTCAATCTTAACATGAATAGGGACATAGAAATGGCAGCATCTACACTCTTCCATCGTTGCCATTTGTTGGCACAAAGAGCAGTTACACCTGTATGAATGACAGAAGGCTAAAAATAAAAGCTTGGTAGTTAACAGCTTAAAACGGAGAAACATAACAACATAGAAGTTATGTTCACCATGTGACTGATTGCCACACTTCGGGCAGAACATGGTACAGTGCATACTGTTTATTCGCAGAAAGGAAACAAAGCAACCCTCATCTCAAACTACGGCCTTAACTACATTATCAGATCCTAACTGTTCAACGCCATGATTTCAACTTGTGTCCACTATATATATTGGTCACGATTCACAAAATGGATGCCCGGAGTGCATCCAAGATGGGCCACTGCATTCCCAAACATGCACCTAAAGGCGATTCTGCAAGGGGTCTGATGTGCAGATGCAACCATGATGCGCCAACAAATCACAGATGTGATGCACAATGCAAATAATGATATGATGCACTCCTGAAGGGCCTGTGAAGGGGGCGTGCACATGTATACTCAACGCCGCACCATTCACAGCAGAAATCGGCAACGCATCCATGGGGCATGTCCGGGGATAAACAACCAAAAGATAACTCCAGAAAAATTAGGCTTAAGTGTGCAGACACCCACAGTCAGGCTGCCGTGCTGCAGGCAACAGCACGTAAGCATGCACTCCCTTCCAGTCCAGTAATTCCCCCCACCACCAACCCAAAACACTATACCTCCTGCCACCCGTTACAGTAACAGGTGGTATAGTGGAACCCCCTTCCGCACGTAGTATCGATACCCCCGATGACCGTAAAGTACAGTGCCCTGGTGGCATAGTGGCCCCCCCCCACCTGTAGCATCAATGCCCCAGACGACCGCATGGTTCAGTGCCTTGGTGGCATACTGGTCCCCCCTCCACCACCCATAGCATAAAAGCCCTGAACATATGGCACACAGACTACTATGCTGTATGGGGCCCCCCCATCCATGGGCGGACCAATGCAACCACAGCACTATCCAAGTACTGTGGTGGTCAAGTGGTCCCACAACCACCCCACTAACTCAGGCATACCCCCTGCCTAATCCCAATACCTGTCCTGTATGGGATTAACAGCGTACAGTACCATTCGCAGTGCATTGGTAGGCTACGTCACCCAATGGACTTACAGCCCATAGCTGTGCTGTACGCTGTCAGTCTCAGACAGCATAGTTGTAGTCCAGCCATGGCAGTGTGCAGGTGGGTACTGCTGCCTACCAGCCCCATATGGGACAGGTCTTCGGATTGTGCAGGAGGGGCACATCAGTGGGTGATGGAACCACTGGACCACCAGGGCATTTGCAGGGCAACGAGGTCACATCACTCTGCCATGGGATGGGGGTCCCTATACAGCATAGGCAACTGTGTGCCATATGTTCAGAGCTCTTATGCTACAGGTGGTGGAGAAGGGACCACTATGCCACCAGGGCAGGTTCAATGGCTGGACTGACAACCCTACAGGGTGCCCAGCGCAGTCCACCAGGTGCATCCCTGTGGAGCACATGCAAATGGGGTCATAATGGCATGCAACTGGCCCATTGTGCATTGCATACCTAATGGCCCCCTTTACATGTCCGTGACAGTAAATGGCTACGGGTGGGAAGGGGGTGCCACTGGAACATGAGGCAGCCTTTACTGTGTAATCTGTGATCCATGTGAACTAAAGAGAGGGACAATAAACATTTTTAATTGCACAATACAAATGTGATTGTTACAACAGGAATCAAATCTGATGCATGAGGAATACATACACACTATGAACAGCCTAGAACAGACATGAGTAACAACCACAGTAACAATTATTTTCAACAAAGAAATACAGATACAGGGACAGAATTATAGATGTAGCCCTTTATATGTAATATAGTTACACAATAATAGCTTTTCACATGGTTTTACATTAAAAGCTGAAATCACCCCAAAACTGAATGACCATGCATCTACTGGTTGGGACGTCAGCACCTCCAAACTACTGTGTACAGCACTTTCATTCTGTGTACTACTGTCAGCAGATGCTAACAATTGCTGGACTGGAGCGAGAGGCTCTGATTCATAGGGGTCCACTGGAAGAAAAAACTGGATCTCATCTGTATCGGCATTTAATTCGTAGGATGCCATTACTTCTGCAGTACATTTAAACTCCACGGGAAATGCTGTCATCAGATCGACGACAATATTGACATCATGGTGGTAGTGCAAGATGAAAGGTCGCAAATTGAAAGAAAGCAAAGCGGAGGCAGTCACACATGAGCGTGCTTCGGTTTATTTTAAAAATAACTACAGAAACAATTTATCTCTCTCTCTCTCATTCAGCACCTGAAACAGAATACCTGGAGTGAGCACTAACAATTAAGGTAAGAAACATTACTGCTACAACACAAGGGGGGCAATTGATCTTTAATTGGTCCTGAAAGGTGATTCTGTGTAGTGACCGAGAAATCACCTTTTGGGACCAAGAAACAAAATGACAGTAGCTGTGTTCACAAAGGGGGGTCCCAAGAACCCCATGTTGAAAATTTGGGACTAAAACTCCAAAAAGTGGCTAGGATATCAACCTAAGTTGAAACCCTCCATTGATTGCCATTATAGGGCTTACCAAGATTTTCTTCAGTTGGAAGTCAGCTTTTGAAGAGTGCAGACATGTGCCCAGTCCACAGAAGAGCATTGCTCCTGACCTCGGGAGGTAAGTATGGGTGAGGGGGGTGAGGGGAGGTGGTGTGCACAGAGGGACGGTGTGGGTTGGGGGAGGGGGCCGGCAGGAACAACGGGGGATAGTTTTCTTTTTTTTCAGGTTTAAAAAAAAAGACATTGTGGGTTTGTTTTCTTTTTTTTACAGGTAAAGTGTTTATGGATTCTGGCAAACTGGAGTTGGCTCACAGTGTGCCAGAGTATGGGAAGGGGAATCAATGCTGATCCAGGGATTGGGCACCCAAGGTCGGAGAATATAGGAATGTAGGGGTGCATCCGACACCGGGAGTGGGCATCCTGGTGTCGGAAACACCACAGTTAGTTTTTGGTACACTAAGGAGGGCTCCCAGTGTGCCACATTAAAGGGGAGAGGGATAACATGGGGATTGAGCACCCCAATGTTGGCAAGTGGGGGGGGAGATCCGCTAGCACAATCGATCACACTTACAGTAAAAGTGCCTTCGGGCACTGAATACTCCCAGCCGGTACAGAGCTTAGGCTGTGGCCTGCTCCACACGGGTGGGAGAAAATAAGGAAACAGAAACAGCGGGACATGGAGGAGGTAGGTGAGGTAAGCACCTCCTTTCAGGAAGGGACTGGTGGGGTGGCGAGAGGTGGGGCAGAGACATTACAATGCAAACAGCTGTTTGCTTTGCGGTGACCTTCAGATGAAAGGAAAAAGCCATCACATGATTGGTGTGGCTTTTTCTTTTCAAGTGCAGACCACTTCAGGCAAAACAGCATCAGGACCAGCCTGGCTGATGATTGGTGTGATACTGTTGAGCCCCTTGCAGAGCACTCTGCATTGGACAGACAGTTTCACGCCCCTCAAAAGTCACTATCCCAAGGTGTTTGCAGCGCATGTGCGAACTCAAAAAAGGGGTTCCAAAACAATATCAGAAACAACTGCAGGAGTGGGAGAAGAAATCACAGAGGAGAGTTTTAGGAGCAGGAAAGGAGGGAGCAGAACAAATAGAAAGGGGAAGAAAATCCCTTAACTTAGGGAAACAAAATAAGAAAGCAGCTTGACTAGCAGTAGCTTTCATATGAGGGGGAGCACAAAAGAGCGAGAGCAAGCATTGCAAAGAGAGCAAGAGGAAGAAGGAGGAAAAGAGATGAGAGAAGCAAGATATGAGGGGAGAGAGCCAAACTAAAATCTGGAGATAAAGGAAACACAGTGGGTAAAGCACCTGGCATCAAGACAGGGGAGGGAATGGTAAGGATACAGGGTACAATGATGTGTACGCAAGGGTTTATCAAGGGCAAAGTGACAGAAGGAGTGAAATAGAGGGTCCAGTCTAACTAAAGTGGACTTTGGAGCAGTGCTATATACAAGGGTCCACATATTCAAAAGAGATGTGCAGCACATCTCCAGACTTGCGAGGGCTGTCAGGGGTGTGACAATAGTCAGAAGCCCCCAATGCAACCTGCAAACTCGACTGTGCCACTGCCCAGAATACTGTGATGCGTGAATGCAAATGTGGGGTCCCTCATGCATATTCCATGCATCACAATATTCAACCCCCCCCCAAGCGTAACTATGGCCGGATGTGCTAGCACATAGTTACGATCTCAAAACCCTACCTTAACTATGCACAGTGAAGGCTGGTGTTCTATGCATAGTCAAGGACCAGATACACCCCCCTTCCACAAGCCCTGAGCACTGTTGTACAGTTAACAAGGAACCCCGATCACCTGTTCCATGGTGCAGTGTCCCCCTTCCCTGCCTGGTCACTGGGTATAAGGCAAGTACAGAAATATTCTCCTTGCCATAGTGTAACCCCGCCCCCGCTTGATCACCAACATACTGAAAATAATATCCGTTCCCCATATTCCATAGTGTAGGGTCCCCCCACCCAATCACTGACATACATAATATAACCTCTGAACCCTTTTTCCATCGGGACTCCTACTCTTGTGAGGATTTAGAGGCAAAAGGACCTTAAAAGCAATAGCAGATGTAATAGGTGAGAAAGAAAAAAGGGAGGAAGGGGATAGAGGGAGAGGTTGAGGGATAGAGTGAGAGGGAAGAGAAGATTAGAGAGAGGGAGAGGGAGATGAAGAGGAGGGTAAGGAGGAGGAGAGCAGTGATTGGGCATAGGAGGTAAAAAAAGGAATTAAATAAAAGGCAACTGCAGCAGGATCAGAGAAAGGAGTGTCGTCCCTCTTGAGAATAGATTGAAGGGACTGAGTCAGAGGGGAGAAAAGAGAATGAATAACCTTTCAGAACTTAGAGGGATGATTAAGGTTGTTCTGGAGTGTGAATGTGAAGTACTCAGACTCTGCAAGTCTAGTAGCTTTAGTACAAACATTGCGAAGGAGCCGGCAATGAGTAGTACAAGCACTGTGAAGGAACCTTTAATGAGTTATGAGTAAGGTCAGAAGTGGAGCCAGAGGATGTATAGGTCCTCCAGGCAAGGTCATGTGCATGGTAACAACCCAGTAACTCAGCTGAGATCGATGGAAGGTAGGAACCTTGGACCCTGGTTCTTCTAAGTGGGGTATGATGATTCCAGATGGACATAAATTTAGAGGTAAAGAATTTGAGGGCATTATTCACATTACCAGCTGTAAAAATGATGGACCAGTCAGGGGCTATGAGGTCAGCATGAAGGTGGGACAGATCCAGTGAACGGAATGACCAGATCTGAATGAATTTGTTGGGGAACTTTAGGATGGTGAATTCTATGCCCACAGTAGACCATATGATGGTCACCGAGGACATCAGGGAGGGTATTAGCATCCACAAAACAATGGGGAAGGGAGGGGAGGACCAGGTCCAAGAGGAAATGATTTTGAGATTTGGAATTAAAATGAATAGGGTCAGAAATCAGTTAAGTTAAAAGGAGAGACTTCATGTTAAGGCAAAATTTGTGAAGAGTGGGAGAAAGTCGATTTAAATTAAAATCACCTAGTACGAGTATCTCACCGGGGGGGGAGCATGTGAAGAAATGGAGGTATGCAACTCGGTTACTGAAGGTGGGGATATACCTGAGTAGCAGTAGACACTAGCAATAAATATAAGTGTGGAGAAGGGGAAAGAGAGTTTGAAAAGTAGCATCTCCTAGGCAGAGGGAAGAGAGATGGAAACCACAAGCTCAAATTGAAACTTTGAGGAGAGGTAAATGGCTATGCCACCACTCCTCTTAGCTTGATCCTGATGAATAATGTGAAACCTGGAATGGCAACAGAGGAATCAGGGACCCTAGAGGAGAACCAGGATTTTGAGATCAACAATACATCAGGCACAAGGTTAACCATAAATGGTTGTAACAAATCAGTTTTAGGGAGAAGGCTATGAATGTTAATATGGGCCACTCTCAAACATTTTGGAAGAGGGGAAGAAGGGGAAGGGCCAGGGTTAAGCTCAATGTCACCTGCAACTAAAAACAGACAATAAGCTTAAGACAGCCTATGAAACGCTTATGTGAAAAGGAGGGAGGAGGTGAGAAGGAAGAATAAGAATTTGCAAGGTAGGAGGGAAGAAAGCATTTAAGAGTTTCAAGGTGAAGCCAATAAGATGAAAGGAGATGATATCCGGTATGCCAAAGAGAAACAGACAAGGATGAGAGGGCGGGGGAGGATGAGGAAAAGGAGAAAGAGAACAGAGGGAGGTTAGGGAAGATGAGGGGGGAGAGGTAAGGGAAGACAGGAAGATGAAGAGAGAGAGAGAGAGAGAGAGAGAGAAGGTGTTAGGAGCAGCATAGTGGAAAGTATACAACAAAGCAAAATGCAAAACATAGGCTGCAGTGAATAAGTAAAAATTGGAGGGGGGGGACAAGTTACTCCAAGAAGTGAAGAAGAAAGTAAAAGAAGTCAATCAATATGGGATCAGGAATAAAAATTAAATTTAGTGAGCCTAGAACAAATCAAAAATGGGAAGGGGGCGGGGAGAGAACTTAACCTAGAGGTGAAAATAAGTAAGACTAATTTGGGAAAAAGGGACACAATATGAGGAAAATACGATAACTAGAACTTGGATACAATTACAAACCTAAACTAACTAATAAAACCGAATATAAGCAGATTTAGTACTGACAAACAGGTGTAGGTTGACAGACCTAAGTTAGACTACATATACAGAGAAAAATAACCAATATGAGAGAGTAACTGAGCCCAGGGGAGCAGTGTGGATGGCCATTAAGTTTCTTTTTTTTTTAACTTTCTTTATTGGCACACAGCATTAGATAACATCTGAAGTTCTAAAACAGTTTTACATTCATACTGTGCATTATTGTTTTTATAATTAATGGGTTCCTTTTTTTTCCCATTGGAAACCTGTAGTGTAATTTTCCGTAATAAAGGAGTGTTTATTACAGCAAACACTTGCCGGGTTTCCATTCTGCTGCCATGTACTAGTGCCAGCTGCCGCTCTTCCGCACAGCCAGAAGCCAGAGACCAGACCACCACACTCACTTGGTGGTAAGTACATAAAAAAGAAAGAAACAAATGGCCACACAAACACTCCTATAACCAAACAACCTAAAAGGAAAAAGCAACCCATTTTTCCAGTAGCTACGTCTAACCGCTGACCCTGCTGAAACCCGATCAGACGGCGGCAGCATGGAGATGTCTTCTATTTATTTTATATGATTGCTGTGGTGGAAAAAAACAAAACCCAACAATTAAATAAAATAAAATATGGGGTGGTGTGTAACCTCAAATTTTAGCACCCCCCCAAGGTGTTGAATGCCACACAAACCCCGAGAGCGAAGCTCGGTGTTGGATTTCGAGATAAACCCCTCAAGCTTCACTGTCGGGCTTTATGTGGCATCCAACACTTTCAGGGGGTGTAAAATTCTCATTACACATACCACCCCATACTTTATCCTATACTTAAACATTTAGAAGCATATTAATTAAACAGTAGTTACAAGATCACTGTACTGTTCATAAAAACGTAAACATTCCTTAGATTACTGCAAAGCTGATTATAACCATAACTCTATAAGAAAGTATGGAAAAGGGGAGCAGGAGAAGAAATAGAAAAGAGGATGGGGGAAGAGTCTTAGGCATTCTTCTTATATAATTAAGTGTGGTTCTCACTCATTAATTGCAATGTTTATGGCTTAAAACATTAGGGTATTCATTCTTATTTTTTGTTATCATTAATTTTCATCCAAATCGTTATTATTCTGTGTCTGCTCCCAATGTGTCCATCAGGTAAGAAAGGTTTGCATTCCTTCTTGGACCTGAAAAGTAAGTTTCTCCATTTCTGCAATTTGGTTCGCTATTTCTACCCATTTCTTACTTAGTGGAGGCGACCCTTGCAACCACCTCCTAGTTATAGCTTTTGAGGCCACAGCCACAAATATCCTCCAAAGGTAAAGAGTTTCCCTACCCCTCAAACCTTTTGGGAGGAGGCCCAATATTAAATGTTGAAATGATAATGTCTCATTAAATATAATCGTTGCAGTTGATTAGTAACTTCTGCCAAAAAGGAGCGCAGTTCTGGGCATCCCCAGGATATATGATAATGTGTGGCCCTGGTTTCTCCACAAGGTCACCAGCGCCCTGCTGGACATAGTTGTCCCATCTGGGCTGCAGCACAGGTGTGATAAAGTATTGAGTATGCAGTTTCCAGTTGAATTATTGCCACTGCGAGGATGATGCAGTTCTAATAGTCCATATCCAAATTTTTTCCCATTCTTTAATTGTTAGTTGTATCTGGGCTTCATCTTGCCATCAGTCTTTGCTGTATTTGGTTTGTGATTTCTTTGTCTGAAGAATAAGTTGATAGGCAGATGTGATAGCCCATTTTTGCTGAAAGGAATGCAACATAGTTGCCAGAGACAATTCATCCTGAGTTCCCTCCTATATTACTTCCTCCTCACTATGGTGGTGAGTCATTATATCATTTCTAATTTGGAAATACCTAAATCAGTCTGTTGAGTTCCAGCCAAAGATTTTGCAACAGTCCTCAGATGTACTGATGACTGAACAGCATTTGTTCCTGGTATTGTAAGCCTTGAAGCCATTGCCTTTTATACCAGGGGTTCATAGCTGCTAGAGCAAATGTTGAGTCCCACCCCAACCAACAGAATCTCCAAAGGTGTTGAGATATCAGAGGGGCTTTACAAAAATTCTACGTGCTTTCCATGTAGCATGCATTACCCTATAAGGGTTTGGGGTTAAGATCTTTCTCAAGCAGATGTCAAATAACAGAGCGGGTAATGGGGTGTGTTCCACCACATCAAGCTCAAGGGTCTTCCAGTGAGTCCGCTACTTAGGATCCAATCACAGCAATGCATTCTTCACCTGTGCCACAACCCAATATGCCTCCATATCTGAGAAAGCCCAACCCTTCCAGTTTCTTCTAGCTAAAAGTACTCCTCCTTTTACCTTTGGATGGGCTTCAGCCTATACAAAGTTATATTGTTTCCTTTGTAGCTGTCTGAACCAAGTCCTATTCAAATATACTGGGGCACATTGAAACAGATGTAAGTACCTAGGCAGTATATTCATTTTGGCTATTTGCATATGATTATGGAGTGGAAGCAGAAACAGAGACCATCTCTTAATATCATTCTGCAAAATGCTGCATTAAATATAGAATAATATGTGGTGTGGTGTGTGTAGCGAGATGGTTACACACACCCAAGGTGTTAAATGCTGCATAAACCCCAAGAGCAAAGCTCAAGGAGTTTGTGAAAGCATCTAATACCGAGAGTGTGTGTAAACTTTGAGTTTAAACACCACCCCATATTTTATTTTATATAATTGCTGGGGTTTCCTTTTTCACCACAGCAGTTATATAAAATAAAAAGATGTTTCTGTGCGACCGCGGTCCGGTGAGGTTTGAGCATGTGGTCCACCATCACCTTTATTTATTTATTTATTTAAAAGGTTTTTTAATCATTTCTGTTGGTCGGCAGCCAAAATGCTTTTTTTATTTCTTGGTACTTGATTTTGTTTTTCACAGTCACTTACTGCCAAGTCCAAGTGGCGGTTCAGTCTCCTGTGGAAGACAAGGTAGCTAGCAGTCAGAAAGAAAGAAAGAGCTGCAGTGGGCACATGCACAGAGCGAGGGAAGCCAGGCATGTGTTTGCCGTTATAAACACCCCTTTAAAATGGCAAATTATGCCACGGTTTCCCTGTGGGAAAAAGGAAAACCCAGTTATTATTGGCATATAATTGTCTTGATAGAGGTGGGCCGTAGTTGCCCACAAGTTTATCTACAAGTATTTAAGTTTCGATAGTCACCATCACATGTGAAACTGTTTCTGGAACGAACAAGGGGGTTCATTTATGGTTAGAATTTCTGTTTTTTCTGTGTTAAGTGTATACTCTGATAATAAGGAAAATGTTTGTACTAAGGTCATCAATCGGGTAGGGACCCTTGTGGATTGGGCAGATCCACTAATACTTTATCTGTGTAGAGTTTATGTTCTGTATGCCGTTAAGTTTCTTAACCAGCTTTTTGTATAATACAGTGTCAAAAGCCTTACCTAACTCTAGCAAGGCCACATCTGCTGCCCTCCCTTGATCCACCTCCATAGCTAACCAATCAAAGAAATCTATGAGATCTGTTTGACATGACCACCCCCTGTAAAGCCTTGCTGCTGGTGGTCCTGCAACCCATTTGCCTCCAGGTGCTCCATCAGTCACTCCATCAGCAGGGTTTCCATTAATTTCCCCTCCACTGATGTGTAATTGACTGATCTGGAATTGTAATGCCTTGTTTGTCAATTCCCCTTGTATCATTTCTATGAGTAGGTTTACACAAAGATTTGTAGGGTTGCTCTTCTGTCCATTATTACACTAATCAATAACCTTTTATCTGGAAATACGACTGTATAACTGAAATGTAGCTTTTATGCATTAAAAACATGCAAAAGTGCAAGTTATTTTAGGAGTGTTTGGTAATGTGGATGTAACCCCTAGGTGGTGCTATCCCAAGGGCTACTACCCCTGTCTGCTTGGCTACTAACAGGTTAAGTGTCCTAGGTTCAGCAACGGATGCCTCCACCCAAAGGTCAGGGTTGGTATGGATCAATATAACCAGACCACAGCCCTCTGGAACACTGTGACCCCTCTCGATTCCCCTTAGTGGCCCACTCAATACACCAAGCTCACCTTCCCAATACCCCTGATATGCGTTTCACATACACCTATATTCAACACTTACCCATAGGACTGGCTCCTTCAGCTTGCTTCTAAGGACCCCCTGTAAAATAAGATGCTGCACGTCAAAACAACTATGCAATACCTTAGGCTTAAACAGACACCATAGTCAATAAAGGTTGCAGCAAAAGAAGTAGATCTGATTCATTCAGGGGCTATAACAAGAATGGGGGCTGTTTTCAAGCAACCAAAGGCAAAACGGCTGTAGGCTCTACCCACAGCCATAACAAGCACTAGTTAATTTTGTGTGCCTGTTGAAAACATTACCCTTCCCTTGGCCCCAGGCCTTTCCTCTGCACTGTGAATACTAAAACGGAGGTGGAACTGCATTTACCACCTCCTCCAATGATGTTTCAGGGGCAAGGGAAAGGGAAGTACTGTTAAATAAGCAGTACATAGGAGGGATCCATTAACACACACCAGCTAGATTATTTTTGTGTAACTGTAAGCCATCCTCACTCCAGTCCCACAAAGCATGTGGTTTTGTCCTCTGATTACTGGGATGCAGCTTAGACCCTTTAACTTTTTTGGGGAAGTGGCCTGGATTTAGCTGTTATAAGCTTGTCAAATAATTCATGGTGTGGTACCTGCACCTGGGGTAGCCTCTTGAAATACCTGCTGGCATTCTGGGTGTTAGCATCCCCAGAAAAAAATATGCATGTTTACAGTTCAACTGCACAATGCCGTAACTCAGTAACCGAGGAGCAAACAGTAGTACACAGGAATAAAAGGCAAACAAGGTACTGTATATTAGGAAACTCAGTAACAAGGATTTGGGGAAGGTAAGGATTAAGCAGTTCAGTAAAGAAAACACAATTGCCAGTACCCGCAATATTCCCTCCCCCTCCCCCAGCCCCACCCCCGTTAGTCCACATAGACTTACCAAACTGGTGCACATAGTGAATACCCCCAGTATCTTCCTCAGATGTTAATAGGTGCCACAGCTGTTGAATCACTGCAGGCCAGATGCTTGGAGTAGACAAAAGATATTGCAGGCACAGTTACTAAGTCCAAAATAAAAGTAATCACTATTTGTAATCCAAAACAATGCCCAGTAGCCTAAATGCAGGTATTCTGCCTGGCCACTCCCAAAGTAAGCACGATCCTGCACAGGGCTTTTATGATGTCCTATAGTCCCTATCCAGCTAAATATATATATATATATTTTTTTTTTTTGGGGGCCGGGTAAGTGCACTAGACAAACTCAGCCCATTTTCGGGCACAACCCAGGGGAAGGGGATACAGGTGAATGCCAACTGACCTTGAACCAGATTAAACTGTTGGTGATATTTTTAGTCAATTGGGGAAATTTGGCCAGGACACCAGGGACACTTCCCCTACTCTTTTCAAGAAGTGCCATGGGATCTTTAACATGCACCTGAACTACCACCAGAACAGGTAGATGGGACCACGGTTTAACGTCACATCCGAAAGACTACATCAGTGTTTCAAAGTTTGGATCCTGTAGTGTTAACCATGGTTATAGACCTCACAGACCCTGTAAGGCTTTGCATGTCTGATACTGGGCTCTCTGCTGTGCAGCAGCTGCTGTTTAGTGCTATTCCTTTAGTGTGGTGTCACTGTGGTTAGTGCAGCATGGGAGACCTGCAGAACTGAGCTGAGGCCAAGCGTTCCCAAACTTGCTGGCCTTAACTCATGTGGGGACTTTGGGTTCACCCCTTGGTGGGGGATTTCACACTTCTCTTCTGCAGCACATGGGGCCTACCATGGTGAAACTGCTTTAGGCTGGGGTCAGTTACTGTCACCCTCTCTCTCTGGATGGGCTCTGCCTGGAACATGCTCTGTGCATGTGTTTGCATCAATACAAATAAGTCTCTGTTTGGAAAAATACCTCACATAGGGAAGTCTCTAGGGTTTGCAGCATTTCTCCCAGTATCTGCTCTGGAATGGAGTTGCTTCCTCCTCTGGATCTAAATGTGTACACACTCTCTGGCATACCAGTCCCTTGCGGGACACTGGCAGCATGTCTGGTTCCCCTTTGGCTAGAGCAGGAAAAGAATATCTGACTCCACAGGATTTGTAGCTGCAGCCTAGCTGCAGTAGTTGACCGAAATTCATGGGCAAGCTGTCAATTCAAGGTGCATGCAATATTTATGTCCTGCTGGCAATGCTCCCTGAGTAACTGATTGACTGTCCTTCCTGACCCTTGACCTTTTTTCCCAGCAGACCTAGGGGTGAATGGTTGAACAACATAGTCATCATCACGTTTGCTCATAGTTATTTTTCAGTTGCCCATAAACAGTTCTACTCAGTTGGAGGCACAAGGATTTCAAATCTATGCCCCACTGTCTGTCCTGGTGCCAAGAAATATATCCCTCAGCAGCAACATGTTGCTGCAGTGTGCCATGGGACCACCAGCAGGAACTTCAAAGGTGCAATTTGGTGCTGAGACTTTTGCTTCTTTCTCTGCTACTCACGTGGTCCCCGCAGCATAAATCAGTGGTGACTGGGAATAGTGAGAGATGTTGGCAACAAGATGTACTCGTGGGTGTACCAAGGATCCCTAAAGGAGTGCTCAAATTAATGAAGGCTATACAAGTGATGGGGTAAAGGTTAGAGATAGTCTGGAGGGTAGACTTCCCCCCTCCAAACTACATATATTTTCCCCATTACTGTACTAGCCCAAAAGGAAGCTATGGCTAATTTAACGAGTCTCCCAATACACTGTATATTTTTATCAGAATAGCCCAGTGTCCAGAAATGCCATTAGAGGAGGAGAAGTTTGTGATTCCACCTCCATTTTGTGACTGACAGCTCCTGGGGACAGCCTGGGTGAAAGAGACATAGAAATTAAACTAATGCTCATTTCTGTTATTAAAAATATGGCATTTCTCTTAATTAGACTAAAGGTACATAACAGGACCTATCCTCCTAACTTTCCTTAGCAAGACAGTAGCACTTTTAATCTCATGAGTTCATTTCACTACCAGTTTGGAGACCCTTGTTCAGTTTCCAACCCACCCCCCACTTGGGGCCAGTAGGATTACAGGACACAGTGTGGATGGGAGGAAGCAAGTTTGTCCACTCTATCATTGTCTCCAACCATGAGAACTTGGATAGCATTGACACCATGGGTGGAAACATCAGTAATCACCCACTGTCAACAGCAGCAACTCCCCAGGTGGTCTCCATCCAGGTGTGGTAGGAGAACTTAATGGGGTGAAAATATGGCTCTGCCATGTAAATGATAGTTGCAGTTAGCCCACTCACTTCAAGCCTGTGACCATCTTGAGATCCCCTGCCCCCCCCCCGTGACTGTATCCATTTCCATGACAAGACCAGGAGCTATGGCCTCGGCTGAATGCGTCCTTCCATGGGAAGGAGGGGAACCACAGGAGTGCTGCAGGATCAACAGGATCTGGATCAAAGTCCTAGAGGGGTCAGTAGCAGTACCAGAGGGGAATCTGAAGTGGCAAAAGCCTACAGAGGGACACTAGAGGATTGGCGACCAGGGGAGAAATATACAATAAGAAAAACAATATATGGTGATTAGAAGATGGTGGCATTTCAAAAAGTACACAAAATCACAGTATAGAAATCTTTAAAACAACATTTAACAGAAAAATGATAGTTTAACTTCCAGGAATTTAACTAGTTAGATTTTTGATAGAGTAGGTGGCTAATGGAAACAACTTTAAAGTGAATGGGAACCTTTGCATTTCCATTCCATATTTGTGTATCCTCTATTTTCTTTCTGTATATGTCTCTCTGTCTCCCAGATTATTAAAATCTGCTGTGTATTATAACCCTCCAACTGAGCCATTACACATGCTTCAAACAGTGACATCTTCGATTGCAACTATCCAAGGGTTCCTGATGGCAATACCACTAGTAGCATAAGTTGTTACTTGAATCAGAACTGAGAACATGAAGAAGCTGTTCTATTTTCATGAATATCATCCCCCAGACTGCAAACACCCTCCTCTGTGTGGAGCTCAGCACACATGCTCAGTGGTGGCCAGAGTCAGTAAATGCTGCCCAGGAGAGGGGCTTGCGGAAAGGCTTTGTGATGCAGCACTCCATGGGGTTTCTAGTAGTGCTTAGGGCCCTAAACGTCTGGGATATCAAGCTAGCAAGTTTGGATCATGCATCCCCTGATACTTCTATGGCTATTGAACACCTTCCATGGGCCCAACACTGCAGACTGAGTTTTTTAAACAGCATCTCTGATGCCCGAACACACGGCAGCAGCATTTTGTACTATCATGCTGGCAACCAAGGTTTGGGACCAAAGTTGTTTGTAGGAGTTGGGTGACCAAGGCTGGAAGAATGCCACCCATGGCAGCATGTCTTGGGCTGGGGAGAGTGGAGCTGTGTGGTGGGCTGGGGGGCTTGCTCTTTACACAGGGGTACATTGCATGCACGTAGGGTCAATGAGGATGATCGCATGGTACTGGAGTGATAGAAGGGTCAAACTCCAGGGACTCCCCTTCCCAACTCTGTCTCAATGATGGTCTCTAGATGTCTCAGTCCTTATGCCATGGGAAAATCAATTATGCAGTGTTTTTTGGATCTGGGAGGTTGCCAGGGAATGACATGAAGGCTGGGAGGAAAGCGCTTGTGGAGAAAAAGCTGGATAAACAGAGAAATAACATTTTTTATTACAGTGCAGCCCCTTATAAAGGAAATTTTTTTTGTTGTGGAAGACTGCTTATACTAGACACTTCTGCATTACCAAAAGCTGTCAGTATTGACTTCCATTAAAAAAAATTTTGTTCACTGGACGCCACACCTCACACCACACTGGTAACCCGGGTTCGGGAATGGACTCAGGACACCGTGGGTCAGCAGGGGAAGGAGAGGATTGAGCATCCAGAGGACCACTCTCCTCTCCTGGGGTGGGTTGTAGAGGTTGCCTCGCTCTGTAGTGGCCCCCAGTGGAGATTGGGAGTACTACAAGGTGCATCACTGTACATGGGGAGAAAATGTGCAGAAAATGGCCACCGAGCTGGCCGGATGACAGCGGCCCCACCTCCCTCCCGAGAAGCCGGGATGAGCCCCTGAGCTGCATTCTCACCCAGCACAGATGTAAGGAAGTGCCTTTGGGCATTTCAATCTCCCCTCCTGGTTGGCCCCGTGGGTAAGGGGGGCCGCCCCTATCATAGGGATACATCAGGTCAGCCAGGTGGTGAGGGCAGCAGACGGCAGGAACTGGAGAGCGGTAGGGGTGAATGGCACCCGAAGGAGTGGGCAGCTGGTGGTAAGGGAGGATAAAAAGAACATGCACAAAAAAACCAAAAAACTTTCAGTTTAACCATACCTGGCAGCCCATCAATATCAGACACTTTCTGATGACTTAGAAATCAGTAGACTTGTTCAGGATGGATGGTAGCAGCGAGCTCTCTGCAGTAGACTGCTGTAAAATAATTTATCCTGCTGGACACTGTCTGTTTGATGAAGTCAGCCTGGGATAATGTTTCCCAAGAAAAACTCATCTGGTACTTTGTTAAAGGCAGGTTTACAACCTCGACCACAGAAACACCAGACAAAGATGGTGGAGTGCTCTGTCAAGAACCACCACCAGGTGACCTCATGGCTGAAGAGTTTGGGGAGCTCTGCCATTTTGGGGGATAACGTGGAAGCTGAGGAGGAGGAGAGCAATCCCGTCATGGCAATGTTACATCTATCACAGCTTATTTTACTGGACGTCCGTGATTGGTAGCCACAAATTGTGACCTCTCTAGCAACCAAACACTGAAGCACCTCATCAAACACCAAGTATTTAACATACAAAAAATACAAATTAAACACAGAAGTACACTACACGAAGCATTCCCTAACTGCCCTAACTACTTTACCCCTAAGTACCGTACCTCTTAAGTACCGTTCCTCATAAGGAACCAAGCACATGGCTCTGCAAAAAAATATAACATTAAATGAAGTAGAAACTGTACTGCACTATACTACTCAAGCAGATGCTCTAAAATCCTTATAACCAATGCAGTTATGCTACAGCAGACAATATGTACAATACCAGATAAAATCAGTATACATGGAGGTGTCCACTATAACAGGGCTGCACTGTACAACAATCAGTACTTCGGTGTTCTCCAAAATCTCAGGTATCATTGAATCGGAAGGGATGTAGAATTTCTTGGGGGGGGGCAGTATTTTGTCGCGGGAGTAGCTCTTTCTCCAAAAAATGCAACATTTTCCCTTTTAAAGCTCAGATTAAGCTAAAGCGGCTACTTTTTGCAGCCCTAAGGGGTTAGAGGTGTTACTTTACTCTAGGTCCACTACTGAAATGCAGCAGATCAAGAACATCAGGAGCTTCACATTTTTGGGTATTGTTTTTTTTTAGTATACAGGGGCAGCAGCACTAAACATTTGTTCAGAATAACAATGGGTGTTCAGGAAATGTACCTGCAAACCACTTCTGTTAGCCCAGGCCAGGTATGTTTCTTTTCAGGTGAGTATAATAGTTAGTCTTCTGTGGTCTTGCCATTGGCTCCATCAGGTAGTCCCTTAACTTGGAAACAACAGATAAGCTCTGGACCTGATATTTCAGGCGCATCAGTGACAGCAATGTCAGACAGACTTTCCCCTTCACAATGATGCACTACTGCTGCAGAAGCCTCAGACTTAGGCTGAGACCCAGAGGCTAGCAGGCATGAGTAACAGAGCTGATTCATTACTTTAATGAGGCACTCTTTCTACAAGCTGTGCCTCGCTCTGCTTGGTAGCAGCTGAGCTACTTTTAAGCACAGGTCAAGCAGTGTGGCAAGGATACTGGGCTTTGACGTTAGCATGGTGTTAAATCATTCATCTTTGTCCAATTTAGCTATTCTGAAAGGACAAACTGTGTAAAGAACTGAAGCGAGAACTAGATTCCATATCAGACAGTGAAGAGTCTGACTGAGGAACTGGAGAATAGGTGGAAAATACCACTGTGCCATTGGGAACATATAGTAGCAAGATATTTTTGATGTTTAAATACAGCAATTCAATTCTTACATGCAGTGGCAATTTAAAAACTGGATTGTGTATAATAAAATGCTTAAAGGGATATTATCTTTTGATAGAGTAAATTTTAACCGACTAAAAAGTTTCTTCGGACCCAGGCCCAAAGCTTCCAGTAATTTATTTCCTGATCTAAAAATCTTAATGACAGGGATAGGCACAATGAGCTGAAGCTCATGTCCAGGTGTGACCTTTTTGTGAAATGGAAAGGAGGAGGAAGCACCACGTACATACGCAGTTTAAATGTATTTTTATATATGAATGTATCCGACATTTGTTTGCCAGGTAAGAGCATTGGACCAAGGTTCGTTTTCAGTCTTATCCCAGGCCAAAGGCACAATTCAGATACAATGCAATAATACTGTAAAAATCTAACAATGTTCAGTCACGATTACAAATGGATGTTTCGAACAAATGTTAACAAAAATGAGACTTAAAACCAAGATGAGACTTCAGCCTATGCAAACCCTCCGGAAGACAGTTTCAAAACAAAGTTGTTGCACTGGAGAATGCCCTCTGACTCATTTTTATTCTGAACGATTTGTAACAAGAAGAATGAGGGGTGACTTGCTATTGATACAGAATAATATCCATGATGCATACCTCATGAATTTGTTAAATACTGAATTTAACCAAAATGTAACCAGCACCACGGATTACCACTGCAAATCATGGGCCAACTGTTTAACACCAAGAAAAGGCAATATTTCTATTCACAAAGAATTATAACACTATGGAACTCCCTGCCTAATGATACAATAATTAGCGACATTAAAGCAGCACTCAAATATAAATTGAATAAGTATATAATTAGTGGTGTTAAACTGTTTTATTACCATTAAACATGGCACTGTACATTGGCCTCGGCCTTCTTAGCTCCAATACTGGAAGGAACCCTGCCATTCTAGCAGCTCCTCAAATACCAGCAGGAGCATTCTGACACACACATCTAATCATGGACGTCAGGAGGAGGGGCTCAGTCTGTTCAATGGCTCAAGATGGATGAACAGATGGCTGGCACCAGGAAAAAGGGGTGGGCTTTTCACCTCTTTTGTGTGGGCTCTTTTACCACCCTATGGCCAAAGCCAAGGATCTAGCTGCAAACTTCCTATTGGTGGGGAATGGCAGACATTACATGGTTCACCCACGACATGAATGCCATCCCCAACCCTACTGTAGGAGTCACTCATGTAGTGGGGAGGCCTCCATCCAACCCCAAGACTAGTGTGCCATGTCTCCGTATTGCATCCTGGCCCCTCCACCCAGGATGGGGGATTAGGCAAGGCAACGTTTATTTATTAAGCACCCTATTCCTGGGACTCAGGGTACTGTACAATCTGTACAAAATAACAACAGATCATAAAACAACAATAAAGAAATTATTTAAATAAAGTAATACTGCATTCAGCATAAATTCAGTAAAAAATTGTCTGGCAACCAGGCCCGGTGGCGTGGAAGGCTAAGGCACTGGATGTCCTACCTCCTGTCACTCCAGTGACCTGTGTTCGGGAACAATCACAGGTTGCCAGGGAATCAGCAGGGTGGGGGAGAATTGGGCGTCCCAGACAAAGCTCTCCTGTTCTGAGGAGGGGTGCCCAGACATCTCGAACATGATGGAGGCCTGGTGGCAGTGCAGGCTTGAGTGACTAGAAAGGGAGGGCTGTGACAGTGCAGGACATTTGCACCTCCATGCACACATACTGGCACAAAGCAGCGGAAAGGTCACAGAAAAATGAAAAAGAGAGGATGGACTACATGAAGACCTGTCCTTTTCCTGGTGCCTGTTCTGCCATCTTAACTGGAGGGGGACTCTGGATATGTCTGTCTTGGTGGGGGAAGACAGCCCTCCCTCCCGTGGCCCCACCAGTGGGGGTTGGGGATCAGCGGGGGATGTACAATCCCAGAACTGGAGGAGGTGGGAGCTGGTCACAGGAGACTGAGACAGGGTTGAAGAGCCACCTATTCCACTGCAGGTAGAACAACCTAGATAAAAAAACTATCTGAGAATGCTAGCAAAAACAGGTGGCTTTTAGCAAGGCTTTAAAGGCCTCCATCATGCAGGTTGAGTGGATGCCCCCAGGTAACATATTTCATAGCAATGGAGCTTCCACACTATCTATTGTGTCCCCACAGCTAAGAGAGCTTTCATACAGTCAGGAGCCAAACCTTGTAGGGTCTTGAATGTCATCAAACATATCTTAAAGGTGATGCACCACCATATAGATAGCCAGTGCAGAGCACACAGGACTGGTGTGATATGGTTCCTCTGAGAAGTTCCGTAATCAGCTGAGCTGCAGCATTCTGGGCCAGCTGTAGGTGTTGTATCAAACCTCCAGATAACCCTAAGTACAGACCGTTGCAGTAGTCTAGCCTAGAAGTGACAAAAGCATGGACTATCATCACCAGATCAGCTGGTGCCACATGTAGTTTGATCCAGGTGATGCTACATAGATGGTAAAAGCCAGATCAAACTACCACTGACACTTGCTGTTCTAGCATCAGCTTGTGATCCAAAATTACCACAAGATTCTTTACCGCATTCGCAGCTCTGAGTGGTTGGCCGGCCAATGAAAGAAGTGCCACCAATTTACCTATCATCGCCAACCCATGCTGACCTGGTCCCACAATCATAACCTCTGTCTTCCCTGGGATAAGACACAGCCAGTTGGAGGCCATCCAATTACTGATCTCCCCAAGGCGCTACACCACCGTAACATGGAGACAGTTTGGATCCTATCAGGAGTGCAAGACAAGTACTGTATAGCTTAGTATCATTTGCATAACTGAAACTCAACACCACATCATCAAATGATCTCAACCAAAGGCAGCACGTAAACAGAAAACAACATGGGGCCAAGGACTGAGCCTTGAAGAACACCACAGAAAAGCACACATGCCCCAGAGGTAAAATTTTTTACAGCCACCTGCTGCATTCTACAGGTTATGTAAGATTCAATCCAGTACAAAACAGGTTTGGAGAGGCCCATATAATTCCTCAGGCAATCCAGTAGCATCCCATGGTCAAACATATCAAATGCTGACGAGAGATCCAAGAGGACTAAGACAGAACATATTTGTTGATCCCTCACCATGATGAGCATATTCTTCATGCTGTGACGGGGCCAAAATCCCAACTGGAGAGTCTGTGGATGTTGTATTGTTCCAGGTGAACCTCAAACTGTGCCACAACCACATTCTCAATAATCTTCCCTAGAAAAGGAAGGTTCAAGACTGGTCTGTTATTCTCTAGAGCATCAGGGTCTAAGGATGTTTTTTTTCAGGAAGGATCTAACCACCTCTTCAGGTCAGTCAAAAAGTTCCCTCCATCAAGGAACACCTGACAATCTCATTAATAACTGGGCCCAGGGATTCCCAGCAGCCCAAGAGCAGCCAGGTTAAGCCCAGAGTCCAGCATACAGCAGGTGAGGTGCAGACCTGAGAGCACTTGGAGGACCTCCTCTTTAACAACATACTGGATCTCAGCCCAGGTTGGCAGATTATCTATGACTATGCCCCTTATAGGCTGACCACCACCGTCCCATGATAGACTGCTTGAAGAAGTACCCAACCAAATGGAGAATACCGTGTCAGAAAAGAATCTGCCAGTCTGGCCCGGTGGCGTGAGGTTGGGCTTCCAGGGGTTGGATTGGGGGGATGGGAGGGTGTGGAGCTGGGTCGAGCTGCTACGAGGCAGCTCTCCTCTCTGGAGAGGGAAGTGAGGGTTTCCCAGCTCTTGGTTGCTCCCCGGTGGAGGCTAGGAGGTAGCACCAGGCCACAGGGAACCCTGGCACTAGGCTGTGTGGTTGGAAAGGGCTGTCACTGGAGCCACAGAGCATATGTGTGCCTCCACGCACATGCACAACCATGTTCTGTGGTCCTGGGTAACAAGAAGAAAAGTCACAAAATACCATGTCTCTCCCATTGCCAAGTAGGCACAGGAGGCAATGGGGGGAGCAAAAAAAAAGAAAGAATCTGCCAAACTCCTTGCACTTTTCTGCAGAAAAAGCTTGCAACCTATCTATGGTATGGAGAACTGGGCAGTCTGATTTTTCCCTGTAGCAATCATCCTTGACAGGAACTATGTCTTCTTCAGGATGATTGCCTGCTGATACTCACAGCAGGGAGTCCTCAGAGCTAACCATCCTTTACAGACCAGGATGTTCCCAAGAATACTCTAACTTCCATCCCTTGATTTTCAGTAGACCAGCTCATTGCAATAGCATGGTGAGCTGGAGCTGGATGTCAAGGGATGGACACGATAAGGTGCTAAGGAGTCTGAGGCAGCCATGAGAACCATATTACAGGACTCTATGGCACTCTCAGCTCCCTGAGCACAAGCAAGCATCATGGCTGAGATGTCCTCTATCTACAGGAGTTTGTGAGGCTCCAAATTATGTTTTGGACAGATCTTCTTCACAGGGTAGGGGCTAGTTAAATAGGAAACCTTGTAGAGGAACAGCACTGTATGATGATACAGCCAAAAGATCATTCCAACCCTGACCGCATTAATGTCAAGACCTGATGTGAAGACCAGGTGTAAAGTGTGACCATGTGGAGAACAAGACTAGATCCCAGGTCTTCCACAAATCAGATCAGTGCTCCAACAACCAGTACCACAGGGTCAGGCTTATATTAAGCATATCTAATGAAACATAATGTAGAGCTTGCTGCATTTCTGGAGAAAAAATGATGCTGACATAAAGAAACCTAAATCTAGCACTTTCCGAGAATTGTACAAGGTTCTGATTAAAACCCCAATGTTAGGTTTTAAATCTTTTTAGCCTTTTGATATTCACAGGTCCCTGGTTCATTCTTCAGATAATTTCTCATGAAGTTGTTGAGAGCTATATCTCTAGGACTAAAAGGACATGCCTATATATATATATATATATATATATTCAGTGGTTACTGTCCCAGACAGAGGAATTCCACCTACTTTTTGAGTTTGTTCTTGGTACAAGCACAGATGAACTCATTGAAATTAGAGTAGCCACACAAGGATATAAGGGGGGGTGTCCATTGGAGAGCTCAGTTCCAAGGGACAGGTCAGCTTCAGGTGAATCAGGAGGCAGGCTGACGATTACTCACTTTCTGTTTTTGGGGTGGAGTTGGCAAACTTTTCAAAGGACCAAGTCAAACCAATAGTGGCGCAGCTTGGTCCTTTGATGTGTAAAGACCTGCATTACATTGACTTCCTAGTTGCACGTTTACACTGCTGTAGCGCTTACAGTATGAATGCGCTGAGCCTGCCCACTGCTCCTGTCCTCCCTCCATTCCCATTCAAGTCCCCACCCCCCACCAGCAAATCACTTCCACCCACTTCCCCCACTGCTACTATCCTCCCACACCCTGCTTCTGTTCAAGGCCCCCAGTAAATCAATCCCCTCCCACTGCTGCTGTCCTCCCACACCCTCATTCTTTGAGCCCCCCCACACACACACACAGATCAAATCCCTCCTCTCCCTTCCACTGCTGCTGTCCTCCTCATACCCTCCATTCTCCATCCCCCGGACACTGGGGAGCACACTCCCAGTGTCCAGAAATGTTCACATCCTTTCCTATAAAAAAAATAAAACTATCCCCCAATGTCTTTATTTCTTTAAACCTGAAAAAAAAGTCCATCGTTGTCTCCCCATCCCCCTCCCCATCCCGATCCTCCCACTGCACACCCACCTCCCCGTACCGCCCCCTTACCCATACTTAGCTCCTGAGGTCAGAAGCAATGATCTTCTGTGGACTGGGACATGTCTGCATTCTTCAAAGCCAACCGGCAAAGTGAAGATTTAAAGGTAAGCCTTATAATGGTAATCAATTGGGGGGGTCAACTTAGGTTGATATCACAGCCATTTTTAGGAATTTTGGCCCCAAATTTTCAATATGGGGTTCTTGGGACCCCACCTCCTGAACACTGTCACTGTCAATTCATTACTCAGTCCCGAAATGTAATTTCATAGTCGCTGTGTGGAATCATCTTTCAGTACAGATTAATGAAATGACAGTGCCACTGGTCATGAGGTGGGGTCCCACAAAGCCCATGTTGCAAATTTGGAGAAAATATTCAAAATAATTACTGCATTACAAGCGTGCATTGCGCAGTTTCTATGCATGCTCCTACCTTCACCAGTTTTTAATATTTTTGCTCCAGATTTTCAACCTTGCCATGATTTCACACCTCCTTATGAACAGTATAGCTGTCATTTTTCATATCCTGCCTGAAACATGTTGTCGCACCTGTGGCGCAGAATGGCATGGTGGCTCTGCAAAATCACATTTTGGGATGAGTGAACGAAATCACACTGGCACTTTTCATGAGGTGGGACCATAAGAATGCTACATGGAAAATTTGTTGTGAAAATAAAACACAAACAACAAAGTTATGAGCATGCACTTAAATTAACAATCTCAGGTTCGTACCTTTGGTACTTTTCAATATTTTGACCCCAAATTTTCATCATAGCTATCTCTTCACTGCACCTCACGAATGTGACAGCTGCCATTTTCCAGATCCTTGTCAAAATGTTTTTTTGCACATTGAAAGGCGAATTCGCAGCCACTGAGTTAAAGTACCTTTAGGACAGAAGTTGAAATTTAACTCTTTCCTTCTTCATGAGGTGATGTAATAAGATGGCCATGTTGAAAATGTGGTGTAAAAATATTAAAAAACAATGAAGTTATGAGCCCATGTTGAAATTTGCCAACACCGGCTCATAACCCCCCACCCAAATGGCACCAGTGCACACAACAAACTTTTGGCATTGACAAATGCTTGTTCAAAACAGTAGTCACTTTTCATGTCAGCACATTTTGCCATTGCTCTGTTAGCTTTCAAATAGCATCAGAAAGGATTTTAGTGCCAAGCTGTTGTTCAGTACATTGAATTATGGTTCATCTGAAAGCAGATGTGTCACTGGAAGTCTTTCTAAACAGCAGATCTTTTGATGTTTCAAATAGCCAGTATTCACAGAGGTCTACAGTAAGCACTGCATAAAGTGGGCAGAAAAAACTACCAGGTCTCTAAGGGTCATAATTATGAAAAGATGGATGGACTATAATTGTGGAAGGCCTTTTTCCTACATAGTGTGGAATTTGCTTTTCCATTATTATCCAATTTGTCCATAATAAGTCAAAACCCAAGCACAAAACATGAAGATACTGTAGGAAATAGAGGGACTAAGAAACTAAGTGCTATATTGCCCTCTTGAAGTGATGCTTAGGGGAAACAAACACAGAGTAAGGGCCCTGCTTAGAGACCCTGTGAGACCCCCCCCCAAAATCCCTGAAACTTTTCTTGTTGGGTCTGAGACCCTATGAGACCTGGCCCACTTTAAGCCTTGGGTCTAAGTCTAATGAATAATACAGAATGGGTGGAATAGCTGTTCCAGTCTTAACTCCCATGTGGTAGCTTGGACCCTGTCAGCCACGTGGACATAGCAACTGTAATGGCTAACAATGGCACAATAGTGGACCACTCTTCTGTGTGCCTTTTAATAGTTGGATAAAAATTACCTTTCAACAAGCAGGCAAGAAAGAATTGTGTTGACTGTAGCTTAAATCAAAGCAATTCATGAATGACAGGGAACATGATGTACATTACCTTGCCTACAGAAAAAAAATGTTCTGAATATATTGTTTGGAAGAAAACAGGGGCATTTTGTCAACAAGAATGATGTTTCATCTCTAGTGAAGAATAGTACATCAGACTTTTATAATGTCTGAGAGTGTACGTGAGTCAAATGAACATTTTCTTCAGGGTTATACCTGTCCAGTAAGTCTGTTCCCAAAATTATTTGAGAGAGTTCGCTATTTGAACACTTTAAGTCTGCCATCCACTAATGTTACGTGGTAGGGCATTTCATTTTCTGGAGAAGGGGGGGGGGGTCATCATAAGAAGTATAACCCTGTGCAGACCAAAGGCGTGTTTACACATACCATTTAGATCCACTGTAGTCTGTGTCACTCACGCTGAACTTCTCTTGCATCGGTGCCAACCATCATTTACACACATGGCACTGTGCACAGTTGCAGGGGCAGTGTACTAAACTTCCTGTGCTATTTCTGCCAGGTTTCAGGGACGTGTTAACATTTCAGCGTCACAATACACAGGACTCCCAAAATGTCTTACAACACCAAAAGCCATGTGATAAACCTAAGAGGACCATGGGGAAGGAAAAATGTGGGGGGGTAGTGATAGACAAGGGACAAGGGACGACAGTGTAGGAGGGAAGATCACACAGGAAGGGGTCCAATCAAATTAGGTTTGTAGAATCCTGTGTGTTGGTTCACTAATTTTTTGATTCTTTCTATATGTAACACTACTTGGTGCTGGTGTGAGTGTGAGTGCTGGCACCTTTAGGTATAGAAGGCACCCCCAGACCAGCCAGCCATAGTGGGTCTCTCCCCATCCTGTGGGCCAAAAGGAATAAGAAGACTACAGGAGAGCAGCAGCTGTACCAATGCAGACAGAGTGGTGTGTTTATATGCCAGCAACAAAAACCTGCATCAGTACAGGAACCCAGGAAAATGCTGATCACTCTGCACTGCATCGGAGCTGCCTGCAACACTCTCCATAGTGTTTATGCTGTCTGATCTGCACCGAGGCAGCTTATCTGCACTTCTCCCAATGATGCAGATCAGGCAGTATAAACAGGCCTTCAGTATGCCTGGGAAGAACAGGCAGCTTACATGGCCTTAGGTGCCTGGAGTATTCCTGCAATGGCAGTTTTCCTTCCCATAGTGCCAATGTATTACAAAACAGGTGTACTGCCATAGGTCCCTCAGTGCAGCATATATGTTTATGTTGTAAACAACAAGTAGTCAGAGGGGTCTAGGTCTTGTGGATAAAGGACATTAAAGTACATTAAATTACAAAGCACATTAAAGGCGGTGGGGAGAGGGACTTAAGTTATGGTATCTTCAAATTCCTAAATAAGAACCACTGTACTAAAAATTGTAGGTGTTAATAATTTATAGTGGATTGTATATTTTTTAGCATTCATCATTGTATTTATTGTTTTTCCACTTGTAGAAACTTATATACTAACAATTTGTTGTTCAATATCAACTTTGAGGTAACTGTATATTATCATTGTGTGTCTGTCCAATGTCAGCTTAACTTTGCTGTCCGATGTCATTTTACTACAGCTGTATATTATGAATTTTTTTGTCCTATGTCAGCTTTACAGTAACTGTAATTTTTATGTCAATGTCAGCTTTGCTGTAACAGTATATTATCGTGTTGCTGTCCGATACCAACCTTTCTGTAACTGTGTTTGCTTGTTCTATGGATCACCTTGAAAATGAGCTGCACTCAATGGAGTTTATCCTGGTAAAAGAAACAAATACAAAATCACAAATAAACACAAAGTCCATAGCATACACTGGCACCACATCCCAGTAAACGGTGGCTATCGCTGTTTTTCAGAATATTGAATGCTGCAGCTGCATGGTTAACAGGGAATGACCACAAGGGACTCGGGACCTTTTTCCATCTGGTATTTTGTGTGTTCCCATACTATCTTATTTAGTTTGAATCAGTGATATTCTTTTACAATATCCACATAGCTCATGGTTATTGAACTGATAAGAATACAATGCTGGCTTTCAACAGCGGTCATCACAGAAGCCTTATTTCCCCGCCTTAATTTGTTGTGCCTATTCATAAATGGTTCTGTCTGAAAGGCCTTTATCACTATGCACATCCAACAGCTGCCTCTGGATTTCAGCCTCATTAGTTCTTCTTACAAATGCAAATACTATGTTATGACTCGGCACCTAAAGGTAAAAAAGTGGCAACATTAATAAACTGGAACAATCACTATGATTCTGCTCCTATAATGGCGTACTTTAAAGTGGTTATATATTACTGAACTGGAGCAATCACCATGACTCTGATCCTATGGCGACATAAAGTGGCTATATATTCTTACACTGGCACAATCACTGCAGTTCTAAAGAGAAATAAAGTGGCTGTATATTACTAAATGGGGAAAATCACTGGGACTTTGCCCCTGCCGAGAAATAAACTGGTAATATTCCTAAACTGGGACAATCACCATGACTCAGCTCTTATAGTGAGATACAGTAAAGTGGCAGTATTACTAAACAGTAACAATTACTAGCTGATCCACCTGCAGTGTGCAGAGAAGTAACACCCGCTAACCCCCTTGGGCCTGCTTACAGCAGTTGTTTCAGCCTAATCTTTTGTTTCTTTCCGTTGTTTTTTTAAAGGACCATTTTGCATGCTACTGTGGAAAATGTAACCCTATAACAAAATCCAAGCTCTGCCTCCAGGGACAAATAGCAATGATCTGCTGAGATGCTTTGCAGTGACAGCAGATGTTTAGACATGTCATTTGCCATTAAGAAATAACAGCCATAAGCAGTGAAATAATTTAATCAAGGCATTTTGTCTAAAAAACAGCATGGTTTGTAAAGAAAAGTAGTACATTAAACTTTTTTGACACAGTTTCTTCCCACGCTGGCTGTGCAGGGGCTGCAGCGAAAATGAAGAGTGACTGATAAGGAAGGGAGTCAATTCATTAACAGCAGGGCAAACAAAACGTCAGCGTGAGTTCATCTGCTGCTCCTTTCTTTTGCTCTGATTCCTTTTGCAATCACAGCACATGGGACAGGGCTGTCATCGATTTGGATGTACATGTCACCTGTAAACAACTGAGCAAAATGAATGCCATCTGGCATCTCACAGAAGGCTACCCTGTGACACAGCCCCCGGAAAGACAGCAGACTGAATACACTTTATTAATTATTCATGCACTCCAACCTGAAATGAAATGCACATCATTTTGTTACTCAATGGCATTGTCTTAGGACATTTTTTTTCTTTCTTTTTATCCATCATTTGTTTATCTCCTGAGCTCTCCCAGCTGCTCCCTTCCTACTGATCTCTCCAGCCCCGTCACCCGGAGTCTCTGGGACTTATCTTCCTACCATTATCCTCTGTCATACGACTGTGGAGGGGGGTGCCAGTCACCAGTACAGAGCCTGCAAGGGGTCAGTCGTCATCATCATCCTGCAGCTGGGGTATTTTTCTATCAATTCACTCCCTAGGGCCACAGGACATGCAATGGGCACAATGTGCGAGCTCTGCCCTCGGCATCCTGAACGTGGGTTCCCTTCCCTCTCCTGGTGATGTTGCATGCATTAACACCCAGCTATGAGCCACAGCAACACCCCTACTCAAGGGAGGAGAGCAATCCTATGGACACACAACCCCCCCACCCAGCCAGCCCTCAGGTGACCCACTTCCATTTCTGAACCCATGTCACCAGCATGGCAGAAGGTGAGGAGCATGGTGACTCAGCCCTCCACAACTTTGGGCCACTATAGGAAGTATTGCTAAAGGCATAGATTACTGACAGTATTTTAACAAGTGTGTAGGAAACAAGCTAGCTAGTAGTCGTTGTAGTTTGTAATTGGCCCTTACAAAGGTTAAAAAGCCATCCTTCTTGGGCCACCCACTGGCACAGTTGTAGTTCTACTGCATGTGATGCCAACAACCCAGGTTCCGTATCAGACTCGGATTGAAAGGGGCAGGCCAGGAGAAGAGAAAGGAGCATCCTAGGGAATGCGATACTCTGATGCGAGAGAAATGTGAGTCACCCTATAATGTGATTGCCTCCTAATGGAGGCTACATGGCAACACATTCGAGGGCACCAGGAAGGGGGGGGTGCCTCCAGATGCCAGCATGCTCACGAGGCCGTGCTACATGCACATCATTGCAGGGCTGGCATCCTCAAGGAAGAAAATAGAAACACAGAATTTGTCAGCAGAAAAGGACTGCTTGGACCCCCCAGTCTGCCCAGATGTTTCCTGCCTAATCTGCTCAACTCTAGGATCATCAATTATTGGATACAAGTGTGAAGATTGCCCGATGAAAGATGGGTGAAAATGTACCTACCAGAGAAAGAGGCTTGGGTGACCAGAAGTTCAAAACAATCAACCTGGCTTAAACGTTTGTTTAGACACCTGGATAAATATTCGCTCTCTTTTCTTGCGTCATATAGACAACAAAAGGTGGTCATTAGTGAACAACACGGAACTTACGTGAAGGAAAAAAATATTGCGATATTATAGAGACTTGGACATGGCCTGCATTGCTGCATCAAATTGCTACCGATTTTATTTCGATATGCTGGATGATCCTGATATCTGTAAGACATTTTGTTTTTTAGTCTTTTGGTAACCGGGTAAGGCCCACTAGGCACAAGTGCCTGTTTTCAGGGGCGACCTGGGAGCACTGGGCGGTTAAGTGACTTGCTCAGAGTCGCACAGTATGCAAGTGGAGGTTGTGAGAATCAAACTCAGGTCTGGTCTGCTGGATGTACCAAGCTTGTTCACACCTTGTTCCTCTAACCTCTAGGCTATACTGCCAGCCCAACACAAGATTTAGGCTAGAATTGTTTGAATCAAACGTAAAAAATGCCCTATACAAGAAATCTAGGGATCCTAAGGACACCTTTTGTAGTTGCGAAAAGAGAGAATGAGAAGATCTGGTTTACAGTGGTGTGAAAAAGTATTTGCCCCCTTCCTGATTTTCTCTATTATTGCATATTTGTCACACTGGATGTTTTCAGTCTTTAGACAAAATGTAATATTAAATAAAGGGAACCTGAGTGAACAAATAACACTTGTTTTTTTTTTTTATTTCACTTATTTAATGAAAAAAAGTTAACCAACACCAATTGGCACTGTGTGAAAAGTAATTGCCCCTTACACTTAATAACTGGTTATGCCACATTTAGCTGCAATGACTGCAACCAAACACTTCCTATAATTCAATATCAGTCTTTCACATCGCTGTGGAGGAATTTTAACCCACTCTTCCTCGCAGAACTGCTTTAATTCAGTAACATTTGGTAGGTTTCGAGCATGAACTGCTCGTTTCAGGTCCTGCACAGCATCTCTATTGGGTTTAAGTCTGGACTTTGACTAGGCCACTCCAAAACTTTAATTTTACTTCTTTTCACCATTCTGATGTGGACTTGCTTTTGTGTTTTGGATCATTGTCTTGCTGCATGACCCAACTACGCTTCAGCTTCAGCTGACGGAAGGATGACTGGACATTCTCCTTAAGAATTTTCTGGTACAGAGCAGAATTCATGGTTCCTTTAATTATGGCAAGTCATCCAGGTCCTTAGGCAGCAAAGCATCCCCACCATCACACTACCACCACCATGTTTGACTGTTTGTATGGTGTTCTTACTGTGGAATGCTGTGTTTGCTTTATGCAGACATTATGGGATCCATGTTGTCCAAAAGTTCCACTTTGGACTCATCTGTCCATAGAACATTTTCCCAAAAGGCTTGTGGATCATCCAGGTGCTTCTTGGCAAATGAGAGACGAGCATTTATGTTCTTCTTGGTTAGCGGTGGTTTCCGTCTTGCTACTCTCACATGAAGCCCATTTTTGCCCAGTCTCTTTCTGATTGTGGAGTCATGAACACTGACCTTAGCTGAGGCAAGAGAAGCCTGCAGTTCTTTAGATGTTGTTTTAGGATCCTTTGAGACTTCTTGGATGATTTTACACTGCACCCTTGGAGTAATTTTGGCAGGCCACCCACTCCTGGGAAGGTTCACTACTGTTCCAAGTGTTCTCCATTTGGAGATTATGGCTCTCACTGTGGTTCGATGGAGTCCCAGAGCCTTAGAAATAGCTTTGTAACCCTTTCCAGACTGATAGAGGGCAACAAAATGTTTTTCTGATCTTTTCAGGAACTTCCTTTGATCATGGCATAATGTGCTTGTTGAATCTTTGTGCTGGCAATGTGACTCTGATGGTAAGGGCCAAAATAAGTGAGGTTTATATTGAGCAGGGCTGGCTGTAATCAAGTCTAGCTGTGTTCAATCAGCTGACTCTAATTATCCCTTTAATTGGGTTGATTTAACTGGGGGCAATTACTTTTCACACAGTGCCAGTTGGTGTTGGTTAACTTTTTCATTAAATAAATGAAATAAGTAAAAAAAAAAAGTGTTATTTGTCCACTCAGGTTCCCTTTATCTAATATTATATTTTGTCTAAAGACCTGAAAACATCCAGTGTGACAAATATGCAATAATAGAGAAAATCAGGAAGGGGGCAAATACTTTTTCACGCCACTGTATGTCTTCTTAAGGTGTACTTGGTATACTAAAATTAGGAACAAGTGGCTTTTGCCACCGATATCTGGTATTTCCACTATTAGTGAATCAGAACTAATTTGGGTTTTCCCCTCTACTGAGGATCCCATCATTATACATACTGTGGGGAAATTTGCTTACATAACTAGAAAAATAAGGAGAAAGACAGTATCCTGTCCCTAGGTTCTACTTTGCATTGGCCTGTGGCACTTTAGTACTCAATTGGATGTCATACTGTTAGTTGCTCAGTTTTGCACAAATATCGTCTGTAAATTTTTGCCCCAGTTGTCTTTATTGTCTTGTTGTTATTTTTGTGTATGTGTATATTTTGTAAAAATCATGTTTAAAGATTGAACAAATAAAATGAATGAATGCCTAATCTGCTTCTGCAGACCCTAACTGATGTCCCAAGACCCTCCCTCCCTCCCTATTTTCTAATATATCACATGTCTATTCCACACATGCTTGAAGTCCCCCATTGTTTTTGCTCCCACCAGTTCTGCTGGCAGTCTATTCCAGACATCTACCACCCTTTCAGTGAATAAATATTTCCTCACATCTCTCTTAATAACCCCCCCACCACCATGTCATCACATTCTCCCTGGACCTGGTACTTTTTCTCTTTGGAAAGAGACTCTCCTCATGCACCCTATTTATGCCAATGAGGTGCTGGTAGGTCTGTATCCTATCACCACTCACCCTCCTCTTTTTCAGGGTGTACATGTTGAGATCCCTCAGTCTCTTTCCATAGTGCTTCTTGTGCAACTCCTGCACCATTTTAGTTGCCCTCCTCTGGACTGCCTTCACCCAGTCTACGTCCTTTCTGAAGTGCGGCCTCCAAAACTGGACATAGTACTCTAGGTGGGGGTCTCACCAGCAAGCGACACAACGGCAAAACCACTTTTCTCCTCCTGCTGGAGATACCCCTCCTTATGCACCCCAACATCCCACTAGCCTACCCATTTCTTTGTCATACTGCTCTGCCACTTTGAGGTCATCAAATATTATAACCCTTGGTTCACTAAGGGTGAAGCTGGCATCCCCTCAGGCCCATTGTTGATGAACATGTAAGACCATCCACCATCGCAGCAGCCCTGGGCAAGTGGTGATTAACTAGTAAGTCCATGAGAAGGTTGATGACGAGGCTGGGAGGTGCCATCAGGTGGGGGGTGTACTAGAGAAACAAATGATAAAAAAAAAATCCTTCCATCCAGAGAAAAAGCAAATAAGTACTGAGTAAACAGGATCTTTGTGGAGTAGCTTCATTTGTCTGCATCTACAGTAGCTGTCATAGTGATGTAACCTAAGTGGAAGGGATTGAACTACAAGTTTTTCTGAAAGATTTTTATTGGCAAATGCATCAATAAGAAAATGAGTGTTGCCTACAGGCACTGAAACTTTACAACTGCGTATTTTCACCTAGCCATCACAGGGGCTACATTGTTAATTCTGTTAGACTATTGTTCCTCTATTTTCTCAAAAGTCTCTGCTAATAATATAGCAAGGCTGAATACAGTTTACAGCAATATTTCTAGGTTTGCATTGCTTGCTCCTTTAAAATCTCATCACTGATGTGTATAGAAGCATAGAAAGATAGACTATGTTGGCAGTAACAAATCACTGGTCCATCCAGTCCACCCTGTAATACCCTATGTTACCCAAAAACGGTGACACGTTAAGTGTCTGTTTCAATGCAAACTAATCATTAATTACGTGCAGCAGAGTAATTACACTATAGTTACATGTTTGTTGCATGCAACTACATTGCAATGCAGTGACAGTGTAGTTACTCTGCAACTACAGTGCAGTCAACCGACACTTTAAAATAAAGTGAAACCCCAAAAACCTATTGTCTAAACCTACTGTCTATTTTCAGGGCTTTTATATTTACCTCACCCTGCCCCTTCTTTATTGCTACCTCCCAAGTAACTATGCAAACCGTAAATGTGTTCCAGCTGCGCTTGAAACCAATAACAGTTTCTGAACTCACCATCTTGGCTGGTAGGCTGTTCCATGGCTCAACCACTCTGTAAAACAAAACCTCCTCACCTCCTTCCTGAATTTTCCCCTACCAGCTTCCACTCACGACCTCTTGTTTTTGATTCACCAGTCATGCTGAGTAATTCCTCACTGTCTAGCTTGTTCATTCCTTTCAGGAACTTGTAGGTCTGTATCAAATTTCTCCTCTCCCTTCTGACCTCCAATTAGTATATATTCAGAGCCCTATGCCAATCCTTGTAGTATCTGCCCTGTTGACCCCGAATCATTTTGATTACCCTATGCTGCACAGTCTCAAGCCTGTCTTTATCTTATGATGTGTTCACATGACCTCCCTGTTCACAGTTGCATTGTGGTGCAGGCTGCTTCATTCAAGCTGCTGCGATGCAGCTCCTGTTCACACAGCAGCCCCCTACATCGATGCAACTGACCTTCAGGTATTTTGGTTGAACTTCCATGCACAGCAACAGTGTTTAGTGCAGACTGATATATTTAATAAAACAATTATAGCAGCAGCCCTGACTGCTACTCCTGATGCTGAAAATGGTGTATTTTTTAGAACATGCATTAATCATGCATGAGTAGCTTGGCAGAAGACACCAGGAGAAAGGACTGCTGTGTGACTGGACTTCTCTACTGGGACTAAAGAAGTAGAACTCTTGTACTTGGAACTTTAATTTAGAGTAAAAAAAAAACTAACAAACAAAACAAAAAAAGAGTGTGTTTGTCTGAGTTAACTAAACTGAATGGTTATCTGAACAGTTATCTAGGTGTAAATCTAAGGTGATTGAAAGGACTTGATAGCTGTGAGGTTTAAATTACCTGTAGAAAGATCTAGTAAGTAGGGGGAGTGGCTTAGCTAGAAGGAAGCAACATTTAAAGACTGCCTTAGAAAGATTTTGCTAGTAGCTTGGCAGAAGACACCAGGAGAAAGGACTGCTGTGTGACTGGACTTCTCTACTGGGACTATATTGCCCTCCTTCCCTTCCCTCCACCTTCCCACCCAAAGCTAGTTCTACTTTTATAGGCACAGGATTTGACTGACAACAGGAACTTCCTGATTGGGAGCAGGAAGTGAGTGACCACAGAGCCACCAAAGACCCACCATCCTAGAAGGGCAAGAGTAGCTCTCCGGTCCCCTCTAGCTGCTGGAGGTCTGCCTCTGAGCAAGTAAAGGGTCTACTGAGAAATATTGGATATTCTTGTCTCAGAACAGGACAATCAGGAGCTTAAAGGGCACATAGGCAGAAAGTAAGGAGAGAGAGAAAAAACAGAGGAAAGAGTAAGGATTGCAAACAGTTAAGGGGCCAGAAATAAGACATGATGGGAGTGGTGCAGTGCAGTGGCTGTGGAGCAGCAGTCTTCCAGGAGACGTTCTGGAGGATGCAGTGTTGTCCCATCTGCATGCACCTCTCTGGGCTGAGGGAGGAGGTTGCTCATCTCCAGGCTGATTTGGCCAGGATTTGCGGGACCTCCTCTTCCATCCAGGGACCACCAGTGCCACTGCCGTTGCCTCAGAGGTTGCCAAGAAAGAGGAGCAGTTGGACCACAGTTGGCTCAGGGAGGATGAGGATGGTGGAACAGAGGTGCATCCCTCCAGCTGTACCTCTCCACAATTCCTATGCCATTCTGGCAAGGTGTGGTTCCTCTATGGAGGCACCCACAGTGGAGACTAAGGAGGATGCTGGGAACCTCCACAAAGGAGACCCACAGGAGGGTGGCAGGGGACCCCGCAGGGGAAGAAAACAACTCCTGGTGGGGGACTCCATTGTTAGGAAGGTAGAACTGTGGGAGGAAGGGAGAGGGAAGGTGCCTGCCTGGCGCCATGGCTTGGAGGGACAGGGAGCGAATCCTCAGGATTGCCAGAGCAGCTGCACAGGGGAAGGAGCTGGATGTCATTGTCCACCTAGGGACAAATGACCTGGCTAAGAAAGGGATTAGAGAAGTGCAGGAAGAGTTTGTGGAATTGGGGAGGGGCCTTAGACAAGTAGCACGCACGGTAACCTTCTCGGAGGTGCTGCCCATCTATGGCGTAGGAGAGACTAAGGTGTTCTGCACCATGGGATTCAATCAGTGGTTGACAAACTGGTGTGGAGCTCAGGGATTTGGCTTCATTGGGGACTGGGGGTCCACCTGGAATGATGCAAGCCTATACTGGCATGATGGGTTGCATCTGTCCAGGAGGGGAACCAGGATCCTAGGGATAGGTTTAAATGCTTCATTGGCGAGCATTTAAACTAGCCAAGGGGGGAGGCACTGGAAAGGAGCAGGGAAATTCTAGCCCCCAAAAAATCACGGTAGTAAGTGCGGTAAACACCAACATAGAGGTGTCGATAGGGAGAAGGGCAGGGTAAATGGAGAAAGTGACAAAGGCAAGAAGGACAGGGATGGGGCAAAAAGGAGTAAGGCCATCAGGAAATGGAGGGTAATGAGTACCAATGCCTGTAGTCTGGGCAACAAGCTCCCTGAGCTGGTGGCCTTGATGGAAGAGGGATGCCTGGATATTGTAGCAGTCACAGAAACATGGTACACAGAGAACCATGACTGGGATAATAACATACCAGGGTACATAACCTACAGGAGAGACAGGCAGGAGAGAAGAGGGGGAGGAGTAGCTCTCTATGTAAAGGAAGGGATAAAAGCAACTGAACAAAAGAGTAAACAGGGAAGAGAGGAGGCACTGTGGGTCACCTTGGAGACTGGAAAGGGCACCACAATCCGCACAGGGGTTGTGTACAGACCCCCATGTTGGGGGGAGGGAATGGACAAGGATATGATAGAAGGCATTCTTAGAATGGCAGAGAATGGGGAGATACTGTTGATGGGAGACCTGAATATGCCAGATGTTAACTGGAGCACATTTGCTGCAGCCACATCCAAGAGCAGGGCCATTCTTGATGCCCTACATCTAGTTTCGGAACCCACTCGTGAGGGAGCAATCTTAGACCTCATACTCTCAAATGGGGGCAGTGAGAGGATCTCAGATCTAGAAGTGGATTGCCATCTGGGAACAAGTGACCATCAAACAGTGTGGTTCACGTTAAACTCAGCTACAGAGTCAAGCCATACAAAAGTGAGGGTACTGGACTTCAGGAGGGCTGACTTTGGCAAGATGGGAGAGTGCTTCAGAAAAGCACTAGCAAACAGGCTAGAAGGAGGTGTGGAGCAACAATGGGGAATCATCAAAACTGCCATCACAGAGGCAACAAGCCTTTGTGTGAAGCAAATAAACAAATCAAAATGAAAGAAAAAGCCACTATGGTTCTCAAAAGAGGTGGCTGTGAAAGTCAGGAAGAAAAAGACAGCATTCCAGAAGTATAAGAAACACAGAAAGAGCAGGACAGAGAGCTGTACCAGTTAAGGCAGAAGGAAGCAGGGAGGAAGTCAGAATAGCAAAGGCCCAAACTGAGGAAAAGATAGCCAACTCAGTTAAGAAGGGGATAAAACCTTTTATAGGTACATCAGCGGTGTAGAAAGACAAAGGAAGGGATAGTGAGGCTGACTAGAATGAGAGTGGGTGGGCAGAGGGACAGTGAAAAGCAGGGATACTGAATGAATATTTCTGCTCAGTATTCACAAAAGGAGGAGAAGTGCCTAATCCAATTAACAGAAGCACTCTTGATAGGGGGTCGATCCCAGTCCTTTCACAGAAGAAAGGGTTCTGCAAGAACTCCTAAAACTGAAGGTGGACAAAGCAATGGGCCTGATGGAATTCACCCAGAATTCTAAAAGAATTAAAGGGGAACTAGTGAAACCACTGGCAACTCTTTTAATAAATCATGGGAGGATGGTGTGGTACCGAGGACTGGAGGAAGGCGGATGTGATTCCCTTCACAAAAGTGGAACCAAGACAGAGGCAGGAAACTACAGACCTATCAGTCTGACCTTCTGTGGTAGGGAAAGTGATGGAGTCACTTCTGAAGGAAAGAATAGTTGAGTACCTAGAGGCCAGTGGGGCACAGGACCCAAGGCAGCATGGGTTCACAACAGGAAGGTCATGTCAGGCCAGATCTAATAGATTTCTTTGACTGGGTGACCAAAGTAGTAGACCAGGGAGGGCTGTGGACATGGCCTACCTAGACTTTAGCAAGGCATTTGACACAGTCCACACAAAGATTAATAGTCAAATTAACCAGCCTGGGAGTGGGTCCCAGGGTGGTAGCCTAGTAAAACATTGGCTGGACAACAGGACACAGAAGGTAATTGTAAATGGAGTCCACTCTGAAGAAAGAGGGGTTACTAGTGGGGTACCTGCAGGGTTCAGTATTGGGTCCAGTCCTTTTTAATGTCTTCATAAGTGACATTGCAGAGGGACTGGAAGGAAAAGTATGCCTCTTTGCAGATGACACAAAGATCTGCAACAGGGTTGATACACAAGGAGGCGTGGAAAGGATGAGAAGGGACTTGGCAAGGTTGGAGGAATGGTCAGAAGTATGGCAGCTAGGATTCAATGCAAAGAAGTGCAAAATAATGCACCTGGGAAACAAGAACCCAGGGGAAGAATACACAATGGGGAGGTAGTAACAACAACAAAAAAGGAAAGGGACCTGGGGTAATCATATCAGATGACCTTAATGTTAGCAAGCAATGTGAGAAGGCAGTAGGGAGGGCTAGGGGTATACTGGGATGCATAGGGAGAGGCATCACCAGCAGAAAACAGGAAGTTATTATCCCTATGTACAGACAGTTGGTGAGACCCCATCTGACATACTGTGTCCAGTTCTGGAGACCCCATCTCCGCAAGGACATAGACAGGATAGAGGCAGTCCAGAGGAGGGCAACTAAAATGGTGCAGGGCCTGCAAGAGAAGCCATATGAGGAGAGACTAAAGGAGCTTAATATGTATACCCTTGAGGAAAAAAGGAGAGGGGACATGATAGAAACTTTTAAATACCTCAGTGGAATCAACAAAGTCCAAGAGGGTAGCATCTTTCAGAAAAAGAGACGTGCAAGAACAAGGGGACACAATTTAAAGATGGGGGGTGGTTCAGGGGCAATGTGGGAAGTATTATGTCACAGAGAGGGTAGCGGATGCATTGAAAAGCCTTCCTGAGGAGGTTGGGTCAAAAACTGTGGGAGAATTTGAGAATGCATGGGACAGACATAAGGCAATTCTTGTGGGGGGGTAGGAAGAAATAGGCTGTTGGTTAACTAAGATCTGCGGCCTATCCTGTAGGTAGGGAAATGGGCAGACTAGATGGGCCAAGCAGTCCTTATCTGCCGTCAAAGTCTATGTTTCTATGTAATCAGCCTAGAAGTTACTATGGTGTAGAGACGTGAGATGGTGTAATGTGTGAGGTGAGCAAGCAACTAGTTTATTTAAAAATTACAGAGGCAGGGGAACTGGGCAGACTGGGTAGGTCCAGCTGATTCAGAGGGCTGCACCAGAGCAGGCACAGCAGTGTGTTTACACGCTTGCAAAAAACACCTGCACCGGTACACAATCCTACCAATACAGGGATCGTGGTTCACCGCAGCGGAGCGACATACAATGCTCCACTAGTCATTTACATGACCTGATCTGTACAGGTGCAACTCATCTGTACCACTCGCAACAGTGCAGATAAGATCATATAAATGGGCCTTTTCTTTAGGTGGGGATTCCAGAACTGGATGGAGCATTCCAGGGTGTCACGTCAATTTGTTGCCGGCAAGTCACTCCACAATGATTCGCTCCTTCTCTCCCACACATATGAAATACCACAGCAAGAATTTATATATTTTTGGACACTTTACAGTGCGAAATGTGTAACGGATTGTCATGTAGCCATATTCCAGATGGGGCCTCACCAGTGATCTACAGAGAGGTAGAATAATTATCTCATTCCTTCCTTTTTGTTATCAAAACCCCGCCCAATACATCCCAACATTGTGGCTGCTCTGCTGTAGGCCCTGTTGCATTGACTGGATTGTTTTAGGGAATACAAGCTCCTTTTCTCAGTAGTAGTGCCAAACTTATCCCATCCTATTCAATATTCAGTTCTGGGATTCTTATTCTCTGTCTGCATCATCTTGCACTTTCCGGCATTGAATTTCGACTGCCAAAACCTTGGAATACCCCACTAACCCTTGCAGGTCCCTCCGCAACTCACTTACCCCTTTCTCACTGTCTACCATGCCACAGCGGATATTTTCATCAGTGAAAAGATACATCTTGCCCTGTACTGCTTCTCATTGGTTGCTGATGAACACATCATAAAGGACTCGTCCCAAGACTGACACCGGGAGCACCCCACTAATAACCTCTTTTTCTCCCAATTTGACTTTATTTCCCCCAGCCTCTGCTTTCTACCTCCCAACCAATTACCAAATGGTTTATAAGAAAACCTAGGCTGGTTCTCTATGCATACACGCTGTGAATATATTTACTGTTGCCTGATAGACTAGTCCTTGCAGGAAGCAAACCTTTCTCCCCTAACTGATCTTCTAGGCCTAAACACTGCCCCTGTAATCTAAGGTCAGCTGCTCAGCAACTTCTTGAAATTCCTCCAGTCTCTACTGCTATTGGTTAGAAGGCTCCTTCTGTTTTGCTCCCAGTCTCTGGAACTGCTACCCAATATGCTGTGCTCCTTTCTTCAAACTTGTAACTCGTGTGATTTAGTGAAATTGTAGGACACCGTTTGAAATGGGTCATAGAAGAAATGCACAAAGCCAGCCCGCATCAGCTGAGGTGGTGCTACAATAACATTTAAATCAAATTTGCAGAAAAACAGTGCACCTGCCTCCTAATAGTTAAGTACATACTGTACTACATAGAACAAAATACCTGCAGACTTGTAAGCCCCAGACGAACATTTTGAATAAGGTTAAGCATAGAACCTTTTGACTCATATACACGCTCCTGAGCTGACTTAAAAAGAGTCTTCTTTTGTTTCGGCAGTCTTGACTCCACATACATTGGCAAACTACAACAGTAGGAAACAACAGACGGGCATGGAGCTGTGCTGACACCACATGGCATATAGGAACTGTATGCCATGTGGCATGATTCGTCCTTATTTTCTGTTTCCTACTGTTGTACTCTGCCAACGCATGTGGAGTCAAGACTGCCCGAAACAAAAGAAGACTCTTTTTAATCCAACTTTACAAGTCGGCAAGTATTTGGATGTACACAGTATACACTGTCTTATCGGGAGGAAAGTGCACCTTTTTTTCCTGCAAGCACAATTGGAAATGAGCTGTCAGTGGCTTTCTTTTTGTGCAGTTTTACAATAAACTTATTGATTGATTATTGTTTTGCAGCTGACCAGTGATTGTGTGGAAGAAACCCTTTTCATTGAAATGTGTCTCTAGTAAACATTCTCTTCTCTCTCCTCCCTTTTCTCTCTCTCCCTCCCCTCCTCCCTCCCTCCCTCCCTCTCTCTCTCTCACTCTCTCTGTGCTCATGCTCCTAAATGGCCACTGGATCCCTAGCAGATTTCAAAGGGTCCTCTTTATGTCTGTATTTCCTACTGTTCAGGCTTTCTGGCCAGAACTCAAGGTGTTAAAAGAAAATGACACCAGCCTCAGAGTTCACTGATAGCTGGAACCCCCACCCCACCAATCTATCAGTTAAACAAACTAAACAGGAAACTATGCTACTATTCGGAGGTAACATGGCTGCTGCTAGCAGCTATACCTGTGCAAATGACATGTCATTTTACAACATCGAAAAGGTATTCCTGTCCCACCTGATCAAAGGTCTTCTCTGTATCCAGAGGGAGAAGGGTGACTAGGTGGGTTGGTACCCTTGCCCACCTGCAGAATATTCAAAAGGATATGAACACTGTCTGTGCTGTGCAAGCCCTTGACAAACCCAACCCCCAGGTGGACCATGTGCCATACAAGTTGTCTCAGTGAGGCCACCAGCACACTAATCAGGATCTTGCAGTCTACTTAGATGAATTAGATGGACCAATAACTGCCACAGGCAGGCAAGTCCTTTTCAGACCTAGGTAAGGGTGTGATAAGTGATGAGGAGAGAGATGAAAGTAGGTACCCAGAAGTCCAAGCCTCCCCAAACATATCCAGCAGCACAGAAACCTTTAGAGATAGTATTATAAAGGAGGCAGTAGAGCATAGTGGTTAAGGGCACTGAGCTGCAAACCTGGAGACATGGGTTTGAATCCCATCAACTCCCACTTGCATACTGTGTGACCCTGAGCAAGTCACTTAACTTCCTTGTGCTCCCAGATTGCACCTGGAAACAAGCTCCGGCGTAGTGTGCCTTTCCAGTTAAACAATTTCCCCTTTCCTCTTTAAAAAAGTCTTCCAGAAGGCCATCCATGCTGGGAGCCCTACCAGCAGTAGTAGTAGATTTTCTTTATGGCGCTCTTCATCAGAGGATCAGGGCACCAGTACAACAAAATAGAGATAGCAACACATACAAAACAAATAAAATACAATATCCCCATTAATAAATAATGAATATAAATACAATATCAATATACTAAGATAAAAATTTCAGCAGCTATCTAAAATCATGCTGGCATTACAGCTTTCTGAGACAGCAGGGGCATGGTGGATGGCCTCCAACTTTATTTTCAAAGTCTAATGGCAGTCTAGTCATTCCCAATCTTTGATTAACATTTGGGGGAGGGACAACCCTTCAAAACATTTTGAAGTATCCACCTACTGAATAAAGGCTCTGTCCTATACAAAAACTATAAAACTCATGAAACATCTTAGAAATGTCTGCAGGAAGAATTCCAGTTCCTCCTTCGAGACATGAGACAGTGAATTTGCTGAGTTCCGACCCCCAGGACTTTTAAATTGCATTTAAACCCTCCACCTAACCTCCTGGATCAACTACCACAGCTGCACAATTTACAGTTGAGCTATGGGACAAAGATATGCCGATGAAAGCTAGACCAAAAGACATTTTACTTGAACATCTCAAACCCGCCGTGATGGCACAGCCCCAAGACAAAGTCCCACGGCAAGGACAAGGCTGCAGCTATTCAAAACCCAATTGATTAGACAAGTGACAAAGAAAATGAGGAGCAGTTCACCATAACTTCATGCTGACTCTTCAGGGAACTAAGTAAAATACATGAAACTATGGTCAAAGTCGAAAAAATGGTGTCGGACACTACTAAAGGACTGGCCAAGGTGACACAGCATACAGCGGATCTTGAGTCGGAGCTCACAGAAAGTGCCACAGGTGTGGAAAGGCATGACAATGTGCTCCAAATTCCTTCTAAAGAGAGAAAAAGAACTCTCGGACAAGCTGGATGACCTGGAGCTTCATTCCAGTAGGGACAACCTACAGATTTATGGAGTCCCCAAAGACGCTGAGAAAGAATGGATGGAGGACTTTCTAGAATCCTTTCTAAAAGAATTACTGGGCCTACCTGCTGAGCAGCACCTCAATATACTCCAGGTGCACAGAGCACTGGCCAAAAAACAAAAGGCCCTAAAGCAACTCCATAATCAACTGTCCTCAAATTTCTTAACTACCGTACTAAAAACAATGTGTTGCAAACTGCATGGGCTAAGAAAGAAATTACCATTGGGGACAGACGCCTTTTTTTACCATGATTTTACTCCTATTACCCAACAAAAAAGGCGGGCACTCCTGAACATTAAAAAGCACCTTGCTACCACCAACATTAAGATGCACCTTATTGCGCCCACCCAACTAAAAGTATTCCTCCCGGAGGGTCTGCTATTCTTCCAGACATTGGCAGAGGCAAAACCTACACTTCTGAGGCTTGGCATCCCCCTGGCTCTGGTAACCCACCCAGGCCCTGCAACCCCGGAGTACCTGATGCAAGCGGAGCCATGGTCCAAGGTTGTCGACTGAAGGAAAAGAGGGTAGCCCACCACTTCAGGCGACCAGAATCCCCATTACAATGGATCCGATTCTCAGTCCAGCTCTCCCTGGCTGCAGCAATCCCCCAGAGGTCTGGACATTTGAGGGAGTTTTCCAAGCTTCACCCAGGACACTGTGGCTGATGAGCCCTTTCAGTGGCCTACTCCTCCTCAAAGAACATTTTGTGATGGACTCCACATGGTCAGAAGCAACTGGAGAACTCACTAGAATGGCAGAGCAGGGCTAATGTACATAGTGTAGGCTCTGTTGAATATTTGATGAACTTAATCAATATGTCATTTTTGCAGATAGGCTGGAAAGGTGATGGGATTGGAGAGGGACCAAATTGTACAGGACTGGGGGGGTGGAAGCTGAACAATACTCTTTAGCATTGGGGTTCTAAAGGGGGAAAATAAAATATTTTGTTCTTGTGTGTTTCCTCCCTCTCCGCAGATTTCGTGGGTCTTGGCGGATTGACCAGCGGCGGCCTCCCTCCGGCATGGTAGCTCTGGGATCCCGTGGATTGGTGGAAGAAGCGAAGATTGGAAGGCTTAATAACAAATGCTGCTCCTGGGGTGCTCTCTCCCTCCCATCGCTGGATGGACTCGGCTGTCCCCTATGCCTGACCCCCAGGACCTCCATGGACCTCCTGAGCGGTGAAGCCCACAGAAGCAGAGACAGGAGCTGGAGATAAGGTTCAGGCTCTGGCCTGCATCTGTTGGTACCAGGGGTGGGGGCACAAAGCTTTCAGCTGAGGGTGGCTGGGTGACTGTGGCTCTCACACCTAAAGTTTTTTTTTTTTCACCGGGTCTGTCATTGCAACGGGAGGGCAAAGAAAGGCTTAACAACCACAAGGCCTGGGAGGCTTCCTGGCCTACTCCCTAACCTACATTTCATGCAGCCAATAAAGGACAGAGGGGCTGAGTGGGCCAGGTCCCCGAACCAAAGTGCAGTGCCATAGGGAGCTTCCAGGCAAGACATGGTTAACTGCGGCTGGGGGTAACCTGGCATACTGGTTCAGCGATCACTGTCCTATAACTAGATCTTGTGACTTGGGGGTTACAGTGACTAGAATAAGTTACTGAGGGGGGAAAAATTGCATTGCCTCTATTGACTGCAGGGGGGATAAACACAAAAGCATTTGATAGTTTGGGAACTGCAATGTGTCGTACAATATTGGTTTGAAATAACTCATAAACTTGTCCAGTCTCGAAGCTAGGGGCACAAAAATAGACACTTCGGGGGGGGGGAGGTACATTGAGATGGGCCGACTGCCGTTACCTGAGTCTTATGTCTACTAATATAGTTCTATGGGCACCTCTTTAAACGGTCACAGCGATTAAATTCTGGCAATACCCAGGCAGATCCATGTGTGGCAGAATTAACTAGACTACAGGTGATGGCCGCTCAGGGAGTGAAGGACTGAATAAAAGTGTTATCCAGCTGAAATTCTGGGTGATTTGAGAGCAGTCACACAGTGGAAGCATTGACCAGATCATTCAGGATGGGGTCAGACACATGCTTATCAATGCCTCTACCCCCCTATACAAGAGCTGAGTTGGAAGGAGAAAAGTAACTGCTCCCATATTTCATGTAGGTGAATGGGTCTTGTACCTGGGTGGACATGGGTAACTTGAATAGCTGAACACCTGCTTGCAACTGTTGGACCTGGAAGCTTGGGGATGGACTTGGTGGTCTGGAAGGAGGCTCCTTTAACACAGAGTAATAGGGTGCAAAACACTTCAAACCAAGAATAACACCATGTCAATCTGCTAGCTGGCTGTGAGCAGACAGGGTGAGGCACCCCAAAACACAGAGTAATAGGGTGCAAAATAGGAGCCACCAGGAGGATCAGTCAGGGCCGCTGTTCCCCCTGGGTGGGAACCCCTGCACTTTGGGGGGAGTCATTGGGGTGGGTTCCTTGCAGGTCTGTCAACCTAGGCCAAGAGAAAGGGGTTACTATATTGGAAGACAGCAGTTAACAGGGCAGAGGTGGCCTTCCGTGTGGTGTAACCAAAATTCCACCAACGCTGGACACCCTCCCAAGGCAACAGGACATGGGGCAGGTACCCAGGGGGCATAGTTATTTTCTTAGTGGAGAAGGTATCCCTCAGTTTGGGGAAGGGCCAGGGGGCAGACTATCATGCAGTCTTAGGATGGGAGGCCACCTCGAGCTGGCACAAGAATGAGGGGACCGGGTCAGACTTGGGCAGGAGGGTTCAAGGTAAGACCCCAACATAAGGGTAAATCAGATGACAGCAATGGGGGTAAATCACATTTGAGGCTCTATGGAAAATTCCCCGCCACCCCACCCAGTGAGGGTGGGGGAGTACACAGCTAATCTGGCCTTGACGCCACAGCCTCCCAGTCACGAACCAATCCAGGGGGGAGGAGAAACTGAGCAATACTAATGCATTCTAAAATGCACATCTGGAGGAGTTTCCATAATACATACTCGAAGATGGATTAACATTCAGAATTGCTGAGACGAGCATGCAGTGCTGGGAAATTCGAAAGCGCAGGTTCAGTGCAAGGCCCCTGGCTAGGGTGCCTTACCCTGTCTGCTCACAGCCAGCTAGCAGGCTGACAGGGTGTTATTCTTGGTTTGGAAGTACAGTTTTGATGTATGTAGTTTCATGTATGGTTCAGAAGCTCATTTGTTATACCAAAGGTTAGAGAGACTATGTTGTGAATGGAAGGACATGCAGGGGTTGACTCAGATGATGGGGGTTGACTCAGGTAGATAATGATTGAAGGGAACATCATTACATATAAAATTAGGTTTCTAGGCAGCCAGATGAAAAGAACAAGGGTCTTAAACGAACTGAAAAGACTCAAATCAGAAATAGCTTTGCTGCGGGAGACCCACCTCAATTCAGTAGAAAGTGCGAAATTAAAGAGTGCTTGGGTGGGACAGGCATATTATGCCCCCTACATTGAACACCCCCATAGGAGAGGAGTAGCCACCCTGATCCACAAAGACTGTCTATTTGAACTATTAGACATACATTGAGACACAGAGGGAAGATTCCTACTGCTCAGAGGGAAGTATAGGGTACCCTCTTGCACATTATTAAATGTTTATGCCCCGAACTAGGACATGGAAAATAGTCAGTTTCTTAGAGAGGTACTATTAAAAGCAACACAACCTCCAGAGGACCACTTCATAGTGCTGGGGGGGGGACTTCAATACAATTTTAAATCCAGCATTAGATAAATACGGGACTATATCCGGCCCTCTGTCTCGATCAGCCAGGAGCCTGGGGAGGCTCTCACACAAACTGGGCCTGGTGGAAGTGTGGCACCACTTCCATCCAAGAGTGCAGGACTATACCTGCTGGTACCCCCCATCCCCACCAGGCCTACTCTAGGCTATACCTTCTTTTTGTATCATAAGGCTGGCTCCATAGGGTAGAGATAATTAAAATCCTACCTAGAACTCTGTCAGATAGCAGCATTGTATCAATGAAAATCTGGGCACCACCTAAGGTCAAAAACTCCCAGTGGAGACAAAGTCTCACTTCTGAATAAGGAAGAGTACAAGGACCTGGTGAAAGAGAGTATTAGGGAATAGTTGACCTGTAATGCCACTCAAGACACCCCTATGGCCATGTGGTGGGTTGGTTCAAAGGCGGTGATCACTGGCAAGATCATTAGCTATGCCTCTGGCCTCAAGAAAGTGAATGAGAGTGAACTGGCAGATCTAGATACTAAACTTTTTGATTTAGAGGCAGAACACAAAATCTTTTTCAACTTAAGAGTCTGAGCTGAGTTAGAGAAGACCAGAAGGAAACTGAATAAACTTCTGAACAGTAAAATTGAAGGGCAGCTGCAATACTCCTGCCAGAGGTTTTATGAGGTGGGAAACTGGGCTGTCCAGTTTCTAGCATGGCAACTTCCTAAAGAGGCTGCCGGCAGAATGGTCTTATGGTTAAGGACAAACCTGGGCTGGACCCGATATACCTCAAACCCAGGGAAAATAGCACAGCAATTCCAAGAATGTTACAAGAACCTCTACCTCCAGGGGCCAACTGATGACTACAGCAAGAAGCTGGATGATTTCTTTGTGAAGATCACACTCAGCCAACTCTTACAAGAAGAGATGGAGGGTCTGGAGTCCCTCATCACTGATAAGGAGGTCAATAACACCATAGTGGGGTTAAAGTCAGGGAAGGCACTGGACCCTGACAGATGGGCGGTGGAGCTCTACAAGACTCTGAAGGAGGGGTTTGCTCCCCTACTTGGCCAGGTGTACAGAAGGGTACAGTTGGCAATGCTCGTATATCTCAGTTATTCACAAATTGGGGAAAGATCCCACATTATACAGCTCAAACAGACCAATAGCCCTCCTTAATGTTGACCAGAAGATATACACCTCCATTCTGGCACACAGGATACAGCCTTGTGTGGGGAGCCTAGTCCACCAGGATCAAACAGGCTTCATCAATGAGCATGTGATACATGGTAACATATGATGTCTTTTAAACCTCATCACATGCCAGCAGCACTCCCAGGAGCCTGCATTGACCATCTTCATGGATGCTGAGAAGGCCTTTGACCAGCTAGCCTGGAGAGTCTTACATAGAATCTTGGAGGAGATGGGACTAGGCCCCAAATTTAGGGAGGGAGTGAAAACTTTATATGCCTCCCTCAAGCAATGGTGAGGGTCAATGGAATCACCACCGAGAGATTCAACCTAACCAGAGGAACAAGACAGGGATGGCCGCTCTCCCCTCTACTGTTCTCACTCTGCATTGAGCCCCTCACAGAGGCAGTTCAGAACGACAACAGCATATGAGGTATCTAGGCCAGTAATAGGTCATATAAGATCTCCCTGTATGCAGATGACTCCCTCTTCTGCTTAACCTCCCCAACTACATCTCTTCCAACCCTTAGCTAGGAACTGAAGTGGTACGGCCAAATCTCCAGATACAAGATTAACCAGGAGAAGTCAGAAGCAATTAAATTTGGGGGTACTTTGTCCCAAGAGATAACGAGGAATTTTCCCTTTAAGAGGGCTACTGCTAACACAGTGAGATACCTGAGGGGTCAGGGTCTCCCCTCAACTCTCTGCCCTCTTTAAACTCAAATATGAGAAACTGTGGGTGGAAATCAGAGCAGAATATGCTTTTTGAGAGCTGCTCCCTCTCTCACTGAGAGGGAGGATAGACACAATAAAGATGAATGTTCTACCCCACTTCCTATTTCTGTTCCAGGCCTTACCAGTCCACATATCAGATTCTTTCTGGAAGAGAGTCAACACCTCTCTTTTAGCATTTATATGGCAGAGGGGCAGGAAGAGGATAAGTTGTGAACTTCTCACCCAGCCAAAGGGGAGAGGGGAATGGCCCTGCTTGACTTCAGGTTATACCACATTTCTGCACAACTGGTCCTGGTTGTCTCATGGGTTAAGTAGAAGAGAGATATGAGATGGCAGGAAATTGAGGTCCACCAGGCTCACTCATCCCTCTGTCTGCACTTCCACATCTCTCATGCCAGAGGTCTGGAAAAGTTTAACAAACCCATGGACCCGCTTCACGCTGAAATCCCTAGTCAAGGCCAGGAGGCAAAGGCATACACTCAAAGGCACAGGCCCACTCACCTCCATAATTGGGATCCCCACTCCCCCCCCCCCATGCAAACCGACTCTGGGTTCCTTAGGTGGAACACACTAGGCTTCATGCGATTCCAGAATCTGATCCAAAACAACATTGCTGCTTCCTACACACATCTCTAAGGAAGGTATGCTACAACCCAAACAGACTTCCACAGGTTTCTGCAGGTGAGGCATTACCTGACATCCAGTCATCTCATCCCTAAAAAAAGCTGGGACCTCACCCAACTGGAAAATGTCCTGTACTGGTCAGTGTGATTAGGTGGAAGAGGTAAATTGATATCAGGAGCACACAGAGTTCTCCAAAGCGCCCAATTGGAGTGCCTTCATCTGAAATGGGAGGAGGAGGAGGAGGAGGTGGGAACCCCAGTCCCAGAAGAAAAATGGAAACTGTTGTGGGAGAGAGTGTGGAAAACAATAGCTTCACCAGGATGGAGGGAGTTCCGCTGGAAGTGCATGACTCAGTTTTTCCACACACCCTCAATCACTAGACATATCCAGAGAGGCAACTCCCAATTATGTTGGAGGGGGTGCGGTCAGACAGGGACCCACTCTTACATCTTCTGGTCATGCCCATTGATCCCAGCCTTCTGGTCTAAAATCCATCAACATCTCAACAGAATGTGAGGGGCACAAATCCTCAACTTCATACAATGATTCTAAGCTTTAAAATACCAGTGGTCGGGAATAATGGGAAACAAGGTCTGATCAGGATACTTTACCTAGCAGCCCAGAAAGAAGTGACAGTAAACTGGCTTAGGCTCCCTCCCCCCATCATTTGACTCTTGGATAGCTAGAGTAGAGAACATAAAAAGACTGGGAAAGCTAACGGTCAAACATAGGCTCACCACAGAAAAGCAGAGGGACCAGTGGGGAAGATGGGAGCTGACGGGCAATCAGAAATAGATGGCAGACCCGGAAGACTATCCAGATGACCAGGTATGAGATGGTGACAAAGAAGGTGCAACTAAGCTGCCTTTGATAAAGGACTGATTTCCAAAACATGTCAGGCGTTATTTGATGGTCATATGGAATAAATACAACCTTTCTACTTGAACATTTTAAGAGCCTCGGTGGTCATTCAAAGATATGAGTGAGAGTGCTACAGTTTGTTAAAAAACTTAAGCTACACTACACTATCATACAGGTCAAATCTAGGCCCTTACCCAATGCAAACCCCTTGAAAACCTAGCACTTGCATAATATGAAACCCTAGAGTGGGCATGTGCATATCTCCCTTTTAGACAGAGACACCTTCAAGGGGAAATAATGTAAAAATAACATAGTCTTCTCAAATTTAAATTGTTGACTCCTATTGAGTCTATAATTCCAGTATAATAGTTTTTCTTAGTTACCTTTCTCAAGAGGGCTCTATTCTTAACTCTGAAAGCCACATAGGGTAGTGGCACAGGAAAAGAGAAATAGTCATAATATTTAAACATGATGCAGGGCAATTACCCTCCACAGGGGGACACTACCACTATTGTACTGCATGATGGTACAGAACACTTAAAAGATCCTGTATCCCTGCATTGTTTGTATCCTCACTGTAATGCACAATGTTTTCACCCGTACTGTGATTCTTTATCAACAATAAAGACGAGTTTAAAACAAAAAGAAATTTCTGCAGGAGATATAAGGAGTGAGCCGTCTACAGCCCAGACCCCCACTATCTGGCATCATTCCAATTTTTTATTTAACTGATGTTCCAGCAACTTTGGGGATCCCTCTCCTGCTGCACAGGAGGACTTCTGAAGTCAAAAAAGGGCAGACTGTCTACTGATGATAATCATGCTAAACAGTAGAGCTCCAGCCAATGAAAATGTACCCCCCCCATGGATGGGGAGCTTATCTTCATTCCCCCCCCCGGGACTTCTGGTCTCCTGTTTCTCTTTCTCTCCCATTTGGCTCCCGCCACAGTCTAGGGTCCTATGTGGTCCATTAAGTCTTTGTCTGCCCCCATGTGGGCATGTGGCTATTTGGGGCTGGAGGGGCAGAGGTCGGGGACTGCCGCAGTGCCTGGCTCTTTAAAAGTACCAATGGGATCTGAGCATCCCAGTAGTGCCTAGTGGGTATTGTGCCATTCTAGAGGCCACCCAATTGCATCTCTGGTGGTTTGGACCAACAGAATATGTTAGTCAGGGGTTGGACACACGAAGGAGACGCTCCAAAAGTGGCTGAGTTGTTTATTTTAAAAGTGCCAATAAGTGTTATAGTCATGAGGTCACACATATTAATGAAGGCTGTTATAAATATTAATGAGCCTGATCGCTTCTTCTGGGGTCACTGCATTTCGGAGCTTGCAACAGACAGAGGAAGGACTCTTTACATATAATTCAGCAGTCACTTGACAGGGGACAAAGTCTGCTCTAGGACAATTGGGAAAATATATATAAAGACTGTGTGTTTTGGTTGTAAGGACACATTAAAATTGGGACTGCTGCATAAAAAGTATGGACTTGTTGTGATAGCAGCCATCTTTGTTACTTTGACCCCTAGTGCCAGCCAATCAAAGACTTAGGCGCCCAAAGACAGTCAAAGTGACTGCTGGGAGAGGTGTGAACTTTATTCTGGGTGTCTTGGGGGTTAGACAGGGTTGTGTCCTGGCCCCTGTTCTTTTTGCACTATATACCAATCAGATGTTAAGAGTCAGAAACCAACTCGAATCTGACTCCCTTAAAATCAAACAATATAGATGTGCAATCCTGGCATATGCAGACAATCTAGTCCCATTCTCTTTATCTAAAAGTGGTCTCCCCAAAATATTAAACTTTATACATAAAGAAACCATGAAGTTAAAACTTAAAATTAACTTGGCTAAAACAAAAATAGTAATTTTTGGACAAAATAACTTAGGTAGGCAGAATAAAGGAATATGGACCTTAGACAGAGAAAGAGTGGAATTAGTTAAATCATATGTCTACCTGGGGATAGAATTTAGTGCAAATACTAAGTGGAATGACCAATATTTAAAGACAGTAGATAAACTGAAAAAGACAGTATTGGGTTTAGCCAGATTTAATTCTAAATATGGGGGATGAAGTACTAGTCCATTAGCAGAAGTAATTAATGCAAAATACCAAGCACAATTATTATATGGATCAGAGGTCTGGGATATCAATAATAAGGATCGATTAAGTATCCCATTAAATAAAATGATGAGAAGGATTCTGGGACGGGGTCCATCCTGTCCTGCACAGTATATGAGAACAGAGTTGGGTCTGATTAATATAAATGCCAGAACTGAAATAAAATAAAAATAAATTTCTGGGTAAAAATACATAGACATGAGCCAGATAGACCAATGAATATTTGTTTGCAAGAAAAACAAGAATAGTATAATTTAGGCTTGGTTGGAGGGCAGTGGTATAATACAATAGTGAAACTGTTAGAAAAACATAAATTGAACATTTTGAATAATTATGTTGTTAAAGGGATTATGATTAGTAATAAATACAAGAAACATACTTCTAAAAAAGTAGTAAAATTCTAGGAAAGTAAGGATATGGAATATATTAGCAATTCTGCATACTGGTATGAAGCCATATTTAGACATTTTAACAGCACCTAAATTGTATGACATTTTATAATTATATCTTTGTACTGTTTTATTATTTAATCTAAATGTTAAGAAATTTACATGTATTTTAAAAAAAGTGTTGTTTTATATTTTTTATATTTGATGACTATAATAGTCAAACAATAAAACATTGATCGATTCTGGGCACCCAAGTTAATAACCAATCAATAATCGAAGGGGGCTAATGTTTAATCTTTTTACTGATGGACAGCATGTTCTAGCCAATCAGAGGCTAGAATTTTCTGTGTGAAACCCCAGGGACTTTTGCAGTTTGAGGCAGTCAGGCTTGGGCTCTCAATGAGTCAAGAGGGCTCAGTCTGTGTTGCGGAAAAAAGTTTGGAAACTGAACTAGGGCCTTTGCAATTGAACGCCTGATGAATTTGGGAAAGGTCTTCTGTTTTGGAGAACCAGTGTTTGCAGAAAACCTGCAGCAGTAGAGGAATTCTGAGCTTGTTGAAAGAATTGTGGGAACTGTGTGTGCCAGAGCCTAGAGCTGGCAACTTGTTCTGAAGCTAAAGGAAATTGTGAAAAAGTCTTCAAGTATCCAGTGTTCAGGAACCTGCCTGCATTGCTGAAATCTGGCTGTGTAAAGGTGGAGTTGCAACCCAAAAGACTGTATGCTGCTAGCCAATAGCCACTGGCAAGGTGGAATTCAGAGGATCCATTGCGGTACCTTGGAGCTGTTAACCCCAATTCGGGCAGAAGACAGAAACTGCAAGTTGCACAGCCACAACTTGCAGCCAGGTAGGGGAATTGTTAACCCTTATTGATTGGGGTGGATTGGGCTGCAAGGAGCCACAGACCCATGACTGAGTGCTAGGGCACTCTGCACTGGACCCATTTAGGGAGGTGGACCGTGGAGTCACTCCAGGGTTTGGGTTCACTTGTGGACCAGAAAGCCTTGTGTTGTGCTCCCATTCTCTAGCCTGCCTACAGGCCAAAGGTGACAAGCTGCTAGACTCTGCAAGAAAGTCAGAAGGTGACAAGCTGCTAGATCCGGCCACATCCTCCAGCCAGTTGTTCTGCTGTCCATCTGCTTGCTTCCCCACAACAAAATTGTTCCTCCTGGTCGAACCTACTGAGCCAGAACCTGGAAATCAGTAGCAACAGAACCGTTAGTAACAGTGGGCTTGCCCTGACCAGGGGGTCTAGTGTAAAGTTGTCTGCAAGTGTAAAGTTGTGTAACTTTTACAAACCAAAGTGCTTCAAGGGCCCCAATGCTGGCCAACCCGCAGCAACCTACAGGGCTGCACCGGTTCTGGGTACCCCAATAGATTAAGGAGGACACTAATACCAGTGGGGAGGAGGGTTAATGTGGTGTAGTGGAGGTGGGCACTGTTGCTAAAACCTGTTTATATATCAAAAGTACAGATGCTTTCTGCTGTCCCATTCCCCTTTCCCCTTAATAAAAGATTTATGGTTGTTAATATTAAAAGTGATTGTGAGCATATTCTTAGCTACAGTCTTTAATTACATGTGTTTTACAGTATTGCTAAACAGAGTGGTATTCTGTGTGTGGGATGACAGGACGGGAGGTGGGTAGGTACAGCATCCCAGGGGGTTGTACTACGAAAATACCTGGCCCACTATTATTTTACTCTGAGTGGGGGCACAGTGCTCTGTACTAATACCTTTGGGAAAGAACCCCCAATTGCCATCAGAACAGAATCGAGGCCCCTAAACCTGTATAGTAATCAGCAGGCAAGGGTAGTATGGTGCCTGAGCTACATCTTTGGAGGCACCACTAGGAAATCCTGTTTACCAGTCACACCCACCATGGGGTCCACCACTGAACAGGACCGCTATTACCCCCTCCCAACCAGGTTTTATGCCCCCTAGACCCAAAGTTACTGTTAATGATGCAGTTCACCTAAGGCTAATGGAGTGGAGTGGGGGTCAGGAAATGGACCCTCAAAAATTCCCCTTGCTCCTGGGGGTCCCCCATGAAATGAATACAGGGTCCACAGGGGATCATCTGTCAGCGATTAAGTGTCTCAGCCCAGTAGTTATCCACAGCCGGATGTTGGACTCTGCTACAGGGACCTTAACTGTGCTGGTTGAATGCAGAAATGTGGTAGATGTTCTGAGGGTGCCTGATGCTCTAATCCCAGAAGGTTTTCAGGAGGTATGGCCCATTGTAACTCTGACCAGTGCAATTTCCAGGGATGGGGCCATTCCCGAGCCTAAAAAGAACTCTCCACCCAGTGAAGGGACCGGGACTAGCTATGTGCCTTCATCTTCAGATTCCTATTGCAAATTAAGAATTTCTGCATGAAACCCACTCTCAATGGTGAACATGACTATGAGGCATGGATTAACTATGTACAATAATTCCCCTGTTGCAAGGCTGGCAGTGCAGTGAGGGGGAAAAGAGAAAGCAGCTGATTGAGAGTTTGAAGGGCCCCACACTGGATGCCAGTTGGTCCTTGCGGGCCACAGATCCTGAGGCTAGTGTTGAGGACTATACTGCCACTTTGGATAGCGCAATTGGCAGCGTTGAGTCCAGTGAGGGTTTATTGTGGAATTTTAGAGCCAACCGGCATCAGCGAGGAGAACCCCTCTCAGTGTACAAACAGAGGTTGGAGAAAGCTTTACAAAAGGTATGCCAAAGGGAGAGTACAGTCTAGAGATTGAAACAGAATGCACCTAGAACAGGTGTTGAGGGCTGCTAAATACTGAGTTTAAAGGAAAGGATGAGTGAGCCCCCCCAACCCCCGAGTCCTCCTTAGAGAAGTAAGGGAGGTAGAGGAACAGGATGTGCAATGGGGACTCTATCCTGCTGTTGTAGCTGCTCAGGTTGCTGAAAGTACCCCTTCCACTGAAGACCATGAGTTCAAATAACTCGTTAAAGTATATAGGGAGGTGTTTGACAAGGTCATGTCTGCACTCAGCAAAAGTCAAGATACCCACCCAAGCCTGTCTGTTTCACTAGTTCCATCCAATCTCTCTGTGATGGGCATGGGAGTTCAGGCCCAGGTGCCCTCTGTGGCCCTAAACCTCAAGGCTCACCTTAGTGAACTGTGCCAGGCTGTAAGTGAATAAAAAATTCATAGCTTGCCATTTCAGGGTGAACTAGAGCACAGAGCGGTTGCTGCCCAATTTATTGCCCTGGTCTCTCCAGTGTATTCCGGACATCCCAGTAACCAAGGTCACTGACCCACTGCGGAAGTTTCGTTCCCAGGCAGGAAAAGTCGAGAAGGTGCCTACTGCTATAAGTGTGGGAGAGCTGGCCATATCAGAAGGGAATGTTGATCACAAGAGGACCTAGCCCGAGTAAGGAACAGACTGCTATAACAGAAACACCAGAAGCAGAGAAACTGCAACGGAGTCCAGTAAGGGAGCATACTGGGGCCCCGGCCAAGACCAGCTCCACTGTTCTTGTCAGAAAATCTTCAGCTAAAGCCTCAGAGTCTGCACTGCCTGATTTTGATAAACTAGTGGGACCCTCCACTGAAACCACAGTCACCATCAATGGAGTATCCACCCGTGCCATATTAGACAGTGGCTTACAAGTGATCATCTTTAAAAGGTGGTATGACCAGCATCTGGCACATCTTGCTTTACAACTGCTAAAACGTTTAAATGTGTGAGGTCTCAGTGATAAGTCCTATTCCTACCTTGGCTACATTAGAGTGTGGATTGCTTTCCCATCCAAGGTAACTGGAGTGGGCGACCCTATAGAGACTTTGGTCCTGGTATGCCTAGAGGCAGGGGTATATGATGGGCACCCATACTGGTTAGCAGGCACTAACGCTCACATACTTGGATGCCTAGCACAGCTCTGCCAAGCAAGGGAAGCTGAGCAGAGAGGCAAAGTTGAGCCCATATATCCTGTGGTGAAAGAAGCCTATCGAAGACAGGTGCAGACCCAGACTGAAATGCAAGATGACCCTGTAAGTGTGGTTTGGAGACAAGATGCGGAGGAGATAGTGCTGCCCCCTAACACTGAGTGCAACATTAGCAGTGTGGTAGGCCTAAAGAAATAGATAAAGAATCAAATTCTGATGTTAGATGTCCCTGAGGAACATGGATTGCCTGCAGGATTGTTAATAAAGCCCAGTGTGCTGCCAGTAAGAGCTCACACGTATATCAAGGGGGTCACTGTCCAGGTGAAGAATGTAACGGACAAAGACAGTGTCATCAGGAAAGGACACACCTTGGCCCACGTGCATTCTGCCGACACGGCAGTGCAACCAGTTTCCTCCAGAAAGGATGCCCTTACTGGTCTTGACCCACATCTGTTTCATCATGGTGATTTGTCTATTCCGGGGGCATGGCAGGCCCAGATCTGGCAAAAATGGTCAGAAAGAACCCCAAGTGTTCTCCTTGCATGACTGGGATGTGGGATGTGTAACCAGAGAAGAATACCACATTAGGCTAAATGATGAATGCCCTTTTCAGGAGAGGTTCACCATCTGGCACCTGCACATATTGTTGATGTGAGGAGGCACCTCCAGGAGTTACTGGCTGTTGGCATCATCCAAGAATCCAGAAGCCCCTATGCTTCGCCAGTAGTGGTAGTGAGCAAAAAGAGTGGGGCCATACGCATGTGTGTGGACTACAGGACTTTCAACAAGCGAGCTATTCCTGATCAATACACCATGTCCAGGATCCAAGATGCCTTAGACTTTCTAAATGAAAGTAAGTGGTTCTCTGTATTGGATCTGAGAAGTGGGTATTATCAAATCCCCATGCCCCCAGGACAGAGAGACAACAGCATTCATAGGCCCTCTTGGATGTTAAGAATTCCTGAGGATGCCCCACGGTATCTCTGGCACCCCTGCTACCTTTCAGAGCTTCATGGAGAGAGCTGTTGGGGACATGAACCTGTTGGAATGTTTGGTATACCTAGACGACATTATTGTGTTTGTAGAGACCCTGGAGGAGCATGAGGCCAGGTTATTAAAAGTACTAGACCACGTAGGAGAGTTTGGGCTTAAGCTTTCCATTGATAAGTGTCAATTCTTCCAAACATCTGTCAAGTATGTTGAGCACATAGTATCAGCTCAAGGCATACAAACTGACCCAAGCAAATTGAAGCACTAACCACTTGTCCCAGGCCCCAAAATTTGAAAGATTTACAGTGCCTATTGGGTTTCTGTGGATATTACCAGAGATTTGTCAAAGATTACACTTGTGCAGTGAGACCTCTCTTGAACTTGTTGCAAGGCTGTCCTCCTGTCAATAAAAGCAAAAGAACCAAAATTCCAGGAGTCATCACTGAGCCAAAACAGTATTTCAAGCCCTCTGAACCTTTTTGTCCCAAGTTGGACTGAAGACTGTGAAGGAGCCTTTGAAGAAATGATCCATTGTCTGATTCATGCACTGGTCCTAGCATATGCAGATCCCCAAAACCTTATACTTTGCATACAGACGCCAGCTTCAGTGGTCTCGGAGCAGTTCACTACCAAAGCTATCCAGAGGGTCTGTGCCCAGTCGTCTTTGCCAGCTGAAGCCTAAGCCATGCAGAATAGAAGTGCACAGTCTGGAGTTTCTTGTTTTGAAATGGGCCATTGTTGATCAATTCACGAATACCTGTATGGGGTACACATCACTGTAAGAACTGATAACAATCCTTTAACACACGTGCAAACCACAGCAAAGCTTGATGCAGTGGGGCATAGGGGGCTATCAGCCTTTTCCACTTATGAATAATGTGTTGCATATTGTCCTGGTCTTAGTCACATTGATGCAGATGCTTTTTCCCGATGTCCCCTGGAGCCTCCTACTGACAACCAAACCTGGGTAACAATCTCAGAACAGATTGTAAAAATCTTGTGTAAAAAGTTCAATACTGATGAGAAATCAGCCCCAGAGACTGCTCCCCGTCTGGTGGACAGCCTTGGTGCTTCAGGTAACTGTCTTCCAATAGCCTACTGCCACCTGACTACACTAGACCTGAGATCACTACCTCAGTAAACCAGTTAAGACATACAAAAAGAGCAAAAGGTAGACCCTACCATCTGCAGTATTCTCAGAACTCTAAAGAAAGGAGGCAATGCTGCTCATGTGACAACCAGAGATCCCAGTGCCAAGCTGCTGTTAAAAGAGTCATTGAAACTTAAACTTTAAGATAATTTGTTGAATTGAGAAGTGTAGGATCAGCAAGGAACTCCTCGTGTGCAGCTGGTGTTATCCACCAAATTCAAAAGAACTGTTCTCAAAGCTCTCCATGACAACATGGGCCATTTGGGAAGTGAACATATGCTAGACTTGGCTTGCTGTCAGTTCTACTGGCCTAGAATGGGACATGATGTTGATTAGTACTGTAAAAGTTGCCACAGGTGCGTCCAGAGAAAAGCTCTGCCACAGAAAGCTGCACCACTTGTGAATATTATGACAAGTGTCCCCATGGAGCTGATCTGTATAGACTTCCTTAGCCTTGAACCTGATTCCAGAAATATCTCCAACATTCTAGTAGTTATGGACCATTTCACTCGATATGCCCAAGCATACCCAACGAAGGGCCAAAAAGCTTCCACAGTAGCCAAGGTGTTAGAGGAAAAATTCTTTGTCCACTATGGGGCACCACAGAGGATACTTTCCAATCCAGGCTATGATTTTGAGAGCCACCTTATCAAGGAGATGTTGTCTTTATGGAGAGTTTGTAACTCCAGAACCACGCCCTATCATCCCTAAGGCAATCCTCAGCCAGAAAGATTCAACCGTACCCTGCTAGACATGTTGAGTACCCTAGACCCGGAAGACAACAGTAGATGGAGTCAGCAAGATAGCACCTTGGTCCATGCATACAACTGGTCCAAAAGTGATGCTACTGGGTTCTCTCCCTGGAGCCTGAAGTTCAGGAGTGAAGCCCAACTCCCAGTTGACTTGTGTTATGGAGTGTCAGCAGATGGTACCAAAGCTAACAACTCCCTGCAGTACATCCAGAAGCTCAAGAAGTAGTAAAATAAAGCCTACATGTTAGCTGCTGAGGTGGCTGCCAAAAGGAATCACACAAACAAGGAACCACACAATAAGCGGGTAAAGGCACAAGAGCTATTACCCGGAGACAGAGTACTGTTACATAGTCTGGGGATTCCTAGGAGGCATAAAATAGCAGACAGATGGGGTAGTACACCCTATGTAGTGATAGAAAAGTTTGATGGTCTTCCAGCGTACAAAATAAGGCCTGAAGGAGAAAATAGTGGATATAAAACTATCCACCACAATCACTTGCTGCCAATTGGAAACAAGGTGATTAGTATTGTACAGGACAAGGTAGACCCTCCTAAACCTCCTGTAACCAGAGCTGCTGCCCACAGACAACAAAATAAACCAAGCAATGATCAACCTGACGCTAACCCTGCCACTACAGATGAGGCAACAGAGTATGACAATTCAGATTCTGAGTCGGAGGAAGAAGTCTATGACTATCCTGTTTACTTTTATCCGACTCCAGAGCTGGCCAGATTATTTCAAGGGGCATCTGAGATACCAGAAATTGTGACAGATACACCTTCTGTAGAGTTGTCTATCCCAGACCAAAACATTGCTGCACCCATGGGCTCTGAGCCTGTAGTTGACACTGAATCCTTGGCTGAAAGGCTTACATCTGAGGAAGTAGTAGAACACGAAAGTGGAGATCCCACTGAACCTGAACCAGGTGAGCCCAAACAGGTGGAATCTGAAATGGCAGAACCTGAGTTGATAGAGTCTGAGGAAGCCGCGACCCATGAAGTGCCAGAGGAAACAGAAACAAACCAAATACTGGAGGAGATTGTGGTACTGTACCCACTTTGCCTGAGGATGCTTCATTGCTGGACAATGGACAGGGAGTAGCTAACCATGATGACACAGAAAAAGTGCAAGTGTCATTAAGATGCTCTGAAAGAACTGTTAAACCTCTGTTAAAACTCACCTATGACTCTCCTGGGGCTCCCTCTGACTTGCCAATGTACAGTATGTGGTCCATAAAGGTGTATATGTCACTACAAGTCTTTGCCAAAATTTTCATGTGCCCTGTTAGTACCAAACCACCCAGACCAGAAAGAAAGGTTGCAAAGTGCAAAAAGGGTGATTGAAAGTCTGCACTAATGTTACTGTGTTTTCCCTAACCACTGTCAAGTGTAGATGCAAAGGTACATTATAGTTATTGGTGCACCAACTAATGTTGTGACAGCTGTCAAAAGTTTGAAGCAACTTCCAGTTCTGGTAACTGTATATAGTTTGTTTGCTTATTCTAAAAGGTACCTAGTTAATTCTGATTGTTAGAAAGCAGTTGTTAGCTAGAGATGTAAAAGTAATACTAAATTACTAAGGTTTAATGTTTATACTTTCCAGGTCCCCTGGTGGTGGACTTGGCACTGTAGCCAAGCTTTTAAGATATGGGGGAGTGTAACCCCCCCCATGGGGGGAGCTTACCTTGATTTGCCCCTGAGAGCTGCTAGTCTCCCATTTTTCTTTCTCTCCCATTTGTCCACTGCCACAGTCCAGGGTCCTCTATGGTCCATTAAGTCTCCGTCCAGCCCCATGTGAGTATATGGCTATTTGGGGTTGGAGGGGCAGAGGTCATGGGACCACCGCAGTGGCTGGCCCTTTAAAAGTGCCAGTGGGGTCCACTCGTGCAGTAGCACCTAGTGGGTTTGGGGCCATTTTAGCAGCCGCCCAATTGCCTCTTCGATGGTCTTGACCACCAGGATATGTTAGTCGGGGGTCGGACACACGAAGGAGGCACTCCAAAAGTGGATGGGTTGTTTATTTTAAAAGAGCCTATAAGCGTTATACTCAGGGGGTCATACATCAATCAATCAATCAATCAATCAATCAATCACTTTATTTAACCAGGCATAAACCAGGCATCTACACTGCATTTCAGAGCTTGTGACAGGAAGAAGAAGGACTCTCTACATATAATTCAGCAGTCACTTAACAGGGGACAAAGGCTGTTGTAGGACAAGGGGGGAAATATATATAGACTGTGTGTTTTGGTTGTAAGGACATATTAAAGTTGGGACTGCTACATAAACAGTATGGACTTGTGATAGCAGCCATCTTTGCTTCTTTGACCACTACTACCTAACTGCCTAAGTCTTTGATTGGCTAGCACTAGACTAGTGCCAGCCAGTCAAAGACTTAGGAACCCAAAGACAGTCAAAATGACTGCTGGGAGAGGTGTGAACTCTATTCTTGGTGCCCAAGCTAATAATCAGTCAATAATCAAAGGGGGCTAATGTTTGATAATTTTACTGATGGACAGCATGTTCTAGCTAATCGGAGGCTGGAATTTTCTGTGTACAACCCCAGGGACTTTTGCAATTTGGGGCAGCCTGACTTGGGCTCTCATTGAGTCAAGAGGGCTCATTCTGTGTTCGGAAAAAAGTTTGGAAACCGGCCTAGGGCTTTTGCAATTGAACACCTGAGGAATTTGGGAAAAGTCTTCTGTTTTGCAGAACCAGAGTTTACAGAGAACCTGCAGCAGTTGAGGAATTTTGAGCTTGTTGAAAGAATTGTGGGAACTGTGTGTGCCAGAGCCTGGAGCTGGCAACTTGGTCTGAAGCTGAAGGAAATTGTGGAAAAGTCTCCGGGTATCCAGTGTTCAGGAACCTACCTGCATTGCTGAAATCCTGTTATGTAAAGGTGGAGCTGCAACCCAAGAGACTGTATGCTGCTAGACAATAGCCACTGGCAAGGTGGAATTTAGAGGATCCATTCCTGCACCCTGGAGCTGTTAATCCCAATTCAGGCAGTAGACAGAGAATGCAAGCTGCACAGCCACAACTTGCAGTCAGGTAGGGGACTTGCTAACCCTTATTGAGTGGGGTGGATTGGGCTGCAAGGAGCCACAGGTGTGTGACTGAGTGCTAGGGCACTCTGGGCCCATTTGGGGAGGTGGACCATGGGGTCACTCCTGGATCTGGGCTCACCGTGGACCAGGAAGCCTTGTGTTGTGCTCCCATTCTCTAGCCTGCCTACAGGCCGAAGGTGACAAGCTGTCAGACTCTGCAAGCAAGTCAGTAGGTGACAAGCTGCTAGATCCGGCCACGTCTTCCAGCCAGTTGTTCTGCTGTCCATCTGCTTGCTGCCCCATGGCAAAATTGTTCCTCCTAGTCGAACCCACTGAGTCAGAACCTGGAAACCAGTGTCTACAGAACCATGAGTAACACAGGGCTTGCCTTGACCAGGGGATCCAGTGTAAAATTGTCGGCAAGTGTAAAGTTGTGTAACTTTTTCAAACCCAGAGTGCCTCAAGGGCCCCAACGCTGGCCAACCTGCTGCAACCTATAGTCCTGCACTGGTTCTGGGTACCCAAACAGACTAAGGAGGGCACTGGTACCAGTGAGGAGGAGGGTTAATGTGCTGTGGGGGAGGTGGGCACTGTTGCTAAAACCTGTTTGCATATCAAAAGTATAGTTGCTTTCTGCTCTCCCATTCTCTTTCCCCTTAATAAAAGATTTATGATTCCTGATGTTAAAAGTGGCTGTGAGCATATTATTATCTACAGTCTTTAATAACATGTGTTTTACAGTGTTGGTGGGCTGATGTATTGCTAAACAGAGTGGTATTCTGTGTGTGGGATAACTGGACGGGGAGGTGGATAGGTACAGCATCCCAGGGGGTTGTATTATGCAAATACCTGGCCTGGGTGGAGGCACTGCACTATTTACTAATACCTTTGGGAAAGAACTCCCAATTGCCATTAGAACAAAATCCAGCCCCCTTAACCAGTATAGTTGTCAGCAGGCAGGGGTAGTAGCCCACTGGCACATGGCGCCTGGGCTACAAAACGTTTTTTGTAAGACTAGCTAGATCATGATGTATTGCAATACATACCGGAAAATCCCATTCGTTTCAAGGCTTTTTGAGAGATTAAAAATATTGTGACATACCTGGCTATACTGCAAGTTTTCACTTACTGCAACTGTATATCAAATACCTGAAACCTGATGGAGTAGGGCAGAATCTGGGCAGTCACACTCTGGTATCTCATTTTTAGCTCCTTAAAGCAGAACTGCACAGAACCAGAAAATATTTTTTTCCTGGTGAAAATTGTTTTTTAAATACTGGTTTAAATTACTGTAAAACTGGAAATTTTCACTGTCAAATAATTTCCCCTGTTTTCACTGAAGCGCTAATTTGCGTTAAAATAAATTTGCACTAATTAGTGCTATTAGCACTTTTTCCATTATAGTGAATGTGGTGACAATGGCTTAGCACTAAATTTAATTTATGCAATTTTGGTTGCATTTGTGTTTGCGCTAAAATTGCTTTACATGAAAATAACTAGTTTTGCAGTATGTTACTGTTCCATTTATACTGGCCTATTAGTAAGCTCAGTGGTTGTTTCTCATTTACACTCCTGTGTTAAGTACCATTTTAGAACTCTGTGAAGCAGTTTATGTCCCTCTAAACCAGATTTCTATAGTAGTACATGGATGCATTGTACCAACAATGAAAGAGCTGAGGAAGAGACATAAACTACATTATATAGTTCCAACATGCTACTTACTACTTCTGTGCATCTCAGAAACACCCACTAGGATAATTAAAAAGCTCATCAGGACGGGAACAGTAACATAATTGGAATCTATATGTAAACATTTGCTTCTACAGGGATCTTTGAATAGTTTGATACCTTTTATTGGACAAACATATGTCTTGTACAAAGATGTCTAGTGCATAAGCTTTTGGGGCCCAACAGGTTCCTTCATTGAGCACAATAGTAAACTAAGCTACAGTTATATATAGTGAGGTACATTGTTTAAAAACAATTTATGACAGAACAGTGAGAAAACTGAAGAGGAGGAGTGGACAGTGGATAGGAACAGGTGTACAGCTGTGAGGATATGCTTTGCAGGAAGTGGTAAGATATTCATAAGAGAGACTGAATGGGTACACTGAGAAGTTAATGTAAAAGATTTCCTAACAGGAACACAGGATATAGTAATTATCTGAGATACGCAAAAGTGTGTGTGTGTGTGGGGGGGGTCACAGCAAGAAAGAATAAAGAAAAAACACCACTGACTACCCTCTTTAACAAATCATGGGAGGATGGGGTGGTACCCGAGGACTGGAGGAGGGCAGATGTGATTCCCCTTCACAAAAGTGGGAGCAAGGCAGAAGCAGGAAACTATAGACCTGTTAGTTTAACCTCAGTGATAGGGAAAATGATGGAATCACTTCTAAAGGAAAGAATTGTCGAGTATCTAGAGGCCAGAGGGGCACAAGACCCTAGGGCATGGATTCACAGCGGAAGGTCATGCCAGACGAATCTGATAGATTTCTTTGACTGGGTGACCAAAGTAGTAGATCAGGAGGGGCTGTGGACATGGCCTACCTAGACTTTAGCAAGGCATTTGACACAGTCCCACACAAAAGATTAATATATAAGTTAGCCAGCCTGGGAGTGGGTCCCAAGATGACAGCCTGGGTAAAGAATTGGCTGGAGAATAGGACACAGAGAGTAATAGTAAATGGAGTCCACTCAGAAGAAAGGAGGGTTACTAGCGGGTACCGTGAGGGTTCAGATAGGACTAGTCTCTTCAATGTCTTTATCAGCGACATTGCAGAAGGACTGGAAGGAAAGTATGTCTCTTTGCAGATGACACTAAGATCTGCAACAGAGTTGATGCACAGGGTGGGGTGGAAAGGATGAGAAGGGACTTGGCAAGGTTAGAGGAATGGTCAAATGTATGGCAGCTTAGATTCAATGCTAAGAAGTGCAAGGTAATGCACCTGGGAAACAAAACCCAGGGAAGAGTACACAATGGGGGTGAGATACTAACAACAACAAAAATCGAAAGGACCTGGGGGTAGTCATATCAGATGACCCAAAGGTGGGCAAGCAATGTGAGAAGGCAGCAAGGAGGGTTGGGGGATACTGGGATGCATAGGGAGAGGCATCACCAGTAGAAAACAGGAAGTTATTATCCCTCTGTACAGACAGCTGGTGAGACCCCATCTGGAGTACTGTGTGCAGTTCTGGAGACCCAATCTCCACAAAGACATAGACAGGATGGAAGCTGTCCAGAGGAGGGCAACTAAAATGGTGCAGGGTCTGCACCGGAGGACATATGAAGAGAGACTTAAGGAGCTTAATATGTATAGCCTCGAGGAAAGGAGGGAGAGGGGGGACATGATAGAAACTTTCAAGTACCTCAAGGGAATCAACAAAGTCCAAGAGGTAGCATCTTTCAAAAAAGAGGTGTGCAAGAACAAGAGGCACAATTTGAAGATAGAGGCGGCTCAGAGGTAATTTAAGGAAGTATTTTTCACAGAGAGGTTGTGGATGCATGGAACGGCCTTCCGGAGGAAAGTTGTGGAGTCAAAATCAGTGGTGGAATTCAAGCATGCATGGGATAGTCATAAGGCAATTCTGGGGGGTGGGGGTAGAAAGAAGTAGGCTGCTGGTTAACTAGGATCTGCAGCTTATCCAGTAGGTAGGGAAATGGGCAGACTGGGTGGGCCAAGCGGTCCTTATCTGCCGTCAAATTCTATGTTTCTATGTTTCTATGTAAACGTATCTGTATAAAGTAACATTCAGTATTACAGGTGTCCGAGTTTTCCATTGTGTGTCATAAGTCCAGTGTCCCCACTGATCCCATTACAGTTCGAGTTAAATTGTTTGATAAATTTAAATTCCCATGTCCTTCTCTCCTGTGTGTTTATGAAGTTGTCTCTTAGTATTAGGACAGACAGGTCCAGGAGGCAATGGCCTGTTTGGGAAAAATGCTGTCCTAATGGTGTGCTGACAGCCTAATTTAACATTGTGTGTCAGTGGTGTGTCATCCTGGTTTGTAGTGGTTGCTTTATTTTTCCTGTATAACATCCAATTGTGTAACTTTTGGCACTGAATTAGGTAATCCACACTGCTTGATTGATGTGTAGAATCCATTTACATCTTGCATTGTTGCATGGTGTTGTTCCTTTCATTTCACAGTTGTTTTGCTCTGTTGATCGTTTGGAGTTTACTACGAATTATTATGTTAGAAACATTAGGGGGCAGCTTGTAGGTAATGGCAGGTGGTCTAAGTCTTTCATTTTCACTCAGCATGGGATGTAGTTCTTTAATCATTTGATACAGAGAAAATGGCTTACAGTTTCAGTTTAGTTCTCCTTTAAGTCATCTCTCCTGCTCATCAAACTATTTTGCTCGAACTTTCTTTCTGGTCTCTGAATAATGTCTAAGGCAGCCAGGAATAAATGCCTTGTGGGCCTTCCAGTTGGTGGCTGAACAAGTATCACCATTAGGATTAGGTAAGCAATAATACACAGCAGGGTGAGTGGTACTGGGCTATACCTGCCCTCCCAGGGAAGTAATGATGCCCATCGCCGCAGGTGGAAAGCCTTACAGCCCCTGGAAGGGTGAGTATACCCCATATTGATCACCCTGGAGTGTACTACTGCACTTAGAAAATGAGTTATGTGTGACATTATTGATAAAATATTTTAAAATAAAAAAATTCTAAATCAGTAAAAATGAATAGAAATAACCTTTTCTTGTAAAGTAATTCCTCTTCTGGTACACCTGACAGTAGAAGGAGCTGTGGTTTTGATTTTTTTTTTTACTTTGTGTCTGTGCTTATTCTCTTGTGGCATGCTACCCCTTCCTGGCCTCTGTGCGTGGGACAGCTGCCGTTTCAAAGTTGCATTGTTTTAGTGGGGAACCCCTGCAATCCAGATGTTGATTTCCTTGCTGTGATATTTTGCCAGCACGGTTATTTCAACACTGCTGTTCCGCTGACAAAAGGCGTGATTGAGGTGAAATGGAGATGGCTGAGACCTACACTGTTTTGCCTATTCTCAGCTCCACCACCCATTTGGTAGTTGTGTATTTTTTTCTTTTTTTACTTTCATCAAAGGGAATACAAGGTTGGATGAGCTGCAGTCTGGGAATGCTAGTCGCAGTTCGAAATGTGGCATGACTCTCCACTAGTGCTATCAAGGTAAGCATATGACTGGAATGCTGCCGGACAGTGACATGCTGTGGAAGTAATCAAGTGACGGAAAAATTTGTTTGCAGTTTTTTCTTTTACCACCAACACTGCAATTTTGTTTTGGGGGGGCACATATGATCTCTTGATAAGAGAAAAAAAACGGCAGCTAGCTGCAGTTTTAAAATCGATTTAGAACACAGTAATACCAGTTGACACTGAGGCAGGAGGCAATGGCACTTGCTTTTAACCAGTCTCACAGTATACTAGTGCCGTGGTGTGATTTCAGTTTTCATTTATCAATCTGTTAGACCCAACATTCATTCTGTCAGTGTCAGATCTGTGCAAGTAAGATGCAATCGGGAGTAGCTGGCCTTCAGACCATGTGGAGCTGTGAGCTGCTCTTCAGTTTCAGATTCTGGTTTGTGGAGGAGTGGCAGGTGTATGGCATCTGCTGTTTGGTTTAATGCCTTACCTGACCACAGAAGTGTTGGTGAGTGGAGCCGCCAGGTATTGGCCGTGACCAGCCTGGAGAGGAGTTTTCTGCAGTCAGCAATGGTAGTTTAAGGAGAATCAGCTGTGAAGTCTTGCCTAGCTGCAGAGTTTGAGACCTTTTGTGACTGAGCTGCGGGTTCTTTCTGGGTGGAAAGTTCGGACACCTGGTGTAGACCAGGGCTTATCTGCTGTCTAAATTATAGGTAACACGTTAAGTTTCCATAACTACTGTACACTGTAGTTATAGTATAACTACACTGTAACTGAATTGTAATTTAGTTACATGTAACACACATGTAACTATAGTGAAATTACCCCTGTTGCATGTAATTAATGATTACCTTCCCCATAGCTGCACTGAAACTGACACTTACAACAAAGTATGCCGAATTATCATCCACTGTTTACTGGGGTTGATACCCTACCCTTTCCGTGGCTGAGACAGTAGTGGACTCATTTAAAGTACTGGAGGACTTGGGATTCCAAAGCAAGTGGGCCTGCTTATGGTGAGCAGGGTTGATACAGAAGGTGGGGTGGAATGGATGCAAAGGGGCTTGGCAAAGTTGGAGGAATGGTCAAATGTATGGCAGCTTAGATTCAATGTGAAGAAGTGCAAAGTAATGCACCTGGGAAACAAAAACTCAAGAGAAGAGTAGACAATGGGGGGTGAGATACTGACAACAACAAAAATGGAAAGGGACCTGGGGGTAGTCATATCAGATTACTTTAAGGTAGGAAAACAATGTGAGAAGGCAGTAAGGAGGGCTGGTGGGATACTGGGATGCATAGGGAGAGGCATCACCAGTAGAAAACAGAAAGTTGTTATCCCTCTGTACAGACAGTTGGTGAGACCCCATCTGGAGTACTGCGTGCAGTTCTGGAGACCCCATCTCCGCAAGGACATAGATAGAATGGAGGCTGTCCAAAAGAGGGCAATTAAAATGATGCAGGGTCTGCACCAGAAGACATACGAATAGAGATTAAAGGAGCTTAATATGTATACCCTTGAGGAGAGAAGGGAGAAGGGGGACATGATAGAAACTTTCAAGTACCTCTAGGGGATCAATAAAGTCCAAGAGGGTAGCATGTTTCAGAAAAAGAGATGTACAAGAACAAGGGGCACAATTTAAAGATAGAGAGAGGATGGCTCAGAGGCAATGTGAGGAAGTATTTTTTCACAGAGAGGGTTGTGGATTCATGGAACAGCCTTCCTGAGGAGGCAGTGGAGTCAAAAACAGTGGGGGAATTTAAGAATGCATGGGACCGACATAAGGCAATTCTAGTGGGGGGTAGGAGGAAGTAGGCTGTCAGTTAACTAGGATCTGCAGCTTATCCATTAGATAGAGAAATGGGCAGACTAGGTGGGCCAAGCGGTCCTTATCTGCCATCAAATTCTGCTGGCTCAAAACTCTTGCACAGTTTTCTTGCACATACTTTTGTATACTGCAGTGGTGAGAATACTGCTTATATAAGCTTTAACTGATATGTACCAAGCTCAGTTCTGGTAAAAGCAGAACATATTACTGTTGGGGTAACCTTTTCCCCTTCTGCATTTGAACTGATTGATGCTTTTGGACACTGACAGACTGTACCTCAGGTCTGAAGTAAATTTCTTTCTACATTTGCTTCATTGGACTCTGTGGCACTAATAACTGTATATCCGTTACTGCTATAAAAAAGAGCTTTTGTTTTGAATTGTGGATGGCTGTATAGTTGTTATATTAGGTTAGGATAAATGGTTTCAGTGTTTGTTATAGGTTAATTTTTGTGTTTATTGTACTAAGTGTATGCATGTATAGAGTTAAGTGGCATGTATGGTGTACGAGTGGAGATTTGGGTGTGTATTATGAGTAATATAAGTGTGGTACCAGAGGGTGTTGTGGAAGAGTAGTTAATGCGTTGTAGGGTGGTTGTGGATGGGTGTGATTTTAGGAGAGTTCTCCATGTTGTTTTAAGTCTGATAAAACTTAGGACCTGTAGATATGTCTATCAGGCATAGTCCTGGGTCCCCTTAGGTTTATCTACTCTTCAGCCCAGTTCCTCAACCTGCACCTCTTTCTGGACCCCTCTGCTGAGAGCTGCCTTGCGTGGATGTAGGGAAGTGGGAATCGAGAGGAAGCAATGTGGTCAGTGACTGGGTGTAAGGGGTGCTAATGAGGGGATGCCATTAGGACTGTTAAGACCAGAACACATCCTGGGGTGAAATGGGACCTAGAGAGAGAGGTGAGACATGTTTGGTTCCCATACCCTGGGAACCCACCAGACCAAGTGGGCGGGTAGTCATTAATCTGGCTGCCTCACTCTGTCCTCTATAGGCAGTGCTTTACAATTAGTGATGCTCAGATTGTGCCACCATGGATCCGTCAGTGATCCATTGGATGGCAGAACTATTTGAGTAGGATCCGGCCCTCGATCCAGCTGAATACAGAGCTCAGATCCCAGGTCAGATCCCGCATTATCTGGCCCCAGATCCAGGGATACGGCACTGGGATCCGATGCGAGATCCCTGGATCCGGCATAGAATCTCAACACCAGATCCAGGGATCAGGTGTCAGATCCCTGGATCTGGTGCCGGATCCCTGGATCTGGTGTTGGATCCCTGGATCTGCATTGGATAACACGGGATCTGACCTGGAATCCAACGGCTGGATCCATGGGCAGATAGTGATGGTATCCGGCGTGATCCATTATCCAGCCATGAGGACAGGTATCTGGTGGATCTGAATTGGTCTGGATACCATCCGAGCATCACTATTTGCAATGCAAGATCAATGAGGAACAAGACTGCCATTATGGCAGATTTAATTTAGGGTTCTTCAGTTGATCTGGCTTGTATCATAGAGACCTGGTTGTGTGATGACACCAGCCAATGTTGGAGGCAGCGGTCCCAGCTGGATTCTCCATGATTCATTGCCCATGGAGGGATCATGGGGGTGGCTATCTGTTTTCGATCCAAGCTGAACTTTACTGTGAACCCAGGTGGAACACCTCTTCACTTAAATATGTGTCTGTGCATGGAGGTCCAGGTGCAGGTTGCAGGATCCTCCTGGTGTACCTGCCTCTGGAGCATGGTGGGGGGGGGAATCTACTGTGGGAAATAGTGGGTTTCATTGCTGACAGGATTTTGGAGTCATCCAGATGGATTGTTCTGGGTGACTTCAACACCTGGGTCAACAATTGATTTTCGAATTTTAGATGGAATTCCTCCAGTAGATGGAATTACTGGGCCTCATACAAGTAATTACTTCTGTGACTCACCAACATGGACACACCTTGGACTTGGTTTTCTCCCTGGAGCTGGATGTTAGTAACTTCAAGATTGAGCCGGTCAGCTGATTGGATCACTGCATGGTGAAGTCCTTCGTTGCCTCCCCCCCCATAGTCCTCCCTCTTTGGAGATGGTTCAGTACTGCCCTTTAAGAGGGTTGAGGTCAGAGGGACTGCTGGCAGTGCTGGACATCTCAGAGCTGTTGGCAGCATGTGAGGCAAGGTCAAAGAATGTGGTAGTGACCTATATTAGGGTTATGACTGAGGCCTTTGACTCTGTAGCACACACCCATGTAAAACCTTGGGTCTCACCCTTAGATTCCCCATGGTTTGATGGTGAGATTAGGGAGTTGAAAACTAGGGATCAGAGGTTAGAGCACTGTTGGAGAAGGTCCAGGGCCCCAGGAAGACAAACTGGCTTTGACAAGTCACTACGGTGAATATCGAAGGGCAATCTTCTATAATAAGGCAGCACTTCTGTCCAGAGAGATTGCAGCTGGGAGGAACTGACCAGCTGAGCTCTTCTGTATTGTGAACAGGTTATTAAACCTAACTTACAGTATCTTTAGCCAATAAAAGCAGTTTCATCTGCTAAGCATGAAGAGTTTTCTCATTTTTTTCTCAGACAGAGTGTCTGTCTTTAGGCCGAGAACTCTCCAAATGGGCTGTCGCAACCCAATGGAGTTCAGCCTGCATCACGTGAAAGCACTTAGATGTCTTGAGGAGAGTTTCAGATGATTGTGATGGAAGGGTCTGCAAGGTAATCCTGGAGCTGCGGGCCACATTTTGTGAACTAGTCATAGGCCTCATGTGTCTACTACTGAATTGTGTGGGATCTCTGGAGTCATTGTTAACTGGAAAAGTTCATTGATTCCTTTCAGAGAGAGAGTCTTCCCAGGGGCACTGGAGCATGCACTTGTTCGGCCCCTTCTGAAGAAACCATTGCTAGACCCGGATATGCTAGTGAATTACCATTCTGACTCTAACCTTTTATTAGGAAAGGTTATTGAGAAGGTTGTGGTGCTACAGCTTGAGGCACACCTCATAGCTCATGACATCTATGAACCCCTCCAATCTGGTTTTAGATCTAGGCATGGCTCTGAGACATTGTTGGTCAGGGTGCATGATGACCTTCTTAGGGCTAGCGATAGGCACAAATGGTCATTTCTCATTCTCCTCGATCTCTCCTCAGCATTTGAAACTGTGGACCTTGGGTTGCTGCTGGATTGGCTGAGGAAGTATGGAGAACTCACTGGTACTGTCATTCATTGGTTCAAGTCCTACCTCAAGGATACAATGCAGACGGTGGTGATGGGAATGTTCTCATTATCCATGATGTCCCTTTTCTGTGGTGTGCCCCAAGGTTCCGTCCTCTCACCTATGCTGTTCGTAGTGTACATACTGCCCCTGGGGAGGATCATTCAACAATACAATCTGGGTTTCCACTGCCATGTGGATGATACCCAGTTGTGTTTGTCTTTTGCACTCAGAATGCCTGATGCTGTTGAGGTGCTGTGCCTGTCTGAATTTCAGAAATGGATGGAATCTAGATGGCTGTGACTTAATCCGTACAAGACTGAGGTACTACTGATTGAGCTGGATTGGAGGGGCACAAAAGTAGTCTTGAGAGGGATGGGGCTTCAGCTTGGTTCATCCAGTATGTTGGATTCTGCAAAGGTGAAAAATCTGGGAGTCATTTTGATGATCTGCTGACACTGGAGGCTCAGGTGTCTGCTGTTGACAGGAGTGGCTTTTACCACCTTAGGAACATTAGCCAGATTAAGTCCCTTATCCCTCCTGAAGATCTGCTGACACTGGTACATGCTTTCATGACATCCAGGCTGGATTACTGTAATGTGCTCTATTTCTTGGTTAGGGGAGATATGCTATGATGCTTGAAGCTGGTGCAGATCGCAGTGGCAGGGTTGCTGATTGGCCTTTCAAGGTTTAGTCATGTGACCCTGGTCTTGCGTGATCTACACTGGCTACCTTGGAAGTGACATGTTACCTTCGAGGTTGGTTTACTAAACTATAAAGCACTACATGGTTTGGGCCCTAGCTAACTGTCAGATCTTCTGAATTCTCTCCAGTCCTCACATCCCCTTCGCTACTCCTCTAAGGTTCTCCTCTTGGTCCCAAGGGCCTGGCTTAAGTCCTCTGTGGATCATACATTTAAGGTTGTGGGCACTTTTCTGTAGAACACCTTGCCTAGGTGACTGAGGGAGGACTCCCTTGGTGGAGGCTTTCTAAAGGGGACTGAAGGTTTACCTGTTCAGACAGGCATTCGGAGACTAAATTCTTGGTCATCCTCCTCTTCCTCCTCTGTTGACACATAAATGTACCCCTAGGTAAGGGGCCCAGCCAATCAGAGACTAGGATCTTTTCAATCCATTTTGTAATGTGAAAGTGATAACACACCTCTTTAAACAAACCCTAAAGGCAGAGTCCTGCGGTAGGGAGGCATTCATTTGCCAAGACCCCAACCCAACACTTACACCCAGAGGATGGCATGATCAGAAAAAAGGAATGCCTCAGTTATGGCTTTAAAGAGCTACTGACTCCTCAAATAAAAACTTTAAAATGCATAACAATTAGGTACAATTCTGCCTATATTCCATTTATATTTTATGTATTTCTCCTTCCCATTATTTATGATTTAGGAAATTTACTTGAATATTTTATCTTTATCCTGTAGAGTTTCTTTAGAGTCCATCTGCCTCTATAGCTTACTCCCTACTTCAAGTCATAATCCTCTGTTGTGACATCACAGTCTGTTGCCATGGGAGTAACTGTGATGTCACAAGCAATGCTCTGTGACTTCAGGTAGGGAGAAAGCAACAGGAACAGACAAGCTCTTCAGGAGCAAAGATCCTGTTTTCATACAGATGACCTCAGTGATAAATAATGGAGAGGAGGAATACAGCAATAATGGGAAATACCAGATGGACCGTGCCTAAATATTAGGTTTTGTTAAAGTTGTCCTGAACGTGTCACCAGCTCTTTAAGATCCACAGGAATCCAGGTATTAGGTTAATATTTCAGTTCATGTGTATACATCATGAGGTGAATTGTAAAATAAATAACCCCTCCCTTGCGGTGAACAAGCTTCCAGATATCTATAAGGCCCAGATCACCACATAGGCTTCTTAAAGCTGCAGACAAATTTTAAGGTAGCAAGACAGGGGTTTTTTGTGATTCAGAAATTTGTCCCATAGCATATTCAAGTCCCCTTCTACTACAAACTGAGCTGGATCCAAGGTGAGTAGCTTGCACATCACCTATAGAATGAAATCCAGGTTACCAGTCTTGGGGCATACAAACTGCATAGAATCCTTCTGACACACTTAAAAAGAACTTGAACTATCCAGCATCTACCCTCTGTATCTGTATGTACCCTCCCAGCCACAAAATCCAAATGACATCAGCAAGTAGTAGTGGTGCCCATTCCCAGGGGTTCCAGGCACCTCACAGTAAAATAGATAAATCAAATAAAATCACTCATATATTTTATAAATAAAATAATATAACAGTAAAATTATACAGCAGTGCCAGATCTAAAACTCAACAAAATTAGACAAGTCTTCAGGCGAGATTTAAACATGGTCAGAGATGGTGAATTTCTCACTTCCTGGGGAAAGGTGTTTCACAGCATCGGGGCAGCCATGCTGAACCCCTGTCACCCGAAGACTTCAAACAGGATCTGTGAATTAGCATCCACAACATCCTTGGAGCAATGGAGGACTCAAGATCAGTACAGCAGGAAAGTCAAGAGGGAGAAGCAGTATGTCACCTTCTCTGTTTCAAAAAATGTTTTCAGGTATTCGGACTCATGGTGAATTTCCACCTCTGCCAGGGACTAATCCTGAAGAAACATCACCTTCTGCTGCTTATTTACTTAAACTTAAACTTACTGCAGTAAAATATGTTCCATGCATATCCCATTTATTTCTGTATTTATTTATTTAAAATCTTGGAATTACAAACTTTGAGTCAGAGACTCATTTCCAAAGGCTCCACGTCAATACACAATACAGACATAGGTAAATACAATAGACAGTATGATACAATATACAATGCCAGAGCAGTTTGATGGCAAGGTTACAGCATGAAACAGTATACTGAGATGTCTAATACAGAGTTGCGGTTGTAGGCTATGGGCAACACAGTAAACAGTACGATACAGGGTACAGTGATAGGGCACTTTGACTTCTGGTTACAGCATTCCCCCATCATATCTTATTGCTTACATATGGCTCTCTCCCATAAGCTCTCTCACAGCTTCCATCATTCACATGCTCTCATACCTTTTCTGGGTACTTCATCATACTCTGGACATATTCTGTCTCTTTCTCTCTCTCCCCCCCTCCCACTGCCGCCTCTCTCCTCTGCTTCTCAATTGTTCTGTGCTGTATCTCATCTCTGTAAGCTGCTTTGCTGTGTCTGCTAAAAGGACGCTCTAGAAACTAGGGCCCAATAGCTGATCTGAGCCATGTCCCAAGCCTGGAACCCTACTACCATTTCAGATCCAGCAGGTCCAGCCAAGTGCAGTACTACAAGAGGATAGCAGAGGCCGAAATAAGGATTTATCACCCTTTTTGTTATACTTGGGAAATAATAAAACCTTTAAATCCTGACTTTTTGAAAAGAATATCAGACAATGTTTAAGTACTTTTGTAGATACTTAAGTCTAAATGTTAGCCTTCTAAGTATTGCTATTATTTTCATGATTTCACATCCTGAGCCATTTCTGCTTCTTATTCGCTCCAATTTTCCTGCATCCTGAAATTCTAGCAATTTATTTGTAAATGAATTAGTCTAATAACATATTCCATTCTAAGGTACTGTATAATGATTTAAGCTATAGCTGTAGATTATACTGTCCTGTTACGATCTGATGTTCTCTTTGCTTGAAAATAAATAAACTTTTTAAAGAAAAAAAAAAAGATTTGACAATCGAGAGCTATGAACAGCTCCTGGGTACTGCATTTTCCAGCCAACCAGGAGTTACCTAGGCCAACATGGGAGCTAATGTCAAAAATAGCTGACAAATGAAAAAAAGTTATTTTTTTAACATTCTTTAGTACTGCTGCACTAAAACTGGCAAGTGACATGTTGTCATGTATCAACAGACAGAGTACACTAAAGTCATCTGAATTACCCTTCTTATACAGGTCTGTAAGTGCTCCAAATTAAGTTCCTTTTGGCAACCAAATCCTTATTTTGGCCCCTGTTGTATTCTATCAGCAGGGGGAGGCTAAATTAAAACATTGCCCTGTATGATGTAATTTTTAATTATTAACCAGTATTTATTTTTATTAGGAAATACCTTTCAGTAGACATGTCCATTTTGAAAGGTTCAATGGGTAACCCCCTCCTAAAAGGGGGCTGACCTAGTTCAAGTTTAAGTTTATTGTTCGACAATTAAGTCATTACAAATGATTAAAAACAAAAGACATAAAAACATCTTAAGAAGTCCTTAAAAGAAAGAACAAGCATAGAGTTATATTGCACTAATATCTATAAAATACAGTAGTCTCAGAAAATTACTGCACAATAAATTATATAAACAACACTTCTCTTCCAGCATATTTCCAGGAAGTAATACAAATTGATCCCAATTCCATCTATTCATACACTTACATGATCTTTAACTACAGGTTTAAACAACAAAATACACTTCCCAATCCCAAGCATATTTGGTCAATAAATAATCAAACAGTCTAATTTTCATTTATAATAAGCTTTCATTTAAAGAGTATTTAGTTTTCCTTGCCTTAATGTGAGAAATTGTATAGAAATAAGTAGCTAAGGCTTTAATAGCTATTTCATCTTTATTGTATATCAAGATTTTCACTAATAGATGTTTGTTAACAGAAATTTTTTCAAAATCATTGCCACCAAAAATTGTTTTAAGGAGCAAATGTCTTGGACCATCGTACCAAGGATAATTGCACACCACATGAACAAGATGCTCTGGTTCGCCAATACTACAATCACAGCTAACTTGATAATTTACATTTTTTTTATATCTCTTAATCATTATATTACTTGGGAAGGTTTCGAATTTATATCTTGTAAATGCAGCTCTTAATTTAGGATCTACCACTAATTCTAAATACATTTGTATTCTAAAGTTATCCTCGTTGTTATTTACAAACCATGGTGAAAATCTTGAAATTTTAAAATTCTTTCTTCTTCTATATTGAACCAATAATCTTTCACTTTTTTACTAATGAATATATTATATTGTAAACTTAATGTAATATTTTTGTTACATAGTCTCTTAGGGTATTTATTTTATATCTCATCAGTGATGTATTAATTGTATTAAGCCATGCCGATTTATAACATTCAGTCATCATTCAATTTTGCTTTTCAACAGACACATTTTGGTAATTCTATCACTAGACTGACTAGTCAATCGGAGCCAAAAGTTTATTTTTTTAGTATCTAATACAGCTTCTATATTATCAAGACCTAATTCTGCTCTAATGTATGGAGCTGGAAAGGATCTAGGAACCATAACAGTCTTTCTCAATACCTTATGTATGGGTGCCATAAGGCTTTCTCTTCTCTTTGTATCCCATATTTCAGAAGCATATGTTATTTGTGCAGTTTTCAGTTGCCTGTAACACAGATGAGAATTTTTAGCTCAGCAACCTAAATAACACATAAAACTTTTGGCTCACACTGACTGGCTGACTGACTGACTGACTGACTGACTAAACAAGATGTATACACCTGGTGCAGGTTTTGTTACTGGCTGCTCAGCAGGAAATAAGTATTTTGCTTAGAGGGCAGGTTATATGATATAAAGTTAGTATGTTCTTAGAGCATGTTCTCATAGTACTGCACAAAGTAAAATAAATGAAGAACCAAATAAATAAGTAAGGCGCAAGCTCATTCTGTCATCAAATTGAAAACAGCTTGTCATATCCTGTAGCCAGCCTAGTGGGAGCAAAACATCATCAGAGGCTTACATCGGAGAGGTGCTCCCTCTATGCAGCATGTGCACATCATCTGTGCAGATCTGACTGCCTCCATTCTGATATAGCCATCTGTCGTGGTTACGTGGACCCGCTCACTCGTCGCTCGCACATTCCATTATGGCCGCTTAGCAGCAGTTACAGTAAACCAGTCAGAAAGGAGCAGCTGAACATAGCCCCCATGCGTGTACATGTTCCAGCCATTTGGTGACTCAGATGTCAACCAGGAATCCCCCTTCTATGCATCGGGTCACAGTTAGTCAGAATTGTCACTCTCTGACTGCTGCCCCTGAACATAGAGCTGCTGGAAGTGCCTTTGAGTTGCTGACTTTTAAAGCAGCAGGCTCAAATTATGGGATATACATGTGTGAATTATCACTCAGCACCCCTTACTTCAGCCCCTGGGATAGAGTCCCAGTCTGAGCACTGGGACAGCTGCTCACTCCTCTCTTTGCTTGCTGCTCACTCTCTCTGCCACAACTCCAGAATGACTGACCCCTGGCATATTCTGGTTGTTTCTATTTGACTGCTACCAGTTCTTCCACCATTTTCTGTGCAGCTCCAGCTAGTTCTCTGGCTAGCTCTCTGGGGGTACAGTTCCAGCCAACTCTCTGAGGGTTCTCTGGGGCTTATCTCTTAGCACCCTGGGACCATTTAGTAGCCCACCATTTAGTAATGGGGTTACAATAATAAAGCATTTTCTTAAATTGCAGTGGAAATGCCACAACGTTGAAACAGTTATAGTTATTAGTTCAGTAATAACTTTTCAATGTTGCCCCACATAAAACAAATCTCAGTAGACTTCCTCTTTATCAGTAACTACATTTACATTTTCTAGTAATGAGGAGAACTGGAAGGGGGAATGGAGGAGCCTTACCAGTGCGAATGTCATACCAGACTTACTAACACTTGTTTATTTAGGATCATGAAATGGGTTGAGAGAACACTGTACTGTGATTGTTGGAATCTGATTACATGACTATAACAACTGGTGACCCCTATAATGACTGGATATCCAGTCTTGATTAAACACTGTAATGACCCACTGAATTCCGTAATAACTCATAGCGTGTTATTACGGCATTTTCCTTCTCGCGCTCTCACTTCACTGAAGTGCAGAAGAAAGCACTCTGTATTTGTACGAGTACTGCAGCTGCTGAGGGACACACTCACTCGCACAAATATAGGTTACAGTTCTTCTCTCTGAAACCTTACACCAGTTATTATAAAAAAAATAATGCCTGTGCAAGGTTTGTGTTATGAGGATTTTTCACACACCCTTAGTGTATGACAACAAATCAAACTTCGACACTTTCCAGTTTGTTTATTTATTAATATACTCCTTTTATAAGTATACTAATACACACCTCACACCCCAGGTGGATGAAGGCAATTGGCATATAACCAACTGCATGAGTGGGTTATTTCAGTAATAACACATAACAGGGTCCACAATGTCATGGGTGAACCCCACACCTCGAGTGAGTGCATTGTAAGGCACATAGCAGAATGCCTTTAACCACCAAAGAAATGGCATTTTCCCAAATGACTAGATACAGAAGCACCCAACTGAAAAAAATATGTTATATCTCAGTTGGACTATCCTTCACAAAGTAAGCAATAACATGTGACAGGGTATGGGTTGTTGTATGGGTAAGAGAATTCTTGAAATCTGATCGGCTAAGATCTATTCCATACAGTGTTCAGTTAATTTCAGCCAGTACTGGATCCGATGTAAAAGCCTATCTACAAGGAGATTTCTATGCTGGTGAAGCCTGATCAGCCTGCTCTGTGCAAGAATGTGCATACTCATAATGCCGTGCACAGGAATTTGCATACCCATGATGCCTTGCACTGGACGTGATGCTTTAGAGTGTATAGATGTGGTTTGGAGAGATTTATTTATTTATTTATTTGAATTTTGTTAATAGAGTAGTTACACAGAAAACAGATTCTGGAGTGTATTATAATAATTATTGCTATTATCAAATAGATTACAGTTGCATAAATATCTGATTTTCCAGGCTGTGGTGTTACCATAAAATATCCCCACAGCTTGGAACTTTTTCAAGTTGCAAGAATTTTTCTACCCATTTGATAATATACAACAACCCAACCCACAGCCTATGATGTGCTGTGTTATTGCTTATGCATTTCTCAATAACAGCCCAACTGTAATGCAACATGTTGTTTACAGTAGGGGCCTTCACTATCCAGTTTTATAGCTGCAGGGGGCAAAAGAAGGTTAAACTCTTTGTAACACAAAGAGATTAGGCTCGGCTTAAACTAAGATTTCCTGGCACCTCCTTGTATCACCTATTGAGTGCCACAGTGCCTTACTAAGCAACACGTTTAAAACAAATAACAGAGAACACTTGCATTTAGTTTTTTAGACAATCGGTATGCCCGCATTTCTTGGAATTCTGACGCAGTGGAGGTTACAGAGAGAATGCTACACAATTGTAAAGGTCACGCAGCACTCTGGAAGAGCAATGAAGACTATGGTTCAGTGACAGTATGTGGTTAATACATAAACCAACAGCAAAGGACATATTGAAAGCAGTTTCTGACTGAGTGAACAAAGTGAAAGATACGAGTTTTTTTTTTATCTGTGCTTTAAAGATTAATGTGAAAACAGGGCTTATTCTGAAGCTGTGGAAGTGATTTAGACTCAGTTTTTTTTAAACCTGCTCATTAAAATGGATCTCTCTTGACGACCAGTGTCTGCGCCTTATAGGCTTTCAAGGAGGCCCATCCCTGCTGTCTGCCAGCTGTACTCATCACATGTCTGAGGTATCAGACATCCAGGGATGTTGCTCCTACTCATGCCAGAGCAGCAGCAGATGTTTTATATGCAGAATATAGAGTAGCCCCATTTTAATGACCTCTATAAGCATAACAAAGGGACAGCAACTCAATACTTACAAGATGCAAGCTCAGAGAGGAGGGCTCTTGTGCTGCATTCTTTGTCTCCAAAGCTAGGCATCCTGGGTGACTGCAGCTCAGAATGTTTATATAAGGACAATAAGTAGCTGAGAAAACCACTGGCAAAAAATCTATGGAAAGCGTTTGACGGTCCTAATCTCAGTCTAATGCTGCCCCCCACATCACTACCACACATGTTAAATACACATGCACTGTTAAGATGTGTTCATACAAGCTGGCCATTCGATGCAGCAGCAGGGTTACCACTTGCAGTCAGGACAACAAGTTTTTGTTTTGTATTCAGTGATAACTGGGTATGGCCCACTGTGCACAAGACCCATTTACTGGGGCCACCCAGAAGTACAGGGAGGTTAAGTGATTTGCTTAGGGTCACACAGTTTACAAGGGGAGGTTGTGGGAATCAGATCCATTTCTGTTGGATGTGTCATTCCTCTTTAACAGAAGAGCCAGTGGGGCGTGAGGGATGATCCAGCATCCCAGAGGATGTTCTCCTCTTCCTTCTCCTGCTGCTGCATTACTGCCACCTGGGTGACCCCAGTTGGTGGTGCAGTCTTGGGAACCTGTAGCATACACTGGGAGGAGAGAGCGCATGTACTATTGTCTCAGACATGCTAGCACCTAACGACACTATTGTGTGCTGTCAGAGAGTGAGACAAAATTGGGCAGGGGCCAGCCTGGTGGAGCTAAGGGTCGAGGTGCTGAATGCCACACCTCGCACTACGCTGATGACCCGGGTTCAGGAATGATTTCAGGTTGTTGGGGTGCCAGCATGGGGGGGAGGAGCAGAATTAAGCATGTTGATGGGCAGCTCTCCTCTACAGAATGTGGTGGGTTGGTGCCCCCCTGTAGTTCCTCTCCCACTGGGTGGAGGTCTGGTGGGTAGCACAGGTGGAGAGGGGGCAGCAAACAGTTATGGGAAGTGGAATGGGCTGAGCTGGTGCCATGGGATGCGCAGCATGCCTCTACATGCTTGCACAGCCATGTGCCGGGGTCTTGGGGGGAGAAAACCTGTAAAATACCTATGTGTCCCCATCACCAGTTGGCGGGAGAAGGTGATGAGGACCAAATAGCTATATGAAAAAAAAAATGGCTGGGAAACAGCCAAACTGCATTACCCCTGGGATGACTTCTAGAGGACCCCTGCTATGGGAGGATGGATTCCAGAAGGGAAATTGCCATAGAGCTGAGAGCAGGACCCTGCTGCAGGGGCAAGTTGTGGGGGCAACACAGTGGTGTATCACTGGTGCACCCGAGTCCTGGGGAAGAGCATCCTGGAGGACTCTGAGTATAGATAGGTGGCACTGAAACTACCTGAAGAAGATACCAGCAAATGGGCTGAGTACAATTAAAAAATGATAAAAAAAAAAATGTGTTTACACTATCACTGTGGATGTGCAGCATTTTGACTCCAACGTGTTGCAAGCAGCCCTGTAACAATTGTGGACACATCCACACACAACAGCCATGCAGCACTGCATGCAGGTAGTGATGTACTGAGCAAGCAGCTGCAGCACTGTCATTCACAATATTTGATCACTTCTCCTGCTAGTTCCCTCACTCCAAAAAATGATCTTGGCTCAGTAAGTGTCTTCCCTCCCCCATTTCCCTCTTGCTCCCTCCCCAAACCCAAGCCCAGTCTTAGTATATCTCTATACAAAAAAAATGCTCTGTATATTCCCTCTGCTCCCTGCCTCAGTCAACTTCCTCCTCCATCCCCAAAAGCCAGAGGCAGTGGTGGCTAAAGTATAGGCTTGAGAACCAGGAGCTACAGGAGATCCAAGTTCAAATCCCACCAAAGCCACGTTACATGCTGTGTGACCTTGAGCAAGACACTTCCTATCAGTGATTCAGTTTACCAAGCCGCAAAAGTGGGCAAAAGCAGGATCTCACAAAAACAACATATTATATCTTAGCTGGGCCACCTGACTCCTCATATCTATTTAGTTTCCTGAGGGAGGGCAGTACGATAATGCACAAGTGGTGACTTCAAGAGTGAGTTATGAAAGTCCTGCCCTTTCACAAATGGAAATAAATAGCATATTTGGAGACAGGGTATTGTAATTTAGATATAATATGTAGTTAACATGTTTTTCCTGTGTTTCTAGACAGTTGTTCTCAATACTTTAGAATGTTAATATATAGTAGAACAACTTTACTCAGCTGCAGCAATTAGTCTCATGGTCTAATCAAATCAATACTCTAGAGCGTGAGCGGAGCTGCAATCAGTCACATCTGCAAAAAGTACTACCTCACACATTGATTTGAATTGTCATTTACCCCTCAAAAAAAAACAATTTAAAAAAAATCTCTTGCTGACTGCATTATCTAGCCTAAGACAAAAATACAATAACAGTCATATGTTGAGATCGCTTCCCTCACTCCTCGGTTTGACCCTAATATGAAAAATGTGCTACCTATAGTATAATATAAAATTACAAACACCTAAGTGTTAAATACTCATAGGTTCACACACCTGGTTAGTGCAGAGACATAATTAAGCTCACAGAGATTGTCTATATATATATTTATAAAATCTGGTAGAACATCTTCTGACTTTTGATTGGCTAAGACACCCATTTAATGTGTCCTTATGAATGCGTAATGTGCCAATCAGCACTAGTTTGACCACACGGATACAGCACAGCCAGAGATACCTATCTCCCAGGCAGTTTTGAAAAGAACATTTCTGGCGTCCATGTTAAGGAAAAATATCTAATACCCACTACTTGTCCTAATCCACTAACAAACATTTATAGCCATCTTAATAAATATCCACCAGACCCACAAGTAATACACAAATGATACATTTATAAAAACAATTTTCAGTAATAACTAACCTGCTTTGAAATGTTCCTGATGATTTTTTTGTTTGCAGACCACTAATTCATGGCTGCCAACTTTGCCAGCCACTGCCTGCTTGTCACTTACCCTCCCACCACCCCACCCCACCCAACCCCCGACAGCAATACCACTCACATATCCCTTCTCGGAAGCTCCAGCAGTAGTGGACACACGCCCTCATGTCAGGAAGCCTTCTTTTCAACTAAACTAATCTGTTTATTGTTTTTGAAAACAAAGTTTGCCCCAGCGTGAACCTGACAGTTGGTACCCAACCACAATCTTAAAAGCCAACTGGAAAACCAGAAGGCACTCACTCAGCAGTCAGCTCACTCAGCTGTCGGCTCTGTTGTCAGTGCGACAACCATCCTCCCAAACATGCAGAGTCACAATGCAGTATGGCATGGAAACTCACTTCATAAATATTAGAAACAGGGGACACTACTGCCCTTTAGTGGTCTCAATATAGCTTTTTTAGTTTTAAATTTTATTTTTTCTGAAGCAAAACTCTTGTTAAGTAAAATTTGTCCATCCAGACTGTCATTTGAAAAATTTCTGCCTATTTTAAGACATGATGAGGTGTGGTTTATGATGGCTGCTATGAGCACTTCCCAAGTGCTAAAAGCACTCAGCAGAAGTGCCTCATGCCTCATTATGCACCTGGGGTGTGCTCCTATCAGCCCATGCACCACACCTCATCGTGTCTTATTCCTTACATAGAAAAATTAAAGGAGTCATCTTGTGGCTCCTACACGCATTTGCATATTACCCCCCATTGACATAGTATAGGAGTCTGACACTTACATGTGGCGACATGAAAGCCTTAGTACTCCATTTGATGTTCTGTCTAGTTTGTATATATAGGATCTCTATCATTAGGGTATTTGAGCTTCACTGCCATGCCAGTGATGTCACCACACTAACTGGGTGTGTGAACCAGCTTGTTAACTCTTAGGTGTTGGTTATTCTTTACGTATACAATTTAGTGGTGAACAGTTTTAATTCACTGACTGCATTTGCATTTTCCTACTATTGTTTGTCCCAAGCTGTCTGTCCGTCTGTCTGTCTTTGTCTGCTGCCTGGATTTCCTTGAGTGTTTCAGTTCTTCTGGTGTCCCCCAGTACTCACCCACCCACTACTGTTGGTGCTGAGGCCATGACACACTCTGGAATTTATGATCAGGTCAGGTCTGTAGTGTTAGGGATGTGATCAAATGATGCGCGCTGTATGTTTGTGATTTTTGTGGTGTTTCAGGTGCTGTGATCATCCAGCTGTCTGTCTGATTGTGACTCATTTTATTTTTCAGTAGGTAGTTGGGCATGGGAGTGGGGCTGTTGCTGAAAGAATTTTGTTGGACTGAGCAGGCAGAGAAACAAACATTTTTTTGAGAAGTGCTGTTTTGTTTCTCTTGTGTCCAATGGGAATTCATGCACAGTTTATTGTTTTGTACAAGCAGGGCTGGGGATAAGTAAGCAGTAAGCCATGAAAGGGTGTGGGTTACTACTCCTGAACCGCACGCTCATGTGCATTGAGAGACATGAGGTGTTTGCACCGAGTGCCTTCAAAAACCTAGAAATGTGAGTCAGAAATAGTAACCCACGTTGAAGTGTCATATTGCAATATAGCGCAAAATGAAAAGATGGCTTGGAAAAAAAATCACCAAGATTTGGCTGGTGCGAACAAGGCTGATCTTACTTTTTTTATTTTATCATCTTTATATTTGCAGCAGGCCTTACTGTCTCATCAGTCTTACTGTTATATGCAGACCACATCCATCATTAGTTTTACAGATTTTTTGTTTATAGTGCCCACAGGGAGAGTTTGGACTCTGCGGCACTGCTTCTCATTAATGTGCTCTACACTGTACACAGAGGTTCAAATCCACCCAGCACCTGGCAGTTAGTTTCATCCCCCAGTACTTAACTCATTTATAGCCCCCCCCCCTCCATATCACTGTTTTTTTATGCTCTGGTGATCCACATAGGACACTGGACCAGTCAAGTAGCTTGGAGAGAAGGTCAGATTTTTTCTGTTCCCTACCAGGCTAAGTTGGGCCCCAGACCTGTCAGTTAGTTGGGGGGATAGGGTCAGAAGGTTTTTATTCCCTGATAGGTCAGGCTGGGCATCAGACCCATCAGGTAGTTTGGGAGAGGGAGACAGATTTTTTATTATTTCCTGACAGGCCGGATTGGACTTGGGATTTGTCAGGTTGTTGGGGGGAAGGGGTAGATTTTTATTTTTTAATTCTCCAGTGGCCCTGGTTTGCCCATGGACTCATCAGCTAGTTGGGTGGAGGAGGAGGAGGAGAGACAGATTTTTTTTAATCTCGTAACATGTTGTGTTGAGCACTGGACCTATTAGGTAGTTGGGGGAGTGGGACAGACTTTTTTTTTTATTCCTTGATGGGCTGGGCATGGGACCCATCAGGTCATTTTGCAGGAGGGGAACAGATTTTGTTTTGTTCCCTGATGGGTCAGGTAGGGCACTGGCCCATTCTGTTGCACAGCAGTCTGGGTTGGAGCGTGCATGGCAGTGTGACCCCCTATGTGCTTACTAGGAAAACTGCAGAGCTGTGACTGAGGTCTGACAGAAGGAAAGTGCGAAAGAGGGAGAGTTGGACAGTGGAGCCTGGATCACTAGCACTTGGTGTCACAGCCTTGGGAGTGTGTGCCATCAGTCTCCCTTGGTCCAGTCTCCCATGTTAGTGTGCTATGCGTGAGATGAGGCAGAGATACCTGAACAGGCTGGTAGCAGCAGTAGTGTGATGGCAGTAGCTCCAAGCCTCCCGTAGAGTGTTTGCGCTCCTCACTGTGACTTGAGTGGATGGGCATGAGGAATGCAATGCTTTACTTCCCTACCTATTCTGTCTTCCACTCACCGCTTTGCTGCTGTGACTCCTTATCTCCATTTGGCTTAATACATGGGCCAATTGGGCAAGGGACCCATCAGGTAGCTGGAGGGAGGGAAGGGGGACAGATTCTTATTTATTCCCTGATTAGCCAGGTTGGGCACCAGGAGAACCACAAAATTGTTGTCCCTGCAGGTGGGAATGTGCACTGAACATATCAAATTGTTGGGGGAGGGTCACTTTTTTTGGTATTCCATGACAGGCCTCATTGAACACTGGACTTTATTCTTTATTCTTTACAAATCAGGTTACTACCTTTGAGTCAGAGACTCATTTACAAAGGCACCTCGTCACAGGGAGGGAAGACATCAAGACAGTTATTACAGTGCAGATTAAAACAGAGGATAACATTACAGGTGCAGTAAAAGGAACATTTAACATAGATACACTTAGGTTACATAATACAGTAGTTTGTATGTCACTTGGGCTATACAATGTAACAAAATTGTGAGTGACAATCATTGATATAGTAGGTCCTCTGAGAAGACAGTGGGTTACATCCCAATTTGGACCTAATAGGGAAGGAGTGGGTCTGGGGGAGGGAGAGGTTGTGCAGTGGATGTTGTTGAGCTAAGGAGGCAAGGCAGGTGGGTACCACAGGTTGCAACAGGTGATTAGTTGCACCTACAACAGCAAGTATTAAAGCTATGGTTCCGAAGGGCTGTTTTGAAGTAGCCAATTTTTGGCAAGTTGGAGATGCAGCTAGGGAGGGAGTTGAACCAGGTGGGGGCTCAGTAGAGGAATGATCTCTGCGCAAGAGAGGTCTTGGTTCTGGGCACCTGCAAGGTGGCCTTAACAGAGCTATGGGTGGTGACAGACATGATGACTGCTGTAGGGAGGTGGAGACCCCCAGGGGGAGAGTTCTAGCAGTGATTTCTTAGCGAGAAGGCAGGTCTGATAGAGCAGTCACTCCTCAAAGTTGAACAGATTGGTGGTAGTATAGAGAAGGCAGGTGTGAGTTCGGTTGGGGGCACCGGTCAGGAGCCTACAGGCCTTATTGATGGAGAGTTGGATTTTGGAGAGGGCAGTGTTTCAGCTGCGGCATAGATGGGCAAGCCATAGTCCATGAGAGACAAGACAGAGGAGGTGATGGCCAGCCTGAGGGCAACCTGAGGCAGGCAGTCCCTGTGCTGGTATAGCAGGCCAATCCAAGAGTTTATGGTGGCTGACAGGCCATTAATGTGGGTGTGGAAGGAGAGGGCAGTATCGAACGTGATGCCTAGGTACTTGTATGTAGTCACTTGTTCTAGCGAGTACAGAGTGCTGGGGATAATCAAGAGGGGGGGTATTTTTAGCTTTATTTTGGTGGTGGGAGAAGAGCATTGATTTAGTTTTCTTTAGATTAATAACCAGTCTGCGGTTGCTGAACCACCTTTCAGTTTGATTGTAAGATTGCTGGAGGGATAACTGGAGGGAGATGGGATTGGGATGTGAGGCAACGAGGACTGCATCATCGGCGTAGAGGAGTCTTTTACCAGTACATGAGCTGGGGAGGGTGTTGAGGTAGAGACTAAAAAGCAATGGACCCAGGATGGAGCTCTGAGGGACCCCGGAGTGAACGGGAAGAGTGTAGGAGAGGGAGCTGCTGATCTTGACACGCTGGGATCTAGCAGAGAGGTAGCTAGAGAACTAGGAAATGGTACCACCGGAGAAGCCAAGTTGGTGGAGAGAGTTGAGTAGAAGGGGATGACAGACAGTGTCAAAGGCCTTGGAGATGTCAATGAACACTACTCCTGCAAGGCTGCCAGAGTTGAGAGCAGCATGCAGGTATTGGGAGAATTCCAGGAGAGCCGTGGTTGTACTGTGTCCTGGCCGGAAATCATGCTGCTGTGGACACATAATGTTGTACTTGGTTAGGTATTCGGAGAGCTGGATCGACACCATTTTTTCAAGGGCTTTAGAGAGTGAGGGGAGGATGGAGACTGGCCGGTAATTGTTGGGGGTGAACCGGTCCCCACTCTTATGTATGGGTATGATTTCAGCAGTTTTCCAAGCACTTGGGAACTGACCCAGCGTATAGAGACTGGTTAAAAAGGTCAGGTTGTTGAGGAGGGTTATCTTTTTTTTTTTTTTTTTTTATTTCCTGAGAGGCCAGGTTGGGCATCTTACTACTCAAGTTGTTGAGGGAGTGGGACATTTTTTTCCTTCCCTGATGGGCCAAGAAGGCACTGAACCTTTCAGGCAGTTTGGAGGGGGGGGCAGATGCTTTTATTCCATGACAGGCCACATTGGGCACTGGATCCATCAATTTATTGGTGAGAGAGGGACATTTTTTTTTTTTTCCAACTCTTTTTCTGCCACCGGTGCACCGAGGCATCTCTCAGAGGTGCCTACTCAACTCTCAGACCTTGCTACTCCCCTCCGTGATGCTCCACCAGTGACTCCCCCCTCCCCCGTCAGGAGATTTCCCAGCTCCCTAGATCACCCCTGAGGCAGGGTCTGCCTCTCCTACCTGGCGGTGTCTTTCTGAAATTAGAGGGTCCATCTCCTTCCAGGGGTCGGCCATGGGTTGTCGATGTGGGCATCCAGTGTTGGGGATGTGAGGGAGGTCCCTGTGGCCCTCGTCACCTCCATGGTGTGCTGGGGTGTTTTTTCTTCAGTTACACCCTCTCCCCCTCCCCCCCCGCACAGCCCAAGCATGCAATGATGCCAGGGATGTCTGTCGCAGCTCTGCATCCCTCTACTGTAGCCCTGGGCATTGCAGTGTCTCTGATCTCCACCAGGGGCCGTTGCAGTGCTGGGCAGTCCCTGGATCCCCCCCCAAGAGAGGAGAGCAATCCTCCAGATGCTCGATCCTCTCTGTCCTCTGCCGACCCCCAATGCCCCCGGCATCATTCCCAAATCCAGGTCGTTGATGTGGCACAAGGTGTGGCATCCAGCGCCTCAACCTTCAGTGCCACCGGGCCAGCTAGACATTTGATTTTTATTCCCCAATTGACTGGGATACATACCAGATCCAACAGGTAGTTTGGGAGAAAAGGAAATGTTCCTCTATATTTCCTGATGGACTGGATTAAGTATTGAACCAGTCAGGTAGTTGGAGGGAGGAGAAAGCCAGATTTGTTTTGCATTCCTGTTGGGTCAGGTTGGGCATTGGACCTGTCAGGTTTTTGGGGGAGGGGGACAGATTTGTTTTATTCCTTGATGGGTTGGGCATGGGACCTATCAGGTAGTTGTAGGTAGGGGACAGATTTTTTGTTTTAATTCCCTGATGGGCTGAGCTGGTCACCGAGCCCGTCAGGCAGTTGGGAGAGGAGACCAGATTTTTTTTTATTTCCTGTCAAGCCACACTGGGAACCAGAAATTCAATTCTATAACCCCTGCACTACCAACATGGAAGTCCTGTGCTCTGAAAAACACTTTGGTATACAGTGTGCATGAAAGTCATGCTGGGTAAAGGGAAACATCCACCTAAAACTGGGCCCCCTCTCAGTGAGAGGCAGGGCCCAAGTAGCATTTACGCAAATAGTTTTTTTTTTTGTTTTTTTTTTTACTTACAGTGCACTCAGTTATTTACCATTTATCTAGTTGACCCTGCATCCCTCCCACTGGCATTTTGAATACAAGAGCCCCCAGCGGCAAGCCCACAATCTCCTGTGGCTCTCCTGAGACTGATGTAGGATGCAGAGATCAGCTGCTAGAGTATGCAGAGGGTGCAGTATAGCTGGAGCTTGTAATAGCTCTGGTTTGGAATGTGCATGTCTCGGTGCTATATGAAGACTAGGAATAACCTGGTCAGTAGCATAGGTTGGAGGTAGGCTGTAGGGCTTCATTAAGCCCCACCATCACTTTTCAGTTTTCTCCCCAATGTCCTGATACCACGGCGACACAGAGGACACTTGCACATAGAGGCACACATGTACTCCAGAATCACTGCCCCTTCCTCCCACCCCAACTTTAGTCTGTCTCCCAGTCATCGGTGCTACCACCAGACCTTCAGCTGGTGACAGTCAAGAGCCAGGACAACACACCACCCTGAACTGGGAGAGGAGAGCTGCCTGATGGCCACTTGATCCTCACCCAGCCCTCCTACCCCTGCCAATCCCAAGCAACCCAAGTTCATGGCCGAACTCAGGTTCACAGTGGGGTGACAGGTTAAGCACCACAGCGTTTCAGCCCTCTAAACCACCGGGCCGACCGGAATGGTGGGTTTAAAAAAAAAAAAAGATTCCCCCCTGATCACCACCCCCCACCCCTTTCACCACCAACTCTTTGCCAACCCTAATCCCAGCCAGGTGCATCTTATTTTAAACCCCCCACCCCACCCACACTTTTAAAGTACCACACTTGACTGCTGAGTAAAAATTGGGAATGTCACCTACCAAAATTACAGATTTTCTTCTAACAGCTGCTCATCAATATAATATAGAAAAGACGGTTAGATGTAATTTGGTCGAACCCTTCTGTAGGGCTACGCTTGGTCAATGTTCCTTCTGTTTAAGGTCAATTGAATATTTAAATGATTCACCTAGTGACTACATCACTAGATTTACTCTAAGGGCCCAATATTCAGAATGCACCCAGCAATGGCGCAAGTGGAGGCGCAGCTCAACCGAGGTGCGCCATAGCAAGAAAGGGAGATATTCAAAGGAGATGCACCATGGTGCATCACCTCTGTATATAGCACATAATGCGCAGGGCGCATATACAATGCGCTGGTGCATCCCCCAGACAGGTAGGACTGGGAATGCTCCACCGCAACTGTAGCTGCACTGGGCGCAAGTCTCAGATATTCAGACCAGGACATGCAAATGGAGCCATTTGCATGCGTTGAGCAGGGCAGACCAGCGAAATGTGCCTGGTGCCCTGCACAGCATGCAGTGCTGTCAGTGAAAGTCCTGTGCAACCCCCCCCCCCGCCTGCAACCCCAATCGCCCATAATATGCGTCAAATGATTTCCCTGGTAGTCTAGTGGTACTTTTCCCACCGGTAAGCCAGATCGCTGTATAATAATACATGAATCTTCCTGATAGTCTAGTGGTCCCCTTTCCCAGAGCCCAGATCTGTGTCTGAAGACAAAAGCCCTGGTCCCCCCCACCCGCCCATGTCCAGGATCGCCTGTGGCGCAGTACACAATATCTGTGGTGGTCAGTGGCCCACCCCCTTCACAGGCCCCCTGCCTACCCAGCACCCCCTATCATCAGTGGGTAGCTGCAACCCCACCCCATACCACCTGGCCACCCGCCGAATGACAGCGTACAGTATGATCTGTCAGCCCATTGGTCCACACTGTGGACCAATGGGCTTGCAGTGCATGCTGTACATGTCACTCACAAATATGTGAATCAAGATCCATTCATTCACATATTTGTGAGTGGCATATACAGTATGCACTTCAAGCTCATTGGTCCACAGTGTGGACCAATGGGCTGACTGATCATACTGTACACTGTCATTTGGGGGGCGTCTGGGCAGTAAGCGAGTGGGTTGCAGCTGCCCGCCGATGACAAGGGGGAGTGCTAGGTGGGCAGGGGGCCTGTGGGGGGTGGCACTGAACCACCACAGATGTAGTGTACTGCACTACACAGGTGATCCTGGACTTGGGCGGGGTGGGGGCTGCCGCTACAGTTCCAGGAACTGGGGTTTTTGTATTCAGACACGGATCTGGGCTCAGGGGAAGGGGACCACTAGACTACCAGGGAGAATAAGGTTTTGGTATACTAACATGGATTGGGGCTTGGGGATGGGAGACCACTGGACTATGAAGGACTGGGTTGATTTTAGTAGTACACAGATTGGGGCTCAGGGAGTGGGTTACTGCTAGACAGCAGGGGCTGAAGACATCCTTATTCCTCAGTGATCGGGTTACAGGCAGGTAGGGGTTGCCACTAGACCACCAGGATACACATGTGTGCTTATGAACGGTGTTCTGGGTAGGCGGGTGGCCACCCATGGCTGGCGGGTGCTGTGTTGTGCCATGCAGTACAGCAGCCTGCTTCTGGGTGGCCAGCACTTGAGCCATTTATTTCAGGCTCAACTTTGTGCCCCAGTACACAGCACATCTTAGGGCTGTGCCACCATATGCGCAGCACATTCCAGGCTGAATATCAGGATATGCTGTATATGCATGGGCACACCCCCTTCAGATGCGCCACATTATCATTGCGCCCCGGCACATCAGGACTTGCGCTGTGCAAGTTCTCCGTTTGAATATTGCCCCTGAGTGCAGTACTGGGGTTCCGAAGGTGCAACTCGGTTGCACCAGGCACAACCCCTTTCAATATCCGGACCTAAGGGTAAATTACAAGAACTACTTCATGCACTCAACAAATGTAATTGTACATAGCATTTTTGTTATATACTCAGTGTTTTTTGGTTTTTATCTTCTATATTGTCTGTATAATGATGTGGAACTGTTGGAAATGGACTTAGAAACATAGAAACGCAGCTGGCCCAGTGGCGTGGAGGGCTAAGGCATCCGTGCTTTACTTCCTGCCATGCTGGCAACCTGTGTTCACAATGCGAGTGGGCCGCCGGGGGTCAGCTGGGGAGGGAGAGGACTGAGCATACAAAGGACTGTTCTCCTCTCCCTGGAAGGGAGAATTGGTGCTCCTGCCGAACGACTGCCCCTGAGTAGAGGCTCAAGGGTAATGCAGGTTTGTGGGTGCCAACACAGAAACATAGAAATTGATCTCAGATAAGGACCGCAAGGCCCATCCAGTCTGCCCATTTTTTTCTATCCTATGAATGTGCCATAGGCCTGTACTCTGTCAATGGCCTATCTATTCATACTCATCTTTATTGCTCCCTTATGCGTATACTATGCCTGTTTGAAGCCTGCACTGCATTCATATCCACCACTTCCTGAGGAAGGCCATTCCATGCATCCACCACCCTTTCTGTGAAAAAGAACGTCCTCACATTCCCCCTTAATTGGCCTCCCTCTAATCTCATGCTGTGTCCTCTTGTTCTGCTATTTTTCTTATTTTGAATCAAGTTAGACTCTTTCACCTTGTTAATACCCATAAGATGTTTGAATGTTTCAATCAAATCACCTCTCTCCTTTGCTCTGCAGTATACACATTGAGCTCCGTTAATCTGTCCTCATGTGTTTTCTGATGCAGTCCCTGCACCATTTTTGTTGCCCTTCTCTGGACTGCTTCCATTTTGTTGATGTCCTTGTGCAGCTACAGCCTTCAGTACTGCACACAGTACTCCAGATGGGGCCTAACCAGTGTCTTGTAAAGAGGGATTATTACCTCCCTGTTACGACTTGCAATACCCCTACTAATACACCCCAACATCCCTCTAGCTTTACCTACTGCTTTAGTGGTCTGCTTGGATGATTTTAGGTCATCTGTGATGATGATGCCCAAGTCTCTTTCTTCCCTTGTTATTGCCAGCAACTCTCCTCCCAACCTATAGGTGGCTACAGGGTTTCTTTTCCCTTTGTGCATGATTTTGCACTCCTTTGCATTAAACCCCATTTGCCACTCTTCCAACCATTTTGCCAGTTTATCCAGATCTCTTTTCATTCTGCCCACCTCATCTGGATCATCTACTCTGTTGCAGATCTTGGTGTCATCTGCAAACAGACAAACCTTACCCTCCAGTCCATCTGCAATGTCATTGATGAAGATATTGAAGAGGACTGGCCCCAAGACTGATCCCTGATGTACCCCACTTGTGACTTGCATCTCTTCTGACTGTGTACCGTTTACCACCACTCTCTGTTTTCTGCCCGCCAACCAGTTTTCCACCCAGATGACCAATGTCTGACCCACCCCAAGCCTACCCAGTTTATTAATCAATCTTCTATGTGGAACAGTATCGAAAGCTTTGCTGAAGTCAAGGTAGGTGACATCAACTGCTCCCCCTTGGTCCACCACTTGGTTACCCAGTCAAAGAAATCTATGAGATTAGTTTGACAGGACCTTCCTGTTGTAAACCCATGCTGTCTTGGATTCTGTGCTCTATGGATTCCAGGTGTTGCACTATCCTTTCCTTAAGGAGTGCCTCCATAATCTTGAACACTACTGAGGTAAGACTGACTGGTCTGTCGTTCCCTGCCTCCTCCCTGCTACCACTCTTGCGGAGCGGGATCACATGAGCCCTTCTCCAGTCTTCTGGTACCTCTCCGGTGCTCAGAGACTCACTAAACAATTCTGATAATGGCTCTGCTAGTTCCACACTTAGCTCCTTTAGTACCCCAGGATGTATGCCATCAGGTCTCATTGCCTTGTCCACCCTGAGCTTAGTGAGCTCTTGTAGGACCCTTTCTTTTGTGAAGGGACTAGTGCACACCTCCCTCCCCCTGGTGTCCATGGTGCTGAGCTGTGGGCCCTGCCCTACCTTCTCCTCTGTAAATACTGAGCAGAAGCATCTATTTAGGATAGATGCTTTTCCTTGGTCCTCCTCCTCACACTCCTTCTTATCCGCTTTGATCTTAGCAATGCCCCTCTGGACTTTCTCCTTTCACTAATGTATCTATAGAAAGTCTTGTCACCTTCTTTTACTGTTCGTGGTAGTGTTTCCTCAGTTTGGGCCTTTGCCTGCCTTACTGTCTTCCCTGCTTCCCTTTTGGAAGTTTGGTATGCCTCCCTATCTTCATCCCACTATGTTCCCTTATATTTCCTGAAGGCTAGCCTTTTGGCTCTGACCTTTTCTGCTACTGTTTTTGAGAATCAAAGTGGTTTCCTTCTTCTTTTGCTCTTGCTTTTCTCTCTAACACAATGGGATGTTGCTTCAAGAACTGCATCCTTAATGCTTGCCCACTTTGCCTGTACCCCCACACCTGTATTTCTTCTTGCCAGGGGTAGCTTAACTCTGTTGGCTATCTTATCAAAGTCAGCTCCTCTGAAGTCCCATAGTTTTGCATTGGAATGGGATGATTATTTCTAGTTCTTAAATACCTAGGAATTTACCTCGACAACACTCTCACTTTCTCCAGTCATACTGACCACATCATCAAGACCTCCAACATGAAACTATGTATTCTGTACCACCACAAGCACTCCCTACCACCTGCAGCTCTGAAATTAGCCATAAGTAGCTTGGTACTAGCCACCATTGACTATAGGCTTCCAATCTATGGAGCGGGCTCTGACATTGCCCTCAAGAGAGTCAGCACTCTCCTAAACAAGGCCTGTTGCTTAACCTTGGGTGTTGATCTCTCTACCCACACTTGCACCCTCTTCAATGAGACAGTGTGGCTCCCACTCCACCTCCGAGCTCTACTCCAAACTTGCATGCTTATCAAAAAAGCCTTGCTAAGGCTTATGTCTGCATTCACAAACAAGCTTTTCGTAAAGGCGTTACCCCTTAAGTAGACTAGGAATGCTGCAAAAGGGGAACTCCAGGTGCCATTCAAGTGTACTAAACTGGCACAGAGAGCACTCGCCTTCCTGGGCCAAAAGTGGTTCAATGAGCTGCCTACCGCACTCTTAGAATGCACCAAGCTCAGACAATTCAAAATTGGGCTTCGTTCTCAGCTAGAACTAAAATAAATCGGTGTCTGACTCACTTAACCCATGCTCAGGGCCCCTAGGCTATCCCACCCCTTGGCTCTAACCACCAAACCACTGCCTTCTGCACTCTTCCGCCCCCTTCTCTCTTCAACAAATCCCCCTACCCACAAAATACCTACCTTACATAGTCTACACTACAATAAACTGTCCACCTCCTCCCCCCCACAGATCTCCCACTCCATCAAATACATACGTGAACATCTGACAATGCCTACCTTGGGCTGCTTCCCACCCACCACCCCATTCTCACACCTGGCCACCACTGGTGAGCTCAGCCTACCACTCTGGCAACCATCCATGTCCCACCCCCACTTGTCTCCTGTACTACCCAGTGGAGGCTCAATCCCTGGCCTCTCCCCCTCTTTCCTGTTTCTAACACTACTATGCCCACACTTAGCACTGTTACTTACAATGTTAGACTCCTATGTACTAATGAAACTTACAATGTTTGACTCCTATGTACTAGTGAAACCTAAGACTCCTATGTATTCAGGGTTTTAAATAATTGATTAGCAGTTTTTTTTCCTGGGACAATACTAACTGTACAGAAATTATTTAGATAGGTTTTCTAGAAGTGTTATGTTTGTTAAACACAGTGAGACAAGTACTATGCATTTTCACGTTTTAGCACTTTTATGAGCAAAATGCTAATCAATTTTTAGAGTTAAATAAAACCCTGGTATTAGTTAAACTTAAAAGTATGCACAACCCTCTGTAGCTTTATTTTGTAATCCACTGCTGTGCTATGTGGTATGTTGTCTGTATCTGTTCGTTTAATTAACTCTGAACCTTTGAAAACAAGTCCTTGACTCAGAGATATTAATACTAAACTGAAATAAATAAATAACATTGAACCATACCATGTGATGGTCACTGGCCCCCAGGTGACCTTCTACCTGGAGATCTGTGATTCTTTCCCTGTTAGTCAGTACTAGATCTAGGATAGTCCTGTCTCTTGTGGGTTGTTGTACAGTTGTTTGAGGCCCTCGCCCTGTAGGGAAATCCACTCTGGGTCTAGTTCTGGCAGATGTTCCTGCTGGTATTGATGAATCTGTATCTGACATGGTGAAGTCTCCCATTATCAGAACCTTCCCTTTAGCAGTCATGTTTTGTATATCTTCTAATAGTAATGTGTCTATGTCCGTCCCCTGGTCTGGAGGCCTGTAGTCAACCCCAGTTCGTATGGCTGTCCTAGTTCCTGTTTCCAGGTTGACCCACAGTTCTTCTGGCTCCTTATGTGTATTCTGAATTTCTGCAGCTTTGCTATTTTCATTGACATAAAGGGCCACTCCACCCCCACCCCAACCCCTTTTTGCACCTCAGTCTCTTCTGAACAGTACATAGCTGGCTACTGAAGTCTCCCAAGTGTGGTTACTGGTGAACCATGTCTCGCTAATGGCTACTATGTCCAGTTTAGCCTCTGTCATTGTTGCCTGCAGGTCTGGGATCTTGTTGCCCAGACTATGAGCATTTGTGTACATGATTTTCCATTGGCCAGATTTTGGTGTGTTAGTTGTTGGGCAAGGTCCGGTGTTTTCTCTGTGCGTCGTATGGGAAGCCGGACCTTTTTCCTTACCTGGTGATGCAAATGAACTACAAACATGCTGACCTCCTTTTTGATCACTAGCTGAGGTGGGAGGGATGTTCTTCCCATTTGACGTATCGGGTGCTTCACCCCCCCTTCCCATTTACTAGTTTAAATATTCTGCAAAGACGTCAACTTCTGCCCCAAAGCACTCCTTAGTCAGATGCAGTCCATCGAATTTAAAGAACTTTCTCTCCCTAAACTGTTGCCAGTTACCTACAAATTTGTGTCCTTTTTCCTGGCATCAGCCCTTGAGCCATATGTTTAGCTCCCCTGTCTCCTCTTCTCTGACCTTCCATCCATCTGCCCCAATCTCCCAGACTGGAAGGATCTCAGAGAAGAAGATGCCGGATGAACTAGATGACAGTTTGTCACCCAGCCTGATCAGGTGTTCCTTGGTCTCCACAACTAACCGGCTGGTGAGATTGTTAGTCCCTACGTGTACCAGAACATTGGTGTTTTCTCCTGCTTCCTGCATGATTTTAGCAACGTGGTCAGTGTCTCTCCATGCTGATGTACTTGGGAGACATCTGACCATTACCCCTGGCTGGAGGTAGGTATCAACTCCCCAAATCATGGAGTCTCCTATGATCAGAAGTGTTTTGGATTTCTGTTTTGCTTTTTATGTTGGCTTGCCGCGCTTGCACACAAGTCGACATCTTGCGGTAGTGCAGCTTTGGAGGCGCGGCCGCTGTTGGGCGAATGCTGGGCACGCATCAGTAGGTGCGTCCCTCATTCCCCAATCAGCAGCACCACACCATGCATGCTAATGTGGCAAGCACATCTAAGGAAAGGTCCACTGCAATCCGAGCAAAGCTCGTCAGATGCAGCAGACCCTTCCTGCGTGCTCGCCACATTAGCAGCGTGGCAGGTGGCCGCCCAACAGCTGACCTCAGGGGTGCCCAATCCACCAGCCGGCTTACTGTGGCCACAAATTTGCCAATGGGGGAGCCCACTCCCTGTCGGCATACAGCAGCAGCAGCCCCCTCATTTCTTATATGCCAAGGGGCTGCCCAATCCCCCTCGGTTCTTGCCCCCCCACTTTCATTGTGTGCCGATGGGGGAGCCCACTCCCCTTCGGCATAAATCAGTCCCCCCACATTTCTTATATGCCGAGGGGGTGCCCAATCCCCCTCGGCTCTTGCCCCCTCCCCACTGTCATTGTGTGCCATTGAGGGTGCCCAATCCCCACCAGCATACATTCACCCCCCAAGCCTCCATTGTCTGCTGACGAGGGTGCCCAATCCCCTGTCAGCTGCAGCAACCTCCCCCAAAAAAAAACAGTTAGGTGGTACTCTGGGAGCCCACCCCAGCATGCCAAGTCCCCTGAAAAAAAAAACTGTACCGCAATGTTCGTTTTTTTCTTCCCTGTAACAAAACAACGGTCCCTCATAGTCTCCTGCCCCCACCGCACCCACCCAGTGCACATCCTGCCACCCCACACCCCCTAACCCCATATTCACCTCCAGAGTCTGGCACGATGATCTTCGCTGGACCGGGAACACGTTTGCACTCTTTAAAGCCGACCGCGAACTGAGGAAATGCCGATACGCTGTGTAATGGAATGAATAGGGTTTTTTCAACTTTGCTGCATATCTCGGGCATTTGGTGGAATTTTGGCACCAAATTTTCAACATGGGGTTTTTGGGGCCCCTCCTCATGAATTCTATCACTGTCATGGCGTTAATCAGCCTCGAAAGGTGATTTTGCAGTCACTGCATGAAATCACCTTTCGGAACCCATTAACAAAATGACAGTGCCAGTGTTCATGAGGTGGCCTCTCAAAAACCCTATGTTCCAAATTTGGTGGAAAAAATCCAACAAATGCCTGTATTACGAGTGTGTGTTGTGCAGTTGCTACACAGGCTCGTAACTTCATGAATTCACAATATTTTAATGCCAGATTTTCAGCAATGTCATTTTTGTACACCTCCTTGTGATCTTCCACATCCTGCCCGAAATGTGCTTCCGCACTTCCGGCGCACAATAGCGCAGTCGCTGTGGGAAATCAGTGTTTGGGCCAGATTATGAAAATGATAGTGACACAGTTCATGAGCAGAGGTCCTAAAATGCCTGTGTTGAAAGTTTGGTGATGATACTCCATAAAATGGCTGTGTTACGAGTATGCGTTGTAGATTGCACGCACGCCGACTGGCCATGCATTTCTGATATTTTCACTGGATTTTCACCATTGCCATTTTTCCAACCCTCTTGATGAACAATTACAGCTGTCATTTCCACATATCCTGCCCAAAAGTGTGTTTTCGCGCTTCCGGTAGAATTGCGTGAGTAAGCTGTGCAAAATCACTTCTTGGGACCCTTTAAAGGAAATAACAGTGACACTGTACATGAGCAGAGGTGCTAAAATGCCTATGTTGAAAATTTGTTTGAACGCCCATAAATGGTAGTAAAGGTAAGCGCAAGCATATTTCCACACCCCTCAGAATCATGAAATTTGCTATATTTACGCGCGCCACATTTTCAACACTGACATTTTTATGCCTCCTTATGAACTGTACAGCTGTCATTTTTCACATCCTGCCCAAAATGTTTTCCCGCATTGCACTACCAAGCACCCAAAGGGACACCCCAATGGCTGTCAGTCTCTGCAGGGTGGGGTGGGTTGGCATCAGTTCAATACTTCACTGCCATGCCTATTATGAATCTCTCTAACTCCTGAACTATCAATGCCAATGCCAGCAAGATAACATTTGGCATTGACAAATGCTTGTTTGGTTTTGGTCCCTGTTTTGGGTGAGTTTTATTGTGATAGCTCCTGTGCTGCAGTGTCCTGCTCTGCAGTGTCCTCTTCCCCTTTGTTTGATTTTGGAGATAGAAGCAGATTCCAGTTTATAGTTTTTATATGGTTTCTGGAGGTGATACACTGGTGAGCACTGAGTGATGGGGCACTCGATTTGCCCCTTCTAACCACCTGCCAACATCCCAGACCAACTACCCTCTGCAGTTGAGGTGCTTCTGTTGGATGTTGGGGAAATGTCGGGAAGTTCTTATAATAAATTTTGTCCTGAATATGCAAATTGAGGCACGCAATCTCTGCCTGTGCTGCCTGGAGCTGAGCCCTCAGATCTTCAATGGACCAGCATGTAGGACAGCGTCCTAATCCTGTAAAACTGCCCTTTTGAAAAGTGTCTCACAGTACCTGCTGTTAATAATATCCATTCCAGATTAGTTGCCGGGTTTATAACCTGGTCAGAGTAATTAGGAGGAGGAAAATGAAAGAAAAAGTTTGATTTTGTGTTTTGTTTGTTTTTGTATTACTTGTTATAATAAGTTAAATTACTTGTGCACCTGTAAATGAGGTTGCTGTGTGGCTACCCTTCTGATCCTCCCCTTCCTGCTTTACTACAGGAAATGTCACGACTGTGCTACCCTATAAAATTAAAGCAGTAATGGAAGACATATCTTGCAAAAAAACAATTTGAATCAGAGAAGATAACAGCAGTAATCTGTAATCAGAAACCTGTAGGCACACCCTGTAATAATGCAGCAGAAAGTATACCTTGCAACAACAATTTGAATCAGAGGAAATTAAAGCAGTAAAATGTTAGCAACAAACAGTAACAATCCCTGTGAGTACAAAAGAAAATAAAAACACACAGTAAATCTGCCTAGCCAAGAGAAGCCTTAATCTTTTTCCTTACTCTGATAAGGTTCCATGCTCTGTCTATACACGCAACCTAGAAGAAAAGAGCTCAGGTGAAGCTAGGTGCCTTTGCCAGCAAACTCAGTCTTCCCCAATGAAGGGAGGGTGCTGTAGGAATTCTGCAGATGTGTGCACATCTCCATGTACACACATCTGGCATGTACGCCCCAACAACAGGAATGGGAGGCAAAACATAATGGAGGAAAAATTCCTGGCTGCTGGTGATGACCAACACTCCACAGGCTCCACACCTGGTGATCAGGCAGAACTCTGGAGGTAAGTCCCGGTGATACAGGGGTGATGGGGCTGTGGGAGTCAGTCTGAAGGGGACAGCTAGAGGCGATGAGGAAAAAAACCTATATGGAAAAAAGAAACATAGAAGCACAGAATTTATTGGCAGAAAAGGACCACTTGGCCGACCCAGTCAGATACTCCCTGCTTAGTCTGCCTCCAAAGACCCTAACTGGTCTCCAGTGACCCTTCCTCCTCTTCCTTGCCTATTTCCTAATATTCCCCTATATCTATCCCATGCATGCTTGAAGCCCCCCCTACTGTTTTCACCTTCACCACCTCCGCTGGCAGTCTATTCATGGTGTCTACCACTCCTTCGGTGAATTAGTACTACCTCACATCCCATTTAAACTCCCCCTGCTCCAGGGCATCATTGCATGCATTCTGGTTCTGGTGCTCTTCCTCATTTGAAAGAGACTCCACTCCTTCATCCTGTTCACCCTGAGAAGTACTTGTAGGTCTCTATCATATGTCCTCTCAGTCTCCTGTCTTCCATCATGTACATGTTGAGATCCTCCAGTCTCCCTTCATAGGGCTTCTGGTACAACCCCTGCACCATTTCAGTTGCCCTCCACTGGACTGCCTCCACCCTGTCTATGTCCTTTCTAAGATGCAACCTCCAGAACTGAACACAATATTCCAGGTTGAATCTCACCAGCAATCTGTATAGTGGCGACACCACCTCCCTCCTGCTGTTGAAGATACCTCTCCCTATACATCCCAGCATCTGATTAGCCCTACCCACTGCTTTGCTATACTGCTTGACAACTTTGAGGTCATCAGATATGATAACTGCAAGGTCCCTTTCCTTCTTCGTGACTGGCAATACACCCCCCCCATCCTATACTCAGTTCTTGGGTTCCTATGCCCTAGGTGCATGCTTTTACACTTTTTGCATTGAACCCCAACTCCATTTTCTTAGCTTTCATTTTTAGCTCAAAAGTGTTTCCTAACAGATACATACAAATACAAATGCCAGTATAATTGAGTGCCTTATGGTGGTCAAGGCACTGTTAAAACTCTACTCTCTGTCCATGAAACCATCTTACTGTTCTTCCCTTGTTATATATTTATTACCTTTGTGATGGCTTCCCCTGTTCCCCCTCCCTTTCCCTTTTTTGTTAGATTTGTCTGATCTTGAGCTTCTGATATACTATGTGTGATTAGTAATTAGTACAACTAGTAAAATATCACTAACAGCTCAGTCTGGTTCAGTTTCAAATGGTTTGCATCTTTATACCCCACTCCCTGGACCAGGCTGAAAATATGCATTATTGTCTAATGTTCCTTTGCTGGTCAGAAAAAACTAAATAAATAACATATGAGATTTCAGCCAATCAGTGACCAGAACCACAGACCTCCTTATCCTGTGCATAGCTGGCTCATGCAGTGAATATTATGGTGGAGTGATCCACTTCACAGGCAGGGGAGGACTGCTAGCACAACATGGGTTTTCTTATATTAACAAAAATGGAATGGAAAACATATTACAATTCCCTCAAGCTGCCTAGAGTGATTTATAATAAGTTTATACGCCTCATGCAAGTTGTCACTTATGGTATAAAGCATACTCACACATGGGCAGACAGAGCCACTCAGCTTTAAGGTCCTCTCACCCAAATGGCACAAAATGAAACTCCTATACTGTAAGGGTAGACATTTTGTACACTACCTATAAACTTACAGTACTGTACTGTACCTAGATTTGCAATACATCCAAGGTTCTATTTTGTATGTCTGTGTTTGTATGTCTATATTAGTTAATCTTTAATCAAGTTTACATATTTGAAATAAAAAAGACATGAGCGCATTGCTAGAATGGTACTTAATCTGAGTATGCAGATGTGATTTATGCCTGGCCATCCAAGCAAGCATAAGAAAATGTCAATCACCGTAAAACAGAGCTGTACGTTTTACACTCGAGCATCCTAAATTTGCTAGTCACTGAACTTTAGACATGTGGCAGACTGCAGTGGAGTTCACTTGAAAAGAGCAGAGAACTGCATGCATGATGTCATTTTGTTTATATGACCAATGTTCCATTTACATGAACAGATAAATGAGTGTTTCTACATCATCATATGAACTCAGGAGCCAAGGTGCTTCCCAATAGCAGAAAATTCATGTTTAAGGAAGCCTTTCCAAACTATGAATGTTCTTGGAATTCTTTACCATTTTATGTAACACTACCTGAAAATATTTTTTTCTTTAAAGGGACACTGTCAACCCATTTTGCATCATACTATTTCTGGTGAAACCCCACATTTCCTGATTGCTTACCTTCCCTAAAATTCATTGATGGTGCTGGTTGTTTTATTTGCTTCCTTTCTAAGTAGAACTTAAATGCATGGTAATTGTTTTTATTATACCCAGTCTTTGTTTTGTTTCAATTCCTTCATCTATCCTTCTTGCATACTTTCTGAACATTAGGGACACCCCCAAACAGTGTAATCATTCATAATGCAATAGTCTCCTCTTCTACCGCATCATGAGTGGCTAGACTGGGTTGGGAGTGTTCCCACATCCAGGAAAGATGCAGTGGGAGTTGATCAAGGAATGTAAACCAATACGTATTTGTGTGGTAGCACCAATATTGTTTGAAGTCTGTTTTTTTACTTTTAAAAAGAAAGAAAAAAAAAAGAATTAGAATCAAACTTCCAGCTACATCAGCTGTCTTTACAGAATGTGACTAATCATTAAATATATTTTTATTGCTGTCACATGGGACAGGGTGCATTGTGGGAACAGGAAAGGAAATGGGCAGTGCTGAGATGGGGATCCCGAGGAACCGTGGAACTACTATTGAAGTGGCAGGCTAATTTAGAAAAAAAATCAGAGTGGACAGGGGGAAGGACACACCGGGACTACATACACAGGTCAAAACACTCTGCACATGTTTTTGCAGATTTTGACTGTACTATTCCTTTTAAGTCCTGGTTCTAAGCTTAATAATAATCACCCAAGAGTGGGCGGTACGGGCTATGCTGGCCCATCTGGGGGCTATAAGGCCCTCCCCCTGTGATGTCAGACCTCACTACACAGCTGGCGGGGCCAGTATAAGGAAAAAAGTTGATTTGACAGTGCAAAAACATGCAAATATAAAAATAGCTTCAAAATAGCAACTTGTTTATTACAAAATACCCCCATGCATGGATAACATCAACGTTTCACACCGTCCTGGCTCTTTTTTGAGACATCTTGAAAAAGTGCCAGGGCGGCATGAAACGTTGATGATATCGGTGCCTGGGGGATGCTTTTGTAATAAACAAGTTGCTATTTTGAAACTATTTTTATATTTGCATGTTTTTGCACTGTCAAGCCAACTTTTTTCCTTCTACTGAGTTTCTGTTTAGTGTGGCTCCAGCTCACGTCTCCTGAGCTGTGTTGTTCACATTTGCTTCAGGGCCAGTATAACCCAATACTACCCACCATATCAGGTATTATTGCTTACTTCTGTGCCAGTAGAATTCTTCAGAATGCTGAACTCATGTATTCCATGTTACTGTTCCATGTGTGGGGGGAGGGCAGAGTAGCATTCTAGTAATAAAATATTGCAGTACTTTGAATTATTTTATTACATGGTAAACAAACAACACCATGTTTTGAATGTGTAGAAATACAAATGATGGGTAGATGAAAACCATCTGTGAACAGACTGTTGTACATTCATAAGCAATTAATTCTGCACATCATGTATTCAATATATACAATAGGGCCAAGAGCTTCAGAAGTTTTGTTTAGCTCTCTTGTGTTCTGTTCCTGTTTATGTGTTTGCTCATTCTGTGTGTGAGCTTTTCTGAATGGGCTGGCAGTGTTATAAACTCTGGGAGACACAAGAGTGTGTTTTGCAATGCTAAATGAGTTAGTTTTAGGTAGGAGTGAGAAACACACATTTGTGAAGCTGTATTCTTTAGAAGTCTGGCTGCAGTGAAGCTGAGAGCATCACAGTAATTGTAATGGGCTGAGAGGCAGAGTGTCAAAACAGCTGATACTGTTTTTAGTGGTAATTGAGTTAGCTACAGGCAGAGTGCAGAGTTTTTCTGTGAAATCGTGCTCTTTAGGATTCTGACTGCAGCCAATCTGAGAGTATCACAGTAATTGTAATGGGTTAAGAGTCAGAGTTTGAGGAACAAGTGAGAGTGTGTTTCAGTGGTAATTGAGTTAGCTGCAGGCAGCAGTGAGGAATAGATTGTTCTGTGAAGCTGTGCTCTTTAGAATTCTGGCTGCAGTCAAGCTGAGAGTATCACAGTAATGAGCTGGAAGTTACAGTGGGGAATATGTGTGTTTTGTAATGCTCACTGAGTTAGCTGTAGACAGCAGTGAGACCTCTCATGAAGTTCTGCATTTGTGTCTATGGTAACAGCACAGGTGTTTCTTGCATGCTGATGGGCAAGCTGCCTAGAGTGATATCAGTGACCTTTTGTGACCTGTGTGTGTCAATGGCTGATATCATCACAGTGGAGCAGAGGGTAACAATATCACAGTGCAGTGGATGATACACTGTTTTATCTCACTTATTTATCACTCACCCTATTGTGTATATGAGGTGTATATATATATATATATATAAATATATGTGTGTGTGTGTGTGTGTGTGTGTATATATATATATATATATATATATATATATATATATATATATAATACAGAAAAGCTTGGGCACTCCCCAGATATTACGCTGCACACCGAAATGAGTTTAAAAAATATTTAATTCCATCTAAAAGGAGCCTAACTCATTTCTAGTCCTAAACCGGACCCTTTTTCAAAGGCAGAATCAATAAAATGAAAAGATTCATGGCTTTATAAAGCCTGCATAATAAGGTATCCTAAAATGGATTCAGCTGCAACCATTTAATCAATCATTATATCTACAAAAACCTAAGAAGTAAGTTGCAGAGAATAACACATACATAATATCTTTATACAATCACTAAAAATCTTTTAAGTGCAATAGTTCATTTTAATAAAAACACACAATCACAAAACATAGTATTGTAACAGCTAGAAGGCTAAAAAATAGATCAGACAAAATAGCAAGGCAGGGAATTTTAAATGGAAAACCAAAAAAGCAGCTCCACGCTGGAGCTGTGCAAGCCCAAATCAGTCTCAGTCAAATCCAAAAAAAGGGCAGCACCAGCATCTGTCTCAATTTATGAAAACAACATTTATTGTGTTACATGCCTGTAAAGAAGCAGTGGCAATAAAGGCAGACTCACAAGCCCCGACTGGTTTCTTGCATGCGCACTTCCTCAGGGAGACAAGGGTGGTGCAGTGGTATTGTGGAAGAAATCAGAGTATGTCACAGAAGCTTTGTGACAACTTCAGGATGTTTTGTTTTATGAGAAAGTAGACCAGGATCCAGCGGTTGATTTTAAATATATTATAGATGAAATTGTTAATACTGCATATAACAATGGAATCATCTCTAAAAAGGTGCAAGACTTTTTAATTAGAGATTTTCCAATGATGGCTATGTTTTATTTATTACCTAAAGTGCATAAGTCTCAAGAGAGGCCTCCAGGTCACCCAATAGTTAGTGGGTTGGGCTCCCTAATGGAACCTTTATCTAAATATCTGGATTCCTGGTTGAGACCCTTGGTGGAATGTTTACCATCCTATGTGAGAGACACTAAGGAGTTTTTATGAATTTTGAATAATAACATTTTGAAGGAAACATCTTTATTGGTGACTTTAGATATTGAGGCCATATATATCCATGTTCCACATGAGGGAGCCTTGGATACTGTGGCCTTTTATCTGAGGGAAAGAGAAAATGAAAATATTCCACCTTTGGAGTGTTTGTTAAAATGATTAGAATACATTCTGAAGTATAAAATCTTTTTGTTTGATAAATGCATTTACAAACAAATTTCTGGAACTGCGTTGGGCTCGACATGCGCACCCTCTGTAGCAAATCTGCATGTGGGATTTTGGGAGAAAGTTGTTATTTATAACTATACTAGAAATCCATTTTTTTTTACAGATAACTATGTAGAAACATTATCTAGACGATGTGTTGCTTATCTGGGATGGTTCTGAATTAGAATTGGGGGAATTCATATATTATTTACACAATGCTAATATTAATCTACACTTTACTCATACTTGTCATTTGGAACATATTTCCTATTTGGACTTAATGATTTCTCGATCAGCAGAGGGTCAAAATTTAGAGACAGAAACTTTTAGAAAACCGGTTGATGGCAATACTACCCTTTTGGCATCTAGTTGCCATCCTAAACACATTGTTAGTAATATATCTAAGTGGGGAATTTTTACAAATGAAACACAATTGCACTAATAATGACAAGTATGAACAGAAAGCAAATGAATTGCAACTGAGATTTTATGAAAGGGGTATAATTTTCACAAAGTAGCCAATGCTAGGTGAGCTGTACAAAATACAGATAGAGAATCTTTATTACAAGAAGGAAGTAGAAATTCTGAGGTTTCTGTGTCTAACTAAAATAGAATGAATGAAGTCACGACATACACAGCTCAATCAAAAGAGTCTGCAGACATTGTTACTAAACATTGGATTGTCTTAATGGCAGAAGAAAATCTAAGAAATATAGCCAACATACAACCAAGATTCTCATATAAGAGAGCTCCTAGTTTAAGAGATCACCTGGTTCATAGCCATTTTCAGGATCAGAAAGTTACTGCCCATTGGCTTATTAGATCTATGGGTTGTTATAAATGCAATAATTGCATTTATTGTAAATACATCAAAATTAGGAATAACTTTAAAGTAGGTAATTCACAAAAAACTATATGAGGTTAGACAACTAATTACATGTGCTAAACCTGGTGTGATCTATTTAGCTGTTTGCTCCTGTGGTTCCTTTTATATAGGAAAAACTACATTTTGATTTAAAATTAGAGTTGGGGAACACCAAAGAGCAATAGAACAGCATGATAATACATATGCCACTGCACAACATATTAATAAGAGTAGAGATGTTGATTTACATGCTTTTGAATATATGGCAATAGATAAAGTCAGTAGTAATCCATGGAGTGGCAACTATAATAATTTAGTTTTGAAATGGGAAACCTTCTGGATAACTACCCTACGAGCATATAAATCTTTCAGTTTAAATACTGGTTTTGCGATTAAGCCATTTCTGGAAACCGGATGATATGAAGTATAGGGTCTATATTCCACTTCAGTCTGCTTTGTGAATACTTTGTTCTTCCACCCAATTGTATTTAAAGTACACTGCCATACTATATCGTCTGCTCTATTTTTTAGCCTTCTAGCTATTACAATACTATGTTTTGTGACTGTGTGTTTTTTATTAAAATGAACTATTGTACTTAAAAGATTTTTAGTGATTGTATAAAGATAGTATGGATGTGTTATTCTCTACAACTTACTTCTTAGGTTTTTGTAGATATAATGATTGATTAAATGGTTGCAGCTGAATCCAATTTAGGATACCATAGTATGCAGGCTTTATAGCGCCATGGATCTTTCCATTTTATAGATTCTGTCTTTGAAAAATTGTCCGGTTTAGGACCAGAAATGTGTTAGGCTCCTTTTAAATGGAATTAAATCTCTTTTAAATTAATTTTGGTGTGCAGCATAATATGTGGTGGAGTGCCCGAGCTTTTCTGTGTTGTATCTTCTGTTTGGCTTGTGAGCACCCGGACCTTGGGCTCCCCTTCTCCTGTTTTTATATATATATAGATAGATATATAGATATATAGATATGTATCTATATATATATCTATATATATATGTAGATATATATAGATATATATATCTATATATCTATATATATAGATATATATATACACAAGTGACTTGCAAAAGTATTCAACCCCCTTGAAAGTTGTCAGATTTGTCTGGATTACAAATGAGACTTACATATATTATTCCAGTCAGTATTTTTATTGCAAACTCATATGCTCTAACAGTATATCTTCAAAGCCAAACTTAATTATCCATCAGCAGATCTTTTAAAGAAAATTAAAAACTGGAAAATGCTGCTTGCAGAGGTATTCACCCCTACACATTAGTATTTGGTAGAGCCACCTTTTGCTGCAATAACAGCTTTAAGACTTTTGGGGTAAGTATCTACCAGCCTTGCACACTGTTTGGGAGTGATTCTTGCCCATTCTTCTTGGCAGATTTGTTCCAAGTTGTTCAGGTTGGTTGGGATGCTTGTGGACCGTAATTTTCAAACAGTGCCCAGATTCTATGGGATTGAGATCTGACTTTTCTTGGCCACTGTAGGATATTCACCTTTTGTTGTTTAACCACTCCTGTGTTGCTTTGGCCTTGTGCTTGGGATCATTGTCCTGCTGAAAGGTGAAGTTTCTCCCAAGCTTCAGTTTTTTAGCAGACTGAAGCAGGTTCTCTTGCAGTATCTCCCTGTATTTTGCTCCATCCATTCTTCCTTCAATTTTAACAAGATGCCCAGTCCCTGCTAATGAAAAGCATCCCCACAGCATGATGCTGCCACCACCATACTTCACTGTAGGGATGGTGTTTCTCGAGGCATGGGCAGTGTTAGGTTTGCACCACACATAGCGCTTTGAATTTTGGCCAAAAATCTCTATCTTGGTCTCATCAGACCACAAAACCTTGTGCCACATCTTAGCTGGTCACTCTCATGCTTTCTGGCAACCCAGATGTGCTTTGATATGGTTCTTTTGAGTAATGGCTTTCTTTCTAGCCACCCTCCCATACAGGCCAGTATTATGCAGAGCTCTTGATATGGTTGACTGGTGCACCTTCACTCCAATCTCAGCCACTGAACTCTGTAGCTCCTTCAAAGTGATTGTTGGCCTCTCTGTGGCTTCCCTCACTAGTCTCCTTCTTGTTCAGACGCTGAGTTTTGAGGGACGGCCTTGTCTAGGTAGTGCCTGGGTGGTGTGATGCAGCTTCCACTTCCTCGCTATTGATCCAACAGTGCACACTGGGATATCCAAATACTTGGATATTATTTTGTACCCTTTTCCTAATTTATGCATGTCTATTACTTTATCTCTAACTTCCTTAGAATGCTCTTTAGTCTTCATTTTCACACCCTTCCTTCAGATTCACAGTCTGACCAATGGTCATTAAACTGAGGGGGTTATCCAGAAAATGTGAGCTACTTTAATGTTTCAGAGGTGAGGCCAATTGTAAGCCAATTGTGTCCTCGTTAGGGCAATATTTTTCATCTGTGTAAACTTGGAGCTTCCAGAGCACAGGGGTTGAATACTTATGCAAACAGCATATTTCAGTTATTTATGTTTCTTAAAAATATTTTCTAACATAAAACCAATGTCACTTTAAAATAATTATTTTGAGGGTCAGCCTTTTTAAATAAAATATTACACAGAACAAAATCTCAATGTATCATTTATCATTCAGAAAAATCTGACAACTTTCAAGGGGGTTGAATACTTTTGCAAGTCACAGTATATATATATATATATAATATAACTATATATATGTGCATATATATATTTATCTACACACACATACACACATACACACATACACACACACACACACACACATATATATACACACATATACATACACATGTGTTTATCTCTATCTATATATAAAAGACAAAGAACCTCTGTGTGCAAACACTGAGGCAAGGGTTACCCCAAAGGGCATTTGGCTGGGAAGTCAAGTTTCAAGAAAATACAAAATCACACATGCCCCCACAATGCAAAGCATCATAGGTTGCATATGCAAATCACCACGGAATGTTATGCTGGTCCAACTTTAAGCAGAATTGCATGGTGCCGAAAGGCCTCTCACACAGTTTGCAAAGGGTGCTAACAGAAGACATAGACATGTGTTTCGTCCTACCAGGATTCATCAGTATGCCTCGTCTGTTTGACACCCCAGTGGAATGGAACAGCTACCCTTAAGACAGTGTGTCTTGTATATGTTGTGGTGAACCCATTAAAATAAAAAACAATTTAAAAGACACCCCAAAGTGGGTTCACCACAACATATCCAAGACACACTGTCTTAAGGGTAGCTGTTCCATTCCACTGGGGTGTCAAACAGATGAGGCATACTGATGAGTCCTGGTAGGACGAAACACATGTCTATGTCTTCTGTTAGCACCCTTTGCAAACTGTGTGAGAGGCCTTTCCGCACCATGCAATTCTGCTTAAAGTTGGACCAGCATAACATTCTGTGGTGATTTGCATATGCAGAACATGATGCTTTGCATTGTGGGGGCATGTGTGATTTTGTATTTTCTTGAAACTTGGCTTCCCAGCCAAATGCCCTTTGGGGTAACCCTTGCCTCAGTGTTTGCACACAGAGGTTCTTTGTCTTTTAAGGAGTTTTTTTATTTTAATGGGTTCACCACAACATATCCAAGACACACTGTCTTAAGGGTAGCTGGTCCATTCCACTGGGGTGTCAAACAGACAAGGCATACTGATGAGTCCTGGTAGGATGAAACACGTGTCTATGTCTTCTGTTAGCACCCTTTGCAAACTGTGTGAGAGGCCTTTCGGCACCATGCAATTCTGCTTAAAGTTGGACCAGCATAACATTCTGTGGTGATTTGCATATGCAGCCCATGATGCTTTGCATTGTGGGGGCATGTGTGATTTTGTATTTTCTATCTATATATATATTTATATTCATGGAAAAAACTCTGTTTAATGCATCAGTTAGGGTTGTTCTGCAGCAACGAACGTGAGGAAATTCGGTGTTAGGGTAGGGTTGAAAACTCTAACTGCACATTCCCCCACCCACCCCCCCCACCACCACACACACACACACATACATGCAAGTAGGGAAGGACCAAGGCAACACAACCAATCACACACAACCAGCAGGAAATGTGTACCTGTGTTCTGGTAGCAAGTAGGTAAGAAATCTAACTTCAGGTATCATACAGTATTTCCAGACTTGTTTCACAAGGTTAGTTCACCTAAAGGTGAAATAAGGTGGCAGTAGCGAAAACTGTGTACTTTGCTACATTTTCGACATATGGGTGATGAAAGGCATCATGGGTACTGCAACGTTAGTCTATGGGAAATTGCTCAATTTCAGAATAGTGTAACTTTGTTTTGCTTAAGTATTTTAGCACCAAAGTAGGAAAAGGCACATCTGTGGGACCAGGGCTTGCCACCCTGCAAATGTCAGCTCAAAAAACCCAACCATTTGCTTGCAGGATTATGGCAAAGATGTGCAGTCATCAGAGCATACTGTCACAAAATACTGTTGTAAACATAAAAATGTCACAACAGAACACATGACAGTGTTGCATTTGTGAAAGCATGCAAAATAGTGTCACAAAATAGTGTCACAAACACAAAAATGTCACAAATGCATAGCATGATACTGTCACATTTGCTAAAGTGATTTTCAAAAGTATTTCAGGGAATGTAGAAAATTCTGTTTTGGGTCTTGTACACCCCAAAAATACCTTGTGTAGTCTGTGTTATGTATTGGTGACAGCATGTGGCCTAAGTTGACCAGTTGTCCATAGTGATATGTGTTTTGCGTTGCATGGAACGTCCAGGATCAGAGTTAGCAGTGACAACTCCATGCCACAGCCTGATAGGAGCATGGGTGTGTGGTTTCATGGTTTAGATAGTTGTATGTTATTTCTGTTATCTGCTGCTGGTTGTGTTGCCTTGGTTCTTCCTCTATTTGCGTGTGTGTGTGTGTGTGTGTGTGTGTGGTGGTGGTGGTGGGGGTGGGGGAATGCGCAGTTAGGGTTTTCAACCCTAACACCGAATTTCCTTGCTTTTGTCGCTGTGTAACAACCCTAACTGATGCATTAAACAAAGTTTTTTTGCCATGAATTTCCCTTCTTTTTGAGAATATGCAATATAAATAGTGAATGGAATGTGGTGGTGGGAGCGCGGGGCCACACTCCCTCCATGCTGGCCATTTGTGCATAATAACACTAACAGTAATGATAATGCTAACAGTAACAGTGCTGCAAATGCAAACAATAATGGTAATGGTAACACAAATGTGAACGCAGATGCAAATGCTAAAGCTTATGGAAATGGAAGCGGAAACAGTAACAGTGACGCAAATGTAAACGCAAATACAAATGGCAATGAAAACACAAGCAGAAACACGAAAGGTAATGGTAACGTAAAAAGAAATGGTAACAGTAACGATGATGGAAATGTAAATGCAAACACAAACGGTAATGCAAATGCTAATGATAACGGTGATGGAAATGCAAACATTGATGGGAATGGTAACGCCCACGCAAATGTGAATGGAAACACAAATGCTAACAGTAATGCAAATGAAAACACAAATGGTAATGCAAATGGCAATGGTAATGTAAGCGCAAACACTAACGACAATCTAACAGTGATGCAAACAGAAATGGTAACACAAACGCAAGTGAACTCAAGTGCAAATGCAAACACAAACAGTAATGGTAACATTTACAGTAATGGAAATGCAAATGGTAACGCACGCGTGAATGGTAACAAAAACACAAAAGGCAACGGTAACGTAAATGGTAACGTAAACACAAGTGCTAATAGTACTGCTAACAGTGATGCAAACATTAACATAAATGCAAATGTAAACAGAAATGTAAATGCAAGCACAAATTAAACTGCAAATGGTAATGGTAATGCAAATACAAATAGTAACGCAAGTGCAAATGGTAACGGTAACGTAAATGCAAGCTGTAATGGTAACATAAATGCAAATGCAAACACAAACCATAATGGTAAAGTAAATGCAAACGCTAATGGTAATGGTAATGATGACACAAATGCAAATGTAAATGCAAATGGTAAAGCAAACAGAATCGTAAACGCAGATGCAAATGGTAACGCTAACGGTAAGGGTAACGCAAATGGTAACGGAAAGGAAAGTGGTAATGGTGAACCAAGCATAAATGGAAATGCAAACAGTAACACAAACAGTAACACTAACAGTGACACAAACATAAACACTAACGCAAATGGTAACAGAAACACATGCGCAAACATAAACACAAACGCAAACAATAACGTAAACGCAAGCACAAACATGAACGAAAATGCTAATGGTAATGCTAACGCACATGCTTTGTGTTTGAAAGAGGTGCATTCAGAAGCACAGTGAATACAAAGAATGTGGGCATAATCGTAGCCCTCGGACAGGAAAATTAGCACTTGGAATACTGAATTGCTTATATCTCAGTAACTGTACGATGTAGAAAAAAAATTAAAATCTCATATATTATTTACGACTTTCCAGGCTAGTTTTGTACTTACCCCCCAGTGGGGGACTAAGAATGTTTGTGACAAAAAGTCCGTATCTTGAACCGTTTTCAAGATACGGAACCCAAAAGCCGCGGTGGTCACCGTGATGTTATCCTATGGGAAAAATCGTCAACTTCGCAGTGACGTAACTTTGCAGCCCTGTTATGTTTTGGCATTAAACCACCAAAAGGCACATCTGTGGGATGTTGACTTTTGTCTCTGCAAATTTCAGCCCAAAAGCCCAAACTGTTGTTTTGCAGCAAGGTGGCAAAAAGTTCCTATTGTTTTGGGCCATAGTGTCGCAAATTACTTTCGCAAATCACTACACTTTCGCTAAACAAATCATAACAAATTGTCACATATGTGAAAGTACTTTGCGACACTACTTTTTAAAAAAAAAATTTAAAACATATTTCTGGAGTGTTTTACTCCCAAAAAAAGACATGGCTAGCATCCACAGGGCTCGACTAGGTGAACACAAAAAGAACTGTGTCCCCAGAGGGTCCCAAATTTAAATGCCAAGCATTTTTCTGACTACCAACTGAAAAGAAAATGGCTGAATCACGAAGGTAAAAGGGTAATTTGCAATGCTAAAAATTGCATTGGCGACACTTTCGCATAGTTTGTTAACTTTTCCCATAGACTATAATGGGAGTCAGTGTTTTTTTTTTTTTTAAACTCAGCTTTATTGCATGGGTTGGTGTCACAAGCAATAGTCTGATCATCACAGTACATCTCATAGGTACAGAAAGTGTGAACATCAGCAATTAATAAACCACTAACATGGCTAATAAAGTTTGTCTGGATACAATTCCAGTAAACATTAAACTAAAACATTAACTTTGGTGTATTAAGTCCATTAAAACTCTTCTGCAAGAGCAATTTGCATTTCTATAAAATAATTTAATACCACTTCTGGTTTGAATCACCATTAAAACTGATTGAAAAGGGCCAACAGGCCCAACTAAAAAGCTGCACTGACCTTCCTCTCCCCTGCCTCCTGATAAAGAATATATCAGATGAAGTAGTGTTTGCTGCTCTCCTCTACTGTTCTACCCCATCCCTATGAACAGTTAAATAGTGTTATGACCTTGAGTGATGAGCCAGGCCTCCCAACCCTGCCACCTTTGAACATGTTTTTCCGATTGGAGTCTTATTTTTGCTGTCAAGGCCTCCATTGTGACCACTTCCCTTACTCTCCCTATCCAGTCTCTGCAGGTGGAAGAGTTTGAACTAAGCAACCTGGCTGTAATACACTTTAGGCCCACCACCAACAGAATTAGGCCCATACTTTACGAGCGTCACCTTTCAGATGTGTCACTGTGGGTATTCCCAGAACCCATTCCTCAAATTTGAGAGGGATAAGGATGCCTAATATCCCCTGCACTGCCTCTTGCAGGGCTGCCCAAAATGTTATAAGGTGGGGGTAGGCCCAGAAGATATGCCAGTGGTCTCCCACCCCCAAAGAGTCTCCAGCAGTTCTCTGACTTTGATAAGACAAAGTGTTGTGTAATGGTGGGTACTCTGAAATATCTCATTAATATTTTCCAATAAAACTCCCGCCACACTGGGGTGAAAGTGACCCACCACCCCATTTTCAGTCTCCTCTGCCAGTCTAGTTCTTTTAAAGTTATCTGTGCCTACTGCTCCAACTTTCTCTTCAGAGAGTGCACCGAAACACCCCTGGCTCTGAGTAAGAGTGTATAAGCTTGAGATATATTTAAATTTACCTGCAATTACAACCACCCCATATAAGACATTTTCCCAGTCTGAGTAAGGTCGGATTAGATCTAATCTGTTGTTAGGTAAATTAATAAAATATCTAACTTGCATGAATCTTAAGAACTCCGCATTCCCCCACTGAAATTTTTCTTTGGCTCTCTGAAAAGAAATACGTTGGTCATTTTCTATAAATTGGGCAAAACGAGTTATCCCCTTAACCTGCCATCTGGCATATCCTGGAGCTAGGGTGGGGGAAATAACTCTGGTTCATAATGGATGAGCAACAAAGGACCTACGCCTCCTGGAGTAGCACTTAATTTTTTAACCCTAGCAAGGATGTATAGGCCATGTTTCAGCCATATGTTGCTTATTTGCTTTTGGTATTCCAGTGTTACTGGGGTGAGTGCCAAAGTGAAAAGAGGGTTACTTCCTGCAGTTTCGTTCTCCATCTCATACCAGCCTGAGGAAACTGTTTGTTTGGCCCATGAGAGTATGGGGCCCATTTGGGCTGCCAAGTAATATAACCGAAAGTCTGGCATTGCTAGGCCTCCCTCCTCCCTGGGCAGATATAGAATATTCCGGGCTATTCTAGGTTTCCTATAAAGTCATATGAAGCCCTGAATATCCCTTGTAAGCTGGTTCCAGAAGTTTAAGGGAAGTTTCAAGGGGAGACATTGAAATACAAATAAGAGTCTAGGTAACATATTCATTTTTATGACAGATATGTGACCTGCCAGGGAGAGGGGAAGCTGTTTCCACCTTGCCAAATCTTGTGCAATGGTATCCCATAGTTTACTAAAATTAATACGGAATAGTTCAGAGGTGGAGGTTGAAATTTGTATTCCTAAGTGTAACTCCTCACCCCTGCCTTTTTAGCAAAACGACAGGTGGTATGCTGTTGAAGTTGACAGCAGTACCTGGTGGGGACCTGGATTTGGGGAGGATGAGGTTACTCGGCACAGGGGGACCTAGGTTCGGCTACCCTGAACAGGGGCACCCAAGTAAATCCGAACACAGGAAGAAGTAATTGTAATGTCCAGAACCAGGAATGGGATTCTTCAGTGTGGCTTTTATTCACATCCAAGCTGAACAAACAAAGCATAGATGGACCCCCATGGGGCTACATTTCCTGGTAATGCGGATTAGAGACAACAGAACACTTTATCACTATTTCCAGCCCTCAGGCTCTAAATCCACCAGGCACACAGCCCGGACTTGCACGCAGCTTTGGGTACACAGCCCGACTTGTACACACTTGAGTTTTCCCCACTGGCCCCGCCGGCCCCTTGATCTGCGGTCCATTGGAGGAATGAACCAATTATCCTGTTCATGGTCCATTGGAGGAATGAACCAATTATCCCATTCATGGTCCATTTCAGGAATGAACCAATTATCCTGTTGTGGCTCCCCAAACCACACTAGAGTCTTTGACTCCTAGAGAGAATTTTCCTTACAATCCCACATCTGGGTACTTCCCCCATCACTGGCCAAGTGCCTGAGATAAAGTAGAAATCCACAGAAGAAATCCGTAGAGGTGGACCTGGTCATTAAAGATGGGGGGCCACCCACCTCCAGCTCCTACAGCCCATACCCAGACATTTCTCCGGAAACTGAACAATTCCTTTACTGAACTTTCAAATGTAGATTAAGGGTAGACATCTGTCACACCACCTCTACATGTTATTTGCATCCCAACAAACTCTGGACTTGAAATTACTTTTAACTTGCTTAGCCCATTACTCTAGGCTTCTCAATATTTAGTAGTTCAATCCCCACATTGTCACACAAGTCCCAGGGTGAAAAACATAGGCCCTTTTATCCAGAGCGGACACTCACCTTCACGTTGCAGGTGCCCCACAGGCAACTCACAAATCTTCTTTTCTCCCAGATAAATACTGGAACAAACATGCAGCTTTTCCTCCACAAGCAGAACGACAGGGTTGCCCCAGGAATCTGCAGGGAAACCTTTCCTGCCCCCCCCCGGAGGGAGGGGCACTGAGACTAAAACAGGGACCACTCTAAATAATCTTTGTGTCTCTCTTAAGGTGGAGACACACCCTTCTACTTAAAATAGCCCTCGACAGGGCTGAGGCTCCCTGAGCCTTCACTGAGCTGCTTTACCAGCAAGCTCCCAACTTCTCACACACTCACTGAAGACTGACTGAAGACACTGACTTCAAAACTCCCAACATTCTAACTCCCTTTGCTGCAGATTCCAGTGTGGCTCATGCAGCTGCTGATAGTTCTATTGGTGATGTCATCCCTCAGTCTCAGCTGAGACTGAGAACAGAGTGAGACAGTGTGGAAACCCATTTAACTGGAGTTTCACAAGCTGCCTTCCCTGCCTACCACTAGGTCTTACTGGGATTCTAGTAACCCGGTAACAAGGGGTTTACACTGCCTTGACCAGGAAAAATGACTGTCCACAGTCATTATTTACCCGGCCTTAGGCCATCCCACCCTATGTGCTACCTGCGGAGGGGGGTGATCAGGCCCCCTCCTACCATGTGCAAGCACAGGCAGGCAACACTAAGGGCCTAGAGGCCTTTAGCTGACATATCAGTCTCTACACTATCCACTTACTATAGACACCTAGTGGCTCTCGTAGAACTATCCAGAGCATAGCCCATATAGATCAGCACTGCGGTCCCTACTGCAGGTCGGAGCCACAGCCTGTCTATCCCCCCCCCAACCCTCTAGGGAAAACCTATCTGTCTTTAACCTAATACCCCCAAAAACAAAAGCAACCCAGGGACCTCCCCTACTTTGGGCAACCTGCAACCACACACCACTGAAATATCACATTTTAACCACATTACTGTCTACTCCCTACCCCCACAACCACACCTGTGGAAGGAAAGGGTTAATACAGTAATAACAACAATAACACCACAGTACTTTAAATTTCTACATACTAAAGTACTGATGAGGAACTCCGATGAGCCCCTCCTCCTCTTCTTGCCCTCTCTTCTGTCTTCCCAGGAACACCTGTAAGAAAAAGAAAGAAAAAACACACTCCTCTTCCACATACACAGTCTACCTAGACCCCTACCATCAAAACACTAAAGAATCCCAAAAAGATTTTTTAGAAAAAAGGTAGAAAACAGTATTTACATTAGAAAACAGCAACATTATTTACAATACACATTGGGGGATGAAGTGCCTTAAAAGTCCCAACTAGTGACCACGATGCCCAAAGGCTAGTCCAATAAAGAGTCTCTCCTGGGCCGGAGCCCGGTGAAGTGCAGTTCTAATAGGCCAAAGTCCCCAAGGGGAGAGTCTTTGCAGACAGTTCACACATTTTGAAGTCTGCTAGTGTAGGGTGTGTACTGCAATGTCATAAAGATAGAAAAGTTCGGACTTACCAGCCACTTGTAGAATGGAAATTTTGGGACCGACCTGCACCTCTGACGAAGACTCTCCCTGGCAGCATTTCTTCCAATACAGCTGGGCGGACATCTTCCAGGAACCACAGGAGGGCACATCTGGGAACAGCTGGGTTGATGTCATCTCTGGAGATGGAACCTTAGAACTGGAACAAAAATTAACAGCTGGTCCGACGTCATCCAATTACCAGGCGATGAACAGGATACAGCTGGGCTGGTGTCCTCTCTGGATCTGAAGTCATCTGGTGGGCCAGTCAATGGTTTCTGGAAAGGCCAGTACACTGTAGACTGATGAATGTGGGTCACCTGAGTCCTGGATGTCCATATTGGCAGATCAATAAAGGCACTTTACAGTCTGGTGTGGCAGTATTGACTACCACTGCTCGGCTTTCCATTTTGTAGGCAAGAGCACATTTACTGGGGGGTCCTTGCACTGAGGCCAATAGTACCGGGGGTCAGGAGCTTGAATTATTACCCCGTCTGGGTGCACATAATTCACACAGCGGGAGATTTCATGTCCCTCTCCGTCCACTATTCTCACTCTGTCTATAACAGTGTCCTGACTCTCTTCCACTGGGTATACTTCTCGTGAAACAGTCTGTTTTTCACATGCTTGTTAGCCCCAGGACGCACACTTTTCATGGCTTTATCCAAGATCCAGGATTTCCTGCTGTTCTCAATCTCCTCCCAGACTTTTTGAGGAAAGGTCATACCATAGATCTCATTCGCCTTCCTACGGACCAGTCTCTCCTCTTTACTTGCTTTGGTCAATCTGAGACTGCTGGCCTGGATTGGGGGTGGCCAGTCCTGGTTCTGCCAGCTTTGCATCCTGAAAGAAATTAGAAACAGATCCCTGACTTCTTCCTCTTGCGAAGACAGGGCAGTGGCATCACCACTTTCTTCTTTGCATTCCTCCGAGGCAAGATCTTGAGGTTGTGTACCCGTTCCTTTTTCACAAGGCCACATAGGTTCCCCCTCATCTTCCTTTTCACTTATGATCTGAGCCCAGGAGTGAGCAGTCGTTCTCACTCCTGAGACTATCCACTCATCACTAGGCGTGGAGGTTGACACTTCCCACTCAAAGGCCTCCCGCATATCATCTTCGTCTAAGAGACTTGGGCTAGGCCTCCCCCTCCAGGGGTCTATTGATGCTTTATCCGAACTTTCCTTCTGGGATCCAGCATCTGAAACTTCAACTTCTGGTTCTGTCTGTAACTCTGCACCCTCTAGCTTTGTGCCACACTCCCCAGAGAGGCCTTCTTCCACAGGCTCCGCCTGGTGCTGTGTGCTGCCAACTGCAGATTCCTGAACCTTTGTCCATGTGGGAGCCAAACGAATTTGAGGCACTTTATACAAGCCATATTTTTCTAGACATCCAGCACAGTGAGGAATCATGAAGATGTCCCTTCCAGCTCTCAAGCATATTTGACATACATGCACTGGAAAACCAGGAACCGCCACATGAGGAGGTAGTTGCCCTCCACAGCACCACTTTTCAATATTCCTCAGTCTATTCACTGCTGCTGTTACTGCAACCCGGGCATGATCCGGGTAACGAGCTGGTCCTGAGGCCATAACTGCAGAAAACAAACAAAAGTTCACTGTAACTGAAAGTCCCACTTTATTGAACACACTCTTTAGTTGCAAAATGGCTCCTCTGCTGCTGTGTTTACTTTACTACCCCAACCTGTAATGGCGGCGGCAGCACTCCTGTGCATCAACATTCAGAATCTGGGTCAAGCCACTGCGCACCTTATTTACACAAACTGCTAATAACTTTTGCTCAAACTGCACAACTTGCTCTGTTCTTGCTTTAAACACATTCACTTGATTTTCCACGGACTTTTTACATGCTGGAAACATTTATTTGATTCACAGTCCCCTAAAGCTTCAGGTTTTTAGCACATGATTGCCTGTATTACTAGTGATGCACATTGGCTACAACCCACAGTCTCTCTCTGGCTTCAAACTTTAAACTGAGGCTAAATTCATTACTATGCACACAGTCAATGGCTTTTCAGACTTGCACTTGCTGGCAGGACTTTACACAGTCGTTACTTGCAAAGCGACTACACTGCTGCACACACATTTATATGGCATAGGGCTGAAAATCACTGTTTGAGCAGTTTTAGGGCGGTTACTTACTGTTATCAGTAGCAGTTTGCTGCGATGGGGAAAAACGGCCTGCAGCCAGTTCTTGGAGGCCTCAGAACAGAAACGGGCGGGCAGTCCTTCCGATCGTCTTCTCGACCACCAAACTTGCAATTCCGCCAATCGATTAGCAGGTTGAGCCCAATTTTAAACTAGATAGTCTATTTTTAACAAGTTTACAGCGATTTTAACACTCTGTGATGCTCCTCCACTGGCCAGTACACGCACTCCACTCACAATCCCTCTCGAATGCTGGGGCAGTTACTGTAGAGCTGGCTGAGGGGCGGGACTGATTGCAGCCTGACCAATCACACAACACCATGCAAATGAGCCTCCTCTTGCTCATGAGGGCTCTTCTCCTCACGGCCATCATTGAGCAGGCAAATTTAAACTGCAGAATGCAACTTTTTTCCTTTTCTAACTGACTCCACGGTGGGAGCCCATTTCAGCCATTTAACATAGCCATTTACACTGCAGTCTCTCAGGCAATTCAAAAAGTATTTCCAGCATCCAGGGCACAATTTTGCTGTTGCTACCCCTAGTCTTCCACACTTTTCTTTACCACAGTTTATTTTAAAAGCATTTCAAATGTCCAGGGCACAATTTTCCTGTTGCTACCCCTAGTCTTCCACACTTTTCTTTACCACAGTTCATTTTAAAAGCATTTCCAATGTCCAGGGCACAATTTTCCTGCTGCTACCCCTAGTCTTCCACACTTTTCTTTACCACAGTTCATTTTTAAAGCAGGCAAAAACTCTGTAAACATTTTGATGCAGGACAAGGGCACATTTTTTGGCTTTACTGCTCCTTGGCAAACAGTTGGCAATTTTAAACAGCAGCACAAGATCCACAGCACACAGTAACACACACTAGTCACTTGCTTCAGCTTTTTGGGCTACCCATTGCCAGATAGCCAAAATGCTAGCCCCCTTGCCCGCGCACCTTCCTCCCAGAACAAAATCCAAAGTGGTGCCTCCATTTTTGTAACCCCTCACCCCTGCCTTTTTAGCAAAACGACAGGTGGCATGCTGTTGAAGCTGACAGCAGTACCTGGTGGGACCTGGGTTCAGGGAGGATGAGGTTACTCGACACAGGGGAGCTAGGTTTGGCTACTCTGAACAGGGGCACCCAAGTAAATCCGAACACAGGAAGCAATAACTGTAATGTCCAGAACCAGGAATGGGATTCTTCAGTGTGGCTTTTATTCACATCCAAGCTGAACAAACAAAGCATAGATGGACCCCCATGGAGCTACATTTCCTGGTAACGCAGATTAGAAACAACAGAACACTTTATCACTATTTCCAGCCCTCAGGCTCTAAACCCACCAGGCACACAGCCCAGACTTGCACGCAGCTTTGGGTACACAGCCCGACTTGTACACACTTGGGTTTTCCCTACTGGCCTGGCTCCCCCTCCGGCCACTTGATCTGCGGTCCATTGGAGGAATGAACCATTTATCCTGTTCACGGTCCATTGGAGGAATGAACCAATTATCCCATTCATGGTCCATTTCAGAAATGAAACAATTATCCTGTTGTGGCTCCCCAAACCACACTAGAGTCTTTGACTCCTAGAGAGAATTTTCCTTACAATCCCACATCTGGGTACTTCCCCCATCACTGGCCAAGTGCCTGAGGTACAGTAGAAATCCACAGAAGAAATCCGTAGAGGTGGACCTGGTCACTAAAGATGGGAGGCCACCCACCTCCAGCTCCCACAGCCCATACCCAGACATTTCTCTGGAAACTGAACAATTCCTTTACTGAACTTTCAAATGTAGATTAAGGGTAGACATCTGTCACATCACCTCTACATGTTATTTGCATCCCAACAAACTCTGGACTTGAAACTACTTTTAACTTGCTTAGCCCATTACTCTAGGCTTCCCAATATTTAGTAGTTCAATCCCCATATTGTCACACAAGTCCCAGGGTGAAAAACATAGGCCCTTTTAGCCAGAGTAGACACTCACCCTCACTTTGCAGGTGCCCCACAGGTGACTCACAAATCTTCTTTTCTCCCAAATAAATACTGGAACAAACAGGCAGCTTTTCCTCCACAAGCAGAACTAGGGGGTTGCCCCAGGAATCTGCAGGGAAACCTTTCCTGCCCCCCCCCGGAGGGAGGGGGCACTGAGACCCGAAAACAGTGGTCTCGACCACTTCAGTAATCTTTTGTGTCTCTCTTTAAGGTGGAGACACACACCCTTCTACTTAAAAGTAGCCCTCTGTCAGGGCTGAGGCTCCTAGAGCCTTCACTGAGCTGCTTTACCAGCAAGCTCCCAACTTCTCACGCACTCACTGAAGACTGACTGAAGACACTGACTTCAAAACTCCCAACCTTCTAACTCCCTTTGCTGCAGATTCCAATGTGGCTCATGCAGCTATGATAGTTCTGTTGGTGATGTCATCCCTCAGTCTCAGCTGAGACTGAGAACAGAGTGAGACAGTGTGAACCCATTTAACTGGAGTTTCACAAGCTGCCTTCCCTGCCTACCACTAGGTCTTACTGGGATTCTAGTAACCCCGGGTAACAAGGGGGTTACACTAAGTATCTAATTTGGTTTTTGGGCACCCGCTTAAAGGAGAAAGTGTTTTTAAAATCCTGTGGCACCTTCCCACTGAAGACCAGAGCTTCTGATTTGGAAAAGTTGATTTTATAGCCCGACAATTCCCCGACAGTGTGGCACTCCAAGGACAACAGAGGCACAGTGGATTCCGGAGAAGACAGAAAGAAAATAGAATCATCTACGTATAACGAGACCTTTTGCTCAGTACCCCCATCATCATTCTCTTGATTGCTGGGTTTTGCCTTATCTTAGCTGCTGGGGCTCCAAGCACAGGGCAAATAGCAAGAGGGACAAGGGTACCCCTGCCTGATGCCCCAGGACAGGGGGAAAAAGGCTGAACTAATGCTGTTCACCCTTACTAATGCTTTTGAGTTTTTGTAAAGTTGTGCTATAGCTTCTAAAAAACTAGGGCAGAAGAGATTCAGTGTTTTTTGAATAACTTCTGAACCATTTTATATTTTTTCATGAAATGTTCAAAACGCACATCGGGGACCCTGGCTGCATCTCTGCTGAAGTTGTTGGACTGGCTGCATAAACTGTGCAGCCTGTTGGCATGAGCAAAGAAATGCACAAAAAACAATAATTCATGAATTTATTGGTGCTCTGTAGCTCCACAACTGTATATCCAACCATAACAAAACTTGGCAGGATCAGAGACCTATGGTACCAGACTGTGCATTCCAAATTTCAGGCAAATCCGTTATACAGTGGCAAAGTTATTAAGGTGCAAAACTTCAGATTTAACCTAAAATGAGGTACTCAACCCTAACTATAGTGGCACTACTGTTCCATTATTTTATATATATATATATATATATATATGTAAATATATATATTATAGTGGCATGGTATTAATCCTAAAGTTCAATATATATATATATATATATATATATATATATATATACTATATATATATATATATATATATATATATATCTTCACTTGATCTGGAACCTTTGTAAACAAGCCCCTGCTCAAAGGTATTATATGTATATATATATATATATATATATATATATATATATATATATAAATTTAGGATTTAAACCTTTGGGCCGGGGGCTCATTTACAAAGGTTCCAGGTCAAGTGAAGACAGTACAGGACAATACATTACATAGAGTATAAAACCATTCAAGTGGAAATGTGCACCATAACAGTGGGTACAGGTATACAATATTTACAAGTCAGCAGTGCACACAGAAAAGAATCATATTTACAGATTCAAGGGTTTGATTATGATCAATATTAGATTTAGTGTGGTTCTTTTCTCAGTACAAGTACAAACAGGAGAGCCGGAAGGCTCTTAAGTAGTGTGGAAAAAGGAGACAGCAGCCAGGGAAGGCTTTATCAGGGGTGGGAGCCAAGGTAGGGGGATAAAAGGGGGGTGTTGGGACTGGGGGGGTTAAAAGTAGATGAGGTAGGAAGGGTTGTTATTGGGCTTGTGCTGTGGTATTTAATAAACAGATGGTAAGTCAATTTTTATCCATCTCGTGTGTTTGCTTTATACTGGGTGCTTAATTTTTTCCCTCTAAATTCTTGCATTTTTGAATAGGCAGGAGGTTGATTTAGGTGTCAGGCCAAGTAATGATTTTTTTTTTTTTACCAGATAGCAGGTTTGGTACTGGGCCCAAGGTCTAGTAGAAGCCATTCGGTCTGAAAGTAAAGTACACAGGTGTGTGTCAGACTGTCAGTCCCTAGGACCAGATGGCACACCCTGTTAAGTATGGTTTTGACCCTTTTCCGGGCAATATCGGAACTGGTATCATATATGGCAAGGCCATAGTCTATGGTGGATAATACTGAGCATAGTGTTGTGAGTTTTAAGGTGTTTGGCATCATTGTCTGTGCAAGTAGAGGACACCCAGTTTGATGTTAACAGATTTGATAACATCGTTGACGTGCTTGGAGAAAGTGAGGCTGCCATCTTGGAGAAGGTGAGGCTGCCATCTAGGTGTATACACAGATATTTGAACAAGAATACTTGTTACAACATGTCCCCTTTATAGCTCTGCAGCAGCAGTGGACCAAATGTCTTGTTTTGTGGGACCGTAAACAGGATGCTCTTAGTTTTCTTATAGTTGAGCAGCAGTTTATTCTTGGTAAACCATAGTTCAAGCTCTCAGAAGTTGTCTTGCAGTGCCATCATGACTGCAGTCTGCTGCTTGCTGGATAAAGAGATGACAATATCATTGACCTAAAGTACTGTGTTTGCTGAGCATAGAGAGGGCAATGTGCTGATAAAAAGGCTAAATAGGAGTGGCCTGAGGATTGACCCCTTGGGGACTCCAAGGTTCACTTCCCTGTGTACGAAGAGCTGACCACGAATTCTCATACATAGTATTCAGTGTGAGAGGTAACTGTTGAACCAGGCTACTGTGCCTGTGGACAGGCCCGTGGATGTTGGACAATTAAGGAGTAGTTGATGGTTAACGGTATCAAATGCCTTTGTGAAGTCTATAAACATGGACCCACTGCTAGACCATTGTCTAGGGCATTGTATATCTAGGTGGTGTAGTCAACCAAGGCAGTGAGGGCTGAGTTATTTTTATGGAATCCATGCTGCTGTGAGCAGAGTAGGTCATGCTTGTCCAAATACTCTGTCAGTTGGTCCGCTACTATTCGCTCTAGAGCTTTGGAAAGTGGGGGTAGAATAGAAATTGGCCTATAACTGTAGAGGTTTTTTCTGTCCCAAAATTTGAAGATGGGGTGACAAGTGCCACCTTCCATTTATCAGTGAAAACACCAGTTCTTAGTGATACATTAAAGAGTCTCATCAGTGGGTCAGTGAGCTCATTGAGGGTGAGGGCTACGATCTTCATATCAACTTGGCCGTTTCTGATCCTTGTCTTTCCAAGAAACCATTTTATGTATCTTATGGTTTCAGCCCTAGTGACCTCCTTGAAATAGAAAGGTGGGGCTTTGCTGAGTGGGGTGGTGAGAGGGTTTGTGTTAGGGAGATGGCCAGGTGGTGATGGGTTTAGGTAGTCGCTTGAAAGCACGGAGCTTAGGTCAGTAAATGCCTGGTTGAGAGCATCTGCATTCTCCCAGGTTTCCTGGAGAGACTTGGATCCTGTAATGATCAGATCTGGTGGGGCTCTAGGAGCCTTTCCAATGAGGGATTTAACAGAGTTCTAAAACTCTCTCCCTTGGCCCCAACTTCGGTTTAAGAGCTTATAGTAGTAAGAGGCTTTGGCAAGTTGAATACGTTTTGTGCACTTATTTCTTACTGTCTTGTAGGCAATGATGTCTGCCTGTATCCTGGTAGCTTTAGCCTTGTGCCAAAGGTTATCCCTATGGCACATGAGCTCAATGAGGTAACCAGTGAGCCACAGGCTAGTATTGCCTTTAATCTTTTTTGTTTTGTATGGGTTGAAGATGCTGCATATTTTTGTGAAAGCTGTTAGGCAGTATTCCAGGGCCTGGTTGCTGTCCACTGCTGTGTCTAGTGGGGACCAGTCTGTGAGTCTCATATACAGATATAGATATATCTACATACAGATATATGTAGATATAGATATATATGATATATATTATACCTACACAGTAGTGCAGGTATAGTTAGGGTTGGCGGGCTACTTCTGTGTTAAACCCCAAAGTTTGTACTTTAATAACTTTGCAACCGTTTATCCGATCTGCCTGAAACTTTGCATGTGCGACATCCAACTATATATCTCTGTATCTGGAAAGTTTTGTCCAGGTCAGATGTACAGTTTGGAACTGCAGCATGTCAAAAAAGAGAAATATCCTCAACTTTTGCACATTTTTCGGTTGGGCATAAAGGACTGAAGAATGCATCTGAGTGGATTCTTATTTGCATGTCTATATATGGCCTGGGTCAAACAGGTGCCTTTTGAAGATCTGGTGGAAAAATCTTAATCTGTTCAAAAGTTACGCAGGTTTTTCATGTCCCATTTTTGCCTATGCGAAAATTTATATGTGCACTACGAAAACGTTCGCGAACACTTTTTTGTTGTCGTGCTCTGGAATTTTGTTTTCATGCTGCCGCCATCTTGTTTTCAGTTAGCGAAATTGAAAAATACTGCCTCTGGCTAAGCACAAACACTTGTATTTATCTAATCAGGTCCTGAGGAACATGACCCTGGCATCAGTTTTTGTGCAGGTAGCCTGGAAATATTCTTTAAAAAAATGTTCCACCATTTTGCCATTTTGTTGCCACAAAAACATTTTCTGTGTGCACAGTAATGACCTCGCACACAAAAAAAGGTAGCTTGGCAACATATTTTTGTGTTTGAAAACATTTCCATTATAGGGACAGGAGTACAGCGAACACATTAAAGTTATCACAAAAATACTGCTCGAAAACATTGTCCCATGTGTTGTTTTCTTTTCACTTCATTGTGCCAAGGTGGATTGTGCTTTGGGACTGAAATTTGCAGGGTGGCAAGCCCTGGTCCCATAGATGTGCCTTTTGGTGGTTATGCAAAAAAATGGGCAACATGAAGGGAGCGCAGGGCCCAGAGGGCCCATGCTCCCACAAACACATGCCAGCCAGTTACCAGTTACATTACACTTTATCAAAAAGAAGGAAATATCATTGCAAAAAACTTTATTAATGCACCAGTTAGGGTTTATAGCACAGTGACAAAAGCATGGAAATGTGATGTAAGAGTTATCCCCCACTACCTGGCCTTTCTCCAGTTCATCAACGAGACATCAGGTGTGCCGCGGGATCATCAGACTTAATGCCTGTACCACATTCTCCTATACTGTAGCATGTCAGCTTGCTTAGACATGGAATGGGGTGAGAGTTGGGCCCGATGATCTCATGGCACACCCTGATGTCTGTTGGTGTGTGTAGGGTGGTGGGGTTGGGTGTACCCTAACATCACATTTCCATACTTTTGTCACTGTGTTATCAACCCTAACAGGTGCATTAACAAAGTTTTTTGCAATGACTATATCTATCTATCTATATAGATATATATATTATAGTGGCACAGTAGTGCCGCTATAGTTAGGGTTGCACAGCCATTTCTATGTTAAACCTCAACGTTTGCACTTGAATAACTTTGCAACTGTTTGTCTGAATGTAGACCTGCCTAACACAGATCTTTGGATCTGGAAAGTTTTGTTCTGGTCAGATGTACAGTTGTGGAACCGTAGTGCACTCAAAAAGTGAAAAATCACCCTTTTGCAAATTCTTCAGTAAGCCATTTTGGACTGAAGAATGTATTTTACTGGGTTCAAATATGTTTTTCTACATGCGTCCTGGGTTGAACTGGTGCCTTTTGAAGATTTGGTGAAAAAATATTATTCCATTCAAAAGTTACGGCATTTTTTCATGTCCCATTATAGCCTATTAAAAAATTTATATGTGCATTGCAAAAACTTTTGCAATCACATTTTGTTGTCGAACTTCCCAAAATAGTTTTTGTGCTGCTGCAATCTTTTTTTTCAGTTAGTGAAAGAGAAAAAATGCTGTAACTTAAAAAATAATGCCACTTGGTAAACACCAACAATTGGGTTTACCTAATCAGGCTCTGAGGAACATGACCCTGGCTTTAGTTTGCTCTATCTTGTCTGTAAATATGTTTTTCAAGTTCTTGCCTTATTTTCATTGCGGTAACATTTTTTGTTGCCACACAAACATTTGAGCTCACAAACAGTAGTAGCTGCGGCAACATTTTTGTGTGTGTGATAACATTCTCATTACAGAGATAGGAATGTTGTGACAACATTAAAGTAATCGCGGTAACACTACATGAACACATTTTGCTATGTGTTGTTTTCTTTGTCACTTCATTGTGGCAAGGTGAATTGTGCTACTAGCTTGAAATTGTCAGGGTGGCAAGCCCTAGTCCCACAGATGTGCTTTGGCCCATAGTTACAGCATTCCAAAGTTCAGAAATGTTCCCATAGGATAGCATTGCAGCAGTTATTTTCTTTGTCACTTCACTGTGGCAAGGTGGATGTTGTGAGAACTACTTACTGTCACGATTACAACGACACTTGAATTTTCTTCCTAGCTGCTATGGTTCCCAAGATATTGGCAAATTAGTGTTACAAGGGTTCCTTGCCTTATAGAGCTGCTGTATGGCTCTATACTTATGTGTGAGTGGGAAAGCAGGGCCCGGAGGGTCTGTGCTCCCACAGACACATATCTTTATGCACAAATTGGCAGCTTGCTGGGAGTGCAGGTCCCAAAGGGCCCTACTCTCCCACCAACACATACCATTTACTACTCATATTACACGTTTTCAAAAAGAAAGGAAATTCTTTGCAAAAAAACTTTGTTAATGCATCAGTTAGTGTTGTTTCCACACTGACAGAAGTGTGTAAATTCAACTTTAGGGTTACCACCCCACCACCCCAACCCCACGCCCCTCCTCAAAACCCCTAACTCTGCATTCCCACCCACCCCATCCCCCCACACACACATATGCAAGACACATGTAAGATTGTAAGACACTATACCACTCCAGCACATCTGTAAGCACAATAATCACAACACTGTACTGATTTCACAAAACACTATGTAATAAAAAACAAAGTATAACCAACTCTATACTGCCAGCACAGTATGATGACACATTACTGCTGGCATATCTTCTTCATACAATGACACTTAGTCTGTACACATTTTCAAAATATTGATTTATATGTGTCATCATTTAACAATTGGGTCACTGCAACACAACCAACCAGAGACAAGCAGCATCAGGTAACAGAAGTAACATACAATTTTTGAAACATACCACAAGACACATCAGTCATCACGGTCCACCAACTGTATGAGTTCTGCTGCCGTTATAGTGCCTTGGGGGTATACACACATGCTAGGCAATCATGGGTGATAGCCCACAGTAAGCATTTTTGCATTACAAACATCAATAACAAGATTTAAGCAGATGCCCATATTGCAATAGATAACAAGTAATCAAACACACAGTATGTTATCCACACATAGTTTATTGGAAATTAGAGTGTGTGTATAAGCCTACCAACAGTCATTGGATGTTTTCATTTTTTTTCTGATACAGTGAGTCAGTCCTAATAACAAATAGTAGTAATAATAAAAGCAAGTTTTGTGTAGTATAGTTTACAAGTAAGATGTAAAAGCAACAGTTGTGACATCCAAAGTTAACTATAACATACTGTTAATGGGTATTTCCAGGTAACTCAGCAGTATAACAACATGTGATGGTGGTAGTTTCCTACCTGAGCAGTATCTGAAAAGTACTGTGTATGTGTCAGCTCTATCTTTCCTGTTACCACATGGCTATCTGGTAGCAACGCTACTTGTAGCGAGTCAACTGTTGAATTATCATAGAATCACAGAAGGGGGTACGACTTCTAGAGGCAAACCTATGTTGAACTCACCACCAGTTTTACTGGTGGAAGTAGTATTTCTGATTTCCCATATGTTTATCTAGTCTGTTTTTAAAAATTAACATTGTTTCACGCATCACAATTTCGGATGGTAGATTATTCCAAGGACTGACTATTCTCTGTGTAATCCAGGAATTTCATTTTACAATCTTGTTAATATCTGCTTTTATTTTGTATTTATGAGATCTTGTATTATTAGCATTTGTTAGTTAAGCCAATTGTTTCAAATAAAGCATTATTATGTATTGCTTTATAGGTCAGACATAAGTCTCTCTTAACTACTTATAATTTATGGAGTATAATCCTAGATTATATAATTTGTCAAAGTAATCCAAATCCTTATAATTTCTAATCCTTTTTGTACATTTTCTTTGTAGTCCTTCAATTGATCTTTGGCCCCCAATAGTTTGAGGAGCCCAAAAAGGAGCACAATATTCCATATCTGGTCTGATGAGACGGATGTACAATTGCATCAGAACCTCTGGTTCTCTACTTTTTATATTTCTTAATATACATTCCATTAATCTATTGCATTTGTTAACTATGCTCCTGGCATGTTCTTTAAATGTTAATTTATGGGAAATCAGTATGCCCAGGTCCTTTTCACTTTCAGTTTTATTTAGGACCAAATTATTAAGCTTATATTGATGTCATAGGTTTCTTTTTCCCAAGTGCATTACTTTGCATTTAGATACAGTTAAACTGTATTTTGTTTTCTTTGGCCCAGGCTTCCAAGAAATTTAATGCTGACTGCATCTGATAAGCTGACTGGTGGTTGTTAATAATTCTTCTCATTTTACAATCGTCAGCATATTTAGTAAGCCATCCATAATCTGGTGACTGCATAGAGGCTATAATAATATTAAACAGGGTAGGGCCTAACACCAAGCCTTGGGGTACACCACTCATAACTGTGCCAAAAGAATATTTGAAGCCTCTTATAGAAACACACCGTCTACTGTTTTCCAACCAAGATATTATCCAATTTATAATGCTAGGATGTATTTGAAGCTTGATTAGATGCTCAACCAATATCTTGTGGGATACAGTGTCAAAAGCTTTTGCAAAATCTAGGTAAATTATATCCACTGGTGTGCCCTTATCTAATGCTGCACTCACAGGTTCAAAAAATTGCAGCTGGTTACTGAGGCATGATCTACCAGTAATGAAGCCATGTTGAGTACTGTCAAGGAGCTCTTTTTCTCCCAGGTGTTTTGTGATATGTATCTGGATTAATTTTTCAAGTAGTTTTCCTACAACAGAGGTCAAACTACTTAGTCTATAACTCTGGACATCATTTTTACTGCCACTCTCACATATAGGGTTATAGCAGCTGTCTTCCATTCATCCAGAATCTTACCCTCTGATAATGATGCATTAAATAATACTGACCAGATAATTCAGCTGCCACTTCCTTTAAGAATATAGGTAATATGCCATCAGGACAAGGAGCATCATTCCGTTTTATATTAGATATAACATCAACTACATCAGCTGCATTAATCATTAATGGTATGTTATTATTATATACCTTTAAGTGGTGGATAGTCTCTTTAACCTGAAATACGCTTAGGAAATATTTGTTGAGCTTTTCTGCAATCTCTGCTTCCTTAACTATAGGCACATTGTTTACTAGTAGAGGACTAACTTCAATTTTCTTGCCTCTTAGACTGCCTACCTAATTGAAAAACTGCTTTTTATTGTCTAAACCTGTGTGGCAAGTTTAGGTTCCATGTTTTTCTTGGCTTTAGAGATTTGAAGCTTGCTTTTTTGGGCCAATTTCCTATAGTTATGACACATATAAATTAATATTTTGAAAATGTGTACAGACTAAGTCTCATTGTATGAAGAAGATTTGTCAGCAATAATGTGTCATCATACTGTGCTGGCAGTATAGAGTCGATCATACTTAATTTGTTTTTTCATTACATAGTGCTATATGAAATCAGTACAGTGTGATCATTGTGCTTACAGATGTGACAGAGTGGTATAGTGTCTTACAATCTTGCACATGTCTTGCGTGTGTCTGTGTGTGGGGTGGGGGATGGGGGGAATGCGGAGTTAGAGTTTTCAATCCTAACATCACATTTCCAAACTTTGTTGCTTTGCTATTAACCCTAACTGATGCATTAATGAAGTTTTTGCAATGAATATATATATATATATATATATATGTGTATATATATATATATATATTCTATTCAAAAACTTTGTTACTACATAGTTAGGGATTCTTCAATGACAAAGTGAGGAAATTCAACATTAGGGTTCCACCCTTGTACCCCACCCTATCCCCACCAACAGGCATCAGGGTGTGTGTTGGGGTCATCAGCCCTAACTCTCACCTCATCCTATGTGTAAACAAACTGAGGTGGTGCAGTGTAGGAGAATGGGGTGAGAGTTAGGACCAACGACCCAAACGCACACCCCGATGCCTGTTGGTGGGGTAGGTGGGTGGGGCAAGGGGTTGGAACCCTAATGTCAAATTTCCTCACTTTTTTCACTGTAGAAGAACCCTAACTGATGCATTAATGAAGTTTTTTGCATAGAATTTCCATACTTTTTAAGAAAGAATAGAAAAGTAGAAAGTTGCTCAAGTTGGTGGCCCCAGGCTCCCACCACGTGATTTTGTGTGACTATAGTAACAGTAAGTGCAATGGAAATGCAAGCACAAAGGCTTACACATATGGTGATGCAAATGTAAATGGTAACACAAAGAGTAATAGAAATGCAAGCAGAAAGTGACACAAAATCAAACAGTTACGTAAACGGAGACATCAAACAGAAGTGCATACAGAACGCAACTGATAACACACATTCACAGTACCACAATTGCAAATGCAAATGGTAACAGTAACAGCAACAATAACGCCAAAGTAAACAGAAACACAAGCGCATGTGAAAATGCAAACTATAACACACACTCTCAAGGAACCACAATTGTAAACGCAAATGGTTACGGTAATAGCAACAATAAAGCCAACAGAAACAGAAATGCACACGCATATGGAAACGCAAACTGTTACACGCAAGGTTATGGTACCGCAATTGTAAATGTAAATGGTAACAGTAACAGCAGCAATAAAGCCAACAGAAACGCAAGCGCATATGAAAACGCAAACCGTAACGCAGACGGGCACGGTACCGCAATTGCAAATGCAAATGGTAATGGTAACAGCAACAATAATGCGAAACAAAATGGAAACGCAAGTGCAAACGAAAACGAAAACTGTAACGCACATGGTGGCGTAGACGGGAACGGTGATGCGAACAGTAACAGAAGCGCAACTGGAAACGCTAACTGACACAGTAATGAAAGAGCACACCCTTCTTTTCCCCAAAAACTGCATTGAAAACAAAGAATGAATGCATTATAATTGACTTTGGAGCAGAAAATTACGACTTGGAATACTAAATTGCTTATATCTAAGGAACTGTATGACGTAGAAAAAAAATTAAAATTTTGTATGAATTATTACTTTCCTGGCTAGTTTTATGTTTAGCCCCTATTTGGGATGCTAAGCAGTTTTTTGACGAAAAGTCTGTATCTCGCATTGTTTCCGAGATACAGGCCCTGAAAGATGCAACGGATGCCATAATGTTATTCTATGGCAAAAAGCGTCAACTTCGGAGTGCTGTCACTTTGCCATCCTGTAATATTATTTCACCAAACCACCAAAACACACATCTGTGGGATGTTGGCTTTCTTCCCTCCAAATTTCAGCCCAAACAACCAATCCGTTATTTTGAAGCAGTGTGGCAAAGAATTCCTGCAATGAGGCAAATTCTGCAATGTTACCCTATGGGAAAAATGTCAAATTCATAGTGCAGTAACTTTGCCGCCCTGTACTATTTCTTGATCAAACCACCAAAAGCCACATCTGTGGGATATTGCCTTTCTTCCCTCCAAATTCCAAGTCAAAAGACCAAACCGTTCCCAAGACATTCAATATAAAAGATTACTAAAATTTCCATATCTATTCCATTATAAAAAATCTGGCCATCTTGTCCCTCCCTCGTGATCAAAGATGGTGATCAAAGAATCTCACGATCAAAGAATTTGCAGGCTCATGAACAAAGATTTTAAAATCTTATAAATCAAAAACTTGAAGGAATTGTGGTAAACCGCCACAATGGTTTGACAGAACAAAGCCCCCTGAGTAAAACCCACCCTCATTTGACTTCCTACGACACCCCTGGGCTGAGAAAATTTATTTATTAATTGGGCCATCTCGTCGCTCCCTCATGATGCACGATCGCGATCAAAGAATTTGCAAAGTCACGATCAAAGAATTTAAACTCATCAAATTCAAAAAATAAACAGAATCAAGGTAAATCACCACCATGGTTCATCAGAACGAAGCCCCCTGAGTAAAACCCACCCTCATTTCTCTTCGTAGCACACCCCTAAACTCAGTAAATTGATTTTTTCATCTGGCCATCTCGTCCCTCATTCGCGATGCACAAGAGCGATCAAAGAATCTCGCGATCAAAGAAATTGCTTGCTCACGAATAAAGAGTGAGGGACAAGATGGCCAGATTTCTAAATAAATTTGTGTAGCCCAGGGGTGCCCTAGACTGTTAAATTAAGGTGGAGTTTGCTCAGGGGGCTTTGTTGTGCCCCATCTGCATACCCAAAATAATGTACTAACTATCCCTGTTAGTCTAGTGGCCCCCCCATCACAATAAAATACTTACATCCCTGGTAGTCTAGTGGCCCCCAATAAAATGTGTTATCCTATGTAGTGCCCTGATAATCTAGTGCCCCCTACCTCCTGTATTTTTTCACATCCCTGGTAGTCTAGTGGCCTCCTCGAGCTTGTATTGATTATTATAAATAAGTGTTTATATCCCTGGTAGTCTAGTGGTTCTTTCAGCATAATGAAATAAAGAATGATTTATATTCGGTGTAGTCTCGTACTTCCCCGCCCATTCATGTTAGCTCACTCAGCATTTTCCACCTTCACAGTGACTGACACAGTCATTTCCTCATTTCATCGCCACAACTGGTCTGCATTGATGAGTCAGGTAATGCAAAGAGGCGCCAAATATTTTCAGAGCACCCTTTGCATTACCACTCATAATGCAGACAGTCGGTGGCTGGCCATGGAGGTGAGAGTTGGCTGTGCCAGTCGCCAGCTGGTGAAGGGTGCGGGGTGCTGGCTGGGCTAGTATAGATGGGTGGGGGTGGGGCCACTAGACTACCAGGTAATAGAAATAATTTTTATTTCATTATGCTGGGGGCCACTAGACTACCATGGAGTAAACATTTATTTATAATAATGCAATACAGATTGGGGGGGCCACTAGACTACCAGGGATGTTAATATTTTATTGTGATGGGGGGGCCACTAGACTACCAGGGATAGTTAGTACATTATTTTGGCTATGCAGATGGGACACAACGAAGCCCCCTGAGCAAAACCCACCTTAATTTAACAATCTAGGGTACCCTGGGCTACGAAATACTATTTTTAAATCTGGCCATCTCATCCCTCGCTCACGATGCACAATCGCAATCAAAGATTCTTGAAATCAAAGAATTTGTCGGCTTGTGATCAAAGATCATTAGTGAGCCACGAATGAAGAATTTAAAAGCTAATGACTCTATTTTTGGACCAGTTTCAATAGAACCAAAGCCATGGCTTTATAGATTGGGGCCCCCTGAGTAAAACCCATCGAAATTTTACTTCAGAAGTGACCCCTGAGCTGAGATATTTGTGTTTGTGCAATCGGAAAACTGAAAACAAGATGGCAGACCTCGCAGTCAAAGAATTTTTGAAATTCCTTGGGAACAAAGATTCTTGAACCACAAGGCTGCAAATTCTTTGACCGCCAGGTGGGACCAGATGGCCAGAACCCCCATTTTTTGATCGCAAGATATACATATAAATTTTCCCATTGATTTATAATGGGAACTTAAAACTGCCATAACCTTTGAATGCCTTAATATTTTTTCACCAAACAAAAAGTGGTATGTTCGGCCACCAAAGCTCTTTCAAACAAGCCATCTCACAGAGTGGCATGCCACACGATGGCCATGCAGTACCACATTAAGAATGCCAAAAAGTGCCTCCAAAAAGGGATAATTTTGCATTTTTCAGCGCTTTCGTACACAAAGGTCAGCATTCTGACCAAAATGCAATTTGGCAAATCAAGAGATCTAGTGCACCCCAATGTGTGTACCAAATTTCAGGCAAATCCATTGAACAGGTCCAAAGTTATTAACGTCCAAACTTTTGACTTTAGTATGTAACTGCTGCTCAACCCTAAGCATAGTGGCACGACTGCGCCACTATAATATATATTAAAGGCATAAATCTCCATTTAAAGAATCAGTTAGGATTGTTCCACAGCGACAAAGGTGAGGAAATTTGGTGTTAGGGTTGAAAGGCCCTCTTGCACCCCCCCAGCCTGCCACCTCAACCGCCAGCGGGATATGCATTGGGGTCGTCGGCCCTAACTCTCACCCCATCACATGTGTAAACAAGCTGAGGTATAGGAGAATGATGTAAGAGTTAGGACCAACAACCCCAATACACACCTGGCGGTGGTTGGGTAAGCGAGCTGAAAATTGAGGGGCTTTCCAACAATTTCCTTCTTTGTCACTGTGGAACAACCCTAACTGATGCATTAAACAGAGTTTTTTGCTTCTAATTTCCCTTCTTTTTCAGAATGTGTAGTAGAAATAGTGAATGGAATGTGGTGGTGGGAGCACGGGACCCAAAGCCACGTGATTTTTTTGTGACATAGTAACAGTAAGTGCAAGGGAAATGCAACCGCTAACGCTTGCGCACATGGTGACTGAATCGTAAATGGAAAAGCAAATGTTAGTAGAAATGCAAGTGCAAAGTGACACCAAAGCGAACAGTGACGCAAAAGGAGACTCAAGCACATAAGAAAACGCAAGCCGTGACGTGCACGATGATGGTACTGCAATTGGAAATGCAAATGGTAATGTTAACAGCAGAAATAATGCCAAAGGAAACATACAGAAACACGAACGCAAGCGTATACGCAAATGGGAACGCAAACAGTAATGCACATGGTGGCGTACACAGGAACGGTAATGCAAATGGTCATGGAAACGCAAGTAGAAATGCTAACTGTAACAGTAATGGAAGCGCACACCCTGTTTTTGCCCAACAGCTGCATAGAGAAACACAGTGTGTATAAAGAATGTATGCATAATAATGGGCCTTGGAGCAGAAAATGAGCTGTTGGAATACTAAATTGCTTATATCTCAGGAACTGTACAACATAGAAATAAAATTACAATTTCACATGATTCATCAGTTTCCTGGCTAGGTTGTCATGCACTATGTATTGTCATGACAAAAATTCCGTATCTCGCACCGTTTCCGAGATACAAGCCACAAAAGGCGCGGCGGAGGCCACCATGTTAGTTTATGGGAAAAAACATCAACTTTGGAGTCCCATAACTTTGCATCCATGCAATATTCTGTCACCAAGCCACCAAAAGGCACATCTGTGAGATGTTGGCTGCCTTCCCTCCAAATTTCAGCCCAAAAGACCAAACCGTTATTCTGCAGCAGGGTGGCAAAGAATTCCTGTCATTTTGCCATGAAAAGTAGTGTCACAATTTGTGAAAGCTTTAGCAAAAATTTGCGAAAGTGTGTCAGGTGCGACACTACTTTGTGACACTACTTTTTCCAGAAATTTGAAAAACATATTTCTGGGGTGCTGAACCCCAAAATAAAGACATGGCTAGCATCCTCAGGGCTCGAATAGGTAAACACAAAAAGAATTGTGTCCCTAGATGGTCCCAATTTTAAATGCCAAGCATTTCTGTGATCAGTAACTGAAAATAAGATGGTGGATTTGCGGCACTACTAGTGCCATTTGCGACACTGAAAACTGCATTTGCGAAAGTATCACATTTTTTGTTAACTTTTCCCAATGACTTATAATGGGAACTTGTTTTTTGAATAACTTTTGAACTGTTCAATATTTTTTCATGAAATCTTCAAAGATACATTGGATCCTGTCATTTCCTGGAAGTTTTCAGACCCGTCGCACAGTGGGTGCCAGACCAGGTGCGCCATAAATAATCGCGAAAACGAATTATGCGACACGATGTCGGTTTACCCACAGTCTTATATCCGGTCAGCAAAGTTCTCCGATTCTAAGACCCAGCTGTTTCGCCATTTCAGGTACATCCGTTGAGCGGTGGCAAAGTTATTAAGGTGCAAAGTTTCACCCTTTAACCTTAAAAGGGTAACTTGATCCTAACTATGGTAGCACTACCATGCTACCATAATATTTATTATGGTAGAACGGTAGTGCTACCATAGTTAGGGTTGAATACCCCATTTACAGGTTAAATGGTAAAATTTTGTACCTTAATAACTTTGCCACCGTTTAACGGATTTGCCTGAAATTTGGCAGGCATTGGGCATTGCCATAGATCTTGGGATCTGCCAATTTTAATACCAGTCAGTTATACAGCTGTGGAGTTATTAAGCGGCATTTGTGCATGCAATTACAGTTATTTGTGCATTCTTTGCTCATGCCTACAGGTCGCACAGCTTACACAACTGGTCTGAAAACTTCAGGGAATGTGTGGCCAGGGTCCCCAATGTGTCTTTTGAAGATTTCGTGAAAAAATATTGAACGGTTCAGAAGTTATTCAAAAAACAATTTCCCATTATAAGTGAACAGGAAAAGTTAACAAAAAGTTCGACACTTTCGCAAATGCAAATTTTAGTGTCGCAAATGACCCTAGCAGTGTCACAAATCCACCATTTTCTTTTCAGTTACTGATCAGAAAAATGCTTGCCGTTTAAAATTGGGACCCTCTAGGAACACAATTATTTTTGTTTTCACCTAGTCAGACCCTCAGGATGCTAGGCATGTCTTTATTTTGGGATTAAACAACGCAGAAATACGTTTTCCAAATTTTTTGGAAAAGTAGTGTCGCAAATGCAAAAAGTGTTGCAAATCACGACACTACTTTTCTAGAATATGGCCAAAATGACAGGAATTCTTTGTCACCCTGCTGCAAAAGAATGGTTTGGTCTTTTGGGCTGAAATTTGGAGGGAAGGTAGCCAACATCTCACAGATGTGCCTTCTGGTGGTTTGGTGAAAAAATATTGCACAGGTCCAAAGTTACGGTACTCCAAAGTTGAATTTTTTTCCCATAGACTAACATGGTGGCATCAGTCGCTCCTTTCGGTGCTCATATCTCGGAAACGGTGCAAGATACGGAATTTTCGTCATGAAAATGTGTGGCCCTGGGCCACACATGCACTGAAATCCTAGCCAGGAAACTGATGAATCATGTGAAATGTTTATTTTTTTCCTACGTTGTACGGTTCCTGAGATATTACCAATTTAGTATTACAGCTGTTCATTTTCTGCTCCGAGGCCCATTATTATGCATACATTCTTTGTTTTCACTGTGTTTCTCAATGGAGCTTTTGGGGAAAAACAGGGTGTGCACTCCAGTCATTGTTACATGTAGGCTTTACACTTCTCTTTCCGTACCCATTTACGTTACTGTTCCAGTGTATGCCACTGTCTGTGCTACCCTTTGCGTTTCTGTTTGCACTTGCGTTTGCGTTAATCTTACCGTTACTATGCTACACTTAATCACTACTTGTAGTACTCATTCTCAAAAAGAAGGGAAATTCATGGCAAAAAGCTCTGTTTAATGCATCAGTTAGGGCTGTTACACAGCGACAAAAGTGAGGAAATTCGGTGTTAGGGTTGAAAGCACCCCTTGCACCCCCCAAGTCCGCCCCCCCAAACAGCATTGGGGTGTGCGTTGGGGTCATTGGTCGTAACTCTCACCCCATTCTCCTATTCCTCAGCTTGTTTATACATGTTTATCTTAGAGTTTGTATTTGAGTCTTTTATTTTGAGTGTCTGTGTGCATTTCCATGTGCGTTTATGACTGGTCTTTCGTTTGCATTTCCATTTGCGTTACTGTGATCATGTGCATCATAGTTAGTGTTTGTGCATGTGCTTGTGCTTGCATTTTCCATTTCCTTTGGTGTTAGTTTCATTGTGGGAGTGTGGGGCGCGCAGGGCCTGCTCTCCTGCCACCAGATTCATTTGTCATTTATAGTCCTCAGTGTCCAAAAGAAGGATTACGGATATAAATGGTTCAGGTCTATGACTGTACTAACACACTAGTTGTGACTCTTAGGAGTTGTACGGTGTCAGCTAGGCAATGTAGCACCCGCACCCTCACAGGACAGGTAGTGCATCCTGAGTGGAGACTCATGGGAAAAGAAAGGGCATAGACATCAATGTCACAACTTTGTGGTTGCAGGACCGCACACATTAGAACACTTAGGAGTTGCACGGTGTTAACCAAGTTATGACCCCCTTCCCCCAGAGCAGGTACTGCATCTTAAGTTGATACTCATAGTAAAACAAAGGTTATGGATGTAGACAGCACAGTTCCATGATAGCAGTAACACACTAGTTGGGATACTTAGAAGTTGTATGGTGTCCCAGGTAATTGTGTGCCCTTCACCCACACCCCTTCAAGAGTGCATACTGCATGGTCAATGGAGACTCACAGCAAAATAAACATTGGCACAGCTCCATGATTGCAGTTATACACTACTTCAGATAGTTGGAAGTTGAATTGTGTTAGCTAGGGAATCCCCTCCCCCCCGGGCAGGTAGTGCGTCCTGAGTGGAGAGTGACAGTAAAAGAAAACTAATTGATTTCAACCATGTACCTTTCTGGTTGTAGGCCCACACAAGTTAGGACAGTTAGGATTTGCATGTTGCCAGTCAGGCAATGCCCCACCCCCCCAAATCAGGAACCACATACTGAGTAGAGAGCCACAGGGAAAGAAAGGTCATGGATATATATGGTACAACTCCATTGTTGCAGAAACCCACTGGTTGGGAGAGTTAGTACTTGTATTGTGAGCTAGGAAATGCCCCTGCCCTGGTCCTCAGAACAGGTAGTGTTCGCTGAGTGGACATCCACAGGAAAACAAAGTCAATAGACATTAACAGTGCACATCTGTGGCTGCAGGTATATACAAGTTAAGACAGTTAGGAGTAGCATGGCTTCAGCCACACAATGCTGTCCCCAACCCCACCAGTACACTCACAGTCACAGGAAAAGAAAGTCCGTAGACATTAATGGTGCAGCTCTGTGGCTGCAGGGACACACAAGTTAGGACAGTTAGGAGTTGTATGGCTTTGGCCAGACAATGCCCTCCCCCCATACTACACTCACATACAGCAGGTACTGTGTCCTGACAGGAGATCCACAGGAAACAAAAGCTATTGACATTAATGGTATACATTGTTGTTTGCAGTAACACACAACTTGGAACAGGTAGGAGCTGGATGTTTTCAGCCAGCCATTCTCCCCCGCAGACCAGGTAGTGCATCCTGAGTGGAGAGTGATAGGGAAAGAAAGTCTATGAATAGCAATGGTGCACCTTTGTGGTTTCAGGGTCACACAACTTATGACAGTTAGGAGTTCCATGCTGTTAGGCAGGCAATACCCATCCCCTCCCAGATCAGGTACTGTATCTTGAGTGGAGAATCACAGAAAAGAAAAGTTATCGCTATAAATGCTACAGCTGCATTATTGCAGTAACACACTAGTTGGGACAGTTAGGAGTTGTACAATGTTATTTAAGCAATCTCAGCCTTATACCTCCCAGGCTAAGTTAGTACAGTTAGGACTTGCATGGCATCAGCCTGGCATGCCCCCACCCCCACACAGCAGGTACTGCATCCTGAGTGCAGACTCACAGGAAAATAAAGGTTGTGGATATTATCAGTGCAGCTCCATGACTGCAGTAACACACAAGTTGGGACAGTTAAGAGTTGCATGGAATCAGCAGGCACCCCCCCCAGACCAGGTAGTGAGTGCATCATGAGTGTAGAGTCATAGGAAAAGAAAGTCCATGGACATCAATGGTGCACCTCCCTGGTTGTAGGAACACACAAGTTAGGACAGTTAGGAGTTGCATGGTGTCAGCCAGGCAATGTCCCCCCTCCAAATCAGACATTGTATCCTGTGTGGAGACCTATGGTAAAAGTGAGGGCATGAAGATAAACAATACTCCACTTTGATTGAAGGAACACACAAGTTAGGACAGTTAGGGGGTGCATGGGGTAAGCCAGACAATGTCCCCGGTATACATCTCTGTTTGCAGGAGGGCACATGTTAGAACAGCTAGGAGTTGCATGGTATTGGCCAGGCAATGTCCGACCCCTCATGCACATCAGGTACTGCATCCTGAGTGTAGACTCACAGGGTAGGAAAGGTTATGGATATAAATGACACAGCTCCATGATTAGAAAAACTCAGTAGTTGGTACAGTTAGGAGTTGAATGGTGTCAGGTGGGCAATGCCCCCTGCAGGGGAGTTAGTGCATCCTGAGTGGAGAGCCACAGGAAAAGAAAGTCCATAAACATTAATGGTGCACCTCTGTGGTTGCAGGAACAAACAAGTCAGGCCAGGTAGGAGTTGCATGGCGTCAGCCAGACAATGTCCCCCCCCCACACAGAGACACACAGCAGGTACTCTATCCTGCGTGGAGATCCACAGGAAACAAAGACAATAGACACTGACAGTGTACATCCCTGTTTGCAGGAGGACACATGTTAAAACACCTAGGGGTTGCATGGCACCAGCCAGGGAATGTCCCACCTCACCCCACCCCCCCACACACAGCAGGTACTGCATGCTGAATGCAGAGTAACAGGAAAACAAAGGTTCTCAATATTAATGTTACAAATCCATGACTGCAGTAACACAGAAATTGGAACAGTTAGCACTTGCATGGCGTCAGCCAGGCAATGCCCCCCCAAGACCAGGTAGTGCATCCTGAGTGGAGAGTGATAGGAAAAGAAAATCTATAGGCATCAATGGTGCACCTCTTTGGTTGCAGGAACACACAAGTTAGAGGGACACATGTTAGAACACCTAAGGGTTGCATAGCATCAGCCAGGGAATGTCCCACCCCACCCCCTCATGCACAGCAGGTTCTGCATCCTGAATGCAGAGTAGCAGGAAAACAAAGGTTATCAATATTGACATTACAGGTCCATGATTGCAGTAATACAGATGTTGGAACAGTTAGGAGTTGCATGGCGTCAGCCAGGCAATGCCCCCCCCAGACCAGGTAGTGCATCCTGAGTGGATAAAGAGAGGAAAAGAAGGTCTATGGACATTGATGGTACACCTCCATGGTTGTAGGAACACACAAGTTAGGACAGTTAGGAGTTGCACGGGTTCAGCCAGACAATCCCCCCCAGATCAGACATTGTATCCTGAGTGGAGACCCACGGTAAAAGTGAGGGCATGATGATAAACAGTACACCACTTTGACTGCAGGAACACACAAGTTAGAACAGTTAGGGGTTGTATGGCATTAGTCAGGCAATGTCCCCCTCACATGATCGGGTACTGTACGCTGAGTGGACACACATTGTTAAACTGAGGGCATGGATATCAATAGCAGACCTTCCTGATTGCAGCGACAGAAAAGTTAGAATACTTAGGAGTGGCATGGTGTTAGCCAGGTAATGCCCCTCTGACCCCCTCAACCAGGTACTATACCCCTACTTGAGACTCATTGTGAAACTCAGAGGTGGAAAAAACTTGCTAATTGTTTCCTATGGCTTGCAAACAAAGTCAGAAATGCAATAGCTGTGCAAAATAGTCATGCATTCAAAATTGTAGAAGAAAAACTCTTTTTTTTTCAGAAAATATTTATTAACTTTTTATCAACAATTATTGTATAGAGAAAAAATATATACATTAAATGTAATGATTCTTCCATGATTTACAGTAGGAAAAATAGGTATCTTTTAATAAACAATATTCATTTTAAAACTTTCATTTGTAACAAAATATAAAAACATTACCTGCTTTACATAATTTTATAAAGGAAATATACATTATTCTGTTAAAATAATATTTATTATTAAAAGTTTGTAAAAAAATTAATTTAGAAAAAATATATATTTGTAATGTATAAAATAAATATTCATTATAAAATGTTTTAGTGAAAAATATTTCTACTTTTCTAATAAACCTTTCAATTTCAACTATTTACAAAACCAGCTGATGTCAGAGGGAGGTGTGCTGCTGCTTGAGGCAGCTCAGGCAGGAAGCTGGATACATGTGGAGGCGCACTGGGAGGGGAAGCTGTTGTGCCAGGGGAGGGGAGACACCGGACATAGCTGTGGAGGCCGTCCATCACTGGTCAGAGAGACTGGATGACACGTTCGCAGGTGAAGCAGTGCTGGTGCGTGCACTGCTACCTGCCGCTGGGTCACAGGCTTGAGCACAAGGTTGACTGTTGCCTGCTGTGCTGTGAAGAGGGACAGCATTTTAGCCTGTCCCTCCCGCAGGCCTAGCACTTCTTTTGTTAGAGAGTAAACCTTGTGCTCGAGTCTCCGAACACTGCGGCAGTGTACAGTGCACTGTTTTCTACATGGTAGATCTGTAAACAGAAACAAAATAACTATTAACATGTAATAGTGACAAATGCACTTTCTTGGTTCTGTTTAATCTCATGAGATGTGCTTTCTGGAGCTGATATTTTTGCAGTGGTTGTAGATATGTATTTTGGGTTAAGATAGACAAAACTTATGCTGATGAGGAGTTGTCTGTCATCAGTCAGGCAATGATCCCGTTTAGTTCTCTTCCACCCTGTGGAGAGGTAATGCATCTTGACAATAGAGTGACAGGTATACTGGGTAAATGTAGATGAATGGTACACCTACTTGATTGCAGGTGCACAAAAGTTAGTAGTTGGTGGGGTCGGGCTATGGAATGCATGGTCACTGTCACTCTCCCACCCACCCACAAGATAAGGTAATGTTTCTTTAGTGGATACCCACAGGTAAAGTGGCATCATGCACATTTAGGGTAGACGTCTCTGATTGTCGATTCATGCGAACTAGTACAGTTAGGAGTTGTATGGGTCATGGTAGGCAAGGCCCCGATCTCTCCCCTGCCATTTGCTGCATAGCAGGTACTGAATATTTAGTTGAGGGGCACAAAAAAAAGCAAAAAAACAGGCTATGGGCATGAAGTGCATATGTCGCTCATTGAAGTAGCACCAAAGTTAGTAGACTTAGTACCTGTATTATGTGAGGTAGGAATTCACCTCCCCCCCCCACACACACACTCCAATCAGGTTCTGCATCCTGAGTGGAGAAGCAGAGCAGAACTGAGGCTATAGAGATGAATAACACAAAAGTTAGAGCACTTAGGAGTTGTGCGGTATAAAACAGGCAATATCCCCTCCCCCCAGAACAGGTACTGAATGCTGAGTACAGAGTCACAGGCACAGAAAGGCTATGAAGATGTATGGTACATGTCTGTGGTTGCAGTAAGAGACAATTTAGAATAGTTTGGAGTTACATGGCGTCAGACTGGTAAGGCTACCTCTCCCCCCTGCATTTGGAAAGGCACTGTTTCCTGAGTGGAGACTGACAAGAAAACATGTATGGTACACCTGTCTGGTTCTAGCTGTACACAAGTTACATACGTTAGTTTTTGCAGATGCTCAGACACGCAATGCCCTAGTGCCATCTCTAACCAGGTAGTGAATGCAGAGTGAAGAGTCACAGTTATAGGAATGCCATGGACATCAATGGTAGATGTTCTTGGTAGCAGTGACACACAACTTAAGACATTTTTGGAGTTGGATGGTGTGAGGTATGTAATACCCCCCCCCACAATGGTAATGTGCTGCATCTTGAATGGAGAACTACACTCAAACTGACTGATGGATATCAATGGTATGCATGTGTGATTATAGGTTTATATAAGTTTTAATAGTTAGGGGTTGCACAGGTGATCTAGGTAATCATTTCTCACTGCTGCACAACAGGTACTGCATCGTGAGTGTAGAGCCATAGGCAAACAAAGTCCATGGACATCAACGTTATGACTCCCTACAGTATTTGGAGGAACATACAAGTTACAAATGTTTGTAGTTGCATGTCGTCAGTCACAGAATAGCTTCCAATCCCAACAGATCAGGTTCTGCATGTTGAGTGGATAGTCACAGTTAATCTAAAGCCATGTACAGTACATCAATGATATACTTCTCTGATTGCAGGTGTACACAAGTTTGAATAGTTATCAGTTGTACGGACTCAGCCAGGAAATTTACCCTCCAAACCAGGTACTGCTTCCTGAGTGGAGAGGCACAGGTAGACAAAGGCCATGGAAATAAATGGTACAGCTCCTTGATTGGAGTTACAGACAACTTAGCCCACTGAGGAGCTGTGTGGACTCAGTGAGCCAATGCATGCTGCTCACTGCAGACCAGATAGTGTTTCCTGAGACATAAAGCACAGCAAAAGTTAAGCCACGCACATCTACTGTGCAGCTTTAATGCTTGAGTTAACATAGACTAGGATATAACATGAACTAATACTGTTGTCAGCAGTCACTGACTTCTGTATGTTTCTGTTACTAGACTTACGTTCAGCACTGGTACCAGGCTCCTGCTTCACCTGCGTCCATGGTGTTGCAGCAGTCTCCCCGATCACTTAAAAATACATAAATAGATTGTTTAATATAGGTCATCTGAATATGTACATGGTAAACAATGCTGTTATTGTCTTAGTATCTGTTTATGTAATGATTCTGGCAGGGTACAATATACCACAGTTAATCATGTGCCTGCTCACAACATGTAGTTGTGAGATTTTATCAATGGCTAAACTAATACTATACTAATTTATTAGTACATAAACACTACTATAATAGAGGCGCGAACATTTATTACATATATCTGTGATTGGAGATGTGTACAATATTGAAGGATGACTTTTAGTTATGTTACACACAGGCTATGTATTCAGATTTCTGCTGATGTTGTGTGAGAAGATTGGTATACAGCGGTAGTACAAGCAAAGCGGCCTTTGCACTACAGCTGTCTGGAGGACTTGAGAGATATGGGGTGAGGCACATGGCTGTCTGGAGGGATGGCAAAGGAGGGGGACCGATTTAACATCATGACTACTCTAGAGACAACTGACAATGGTACAACAAGACTATTGATTCTAGCGTAAGGATAAAGTTAATAAAAATTATAAAAAGTGTCTGAGAAATGGAGCTTTCTGATTGGCTGTAAGCATTCTATCAGCCTTATGTTAATCTGTTATTAACATACATGTAGAGCTTACTTATATGCTGATGAAGGTTTAACATTGTTTAAAAAATGTTTTTGATTATAATAGCAATAAGGCACTCCCAGTGGTTATGTTAATGGTCAGTTAACCACCCTCTAGGGGTATGTGGCATTCGGCTATGCCTCGTGCAACATTGCACCCCTAGAGGGTGATTAACATACTATTAACATAACCCCTGATCTTGCCTTATTGCTTAAACATTGTGAATATGAAAACATTATTTTTTTTCTTTATTTTTCTATTAAAAAAATACAAGGCACACATTGTATAAGTGCAATGAACCACTCTACAATGTCGGTGATGGTGGTATTTGCCGATGGCTGGATGTTTGGTCACTTGGACTGTGGTCTCGTGACTGAACTACAGCAGGTATAGGTAAACTCAGCATCCCTCACAGCCTGTCATGCTTTTTACTTAAGGCACTGAGGAGTTGTATAGAGAAAACCAGCTAATGAAGTACATGAAAAGTCAGGTCATGTACATCAATGGAACACTACAGTAATATGAGGTGTTCAGAAATTAATGTAGTTTTCAGTCATATGATCTTAGCAAGGTAATGTGACTGAGTTAGGAGACTTAGTAGTTGGATGTTCTGAGGTAGGCAGTGGTCTTAAAAGGAAACTGGCAATGCGGGCTGATTGTAGTGCTGCGTCAAAAGTTCTGTGATGGACATGAACGACAGACATTTGCACAGTTAGGAGTTCTCTGGTGCCACCCAGAGTATAAACCATCACAAAATGGCTACAATCAATTCTTATACCTGATTGGCTGAGAGAGGTTCCAAGCTGGGTGTTTATTTTTCAATAGATGCCCAGCTAAAAATAATAGTCCATTCAAGTGGCTCTTCACAGAGTGACATTCTCCGATAGGCCATTTTCTAAGTGCAATAAGCATTATGGTGAAATACCGGAACTTCCAGGGGCTATAAGGCCCTCCGTCTGTGGTGTCATGCCTCATTACGGCCCTGTGCGGCCCAGTATTTCCCAATAATGACCACCCTGTCGGGTATTATTCCTTACTTACTACTGAACAGATGTTGTGTCTTGAGTGGAGAACCACGAGAAGACTACTGACATTAACATTAACAGAACACCTTGGTGATTGCAGAGCTACATATGCTTGCACAATTAGGACTTCTATGGGGTCAGCAAGGGTATGTGCTCTGATATTACACAAGGAGGTTCTGGCTTGTGAGTGTAGAGTCAGAACTAAACTACTGTATTACACAGCAATGTTACAGAAGCTGAGTGGTTGTAGAGGATCAAGAATCTGATGAACACCAAGTACTGAGAGCAACTATTTAAAATCATTTTTACTAGGATTTTCTTACCTTCTAGCTCGACAATGATCGCACTGTCTGAATCAGAGTGGTCAGCCTCCACAGCCTCAGCTTGGGCTGGTACTACCTCAGCACGTGGTGGGGAGCACCTCTGATGACCTGTGAATGAAAGATAATAATGATATTCATTGAGAATGGTGTGTGTGTCTTCAATTATTTAAAACAGATTTCTTTCAACCATGATAGTGTTGTCTGCCACTTAAGATGCCCCCATATGAGGTGCTGTATACTGATTGCAGACCCACAAAAAAAAAAGGTTATGTATATAAATGTTACAGGTACATGATTGTAGTAACACACTAGTTGGGATAGTTAGGGGTTGTACGGTGTCAGCCAGGCAATGCACCCCCTCCCCCTCCACTTGAACAGGTACTGCATACTAACTAGAGACTCACAGGGAAACAAAGCTTATGGATATAAATGATACAGCTGCATGATTGCACTGACACAGTAGTTGGGACACTTAGGAGTTGCATGGTGTCAGCTAGGATATGCCCCCCCATCTACAGTCAGGTACTGCATACTGAGTGGAGACTCACAGGAAAATAAAGAATATGGATATAAATAGTACAGCTCCATGACTGCAGTAACACACTATTTGGGACAGTTAGGTGTTGTACAGTGTCAGTCAGGCAATGCCCCCCCCCCACAGCAGCTACTGCATCCTGAGTGTAGACTCACAGGAAAGCAAAGGTTATGTATAAAAACATCACAGCTCTATGATTTCAGTAACACAGTACTTGGGACAGTTAGGAGTTGTATGGTGTAAGCTAGGCAATCCTGCCCCAGACCAGGTACTGCATTCTGACTGGAGACGCACAGGAAAAATAAAGGTTATGGATATAAACGGAACAGCTCCATGATTGCAGTAAGACACTAGTTGGCTAGTTGGGACAGTTAGGGGTTTTGCAGTGTCAGTGAAGCAATGTCTGCCCCCCCCCAAGCAGGTACTGCATCCTGACTGGAGACTCACAGGAAAACAGAGGTTATGGATATAAACGGTGCAACTCTATGATTGCAGTAACACAGTACTTGTTACAGTTAGGAGTGGCATGGTGTAAGCTAGGCAATGCCCCCCCAGACCAGGTACTACATTCTGACTGGAGACGTACAGGAAAAATAAAGACAATGGAAAAAAATGATACAGCTCTATGATAGCAGTAACACACTACTTGGGACAGTTAGGAGTTGCACGCTGCCAGATAGGCAATGCCCCCCAACCCACCCCTGAGCAGGTAGTGCATCCTAGGTGTAGACTCACAGGAAAACAAAGGTTATGGATATAAAAGGTACAGCTCCATTATTGCAGTAACACACTAGTTGGAACAGTTAGGAGTTGCATGGTGTCAGCTAGGCAATGCCCTCCTCCCCCCCCAAACAGGTACTGCATCCTGGGTGGCCACTCAGAGGAAAACATAGGTTATGTATATAAACAGTACAGCTCTACAATTTCAGTAACACACTAGTTGGAACAGTTAGGACTTGTACAGTGTCAGCCAGGCAATGCCCGCTCAACCTCCCCCACCCTGAGAAGGTACTGCATCCTGAGAGGAGACTCACAGGAAAGAAAGGTTATGAATATAAATGGTACAGGTCCATGATTGCAGTAATAGTCTAGTTGGAACAGTTAGGAGGTGGATGGTGTCAGCTAGTTAATGCCCCCCCACCCCAGGGCAGGTAGTGCATCGTGACTGGAGAGTGACAGAAAAAAAAAGTCAATAGACATTGACGGTTCACCTTTGTGGTTGCAGGGGCACACAAGTTAGGACAGTTAGGAGTTGCTCAGTGTCAGCCAGGTAACACAACTAATTGTAGACCCCACCCGGCTAAACCACAAAATGCAAAATCACACACTCCTGGACTGGGTCCTTTCCTCCCACCCCCACAGGATCCTACATGCGGGCCTGTTCCCAGACTCCGTAAGTGACCACCACATGATCTTCATGATCAGAAAAGTGCACAGGCCCACCGCTCCCCCCCCCCAAGATACTGCGCACAAGGTCATATAATTCCCTGGACCTAGCATCGCTTGTGCATGACCTAGGTCAAGTAGACTGGTCCTTCATCCCAGTGGCCACATCTATTGACGCTGCACTCGAAACTTTCAAGGCCAAATTTCTAAAAGTATGGGACTACCATGCCCCCCTGCACAGAAAAAGGGTCAGAGGCGCCCACCTTCCCTGGATCACCGCTGATATCATCAGCCAATGCCACTCCAGGGACCATGCATGGAAAGCCCGCAAGAAACTGGGCACCCAGGCACCCTTCCAAAGCTACAGAGCCCTCCACAACTCCTGTACTAATCTCATTCGCCAGGCAAAAAGGAACTATTTCCTATCGGCTTTCAGTGCAAACCTAAACCACCCAACAAACTTTTGGAAATCATTCAAATCCCTTTTCTCCCCCCCCACCCAACCGCCACTACCGACACTGTCAATACAGGGCACTTCCATCACCGATCCCTGTAAGGTTGCCACTGCTTTCAACACCTACTTCTCCAGCTGTGCTGACTCGCTCCTATCGTCCCTCCAGCACTCACCCACTCTGTGCCCCCCCACCAAGAGCACTCCTACCGACCATACAGCTTCTCCTTTCAACCTGTATCCCCGGCCGAAGTACTTAAATCCCAAAGTTCCCTGAACCCTAACAAAGGAAAATGCTCCATGGCCCTGGATCCCAAGATATTATATTTGTCCGCTCCAGCCATAGCCGCCCCACTAGCCACTCTATTCAACCTCTCCTTCTCACTAGGCAAATTACCAACTGAATGGAAACAGGCTACCGTCATGCCCCTCCCAAAAGGGGGTGATCCCTCCTCCCCAGGTAACTATCACCCCATCTCTCTACTCCTGATTCTAGCAAAACTACAGGAACATCTTGTCCTCGCCCAACTCTCTCCCTATCTGGACGCTTCCTCCTTCATCACCCCATACCAATCCGGTTTTCGAAAATCACACTCAACTATCACCTCCCTTCTAAGACTCACTGACGAGATACTCACCGGCATGGACAAAGGCCAGCTCACCTCTGCCATCTTTATAGACTTAGCCAAGGCTTTCAACATCGTCTCCCATACACTGCTCCTTTCTAAACTAAAAGAAGCCGGTCTCTCCAAACAAGCCTCCACCTGGTTCCACGTCTACCTGGCGGGTAGGCACCAGGCTGTAAGTCGCCTCACACATCTCTAACCCCCTACCAGTTACTACCAGCATCCCCCAAGGCTCAGTCTTGGGCCCACTGCTCTTCTCCATATTCTTAAATGACCTCCCTTCAGCCTGTCGTTACTCATCCATCCAAATGTATGCAGATGACACAGTGCTGTACGCCACAGGCCCTTCCACAAGCAAGGTGGCTAATCTGCTAAAGCAGGATTTCAATGCCATCCAGGACTAGTTCCAGTCAAACCAACTTTTCCTAAACCCTAAGAAAACTATGTCGCTAACTTTCGGCTCACAGCAAAGACTCTCCTGTCAAGCCCCTTGCCCCCCTTTCCAAACCCTGGATGGGACCCTCCTGGAAGCATGCACCAGTTTCAGATACCTAGGCACCTGGCTCAATCAGTACCTTGATTTTGCCACTCATATTGATTCCATACATAAGAAACTACTCCCTAAACTCGGCGCCCTATATAGGAACAAAAGCTGCCTCCCCTCTCCTGCAAGGAAAGCTATTGTTCAAAAGATGATACTCCCAATACTCAACTGTGGTGACATAGTCTATACTACTACTGCTCCCTCCTCCACCTTGGCCAGCCTTGACACCCTTTTCCACTCTTTCTGTCGCTTTATCCTGGACTGCCCACAAACAACCCACCACTGCACCTTATACAGCTCCCTAGCCCTGCCGTCCCTCCAAGACCACAGATTAACCCACTGTGCTAGGTCCACAGCCAAATTTTGGTCCCATACCCTTCCCCCACCTGGCCTCTGTCCTCTCCCCACAACCTCCTCCTGCTTACTCCCTCAGAAGCACAGACCCCAGGCTCCTCCACGTCCCCTTCATGAGCACAACCAAAGGGCAGGCAGCTTTCAAATTCCATATCCCCCAGCTATGGAACGCCTTTCCAGCCAATATAAGACACTCACCCAACCCCCGCCACCTCAATCTCCTACTCAGCTCCCACTTCTCCTCCAGCTGCTCATGCTTTAGCTAGTGCCCACTATGTACTTGTATTTTAGTGGGTTTTTTGGGTTCTCAGATGGGTTTCTCTGTAATTTTATCCCTTGTATTTTCCCCCTCCTATGTTTCCTGTATTCTATCTGCCAATTGTCTGTATGGCGGGTGGCCCCCTCACTGTGATGTTTAACTACTGTACTTTGTGATTGTACTATTGTCTTGGGACTTGTCCCCCAGGTCACATCTGGAATCAAGCAACACTGCTCAGTATGCCTTCCTGGTTAAACTCATAAATAAATAAATAAATAAATAAATAAATAAATAAATAATGTACCAGCCTGTAGCTCAGTTACTGTATACTCAGTGGACACCCACAGGAAAATAAAGGTCATGAATATAAATGGTACAGCTCCATGATTGCAGTTACACACTAGTTAGGACAGTTAAGAGTTCCTTGGTGTCAGCTAGGCAATGCCCCCCCCTTCAAACAGGTACTGCATCCTGGGTGGCCACTCAGAGTAAAACAAAGGTTATGGATATAAACAGTGCAGCTCTATGGTTTCAGTAACACACTATTTGGGAGAGTTACGACTTGTACAGTGTCAGCCAGTCAATGCCCACCCCCCCGAACAGCTAATGCATCCTGAGACGAGACTCGCAGAAAAGAAAGGTAATAAATATAAATGGTACAGGTCCATGATTGCAGTAACTGACTAGTTTGGACAGTGAAGAGTTGCATGGTGTCAGCTAGTCAATGCCCCCCCTCGCACCCCAGGCCAGGTAGTGCATTGTGAGTGGAGAGTCACAGTAAAAGAAAGTCCATAGACATCAACGGTGCACCTCTGTGAATGCAGGATCACATAAGTTAAGACAGTTAGGAGTTGCACGGCATCAGCCACACAATGCACCCCTTCCCTCCCAGAAGAGGTACTGCATCCTGAGTGTAGACTCATTGTAAAACTAAGGCCATGGACGGCAATGGAATATCACCCTGATTTCAGCAAGATATAAGTTAGGACACTTAGGAGTTCATGGTGTCAGCCAGCCAATAACCATCCCCCCCAAGACCAGGCACTACACCCTGAAAACACACCCATTGTAAGAGTGAGGCAATGTACATCAATGTAACATCACCGTGATTGCAGTTACACACAAATTCGCATAATTTTTTACACTCTATATTACAACAAAACATTGCATTGTGGCAATAACAGCCTTGAAGCTGTGTGGTGTGATGGGATAACGTGATGCCTCAGGTAGTGGATGTACTCAGCCTGTCGTCTCGTACCTGACTAACTGAGGTGTTATCTCATTCAACACAACAGTCAGCTTGTTAGTGATTCCTGTTTAAGAATATGCTATGCTGAGTAACAAATGGTTTCTTTACTCATGGTGTGTTAGGCGTTCCCCTGCAGCAGGCTTTCCAGCAGCCTCCCACATCTCATGTGCGAGGTAGTACCAGCACTTATCATTCTCTGGTATCTCCCCTTTGTTCTTTAGGACATAGAACCACTGGCACAACAGCTTCCACTTCCTCTTACACATGCCCGGGTTCTTGTTCTTAATTTTGAGTATCATGTGTAAGAACCCATGAATGCACCTCCACATCGTATCCAGCTTCCTGTTGGTGCTCCTCATTCTGGGATTACCTCTCGCCTGAGCTGCCTCAAGCAAGCTGCACACCTCCCCCAGACTCCACAGTCTCATATTAAATTTTTATTGTTTGAAGCTGCAATAAATAGAGAGACAACAGTATGTTACTGTGATATATTGTCACATGTGTATGTTTTTGCTCTAGCCAGGTTTTAGACTACAGATGTACAGACAGCAAAATTTTTTTATTCTATAGTTATTATAAGAAGTAATGCTATGTGGCTACACTAATTGTTAGGTAATATGAGATCAACAACAGAGTAATGCCTCCGTGATGCCATGTTTAACTGTGTCTTATATGTATACTGAAACCACATAGTGAGATATTAATACTACAGTTTGTTAACAAGAGCTTATTGTATGTCACAATTCTGAACATCTCCATGCATCTAAATTTGTGTAGTAGTGTGAAAGTGAGATAGCATGTGTTTGTGTTCTGTGTGTTTTGTATGCAGCTTTTCTATTTTTTGACCAAGGTTTTTTGGCTCTTAAAGGAGCCTTTTTTTTTTAAATTATATGTGTTTTGACAGTCTGATATTTTTAAAGGACTGTGAGGATTCCATCTCGAAGGTCACCCAGGAAAAGGCAATTGCCAGCATGCGAGAAGTGCACACCGTCTGGTAGGTATAGCCAATCATTACAATACTTTATTTCAGGGTGATGTATGGTGTGCATCCCAGACATGCAAAGATATCCAGATATTTGTATGTTGACATTTCTTCATGCTCTGTCAAGAAAGTACATGTGCTGTTCTGCTTGCCAGACCCTACACTCTGTGATATCAGAAAAAATTATCTTACAGATAGGTAACATACCCATAATAGAAGCAAAGTCCAATTTTGCTTCTGACACTAAATCTATCCATTGTTTGGTGTCCAAATCATTGTCTCCGAGATGAATCAGCAGTATGTCCGGCAGAGCTTGAGTCCTCAGAAGTCTATGCATTGTTGGCATAAGATGCTCCCACCTCATGTCACCCCTACCAAACCATTTAACAGAGCAATTTGGAAGCTGCAGGTCTTTGCCAAAATCACTCCTCTGAGCTTACTCTGAAGCGCGCCTTACTATGCTGCTGCTGATAACCCACACAGTCCATTTACTGTTTTCTGCCATTCTTAGATTTTATACTGAGAAGCGGACAGAGAGCTACCAAAAAAAAAAATCAGTGTTTCTTTTGCAGTGTCTAGTCACTATTGAATGCAGAACTAAAATTTCCCTGTCTGCTTCAACATTGCTTTGGTGGGCTGTTCCAAAACACAGTTATTTTTAAAGTTATTAGTTAATGCTTTCTCATTGCTAACCAATACAGTGGATGCACTGACTATGACTACACTGAATCGCTGTAGCTGCTGTCAACCAGAAATGCTGGAAGATTTCTTAGTGGGAAAATATTACATTTTCATATGCTACTTCTAACAATCACAGGTACACAGAGGTGTATGATTGGTTGCCTCTTGTGTTATGATACACATGCTGCTTGCTTTCTGCCTCCATTTGCAGCTCTATCTGTGCTAGTTAGTACTGATTGACACTCTGACCTTAAACAGTAATAACTTCTTTTACAGTATAATAGGTTATTTAGATTGTCATAGTCAAATAGAACAGTAAAAAACATTTTGTTTAATACTATTTTTGTGCTGCTAACAGTTTTAATGATGCTAGAAAAATTGTTAATAAAATGTGATTTACTTACACAGTGTAAAACACGGTCTCTCCATTTTCTAAGATGGCTGCTATGTCCTTCTTCTCCACTCTTCAACACTTCTGATTGGTTGCCTGACATGGCTTGATCAATGTTACGTTGTATTGGTGGTAGCGTCTGTCACTCAAATAGGAAGCAATGTCTGATTGGCTCAACCTTAAAGGTTTTTTTTTTAATGTAATTATTCAACACTTTCATGTTCAGGACACTATTATTCGACACTTTCGTGCTTGCGACACTACTTTTGCGATACTACATTCAACAGTTTTGTGCTCACGACACCAAATTTTGCAACACTATCACACGTGCGACACTAATTTTTAAAATGTTTCAAAAATACAGTATTTATTAGGAAAAATTACTGTGGATGCTTTAGATTGTGCCAATACTTCACTTTTGACATGTTTACATATTTATTCTCATATTATGAGTTAGCTTATGTTCTCCGATGTTTGAAAACATTGTATATTGGTTTAGTGGTGTTCAGTTATTAGAGTAATAATGTCTGCAATATTTTTGTAAACAGTATTATTTATTCTTCTCATATGACATATGGGCAGTGTGTCACTATGTAATGTTAGAACAAAAAAAACAGTTCAACATTAAATATTTGTTTTTCTCTATTTATTATATAGGTGTCTGATACTTAGATTGTTGCAGACTACTGTGAATTTCCAGAGAAGAAAGATGCCCTCTAAACAGAGATGGAGCTCTATGCAGAGACGAAACAGGTATCACAGTAGTTCACTGTTGCTTAAGAGTGGTCCAAAACCCACTGATGGTAATTCAAGATGTAAAATGATTCAGCGTTCCACTCAAGGAGTGACTTCACAGGTTGCTTGCTCCATAGAAAAAGTACATACTTGCTCAACTGTAAGGAAAAAATGTGTTGCTGAGCAACAGTTGTGGAAATCTGTGAGACGAAACACTAATGTTGCAAAGGCAAGCATAAATAAACGTACTAAGCAGCAGTGTAAATTTGTAACTGCTGATGGTTATCTGAGGAAGCAAAAGTATTTTCAATCACTAGCTTCTAAAGCTAAGATTGACAGACTTATTGCTGCTGTGATGAGACATAAGCGCAAAAAATAAAGAGTCATCTCTCTTTGATGAAATTGCATCTCAAAGTATGTACGTTTGTTAATAGAGCAGTATTTGTTCTTCAACACTTGTGGCGTAAGATGTCACATGTACTTGAGCGTTCAGGAAAGTTGTGTATGGCATTAAGATGATGCTACAACAGTATCCTGTCTTGAACCAACACAATTTCTGTGATGTTTTCACAGGTCACTGGCAGCACATACAGCACTCAGATGTGTATTTCTGGGAGGAGTCATATTACTCACACAAAAAGGACAGCAACTTCTGCATTGATGAGTCCAGTAAACTGTGCAATTTGCTGAGTGTGTGTGATGACACTACAGTGGAGTCAGATGATGAGTGTGAGGCAACTGCTCAGCCTCGTCACTGTCTTTCATGGACATGTGATTGCAACCGAAGGCAATCATCATTTGAGCACTTTATCAACCTGTTTGTCATTACTGATCATAAAGACAGACATAAACTGTTTGACAGTATAGACCTTTGTGAGATCAGTCCACATACTGGAGTTATAGGTCACTCGCTTGCGTGTCTAGATAGTGGTGTTTGCGACAGTGTCTTTCACCACATGTGGATGCTGGGAGTGCATCAATCAGGCATGCAAAACTTTGGGTACAGGGTCTATGAGGTGCTATGAGTTGTTGCTCAGTATACTCATCTGAATGAGTTACTGCAGTCTGGTGACATGCATGGTGCCATGACATTTCTGAAACAGCTGCGACGTGTCAGCAGTGTCACAGATACTGTGATTGATCAGTCTTCAATTGATGATGGAAATTCTGTCTCTGTCTTAGAAACCAATATTCTCAAGCAATTTTGGAAATTGATTGCCAAATTTGAGTTGGCAAAGACAGAGAAATTTGACTCTGTATGTGTGTCATGTGATTGACTTTGTTACGTAAAACAAACGTTCACAGTTAACCTGGAAAGCTTGTCACTGTACAATGACATGTGGTTTTGACTGTCAGCATTTCTTCTCTTAAAGTGTGACTTTCAGTTAGACACAATCATTGTGATATGCAAGCACTATTTCTCCAAAGTAAAAGCTAACATTCTGCCACCAAGGTCACTCTTGAACAATATGGAGGCACATGTTACACCAGCTGAGATTGCCACATTGAATATGTTTGAATGGATTCTTATTCAGACTATGAAACCATTTCAAACTATTCTACATCTGAATACAAAGACACGGAACATTCCTCAAAAAGAATTCATTAGATCTCTTAAGGGTTCCATCATGTATCTTCCACTTCCTCTGTAGGAAAATGTGGAGGCAATCTCCATTGAAAACACTTTGGTGATTCTAGTCAATGGTGTTCCAACAAAGTCAAAGGTCATTTGATAGGATGTTGTCAATGTAGAGAAGATGAAGCTTGCTTTTACTTATTTGAAGAACAACAATCCCTTTTATTCAGACCTTGATACTGATCGCATGACTAGTGTGTCTGTTGAGCGTGATGTGTTGCAAAGCACAAAACCAATGATTGAGAAGGTCAATGTGGAGACAAATGATAATGTGTATGAACAGTACACAGTTCACCCACTGCATGGCAAAGATCCAGTAGGGGACAACATTGATCTCTATCAAATGAAACAGGTGGAATGTGAGCCTGTCAGTATTTGGGAGGCAACATTGGAAGCACGCTGTTTTCCAGATTTAGTCCCAAAAGGGTCAGGTGGACACCTAGATGAAAGACAAGTGCATGTACAAGGTGCTGAGCACCATACTAGCCATGTGCTCAGTAAGGATGGCAAATTCAGATGCAACATACAGTACCTGTTTCATCTCCCGTGGGAGAGTGAGCTTAGAATACTGTCTGCATCGATTGCACATACTGTTCGGCTCACAATTCCACTTGATGGAATCACAGCTGCACAGTTCCTGGAGAAATTAAAGCAGAAGGATGAAAATGTGTAAGTGAATTTGTCTTCCATTCTGTCAAGTCTACGTGACACCAAAGAATACTTGTATCGCAGGCACGCTGAGGTGATGACTATGCTGCAAGAGTATGGTGCAGCCACATGGTTTGTCACACTCAGCTGTGCCAAGTATGCCTGGGATGAGGTCATTGAACTGTTGAAGTGGCAAATTGTGATGTAGAGGGCATTTCATCAATGACTCTCAAAGAAATTTGCTCACTTGACCCAGTGTCTGTGACAAGGCATTTCCACAAGCAATTCCATGATTTTCTGACTTTCATTTTGTCAAAGGACAATCCGCCTCTTAGAATTCTGGGGCATTACTTCTGGAGGATGGAGTATCAGGCACGAGGCACTCTTCATATTCACATGTTACTGTGGATAAAAGATGCCCCATGCAAAGGTGAACATGAAGCAGCACAAGTGCTAGCATTCATTAAGCAATACATCACTTGCCGCATTCCAGACAAGTACGACAGTCCTACACTGTGGAAGTTGGTGCAGAAGTTTTAACACAATATTTGTGCAAAATACTGCCACTGGATAGTGAAGAACAAATTTGATTGGTACACAAGATGTCGTTTCGGATTTCCCAGACATGTTTGTCAGGATGGTTACATGAATGAACTGTTTTCAGCTATGCGACACCACTTGAAGGCAAAATCAACCAAGAGGGTATATGAGTTACCAGAGACGAGAATGAGGTGTACATCAATGACTACAACCCTACTCTTCTTCTAATGTGGCAAGCAAACATAGATGTTCAGTTTGTGGCTGACAACTCATTGGCTCTGGTTCGGTACATCACTTCATACATTACTAAACATGTACAGACTAGCTTGCAAGATCTTTGGGAAGATATTGCCAGTTCAAGCAAGTCACTGACATCTCAGTTGTGGTCACTGGGGTTGAAGACCCTATCACACAGAGAATGTGGTGCTTATGAGGCTGGTGATCACTTGATTGGTACACATTTGTATGGCAAATCTGATGCTGTGTGCTTTCTCTGTGTAAACTACAAAGCGAAGCGAAAACATCTACTTATTCCTCATGCTGAGATTGAGGAACTGGCTCTCAACAGACTCTCTTCAAGACATATCTTGAAGAATAACCTCATTGACATGTACTACCCCCATAGACACGAAGACATGGATGGTATGTGTCTATTTGAGGTGGCTAAGTGGTATGACTAGAAGACGGATGTCTCACCTGATTGTACACATGATATTTACAAGGTCAAAGGAGTGGATGGCTGTCTCTTAAGAGACATAAGCCTTGGCTCGTTGACCACTGCAAATTACATCTAGGCACATCTGAGAGCAGAGAGCATTACTACTTTGCTCTCCTATTCTTATTTAGACCCTGGAGAAATTAGTCTGAATTAAAAGGTGACTGTGTTACATTCAAGGAAGAATTCAATCACAGTTACAAGACATTCAGAAGTGAATACTCAGACACATATATACAGAGACCAGACACTGAGAAGGAGCAGCTTAAGAAGGCACAAAAACAACTTGAGGAGGACAGTCCTGTTAGTTCACAGGACAATCTTGATCCAGAAGGAGAAGGTATCCTTGGAGAACCTCTGCCTCTGAATGCCCAAGAACTACTCATGTCGGAAGTGGAAATTGCTATGGAACATGGCACACACTGCAGTGTTGACCCAGCAGAGTTGAGAGATAGACTCAATAAGCAGCAATGTGTGGTGCACTCTGAGGTCAATGATGCTGTCCAGCATGGGATACTATATCAACAGAAGAAATGTGACTATCTTGACTACAAGCCACTGCTGATGTTTGTTAGTGGATCAGCCAGTACAGGAAAGAGTTTCGTTATAGAGGCCATTACGGCTGAAATACAGAAACTGACAGGCTAATCAATGTCTGTTGCTGTTAGTGCTCCCACTGGACTGGCTGCATACAACATTGGTGGAGTTACATTACACCGTCTCTTCATGTTGCCAGTGGAGCATGGCAAAGCAGGAAAGCATTGTAAGCTGTCATCTGAGGTTGCATCTCAGCTTTGTTCTATGTTTACTAAGATGAAGTTACTCATCATTGATGAGATTAGCATTGTGTCTAATTTGATGCTTGCATATATACACCTACATCTACAGGAGATCTTGGGGACTGACTATGGAGATGCATTTTACGGTAAAAGCATTGTTGTATTTGGAGACCTTTTACAGCTTGCACCAGTTAATGCGGAACATGTCTTTGCAGCTCTGACTGTCAAGCAGGCTAAGAATACACTAGGCTGCATTGGAGGTTATAACCTGTGGGAGTTATTTACCTATTTTGAGCTGTGCCAGAACATGCAGCAGAGTGGTGATCTGGCTTACAAGGCATTGTTGGATCAAGTTCGTACTGGTTCTTTGTCACCAGAGCATTTTTCAATGTTACATGGTCGAAGAATAAGAATGGATACTACATCTATAGAAATAGCTTGCAATGTTTTTAGTGATGTGTACACTAGGGGGACACGCATTATGTGTCTCATGCCATGACTTAAGAAATGTGCTGAGTTCAACAGTGTTATGTTGCAGAGAAACAATCAAGAAATTCTCATACTGCATGCTGTTGATACAATTGATGGTGTCATTCTAAGTCAGAAGCTGGTAGTGAAGATGACTGAACGACTCTCTGAGCTGAAGTTGGATGTTTCATGCACAGCTGGCCTGGAAGCAATTCTTACAGTTTGTAAGAATGCATGTGTCATGCTATGGCGTAATCTTGATGTTGAACGTGGCATGGTGAATGGTGCCATGGGTCACATCATAGACTTCGTTTACAATGTTCAGAAGATGTTTATTGAAACACTTGTCCACTTTGACAACATGGAACAGCCGGTGTAGATTGATCGTACCTGTGTTAAGTTCCAGGTATTTAAGGATATCTATGTGAATAGAAAACAGTTCCCAATATGTGTTGCGTATGCTGTTTCAATACACAAGTCTCAGGGCTTGAGTTTGGATTCAGCAATGGTGGACATACAAACAGACATTTTCAAAGATGGCATGAGCTACGTCGCACTTTCATGCGTCCATAGTCTTTCTGGGTTGCACATCATAACACTCGTGCCTCAGAAGATACACACTGACAAACGATGTATTGTTGAGTACAACAGATTATGTACTCTGTATCAGCCACAGATGTCTCTAATACCACTACCTACGTATGTGGTTGTCTCACATCCTACAGTCACAGCTTCAGCTGGCAAAAAGAGAAAATGAGCTGCCACAACTGAATCAACTGTGCAGAGTACTAAGAAGGTCAGAATGGCAAATGCAGATGCAGAACCAGCTTTTGCTCAGAAGTCACTTGGCATGTTTGTTGTCCCAGTGTTCGATAAAGCACTAGAGTAAACTGCTATGCTAATTCATCTATGCAAGCTTTTCTCCACATGGCAAACTTTGTGCAGGCAATGTCAGTTTCACAAGACACTCCTTTGTCAAAGGCATTGAAGGAAGTTGTCAACGTGGCTTCTGATCAGTCAAACAACGTGCAGTCACTGACACCTCTACGGCAGGTGTTAGGTACATATGATGGATGCAGTACATTTGCTGCTAATATGCAGCAGGATGCCAGTGAGTTTATGATGGCCATCATAAACAGCTTGGATGAAGAGGGTATTCCAATGGGTCAATACTTCACTGTGTCATATGTTACCAGATATGTATGTGCATCATGTGATCATTCAGAGCGAGAAACTACTGAAGACATGCTTTGGGTTTCTCTGTTTGTGCCTCAGACTAAAAGTGACAAGTTCCATCAGCTGTTTACCAATGCTGAAAGTGGTCACTTGTGTGAAAGATGTGGAGGTACATGTACTGAGTCCATACGTCTCAGGACTTCAGCTCAATATCTCATGCTTGTATTGCATAGACTTGGCTCTAATGGGCTCAGAGTTGACACATCTATCACAGATTTCACAGCTGGTAGAATTGTTTTGAACCAAGCAGTGTTTGACACTCAGGCTGTGATCTATCACTATGACCAGTCTGTACATTCTGGACATTACACTTGTTTGTTGAGGTACAGAACTGGCTGGGTTGAATGCAATGATTCATCGAGCACTTTCAAACAGAGACTACCGCGACACTTACAAAATGCATACGTGGTGATCTTGAAGAATTACTACAATCTTCATGCATCAGAGGAATAGTCACACAACATGTGACATATCTTGCTGTCCATTTTGTTACAGAGTGAGTTCTGGTAGATTAACATTTTTTCCACACAAATCTGCGCTGATAATTAAACTGGTAACATATCACATGGCTTGCATGCATATGTTTACTCAATATGTCTTATAAGATTGTTGTGTTGATCAGTGACAGGTGAAAATAGTTGCAGTGGTCTTCAATCGGTGCCAACTGTTTTTGCAGTCACTAGAGAAACCACACTTACATGTTTAAGGAAAACTTTAAAATGTCAAACGAGATATTCCTATCTGGTTGTACTCTTCTGTCATTGTCTTTTCTTATGAGTACGTTGTATGTAGCCGTAACAAGTACTAGTTGGCATCGATGCCAACTGTGAGCCTCTACTAAGGCACAATTCTTGGCCATGTGCATACACAAAACTGTGTAATATATGTCTTTTGTAAAAGTTGTCAGCATCATGACATTATTAGGATCTTTTATGAGTAAAAGATACCCTGCTGTTTGTGGCACTTCTGTATCAGCAGTATTCAACTCTGCTTTTTTTACATGATCTACTGGCCTGTACTTAACAGAACAATACTCTGAAATAGATATCACTCTGTGACATGTTGAGTATCATCAGGTGTGGCTTGTGTTTCTTTTTTTTTTCTCCGTTTGTGTCTTCACTGAATACCACCATATTGTGCTGCAACAGTGAAGTACTATTCCTGTTTTCTTGCTGTACATCTGTGTTGTAGATATGTATATATTATAATTAATAGATTGCTTGATTACAGTTGGTACTGTTAGGTTTTAAGTAATTATATTACTTAATATTTAAATGAATTGATTTAACAATTTTCTATATTTCACTGTTTAACATTATTACATTAATAACTATTTCAAGGAATTGTTAATATATTAATAAATATAACATAGATATTTGGCCGATCTTTTCTAGTTTGTAGTTATTTAATATAGCCATCACTGATAGTAAAGTAGAGTATTGTGATACATATGTGTTTATTCTCAAAATGTAACATTTTCTGAATAGGAAATTATTTAATGATATATTCATACCATTCTGTTAAACATTTACTTTTTTGTAACTACAAGTCTTTAGTGATGTAAAGACTTCTTGTGTTCACTATTAATGTTGATTATTGCTGTTATCATTTCCACTAATCTATATAGTTACTGTTACAGTATGCCATTTGATTTTGGTTTGTGTAATAAGTTCATAAAATGTACGTATAGAATTGTATACTGTTGTACATCACACACTTTCACTGATAACAACTGAATTTTTATGTTCCTGATAATATTTCTTGATCACCTCTATTGAGGGGTCGGGTGGTAATTTTCCAAATGCACCCATATATCTATATGTCTTTCCATGTACATCTATGTGTATATATGCGGATGTGTACACATAAATATATATTACTATTTAATGTTTTAAGATAGCTTTAACTTCTATATTTTTTCTAAGAGAGCATTATGTGTTTGTGCTGCTATTATTTAAACAGTTGGCATCTGTTTTTTTGCCCACCCCAGGAACATTCACACTATCAGTCACACAATGACAATTACATTATTACTGTTTGATGCATGTAAGCAGTTTGCAGACAGTACTGTGGTAGCTGTGCTGATGTGTTCTGTGCTACTATCACATCATGTTCATGAAGTACCTGCCATATTGTTTACATGTATTGAACACTTTGGTGCGGTACTTTTTTACAATTGTTTTGTGAGACTGATTTTGTGTACCAATTGGATTTTTAATTCAACCTTTTTATCAACTTTTAATTGGGCAATAAATCTTTTTTAAGCCTTATTTACCTGTGTTGTGTGTTTTATTATATATTAACTTACAGTGTTAATAGCTATATTCTTGTTCATATATTACTGCATAGAAACAAAGAGCAAGACATTTGTTTGTGCAGATTTCCTACTTAGCACAGTACATTTGCTATTGGTACATGTAGTGCACATATTAATCTACTATTACATTATTTTATCATTTCATTTTCATGTGAAAGGTGAAGCACATGAACTATTCCTGCATGAATAGTATAAGACAAGTACTTATTCTGATAAAGGTATCTATATCTTGGTGAGTCTGTTGTGCAAAAAGGGACGCACATTCTCAACAATATATACAAAATAGTATGCCATAATGATTTATCAAAAAGATAGGAAATTCATGGCAAAAAAACTCAATTTAATGCATCAGTTAGGGTTGTTTCACAGTGACAAAAGCAAGGAAATTCAGTGTTAGAGTTGAAAACCCTAACTCCACATTCCCCCCCCCAGCTCCACATACACACACACACACACACACACATACACACACACACAAGTAGGGGGCAGGACCAAGGCAACACGACCAATCACAGACAACCAGAAGCAGGTGACAGAAATAACATACAACTGCCTAAACATACTACAAGACACATCCATCATCATGGACAACAACTATAGAAGTTCTACTGCCATCCGAGTGACTTTGTCCTCTACATGCATACTGCCCATCAGTTGTTGCTGTAGCATATAATAATTTTTTTATATGTAATAGATTTCTTATGTCTTCTGAATGACAGTGTGTTGATACTCATCACTCTAATAGCATGCCAATATCTGACAGTGTGCTAGGGACCTTTGTTGACTGTTAATGCCTCCTGACGTTATACCAGAATAAGACAATTATGTGACAGTACATTATTCTCTGCACAGTACTGCTGCACCATTATCTTACATAGTAGAATTGAAGATTTGTGTGGGACTGTCAGACCCGAAAGCTACATGGTCACAATACACAATAGCTGAGTTGTGGAAAGTTTTTCACTTAAAAAAGCAAAGTGTGTTCCTGTACTATTTGATATATTGCTGCTAGCATGGTGTTCAAAGGACTCATTTTCACGTGTTTGTCTTCATGACTGTGTAGTAGCACAGATCACTGTAAGACAGTTTAAATGTGTCTAAGTACCCACTGATCTTACCATGGCATAAGAAATAATTGGATCAGGACAGTATAATCTATTAAGTCATCCCCCACTATTATTTGAACCTTTACAGCTGTACATGGCACTGTGTCACCCAAGCTATTCCATGGTAGCAGCTCACTCTCTTTGCCTTGTTGTGATTTTGTAAGTGCAAACGCATGTTTCTGTTTGTATACACATTCCTAGGTATGTCTTACCAGTGCTGTCATAACAAAACATGTTACCACCTCTGTACCTATGAATGGATAATATTAGACCCCATTTACACCAGGCTTTAATGTGTGTAGATGGCTCCTAATGTTACTATAACAGTAACAAATAATGTATACCAATACAATTATTAACACTGTGCTGCTGCACTGTTATCTAATCCTAAAGAGCTCAACAGCTATGTGGAACTGTAGCTTACAAACTGTTAAATATCATCATGGCCCATGGTTCTCATTATTATACAAAACATTTGACATATTTCCATGAATATGAGTATTATCATAGGATGGGAACATCATGTAGGATTTATACCACTGTTACTTTTCCATGTGGTAGAAAAATAAAAAAATATTCATTCTGTATACTATTGTGAATCACAAATAACAGAACTGTCATACAACTATTGAGCACTGCATGTATTTATAGATTTGCAACTAGAAATAATTATTCATGCAACATGTGTGTCTCAATATGACCAAGCCCACCATGATTTGAACAAGGGTACATTGAACAGTACATGTTACTGAAAGGGTCCTATTACGTCATTTGTATTTGCCTATATCCACATTAGATAACACATCATGTAATACATGCTTTCTTCTATGCTGATACTTCATGATATTATCACAGGATAACCAAACAATGTATATCATAGGAATTCTGTACACAGTATTGTTGTGACATGTGAGCCTGTGAAAGTGTGCACAACACTCTGTACATCCATGGCTACTCAAATGACACAGCTGTTGCACCATGATGATGGATGTGTCTTGTAGTATGTTTAGACAGTTGTATGTTATTTATGTCACCTGCTGCTGGTTGTCTGTGATTGGTCATGTTGCCTTGGTCCTGCCCCCTACTTGCGTGTGTGCGTGTGTGTGTGTGTGTGTGTGTGTGTGGAGCTGGGGGTGGTGGGGGGAATGCAGAGTTAGGGTTTTCAACCCTAACACTGAATTTCCTTGCTTTTGTCGCTGTGGAACAACCCTAACTGATGCATTAAACAGAGTTTTTGCCATGATATATATATATATATATATATATATATATATATATATATATATACACACACACACATATATATATTCATTGAAAGAATGGGTTAATGCACCAGTTAGGGTTCAGGTTAAAGTGACAGAAGTAGAGACATGTGGTGCTAGGGTTTCCAACCCTAACTCCCCCCACCACCACCACCATCAGCAAAAGGAAAGAACATTAGGGTTTGGGGTCACTGGAGTCTTGGTGAATTAGTTGTGGGGTCTTCCTTGGGGATATCAACCCTAATGCTGATAGTTAAAGGTGTAGGATAACAGATGGACTTCAACAGCAAATTATTAAGTTTAACACACCATTTTCCTGGTGTGATGTTTATTTTGTTTCTTTTTTTTTAAAATAAGAACATAAAATACTTTGTACAGAAAACAAAAGTAAATGAAACTTTAAACTTTAAAGCAAATAAAACAGTAAATCTTGTGGCAAACTAACACTGTTTCCACTACTGTTTTGCTAGTGTAGCATAGACCCACACAGTCCATAGCCTACACTGATCAGTGGCAACTGACCCTATCTTCCTTCTGCTAGCACAGGAGGGCTTTTTATATCTGTCCCCCTGTAGTCAGGTGACCCTAGCATCACTCAAACAAAAAATGAGCTTTTTAAGCCCTCTTTTTAATTCATACAAATACTGAGACCTAGACATACTACTAATACAGTCCTTAAATCATAAGTAAATAACATAGCTTTGGACCAGATTTAATAGTGAGGAGGGATGTGGAAATGTCCACTCATTTTGATTGACTGTTTTCCTCCTATAAAACTGGCCACAAGAGGCCACTGCTGGCCTAAAGGGCCCCTGGACTGGCACTTCACCAAATCTCCCTCCTCAGATGAGACAGGCTTCATTTTGCTCTCCAGAGTTGTAGGCCAGAATTCTACATTTTTGTTTTTAGCAACCAACAAAAGTTCAAATCTCTTCCTGAGCATTCTCTAAAGACCACATAAGACTGCCTAAGGTACTAGTAAAAAATTCCCAGGTAACTTAAGTTAGAAAAATTACTAATTCTTTATTCTTTATCTTGTATTGTTTTAGAGTGTCCATTTTGTTTTTTGTGTTTGTTTTTTTCAATAAGGAGGAGGAAGGGAGCAATGCATTTTGTTTTCTTTTACTGCTCATCTCCTCCATATTTAATTTATTTCCTATGAAGGGCATTTTATGTTGCAGCATTTTCTTACAGTTCTTGCTACACAAAACCATTTTACATAAAAATTACAGGGAGTTCTCTGCACTATTAAAACCCAATGTTCTATGCAAACCTAAATAGCCACACAAAGCTTTCTCTTAAGCTCTTTCTTTATATTTTGAGAGCCTACATATAAGACCAGGAGCAGCAGGGGTATGGAAACAAAAGGGGAAAAGGGTTGCTGTCCTGTCCACCAGCATAACCATATACAGATAAGGGAAACGTTTACAAACAGGGGGACATTATAGTTTTTCCAGCCCCAAAGGTGTTCTTTCTTGTATTCTTCAGACAACCCTAGGTAACCTTATGCACTTAATGTGCCTTCTTTTTGTGCATACCTGCATAAGGCCTTGGAGGTCATATGCACATGACCTCCCTGTGAATTTGGACCAAAGAAGATATAAGAAAAAACAGAAAAGGGATAGCGCTGGAGAGAGAGGGAAAAGTTCACCCAAAGGTGGCCTACCTTCTGGACTAGAAAATAAAGAGACAGTAATCAGAAAGGGTGGTTATAACCAGGATATTTTTAAAATTAAAAATGGTCCATCTTCAGTGGCAGGGACATTCCCTGTCACACTGACCCCTACTCTCAGCCCATAGCCTCCTGAGCAAAGCAGAAGGTACAGCTGGAAGGTAGTGCCTCATAGTGATACTGTCTTCAAAAGTAGAGAACTATCTGTCACTACATGTTGCCAACACAATCTGTTGTAGCTTTTTTCATGCTGGACCCTACCAGCCCTGTGTGAAGAAAGGAGATAACATCTCACCCTGTTTGCTCAGTAACAGAGTAAGTATTAGGTTGACAACTCAAAAGAAGACTCCTTCCCCCAGCCTGTAGCATCCAGTGCAAAGCAAAAGGTACAGCAGGAGCAGCTTAGTGCCTCACAGTGATATAGTCTTCAAGGGAGAGAAATATCTGTCACCACATGTTGCAGACTATCTGTTGTAGCATTCTTAATGCACAGCACTGCTGGCCCTGCATGAAAAAAAGATAAAATGTCTGACCTTGTTTGCTCAGATAAGAGGGTGAGCACTAGGTTGACAACCCCAAGGGAGACCCCACCACTAATTCACCAAGACTCCAGAGACCTAAAACCCTAATGTTCTTTCCTTTTGCTGCTTGGGGGTAGGAGTGGGGAGTTAGGGTTGGAAACCCTAACACCACATTTTGCTACTTTTGTCAAGTTAATCTGAACCCTAACTGGTGCACTAACACAGTTTTTGCAATGACTTTCCTGTCTTTTTGAGATACTACAACTGAATCTTCATTCACGCAGGTTCCTTCAGGAACTGCATGATGACATCCATCTGGCCATGGAAGTGCAGGGCCCAAGCATGTATGTGTCTCCATAGATGCAGATGCACAGGGCCACATTTTGAGTGTATCAGGCTACACAAGCACACTGAGACACCAGTCTTGTGGTGCTGTGTAATAAAACAATATCTAGAATGAAAAACTAAGTTCAAAATATTGTTTTGAGAGGCCACCTTCTTCTGTTGTGACACTTTTGTGATATGATGAAAGAAAATGGCATCTCAGGGAACAAAAATGTGGAAAAACTAAGTCCAAAATGCTGTTTCATGACAAAGCATCCTCTTTCATGATATCTTCAAGTGTTCGTGAAAGAAGATTATTTGTCACAAAAGAAGAATGTGGAAAACAACGAAGTCCAAAATCCTCTTTCATGAGAAGGCATCCTTTTTTTGTGAGATTTTCATGAGGTCATGAAAGAAGATGCATTCTTATGAAAAAAGAATGTGGAAACAAAGTCCAGAATCCTGTTTCATGAGAAGGCATCCTCTTTCGTGAGATTTTTGTCAGCTCACGAAAGAAGATACCTTCTCATGAAAGAGGAATGTGGAAGAAAGTTAAGTCCAAAATCCTCTTTCGTGAGACAGTATTCCTGTTTTATATGGCCATATTCTTCTTTCTTGAGCCTCATGAAAGAAGAAAATCAGCTCACAAAAGAAGACTGAGTAAGGATTTTTGGGATGCCACAAAAACACATTTTGGGGTTGTTTTCTGGAAAAGTAAGTCCAGAAAGGAGCTAAACGGGTCCTGTTTAGATAGATTTATGCATTTGTATGTCTGCAGGGCATAATTTTATAGAGTTTTGAAAAAACGCTTTTTTGAAAAAAATGGAAACAAGATGGCCACCATATGAAAGAACTTTGTCTCATGAAACAGGATTTCTACCTCATGAAAGAGGAATCCTCCTTTGTATGGCCAAATTCCTCTCTTGTATCAAACATCTATTCAAAAGACCCTATTGAACATGCTCAGAACTGAAATTTCAAATTCTTATAGCTTGGGAACAAATAAATATTTGTTTGCCAAACCAATGAAAGGCAGCATTCCAGTGTAAGCCCGTTCTACTCTGAAGTTTTCAGAACAAAATTCCAAACTGTCTGGGCTGTAGCTCATGACAAAAAATAAAACAGAAAGAAATCCTGGTTCTGACAAATCTTAAAAAATCCTGATTTATCCTAAAATTACACTATCTGGATCTCGGAATCCACACAGCTGATTAGAACAAAACCTGCCAAAACAAGAAACCTTGTCCCCAGACTGTGTATACAAAATGCTGTGCAATTCCATTGAAAGGGGGCAAAGCTGTTAAGGTGCAAAGTTAGGGGTTTAACATTAAACAGCCTACTCAACCCTAACTATAGTGATGCTACCACCCCCAATATAATATGACTAGAATAACAGATGACCATCCATCTGTTAGGATGCTGTAAATACATTGGGGATTCCTGTAATGTCATAAACCTCAAAAGAGCAGCTTGAGAGGTTTGTGCCATAACGGGAATCCTGAGATGGGTATAAAGCAACCGTAACATACAGATGTCTAATAGCTTGGCAGAAGACACCAGGAGAAAGGACTGCTGTGTGACTGGACTTCTCTACTGGGACTAAAGAAGTAGAACTCTTGTACTCGGACCTTTAATTTAGGGTAAAAAAAACAACTAACAAACAAAACAAAAAAAAGTGTGTGTTTGTCTGAGTTAACTGAACTGAATGGTTATCTGAACAGTTATCTAGGTGTAAATCTCAGGAGATTGAAAGGACTTGATAGCTGTGAGATTTAAATTACTTGTAGAAAGATCTAGTAAGTAAGGGGAGTGGCTTAGCTAGAAGGAAGATACATTTAAAGACTGCCTTAGAAAGATTCTGCTAATAGCTTGGAAGAAGACACCGGGAAAAAGGACTGCTGTGTGACTGGACTTCTACTGGGACTATATTGCCCTCTTTCCTCCCCTCCACCCTCCCACCCAAAGCTAGTTCTACTTTTATAGGCACAGGATTTGACTGACAACAGGAACTTCCTGTTTGGGAGCAGGAAGTGAGTGATCACAGAGCCACCAAAGACCCACCATCCTAGAAGGAGCAGAGTAGCTCTCCGGCCCCTCTAGCTGCTGGAGGTGTGCCTCTGAGCAAGTAAGGGTCTACTGAGAAATATAGGATATTTTGTCTCAGAACAGGACAATCAGGAGCTTAAAGGGCACAAGGCAGAAAGTAAGGAGAGAGAAAAAACAGAGGAAAGAGTAAGGATTGCAAACAGTTAAGGGGCCAGAAATAAGACATGATGGAAGTGGTGCAGTGCAGTGGCTGTGGAGCAGCAGTCTTCCGAAGATGTTCTGGAGGATGCAGTGTTGTCCCATCTGCAGGCACCTCCTCTGGGCTGAGGAGGAGGTTGCTCATCTCCAGGCTGAGTTGGCCAGGATTGTGGGACTCCTCTTCCATCCAGGGACCACCAGTGCCACTGCCGTTGCCTCAGAGGTTGCCAAGAAAGAGGAGCGGTTGGACCACAGTGGGCTCAGGGAGGGTGAAGGTGGTGGAGCAGCGGCGCATCCCTCCAGTTGTACCTCTCCATGATTCCTATGCCATTCTGGCAAAGTGTGGTTCCTCTGTGGAGGCACCCACAGTGGAGACCAAGGAGGATGCTGGGAACCTCCACAAAGGAGACCCACAGGAGGGTGCCAGAGGACCCCGCAGGGGAAGAAAACAACTCCTGGTGGGGGACTCCCATTGTTAGGAAGGTAAAACTGGGGGAGGAAGGTGAGAGGGAGGTAAGGTGCCTGCCTGGCACCATGGCTTGGAGGGACAGGGAGCGAATCCTCAGGATTGCCGGAGCAGCTGCACAGGGGAGGGAGCTGGATGTCATTGTCCACCTAGGGACAAATGACCTGGTTAAGAAAGGGATTAGAGAAGTGCAGCAAGAGTTTGTGGAATTGGGGAGAGGCCTTAGACAAGTAGCACGCACGGTAACCTTCTCAGAGGTGCTGCCCATCTATGGCGTAGGAGAGGCTAGGAAGTTTCACACCATGGGATTCAATCAGTGGTTGAAAAACTGGTGTGGAGCTCAGGGATTTGGCTTCATTGGGGACTGGGGGATCCACCTAGAGTGATGCAAGCCTATACTGGCATGATGGGCTGCATCTGTCCAGGAGGGGAACCAGGATCCTAGGTGACAGGTTTAAATGCTTCATTGGCAAGCATTTAAACAGCCAAGGGAGGCACTGGAAAGGAGCAGGAAATCCTAGCCTCTCCCAAAAATCATGGTAGTAAGTGCGGCAAACACCAACATAGAGGTGTCGATAGGGAGAAGGCAGGGGTAAATGGAGAAAGTGACAAAGGCAAGAAGGACAGGGATGGGGCAAAAGGAGTAAGGCCATCAGGAAATGGAGGGTAATGTAACCAATGCCGTAGTCTGGGCAACAAGCTCCTGAGTTGGTGGCCTTGATGGAAGAGGGATGCCTGGATATCGTAGCAGTCACAGAAACATGGTACACAGAGAACCATGACTGGGATGTTAACATACCAGGGCACATAACCTACAGGAGAGACAGGCAGGGGAGAAGAGGGGGAGGAGTAGCTCTCTATGTAAAGGAAGAGATAAAAGCAACTGAACAAAAGAGTAAACAAGGAGGAGAGGAGGCACTGTGGGTCACCTTGGAGACTGGAAAGGGCAGCACGATCCGCACAGGGGTTGTGTACAGACTCCCATGTCAGGGGGAGGGAATGGACAAGGATATGATAGAAGGCATTCTTAGAATGGCAGAGAAAGGGGGATACTGTTGATGGAAGACCTGAATATGCCAGATGTTAACTGGAGCACATTTGCTGCAGCCACATACAAGAGCAGGGCCATTCTTGATGCCCTACAGGTGGCAGGCCTCAGACAGCTAGTTTTGGAACCCACTCATGAGGGAGCAATCTTAGACCTCATACTCTCAAACGGGGGCAGTAAGAGGATCTCAGATCTAGAAATGGGTTGCCATCTGGGAACAAGTGACCATCAAACAGTGTGGTTCATGTTAAACTCAGCTACAGAGTCAAGCCATACAAAATTGAGGGTACTGGACTTTAGGAGGGATGACTTTGGCAAGATGAGAGAGTGTCTCAGAAAAGCACTAGCAAACAGGCTAGAAGGAGGTGTGGAGCAACAATGGGGAATCATCAAAACTGCCATCACAGAGGCAACAAGCCTTTGTGTGAAGCAAATAAATCAAAATGAAAGAAAAAGCCGCTATGGTTCTCAAAAGAGGTGGCTGTGAAAGTCAGGAAGAAAAAGATAGCATTCTGGAAGTATAAGGAAACACAGAAGGAGCAGGACAGAGAGCTGTACCAGTTAAGGCAGAAGGAAGCAGGGAGGGAAGTCAGAATAGCAAAGGCCCAAACTGAGGAAAAGATAGCCAACTCGGTTAAGAAGGGGATAAAACCTTTATAGGTACATCCGCGCCGTAGAAAGACAAAGGAGTGATTGTGAGGCTGAATAGAAGGAACGTGGGTGGGCAGAGGGGACAGTGAAAAAGCAGGGATACTGAACTAATATTTCTGCTTAGTATTCACAAAGAGGAGGGGAAGTGCCTAATCCAATTAACAGAAGCACTTGATAGGGGGTCGATCCCAGTCCTTTCACAGAAGAAAGAGTTCTGCAAGAACCCTAAAACTGAAGGTGGACAAAGCAATGGGGCCTGATGGAATTCACCCCAGAATTCTAAAAGAATTAAGGGGAACTAGTGAAACCACTGGCTACTCTTTTAATAAATCATGGGAGGATGGTGTGGTACCCGAGGACTGGAGGAAGGCAGATGTGATTCCCTTCACAAAAGTGGGACCAAGGCAGAGGGCAGGAAACTACAGACCTGTCAGTCTGACCTCTGTGGTAGGGAAAGTGATGGAGTCACTTCTGAAGGAAAGAATAGTTGAGTACCTAGAGGCCAGTGGGGCACAGGACCCAAGGCAGCATGGGTTCACAGCGGAAGGTCATGTCAGACTAATCTAATAGATTTCTTTGACTGGGTGACCAAAGTAGTAGACCAGGGAGGGGCTGTGGACATGGCCTACCTAGACTTTAGCAAGGCATTTGACACAGTCCCACACAAAAGATTAATAGTCAAATTATCCAGCCTGGGAGTGGGTCCCAGGGTGGTAGCCTGGGTAAAACATTGGCTGGACAACAGGACACAGAAGGTAATTGTAAATGGAGTCCACTCTGAAGAAAGAGGGGTTACTAGTGGGGTACCGCAGGGTTCAGTATTGGGTCCAGTCCTTTTTAATGTCTTCATAAGTGACATTGCAGAGGGACTGGAAGGAAAAGTATGCCTCTTTGCAGATGACACAAAGATCTGCAACAGGGTTGATACACAAGGAGTCGTGGAAAGGATGAGAAGGGACTTGGCAAGGTTGGAGGAATGGTCAGAAGTATAGCTAGGATTCAATGCAAAGAAGTGCAAAATAATGCACCTGGGAAACAAGAATGCAGGGAAGAATACACAATGGGGGAGTAGTAACATCAACAAAAAGGAAAGGGACCTGGGGTAATTATATCAGATGACCTTAAGGTTAGCAAGCAATGTGAGAAGGCAGTAGGGAGGGCTGTGGGTATACTGGGATGCATAGGGAGAGGCATCAGCAGCAGAAAACAGGAAGTTGTCATCCCTCTGTACAGACAGTTGGTGAGACCCCATCTGGAGTATTGCGTCCAGTTCTGGAGACCCCATCTCCGCAAGGACATAGACAGGATAGAGGCACCAGAGGAGGGCAACTAAAATGGTGCAGGGTCTGCAAGAGAAGCCGTACGAGGAGAGACTAAAGGAGCTTAATATTTATACCCTTGAGGAAAGAAGGGAGAGGGGGGACATGATAGAAACTTTTAAGTACCTCAGTGGAATCAACAAAGTCCAAGAGGGTAGCATCTTTCAGAAAAGAGATGCAAGAACAAGGGACACAATTTAAAGATGGGGGTGGTTCAGGGCAATGTGAGGAAGTATTATTTCACAGAGAGGGTAGTGGATGCATGGAACAGCCTTCCTGAGGAGGTTGTGGGGTCTAAAGTTGTGGAGAATTCAAGAATGCATGGGACAGACATAAGGCAATTCTTGTGGGGGGTAGAAAGAAATAGGCTGTTGGTTAACTAGGATCTGTGGCCTATCCTGTAGGTAAGGAAATGGGCAGATTAGATGGGCCAAGCAGTCCTTATCTGCCATCAAAGTCTATGTTTCTATGTTTCTATGTTGTTTTTTGTAATACGTGGTTGCAGTTTTTTTTGTCCCCATTGAAATCTATTTTTAAATGCCAGTAAGATTTTAGTCATTTACTGAATACACTTTAGCTTAGAAATAGTTTACAGAAACACTTCAGCAAGATCTTGAACAGATTACAGAAATACTTTCCCTCACAAAAAACTCTGTGAGCCCTTCCACTCCTTCATACATTCCAACAGTCAAGCCCATTCATTTTTTTTCCTGTGTAACTCTCAGTCAGCACTACATGGTAACAGGAAACACTGTTTATGCATAAACTAAGGCAACACTCTCAGCACTGCCAACTCCCTTCCTCCCACTTCACATCAATTGCCTACCTTAACTAGTAGTATAAAGTGACAGATAAGATAAGTTGAAGCAACTCATTTAATAAGGGTCAAGAGTTAACAAGCATTTGTCAATGCCAAATGTTGCCTTGCTGGCACTGGCATTGGTAGTGTAGGAGTTAGAGATTCATAATAGGAATGGCAGTGAATTATTGAACTGATGCCAACCCCACCCTGCAGAGGCTGCCAGGCATTGGGGTGTGTCTTTGGGTCATCGGCCATAACGCTCATGCCATTTCACCTCACCCTACCCTGCAGACACTGACAAGTGTCGTGGTGTGCCTTGGGGTCTTTAGGCCTTACACTCACCCATTCCATAAGGAAATCCGCTGAGATGGGTGTAGTCAAGGAGAATGGGGTGAACTTTGGGGCCGAAGACTCCAAGGCACATCTCAATACCTGTCACTGGCTGCAGGGTGCGGGTGGAGTGGAATGGCCTGAGCATTACAGCCGATGATCTCAAGTCATACCCCTGATGCCTGTCAGTCTCTGCAGAGTGTGGCATTACAGTTGGAAACCCTAACGTCCTGGGCATTTGTTGGTATTTTCACTCCAAATTTTCAAGATGGGCTTTTTGTGACTCCACCTCATGACAGTGGTACTATCAGCTCATTAGCTGAAAGGTGATTTTGCACAGCGACTGTGCCAATTGGTGCCATAGGTGCAAAATCACATTTTGGGCAGGATGTGAAAAATGACTGCTGTACTGTTCATGAGGAGGTTTAAAAAAATGGCAATGTTAAAAATCTGGAGTGAAAATATTAAAAATTTGTGACGTCACGAGAATGCATAGAAACTGCGCAATGCACACCCATAACACAATTATTTGGGGGATTATTTTAACCACATTTTCAACACAGGCATTTTGGGACCTCTCCTCATGAACAGCAGCACTGTGATTTTGTTAATCTGTCCTGAACGTTGATTTCCCACAGCAACCGCACCATTGTGCACCACAGGTGCAAAAACACATATCGAGCAGGATGTGAAAAATGACAGCTGTACTGTTCATAAGGAGGTGTGAAAAAATGGCAATGTTGAAAATCTGGAGTGAAAATATTAAAAATTGTTGAAGTTACAAGCGTGCATGGAAACTGCACAACATATGCTCATAATACAGTTATTTTTTGGAATTTTATCACCAAAATTGCAACATGAGCTTTTTGGGACCCCACCTCATGAACAGTGGCACTGTCGATTTGTTAATCAGTCCTGAAAGGTGATTCTGCTAGTGACCGCAAAATCACCTTTTGTGACGGAGTAACGAGATGAAAGTGCATGTGTTCATGAGGTGGGGTTCCAAGAACCCCATGTTGAAAATCTGGTACCAAAATTCCCAAAATGTCTGAGATATCCACCTAAGTTGAAACCCCCACTGCCTGTCATTTAAAGTCATTAAAGTTTACAGCATTTTGTTCAGTTCCCAGGCGGCTTTTGAAGAGTTCAGACATGTTCCCACTCCACAGAAGATCGCAGCACCAGCCCTTCAGAGGTAAGTATGGAGTGAGGGGATGCAGGGAGGTGGGGTGCATAGACAGTGGGTGCGGGTTGGAGGAGGGGGTGCGGTGGGACGCGAGTTTGGGGAGGACATGATACCAACAGGGATTGGGGTTTGGACACCCCTGTTGGCAAAGAAATTGAACTGGGGGGACATGCCTACATGGGATTGAGCATCCTCAATGTCAGCTTTGTGGGGAATGTGAGGTGGGTGGCAGGAGCCACCATATTTAGTGGAATGTTTCACCAAGAAAGGCACATAACAGAGCCTTATCATCTGATGCTCCAACGAGGAAACTACACCTCATTGGAGCGGCAGATTTCTTTCAACTCTGTGGCTCTCTTTAAAACTGCTGTCACTGCCAGCATGTTCGCTAATTGGTGGCTGAGGGACTCACCCACTACAGCATCCCCTGCATTTGCCAAAACTGATACACCTCTGAATGTGCTACTGCCACAAGATGCTGCTTGCACACATGCAAGACAACATAAAAAGGGAGAACAAATGTTTATACAGCTAAAATCCCAGAACTTAATACTGTTGTTTTTGATTCAGAGTCTGAATCAGAAGACAGCACCTGGGGTGATGTTTGTTTGTTTTTTTGTTGTTTTTTTTTTTGTTTTTTGGCTTGCCTGGAGCTGGATTCAGATGGATGTAGATGTTTCTGAAGGCTGAACTGGCACCAAATAGTGCACTAAGGGTTCCATATCCTCCAAACAGGTTGAACCTGGTTGAGACATCTGTCTCCCACACAGAGGTGTTGGCAGATAGCACAGGATATAACACAGAAAGAGACAGAGCAGTGTTTGGGGCTCTGTAGGAGGTAGAGAAAATTGCAGAGATGTGTTTCTGCTTATTTTCTGACAGACAAGAATAATTATTAATCGATTGGTTTCTGCCATTCGTGATGTCATAAGGTCAAACTACACTCAGGAGGAATATCGCAGAAATTTCTGTGTGAGGTATGGCACATAAACAGATAGACAGACAGATAGATTGATTGCAAAAAATTACGCTGGTGAGGGTTCAATTTAACAAGGGAAATGTGGTATTTGGGCTTCCAACCCTAACTCCCCAACCCCCAAGCAACAAAAGGACAAGACCACACATGCAACCACAGACAGCCATGATCAGGTAAGACAAACAACATGCAGCTGTTTCCAGATGACACAAATGCAGTAGCACTAATGTGCTACCTTTGTGAATTTGTATATGTGGTGTGACCTATCTGGGCCCTGTACTTCCATGTCACCACACATACAGATGCACAGGGCAAAGAGCCTATATGTCAGCTGAAGTGCAGGGCCCTTTGGAACCCAAGGGTGCAGAGATGCAGGGCCCTGTGCCAAGAGAAGATTTCTCTTCAGTATGTGGTACTTAGGCCAGTGTGGGCAATCCTGCACCTTCCCTTCCCAAGATGGGGGGGTGGTGCCGCATGATAGTGCATCCCCCAGGCCTCATCCTATCCTGTTGGCTCAACTGAGCTCACCCCCAAACTCAGCTCACCAGTACAGGATCACAAAGCACTATCCACCAGGGTAAAGGCTGGCACTACAAACAACACTTCTTAATAATTTTTGTTTTATTATTTTGACCCCAAATTTTCAAGATAGTCCTTTTATGACTTGCCCTTATAAACATGGCACATGGCATTTATACAACAGTAGCCAACATGCCATTTTTCACCACAAGTGTGAAAACGTATTCCATCCAGGATTTAAAAAACAACACTGTTCTTGTCTATGTGCTAGTGTGAAAAAATGGTTATGTTGAAAGTTTGAAGTCAAAATATTAATTATCAAAGTTATGAGTATGCATGGCAAGATTTAAGTCTACATTCATAACTTTGCTGTTTTTTAATACTTTTACCCCAGATTTTGAAAAAAAACGTATTCTTATGCCCCCATGTCATAAACCCAGCAGGTGAAAATTTTCAAATCCCACCTGAGACATGATTATGCAGAGTGACTACAAAATCACCTTTCAGCCTAGAGATTTGAAAATTTTCACCTGTCTTGTTCATAAGGTGGGGTCCCAAAAAGGGAATGTTGAAAGCCTGGTGAAAAAATGTTGAAAATGAATGAAGTTATGAGTGAACATTGAAATATTTCAAGATTCACTTATAACTTAGTCATTTTACCATATTTTCCACCAAACTTTGTCTTTGAGGTGGGGTCCCAAAGAGGCCATGTTGAAAGTTTGGTGGGAAAAATATTGCTTGTTACCAAAGTTATGAGTGCGCATGGAAATATTTCAATCCACATTCATAACATCTCTGTTTTTAATATTTTGACTGCAAATTCCTCCTCATGAAGCCAGTAGGTAAACATTTTCAAATCCTGCCTGAAAGATGATTTTGCAGAGCGACTGCAAAATCACCTTTCTGAAAGGGTTTTTAAACTTGCATCTACCTTGCTCATGAGGTGGGAGTCCCAAAAAGGCCATGTCGAAAATCTGATGTGAAAATATTTGAAAATGACAAAATTATGAGCAAAAGTTCAAAACACATTGAAAGACATTAACTAGACTTAACTTATTTTCACTTATCACAGTTGCAGTCTCAGTTGCAGATCTGGCCCAAGCCTTCGACACAGTTTCTCACTTCCTTCTCCTTGACACCCTATCAACAGCTGGGCTATCCCCCCCTTATCCACAGACTGGTCCAAGGCATACCTCACTGGCAGAACCCAATCACTCAAGATCTCTGATGTAATTTCCCCAGCCCTCCCAATAAGAATTGACATCCCCCAGGGATCAGTGTTAGGCCCCACACTGTTTTCTCTTTTTCTAAATGATCTCCCATCCACCTGCTCTCCCTTCTCCTCCATTCACATGTATGCTGACAATACAGTCTTGTATGCATCTGGCTCCTGCCCCACCAAGTTTGCATCCAACTTGCAGCACAACTTCGACAAAGTTCAGCATTGGTTTGCAAACCACCAACTATCTCTCAACGCAAAAAAAAGCAGTCTCCATGACCTTTGGCACCAGGTAGAGACTTACCAGGTTTTCCTCTCTGCCCTCCTTCCACACCCTTGATGGGACTTTACTCGAGGATACATCCTCCTTCAGGTATCAGGTATTTAGGTGTCTGGCTGGACCAACACCTGAACTATTCTGGTCATATTGACGCAATTCAGAAAAAATAGCATCCCAAGTTTGGTGCCTTATTCAGGAACCGTGCCTGCATCCCACCCATGGCTAGGTGTGAGATTGTGCAGAAGATAATCATACCTATCTTCGACTACTGTGACACAGTCTATGGTGCTGCCCCTAAGTCCTCCCTGGCCAGACTAGATACCCTCTTCAACTTCTTTTGCCATTTTGCCCTTGATGACCCCCTCCACATTCATCATCATGATCTCTACCATGCCATATCCTTCCCTTCCCTGACAAACCAAAGTCTCTCTCACTGCGCAAAATTCACCTCCAAGCACTGGCTGGGTGAACTTCCCTCCTATCTCTCCCCTGCCTTTACAACCACCCTTCCTCCTTCCCACTCCCTAAGATCTACCGACTCATGAACCCTGGTGGTCCTACGCCGCTCCACCCTTATTGGCCAGTTGGGTTATTCTTATCACCTCCCAAAAATCTGGAATTCACTTCCCCCTCAAATTAGCCACTCATTCTCTTGCTACTCCATTAACTCTGCCCTCAAGAACTTCCTTGCCCCTTCATGTGCCTGCCATGACCCACCCTAATCCTTTCACCATCTCCCCTAAGCCCATATTACCATATGCCTACTCCCCACAACTTCTATTTCCATCTGATCATGCTCCTCCTAGTCCCCTACTCTCCCTCATCCTAAAGTGTTCCTCACCCTTCTTTCTCTACCCTTAATCTAGCTCCCTCCTGTGAGCTCGATCACTGGCCTGTGCAGGCAGGATCCATAGTGCACGGTGTGCAAAAATTGTACCTCCTTTCCCCTATTTCTCCTTTTACTGCACCCCCTCAGTGACTGCTAGATCACTGCCTTGTGCAGGCAGGGTCACCCAGCACACTGATGGGGCACTATGCCCCTACTATAGTTGACCTCTGCTACCCCTCCCACATCTCTCCCCCAGCACCCCCTGTCTCGCATCACTATATATAAATAACTCATCACCTATAACCTGTGTCCTACCAGTAGGGCTGTCCACCGCCCTGCCCAGATAGGGATAACAGGACACTGTTGAATTTCAACTCCTCCCTTCCCCTTGGATACCCCCCACCTACAATATCTGTCTCTCTCATCACCCTGCTACACTCTACCTCTCCTCTCCTCCTACCCGCCTTCCGGTTAACATAGCTTAACACTGGTCTACCCCTACACTCAATTAAGCACTTATGACCTACCTCTATACCCCTCTTATATGCACTTCAGTCCACCCTGTCATCTCTGTTTGCCTCAAAAATCATGTTCTGTCTGCATCTCTCCATAAATTTCCTTTCCTTTCTTCCACTCTGCCCTCCACAATTTTTCGTCCCCTCCTTCCATTCTTCCTCTCTTTACTCCAATCACTGTAAAGCTTGAATATCTATGTTACACTAATGGCTACCAATTACTATGGTGTCACCTTACCAGCTAGTGCTACATACTGTTGCCAAGTTACTATATGTGTTCCAGTGTTACCAACTGTCACCAATTTGCTAGATGTGTTTTCACATCTACTATACTTCACTGTTACATTGTTAGCCAATGCCATTAGCAAATGTGATCCACCTGTAATCCCTCCTGCTTTCATTGTATGCAAGTAAGCAAATTGTATTCCAGCATTGTAACATTTCTCTGTATTCTATCCCTTTGTTCTCTACCCCCCCCCCAAGGTTGCACCGAGAGATGAGCAACTTGTTGCTTAGCGTGCCTTCCTGGTGAAACATTTCAATAAATAAATACATAAATAAAGTTCCAGCACTAGGACATCTTTCTGATCAGAGAGTGGATCTACATTGTGGGACCATATTTAGGTGACTAAGGATGTGTGGGGGAGACAGGGTGAGGGAGCTCAGATTGGTGAGGGACTATTTTCTTCTTCGCAGGTTTATGATCTTGTGAAGAATCAAGTTTTAGCATGTGCAGCATATATATTTCTACAAACAGCAGTCTTTCCCAATGATTTATAGCCAGATTCAATTTTTAGTAAATTCAGTTACATACAGTACATTAAAATCAAGCAGCTCACAAAAAGTGTTTATTGATTTTGAAAATGTTGCTAAGGTGTCACTCAAAATCAGTAGAAGTCTTAATTTTCCAAAATATAAGAAAGCGTCCTTTTTATTACAAAAGATATCGAGAACATAAAAAGTGATCAGAACAAATAGAGCAATGATTTATGGGCAGCTTTTAGAAGCAAACTGATGTTTTAAGATTTAAGGTTGTGAGCAAGAACAGGATGCACCTATAAGGGTCCATGGCATGGGGAGTGAGAGGACGTTGATTTGCTTCCACATTTTGTTTTTATATTAAATATTGATGAGCAATTTGAGAGTTTATTTTAAAGGCCCTTCTGGGCCTGATATAATAAGGACATAGAACAAGAATATCACTAGACAATGAGAAAAGGCTGAACAAGTGTAACCACTCAATACAGGAACTTGTTTTATTGGTCAGCTTTTTACAAAGGAATTAGAAGGGGACAGAATCAGATGTATTCCAGTACAGTAGCTGCTTCTTTTTGTTTTTATAGGGTTTCTTGTGGATTTTACTTGGTAGAAGGTTATTTGTTTTCTTTCTTATTACTTCTAAGGGGCTAGCAGGGTATTATTTTTGGGGCTGTTGGAAGTTTGAAAACTGGTTTGGTGGCTGTAAGTGGGCTCATTTGTTGGATGTTTCACTGTGTAACAGGCTGCGCTGGTGGAGGCCTATTTCTTCTGATTTAAAACCTAATTGGTGGGATTTGCTTGGGGCTGCTTCTTTGGTTGCAGGGCTTAGAGGGGCAGACACAGGGTGAATACACTCTCGAGAGAGTCGGGTGTGGCCTAATCCCACCCTCCCACCCCTCCCTCCCAGAGCTCTGCTTATTTATAGGGAACACCTGCCCTGCAATTGGAGAAAAGGCTGCAGGTGCAGCTCATGTAGTTCTAGCCACTGGGGGTTGTGTTTAAAGAGCTGGGAGAGAGGAGTGAGGGAGTTGTTCACTTCCCTTATAAGTTTACTGTGTTGTACTGCACCTAGTAACAGGGTTACCAGTTTACTGTGGGACTGTATCTAGGATTAGTGGGTGACCTGATTAGTCAGTAGGAGTGTATCTTGGACTAGTGGGGAACCTGGTGGCTCACCCAAGGAAACCTACTTGGAGGGGGATGGGACCACATATCATTAGGGCCAGCATTTTTGGGAGGGTGGTGGAGTGCACAGGGTGTGGGGCAGCCATGATACTGGACTGGGCTTGGAAGTTCAGTGGTTGTCCAGTGTGCTACCAGCTGGCACAGCTTAGGGAGGAGGTTGCAGTGATTAGGAGACAGCTAGGGGAAGGGGGGAGGTATGGTTGGGGAAGAGGGCAGGGGATCTCCCACGGGGTTGCACCAAGCACTAGGGGTGGGAGCATAGGGAAAGGAGTGCAGGAGAATACTCTGGGGTCACATAGGGACCCTGGCAGAGGGGGCCCAAAAGGAGGACACTACCAAGGAAGCAGGCAGATAACTGGGGACCCTCACAAAGGGGGGCCAGAGGGACAACATTCTCAGGGAAGTAGGTAGATGTCTGGGGCTGGACAGAAGGAAGCAAGGTGGAGAGGTGGATCGGACCTTATGCTCAGTAACCACTTCAATTCTCCTGTTCTGCTTGAGGATGAGGGGGGTGATGTAGCCATGACAGGGGTGGTTAGAGATAGAAAGGAAATGGGGGGCAGAAGGCAGGGGCTGGATAGCAGGAGGAACGGGGGAACCTGGAATGCAGGAAAATTGGGGGAGCAGTGGATCAGAGCAGGAGGGGCAGGGGAAGAGGGAGGAAAGCACAAGGAGAAGGACCAGTTGGGAGGAAAGGGCAAGGAGAAGGACAAGAAGTACAAGGAGGATACAGTAAATGGAGCTGAGGGTTTAGGCCAAGGGAACATGACAAGGAAGGAGGGACTGAATGGAGACAGGAAGGAAGGGAGGGAGGATGAGCCAGGCTAGTTTAGCGGATGAGGGAGAAGGACCAGTCACGAGCAGTGAGGGAGGAGTTAGCAAGGTACAGAAGGATACTCGGGGAGGAGAGGCATAGGATCGGAGGGGAGGGGTGGCCAGGGTAAATAAGGATGGGGCAGCATGTGGCACCCAGATAGGGTGAGGAACAAGGAGCCGGCTGGGTGGAGGGGCCAGTAGAAAGGATGAGGGACATGGAAGGGGGGAATGGAGGAAAAGGAGTGGTCAGAGTGCTCCTGTTGGGGGATTCTATGAACAGGGGTATCAAATGGGATAGGGAGGGTGAAGCCTAGCCAGTTAGAACAAAATGCTTCCCTGGACTAACGGTATGCAGGGTCAAGCACGAGGTATATCAGCTGGCAAAGGATTGTGGGGGCTCCCTGGATATACTGGTCCACCTGGGTACAAATGACATTGAGGGAAATAGTGAGCTAGAGATACAGGCAAGGTTCAGGGAGCTTGCCAGGGTCTGTCATGACATAGGATGGATGATTTCCTTCTCGGAAATCCTGCCAGTGCCAAGGGCTAGTGGGGAACACAAAAGGAAGATTAGGGAGATAAACCAGTGGCTCAGTGAGTGGTGTGAGGCCAGAGGGTATGGGTTGATGGGGGATTGGGGGAGACCTGACAGGATAAGGAGCTGTATTCTAGAGATAGGCTCCATCTCAATTTGGAGGGGAGGGGAATCCTTAAGTTCAAAATAGAGGGGTTCAATGGTGAAAAGTGGGGTTTAAACTTGTGAAGGAGGAAGGGATGGGAGAAAAGGCTGATGACGGGGGTCCGATAAAGGAGGGACTCAGTCTCCACCCCCTTGGGGAGCTGGAGAAATGTGAGAAAAGGACAACTGGTAAAGTGCAGACCAGGGGAAAACAGAATCCCCATGAGAACATGAGCAGGGGAAATGGAAGTATAGGGAAAGGGTGGAAGGTAGTCCTGCTAAATGCCAGGAGCTTGGGCAATAAAATGCCTAAGCTCCAGGTGATGCTAACTGAGGGAGGAGTGGATGTGGCAGCAGTCACTGAGACCTGGGCCACCGCAGGACATGACTGGGACCTGAACCTGGAGGGTTACACTATGTTCAGGAAGGACGGGGAGGGAAGGGGGAGAGCAATAATAGTCAAAACTGCATTGGCATAGGGGAGTAGAGGAGGTGGAGGGAACCGTGGAGGTGATTTGGGTCACCTTGATAACAGGGGGGGCAAGAGAGTAAAAATAGGAGTGGTGTATAGACCCCCTGCACTGGCAGAGGAGCTGAAGGAGAGTCTGGTGGCAAATGTTGGGAGACACTGCAGATTGGGCAGGGGAAGGGTGGTGGTGTTGGGGGACATAAATATGCCAGGAACCAACTAGAAGACTATGACATCCTCAGTGGCCAGGGAACAGAGGTTGTTGGATGTCTTTCAAGACACGTTCCTAACTCAGCAGGTGGGGGAACCGACCAGGGAGGCATGGGTACTGGGTGTGGTCCTGGCAGACAGTGACCAGATTGGGGGCCTGGAGGTAAGGGACCCATTGGCGGGGAGTGACCATGCCACTGTCTGGTTCTGCCTGGATCTAGGAGGGGTAGAAGGCTGCACAAAGATGGAGGTAACTGACTTCAGTGGGGTGGATTTTAAGGAAATGGGAAGGATCCTTAAGGAGTATTTGGATGTGATTGGGTCAGACACGGATGCTGACAGTAGGTCAGAAATCATCAGGAGAGGGATGCAGGATGCTATCAGCACCTGTGCAAGAGTAAGACAAAAATGCGGTAGGGTCCGAAAACCCTGCTGGTGGACCAGGAAGGTCCAGGAGGTGGTGCAGGGAAAGAAGGCAGCCTACAGGCAATTCAAGTGCTCAAGGAGTGAAAGGGATTGAGGGGAGTATGAGCTGATGGCTAGAAGTGCCACTAGGGTGGTGAGGGCGGCTAAGGCAAGGAAGGAGCAGAACCTGGCCAGGGAAATAAGGAGAGGAAAAGGGTTCTTTAGATACATTGGGAAAAACAAAGGGTGAAGGGCAGATTCGCAGGATTAAAACAGGGGAGATGGGCACAAGACCCGGAGAGCAGACTTGAGGTACTAAATGGTACTTCACCTCCAGTTTTCACCAAGGAAAATGGGGTGCTGCATCATACATGGTAGGAGACAGTGATACTGAGGAGGGGGACCTCACACCGGGTGGGTCTGGGGAGAGGGGAGGCATCACTGGCAGGAGGGGAAAGGCAACAGGGAGAAGAGGTAGCAGAGATGGAAATCACAGCAAAGAGAGTGAGGGAAGCCCTCAGGTCTCTTAAGACAGAGAAAGCACCGGGGCCAGATAAATTACATCCCAGAGTGCTGAAGGAACTTGCGGATGTCCTGGCGAAACCCCTGGCGGGGCTTTTCACCATCTCTCAGAGGACAGGGTGGGTGCCCCAGGACTGGAAGGTGGTGCATATAGTGCCTATCCACAAGGGGGGATCAAGGGAGGTGGCAGGGAACTACAGGCCTGTCAGCCTGACATCAGTGGTGGGCAAGGTGATGGAGGGCATTGTCAAGGAGAGGCTGGGGGAGACCTGGAAAAGTCAGGTTGCCTGGATGATAGACAGCATGGATTCATCACGGGGAAATCGTGTCAGACAAACCTTGTGAAGTTCTATGACTGGGTGACGAGTGCCTTGGACCTGGGTAGACCAGTGGACATCCTCTTTCTAGACTTCAGCAAGGCATTTGACTCTGTTCCTCATGAGGGCCTGTTGGATAAGCTGGGAAAAATGGGGGTGGGGAACCAGATGATCAGATGGATAGGCAATTGGCTCCAGGACCAGAGCCAGAGGGTCATAGTTGATGGGATGGTCTCATCCCCAAGGAGGGTCATTAGTGGGGTCCCACAGGGATCAGTCCTTGGGCCCCTCCTTTTCAAAACCTATGTCTCTGACATAAGGACAGGTATCAGGAGGAGATGAGTCTCTTATGGATGACTCAAAACTGGGGGAGTGGTGGATGGGGAGGAGGGAGGGTGGCCCCACAGAGGGACCTGGAGGCTCTGGAAGATGGTCTAGAAGTGGAAGCTGCAGTTCAATGCAGGGAAATGCAAGGTACTGCACCTGGGGGCTAGAAACCCGGGCCAAGTGTACACCCTGGGGGGGGGAATGCTACAAGTCTTGATGGCTGAGAGGGACCTGGGGGTGGTGGTGGATGTCAAGATGAACAACTCGGAGGCTTGCAGGAGGGCAGCAGCCAAGGCCAACAGGATGCTGGAATGCATCGCTAGGGGGATCACCTCCAGATGGAGGGAAGTGATACTCCCTCTTTGTAACTGTTTGGTGAGGCCGCACCTCGAGTACTGTGTGTAGTTTTGGAGGCCACACTTAAAGAGGGACATTAAACTCCTGGAGAGGGTCCAGAGGAGGGCAACCAAAATGATTTGGGGCTTGGAGGACAGGACCTATGGGGAGAGGCTCGAAGAGCTAAATATGTACACAATGGAAGAGAGAAGGGACCGGGGGGACATGATAGAGGTCTTCAGGTACATGAAGGGGGTAAATAGAGGAGAAGCAGTCAGGGTGCTTGAAGGAAGAAGGAGGAGGGAAACTAGAGGACATGTTCCAGAAGCTGGAGGGGAAGATTCAGGGAGAGAGGAGGTGCTACTTCACTGAGAGGGTGGTGGAGCCATGGAATGTGCTGCCCAAGGGGGCTGGTGGAGGCAGAGATGGTGGAGGGGTTCAAGAGGGGGTGGGACAGGTACAGGGGAAGGGTTCTGGAAGCAAAATCCAATGCAGCGAGAATATCTGGAACTGGGAAGGGAGAAGCCAGAGAAGGTGAGGAGGGCAGCAAGGTCATCTCCCAGGGTGGGGGCTGACCAAAGGAGCAGACACGAAAGACCATTAGGCATAGTCTGCTGACATTTTAGTATGTTAGTAAGTTAACTTATGTTCAAAGAACCGCTTTTCTTAACACCTGCAGTTTTTCCAGTTCTAAATGAAATACTTATTTACAACTCTCTCCTGAAACACACCTATTCTACCAATTTACAGAAGCTATATTTTCAGTGAACAGTAAGTCAGGCATTACTATAAACAATACAAGATAAGCCAATTCCAAGATGTTCAGTGTGATATTAAGTCACAGACGAATCTTACCCATTCGAGCGTAGCAATAAAGAATGGATAGATATATCTATTTAAAATATGTGTAGTACATTGCTGGTATATTTTGAGGAAAACAAGCTGCTGAAAGAATTACCTTTTGAATAGTCCAAGATCGAAAATAAGGATCAGGCCATATCGTTCTAACAAAGTCTAATCTAGCAACCTGCATGTATGAAACCTCAAGTCCACCATTTTATCAGTTTAATAACCCATAGTTCATGGGACTTATAGTTCATGTAACTGCTTTTTTGTGTGACGTTTAAGTTCAAGATTACACTATTTTTATCTTCTGGATGTGCGCCTATCGCATCTCAGACTTCCAACCAATTTTTAACTTTGTGCCCAAAAAAATAAACATCCTTAAAAAGCATAAGGTATTTTTCAAACCATAATTTTACTGTCTTAAAGAAATGTTATGCCCTATTTATGGTGATTTTTAAAATACTGAGAAATAAGTTAATATTCTCAGTATAAAACTAAAGGAAACACAATAGCACATACCCCAATAATGCAAAGCATCATGGGAAACTACAAATCCCCATGAGAGAATTTGGACTGGCTCTACTTTAAGTAGAACTGCATAGTGCCAGAAGGCCTCACAGTGCAATCAGCAAAGGCTAAGAACGGCAGACACATACATGTGTTTCGTCCTCATTTGAACTCATCAGTGTGCCATGTCTGTGTCTTATCCCAGGGAGAGGGAGCCAGCCACCCCTTAAGCTTTGACATATAGAACAGTACACAGTGGATTTCAGTATTACAAAATTCCAGTTTTCCTAGGTAGATTGCCCAGATCCCATTTTGCAGCACATCATATACAGCCACAGAAAACATAAAAAAGGCTAACTCTGTACTACATATTTAAATAATACTGTGTACAGTGGTCCTCTGTTTGCACTGTAACATAGACTTTTCTTTGGCATTAGGATCAAGTTCTATATATTTATGGAAAGCCTTATTGGTTTATTAAAGATTCCAACCTCCCACTTTGAGTCCCACCGTTCTGCTGATGTTTTAATTATTCCTGTGAAATGTGAATTGTTGATTTTAGTGAGAGTCTGTACGATATACTGTCCTCCAGTGCAAGAATGTTGCAACATTTATGAGGCCAGGTTTGTTCACATAGAAACATAGAAACATAGACTTTGACGGCAGATAAGGACCGCTAGTCCCATCTAGTCTGCCCATTTCCCTACCTACAGGATAGGCCGCAGATCCTATTTAACCAACAGCCTATATCTTCCTGCCCCCCACAAGAATTGCCTTATGTCTGTCCCATGCATTCTTGAATTCTCCCACAGTTTTAGACTCCACAACTTCCTCAGGAAGGCTGTTCCATGCATCCACTACCTCTCTGTGAAATAATACTTCCTCACATTGCCCTGAACCGCCCTCCTTCTGTCTTTAAATTGTGTCCCTTGTTCTTGCAAGTCTCTTTTCTGAAAGATGCTACCCTCTTGGACTTTGTTGATTCCTTGAGGTACTTGAAAGTTTCTATCATGTCCCCCTCTCCCTTCTTTCCTCAAGGGTATACATATTAAGCTCCTTTAGTCTCTCCTCATACGGCTTCTCTTGCAGACCCTGCACCATTTTAGTGCCCTCCTCTGGACTGCCTCTATCCTGTCTATGTCCTTGCGGAGATGGGGTCTCCAGAACTGGACACAGTATTCCAGATGGGGTCTCACCAACTGTCTGTACAGAGGGATAACAACTTCCTGTTTTCTGCTGCTGATGCCTCTCCTATACATCCCAGTATACCCCGGCCCTCCCTACTGCCTTCTCACATTGCTTGCTAACCTTGAGGTCATCTGATATGATTACCCCCAGGTCCCTTTCTTGTTTGTTGTTGTTACTACCTCCCACCCATTGTGTTTCTTCCCTGGGTTCTTGTTTCCCAGGTGCATTATTTTGCACTTTTTGCATTGAATCCTAGCTGCCATCGCCTGACCATTCCTCCAACCTTGCCAAGTCCTTCTCATCCTTTCCACGCCTCCTTGTGTATCAACCCTGTTGCAGATCTTGTGTCATCTGCAAAAGGCATACTTTTCCTTCCAGTCCCTCTGCAATGCCACTGATGAAGACATTAAAAGGACTGGACCCAATACTGAACCCTGCAGTACCCCACTAGTAACCGCCCTTTCTTCAGAGTGGACTCCATTTACAATTACCTTCTGTGTCCTGTTGTCCAGCCAATGTTTTACCCAGGCTACCACCCTGGGACCCACTCCCAGTCTGGTTAATTTGACTAATAATCTTTTGTGTGGGACTGTGTCAAATGCCTTGCTAAAGTCTAGGTAGGCCATGTCCACAGCCCCTCCCTGGTCTACTACTTTGGTCACCCAGTCAAAGAAATCTATTAGATTCGTCTGGCATGACCTTCCCACTGTGAACCCATGCTGCCTTGGATCCTGTGCTCCACTGACCTCTAGGTACTCAACTATTCTTTCCTTCAGAAGTGACTCCATCACTTTCCCTACCACAGAGGTCAGACTGACAGGTCTGTAGTTTCCTGCCTCTGTCTTGGTCCCACTTTTGTGAAGGGGAATCACATCCGCCTTCCTCCAGTCCTCGGGTACCACACCATCCTCCCATGATTTATTAAAAGAGTAGCCAGTGGTTTCACTAGTTCCTTCCTTATTTCTTTTAGAATTCTGGGGTGAATTCCATCAGGACCCATTGCTTTGTCCACCTTCAGTTTTAGGAGTTCTTGCAGAACCCTTTCTTCTGTGAAAGGACTGGGATCGACCCCTATCAAGAGTGCTTCTGTTAATTGGATTAGGCACTTCCCCTCCTCTTTGTGAATACTGAGCAGAAATATTCGTTCAGTATTCCTGCTTTTCACTGTCCCCTCTGCCCACCCACCGTTTATTCTATTCAGCCTCACTATCCCTCCTTTCTCTTTCTACTCGCTGATGTACCTATAAAAGGTTTTATCCCCTTCTTAACTGAGTTGGCTATCTTTTCCTCAGTTTGGGCCTTTGCTATTCTGACTTCCCTCCCTGCTTCTTTCTGCCTTAACTGGTACAGCTCTCTGTCCTGCTCCTTCTGTGTTTCCTTATACTTCTGGAATGCTATCTTTTTCTTCCTGACTTTCACAGCCACCTCTCTTGAGAACCATAGTGGCTTTTTCTTTCATTTTGATTTGTTTATTTGCTTCACACAAAGGCTTGTTGCCTCTGTGATGGCAGTTTTGATAATTCCCCATTGTTGCTCCACACCTCCTTCTAGCCTGTTTGCTAGTGCTTTTCTGAGGCACTCTCCCATCTTGCCAAAGTCAGCCCTCCTAAAGTCCAGTACCCTCACTTTTGTATGGCTTGACTCTGTAGCTGAGTTTAACATGAACCACACTGTTTGATGGTCACTTGTCCCCAGATGGCACCCACTTCTAGATCTGAGATCCTCTCACTGCCCCGTTTGAGAGTATGAGGTCTAAGATTGCTCCCTCACCAGTGGGTTCGAAACTAGCTGTCTAATGCCTGCCACCTGTAGGGTGTCAAGAATGGCCTGCTCTTGGATGTCGCTGCAGCAAATGTGCTCCAGTTAACATCTGGCATATTCAGGTCTTCCATCAACAGTATCTCCCTTTCTCTGCCATTCTAAGAATGCCTTCCATCATATCCTTGTCCATTCCTTCCCCTGACATGGGGGTCTGTACACAACCCTGTGCAGATTGGTGCCTTTCCAGTCTCCAAGGTGACCCACAGTGCCTCCTCTCCTCCCTGTTTACTCTTTTGTTCAGTTGCTTTTATCCCTTCCTTTACATAGAGAGCTACTCCTCCCCCTCTTCTCCCCTGCCTGTCTCTCCTGTAGGTTATGTACCCTGGTATGTTAACATCCCAGTCATGGTTCTCTGTGTACCATGTTTCTGTGACTGCTACGATATCCAGGCATCCCTCTTCCATTAAGGCCACCAGCTCAGGGAGCTTGTTGCCCAGACTACGGGCATTGGTACTCATTACCCTCCATTTCCTGATGGCCTTACCCCCTTTTGCCCCATCCCTGTCCTTCTTGCCTTTGTCACTTTCTCCATTTACCCCTGCCCTTCTCCCTATCGACACCTCCATGTTGGTGTTTGCCACACTTACTACCATGATTGTTTGGGGGCTAGGATTTTCCTGCTCCTTTCCAGTGCCTCCCCCCTTGGCTAGTTTAAAAGCTTGCCAATGAAGCATTTAAACCTATCACCTAGGATCCTGGTTCCCCTCCGGACAGATGCAGCCCATCATGCCAGTATAGGCTTGCATCACTCCAGGTGGACCCCCAGTCCCCAATGAAGCCAAATCCCTGAGCTCCACACCAGTTTTTCAACCACTGATTGAATCCCATGGTACGGAACACCCTAGCCTCTCCTATGCCATAGATGGGTAGCACCTCCAAGAAGCTTACCGTGCGTGCTATTTGACTAAGGCCCCTCCCCAATTCCACAAACTCTTCCTGCACTTCTCTAATCCCTTTCTTAGCCAGGTCATTTGTCCCTAAGTGGACAATGACATCCAGTTCCCTCCCCTGTGCAGCTGCTCCAGCAATCCTGAAGATCGCTCCCTGTCCTCCAAGCCATGGCGGGCAGGCCTGCCTCCCTCTCCCTTCCTTGCCCAGTTCTACCCTTCCTAACAATGGAGTCCCCCACCAGGAGTTGTTTCCTTCCCCTGCAGGGTCCCCTGCCGCCCTCCTGTGGGTCTCCTTTGTGGAGGTTCCCAGCATCCTCCTTGGTCTCCACTGTAGGCGCCTCCATAGAGGAACCACACTTTGCCAGAATGGCATAGGAATAGTGGAGAGGTACAACTGGAGGGATGTGCCTCTGTTCCACCACCCTCACCCTCCTTGAGCCCACTGTGGTCCAACCGCCTCCTTTCTTCTTGGCAACCTCTGAGGCAATGGCAGTGGCACTGGTGGTCCCTGGATGGAAGAGGAGGTCCCACAAATCCTGGCCAACTCAGCCTGGAGATGAGCAACCTCCTCCCTCAGCCCAGAGAGGTGCCTGCAGATGGGACAACACTGCATCCTCCAGAACATCTCCCGGAAGACTGCTGCTCCACAGCCACTGCACTGCACCACTCCAATCATGTCTTATTTCTGGCCCTTAACTGTTTGCAATCCTTACTCTTGCCTCTGTTTTTTTTCTCTCTTCTTACTTTCTGCCTGTGTGCCCTTTAAGCTCCTGATTGTCCTGTTCTGAGACAAGAATATCCTATATTTCTCAGTGGACCGCTTACTTGTTCAGAGGCAGACCTCCAGCAGCTAGAGGGACTGGAGCTACTCTTGCCCTTCTAGGATGGTGGGTCCTTGGTGGTTCTGTGATCACTCACTTCCTGCCCCTAAACAGGAAGTTCCTGTTGTCAGTCAAATCCTGTGCCTATAAAAATAGAACTAGCTTTGGGTGGGGGGGGGTGAAGGGAAGGGAAGGAGGGCAATGTAGTCCCAGTAGAGAAGTTCAGTCACACAGCAGTCCTTTCTCCTGGAGTCTTCTGCCAAGCTATTAGCAGAATCTTTCTAAGGCAGTCTTTAAATGTAGCTTTCTTCTAGCTAAGCCACTCCCCCTACTTACCAGATCTTTCTACAAGTAATTTAAACCTCACAACAGTTAAGTCCTTTCAGTCACCTGAGATTTACACCTAGATGACTTTTCAGTTACCCATTCAGTTCAGTTAACCCAAACACACACTTTTTTTTGTTTTGTTTTGTATGTTAGTTTTTTTACCCTAAATTAAAGGTCTAAATACAAAAGTTCTTCTACTTTAGTCCCAGCAGAGAAGTTCAGTCACACAGCAGTCCTTTCTCCTGGAGTCTTCTGCCAAGCTATTACCTGTACATCCTTTTTCAGTGTTGTAAATTTAAAAATGCAAAAGCAGTCACACCCAACCATCAGGGTCCTGGTAAAATGCAAAATTTTGAATGCAGAAACACATTTGAAAAGTCTTCTTCAAAATGAAGACTGAATAAAGAGTATACATTCAAAACATGGTCATTTTACTAATACTAGTTTTACTGGCTTAATAAATAAATTCTCTAAAACATATGAAATTCTACAGTTCACACTACTGTCAGTTATATCCTGCAATTTAATAACATGTCATTTCCTAGGTGAGAGTTGGAGGCCATAAAGCTGGGGTGGTACAGTCATAAGTGACCTAAATTCGATGTACAGTAGCCCTTTCTCATATAATAGTCATAAAATGAAAATGTGCTGCAGACAGACATTCCAATTGTCCCAAACACAGTATTTTCATTGTGACTAATTGTTTCAATTTGAATTGTATTGTACTGTGTTTGTGATGTTTGTATTTTAAACTATGTCTGTATGCACTGTAACTTTCTCACACAGGACGGCTCTGAAAATAGGCTTTGCCTAGTGCCCAATCCTGTATAAATATAAATAAAACTTGAACTTGAAACAGTAGAAGTTTCACAGAGGAGCTGTACTCACAGGCTGTTCTCTAAGTGATTGGATGGAGTTTAGAGGCTGCTCTGTCAGCTGATGGAACCAGCCCCACATCACATCTGTACTAATGCAGTAGTACAGGATCTCGAGAGATGGCTAGGATGTGGTCCTGCAGTGACCTCTTGATGCATTATAGAGACCATTAGTACTCTTCAGGGGTGGGGGACTGCCTGAGGTTCACATGAGCTTAGGTTGCTGCATAGCTTCCTTGTGTGCCGAGGGGTACCATGAGGTGTAACTGGGGATGTAGGTGCCAGGGTTCCTGTGGAGATTGTGCCTGAGGAGGAGTCTTTCCATACTGTGGGCACCAGATGACAGAAAGAGAACGACAAGTAGCAACTGCATAGAATTTACAAATGTCCACATAATCAGTCCACATCACTTCCAGTCTAACAACCGCATGCTGTATCAAAATGTTAAAGTCTGTAGCTGTAAACAGTAACCAGGTTTAGATAAAAATAAAAGGAACACAGGATATGAATTTAATTTCAGCATAAGTTTAATACAACACTTCCATGCTCCAAACACATAAGATACTGTATAATCGTGTTCCTGTCCCCTCTACATGAGTTTCTTGGTTGTGAGCCAAAAAAGCAATTCCCCATCACACCACTTTGTGTGCAACAGGGTAATTCTCAAGACACAACATGAAAAACAGCTCCTCTCACTAAGATGGGTACCCAAGATTTTGAGGTGCCCACAAAGCATATTTCTAGGTTAAATTTAAGAAAAACAAACATCAGAATCTAACTAAATGGAGCCCGTTTAGCTAGGTTTAGAATCTAGCTAAACAGATCCCATTTAGCTAGGTTCTGGTGTTTTTTTCTTAAAAATATATCATTTTTAGGTATTTTCCATGGTTTTTAGTTTGGGAAACAAAAAAAAAAGATGGTGCATGTTACAACCCGATAAAGTGTTTTACATGTGGTGACAACTTAAGTGGTGCAAAAGCAATAGCCTCTCACGACACAAAAATTTTGTGTCATCTCAGAGGGTTATCTAAAAAACCTTGCTGAGCATGCTCAGAAAAAAAACTTTAAATCCTTTTAATTCTGGAATCAATTAATATTTTTTCACAAAATCTTTGAAAGGCACTAACTACCTTGGCACATGCTGCTTCTACCCTACACATTTCAGAAAAACATTCTGTACCATCTAGGCTGTAGGTAACAGAAAAAAAAAAGGGTGTAGTAAGTAGCGGAAAAAGTTTAGACATACTCATCTGGGGTATGACATACAAACAGTGTACATAAATAAATTGTGATATAGTAACCCTATACATAAATATAAGATTCTACATTTATACACACAGTTGCTCAGATAAATGGATTTATTACATTACACTCCATTTATGTCCACCCCATTGCATAAATTTATTTATGCAATAGGGGTAAAGATAAATCTCCACTGATAAATGCTGTTATCATGTGATAAATGGCTGATGATGTGTCTACTACATGTATAAATGTGAAATCTCACATTTGTACACATAGTAGACACGTCATCAGCCAACCCCTCCTGAATTCGGCCAGCACTACATCGACCCAGTTTAACTACTCAACTGACACACATACATGCACACTCTCTAGCCACTTCAGAAGCTGCCCTGTCCCAAGAAATGAACACAGTTTAGAAATTGTTTATTTTTTTTTAATCCAAGCTATTACATCACTCCCCAGGGTCAGTCACAATCTGTACTCACCTCTCTAACTGCCAGAAATGGTCTCAGCACAGACAACAGAGCAGCTCCCCCCCGCTCACACTGTGCCATTTGCTCCCACCACAAAGTCAGTCTCTACTTTTGAACTGCCTCCACCACAAATGAATATACGTGTTTTTTTTTCTTACAGTAACTGAAAAATAGCCACCTCCGTCAACTCACCCAACAACTTTGCCTCTGTCTCCACACATTCTGTGTCCTCTGAAGTGTCCAATATACTTGGCAAAAGAAGGACTTTAATAAAACCTTGGGCTGATCACTATGTCCCCCCCATTTATTTAACTCCCATTCTCTTGATCTGCTTGCTGCCCGGTCCCCATCTAAAAATAACAACAGAAACTGTACTTTATGGATAAAGATGTGGTCCACTGTGTAAAAAAAAAAAATACCTTGAGGTTTTTCAAACCAGTCCACTTTCCTCCTTGTCCTCTCTACCGGCACTACTCTCTCTTTATCAACATGATCCTTTTCCTCCTGCCAATCCACAGGCACACAGTATGAAAAACACTGTGGTACTGTTTTTCTTAATAAGAAAAAACAAAAAAGAGAACTGCAGCAATTTAAACAGCAACCTCTCTGAGAAGCTGCCACTCACTCCATAAGATTTTCTCACTAAAGAGCAACGCCATGTTTCTGCTTAATTTTTTTTTTAACCAGTTGGTCCTCAATCAATCCAGTGCGATGCTGCAGTGTTAGCGCTGGCATCATGACATAGTGTCCATAGCAACCACTATAGCAGCAGAGTTACTGCAAGCAGAGGAGCATTTTTCACCAAAAAACCCCCAAAACAACCACTGAACTTTTAAATATAAAAAATAAAAACAGCGGCTCACTTAAAAAAAACAAGGTCCCTGCTGATTGCATAAATGAAATACACAACAGGGACCTGTAGAATACATGATTTATTTTCACGAGTGCTGTTTGACCTTAGGTAACCTCACGAGTAACTTTAGCCACTACCACATAAGTATTGTTAAGGCTGAGTGGAGATCTCAATGTTAAACCTCAGTCTTCACACCTTAATAACTTTGGCAGTGTTTGGCAAAATTGCCCCAAATTTGGCATGTCTGGTCTAGGTGTCAGAGACATGGGAAGTTTCTTGACAGCTGTCTATCTGGATTCCAAAATATGGATACGTTGCAAATACACAAAAATAATTACTTTTGGCCCATGTTGGCTTTTTTTTTCTATTATCTACAGCCTAGATGATATGGAATTGTGTTCCAAATCTTTCAGGGCTAAAGAGGCTTGTGCCAAGGGTGTGCCTTTCAAAGGTTTCATGAAAAAATATTAATTGGTTCCAGAGTTATAAGGTTTTGAAATTTGGTTTCTGAGAATGCTCAGTAGGGTTTCAGGATAACCCTCTGATACGACACATAAATGTACCTTTTATAAGCTTTTTCACTTTCACAAAATTAATGTTTTTCATGTTGCAAGGAAAACATCTTGTTTTTTTCTTTTTGGACAAAAAAAGTGTAAAAATACATAAAAATTAGTTTTTTAAAAAAAAACATAGAACTCTAATGTAATGTGAACTGGAATCTTTTCAACAAAACGTGAAGTCGAAGGACAATGGACATAAAAGTACACACACTACTAAACAAAGACAATGCTGGTAATTATGTAACATCAAAGTATGCTAGTCTAATGTACAGAATTTAAATAGGTCAAGGCAATGGTTGACCAGCTAGTAGGCAAGGTTATGGCAGCGGAGCAACAACTGGTGGACTTGGGCAGATGGATTAGTAAGCTACAAGCTGCAGTTGAGCAAATCATCACCACCCAGGCTGCTATACAGCACCAGCAGGAGGATTCAGAAGTGAGGGCTAGATGGAAAACCTTTCCAGCTATTAGAGTGCTGGCATTAGTGTGCCAGCACATCAGGGTGCCAATTTTGGGATTCACGCCCCCTTCCCGAGATCCTCCCCTTCGGAGTTAGAATAATAATAAAGGGAGGTGTGGGGGTACGGGAGGCGCAGCCTCCCACAAAAAACAGGGGTCAGTGAAATCCCGACTTGGCACCCTGATGACTAGGTGCACTAACGCCAATTCTCTGAATGGGTGAAACTGATGGAAAAGTCTATGCCTATATGGCATCCCAGAATACCTAGAAGTTATCAACTGGAAGTTATTGACTTGAATAAATTCCTGGAGAGCCTGTTAAAAGAACTATTAGAACTTGAGTCCAATTACCCTTTTGAGATTCAATGGCCACACAGGGCCCTCAGGCCCAAACTAGTTTCACCGAAGCAATGTCCTCACTCCATGGTGGTGAGATTCCATATCAGTATATGCCACAAAAGAGTGCAGAGTGACAGAAAAAGGGTTTTCTATGGCAGGATATGAGAATTTACATCAATAATGATTATCCTACCAAAACCATGTGGCAGAGAAGGGTATACATACATACATATATACCCCTGTTACAGACTACATAAAGCTCAATTAAAATTTAAAACACCCTACCCAGCCCATTTAACTGTGCAGTATCTTGAGGGTCAGATATCTTACAATTCAGCTTTGGAGGCTCTTCAAGACATGAAGGAGGGGGGTCTCAAGCAGAAGCTTCCAGTAGAGAAGCAGCAACGATCAACCTTCACAGCACCATGGTAGCACCAAATGTCAGCCTCAGCGTGAAAAAGACAGTCTGCAGAAGCAATGGTGGCCATAATCGAACCCTTACAGCAAAGAGGACCCCGACACCTGAATTAATACCATGAACTGACCCACATTTCATCAAACTTTACCACAGGTATTGGGGGGTGTAGCCATCTGAGGGCTGGAGTGGCAAGCCAGGGGAACTGTATGAGGGAGAGGGGCCCTACACTGTTATTGACTGCCCAGAGTACTGACACCCCAGACTTTCAAAGATCCACCAATGTGACCTCCGCTACAATATTTAGTGGTAGCAGTGGGACAGCCCGATTCCAAACAGGGATCCATAAGGTTTTGTGGCTCCTCAGTGCTGCATTCATGGGCACTAGCATGTTGCTTGTACAGCTTAATCCTCCCTTAGAAGTATTATGATTGGACATACTGAATATCTAACTAACAGGGAGGATTCCCTCACTTACAGGCATGTTGAGGTCTCCCCAGTAAAGCCAGGGAATACAGCAGCTTTACCATCTTTATTTTTACAAGGTGTAGTTTCAAGATCAGATCACACCTCTCTCTCAATCCTACTGCTGGTGCAACCTTCTCTGGGAGATCATATTTTTGAATCGAGTCCTCCCACTGCCCTGACCTTGTCCGGAGAACCATATTTTTGAATTGGGCTGCTCACCCCTAGTTCCCCCATACCACATACTCAGGTTAGGAACTTTTGGTCCCTCTGCACTATAATTTGCCACATGGAACATTCTGATATTTGAAGATACAGACCATAGATAATATTATGAGCTCCTGGTAGGAGAGATCTTTTTTCTATGTAGTTTAGTCTCACTCCTGGGGGGTACAGCAGCAACCTGCATTTCTTGTATTTTTACTAATCCCCCAGGATACAGCTCATTTAGTCTTGGAATCTGTATTCTTCTTCTTGTAGGACTTCTTTGGACATTTAAAATCAGATCTGAACTTGAAATTTGGGATTTATACTTGAATCTTCATGCATCCTTTTACTTGAGATATGCTCTACAAAGGGAACTTTCAGAGAATATTTACTAAGGGCTATCATACCTTGCCTGAACTTCCTCTTCAACAAATGGGGGGGCAGGCTTAACAAAGGGCTGGGTGACTCAGAGAAGGGGTGTAATCTGCTTGGGTTGGAGGAAAAACTTGTATCTGCCTTGGTGTGTGCATTATCTGAAATGGGGATCAGCTATGCTGCATCTTCCCCTAAGTATAGAGTATTGTGTTTACTCCAGGGGTGTGGGACAGAGGGGAAGGGATCAGGTTGGGACTGATATGGATTCATGGGCCTGTCGACACATATTTGTTTCCTCACCAAAAAATTATTTTGCCATACACGACCCTACTCTTATTTTGGCCACCCCTTGTCTCCTCTCCTGTTTTTAGGATATTTTGGTGGTCCTTGGGAGCCTGAAGAAGTGCTTTCCTCGGCTTCCTCCCAGATATTCTTAAGGAAGCATTATAAGGAGAGGTAGGCTTACCCTTCTCTGCCTTGGAAGTCCATATTTGCTTTATTTCTAACTTCCATGATAATGGAATGTGACAATGGGCAGTTTTCATAGACCTCTCCAAGGCTTTCGATACTGTCCACCACCAGCTGCTGGTCGACCAACTTAGGAACATTGGTCTCTCCCCTGATTTGGCCTCATGGTTCAAAAGGTACCTTGAAAACCACTCACAAAAGGTAAAAATTGCCAATGCCCACTCTGACACCTTGCCAGTTTGATCGTGTGTCCCGCAAGGATCAACCTGGGCCTGCTCCTCTTCAGTCTCTTTCTAAACTCTCTACCACAATCCTGCACTGAGAATATCATCCTCTATGCCAATGATGTTGTTGTTTTCTCCTCTCACAAGGATCCCATGTCCTTACAACGGAATCTCCAATTTGCCTTCAATACCATTGAGTCATGGTTTTCTAAGCATAAAGTTGTCCTTAACCACAAAAAGACTAAGTCCATGCTATTCTGCAACTCCCACAATCAGTACAAGCTTCACCCCTTGGCTATCATGACATCACATGGGAATACCCTGGAACAGGTTCCACACTTCAAATACCTATGGATACTGTTGGACCCCAACCTCTCTTACGGTGCCCATGTCGACTCTGTGGCAAAGGCAGTGAACACCAGAATTGGCCTCCTCTACAGACACAGACAACATCTCACCCCAGAAGCCTTGAAGATCGCCATACAGAGTTCCATGGTCTCAATTATTGACTGTGGTCTCATCATTTATGGCTCTGCCACAGTGACTACCCTCAAATGTATCTCAACTGCCCTCAATAAGTCTTGTCAACTCATCTCTGGAGCACACCGTCTCACCCACACCTGCGATCTGTATTCTAAAACTGGCTGGCTCCAACTCTAAAATCACATAAAGTACCTGACCTGCACAATGGCCAAGAAAATAAGCCTTGGTCTTGCACCTCCGGGGGTCACTGCCCTGCTACAAAATAACAGGAATAGCATGCAGGTCACCAGGGGTTCAAAATCTCAACTCCTACAAGTTCCCCACTGTCGCACCACCCAGGGTCAACGTTCTTTCACTTACAAAGCTCCTGTTTGGCTGAACAGCCTCAACCTTGCCATCTCTACTCCCCTACACTGGGCACTTTTAAGTCTAGACTACAGTTGCACCTTGCTGCCTCCAGCTCCTGTGACTGCCCCCCACGACTGTAGCTGACGTGTCCCTGGGGTCTCTTCTGCCTCTCTCCCCTCCACCCATCCGGCTGCCCCCTAACCCCACTGATGATCTTATTTCATCTACTGCCTCCACTCCACCTGCCTTCCACCTCCCCCCTCTACCCACCCCCCTCTTGTCAACAGCACTTATCCCCTGTTTTGCATGACAACTGCCTATGGCTGCATCGTTGCTGCACCTCCATCTACCCCCCTTCTTTATCTTCTATACCACTGTTTCCATCATCTAATCTCACCCTCACTGCAGGTTATCCCATCTCATCTGAACAGCTAGTAACCATGCCTTAAAATGTTATTTTGTTCTATCCCATAACTATAGTGCCATATTGTTGACTATTGCCGTAATCATTCCTACCACTGAATGCATCTTGCCTATGACGTGGAACCTTTGTAAAAGAGCCTTGGCTCAAAGGTATTTGTAATCTTTGACTTGAATAAATAAATACAATAAACAAAAAAATGGATCATGTGGACTATTCTTGGCAGTCTTGGCCATTCCCCTTTGATCCTTAGGGGTGGAACATGGGAGGTTGTGAGGAGAAAAATGGTCCACCTTTCCAGAGATTCTCCCCACTCCAGTTCAGCCTGATTGGCTATGTTGCTGTTTACTTTGCCTTCTTCACCTAGTACGTTTACAGGAGTTGAGAGTAGGTGTAATGGATTACCAGGTTGGTCACTTAAGGTTCCTCTGTTCCCAGTTTTTCTTATATACGTCAGATGGTAGACAATACTGTAAAGTATGTCAGAATGCATGATTTTGGGGGGATGGGCAGGATGGGGGGTGGAGTGCTTCTTAAGCTTGTTTTCCTCTTCTTAAGCAATAAGGTATGTCTAAGGGTTATGTTAATGGCCTGTTAATCACTCCCTGGGGGTGTAATGTGGCACGAGGTGCAGCCAAGTGCCACATGCCCCAGGGGGTGATTAATTCACCACTAACATAACCCTGAGACATGCCATACTGCTATTATAGTAAGGACAACCCATTTATTACTGCGTTCTTTCATCTGTTGTTGTTGATTTTTGTTTCTTTAGCAGGAAATTTGGTGAAATAGTTCCTCCGCCATTCAGTCTTAGTGTGGCATATGTGTCAGGTGGTTACCGAGGAAATGGTAACTCTGTTTTCATGGTATAAATTCTCACATGCCAGGGTTACTTGGAGAGTATTACTAGGAGCATAGAGCTGCTTTTTACTTTTTTGGAGAGGCTATCATTACCTGCTCCCATAGTAACCCGCTTCCACGAGGTCAGTTTCATACAAAACATCTACCACTGGTTACATCTAGAGGGACAGGGTAAAATGCTTTCAAGGGTGCGATTTAGTCTAGACATTCTCTTGCTCTTTTGGACGGGACAGGGATGAATGTATTACCCTCTGGTCTGTGCTGACTGAGCAGGCAAAAGGCGTTAGATACTCCAATTCTCTCCTAATCAGCACCAGAGCCCACAAGTTCCATCCAAACTGGGAAGCTGCAGGATACACTAATAGATTTAGGCACCGCCCAGGGTTCATATTTGCCATCCCCTGTAGCCCTTCAGCTGTAATATAAATTATAGTAAGCTGCTGCTAGCTATAGTTGCACTAGTCCTACATTAACATACTTCTACAGTCCCCATTAAAACAGCACAAATGCAATCTTTCTGTGTTTAAGACCGTAAATGTAAACAATAGCTCCAATTTTTGGCAAAATTGTCACTTAAACGTTTTTTTTACCTGACTTAGTCTGCTGCGGGTTTAACTTTCTTTTTATGAGAAGCTAATACCATCTTGAACACAGACAGTTAGATCATGATTCCACTGTTTTAATGGCAGACTGATAGTTAATTTTGGAATTCTTTAGCATTCTAGTTTAAAATCTCATTCTAGTTTGTTTGTATCAATCCTCAGGTGATGGGGATGAGGAAGTATGTTAATAAAAGATTTACATAGGGCCACTTCAGCATCAGTAGCCAATCAAAACAGAGGATTTAAAGTACCCTTACTATAACTGAAATTGTTTAAGGAGATGGCAGGCCTACTGGAGGGTCTAACAGGGGCTCCTGGACCTGGACACTTGGATATTTAAACTGCCATGTTTGAAAATTATTTCTCAAAATGTAAATGATCTTTCTAACCTGGTGAAAAGGGCAAACATTTTGCAAGTTGTTAAAAAACAATGTCCACATCTGACCCTGTTGCAGGAGACACATTTAGATAGTGCAGGCACCCAAAACTTTAAAAATTTGCATTTGTTCAGCTCATAGATCAGCATACTGCCATGGACAGAGCAGAGGGACAGTGATTTAGACTCCAAAGCATTCTCCTTTTCACCTAGAATCCTCATATACAGATAAAGAGGGGAGGTAAGCCATGAGCATGAGTTCCATCTGTGGGAAACCCTTGATGGTGGGTAGCACAAATATTCCACCAGGTAATGATGCCTCTGCAATCCATACCCTTGTAGATTCCACCTTGGCAAGACAGTCAGGGACTTTACTCTGAAGGGGTGATTTCAAGTTTTTAATGAACCCTTCCTTGGGTATGAACAATTCCAGGCCTCCCCCTTCATCAGCAGGGCAACGCCACCTTAGATGGTTGCTGAAAGAACTGGATCTGCTGGATGTCTTGTGCATGAGGCATCTGAGCAATCATAAACACACATTTAATTCACATTCTCATAATCGTCACTCTAGACTGGAATATTGCATTGGCAGAAGATGTAGAATGGGTAGAGGACTTTCAGATAGACCCTACTTGCTATCAGACCATGCTCTGATATGGTTACCCTTACCACCCCCATAGAACCAAGATGTATGCAGTGGTATTTCAATTCCTTCCTGCTCCAGGATTCAGAATATAAGGCAATGCTGCTAGACTACATTCCACAGATAATAAGGGGAAATGAAAATGATATTTCTGCTGCTACACTTTTCCTGTTAAAACTATACTCTGAAGGGATATCATTGCCTTTGCTTCATGGGGCAAAAGGAAAGGGAAGAAAAGCTGAGAGCATTGCAGGATAAACTTAGCTTCCTATAAATGGCCCACATGCAGGGGAATGATTATCTGTTAGTTCAAATAAAAGTGACACAATAAAATACAACATATTCTAAACTAGAAAACTAAACAGACCTTGCTTTTGCACTATCAATCCTATTATGATGGGGGCTGAAACAATCACGGGATTTAAGAATGCATGGGATAGACATAAAGGAATTCTAGAGGTCAGGGGTAAGGGGCAACAGACTTCTAGGAAAACAAACTGAACTTACAAGCTCAAATGGGCAGACTGGGTGGGCCATAGGCCCTCATCTGCTGACACTGTCTATATATCTATGTATCTATGTATTATGAGGGTGGGGCCAGAGCGGCTGAAATTCTGGCACATAGATTGTAACATAAGAGTCATGCCTTTACCATCACAAAGCTCCTTTTTCCAACAAGAAGAAACACTTACAGTAAATCCATGGCGTCTTGGACATCATTTTAGGCAGTATAGCGCAGTGGTCTAAGACTCTGAGCTGCAAACCTGAAGACCTGGGTTTGAATCCCACAGTCCCTACTTGCATACTGTGTGACCCTGAGCAAGCCACTTAACTTCCTTGTGCTCCCAGGTTGCACCTGTCAACAAGCTTTCAACTTAGTGTGTCTCTCCTGATAAAACAAAAGTAAAAAAAAAAGTCAACTCACAGAATCAGCATACTGCCATGGACAGAGCAGAGGGACAGTGATTTTGACTTCAAAGCATCCTCCTTTTCACCTAGAATCCTAGAATCATCATATACAGATAATTATCCCTTACGATATAAGTTCATAAACAGTGGCACAACTCACAATAATATATTTTTTTCCCCAGACTCTCCTCCTCCTGTTCACCTCTCCCCCATCCCCTGGGACTGCTGTTACCTCTGCCGGCATTCACCCTGGACAGCCACCAGGGCAGGGCTGCTGAGAGGGGCCACTCAAAGAGCCCCTCCGAATGGTGCCACGTTATGTAGTCCAGTGGGGGTGTGGATCCTCAAGCTCAGCTTCATGGGGTTGGGCTACTGGATTCAGTGTCCATTTTTGTCCCCTTAGTGATGGGAGGTGTGGCAAGCAATGACATATGGGTGCATGCACCCACATCCGGCACACCTTCCGGAACTACTAAGCCTCGCCTGTACTGGCCCGCAGCCTATGCTAGGAGTCAATCACAGACTGCGTGCTTCCACCCCCCCCCCCCGAGGAGGAGAGCAGTCCATTGGATGCTCGGTCCTCCTCCCCCTGGCTGGCCCTCTGACCCCCTAACCTTGCATCCTAACTCAGGCAGTCGGCGTCATAAGTGGAAATTCAACCGCTGCACTGGCAGGCTGGCCTGACTCACAACAATATTTTAAATTTAGTGCTTAACAGCTACAAATACCAACCTATGACTCCTTTCATCCCATCTAAATTAGACCACAAATTAAAAGACATTGTGCAAAGGGGATTGACATATACTTTCCAATTCTATAACCAGGGCCAATTTCAACCTTTTGCACAACTGCAGAGGAAGTATAGGTTAGACTCCAAACAACATTATAATTAGTTAGTTAGTTAGTTAAACCTTTTTTCTAAAGTGCCCCTTCCCGGTGGCTTGGAGCACTGTACAATACATAAAATCTAAAACGGATAAAAAACACATTGCAGAGCTTAAACATACATTAAGTTCCAGTCACAGTAATTATAAATAAATGACAGTCAAGAAGATTTCATGTTATAACAGGTCAAATGCTTGTTTAAAAAGAAATGTCTTGAGTACCCTCTTAAAGGCTTCAACCAAGGGGGCCTCTCTAAGATACCCTGGGAGTGAGTTCTATAGGGCAGGTGCAGCCATGCAGAAAGCACATTCTCCTGAAAGTCATAGCCTTGCACTGGGAACCACCAAGAAGCCACCCTCAGAAGAATAGAGAGGGCAAGCCAGGCAGTGCAGAACCAGAAGGTCTTGCGGATAGTCAGGTCTCCAACCATATAGGTATACAGGTCAGTCATCCAACCTTAAAGGCAATTCTTTATGTTATCAGCAGCCAGTGCAGCCCATGAAGAACTAGTGCAATGTGTTTGAATCTAAGTACACCGATCAAAAGCCTGGCTGCATTCTGCACCAGCTGCAGACAGCGAAGATTGCCTCCCAATAACCCCAGGTACAAGGCATTATAGTAGTCCAACCTTGATGTGACAAAGGCATGTATCAGGTGACAAGGTGACAAGGTCATCAGGTGGTATCAGGGAATGGATCCAGGTAATGTTTCTTAGGTGGTAAAAGCCACTTTGGACGTTGGTCGACTCCTGAGTATCAAGTGTCAGGTCATCATCAAGTACCACATCCAGATCCCTAACCCGTGTGGAGGGAGTCAGAGGCAAGCCCCCCAGTGTAAGACCCAGGTCACTCCCCAGCATCCCTCCACCTCACTGATGACCTGGCTCCACCACCAATACCTCTGTCTTGTCTGGATTGAGTTGTAACCAGTTTCGAGTCATCCAGTCCTGGATCTCGACCAGGCAGGTGTTAAACACAGAGACCACCATCTGGCTCCCAGGCACACAGAACAGGTACAGCTGGGTGTCATCAGCATAGCAATGAAATTCCAAGCCATACTACCTGATAACATCTCCCAAGGGAAGCAAATACACCGTGAACAAAAGAGGTGACAGGGCTGAACCTTACGGAACTCCACAACACAGGGGCATTGTGCTGGATGAGGATAACCCCCATCATTACCCTTTTCACTTTGTCCATGAGGTAGGACCTAAACCAGCTGATGACATTGGCAGTTATTCCACACCAGTTTTACAGGGGGTCCAACAGCACCTCATGGTCCACGGTGTCAAACGTCGCAGTGATCAATGAGAACAAGAATCGACCACTCTCCCCTATCCTTTGCTCTAAGGATATCATTTAAAACCCTCAACGGGGCAGTCTCCATACTATGCCCAGGTATAAATCCAGACTGAAATGACTCAAAAATGGAAGAGGAAGCACGACTGGTCTCAAGCTGACTGGCCACCACTTTTTCCAAAACCTTCCCTAAAAATGGGAGGTTTGAGACCAGTCTGTAGTTGATGAGGCAGTCCAGGTCCAATGAGGGTTTCTTTAAAAGGGGTCTCACCAGGGCCTCTTTTACGGCTGCCAGGAGGATCCCACTCCTCATGGTATACTGGACAATCTCAGAAATCACAGGTTCAATCAGGCCGATATAACCGACCAAAAGTCAGGTTGGATCCGGGTGTAGTTCACAATAGATTGGCCATAACTTTGAGATTATCTCACTCACCTCTTCCACTTCAACTGGGTCAAATTCACTCTTCACAAGAGGGGTTCCCCTCTACACCACCGGTTCAACCCCATAAGCCAATTGAGCAATCCTGGAGGAGATATCAGATCTGATAGAGGACACCTTGTCAACAAAGAACAGAGTGAACTCCTCACACCTAGTGTTTGAACTAGCTCACCCTGGACAGAGACACGCCAGGTATAACAACCTGTCTACCATGCAGAAGAGCTGAGCTAGTCTGTTCCTTGCTGCAGATACCTATAAATCTGGCACCACTTTAATAAGGGAATAGGGTTAACAGTAGAAGAGATAGACTTATCTCACTTAAGAGAGCTGGTCAGTACAGTTCTCTGGGGAATGGGGCAAGATCATTTAATTTCAGTCTGCTATCAGGCTCTACTGGGCCATCAGCAGACTAATGTATCTCCAACTGAGGATACCTAGGAGGTGGAGCTCTCTGATGAGCTACAACCAGTGGACTGGGCACAAATTGGATTTTATCAACATAAAATCATGGGCTGACATCAAAAGAGGGACTACAGATGGAAGACAGCTATAAGGTACTTCCATACTCTTCACATTACAGCTAAATTTCTTACCACTAAGGACTCTTCATGCGGGAGAGGATGTGGATGCAAGGTTGCAACACATATACATTTTCTCTTGGCATGCCCAGGATTTTGGCAGCATTGAATGAAAATACTAGGACCACTCACTCCAGAAATGGTGGCGATAGCGGAGAACACCGGACTACCCTGGATGTATAACGTAACTGTGGTTCGAGAATAACAGATTGCAATGAGAAATGCATAACTAGAAGTGATTACGTCACATAAAATGTCACATCACAGTATGCATATCGGGCCTAACAGGAATAAATCTGATCTGTGTCAATGAAGTTTAGTAACAGGAATAAATACAGCGCAGGCTTGTGCTTGTTGTAAAATGTTGTATTAGTTTATTTGAGTTGGGGGGGCTTCACCCCATCACACACCCGTTTCTTTTCTTTTTCTTTTTTTTTAAAGGGGGGTGTGGGGGGCAAAGCCTCCCAACTCAAATAAACGAATACAAAAAAATAACCAAAATGTAGTTCTCAGAGAGTAGTGTAACTTGAACTCTACACTAATAGCATAGGTCCGGTATTCTCCACTATCGCTGAAATGGCCCCATTGCAATTATACCTGCCACACATTAAAAATAAAATTCATATCTAGCTACTAGGTATCTTCCTCATGGCAGCCAAGTAGGTGATCACACGACATTGGTTGACACCTATCTCTCCTACCATTTTGAGTTGGGAGGATACCATATGGGAGATACTGTATATAAAAATGGAAAAAACTTACCTCATACTTAGAAAAAACGTAGGATAAGAACCAGAACAGATGGAACCCCATGGATGATGCATAATATTTATTTATTTTATTTAACAGGATTTGTTGTAATTTATCTGTTGTATATTTTATTACTAGTTTGAATTTATGTACGGTGCCCAGAGCCTCTGCAATTGGGCGCCTAGAAAAATAAAATTTGCCTTGTCTTGCCTTGCCATAATATGGTGCACAGACTGGACATTATCCCATAACAGGATAGTGAGAAAAAGAACTGATAGACTATGGGGAAGGAATGGTTTAGTAAGAGGGGGAGATGGCTGGGTCCAGGGGCCCCAAGGGAAAGGAGGGCCGGACTTTCCTTGTACAATAAACATGAGGGGGACACAACGAAGATGTATGATGAGTTATTACTTGATAGCTCCCTCATCACTGTACATTTTACCCATAATTCCTGCCTATTACTGTCATTGTTACCTGCCTGTCTGCAACAAAATATTTTAAAGGGAGGCAGTCATTTGCAGGGGCTCCCACCCCTGCAAACCTTACCCTCCAGTTTAGCTTTTCTGAGAAAAGCACCCTTTTTCTTGTGGCGCAAAGTCATTTAATTTAATTTTGAAAAGTCAGCTACCCAGAAGTATGGCGGATGCTGGGGCAGCTCCATTAAGTCAAAAGGTTCAGCACCACACCCTGCACTTCAATACAAATGCATTGAAGTGCACGGTGCCACGCTGCACCTTTACACTTAATGGAGCCACCCCAGTGTCTGCCATACTTCCAGGTAGTGGACTTTTCTAAATTAAATTACTTTGTGCCACAAGAAAAAAGGTGCTTTTCTCAGAAAAGCTAAACCTGAGGGTAAGGTTTTCAGGGGCGGCAGCCCCTGCAAACAACTGCTTCCCTTTAATAAACTTTAAGTTTAAAAGGTGATTTCTCAGTTACTCTGTGAAACCACCTTTTGGGCAGGATTTAACAAACCCTAGCCACCAAGTTCATGACAGGGGTCAAAATGTCAAACAAAAAGTTATGACAAAATGTTGTGGGCAGGGCCATCATTTGGCCCAGCAGGTAGTGAGGTGCGATTCCATGCTGGTGAGCAGAGCTCAGAGGCAAGCTCACTCAGCCAGCTGGATGGTTCAAAGTGGGGGGGATGGCTCTGCCATGCACCATCACCCCCAGCCTGGGGAAGGATGATGTAGTATTGGTTGCACCAGCAACAAGTAATCATATAGTGAAGAGAAGTCTTCTCTTCCAATATGGCCCAGAGGGCCCCACACATCTGCAACCATAACTGCATGAAAGCACAGGGCCCCTTTGCACTTCCACAGCCAGATGAACTCTTGGCCCTGCTTGTCTGCATCTGTAGCCACAGGAATGCACAGGTTCCACAGAGCCCTGCACTTCCACAGCCTTAGACAGCCCCACAATTTCTTTGTCACTGCAGGCAGATGGAAGAACTCTTCCCTTGTTGCAGGGCCAGAGGGCCCTGCACATCCGCATCTGTTCACACAGGCCCTGAAAAGATCTACATGAATGAGGATACAATTCCACTACCTCAAAAAGAAAGGAAATTAATTGCAAAAAAACTACATTAATGCAAGAGTTCAACTTGATGACACAAAGCAGGAAAATGTGGCATTAGGGTTTCCAACCCTAACTCACCACCCCCACCGCCAAGCAGCAAAAGGACAAGACCACACAAGCAACCACAGACAGCCATCACCAGGTAACACAAACATACAATTGTTTCCAGAAGACACAAATGCAATAGCACTAATGTGCTACCTTCTTGGATTTATATCTGTAGTATACACAATGCAAAATGTACATACTCACTTCTGGTTGCAGATATAAATCCATGATACTCAAATCCCAATACTACTTCTGTCTCCAGAATCACAGGCCCCTACAGTCACAGGTACAAATTCATGATACCCAAATAACAAGAATTCTTTTGTCTGCAGAAGCATAGGCCCCTACAGTCACAGGTACAAATTCATGATACCCAAATAACAAGAGTTCTTTTGTCTGCAGAAGCATAGGCCCCTATGGAGCCAGCACCTCTGTAACCACAGATACTCATACACAATGTAAGACATACACATGCTTCTTCAGCCACAGGTATAAGACATACACACTGGCCTCTATCTCCAGAAGAGCAAGCTTCATGAAATTCATGATACCCAAAAGGGACAGCACTTCTAGAACCACAGGTACTCATGCACACTGTAAGATATACAGTGTAAGTTAGTACCTGTGGCTCTAGAAGCAGGCACTCATGCACACTGTAAGACATACACACCAACTTCTGGATACAGAAATGGAGGCGCCTATAGCACCTGCACTCCTGCACTTCTGCAGCTGCAGATAGAAATATATGATATCCAAACTGCAACATTACTTCTGAGGCCACAGGTGTAAGACATACACGCTGACTTCAATCTGCAGATGTGCAGGCTCCTGTGGGGCCTGCACTTCTCCTGTTGCATATAGAATTCTATGATACCCAAACTGCAACACTACTTCTGCCTACAGAAGGGCAGGCTCTTGTGGGGTCAACGCTTCTACAGCCACTGGTACTCATGCACGCTGTAAAAAACATACACACACATGTCTGGCTGTGAATACAAATCCACAAAATGCCAGCAGTCTCTCCCTGGGTAGCTACCAAGGGTCTTGCTCAATACCACCTTTGAAAGCCTTGACTTTTTGAAGTGTCTGGGGCCTAGCCTACCCTTGGAGCCCCAAGGGCAACTGGCACCCTCCTTTTCTATTTTCTGTTCCCTGCCCATTTCTTTCTGGCAGAAGCCCTAATATGTATGCCAGCTGTGCCCCTGACATGCCCATTCCATAGCCAGCTCCCACCTAGGTTGCAACCTGGGCGTCAACTCTCCCTAGCACTAAGGCATGCTTGGCACCACAAGGGGAGAGTGGCACTAAAATCGTAAAGCACTAAAATGTTCCTGGCATCATGAAAGCACCTTATTTATCTACTCCTTCCCTTACTTTTACCCTCTGGGATAATACCAGAGCATCAGTCCCCACTTGCTCCCTTTTGTGAGCACCCGCTTCCCCACTCCCGTAAGGAGGCAAGAGAGGACTGTTGCACATACTAAACTAAACTGCTCCTGGTCTGATTGTCTCTGGCTCATGACTTTGGAAACTATTTGATAGAAACTTTCTGTTCGGCCTCAGCTGGGAATGATTCTGGCATGTCAAAAGTGAGTTTGTGTCTATATAGTCAAAGAAAATTGAAAGCAAACACAGAATCTGTAATGCAAGACAGTTAAAGGATGGGATTATATTAAAGATATATACGTTCTTTTCTGTTGAAGTTGCAGTCAATTGCAGGTTTGTTTGTGATGTGATCTGAAGAACTTGTTTTGGAAAGACATAGGTGTATTGACCATAAACCAGAATTAAACATTAAAAAAAACGAAAGCTACTTTTTTCTGACGTGTACTGCCTCTGGTGACAAGAATGCATTTTCCCACTAACAGGCAGTAAAATATGAAGGCACAATGCCGTACTAGCTAAATATGTTTCCATATATTACTAATTACATTTTTTAAAAACATGTACAGTATAAGACAGGTCTAAAGTGACTCCCAGTGCACTGCAGTTCAGGGAGGTAGCTTGTCATTCTGGGAAGGAAATCTAATTCAGAACAGATTAGACAGATGAAAATCCTTATCTGACCTTAACTGCTTACGTATTTATCTCTTTGGAAAATTACATCCTTTGCCCAAGGTGGAGGACTGAAAAGCAGTCACTCTGTTAATCTTTCTGCTCAACATTAAATTGTGGCAGGAATGACAAAAATTTATTTTCGAAAAGCAACTTACAGTACTTAGCAGATCTGTCATCTGAATTATGATTTTATTCTCTGGTCCCACTAAAACTGCATTTTTGAACAAACTCAAAGTTTATTTATTAATTTGTTTGTTTTGACCACCAGGTAAGATACATTAGATGTAAATATGCCTATTTTCAGGCATGACCTGGTAGAGTTACAATAGCTGTCATGAGCAAAAGAACTACATAAAACATTTTCAAAGGATAAAGTAATAACAAGCAGGAATAGACAACAAGGCTTTACAGTTGAGCAGAATTTACACTAACAATAGAATTAAGGAGTGCATTGAGAGCAGCATAGACATAAAATAGCGACAGAAAACTACAATACACAGTATAATTGAGAAATGCAGAAGACTGTGCCAGTATAAATTGTTTAAACATTCAAAGCAACTTAAAATTGTCCAGAAATTGGAAGGAAAGTGTGGAGTGCTAGAATAAGCTAGGATGGAATCAGGGGCCAGAGTGAGGGCTGATGGGGCATAGAGAGACCTTCAGAGCCTTGCAGAACAGTGAGCAGTGTACATGAGGAAGAAAAGTATTCCAAAAACTAGGGACATAGACTGAAAAAGCCAGTTTGCCATGGCCCATGGTACATCTCTGCTCAAGGAGAGGTTAAGAGTCAGCTGACCTGTCAGCCCGGTGGTGCTGAGGGTTGGGGCATTGGACACCATACCTCATGCCATGCTGATGATCCGAGGTCAGGAGCAACCTCAGGTGTCGGAGGGTCAGCCAGGGGAAAGAGGATTGAGCATCCCAGGGATTGCTCTCCTCCTTCAGGGAGGGAGGGGTGGGATTACCGCTGTTGTGCTGGCTTCTGCTGGTGACTGGGGGTCAGTGCAGGCAGGTAGTTCACTGAGGAGGACAGCACAAATGGCATCAAATGTGCAGTGCATGGAAGCATGCATAGCAGTGTCATTGATGCCTTGCACGTCTGTGCTAAGGGGTGGGATCCAAACTCTGTAGAAAAAATCCGCCGGCGCGCATCATGACATTCAGTTCATCAGTGCCACGCTACTCCAACTCAGAATAGCTCCTCCCAGCTCCAGACCCTCAGCTTCTGTGGTGGTGGGGTATGTGTACCACCATGAAGAAGCCAGTGAGAGGAAAGGAGGAGGGGGGGTTGAGCTCAGGGACTTGGAGTGACACGGGGCCATGGATCCAGACTGATGGGGGGGGACCATAGGTAACATCCCCCCAGCCAAGGAGGAAATAAAAGAAACTAGCAAAAAAAAAAGTCAGCTGACTTCAGTGAGTAGGAGGGAAAAGGGTGCTGCAGATAGGTGGCAAAGGAAGACAAGAGCCAGTTCACAGCAGTTTGTCAATGAAACAGCCTAATGCAAAAGAACATTGTCCAGTAATGGTGGTGGTGGGGGGGAGACCAGGCCAGAGTAAAGGTGGCAGTGGTTCGTAAGTCTAGTGGTGATCAAGGTAAAGTGACATGCATTTTGTTGTATGTTATGTCCCATTTTGAGAGGACAGTTTTATTTGCTCCTAGGAAAGCCAGGAGGTCAAAAGTGAGTATGGAAAAGGGAATTCCCTGAGCTATGGCCCGGTGGGCAGCAGGGGATATGTGGTGTCTAACTCTGAAAGCCATGCTCAATTTGACATTCACTGGTCTGCAGATTGAGGAAACATGGGCGGGGGGGGGTAAAGTCAAGAGAAGGATCTAGTAAGACTTCCAGGTACTTAAAACTGCTCATCTCCTCAGTGGGGACCCATTAGAACAGGTAAGGGAGAGGTCAGAGGAGGTTGCATGGAGTTTTGGTTTTGAGCAAAGGAGCATGACTTTTATAATTTTGCCCTTTTAAGATAAACTTGTTTGTTGTTAACCAAAACTGAACTTCAGCAAAGGAATCAGAGGGGGATTTGCTGATATTGGGGACAGTGGCCCCTGTGGTAGGGGACAAGATCATTCGCATACAGTAGACAGCTGCAACAGGAGGCAACATCTGGGAGGTTATTTATATAGAGAAAAGAAGTGGTCCCAGAATAAATCCTTGTGGCACACCAACTGTTATGTTCCCAAGATTGGAGGTAGCTGAGGGAAACCTGACTTGTTGTTTTCTACCAGTTAAGTAGTTGGCAAACCAGGAAATGGTGGGATGGGGCAGATGCCAAGGGAGACCTGTTTGTTGCAGAGCAGTGACTAATTTATTAGGTTGAACGCCTTTGTTAGATCAATAAACATGGCACCAATTAGGAGACCAGTAGCCATGGCTAGGCTGATGTCATTTGTTAACTTGGCAAAGACTATGGAGGTGCCATGATTTTTTCTTGAACCCGTGCTGTACAGGGTACAGGAGATTATACTTGGAGATGTAGTCAGAAAGCTAGGATGAAACAATCCTCTCAAGGATATTCAAGAGGACTGAGAGGATGGCTATAGGGCAATAGTTTATAGCTTTCAATAAGCTTGGGGTCCCATGCTTTGAAAACAGGGGTAACACTGGCAACCTTCCAGACATCAGAGACAACACCAGATGAGAGAGCAAGACTCAGGATTCTAAAGATGGGGAGTGCTATTAGGGGGCCGCTAGCTTCAGCATTTTTTAGGTCAAGGCCATCATACCCAGAACTTTTATTTGGAGTAATGGAGAGCAGAAGCTTTTTGACCTTGGCTACTTTCATTGACCAGAGGAAGACAGGAGGGGGAGGGACCGAGGGTGGTTGGGGAGCTAACAACCAAGACTGAGAATCCTGTGCCAATGCCAAGGACTTACCATGAAGGCTGTGAGGTCAGAGAATTTGGTATTGAGAGCATCAGCAGTTCTGACCTGGTTATTGCAATTCATGCCATCAAAGAGCATACCAGGCAAGGAGCATTTTGATTTTGTGCCCAGGAGGCCTGTTATACTGGCTCAGAATTTGAGTGGGTCACCAGCAGTGGCTAAGAATTTTTTATAATGTGCATTCTTATTTGACCTCGCTCCTGACTTTCAGATATTTCTTCATCTATGATATTCCACTCAGCCAGAAGACGACCAGTCTGTTTAAAACTGACCCGCAGTTTATCTTTTTTTTCATTTGGGAAAGATCATCACTGGTGAGCTAAGCTGTGGCACAGCTCCATAGCCTACACCACTGAGCATGTCCACTGCACTTTTCAGGGCTGAAAATATATATTTTTTCATTCAAAACCTCAGGCCATTTCCATTATATAATAGAAGACTATCTTCAGGTTTTGAATTGCAACAACAAATAGCTTATTTACAAAATCGAACAGTAAACCCAATCAGTCTAGCCAACAGTCACCCAAAGCCTGGATTTTGTACTATAAAATCTGCTGCACTTTGCACTTTATGCCTCCAAGAGCCTTTGACAGTAAAACGGAGAAAACTCAAGGAGTGGTCATAGGTATGGCAGCTGGGTTTCAATGTGAAAAAGAACAAAATAATGCACTTGTGGCGCAGAAACCCAGGGACAGAGTACCAAATGGGGAGTGGTGCTGATGATCATCAAGCAGGAAAGAGACCTGGAGGTGATCACATCAGATGACCTAAAGGTAGCCAAGCATTGTGACAAGGTAGTTGCAAAGGCATCTGGGATGCTGGGGTGCACAGCGAGGGGTATGACCAGCAGAAACAGGGAGTTGGTGTTGCCTCTGTATAGATCGTTGGTAAGACCCCAGCTAGAGTACTGTGTCTGGTTCTGGAGACCACATCCCAGGAAAGACACAGAGAGAAAGAGAGTGGAAAGAAAAGGTGCTCAAGAGCAAGTGGGCATGATAAGAAGCCTGAAGGGGGTAAATTCAGGAGAAATGTGAGGAAGCACTTCTTCACAGAAAGAGTGGTGGATTCCTCTAACAGTCTTCCATTTGAGGTCGTGGGGGCAAAAAAGTGAGTGTGGGGGTTCAAGAATGGATGGGATAGGCATAAAGGAATCTTAGGTAAAGGGAAAGGGGTGATTGGGTCGGAGATCAAGTAGGATCTGTGGCCATACTATACACAGGGAAAAATGGGCAGACTAGATGGGCTAAGCAGTCCTTATCTGCCGGCAAATTCTAAGTTTCTATGTTTCTGTCTACTCCATCTGTGATAATTCCTTGGACATCTGGGGATTGCGGAACTGCTGCCGCTAAGGGTTTCATGCTTATTACAAACAGCAGAGGTGACAGGGCAGCCTTGTCTAGTACCCCTCTGGACGGTGAAAGAGGCCAACAATGTCCCATTTGTTCTTACTCTGTCAGTTGGTTCACCATATAACATATGCACCCAGGACATGAAGTGCTCCCCAAGGCCTATTACTGCCATTGTTTCCTTGTGGTAAGCCCAATTCAAGTGATGGAACGCTTTCTCTGCATCAACAAATAATGCCATTAGTGTCATTCCTTTGAAGTGTGGGTATGATATTATATTTAAAAGCCTCTGGATGTTACTATTAAGTTGTCTGTCAGGTATAAAACCTGTTTGGTCCTCATGCACTACAATCCCAACCACCTTTTCCAATCTGTTGGCTAGGACCTTAACGTCATGTCCTGGTTTAGTAATGAGGTTGGTCGGTATGCAGCACAAGTATTCCTCTTTTTGCTTCATTTTGGTAAAACTGATATAAGGGCCTCATTCAATGAATCGGGTATATTACCTTCCTCCATGCAGGCCTGAAAGAATAGTAATCAGAATTAAAGCCGTCCAGACCTGTTAGTGGATAAGCTATGACAATTTCTATTTTTACCTGTTCAATCAGCCTGTCAAGTGAACGCTTGGCTCCTTCAGACAGGGTTGGGAGGTTTAATGAGGCCAGGACCTGTGCAGACTGCCATTTCACCTGTTCGGATTCTTCTGGTTCTGTATACAGATCCGAGTTGTATGTTTTAAAACTGTTTGCTATTCGAGTTGGCATTGCCCACTCAGTTTCTGGGTCATCAGGGTCCTTTATTTTGAGTATAGCGCAGTCTGCTCCCAATTTACGCAGGCAGTAAGCTAACAATTTCATTGCCTTCCCGCCACCTCATAATATTTATGATCTGAGTACTGTAAATACCCCTCTGCTGTGTGCTCAACCAAAGTCATTTAATTCATTTCTGGTTTTATTAAGTACTTGCAGCACTTCTGGGTCTGTGTCTCCCTTCTCATGTGCTGTCTCCAGGTCTCTAAGCTTTGCTTTCAGTTTATTGATGAATCCTAAGGATTGTTTATGTTTGGTGTAGGCAATACTGATAATTTTCCTATTGACCACTTTAAGTGTGTCCCAAATAAACATTTGTGGTCATCGAATAGGGAGGTTCAAATCATAGGTTGCCTTGAAATGTTTGGCAATTGTATCTTCGAACACTTCAGGCCAGATATTCAAAGCAGTTGCACATGGCGCAACTCAGTTGCACCAGCAAAGGTCCCAAGTTGTGCTACCGGGCGATATTGAAAGTGACCTGTGGTACAGCGCAAATCCCATTGCACCAATGCGCAACTGTAATGTATGCGGGGCAAGTGCATGGGGGCATGTGCAGGAATATATGGCGCAATGGCATATTCAACAGGAAAGCAAGGCACAAGTGTGGAGCAAACACTAAGTTGCGATAGGCAGACTTCAGCATATAAAAACAGGCTCAAACACACAGACAGCAGATGTGCAACAGTGTGTACAGAGAGAGAGGGAGTGAGAGAGTGCAAGAGAGAAAGACAGAGAGTGGGAAAGAGACAGACAGACAGACACAGATGGACAGATGGATGGAGGGACAATGTGCCACAGAAAGCCAGGGACAGGCACAGTGACTGAGAGATGGACAGAGGCCCATTCCTAATGGACGCCATATTGAGGGGTGTGAGGAGGCAGGAGGAACACCTGCATGGCTGACGAAGTGCCCAGCGGCGGTATGCCCAACACAGGTGGTACTGTGCCAGGCTCACGTTCGAGAACTTCAGTGACATGGAGATAGTGGTCTGGTACCGCCTGAACAGTGCAGTTCTGAGGCAGCTATGTGAGCTGTGCAGTGAGGAGATGCAGGCACCCACCAGACGTAGTCATGCCATGTCAGTGGACACCAAGGTGACCACTGTGATGTGCTTGCTCACCATGGGCACCTTCCAAAGACCCACTGGGGATACCATGGGTATCACCCAGTTGGCCTCATCCCGCCTTCTCACCCAGTTCCTCATTGCTCTGCTGCCACATGCATCAGAGTACATACACTTCCCCAGCACACAGGTAGAGTGTACAGAAAACATGCAGGAGTTCTACCAGGTGGTGCATACCAGGTGTGATCGGGGCCATTGACTGCAACATCGGCATCCACACACCATTCAGCCCAGAGGGCCCGGTGCACATAAACCAGAAGGGGTATCCTTCCATCAACTGCCAGGTGGCGTGCGATGCCACGGGGTGCTTCATCAATGTCTGCGCCACACACCCCGGGAGTGCACATGATGCCTTCATATGGCACAGCTCCACGGTGTGCCATAGGTTCAAGCAGGAAGACATCCCCATGGGCCACCTTGTTGGTGAGTAGGACATGTGCCATTGTGACCATGAGCCATGGGGGGATGGCAGGTGGGGAGGGCAGGCCGTTGCCATGGCAGAGAGTGAGCATGGGGCAGCACAGCAGTGTACTAACCAAATGTCTCATCCCACCAGGCAACAGCGCATACCCCACAAGGGCATGGCTGCTCACCCCCTACCAGATACCATTGCCCCCCGCTGAAGACAGATATAACGAGGCACATGCCAGCCCATGCAATATCATCAAGCGTGTCTTTGGCATGCTTAAGTCATGATTCTGTTGCCTAGACAGGTCTGGCGGTGCCCTACAATACAGACCATCAAAGGCCTGTGGCATATTCCTGGCCTGCTGCATCCTGCACAACATGGCCATTGACTGTGAAATAGTTGCTGAGGTTGAGGAGGGTGACAGTAGCAGGGACGATGGTGATAAAGGGCCAGAGGGCAGTGGGCAGCCACCCCCTGGAAGAAGGGACCCCAGAGCAGTGCAGGAGGCAAGGCAGCACAGGGACACAATTGTAAGGGAGCATTTTGGTCAATGAAGGTGGGTGTACAAACACAGTAGCATGGGCATCACAGGACAGTACTCCACACCGTGGCAGGGGAGTGCACAGTGGATGGCATGCAAACATCAGTGTACACCACACACAGTGGAGCCACTGGCACACAGATGCGCAGCAACACACATACAGCACTGGCATGCACACAAGGAGACACACGCACACACATATGTTGTGGGACTTGGCTTGGGATCAGAAGCATGGCACCGGTGCACAGGCACCACCAGTGCTGAGCAGACCTCATCACCTCCATGACATGTCCCAGCAGCACAGTCCACACACACAGGGCACATGGGGTACAACACACATGCGCACCACCGCATGCATGCTGCACCAGTACCACCCATGCATATGTGTGGCAACAGCAGCGGATGGCAAGGTAGAGCAGCACACACGGCACTACAACTGGACAGTCACAAGACTGCCATGGCCACATGGGTGGCCGCACCATGGCTGAATGGCAGTTGCATGCTGCGCATCGGCCCCGGTGGGCGTGTCTGATGCTCCCCCAGGGGTTGAAGTGCGGGACCGGGATCATGTTTCTAAAGTGTGGTAGAGGCAGCCAAACAGGACTTCCCCCAGGGGTGTCTGGGATGCTGATGTCAGACCCTGGCATCCGCCGTGCTGGGTCACCAGATGCAAGGATCGTGGGGTTGAGAGTGCACTGTGGGGAGTCCCCTGTGCACGACTGAGCCCAGTGGCCACCAGCGACGCCAGCCCAGTCACAATGGCACCGGTCATGTGTCCAAAGCCACGGCTGTGGCTTCCCGCATCTGTCTGAACTCATCAATGATCTGCGCAGTGCCTCTGTCCTGTCACGCGGCCATGAGATGCACACCAGCCCGCAGTGCGTGCACCTCAGAGGCAAGCAACATTTGGTTCTCCATGGATGCCCCCAGTAACCGGGCATTCTCAGCCAGATGCTTGGCATCCTGGGCCACCTGGGCTATCTGTCGAGCTGCAGGGAGTATCACAGCATGCTGCACAGCCTCCCGCTCAGGTGGACGCTGCACAGTGGGCTGTACAGGGGTACACTTGAGTCAGACACACTGGCATCCAGCCGCTGCTGCCTGACAATCTGCTGGTCAGTGCCCTGTGCCTCCACTGTGCCTCCAGCACCTCCACCACCCACACCGGACACAGCAGTGGTGCAACACACCACAGCCACAGCGTGGCTGGGTAGTGGCTGTGCAGCCACTGGGGCAGCGCCAGGCCCTGATGGTGCCTGTGTAGGAGGTAGTGGTGCTTCTGCCACCAATGGCCCTATGCTGTCCATGATCAGCGTGATGTCATCATCAGTGTCTGACAACATCCCTAGCTGGGTCTCCGCACACAGTACCTCCAGGCTGTCAGTGTCCAGGATACCAGCAAGGGCATAAACAGACGCCATGTCCAGCATGTCCACATGCCACGCACTGCCAAGGCAGAGCCTGTCCCTGCTCCGGATGCCCGCTGATGCTGACAGTTGGGCATCCATGTCAGCGTCTGCCTCCACCTTGTCCCCTGCCCATAGGTGTGCTGGTGCTGCAAGACAAGAACAGAGGGTCAGTGTTGCTACATTGTCCAGGGCTACCCCCATGGCCCCCCACCATCCCCCCTTCCCCCCTCCTACCATTCCCCCATGGCCACTTCCTACCATGCCACCCCCTGGCATGCAGACATTTCCAGCTGGCACTGTGGTCCACTGTACAGCCACAGACACACTCGCAAGTGGCCGGTGGCATGTCAACAAGCATACACATGCAGCACACACTTAGGCCCACTCGTACTCACCACGCATTGAGGGGCTGCCACCCATCTGGAACCCTTCACTGGGCACACCCTCCACCGATGATCGGCTAATGCTGGGCACCACCAGCTCCCCCAAGGCTGTCAGAAGAGGCCCTGCTGCTGGGCCACCACTGGTCACCCTGGAGGATGCCTGGATGGCAACTATCTTCTCCTTAATGCACCTCCTGTCGGTGCCGATCTTTTTCTTGCACTCCTGGGGGGGTACGATGGTGTTGGCCGTGGGTGTTGACATACCATGCCACCTCATCCCAGTCCATAACCCACTCCTGCAGTGTGCCAGTGGCACCACTAAGAAGGGCCTCCCTGTCCATGAAGGCCTCATACAGGTCAGTGGTCTCTGATGCCGTAAAGTTGGCCCTGCGCTTGCGTGCAGGCCCCGATTCTCCTCACCTTCCTCACCCGACATTCTGCCACCTGTGGGAATGCACACCAGTGTGTGTTAGTGGTAGAAATGCATGTTACCGCTATCAGTTGCACAGTTGCAGTAGGCTTCTGTTCATCCATGTTTCCAGTCACTTATCTGAAAGGCTGCAATACCGGTCTGTGACCTGTGCTGTTCTTTGGCGCCTTTATGTCTCAATGCATGCAAATGAGGGTGATCGCAATTGTAATGATATGCTAATGCTCCACACTGCACCATGCATCAGCTCATGAGGTTAATTGCATACCGCGGCTGAATATCACAGACATGCACTGTGCACATACATATTGCACTGCAGCAACCCCGAGGCACAATACTTGCGCATGCGTGGTACACATGCCTGCAGTGCGCATGAGCACACCATGTCCCATGGTACAATTGCACAACACACATGGACTACATGATGCATCTGCACTGCACATGTGGCGCAGGTGCAGCTTCACGCACACTCACGCATCCTGGCTTGCACCCTATCATACACATGTGCACTGTGACCCATGGGTCACCTACATGACCCCACGACCCCGCTAGACAATGGCATATTTCACATGCCCATCATTGCACAATGGCCCCACACTGCGCATCCTGGTGTGCATCCACGTGCTGCACAATAGCGGTTGTTCACATCCTATCGTGCATCCTGCACCTGTGGCAGACACATGCGCTTTTCACCATCATGTACAGTGCCACACTGAAAGCTGTGTATGATGCATGGAACCGGACGCCATGCCCTAAACTGGTCAGACATCGAGGTAGTGAACCTCATGGCTGCCGTCCAGCCCTATGAGGCCCAGATTTTTGGGCAGGTGCCCCTGCAGCAGGCCAGAGGCCTGGTGTGGTAGTCCATACCGAAGGCCTTGGAGAGGAGGATGGGTGTGCCACACACAGCAGAGCAGTGCAGGCACCATCATGGTGACCTGCAGAGGAGAGACCCTGACCAACTCCAGAGGCTGCAGGCATGCATCCGGCGTGGTGCAGTGCTACAGCCAGGTAGGTGTTTGCATGTTGCATGTCTGCCCTGGTGCAGTACTGTGGTGTTAGCACCACTGCCTGGCATGTCCTGCAGTGGGGTACATTGTCATCCTGCCAATCACCACACACCATGCTGCTGCATGCGTTGTGGCTGTGCTGGCGTGCAGGCCATGGAATGGACAGGGGCACACCCAGTGCACAGCATGCTGTGTGATGGGGGGAACAGCTGGTGTGATCATGTACTGATGTCCGCCTGTCTTCTTTCCATTCCCAGGGCCAGAGGACCACAGATGGGCCTGGGTAGAGGTGGAGCACAACAGGGCAGTGTGCCCTGATGGTGGACAACTGGCACCAGCTGTACTGCAGGGGGCAGGTAAGCAATGTCATGGTCATTCCCAATGTACATGGGGGGTAGCAGTGAGGAGTGGGTGCAGCCATGGCCGCCTGTGCCATGTCCCATGACAGTTGTGTGTGTTGCACAGTGCATCGTGCACGCCACTGTGGCCCATACGTTGGACCCATGTGATGGCTGTTGGTGGGGTGGGCGTGCGCACAGATGCCACTGGTATTGCTGCGGTGCTGTTGTTGCATTGTGCCATATGACCATCACTGTGCGGTCGTGTGACCGCTGCATGGCAACGCCTGCCTCTCTGCACCACCATGGTGTGCCATATTTTTGGCTGGCATTGCACCCCCTGCAGGTGTCCATACCAGGCACTCCAGGGGTGTGTGCTCACACTGCAATTGCGCACAGTGGGTAGGCATGGTTCCTTGGGCCATTGCACTGATCATCTGTCCTTTCCCTTTCCATAGGTGTCAGGTGGCCAGCGGCCCAACGGCCTCAGAGGGTGCAGATGAGGTTCCTGCAGCAGATACTGCTCATCATATCCAGTATGCTGGAAGTAGTCATCACAATCAGTGCATGACCACTGCGCACAGGTGTGAATGGAGGCATGGTGGGGCGTCCAGATGTGGCCAACGTTGAGTTGGATGTATATAGCCCATTATCCCTGTTCCTCTATAGTCCTCCTTCTTTTTTTTTTCTTTTTTATTTAGTACTTTTTGTGTGCCCCAAAGCCGTCGTTGTCTAACCTGGTCACGAACCCCCTCGCCTCCAACTCCACCAATTGCTTGCACTCCCCAGTCACCCCTGGCTTACCCCCCCCAGAGGGCAGGGGTCTCAGCGCTGTGGGCCTTCCAGCACCGAGATGCTAGTAACTAGTTGGGGAGCCAGCGGCGGAGGCAATTCAAGGACCGTGGGCAGGTCCTCATGGAGATGGCCGGGGACACGGAACATTTTTTTTCCCCTTTAGGCAGGGGTGGGGACGTGCAATGACGCCAGTGTCCATCCCGCCCCCGATGGTTCTGCTTGGCATTGAGCGTACTGGAACACCCTGCCTCCACCAGGTGTCACCACTGCACCGAACACTCAGTCCCCCTTTCCCCCTAGAGGAGGAGAAAGAGAGCAGTCCAAGGACGCTCGATCCTTCTCCCCCGGCCGGCCCTCCGATGACCCGGATCCATTCCCGAACCCAGGTCACCGGCATCGTGAGCGGAAATCCTACCGCTGAGCCAACGGGCCAGCGATATAGTCCTCCTTCCTGCTGTACAGACCTGTTCCCTGTCCCCATTCATCGTTGTACCTACCCTGTCTCTGACCTCTATTGTTTCTATTGTTGTCCACATATTACTGTTATAAACCTTTTTCACCTACGTGCCTGTGTCCGTGTCTGCTTTGCAGGTGGTAAGTGGAGCCATGCTGCAGTGATCCGGTGTCTGTCCATGGTGTGTGCATAGGGGTGGGGGGGCACATGGGGCGCTGCTGTGGTTCCCTGCTGTGTACCGTGGTGTGTCACATTTTGGTGGAGGCCATCCCCTGGTTTGTTGGGTGTGCTGTGTGGCCTTGGGATCTCCATGGGGTGGTGGTCAGGGGTGGGTGGCAGGTGTGTGCACGGTGGTGGCATGCAGCCATGGTCATTGTTCTGGACATGTCCACAAGCTGGGGTGGGGACCTCTGCATCCCCTTTTGGGCACCCCATCCCATGTGGTCTGGCACTCTGCCTGGGTTCTGGCTCATTCACCGCCTGGTGTGTGGGCTACATGTGTGCATGTGAGGCATGTGTGTGCTTGACTCCATGGTTCTGAAGATGGACTGCCAATGTCACATGGCAGTGGGCATGGCAGACTGGCTGGGTGCTGGGGGGACACCCTTGGCAGCCTTGCATTGGTCAGTGTCCCCTCCTGTCACCTGCTGACTATGCCACCATTGTGTTCTGGGGTACAGTTCCTGGGTGCCTGTGTGTGCAATGGTGTGCCCTACTGGTGGGGGGTCTGTGGCCACTGTCACTCTGTTTCCCTGGCTGTGTCTCTGGGTCTCTTTTATGTGTGCTGCCCCCCAGTGTTGATACGCAGGTCTGCTCTGTGCTTCCACGGTTGCACCGGCACATCTCAGGTTGCACCATGGCGCATGTGTACCATGTTCAACCATGTTGTGCAGGCACGGTGCAGCCTGCACAACTTCTGAATATGACACCTGTGGTGTCATGGCGCATCTGAATTGTGCTGTGCCAGACTTGCACCTGCCTTTGGCGCATTTCTGAATATATGCCCCTTCATCTTTGAGGAGAGATGTGTTCATCCACCATAATGTCTGTTTGGGAGAAGCTCCAGTTTTTAATACTAATGATACAGGGACATGATCAGACTGTGTTATATGTAGAATTTCACATTTATCTACTTTGTGCATTAGTCTTTTTGTATAAGCAAAAGATCTATCCAGGAGTAGGCCTTCTGTGCTGGTGAATAAAAGGTGTAATCACGTTCACCACTACGTAAGGACTTCCAGATGTCTACCACCTCTAGTTACAAAGTGTTCTGTCTCACTTTCTTTGCTGCACTCTCATTAGTGGTTAAGTTACTACTGGATCTGTCCACAGTTGGTTGCCGTGCACAATTAAAGCCACCTCCTGTGCTCATTTGCCTCCCATAAAAGGAATATCTTATCAAAAATCTGTTCAAAAAAAATTCCCTTGCTCCTGTATTAAGGGCATATAAATTAACAAAATGGTAGATTTCTCCTTGTATAGTGCCTGTAACTATAATTATTCTGCCATCCATTTCTACCTCCTGATGGGAAATTGCAAAGGGGAACCCTTGCCCAATTATAGTGCACCTGCCTTCCTGCCTCCTTTGGAGCTTGGCATGTTCAAGGCTTGTTACGTGTGTTTCCTGAAGAAAGACTACTACACAGTTGGTACCATTTAGCTTTGCTAGGATCCCTGTTCTTTTTATTGGGGAGCGGACCCCTTTTATATTATGCCTCTGCTGCTGCAAGCAGCCGGGCAGACCCCTTCTGTCCACCGGCTGCCTTCTTCACTGTACTGCCCGCCAATCACCAGACCAAAGCTTCACCCTTGACACAGGTGCTTCTACTGCTGCAAGCAGCCGGGCAGACCCCTTCTGTCCGCCGGCTGCCTTCCTGGCTGTACTGCCCGCTGATTACCAGACCGAAGGTATGCTGCAGAAACTGGACTGTCCAGAACCATCTACTCTGTCTGCTGATGGGCTGCTGCAGTTCTTTAATTCTTTGCTACTGCTGTTTCCTCTGGAACTTAAGCTAATGTTATATTCTGATTGTGGTACTTGTTAAGTCTCTCCAAATTGTCTTGTAAATCCTAACTTAAACGCGAACCTAAGCCTGTTTACAGCAATTTTGCACTCCAAGGGTAGTTTGAAGTACAAGTTCATTTAGACTGCAGATTTGTAAATTGTAAAATATTACAGCTCTCTTTGTTTTAAGGTCCAGTGGTAAGCTACCCTGGATCAGAAACTAAGTTTAAAGTGATACAGTTTTTTCTGTTTAGACCAGATTCCATTTGGGTCACAGTTGTAAGGTTTGCCCTGCAAATAATTCAATTTCTCTTTCACTTTCTGTCCTTCTGTCTCCTTGCTGTTTGAATTTTTGTGCCCACCCTCCCATTCCTCACGTCCAGCCTTTATTAAATACCCTCCCTCCCCCCAGGCACCACCCCTAGCAATGTTCATCCTCCCCTTCACTAATATTGCAACTCCTCTTAAAGATACAGAGTGCAGCTATTAGGCCTAACACTTGTACTGTCTTCCCTTTAAAGACATCTTCCTATTTTCACCATCTGCTTGCCTATCAGCTTTGCTTAGCACCTGCTCTGCTATCTACTGTGCAGTTCCATAGCTGAGCTTTCTCCCTTGCTACCCTGAGTAATTTTCAAGTTACCTTAGTACCCCCTACCCTAGCTAATAACATCCTATCTTAACCTACATTTTAAATCTTAAAATAGACCCACTGCACCTGATTGGGCTCTCAGTGAGCGGCGTGGCTAATCCTGCCAGCTGCCCGTACCTCCATCCTCCTGACGAACAGGACACCTTCAAATCCGGTTAAGTGTCACGGCTGCTCCAGAGTAGCACTGTGTGGGTTTGATAGGCGGCCACCTGCTGCCACCCTCCTCTGATTGGACTGCTGCTCTTTGCTCGGCCACTGTTTGGCCCAGCCTTTTCTCTGTCGGATTATCAGTTTCTGGGCTTCAGCGCCCTCTGCTTTGCATTGACTTTTGCCAAACATTACTGCTATCTGTCTAGTCTCCCGTTGGTTCCTTATAAAATTCCGCCACTAGGGGTGCCTTCTAACATATCTTGACTAGGTCTTCATTTCCTCACTGTAATCTTTACCACAAGTAGAGCCTCCAACTGGTCTGCTTTCCTAATTAACCTTTGCGGGGCTTTACTTTCTGTTTCTCTGATCCACTTCTCAATAATTGCTACACTAGCAGGAAACACTTTGTTGTTTTTGCTCTATCTCTAATTTCGGCCAAGGGTTAAAATGGTGTAACACGGTCACCCTTGGCAATCTTAATTTTACACACACTATCTCTTTATCCCTAAGAGCTAATACTTTGTCTCAGTATACCACTAGCCTTCCTACCCAAGTCAAATAGTAACACTATGGCGAAGTATAGTCTGTTATGGGCACTCCTGTCATTTGTCCTTTTACTCAGCCTGGATACTGCCACATGGGCTCTCCCATGTAACCAAATGGCAAAAGACTCCTCAGAGGCTTAGTGCAACTATAGTTTCTCTAACGTGATTGCAGAGACAAAGCCTGATCTTCAACCTAACCCTATCCTCCTTGTTAGAGGCAGCATCTATTACCCTCTACATGCCAGGAGGAAGCTGACACAGAGATGTGCTTACACTCTAACCTGCCACTGTGCAAGGCTTTGGTTCCTAGCCATGATTATTGTTCTGTTATCTGGGGACGTCAAACTAAATCCAGGTCCACTTACCTGTTTCTTTTCCCCAAATGAGTTATCTGGCATGTCCAAGAAGAAAAATTATTAATTACCCATATCAATATCAGACGTCTTACCTGTCACCATGCGGAACGCGAGGCCTGGGTGAAACTCTACAATCCTGATGTACTCCATCTCACAGAAACTTGGCTAAAACCTGGTATACCTGATGAGATATGCTCCTTGTCTAACTATTCCCTGTTCCGGAGGGATAGATCCTCATCTAAGCATGGAGGTGGAGTTGCCCTATTCTTCAAAAACCACCTCAACATCTCTATTGTCCCAGCATCTGCCTCTCCTGCAGTGTGCGAATTCATACAGGCAACTATTGTAGTGGGGGAAAAGAAGCTTCAAGTTATCTGTGCCTAAAATCCCCCTGCTGGAGGAATAGTAGGTCTTCAAGAACTCCTTGACATCACCTCCCAGACTGTAAATCATATTGAGGATGTCATCCTAGGTGATCTTACCCTTAGTTGGTTAGGGTCAGCTCAAATACCCTTGCAATCACTCACGCTTAGTTATAATTTTCACCAGTTAATCTCTGAAGCAACTAGAGCCATGTCATCCCATCAAACGGGTGCACTCCTAGACTGGGTGATGGTTAACCGCATGGAACATGTGTCAAATGCAGGAATCCTTGCAGATGCACTAACAGACCACTCGCCCACTTTTTGTATCCTATCTAAGGTTGCACCTCCTTCTCCTCCATCAAGACTAATCATATTTACAAGTCTAGCTCATATTGACCAGGATGCATTTCTCTATGATGTCTCCAATATTGACTGGACAGGTATCTATCAAACAAAGGATGTGGAGGTTGCTCTACAGATATTCATAAATGAATTTCTTACCATTCAATATAAAGATGCCCCCAAGACTACTAGGAGGGTCAGAGGAAAACAGACAAGGTGGCTGCATAAAGACCTCCTTGCTAATCTGCACCAGAGGGACATGCTCTGGATTCGTTACAAACAAACTGGCCTACAGTCAGATCTTATTGTCTATCGTGAACTAAGGAACAGATGTAAGAGACAAGTTAGAGCTGCTAAAAGCAAATACTGCAAGAACCTTCTACAAAGCTCAGCCTGCGACCCGAGGAAATTCTGGGCCCATGTCAAAACATTTCTGGGTACCTCGGAGTCAGTCACTCCTGATGAAATGATCATAAATGGGGCACATTGTAATGACCCTAGGACCATCTCAAACAGTTTTAACAATCTTTTCTCTGATCTGTCACACTATACCTTGGCTTTACAACCTAGTGGACTGCACTCCAATCTACCTACCATGCTACCATCAGACAACCATACCGCCCTATTGTATGATGCTCCTCCAGTGCCACCATTCTATTTCAAGGCTATAACAAGAGCGGAAGTTCTGAAATTACTGAGATCCATATCTGCCAATACCAGCTCTGGTTCTGACTCATTGGAACCTCGTCTTCTTAAGCTGGCTGCTCCACTCACTGCCTCTCCGATTGCCAGAATCTACACTTTATCCCTTATCCATAGCACTGTGCTTGACCTATGGAAATTTGCAAGAGTAACGCCTGTCTTTAAAAAAGGTGACCCAAAGGACATGGCCAATTATAGACCTATAGCAATTCTCTCTGCCCTTAGCAAGATCTTAGAGAAAATAGTTGCATCACAGACCATTGTCTACCTTACACACTACAATCTTCTCTCAGACACCCAGCATGGTTTCAGAAAAGGTCATAGCACCACCACGGCTCTTCTTCAACTAACTACTGATATTCTGTCCAACATGGATTCTGGAAAACTCACAGGTGCCATCTTCATTGACCTCACTAAGGCTTTTGACCTTGTAGACCATCCCCTGCTTCTCTCCACTCTCCATAAATTCCATTTCTCTACCCCTGTTGTGGACTGGATCTGTAGCTACCTGTCAAACAGGTTGCAAGCTGTCAAATTTAACTCCTCCCTGTCCAGCACGTCTACTATCAACCTTGGGGTCCCCCAGGGCTCTATCCTTGGGCCCCTTCTGTTCTCAATTTTGATCAACAATGCAGCTGAGGTCCTGGAATCCTGCTCAGTTATTCTCTACGCTGATGACCTGATCATCTATACTAGTTCTTCTAGTATTGCCTGCATAAACACATCACTTACTTCAGACTTCAATAAGGTCTTAGACTGGCTACTAGACTGTAAGCTTGTACTAAATGAAAAGAAAACGAAAGCCATGCTCCTAGGTTCCGCACCAAAGATTAAGGCCTGTTCTAGTTTGCTGGAGGTTCTTCGACCAGGAGGATTTCCACTTGAAATGTTACTTCCTTCAAGTACCTTGGGATCCTGCTGGACCAATCCCTGGATTTTAATCTTCACATTCAGTCCTCGTGCAAAGCTGTAAACTCGAAACTGGGAGTAGCTTACAAAACGAGCTACTTGCTTACACCCTCGACCAAATTAAGAATTGCCTGAGGTATTCTGCTCCCAACCCCTACTTATGGTGCCTGTATTCTTACCTCTGCCCATAAAACCTCCCTACTAAAATGGGACGTAACTTATGACAATATATGTCAATTTGCCTCTTCGACACCTCGACTCAAACATCACTGCCTTCATTATAAGGATCTGAATTGGCTCTCAACCTCTGCCAGTAGACAATACTACCTTGGATCACTAATGGACTCAATCATCTGGGGAAAAAAAAAACATCCCAGCTGGCTGTGTTGCTGGTCCATCAACCATCCCCTCATGGCCTGCGATCGGCTGACAAATCCTTGCTCTATGTTCCGAGATGTCGGATGACTAAAGGCACAGGGGCCTTCCAATTCTCTGCTCCCAGGCTATGGAATGCTCTTCCACTCAACCTCCGGCTGTCTCAGTCTCGCTTTGGATTTAAAAGTGAATATCGTCATTATCTATCCTTAGCTGATGCTTGTACATGCTTTGAACCAACCTGACGCTTCTGAGACTTACCAGTAATGTCACCCCTGCTCTAATCCAGCTCCAAGACTGTCTCCTCTTCCCCTCCCCATATTTTTCCTTCTTTTTTGTAAATAACTTCTTGACTACTAGCTCTCTTCCTTCTCGAACCTTGTTGCTGACCATCCACTGTTGTTTTGCCAATTACCACCCCTGACCTTCCTTCTGTCAGTCTTTCTTGTTATGTTTGAACATTCCTCACATTTCTTTCTATAGAACCTTACTATCTTATTAACCCTTTCACTCCACAGGTCAGGTCCGTGGTTTCTGCACGTATTATATATCTTACTGCCATTATCTGTATAATGCTTGCCATTATTTTTTGTTGTTTCTACCCACTGTATTTTTGTAGCACTGCTGTACTGTTCCTCTATTTGTATTACTGTACCCATGTTGCTGTTGTTCAACTGTTCTCTTTTTGTTGTACTCTCCCGAGTCGTGCCTGAAAATAGTCATTTTATTGCTAGTGTACCTACCCGGTTAACAAAAACTAAATAAATAAATAAATAAATATATTACAATGCTGTATGAAACAATTGTTTGGTTAGAGGGTCAATGACTTTCTGGTGAGCATCTGTGTGTTGACTATCCACCACACATTGTCTGGGAGCACATGAGAACAAATGGTTATTTAACTCAAAGCAACATGCTTCGAACTTTGCAACAAACAGTTTAGAAGATGCCAGCCTGTGGAACTAGGTCCAAGGTTAAACTGTTAATCATGAGAAAACACACAAAAAAGAGCAAAAAATCTGGTGTGTAGCTTAATCCTAGAACTGTGAACACTGGTACTTCCTAGGGAATTGTCAGAGGGACAGCAGGGGGATTGGTGGGTTAGTGACCCACCTGTCATGGGCAAATACCCAAAGCCCAAAATGATCAGTTGGGTGTGACCTGAATCCCCTTATTATAAGGCAATTATGAGGTCAAGTTAGTCTCACCTCCACCAGGAACCTCCTCCAAGAGGACACCAAGTGCATCCACAAGAAGTAACCTTATGGCATCCTCCTTCACCCACCCGGTGATCCCCATCCCCACAAAATGGGGAAGGGTACATGTCCTTAGGGACCTATGATAATTTAAGACAATGCACAGATCTATTAGTGGCTTTCCTAGCACCACTCCTATATAATATTATCTCACTGGAGCTTTGTGTAAGGTATGATAGGCCATTGCTCGTAGAGGTAAGGAAAGAGGGCCAAGACTTCTGATTCTGAGAGATGTGGAGGCAGATAGAGGAGGCACCCTTCAAGCAAGATACCAGACTATTTGTGTCACACCGAAGCACATATAATCAAGTAGTTAGGTCCATGATCCAGGGTATAAGCCCTGGAGTCCTTCACACACCACTGTAACCACCCTGGTCACCTACTCTCATGTGAGTGGAGTATGGTTCCAGTCTGGCAGAACTGGCCCAGTTACCCAGGCTCCTCCAGCAGGGCACCTCCCCCAGCTCCATCTGTTCTATTTGCTGGGTCACTTGGACTATATAACTGCATTTTGAGTACCCACAGGCCAGGTTAGTGCACAGCATGTCCCCCTTTCTTTACCCTCAGATCCATGCTCTGTTGGACTTACTTGCTGAGATGCCGCCTGCCCCTCAGGAGTCTCCACAAGCAGCTTCGGGGAAAAACATCTCATTGCCACATGCCACCTGACACCCCTGCCTTGGGGGCATGACTGCAGCCCCTAGCCTCCCCCTTCACCCAAATGAGCATTTGGCATGACCCCCCCACCCAGTGCCCCCATCCATCCCTGACTCCTTACTTGCTCTGTACAATGCCTCTCTGAGTGATAATTCAATGCAGAGTACAGCTTGCAGGGAATAGTGGTAGCAGGCCCCATATAAAAGCAGATAATCAACAAACCATATTTAATCAAGTCATGCAGCTTTTTAGCAATCCATACATCATTCAGTGAAGTTGGGGAAACCTGAGAAACCCCCCCCATTAAATATTCAGTCCCATAGATTTATGCTGTTGGGGGCAGAGATGCTGTGCTGGTTGAAGTCCCCTGATTTTGAGACTGTTCTTTAGCTACTGCTTGTTGCATTTTTTATCACAAAACCATGGAGGTCAGGAGCTAGATGATGCAGTAGCATGGAATTCAGGAGGGAACATTTCTGGCCATGGCCTGCTATGCTCCACACAGTTCTCAGGAGTCGGTCTTCAAGCTCCTCCATCCGTAGATCCGGACAGGTAATTTTCCCTTTTTAAGCTGTGGTAGAGCCCCCACCAGTGGTTCATACACTTTAATCCCTGATTCTAAGTGCAGCTTATGTCATGTTGGGTAATTGAGCTGCACCTTGATACCAACCTTCTTCTTTATTTATATTTCTTTAATTACCCCCCTGACAGCCTACCTTTTGTTTTGTAAATCAGTGGAGAAGTCTTGATTAAAAAAATATATTTTTCTGCATTAAATATGATGCCTTTGTGGTGCCAGACTTCTGTAAGTATATACTCCTTCACCTGGAACTACAGCATATGCACAATCCAGGATCTAGGTCTGGTGTTTGGGTCTGTGGGACTGGAGTCTAGGGAGCAATGTGCCCTTTCTATATCAAGTGAAAAATCTGCTGAAATGGTGAGGGTTGTATGCAGGAGATGGGGGATGAATTCTGGGGGGGGACACAAAGTCCACTTCTGCTCCCTTCAGTAGCCCATGAATGTAAAAGGTGCTTTGTCTGGCATGATTGTTGGTGTCTTCAAGGTGGTTGTGTGGGTCCCTATCTTTTTTAATAGGTAGAGCAAAATTCCATCATGAGAGTCTTGGGTTTGTGCTAGGTCTGCAATCCAGGTTTCAGTAGCTATCACTTTTTTATTGAGCGTTCTCAGATCCAATTGTTAGTCTGCAAAGAATGATTCAATTTTATTAACGGTTTTAAATATTTTCAGAATGGTGACATCCAATTGTGTTAGTGGGTCTTTGTTGTCCAGATCCACATATGAAAGGGATGGAGTGCATTATCTCAGTGTGTGGCTGTGGCTCTGATAATCTTCCATATGAGCCTCAGAAATTAGAGCCTTTAGTTTATTAGCTGGCATTGCTCTAATTTAGCCATTGATGAATTGCTAGTTCTCCTGTAAGATGACGTATGTAGAACCTGTTTTAAAGCTTTTTATATGTGGATTGTTTAGGATAATTTTCACCAAGTCAGGAGCTCTCACAGCTAAGCTGCCTGCACGTCAGTGACATCACCGGAATCCCCTCCATGATGTTTTATTCCACCCTCTACCATTCCAGCTAGAGGTCAGTCCTCCACCCTCATCCCCATTTTTATTTTATTTTTTTTATTTTTAGACAAACAAGACTAACAGAGTCTTTGTACCATTTAAGAGAATGCACGGTTTCCTATACTTTCTTCATTTTCCATTTTTCTTGTAAGATATTTTTTTTCACCTCTGGCCTTACATACATCAGCAGAATAACCTCTCATACAGACACAATTGTAAATTATTCAAATATATATTTGTTCATCATTACTAATATCAAAATGACTTTGTAGAGAACCAATGGAGCCAGCAAAGAGATCTAGTTTAACTTTCACAAATGTAAGACATTCCTCATATTCAGGCAACAAATGGCTGTGCAGATCAGATGCAACACTACCAGCGATGCTGAAGATTCTCACAGAGTACTGTAGATAATGATCATACTGTAGGGCAACTTAAGTATACAAATGGCAATTCTGCACAATGCATGACAGACTCTCTCTTACTTTGGCAATATTTCAAAGGGTCATCTTGTATGCCAAGCTTCCCAGGATCTTTTAGATGGTCTTTAACCGTTAGGGTAGTAGTATGACCTTGACCAACACTGGAAGAATTACTGTTGTCAATATGTATCCCTGACCAAATGTCACCATGTTCGTCATTTCCTCAGGATGTTTCTCCTGCTGGAAATGAGAATTGGGAGTCTACATACGCAAAAGGTTGGTAAATAGTATCCATAATTTCATTCAACACTTTTTCAGTGAGTATGTCTTTATAACTGCTGATGTCTGACACCAGAGGAGAGAAAGGATGCGAGGCTGGCCTTAAATTAAGGGTCTAACGTCGTGGTCAGAATAAAATGTTCTGATTCTAACACCATTGATATTCTGGGGTCCACTTCTAGGAATAAAGTTAACTTTTCAAAAGACTAACAGCACTACCTTTCTCAAGGAGTGTTGCCTCCTGATTTTCTAGTTTGTTCCCAAGAAGGAATAAAATGGGGATTACATGACTCAGACTGACTTTATCTTCACTCATTTCCTGACTGGTTTTCTCAAACAGCTGAAAAAACGTAGGAAAACTGTGCCATCAGGGTCTCTGGCTTGAATGGAGTGACACATCCCCTTTTTCTTTCTCTAGTGAGTGACCCACAGCACACTGATACACCAATCTATGCTGCCCAGGAAGCTATTGTATCATGTAAAAGGTGGAATTCCAGCAAGTGACTAACTCCCACTGTAGCTAATATTGTTGAAAGAAATTAGGCAATATGGCGCAGTGGTTTAAGGCTCTGAGCTGCAAATCTGGAAACCTGGGTTTGAATCCCACAGCCCCCACTTGCCATACTGTGTGACCCTGAGTAAGTCACTTAACTTCCCTGTGCTCCCAGGTTGCACCTGTAAACAAACTTTTAGCTTAGTGTGCTACTCCTGGTTAAACAATTAAAAAAAAAAACATTTTATAAATAAAGTTGCGTAGGAAAATGTGGTTCTACAAAAGGAGCAAATAAAAAAAAAACAAGAGTTAGACAAGACACTGAACCAAATAAGGCACCAGAATGGAGCATGGTTGCTAATAACAAACAGACGAAAAACATGCAGAATTATCTTGAATTTAATGTTTCCTTGGAAACATTTAACAGATATAGCCCCTTAGTCAATGACTGTGATGATGGTTTAGCATCCATTAGTTTGCACTCCCAAAGGACCACTACCACCGGTATTAATCCAATGCTGCATACAGATAAAAAAACAAGACTGTTATAGGAGATTCTATAATATGCTTTACCAGTTCTCACCTATGTAAACCAGTTAGGTTTCCAACTTCCACTGGTAGTTTGCCTGGTGCTAAGATAGCAGAGACATGTATCAACATTAAATTAGATTGACTGGTTGTCCATAAAAATTCAAGTTTTATTTTACATGTGGGATCAAATGATGTGGGTCACCTGCATGAAGAGGATATTTGTTATGAATTAATAGAACTTGGTAAAACAAAAGTTGCAGATAAGAGATGTAATTATGCAATATCAGGAATGCTGCCAATTCCACAGGCCTCAAAGGAAAGGAATTACACACTTTCAAGAATTAATACATAATTAATGAACTGATGCAAGAACGAAGGGAATACTTTTTGTTAACCACTGGGAGTCCTTTTTAAATAAACATTCTCTATTTTCAAGGGATGGCCTGCATTTTAATAAAGTAGGTGAAAGGAACTGAGTACTAATTTTCAAAGGGCACTAAGTAATATGGCCCAGATATTCAAAAGGGTTGCGCATGGCACATCAGTGTTGCACCATGTGCAACCCACTGATGTGCCCCAGTGCGATATTCAAAAGTGAAAAGTGCGTGGCACAAATCCCAATGCGCCAGAGCACATCAGTAATGTATGCAGGCACAGGTGGGGGGGCATGCCCATGCATAACCTGCACAGCCCGATATTCAGCCCGGGATGTGCGAAGCCATGCATGCGCAACCCCTACCTGCGCCAGCACAAAGTTACACCAAAAAAAAAGGAACTACTGATGGCCACCCACAGGTGAGCTGCCACATTGCAGGGTGCAACATGGCAGCTGTCACCTGTGGGTGGCCCCCAGAGCTCTGGCTGCCCCTGGCAGTGCTCCCCCATGCCCGATCGTGGGCATTTGCAAAAATAAATAATAAATTGTCCAATATCCCTGGTGGTCCAGTGGAATGCTATCTGCCCAATCGTGGGCATCTGTGTAAAGGTAGAATACTTTCCTATATCCCTGGTGGTCCAGTGGACCGCTATTTGCCAGATCGCGGGCATTTGTAAAAAAACATACTCCAATATCCCTGGTGGTCTAGTGGTACCCCCACACCCACCCACTGAGCCCCACCACCCGCCTCCCTGTCAGCCAGCGGGCAGCAGCACTCCACCTGCTCCACCCCGCCGCCCACCGACTGACATCTCGGTAGGGCTGCACGCCCATTGGTTCACAGCATAAGCCAATGGGCATGCAGCCCCTACTGTACTACACATTCCAGATATGTGAATGAATCATTCACATATCTGGAATGTGTAGTACGGTAGGGGCTGCATAAAAAAATTCAGTCACAGTGTAAGTGAGAAATTAAAAGATCAAAAAGAAATATGAAAAAAACCTGGGCTCATCAAGCAACAAAAAATAATAGTAAGATCTTCTACAGATATATTAACGCACTAAAAAAAACACAATGCAAAGTAGGAGCTTTAATGATAAACAACGATAGTGTTAGCAAACCAAGTGGCATGGCCAACTTTTTAAATAAACATTTTTATGATATTTTTGCAGAGCACAAGAAAACTCTTGATTGAGTGGATATTAGTTCAGCAAAATAAATTGTATTCTCTATAGAGGAAAGCAAGAATAAATTAAGCAACATTAAGATTAGTTCATCCCCTGCTCCAGATGGCAGAACTGGAAATATGATTAAAATTATCAGCAAACATTTAGCACTACCTCTTAAGCTGCTCTTGATCATAATATAAATAGCGGGTGTACACCAAAGGACTGGAAATCAGGTAATGTTGTTCTTCTGTTCAAAAAAGGTAGTAAACAAGAGCTGAGTAATTATAGACTCACAAGTCTTACCCCTATTTTATGTAAGATAATGGAGAGTATTATCAAAGACAGGGTAGCGGCAGTACTGGGAAAACTCAATAAGAATCAGCATGGATTTACTCAGGGAATATCACGTACTATGAACCTCCTCTGTTTTTATGAATCAGTAAGTTTACACCCTAATATGAGAATACTGTGTAACATGGTATTTTTGGACTTTAATAAGGCTTTCGATCTAGTCCCACATTGGGCTCTATTAGCAAAACTGAGTTCTCTACAAATTCATCCTGTATATATCAATTGGATTTCAAATTGGCTAACAAAAGAATGCACTATATGATGATTGATGGTCACTTTTTGGTTTGGGGTACTGTGTCTAGTAGAGTACTGCAGTGCTCAGTACTGGGCCCCCTTGTTTTTCAGATTTTTGTATCTGATTTATCTTTATATCTAGATAGTTGGGTGATGAAATATGCAGATGTTTGCAAACTCAGGGGCACTTGTAATAACCCAGTAGAAATTGCTAGAATTCAGTCAGATTTGGATAAACTGTCACAGTGGACAACAACATAGGGGATGAGGCTTAACCTTAATAAGTGTAGAGTTATGCACTATGGGCTGAATAATTCTAGACATAAATACTATCTAGGTGGTGCGCTACTAAAAGACTCTAGTTATGAAAAAGACTTGGGAGTCATTATTGCCGATGACTTGAGTTGTGATAAACAAATAACTGAGATTGTCAGTAAAACAAATAAAATTTGGTGGGCCATGAGAAGAAACATTAAATCAAGAGATTGCTCAGTTATACTTCCATTGCATAAAGCTTATATTCACCCATACATGGATTATGCCTCACAATTTTGGTGTCCTTTCAAAACAAAGGACATCATTTGACTTGAGAATGTACAGAAGAAAATTACTAGACAAATTTATGGTATGAGAGGTTTGCAATACAAAGATAGATAAAGTACACTTGGACTTATAACACTGGAAACTAGTTGACTGAGGAGAGACCTGTTATTAATATGGGATATTTTACAAGACTCATACTTAACATTGGAAATGGGTATGGACTTCAAACAAACAGTAATGGATACTAGGGGACACCCATTACAGTTAAAATGAAAGAAATGTAATACAGCAAAAAGAAAGTATTTCTTCTCACAGAGTTCCATGGAACTCTCTTCCATTGGAGGTTGTCATTAGCGAATCAAAAAGTACTTTCAAAAATAGGCTTGACAAGTTGATATTGGCTGGTACAAATTTCTCTATTATGGGTGATTGATAGAAGCTTACATGGGCCACTGCCTTATGCTACTTATTTCAAACCTTAGTATGAACCTTAGTATTGTCCTTTTGCAACTGCAGAAATATTTTGCATACTTTAGCAGACTGTCTAAACTGTCCACATATTTTGCATGCAATACTCAATGCATTCTACATGATTCTATCATCTTGCAGAAAATGATGTTGTACAACACAGAGGGTATGAGCAAAGCAAGGCATGCGCCCATACCCTCCATCCTTCACAGCACATACAATGTGAGCCCTATTATCAGATACCAAAAACCCTGCAGAAATGCAATAAGGAGTAATCCAGTCAGCAAACCATCTTCTTAGTTCTTGTGAGAGGTTCACTGCAGCGTGATCTTTTGACTCAAAAATAATAGTACACAAGGCAGTCTGCTTCTTAAATCTCACAGTGGTTGTGTTTTAAATAAAGGATGAGGCAGAGGAATCATGAAAGGATGCCATGTGATCGATGACTGTCATGTAGTCTACAGTACAGTCCATTCTCCAAGAGGTCCCCACCACCAATAGCAAGTTAAACATGGGTGCCCACCCTCAGTGGCACGAAACAGACCACTGACACTGAGGTGCCCAATCGCCAGTGTAGGTGTTCCTGAAGGAGAATAATATCCCTCAAGGTTTCTTTATTTAAGTGTTCCTGAAAACAAACTCCCTCGTCAAAGTCTCTGTTCCCAATACACGACCCCACCTGTAGGAACAAAACTTAGTTGTTAAAATATTTATTACATTTTTATCATAATTTTTTTTACATTACTTTAATTACTATTTTATATTCTTTATTAATGCTTAATTATTAAGTTAAGGGAGGCATACTATAAACCTCTGGTTGAAATTGCTATTTACATAAGTTCTAAAAGCAAGAACAAAACTATTAAAATGAGACTTTAAAAAAAAAGGTTTGTTTACAATTTTAAATGCAGCTTGCCAACTTCAGAGTTAAGAAAAACATAGTCTAGTCCAGTTTAAATTGAGAAGCTACCCAAGACTGACCTCTCTTAACAGAATTGGAAAAGCTTAAGTTTTGTTTTAACAGATAATCATCAGAAGCTTGACAGGTGATGTATCACATATGTTTTTCTGTGCTGGGCTGTACCTGTTACCAGCTATGGACAAGAGGAAAAAATGCAGACTGGTTTTGAAAAGTACATTCACTACAATGGAAGTAAGAAATGTTTATCTATTGCAAACATATCTTAAATCCTATTTAGACCAAACTACATCATCTGATAGGGGATATGGGAATCTGTTAGATGGCTGAGTTTAAATACTGCAGCATCTATGCAAGCCAAGTTATGTGCAAAACATTGTGGTTTCGAATCTACCATGCATAAACAAAGTTGTTTAGTCTTAAATGAAAGCTAACATCATGACAAATCCAAAGATATAATTTTTTGGTATGCAATTTGTTGCCATGAAGAGATACACCAGCTGAAATTCTGTGGTAAACAGCTTTGACAGCTTTTGATTTGTGTGCCATGCAGCCAGCTTGAGAGAACAAAGGAATAGCTCTTTGCAAAAGAAGCTAGATGTTTTTAAGGACATTCCTGAAGGATTTTATGGGCAAATCTTACATTATTCTAAAGTCTAAAATATTTAAAATAAAAGTATCACTTTGTTTTAAGGGACTTGGATAAGAAAATGAAGTTATAGTCCTTATTAACATAACTCAGGAAATACTGGTCCTATAACATGATAAATGTTTTAAAAAACTCCATTCAACGAGGGACATTCAATTATGTTTGTTTGAAAATTGCATCATTTTGCATAAAAAAGATAGACGAAAAAGTAATTATATGTTTTAAAAGTGAACTCTGAGCATGGAGGCAGTCCTTAGAGAGGAGTAGAGAACTGCACCTTCACCACCTGCACAGACCAATCAGAACTGGTGATGATGTCACCCTGAGTATAAAAGATATACCCAAATCTTGATAGGTTCACACAGAATTTCTAAAATCTTCAGCTGTAAGGATCTATGCAGGTTGACTGAGTCATTTTGTTGTTTTTAAGACTTCCACTAGGAATTTCTATAATATTCAAGCTGTAAGAATCTATGCAGGTTGACCAAGTAATTCTGTTGTTTTTAAGACTTCTTCTAGGCTGAAAGCCTGAAGCCAAGCCTGTCTTGGATGTCTGGGAACAGCATTTAGTTAAGCCATTGATGTGTCCACAAGAGGCTGAGGATAAGCCTGGAAGGAAGACACAAAATTGCAACAGAAGCCAGTGACAAGAATATAGCTTATTACAAGAGGACTTTTCCAATATTGGATGGGACAAAGCCTGTGGTTTAAGTACTGGACATCCTGACTAGAGTAATGTTTTGGAACTTCTACTAAAAGCCAAGAATGGATAGAGAGTAACTGTTAAATTTATCAGCCAAAGCAAGTCTGCAGTGTTGTTTGACAATAGATGGGTCCAGCATCCAGGTTTGAGTGGAAATGAATTGAAAAACAGAAACAGTCATAAAATCCAGTTACCAAACAAGAACATTGTTATCCACAAGGAAATTCTTCTCTGCAACTAACTGAGATGGTGAAAAAAATCTACTGTTGTGCTGCTGAACTGTTGGTATCTTGTTGTCTGATTTTCCCACCAACATCTGATGTCTAAGCCAGGAGGAGCCTGTCTGCACTGCTGAATTGATGCCAGAGGAGTCCAAAGTCCTGGGTTCAAGAGTGAGAAAGAAAAACATAGAAACATAGAATTTGACGGCAGATAAGGACCCCTTGGCCCACCCAGTCTTCCCCTTTCCCTACCTAATGGATAAGCTGCAGACCCTAGTTAACCAGCAGCCTACTTCTTTCGACCCCACTCCCTAAAATTGCCTTAAGACTGTCCCATGAATGCTTGAATTCAACCACTGTTTTTGATTCCACAACCTCCTCCGGAAGGCTGTTCCATCCATCCACAACCCTCTGTGAAAAAATACTTCCTTACATTACCTCTGAGCTGCCCCCCATCTTCAAATTGTGCCACTTGTTCTTGTACACCTCTTTTTTTGAAAGATGCTACCCTCTTGGACTTTGTTGATTCCCTTGAGGTACTTGAAAGTTTCTATCATGTCCCCCTCTCCCTCCTTTCCTCGAGGCTATACATATTAAGCTCCTTTAGTCTCTCTTCATATGTCTTCCGGTGCAGACCTTGCACCATTTTAGTTGCCCTCCTCTAGACAGCTTCCATCCTGTCTATGTACTTAGGAGATTGGGTCTCCAGAACCGCACGCAGTACTCGGATGGGGTCTCACCAGCTGTCTGTACAGAGGGATAACAACTTCCTGTTTTCTACTGGTGATGCCTCTCCCTATGCATTCCAGTATCCCCCCAGCCCTCCTTTCTGCCCTCTCACATTGCTTGCCCACCTTTAAGTCATCTGATATGACTACCCCCAGGTCCCTTTCCATTTTTATTGTCGTTAGTATTTCACCACCCATTGTGTACTCTTCCCCTGGGTTTTTGTTTCCCAGGTGCATTACCTTGCACTTCTTAGCATTGAATCTAAGCTGCCATACATTTGACCATTCCTCTAACCTTTCCAAGTCCCTTCTCATCCTTTCCACCCCACCTTGTGCATCAACTCTGTTGCAGATCTTTGTGTCATCTGCAAAGAGACATATTTTTCCTTCCAGTCCCTCTGCAATGTTGCTTATAAAGACATTGAAGAAACTGGTCTAATACTGAACCCTGCAGTACCCACTAGTAACCACCCTTTCTTCAGAGTGGACTCCATTTACTATTACCCTCTGTGTCCTATTCTCCAGCCAATTCTTTACCCAGGCTATCATCTTGGGACCCACTCCCAGGCTGGCTAACTTGTATATTAATCTTTTGTGTGGGACTGTGTCAAATGCCTTGCTAAAGTCTAGGTAGGCCATGTCCACAGCCCCTCCCTGATCTACTACTTTGGTCACCCAGTCAAAGAAATCTATTAGATTCATCTGGCATGACCTTCCCGCTATGAATCCATGCTGCCTTGGGTCATGTGCCCCTCTGGCCTCTAGGTACTCGACAATTGTTTCCTTCAGAAGTGATTCCATCATTTTCCCTATCACTGAGGTTAAACTAACAGGTCTTTAGTTTCTTGCTTCTGCCCTGCTCCCACTACAAGGACTACAGCAAAGCTAGCTATTAAAGACTTATTAAAGAACTTTTATCATCCAGAATTGGAAATTCTCACCAAGATTTTCAAAGTTAAAAGGAAAGAAGACCACATCTCCACAAATAACCAGAAGTTTAAGTTTTATTTTAATTATCTATTTTATTTTAATTATCTTAATTTTAATTTTAATATTTTAATTTGGCTTATCTGGGAAGGTAACATAGTAACTTACTTTTAATCACAAAAATCTTGGGATATAGTTTAAGCTTGAGTTTAAATAAAAGATAAACAGTCCTGCATGACAAAAGAGATTTGAACAAGTTACAAAGAAAAGTTAAGGTAATAATTAAACAAAACCATTTTAAATATTTTTACAAAAACAATTTTACTGTTTGCAAATGTCATCAAAACTGCAAATGGGTTTGTGTTGTTTCTGGTTTTACTTCTTTGTTTTGTTTTATTTGATTTTCTTTGTTGTATTGTGTTTGCACTATTTTTATTATCCTTGATATTTATGCAAATTAGGGATACTTAACATTTATTTTCATACTTCTAGGTGAGGCAGAACATTTTTTACCATTATCTAGTACCTTTACAATGGGCAGAGTATATGATTTGAATTTTATAATTATTTATATGATTTTTTAAAATGTGGTGGTGTAAGGCCTGAGGCATGTCCGAGTGCCTATCATAAAAATTGCTATTCTGATCTATTATTATGACATATATGGGGGCTGGTCCATGTGGTTAATTGTTTAGTAAATAACAGTCCACACCCTGGAGTGCATGAGAAATAGATATTATTAATATATTTATTATTATTTGCAAAGTTACTGAATTGCAGAAATAATATTTTTCTGTTTTGCTTTTCTGAGTCTGAAGTTACCTTAAACAAAAGGAAGGAACTGAAGTCTGAATTTAAGGATCTCTGATTAATAGTTCAAGCTGCAAGAAAAAGACTTTTGAAGCACCATAAGGAAAAATAGTTATTTGGTTTCAAATTGTTGTGTTAAAGGTCACTGCTATTTAACTGCTTGTATTAATGCAGTTGTTGTTGAAGTTGATAGTCACTATTGCATAGCCATGACAAACTTAACTGTAAATGCAAACATGCCTAACACTGAGACAGTATTTTATACTCCAGCACAGCTGACTTTTAGTAAAGGTAATAATGGAGCCAGCCCAGCGGCACCAAGGGTTGAGGTGCTGGATTCCACACCTCATGCCATGCTGGTGACCCGGGTTTGGGATGGACTCATGCCATCGGGGGTTGGCAGATGAGGAGAGGATTTAGTGTCTGGAGAACTCTCTTCTCCTGGGGAGGTTTAGGGTGTGTGTCCACTACTACAGTGACCCCAGTGGAGACTGGGTGAGCAGCAAGAGAGGGCCTTTGTAACAGGGGTCAGTCAGCAGCAGATGTCCTGCAGGTGAGCACAGAAGTAGGCTCAAAGCATGCTGGACATCACTGCATGTTCATGCCTTAGGGGATCTTAAGAAGAAAACCCCCTCAAGATGGGCACAATGGTGCCTATGATGGGTGCCCTCTCCCCAACCGAACAAAGCCCAGAGTAAGTCAGGGCGGGGGTCCAAGAGTGATACAGCCCCCCCAGTCCACCTCCTGCTGGGAGGGGGCCCTCTGTGTGGGGTAAGCTACAGTCCTCCCCGTTCTGCTTCCATGGTGGAAGCTGGCTGGTGGGGTGTTGAGCACCTGCACACAAGGCAGAGAAGGGGTAAGTATGCCCCTGCCATCAAGAAGAGCATAAACAGAGTTTTAAAAAAAGGTAAAAATGAAATAATAAACAAGCTAGAAAAAATGTTAAAAGATCAGTCATTTGGGTGTGGTAGACTTACAGGTTAGGTGGAAATATTGCAGAAACTGTTACAGGAAAGTAAACAGGACTGTGTGGCTTTATAAAGTGATTTATTTAAAGCTAAACAATGGTAGAGGCAGTGTTTAAATTTGGAAAAAGAAAACGTTGAACTAGCAAATGCTTATGAACAGGTTAACAAAGATGTGGTTGAATTAAGGAAAAAATATGAGAGTTTACAGAGTAAAAGTCAAGTTAGGGAAACTATAAAAGCATTTAAGAAGTTAGACTAAGGCTGACTGGTATTTCATCAAAAGAATCATCTGATTCAGAAAATGAATTACAGAGCAAAAAGAAAAATACCCCTAGACCAAACAGTAATTAAAATTCTGATTCAGAATGAGAAATATTTGGGAAATCAGAATCAGACAATCAAAATCTTTATTTAACCAGGTGAAACACCATTGAGAAAAACTCATTTTTGAGGTGGACCTGGACAATATACATATTCAGTACACATACTGAAGTTATATAAACAGTATATACACGTTCATGTTCTGTACATAGGGTAGATTGTACACCCACTATACACAAAAAATATACAAAATAAGTACTTATTATATACATTAGTATATATGGGGCAAGTAATGCTCACATCAGTATTTGGAAGAATATGAACATTTAGGTAATTATACAGGGGAAAATATAATGCTGAAAAACACTGGTGGGTACCTAGAGTAACATAGCATTTACATGTAATTTAATGAAAACTTTGGGTGAGGGCACAAGAGCAAAAACAAAGGAAGATAATGTGAAGGTAGGCTTGAAGCATACAAACAAGTGAAGAGACTGTATATATAGACTTGAAGCATAGATAAGTGGAAAAAGGAAGACAAAAACAAAGGTTTTTGAAAAAGAAGGCGACCAGTAAAGTGAGACAGTGAAGGTAAGGGGCAATTGGTGACTATGACACTCTGCCCTTGCTTCTGGTTACCTGTATGATATTTATATTATAAATAACTGATCTGTGTATGAAATTGTCTCACACAAGTTAGCAGACTTGGCCTGTAACTTTAAAGGTCAGTAGCTGGAACTATAGGATGTGATTAAACTGACCAGGAGAACCAGTTATTTAACTGACTTCCTTACAGAAGGGCATTTCATTACATGTTTATGACCTGCCCAGGCTTTTGAAGTTGAACCCAAACAGAAAGTTTATGACATAACAAGATGAAGAGTAATTTGGCAGGTTCCTCTCAAAATTTAACATACAGCTGAGAAATAGTGACAAATGGCAAGATTATTAAGTACAAAGAGAAATGTTTGATTAAAGGATGTCATATTTAGGAAACTTTTTTGTTTTTTGCTTTTTTTTCTGATGTTACCATTAATTAAAAATACCTCCTGGTAGAAATTATGTTAGAATTAATTATAAAAGGAGGAGCTAGCTGACTTACCAAAAGGGGGTTGGGAGATACAGTGAAATGAACCCTGTATTTGGGGAATATGTGTCATATCATCTTAGGCTCTGAGACAGAAAGTTGTCTCTAACTTAAATGCACTTAGAAAGGTAATATTTAGAAATAAATTAAGTCTTTGTGGTAGGAGTGTTTTGTCTGTAACTTCCTGTTTATTTTACATGATTGTACGCTGTATGATATATTGTTCTGTGTTTCATTTTACCTTTTTAGCAAATTTTTAGTAAACAATCATTTCTTTCAAATACTGCCTGGGTGTTTTCTCAGTTTCTTTTTGCATGTGCTGTATAGGTGGTTAAGTCTGACAGCTGTTAAAAAAGCTTGATTGTGTACTGAGCTTGTATAATAAGGTAAGAATATACTGAAGGTCTCTTATAGAGTTTTAAGGGTTCATTTTGGATACCTGGTTTGGTGCACCTGGCAAAAGATTGTACTGCAGTCCTGAAGAGGGTTCGTATCTGAGCCTGTACATTGGGTATGCTAGCATAAGGGTCACAATTTGAATCCCTCCAGAACTTGAGGCTAAAGGTGATTCAGACCCAAAGCAGACAGGAAGGTTACCCTGTCTGTTACCTGTTCACACTATTGCACTCTGAGGTTGGCACTGTGGGAGCAGACGGCCTGACCTGTGAAGTGCGTTTGTGACAGATTTCATTGGCAGTGGTCCAATAAAGTATTGGTAGCACAAGCTTTAACAGTTCAGTGTGTCAGCTTAATACTGTACGGCTCACTTGTAACTCACTTGCAAAATAAGACAATGTTTTTTTTAAAGTAAATAGAACTATATAATTTTGCTTACAGTCAAAGTTCCTACCCATTTTATTTTTTTCTAAAGTGCAAGTTACAGTAGCCGTATTTGGGAAGAAGATGGCTTCCAACTACAGCGGGTACACTGCAGACTACTTGAGGCAGCTGTGCCAGGACAGAGGAGTCCAGTATGAGGGGAAAGCCAACAAGCAGAACCTCATGGATGCTCTGATGGCAGCAGATGCCCAGAGCCTCAAGTCACAGTCTGTGACTGAAAAGAACCAAACTTTGGGCATGGAGGGGCCAGAGTCCAGTGCAGTATCCAGATCCAGAGAGAGGGACAGTGCAAGCCAGGGGCCACAGCATCAGGGGAGGGTCACCAGCATTCTGGAGCAAGAAGCAATCAGGATACAGATGGAGTTGTGGAGGATGAAGCTGGAGTTCCAGAGAGAAGAGAGGTGAGAGCAGTGAGAAGCTGAGCGAGAATAGTGAGAAGTGAAGTGAGAGCAGTGAGCCACAGAGGAGAAGAGGGAGCAAGAACAGTGAGAAGTGGAGCGTGAACAGTGACAGGCTGACCATGAAGAGCGTGAGCACCAGAGGCAACATGAACTGGAGAAGCTATGACTCCAACCCCCAGCACCAGTACAGATAAGTGGCTTGGGTTTAACTGAAATTACAGGACTAGGTTACAATTTAATTTCCAAATTGATAGCCGAATTTAAAGAGGGGAAGGATATGGTTGCCTTTTTGAATTCCTTTGAAAAAGTTTGCATTCAGGCAAATACTCCTAGAGAGTCCTGGAGCTTCCAGAAATCCCCACTACTTACTGGGAAAGCACAGGATGCATTGAGTCAAATGGACAATGAGGACAGTAATGATTACAGCAAACGTAAAACTGCACTTTTAAAAAAGTATGATTTAAATTTATTTATTTAGTTTTTGTTAACCGGGTAGGTGCACTAGCCATAAAATGACTATTTTCAGGCACGACCCGGGAGAGTACAACAAAAGGAGAACAGTAGAACAACAGCAACATGGGTACAATAGTACAAATAGAGGAATAGTACAGCAGTGCTACAAAAATACAATGGGTAGAAACAACAAAAAATAATGGCAGGCATTATACAGATAATGGCAGTAAGATATATAATAAGTGCAGAAACCATGGACCCGACCTGTGGAGTGAAAGGGTTAATAAGATAGTAAGGTTCTATAGAGAGAAATGTGAGGAATGTTCAAACATAACAAGAAAGACTGACAGACGGAAGGTCAGGGGTGGTAATTGGCAAAACAACAGTGGATGGTCAGCAACAAGGTTCGAGAAGGAAGAGAGCTAGTAGTCAAGAAGTTATTTACAAAGAGAAGGAAAAATATGGGGAGGGGAAGAGGAGACAGTCTTGGAGCCGGATTAGAGCAGGGGTGACATTACTGGTAAGTCCCAGGAGCTTCAGGTTGGGTCAAAGCCTGTACAAGCATCAGCTAAGGATAGATAACGACGATATTCACTTTTAAATCCAAAGCGAGACTGAGACAGCCGGAGGTTGAGTGGAAGAGCATTCCATAGCCTGGGAGCAGAGAATTGGAAGGCCCCTGTGCCTTTAGTCATCCGACATCTTGGAACATAGAGCAAGGATTTGTCAGCTGATCGCAGGCCATGGGAGGATGGTTGAGGGACCAGCAACTCCGCCAGCTGGGACAGTTTTTTATCCCGGATGATCGAGTCCATTAGTGATCCAAGGTAGTATTGTCTACTGGCAGAGGGTGAGAGCCAATTCAGATCCTTATAAAGAAGGCAGTGATGTTTGAGTCGAGGTGACAAAGAGGCAAATCGGCATATATTGTTATAAGTTACGTCCCATTTTAGTAGGGAGGTTTTATGGGCAGAGGTAAGAATAGAGGCACCATAGGTAAGGGTTGGGAGAAGAATGCAGAAACATGTAGAGCTAAATTCTGTAAGCTCAGGAGAAGCCCTGACATGAGCTATGAGGAGCTAGCCATGAAACAATGTCAGTTTTTAAAACACTGGTGGGAAGGAATTGAAGCAAACTGTAGATAAAATAGAAAATGCTGTATTGTTAGAGCAGTTTTTGGGGGGCATGCCCACAGAGCTGAAAATCTGGCTGGAGGACTGAGATCCAAAAACAGTGCAAGAAGCTGCTGAACTCTCGGACCACTATGCCAAGAGCAGACCTGCTCTGAGAGCAAATGAGACAGAGGTGGCAGTGCAGAAAAGGAAAAGGGCACCTTCAGGGCAGCTAAAACCCACACTGCCTCCACCAAAACCAATTAGCCCCAGGTTTCAAAGAAAAGATTTTTCTGAGAAAAGAAACAAATGTTGGGTTTGCAAAGAAACTGGGCACATTGCCAGACAGTGTCCCAAAAGGATGAGCAATACGCAAAGTGGTGCTAGGAAAGAGGTGGGTTGTTTGTGTGTCCTTGAAAGCATGCCTGTAAACATGAGGGAACACATGCACCCAGTTACTGTGAATGGTGTACAGACACAAGGGTTAAGAGACACAGGGGCATCCTTGACATTGGTAAAAGGGGATCTGGTGGAGCCTGGTCAGCTTATACCCAATGCATTTGTAACTGTACAGGGGTTCACTGGGGAGGAGAAATCATTGCCACTCGCTAGTGTTCTTCTAGACTGGGGTGAGACGGGGGAACTGTGCAACAGGTTGTGGTAGCAGAAACTTTTGCAGTTGATGTAATTCTCGGTAACAATCTCAAACCGGGGATGGTGTGTGCAGTTACCCGTAGCCAAGTAGCAAAGGAAAACTGTGGTGCCCTGGACCCCATAGAAGCCACTGTGGAAACCACTGGGAGGCTGGTTCCCCAGCCTGGGTCTCCTGAGATGGAGACTAATGAAACAAATTTCCCCAGTAGCAGTTAACCAAACAGCTACGAAGGGTTATTCCAAAGAAGGAAGGGTGACCCATTGTCAGAGGGTTAGGGATGACAGTGATCCTGAGTGCCCTGATGCTAGAGCTAGGGACTGTAGTTTAGATACTGAAGGTGACCTGTCCCATGCCTTGGGAATGTGTAAGGAGTTTGCAGCTGCTCAGAAATGGGACCCTAGTCTAGAGATGCTGAGGGCTTGGGCAGACTCTGATGGAGCACAGGGAGGTTGACGGGTAACATAAGGTTTATTGGGAAAAGGGACTGATGTATATGCAGAATGCTAAGACAGAGGGAAGAGTGTTAGGCAGGCAGCTTGTCATTCCCCAGGGGTACCGTGAGCAGTTGCTCAAGACTGCACACGATATTCCCCTGTCTGGTCATTTGGGAATCGCGCACACTATGCAGTGGTTGGCCCAGAATTTCTATTGGCCCAACTTCACCCAGCAAGTGAAGGAGTATTGCAGGTCTTGCTACTGGTGCCAAGAAATAGGGAAGGCAGGTAAGAAAACCCAAGCCACCCTAATTCCTTTACCCATAGTGGAGGAGCCATTCCAGAGGGTGGGAATGGATATTGTGGGGCCTTTAAATACCCCCAGCTCCTTCTGGAAGAGGTTCATCCTGACTGTGGCAGATTATACCAACTGGTACCCAGAGGCAGTCGCCCTATCCTCACTAAGTACAGATGCCTTACTAGGGATTTTATCCCATGTTGGGTGTTTACAGGAGGTTATCACTGATCGAAGGGGTTCCTTCATGTCGGACCTGATGAAATGTTTGTGGGAGAAGTGTGGGGTGGTGAAGAGATGCACAACTCCTTATCAGCCGCAAGCCAATGGGCTTGTGGAAAGATTTAATGGTACCCTGAAGTCAATGCTCCAAGCATTTGCTGAACAACATGGGAGGGACTTGGAGAAATACCTTCCCCAGCTGTTGTTGCATACAGGGAGGTACCCCAAGAGTCGACACGGTTTTCCCCCTTCTAGCTCTTATATGAATGCCGGGTACGTGGGCCCCTAGACTTGATCCAGAAGGACTGGGAAGGCAAGCACACCACCCAGGGAACTCCCATAGTGAATTAGTCCTTAGGTTTAGGGAAAGGCTGAAGGAGCTTATGGGGACAGCCCAGAGCAACCTGGCAGCTGCCCAACAAAAACAAAAAGTGTGGTACGACTGCAGATCCAGAGCTTGCTCGTACACGGTGGGTCAGGAAGTCATGGTCCTAATCCCAGTCCAGAAAAACAAGCTGCAGGCTGAGTGGGCAGGACCATACAAAGTAGTCAGAAAGGTAAATGACGAACTGTATCATAGAGTTACCTGACAGAAGACAAACAGAAAGAATGTACCGTGTCAACATGAGGAAGCCATATGCTAATAGGGCTGACATGGTGTTTACAGTGTGTAGTCCTAGGGAGGGATGAACGAAGGAGACCCCCTTCTGGACTTGCTGGAAGAAAGCAAGTGGGAGTCCTCTGTGTAGGCAGTTAAAGTGTCACCTCAGCTGGCCCTGGACCAGATCCAGGAAGTAAGGGAGGTTTTATCAGACTTTGCCCCATTGTTTAGCACACCTATACTAACCCCCTTGGCAACACACAATGTGGAGACAGGGACACAGACGCCCATATTGAGGACAGCATATTGGGTGTCAGAGGCTGTCCAAAAGGACATTAGGAGGGAGGTGGAGGAAATGTTCGATTTAGGGGTAATCCAGAAATTCCTTAGCCCCTGGGCCTCACCCGTAGTCCTTGTGCCCAAGCCAGATGGCTCTACTCATTTTTGTGTGGACTATCATGGACTGAATGCAGTCACAACATCAGACTCCCACCCGATGCCAGGGATGGACGAACTCCTGGACAAGTTGGGAGGGACGACCTACCTTACTACTAATCAATTAATCAATGTTTTCTTTATTAAGCGCCTTTCAAAATCAAGGCGCTGCACAGTTATATAAAAACATCAGCAATATAAATACTTGAAATCAATCTGGATAAGCCTTAGAAAAATAAATACGTTTTTAAACATAGTTTTAAAACTACTAATGGTCAGGCATTCTCTTAACCGACAAGGTAGAGAGTTCCACAGGGTCAGTGCTGCAAATGAAAAAGCACGCACCCCAGAAGTTTTTAGATGAACCCTGGGAACCTCTAGCAATCCCTTGTTGGTGGATCAGAGTGGATGACTGGGAGAGTAGGGAATCAGGAGATCTTTCAGGTAGTCAGGTCCCAGTTTGTGTAGGGCCCTAAAGGTAAGCAACCCTACCTTATAGGTGATCCGCCACTGAACTGGCAGCCAGTGCAGCTCATGCAGCACAGGCATAATATGACTGGTCCTAGAAGAGTCAGTCAGCAGCCTGGCTGCAACATTCTGCACTAGCTGCAAGCAGCGGATATCAACCCCAGGTAGCCATAGGTAGAGGGCACTGCAATAGTCAAGGCAGGTAGTAATGAAGGCATGGACAAGAGTTGAAGGGTCACCTGGAGGAACCAGGTGTTTCACCCAGGTGATATTCCTCAGATGGCATAATGAGGATTTAACCACAGCCAACACCTGAAATTTCAGAGTCAGACCATCGTCAAAAATAATGCCCAGGTTATGCACCTGTTCTGAGGTAGTGAGCTGGACACCATCAAGCCATAGGCCCGACATGTACCCAGCTCAGAACCCACCCCCGGGTGACCTGGGTCCACAAGCAACACCTCAGTCTTATCCAGATTCAATCTCAGCCAGCTCGAATTCATCCAGTCTTTGATGTTGGAGAGGCAACTATTTAGCAAGGAGACAGCATCAACCTGTCCAGGCACGAAAGACATATACAGCTGAGTATCATCTGCATAGCAGTGAAAACTCAAGCCATATTGTCTGATGATATCTCCCAATGGCAGCACATACACTGCAAACAACATGGGCGCCAATATGGAGCCCTGCGGCACCCTGCAGGATAGGGGGAGGGCATAAGAGAAATTAATTCCATTGACCACCCTCTGAGACCTACCTACGAGGAAAGATTGAAACCATTCAAGGACTGTACCCAACAGTCCACAAAGGAACCACAGGGTCTCCAAAAGCACCCCATGGTCCACAGTGTCAAAGGCTGCTAAGAAATCAAGGACCAAGATAGTACAAGCCTTTCGATCTCTCAGCATTAGGAGGTCTGACAAAGGGCTATTGGCAGGTAGAATTAACTGCCAGAGCTAGGGAGATGTTGGCCTTCATCACTCCAATAGGCTTATTTGAATTTAAAGTAATGTCTTTCAGAATGAAGAACGCCCCGGCCACTTTCCAACGGTTGGTGAACTGGGTATTAAATGGTGCTGAGGAGTATGCTGTGGCATACCTGGATGACACTGCCATCTTTAGTGCCAGCTGGGTGGAACACCTGTGCCACCTTAGGAAAGTGCTGGGCAGAATACAGAGGGCCAGGCTCACTGTCAAAGCTGAGAAGTGCCAGGTGGCTATAGCTGAAGTGACATACCTCAGACATGTTGTAGGCCGAGGACGGCTCCATCCTAACCAAGTGAAAATAAAGGCAATCAAGGCATGGCCCAGACCAGAAATGCAGAAGCAGGTCAGGGTTTTTCTAGGGATAGCTGGGTACTATAAGAAATTTGTACCAAATTACAGTGCCCTGGCTGCTCCCCTATCTGTCCTGGTAAAGAAAAGGATGCCTAAGAAAAGTACCTGGGAACCAGCGGGTAAAAAAGTCCTTACCAGACAAAAGGAGGCACTGTGCAGTGTTCCTGTACTGACAGGTCCAGACTATAGCAGACCGTTTATAGTCCAGACTGATGCCTCAGATGTGGGTATTGGGGCAGTACTGAGCCAGACATCCAACCAAGGGAAGGATTACCCCATTGTGTACCTGAGTAAAATGTTATTTCCCAGGGAGCAGGCTTACTCTACTGTAGAAAAAGAGTGTCTTGCCATGGTGTGAGCCCTAAAGAAGTTAGAGCCATACTTATACGGGTAGCATTTTGAGGTACAAACTGACCACAACCCCCTGGTTTGGCTGACACAAATGGGAAAAATGAATGGTAGACTATTAAGATGGAATCTTGCCTTGCACGGGTATGGCATGATCTTACATAAGGCTGGAGCAACCAATGAAAACATAGATGGCTTGTCACATTTGTTTGAGGAATGAACTGACTTAGAGAGCTCATCCCATGCAGGGGATAGAGACCCCAAATTCAGTGTAGGTGGGGAGGAGGGTGATGCTCTGCCCCTGCTTCTGGTTACCTGTATGATATTTATATTATAAATAACTGGTCTGTGTATGAAATTGTCTCACACAAGTTAGCAGACTTGGCCTGTGACTTTAAAGGTCAGTAGCTGGAACTACAGGATGTAATTAAACTGACATGGGGAAACAGTTAATTAACTGACTTCCTTACAGAAGGGCATTGTATTACCTTTTTATGACCTGCCCAGGCTTTTGAAGTTGAGGCAGTAGGGAGGCAGTATAATGCAGTGGTTTAAGGCTCTGAGATGCAAATCTGGTGACATCCAGCAGACCAGACCTGGGTTTGAATCCCACAGCTTCCACCTGCATACTGTGTGACCCTGTGCGAGTCACTTAACTTCCCTGTGCTCCCAGGTCACACCTGTAAAAAAGCTTTCAGCTTAGTGTGCTACTCCTGGTTAAACAACTAAAAAAAAAAAAAAGTTTCTGATATAACAGGATGAAGAGTAGTTTGGCAGGTTCCTCTCAAAATGTTACATGCAGCTGAGAAATGGTGACAAATGGTAGAATTGTTAAGTTCAAAGAGAAATGTTTGATTAAAGGATGTCATATTTAGGAAATGTTTTTTTTCTGATGTTAAAATTAATTAAAAATGCCTCCTGGTATAAATTACGTTAGAATTAATTCTAAAAGGAGGAGCTAGCTGATTCACCGAAAGGGGGCGGGGAGATATAGTGAAATGAACCCTGTATCTGGGGAATATGTGTCATATCATCTTGGGCTGTGAGACAGAAAGTTCTCTCTAACTTAAACGCACTTAGAAAGGTAATACTTAAGAAATTAAGTCTTTGTGGTAGGAGTGTTTTGTCTGTAACTTCCTGTTTATTTTACATGATTGTACGCTGTATGATATATTGTTCTGTGTTTAATTTCACCTTTTAATCAAATTTTTAGTAAACAACCATTTCTTTCAAATACTGCCTGGGTGTTTTCTCAGTTTCTTTTTGCATGTGTTGTATAGGTGGTTAAGCCTGACAGCTGTTAAAAAGCTTGATTGTTTACTGAGCTTGTATAATAAGGTACAAATATACTGAAGGTCTCTTATAGAGTTTTAAGGGTTCATTTTGGATACCTGGTTAGGTGCCCCTGGTGAAAGATTGTACTGCAGTCCCAAAGAGTGTAGGGTACATATCTGAGCCTGTACATTGGGTATGCTAGCATGAGGTTCGCAGTTTGAGTCCCTCCAGAACTTGAGGCTAAAGGTGATTCAGACTCAAAGCAGACAGGAGGGTTACCCTGTCTGTTACCTGTTCACACTATTGCACTCTGAGGTTGGCACTGTGGGAGCAGAGGTCCTGACCTGTGGAGTGCATTTGTGACAGTGACATCTGAGGAATATATGCTGACTCCAATACAGAGCACCTGTTCAACGATACGGGAACCTATCAAGAGGGTTGAGGAAAGGGGAGTGGTAGATAACAGAAAAAGCCCAAGATTAGGCAAAGGGGAGTTCCTCTGTCCCTCAAGCTAAGGTGTTTGAGGCCACCACCTGTAATACTCTGGCCAGGCCAAGGAGGGATGGAAATTACCCATGTCTAAAATGAAAGAACAGTCACATCCCATGCTAGACCCTGCTATGGCTCAGCAACCTTACCCACACTCACCGCAAGGGCAAAACTGGAGTTTCTCCCAAAGGGTGAGGGACCAAGATAGAGGGTATGACAGTGAGCATGGTAGACACATAAATGACCACAAACAGCACCACTATTCTGACTATGATCAGCAAAGTTATAGTGCACCTCAAAACAGGTCTAAGCATAGTTCTGCAACTGTGGATGAAATGCTCAAGGAGCTATACATTCAAAGGAGGGAGGAAATTAAGAAGTTTGAAAAAAAATGGAGCAATTTGAAAAAGAATTAAATCAAGTAAAAGCTCATGCTCAAAGTTTTTTACTCCATTTAACTCAATCACAACCTGATCTTCATTTTCCTGTGCAAAATCTTTCTTCAACTGTACCTAGTGTAGATGGGAATAGTAGTGCTATGTGACTTACAGATCCTGTTCACTCTTTTGCTGACATGGTAAAAGAAACTGCTACTGTTAAAATGGATCATGCGATTTGTTATCCATGGTCCAGCACCCCTGATGGCACCCCCACCTCACGGACAGCAAGTTATATGTAGGTATGTGTACTAACCATAGGGCAAAGACATTTATCGTATAAGCATACAGTAAGTGTCAGGATCTGCGTTCTATTATATTTCACTGATGTTCAGCTATAAGAAATGCTCTTTGCTCTTTTTTACTGTGTTTTCATATGTAAGGCAACAGTGCCATCTTCAGCACTTGTACATTGTTGCAACTGACCTTGGGGAAGAGTAGCCCCATTGTGCAGTTATCTACACAAGCTATGCAACTTTTCACACTAGTTAGGACAGTTACTCAGACCACCTGCTTTTTTTTTGTCCAATTATATTCATTTTATGTATCTTCCTTAGCCGTTGCTAGAGTTATTATCAAGGTATAAGACCCCTTGTAACACATAGCTCCGAGAAAGAAACTGCATTGCCTAGGTAAGGAAAACTATTATCTATTTGTAATGAATTTCATTTATTACATGAGTACCACTTGTCTGTTGTCTCTTCCTTTTGTACTGCTCCACCAAGAACTTGACAGGGGAATTTATTACACATTTACATTTGGCAACTGTGTGCAGGTGGAATGTACAAGGGAAGATTCACATTCAGTTTATTTTGAATGTCAAGTAGTGTAGTGCAATTTTTACCTACTTGGACCTACTCATGCTTACAGTAGTAGTGGCTGTGGTGGACCCACACTGTCTTGGTCTCGGGACTAGCAGACCCACAACGGATCCTTTACACTCCCTTTGTGAGTGACAGTATATCCCCACCCCCCGGCATGACTGATTAACCACCATGGACCGGAAAGCGATAGGTGACGGCGCCAGAGTATTTTACCAGGTTTCTGAACTGCTTATTTGTTTGTCTACCCCTCATTTGTTATGTCTGATCTGTGCACAGAACTGAAACTCGATGTCTCAAACTATCTCACATCCCATGGCGGAGGGACAGATTTTGCACTGGATGCAAAATCTGCAGACAAACTATTGCTGCTCTTATCTGACCATTACTTAGTGTCCAAACAACCAACCAAGAAATACAACCTCAAAGGTCTTTTGGCTGCGGCTCTACATACCACTGTTGAGTCTCACAGTGAGGTGTGCCTCCCTTGAACTGCAAAATGTGTCTCTAAAAAAAGAGATGGGCTTGCAGGCATTGGAGTTACAGAAAAAGGAAAGGAAACTAGCGGAGGAGATATAGTCACTCCGTGAGGCTAATTCCAGACTGCTGCACTGTACTGCTCAAGACACAGAGAGAGTTATGTTTGTTAAGAGACAATTGTGAAAGGTTGAAATGTGATAAGAAACAGTGCATTTGAATCATATTTTGAGTGATACGAATGAGGCTTTGAGAGATGAAAATGCTGAGTTGAAAGAGGATTACAAGCGTGTGAGTTGTGAGTTGGATAAAGAGCTTAGGAAAAACGTTGAATTGAGCACTGTGTATAGAGTGTTACAGACAGAAGTTGACAAAGGTATTGGGCAGGGAACTGCAAAAGTCTGTCACCAGAAGTGTAGACAAAAGATGGTGAATTTGCGCAATCAATGGGAGGTTCTTGCCGGCCATGTTAAGGCCATGAACAGGTTTCAGCATATGCCCATTGAGACTGCGTCATCCAGTGATGACGACTGACTGATGACGAGGCATGCCACATCACACGTAAGTTCAGCTCCCACAGTGGAGCAACTTCTGCTTGCCAGTCACAAGATGGAGTCGATGTCGGTATGCACACTGTGTCGCCATGTCTATGCAAACATGGCAGATGCCACATACAACTCCAAGATAGCGCCCCCCCATGACATAGGTGGAGGGCCTGTAATCTTTAATGCATCTCCAGTCACTCCCATCACTAGGAGCGAGGAGTCAGAGATTCACAGCATGATTAACGATGCGATCAGTAGGATCACTGACCTGGAGAATCAAAAGAAGGCCATTCGGGACCAAACTGACAAAATTCTTAAAGAGTCAATCACTCAGGATCACATGTATAAGACTATTCCTGATGCAGCAGCAGAAGCTGCACTTTACGGGGCCATGCAATGGACTAAGCTGGGTGTGACTAAACATACTTCCAACCTCCTGCAAGTCGCTCAATCTGTCCAGCAAATTGCACAGAGTATCAGACAGATGGGCCCAACTGACAATCTCAGTTGTCACTTGGAGAAAGTGCACTCCCTTTGTGAGAAACTCTCTCTCCAACCTCAGTGCCAGGTTCAAGACTTGCGATAGACAATCAAATCAACCCTCTTGGCCAAGCTGTCAGAGGCAGCGCGGAATGATGGTTAAGCAACCTTTGATGAGATCGCCACTGCACTCATATGTGCAAATTCCCCGGAAATCCTAGGAACACGCTTGGCCTACAAAGTCAAGCAAGGCACAAAGGAAAGTTCAGCTGCCTACCATCAACAGTTGTGGCTCACATACAGAACTGGGAAGACCCTCACAGATGAGGACTCCGACATGGACCAGATTGAGTACAAGGATTTGTACATCCGGAACATGTATCCCGTCTTGTGGGAAAAGGTTGAAAGTAATGTTTTCCCAGACACCGGCAAGTTTACTGCTATCCTCGCCAAGACGGAATGGGCCTATCAGGTCCATCTCCGTACCCTCTCTTCTGGAAAATCCAATAACATAGCTCCAGTTCAACCTACCTCAGATGCCCCCACCTACTACACAGTGGAGGGAAACAACCAGAAAACTTCTACCCCTTCTGATGACAGCCATACGGGGGGGGGGCAGGAACTACAGAAACAAGAACAGGGACAACAAAGACAGTTGTAAAAAATCCAAACACCCAATAGAATAGCCAGAACCAATACCAAAACAGTCCTAGTTATTGACAAATCGGAGAAGAAAATGAAACCCTCCACAAGCTATTTGAGGAAATTTGTGCAGAAAGGGGAACCACTGCTGCACGAACTACAGCTGCACTAGCCCTGGCGTTCAAGTCATCGAGCAGCCGAGGGGAATTTGCCTCAGTTACTGGCCAGGCTGATGTGACATCCAGGGCAGAACCACATGTGCAAGTCATCGCTGCACCTGTGACATCACAAGTACACTTGTACCCAGTGCAAGCCATACAGGAGGCCTCAAAAGATCCTGCAGGCTTTCAATTTCAGTAACAGGAAGACCGATGCTGATTCTGGAGAATCAGATTAACAATTACAGGTCCCAGTCCGGATTGTGAGTAACCTGATTGTTGATACAAACCTTGTGTAAAGGCCATGGTCGTGGGCTGCCAACTTACCATGCTTCGGGACACCAGAGCAGCCTTGTCAGTCCTCCATGATGAGGACTCAGTCTCATCTGACTGGTCTACCAGCTGGAGGACTGCTGCACAGGGTGTAAATGGTACCCAGCTAAACACCTACTGATCTCTTCCTCTACCTGTAGTGGTAAGCCACCTCAGGACTAATTTTGCTTTTGACCTCATGGTTCTCCGTTATCACCCCAGCATTCTGGGAATTGACTTCTACTTCTTAGCATTACATGGCTGTGTAGTGGATTTAGCCAACAGGCTACTCATTCAGTTCAAAGGACAATGTCATGCTGTGGCCTGTTACTATCCCAAACTCACACATGGTGGCAGCTATCTCCCATAACAACAAGGAGTATGATGTCATGGCCTCATTCCAGAGTCATGACTTGTTTTCTGAGCTTGAACCCTTGCTGCAAAAACACCTTGATGTGTTTGTCACCAACAAACATGACTGTGGTAGAATGCATACTACCATTGAAATCACAGGACCTGACCCTGTGAGGCAGAAGCAATATCCATTTCCTGCTGAAGCTTTGCCATCACTTAGGGAAACCATCCAATCACTGCTTCAACAAGGAGTGATTAGGACCTGTGTTTCAACTGTCAATTCACCTATTTGGCCTGTTAAGAAACCAAATGGAGCCTAGAGACTCACAATTGACTACAGAAAACTCAATCAGATTACTCTTAGCTGCGCACCAATAGTAGCATCAGCACCTGATGTACTCAAGCTGTTGACACCTGACAAAAAGTGGTTCACAGCTCTTGACATTTTTAACGGGTTTTGGTCACTCCCATTAGCACAGGAAAGCCAATATAAATTTGCTTTCACCTTTGATGGATGTCAATACATCTGGACGTGCCACCCCCAAGGGTTTCACAATAGCCCCTCCCACTTATATCTCCACATGATTGATGCTCTGCAGGGGTTCTACACACCCCAGTGTCTCCTGCAGTATGTGGATGACTTGCTTCTGGCAACCACCATGAAAGAAGATCATTTTGCCCTCCTAGATGAACTTCTGTCTCTCCTCAAGAGATCAGGCCTCAAGTACAATCCTTCTAAGGCACAATTGTGTGAGAAGGAGGTCATTTTCCTTGGCCTATGCATCACAGACCAAGGTAGGAGCCCAGCCATCAACAAGATCCAGGACTTACAAGATTTGCCACTTCCTACTAGCGTGGCAACACTCAGACACTTCCTAGGAATGGTAAACTACTCCAGGGATTTTATCCCCAACTTTGCCTTGAAGGCCACTCCCTTGTATGAACTTCTGAAAAAGGATGTCCCATGGACATGGGGCCCCTCTCATATTGATGCTGTGACACAGCTCAAACAGGCCTTAGCCTCAGCCCCACCACTGATCAGTCCTAACCCAGATCTTCCATTCCATTTGGAAACTGCCACATCTGATGTGGCCATGTCTGCAATGCTGGCACAAAAGTACAATGGGTATTTCAGACCCATTGCCTATGCTTCTCAGATGCTGTCCCCAGTAAGAGAAAGTATAGTTTCTGTGAAAGAACACTTTTGGCAACCTATTGGACTGTCAAACATTTCATGTACATCATTGGGTATGCACCTATCATCTTGCATACCTGTCACACCCCAACCAACTTCTTGCTTTCAGACAATGTAAAAGATGGTTCAGTTTCTAATATCACACTCACCCACTGGTCTTTGATTTTGCAGGACAGGGACATTAAAGTACTACCTGCAAAAATGCCATCCATTCTAGCCCATGGCCTACTCTACACAGGTAAGCCCCATGACTGTGTACTCCAACCTCCTGACATACCCGAGCTGGGACCATTTCTACCAGCTACATCAGCTATCTTAGAGAATACCACCATGTATCACATCTTCACAGATGGCTCTGCCTCCTATGTGGAGGGGGAACAGGTAGAAAGATTTGATGTGTTCATAGTCTATCTGGATGGTGTCTTCATGCGCATTGCTAAGAAATGTACCATCATTTCCTCACAGTATGCTGAATTGGCAGCTGTGGCCTATGCTCTAGAGGTTTTGCCCCATGGTGCTAAGGATGCTATCATCTTTGCAGACTCTAACTGGGTCTGCTCCTCCCTTACTAAGTTTCTACCATTCTGGGAGAAGAATAATGTCACATTCTCTGATAGCACATCTGTCAGATACAGGGATTTGTTTGTGCATATGCACATACTGACAACAATTTACTCATAAACTGTACATTCACAAGGTAAAGGGTCATGGCAAAACTGAACCTTACTGTGAAATTAATGATCAAGCAGATACGCTTCCCAAAGCAGGTGCTCAAGGGGGGAGACATGGTCGATGACTCATCCAGTAGCTGTGGCAGTCATCTTCTTCGCTGCCAGCACCAGGCAGAAACAGCAACCAGAATCTCCACTGCACCTTTCTGCCACACAGAAATCTGACCCAGAATTAAAAGATGTGTTCAAATACCTGGACAAAGGACTTGAACAGGAACTACCTACTGGTAGTCCATACAAAAGACATTCTGACAACATACACCTATCTCATGATCAGAAACTTCTCTGGTATAGGAAGGATGACACGTCACAAACTATGAATTGTACAACAACAATGCTTACAAGCCAAATTCATCCATATGGTTCATGACACTCCCACTGGTGGACACCAGGGGGCAGATAACACCATCCAGAGACTTAAAACCACTGTCTGGTGGCCTGGTATGACCAAGGATGTGGAGCACTATGTGGACAACTGCGTAGTGTGTGCCCAGAACAATCTTATTTCAGTGAAAAGAAATGCCAAACTACTGCCACAAAGGCAATCTGGACCATAGAATGTGATACAAATCGATTTCATTCTCCCACTGACTAACTCCAGCAAGAACAACAAATATGCACTTGTTGTCACAGATGTGTTTTCCAAGTGGGTTGAGGTATTCCTTACTGGAATAACAGCAAAGACAACTGCCAAGATCCTGGTAGATCAGCTGTTCTCCAGGTGGGGTCTACCCCTTAAGGTAGACTCAGACCAGGGAACTAGTTTTACAGCTGAGCTGATGAAGGAGACACTCCAAATGCTTGGAGTAGATCAGGAATTCCATATCCCATACCATCCTCATTCCTCAGGCCAGGTAGAAAGAGCAAATAGAAGAATCCAACAGATGTCATGCAAATTCATCAATGACAATCCCAAAGATTGGGATTCCCCCTTGCCACTACTGCTGATGGCAATCAGGAGCACCCCAGTGGCCACTACTCAGAGCACACCATATGAGGTTATGACTAGTAGAGCCATGAGATTACCTGAACATCTGCTGATTGACCTCCACACTCCTACAGCAGATAGGGTATCTGTGGATAAATGTTGAAAAACTTCAGAATGACATCATGAAAACACATTTGTTCACTGCAAATCATATTGGTAAAGCCCAACAACAAGCAAAAGCCCATTTTGATAAGCATGCCAAAGAAGTCAATTGGCAAGTTGGAGATCAAGTCATGCTTCTCCAATACAGACCACCGGTTCACTCATTTACCATCAACTGGAAAGGCCCATTTCCCATTGTCAACAAACTCAGCCCTGCTGTTTATCAGGTGAGAGTACAGCATCAGAAATAGACCACTGACAAGTGGTTCCATGCTAATCAGCTCAAGTTGTATAAATGTGATTAATTACTTTTCCCAACCCTATTGGGGTGGAATAGTACCCCTCACTTAACAATCCTTTTCTGTTTCTTTCAGATACACTGGCAAGATGGCTATCTTGCACCTCCTCATCCTGGTGGGACTACTTCCTTTGACTTACTCTCAAGACAAACCCTTTATGATTGACCAAAGATGATGCATATCACATTTGCTTCAGAACCTTAAACATACAGCTAGAGATGCACCCATCTCCAGCCCCCAAGGAGTCCGTATAGATGTCCCCAACAAATTGATTACTGTTAAGGAAGGCTCAGACTCCTATCTTAATACCATGGTTGTAGCCCCAGGCAAATCCACATTGCAGATACAATGGGAAAGGGAGTATAATGGTTACACACTTCCTGTAGCATGTTTATCTAAAGGAACTTTTCATGGATGGCCCAACACAGGGATTGCACCAAACGGTACACTCGCCATTCGACAAGCCACTTCTAGACACACTGGCCTACAAGTCTCTACAACTTAACTGCCCTAATAGATTCTACCTTTTGTGACCATCTCACCTCTGAAAAGTCACAAGCTTTATGTCTTCACAACTATATGGTTACTGAAGCCATGTTCCTTTTTGTAGTCCCACCCACCGAAGAAGAACTGACTAAATGTCCACCTCAGGAGCCTGGTCCTCCTAGTGGCCTGACCTCCACTTCTCTTCCAGGAGCTTTGCATGTCCCAGTTATTTTTGATCTTACACATTGGAATATGACCAAGTTTGGTTTCTGTCACACAACCGACACTTCTAAATTTTTCATTATGATGCTTCTAGACATTGTAGCTGTTACCAAACTCGCACAAATGATCCAGTTGGTGGACTTCATGCCACTGAACACTTAGGAGTTTTAGACCCGCACCTAATGCTAAGAGTAAACCATGAACAAGGCGTGATACTGCAGATGTTACCGGTGCAGCAGGCACCATCTCTGGCCTTTTTTGTTCAGGAATGTCAATCTGGAATAGAGCAGATATAACTGCTATTGAAGCACAAACACATAAATTATAATAAGGTGTTAAAAATTACATATTACCACCACTGTTACATGGTGTAGATGGTCTAAGTAAGGAAGAGCATTTTACAGTCTATAGCATGCAAGAAATTGCAAAAGGGTCTGACACTAGAAATAAAATTAGTGAACTGATTTTTCAAAACAAGGAGGCAGACAAGAAATATATTGCACGGAAACTTTTATGCTCCGCTTATGGTTCCTGTGTAATTGCTACTGTTAACAATCTCTTCAGGGATTTGGAAACAGGATGTATTCCAGATATTAGTCATGATAGCAGAATGTCTAAATGGTATTGTCCTCACTGCAAATCCACTGCATGCATTACATTGTGTGTGTCAAATTCTGTCAATATGTCTATGTCTACTGCTAGAAATCTTGGGTATATTTCACATTATCCAAACCAAGCACCATGCTATTTTACTAAATGTTGTACAATTCATGACAACCTGTTCATTACTTTCACTGTGTCACTACCTCACTTTGATCCACAAACTTCTGTCTTTGACAAACTGGCTGCAATTAATTCCATCGGACATCTTGCTGAGGACATTTATCGAGAATGAACTGACTTGCCTTCTTTGCCTATTTACCATCCTGTTCTACAAGCTTGAGTTGCACCGCATACCAACTGCTACACTAAGAAGGGATATTATTACCTATGCCGCTGTGACATATTTTACATTGTTAAACCAGTCTGTGGTTATTCACTGGAACACCTGGATTGGTAATTTTCCTTGTGTGATGATCTGCCGTTCAACCTAACTCAGTCTTTGCAAGCTGCATCTTCAGCACCAGACATTGAAACAGATGCATCCTGAAGCTACCTGAAGGAGGTACCTCACTTCACATCACAGCTCACCACCCAATCCTTCACTTGTCCTATATGTCTGCAACAATGGAGAGTGTCAACTGTAAGAGTTACTTACAATTCCAATGGGCAGTACTGTGTAGTGAAAAATCATGATTCCTTTGCTTATGGTGCCAAAACTTGTGCTATTAATTTTCCTAACTTCTGTTTTTCTCCACAGCAGAAAACAGTTATTGGTCATATAGTTATTACTCCTGTTCCCATCCCTGAACCAGATGTTATTGATACTGATCCACAATATTTGCTTGCCTTGTCTCAATATTTGCCTATCTTTAATGTACACATAGACCATTTGACACTTTCTTTGAAATCCCTTTTAGCCAGAAAGGATTCACATCTTATCTATATTAGCCATAATATTTCTAAAGCTGGAGATGTTCTTAATATACTTATTCATGATGGTGATTTCAGCACTGTGCTTTCCAATACTAGGTTAGAATTAACTTTTAAAGTGTTTGTTATTATCCAAGCATTTTTGATTGTTTTTCTGATACTGACCCTTTGCTGTCTGTGACATACTCTTAGACAACATCACTAACAACTTGAATTCTTTTACAAGACTTGAGCCTCAGGCTTGTAAATGATGGCTTATGTAGCTTCATCCCACTACTTTCCTGTGGTTGTTGCCTTTTCTGATACTAACCCTTTTCTGTCTGTGACGTACTCTTAGACAACATCACTAACAACTTAAATTCCTTTACAAGGCTCATGTCTCAGGCTTGCAAATGATGGCGTATGTAGCTCCATCCCACTACTTTCCTTTAGTTGTTGCCTTTTCTGTCAAAGGCAAGAAGGGGGGGGGAATGCTATCCATGGTCCAGCACCCCTGATGGTGCCCCCACCTCATGGAAAGCAACTTATATGTAGGTATATGTACTAACCTTAGGGCAAAGACACTTATCATATAAGCATAAGTGTCAGGATCTGTGTTCTATTATACTTCAATGATATTCAGCCATAAGAAATGCTTTTTGCTCTATTTTTACTGTATTTTCATATGTAAGGCAACAGTGCCATCTTCAGCATTTGTACATTATTTTTTTTTATTTAGTTTTTGTTGACCGGGTAGGTGCACTAGACAAATCCTGCCTATTTTCAGGCAAGACCTGGGGGAGGGGGATACAGATGAATGCCAACTGACCTTGAACAAGATGAAACTGTTGGTGGTATTTTTTTTAGTGAATGAGGGAAATTTGGCCATGACACCAGGGAAATTCCCCTACTCTGAGGCATTGCCACGTCTTGGTCAGTAGGGGTGCTGCTGCCCAGGTGATGGCTGCATGGCCCGATGCGTTGTGGAGTGCGGGAGCTCCGTCTGGAGGAATGGAGACTAGGAGAATGGAAACCGAGGAGGAGGAGGTGCATGCACAGGAGGTGGAGCTGCAGTGCCTATCGGAGGATACACAGGTGAGGCCTGTATCGGAGCTTACCTCTAAGAAGTCACTGATGGAGGTGAGGGCTCAGGGGAGCTCGTCGGGAGTTAACCAGACTATTGCAGTGATGGGATCACCAGTGGAGGAAGAGAGTAGAATGGTGTGTTGTCCTGGAGGAGAGGCGCTTCCCGGTGAGAATCAGAGCAGAGGCATCATGGAGCAGTGTAAGCCCAGTGGTAAGGAGGAAGTTCCAGGTATCGCGAGGATTGCTACTCGCTTGGAGGCAGGAACTGAGTCGACCGTGTTTGGGGGTAGGACCGGAGGTCCGGGCCTGGAAATGGATCCGAGTACTGACTGGTCAGAAGAAACGGCCTTGTCTCAAGCTGGATGGATGCAGCTGGCGGATGGAAAATGGGTGCCAGACTCGGAATGGATATCCTTTTCTTCAGTAGTGAAGGAAGCATCTCAAGGGACTCTGGAGGCGGGTGAGTTGTTGGCACCAGTTGAGCAATCTACACTGGACAAGGCTTTAGGCCAGGAGGGAACTTTAACATATCCTACAATATTATTTCACAGTGTGATGTTATTTCATGCTTACTGATGCAGGATGATTCAGGAAAAAAACTTTAATGGGCATCTTATAGGAGAGCACCTGGTAAAGTCGTAAAAATCTATAGAGGAATACCTTCTTTTTGAACTAATAAATGATAGACACACATACCTCTCAGCCTTTCATCACTCGAAAAATATGGGACACATAGAATAAATGTGGGACAAAACATCAGAGCATGGTGCTGCGGTCACTGTGGAAAGAGTGGTTTCTATTCGTGAAATTTTCAATTTTAATTTATTCAGGGAGAAATCCATTGATTGTGGGAAATGCTCATTTACAATGGAGATCCATAAGAGCACGTAACATATGCTATTACATGCATAAATTATAAGTATATCATAAGATACATTACACATTGCTGCAAAAAATTATCAGTTCATAACAATACACATTTTATCAAGCTGTATTAATCATTATCATTATACCATTTCATATATAAGTGTTTTGAGTTTCAAAAGTTCAGCATAGAGCAGTGTCCATAGCATATCACTAAGAAATGGGTAGAGAAAGGGGAAATGGGTGGAAAATGATCACTCAGCATCTAAGATTACAACATGCTGTCCTTATACCAGCCACAACACGTATGAGTACATACAGGCCTTGACTTCAGGAACCGTGCCTTAATTGTAGAATATTTGTTATTCCCTTTTCACAATTCAGTAGGTAAGGAGTTCCACATACAGTATGCAGCATCAAGTAATTAAAGAAATATATGGCTCTTTGTGTTGTAACTTTTGATACTGCCAATTCCAGTCTACTAAAAACTTGTTGGATTTAGATTCTGTTGGGAGTTCCCTAATAACAGTCTTTCCATTAAATACTCCAGGACCATTCATGCAAAACTCTGTGTTTAGGCAGTGAAGACCACCCTAAATCCCTAGAGATATTAATCCCGCTTATCTGTTATATAAAATTTCCAACTTGTGCAGTCTTTTCGTGCTACTGTAGTCATAAATAATATCCACAATGGACTATTATTGGAAGCACCCGTGCCTGAAAGATTTTCAGTCTAGCTTCCATACCTAAGCAAGTAAAACTAAAGGTGGCACTGACTTGGGATGAGTCAAGGGAGTAGAGGTTTGCACTCATGGCTGAACTTCTGGACAGTGCTGTCAAGATGATCTTATCTGATCCCCTGAGTGACAGCCAGCCTAAACCATCCTCATCAACCCTACCATGGCCACAAGCCACACTCATCCATCCCACAACCCAATTATAGGTTAGCAACAGGTGTATCTGTATGAGTGAGAGTGCTCAGTACGCGAGAGTCAGCACTTGCAGTCAGGCACTAAAAAGTGCCATTTTGTTCCTGACTAAAGATCGGTACTCAAAACTGTGTGGCTGTGAAGATGGAGAGTCCACTGAGTCACAATGGCTTGGGTGATCTGTAATAGACATGGACCGTTCTGTACTGCCCATGTAGTCATGGAGCCAGCCAACCATCTGACATTTCATATGGCTCACCTCGTCAGTGCGAAGCCATACTGCTGTAGTGCAGCAGTATTTGGTTTAGCAGGATCAGCATACAGTGTTTGAGTCATGGTGGTAGAGGACTCTGCTGCTGTCAGCTGTAGCCTCTGTTGTCAGGAGAAAGTCAGACCAAGTTGCAACCAACCAACCAACAATAACAGCCGCACTGAGGCCTTATGAAGCAGCTGGCCAAGGTAAGGACTAGTCAGTGTAATAGCCGCCTCCCTGTTCACTTGTAACCACTCCTTGATGTCTGCCCCACATCCCTATTCCCTTTCAAATGCTGGGGGGCACATTGCTGGGCTGGGAGAAAGGGCAAAATGCTGTGCTGGAGGGCTGGAGACTATAGGGTACAGGCTAGGATGCAACTTACTGTGCTGGGGGAGGGTCAGGGATTCTAGGGAGGGGAGCTATGGTACACCTTGCTGGGCTGGGCTGGGGGTGGGCCAGGAACCCTGCACTGACTAGAGCAGAAGGCTGGGCTATGGGGAGACTTTTTTGGGCAACACACTGAACTGCAGGGACTCTTGGGAGGGGGCCACAGTGCAACTTACTGGGCATGAGGAATGGAGTAGCAGGATTGCAACTTCTGTTTCAAATGACTCACAAAATGCAACAGAATGCACCAAATTAAAAATATGTTATGGGAACCTAGACTGTACCCAGATCCCCAACCTACAGTTCTAATTTTTGAGCTATGTGTGTGTACATTTTTAGAGGCTGGTTACTCCCCTGCCTCACAGTGATATCCTCTTCAAAGATGGAGGAGTATATATCGCCACATGTTGCCAACAGAATCTGTTGTAGCTTTCTTCATGCAGGGCTCTGCAGGTTCTGCAAGAAGAAAACAGATCATGTATGACCTTGTTTGCTTGGGGAAGGGGTCGGCATTAGGGCTGACAACCCCAAGGAGGACCCACCACTGATTCACCAAGACTCCAGCGACCCAAAACCCAAATGCTTTTTTTTTCTCTTTTGTTGCCAGGGGGTGTGGGCGGTGAGTTAGGGTTGGAAACCCTAACACCACATTCCCCAACTTTTGTGACATTAAACTGAACCCTAACTAGTGAAGTAATGCAGTTTTTGCGAAGAATTATAGTGGCTTGGAAGCACCGCTATAGTTAGGGTTGAGCAAGGGTTTCTATGTTAAACCTCAAATTTTGCACTTTAATATCTTCGCAACTGTTCAATAGATTTGCACAAAATTTTGCATATGCAGTCTTGTGGGGAGATCTCTTGAGGTGTCAAGTTTAATTCTGATCAGATGTGCAAATTCCAAGATCCACATAGTGAAATTAGTTTGAAAAAATTGCTATTTTTTTGCTGTTTTGCCATCGCCTAGCTCCTAAATGGTTTGGAACTTTGGTCTGAAATGTTTAGGGTAGAACAGGCTTGGCCCACAGATGTGCCTTTCACTGGTTTGGTGAAATAATATTAATCCATTCCGAAGTTGTTAAATTTTAAAATTTCAGTTCTGAGCATGCTCAGTACAATCTTTGGGATAGCTGCCTGGAATGAAAAATAAAGAATTTGATCCATATAAAAAAGGATCCTTTTTCATATAGGGTAATCCTTTTTCATGAGGAAAAAAATATTTTTTTTGCATGGCGATCATCTTGTTTCTGTTTAAAAAAAAAATTCAAAACCCACCAAAATGACATCCTGCACACACACCAACACATGTAGCTCGCTAATCAGGACCCTGCTCGGTGGATTCTGCACTTAGTTTCCGGAAAAATGACCCAGAAATGTATGTTTAACATTTAAAAATCCTTTTTTGTGAGTCGATTTTCTTTTTTCATATCGGCATATGAAAAAGAATTGGTCCATACGAAAAAGGATGGCTTCATATGAAAAAAGAATTTGGACTTAGAATTTCTTCATACAAAAAAAGAATGGGAAAAAAACTGAGGGCCAGATATTCAGAAATGCGCGACAGGCTGGCTCAAGTCCAGCACAGCGCAAATCCAATGTGCCATGGCGCAATGAGTGCCATATTCAAAGGTTGCGCATAGCAAAATGCACCAGCGCAACACAGCTGAATATGGCAGGGATGTGCCATGGTACAACTAGACTTGTGCCATGGCACAACCAGACTTGCACCATAGTGCAACCACAGATGCGCCACAGCACAACCGGACATGCGCCATGGTGCACAAAGACTAGCCCCAGGAAATGGTGGTAGCACAGCAGCAGAGTAAAGTGTTGAGCACGGCAGAGGATTACACCTGGGGACAGTGCCAGAGATGCACAGTGGCAGGCCACCGGTGGCCACCACCAGCAGGGCACACACAGGCACCCAGACACCCCCACCCTGGAACACAACTGTGGCACAGAAACCAAGCAACAGGTGGCACCAATGTCTAATGGACAGCCACCACTGGAGTCCCCCCTGCCGCATGCTGTGCCCCCACCCATCCAGACCCCAGCAAGCCACACCCAGGACCATGCTGCCAAGCACACACATACCATACATCCCAGACAGCTGCCCCATGGCCACCCCAAGGCACAGCCACCGACCAAGGAGCAGGACACCATGATGCACAACCCGCACACTGACACATGCACACCACACCACTGCAGCATGGCTCCTCATGCCAGCTGCAAAGCAGACACCAACATAGGCAAGTAAGCAAAATATCTGCATTCATAAAAACTATATACAAGTGCAAGGGGTCAGAAAGTGTAGGAAAGTGAGGGAAGGGGACAGGGAACAGGGACTGTACAGTGGGAAGGGGGACTGATGGGGAAGGGACAGCAGGGGTAGTAGAGAATGGCTGGGGTCGAACTAAGGGCAGCCACGGCATGCCGCCATCTGACATCTCCTCTTCTGCCAGTCCATCAGCATCATCCTGTGAAACTGCTGGGCCAACTCCAGGGTTGTTGAGGTAATCAGAATGATTTGGTGCAGCAGCCTGCAGTACAGGGGCAGCTTTGACCTCCGTCGGATGCCTATGACAGAGGACAGGACAGGTGATCCGTGCAAGATCTCAAGGTACCATGCCCACCCACTGTGCGCAATGGGAAGTGGGAACACACGCACCTGGAGTGGCACCCCAACCACCCACAGAGGGTGGGCCAATGCCTGCCAGCAACCCAACATACCATGACAGTGCACAGCGGTGAACACTGCTGCCCAATAGCCACCTGACTGCGCAGTGATAGTCAGATGGCACAGGGCATCAGCAGCACCACAGCAACACCAGTGGCAGCTGGGCACACACCCACTCCACCAACAGCTGGTACATGTGTGCAATGGCTGCCCCACAGTGGCATGCACCACACACAGTGTGCAACACACAGCTGCCATGGACTTGGCACAGGTGGCCATGGCCACACCCACTCCTCCACTGACCAGCCGGTAATGTGCACAGGAATGCAACAGTGCCTATCTGCCAGCTGTGGCACCAGTTGCACCTGTCCCGCTGCTGCACCTCTGCCACCACTGGGTCCCGCTGCGGCCTGCTGTGCCTGCCCTGGCACTCCTGCCACCCCCACCAGGCGGTGATCTTCAGGTCCTAGGAATGGAACAAAGACAGGTACACATCAGAGAACAACCATAGCATGTGCCCACCACCCCCACCCCTGTGCACAGCGTGTGCCCCTGCCTGACATGTCCCAAAAGGCTGTAGCACAACACAACCTGCAGCCAGCAATGCCACTCTGCAATGCACACAATGGCAGTGCACCCCTCTGCAGGGCATGCCAGGCAGCCAAGCCATCACCACAGTACAGCACTAGGGCACACATGCAGCATGGGAAGACTTACCTGGCCATGGCATGGCTCTCCCTGTGGATGCGTGCCTACAGCTGCCTCTGGTGCTGTGGGTCCCACCTCATGAAGTCCCTGTTCCGGTGGCTGCATTGCTCGCTGGTTCAGGCCAAATGGGGGGGCCACTAGACTACCAGGAATACAGAGATCGTTATGTATACTATCATGATGGGGGGGCCACTAAACTACCAGAGATATTGAAATGTTATTTTTTTTATTCAGATGGGGCAGAACGAAGCCCCCTGAGCAAAACCCACCCTTATTTAACTTTCTAGGGCACCCCTGAGCTACAAAAATCTATTTTAAAATCTGGCCATCTCGTCTCTCGCTCTTTGCTCGGGAGTGAGCAATTTCTTTGATCGCGGGCCTGCAAATTCTTTGATTGCGAGATTCTTTGATCACGGTCGTGCATCACGAGTGAGGGACGAGATGGCCAGATAAAAAATCTATTTTCTCAGCTCAGGGTGTCCTAGGAAGACAAATGAGGGTGGGTTTTACTCAGGGGGCTTTGTTCTGCTGAACCATGGTGGTGATTCACCACAATTCTTTGAATTTTGTTTTTAAATTAGAACAGTTTTAATTCTTTGTTCATGAGCCTGCAAATTCTTTGATCGTGTACCTGCAAATTCTTTAACCGTGAGATTCTTTGATCACAATCTTTGATCACGAGATAGGGACAAGATGGCCAGATTTTTTATAATGCAATAGATAGGGAAATTTTACCAATCTTTAAGATTGAATATCTCGGAAACGGTTTGGTCTTTTTACTTGAAATTCGGAGCATGTTTAAGGCATGTCCTGTAGATGTGAATTATGGTGTTTACGTGTCAGAAAAAAATTTTTGTCCGGAGATATTGCGTGACACACTTTCCATGTTGCGGACAGTGTTTTGGATTCTGCTGGTGGCTTGAAATTGATAGGGTGCCTAGCCTTAGTGTCATGGATGTAATTTTCAGTTGTTGCATGTGTTAAATGTCAACTGGCACAGAACTGTGTCAGTCTGATGAATGAAAATTTCAAATTTTTATATGTTATATCTCAGAGACAGCTTGGTCTTTTTATTTGAACTTTGGAGGGTGTTGACGGCATGTCCTGTAGATGTCAATAGCGGTGTTTATGTGTTGGACAATATATTTTTTGTGGAGATATTGTGTGGCACACTTTACGTTTTGTGGACAGCGTTTTCTATTGCTCTACTAGATTAACATTTGTTTGGTGGGTGGTCTTGCTGTTGTCAATGTACTTTTTAGTCATTGGGTATGTAATGTGGCCCAACACTTACAAGTTGGTGGGAGTGTGGGGCCTGAAGTGCCCCGTGCTCCCACCAACGTGCGCAACATTCTACTTTTCTATTCTTTCTTAAAAAGTAAGGAAATTCTATGCAAAAAACTTTGTTAATGCATCAGTTAGGGTTCTTCTACAGCAACAAAAGTGAGGAAAGTTGATTTTAGAGTTCCTACCCTTTGCACCCCACCCCCACCCCCACCAACAGGCATCGGGCTGTGCATTGGGGTCATTGGCCCTAACTCTCACCCCATTCTCCTACACTGCACCACCTCAGCTTGTTTACACATGGGATGGGGTGAGAGTTAAGGCCGATGACCCCAATGCACACCCCAATGCCTGTTGGTGGGGGTGGGTTGGGTGTGGAGTGCAAGGGGTTGGAACCCTAAAATCAAATTTCCTCACTTTTTTCACTGTAGAAGAACCCTAACTGATGCATTAATGAAGTTTTTTGCATAGAATATATATATATATATACACATACATGCATACACATACACACAGACACACACACATATACACACACATACACACATGCATACATACATATATACACACACATACATACACATACACACATACATATACATGCATACACACATACATACACATACACACATACACACACATACACACACATACACACACATATACATAGACACATACATATACATACATATACACATACACACATACATACACATACATATACACACACACACACACATACACACATACACACACACACATACACATATATGCACACACACACACACACACACACACATATATGCACACACACATACATATAAACACACACACATATATGTTGAGCAGGGCTTTTTATGTTAAACCCCAAATTTTGCATTTCAGTAACTTCACAACCATTTAATGGATTTGCACACAATTTTTCATGTGTAGTCTTGTGGAGTAGATTTATTGATGTGCCAGCTTTTACTCTGGTTGGATGTGCAGATTTCGATATGCAGGCAGCGAAAAAACATTTTAAATGTTTTTTTGGCTGCACCTTGCACACAGATGGACTGGAATTTTGGTCTGCAATTTTCAAGGTAGAAAGTGACTGGACCACAGTAGTGCCTTTCAGTGGTTTGGTGAAAAAATATTAATCCATTCCAAAGTTATTCAATTTTACAATTTCGGGTTCTAAGCATGCTCAGTACAGTCTTTTGGATAGAGGTCTGGAACAAAGAAAGAATTTGGTCCACACAAAAAATATCCTTTTTCAGTGGGGCCAATCCTTTTTTGTATGGCAGCCATCCTGTTTTCTGTTTTTTTTTTTAAATAAAAAGTAATTGCAAATCCACAATAATGATATTCTGCAGAGACACCAATACAGGTATCTTGCTCATCGGGACTCAGTTAGGTGGATTCTGCAGTTATCTAGTGGAAAAATTGTCTCAAAATGTGGTTTTACATTTAAAATCCTTTTTCATGATCGCTAATTTCTTTTATCGTGAGTCTTTTTTTGTTCAAACAAAACAGGCTTCCTTCTCATGAAAATTGATTTTGGACTTAGTTTTTGACATTAATTTATTTCAATGGGGTTTTCAACTTTGATGCATAACTTTGTAATTTTTGCACATTTGACCCTAAATGTTTAACATGGCCTTTTTGGGACACCACCTCATGAACAATGTCAGTGGAACTGCGGAAATCCAGCCCGAAAGCCGATTTTGCAGTCACTTGGCAAAATCACCTTTTGGGTGGGATCTGAACATTTTCACAGCTTGTATGCATGAGATGGGGTCATACGAAGGGTATGTTGAAAGTTTAGGATCAAAATATGTAAAACTGTCAAAGTTATGCGCATATGTTGAAATTTTGCTACACTCGCTTGTAACTTTGATAATTTAAAAAATTCTGACACAAAATTTTTAACATAGCCTTTTTCTTACACCACCTCATGATCGCAGCAGCTGTCATTCTTCAAATCTTGCCAAAACGGTCTTTTCCTACCTGTGGCATACAATGACGTTGCAGTGGCGTGGAATCACATTGTGTTTGGGATTTCAAAAGTTTCACTACTGTGTACATGAGGTGGGGTAATAAGAAGACTATGCTGACAATTCGGTTGCTGTGGTTCTACAAATGGAAGCACAGGGCCCAGATATGGAGGCATGGTTGTGCTCCCACAGGCAAATAAGGATACGATTATACTATCTAAAAAATTATGGATGGGAGGGCATGGCTTAGCAGGCCCTACATTTCCACATGGAAATAAGGATATGATTATACTAGCTCAAAAAGTAAGGAAATTCATTGCCAAACAAACTTCATTAATGCACTAGTTAGGATTAAAGCAAAAAAAAGTAGGAAAATGTGATGTTAGGGTTTCCAGCCCCAACACCCTACTCTGCAGGAAGCAAACCAGGCATGGGGTGTGCCTTGGGGTTCTCAAACCTAATGTCTACCCCATTCTCATACACTGTACACATCTTAACTTATTTACTGATGGAGTGGGGTCTTCTCCCCTTTCGTTACCTCCTGGGCTAGTCTCTCTTCAATCTGCACCTTTGTGTTCCCTACTGCTTCTCCTACTTCCCCATTTCCCCCTATACATCTCCCTTTTCTCCACCCTCTGTGTCTCCTTATACCTTCTGAACGCTACCCTTTTAGCTTCTACATTTTCAGCCACCTCTTTTGAAAACCTTAGTGGTCTCTTTTTTTCTCTTGCTTTTACTCACTTGTTTGATGCAGAGGTTTGCTGCCTTTTCTGTTATCCCTTTTATCTTTGCCCACTGTTCCTGCACCCTATCCAGGTCACCCACCCTTGCTAGGCCATCCCTGAAGCATTCATCCATCTTTTTAAAATTTGCCCTCCTGAAGTCCAAGACCCTCGTTGTGGTGTAGTTCCATTCCACAGCCATCCTTATATTGAACCACACCATATGAGATCACTGATCCCCAAGTGGCCTCCCACCTTGACATCTGCAACACTGTCCCTATTAGTGAGTACCAGGTCCAGTACTGAAACATAGAAACATATAAGTTGATGGCAGATAAGGAATGCAAGGCCCATTTCTTTTTCTACCTCATAAATGTGCCATTGGCCTTTGTTCTGTCGATGGCCTAGCTATTCATACTCATCTGTATTGCTCTCTTATGCCTATCCCATGCCTGTTTGAAACCCTGCACTGTATTCCTATCCACCACTTCCTGAGGTAGGCCATTCCATGCATCCACCACCCTTACTGTGAAAAAGAACTTCCTCACATTACCCCTTAATCGGCCTCCTCTAATCTCATGTTTGAGGCGCGCAATCTCTGCCCATGCTGCCTGGAGCTGAGCCATAAGATCTTCAATGGACAAGCATGTAGAACAGTGTCCTAAATCCTGTAAAACTGCCCTTCTGAAAAGTGTTTTGCAGTACCTGCAGTTAATAATATCCATTCCAGATAAGTTGCTGGTTTTATAATCTGGTCAGAGTAATTAGAAGGAAGAAAATGAAAGCAAAAGTTTAATTTTGTGTTTTGTTTGTTTTTGTATAACTTGTTATAACAAGTTAAATTACTAATGCCCCTGTAAATGAGGTCACCATGTGGACACCCCACTGATCCGCCCTTTCTTGCTTTGTCACAGGAAATGTCACGACTGTGCTACCCTATAAAAGAACTATATCATGGGGTGGTTGGGGATGGGGTTGGGTGGCTGGGCCCTTCCCCTGCCAAAAAAGAAGAACCACGAATGAAAGAAACAAGGAGGTAAGAGCAGAAACAATCAGTCAGCAACAAATGCAGTAGCCCTGAAAGCTTATCCTAGTGATAGATAAAACTAAAACTTGTAAAGCACCACCTGTAATAATTTCACAGAAGATATAGACTCTAAGAAACACTTTGCTACTGAGAAAAATAAAGCAGTAACAGAAGATATACCTTGCAAAAGACAATTTGAATCAGAAGATTACAGCAGTAATATGTTAGTACGCCTTGTAATAATGCAGCAGAAGGTATACCCAACAACAATTTGAATCAGAGAAAAATAAAGCAATAAAATGTTAGCAACAGTAACAATCCCCATGAGTACAAAATAAAAATAACACACCATAAATCTGCCTAGCCAAAAGAAGTCTTAATCCTTCCCCTTGCTCTGGTAAGGTTCTTTGCTCTGTCCTTTCAAGCAACCTAGAAGGAAAGAACTCAGGTGAAGTTAGGTGCTTGGCCAGCAAACCTAGTCTTCCGCCTCCATGATATCAACTAACCTGACCTTTTAACCCTTCTTTCTGTTGGAAGTTACTGACAGTTTGCCAGCTCCACCCCACAGATACACACCTAATCCCCTGGAAGAGCTGTGAGAGGAAAGCAAACAGCTCCTTCAATGTGAGAAGGAGACTGCAACACCTCTGAGACAAAAAACCTTTTCAGCAAAAAAAAATAATAGTGGCAAACAGTAATTTTGCTTAGCCTAATGATAAAAGCCACAAAAACGTAAGCACCTGCTGTAATAATTTCACAGAAGATATACCCTGTAAGAAACACTTTGCTACAAAGAAAAATAAAGCAGTAACGGATGATATACCTTGCAAAACACAATTTGAATCAGAAGATTACAGTAGTAATCTGTTAGCACACACCTGTAGGCACACCTTGTAATAATGCAGCAGAAGGTATACCCAGCAACAACAATTTGAATCAGAAAATATAAAGTAATACATTGTTAGCAACAAACAGTAACAATTCCTGTGACTACAAAATAAAAATAACAACACACAGTAAATCTGCATAGCCAAAAGAAGTCTTAATCCTTTCCCTTGCTCTGGTAAGGTTCTTTGCTCTGTCATTTCAAGCAACCTAGAAGGAAAGAGCTCAGGTGATGCTAGGTGCCTTGGCCAGCAAACCTAGTCTTCCCACCCACCATAAGTGGGTTCACTGACTAGTTACCTGAGGAATGCCCCTTGCAGAGGGTCCAGGATGTCTGCTTCTAAATGAAGCCACTACTGGGATGCTCCAATCCACATCTTGCAGGTTGAAGTTCCACCAACAGCACCTTCCCCTTTTCTACCATCTTGCTAATGGCTTTCACCAGTACCTTAGCTAATTCCTCCCCATTCTTAAGGTCCGTAGATCACTTCAGTGTGAACAGTGGCTTCATTTCCCATCTCCAGGGTGACCTATAGAACCTCTGCCTGTCCCTGTATTCCCTGTATCTCCATGGCTTTTACGCTTTCCCTCACAAAAAAGCACCACACCCCCTCCATTCCTTCCCACTTGGTCCTTCCTGAACAGAGTATAGCCCTCTATGGCCATGTCCCAGTCATGGTTTTCAGTGCACCATGACTCAGTAATGGCCACAGTATCCAGGTCAACCTTTGTCATGATGGCCTCTAGGTCCACAGTCTTATTTCATAGACTTCTAGCATCAGCACACATTGCCTTCCAGTTTCTATTTCCACTCTGCTTGTTGCCCCTTTCTTACTTTTTGCCCTCCCTCCTTCCCACATTTCTTTTTAATACTTCTATTCCTTTCCCCCTTTATCTCTACCACTCTTCTCCCTTTATTAATTTACACCCTGGAGGATTCCTCTCCACTCAGGTTCTCCTTACTCTCTACTTCAGCCTGTAGAGGGCAGTTTCTGATTCTCCAATTCCTTCTGCCACCCCCCCCCAGCTTTTTCAAATGTTCATTGTTCATTGAAATAACATTTAAACCAACCACTGAGGACTGCAGTTCCCCTCCTGGATGGATGCAGACTATCACCCTTGTATAGGCCCTTATCTTCCCAGGTGGGTCCTCAGTCCCCAATGTAGCTGAACCTTTTTTCTCTGCACCATTCCTTCAGCCACAAGTTGAAGCTCCTGGTGTGGAGTTCCCTCTCCTGTCCCCTGTTGTAGACAGGCAGCACCTCAGCGAAAGCCACTGTACAAGCTCCCTGTATAAGACCACTCCCCAATTCCCTAAACTCCCCCAGCACTATCCCAGCCCCATCCCTAGCCAGGTCATTAGTCTCCAGGTGGACAATGACATCCATCTCTCCCTCCCATCCTGCTGCACTAGTGATCCTCAGGATCTGCTTGCCTTCCCTCCAGGCCGTGGCACTGTGTATGCACCTAACCCACTTCCCCCCCTCCTTTTCATCTTCCCAAATCTATCCCCCTCATAACTGAGTCCCCCACCAGAAGTTGCTTCCTCCTCCTCCTCTGGCATCCTCTACCACCCTCCTTGGGGTCTACACTAGGGAGGGCCCCCACATTCCCCTAGGTCACTACCACTGGTGCTTCCTCTTGGCAGTCTCACCCCACCAGAGTGGCATAAGAATTAGGAATGTGTCTTGTCCCATCACCCCTACCCTTCAAGTGCACACCAGTTCAGCCCTTCCTCCTCCCTGACATTCTCTGAGGTTATGGTGGCAGAGTTGATGGCCTCTGGGTGGTTGAGAGGTCCCCTGAATCCTAGCGAACTTGGCCTGGAGTCCAGTGATATTCTCCATCAACCCAGAGAGAAGTGTGCAGATGGGGCAGCACCGCAGTCTTCAGGTCTCTCTGAAAACTGCTGCCCCAATGCAGCTGCACCACTCCCAGAATTCTCAGCCTTGGTTCTCCATGTATTATCTGGAGATATTTTTGTACCCTTACCCCTGATAGGGTGTTTCTAGTTTCCCCTTTTTTGTTTATTTCTATTTGTGCTCCCTCAAGCCTTGTTTAAATCTTTATATACTCCTACCCTAGATTGGGTGTTGCTCCTAGTCCCAGTTTTGGCTTAACTTTGACCTTCCACCCTTCCCAGCAGTGACTGTTACACAGTAGTGAACAGGTGCCTTATTCTAGTTGGCCAGCAGAGTCCTCCACTTCTCTGCTTCCTTCTGCTGATGCCTGCTGACAGCTACAACTCCAGTCACCTGTTCCACTCACTCGTAGGATGTGAATATGTAGCACGTTGGTAGCAACTGCTTTTATGCAGAATCTGCTCCCTTCATGGTGGCATGCTATTGGCTGCAGGAGGTCAGTTATCAAGTAGCTGAGGCCCCGGGCCAGACAATTAGCATCCCTCCCCCAAACTACAGGGCCAGACACAACTCTGATAATTTATTTACTTATTTAAAAGTTTCACCTGGAGGGCACACTGAGCACTAGTGCTCGATTCCAGATGCATCCTAGGGGAAAGGGGGCAGGGGGAACTGGACAATATAATAGTGTACAATAGTGCAACAAGCAAGCAATAAGCATATGGGGTATCAGAATAAGCAACATAGTAACTATAGAAGTGCATGACAAACATGTATATAATATGGCCCCTAAATGTGGCCTGCTCTAGCTGATCTCAAATTTACACTTCACGCAACAAGAAATACACTAGTTCAACCAACTTTAACCACAACTTACCCCACCTATGTTGTCTCCAAAAAAAACAAGCCCTTTTTGTCCCTCCTGTGGCAAATGCAGGCAGATTCTGCTTAATGCAGCACCTGCAAGAAAACTGGTCTTATATAAAAAGCCAAAAAGCAACCTGCTATCATAAATCTGACTCAGCCCCACCTCCAATTATCAAGTAGCTGAGTCCCCAGGCCAGACAGTTAGCACCCCTTCCCCAATCTACAGGGTTAGACACAGTTCTTATAATATTGCCCCTGAATGTGGCTACTCTGACTGCTCTCAAATTGACCCTTCCCTCAGTAAGAAATATATTAATTTAACCTGTTAAATAAATAAAATAACCAAGTTTCACCACAACCTACCCCATCTATGTTGTCTCCAAAAAACATAAGCCTTTTTTTACTTCAAAAATGAAACGTAACATAAATAGAATAATAGAAAAGTGAGTGTCTATTACAATGGAATAATACCATCGAGAGGTTCTGGGGACAAGAGAACCTCGAGAGCAAAGCTTGAGAGGTTCCCTTGTCCCCAGAACCTCGAGATGGTATTATTCCCAAGTGACAGACACTCACCTATTTTTTATTCTTTGTAATATATTGATGCAAGTTTATTTTGGAGTTTGTGAGGTGCTATGACTCGAGGGCAGGCTGCCGTCGCAGGGAGGACTCAGACACTGACTCTTTCTGTCTCCACCCCCGCCCCATTCTGCCATGCCCACTCGCTCATTCAGTGTCTCTCTTGAGCGACTTATTTTTTAGTCAGTCCTACCTTTCATTGGTTTCTTGTGTTGCTGTATGCAAGATTATCCAGACAGTTGTGAGGCAAAGAATCGGCAGTAGAGTGAAGGGATGATTTTCTCTTGCTAAGCAAGAGACAGACGCCATTTTTTTTTTTACTGTTTTGCCCGCCCACAGAGACACTGTGTCTAATGAGGAGGTGCGATTTTTGGTACGTCACCACGCATTGCTAAGAAGTTGCTGTGGACTTGTCTGGAAAAGTCTATGGTATTGGAGGGTTTTGAGATTTCGCTGTTCAGGTTTGGTGATAATACTACAGTTCAGAGCTTGAACGATAGTATTACGAGTTCTGAACAATAGTATTATCACTTGGCAATGATACTATTATCACTTTTGCCGCAGTGTATTACAGGGAATTTTTTGTATGCTTTAGGATGGTATTATTTTAATGATCCATATATTACAACACATATAATGCAGCTGCATTGTTTGGAAGAGTGCATGTAAATAGACATAACTTTGTATTCATCAGAGTCTGTTCTCTGCAACCTGCTACTGACATCAAGATTTTGAGCAGTTTAACTTGGATTTCTAATGGGGATTTGGTGTAAATGATATAAAGAGCTCGAGCTAGTAGTATAACTATAATACTACAGCACCCAGCCTTTATTAGCCTTACTCAACCCATGAATCCTTAAAATACATGTAGATTCAAAGTTGTATTCAGTTTTCTGCTCAGTTGTTAAAGGAACGCTGATGTTTAAAAAAGACTGCTGAACATGCTTTCCAGATTTTGCAGTGCTTTTTGGACAGCTTTATGAGGATTTCTCACATCTCCAGCTAGCTCATTTTTTTTCTTAGCAGTAATGAACTGTATGACCTATAAAGAAATTATATAACTGGCAACAGGATAATGTTTGGAAGATCTAGTATAATTGGAATGACAGCTATACTCTGTGTTATTAAATTAAGATTATAGATTTTTAAAAGCTATTGGGAGGAATGCCTGGTGCAGATTAGCTGTAAACTGCAACGACTGTAGTAGGCAAGTCCATCTCAGCAACAGTACTTGTTTTAGCTTTGAGCTTGTACTGCTGCAAGGCAACTGCCAGCCCTTGCACTGACCTGAAAATCTCAATGTGCAATCCTATAGATCCCTACACTATCTACAGGATTGCATTTAGCTTGCTCTATGGTTGGCACCTGGCTGTTTGTTCCCTTGGAGTCGTCAAATTAGAGTAGCTTGCCATTTTTGTTTTTTTTGGCTACGTGCACCATTCTGCTAATTAAAAGTCTGGTTTAACTTCTTCACCAAGCAGATTTAAAATGAACTGTGCAATGAGCTATTTTCTAAGGAAGGGGAAAAAACAGATTGGATTGTTTAAAAAAAAGAGAGAGAGAACCTCAAACTAACTAAGACTCTGCAGGGGCCCCCAAAAGACTAATTATTGTGCCCCGCTGATGGAAGCATGGTTTCTCCCACCCCTACTGTTGTGTGTACTCGGGCTGTTATGCGCACTCACAGCATCACTACAGGGGATGACATCACTGTGCTGGATGCAGAGAAGGAGGGTTCTGTGCTGAAGAGAATCCTTCAAGCCTAGGGTGGTAGCTCACCTGGGAAAGGGAAGTGGATAGTCCTTTGGCTGGTATAAATGTGTCCATCAGGAGTTACATGGACGTAAAGACTGGAAGGTGAAGAACTTTTTGTCTGGCTCAGGGCTCCAAAGATATTTGTATGATGTCAGCTACTGCAGTGGTGGCTGCCTCACCTGCACCTGAGACAGCATCTATTCACAGTGATAAGACCAAGCCTGACATGGAATAATGTGACACTACTTTGAGAAAGGAAGAGCCTGACCAGAGTGAATTCAGTCGGGCCTGCTACTCTCAGTCATAAAGCAAAAGTCACACCCACACTGCTATGTCAGAGGGTAGGGAGGGAACCAACCAGTTGTCAACAAATGTTTACTTGTTGTATTTACAAGTTCTAGGAGCTGCTACATTTCTGGTCCAGCATCTTGCCTTAATCCACAAGGGAAGAGTACTTCTGCATCTGAGCTGGTCCCATTGGACCCATCATCCCAGCTGCTCTTGGTTACACTCCCCTGTTGGGGGAGTGGTTCTTGCTCTTGGTTCCTGGATCCAGGTATGTGTCCAAAGTTCCCCCTAGTGATATAGAGCTGTTTAGTGAGGTCCATCTGGACATTAGATGGGCCATGTCTGGTGAAGCCCACCTGAATGAAAGGAGATGCATTTGGGGGGAAGGCTCTATGAAAGGAGAAGAAGACATTGGAACTAGTGCAGTATGCCTGCCTGTCACAACACAACTTTGCAGCAGGGCACATGTGTTCAGAGACAGCCCCATGATTGATACTTCATAATGACACTTTGCATGAGATACTCCAGCAGAAAGCATAGCACACACTCCGTTTATTTATTTATTTATTTGGCAACCGGGTAGGTGCACTGATCCAAAGGACCATTTTCAGGCATGACCCAGGCCACAAGGTGGCAGCAAACTAGGAGAAAAGCAGTACATACATAGTCAAAATAAATACACACCCCGAGCATGAGGTGGTGAGGAAAACAAAAAAGCAGAAAATACATAAGTGTTTAACAACATAACAGTGGTGACACCCTTACAGGTGGTCACAAGAAGCTTAGGCTAGCGGAGGCTAACTGAGATAACATGGTGTGCTGATTATACGTTCCAGAGCAAAGACATCAAGAAGATAGATAGCTATACACTAACGAAGTAATGGTCAAAGAGAACAACTATTATCCACATACTAATTAAGCACAGAAAGTGCAGCTACTAGGCCCAAGTCAGAGAAACCGCTCCTGGGTCAGCTCAGTAACAGTGGTCCTGTATGATTTAGTACAGTCACAGTACTATCTTCCTTGGAGGAGGTATTGGAAACATTGAGTGATGGGGGCATGGGAGGAGTGCGGTGGTTGGGGAGGTGAGGGATAGCAGAGGGTGTAGAGGAGAGGGGGCTATGGATCCTGAGGAGAAAGAAGAGAAAAAGAAGGAGGCCATGTTGCCAAAGTTATATAGTGGTGCAGTTACAGTGGGTATTATTCAGGAGCCAGTCTTTCATGTTGTGCTTGAAAGCTATGTGAGTGGGCGACGAGTGGACTGACAGAGGGGGTTTGTTCCAGATTGTGGGGGCTGATACTGAGAAAGCCCTACCCCGCACTGCGGTGGAGAAATGGGGTACTACCAGAGGAGGGACTGAGGATGCTCTGAGAGACCTTGAGACCACTCTGTCCCTCAGAAGCTTTGAGTATGGGGACAGGTTCCGGTTTCTGCATGAATTGTCCACTAGGCATCCCATGGCATAGTCGAAATGTCCTTGAAGGGGGAGCCACCCCAGTGACTGATAGAGTGAGCAGTGGCAGGTGCAGGGAGGTGCTTGGAGAACAAAACAACAAATTGAGTGGTATGTTGTGGTTAAACACAAGTGCAGGGAGGAGGATACTCGGGAGTAGACCAGGGAATAATAGTCAAGTGGTGGTAGCAAGTTTCCACGTGCAATGGCAAGGCACGCCTCTAAGGACAGAAAGGCCTTTAGTCAGATGGACCGTAAGAGAGACTGCCATGTCTGGATATGCCCTTTCCAAGTTTTAACTCTTTTATTCACTTAAAAATCAATTTTTAGTGTTACATGTGTGTTGTGTGTTTGTATCTTTATGTTTTATTACAGGAGAAGAGGATTAAGGAGAAGATGATCATACATTAACATCCTAAATAAGTTGTGTTCTGACCAAATACTGCTGATTATTGTTATGTTTAGCTACATGTCCCGTATATTAATCTTACTGTTCTGAGTTGCATAGCTGCTTTTATAATCATTAGTAATATTAACTAGGGCCAGTGTAGTTTATGTTAATTAATTAGTTAAATTGCATACCTAGGGGAGGTCTAAGTGCAGGTTGAATAACTAGGGGTCTGGAATGAATAAGGAGTTAAAATAAGGCTAAAAAGGGAGAATGTGGAAGCAAAGGAACTGGAGCAGGCATCAGGACAGCGAGGAGGCACAAAGGTGGAGCAGGGGAGGAACTACCATGAGACAGGAGGGAGAAGGGAGGGTGGTCAGCTGTAATGGGTGTGGGACCGCTATCATCCTAGGTACAATGTGGAAAGTAGGAGGCTGTCAAGTGTATAGACAGCTTGACTATATTAGGGTTAAGATATGGAGGTTGAGATGGGAATTGGGAAGGGGAATGGGGGGTTGGAGGGGTTCATAGGTGGAACGGTCAGGGGTTGTCACCTCCTACCAGCATGCTAGGTACTCTCATGTCAGAATCAAGGAGGACAACACAGGGATTGGGGACATTCTCACCTCAGGGACAGCGGGGTAACAGGGTGGATACCTGGTAGGTAGTGAAGGGTAGGAGCAGGGGAGGAAATGTTTTGGGGCAAGGATGGCGGAGTACAGAAAATGGAGGAAAGTCAGAAGTTAGTCCTGTCAAGGTGCGGAACAGCCTCAAACAGGTTCACTATATTGTCAGGTTTGGAGGAGCAGGGGGGGAGCAGGTGACAAATGATCCAGTGGGGGTGGAGGCTAGCAACAGAGCCAAGGGGAAAATTGAGGTAGGAGGGAATGTGGAGACGTGGACCAGTGGCAGTGGTGAAAAGGAAGGAAGATACACGGGGGGGAGGAGGAGAGACCTAGTCTGAGAAGGGAGACCACTGGGAGAGAGAGTAGGAGGACACCAGAGAAGACAAAGCTGGGCATAAGAGAGGAGGAGGAGGAGGGGGAAAATGGGTGTATAGGAGGGAAGGGGTTTCAGGGTTGTGCATAGCAGGAGAGGCAAAATGAGACGGGGGAAGAGCAAGAGGGTTGTTATCCTGGGAGATTCAATACTGAAGGGTGTGAGATGGGAGGAAGGGTGCAGTGATTAGTCATAGGAGGGTAGAGTGTATGCCAGGCATGACAGTAGGGAGGGTAGGACCTTTTATTAAAAAGTGTGTGGGGCAGGATAGGGAGATAATTCACATTGTGGTGCATCTAGGCACCAATAACTTTGCAGGGTGCAATACAGTGGAAGTGCAGGATAGGTTTAAGGAGGTAGGGAAGATCTGTAGGGAGGTAGGAAGATCAGTTTCATTCTCTGAGGTTCTTCCAGTCCCTAGGGCAAGTACTGTTAGGAAGCAGAGGATCAAGGAGTTCAACACATGGTTGAGAGAGTGGTGTGTAACTAATGGGTATGGGCTGGTGGGTGAGTTGGGAATGAGATGGGAGAATAAGGACCTTTATGCACTCGATAGGCTGCATTTAAGTGAAGTGGGTGCAAAGGTCCTGAAAAGTAAGTTAAATGAATATTTAACAGATAAACTTAAACTAAAGTTGGGGGGCAAACGGTGTTCTTCACTCGTAGTCACCAGGAGAGGGGGGGCCATCAGGCTTCCCCCTAGTAGATCATCAGATGGAGGGGAAGGGAAACAGGAATTGGAAGGGGGGTATACCCAAAGAGGGGAGGGGTCATATAGGGTTGACAGGGAACAAAGAGACACAGAGGTTAAGATAGATGGTGGTGTCAGCGTGGCTCAGTTGGTAGCACGTCTGCCTCTTGATCGCAGGTCATGAGTTCTCATTCCACACCAGACTTGGACTCATACCTAAAATATTAGCACCTGAGTGCAGTATTACAGGGGTGCTGTACTCTTGGGGTGTGCCATCCTTCTGGTGAGACGTTAAACCAAGGTACCTTCTACCCATCCTGGTGTGGTCCTGGTGGGTGTCCAGGTGGAAGTAAAAGAACCCAAGGCATTCTTCGCAAAGAGTAGGGGGCATTCTTGGTGTCTTGACCAATATTCCCCATCCCATAAAACTGGTTCATGCAATTGTTCAGGCTGTGTGTAGGTGTTGATGTGCAATACGGCTGCCACTACACATTGTCATTTCACTACCAGTCTAGCATTGCTTGTAAAGTGCTTTGGGATACATTGTGTATGAAAAGTTCTATAAAAAATGCTGATTCTTCTTCTTCTTCTTAAATGCTAGGAGTCTGGCAAACAAAATGGCTGCTCATCAGGCACTGATGGTGGAAGGAAGGGTAGACATAGCGGCCATCACAGAGACATGGGAATCCCAATACCATGACTTGGACCTTGTGATCCCTGGGTACAGACTGTACCGGAAGGACAAGGAGAAGGGGAAGGGGGTATAGCATTATTTGTAAGAGATGGAATAATATGCACCAGGGAGGATGAGGAGAAAGGATAGATACAAGACTTATGGGTACCACTCCAGAACAACAAAGAGAGAAGAATTCGAATGGGGGTGGAATGGGAGTGGTGTACAAGCCACACTGACAAGACGTGGAGATGAACAGGGAGCTGGGTAATCAGATTAGGAAGCTAGAAGATAGCGGAATCTTCATCATAACAGGTGATTTCAACCTGCCTGGAATAGACTGGAGTACCTCGGCTACCTCCTGTGCCAGGGAAAATTCCTCCTGGAAGCTTTCCAGGACTGTTTCCTGGTGCAGGGGGGCTCACACAGCTGACCAGGGATGGTGCCATATTGGACCTGGTGCTGTCAGATGTAGAGTATGTCCAAGACATAGCAGTGAAGGACCCCCTTGCAGGTAGCGACCACTGCACGGTGAGGTTTTACCTCACTATGGGTAAGGAAACAGCTAAGACCAAAACCAGGGTGGTGGATTTCAAGACTGCAGACTTTAGTAGAATGGAGGACATATTTGTAGGGCATCTTGCAAAAATCAGGCCGAAGATGGATGCAGAGCAGAAATGGTCCATCATTAAGCTGGGTCTGAATGAGGCCACAAACGACTGCATGAAGACCCAGAGTAAAAAGTCCAGAAACAAGAGATCATGCTGGTTCAACAAGGTCATGGCAGAGAATGTGAAGGAGAAGATGGTAGCCTTTCAGAAGTACAGGCATACTATGAGACAGAATGACAGGGAGGTTTACTCAGGGAAATCCCGAAAGGCAGGGAGAGTGGTCTGGGCAGCTAAAGCTGCAAAGGATCTAAGGCTAACACAGGGGATCAGGGAAGGGGAAAAGGAATTCTTCAGATATATAAGGGAGAGAAGAAGCAGTAAGAAGAGGATTGTTAGGATTAAGAAGGAGGGGGATGGGTGGAAAATAGCAAAGACCAGGCAGAGGCACTAAACAAGTACTTCAGCTCTGCATTCACTAGGGAAAAGGACAGATCTATTCCACAGGGGAAGATAGGGGTAGGAAGGGGGGGGAGATAACTGATGGGGTGATTATGGTTGACAGGGTCTTAGAGGGTCTTGGGGCCCTTCGATAAAGCACCTGGCCCAAATGGCACATATCTGAGGGTCCTGAGAGAACTGACAGAGGTACTGTGGCCTCCCTGGTGGATCTGTTTAATACCTCGCTAGAGACAGGGTGTGAGCCTCATGACTGGAGAATGGCTCATGTGGTGCCACTCCACAAGAGTGGTCCCAGAGATGAACCTGGTAACTACAGACTGGTCAGTCTTACATCTATTATAAGCAAATTAATGGAGACCATTCTAAAAGAAAGACTAATAAACTTTCTGGAGGTTAACGGTCTCCAGGACAATAGGCAGTCATGGGTTTGTCATAGAGAGATCCTGCCAGATGAACATGATAGAATTTTTTGGTTAGGTCACTAGGTCATTGGATAAGGGCCAGGCAGTGGATGTACTATACCTGGACTTCAGTAAGGCCTTCGACTCCATGCCACATGGTAGATTGCTTAGCAAACTGAGTAATCCGGGAGTTGGGGACAAGCTGATGGGGTGGGTCAGGAGCTGGCTGGAAGAAAGGAAACAGAGAGTGATGGTAGGGGGAGAAGTATCCAAGCCTAGACCGCTAACCAGCGGGGTCCCACAGGGATCAGTACTCGGTCTGATGCTATTCAACATCTTTATTGGAGACATCAGTAGGGGTTAAAAGTAAAGTCTGCCTTTTTCACAGATGATACTAAGCTCTGTGGGAGGGTGGACATAGAGGAAGGGAAATAGGAACTCAGGGAGGATCTGTCCAGACTTGAGAAATGGTCTGGCATCTGGCATTTGGGGCTCAATGCCAAGAAATGCAAGATCATGCACCTGGGAGCTTGGAACCCTGGGGCCAGCTACTGGCTGGGTGGCGTACAGGTGTCCAGTTCAAAAGAGAAAAAGGATCTGGGGTGACATGAAACACTCTGCACAGTGCTGTAAAGCGGCAACCAATGCAAATAAAATGCTGGAATGGATAGCCAGAGGAATCACCTCCAGGAGGGAGGAAGTCATTCTGCCCTTGTACAGGTAATTGGTGAGATCATACTTGGAGTACTGTGTGCAGTTCTGGTGCCCTTACTTGAAGAAGGACATCAAAATACTGGATGGGGTCCAATGTAGGGCAACTAAGATGATGCAGGGCCTGTGGGACAAACTGTACAATAAGAGATTAAGGGAGCTTAATATGTATTCCTTGTGTAACCCCTTGTTACCCGGGATTACTAGAATCCCAGTAAAACCTAGTGGTAGGCAGGGAAGGCAGCTTGTGAAACTCCAGTTAAATGGGTTTCACACTGTCTCACTCTGTTGTTAGTCTCAGCTGAGACTGAGGGATGACATCACCAATAGAACTTTCGCAGCTGCAAAAGCCACATTGGAATCTGCAGCAGAGGGAGTTAGATAGAATGTTGGGAGTTTTCAAAGGTTAGTAGTGAGTCTGCAGTTTGGTTTGAAGAGTGAAGGTGTGCTCAAGTGGTGGAGACCACTGTTCGGGTCTCAGTGCCCCCTCCCTCCGGGGGGGGGATGTAAAGATCCCAATGCAGATTCCTGGGGCAATCCCCTTAATTCTGCCAGGAGGAAGAAAAAGCTGCCTATTCAGTTCAGCCTTAGTTTGGAAAGTTGGAAGATTTGTGATTTGCCTGTGGGGCACCTGCAACTAAAGGGTGAGTGTTTGCTCTAACATGAGAGGGCAAAAAATGTTTTCTTCAACCTGGGACATGTGAGGAAATCTAGGAATTCAGCTACAATTTGGGAAGCCTATAGGACTAGGCCAAACAAGTGGAGTAGTGTCAAATGCTAGAGTGTTGTGTGATTTCAAGTAAATTGTAGCGGGGATGCGACAGTTCATCTACCATTTAATCTACATTCAGAAGTTTCAGTTTTCCAGAGAAATGGCTGGGTATGGGCTATGGGAGCTGGAGGTGGGCAAACCCCCCATCTTTAGTAACCAGATCCACCTCTACAGATTTCTGCTGTGGTTGCTACTTTGCCTCATGCACTTGGCCAGTGATGGGGGAAGTACCCAGACGGGTTGCAAAAGGGAAAATCTCTCTAGGAGTCGCAGACTCTAAGTGGTGTGGGGAGCCACAACAAGTGTAAAGAAGAATTCTCTTTGTGAGATGGGGAGTCATAAGAAGTAAGGAGGAAATCTCTCTAGGAGTCGCAGACTCTAAGTGGTGTGGGGAGCCACGACAAGAAAATGGGTTCATTCTTCAAATGGACCATGGATCAAGTGGCTGGCAGGGGAGCCCGGCCAGTTGGGCTATGTACCCAAAGCGCGTGCAAGTCTGGGCTGTGTGCCTGGTGGGTCCAGAGCCTGAAAACAGTATAATTGGTTCATTCTTCAAGTGGACTGCGTTGCAGTCTCTAATCTGCATTACCAATAAATGTAGCCCCATGGGGGTCCGTCTATGCTTTGTTGTGTTCAGCTAGTTTGTGAATAAAAGCCACACTGTAGAATCCCATTCCTGGTTCTGGGCATTACAGTTATTGCTTCCTGTGTTCGGATTTACTTGGGTGCCCCTGTGCAGAGTAGTCAAACCTAGGCTCCCCTGTGCCGAGTAACCTCATCCTCCCTGAACCCAGGTCCCCACCAGGTATTGCTGTCAGCTTCAACAGCATGCCACCTGTCATTTTGGCAAAAAAGGCAGGGGTGAGGGGTTACACTTGGAAGACAGAAGGGGAAAGGAGGGATATAATAGAAACCTTCAAGTAGCAAAAGGGTATAAACAAGGTTGGAGTGGAGGGCATTTTCAATTTAAAAAGGAAGGGGACTACAAGGGTCCACAGTCTGAAACTTGTGGGGGTAGATTTAAAAAGAAAATGAGGAGGCACTTTTTCATGGAAAGGGTGGTGTCAAAGTGGAATGAACTATCTGAGGAGGTGATATCATTGAAAGCAGTGGGAAGTTTTAAAGGGGGGTGGGACTGGGTAAAAAAAAAGAGAGTGTCAATGGGATGGAGAAAGGGAGTGGGGAAAAGGGTGGAGGATCGCTCTGTGGGTCAAGGGGAGGGGGACAGCTACAGTAATGAAGACTGAGATGCACACTAGAGCAGACTCGACAGACCAATACGGCCTGTTTCTGCTGGCAATTTTCATATGTTCGTATGCTCATAGGATGTAGAATCTACACCAGAGAAGTGAGTCCTGCAGGAATGTTTTCAGTTATGAATTGTGTTGTGAATTGAATTTTTTTTTTTTGAAGCCATCAGTACATGAAGTATGTGTTGGCATTTTTCTTTGCGGGTGTCCAGATGAAGGGTAGTTAGTAATGAATTTAAGCAGTAGGTGCAAGAAGGTGATACTGCACCTGTACAGATCCCTTGTGAGACAACACGTAGAGTTGTGCAGGCAGTTCTAAAACTGTCATCTGAAAATGGATGGGGATAGGGTGGAGTCAGTAAAGAAGGCCACCAAGATGATTCAGGAGCATCAGGGTAGGTTGTACGAGGAAATCCTGGCAAACTCTAAGATGCACTCACTAGAAACTAGGAGGGAGCGGGGGAACATACAAAATGGACAGCAGTGTGCTGTTCACCTTCAGTGCAAACACAAGCACCAGAGTTAACATAAAGAAGCTGGTAGGGGGCAGGTTTAAGAAGCATGACAGGAAGTACACTTTTATGGAGAGGTGGTAGACAGGTGGAATAGACTGCATAACCAGGTGGTCTGTGCAAAATTAGTTGTAGAGTTCAAGCATAGATGGAATAGTTACATGGGTTTAGTGGAGGGTGTCACAAATGCACTCTGCAGGTCAAGCCCTCTCCTCCCACAGTGCCAACCTCAGAGTGCAATAGTGTGAACAGGTAACAGACAGGGTATCCCTCCTGTCTGCTTTTGGTTCAAATCACCTTTAGCCTCAAGTTCTGGAGGGATTCAAACTGTGAACCTTATACTAGCATACCCAAATGTACAGGCTCAGATAATATTCTCTTCGGGGGGGAATGCAATACATCTTTCGCCTAAGGGCACCTAACCAGGTATCCAAAATGAACCCTTTTTAACTCTATAAGCGACCTAGGTATTTCTTACCTTATTAAGCAAGCTCAATAACACAATCAAGCTTTTCAACAGCTGTCAGACTTAAATACAGGCACTTCACATGCAAAATGAAACTGAGAAGACACCCAGGCAGTATTTCAAAGAAAACTTTGTTTACTAAAATATGATAAAAACAGGTAAAATTAAATACAGAACAATATATCATACGTCTTACAATCCTGTAAAACAAGAAGGAAGTTACAGAACAAAACACTCCTACCACAAAGACTTAATTTCTTCTAAGTATTACCTTGTAAGTGCTGTTTAAGTTAGAGAACTTCTGTCTCTGAGCCCAAAAATCATGTCTCATTTCCCAGCTACAATGTTTCATTTTTAACTCTATCTGCCCCCAACCCCTTTTGATGAGGTCAGCTAGATCCTCCCTTAGATTTTAATTCTAACATAGTTATCCTTGAGGATGTGTCATTATTTTGAGAAATCTAACTAGCCATTTCCCAAATATGACAGTCTTTAATCAAATATTTCTCTTTGATGTCTCTTCTCCTTATTTCCTGCTGCTAGTGTGATCTGAGGGTTTTATGACTCTTCACACACTTCTGGATATGTGCTAAAATGAGAGGAACCAGCCCAATTACCTTTCTTCCTGTAACGTCATAAAACTCACATTTAGTGGTAGGGAAAATGATGGAATCACTTCTAAAGGAAAGAACTGTTGCGTTCCTAGAGGCCAGTGGAGCACAGTACCCAAGGCAGCATGGATTCACAGCAGGAAGGTCATGTCAGATGAATCTATTAGATTTCTTTGACTGGGTGATCAATGTAGTGGACCAGGGAGGGGCAGTGGACATGGCCTACCTAGACTTTATCAAGGCATTTGACACAGTCCCACACAAAAGATTAATACACAAGTTAGCCAGCTTTGGAGTGGGTCCCAAGGTGGTAGCCTGGGTTAAAAACTAGCTGGACAACAGGATACAGAGGGTAATAGTAAATGGAGTTTACGCTGAAGAAAGGGGATTACTAGTGGGGTACCGCAGGGTTCAGTACTGGGACCGATCCTCTTTAATGTCTTTATAAGTGACATTGCAGAGGGACTGGAAGGAAAAGTATGCCCCTTTGCAGACAACACAAAGATCTGCAACAGGGTTGATACAGAAGGTGGGTTGGAAAGGATGCAAAGGGACTTGGCAAGGTTGGAGGAATTGTCAAATATATGGCAGCTTAGATTCAATGCAAAGAAGTGCAAAGTAATGCACCTGGGAAACAAAAATCCAGGGGAAGAGTACACAATGGGGGAGTGAGATAATAACAACAACAGAAATGGAAAGAGACCTGGGGTAGTCATATCAGATGACCTTAAGGCAGGCAAGCAATGTGAGAAGGCATTAAGGAGGGCTGGTGGGATACTGGGATGCATAGGGAGAGGCATCACCAGTAGAAAACAGGAAGTTGTTATCCCTCTGTACAGACAGTTGGTGAGACCCCATCTGGAATTCTGTGTCCAGTTCTGGAGACCTCATCTCCGCAAGGACAGAGACAGGATGGAGGCTGTCCAGAGGAGGGCAACTAACATGGTGCAGAGTCTGCACCAGAAGACATATGAAGAGAAATTAAAGAAGCTTAATATGTATACACTCGAGGAGAGGAGGAAGGGGGGGCATGATAGAAACTTTCAAGTACATCAAGGGAATCAACAGAGTCCAAGATGGTAGCACCTTTCAGAAAAAGAGATGTGCAAGAACAAGGGGGCACAATTTGAAGATAGAGGGGGGACAGATCAAAGGTAATGTGAGGAGGTATTTTTTCACGGAGAGGGTTGTGGATAAATGGAACAGCCTTCCTGAGGAGGTAGTGGACTCAAAAGCAGTAGGGGAATTCAAGAATGCATGGGACAGTCATAAGGCAATTCTAGTGGAGAGTAGGAGGAAGTAGGCTGCTGGTTAACTAGGATCTGCAGCCTATGCATTAGGCAGGGAAATGGGCAGGCTAGGTGGGCTCCTTATCTGCCGTCAGATTCTATGTTTCTATATTTAGTTTCCACTTCAAAAGCCTGGGCGGGTCATAAAAGGTAATAAAATGCCCTTCTGTAAGGAAGTCTTAATTAAATGGTTCCCCTGGTCAGTTTAATGACATCCTGTGGTTTCAGCTACTGACCTTTAAAGTTAAAGGCCAAATTTCTCACATAATGACATTTCATACACAGACCATTTATTTATAATATAACTATCAAACAATAACTATAAGCAGAGTGCAGACCATCATAGGGGGCAATGGGAGAGGGGATAAAGGAGGAGGTAGAAGACAAGTGACTACTATGGGGCTCAGCCTCATAGGTTAAGTAGGGATAAGGGCAGACTGGATAGATCAACTGGTCTTCTACCATCAATTTCTATGTTTCCATGTTTCTAGTTAGAGTACAGTAATGTATTCTATGTTTCTAGTTAAAGAGCAGTAAGAAACTGGAGCCCCAACCCTTCTTTTTTTATTATCTTTCTGTTTTTCTCTCCTTGCAGCCACTGATCTGCCTTAATCCTTCCCCCGACGACCACGGAGGCACATCTTCCCAGGCCAGCTGGCATATGCAGCTATACCCGTGAAAGGGACCCTCCCCTCAGTCCCAGCACCAGGCAAGGATCCAATACTGGCCCCAGAGTCTACACCCACGAGCCCCGCCGGGCTCAGGAAGTGCAGCCACAAGCTGCTGCAGACGGTGCTGCCATTTTTCCTCCAGTTTTTTAGCCCCAGGAGTGCAGACATGCAATTATATCTAGCACTAATGTGCTGATGTCCACTGCACTCCTCCCTCCCTCCCTCCATTGCACCATCTCTAGCAGTGCCTCTGGGTGTCTCCAGGGGCCACTGCAGAGCAGTGAAAACCCACAGCCTTCCCTAGGATAAGAGAGCAATCCTCCGGATGCTCGATCCTATCCTCCCCTGCCAACCCCTGACAACACAGGCATGCATCCAAACCCGGGTCGCCAGCATGACGCGAGGTGTGGTGTCCAGTGCCTCAACCCTCAGCACCACCAGGCCAGCCCTCAACCCTTCTTCTTCTTAGTCTTGCCCCTTCTGAGACTACCAAGTGCCACCTAATGTCTCCTGAGTGTTTCACCTGTGCTGCTCACAGGTTGAGGAAGGATTAGCTACCTCCCCTCACTGTGGCACAGGGAGGGCCTGGCACTTATTAGTAATAGACTCATATGGTATGTGTCCTTGTGAGGTACCCTAAGGTCTCCAGGAACGGAGTGTGCAACCCCCCTCTCACTACTTACCCAGGTTCACATCTGGTTACTAAAGTGTTACCTGAGTTCATAAGAGAGAACCTAAGTCTGGAAGGTTCCAGATTCACATAATTTCTGTGACAGGCCTGTACATGTGTTCAGTCCTTCTAATGAACCTATTTAGCATAGGTCCTACCCAACCCTCCTCTGCCTATAAAAGGGTGAGGCAGAGAACACAGCAGTCAGTTTGAGTTATTTCCCAAGTCAGAGTCCAGTTTCAGATTCAGTGCCAGAAAAACAGAATGGAAGAGAGGGAAACTTCTAGACCCTTTCTGCTCTTTAGGGTAAGCAGGGGTAGTGTTCCCCTGGGGAAGTAGCTGTGAATAGAGAATGGGAAGAAAAATCAAAGGGGCCTTACAGTCCCATACACACCCAGAGGATTAAGACATTGGAGTGGTAAGGGGTGCTTCCCAAGAGAGCTGTTCAAGGCCCTTATGGATCTGCTCCATGTTCCTTGGAGGATGGAGGTGTCCTACGCAGATGTAAAATTGAGCAGAGGAAGAGTCAAAGCAAAATACCTCCATATCTATTGATACTGTGTGCTCCAAGGGAAGCCACACATGTATACTGAGCTCTGCTGGTTAGGTACATTTCTTTTGCTTCGGCATATCCAAGAAAGTTTGCCTCACTGCAAGTGGAGACTGACAGGAGGCTGATTAGGAGCATGATTTAGATTTTATACAGTAACATTATGCCTTCAGGGTTAAAGGTGCAGAGAAGACTCTGCATATGAAGTGTGGAGAGTGAGTGGCTGTAGCCTTATAGCACAAGGCCCTCAGAGTTCATGTTTCTTTTTTTTCCCTTCATTTTCAATTTTTTGTTTCTAGACCCACAAAGTTTAGGTTTCATTTATTTTTTTGTTTTGTTTTTAAATTGTTATTTTCAAGAAATAATACCATACAGGGATTAAACAGTACATATCAATCATTCTTACATGCTTATAAAATGGGAAGTGAAATTCCCACTTTCTCATTGGTTGTTACCTGTGCATCAAATACGTTTCATGCACAGGTAAAAACAAGAGCTAAAAGGCAGAACTGAAGTACAAAATAAATCACCCTGTGGTAGAATGCAGTTTTAAATCGTGGCCATTTTTTTTCTTCCATGAGCGAGGAAAAAACATCTGTATGACGACACCTATGACACATTAATAAAATTATGGCCCAGCTGGCAGGTTCTCTCACATATATTATGTTCCTTGTACATACCGATCAGGCCCCTACTACCCGGCGACTGGTGATAATGTGTTGCCGCTCCCGTAGCATCTCTGTCCACTCCCACACAACATCTACTCCGGTCACTTCAATCAGCCTCCCAGACAATGTAAATTTTTTACAAGGGCACCAGTTGTGAGGTGGGGAGGGGTGCTTCAATCATCAGTGCCTCCCACACCACCAGCTGTATCATTTTCACCAATACTCCCACCCGCATGGAGAAGACTGCAGCCTGAGCTCCATATGGGCTGGGAGTTTTGACTGCCCACAGGAACAATCATCAGACCGGGAATTGAGAAAAACAGTAGAGCATGGCACCTGTCATTGTTTTCCCCAGATCAGCATTCAGGCCTCCACTGTGCACAGCTCCTGTGCTTTTTCATCAATAGTCTGTTGTGGGGTGGGGGGGGAGTTTGTTTTATTTTGTTTGTTTTATTTATTTATACTGATAGGACCATGGGCCAAAAATAACTTGTTTTCATGGGTGATCAGTGTACAAGTAACAAATAAGTACAATATAAAAATACATACATCTTAAAAAGAAAATACAAATAACAAAAAAAGAAATATACACATACAGATACATATAAATGTGTCACAACACTATCACTCAAAACATTTACACTTAAACTCTCTAAAAAGATACTCTTTCAACCTATGCCTAAAGGAGCAAAGAGAAAGAGTCACACAATCAAAAACAGATTGTATTGTGTTAAAAAAAGTAGATAACGTATAGGATAATGCCTTTTGTCCTAGGGAAGTACACATTCTTGGAATGCAAAGAGAAATATTATCTGTTGACCATGTATTAACACTAGAATTCTGTGTTTTAAAGATTAAAGAGAAACAGTCTGGGACTCTGTTAAGAATCACCTTTTTTGCCAAGACACCCAATTGGAGTTCACAGCTTCCGACCAAAGGAAGCCAGCCCACTTGCTCTAAGAGATTACATTGATGGACCATTTGTGGAGATTTTACTACAAATCTTGCAACTGAATTAAGTAACACTTTTACCTTAGATAACAGCCCCTCCCTTGCAGTATAATAAAACAAAACCCCAAAATCAGTTAACGGCAATAAGGAACTTTGAACCAACAGAAGGCGTGTATTTTCAGTGAGATAACCTATATAAGGCGCCTAGCCACTGGTGAGTCACCTTCACCATATGAAGTATATTAGGTTCGTAAGAGAGACCCTCATCCATCAATAGACCCAGGTACATAAATTGTTTAACTTGTTCAATCAAAGTACCAGAGACAGTATATAATGGCAATGAAGGATCCAAATTCAATCTTTTTTTTGTGTTTGCAAAGACCATAGATTTCATTTTTTTCTCATTTAAAACCAATCCATGAACTCTGAACCAATTCTGTACCTCCAAAAAATCATCAGCTAAATCTTTCCGAACATTTTCAAAAAGGGGACCACTTGTGAGGACCACTGCATCGGGAGTAATGAGAGGACCTCAGTAGGGCTGGTGTGTCATAGCCTGTTTTATTTTTTTTTTTTTGGGGGTGGAGAGAAGTGAGGATGGAACTTCTGTATGGCATGGGGGAGAGAAGTAAAGACCACTCCTGTTGTTCTGCGCTCTCGATACCTCTCTCTCGCTGTGCAGCTCCTTCCCTTAAAAAAATCAACAGTATATGTGGTAGTACCAATGGACTAGGAAGATCGTGGTCATGATAAAAAAAAAGGAATTTCTCTCTACTGCCCTTTCTCTCTCTACAGTCACAGGGTAGACACTGCAGCTCTTTCTCTGCCTCTTTAGCATCACACGGTAGAAACTGCAGCTCATTCCCTTTAAAAAAATCCACAACAGTGCATGGGGCAGACTGGGATGTTACACACTTGTGACTTGTACATACTGGTGGTTATTTTAATAGGCTCAGCACTGTGGTCTGAGCAATGATGTAATTTTGTAGTGGGCGGAAGGACTATTCTATCATAAATTCACATGAGCATTTCTGGTTTTTTTTCCATATAAAAAATTATTTTTCTGTTAAAAGTTAAAAAAAAGAAGTAGCACATTTTAGAAGCGCAATAAGACACTGCGAGGCGGGTGTGTGTGTGCATTGACTAGATTTTATCGCACTTCCAGGATCTGAAGGCACTCAGCCTGCAGCCTCGTGCCTTACTATGCCCCTGGGCGTGTGGTAAAATCTATTTAATGCACACCCCATTGTGTCTTATTGCTTACATATACATCATGAAATCTGAGTTGTACATTAAAGGGTACCTAAACAAGCAGTTTTTTAAAACTGCAAACTCCAAAATCTGGCTTCATATGGAGGTAAAGTAAAGGCTGCTGCTTACATATATGCTAAAACTGCATTTATGTAAATAATATAAATGCAGTTTCATAGCTTTTGAAAAATGTAAACATCAGCCTTTCACATTCAAAAAACAGGCTTGGCTTCTCCCTAAGATGTCTGCCAAGTGTGTTAAGTGATGAGTCATGATGACATCATTTGAGCCAGAGACACAGATCAACACATGTTTCTATAGTGCTAACTAGTTCTTCTTTCCCTTTTTATTTTGAATTGTTGTACCAGAATGATCAACACCATGTATTACCTCATGGATTATTTTGATCAGTACACATGTTAGGCTATGATTTTGTTCATTTCGTTTACTTTAACTTGCAGAAAATGTCTTGCAATCCAGCTGATTTTTTTCTTTGGCAGACTGCATTACAGTACAACACTTCAAATACCTGATGATCTAGTGGTTGTATGATGCACTGAATTTTGTTTTTTGTTTACCAGGAGAGACACACTAAGCTGACAGCTTGTTTACAGGTGTGGCCTAGGAGCACAAGGAAGTTTAATGACTTGCTCAGGGTCACACAGCAAAGTACCGGTCTTGTTCAGTTCCAAAGCTCATGCTCTCTTGTTAATCCATAAATAAGGCTTTCTTTCTTTTTCCATGTGAACCCCCTACACCTAGCCTGCCTTCTGTTGAACACCCCACCATCCATACCTTGTCTTTAGTACTGCCTGGGGCCATGTATGAGCTTGCGGTCTCATGAAGAAAATTATCACACCTCAGACTGTAATCTTGTACCTCAGAGAGTTGTGCACACCTATACTGATATGCATCATAAGCTGGCACTGTTAAAAAATGTCTCCCAAATCATTCTCCAGTTCACATTCTCAATGTCTGACTTCTGCTCCCACAGTAAATATTAAGTGGATCACCACCCTTCTGCACAGTGATGGCAGTATGTATAGTTCCCTGTTGTGTTTTTTTCTCACCTTCCCAGTAATTCTTCTCCAGTACTTTTCTTGCTCTACTCCACAATGCAAGTTGGCTGGCTACCACCCTTCCAAATCTTGAATGAGCTATATAGAACTCCCTCAATACTGTCCTAACAAATGTCAACCCCCCCCCCATAATCTCCCTACACTGAATTCAAGTAACAGTTTAGGTGCAGCCCTGCCATTCTGAGTATTTGTCATTGTTGGCTACTCTCATCCACAGTCAGATAGTGAGCACAATGCTGGCAGCCCCACATTTCAGATTTCACAGTGATTTGCTCAGCATCCTCCTTCATGTCTTCAACTAATCTGAATATAGCTGTACCCTGCTGGAATAGCCTATTCAGTTCCTCTCTGACATTCATTCTTCTCACCTGCTCCCCACACCAAAAACTGGTGAGTTCACTACCCTTCCGCATCATGAATGTGGTTAGTACAGTCTCCCGTGTTATAGTTACATATTAATAATAAACATGATCTTCTGGTAAGCCAGACTGATAGCAGCGTGGCACAAGTGGAAAAACAGGCTTTCCTACTCATATAAGATCTAAGCCACTATGATTAGACACTATTAAATGACGTGCATAATGATGTACACACCTGTCATTTAATAGTGCCTAATCAAAGGTAGCCTAGATCTTTTAAGGATAGGAAAGGCCATCATTCCCCTTGTTCCCTGTTGATATGAGCCTGACTTACTGGAAAGATATTTTTATATTTGATATGTCAAAATAAAACAGGAACTGTACTACTTGCATTCATTATGCAGAAGGGTGATGAGCTCACCAGTTTTCGGTGTGAGGAGGAATAGTGAAGACTGAATACTAGAGGAGGACTGAGAAGGCCACTCTTGTAAGGTACTGCTATATTCACAGAAGGAGAGAAATATGAGCAGATTACTGTGAGAAATAAGCTGTGGGGCTGCTAGCACCTTGATCACTACCTGACCCCATTGTCCTGACCAACATTCCCCTTCCTATAAAACCAGTGCATGCAATTGTCCAAGGCTGTGTGTGAATATTAATGTATGGAACAGCTGCTACTACATGTTCAGTCACTGCACTATCAGTCTAGTATTGCTTGTAAAGTACTTTGGGATACAGTGTTTAAGAAAACCACTATATAAATGCTGATTCTTATTCTTCTTATTGTTTCCCATGGAAAAAGAGGACAAGACAAGCATATATTTGAGTTTCGAGAAAGTATGAACTCTAACATTGGACTACACAAGAATTTTGCTACAAAAAAGTGGTGGCTCTAGGGGGTGGTGAAGGGTGTGGCTGCACCCCCCCACATAGTAATGTACTTGCTTGCAGCTGCTGCTGCATTTCACTTTGTTGAAGAAGTCTGATTTGATTGTACAAATGTTTGCCTTCAAACTATGGATTACATTTGTAGGTTCTGTCAAAAACGTACTAGAAAAGAACAAATAACAGAAAATATAAAGGTTTAATAAAAATGTTAAAAAGTGCATATTAAGCATGCACACCACCCCAGCACCCCCATTGTAGCATCCTGGATCCACTATAACCACTAGACCACCAGGTTATTCAAGATTTGTACTGCACTGTGGTTTGCCACAGAGAAAGTCGGTTGGATTAAAACACATTTTCAGCATGTTAAAGTAAACAAAATGAACAGAACCATAGCCAAACATGTGCATTATACAAAAGAATGCACAAGGTTTTGACCATTTCGGTGGAACACTTCTATACAAAGGGAAAAAAGAACTAGTTAGCACTACAGGGAGCCATATAGCTCTCTGACTTTGGCTCAGATGACATCACATTTGGTGGCCATTTTAGGAAGCAGGTAAGACAGTTTTTTCTAAATTGGAAGGCTGATTTTACAATTTTCAGATACTCTGGAACCACATTAAGGTAACTTATGTAAATGTAGTTTTAGCATTTAATGAATACAGCAGCCTTTCCTTTAGTCACCTACGGAGTCAGATTTTTGAATAGTTTGTTGTCAAAATGTTGTTTAGGTATCCTTTAAGTAGAAACAGCAATTCTTTAAAGTTAGTTTACTTTGTGTCCAGAATCGGATGTTCATTTTCAGTTTATCTATATGGAAGCACCCATTCCTGTTATCTACAGTACGTATCAATGTAGCTGCTATCCATTGCATCTATTCAGGCTTCAGTTTTCAGATTTATAGGTCTCTGTTTACACCATGCTTTGTCAGCTATCTTTTGGAAATTGCAAAAAAGGGGACTAGTTATGGCATATACATTCTTTTTAGTTTTAATAATATAAGTAAGGCACTAATTCACAGGTTGCTCAATCACTAACCTGAGCTAATCTTCCAGATTAGGTGGAAAAGGATTTTTCTACTTTGAAAATAAAATTTGTTTTTAAACAGAGAGAACCCAAAAATGCTAATATTGGGGTAATGAGTAACGACAAAGGGCTCAATTTTACAATGTTGATGCAGGGTTTGCATCAAGTCCTGCGTCAACCATAAAGTCAGGCGCAGCTTCACCAAATCCCTCGAACGCAATGCAGCCTGATTTTACAAGGGCTGGAGCAGTTGTGACAATTTTCCCACTTTACAGCAGCTTGCACCAAAGGTTTGGTGCAAACACCATAAAATGGGTCCTCCCACAGACGCAAAAGTTAGACCAGGGCTGGTCTAACTGGCTCGTCGGTGCAAAGGGACTTGCGGCGGGGGTTACAGCAAGCTTCTTTGTAAAAATCACACTTGCGGTACAATTTGACACAAGTTGGCACTTGTGTCAAACTCTCTGCCGCAAGTCACTTGTGGCTATCCAAATCACTTTGAAAATTGGGCCCAAGATGTATCTCCTAGAATTAAGGTTCTTGAGTCATGAGTTCATGTTTCTGTAAATGTCTGTTATCTTATGCGTTGAGTGATGGGACAAGTACTGTGAAAGAGGGTGTCCTAGTTAAAGGACCTGATGTATGTGCCCTTGAGGCACTGATCTCGGTTCTGTATGTATGTGTAGTCTCCCTACGGAGACACTGGGGTTGGGGAGGTGAGACAGGAAAAGAGGGCCACATCCAGGGCTGGTGGGGCTACCAAAGGCAAACAGTCTAAAAAGGAAACAATTGTATACTCAACACGCTAGGGGACAGCAGTACTCAAAACTGGACATCAGCAGCATGCCGAACTTTATTTGGTGCTGGATAATCATTGTAAACAGGCAGGCAGGTCACTACACAGCAAGAACAGAGCTTCCACTTTTCTTTTCCAGTTTTTGAGTGCTTCTGTCCCCTACAGTGGTAAGTGCACAATTTTTCACTTTTTAGTTAGTTAATAAAGTTCCTGTTACTGTTTGTCTCTAAAGCTTTGTGCGTACAGTGGATTTATTAGAGGTTTGCAAATGCTATGTGAAGCACAGTGCCCATAGGGACCTCACTATCTGTCACCCAAATGCTCAGATACTTTCTAAAACCCGGTCTGGTGCCCCTCCCATGTTAAAGGCCTCTAGTACCTGGTGTATGGGGGACTGGTTACAAGTTGAAAATAAAGCATCCCACTCCCTTCCCCTTAAATCTTATTAACTTTACATAGTTTGGGGGGCTGCTGGTTGAATCCAGCTCTCCCTATTGCCCCCTATCCTGATGAGGGGATAGTCACTCCATTGTTTTACATCATGATCCCGTGCTCAGTGTCTTATTACTGCCCCTTTGACTTAACAGCTGCTAAAAGCAGCCATAAGTGAAAGGTGCCTACTTTTCATATTAAAGAAAAGCAGACCCCAATCAAACGATCTGAACATTGCTGGGTTCAATGTAAAATGTTTGTGTAATGTCCCTACCAATTCGGGACTTACCTGTAGCCCAATTGCTCCCATTCTGCTCTCCTGTGGGAGCCTCCCGAAATGCCTGCATCTTTTTTCTTGGTCTTCTAATGCTGGCCCAAGTCCTTTGTGCCCCCGCTGCCCCAGTGAAGCCCTGTGTGTAAATCCAGCCCTCTGGGGCTCCAAAAAGTACAACCACGATCCCCCACATCGCAAAAGCAGTCCAGTGCAGTGGGGATCATGCAAGCACCAGTGTCTTTGCTCTTGTAACCGCTCACCTTGCTGTTGATCGGGACAGTGGTTCGGCAGTCCCGGGGTCCCATTTGCCTAAGGGGGACCCACTGACCGTGGGCAGGGCCCTGAGCACCCGTTCTCCACAAACTTTAAAGAAATCCATGAGTTGTTCATGATCAAGGCTCATGAATATTAATGGGCCACAGCCCCGATCACATTAATGTTCAGGAGGGTGCTTCTGCCCTCAGAGAAGCTGTATTTCGGCAATCACCGAAAGAGAAAGAAAATGTTTAAATAAACATAACTTGCTGTGCCATTTTGGGAACAAATGTTAAGAAAGGGGGAAATGTTTAAAATAAGTGCTCTACTCCTGGGCTACACCAGACTAATGTTGGAACTCAGCGAGATAGCCTGCTTGCTGCTGCAAGGCATCCTTAAATATTGGCAGCAGCAACAGGAAAACAGACTGAGAAATCTGATCTGGGCAGTGATAGCAAGTACACATCGAGGGCTACTGAACTGTGGGGAAATTGAGCAAATATTTATTTTTTGAAATTCAACTTTATTAGTTTAGCAAATATCACAAAGCAATGAATCCAAACAGAGCTGTACATGGAGTAGGAGAAGGAAAACAAAACAAACGATAAACCAAAGGAAAAAAAAAACCCCCTAAAAATCCCCCTCCACAAAACATCCCTCTACAGCATTTAGGATTCTGTAACAACAGAGCTACATCTATTATTGCCCACCTAACCCCCGAGTGTGCTTTGCATTTGTTAGGCAGGCTATAATACAGAGCCAGAGTTGATACCATGGGATAGGCTTAGGGATGGAGGAAAAAGAGAAAAAAAAAAAGAAGAGATGGGGGCTAAAGAGGGTGTCAGAGCCCGAACCAAGAGGTCAATGGTGTAGATAAAGTGTGTACAGCTTGTCCCATTTTTTGTGAAACAAGTCCATACGGTTATGGGAGTTAGCTGCCAGCCTCTCCATGTTAAAGCAAGTTGATAAGTCTTTTATCCATTCGGTATATGTTATGGTTAGTTGATCAGTTCAATGCTTGAGGACTAGCCTTTTGGCCACCATAGAGATTAAGGCAATATGGTACCTACGTTCCTGACAATCTATGGTGGTGTAGTTGCCTAGGATGCAAATATCGGCCGTGAAGAGGTTATCAAGGCCTAAAAGAGGGTCCAGGTTGTCCTGAATAGAGTGCCACAAGGGGGATACCTTGACACATTGCCAGAAAATGTGAAGTAAATTCCCCTCACCTTGTGAGCATCTGGAGCATAGGGGAAGAGACAGTTTTTTTAAACGGGACAGTTGCCTGGGGCATAGTACATGTTGTTTAGTATGTGATATTGGGTAAGTCTGAATCTATCTTGGGTATGGTATTTGGGCAGATCCTTCCATAGACGGGGCCAGTTAGGAGTGGAGTCCGGGAAATGAGACAGCCAAATACGAGAGCCTTCGAGCAGGTACGGGAATTTAAGGTCCAGCAGGTAGGAGTATATTAATGAGATGGAGTGAGATCTGGGAGCTAAAGTTTCAGTTTGAGAAAGGAAGGGACTGACCTGTGATTCACGAGAAACCGGTCCGAAATTAGCATTGATAAGTTGCCTTATTTGGTATATCCTGAAAATCATATTGTTGGGAAGATCAAATTTGGCTAGTATGTCAGGAGAAGAGAGAAGGGAGCCCTGGGAGTAGAAATTTCCCACTGTTGTATCTTTAATCTGTGGGAGCCAACCAGGAGCAATTAGCGAGCTTCCCAGTCTAATATTGGGGTTAAGGATAAGGGGTTGTGCTGGATCTGATTTGGGTGAGATTTTAAGGTAGTAAAGACATTGGGAAAGTGTTTTAAGAGAAGTAATGATGGTTGGGTTTGAGATCCAAGGTGTAAGCACCGGGATGGGGGTGTAGAAGATTGTTTCTGGGTCTATTTTGGCCTCTAAGAGAATTTGCCTCTTGATCAGAAGCTAGAGCGGAGGAGGGCTGGCAGTTGTATCTGAGAACCATCTGCCCAGCTTGGAGAGGTGGGCAGCCTAGTGATAGAATATTAGATTGGGGAGGCGAAGACCTCCTTTATCTTTGGGGAGGCATAGTTTAGAGAAGGAGCGTCTGACAGCTTTATTTTGCCAGATAAATTGCGAAAAGATGGAGTGGAATTGTCATAGATATGAGAGCGGTAGCCAGAGGCCTAGTAAATTAAGAGGATAAAAAATACGGGGAAGGACATTCATCTTGATAATGTTAATCCTGCCCCAAAGAGAGATGGGAAGTTTAGACCATCTTTGTAAGTCCAATTGAATATTAGCCTTGAGGTCATCTAAGTTAAGCTTCTTGAGCAGAGCAAGATCCGAAGTAAAATGTATGCTCAAATATTTGATTGACTTGGGGGACCATCTCATACCAAACTTAGAGAGGTCTTGTTTATATGTAGAAGAGTTCAGAGGGAATACTTCTGATTTTGATATGTTCAACTTGTAATGGGAGAGGCGGCTGTATTGGGTAATGATTTGGAGTGCATGCCCTCATGATTTGGCAGGTTGAGCAACATGAAGCAAGATGTCGTCTGCATAGACAGAAAGCACCAGCTCCTGCTGTTGTACCGGGCAGCCATGGACATGTGGAGAGTGTTTAAGTTTGAGAAGAAGAGGCTCTAAGTACAGGTTGAACAAAAAGGATGAGAGCGGGCAGCCTTGTCTGGTGCCAGTGTGGAGGAAAAAGACTGAGGAAAGGACACCATTGCAATAGATCCTAGCCGAAGGGGAGTTATATAAAACCTGAATCCACTTGAGGAAGATGGGTGGGAAGTCCATTTTGGCCAGAGTTGCCCACAGAAAATTCCAGTTGACTCTGTCGAACGCTTTCTCAGCATCCAAGGAAATCAAGGCCATTGGGGCATGGGATAGTTGGGCAGCGTGTGAGATGTGAGATGTGAGAAAGAGTTCTGAGGTGGTCTGCTGGGGAACGGGCTTGAATGAATCCGACTTGTTCCGGGCTGAGGAGATGAACCCAGACCTTCTTGATCCTCTCGGCTAGGATCTTGGATAGGATCTTCATATCGCAGTTTAGGAGAGAAATGGGACGGTAGCTCACAGGGTCTTTAGGTGGTTTATCAGGCTTAAGGATTAAAACGATTGTGGCTTCTAGTAAAGTGGGGTCCGTTGTCTCAGCATTGAGCAGAAAGTTATACAATTTAAGAATTAAGGGGGTAAGTTCTTTAGTAAAAGTTTTATAGAAGTTCGAGGGGTAGCCATCGGGACCAGGTGCCTTGTCCGGAGTGAGAGAGGTAATGGCATCTTCGATTTCAGAAAGGGTAATAGGGGAAGCAAGGGCGTTTTTGTGGTATACTGAGAGGTGGGGAAGGTTGAGGTCTGCTAGATAAGTCTCTATGTCCAGAGGGGACACCGGGGGTGGGGGAATGACTGCTATAGAGATTTTTATAGAAGTCTTCAAAGATCTGTGTGATTTCCCTAGGGGTAGTATTGGTTAGGCCCTCAGGGGTTTGCAAAGCTAGGATTAGTCTTGAACTGTCTATCGTGCGTAGTCTTAAGGCCAAAAGCCTGCTGGCTTTTTCGCCCTGATCAATATATTCAGATTGAGTTTTTAAAATGGTATACTCAGCTCTCTCCTTGAGTAGATCAGCATACTCATTTTTTGCTTTTAGAAGGGATTCAAGAGAGGCCAGGGGAGAGGAGGGAGTGTAGGAGCGCTCCAATTCCTTAATTTTGGTCAGTAATAGGGCAGCACAGGCCTGCCTAGTTTTTTCCTACGAGGCTAATTTAATTATTTCCCATCTGAGGTAACATTTCAGGAGCACCAGATGATGTCAATCCTCGGGTGGAGTTCATATTGATCTCGAAAGTTAAAGATGATAGTTTTAATGCGGGCAACAGTTTGGGCTTCTTTAAGGAGCCGGGTGTTGAGTTTCCAGATCGTGTCACGTTGAAAGTTGGGGTCAGGAGAGATCCTCGCCCAGACAGTGGCATGATCGGACAGTATTATCGGTTCAATACCGGTCTGGAGAAGGCCAGAAAGGAGAGATTTGCTAATTAAAATATAGTCTATTCTAGACCAGGAGTGATGGACTTGGGGAAAAAAAGGAGAAAGATCGGAAGGAGGGGTTAGTGAGGCGCTCAGGTCACATAACCCTAATAGCTGCACAAAGTCCGCTAAGGACTTTTGAGCTGGAGTTGCAGAGCGGTTGGAATCCTGAGATCTATCTAGGGAATGGGATGGTGGAACATTCCAGTCCCCTCCCAAAATGAGCTGTGAGGGTAGAAGGGTACCTAATTTGTCCGCCAGAGTCATAAAAAACTCAGGGCTCCCCCCTACTGGACCATAAATTGAGCCAAGGACGACCTTACAATTGTTGAGGGAACCTTTGACCAGGACAAATCTACCATCTGGGTCAGTCAGTGTCTCCTCTGCCAAGAAGGCAACGTGGTTTTTAATAAGAATGGCAACCCCCCTGCTGGATCCTGACCCACTCGCTGTAAAAACTTGAGAGAAGCCAGATCTGACCAGCCATTTTTCCTCACTCTTGAATAAATGGGTTTCTTGAAGCATAAGTATCTCAATTTTGAGTAAATCACAATGATTAAACACCTGAATCCTCTTGGTTCTTTCCCTGAACCCTCGCACATTCCAAGTGGTCATTTTAACTGAGTTTATAGCCATTTCAAAAACAGTAAGATAGAAATAAACACAGTAATGCCTCTGGCATAAATCAGAAAGAAAAAGCACACTCTGACCCCCCCCCCACACCAGTCTGGCTAGGTACTGTGAGAAAACAAGACCAGACCCCTGGTGTGCAACAATCCAACAGTAGGAACACATATTAGAATGGAACATCTGAAGTTTAGCACAGACCAGCCACAAAGACCCCCCTCCTTGTCCCCAAAAAAAAACCAGCGAACTATATACATTCTGGCACCAGACGTATCAGTGAGGGAATGGGAAAGCCAATGACATGAGTCTAGACACCACAGCCCCATGGCAAACCCCAGGGCTATCCTAGCCCGATGACAAGAAGTTCTAAAGGTTCTCAAGGGAAGTAGAGATAAGTTGCAGGCAAGAAATAGCCCACTAAAATTATCGAGAGAACCCCAACCAAAGGACTTAGGGCTGCCATATCCCCCCTCTATAAGCTTGTGAGGCATCCTCCCTTAGCTCCGAGTGTCTCCGGGATCCCCCCCGCCCACTGGCCCTTCTCTTTAGGCCACAGTCAGTCAGCGGCCTTATGAACCCGTGGGACCTACCGGGAATGAAAATGACCAGGGAGGTATCTCTTTAGGTAGTGACCGTCTGATTCAGCTGCATAAGTAGGACAATGCACAGGACTTACCTCCATCTGGAAAATTCAGCAGCCCACGGGAGGCTGAGTGCTAGGAATGGGAGTGGGGTCAGGACAAAATCGCGAGGATGACTTTGGTGCTGTTCCCCGGGGGGGGCAGATTAAGCGGTGGGACCAAAACTGGTCCACCTTCAAATCTGTCAGGCAGAGCAATGAGCCACCCACCCCGAGGTTCCGGAGTTGCTACGAGGACCGAAAATAATGCGGCCTACTTCCACCAGCGCTGAAAGCCCCTGGATACCCCAGCCTCCCAGAAAATGAAACAGCTAATGAATGGATCAGGTAAATAGTCATTGCTGACACAACAAAATATAAATTCCAAAACGTAGGAAACAAGCCTGGCCACTGGATTAATGATAGTCAAGTCATTTGTCTTTGAACAAATTGGGTAGTCTGGAGGTTAAGTCTTTGGTAGCATGCTCAGGAGAATCATAGGTCGAAGAAGAGCCATCAATCATGACCTTAAGGGTGGCAGGGTATAACATTCTGAAGGGAATACCAGCCACAGTGAGTTTCTGCACCACCGGGTGGAACGCCGTTCTCCTCTGCCTGGTCTCAGCTGGAAGGTCCTGGGCAATTCATAGTTTAGCAGGGCCCCACATGATAGCTTGCAGCTCACGAGCCTTCGTGAGAACATGTTGCTTTTCGATGTAGCTGAGAAATTTAACAATAATCGGCTGAGGGGGAGAGTCCGGTGGGGGCCTTGGTCTCAGGGACCTGTGGGCTCTCTCCAGGTGATATTGAGGGTTGAGAGGCGAGGGGCCGACGACTTTTGTCAAGAACTTCTGGAGAAAGACAATGGAATCTGAGCCTTCTTCTAGCTCGTGGCAGGCCCAGTATTAGTAGGTTACTTCGCCTGCTATGTCCCTCTAGGTCTTTGGTCTTAAGTTGCAGTTTCTTCACTTGCTGTTTAAGAGAAATGATTTCAGGGTCTACTGTACCCCTCCACTTTTCCTGGGACAGGATCCTGGCTTCAGAGTCGGATACCCTGGTTGTGAGGGAGGTAAGATCCCCTCTGATCGATTTTAGCTCACTCGTGATGCCATCCAGCACTTCCTGAAGCGGCGTGATTTCTTGTAAAAATTTCTCTTCGGTAGGAGGGTTCGCCGAGGAAGCAGCACCGCCCGCTTTGCCTGGGTTATTGTTGGCCTGGCTTCTCGGTTTTTTGGGTAGCTTTTCCAGCATAGTTGGAGGAGTGTGCCGCATCGCGGCCTGCTTCATCTCTGCCTCCATCCTTGTTTGTAGTAGCAGGATGCTGTAAGAAAATGCTCAGAGGCCAACAGGCAGCGAACAAGAAGCAGTTTGATGCGATTATTTCCCCGTGTTGGTTGTTTAGGACCGCTTTAGAAAGAGGTTTAAGCTGATGGGTGGTGGGAGCCCATAGACAGCACAGCCATTCAAGGAGCTAGCATCACGTGACTCCCCTGGGAAAATATTTAATTTATTCTGGCTGCACCAGGACTTTGTTTGAGACTGTATTGATCTGCTTAAGGGACTGTGTGTTTTCAGCAGCCATTACAGAGGAGCACAGCCAGTTGGAAAGCTACAATATTAAAGCCAGGACTTGTGAGACATTGGCCAAAGCTCATGGGGAACTTCCAAGTGCTCGTGGGGAACTGCAGGGACCTAAGGTCAGCCACCAAAACAGCAAACCAACTGTGCATCAAGTGAGGTTCATGCATAATTCATTTTTTTGATTGACAGCCCTCCAGATAATCAGATGCCAATCACCCTATAGCTTCAGCCAATCAGGAGCCTCAGGAGAGCCTCATAAAAGACTGTGTTTTCCAGCATTTTGCCAGATTCAAGCAGGAACCCCATGGAGGTGAGGGCTCAGGCTCCCAGCCATGCAACTGGGCCTGGTGATCCAGTAAATTCTCTCCATCCAGGAGGGGGTGTTTGCCTTCTTTAGCAGTTAAAGTTAATGTAGTTTATGTAGTACCTGCTAGTCTTGGGGTTGCCAGAATGTCCCCCAGGTGCTAGCCCTTCCTTCCACATCGTGGAAAGATGTGGACCTGCAACTTGATGACATCAAGCCAGCTCTGAGAGGGCTGATCGCACCTCAGTTGTGAATGGACTGAAGAATTAAAGAACCTTGATAGTGGAGATTCTACCATGAGGAGCCTGAGTGAGTACTCTTGCACCCCCCGGTGCAAGAATGAAAGAAAATTTGCTTAATTGGGGCTGTTTATGCCCAAGTGACTGTGCTATACGAGATCATTTTTGGTTTGTTCCCTGCATTTTCTGAGCTTAACCTTAGCCCAGCACAGGTGGACCCTTCTTGAACTTTTTGCTGATTATGACTGTCCAATTGGTCTGCACCTTGCATCTGCTCTGCCTAACCTTAGCGCAGTGCAAGTGGACTTGACTGTTCTGGGAGGACCCAAGTGAGCCCAGAATATAGTATAAATGTGCTGATATGTGATGTCTGCTATGGAACCTACAGGACTGAAAGGAGAGAACTCAGTACAGGGGCTCATCCTGATTTTGCCTGGGAGGTCCAGTGTCTGCTAACTAGTTCCAGTCAAGACATCCAGTGGAATGCAAGCCACAGCCATGTACCATGAATCGAGCTGAGACCCCAAAGTTTGAATTTGACTTTAGTAACCTGGAAATGACTGTTTTCCTAAGTAACCTGACCAGGGCGGCCATCCTCGCCCCTGGTTGAAGAAGTCCTACCTTTTTCGATCATGCCAGATGTCTTTAGAATATAAATGCGTTGAATGTACTAAAACATATGAATGTGTTGGACATTCAAAATCACAGGTTAGGACCAAACTGTGTAACCAGCTGGTTGCCCCCACCAGTGTTTTGACTGCAACATGCAGGGCAGTCCTTGAACACCCCAAAGAGACTGTAAATAGTTGTCTGCTTAATTGCTTCCAAGTTTAAACACTAATTTTCTGTTAAGCAAGCTGGCAAACATACATCTGCAACTAACAATGGGACTGCAGCCATCAAGGGACTTTGGTAACTGGGTACCTAAGGTAAGATTTGTGGGATTGCGGGGTCTCATACCCGAGTCTGAGGAACTGGTACCAGTGGTGGGTAAAAAATGATAATGTGTTCCATATGATTATAGGCAGCTTATATAGCCAGGGCTCTGGATACCCACATTGGTACAAAGTGATTGCTTCTTCTAGTTTGTTAATTGGAAAGGCTATGCCTGGAGTTCAGTGGCCAAGCAGCCAGCCACTCCCACTTCCTGAGCTATATAAGCAGTTCCTCTCAGCCTCACTGTGAAGCACTTTTTCTTTGCAGCCAAAGGCTCTGTCCATCTGTCCTCTGAGCTGGTTGGGGCCTGCAGGGCTGGCTGAACCCCCGCTGCTCCTGCTTGTCTTTGCTGGATTTCTGTGTTTATTTTCCTGCTTCTGGTTTGTATTTTGCCTTCAGCTGTATGTGTGCTTCTTTTTTGTTTCCTGTTCTGTGTTTGTGTGTCTGTGGTTTTGTTTTTTTGGGGGTCTTTGTTTCTAAACTCCTAGCATATTGTTCCAGAGCTCCTACTACTTGCTTTCAGTCACCCAACTCTCAAACTACTGCAATGCAACTGCAATCATTATTTGTGTGTTTCAGCTCAACCATAGCTGCTCCATGTTGCATACTCAATTGATTTCACCTGACTAAGGCTTACACTGAACCTAGCTAAGCAGCTCAATCATGCTCTTTCATTCTACTTACCACATTATAACAGCCTTATTGCAATGCCTAGCTACACCTGCTTTCAGAGCATTGTGTCTCCTTATTTATGTTTATTGCAGTTACAACTCAGTGTACCACATATGGATGTTGCTTTTATATTTATTCACTTTGTTACACTCCGAGGTCAGCAAAAAAGCTCCTGCTGAGGCTGTTAAATTAGTTCTATATCTGCATGTGGTTCTCAGCCCTTCCATCATTTTCTTGTTTGTCCTACGGTGGGGACTGGGAAGTATTTGGGGAGTCGTGGCCCCATGTGGCTCACTAGTTTTGTTCTACATCCTGCCTTCATCACCGAAAATCCTCAGAGTATTTGTCACCTTGATTTGTTTTTTACATGTCTGGCTGGCTTTCACACTATTCAGTGTTGTTTCATTACTACTACCTTATGCAGACCTACATGCATGTCCACTTACTTCTCTGTTTACTGACCTACGTACAGGTCCACGCTTGCTTACCCAATCAGTTGCTCATGCCTACTGCATCCTCTCGACTTCAGCCTCTGGGATGTCTGCTGCAATCAATCTGCTTTCTACCTTGCAAGGTCTCAGCACTCACTGCTCATTATGACCAGCACACCATGCTCAATCAGCTCACCAGCTTCTCAGTTTTCAGTCTAATTCTGGGGCATGCCAGCCATTCTATTCTGGTGCAGGGTCCTTGCAGCCGACAGTCTCGCTCTGCATTTAGTCTGCATCTTGAGCACGTCCAACTTGGGGAGGGATCCTTCTTACCTGGCCCATAGTTGGGAATGTCCTTGCCCCGGGCTTGGCTTTAGCTGCCTGCTGTGTGACAGCAGCTCCTGGTGTAGAATTTAAGACTAGCAGTGAAGGGTGGTTATGATGATCTCCTTTAGCTCTAGTGTTCCACTATAACAGTTAGCCATTGACTTTAGTGGTTTTCCTAGCAAGGCACCTTCACCGCATTCTCCCTACAACTGCCTCTGGATCACCTGGTTTGAGTTTAGGGCAGGTAGGCCAGGTAAGTGCCTCAGCAGTTGTTGCTCTCCTCCTCTACCTTGGTTGCATGAACTGTTGCAGAGTTTTCTTGCAACCTTCCACGACGTTCCAGCTAGAGGGTTTGAGTGAGAGCCTTCCGCCAAATTGGAATATTTTCCACCTCTCTTTAATTGGGTTTTCCAAATTGCAGCTGCAGAGCCACAGAAACACAGAAACATAGAAACATAGACTTTGATGGCAGATAAGGACTGCTAGGCCCATCTAGTCTGCCCATTTCCCTACCTAGAGGATAGGCCGCAGATCCTAGTTAACCAACAGCCTATTTCTTCCTACCCCCCACAAGAATTGCCTTATGTCTGTCCCATGCATTCTTGAATTCTCCCACAGTTTTAGACCCCACAACCTCCTCAGGAAGGCTGTTCCATGCATCCACTACCTCTCTGTGAAATAATACTTCCTCACATTGCCCCGAACCGCCCTCCTTCTATCTTTAAATTGTGTCCCTTGTTCTTGCAAGTCTCTTTTTCTGAAAATGCTACCTCTTGGACTTTGTTGATTCCACTGGGGTACTTAAAAGTTTCTATCATGTCCTCCTCTCCCTTCTTTCCTCAAGGGTATACATATTAAGCTCCTTTAGTCTCTCCTCATACGGCTTCTCTTGCAGACCCTGCACCATTTTAGTGCCCTCCACTGGACTGCCTCTATCCTGTCTATGTCCTTGTGGAGATGGGGTCTCAGAACTGGACACAGTACTCCAGGCAGGTCTCACCAACTGTCTGTACAGAGGATAACAACTTCCTGTTTTCTGCTGCTGATGCCTCTCCCTATACATCCCAGTGTACCCCAGCCCTCCCTACTGCCTTCTCACATTGCTTGCTAACCTTAAGGTCATCTGATATGATTACCCCCAGGTCCCTTTCCTTTTTGTTGTTCTTACTACCTCCCCAACCATTGTGTATTCTTCCCCTGGGTTCTTGTTTCCCAGGTGCATTATTTTGCACTTCTTTGCATTGAATCCTAGCTGCCAAACTTCTGACCATTCCTCCAACCTTGCCAAGTCCCTTTTCATCTCCTTTCCACGCCTCCTTGTGTATCAACCCTGTTGCAGATTTTTGTGTCATCTGCAAAAAGGCATGCTTTTCCTTCCAGTCTCTCTGCAATGTCACTGATGAAGACATTAAAAAGGACTGGACCCAATACTGAATCCTGCGGTACCCCACTAGTAACCACCCTTTCTTCAGAGTGGACTCCATTTACAATTACCTTCTGTGTCCTGTTGTCCAGCCAATGTTTTACCCAGGCTACCACCCTGGGTCCCACTCCCAGGCTGGTTAATTTGACTACTAATCTTTTGTGTGGGACTGTGTCAAATGCCTTGCTAAAGTCTAGGTAGGCCATGTCCACAGCCCCTCCCTGGTCTACTACTTTGGTCACCCAGTCAAAGAAATCTATTAGATTAGTCTGACATGACCTTCCCGCTGTGAACCCATGATGCCTTGGGTCCTGTGCTCCACTGGCCTCTAGGTACTCGACTCTTCTTTCCTTCAGAAGTGACTCCATCACTTTCCCTACCACAGAGGTCAGACTGACAGGTCTGTAGTTTCCTGCCTCTGTCTTGGACCCACTTTTGTGAAGGGGAATCACATCCACCTTCCTCCAGTCCTTGGGTACCACACCATCCTCACATGATTTATTAAAAAGAGTAGCCAGTGGTTTCACTAGTTCCTCCCTTAATTCTTTTAGAATTCTGGGGTGAATTCCATCAGGACCCATTGCTTTGTCCACCTTCAGTTTTAGGAGTTCTTGCAGAACCCTTTCTTCTGTGAAAGGACTGGGATCGACCACCCTATCGAGTACTTCTGTTAATTGGATTAGGCACTTCCCCCTCCTCTTTTGTGAATACTGTGCAGAAATATTCATTCAGTATTCCTGCTTTTTCACTGTCCCCGTCTGCCCACCCACTGTTCATTCTATTCAGCCTCACTATCCCTCCCTTTGTCTTTCTACGCTCACTGATGTACCTATAAAGGTTTTATCCCCTTCTTAACTGAGTTGGCTATCTTTTCCTCAGTTTGGGCTTTGCTATTCCAGACTTCCCTCCCTGCTTCCTTCTGCCTTAACTGTATTTAGCTCTCTGTCCTGCTCCTTCTGTGTTTCCTTATACTTCGGAATGCTATCTTTTTCTTCCTGACTTTCACAGCCACCTCTTTTGAGAACCATAGTGGCTTTTCTTTCATTTGATTTGTTCACTTGCTTCACAAAGGCTTGTTGCCTCTGTGATGGCAGTTTGATTATTCCCCATTGTTGCTCCACACCTCCTTCTAGCCTGTTTGCTAGTGCTTTTCTGAGGCACTCTCCCATCTTGCCAAAGTCAGCCCTCCTAAAGTCCAGTACCCTCACTTTTGTATGGCTTGACTCTGTAGCTGAGTTTAACGTGAACCACACTGTTTGATGGTCACTTGTCCCCAGATGGCAACCCACTTCTAGATCTGAGATCCTCTCACTGCCCCCGTTTGAGAGTACGAGGTCTAAGATTGCTCCCTCAGTGGGTTCCGAAACTAGCTGTCTAATGCCTGCCACCTGTAGGGCATCAAGAATGGCCCTGCTCTTGGATGTGGCTGCAGCAAATGTGCTCCAGTTAACATCTGGCGTATTCAGGTCTCCCATCAACAGTATCTCCCCTTTGTCTGCCATTCTAAGAATGCCTTCTATCATATCCTTGTCCATTCCTTCCCCTGACATGGGGGTCTGTACACAACCCCTGTGCGGATTGTGGTGCCCTTTCCAGTCTCCAAGGTGACCCACAGTGCCTCCTCTCCTCCCTGTTTACTCTTTTGTTCAGTTGCTTTTATCCCTTCCTTTACATAGAGAGCTACTCCTCCCCCTCTTCTCCCCTGCCTGTCTCTCCTGTAGGTTATGTGCCTGGTATGTTAACATCCAGTCATGGTTCTCTGTGTACCATATTTCTGTGACTGCTACGATATCCAGGCATCCTCTTCCATTACAGCCATCAGCTCAGGGAGCTTGTTGCCCAGACTACGGGCATTGGTACTCATTACCCTCCATTTCCTGATGGCCTTACTCCCTTTGCCCATCCCTGTCCTTCTTGCCTTTGTCACTTTCATTTACCCTGCCCTTCTCCTATCGACACCTCTATGTTGGTGTTTGCGCACTTACTACTGTGATTATTTGGGGGCTAGGATTTTCCTGCTCCTTTCCAGTGCCTCCCCTTGGCTGGTTACAAGCTTGCCAATGAAGCATTAAACCTATCACCTAGGATCCTGGTTCCCCTCCCGGACAGATGCAGCCCATCATGCCAGTATAAGCTTGCATCACTCCAGGTGGACCCCAGTCCCAATGAAGCCAAATCCTGGGCTCCACACCAGTTTGTCAGCCACTGATTGAATCCCATGATGCGGAACACCTACCTCTCTATGCCATAGATGGGTAGCACCTCCGAGAAGGTTACCATCGTGCTACTTGACTAAGGCCCTCCCCAATTCCACAAACTCTTCTGCACTCTCTAATCCCTTTCTTAGCCAGGTCATTTGTCCCTAGGTGGACAATGACATCCAGCTCCTCCCTGTGCAGCTGCTCCGGCAATCCTGAGTTCTCTTCCTGTCCCTGCAAGCCATGGTGCCAGGCAGGCACCTTACCTCCTCTCCCCTTCCTCCCCCAGTTCTACCTTCCCTAACAATGGAGTCCCCACCAGGGTTGTTTCCTTCCCTGCAGGGTCCCCTGCCACCCTCCTGTGGGTCTCCTTTGTGGAGGTTCCAACATCCTCCTTGGTCTCCACTGTGGGTGCCTCCATAGAGGAAGCACACTTTGCCAGAATGGCATAGGGTGTGGAGAGGTACAATGGGAGGATGCTCCTCTGTTCCACCACCCTCACCCTCCTGAGCCCACTGTGGTCCAACCACTCCTCTTTCTTGGCAACCTCTGAGGCAACGGCAGTGCACTGGTGGTCCTTGGATGGAAGAGGAGGTCCCACAAATCCTGGCCAACTCAGCCTGGAGATGAGCAACTCCTCCTCAGCCCAGAGAGGTGCCTGCAGATGGGACAACACCGCATCCTCCAGAACATCTCCCGGAAGACTGCTGCTCCACAGCCACTGCACTACCACTCCAATCATGTCTTATTTCTGGCCCCTTAACTGTTTTCAATCCTTACTCTTTCCTCTGTTTTTTCTCTCTCCTTACTTTCTGCCTGTGTGCCCTTTAAGCTCCTGATTGTCCTGTTCTGAGACAAGAATATCCTATATTTCTGAATAGACCCTTACTTGCTCAGGAGGCAGACCTCCAGCAGCTAGGGGGCTGGAGGCTATTCTTGCCCTTCTAGGATGGTGGGTCCTTGGTGGTTCTGTGATCACTCACTTCCTGCCCCTAAACAGGATGTTCCTGTTGTCAGTCAAATTCTGTGCCTATAAAAATAGAACTAGCTTTGGGTGGGGGGGTGGAGGGGAAGGAAGGAGGGCAATATAGTCCCAGCAGAGAAGTTCAGTCACACAGCAGTCCTTTCTCCTGGTGTCTTCTGCCAAGCTATTAGCAGAAACTTTCTAAGGCACTAAATAAACTATCCCAAGCCTGGAGGGAAGGCGACCTAAGCCTTGGATCCCCAGAGATTTCCCCCCATAGGGTTTTTTTTCTCTCCTCCGTTGCCTCAGGTCATAACTGTTAGTTAGCATAGTAGTGTCCCTTAGTTTCTTTAGGTAGGTTCCGCTGTTGGATGGAGGTGGAGGATGTCCTGCCATTCCCTCTCTCCTTAGAGGATCCCCTCATTCTCTACACAAACCATTAGTATTATGATGTGCAAACCTGGGCATTTCATTACGTTATCCAACTGAGCATCTCATTACATTATCAAACTGTCTATGCTGCTCTACTACTATGTTACAGTTATTGCTCCTACATCACAGTTACTTCTTGCTCATAAGCTTTGTGTCACCTCATTCTTTGGGATATGATTGTACTACATTTCTTTTGGGAATTCCTAAGGTACCTTTAGCCATGGGAATCACCCCATGGCACCTCTAGGGGTGGAACCCTCTCTGAGGGGTTCCTTGCCTTTTGTACCCCTACAGGGTGGTAATTTCTCTGGAATAGAGAGTGCGAATAGCCAAAATCAGATTAACACAGTTGCATAAGCATAACACTATACTGGCTGCACAGGACATTGAATTGGAAAGGCTATGCCTGGAGTTTGATGGCCAAGCAGCCAGCCACTCCCACTTCCTGAGCTATATAAGCAGTTCCTCTCAGCCTCACAGTGAAGTACTTTTTCTTTGCCCCACCATCCTCCTCCTCTCCTCCTCCAGCAGCAGCAGCACTCTTTCCTTAAGGGGATTCCTAAGGTACTTTAAGCCACAGGAATCATCCCGTGGCACCTCTAGGGGTGGAACTCTCTCCGAGGGTTCCCTGCCTTTCATATCCCTACAGGGTGGTAATTCCTCTCGAATAGAGAGTGTGAATGGCCAAAACCAAACTAACACAGTTGCACAAGCATAAAACTATACTGGCTGCACAGGACATTGAACAGGTATCTACCCAGCTGGAGGGCTTTCACCAGCACCAAATTACAATCAAACCCAATCAAATGTACATACTAATGATCATACTGCATAACCTCTATTCCTTGTGTTTCCCCATTCCTAATCCCTAATGCCCCCTAAATAAATATTGCTGTTGTTGTTTTGCAAATGTGTTGCCGTGAGCATATTATTAGAGAGAGTAATTAATGAAATGTCTGAAATGTGGGGAAATGTTATTGGGTCATGTGTTGGGATGGCTAATCATTGAAGTGGGTGGTGTAACATCCCAGGGGGTTGTATCAGGTGACAGCTAGCCCACTTAAAAGTTAAACTCTCGGTGGAGGCACTGCACAAAGGTAAAAGCACGGAAAAGAACCAGTTTAATGTAAGGTTTGGGAACCCAGGCCCCTCAACCTTGTATTGGCCCACAAGGCAGGTAGTAGCCCTTGGAGTAGCGCCACTTATGGGTTACATTTGTAAAGCCGAAACCTGAGACGTTCATGCAGTGGCATGACCCAGGCCTTATGACCATTTTCCCTTGTTCTCCATGTTCCCCCCCTTTCTTCCAAAAGGGGATGCAGCTTCTGACTTTATGATTAGGCTTGAAGCCTAGTGCTAGAAGTCAAGTAAGAGGGCTTGATCCCCTGGAAGTCAAGTGAGAATGCTCTATCCCCTCACCCTCTTTGGCATTCCCACTGACACTGAACCTGGGATGCATGACATCCTCACATCATGTCTTACATGATACAGCTCATATCAATGCCAGGCAGAGCCTGGGGCTGCATTCCTCCATTCCTCACTGCTCACTCCCCTGGATAACAATGGGGGGTTGCAGCTGTGCAACAAAAGGTGCCACCAGTGCCATCTTCCATGAAGAAGGAGACATCCTAATAAAATGTCTGCCTTGCCTCTGCAGATCAACTGATGGCATTTTCAGTTCAGAGCATTAACCCATCTCACCAACATGGTATGCTGTCATGCAATCACAGTGCTGCTGAGATGACCTGACCCACTTTTTTAAATAAAACAGCCCAGCTACCCAAATCTCTGTTGTGTGACAACTCCCATAGGTAGTCAAATGGTATGGGGTGTTCTCAACTACTAGCTGGGACAGGATGAAACATTCTGAGAGGTTTTAGGACACAGCCCTTCCCATCCCAGACTACCTCAGTCTTTGTCATTCTGTTCTAGCTGGAAGACAGAACTCTTCTGTGCAGATACACTTTTCTTCTCATTTATCCGGCATTCCTCAAATTTTCTATAGCCAATCTACTTGGCATGTAGATCTGGGATTCTTCTATAAGCAGCAGCTGCTGCAGCACAGAAAGACTGTTTTGCATTTTTCTGGAATTCACAGGGGCTCAGTTTGTAGGTGGGGAAACTTGGGCTACGTGCCTTGGTAGGGCTGATATAGCCCACAATCTTCTTTCAGTGCCTTGCAGGACCAACTTTCTTTCCATCCCCAAATTAAAGGAAAACTACACCCTCATGTCTTGTGAATTTTATTTGTTTCCATGTCAATAGACAACTCTTTTCCTGTAGCTGATGGGGATATACATGTTTGCTTTAGTTTGTTTTCCACTTTTTATACTAGTCCCCTGTAACTATCCTGGGGGTCTCCATTTTATGACTGTTGAAATCTCATTGTCCACGAGAGCTACATTAGCAAATGACAACACAATGTCACAGCACCCATTTATACCATCTATCGTTATGCTAAAAGTACCAATATCCTGAAAAAAATTCTCTGGAAACATACACATTGAATGCAGTTTAAAGAGAAAACTCTTGCATTGTAACTCAGACAGTTTGCAAGGCTAACTGAAGGTAAATATGGTATTTTCATAATTTGCTGTGACATGTTTTGTTGAATTCTAATTACGCAAACAGGCATACATTGGAGTCTAGAGGGTGCTGACACATCATGTTCTCATATGCTAATGTAGTTTTTGGGACAAAGAGATTTCAACAACCAGAAAATGGATATCCCCTGGATAGTTACTGGGATTAGTACGAACACTGAAAATAAACTAAAGCAATCACATATATCCCTAACAGTAACACAAAAAGAGCTGTCTGTTGATGTGAAAACAAATAAAATAGGAGGTTGTTGTGCTGTTGTCTTTAAATGTGCTATGGATGCAATCTTAAGAGGCCAATCTGCACTTATCTGATACTGGTCATCTTGGTATGGATCACATATGCACAGCAAGCATGGTGGCCATCTTGGCACAGACTGCACATGTGCACTGGAATATGGTGACCATTTTGGAAGGAGATTTCAGTATGAAATTGCTGCTACAGCTGTTTTAAGGCCAGAAATGAAAGACAAAAACTCTGATTTATGTTTACGAAATTTGATAAACTTAGCAAGCTAGCTGGCGAAGCAGTAGCAGTACCATTTGGGTGCTGACAACCCGAGTCTGGGAGTGAACTTATGGCATTGGAGGGTTGGTGGGGGGGAACATGTTTAACATCTGAGAAGATGCTCCTTTCCTAAGGGGGATCCAGCTCCCCGTTACCACTCCATCCTCTGGGTGACCACAAGGGGAGGTGCACTGAGTAGTAGCAGCAGAGAAAGGAAGGGGATGTTTACATCACATCATGTTGTGAGGAATCCCTGGGGAACCAGAAACAGGACAAATGTCAGGGCTGGCTGCAGGATGAGCAGGAAGGGGACATGACCCTAGAAAGGACAGTAGAAACAGAATGAGAAAAAAAAAAACTGTTAAACTCCACAGGCCGACAAACCTAACCTCAACATTTCACAAATCTCTGTTTATTCATGAGTAGTGGTCCTGAGTTTCCTGTTTTAATGTAACCTGATCAATAGGAAAAATAGGATTGCTGCTCATGAATAAGTGGGGCTTTGCAAAATGATGAGGTCTGGTGACCTGTGGAATTCAACAAATGTAATTAAATCTAAATTATGCTGAGATTTAGTCATGACAGAAGATTCTCTTGCAGAAGCTTCAGAGGTGGCTTGTGAAGCCAGTTGGTCATCATGGACTTCAGTTTTGCACAACTGTTTTATGGTACAGAATTGAGTTTTTTAATTCTGTTCATGCTCTTTACTCCCCTCAACCCTTGCCCCTTCCCCTCATCCCAGCCCCATCACTTCACCTTCTGCAGGGTTTTACCTGTTTCCACTTACCCCCGTGCTTTGTCTCCATTGGTGAAGCCCTCAGGATGAAGCTACGCCCCTTGGGTGCACAATACCCAACCATCAGGAGCCAGGTCGGTGAGTGCAGGGCCTGAGGATGCAGTGGAGCCATGATTCTGCACAGGGGTCCTCTTTTTCTCCTGTTCCATCTCTCAAGATGGAAGTGGCACATGTGCATATTTGTATGCACATGAACATACATGGTCTGCGTCTTCCTTCACCCTTAGCCACTCTGTTGGACTGCCATCTACTGGTCACCCAGGTGGCAGTACCACAAAAGATCTGGCTGCACTCCCTTCCTGCAAGAGAAGAGCATCCTCTGGGATGCTCAATCCACCTCCTCCAGCCGGCCCCCAACAACCTACATACAGTCCCAAATGTAGGTTGCTGGCATCAATTCATGAGTGTAATTTATGGTTTTTTGCAAATATACCTTTACCTGTATAACATCATAACTTTGGGTGTCGGGACAAACATAAGTCTTCACCACCAGTTTCATAACTTTATCATGGCGTTCTCAGTTACTGCACCACAAGATAGAAGATCTAAAGGCCCCCAAGTGTAGAACGTTCCAGACAAGGCTCCAGTCCTCTGTGGCTGGCTCCTGTTAACCATACTGCAACAAGGTATTTTCCGCAAAGCAAAGCGAAGCCCAAGGGGCAGCAGAACAAAGAAAGGCCCCAGTATCCAGTTCTAAGGTATCATCCTCCACGGGACCCCCAATCAATCTCTGGTGTTATCTGCAAGGGGTCCATACCACTTTCCCCAAGAGGACAGCTACAGCAACTTCTACCCATAATGGCAAAACTCTCTAAGGCAGTGGACATTCTGATGATCTCTTTTGGAGGTGCACTCGAACAAACAAAAGAGACCATTTTGGTCACACCATGCACCACCCAAGTCCTCACTGGAGTTCACCATGACATGTCCCAGAAATGCTCCAACTTCCTGAGAGATCTCTCCTGTACACTCCAAGGCCACTAACAAGGGTTTCAGTTTAGAGGCTGTAAAATATGTTTCCTCATACAAGAACCAGGGCAGATAGATTAGGTAGAGCCTTTAACTTGAAACATCTGGCTGTACTGATGATGATGCAAACATGCATCACCCTAGAACTGAAGGATGAGAAACAGCATGTGTACAAGAAGAAAGAAGAACCCTTACATTGTATGGTCAAGAGGGACAAACATTTTCCAGTATGAAACATGGAAAAAGATGTTGTGGCTTCTGAATGAGAAAATATGGAATACAGAATGCTGAGTCTGAGATATGCCAAAAATATACAATTTATATGAAGGTCATGAAAGCATGGTATAGGAGTTCTAAAGTAGACGCACCAGTCTCAGCCACCATAAAGGAGACTACAAGCACACTGCAGGGTGCAGCAACCATTAAGGAGCACCTTGATAAGAAACTAGGGGCTGTCATGAAGAAAGCTTTATGAGGTAGCAGGAACCTCTGTGAGATTTACTTATTTGTAATAACTGGGGAGCATTTTCTCCCATAGGGAAATCCAGTTATAATTCACCATTATAACCTGTGGGTTATTATGGTGAACATGCACCGGGTTTCCTTCGCTCCACGCATGCGCCTGCCACCACTCTTCCCTTACTCAGAGCCGGACACTTGGTCATCACATATCACTTGGTGGTAAATAAAAAGAAACTCATCTCTCAACAGTTGAGTTTTGAGTGCTTGATTAAACATTTAATCCTTGATTAAACCTTTTAAAAAAAAATGAAAAGGTTTCAGCAGGCTGCAGCTGCGGACCACAATTCATCCTGACTGGACTGTGGCTATTTATTTTATGTAATTGTTGTGACAAGAAAACACTCCCCAGGAATTATTTAAAATATAACATGGGGTGGCGTGTTCAACTAGAGACTTTACACACACCCTCAGTGCTGGATGCTTAAATAAACCCCTTGAACTTTGCTCTTGGGGTTTATGTAGCATCCAACACCTCAGGTGTGTGTAAAATCTCATTAAACACACCACCCTATATATTATTCTATATATTTATTTCAAAAGTTTTACCAGGAAAGTCATACTGAGCTGGTATCAGCTGGTTTCCAATGTGTTCTGAGGGGCAGTGAAGAGAACAGAATAGAACAGATACAAAGTGCAATGTATAAAACTAAAACAATAATATGGAAATAAGTATAACAAAATATACAATTACAAGAAAGTTTAAGAATAAAATTGCCATACAATAAATTGTGGAACAGGCAAAAGCACATTAAACAGTAAGAAACAAAACAATAATATTAGGTGCAGGGAGTAGTGACTGATGAACTGGGGGAGAGGAGTAGTGCTAGTGTCAGAGTATGGTGGAAGGCAGGTGACAGGAGTCCACTCCCAAATTAGAAACAGCTGCAGGAGTGAATAGAGAAATTGCAGAGGAGAGATTTCACAACAAGAAAGGAACAGAGTGAATGGAAGGTTAGAAAGAGACCCATAGTTTAGGAAAGCGGAACAAGAAGGCAGCTTGGCCAGTGCTCACTTTGGCTTATGTACTGAGAGCCACGGCCTATTGCCTTGTGGATGTTTCCTTTGAGTTCCCCCACTGCTCCGGTGGGGAAGCTCCCATGTCACTTCTAATCTGCGGGTATGGCTCTTCTGACAGATGCCTCATATGCTGCTCTACAGATGACAACAAAATCCATCCTGTATTCAGTTCTGGCATGTACAGCTCACTGACTCCGCCCTTGATCAGCTGACAATTCCTCCAAGGCCACCCTCCTGAATATGCCATTCCAGGGAGACCTGCTGTTTGAGCCAGAACTGAAGGCCATCATCAAGCAGGTATCACTCTGAAACAGTACTACTGCAGGATAAGAATAAGCCCATAGGAAGACTCTCCTTTCATGATGCGTGGTAGTACCGCACTGGATTCCGATTCAGCTTCATATCCCTAATACACCCTCTCCTTCCTATCCTCTCATCTCTCCTCTCTTTTCTCCAGTACCCCCTTTTTCTTCTCTGTAGCCTTCCCTACCTGAGACAATCTGCTCCCTAATAGTTCATAAACTCATTACTGAGCTTCAATATCACATTACTAAGTTGTAAATACTATTGTATTATATTACATATTATTGTACTCCTAGAAGCTAATTTATGCAATAATCTGTGTGACTTGTCTGCTTTTATGATCTACCCTCTGTGGAATGTGTCTCTGTACCCACTTCCCCGGGTCGTACCTGGAAACGAGCTTCGCTCATGGTACCTTTCCCTGTTATCAAATTTTAAATAAATAAACTTCTGCAAAACACAAAATTACTCCAATTAAGGATCCCTTTGCTACAATAAAAAATGGCAGGGACAGAAGCAACTGCCTGGACTACAGAAATCGTAAGGATGGTCACTCATAATGAGATCCTGCCTGTTCACAGTCCCAGCACCCTTTAAGCACTAGACTGTTGCTGTTTGCAGACCAGTTGATGGCAATCACCAAAGATCAGTGGATTTTGGACATTGTATCCAAGGGTTATCCCATTGAGTTTCAAAACCCCCTAAGTTGACACATTTCTGAAATCTCTGGTACCCACCTTCCAGCCAAGGTCAGGGCAACTCCTACCACTACAGACCACCTCAAAAGTATCAAAGCCATTCAACAGGTCCCATTACAGCAAAGGACCTCTGGCCTTTGGTAAATCTTCTTTACTGTACCCAAGGAGACTGGGGTTTCAGAGCAGAACTGGACTTTAAATGCCTCAACAGAAGGATAAAGGCTTCACCTATCAAAACTGAAAAGCTGCTGTTCACCACAGTGGCAGTGCGACCAGAGGACTTCCTGCTGTTCCTCGATAGTACAGTTATGTAAGAACTTACTGTAACAGTAGATCTTCAAGAGGATCTCTTGCAGCAGGCCACACATATGGAACTGTAGTCACCAGGAGCTAGGACCACACAGAAACTTTACTAGCTAGCAGTCTACCAGGGGCCACTCACTCCAACATCACATGCTGACGTCACCCAATCCTTTAAGCGTCAGTGGCCCCCACGCCCTCAATTCTCCTACCATTGACCATAAGCAATGGGCTCCAGTTGGGGAACCAAAGAAGAGCCAAAGGTTCCCACTAAGGAAAAAATAACAGAAAAACAGAAAGCTCTCCAAAAAGGAGAGAGAGAGACAAACACAAAAAGGCCTACAGGTCCAGTGGGAATGGAGGGAGGAATATCTACTGTTCAGGTAAGTTCTTACATAACTGTATTATCTTGCTTCAAGGGTATCTCTTGCAGCAGGCCACACATATGGAATGGGTCCCAAGCAGTTCTGACAGCAGAAGAACCATCTGGGTGGAGGCCAAGAGCCTAAGAGAGAAGGCCTTGCAGCACAGCTAGGCTGAAATTGGTCTTACACCTAGAGGCAATATCCAGACTGTAGTGCTTGGTAAAGGTATGACCAGTACTCTAAGTGGCAGTAGCACAGATCTTTGCAGCTGACACATTCCTGAAACAGGATACAGAAGTGGCCATACCTTGGGAGAAATGACCACAAACAATGCCAGGAAGGTCCTTACCATATGTTCTGTAGTCAAAAAATAATAAAGTTGGCCAACTATTTGGACAAGTACTGTTTAGAAACAGGGGTGCCCTCTTTTCCAGGGATGAAAAAAAAACAGCTGTGAGGACTTCATGCAGTCCAGCGTATGGTGTGTATAGGCATGTAGAATTCTATGTACATCTAAAGTACAGGGCAATGCTTCCCCTGGAGAGGCATGCTCTGAACAGCAGTCAAGCAGGTGACTAGTTGATTTAAAGTAAACTCGGACACCACCTTGGGAAGAAATGTAGGATTCTCACACAAAGAAACCCTGTCTTTGTGAGAAACCAAATAAGGCTGTCCACACATGAGAGCCTGTGGCTCTGAAATTCTTCGAGCAGAAGTAAAGGCAACTAAAAAAGACACTTTCCATGACAGAAAGCATAGCTCGCAGCTCATCACCAGCTTAAAAGGAGCCAAGGTAAGTTCTCTCAACTCAAAATGCAAGTCCCAAGGCAGGACTGGATTGTGGATGGGAGGCTTCAAAGTGCAGAATACCTCTCCAGAATGTGCGGGACACTTCCAGCTGGACCACTGTGGAGGGGTTGTGGGATAACAGATGGACCATATGCAGAACTTCAGGTTCAACACACAATCTCTGTGTGATATTTATTTAAAATACAAGAGTTAACCTTCAGCAATGGCATATCCCTTTTTCAATACATCAGTTTGCAGCAACAGACTATGCATGTCCTTACTCTGCACTTAGTCAGCACCTACTGACCCACTGATCTACTGATCTAACTTTTCAGTTGAGATTCAACTTCCCCAATGTGGTCCTTGTTTGCTTGGGTGGTGGGGGCTCAAATAAAAAAATCCAAAACAAGCTAAAGACAAAGAATCTCAGTGCAGAAGCACTGAAGCAGTGGTTACCCCAAAGGGCAGTGGCAATAAAGCCAAGTTTCAAAGAAACACAGCATCACACATACACCCAAAATGCAAAGCATCATGGGATACATATGCAAATCACCATGACATTTTAGACTGGCTCAGTTTACAGCAGGAATGCATGGTACCAAGAGGGCTCCCAAACAATCTGCAAATTACATGCATTTAACAATACAACAGGGGATTTTCTGAAATCTCTACCCCAGTAACTTAATTTCTATAATACAGTCACTAGTACTTTTTACCTTTATCAAAAACACCTAGTGCCATGGTATTTTCAACATTTACAGGTTTCATACACATAAGGTATACACACAGGACACCTTAATGGAGGAGAACTTCAAACCATAGTCTTTGAAAGAGAGAGCAAGTACTCCAGAATTTGATTCACTGGACAAGGGAAAGGAACCAAGTGATGGGATGCAGTCCATAGAGCAAGGAACCTCCATTTCATAGAATAAGTGGCCATGGGGGAGGGTTTCCTAGTAGCCACCAGGAAATCAGCCACCTTGGGGGACACCCCAAATCTAGCCATGGCTATGTCTTCAGGAGCCCGGCATGCTTCAGAGATTCCAAATGCTGAGGATAGGAAAGCACCAGGATGGCAGGCCTAACCACCACTGGCCCACTCGAAGGCTGCCACCCACCTGGTAAGCAGAAGAGGGAACGACGGGTAGAGGTGCCGTTTTCCTTCTGCAGAAAAAAATGATGGAAAACATACTAAATAAAATAGTGCTAAAGTTGAAACAAGTTCAAGGTAAATTTGAAGTAAACAGTAGACTGAAGCATCGGGAAAAGAACTGAGGAGGGCCCGGGGGCTGCTCACTCTTATGGGGTTGGGCAACATCAGCATGTGATGTTGGAGTGGGTGGCCCCCTGGTAGACTGCTAGCAAGAAAAGTTTCCATGTGGTCCTAGCACCTGACGGCTATAGTTCCATAGGTGAGGCCTGCTGCAAGAGGTACCCTCGAAGCAAGATCTTCAGGATACATAACTGCACATCCTCATTCATCCATCATATCAACAGTTTGCAAAGGCTGCATTTTTTAGAACAGAGCTTTACCAATCATTTTTCCACATCAACAGTATTCACTAAAGTTATTGTGGTTTTGGCAGTGCAACTCAGGGAACAAAGGCATCCATGTTCATCCATATCTGGATGACTGGTTCATCAGGGTGCAGTCTGACATAGAAACAGAGACTTTGATGGCAGATAAGGACTGTTTGGCCCACCCAGTCTGCCCACTTCCCTACCTATTGGATAAGCTGCAGATCCTGGTTAACCAACTGCCTACTTCCTCCTACCCCCCACTAGAATTGCCTTTTGTCTGTCTCTATTCACTGTACAACTGGATATTACAGAGGTCACCAGAATGCTACAAAACCATGGCTGGGTAAAAAAATCACAGCTAGAACATACTACATCTGACTCCGCTCATCCAGCACTTGAGGGAAGTGTTTGACACAGCAAGAACTACAGTGTTGTTTATAGAAGAAAGAGTCCAGTTCATTTAGCAGGCATGGAAATGGCTCAGACACAAGCTTGCAGTCATATGAGCAATTCTACATGTGTTAGGCATGATACTGCCAAGCATCAACTTGGTACAATGGGCCAGGATTCACTCTCACCCCCTACAAATCCACCTAATATGACTCTGGGATTGGTGGCAGCAGTCCCTGTTGACCAAGGTCTCTGTGACACCCACAGTGAGCTAATAGCTCAAGAGGCAGACAGTACACATAAATTTAACTCAGGTAGCGTCTGTAAGGAATGTGCAACACCTCACCTTCACAACAAATGCAGGCCTGACTCAGATCAAGGGACTTAGAGCCTTGTAGACGAAAAGCTTCCCATCAATGCACAAGAAAGGAAGGTGATATTCAGAAGGCTGCTTACCTTCAGAGGCAGATTGATCATGTCCTATTCAGGTGCAGTGACCATGGTGTACAGTACATCAGGCACCAAGGAGGAATAAAAAGCAGAAGGTTGATGGCAGAGGCCTACAAGCTGCTCCACTGGGTAGAAATGAACTTGCTCTCTCTTTCAATGGTTCATCTTGCAGTTACTCTCAACTGTCCAGCTGACTGGCTAAGTCAACAGATCCTCCATCCAGGGGAGTGTGAGTTCCACCAGGATGTTTTCAACTGGATTTGCAGTTGCTGGGGAACTAAAATTCTGGCTCTCATGGTAAAATGAGCCAACACAAAGCTCACCAGGTTCTTCAGCAAATACTGCAACAACCAGTTATTGGGAATCAACCACCTCTCCCTGGCCTGGCCCAATGCCCAGCTGTACACATTTCTGCCATGGCTGATGATAACAAAGGTTCTACAAAAACTGCAACGAGAACCAGCAACTCTGATTCTCAACATGCCATGACAGCTTCAAAGAGCATGGTACTTAGAACAGATCCAACTAGCACTGAACAAGCTGCTGCCTTTCCCACACAGACTTCATCAGGGGCTGATTTCACATCCAGAGCCTCAGCTGTTTAACCTCTTGACCTTGTTTCTGAGCACAGACGTTTTGTGAAGGCAAGATGCATAACAAGAATCATCCACACCCTGATGCAATCCCGGAAGCACTCTATTAATAAGACCTACAGGAGAGCCTCAGATAAGTTCCATACTTGGTGTACCTCTCTTCACCACTCTGTTGAATGTCTTGGAATTTCTGCACCAGAGCTTAGGCAAAGGGTTGTCTGTTAGATCCCTGAAGGCACAGTTGGCTGCCCTCTCAACCATCAGGGGTCATGTTGGTTTGTGCTCCCTAGGATCTCATCCAGATGTTGTTCGATTCCTAAAAACCTGTCAAAAGCTGCAAGCTAGACACATATACATCCTCCTTCCCCACCCCCCCAGAAGCTGAATGTGCTCCTCAAAGCCCTAAATGACTCCCTTTGAACCTCTCCATGAGGTGTCCATGTTGCTCATGTCCTTTAAGGTTGTTTTCCTCATGGCCATTTGCTCACTAGGAGAATTAGCAAGCTTCAAGCTCAAGAAGCCAAATCAGGTTTTTCACAAGAATAAAGTCATCCACAGGGGAAAAAACATGACAACGATAATACAGACATGCTAGGATGCTCTGTCCTTTGAATTTAGCTTTCTGAATGCAGAGAACCTCGATTACCTCTATGTCGCTAAAAACTAAGAAGTTTATCACTAAGGCAAAGCAGAAGAGGAAGAAGGGTTCTTCGTCATCTAAAACAAACACGCCACTTCACAAAGGTCCGTTTGATACTTATATCACCGGATTGCTTGTGCCTGGGGAGAGGCCGATGCTGTCTGGTATCACAGGCATTCCAGCGAGTGCTGGAATCTCAGGAAGCCTCATCCGGGAGAAAGAGCTGAATTTTACAATTTCAAACCAAGTACTGCATTCTATCGCAGAGTCTAACTTTGGATTATCGGAAGCAGGTCCGTCTTTATTGTCTCTCTTAAGTAAATCAGAGAATACAGAAATGTTGAGCGTTTTGAAGACTGCTGACTGTATTGCTGGGGTGAAGGTAGGCGATGTAATGAGTTCAAATGTTGTGCCACAAAATCAATCACTGGGTACAAGGGCTCAGTCCCCTCCTAGTCTGCCTGGCTTTTCATCTGTAACTATTTCATCTGTACCTGCTAAAGTAGAATTTAATTCCTTTAAGGAGGCATTGGCTTCCTTTACAAACATGTTTGGTTTTGTCTCTTCCTTTGATAAAAAGCTGGACCTGTTGATTAACAGATCAGATACATTAGAGTGGGAAGCGAAAATGATCAAAACTGAGGTTGAGATGGTCAGAGTAATACAAAAAACAATTCAAGATGAAGTTGTAGTAATCCAACAGAAAACTCCACAAATGAGGCGCTTCCAACGATGAATCTTAAGGCTATATTAGCATTACAAATAAAAACATAAAATATAGAAAATATGCATCACTATAAAAATCTGCAGCTGGTGGGAGTCCCCAATATATATAATAAGGCTTATGATTCTCTCAGAGATCTTCTAAAAGATTTATTTATAACTGTGCTGAAACTTCCTGAAAATAACTTGCCTTTTGTAACCAAAGGCTTTCCAGGTGCCTACTAGGCAATCCAACTTACATTTAAACTCCCAGATAAATCCTGTCAACCAAGATGTTAGTTTCAGTCTACTTTCACCTGATACAGCTGAACTCTTGGGACAAGCACAGTCGACTGTTAACATTTTCAAATATACAGCAGGGCTTAAGAGTACTATTCTTTTCACATTAGCCTTTGATGCCAACCAGGATATAATCCTTAATACTACAAGAATGAGAAGGGACCTGCAGAAATTTGAAGAATGGTCAGGGGTTGGCAGTTGAAATTCAATGCAAAGAAGTGCAAGATAATGCACATGGGGCACAAAATATCAGTGGGGGGGTGAGGATATAGCATGCACCAAGCAGGAAAGGGATCTTGGGGTTATCATCTCTGATGACCTCAAGGTAGGGAAACAGTGTGACAAGGCAGCAGGTAAAGCAAATAGGATGCTGGGATGTATAGGCAGGGGCATCACCAGCAGGAAAAGGGAGGTCATAATTCCGCTATACAAGACACTAGTGAGGCCCCACCTGGTACAGTGTACATTCTGGAGACCATACCTACGTAAGGACATAGACAGGGTAGAGAAGGTTCAGAGGAGGGCAACAACGATGGTGCATGGATTGCATCACAAGTCCTATGAAGACAGGTTGAAGGAACTGAACATGTACTCCCTGGAGGAGAGGAGGAGAGAGGGATAGGATAGAGACATACAAGTATCTTACAGGGAGGAACAGGGTGCAGGAAAACACTATTTTAAGCGAAAGATGTTCCAGGACTAGAGGGCATGGGATGAAGTTGGAGGGAGGGCGATTCAGAGGAAACATGAGAAGAATTTCTTCACAGAACGGGTGGTGGACAAGTGGAACACCCTGCCAGAGGAAGTGGTGGGGGCTGAAACAATCACGGGATTTAAGAATGCATGGGATAGACATAAAGGAATTCTGGAGGTCAGGGGTAAGGGGCAACAGACTTCTAGGAAAACAAACTGAACTTACAAGCTCAAATGGGCAGACTGGGTGGGCCATAGGCCCTTATCTGCCGACACTGTCTATATATCTGTGTATCTATGTGATTATTGATATCTCATGTCCTTTTGCACAAATGATTTGATATGTATTTGTATATGTTTTCTTGCTCTTGACACAACACAAATTGTTGTGTTATCTATGTAACCTTTTGTACTGTACCTAATTGACGTGGAACCTTTGTAAAAGAGCCTCTGGCTCAAAGGTAGTAATTCCTAGAACAATAAACTAATAAACTAAACTAAAGAAAGATGGGGGGCCTTCAAATTGAAACACATCATTTGTCATACATTCCCTGACATTGCTCCAGAGACCATTAAACACCGTAAACAATTTCTGCAGTACAAGGATGATTTTACTGACTTAAGGGTAACATTCAGAATTCTATATCTCGCTAAATGTATGTTGACATGTGGAGAAGAGAAGCAATTATTCTTTGTTCCTGAGCAGCTTAAAGATTATATAATGTATGGTAGAACGCTGTTAACCTTAGGAAATCATCATTTCCTAAGGTTGTGAACCTATCGATGTGACGTAGAAATGTTGTTAACCTATCGATACTACGTCACATCGATAGGTTAACAACAGCAATCTGCGCATGTGCGCACCTTTTTTTTACATGGGGAACCGACGGATGAACGCAGCGGTTAGGGAAGGATTGAACGGCCGCAGCGGTGACTATTTTTAAAAAAGTAAGCAGCCGTGTTACTTTTTAGGTGGGACCATACACTATAAAAAATAATGTATGGTCCCTCTATCGGCAACCGGGCACTGTTAACCATCTCGAGGTTGCTATGGCGATGTAAATCTCTCAAGCTTCGCTCTCAAGGTTTACACGGTCGCCCTGGCAACCTCTCAACAGTTAACAGACCGGTTACCAATAGAGGACCACACATTATCCTCTATATTACATTGAAAAAGGCTCAAAAAATGTGAACAAAGCTGTGCTTTGGATCTGGATATGCAGGAGGAAATGCCTTCCCTTGAGGGAGAAGAAACATCAACTTCTGGACTTTTAATAGCTCTCCATACCTTATATAGCCATACTCGACATATTAGTATTCATTTTTGATATTTGAACTTGCTTGGTAATAAAGCTTTATGAGGGCCTAGAAATTATTGATTACGGCATTATTCTAGAAGCTTGTGTTTGATACCCGCCAAGGATTTGAACTAGTAGTTACTCTAAATTCCTCTCCCCTCTCAATATATAAAGCGATCATAGGAATGCTACCTCAGTACATCTCCATCTGCCTCCTGATATGTTCTCTCAGCAAGTATGTCCTGAGATGCGCTTCCTTCATTGCTCTGTATGTATAGAAGGCAAAATCACATTTTGGCAGAGCAGCTCTATGCTATGTACTACCTCAGATGTGGAATAAGCTGCAAAAAACCCTGAAACTTATCCATCCTATCTCCCTTTCTACCTTCAAATCCCTTTACTTAAGTCATGATAAGGAGCCATGCACCTGTTTCACTTGATGCCATTAATCCCATAACTCTAGCCTAGCTTGAGCCTTGCCTCCACAGTTACACTGTGTTTGATATTTATAATTTTGGGCCCCCCTCTGCCTCCCTCTTCCCGTGCCCTTGCTTTTGCCTCTTCCGTCATCTCTGGCTTGTTTCTCCTTACCACCCTGTCTCTCTCCTCCTCCGGAACCCTCTTGTCAGCCAGACTTAGTTTCCCTGCTATTACTGCAGTCCATTATCATCTTCGTGTTTTTGTTCCTTTTCTTCTCTCCATTCAATTCCACTTTGTCCCTATCCCAGACCCTACCCTTTATTCTGTAATTACCTCCTCTGAAATATCTCCGGAGTAGCCTATTAACCCTTATCCTTACCCCATACCTTTACTTTAGTGTTTATTGAGCACTTACTAAATCTGCTGTACTCATTGACTGCTACATTATTTTTATGTTGATATTTGTATATAATTTGCTTGACGCGTCACCAGTTTATTTCCCTGACCCAAATTCCAACTGTCTTTTCTGTACATGCCTTTGGTTGTTGATACCTGTTCAGATTTTTCTAGTGTCACACTTATTTTCTGCATTGTATATTGTTCACTATACCTTCTGACCTATTTGTATCCTGTATACCCCAGGTCTACCTCGAAAATGAGTTAAGCTCAACGGTGATCGCCTGGTTAAATAAAGATTTTGATTGATTGACTGAATAGTTGAACTTTAATTGACAACCCTTATAATTTTTCTTTATTTTTTTGTTTTCTCCCCACTAGTGGACTTTATCTAAGGTTAATTTCTATTGTATCCCTGCATAACAGATTTATAATTTACTAATACTCTTGTATTAAGTTTTATGCCAGTTATAGCAGTCATTACCGATCTTTATCCTAGGTCGCACCTGAAAATAGGCATTTGGCTGTCTAGTGTGCTTACCCGGTTAACAAAAGCAAATAAATAAATTTATTGGATTCAGTGTATTTTTATGTATCTAAATGAAATTTCAATAATAAAAAAAAAGAATAAAGTCATCCACAGAATGGTGCCTTCCTGTTTGTATAAAGTGGTCTCTGATTTCCACAGAAAGCAGGAAATTGTGTTGCCCTTCCATTACCTGAACTCTAAGAGTGCCAGGGATAAACACCTACATTCCCTAGACGTTCAGAGGAACCTTACCTAAGGCTTAGTATGTTGTTGTTCAGCACACCCAAATTCTTTGTCCCCCTCTGTCTTGGAGAAGCAAGGGTCTGCATGACCAAACATTCATTACCCAAAAGGCAATAAGCCACTATCATGCTAGTTTGCTCTTAAAACCCACCCAACTACTCCAATCTCTGGTCACACCTCAGTCACTTTATACCCTTTAACCATCCTTGTTGCCTACACTATAACTTCTCCAGTTCTGATATATCTTTTTTTGTAATGTGAGATTACTATATGTAGCTCCCTTTCCAATGGTGGCACTGCTGCTGGTGCCTGAGCTGGTGTTTATTGAACTTTATTTATACAGGGTAAGCTAACTGAGATACATCTCATTTATATGGGCATTCTTTTGATGGTGAAAGGCATATTCATTCATTTATGGCTTTTATTTGAGATTTATGACCACACAGTTCCAATCTAGCCAAAGCACTGCACCATCCACTTGCTTCCTGACAGTGGTCTTCCATGAATTCACCCTCATGTTAGGGGAATAAATGCACCAGAGCCAAGATGTGAAGGCTGAGAACAGACTCGAAATGGGTCTTTTCCCCTGCAGGTCCCTTCCCTAGGATATCAGCATGGCACAGCTCAGTGCATGTTTAACTTCTAGCTGATGTCCTGTCCACTGAACTACTACTAGTTTGCTGTTCCCTGGGGCCACTAAGCACTGATGCATTGACCTAGACCTCCCACTGAACCTTAGAGGAAAATGTCTTCTCAAATGTCACATCCTGCCATGTAGGCCCACTGTGGAAGTCCTGGGTCCAGAACACAAACCTTGGTCTCCCTCCCACTTGGTAGTGCAGTGGCAGACATGCACAAAAAACTTAGACAAGCATACAAATAACCCTGTTATGCTCCCAACCAATGCCTGAAGAAGGCAGCACCAGACATAGTTCTAAAATCATAAATCAGACCCACCCATAAGTCCAGAAAGAAAGCCAAACTAGCCCAACTATCCATATCTTGAAGCCTCTGTCTCCAACGTGACCACAGGCCAGCAATACACTGTTCCTAAAGTGGTCAGCACAGTAGGTGTGGTAAAAATGTGGCTTGCCACAGTCCTTAGGGAATTGAGATTGTCACTACCAAGACATACACCAACCTCTCCTGTAACCAAGTCGTCTTCATGGTGTATGTAATAACACTGCTTCTGTATCATTGGTATGATCTTTGCAAATCACCCTGGTTTTATATAATTGTTTACGATGCTGCACTTACTGAAAGCAGATGCTGCATCAGTAGGAGACTGTATTTGCACATGTGACTTCAAAATTAAATCCATTAAAAGAAGCCAGAGAGGATTCGGCTCCCGACAATCTCTGGAGACTTGTCAGGAAGGAGAGATAAATTGAAAGGGGGTGGTTGAAGAGTCTCTGGGCCAGGAGATAGAGTAAGTAATCTAATCAGGGGGAATAATCATTTCCTTCTGGCTTGGCATCAGTCATATAGTGAGCTAATCCTGAAATTAGAGCCTGGCTGTTAGTGACATTCTGTTTCTGTGAACATCTCTGTGTCTCTGCTCAAAAATTACCAGGCGCTAGCAAAGAAAACCTTCTTACACTTTTGGGTGAAATTTGTTCAATGGTACATTTTAACTTTTTTTATTTCTTTGTACTAAGTTATCACAAACTGGAACAGAATTATTTATTGGTGCAGTATTATTTATTTGTTTTATTTCTATATTTAGAATTTATTGACCAGGAACAACACACTGAGTTGAAGCTTGTTTCCAGGTGTGACCTGGGAGCACAGGGAGGTTTAGTGGCTTGCTTGGGGTCACACAGCCTAACAAGTTGCAGTGGTGGTATTCAAACCTTGGCCTGCTGTGTTTCCAGGTTTACAGCATGGTGCTGTAACTTCTAGGTTGTACTGCCTCTCAAAATTATTAGCCACTGCTAAGTATCTGAAACACATACTTCAAGCATGAAAAAAGTTAAGTCTCCCGGGGGTTGTTCACAGTTAGGCCACATTATTTCTTTCTCATTACAATTTGTGTTAATAAAAAAAACAGCATTCATCACTAAGAAGTGCTGGCCACACCTCTGTTTAAGGATACACTGTCTTGTTTTCGTTAAAGCAATAGTCTTTATCACGAAAGCTGAACAGCATGGCAAGTATTTCACTTGCCTTCACCTATGATCGAAACCTTAAATTATTTAAAGGGGAAAAACAAGACTAGTACAGATGGGATTTTCCAGATAAGAAGAGGGAGGGTCACGAGGGGGCACCAGCTGAGATTGGAAGGGGGAGAGATTCAGGAAGGAAGTCAGGAGACATTATTTCACTGAGAGGGTGGAGGAAAAGTGGAATACTCTGCCTGAGGAGATAGTAGCCTGAAGCACAGTAGACAGTTTAAGAGGATGGGACAGAGTGAGGGGGTAATTATGAAAAGGGAAGGGGTGGGTGGGTGGTACAGCTGCAAATTGAGGCCAGCTGCACAACTGAGCAGACTTGATAGACCGTGAAGCCTGTTTCTGCTGGCATTTTCGTATATTCATACGTACAGTTTCTTTGCCCAGAACAGTACAAATGAGATGAAATATGTTTTTTCACATCCATTATCCCACCAATATTTTGGGATACTCTGGGTACTCCTTCAGCCCTTCACATATCCACTTCATAGAAACAGAATTTGTCATCAGAAAAGGACTGCTTATGCTGGCCCACCGGCACAGTGGTTGGATTCCTGCTTGCGGCCAGCGACCGGGTTAGAGCGGACCCGGTCACTGAAGGCGACTGAGGAGAAGGATCGGCGTCGTGACAGCTCTCCTTCTCTGGGGGAGCAGGGACAGGTCCAGTGCCTGCTGGCTCCCAGCAAAGGCTGGGAGCTGGGGCAGGGCCGACGCCCAAGTTTCCTGGGAGGAGCGGGCCGGCGCATGCCTTGACGTCACCACACTGCCCCCTCAAAGAAAACCAGAAAAAGCGCTCACTGGCCGCCTAGATGATGGCTCCCCGCTCCCTCGAGTACCTCCAGTGCCTGTCCAGGGCCTCCTGCTCCTCAGCAGCATCCCCCGGGCCCTAAATGTAGTGTGTGCGGGGTCTTCCCATCGCCCGGTGCCCTTCCCCTCGGGAGGAGGGACCGCCAGTGATAGGGATACGCGGGATATCCCAGGGATCGGCTGTTATATGAGGACCTGAGGAGGGCTGGATGGAAGGTCAGTGGGTCGAGGAGCTTGTGGAGCCCGAAGGAGTGGGGACCAGTGTGGCATGGGATAGGCGGTATAAACATAGTATGCAAAAAAAAAAAGAAAAGGACTGCTTGGCCCATCCAGTCTGTCCAGGTGTTTCCTATCTATTCTGCCTCCACTCCACAGACCATATCTGGTCTCTGGTGACTCTTCTGCCTCCCTGCCTCTTTTCTAATATACCCATATGATTATCCCACACTGTTCTAGTCTCCACCACTTCCTCTAGGAGTCTGTTCCAGGCATCTACCACCCTTTCAGTGAAGAAATATCTCCTCACATCTCTCTTGAACTCCCCCCCCATTCACTGCATGCCCCTGGTCTTGGTACTTTTTCTCCTTTGAAAGAGACTGCACTCTGTTCATCCATGTGAGATATGGTATTTGTAAATCTCAATCATGTCACCTCTCTCGCCTCTCTTCCAGGGTGTACATGTTGAGATCGCTTAGGCTCTCCTCATAGGGCTTCCCATGCAACCCCTGCCCCATTTTAGTTCCCCACTTCTGGATTGCTTCCACTGTGTCTATGTCTTTTCTGAGATGTGGTCTCCAAAACTGGACAAAGTACTCCAGGTGAGGTTGAACAGCGGGCAACATCAACTCCCTCCTCCTCCTCCTACTAGAGATAACCCTCCCTGTGCACCTCAGTATCCCACTAGCCCTGCCTACTGCCTTTTCACACTGCCCTGTCAATTACAGGTGCTGTGATATATCCCCAAGGCCCTTTTCCTGTCCAGTGACTGTCAGTACACCCCCCATACTGTACTCTGCACCAGGATTCCTAAGCCATAAGTGCATGATTTTGCACTTTTTGGCATTGAACCCCAATTGCCATGTTTTTGACCACTTCTCTAATTCCCAAGATCCCTGCACATTTTCTCCACCCCTCCTGAGTGTCCACCCCATTACAGATTTTGATGTCATCTGCCACAAGGCATACCTTCCCTCCATTTCTTCTGCACTGTCTCCTATGAAGATACTAAAGAGGACTGGTCCCTGTACCGAGCCCTATGGTGCCCCCTGGTAACTCTTCCCATCTTTAGAGAAAGTACTGTTAACCACCACCCTCTGTCTCCAAACTGTTAACCAGTTTCTAACCCAATTACTCACTTTCCTCTTCACTCGTCCCCACTCTCCCTCTACCTATCTCCCCCCCCCAATCCACCCTGGTCTTCTACCATACCCTTCTCTCAACCTGGAGTTTCTCCACCATGCCCTCCTCTCACCACCCCTCTTCTCCATGCTCTCCTACCTGCTACAAGAGTAGGAAGCCCCACTCCATCCTTGTCCTCATTCTCCTGCTCCTCCTCCTCCTCCTGTCTGGCAACATGGAGCCCAACCCTGGTCCCTCCCCTTCCTCCCTCTGCTATTGCCAGGGATCTTAGCATTTTCCATCTGAATGCTAGGAGCCTTCTACCTAAACTCCACCTTCTCTCCATCTGGGTTTAGTTACACTCTTCCAGTGTCCTCTGTATCTCTGAGTCCTGGCTTTCTTCCAGGACTCCTGACTCTTGATTACTGACCACCAAGGTAGGACAGGGGAAAATGTGGAGGAGGGGTTGCCATCTATGTCTTCCACAGCCTTTCATGTACCATGGCCTTCAGGGAGGCCATACCCTCCTCCCACAAATTTCTCCTAGTCAACCTCTCATTGCCATACACTGTACCTATATTCACTGAGGTTGTCTATACCTCTTCTAGGATCTAACACTTAGCTCTGGTTGACTCTCTTTCTTCCATCATCTCTCAGATCCTCCTCTGGTGAGCTCATCCTCCTTGGGGATTTCAATGTAAATTACCTCTCCCCATCCTCCAAATCCACCACTCAAAGAATTCAATCCCTTAATTCATCCCAGGTTATTTCAGAACCCACCTGCCTCAATCCCCACTCTACCAACCATACCCTGTTGGACTGGGTTCTAACCTGCCACCCCCTCTGCATTGTTGCAGCAGGTATTTTGCTGGATTAGTGGATTTAGTGACCACTGCATGACATTCTAAGTCAGGAAAATCCAGCCCCCCCCCTCACCAAAATACATCTGGTCCACGTCTCTCTGGTTGCTAAACACCAATGCTGTATTGAGCGACCTCGCTGCAACAGATTCATCAGCCATCTTCTCTGCCTCTGATATTGATGGTGCCCTCGCAATATTCCACTCCAAATTCTCCTCCCTCTGGGACAAGCATGTCCCACTCAAGAAATCTAGAATAAAAATTTAGTATCACCCCTGGATTACCACCAAAATCAGTGACTTGTGCAACTTCAGAGACCACGCCGGGCCCTGCTAGAAATTATTCCATGCCTCTCCTGACCACATCTCTTACTGGGCTTTAAGCAACAACTGTATAAAGGCTGTCTGGGATGCAAAATGACATTATTTCAAGGCCAACCTCCAGAAAAACCTTAACACCCCACCTAAATTCTGCAAAGTTATTCACTTCCTTTTTGATCCCCCTGCCCAGTATGCTCCCTTAATCCTTGTGGTTAATGGTTCACCTCTGTGTCTGACTGTACCTCTGTTGCTGCTCACTTCAAGATATTCACAAGCTGTGCCCTCTCTTCTTCTCTCATTTTAGGTTCCTCTCCTTCCACTCCTGCTCTCCCACCCTCACCCCATCACTGAGTTTCCACTTCTCCCCTTTTACCATTCAGGGAACCCTGCCTGCCCTTTCATCCCTCAACCCATCAAAGTCCAACCCTGACTGTCTGGACACCAAGCTCCACCACCTCCCAGCCCCTGCCGCTCCACTTACTCACCTACTCAACCCTTCCTTCCCCCTCAGTGCTGTTCCCCAATCCTGGAAATTGGCCAGAGTTATTCCACTTCATAAAGGGGGCGACCCCTCCCCCCCTTGCAACTCTGTCCTATCGCCCTCCTCCCCTTCCTCTCTAAGCTGCAAGAGAAAATGGTCCATTCTAGACTCCTCAATTTCCTTTCATTCTCCTACTTCTTCTCACCCTTTCAGTCTGGTTTCCAGAAACACCACTCCACCATCTCTTCATTGTTGTGTGTCACTGATTCTATCTTCTTCAGGATGGATAGAAGGCACATTACAGCCACTATTTTCATCGATCTGACCAAAGCCTTTGATTCTGTGTCCCATTCACTCCTCCTGGACAAGCTGAGCTCTGCTGGCCTCTCAGTTTCCAATATTGCTTGGTTCCATTCCTACCTACTGGGCCAACAACAATCGGTACAGGTCAGAGGTGCCCTGCACCTCTCCTTCCTATCCAGGCTGGGGTCCCCCAGGGCTCCATCCTGGGTTCTAATCCTTTTCTCCATCTTCCTGAATGACCTCCCCTCTGCCTGTGGCAATTTAAATACATGCCTATATGCAGTTAACACAGTCATTTTCACCTAGTCTGGTCCCTCCAGCAGGATTTCAGCAATGTTCTGCACTGGTTCCAATCTAACCAGGTCAGAGTCCACTCTTAAAAAAACGGTGTCCATGACCTCTGGAACCAGTGACAAACTGGTCTGCGTCACTGCCCTGCCTGTTTTCACCATTCTGTATAGCACACTTCTTGAAACAGTTCAGGCTTTCAAGTCCCTTGGAGTGTTACTACACAGTAAGCTTGACTTCTCAGCCCATATTGATGCCATTCATGCAAAACTCTGTCCCAAGCTTGGTGCCCTGTACAGCAACAAAGACTACTTATCTCCACATGTCCACAGGAAGCTTGTTACCAATATGGTGCTCCCTCTCTTCAACAATGCAGATGTGGTCTATAGCACCACCCCTTCTACTTCCCTTACCAGACTGGACACCCTCTACAACTCCTTCTGCCACTTTGCTACAAACTCCCTCCCTCATACACAGCATCGTTCACATTGCCAGGATCACTGCACCTCCTTCATATCCAAATACTGGTTTAGTTCCTTTCCTTCTTACCTCTTCTCTTTCCTCTCCCAACTGCACCTTCCTTCCTGTTCCCTCCATTCAAGGAACCAGTGCCCTTTTGTCACACCTAACTCCCGCTCCTCTGCTGGGAAATCTACCTTCTCCTATTGACTTCCCTCACTCTGGAACCAGCTCCCTTCCTGCCTCCAACTCTTCCCATCCCTTGGTTCTCACAGGCACCAGTTGAAACTCCAACTGCTCCCAACCTGTTCCTGTTATCTCTCCTCCTGACACCCCCCCGGGCTAAGCCTTAACTGTCTTGGTAAGCAGCTGGTTGGGTTCCCACTGCTGCTTTGGTTTTACCACCACACCACTGCAGTCTTATTTTAATTTATTTATTATGATCTTGGAGTAACACCTTTGAGCTAGAAGCTCTTTTACATAGGTTCCACATCAACAGATTAAACATAGATTATAAGAGCAGTACAGAGAAATAACAATGTAACAGAGAATAAGCAGGAACAAGCAAACACATTAGTAGTCTTTGTACAATGCATGCCAGGCAGAAAATTTACAGTGACTATAATAAACATACACTTAAGTCGGAGAATGTGAAGCAGCCAAGAAGGCATTGTCAAGCACTGGCAGATAAGTGAGTGTAAAGTTAGGTAGGGAGCGGGGGAGTATGAGGGAATGAGCACGGGGATGAGAGGGATGGGATAAATTTATACTGGACATAATAAAACATACACTTAAGGACACAGATGTGAAGCAGCCAAGGAGGCATTGTCAAGCACTGGCAGATAAGTGGGTGGGGAGATTAGGCAGGGAGGGGGAGTATGAGGGAATGAGCACGGGGATGAGAGGGATGGGAGAGGGGAGGGGGGAAAGGGGAGTAAGAGAGTGGATTAGAGGGGGGAGAGGTTAAAGCAAGTGAGAGGGAGGGGAGATCACAGAATCCCAGAATAGGGCAGCTACAGAAGTGCTGAAGAAGGCAGCATAGGTAATGGGCAGGGCGACAGCAGAGGAAATGGACTTCTCTCTCCATTACAAGGTTAGGCAACAACTTGCCTTTCAGGTCAACCGCCTGTTGTTAACAGTGTTCTTTATTTATTTATTTTATTTATTTGGTTTTTGTTTACCAGGTAAGTACACTAGACCATGTGGTTTGTTTTCAGGTACATCCCGGGAGAGATACATAACATATACATAATATAGACAATGCACAGTCAATAACAGTAGAGATCAATGCAGTGTTACATAGATACAGAGGTATATGTCATACATAAATAAGATTATATTCTAGTACAGTATCGGCTGAATGGTCAACAACAGAACAAAACAGTGTACCATTATAAACAGACACAACTGAGATGAGACAAGCATTTCCAAGGCAGTGGTCAATTAAAGGTAAATAGGTTTGAATCTCAAACTCATCCATTCAAGTTTAGAAGGGCAATTACAAGTGTAGGCACTTAGCAGGTGCGCAGCTGGAGGAAGCCAGTCTAATTTTTCATAAAGAGTGCAGTGATGTGCAAGTCTATGAGCAGCAAGTGCAAACTGGCAAATGTTGTTGTACGTAGTATCCCATTTTTTCAGAGTAATCTTAGATGCAGATGTAGCATACACTTCTATGCTATACATTAGTTTGGAGAGTAAGATACCCCATGCAACAGATAAGCAAGCTCTTGGAGTGATAGTATTCCTTATCCTGTAGGCCAGACCAAGTCGAGCACTAACAGATTTTGAGACCTTATTTACATGCAGTTGGAAGGTACTGTTCACCATGTATTGCTGCCACTTATCGATGTACACTCGTTAGGTGTTCTTTTTGAGCACTACCATACTTTTATTCTCTGCACATACAATTTCTGCATTTATTCTAATTTTGTACAACTTTTTATCAAATGTTGTTCCACAATTTTACATTTATGTATTGTGCTACGGTTCTTCCTCTGTTCCCCTCCCCCGGGTCACACCTGGAAATGAGCTTCAGCTCAGTGTGCCTCTCCCGGTTATACATTTTCAAATAAATAAATAAAATAAACTTTGGATGCCAGTCATAGGCTGGCTTCCATCCAGGGTAGTACCTTCCTCACTGTCCCAACTTCATCTAAGCCTTCAATGGTACACACCCCCTATAGCGAGGTGCATACTGTTCTGTTATGACACTCGGGAATGTGGATCTGTTGAGGGAGGTGGAACCCCTCCCAGAAGGGGATGAGTGGCCCCAGTGGATGTGAGAGCATCATTGGTATCAACTGATGGAACACAGCATGTCTCTGCCCACACACCTGTGGGGCTCTCCCTGCTGTACCACCAATGAAACATTTTTCTACCCCCTCATGTTTAAGTAGCTAACATCACATCATCAATCACCTGTTCAGGAGGGTAAGAAAGCAGCTGCCCCAGCAGTCAGTGCTAGTGCATGACTTGCTGGCAGAGAGTACCCGAATGCTCAGCAATTAGTACACCCCCTCACCCCCATGACTGAGCATAATACTTTGTAGAGTGCTCGGTGACGAGGGCCTACATCTGCATGACTATGTCTACTCCTGAGCTCCAGTGTCCCAGATGGAAGCCTTTTAATGCACCATCTTGTTTATTTATAGTGGAATTGTGTTCTACAACTGGGAGGAGGACAAAAGCACACGCTGTGCAAAAAAATGCCCTGGCAATCAGTGAGGCGGCAGTAGTGCAGCTATAAACCGAACCCACACGTAACACTTTACTCCCTAGCAACAATCCCTTACTCTATACATTAGAGTACATGCCACCATCCACTAGTGCAGTTCAGCAGGAACAGAAGCCTTGCATCAGGACTTCTGAGAATGAGGACATGCTGTACTGCCTTGAGGGTTCCAAGTACAGCTGAAACTCGAGGATAATTGTCCTGCCAACATAATCCACAAATGCCATTAGAAAGTGTTTCACTATGATTTCAGTTCAGTTTAAAGTAGAATTTAGGTGTGTGTGGTGGACCAACACAGTGAAGGTAACTTGATTTGTGCCAGTACCAAGAAGCTACTCATGCACACCTCTATTTCTGCAGACGGACAAGGAGATTGAAGAAATGTGTACTCGTTTATTAAATGAAATATGGCACAGACAACATTAAAAAATATAAAAGATGCAATTTGTTATTAAAAATATAAATCTATGTATTTACTTATTACAGTCTCTGAAACTGACATACCTTTGAGTCAGAAACTCATTTATAAAGGTTCCACGCCCAAAAGAAATCATAACAATTAGTTAAATACAACAATGTAACAAAAGCATGACATGGATATAACAAAAAAAAAATCTATGGTTTCTCATTCAAATACTTTTGCTCTTTAGTAGTTGGAATTTGCTGACATCACAATACCAGAATTCTCTTGAACTTTTTTTGACTAGCAGTTTGAAAAGTAATGGTGAAAGCTCACTTTCATTACACAAACATGGCAATTATATAAACAGAGTGTATTTCACTAGGAAACAGGCCATTGCCTGTTTAATAGAGGTGAACAGCTGCCACTTAAAAGCAGCAGGCCAAATGTTCAGACACAGTGTTATGTGCTGTACAGTGGTACACAAAGAGGCACCCCAGTGCACTGACAAGAAAATTGCTATGCTCACAAAAGATTTTACTGTGTGCAAACATGGTTTGCACACTAAAATCAAATACCACCACAGATGTGTATGCATGGTATGTGGAGAAAGAACGTCCCCCACTGCTACCTTGGGCTTCTTCTTGCACTCCACCAAATTCTGTGTACTGTTTCACGATGGTCTCCCTGATGGTATAAATGAAACTGGACAATAACCCTCCATTGTCCGCCGGCTCCAACTAGTACAAAACATTAGGCAACTGCTGAGGTTGTTGTTGCTGCCTTTGTACAATGCGGAACTTTTTTAACTGCTTAGTCAACAGTTTGGGTGTTTCTTTCTGCACATCTTGGTAGTGCAACAGCTTCCTTTGTTCTATAGATGCCAGGACATGACAGAGGGTGAGTGCCCAGTTTCATTTACTGTATTTCTCTGTGTACTTCCTACTGTAAACACCCCTCACTTCCCAGGTGCAACTCTGATTTTTTGCTTTCTCTCCTTGGTGATTTAGTGGGTTCCTATGTTCTGAATAAACTTGTAATCAATCTTAGTCTAGTGGGCCCACCCTGCCTAACCCCAGTCACCCACACATATATTTTCTTTTTGGTCCGGGCCCCCAATCCTCCAGTCAGAGGTCAGCCCAGTGCCCTGCCTGTCCCCATGTCCAGGCTTACCCCCTGGGCGGGGCTGCCAGGAGCGCTCCCCCCAATGGTCACTACTGGCAAGCCCTAGCTTATCCCTGGGTCAGGGCCACAGGAGAGGGACCCCTGGGAGACAATGGTGGCAGTGGGGATGGCACTGGAGCTGGGCACCATGCCCAGGGGCCAGCTTTTTACATGCATGCTGCACCCCTGAGGGCGGGGATGCGCAATGATGACCGTCTGCCCTGCCCCTTTAAATATTGGCGCTGGCCACGGCAGCCCCCCCTGGCCTCTGCCAGAGTCCAGGAAGTGGCGGACACTCTCCCCCTCCCCCCCCCAGAGAAGGAGAGCAATCCCAAGATGCTCAATCATTCTCCCCATGGCTGGCCCTCCAACTCCCAGGTCCATACCTGAACCCGGATCATTGGCGTCGCAAGCAGAAGTCCAACCGCTGCACCAGCGGGCCAGCTGTCACCCACACATATGTTCTCCAGTTCATGGTCTCTTGGCAAATGTGGTCCCCCAATGTGCTGCACAACTGGTGCAGACCTCCAACTTCCCCTATTGCCAGAAACAGCTGATGCTATTTAGAAGGCATCACAAAACTGATGCAGTGGCTGTTGACGGCAGTAGTTTGCACTAGTGGGAATGGCACAGCATGTCATTTACATGCCAGCTCCACCCCTTCTATGCGTGAGTGCATTTTGATGAGTTCTGGCACACAAGGGCTACCAATCATCTATGAGTATAGCTTGAGGGCTTGCAGGCTATGAACTGACACTAAGTCATTTCACCACAACTTGGAGCCAGTCCCTTGCTACTGTAACTTGGGCCCAACTTGTCCACCCCTGGCATTCCTTCCTGTCCCAAGTTTCCTGGCACACTTGCTCCCTTGTTTTAATTTGTGGTTAATTTAGACATGAATACCTCTGGATTGCTGACACTAACAGGTAAGTAAGTTCCTTGTTTGAAAGTGCTTTCCACGGGCTTTCAGACTTTAAGAAGTCCTGCAACATTAGTAGTAGTATTCATTTATTTGTGGTGCCCTTCCGCAGAGACTCAAGGTGCCATTACATATTATAGGGCCCAAAAACTATAATCATCACATACACATACAAATACATCATACTTTAAAAGAACAAATAATTAAATAAATAAATAATAAATAACTAAGAAGGTGCTGCAAGATATTACGAATTCATCCCAAAAGCCTGCTGAAATAAATAGGTTTTAAGGTCACTTCTGAAGGCCTCCACCAAGGATGCCCCCTCAAAGCTCTGAGCAGGGAGTTCCAAAGGAAACTTTACTTTCCCTTAAGGACCAGAGAATAAATCCTGCCTCAGACACCATGCCTAGTCCAGTAATTTTCATAACTGATGAGTGCATTTTAACTTCTCCAATGCCATTTCTGTCAGACAAGGCAACCATGAAGCAGAAGATCACCATATTTAAACTGCAACATTAGCTCACATGCTAAGAGTCATAAGGGCTATAATATTTCTACCGTACTGGCCTGCTCTGCAATCAAATATCTGGATGACATCAGACACTTGATTTAAACATTACATACCGCAAAGTAAAATGAGTTCAAGAGGTCATCTCTTCCAGTGTAAGCACATCAATTACAGGGGCACAGAACTGGGTTAAAGATGCAGTTTTAAGTTAAACTTCTGTTTTAACATCTAAATAACATGACCTTTCCAGGATGGAATAGCCTGAAATTTGGTATCCACCTCTTTGGTGCCCGAATTTCTGGATTCTGTAAATTTGGTAACACTAGAGTCAGCAGTTTTAAAGTTCTAAAAGGCTGAAATTACATACAAATATTTTTTAATACTTTTTTTTTTTGCTCACCTATACCTGCATAGGTGAGCAAAACAAACAAATTGAGGCAGTCCAGAGAAGGGCAACCAAAATGGTGCAGGGACTGCATCAGAAAACATATGAGGACAGATTAACTGAACTCAATATGTATACCCTAGAACAAAGGAGAGTGAAAGAGGTGATATGATTGAAACATTCAAACACCTTAAGGGCATTAACAAGGTGAAAGACTCTAACATGTTTCAATATAAGAAAAATAGCAGGACAAGAGGACACAGCATGAGATTAGAAGGAGGCCGATTACGGGGTAATGTGAGGAAGTTCTTTTTCACAGAAAGGGTGGTGGATACATGGAATGGCCTACCTCAGGAAGTGGTGGATATGACTGCAGTGTAGGGCTTCAAACAGGCATGGGATAGGCATAAGGGAGCAATACAGATGAGTATGAATAGATAGGCCATTGACAGAGCAAAGGCCTATGGCACATTCATAAGATAGAAAATTAAATGGGCAGACTGCATGGGCCTTGCAGTCCTTATCTGCCATCAACTTCTATGTTTCTATGTAGCTCAAAAACAACTAACAGCTGAAATGTGAAACTTCCAGGTTTGTTACAGTTTGATTTAAGCAAGTGCTTCTGACAGGTGGTTTTACTGAAATATGTAGCATTTTTAAATCATTACCAAAATGAAATCCAGTTTTAGCATATGCGCAGAACAATTTTACAGCTTTCTGTTCATGAGGTGTTTTTCGCATCAACAACAGCTTCCTTTCTTGTGTAACCCCTAGATAGAGCTATCCCAAGGGCTACTACCCCTGCCCTGCCTACTTAGCTAGTTGCAGCTTAAGGGGCCTAGGTTCTGATATGGGTGTTTCCACCCAGAGGTCAGGGTTGGTAGTGGTCAAGCTGACCTGGGCACAGCCCACCGGAACACTGTAACCCCCTTTTCTCCTTCTTAGTGGCCTGAACAGTATACAATAATCACTTTCACAATGACCCTTATTCACCAGGCAATTACCCACACTGTTTGAACTTACCACTAGGGCTGGTTCCTCTAGCTTGACCCTGGGGACTCCCTGTAAAACAAGTGTAACCCCAGGTGGGGCTAGCCCAAGGGCTATTACCCCTGCCTGTATGGCTAGTGACAGGTTAAGGGGCCTAGGTTCAGTGACGGGTGCCTCCACCCAGAGGTCAGGGTTGGTAGTGGCTAAACTAGCTTGGGCACAGCCCTCTGGAACACTGTGACCCCCCCCCTGTTCCCACTAGTGGCCCACACAGTACACGCGACTTACATTTCCAATACCCCACATATTCACTCTTTTTACACATACAGTACCACTTACCCTCAGGACTGATTCTGCAGCACATCCCTGAGGATCCCCTGTAAAACAAGGTTAGGTAATACACACAACCACAATGCAATGCTGGCACTCTATGTATTGACACCATAGACAGATTATAATTCAACAACAACAAATCTGATTTATTTAGGGGGCAGTAACAAGGAAGGGGCAAATCAGGTTGATTGGCAGTAAATACACGAATCACAGTAATGTGCATGCACTTTAGGGTCCAAACGTCACACTCTCTGGATACCCAGGATGGGGGGGGGGCTAGCCAGGTCCGTTGGCCGGGGTTGGCTGGCTGGTGCAGATGGATGGAGCCCTGTAGGAAGAAAACACATGCACAGCACACAATTGTAATCCGGAGCCGGCTGGCTCAGTCCACAGAAAGAAAACACAAAGCAATCAGTTGACACATTTTGATTAAATGAATGGTACAGGGAGCTACCCTGATTTGTACTCACGATACCCAGAGCTGAGAACAGGATGGAGAATGTTCAGTCTGGACTGCCATACGAGCAGGGTATGGAGGCAAGTCCCTCGTGACAGGGCCCAACTGCATCTGATAACAGGCGGATTCAGTCCGAATCTAGCTGGGTTCTGCTTCCAGCTTCAGCACACAATTCACAGTACAGGAGAAACAAGATCACGATTCCCCACAAGCACCAAGCACATTCATATGTAAAGGAAATTACTATACCATGCAGGCTGCTCCTCGATCCCAATCGCAAAACACTGCAAAAACCCGGGAGCACTCACAGCAGCTTCAGTTCCTGACAGGCCGATCGCACTTCAGCAAAACTTTGGTCTTCTACAGGGCAAGCCTGGTTCTACACTTCTTCTTCTTCCTCCTCCAAAAGCTCAGATTCCATCCGATTTAAAAGTAGTAACAGCCACAGACCGATTTAGGGGCCTACACACGCGCTTCCCGCAGAGCTCCTTCTCCCTTCACAGTCACCTCAGATCTGGCTTGCCAACAGACAGCTTAGGGTCTTTCACCTAGATCTGGAGAGTTCGGTTGGTTGGTTCAGTTGTCAATCACAGCAGAGCTCCCTCTGTTGGTGCAAAAAGGCAAGGTCCAAACTGCAATTTCCAGAGGCACCTGCTATACAGCCCCTTTACAGCCAGCTCCAGATGAAAGTCCAACTTCTGATTCGCCCAAAGCAGGCTCCATTTTAAAGGTCCCCCAACCCAATTGGTCCAATTCAGCAGTCCAGGACCAAAATGGAAGGGCCAAACAGAGTTCGAGCTGCAAGAAAAGGCAGGTTAGACAAACTGCATTTTTACTACTACTCTAAATGTTTTCTGGCAAACAGTTACACCTTTCAGTTGGGCTCCCTCTGCGCTCTTAGCGACTGCAGAAATGGAGCGATTAGACAGCAGCTCGAGCAGGACTCCAGTAGGGAAACACACAGTCCCCCCATACAAACTAATTATGTCTGCAAGCAGACAGCTCTTAAAGAGACAGTACGCAGAGGCTCTAAAAGCACTCGCTACAGTGCCATTCAAACGGCTTAAACGCCAAACACCATCCAGACTTGGAGCACTTAGCAAGCTCCTGGAAGACTTTTGGAAATCCCCATTTGCAGGGGGGTTACACAAGGTTAAGCACAGCAAATAACAACAGTACAATACTCTTTGCACAAACTGGAACCACAGTCAGGTTAAATGCAAACAAAGTGAAATCTGATTTATTCAGAGAATTTGAAAAAGGCAAGTGGTGTAATCAGGTTGATTTGCTTAAAAGCTATATTAATCAGACAGTTATGCATGCAGTTCAGAGTCCCTACACAGTCTCACACTCTGGGTACCCAGGTAGGAAAACGGTGGGCTAGCCAGGAACGTTGCAGCTGGTTGGGGCCCTGTGATGGAAGAAAGCAACATGCACAACACACACTATTTGTAATCCAGAGCCGGAGGGCTCAGTTTGTGAAAGAAAAGGCAACAAGACAATCAGATGACAACACTTTTAGATTTAGCTGTTGTTACAGGGAGCTACCCTGATGTTTACTCAAGATACCCAATACTGAACACAGGCAGGATGAAATCGAGACTGCAGGCTGTTGAGCTGGAGTGCCCGGAGAAGCAGGGCCCACACGAATCACCAAGACACCGTTCCTGTTCAAGGCGTTGAGTTGGGGGCTGATCCCCAGGCTGGTCTCTCATCAATGACTTTCTCTGCATAGCAGGTATTCTGGCTGGGCCAGCGTAGCAGGGCCCGGCAAATGGAAATGGATATGGTTTCAGTCTGTGGAGCTGGAAACTGCCTCCAGCAAGCAAAATACAATTCAGACACACAGTGGGGAACCAAATCACGACCCACTATAAGCACACAGCACATTTACATGTAAGGAAATTCCACTGTACCAGGCAAATGGCTCTCCGGTCGCGATTACAGAGTCTCTGCACAATCCGGGAGTTCAGAGGTAGCTGGAAGTCCTGACAGGCCGATCGCATTCAGCAAATCTTCGGTCCCCTTCAGGTTAAAGCCTGGTCACAATTCAGTGGCTTAATTCACTCTCCAAGTTCAGATTCAGTCCGAAAAAAAACCCACAAGTTCCCTCTCAGGAACAGCAGGCAGGCATGCAGGCCAAACTCAGGCCTTTCCACAGTTCTCCCTCACGAATCCACTATAGATTGCTGCTCTAACTATCTCAGGCTGTTACTTTTTCACTTCCCAACTCAGATCTAACTGAAACTGCAAGTAGTGTAAGACTTTCCCCAAGATCCAAAAGGTTCTGTTGGCTGATCTGTTTGTCAGTCACAACAAGGGCTCCCCTCCAGGTTATTTTAGGTGCCAAAAGCCCAAAACTACAATTCCTACAAGTTTTGGCCCCACCAAGCCCCTGTAGACAGGCTCCATTTTAGAGTCCCAAATGTACTGATTGGCCCATTCTGCAGTCCTGGACCAAGATGATGGAAACAAACAGAACTGTCCATGCTGCAAAGAAGGCAGGTTAGAACAAACTGCAATATTATTACTACTCTAACAAATGATCAGCAAACAAGTACATCTTCTAACAGGGCTCCCTCTCAGATTAATTATGACTGCAATCCAGGCAGCTCTTAAAGAGAAAGTACATAGAGGCTATAAAGGCACTCTCTGGCAATCACATTTAAACTGCTAAAATGCAGGACACCAGCCTGGCAGTGAGCATTTAGGCAAGCTCAAGGAAGACTTTACGGGAACCCCCATTTGTAGGGGGGTTACACCCTTCCCTGCCTGGAACTTGGCGTCTGCATCAAGTCTGTACCATCACAATATCAAAAATGCAATATAAACGAGACATATATATCATTAGCTTGTTACATCACTATACTTTTCAATATACTTCGCATTACTACATCCATATTGACAATACTTATGCAAGTTTCATACAGGTAATACTGATTCCAGTATGATTAACACATTAGTAACATCACAATACTGCTTCAGGTAATAACTTCTTGCACATTAAACGATGTAAGAGGGGGCCCTTCCCTATCAGCTAACTTGGGGCCGAATGGGGCAGGGGCACCATGGTGAGAGGGAAAAACAAGTAACCTGGAATTGGCCATCAAGCTCAATATGGGCAGTGAGCTTGGCAATATGTAAACCCCTTTGTGAACCACATTGACAGGCAAATCCACTGGCCTGCCAGGGGAATCATAACTAAAGCGCAGTACAGGCTTGACAGCTCAGCCAGTCTTTCTGGGGGGCAGCCACAGTCTCTGTACTTTCAGCACTAACTTTGGAGCTTTCATCACTTGTGAGGGGTACCTCTGCATGGATGGGAATGTCCAAACTGGGAGCACTGTCAGCTCCTTGCTCTGTAGGCTCTGGTTCCACAGCACTTTGCTCATTGCTATCTTCTGACGAGGGTCCAGCTGGCTCATTTTGAGAAGGTTTAGGCACAATTAGGCTTTGTGGCACTGAAATGGGGCTGTCAGCACTCTCATACTGTTCTTCAAGTTCTGGTGTGTCACCAGGGAGACTCAGACCATCAGCCCCTTCTTCGGGGGAATTCACACAGTTCCACAAAACACAGAGAGTCCACAACCTCAAATGTGATGCTTTGTACCTCACTTTCAGAGAGCATTGGCTCCAAGGACAAAGCTGGGGGGTTAGGCAGTCCAGAAGTCCCAGCTTCATCCCCACAATTAGTCATAGGGTTACCTTGAAACAGCTGACTCAATTCATAGGAGAGGTAATAAGCATTGTCACACTCACTATTGTCAGAGGTGGACTGACAGTCACTATCATTCTGGGCCTGCTGCGGGGGAAACCTTAACTCTGTAACTACTGGGGTAGGTTGACTCTGTCTCTTTTTTGCAGCAGCACAAGTCACTGGCCCAGGAGAGGCAATGTCTGCTGGCTCAGTTTCAATAATAATTTGGCCGATAGGCAGTAAGTGGTTACGGTGCATGGTCTTGACAGCTTTGGAGTTATTCTCTGGGCGTACCTTGCATACAGGTAGATCATCCAACTTTCCAACTTCTACATGAGGAAGATGGTGCCACCTATCAGCAATTTTGTGTTTGCCATGTAGTCCCAAATTGCATAACAACACACAGTCTCTGGGCCGTAGCTCTTGAGCCTTTACTTTCTTGTCATGCCTCTCTTTGTTGGCAAGATTTCTTTTAGCGGCCATTGTCTGGGCCAGTTGATATGCATGGATCAATTGAGCTTTCAGTTTCTGTGCATACTGCAGGTAGTTTTCAGCTCAGACCCTATCTGGAGAGACCCCAAAACAGACATCAACTGGCAGGTGGGGCTCCCTCCCAAACATGAGGTGGTAGAGGGAGAACCCAGTAGCATCATTTTTGGTGCAACTGTACGCGTGTACCAAGGTGCTAATCTTCTGGCTCCACTTATGCTTGTCTTTTGGGTGGGGGGTGCCCAGCACGTCTAGAAGGGTGCAGTTAAAATGTTCTGGTTGAGGGTCCCCCTGCAGGTGACAAGGGGTGCTTCTTGTCTTCTGCACTCCCCACAGAGACAGCATTTCTTTGATTAGCCTACTTTCAAAGTCTCTGCCTTGGTCAGAGAGGATCCGCTGGGGGGCACCATAGTGGGACGAAGGATTTTCCACTAGCACCTTGGCCACGGTAGGGGCTTTTTGATCTTTAGTTGGAAAAGCTTGTGCATACCATGTGAATTGATCCATAACCACTAAGACATTGCCAATATTCCGTTGATCAGGTTCTAAACACAAAAAATCAATGCAGACCAGTTCCATTGGGGTGCTGGTAGTGATATTGACAAGGGGGGCAGCCCTCTGAGGCAGGGCTTTTCTTTGGAGGCAATGACTACAGGTCTTTACATGGTGCTCAACATCGGCCCCCATTTTGGGCCAGTAGAATCGAGATCGTACCAGGTTGAGAATCCTGTCAATACCGAGGTGCTCCATGTGACTGTGGAGGGACCTCAGTACCAAGTGTTTAAAGGCTGTGGGCAGGACCAATTATTGCTTGCCTACTTGACCACTACAATCCACTGTCTCTCTCTGTATAACAACTGATTGAGTAACTTCAACCTGGGGCCTTCTTTAAATAATAGGGAAGTTCGCAAGTCGGGGAATGTAACTTAGACACATCTTTCTCCGCACGCAGGGCATGAAGTGTGGGTTGAATCATAGGACCTTGGGATTAAGCCCACTGGATACTGTCATTGTCAAGTTGAGGTAGTGCACTAGTATCTAGAGCAGAGAAATGGCAATAGGCAGCCAGTATGCAAGTATCAGGAGGGCCCAAGCAATCTACTAGACAGTCTACTGTGTCCGCAGACATCTGTTCATCTCTGTCAAACTTTTGGCACAATGCTCAGATGTCAGGTTCAGACAACCTGACCCAATCACTCTTGGAGACTGGTCTTCATGACAAGGTGTCAGCATCAATATGGTTCAGTCCTGGCCTGTATTCGACAACATAATCATATGTTGATAAAGCAGAGAGCCACGGGTGCCCAGTGGTGCCCAACTTAGCTGAAGTCTGTATATAGGTTAACGGGTTATTGTCGGTCTTCACCAATATCTTTGCCCTATAGATGTACTTATGAAACTGGTCAACAATGGCCCAATTTAAGGCAAGGAACTCTAGCTTGTGCACAGGATAGCTTCGTTCTGTTGGGGTCAAGCTCCTGCTGGCAAAAGTCACTGGTCTCAAACCACCCTCACGGTCTTGATACTGCACAGCTCCTAGGCCCTGCAGACTAGCATCCGTATGCAGCACATAGGCCTTGGTAGGGTCAGCATAGGCAAGGATGGGGGTGTGGGTGAGCTGGTAAATGATTTCGTGGAAGGCTGCTTCACATTCGGGTGTCCAGCAGGGCCCAAAAGGTCCACCTGTTTGGAAGCATACTTTCTTGGGTTCTTTGTCATCCCCTTTCTTGTATTTACAGTTGGTAGGGGGGGGTAACCCTGGGTGAGATTCAGGAGCGGGTGAATCACCTTGGAATAGTCTTTTATGAACCTGCAGTAGTAGCCACAGAACCCCAGGAAACATTGTAGTTCTTTCAAGTTATGGGCTGGGGCCAAGTAATCAGTGACTTGACCTTACTGGGATCGGACTCTTTCCCTTCTGCAGATACTATGTGCCCCACATACTTCATAGAGTTTTAAAAAACTGTCACTTGTCAATGGACAGCTTGAGGCCGAAGTCTTCCAATCGGTCTACGACTTTAAACAGTCAGGTCTCATGCTTCTCTAATGTGTGTCCATACACAATGACATCATCTAGGTACACTAGGAAATCCAGCAAGTTCATATCTCCCACCGCACATTCCATCAGCCACTGAAAAGTGGCCAGGGCACCCGAAATCCCCTGTGGCATTCTCAGGAATTCGTAGAACCCCAAAGGACAGATGAAGGCAGTTTTCTCATGGTCCTCCGTGGCCATCAGAATCTGGTAATATCCACTGTGAAGATCCAATACCGAGAACTATTTGCTCCCATTCAAGCAATCCAGGGCATCTTGTATATGTGCATGCTGTATTGATCTGGGACGGTCCGCCAGTTCAGGGTTCGATAATCAACACACATACTCACTGACCCATTCTTCTTACGCGCAATGGGAGAGGCATATGGGCTCCTTGATTCCTGTATCATGCCAGCAGCGAGCATTTCCTGCAGGTGTCTCCTCACATCATCTATGTCCGCTGGGGAAAGCCGTCGGGATCTCGCTCAAAATGGCCGGTCATCATGCAGGCATATATGATGCTCTGCACCCTAGACACACCCCATGTCCCATTCTTTTAATGAAAACACTTAGTCTCTCTGGGCGAGTTTCATGCTAATCCTAACCTTCCATTCAGCTGGCAGCGGGGAATCACCAAAGTCAAATAAGTCCAGGGTCACTCTCTCCTTTTGGCCAGAGTACTTGTTATTGGGTAATACTGCAGTGTCTGCACAGTGTACTGTAGCTAGAGTGCACCCTCTGTTCACCCGGACCTCCCGATCTGACACATTTCGAATCTGGACCATCATTCGTCATGCCTAGGCATGGGTACAGGCAGGCAAGATGCTGGGTTTAACCAATAATCCTTCTGGCAAATTTCCATCACCTGGTGCATCCAACATTAATATTTTGTTCTTTACTTTTCTCTTTAGGCGGACTTTTCCATGGATTGTGCACTGGGCGTTGGGGGCCAATACCAAGGAGTCAGGTTCCTTTTTCCACACTATCCCCACTGGCTCATTTGGGTCCTCTTCTTGGATTTCTGTTGTAAGTCTGCCCTTTTATCTAAGTCTGGAATTCTTAGGCCCTGTCCAGTCAGTTGCCCTTGTTTCTCATGGCAGAGTTGTGCTAGACTCCCAAACATGTCGACGTTTGTTCCAATTAACAGGGGAACCCCATCATGGGTTGATAAAGCAAAGAGGGAGGCAGTATGGCGCAGTGGGTTAAGGCTCTGAGCTGAAAATCTGGAGACCTGGGTTTGAATCCCACAGCCCCCTAGGTGCATACTGTATGACCCTTCGCAAGTCACTTAACTTACTTGTGCTCCCAGGTTGCACCTGCAAACAAGCTTTCAGCTTAGTGTGTCTCACCTGGTAAAATAATTGGTAAAAAAAAAAAAATAAATTATACAGTCTAGTTGGGGGATCCACTAGGGCCAGTGTCTCTACTTGCTCCTCTATACCAGTTACAGTTGCAGGAAAGGATAACCAGAGGTGGATATATCCTAGGTAGGGATAAGACTTGTCGTTCAGCCCCCATACATGTAGGCCTTCCAGGGATTGTATTGGCACATCAGATAAGTGTTTGCCATACCGGTCCTGAAATACAATGGTCACTTGCGACCCACTGTCTAGCACAGCCCGAGTAGGAATACCATTCACAGCCACAGTAGTCTTCATTGAAGGGCCCACTATTTTGGTCCAGTCTGGAGGGACAACAGCAGGGGCCTGAACAGATGATTTAGCCACAGAGGGGTTTGAGTTAGAATGGCTTAAGCCTACACTGCGGTCATTTTGTGCACCCCTTGACCATTGACTCATTTTCCAAAGCTCTCCTTGAAGCTGGTTCACCACTTTCTCTAAGTCCTTCTGAGACTGGCATTTCCTCTTCATATGGCCATTCTTGCCACAATTATGGCAAATGACAGGCTCTTGGGGCATCCTTGGGGAGAACATAGCAGGGGATGCTGGAATATCGACGGGAGACTGTGATCTGACTTCTGCTGGTAGTGTACCATTTCTCAAAAGTTCCTTTAGGGTGGCAGTCAATTCCTTAAGCTCAGCCGAGAAGCCACCCTTAGTAGGGGATGCCTGAGGGTGCATCCCCACCCCCATAACAGTCACATCCTGACAGGGGCCAGGGTCTCTGTCAGCAGGTGATACCTCAGTGAATGCACCTGGTTGTACTTTTCTGACTTCCTTCAGCAACTCCTCCCCCCACCGTTTAGCCCACAGTGGGACACTCATAGTGGTCTCCATTTCAGAAGGGTCTTCTGGTGCCATGATCACTTGGGCTGCACTAACCCTATAATTTCAATCTCCCTCTTCACCTTCTACCTCCTGGAGTTCTTTTATCAAGTCACAGTAGTCAGGTGGGTTACCTCTCCTATCCTGGAGCCTTAACTGGATGATCTGCAGTTTAGAATGCTTGGCATGTTGCAATATGTGCCCCAATCTCACACAGTTCAAATCACTGGAGGCTACCCCACCTTTCAGATAAGCTTTCTGCAGAGCTCCTTCTAGGCAAGTAACATACACAGACAAACTTTCCCCCTTCCATCATTTGGTACCTTGGAATTTCCACATCAAAGTCTCCCCTGACTCAGTGTTCCCAAAATTGCCTTCAAGTACAGATAGCTACTTCTGAACAGATGCATCAGTGTTCATGGACCCCAAAAATGTAATGGCTTCAAGGATGGGGCCCCTCAAACTTTCTATGATTCTTTTTCACTTCTCAGCCTCCGCACACTGCCACTCGGGTACCAAGGGGGCTACATAGTCGATCCAGGTCTCCCAGTCATCCTCCCCCCCCCGAGGGGTGGGGAGAGTGCCCGAGAAGATTCTCAGCCTTTGGTAGGAGTCATGACTAATGGCAGGTACAGATATAGGGGCCCGTATTGGCATGGGCACAGAAGGTGGGGCAATAACAGGTGCTGGAGTGGGAGGGAGTGTTGGGGAAGGAACACCCCCAGGTGGCAGGAATTGTTTTTTAAAGTCCTCTGCGGTTTTCCCTTCCTCCAGTAACAACTTAACAAATTTCTCCTCAAATGTCTCAGATAACGGTGGGAGCTCATCCTCCCCAGGGTCTTTACTTTCTTTTGCTATCACTCTCCAGGCGGCTAGGACCCCTTCTGAGGCAATCGTCTGTGGCACTTTAGAGCTGTCCACAAGGTCACTACACTCTACCACGGCTATGAAAGTCTTGGCAATTAAATCAGCCTGTCAACCCACCACCACAGGGTTTTTTAAACATTCAACTCTGGAGAGTGCTTCCTCTACAGTGTTCTTCCTGGTACCCAGGGGAATGTCCTGTATACGCAGAGCATTCTGGGGGTTGATCTCATGCCCAGTGCACCACCCCACCAACTGGTGTACAGCCATTTCTACTGGGGTAGCCATTAATCTTTAGCAATAATTTGTCATTTTTGGCCACTAGAAGGCACAAAATCCCAGCAGTGAGCCTCCAAGATGTAACCCCTAGCTGGCGCTATCCCAAGGGCTACTACCCCTGCCTGCTTGGCTAGTTGCAGGTTAAGGGGCCTAGGTTCTGATACGGGTGCCTCCATCCGGAGGTCAGGGTTGGCAGTGGTCAAGCTGACCTGGGCACAGCCCTCTGGGATACTGTAATGCCCCTTTTCTCCTTCTAGTGGCCTGAACAGTACACAATAATCACTTTCACAATGACCCTTATTCACCAGGCAATTTTTATTTATTTATTTATTTAGCTTTTGTTGACCGGGTAAGTGCACTAGACAAATCCTGCCTATTTTCAGGCACGACCCAGGGGAAGGGGATACAGATGAATGCCTACTGACCTTGAACCAGATTAAGCTGTTGGTGGTATTTTTAATGAATGAGGAAATTTATTGGACACCGGGAAATTCCCCTCACTCTTTCGAGAAGTGTTAGGGATCTTAACATCCACCTGAGCTACCACCAATCCAGGCAGATGGGACCTCGGTTTAACGTCTCATCCGAAAGACGGCACCTCAGAAATGCAGCACCCCTCTCATGCTGCATTACAGTGTCAGTACTGGGATATTAACCCAAGTGCCAGATGTGGGAACTGAACCCACAGCCCTCTGATCTCCCGGCCTCAGAGGCGAGTGTGCTACCTACTGAGCCACTGACACAGCAATTACCCACACTGTTTGCACTTACCACCAGGGCTGATTCCTTTAGCTTGACCCTGGGGACCTCCTGTAAAACAAGGTTAAGCACAGCAAATAACAACAGTACAATACTCTTGGCACAAACTGGAACCACAGTCAGGTTAAATGCAAACAAAGTGAAATCTGATTTCTTCAGGGGAGTTGAACAAGGGAAGGGCGTAATCAGGTTGATTTGCTTAAAAGCTATATTAATCACAGTTATGCATGCATATCAGTCCCTACACAGTCACACACTCTGGGTACCCAGGTAGGAAAACAGTGGGCTAGCCAGGAACGTTTCAGCTGGTTGGAGCCCTGTGATGGAAGAAAGCAACATGCACAACACACACTATTTGTAATCCAGAGCAAGAGGGCTTAGTTTGTGAAAGAAAAGGCAACAAGACAATCAGATGACAACACTTTCAGATTTAGCTGCTGTTGCAGGGTACTACCCTGGTGTTTACTCACAATACCCAATACTGAACACAGGCAGGATGAAATCGAGACTGCAGACTGTTGAGCTGGACTGCCCAGAGAAGCAGGGCCCACATGAATCACTGAGGCGTCATTCCTGTTCAAGGCGTTGAGCAGGGGGCTGATCCCAGGCCAGTCTCTCATCAATGACTTTCTCTGCGCAGCAGGTATTCTGGCTGGGCCAGTGTAGCAGGGCCCAGGCAAATGGAAATGGATAGTGATTCAGTCCATGGAACTGGATACAGCCTCCAGCAAGCAAAACACAGTTCAGACACACAGTGGGGAACCAAATCACGACCCACTATAAGCACACAGCACATTCACATGTAAGGAAATTCCACTGTACCAGGCAAATGGCTCTCCGGTCGCAATTATAGAGTCTCTGCACAATCCGGGAGTTCAGAGGTAGCTGGAAGTCCTGACAGGCCGATCGCATTCAGCAAATCTTCAGTCCTCTTCAGGTTAAAGCCTGGTCACAATTCAGTGACTTAATTCGCTCTCCAAGTTTGGATTCAGTCCAAAAAAAACACAAGTTCCCTCTCAGGAATAGCAGGCAAGCATGCAGGCCAAACTCAGGCCTTTCCACAGTTCTCCCATGCGAATCCACTATGGATTGCAGCTCGAACTATCTCGAGCTGTTACTTCTTCACTTCCCAACTCAGATCTAACTGAAACTACAAGCAGTGTGGGACTTTCCCCAAGTTCCAAAAGATTCAGTTGACTGATCTGTCTGTCAGTCACAACAAGGGCTCCGCCTCCAGGTTATGTTAGGTGCCAAAAGCCCAAAACTACAAATCCAACAGGTTTTGGCCCCACCAAGCCCCTGTAGGCAGGCTCCATTTTAGAGTCCCAAATGTACTGATTGACCCATTCTGCAGTCCAGGACCAAGATGATGGAAACAAACAGAACTGTCCATGCTGCAAAGAAGGCAGGTTAGAACAAACTGCAATATTACTACTACTCTAACAAATGATCAGCAAACAAGTACATCTTCTAAAGAGCTCCCTCTCAGATTAATTATGACTGCAATCCAGGCAACTCTTAAAGAGACAGTACACAGAGGCTTTACAGGCACTCTCTGGCAATCACATTTAAACTGCTAAAATGCAGGACACCAGCCTGGCAGTGAGCATTTAGGCAAGCTCAAGGAAGACTTTTTCGGGAACCCCCATTTGTAAGGGGGTTACACTTGTGATTTGCAACCCATTTCCATGAACCATTTTTGTGACTCTTACTGATTATGAAAAGTCCCCCACTGTCCGTAACTTGTTGCAGCAGATGCCCAGTCCTGATGCCAGTCCCCCCTTTCTCTTACATTATACTTGATCTAAAATGAAGACACTGGCAGTGAGTGCCCAACACTGCTGCTAGTCCCCCCACAGGCTGATCTGTAAAGAAGACAGTGGCAGTGAGTGCCCAACACTGCCACTGGTTCCCTTCTCCCTCCTGGCTGCCCAATCTGCAAGGACAACATTGGCAGTGGGTGCCCAACCCCAGCACCAGTGTCCCCCTCCCTTACAGCCCCCACATCTGTAAAGACACTGGAGTTGGGTACCCAACCCCACCACCAGTACCCTCCCTTCCTCCCTGCTATCAGATCTATAAATAACTGGGCTGACAGTATAGCCAAGAGGACAGACTAACCAGCTGTGAATGAGCTTGATACATTGAGCAGATCTGAGTTCAATTCCCACAACCTTCACTAGCATAGTTAGCAGGTGAGGGAGAAGAGGGCAGCCTTTCAGAAGTACAGCCATACTATGAGTGAAGAGGACAAGGAGGTTTACTCAGGGAAATCACGAGAGGCAGGGATAGTGGTCCGGGCAGCTAAAGTTGCAAAGGAACTAAGGCTAGCACAGGGGATTGGGGGGGACTTCTTCAGATATATAAGGGAGAGAAGAAGTAGTAAGGAGGGGATTGTTAGGCTCAAGAAGGAGGGGAGATGGGCAGAAAATAGTGAAGAACAGGCCAAGGCACTGAACAAGTACTTCAGCTCTGTATTCACTAGGGAAAAGGACGCACTTATGCTGCAGGGGAATACAGGGGTAGGAATGGGGGGGTGGAACAGACGGGGTGATCAAGGTGGATAGGATCTCAGAAGGCCTCAGGGCCCTTTGGATGGACAAGGCACCTGACCCGGATGGCATTCACCCAAGGGTCCTGAGAGAACTGGCAGAGGTACTGGCGGCCTCCCTGGTGGATCTTTTTAGCACCTCACTAGAGATGGGCTGTGTGCCTCAGGACTGGAGAATGGCACATGTGGTGCCACTCCACAAGAGCAGTCCCAAAGATGAACCTGGTAACTGCAGACCAGTGAGTTTAACATCCATTATAGGCAAATTGATGGAGATAATTCTAAAAGAAAGGCTGGTAAATTTTCTGGAGGTTAATGGTCTCCAGGACAAGAGACAGCATGGGTTTGTCATGGGGAAATCCTGCCAGACGAACATGACAGAATTCTTCAACTGAGTCACAAGGTCGTTAGACAAAGGCCAAGCAGTGGGTGTACTATACTTGGACTTCAGTAAGACCTTTGACTCCATGCCACATGGAAGGTTGCTTAGCAAACTGAGTAACCTGGGAGTCAGGGATAAGCTGCTGGGGTGGTCAGGAGCTGGCTGCATGATTGGAAACAGAGAGTGATGGAAGGGGGTGAACTATCCAATCCTAGACCTATAATCAGCAGGGTACCACAGGGTTCAGTACTTGGTCCAGTGCTATTCAACATCTTTACTGGAGACATAGGGATCAAAAGTAAAGTCTGCCTTTTCACAAATGATACTAAGCTTTGTGGGAGGGTGGACATAGAGGAGGGGAAAGAGGAACTCAGGGAGGATCTGGCCAGACTAGAGAAATGGTCTGGCATCTGGCAGTTGGGGTTCAATGCCAAGAAGTGCAAGGTCATGCACCTGGGAGCTAGGAACCCAGGGGCCAGCTACTGGCTGGGGGGTGTACAGATGTCCAACTCAAAGGAGAAAAAAGATCTAGAGGTGATCTGTACACAAGACACCATTGGTGCATGCCGAACCCTGCCACTGGTACCCCCTCCCTCCCATTCACTCAATCTGTAAATAAGATACTAGAGGTGGGTGCCCAACCTTGCCAACCAGTACCTTCCACCCACCCTCCCTCCCACCCAATCTGTAAACAGACATCAGAGGTGGGTGCCCGACCCCATCACTGATACCTCTCTTGTCACTGCCCAATCTGCAAATAGTGCACTGGTAGCAGATGCCCACCCCCATCGTCGGTGTTCCCTCTCACCCACCATGTAGCAGAAACCCCCCACCATCTAGCAATCACATCATCCTCCTCCCCAACCTGCACCACACTGAGCCCCCCCCTTAATTCCTTATTGCAGATCCTCAATGTCCCTTGACACCAATTGCTCAATGTCCCTCGATGACCTCCACTACCTATAGTGAGGAAAAACACTAGAAAAAAATCCTACTGTAAGTCCCTAAATGGCCATACTGTGCATGCATCTGGACTTTTTATGTTTTGGTCATAACTTGGCCATTTTAGCCCCAAAATTCAACTCCTAAAAACACATTTTGTTTTACATTTACAAGGTGCCACTTATGTGGCCATGAGGTGGGGTGACAACTTGGCCACCCTGAAAATGTAGGCCCAAGATGGCTAAAATAGTCAAGTTAAGACTAAATAAATAAAAAAATGGGACAGAAAACAAGATCATATGCAGGCACAGAACACACATGTTGGAACTTACGTTTTTTTTTCCACATAGGTTTTTCTGTGCCTTTGGCAGGCTGGGTGGCTGTATCGGTCCATCCTGTAGCTCTATGGCTGTCGCAGGTCTCCATCCGTCTCCCCCCCTCCAAGACTGGGCGGGCCACCAGTGCCTTCTGGGAGGGCTTCATAAAGCCCCATCTTCCTTTAATTTTACTCCTAATTTTCTTCCTGTGGCCAGCGGATGTGCAATGAGTGCACTTTACCTCACTGAAGGCACTCCAGCACTTTGTATGCTGGCCCTTCCCTTAGGCTGCAGGACTCGCATGTGCCACTTGGCTTCCACCAAGTGGCAGTCGATTGATGAGTCATGGAATCCCCCCTCTCCAAGGGAAGAGAGGTGCTCTATGGATGCTCACTCTTCCTTCTCCCAGCCGGCCCCTGAGTAACTCGAATACATCCCTGAACCTGGGTCGCCGGAGTGGCAGCAGGGAGGCATGGATGCTTCAATCCTCTGCGTCACTGGGCCAGCTACACTTATTTTTTTCAAGGTTTTTTTTTTTGACTTTTGTTCATAACTTTGTCACTCACAAAACAGCTACATAGTGCCGGAATATCCACAAGACCTATAATGAACTTCATGAGTCTCCCTGTGGGCCATTCAAGAACAATTGCATGGTCACACAAACTGTGTTGCATGTTCACACAGAGACTTCAGAGACTCTTGATTACTGAGTTAAATCTGACATATAACATCATAACTCTGAAACAATATATCAAGAGAGGACAGGTGCCGAGAGGCTAGAGGGTGATAAAGATTCCTTCTGGAGGTCCGTAGTTATTTCAGCTGAGAGAAGAGCTGGAAACAGCAGTGAAAAACTACTCAAAGATCTTTTGCAATTGATTGATTTATTAAAGAAGACACAGGGAAGTATCATGAACTAACAAAAGAGACTGAATAAAGAATGAATTAAATTGAAATCAGACCCTCCATGATGTCAAAGGGCTGGATAAGAACTTGAATGAAAAAATAGCAAAGCATGAGGAAGCAATCAAAACTGTTATGGGACACAGAAGATTAAAACAAGGGACACATTTTGACTAGGCAAATATTGAAAGCAGAGAACGCAGTACAGGCTGCTTGAAATCTAGAAAGGGGGTCAGTATACACCATAGAAAGAAACAACAGGTAGTCTCTTTTAATAAAAACATGGTTATTGAGACATCAGATTCAGCCACGAGTGATTCGGAAGAACAGGTGCCATAACAAAACAAGGGGAAGGATGCTTTTTTAGGGACACTTCAACTCAAACAGGATCTGGGGATAAAAAAAGGGAAGCACAGAGAGGACACAGAGGAACAGGCAGGATAAGGGGTGAAACGGGCAACAAGGAGATCAAAAAGGATAAACAAGGGACAACTTAAGTGGTTAATATCTCAACAAAAAGACTGATGAGTGAACAAGAAAAAGTGTTGTGCAAAGGCTTAAACTTTAGTTTTAATATTAACAGTAAGTTCTATGGGAAGATTTGTCTGCAGGAGTTTTTCACAGGGAAAGATGAAGAATTGAGGAGTAAAACTGAAGAATTGTCAACAATGGGGAGCAATATTTGGGAGTTGGGACAAACAAGATCCAGCCAATTTGGTGACATTGCATGAACTATATGAGGGACAACTGATGTTGAGCCAGTAACCATTACTGATTTGTCACATTATGAGTTGCTTATTTTGGGGTGTGAAAATATTAATGCTCCCCAGTGGTAGTAACAAAGGAAAAATGCATTTAGACCCAAATTGTTGTTCTATCCTTACACAGCAAATGCCAGACTACTTACCTTTGAGTCCATAGTGACAGAATTTGATACTTAAGCAGGAAATTGTGGTCCATTACAGCCTCACATTTAAGGAGCAAATGGTACTCAAAGAACCACAAGAGATGAGTGCTCTAGTAGTAAAGCCTATCGATATGGGGTTAGCATAGTTGTAATGGACCACAATACCTACGTAGAAATGGTAATGAGATTATTACAGGGTGAAAAAAAAGTCGAATCACAAGAGATTAATGATTTAATAGTAAAGCCTACCAATAAGGGGGACAACATAGTTGTAATGGACCACAGCGCCTATGTAGAAATGGTAATGAGATTATTACAGAGTGAAAAAGTTATTGGCCCCTGTCAGGGGATCCTACCCTATATTTAAAAAAGAACTGTTAACCCTTCTAGAGGGTGTGGTAAACGTAAGGGACATAACTGAGATGCAGTTTAAATACTGTATATGTGGACCCCACATCCAATCACATCAGTCCCATATGCTCTCCCAAAAATCCAAGGATCCAAGAAATCCACTTGGTCATCTGACTGTCTCAGGGGTGGGACCTCTCACTAACAAGCTGTCTAGATTTGAGGACTTCTTTTTACAGAAGGAGGTGGTGAATTCAGATCCCACCTCAAAGTCACAGGTGACCTACCTTATAAACTGAGTGAATTTGTTTGGCAAGTGGACTATCTATGGCTCTCAGTTGGCATGGAGTCTTTCTATATGTCAACAGAGCATAAAAGTGGTTTAACAGCTTGTCAGTTTTTCTTGAACTGGGGGAGTTCCACTATACCAGCAAGGTTTATAGTGGAGGCAGTGGCTTTCATTCTGAAACATAATGTATTCAGATTTACAAACACTATACCTAAGAATCCTGGGGTGGGATATTCAGACTGCGCCAGGCAGGGGCACAAGCCTGAGCACAGCACAAGTGGGCTGCGCCAAGGCATGGACCATGCAATAATCAACAGTGCTGCACCATGGCTCAGCACCGTTGAATATGGCACTGAGGGTGGATGCATTGCATACGGCGCAGTGGCACTGTGCCAGCACAAGTGGCAGGAGGGGAGTCAGGGGATGCACCAGTGCAAGTGCGGTTGTGCTAGGTGCAACAACCGCGATATTCAGCACTGGGCATGCAAATGAGGCCATTATGCATGCAAGGTGCAAATGAGGGCCATTTGCATGTCATTATGGCCCCATTTGCATGCAGTGCGCTGATCCCTGGCGACGGCGCCTGGCGCCTGTCAGGCTACAGCCATCGGGGATCAAGTCCCTGCAGTCTCTCCGGGATTCTAGACCCATATGCCCGAACACGGGCATATGATAATATCCCTGGTGGTCCAGTGGACTACACCCAGTGCTCGATTATGGGCATAAGTCCAAAATATCCCTGGTGGTCCAGTGGAACCCCACAGTGCCCGATCGTGGGCAGAAATAGCGAACCACGATCTTGGTGGTCCAGTGATACCTCCCTCCCACCCACCCACTGGGGTCCCCGCCACCCAGCACCCCCAGTCAGCGGCAGGTGGCAGCACCCACCCGCCCACCGACTGACAGCATACAGTACTGTCTGGTATGCCTATTGGTCCACTGCCTGGGCCAATGGACGAGCCTGAACCATACTGTACTACAGAGTCACGATATGTGAATGAGTCGTTCATTCACATATCGGAGACTCTAACAATACAATGTCATAAACATACCCCGCTTGCACATCATACATTACTGATGCAACCTCAGTGCATCAGGAGTAGCACAGCTAAATCTCTCCCTTTGAATATCATACCATGGACATGACAGGGTTGCGATGGCTCAAACTCTTTGAATATCCCACCCCTTGAATTCCATGATTCTGCAGTTACAGAATTTTCCACAGAATTTGTATCATGCTGCAGAATTCATTGTTTTTTGGCAAATTTTAATTCAAATATAGTTTTTCCATAGTGCCAAGCTCCCTTATCGATCTTGTTTATCCTGAAGTCCTTTCTCTATGCTTGGCACGTGATGTTATTAGTGACATCACGTCATATTTTAGCTAATGGCAGGACTGTATTCTGCCACAGAAATGAATAAATCATGCAGCAGAAATCAGCAAATGTTGTCACAGAAGCCTAGAAGCCCTGCCACAGAAATCAGAAAATGCTATTGCAGAGCAGTAGGGGTCCTGCCTATATCCAGACTTCATACAAATCTTTTTATGGGACTCTGGGAAAGAGAGACTTTGTTTACCAACACCTTTCCATATGCAGATGACATCACACTCTGGCTATGCGTCACTGATAACAGCATCTGTGTATGAAAGGGTGAGGTTGAGGGGGTCATGAAGGTTGTTTGTTGGCTAAATTAGAATTAAATTACTCTTAGTTTTACATCAAGTGTAGAAAGAACCACAATAGATTTCTTTGGTTTGACCGTGACAGGAATACAAGAACGATCATCAGCACAAAGGTGTACAGGAAATCCACTGCAACTAATGTGCTTTTGCATGTGGGCAGTGCCCATCCCCAGAGCCTGAGTTCTCTATACCATACAGAAAATGTGTCCATATAAAAAGGAGCTATAGTGACCAGTCAGATTTTGAAGCACAGTCTACAGAACTGTAGATGAGATTTAGAGCATGAAGATATCACTCTAAGGTACTGTGTGACACAAAAAAAACATGCTTCAGAACTTGATAGCAAAAAATTCATCATACCAAGAAAAGTAGACAAGGATGGATTTGGCCCATTTATATTTTCAAGTACATTTAATAAAACTGTGGGAGAGATTAGCTCAGTTGTACACAAACAAGTACTGGCTGATAGTATTTAGTGATGAGACACTAAAACAAAATTTGAGTGGAAAGACCTGTGTGATGTTTAGAAGATCAGAGAATGTTAGGGATAACGTGGTGCACAGTCATTATGAATCACCAAAAGGGACAGCAACATGTACTTGGCTGCCATTGCTGACATCTGGGTTTTTCAAATGTCAGGGATGTAATGTGTGCCGGTACAGCACACGTAGTAAGATATTATTCGCACATCCTTGGATGGGGGAAAACGTTACAGGAAATCAGTTTATTAATTGTGATACTGAATTTGCGATCTATTGCCTGACATGCTCCTGTAATAAATTGTATGTGGGTAGAACAATGAGACCACGAAGGCAGCCCATACAGAAGCATGTCAGGGATATTATCCAAGCAAAAGAGTGCCTCCAGTGGAATGCATTTCAAACACTGTCACAGTTCAAACCCAAGACATTTGACATTCAATGGAGTTGAACATATTCCTGCTAATCCAAGGTGGGGGTTTGAACGAATTCTTTGTTGAGAAAAAAAGGTTTAGGATCTTTAGATTGCACTCAATGAAAGCACACAGGTTAACTGATGCCATGGATTACAAACTGTTCCTTTAGCGGGATACATAATTTCTGAGATGATGCCTTGACATTTCTGGGTCATTTCAGTATTTTATGAAGTAAATGACAGTGAAATGAAAAAAATGGTGTGGAGCACAGGGGTTTGGCTTCATCGGGGACTGGGGTTCCACCTGGAGGGACACCAGCCTATACTGGCAGGATAGTCTGCATCTGTCCAGGAAGGGAACAAGTCTTTTGAGCAATCGGTTTAAATGCTTCATTGGCAAGCTTTTAAACTAGTCAAAGGGGAGGCACTGACAAGCAGCAGGAAAATCCCAGCCTCTCCTACAAAACAGGGTACTAAATGAGAAAAGACTGAGGTAGAACGGTCAGTGGGGATGCTGCAACAGAAGGTAAAGCCATCAAAAATGGAGAGCAATGAGTACTAATGCCCGTAGTCTGGGTAACAAGCTTCCTGAATTAGTGGCCTTGATGGAGGAGGAACATCTGGATATCGTGGCAGTCACAGAAACATGGTACACACAAACCATGACTGGGACATATACATACCAGGATACACTGTCTACAGGAGGGACAGGAGGGTAAAAGAGGAGGAGGAGTAGTTCTTACATAAGGGAAGGAATAAAAGCAACAGAACAAAAGGGTAAACAGGAGGAGAAGAAGCACTGTGGGTAAATTTGGAGACAGGCAATGGCACCTGCATCGCACTAGGGTTGTTACAAGACCTCTTCTCAGGGGAGGAAATGGACAGGGAAATGATAGAAAGTATACTTAGAATGGCAGAAAAGGGGAGATAGTGCTGATGGGTGATCTGAATATGCCAGATGTTAACTGGAGTGCAGTTGCAGCTGCCACTTGGAAGAGTGCAGTTATTCTAGATGCCCTACAGGTGGCATGCCTTAGACAACTAGTACTGGAGCCCACTCAAGAGGGAGCAATATTAGACTTGATTCTCCAAATGGAGATGGAGAGAGGATCACAGATGTAGAAGTGGGCAGCCATCTGGGAACTAGCTACCATAGAACAGTATGGTTCACAATAAACACAGCAATAGAGTCAAGCCATACAAAGACAAAAGTACTGGACTTTAGGAAGGCTGACTTTGCTAAATGGGTGAGTGCCTAAGGAATGCACTAGCAAATGGGCAGGAAGGAGGGTGGAAGAACAATGGGGAATAATAAAACTGCCATCACAGAGGTAACGAGCCTTGTGAAGCAAATAAACAAAACAAGACGATGTAAGAAACCACTATGGTTCTCAAAGGAAGTAGCAGTGAAGGTTCAAGAGAAAAGAAAGCATCTCAGGAAGTACAAGGAATCGCAGAAGGAGCAGGACAGAGAACTGTATCAGTTAAAGCAAAAGGAGGCTGAGAAGGCAGTCAGAACAGCAAAGGCCCAAACTGAGGAAAAGATAGCCAACTCAGTTAAGAAGGGGGATAAAACCTTTTATAGGTACATCAGGGAGCAAAGGAAGACCAAGGGAGGATAGTGAGGCTTAATAAAGGGAGGGAGGTGGGCAGAGGGAGACTGTGAAAGGCAGAGATACTAAACAAATATTTTTGCTCAGTATTTACAAATGAAGAGGGGGTACATAAAACAAATAGTAGTAACACTCTGGATACAGAAGTTGATACCAGCCCATTTACAGAAGAAAGGGTCTGAAAGAACTCTTAAAACTGAAGGTGGACAAAGCAATGGGGCCTGATGGGATTCATCCCAGAATTTAAAAGAGCTAAGGATAGAACTAGTGACACCACTGACTACCCTTTTAACAAATCATGGGAGGATGGGGTGGTACCCAAGGACTGGAGGAGGGCAGATGTGATTCCCTTCACAAAAGTGGGAGCAAGGCAGAAGCAGGAAACTACAGACCTGTTAGTTTAACCTCAGTGATAGGGAAAATGATGGAATCACTTCTGAAGGAAAGAATTGTCGAGTATCTAGAGGCCAGAGGGGCGAGGACCCTAGGCAGCATGGATTCACAGCGGAAGGTCATGCCAGACAAATCTGATAGATTTCTTTGACTGGGTAACCAAAGTAGTAGATCAGAGAGGGGCTGTGGACATGGCCTAACTAGACTTAGCAAGACATTTGACACAGTCCCACACAAAAGATTAAATACAAGTTAGCCAGCCTGGGAGTGGGTCCCAAGATGACAGCCTGGGTAAAGAATTGGCTGGAGAATAGGACACAGAGAGTAATAGAAATGGAGTCCACTCAGAAGAAAGGAGGGTTACTAGGGTACCGCAGGGTTCAGTATTAGGAACGGTCCTCTTCAATGTCTTTATAAGCGACATTGCAGAAGGACTGGAAGGAAAAGTATGTCTCTTTGCAGATGACACTAAGATCTGCAACAGAGTTGATGCACAGGTGGAAAGGATGAGAAGGGACTTGGTAAGGTTAGAGGAATGGTCAAATGTATGGCAGCTTAGATTCAATGCTAAGAAGTGCAAGGTAATGCACCTGGAAAACAAAAACCCAGGGGAAGAGTACACAATGGGGGGTGAGATACTAACAACAACAAAAATGGAAAGGGACCTGGGGGTAGTCATATCAGATGACCTAAAGGTGGGCAAGCAATGTGAGAGGGCAGCAAGGAGGGCTTGGGGGTTACTGGGATGCATAGGGAGAGGCATCGCCAGTAGAAAACAAGAAGTTATTATCCCTCTGTACAGACAGCTGGTGAGACCCCATCTGGAGTACTGTGTGCAGTTCTGGAGACCCAATCTCCACAAAGACATAGACAGGATGGAAGCTGTCCAGAGGAGGGCATACTAAATGGTGCAGGGTCTGCACCAGAAGACATATGAAGAGAGACTTAAGGAGCTTAATATGTATAGCCTTGAGGAAAGGAGGGAGAGGGGGACATGATAGAAACTTTGGCACCTCAAGGACTCAACAAAGTCCAAGAGGGTAGCATCTTTCAAAAAAAGAGGTGTGCAAGAACAAGAGGGCACAATCTGAAGATAGAGGGGGGCAGCTCAGAGGTAATTTAAGGAAGTATTTTTTCATAAAGAGGGTTGTGGATACATGGAACGGCCTTCCGGAGGAGGTTGTGGAGTCAAAATCAGTGGTGGAATTCAAGCATGCATGGGACAGTCATAAGGCAATTCTGGGGGGTGGGGGTAAGAAGAAGTAGGCTGCTGGTTAACTAGGATCTGCAGCTTACCCAGTAGGTAGGGAAATGGGCAGACTGGGTGGGCCAAGCGGTCCTTATCTGCCGTCAAATTCTATGTTTCTATGAGACAAAGGCGTAACACAACGTTATCTACAGATGAAGTGGAAATGGCACATTTGAAGAAAGTTATTGGATCCTTCGACCATCAATTCCAGATGTTGGGATAAGAGGTTAAAAGGAATTAAATTACGTGACGAAAGTGATGGTCATTTTTTTTTTACAAGACACAATTAGTATTGAAAGCTTTATTACATCTTCGTAATTAACTTGCACATTTTTTGCACATTGACAAAAGCACTTGCACTTTACATTTGTTTGTACACGTTACAGTAATTTGAACTGTCCCAGATTATTACATAACCAACTGTAAAGTTGATTATTTGTTCATGAAATTGTGATCATGTGGGCTAATGGGTGTACATTTTAACAACGCTCTGACCACCCTGTCACGTCCTGTGACAAAGCTCTTTTTCCAGCGAAGTGCTGGGAAAAGGAGGCAGTTGTTCTTTGGATCAAGGTTATATTTGTTTTAGCTATAGCTGTTTCATTGCAACTACAATCCTTCATACAATACTTGTGGGCATAGCACTTTACCACTTTTGTAGCACTGACAATTCTTCCAATGCTGCACTGACTTTAATAAATTATACCCAACTGAAATGGGAATTCTGGCTGTTCTGCCTTTTTATGCTGTCTGTCAGGAGCATTTTTTTGTTATAAATTTTAGTCTTGTACATGATTTTAAATGTATTTAATATTGTACTTTCAAGGGGCTTTACCTTGGCCAAGATTTTGGGTTTCCACTTTTTCTTATCTTGTTTTGAACTGTAAGCACTCTGTAGGCTCATTCACACACTGCCTTGCCACAGCAGCTCCTTTTTAATCATTCAGAAAATGTCTTCTGAAGCGCTAGAAAGCTGCATTCACCTGGCATCGGGTATTGTTGCTGCCCTTTTCCCTTTTCAGTGATTCAAGTGCTGTTCCAATCTTTTGGGTGGGAATATACTGTAAGTTGATGCTGGTGGTTAATCTGTTCAGACGGCAAATCAAATCACCAACACCGCGCCGCAAACCAAGGGAAAGAGGGATCATGGTGGCAACACCACGCAATAGAAAAACACCAAAATGGTAAGATTCACATGTGGGCAGGGGCACCAATCTGGCCGCTGTGAGCCAGTTACAACGGCTCACAGTCGGTCGCGTGAACGAGACCTGTGATACTTGTTTATCTTAAAACCTCTAATAAACTTTTAATTATATAGATTTTAGTCTACCCCCCCAGTGCTCACTCCCATCTAGACTGTCACACAAAATGTACCAGCCCCATGGCAGACTTTGTGAGTGGCCTTGCAGGCCAGTCACAAAGCAGCCAGCACCTGCATGGTCACACAAACTGCTCCAGCCCTTAACAAGTGACCTGCACTAGCAGCAAGTACAGCATTCATCATGGGGTGTAACTGAATTCTTGTACTTTTTGTTGTTTATTTATGATTTTAAAACATATTTTTAAAATCTGGATTGTGCTTTGGCATTGGGATACAAAAAAAAAACTAATGTCACATTTCCTTACTTTTGCTTTAGAAACCCTAATTTGTGCATTAATGTCATTTTTTTTTTGCAATGACTACCCATAGATTGGTAAGTGTAACTTAGCACATATGTACATACAAAGAAGCCAGCAGAAGAAGGCCATTTGGTCTATCAAGTCTGCTTGTGTTGCAAACTTTGAACAGAAGTGTTTGAACAGCGTACTTGTGGTCCCTACATATGAAGTAGGGAGGCAGACTTAATGGACCTAGAGTCCAAACCGACATTAAATTACCATATCACTATGTACGTTACTAAGTAAGGTAAAGTTTATATTATAAGATGACGACAGGACCACTTCCAGGGTCACGGTCAGAGCACACTTGAAATTATAATGTACTCAGTAAGAAAAAGCAAGGGGTTGCATGCTAACTCTCACTGACCAGAAAAAAAAAAAAGAACTTACCTAGAATTATTCTGGTGCCCTATAACTTTACTGGTGCATAAATGGTGGTGCAATGTAAAAATATCACAGAAGTATCACATACAGTACTCCCCAAAACACTGCAGCTCAGATGTAATGAGGCTCCTCCCCTTTTGTCTTGCTATTCCAATGCCTTTCTAATGTAATTGCAATACTAGTTCTCACCTGTGGCATAATAAGCAGTCATGTATACATGTGAAGGTATCTATGGGAGGGTTAGCTGTGATGAAGCACCTTGAGATGAGATGAGATGCGATAGGTATGAAACATTGGCTGGTGCTGCAAGCAGCAACATTTGGGAAATATGTGAGACCATGATTTTTTTTTTTTTTGTTACACTGCACTGCTGTTGGTGAAATGCACCAATAAAGTTTTCTGGCACCAGAAGGGGAGTTAGCATGTAGCCCATTGCTTTTTCATACTAAAGTTTTCTGGTGCCTCTCTGAAATCACAGGCACCTCACAGCAATGCATGCATAAATTACCAATAATTAACTAAAGCAACTAAATAAACGTTACATGGTTCCTTACTGTTGCAATACCTTTTCAAATATTATTTTCAGTCACTTCTTAAAGCTTTCTAGCACTGTGGCTACATGCAAATTGTATGGTAGAGCCCTCCAGCAGTCTGGTACTGAGTCAAGGAAAAGGTGTGCACTGGGAATGGCAGTGCGTCAAGTCGAGCTGCCAGCTCAATGAAACACAAGAAAAAGAAAACTCGACACTCAAGGTTTAGCTTGGTGCAAAAGTGCTAGGTGCAAAGTTTATCTGGCAAGAAGCCTGACTGAAGCCAGTCAGGCTTCTTGTCAAATAAACTTTTGCAACTCGAGTGCCGAGTTTTCTTTTTCTCCAGCAGTCTGGGGCTGCTATTGAGAATGTCTGGTTCCCTGCTGTTTTCACCTTACGTCTTCGGACCTCCAGTAGCACTTATTAGAGGGATCATAATGATCATGACAGAACAACATAGGGGCACAAAAGGTTGCTTATGGATCCATACAAGGCTTCATATGTTAATCTCAACACATTAAAGCTGATCCACCACCAGCCATCAGGGCAGTTGACGGAGTTGCTCTAGCATTTTGATGGATGCTAAAACCTTAGCTGTTGCATTTTGCACTCTCCGTAGGTTGACATGACTGCTGATAAGTCCATGTAAAGCATGTTACAATACTCAAGGCATGATGTGGCGAATTCGTGACCTACAGTGAACATGTAGTAATTTGCCAAGAAGGACTTCAACCTTATGATGTTCACATAGGTGATAAAAATCATCCCCTGACCACCGTAGACACCTGCGGTCCAATTTTCAGAAGGCTGGAGAATCCTGCACATGCCACGGGAAAAGCTGGTCATGATGTAATTTCACAGTTGCTCCCACATGCATAGGATTTTCAAAGAGGTTGCCACTTTGCAACCTTTTTACTTGATTTATGACTGCTTGTGCCATTTCAGCACCAATGAACAGTGCAGCCCCACCTCCTTCCAACCCTCTGAAAATTGGGACCCTAAGATTCAAGTAGAAGCACATCCTTTATGGAAAATTCCAAGGTGGCACCCCTTTACCAGTTTAATTTTGGATCCATCAAAGACAAGAAGCTACATCACTAATTGTAAAGCTATGCCTGTAGTTCAATGGGGCAGAGCAACTAACCATGCCCCTAATTGGGCCTTAAAAGGCTGCTCATTTTAGCCACTCCCACAAACATCTTCTCGTTGTGGCTGGAGACTTTGTCAGATGCTGTTGTCCCTGCTCCTTCTGTTTTCTGTTTGTGCATACTTTGCTGTTCTATTTCTTCATGCCTCCGGCCACTTATGGCACTCACTCTTTCCACTCTGCCCAACTTGTTCCATTTCTGCTCCCTCTCCTTGCCCCTTCCTTCTTTATCTCATGGCTGGCTCTGCGGCTTTCTCTCCATCCTTCCCTCCCCTTGCCCCCCACTCCATTTCTCCTCCCTGTCAGCTGCTTTGCAGCCCTGTTCCTCCTCTCCACTTTAACATCCTCGTACCTTTCTCAGTGTTTCTTGCTGTTCCCTCCTATCCTCCCCCACTCCATCCATGGGGCTTTGGCCATGCCTTCCCTGCCATTAGTTATCTTCCTCTTAGCTGTTTGCTACCGGAACACCGTGACCACCCTTCTTGTCTGCTGGGCGGCCCAACTAACTGCAACTCGCACTTGCTGTCCAATTGCATTTCCCTTTCAGTCTCTTTCGGTACTGCTTGGAGTGCACTATATGGGGTTCTATTGCTCATCCTAACTAGATTTTAGCATTTCCCCTTTGTAATACCACATAGGCTGATACAGCCTGCTCTTTGCACGATATTATCTATTGTGCTAGTCCTTCTTGCTGGACTGGTATGCTCGTGCCTCCCCAGCGGTGTGCTCTCTAAGTGCCGTTTCCTGCTGTTTGGCTCATGTCTGGCCAGCTGCTGTCCATGCTTATTTTTTGGGGTTTCCTGCCCCATCAATAACATTTCAGCATTTGTATATTTACTGTAGTCCTATGCTCAGGACCCCTCTGCATGCATTTCACTCCATGCCAGCCCAGCTACAGCTGCTGGCATTAACTCATTTAATTATCTTAAAACCTTTTAATTAGCTGTTGGGTCACATTGCCTCATTGTAGCTTCTCTGTCTTTCCCATGGCGGGGGACAGCGTGGTCACAGCGGGCTCCATGGCTCCAAACAGTTGGAGCATTTTCTTCATATATTACCTGCCATTATCAGCCGCTGGCTTCCCCATCCTCCCTCTATGCTCCATGCAGCCTATAGCACTACAGGTACTCATGCACGTGCTAGCCATCATGGCTTTACTGCAATCATCTTATTCTGTCATCATACCGGCCTTTATGGCATCATCGCAATCAGCATATCAAGTCTATTTGTTCTCGAACCGCACTTCTTCACATCCTGGCTTCACAGCCTCCTCCTACCTAACCGTTGGATGTGGGCTTCACCCAAGTGTTATCGTCCCTCCCACTCGTATGTAATTCAATTCACTCCTAATTCCGCTTCTTAATGGACCTGGCTGGCATGCATTCCTGTGGTTACAAACTGCTATCTGCCTAATCTAGACCCACATCAGGGTCCTCATTGCTCAGTCTGACCTACATGAAGGTCTAATCTTCATGATCAAATATCCGAGCATGACCCACGTGCGGGTCTCATGCTACATCTCGCCTTAACTTTCTCTCCACTTTGGAGACACACCAGCTGTATCCATTACTTCCATGGGTCAGGGCTAGCCTGTAGCCAATGGTCTCGCTCTGCACCCATGAAGTCTGCATCCTGAGCACGCGAAACTTGGAGTGCGATCCTTCTCATCTGGCCCATAGTGGGAATGTCCGCACCCCGGGTGGACCTTTAGTCATCAACTATACTGTCGGCACCTCTAGATGTAGAATTTAAGACTTCAGCAGCGAGGGGTGGGGCCCCCACCGTCAGGGCCCCTTTAGATGCCTGAGCAGGTTTGGAAACACCCTTTAATCTATTCTCCCTACAACCACCTCTGGTTCACCAGGTTGTTCTTAGATCAGTAGGCCAGCTGAGTGCCTTGGAGGTCATTACTCTCCTCCTCCTGCCTTGTACCATGTGCAGTGTACCTCGTGTTGCAGAGATTGCTCGCAACCCTTCACAGCATTCCTGTTAGAGGGACAGAGTGAGAGTGTTCCACTAAATTGGAATCCTCCCCTGGATTGGCCTATTAAATTGCAGTTGCAGAGCCTTCACTAAACAAAATGTCCTGACGCCTGGAGGGATGGTGATCTAGGCCTTGAATACCCAGAGGTTTCCTCCTCAAAGGGTTTTTTTTTCCTCTCCTCCATGCCAATGGTTATAATACTTACATAGGTTTAGTAATATTCTCTAGGTTCCATAGATAGGTTTCTGCTGTTGGATGGAGTCAGGTGGTGGCCTCATAGCTGTTCCCTCTCTTCTTAGGAAGTCCTGCCTTCATGCCTTTCATTCAGACCTATGAGCAGGTCACTATTCATATGTTGTCTCCTGGCTATACTACACCTACCGAGCTACGTTCAGGTCTTCAATACAAACAAGTGTTCATCACCTTATATGCGCTGCTTGACACTCTTTTGAGGCTCATTCCTAAAGTACCTTTAGCCAAAGGAATCATTCCTGCAGCACCTCTAGGAGTGAAACCCTCCTCTAGAGTTTCTTGCCTTCGTAGGCCTACGAGGTGGTATATCCCACGGATAGAGAGGCAAACAGCCAAAGACTATCCAAGTTGTACAAGCATAACACTATACCAAGTTGTGTAGGCCCATTGAATTGTACGGCTATGCCTGTAGTTCAGTGGGGCGGAGCAACTACCCATGCCAACAAACGGGCCTTAAAAGGCCTCTCATCCTAGCCATTCCCACAAATGTTTTCTCATTGCCCAGCCATCCGCCCCTCCTCCTCCTCCAGCAGCTCATCTCTCTCTCTCTCTCTCTCTCTCTCTCTCGTGGGCTCCTTCCTAAGGAACCTTTAGCCAAAGGAATCACTCCTACGGCACCTCTAGGGGTGAAACCTTCCTCTAGGGTTCCTTGCCTTCGTACCCTTACAGGGTGGTATATCCCATGGATAGAGAGGCGAACAGCCAAAGATTATCCACAAGCATAACACTATATGAAGTTGCGTAGGCCCATTGAATGTCCTCTAACAACCAGAGCTTACCAACAACACTTCCATCTTACCTGGATCAAGTCTTAATCAACTTGAGGCACTTCAGAATTTCTGTTAGAAAATAGGTAGAGAAAATCCTGGCCTCTTATTGAATGAAACAGCCTGAGACCAATACCTTTATGTCAGTACAATGCATGGCAAAAAGGTACTGATGCTTGACTGCCTCACTGCCTTACTGCAGAAATCATTATGCATAGGTATCTTAAAATTCCTAACAGCGTAGGACATTATGTATCACAGTACATGTGTCAGTCAGTAAAACATAGTGCTCAGCTATATATAATGGGCTTGTAAAAAACAAGTGAATTCATGAGGGGTCTTTGGACTCGCAGGGGGCTGGTGGCTAAGAGTGCTGCAGGACTGGGTCAGGGAGGAATAGGTCTTCTTGGATGGGGGGGATTGTTTGGGCCAATGGACAAGATGGGGACTGATCCAGAAGAAGGAAGGAAGTCGCCGGCACCTGGTAGTCACTCAGGACTGCTGCCTCCTTTACAGCTGCATGATCCAGGCCTCCTCCACAAGTTGGATCCCAGCAGCCATAGGTAAGGGGAGGGAGAGAAGGGCTTTTCAGAATTCAGATTTTTGGCTCTTAATACCAAAATTCAAAAATCAAAAAAAAGCTCAGAATCCAAGGATTGAGAATTTAAAATCTGGAAACTCGAGCAACCCTATAGCAGATACCATTTTTATTTTTGCCCCACACAGAAAGATGGTACTTGCTGTTTGAAAATACTTAAAGTGTAATCTATACCTGATCTAGTACCTTTTTTTTTTCAATCTTCCATGTATCAATTATATCTCTATACTGTCTTACATGTTTCTGTATAAAACATACATGCATCTGACTGGCAATTCGAGATCTGGCAGAGAGAAATTAGGGCAAAAAACAACTGAATTTATGAGGGGTCTTTGGAAATCGGGGAGTTGAGAAGGAAGAGTACACAAAGAAGTCCAGGAAGGTTACCAGGCTAGTCAGAGTGGCCAAGGTCTCAAGAGAACTGAGACAGCACAGGGTATTAGGGAAGGAGAAAAGGACTTCTTCAGATACATTAGAGAAGATGGAAGAACAAAGACCAGATTGTGAGGATTAGAAAGGACGGAGGGTGGGTGGTGGAAGGGGGACAGGCGGAGTATTAAGCGAATAGTTCTGTTCTGTGTTCATAAGTAGAAAGGGGCAGATACCCCAAGGGGTTAGGGTGAGTGGAGGGGAAGGGGAGACTTACATAGCAATTACGGAGGACAAGGTTCTGGAAGGATAAAGGGCATTAAGGGTGGACAAGGCACCAGGACCAGATGGCATTCACCCTAGGGTACTCAGAGAGCTGGCAGAGATCCTGGCGGGGCCGCTGACTGACCTGTTCAGTACCTCCGTGGACACTGGATGCATACCATAGGACTGAAGGATGGTCCATGTGGTGCCCATTCACAAAAGTGGCCCGAGGGATGAGCCGGGCAACTACGGGTCAGTGAGCCTCACATCGATTGTGGGGAAGCTCATAGAGACATTATGACTGGGTGACTAGGGAACTGGATAGGAGCCACGCAGTGGATGTCCTGTATTTGGACTTCAGCAAGGCCTTTGATTCCGTACTATATGGGAGGCTGGGGGGGAAGCTGGAATACATAGGGGTGGGGACAAAGATGGTAAATTAGATCGTCAACTGGCTGAATGGAAAGCATCAGAGGGTGGTGGGTGGGAGCTCTCATCACCAAGGGAAGTGACGAGAGGGATGCCACAGGGATTGGTGCTGGGACCAGTGTTGTTTGAGATATTCATAGCTGATATCTCACACAAGGTCCAGCATAGGATCAGTCTGTTCACAGACGATATGAAGATGGGAGCTGTGGTAGATGACATTGAAGGCTGGAAGGGGCTGCAGGAGGACCTGAACAAACTACAGGAGTGGTCGGTAACATGGCAGCTGGGGTTCAACACCAAGAAGTGCAAGGTACTGCACTTCAGAGCTAGAAACCAGGGGAGGAGCTATCAGCTGGGAGGGGTACAGCTGGAAAGTAATGAAGAAGAAAGAGATCTGGGGGTGATTATAATGGGCAGCATGAACAACTCGGCTCAGCATAGGAATGCAGCGTCACAGGCCAATAGGATGCTAGGGTGTATAGCGAGGGGAATCTCCTCCAGGAATAGGGAAGTGATCCTCCCCCTGTACATGATTCTGGTCAGGCCTCACCTGGAGCACTGCGCGCAGTACTGGCACCCGTTCCTGAAGAAGGACATCAAGTTGTTGGAGGGGGTGAAGCATAGGGCAACAAAGATGATCCAGGGATTTGAGGGAATGTCCTGTGAGGAGAGATTACCAGAGCTGAACATGTGCTCCCTGGAGGAGAGGAAGGATGGGGGGATATGATCAAAACATTTAAATACCTAAAGGGGATAAATAAGGTTAATACAGAAGGGATTTTCCAGCTTGGAAGAGGGAAGGATACGAAAGGGCATCAGTTGAGGCTGGAGGGGGCAAGATTTAGGAGGGAAATCAGGAGGCATTTTTTTCACAGAAAGGGTGGTGGACAGGTGAACGCTCTGCCCAAGGGGGTGGTGTCCTGTAGAACGCTGGGTGACTTCAAGAGGGGTTGGAACAGGGTGAGGGGTTATGCTGAAGAGGGTGGGAGGGTGGGGCAGCTGCAAGTTGAGGGGCTATCTGTACAATCAAGTAGACTCGAGAAAGCGTAAGGCCCGCTTCTGTAGGCATTTTCATATGTTCGTATGGCATATGCTACACATGCTCCCGAGTATGAGCTTGTATCACCAAAAGTGCTACCAGCCTCCGTAAACTCCCAGTCCATATGGAAGTCAAGCTGAGGACTGCTCTGTACAAGAGGGATAAGTATGACCAGCAGTTGTACAAGTGAAGTTGGCTAATGCTGCCCTTAATTCCTCCATCCACTCCATAACTGCTGACTACATTATCTTTTGGTAACAAAACACACTGTTGTCTCCCCAGTCACCACATTTGCTCACTCCGATACCCCACAACCACTCTGACTCCCTCCACTCGCTAGCCCCTTCACTGTATAACACGCTCACTCCAAACACTTCAAACAGGCTATAGTATTTTAAAAAAGGCAATTTCAGACACATCACACATAAAACAGGTGCAAACATCTGTAGTAGGACCCCAAATATTAGAGTATTAGTCCATTGATACGAACCACCTACTCCACAGTCTCAGGTATTTTTTTTTATTACTCTAAACTTACTGAATTCTTGGTGCTCGTCAGGCTCCACTGCAATCACCAACACACAGTGAGGGGAGGGCAAGGATGGGGTAAACCAGATTATATTCTTCTTGGTTTGCTAGTTTGTACCAGCTTTTGCATGCACACAGTAAGCACTCTAAACACCTTAATTTCACTGTAGAAGTGGAACTATGTACAATATGGGGAAAAATAAAATAACCACTTTACACAGCACATTGAATCAGTCTCTGGGTGATTATCTTTGGCAGTTGTGAAGGATTTGAAAACCCTCACCTCAACAATTCTTGGGCGGATCCTCAGAGGTGGTACTAGTTGCATTTTCAGGTACAGCTTGAACTTTTGGTTTTGTTGAAGACTCTATATAGATCTGATTAGACAGATCTATTTATTTGTTTGCTCCACATCTACCTTTCAAGTTTTAGGACAATGGTGCCCCCAGTGTAACATTACATTACACAGAAAAAAATGTATTTTTTCAACTCGGTTTTACTGTCAGGTGAATAAAACCACAGAGCAGTTAGAGACAGTTGCCGAGGAATGTGACAATATCCACCCACCACATGCAATTGTACCTATTTCATGATCCTTTAAAAAGCAATGCACACTAAAAAATGGGAAGAGAAAATCCAGCTATCTCATTGGTTATTATCTGTGCGTGAACTTTATTTGTTTATTTTTTTATTTCTTCATTTGTTAATTGGGTAAGGACACTGGACCAATGGCCCTTTTTCAGGCATGACTCAGAATACAATAGAAAAAAAAAACAACATTAAACATACATAATGTAATAACAATAACATACATTGCACAATAACAATAAATTACAAGAAGCAGCTACATGAAAATTTCAGCAGTAAATATTCTTTCAGGTTTTCCTTAAAGCTAAATATGGATGAAACCTGTCACATGATTAAAGAAAGTGGCTGGCCCGGTGGCACTGAGGGCTGAGATGCTGGACACCATACCTCACGCTATGCGGGAGCGAATTCGGAACACTGAGGGTCAGCAAGGGTAGGGTTGAGGATGAGTGCCCTTGTGGTGCTCTCCTCCCCGGGATGCAAGGGGGGGATGACCTGGCATGCCAGCGACCTCCGGTGGAGACTGGGGGTTGCTGCAGCAGGCCGGGCAGCACGTAACTAGTGTGGCTGACACAGGCAGGGTTGCCGTGTGCCAGAGCTTCGAGGGTGCACCACATATGGGAGGGAGAGCACAGAACACGGAAAACACCTGCTCATGGGACAGGCAACGGCACCTGTCCCCCATGCCCACCGCCGGGCTCTCTCTGACTGGCTTTCCAGGTCCATCACCCGGGCCCTTACCTGCAAGCTGGAGTCTGACGTGCAAGAGCACCCAAGAGGAGGGGCAACCCACTCCCGGTGGGTTAAAATGGGGGGGTGCTGGCTACAGGAAGGGGGGAGAGGGGAGGCACAGTATGGAGGGGCCTCAGGTGGGTGGGAACCATACAGGATGCCTGAGAGAGGTTCCACGAGCCGTGACCGGAGGGAAAAATAGTTGAAAAAAAAATGATTAAAGGAAGTGCATTCCAATACATTGGGCTAGCTATAGAAAAAGCACGGGAAGCACTTTTAAGTTTGGGCAATACTGTATCCAATAAAATACCATAGGAAGAACGTAAGCTAGAAAGAACATTTCGCAAATTTATAAAATTATATAATGGGAATTGGGATTTAAGAAAAGCACATTTAAAGATTGTGCAGCCAAATAAATACTTTTTTCTGGCCATTGGAATCAGCCAACCCAACTGGGAATACAAGGCACAATGGTGAGTTCTCATGGGCACCAAAAGGACATATCGACAAATGTTGTAAACTTTCAAAGATTGCAATTTGTTACTCCCAAGATTCAAATAAATATAAGAAACATAGTCAAAATGTGGTAACAATGGACCTACTGCAATAGTTTTCTTACTTCAAATGAAAAATAATTTTAAAATTTATACAAAAGACCCAACCTCTGATTTAAGGTACGAGTAACCGAAAGAACCTGAGACGTAAAAGTCAACCAGCAGTCCAGTAGGATGCCGAGATACTTAAAAAGATAAACCTGTTTGATAGCCAAACCATTTAAATCATTCAAACATAAGGATGGATCATCTCTGAGCATAAGATTGGCACCAAAAATAATAGATTTAGTCTTTTTTTTTTAATTCAGAACCACTGAGTTATTCAAAAAACATTTACAGACATTCTCAAAATCATATCTCAGAGCAGCCATTAATTCTGCAGAACAGCCACCTTGAGAAAAAATGATCAAATCATCTGCATATAGGATAGTTTCACATCTTTTACAGACAGAGGGGAGTTCCTTAACAAAAATAGAAAATAAAAGGAGCCCAAAATGGACCCTCGAGGAACTCCACAACTGATCAATGATGCATCAGATACACAAGGACCGATGCTAACACATTTTGAACGATTTGTTAAATAGTTTCTTATCTAGAAGACAGCTGCTTCAGAAAAACCCAAGGCACTTAACTTTGAGAATGCTAAATCATGCTCGATTAAATCAAATGCCTTGGTCAGGTCCGCAAACACCGGCCCAGTCATGAGGCCTTTCTCAAGGCCTCTTAGGGCTGAGTTTGTGAACCCGACAAAGGCAGTTCCAGTTCCATAATTCTTATGAAAGCCATGTTGATATGGTGAAAGTAAACCATAGCTAGCAAGACAGTAATTAATTTGATTGGCTACTACCTTCTCAAGCATCTTGCTCAGAGGATTGAGATTCGAGATTGGCTTAAAATCCTTGAGTAAGACTGCTTGTGGTTTTTAGGAATTGGCACAACTCTAGCCAGCTTCCAATTAGATGGAAACTGGCAGAATTCCAAAGAAAAACTGAAAAGACAACAAAGGCATTTAACTATAAATGAGGAGGCCAGCCTCAAGAATCTTCCATCCAGCTCACCCCCACAGTTACAATATTTATTAGGAAGGGTATTTAAGAACTTGAATACATCTGCCTCAGTAATCTTCTTGAACGTAAAACATGGTCTATCTGACATAAAGAAAACATTTTGTAAACACTCAGCACCCATCTGTGTCCCAGCTCCTCTATAATTAGATAAGTCAGCCGGCCCGGTGGCGCTGAGGGTAGAGGCACTGGACACCACACCTCGCTCCACGCTGGCGACCTTGGTTAGGAAGCGGACACGGGTCGTTGGTGGGTCGGCCGGGAGGAGATAGGCTCGAGCATCCGACGACAGCTCGCCTTCTCCGGGGAGGGCTGCGACAACAGCCCACGCACTTGTCTGACTCTAAGTGGAGGCTCGGAGTACTGCAAGCCCCAATTGCAGGGTAACAGGCATCTGCCTTACAGTGTGGACATCGGCACTTGGCGCCTTGACGTTAGGGGTTGCACACTGCAGGGGAGGGAAGAAAAAAGAGGAAACACAACTGCTGGCTCCGGGAAGACGGACTTCCTGGAGCATGCCTCTGATGTGCCCCGCTCACCAGGACCACCACCTCAGCCTGACAAGATGATGGATTACGGGATGAAGGGCCCCGCCTCATCCCCACTCAGGGGGGAAAACCGAAGCTCCATGGAGGAACGAGGGGTGAGTTCAGGTGGGTGAGTGGCAGGATGATGACTCATTGGAGGTCCCGAAGGGTCGGGGCCAGCAGGCAGTAAGGAGGGGATAAATAGTCATTTAAAAAAAAATAATTAGATAAGTCCGAAAATTTCTGATTTGAAAGATTAGCAATTTTAACAGGATCAACAACACTAGCATCATTTACCAACAAGTTTCGAACAGTAGAGGCTGATTGGGGGAAAACAAAGAATTTATATTTTCCTAGAATTGTTTAGGATTAACCCAATTTGTCTGACATTTATTTCTATAAAAATCCTTTTTGGTTTTATGCACCAAATCAGAAACCCTATTCCTAACACATCGATAGTTATTAAGGAGTTGTATTGTAGGATTAATTTTATAGGACACCTATGCTGCATTGCGCTCTTTAATCAAGGCCTTGACAGTAGGGGTAAACCAAGAATTAGGGACCCCTCTAAGCCTCATCGTATGTAAGGGGAACAGAAAATTCTGAATAGGAAGAGGCTGATTATAGAAAAAATCCACTGCAGAATCTATATCAGGGATACAATCAAGATAGGACCAGTCAATCTGAGATAAGTGACCATAAAGAATATCAAGATTTACATTTCTAAACGAACGAACTTGGACCAAGAGGGGAGGAACCTTCTTATAGCCAAAACAAAGCACTGCAAATACATAGATACATAGACAGTGTCGGCAGATAAGGGCCTATGGCCCACTCAGTCTGCCCATTTGAGCTTGTAAGTTCAGTTTATGTTTTCCTAGAAGTCTGTTGCCCCTTACCCCTGACCTCTAGAATTCCTTTATGTCTATCCTATGCATTCTTAAATCCCATGATTGTTTCAGCCCCCACCACTTCCTCTGGCAGGGTGTTCCACTTGTCCACCACCTGTTCTGTGAAGAAATTCTTCCTCATGTTTCCTCTAAATCGTCCTCCCTCCAACTTCATCCCATGGCCTCTAGTCCTGGAACATCTTTTTCGCTTAAAAATAGTGTATTCCTACACCCTGTTCCTCCCTGTGAGATACTTGTATGTTTCTATCATATCCCTCTCTCCTCCTCTCCTCCAGGGAGTACATGTTCAGTTCCTTCAACCTGTCTTCATAGGACTTGTGATACAATCCATGCACCATCTTTGTTGCCCTCCTCTGAACCTTCTCTACCCTGTCTATGTCCTTATGTAGGTATGGTCTCCAGAACTGTACACTGTACTCCAGGTGGGGCCTCAATAGTGTCTTGTATAGCGGAATTATGACCTCCCTTTTCCTGCTGGTGATGCCCCTGCCTATACATCGCAGCATCCTATTTGCTTTACCTGCTGCCTTGTCACACTGTTTCCCTACCTTGAGGTCATCAGAGATGATAACCCCAAGATCCCTTTCCTGCTTGGTGCATGCTATATCCTCACCCCCCAACTGATATATTGTGCCAGGGTTTTTGTGCCCCATATGCATTATCTTGCACTTCTTTGCATTGAATTTCAACTGCCAAACCCCTGACCATTCTTCAAGTTTCTGCAGGTCCCTTCTCATTCTGTCTACACCCTCGGTGTGTCTACTCTGTTACACAGCTTTGTGTCATCAGCGAACAGTGAAATTCTGCCTTCTAGGTCCTGTGCAATGTCACTGATGAAGATGTTGAATAGAACCTGTCCCAGCACTGATCCCTGTGGTACCCCACAGGTCACTCTTCCCTCTGTGGAGTGACAGCCATTTACCACCACCTCTGTGTCCTGCCACCCAGCCAGTTACCTACCCACCACACTATTGTCCTGCCCACACCCATATTCCCCAGTTTGTAATAGTCTTCTATGTGGCACAGTGTCAAAGGCCTGCTGAAGTCCAGATAGGCCATGTCCACTGCTCTCCCTGATCCACCTCCCTAGTCACCCAGTCAAAAAATTCAACGAGGTTGGTCTGACATGACCTCCCCCTGGTGAAACCATGCTGCCTTGGGTCCTGTAGTCCATTGACAACCAGATGTTCCACCAATCTCTCCTTCAGTAGTGCTTCCATGATCTTCCCCACTACCGAGGTGAGGCTGACTGGTCTGTAGTTCCCTGCTTCCTCTTTGTTCCCACTTTTGTATAAAGGGACTACATCTGCTGTCCTCCAGTCTTTGGGTACCTCCCCTGTTTCCAGTGATTGGCTGAACAGGATAGCCAGAGGTTCAGCCACCACCTCTCTTAGTTCTTTAAGGACCCTGGGGTGCACCCCATCTGGCCCCATTGCTTTATCAACTCTTATTACTTCCAGTTCCTTCAGGACCCTTTCTCGTGTGAAGGGACTTGTGTCCATTTCTGCACCATTCTCACCCCTTGTACTCCCTTCAGACCCATTACCCTCCTCTTCCTCAGTAAAGACTGAGCAGAAATACCTGTTCAATATGTCAGCTTTACTGTTGTCATCCTCCACGCGCCCCATCCTCCCCTTCAGTCTCACTATCCTCCCTTTGTCTTTCTTTTTCACTTATGTACCTGTAAAGGTTTTGTCCCTCTACCCACTGATTTTGCAATGTGTTCTTCTGTCTGAGCTTTCGCTTCCCTTACTGACCTCCTGCCTCCCTTTGCTTCTCCTGGTGCTTCTCCCTATCCCCTTCTGCCTGTGTCTTTTGTATTGCCTCGAATGCAATCTTTTGGCTTTCACTTTCTTTGCTACCTCTTTTGGAAACCATAATGGTCTCCTTCCTTTTCCTTTTGCTAACCTGCTTAATGCATAATTCTGTTGTTCTTGTAATCCCCATTTTAAATACTGCCCACTGTTCCTCAACCCCTGATTCCTGTCCCATTCCCTTAATGCCTCTTTCAAGTATCTCCCCATTTTCCCAAGTCTGCCCCTAAAATCCAGGATACGTGTTTTTTGTGGTTTGGTTCTGCTCTTTCTGTGATTTCAAACCACAATGACTGGTGGTCACTGTTCCCCAGGTTCTCCCCACTGTTACCCCCATCACACTGTCCCTGTTTGTGAGCACAAGGTCCAGTATTGCTTCTGCTGAGTTGGTTCCATGACCAGTTGCTTGAGGAAGGCACCCTGAAGGGAGTCCAGGATAAATCTGCTTCTAGTTGATGCTGCTGCTGGGATGCTCCAGTCCATGTCTGGAATATTGAAGTCTCCAACCAGTACTACCTCACCCTTGTCTGCCATCCTTTGGATGGCTAGCATCAGCTCCCTATCTGTTTCTTCCTCCTGGGCTTGTGGTCTATATACCACACCTATGCGGATGGCTGTTCCCATTTTCCTTTCCAGCTTAACCCACAGTATCTCTCCCCCATTTTGTTCCTCCTGGATCTCTGTGGCCTTTATGTCATTTTTCACATACAGTGCCACTCCTCTTCCCTTCCTGCCTGCTCTGTCTCTTCTGAATATGTTGTAGCCAGATATGGCCATCTCCCAGTCATGGTTATCATTACACCAGGTTTCAGTGATGGCCACAATGTCCAGGTCTGACTGCACCATGACAGCCTCCAGATCTTCCATCGTGTTGCTAAGGCTCCTGGCATTTGCACACATGGCTTTCCATGATTTGACCTCCCTAGACTGTTTCACTGTTCTACTCCAGACCCTTCCTTGGTTGTCCTTTATCCCTGGTTCTCCTTGCTGTCTGCCCTTCTGCTGAATTTTGCCCCTTTTCTGCCTATCCATCTCTTGGGCACTAATCTCCATCTTTTGCACACTGATTTGCAGAGATAGCCACTCCTCTGGTTCACTGGTTCCACTGCTAGCTGTGGGGGGTGAGCAAGTAGGTACCCTCCTTGCTGGCCTGCCACCCCCCTTTGCTAGTTTAAATGCTTGTCAATGTAGCATTTTAAACTTATCATTGAGTGCTCGGATTCCCCTCCAGGATGGATGCAGGCCGTCAGGCTTGAACAAACCTCCATCCCTCCAGGTGGGTCCCCAGTCACCAATGAATCCAAACCCTTCCTCACAGCACCAGTTCTTCAACCATGAGTTAAAGTTCCTGGTGCATGCACCCCTATGCTCTCCCTTGCCTCTCGCAGGTAGTACTTCTGAGAAAGTGACAGAAGTAGCTACTTGCTTGAGACCCCTCCCCAATTTCCTAAACTCTTCCTGAACTTCCTTTGGCTCCCCATGTGCCAGGTCATTAGTACCTAGGTGGATAATGACATCCAGCTCACCCTCCCATCTTGCCTTCCCAGTGATCCCCAGGATCTTCCTTCCATCCCTCCATGCCGTGGCACCTGGTAGGCACCTCACCTCCCTGTCCTCCCCCTCCTGTGTTCCTAGCTGGATCCCTGTTATGATGGAGTCCCCCACCAGGATTCACTTCCTCCTCCTCTGGGGTCCACTGCTTTCCCCGCTGAGGTCACCTCCTTGGCTAATCTCTACATCCTTTCCTTCCACTTCTCTGGGTACCTCTATTTGGTTGTCCTCGTTTGCCAGTGTGGCATATGAGTTCTTGAGTGGAATAGGATCTGGGATGTGCCTCTACCTGACCGCTCTAACCCTCCCTGAGCCCACTGTCATCCAAGTGCTCCTCGTTCTTGGCATCCTTTGAGGCAGTTGCATTGGACTGGGTGGTCTCTGGATGGGGTGATGGTACTCCTGACCCAGTTTACTTCCGCTCTGAGTCTGGCGACCTCACCCCGCAGTCCACAGAGATGCATGCAGATAGGGCAGCACCTCAGTGTCCAGAAGGTCTGCCTGAATACGGCTGCCCCACAGCCACTGCATTGTACCACTCCCCACATTATACTGCAATTCCACTACTTGTCTGCTACTAAAGCTCTCCTAGTTCCCTTTTTATTAATTTACTGCCCTAAAAATCCTGCCACTGATCCTCAGATAATTTTCTTTAAAAATAAATAAATAAATAAATGAGTCAAAACACTTGTCGTGCTGAGGGTGGGCTTCTTCCCCCTTATGCCCCTCCTACTTCACACCCTTACTATACCCTGTGTTTAGCTCCTGTCAATCAGATTTAACAGGGCATATAATTAAGAGTTGGGGAAGGGAAGGGGAGGGAGGGGCGAAAATTTGCAGCAATTAAAGACAGCACAGAGTTACACCACCACTATGTTTTAAATTTTCAACAGCCCAAAAACAATTATAAGTAAAGACAACAAAGAAAGTACAGTGTCACTAAAAGCCCACAATCTAAGTTTAAAAGAAAAATAGCAATTACCAGTTACTCTAAAGCACTGAATTGAATATATTTCCTTCCTTCCTTCCCCTTCTGGCTTCTTCTGAGAAAATAAAACTCTACTTGCTACCTCAACTCTGACTAAGCCCCACCTCCAGTTATCACGTAGTTGAGGTCAGAGGCCAGACAATTAACACCCTTCACCCAACTACAGGGCAGTCAGACAAGCCAAGATAAAATTTGCAGCAATTAAAGACAGCACAGTTACACCACCACTATGTTTTAAATTTTCAACAGCCCAAAAACAATTATAAGTAAAGACAACAAAGAAAGTACAGGGTCACTAAAAGCCCACAACCTAAGTTTAAAAGGAAAATAGCAATTACCAGTTACTCTAAAGCACTGAATTGAATATATTTCCTTCCTCCCCCTTCTGGCTTCTATAGCCATATGGTCGCTCACCGCATCAGGTAAAACACCTGAGGCAGTTAGGCGACTATTCTAATGGTGATGACCCAATCCAAGACAGAATGATTTAATGTATGAGAATTTAGCTGAGTTGGCTCAACAATACATTGAGATAGTTCATAAGCGGCTAACAGATGCTCTAGTTCTAACCAAGACCTTAAGGACCAATTCAAACTTATGTCTCCTACTAATAAGAAATTATGCTGTTGAATACAAGCATTATTATCAAGACATTGTTTTAACACATTTGGGCCACAATTTGGTGGACTGTATAGGCATCTAACAATTAGGTGTTTTACGCCACTCAACAATACCTGAAGTAGCGACCAGTCTGTTTCAAATTACCTATCACTGCAGGATTTTACAACAACTGTCTGAAATGTGTTCTTATAGTAGACAGCTACTACACCCCCTTTCTTCTTTCCCTTCCTATCAGCTCTGAGAAGGTTATACCCAGAAATAGCACAAGAATTGTCTGGTACTACCGGCTTTAACGAGGTTTCAGATAAAGACAACAAATCAGGCTTATAAAATGTGTTCCATGCACAGGTAATAACAAGTACCTACAAGCGAGACCAAATTGAAAAAAAAATCAATGTGCGGTTAGAACATTCTTATTTAAAATACCACCATTGTTTCCCCTCGCTAACGCATCTTGCTCCAGACTTGCTGCCCAATCAGGGAAGCTGTGGTGCCACTAACTTTTTTTTAGCTGATAATTTATGTAAGGTCATGCTGTTGCGTCTAACTTTTTTGTCATTCTCTGACTGCTCTGGCTCTCCCACAAACAAAATCTCCACACTACTGTTTGCTATTTTTTTTAAGTAATGTTTAAGAATGCCACAGATCTGTCCACACAGCACAACTCCCTCCCTCTCTCTCTCAGTCAGGATGGGGGTCAGTCATAACAGTAGACCAAGGAAGACCTGGCATAGAGCCAGTGGGGAAAAAAAAGTAAAATAATAATCATAATTAAAAATAAAAGCCTGCATGTTTACAACAAGTCCCACTGGCTTGTCATCTCAAGGTTCCTACAAGTCCTGCATGATGGGGGGGGGAGTAAACTTGGTATCACAGATATGGATGCCACAATAGGACAAATGTCCTATGGCAAAATAAAATTACATAATCAGGTAGCAGGTGAAAGGACTATTTTACCCCAAATTAACATGACTTCTATTTTAGACATGTAAATATAGTTTTTTTGGGGGGTGAGTGAAACATTTTTTTAAAAAGGAACACATTTTATAAGTAATAAGACACTCCAGGGTGTGCATGGAACATATTTACGACACGGCCAGGGCCGAAGGCACCCAGCCTGCAGCCTTGTGCCTTACCACGCTTCTGGCCATGTGGTAAAATATGTTCCGTGCACACCCTGTAATGTCTTATTGCTTACTTAACAAGTCATCTTCAATAAAAAAACATTTTTTAGTTTAGCTCTTTCTGTTTATTTTTTTTTGTTTTGTTTTTAGAGAAACCCTTTTTCTAAGCACAGTACAATACTCCAGGATGTGAACTGTGTTGAGATAAACATGTTTCTAAGGGGGTGAAGGCACTCAGCCTGTTGCCTTGTGCCTTACTATGCACCCAGGCATGCCTTTATCTCAGCACTATGCCCACCATATCATGTCTCATTGCTTATTGTGCATATCTGCCTCTGGGCAATAAAACTGAGTGGATCCTACAGACTGAAGATGGCTAACCTGTGAGCAGATACCACTGAGGAGTATCATTTTTCAGACCTATTTATAGGAGTTTAGATTTTTTAAGACAGGTATGCCAACTATGTTAGTGGGTAAATCTTGCATGGATGACTTTTAAGCCCGATTAAGAGTCACTGCACTTAGAAAGCACTTATTCTTGTGTTTAATACAGGACTGAACTTACCCAGGGAGGACAGGAGAAGAGGTGAGTGGAGAAGAAAGGACCAGAAGGGGAGTCATGGAACTGGAAAGCTGGGAGTGGGGAAAACTGAAGAATCGGAGCACCAAAGAGGAGAGGAAACCACTGTGAAAGCAGAATAATAAGGAACAAAAAGGTGGAACCTAATGGACCAGCCAATGAAGCAAGTGCTGCAAGTGTCGTTTTAGAATTCAGATTGTGAACCGAGTACTCAGACCACTCGTGACCAGGAGTTTTGCGAGGGAAGACCCAGTTTGATTTGCCCTGTCTGGTCACAGTTACCTTTTTTTTGGCAGATGGAATGGTTGATAGGAGAAACTTAGTTTGGGGTATCTAGGAATTTTGAAAGGCATAGGAGCCAAAGTAACCAAACTAATGATTTAGGCCATATACAGGTTCAACATAAGAGATATTGAGGGGTGGAGTGTGGTCTTTTTAAATTTAGCTCTTTTTGCATCCTTTTTATTTGATTTTCGTTTTACAGTACTACAAAATTAAATACTTCCCACTGTTTTTCTTTCCACATTTTGGTTTATGTTGAGGCTTATGTTTCAGCTTGGGATTCTTTGAAGAAAGAAAAAAAAATCTTTTTATTTTTTAAGGCATAGGAGTGTAAAGGGCCCTGATGTTTAAATACCTTTAAATAATTCAGTTAGAACTAAGGAAGACTCAGACGAGTGCCCTGGTTCTCCATTACGTCATCGGTTATGCCAAACACATTTCTAGCATTCTAGCTATCAGCTATGCATTTTTTCATAATCAATGTTTATTGTTTTTTATGTATTATACAAGGAAACACATAATACACCAACAGTACAGTGTCAGCTGCTTCACAGTCTATAATAACAACATTTTTGTCAGTGAGGTAAATACAGCACAGTTGATACTTTCAAAATGTATCCCCATCTCTGACTGATACATAAATATCTGTGCCCCACCCCCCATTCTGTCTTTCCCGGACTATGTTTTCTGAGATCCTCTAAAGAACAATTTGTGGATCTGTAGCCATTATGTATGTTACCCACCCAGCCCATCTGTTTGTGTCCTTTTCTCTGTTTCCTGATGGAGTATGTATGGAGGAGTACAAAATGGGTGGAATGGTACTGACGACCACCAAGCAGGAAAGAGACCTGGGGGTAATCATATCAGATGACCTAAAGGTGGCCAGGCAGTGTGACAGGGCAGTTGGGTGGGCTAGTGGGATGCTGGGGTACATAGGGAGGGGTATCACCAGCAGAAAGAGGGAGATGGTGGTGCCTCTGTATAGATTGCTGGTAAGACCCCACCTAGATTACTGTGTCCAGTTCTGGACACCATAGCTCCAAAGGGACATAGACAAAGTGGAGGCGGTCCACAGTAGGGCAACTAAAAATGGTACAGGGTCTGCATCAACAGCCCTACGAGGAGAGACTAAAGGACCTCAATATATGCACCCTGAAACAGAGGAGGGAAGGGGGATGTGATAGAGACCTTTAAATACCTCATGGAGGTAATAAGGTACAGGAGAGAAGTATTTTTCAGATGAAGAGGAGCTCAAAAATAAGGGGACATGCTATGAAGCTGGACAGGGGTAGATTCAGGAGAGATGTGAGGAAGTACTTCTTTACAGAAAGAGTGGTGGATTCCTGGAACACCCTTTCAACAGAGGTGGTGGGAGTGAAAACAGTGGTGGGGTTCAAGAGTTTATGGGTTTCACACAAAGGAACCATAGTGAAAAGGAAGGGAGGTGGGAGAAAGAGCTGTAGATTATGTACGGTGTGCAGTAATAATGTAGGTAGGGAAGAATGGGCAGACTGGATGGGCCAAGCACTCCTTATCTGCCGTCAAATACTATATTTCTCTGTTAAGGTCTCCATAGCATAAATCCCTTTCACCACCTGATGCCACTCCTCCAAGGTCAGCCATTTTTTTATTATACATTATTTGGCTGCCACCATTAAAATTGCCATTAGGTATCTTTTTGCTGGGTCCTTCTCTTTGTGGGGTAGGTAGGTAAATAGAAATAAATGGCCCGTGAGTTTAGTTTGTGGGGAGAAGATAGTCTGTGTAGCTGTCTCAAGTTCCCTTTGGAAAGTCTGAAGTGTGGAACAAGCCCACATAATGTGGTAGTGGGTGGCTCTAAGTTCACCACAATGCCTCCAGCATGCAGGCATCTGTGCCATGCCCATATGCATGTGCTCAACAGGGGTAAGGAAGAACCTTATTAAACATTTCCAGTTGTATTCCCTAAAATCATCGAGCTTGTCACTCTGTATATGGAGACATAGTCTTGTTTCCATTTTTTCAGGGGAAAAGTAGTGCTCCAGTTCTGTATTCCAAGCTTCTAAGGCTTTGAGTTGAGTCCAAGGGCCCCTCCATCTGTAGGATCTGGTTAACCTGGGGCACCAAATGGCCGCCCAGTGCTCCATTTATGGCATTAATTAGCAGTGCTAGGAGAGAGTGGCCAGAGGGTGGGGTAGGAGTTCCATGCAGAAGGCATGACAGATAAGCCCTCACCTAGAAATATCAAAAGAAGTCAGAGTTTGGGAGTCGCAACAGTTCTGTGTCTAGAACATGATTATTCCCCCAACCAGTAACAGCTGGATTGGAGTCTGCAGACCATGTCTGTACCAATGCTTGTAACTAAGGTCTAGATTACCTGGGGTAAAGTCCTCATGTAAGTGGAGAGGTAAAAGCCACACCAGTCTCCCTTTAAGTCCATATTTATGGAGTAATTTAAATCATGAGCGGATGACTGTGTGTATATATGGAGAGAAGCCATACTGCATGGGTTTTGGGGTCCTGGTGTGGAATAGGATTTTTTCCAAGGAGGCACCCTGAAAGGTCACTCACTCCAGCTGCACCCATTGCTCTGTGGGGGAGTTCTGGACCCAGAGCAGTTTTACCTGTACTTGTGCTGCCTCAAAATACCTAAGTAAATGCAGGAGCCCTAGGCCACCCTGTTGCTTTGGCAAACAGAGTGTTGAGAATGTACTTCTCAGTTGTTTGCCATTCCAGAGGAAATGGGATAACACAGAGTTCAATTTCATCCAAATAGTGTTTGTAATAGGCAGGGAAAGGGACTAAAACAGAAGCAACTGCATTTATACATGCTCTGAAGCTGAAGCAGTGAAGTCAAGGTACAAGTGTGGTGAAGCTTTGTATCTCCGAGGTATATAGAGTCTTCTCGACACTTCCCCAGAACAAAAATTTAGAACTTTAATCTTACTGTTCAAGGAAAAATTACTTGAGATCAATGCTTTTTAACATAGCACTGCAGCAAGTAATGAAAAGACAGGTCCCTCTAGCAAGTAGCGTAAGCGGACCAAGCACCATTTTTGGAGAGCAACAAGTCCTGATTACTACTTTTGCCCCAGATGTAAGTTTTTATATTTTACTTCTTTTAAGAGGAATTTTTAGAGAGTTACCTGGTAGTTTAAATTTTGTTTTATTTAGTCCTGTATTTAATTGTACTCCTAGGTGTAACCCCCCTACAAATGGGGTCACTAAAAAGCCTTCCGTGGGTGTGCCTAAATACCCTTTGCCGGGCTGGTGTCCTGCATTTAGCGTTTAAATGTATTGCCAGTGAGCGCCTGTAAAGCCTCCATGTACTGTCTCTTTAAGGGTTGCCAGCCTGCAGTCATAATTAGTTTGAATGGGGGGACTGTGTGTTTCTATGACCAAGTCCCGCCCAGGCTGCTGTCTAATCACTCCATTTCTGCTGTCGCTAAATGCACAGAGGGAGCTCAGTTGAAATATGTAATTAATTACTGGTGACCTGTCAGATTAATAATGAAAATGCAGTTTGTCTAACCTGTCTTTCTTGCAGCACGAACTGTTTCTGTTTGGCTCCACCATTTTGGTCCTGAACTGCTGAATTGGGCCAATCAATATGACTGGGACTCTCATTTGGAGCCTGCTGAAAGGGAGCTGTATGGAAAGTGCCTCTGAGTAATGTAGTTTTGGATCCTTGGTGCCTTTTTGCACCTGTAGAGGGAGCTCTGCTGTGATTGACACCAGAATCAGCCAACCGAATCTTTTGGGTCAGAGGGAAATTCCCCCGCAGCCTGAGCACAGCAGTCAGAAGGAAGATGGAGCTGGAAGAGTGAGCAGCTCGTGGAGCTGCTGCCCCATGGGGCAGCGTGGGGACTTGGCAGGAAGGCTGAGTCTGGTCTTCCTGCATTTATCTCTCCTGAAATGAGAGAAATGGAGAGACAGGGAGAGAAAAAGTACAGCTTCATTTTGGACCATGTCTCCAAACAATTTCGTTGTGCCCCGAGTTATGGGCACGACGAGCAGAAAGAAACAGAAAAGGAAATCTTCAGATCGGACTGCATCTCCGAAACAGTTCTGAGTGAGCGAGCGGCCATGTGACACCATAGTTCGCGAGGGAGAGAGGAAAAAGAAGAAACCAGATTCAAGTTGAGAGCTGGAGAGAGAGAAGGAGCTCTGAGTGTGCGTGCAGCCGAGTTGCGCCGTAGTTCGCGCGGGAGAGTCGTGGAAGTCCTGATCTCTTGCCTACTAGCCTGCTATCTGCCCTGAGAGGGAGAAGAGGACATTTTTGGACTGAATTTGAATTTGTAGAGAGTAAAGCAAGCAGCTGAATTATTACCAGGCTTACCCTGTAGAAGACCAAACATTTTGCTGAAAGTGATCGGCCTGTCAGGACTCTAGTTACTGAAGTGCTCCTGGGTTTAGCAGTGATTTTTGTGATCGGGACCGAGAAGCCTCCTGCCTGGTACAGTAAACTTTCTTTACGTATGAATGTGCTAAGTGCTGGATGGGAATCGCAATCTGATTTCCCCATTTGCTGTAAACTGTGTGCTAGTGCTGGAAGTTGTTTTCCCTACAAGAATCGGACTGAATTCGTGCTGCATGGCGCAGATAGGCCCTGCCATGAGGGTCTTGTCCCACTACCCTGCTGCACAAGAAAGATCCATCGACGAGAGGCCAGCCCCTTGCACCTTGCCTGAACCAGCACAGAGTCAAAGCAACTTGTGTGGGTCCTGCTTCCTCTGGAAATCCAGAAATATCATCCATCAGCCCTCCTGTGTTTAGCCTGGGTACCGCGAGTAATTATCAGGGTAGCTCCCTGCAACAGTTGTCAAATCAAAGTGTGCCATCTGATTGTTTCATGCTTTTCTTTCCATGAACTGAGACATCCAGTTCCGGATTACAAACTGTATGTGTGCATGTTCTTTTTTCCATCACAGGGCCCCAACAAGCTGCAACGGACCTGGCTAGCCCCTTTATCCATCCTGGGTACCCAGAGAGTGTCACTATATGGGACTCTGAGTGCATGCACAATACTATGATTATTATTCTATTTATACCAATTAACCTGATTTCCCCCCCCCTCCTTGTTACAGCTCCCCTGAATAAATCAGATCTGTTTGTTTCTGGAAATTTACATTGACTGTGGTGTCAGTTTATGCTAAAGGTATTGCATTGTTGCTGTTGTACTGCATCGCCTTGTTTTACAAGGGGTCCCCAGAGTCAAACTGAAGGAACCAGTCCTGGAGGTAAGTGCCAAGTACAAGTGTATGTGGGTTGCCTATCAGGGGTATTGGGAAAGTCACTGTTGTGTATGGTGTGGACCACTCGTGGGAGATAAGGGGGGTCACAGTGTTCCAGAGGGCTGTGGCCTGGACAGACTAGCCACAACCAACCCAGACCTTTAGGTGGAGGTACCCATTTCGGAACTCAGGCCCCTTAACCTGTTAGTAGCCAAGCAGGCAGGAGTTGTAGCCCAAGGGATAGCGCCACCTAGGGGTTACATATGGATTTACATCTAGCAGAAGATTTTGCACTGTCCATTGCAGTATTAGGAAAATGTAAGTAGGTGAAAAGCTATACAGAACTCAGTACAGGTTGTATGTGAAACTCTTGCCAAAGCCTGACTATTTCTCAGCTACAATATTGGACTGTGCCTTCTTTAATTAAATTGATGGACTTTTTTCCTCACCTCAACAGCCATATGAAATGTACTTTTTAACACATGTGGAAACAAGTATTTTATACTATTTCTGACAATCGGAACTACTATTTAAGATTTTTGTTGTGTGTGTGTGTGTGTGTGTTATCTATTTTCTCCCCTACATGCTACAACTTCAGCCACTCCTTCAGGCTGTGCCAAGGCTGCATCTGATCTGTCCTGTTCCCGAGCCCCGGCCCTCATATTCGCAGTTATCCCCCAGGGTAACCCAGACATAACCCTTCGCTGGGTGGGTCCCCCTTCTCCGAGGGGGAAGGCTCCAGGGAGCAAGCTAGCACAGTACTTGGCCCTCAGGGAACTGCTGAGGGTTCGGGAGCTCTGGGACACTGACAGTCTCAGATCGCCAGGCGACCATCATCCAGCTGAATGCAGAGCCATTTTCCACTTTTTGTGGTGACGTTCCCTTGCGTTGCATCTGCCCTGCCCCCGGTCTCCACCGGGAGCCACTGCAGAGTGATACATCCCCACTACCCACCCCAGGAGATGAGTGCCGTCTTACAGACGCTCAATCCTCTCCTTCCCTGCCAGCCCCGGGTGACTATTTAAGATTGTAGTTGATGAAGTTCACCTCAAGCTTACAGTATAAGGACCACTGAAGGACCACTAAAGTTAAACTGGATTTACTATGTGTCCAGCTGTGTTTAAGAACTTCTTTGCATAAAGACTGTTATTTGATACTGAAGGTGAAATTCATATCGTTACTAATCAGAAATGTTTTTGACCTACTACTGAAATTCTGTTAATTTCTGAAAGCATATATCATCTTGACACTGAAATTGTGTTTTTGGGGATCATAAGTAAGAAACTATTGAAAAAACAATGCACACCAGGAATGGGAAACAGTTACAATTACATGATATAAATCTTCCTAATGGGAATAAAAGTGTTTAACGGTTGGCTCTGCGGCGGCGAGCAAAGGGGTTTGCTTGGCACGCTGGTGACCGGGGTTCACGCCCCAAGATCGGATGTCAGGAGCACAGACCAGCAGGAAGAGAGTCCAGAGCATCCTTTGGACACTTCCCTCCCAAGGGGGTGGGTGGGCCTCTGGCACCTGGAGGTGGCTTAGGTGATGTTCTAGGCGGTGTGATGCCTTGACACATCGCAGTACATCCCCGCCCCAGGTTGCTGTCGCAACTGGTCCATTAAGGGAGGAGGAGAGTGGGAAGAGCAGAAAAGTGGAAAAATGCTACCTAGTCGACCGGATGATGGCCGCCGGTCCCTATCGCCGTGAAGCTCGGAAGTGTTCGAGCTGACCCCGCCATGCCCGAGTTATGTGTCCGTGCCTCTAGGGTGCTTCTCCCCAGAACAGGGGGACCCTCACAATGAAGGGTTATATCAGGTTACCCAGAGGCTGTGGCAGATGGCGATGAGGCAAAGTGGTGGCAGTGGGCCTAGGCAGCCCGAAGGAGTGGCCAACCAAGTAGCCTGGGAAGGAGCAAAAAAAACACAAAAAAAACTGTAAAACAAAAATTCTTAAAAGAACAAACTACTTCTACCCCTACTGTTAAAACTATAATCAGAGAAAATAACAGAATAATGGTCATAAATCCTGCTACTCTTAGATACTGTAACAGGAAATTCTGCAGTTGTTTTCCCCTGGGGTTCCCCCCTCCACTCTGGGTTCCCTAGGGTGAGGGAGTGGAATGTAGGGGGATTCTGGAATGCCGACTCATGGCGGAACGGGAGAATGCAGAGGAAGTGTTTGAAAAGAGAGAGAAAGGATCGCTGAGGGAGTTGAAGATGGCATGGGAGGGGAGAGAGAGCACAGAGAGCTGCCAGTGAGAGTTGGGGTTACCTGGGTTGGTTGAAACCGTCCCGGAGCTTATCTGTGTGCCTCAGTTGTCTCCTCCTGGTCCTAAGTGAAGCACTCAGAAGTTGGGGTAGTCCCTGGAGTGCAGCATGGTCCAGTTTGGCAGCAGTGGTCCATGTAGTTTGGTCAGCCGTGGTGTGGGCTCAGTTTAGCCCCTTTTATTATTTTAAAAGTTGGAGTTTCGGTCCCACGACGGTGCCCTGTAGCCACATCGGAAGAAGACTGCCATTTGGAAGAGCCTTCATTAGCCCCAAGACATCTGCCACAGTGCCTATCCCCTTCAAATAATTCCTCCCTCAGCCTGCAACCACCCACCTCCCGTTTTCTTGCCTTCACCCCGTGTGAGTCAGCAGCAGCACTGTTGTTCTGGTGATGCCCACCTGTTCCGTTTATTTTTTTTATAAAGTGAGAGAGCATTTGTTTAAATATGCTTGGGCGCAGCAAAGGGACAGTGACAGCTGCAGGTCCCAAGGCTTAGGAAGGACCCTTGGGAATGAGGACCACCCGCTAGGTGGGTCTAATTTAATTTATGTTAATGTACCCCTGTTGGGAACACAGTACAGGGGGCAGGCTTTATTTAAATTAAGGAGCTCCTGAGGCAGAGCCTAGGGCAGGGTAATCCCAAGTTTTATTAACTGAAAGTAAAAATGTCCAAGTGATGTGGGAGAACTGGTTCCATAGGGGCAATGTAAAAATGGAGCCCAAGCTAACCAGAAGTTTGGGGACGGGGAGGGCTCCTCCTAACCTATATGTCCCCATAGTTTCCAGTGGGATTCCTGAATGGGGAGTAGTACAGAGTGTGAGGCAGTGAGTATAGCCTTCCAGAGGGCTTAAGATTATTTGAAGGATTTAAAGAGACAATACTTGAAGTGACACTGCCTGAGTACCTGCAATTATTTTACTGATTCCTGCTGCATGTGAACTTGTGTGAGACTGTCTTGCAGTCTACAATTTGGGAACTGTGACATAATCTCTTGGAGATGGGGAATCATATCAAGTTACAGTAACCAACCCTTGCTGCTCGTTTCAAGCACATCCAGGCTCTGCAAATGCTCTCTTTTCAGGTCCAGTGGCAAAGTGCCTGAGGTCCAGTAGCAGAGTGCCAGAGGCCCAGAGATGCAGTACCAGAGGTCCAGGGTCAGAGATCTAGAGATGCAGTGTCCGAGGTACGGAGGTCCAGTGTTGGAACACCAGAGGTCCAGTGCCAGAGTGCTGAGGGTCCAGAGGTCCATACTCACAGGGCTACTGTTCTAACACTCCAGTATCCATGGTCCAACACTGAGGGATCATTGCAGAGAATTAGAACCAGGATGTCAGGGTCAAGAGAGGACCATCTGGGATGGTCAGAAGAGGGCCTTCGCCATAGCAGTTTGCCCCAACGCAGACATCGGGGTCAAGAGAGGACCATCTGGGGTGGTCAGAAGAGGGCCTTCGCCGTAGCAGTTTGCCCCAACGCAGACATCGTGGTATGTCAGGGCCAAGAGAGGACCATCTGGGGTTGTCAGAAGAGGGCATTCACCATAGCAGTTTGCCCCAATGCAGACATTGTGGTACGTTGGGACCAAGAGAGGATCATCTGGGGTTGTCAGAAGAGGGCCTACGCCATAGCAGCTTGCCCCACCACAGACAGCATGGTACACCAGGGTCAAGAGTGGACCATTCAGGGTGGTCAGAAAAGGGCCTTTGCCGTAGCAGCTTGCCCCAATGCAGACATCCCTGGCTCCAGGGTCAAGAAATCAGCTCCTCCCAGTGATTGTGTTGGGCTAACTTGTCTAGCCGTCACCTCTAAGACTTTTTAATACTGTTGAACTATTTCTTTTCTTAAAATCTATTCCTGTGCCCTGTTAGTCTTTTCCATAGAGTATAGGTCCCCCTTCCCTTATATTTGTTATTGCTCTCCAAAATTCAGTAAACTGTTATTTCTGACTCTTTATCGTGTCCGCTCTCTTTTCTGCTGGTCACCCAGTGATACCTTAAAGGGAAACAGAGCCTCCCTTTATTCTGGCTTTCTAAACTTACTAGTCACCGTGCTGATTGGCCTGCATTTAAATAGGGTCAATCACCTGGCCATTGGGCTGAATAACTCAACAAGGCCCCTGCCCTCTCCTTGGCTAATTGGCTAATTCAGGGCGGGACGTTACAAATTTTAGTGGTAGTGGTAGGATACCACTGGGCTCAGCAGTAAGGAACTTCAGAGTCAGTAATTTGGTATGGGAGGCACTGGGAAAGGGATGTTGTTCCAAGCAACGGGAGACAACCACCTAGGTGGTACCAGGATTATGAAATTGGACTGTCAAAGACTTGCTGGACACAAGGGGTGTCCTTTGAGAGAAGGGGTAGTGTAACAGGAAATTCTGCAGTCATTTTTCCCGTGATTCCCCCCCTCCTCTTCACAATTTTATTTTAGTACTCTCATGCTCTGGGAGCTGTGTGTGTGTGTGCATGGGTAACAGGGCTGGGTTCCCTAGGGCAAGGGAGTGGAATGTAAGGAGATTTTGGAATGCTGGCTCATGGCAGAATGGAAGAACATGGAGGAAGGGTTTGAAAAGACAGAGAAAGGACCACTGGGGAAGTTGAAAGCTGGACTGGGAAGAGAGAGGGCATGGAAAGCTGCCGGTGAGAGTTGGGCTTACATGGGTTGGTTGACGCCATCCCGGAGCTCATCTGTGTATCTCAATTGTCTCCTCCAGGTCCCAAGTGAAACAGTCAGTAGTTGGGGCAGTCCATGGAGTGCTGCATGGTCCAGTTTGGTGGGGGTGGTCTATGCAGTTTGGCCAGCCATGGTGTGGGCTCAGTTTAGCCCCTTTTATTATTTTAAAAGTTGGAGTTTCGGTCCCACGACGGTGCCCTGTAGCCACATCGGAAGAAGACTGCCATTTGGAAGAGCCTTCATTAGCCCCAAGACATCTGCCACAGTGCCTATCCCCTTCAAATAATTCCTCCCTCAGCCTGCAACCACCCACCTCCCGTTTTCTTGCCTTCACCCCCGTGTGAGTCAGCAGCAGCACTGTTGTTCTGGTGATGCCCACCTGTTCCGTTTATTTTTTTTATAAAGTGAGAGAGCATTTGTTTAAATATGCTTGGGCGCAGCAAAGGGACAGTGACAGCTGCAGGTCCCAAGGCTCAGGAAGGACCCTTGGGAATGAGGACCACCCGCTAGGTGGGTCTAATTTAATTTATGTTAATGTACCCCTGTTGGGAACACAGTACAGGGGGCAGGCTTTATTTAAATTAAGGAGCTCCTGAGGCAGAGCCTAGGGCAGGGTAATCCCAAGTTTTATTAACTGAAAGTAAAAATGTCCAAGTGATGTGGGAGAACTGGTTCCATAGGGGCAATGTAAAAATGGAGCCCAAGCTAACCAGAAGTTTGGGGACGGGGAAGGCTCCTCCTAACCTATATGTCCCCATAGTTTCCAGTGGGATTCCTGAATGGGGAGTAGTACAGAGTGTGAGGCAGTGAGTATAGCCTTCCAGAGGGCTTAAGATTATTTGAAGGATTTAAAGAGACAATACTTGAAGTGACACTGCCTGAGTACCTGCAATTATTTTACTGATTCCTGCTGCATGTGAACTTGTGTGAGACTGTCTTGCAGTCTACAATTTGGGAACTGTGACATAATCTCTTGGAGATGGGGAATCATATCAAGTTACAGTAACCAACCCTTGCTGCTCGGTTTCAAGCACATCCAGGCTCTGCAAATGTTTCCTCTTTTCAGGTCCAGTGGCAAAGTGCCTGAGGTCCAGTAGCAGAGTGCCAGAGGCCCAGAGATGCAGTACCAGAGGTCCAGGGTCAGAGATCTAGAGATGCAGTGTCCGAGGTACGGAGGTCCAGTGTTGGAACACCAGAGGTCCAGTGCCAGAGTGCTGAGGGTCCAGAGGTCCATACTCACAGGGCTACTGTTCTAACACTCCAGTATCCATGGTCCAACACTGAGGGATCATTGCAGAGAATTAGAACCAGGATGTCAGGGTCAAGAGAGACCATCTGGGATGGCAGAAGAGGGCCTTCGCATAGCAGTTTGCCCCAACGCAGACATCGGGTCAAGAGAGGACCATCTGGGGTGGTCAGAAGAGGGCCTTCGTGAGCAGTTTGCCCCAACGCAGACATCGTGGTATGTCAGGGCCAAGAGAGGACCATCTGGGGTTGTCAGAAGAGGGCATTCACTATATAGTTTGCCCCAATGCAGACATTGTGGTAATGCTGGGGACCAAGAGAGGATCATCTGGGGTTGTCAGAAGAGGGCTCACGCCTATAGCAGCTTGCCCCACCACAGACAGCATGGTACACCAGGGTCAAGAGTGGACCATTCAGGGTGGTCAGAAAAGGGCCTTTGCCGTAGCAGCTTGCCCCAATGCAGACATCCCTGGCTCCAGGGTCAAGAAATCAGCTCCTCCCAGTGATTGTGTTGGGCTAACTTGTCTAGCCGTCACCTCTAAGACTTTTTAATACTGTTGAACTATTTCTTTTCTTAAAATCTATTCCTGTGCCCTGTTAGTCTTTTCCCATAGAGTATAGGTCCCCCCTTCCCTTATATTTGTTATTGCTCTCCAAAAATTCAGTAAACTGTTATTATTTCTGACTCTTTATCGTGTCCGTCTCTTTTCTGCTGGTCACCCAGTGATACCCACAAAGGGAAACAGAGCCTCCCCTTTATTCTGGCTCTCTCTAAACTTACCAGTCACCGGTGCTGATTGGCCTGCATTTAAATAGGGGTCAATCACCTGGCCATTGGGCTGAACAACTCAACAAGGCCCCTGCCCTCCTCCTTGGCTAATTGGCTTTCGAATCCAGGGCGGGGCCGGTTACAAATTTTAGTGGTAGTGGTAGGATACCACTGGGCTCAGCAGTAAGGAACTTCAGAGTCAGTAATTTGGTATGGGAGGCACTGGGAAAGGGATGTTGTTCCAAGCAACGGGGAGACAACCACCTAGGTGGTACCAGGATTATGAAATTGGACTGTCAAAGACTTGCTGGACACAAGGGCGTGTCCTTTGAGAGAAGGGGGTAGTGTAACAGGAAATTCTGCAGTCATTTTTCCCCCGTGATTCCCCCCTTCCCTCTTCACAATTTTATTTTAGTACTCTCATGCTCTGGGAGCTGTGTGTGTGTGTGCATGGGTAACAGGGCTGGGTTCCCTAGGGCAAGGGAGTGGAATGTAAGGAGATTTTGGAATGCTGGCTCATGGCAGAATGGGAGAACATGGAGGAAGGGTTTGAAAAGACAGAGAAAGGACCACTGGGGAAGTTGAAGCTGGACTGGGAAGAGAGAGGGCATGGAAAGCTGCCGGTGAGAGTTGGGCTTACATGGGTTGGTTGACGCCATCCCGGAGCTCATCTGTGTATCTCAATTGTCTCCTCCAGGTCCCAAGTGAAACAGTCAGTAGTTGGGGCAGTCCATGGAGTGCTGCATGGTCCAGTTTGGTGGGGGTGGTCTATGCAGTTTGGCCAGCCATGGTGTGGGCTCAGTTTAGCCCCTTTTATTATTTTAAAAGTTGGAGTTTTGGTCCCTCGGCGGCGGGGGTACCCTGTAGCCACATCAGAAGAAGACAGCCATCTGGAAGAGCCTTCATTGGCCCCAAGTCATCCGCCACAGTGCCTGTCCCCTTCAAGTAATTCCTCCTTCTGCCTGCAACCACCCGCCTCCCGTTTTCTTGCCTTCACCCCAGGTCAGGGCGGTGAGTTGGCAGTAGCACTATCGTTCTGGTGCTGCCCACCTGTTTATTTTATTTTTTTTTATAAAGTGAGGGAGCATTTGTTTAAATGTGCTTTGGTACAGTAAACGGACAGTAACAGCTGCAAGTCCCAGGGCTGAGGAAGGGCCCCTGGGAATGAGGACCACTTGCTAGGCCGGTCTAGTTTAATTTGTGTTAATGTGCACCTGTTGGGAACATAGTACAGGGGGCAGGCTTTATTTAAATTAAGGAGCTTCTGAGGCAGAGCCTAGGACAGGGCAGGTCCTGAGTTTTATTAACTGAAAGTAAAAATGTCCAAGTGATGTGGGAGAACTGGTTCCATAGGGGCAATGTAAAAATGGAGCCCACGCTAACCAGCAATTTGGGAAAGGGGAGGGCTCCTCCTAACCTATATGTTCCCATAATTTCCAGTGGGATTCCTGAATGGGGAGTAGTACAGAGTGTGAGGCAGTGAGTACAGCCTTCCAGAGGGCTCAAGACTATTAGAAGGATTTAAAGAGACAGTATTCGAATTGACACTGCCTGAGTACCTGCAATTATTTTACCGATTTTTGCTGCATGTGAACTTGTGTGAGACTGTCTTGCAGCCTACAATCTGAGGACTGTAACATAATCTCTTTGGGAGTGGGGAATCATATCAAGTTACAGTGACCAACCCTTGCTGCTCGGTTTCGAGTACACCCAGGCTCTGCAAATGTTTCCCCTTTTCAGGTCCAGTGGCGGAGTGCCTGAGGTCCAGTATCGGAGTGCCAGAGGCCCAGAGATGCAGCGTCAGAGGTCCAGGGTCAGAGATCTAGAGATGCAGTGTACAAGGTCCAAAGGCCCAGAGGTCCAGTGCCAGAGTGCCAGGGTTCCAGAGGTCCAGTTTTGGAGGTCCAGCAGCAGAGAGCTGGAGTTCCAGAGGTCCGGTGCCGGAGGTACAGAGGTCCGTACCCACAGGGCTAGTGTTCCAGCACTCCAGTATCCATGGTCCAACACTGACGGATGATTGCAGAGAATTAGAACCAGGATATCGGGGTTAAGAGAAGACCATCTGGGGTGGTCAGAAGAGAGCCTTCGCCATAGCAGTTTGCCCCAACGCAGACATCGTAGTATATCAGGGTCAAGAGAGGACCACCTGGGGTGGTCAGAAGAGGGCCTTCACCATAGCAGTTTGCCCCAACACAGACACTGTGGTACATTGGGACCAAGAGAGGACCATCTGGGGTGGTCAGAAGAGGTCCTTTGCTGTAGCAGTTTGCCCCAATGCAGACAACGTGGGACACCGGGGTCAAGAGTGGACCATCTAGGGTGGTCAGAAAAGGGCCTTCACCGTAGCAGCTTGCCCCAATGCAGACATCGTGATACGTCGAGGTCAAAAGAGGACCATCTGGGATGGTCGGAAGAGGGCCTTCACCATAGCAGCTTGCTCCGTGACAGACATCCCTGGCTCCAGGGTTAAGAAATTGGCTCCTCTCAGTGATTGTGATGGACTGACTTGTCTAGCTGTCACCTCTAAAACTTTTTAATACTGTTTAATTTATTGCTTTGCCCTGTTAGTCTTTTCCTGTGGAGTATAGGTCCCCCTCCCCCTTTATATTTGTTATTGTTCTCTAAAAATTCACTAAACTGTTATTATTTCTGACTCTTTATCGTGTCAGTCTCTTTTCTGCTGACCACCCACTGGTACCCACACAGGGGAACAGAGCCTCCCCTTTATTCCATCTCTCTCTAAACTTACCAGTTCTTGGTGATGATTGGCCTGGGTTTAAATAGGGGTCAATCAAACCCAACAAGGCCCCTGCCCTCCCCTTTGGCTAACTGGCTTCTGAATCCCGGGTGGAGCCAGTTACAATACATCAGACAGTGAAAAGAAGAATGTTCCAGTTAGCCAATGTATCCTATCCAAGGAAGACATTGCTTATTTTGAAGGAGAACATCACTCGCTTAATGACTTGATAGAAGCTTCAAAAGCTGAAAACAGGGATAAGTTAATTGATACAAAAGAGGATAAAAGGGATACATTTTATAATGAGGGGAAAAAGATATTATTACTGATCCATTACAGTAACTGATTAGAACTGTTTTAGATAACAGGGAAATGACTGTATGGAAGAAAATGACGCAGGCGGAAAGCCACCACAATAATGAAACAAAGTTCTCTGATTTAATTGAACTTCAGTCCCCCAAACTAATCCCTAATTCCTGATGACACACAAGAAATAAGCAGGTTGGTCGCAAAGGCAGGATGCCTCGGGACACAAGCCCTCCCCCGCTCAGCCACCAGAAACCCCTGCTCACTCGGAAACCCCACAAGCCAGTGAGCCCATTCATAAAGAAGTAGGTTGGTCATGAGGGCAGGATGCCTTGGGACATAAGCCCTCCCGCACTCGGCTGCCGGAGACCCCTGCTCACTTAGCCACCCTGCAAGGTATAGTTCTGGCGCCAGACCAACACAGGACACTAGTGATCAGCACCTGGTTGCTCTAATAGGACAAGCCTCTGTTTTTTTAATTTGGACTTCTCTGCCTTTTTTATAAAAAAAAAAAAAAAAAAGAAAACATTTTTAAATAACACTGAGGATGTGTTCCACAGCTCTGTACATCTATTTCTCTGCTTAGCCATAAATAATGAATTAGTTTAAATCAACACTTCTCTGCTTAACCAGTATTAATTCACACCAGTATTAAGTCATTAGTATATTTCATTCATTGTATCACATCTCATAAGAACTATTACTGTGTCCCCTCTAAGGACTTTCTCTTGTGATAGGTCTGCATCAGTGAGCCCATTCATAAAGTAGCGGTCATGAAGGCAGGATGCCTCGGGACACAAGCCCTCCTCCACTCAGCCACCGAAGACTCCCACTCACTCAGACACCCCACAAGGTATACTTTTAGCACCAGAACAACAAAGGACAATAGCGATCAGCACCTGGTTGCTTTAATAGGACAAGCCTCTGTTTGCTTTATTTGGACTTTTCTACCTTTTAAAAAACAAACAAACAAATAAATAACACAGGAAATGTGTTCCACAGCTCTGTACATCTATTTATCTACTTAGCCATAATTAATTCATTAGTTTAAATCAACATTTCTCTGCTTGGCCAGTATTAATTCATGCCAGTATTAAGTCATTAGTATATTTTATTCATTGTATGACATCTCACAAGAACTTTTACTTTGTTTCCACTAAGGACTTTTTCTTGTGATAGTTCAGCATCTTTGGCTTATTTGCATTCTAACTCCTGTTCTTTTTTCCCCCTCAAGCCAGTGAGCCCATTCATAAAGCAGCAGGTTGGTCGCGAGGGCAGATGACTCGGGACACAAGCCCTCTCCTGCTCGGCCGCTGGAGCCCCCCGCTCACTCAGACATCCCGTAAGGTATATTTTTGGTGCTAGAACAAGAGACAAGGTATACTTTTGGTGCAGTGTTGGCTACGCTGTATGTGATAGGAATTGAGGAACCTATGATCCCTCCCAGCTTTTCTTCCCCACTTCCCAGCTTTTCTTCCCTACTGCTATCTGCATATTCCCCTTGTCATGATCTCTGTCTTTCCACTCCTACTTTTAGCTTTGTGCCTTCCCATCCTATCCTCATCCCCCGCCTCTTCTCGGTGCCTCTAACACCCACCCCACAACAGCAGTTGACTCCCCAACACACTCATTATCCCCTCCCCTCGCCTCCTACCCCCTCCTCCTTTCACCCTTCATTCCTTGTCTCTTCCTCCTTTCTGCACCCTGATTCACCCCTTCCTACTCCCTTAATTTCAAGCTTCTCCACTGACTCTTCTCCTCCTTCTCTTCTCCATCTAAATCAAACTACTATCACTACATTAGAACACGTAAGTCCAAGCATTATCTTTTCCTTCTCTTCCTCCTTGCAGGTGATATTCAGCCTAACCTTGCCCCCCCACCCCACCTCACACTACCCTACCTAAAGGCCACAGACTATGCCACCTTAACGCAAGAAGCCTGCTCCCTAAGCTAGATACTCTCAAAGTCTGGGTCTCCCAATACTCCACTGACCTCCTTTGTAACACTGAGACGTGGCTCTAATCACGAATTCCAGACTTCCAATTATCCTTCCCTTACTTCCATCTATTCCACCATGACGGTGGTAAGCGTGGTGGTGGCGTGGCCATCTATGTCCGACAAAATCTATCCTGCTGTAGCTCCCAAAGTGAATCTTGTCCCTTCTCCCACAAGGTCCTCCTGGTCAACCTAAAATTCCCCTCTTCCTTCCCCTTCTTTGTTGCAGTGGTATATGCCGCACCTAAGATTTCTCCTCCCTCCCTCAATAATACCATCGCCTCCCTAATCACTCATATCTCAACTGCTAAGATCCTTATTCTAGGGGATTTTAACCTAAACTGGATCTCTCCTACCCTTAAATCCCTCACAGAGAAGACTGAGTCTCTAAATCTCAATCAACTAGTTATGGAACCCACCAGACCCAACCTCATCTCCCCAAATCACTCCCTCCAGGACTTGGTGCTCTCCTCCCATCCCAACCATATTTCCATGGCTGATATATTCCCTGAAGTTTTTAGTGACCACCTTATGATGTACTGTGTATGTAAGATATGTACGCCTCACTCCCCATTAAACTACCACTGGCTCAGGTCCTACAGGATGTTCAGTATAGATGCCCTACTCCAGGACCTTCAATCCAATGACTGGTCACTAATGCACTCTGCTCCCGATATAGATTCATCTCTCTCCCTCTTCTCCCATGTCCTACATAAAGCATGGAATACCCACGCACCCCCTCCCCAGAGGTGCAGAGTTAAATGTTCCCACCACCCTTGGATTTCGGCCGACATCATTCAACTCTGCAAATCTAGTGGCCTTGCCTGGGTTTGTTTCAAATTCCCTCTCTCCCCTTCAGACTTCCAATTCTACAGGTCCCTAAGGGATGTCTGCACTAAGGCCATAATGGCTGGGAAGGCACTGTATTTTAAATCTCCGCTACAACAAATCCTAAACTCACCCTCAAATTTCTGGTGCACTCTCTACTTCCTCTTTGACTCTCCACCCAAGCTCCCTCCTACATTAATAATCGATGGCTTACCTGTCTCCAACCCTGTTTCTGTGGCCTCCTTACTAAACTCCTTTTTCACCACATACTGTATGCCCTCCCCTCTAACCCCGCCCCATCCCCCCAACTTTTCTTCCCCCCACCCATCACAGGGCCTCTCCTTCTCTCCTGTCTCTTTTCAGGAAGTATACCATGCCCTTCATTTGCTCAATTCCCACAAGTCCAGTCCCAATGGCCTTGACCCCTATCTTCTCCATATCTCTGCCCCCCCATCACTTTTCCTCTCACCCACTTGCTGAACCTCTCTTTCAATTTTATCTCTGTCTCCCAAACATGGAAGGTTGCCAAAGTGATTCCCCTTCATAAATGGGGTGACCCTTCCACTCCTGGTAACTACAGACCCATACCCTCTTTCCCTCCCAGACCAAACTGCAAGAGTCCCTACTTTTCTCCCACCTTACAGACTTCTTAAACTCCTCAGATTACCCCTCTCCTTTCTAATCTGGTTTCAGGACAAATCACTCAACTATCACTTCCTTATCTGTGTTACGACACTATCCTCACTAGCATGGATCGTGGTCACATAACTGCTGCCATTTTCACTGACCTAGCTAAAGCATTCAATTCTGTGTCTCACCCACTTCTTCTTCTTAACAAACTCCATTCTGCCAATCTCTCATCCCTGGCTGTTGAATGGTTCAGGTCATACCTCACTAGCCGTACACAAAGTGTCTTTGCAGGAGATGCCCTATCTCCCCCACCCCCACCCATTCAAGCTGGCATTCCCCACGGCTCCATCCTAGGCCCAGCTCTCTTCTCTATCTTCCTAAATGACCTCCTTTCTGTCTGCTCTTCCTCAAGTATCCATATGTACGCTGACGACACTGTCCTCAATGCCTCATGACCCTCTGCCTCCGAAGTCGAGCCTCAGCTGCAATCTGACTTCCAGTGTGTCTTTCGTTGGTTTCAGGTCAACCAACTCTAAGTAAATGCCAAGAAAACTGTGTCAATGACCTTTGAGATGCCTCAAAAATTAACCAAACTCTCCTCCCCCTCTCTCCTTCTCAACGCTTGACGGAACCATCCTTGATGCAGTCCCCTCTTTGAAATACCTTGGCATCTGGCTGATAGTCGGCTCGACTTTTCAGCACACATCGACCACATTCATTCAAAGCTCCATCCCAAGCTTGAAGCCATGTATAGAAATAAAGACTCCCGCTCCCTGACTGTCCTCCGGGAACTTCTCACTAAAATGATCCTCCCTATACTCGATTATGCAGACATACTCGCTAGCCAGGCTGGACACTCTATATAATGCCTTCTGCTGCTTTGCTTTGCACTCACCACTGCTCCCTCTACTCTTCCCTTGCCCTTTCCTCTCTATGCCTGCACTGTCAGCACCATGCAACCCTTCTCATCTCCAAATTCTGGCTTGGGTCTCTTCCATCCTACCTCACCTCTCTCCCTCTTCCCTATCTTCCTACCCTCTATGCTCCAGAGATACCCGCACCCTCTCTCTTCCCTGTCCTTCATGCTGTTTGGGTCAGGCAGCCTCCTCCTACCACTTACCCTCTCTCTCTGGAACTCCCTCCCAAACTCCCTTCAACAATCTTCCTCCCTACTCTGTCTGTAGCGTACCCTCTCCCAATCCACCCCTCCTCCATGCTCCTGTCCTTTCTCCTCCCTGTAACACAGGGTACTGCTGCTCAAAACCTCCACTCTCCTGAAGAAATGCCCTCTACATATCACAGATCACCTCCTTTGATTGTATTGTTACAGTTGCACTCTCTAGGCACCTTAAGCTCTTATCTCTGCACTCTGTGTCCTTCCACATAGTCTTAAATGCCAGCTTGTTATATTTAAACTGTTATCAGTCTGTCTCCTATATCGGATTACTATAATTGAAAACTCCATGTACCTTATTTTCTCCACTGCACAATGTTCTATTCCTGTATGCTATACTTAATTTATTATTCTAACAACTGTTATTGTTAACTCTATGTACTGTTCCTTATGTCCTCATATGCAGAATGTTCTATTCCTGTATGCCACATTTAAATTGTTATTCTATCAACTTTCTACCCCCCATTTCCCCTCTCTCCCAGACTCAGTGTGCCTCTCCCGGTCGGCAACATAGCTGCTGTACTGAGGGAACACACCATCTTAAAGGGAAAATTAGCTATTTGCTTCAACTCAAGTATGTATCTGGTTCAGATTTGAGATTTTATTAAGGACCATGGTTTAATCCCATTGTTTAATGAAATTAGTAAAACTGCAAAACCAGAACTGTCAAAAATGGTACGGGCTTCCAGGAAAGATCCTAGTAGAGAAACATGATCAGACCTGAATAGGGAACATAAGTAATATAATAGTATGGGTTAGCCCTGTGGTGTGGAGGGCTGAGGCACTGGTGCCTTACCTCCAACCACAGCAGCGACCAGGCTTCAGGAATGGATCAGGTCACTCGGGTGCTGGCAGGGTGAGGGAGGACTGAGCATCAAAGGATGATTCTCCTCCCTCGGGGAGGGGTGGACACCGAGTCCTGTGGCTTCCCTGCCACAGAGCACAGACTGGGTGGCAGCACCAGTTGGACCAGCAGGCATGGAGGGACACACGCTGATGCAGCATGCATGTGTGTCAATACACACATGCATGCGTGCATTACTCGCAGATGTCCCAGGAGAGAAAATGGAGGAAAATGCTTCAGCTCAATCAGCATCCCCCATTAGTGCCGCACGACCCTATGTGGCCAGCCACCTGCCAATACAGCTCTGTGTAAATGGTGGTTACCCCATAAGTCCATAAGATGGGTCAGTAATGGGGCGGGGGGATGCCACCAGGACCGGAGATGCAGGCAGAGAAACAAATGAAGAAAAAAAATACATATAACATTTTAACTGAAGAAAAAAATAACAACATAAATTGTGGAGTATAATGTAAGAGGCAATAGCCAAACAAAACTCATGAATGTTTTGGCAAGGGAACTAATAATTTTGAGTCATGTCCTTCAGCATTAATTCCAACTGATAAATGGGTATCTTATTTTAGAAACATTTTTTTTCATAACCTGGTGGAAGAAGTTAACTTTTCGAATTTGGTGGCTATGACAGATTTTCAACCTCTACAATTTTCTTTTTAGGAACTGGAAGAAGCAATACATTTATATAAAATGAACAAAGCACCGGCCTTGACGGCATCCCAGCTGATGCTTATAAATTACACCTGAACATCTGGGTCCAGACTTTAACCAACTTTTTTAAATAAATGCCTTAGACATAGTTTTATTCCAGAAAGTGGGAAGGCTAATGTTCCTCTGTATAAAAAAGGGTATGTTAAAGATCCCAAAAACTGCCAGACCAGTTAGTCGCTTGGATGCCATTTCTAATATTTATGCTAACATTTTGTTGACTAGAACACACTCATGGGTTGACTCCAGAGCCATGATTTCAAATTTACAAGCAGGCTTTAGACATAAGTTCTCGAATGCAGACCATATCTTTGTTTTGGCTCACCTAATCAAAAGGTATGTAATTATGAAGAACATGACATTTCAATGGAGTTTTTACTGACTTCAGGGCTGCATTTGATTCAATTGATCGTAAATTGTTATTGACCAAATCACTGGAACTGAAGATAGAACATAATGTATTGTTACCTATCATTCAGCTTTACACTAGCAACAAGACATTTATTAGATATGATTTCTCAGGAACTGTCACGTCAAATAAGGGGGTCAAACAAGGGTGCCTACTGGCCCCATTATTGTTCAACTTTTATGTTAATGGTATCTTAGCGGAAATGGAATCTAGTGAATCTCATTCTCAAAGTGTATTAGGTAAATCATGCCCAGCTTTACTATATGTTGATAATATGGTTTCATTTGCTTTATCTCCAATATAGGACTACACCCGAAAATTACCTCCCCCCTCGTGTTGTCACCGTTTTTCTTGTTCTGAAATTGCAATTAGCATGCTGGGCAACATAACGGCACTTTATAAATAGAAAGCTACTACCACTAGTCTGTCACCTGATCTTCATCTGCTCTTTCTGCTCATCTACAAGTGACATCATAATCCTCCCCCTGTGTTGTAACATCCTAATAATTTCTACAGCAATATGCTGTGCTGTCACAAGAGAGGATTGTGAAGTCACCTACAGATGAGCAGTCAGAAAAGATGAAGACCAAAAGCCAGAGATCCTGTTTTCATGAAAATGTCCTAAGTTATAAACTATATAGGATGGTAAGTATGAAAGCAATAAAACATGACAGGGTGTTGGTTGTCAGGGGTTAATGCATGCCCAGGTGCATAATGAGGCATGAGGTGCTTGTGCCGAGTGCCTTTAGCACCTGGAAGTGCATTAACCCCTGACAACCAACAGCCTTGAGTGCCTTATTGAGCTTATAAAATGAGTAAATTAAGACACAATTAAAAAACTGCAATTTTTTTTAAATAAAAACTTTTTTCTTTTTTTTTTTTTGTGGGGGTCCTCCGTCCTCCTTCAGCCTGGTCACGGCCCCCGGAGCTTCCACCGCCTGCCCATTTGCCGCCCCTCCTGGTCACCCCCGACTTTCCCCCCGGAGGGCGGGGCCACGACACCAGACCCCTCAACTCCAGTGCCGTGGAACCAATATCTGGTTGGGAGTGCGGCGGCAGGGGTGCATTGAAGCCTCCGGGGAGGCTTCACCTAGACGGAGGACCTCCCCCTCCTTCTTTTTCCTCCTTGGTTTCTCCTCCCGGAGGCAGGGACGTGCACGACGCCAGCGCCCGCCCGCCCTCCCCTGACGAAGCGCTGCAGCGTGAGTGCCCCAGCCTCCGCCAGGGGTCCCCATCGCCCGGATGCTGCCTCGACCCTCCCCGGGAGAGGGAGAGCAGTCCATAGGATGCTAATCCTTCTCCCGGCCAGCCCTCCGATGGCTCGGTCCGTTCTCAACCTGGCCGCCGCAGCCGTGAAATCCCACCGCTGCGCCTGCTTTTCTTATGCTGAAAGTAACTAGTGAAGAGTAGACCCTCCCCACTTGTCAATCATTTGTCTTTCCCCACATTCAATAGATGACATTTTTGCTTACTGTGGAACACAGCAATGCAAACTGCTGCAGAACTCCGCTAGTAGGATGTTCCCCCCTCACACACAACAAAAGGACTTATATAAGCCATGGTATCAATTGTATCAGATGCAGTGTAAGCAGTAGAGATTGCTCTGACAAGCTGGTAGTTTACATGGGTGAATTCTGATGGTCAGAAAAACACCAGGAATTAAACATGTTAATACTACTTCAGTTTTTAAGTTTGTTTATGTGTGTAAGGAGGGTATCATGAGAGGAAAGAATGTTTAATTATTTATTTATTTTTAAAATTGTAGGGTGTTTTACTTTGTAGGGCCTATTTTGAAGGTTTTCAGTGAGTTAAGGTGGTAGCCATGTTTGTAATAGCAGTCAGGGACAAGTGAAGTGGCTCATGAATTCTGTACGTGACTGTCCCAAATTCCAAATCCCACTGCCTAAGCTTGTTTCAGACTGTGCATTTCTTGGGAATTAACATAATGGTCTCAGAATTTACATGGCCAGTCAGAAAGCAGGACATTTTCAACCCATTTAATAAATTTAAACTACTCTAATTTGTTTCTACTTAAACTTTTGTTTTAAGTTTTTCAACCTGTTGCTGGAGGCTCTTTCAGTTAGATTTCTGCCAAGTAGTTGCATGACTAACACTAACTTGCTTCTAATCTGAATGGATCTAGCCTAATGTTGACATATTCCAACAAAAGGACAGAACTGGTTTGTTGATCTTAATAGTCTCTGTCCCACAGTGAGGGAACAGCAGATTCAAAATCAGCTGCCCTGAAGGGCATCAGGAGATTTCCTGAGTAGCACTGCCTGTTTAGCGAAGGCAATTGGGAAGCAGTGGCAGGTGCATTCAAACCAACAGAAAGGTAGGCTAATATTAAAACCACCAACAGGAGAAAACAAGAAACTTACTGGAAATCTCAGCACATGCAGACACAATGTACTTACTCTGGTTAACAGGCTTAGTGCATAAAGGTTTTTATTTCCAGCAAGCAAGGCAAGGAAAATTTTATTTTTCGGGTGCCCAATCCCGGAGGCTCTGTATGCCATACAATAAAAGCACACTACCAGTACAATAACATAAATTAATATAAAAACACAGTAAAAACAGCAGCATAAATAGATATAATTAATAAACAGCTCTATTAAAACTGAAACTCAGAGAGAGAAGAGCAGGGCACCCAGGGAGGACTAATATATACGGTCCGAGAAGGCCTGATTAAACAGGAAGGCCTTGAGGCAGGCCTTAAAAACCTCCACTGACAGAGCCCCCCAAATAAATGGAGGAAGCGAATTCCACAGGCTAGGGCCAGCAACACTAAATGCTCTGTCACCAGCAGTTTTAAGCCTCATCCTGGGAATCACCAGGAGGCCCCTAGAGGAGGACCAGAGGGAGCGGACCGAGACAGCAGGTCTAAGAAGGTCCGACAGATGCAGTGTATCCAATGAGGTACTCAACATTTCACACCAATGAACTTTATCAAGGGCAACATATTGCCCCCTCTGGCCATACTTACATTACACTCCAACAGACCTGATTGATAAAACCCATGGTGGGATTCTAACACAGTAAACAATGAGAAGTGCTTATATGAAAAAAGTTAAAAAAAAAATCTTTATTTGAAACAAGCACATTAACAGAGTTTCAGCTTATAATTGATAACAGAGATGGATTCTCATTAAGATGCTAAATATGAGGCTCATAATATTTTTGCAGAGAAAATCATCAAGATGTCATCAATATATCTTCTCTATAACTCAATACTAGGAAGGAAGGGGTTTACACTAGCATTATACACAAAGTTCTCCTCTCAGAAACCCAAGCAGAGTTTCACATAATCTGGAGCAAAAGTGTCATCCATGGCTGTTCCACTTACTTGGAAGAAATAATCACCCAGAAAGAAAAACCCCCCGTACAAATTTGGACAGCCTCACAAGAAAATCTGTTGGTGGAGGCGGTAGCACAATTACCACACAGATCCAAATAATGTTTAGCTGTTGCCAGACTCTCGCAGTGTGGGATGTTGGTGTATAAGGACTACTGAGTTAAGAAGGCAATATTGATTACATCCTGATGATTTGGCACGAGTCGACTCGACCATCTGAGGCTTTTGTTGTATGACTGGAAACAACCGATCCAAATCTAAATTTTGGCTTTACTTTTGACTACAGACATATATCCTTTTTTGATACTTGCATCATACAAGGTGAAGACAGAGCAGTCAATACAGATCTGTACTGAAAGCCCACAGATAGGAGCACAATGTTACTTGTGAGCTCACGACACCCTCGTCACACCATCAGGAATGTCTCAAAGGTGAGTTTCTTAGGCTCAGAAGAACACGTAATCGACCAGAATCACTTAACAAAAATGCTGATGATTTGTGCCAAAGATTTAGAAAATGTGCCTGTAGTGAGGAGGTAAATAAATTGGCCAGGTCTCTTTATTTATTTAGTTTTTGTTGACTGGGAAAGGAAGGCTAGACAATTCTGCCTATTTTCAGCCTCGTCCTGTGATAGATGCAAATAATGCAAAGTAATATCTATCACATAGACATTTAAATGCCCCGCTGACACCAGGGACTACCAGATTTCACAGTTTATTAACTATGACATGACCTTCGTGGAATATTTAGCCACTTTTACAAGTGGCTGTTACTATGTGGGGCACATAAAATGGAAGTTCAAGGAGAAGGAGGGATCATATGCAAGCCATAAAGAATGGAAACTTGGAATATGTTTTGGCAGCTTATGTTCTGAGGCCAACCAGTCCTCCCGACCACAAACTCACATTTGTGGGTATTGAGGAGGCAGTGTAAGGTCCCAAAGGAGGAGATATTGAGTTGCTCTTGTCTAGGAGGGAAAACTTTTGGATTTTCAAGCTCAAAGGCACTGCCCTTCCAGGTTTGAATAATAACGCAGAATTATTGTCTTTTTTATAACTTACGTAAGGACGTTTTCTTAGCATGAGGCAGATGATTTAGCGGCATCTATATAGAGATGTAAATACTGTACATATCTTTCTTTCTTTACAAACCCTCTAATTGGGAGGACTACCCCTGGATCTTATAATCTGAACTATTAAGTTGAAGAATATCTCCAGAATTTTATTTACATAGAAGTTGACAGCAGATAAGGATCGCAAGGCCCATCCAGTCTGCCCATTTTTTCTACCTTATGAATGTACCATAGGCCTTTACTCTGTCAATGGCCTATCCAGTCATACTCATCTTTATTGCCCCCTTATGCCTATCCCATGCCTGTTTGAAGCCCTGCACTGTATTCATATCCACCACTGCCTGAGGTAGGCCATTCCATGCATCCACCACCCTTTCTGTGAAAAAGAACTTCCTCACATTACCCCTTAATCTGTCACCCTCTAATCTCATGCTGTGTCCTCTTGTCCTGCTACTTTTCTTATATTGAAACATGTTAGACTCTTTCACCTTGTTAATGCCCTTAAGATGTTTGAATGTTTCGATCATATACTGGCAGGATGGTCTGCATCTGTCCAGGAAGGGAACAAGTCTTTTGGGCACTCGGTTTAAATGCTTTATTGGCAAGCTTTTAAACTAGTCAAGGGGGAGGCACTGATAAGCAGTAGAAAATCCCAGCCTCCCCTACAAACAGCCAAGAAAATGAGAAAAGACCAAGGTAGAAAGGTCATGGGGATGCTGCTACAGAAGGTTGCTCATCAAAAATGGAGTGCAATGAGTACCAATGCCGAAGTCTGGGTAACAAGCTTCCTGAATTAGTGACCTTGATGGAGGAGGAACATCTGGATATCGTGGCAGTCACAGAAACATGGTACACACAGAACCATGACTGGGATGTAAACATACCAGGATACACTATCTACAGGAGGGACAGGGAGGGTAAAAGAGGAGGAGAAGTAGCTCTCTACATAAGAGAAGGAATCAAAGCAACAGAACAAAAGAGTAAACAGGGAGGAGAAGAAGCACTGTGGGTCAATTTGGAGGCAGGCAATGTTACCACAATCCGCACAGGGGTTGTATACAGACCCCTCTCTCAGGGGGAGGAAATGGACAAGGAAATGATAGAAAGTATACTTAGAATGGCAGATAAAGGGGAGATATTGCTGATGGGTGATCTGAATATGCCAGATGTTAACTGGAGTGCAGTTGCAGCAGCCACTTCTAAGAGTGGGGTTATTCTAGATGCCCTATAGGGGCATGCCTTAGACAACTAGTATTGGAACCCACTCGAGAGGGAGCAATCTTAGACCTGGTCCTCTCAAATGGAGATGGAGAGAGGATCACAGATGTAGAAGTTGGTAGCCATCTGGGAACTAGCAACCATCAAACAGTATGGTTCACAATAAACACAGCAATAGAGTCAAGCCATACAAAGGCAAAAGTACTGGACTTTAGGAGGGCTGACTTTGCTAAATGGGTGAGTGCCTAAGGAATGCACTAGCAAATGGGCAGGAAGGAGGGTGGAAGAACAATGGAAATAATAAAACTGCCATCACAGAGGTAACAAGCCTTTGTGTGAAGCAAATAAACAAAACAAAACGATGTAAGAAACCACTATGGTTCTCAAAGGAGGTGGCAGTGAAGGTTCAAGAGAAAAAGAAAGCATTCAGAAAGTACAAGGAATCACAGAAGGAGCAGGACAGAGAATTGTATCAGTTAAAGCAAAAGGAAGCTGGGAAGGCAGTCAGAACAGCAAAGGCCCGAACTGAGGAAAAGATAGCCAACTCAGTTAAGAAGGGGGATAAAACGTTTTTAGGTACATCAGGGAGCGAAGGAAGACTAAGGGAGGGATAGTGAGGCTTAATAAAGGGAGGGGTGGGCAGAGGGTGACTGTGAAAAGGCAGAGATACTAAACAAATATTTTTGCTCAGTATTTACAAATGAAGAGGGGGAGGTACCTAAAACAAACAATAGAAACACTCTGGATACAGAAGTTGATACCAGCCCATTTACAGAAGAAAGGGTTCTGAAAGAACTCTTAAAACTGAAGGTGGACAAAGCAATGGGGCCTGATGGGATTCATCCCAGAATTCTAAAAGAACTAAGGGTAGAACTAGTGACACCACTGACTACCCTCTTTAACAAATCATGGGAGGATGGGTTGGTACCTGAGGACTGGAGAAGGGCCAATGTGATTCCCCTTCACAAAAGTGGGAGCAGGGCAGAAGCGGAAAACTACAGATCAGTTAGTTTAACCTCAGTGATAGGGAAAATGATGGAATCACTTCTGAAGGAAAGAATTGTCGAGTACCTAGAGGCCAGAGGGGCACAGGACCCAAGGCAGCATGGATTCATAGCAGGAAGGTCATGCCAGACGAATCTAATAGATTTCTTTGACTGGGTGACCAAAGTAGTAGATCAGGGAGGGGCTGTGGACATGGCCTACCTAGACTTTTAGCAAGGCATTTGACTCAGTCCCACACAAAGGTTAATACACAAGTTAGCCAGCCTAGAGTGGGTCCCAAGATGACAGCCTGGGTAAAGAATTGGCTGGAGAATAGGACACAGAGGGTAATAGTAAATGAGTCCACTCTGAAGAAAGGGGTTACTGGGGTGCCGAGGGTTTAATATTAGGATTCCAGTCCTCTTCAATGTCTTTGTAAGCTTACATTGCAGAGGGACTGAAGGAAGTATGTCTCTTTGCAGATGACACAAAGATCTGCAACAGAGTTGATGCACAAGGTGGGTGGAAAGGATGAGAAGGGACTTGGCAAGGTTAGAGGAATGGTCAAATATATGGCAGCTTAGATTTAATGCTAAAGTGCAAGGCAATGCACATGGGAAACAAAATCCCAGGGAAGAGTACACAATGGGGTGAGATACTAACAACAACAAAATGGAAAGGGACCTGGGGGTAGTTATATCAGATGACTTAAGGTGGGCAAGCAATGTGAGAGGGCAGTAAGGAGGGCTGGGGGGATACTGGGATGCATAGGGAGAGGCATCACCAGTAGAAAATGGGAAGTTGTTATCCCTCTGTACAGACAGTTGGTGAGACCCCATCTGGAGTACTGTGTGCAGTTCTGGAGACCCAGTCTCCACAAGGACATAGACAAGATGGAAGCTGTCCAGAGGAGGACAACTAAAATGGTGCAGGGTCTGCACCGGAAGACATATGAAGAGAGAGACTAAAGGAGCTTAATATGTATAGCCTCGAGGAAAGGAGGGAGAGGGGCATGACAGAAATGTTCAAATACCTCAAGGGAATCAACAAAGTCCAAGAGGGTAGCATCTTTCAAAAAAAGAGGTGTGCAAGAACAAGGGGGCACAATTTGAAGATAGAGGGGCGGCTCAGAGGTAATGTAAGGAAGCATTTTTTCACAGAGAGGGTTGTGGATGCATGGAACGGCCTTCTGGAGGAGGTTGTGGAGTCAAAAACAGTGATTGAATTCAAGCATGCATGGGACAGCCATAAGGCAATTTTAGGGGGTTGGGGTAGAAAGAAGTAGGCTGCTGGTTAACTAGGATCTGCAGCTTATCCATTAGGTAGGGAAATGGGCAGAATGGGTGGGCCAAGCGGTCCTTATCTGCCATCAAATTCTATGTTTCTATATCACCTTCCCCCCCCCCTTTGCTCTAGGGTATACATATTGAGCTCCGTTAATCTGTCCTCATATGTTTTCTGATGTAGTCCCTGCACCATTTTGGTTGCCCTTCTCTGGACTACCTCCATTTTGTTAATATCCTTGTCCAGATGTGGCCTCCAGTACTGAACACAGTACTCAAGATGGTGCCTGAACAGTGTCTTGTAAAGAGGGATTATTACCTCCCTCTTATTACTTGTGATACCCCTACTAATACACTCCAGTATCCCTCTAGCCTTACCTACTGCTTTAGTGGTCTGCTTGGATGATTTCAGGTCATCTGTGATGATGTTGCCCAAGTCTCTTTTTTTCCCTTGTGATTGCCAGCAACTTCCCTCCCAACCTATAGGTAGCTTCAGGGTTTCTCTTCCCTATGTGCATGATCTTGCACTTCTTTGAGTTAAACTCCAGTTGCCACTCTTCCAACCATTTTGCCACTTTTTCCAGATCTCTTCTCATTCAGCCCACCCCATCCAGATCATCCACTCTGTTGCAGATCTTGGTATCATCTGCAAACAGGCAAACCTTACCCTTCAGTCCATCTGCAATGTCACTGATGAAGATATTGAAGAGGACTGGCCCCAGGACTGATCTCTGAGGTACCCCACTTGTGACTTGCATCTCTTCTGACTGTATACTGTTTACCAGCACTCTCTGTTTTCTGCACGCCAATCAGTTTGCCACCCAGTTGACCAACCTCTGACCCACCCCGAGCCTACCCAGCTTATTAATCAGTCTTCTATGTGGAACAGTTTCGAAAGCTTTGCTGAAGTCAAGGCAGGCGACATCAACTGCACCCCCTTGGTCCACCACTCTTGTTACATAAAGAAATCAATGAGATTAGTTTGACAGGACCTTCCTTTTTTAAACCCATGGCATCTTCGATCCTGTGCTCCTATGGATTCCAGGTGTTGCACTATCCTTTCCTTAAGGAATGCCTCCATAATCTTGCCCACTACTGAGGTAAGACTGACTGGTCTGTAGTTCCCTGCTTCCTCTCTGCTGCCACTCTTGTGGAGCGGGATCACATGAGCCCTTCTCCAGTCTTCTGGGACCTCTCCTGTGCTCAGAGACTCACTAAACAGTCCTGTTAATGGCTCTGCTAGTTCCACCCTTAGCTCCTTTAGTACCCTAGGATGTATGCCATCAGGTCCCATTGCCTTGTCCACCTTGAGTTTAGCGAGCTCTTGTAGGACTCTTTCTTTTGTGAAGGGACTTGTGCACACCTCTCTCCCTGTGTCCATGGTGCTGAGCTGTGGGCCCTGCCCTACCTTCTCCTCAGTAAATACTGAGCAGAAATATCTGTTTAGGATAGGTGCTTTTCCTTGGTCCTCCTTCACACACTTCCCCTTATCCCCTTTCATCTTAGCAATACCCCTCTGGACTGTCTCCTTTCACTAATGTATCTATAGAAAGTCTTGTCTTTTACTGTTCATGCTAGTATTTCCTCAGTTTGGGCCTTTGCCTGCCTTACTGCCGTCCCTGCTTCCCTTAGGGAAGTTTGGTATGCCTCCCTATCTTTGTTCCACTGCATTCCCTTATGTTTCCTGAAGGCCAACCTTTTGTGCTACTGTTTTTGAGAACCAAAGTGGTTTCCTCCCTCTTTTGCTCTTGCCTTTTTCCCTAACACAATGAGATGTTGCTTCAAGTATTGCATCCTTAATGCTTGCCTACTTTTCCTGTACCCCCTCACCTGTATTTCATCTTGCCTGGGCTAGCTTAACTCTGTTGGCCATCTTGTCAAAGTCAGCTCCTCTGAAGTCCAATATTTTTGCCTTGGAATGGGATGATTTAGTTCTAGTGGTCAAACTGAACCATACCATGTGATGGTCACTGGCCCCCAGCTGACCTTCTACCTGGAGATCTGTGATCCTTTCCCCATCAGTCATTACCAGATTCAGGATAGCCCTGTCTCTTGTGGGTTGTTGTACCAATTGTTTGAGGCCCTCCCCCTGCAGGGAATCTACTATGTGTCTAGTTCTGACGGATGTTCCTGCTGGTATTGATCAATCTGTATCTGGCATGCTTAAGTCTCCCATTAGCAGAATCTCCCCTTTAGCTGTCATGTTTTGTATATCTACTAACAGTAATGCGTCTATGTCCTCCCCCTGGTCTGGAGTCCTGTAGACAACCCCAGTTTGTATGGTTGTCCCATTTCCTGTTTCCAGGGTGACCCACAGTTCTTCTGGCTCCGTATGTGTATTCTGAATTTCTGTTACTTTGATATTTTCATTGACATAAAGGGCCACTCCATCCCCCCTTTTTGTACCTCAGTCTCTTCTGAACAGTACATAGCTGGGTACTGAAGTCTTCCAAGTGTGGTTGCTAGTGAACCAAGTCTCACGTAATGGCTACTATATCCAGTTTAGCCTCTGTCATTGTTGCCTCCAGGTCTGGGATCTTGGTTCCCAACTGCGGGCATTTGTGTACATGATTTTCCATTGGCCAGATTTCGGTGTTAGCTGTTGGGCGAGGTCTGGGGTTTCACCTGTGCATCGTATGGTGAGCCAGAACTTTTCCCTTACCTGGTGATGCAAATGAACTACAAACATGCTGAACTCCTGTTTGATCACTAGCTGAGGGGGGAAGGGTGTTCTTTCCGTTCGATGTACCGGGTGCTGCATCCCTCTCCCCATTTGCTAGTTTAAATATTCTGCAAAGACATCAAACTTCTGCTCCAATGCATTGACTCCCTCCTTAGTCAGATGCAGTCCATTGAATTTAAAGAACTTTCACTCCCAAAACTGTTACCAGTTACCTACAAATTTGTGTCCTTTTTCCTGGCACCAGCCCTTGAGCCACATGTTTAGCTCCCCTATCTCCCCTTCTCTGACCTTTTGTCTGTGTGCTACCTTCTCCCAGACCAGCAGGATCTCAGAGAAAGAGATGTCAGATGAAATAGATGACAGTTTGTCTCCCAGTCTGGTCAGGTGTTCCTTGGTCTCCACAACTGACCAGCTGGCGAGATCGTTAGTCCCTATGTGTGCCAGGACATCGATATTTTCTCCTTCCTCCTGCATGATTTTAGTAATGCGGTCAGTGTCTCTCCATGCTGATGTACCTGGGAGACATCTGACCATTACCCCCAGCCAGAGGTAGGTATCAACTCCCCGAATCATGGAGTCTCCTGTGATCAGAAGTGTTTTGGATTTCGTTTTTGCTTTTTTCATTTTGGTCCCTGTTTTGGGTGAATTTTGTAGCGCTAGCTCCTGTGCTGCAGTGTCCTACTCTGCAGTGTCATCAGCCCTTTTGTTTTATTTATTATGACACCTCACCCAGTTACCATTATGAAACTTACCCAGTTACCAAAGAATTAAAAGAACAATTATCTTGTTACATTTATCAAATATTGCTCCATCTGCTGCTCTATCTTTCTATGTATCTTTATGTATAAAAAGTTTTTCTTGCTCCATTCTCTGCAAATATCTTATAAGCCACATGTTTAGCTTCTAAATGAGAATCTGTATTATCAATTGTAAGTTGAAACTCTGTTAATGTGCTTGTGTCAAACAAAGATTTATTTTTAAACTTTTTTTCTTATAAACACGTTTCACTACGTTCACTTTGTTTGACTCCCATGACTGATATTTTCAATCAGGTCTGCCCGAGTGTTTTATAAGCATGACCAATGAGGGCACTATGTTACTCTTGAGGAAGTACATTGGTGTGAAACACTGAGCTTGACAAAGCACACTGGTTTGAAACATCGACCCCTTTTTGGATACACTGCTTGCTGCAAATAAAACAAATTCTTGTCAGATCCACCACAGCTGCATAATGAAGTTTGTGAAGAAAATGGGCAGACTAGGATGGCCCCTGTGGTCCTTACCTAGTGTCAAATTGTATGTTTATGAGGGTAATGTAGTCAGTTTATAAATTTTGGATTTTTGTATAGTGTTTATACTTTTTTACCCTCTTACCTGCTTCTAGGGGAGATACCAGATGATTAAGGACCCCTCCTGTGCAAAGGCATAATTATGGCAGTTTGTTGCACGCCTCGCTGTGTCGCTGCCCACAGCTACTGCTGTGTCACCACCCACTGCTGTACAGTTAGTCAAAAAAAAATAAAAAAATTAAAAAACAGACGACAGGACAAAAATAGTGATGAAATAGGGCATGTTAAGGCAAAACATCAGCCATTCCTTTTATTATGGGTTTGTTGCTTTCAATTTTTATTAATATTTCCCCCACTCAAGCACTCGCATCCCCGCTTTTCAGCGACTCCTCCAGGTGTAGCCAGGAATTTCTGATCTGCACACCAATTGGACTCACTGCTACCCCCCCCCTCGTTAGGGTGAGCTACCCCTTCCCCCACCATCCATGCCCTCTCATCCGATGATAGCATCATTTTCTGTGTTACATGTCAGCACCCCACTGGCCACACCATCAAGAGGTGTTAGACTAACACACACACACACACACACTCACTCCACACTAGACATGCCACCACCACTCCACCACCAATAGGTGTCAGACTAACAGACTGGCTTTTGGTTACAATATTGCATTGTGACAAGCCTCTGTACCTCATCAAGGTAGCCAGTCCCACAGAGGTTCATTCACACACACACACACACACACACACACACACACACACACACACACACCACACTAGACATGCCACCACCACCAACAGGTGTCACAGTAACAGACTGGCTAACAACTCTGAATTGCTTTATATCCAGTGCCTTACTGGACTACTATCTAGATTTATACCACTTATGTTTTCTCTTCAGTGTTTTCTAGTTTCTTACTTTCTAATTTTCCCTGTTGGTCTACAGATATTGCAGCACAGTAATAATTTCACTAAGTCTTTCAAATGTATCTGACTTCCCCTGCTGACCGTAGAGCTGCTGTTTGTGACAGTCGGTTGTCATGGTGAGAACTATGATGGCAAACAAAAGCACCATAAGGTTAACTACAGTGAGGCAAATGCTTTTCATGCAAACTTTGTTAGGACAGATTAGCAAAATGTGCTGCAAGCCTTGGAGTGGAACATTGAAAATGGAAAAGTATCCTCTAGCAAACTGTAATAGCTAAAATATGCAGAGATTCACAATGATCTGTGATGCTCCATTATCAGCAAACATCATACACTTTAATGCACGGACATCCACGTGAGCAAACAACCAACCAGTACATGTTGGGCTCTTACCAAAGCTGTGAGTTTCTGTTGACAGGTTTCACCAGTGTTTTATAAACAGAACTGTGGAACTATATTGAAACGCCATACTTCTGTAAGTGAAGCACGTGCCCTAGTACCCACCTGTGCCAGCCCCAAATTTTAGGAAGCACACTAATACTAATGGTACTGTGAAGGAGCAGCACTTTGCACATCCAGCTGGTTCAAAGATAGACACCACTCCCTCCCGATTCCATCACAGAGGCCAGTACATCAATTCAGGCTTCAAAAGAGAAAATTCATATGCCAACTTTGCCAAGATGCTAAATCAAAAAAACACATACTCATCACAACAATCCATCACTGAGGTTACCAATTGTAAATAAATAAATGAGAGACCACTTGATGGTCTACTAGTAGTGCATCATGCAACCATAATGGCAACCTGATGATCCAAAATGAGCAAGAGATGCTGGCAAACGAGCATCTGGAATCAAAGAGTGCTGTTGGTAGCCATGTATCTTAAATCAGAAGGGAGGTGACTGGATTCTGCAGCATTAATGATCCTCTAGCCACAGGTGGAGCTGAAGCCATACATCAGCAGGGCTTTTATTCAGTCAAATGTGGCACCAGAGTGAGAGGTGAGAAGCCCTATCTACAAGGAAGAGACAAGACATGATACCACCTTGAAAAATTACTGCCAGCACTCTTGGGTCCCATGTCACTAGATCCTAGGTTTAGAAAGCAGTTGATGGGGCTGGAATGTCAGAGGAAAACTAGGGGAAGATGCTCACCATTGGAGAAGTGAGTTTGCAGCTGCTGTCACCTAAAGAGTCCAGGTTGACCCCTCTCCTCCGCCTCCTACTCAGCGCCCTGCTCCCAGCACCACCAGCGGGCTCTTCTGCCACCACCTCCACTGCCAAGTGTGCCATGGAGCCTGGCGAATTCCTGCCATCCCATTACAGCTGCAAAAAAGGGGCAGTTGGCGGCATCTACCAGGCTCTCCGGGTAGTCGGATCCAAATGAGCTGAATGACTCTGACGAGATTTTCCTCCTCGACACGCTCAGGGGGTCTAAGGAAGGTGGCGCATCAGCTGCTGCTCAGCTGGGCGATGGTGCCCTGGCTCGCAATGACTAAGGCTGCTGTGTGACCAGCAGAGCAGCGAGTTTGGCATTTTCTCCCATCTTAAGCACGTGCTGTTCCCACCATCACTGTTATTATTCTCAATCAGGTCCACTGGCTGGGCACGTCATATGTTTAGACCCCACTCACCTTTTAAAAAATGAAAAGGCTGCTTGAGGGCATCAGGGAAAACCCACGGGGGGGGGGAGAAACCACTTAGACACCAGTCGGCTCCTGCTACCCGCCCACTGATCACAAATGACGCCTCCATTTGCAGCGCCTGAACAGAATGTAGCCCTGTATGGTTATTCTAAGGGGAAGGGACAGAAACACCCATAAAAAAATACACCCACTGGGATATAGTGCAGTGCTACAGTCCATAGGGACAACACGGGCAGATTGCTTCTTGGGGGAGGGTCAGCAGAGGAAAAACAGTTCCACGGACGGAAAACATGATGTCAGCCCTTTTCTACATGTAAAACGTCTGCAGGGCTCCGCCCATGCAGCCATAAAACTTTTTTGTACTAACCCTTTTAGCCAGAGTAAGCACTTTGTGTCTGTGTGTGCCAAGATTTCCTTTTGGTCTTATACTGTTTCTATCTCTGGCACTGCATGTGACTGAGCAGCCTTGTTTGTTTGCATTTGTACTGTACAACAGGGAAAAACAATAATCTGGCAGAGAGCTTAATCACATGAAATCTGATCAGGACAGTCCACGGATATTGCTTCACAGCTCTGTGTACTTCATAAGAATTAAAAGGGTGTTCTGCAAGTAATGGGAATTAAAATAATGCAGAGGTTGTGTTACAACAACATAAAAGATGATGCAGCCATTTTGCTGATGTCATCAAAATATGAATCCAGTAACATGACCACATTATCCATTCTTCCAAGCCATAAAGAATGAATATGCAGGGAACTCCTATAAATTAGTACATCTTTTCACACTATATTTATTCATTCCTGCTTATGAAGTGAGTGTGTGTGTGTGTCTCTGTCTGGGGGGGGGAGACATGGCAGACCTAGAGCCACAGCTACTTCCAACAGTAACTTACAATGACGGCAGAAGGAGGAATATCATGAAATTAAGTATTGTCAGAGATGGTATCAAGACAGTGGCAGATGCAGGTGATTTCGTACACTATATTATTGCCAACAACTAACTTCACAAATACTTTGTGACACCACGCTGTTGTCATGGAAACCAATGTTTGGAGACATTGGGGAAAAAAGTACTGGAAACTAGGAAAGATGACTAAAAGCAATGCATATTTTATACTACATTGTACTAGCTGAATAAATGACAAAAGATACTTCAGTCACAGTAAGCAAACATGGAAACAATGCCTTGGCAATATACCAGTACAATACAGTTTGGGTAATTTATGCAAACCATTGGGATGGGGTGAATCAACAAAGCTCTAGCAGGACCAAAGAAAGCCTGTTTCAGATGACTTTTTGGTCTTGCTGAGGTCTTTCTAGTGTTCTTCCATGATCTGCATAGCTCTCCCACAATTCTTTGCTTTGGAGCTTTTGTACAAAAAATCTGAATACATTATATTTACAAAAAATACTGAATAGAATAACACCAAGAAGCAAATTTAATTTTTCTTTAAAGGGACACTGCCCCCCCCCCCCGGCCTCAAATTTTCCATAGTTTAAAAAACTGCGGCCGGTGGCGCTGAGGTTGAGTGCTGGACGCCACACCTCGCGTCATGCGGCGACCGGGTTCGGGAATGAGCCTGGGTTGTCAGGGGTTGGCAGGGAGGAAGGACTGAGCATCCAAGAGACAGCTCTCCTCTCCTGGGGGCATTCACCAGTGCTTAGCTGGCCTCTGGCGAGCCAGAGAAACGGCAAGTGCTGGAGCACGGACAAGAGAGGGCTGGGAGTAGCGTTGTCGGGCGTAATGCCAGGGCGTCTGCCGCTTCCTCAGAAAAAAGGAAAAAAACCCACGGCTGGAGCACGGGTAGGCAGAGCACCAAGAACACCGACCCTACTGGCGACTGCCTGCCTGACCACCAGGGGACCCCGACAAGTCATTGAAGCATCGGGATGTTCGGGTTCCATCATGTACCAGCCTGGGGGGTATAGCCACGGCTCCATGGGGGGAACTCCTGAGGAATCAGGTAAGGCAAGTCACGGTGTGGTGGTTGGTGTCTCCTGAAGAAGCATAGCTCTGGGGTGAGAATGTGGATAAACAGAAAGTAGGAAAAAAAAACCAAAAACTTCACTTTGACTAGCTAAACTCCTAGTATATTATTTTCAATGCCTACTTCTTGGCAGAAATGGCAAGTTTAAAAAGTTTAATCTGTTTTATGGTGATGCAGAATATACTCCTTGCAGTAACAATATCTGGGGTTAAATCAGCTCCTCTCATTATCTGTGATATGAGCTATTGTGTCAATTCATGGAATGGATAATCCCTAATATAATGACTAGTATTTCATGTTTTTTAAAATATAATAAAATATAAGTTAAAAAAAATTATGATTGTTCACCTGCCAAAGAATTTGCAGGTATGGCTGTTGTTTTGTACTTACTTTTTCTTAATAAAAGTGAAAAACTGTCTGTCCACCATATTATGTTACCACTCCAAAACTTGTTTGTTTAGAATCCTTGAACTATTCCCACTGCAGCCTTTCAGAAACACAGGAAAGCCCCATGTAATCTTGCCACTCAACGATTCAGTGGGAGAAAACTATTGCATCATGAGTGGCTGCACTGTGTCAGCATGCCTAAAAGTTCAGGAAACATACAGAGATGGAGTTGGAAAAAAAAAAAAAAACTCTTTTGCTAAGAAAATGGAATCAAATATATCAACCACATCTGCAGCAGGTGAGCAAAATACTTGTTTTATAAAACTATTTAAAAAAATATGAAAATGAAAGAGTTAACAGTGTCTCTTTAATATTAGAGTTTTCACCTGGATTATCATAACAGATGGTGGTTTCCCAGCTGTTTTTGTCTTTGGCTAATGTTTATTGCCTTATCATAACTGTTTGTGCGAAATGATTGGTAATAAAACCATTACTGACCCAAACGTTGTAGTGCTCTTTTCTAGCAATGGATGTGATTAGTGTAAAGCTTCAGCAGTCTGGTACAATGCTATCAAACATTAAGTACTAAACTGGGAAATGTCTGCAGATTCACTTCATAGTACACAAAGGACATAGTGCAAAACAGTGGCGTAAAAAGAAAGTTGGTCTAAGACTAATTTCTAACACAGTTCAAATCTTTTTAGCTGCCAAGTCCCAGTGAGCTTAAGGTTTCAGCTGTAGTGATAAGAAATATTATCAAACTGGTAAACTGAGAATCTGATCGAAACACAGAATGCAGAGGACAGAAAAAGGACCAAGGCCAACCCAGTCTGTCCTGACCTTTCCTATTAACCCACCAGTTGGCGAATCTGGACCAGATTTCCTTGAACCACCCAACATCCCCTTGAATCTACACCATCCCACCTTGAATTCTGCCACACTGCCAGTGTTTACCACCTTGCTGAGCAAGTTGTTCCAGCCTTCTACCATCCCCTCTATAAAGAAAAAAATCCATTTTTTTTATCTTATCCTATTACGAACATACGAAAATGCCAGCAGAAAAAGGCCCATAGGTCTATCAAGTCTGTCTGAGTGTGCAGCTTGTAGTCTACTACTACGACTGCAGCTGCCCCCATCCCTTCCTATCACCCATACCCCCCAAATTTTCCACCCCGATTTTCTTATCTGTACTTACCCTCTCTTTGACTCTATCCCACACCCTTTTAAAACTGTCCAGTTTTCAATGCAATCAACTCTTCCAGCAATTCATTCCACCCATCCACCACCCTCTCTATAAAGTAGTGCTTCCTCATCTCCCTCCTGAATCTACCCCCTCCAACTTCAGACTGTGCCCACAGTTAACCCTCCCTTCCTTTAAGCGAAATAATCCTCCTGTTTTGACCCCGGTTATGCCTTTTAAGTATCTGAAGGTCTCTACCATGCCCCCCTTCCTTTCTATCCTCCAGGGAATATATGTTGAGCTCTCTCAGTCTTTTTTCATAGGGTTTATCCCCCAGACCTAGGATCATCTTCGCCGCCCTAAACTGCACCCCTTCCAGTAATCTTATGTCCTTTTTTAGGTAAGGGCACTAGAATTGCACACAGTACTCCAAGTGTGGCCTCACCAGTGATCTGTACAATGGCAGGGTAACCTCCTCTCTTCTTGAGGTGATACCCCTGGCAATGCACCCCAACATTTGATTGGCCCTTGCTGCCTCCCTCTGGCACTGTGCCGATACCTTCATGTCGCTGTGACTAGTATCCCTAGGTCTTTCTTTTCCTCAGAAATAGATACCTGCACTCCTCCCAGTCAATAGCTGGTCCTGGGGTTTCTGGCTCAGAGGTGCATGACCTTGCACTTCTTAGCATAAAACCCCAACTGCCACACACCAACCAGTGCGTGAATTTTGCCAGATCTTCCCTGAGTTCTTGCCTCCCTTCTTCTCTGTCCACTGCTGCACATATCTTTGTATCATCAGCAAACAGACTGATACTTTTGATCCCTCCTGTAATGTCCCTGATAAAGATGTTGAATAAAATGGGGCCCAACACCAAGCCCTGTGGTACCCCACTGGTCACGGGTCTTGGTTTGGAGGTCTCGCCCCTTACAATTACCCTCTGTTGTTTGTTCTGCAGCCAGCTCCTAACCCACCCTACTAGTTCCTCCCTGGACCCCAGGTTCCTCAGTTTGCCCAGCAACCTACCATGAGGCACCGAGTCAAAGGCCTTACTGAAGTCCAGACACATGACATCCACGGCATGGCCCCCGTCAACTGCCCTTTTGACCCAGTCAGAGAAGTCAGATAGGTTAGTCTGACATGATTTTCCCGAGACAAACCCGAGCTGTGCTGTCTTTCATCCTGGAGACCATTACCATCCAAGAAGATTATCAATCTCTCCTTTAGAATGGTCTCCATTAGCTTCCCACAATGGAAGTTGAGCTTACCAGTCTATTATTGCCCAGTTCATCCCAGGGTCTATTCTTGTGGAGGGGGTACCACACGAGCCATCCTCCAGTCCATTGGCATGTTCCCTGTCTCCAGTGATGTGCTAAACAGGTCTGCCAGTGGGCCTGCCAATACCTCTGCCAACTCCTTCAGGACTCCTGGATGTTCTCCATCAGGTCCCGGGGCCTTGTCCCCCCTCAAGGCTTTAAGGCCTTTTAGAACCTTGGGCAGACTGCAGCAAGATGCCCCCCCCCCCCGGATGCTTCCCATCCTGGCAAAATCTGCTTTACTGAAGTCTACCATGCTCGTCCTGGTCCTGACTGCCTCCTTGCCCATGTAAAGGAAGAACCACACTGTGCGGTGATTGCTGCCCTCTAGAGGGTCCTGTACAACTACATCCTGGACTTGGTCCCTATTTGCTAAGAGATCTAGTATGTTATCCTCCCTGGTGAGCTGTGTCACCCCCTGTACTAGGTAGCTGTCTTGGATAGCCTCCAGCATTTGTCAACTTATAGCTGTGTCCCCTGGTGACTGTGTTCCCTTCCATTGTACACAGTCTGCTGTGTCCACCCTGTTAACCAGATGTAGAAACTTATACAGTATGTTTCTATCATTTTTTTATTTAAACTTTATTACATTTTTATGGAGCATTACGTCAGTTACAAAATGAGTCACCAATGAAGACCTGTCACACACGTCAGCAGTGATGGCTAACACTATAGATATATATACAGATTATGAATAGTATTCAGGTAGGACAGCCCTTTCTGCAACCCTGTTGTCTTTTGTCAGGCAAGCCATGTAGTTCCAGAAAATCCCCTGTCCTCTCCTTGATTATGGGCTCCAGAAACGATCAGATACACTGGTCTATAGTTTCTAAGGTCATCCATAGCTCCGCTTTTATGTAATGGCACACATCATTTACTCTCCAGTCCTCAGGCACCACCCCTGTCTGCAGAGGGTAAATGAACAGGTACACCAGTGGCCCTGCCAGAGTCTGTGCTGCCTTTTTAAGTACCCTGGGGTGCAAACTATTTGGCCCAAGGGATTTATTTTCTGGCCTTGCATGTCTTTTAGGACTCTGGTCTCAAAGCCAGTTCCCACACCTCAATTTTTGCTCCGTTTTTTGCCATACAATTGATCCCACTCTCTAGTTGTAGACTCAGAGCTTCAACTGTGAAGACCAAGATGAAAAATGCATTCAGAATGTTTGTCTTCTTGGTGTCATCCTCCACTGTGACCCCCGCCAAGGCTATTATTTTCTGTACCCCCTTGGACTTCCTTTTCTCGCTTATGTAACGAAAGAATGTTTTGTCATTTCCTTGACCTCCTACACTGTTCTCTACTCGGTGTCTGCTTTGGTCTTCCTGATCAGTTGTTTGGTGATTTTAAACTGATTCACATACTCCTTCCTTCTGTCTGCTCCCTTTTATATTTTCTGAATGTTGTAGTCCTTGCCATGACAAACTCCATAAACATGCAAATGAACCAAATTTCTCTTCATGCGTTTTAGCCTTTCTGATCTATAAAATGCTTTCCTTTGCTGCCCATTATGTATCTTTTTAATAACCTGCAATATGCTTTCCACAATGGAAACATCATCTATTCCCTTCAGCCAGTTGTGAAGTGCTTCCCTCAATCCACTTGTAACCCCCGTCACCTGGGGTTACAAGAATCCCACTTAGCTCTAGTGGCAGGCAGGGAAAGACAGCTTGTGAAATACCAGTTAAATGGATTTCACACGGTCTCACTCTGTCCTCAGTCTCAGCTGAGCTGGAGGGATGACATCATATAGAATTCTCGCAGCAGCATAAGCCACATTGGAATACTGCAGCAAAGGGGTTAGGTTACAACGCTGGGGATTTTTGAAGTCAGTGTTGTGCAGTCTGTAGTGGAGGGAGGAGGTGCACTGCAGTTGGCAGTCCCTCAGTTCTGTTTAGAGCTACCTAGAGATAGAGGGTGTGTGTTCTCGCCCTAGATAGAGACACAGAAGAATGTGGGTGAGTCAGCTCTCAAAGACAGCCCATGTTTTCACCAGACAGTGTGTAAAGTATCTGTTACTGTGGGGTCAGGGAAGGACAGCCAAGTACAGTACTACAGTTGTGTGTGACTTAAAAATGTATCTAAATGATGGGGGTCTACAGGGATGGACATAGCCACTCAGAGATCATTATAAGCCAGGATATCAGTTTTGAAGAGTAGAGTGTTAAGTGTGAAATACATTTCGAGACAGCATTTTACAACAGTGTGTTTCAAGAAAGGTGGTGATTCCAAATGGATGGCTGGGTATAGATTTGGGAGCAAGAGGTGGGAGACCCCCCCATCTGGAGTAACCAGATTTACCTCCACAGGTTCACTTTGGGCACCTATAGCTTTCTCCCGGGCACTTGGCCAGTGTTCGCAGAAAGTACCCAGACATGGGATTAGGATGAAGATTTTCCCTTTATGGAGCCAGGATGTGCTCACGGGTGGTAGAGGGAGCCACCAATAAATATCCATGCCATATGGAAAGTGTATCCAAGTGCTGGCCGGGGTGCCACACCATGGAATCCAGAGAAGAGTACAAGTTTGGGCTGAGAGCCCAGAATGTTTCAGAACCTGATGATTAAAGTGTGTAAGAAGATGTGTTCTAGTCTCCGTATATCTGCATTACCAGGGAGTGTAGCCCCGTGGGGGTCCATCTATGCTTTATTATTCTGTTGTTGATGTGAATAAAAGCCACACTCTATAATCCCACTCCTGGTTTGGACATTTCAGTTATTGCTTCCTGTGTCTGGATTACTTGGGTGCCCTGTGCAGAGGTTTCAAACCTAGCCAACATGCCGAGCAACAGTTTTCTCCCCGAACCTCCCCGAGCCAGGTAGTGGGTAACAATATGGAGGCACTGCACAGCACTAATAAAACAAAAAATAACATCAACCCGAGCCCTGGCTGGCTACACACTGAAGTTGGTCCTTCTGAAGCCAGGGACCAGCAATGATGGAGCTGGTCTCTGTTTGCCCAGGGAGATACTAAATCTCACCATTCTGTGGTAATTTGTCATGACTGGCTCTTCTCCCTTTATATTACTAATAATATCCTGGTAGGACAGTACAAGAACAAGGATGGCTCCTTTTCTAGGCATCTACCAAACCCATTGGTTCAGGAAACCATCATATAAGGCTTCAACAAATTACTGATTTTTTCCACAGCCTACTACTGGGATGTCCCAATTTACATCTGAGAGATTAGAGTCTCTAATGATAACAACACTATCTGAGCCTGCTGCCATCCTTACTCACTCACAATGGGCCTTGTCCTTTTCAGTTGTTTGACCTGGTGGTCTGCAGAATGCCCCTACCCTTAGGCTTCTTCCCTACATGTCAAACAGCTGCAGCCACTATGTCTTGACTCCCCCCCCCTCCTGTTGTCTTATCTTCAACTATCTTGACTGAACCCCTACGACTTACAGTAATCCCTCCCCCAGCTCCTTACCTGTCCATCCTAAATAGGGTATAGCCTAGCACCGAGATATCTCAGCTATGATGTTTTGTAGCCCAGGTTCCAGTGAGGGCCCAGATGCCAAAATTCTCTGAAACCATTTTGGCCTGCAGTTCATCCATCTTGCTCCCTATACTCCTAATGTTAATGTAAAAAAGCTTTCCTGTCTCCTTTCTGCTTCCCACCAGTTTCTCCATGTCTCTTCCTCCTTTTCTAATCCCCCTCTACCACCTCCTGTCTCTCTTGATGACCCCTCCACCGATATCCCTAGCATGTGTCCACAGTCCCTTCCACAAGCCTTCACCTTAATAATAATAATCATAATAAATAAATCTTTATTTATAAAGCGCCTTTCAAAATACCAAGGTGCCATTACAAAACAATTAAATAAATAGCAATGCCATAAATACATACTTTATAGATACTATAAAATGCTGGTAAAAACAGAGTTTAGTCATTGAGAGTATGCCCGATTCCACAAAAAGGTTTTAAGGGCTTGTTTAAATCCCTCCACGGTCGTGCACTCCCATAGCTGAAGGGGTAGAGAATTCCAAAGGGTTGAGGCCACAGGCCACTGAGGACTTTAAACAAACCCTTAGAATCTCTAGCAACCCCTCATCAGCCAAGCGGAGTGATCGCCCAAGGCAGTAAGGAACCAGAAGCTCCTTCAGGTAGTCTGGGCCCTATCTGTGTAGGGCTTTATAAGTCAGAAGTCCGACCTTGAAGGTGATCTGTCACTGTACAGGCAGCCAGTACAGCTCACGCAGCACCTGGGAAATATGACAGGACTGAGGGGTCCCCATCAATAACTGGGCCGCAGTGTTCTGCACCAGCTGTAAGTGATGGATATCCACCCCAGGTAGCCCTAGGTACAGGGAGTTACAATAATCAAGATGCGAGGACACAAAGGCATGGATCAACATGGGAAGATCGCCAGATGGAACAAGGTGCCTAATCCTGGAAATGTTCCACAAATGGTAGAAAGAGAATTTGATGACTGCTGACACCTGCAATCGCAGCGTCAACCCCTCGTCAAAAATCACCCCCAGGTTACGCACCCGTTCAGAGGCAGGGAGTGGAAGGCCCCCAAGAAAAAGTCCCGTGGGTGAACCCACCCCCAACCCCTCTATCCAGCGCCCCTTGTCCACAAGCAACACCTCAGTCTTTTCTGAGTTCAACTCAACCGGCTCAAATTCATCCAATCTTGGATTTCAACGAGGCAGTTGTTAAATACTGAGAGAGCGCTATCCTGGTCAGGAGCAAAAGAAAGGTAGAGCTGGGTATCATCAGCATTGCAGTGAAACCTCAGCCCGTATCTTCTTACAATGTCTCCAAGGGAAAGCATATACACTGCGAACAACATGGGGGACAACACTGACTCCTGAGGAACCCCACAAGACAGAGGAACTGGGTCAGAGGAATGAATCCCCAACATGACTCTCTGAGATCTTCCAGTGAGGAAAGATGTAAACCACCTGAGGACTGTACCACACAGGCCACATATGACCCTTAGGCAGTCGAGAAGAACCCCCATAGTCCACAGTGTCAAATTCTGATGAGAGATCAAGAAGAACCAAGATGGAATGTTTTTTCCGATCTCTTGCCATCAGGAGATCATTGAGCACTTGAACCAGCACTATCTCCATACTATGCCTCTTATGAAAACCAGATTGGAGAGGTTCATAGATATCATGGATGGTCAGATGGTTCTCCAGTTGTAAGGCCACTACTTTCTCAATCACCTTCCCTATAAAAGGAAGGTTTGAGATTGGTCTGTAGTTTGCATGGCAATCTGGGTCCACAGAAGCTTTCTTCAGGAGGGGTGTCATCACCGCCTCCTTCAGGGATCTAGGAAACTCACCTGTTTCCAAGGAGCATCAGATTATCCGTGCTAGGACTGGACCAATGATGTCATTATAGTCCATAATCAGGGTTGTTGGTCCTGGGTCCAAAATACATCATGTAGGGCGCATGCCCTGGACAATCTGCATGACATCCATGAACTCTGGCTGGTCGAAGGAACTACAAGGAAACTGAGGGACTGTGACCAAGCGCCAATCAAAAGCAATGCCCATAAAGTGTGCAGGTTGGAGCTCCACCCTGATGTCAGCCACCTTACTGCAAATAATCGAGCAAGCTCGACACACTCTAACCTTCGTCCTAAATGCTGCATCTCTCTCAAAGTCCCATCAAACCAAGGTGACGAGGGCAAAGGGAGAGAGGACGAACTTGGACAAGAGCAACGAGATCCAGGGCCACAGAAATGGTCTTATTATAGGCCATCACTAAGGCCTCTGGGTCACTGTTTGCCACTAAAAGTCCAATAGGCCAATCACCACTGCCAGGCCTTCGGAGCTTACTTCTCATAAAGGGCAGTACCTGACCATCTCCACGGGGGTAGGCCTATGAAGAGGGGCACAGAAACTGAACCCCACGGTGCAGTGATCGGTCCATCTGACAGGTTCCATCCCCAAATCGGAGGCTTCGATCCCCAGGAGGAAGACTATATTGAGAGAGTGACCGTGTTTGTGAATAGCATTGGTAACAATCTGTGTGAGGCCCAGAGATGTCATCAACTGGAGGAAGTGCTGTCCAAATTGTGAGAGTTCGTCATCGACCCAGGTGTTAAAGTCACCCAGGACCATCAGCATGGGCGACTCAAATGCCATGTCGATCACGAAATCCGCCACTTCCTGAAAGAAGCACTTCTCATCCCCGGGTGGATGGTAGATGAGGGCGATCCTACAACCTACACCTGCTACTACAGTACACTCAAATGACTCAGTCTCTTCATCTGGTACACACGTAAGGCCCAGCTCAGTCTTGAAACAGACAGCACCCCCCCCCCCCACCGTGATCCAATCTTGAGCGGTGTATCACCGAGTACCTGGCTAGAGTTGCAGCCTCCAGTATATGGCCAGAATTCTCATCCAGCCAGGTCTCAGTGATACAAGCCAGATCCACTGTCCCAACGAGATCCGCAATAATTGCAGTCTTGTTTTTGATGGACCTGGCATTGCATAACATCACTCGAGTTGGATGGACCTCCAGGGCCGCCTGGACTGCCTGCCCACCTATACTGGTGGTGCCCTAGGGTACTGAAACCAGACAAGAAGGACCCCGATCTAGATTCCATTTCACCCCAGGGCGTCTTCTGGATTTAACAACCCAATGCGGTGGCTCCGCTCATTCACCCTCCCCTGCTCACCCCCTCCCCCCAGTGAACAATACCCAACGCACAACAGCGTTGATAAGTTGTAAACTGCAAAGGGGGAGATAAAAGGGCAGAGGGTGAATAGTGCACGACTGTGCGGGCAGGCCTCCTACATATTTGGGGAGCAACAATATCAATAACAAAACAACCTAATCAAAAATGACTAATAAAATAAAATAAATAAATGAAAAGAAAAAAAAATAATCAAATAATACTCCCTCAACTCTCACTTGGGGGAGAAATAAAAACCAAAAAGAAAATGACTAAAAGAGAAAAAGAAACTATCAAACTGAGGAAAATATAAAACAACCTCAAAATCCTAACCTAATAACACAAATAAGCAAAAATAAATAATTAAAATAAATAAAACGTCTCGGTTAATAAGTCCAAAACAACAAGATTGGGTGGATCAAACAGCCAGGCATATATCTTCATGGAGTCCTTCAAGTAATAACTGTCTTTCTCTTGGACTGACTACCAGGCATACTAAGTCGTGGTGTTATTCACAATAACATGCCAATGCAAAAAACAAAGGTAAAAAATTTAATTTTATTAAAATTTTGACCCATCTGATAATTTGAAACTCCAGGGTGTGTATTATCATTTGGGAAAACACTACTTCTTAGATGGTCGAATTCACCCAAGCCATGGCATTATTCTGAGATAAGACTCACTGTGTCATTCATTATGTAAGCAAAAAGGCATGAAGGGAAGTGTGTAAACCGTATTTTACAGCATGGCCAGGGGCATAGTAAAGTACGTGGCTGAAGGCCAAGTGACTTCAGCTGCTGGCCGTGCTGTAAAATATGGTTTACACACACTCCTGAGTGCCTTATTGCGCTTATAAAACTGGCTCCTTTTTTTTTCTACTTTTGACTATTGGGAGAAGCATGTTTATATGTAGAAAAAATAGATTTACTTGTGTGCATTTGTGATAAAATAGTCTTTCCGCCCACTGCAAGTGATGTCATTGGTGATGTCACTGTATTATTGCCTACTTTCTTCTTCCCGTTTTTTTTTCTCTCTGTTCTCCACATTCAAGATATGGAATGTTTATCATGGAATGTTTACCATGGAATACATGGATTCAAAATGCTGCTCAGTTCCAAAGGCAGAATGTTTCTCTCCTAACACACTGTACACACAGACAACAAAGGCCTTTGTTACAGCCAGAGACTCAATTATCTCACTGTCAGGGCAAGGCGAAGAAGAGAATTCCCTGATAAGCAGGTAAAGATAGAAGGGGGATTTTTCACTGTCAGCAAAGAAACAGTTGTAGTGAAAACTATAAACAATACTTATTGTTTCTAATTTTTTATGTATGTAAGGAGAGTGTGATAATCAGGGAAACAGCATTTAGTTCATTTGTTTTATTTTTTATTTAAGGTAGTTTTATTTTTAGGGCCCAGCTGAAATTTTTTTTACAGTGTAACGGTAGCAGCCACTATTTGTGGTGGAAGATCAGCTCTGGCTGTAGGGGGCTAACTGAAACGCTTATGTTCCAAATGCCCATTGATCTGGGTTGCAGACTCTTCACTGCTGATCAGTTATTTTTTTTAACCATGTGTAAACCATATTTTACACATAAATAAGAGCCAATCAGATTACTGGATTTTACCCTGCCATTTTATAATGCTTAATTGTTTACTTTGCATTCAATAATCCTGAATGTGTGTACGGCTATGTATCAGAATGAATACCTAATAGCACTAAGACAATAATAAAAAGGTATACCTGGTTAAAATAAATACATACACACACACACACACACACTCTATATTATTCACAATATATGACAAGGCAAGGCAATGTTATTTTTATAGTGCCCTATCCCTGGGACAAACTGTACAACAATAAAACTACTGCTAAATACAAACAGACATATCAAAAAACAAAATAATTCAAAATACAAATATAATAAATATGTATTCTGTGCCACAGACTTGTGTAAATATGTAATACTTTAGCCCTTTCTTAAATGCCTTCACCAAAGAGGAACTCCTAAGTTGGAATGGAAGGGCATACCAAATAGCTGGGTCTGCTACTGAGAAAATTCCCTCTCCTGACTGCTTTAAATGAGATCTCAGAGTGACCACTTGGTGGAGCAGAGTGAGCAATCAGGAGTGCACCAGACCAAAACACCTTTATGTTAGTTAAGGCCCATGTCACGAAGGGCCTTGTAAAATCTTCAAGGTGGTACACCACCTAATAGGTAGCCAAGGAAAGTACTACAACATAGACATAATGTATTCTGAATAAGAGGTTCCTGTAATCACCATGTTCATAGCATTTCACATCAACTGTAGGAGGTACACCAACCTTCCAGACTGTCCCAGATACATAGCATTGCACTAGTCAAGTCACAAGGCAATGAATGTACGATCCAGGATCACCAGAACATTCAGTGATGGCAATCCTATGGTAATGCTCCAATTTGCCAACCTATGAGGACCTAGTTCTACCAGTAATGGCTTTGATTTGGTTGGATTACGTCTCAACTAGCTGGACGTCATCCAGTCTGTGATGTCTTGCTGGCATTTCTCTAGCATGAAGACCATACATTGCCTACATATGTAAAAGACAGGTATGCTACACCATCTAATGACCACCACAGAGTCAGTATATACACCACAAAAAGCATGGGGGACAGAGTCAAACACTAAGAAACCTTGCAGCTAACAGCAGCAGGTCATGATGTGAAATATATCATCACAACCTGATGTGTCCTGTCAGATAGGAAGGACTTAAACCATTTCAAGGCTGTTCTAGTAAGTCCCTGTATTCCACAAGGCATTCCATCAAAAGCCCATGACCCATGGTGTTACATGGCCAATGAAAGATCGAGGAGCACGACAATTATGCACTCCCCTTTATCCCCTACAAGGAGAAGGTCATGGAACACCTGGATGACCATGGTCTCCATACTGTAGCAAGGCCCAGAACCCAACTAGAAAAGTTTATGGATGTTAAAATTCTCAAGGTGGATCTCAGGCTATGCTGCCACCACCTTTTCAATCATTTTCGCCAAAGAGGGGAGGTTCAAGATAGGACTATAGTTTACCAGCACTTCTGGGTTTAAAGATGACACCTTCAAGAAGGGATTTACCACAGCTTGTTTATCAGCTGCTGGCAAACAGTCTTCTGAGAGAAAACACTGGACAATGCTAGCAATCGCTGGACTCAGGGCCTCGTGGCAGTCCACCAACAGTTACACAGGCCCTGTATCTGACTCACAGTAGGTAAGCACAGCCTGGTGACCACCTCATGCATTTCCTCCAAAGAAACGGTCTGAAACTCATAACAAGCCATTAGAATGCCCCAGTACCTGTTGGTTCCTCCACTACTGGCCCGTGACAGGCCACCTAGGGCAATCCCAGCTCTAATGGAGAACACCCTGCCCAGGAAGAAATGCAAACTCCTCACTCTATTCTTCAGACAAAATCCCTCTGGACTGCAGACAGGGAGGATGGATTAATCTGTCTACAGTGTGGAAGAATGGATCTGGCCTATTCTCACCCAAGACAATGGCCCATGACAGGAATTCTAAATTTTTCAGGACTCCTGCCATCTAATAATCCTTGTAATGAGACTACAGATCCAGCCTCTACTCCACTGAGCAGAACCTCCACCAGGAACACTCTAACCTTTGCCCCACTACTTTCAAGTGTCTCAACTTGTCATTATACCACAACAAGCTTTGGTGGAAGGCCAGTGGGTATACACAGGTCGGTGCCAAGAGTCCAGTGCTATTGAGATGGCCACACTGATCTACAGCAGCCGCCATACCAAATTCCAACCCCCAAATCATGCCAAAGATGTCCAACAGTGTCATGAGCTTTTCAGGCTCCAAATTTAGTTTTTGATGGTACTAGATCATCTCAGCGGGGGGGGGGGATTAGACAGGGGGATCCTGCTAGAAACTGTACAGTGTGGTGACCAATTCACCCACAGAGCCCACCCTAACATCCAAGATGTCCAGCCCCCTTGAAAAGATGAAGTCCAAGGTATGGTTTTCTTCATGGGTTGTAGCGGTAATTACCAGTGTGCAGCCCAGTAAGTTCATTAACTGGAGGAATTGCTGAGCAAGGTATGACTTTTCATTGTTGACCCATGCACTGAAATCCCCCATCACAATCAGGTTGGGGGCATTCAGTGAAAGGTCCATAATGAAATCTGCAAATTTCTGAAGGAAATCCTGTTCCCACCCCATAGGAAGATTCACAAGGAGAATCCTACACCTCACATCTGCCGCACCCTTCACAGTCGCACATTCAAACGACCCTGTCTCCTTCAGTGGGTACAATGTAAACCTCAGGCAGTAAGTAAAACAGATGTCTACTCCACCCAACAACACTGCTCATGCAGTGCACCACAGAGGATCCTGCCAGGGTAATTGCTTCTAGGAATGCCCCAGAATCATCCCCAAGCCAGCTCTCGGTGAGATATATCAGATTCCTAGAAGAAATGGTAATAAAATCTAAAATTACCTCAGTTTTATTTCTCAGGGACCTGGCATTTCACAAAATGCCCAAAAGAGAAGACAAGTCAACTGGTCCATTCCTCACTTGCCCTCTATTCCTAGAGGGCTCCCTTGTGATTGGGATGAGATAGGGTGAACCCTCTCATCTGGGGTGTCTACTCTGTTTAAAAGTCCTGATCAGATTCACCACAACACCTAATCAATTCCCCAGTCATGAATCCACTTGTTGCTCCATCTTCTCAGGATCCTTTGGGACCTGCAATGGTCATGGACTGCTCCAGGAAGAACTGGTGTCTGGAATGGGTGGATCTGTTGGAGCAGTCCCAAGGAGTAGTTGTGCAAAGTGGCAAAACAGTACATAACTACTACCATTTAAACCCCTCAAAAATAAAATTAACTAATATTTACCACAAACCTACCAATTTAACCTATTAACAAACATAAATCCAAGCCCTCCTTAATCAGCCCATATACCCTATTACACTACACACCCACCCACTTACTAACTAAACAAAATACAGAATTTAATAAAACTGTAACCTAGCATATCCACATCATCCCCAATCATTCTCATTTAACACTGTGGTCAGGAGCAGATACAAGAATTCTAGAACTGAATTATAAATTACATGTCTAATTATTCAGGAGACAAACTCACCCTCTAACTGGTTGCTGTACTGGCATTAATCCCTTAGAAAAGCCTGGTACAGCTCAGAGCAGCACATTTGTAAACTCAAAAAAAGAGCATTTTCCTCATTACTACTGTGATTAGACTTATAATGACAATAATGACCTTGCAGACTGTCATTTCCTGAGGGCTACAGGGGATTGGCACTCACCTGCTCCTCAGGCCACCATCCCCCTCCAAGCCAGTCATTAATCCCCAGGAAATTACTGGCTGTTTGGTCATTATTACTGAAGTACAGAGTCCCTTGTTCAACAGGAGGTCACAGGGCCTGTGCAAGAAAAATAGTGATAAACATTCACTAAACCTAGGAGTGGAGTTCCACCAGCTGCCACCTAGCAAGAACAATTCACATCCAGTCAAGACAAATAGGAAGGAAATGCAATACACAGATCTTTATGTAGCTGGCTGAAATTCCAATGACTATGCCCCCCACCCATTTCAGTTGTCTCAGACATGGTCAGGAGGATGGTCAGATGACACACCTTGCTGCACTTGAAAGTCCAAATAAGCGACAGGGAGATTTGTAACAAAACACACAACAGTACCTAGATTTAAAAATGTCAGCACATTACCATGAATACTTCAAAGCCATCACTGCAAAAAAAATCCTCTCTCTCCGGCACACTCTCTTGCAACAGAAACCAGCAGCCTTTTCTCACCAGGCTGTATTAGCTTATAGATGAACACCAGGTTCTGCAGGACAGAGCCAAAAAACGTTATACTATATTTAACCACCCTCCTCGACTTCTCCGTTAGAAATGACAAACAAAATGTTTAATGCCATATTGGTCCTAGTAAGAACAAATCCAGAACAGATGGTTTGATACCTTTTATTGGACCAACAAGGATGTTACAAAAAGAACAAAGAGCTTTAGCTTTCGGACCAACAAGTCCTTCTTCAGAAGCCTAATGAGAGTTTAGAAAATCCCGTATTATTAACACTTAGAACATGCAGAAAAAAACAGAAATAATTATTCTTTTTTTAAAACTTCATGTTTATTGAATATCAGATGTGTTTCACAGTTCCAGTTTGCACAATTCTGTCATCTGATTGACAAATAGCTGTTAATAAAAGTACACGTACATGTAAAGTACACATACATGTCATTCTGTATTTGTCTGAGTAATCAGTTTCAAGTTAACTTGATCAACCTCTCTGTTTTCACAAGATGACAACTCTCATTTCTAGCTTAGTCTTTAGGAAAATATATGTTTAACACAAATTTCGGTTAAAGAAGAGAAACAAGCATGAAGTCATATCCTCTATTGGTAATAATCTGGACTATGAAAATCTGGTCACATATCTTAAACTGAGGTATCAACCCACCCTTACAAGTATTGGTGCCAAGCGGACCACGTCTGTATAATATTCTCACTTTGTAATCGCAAAGTGCTGGCGATCTGTTCCACGGCTTCCAGTTGTGTCATTCTGGACAACCAGTCTTGCACTGTGGGGGCGGGGGGGAGAGCAGAGATAACCATCTTGAGGTGAAGCACTTCAGTGTTGCAACCCTCATCATATAAGCTAACTTGGTTGACAGTCTGGAGCCATAGAGCAGGGTCAGTAGGCCCAACACCAGATCTGACCCCGTAAAGGGGATTTGTAGGTCCATAATGTTTTGTATTAGGGTATGTATTTCCCTCCAGAATGTTAACATTCTAGGGCATTCCCAAAACATATGCATCTGCATTCCTATATCCCTGCATCCCTTCCAGCACAGATCAGACTGGAGGTGACCAAAGTGTTTTACTGCAGTGGAGGTGAGAAAGTATCTTAGTACAACTTTCCAGTGGAATTCTCGCAAAGTTGGGTAACTGGTTACTGACCATCCTTTGTTCAAACTTCTGTCCCAGTTAAACTGAGATATGGTGATTGATAATTCCACTCCCCATCTTTGTTTTACTTTTTCCAACCCTGATAGATTATTATTAAGTAACATTTTATATAACTGTGAGAGAGGGTGGGTGTTTCCTTTAATTGTGATGTAAATTAAAAAAAAAGTGTTCAAGTTCTGTTCTGTCCCTACTCAGCATTTGCATCCTGTTAGAGGATAATATATAATTACAGGCCTGAAGATATCTAAAATGGTCTTCCTTGTGAAGGTGGAATCTGTTTGCTAACTGTGCAAAGGACAAATTCCATTGTCTGTGCATTGTGCAAAGGTGGAGAGCTGCCGAGCGGCCCAGAGCTGGAAGCCAGAATCTCATCTGGGTGGAGTGAAGGAAGGTTCAGACCTGATCAAAGAAAGGGAGCCTGGACCTTCTGGGGTGTGGGTAAGCTTTCTGAGTTTTCTCAAAATTTCAAGGGAATGAGTGACCCAGGGGTTTGTCAGCGAACCCTGCATACCCAACGGTATGCTACTGGTCAGTAGGGCCCAAACTGCCCAGCCCATGAGAGACTCTTCTTCTAGAAGGTACCAGCCTGAGTCTTCTCTCCATTTGGTCCAAGTGCATAGCTGTGCCCCTCTGGCTGCCACAAAATATTGATAAAAATGTGGGAGGGATAATCCACCTTTCTCCAGAGGAGCTTGTAATATGTTTCTGGCTAATCTGAGACATTTGTTGTTACAAAGGAACCTCTGTGTCTCTTTCTGAAGTGTAGCTCAGAAATCTCTAGGGGGTTGAAAAGGAAGGGTTTGAAAATGAAAAAGAAGCATTGGTAAGGCATTCATTTTTAGAGTTTGTGTTCTCACATATAGTGTCAGGGGCAATATCTGCCATCTGGCCATGTCAGCCTGTAGGTTTTGAAATAGTTTTAGGTAATTATTTTTGTAGAGTTGAGTGAGGTTTGCGGATACATTAATACCAAGGTAGCGGATGGTATTTTTATGAGCCCATGCAAAAGGGAAAGTTGTCTTAAATTCCCGGGAGGGGGTGCCGCTCAGGGTGAGAGCTTCGGACTTACTAAGATTCATTTTATAGCCTGCCAGGGTGCCATATTCTTCTAAGGTTCTAATGAGAGCTGGGACAGAAGTCTCTGGTTCTGAAATAAAAAATAGGGAGTCATCTGCATATAACACAATTTTTTGAGTGTGGTCCTCCACCTTCACCCATTTTATGTGAGGCTCTGCTCTAATATCAACCGCCAATGGTTCTAGGGATATTGCGAAGAGCAGTGGGGAAAGGGGGCAGCCCTGTCTTGTTCCCCTTAATGAGGAAAATCTGTTGGAGAGGTGGCCATTCACTTTGATTCTAGCCTCTGGAACATTGTAGAGGGCTCTGGTGATAGCTAGGAATTTATCCCCTAAGCTGAACCTCCTCAGGGTTTCCTCTAAAAATATAGCCAATCAACCCTGTCAAAAGCCTTCTCAGTATCCATACTGAGGGCTAATTGAAAGTGTTTAATAGTCTTTTGGGCTGAGATTACATTTAATAAGCGACATATGTTCTCCTGTAGCTAATGGTCGAAGATAAAACCTGTCTGGTCATTATGAGCCAGGGCCCTTACTACTTCCTGCAAATGATCTGCCATGATCCCTGTGAAAATCTTTGAATCCACTGGGAGCAAAGAAATAGGTCGATAAGACCTACAATCTTCCAGGTCCTTGCCCGGTTTGAGAATGACTGAGATCTGGGCCTGGTTCCAAAATCTTGGGGCTGCCCCCTCTCCTCCGAACAGTTCATTAAAAGTACCCTCGAGTGGAGGTAACAGAATGTCAATAAACTCTTTATAAAATTCTGCCACATAGCCATCCTTTCCTGGGGCTTTCCCAATTTTTAGCTGCTTAACTTTCTGTGTGATCTCTGTTTTAGAGATAGGGGACTCTAGCCCTAGTTTCCGTGCCTCGGTTAGTTTGGGCAGTTGGAGTTTATCCAAGTAGGAAATAGTTCTCTCTTGATGCATGAGGCCTCTTTCTGCCTGATAAAGGACTTCACAGTATTTCTGGAATTGGGCAGTGATGAGGGTGGGGGACGTGACCATGGAGTTGTTATCTATAGTTCGCAGCTTTGGCACTGCCCAGGAACAACTTTCTTTATGAAGTTGCCAGGCTAACAACTTCCCAGCCCTATTGCCCTGTTCGTAATATTTTTGTTTCGAGTATCGAAGCTGAGCTTTGATGTACGTATTTAAAATGTTGTCAAGTTTTAGTTTTAGCTTATCCAGCTCTAGTTTGGTAAGATGGTCCATTGTCTTCTGGTGGGCTGATTCTAGTTGAGAAATTTTTTGTTCTAGTTCACGATTCCTTGATTCTGGATTTTTTGTACCAGGCCGTATATTTGATAATGGCACCCCTTAGATAACATCTGAGGGCATCCCATCTGATGCCTGCCTCCATGTCTTCTGGTGGACTGGAGGCCAGAAATTCTTTTGTGGACCTCTGAATTAAATCTTTAAAATCACTGTGAGTCAGCAGGCTGACATTTAGTCCCCATATAGACTCTGGGGGTCTGGAGATTAGTTCTATATCTAATCAGATTGAGGCATGATCTGATAGACAGATGTTCCTTATATCAGCCCTGTTAAGATACTGTAAGGTATTAGATGATATTAAGCAGAAGTCGATTCTGGAGTACATTTTGTACTTAAGCGAATAGTATGTATAATCTCTTTCCCTTTGGTGGGTAAATCTCCAAGCGTCAACTAATGACAGCTCAGAGCACAGCCTAGATATAGCCCTACTGGTTCGGGCCGGGTCTGTAGCTTTGGAACCAGCTCTATCAAGATGTAATTCCATTACGGAATTGAAGTCTCCCCTATGATTATGAGACTATGTGGGTCTGGGACAGATTCTGAGATGACTTTGTTTAAAAAAGGCACCCTTTTTTGTTCTTCATTCGAGGCGTATTGATTTAAAAATCTACACTTCTGACCCCTATATTTGCTTCTGAGCCTCACATATCTGCTCTCTGGGTCGGAGTCCACATGTGAGACCGAGAGGGGAACATCTCTTCTTATTAATATGGCCATTCCCCTCCTATTGGTTTGTTGTTGATACTCCACTGCAAACACCTCCCCCACCCAGCGTGTGCGCAGTTTTCTGTGTTCTACAGCACTCAAGTGTGTCTCCGGTAAAAAGGCAACAGCGGCATGTTGTCGTTGTAACTCCTGAATGATTTATGCCCTTTTAACTGGGCTGTTAACACCCCTCCCGTTCCAAGATACTATTTTTAAGTCACTCATGGTAATTTCTTATTCATGTGTTGAGCTGAGGATATCTAATTGCCTGTATTAACAGTCTAAACAGTTGAAAATTGAAACAAAGAAACAAACATTTCAAAACTATTTACAAGCTGCCATCTAGATAGCAGGTCATGCATTTGTGGTACTTCAAGGTGTATATATACCCTGTTCCACACTGCTGGATCACTTCTACGAGGTGGGGTAGGAGACTATATCTCTAGCCTCCCTGCCAGAATGAGCCCACTAAAATGTGGAGTGCTCCAGCTGGATTGTTATAGGTCGCCCTGGGGATCAGAAATAGCCCGTGGCCAAGATCCAACTCGAGAAAAGTAGGTAACTGTTTTGTCACTGTGGGGCAGAGTGTGAGCCGGTCCATGAACCGCCCCCCCCCCCAGCAAGCAAGCGGGGGTAGAGCCCCACTGGGCAAGAGAAAGTCCAGGAGAGAAACCAATAATTTCTGGTTTATAATAAGGTTACTTCCGACCAAGGTGGTGAACCCGCCCGACCCATCAGGTGTGGTTGCATGTCTTTCCCTGTCAAGGGGTCTTTCCTCCCCTCCATCGTGCCCCCCACCGCCCTCCCCAAGGCACACCATGCTCACAGTGGATTTCAGCATCCATTCAAGATGTATGGTTGAGGGGTGCCAAGTCGAGGGTGCTGTAGTTAAACTTTCTCGGGCTGTGCCAGAATGAAGCATTGATACCATATGCCATTGGAGGTCAAAATCTGGGGAGACGTCGTGAGGCGCCTGTTGGTACATCAACTCTGTCCCCACCTTGAATACTTTTGTGTTCTGGGTAAGTTAGCCCAAAATAGAAAGTTGTGTCTTGAAAGTTACACATTAGTGCCTCAAACATAAACAGCATCTGCTCTTAGCTACCCCCCTCCTCTGTTAATAAAGTCTAGTGTGTCTACCTGGAGAGTGAGGCCCAGAGCCGCAGGAAGGTCTAGCCCTCCAGCATCAGGGTGCCATGCCAGCCACCCCCATCTGGTCAGGTCACAAAACCCCTCAGGCAGGTCAACCCCTCCCGGAGACTCCTGCTTCCCTTACAGCCCTCCCCCCGCCCTGAGGGAGGACACATGTCCGCCGGCCGAGAACCCCCCCTTTGAAATCTATCCATCGGACCCAGCTTTGTTAATAATTATGTATGAAGCTTATCTGTGCACCCAGGAAAATTAAATCTTTTAATTGGAGAAACTAAGATCAGCAGGAGCAATTTGTGTAAAAACAGTAAGATTGTACAATCAAAGATATGCCAGTCGAAGTCTCCAGTAATACTGAGTAAGTCTCAGTCCAGTTGTAGCCTAAAGAACTGCTTTACTTGTTGCAGGAAACAAAAATACGTTTTGTTCACAGCCCCCATTCCCCACCCGTCTTTCATGGGCAGTCACCAGGATGGAGTCCCTAAAGAAATCCCTTCTTCCTCTCAAGGAATTTCAGCAAAGAAAAAGGATAAACTTGTACAAAATGCAATACTCAGCCAGTTCAGGTTGCAGCATCCTCCAGGGGAGAGTTCACGCGAGGAGCAGCTTGTTGATCGGTTCCCTGGAGGACCTCTTTAGTGCACACACTGTCTCACAGAGCACTGATTTCCCCTGCCCGTGCCACACGGGTGTTTTTAGGGCCTTTCACTTGCCAGCTTTTCCTCACGAGGGATCTATTCGTTGATCCAGCGCCATCTTCAGGGATGAGTACGCTATGCTTTCTGGCCCAGTCTATGGCTTCTGCTACCTCTTGAAATCTCTGCCACCCCTCAGAGGTATTTATTTTTATTTTTGCTGGATATTCAAGTTGTGCTTGGTGGCCCACCTGCCTAATTAATGTTACCACAGCATACGCTTTCTGCCTGCGAGCCAGGGTCTGGGGGGAATAATCCTGGTCAAAAAAAAGGCGGACATCACCAAAGAGAACATGTTTTTAGACCAGGCTGTGCAGAGTATTTCCTCCTTGATCCTGTAATCGATGAGGGCTATAATCACTGAGCAGGGTCAAGCCTTCGGATCTCTGGGTTTTGCAGTTAACGATCTATGGGCACGCATTATACCCAATTCTCTGTCCCTGTCTAGATTTAGGATTTCTTTCAAGAAACTGTTCATAAACCATGTCATGGCTCCAGTCTCAGTACCTTCTGGCAGGCCATGTAGGTGCAAATTGTTCCACCTGTTTCGATTTTCAAGGTCCTCAAGTTGTTGTTGTTGTAAGGCCAGTTCTCTGTAGTGTAGATCTCTCAGGGCTGTGTTGTGGATATCAGAGACTGAGATACTCTGACATTGTGTCCTCCAGGCGATCTGTTCTTTCGGTCAGATCCATTAAGCACTGCCTGTCCTCCATGGCTCTATGCTCTAATCTGTTTAAGGTTTCGTTCATTTGTTGGAGGGTGCTACATGATGTTATTGTGAAGTCCACTTCTGTGCTGTTTGAGGTCACCGGAGCTTGGGTTATTAGGTCGGCACAGAGCGCGGCTTGCTACTGAGAGCCCTGACTGGGAAATTTCAGTTTGGGATGAGATCCGTTCAATCCATCTTTGTGCCTCGGTTTTGGAGACATAATTAAGTCTTCAATACAGCAGTTTTTAGACAGGGTGTTGGTATTTTAAAGCTGGATTCCGATGGATTGCTGCTGATCGAGTCGGGAGCTTTGAGATTAGGCTTCCATTGCTAGGTGACCGGAACTGGAAGTCCAACAGAAATAATTCTCTTTGGTTTAAAACAGGCCTTCAGAAGTAATTAAAGTGACATTGGAGGGCTTGAATATCTAAAGTATGATTTCAGCTGAACCAAACTTAAAGGTCAAAGGTTACCATTAGAGATGGTAAAATCAGGCAGTGAGCACTCCTGCTTGGTTTTACAAGTTCTGCACCAAACACCTGTCAGCTGATAAAAGAACACTTAATCTGAGGTGAGTGAGGGGAGACAACCTCAGAGAATGTCAGTAGTATCCAAGCCTCCAGGAAGTTATTTCCACAGAACTGGGCTGCCAAGCTGGCAAACTGCAGTCAAGGTCTCAGCTTTATCCAAGATGCCCGACTGAAAGTAAAAAATCAATGGAATGAATGTGGAGTGGGCAACCAAATGACCCAGACTCCAGCGAACTCCTTGCACCTCAGCCTCTTGGGGTTCAACAGAACTTAAGCTTAAAACAAAAAATCACCTAAAACCCTGGACACAGTAATAGAAGCTCTACCCTGATACTATGAGCTTAAAAAGCATAGAAACACAGATTCTGTTGGCAGTTAAGTACCACTAGGCCCACCTAGTCTGCTCAAGGGTTCCCTGCCTACTGCACCTCTGCATACCATAAATGGTCTCCAGGGACCGTTCCCCTCCCTGTTACTGTACTAATATGCCCCTGAATCTATTCTATGCATGTCTGAAGCCTTTCACTATTCTAGCCTCCACAACTTTGGGTGGCAGTCTGTTCCATGCTTCTACCACCTTTTCTGTAAGGAAGTATTTCCTTACATCCTTCCTTAAATTTCCCCCCCTCCAATTTCACTGCATGTCCCCTAATCCTGGAGTGTATCCTCTTACAATAGAGGCTCCCTCTTTGCACTTTGTTCACCCCTGTGAGGAACCTGAAGGTCTCGGTTATGTCATCCTTCACTCTCCTGTCCTCATGAGTGTACATATTGAGATCCCTCAGTCTTTCCTCATCGGGGTTCCCTTGCAACCCCTGTATCATCTTGATTGCCCTTCTCTGGATGCCTCCAGCCTGTCTATGTCTTTCCTGAGGTGCAGTCTTCAGAACTGGACATAGTATTCCAGGTGGGGGTGTACCAGACAGTGGTATCACCTCCCTTCTCCTGCTGGTGATGCCCATCCCTATGCACCCCACTAGCCCTGTCCATGGCTTTGTCACACTGTGTTGCCACCTTGAGGTTTTCTGAAATAATAACCCTAACATCCCTTTCCTACATAGTGACTGCTAACTCTGTTTCCCTCGATACCTGCATATTGTCTCCACTCCCTCTTGGGTGTCCAACTTATTGCAGATCTTGGTGTCATCTGCAAAAAGACAGATCTTTACCTTCAGTACCTGAGCGATATCCCCTATGAGGACACTTAAAAGGACAAGTTCCAGTACTGAACCTTGCGGTTCCCCACTGGTCATCCCCCACAGTCCTTAGACTTATTATTTACCACTACCCTCTGCCTCCTACCCATTAGCCAGTTGTGAACCCACTTAAACCATTTTGGCCCCCATCCCTAGATTGGTCAGCTTCCTAATCAACCTTTCTATTGTTTCAAAGGCCTTGCTGAAGTTTAGATAGGCTACATCCACTACCCTCCCCTCGTCTATTTCCCTGATCACCCAGTCAAAGGGCTCTATTAAGATTTGTTTTGCATGACCCTCCCACGTGAACCTGTGCTGCCTGTGGTCCTGCAGCACACTGGTTTTAAGGTAGCCAATCAGTCTGTCCCTTAGTAGGATTTCCATTAGTTTCCCCACCACTGAAGTTAGGCTGACTGACCTGTAGTTACTAGATTCCTCCCTACTGCCACCGCTATGCAGAGGGACCCCATCAGTCCTTCTCCAGCCTTTGGAACCACTCCTGTTTCCAGTGAACTGTTGAACAAGGCTGTCAGTGGAGCAGCTAGCACTTCTCTGAGCTCCCTCAGTATTCTGGAATGTCTCCCATCCAGTCCCATAGCCTTTTCCACTTTCTGGACTGCAAGTCCTTTCAGTACTCTTTCCTCTAAAAATTACCTTGTGCAGGACAGGTAGTATTTTGAATGCTGTTGCTGGCATCTTGTATGCATATATTTATTTTATTTATTTTTATTTTATTTTAGTCTTTGGTAACCGGGTAAGCCCTACTAGGCACAAGTGCCTGTTTTCAGGGGTGACCTGGTAGCACTGGGCTGTTAAGTTACTTGCTCAGAGTCACACAGTATGCAAGTGGAGGTTGTGAAAAATCAAACCAAGGTCGGGTATGCTGGATGTATCAAGCTCATTTACAGCTCGTTACTCTAACCTATAGGCTATACTGCCAGCCCTTTTTTATATATTTAACTTTAAATGTATCTATTTACCTGACCGCTTACCTCACTCACTGTTTCTAAGAGCTAGAAGGTTGCTAAGGTTGTGTCCATCTGCAAAAAAAGGGGACCCAAAAGCACAACTGTCGACCCATAGCATTCCTACCGGTTCTCAGTAAACTGCTTGAGAAGCTGGTGGCCACCCAGGTACCAGACCCTCACCTATGTTTCAAGAGAGAGTTTTACAAGTTACTAATGTCATCTTATAAATGCTCCTGTACCTGACGCTATGTATTTGTACTTGATATTTGTTTACCTGCTATAACTGAATTTCCTTATATATATCGTACTGGAGCTGTACTGCACTGCCTTAGTTCTGCCTTGTTCTGTAATGTACTATTTAATGTTGCACAGTCATGCTTATTGTTACCCTCACTGTTATGTATTATTGTTTGATGTTTGTAAATTTATCAGGTCATTCTCGAAAATAAGCACATGACTGTCTAGTGCACCTACCTGGTAAACAAAAACTAAATAAAAAAATAAACATATTGTGCATATCACCCTGCAGTAAAGACGCAGCTCCCAAATTAATATATTTATATGTTCAGCGCACAAGTGACATGGCAGTTCCTGACAGGTGCAGAATAAGTGAACACAAACCAACCAGTGAAGAGAAGGCTTTCAAATACTGTCCAGTAGCTGTGCTGATGCTTCATATTCCTTGGTTGGGCCACCAGAAATATTAGCACTTGGTCATACGTCAAGAGTGCGATTAAAATTGTTCACTTATGCTGAGCAGATGTATGCACGTCTAAACCTACCGTGGTCACATTTTCTACTCTGAATGACAGTACAGGCATACTTCTCTCAGTACAATTGTCTAAATCTCTAACCAAACAATGCTGCCAATTTTTCATTGCAACAATCTTTTGTACACCATGTGCCAACCTCATTAGGATGGTCTTTAGGAGCCAAGCAGTCTGTGTGCCATAGTGAGAGGCAGGTTTAAATGAAATGGCTTTTAATGGGATTTTGTGTAGCTGAGTGCCTAGGCACAGAGGCTGTAGATCCAAGCCAATGTTTTATAACTGAGAGTCTAACATGGAGCCTGGGATAAGCAAGCTAAAAGCAGATGTTCAAACAGTTAATGGAAACTTACTCGTGCCCAAAACCACACTTCAGTTTCCCTGTCCAAGAGTCCATACTCATTAAGTTTGTGTAATGTATTTACTGAACCACTGCTAATGGACTCACTCCAGGGGTACTTCTGTGTGTTAAATGAGGGAATGTTGGACCGACTCATTAATTTGCTGATTAACCACTTTGTTGCTATGGGCTCACGTGAGCACGTTTTCACTGAAGTCTTCAATCTTGCAGAAAAATTCCACTGTCTCTTGTACATATGTTTTTCATTAGAAAATACAACATATTACATGGTTTGATGGCAGTCATCAATATTAGAAGACTCTTCATACACTTAGCATACAAATGTATGCCTCAGTATGTACTTCATGGTCTTTTAATGGTGAGGAATACAGATGCACAGACACACACACACTGGAAGACAGAGGCAATTATCTTAGTTTGTTACAATAAGTGGAACAAAGTTGCTTTTCATATGAACAAGATAACTGAACTGATTTTCTCTGCCCCCCAGTTGTATTATCTTTAATTTCTTAGAGAAAAAAAAATCATAAAACTGATGTGCAACTAACTGTTTGTAACAAAAAAATAAATAAAAAAAAAACCCAGCAAGTGTCTAATTAAGCTTTTCACCAGGGACATCCAGTTAAACAGAAAATAACTGCAACATAACTGTCACATTTGCTTTTCTACAGTAAATGGAGGTTAGTTACTATAACCATAGCTCTACTACTGGCATTCAGTTCACATACACACTCAGACTGTTTCCACTGGGCCTGCTCAGTCACCAGGAGTCTTCAAGCTTGGCCGCTTCCACCAGCCATGATACCATCCTCCAGCTCCAACATGCTTGATGTCATATCTGCACACTGGAAGCAGGATTCCGGGCAAGTCTTGCTTGGGGAGGTCAAGTGGATGGGAACTGAATACTATTAGTAGAACTATGGTTACAGATAAAACTAACATCTAACAACCTTGATTCAGTTCTCTAGCTACACTTGGGAAGACTCCTAGCAGTCCTCTGGGTGGATGAGGCATGGCTTGCACACCAACTTAGGTGAAGAGACTGGAGGAGTGAGATCTCAAATGCAGCACCACAACTCCTGAACACACTGATGCTGTAGTGGGATATGAATGTCTGTGCACCAGAGCAGATAGCAGTCCTGCAGATCGCCTCATGTGGGATGTACCTGGCAGCACTAAAAGAGGCAGGAGTAGGTCAGGTGAAGTGAGCCTTCAACCCCATGGGCAGCTCCTGCTCAGCCAACTGATAACATGGAGTGATGAAGGAGGTAATCCATTGACTAATCTTCTGTTTGGCTACTGTCTTCCTGAAGTGACTTTACCATACATGAGGAACAGCTGGAGAGCCTCACCATGAACCTCTGCTGTGCGTTCACTATATACAGTACTGCCTGGCGTGTGTCCAGAGAATAAAGAGCATGCTCAGCCTCCAAAGCCTGTGGCTTCAAAAAGAAGAGGGTGAGGTACAACACGTGCTTAAGATGGAAGTCTGGCATCAAAAAGAGAGTCAGCGTGTCACAGGTGATTGGTGGCCTGGTATCTAGTCTTTCAGCACCATCTGTACATTTTGCACTACTGCATGCACCTTTTGAAAAAATAAATTCTGTATTAAGTAGAGTGCTCTTTTTGCACTGTTTTTTGTTGTTTTCTGTGCTCTCTGGGTACCCCTGCAAATTGGGTGGCTTTGGCACCAAAGAGAGCCAGTGAGTTAGATGTGAGTGGGGCCGAGGGTAGTTGTTTCACTGGTGGATCAGGGCAGCTGTGACTACAATAATGGGGAGTTTTACTTCTCTGATGCCTGTCTCCACAGCCCCACAGTGAAGTAAGCATTAGTTTTCTCTGCCTGGGGAAGCATATCTAGTACCTTTAAAAAATGCAGTAAAGTGTTTTGTTTTTTCCTTAAGAAATAAAATAAGTACACCTCACTCTGCAGCTGTCTTCACAACAGCAGGGCAAATACAAGACCTGTGTAAATACCATAGGGGTTCACATGGGTCCCAGTCAATCAGAAGGCCAGACTGGTGCACAGGGGGCCCACCTGGAAAGTGGATACAGGGGCCCACCTAGAAAATCAATACAGGAGGGCCCAGGGTAACACACTCATATCAGTATTCCAATCAAATCTGATACATTGATTTTGTGTTTGCATCTTACATTTACTTACAGTGCCCCAAATACCCCATTTAATTTGAAAAAAATATGATAAATGCAAAGACTTTCGGAGCTCAGGAAGTTCAATTACCCACAGATGGGGCCCACCTGAACATTTCCAGGTATCCTGGTGGACCAGTACAACTCTGTAGGAGGCTGGATTCCTGAAACAGTTTTATAATTAATCTTTTTTTGCCAGAAATAAAAATAATAAAGGTAAACACATTTTTTTTTTTTTAAGTATCGGCGGGGGGGTACTACGACAACAAACACAAAATACAACCATCTAAACTGAAGTAGTGCTATGCTGACTTACAGAAAGTTGTGCTTATATTTATAAAACATTTTAGCTTTAGTAGGGACTGTGAACCATTTTCCTATATTTACTCTCACCTTCTCTCTGTTCTTCATTCACTTCTACAGTAGGTAGATTTGCATGGAAACAGGATCCTTGTCCTCTTCTACAGTTCATGACTGCTTCTATGTGACAGCCCTTTGCTGAACCCACAGTCCTCTATTTATGACATCACAGTGTGCTGCTACAGAAATGATTGTGGCTTCCAGCCAGAGTAGATCAACTGCAGGGGACACACATACTGTTTCCATGGAAATAAACCTAGTTACATAGCACAAAAGTATAGAAACAAGCATTTGCCAGTTCCTACTGGACTAGATTCTTACCTCCCACCCCCACTGTATCTCTGCTGCCAGCACCCTCCCATACGCCCTCAGCAACCACCACAAGGTCTACTGTGTGCGCAAAATTCACCCAAAGTCCCCCCCCCAAACTCCTCCAGATCCGGTCGTTACCGTCACTGGACTTGTCCTCGCTACATGCTGATTTGGTGGCCACTGACTGGTAGCCCATCTGGTCACCCATTCCATCTGTCAATAACATCAATTCTGCCCTACAATATTTTAATGCTAAATTCATGTCTAGCTCGGATCAACATGCCACCCTCAGGCAAACCAGGGTCTGTGGTTCCCATCTCCCTTGGATCTTGGCTGAACTACTTGCCTGCTTTCGTTCATGTGACCTTGCCTGGAAGATTCCTAAGTCCTCTGGTTCCCTGGCTGACTTAACATGGTACAGAGCCCTTCAAAATGCCTGTACCAGAGCCTCTAGGCTTGCCAAGGCTGAGTATTTTGCTTCCACCTTCCAGAACAACCTTAACCATGCCTCCAAGTTCTGGAAGGTCATCTACACCCTCTTCTCCCCCATAACCCCATCTTCAGAGTGGGTGACATCCCCATTTCTGACCTCCTCTCTGTTACTTCTGAATTCAACTTATTCACCTCCTGTGCATCCTCCCTTCTCTCCTCCCTCCCCATCTCCTCCCCATCCTACCACCCTACCCACCCTTCTCCCTCTCTTCTATCACTCCTGCTGCCTCCCTCAAGGCTCTCTTGGCTCTAAATCCCCTTACGGGCAGAAGCCTCAATGGGCTCGACCCCAAACTCCTCCATCTCTCCATTCCTGCCATTGCTCTACCTATCATATCCCTTCTCAACCTTTCTTTCTCTCTCTCTTGCCTCCATCCCCGAGTCCTGAAAACATGCTACAGTCATACCCCTTCCCAAAGGAGGTGACTCCTCCTCACCTGGCAACTATCATCCTATGTCCCTGCTCCCCAACCCGGCCAAAATGCAAGAGCACCTTGTGCTGTCCCAGTTCTTCGACCCTTTCCAGTCTGGCTTCCATAAATTCCACTCCACCTCCTCCTCCTCCTCTTCTTGCTTACTGACTCCACTATCTCAGGCATTGATCAGGACCTTATCACCTCCACCATCTTTGCTGACTTGGCCAAAGACTTCGACTGACAAGCTTAAGGCAGCAAGGCTCTCTGACTCCTCTACCAATTTGTTCCACTCCTGCCTTGAGGGTAGGTCTCAATCTGTGTGAACTGGCAATTTCATATCCCCTCCACTTCCTATAAACACTGGTGTCCCACAAGGCTCTGTCCATCACACAATTCTCTTTTCAATCTTCCTGAATGACCTTCCCACTGCCTGCTCCTCTGCGTCCATCTGCATGTAGGTGGATGGCACTGTTCTGTTTGCTTCTGGTTCATCCCCCTCTGATCTTACAGCTAGGCTTCAGCTGAACTTCAGCAACATTCAGGACTGGTTCTGTTCTAATCAGTTATCCTTTAATGCCAAGAAAATGGTTTCAATGACTTTTGGCACTAGGCAGAAGCTCGCTAGGCTTACTGTCCTCCCCTTCTTCCACACCCCCGCTATTGAGGATGTTCCATCATGTAAGTACCTCAGGGTCACCTTGACTTTTCTGGGTATGTGGACACCATTATGGTGGTGGCGCTCATGAGTGTGGTGTTCTAAGTTCTGTCTTACTTCCTGAGAAGTGGATGAAATGATCAGGAATTGGTTTCACTATCAACACCAGACTACCAACACAAATGTCACCCTCAGCAGGTGTTGTGGGGAAGGGACACTAAAAGTTCTTCAGATGGGTGAATGGGAGCACCCAACAGGAGAGGCAGGAGTCATCCACAGTGGTTCCATGCAAAAAGACTTTATTTAGCCTAAAGGGATAAGATGACATGGTCACAAGAAACTGTAACTAGGGTAATAATGAGCAGATACTATATACACATACATTATTACGAGACACTCTAAAGGTGCACCTTGGCCTACAACCACTTTACTCTATGCTAAGCTTAGCACTCTAAATGATCACAGTTGATCGATCACTACTTCTGAGAGCTCGTTCTATAATACAGGACACAGCCAGATTACAGTAAGTTCATGAAATCAATGCACTTTTGAGTCCACTTTTGGTGATGGTCATCGTGCGCACAAGTTTCGGGAAGAAAGAGGAATGGGCACAAGGGTATCCTGGCTGCAACACGGAAACTGGCTCTATAGTATAGGCCTTGGGGAGGCCACTGGGACTTATGAGAGGGTTGTTAAACAGGCCATGAGCTCATCGGCAAAAAAACCCTCTCTTGGGCTGCCAGAACAAAAGAGCAAAACAGAAAAGGTTCCAGCACAAACCCTCCAATGGACTGCCAGGGACAAGATGAACTGCTGGGAATGCTTTGGCACAAACCCTCCAAGAGGCTGACAGGACAAGATGTGCTGAAGAGGATGCCTGGCACCAGCCCTCCAATGGGCTGCCAGGGACGAGACGAACTGCTGGGAATGCTTCAGTGCAAACCCTGCAATGGGCTGCCAGAGATGAATGCTGCAAGCAGAAGCACAGATAGGGGTGCTAATGAACAACAGCTAGTAGCAGACGCATCCTCAAGAGATCTGTGCTATATAAGTTTTGAATCACATTTCTGGCATTATTTTTGTAGCAAAGTTGGACTTATCCTGTAGCTTTAAGTGTGGAGAAATGGACGACTACCTTGCCTCAGCTAAAATATTGCGATAGGCAGCGAAACCCGCGAAGAAAATTCAGCAACAAGACAACGTGGTGCCAAGCAGTCTAGGCTCAATATCCCTCTCGGTTACAGAGCTCGCCTTGCTGGGAAAGACTGTAACGGAGGAGCAGGTCTTATAGGGCCTAAGTCCTTGACTTGATCTATTTGAGGACAAGATTGGCACACTTACAGTTGAGATCTCACAACAGGCAAAGTATGTGCAAGAATTGCAGCAGTGAGTGTCCGACCTGGAGGCTACTGTAACCCCACATGTGAACTGCATGGCTCAACTCAAACAGGAGATGGAGGCCTTAAAAGACTTCCTGGACTACCAGGAAAATTATAATGATATAAGGCACTCTATAAATAAAATTATTATTATTATTATAATAGGCGCAGCAATTTGAGAATCAGGGGGCTACCTGAAGTCATGGAAGGAAGGAGTACGGTGACCTATGCAAAGGAACTCCCAAAAATTCTGGATATGGAGATTAAAGGGGGTAAAATCTAAATTGAGAGCACACACAGAGCGTTGGCACCCAAGCCCCCACTGATGAACTGCCAAGGCAGATTATCTTTAGAATGCACCACTTTGGGGACAGTCAGGTGATTATGGCAGCCTACAGGGTGAAAAAGGAGGTGATCTACAAGGAGGCAAAATTAACATTGTGCCAAGATCTGTCCATGAGGGTGCAGAAGAAAAGGCAGCAATTCAATCCCTGCATGGATCTGTTGTGAGAGAGGGGGATACAATTTTTTATGGCCTTTCCCACCATTGTGAAGGTGAAATCAGAAGGCGCCAGCTACTATTTTTGTGAAGCAGACAAGCTGAGAAGATTCATTGATGAATGGGACAAGAAAAATGTAAAAAAATGAAAAAAAGAGGATGGATGGCTAAAATTTATTTAGACAGTCTCTGGCTCTGATCGGCAAGAATCCAAAACACTCTCTAATAAATGACCCAGACACCCAAGGACTGGTTCTGAACTGAGAGAAACCCCAACTGCTGTGGCAGAATAGCTTTTGTCCTGTACTTCCCCCTTCTTGCTGTTTCTTTGAGAGACTGCGCCTTTTAATTGTGCATGCTATCCGGATCAGGACATTTAAAATGGTGGCAGTGAGACCCCGACCAGCACTTGTCCCGGTAGAAGTAACGGTGGACTGCAAACTGTGCAGTTACTCAGATAAGGAACTCTTTGGCTGCAGAAAAGGCTTGCACCAACACTGTGTTTCTATCTTGTGGATGTGATGACGTCATTCAGACCTCTCGAGCTTCACTCTCGAGGTCTGTATGCCATCATCACATCCCCTTGATAAAAACACAGCCTTGTTGTGTATGGCCACCCATACACTATTCTATATATAGCTAATAATATGTTCACGGTTTTAAACCACAATGAAATATTTATTAAAAGGGGAAGTCCAATGTGCACTCACTTCCTAAATGCCTCATATCATCGTGCAACACATGGAGTGCCACTCTTTTAAACTTTGTTGGCAGGACCAATTGCAAATGAGGGGACCCTTGCAAGTCTTGGATTTCTCTGTATTACAGATTGTCCTCCAGTTTAAGTTTTGGCCGCTCTCACAGCAGTAACTCCACATTTGGATTATGTGTGCCTACTTGGCCTTTTTGCAGGGTGCTGACAATGTCTTTGATACTTGGATCTAATCATAGTTCTTTTTGCAAATCTTGGGGAGTTAGTTGTGGCATTGAGTTTGAGTCCAAAACAGCTGAACAACAACAGGCAGTGGGGATACAATCACTAGGAGCACCAAGGCTGTCCACAAGGCAAGCGGCATTTTCTGTAGCAGGCGGTGCTCGGCTGTGTCAAATGTTTTACATATGGCTTTTACAGTGGTCAGAGATGCATACCCAGGCGTGTCTGCCTGCATTGGATGTCACAGGGCATCGCTTGTCTGTCTGTATTGGATGTCACGGGGCACCGAGAGAGGGCACCAGCATCTACCATATAGGATTCAGTCTAGGCCTGTATTCCACACAACAGTCATAGGTGGACAATGATGGTAGCCACCTGTGCCCAGCTGTGTCAAGCTTTGCAGTAGTTTGTACAAATGTTAGTAGATTGCTGTTCATTCTTACTGTAATGTGCACCCCATAAAGGTATTCATGGAACTGGGAATGGCCCACTTCAGAGCGAGGAACTCTAGCCTGTGTACTGGATACTTTTCTCTCAGTGCTGTTCAAACTTCTACCTGAAAGTGCCACTGGGCACAGTCCTTCGTAATAGCTTTGGTAAAGGACTGCCCTAAGACTACTGAAGCTGGAGTCCGTATACAGAATATAAGGTTTTTGAGATCTGTATACATTAGAACTGGGGCGTGAGTCAGGCAGCAAATTATCTCTTCAAAGGCCTTGTCACGCTCCGTATTTCATCTCTGTCCAAAAGGTTCAGAGGATTTAAAAGTATTGATTGTGTTCTGCAGTAGTGGCAGAAATCTTCTTGCTTTTACCTTTATTGGTGGGCAGATAGCCTTGTGTCAAATTCGGGTGTAATTATTGACAAATCTTCAGTAATAACCACATAAACCTAAAAAATGCTGCAGATCTTTCAGGTTGTTGTGCTTAGGCCAAGTGGTTAAAGCTTCAACTTTACTTGGATCAGTTTGTATTCCTTGAACTAATACAACATGCCCCATATATCTAATTGAACTGCAGAAGAACTGGTACTTGTCGATGGTGAGTTTGAGCCTGAACTCCTAGCACTTTCAGCAATCTGGCCTCATGCTCCTCCACGGTCTTTCCAAATATAATGATGTCGTCAAGGTATACTGAGCACTCTAACAGATTCATATCTCCAACAGGTCTTTCCATTAAGTACTGGAAGGTGGCTTGGGTGCCAAAAATACCCTGAGGCATTCTGAGGAATTCATAAAAGCCTGGGGGCATATTAAGGCATTTTCTTCTCTGTCTTGGGGAGGGGGGGCCATTGGTATTTAAAAATAACAACTTCTAAGCTCGAGCACAGAAAACCACTTGCTTCCATTAGGACAATCAAGGGTGTCTTGAATTCTGGGCATGATATATTGTCAGGAATTGTCTGTTTGTTGAGAGTTCTATAATTCACACCACCCCATTTTTCTTGTGCACTTATACAACTGGTGAAGCATATGGACTTCTCAATTATTGAATAATGCCTGAGGCATGCAAATGCCTTCTTACATTATCAATATCAGTGGGCACCAATCTGCATGAGCTTTCTCTAAAAGGGCGTTCCTCGTTAAGCCTGATGTGGTGCTCTTCTCCAGTCACACATCCCACATTCTTTTGTTCTCTCTGCTAGTTTTCTGTGAACCCGGGTATTCCACTGCTCTGGTATAGGGGAATCACCAAAATCAAACTGTTCTGGGTCAACAGCAGTCTGGGTACTATCTCTTGTTGGTGCGAGTTGCACTGCTGTGTTCGCCCAGTACACTCGGGCCAAGGTGCATCCTTTCCTCACAACGTCTCTGTCAGTAACATTTTCTACCTGGACAAAAACTCTCTTAGTATAAGCATGAGCACTTACCGACAACACATTGGGCTTCACTAACAGGCCTTCTGGCAGACCATTTTCTTCTCGAGCATCAAGCATCACCATCTGATTTTTTACATCTTTCTTCAGGCATACTATACCACTGATATTACATTCAGCATTAGGAGGCAGCACAAGCTCTTTGACATCACAACACCACACTATATCCACAGAGTTATCTTGAACTTCAGCTGGAGTCTCTGTTTGTTACTGGTAAGTCTTTTGCACCAGGGCATGTACACATAACACTTCTCCTTTCTGTCTGACTTCTCATTCTTGGCAAAGCTGAGCCAGGCAACCAAACACATGGGTATTGGTGCCAATAAGTACAGGCACTTTGTCGTACATTCCAGACTCAGGACACACTAAGGCCAATGTCTCAACCAGGTCCCTCACTCCAGTTACTTTGGATGGGAAGGTAATCCACACTATGATGTACCCCAGGTACTGGTAGAATTTGTCACTGGGCCGCCAGACATTTAGACCTTCCAAGGGCTACAGCTCATGGTGAGACTAGTTCTTAAAAATGACTGTCACTTAAGAACCACTATCCAACAAAGCTCAAGCAGGCATTCCTTTAGTGGTGACTGTCATTTCTATAGATGGTCCAACAAGCTTGTCAAGGTCAGACAGCACAGTTTCAGATGCTTTAACTGAGGATGTTGTTACAAAAGTGGCGAAGCTGGGCTTGGCTGGGGCCCCAGTGTGCTCCTTTACTGGGTCCCAATGAAGTTTCCAGATTTCTGGTACTTTTCTTCAAGCAGTTTGTCTCTTACTCTTGATGGGTCCTCCTGTGACCGGCACTCATTCTTTATATGTCCGTCTTCTCCACACCTGTAACAGAAAATGCTCTTCCTTTATGGGCATGGACCTGGGGGGGCATCAGTGAAGTTCTCCCTTCTGGTTTACTTTGCTTAACAGGAATTGCATTCAGAACTCTGATGGTGATATTAGTTGCTGAGCATTTTCTCCCGGGGTTCTTTCTCTTGCAGTGGGTACTTGACATTTACACTCCTCTAACTCAGTTACCCATTTCAGTAACTCATCCACCTTAACTTTAATATCGTGGTCCACAGATGGTGCCTGGGGTTGCAGCCCATGCCCATGACAGAAAGATTTGGGCTGGCTGGGGAAAACAGGCAAGTTCTAGCAAACATCATGACAATCATTTGAAATGGGATTTGAGGTCAAGCTGGGTCTCAGCTCCCAGATCTCATTAAGTGTCTCTTGTAGTCCAGGGCCATCATGGAAAAATCCTTTCTCGGGAATGGGAGTCACACTAGCCATAGCCACATGGGGATCCCATTGTTCTTCATCCTCAGCCTCCTGCACTTCTTACATCAGCACTCTTTGGGAAGGAGGATCATCTCTACAGTCCTGTGGCAGCAACTTAAGCAACAACTAACCAGAGTACTGAGCACACTTGAGCACCTATTCCAGCCTTACTTGATTCAGTTCACGTGGGGCCACCCCTCCTTTCCAAAAGACTTTCTGCAATGCCTTCTCCAAGTGAGTCAACCCTAACACAGACCTAAGTGCATATAACCTCACCCTCATCCTGACAGCATCCCACAGAATGAGAAAGCCCCTTACAGTGTGCCTCCAAGAACCTCTGAGCATGCTTAACGCACTGGACCTTGTACACCATACCAATGCAATGTGACTGCACCAGTCATTAAGAAAATGGTAGTTCAGCTTCAGAAGGTAGAAAGACAAATGTCCTGGTGAGAAGGCACATTTACTACAGACCACCAGCAGCTGAGTATCCTTTATAAACAATTTTCAGTTCTTTACATTTTACTTGAAATAAAAACTAGTGATACTAACTGCCATCGGAGTCGCAACAGTGCAGGCATGACAAAGAAATGAAGTTAGGTGGGAGCTAAGACTCTGAGAAATGAGGAGGGACTGTAACTATAGAGTGAGCAACACTATCCTATAGTTCGACTGGCACTGCCCTATAGTGCAGCTCATTGTGAGAAAATATAACTAGATCTAGCAAAAAGTGGTCTTTAAAACTAGCTTAAAATTTGATTTTATCCTAGCTGGTTGCTATTTCATACATGAGCTCTTCCAGTTTCTGAATTAATGCTGAATATGGATGGGGGTTGGGGGTTTGTGAATTGTTTAGATTTAGGTATCACAGGTGCTGTTATTTGTATTAGGGTAAGAGCAGAATAGAGCTGTTGCATGCCACCTCAGGACTTGGTGAGCAGAATCTCCAGCCAAAGACCATTATAGTAAACTTAAGCAGTATGTACTGAAAATTAAGCACCGCATACTGAAAATTAAGCTGGAACCTTTTATGGGATATGGTATGTCTACACAAGACACTGTATAAAAGAGGTTGTGCCATGTTCTGATGATGTACCAAGATTTGCAGAAGCTCTGGGTGAGGGAGTGGGTGGTGTGGACCTCCCAGAAGTTTACTAAAGTCGGTCCACTGACTCTGGAGATTGCAACCCCTCAGGGTGGACCTTATTACTGAGAAGGTCTACCGTGTGATTGTGCATCCCTGATTTTCAGGGAGTCTCATTAGGAGAGTTTAGTATCCCTCCATAATTCCCTTGGAGGAGCCCTTACTCGCATCATTGTGCAATCTGTCGTGCAGTTGCCCGCCAAGGTTGTTAAAATGTTTATTCAGTAGAGTGGGTATTGCCACAATATGTAGATGACCTTCAGGGACAGATAGGCAGGCATGCAGGGTGCACTGCTGCTCAGAAAGTGGTGCACCACTCAGCTCCGCTCCTCAGTGCCACTGAATCCCACGCAAAGTCCCATAAAAGCCAGCAGTGGGGGGGGGGGCAGCCAACTCCACTGACAGTTGCCCACCAGCATACCTCTCTGCAGCTGGGGTGGGTGGGCAGAGAAAGGACCACAGCAAGCTGATCGTGACAAGACCAGTTGTACTTGCTGGGTGGTGTTATGGAGAGCAAAGAAAGAGCCACTCTATGACTGCCCTGGCTCTTTCCTTTGAACGACACAAAGTTTCCACCCAGAAAGCCAAGACAGTATCATGATCAGCCTTGCTGATGATTGGCGTTAGACTGACGAGCCCCTTACAGACTGCCCTGCATTGGACCAACAGTAACATACCTCTCCAAACTCACTCTCTCTTTTTTTTTTTATTCCTTAAATTCAGGTACATAGACAATTTTCATACATTCTTTCTTATACTTAAATGCATACAGAAAATCCATATTACATAATATAATGTAGTTCTATAGCAAACTGTACCTAACTTGATTTAATTGTCAAACAGGCACAAGCAATTCCATATGCTAGATATCTCTTTCCTTAAATCCCTTACAGGGCCCCTTCATATTACTATTTCCTCCCTGTATTAAGTCCCAAGTGTCTCATAAAGGGAGACCAAATATTCTCAAACTTAAATGCTTTATCTTTATAAAAGTAATAAATCCTTTCCAAATTATAAAGATCTACCATAAAATTAAGCCATGTTTTAAACTGTGGAGGAGTTGTATCTTTCCACATTAATAAAATACATGTTTTTGCCATATAATGTCCATTGATTGTAGCTTTCTTTGTTCTTCTAAACAATCAGAGTTGGTAATATTACCTCCCAACATAATTGTTAAAAGGTCTAAACATAATCTATATGACATAACTTTCTCTAAAGTCATCTGCATTTGTCCCCAGAATTTACAGGGCTTCTAATAGGTCAGAAACCTATGTACCAAGGTACCAGGATTTTTGTGACATCTAGGGCATTTATCACTTCAGCTGAGGTTAAATGTATGAAGTCTAGAGGGTGTAAGATACATATAATGAAATATATTGAACTGTATCTGCTGCAATCTAGCTGCAAAGAACTCTTGTGAGGAGTAACTTAGAATTTTTTTCCCATTCATCATCTGTAAATACATGGTTCAAATGTTGTTCCCAATGGGACTTAAGCATATTAAGGTTAAAGGGGGTGTTTTGCAGTATTAAGTGATATATTCCTGATAGTGGTTCATCAGTGTCTGTTAAAATTTCTGTAACTAGGGATGGTGTATGAGTAATCTTGGCTCCATTAATATAATTTCGTATCTGCAAATATCTAAAAAAAAAAAGTGTGTTTTAGGAATATCAGATGTTGTAGCTAATTGCTGAAAGGACATCATTTCCCACAAAAATAAATCAGCAATATTCTGAATACATTTCTTCTGCCAATTTTTTAAATTCCTTATCTGTCATTGAGTGTTTGAACCTATAATTATCACATATCGGGCTGAATTCTGAATAAAGATTTTGCCATTTGATCGCGCCATGTAGCATTTTCCAGCACTGACATGTAGTTGTTGTTAGTGGTTTTAATCATTTAGCTTCTCTTGATGAGTAGTACTTAGATCCCAAAATATATTTTGGATCCGAGTAGTTATGTAGTGAAGTTTCAATATTATAACTGTCTGTCTCCACCCCCCCCCCAAAACCAATCTTGAATCTGTGATTTGGGCAGCTAAATAATGTGTTTTAAAATCTGGTAGTGCTGCCCCCCCTCCCCCATTGGGTGGGAAGCCACAATGTTTCTAAACTTAATCTGGCTTTCTTCCCTTTCCATACAAAGTTTGCTATAATTCTATCGAGATCCTTACAGAAGTTAAATGGAATTAAAACTGGAAGGGACTGTAATAAAAATAGTAATCATGGTAATACATTCATCTTTACCAGTGCCACGGCATGGAGGGATGGAAGGAAGATCCTGGGGATCACTGGGAAGGCAAGACGGGAGGGTGAGCTAGATGTCATTATCCACCTAGGTACTAATGACCTGGCAAATGGGGAGCCAAAGGAAGTTCAGGAAGAGTTTAGGAAACTGGGGAAGGGTCTCAAGCAAGTAGCTACTTCTGTCACTTTCTCAAGTACTACCTGTGAGAGGCAAGGGAAGCATAGGAGTGCATGCACCAGGAACTTTAACTCATGGTTGAAGAACTGGTGCTGTGAGGAAGCGTTGGATTCATTGGTGACTGAGGACCCACCTGGAGGATGGAGGTTTGTTCAAGCCTGACGGCCTGCATCCATCCTGGAGGAATCAAGCACTCAATGATAAGTTTAAATGCTACATTGACAAGCATTTAAACTAGCAAAGGGGTGACAGGCCAGCAAGGAGGGTACCTACTTGCTCACCTCCCACAGCTAGCAGTGGAACCAGTGAACCAGAGGAGTGGCTATCTCTACAAAGCAGTGTGCAAAAAATGGAGATTAGTGCCCAAGAGGTGGATAAGCAGAAAAGGGGCCAAATTCAGCAGAAGGGCAGACAGCAAGGAGAACCATGGATAAATGACAACCAAGGAAGGGGCTGGAGTAGAACAGTGAAACAGTCTAGGAGGTCAAATCATGGAAACCATGTGTGCAAATGCCAGGAGCCTTAGCAACAAGATGGAAGATCTGGAGGTTGTCATGGTACAGTCAGACCTGGACATTGTGGCCATCACTGAAACCTGGTGTAATGATAACCATGACTGGGAGATGACCATAACCTGGCTACAACATATTCAGAAGAGACAGAGCAGGCAGGAAGGGAAGAGGAGTGGCACTGTATGTGAAAAATGACATAAAGGGCCACAGAGATCCAGGAGGAACAAAATGGGGGAGAGATACTGTGGGTTAAGCTGGAAAGGAAAATGGGGACAGCCATTCCATGCAGGTGTGTGGCTCTATAGACCACCAGCCCAGGAGGAAGAAACAGATAAGGAGCTGATGCTAGCCATCCAAAGGATGGCAGACAAGGGTGAGGTAGTACTGGTTGGAGACTTCAATATTCCAGACGTGGACTGGAGCATCCCAGCAGCAGCATCAACTAGAGCAGATTTATCCTGGACTCCTTCAGAGTGCCTTCCTCAAGCAACTGGTCATGGAACCAACTCCGCAGAAGGCAATACTGGACCTTGTGCTCACAAACAGGGACAGTGTGATGGGGGTAACAGTGGGGGAGCACCTGGGGAACAGTGACCACCAGTCATTGTGGTTTGAAATCACAGAAAGAGCAGAACCAAACCACACAAAAACATGTATCCTGGATTTTAGGGGGGCAGACTTTGGGAAAATGGGGAGATACTTGAAAGAGGCATTAAGAGGAATGGGACAGGAATCAGGGGTTGAGGAACAGTGGGCAGTATTTAAATGGGGATTACAAGAACAACAGAATTATGCATTAAGCAGGTTAGCAAGAGGAAAAGGAAGAGGAGACCATTATGGTTTTCCAAAGAGGTAGCAAAGAAAGTGAAAGCCAAAAGATTGCATTCAGGCAATACAAAAGACACAGGCAGAAGGGGATAGGGAGAAGTACCAGGAGAAGCAAGGGAGGCAGGAGGTCAGTAAGGAAGCCAAAGCTCAGACAGAAGAACACATTGCAAAATCAGTGGGTAGAGGGACAAAACCTTTTACAGGTACATAAGTGAAAAAAGAAAGATAAAGGGAGGGATAGTGAGACTGAAGGGGGAGGATGGGAGCCGCGTGGAGGATGACAACAGTAAAGCTGACATATTGAACACGTATTTCTGCTCAGTCTTTACTGAGGAAGAGGAGTGTAATGGGTCTGAAGGGAGTACAAGGGGTGAGAATGGTGCAGAAATGGACACAAGTCCCTTTACATGAGAAAGGGTCCTGAAGGAAGTGGAAGTAATAAGAGTTGATAAAGCAATGGGGCCAGATGGGGTGCACCAGGGTCCTTAAAGAACTAAGAGAGGTGGTGGCTGAGCTCTGGCTATCCTGTTTAGCTGATCACTGGAAACAGGAGGTACCCAAAGACTGGAGGACAGCAGATGTAGTCCCTTATACAAAAGTGGGAACAAAGAGGAAGCAGGAACTACAGACCAGTCAGCCTCACCGGTAGTGGGGAAGATCATGGAAGCACTACTGAAGGAGAGATTGGTGGAACATCTGGTTGTCAATGGACTACAGGACCCAAGGCAGCATGGTTTCACCAGGGGGAGGTCATGTCAGACCAACCTCGTTGAATTTTTTGACTGGGTGACTAGGGAGGTGGATCGGGGAGGGCAGTGGACATGGCCTATCTGGACTTCAGCAAGGTCTTTGACACTGTGCCACATAGAAGACTATTACACAAACTGAGGAATATGGGTGTGGGCAGGACAGTAGTGTGGTGGGTAGGTAACTGGCTGGGTGGCAGGACACAGAGGGTGGTGGTAAATGGCTGTCACTCCCACAGGGGAAGAGTGACCAGTGGGTACCACAGGGATCAGTGCTGGGACCGGTCTTTATTCAACATCTTCATCAGTGACATGCGCAGGGACCTAGAAGGCAGAATTCACTGTTCGCTGATGACACAAAGCTCTGTAACAGAGTAGACATACCAGAGGGTGTAGACAGAATGAGAAGGACCTGCAGAAACCTGAAGAATGGTCAGGGGTTTGGCAGTTGAAATTCAATGCAAAGAAGTGCAAGATAATGCATATGGGCACAAAACCTGGCACAATATATCGCTGGGGGGTGAGGATATAGCGGCACCAAGCAGGAAAAGGATCTTGGGGTTGTCATCTCTGATGACCCTCAAGTAGGAAACAGTGATGCAAGGCAGCAGGTAAACAAATAGGATGCTGGGATGTATAGGCAGGGCATCACCAGCAGGAAAAGGAAGGTCATAATTCCGCTATACAAGACACTAGTGAGGCCCCACCTGGAGTATAGTGTACAGTTCTGGAGACCATACCTACGTGAGGACATAGACAGGGTAGAGAAGGTTCAGAGGAGGGCAACAAAGATGGTGCAGGATTGCATCACAAGTCCTATGAAGACAGGTTGAAGGAACTGAACATGTACTCCCTGGAGGAGAGGAGGGAGAGAGGGGATATGATAGAGACATACAAGTATCTTACAGGGAGGAACAGGGTGCAGGAAAACACTATTTTTAAGCGGAAAAGATGTTCCAGGACTAGAGGGCATGGGATGAAGTTGGAGGGAGGACGATTCAGAGGAAACATGAGAAAGAATTTCTTCACAGAACAGGTGGTGGACAAGTGGAACACCCTGCCAGAGGAAGTGGTGGGGGCTGAAACAATCACGGGATTTAAGAATGCATGGGATAGACATAAAGGAATTCTGGAGGTCAGGGGTAAGGGGCAACAGACTTCTAGGAAAACAAACTGAACTAACAAGCTCAAATGGGCAGACTGGGTGGGCCATAGGCCCTTATCTGCCAACACTGTCTATGTATCTTTACCATATTGCTTCTGCCAATTAGTGTAACTGGAAGATTTTGCCATTTCGCTAAGTCTTCTTTTATTGATTTAAGCATTACCTGGTAATTCCGCTCAATTAGATTTACATCTTTAGTTATATTAACCCCCAAATACTTAATTTGGTGTGAAGCCAACAATTTTATTTCTAGGGGGAAGAGTTATACTTCCTGAGGGATTTAAATGTATAATCTCAGTCTTTGCTAGGTTAATTTTATAGCTAGAGGCTTCCCCAAAAACATTTATTAACTTCATACATGCAGTATGAGAGTCTTGTGGTTTGGTTAAGTAAATTAGGGAATCGTCGGCGTAAAGGTTAATCTTATATTCATCCTTTCCAATTTTTAGTCCCTAAATGTCCTTTAACGCTCTGACTGCAATCACCAGAGGTTCTATTAGAAAAGCAAAAAGAAGAGGCGATAACGGGCACCCTTGATGGGTTCCCTGAGTCAACTGAAATTGTTTAGAAATATTTAAGTTTGATTGTACTACTACTTCAGATTTATTATACAGTATTTCAACCCAATTAATGAAATTATTTCCAAAACCAAATTTCTTTAAAACCTGTATAATAAAATCCCATTCAACCTGATCAAAGGCCTTTTCTGCATCCAACATGAGAATTGTAGCCTCTTGTTGTTTAGCAGCATCTATAATATTAACAAGTTTCCTGATATTAGCTCCCAATTTTCTGCCTTTAATGAAGCTGTTTTGATCAGGTCGAATGAGCACTGGAGTCCAAATTGGTTGGTTAGCTAAAATGTTCATGTCATTATTCAGGAGTGATATTGGATGGTAAAAGGATGTCAGTTCTGGATTTTTGTCCTTTTTAGCAAAAAAAAAAAAACACACAATATTTTAGCCTGGTAACAGGATGCCGGTAGCTCGTCCTTCTGAAGAGCTTCATTGAATACATCAAGAAGAGGTTGAGCTATAGTTATTGCACACTGTTTATTGAAATCGACTGGGAAGCCATCCAGACCTGAATCTTTACATGATGTCATTGTCTTAATTGTCTGAATAATTTCCTCTACAGTTATAGGAGCTTCCAATATATTATTAAGTTTTCTTAATAGCTGAGGGAAGGTAATATTATTTAAGAAGGCATTTATTGCTGATGGGTATTTATATCATTCTGATTGATAGAGACTGTTATAATAGTTACTGAAAATATTATTAAATTTCTTTTGGGTCTCTAGTAACTACTTAGTTCTCATCTTTAATTTAAAAAACTTCCTCTACTCTGCTTCTTGTTTTGTAATTGTAGAGCCATTACCTGGTCAGGTTTATCTCTAAATGAATAATATTTAGCTCTTGTTCATAAAATCACTTTCTCTGCTTCCCCTGCTGTACTTTTATTAATCAGATCTTCATTTCATTTTTAATTTTTATACTTGTATGCTGGATGAGCAAACTGCCTGTTTTCACCAGCGACAAGTTACAAAACATACATATCAATACAAGCAAACAAACAAAAACATTTAAGGATAGTGCAAAGGTACAAAAAACATAAGATCTTTTACCACTAACAACTGTTTATAGATTATTGGGTCTTGAATAGTCATATGAATAATCTGAAGATGTTCCAGATCTTTTTCTAAGTCTGTTAAGCAGTGTTTATTTAGCCTTTTTTTTTTATACTGGATGAGTATTTTATAGCTGTCCCCCGAATAACTGCCTTAAAGGCTTCCCATCTCGTGGCCACCGAGGTCTCTTCTAATCTATTAAACTGAAAAAAAATTCAAAAATATAATTAAGTGTTGAATCTAGAAAGGATTTATCTTTGAGTAATGATAGATCCATAGCCCAAATTCTGTCCATCTTTGAATTTAGGGTATTTATAACCAATTCTACTGGGGCATGGTCTGAAATAATTATATTATGATATTTAACCGAATGAATACAATTCTGCAAATTGTAAAAAAATAATACAGGTATAGCACTGGTGGGGTGCTGAAAAGGAGGAGTATGTTTGTAAGTCTTGATTTTGATCCCTCCACATATCAACCAGTGCTAAGTCTTCCACGTATTCTTTAATTGTTTTCCTTGTTGAAGTCATATTATCAGCAAAAGATGAAGATTTATCTAACCTACAATTGAGGGCATCATACAGTCACCCCTAAAATACATGGGTCATCAAATGTTGCTAATTCTAAAAAAAATACAAAAAATTGTGTGTCATTAACATTGGGTCCATATATATATATATATATATAATATATATATATATATATATATATATTATATATATATATATATATATATATATATATACCAATGTCAGTGGCTCAATAGGTAGCACACTCGCCTCTGAGGCCGGGAGATCAGAGGGCTGTGGGTTTCAGTTCCCATATCTGGCACTTGGGTTAATATCCCTGTACTGACACTGTAGTGTAGCATGAGAGGGGTGCTGCACTTCTGAGGTGCTGTCTTTTGGATGAGATGTTAAACTGAGGTCCTATCTGCCTGGATTGGTGGTAATTCAGGTGGATGTTAAAAATCCCATGGCACTTTTCGAAAAGAGTTGAGGAATTTCCCTGGTGTCCTGGCCAAATTTCCCTCATTCACTAAAAATAGCAACAGTTTAATCTGGTTCAAGGTCAGGCGGCATTCATCTGTATCCCCCTCCCCCGGGTTGTGCCTGAAAATAGGCAGTATTTGTCTAGTGCACTTACCCGGTCAACAAAAACTAAATAAATAATTTGCCAATGTAAAATTTCCCTCTGTTGTTTTGATTTGAGCAATTATGTATCTCCCTTGTAAATCAATAACAGTTCTTCCAAATTCTATTCCAGAATTTCTTTTTAGAAAAAATTGCCACCCTCTTGCTATATTTGAGTAATTAGTTGCCACTCCAGGTCCCCATTTTTCTGTACAAAATTTCACATCCCTTGCTAGAAAATGGGTTTCTTTTAGCAGCAGAATATTGATTTGCTTCATATCTATGTACTTAGAAATCCTGGTAGCTTTTTGGTGCTCTATAAGGCCCTTTACATTCCATGCAATTATTCTAATTGACATTTTATCTTTAAATTCAAGTACTTTAGCTTTCTAATTCACCAGATAATTGCCAAATGATTATGCAATCCCCCCTCCTTTGACCATTTTCACATACATTACATATTTTTTCTGTATTCCATCTTTTTATTAATAAAACTCTGTTTACTAACATAAAATAAAAAATCCTAATACCCCATCCCCCCTCCATTACACCTATAGAAGACAAGCCTATTATCCTCCATTTATGAGACTGGTATGTGTGTGTGTGTGTGCTGGGCTCTGGTTCCCAGCCCTCCTTCAATAATCACAACCACTGGTAGGAGGCCATACACGCTAATATAACTAAGCAAAAGCATCGGTCAAACTAATCCTGAAACCTTAAGGTTTCCAATCATAATTATATTATTTTTCCCCCCTTTTCACTACCCTTCCTTCTGTCTTGGTTTCTACTACTTTCCCCTTCTATTCTATCTTCTTTTACAGAGTCAAATTTCCATAGTTCTTGTATCTTTAAGTAGTGTAACTTCAGCAAAAGTTTTCCCAAAGGAGCAAACTAGTTATTTAAATCCAGTTGACATGCTCAATATTTGTTCCCAGTCTGCTGAGATTGTCTTAGACTGGATGGTTGTGAATGGTTGGAGTAATAGGGTTTTGAAAAAAAACAAAAAACTCTTGTATAGCCATTTCTGTATCATTAGGATCCTGGAAGTATCTCATTTGACCATTAAGACTCTCAACTTAGCTAGTGAGAGTAGTGTGTATTTTACACTTTTTTTTTTTCCCTTGAAAGAGAAATCACAGGGTTGAAAGCTCTACAGTCATTCATAGTTTCTGAGCTAAAGTCCGGACAGACTGAGAAGTTATACCCTTTAGCCAAAAGACCTCTTTCCATTCTGGCCTTTCTAAGTATGGATTCCTTTTCTTGAAAATAATGAGATTTTATGTATACGAATCTTGAATGGTCTGTCTTTTGGGACCCCCACTCCAATGGGTTCTGTCCAACTGGATTTTCTGCTTCAGGTAGTTTCTGCCCATAGCCAATGTTATTAATTCCTCAAAGAAAGCTGTTGGGTCCCCTGACCTTTCAGGGATGATTCTCAACTTTAAATTTCCTCTACAGGATCTGTCTTCATATTCTTGAATTGTTTTAGTAAGTGCTTTTATTTAAGCCGAATAAAGCAACTTTGAATTTTTTTACTGGATCCACTGAATCTTCCAGGGTACTTACTCTGGTCTCTACATGGTCTGTTCTAAGTGTTAAGGCTTTTAATTTTGCATTAATGCCAGCCACAGCATCTGTAAGAAAGCCTAATGATTTTTGTACTGTTACTATACCTTGTAACACATCATGCTGAAAATTATCTACACTGGGGACAGGGGGGAGCTACACTGATTCATTGATGGTCACACACATTACTGCCTGAGATATTTCTTTAGTTACACTAATTTGAGTGATGGATTTACTAGTAGTATCCCCAAAACATAGCACCTCACTGTGGGCTTGTTGAGAAAAAATGTCATCAGAGTTTATTTGGCCTACCTTATCATGACGTTGCTCATCATGTTGGGTTATGTGCAGCTTTTGTTTTTGTTGACTAACTGCAGCGATCATTCCCATTTCCGCTGCTTGGAAGTTTCTTTCTTTTACTGCTGAGCTGGTATTAGTGGGACATTCGAAGCTGGGATAAGCACTTCCAGTGCCCCCCGCCCCATGTACTGAATGTGTTTCCTTGTTATTTTCTTTCACCCCTATTTCTTGTATTGAATTTCTCCTTGGATTTGAGGTATTTTGTGTTTTTACTTGCTGATCTGTGATGGAAAGCTGGATGTTTAATGTGCTCTGATCTCGACGAGTTACTTCTTCGTCTTCTTTCAACAGTTGTTTGCCATTCATTTTCTCTAACTGCACTGACCCTGATACATCATTCTGTATCCTTGAGGCCTTCAATTTCTTAGTGCCAGCCTGTTCTATTGCGGTCGGCAAATCCTTTGTCATAGCTTTTTTGGCCATTTTTTGACTGCTGGCTTTCCCTGTGCTACTTGCTGCCAGAACAAACTTTCTCTTTGTCCAATGAATTGGACTCATTAAATGACTCATTATGCAGTTTGCTGAATAAGAATTTTTACGAGGATGTACTCCAGCCCTCCTCTCATTGGTGAACTAGATGATCCTCTGTCTGGTTTTCCACAAAAGCTGCGCTTGCAACCAGAGGTGTATTTGATGCTCCGTCTTTAGGTTTTACGATCTTCAAACCTTGAAGCTCTGGTATAGTTGCTTGCCTAGAGTTTATAACAGTCCAGGGCAGAAGTGATACTGATTTTGAAAATTTGTCCAAGTTTTCTCCAAACACAAATGGTATCATGGGGACTGTCCGGTATGCAGTCCGCTGGTTGTCCTTATCTGATTTGGAGGGCTCTCTCTGTTTCGCATTTGAAATCGTAAGTTTTTTTGTTTATGATCTGTCTTTTTATTTGTTTTTTTCTTCTTTGATGGTGAAACTATATCTTTTAACAACTTTTTTTTCCTGGTGCGCCTCTGCATGCTTTCTGGCAAAATACTTCCTGAATTAGTCTGGTAATAGTATACGCCAGTTTGAAGAATAAGTTTCTTAAAAAGTTCCAAAAAGCTGCATTGTTGGTGAGGTGAACTCCACAGTAAACTCTATATAATTTAAAGTTAGAACGAGTTTACCTTCCAACACCAATGCTGTCTTTCAAAAATAGTTACTTTTTTCATTCAGATTGTGGTTTTCAAAGCATACTTGTCCATGAGAAAATTCAGAGGGCTGTGGTTCCGAGCCTGCTACCTCCTCTCTCACTCCCTCCAATGTGTCCATCCTGGAATCCTTACCTCTCAAAACCCACTCTCATAAAAATATTGTTGGCTTCAGCAAGCACACAGCAAACATAAAAAAGGCTGACATATGCTAAAACATTATGGGCCCAATTCACAAAGCCCCTAGAACGACACAATATGCTTGCATCAAACATGAATGATGCAAGTAGCACCTTGTGCCATAAGATACCCCAGGAGTTATTCAGAAAGGCAGCCTGCATCAAACGCAGGCATCATATGCCAAAGGGGGCTTGTGTCAGCCTTGACCCCCCAAAATGGGCTGCTTTATGGTGCTAGGGGGCTTGCAGCAGATGCAGACTACCATATCCCCCAATTTGGTATTCACAAAACCCTCCCAGAGGGCTACATTATAAGTACCCTTAGACCAGCCAAGGCTGGTCTAATGGTTCTTAAAATGACCTCTGGGAGGGTTTTGACAGTTGTGGCCCCCATCCTGATCCATGTAAAAAAACTGACCAAACATCCCTGATGGTCTAGTGGTCCCCCAATCCCTGTTATGAACAGAAAACAAACCTGGTCATCTAGCAGTCCCCCCCCCCCAAAGCCCTGATCCCCTGTTCTGTATATTTAAACAGCCCAGGTGATCTAGTGGCCTCCACCCTGGCAGGCACTGTCCCACCACCCTGCTCCCCTCCCAACTCGAAAGAGCCGGTGGCCGGCAAAGCCCTCCTCACACCACTGTGTCCAGCCACTGACTGAGCTGTCAATTAAGAGCGCATACTGTATGCGCTCCTTATTGACAGCTCAATCAGAGGCCGGATGCAGTGGCATGAGGAGGGCTGTGCTGGTCACTGGCTCTGTTTCGGGTTTGGGGAGGGAATGTGGTGGTGGAACACCTCCTGCTGGGGTGGGGGCCACCAAGTCACCAGGGCTACTTATTTCTACATAACAGGGGAATCATGGCTGGGGTTGCTAGACCACAAGGGTGTTTTTTTTATTAATCTTAACAGTGATCAGGGCTGATTGGTGGTCCGCTAAACCACTAAGGTGTTTTTTTATTAATCCTAACAGGGAGTGGGGCTGATGGGGGGGGGGCCGTTAGATCACCACTTTTTTTTTTTTATACATCCTAACAGGGATCGGGGCTGATCAGGGGTTCGCCAGATCACCAGGGATTTTATTTTAATACCTCACTGGGATCAGGGCTGGGGGGGTGATAGCCACCAGGGACTGCTGTCCATGGTGCTATTGCCGCATGGCTGCCCCGTAGCTTGCAGCACACCTTCAGGATGTGCCATCTGTTTGGCACAGTGCCAGGGTTGGCACAAGCCATGGGACTGTGCTGCTAGAACCTCGCCCGATAGTGAATCGGGCACAGGGTCTCTGGTGCATCAGTAGTCGGCACAAGCTGCCTTCGACGCAGCTTGCACCAACCTTTTTGAATTGGGCCCTATGTTTTTCCAAGGTTACCCAATATAATCCACTGCAGGATTTTTTTTTTTTTTTTTAATACAAAGGAAACCTGTGGTGCATTCTGGGGCTTGCTTTAGCTCAGGTCATGGAAGCAAACTGTTGTGTGTTTACACCAGCAAATAAAGCACCAGTACCAGTCAACCAAAAAGTGTTGTTCATGTCCTTGGTTTTGCATCACCTAGTAGTTTGAAAATTCTGGTTTTCCTTTTGGTGCTTTTACTGATCATCGCACATTGATTTTTTAATAAATGTGTAAGGTGTGGTTGCGCAGGAACTACATGCAGTGACTGTTCCATTTCTTGTTTCTTGTAATGCACCTTGGAAATAAAAAATCCAGGAGAAGAGTACACAATAGCAGGGAGGTACTAACAACAACAATAATGGAAGGGATCTGGGTGTAGTCATATCAGATGACCAAAAGGTGGGTAAGCAATGTGAGAAGTCAGTAAGGACAGCCAGGGGGATACTGGGATGCACAGAGAGGGGCATCACAAGTAGAAAAAGGGAAGTGGTTATCCCTCTATACAGACAGTTGGTGAGACCCCATCTGGAGTACTGCGTGCAGTTTTGGAGACCTCATTTACGCAAGGACATAGACAGGATGGAAGCAGTCCAGAGGAGGGCAACTAAAATGGTGCAGGGTCTACATCAGAAACCATATGAAGAGAGACTGAGAGAGCTTAATATGTATACCCTTGATGAAAGGAGGGACAGGGTGGACATGATAAAAACTTTTAAGTACCTCAAGGAACTCAACAAAGTCCAGGAGGGTACATATTTCAGAAAAAGCGATGTGTAAGAACAAGGGGGCACAATTTAAAGTTAGAGGGGGGATGGCTCAGGGGTAATGTGAGGAAATTATTTTTCACGGAGAGAGTGGTGGATGCATGGAACCGCCTTCCTGGAGAGGTTGTGGGGTCTAAAACAGTGGGGGAATTCAAACATGCATGGGACAGACATAAGGCAATTATAGTGGGGGGGCTGCAGGAAGTAGGCTGTTGGTTAACTAGAATCTGCAGCTTATCCAATAGGTTGGGAAATGGGCAGACTGGGTGGGCCAAGTGGTCCTTATCTGCAGTCAAAGTCTATGTTTCTATGTTTCTTCACATTTGCCCTTGTCTCCCCCCCTTGTTGCCCACCGTATTGCTAACCCCTATGTAGCTATCAGACGCCCTTACTGTGTCGCTGCCATGCTCGAACCCCTTTATATTCTTTTGCTCCTACCACCTCTGTTGGCAGACCGTTCCATGGCTCAACCACTCCACTCTTTCTGTGAAGTAAAATGTTCTCACATCCCTTCTGAATCTCTCCCCCACCCTCGACCGCCAGTTTCCATTCATGCATTTTGCCTCTTACATCACGAAAAGAAAGATATATGGTTTTATACACTGCCTTTCATACAAACATTATCCTAAAGACAGAGAGAATGCTGCTGACATTTAGATGTACAAGGAGATTTAAACTATATATCACAGAATGGATACGGAGAGGTGAAGCACAAGGAGGTTAAGTGACGTACTCAAGGTCAAATAGAAAGTAGTGGTTGTGGGGGTCAGACCTGGGTCTCAAGGTCAAAGAGTAAGCAATGGCTGTGGGGTTCAAACCTGACTCTCCAGATGCATGGCTATGTGCTACAGCCTCATCAAATATGATTAATTTTTACATAGTTCTCAGCACCTTGGTAACAAAGAAATCATGTAATTATTACCATGAAAGTTTACAGATAGAAAAGACCTGTGTTCATTCCAGTCTGACTCAGAAGCCTTAGCTAATAGGTGTGGCATACCCAAACTAGATGGAGCATCCTGTGGCTGTCCCTTTTGTGTGACCATGTTCTTCTTCTATACCCGTCCTCCTGGCACCACCACCTCCCAGTTGAATCTATCACATCTGGACTTGAACCCAGCTACAGATTTGGGGTTCACTGCAGTGCTTGGCAAACCATTCTCTTTGTCAACCACCCAGTCTGTGAAGAAGTACTATACTTCCTCACATCCTACCTGAAAATGCCCTCACCAATTTGTAATTGTGCCATGTGACATAAGAGCTCTCATTTCCTTTGAACAGCTCTGAGGAGTCTACCCTGCTGACCACAACCTGAAGGTTTCTACCAGGCTTTGCAACTTTTGCTTGTATGATTTTCCCCTGTTGACCTGATATCATTTTAACCACCTTCCTTTGGACTGTCTCTAAACCATCCTTGTCTTTCTTCAAATATGGGCCTCTACAGGGACTGTAAAGGGGAAGGATCATTTCCTTCTCCTGGTGGTAAAACTCTTACTATACATCCCAGCATTCTACTGGCTTTCCTTTAAGCCCTACTGCCCTGCGAAGCTGACTTCAAGGTGTCACTGATCACATTCTCCATATCTCCTCCTTCTTCTGTAGCCACCTTCACCCGTTCAATCCAGTAATTCATGTCTGAATTCCTTTTCTCTGTGTGCATGTCTTTGTAATTCTTGACACTGAATATAAACTGCCAGATGCCTGACCATTTTTCTAATCTTTCTACGCTTTTTGAATATTGGTAATCCCTTCGTAGTATCTACACTTGCACAAAATTTTGTATCATCCATAAAGGGGCCTACCTTCCCTCCTACCCCCTCTGATATATCAATGATCTACAATACTGGAGTGTGGGTCCTGGAATGACACCTGATGGGCCACACTCATGACCTTCAGACTTCAGTGAAGTTACATTTTAGGACTGTTCCCTGAATCCTCACTAGTAAGCTACCTATCCATCTGGTCAGGTTTTCCAGATTCCCAAATTCCACACTTTCTTGTGGCACAGTGTCAAAAGCCTTACTAAAATCCAGGTACACTATATCAAGCATCTGACACCTGCCCACTGCCTTCATTAAAGAATCAAAGAACTCTGTCAGATTAGTCTGAAAGGACCTGGCTCTCATGAATCTGCGCTGCCTTTTGTCCAGTAACCACTGTTGTTCTAGGAACTCCGCTATCTTTTCTTTGATAATGATCTCCAGAAGTCTGCCAACAATCAAGGTTAGACTTAAAAGCCCGTAATTTCTGAGGACATCCCTATCCCCTTTCTCCACTCTTGTGCAGCATTAATAAGTTATATCATGTCAGATCTGCCAACTAGAGCTGGCCTTAGCACAGCACAAAGTGTGCAGCTGTACAGGGCCCCCAGAGTAGAAGGGTAGCAAACTTCAGATGCAGAATGTCTAAAAGAATATTTTACATCAGCATTCACAACAGAAAAAAGATGGAACAATGGTTGACAATTAAAAGTTATTCTAACAAGCAAATGAAGACACACTATGGTTCACAGTTGTAAAAACTGAAGGAGCTGTGAGACTGCTCAAAATGGTATTATAAGTCTACTGTAATTAATTATTTATGAGCTGAACTAGCTCACTGATTGGTTGCCATGCCAGTCTGAAATCTCTTAGAAATAACCAGCACAGCAGCGACACTCAGCTCACATGTTGGTCGCTGACAGCAGCGGCACCAAAAAAAACTTTTTTCTGTGCTAAAAACCTGAAGAAACAAATACTCATTATTGCGATTAGACTTTTAATCACAATAATGATCTCACAGCTGGTCATTTCCTTTGATTAATGATCAGCTGGGTGGAGTTCGACCTTGGTGCCCTTCCCTCTCAGCCAGCTGGTAATCGCCAGAAAATGACCAGCTGTTCAGTCATTATTGCTTAAAATACATTCAAGGCAACGGGCTTGTATGGAATGCACCCCAAAATTCTGAGAGAGTTGCCCAAAGAACTAGCCATTTTGCTGGATATTACTGTACACTGTATACCGAATTAGTCCATAAGAACTGGAATAAATACTGACAAAGGGCTCTGGGGCTGGCCAGTCATTGCAGCAGTAGGGCTACTGCTTGCAGCGCTGGTGACCAAGGTTCAGAAATGATTCCTGGTCATCGGGGCTGGCCAGTGGGAAGAAGACTTGAGCATCCCACAGGATGCTTTCCTCTGCAGCGGGAGGGTTGCACTCCCCGCTACCATACTACCACCTTGATGACAACAGATGGTAGTGCAGCTGGGGAGTGACAGGGAAGGGAGGGACATGGCTTGGTTCCTGCACGCAAGTCATGCACTTTGATACATGTGTGCATAGCAGCCTTTGCTGGCAGAAGCTTGAAGGCGAGGAATAAAACAAGGAAAATCCCCCCTTCCTGGAGCATGACACCAGCACTCTCAGGCCCCACAACCCACAATGCTCACTAGTCCCTGCATTGGATAGGCCTGATGGAGACCAAACCTGCCTAAGTTCCCTGCATCTGACCTCGGGTCATACCTGTAAATGAAATTGTATTCCAGTGTACTTACCTGAACAACAAAATAAAAATGAAAAAGATGAAATGAAGTTCTCTTGAAGTAGCCAATCACACAAGGAAAATGCCCTCCTTGGAGGAAATGCTTCTGGTAGACTCCCCAATAAAAAGAAAGTTATGTGTGGTGGATGGGGCTAGGAGGTGGCCTGACCAAGGTGGGTAATCTCATTTACTGTGGAAAAAGAATGCATAAAATAATAACACAAAGAGCGCCATGCCTGAGCTGGGGTATTATAGGTCACAAAGCTTGCTGTCAATCCTGGGGAAGCTACTGGAGACAATCAGGATCCAGATCAGGGCCCTCACAAAATCAACACTAGAGACGTAGGGCCGGACAGACTCGACCCAGAGGTCCTTCTTCTGCCGACAACATCTATGTTCCTATGTTTCAAATATGCTGTCATACAAGATCTGCTCAGGAGAGTGTGGTAGATAAAAGATGTTCGCTAAGAAGGGCTACACATCTTTTTCAGCAATTGTATTCACATGAATCGGCCACTCACCAGCCGCCTGAAGTAGGACACCACAGCCTGGTCATGGGAGGATAGTGTGGTACCTAAGCACTGGAGGAAGGCGGATGTGATTCCCCTTCACAAAAGTGGGAGCAAAGCAGAGGCAGGAAACTACTGACCTGTTAGCTTGACCTCAGTGGTAGGGAAAATGATGGAATCACTTCTGAAGGAAAGAACTGTTGAGTACCTAGAGGCCAGCTGGGCACAGGACACAAGGCAGCATGGATTCACAGTGGGAAGGTCATGTCAGATGAATCTAATAGATTTATTTGACTGGGTGATCAAAGTAGTAGACCAGGGAGGGGCTGTGGACATGGCCTACCGAGACTTTAGCAAGGCATTTGACACAGTCCCACACAAAAAAGATTAATAAACAAATTAGCCAGCCCAGGGTGGTAGCCTGGGTAAAAAATTGGTTGGACAATAGGACACTGAGGGTAATAGTAAATGGAGTCCACTCTGAAGAAAGAGAGGCTACTAGTGGGGTACCACAAGGTTCAGTACTGGGTTTGGTCCTTTTTAATGTCTTTACAAGTGACATTGCAGAGGGGCTGGAAGGAAAAGTACACCTCTTTGCAGATGACACACAGATCTGCAACAAGGTTGATACATGGGGAAAGGGGTGGAAAGGATGAGAAGGGACTTGGCAAGGTTGGAGGAATGGTCAAAAGTATGGCAGCTTACAGCAAATGCAAAGAAGTGCAAAGTAATGCACCTGGGAAACAAAAAGCAAGGGGAAGAGTACACAATGGGGGGGGGGGTATTAACAACAACAAAAAATGGAAAAGGACCTGGTGGTAGTCATATCAGATGACCTAAAGGTAAGCAAGCAATGTGAGAAGGCAGTAAAGATGGCTGGGGGTATATACTGGAATGTACAGGGAGAGGCATCACTAGTAGAAAACAGGAAGTTGTCATCCCTTGGTACAGACCAGTTAGTGAGAACCCATCTGGAGTACAGCGTGCAGTTCTGGAGACCCCATCTCTGCAAGGACATACACATAGAAGGGCAACTAAAATGCTGCAGGGTCTGCAACAGAAGCCATACGAAGAAAGACTAAAGGAGCTTAATATGTATACCCCTTGAGGAAAGGAGGGAGAGGGGGGACATGACAGGAACTTTCAAGTACCTCAAGGGACTCAACAAAGCCCAAGAGGGTAGCATCTTTCAGAAAAAGAGATGTGCAAGAACAAGGAGACACAATCTGAAGATGGTGGGGAGGACCGCTCAGATGCAATGCGAGGAAGTATTTTTTCACAGAGAGGGTGGTGGACATATGGAATGGCCTTCCTGAGGAGACCATAGGGTCAAAAACAGTGTGGGAACTCAAGAATGCATGGGACAGACATAAGGCAATTCTGGTGGGGGGTAGGAAGCAGTAGGCTGTTGGTTAACTAGGATCTGCAGCTTATCCAGTAGGTAAGGAAATGGGCAGACTAGGTGGGCCAAGCAGTCCTTCTCTACCCTCAAAGTCTATGTTTCTATGTATCTTTGTCCACATATTTACTTAAAAAATCCATTTTCAGACACGCATGCACAGAGATTTCTGTGTGTCTGAAAATGGATTTTATTAATAAATACGTGGACTAAGCTAACAGGGTCTATGTATACGGCAAACGCTCAAAGGCGGTCACCATCACACACAGTCAGAGTGGCAAAATATTTTCCAGCACTCTGACAACCCAGCGCATAGTACAACAGTGCCGGAAGTTTCTTAATGCTTTAGAGCTGCCCCCACTACACATCGTGGAGGCTTGCCCCCACACCCCATACTTAAGGATTCTCAACTTCAGGGGGTACATGTCGGGGGCGGGAAGCATTAAAAAATAAAGGTATGGGCCGGGCGCAATAAAATCGCCACCAGCGCCCGGACCCAAACCCAGTATCGCAACCACCCCAACACCACGACGCAGCTCTGCAATCCACCACTGCGCCACCCCTACAACCCCTCTGCCCCTCCCAGCCCATACTCGCCGTGCTCGCTCCCCCCACGCATGTACACATACCTATATCCTGTCACCCAGTTTGCCCACCCCCTCATCCAGTTGCCCTACCCTCTCATCACCGTGAGGGATTGCGCCGGGAAGGAGTCACCATTACGGATGGCGCCCTTCCTCATGCGCCCACCTCACGGGATACCAAGCTACCCAGGCTGTGGTGTCCTACTTCCAAGTGGCTAGTGAGTGTCACAACCCCACTCAGCAGGTCAGGCCCTCTGCTCCCACAGTGCCAACCTCCAAGTGCAGTATTGTGAACAGGAACAGAAGCAGGGTAACCCTCCTGTCTGTTTTGTGGGTTTGAATCAAACTTTGGTTTCAAGTTCTGGAGGGATTCAAACTGTGAACCTCCTGCTAGTGTACCCAATGTACAGGATCAGATAATTCTGCTCTTCAGGGGGCCAGATATCTTTAAGCCTCAGACTTTCCTAACCAGGTGTACAAAATGAACCCTTAAAAACTCTGTGAAAGACCTCAGAATAAACTCTTACCTTTTCCCAGTTTGGTAAACCAGTAAGCTTACGTACAGCGTGAACTTTAACCATATATGCTTCACTTGTCAAAGAAAGAATTTCAAAGGCACACCAAGTAGTCTCTTAAAATAGAGGTTTACTTTAAAAGAGATAAAAATATGTAAAATGTAAATGCAGAACAATATATCACCAAAACATACAATCACTTAAAAAAAAAAACAAGGTTTAAAAAGTGCAAAGTAATTCCTACCACCAGACAATTAGACTTGTCTAGCTAAAATAGATGTTTCTTCTTCAGAGTCCAAACATGAATGTATCTAAGTGGAAAACAGAATATTGTTTAAAACTGGCTTTGCCCACCTCTTTACATGAGGTCACCTAGCTCCTCCCTGTCAGAATATAAAAATTATACAAAACAGGATGTCTTATCATTCAGAAGGTATATTAAATAGGTGACATCAGCAAAAACTCACTTCCCCATAACCCTTTGATCTAGTGTGTCTTTTTGCCCTTCACAGACATCAAAGGAGCGTTTATGACTTAGCACCTAAGTGACATAACCTGGTTTCTTTCTCTAAACATCATAAAAGTTTATGATTTTCATCCTAGCAGCTGGCAGCTCCAATTAAGGTAGATAAACAGGAGATCCTTAATTTGTGTCTCTGCTAGCCTGTAATTATCTCCTGGCTTTTAGGTTAACAGCTTGTTGTTGAAACCGGGGGGGGGGGAGGTCATCCCACAGGCTGTCTCAGCACGTCTCATGAGAGACACTCAATAACACATTTTTATATTACAAAAATCATAGTAATCAGAACCAGCTGTACAAGCGTCACAGTGAGTACCCGATTCATGTGAATACAATTGACTAATTTACTGTGAGCAGCACCGTCCCTGTGCGCACTTCTTTGCTTCATACTTTTTCAGTAATATTTACACCCTGCAATGATATAGCAGACAGCAACACATCAAAGTCCTGCAGGCTTTCTGGGGGAACCAACAACCCCTTTTCCCTCTAAACTGGTGGTACAATACACAAAGGGACAGGAAACCTACCAGACTGTAGAGGAAACCAAGAGGGACCTTGCAACAAGAGGAATCCTGGTGCAGGCAATGAGATAGAGGGAAGGAGTGAAATGCCTGAAGCAAACCAAGTGGCAGACAAGCAAGACCTCCAATGCTTGGTGACAGTAACTGGCCAAAACAATGAAATCCATCATCCAGCAGTTGCAGTCCTTCTATTGGTTGGATGACCAGTGACTACTACTGTATACAACCAATGGGGTTTCTCACTCTTTAGACTATCAGATTTTGTTCCAACACCGCCTGGGATTCAGCTAACTACTAGGGAGCTCTCCTAGATTGGATGGTGAGGGAAGGCACCAGCTGACTGGGGCAATGCTATGGTTACAGTTTAGAGTAATAAAGAAACAGCCAAACTATAACCCCCAGTACATTGAGAATGCAGTAACCCAGTATAAAAAGAAGCCCACCTGTCAGCTCAAACCTCATGGGGAATCTGGGAAGCCAACTCAGCCCATGAAGACTGTAGCAGTTATATACTTAAAAACATTCCTTTCTGGACTTGCGAGTCATCTGCAAGATGGATACACGGTGACTGCTAACAACATCTTAGGGGACCATGGGAGCAAAATCTGCATGGGAAGTTTGTTTTTTTTAAATTGTCTTATCAAGTTCTATGGCAGTTCTATACAGGCAATATAGAATACACCTCTCCCACTCCCCAAATTGTGCTAGGAGAAGGCAGGAATTGCTGTCCTAGGCTGCTGACCCTGACCCCAACACATGCATCTGACTAGAGATCAAGTGCTAGCCACAGTATGGGGGGATACAGGTAGAGATGAACAAGGAATAGTGCAGGTGATTTTGGCTAAGGTTTTGTACTTAAACCCCATGGATTAACAATGAACTTACAAAACAGAAGCATATAATTTGTCAGCAGAAAAGGACCACTTTCCCACCCAGTCTGCCCAAGTGTCCCCTGCCTATTCTGCATCAACAGACCCTATCTGGTCTCTGGTGATGCCCACTTTCCTGCCTCTGTTCTAATATACCCTTATGTTTATCCCATGCATGCTTGAAGCCCCTCAACCATTCTAGCCTCCACCACTTTGGTTGGCAATCTGTTCCAGGCATCTACCACCCTTCAGTGAAGAAATATTTCCTCACATCTCTCCTGAGCTTCTCCCCCTCCAGCTTTATTGGATGCCCCATGGTCTTGGTGCCTGTCCTCATTTGAAAGAGGCTCCTCTCCCTACCTGCACCCCATTCACCTCCATGAGGTACTTGTAGTTCTAGATCATGTCACCTGCCACTCTCTTCCAGGGTGTAAATGTTGCAATCCCTCAGTCTCTCCTCATAGGGCTTCCCTTGAAAACCCTGCACCATCTTAGCTGCTCTCCTCTGGATCACCTGGATCTGCATCCATTCTGATGTGCAGTCTCCAAAACTGGACACAGTACTCCAGGTGGGGGTGTACCAGGAAGCAATACAGTAGCAACACCACCTCCCTCCCTCCTGCTGAAGATACCCCTCCCTATGCACCCCAGCATCTCACCAGCCCTGCCCACAGCCTTGTCACACTGTGCTGACAACTTGAGGTCTTTTGATATGATAACCCCAAGGTTCCTTTCCTGTCTAGTGACTCAGTACCTCCCCCCATCCTATATTCATCACCGGGTTCCAATGCCCTAGACGCATGATTTTGCACTTTTTGGCTTTGAACCTCAACTGGCATGTCTTTGACCACACCTCAAGTCTCCCTAGATTCCTTCACCTTTTCTCCACCCCTTCTTGTGAGTCCACCCTCCTGCAGACTTCAGTGTCATCTGCAAAACTGCATACCTTCCCCTCCAGTTCTTCTGCAATATCCCTTATGAAGGACCATCTTAGCCGCTCTCCTCTGGATCACCTGGATCTGCATCCTTTCTGATGTGCAGTCTCCAAAACTAGACACAGTACTCCAGGTGGGGGTGTACCAGGAAGCAATACAGTAGCAACTCCACCTCCCTCCCTCCTGCTGAAGATACCCCTTCCTATGCACCCCAGCATCTTACCAGCCCTGCCCACAGCCTTGTCACACTGTGCTGACAACTTGAGGTCTTTTGATATGATAACCCCAAGGTTCCTTTCCTGTCTAGTGACTCAGTACCTCCCCCATCCTATATTCATCACTGGGGTTCCAATGCCCTAGGCGCATGATTTTGCACTTTTTGGCTTTGAACCTCAACTGGCATGTCTTTGACCACACCTCAAGTCTCCCTAGATTCCTTCACCTTTTCTCCACCCCTTCTTGTGAGTCCACCCTCCTGCAGACTTTGGTGTCATCTGCAAAACTGCATACCTTCCCCTCCAGTTCTTCTGCAATATCCCTTATGAAGACATTGAAAAGGACTGGTCCCAGTACCAAACCCTATGGTACACTGCTGGTCACACTTCCGCCCTTAGAATGAGTGCTGTTTACCACCACCTTCTCTCTCCTGTTCATGAACTAGTTTTTTTTATTTTATTTTTAATCATTATATCAAAAACTGACAGATGACATTTATATGGTTCCAATGCATAAGAATCGATACAGGTACAATTGTAAAATCAGGATAATTTTATTATCTCCCTGTAGTACAACATGGGAGGGGAGTAACAACTGAATAAACAGTTAGTGCAAATACTGAAACTAATGCCATTTCAGCCATGACCATAGACTACATACCTAGAATATGAACGTCCAGTAAGTCCCTAAGAACAAGATGCTGTAAATCAGCCAGTGACTCATTCAAAGTCCATGAAAACCATTAATTTCGATAATGACACCAATAATCAAGGTGAGGGTGGTGGTAAATGGCATTCACTCTGCAAAGGGTAAAGTGACCAGTGGGGTACCACAGGGATCAGTGGTGGGTCCAGTCCTTTTTAATGTCTTTATCAGTGATATTGCAGAGGGTCTAGAAGGGAAACTGTGCCTGTTCGCTTTTGACACTAAGCTCTGCAACAGGGTGGACACACCAGGCGGAGTGGACAGAATCAGTGGAGATCAAAGGAAGCTGGAGGATTGGTTGCAGAATTGGCAGCTGGGTTTCAATGCACAAAAGTGAAAGATAATGCACAAAGAGCACAAAAACCCAGAAGCAGCATATCAATTGGTGGTGGTGGTGGGGATAGCATGCTCTACGCAAGAAAAAGACATGGGGGTGATCATCCCCGATCACCTCAAGGTAGGTATGCAGTGTAAGAAGACGGCAGGAAAGGCAAACAGGATGCTGGGATGTATAAGCAGGGGAATCACCAGCAGAAAAAGGGAGGTAATAATTCCATTATACAAGACATTAATGAGGCCGCACCTCAAATAGTGTGTCCAGTTTTGGAGGCCTGATCTATATAAGGACATAAATAAGGTGGAGGCAGTTCAGAGGAGGGCAATCAAAATGGTGCAGGGACTACATCACAATCCCGAGGATAGGCTTTGGGAATTAAATATGTACTCCCTGGAGGAGGGGGCGATATGATTGAGACATTTAAGTACCTCACAGGGAAAAATAAATAAAGTATAGGAGAATACTATAGCCCAAAGAAAAAGATGCCCAAGGATGAGGGGGCACAAGATGAAACTGGAGGGAGGGAGGTTCAGAGGGAACGTGAGGAAGTACTTCTTCACAATGAGAGTGGTGGACAAGTGGAACAGCCTGTTAGAGGAGGTGGTAGGGGCAGAAACGATTACAGGTTTTAAACATACTTGGGATAGGCATAGAGGATTGCTGATAGTCGGGGGGGGTGTACAACCTAATGCCAGCAGTGCATGATAGAGCACAACTATAGTGGTAATACGGCAGACTAGGTGGGCTGAAGGCCCTTATCTGCTGACAATTTCTATGTTTCTGTTTATGTTCTATGAGTTAGGAAGTCTTCTCTCCTCCCAATAACAGCCTGGATTAAATATTAAATTACACAATTTGATTTAAAACTAGTAACTTTTAGTTTCAGTTTATTAATTATACTGGAAAGGCATATGAGCAAAAGCTGCCCGTTTTCACAAGCATCCAGTTTAGGACAAATACAACAGGAGGTTACAAAATTTAGGGCAAACAGTCAGAGGATCACAAATTGAGGAAATAAGGGGGTCAGATCTAGGACAACTGAGCACTGAAATTACACTAACAATTTTAGAAAACAATAAGTACAATGAAAGAAAGTGCTTGGCATACTCAGACCTGGAGATCCAGCCTCCGTGGTGTAAGGGTGGGATTCAGTTCGGTGGAGGAGAAAAGGGCACCTTGAAGGGAATATCACTTTGAGGGACATTTGCAGATGGCGGCCTGAGAAAGGTGAGACTTTAGATTATGCTTAAAGGAAGCCATAGAGAGGCACTGAATGACAGCAGGGGGAAGACTACTGAACAGCTTAGCGCCCTTGTAGAAGAGGGTGTTTTGACCATGTATAGTGCAACAGAAAGTGATGGAGAAGGAGAGGGTGGAGGACCTTCTGGTGGTCTGAGAGAGGGCAGACATAGGGAAGAGGGAAGTAATGCAGTCAGGGAGGAGGCCCAGGGAGAGTTTGTGGAAGAAGGTGAGTATTTTGCTGTTGAGTCTATTCTCTAGGGAGGTCCATTTGGAGATCCTGCACAGGTTGCAATGATGGGTATGTCTGGGAAGACTGGAGTCAAAACGGATGATTTTGTGATAGGTGGGACAAAGTTTTTGGAGGTTACTCTTGAGTAAGGAGTGGAAAATAGACTACAGCACCGTAGTCAATAAGTGGGAGCAGGAATCTGGTGACAAGCTGGGTCTTGGATTCATAGGTCAGAAATGGCTTTGCTCTGTATAGCATGCCTAGCTGTTGGTGAGTTTTTTTAATTAGCTGATTTACGTGAGAATCAAAGTTTTTTTTTTTTTTGTCAAATTTGTTTATTGGAAAAAAGATGTGCATACAAGTCATAGTAAGTACATTTCTTTCTGATCTTCAAAATATGGCATTTCAGTGAAACAGTTCACCATAGACTTTGTGGATATACAGTATAATATAGTGATGTGGTAATGTAATGAACATGGTAATGTAATGAAACATGACTGGTAGTCGTTATACAAACTTAACATACGCGTAGCTTATACAGTAAGAATCAGCAGAATGCATTATCTGAGTTCCCAAACAGTTCCCCGTACCCTCCAGTACCTCAGGGCAGAAAGCGAGAGAGAAATGCAACAAATTAATTATACAGTACAGTGGCTTCACAATGCAATAGGCACAAGAGGGGACATGCAGTGGCAGAATTTTTATACTAGATATGGGCTCTTCTAAGGGATTGGTTAAGGTAGCAGAGGGAAGGATTAAAAAGGGAAATCCCCTTATTCCACTGCCTCCAGGAGTGGCCACCATATATCAAAGAAGGCAGGGAGATCGCCCCTTGACTCCATATGAGCAAGCTGTAGGACCGTGCAGGGATTTCAAATTCTGTACCCACCTGGCAACCAAAGGAGGATTAGGTGACATCCACTTCTGTGCTACTGTTCTTCTGGCATTGATAAGTGCTATAGACCACAAAGGGTTCGATGTCATTCAGCCTGGGTGTGTAGGGTCTGCACCCAGCAGAAGTTCCAAAGGTGACCTGGACGGAGCGTACCCCAGCACCCTGCACATAATATCATGAACTGAATGCCATAATGGTGCCACCTTAAGGCAGGTCAGAGCTAGATGCAGGAAGTCCGCCTCCGCCACCTCACACTTAGGACACATCTCAGATCGAGTCCCATATTATGAAGCCTCTGACGGGTCATGTTTGCCCTGTGTAGGAAATTAAATTGTATCTGTTGCAACTTGTTACTGTTTGAACAAGTCAGATAATGTGAACAGGCCAGCCTTCAAGCCTGCCGATCTATGGCAAAGGAGAGGTCTGCACTCCATCTCTCACGGCTAATATTGCCCCCTGTGACAAATGGCCTTGTATAATGTGATAGTATAAGCAGAGGGGGTTTTGCCCCAGCTAGGGTTTGAACAACTCCTCCTCCTCAAAGGGTGAGAAGACTGACCATACATACTGCGGAGTTAACTGTTTCCCGTACTGTTGGCATATCCACAGATATAGAAAGAAATTGCCAGAGGGGATACACTAGTCCCGGGCAACAGCTGCAAAAGGTTTCAGACTACCCCCGTCATATAACTGGTTGACAGCAATCAGCCCCCTTCTCCTCCATGCCCATAGTCTCTGTAAGACTACAGGTGAGTAACTTCCCCTCCGCTTCATAGCCAGGAGTAAGCTAATGTTTGGAAATATCTTGTCTTCAAAAGCAATATATGGGTGAGTCTGCATTCACACCTCCCGGGTGGCTTCTGTGAAGGGGTTCCCAACGGGGCCTATATTTAACCCTCCCAATGCCCCTGCCAGTAGGTCATTTTTGAGATTGCCATGTAGCAAATCTTATTCAAGGCTTAACCAAGGACAGTCTGTATTGAACAAAGAAGTAGGGATACAGGCCAACTGTGCTGCCCAATAGTAGGCCTTAAAATTTGGTAGGCTTTGGTAGGATTAACCTCTGGATCTTGGCTCTACCGCTACGCCACAGGAACCTATGGATAACTGCATCCAGTTGTTTAAAGTGGGACAAAGGAATTTTAATGGGGAGGGCTTGATACAGGTAAAGAGCTCTTGGTAATATGGTCATTTTTATCACTCCAATTCTGCCTAACAGGGAGAGCAGGAGGGCTGACCATCTCTCACAGTCTTCTGAGATTTTGGTTAAGAGGGGCTTAAAGTTCAACTGATACAACTTACTGACCATGGTGGAGAGGCATACCCCCAAATATCTGAGTTTGGTGACCAGCTGTAGTTCCCCAAGGTTCGCTATCATCTGTACTCTATTCATAGTGCCCACTGGAAGTTATTCACATTTGGTCCAGTTGACCTGGTGCCCAGAGATTTCCCCAAACCTTTGCATTAAATTGTGCACCGCTGGCAAATCTTGAGCTGGATTCTGCAAGTACAGGAGCTGGTCATCTGCATACATGGCTATTTTACGTTCCCCCCCCACCCCGGAAACCCTTGAATCCCTGAGTCTATACTGAAGAGTGGCCTAAGGGGTTCCAGGAAATAATATATACTGTAAAGGGGAGATAAAGGGCAGCCTCACCGGGTGCCCCTCCCCGGCGGGGGAGGCTTCATAAGAGTCCCATTTACTGCTATTTGCTGTTGAAGAAGATTGTACAAAGCATGCACCCATGATTGAAATGCTGGCCCCACTCCCAATCTACATAGGGGTTCGAAGAGATACTCCCTCTCCACATGGACAAAGGCCTTTTCCGCATCTAAGGCCACTACTGCAGCCCCATGAAGTCATTTAGTATGACCCCATCTGTATAGGATGTTAAGTGTGCGTCGGATGTTGTGCTTACCTATTCTGCCCTTTATAAACCCCGACTGGTCTAGATATGTTAGCTGTGGTAAAAGGGTGTCCAACCTAGAAGCAAGGGCCTTCGCCAGTACCTTATAGTCCGCTGTTAATAACGAAATAGGTCTATAAGAGGTGCACTTAGTGGGGTCTTTCCCTGGCTTAGGTAATACTGCAATCACTGCAGACCACATGGAGGGGGGCAACTCACCTCGACTCAGGCTCTCAACAATAATATCAAATAAGGGGTCGAGGAGGAGATCCCTAAATGTTTTCAGGAAATCCACAGGGAGCCCATCCGGGCCTGGGGCCTTATCACTTTTAAGGGCATTTAATGCATCAGCTATTTCTTGCTTGGAGAGTGGGGTGTCTAAGTCTGTCATTTCCTCTGCACCTAGCTGTCTGAGAGGGATACCTTCATAAAAGGAGCCAAGCAGTGCTTGGGAGAGGTTCGTTTCGGATGCATACAAGGAGGTATAAAAGTCATAAAATGCATGACCAATCCCCGTGGTGTGCAACACCAACTCCCCTTGCGAATTATATATCTGCCCTACAGTCCACTCTGCCTCCCTATGCTTCAGTTGCCAGGATTTATCACCATCAAAATAGTCCCCCGTTTTGGACAGCAGGATGGAACGTTCAAGTTGTGAACTAGTAAGGGTGTTACAACTTCCATTTTAGCTTTTGGAGGACCTGGTAAAAAGAAAGGGTGGGATTTAGTCTATGTGTTGCTTCACATGCCTCAATCTCATTTCTGAGGTGAGTCAGTTCCTTCATCACAAGTCCCTTACGGTGCGCAGCAAATGAGATGGACTGGCCTCTAATGTAGGTCTTCAGGGCCTCCTATCGAGTGCTTTGGGAGGTCTCCCCTCTACCATTCAGCAACAGATATTCCTGAATACAACCGGACGTGAAGTGCACATATTCTCGGTCCTTAAGGAGGAGAGGGTCCAGTCTCCACGCTCGGGAAGTCGCTTGTTCCCCAGTCCCCTTAAGCGACATGGAGTGAATGGCATGATCAGAGATCAATATTGGGGTGTAAGTTGATTCTACTACACACAGCAGAAATGAGCTGGAGATCAAAATTCTATTGATCCTGGCATACGACTGATGCGCAAGCGAGAAAAAGCTATAGTCTCGCCCTGGTTGGACTGGCATGTCGCAAGGCATTGACCAAGCACAGCCCCTCCTGCAATTCCTCCAGGGCCTTGGCATTCGATGTCTTAGGGGTCAAGTTTCTGCTAGAACGATCCAACACAGGGTCTAACACATAACTGAAATCGCCCCCAGAATCCACTGCCCCTCCCATTGTACCATATCTAATGCCAGCTTCTGAAAGAAGCCCAGGGACTCAACATCTGTGGCATAGATTGAGCCAATCAGGAAGGTCCCCCTACCCAGGATGCTGACTTTGGCCAAAACATATCTTCCGGCCTGATCAACTACGGTGCCCAGAACCTGGGCTGGGACTCTTCTAGGGATCCAAATGGAAGCCCCTCGGGCTTTGGAAAAGAAGGTGGCCAAAATCTAAGTGCCTCCAATAAACTGAGCAGTCTTTTGGGCTTCAAGAGGGGAGAAATGCATCTCCTGCAACAGGATGATTTGTTCTCCCCTTCTTTTAATCTCAACCAGGACCTTTCTACGTTACAGAACATATTTCATGCCATTCACATTCCATGTTATACATTTTAGACTATCAGACATATTGAGCCGGTAAATTTAGGCCAGCTAGCAACAATATTAACCCATACTGCACAACTGTCATCCATTTTTCCCACTGTGAAAAAGAGAAGTCCACACCCAAGAACAAACCTCCCCCTCCCGACTAACCTCCAACATGAGGTTACCAACAATACCACGGTACAGTAACCCACCAAAGGACACTGGAGACTCTCTCCTGAGAGACCAAGGCAACCGCCCAGCACAGCAAAGTTGGGTGGTAATTACTTGACCCCTCCCCGGTCAGATCCAAGTACAGGAGGAAAACAGGAAATAACACATCCCCCAACTGTGTGGTCCAACAGGGACAACAAAACTGCCCCTCTCCCCGGACAGCTCAGAAGGAGCTGCCAGTATTCCCGCTGCAAATAGAAGGCGGAAAATGAACTGAAAGTCCATCATGCATTGGAAACAGAGGGACACCACTATGCATCCTGGAATGATAGCCGGTTAGAACAGCCAGTATCTCAAATTATTTCGCATATCAAAACCAAAGATGGATCAGTACCCAGAGCCTTCCCCAATTAGCACACCAGTGATATGACTGGGTGCAGGACAAAATACTGATTATCTCCTTAGCAGTCCAATGTCTCTAGTCCCAAGTTGTCGAAGGACCAGAGGCTATACTTAAGGGGTACAAAGGTGTAACACCCCTGCTGGTACCCACAGGCCATGGTTGCTAAACTGAGCCCCCATCAAAGTTACAACTTGAATGGCAAACGCTGTGCAGATAGAGTATTATCACACATCCTATTTCAGTGCACATTACAATCAGTTTGTTGTAGGGAGGAGCACCACAATGTTAAAGCATGCTGGAACGATTAAGAGGTCAACACTCCCCTCCCCCCATGTAAGGTCCCAACAGTGAAAGGTTTCTGCTATACCCTGAGATGTGGTCCCCCTCGACTAATTATTCCCCGCAGAGACATCGGGCGAAAGGTGTTACCCCCTCTGGTACCTGTGCCCCCAGGCATGGCTGGGGACTCCCTTCCAAGAAAGAAACTATCCCAAAGGCCTGCAGACATATGCCCAGTAACACTACTTAGAGTGATAGCTATTGGGCTAAAGAGGACATAAGAGCTCCAGGGCTGGACCAAAGCAGAATTACAAGTATATCACTTACTTGAAACAGAAGGTCAGCAAGTCAAGGAGATTCAGGTTGCTCCCTCTCCCTTCTGGCCTCCTCCTCCTCCGCCCATTTTTCAGCAGCTCTGGGGCACAAGAAAGTGCGTGGGCTCTGTCCTGGTTGATCAACTCAGAGATGGGCTGGGCAGAAAAAGGCAAATGTCCAACCCAGCTTAAACAGCTTCATTTTAACTTGGTTAAACTTCTGTCGCCAGAGTTGCAGATCTCTGCTATAGTCTTGGTGTATGTAGACTGTAGAATTGCTGAAAGAGATGGGATCGGCTTTTTTCGCCTTCTGCAGCATTAACTCCTTATTAGAGTACCGAAGATATTTTATGAGGCAGTGCCTGGGTCGATCCCGGCATTGAAGGGGGGCCTGCAGTGAAGCATGCTCCACTTCAAAATTCAGAAATTCCTCCAGAAGATTTAACTGCCACGAGCCACTGGTGTATCCCAGTACAAGGGTCGCTACCCTCCACACCCTCTAGGAGCCCGATTATCCGAAGGCTGGGATACCTGGATCTGTTTTCTTCATCATCCAGGCATTCCTTTAGCTCTGCCAATGTGGAAGCCAGGCCTGCACACTCCGTCGAGACCCCAGCCAAAGAGTCCTCTAGTTCCCCCACGCGGTGCTCTAGCTCAGAAATTTGCGCCACATGTGTAGTTGTGGTCTCAGTTAGCCTGGTCACAACAGTCTGAAGATGGGACAACTGGGCTGTGACGTTTAAGAAGCCGGACTTCATTTCCTGCTGCATAGTAAGTAGGGTTGCTGGCACTCCTGCTAGTGATTTTGCGAGCGCATCCATGTCAACATGCGATTGAGCCCCTTTGCACTCACAGTCGGCGCCTCATGGCCTAGAGCGCAGTGGTTCACTTACACCCGTTGCCGCCTGACTGCGTGAGTTGAAAGACATTTTAGTCTGCTTGTTTTTAGCTTTGCCAGATGCCATGTCCCTTAAATGGTCTGCCAGTCAAGAATTATTAAATTTTAGGCACTAATATTGGCCATTCTGAAGACAAGTAATTGGTGTCCCAGGGAGCTGGTCTAAAATGCGTCCATCATAGCTGCCGGTCGGCCACACCCCCGAGAATCAAAGTTAAGGTGGCTGTCAAGTGGCAATCCTAGGTATCTAAATTCACAGACTCTTTCAATTGTATTACCGTCATTGTCCAGAAGTGTGAAATCAAAGTTGAGAGGTTTCTGCAGGCTGCAGAAAACCATTGATTTTTTAATTTTTCGCATTCAACACAAGCCCTTTGGACAGGAACCAAGCTACTGAAATCACTCTGTAATTTGTTACGTGAGGAAGAGGGGTCTTTGTCTTTGCATAAAAGGACAGCATCATCAGCATACAGGATGAGTCCTTTAACGTTAACTTAGCAATAAAGTAACTAGGTGTCATCGTTTAACAGTCACTATGTACATCCTGTTGCTCTAAATATAAAAAACATTGCTTTTAACATAATATTCAATGTTCTCATGCACAGTATTCAACATACCAGTTCCTTGAGGAGGGTATGAACCAAACTGCATAGCATGCCTCATTCCTCAACCATGCGGTTGTGGCCATCTTGAGGCCTCTGGCCTCCACCACCCAGGCCTCAGCAGCCTAAGAGAACCACTCTACAGGAGAAAATAGGAGAAAGTAGAAATAAATTAGGAGCCCCCATCCATGTGTTAACTAAAGAGATATACCACACAAAGAGAAAACATTTTATCATCTGCAACATACATTTTCAACTGTAAATGTAAGAACTCATAACAAAAAGTCTTGCAAAAAAGCAATGGTTGCATTTTTAAATGTAGGCAAACTGTAGATGCAAAAGCACAGAGTCTGTTTAAATCCTCAAAAGTCTCTTCTCTTCCTGTTGTTTGGACCCTCTCACAAAATTGTCCTTAATTTTAATTAGTCCCTTCCCAGCCTCCATTGAGTCTGTAAAAATAAAGACTTTGACCCGGTCTGCTGATGCAATGGTAGCGCTATCATTTGCAACACCATTGAGCCAGGTTTGGGAACGAGCCTGAGTTGGCAGAGGGTCAGCCAGGGGAGGTGAGATGAGTGTCCCTCTGGATGCTCTCCACCTTGGGGAGGAAGGGTGATTGGTCTCTGCTGCTCAACTGCCACTTGGGTGACCAGAGGTGGTGGTGCATTCAGAACTGATGAGCTGGCAGGTAGGATGCCACCAAGCTCTGATGTGAGCGCTCCACGTGCATCTGCACTGGGAAGTTTCTCCGGTGCTCTCGGGAGGGAAAAAAAATGCTGCCAACTTAATCAGGATACCCACCCCTCATCACTGGTACCACACCGTCGACTGAGCACTCTCACCTGATCACTGACCAAGTCTCCATCTGAGGGTAGGGTCCCTCCTCAACAGCCCCACCCCAGGCAGTAAGCCAAGGCACACTCAGCAGTAAGACGTGAGTCCTGGAGAAGGTGGGTGATGAGGCTGAGTGAGAGGGTAGGGCCAATGGGAGCTAGTCAAAAGCACACTAAATTAAAAATAATAGACTTTACCTGCATATGAAATTCTCAGCTTTGCAGGTAGCTGTAGTAAATGGCTAGCTCCCAGAGATTTTTCAGTGTCCACAGCATCAAAAGCTTTCTGACACTGGCGCGTTACGTGAGGTCCAAAAACTAAAAACAATGTGCGTACTGACATGGACCCTTATTTTTGGTGATTTGGAGGATCCGATCCCATATATGCTGTCCAGCAGTGGAGATCGAGATTGTGCGTGGAGAGTCCTGATCCGCAGGCTTTCTCTGAGGTGTGATATGATAAATTTTGTGTACCTGATCAGTCAAATTTAAGTCCAGGGTGCTTTGTATCAGTTGAGTTACATGGTGCAGTAAGTCAGTTCCGTCAGAATCTTCAGGGACTCCTAGTAGCAAACATAGGTCAGCCAAGCACCATTCTCTAACTGTTCAAGGCAGAGTCAAAACAGCTGATTTTCTGAAATGAATCCAGAAGTTACAACAAACGTCTTATCTGCCATTTCTTGTGCAACATGTGCCTCCATGGATAACACTTTTAAGAGGTCCATTTTGGTATTGAAAGCTTTCACAGTTTTTTAATCTGCATGACTCAAGGCTAGATACTCTGCAGTATAGGGGCATGCACCATGTTAGGATACATCCCAGGGGTGGACATAGAGTAAAGTTACTCCTCCAAAGAGAAAGCAGGCTCATAGTTGGGCTTGCAGCACTTCTCCAGCAAGGTTTAAATGAGAAATGGGACATCATCCCGTTTCTGTAATCAGTTTCCTAGATTTCTTTTATTATTATTTTGGATGCACTGAAAATCATTGTTCTTTAACTGTGATGTTTAACTGATGTCCCTCTTCTTCTACTATTTGTCTCTCCTTTTGTCTTTTTAAACTTTATATTTATCATTTATCAGCCCCCTAGGCTGCTATACCCCTGCCCCGTCTCACCCCCCCTGCCCTCTCCTTTCCCCACCTCTCATTTTTTCTTTTCCCCGTTTGTGTACACTTCCCTGTGTTTCATGTAGTAATCCTTGTAATAACATGTTCCGACCATCAGAGTTACTGATTGTTCTATACTGTAATTGAAACAGTATGCCTGTACTCACTGACGTGGAACCTTTGTAAAAGAGCCCCGGCTCAAAGGTACTTTGTAATCCTAAACTCAAATAAATAAAATGAAATAAAAAAAATCAGTTTTTGTTAGTACAACTTACAAATTAATCCACAGTAGAAAAGACCTTGGGGTCAGTGGAGGTACGCTGTGACCCCTACAGGTAGTGCAGAACGAGCTGTGAGACTGTTGACAGGCTTTTCTAGGTCAAGTCACATTACTGCTACACTGCAGGAACTGCACTGGTTGCCGGTTAAATGGCGTATCATCTATAAGGTTGGTCTGCTAACCTATAAGACCCTGCAAGGGCTGGGTACAGACTACCTGCTCGAACTTCTACAGCTGTATCTTCCCACTCGTCCCCTCCACTCTTCCAAGGAGGGCCTCCTGGTTGTCCCCAAGACTAGACTTGATTGGGGGACAGAACCTTCAGGGTGGCAGGCCCAATATTGTGGAATTTGTTTCCATGGGCTCTGAGGCTCCATTGGTAGAAGTCTTTTAAAAGGGATTTAAAACTCACCTGTCTGCCCAGGCATTTGGTATTTAAATGAGGTTTTAGCTGGTATTTAACGGTGTTATATTGTTTTAAGAGCTTAAGTTTTTTTTATGTTATCATTAACTATTATTTGTTGGATGTGTTGTTCTACTTTTATTGTAATGGTTCCCTGGACCTATGGGGAAGGGTGCCACACATAATTAAAACTACTACTACTGCATAAACTACATACATTACAGTAGGATACCAAGCCAAACTTATTCTGCTCCGGCTGTGACATCATAAGGTGCCAGCAAAAGGACATTAGTTTGCCCCAGAGGGCCAACACGTGAATGAAAGATGATCAGTAAGTCACCAGCAAGTGCTAGATCCGAAACTTGAAAACGTATTATTTAAAACATCTTGTAAATGAGCCTTAATGCTACTGAAGGTCCCAAAACAGCATTGCATAAAAACTTACTGCCCCAAACCATCTATGTGCTACCATTTAAACCGTAAAGAACAGTATAAGAACAATTATCAGCAGTTATAGTAACATAATTAGGCTAGCAGTTGTGTAAGCATTGTAAAACTGTACTTAATAAAGAGAACAATTTCAGTCATTGCAGGAATATCACCGACTGCAGGTGGCATGTCAAACCACGCCACTTCCAGGCCTCCCCTGTTCAGACAAGTAGTATCACTATATGTACAACATCGAATAAACAGTCAAGACAAACTGAAATAGGCTTTGCATGGAAGGAGGTGCTGGGATAAAGCAATAATAGAAGTACTGTAAAAAATACCGCACTCATAAACCCACAAGTAAGGATGCTCACCAAAAATATAGGATCAGTGCTTCATTTTATTAAAGTGCTGTGTGCATGGCCCTGACGCGTTTCGGAACCAATGCTCCTTCCTCAAAGGGTCTAATATAACAAAATAAACAGTGTCTTATATACCTATGAGGTGATAACCTCATCAAACAGCATCAAACAAGTGCAGCATTGAAACTGTGCAATCTAGTGGTTAAAAGCAGTATAACATCTTCTATACAAACTTCCAGTAACACAGTCATAATAACATTAAAACCTTATATACAGTATAGAATTTGTATGAAAAAATTGCCTATATAGCAGAAAAACCAAATAAAGTGCCAGGACCGTGGTCCTAGTATGCTCCACCAATTCCAATGTCAGTTGGTAAATCTAAAACAGAAATATATATAAAAACATATTAGCACTATGAATATATTTCATTGTGTATATGCAATATTATACAATAGACCCATAGTGGGAATTGTAACATAATACTGTATATACACAATGAAATATATTCATATTGCTAATATGTTTTTATATATCTTTCTGTTTTAGATTTACGAACTGGCATTGGAATCGGTGGAGCATACTAGGACCACGGTCCTGGCACTTCATTTGGTTTTTCTGTTATACAGGCAATTTTTTCATACAAATTCTATACTGTATATAAGGTTTTAATGTTATTCTGAATGTATTATTAGAAATTTGTATATAAGATATTATACTGCTTTTAACCACTATATTGCACTTTTTCACTACTGCACTTGTCTGACGCTGTTTGATGAGGTCTTCACCTCATAGGTATATAAGACACTGTTTATTTTGTTGCATTAGACCCTTTGAGGAAGGAACATTGGTTCCGAAACACGTCAGGGCCGTGCACACAGCACTTTAATAAAATAAAGCACTGATCCTATATTTTTGGTAAGCATCCTTACTTGTGGGTTGATGAGTGTGGGATTTTTTAAAGTACTTCTATTGAATAAATAGTAACACCACAAGGCATAGTCAAGAAAACGGCTACCTTGTCAAATACAACCTGTCCTATAAGGGATGGGAGAGGGGAAACCACAAGCCTAGCCACGAGGTCGGTGCCATTAAATTGTCTTTCACAGAACACAGGATTACTCAATGTCCCAAACCTGTGGGAAATCAAATGTTATGCATGCAAATTTTTCCAAAAGTGACAACAGTGTACTGTTAGGAATTTGGCTCGAACTCAGTCCGGCCTCTCCCCATACCAGTATCTAAAAGAAATCCGCTTGATGTAGAAGTGGTGCCTGGTGCTTAGCTTTCCTCTTCTCCCTCTGATGTCTCTGCCTGTGGTCCAAAGTCTTCTTTAACATTCATTAGAGGTGCTAAAGTTTCCTTTGGGTCACCGAATAGATAAATATTGCCTGAATAGGTGACTTTAAGCTTGGCTGGAAATTGAAGGGCATGTGATATCCCCAATTCATAGAGTAAGGCTCAAACTGAGTCAAATGCTTTGTGACGACAGTGTGTCACAAATCTCAAATCAGGAAATAAGGATATTTTTTATCCATCCTCCAAAGTCACCAGTCCCCATCTCTAAGTTGCCTCCAGAATTCAATCCCTGTCCACCAGAAGTGAAAGGACAACCAGCAAGGTTCTCACTCCCTCTGACCTAGCCAGGGCCCTGGGAGGTGTGACATGCGCCTCACATACATGCGGTTTCAGATCCAAGTTACAGCACTTGGCAAACCAGTTCTACATAAAAAGTATCGGTTCCTTACCCTCCATCGTTTTGGGCATATCCACCACTCTTTAGTTCACAGCCCTACAAGGCAGTGTAGTACAGCGGTTAAGGGCACTGAGCTGCAAACCTGGAGACCTGGATTTGAATTCCATCAGCCCCCACTTGCATACTGTGTGACCCTGAGCAAGTCACTTAACTTCCTTGTGCTCTCAGGTCACACCTGGAAACAAGCCCTGGCTTGGTGTGCCCTTCCTGGTTGAACAATTTCCCCTTTCCTTCCCTTCCCCCAATCTAGTTCTCACCATTTTGAACTAGAATCAGAGGACTTTATTCTCTTTCGTAAGTCCAGTAGTAGCTGCCAAAGATTTCCCAGCTGTCCCAGTGGCTTCCTTAGCTTCATTTACTGCAGAGTTTACTTGCTGCTCACAAAGCTGGAGTCCGCCCTGGATATCTGCCACTTTTTTATCCAGGACAATTAGTCTCTCATCCATTGCCTTGACTGCCTGAAACACATCGGGGAGAGTCGGCTCTGCTGTCAGGGAATCTGCCGTCAGCACTCCCTTCATGCCACTGCTAGATGTCCCAACCTACTGGCCTTTCTTGCCGCCACCCTCACTGGTTGCTTTTCTCGGATTCCCCATAAGAAACACTGGTATTTTTAATGCCAAGATGTTCTAGGGCGTCAGGTTGTAAATAGTAAGAAACAGTGCAAACATTTTCTGACTGATGTTATAAATTTCAGATTTTGCCTTTCTCTTTGTACAGACCACCAGGACTACACATCTAATAATGCTGGTAGCTGGCCACATCCCCGTGTCACTCCCTTTTTTCTTTTTTTTTTACAAATTGATTGGATCATGAATTCTGAACAGATTTGTGGGTCCTCCAGGATGCTTAACACTACTTACTACTGTTCTAAGGAGAATAAGAATATGCATTTCTCTTAAGATAGCTAGTGAAAGGAGAGAGAGATAATTGTACAGTTATGAGTTGAAGTGTTACACACATAGTGACAAATGGAGAAGAATATTTTTATATCAAAATCTGGGATTAGCAGAGATGTTAAAATAATTGAAATAATCCTGCCAACATCTGTCTTATATAGTGAGTCGGTCAGAAGAAACATGGGACAATCGGTCCAAAGATGCATACTGAGAGAGATTTTGGAGACTATCTGAGAAATTTGGTACAATGTTTGACTTCCAATTTATAAGAATAAGATGCCGAACAATAAAAATAATACATTCAGCCACCTAAAGTGCGCATGGGAAAGAGTAGTAGTATTATTGGAGGTAGGGACACCTAGTAGGAAAAACTTAGGATCAAAACTAAATTGTTGTCCAATTACTTTAGTGGCAAAAAAAAAAAATATTTTTTGCCACAGTTTGTTGATAGGAACGCAGGACCAAAGGATGTGAATTAGGTCTCCACCAGTTAAATTACAGGGCCAGCAGTTATTTTTTATTAGTCCCATACGTTGTAATACGTAGGGGGTTCTATACCATAAGTGCAAGATTTTGATTTGGATTAAGGAGCTGCAAGCATCTTTAAAAATACTGTGGGATAGGTGCCAGCAAGTGTGCCATTGTGCCTGTGAAATGTTGTAATTAAGAAGTGTACTCCATTTGTATTTTGCAGATAAAGTTTGATCAGGTACACTGTTTCTGATGTTTTTATATATTGTACTATTCCATTTAGCAGACAGTTTAATCCAATGCAAGATATGTTGATCATGTAAAGTATGTTTGTTTACATAGCACAAAATGAGACTATAAGCAGTTCTGATTTGTAGATATTTCCAAAGATCTTGCTTTGGAATACCCCATTGTTGTTGCAATTCCTAAAATGATTTTAATTTTAAAGAGTTTGGTTCAAGAATATCACCTAAGAAGAGTATACCTCTGTTCTGCCAAGTGCGGCAGAAGACGGGCTTGTTTTCTAAAGATAAAATGGGATTACCCCATAGAGGAGTATAACAAAAAAAGGAGATAGATTGGATTTTAAAAGTCTGTGCATTAGTTTCCAGTAGAAGACAGAGGTTGATATAGTGGGATGAGAGTTTAGTTTGGGGGAAGGGCATTAAAAATAAAGTAAGTAGGAATCCCGCTTGTGCATAATGAGGACTCCATTATAACCCACAATGGCATATAGGGAGAGGGTTTGTAAAACCATTTAATGGTTTGTGTAGCACGAAAAGCCCATAAGTAAGCTTTAAACCATGGGAGATCAAACCCCCCCCCTTATTCCGATGGGCATGGAGTTTAGTGCAACTGAATCTTGGTTTATCATTTCCCCAAATGAAATTGCCAATTATGTTATCAAGTTTAGCTAGAAAGGTAGCAGGTAAAATTAAGGGGATATTGGCAAATAGATATAGCACTTTGGGTGATATGGTCATCTTAATTACAGCTATTTTCCCCTTAAAGGAAAGATTAAGACGTTTCCACCTTTCTAACGTTGTCTTAATATTAGCAAGCAAGGGGTTGAAATTTGCTTCCCAAATTTTATCTAAGTTAGGGGTTATTTTTATGCCTAGGTATGTGAAGCCTTGAAGGGCCCAATGAAATCCAAGTGGTGTATTCATAAAAGATTTACAATGGTCATTAAGGGGGAGTGTTTCAGATTTATCGTAGTTTAGGGCGAGGCCAGAAATTTCGGTGAATTGATTAAGCATTTTAATCAAGGGTGTACCAGCTTCATTGAAATTTTCTAGAAGAATTAAAAGGTCATCAGTGTAGGAGAGGGATATATATCTAGCATTTCCAATAGGAATACCTTTGATACTGGAGGCCTGACGTAAACTGGCAGCTAAGGGTTCCATGGCCAAGATAAATAGTGAAGGTGATAAGGGGCATCCTTGTCTAGTGCCTTTTTCAAGTTGAAAGGAAGGAGAAAAAACAGAATTTGTAAGAATTTTTGCAGAAGGCGAAGTGTATAATAATTTAATCCAGGAGCAAAAAACTGGAGATAAACCAAAATGGGATAAAACTAGGTACAGGTAATTTCAATTTAAAGAATCAAACGTGTTTTCAAAATCAATAGCAATTGCAGCAGCAGGTGATTTGAGAAATTTGGCCTTATGTGTTAAATGAAATAGTGAACGTAAGTGGTCAGAGACATTCCTATTTTTAAAGAAACCGGCTTGGGAACAATGAATTAGTTTGGGAAGAAGGGGTTCCAGACGCGATTATAATAGTTTTGCAAAGATTTTTCCATTAGTATTAAGTAAAGAAATTGGCCTATAACTTGCAGGGAAGGAGGGGTCTTTATCTTTTTTTTGGAAATAAAGTAATAATTGCTTCGGTGCAGGTGGGGGAAGTTTTCCCTTTTCAGTGGCTTTCCGAAATACTTTGAAAAGCAGGGGACAAAGGGTGTCTGAAAGCAGTTTATAAAAATCTACGGGAAATCCATCACCTCCCAGGGACATGCCAGATTTTAAAGAAGATGAAGCTTTCTGAATCTCTTGAAGAGTAAAGAGTTCATCTAGAATATTTTTTTTCTGACATAGAAAGGTGAAGTAAATGCAGGTTGCTTAGAAATTGCTGTATATGTAGGTCTGGGGAGGATTTTGAGTTAGAGTATAGCTTCTGATAGAAGGATCTGATAATAAGATTAATGGATGACTTATCGGTAAATATTCTGCCTTGTGTGTCCTTGATACTTGAAATGTGTTGATCCATTTGTTGAACTTTAACTGATAGGAGAGAAGTTTTCCACGTTTTCCCCGTGTTCCCAATACTTATATTTAAGCCTGAGCATAGCTAATTTGGTTTTATGGGAGATAAGTTTGTTTATTTTGGTCTTAATTGTAAGATCTCAAAATGAAGAGGGGAGTCTGGATTAGGGTTATTATTTTTAAAATATAGATTCTTTTTGGCTTTAAGTGTATTTTCTAAGTGAGCTAATTGCTGTTCTCTTGATTTTTTCCTATGAGCTGCATAACTAATAATTCTTCCACGAATAGTGGCTTTTAAAACTTCCCATACGTTACTCATAGAGGTATCTACCGGATCATTAAATGGGTTGCCCCCATGATGGTGTGGATGTGCAATGACGGCAAGGTGCAGTGCACCGTCAGCCGTCACTTCCCTTTCCAAGTCTCGAGGGCCCGGGCTGCTGAACTCCCAGCCTCCGCTAGGAGTCAGTCTAGTGCTGGGTGCCACTTCCCACCCACCCCCACTACTGGGGGAGGTTAGCAGTCCAGCAGACAACCATCCTACCTCCCCCCAGCCAGCCTTCTGACTCTCCGGGTTTGTTCCCAAACCTAGGTTGTCAGCACTGCAAGCAGTAGTGCCACCACTGTGCTGGTGGCCCCAGCTTCTTTTATACTTGCCAACTATATATTTACCCAGGACAGACAGGATGAGCTGCAATATCTGATTTTCAACAGGGTCCTGCTTTTCCACATTTTAGACTATATTTACCCAGTACAGTACAGTGGAGATGCACTATCTTGTTTTCAGTTGGGGTCCTGCTTTTACTCATTTTTACAATGATAGCCTGGCTGAGAGGCAATATCTCATTTTCAGTGGGGTTCTGCTTTTACAGTGTAGTTTTGCCAGAAGAGACCAGCACAGATGCATGATTTCACTGGGGGTATGTTGAACTGGAGACCTGCTTTTACACAATTTTACATGAACATACGAAAGAAGCCAGCACATAAAGGCCTAGTCAGTCCGTCATGTCTAATTGTTCAGCTTGCAGTCTATACCACAGTTTACTCTCCCTCTCCGCCCCTGCAACACTTCCTCTCCTAGACGGGTTTCCTTTTGTACTTATTTTCCCCCTGGCTCTTTCCCATCCTCTTTTGAAGGCATCCACTGTCATCTGTGAGACCAGTTCTTCTGGTAGCCTATTCCACTTCACCACCACCACCCTCTCCGTGAAATAGTTTCTCCTTAGTTCCCTCCTGAATTTACCCCCTCCAGCTTCATGCTGTGTCCCCTAGTGACCCCCTCCCTTTTTAGCCTGAACATGTGGTCTGTATCTCCCCTATTTGTGCCTTTTAAATAATTAAAGGTCTCCATCATGTCTCCCCTGTCCCTTTCATATATTTACCAGGATATACCAGCTAAATCACATTTACTATGGGGTCCTGTTTTTACACTATAACTACCCAGGGCAGTACAGCTAAGATTCAATCTCTTTTTTTCAGTGGGGTTTTGCTTTTACTCATTTTTAGACTGTTTTTACCCATGACAGCACAGCAGACATACAATGTCTCATTTTCGATGGGGCCCTGATTTTATCTATTTTAGTTATATATTCAGCAGGCTAGCCCAGATGAGCAGTAATTTCTCATTTTCAGTGGGGTACCAGTTTTACCAATCTATTTTTCCCAGGATAAAGCAGCACAGATGCACATTTCAGTGGGGTTCTGCCACACCGAGGGCCTACTTTTACACATTTTTACTAAGTAGATATTTTTTTTGTTCCTTCCTGCCCCCCCAGCCCCACTCCTTTGGGCTCTCATGCTGGCACGTCTCTGCTCGGCAGACACAACCTCTGCTTCCACACCTGTCTTGACTTCCCCAGGAGCTCTGCCGACAGTCCCCATTGGTGGTCTGGCTCATCTTTGCTGGGGGAGGGCCCCCCCTGGAGGCGGTGGCGGGGAGGGAGGAGGTGAGCATTATACCTGGGATGTCGGTCAGGGGCCAGATGCAATGCACTGGGTGGTTGGTGGCAGAAGGGGTTCTACAGAACAGCTGTCATCCGGCACTATGGGCAGCCATTTTCCTGTCTCCTGGGGGATCCACCCACCACCCATAATGCATGCAGCCACGGCAGAGTTCTGGGGGTCAGGACGTATGGCAGCATGTGGTCCACTCACGCCGTCAAGTATGTCTCCGTTAACCACCACCAGAAGTCACTACTACAGTAGCTCACAATCCCCCCCCCCCCCGGGAAGGGAAGCATCCAAAGGACGCTGTCAACTCCCTCCCTTCCTCCCAGCCTCCACAGCTGGTATCCAGGCTCGGATCATGAACCTGGCTCACCAGTGTGCCAGAGCAATGCCCCACCACTTGGCGCCACAAAACCGGCATACTACAATATACTGAACCAGGACAGACCAGATGAGATGCAATATCTTATTTTCCATGTGTAACCAGGAGCTCCTGCCACTCTTGAAGACTGACCTTTTCTTAAATCTGTTGCAACAGTTCTTCTATTTCTAAGCCTAATCTGTCCTTTGCTGTTTCTAGTCCATAGGGCTGGCCACCCCTCCCTCCCTCCCTTGACGATGCTACAGCGTCCTCTTTAATTTTCATTTTTCCCTCTTAGGTCCTCGTGACAGGGAGGTTATTGTGGCAACCTCCAAATGTACGTACAACAGATTGTGTTTATTGTTGTTGGATTTAGTATGTAATAGCACTACATTATAAAATACCTTAATGTATATACCTTATGTTTATGAAACCTGTAAATGTTTAAAATACCATGGCACTTGGTGTTTTGATAATGGTAAAAAGTACTAGGTGACTATTACAGAAATTAAGTTAGTTGTGCTATTTAAAATGCATGTAAATTGATGTAAGATGAACAAGTCTGAAATGTCATGGTGATCTGCATATATCCCATGATGCACTGCATTATGGAAGTATGTATGATGTTGTATTTCTTTGAAACTTGATTTGTTGCCAATGCCCTTTGGGGTAACCCTTCTTTCAGTGATTCTATATTGAGGTTCTTTGTTTATAGCTTGTTTTTTTTTTTCTTTTTGAGCCCCCACTATGCAAGCAAATGGGGCTTGCATAGGGGTGGTCGCTACATCTCGACTAGGGAATTGGATCAGAGATCAGTAGGTGCTGGCTAAGTGCAGAGAAAGGACATTCATAGTCTGTTGCTGCAAACTGATGTACTAAAGAAGGAATATGGCATTGCAGAAGCTTATTTCCTGTATTTTGAATAAACATCACACGGAGACTGTGTGTTGAACCTGAAGTTCGGTGTCTGGTCCATCTGTTAACCCACAACCCCTCCACACCATGGTGCCCTTCTTTTATACATTTTTAGACTGTATTTACCCAGGATGGCACAGCAGAGATGCAATATCTCATTTTCTACGGGGTTCTGCTTTTACCCATTTTTATAATGTATTCCCCCAGGATAGGCCAGCTGAGAGACTATAGCTAATTTCCAGTGGGCTCCAACATTTTAACCCTAAATTTCCAACAGTCTTTTCATTACACCACCTTATAATCAAGCAGGTGGAATTTTTTAAACCTTGACCAAAAATTACTTTGCAGGGCGACTGCAAAAATATGTTTCAGAGGGGGATTTGAAAAATGACAGCTCGCTGTCATGTTCATGAGATAGGGTAACATGTGGGCTGTATTGAAAGTGTGAGACCAAAATATGTAAAAGTAAGAAAGTTATGAGAAAACTTTCGAAAATTCAACATTTCTTCATAACTTAAATGTTTCTGCACATTTTGACTGCAAATTCTCAACAAAAGTCTTTTTATGACACCACCTTATTATGATCACGTGAGGTGGAATTTTTTAAATTCCGTCTCAAAGGGGATTTTACAGAACGACTGCAGAAACATGTTTCAGAGGGGATTTGAAAAATTACACCGATCATCTTTATGAGATGAGGTATCACAAGGGCTATGTGCCTATGTTGAAACTGTGAAGCCAAAATGTGCAAAAATAAGAAAGTTATGAGTTAACACTGCAAAAAGTCAATGTTTCTTCATAACTTAGTTGTTTTTTGACATTCTGACCCCACATTTTCAACACACCATTTTTTATTAACCTAACTTATGATCAATACAGTTGGAACTTTTTAAATCCCATTTGAAAGGTGAGTCCACAGAGTGAATTTGAAAACATGTTTTGGAAGTGATTTGAAAAAATGACACTGTCATGTTCATCAATCAAAAAAAAAAAATCAATCAATCAAAATCTTTATTTATTCAGGCGAACATCATTGAGCAAAGCTCATTTACAAGATGGACCTGAGTGGTCATACAAATGAGGATACAAGTATTATTACATAGACAAGAATAGAATAAATAGCAATACAATGGCATGAAATGATTATATACAACAATTTACATATATACAAGTAACAATAGAACCATTTAGCCTGTAGGAAAAAAAGAGGACAAAGGGTATAGCAGTCCTAAAATATAAGTTATATGGTCTAAACTAGTTTTAAGTGAATATAATAGGTGATTCGGAAGAAAGAAATTGAGTTAATATAATGGATAGAAAAGGAGGTTTAGTTGGGTCAGATAGGTGGGGGATTATGCTTTATAAAAGCAATTGCAGAGCTCTGGAAAAGGGCGGAGAACAATCTTTTGAAGGATGCCAGAGGTAGTAGGCTATCTAGCTTCATGGTTTTTGGAAGAGTTCCATGCAGCTGCTAAGGAATAGCTGAAAGCAGCCCTCCCATACCGGGTGCAGGCATTGGGGACCTTTAATGTGATGAGTTTACTGATCCTTAAGGTGTATGGCCTGGTTGTAATTTGGGTAAAGCAATCAGTGATATAGGTGGTAGTTTGCCTGTTAACGCTTTGAGTATCCAGATAACAGCATTCCTATTTCTTCTGTGTTGCAATGATGTCCAGTTGACTGCCATATAAAGGGAGCAATGATGGGTGTTGGAGGGAAGGTCAGTAATAAATCTTATGGACCTGTGATACAGGGTGTCCAGCTTATGTAAGAGATGACTTGAACAATGGCAGTAGAGAAAATCAGCATAATCAATGAGGGATAGGAATGAGGCCTGAATTAACCTTTTTGGAATCACTGTTTAGGTAATGTTTTATTCTAAAAATAGTCGAGCCTCTGTCTTAGCTTTTAAGTAACTCTTCAATATGGACAGAATAGTCAAGCCTGTTATCTATCCAGACTCCAAGGTATTTGAAGTTATCAACAAATTCAAGTTTCTCTCCAAGTAAGGTGGATATATGTAGGGTGTTGGATGCTGGGGTAGTGGTAGTACAACTCTTTGTAGTAAGAACATAGCTTTTGTTTTTTGCATTTAGAAGTAGTTTTTGTCAAGTAGATTGTGCTGCAGAATGGAGAATTCGGATTGTAGAAGTTCACAGGCTTTGGAAGGTGAGGGATTGCTGACATACAATACAGTATCATCAGCAAACAGATGAATGTTAGATTGAGTGAGGTTGGCATCAATATTGTTTATATAAATAGCAAAGAGGATAGGGCCAAGAATAGAGCCTTGTGGTACACCCTTAGCAGAGGTTTTGAGGTGGATAGGTAATTTCCATTTCTAACCAGTTACGACCTATCTGAAAGGTAATCCTTAAACCAATTGGTGATAGGGAATCCAGGCCTAATGAGTTAAGGGAGGTGAGTAATAAGTCATGATCCACTGTGTCAAAGGCTTTACTCAAATCCAGAAACACAGCACAGGTAAAAATTTTTTGTCCAAATTAGTCTGCCAATCGTTGGTTACCTTGGCTAAGGCAGTAATGGTGCTATGCTTTGATCTAAATCCAGATTGTGCAGAATTTAGAAGGTTATTGTTATCCAGATAGTCCTTAACTGAGAGTTTACTAGTTTTCGAGCATCTTAGATAGTACTGGTAGGATGGAGATAGGTCTGTAATTGTTGAGATCCTAGTATCACCAGATTTGAGTAATGGAACTACTTGAGCTGTTTTCCAAGTAGATGGAATGGATCCAGTAGTTAGGGAAAGATTGAAGAGATGAGTAAGGGGGGCAGATAAGACATGTGAAGCAATTTTCAGGAAATAGGGATCCAGGGAGTCTGCACCTGCACTTTTAGTTGTGTCTAAATTAGAGAGGAGATCTTCCACTTCTTTCACGGATATTGGGATGAAGGAAAAAGTTGAAGTGGCCATTTGTCCCACAGTAGTTTGCAGGTTCAAGGAAGATCTCAGGATATTTGCAGGTGATGAGTCAAATGCTAGGCCAGCAGTGGTGAAGTGAACATTGAAGGTATTTAAGATTTCTTGTTTACCTGTAATTTCTGTGTCATTTAGTAGCAATTTGGTGGTTAAGGCGGAGTAGAATTCTGGCCCAGAAGTCCTTTTATTGTACCCAGAGTCTGGATGGGTTATTGTAGGAGGCATCCAATTCAGCTGTATAGTAGGCAGTTTTGGCAGTTCTTATTTTTTTGTACATGAATTCCTTGCTTTTCTGAAATTTAGCCAATCACTGGTGTCCTTTGTTTTTCTTGCCTTTTTCCACAGCTTGTCTCTGGTTCTCAAGGCTGCTTTAAGCTCAGAGGTGAACCAAGGGCAGGATTTTACCTTAGTTCTGATACTGGTGATAGGTGCATGAATATTGAGAACATTGGTGATAATATCCTTTAAAGTCTGGAGTGCTGTTTCAACAGAGGTTGTAAGATAGAAATCTTGCCAATATATTTAGTACTCAGGTCAAGGAGGTAACCTGAGATATTGAAATTCTTTTGACCTTTTGAGGATAAATTCTGCAGGATTTGGTGGTTTGAGTGTGGATCTTATGCCAGCTATAGGGTAATGGTCACTCACATCATGGCAGTACTCCTGCATGTGAGTATAAGTGAAGCTTGTTTACCAACATAATATCCAGGAGTGAGCTGTTGCTGGAATTTCTTGGTTAATCCTAGTTGGGTCTTTAATCAGCTGTGAATCCATAGGTGTCACAAAAGGTTATCAAAGGTGCAGATACATTAGACAACCAGTTTAAATTCAAATCACCAAGGATGACGGTATCTTCAGGGCCTTGGTTGAGGAATTGACCCTAGGTGAGAGAAAGCAGTTTAAGGCCTGCAGAGGGGCCTATAGCATCCAATCAGTTTAAATGGAGACGAATTAGGAAGGCAAATTTTGATTGATAAACATTCAAATTCATTTGGTTCAGATGTGTTGATGAGGCAGGTTGCAGAGATGGTGTCCTTAATGTATGGCCACCCCACCACCCCTGGAAGGCGATCTGCTCTGAAGAGCTGGTAATTGGGAAGGTTTACAACACTGTCTTTTGTTGTAGGCCTGAGCCAAGATTCAGAGATGACCAGGAAGTCTGGAAGAGTATGTGCCACCCAAGCCTGTATTAAGATGAACTTTTTTTAGGAGGCTGCAAGCATTGAAGTGTATGAAGCTTAGTCCTTTTATGGTAGTCAGCTCAGAAGGGGAAGATAAATTGACAATGGGGCCAGGATTAATCTCAATGGTGCCAATGCATAAAAGGAGGTAGAAGATTAATTTGACTAGGGCTCCAAGGGATAGGGATAGAGAGTGATCAGAGCATTTCCTCTTAATCCTAGATGCACACTGTGTGTTCATCAAGCGGGGTTAAAAAAAAAAAAGGGCATGTGTTGCACATTTGGGGCCAAAATCTTCTCAAACCAAAGTTCTTGGTAAACTTTGCAAAAAATTCAACGTTTCCTCATAGCTTTGTTGTTTTTTGATATTTTGACATCATCTTATGCGCAAGACTGTCCAAAAGGTTATTTTGCAGGTTATTTGACTGTGAAAACATGTTTGGGGAGGATAATAATTTTACCTACCTTGTTCATGAGGTGGCATCCCAAAAAGGCTATGTTGAAAATTTAGGGCACAAATATTAAAAAAATGACAAAGTTCTTAGTAAAAGTTCAAAACATTTTAAAATACATTATTAACTGAACTTACTTTGTTTCAGTCACACTGCGGTCAGCACTTGAAGCAGCAGAATGTACTGTTTGTTGGAGTAATGAAAGGTGCAGGTGTGTGTGGGAGGTGGTTCCTGAGAGGGGTGTGGGTACCCGAGAGTTGAGCAGAAAACGTAGAGGGACCATTTAATTTTTTACAGATTTAGAAGTTGACAAGGGACAAGACAGAAAGGATGGTTTCCCTTGTTTCAGGTCTTGACACTGGGGAATGAGCACCCCAATGCCAGTTTGTTGTTTGTCAGCACTGGGGGTGGGACTCCAGTGTCGCATCCTCTGTTGGGGGGTATGCAATGGTGGAGATGGTCACCACATAGTAAGATTATCTGTGTTAGGGGAAGAGTTAAAAGAAGGGTCGAGTGGGAGGGGGATGCCAGCGGCAGAGTTTATGAGCACCTGCTTCCTGTCATACAGAAGTTGGGTTGGGTGGAGGGGCATACCAGTGGTGGAGTTGATGAGCACCTGTCACCGGTCATACAGAAAGTTGGCTTCAGCAGGATGGGTAGCCATACAGGAACAGACAGAGGAAGAAAGCGGAAGAGTAGCGAGCAGCCACAGGGAACAGCAGAAGGCTGAAGGTGATGCCCCATTGGTATGCTAGCGGGCAGAAATCCACAATGATGGGTACAGCTACATCCTTTTATAAGTGAGAAGTTTCCACCAATCAACAAGCTGAACACATTCTCATCAGCCTTTGTGCAACTGGGTTTTGACTGGCAGCCTTCTGCAGTCTGATATCCACTGGATGACACAGCACACCCCTACCAGGCCCAGACACTGCACCAATAGGTTTGCTTTGTGCATGCACGCAAGCAAACAAAGAAGTGACAGGGTACTCCCACAGTCTCTCCTATACACAAAGGAATTAAACAGAGATGTTTGATCTGGTGTCTTGCAGTAGGGCGTAGGGACATGCCCTTAAGTTGGGTCTGGAGGGAATGTCACTGCTCCGATGGCCCTAGCTTGATAGGTGCCTCAAGGGCATGGGCAAGGGAGTAACTGTGCCACCCTAAGCAGGGGTACCAGCTGAGGGGTGGACTATGCACTGCGAGCAGGGCACTGGGATATCCAGGATACTCCTGCATGCTTGACAGGAGAGGGTACTTGCCAGTACCTCCTGAGTGGTGGGCCACAGGATTCAAGCCAGGGACACTGGAGGAATCCTGAGGTACTGTCCAGACTGGAAGTGCAGATGCCAGTCACTCTCAAAGCCTGAGTAAGGCAGGAGGTCCCGGATACCTCACTTAGGTGTGGCTTGGCGAGGGTGTCAAGTGTCATTGAGATAGATACTGGAGGCTACCAGGGAAGGGCTTCCAGACTGCTGGAAATCAAGGGAAAGAACTGGGGATATTGTCCACGAATTAGGAGTTTACAGGGACCACCAGGAGAGTGCAGAAACCTCTTGGGGGTATCCCCTTAAGAGACACTCACTGATGACTTTCAGGCCTGAGGCGTGCTCCCCTGAAGATCATCATGGGACATCATGTGGGCAGGGTGTCCCCAGAGACCTGACCAAGCACAGACCATTCAAGTACCCATGGTGAAAGATGAAGCAAGTACCCCAGAGAGACAGCAGGAATAAGGCAGGAGATGTATCTCTGAGTAAAGAGGTTTATTCCACAACCTGCACCACCAGACAACATCCCAGAGGGCAGGTGATAGGTTTCTCCTGGCATGCATCAGAGCTAGGTACAGTGGTGGCCCAATGAAACCATGCTGGCTTCTGGCCATGAATAGAGGGTTTGGTGAGGGACACGCCAACCGTCCAATAGTGCTCTCCATTAACAGAGCACACACTGCATTTGAGGAGCCCTGCTGGTGTACTGTAGTACCTGTTACCAGTAAGTGAAGTGCCCATAGTTTAAAGCAGAGCCCTGCTGAAATACAGTACCTTATGTACATGAAGTGAAGTCAAGCTAGGATGCTATGAACAGCATACATGGGGGAGGGGGGAGAGGTATGGGGAACCCTGGTTACACCTATTAAGAAGTATGGAAGGACCTTCCATAGGTGCCTTATCAAGCAAAAGGCCAGAAAGTGTTAGGCAGTAAAATGAAAATTAAAACTCCCAGGAGTGGAGCTGCAGTTGTGGTCTGTAAGCTGATGGGATGTCGTTTGACATAGATATTTGGGGTGCAAATGGTCACCCAGGAGATCTGCAAAACATATGGGGTAGAGATGGTATTTATGAAAACCTGTGTACAGAAATGAACTGCTTGTGAACTAATGAACTGAGAAGACATTCTTGGACCTGAATCTGCTTTCATGTAAATGGACTTTGACACAGCCCCATGAGTTAAAAGTTAAAGCAGCAGTACTACGAAAAAAAAAATTGCGCTTTTTTGACAGTTTATTCCCTGTGCCCTGCTAATCATATACCTGGTACTCCTTCTCGCCGGCGTTGTACTATCACCGAGTAATTTGCTCAGTTATCCCCCGCTTTTGTTTACATTTCTGCCACCCAGCATGTTGCACTGGAACCCCTGTGCTGCCAACTGCACATGTTTATGACTTGCAGGGACATTAGAATGATCAGCAGAGGGTCCCTCTGCTGTTGTCAAAAGATGTGATGCGACCTGTAGAAAAAGCGCAGCTGAAATTAGTCAGCCGCCATATTTGTTGTAGCGCTACAACACTTCAAATAAATTGCAAATATCTAAAAAACTAAAGACGACTGGAAAAAAACATTTACAGGTATAGAAACTGGAACTTTTGCCGCATGCTTACAGCCGAAAAACAGAATTTTGATAGGTCACTTCCTGATTTCTTAGTACTGCTGCTTTAAGTGCTTGAAGTCCAGTCATATTTGTTTGAGCTATCCAAAGGTGTCCAAGTCCTTCCAACTCAAGTACCAACCACCACTCTTACAACCAGAATGAAATCAACTCATGGAGTTAAGTGCAAGGGATTTCTGGTGAGTAAAACACCATATACCACTAGACACTGAAGTTCACAGGGCCATAGCTGGGCACAGCTGCAGACTGGTTACACTGGGGGCTGCACTTAATTTATCAATTCTTATAGAGGAGGGGAGTCAACATGATGGACCTAGAGTCCCTTCCAACCTTAAATTACCATGTTACCACATAAGTTGGTGGTGAGAGAACTCGATGGGCCAATGGTCTTTCTTTCCTAAATTTGTTTATTCCTTTACCCTTCATTCCACTCGGGTCCTGGGGAAAGTGAAAGACAAGGTTATAATACAGTTATATAAAATGTAAAAGTAAAATACTGCTCTATAATAAATGACATTCTATTTTTTCAAAAGAGTATAAATTGCAGCTTTAAATCATACTCGCCTTGGTACATTCCTAATATTTTGTGGTAAAGCATTCTAACACAATGGTATAACAAACTCAAAAATTACCACTCCATGTTTCCCTCCTTGTTAAGTTTTTTTTTTATTTGAACTTTTTCCATCCTATTCTTGCTCCCCATCTCCCCCAGACAACAGCTCAGCCCTATGTCCCCAACTGCAACCCTCACTTTTCAACCCCCTGGCTTTCTTTCCTCCCTCCCCCACCCAGGTGAAGCCGGATCATGGCAGCACCACCCTCACCAGAGCACCTAAGGGTAGCGAGGGGTACAGTGGGCCATGCAAGGCCTAAGTGTACCCAGCCTCATGTTGAAGGCCAGAGAATTTTATTCCCTTATTGCCCCTTCCCTGCAGACATCTGCACACTGGGGCTCCAATGTGTGCATGTGCAAGCAGCTGCATAGCATCACGTGGAGCTGGCAAGCATCCGCACTCCCCTTCTGCTTTGCCTGCAACCTGTGGTCACCGAGATGTAAGTGCTGTGACAGAGGCTGTCTTTCACCCTCATCAGAGAACGAGGGCGTCCAGGAGCCCCAAATATCCTGCACCCTCGGCTTTTCATTATGTAACTCCCCCACTCCACACCCACCTGACGCAGTCATTTATTTTTTCATTTTGTAGTTTTTTCTTTGTTCTGCCCAACTCAGTCTTTTCTTAACTGAATTTCATTCCTCCTTCTCATTTACCAAGCTCCATAACATCATGATTGGACAAGTTGTGCCTTGTATTTTAATTCTACCCCAACCCTCAATACATAATTCCAAGGGGGTGATGACACAATAAAGAATTGGCTCCGTGATGACAAATGGCTACTTTGGTGGCTCTATGTCTGGTGTCTCTGATCAGTTCCAGGCAGACAGGTCACTAGTCTGCTAGTCCCCACTGCCCCTCACAAATATTAACTGCCCTTTACTGGTGAGTGTACCTCCGATACTGTGAGTTCTGTACATGTAACACTTCAGTGAAAATGTATGTTTCTGTCTGCACTCCTTATTGGTGACATTATTAATACTGCCACAGATGACTGCACAATGTATCTTGTTAGTACCACTGTAACACTCTATTTAACACGGTTATTGGTGAAGAACATAATACAAGCCGCAGCCTCTGTTACATTGGTTTATGGTTTCCTTGGTTTTCTGGCTCACAGCATATACTGTTGAAACTCACAGATACAGTCTAAGTTTGGGTTGCTTGAGTTTTTACTGTTTCCCTATACTTCCCAGCTTATATCCCATACTGGTAAAGCATATAAACTTGGTCATGTAGGTATATGTTTGAGTGGTTACTGTTTCCCTGTACCTTTTAGTGTGCCCCCCCATCTTGGGGAAAGCTTATACACCTTGTCATTCATGAATTAAAGTGAGAAAGAAGTAATGTGACCTGCTGGGAAATGAACCCAGGTCCCCGGAATACCATCCCAGTGCTCTGACCATTGAGCTACACGCTCACATGGTTGGACCTGGGGTTCCAAGATGATATGCAATAGCAGAGAAAGGAAGTGTGTCTAGGAACCTCAGGTCCAACCATGTGGGCCTGTAGCTCAGTGGTTAGAGCACCGGGATAGTATTCCGGGGTCTGGGTTCAATTCCCAGTAAGTCACATTATTTCTCGTTCACTTCAATTTGTGATTTAAATTGCTTAGCAATGGGTAATACCACCCCAAAAAACATCTGACACCTTGTAATTGTCAGTGTTGCTAGGGATTATTGCTCCCTATATAGTCACAGCTTGCATCCCAACTTGGTGAAGCTCACATGTCAACTCTCTCTCTAGCTAAAGTGCCTAGCCTCTTATTAAGACAGGCCTTCCTGGGTTGGCCTCCTTCATACCCACTCAGCTTAAAAGTCCCTACAGACAAACTGGGTAATTTTCCGTGGGATATAGGTATATTCAGCCTTCTATCCTGCCTACTCTTCATTGCTGATACCATGCCTATCATGCATAACAACCCTTCTGATCTGAGTTCGCCTTGTCCAACTCCTTAATTATTGATGAAAATTGCTGATGAATCATAACTTAATCCCTCGCCATACTGCTCTACAAGCCCTGCAATACCTGAACAGACTATGCTGGGGGTTTCTCACTACCTGTAAGCATTTGAGATACTGTCCCAGCTTCTTTCTGGCATTAATTAAACTCTCATTTGAGGGAGACATTCGGATTAACCCTGGTCCTGGTGCTCTACCACCTCTCATCCTTAGCCCTTCCTCATGGCAAAATGTGAAAGGTCTAAAAACTGCCCATTTAAATATTCTGAGTCTGGTCCCTAACTTGATGAACTCTCAGTCTGGGTGAACCATTACTAATCAGATATCCCAGGTATCTCCGATTCCCTTTTTCCGAGTTGATGGGGAATGAAGATAAAATGGGTAGCTAGCTACAGAGATACTGTAGCTGTTCCTAAGCTGGTGAGCCAACTGCTCGGTCGGATGAAAAGCCACTTCATTTATACTGTTACCATAAAATGTGATGTCATTTGAATAAGAGGGGCTTGTGCCAGTTTAGAGGGTAACACTGATTTTAAGGAAAATGAAGAGAGATGCTGTAATATTCTAGACGTGTAAACGTGCTATATCCTGTTTTCAGAAGAAACATCATGATCTCATATCAGATGAGTAAGCCTGCCTGTGTTTACCTAGGATGAGTCAGCCTGCCTGTGTTTACTTAGAGAACTGTGAGTCAGACAGCTCACATGCTGCTGACATCATCAGTAGGCAGGTATAAAAGCCTACCTCCTGAGATGCAAAACAGATTAGTCAGTCAGTGGAGACCTGACTGTTGTGGAGAAAGCAGTCCATAGTACATGCAAGTTTTCATGTGCTAGGAATCTATTTGGCTGGAACTAAGCCTGGAAGTTGTGAACTGAGGGAATTATGCTCTGTTTTGAACTGAAAGACTAACCAACTATTTCCTTTGTGTACATTTACTATTTTGTTTTATTTTTGAAAAGTAAATACCACAATGTGCGTTCTACACCTTTTACCTATGTTTGTTGCATCTGTCTACCCACTAACCTTCACACTATCCTCCCTAAATGACTCTATTCGCCCTTTAGTTAAAGACAATGCATTCATAATACTCAATGATTTTAATATAAACTGGCTTGGAAGCAAATGTAATGGTGTCGAACAATGTCTCAGCAAACTGACCCTCACCCACATTCTAAGTAAAACAACAAGGCTCTCTAATAATGGGAGTACTGCCACCATAATTGACTGGATCCTTACCCCCAGGGCAGACCAAGTCATCTGATCTGCTGTGCTCCCTGGTGCAGTTAGTGACCGCTTTCCAATGTTCTGTGTCTGAGGGTTAAACTTCCTACAGCCCCCCTCAGATGATCTATTTTCATGATATTTTTAAGCTTAACCTTACTGCTCTCAGGGACGGACTTACATCTGTTGGTCGCCACTGTAATGTCAATGATGCAGTCTCTTACTTTAATTCTGTATTTTGTAGCCTCCAGAATAAACTTGTTCCTGTTACTACTCGGAGAGAGGTCGAGGCCCTGTGACAATGTGGTTAAACAGTGCCCTCTTGACTTTGCTTAAAGAAAGGGATACATGCTGGGCACTATTTAAGGCCTCTTTGGGCTGCCTCGGATTGGCCTAAGTATAGAAAGCTCAGGGCGGATTGCAAAACAGTTGTCCACACTAATAAAAGTACTTTTTGTACGAATCTCCTAGATTCCTCAGCAAGAAACCCTTGACATTTCTAGAAATGCATTACGTAATATCTGGGTTATGATGGGAAATCCATTACTGCAGTTGTGGTTATAAATGGTGTCAACTGTAACAACCACAACACCATTGCTAATGCCTTTAATCACCATGTGATGATCTCTCCTCTTACACAAATTCCTTCCCCACCTCCTCCCCTACCTCTCAATCACAACAACAACCACAGTAAGTACCCCCCCGTGACCCACCTTTGCATTTTACTTTCTTCTTTAATGCAGCTAAAGTTGCAGAAGTTTACAAGTTACTTAAGCAAATTCCTGAATTCAAGGCTGCAGACTCTGATGTGGTAGAGCTTAAGCTCCTCCTCCTAGCACCAGTATTCACAAGAATCATTTTATTTATTTGGTTTTTGATAACCGGGTAGGTGCACTAGACAATAAATATGCCTATTTCAGACACGACCCAGGATCATCAATCTGTCTCTGACATTGGGGATCATACCTGACATCTGGAAATTATCACATATTGTCACTATGTTCAAAAAAAGTGACCTTAAGCTCTTAGGCAATTACAGGCCTATTGCAACACTACCTGCACTAAATAAGGTGCTTGAGAACATTGTCTCTACACAGCTGGCAGATCACCTTAAACATTATAGTTTATCCCATTACAAACACAGCTTTCAGAGTGGCCATAGCACCTCCACTGCTCTGCTTACTTTTACAAATGATATAGTTACTGTCATGGACAGGGGTGACTTTACTAGTGCCGTCTTCACTGACCTTACAAAAACTTTCAAGCTCTTGAATCACCCTTTGCTCTGCACAGAGCTCAATAGCACTGTCATCTCTCAGTCCACCCTCCCTTGGTTTAATAACTACTTAAGTAATTGGCACCAGAAAGTTAAATCTGGCTTCTCCTTCTCCGATCCTGTGGTCACCTCTGTCAGGAGTCCCACAGGAGTCTATACTTGTCTCCCTCCTTTTGTCCCTACATATAAATGATATCCATTATTGTCTAACGTACAGGTCACTGATTCTTTAAACGTATGACTTGGTACTCTTCCTAAGGCTAACAATGTTGATACTAAAAGTAGCCATCTCACCTCTGAGCTCAAAGTGGTCCAAAACTGGTCGGTATCTAACAAACTACTCCTTACTATCTCAAAAATACATGGGGGGCATGGCCTCATCTCATCCCAAATGTCCACTTAGGCTTTTACTCTGATACCGGGAAACCTGTATCCTTCGAAGTCTACAAGTTTCCTGTTGCCCTGTCTCACAACAAAGTGATCCTTTGGTAAAGTTTAATCAGTGCTTTACAATGGTGTTACTGTTTTCTGTTCAAATCTCCCCGATCGATTGCATCACACTGCCTAACCTCTCCCTCAGTGACAACTCCGATCCTCTAGCATGGCGTTCAATAGCAACGGCAATGTCCATCGACTGCATATAAGTGATGTTCACCGAGCTTCTAGCACAGATGGACAAAATTAGAAGCATCACAACATACAACACTAAAGGGATCCAGGGGTTAGATATGAGAATTTCTGCCAGAGATCATGGATTACTTATGACATTATTGTAGCAGTATTTGTTTATTGATCGACCATAAGGTCATTTCAGTTAAAAAGACAACATGAGGAACAACATAAACATTTCAGATACAAATAAAATATATCTTTAAAAATGCACAATCCTATCATTAAATTTCCTATTTCCACTCAGAATTCATTTTGTTTTAAAAGGTGCAAATATATTGCACATTTTAACCACTGTCCCTCTCTTACCCAGAACTTGGCTTCCATTATATCTTTGTAATTCTAATTGTATTTATTCTCAAAAAGTAGTTTGCCAGTCTATGAATTGTCCAATCATCTTGGGTATGAACTAGAACTGACAGCAAAGTATCCTGATCAATGGTATGGTTAGCATTTGTAAAGGGACCCAGCCAGAACTCCCTTTCCTTGTTATACCATTGACAATCTCAGCACGTCTCAGATTTTCTACTCCTCCCTTAGAACAGGAGCAGTCACCATTCCCTTCTTTTTTTTATGTCTTGCTAACTGACATTACTCTCATACCTTTCAAATTTATATTTAATGAACATTTTCCTTACGGATGGCTCTACAAGGGCGTCTGAGTAATATTTGTACCCATAGTAATGGTTATTATGTGCAAACCACTTGGAATATGCTGAAGATGCAATGTGATTCATGTACAGTATTTCTGAATCCAGTGGTTGTACATTTTTGTCTGTACATACTTTTTATCCAGGCTTTTTATACTTGAGACTTAAAGTTATATTTTTTTCTGTATATTTTTCTAGAAAGAGTAACTTATATTTGGACAGATACTGTCTTCTTCTAGTAAACCAAGATAATTGTTTACATTTTATTTGATACCATTTCTTTTTTTCCATGAGAGAGAGAGAAGGGAATCTGCATGTTTCCATTCTTGTAATTTTTATCCAGTAATTCATGGTTCTAATTTCAATGAGGGCATTAATATTTTGGATACCTAGTTCGGATCGAATATATGCTGCTGGGCAGGAGTAACCCAGCCCAAGCACTTTATGTAACATCTTGAACAGTGAGGCATTTAATTTATCTCTAGTGTTTGTGTCCCATACTTCTGTACCACAGAAATGTTGCGAGTTAAATTTTGCATTTACTGCTTTTAGTGGTGACTTTATTGACAACCCTCCATATTTACAATTGAACTTTGTCAAACCATTTTTTTTTTTTTTGCATAATCTTTTTATTAAGTTTTTTTCCATAATACATCCACATGTACATACTTATATTCCATTAATCTTAAACCATCACATTAACCCATTAACAATTCCCCCCTCCCTCCTCCCCCCATCCTAAAGAAAAAAAAAAAAAAAAACATCCCCCTTTTTTCATCACTCTTGCCATTTGTGCCTTCTTTTCCTAACACACATCTCTTAGCCATCGGTCTTGATTGTGGTTTAACTTTATAATTTGCAATGCTCTAGTTTCAGACTCAGGCATATTGTTTTTTTTTTTAATGTGTCTATAGCTGTTTGAGTTTTTGTCTTCCAGGCACCATTACTCTCAAACATTATTCCAAGATTTATACAGGTATTAACAATTTCAATCTCTTTTGATTTGCTTGACCAAACACCTTTTCATTTTGCGTTATTAAAAATCATTATCTTAGTTTTGTTATACTACTCAATTTCAAACCTTTCGTCATGTCAAAAAGACATTCTAGTTTTTTCGTAAGATCACTTTTGTTAAAGAAAACAAGACTAAGTCGTCCGTCTGTTTTCTGTTTAAATCTCCCCGATCGATTGCATCACATTGCCACACCTCTCCCTCAGTGACATCTCTGATCCTCTAGAACGGCCTTCAGTGGCAACAGCAATATCCATCGATCGCATACAAGTGATGTTCACTGAGCTTCCAGCAGGGATGGATGAAATTAGAAGCATCACAACAAACAGCACTAAAGAGATCCAGGGGTTAGATATGAGAATCTTTGCCAGAGATCATGGGTTACTTATAACATTACTGACTTGTGCAGGTCCCATAATGAGACTTGGGCAAGCTACACATTTTCACACTCCTTGCCTGACCTCCTAACATATAAAAGTCAATCAGGAACTCTTGACAAAGGCAATCCGTGCGGTGAAGAGCCTCTACTTCAAATCCAATCTCCAGTCAAACCCTAGTTCCCCAGCAAAATTCTGGAGCATTATCCACTCCCTCTTTGACCCGTCCTCCCAGTCCACTCCCAGTCTTCACTGGATGGCTCACCAGTCTCTGACACTCATTCTGTCGCTGCTCATTTTAATGAATTCTTTACCACCTGCACTCTCCGTTTTACCCTGTCCCGATCTTTCTCCCACTCTATCTTCTGCTGCCTCTCTCCAGTCTCACCCAGCAGAGGGTTTCCACTTTGTTCATGTCTCACCTCATGAAATCCTCCTAGCCCTCACATCACTTAACCCAGCCAAATCCAGCCCTGACGGACTGGACCCTAAACTTCTCCATATATTTTTGTCTCTCCTTGACGCAGGCATACATTGTACAATGCCTCAGTACAGTGTAACCATGAACTTTATCAGTATTGTTGTACTGTAAACATGTGTTTGTATATTTGCCACCGAACCACTCAGTATTTGAATGCTTATGTATCATTCTGTACTTGTTAACTGACATGGAACCAATTAACGAGCATCCGCTCACTGGTGCTATCCAAGATTTCAAAATTTAAAAAATACATATTATATATCGGCACCTGCTATTGCTTCTCCACTATCTCATATTCTGAACCTCTCCTTTTCCTTCAGTGCTGTCTCTCTGGCCTGAAAGGCTGCTAAGGTTCTGCCTGTGTGCAAAGGAGGTGACCCTTCCTCCCTCAGCAACTTCCGGCCTATTTCACCCCTCTCTTGCAAAACAGCAAGAAGGTATTGTCTACTCCAAACTTACTGAATTCCTTTCCTTCTCCAACCTCATCTCTCTCTTCCAGTCTGGATTTAGGAAATACCACTCCATAGTATCCTCCCTACTGCGAGTAACTGATGCCATCCTCACTGGGATGGATCATGGACATATCACTGCAGCCACATAGATCAATCTCACCATAAGTTTTGAGTTGTTATCTCACACACACTTCTCCTGGATAAGCTGAGTGCTGTTGACCTCTCAGCTCCTGCCGTGGACTTATTCCATTTTTACCTCATGGGCCATCATCACTCAGTACAGGTGGAAGTCATCCTGTCCCCACCCCTACCCCTCCTAGCTGGGATCCCACAGGTCTCTGTACTGAGACCTATCCTCTTCCCTATCTTCCTTAGTGACCTGCCCTCTGCTTGTGTCTCTGTGCACATCCATGTGTACACTGACAACACAATTCTTTATATCTCCAACCCCTCCACTAGGGCCATTGAAGGTATACTCCAGCAAGATTCCCACAGCATTCTACGGTGACTTCATGCCAACCAGCTCTGGCTCAACACCATGAAAACCATGTCCATGACCTTCGGTACCAGCCAGAAAATGGCCAGGCTGTCACATTCCCCTGAATTCAATCAAAGCAGTGTGCGGCACGCTCAAAGGAATAACAGGTGGCAGTGCGGAGCAAGGCAGCTAACCTATACAGTACACTGATGAAGAAGAGAAAAATGTGGCCAGCCCAGTGGCGCTGAGGGTTGAGGAGCTGGACGCCACACCTCACGCAACGCCCATGACCTGGGTTCAGGAACAAGCCTGGGACACCAGGGGTCGGCAGGGGAGGGAGAGGACTGAGCATCCGGAGGACTGCTCTCCTCTCCTCTTCCCTCCCTGGGGAGGGATCTTGGGTTTCTCCAGCACAGTAGGGACCCCTGGTGGAGACCAGGGGTACAGTTAGCGCACAGAGCACACAATGGGAGGAGTGCGGCAGACGTCTACAGGGGCTCCGTGTTGACATTGCACGCGTGCGCTCCTGTGAGGTAAACAAGGAAATATCCCCTGCCCCTGGATAGTTTAGTTTAGTTTTTTTTTTGTTGACCAGGTAAGTGCACTAGACAAATCCTGCCTATTTTCAGGCACGACCCGGGGGAAGGGGATACAGATGAATGCTAACTGATCTTGAACCAGATTAAGCTGTTGGTGATATTTTTAGTGAATGAGGGAAATTTGGCAAGGACACCGGGGAAGTTCCCCTACTCTTTTCGATAAGTGCCATGGGATCTTTAACATCCACCTGAACTACCACTAATCCAGGCAGATGGGACCTCGGTTTAACGTCTCATCTGAAAGACTCAGTGCCGACTGCCACACGCCAATACCGGGCCTTGCCACCGCCTCCCCTTCCCTCCACCTCCTCAGCCAGCACTGGATTCTAGATAGAGTGCCAAGAGTGGTGGCAACCCTACCTCAGGGGGCTCAGAACTGGGGGATTCCCGGTTGGAGGCTGGTGGAGGGACAGCTAACTATGAGGGGGCAAGGGATGCAGTAGAGCGGTCGGTGTGTGCAGGCAGCCTGAGGGAGTTCCAGGGGCTCGTAGGGTGAAGAAATAAAAAGTTGAAAAAAAAAAAACAAAAAAAAAAAGAAGAGAAAAATGGCTTGCCACTCGGAGTCAATAATCCAGGTAGAAAGATGACGTTTTAAATGTTTATTCCATCACCAGAGACATCAGACTAGCACCCAAATGCCCCTGGGCTTCAACCCAACAGGGTCTTCCTCAGGGAGCGGGTCTAGTTTGTAACAGACAGTGCATCATATTTAAAGTCCTCATTTATGTGATATGCACTTAAAACAATGAAACCACAACCCAAACAGGAAAAAACTTTTCAAACAACCAGTAGATACTAAACAGTAAATAAGTCTGTTGCAAAGAAACAGATGAAGAATAAAATACATAAGCAAGGACAGATAAATATAAAAATATCTTCAAAAGCACAAGTGTGACAGTTTATCCACAGTAATTGTTCCCCACATGTAACTGACCTTAATGGAATACAGCAATTAGAAATAAAGATGGGATATGAAATGGGTTTTATATTGGAGGCAATTAACGGACTGAGTGATGTAACTGAAAGGGGGGGGGGGTTCTTAGTACATAATTTGATCTTAAGATATCCAGGATATGTATAGAAGTAAAGTAAGGAACCAGGAGACAAGATAAACCTTTTATTGTACAAAACAGGAGTCTGTGTGTGGGGAGAACAGTTAAGTTGCTATTTAAGGAGAGAGTGGATTTAAAAAGAGGAAGAATTAAAGTACAAAACTGTACAAGAAAACAGAGATTTAGATAAAAACAAAAAGCTTAATTAACCCTTTATCAGTGGGTGCAGAGTATACTTGCTGCGCCACCACTATAGCACTACCACGGGTGCAGAGTATACTTGCTGCACCACCACTGTAGCGCTACCACGGGTGCAGAGTATACTTGCTGCACCACACTGTAGCGCTACCGCGGGTGCAGGGTATAGTTGCTGCACCACCACTGTAGTACTACCGGGTGCAGAGTATACTTGCTGCACACCACTGTAGCATACCACGGGTGCAGGACATAGTTGCTGCACCACCACTGTATGGCTTCTGGCCCGAATAAATATACTTGCTGCACCACTGTAGCGCCTTCACCGTGTGCAGGAAGTATACTTGCTGCACCACCACTGTGCTCTACAGCGGGTGCAGGGTATACTTGCTGCACCACCACTGTAGCGCTTCTGGCGGGTGCAAGGTATACTTGCTGCACCACCACTGTGCCTACCGTGCGGGTGCAGGGTATGCCTGCTGCACCACCACTGCATGTGCTACAGCAGGTGCAAGTATAGCTGCTGCACCACTCACCGGGACATGCACCGCTGGTGCAGAGTATACTTGCTGCACCACCACTGTAGCGCTTACTGCTGGGTGCAGAGTATACTTGCTGCACCACCACTGTAGCGCTACAGCGGGTGCAGAGCATACTTGCTGCACCACCACTGTAGCGCTACCGCGGGTGCAGAATATACTTGCTGCACCACCACTGTAGCGCTACAGCGGGTGCAGGGTATACTTGCTGCACCACCACTGTAGCGCTACTGCGGGTGCAGGGTATAATTGCTTTAAGAGGAATGAGTGATTTGCTGCAAAACAGAGCAGGTTTCTGGCATGACAGCTTCACTGCTATACATGGCCACATGTGATCAGTCAAAGGGGTGACATATGGCCAGGTGTCATGAAACTGAGCTTTTGCAGGGACGTCTACAAAAGACAGGTCTCATGCTGTCACTTCACACTTCGGTGGGATTTCAGGCAATAGGGAGCTTTCTGCTGGAGCTCTGACTAGCAGCTCCGATCACGGTTTGGCTACCTAAAATATATATTTCTGACAGTGAGCACATATGAAATTCATTTTAAACATTGTTTCTCAATTTACGGACCCAAATAACAGAAAACAAAATTTGTGGCTTTTTCTCAGTGCTCTGAAACAATCAGGAAGAATCAGCAGTCCTTTGTCCCTGACAGCTGAAATCTTCAATTTGACTGGAAATATATACATATATGTGTGTGTGTATATATATATATATATATATATAAATAAAATACAATACTTCATTTTTTAGCTTTGTAGAGGAAAGAAAGACTGAAAAATAACATTTTTTGCTGTTTCTGTCTCTCATACAGGAGCAGGAGGAATCAGCATTCCTTTGCTCCTGGCAGTTGAAATCTGTGGTTTGCTCGCAAATATACATATACATATATATACATACACACACACACACACACATAAAAATAAAGTATTTCATTCTTCTGTATTGTATAAAGAAAAAAAAAATGTTGTTGCTGTTTCTCTGCGTTCAGAAAGGAGCTGTGTAAAAAACAGAAATACAGGGGACACATCATTCCGTTTTCCTGCTTGTCGCTGGTATTACCCCTAATTAGCAGTAAGGAAAAAAAGCAAAAGCAGGAACTACTTTTTTTTTTACGAGGGAGGCACTAGACAGAGGCAAAAATATAGTTATGTTCACCTCATGAAAAAAGATTGGCCACTTTTATTGGTGGAGGAGGTACTGTGCACCTTATCTCCCACCCATCTCCTTTTCAGTTTCACCGCTTTTGGTTCCTGCTACTTGGTTTACAGTATTACAAAAAGACCTGTGAAACTGATTCTGCCATGTCAAAAAAAGGTTCACTGTGAATCATGCTCTTGATGAAATATTTGCGGACAGTGACTCAGCTGGGGACACAAGCAGTAATTCAGACTCATACTCATCAGAGTCAGGCATGGACGTTAGGTTACCAGAGCACAGCCTATTTGCAGAATATAATACAAGAAGCACAATGCAGATAAATGCAAGATCAGATGAGATGCGAACTAGACAAGGCCAAATAAAAAAAAAAATAAGACACCCCAAGCATAACGGGGTGATGCAGGGCAAATGAAAATAATACAATCACCAGAAGTGTAAGCGGGTGAGGCAGGACAAATGAAGGCACCACAAGTGTAAGGGGGCAAGGCAGGATAACTGAAAATAATACAGTCATCACAACTGTAAAGGGGTGAGGCAGGGCAAATAATGATGAAGGCACTGAAAGTGGAATGCGGCAAGGCAGGGCAAATAAAAATGACAAAGTCACAACAAGTGCAAAAGGGTGAGGCAGGAGAAATAAAAATAACAAAAGGCACAGAAAGTGGAATGGGGCAAGGCAGGACAAATAAAGATGACAAAGTCAACACAACTGCAAAGGGGTCGAGGCAGGGCAAATAAAAATTACAACGCCACTGGAAGTGGCATGGGCCATGGCAGGCAAAACAATGAAAGAGGGGGAGGCACAGTATGTGGACTAGATCAGGAAATAGCACTTGAAAATGGTCCACCCACATCTACCAAGGTAGAGTGAATCAGATCAAGTGAAACAGTGCAAGTAACGGAAACAGATAATGACAGGCAAATTGGAAGGGGAAGAAAGCACAGACAGTGAAAAGGAACAATGCTCAGCAAGCTAATGGGTGCAGGACTCCTCAAAGTGGCAGAGAATCAGTCTCAGTAGAGAGGAGGGGTCAAGGCATAGGATACAACAAGTCTAAGGGTATAATAAGTACATGCAGAGTCAGTGGATAAGTCCCTCGAAATCTCCGTACAGATAGTACTGGTACAAACCAGAAAAGTGTGTCTGAAATTCTGTGGCATGAAAATGAGTAGCAAGTAGAAACATTTGAGTTTGGTATTAATGTCCCTTTGACTGATCTCCCATCGCCACTTCAATGTTTCCAAATATTCCTTTCGGAGACAGAGCCCGATGGGACTGACAGCATTATAAAAGTTATTTGTAAGGAAACTAACTGATATGCGAACAGTTTTTGTCTGGTGAAACTCAATCCAAATTTTCGCATACTTCTTCCTGGAAACCAGTGTCTTCCTCTGAAATGTGTGTCTTCCTTAGTATTTTCCTGTTGACCAGGTTGTTAAAAAAAAAAAAAAACACAACTTTCAGATTACTAGTCTACAAACCCAGGCAGTATAGCGCAGTGGTTTAGGGCTCTGAGCTGCAAATCTGGAGACCGGGGTTTGAATCCCACAGGCCCCACTTGCATACTGTGTGATCCTGAGCAAGTCAGTTAACTTCCTTGTGCAAGCTTTTAAACTAGTCGAAGGGGGAGGCACTGATAAGCAGCAGGAAAATCCCAGCCTCTCCCTACAAAACAGGGTACTAAATGAGAAAAAGACCGAGGTAGAAAGGTCAGTGGGGGATGCTGCAACAGAAGGTAAAGCCATCAAAAAATGGAGAGCAATGAGTACCAATGCCCGTAGTCTGGGTAACAAGCTTCCTGAATTAGTGGCCTTGATGGAGGAGGAACATCTGGATATTGTGGCAGTCACAGAAGCATGGTACACACAAAACATGACTGGGACGTAAACATACCAGGATACACTGTCTACAGGAGGGACAGGGAGGGTAAAAGAGGAGGAGGAGTAACTCTTTACATAAGGGAAGGAATAAAAGCAACAGAATAAAAGGGTAAACAGGGAGGAGAAGAAGCACTGTGGCTAAATTTGGAGACAGGCAATGGCACCACAATCCGCACAGGGGTTGTATACAGACCCCCTTCTCAGGAGGAGGAAACGGACAAGCAAATGATAGAAAGTATACTTAGAATGGCAGAAAAAGGGGAGATATTGCTGATGGGTGTTCTGAATATGCCAGATGTTAACTGGAGTGCAGTTGCAGCAGCCACTTCGAAGAGTGGGGTTATTCTAGATGCCCTATAGGGGGCATGCCTTAGACAACTAGTATTGGAGCCCACTCGAGAGGGAGCAATCTTAGACCTGGTTCTCTCAAATGGAGATGGAGAGAGGATCACAGATGTAGAAGTGGGTAGCCATCTGGGAACTAGCGACCATCGAATAGTATGATTCACAATAAACACAGCAATAGAGTCAAGCCATACAAAGGCAAAAGTACTGGACTTTAGGAGGGCTGACTTTGCCAAAATGGGTGAGTGCCTAAGGAATGCACTAGCAAATGGGCAGGAAGGAGGGTGGAAGAACAATGGGGAATAATAAAACTGCCATCACAGAGGTAAGGAGCCTTGGTGAAGCAAATAAACAAAACAAAACGATGTAAGAAATCACTATGGTTCTCAAAGAAAGTGGCAGTGAAGGTTCAAGAGAAAAAGAAAGCATTGAGGAAGTACAAGGAATCGAAGAAGGAGCAGGACAGAGAACTGTATCAGTTAAAGCAAAAGGAGGCTGGGAAGGCAGTCAGAACAGCAAAGGCCCGAACTGAGGAAAAGATAGCCAACTCAGTTAAGAAGGGGATAAAACCTTTATAGGTACATCAGGGAGCAAGGAAGACCAGGGAGGGCCTAGTGAGGCTTAATAAAGGGAGGGAGGGTGGGCAGAGGGAGACTGTGAAAAGGCAGAGATACTAAACAAATATTTTTGCTCAGTATTTACAAATGAAGAGGGGGAGGTACCTAAAACAAACAGTAGAAACACTCTGGATGCAGAAGCTGATACCAGCCCATTTACAGAAGAAAGGGTTCTGAAAGAACTCTTAAAACTGAAGGTGGACAAAGCAATGGGGCCTGATGGGATTCATCCCAGAATTCTAAAAGAACTAAGGGTAGAACTAGTGACACCACTGACTACCCTTTTAACAAATCATGGGAGGATGGGGTGGTACCCAAGGACTGGAGGAGGGCAGATGTGATTCCCCTTCACAAAAGTGGGAGCAAGGCAGAAGCAGGAAACTACAGACCTGTTAGTTTAACCTCAGTGATAGGGAAAATGATGGAATCACTTCTGAAGGAAAGAATTGTCGAGTATCTAGAGGCCAGAAGGGCACAGGACCCTAGGCAGCATGGATTCAAGAGGGAAGGTCATGCCAGATGAATCTGATAGATTTCTTTGACTGGGTGACCAAAGCAGTAGATCAGGGAGGGGCTGTGGACATGGCCTACCTAGACTTTAGCAAGGCATTTGACACAGTCCCACACAAAAGATTAATATACAAGTTAGCCAGCCTGGGAGTGGGTCCCAAGATGACAGCCTGGGTAAAGAATTAGCTGGAGAATAGGACACAGAGAGTAATAGTAAATGAGTCCACTCAGAAGAAAGGAGGGTTACTAGTGGGTGCCAGAGGTTCAGTATTAGGACCTGTCCTCTTCAATGTCTTTATAGTGACATTGCAGAGGGACTGGAAGGAAAGTATGTCTCTTTGCAGATGACACAAGATCTGCAACAGAGTTGATGCACAGGGTGGGTGGAAAGGATGAGAAGGGACTTGGCAAGGTTAGAGGAATGGTCAAATGTATGGCAGCTTAGATTCAGCTAAGAAGTGCAAGGTAATGCACCTGGAAACAAAACCCAGGGAAGAATACACAATGGGGTGAGATATTAACAACAACAAAAATGGAAAGGATCTGGGGTAGTCATATCAGATGATCTAAAGGTGGGCAAGCAATGTGGAGAGGGCAGCAAGGAGGGCTGGGGATACTGGGATGCACAGGAGAGGCATCACCAGTAGAAAACAGGAAGTTATTATCCCTCTGTACAGACAGCTGATAAGACCCCATCTGGAGTACTGTGTGCAGTCTGGGACCCAATCTCATAAGACATAGACAGGATGGAAGCTGTCCAGAGGAGGGCAACTAAAATGGTGCAGGGTCTGCACCGGAAGACATATGAAGAGAGCGAAGGAGCTTAATATGTATAGCCTCTCGAGGAAAGGAGGGAGGGGACATGATAGAAGCGTTCAAGTACCTCAGGAATCAACAAAGTCCAAGAGGGTAGCATCTTTCAAAAAAAGAGGTGTGCAAGAACAAGAGGCACAATTTGAAGATAGAGGGGTGGCTCAGAGGTAATTTAAGGAAGTATTTTTTCACAGAGAGGGTTGTGGATGCATGGAACGGCCTTCCGGAAGAGGTTGTGGAGTCAAAATCAGTGGTGGAATGCAAGCATGCATGGGACAGTCATAAGGCCATTCTAGGGGGTTGGGGTAGGAAGAAGTAGGCTGCTGGTTAACTAGGAGCTGCAGCTTATCCAGTAGGTAGGGAAATGGGCAGACTGGGTGGGCCAAGAGGTCCTTATCTGCCGTCAAATTCTATGTTTCTATGTTCTATGTTTCCCAGGTCGCACCTGGAAACAAGCTTCAGCTTAGTGTGCCTTTCCTGGTTAAACAATTTCCCCTTTCCCTTTCCTATTCCTCTCCATACCTATAGTGCATTCATGTATAAGCAGGGACAGGTTCATGAATATTCTAAAATTCCTGCATTCTGTGGATAATGACATTTTTATGGAATCACCTGACAAACTAAGGAAAATTAGAAGTGTCTCAGATTTTCTGCAGAACAAGTTTATGACAGCATATACCCCTGGCAGATACATCAGTATAGATGAATTTCTTTTACTATTCAAAGGTTGGCTCTGATTTAAACAGTACATGCCCTTGAAATGTTCCAGATTTGGCATCCAAACCTATGAGCTATGAGACAGCTATTCAAATAATGGTGGGATGGGAGGGTATGTGTGGAATTATGTAGTGTACGCCAGTAAAAACAGTGTACCAAATATAACACTGGACCAGACCATCACACACGCTGGGGAGGACAATATGGAACAGAATGTTCATCCAGAAAGATCAGATAATCTTGAAGTAACAGTAAAGGTTGTGAATAATGCCTCAGCACTAATTACAGGGCAAACAACTCATGACATTGTAATGCAATTGTTGGGTCCACTTGCAGGACAGGGGTGCATTCTTTTTACAGACCACTTCTACTCCAGCCCCAAACTTGTTTGGCAGTTACAGGAGATGAAAACAGAATTCTGTGGCACTGTCAATAAATCACGATTAGGACTACCACTACAGTTTCGTGAAGCCCAGCTGGATATTGGAGAAAGTATTTCTCTTGTTGCGGAGGACTGTCCAAAAAAAGAGCACTCATGTGGCAAGCAAGGCTCAAGAAAACAGAGACTGTATACACGGTGACTACTGTGCATAAGGGAGACATGGTATAGTGCAGCAACAAACATGACAGAACCCCCAAGATCAAACCGGATGTGGTACTATAGTACAATAGCATGATGGGAGGAGTAGATATCAGTGATCAAATGCTGAAGAACTATCCATGCATTCGAAAAACCAGAAAGTGGTACAAGAAGTTGTTCTTCCACCTAGTTGATATTTCTGTGTTCAATTCTTTTTTTTTTTATCTACAAGAGAATGGGTGGCAAAGGCAATCACTGCCACTACGTTACGAATCTCATAGAAGAGCTTGCGGAAGCTTACTTTTGCAATGCTACTGCAAAGTATGGATATGTATCAATATCCCTTATACTTTTATACTTAAAATCTTAGAATTCAGTCTTATTTTACCTTTAATAAAGAATTCTACCTCCAGATCTGTGGCACTGCTATGGAGGCAGCTTACGCCCCCTCATATGCAAATTTATTTACGTGATCATTTGAAAATAAAGTGGCTATTGATGGAACAAAGAATCAATACCTGAATCATATTTTTTTTTATGGCTCAAGTTTATTGATGGTATTATGATCTAGTCAGGTGATGACAAAGAGGTACCAAAGTTTATTGAGTACCTGAATAACAACTCCTATAATCTGACATTTTCTTTAGAATCAGATAAAAATGCAGTTAAATTTTAAGACCTTAAACTTAGTGGCATTCTGGGAAACAAAATTTCATCTTCTAGTTTCAGAAAGGCTACAGCAACCAATGCTGTAATCCATGCAACTAGTCTGCATGCCAAAACAATTATTCTCCTCAATCCCATTTGGAAACATGATTCGTTTGAGAAGGAACTGCTCAGATGATGCAGTGTTTCAGGAACAAATTGCTGATTTAAAAAGCAGGTTCCTTAGCAGGGGTTATTCTGAGCAGATTTTAAAAGAGGCACATCAGAAAGTCATCAAACTAAACAGAAATTACCTTTTAACCTTCTGGTCCATATGTAGAAAGAAAGGGATCACCCGTGCAAATTCCTCACCAGTTGTTAATTTTATTACAGAATATAACCCATTAGCAGGTAGGGTGAGAGGAATAGTTCACAGGCTTTGTCCTAGTCCTCTCATAGACCCGATTCTCAAAGAAAATACTGGACCTAAACCCAGGGTGAGCTTCAGCAAGGGGAGAAGTACAGGGGACAGACTTGTCCATAGTCACTTTCCGGCTACTAAAATGGGGGAAGGAAAACAGTTGGCTTCGGAACAAACCTAAAGGCTTTTTCAGATGTGGCAGATGTAATATCTACAAATATGTAAAAACAGGTGCTACATTTATTAGGAACAATGACAAATTTTAAATTGAAGATTTTTTTACATGTACTACACCTTTTGTAGTGTATGTTTGCTAGTTTGCTTGTAATCTATATTACGTGGGGAGAACTACAAGACCAGTTAAAGGAAATTTCTGGTATAAGGTACTGGGCTTCATAGCCCTATACCTTATGTAGTCCTGAACGCACTGATACTAACATTTTATTGCTTAAATCAGTAGTTTTAGCAGGGGAAGGAATCATAACTGGCGCCGAACCCACGGCCAACCAACCCCTTCCAACTTCCTGATGAGCCCGCTCCGCCCCAACGCTCTCAAAATTTGTGATGTACGGTCAGGGAGAGTGCGGGGGCGAGCCCCATACAAGTCTATAGGGGCTGTTTTAAATACCGGATTTTAGTCATTTTAACCACTCCATCCCTACTAGTTAAGTGACTGCTTTAATTTTCCTCTAGGAGTGTTTAAAATTACTAAAATCCAGTATTTGAAACAGCCCCCAGACTTGTATGGGGCTCACCCTCGTGGTCTCCCTGGTCATACATCACAAATTCTGAGAGCGCAGGGGCAGAGCAGACTCATCAGGAAGAGTGGAAGAGATCAACTGGCCGTGAGTTCGGTGCCAGTCACGAACCCTTCCCCCTACTAAAACTGCTCACTTAAAAATTACATATTTTGTATCAGTGAGCTCACGCTGCTATAAAGTATTGGGCTATGAAGCCCAATACCTTATAGCACTCACATCGGAAATTCACTTTAAGGTCCGTATACAAGAACACGTAAGAGCTATTATGAATGACAAAATACACAATGTCTTAGGTGCTCATTTTCTAGAAGCCCATGAGTCAAAACCGGATTGCGTGCAATTTATGGCACTTGAACATGTGGCTAGACACCCAAGGGGAGACAACAGGCTTAATAGTCTGTTACAGAGAGAAACAGGATGGATTTTTAAAAACTGCTTTCCCGTTAGGACTTAATGAAGAAGCGGACTTTAGTCCTTATTTGTAAATGTTCTGATGCTTTTTCTTATGTCTAGCTTCTTGTGTTACTCGGCATTTTTAATATATTTTTTCAATTTCATCTTTCTATCTTTCTAGGAATCTGGATCTTATCTTGCAAATCTGAACTGCTGGTGAGGAATACCCACTACACCCAAGTGGGAATCGACTTTTTTCCTATTTGGCAGCAGATAATAGGCCAATATTGGAATTGGACTGGGAAAAGGGACTTGTCATTCAATTGTTTAAATTAACCAAGCTGTTTGGTTTCTCTCTAAATCTTCTCGGTTGTCTTGTACAATTCTGTACTTTAAATTCCCCCCCTTTTTAAATTCCCCATCCCCTCAAATACCAACTTAACTATTCCTCCCTGTTTCTCTTCCCCCTTCCCTCCTCCCTCCCTCTCCTGCTTTTGTACAATAAAAGGTTTATCTCGTCTCCTAGGGCCCGATATTCAAAACTTTTCCCAGGTGCAAATCCTAGTTTGCACATGCAAACTGGGCTTTGTACGGATTTCCCATATTCAAAAGCCCAGTTAGCATGGGCGAACAGGGTTTGCACCTGGGCAATATTCAGCAGGAGGCTCAAATCAAATGAAGGGGTGGGACCTGAATAGTGGCACAGTCCAATATTCAGAGTCTGTGCGTTGCACAAGGTCGTTTTTCCTCGGTCCCCTTGCATGGCGCACATACTGCCGATCGAAACCTTGACTTACTCCCATGCAACCCTAACGGTTGGTGGAGGAAGTGCAGTGGCCCCTGACCCTCTACACAGCAGTCCCTGGAATCTAGTGGTACCCCCCCCACCTATCGCCGGTCCAACGTCTTGCAAATCATTCCTGGCATCTACTCCCCGCAAGTCCAATGTATTCAGAAGCAATCCCTGGTGCTAGTGCCCTCCCCCCGGCTGATCCCCGGTCCAAAGTATTCAAATACAATTCCTGGTGCTAGTAGTGCTCCCCTGCCAATCGCCAGTCCGATGTATTCAAAAGCAATCCTTGGTGCTAGTGGTCCCTCCACTGATCGCCAGTCCAATGTATTCAAAAGCAATCCCTAATGATAGTGGACCCCCTCCCACATTCTAATGTATTCAAAAGCAATCCCTGGTGCTAGTGGTCCCCCCCTCCAATCGCCAGTCCGATGTATTTGAAAGCAATCCCTGGTGCTAGTGGTCCCCCCTGCTGATCGCCGGACCGATGTATTCAAAAGTAATCACTGTGCTAGTGCCCCCCCCCGGCCGATCACCAGTCTGATGTATTGACAATCATTCCCTGGCATCTAGTGCCCCCCGCAGATCGCTGGCCCACTGTGTTAATAATCATTCCTGGTGTCTAGTGCCCCGGCCGATCCGATGGTGGCACATAATTTTTCCCTGGTGTACGGTGGTCCTTCCCACTCACACCCATGCCAAATCTTTACATAAGTATTCCCTGGTGTTCAGTGGTCCTTCCTCCTATCCGCACTCCATGCCCAATGTTTTCATAATTGCCCCTGGAGTCAGTGATTCCCCCAGTCCTGATCCCCTGTATTAAAATCTATCACCATACCCTGGTGTCGAGTGTCCCCCATCCCAATCCCTGTAACATAAATTGACACCATTCCTGGAGTCTAGCAGAACCCCCACCCCAGCAGGTGGTGCCCACCCCCCTCCATCCTGACCCAAGCTGGAAACTGGTACAGCCCTCCACTCTCCACCATGGCCGGCTGCTGACTGAGTGGTCAATCAATTGGCACGCATTGCAACTGCTTGGAGACTGCTCTTTGACAGTGTGACTGTGAGGTGATGTGCACATACTTGAAGAGGCAGGGAGAGAGCTCTGATAAACCACTTGTCTTGCTGCATGTCCTCATCGACCAACCATAAAAGCATCATACTCCTTTCAACCAACAGCCCTAAACTCATCAAAGTGCGCTCCTAAACTAGTACACAGGCTGTCTAAGCACCTCCTGAAGGACTGTTTAAAATATGGGTGACTGCAAGAATGCATTACAACAGACTGTTAACACCCCCACACAGGGATTTTACCTCAAGCTAGCCCCACAGTTCATATTAAAACATGGACTAAAAATAGCCCTAGGAGGGTTGAAAGTTGAAAGGCACCAGGCCCAGACGGGATAGCCCCCCCCCCACCCGAGTTCTATAAATCCTCTGTAGAGGAACTGCTTCCACATCTTGATTGTGTATTTGAAAGGGTGCAAGAGGAGAGCCCCCCACGTGGCAACATGGCCAAATCTCAGTCCTTCCCAAGCCTGTATAAGACCCCACTTCGTGTGGATCTTAAGTTACAGACCCATGTCCTACTGAATGTGGATCAGAATATTTTTAGCTCCATTTTGGCTAAAAAACTCCAGGTTTCTGTGGAGTTTTCCTGGTCCACTCAGATCAGACAGGCTTCATTAATGGTAGACTAATTCATGATAATATCCGGCAGCTGCTAAATTTGATTTCATGGCAGAAGAAATTGGTGAACCTAACCATAACTATATTTATGAGTGCAGAAAAGGCATTCGACTGGGTGGACTGGAGGATCCTGCACAGAACCCTGGAGGAAATAGGCATGGGTCAAAAGTTGAGAGAGAACATTAAATCCTTACACAGTATACTTTCCCTCAAACCACTATAAGGGTCAATGGGGTACAGTCAAGGCAATTTTACTCACGAGAGGCACACAACAGGCTGCCCTCCCCGCCTCGCTCTTGCCCTGTGCATCAAACCCTTAGCAATAGCAGTATGCAAAAACAATAACATTGAGGGGATTCTGGCAGGACACAGAGCTCACAAAATATCACTTTACGCAGACAACTCTCTTTTCTACATTATCACACAGGAGACATCTGTTGCAATACTGGTAAAGGAACTGAGGGCATATGGAGAAGTCTAGGGATATAAATTGAATTCTGACAAATCAGAAGCAATTAATGAGCACCTTTCCTGCTATGTGTCACATTGCCCCACCCCCAAGAACTAGGAAGGATCCTTACCTGCTCCAAAGTTGGATTCTGCCAAAATTATAATATTTAATAGCCCCAATCTGAAAGGAAAGGGACTGTACTTTGGCCCCGTGGAGCCGAGCTGCCGATCCCTTTCCACTTTCCAATACAGTGATCCGCCCATTTTTCTTGTGTCACTATATGGAGAGTGTGGGGACACGCTTTATAGAAATGAATCGGGCTGTTTTTTAAACACTGATTTACATGTTTTAAATGGTCACCATGAACAAATCAAGGGCACTGCTCATCTAACAAGGTCAATTTTTGGCCAACTTCCTATTTAAATGGGCGAGTAATAATGTGATGCGATATCTCAGGGTACGAATGTCTCCCAACCTTTCCTCACTATTCAGATTAGACTATGATAAACTGTTAGGAGAGATTAGGAAGGATATCAGGCATTAGGAACTGTTGCCCCTCATGCTGGAAGGTCGAACTGCTACAACTAAAATGAACGCCCAGCCAAGTTTTTTATTTTTCTTTAGGCCCTGCCAATTAACATCCTGGATCACTACTGGAAGACAATTAACAAACTGATCATGATATTTGTCTAGGCTGGAGGCAGGCACAGAGTTGGTAAAAAAAAATAAAAAATGCTATTGGATCAGAGAGAAATGGGGGGGCCTAGCAATGCCAGACCGAAAATTACATTATTTGGCTGCACAGGTGATTCCCGTAGTGACATGGATGAAACAGAGAAATGATGCGGACTGGTCAGAAATGGAGGTCCAGCAGGCTCACTCAATTCCACTGTTTGCCCTGCCACATGACCATCACCCCCACGGTTTGGCAAGATATTACGAACCGCTGGATGAAACATACCTTCCAAGTGCTTGTTCAGGTTACTGCCTCTCACCATAATAATTGTGGACCCCAACTTTACCCCTCCTAAAACAGAGCTGGGATTTCTGAGATGGAATTAGCTTGCTCTAACTAAAGAAAGTGGTATGGTGAGAAATAAAATAGTCATTCCCTTCAGAGAGCACCAAGAATAATGTGGTTTCCACCGAGGGGATTTCTATAGGTACCTTCCGATCAGGCACCACGTAGAAACCAACAATTTGCTGCCTAAAATAGATCGGGGCTACACATCCTTATAGCATTTCCTATACTGGGCGGCAATGTTGGAAGGGAAGGGTGGAACTATTTTGAAAGCATATGATAAGTTACAGGGGGCAGAATTCCCAGAATTAGACAAAACAAGACTAGCCTGGGAAGATGAAACTGGGTCAACCATTAGTGAAAATGAATGGAGGTGGTTATGGGAGGAAGGGTGGAAGGTCACAGCTTTCCCAGGTTGAAGGCAATATCAGTGGAACTGTGTGGTACAAGTTTTCCATACCCCATCTATTACCCAACATTTTAAAGCAGGCAACCCAAGCAAGTGCTGGAAAGGCAGTGGAGCAGTAGGCACACACTATCATATATTCTAGGCCTGCCCCCAAATCCATCAATTTGGGACCAATATTCACACAGACCTGGGATGTAAACCTTCCCTTTGATTTTAAACATCTAGCATTGAGAATTAAGGTGGATGAAATGGGCCCTCGCCAACAGCAAAGTTTACTCAGGATTATATGCACAGCTGTACTAAAAGAAATTATGGTGAACTGGCTGCATGTTACTACTCCCTCATTTGACTCATGGGTCAAAAGAATAGAAGATATTACAAGAATGAAGCATTTGACAGCTAAATTGCGGCTCACCCTGGACAAGCACCTGGAGCTTTGAGTTAGATGGGACTCAAGGGAGCCTGACAGTAACATAGGGGATACTGATACAGAGCAGACTGTGGCAGAGTAATTCTGAATAGGTTAATAGAAGGGAGGACAGCCCCTGAGTAAGCACAATGTCCAGACTTACAACGAGATATATACGAAACTGCTGGGTAACAAGTGATGTTATGATCAGGTGTCACCGTATTTTACGGTAGCAGTTGGCATTTTTTCCTGTTTCTGTAATGTTCTTGTTTACAGCTGTTGCTAAGCTTGACAGGAAGTGTGCATTCAGAAGACTAGAAATGTTGAACCTGATACAAATCACCAGACAGCTTGGACATGGAGTCAGTTACATATCTGTTGCATAACCATAACACCACCTTTTCTGGAAAAGGACTTATACAGTTGATGTCAGTAATGAATGTGTGCTGGCAGTATAGCCTAGAGGTTAGAGGAACGAGGTGTGAACGAGCCTGATACATCCAGCAGACCAGACCCGAGTTTGATTCTCACTACCTCTACTTGCATACTGTGTGACTCTGAGCAAGTCACTTAACCACCCAGTGCTCCCAGGTCGCCCCTGAAAACAGGCACTTGTGCCTAGTGGGCCTTACCCAGTAACCAAAGACTAAAATAAAAAATGAATGTGCAACTTGTAGTGTTTCCTCTTCTCGCAATAAAGTTAAATAAAACACGGACTATCCAACCTGCTAATTGACTCATCTGCTTATGCAGACATCAGTAGGACTTTCTATACACCACACACCTTGCTCTGTAAGCAGGGGTGGGGAAGGGGGAGCATCTTGCATGCTAATGCATGCCATTTGTAATACAACCCTCACTCCAAACTGTGGCAGACGACCCACACACAAAGAGCAAACTCCACACCTTGCGAAATTTAAGGCTCCAGGCTTCTGTTCTCCACCGGTGTGTGTGTTCCTCAACCATGCTGCTACTAATCCCCTAATGAAGCCTTCTGCTGCACCACACAAAGAAATTAAACCTCTTTATCAGCCAGCTGCAACACATGTACTGTTCTCAGGACTGAAATATTTTCTTTTCCTGGATCTGTCTGACACCAACATCATGGAGCCAGCACATGTGCAACTGCCTAACAGGCTCTGTGGCTGACTGTGGAGTCACAGGGAGCTTGAACTTGTGCTGTTATCAAGACTGTCTCTCACCTTTTGATTGGCGCTCAGCTACCTTAGACTTATTATTAGGACACAGGGGCGGAGGGGGGGCAGCTAGCGTTGCATCTCTGGTTGTTGCCAAGGGTTTCACCATTTCATTACACTATTACTGCAACCCCCACCAAAGAGGCTACTGGCCTGATGGCGCTGCAAGATCATAATGACTCTAACAGTATCCTTTTCTGTTTTTTATTCATTGCCTAATGATCTCCCCTCTTTGCAGGGTGGCTCATGAGTCTAAATTTCCCAGCCTCCCATACACATGGCTCAAGGAGTGCATGGACCATTCTTATTTATTCAACAGCTCTGATCCTCTGTATCTCACATAGTTTGACTGCTTCAACCAACCTTCTCAGGGACCCACCCCCCACTTCTGGGTACGCCCTACCTCCCTAGTAAGGAATGCCAACGCATAATATTGTGGGGTAGGGAAGACAGGTGGTGCAATGGCTAGCACTAAGTAGAAGAAGAAGAAGAATCAGCACTTATATAGCGCTTTTCATACACAGTGTATCCCAAAGCACTTTACAAGCAATGCTAGACTGGTAGTAAAGTGACTGAATATTTAGCGGCAGCCATATCGCACTTCAACACCCACACACACACACAACCTGGACAATTGCATGAACTGGTTTTATGGGAAAGGGAATGTTGCCAGGACACCGGGAATGTCCCATACTCTTTGCAAAGAGTGCCCCGGGTTCTTTTACTGCCACCTGGACACCCACCAGGAAGGGTAGAAGGGACCTCCGTTTAACGTCTCATCCAAAGGACAGCACACCCCAGCAGTACAGCACCCCTCTATTATTGCACTCGGATGCCAGCATTTTAGGTGCAAGTCCAATCCCGTTGTGGGATGAGAACCCATGACCTTCTGGTCCAGAGGCAGATGTGCTACCAACTGAGCCACACCGACACCTTGGATTGTAAAGCCCAAGGTGCAAAAGGAGAGCAATAGCTCTGTCGCTCGGATACCCCCTTTTCACTACAACTGGGGGTACTGCTGATAGCGAGTACCACTGTACTGGAGCTAACCTTAGGTCAGCATCACTTCCTGGTCCCCCCTTTCCACTAACAGCTGCTGACACAACCACTCCCCCCCCCCCCACTAGTCATGTCCAGCCATACCCATATATGCTATGGGCTACACAAGAGAAGGTAGGTTCCTATCTGTCACTTAGTACAGCATTATACCATTATTCCCTACCCTCTGCTGTACTACCTTCCACATACAATTGGCAGGGGCAGGGACCTATAATGGATGGGGTGACCTATGGGCTAGACGGCGAAAACAGTCAGACCTCACCATTGCCTTACACCATCACAATGGTTTTGGTCCCATCTTCCCATGCTTCTTCTGGTAACACTGCACAAGAGACTCCTGGCAATCAGGAAACCTTGCTACCAACCTGCAGAATGACCAGAGTGGTACAGAGTAATCTTATATTTTCTGTTCTCTTTTACAAACCAGGTCTATACCTATGAGAGCTGGTAGGATGCCATGGGTCAACAAAAGGGGTCTAGCATGCTGCCTACTGCATCAGACCAGACATTCATCACATACAGTTCAATGTATGGTTCAATGCATTTATTTGCTATGTCTTAATTTTCACTGTTGGTTGATTTCTATTGTGATGAGTGTTCTGGTGTCTTACACGTGTCAGAACACTACAAGGAAAATAGCTTAACATAACAACACCGCAACCCCTACCCCCAACTGATGAAATCAAGGTGCACCCTTGTAGCCCTAAACTACAGTGCTTGGACACTAGCTTATCTTGCTTCCATTTCACTTGACAGTCACCTGGGCATGCATTCCCACTACAGTTGATATAATGGCAGATTTAAGATTCCTTAGCTGGAATGTGCGTGGGATGAACTCCCTGGTGAGGTGGAAGCAAGTACTAACCCATCTTGAAAGACTGCAGGCTCAAGTGACTTTCCTGCAAGAAACTGAACTACGGGGCCCTGATGCAGAAAAATTAAAAAGGGAATGGGTGGGGATGGAACTGCATAGCTCTGCTAAAGTGAAGAAAAGAGGGGTATCCATCCTCCTCTATAATTCATTACACTGGACTGTAATGGAGATTGAGGCAGACCCAGACAGCTGGTGGGTGCTAGTGATGATGAATCCAGGGTCAGGCCCCCTATTCCTGGGAAATCTCTATGCCCTGAATGAGGACTCTCCCTCCTTCTTTCGCCACCTGGCTGACAAAATAATACATTTCAAATGATAATAATGTTCCAGAATTGCTAGATGGGGATTTTAATCTGGTGGTGGAACACACAGTGTATCAACATGGGTCCATGGATGCCCACCAAAAAGCAGAACAGGCAGTCAAACTCTGGACGTCTGACTAGGCATTAACTGATATCTGGTGGGTAGAGCAGATATCTAGTGGGTACGCAATCCCAGAACCAGAGACTATACTTGTTACTCATTAGCTCATTAGTCATATAGCAGACTAGACTTTTGACTAGCCTCTCATAATCTCCTCCACCTGGCAACTGTGAATAACATTCAATCCCTGCCTACACCCCACTTCAGCTGGACATAATGCGGAGCCCCAACCAGGGCAGATTACCATCATGGAGAATGGACTTGCTGTTGCTGCACAACCAACACTTCATGACCTGCATACAAGAAATGGCCAAAGCCTACTTCTGTATCAATGGCAAGGGAGAGACCTCCACGAACACCTTATGGAAGGCCTTTAAAGCCACAATGAGAGGGCTAATTATTGGCTATACTGCCAACAGATGTAAGGACAGGGAAGCTGAGCTGGCTAAAATGGAGGCAAAACTCAAATCTAAAGAGGTGGAGTTTAAAGACTTGCCAGGCAATGACACAAATTCCATTATCCACACTGACATCTTAGCGCTGTGCATTGAAATTGATGCCTTACTAGCCAGAAAGGCTGAGCTAGAGTTAATTAGGCTGAGACACAAATACTGGGAAAGTGGCGAATGCTGCAGCAAAGTACTAGCTTACTGCCCAAGAAAGCAACAGGTTGAGTGCCACATAGCAGGGATCAAGAACTTGGCAGATGGTATCTGCTTCAGGGATGGCAACATAAGCAGTATAATGAAAGTTTTCTATAAAGCTTTGTACAGCTCGCCCATGAGCATGCCTGACCATCAGACAGATGCCTTCCTTAACCCACTGCAGTTCCCTAAACATAGAAACATAGAATTTGATGGCAGATAAGGACCACTTGGCCCACCCAGTCTGCCCATTTCCCCTACCTAATGGATAAGCTGCAGATCTTAGCTAACTAACAGCCTGCTTCTTCCAACCTCCACCCCCTAGAATTGCCTTATGTCTATCCCATGCATTCTTGAATTCCACCACTGTTTTTTGACTCCACAAAGTCACTGCTAAAACAGTGTTAGTCTTTGGAAGCCCCCATTCCCATCCCAGAGACTTATACAGCCCCGAAAACCCTTAATCCACATAAGGTACCAGGCAGGGATGGCTTCTCAGCAGAGCTCCTCCTGCTCTGAACACTGTCTGTCCTGTCTTACTCCACCTATACCATGAATCCACAACTAGTGGTTCCTTCCCACAAACCATGAGAACTACAACTATCAAGGTCATCCCAAAGAAAGGATACGCTCCCATGTACCCAACCAGTTACAGACCAATCTCCCTTATCATGGGGGATAGCAAACATTTTGACAAAATCATAGATGCAAGATTAGAGCCCTTACTTCCCTCCCTCATCCACTCCTCACAGGTCGGATTCAATGCCCTTACTCCCTTTCCTTATCCACCCCCTCACAGGTAGGGTTTGTCTGAGGGAACCTGAGTTCTGACCACCTATGCACCCTAAGTAACCAGATCCACTTTGCCAAGACTATCCTCACTCCATTCACAGCAACAGCAATAGACTTTGAGAAAGCCTTTGACTTGCTGGAGTGGGGGTACCTATATAAGATACTGGAATCAACGGGTCTCGGCCCTCAGTTCCTCATGAATGTCCAAACATTACATTCTGGCCATAAAATGCTCACCAATTCTATGTTGTCTGAACCCTTCCCTCTAGCTAAAGGGACCTGACAAGGTTGCCCGCTCTTTCCCCCTTCTTTTTATCCTGGCCATCAAACCCCTCATATGTGCAATCCGTCAGGACCTTCTGATTTCTGGACTCCACGTTGGACAGGAACAATAAAAAGCCTTGTTACATGCAGATCTTCTGGTGGTCAAAGATCATGCCCCTGCATGAACAGCCCACCTCCTCAATCTCCTTCCTTTTCCACTGCCTCAGGCCTGATGGTCAACACATCAAAGATGGAGATCCTTCCCCTGAACAAACTGTGTAATGCCTCACTAATGCACAGTTTAGGACTGCTGTTGGTGCAAGATCAGATCAAATATTTAGGAGTCAACATATCCCTCAAGTTTACAAAAATGAATCCTAACTTTGGCAGACTTACCACCATCCTCTAGTGTAATTTTGAAGCCCTTGAAAAATGGTTCTCCCTAAACAAACTGGTTGCAAATTACAAAAAAAAAAAAAAAACTATGACAATGCTCCTCACAAGCCCACAAATGAAGAGAAAGGTACCCCCCTTGTTCATCCACAATGACCTGGGACATATACTAGAAAAGATGAAAACCTTTAAATACCTCAGAGTGATCCAGGACAATACCTTATCCTTTGCTCCCCACATTGACCACCTTGTATCCACATTAAACAGAAGATTAGCAGCCTTGTACCATAACTGAGTCAGCCTCACTGCTGATGCTAGACGCCTCATAGTATCAAGCTCAGTAATGTCACTAGCAGACGCCCCCTGACGATGCCTTGCGGTGAAGTGCTGGGTGAGTGATTGGCCACTGGACTTAAGTAGATGAGTTATTTTGTTAAAATTTTGTTATTTTGAGTTACTCTGAGCACCCCGACAACTTCTTACAGTTTTACTGAAACACCTGTAAGCAAAAAGCACTGAATCTGTGACCTGTAATTGTTCTTGGTACAAAAAGATTGGAATAATGAAACCCATTTCAGAAGTTTATTACAAGTTCCAGTGTTGCGTTTCAGCTATTAAAACATATAGAGATGGGTGCTGTGAAACACAGCCCTCAGTTGTCTAATTGTTTTGCACCTACCCTGTTGCTCACTTTTTCTTGCTTTTTGCAACAGAGCTCTACTATTTAAATAGGAACCTTAGCCAGGGTTCCTTTATGCTGAGCAACCCCCCATTACCATAATTTATCATTTGACTGCTAATCCTTCCTTCATTTTGGATATGATCACCAGTTGACTACGGCCTCCCAGTGTACGCAACTGCCTGTGACCCAATTCTCAGCAGAATAAATCTGATCTGTAATAAAACTTGTCACTTTGTGCTTGGGGCTGATAAGTGCATCCACTGCTGCACCCTCTACATCCAAACAAATTGGTTACTCCTATCTAGCAGACTTAAGTTCCAGACATGCCTGCTAGCCAAGAAGGTGCTACTGGGCCTAACCACCCCCCCCCCGGCCCTATTTCATTGTTGTCTCCACCCTATCAGCAATCTGTACAACACAAGGAGCATGGCTCGGAATGCCCTTGTATTACCTTTCTACCACACTCAGCTGGGCAAGAATTTATTTGCAGTTAGGGCCACTGGCTGGTTAAATGAGCTGGCTGATACCTTGCTCAATCTACCTAAGTTTGACAAGCATAAGAGAGTACTACGAGCAACCCTAACAGTTCAATGCAACTGTAACTGCTAATCATCCTAAGTCCCTCCTGGTGTACACGTTGAACTGTGTCAGACTCTGGCTCTGAAGCCATGTACCATTACTATGCTTGTTTTACACAGATTCTGTTCATCTGCCTTACTGTAAAATTCTGTGCAACTGATCTAACCTACTTATCTGTACTTGTTTGACTTCTACTGGAACTCACTCACTGTATTTGTTACGTTGCATTGTAATCTCTGTTACTGATGTGGAACCTTTGTAAAAGAGGACTTGTGCTCAAAGGTATTCCAGAAATATTCATTAAATAGATAATACTAAATAAATAAGCTGGTCCAGTGGTGGGCTGAGACATCTGTGCCTTACCTCCTGCCATACTGGCGACCCATATTCGCGGTGCGAGCGGGCCGCTGGGGGTCAGCCGAGGAGGAAGAGGATCAAGCATCTGGAGGACAGCTCTCCTCTCCTGGGGAGGGGTGAGATGGAGTCCGCTGCTTGCCTGTCCCCTAGCGGTGGCTGGGGGATGGCACAATGACCCCAGACATATGGGGTGGATGCGGGGCAGCCGCCTGGTGTGCCGCATGCAGAAGTGTGCATGGCTCGGCCACTGGCATCATTGCACGCCTCCGCACCACACTTGGGGGAAACCGGGAGAAAGCAAATCCCAACCCGCGAGATGATGCCGGCTCCTCGCAGGTGCCTCACCCAGCTAGCTGGCACCTCGCTAAAAGACGATCCAGAGGTAGTCCAGTGGATGCCGTTCTGACGGGGCTGGGGGGCCGGTGGAAGGGGGTCAGTCTGGAGGAGCAGAAATAGATAAGAAAAAAAAAATACTAACTAAATAAACACTTAAATACCAGAAGTCCAGGACCAAAAATGAACCACAAAAGTGGATATGTAATGAATGCTGGGTCCCTAAAACCAAATGCTGGAATTAAACCAAATATAGGATCCAATGTACATTCCTGACTGGGGCCCAGATGGTGGGTGGGGGGGAGCGTGTTTCAAAGGAGAAGCACTTGGTTTCTGCTGTGGGAGGGCTCAGGCCATGTGGTACATTTTATGCACACAATGCTGGATATATAAGGTGAGGCATCAGGGCCAGCTCTGGAGGCAGCTGTTCACCTGCCTTCCTGTCCAGAGAAAGAGTGCAGTCGTGGTGGTCCTGACTGGCAGGGCAAGGACAAGGGAATCGAGGGAGGAGGCAATGGGGCAAAAATAAATAATATAAGTAATAAAAGACACCCAAGTGTACATAAAAGGCTGCAATGGCATCAAGGGTGTCTGGTGGCAATTAAAAAACACAAATGGGGGAGGTCGCTGCAGTTAACCTAACAGGACGCACTTCTCCAGAGCTCCACATCACATTGTGTTAAATTTGATTTCTTTGCGTGTATTGAATAAACTTAAAATGCGTATTTTATATATAAGAGCATTACTAAAATGGATGAATACCTTGTTTCGAACAAACCAACTCACCAATTGACAAAAAATGCTAAGAAAACAATGCCACAAGATAGCGGGTCTGCTGGTAGTCTGGGCCGATTTTCCTCTTGGCTGCGGAGATCAGGTTAATCAGTAAAGCGGCCACCAAGCAGGTCTTAAGCAGCATCAACCCAAGATGGGACCACTTTGAGAAGTCTATCTTGAACCTGACAACAGAGTTAAAGCAGCACAATAATCACCTGAACAAGGCAGAACAACGAGTGTCTAACCTTGAGGATGCAACTCGGGTGGTCCCGGATAAGGTGGTACAGCTGGAGAAATATTTGGAGGAATTGTGGGAAGCCCTGGATTATCAAGAAAATTATAACCGGAGAAATAACCTATGGATCCGGGGACTTCCTGAAGGTTCTGAGGGAAGCAGCTTATTGGACTTTTGTTCAATGTCACTGCTGAAGCTCCTAGGGATGAATGTCTAGAATGGGTGGCTCAAAGTTGAAAGAGCTCACAGGGTCTTGATGCCACGTCCACCTAATAATCAACCCCCAAGGCAAGTCATCTTTCATTTGCACCATTTTCCAGACCACCAGGCCCTCATGGCGGCATACCGCAAGAAGAAAGAATTGATACATGATTGGAATAAGATCATGCTACATCAGGATATGTCGATCAGAGTCAGAAGAAATGGCAACTATTCAATGGCCACATGGACATGCTCCGGGCATGGGGGCCTTGATTTCTATATGGCCTACCCAGCTACAATGAAAGTTCGCTTGGAGGGAGCTACATATTCTTTCTGGGAGCCGGCCAAACTGAAAGCCTTCATAGAGGTCTGGGACAGAAAGAATAACAAAGGCTGAAACTGCTTAATGAGTTTGCCTGCTTTTTTCTGTATCTTTGGCACGTCTCTCAGGGGAACTGGCTTGGCCACATGAAAGGCCTCATCTAGCATTATACAGGACTGCTGCCCTTGGGTCACTCCTAGCTCTCTACAGTAAAAAAAGAACATGCTTAACAACAAATTTTCTCTCTTGCCACCATGGACTTTTACTGGTGACACTTTATAGAATGGTCCACGGACTTGAACTACGATGCAAAGCCAACATGTATTTTAAAGTAACTTTTTTTCCAACAAGGAGTCATGATGTGCAGGTGTTATTTGCCTGTGTGTACATGTGTACTTCTATCTTTGCCTTCGTGAAGGAAATATGGAGGATCCATAAGGATTGGCATGGAAGGCACAATGATGCAATGGACTGTGGACTCTGCTGGTCCCTCCCAAGGTTAGTGGGGGTTGGGAGTCTGTGCATCATGTTGGTGGTGCTGGCCACTTCCCCTACCCAGCTCTGGGCCTCGGGGGATCTTTCCACTCAACTGGAATGCTTGGAGGGGTCTTGGGGGGATGGGATGGGGGTGTGAGCGGGGACTTTGGTATGACTGAGCAATTATATAAATGATGCCCTGCTAGGGCTGTGATAAGGTTGATCCTGGAGGGGTTTTCAGCCTGTTTACTTGATTATGAAAGGGCAATGGAACTGGGGGGGCTGCCCCCTCTCCTGTGCTCCTGCTCTCTCTCTCCTCGGGGTCTGTTGGAGGGTGGGTGTGGGTGGTAGAGACAGTGGGTGGTTGCTGATTCAGCTATGACATGGCAGGGTGAGGGGAAAGGGCAATTCGAGCCCTTGGGGCGCAGGTCTTGAGCAGTATGACTACTCTAGTGGGCTGTGGAGCGATGGGGGTGGGGTTGGGGCTGGGTGGGACTTTTCGGGGCGGTGGGGCTGTCAGGGGATTCCCTCTGGTGCCTGTCTCTGGGAGGAAGGCACGGGAGTTTTTGGGGGTGAATGAGGATAATAAGTCAAGCTCAGCATCTTCTTTTCTTTTCTCTCTCTGAAAAGGGAGTTGTTTACAGGTTTCCTAACACAATGATACACGCATTATTAATAGAAATGTACATCTGTGATGGGAGGGGGCATATGGGCCATACAGGATATGTTTAGTTTAACAAGACAAATGTGTTTGTGGAGACAAAGTTATCTGGGGAAGAATGGGAGTATTCTCACCCAGTTAGTACCCTGTTGGTTGGTAGGATCGGGGTATCTTAATCGGGGGGGAGGGGGGTTTGATGTTACAGTTCAGATTTACTTAGTGCTAACCAAATTGCTTATTTATCTGTTGTTTGTTCAATCTATTTACAGGATTCACTTTGCTCATATGTATAGGCCACCGACTGATGCACTCCCTAGCACGGACCATGCTCTCCAAACGACAGTGCTGGCTGTTAATGGACCCTCAGTAGCTATAGCATGGTAACAGATGGTAAAACTAGTGTCTTATCCTGGAATGTACAAGGTTTTGCCTCCCCTGCTAAATGTACTACGATCTTAACGACACAAGTGAAAGGGAGATCAAATGGCACTGCTCCAGGGGGCCCATCTAACCCCGCAGGAACAGAATAAATTAGTGGAAAGTTGGGCTTGGGCATGCCACGCGTCCACCAAAAATTCTCATACAAGGGGAGTCGCTATTTTAATGCACAAGAATTTTCCATTTTCATTGCACCGGATAGTAAAAGACCCAGTGGATGGCAGATTTGTATTTGTGGTTGGGGAGGTATCTGGGAGGCAAATTACGTTTGGCAGTATTTATGCTCCCTCGGTGATGGATCCAGCTTTCTATCAAAGCATATTAGGTATCCTAACCAGAAAACAGTTTCCTAATTTGATAACGGGGGTGACTTCAATTGTGTTGCTGACCCTAAACTGGATTATTCCGGGGTGACATTTTGGGCTACTAAGACAATCAAACAGTGGCAGCCGGAGCTTTTGGACCTAGATATGTTGAATGCTTGGCGAACCTCCAACCCTGGAGCTAAACAGTACACTTTCTTTTCCCATCCTCATGCCTCATGGTCCAGACTCGACTACATATACTGTATATTCAGAGGAAATTATATGGAAGCCTGATGGAGGCAAAGCACAGCCCAATTCATGTTTCAGATCATGCCATGGTACAAACAGATTTGACCCTGACAAGTCAAGAGGGGAGATGGGGAGGGTGGAGGTTTCCCATCTATCTACTGGCCAGGAAGAAATTCCGGGACTACCTCAAAACACAGTGGAAGTTCTATGTAGAGTAAAATCAGGGTTTGGTGGACACTGTTGGTAATTATTGGGAAGCGCAAAAGGCTTACATGGGGGGGGGGTTAATAATTGGGTATACAGCAAAATCAAAGAAAGAGAAAAGGCAAAAGCAGGTAGACATGGAGCAAAAGATTCGGGCCTTGGAGCATAGAGCTATTGAAACGGGGGATGAGGGAGTGTTGAGGGAACTAAAGACTGCCAGGGTGGCCCTTAATCGTAGCTTAACCGAGGAGGCCAAGTCTAGACTACTGTTTGTTCGACAGAAAATTTATGAATGGGGGGGAACATACTGAGCCCAATTCTGGTGCGTTTAATGAAGGAAGGCAAAACTGTGAAAAGGATAGTAAACATCAAAGACTGGACTGGTACTCTGGTTACGGAGAATGCTCAAATTAGAAAACGTTTTTAGGACTTTTACGAACAGCTATATCAAGCAGAATGTGGGGGATCAGATCACCTGATGGAGAAATTTTTTTGGGGGGGGATAAAAATTCCCACTTTAACCGAGGACCAGAGGACAGCGTTAGGGGCTACAATTACTAAAGAAGAGGTCACAAAGGTTATTGGAGCACTGCAGCAGGGGAAGGCGGGGGGTTCCGATGGTTTTGGGGTGGAATATTATAAAGAGTTATGGGAGGAACTTGCTGGGCCGCTACGAGATTTTATGGAGGAGGCTGGGGAGGAGGGGACTGCCTAAAACGTGTTGTGAGGCTAATATCAGCATACTCCTAAAGCCAGATAAAGATTTGGTGGAATGCACATCATACACACCCATCTCCCTATTAAATTATGACTAAAGTTTTGGCCCTTAGGCTGGAGAAGGTACTTCCACATATTGTCCATACTGACCAGATGGGATTCGTTCAGGGGAGACTGCCCTACCATAACATAGATACATAGATACATAGACAGTGTCGGCAGATAAGGGCCTATGGCCCACCTAGTCTGCCCATTTGAGCTTGTAAGTTCAGTTTGTTTTCCTAGAAGTCTATTTCCCCTTACCCCTGACCTCTAGAATTCCTTTATGTCCATCCCATGCATTCTTAAATCCCGTGATTGTTTCAGCTCCCACCACTTCCTCTGGCAGGGTGTTCCACTTGTCCACCACCCGTTCTGTGAAGAAATTCTTTCTCATGTTTCCTCTGAATCGTCCTCCTCCAACTTCATCCCATGCCCTCTAGTCCTGAAACATCTTTTACGCAAAATAGTGTTTCTCTGCACCCTGTTCCTCCCTGTAAGATACTTGTATGTCTCTATCATATCCCTCTCCCCTCCTCTCCTCCAGGGAGTACATGTTCAGTTCCTTCAACCTGTCTTCATAGGACTTGTGATGCAACCCATGCACAATCTTTGTTGCCCTCCTCTGAACCTTCTCTACCCTGTTTATGTCCCACGTAGGTATGGTCTCCAGAACTGTACACTGTACTCCAGGTGGGGCCTCACTAGTGTCTTGTATAGCTGGAATTATGACCTCCCTTTTCCTGCTGGTGATGCCCTGCCTATACATCCCAGCATCCTATTTGCTTTACCTGATGCCTTGTCACACGGTTTCTACCTTGAGGTCATCAGAGATGACAACCCCAAGATCCCTTTCCCTGCTTGGTGCATGCTATATCCTCACCCCCAACTGATATATTGTGCCAGGGTTTTTGTGCCCCATATGCATTATCTTGCACTTCTTTGCATTGAATTTCAACTGCCAAACCCTTGACCATTCTTCAAGTTTCTGCAGGTCCCTTCTCATTCTGTCTACACCCTCTGGTGTGTCTACTCTGTTACAGAGCTTTGTGTCATCAGCGAACAGTGAAATTCTGCCTCTAGATCCTGTGCAATGTCACTGATGAAGATGTTGAATAGGACCGTCCCAGCACTGATCCCTGTGGTACCCCACTGGTCACTCTTCCTCTGTGGAGTGACAGCCATTTACCACCACCTCTGTGTCCTGCCACCCAGCCAGTTACCTACCCACCACACTACTGTCCTGCCCACACCCATATTCCCCAGTTTGTGTAATAGTCTTCTATGGCACAGTGTCAAAGGCCTTGCTGAAGTCCAGATAGGCCATGTCCACTGCCCTCCCTGATCCACCTCCCTAGTCACCCAGTCAAAAAATTCAACGAGGTTGGTCTGACATGACCTCCCTGGTGAAACCATGCTGCCTTGGGTCCTGTAGTCCATTGACAACCAGATGTTCCACCAATCTCTCCTTCAGTAGTGCTTCCATGATCTTTCCCACTACCGAGGTGGAGGCTGACTGGTCTGTAGTTCCCCGCTTCCTCTTTGTTCCCACTTTTGTATAAGGGGACTACATCTGCTGTCCTCCAGTCTTTGGGTACTCTCTGTTTCCAGTGATTGGCTGAACAGGATAGCCAGAGGTTCAGCCACCACCTCTCTTAGTTCTTTAAGACCCTGGGTGCACCCCATCTGGCCCCATTGCTTTATCAGCTCTTGATTACTTCCAGTTCCTTCAGGACCCTTTCTCGTGTAAAGGGACTTGTCCATTTCTGCACCATTCTCACCCCTTGTACTCCTTCAGACCCATTACCCCTCTTCCTTAGTAAAGACTGAGCAGAAATACCTGTTCAATATGTCAGCTTTACTGTTGTCGCCTCCACGCAGCTCCCATCCTCCCCTTCAGTCTCACTATCCCTCCCTTTGTCCTTCTTTTTCACTTATGTACCTGTAAAAGGTTTTGTCCCCTTTAACCACTGATTTTGCAATGTGTTCTTCTGTCTGAGCTTTGGCTTCCTTACTGACTTCCCTGCCTCCCTTTGTTTCTCCTGGTACTTCTCCTATCCCTTCTGCCTGTGTCTTTTGTATTGCCTGAATGCAATCTTTTGGCTTTCACTTTCTTTGCTACCTCTTTGGAAAACCATAATGGTCTCCTCTTTCTTTTCCTCTTGCTAACCTGCTTAATGCATAATTCTGTTGTTCTTATAATCCCATTTTAAATACCGCCCACTGTTCCTCAATCCCTGATTCCTGTCCCATTCCCTTAATGCCTCTTTCAAGCATCTCCCCATTTTCCCAAAGTCTGCCCCCTAAAATCCAGGATCGTGTTTTTGTGTGGTTTGGTTCTGCTCTTTCTGTGATTTCAAACCACAATGACTGGTGGTCACTGTTACCCAGGTGCTCCCCACTGATACCCCCCATCACACTGTCCCTGTTTGTGAGCACAAGGTCCAGTATTGCCTTCTGCCGAGTTGGTTCCATGACCAGTTGCTTGAGGAAGGCACCCTGAAGGAGTCCAGGATAAATCTGCTCCTAGTTGATGCTGCTGCTGGGATGTTCAGTCCACGTCTGGTATATTGAAGTCTCCAACCAGTACTACCTCACCCTTGTCTGCCATCATTTGGATGGCTAGCATCAGCTCCTATCTGTTTCTTCCTCCTGGGCTGGTGGTCTATAGACCACACCTGTCTGGATGGCTGGCCCATTTCCTTTCCAGCTTAACCCACAGTATCTCTCCCCATTTGTTCCCTCCTGGATCTGTGTGGCCTTATGTCATTTTCACATACAGTGCCACTCCTCCTCCCTCCTGCCTGCTCTGTCTCTTCTGAACATGTTGTAGCCAGGTATGGCCATCTCCCAGTCATGGTTATCATTACACCAGGTTTCAGTGATGGCCACAATGTCCAGGTCTGACTGTACCATGACAGCCTCCAGATCTTCCATCTTGTTGCTAAGGCTCCTGGCATTTGCACAATGGCTTTCCATGATTTGACCTCCCTAGACTGCTTCACTGTTCTACCCAGCCCCTTCCTTGGTTGTCATTTATCCCTGGTTCTCCTTGCTGTCTGCCCTTCTGCTGAATTTTGCCCCTTTTCTGCTTATCCACGTTTTGGACACTAATCTCCATCTTTTGCACACTGCTTTGCAGAGATAGCCCTCCTCTGGTTCACTGGTTCCATTACTGGCTGTGGGGGTGGGCAGTAGGTGCCGTCCCTTGCTGGCCTGCCACCCCCTTTGCTAGTTTAAATGCTTGTCAATGTAGCATTTAAACTTATCATTGAGTGCTTGATTCCTCTCCAGGATGGATGGGCCGGTCAGGCTTGAATAAACCTCCATCCCTCCAGATGGGTCCCCAGTCACCAATGAATCCAAACCCTTCCTCACAGCACCAGTTCTTCAACCATGAGTTAAAGTTCCGGTGCATGCACTCCTATGCTCTCCTTGCCTCTCACAGGTAGTACTTCTGAGAAAGTGACAGAAGTAGCTACTTGCTTGAGACCCCTCCCAGTTTCCTAAACTCTTCCTGAACTTCCTTTGGCTCCCCATTTGCCAAGTCATTAGTACCTAGGTGGATAATGACATCCAGCTCACCCTCCTGTCTTGCCTTCCCAGTGATCCCCAGTATCTTCCTTCCATCCCTCCATGCCAGTGGCACCTGGTAGGCACCTCACCTTCCTGTCCTCCCCCTCCTGTGTTCCTAGCTGGATCCCTCTTATGATGGAGTCCCCACCAGGATTCGCTTCCTCCTCCTCTGGGGTCCACTGCTTTCCCACTGAGGTCACCTCCTTGCCTAACCTCCACATCCTTTCCTTCCACTTCCCTGGGTACCTCTATTTGGTTGTCCTCATTTGCCAGTGTGGCATATGAGTTCTTGAGAGAATAGGATCTGGGATGTGCCTCTGCGTGACTGCTCTAACCCTCCCTGAGCCCACTGTCATCCAAGTGCTCCTCGCTCTCGGCATCCTTTGAGGCAGCTGCATTGGACTGGGTGGTTCCTGGACAGGGTGATGGTACTCCTGACCCAGTTTACTTCCGCTCTGAGTCTGGCTACCTCATCCCGCGGTCGAGAGATGCATGCAGATGGGCAGCACCTCCCAGTGTCCAGAAGGTCTGCCTGAATATGCTGCCCCACAGCCACTGCATTGCACCACTCCCACATTATACTGCAATTCCACTCTATCTGCTACTGAAGCTCTCTAGTTCTCTTTTTATTTATTTACAGTACTAAAATCCTGTAACTGATCCTCAGATATATATTTTTAAGGAAAAGAAACCAATAAATAAATAAATGAGTCAAAACACTTGTCGTGCTGAGGGTGGTCTCTTCCCCTTATGCCCTCCTGCTTCACACCTCTACTATACCCTGTGTTTAGCTCCTGTCAATCAGATTTATCAGGGCATATAATTAAGAGTTGGGAAGGGGTGGGGTGAAAATTGCAGCAATTAAAGACAGCACAGAATTACACCACCACTATTTTTAAATTTTCAACAGCCCAAAAACAATTATAAGTAAAGACAACACAGAAAGAAAGTATAGTGTCACTACAAGCCTACAATCTAAGTTTAAAAGAAAATACCAGTTACCAGTTACTCTGAAGCACTGAATTGAATATGTTTCCTTCCTTCACCTTCTGGCTTCTTCTGAGAAGATGAACTTCTGTTTGCTGCTTTAACTGTGACTAAGCCCCACCTCCAGTTATCACGTAGCTGAGGTCAGAGGCCGGACAATTAACACCCTTCACCCAGCTACAGGACAGTCAGACAAGCCAAGATAAAATTTGCAGCAATTAAAGACAGCACAGAATTACACCACCACTATTTTTTAAATTTTCAACAGCCCAAAAACAATTATAAGTAAAGACAACACAGAAAGAAAGTATAGTGTCACTACAAGCCTACAATCTAAGTTTAAAAGAAAAATACCAGTTACCAGTTACTCTGAAGCACTGAATTGAATATGTTTCCTTCCTTCACCTTCTGGCTTCTTCTGAGCCTGAACATGAGAAGGTTGTTATATGTTATTTGCTGGGACTCTCAGCATCCTGGATGAGCCTGTGTCCTGTCCATGAATGCCGAGAAAGCATTCAACAGGACAGAGTAGCCATACATGATGAATGCTTTGCATAACTTCGGCTTGAGAGATGGGTTTGTACAGTTAGCGAGTGCCTTCTATCGGCACTGGTGCTAGTTAATGGCTCTCCATCAGAGAAGTTCAGGCTTGGGAGGGGCACGAGACTGGGCTGTCACTTCTCCTTACCCTGCTGTTTGCCATAGCAATCGAGCCACTGGCCATCAGGGTGAGGAGTGACCCAGCTATAAGTGGCATCCCGGGTGGAGGGGTTTCCAACATATCATTACTCTACTGTATATGCAGATGACATTCAGCTCTTCATAATGAAGCCTGAACAATCCATGTCTGCCCTTCTCCGAATCACAGATCAGTTTGCCATGTTCTTCGGGTACAAACTTAATTTGCATAAATCAGAATTAATGTATTTGGATAAGTGGGTGGAGGGAAATGGGAGGGCTACATGGGGACTAAAGTTGGTGGGCAGGGTATTCACATATTTGGGTATTCAGGCTGGGCTGGAGGAAGGAAGTCTGTATGCTCTAAACTGCTTGCAGCTGTCTGAATCAATTCTAAAAGATCTGGCCAGGTGGCATGCACTACCGATTCCATGGCTGGGTAGGATCAACCTCCTTAAAATGACTGTTTTGCCACAGATTCTTTACATCATGCAAATGGTGCCTTGCTGCCCATCCAATAAAGATATCAAAAGACTAGAGAAGGGCTTTTCTGCCATTATTTGAAAGGGTAAAAAGCCGAGAATTAGCTTTAAGACGCTCAAGGCATTGAGGGAGAAACGGGGTATGAACTTCCCGGATATTAAAGGATAATTCTGGCGGTGCAGCACAGGTACATACATAATTGGGTTAACAGAGGTAGTGCAGCTACATGGCTTGACCTGGAGGAGTAGGGATGCCCGGGTAGGGTCTCGGCTTATTTGGCTTAGGGAGGGATTAAAGCTTACCATTGACTGGGTGCTCCACGCCCCCTTCTCACCTTTGGTGCTGGAAGCTCAGATGACTATTAAGAAAAGGAGGGGAGTTGCCCAGGTGAACACCCTCTTGGTTCCAGTCATGGGTAACTCCTCCATGGACTAGAAGATGCTGGGTTTTCAGTATGGCAAGACCGGGGTTGCGGTGTGTGGGGGATTTGGTCACTTGTACAGGAATGAAAACTCTGAGGAAATCCAACTGGGGCTGGGGATCCCCGCTTCCCATTTGTTTAGAGTCTTTCAGATTCTGAACTATTGTCAGAGGCTAGATAGAGTGTCTCCACAGGATTCTCCCCTTACTAGTTTAGAAAGGGAAATTCTAGGGGCCATGAAAAATGAGAAAGACCTTATTGGAAGAGCTGCCAAACAGGACAGGAATTTTCCCCCCAATTAAACTTTTTTTTTTTTATACAATTTATAGTCCTCCTCTTGCGTCCGGTCTCCACTCCTTCAGGAGACACATCGCAGTATCCCCGCTCCACAACCTGCCTGGTCCCCCGCCAAGTCTCTATGGAGGCTTGGCTACACCCCCCAAGTGGGTACGGGGTGGGGCAAGTACACCCTGAGAAATCAGGTTTTGTCAGACCTCTGACGGGTTGCCAGGCAGGTGCGGGCTATCAGGGTCTCTGCACGGTGCTCCGTCATCTAGGAGACCAGCTGCCGATTTTCCCTTGTTCTAGTGGGAGTGGTACGCACCCTGCCGCCATCCCCAAGTTGTTGCTCTACGCTTGCCACGCCCCAGACTTCCGCCAGAGGCCAATCAAGCACTGAGTGTGGACCCCCCTCCCTCCCAGGAGAGAAGAGCTGTCCATCAGACGCTCAATCCTCTCCCTCCCCTGCCGACCCACAGCAACCAGGAGTACGTTCCCGAACCGGGTCGCTGGCATGAAAAGATGCGAGGTGTGGTCCAGCTAACCCTCAAGCGCCACGGGCCTGCCCAATGAAACTTTTAAGGTTCGACAGTGGTGGGAACAGGACCTCGGCACACACATTTTGGACATCAATTGGGAATTATTGCTAGGGACTCATATGGGACTTCTCCTCTGTAACAAGTTTAAGGAAATGCAGTATAAATTCATACACCGATTATACTATCCGCCGAGCATTGTACATGGGTTTTATCACGGGGTACTTCCAAATTGTGGAAGTTGTGGGGCGGCTAGAGGAACATTTTTTCATTATTATTGGGACTGCCCCAGACTGACCCCATACTGAAAGGGAATTGCTCACGAATTGTCAGTAATGGAGGGTCAACCTACAGAGATTTCCCCATTGTCACTTCTGTTTGGAGTGGAGGAAACCGGGGAGGATGAATGGCATTTATACCCTCAATGGATAAGGGTATTACTGGCTGTAGCCCATCAGGGGATTCAGAATTTGTGTTCAACTAGTACAGTCCCAACAGCTGGTCAATGGAAGGGGCTGACCATTCAGGATTTAGCAGTGGACAGGCTCACTTATGTATTAAAAGATAGGGAAGAAAGGTTCCTAAATGATTGGGGTAAATTCCTGAACACCCTCCTGATTGGAGAGGCGATGTTGTTAAGAGAAAGAGGTGGAGGCTAGATGTCACCATCCTTGCCACAGTCACCAGCAGTTACCAGGGAACAGGTGCCCCTCCATGACCCATTCGGATGTACGGAGTGGATGGCTGATCAGTGCTGGGGGATCCCATACAGGAGCAAAGGATAGTTTTACTTTGGCTTTTAGTGGCCTAAGGAAATATGTACATCTTAGTGCTTGTTTATGAAGTTACATATTGAGCAGAATGATTTTTTTTTCTATTTTGGTTAGATTGTTCATCATATTAATTGTTAGGAGTGATATGTCTTAATTTTTCTCTTTTGTCCTATGTATATAAAAAAGGGTTGCAGTATTAAGCTGACTTGTATTGAACTATTATGGTTATATGATCCACCAAAATGTAGAATGTATTGACTTTTCTGTTCTAAGGATCTGTTACTGCATGTGATGATTCTAGTCTTCTACCTTATCTCTCTGTATGCATGTTTTATACTTGAAAAATCTCAATAAACATATGATACAAAAAAACAAAACAAAAACACAAATGTTGCCAATGCAGCAGTAGTGCTACTGCTCACAATGCAGACAACGCAGGCTCAGGTATGACCCAGGGTCGTTGGTGGGCTGGCCAGAGGAGGAGGAGGAGAATTGGGTGTCCCACTGGATGCTCTCCTCCTCCTCCAGGGAAGGGGGTTTGTTGCTCTGCTGCTGTACCACCACTTGGGTGATCATGGGTGGTGGTGCAGGGGAGAGCGCAAGACAGGGGAATTTGGGGCGAGCGCCAGGTTCTTGGTTACATCAGCTCACCGACCATCAATGCCGCGACATGCTCCTGAGGGGAGGGTGGGTCAAAAGCATGGAGAATTGGGACGGGAAGAGCAGATGAAACCCCTGCTTGCCACCCATCACCACGGTCACAACCAGACCCATACCACCACTGGCCAGAGGTCCTTCAGTTCTTCACCTCCACTACAGTTGGCCAGAATGACAGCGGAGAAAGTAGCCGAAGTGGCAGAAAGCAACACCAGCCCTGGGGGGCAAGCGGAGGGGGGGGGAGGCAGCACAGCAGTGTGTCTTGGGTGGGCCTAGAGACCCGGCCAGGTCAGTGGTTGGATCTCGATGAATGGGAACCAGGACAAGCATAAGGTGGAAGGAGGACCCAACCAGACCCCGGGGGCAGGGGAACAAAGTTGGGGAAAAATAACCCACAAATGTGATGCACAAGTGGTACATATTTCTCACCAGAACCCAGAGAAGCCATACATTCTTATTTGTACCATTAGGGTGCACTTTGTTACAATTTTTTGTAACTGCCATCTACCCCTGCTTTTTTTGGTGCCGATTTACTTTCACTTTTAGTTCCTGAGACTGCAGTGACACAGAACTTGCCATTTACTGCCTTACAGATGATAGTCCCAAGCTGCTATCTTTCATGTACATCCCAAGTGAGGCTTGGAACACAGACACGATGTCAGCACGACTCCAAAGGATTCCATGTAAAACACTGCTACAGACATTTGCTCACAACTACAAAGCTGCCAAGTTGGACATGAAACTAGAAGATCAGCTTATATGCAAGGTAGACAAACTGATTTTCCCTAATCTGCTGGTGGTGTCATTTCCACTTTCGCCTAGGTGGTCATTCTGTATCATGACTAAGCGATGGAACATTCAGAATTCTAAACACTACTGGTAGACATGATTAACTTTCATATACAGTAGTTGTGGGAAGTAGAAAGCACAGCCACCTTTTGCTATCTGATAGTGAAATGGGGCACTGCCCTCTAATCCATACTGGGCGACTACAGGGAAGTCACAGTACGTGACAACACCAGCAAACTGCAGAACACTGGTTTGTCTATATAGCAGACAAGCTTTTTGTTTTACTTTTCTGGCCAGCTCTGCACTCTGGAGCTGTTGTCAGCAGCAGAGTTTTACATGGAATCCTATGGCATCACTGCAGTCACCTTACTGCTTGTTTGCATTCCAAGAATATCAGTGACTCCCTATATCAAAAGTCACCAATAATATGCGATGACATGGGAACTCGCAGATAATAAGGTTGCAAATGCCTGGAGTTTATACAGAAATTAACATAAAAAAAAATTAGAGAATAATGTAATATGTGTAAGGGTGTATCATAAACCCCGAGTGTGAAGCTCTATTGTTGTTTATATACTGTAGGCAACACACACCTCAGGTGCATGTACAAACTCGTTACACAGCCCTACGCATACACTGTTTTTTTTTTTAATTACTGAGTTTATCCGAAGATGCTCCTTCAAGCCCTGTCCAGGGTCTGCGGACTACTCTGGGACCCAGTAACACAGTCAAAAACCTAGTCTAGAGCTTGAGTGGCACTCAGAGCTTTGGCTCTGCTTTCATGCAGTGCAGGGCAACACTTTGGTGCCAACAGTTTGTCCTCTGCTGACAACCTGCCTACCCTGGGGTCAAGGAGCTGCTGTGTGCCAAGCAGCATGTCCTTTTCTGTCACAGTCATTTGCAGAACAGTCCTGGGGCCAGGATCGGAGGGACTGGAGCATATGATTGTGGCTGCGACGATCCTGTAGGGAGTCAGGTGATGACCAGTGGTTTTGAACAGAACGTGATCACACTGCTACATTTTGAGTGACAACACTTAATTGTCTCGTACACACTGCTATAACCAGTTGGTTATAATGGAAGTGCACACCACGGCTATCTGTGTATCATGTCTAGTCAGTAATCATAAAAATAGTATTTTTTTTTTTTTTTTTACTTATTTTTAAAGTTTTACCAGCAAAGAGATAATGAGCTGGTAGCAGTTGGTGTTTAGATGCATTCTGGGGGGAGTGGTCAGGCAAAGTAGACAATAAAAATAAGGTGTGAATCTACAAATACATCAACAGTTGTGCAAACAATATAATGAAACTGTGTTTGTCTTTTACTAGTTACTCACCTAGTTAAGGCACGGCAAGGCAACTTTTATTTCTATAGCACCCATTCCTAGAGGCTCTGGGTGCCTAACAGCAAGAAAGTACAGGTCATGAAAACACAAATTAAAATGGCTAAAATTCTGAAGCACACATGAAAGGGAATATATATAAACAGTCACAGTCTTAAAAATATGATATCAGCAAGACTCATATGGTCGAGCAGAGGAGATTATTTCTGAAAGGCCAGGCGGAAAAGGTGGGCCTTTAGCCTCTGCTTAAACACCTCAATCGAGGGTGCCTCCCGGACTGCAGATGGTAGCGAGTTCCACAGGGTTGGCCCAGCCACACTAAAAGCACGATCACTCAGTGTTTTGAGCCAGGAGGCCCCTCAACGAGAAGCAGGCAGGAGCTGCAGATGTCAGGAGCTCAGTCAGGTAGCTAGGACCCAGTCTGTATATGGCCTTAAAGGTGAGCAAGCCCACCTTGAAAAGGACCCTCCACCTTACCGGCAGCCAGTGCAGTGCACACAGAACTGGGGTCACATGACTGGACCTGGACAGACCTCAGTAACCGGGCTGCTGCGTTCTGCACCAGCTGCAGTTTGCAGAGGGCCCCTCCCATGACCCCAAAGTATAGAGAGTTACAGCAGTCGAGCGTAGGTAACAAAGGCATGTACTAGAGTCGTCAGGTCTTCGGGCGGAATGAGGGGCTTGATCCTGGTGATATTCCTTAGGTGGTAAAAGCCACTTTTGACCACAGACTACTAAAAAAAAATAATAATAAAAAATCTCATCCAGTCTGTCAGCATGTGTAATGGCCAAAATGCCAGTCATTGTTATTGCCTATAATAAACAAGGTAGAGGCCATTACCCACTCAATGCATGTGTTGGCTCCTCTTATGGGCCCTCTTCTATGGATTCCTCTGCAAAGGAGAATAATGACTTGTAGGTGAATTTATTAGGCCTTGTCCACACTACACCAGATCCACCCTTCTGTAACGTTATAGGGAGTCCAAACCGTTACCGCAAACGGTTGGCGCTATTAACTGTAACGCTACAGGAAGCTTGTAATCGCTGCTCTAAAACCACTGCGAGGTGGTTTCAACAAAGGTTACGGAATCGGATCCACAGTTGTACCATTACCAGCTGTAGTGTGGACACGGGAGCGGTAGGGTTACCACCTTTTAGGCCCTGTCCACACTACACCACTTACAGTCTGTAACGGTTCCAAACCGTTACAGACCGGAACCGTTACAGCGTGTCCACACTGCCGGCAAACAGTCTCGGTAACGGTTTGGAACAGTTACAGCCCGTTCACATTGTGGGTGCTGTGTAATCGTTATGGCTGCACCCTGTCCCACAATGCAGTTCGTGCTGTACTGGGGGAATGCTGGAGCTACACGCTCACGCATCCACAGTATGCCTGGTAACTTTACAGGGGCACAACCGTTTTCGTAACCTTTGTTCAAACCACCTCATAAGTTTCAACAACGGTTACAAAAACGCCTTCTGTAACGTTACAGGTGTAAACGCAAACCGTTGAGGTAACGGTTTGAGCCCTCTGTAACGTCACAGAGGCATAGTGTGGACAGGGCCTTAAAAAGCCCAAAGTGGGACATTTCTTACTGAAACATGATTTTTCACAGGGCAATATGCAATCTTGACCAACACAACAGACTTGTTTTCCCTAAATAATCAGAATTAAGACTAAGCGTTGTTTATTTTAGCTGTTCTAGTATTTCTTATTTTTTTAAGGTATTATATATTGTTTTGCAACATTCAGAGGAAATTCAAAAAATATTTTTTCTGCAATAATATCAGGAAATGTAGTATTTTTTTGTGCAGGACACTGTTGCCCAAATCAGGACTGCCCTGCAAAAATAGGGACAGGTGGTAACCCTAATGAGCGCGGTCCCCAGCAGTGCCCGTAGCGCGAGCTGCAGAGTGGACCGGTTTCCCGGAACCGATCCAGTAACATCAGTATATTGCGGGGAAATGAATATCGCGCATGCGCATTTATCTCCCCCGAACCGATCCGGTAGTACCGGACAAACCGCTCACTGGCCGTTAACGGTTTGTAACCGTTACCAGGTGGAGGGGTGGAGTGTGGACAGGGCCAATACATAGCAAGCTATTTTTTTTTTGCTGCCAAAAGAACAAGCAGTATTTGATTATACATATTGTAAGCTGGGCTTTTACTGGTGCTAAACAAATCATTCAGCGGAAGAACTCGCTACACTACAGCCGGACCACCACTCTCCTCTTTCGAGCCGAGCCAATGCACGGTCGCGTTTACACGACCCCTGTCAACGCCGATACAAGCCCAAGAGAGGCCGTGTAAGTTGGGGGGCAAGCGGCTGTGTGATGGCGACTTGACTTGCCCATTGGCATGTACAGTAATTAATGAGCTACAACACTGGCAGTCATTTTTTAAATCATTACCTTAAAGACTCGACGTTAATACTTAGATTTGATTAGCCCCCCCCCAAAAAAAAAATTCTAAAACAGCTCCAGTATTCCTCTGAATTAAAACCTCGTGTTGTTCTTACTTCAGTTACTTGCATGTGTTTCTAAACTAGAAAGAGAAAAAAAAAACACACAGTTAAATAGTACTTTGCCTTGAAGGGAGCCACAAATCCCAAAGTCTTCTCCAGTTCCAGCCCTGCCTCTCCTGCAGAGTTGCAGCCTCACTCTGAGATCGGGACAGCAGGCGAAAGAGGGGGAGAGTAAGACACGGAGAGACCAAAGGAGCCGTGATCACTGCACGGGGAAAAAAAACTGAGCAAACTCAAACTTTGTACTGTATTACTGCCTGCAAGTGAAACCAGAACGCTGCCTGTTGTGCGCGGAAAAAAAGGCGATGTGGCTTTTGTGTCTCCTGATCGGCTCCGTGGGTGAGTAGCACACTGGAGGGGACGCTTTTTCCTACGCGTGCCACTGTGTATTTTTTGTTTGTTTTACGTGGAAAAAATAAATCAAAGTGTTTGTGTAATGGGAAGGATAAAAACAAGGCGCAAAACGTGTGCACGCAAACATGGCTGGCTGTTGGGGTCTCCAAAAAGTTAACTGCCTGTGCAGCTTGTTGATTTTTTCCCAACTCCGGTTTTGCAAACAGGGCTGGATGTTTTCTTGAACTCCTCCTGGATTTCGTTCCCTTTGTTTGGGAAGGGGGGTCCTACCTTCACTTTTGCAGGACCTTTAATTAAGGTGGACTACAGCTCGTGAACACTGAACCAGCAGAATGGGACTTCTCTGATTACCATTGTATTGTACTTTCATGCACCATACCACAGGGCTTCTACATGTCTCATATTCCTGTATGAGAACGCTGTTTTTGTTGCTCTATTTTGGCGATTAGGGACCATCAGCAGCATGCTGCATATTTCTGTTTTCGTGGTGGGTTGAGACGGGGAAGGAGGATGTAGTATTCGCAAGGGGCTAATGCTCTGGGCCGAGAGTGACAAGTTGTTACTTGTCAAAAAGCTGGATCTGGTGACAACTTTGTTTCCGCTTGCTGCTGTCCCTGCCAGCAAACGCAAGCAAATATTGTCTTAAAAGAGCAACCACGTGTCAGATTGGGCAGTTGGATTCCCTCCCCCCTTCCAATTTTTTTTTCAAGAGCCTGGCCCCTAACACCACACAGACAACTTTAAAAAATACAGTAGTTAAACACGATTTCGCTTACATTGCAAATTCTTTCTATCTGATTATATTACTTTATGAAATGTTCAGGAAAATGGATTATGTAAACTTGTTCCTCATGAAGACGCAGTTTGTTAACAGAGGACATCATAATAATCAGACTGTGATACCACAAATAGTGCATGTAGAAATTATTATATGACAGCGAGGATGATGATGTATTTTGTAGACAGCCAGCCAGAGCTGATGAAGGTCAATTGACTGAAAATCCTGCTTTTATTCAGATGTCCTAGTGAAGAATGGGAAGGCAAATGTAATTCAAACACTGACACCTGGGTTATGTGCTGTGTAAATGTTTTTCAAAGGGTTCATTGTGATGTCAGATGCTATTTAAAGAAAAAAAATTGCAGTCTGCAGGTCTGTGCATTGCAGTTTAGTTTGCCAATGTTAAGTGACAAATACGGTGTTGAATTTTTCAGAGACTATGAACTTTTACAAACTCTTGCATTACTTAAAAATAGCTTAAAACAGCAAGACATTTATGAAGCTGTGCCCTGTTCTCTCAAAAATGGATTGTTTGGGCTGCAGATGTTTTTGTATACACTGAGGGCCGGATATTCAGACTGCGTCGGGCAGTGGCGCAAGCCTGGGTGCAACACAGCTTGGCTGCACCAGGATCAAGCACTATTCAACGGTGATGCGCCATGGCACAGCACCATTGAATATGGCAAGATCGGTGCAAATACTCTGCATGGCACAGTGGCACTGCGCCAGCGCAAGCCACAGAGAGGGAGCACGGGAAGGTGCCAGCTCAAGTGCCATTGTGCTAGGCGCATCATCCGCGATATTCAGCCGGGGGCATGAAAATGAGGCCATAATCTATGCAAGGCGCAAATGGGGCCGTTTGCATTTCATTATGGCCCCATTGCATGCATTGTGCTGGGCGTCCCGTTGAAATGCGCCTGGTGCCCTGCCAAGCTGCTGTCATCGGGGGTGGCTCCCTGGTGGGCTTTTGTAGCACCCCATATTCCCAGTCACAGGCTGTAGTAATCAGAAAGTTAAACCTGGTGGTCTAGTGGACCCCCCCTCCCTGTCCGTATGCCCGATGGCGGGCTGTAGTAATGAAAAAGAATGACCTGGTGGTCTAGTGGACCCCCTCCTTCCCCGCATACCCGATCAGGGACTGTAGAAATTAGAACAACCTGGTGATCTAGTGGACCCCACACCCCTCCCGAATGCCCGATTGCAGGCTGTAGTAATTAGAAAGAACGACCTGATGGTCTAGTGGAACCCACCCTGTATGCCCGATCGCGGGCTGTAGTAAAAATAGATGTCAAGTGGTGATTCAGTGGTAGCCTCCTCCCCACCCACCCACTCACAGAGGCCCCCGGCCACCCAGCACCCCCCATCATCGGCGGGCATCAGCACCCTGCCCGGCCGCTGCTGAATGACAGCGTACAGTATGATCTGTTCGCCTGTTGGGCCACAGTGTGGACCACTGGGCTTGCAGACCATACTGTACTACACATGACCAGATATATTCACATATGGACCACCAGCTAGACTACAGCCTGCGATCGAGCATACATGGTGGGTTTCACTAGACCACCAGTTCGTTCTTTCTAATTACTACAGCCCGCAGTTGGGCATTCGGGAGAGGTGGGGGGGCCCCTAGACTACCAGGTTGTTATGTCTAATTCCTACAGGCATTCGGGGAGGGAGGGGGGTCCACCAGACCAGCAGGGAGATCTTTGTTATTATTACAGCCCGTGATCGTATATTAATGGAGGGTATGGGGGGGTCCACTAGACTACCGGGGGTCCGGTGCTTGTGGACGGGTGTTCTGGTTGGTGGTGGTCACCTGATGGCTGGCGGCTGTTGTGCCTTGCAATACAGCCGCCTGCCTGTGGGTGGCCAGCTTGAGCCTATAATTTACGGCTCAACTTTTGAGCACCAGTGCGGCGATGGAAGCAGTTGTGCAGCATGCGCCGCACATCCCAGGCTGAATATCTGGATGTGCCGTGATATGCATGGTCATGCCTCTGCATCTGCGCGCCAGAGACATTACCACGCGCCCCAGCACATTGGCATTTGCGCCACAGTAGCCTGCCTTCTTTGAATATTGTGCCAGGGTGCATTGGAGGGGTTGCGCGTGGCACAACGCCTTTGAATATCCTGGCCTGGATGTTTGTGAGTGCTCCTGTTGAAAGTTGATTATTTTCTTTATACTAACATACTAAAATGCCAGCAGAATAGGCCTAACGGTCTTTCGAGTCTGCTCGATTGGTCAGCCCCCACCCTGGGTGCTGACCTTGCTGCCCCCCTCGACTTCTCTTGCTTCTCCCTTCCCAGTTCCGGATATTCTTGCTGCATTGGATTTTGCTTCCAGAACCCTTCCCCTGTACCTGTCCCAGCCCCTCTTGAACCCCTCCACCTTCTCTGCCTCCACCAGCCCCCTAGGCAGTGCATTCCATGGCTCCACCACCCTCTCAGTGAAGTAGCACCTCCTCCTTTCTCCCCTGAATCTTCCCCCCTCCAGCTTCCACCCATGCCCTCTAGTGGCCCCCTCCTCCTTCCTTCGAAGTTACTTGCTTTAACTGCTGTTTTCGTGTGCTAGGTTTACAGGGCTTGTATACAAGGATGGTAAAAAGTGGTTAATGTATATACTGTCTCCTGTTCTAATGCTGGGTTGGTTTTGAACACTAAGGGATTAGCTAGTGTCAGAAGTGTTTTTTTGTCTTACAACTCACAACACCCTTTGTCCCCTGAACAGACAAGACCGATACCGTGCCACGCGTTTATTAACAGCCAATTAGAATTGGTGGAAAAATGCAATATATCTGTTAATCAGGTGTGATGTGTGCAGCAAAATAGTCACAGCAAATCCTTTTGAAAACCATATCAATGTTTATATATATATATATATATGTATATGTGTGTGTATGTATATGTATATATGTGTGTGTATATATGTATGTATGTACGTACTGTACGTATGTAAAAAAACTGGCCCTTCCCTTTGGAGGGGGGTCGACACATTGGGTGCGACCTCGTGAGAGACTCTTGGCATCTGAGGTATGAGGGGTGGCTCTACATGGGCCAGTCACTAAGGCCCCCTTCCCCATCAGAGGGTGCCGTTGACTGTGGGCTGAATCCTGAAGGTTATCCTTCTGACTACAAACTGGCCCTTTAAAGGTGATCCACCACCAGACCTCACTTCTCCCTAGCCTCAGGCTTGACTTTAATAATGTTCAAAGCTGGCTAAGCTCACATCAACACTTTCTCAGTGCCAAGAAGACAGTCTCCATGACCTTTGGCGCTAGGCAGAGACTCTCTAGGCTGCCCTCCCTTCCCTCCTTCCACACCCTTGATGGGGCAACACTTCAGGACACCACCTCTTTCAAATACCTGTGTGTCTGGCTTGATCAATACCTTAACTTTTCTGTACATCGACGGCATACTGAAAAAACTGCTTCCCGAGCTCAGCACCCTTTACAGGAACCGTAGTTCCGTACCACTACCAGTTATGCGTGATCTTGTCCAGAAAATGATGCTCCCTATTTTTGTCTATTGTGACATAGTCTACAGTGCTGCTCCTAAGTCTTGTCTTACCAGGTTGGATACTCTTTTCATTGCTTTCTGTCACTTTGCTCTTGATGCAACCTCCTGCACACATCACTGTACCTTGTATCATTCTCTAGCTTTCCCCTCCCTTGAGTGCAGGCATCTCTCTCATTGCGCCAAGTTCACTTCTAAATTCTGGTTTGGGACTCTCACTTCTTACCTCTCTTCCTTACTCTTTGCTCCACCTCCCTGTTCCCGCCCTCTCAGATTCACTGACGCACGCACTCTAGCTGTTCCTCGTTGCTCTACCTCCATAGGCCAGGAAGCTTTCTCCTACTGCTGCCCAAATCTTTGGAACTCACTGCCACCTCCTATCAGACTTTCCTCTTCCCCATTTTCAATCTCCTTAGCCCTTCATAATTTCTATTCCCCCTAACTGCACTTGTTCTTAGCCCTCTTCAACCCTCCCAACCCTGGCATATTATCCTTAAGCTGTACTTTACTTTTGTTCTCCTAACTGTACTTGTTACTCCCTCATCCTTCACAACCCTCCCCACCCTTGTGCACTGTCCCCTACTCTTCTATCCATGACTTACCTCCTGTCTTCTTTTTTTTTTTTTTATTTACACTTTTTGCGCCCCCTCCTCTGCGCCAAGTGTCCACCTGGTCACGGATCCCCCTGCTGTGGCATCCCCCGTTATTGCCGTGGTACCCCCTGGCTTAACCCCCAGGGCAGGGACTTGACACCCCGGCTCCTTAAGGTATCATGAGCAGCGGGATAGGGTGGGAGCCGTACTTTGGAGGGAGCCCTCACGGCAGCCGAGGATGGGCATCGCAGAGTGCGCCAGGAAGTAGGCTAGGTTTTTTTTCCCCTTTTAAGGGGGGCAGGAGCATGCAATGACGCCTGTCCGCCCCTGCCCCTTCAGAATGCTGTTGGTCCGACACGCGAGGGTTTTCCTGGTCTCCACCAGGAGTCCCTGTGCATCGGCGATTTCCGTTCCTTCCCCGGAGGAGAGCAGAAATCGTGGATGCAGGTCGATCCTTCTCCCCGGCTGGCCCTCCGGTGACCTGGAGTCCGTTCCCCGGAACCCAGGTCGCCGGTGTTGCAAGGAAATCCAACCGCTGCACCGGCGGGCCGGCCCTACCACCTGTCTTCTAACTGAACCCTTCCTCTGATTACTTCCTCACATGCTACCACCTATTATACCCCCTCCTCCCACCCCCTACCACAACCTACTGTGCCATTTTGACTCTCTACTACATCCACAACCTGCTGTGCTGTTTCGTCACTCCACTGCTGTTCTTTCCATCCACCCCCCCAGCTCACTGATGCTCTCCCTTTTTCCATTCCTAGTTTACCTCTATTTTCTTCAGTCTCCCTATTCCTTATCCCTCTTCTTCCCTTTGGTCACCCACCACATTCCACTCCTCCTCTCTGCCCCCTTCTCTCTCCCCTCCTTTTCTGCCTGGTCCTGTCCTCCTTGCAGGGTTCTCTGTCATCCTGAAGGGGTATAGATCCTGGCTCCCTGTGTTCTACCCCTCTTCCTTCTCCCCATGCACTTTCTAATCCTGACCCCTTGCAGGGTTCTCTGCATCCTGAGGGGTATAGATTGTGTCTCTCTCTCTCTCTTCCCTCCATTTTCAAATCCATTGCCCGCCCACCTCCCTACTTCCATATCCCTCTCTTCCCCTCCTGTTCCTCCACCCTCTTTTCTCTGTCTCCCCTCCCTTTCTGCCTGGTCCTATCCCCCTTGCAGGGTTCTCAGTATCCAGAAGGGGTTGGATATTGGCTGTCCCTCACTCTTCCTCTTCCATCCCCCACCTTCTACCCCTCGCCTGTCCACTTCTCCAGTTGTCTTATAACTGCTCTCCCTTGGGTATACAGTAGCACTTCAAATCGTGTGCTCAGCCTACTACTTCAAATGTGTTATCTATCCTCTAACTTTACCCTACTGGATCACCTGCTCTTGGGTTGTTGCAATGTACGTTATATCCAAATATGGTTTTGTTTACCCTGGCCGGTTGGTCTGGGTTATTTCTGCTCTGTAATTGTATTACACTGTTTTGTTTTAGTAGTTGTACTTGTGTTATTGCCATGGGTTTGCCTGTTCTCTCAATTCTTGTACCCCCCAACCAGGACACTTCTGGAAACGAGCTGTTTACAGTTCATGTTGTCTTTCCTGATGAAACATTTTCCAATTAAAATAAATCCACCTGCTAAGATGCAGAAGTTCCTGTTACCACTTCTGTACTAGCCTGCGAGATTACCATACTGCCACAACTACGACTGTGATGACTTACTGAACCTATCTCACTTCTGCTAAACCTCTCTGGAGGAGGCAAAAAAATGGAAAACCATGTGTGTGGGGGGGGGGGGACAGTAAAATTCCTCCTCAGCCCCTGAGGCAGTTACCTCCAGTGGGACAGCGAGTTCTCTAACTTCATGATTCCGTGCCCCTGCTTTTCTGAGGGAGAGGTTTGAGTGGGTATCGGCTGCAAGGGAGAAGCTGAAAGAGGGCAAAGCCCAGACACAGCCATAAATAAACCAGGCTCCTACCCTCCAGTGCGTAGCCTCCATCCCCTGGAAACCCTGTCTACCTGTCCGACCCAGCCCCTAGTGGGCAGAAGCAAACCCTCTGCCTGTTCATGTTTTTGTCTAGAGGTGTGCCTACAGACAAAGCTCACTTGCTTCATTTCTTGGCAGGCTCCTCCAAAATGTGACAGGGAAGAGAAAACCTATAGATGATTGAAAATAAAAGTTGATGACAAGACCAAAACAAAGCCTTGAGACCGCCATTGTGGTTCAGCTGGCTGATACAGCACTCTTCTCAAGGGCACTGCTATAGTTGGGGGGGGCAAGTAACAAGTCTCTCACTGGGGACTTGGGATCAGATCTCAAGTTGATTCTGCAATGTGAGGGTGGGATGGTGGGGTTCATTCTTCAGTGGAGGCATTAAACGGAGGTTCCTTGTACCCATTTCTGGTGCATCTCTCTCAACATTTCATCACTGAAATGTGGGACACCAGACCTCAGTGATGTGGGACACCTTATCAGATCATGGAAATGCAAGCCCAGAACACTGAAGACTGCTAACCTTGATTTGTGTAAAGTCTGATTTTGTATTTTGCATCATAGATTATTACAAATTTCCACTTTCAAATCTAAAAGCTGGGTCCACAGAGGCGGTCAGATATGTTTGAATCGAGTTCATCTCGGCAGTGCCTCTGCGCACCCCAGTTCCATGCAGATGGGATCCACAGCCAAAATGCCACATGTGCAGAGCCTGGTGCAGGGATAGGGGGTGGCCATGGGGCAGTGTTATCTAGGACATCGGACATCAAGTTGAATGCCCAGGTTGGCACTCTGTTGGATTGACCTCTCGGCATGGAGAAGGGAACCACGGGATATGGTGGTCTGGGACAGTCCTTGATGGACTGCCATATCCCCATTGGCATGGCAACAATGTATGGTTGCGTGTCCGGCTGCCATCTATGGACCGCAAAGCCCTCCTAGTATACACTGAGAGATGGGGGCTGGTGGCAGGGGACTGATTGGGCCCCAGAAAGTGTTCTGCTGTTAAATGATCGGGGTCACGTAGGCATCTTGGCAGCTTCTTATGCTGTGTAGTCTCTGCCCCCTCCACAGGCCCTACATGTTGCTGTTTAGTGCATCGGGATTGGGCCCAGACATGCCCCAGCCCCCTTGCCTGTTGCTGACCTGGCTGGGTATGTAACAGTGCACATGGCTGGGGATCAGTGTGATGGAGGCACGTAAACAGGGCTGAATATACCTGAAGGTCTCCACATGTGCAGAGCGGGACCTCTGCACACACCTGGTGTGCATAGGCACCCCTTTGTGGATGCAGATCTCATTGTGGATCAAGCCATGAGTTCCTGGTGTGAGACCTCACCTTGTATACGTGGGACAGCACTGACTCAGTTTTGGGAGCACTGTCTGTGCAATTATGAGTGGTAAAATGAGGGACTTCCCTGCAGTTCTGAGTGGTGAAATGAGGGGTGCCCCTTGTAATGTTGGACAGTTGAGAGGCATAGTGTAATCTGGTGGATGTCAAGGTGGAAGCTAAAGATCCCACAGCTTTGTTTGACTAGTGTAGCACACATACCCAGTATACTGACCATCAATCCGCACTCAAAAAAAACTGTTTCTAAAACCACTGTCTATGACTGTGTGTGAATGTTGTACACACTTAATAACTGCTGCTGTTTAGACTTGTACAGTTCTTGCACTACTGGTATTTCTTTTAGTGAATATGTAGAGTATTGAGGCATAGCATGCAGGACAGGTGAAGTATAAAACACATTTTACGCTATTTGTAGCATTTAAAATTACTAGTAGTGAGAGAGATTTTTACCATGGACTACAACGCTATGGCCACCCAGTTCTCTAACCTTGGCACGAGTAATGTCATTTTACCTAACCTCTAACTCTTAACCTGATGCAGTGACATCGCCAAACCAGAATAAATGGTGTGACCCTCCCTAGGACATCTTCCAATCTAAAGTGCAAGGCATATCTGTCACCCAAAACTGCCACTGAACTGTATTTTGCTGGGAAACAAATGACAGGGACCCTAAGAGATGTATATGTTGAAGAGTAAAACTGAGACGGGTTGAAACCACCAAGTTTAAGTACCCTTCCCCCATTTTCCTGGCTTACAGTCATAAAGTGAATTCATACATGGTACTGGTGGGACTGAAACCTGGGGGCAGAGTTGCTCCACCAAACCCTCCCCCCACCCCACACCTGTGACATGCTTTCTATCACAAAGTGAGCTCTTGCATGGAAGTGATGGGGCTCCAGCCTAGGAGCACAGGTGCTTATGTAACCCCTAGGCATCCCAATAGGTTTCTAAAATTCAGTAAGGTTGCCCACTGGCATATCATGGGTTAAGGGCTGAGCAGGCCTGCTGCCACTGCTCCTATGTCAACTACAGTATTACTGTTCTCCCCTGTTCCCCTTCCCCAGGGTTGCACCTGGAAACAAGCCTCAGCTCAGTGTGCCTTTCCCGGTCATCCATTTTCAAATAAATAAATATGCTGCGGTGCATCTACATTGGAAGAGTCCTAGTCACTGTGCTGTATAACTGATATGGATGGGGGGGGGGGGGCATCAGTCATTGGTGGGGTCGGAGGAGAGCTGTCTGTGCAGAGCTGCAAGTGAGGTCCCCTCATCTCTTTCATCTCATGCTGCCCATGTTCCTTGTGAAGCTTCAGTGAAATGGCAGGGACCATGGGATTTTATCTAGCTATCTGGTGTCTGCCCTGTGGGATTGAACTTGGATTTTCACAGCTGGAGTCTGCCCTGATTGCTGTAGTGACCCTTGAGTGCCTATTTTAGCACAAGACTATTATTAGCTCATCACTGTCACCATCTATCACATTAACTGTAGGGTAACACCTTGTCTGATAATAGTGTAATGCTGAAGTTCTTCCTAAGTTTGCTGCTGCAAGAACAGGGGAATATTTATTGTCATTCAGTGCTTTGGAATGGCGTTCTACTAGAATGGGAGCCAAGTTCTGTTATTGATGTTGCTGCAGTTTCAAACTATCCTTGCATCATCCTCCCTAAGAGCTGTCTTTTATGTGTTTTCCTATTTGCCTCCAGCCTAAACTTTTTGAATGGGTTGTTGCGTTAAGGCATGGGTCACCCCCGTGGGAATACTTGGCCACTGCTATAGATTGTGTCAGGAAGGTTGCCTTGTTTCCTGGTTGCGTCTTATGCTCACTCTCCAGTTGAAGTAGTGCTAAGAGGTTATTTTCCTCATGTACGGAGAAAGAAGATTTAAGTAATAAATGTTAGTGATCAAGTGGGCCTGAACTGTCCCTTCACATGCTTACAAACATACATACAAACAGATGAAGAAGCTAGCAGCAGCTTGAGCTAATATCCCTGCCCCACCTCCACACTCTTCCCATCCTCCCTTCCCATGATCCTTACTTTTCCCCCTATGCTTATCCCAGCCTCTCTTAAAGCTGCCCACTGTCTTCAATGAGATGACCTCTTCTGGCAGCGCTTTCCAAGTGTCCACCGCCCTCTCTGTGAAGAAGTGCTTCCTGACCTCCCTCCTAAACCTTACATGCTTACGGGCATGATGAAGTCACATGACCATGATTACCATCACTGTACTGTTATCTTTGCTATACACAACTACTTCGGATACTTAATGCTGTGACTGTTGATCTCTGCTCATTAACTGTCTTTCCGTCCTTCGGATGAGACGTTAAACCGAGGTCCCATCTGCCTGGATTGGTGGTAGTTCAGGTGGATGTTAAAGATCCCGTGGCACTTATCGAAAAGAGTAGGGGAACTTCCCCGGTGTCCTGGCCAAATTTCCCTCATTCACTAAAAATACCACCAACAGCTTAATCTGGTTCAAGGTCAGTTGGCATTCATCTGTATCTCCCTCCCCCGGGTCGTGCCTGAAAATAGGCAGGATTTGTCTAGTGCACTTACCTGGTCAACAAAAGCTAAATAAATAAATAAATAAACTGTGGGATGCATGAAGATCAAGGGTGCATGCCACTAAATCAGTTATTCTAAAGGAAGTAAAGAGAGGGTTCCGAACTGTTCTACAGAAATTATATACCCTTTAGAAGTTATGACTTGCATACCAGCTGTGTAGTCATCCTTGTGTTCCGTAGAATGGTGATTAAAACATCCCTGTTCGAGACCTTGCCATCGAAAGCTCATAACTTGGATTTGAGTGTCTGCAACATTTTATACCTGCTGTCATCTGTATGTGTACATGAATAAAGGAACAGCTGGATTCTGCAGATAGCGGACATTGACATCTGTAACTGTTATTGTAACTAATGGTACCCAGTTCATTACATGGTTCCCATCTACTAAACCCAGGTTTCCATATACTATAAAACAGATGAATTTGTGGCGGTCTACCCCTCCTCGAGAGCCACGTGTCACCACTTTGAAATCCCCTGACCGGGAGGGTTATACTTAGCCCCACCTGCCCCTGAGACTGGATGGATTCCAGTCACAAAGTGAAGTCCAGGCAGGGCAGCGGTGGGACTCAACCAGGGGTGCAAGGTGCTCAACAAGCCCATCCCCTCTGCCCCATGACTGACTTGTTGTGGCAAAGTGAGTCCATGCATGACAGGGGCAGGTGGATGGGTCTTTGCTGAGCACCTTTGCATCCAGGTTTGAGACTCATCGCTGCCATGCGCAGACTTGCTTCATGATGGGATGCCAGTCATGAGGTAGGAGGGTACGGGGTGGGGTTAAGCATCAGGTTTGAGTCTCACCTCTGCCATTCATTGACTGTTTTGTGATAAATCATGATATGGGTCTTGGCTGAGCACTTGTGCACCCAGGTTAGAGTCCCATCACTGCCATGCATGGACCCCTTTGTAACCAGAAGCCAGACATGGGGGTGGGGTTGAAGCAGTCTTTTCAACACAGAAAAAGAAGATTTTTTTTATTTTTTTTTTTTTTATTTTAATAACTCCTAAGCATCCAAAGAAAGTAAATTTTTTTGCTTTGCTGGACTGCTTCCACTGCCTGGGACCCAGGTGCTCTGCAGTAGGATGTTACAGAGCACCATGGCAGTTCGCAGAACTTCCCGGTTTTGGTTTGAGGACCCCTACCATGTTTTAAATAAGCTGGAAAAAATGATTATCAATTTGACACGTGAAAGTGCTAATCAGTTGAGAAAATGCATAGCACGTGGCACAGACTGATTAGCAACATTTTAAAAACTTTATATCATTTTATTAATATTGCGTACTGTGTCATGGATTCATTCAAAAAATGGTTAGCAGTCTACTGCTAAGAATTTCTGGAAATGGTCAGCATTACATTTTGCTTAGCATTTTGCTGTGCTATCCCAGCTATTTAATATGCTGCCCTGATATTTTTATTTGGGGATTCTGAAGTCCTGGACAAAAACTCCTACAGAGAGCCCTGTGACCATACCTTGTAAAGTGTGATGTAATTTTACAATGTGCAGTACTCCAGCGTTCATGGGAAGGACAGCTAAAAGTTCGTTCTTTTTTTGGTACTGGGTGCCGGTATGGAGGGAGGACTCCAGTCTACAGGTGGAGCTCCAGAAACAGGAGCCATCCCAACAGTGCAGTGACAGCACATCAGCCTGAGGGCGGGGAAGGTTCATGTGTGATCCCTGAAATTCCCCAAGGGAGCTGGCTGGGGATCGGGTGCTTTGCAGAGATGAGGCAGCACTTGACATCCAGGGAGAAAGAGATGGCCTCGGCCAGCCCAGCATTCATGCACCACCTGCCAGATTATCATGGTGCAACATTGGCTGTGAAGGCATCTGCATGCAGCCTGCCATCCCTGCCAAAGCAAAGGTGTAACCATAACAGCTCCATCGTCTGGGTCGGAAATAGGGGGATCCGGAGAGCCACAGTCGGGAAGAGCAAAAAACTAAGCTGACATAATAGTCCACCAGAACATTTGGTAGTCTGACATATTACATTTGCTTGCTATTTTTGGTGGAGGGGGAAGGGCTGTCTTATACTGCTGTGTGTTAGAGGGCAGCATCAGAGTGCGCTTTCAAGGATGACCCAGCTCACTGATGGAAAATGCTGGGAAGTGCTATGCTGTTTGAGTGCCTCAGGTTTATCTTCTCTTTACTATTTTTTTTTTGGTTTTGACTGCCGGTGGATTAAGAACATCAATGAGCTCTTTGGCCAGCAGGATGCATTTTAAAGTAATGGCCTTGCTGAGCATTATGCCCCCCTCACCTGAATAAAGAATGTCTGCTAGACAAGTGTTTGAGATGCTCATCTTGCAGGTTTTCAATGGTCCCATTCAAGGAATAATGCACAAGAATGTTATTGAAATGGGTAAGGTAAAAATAACAATGCATTTATGGACCCCTTTTCTGATCAAAGTGTAAATCGGGGACACATGCTGTGTAGTTAGCTGACACTCTATGCATATTTAATGTACAGTATATTTGTTACTAGGGTGAAATGCAGTGAGGCACACTCCTCGTTTAACAGAGTACTGAGGAAAGGAGGGTACTACATCACAAGAAGAAGCAAAACAAAAAAAAAAAATTACAACTGTACAACCACACAAAACCGAAGTAGTGCCATAAACTGAGAAACAATAATTAACCCTTTAGCAGATTACACAACACACCGTGGCAAGTTTGGTACAGCATTCCATGTTTAGCATGCTAAGTAGGAAAGTGTCAGAATGCAAAAAGAAGCCACACTGGGATGGGGTGCTCAGGATAAATTAAACACAGCAACAATACAAAAATCCAGCAGCCACCACCTTGAAATAGAAAAAAACACAGCTCTCAGTATCTGAAGTGAAAGTGCCAAAACTTTATTGCAGGTGACAGAGTAAAAAGTGCACACCTTAACGTGTTTCAGAGGGGACTCCTTTATCAAAAGATGTGCTGCACAAACAGATAGTGTTCTTAAATACTAAAACTGACGTCGTCAGTAGTGGACAATTACAAATGATGTCACGTAAATAAAAACATTGTGTCACATGTCTTACTATAATACATATTCCAAATACATATTAAATGCACCTAAATCCAAAAACAGTGGTAAAAAATTCAGAATTGCCACAAGTACAAATAAATATCTTTGATAGCTGCCGTGTTGGTGACAAATCAGTTTTCGGTCGCTACTGCAGGAGCAACTCCAAATCCTGGTGCTGACCCGAATCTGAAAAATAAAAGGTATAAAATAAGCATCAACCTTATATCATACAACGTTTCTTTACATATTTCAGCACATTGTTGAATACCCCATAATGTCTAACTGTATCTATACATTTCTGTATGCGCTATTTTTGTTTCAGATATGGGGTCACATCAAAGTTCCCGTTTAATCCTGGGTACTTGCATGCACCCAAGGTGTAAATCCAGAACCCTTAAAGTTATCAAAATATGAGATGCCTTTTATTTTTCAGATTTGGGTCAGCACCAAGATTTGGAGTTGCTCCTGCAGTAGCGACCGAAAACTGATTTGTCATCAAAACAGCTGCTATCAAAAATGTTTATTTGCCCTTGTGGTAATTTTGAATTTTGTTACCACTTTTTGGGGATTTAGGTGTATTTAATATGTATTTGGAATGTGTATTATAGTAAGACATGTGACACAATGTTTTTATTTACGTGACATCATTTGTAATTGTTCACTACTGACGACGTTAGTTTTAGTATTTAAGAACACTATCTGTTTGTGCAGCACATCTTTTGATAAAGGAGTACCCTCTGAAATGCGTTAAGGTGTGTACTTTTTACTCTGTCACCTGCAATAAAGTTTTGGCACTTTCACTTCAGATACTGAGAGCTGTGTTTTTTCTATTTCAAGGTGGTGAGTGCTGGAGTTTTTTGTATTGTTGCCAAGTAGGGAAATACTCTCCCAGCACAACTGCTTCCAGTTCTTGGATCTTTAATAGCTGTTTAATCCCAGGATCTAGGACCAAATACTTCTGTTTGAGTATTTGAGGAATTTTTGGTGCCAGTCTTGTTCAGACCCCACACGTGCATACGTCTGCGTGCTGTACTCTACACCTGCTGCCATCACTAACCTTCAGGCTCCACAGTATCCTCCAACACCCCTTCAGCTTCTGGCTTATCCCTGCCTGGGGACCCCCTTCTGTCACCAGGGAGGAAAGGAAGCACCTTATGGACACCTGGAGTGATGGGGTGGGGATAAGAGGACAGTGCTCTGGGTGGTCGGGTTGCAGGGGGATACACAGAAGGCAATTATCCGGTAGCGCTGGGCGTGCTTCCCCATTTCTTCCCGTCCCTCCACCCCTCCCACATCGCATGGCAGTCCTGGGAGAGATGCACGGCAGCGTGTTGTCCCCCATGCTGTTAAATATGCCTCCCCCCACCTACCACCATGAGATGTTATAGGAGCGGTGTAAGCCAGTCCCTCCCTCTCTCTTGGAGAGTAGTGCATCTGCAGACACTCTTCACCCTCTCCACTGTTTTCTACTCCTGTCAAAAAAGAAAGATTTCCAAGGAAACTACAATATATAAAATAGTTACTGTATATCTGCCATCATAGGTCCAGATTACCAATTCAAGAACACAAAGATATGTTTGGAAATTGACACCAAGGACAAATACAGTTCATGAAGAAGTGACATCACGTTAAGCCAGTATTCTCTTTGTAGCTGTGTACAGATTTGGGCCCTTATTTTCCGTCAGTTACTATCTGGCCGTCATCACTGTGAAATAATGCCTTTCCAGTCATTTAGGCCCTAAACTTCCATCATTTACTAGCTGGCAGGCTTCATTGTGAAAACCTGCCCATTCTAGTCAGTAAGACCCATCATCTGGGCACGGGCTTTAATTTCGACACGCTGTTATTTAACAGCAATGCTTCCTGTGCCCTCCTCTCCTCATACTTCTGCTAAATTCCAACTCCCAGCTGTTCAGACATTTACTGGCCAGGCTGCATTTGCTTTTCAGCTTCCCAGAGTCGCTTCCCTTCTGCTCTGAAACCTCCATCAGCATACCTCCTACATGTGTTGCTAACCCATTGACCTTTTTCTGTCATTAATGGGGAACTTAATGTGGAGTATTCCACCTAGTATTTATTTTGTTGACCGGGTAAGTGCATTAGACAAATCCTGCCTATTTTCAGGCATGACCCAGGGGGAGGAGGATACAGATGAATGCCAACTGACCTTGAACCAGATTAAGCTATTGGTGGCATTCATAGTGAATGCTATGCTGTACAATGTGACGATTTCCCAGGGCATTATTCATTTGGTCACACATGCTGTTTTTGCACAATTATTGCACTGTAGTCTAATAGTGGCCATTCCCACGGCTTCTGCATTTGGTTAGTTCACTGCGATATGCTTTGCTGTTGTTCCCTCTTCTCTCTTCCCTTTCCCTTAGGATGCATCCGCAAGGGAGCAAGTCACAGCTCAGTGTGCTCTCTGCCCCTGGACAAACATTTTATATAAATAAATAATGTAGCTTCTGCATTCAAATTAAACAGATCATGGCCTGCCCTGGTGAGGGGAGTTCTGAGAAAGTGATCTGGGGCAGCTGTAGGAGCATAAAGAATAAGTTAAAAAAAAAAAAATTTAAAGAGATCATAGAGCTCTATTAAGCTGCTGGTTCCAGCTGAGAATTATTGATTGCAAGCCCCGGCTTCCTCCCATAACAGTGGACTTATTACTCCCAAGGGAAGACGGTTAGGTTTCCTTTCCATCCTTGTAATTTTGGCCACCAAGAGCTACTCTGAAATCTTTTTTCATGATTGCATTCAAAAGCCGCACAGAGCCCTACTCGCATTGTAGCAGCTCCCCAAATGCTCACTGTGCTCCCTCTACACCACCACCTACCGGTTGTACACTGCAGAGGTGTACACTGATCTCATGACGTTTCCGGCGGTTCTTCCATTTTTCCGCCAGCTGAGAGCCCGTGGCTTCTGTGGTGGTGGTGGGGGAAGGTCGCCGTACATAGTTCATATCCGAGTTCAGCTAAATACGTTAACAGCTAGTAGAATGAAAGCGGAACTCGGGTAAGTAGTATGTTTTCATAAATGAGAGCTTGACTGGCCTGGTGGCGCTGAGGGTTGAGGCGCTGGACGCCACACCTTGCGCCGTGCCAGTGACCCGGGTTCAAGAATGGACTTCGTTCGCCGGGGGCTGGCAGGGGGAAGGAAGGATTGAGCTTCCTTCGACAGTTCTCCTTCCTTGGGTGGGTTAGAGATATGCGCCGCACTGCAGTGACGCCCAGTGGAGCTGGGTGTTCAGCAGATGTGAGCATTAACATGGGGGGGGGGGAGCCGGCAGACGTCTGCATGTCAGTGCATTGATGTCATTGCACGTCGGGCTCTCTAGAGGAAAGGAGGAAAAACATCTCCAAATCCTCCTAGATGACCACCGTTGCCTGCTTCGCCACCCACCAACTAAGAAGGGTCAGACTCCGCTTTGCGCAGCTCGATCACTCGGGGGGGTGGATAGAGGAGGGTTAGGAGGGTTCCCTTCTCGCCCCACCTGGGTGGCAATCTGGGCCATCAAAAAGGACCCAGAGGATTCGAAAGTGTGTGGCACTCTAGGAGCAGACTCCGGGGCAGTCGGTAGGGTCGGGAAGCAGAGCACCTTGGTGGCCTGAAGGAGTGGAGGTTAGGAGACAGTAGAGGTGCAGAAAAATAGAAAGTAAAAAAATAAATGAGAGCTGGAAAAAACTTTTAAAAGTGCTCCGAATGTGGAGCAGTGATAGTGGGCATGCTCTTATGTCTATTCATATAATTATGCATATGCATAAGCGCATGCCCAGTATCACGGTTCCACATTTGGAGCGCTTTTTAAATTATTTTCAGCCCCTATTTATGAAAAGAAACTACTTGCCCAAGTTCAGATTTCTTTCTACTAGCTGTTGAATGTATTTAGCTGAAGTCAGGTACAAAACTCGATAATGAGCAAAATCCTGAAATCGATGTGGATGCTGTGATCAGATTACACAGCCCCACTGAGCGGCTTAAAATGGGCAAAACGGTGAACCCAGAAAAACAGGTAACGCCAGGACAGCAAGCGCTCGCTTCTGATGTGATGTGGCTTGCTTATACATGGCAACACGGTTAGCGTTCCAGGTGCTCTGCACCATTTGATGCGGTGCCGAGCCCACTATGTAAAAGGCCCTAAAGAGAGTCGTTATGGTTAGAGCATTAAGTTTCAAACAGTAGCTGGCTGTTCCTGCACTCCAAGACTAATGGGTTAAGATGGTTCGCTTCGGAGGGTTGGGATGTTCAAATTTGGAAATTTATAGTCCTCGAGTGTAAGAACCTAAACTTTCCACTGATTTTGGGAAGTCATTCAATGCATGTGCAGGCTGAACTATGTGGTTCTCCCACACCTAATCACTGTGCATCTATAGCCAGTGGGATGACAGAGACTGTCCTGGGGCTGCACAATCTTCTGAAACTCCAACGAAGCGAACACTGCAGTTGGACCCAGGGAAGTCTAAATGTGTTAGCTGAAGTCTGACCATTAGCGGTATGTATAACAGAAGGAACGTTTAAGTCCAACATGTCACTGCTTCAGAGATAGCGTCAATATTTTGTACAAACGTGCTAATTTATTGGGATTTCCAACACATTTTACTACCCAGTTATCCTGTGATTCCCTTGGCAAGCAGATATTGGCCCAGGCTTACCCAGAAGGCTGTACAACCTTCATGTACACTGTTGTCACTGATAGGCTTGTCATGCTTCAGCCTTGCCATCTCTATTATGGCACCCAGGTCCTTTTCCCCCCTCTTCTGCAGCAAGAGGAGCAACAGACAGTATGCAGATCCTACCTTTGTTTTTCCACTGCAGTTTTAGTGTCTCATATCTAGTTGCACTGAATCTGAACTCCAGGAGTCTAGTCAGTAACATAGTTTGTTCAGTCCTCCTGGAAGCGCACCTTCATGTCAGATTTACTGTCATCAGGGAACTTGGGTAGTCTGCTGGTAACCCCAATTTCTGGATTGTTGGTGAAAATGTTGAACAGCAGAGTCTCCAGCACAAGTCCCTAAGGGGTGTCTGTGAGTACCCCTCTTCACACTGAGTAGTTGCCATCCTTAATACCCCTTCACTTCCTGACTACAAGCCACTTAGCACTTCCAACCTGTGTATGCCTCGTATATACCACACTGGTGTATTTTTGCTCAGAAGCTTATTATATGCCACAGTGTCAAAGGCCTTGCTGAAGCCCAAATAGACTGTGTCTAAAGAACTGCCTCAGTCCACCTCCTTAGTCACCTCCTTAAAAAAGTTCTCTGTGCCAATTGTGAAATCTCTTTTCCCTCTGGTCCTTGGATTTGGTAAGTCATTTAAGTTCTTGTTTTCTGCCCTGATGAAGCGACCACGAGGGGAACATCTGGGCAGACTAGGTGGGCCAGATGGTCATTTTCTGTCTACTTCAGAGCAGCATGGAGGAAGCAAGCAACTACAGGCCAGTCAATCTCACTTCAGTGGTGGGGAAATAAATGGAAACCCTGCTTTAAGGAAAGACTGGTAGAGTATCTTAAATCCAGTGGACAAGCAAGACCACAGGCAGCATGAATTCATAGGGTAGGGTCATTCTAGATGAATCTTATGAATTTCTTTCACTGGGTGACCTTGGAAATAGATCAGGGGAGGGCAGTGGATGTGGTCTCTCTGGACTTTGGCAAGGCCTTCAACAATGTGCAGCACAGAAGACTGATAAAGAAATTGAGCAGTCTAGGGGTGGGATCCAAAGTGGTGAATTGTGTTCAAAACTGGTTAATAGATAAGCAGCAGAGGGTGGTGGTTAACAGCACTCACTCTAATGATGAGAGAGTGACCAGCAGGGTGCCACAAGGCTCAGTACTGGGACCAGTTCTCTCCAGTGTCTTCATAAGTGACATTGCAGAAGGACTAGAATGGAAGACATGCCTTTTTGCAGACGATACCAACATTTGTATTAGGGTAGACACTCGGGAGGGGGTAGAGACAAGGTGCAGGGATCTTTGGAAACTCGAAGAGTGGTCAAGAGCATGGCAGTTGGGTTTCAGTGACAAAAAGTGCAAAATCATGCACCTAGGGTATAGGAACCAAGGAGCTGAGCATAGGATGGGAGGAGGGATACTGACAGTCACTAAACAGGAAAGGGACCTTGGGGTTATCATAACTGACGACCTCAAAGTGGACAGGGCAGTGTGAGGAAGCATTGTGTAGGACTCGTGGGATTCTGGCATGCATAGGGAAGAGTATGTCCAGCAGGAGGAGGGAGGCGGTGTTGCCACTGTATCATCTGCTGGTAAAACCCTACTTGGAGTACTGTGTTCAGTTTTGGAGGCTGCACCTCAGACAGGACATAGGCAGGGTGGAGGCAGTCCAGAGGTGGTAATTAAAGTGGTGCAGGGGTTGCATGAGAAACCTTATGAGGAGAGACTGACTGATCTCGACATGTAGACCCTGGAAGAGGCGAGCGAGAGGGGACATGATAGAGACTTTACAAGTACCTTACAGGGGTGAACGGAGTGCAAGAGGGGAGTCTGTTTCAAATGAGAAAAAGCACCAGGACCAGGAGGGGGCATGCAGTGAAGCTGGGGGGGAAGGGGTTAAGAGGGATGTGAGGAAGTACTGCTTCACTGAAAGGGTGGTAGGCATCTGGAATAGACTGCCAGCAGAAGTGGTGGAAGCGAAAACAGCCGGGGTTCAAGCATGTGTCAGATAGACATTGGGGAATATTTAGTAAATTGGCAGGCGGGGGGAGAGTCACTGGATACCAGTTAGGGTCTACGGAGACAGATGAGGCAGAGAACATCTGGGCAGAGTGGGTAGGCTAAGCAGTCCTTTTCTGCCTGCAAAGTCTACATTTCTAAAATATTGGCTGGTAGGCGTAGTCACTGTGTGCTTACTTGTATACACACAAAATAAAATTTTAAATATAACTTCTAACTGGTTGGTTAGTAGGTCTTTATTCCGATTTCAGCAGTGCCTTCAGGTCTTTGGAGCAGGCTCATCTTGCTGTGTTTTATTTTCATAAGGGCGGAACCACACTAGGAACTGCCTGCCTCCCAAAAGAGCACATCCACCCACCCTGTGATGGTACATCCTGCCACTCCACTCCATGGCCAGCTGCTGTCTGCCTCACTAGTCCAATATCAATACACTGGCACTGCAGAAGTGCAGTATATTGATATGGGACTTGTGGGATGGCCCTTAAAACTAAGACCGAGTTTGAGTAAAATACTGTCCCACAGGTACTGTATTGAGATGCAGTATTTGCTAGGCAGACAGCCATGGAGGTGAGCAGCGGGTCGTGCTGGTCACTACCCCAAGGTGGGTAGGTGGTGGACTCTCTTGAGGGGACTATTGGATACCAGGGAGAGTACCGGCATCAGATTGGGGGAGGGACACTAGACTACCAGGGACTTTTCTCGTGATTAATATTTGCCGGCTGCTGCGTTCATCTATTTACTTTACAAAAATCTCAATGGCACTAAGGAAAATCACTGTGCTTTCAGTACTGCTCTGAGGATTTTTGCAGAAAGTGGAAGTAAATGCATGAATGTAACACTGTGTTACTGGGGCTCTTTTGGAACATCACTGAGGAAGAGCACTTTGTTCTAACAACAGCTATCCTGTTTCACATCGTGTCACATTGGGAAAGGAAAACTCCATAGCTGAGAAGGTTCCTATGGTAACACCCCAGCCAATTTTAACAGATCATTAAGCCACTCCATTACTTTCAAATGGAACTTTTAGAACTTTTTCTACCCTTATTTTAGAACATATCTGGGAAACGGCTATAAAAAGACTGACACCTTTAGCCATATGCTGCAAATGCACATCCTGCCTTTACTGTAGACGTCTATCATTATGTAGTTAGACTTTCTCCATGTCTCATATGTTTACAGACTAATTGCGTCGCACACAGAGCTGCTGTGCTTAAAGTGACAACTATGTACACAGTACTTAAGGCAGTTCTGCCGAACAACTGGCCAAGCTAATGGCACATGAAAAAATGGCACGTCAGGTGAGGAGGAGATGAAGGATGAAACAGAAATAATTTGCCAGTGACACGCCTGCCCTCCGAGTTTACCAGAAATGTCACTTGCTGCACACAAACCCTACCTGCATCAGCAGCACTTGCACTGCAAGATTTCTTAGAATGTACTACTAGGGTTTCGGAAAAACGCTCCATCAGTGGTTCTCTACAAATGAGTTGTATTCACATGCAGTCAAGGCAGATTTCAATGTTCTTGAAAGGTAAGTAAGCAGAGTCATTCAGGGGCCTGGGACGACACCGGCTGATGGGAGTTTCTCAGAGAAAACTGGAGTGTCCTGTGTGATCCACCCTTTGAAAACTGTGTGCCTCTTTTGGCGGGCCACTGGACACCAGGAAGTGTACTTACAGTATATGGATACTGGCACTATGGGGATTGGGTTGGAGGGGGTCCCACTAGACTACCAGTGATTTTACTTATATTAAAGGCACAAGGAATGGGAGGAAGGGGACCACTAGACTAAAGGGGACTTTCTCATATCTTGGGCACAGGGATTGGGTTGGGTGGGGGTTATCTGGCAGCAAACCTCAATCTACCACCCACTGCCACCAGTCTCTTCCACCACCTGACTCGGCATCCCAGGCATCAAACTGCAAACATCGATCTCCCAACTACTTCCCCAATATCTTTCCTTCCACCCGTCTTAGCCTCCCACCAGCAAATATCAATCTCCCATCCACAACTGCCAGTCCATTCCCCCATGATTCAGCCCCCAAGCCAGCAGGAACAAACTCCCACCACTGCTGCTGTTCCTTCCCCCTACCAGGTTTAGCCCCCTCACAAACACTGGACCAGTTACTGATGGCACCAGTCAACTGTAATTCTTAGTTTTCCACTACCTCGTTAACTTTCTAGGCCAGTGTTTCTCATTTTGTGGCCACCGACACAATTATGTGCAGCCACAGAGGTCTTTTGATGCCAAAGTAAAAATCTATTTTACAGGGTAGAATAATAGAGGATGTATTTCAAGGGAAAGGGCAGGAATTTGAAGCACTTTGTATGCGAGACTAGAAGGTTGGGATGAGCAAGTAAACAAATTTGTTCACCAATATGTTCTGGTGGTGTCAGTTTGAAGCATGCCGGTTTTTGGGCTTGAGAACTATAGCTCTTTGAGATTCTCTCCCTTCATTGAGCCACATCATGGAACTGTAATCTGTCGGCATCAGGACCGCCTGGAAATCTTTGCTGGCTGGGATCCCCCACGTCAGTATGCCTAGTTGACGCCTATATAACGTGGTGGTCGCCAGCATGCCTCAGTTCTTTCTCTTGCTGTCAAATGCTCATGGATCCACCACTGTTGTAGAATGCGCTTGAACTTTTTCAAGTATTCGCTAATGCTGCTACTTCTCATAGTTTGTTATTTCAAACTTTCTTTTATTTTGCCACTTCAAGACAAGGGACCACTGTTCTGTTATTGCTATTGTGATGTTAAGATTTATAAAGACGATGACCACTCTGTTAGTATCCATTGCCTCAGTACAAACTACAGTGTTAAAGCCTGCTCAGTCTGCCAGAGCTTTAACTAGGCAACCAGGAGACCTCGCAAGAAGGCTTTAGAGATATTTTTATAGCTACAAGGAATAGAGAAGTGGGTTGCAATGAAGGCAGCTTCACTGTAGTCAACTGCTTCTGTTCTTGGTTCACTGTCAGCCCCTTCGATGCCTGCAGTCAACGGCGGGTGTCACTGACTCGTTAAAGAAAAAAGATACGTCCTCTGTGTAGGCGCAGAACAACATTACCACTTCAAGAAGAAGAGATGGCAAAAGGACAAAGCTGCTTCTCCAGACCATAAACCTTCACCTCTTAGATGATTTACGTCTACTGACAAAGACGAGTTCCTGGCTGCGGTCATGAGTCAAGCCCCCCCCCCAAAAAAAAACTGTCTCTCAGACACCAAGATCAGGGTCCGCCACCAGCTCATCTCCCTTGCTGGGGGATTCTCAGCCTATTCCAGCATTGCATTTTGTTCCGTCGACAGCTCAGCTATTGTCGACCCCTTTGGGGCCTGTTGACCCACAGCTGTTATATCAGACAGTGCCTGAGCTGTTCCAGCATTTATTGCCACAGCCGCCATCATCGCCTACTCCATCAGCACACTTGGTGATCCATTGTTGACTTTACTGTCAATGTTGCAATTCTCTATCGCTGCCACAGTTCAGGGCCTGTACAGCCTCCATTGATGGGACCCCCGTCGATGGCTTCTTCTCATTTTTTGTGTTCGCTATGCGTGCAAGCGCAGCAAACACGTTTATGAGAGTGAGCCTTAGGGGGGGTGTGACACTGTCTGCCCAGTGCAGAGTAGTGTTGCAGGGGCCTGATAGTGCCACACCAATCAGCACCCAGATTGTCTATGACAGAGTTTCTGGCTTGCTGAGCTAGGACGGCACCAACTTCAAAAGACATTGCTGTCCCTTTGATCCACATCGCCTAGCAAGCCAGACTGAACTGTTATGGTCAGCCTGGAATGCTTGACTGCAACAAAGAAAACCATCCATCGATGTCTGTTACTGGTGGCCCTTACTGTCCACTAAGCCAACCCTCCCTGTCAGCGCCACCCCCCACACACAGTAGTGACACTGGGGGTGCTCAGTCCCCCAGTGTAGAAGAAAACTGTGCTTCGATGTCTGTTGCACGCCCCCACAACATAATTCTTTGACACTGGGTGTGCCCAATCCCCCAGTGTCCTTAATGATTTAAATACTGTCCCTCCCAGTGCAGTAACACTGGGGTTGCCAAATCCTCCACTGTCTTCCATTAAAAGAAGACTCCCTGAAATAAAGAAAACTGTCCCTCGTCGTTTTGTGTTTCCTGAAATAAAGAAAACTGTCCATCGTTGTCTGCTGTGCCGTTACCTACTCCCCAGCCGACCCTCCCACTGAGGACCCACTACCCCAAACCCCCCTACCCTATACTTACCCACCGGAGGTCTGTCACCATATTCTTCCTTGAACCCTAGACACATCTTCACTCTTCAAAGCCCAATCATGAACTGAGGTAAGCGCTTCAATGCATTTCAGTGGGGTTTTCAGTTTCAATGTGTATCAATGTGGTTTTCAACTTAGTGCCATAACTTGGCTATTTTTTTTTTTTTACATTTGTGCCCCAAATTTTCCACATACATTTTTTTGGGACCCCACCTCAAGAACAATTAAGTGACATTACAAAATTCTGTCCCGAAAGATGATTTTGCAGTCACTGCGCAAAATTACCTTACGGGCAGGAGTTGACAATTTACTCCACCTTTGTTCATGAGGTGGGTCATAAGAAGGCTATGTTGAAAATTTAGTGTAAAAGTATTAAAAAAACAACGAAGTTATGAACCTGCGTTGAAATTTGCGAATGCAGGCTCATAAGTTTGGCAATTGTCAATATTTTTACCCCAAATTTTAAACATAGCCATTTCTTCACACTACCTCAAGATTGTGACAGCTGTCATTTTTCAGATCCTGGACAAAATGTGTTTTTGCATCCCGAAAGGTGATTCCGCAGTCGCTCTGTGAAATAATCTCTTGGCCAGGAGTTGAAAATTTTCTCTGCACTTGTTCATGAGGTGGGTTCATAAGAAGGGTTCTGTTGAAAATCTGGCACACAAATATTAGCAGACAAGACAGTTAAACTGCCCAACATCATCACTTCTACTTTGTATTCTTAAATGTTAATAAAATTATTCCTTCACGGAAGCAGTTTTCAAACACAGACTCCCATGACACCAGTGAACACGGCAAACATTCGGCATTGACAAATGCTTGTTTTTAAAGACTTATGTTTTATTGTGCTTCAGCATGTACATAGTCACGACACTATGTACAGCACATACATATCAAATGTATTCTGGTAACATGCATTAAACAGGTAGAATAATGGGAGTGGAGTGGGCTGGGAGTTTTGCAGAATCCTATCTAGATAGGCTGCACAACCCTCAACTCTGGTATGGACAAGTAGTTCTGGGGTTTTGGCAAGGTCCAGTAGTTCATAGGTTTGAGCTGAGTTGATTATCTACCAGTGTTCATTCAGTGTGTGGTTGTAGACCCCACAGCCATGGGGACGGACATGTTGGGGGACAGGTCGTAAAACTTTTATCACTTTGGGTATATTCATTGCTCTTTCTCCACTCCCAGAATATTATATCAGAAACATGACTAACCATAAGCAAACACATAACAGTTACAACATGCATGACACAGTAAAGAGCACTTATCAGGATATCATTTTTAATTCAGAGTTAGCTACTCTTAGGGGCCTGGGACATCATTTTAGTTTCTGGTTATCTATATTTCGTTTATCAACTAGGAGTGCTTGTCTGTTTCCCTGATGGGATAGGGTATCCCAGCAGTTTAGCGGTTATGGGGGTGGGGGGTTACAGATTATTCTTCGGGGTGAGCTTCTCAGTTCATCACAGCTATCATTGGTAAGCAAAATCAGGGCTTCTAGAGGGTCAGATTTGTGCCGGTATATAGATTGTGGGCCAGTATTTCTAGTTTCAGGCATTCTAAGGTAGCTATGAGCCATTCATCGTACATAGGGGCTCTTTTTGACTAGCCATCTTTTCAGAATTTGGTGCTTGGCTATATTGGCAGCCAGATAGATGGCATGTGGTTTATTTTGTGCCACTCTGGTTTTCTCTGTGTTACTGGTTCTGCAAATATCTTGCTTAAATCTTCCAGACCCAGTAATGGGTTAAGTTGTGGTTTAATTTCACAGCAGAAGTTTCTAATGCATGGCCATTCCCATAGCAGGTGGATGAGGGGGTCTTCCTGTTGTTGGCATTTGTAACAGGGTTGTTGTGGTATTGCTTTTATCTTATGCAACTTCTTGGGGTCCCACATAGACTGCCAAGGATTTTACACTGCTGGATCTTGAGGTCTGCTACCAAAGTGGGCTTTTTGGCAAATAGCTGCAGTTTAGGCTGGTCCCAGGTTCCTGTTTCTTTGTTGCAGCTGATGGGTCCACCATGCTATAATCTCATATGCTTTCCCTTGTACGTCAGCAGCTAAGTCGTTGTACCATTGTGAGGCTGACGTTTTGTTGCAGATCTGATTCAACATTTCTTCCATTGCAAAGGGTTATTTTTGGGCACTTTGCATCACTAGTGTTCAAAGAGTGAGTACTGAAGCTATAGGTATTTGTTAAGTGTCCCTTGGTGGCAGCTGATGTTTTGTCTAACTGCTGAAAAGTCATGTAGGAGGATGAGCTTAAGACGTCATTAACAGTTTTAATGTTGTGTGTGCAGGATGTGAAATTTATATCCCTTAGGCGCTTCAGGGCAGATATGCTTGTCTAAGGATTCCTGCAGATCCACTGTGATCCCCTTGGGGCACCTAAGGCATTTGGGCTGGTGATGCCATTTTATGCTGTTTTCCTGCTTGTCTGTTTCTTTAAATTTTTTCCCCTCTGTTTTTTTTTTTCCCCTCTCCCGGAGTCCTGCTTCCTGTGCGACTGTACAGTGTCTAGGTCATGCATCTAAGTGCATGAGTACTTGTTTTTGCAGCCACGAACAGAGCAGCGTAGTGGAAACTGCAGTCAGAGCTCATCATGTGACTGCATGTCTGAGAATCGAGCTGACTCAGTTTCGTGGCTGCAGTCACATGACAGGGCTCTGAATCACTAAAAGGCTTTACTGAGTGGCTGCTGGTTTGCAACTGATCACTCCTCCAGGAAGCATTGCTGGTCAAGTGCTGTTCTGTCTGCCAGACGAGTCGTGGGAGTCAAATCTGTCACTGCAGAAACCGGCAAAAACAAGAACAGTGGTAATGTCCTCTGAAGAGTTAACACACTGAAACAAACTCACAGTCCTTGTAATAATTACTGATTAGGAACCAGCTGGCAACATTAAGTAAGCATTAATCCCTGGCAGAGGAGGGCTCTACTAGGGATTAATGCCTGGTTTGGGGGGTTGGTGCACGAGGCCACATGCCAAGTGCTTCCAACCACCAACCAGGCATTAATTCCATAGTAGAGCCCAACTCAGGAGGGGATTGATACTCTTGTAACATGGGCAATGTGGATATTACTTATGTGCTATTATTAACTGTTCTATATTAAACATATACATAGGTCCATTGTTTCAGAAAAGATGACTTGGGATACAAAATATGCAGTACTTTTCATTTTGTGACAACCATATCTATTTATATTGTGCTGTTTTTCTACTTACACATTAACAGGTTTGTCATTGAAAGCAAACATTGTCATTAGTGTAACCACATGTTTTTTGTAAAGTACACGTACAAAACTTTTTAATTTCACTTGCTTATCTGGTTTGCCCTATGTCTGTTACTTGTGGTTACATACAGTCATATCTGATTTGCATATTTTACTATTCTACGCTATCTGGTATTGCCCATTACCTGCTCCGGTTGCTTTGCTGCTGCTGTTGTAGTGATCAGGACATTTTTACACTGCGCGAGGTATAACAGCTGCCTCATTTGTTGATTTCGGCAGACTCGTCCTGGTATCTGCGTTCAGAACACAGTGTCCATGGGCTGGGTCGGTGGGTGGGATATGACAGTTATTTCGATAACATACCGCGTTGTCTAACTGGCTAGTCTTGGTACTTCAGCTGTGGGCATTATTCTCTGTGACATGCATGTTTAGTGGCATTTACAGGGATAGTAGCAGCGGGCATTACTGCAGGATTAATACCTGCTGCAAATTGATCAGCTGCTCCATTTCAGCAAATCGCTGTGCTTGCTTTTCAGTAGGGTTAATAACCATGTTACAAAAGCTTTTTAAGGGCTTTGGAGTAAGTCCTACTAGGGACTTATAAAGGCATGTAGGCAGGCAGCTAAATCATTAATAAAAAGACCCTTTCAGGGCTTGGGTGTGCTTTAGAGTCCTTTTTTAAGAACTTGGGGCATGCAAGGAAATGGGAGAAAACATTTTAAAATAAAAACTCCCTTTTAAAGGCTTAGGAATAAGGACTTGGGTGTGCAGGCAGGAAGGAAAAGGAAAATCTTTGTAAAAAGCCCTTTCTGGGTTTGGTGGTATAGTACCACTGCAGTTAAAGCAGACAGGTGATGGGAATATAATTTTTAAAAAGGCCCCTTTACAGGGATGCTTGGGTTACAGACACAGCAGGGAATGAAATTAAGTTTTGCAGTCACTAGCCAGCAGGGCTAATGACTGGGATTATTCACAGGCCCCAGTCTCTTCCATTTATGCAACTGGTATAACTAATGATATGTTACCTTCTCCAGTACAAGCCAGCAAGGCTAATGGAAGGAAAACTTTATTGGCCCACTACGAAATCTACCAGCATTTGACTAGTGGGCAGGTGCCAGTTTCAGCCCCTGTCCAGGTACTTCCTACTCCCCAATGTGGGCAGGCAAAAATAAATCATCAGTCCTTTTCAGGGCTTGTGGCTGGCAGTAAAGTCCTTTGAAGGATTTAGGGCAGAACTCAGAAAACAAAATATTTTTGAAGACCTTTTGAAGGGCTGGTCACTTGGGGTGGTAAGTAGGGTGAAAAGGGCAGGGGCAACAGTTAGAAATTATTGTGTGAGTGGGGGGGGGGATGAAGAGTGCTAAGCTGAACAAGTCCTTTTGGACAAGGCAGCATCTCCCTCAGTAAGCAGGCATAAGGTATTTACCACAGTTATAGGCTTAAGGCCCGGACTTATTCTAGGTCAGTGACACAAGGGACCAGTTCCTGTAATTTAGTAACCCAGTCCCAGACATGGGGTGGCATGTAAACAAGCTGTTGGGCATGTATTTTTAAACAAGCTGTTGGCCATGTATTTTTACTACTTGCATGCCCAAGTGAGCAGGTACTTTTTTTTCACGAATTTCATACCCAATGTGTGCGTGTCCCATTGAGGGAAGTTGATTTTATTGTGGTTGATCTCAAAGTTGCTACTGTCACACAGTTGTTGTGTGGTGCTGTATTTTAAGGTTAAGCTCATGGGTTGAAGGAGCTTTTGTAGAATGCTGTGTGTGTTGCCCATCAGTGTGTCTGTCAGTGAAAAGATACCGAAAAGTATGGCTGAAATGCTTTCTTGCATAACTTTGTCTCTTATCTCTAGCCATTCTGGAGAGTAGATCGGCCTGGCATGAGCATTTAGGGCCACTGACCAGTAGCCTGCATGCACGAGCTGCGAGGCCCAGTAGTAAAGCATTGCATCGGGGACTTTTAACGTTCCATTCAGTCTAGCTAGTTTCTGTAGCAAGCATCTTGGTTTCTTGAACATATTACTTTCTGTACAGATCTGCACAAGCAGACCTTGATAGGGTGATGCAGCGTTAACACAGTGAACAGAACCCATTGGAGGATATTAATTTTAATCGCTGCAGTTCTTTGTCCCATAGGTAACTTTGTTCCAGCAGAGCAGGTGGCTTTGGACAGTGGACAGTAACACAGATGTGTTTATAGTTGTAGAGTGGCTTGGCTGATTGACCCAGGGCGATCGTTAAGTATTTGATACAAGTGGTCTTCCACTGCATTCCGAATGGTTCCAGTTCCGCCCTGCTTGTTCAGAGGCAGAATCTCAGGTTTGTCAGCATTTAGCTTGTAACTGGAGAACACTCCAGCTCCTCCTCATTTATCTCCTCATCCCGTCGACCCTCCACTGATGGCAGTCGACAGTGAACTGGAGTATGATCCAGGTTATATGGAGGAAGAGGCAATACATGTTTTGGGATCGAGCTGTACTCTTTTTCTTGCTCAGAGGAGAGAGGAGAGTGTGAAAAACACAGCAAGGTCTCCACTTGAGGGTGCCTCAGTTCAGGCCTTCCTGAAGCAGGTACAGGCTAAATTGTGTTTTATGCAGAGGAAGAAGATTCCTCCGAAAAATCTCTCGGGTTTTCAGTCCTCAGTCCTGGAGGTTTCTGCTTCCCCTGCAGTTATTATTCCTCCTGCACATTCTGCACTTGAGGATGCCACTTTAGCAACCTGGCACAGACCAGCTCAATTGCCAGCAGTTCCTAAGAAAGCGGACAAACAATATTCCAGTCCCAAGTACAAAGCCTTATTATTCCTCACGGTCTGAAACCGACTCTGGTGATTGTGGCTGCTTGTAACAGATCCAAGGCTCCAAAACACACAAGCTGTCTTCCTTCTGATAAAGAGTCGAGGAGGTCAGATGTAATGGGAAGGACAACTTTTGCTTGTACTTTTCCAGGCATAAGGGTGCTAACTATCAGGCATATGTGATAAAATATCAGAATTGTCTTTGGAAGACTGTGGCCACCCTGGCTGAGAAATTGCCAGAGGGCCTGGATAAAATATTGACACAGCAAGCTATTGTTAACGGCCAGGGGTCTGGTAAGCATCAGCTGCAGTCTCCATATGATGCCTCTGATGCTGCTGCCAGGGCTGCTGGCTCCGCTATATGCCTTTGCCACTACTCTTGGCTAAGTGTGGCTACTTTTGCCTCAGATGTACACCAGTCTGCTGCATTCAGAGACAAGCAGTTGTTTGGAAGTGATGTTGAAAATGCTTTATAGGATTTGCAGTCCTCTAAAATGACTCTTAGATCCCTGCATACTCTGAACCCTAAACCCCTGGGGGAAGGGGTCATGGTTCTTTTTGCATGCATTATGCCCGTCCAGACCTTTGCTATTTGAGGAGCCCCAGATGTGGTTTCCAGAGACCACAGACTACCGCTTCCAAGGCTGCCAGCCTGCCCCAGGTGCCCATGCCGGATTTAAAAAAGGTCAGATCATTGCAGGCACCCCTGCTGCCTCCAGCACTTTCTTTTTTATTGTTATTTATTTATCCTCCTTCGCCTCCTGGGCCCCCTTCTGGCTACCCCCTTGTCTGCACCCGGTGACCCAGGACTTACCTTCCACCATTACGTTCTCTTGCGGTGGGTGCCCAGTCACCAGTAGGAGCCATCAAGGGGCCAGTCATCAACGTGCCAAGGGAGGCGTTTTTCCTCTTTTTCCTCATTTGTTACCCAGGGCCCCATACAGAGAGAGAGACACATGCGCTTGGAGGTATGCATACACCATCTTGCCCTGGTGACAGCCCTTTCCTCCCACCTGGCCTAGTGCATGGCTCTCTAAGCTTGCGCTACCCCCTAGCCTCCACTGCGAGGCAGTCAAACACCAAGGAAAGTCCAGATCCCTCCCTGTAGAGGAGAGTTGTCTCTCAGCAGCTCAATCCAGCTCCGCACCCTCCCCCTTCCCCTCCTGTCAACCTTCTGGCGACCAATGCTTGCTCCTGAACGCAGGTTGCTGGCATAGCGTGAGGTAAGGTGTCCAGTACCTCAGCCCTCTACGCCACTGGGCCAGCACCCCCCCTCCAGTGCTTTCTGACTCCCCTCCCCTTCTTCCAGCCTCTCTGCCTCCAGAAACTCTGGTGGGAGGCCGCATCTCCCTCTTTCTACAGAAATGGAGGGAGATCACTACCGATGCATGGAAATTAAAGGAGGTTCAGCAAGGACATGCCCTATAACTTCTTACTGTTCCTCCAGTGACCCCCTACTACTGCCCAACAGGTGTCTGACCCCTTGGGATATCTTGCCATCCTGCTGGAAGAGGTTCAAACCCTCCTCTGCAAGAGGGCTGTGGAACTCGGCCAAGTTCCAGAAACAAACCAAGGCTATTATTCTCAGTTCTTTCTGGTTCCAAAATGCACCAGGATCTAAGACCAGTACTGGACCTTTGGGGATTGAACCTTTTTTATCGAATACAAGAAGTTCAGAATGGTCTCCCTGCAGTCCCTCCTCCTCCTACTGAAAGGAGATTAGATGGTTGCACTGGACATGAAGGATGTATACATTCATGTCAAGATCTGCATAGCTCACAGAAAATACCTGTGTTTCATGCTCCAGGGCCTATACTACCAATTTTATGTCTTTCCTTTGGTTTTGGTTTTGCACCGCATGCCTTTACCCAATGTATTTGCCTTGGTGGCTGCGGCAGGGAAGGCCTGTATGTTTTCCCTTACATAGATGGCTGACTGTCAAAAACCCTGTCTCAGGATATTATTGTCTGTACACTGCTTCAGATTCAACAGTTGTTCAACCAGATGGGTATACTGGTCAACGAGCCAAAGCTGGTCCTTACTCCCTGCCAGAGGTGCCAATACATAGGGGCAGCTCTGAACACGAGGATGGGTCAGGCTTTTCTGCCCTCCAACTGTACCACAGCACAGGTGGCTAGGCACAGCTGGTCTCCTCCAACGATTATATATCGACAGGATGTCTTTTAAGATTAATTGACCTCATAATGGCTGCCATCCTGACTGTCCCGCTGGCTTGCCTCCATATGAGGATCCCTCAGTGGTTTCTCAGAGTACAGTGGGCACTGCATGAGGATGAATTGGAATGTCCAATATTAGTGACTTCTCCTCTCCATCGCTCCCTGCTCTGGTACTTGGACCACATTCAGGTTTGGGTTGGGTGCTCATCTGGGGCCCCTTCAGAACCCATTGCCAATGAGGCCTTCTGCATACAGTTCTTCACAGCAACACTCTAGAAATGAGGGCTGTTCTGCATGTCCTACAGGCTTTCACCACCCTCCTTCTGGGAAATCAGCTACTGATCCGTACAGACAACATATTGGCAATGTACTACATCAGCCGGCAAGGCAGAGTACATTTGTACACTCTCTGCAGAGAGGCAATGAGAGTTTGGCACTGGGTGGTGAAATGCGACACTTCTGTCAGCAGTGTTCTTCCCCGGTACCCTAAATACATTGGCAGATTGCCTCAGCCAGTACCATGCGCTGTGCCATGAACAGGAACTCTCAGACTCTGTCATGGTCGCCCAATTCGAAAAATGGGGTCGTCCAGACATAGACCTGTTTGCATCTCCAGACAACACAAAACTGACGCAATTTTGCTTGCAGGCTCCAGCGCCTAGTGTTTTCTGGCAAGACATGTTGTGTCAGTCCTGGAAAGGGAGGTTTCTGTATGCTTTTCCCCAGACAGATGTGGTTTCCACTACTCCAGAAACTGGGAGTGGAACCTTCTGTCCCACTCCCCATATAAGCAGGACTTCTGACACAGGAACAGAGTACTCTAGTGCACCCAGACCTGTGATTCCTGCACCTCCACACCTGGCTCCTGGGACTTAGTGCTCTCCTGCTACTGGGTTTCCCTGGCAATTGGTAGATGTTCTCCTGGCAGCTAGAAAGTTTTTTACCTGGTACATTTATTCACTTGGATCGTACAAAGAATTGTAGAAAATCCTCTCGGTTGTTTATTGCTTTTGCCGCCAGGATGGTGAGTTTACTGATTTCTGAACAGGGCCGGTCCAAATGGCTGGCCAGTTGTATTACATTTTTGTTACCAGAAGCGTGATAATCAGCTTCCCGGTCCCATTCATCTCATTCCTTCTGTGGGGTGTCTACCTCATTAACTTGTTTTCAGAATGTATCCGCTGCTGACATTTGTGCTGCTGCTACTTGGAGTACTGTGCATACAATCACGAAACAGTACTGTCTGGTCATTGTCGCTCATAGCCATGCCAGCTTTGGCCTCAGTGTTCTGCAAGGCCTCCTTACTCAGAGTCATTAGGGCCTGCCATCCTCCCTCTGTACTTCTTACTGATTGGGAATCATTCCACGATATGGCTCAGTGGAGCAAGATATCCTTGAAGAAGTTAGAATAGTTACCTATCTACCAGTGATCGTTTTGTGGCATGACCCGTGTACAAAGATGGCATCAGTTTAGTAGAATAGCATACAGAGAAGCTAACCAGACATACAGTATGTAAACCATTTTAAGACATAATAATATGCAATAATCACAATGGTTGCAGCAGAGGAAGCTTACAAACAAAAAAATACTGTGACTACCATGTTTTACAATAAATAAACAAGCAAGAGGCGCCTACAGTCAAGAGAAACATTTGCAGGCATAGTTGTTCATTTTTATATCCCTATATAGAGCCCTAATTAGGGAGTTTGCGCTTACCCCATAACCTCCTGCCTTGCATATCAGGGAAAAGACTTAAGAAAATCAGGCATTTATTACCAAAATCAGGGACATTTTCTTACAAAATGGTTATATCCAGTCAAGAATTCTGCTGTATTTTGTGGCTTAGTGTGATAGCATTGTCTGAAGGAGAGTTAGACTGTAGCATTAATGTCCGACAATTTCTTATGCTTTAAAGCCCTACTCTTCAGTGACAGAAATGCCAAATTTAGGAGGATCTTAGACATTTTTGATGCAATTCAGGGACAGTTGAGAGGTATGAGTTGGAGATGAGGGAGTGCAGAGTTTAAGAGAAGCTAGGAGCAGCAACAGAAAGCCTGTTGGCACATTTTAGTTATTTATTTATTTACCGAATTTTGTTAACTGGGTGGACCGCGCCTTTTTCAGGGGCGACCTGGAATTAATTACACTGAAGCATTACAAATAACACATGAAGTTTAGGCAGCAGAAATAATACAGAAAGTCACAAGTGTGCGTAATATATACATAGTCACAGAGTTGGAATACAGTAGTGCATTTACATCAGTGAACTAAAAGGCCAAGTCAGAAAAGAGTAAACATTATGACTGGCCAAAGGCTGGGCAGCAACAAACTCAGTCTAGAGGGTGTGTTGTACAATGATAGCAGGTGCATTGGCTACGCTCTAGCAGTAGGGCCTTAAGCCCTTTCTTAAAGCTTCTGAATGGTATCAGTAGAGACAGGGTTTCTTGAGAAGCAGCTGAGAAGTTGTCCTGCGGTTATGGGGACATTGTCTAGGTGTTAAGGTTAGTCAAGGGTAAAGGTACCAACCATCCTGATTTTGCCAGGACAGTTCTGATTTTAGGTAGCATGTCCTAGTGTCCCCACAGGTTTTGCAAAATCTCACTTTTGTCCTGGATTTTGGTGGTAGTCCTGTTTTTGTCCCTTTTTTTGGTCTGTGTTTTGTTTGCACTCAGTGACATTCACATTTCAGCACCACCATGGCGCTGCTCAAGCTGGACATCAATTTTCGCCTGTTACTGCCCGTACTGTGCTATAAAAGATACTTCGGTGGTAGTCCGATGGCAAGGGGGAGGGAGCACCGTGAGCACCTTTCCTTCCAGGTTCGTCTGACTGGATAGTGCGATCGGGAACGGCGGTCTTCTGCCTGCCAGCAGCTGAGGAGCTCCAGAGTCAGACCAGGGAGGCATTTGTTTGTTGGCATTGTGAAGAAGGTACAAGAAAAGGTACCATATGCTGATTCAGATAGTTGCTTCAGTGCTATGAGGGAGTGAAAATTGGCACGGGTCATTATGTTGTAAGACATAGCGCAGCATGTACCACACTGTAAATACAGTGGATACATTGCTGCCACTGAGACAAACTGCAGAAACACATTTTGGCTTAAGAAACTAGTGGCTTCTTTGTTTTCTGTGGCCCCCAATTAATATAATCAACTCCGGGGGTTGGGGGGGGTTCAACATGGGGGCGGGAAGAAACACCTCCAGGGAAGAAAAGAAAGAAACCGCACAGTGCGGTTTTGCGAAAGTCTGAGACCGTGATTCAAACCCTGGTTCACAGATGCATAGTGATCCTGCACTGCTGCAGCTCATCCCACTGAGCCACAGTGGCAGCTTGGAAGACCACCTCCCCAGCAGAGGTCTTGACCTCTGCGTCACTCCTCCTCCCCACCCATGAGCGACAGGGTACAAAACCACGTGCGACATATGTGCCTTGTGGGGTTTTGTACCCTGCCGCACTAGTACATCGCACTATATGTTCCGCGCGGTTCTGTTCATGACATATTGACCTGGTAGGGTGAAAAGTTAAGTGTTGCAATTTGTTTTTAATGTTACTGTGAGCAGGCGGGTCTGGAGCAAAGCAGTACTAAATGAATATGCAGCTTGTCCCTTCTCTGCCGGGTTGGGAGTGAGTAACATTGGGGGGCGGGGTGTCATTGACAGGATGGGTACAGAAAACAAGGTTTCTTTTTTTTTTTTTTTTTACTTTTCAGTGCCATATTTTTGTGTAATGTGCAGTGCAGCCTTTTCCTCCTGGTGAGGGAGCAAGTGACACAGGGCAGTGGGTTGCGGTCAGTTTGGATCGTCGGGCGCAGAGGTTTCTAGGACACTTGAGAATATGATGTGGTGCTCCTCTGGTTTTGAGAGAGGTTTATGCTTTTTTGAAATAATATTGGAATCAATTCAGTTTGTACCTGCAGCAGCAGTGTTTGGAAGCTGAACGGCATTCGAGTTTGACTGACTGAATCTGTCTGACTGTCGCATTTCACTGAGAACTGAAATTTTCCATGCTGTGTGTGAAAATATGCTTACCAGTGTTGAGGGTGGGGATGTGTTAAGGGTTACATTTAGGGTTTCTGTAACAAAAAAAGATGGAATTTTTCCCAAATTATGACATGTCCCAAGTTTAGGATTCAAAAAGTTGGTAGCTTCAGTCAAGGGAGGATAAGCCTTTTCCTGCAAGGATTATCCAATTAAAGGACAACTAAACAACCAGTTTTACCAACAGTCTATTCAGAAATCTGGCTTCAGAGAGGGGTAAAGGATAAGCTGATGTGTACATTGATGCTAAAATTACATTTATATAATCAACATAAATGCAGTTTTGTATCATTTAAAAAATGCAAACCACATCCTTCCCATTAAAAAAACAAACAAAAAAATTCACTGTCTGCTCCCTAAAATGGTCACCAAATGTGCTACATGAGTAGGTCATAGGAACGAGAGACAGAGGGCTACTGTGCTCTCTATAGGGCTAATTTTTAGTTCAGTTTATTTCCTTTGGATTAGGGTTGTTTCACAAAAATGATGAAACCCATGACTTAACGTGTATTATTTTTTATTCAATACATGTTAGGCTATGGTTCTGTTAATTTTTTTCATCTAAAGTTGCCAGAATTGTGTAGTAAAGTAATGTAAACTGCCTTCAGCTTGTCCCATAGTATATGTTTTCAAATATCTTGTGGTTTAGTTGTTATATCCCTAGACTCCTGACTGTGGCTATGGTACCAGTCTGGTCCAAAGGCAGAGTTTCACCCCCCCCCACCCACAGCCAGCCTACCTACCTCACCCACATATTCCGTAAGATCAATATTTGTCTGACTCTGGTCCTGCAGATGCCACACTGCCAGTTCCATGAAGAAGGCAGTGCAACTGATGCTAAGATTTTAGTCTTCTAACACTGCGAGTGCATGCCTTTGCCAATACACTGTCTCTTCCTTCCTGGCTGGCACTACTAAATGATCTGTTCTTAGGATTCAGGTGCGTAGGGGTATAGTGATGAGCTGGGATGGGTTCACTTGCTTTAGTAGCACGTTAAAGGCAGTTTGATGCTCCTGGTTCCAAAATGCGACGGTGTCTCACTGAGGAGAGCAACAACCTGTACCGTTCAAAACCCGTGATGATTCACATATACAGCCTTTTGGTGAATTGTAGAAAACCTCTGAAGGACATCTTTTTGAAAGTTCAGCCAGGAGCCACGCAAAGATTGAGATACGAGAGGCACTACCAGAAGTTTGTGTTACACATAGCATGTCCTTAAAAAAAAATATAGACCACACCTTCCTTTTTACAGCCCCCTGTCCTTTCTTAGCAGACCCTAACTACTTAAATAGCAGGCTGAGTCAGGGGCCATAGGCTTTAACCAAGTCTCAGTTATACCAGTTATGTTGCTAGAGATTTATCCAGTCTACAGGCTCTGAGAGTTTTGAGAGTAGACTACGTACATTCAGGGGCACCATTCTCAGGCCATGCCTGGGTGCCAAGAGACGGTTGCTTTATGACAGAGGGGAGTATTTTGGCCTGGATTACACTCAACATCCCCAGTGAGTAATAAGGGAATCAGGGATTTGATGATGCAGAGTGCAAGTGAGGGGTTTCCAGATCTGGTCTGGGAGCCTAAAAGCATACCAGTGTGGCATATATTCTATTTACGTTTTTCAAGAAGTCACATAGAGTGATAGGTACGGTGAGTAGTGCATTCATACCTGGAGGTGAGAAGCTAAAGTACAGTAAAATTGCCAGCACATTTTTAAGTGGAAACTTGGTTAAGCACTAATACATCTGAGCAAACATCGGACAAAAGAAGCAGACCTACTAAGCCAGAGCCCACCAGGGCTACGCTTGACAGTTTTTGTTGGGCCTAAATTCATGAGAGGGACAAAAAGTGGAAATACGGAGCACCTGGACAGAACAATGTGTAAGGTAGGCAGGTTCTCAAGAACCCAGAGGTGCCCATGTATTAACAGCAGAAGAGTTCAAGGGGAAGTACACTATGGGGGGAGAGCATCTCCTGCTGACCTCCGCCCCAAGCTGCCACCCTAAAGTGTGATGCCCTCATGCTTCTGCTTTGTGTTTTGTCCTGCTGCTTGGAGGATGACTTGATACTGCAGTCTGTAAGAGTAGAAGGGAGGAGCAGGCTTCTGGGTTCAGCTCAGTTGACTGCCCAGATCACATGACCTGCTTCCCTGGTCAGGGAAACATAGGGCATGAAAAGTTGAAAGTAATTACCTCAGTTCACAGTTCCACTTGTTTTTGGAATCTGTTTAGTGGTTAAAGATGGAAATTTGGCCTTATTCATTTCTGGCAATTGTGGGAGGTTCCTGCTTCATGTGCACCCACTTTCCAGCTGGTGGTGGGTAACCTCCGGCTGGCTAACGCTAGCCCACACTAGGCAGCAAGTACTGATGCAGGGCAGCAGGCTCCTGGATGCAGCCTCATTGGCTGCCCAGGTCATGTGGCCTGTTTCTCCAGTGAAAGAAATGCAGGGCATTAAAATTCAAATTTATTTACCTTTGTTCACAGTTTCAGTCCATTTTAACATCTGTGTTGTGGCTAAAGATGGCAGATTGGCCTGTTCTTTCTTGGCAATTATGGGTGGTGGTGGTGGGGGGCTCCTGCCTCAAGTTCACCAGCACCCCAACTGGCAGTGGCAGCCTCCAGCTGTCTAATGCTAGCCCCATGTGGAGGCAGTATAGCGCAATGGTTTAAGGCTGTGAGCTGCAAATCTAGTGATATCTAGCAGACCAGACCTGGGTTTGAAGCCCATAGCTTCCACTTGCATACTGTGTGACCCTGAGCAAGTCACTTAACTTCCCTGTGCTCCCAGGTTGCACCTGTAAAAAAAGCTTTCAGCTTAGTGTGCTACTCCTGGTTAACGACTAAAAACAAAACAAATAAAACAAAATGTAGCAATAATATGAATAAGCCATGCTACCAAACTTGATGTGTTCATGTATAATATACTGTATATAGAATAGTGTGTATTGACAATAATACACAACAAGGCTGTATTTCCATTGAGGGGTTGACAGGAAAACATGGGAACCTTGAGAGTGAAGCTGGAGAAGTCCCTTATGTCCTCTCAACCATAAGATGGAAGCACATATTGAGTTGTATACGGTTGTCCAAATTCTGCTTTTTATTGTACGTGATGATTTGTACTGAAAAGATGCCTTACTCACCGCTGCTGCCTGACAGAGTGAGCATGATACAGAAACTAGCGCTGTTGCTTAGGCTTCATTTTCGGTGTGCACAGCACTTTAGAATGAGCACAACCATTTGGAACATGCATAACAAGGATTTTTTTTTTAACTTTCTTTTATTCATTTTGCAGTGAGCATATAGAAAGCATTACAGTCAGAGGAGCAAAGTTACATAAGCTCCAACATTTGGTGCCTCACAAAAACATATTAGCGTCAGGATTAGATGCCCTCTGTCTAATGATACAGCATATGGGATATCAATCTTGGTTTAAAATTAAACATTTTTCATAACAAGGATTTTGAATTGTCCGATTTCCATGCACAACAAATAATAACCATACTTGACACAGAAGATGATGTATGAACAGCCATAGACAATAAGTCTGTGTCTGCGTTGAGAGGTTACTAATGCAAGCAGGAACCTCGAGAGTGAAGCCTGAGAAGTTTCCTGGTTGCCATAGGTAAATACGAGATGAAGTCACAGGCTTGTCTGTGTATGGATGTCTATGCATTATCTTATCTTTAATAGTGTATGGCATCCATGTCCATTTCAGACATTCTTCTTCCTTTGGGTGAAGTGGTGGTTCGGGGCACTTGAGAGTTGGTGGAGTGCTCAAATTATTGATTCAATATGGGGTTAGTGATTGCAGCTGTTTCTGTAAGTTCAAGTTTACAAAAAAAAATGCTTCCAGCTTGATCAGCTAGAGGAAAGCAGCTGTGCGGTGGCATTCTAAGTTGTTGTGCTGCAGTAGTGACATCACTACTGCAGCACAACCACATATCGATATCACTGCTGCAGCACAACAGTTCTATTCCACTTATGGATTTCCATGCAGAACAACATTCCACCGTACACTATAAAAGTGAGTGTGTGTGTGTTTCTTAATGCAAATAACATGAAGAAGCCTTACTGCCATCATGGTGTGTTGAGGTGCAATATAAAAAAGTGTGTATGTGCTTGTTATAGTACTAATATAAATAAATAGGGGATATGTATTGGGCTGTGGTGGAATACACTATTTATCTGCATTAGTGCACACTGACCTGCTTCACGAGTGGCAGAGCATATCCGAGTCACGAGTGATGCTGAGGTCAGTGTGCACGAGTGCAGATAAATAGTGTAGTCCAGTAATAGCCCAACACGCATTCCGTTTATATAATAGGGGTGAAAGGATAGCCCCACAATATATTGCTTTTGGGTTTTCTTTTTGGTTTTGGGATGTTTTGTGTATGTGTATTAGCAGTAGTTTTGTTGCTTTGCAACGGTTTGGGGTTGTTTCCCGTTGATCATTGTGGATGTCTGTATTCGGAGGTTTTATCTCATTGGTTGATCTGTGTGAGTGGGCAGGGTTTTCCGGGTTCTTTGGGTTTGGGGTAATCGGGTTTCTGCGTCTTTTAGTGGTAGTTTTTTTTATTTTATGTTGGATTCTTGTTGCTTGTTTGGGTCTGAATTGTTTCTTCCTCTGAATTATTTTTAGATTGGCTGTTTACTTTAGCAGTCAGCAGGCGGGCAGCGTGAGGTACGGCTTGTGTTGTGAGGGTAGCAGAGTGGAGGCAGTGACGTAGCTATGTGGATAAATGTAGCTACAGTGAGATAAATGCAATTTATTCCACGGTACCTACATTTATCTACATGGTAGGTCCGGATATGGTATTTTATCGTATGCGATATCCTTTCACCACTATTATATAAACTTTGCTACCAGCCATGGTGTGTTCAGGCACAATATAAAATAGTGGTGTCTGTGCTTTTATAGTAGTGATACAAGTAAGCCTTACTACCAGATTTGGTGCATTGAGGCGCAATATAAAATAGTGTGCATCTCCCTGTTATACTAATAATATGAATACGCCTTGCTACCAGCCTTGATGTGATGAGGCACAATAATATAAAACAGTGCGTTTGTGCTTGTTATAGTTAAAAAAAAAAAAAAAAGACTTACTTACGTGCCTAGGGTCAGATATTCAAGCTTGCTCTTGCACATTTTAAAATGTCTTTCTTGGCAGAAACAAGCCTGCCCAGAATTTCTAGGAACATCATAATAATCTGTAATAGATAGAAATTCCGGGGATGTCCCTAGAGGCTCTGGATCATCATTTCTTGGCCAAGGAAGTGTAGTAAAATTGGCATGAAGCACCAAGTTGCACAAATGAGTGTTTTGCATAATTCTGGCTCTTGGTGTATTTCAGTACAGTATAAAGTACTGCACATGATGGAGATTTTAGGTGATGTACTGGTGGTGTTTTGAATGATTTATATGCTTTTCTGTGTAATAAAATAATTGTTGTTATGGCAGAGGGAGAAATTAACTTTTGCAGTTAGAAGCCAGCAGAGCTAGTGACACAGAAAATCAAAATCCACCGGCCAAAGGACATTTCACTGGTCTAGTCAGTGTACTTATTGAAAGGTTTCTTCCTCCAGTACATGCCCACAGTGCTGTTTAAAAGAAAATTTTGCAAGGCCAGTAGGCTGGTGCCAGTTTCGACCCCTGTTTATGGTGCATGAATATTTATTTGTGCGATCAATCTGTATAGACTTATAAAATTAATGTCTGCCACGGTGTGCCTCTGTGCGGGGAAGGGTCTGTGAATGCCTCAGTACTCTTTTTAACAGAATATTCATATTTTGGTGTTCAGCATTTGTATTGAGGTAAATGCAGTGAGTGAAGAGTCTCTTCTGCCCTTATTGGTATTATTTTTGACACTCATTTCATTATGAGTTATCGGTGAGCTCCACTGGTCATTCCACATTACGGCAGTGACACCCCAAATATTGAACTACGTAAAAATGCTCACAAAGTCAGTGTGAACAGCAGAAACAAAACATTTTTGCTTCATCCTCTTCTGAAAAGCTAACTCCAGTTAAGAATGGGCCTCTAGATGCATTTTTGAAGAAAAATCCACGTCCGGGGCAGAGCCACCAGCAGCCGTAGCTGAGTCTCAGCTTGAGGGGCTCTGCCTGTGGCTATGAAAATCACCATAAAGGCAAAAGCAATGAAATCTGTTGAGTCTGACACTAGAGAGTAGTTGAAGGTGTCCAGTAAGCTTTTGGTGGCGGTTATTCAGCATGTAGACACCAGGCTGGATTGCTTGGCTCTTAAAGTCAATGAAAGATTGATAGAAAATAGCAGCCAACAGACAAGGACATTTCTGAGCAGAAGGAAGCCGAAACTAAGTAAATTTAAAATGTATACTTTACAGGCTCCGACTAGAATGCTGACCTTGTACTATGCGCCTCTTTACTTGAACATTGGCATGTTTAGAAAATGCAGATAGAAACAGTTATATTTGTTGGAGTCCCCTCTGAGTTAAACTCAGTAAGTACAAATACTTTGGATCTGACATGTGACTTTCTCACTACTGCATGTAAGTTCCAGCTGGATTATTTACCTTCAATTCAGAAAGTATGTAAGGTTCCCTTCTGAAGACTGTGTCATAAGAGAGGCATGGAGGAAATGGGGGGGTTTTGTGGAGGTTGCTGCAAGGGTCAATTAGATTCCAAGGAGGAGACCACCATCAACCCATAATTGCCAGGTTTTCTTCATTTCTGATTGGGATAATGTGATACAGATGCCGGGGTGGGGGTCAAGGGTTTTGAATACAAGCAAAACACATTTTATATTTATCCTGACGTTGCCTTCATAACTCAAACCTGCAGACAACTATTTTTACAGTTTAAGTCTGAGATAGTTCAGTTCAATTTCATTTTATTGGTTAATGGCCTTTTCAATAAAAATATACATAATTCCATTATTAAAATCCATACAGAAAAGAAAAAGAACAAAAATACAACTAAATATAGCACAATTTAACAATGATCTCAGAATAAAAGAAAAGAATAACAAATATAAAGTGAAACAAGCCAATCTGGGATACAGTAATTGAAGCAGGTGGAAGAATCCCTCTACAGTACCCCTGTCATTTTAAAATGGTTTAAAACGCAAAGAAATGTACTTTTGTTTTTTTAATTCTTTATCCCCCTGCTGTGCAGCTGGCCCCCATCCTCTATCATCCACACCCCCAGTCCCATCACCCGCTATTCCTGGAACACCGCTCTGGCTCCTAGTAGCCCCATTGCTTGTCCCCATGGTTAGGGTCCGTTGCAGCAACACAACCCCTCGAGGCAACTTAAACTAGTGTTTGGAACCTGGATGTACAGGACCTGCAAGGCAGGTGGTGAGTCATCCTGCACAGTTAGTTGTTTCCTTCAGTTTTCTCCCTTCCCACTGGATCCAGGCTTGCTCTGGTGGACCAAGGCACATGTGCATGCTGAGTTTGCATTGCGCCAGTCCCCGGCCTTGTGTCACTCCCAAGCGTCCTTAGCTACACTGTCACCTGTGGTCACCCAGTAGGCAGTATTGCAGTGAGGACAGCAGGCTACCCTCCCCAGAAGAAGAGAGCATCTTCAGGGATGCTCGATCCTCCTTCTCCTCCTGACTCTGGATGATCAGGGCTTGCACCCACAGCCTGGTCGCTGGCGTAACAAGTGGTAACGCTACCGCTGTGCTGATGGGCCAGCCCAGAATGTATGATCTTACTTTGAGAGGGCTTTTGCAGTAGGTATTCACATATAGGACTAAGCTGCCAGGCGTCAGGACACCATGGAAAAATTTCTACAGTAGCAGCCACAGACATTGCCAGCTATTTTGTGAAATTTCTGAAGAGTTTCTCTCTCTGCTGCCCCTACTGTGGAAATGCAGAAAGCAGGAGATATTTCTGGAACTATCACAGAAATTTCGGGAAATAGTTGGCAGTGTCTGTGGCTGCCACTGTAGCTAGCAGTCTCTGGCAGGTGACCGCCCCCTCGTCAGGTGATCGACGCTAGCCGGGAGCAAGTCAGTATAAAGGCAGTCCCCCACGCCTGCCTTTCTAGTTCTTCCCACCATCAGCTTGCTGGAAGTACCTCGCGGAAGAGCAGCACCCTTTTGTCTCGCCATTCTGGATGAGTATTGCTCTTTTCGACCCTATTTTTTCGAATTTCTTAAATACGGTATTAGAATATTCTGCTGTGTGTGTCGTCCCCGACGCCCTCTGAATTGCATAAGAATAGGTGTGACTCGTGCGGTTCCCAGCTTCCTCACAAGGACGGCCACTCTCTGTGCCTTTTCTGTCTAGGCCTGTGCCACCCCATGGAGGAGTGCCATCACTGCTGAAAATTCAGTTCCACCACCTGTAAACGGATATGGCAGTCCCTGAAGCTCACTTACTTAAAAAGAAAATGGCCTCAATAGAAAAGGAATTGAAGAAATTGAGGTAGGTGTCCACTTCCCCTGAAAGCCACAAGAAGAAGAGGGACAAAGAGAAACATCGGGAACGGGACTCGTCCACAGCTGCAGCGATTTCGGCTGGAGTCGTGGCCCTTAAGGTAACTTCCCTTCCAGGGGATTGATCTTCAGTGGCCGCCTTGGTGGTTACCAAGCTGGCGTCATCCCGCCTTGACGGGCTTGCGCTCAGGGCACGCTGGGAGCCTCCGGGGCAAAGGAGGCCTCCACTCCCGCTACAGTCGCTCAACCCTCTCGGCATACCGGTAAGAGTGGGTCTGGTAAGTTGGTGCCGGCTCTGCTGATGTCCATCCAGGCAAGGCTGATAAGCTGGTCGTTGGCCCTTCTGACGACCGCCCAGCCCGCGACCCCATGTCAGGCCACCACAACATACACCTGCTGCTTTGCCTTCTGAGGCCCCTCCGTCCCCTCGGACTACCCCCGGGGGATTCTGTTCCCTCTTCCCCGTCTGGGGTGGGACACAGGGATGCTGCCGTCCGGGGGTGCCCCCTGACACCGGATCCTGAGACGCCGGACCCGACGCCAGTTAACCCGACGTCGCCCTCCGACATTCCATTACCTGACAATAGACCCGTTCCACCATCAGGGTCAGCTGGGCTCCTGGACCCTCCCGCAGGTCTGCCTACTCCGGGCCACGCCTGAACCGTCCAGTCTGCCTGCTGGGCCAATACCAGGACCTTCTGCTCCATCAGAGCGGCTGGCGCCAGGATACCCGATGCTGCAGTATCTGACACCGCAGTACCTAGTACCTAAATACCCGATGCTGGGCCTCCCACCGTCAGGTTACAGGTACCCTTACTATGGGCTTCCCAGTTACCCGTACCTGAGCCCTCCTCTTCCCCCTCCTCCACCACCCCCGCAGCCTCAGGTGGATTTGAAGGATGTTTTGGCCTCCTGGTGGGCTGAGCCTAAGACCCAGCTCACCAAGGAGGTCAAGAGCCGTTTTCCGACGCCAGTCCCTGAGCCGGACCCCTTACATTGACGACAGGAGACTCCTCCCCCCCTTACCCAACGCCAGAGCTGAACCATCTGGATCCTGGATCAGGGAGGACAAGCACCCCTGCGGTACTCCGAGAGGGGTCGGTCCACCACCCACTAGGGAAGATTCCTCCTCTTCGTCATCAGAGCCATCAGATTCAGATACTGATTTTGATACCTCTGACCCTGGGGACGAGCCACACACTCCAGAAACCTCCAGGCCGAAGGACCCTCCGAAGTCCCCTCTGGAGGATCCTTCTTTTCTGGAGTTGCTAAGGAAAATCCAGGCTGCTTCTGAGTGGCAGTCAGTGGAGCCCAATCCACAAAGCAAAAGACTTGCTGCCCATTTGGATCTCCCAGAAACTGCTCCCACACTGATCCACCCTGGGTCGAGCCTCACGGGGATCTTTTCTCCACTATATGGAAACAACCTTCCTCATTAGCCCCTCTTCTTAGAAAGGCTGATAGGCTATAACAGGCTCCAGAGGGTAAAGACTTCCTCAGTCTTCACCCCAAGGCGGATTCAGTGGTGATTAGCACTGCTCACGAACGGTCCACCAACCCCAAGCAAGCACCTTAGCTCATCCCCCGACAAGAAATCTCGACTTCTGGACCAGTATGAGAAGAAGATCTACGCATCCTCTACCCTGGGTATGAGGGCCCTAAACTATGTCAGCCACATGGGGGACTACCAGAAGTCCATTCTTAGTTAGGTTGAAGCCAAACTGGACTCTCCCAGATTCTCAGACCAAACAGGAACCGGGAGACCTAGTCTGTTCCGTGCGTTCAGCCTGTAGGCACATTTTACGTGCCACATACAATGGGGTGGACACTGCAGGTAGGAGCTCAGCTTTCGCCGTAGGCTTACGGTGTCATTCCTGGCTCCATGTGTCAGGTTTGGTCCCTGAAGTGCATACTGTTATTCAGGATGCTTCCTTCAGTGGATCTGTGCTGTTTGGAGGTGATGTCAAGGACATCATAACCGAACTGCAGGAAAAGGGTTTGGCACTTAAGTCTGTCCAGACTATGTACAAATCCTCTCGGGGCAGAAACGTCCTTTTCAGTGCCAAAATCGCAAAAACAAAAACAAACGCATGCAGAACGTCCTAATAAATGTAGAAGCGTGTCAGCAGCCAAAGCTCCCCCCAGTAAGAATGCTACTGGAGCTCTGGATGCTGCTCTGTTCTCTGCCTCCTGACTCCCTGCCTCTCCCTCTTCCTCTGGTTGTTCCAGAGGAACCAGTGGGGGGAAGATTTTCCTCCCATCTGCTGGGTTGGGAGAGGATAACGGCAGATGCTTGGGTGCTTCAGCTGGTCTCAGTGGGGCACTCAGTAGAGTTCATCAGCATCCTCCTTGCAGACCTCCCACTCAGCCCTCGTACTCCCCTCTTCATCTTCTGTTGGTACTGGAGGAGATTCGCTCTCTTCTTCTGAAGGCAGCAATAGAACCCATCCCCTCCTTCCTTCAGGGGATGGGTTACTATTCTCACTTCTTCCTAGTACCAAAGAAGGCCGGAGAACTGAGACCTATCCTAGATCTCAGCTCCCTGAACCAGTATGTGAAGTACAAGTGGTTCAGAATGCTCCACATACAGAGCCTTCTTCCCATGCTTCGCCTGGGACAGTGGCTGTGGACTTTGGATATGCAGGATGCATACCTCCATATCCTCATATGCATTTCCCACAGCAGATACCTCCGTTTTTGTTTTCAGGGGTGCACTACCAGTTCAAGGCCCTCCCATTTGGCCTTTCGTCAGCGCTCCCCAAGTATTTACCAAATGCCTGGCGGTAGTGGCGGCCTTCCTGCATACCCAGGGAGTACAAGTCTTCCCCTACCTGGATGACTGGCTTCTGGCAGCTCCATCCAGGGAGGAACTCTTACACTCCCTTTTGCTTACCCTTCAGGTCTTCTCCAGCTTGGGTATCACAGTCAACCAGGCCAAGTCCCATCTGGTCCCTAGCCAACGGCTGCAGTTTATAGGGGCAGTGTTGGATACTACCCTAGGCAAGGCTTTTCTGCCCCCGGACAGAGCCGAGATGCTTCTGAACCAGGCTCGCCTCTTGTCCGGTCTCAGACGGGTCGGAGCCAGGAAGGCCTTTCATCTTCTTGGGCTCTGGGCAGCCACCATTCCGACTGTCCCTCTAGTGCAGCTCCACATGAGAGTCTCCCAATGGACTCTTCGGTCTCAGTGGGACCAATTTCAGGATGACCTGGACTATGAGGTCCTAGTGTCAGACCCGATGATCATGGACTTGCAGTGGTGGACGGTTCAGGAGAACCTCAGTCTGGGGGTCCCATGCTGCACCGATCCTCCCACCCAGACTCTGACGATGGATGCATCAGGTGCAGGCTGGGGTGCCCACCTAGGGTCTCACAGGACTCAGGGCAGCTGGTCTCACTTCAGGCAGAAATTACACATCAGTGTTCTCGAGCTGAGGGCAGTTCTTTATGTCCTACAGGCTCTCCTTCCCTTCATTCTCCCCGGTTATCTTCTGATTTGAATCAGACAACATGTGCATAGTCTGGTACCTCAACAAACAGGGAGGAACTCGTTCCTATCCTCTCTGCAATGAGAGTATGGTACTGGGCATCTCAGCACAACCTGCACCTGACAGCGGTTCTCGTCCCGGGAGTGGAGAACGCCCTGGTTGACACTCTCAGCTGCTCGTTGGCCAGGTCTCATGAGTGGGAACTCGATCAAGAGGTCATAAACAACATCTTCCAGCAGTGGGGACTCCTCCGGTGGATCTCTTCACCTCCCCCGGCAATGCCAAGCTTCCCGCCTTTTGCTCGCTCTAGGGTGAGACGTTTTCTGGCAGGACGCGCTGTCTCTCGGTTGGAAGGGCAGATTAATTTATGCCTTCCCTCTCATTCCTTTGATCCCGATTGTGCTAAACAAGCTTCCGGCAGAGGGGGCGCGAATGATTCTCATCGCTCCCTTCTGGCTGTGGCAAGTTTGATTCTGTCTTCTGCAACAGTTTTCCGAGGAACGTCCTCTTCTTCATCCTCTGTCATGGCATTTGCTGACCCAGGATCATGGGACCCTGGTCCATGCTGGACTCAGATCACTTTATCTTCATGCGTGGCTCCTACAGATGTAGCCAAGATGCGTTTTGGTGTCTTGCCTTTAGTAGCGGATATTTTGGTGGAGGCCAGAAAGCCTTCCACTAGGTCCACATATGCTTTGAAGTGGAAGCGACTCTCCATTTGGGCTGGTTCTCAGGAGTTAGAACCTTTCTCCTGTATGGCTAATAAAGTCCTAGATTACCTGAGGCATCTCTACGATCTGGGCCTTAGCTACTCCTCTTTGAAGGTACATACGGCAGCTATTTCAGCATACCACATTCCCTTTGGGGACAGGACTTTAGCTCAATTGTAAGTCTCCAAGACCTTCCTTAAAGGGTTCTCCATTTGAGACTTCCTATCCGCAATCCTGCCCTTCCCTGGGACTTGAACTTTATTCTAGAAAAGCTCACGCTGCCCTCTATTGAACCAGCAACAGATGCAGGATTGAAGTTTCTCTCTTGGAAGACACTTTTTCTCATGGCCATCACTTCTGCTCAGAGGATTTCCGAGTTTAGGCCCTGATGTGTAAGAGTCCTTACTTGATTTTTCACAAGAAACGGGTGGCCATGCGCACCATCCCTAAGTTTCTTGCAAAGGTGGTGGCTGAAGCTACACTGAATCAATCCATTGAGCTCCCTGCCTTTTTCACGGAGCACCCCAATCGTGGAGAGTACCTTCTGCATATGCTGGATGTACACAGAATCCTGAGATACTACACTAATAGGACTAAGGATCTCAGACAATCGGATCAGCTTTTTTGTTTCTTTAACTCACAGAAGAGAAGGCAATGCTGTTTCCAATCAATGCCTATCTAAGTGGTTAGTGAATTGTATCACTTTCTGTTATGACATGTATCACAAAACCCTGCCGGGTCAAGTCAGAGGTCACTCCACTAGAGGAGTAGCTGCCTCTGCTGCTTGTTTCGGGAATATGTCAGTGGCAGAAATCTGTGCAGCCACTACTTGGACTTTCATCCATACCTTCACGAAACATAACAGTTTGGGCATTGCCCCTCGCCGCAGAGCAGGCTTTGGGTTGGCTGTTCTGCAGGGACTCCTTTCTTAATCTCTGCTCAGCCATTTTTATGTCATTTGTGGATGATGACTCTTCCTCCTGTACTCTGTTTTGTTCCAGACTGCTTGGGACGCAGTCCTATATGTGAATACCTACTGCAAGAGCCCTCTCGAAGTAAGGTAGTACAGTTATGTAAGAACTTACAGTAACAGTGGATCTTTGAGAGAGGCTCTTGCAGTAGGTATTGCCTTCCCTCCCTCTGTCCCCCAGATTTTCTTCGCTCCCTTCTATGGGAGCATATCCTCTTCTGTCTTGTCATGCCTCCTTTGGCCTCTGGCCTCTGGCAGGAAAGAACTGGAAGGTGGTAGTGGGGGACTGCTAGCTAGAAATTTTTCCATGGGGTCCTGACGCCTGGCGGCTTAGTCCTATATGTGAATACCTACTGCAAAAGCCTCTCTTGAAGACCTACTGTTATGGTAAGTTCTTACGTAACTGTACTTTCTTTGGTGTGAATTAGTTGAAAGTAATTTGGGAAGGATGGTGTTAAACCAAGAAAAAACGATACTTTACAAGTTTCTGAGACTCCATCTGTGAGTACCACTTTAGATATTTTCTCTGCTGCAGTGACCAAAATGCAGCTCATCTTGATGGAACTAAGTCTGTCATTTACCCCTCTGTGAACTTACATTTGTGTGTCGGTTCCTATAGGCAGTCAGTTGGTATGGGCCATCTTCCTCTGCTAGCTGGGTCAGAATAAAATAGTCTGAGAGAAGTCTTAGAACACTTCCCTTCACAGACTTGCCCAGTCTTTTTCATTCTCTCCGAGCTGGTAGACAGCTTCCCTGCTGTGCAGTAGTACTTTTCTTCTCAGTAAGTGAATACGATTTCCACAAACTCTCAAGTTCTGGCGCTGTTTGTGGACTTCTGCAAGCAGCAGAAACAGGAGTAACAGCAGCACAGAAGGAGTTCTTTAGACATCTGCCTTGTTTTTACAGGACTTAATTTTCAGGCTAAGTAAGTTCCCTGGGCTGCAGTGCCTGGTAGGGCTGCTATAGCCTATAGTCTATAGTCTCCTTGTGGTGTCTATTAGGGCCAAATTTCTACCTTTCCCATAGAAAACAATGGTTGGATCTGGGAGTTAAGGGCCAAGGGAGTGTTTTTTAGACCGTTAATGCAGTGCAGTGCAGTGAAGTGAAGAGCATATGTAATCGGGGGGTTCCCTCACTGATTGTGCATGCATGTATGATTGGTGCCATCTTAGGAGACAATAAATGCACTTTACCAAGTGGTGGCCATCTTGGTACAGGCTACACATGTGCATTAGAGCTTGGTGCCCATATTGGACACCAGAGTCAGCACGAAATCGCTACCATGGCTGTTTAACTCACAGCTTTTAGGTGTTTTGGCCAATGTATTACCTGTGCTCTATAAAATCATGTCTGGATAAACACAGGCCTTTTCAGCATCTTTACTAATCCCATCTTGCAGTTCCCAAATGTTGCACCAAAGGAATGGAGATCTAAACCACCCAAGTGTACCAAGTGCTAGAGAAGGCTCTGGTCCACTGTGGCCAGCTGCTGTTGTCCATCCTGCAACTAGACTTCTTCTAACCAGAGTGAAGATCAAGAAGCAGAAGAACTAAGAAGCGCCTGAGGAACTAGGTTCATAATTCATTTGTGGTCCACAAGGATGAACAGTCTGCCAAACACAGAACACTTCTGGACCCTCCTCTACTCAACATGGACTCCTCATGCCAAATTAAACTAAACAAGGTCTCAAGGCTCCAACTGTGATGGAAAGTCTACCTAGGCTTTGATAACTTGTGACTGGTTCCTACAGTTCTGCTGCGCCAAGGCTGATTACTTTAACCCAGACTGAATCCATAGCCTCACCCACCCTCTCTCAGTGGAGCTGAGATATGCATCCCAACCAGATCTCCGGCATCATCACCCTATGCACATGGTATCAACTGGTAGCAGCACTAAGGAGGCAAGTTCTAGCAGGCTAGGCTCCCATTCACTGCCCAGCTTCTGCTGTCCTTCTTGTGATAAAGCATCCTCTTCTAAAACAAAAGAAGCTCAGTACTCATCAGGCTCCACCTCAGACTTTGTTGAATAGAGACTCTCCACTGAATAAGAATCCAAGCCTCCTTGACTGTGGCCCCCATTTTTTCTCCAAGGCAGCCCCAAGGTGATTCATGAAGCGATTCCAAATCGCTGTCTCCATTAGGAGACACATGCGGGGCAGCACCACTGTTGAGAAGCACAGCAAGGCAGTGGACCTTCTCCCTGAGGATATGGATGCTTACCACTCGAAGAAAAATGGGATCTTCAGTATATACCATCAAGTATAAGTAGCAAAGATCTAAGTCTTCAATCTGTAAAGTATGGCAGGCTAGGCTCCTGCCTTCGATGGTCAGCTCATACTGTCCCTCTCATGATGCATCTTCCCCATTTTATCCTCAGCAGACTCAAAGCTTATCCCATCTCACATGCAGCTTGGTTGAGAACAGAGGGGTTGTGGCCATAAAGGGCCCACACATGGGGCACACAGAGCAAAAGTTAAGGATGCTACATCATGGAGTCTTAAGTCCTGGAGTGCATGCACAGATATCAGCTGCCATTAAGAAATGTAACCCAGTGCACACCAGTACCACCCTATGAGCTGCTTCCACTTCTCTCCAGGCAAAGCAAAAGCAATTACAACCATGGGTGAGGATAGACCTTCTTCCTCAAAGGCTGATTCTGCATCCAGAGCCTTAGAAGTTTCAACTGTCTGTCTGGCTTCTGAGTGCAGCCAGTTGGTCAGGGCAAGATATTCAACAAGTGTTATACACACTTTGATGCAATCCAAGAAAGGATCTACAAATAAGAGCAGTAGAAGAGTCTAGCATATGTCCGCACCTGGTGTGGCTCTCTGTGGATCAGATTCTTGGCTGCCTCTCTATCCACTGCCTTGTAATTTCTGCAGCAGAGTCTAGACAAAGGGTTGTCAGTGAGCCCTCTCAGGGTGTAGGCTGCAGCCCTTTTGGCTGTCGGGAGTTAGGTGAGGTCACCCTTCCTGGGATCCCATCAGGATATCCTCTTTCTTAAACCAGTCAAAAACTTTGCCTCTGAATCTTGCAGGTTTCTATACCCTGGAAGATAAATATGATCCTTGATGGACCCTCCTTTTGAGCCCCTTTGTGAGGTGTCCCTGTGGCTATGATCCCTGAAGTTTCTTTTGGTAGTGGCCATTTGCTTGACTCACGAGATTAGCAAGATACCTTTTCACACAGTAAGCCGTATTTGGTATTTCACAAGGACACGTCCTCAGAATGGTGCCCTGTTTCTTTCCAACGGTTGCCTCTGCCTTCCACAGACCACAGAAGATACTATTATCGTCCCTTGCCTGAGTTCAAGGAACGCCAAAGAGGAGCAGCTGTATTGTCTGGATGTTAGGACAGTCCTTAAGATGTCCTTGTGACCATTATCCCTGAAGTTTCTTTTCCCAGTGGCCATTTGCTCGGCTTGAAAGATACAGGTATTTTTTGCACAATGAACCGTATTTGATATTTTACAAGGACACGGTGGTCTGCAGAATGTTGTCGTTTCCCTCAGGGGAATTCAAATCAAAAACATTTGGACTTGTCCGACCTTGACTTTAGCTGAATTTGTACTCATCCCTTATTATTTACAATGAAATCAGCTATAGAAGCATAGAAATTGTTGACAGATAAGGATTGCTAGGCCCATCCGGACTGCCTGTAGGCAGTTTTCAGTGCTATCTTTTTGTACTTGCCTTTCAAGGAAATTTACTTGTCCTGGACAGGGGACAATAGGATTTTCAGACCCCCAACTTACTTCCTAAGGTTGTCTCCACCCTCCACAGGCAGCAGAACATAGTGATATGTTTTCCCAAGTCCAAAGAATGCCAAGTAGGAGCAGCTGCATCCTCTGGTTGTTAGGACAGCCCTTAGAGTTTACCTCAAACTCACTAAGCTGTTCCACTGTACTGAGTAACTCTTTCTCTCTTTCTTCCTCAGATCATAGAAGAAAGGGTCACCACCAGCCAAATGACTCTGTGCAGTTATTAATTTATTGAAAATGTTTCACCAGGAAAGGCACACTGAGCAAAAAGATGCTCATCTCACAGTGCGACGGGGCATGGGAGGATGGTATACATACAGCAGTCAATAGGTTGAGCATTGTAACAATTGTTACATAATTGAGTGAGATTACATACAAGCTAGTTACCTGAGGAGAACAGCACAGAACATGAGCCTCTAGGTAAGTGTAATACATAATTGAATACACATCTAGGATTATACATGAATATATAAGTGCCAGTAACAGAGATTTATCAGGCTAGCATACTCTTCTTGGGGTCTGTCTCCACCTTACAGGATATGAGCACTATCTACATGTGTGATTGTAACTTCCTACAATGGGCAGGTCTCAAATTCTGTGGAGGTTATCTGTACAACCACTTCTGTCCACTCATTCTCCAGGCATTACTGCCTAGATATTCTCAGCTCAGAAATGCTGCATTCAGTGGGCGTGTGCTGAGCTCAGTCATACAGAACTGATCCTCCTGGTTAGGATTGCTAAATAGAGCCCCTATTAATTGACTGCCTATAGGAGCCGACATACAAAGGGGAATTTATTTCCTTATGTTAATTTTGTTTGTGTGTAGGCTCTATGGTTACCACCTTTTAAGAAGCCCAAAGTGGGACATTTCTTACTGAAACATGAATTTTCGCAGGACAAAATGTAATCTCGATCAATACAACAGACTTATTTTCACTAAATAAGCAGAATTAAGACTAAGTGTTGTAGTTTTTCAGTTGTTTCTGGTGTTTCTTATCATTTTATGGTATTTTAATAAAGGTATTATAGTTTTTTGCAACATTTAGAGGAAAGTAAGAAAATATTTTTTCTACTATAATGTCAGGACATGTAGTATTTTTCATGTTTTTTCGCAGGACACAGCTGCCCAAATCAGGACTGTCCTGCGAAAATAGGGATAGGTGGTAACCCTAGTAGGCTCCATTCGTAGGCAGTCATGCCTCACAGTTTTCAGTGCTGTACTTTCCTTATGGTTTCTGTCTTATATTGCATACTGTATAGTCCCCTTTAGTGTCGGGGTTAGCGTGCGTATGTGACTTCAGAATATTATTCCTTACTTATGGCAGAGGTTGCACTATGCCTGTCATTTGTATACCTATGATACAGTGCTTGCAACGCATAGAATTAATTTTTTCTCATACTGTGGTAAAAAGCAAGTAAAACAGGTGTTCTAACATGATCCTACACTAATTGATCGGTTTAGGTAAGGAGCTTTGTTGTTTTGCCTACCTGTATTGTGAACACTAAAATTAAAGCATTTTGTCATTACAACATAAACAAACAAGGCTCAACTTATATACCCCAGTGTGTCTCTTCCAAGCAGTCAAGCTGAGTATGTTTGGTTGTAAAGTATGTGGATACATTGGTATTGGTCTGAACAGTGTGAGGGCTTTTGTGGGTGTGCCCCTTCTTCTCCTATCATAATATCAGAATACTGAATTTCCTCCCCACGTCAATCCACTGTTTTTCTTTCTCCTTCTTTACTCTGCAAAGACCTTGCCCATTCACAAGGCACAAAATACAAGGTGGAAGTGGATTTTCTCCTGCAAATTCTTTCCTGCTTGAGGCGTTTTGCTTGTGTTTCATGCCTTGTATGTGCTACTGATTAGTACTTTGTTGCTCATGGAATGGCAGAGATGTTGCACAACCCATATTATTTGCATACCCATGATGCAGTGCTTGCAATGCATGGAATTAATGTATTCTCTTACTGGTGAAACACAAGTAAAACAGATTTTCTAATATGTTTCTAAACTTGTTGATCAGTTCAGGTAAGGAGCTGTGTTACTTTACTTACCCGTGTTTTTAACGGTGAAGGTAAAGAATTTTGGTCATCATAACATAAATAAAGAAGGATCAGCACATATACACCTGATTTTTTTTTTTCTTACAAAGTGTGTGAACAAACTGGTATCAGCCTGAGTAGTTACAGGGTGTTTGAGGTGTGTGCATTTTTATCTATGACAGCTTCAGAATACTAAATCTCTTTTCTAGTTTTGCCTTCTCATTGTGTTCCTTTTAAAGTCCTTGCCTGATTATAAGACTGGAAAATGCAAGGTGGAAGTGGGTTTTCTTGTGCATCTCCTAATTCCTGCTTGAAACCTTTCCCCTTCTTATTGGTCCACATATGTGCTATTGTTTAGTATTTTGTTTGTTAGAGATAGGCAGAGTTGTTGCACAGTGGCCACATTTTTTTCCTGTATGTGTCTGCCATATTATTTATTATCTACCAACACTTCAAGAAAACTGGTGGTGGGTACTCAGTTGTTTCATGGCTTTGCTAGTTTTCCGCATTTTGACCGCAAATTTTCAACATAGCCATTGTTTTTATGCCACCTCATGAACACAATGGGTGTCGTTTTTAATATCCTGCTCAAACTGTCTTTTTGTGCACATGCCACAAAATGACATTTTGGCCAGGATTTCATAAATGACACCTGTCATGTTCATAAGATGGTATCATAAAAAGGAGGACTATGTTGAAAATTTGGGGTCACAGTCCCACGAATCAATACAGTTATAAAATAAATTTACATTTTATAACGTTTATTCATAAAGTTGCAGTTTTCTTTACTTCTTGATCCCACATTTTCAACATACTTATTGTTCTACCCCATTTCATAAACCTGGCAGGTTTTATTTCTTTTAAAATCCCAAAAAAAAAAAAACAAGATTTTTTTGTAGTTGTTCTGCAAAATTGTATTTTGGGTGTCATTTGATAAATGACACCTGTCATATTCATATCCTTGGGTAATAAAAATACTATCTTAAAAGTTCAGGGACACAGTCTAAGAAAACAACAACCACTGTATATGTGAACCTCTTCTTTTCCCAATAATAACAATTTCACTAGCATAACTTGTGTTATTAATTTAGTATAAACTGCTACACTGTCTATGCCCAACAACTACATAGCAAATACAAACAAGCGAACATTACTTGTTTCCATACTGCTATTGTAATACTGCAGAGAGAGAGAGAGAGAGAAGACGTGTTTTTGTGTATCTCTCAATTTGCCTGCAGATCGGATGTTAACCCCAGCACTGTATTATGCACTATGCATTTGAAATCCATATGGGTGACTTTCTAAAATAATAGTAAGTGTGAGATGCAGGAAAAGACTTTATATGTCTAGGTCTGATTGCCTCAGAATTTCGTCTGTTTGAGCTGCACCCTGATGGGTTAAATGTTAAAACTCATATTGTGGGATGTGGCCTCAAGATGGCTACAGTGTTTGTCTATATGTTATTTACTCATGGTATGCTGTTTTTTTTCCATTTGTTTCTTTCAGCATTTTAATACTGTTTTTTATGTTTAAAAATCTACAATGGTACAATAAGAAATCTATTCAGTGTACTAACTACTGAATAATTTCCTGTTATTTTAAAGGGTTAGGAGAACGCTCTTTGAGGTACTTGTTTTCTGTCGGAAGCTAGAAAATGATGGATAGTTTAGCAAATCTTTTACTGCATACATTTTTTTATAAATTTCACTCCATCATCTTGCAGATTATGTTTGTAAGCAATAAGCCATGACAGGGTGTGCGGTTATTGGGGATTAACGCACACTTGGGTGTGTTGTGAGGCACGAGGCCGCAGGCCAAGTGTCCTCACAGCACATGGGTGTGCGTTAATCCCCAATAACTGTACACTCTGGAGTGGGTTATTGTGCTTATAACATGGGTTATGTTTAAACCACAAAAAATATCAGAAAAGATGTTTTTTTTTTTTTTTTTTGCTGTTTAAACACCAAAAAAAGGCACTGTATCCTGCCACCTGGCAAAAGTCCCTAACAAACAATGCATCATGCATTGCTGTTACACACATAGACATTTCACAAACACAGTACTGGTGTGATCTGTGACATCTTTTGTGCATAAAATGCACTCCTACACCTCATACCAGTTGCAGAAAGCCCCTCCCCCCACACAGACACATAGAACAAGTGAGATCTGTGGCTGTGCATCTGTTGCTGTCCCTCGAGGTACCGCAAAACAAAACACAACACACACAGAGAACAGTGCTGGGAGCTGTAGTGGGTGTGGACACAAATACTGAAATATACATGCACAGAAACAGAAATATGCATGTCCAGGACAACAGAAACACTGACTGCACCACAGACAGCTACTTGCTTTCTCTCTCTCTCTCTCTCTTCCGTGGATTGCACTTCACAGCTTTTTGGTCTGTGTCTCTCCTCTTAGCTCATTATGCTGGATTTTAGTACACAGTGTATTAAAAATGTTTTCAGATTGTGGTTTTATCGACAGAGAGAGAGAGAGAGAGCAATAGCGAGATATACAGCCCGGCAGCACATAGCTGTATGTTTCTAAAGATCTCTCTCCTGAACACTCACCTGTGCAGATAGAGCTAGCAGCAACACATACTGCGCTACTAAACGAACTCCTCGAGACAGAGAGAGAGAGAGAGAGAACAGTGCAGCTAATTTGTCGGTGTGTGTATGTGTGTCTGTTTCTGTCAGTGCATTCACATCTGTTAACTGTGGATCTCTCTCTCTCTCTCTCTCTCTCTCTCTCTGACTTCCATCCGCCAAAAGAAAATATCTCCGGACTTGTCTGTGTCACCCATAGGTGTCAGTCTCTTTAGCTCACTCTGTACATGCCATGAGGGAACTCAGTGTGGCTGTGGGACCAGGGAGTGGGGAGTGCGGGATCTGGGATGGAGGATCATGCCTGCAGGAAGACACACAAAGGGAGGCGAGAGGGAGTCCGCTGGTGGGTGGGTGGTAAGACAAGCCATGGGAGGGCTGACATCTGTGGGGTGACCCAACGCATCGAAGGACGTACAGCGTGCCGGCTTCTGGGGGGGGGGGCAGCTTGCTATGACAGGAAACACATGTAGTACTGTGTGTTTGCTCACCACCACACTCTCACTTATCGCACACACATATGTGTGCCAGTACAACATAGTGTGCTGGTGCACATGACGTCACAATTGCTGGGATAGCACACTGACACTTCTGCCCAGTCGCCGCTGTGGTTGGGGGTAGCAAGAGTTAGTAATGGCCGCCTCAGACTTTAATTTTGCCTGCAGAGAGAAGAGGTTCGGCTGGTCCACAGAGAGATCATGGAGCCATGACTTTTCACAGCAACCGTGCGTTAACATATATTAACGAATGGTCAGCTGCTCTGCTGCAGCCTATCACAATATGCATCTAGAGACCCCATGTTATAATTGAGGTTAATCAATTTAATTTTATTCCTTTTTTCCTGAGTTGCTTTGTCTCTGTGTTTACATTTTAAATGGATTCCACTAAAAAGCAGGGAAAAAAATATATATGTAGTATCCTCATCAGGCAAAAAGCCTCAGTGTTGACGAGGATACTACACATATATTTTTTTTCCTGCTTTTTAGTGGAATCCATTTAAAATGTAAACACAGAGACAAAGTAACTCAGGAAAAAAAGGAATAAAATTGATTAACCTCAATTATAACATGGGGTTTCTAGATGCATAAAAAGGATGTCCTAGCACAACTCATACTATCGATGTGCTAGGACATCCTTTTTTATGCATCTGCTTAATTCCTCCAACTATAGGACTTGGCTAGTATGTGCAGCAATATACCCCAAGTCTTATTGAACCTAATGTGACCTTTACAATAACGTAATTATTAATCTTGTGTCTGTGCAATATTTTCATAAAATCTGACAAGGAAAGTTTAAAAAAACAAAACAAAAACAAACTATGGTGTTCTGGACGCATCTGCATGACACCTGTCATGTTCATAAGATGGTGTCATAAAAGATTATGTTGAAAATTTGGGGTCGCAGTATCTCATATCAATAAAGTTAGTCATACGGATATCTGATAGTTGGGTGTCAATGTCAGTCACATTTTTGGTTGAAAAAATCCAGCATCTGATTGACTGAGAACCATCATACGGTATCCAGTTATTTTAACGTAACACCTCCACCCTTGCTACTGATTGTCCATTAAATGTATTATTTTTCTTAAAGTTTTCATGACTATTATATAAGCAAAATAAAACCATCCAAGGTGTCTGATCATGTAATAATATACAGACTTCTTGGGTGCTTGAAGGCACGCTGTGAACACACCTGAGGTGTTTGTATATTTCAGAATAACTGGGCACCCTGCTGGGTGTTACTGTATACTTAAAGTTCATTTAAAATACACATACCATATGTGATACTTAGCAAGATATTGATTGAAGAGAAACAAATGGGCTATACTCCTTATTAGTTTTAACTCTGAACAGCTTTTTGTCGGCATTTGCACCATGTAGTGCTTTGGAAGCACTACAGTGGCTCATCCATGACTCCTTCCTTTGACTACCAGGTGTGATTGTGTTGCTAGCATTGAAACTAGCAAAAAGTGTGCGATCTTGCTTGATGGAGTACCACTAGTATCTTCCAATGTGTCATACAATGGGGGGGATGAGATACTGACAACAACAAAAATGAAAAGGGACCTGGGGGTAGTCATATCAGATGACCTAAGGTGGGCCAGCAATATGAGAAGGCAGTAAGGAGGGCTGGGAGGATACTGGGATGCATAGGAAGAGGCATCACCAGTAGAAAACAGGAAGTTGTTGGCCCTCTGTACAGACAGTTGGTAAGACCACATCTGGAGTAGTGTGTACAGTTCTGAAGACCCCACCTCCGCAAAGACATAGACAGGGTGGAGGCTGTCCAGAGGAGGGCAACCAAAATGGTGCAGGGTCTGCACCAGAAGACATATGAAGAAAGACTAAAGGAGCTTAAGATGTACAGTATAGCTTCGAGGAACGGAGGAGAGGGGGGACATGATATAAACTTTCAAATACCTCAAGGGAATCAACAAAGTCCAAGAGGGTAGCATCTTTCAGAAGAAAGAGATGTGCAAGAACAAGGGGGTACAATTTTAAGATAGAGGGGGGACGGCTCAGAGGTAATGTGAGGAAGTATTTCTTCACAAAGTGGGTTGTAGATGCATGGAATGGCCTTCCTGAGGAGGTCGCAGAGTCAAAAACCATTGGGAAATTCAAGAATGCATGGGACAGACATAAGGCTATTCTAGTGGGGGGTAGGAGGAAGTAGGCTGTTGGTTAACTAGGATCTGCGGCTTATCCGTTGGGTAGGGAAATGGGCAGACTAGATGGGCCAAGTGGTCCTTATCTGCCATCAAATTCTATGTTTCTGTACATAAACACATGTATTTATCTGTATGTCATTTGATTCCTCTTACTAGAAGTAGTTTTAATGTGTTCATGTTGATACACTGTGTTAATAGTATATTGATATACAGTAGAATAAATATATTTACACTATACTGATATATTTACACTATATGTTTCTGTCAGGGTAGTGGAACTACGTTATTAGTATGACGATATAGTAAGTATAGTTACACTATATTGATCCAGATTGACTGTTTTACCTGTGCTTAATCATAACGCCAATCCACCAATGCGTTGACGATGTTGCTGTTTTATCCTCTGTACTTAATCCCCCTTGTGTGTTAACTCAGACTGTATGTATAATCACTGTTTTTATCCACTTGTACCACCCTCCAGGTCGCACCAGGAGATGAGCAACTTGTTGTTCTGTGTGCCTTTCTGGTGAAACATTTCAATAAATAAATAAAATGTACCGAAACAACTCTTTCAAGTTAATATAGTGGAACTATATTATTAGTATGACAATATATTAAGTATAGGTACAATAAATTAATGTACAGAAACAACTCTGTGTGGTTAATATAGTGGAAATACATTATTAGTTTACTAGTTTAGTAAAAATGCGTTTCCAATATAGTGATGCATTGAAAGTGCATCAGTGTAATGTATCCATCCTGGCCTGACTCCCAAGTTTTTATTTACAAAAAGCTAAGTTTCTGATGGTTACAGTTCTAAAATTAGGACTTTGTCAAGAAATTACCTTTTAAAAAGGCTATCTTTGGAAATGTTAAGGCTAAAAATCTATAAAATAAAAGCTTGTGGCCCAGTGTACCCACACAGTGATCATATAAAACAGAATTTTTTGCACCCAACCCCAGGAGGGCAGCAGCGGAGGCTGGTTGGGAGGGTTCAGAGCGTCTGTTGGATGCTCTTCTCCGGGGGGGGGGGGTGAGTCTGCATCACTCTTGAGCGGCTCATGGTGGCCTATGCTGGCGGCGCACTTTGCAGTGTGGGTGACCACGCACCACAGTGCGTCCTACCAGGATGCCACATGCATGCGACTGCATCATGGGTGGGGGATGGATGAGGGAGAAAATGGAAGATGGCCGTTCGGTTGACCAGATGATGGTCACCGGGCCCCTCATGCCACAGAGCCCCGGTGGGATGCCTTCTCGGCTGCTTCCTGTAGCCCTGCGCACCAGGTCCAGTTTGAACGCGAGTCTCCCCTCTCGAGGACGCAGGGAGTGGGGCCCCCTGGTGAAGGGATATGTCAGGTGCGCCCAAGAGTACAGAAATCGGGGAAAGCATCAGATGGCGATGAGGGGATGACACAGCTGGTGGGGGCCTCTAGGTGGCCGAAGGGGTAGACGGCCGTGCAGCATGAGGGTTGGAACATAAATAAAACAACAACAACTGAATTGTTATGATAGTGTATTTTGAAAATTATCTAATCAAGTTACTTAAAGGGGGAACAGTCAGCACCAAGGGCCCCACACTCAAGTGTAGGGCTGGTCCCAATGTGCACTTTGTTTGCAGAAACATTTTTGGTTTACATACTGTTTACTGTAGTATAGTAGAATGTATCAGACTATTTTTTTTTTCACTTCTAGGCTGACATCTTCTGTTACTGCAAATCCCAGAATCCCTAGCAGCTGATATCAGAGCAGTAAACATCAGTAGGAGATTCAATAGCCTGCAGTGCATGTTAGAGTTTATGTAAGCTTTGATGTTTGCTGGACCCACGGTCCTCACTGGGCTAAGTACAGTCATAGAGGACTGTACTTAGCCCCTGGAGAAAAGCAAATCTGGAAACCATCTGATCATAGATTATTAAAGCTACAACATGCACTGCAGGCTATTGAATGTCCCACTGCTGCTTCCATGTTGCATCCACAGCCTCAGCATAGTATACTGCAATGCGACTAAAGCTATGCCATGCTGGTAGGCTGCTGGAGTTACACACAAGCATGTTGGCAGGCTCAAACCCCACTTGCATCTGCTAACATCTGACTTCATTTGCACTGTGATGTTGCACTCCTTTAATGTATAGCCTTTAATGGCGTAAACACAAAGGTTGAATATTTGCCCCCCCCCCCACTATGCACTGTCCCCTTAATATATTGAGCCCAGTGTGTCTAAAAATGCTGGAATATATGGACACCTTGGGAGTGTTGTAAGCACGGGGTGAAGTCCTGTTTGCTTCAGACTCTTCCGACCCCGATTCTGCTCTTGGAACAGCCTGATTTGGTAACATGCTCTCTGAAATGGAACACTGTATGTCTGGAAAAATAAGTTACCTGTAGCTTTTTAAAACACACTTAGTCACAGAAATATAAATATGAAATGTATAATTTGTGCAAGATATATAAATAACATTGGGACGTCCTTATACATGAGAGAAAGGACAAAAAAAAATACAATAAACGATAAGTATGCAAAAAAACAGGAACGTGACTAAACCGAGTTGTAAATTATCATGCAACACAGGTCTCTGTCAATATTCTTTTTACACAGTAGGCTTCTCCAACAGGACGGTAGGAGAGTGGAAAGGAAGGTTTTTGTTCGCAGACAATGCAAAGATCACTCAGCCCTGTTGCTTCTCTCAAAGCAGACTGATTGGCATTTTACACATCAGATTATAACGCAGCTGGCCTTTTCCAACGTCCCAGAGTTGGATTATACCAGTTTCTGGGAGACACTCCTATCTTCCAGAAGGTATCTGTTTTTCCCCAGGAACCCCCTAGAGAAAATCAGCATACATTGCAACCTGTAAGGACCCATTCAAATATACGCAAGAGAAGGATTGATTCCTGTTACTGCAGCAGGTTATCTCACCACAAGGGGCCCATAGAATCCCCCTGCACTGGCTGACCAGTGGGCACCACTGCTGTTGTCAGAAAAGCTGGTTAATGGTGCCTCATTGTTAAACTCTCTTAAGGGTCCTTACCTGGGAGTTTATGCAAAGACCATTCCAGAGACTTATTTTAACAGAATTGTCTTAAACATGTGTACGATCTTTGATTGGGGGGGTGGGGTCACTGTCTTATACTGCTACCGTACATGACATTGGTGGCTCCTGGGTTCTTTTCTCAGTACCAGTACTGGGTTCATATCCAAAGTAAATATTATTGTGTGGTGCCTCCACCCTAAGAAATTAATAGTGGGTTGGATGTCTACTTAGTACAACCCCCTTGAAAGCTATACCTACCCACCTCCCGACTGTGGGCATGTTTCCCACTATCACAGCCACACAAACTGCAACTGTACCCCAAGTAGCATGCACAACAGAGTAAAAGTCAATAATGATAACAGATTTAAACAGCAGAATACTGTTTTACATCAGCACTCCTACAAGGGAAAATGAATTGGATTATCTCAAGTACTTCCCATCCACTGGGCCCTGGTTAGTTGCCCTCGCAGGCAGGGTCCGAACTACTACTCTGTGTCCAAGCCTGTAATTAGGCCCTTTGAAGGCATGACTGGTTCTGACCCTTATGATGTAAGTTTGTTACTGGCAGAACTACCTCTCCCCCCATACTTATACTACCTCCTCCCGCCTGCGCCTGGTACCAGGACTCCTACATAGTTAGGAGCCCCTCTGCAGCAGTCCTTGGGCACCTACTCATTGTTGAAATGGTGCAGGCCCTTAGATGTTGCTGTGGGTTGGCCAGCATTGGTGCACTTGTTTGTTTGTTTGCTTTTGGTAACCAGGTGGGTGCACTAGGCATAGGAATGCCTATTTTCAGGCACGACCCGGGAATAAACTTAACTTAAACATTACTACAAAGCAACTAGCTTCTTAATAATTCCACCCAAATGGACATGCAGTTGCTAAAAGAGCTTTGAACCTCTGCAAATGAGATATTTGTAATCCAGCCTGATGGCCTACTTTTATACAATCTCAGTATTCTCAGCCTGTCTCTCGAAGCAGGGCAAGACCTGTTTGTACTCAGGGTTCACAATTTGGTAGCTCCTTGCAGATGCAGGCCTCTATCTCTCCGACCTCTTGCTGTACCTTTAGACCAGCTAGATTTCAAGCAGGGGATCACATTCTCCTCTGTTAAATGCCATCTTCTCCGACTCCCTCTAGAAGATCCAGTAGAATTTCTAGACTAACAGAGCTCACTAACATCCTGGACCGGCCCTTTTGTCTTGGCTTCTGGAATGCTCCCGATGATAGCAGCCTGACACTGAGCATTTAATGCCTTCTACAGGACCTGCACCAGCAGCACAGACAGTGTTTTGTTTCTCTGCACTGAGCTGCTCGGCATTGTTTCTCATGCAGGCTAGCATGCTGCCCCTCCTTCTTTGCCCAGCCTCCGTTGTGGATTACTCAATTCATGAAACAGACACAAGGCCTGGAATGGTGCACCTTACGCCCTTTTCAGGATGAACAGGTCCTCTTTCCTCTGTATCTCTCACAGATCGTTCCGCTTCGGCACAGTCCAGCTTACTACAGTGGTTCAGGGACAGCTCTTATTGGTCCACATGCTGTCACTCACCATTTGCATTGCTTCATTGGTCCAGACAAGGTGCCAAGTCACTGTTCCACCTTGTCTCAGAGGCCTGCGGGGGAGCTTAGACGGGTAACCCCTTCAGTTGACTGATTCCAGAGGTCAGCAGGTCACAAGATGGCAGCCTTCTGCAGTCCACATGTTTTACCCCAGCATACGATTAATTCTAAGAGTCTCATTGGCTGCCAGTTCCTCGCTGCAGAGCAGGAGGCTGGGGGAGTTACCGCAGTCTCAAAATGATTGTACTGCCTGGGTGGGGGGGGGAGTTACATTTGATAAGCAGGGTTTAATACACAGAAATAAATAACTTATAACTGATAGCAGAAAAATAATTTTATTTACATCTGTGGAGGTAAGGCTGTCACATGACTGCTTTGTCAAAATGTATTTTTTTTTTATGGCTTTTGTTGTTTTGTTGTCTGTATAATAAAATATTACGTACTGTAATTGAACATTTCCCGACCTGTGTGCCAGGGTTTTCCAGGTTTGCTTTAGATTATCACTGGTAGTGACCCTTATACTAACGCTACTTCCCCTGGGGTACCAGCGGAAAGAAACCAAGAAAAAGGACAACTGTAGGAATGGTGAGTCAAACCATGGTTTATCTTTGGTTTCCCACCAAACGCCATGTCTGTTGAAATGTTAGCTTGGCAAGAATTGTTACTTAAAATCTTCTTTCCTCTCTTCTTCTGTTTTATGACTCTGTCCTCACATGGGGACAACATAATCTGGCTTGCAGCATGATTTCATAAAAGATAGGCTGTGAGTGGAGGGTCCTACAGCAAAACCATTCAGTGGGACCCAGCCCCTCCACTTTGGAGGTGTTGGCAGAGGCTAGCTTACCAACTACCAGGTAGAATAGCATTAGGAATGCAACACGTGCACCCTCTTTCTTCAGGTAGTTCGAGACTGGGTGCCTTCCTTTGGCCATTGGCATAGGAAAGCAAAAACAAGCTGCTTAAACCAGTGTTAGATCCAGGTTTGTCAGGTAAGAGCTTCACAGACCTTATATATAATATACGTACAGTATGTTAAGCATGCTAGTAGAGCCAAACATTGAACACTACTTATTAGAGGAGAGGAGAGCAGGCTGGTCCTCTACATAAGTGTGGCAACAGGGAGGAGGCTAGCAACTATATGTTGGTCAAGTGGGGTTGTGGGAAATTAATGGAAACTGTTAAAGGAAAGGTTGGTAGAGTATCTTAAATCCAGTGGGCTGCAAGACCACAGGAAGCAGTGGATTCATGGGGTGGGGGGGGAGCAGTCATGCCAGATGAATCTGATTTTTTTTTTCCCAACTCTGTTTCTACTCCACTGTAACCTGGGGAACTCTCTCCAGCAGTCTCGGGGCTCCAGGTCTCTACCTCCCACCTGAGACCACTTAGCTCCCCTTCCTCGTGCAGCCCGGCACAACCTCCGGATCTGAGCCCCGGAGGAAGGGCGGCCTACCCGCTCAGGGTGCTCCATCTACAGTATAGAGTGCCGGGGCTGCACGAATTGGCCGTGGAGAGGAGGATGGGTCCGGCGCTGGAGTGTGGGCCTTGGAGGCCGAGGTGCCTTCGCCTATCCCCAGAAGTGTTTTTTTTTCTACTTTTTCCATTCCTGCCCCTCGGAGTGCGGCCGAGCAAGGCAACATTGAGCCGCCACTCCGCCCCCTGCTGATGCATACATCGCTGTGTTCTGCATCCCCCGGCCACTGCCAGAGACTGTTCGTGTGCAACAGCTCTCCATAACCCTCCCTGGGAAGAGAGAGCTGTCCTCTGGACGCTCTATCTCTTCCCTCCCCTGCTGACCCCCCGACAGCCCGGGCTCATTCCCAAACCCAGGTTGCCGGCGTGGCGCGAGGTGTGGCGTCCAGTGCCTTAACCCTCCGCACCACCGGGCCGGTCTCGGATGAATCTGATTGATTTATTTGACTGTATGACATGAGAAATAGATCAGGGGAAGGAAGTGGACATGGCCTCTCTGGACTTTATCAAGGTCTTCAGCACTGATACACAGGAAACTGATAAAGAAATTGAGCAGCATTGGGGTGGGATCCAAAGTGGTGAACTGGGTTAGAAACTGGTTAATGGATAGGAGACAGAGGGGTGGCGGTTAATGATACTCACTTTATTAATGGGAGAGTGGCCAGCGGGGTGCTGCAGGGCCAGTCGTGGTGCTGATCCTCTTCAGTATCTTCAGAAGCGACATTGCAGAAGAACTGGAAGGGAAGACCTGCATTTTTGCAGATGACACCAAAATATGTAATAGGGTGGACACAGGAGGGGGTGAAGAAAATGCATGGGGATCTTGGGGAAAATTGAGAGTGTGGTCAACAGCATGGCAGGTGGGGTTCAATGACAAAAAGTGCTTAATTATGCACCTAGGGCATAGGAACCCGGGAGCTAAGTATTGGATGGATGGGAGGAGGTACTGACAGTCACTAAGCATTAAAGGGACCTTGAGGTTATCGTATCTGATTACCTCAAAGTGGCAGGGGCAGTGTGACAAAGCAATGGGTAGTGCCAGTGGGATGCTGGGATGCTTAGGGAGAGGTATGTCCAGCAGTAGGAGGGAGGTGGTTTTGTCACTATATGTCTCAATGGCGAGACCCCTCCTGGAGTGTTGTATCCAGTTCTGGAGGCCACACAACAGAAAATACATAGACAGGGTGGCGGCATCCAGAGGAGGGCAGCTAAAATGGTGCAGGGGTTGCACCACAAGCCCTATGAGGAGAGACTGAGGGATCTCAACATGTACTCTCTGGAAGAGAGAGAATGAGAGGGGACATGATAGAGACCTACAAGTACCTCACAGAGGTAAACGGGACGCAGGTGGGGAATCCTTCAAGTGAAAGAGCATCAGGACCCAAAGGGCATGCAGTGAAGCTGGGGGGGGAGGTTAACAGGGATGTGAAGAGGCACTACTTCACAGAAAGAGTTGTAGATGCCTGGAACAGACTGCCAGAGGAGGTGGAGGAGGCAAAAACAGTAAGGGGCTTCTAGCATGCATGGGATAGACATAGGGGAATATTAGTAAAGAGGCAGAAGAAGACTTTAAGAAATGGCTCTTTTTTTTTTTTTTCTATTTTCTATTTCTGCTCCTGTAGCCTCCGTCAGCCATCTGCTCCAGTGGGACTCCTGGTACCCCACCTCCGGATATTAGCTGATCCCCGGTCATCCCTGGCTTACCCCCAGAGAGTGGGGCCACGGCTCCGACCCCCAAATCGGGCCGCGGGAACTGTGACTGGTTGGGGATCAGCTTCTGGAGGCTGATCAGGGCTCCCAGGCGGAGCCATTGAAGCAGCAGGCACAGGATTTTTTCCTCCTGTCTCTTTAAACAGGATGGGGGCGGTGACGACGCGCCCGCCCCCATCCTGACTTCCTGTTATTATGCTACCGACGTGTTGCAGCCACCAGCCTCCGCTAGGTGCCGCCATATCGCGCCGAGTGCCACCCTGCCCTCCCCTAGGGAAGGAGAGCTGTCCGAGGGACGCCAGTCCTTCGCTCGGCCGGTCTCTCGACGACCCAGGTCCGCTTCAACCCGATCGCCGGGCGTCGCAGCGGAACCAACCGGCTGCGCCGATGGACCGGCCTTAAGAAATGGTTCTTACCAGCCTGACATTTTAGTTGACATGGTGTTTGGTGGGAAGCCACCCTCTAAATAGGCAGGGAGGAGGGAGGGTCGCCGGAGACCAGTTAGAGTCAGCAGAAACAGTCTAGGCAGGAACCATCTGGGCAGACTGGTTGGGCCAAGCTGTCCTTTTCTGCTGACAAATTCTATGTTTCTTTGTTTCTGTTCATATTCCTTGGGGCCTTGCATGCCACTGCTCCTCCTACAGCCTTCTTATCCCCTAAGCACAAGCATCAAGTTCCTGGCAGTGCTGACAGCGCTGTCAACAGACTGTGAAAGCAGGGTACACAGTGTTCCTTTAGCCTGCAGTTTCCCAGTGCACTGGCCTGCTTTCCCAGTTTCCTGAACGGCGAAACCTGGCTTGTTTAATGCCTCTTGATGGCACTGTGATATATTTTCTCTGTTTTGTGTTTTTTTTTTTTTCGTTTACTACAGAAAACAACAGTACTGTGCACCCAGATATCAGGTCAGTCTCCCGACAAGAAAACTGATCCACCTGTATTCAGTCAGGGGTTCCGTATTTAAACAGGGAGGCTTTTGATGGAAAATCTTTCAACTTTGTTTTCACTAGGGAACTTTGAGGCTGTGGGCTGAGAAACCTGATCAGCTACTTAGGAAGTTTTAATGCTTTTCCTGTCTCATTTTTAGCATTTTTATGTGAATCATGGAGTATGAACCTTGCACAAATCCTGCACTTCTGCCAATAGTCCCTCAGAGCTAGCATCCAGTGTCTTCCCCAGTCCTTGTACCAGCACAGGGCCTCATGCAGCACAGCTAAACCCAGTACTTTCTGTTTCTAGCAAGTTCCTGTGAGGAATGAACAAGGTAAACTGCATGGAAGTATTCAACAGGAGTAGCGAATCTAGAACACGAGGACATGAGTGGAAGCTGGCAGGGGGCATTCAGAAGAGATGTGAGGAAGTTCTTTTTTTATTTATTTAAGAGTTTTATCAGAAAGGCATACTGAGCGGAGTACCGCTCGATTCCAAATGCATCTTGGGGACAGATACAACATAACAACATGAGGCATTCAGTATAACAGGAGAGATAATAGATACAGGCAATATTACAGCAAGGTTGCAACAGTATACAGGGTATAACATGGTACAGGGTACAAGTGCACGGTACAGATTACAAGTGTACAAGTGCAAATTGCAAAGAGAGCTACGACAGCTGAGGTAGAGCCAGTTAGGATAAGGAATACAGGGGTACAGTAGTGCTGCCCATACAGCCATGCCAGAGGTTCCGCAAGAAGCATTAAGTATGATTACACACTTAACTGACTAGGGAGGTTCAGAAGTGGTGCAGAGTAACCAGGTGGGAATTAGCTGACTCAGACCTGAGCTATGAGTTAGGCACAAGAACAGTTGGTGGCAAAATGTGTTGCCAGGAGACCATTTAGGTGCTGGGAGGGTGAGGAGTGATGGATGGCAGGTAGGAGGGAGTTCCATAGCTTGGGCACGTGGTAGCTGAAAGCTGCCTGACCTGACAAAGAGGACCTATGTGGGATATAAAGGAGTCGAGAGTCATTTATCTGGAGATCGTATCCTGGGGATGGGTGAGTGGACAGGGCCGAGGAGAGGCAGGAAGGCAGAGCGTGGGCCCAGTATTTGGCCGCGTTGATGTGCACAGTGTGCGGATCTGCAGTCCTGAAGGGAAGGTGGACCTAGTGTTTGGTAGAGGGTACAGTGATGGGTGTAGTAGGGACAGTCAAGCGCGAAGCAACAAAATGAGTGGAAAAGGGGTCCAGTCTGGAAAGGGAGGACTTGGGGGTGGCAATGTAGACTATGTCACCGTTGTCAAAAATTGGCAATATCATTTTCTGTATAATGGCTCGACGAGCCGGCAACCAGATAGAGCCACGATTTCGGTAGAGGGCACCCAGCCTTGGATGGAGTTTTTTTATGGATATCCTCGATATGTACAGAAAAATCCAGGTGCTGGTCAAGCCAGACTCCCCGGTATCTGAAGGAAGGGCAGGCCTCCAGTATAGTCCCATTCAGGGTGTGGAAGGTTGGGGGAGGGGGGGAGCTGCATGAGTCTCTGCCTTGTGCCGAAGGTCATGGAGATCGTCTTCTTGGCATTGAGGTGAAGCTAGTTTGAGTGAAACCAGTGCTGGACATTGTTGAAATCCTACTGGAGTCTGGTTGCTACATCCACAGCAGATGGGCCAGATGTATACAGCACAGTGTCGTCTGCGTAAATTTGGATGGAAGTATGTGGACAGGTGGAGGGAAGGTCATTTAGAAAGACAGTGAATAGGAGAGACCCCAGCACTGAGCGCTGAGGCATGCCTGAGGTGACGAGGAGGGGGTCAAAGGTGGAGTTACCGATCCTGACCAATTGTGTCCGGCCAACCAGGTAGGAGTGGAACCAGGTGATGGCCGAATGACAGAGATCTGCGCCGGCAAATTTTGTCAAAGGAGGGAGTGGGAAACTGTGTTGAAACCCTTTGCTAGATCCACAAAGATAGCTGACGTGATGTACCCTTTATCCACGGCCATGAGGATTGAATCCGTGAGCCGCAGAAGGGAAGTGGTGGTGGAGTGTGATTTTTCTGAATCCAGATTGGAAAGGGGCATAAAAGGAAGATGAGTCGAGGAAAAGGCAGAGAGTTGAGCGAGAACAAGCTTTTATGGAGGCAGAGAGTGCTTGAGTCATGGAACAGCCTGCCGGCTGAGGCGGTGGGCACCAAGATCATTAACCGCTTTAGACACAGCTGGGGCAGAGTTAAGGGCTTGATAGTCACCCAGGGGGTAGCAACGAGACAAAGGACATAGGGTTGGGTGGTGTGGTAATTAACCTCCAACAGATGCTAGGTCTCGGGGGTAGGATAGGATATTATGGGCAGACTGGATGGACCAGTGGTCTTTTTCTGCCATCAGCTTCTGTTTCTGCTGAATTTAGGATTTTTCATGTCTCTTGAAACTGTATTTTTTTTCTTCACTCAAGCGTATGTTGTGGCATTTTTGGTGCATTTTTTAAGCATCATTTGGGAATAAAAGGAGACCTGGGTTGAACCTGCAAGTCATTTTTCCATGTAGAAGCAGGTGTTCGAATATTTGTTCCAATTCTGTTATTGTTCTACCCATACAGGCTTTTTAGTTATCCCTGTAAGTATTTCTGATTTACACTCTGGTGTTAAGGACCATTTTAGAACTCTATGATATAGTTGAAGCCTTTGCTAAGTTCTTACACTGTTGTCACAATATATCCATGTTCTACTACAGAACTCTGTGGTTGAGGGGGACATAAAATACGTCATTGAGTTCTAAAATGGTATGTACCACTGGTGTGTAAATTAAAAACCACCCCCTGAGTTAACTGAAGGACATGTATAGATGGCACATAGCAGAACTGGAACCAGCACTTATAAAGAAAGCCGCTTCCATTGCGGAAATTAATTTACAGGTTCAGTGCAGTTCTTCTAAGAAACATAAATGACAGACATGGGTCAGATACTTCAAACAACAAATATGTTCCCATCCAAAAAGTTATTTTAACATTTTAGCGCCTCAGTCCCTTATATGGGGAATAGTAGCTCCTGTCTTTTTTTTTATTTTAAAGAAACTTTGAAACAGAAAAGGTGGTCTGGCCCATTGGTTGGGTGTAAGGACATAAAACTGCCCCCTAAGAGACTGGAGTTCACTTGTGAGCCCCAGAAGTCCATTCTTTGGATAAGGGGGGGAAAAAGCACATTGGTGAGATGAGATAGAGACCGATCACATTGTGGAGGTGAGAGGGGGACCGAGCACACTGTGGAGGTGAGAGGAGGGCCCAGCACACTGTGGAGGGGAGAGGGGGACTGAACACATTGTGGAGGTGAGGGGGGACTGAGCACACTGTGGAGGTGAGAGGGAGACCGAGCACACTGTGGAGGTGAGGAGGGACCGAGCACATTGTGGAGGTGAGAGGAGGGGCTGAGCACACTGTGGAGGTGAAAGAGGGATGAGCACACTGTGGAGATGAGAGGGACACCAAACACATTGTGGAGGTGAGAGGGTGGACCAAGCACACTGTGGAGGTGAGAGGGTGGACAGAGCACATTGTGGAGGTGAGAGGGGGACTGAGCACATTGTGGAGGTGAGAGGAGGGCCCAGCACACTGTGGAGGTGAGAGGGGGACCGAGACACGCTGTGGAGGTGAGAGGGGACCGAGCATGCTGTGGAGGTGAGAGGGGGACTGAGCACACTGTGGAGGTGAGAGGGGACTGAGCACACTGTGGAGGTGAGAGGGGACCGAGCACGCTGTGGAGGTGAGAGGGGGACTGAGCACGCTGTGGAGGTGAGGGGGGACTGAGCACGCTGTGGAGGTGAGAGGGGGACTGAGCACACTGTGGAGGTGAGAGGGGGACTGAGCACACTGGAGGTGAGAGGGGGACTGAGCACACTGTGGAGGTGAGAGGGGACTGAGCACACTGTGGAGGTGAGAGGGGGACTGAGCACACTGTGGAGGTGAGAGGGGGACTGAGCACACTGTGGAGGTGAGAGGGGGACTGAGCACACTGTGGAGGTGAGAGGGGACTGAGCACACTGTGGAGGTGAGAGGGGGACTGAGCACACTGTGGAGGTGAGAGGGGACTGAGCACACTGTGGAGGTGAGAGGGGGACTGAGCACACTGTGGAGGTGAGAGGGGGACTGAGCACACTGTGGAGGTGAGAGGGGGACTGAGCACACTGTGGAGGTGAGAGGGGGGACTGAGCACACTGTGGAGGTGTGAGGGGGACCGAGCACACTGTGGAGGTGGAGAGGGGGACTGAGCACACTGTGGAGGTGAGGGGACCGAGCACACTGTGGAGTGAGAGGGGACTGAGCACACTGTGGAGGTGAGGGGGACTGAGCACACTGTGGAGGTGAGAGGGGACTGAGCACACTGTGGAGGTGAGGGGGGACTGAGCACACTGTGGAGGTGAGGGGACCGAGCACACTGTGGAGGTGAGAGGGGGACTGAGCACACTGTGGAGGTGAGGGGACCGAGCACACTGTGGAGGTGAGAGGGGGACCAGCACACTGTGGAGGTGAGGGGGACTGAGCACACTGTGGAGGTGAGAGGGGACTGAGCACACTGTGGAGGTGAGGGGGACTGAGCACACTGTGGAGGTGAGAGGGGGACTGAGCACACTGTGGAGGTGAGAGGGGACTGAGCACACTGTGGAGGTGAGAGGGGGACTGAGCACACTGTGGAGGTGAGGGGACCGAGCACACTGTGGAGGTGAGAGGGGACCGAGCACACTGTGGAGGTGAGGGGACTGAGCACACTGTGGAGGTGAGGGGGGACTGAGCACACTGTGGAGGTGAGAGGGGGACTGAGCACACTGTGGAGGTGAGAGGGGACTGAGCACACTGTGGAGGTGAGAGGGGACTGAGCACACTGTGGAGGTGAGAGGGGGACTGAGCACACTGTGGAGGTGAGGGGACGAGCACACTGTGGAGGTGAGAGGGGACTGAGCACACTGTGGAGGTGAGGGGGACCGAGCACACTGTGGAGGTGAGAGGGGGGACTGAGCACACTGTGGAGGTGAGGGGGGACTGAGCACACTGTGGAGGTGAGAGGGGGACTGAGCACACTGTGGAGGTGAGGGGACCGAGCACACTGTGGAGGTGAGAGGGGGACTGAGCACACTGTGGAGGTGAGAGGGGGACTGAGCACACTGTGGAGGTGAGAGGGGGACTGAGCACACTGTGAGGTGAGAGGGGGACTGAGCACACTGTGGAGGTGAGGGGACCGAGCACACTGTGGAGGTGAGAGGGGGACCGAGCACACTGTGGAGGTGAGGGGGACTGAGCACCTGTGAGGTGAGGGGGACCGAGCACACTGTGGAGGTGAGAGGGGGACTGAGCACACTGTGGAGGTGAGAGGGGGACTGAGCACACTGTGGAGGTGAGAGGGGACTGAGCACACTGTGGAGGTGAGGAGGGGGACTGAGCACACTGTGGAGGTGAGAGGGGGACCGAGCACACTGTGGAGGTGAGAGGGGGACTGAGCACACTGTGGAGGTGAGAGGGGACTGAGCACACTGTGGAGGTGAGAGGGGGACTGAGCACACTGTGGAGGTGAGAGGGGACTGAGCACACTGTGGAGGTGAGAGGGGGACCGAGCGCACTGTGGAGGTGAGGGGGACTGAGCGCACTGTGGAGGTGAGAGGGGGACTGAGCACACTGTGGAGGTGAGAGGGGACTGAGCACACTGTGGAGGTGAGAGGGGGACCGAGCACACTGTGGAGGTGAGAGGGGGACTGATACACTGTGGAGGTGAGAGGGGACCGAGCACACTGTGGAGGTGGGGGGGACCGAGCACACTGTGGAGGTGAGGAGGCCCAGCACACTGTGGAGGTGAGAGGGGACCGAGCACACTGTGGAGGTGAGAGGGGGACTGAGCACACTCTGGAGGTGAGAGGGGGACCGAGCACACTGTGGAGGAGAGAGGGGGACCGAGCACACTGTGGAGGTGGGGGGGACCGAGCACACTGTGGAGGTGAGAGGGGACTGAGCACACTGTGGAGGTGAGAGGGGGACTGAGCACACTGTGGAGGTGAGAGGGGGACCGAGCACACTGTGGAGGTGAGAGGGGGACCGAGCACACTGTGGAGGTGAGAGGGGGACCGAGCACACTGTGGAGGTGAGAGGGGGACTGAGCACACTGTGGAGGTGAGAGGGGGACTGAGCACACTGTGGAGGTGAGGGGGGACTGAGCACACTGTGGAGGTGAGGGGGGACTGAGCACGCTGTGGAGGTGAGAGGAGCAATTAGCACATTGTGGAGGTGAGATGGTTGGCTCTCAGAGACGGGGGTTAATGGAACATGGCTCAACCTTTGAACACCACATAGGCATCAACTGTGAAGGCAGTCATTTACCCATCCTTACAGTTAGAGCGGACCGGGGGATGGGTCAAAAAAATAATACATACAGTGGCCCCTCATTATAACGAACACCTCAGGGTCAAATCAATTTGAGCCCTACAGCGAGAGTTTCTTATAAGGAGGGACCAAGTTTTACTGTTTTAATTCTGCCATTGTCCGTTAGAGGGCAAACCACAAGAGCAGCAGCTGAGAGCAATTTACCATCTGAGAGCAGTAAAACCACGAAAACATGGTGAGCCCAGAGCCTTCCCTAACATTTTGATAAGACTGTATTCGGGAGTTAATTTTCACTTCTCTGGGTCACAGGTCTCTGCTCTCTCTCTCTCTCTCTCTCACTTTTGTCTGGTTGCAGATTTCAGCTCAGACTCACTGTAACGTCAAACTCAGCACTCCTACAACAGAAACCTTTAATTTTAGTTGTAATCCATGCTCCCCGCAACCACCAGCATCTGACTGAGACTCCATTGTTCTCCCTAGGCAGGCTTGCTGTAACATCAAACTCCACGGCGGATGGAATGGAAGCATGAGCACAACATGGGGCAGTTTCTCTTAAAAATATGGCTCATGGCTGTTGGGCAAAAAGGGTTTTAAAAAGGGACATCAGGAAGCAGGCAGTAAAAGGCCGAAAGAGAGCGTGGCAGTGTAAGAAAGGACAGGAACAGTTGTAATGGATGGCATTGTTTTCACCCATTAACACCTACTAAGGATTACGTTGAAAACAATGGGAGCCATCACAGCTCTTTGCTATAACCGAAATTCGCTATAACGAGGGATGTTACAGTGAGGGTGCGCTGTAGATTTAGGGTAATAGTTAGAGAGCTACTGACGCCTCAATGAAAACTTTAAAAAGCATAATAATTAGCTACAGTTCATTCCAGTTATAGTTTATATATTTCTCCTCCCCATTATTTTTTACTAAGGAAATTTGCATGAATACATGATCTTTATCCCTTAGAGTTTCTTTAGCGTCCATCTGCCTCTATATCTTACTCCCTACTTCAAGTCATAATCCTCTGTTGTGACATCACAGTCTGTTGCCATGAGAGTAATTGTGAGGTCACAGGCAGTGATCTGTGACTTCAGGTAGGGAGAAAGTGGCAGGAATAAATAAACTCTTCAGGAGCAAAGATCCCATTTTCATACAGATGGCCTCTGTAATAAACAAGCATTTGTCAATGCCGAATGTTGTCTTGCTGGTTTTGGCATTGGTAGTGCAGGAGTTAGAGAGACACATAATAGAAGTAGCAGTAGAGTATAGAACCGACATCAACCCCACCCCACCCTGCAGAGAGTGACCTGCATTGGGGTGTGCATTTGGGTCGCTGGCCATAACGCTCATGCCATTTCGCCTCACCCTACCCTGCAGAGTCTGACAAGTGTCGCGTTGTGCCTTGGGGTCATTGGGCCTTATGCTCATCCCATTTCATAAGAAAGTATGTTGAGATGGGTGTAGCATAGGAGAATGGGTTGAACTTTGGGGCCGAAGAGTCCAAGGCACACCTTAATGCCTGTCAGTGGCTGCAGGGTGGGGGTGCAGTGACGTGAGCACTACAGCAGACAATCCAAAGACACACCCCTGATGCCTGTGTGTCTGGGACGTTATGGTTAGAAACCCTAACGCCCTGGGTTTTTGTTGATATTTGCACTCCAAATTTTAAAACATGGTCTTTTTTGTGACCCCACCTCATGAAAGCATTTGGGACCTCTGTTCATGAACAGCGTTGCTGTGATTTTATTAATCTGCCTCGAACGTTGATTTCCCATAGTGACCACGCCATTCTGCACCACATTAAAATGTCAGCTGCACCATTGATAAGGAGGTGTGAAAAGATGGCAGTGTTGAAAATCTGGAGTGAAAATATTAAACATTCTTGAAGTTACGAATGTGTGTGAAAACTCCGTATCACACGCGCATAACACAGTCATTTAGTGGAATTATTTCACCAAATTTTTAACATAGGCATTTTGGGACCTCTGCTCATGAACAGTGGCACTATGATTATCTTAATCTGCCCCGAACGTTGATTTCCCACAGTGACCGCGCGATTGTGCGCCACATGTGCAAAACCACATTTCGGGCAGGATGTGACAAATCACAGCAGTACTGTTCATAAGAAGGTATGCAAAAATGACAATGTTGAAAATCTGGAGTGAAAATATTACAAATTCTCGAAGTTACGACTGTGCGTGGACACTGTGCAACCCACGCTTGTAACATAGTCATTTTATGGAATTTTTTCACCAGATTTTCAACATAGGTATTTTGGGACCTCTGCTCATGAGCAGTGTTACTGTGATTTTCTTACACTATTCTGAACATTGTTTTCCTACAGCGACTGCGCCATTGTGTGCCAGATGTGCGAAAACACATTTCGGGCAGGATATGGAAAATGACAGCTGTACTGTTCATAAGGAGGTGTGAAAAAATGGCAATGGTGAAAATCTGGAGTAAAAATATAAAAAATTATCGAAGTTAATAGCGTGCATGGAAACTGCACAACGCATGCTCGTAACACGGACAGTTTTTGGAATTGTTTTCACCAAATTTGCAACATAGGCTCTTTGGGAGCCCACCTCATGAACAGTGACACTGTCATTTCGTTAATCGGTCCCAAAAGGAGATTCTGCACAGTGACCGTGAAATCACCTATCAGGACCGAATAACGAGAAGACAGTGACTGAATTCATGAGGAGGGGTCCCAAGAACCCCATGTTGAAAATTTGGTGCCAAAAGTCAAAAAAATGGCCAAGATATGCACCAAAGTTGAAAAAACTTATTTATGCCATTATACAGCTTATCAGCATTTCTTCAGTTCGTGGTCGGCTTTGAAGAATGCAGACATGTTCCCGGTCCACCGAAGATTGTTGCGCCAGGCTCCGGAGGTAAGTATGGGTGAGGGGGGGGTTGTGGGAAGGTGAGGTGCGCAGAGGATGGGGGAGGGGACCTGACGGCGAGGGACCGTTTTCTGGCTTTCAGGTAACAAAATAAAAAAAAGACGTCAAGGGAAGGTTTTTTTATTTGCAGGTTTGCTTTGGGCACACTAGGGTGGGCTCCCAGTGTGCCACCTGCGATTTTGGGGAGCGGGGACTGAAGCTGATGGGGATTGGGCCCCCTGTAAGCAAAGAAAGCCTTTTGGAGAGGGGCACACAAATAACATTATAAGGGGGCCATTATGCCAACAGGGATTGGGCACCCCCATCGGGAAATTGAACTGGGAAGGGGGGGAATGAAGCCGATGGGGACTGGGCCCCCTGTCGGCACAGATATGTGAGGGGGCGTGTGCATGATGTCAAGGGGGATTGGACACCCCCTCAGTACACAACTTAATTTATTGGGGGCCATTATGCTGACGGGGATTAGGCTCCCTCGTCGGCAAATTGGACTGGGAAGGGGGCATGCCGACAGGGGGATTGAGCAACCCTGATATCGGCTTTTCTGGGGACTGTGAGAGGTGGACGCACAGCCGCCGCCATGTCTTACTCCAAATGTTGGTTCACACGTGATAGCACGCCCTGCAATGAGGGGAGCTCCCCATTGCAGCGGCTGAATTGTTTTTGCTGATGGCACGCTTTGCAACTGCTGTCATAGACAGCGCAGTCTAATTGCGGCTACAGAGCCAAGCTCGAAAAGCAGTGTCGCCACTGGCCACAACAGGACCGCGCCCGAAACCTGCTCTTCCACTTCAACCCCAAATATAAGGTTCATGATCACATCGCAAAGACAACATTAAATGGGGAGGAGGAACAGCACTAATGGGAAATACAAGCTGGACTGTGTCTAAATATGAGGTTTTGTTAAAATTCTCCTGAACATGTCACCAGCTCTTTCAGTTTTCTGTAAAACAATGACAGACTCAAATCTCACAGCAGTCCAAAAAAACATTTTCAGGACTTTCGATTCTTTATTACTAGAAACAGTTCTGTGAAAATAGTCTTTTCACTCCTCAGACTTCATCTGTCCCTGCTGCTTGCCCCATGTAAAACTCCTAATTCTCTACTGTGGCATCACAACTTGTTACTGTGAAAATGGTTCTGATGTCATAAACATAGAATTGTGGCTTCAATGCAGGAAACACAGCAGAACAGGTACAATCTACAGGGACAAGAGCCCATTTTCATGCAAAATAACTTCAGTAAATAAATACTAAAATTCCCAGCAATTTGAATGTAGGGAAAATTTTGTGTAACTGAGTTCTGTTGATACAAACTGGGAATCTTTTTTCTGGAAACGAAAAAATTGATTAAAAAAAAAAGAAACTTCTTGTCATTTTTGGACTCCCAGTCTTTGTGCCATATTGTGGCTGCAAGTGGTCATGTGCAAGTATAGCAAAATTTAGTTTGTTGCTTCACTTTTTGTCACATGCCACATAATGTTGCCAAATCTAGCCCCCCTCCCTCCCCCCACCCCATTCTGTCCCCTGTAGTCCTTTGTCATTCTCGCACTGGGAAATTGCATCAGAAAGGGTGCCAACTTCATCATTCACTATGCAGGCATTTGTAATATTCACGTTGAGCACTCAGCAGGTGCAAACAGGACTGCTGCCTATACTGTAAATTCCAAACAGTTTTACTCGGACAAAATTAGAAGCGAGGACTCTGGGGGGCTTGTTCCTCAAAAATTGGCCTGGCCGCCCTGGCTTGCAGTTTCTGAGACTTGGCAGCTACTGTATGCATCCTGTAGGAATTTTAGTAAGGCACTTGATAACTGAAGTAATGCACATTAATGAAATAGACCCAAGCAGTCTGCTGGTTATTGTTCCTCAGGGTAACTTCTGTGAAATTAAACTGATATACAGATCCACGTCTGGCATACAGCTGGCGTCTTCAGAAATCCCTGTGTCACGTCCTGGCCAATGTTTAGCACACTTACTGGATTTCAGCAGAGCTTCCGCATCATTTCTTTTCCATTAGAAAGTCTCCAATATCAGGGTCTCTCCTGCTCCTCGGGGAATCTGCTGAGGCACTGGAGTTACACATTCCTTACTAGCTGGCAGTGAGAGCAAGACGAAACACTCTCCAGCACAAATAGAAGAGACTTAGCTCTGACATGGTAGAAGATTGACCCACCTAAGACCTGACATTGAAAGTTCATAGTGACCTGATGGTATGTATGTAAGTAATAAGCCATGATAGTGTGTGCTTTATAGGATTTTAATGCAGGGCCCAGTGGTGTAGTAAGGCACAAGGCCAAAGGCCGAGTGTCCCTGCGCCCCTGGGAAGTGCATTAAAATCCTATTGTGCACACCCTGAAGGGGCTTATTACACATATAAAATGGCTCTAAGTATTTTTTTTTTTTTGGGTGGGAATGAGATTCGGCACTAGACAGTATGTATATAGAGATTTAATGCACGATCAGGTGACATCATTCTCAGTCAATTAAATTTCTAGATTTTTTCATGCCATTTTATAACTAGATGTAATGCCTTAAAACAGTCCAGAAAGCTGCATGAAATAGTAGGTTTTATTCATGCAGTTCAAATTCTAACTGGGAAAATGAACAAATCTTGTTCATGGCAGTCAACAGCCTAGAGAAGGTAGTGTAGTTAGAACACCGTCCTGTAAACTGAGAAATTAGATCACAGGTTCAAAGCCCACCACAGCCACTGGCTCACTTGAGCAAGTTACTTAAAGGAGAACTGCATTTAACCTTGAAGTTATTTATCCTGTAGAAACTGTGTTTTTAAATATGGGATCACAGGCCAGACACATGAAGCCCCGACTGCACTCCCAACCCACGGCTCTACCCGGCATCTGGATGAGTGTGCACCAGGGAGAATGGCCCCTGGCCCCGCCACAGGGGGAAATCCATGGGGGATTTGCCGAGAGCCAGGGCCAAAATCGGGAGAGAGTATGCTGTTCAGGGTGGATGGAGCCATCTCAAGAATAGAGCCGAAAGCCCGCCTGCCAGCCGTCCCTCTGGGAGAAAAAGCTAGATTAAAAAAAAAAAGGAACAAATGTGTTGCATCACATATTATCCATTATAAACCACGTCTGCATTATCATGAGAGAGCAACCTGTAAAAGAAAAGTAGTTTAACGTGTGTCGTGATACAGCACAGTAATGTTTAGTGATTTACAGCCCTGTTCGTGAGCTGTTGTTTGGGTTTAGCGATTACAGCTTCCCTTGTTGCTGCTAAAAACTTTCTGTATTCAACAGGTTTAAAATAATAATTTAGGTTAAAAACGTGTGTGCTCCTCAGTTCTGCCCCATGAATGGTATCTTGCTCTGAGTTTTTGTTTTTTTATGCATATTTCTCGTTTGTGTTCTGTTACTACGAGGAAGCTCCAGTCTGGGGGGATATTGCTGTGCTGTTGGGTGGCTCTGCTAAGTGTTATTATTGTGTGTCTGACGGTTGTGGTCACAGCTATCCCCTCCATATTTAGAGAAGCAGCCCTTTATTATTGTAAATCTAACACAAAAAAAACTACAGCAGACTCAGAATGGGGTAAAAGGCTATTTTCTTCTTCCCGTACTCCAACCAAGGCCTCCTTCTACCTCACAGCCCCCAGCCCCAACACCTGTCTTACCTGGGACATACCTCAGTCCTCCATATAGCTACCAGGGATTGCCCCTTTGCTGCAATCATTGGAGGTGACAGCAGACCCCCTCAGGAGACCAAATCCAGTGGAGAAAACCCAAAGCCCAGTGGAAGGTACAGAGCCTCCAGATGTGAGGGTGTCTTCTGTCCTAGTCCACTATCATCATCTTGAGTGTTTTTTCTTCCACCCCAGAGATGGAGCATGCACACAACAGGTTTGCACGGTATGAGCCAGACAGTCTACACCCCCCCCACTGCCATCCCACTTTGCTGCTCCACTCGTGGAACCCAGGGTGGCACTAACACAGCAACAGTGGACAGCCTCCCACTCAGGAGAAGGAGAGCATCTTTGGGGATGCTCAAGCCTTCTTCCTCTGCTGGCCCTTTAGCATCCCAGGCTCATTCTGGAACCCAGGTCACTGGTGTCACGAACAGTAGTGCTACAACTGTGCCAGTTTGCAGGTGGAGAAGGGTATTTTACAAGAAAAAAGAAAAAGGGCAAGCTAAAATAGTACAAAATGTTAACTATAACATGTGCTGTTCGGTTAAATAAATAAAATGGCTGGGAAGTCAAATCACAAGGCTTTCATTTTTGTTCAGGAAAGCTGATAAAAGTACATTCTTGGCTTCAGCGTGGTAATCTGTCTTCGTTTGAAAGCATACATCACATTATACTCGGTCAGGCCGTGAATGCATACTGCCTAGTTTTATAAATGTTGCTTTCTCAGTGTCTTTCATCTTGTTAACTAGTTTAGAGAGGAGAAGGCAGAGAGTGAAAGCGAACTGAGTGGAAAAACAGAGGTGGTTGTTTCTTGTTACATATTTCTTGTATCTTTCCTTGCCCTCTTTTATCTACAACTCAGTTTTCCACAAAATTGAATTTTTTTTTGGGGGGGGGTGTTATACAAAGACTAAAGAGAGCAGTTGTAGGGAAATTGATGCAAGTTCAATGGTTTTGTGATAAACAGAGATGGCATTTTTAACTGCAGCTCATCCCATCCGTGAACAACCTTTGAAATGCACACGACTGGGAACCAGTGTCGAGGAGAAAAAGCTTTGACACCAGTAAGGTTCCAGTTTTAAATCCCGCCTGAGCCTCTGACTCACTTTGACCTCATACACCTCCTTGTTGCACCAGTTTTCTTGTCTGGGAAATCAGGAAGAAGCAGGACCCCACTGTAAACAACATTCTGCATCACCACTGGAGTATCCTTGGGAAATAGTAATAAAAAAAAGGAAAAGAAAATGGTGCTGCAAACCAGTCCCCCTCCCACCCCCAGAAAATGTATTTTTTTTATTGTAGCCGAATCTGTGCCGTGGAGTGATTGGGGATTTCTCCAACACACTGGCAACTTTGGTTTGTGCCCTGAGCCCATGGCAGAGGCCAACAGGGAGCACTCAGAGTGTCTGTTTGGATGCTGTCTCTCGAAGGGGGAAGGAGCTTGATGCACCGCGCTCCTGGCAGCTCCTGGTGGTGGCTTGGTGGAGGTGCCATTGACTACTTTGGTGACCACACACTATAAGGCCCCCCAGGCCAGCTGCAAGTATGTGCATGCATTTGTGGGAGGTGGGAGGGGATGGGAACAAAGATGGAAATGCTGCAGCAGAACAACAGACTGCTGCATTTGAGTCCCCCCATGTAACCTGTCCCTTGGTGTGCCACCAGAGTCCCTCCATCCAGTGTCCTAGGTTACTCAGTGCACCTCCCCTCCGGCCCAGTGGAGGCCACTGACGGGGATAAAGCATCCTGAGGAACATTGTGGATACTGGAAGTTTGAATGTGCTCAGAGTCTGGTGGGCAGCAGGGCTGCAAAGTATGAAGGAGTGAGGTGCCGATGGGCAGAGAAGCTGTAAGAAAACAAAAACAAACAAACAAAAAAAAAAAAAAAAACATTCATTCATGTGAATTTCTGTAGTTACAAATTTACGTTTTTAACCCCAGTTCCTCATAGTTAGGTGAGGGTGGTTCTCAGGACCCGGGTGCTTTAGCAAAGGGAGCTCCTTCGATCTGGTAGTGAAGATGGAGGCTGTTGGTGGCAGGGGACCCTGTGTCATGCAAATACTGTACCTTACCTAATCCTATGTGATGGCATTGCTCTTCCTGGTGCTTCAGGTGTGTCCGTGCCCCAGTTCCAGTCCTCAATTAAACTCGGTAAACTCACTTAACCAGGAACATGCAGCCTTTGCATTTATTTGGCAGCTCACACAGTATCAGGAGATCCTGTATAATCGGTAAACAATTTTGTATAGCAGGGAGGCAAACGCAGGTCACGGTGATAAAACAGTTGCATATCAATTAATCATGTGCCTTAACTGTAGATGAGGCATTAGCTCTGGAGAGTTGCAGTTTCCAAATATCCCCAAGCAATATCCTGAAATCCGTGTTCATACCATCACTGAATAAAGCACGAGTGACCATTTCAAAGTTCCAAGTTTATTATTTCAAAAGTGTGTATAACCAAAAGATCTATACTCACAGATATAAACAGAACACACTATCGCCACAAAGTACATACATAGAAGAAAATCATATGTTAAGTATATATTGGAGTAGGTATAACATTTCTGAATTTCTATATTATAAATAGTTACTTCAGATTATTGCATGTTTCTTTAAGCCAATGTAATGAAATCATGTAAGTACACGTTGGCTCACAACAGGAGAGGGGGCCGATGTGTAGAACATTCAGAACTTAAAAATGTTGCTGTCTTCCAGATTAAATTTGACTACAGCATAGGTAGTAACAGTGACACTTACTTCAACAGAGAACAGATTTTTGCTGTTGAATTAATTCCAGTCACATTTTCCAGACATCTAGCTGGCTATTTGTCTCCTATCTTTTAGTATTACATAATCCAAAATTAGGTGTTCAGATGAGAGCTGTGTATTATCACAACTGCAGCATCTTTTCTTCGTAAATTCTTGTCAAGTAATGCATACGGTTTTGTAATTAAAATGGATATTGAATCTTATCCTTGCTATTATTTTCCTGTGCAGTTAATTTTCACACCAGTACAAGTATCCTTCTTTCACACAGTTATTTTTTTAGATTTTATACAAATGAAACAGTGAATAGCTAGGCAGTTTTGCAAATCCCTTTGCCTTAGCACATCAGTGATCCTTTGAACGGACTCATCTTTAAATTGCTTTGGGTTCAAAATTGTTGAATTATCAGGATGTGAATGCATGCCATGTTTTCGTAGAATGGAATTAAGGGTCGAAGACCAGGAGCAAGATGTTAGATTGTTTTGTTTATATAATTCTTGCTAGCATAAATGTAAAAGAATACTTTTTGAATTATTGATCACTTTATGCCAGTAAGTAAGTAGTGCTTTGACTACCAAGGACCTTTGTCCGGTCTCCAAGCAGAAATGCTCCCCTGCAGCTATTTGAGGTAGATCTAATACAAGTCTTAAGAACACATTCTGATTTGGGTCCAGGGATACAACCTCTGTATCTATACCCCAAACTTCCAATCCATATAGTAGAACTGAATTCATTTTTGTATAAAAACGTCTGACATAGCTTTAAAATAATTACTTATTAAGTTCTTACTAAATCTGTTCATTCCTAGGTCAAGTTGTCTGGCTGGATTTTTGTTTTGTACATTTTATGTGACTGTGCCTATCAATATTTGCTGCAGTGGTGACCCCTAAATATTTAAATTCTTCAGTTTCGTCAATGGTCTTTCCCTTCAAAATTCCATCTATATATGAGTGAATGTTGCTTCTTCATAATTATGACTTTAGTTTTTTGTATGTTAAAGGAGTAGTTCAGTCAAAATGTATAAAAACTTACATTGTGCAGTGTTTTTGATAATGTGTGTGTGTGTATGTGTAGTCCTGGAGTGTCTTTCCCTTTTCACGACTGTTGGCGGAGCCTACAGGAGTATTGCATGTACAAAAGGAGTGATGTCATGTTTTCTGTCCGTGGAACTGACTGAAGGTGCAAATAGTCTCTTCCGCCTTACCCTCCTCCTAGAAATGTTTTCCACTCTCAAATAAATACGCTTTCATGTTAGTCAGTGGTTGCAGGGTACTATTTTCTTTCTTAAATAGGTGGTACAAGAACTGGAACCTGAGTAGTGGGAGGCAGCATTGTTTTTTGGGAGGAAGTAAGGTCCACCCCACCTCCACCCAAGAAGCCCCAAAAGGTCCATCCCACTTTTTTTTTTATTCATGTGGGAAGGGCATGAAGTGGATCTATCGTCCTGAAAGAAGACTCACATGTTTGGGATGTGGACCAAGGAACAGAAGTCTGTGGAGTCCCTGCATTTGTTAAAGACTAGAACAGAAGATACTTAAAATGCCTTCAAACTGACTTAAAAACCCTTGGAACAAATGATTATCAGAGTCACCTGGTGTCACAAAAGGAAAGACTAGGAAGTGTCTAAAAACTAAGGAAAATAGATAGCTTTCAGGTATTTCTTAAACATTTATATACTAAAAACAAAGTTCAGCTTTTGGGATTAACAATATTTGTTTACCATATTCTATCTATCTATCTATATGTATAGTTTGTCTTTTTAGTAGTTTCAAAATCTTGAAAGCATTGGTGTTACTAATGCATTTAGAAATACATTTTTTAATTGTCTTTACAGATAAATCATGCATGTTCATGTGAGGGCACATTTTTTTGGGGATGGGGTTCAAATTATTTTAATCATGGGCATAGTGCTTGGTAAACACAGTCTGTGATGAAGTTTATTTTTCTTATTAAGTTTGGGAAGTGGAGTTGACTTGCACAAATGGATAATACAGACACCTATTAGAAGTAGAATGGGTTAAACGCTTCCTGGAACTTTCTGCATAACAAGTTCCCCATGGCACCTAACAGCATTTGACACTGCCATCCTAAGAGCAGACAGTGTGTTATTTTACAGGACATTGCATAGCAAGAGACCTAGCCTTCCCTTTTTCCAAATAATATACCAACTTCATTCTCAGGCAGGCAGTTCTGGGCTACTATTTATATTCTACTGAATCTTCTTAAAGGAAAACTGCATGTTAAAATCAGGAATATATGTATTACTACCAGTTTTGAGTTCTCATTTCAATCCAGTGTTTTGTTTCTGCCTAGGCTGTTAGAGGAGTTTTTCTAATTTTCCCTGGGTGTTTTATGACGTCTAGGGGCTGTCATTCAAGTTTGTTTTATTGCATCTTCTCCAAGTTAGTCTTCACAGCGTACCCTTTCGTTTGATGTCTAATAGCCCCTACAGCAGGCCAGCATCTTGTTACAGTGTCTTGCTTAGCCACAGCAGAGAAAAAACACTGCAGCCAGGATTCTCAGTGCTATACAATATACTATAGAAAGTTACATGTTTAAACACATACACACACACCAAGCAGAACACAGCTGGATAAGGTACCAGTATTTAGGAAACTTATCATACTTACCCAGAGTCTAGCAGTGTGAATCCTGGCTGTGACTATATGTGTTTACAACTGAATGATATTAACCACATTTTCTTCACTTGCAAATTGGTAGGCATTTGTGTCTAATTTCTGTTTGTCTTACTGTAGGTTACACATAGAATCTGAAAAATTCATAACATGCTGTATTGTGATTCAATGAATTGATAAATGGGGATTTTGGTTTCTCTTACAAATTCATTTTTCCTGACCATGGATATACTAAAACAAAAATTTCTCAGCAAAATGTTTTTAAATAAAGAGTTTAACTCACAGCAGCAGAAGAAGCATGTTGGCACTAAAAGCTTAATGGCATGGATGTAGAGGCACCAGTATTTAAGCATGACTTTGGTAGAGGATTAATTGTGACTGGGGGGTGAGGGAGGGAGTGAGTCTTGATATTTGTAGCATAATGGTTTTCTGAAACTTCAACCTTCAATGGGTTAGGCTCTGTAGCCAGCTTTACAGTATATCACTAAGCCATATGCAGTGTGGTATGGGTAAAACCCAGATCACCAGACCAGGACCAGTGCTGTAAAATCTGCATTGGGCACAGCTTGTGCAAATATTGCTGATCCAGTGGATCAAATAAATACATGCAAATAAATAAATACTTACTCTGCTTCGCCTCGTGCTTCAACCCACCCCAGGAGTGACGTCATTACATGATAACACACACACCCTTTCGTGCCTTATTGCCTAAATATGCCATTTCTCAATGTACTATACTTTGATTCAGTTAGTGTATGCAACAGCCTTCATGTGAACACTCTGGGCTTCTCTTTGACTCCTGATGTCTATTTGCTTTAGCTATTGTATATTGTTTGAACTGCCTTGGTGGTCTTGATGTGGTGCCTGTGTGCCTAAACTATGTAATCTGTTTATCTACTGCTACCCATGTATCTCCGGTGAATGATTGTTATAACTGTCTGCTCTCCGAGCCATTGTTTTTGGACTTGTTAACTGTGCCCTTTTTTTTTTTAATATCTTTTATTGAAATTTTTTTTTTCTTTTAAGTCAGGAGACATTACACAGTCAGAGTATTTTCTTTGCTTACTTCAGAATTGTTATTATACAGATTTACATTGTTCATTTATGCATTGAGATCTTTTACATTAGATACAGTTTTAGGTTAAAATAGATTATTCATATTTTTTACTAAAGTCGAATGATTCTGTAACACCCCTCCATTCTCTTTTCTTCTCTTCCCCAATTATCACATGCTATGGGCAAAATTCAGGATCTACCCTTGCTTGGTAAATTGACCATCTCTGCCAAAGAGTGGCGAACTTATCCATTTGGTTATTAAGTTTTGCCATGATACTTTCCATCTGGTAAATAGATCTCACTATTCGCCTCCAGTCTTGTATGGTCGGGATTTCTTTAGTCATCCATTTCCTTGTTAAGGATTTTTTTTGCAGCCAACAACAGAATAGGCAACAGGGTTTTTGTCCATGGGGGGAACGATCCGGGTAAACAGCCATTAGAACCATTTCGGCTGAGATCTCAACACATTCCCCAAGACTTTCACTGATTTCTTTTTGAAAAAGCATCCAGAAAGGTATCAAGTGTGGACATAGCCACATTATATGAGCCAGGTCTGCCATATCGGCTCCACATTCCCTCCAACAAACCCCAAATTCAATCGGAAGGTATTTAGTCAGACTTGCCGGTGACCTGAAAAACCTAGATCTACATTTCTATGAGTATTCTCTCCATATATGCGATTGGGTGATTTTGACCGCCCGCAGGGATGAAGAGGATCACTCTTCTTTGGATACAGCAAGGTCTAAGTCTTTGTTCCAACTTATTAATATTGAGTTTGTAGATTCTTTAGTTTGGTCTCGCATCGTTTTGTATAAATTTCCAATTAAGTGCTTCCAATATTGTCCCTGGGAATGGTCAAGAAATAATTTTAAGAGGGGAGAAAGGGAAGGAGTCAGTTTGACCTGAATGATTCTGTTACATAATAGGTGGTTTCTAATTTGGAGGTATCTGACTGAATGGTCCACATTTGGTAGATTAAATTTGAGTTTTAATTCTTCAAAAGATAAGATCCCATTTGGACCTAAAAATTTAAATGCCTGTTCCAATCCTATTCTACGCTAGTGGGAAAAAAGTTAGGTCGGTGAGGAATGGAATGAAAAGGACATCCTCTGAAATAATCTTTCAGTACTCATAGATTAATTGAAGTGGCTCTTTATCTTGCATTTTAAACCAAATTTTTAAGACCTGTGAGGTGATATCGGTAACATTTCTTATAGGGGGAGTCCTCTCCGAAGTGGAAAACATTTTTTTTATGTCGTACATATCATTCAGGTGAAACTCCAGTTTTTTCCATAGGGAGTCAAACTGTTCAGAGAGCCATAAAAGAAGAATTTTAAGGAATGCAGCGTCTGCGTATTTTTTGAAGTCCGGGAGGTTAGTGCCACCCTGAGCCAATGATAGTTTTAGTATTGAAAGACGAATTCGAGGTATTTGTTTGTTCCAAATAAACATTGATGATATGTTGTCCCATGACTTAAAGTAGTATTGAGATGGGAAGTATGGAAAATTTTGGAACAAATACAGTAGGTGAGGTAGGACGTTCATTCTAATAGTTTCGATACGTTGGAATAAGGAAAGTGGAAGGTGAGTCCAAGTCTTTCTTGATCGAGATGGAAATTGTTTCATAATTGATTAATTCTAATACATAGAGATTATGGGAAATATGTATACCAAGATATTTTATTTTAGTTGAGTGCCATTTAATGCATAGACTTCGTTTTAAGGTGTTTGGAGGGGAATAATTGTATAAAAGGGCTTTGGTTTCTGAAATGTTTAATTTAAAACCGGCTAATTCCTCAAATCGGGATAGAATTTTCCATGTTTCTTTGATCGAATCTGTTGGGGTTAAAAGGGAAAGAAGTATGTCATCTGCGAAAAGACTAATCTTATATTCAGATTGCTGCATTGGAATGCCCTCTACTTTTTTTGATATTCTTATCACCCTTGCTAATGGTTCAAGATGTAGTACGAACAGAAGAGGGGAGAGAGGACAGCCTTGCCTTGTGCCTTGGCCTATTGAGGTCGGGGATGAAAGACCCCATTTATATGAATATATGCTTTTGGTGAGAGATGTATTTGATTCAGCCATTGTAGCAATAAGTCGGGGAAGCCAAAGGTTCTTAATGTATCCCAGAGAAAGGGCCAATAGACCTTATGAAATGCCTTTTCAGCATCAAGGCTTATAAATGCAGCTGGGATCTTCCGAGTGTGAATATATTCCATTAGTATTAAGGACGTTCTAACGTTATCCATAACTGTGCTGTCTTTGTATTAGTTTCAACAAGGTATCTTTGTAAATGAGTCTCTGACTCAAAGGTTTGTAAATCTGATATTTTTTAAATAAATAAATAAATGTTTATGTTTAAGCCCATGAAACACCCTTATCTAGTTAATGCATTCACAGTCATAGTGGCTCTGCCAGATCTTGTTTTTGCAGCTACGAGTTCTTTCTAACTTAGCCTGCTAGTTTTACAGTAGTTTTATGGCCCTTGGGGAGCTCCATCTTAGCAAGGTTAATTGCTTTTCTTTTTCCTACAGTGTTTCATGTACCATGTGACAGTGATGTGTCCGGGTTCACTGATTCAGCAAGTACTAGAGATAGGAACCTGATGTTCTGGCCTCCACTAAATAGCTCTAGTTCAATATTTTTGGTTTCTATGTGTGTGTTGGGACTAGCCAGCAGGAGTAAATGTTTTGCTTTTAAAAACTTTTCGTTTCAGCAAACTACACACAGCCATAAAAAGCACACCGAGCATGCCAGATCATCAGTGTTATAATTAGTAATGACTCTAGCTTTTTTCTTACGGAATAACCCACTCAGTTACCTCTCAAGTAGATATATATTCTAGGGACATGGATATGTTGTTCATCCACACTTATTGGCAGGTATCCTTGCCGCTTTAAATCTTGCCGGAAGGTCTTCAAGCTGGCTCCTCCCACCCACCCGGGTGGTATAACTCTCGGCTCCGCCCCATGACGCCAGATCTTCCTTACCGCTTGGAAGCTCAGGTTCCCTCATAACGCTCTGCGTTTCACGGCTAGTTCCTATTTCTTCCGTTTCTGCGAATTTGAAAGTTTTTGCTAAAGACTTCAGTCTTGATCCTGGCGGCTGCGATGGACAAATCGACTCCGGTTTTCGGAGATGCCCCTGCGATCAGAAGATGTCTCGAACGGATCCACACTCCACGTGTGTCTACTGTTAGGCCTTGAGCATGACCCATGGACTGCGATCTGTGCTCTTCCTTCTCGGCCCTCGTCCTGGGGCCGTGCTGCCCGGTGCAGCTGGGCCGTCCCGGCGTTTCCCTCGGTGAAGTCTAAGGAGGCCCGGTCGGCGGTGTCCGCGGCGGCGGGCTCGGCGGATCAGCTCGAGCAGATGATCGCCCTCGAAGAGGAGGCGGCGCGGGCCGTATCTTCCTCGGCCGCGGCATTTATCCCGCTCTCTCTGGGTTCTTCCTACACAGCTTCATTTAAGGAGCTTTGTCTGTCCCTCTCCACAGGAGAAGGGCCAACGTCTGCTGGACCTTTTTCTCAGTCCAAAAAGAGGGACAAGGTAAATCCCTCCGTCGACGCTCTTGGGAGAAGGAAGTCCCTCTCCCGAGTCGTCGGGCCCGTCGACTTGAGTCGACCGCTCGGCTTCGGCCACTGGCCTCACGGTGCCCCGTCAGGTCAGTTGACTGAGACTCCTGTCGACGAAGTCGAGATTTTTCTCGACCCGTTGGACAGGCTGTCGCCTATAGAAGCCGAGACTCCTCTCTCCCCGGTTCCCCCGGGGGGAGTTGAGGATCCCGTGGGCTTGCCTGTGCCTCCGGTTCCGGAGCCCTCGGATGAACCCTCCGAGCCGAAGGGAGTGCCAGTTCCTGCCGACACTTCCCTGCACCGACCTCGGAAGAGCCAAGGCTCTCGGTCTCGGTCTCGGACTTCTTCGCGGTCCAGCCAATCCTGCCGTCATAGGCGGTCTGGCACCACAGTGGCGGCGCCGCGCCGTCCCTCGTCCCTCCTCCTCCGGACGAGGAGGCTTCGGCGTAAGTTCAGTCGGCGATACGAGGACCTCATGTGGCAACAGCTCCTCCTGACCGGAGAGTAAGCCGGCCCAGTGCGCCCCGGCCATTAAGTGGCTGTCACCGGAGCGGCCGACACAACCCCTCGACTTACCCGAGGAGCCTGTACCCAGGCCGGTTGTTCGGCCAAAACCAGCTGCTCCACCGATTCCGGTGGAACCTCCGCCTCCACAGCCACTATTTGGGGCTCCGACCAGGATTCTCCGGTCGGCTAAGGGTCTACCCATCGGCTGTCGGTTACCCTCACTCCCGACCGACCTCGGCAGGTAGAGGTGGCTCAGGCCAGAGGCAGCTCTTGAGGACTCGTCCAGTCGAGATAATTCCTCCTTTTCTCCAAGCGACTGGACTTGGGTCCTCAGGAGGACAGTCAATGGGCGATAGCCCGTCGTCCTTCCTAGGACTGCTTCGGCTCATCTCGGAGTCCACCGGGATGAAGCTCGAACCCGTTTCCAAACGGGCCAGGTATCCCCTCACGGAGATTCTGGACCGAGGGGATTCTCCAACGGAGGCCTTTCCGGTAGCCGAGGCCATAGTGGGTCCGGCCCTGGAGCTTTGGCAGCGCCCTGCTTCCTGTCCTGCGCCTTCGGCCAGGATGGCCAGGAAGTATGCGGTCCCTACCGGTTCCCTGTCCGGTTTTTCGGAGCACCCCTCTGCTGAGGGGTTGGTTACCGACAGCGTTTTCCGGCGCGCCGGCAACGCCAGGGATGTGGACAAACCTCCCGATAAGGAATTCAAGAAATTGGATTATGTCGGGCGAAAAGTCTATCTGCGTCCTCTCTCGGCCCGTCAGGCCAGTTCGACGCGTCCTCATGGCACATTTTCTCATGCCCTGTTGGGCTCCCTGGATGGGTCATTCCTCATCTCCCGCGGATCTGCAGACTACGGTCAAGCAGGTGCGGGACCAGAACAGTGGCCAAACAGCAGCTCCAGACTGCTTTGGATATTGGGGACTCATGTGCCAGGTTGGTGGCGGCCGAGTGGCTATCGTCGTGCGCTTGGCTGAGGATATCCACCTTTACCGTATACCCAGCACAAGTTGGCGGATGTTCCCTTTTGGGGACTGACCTCTTGACCCTGGGGTGGAAGGTCACCTGCAGAGGATCGAGGGGTCAATGCTACCTTGGACTCTGTCTCTTCCGCTCAGAGGACAAGGCCATAAACACAGCCTAAGCCCTTTACGTCCTTCTGCGCCCCGGTAGCCAGGCCAACAGCGTCAGGGCCAGCAGGCTCGACCTTGGCATCCCAAACCCAAGCCCGGCTTCCTCTAACAGGAGGCAGGAGGAAAAGGCCCAGGAGGTCCCTCGTTGGTCCCTCCTCCAAGCCTGCCCAGTGGCGGGCTGAGGTGTCACCCCATCCCGTCACCTTACCCTAGGTCCCCGTGAGAGGCGGCTCTAACACTCCGTTCCACCTGGTCGCTGTTACCACGGACAGGTGGGTTTGAAGGTGATGGGAAGAGGCCTGCCTCTGGGGTCAGAGCAGGCACCGCCCTTCAGGCCTAGCCCCTTGGGGCTTCTCAGTGCCCAGCTCGCCAGGCGCCTGCCGAGCCGACATCGCCTCCTCCCTCCAGAAGGAGGTGATAGAGAGGTGGAGGACCCTCCTTCAGACCCAGGGTTTGTGTCCAGGTACTTCCTGGTTCCGAAACGGACGGGGGGCTGGCGCCCCATTCTCGACCTACACGACCTAAACAAGTTCCTAAGGTCTCGAACCTTCAGGATGGTCACTCTGGCTCAGATAATACCATCCTTGGAACGCGGCGTGTGGTTCTGCTCTCTGGATTTGCAGGATGCGTTTTTTCACGTCCCTATCCGTCCGTCTCACCAGAGATTCCTTACCTTCCGGCGGAAGGATCCTTTTCGATTCAAGCCATGCCCTTGCTTGTCCAGCTCCAGGGTCTTCACCAAATGCATGGCAGTGGTGACAGCATTCCTCTTGGGCTTGAGGGTCCGGTGTACCTTACCTGGACGACTGGTTGATAGCAGCTCCCTCAGGCAGGAGGTGGAGTGGTCAGAGATCTGGCCCTCCAGGTCTGCTCTCAGCTAGGCCTCCTTATCAGCGAGGCCAAGTCGAACTCGAGCGAAGCAGGTGATTCTGTTCATCGGGCGCAGCTCGACTCTCTTCGAGCCAGGCTGGCTCCGCGGACAGGGCAGATTCTTTCCTCCTTTGCCCAATCATTTCTGGTTGGGCAATTGCCCTGCCGGGACTTCCTGCGCCTCCTGGGTCTCATGGCGGCCTGCACCAGCGTGGTCCGTTGGGCCCGCTGGAACATCACGTCCCTTCAATGAGGGACTGGCCAGCCAGTGGTCTAGCGCTGTGATCCTTTGGACCAGCTTGTGTCGGTGACACAGGGATGTGGAACGCTCTCCAGTGGTGGATCGTTCCAGGTCATTTGCAGGAGGGCATCCCGTTCGTCCGCCCGGCCGAGCGGTCTCTCTATCGACCGATGCCTCTCTGATGGGTTGGGGTGCCCATCTGGGGGAACACCGGGCCTGACGCCTCTGGTCCCAGCGGGGTCCCGATGCCACATCAACCTGCTGGAGCTCTGGCGGTCGCCTAGCTCTCACCGCCTTTGCTCCGTTCCTCCAGGGTCAAGTGGTCCGAGTCAGGCGGACAACACCACGACCATGTACTATCTAAACCGCCAGGCGGGGCCGCTCCATGCTTCTATGCAGAAGCTCTCCGCATTTGGTCACTCGTGCGCAGCCTGGGCGGATCTCCTAGCCATTCATGTGGCAGGGCCTCCAACACCTGGCCGATGCCTGAGCCGGAGAGGGCTGCATCCACAGTGGTCTCTCCTGCCGGAGGTAGTACAGCATCTGTTCTCCCATTGGGGCACACCTCAGGTGGACCTGTTTGCCTCCAGGAGGCGGCGCTGAGACTGTTCCATGCCCGCCCCCCTCAGCAGGGCTCGCTGCAGGGGATGCCTTCGAGGCAGTGGACCCCGGGCCTCTTCTCGCCTTTCCCCATTTCCCTTGATCCACAGGTGCTTCTCAAGGCGAGGAGGGACAAGGCGCAGGTGATTCTGATAGCCCAGACTGGCCTCGCCAGTTCTGGTACCAGATCTCCTCAGTCTCAGCTCCAGGACTCGCGGCAGCTTCCAGCTCGCCGGACCTGCTCTCAGTCAATCAGGAAGGTGTTCCATCCGGACCTTCAATCCCTGCACCTGACGGCCTGGTTCCTGGCGGCTAGGTTCCAGGCCTTGGGTCTTTCTGACGAGGTCCTCAATGTAGTTGAGGCGTCCCGTGAAAGTCGACCAGAAAATGCTATGCCTTCAAATGGAAAAGGTTTTCCATTTGGTGTCAGAACAAGGCTTGGACCCTTCCTCCTGTTCCTTGGCAAGCATCTTGGACTATTTATGGTCCCTTTCTAATCAAGGGCTTAGGTCGGCGACCTAAGGGTGCACCTGGCAGCCATCTCTGCTTACGGGCGCGGGCGGGAAGCAGTCGATGGCAGGAGGAGAAGGTGGTCTGGCCTTTTCAAAGGCCTTGATCACATTTCCCCTCGGTGCGAGAACCTCCACCTCCGTGGGATCTACTGCTGGTACTGGCAAAGCTCATGGGCAAGCCATTCGAACCTATGCACAGGTGTGCTCTCTCTCACCTGTCGTGGAAGACCGCCTTCTTGGTGGCTATCCGTCAGCCAGAAGGATGGGAGAGCTCCAGGCGCTCCATCGAGTCTCCTTATCTGGTCTTCCACAGGGACAAGGTTGTCCCTGCGCCCCACCGAAATTCCTTCCGAAGGTGGTGTGAGTTTCACCTTAACCAGGTGTTGACTCTGCGGTGTTCTACCCAATCACACCTCGGAGGCGAATATGGGCTCCATACTTTGGACCCCTAGAAGGGCGCCTATTACAAAGAGCGCACTGCTGAAATTCGGGGAGAGGTTCGCCAGCTGTTTGTCACCTACGCTGAAGCCGCATCTGGCAGACCTGCAGCCAAGCGGACGATAAGCAGGTGGGTCACCTCCTGCATAGATCTCTGCTATAAGTTGACAGGCATGGAGCCTCCCAGAGGATAAGAGCTCATTCTACCAGCCATACTGCTGCATCGGTGGCTGCTTCCAGGGGCGTCCTATCCAGGAAATCTGCAGGGCTGCTACCTGGAAGTCAGCAAACACCTTCATTACCCATTACCACATCGACCTTGAGTCACGCCGGGATGCTGGTTTGGGGCCTCGGTTCTCCATTCTTTTTCCCAAGTAAGTATCTGGGGTGTACGCCTTGCCTCCCTCCTCCCGGAGAACTTAGGAGTCTGCCAGTAAGTGTGGATTGAACAACATATCCATGTCCCTAGAAATACAGGTTACTCACCTGTAACAGGAGTTCTAGGAATGGTATATGTTCATCCACACGACCCACCCGGCTTTGACGCACAACCTGGCTTCCAGCGGGCCTAGATCTGGCGTCATGGGGCGGAGCCGAGAGTTATACCACCCGGGTGGGTGGGAGGAGCCAGCTTGAAGACCTTCCGGCAAGATTTAAAGCGGCAAGGATACCTGCCAATAAGTGTGGATGAACAACATATACCATTCCTAGAACTCCTGTTACAGGTGAGTAACCTGTATTTTTTGCCTTCCCTTGTTCCAGGTCGGCCACTTGTTCGGGCCGTCTAGGTCCCTGCTGGTGCCCCTGCCCCGATGCCAGCCACCACCACCTCATATTTGCAGCCCCCTGTGTAAACCGGACGTAACCCTTCACTGGGTGGGTCCCCTCCTCGAGGAGATGGGCGCAGTGAGGGGTCCGGCCAGCACCGCTGCTGGGCCTGGGTGCTGCTGAGGTAGGTCTGGACATGGGGCTGTGATGGGGAGCCAGCGACCGTCATCCGATCGACCCGCGGGCACTTTCCACTTTGCACCCGGGGCATGATGTACCACAACGTCAAGGCAGAAGCCGACATTCCCCATGCCCCCCCCCTTAGTCAGTGGGACCCCAGCGTATTGCCATACTCTCAGCCTCCACCAGGAGTCTGCAAGCGCTGGGTCCGTAATCCCACCTCCCCCCTGACAGAAAGCAAGCAGTCTCCGAATGCTCTTGCCTTCTCTCCCCAGCCGGCCCTCCAGCGTCTCGAGTCTGTTCCTGAACCTGGGTCACCGGCGTCGCAAGCGGAAATCCAACCTCTGCACCGACGGGCTGGCACCTCTCAAGTATTTGATTAACTGTAAATGTAGCCATTAGTGCTCACTGGATAAGGAAAGTTACTTAATATCACAGGTCTGCTGTTGTAAATTGACTCTACACCAGTGCTTCCTGAATCCATGGTCCCAGATACATCCATGTCACATAGGACAGGAGGCATTGTTGGAATAAGATCAATAAACCATGCTAAGATGGAGATCCCCAGGGGCCAAAAACCTAGCAGACTAATTTAGAAAAAAACTCCTAATAGCAGACAAAGGGAAGGACACACTAGGACTACACACACAAATCAAAACACTCTGCATAACGTATCTTTTTGCAAATTCTGACTGTAGTACTACTTTAAGCTCTAACCTGAGCCTACTTAGGGATCCAACGAAATTGTCCAGTGCTTTCTGTGGACCATGTGCAGATGTAGAATTAATGAGGGCATCATCTGCATACATATTAAAATGTTTACAGGGTGCAAGTGTTTTATAATCTGGTCAGTGTAGGTGTTACAGAAAATTGGGGCCATAAGGTGCCCTTGCTTCAATATTGATTTAGTTAATTGCTTTTCCATCTGTACTGTACCTAATGCATGCTGACATATCTGTATGTAGATTTTTATTCAGTTAATAAGTTGTAGGTCCATACAATGCTCAAGTGATAAATTCCTCATAATTCCTCTGTCATCATTGTTGAATGCACTTTTCATGTCGGTGAAACAAAAAAAAAACAAGCTGTCTCTGTTCCCTTTTAGATCTTTCTGGACGAGATGGCTCATAATTAATACATTTTCCAGTGTTGATCTTCCTTCCCTAAATCCAAATTGGTTTTCTAATAGTATAGTATTCTCTTGTACCCACTGGTTAATTGTATTCAACAAAAATCAATTGTATATCTTGGTGGGGATACATAAAAGGGAAACTGGCCTGAAATTTGTGGGATCATTTTTTTAGGACCCTTTTTATGGATGGGAGCAGTATCACTGACTAACCAAGTTTCCACAGTAAGACCAGATGAATTAATAGCAGTTAAAACTGCAGCCAGTATATGCGCCCACTAGTTTACAAAGATTTCGTCTGGAAGACTGTCTACACTGGTGGGTGGCCTTGTTATCTTTTTGTGTAACAATGTAGTTTTCTGTTTCTAAAGTTGTCACTGGGGGCCAAAATTTAGTATCTGAATTCTGGCGCCATGATATTAAATGACATATCGTTATGCCTAAGAGGGGGCTCTTCATTATTAGTATTATTTGGCTTATTTGATGTATATAGTTTAGCATAATGGTTTTTCCAAGCAAGTGCAGGAATCATGGCATCTGTATTTATACCCTTATTGACCCTGTAGGCTATTAGGGACCAAATGGTTTTAGTGTCTTTATTAGCTACTATACTCTGTAAATCTCCCCATATATTCCTTTCATACCTTGCCTTTTTTTTTATCTAATAGAGATCTGTATTCTTTCTGAATTTGTATAAGGGCCCAGTTCAACATAGAAACATAGAAATTGTTAGCAGATAAGGACCGCTAGGCCCATCCAGTCTGCCCTTAAGCCTTATACTAGTTTGTGGCTTTTGACCCTATCTGGTCAGTGGCTTTTCGTCCTTCCTTCCCACCTCTAAGGTTCCCTTATGCCTGTCCCAGGTATGTTTAAATCCCTCCACTGTGTTCGCTCCCACCACCTCCTGTGGCAAAATTTTCCGTGTGTCCACCACCCTCTCTGTGAAAAAAAAAAAACATTCTCACATTTCCTCTTAACCTGCCTCCCTTCAATTTCATATTGTGCCCCCTCGTTCTACTACTCTTAAATTGGAAGATGTCTCCCCCCTGCACCTTATTTATGCCCTTGAGGTACTTGAATATCCCCCCACTCCCTCCTCTCCTCCAGCGAGTACATTTTTTTTTGTCAATTCTATTTATTCTCCGGTGGGACCAGGGCATCTCTCCGGAGTACCCACGTGACCTCTGCCTCTACTCCCAGCCTAAACCTCCTTCCCTCCTACCGGTCTCCCACCCAGTCCCACGGACCTGTCCTGCCCCCTTGATCACCCCTCCAGGGGAGGGCCCGCACACCTCATACCTGGCGTGCCTATCTGAAATTAGAGGGACGGACTCTGGGCCGGGTAGGGAGCCGCAAGATCCAGTTAAGTGTTGGTCTGGCAGCAGGATCGGGGCACTGGTCCCTGGGGTCTCCTTCGCCTCCTCTGGTCCACCGGGGTTTTTCCTTAGTGTTACGCCCTCGGAGCATGTACGTGCAATGACTGCCACCGCTCCGCCACCAATATTGGCACCGCTCGTGCAGGGCTCCCAGTCGGGCTCCCAATCTCCATTGGGGACCGCTGGTGAGCGGTGCAAGCACCTGTACCCACCCTGCCCTCCGGATGCTCAATCCCCTCCCTCCCCTGCCGACCCCCACCGACTAGAGTCCATTCCTGAACCTGGGTCGCCGGCGTCGCGCGAGGTGTGGTGTCCAGCACTTCAACCCTTGGCTCCACCAGGCCGGCCCCAGCGAGTACATATTGAGGTCCTTTAATCTCTCCTCATATGTTTTGTAGTGCCAGCCCTGTACCATCTTGGTTTCCCTCCTCTGGACCGCCCTCCACCCTGTCAATGTCCCTGCGATGGTGCGGCCTCCAGAATCTCACACAGTGCTCTAGGTGAGTCCTCACTAGTATTTTATACAATGGCATCACCACCTCCCTCCTTCTGCTAGTGATACCTCTACCTGTGCACTCCAGCATGCCACTGGCCCTCCCTGCAGCCTTTGTACTCTGTTACCTTTAGGTCATCTGAAACCAGGTCCCTTTCTTCCCTGGTGATCGTCAGCACCCCCCACCCCCCAATCCTGTAGCTATCCCCAAAGTTCCCTCGTCCCAGGTGCATTATTTTGCACTTCTTTGCATTGAACCCCAATTGCCACACCTCGGACCATTTTTCAAGCTTCCCCAGGTCTCTCCTAATTTTCTCCACCCTGTCTGGAGTATCCACTCTGTTGCAGATCTTGGTGTCATTTGCAAACAGGCAGATTTTTCCCTCCAGCCCTTGTGCAGTATCACTAATGAAGACATTGAAGAGGACTGACCCAAGGACCGATCCCTGAGGTACCCTGCTGGTCACCCCCCTCTCCCCGGATTGGATCCCATTAACCACCACCCTCTGCCTCCTGTCTGTTAGCCACTTCTTAACGCAGTTTACCACCTTTTGCCCCATGTCAAGACTACCCATCTTACTAACATACTGGAAGCCAGCAGAATAAGCCTGACGGTCTTTCGTGTCCGCGCTCTTCGGCACTCGCTCTCCCATCCCCCCACCCCCATAGAGGGTCATCTTCGGCTTCAGTTTACCCATGCACCTGTCCCACCCCTCTTGAAGCCTTCCACTGTGCCCTCCTCCACCAGACTCCTGGGCAGTGCATTCCATGGCCCCACCACCCTCTCAGTGAAGCCTTCTACCTTCTCCCCTGTAATTTCCCCACTCCAGCTTCCACTCATGCCCCCTGGTTGTGCCCCCTTTCTTTAGCCTGAACATTTCTTTGGCTCCGTCCCTGTTTATCTCTTTCACATATTTGAAGACCCCTATCATGTCCCCCTTGTCTCTCCTCCAGTGAGTACAGCCCAAGTTTTTCCAGTCTTTCCTCATAGGTCCTTTCTCTCATACCCTGAATCATCCTGGTTGCCCTCCTCTGGACCCTCTCCAACAGTGCTATGTCCTTCTTGAGGTGAGTTCTCCAGAACTGCACGCAGTACTCGAGATGTGGCCTGACCAAGGCATTATGCAGAGGGAGGATCACCTCCCTCCTCCTGGATGTAATTCCCCTGGCTATACAGCCCAGAATCCTGTTTGCTTTTGCCACAGATCTTCTGCAGTTTTCAGTGTTATTCATTTTAGTGTGTACTACCACCCCCAGGTCCCTTTCACTCGTTGTGGTTGCAGTTAGACCCCCCCAGGGTGTATACATGACCTGGGTTTCTGACTCCCAGATACAGCACCCTACACTTCCCTGGATTAAACCTCAGTCCCCCACCTCCTTGACCACCCCTCCAGGGTATCCAGGTCCCTCTGGACTGTCTGTCTCGCTTCGTCCCCATCTGCCAGTGATCCCAGTTGTGAGTCATCCGCAAAGATTCTCATCCTACTCCTAACCCCCCCCATATCGGAGACATAGGCATTGAACAGGAGTGGCCAAACAGGAGTGGCCCCAGTACCGAAACCTGGGGAACCCCACTGAAGACCTTTCTAGGGGAGGAGACTATCCCACCAACCACTATCCTCTGTGGTCGCCCTGTTGGCCAATTTTCTACCCATCTAAGCAACTGTCCTCCCACCCCATCCCCCCCAGCTTTGTTAACAACCCGATGTGGGGTACCGAATCAAACGCCTTACTGAAATCCAGGTATAGGATGTCCATCGGTCTTTGTTGGTCCAGGGTCCCTGTCACCCAGTCATAAAAATCTATGAGGTTGGTCTGACATGATCTCCCTGGGACAAAACCATACTATTTGTCATCCAGGTAGCCTAACCTTTCCAGTTGCCTCCAGAGCTTCTCCTTGATGATGCCTTCCATTAGTTTGCCTACCACAGACGTTAGACTGACATGCCTGTAATTTCCCATCTCCTCCTTAGACCCCCCCTTTGTGGATAGGCACCACATGAGCCACCCTCCAGTCTTGAGGCACCCAGCCTGTCTGCAGAGAGGCGTTGAAGAGTGCAGCTAGTGGAACTGCTAGTTCGTCTGCCAGTTCCTTCATAACCCTTGAATGCAGCCCATCTGGTCCAGGTGCCTTATCAGTTTTTAGCACCTGAATGGCCTCCCTCACCCTGTCCTCTGTGATTTCTCTCTCCCAGTCCACCCCCTCAATTAAGCACCCATCCTCTTCTAGGTTTGGCCCACCCGGTACCCCAGCCTCTTCCGGTCCTCTAGACACCATCTGACCTCTCCGCTCAGCTGTCTCCCCTACCCTCCCATCAGGCCGAATGGATCCCCTGTCTCCCTCTGTAAATACTGAGGCAAAGTACTCATTTAGCACCTCTGCCTGATCCTCCGCGTCCTGAACCCATCCCTCCCTAGTCTTAATCCTGGAGATCTGTGCTCTCCCTTTTCTCTTCTCCCCTGTGTATCTATAGAATCTATTTCCACCCCTCCGGATATCCTAGCCAGGTTTTGCTCCATCCTCGCCTTGGCTTCCCTCACCACTCTGGTGACCCTCCTTGCTTTCAGCTCATAGTCGCCTCTCTCCCTAACCCCCCTGGAGTGCTTAAAACATGCATAGGCAGCCTTTTTATCCCTCACCGCCTCTTGCACCTCCCTGGTCCACCAGCACGGCTTGTTGGCTGTACCATTCTTACGCCTTACCCTTGTACATGAGCTAGTAGCCTCTTGCACCCCTTTCTTAATGGTCTCCCACAAGCTACCAGCATCCATGTCTGCCCTAATCTTGTCCAAACTCACCCCGTAGAATCTTGCCCATGCCCATGAAGTCTGCCCCCCCCCGAAGTCCAATACTACTGTACAAGAGCGGTTATCATCCCCCCCAGACACAGCAGAAACCAGACCGTGGCATGGTCAACACCTGCCAGTGGGCTACACACGTCCAGACCCCTTATCTGGTCACTGTCTGCAAGGAAAACGTCCAGTATCCTCTCCTCCCTAGTAGGTTCCCACACCTGCTGGACCAGGAAGGCATCCTGAAACACATCCATCAGTCTCTGCTCCCTGGCCATCGCAGATGTCATAGTGTCCCAGTCTGCCCCTGGCATATTAAGGTCCCCCATGACCACCAACCTTCCCTTTCCATGGTCACAATGCCCCTTGATGTTCTCAACTAATTTTTCCTCCAGGGCCTCATCCATCGCGGGGGTCTGTACACCACCCCTATTTTCAATGTTTTACCTCTCTCGTTTGAAGGGTTACCCAAATCGCTTCCCCCCCCCATCAGCCTCCTCCACTTCACTAACTAGTATGCCATTTTTGACTATCAGTGCTACACCCCCTCCTCTTCCCTCTTCTCTATCCCTCCTGAATATTGTGTAGCCCTCCAAGTTTAGGTTCCAATCATTCTTCTGGGTGGCCCATGTCTCAGTAATCACCACCACAGCCGCTGATCCCTCAGCCAGCATCGCTTGGAGCTCGGGCATTTTGTTGCCCATGCTCCTGGCGTTGATCAGGACTGTCCTCCACCCCATCTCCCCCTTCCCTCTCCAGTTGTCTCGGCCCTGCGCAATCCCTATTCACCCTTTCCTGCACAGCTCTGGCTGTATTTACTTTGCAGTCAGCTGCCCTCTTTTTGCACCCTAGACCTGGAACCTTGAGCAGCCCTCCTGGTTCCATTCCTTCACTTAACCCTGCCCCTTTACAAGTTTAACCCCCACCTCTTGACTATGAATCCAGCGAGTTTTAGTTTCAAGATCTCCCTCCCCTCTAAGTTGAAGTATATCCTATCCCTACCATATAACCCCTTGTCCTCCCATGTGTCCCCCAAGTCCCCCACCAGCCCATACCCTTTTGCCCTGCACCAGTCCATGAGCCACTGGTTCACCCCTCTGAGTTTGTGCTTGGTCTCCGTGGACGCCCTAGGTACTGGTAGAATCTCCGAGAAGGGGATTGAGCTTCCTATAGAGTGGCAGACCCTGGCCAGTTCCCGAAACCTCGCCTGGATTTCCAGTTCACTGTTCCCCTCTAAGTCTTTTGTTCCCAGATGTAATAAAAAATCTGGGGATCCCCGCATTCCAATGCTAATGAGTATAGCTTGAATTTGGCCTTGTGTACGGTGTCGAAGGCCTTGTTGAAATCAAGATATGCAACGTCCACTGCCCCCCCAATTTACTTCCCTCATCACCCAGTCAAAAAAATCTATCAGATTCGTTTGACATGACCTTCCTGCTATGAATCTGTGTTGCCTCAACGTTAAATCTAATCTCTTAATTGTTGGTATGCTTATTTTAGTCACCATAGATTTCAGCCACTTGCAGTCATTATCAAGCCATGGGCATTTCTATGTTATTCGTTTTTCTTGAATTTTATCTTTGAGACTGATATCTGCTGTTAAGTCAATGAATTTGTCATAATTGTCTGTCACTTCTATATTTTTTTTTCATTATATAGTTTTGTAGGCTTTCATCCTGGTTTTACCCCTACCCCCTGTCCTGAGCACATGCACGCGCCTGTGGAGCCACATGCACACCGTGCCTCGAGATGCACTCCCTCTGCCTGCGCCAACACCAGACCCCCACCCGGTGGCGGTGGGAGACAACCACCCCCAGGAGAGGACAGCTGCCATAAGGCTGCTTGATCCTGCTCCCCCCCTGTGCCGGCACCCTGACAACCCGAGGTCATTCTCAAACCCGGGTCACCGGCATAGCGTGAGATAAAGCGTCCAGCACCTCAGCCCTCTGCACCACCGGGCCAGCTTCCGTATTTTTTTTTAAATGTTGTCCCTCAAGGATTTCACCTTTGTCTTTTTGCAAACTTTAAATTTTCATGTGAATAACAGGGTTCTACTTAAATTTTCTGTTATAAATGAAAAGATATGAAATATTCACTGCATTTTCTTTCACTAAGTCTACCTATTTGCCTTGTTTTGGCCATTCAGTTAATGTAAGATGGGTCACAATAGGCAAGTGGTCACTACAGAAATCTGGATGGACATTAAAGTGTTTAATTAGATACCAATCAAAAATATCACAAAACTAACATAATCAAGGCCTGAACCCCCACTTCAGTCTTTTTTTATAAAAGGTGAAAGATCCCGGTAGGCCACCTGCAAACCTACCATTAAAAATATGGAGATGGTTTTCAAGATAACAGTTTAGAATAATTTTCCCTTTCATATTACTGAAGACATTGCTGGATTGTCCTTCTGTGACATTTAAAATATAATCAGTATCCCAATGTGTCTCTGCTCTCATGTGTTCTGAGGGAGTTCGACCAGCACGGGCATTAAAATCACATCTACAAATAACAGTGAATACCATTGTATCTGTTTCTTAATTATGTGACCTCCTGCAGTTTCCATTCTACTCCTGTACAAAATTCAGAAACATATATACTGAGTTCCTTATAAAAAATAACAATATAAGGATATTTATTGCCTGGCAAGTTATCAGAGTTGATAACAATCTTCTTCAGCAGTAATTGGATCTGCAGTAAAAGGTAGTTTGGATGAAACCAAAGTGATTATGCCACCTTTTGTTATGGTCTTGTACATAGTGATGAAAGTGAGCAGGAACGCACAGGAACTCAGTTCCTGTACTTCTTCCCACTGACACTAAAACTGAAATTCTTAAACCAGTAACATAGTGACAGTTTCTGGATCTGTGATCTGCTATCAGGGTTTCCATAACACCATTTGACTTGTACAGCAATGCTATTTTCCTAGAAATACTTTAATATCTCTAACTGAATCTACTAGCATCAAATTAGATAGTTGTGCCTTGACACCGCTGTCCTTTAGATTGAAGATCTTCATTCTGTATTTCATAATTGCCAGTACCTGAGTTCCTGTACTTCTGGTCTACCACTTGCACCACTGCTTGTACACCCATGTTTTTGCTGATTTGGATCTTAAATTTTATGAAGCCCTGAAAATTTACTTCACGACTGTCCCCAACCCAAGTCTACTGAAGCAAAACAATATGATATTTTTGAATTTCTGACATTCATTCCTTTTGTCAGAAATTTTATTTTTTATTCCAGCGATATTCCATTATATTATTGTTAAAACACCAGAGTTTGGTTTCCCCAGCTGATTAAAATTATTTTCATTGGTTTCATCCAATACATGTCATTGTCAGTCTGAATCCTCGTTTGATAGGATTTCATATCTGTTATTTGTTGGAAATATAGTTTCTTCAACATAGTCTTCCTCACTATTACTAGCCAGTGGGGCAGCACTTTTCTCAGACTGATCACTCCATCTCAGATATGTCGGTAATGGTATTAAAAGGACATTTCAAAAATACACAACAACGGCCCGGTGGTGCTGAGGGTTGGGCTGGATGCCACACCTCACACCACTGGTGACCCGGGTTGGAAGCGGACTGGGTCGTCGAGAGTCAGCGGGAGGTGGGATCGAGCATCCAGAGGACAGCTCTCCTTCCTCTGGGAGGGGGCGTGTCTGGCACTGTTGTAACAGTCGCCGGCACACTACGGGTAGGCCCCACGTCCAGGGCGCCAGGCTGCCTCTGTGGAGGTGGAGACAGCCGTTGTGCTCATTGCACGGACGGGGGCATGGGAGAAAAAGCTGAGGAAAAAACAGGACCCAACAGGACCAGTGATGGCCTGATCGCCCTCATGGCAGCCGCCAATTCTGGATTACTGCCTCTGGGGATGGGAGTTGGCTGGCGCTCCCAGACCCCGACCCTGCTGCGGGGGAATGTTGGGGGTGCAGAGCGATCAGGTCCGTAGGATGTAGCCCTCTGTAGAGGGGGTGTCATAGCTCCTGTTAGGTCTGCGTGGGGGGATAAAGAGTTCCAATTGAAAAAAAAAAAATACCCAACAGAGAGGAACTTTTGAGGTCAGGCTTATTTTACTTCTCAATATGGTAGAAGATGGCATGAACATTGATTTGGGTTTTATGACACATTACCCTACTTGAACTTACACAGACTAAGTATAAGGGATGGACATATAATGGGACTCCAGTGGGGTTTTGCTTTTTGTTTTAATATTGTATGGTTACAGGGTCCCTTTTAACTGGTTATCAGTATGTTGGTTTCTTACCATAAACTGTTTGTGTGTGTGTGTGTGGGGGGCGGTGGTAGGGGGATAAGGTGTTGATTTGGAGGTGGTTGTGGGTGGGGTGGGTTGGGGTGGGGTTTTATGAAGTACAGTTGGTTTGTTTTCAGGTATATGGCATTTTTTCCATATGTAATTTTTACTGTTTTTTCCTGTTTGCGCCCCAGACCCCATGAGACACATCGTGCATGTGCTTGGGCGCCGCACTGGCAGGCCGCCCTTCTGCTCCACCCCTGGCATTCGTCGCCACTCTCCCTCACCTACGCTTCCCACTGGACATCCACTCGGTGGGAGCGGAACTACAAGGGGAGCGGGCAACCACCACCAGAAGGCGAGCTTCAACCCCCCCCCAAGCTGGCTCCCTGGCAACCTGAGGCCATTCCCGAACCTGGGTCACCGGCATAGCGCGAGGTAAGGCGTCCAGCGCCTCAGCCCTCCGTGCCACTGGGCCAGCTCCAGGTACATGACATTTATGATGTTACAGTGTGTTATGACTCTTAGTTCACATACATAGTGAATTTATACTTCCTTCCAGTAAGTTATCTATAGTATGATGTTACCCTGTGTTGGGGGGGGGGGCTTAATTCCTTTCAGTTTTTGATTCAGATTCCTAAGACTGTTACTGTACATATAGTAGATTATATACTGGCACATTATTGAACACTAAACATATTAGGATGCATAATCTCATTTACTAGGGGTCCTTGGTAGTTTTTTTGTTATTGGGCTCTGATTCTAACAATTGTTATTTCAAGTAAAAAAAAAAAAATCTTGTTACAGCACTGAAGGTCTTAATGTTTATGGCATATATTATCTGTTGAGTATATAGTTGACAAATTGTTTCCAGATAGATTTAATACTGTATGAATGTGTGAAACAGTTTGTTCACTCTAGGGAAACTTTTCTTTATACCCAACTGTTGCCATAGATAGAAAATTTCTACTTTATAGTTTTTAACTTAGAATACTATCACATTTTAACATGTGCTTAAGTGGGTAGTAAATCTAAAGGTCTTGTGTTTAATTACGAGTGTATTCAATAACACAGTCACTCATTCATAATGTAAGTTAGCGAAACTGTCTGGCCTCTCGAAGGATTCCTCTTATCTGCCACTGTTAACATTTGACCTTGGAGTGCTTCACAGCAGCCAAACGACTTAAACTGGTTTCTTGCATTTAAACCTGTATTATGGTTTAAAAAAGGTATTTTAAACCAATGAGAATTCTTTCTGTTTTTTATGTATGATCTGGGTGTTACTAGAACGTGATTTTCTGAACAACTGGCATAAGCTTCCAAGGTAGGATTTAATTGGTTCGAAAGCTTAAGCACTGTTATCTTTTGTTATATCTATGTTGGTCCAGTAAAAGGTATCAAACTATTTGTTTCTGGATCACTATTACTAGAGTCTTGATCTGAGACCCAGACACAGTTGTTATTTATTCTTATATCCTTTACTTTTTGACCTCTCATGCATTACTCCATTTTCATTGGTCTGTTCAGAATGTGTTCCTTTTCCACTCCTTTTTCTAAATATTCTGTAATATTTTTTTTGTATTAATGTCTACTTCTGTTTTACATTAGTTTGTTTAGCATAAATAATCATGTGTGTTACATGTTCTTCCATCAATGTATCATTGAGATAAAGTCCATTGTCAGCCGGAATTAAACAATCCTCCAGTATCTTCTTCCTAGTATAGGGTGTTTTTACTACTAAATAGATCTTTTCCTTGTACAGCATGTCCCTATTTTGGTAAACAGATATGATATTTTCTTCAGTGCAAGCCCTTTTTATGTTTGCTTGCACGCATGTGCAAGAAACATAGTGCCATCATCTGAGTTTTCGGAGGTGTGTCAGCCGTCTTCTAATTCAGTCAGTGTGTTTGCAGGCGTGTTCGCAGTTCTCCAATCAACGCTGCACCTGTCTATGACAGCAGTTGAAAATGCAATGCCGTACAATTGAAAGGGAGAGCTCCGCTTCAGTGAGCAGTACTCCCCCCCCCCCACATGCGAGCAGTGCTCCCCCCTCCACACACACGCATATTGCGTGCTCATGCGCTCCCTCCTCCGCACATACTCTATGGCGATGGGGTGTCAATCCCGTCGGCTCCGCCCCTCAAAAAGCTTTCCAGGTGCCACACTGAAGCCCACCCCAGCGTGCTTTACGTCTGTACTGATAATGAGGTGCCCAATCCCCCGTCTGCTCCAGGCCCCCAAACAGCCTTACAGCTGCCATGCTGAGGCCCACCCCAGCGTGGCAAATGTCCAACGTTGTCTTCCTTTAAAAAAAAAAAAAACTAAACAAAGCGTTCCCTCGGCAGTCTCCCAGCCACAGCCGCCACCAACTGCTCACCCTGCCTCCCCACACCCCTCACCCCATACTTACCTCTGGTGCGCGGCGTGACGCATCTTCAGTGGACCGGAACATGTCTGCACTCTTCAAAGCCAACTGCGAACTGAGGAAATGCCGGTAAGCTGTATAATGCAATAAATAGGGTTTTTTCAACTTTAATGCATATCTCAGGCTTTTGGCACCACATTTTCAACATGGGGTTTTTGGGACCCTCCTCATGAATTCTTGAACTGTCATGGTGTTAATCGGGCCCGAAGGGTGATTTCACAGTCACTATGCGAAATCACCTTTTGGGACCGAATAATGAAATGACAGTGCCAGTGTTAATAATGTGGGCTCTCTCAAAAAGCCTATGTGGCAAATTTGGTGAAAGAATTCCTAAAAATGACTGTTTTACGAGCCTGTGTTGCGCAGTTCCTACGCACGCTCGTCAGTTCGCAAATTTTTAATATTTGTACTCTGGATTTTCAACATTGCCATTTTACCACACCTACTTATGAGCAGTACAGCTGTCATTTTTCGTATCTCACCCAAAATGTGTTTCCGCGCATGTAGCACACAATGGCTCAATCGGTGTGTGAAATCAATGTATGGGACACTTTAAGAAAATCTCAGTGACACTGTTCATGAGTAGAGGCCTTAAAATGGCTATGTTGAAAATTTGGTGACAAAAGTCCATAAAATGACTGTGTTATGTGTGAGCATTGCGCAGTTTCCACACACCTTCGTAAGTTCATGACTTTGTAGTATTTTCAGTCCAGATTTTCACCAGTGGCATTTTTCCACACTTCCTTATGAACAGTACAGTTGTCATGTTTCACAACATGGCCGAAATGTGTTTTCACACTTTCAGCGCAGAAATGCATGGTCGCTGTGGGAAAATCATTGTTCGGGACAGATAAAGAAAATCACAGTGACACTGTTCATGATCGGAGGTCCCAAAATGCCTGTGTTGACAATTTGCTGTAAAAAATCCCCAAACTAATTACATTACGGGTGTGCGTTGTACAGTTTCTATGCACGCTCGTGACTTCACCAGTTTTCTTAATATTTTCACTGCAGATTTTCAACATTGCCATTTTTTACACCTCCCCATGAAGAGTACAGCTGTCATTTTTCACATCCTGTTCAGAATGTGTTTTTGCACCTGCAGTGCTAAATGCCATAGTTGCTGTGCAAAAGCAGCTTTCAGCTAACAAACTGATATTGCCAGTGTTCATGAGGTGGGGGTCGTGAAAATACCAACGAATGCCTGAGGTGTTAGGGTTTCTGACCATAATGCCCCACCCTGTAGAGAATGACAGGCATCAGGGGTATGACTTGGCATTCTCGCCTGTAATGCTCATACCATTCCACGCCCTGCAGCCAGTGAGAGGCATCGAGGTATGCCTTGGACTCTTCGGCCCCAAAGTTCACCCCCATTCTGCTGTACCGCACCCATCTCACCGTATTTCCTGATGGAATGGGGTGCGCATAAGGGCCAAAGACCCCAAGGCACACCGCGACACTTGTCGGTGTCTGCAGGGTAGGGTGTGGTGAAATGGCATGGCCGTTATGCCTGACAACCCAAAGGCACATCCCAATGCCTGTCAGTCCCTGCAGGGTGGTGGTAGGGTTGGCTTCAGTTCAGTACTTCACTGCCATTCCTATTATGCAGCTCTGTAACTCCTACATGCCAATGCCGGCAGGCAAACATTCGGCATTGACAAATGCTTATTTAATATGAGTTTCATTAGGTTGTAAATAGTTATTTTTTTTTAATAAGAAGTGTGTCTGTTTTAGACCTCAGGACTCCTTCAATGTAGACAGTGTTTAGCTTTTTTGACTGAAAAGTCTTGTCGAGCCCCCCTCCCGGTTTTAAAATTGGATTTGTGGTTATGACTTGATCAGAATCATCTGTGAGAGAAGGGACATCAGCCTTCCTCCGTCCCCTTTTTGTGTTTTTTTTTTTTTTTTCCTTTTTCTATTTCCTGAGCTCCCAGTACTTGGCCTACTGCTACTGTAGTCTGAGTTCCAGATGTGTTTATGGTTTTCCATTGTGGTTTGTCTGAGTTTTTCTGATTATCACTCTCTTTAATGTTCCTTTCTGGTTTGTTCAAATCCCGTACCAGTTTTTCTATTTCTTCTGCGTCTTTATTATTTCTCTGTTGTAAATTTTATTTGTTTTTATCTAGTCTCCATCATTGGGTTTGCTTCCGTTCCCTATTTAGTACTAGTTATATCTTCCTTTTCTGTAAGTGTATTATTTTGTTGTTCTTTTGTCTGGGGACACTCTTAACACTCTCCACTTTTGCTTGAATTATAGCCTGAGATTTTAGTATACTAGCAGTCTGAGCAAAACATAGAATTTGCCAGCAGATAAGGACCGCTTGGCCCACCCAGTCTGCCCATTTTTCCCTGCCTGCAGTATGTCTGCAGATCCTACTCGATCTTCGGTCCGTTATCCACATCCTAAGCATAAATAGCAGTAAGGATTTCTTTTAATAGGAAATTATTCCGTAAAAATGCTTGTTTTTATTTCAGTTATGTCTTGTATGGTTACCAGATTGTTTGTTGCTAAACATTGCTTACATTGCACATTATGCTTTTGAGCTATTGAATTATTCTGAGTATCATCTACTGTACCAAACCAAACAAAAGGAATCTTGGGGCCTTTGGGGGGGGGAGTTTGGGTGTAAGATATAGAGTCAAAAACTTTTTGAATTCTTTTGGATAGTGATCCTTTCTAGAATCATCTAGAAAAGTAGCATTCAGTAAGACTAAGGGAACTGATGAGTCTTGAACAACTTTGTTACAATTATTTGAATCATTCATGTTGTGGATAAGTAAATCAGTTACTGTCTGATTTGACTCTTATGCAATTAACCATGGGGGGCAGAATGAAACAGATCACCTTTTTGTGATTCTACTAATTTGTATCACCTCTAAAAGATAATTGCCCCCTTCCTGGCCATTATCTTCTGTTATTATTATCCATCAGCACTCGCGTTCCTGATGGTTTTATGAAGTCCGTCATCATCTTATTATTTCTAATTATCTTCCCCTTGGTTTTTTTTTTCTTTTTTAGAAAGAGTTACTATTTAAAACTTTAGAATTCTTTTTATATAATTTCCAGTCTCTCAGACATTATGAACCTCAAAGATTTATTTCAGTATCTTTAAGAGTTAGTTAATAACTAGTTTAAACAACGACTCTATCATAAAATTAATTTAACATTGCAAGAGAAAATGTCCTGAAGCTTAACCCCCAAATTATAACCAGTCTTGAAGTGTTACAGCAGTTCTCCTTATTTTCAGATAAATCCAAGTACCGGTGCTTTTCTCAGTTATAGAATGTATTCTGGGCAGCCGGTCTGCCAGCGGAGCGGTAGCACTACTGCCTGCAATGCCAGCGACCCGGGTTCAGGAATGAGTCTGGGCTGCTGGAGGACTAGCCAGGAGAGGATGGTTGAACATCCCATGGACGGTTGCCTCTTTGCGGGTGTGTGGGATTCTGGTCTGCGCCGCATCATTGCCACCTGGGTGACCACAAGTGGAAGTACCATGGAGTCAGAGCACAGGGAGGGGAGCGCAGCATTCTGACGTCTTGGCTTCAGACGCAGAGTCATCTCGCAATGTTTGGGGAGGGGAAGAAAATGAAAAAAATCCCCAACAACGCAAGATGCCACCCACTGTCCTGCTACAGATCCCACACTGCTGACTGAGGCCCTGTCTCCTTAACCGACATTTGCACTCCACTTGGCGATAAGGGGTAGCCCCTGGGCGGCCCTTCCTGTGGAAGGGGGGTTATTCATGGGGGAACACGGGAGAGAGGTAAGTCCCAGCGAAGGTGAATGACAGGGCTAGGCAGGGTGGAGGGGTTGAAGGGGCCAGTTGTTGTCAAGCGGCAAAAAAAGAAAAAAAATGTGGTCTGGGATTAAAACTTTCTCAGAGTCTTACAAAGTTAGTTAAAATCCAAATATAAAACATATACTTAAGCGTATCAAACCAGTAAACATGGATGGAAGACATCAGTAAAAAGTATCTGGGTGACTTTGGTAGGGCAGACCAGCCCTAGACAAAGACCCCATAATTTTATTTTTATTTATTTAGTTTTTGTTAACCGGGTAAGTGCGCTGGTCAGCAAGTGACTGTTTTCAGGCACAACCCGGGAGTAACAATTGCAACACACAAAGAGTACAGCCAGATTATTAAGACAATGAGTACAGAAAATGCAGAGAGAAATACATATGGCAATGTAACATACATCAGTAAACAAAAATATACTTTAGCACTTGATCATGGAACATACTCAAGAATGTGAATAGTAGAAGGCAGAAAATAAGAGAGGATAGGCATCAGTAGAAAAGACACAAGGAAGGAAAACTGGCAAAGGATGGGAGGGAGAGATTAAGTGGAAAGGAGGTGCCGTCAGATACGGCAACAGGGGTGAGTACCAACCTGCGGCGGCCTATGGAGCCGAAAGACGGCAGGCGAAGAGAGGTGGTAGGGGGCAGCAGTAGAGCGGCAACAGCGGTAGGAGGTAGGAAAATACAGCCGGGCTGGTGGAACTGATAGACGGCAGGCGAAGTGAGGATGCGGTGAGAGGGGATGAGGCGGAGGAGTTATGGCAATAAGCGGCAAAAGTGTCAAAGTCAAGCCGAGCCAGTGGAACCAAGAGATGGCAGGGCAGGGAAGGGAGTCGGTGAGCGGTGGGAGTAGGCGGTAGTAGGTGGAGAGAGGTGACTAAGCACAGCCAGGAGGTGGGGACTAAGGAGGGCATGGATGAGGTAGGAACAGGTAAAGGTGAGTTTGGTGGGGAGTGGCAAAAAGGGGGGAAGAGGATATAACAGAAGAAGGGGAAGAGAGCAGCAGTGGGGTTAAGTGAGGAGAGGCTGTGAAGTGAAGATAAGAATGTCATGGAGTAGAATAGCGACTTACAATTGTCAACAGCTAACATTAGGCTTATAAAGAAACAGGTTAAGGCAACATTAATTACAAGGCACAAAATAAAACATTAATTACAAGGCACAGTATAGAACACCCATTTGGACAGGCAAAAGTGCTAGCAATGAGGAAACAGTACAAATGCAGTGGATCAGGTAGGGTCAAAGCAAACACATTTGTCCATAGTAGTGAGGAAAGTCCTGAGTTTGCTCTTAAAAGTCACATGAGTGGAGACATCTCTTAGATCCTGAGGTAGTAGGTTCCATAGGTGGGCGGCAGCATGATGGAAGGAGCCCATGCCCTTTTTAGTCCGGCAAAAGGGGATGGATAGTAAGGTCTGATCAGCCGATCTAAGATTTCTTGTGGGAATGGCCAGCCTGAGGAGATCAGACAGGATAGCATCAGACCCCTTTTTAAATAAAGTTGTCAACATATAGGTCTTATTGCAAGGTCCAGACTGCTGTAATATAATCGACAAACACAAAGAAAAAAAAAAACAGTACAGAGTTGTTTGACTGTTCTTTCCTTTTGTTTTAATCATATCCTCTTAGTAAATGCCAAAAAAACTAAATCCATGCTGTTTGGATCAGAGCCCTTTCTGGCCAAAACTAAAAACCATGCCCCCTTACGCATTCTCACCCCAGACGGCCCAGCCCTGGAGAATGTCAACACCTACACATACTTAGGAGTACTGCTCAACCCCTCCCTCACCTTCACTGAGCATGCAAATTCCCTTGTCAGAAGGTTCCATCAAAAGTTAGGTGCCGCCTATAGATTCAGGCAATACCTTACCCCTGAAACCAGACTAGCCATTGTCCAGGGTAATCTTCTCCCTATTTTTGACTACTGCTCCCTTATTTATGCCAGGACCTCAGCTACTGCCATGGCTAAACTCTCCGCTGCCTACAACAGCGCCTGTCGCTTTGCTTTATTGGCCCCGTTCTCCACCCACCACTGTACCCTCTGTAATATCTTTGGATGGCTACCGCTACAAGGTCGCTTTGACCTAGCCCTCTGCTGCATGGTAGACAATGTCATCCACGTGGCTCCAGAATCCCCCCTAACTGCCCTTCAGAAAACCCGAACACTCCTCTGCAACCTCCGCTCTAATGGTACTCCCCATCTAGCTGTTCCTAGGGTATCCACCAACATGGGTAGCAGAGTTTGGCCTGCGGCTGCCCCGTTGCTGTGGAACAAACTACCGGCTGAACTCCGTTCCATTGACATACACTCCAGTTTCAAGTCCCGCCTTAAAGTCTGGTTCCTGGCAAACTCATCCTGCCGCTGCTCCCTGGGGTCTGACACCAACCCACACTAGTCAACTCCCCAGCCCAGGGGTTACCACCTACACACACTAGTCAACTCCCCTGCCTACAACTGCTATATTGTATTTTCTGAGTAATATTTGACTTCCTTGCCTGTCATGTATTGTATATATATTTTTACTGAGTATTCTGTGTATTACTTGCTTACTGGACGATGCAGTCGCACATTGTACACTGTGCCCACGATTTGTTTGTTTTGTACCAAATCTCCTCATGTTCGATATTGAAACCTTGTATTCACTGTTCTCAAATGGACCTATGCATCAAACCTGTACATTGTGCTTACTATTGTTGCTTGTATCAAATCTGTTTCATGTGTTTTACTGTTACCTTGTACTCCACTGTCACCCTGCACCATGTGTTATGGCCTGGGTCGTGCCTGAAAACAGTCCCTGGGATCAGTGCACTCACCCGGTTATCAAAGTCATAAATAAATAAATATTTGCTTTTCTTCACATGACAGTTCCAGTGTATCATAGATTGTCTCTCCTGGTTAATGATGTCTGCCTACTCAAACTTAGCAGTAGTACTATAATGCTAGAAGTACATGCATCTCGGACTCTTTATTGATTGTATAAAAACATTTTTGTACTGTAGTACAATACTGTACTATACCACTGTAATGTTTTGTATTTAAATAAAAAAAAAAACAACAAATATGTAAAAAATATCAAACAAACCTCTCCTGTTTGAGGTGGTTTCACAGGGCAATCGTTACTCACGAAGTCAGCTTGATCTCTGTGTAAGTGGTGATTTGTCTTTAGTGTCACCAAATCTGCGCAGGGAATAAAATAGTGCTCTTCCCAGAAAATTAGGTTCTTTCACCTTTCCAGATCCTCTCGAGTGTTTAGCAAGTGTGATTAAAGAAAGAAATATAAAGAACACACTGTTGCTGTTCCTAACAAAGAGGAGAAGTACGCACCCCATATTCACACCTTCTATCCTTCTGCCTATCCCATCTGCCGTGTCACCTATCTTCATGTCTATCTCACAACCAAATTCCTACCTGAACATACCTATCTCCCTTGCCTGTTCAGGTTGTAAAAGCTCCCATTATTCAGGTTAAGGCACTTACCTCTGAAAGTCTAGTACTTATACCCTTGCACTTGTAGCCATGCTCATAATATGTGACTGTTTCAATTGTATAAATGAAGTAAAAAAAATATTTTTCTCTATTGTTCATCCATGTATCTAACCTGTTGACCAGTGTAAAATATTATTTCTGTATTTGTACCGTTTGCTAGTTGTGTATCTTGTACCAAATTGTCCGTTCAGGACCTCCTTGTAAATGAGCATGCTCAATGGAGTTATTCCTGCTAATAAACTTGATCTTGAACAACACAAAAAAACACATTCTGTTACAGATCGTGACTTTAGATACTAATACAGTGCTACTCTCATTCTGTGAAAATCAACGAAAATATGAAAAGCAAAGTGAAGTGTAACTTGGTGTCTAGTTTCAACAACTGCCCTGCTGTCAAATACCGGCAGTCTGAAAAATTGATTCTGCTCGAAGTTTATTTGAAGTATTAACCCAAGATCAAGCAAAAAGTGCTGGGCAGCCCGCTAGCACAGTAGTAAAGCTACTGCTCACAACACTGTTGACCAGGTTCGGTGACTGGCCCGAGTTGTCAGAGGGGTGGTCTGGGGAGGCGAGCAAAGTGTCCAAGTGGACGCTTTCTGCCTCAGGGAGGGAGGCTGTACGGCTGCCAGTGCACTACCGCCATCTGGGTAAGCACAGATGGTGGTGCAGCTGGTGCCATCAGATCAGGGTGGAAGGACGCCAGATTCACTCCCGCGCATGCATGTCTCCACGTGCACATGTGTGATGTCCTGCGGAGAGAACAATGCCTGGGGAGGACATGCGCCCCAGGTTGCAGGCCCTGCACCACTGACCGTGGCACTTGCTCCCGATGTACCAGCTGAGTCCCATTGGGGAAAGCCCCCGGCAGTCCTGTCCTGGGCGGCAATCTAGGGTGCTAAGGAGCTGAAGTAAATCCTGGAGAGGCAGATGATGGAACTGGGCATAGTAGGAGTCAGGACCGAAGGGGGACAGTTGACTGTAGGAGGGATAAAAAAAAAAAAAGAAAAGAAAAAAGTGCTGGCAGCTCTCCTGTCAAGACTCTTGCAGTATTCTTAACTAGGAAGAGGCAGCCATGTTTCATGAAGCAGTGACTTGTGCAGGGCATGTGTCTGTGTGCAATTGACTGTTAACTCTAGGATGGCAGTTTTAACTGTTTCTTGGCATGAATGACGTTACTGGCATCATCCTCAGTTCAAACTACAAAAAGGTGCCAAGTTTTAAATATTAAAAATATTATTATATTTATAAGAGTAAAATATTATAGAGTGCCATCAAACATAGGAAGTAAAAGCTTGTTGTAACCGCCATGGAAAATTAGTACCCCAGTATCATAAAAAGAGGGTAGAAACCATGAAAAAGGCAAATTGTAGTACATATCACTTTAAGCTTTAAGTTTATTAACTATAAGGCTTAATTTCCTTTACCCCAAAATTACCCATCTAGAAGAGTACTTCAAGTAGCTATAATATCACTACTTCAACAGCTAAATTACTAGGCTCCAATATAGATCTGTTATCATAAGTTGCAAACACTTAGAAATAAGGCATAGGAGTCTCTAAAATAAGATCTCCAAAAATGTTCCATCTTACTGCCTACTGGAGAGCTCTACTGGCAGTTCCCAACCACTTGCAATGGGAGTTTAGTCCCTCTTCAAAAGTAGGCTTCCAGCCTCCACCGGTCTCTTTCAATCTCTGCTCTCCACACTGTCCGGGCTCTTCTGACCACTTGCTCTTCCCTGGCTCCCTTGGCTTGCGTGCCGTTCCTATGGCTGCTCTGGCTCTGGATCTTTCATCTTCCTCCATTGACTTCTACTGGTCATCTCCGGTTAACACAGGATGTCTATGTACTCTCCACTACACCTTTGTCATTCCTCCTGGGATCACCCTGGCTGGCCTCCGATGAAGGGCTTCTCCTCCTTTCATTTGGGAGTTAGTCAGATCTGCAAGAGAATCACAGAGACTCCAAGTACAATAAAACTTAAGTAGGAAATAATTATTTTTACTAAAGGGAGGGACACTTCCTTGTTCAGTAGCTGGGTACCAGATTTACAATGTAGTCATGCAAATAGGTTTCTGCAGATCAACTCCTCCACAACCAAAACTGCCTCTGTTCGCCTCAACATGACTATTCAGTGGGCTGGCATTTATGTAGACTTGATGGTAAATGCTTGACCAGCAGCTGGAGCAACCAGCATCCGATCCAGTGGTGATGACTACATGACTGGCTTCACACAAGCACAGTGAGTGGCACTTTCTTTCAGCTCATTGTAATCTCTTCTTCTGAGGACGATTCCTATTGCCACTTCATACTCCCTTCTCATGTCCCAAATAAACCCTAAGCCTAGGCTGATTTCTTGCCCATCCAGTATGACTGTGAGTGGAACGGTGTCCTCACAAGTATAGCCGGCTGCTTTGGTTACTTTCTTCCCCTCTACCAGTGGGACCAGGTTTAAAGATCTATGCCTTGTGGCCTAGTGGTCAGTTGGCCGGTCGTGGCATGAGGCTTTTCTGCCTCAGAGTCTGAACCATCCTGGAGACTCATGCTTACCCCAGAGACCCACACCTGCCCTGGGATTGGAAAATCCAAAATAGCTGGGATCTGTAAAAGACATGCCCTGCCCTGCAGTCACTGTGATCCCCACCAGCACTGCCACTCATAACCGGGTTGCCCCATCACCCTTCTATGGGAAGGCAGTGAGCACCACTCCTGCATCTCTGGCTCTCTCAGCCGGACCCAACTGTTCTCCGAACTTCCTGTGAAGGCTTGTATAGCAGGTTGGGAGCCCATGCCTTAAAGTGAGTCCCCAAATTAATGTGGGCTACGCATATATAGAAAAAAGTCTTATCTATAACAAAAAAACAAACAAAAATAAAACCTGGTAGTGGGCACTGCCGGGTTTGCCAGTTAATAGCCTCTTGCTTGCTGCCGTTTCTCCCTTGGCTTTATCTAGGTCTCTGATGAAAGCATTGAGTCAAACATTTAGTGGAGAAGAGTCATGGCAGTGCAAAACAGGAAAGAGCAAACAGCTTATTTCTAAATCCTTTGGTTGCCCTTACCTTGGCAGTGATGGAGTTCCAAATCAGGTAGCTCTGGTGGTAGTGCAGTACTCAATGTTTTTTTCAGAGACGAAGTGGAGTCCCGACGGGAACTGTAGAAGGCACCTTTCTAAAACATCACAAATATTTTTTGACATCTACCTAGTTCCAAAGTAAGTAACAGACATCACCTGTCTTATACTAGTGGAAGGCAATCTGGCATCTTTTTTATCTTTTTTCTTTAACCCATTGTTTACCTCCTTACTTCGGGTGCATCGCATCCCCGTTAACACTCTCACCGCCTTCTCCAGGCACTTATCCCAGCCTCCTTAGTTCCCCCATAGAGGGTTTCTGAGGCTGCAGCTTCCCTAACAAGGTCAGAATCTGGTCCAGAGAGCAGGTGGCTGGTCGGTGGTGCAGGACCTGCAAGGGGGTCATAAGAACATAAGAATTTGCCAGCAGAAGGAGACCGTGCACCCAAGATGTCTACCCCCCCATCTACCTCTCATGTTGAGGTGACAATATGGGCTGTCCCATGCCCGTTTGAATTCTTTGACAGTCTTAGTCGCCACCACATCAGGTGGCAGGCTGTTCTAAGGGTCCATGACCCTCTCTGTGAAAAAGTACTTCATAACATTAGTTCTGAATTTACAGCCAACCAGGCATAAGTTGTGCCCTCTTGTACGTTCAGTCCTGTTTTCCTGAAAGAGGTTACCGGTATGTACTGTGTTTATCCCTGTAACAAATTTAATGTTTCTTATCATGTCACCTCTGTTCCTTCTCTGCTCCAGGAAGAATAGATTTACCTGGCTGAGCCTGTTTTCGTAATGTTCATGGTGTAGTCCCTGCACCATCTTGGTGGCTCTCCTCTGCATGGATTCTAGATGGTCTATGTCCTTTTTTTAGGTGTGGACTCCAGAACTACACACAGTACTCCAAGTGAGGCCTCACCAAGGACCTATAGAGTGGAATGATTACTTCACACTTTCTGCTAGTCGTCATTCTGCCATCTGGGGTTGTTTTTCCATCATTTTCTCCACTGGGGTTTGCCAGCATTAAGTGATGCATGCATGTTCATGCACATGCAGGTGTGCAGGCATGTAACGGTGTCTGATGGCATCACCTACCCCTCACCAGCCTCTGTTGCGCTACCACCCAACCTCCGCTGGGTGGCAAACAAATAGCAAAGATGGAATGCTTCCCTCCCTGAAGAAGGAGAGCTGTCCTGCAAGATGCTCATCATGCCTTACCTGGCTGGCTTCGAGCAACCTGAGTCCATTCCCGAACCCTAGTCACTGGAGTAGCAAGCGTATGTGTTACTGCTGCGTCACCATCTGACATTTTTCTTAATATGTTATTGAATTCCAGTGAATAATCTGTGGACATGGATCGAAATACCCCCTGGAGAGTTGTAGCCAAATCTCTAAGACAGCTTACTTGGACGTGGAATCTTTGGAACCTATAATGTGGCCTTCCACTGTATATGGACCAATGGATAAACTAGAGACTTTGTTCTGGGAAATATCTTACAGTGTTGGAGCATTCTTGGTCCATGTCCAACCAACTTTCGAGCATTGGTACAATACAGATTGAAACATTCATTGTAATTATATATATATATATATATATATATATATATATATATATATATATATATATATATATATATATAAATATATATACGTGTGTGTGTATGTATGTATATGTATATATATATGTGTATGTGTGTATATATATATATATATATATATATATATATATATATATATATATATATATGAGAGAGAGATGTACTATATGGATAAGCCTTAATAATACTATACTAAGTTATATAAAAAATTACCAGTAATACATCACTACTCTCAATAATACTATCCTGAAAAGTGATAATACTATCATTTTTGCTGATAATACTGCAGTTCAAAGGTCATCTCCAACTGTAGTATTATCAATGGATCCATATAGTAAAAAATAACAGAAAGGTAAGTGTTTTACAAGGTAGTAATACCATCTCGAGGTTTTGGGGACTTTAGGACCTCTTGAACTTTGCTCTCGAGGTTCCATGTCCCTAAAACCTCTTGATGGTATTACTGCCGTGTAATACACACTTATCTATCTATTATTCTATTTATATTTATTTTATATTTAGTTTTTGTTGACCGGGTAAGTGCACTAGACAAATCCTGCCTATTTTCAGGCACGACCCGGGGGAGGGGGATACAGATGAATGCCAACTGACCTTAAACCAGATTAAGCTGTTGGTGGTATTTTTTTTTTTTTTTAGTGAATGAGGGAAATTTGGCCAGGACACTGGGGAAATTCCCCTACTCTTTTCGATAAGTGCCATAGGATCTGTAACATCCACCTGAACTACCACCAATCTAGGCAGATGGGACCTCGGTTTAACGTCTCATCCGAAAGACGGCACCTCAGAAGTGCAGCACCCCTCTCATGCTGCACTACAGTGTCAGTACTGGGATATTAACCCAAGTGCCAAGTGTGGGAACTGAACCCATGGCCCTCTGATCTCCCAGCCTCAGAGGCGAGTGTGCTACCTACTGAGCCACTGACACTGGAATTATATTTATATTATAGAGGCACGGTTGTGCCTCCATAGTTAGGGTTGAGTTGACAGTTTAATGTTAAACCCCAAATTTTCCATGTTAATAACTTTGCAACCGTTCAATGGATTTGCACAAAGTTTGGAATCCGTGGCGTCAGGTGGCAGATCTCTTGATTTGCCAAGTTACATTTTGATTGGATTTGCAGTTTTCGTGAAGCGAAGTGCCAAAAAACGCTTTTTTCACCTCTTTTGGGAAATGTTAGGGTCATTTTTTGACATCACGCTGTGCCCACACCATTTGGAATTTCAGCATGACATTTTCAGGGTAGAAAGAGGTTATCCCAAGGAACAATCCAATATTGGTTAGGTGAAAAAAATATTAATCCGTTTGAAAGTTGTTAAATTAAAAAAATTTGGGTTCTGATCATGCTCAGTTCAGTCTTTTAGTTAACTGTGCAGTGTCGATCAAGGACTCCTGGTCACAAATGGCTCACGAACAGGGATTGTGAAAAGGAATTGTGAAATCGTGGAAAATCGTTTTTCGCGAGAAAATCTGTGTTCGTCTGCCGCCATTTTGTTTTCTTGCTTAGCGAAGGGAGAAATTAAAACCTTATAACTTGCCCCAGGGGAAGTCTTTTGTAAAAACCAAGGCATGGGTTTTGGTGAGGGGGACATCCTCTACCCGCCCATGCCTTTGGTTTTTTGTAACTTAGTAGAGAAAACTGTTTCTTAAAAGTTTTAAAATCCCTTTTTGCAATCCCTTTTCACTAGATCGGCTGGCGAAAAGGGATTGCAAAAAGGGATTTTTAAAGGTCACTGCGCCATTTTTTCTGCTGTCTGGGAACCTCTCATTCCCTTATTAAAGTCATTCCCCTGGTGTCTAGTGGCCCCCCCAACCCTCTGATCGCTCTCCCCTGCTGCTAGGGGTTATCATCTCTGATGACCTTAAGGTATCAAAGCAGTGCACAGAAGTGACAGGGAGGGCCGGCCAGTGGCATGCTGGGGTGCATAGGCAGCGGTATCACTAGCAGGAGGCGGGAGGTGGTGATGCCATTGTATAGAACATTGGTAAGGCCTCACTTAGAGTACTGCATGCAGTTCTTGAGGCTACACCTGCACAAGGACATAGATAAGGTGAAGACTATCCAGAGAAGGGCAACAATGATGGTGCAGGGCTTGCACCACCGAACATGTGAGGAGAGACTAAGGGACCTCAATATGTACTCACTGGAGGAGAGGAGACAGCGGGGGGGCATGATTGAAACTTTCAAGTACCTCAAGGGCATAAACAAGGTGCAGACATTGGACATCATATTTCATCTATACTGAGAGTGGCCTGGACTGATTGATTGTTATAGTTTTTATTTTATTAATTTTAATATATAGTTTTGGGGTTGGGTTGAGCCTGTTTAGTTGTGAGTTTATTTTGACTTAGTCTGTGATAATATATTTGGTTATAATTTGTGTTTTCTTTTTGCTCCTCCCTCAAGTGAGAGTTGAGGGATTACATTTCATTTAAATACTGTCAGTTAATTTATTTTGTTTCTGTTTTCTGTTTTTGTTTTTTTTATTTCTTACCCGCTGATTATTGTAGTTTATTGGTTACCAAAATGTGTTAGGCCTGCCTTACGGTCGTCAGCTATTCATCCTCCATGTATTGCCTTTGTCCCTTTATCCCCCCCATTACAGTTTACTACCTACCAGTGCTGTAAAGCACTGGGTATTACCAGTGGGGGAGGGTTGGGGGAGTGCGAACAGCGGAGAGATGGTGCGCAATTTTACATCAGGGTCGTAAGATCCAGAAGGCGCCCTAGGCGAAATGGAACCCAGATTGTGGTTCGCCATATCTGGTTTCCATACCCAAGGGCACCACCAATTTTGGTGGGCAGGTGGTTCGGGCGGCCCTGGAAGTTCATCCAACTCGAGCGGTGTTCTGCAATGCCAGGTCCATTAAAAACAAGACTGCAATTATTGAAGATCTTGTGGGTACAGTGGACCTGGCTTGTATCACCGAGACCTGGCTGGATGAAAACTCTGGCCCCATATTGGGCTGCAACTCCTGCTGGGTACTCAGTGATCCACTGCTCGAGATTGGATCGCGGGGGGGTTGGGGGGTCAGTCACTACACCGTGGGGCTCAGCTTTTGAACCGTGGACAGACTGTGCAACCCAGCCTGTCTACGGGTTCAGAAAGCTTTTTTGCAAGTGGAGTGTGATGAGTTTGCTCGATTCTTTGCGACTAAGGTGGATGACATCAGGGCTGAGCTCCAGCCGGCACACTCTATGGGTGTTGCTTTGGATTGGCACTTGGTCGCTGCCCCTCAATTTTCCTGGAGTTCCTTCGACCGCCCAGAGTTCGTGGATGTCATGTGGATTGTCCAGTGTATGCGCCCTACGTGCTGTAGTTTGGACCCAGGACCAACAACCCTGATCATGGGTTGTAGTGATGTCGTTGGTCCAGTCCTTGCATGGACTGTCTGGTGCTCCTTGGTAACAGGTGAGTTTCCTTGCTCCCTGAAGGAGGCGGTGGTAACACCCCACCTGAAGAAAGCTTCTTTGGACCCAGACTGCCATGCGAACTACAGACCAATCTCAAACCTTCCCTTTATAGGGAAGGTGATTGAGAAAGTAGTGGCTGTACAGCTGGAGAACCATTTGACCATCCATGACATCTATGAACCTCTCCAGTCCGGTTTTCGAAAGAGGCATAGTACTGAGACTGTGCTGGTTCGGGTACTCAATGATCTCCTGATGGCAAGAGATCGGAAAAAATGCTCCATCTTGGTTCTTCTTGATCTCTCTTCAACGTTCGACACTGTGGACCATGGGGTTCTCCTCTGTCACCTGAGGTTCATCCGTGGTCTGTCTGGTGCAGTCCTCAGGTGGTTTACATCTTTTCTCACCGGAAGAACTCAGAGGGTGGTGTCCGGGATTTATTCCTCTGACCCAGTTCCTCTGTCATGTTGGGGTGCCTCAGGGATCGGCGCTGTCCCCCATGCTGTTCGCAGTGTATATGCTACCCCTCGGAGACATTGTTAGAAGGTATGGGCTGAGGTTTCACTGCTATGCTGAGGATACCCAGCTCTAGCTCTCTTTCGCACTCGACCAGGATAGAGCTCTCTCGGTATTTACATAGAAACATAGAAGTTGACGGCAGATAAGGACCGCAAGGCCCATCCAGTCTGCCCATTTGTTTTTCTACCTTATAAATGTGCCATAGGCCTTTGCTCTGTCAGTGGCCTATCTATTCATAGTCATTTGTATTGCTCTCTTATGCCTATCCCATGCCTGTTTGAAGCCCTGCACTGTATTCATAGCCACCACTTCTTGTGGTAAGCCATTCCATACATCCACCACCCTTTCTGTGAAAAAGAATTTCCTCACATTCCCCCTTAATTGGCCCCCCTCTAATCTCATGCTGTGTCCTCTTGTCCTGCTATTTTTCTAATATTTAAACATGTTAGACTCTTTCACCTTGTTAATGCCCTTAAGGTGTTTGAATGCCTCGATCATATCACCTCTCTCTCTCCTTTGCTCAAGGGTATACATATTGAGCTCTGTTAATCTGTCCTCATATGTCTTCTGATGCAGTCCCTGCACCATTTTGGTTGCCCTTCTCTGGACTGCCTCAATTTGGTAAATGTCCTTGTGAAGATGTGGCCTCCAAAACTGCAGTACTCCAGATGGGGCCTAACCAGTGTCTTGTAAAGAGGGATTATTACCTCCCTCTAACAACTTGTGATACCCCTACTAATACACCCTAACACCCCCCTAGCCTTACCTACTGCTTTAGAGGTCTGCTTGGATGATTTCAGGTCATCAGTGATGATGATGCCCAAGTCTCTTTCTTCCTTTGTGACTGCTAGCAACTCCCCTCCCAGCCTATAGGTGGCTTCAGGGTTTCTCTTCCCTATGTGCATGATTTTGCACTTCTTTGCATTAAATCCCAGTTGCCACTCTTCTGACCATTTTGCTAGTTTATCCAGATCTCTTCTCATTCTGCCCACCCCATCTGGATCATCTACTCTGTTGCAGATCTTGGTGTCATCTGCAAACAGACAAGCCTTACCCTCTAGTCCATCTGCAAGGTCACTAATGAAGATGTTGAAGAGGACTGGCCCCAGGACTGATCCCTGAGGTAACCCACTTGTGACTTGCATCTCTTATGACTGTATACCATTTACCACCACTCTTTGTTTTCTGCCTGTCAACCAGTTTGCCACCCAGTTGACCAACTTCTGACCCATCCCGAGCCTACCCAGCTTATTTATCAATCTTCTATGTGGAACAGTGTCAAAAGTTTTGCTGAAGTCAAGGTAGGCGACATCAACTGCTCCCCCTTGGTCCACCACTCTGGTTACCCAGTCAAAGAAATCTATGAGAGTAGTTTGACAGGACCTTCCTTTTGTAAACCCATGTTGTCTTGGATCCTGTGCCCTATGGATTCCAGGTGTTGCACTATCCTTTCCTTAAGAGTGCCTCCATAATCTTGCACACTACTGAGGTAAGACTGACTGGTCTGTAGTTTCCGCCTCCTCCCTGCTACTCTTGTGGAGGCGGGATCACATGAGCCCTTCTCAGTCTTCTGGGACCTCTCCTGTGCTCAGAGACTCACTAAACAGTTCTGCTAATGGCTCTGCTAGTTCCACCTTTAGCTCCTTAAGTACCCTGGGATGTATGCCATCAGGTCCCATTGCCTTATCCACCCTGAGCATAGCAAGCTCTTGTAGGACCCTTTCTTTTGTGAGAGGGAGTAGTGCTCACCTCCTCCCCTGTGTCCATGATGCTGGGCTGTGGGCCCTGCCCTACCTTCTCTTCAGTAAATACTGAGCAAAAGTATCTATTTAGGATAGATGCCTTTACAGGGTCATCCTCCTCACATGCTCCCTTTTCTCCATTAAGCTTAGCAATACCCCCTCTGGACTTTCTCCTTTCATTAATGTATCTATATTTAATAACCGCCTCACTGAAATCCAGGACTGGATGAATCAGAGTTGGTTGAAGTCGAACTCGGAAAAGACTGAGGTGTTGGTTGTGGACCCGGTGCGCTGGATAGGGGGGTTGGAGGTAGGTTCGCCCTCGGGAATTTTTCTTGGGGGCTTATCACTTTTTACCTCTGAACAGGTGCGAAACCTGGGGGTAATTTTTGACGAAGGGCTGACATTTCATTCGCAGGTGTCGGCAGTCGTCAAATCCTCATTTTACCACCTGAGGAATATCTCCAGGGTTAAGCATCCAGTTCTATCTAGTGATCTTCCCACATTGGTCCATGCCTTTGTGTCCTCGCACCTGGATCACTGCAACTCCCTCTACCTAGGCCTACCTTGGATGGATATCTGCCGCTTGCAGGTGGTGCAGAACGCAGCAGCCCGGTTATTGCGAGATCTCGGTCCTGTCATATTTCTCCGGTGCTGTGCGAACTGCACTGGCTGCCGTGATAATGGTGGATCAACGCAAAAGTCGTACTACTGACTTATAAAGCCTTACATGGACAGGGCCCGGACTACCTGAAAGAGCTTCTGTTTCCCTACTGCCCTGGGCGATTGCTCCGCTCGGCTGATGAGTTGCTAGAGATTCCGAGGGTTTGTTTAAAATCTTCTAGGGCCCGGGCATTTATGCATGCGGCCCCTACCCTCTGGAATTCTCTACCCCATCAGCTACGGGAGTGCATGACTGTGGAGGGGTTCAAACAGGCTCTTAAAACCTACCTGTGGAGGAAAGCTTTTGGTGACTAACTTACATACTGGTTTTATCTGTACCATCTGTTTCTAAGTATTAATAGTGAGTGACTTTATGATTTTCTGTTTTAATTGTTGTAAGGCGCCTTGGCTATGGAAAGTCGCCATATAAATAAAGAGTTATTATTATTATTAATGTAGAAAAAGTACTAGAACAAGGGGCACTATATGAAATTGGAAGGGGGTAGATTAAGAGGTAATGTGAGGAAGTTTTTCTACACAGAAAGGGCAGTTGACACTTGGAATAGTCTGCCACAGGAGGTAGTGGGGGCAAGCACAGTGGAGGGGTTTAAGCATGCCTGGGACAGGCAAAAGGGAAGCTTGAGAGGGGAAGGAGTGATGAAAAGCCATTGATCACACAGGGTCAGTGGCCACATACAATGTATAGTGCCTATGGGCAGACTGGATGGGCCTAGCGGTCCTTATCTGCCGACAATTTCTATGTTAATAATTTTATTATTCTGACACCGGGATGCCCACCCCCAGTGTTGGATAACCACCGCCCCGCAGCTCATTACTTTTTTTTTTTGATCTGCTGACATCGAGGGGCCCAATCCCTGTGTTGGCTTTAAACTTCCTAACCCACCCTCCCTGTAGTTTGGGGCACTGGGGAGCCCACTCCCAGTGTTCCAAAATCAGTTTGTTTGTTTTTTTAAATGTCCCTGAAAAAAATAAAACAGTCCTCTGTTGTCTTTTTTTTTTCTGAAGAAACGAGAAAGATCCCTCTTCGTCTCCCCATGCCCCCCATCCAGACCCTCCCACTGAGCACCCCACCTCCCAACCCCATACTTACCTCCAGAGGTCGGCGGATGCTGTCTCCTCTGGACGGGACAAGTCTTCACTCTTCAAAGCCGAACCACGTACTGAAGAATCATGGTGAGCGCTGTATAATGGCTGTCAATGGGGGTTTCAGCTTATGTTGATATACTAACATACTAAAATGCCAACAGAATAGGCCTAACGGTCTCTCAAGTCTGCTCGATTTTCAGCACCCGCACTGAGGGCCGATTCTGGTGCCCCCCTTCCCCTTGGGTTATACTGTCCCCAGTCCTAGATGTTCCACCTGTATTGGGCCTGGTCAGATTTAACCTCCCCCTGTACCTGTCCCATCCCCTCTTAAACCTGTCCACAGTCTCCACCTCTACCAACTCCCTGGGCAGTGCATTCCACGGCTCCACCACCCTTTCAGTGAAATATCATCTCCTCCTCTCCCCTTCCCTCTGAGGCTGCTCCCTTCCAGCTTACACCCATGACCTCTCGTTGCCCCACTCTCCTTCCTTTGGAGCACCCTGACTGGGACTACTTTATTGATCCCTTTCATGTACTTAAAGACCTCTATCATGTTCCCCCCACATGCCTCCTGTCCTCCAGGGTGTACATGTCGAGCTCCTTGAGCCTCTCCTCATAGGCCCTCTCCCCCAGGCCCCAGATCATTTTGGTTGCCCTCTTTTGGACCCTCTCTAGGAGTGTAATGTGCCTCTTTAAATGTGGTCTCCAAAACTGTTCACAATACTTGAGGTGTGGCCTAACCAAGCAGTTGTATAGTGGAAGGATCACTTCCGCCTTTCTGGAGGTAATCCCCCTGGCGATGCATCCCAGTATCCTATTTGCCCTTGCCGCTGCCCTCCTACAGGTCTACGAGTTGTTCATTTTGACATCTACCACTACCCCCAGGTCTCTCTCACCTTCCATGACTTGAATCATGTCTCCTCCCAGGGTATACCCCTGGCCTGGATTTCTGACTCCCAGGTGCAGAACCTTGCACTTCCCCGCATTGAATTTTAGTTTCCATTTTCCCAGCCACATTTCCAGAGCCTCCAAGTCCTCCTGCAAGACCACCCCCTCCTCCTCCTCGTCTACCACTGAACCCAGCTTTGAGTCATCTACAAAGAGACTCATCTCACTCCTGATCCCCCTCCTGATGTCTGAGATATAGGCGTTGAACAGCACTGGCCCCAGCACTGACCCCTAGGGAAGCCCACTAGTAACCCACCTTGGGGATGAGGCTAACCTTCCAATCACCATCTTCAGAGTAAGCTCAGAGAGCCAATTCCTGTCCTTCTTAACCGCTATCTCCCTACCCCTATTTCCTTCAGCTTAGCCATGCAGGCCACTGTGGGGTACCGACTCGAACGCCTTGCTAAAGTCCAGAAAGAGAACATCCACTGGCCTACCCTGGTCCAGGGCCCTCGTCACCCAGTCATAGAACTCAACAAGGTTTGTTTGGCACGATCTTCCCATGACAAAACCATGCTGCCTATCGTCCAAGTACCCAGTTTGCTCCAGTAACCCCCTCCAGCCTTTCCTTGACAATACCCTCCATCACCTTGCCAACCATCGATGTCAGGCTAACGGGCCTATAATTTCCTGCCTCCTCTCTTAATCCCCCCTTGTGGTTCGGCACAACATGGGCCACCCTCCAATCTTGGGGCACCCACCCAGTCCTCCGAGAGATGTTGAAAAGCTCCGCTAGAGGGACTATCTAGGCCATTTTTAGGTATTTTTTCACCAAATTTTCAACATGGCCTTTTTGGGACCCCACCTCATGAACACTGGCACTGTCATTTCATTTCTCGGTCCCGAAAGGTGATTTCGCAGTAGCTGCACAGAATCACCTTTCAGGACTAAGAAACGAAAAGACTGTGCCACTGTTCATGAGTTGGGGTCCCAAAAAAGGCATGTTAAAAATTTGTGCAAAAATCCCCCAAGACGTCCTAGTTACATGCAGTCGTTGAAATTTCACTACGCATGTGTGTAACTTGGCAAATTTTAATATATTCACTTCAAATTTTCAACATTACCAGTTTTTCACACCACCTCATGAACAGTACAGCTCTCATTTCTCACATCTTGCCCAAAACGTGTGTATGCAGCACTGGTGCAGAATAGCACAGTTGCTGCACGAAATCACCTTTTGGGACTGAGTAATGAAATGACAGTGCCAGCATTATGAGGTGAGGTCCCAAAAGGCCATGTTGAAAATTTGGTGCAAAAATACCTAAAAATGCCTGAGTTATGCATAGTCGTTGGAGTGTTTCTACGCATGCACGTAACTTTGGCAGTTTATCATATTTTCACTCCAAATTTTCAACGTTGCCAGTTTTCACACCACCTCATGAATAGTACAGCTGTCATTTTTCAAATCCTGCCAGAAATGTTTTTCTGCACCTCTGGCGCAGAATGACATTACAGTTGCACAGAATTATATTTCGACGAGAATTTGAAAAGTTTCTGTACTGGGTACATGTGGTGAGGTGATAAGAAGGTTATGATGCACATTTGGGGTGAAAATTATTTAAGATGGCACAGTTATGACTGTTTGTTGCAATTTCGCTACACCTGATACGTGGAAGCGCAGAGGCCGGAGACCCCTGTGTTTCCACAACTAGATACATATGTGCATCTGTGGAGGGATGCTCCCACCATGAAATATGGATACTGTTGTACTGTCTCAATAGAGAGATTGGAGTACAGGGTCTGAAGGACCCTGTGCTCCCACCGTAACATATGGATACTGTTATATTATCTGGATGGAGGGACAGGAGGACCCAGCGCTCCCACCGTAACATATGGAGACTGTTTTACTATCTTGATGGAGGGATGGACCCTGCACTCCCACGGTAAAATAAGGAAACTATTATGCTACCTCAAAAAGTAAGGAAATTAATGGCAAAAAGTTTGTTAATGCATTAGTTAGGGTTGCCGCAACAAAAGTAGGGAAATGAGGCATTAGGGTTTCACCCTAACACCCTACCCATGCCCTGCGGAGACCAGGAGGTGTTGGGAGGGTGGTACTGGGTCACCAACCCCAACACTCACCCCATTCTCCTATACTGTTGCCACCCAGCTTATTTTACAGTGGAATGGGGTGAGTGTTAGGGTTGGTGACCCCAGTACCACCACCCAGTCACCTCCTGGTCTCCACAGAGCAGGGGTGGGGTGTTAAGGTGAAACCCTAGTGCCTCATTTCCCTACTGTTGTTACAGCAACCCTAACTAATGCATTAATGAAGCTATATATATATATATATATATATGTATTTTTTTTTTTTTAAATATTAGGCAATGGTGGTATACAAGGATATATACATATTGAGGGGCTAATTGGGGCTATAAGCCACGAGCCCCAAGGGCGAGTGGCATTATTACCCTAATTAGCCCCTGAGACAGGTATGTAGCCTTGTATTCCACAGTTGCCTAGCATTTATTTTATATAATACATGGTGGATGGTGCCTATTTTGTACCTAAAGGCTGTGTTTTTGTCAGGAAACTTGTTAGGTAAGGCTTTGTTTTTGTCAGGGAGCTTATTAGGTGTGCTAATTAGGACAGACATTTCTTAACTGGTTCAGCTGTTGTTTTCAATGATGTGTTTATTGATTTAATTGGTCATTAAGTTGTTTGTTTTGGTGGTCATAATGGTAGTATGTGGGTGTGTTTTTTTTCCCCACAGTATTCAGGTTTTGGTGCGGATGTATGCAGCTTTAATTGTTTGGAATGTAGGTTTAACTGGTGAGGTATACAAGGAAATACACGATAATGGGCTCCTATGAGGAAAAGGCCCCATCCATGTATTATATATATCTGTCTCAAGTGGGTAGTGTTAAATGATAAGATAAAAAAAGTACTGTAGTGCAGCATGGGGGGGGAGGGGGGTGCTGCACTCCTGAGGTGCCGTCTTTCGGATGACACGTTAAACCGAGGTCCCATCTGCCTGTTCTGGTGGTAGTTCAGGTGGATGTTAAAGATCCCATGGCACTTCTCGAAAAGAATAGGGGAATTTCCCCGGAGCCCTGGCCAAATTCCCCCCAATTCACAAAGATACTACCAGCAGCTTAATCTGGTTCAAGGTCAGTTGGCATTCATCTGTACCCCCCTCCCCCCGAGTCGTGCCTGAAAATAGGCAGAATTTGTCTAGTGCACTTACCCGGTCAACAAAAACTTAATAAATAAAGTGTTATCTTGACCCAACACAGCAAGATAATATTATCTTGTAAAGTCGGTTATGTCACAATGCACACTGAAACAAACTGAGAGCAGCTTTCACAGTGCTGATGGCATCAGAATACCCATGTGCAGCTCTGAAGGCAGCAGCTGAAATCAAACAGAAAAGTATTATATCTTCATACAAATATCAGAGTTAAAAGCTATACCTAGTAAACTGATGTTGTATAAACTGAACATGCAGTGGTCTGACTCAAAAAACACAGTTTATCATTTCTCATGAATGAGCAGGACATTCATAACTTACTCATGGTTCCACTACTTGTGAGTTATGGTCCTGCATCTTCTCGTGTGAAGATAAATTGTATCCCAGATAGCTAGATAGAGACAAACACACACACCCACACCGGAAAAAAACGAGTAGTCAAGAACAAATAATTTCCACATCTAGCAGTTACATGCAATAACAGTTTCAGTGTTATATGTTGGTATATATGTGAGTTATTAATCTAGCTGTGATCAATTCATTATTTTTGGATTCAGTGATGGTGTCTGAAAAAGGAACTTTTGACAACATGTTTTAATCTGACAATCAATAAACTAAGCCAAGAATAACTACTGAAGTCTCGTGTGAACATTGTGTGCCTAAACGTCCACAGATCTGCTGTTTCCTTTCACAATAATCCGTATTTGTAAATTAAATAAATGTACTTAAACATATTTTGATTTTGTTTCTGTGAAGAAAAAGGGCCAGCTAAAAGTAGACTTTAGCAGGCTGCCAACCTTTACCCCCTTGTTACTCACTGCTTAGCCTCGTAGTCCCTCCCTGTAATGTACATGCAGTCTGGGGGTCTCTGCACAGCTCATGCTGAATCACAGAGAACAAATCCTCATGTAATAAAACATTTTTGTATTTATTATTGCAGGAAAAAAAAAGTATTTGGTAGTGGGCAGTAGCAGGCTGCCAGCTGACACCCAGTTGCCCGCTGGGCACTACACAGGCTCCCAGACCCTCCCCTTTTTCCCTCCCCATAAACTGTTGTTCTCCTGTGGCCAGGACAGGCTGGGCTCCCCTCAGCTCTGCCCCACCAATCCCACCATCCTGCACCTCTCTGGAACGTATCTGTGAGCCTGAGTACCGCCACAGATTTCCCCCTGTGGCAGATCAGAGGGGGGCATCACCCCCCCCCCAACCCCAGCACAAATCCAGTCTTTGGCTACAGGGGTCGGGTGATGTGGTGGGTGGAGATTGACAGGCAGGCCTCATTCATGCTTGTCCTGCCACCATTTTAGTCCTTATTTTGTGTCCCGTCCCCATGCTAGGGTGTGCCTGTAAGTGTGGAGGCACACGCACGCTATGGAGTCCCTCAGCACCTCCCTTTGTCTGCCCTCCTCAACCTGCACTGTCACCTGCCCTCCACCGGGTGGCAGTCATCTGGTGGAACATGCAGTTCGTCCTCTCTGGGAGAGGAGAGCCGCCCTTCGGGCGCTCAGTCCTCTCCCACCCTAGTCAGTCCCCGGCAACCCGTTCTTGTTTCCAAACACGGGTCACTGGCATGGTGAAAGCTAAGGCGCTTACATTGCCTAAACCCTCTGTGCCACCGGGCCGACTTTCCAGTCCCTTCCTTTACTTTACCCCAAGGCCTCAAAGGTCTGTTATTACAGTGCCTGAAACAGAGCAGTCAGCAAATCATCATGTTGCAGAAAGGTTGATTTGTAAAATAAATAAAATAAAGTCTTAACTTTTTTTATTGCAAATTAAATGCTAATTAGTATTTGGAACTGCCAAGCTGCAAGTCCAGGGATACTCACTTGAGTCCAGGCCACTGCCCCGCACGCTCCCTCCTCCCTTCCTTATGGTACCACCTGATCTCAGGGCTTGCTGTACAGCTCAGCCTGACACACACACATGTGGTAAAAGTCTGCTTTTCAGTTCTTTCAGGTAGGATTTTCCTGCACAGAAAAACATTCTTTCTGTTGTTTTCTTTTATATAAGACAAGATTTTCAAAAGGTACAGCATCAGTTTAATTCCGTGATCCTCAGACAGTGGCTATAGAGCCTCGTGGCTCTTCAGCTTATCACCTGTGGCTCTTCCCAGTAAGCGATGCCTAGTTCCTGCACTATACAGTGTTAACCAACCAGGATGCACTATAATACCACTGTGTTGTACACCAGCAAGCATTGTTTTCTAAGCGTATTTTCTTGCAAGCTGCACCCTATCAGACTATACATATGTTAGCCAATGATTAGTAAATGAAATAAATGAAATGAAAGAAATGTTTAGTAATTGGAATATTTTCTTTTACACTGGAGTGTGTTTGCCAAAATGTACTAGAAAGTGTATGTTGTGGCTACTTGGCTAACGTGACTGCTCATGTGGCTTCTGAGCCAGTCAGGACTGAGTATAACTGGTTTAGTCAAATCTAGCTGAACTAGTTACTACAATGTAAGATCCCTGTCTAGCTACTGTACCTACTGGCCCAGTGCCTGAGTGAGCTCTCTCTCTGCCCCTGAATACAAAGCTGACAGCTAAACAAGACTGTTTAAAATGTAACTGAAGCTCTGGCAACCTTGTGATCTCAGTAATGCACGAATTGCAGTTCTGCTGGTCCGCACTCGAGTATGCATTATGGCTCAAAGGTTAGCTACATTTAGGTATCATTTAACTTAAAACAGGTTCATTTTACAAACGCCCCCAAATTATGCTTTTAAGCCAAGAAAATAATATTTTGCTAACCAGCATTCAGTAAGATTCACTCCTTCTATCTCTGCTGGAAAATAAACAAGACCTGCATTACATGGCAGCATTTGGCTTGCATGGCTTGCACTGCACCACTCACTTGTATCACCAATATACTATAAGTGTGCAGCATGGAGCTGCGCCTGCCTGTCAAATAACATTGTGCGACACCAGATTTGTTTATACTCTGGCAGAGATGACAGAACAAGCAGGTTGGCAAAACAATTATTTTCTTGGCTTAAAATAGTAATTGGGGGGGAGTTGCCTTTGGGGGGATTGGGTGTTTGTGAAATTCCTCACTTTCTACTTCCCTGAGTTTTCCTTAACTTCCCTCAATCATACTTAACCTTCCTGTGCTTACCTAATGGCTAATGTGGTTTCTTATGGCTTGTAAAGTATTTTACAATACAGTTTATTTTAACAGTGCTATATAAAAACACTTTCCTCACTTCCTCCTGAAGAGGTTGACGTGTCCTTTTAATCTGCAGTGTCAGAATAGTTGTATAGAAACTAGTGGGAGAGCAGTTCCAGTAGTACAATCCAATACTGCCTGCCACTTCTAAATTGGTGCCAGTTCCTACTTGCTTTTCCTCAGATACACGTGCCATAAATGCTTGTCTTCATGTTCTGTGTGGTGCTTACAAGTTAAATTAGGAAAACAGGGTTTCTTGTAATAGTCACATTACATGGTGAGTCAGACAGCACCCCATCCCCTTCCCCAGGGCAGTTGGTAGCATAATTATCATTTTGGATTTCACTTGGGTGATCTCAGCAGGTAGTTTTCAGCTAAGCCTACATGCAGAAAGAGTAGTTTTTGCCTTCAAGCAAGATGAATTAGACAGACATTGCCAGTATTCATTTTGATCTTGAATCATCGCCTATTACACACGTCAGTCAAGCTCGTAGTCTGCTGCTGATTTATGAGGAGGACATGCTTGCCGGGAGTAAACAGGAAATTAGTCGGCTTTCCTTTTGGTTGAGGGCAATATAGAGCAAAGGGACACGGTTGCTAATTTTAGCCCCATCCCAGTATAAAATTTATGTCAGCTCCTGCCATCAGTCTCATGGTTAACAATTGTCCATGCGCCAGTATTACCTTTCTCACGTTCTTTCTCATAGAACAAATGCTAGAAAAGTGTAGTGTACAAGAATATAATGGCACTGAGGGAATCCAGCCAGGCCATAAACCACAAGCCCAGAAGGGTGAGTGGGTTTATGATAGCTTTAGACCATTGAGATGGCATTATTTCAACACAGCACATTTCTTGTGTTTGTTTTATATGATACATTTTGTTAGTTGAAAATGTAAAATTAATTTTTTTAGAAATTTTAAAAACTTCCCAGCTGTGCTGGGTATAATTCCTTAACAAGTTTGGGAAGATCAGAGGTATCACTTCAATAGCTGTAGCTGACTGTGAAGTAGGTTACATCAGTCAGTCATGTGACTGGCAGACCATGTGATTGAGAGGCGGTGGAAGATGGCTAATGTCGGCTTCTGTGCTTTTGAGTGTTTCATTGCTCAGCTGCTGTGTTTGTCTCTGTTTACAAGCATGTGTCTGGAGGAGGGAAATTATTTGCTTCTTCAAATTGTTCTTTGTGGTAATGCACATTAGTTTCACTGAGTCTAAAGATATGTGCTGCCAGTTTTTAAAGTTTTACTTTACTTTGGGCAAGCTCCGAGAAAGGAAAGAGCAGAACAGTTAGCATAAACCAGAAAAGGTCATTTATTATTTATTTATTTATTATCATTTGTTTATCTCCTCTGCTTCCTCCAGCAGCCCTTCAGACTGCCCCCGTCCCATCACCTGGCTCCTCGAACTTACCTTCACCGCCAGGGCCGCCTTGACCACTGGGGCCCCTGTGCAGACCCCTGTCAGGCCCCACCACTCCATTCCCTGTAACCCCCACCACCATCCAACATTTATACCTAACTAACCCTCCTGTTCTGTATTAATAAAGCAGTACCAAGTCTGCTAGTTTAACCAGCATGTTTTAATTAGTGCCATTGACTGCATTGAATTATTTGACTTCACCATTGGAAATGAATCCGACTGAGCCTGGAGCAATGACTTAAATAAGTACAGTACTACTACTACTACTGTATTCACTTCTGTAAGGAGAGGGACATCATCACTGGACACTCACACTTCTGATACTCTGATTTGCAAACAAGTTAAACAACTTTTCTGGAGCTTTGAGTGAGAGAGAATATAGAGGATTATCATGAGACACCAGTAAGGCTGCCACCTGTCAGTTTTGTTTACCTGGTGATCAGGTTTTCAGGGTCCCTGTCAAGAAATTCAGTTTTGCTCTGTGCTGGTCAGATTTTTGAGACATTTTGACTACTCACATACTTTTGAAACAGATTTTGTCGTATCATTCATTGTTTCAGCTACATGTCCAGGTTTCAAACAAGTTCTCTTGTCAGTATAGCCCTTTGTTTGTGAAAGCAGTCAACCTGGGAGGTGTAAAGTATGGCCATTAGCATATACTTAACCTATTCTTTTCCACTGCAGCAAAACTGCCCCCACCTTTTGTAACAGGAACAGAGCCAGTTGTCTTCCACTTTCATTTGCTGGCAAACATTTTCATCTCTAACAAAATGTAGGCATAAAGTATGGGCCCCCAAGGTGCAGGGGCAAAGTCTGCACCTAGCTAAGGCCGGCCCTGTCCATCGCTGTCCTCTCCGACAGGACCCACGGTTATGCCAGACCACCGGTGCAGCGCCTGCGAGGGGTCGGTCACTCATCCTGCTGCACGGAGGGGTTTGCCCTCTGATTTTCTCCCCGGGCCCCACAGGATGTGCAGTGGGCAAGATGTCCAAGCTCCACGTCAGTGGAGACAGCTCCAGCACCCTGAACATGAAATCCAGTCCTTGTGTTGCGGCATGGATGTGCTGCTACCCAGCCACCGCTGGGCAGCAGGCAAGCAGCGTGCCACAGCGTTCCCCCCTCCCTGAGGAAGGAGAGCTGTCCTGGGATGCTCCATCCTTCCTCTCCCCGCCGGCCCCTGAGCAGCCCGAGTCCGTTCCCGACCCCAAGTCGCCAGTGTAGTGCACGGTGTGGTGCCCAGTGCCTCAACCCTCATCACCACCAGGCCAACTTATTTAATTTTTAATACTTAAAGGGACTGCGTGAGTTAGTGGGCAGAAGTAAGTGCATTTGGGGATGTTCTTTAAATTTCTGTAACTCCTAGTAGTCAGGGAGAGGAGCCTAGCTGGGAGAATATTTGCAGTTTCTTGTGGATTACGTGGTTAATTACAGCTTGTGAAACAGGTGTCTGATTGGAGAAGGTGCTGCAACTGGCTTAGCGAAGACAGGAAATTTATACTCCATGCCTGCAAGCATCCTGTCATGTCCCATCGTATGAGTGGCATAGAATAGGAGTGAGACATCTGTCTAAGGGGCGTCTGTAGGGATAGAGAGAGAAGTCCACATTTCTTCAGGGGACTCTGTTTTGTACAGTTAACTACATTTGGTACTACATTTGGGGGTTAAAAACCTGGGTTATGAATACAGCCTGGGGGGGGTGGTCACACTGCAAGCCACATTGGGAGAAAGGGATTTAGGGGTGGTGATAGATGTCAAAATGAATCTCTGAAAATTGTAGAACGACTGCAGCCAAAGCAAACAGGATGCTGGGCTGCATAGCCAAAGGAATTACGTCCAGGAGGAGGGAGGTGATCCTCCCACTGTATAATGCCTTGGTCAGGCCACAGCTCGAGTACTGTGTACAGTTCTGGAGACCTTATCTGAAGAGGGACATAGCGCTGCTGGAGAGGGTCCAGAGGAGAGCGACTAGGATGATTCAGGGCATGGAGGGGAAGCCTTATGAGGAGAGACTGGATGAGCTTGAGCTTTACTCACTGGAGGAGAGGAGGGATAGAGGAGATATGATAGAGGTTTTTAAGTATCTAAAAGGAATAAACAGGAGTGGAGCCAAGGAGCTTTTTAAGCTAAAGAAGGGGGGAAACCAGGGTCCATGAGTGGAAATTGGAGGGGGGGGAACTACAGGGGGGATTGTAGGAAGAATTTTTTCACTGAGAGAGTGGTGGAGCCATGGAATGCATTGCCTGGGAGTCTAGTGGAGGAGGGCACAATGGAGGGATTCAAGAAGGGGTGGGACAGGTACAAGGGGGAAACTGAAACTAAAGAAGATCCTATTGGGAGTTGGGGGTGGTAGTAAGGCTAGCAGCCATTAGTTTGCTGGCTTTCAAGCAGACAAGACAGACCATTTGGCCTATTCTGCTGGCTTTTTAGTATGTTAGTAACTTGTAGTACAAACTGGAGGTGGCATGGCAGGTAAGGGACGCTAGAGATTCCAGAGACACTCTATCTGGTGTATACTGACATTGCAGTTTAGAAGTTTGTAATATGTACAGTTGCATACATTTGTATTTTGTCTAACTCCATATCTGAGGTAGGTTGTTTTAGGGAGTAGCCGAAGGGGTTTCAGGCAGGTAGAAGACAGTAAGGTTAGCACCAGCGTGTTATTCCAGTATAGGTAGGAGTCAAGTAGGTACTATACTATGTGAAGGGAGACTGCAGACCATATGGAGCACAAGTACATCAGCCATCCAGGACATGGATAGGGAGGATGGGAGTTGGACATGCTAGTACTTTTGGGTATCAATGATCTGGTGAACCAGCATATTGAGGCAGAGAAGCACAGCTTTCGAAGGCTAGAGGACAGAGTGAAGGCCCACTCAGCTTTGCTGGCTTTTTCCGAGGGCCTCTTTGTGTGGCGTAGGGGGAAGGAGAAAGATAGAGTGAGAATGGAGGAGACTGAGGAGTTTAACAGGTGGTTGAAGGGATGGTGTCATTGGAGGGGTACAATTTTGTGAGAGACTGGGGGACTTATGGGACAGGAGGCTGTACAAGGGTGACAGCATTCATCTAACAAGAGGGGGCTAGTGCGCTTGGGCAGAAGTTTGATGTCTGTATTGGTGGACATTTAAACTGAATAGGGAAAGAGACTGAGCCTAGAGAACCACAGAGGACTTGGAGCAAGTGGGGAGCCTAGCTAGGACTCCCTCAGAAATGGAGCTAAGAACTGTAGAGTGGGAAGCAGCAAGGCAGGGATTCATAATAAGTTAAGAAAAGGTGCTGTGGAAGGAGAGCTCACAAAGATAGCATGGGGCAGGAAAATCAGGAAATTAAGGAAGGAAGAGTAGGGTGATGGGAAAGGAGCTGGGGGGGGGTATAGGCACAAGCTGAAAAACATTTTGCCTTAATGTGAGGAACCTAGGAAACAAAATCAGTGAGTTCCAGGTTACGTTAGCAGATACAGGGGTTGGACCTCCTAGCCATCACAGAAACATGGTCATGGGCAATAAGAGCTGGCATTAGGCAGTACCAGGCTGAACCATCTATAGGCAGGATAGGGGGATGGGAAAAGGAGGTGAGGTAGCCCTTTATGTCAAGGAAGGCATAAAGGCAGATGAGGATGGGTCCATCAGTTCAGTGTATGGGGTAATAGAATAGTTGTGGGTTCAGCTCACCACTGCATCAGTTAAGAAGTTGTGCATGGGGATGGTCTGTAGACCGCCAAGACAGGAGGATGAAGACAGTAGGGAACTAGGGGCAGAAATAGAGAAGGGTCCAGAAAGGTGGAGGGGGGGGGGATTTCAATCTGCCAGACATAGTTTGAGACATTTCAGAGGCTAAGTGCACCAAAAGTCAGGCCTTGCTAGTTGTGTTGTTTGACTATCTGCTGGTGCAGATGGTCAGGGAATTCACAAAGCAGGCTGCCATTTTTTGACATGGTGCTCACCAACTCCGTAATAGTAGGCAGAGTGCAAGGTTGGGGAACCACTGGGGTCCAGTAACCATAGCACCGTTTGGTTCAACAGCTGAGGTTCTGGCTTCCGGAAGAGAAGACTTCGACCAGATGAGAGAATTAGTCCAGTATAAGTTGATTAGAGTTGACAAACTCAGGGGGATTCTTCTGTCACTCTTCTTTCTGACTGAGAATGTGGTTTTCTGTGCAGGACCGGGTTGTGCACCAGAGGGGGGGTTGGTGTGCTCTGGGATGGCTCATTTTCCAGTTGCCTCGTTGGTGCGGCTGGGGGTGCGGCTGTAGCAGTGTTCCGGGCAGCCTGAGTTCAGGTACCAGCTGAGGCACTTATTTGTTTCTTTGTTCTGTTTGTATGTGTACAGGTTATCCCAGGCCCACTGGAGTATGAGGGAACAGGCTTTTCTTAGCCCACTGTAGTATGAGTGGTATAGGCTATCCCTGACCCACTGGAGTATGAGGATACAGACTATACTTGGTCCACTGGAGTATGAATGTACAAACTATCCCTGGCCCACTGAAGTGTGGGGGTACAGGCTATCCCTAGCCCACTGATTATGGCTGTACATACTGTCGCTAGCCTGCTGGAGTATGGGGGTACAAGCTATCCCTGCTACTGGAGTATGGGGGTAGAATCTTTCCCTAGCCCACTGGAGTATGGGGTAGAGGCTATCCCTGACCAACTGTAGTATGGGTGATACAGGCTGTACCCTGGCCCACTGGAGCCCTGGCCCACTGGAGTATGGGGTACAAGCTATCCCTAGCCCACTGATTATGGGTGTACATACTATCGCTAACCTGCTGGAGTATGGGGGTTCAAGCTGTCCCTGTCTCACTTGAGTATGGGGGTAGAGACTTTCCCTAGCCCACTGTAGTATGAGTGGTACAAGCTGTCCCTGGCCCACTGGAGTATGGGGTACAGGCTATCCCAGCCCACTGGAGTATGGGGGTACAGGCTGTCTCTAGCCCATTGGAGTATGGGGTAGATGCTATCCTTGACCAGTTGGAGTATGGGGGTACAGGCTATCTCTAGCTCACTGGATTATAGGTATACAGGCTGTCCTTGGCACACTGGAGTATGGGGTAGAGGGCAATCCCTGCCCCACTTATGTTTGGGGCAGAGGTCTAGCACAGGCCCATTGGAGTATGGGGATACAGGCTGTTTCTGGCACACTGGAGTATGGGGGTAAAGGCTATCCCTGGCCCACTATAGTGTGGAGGTGTACAGGCTATCCTCGGTCCACTGGAGTATGGGGGTACAGGTTATGTCTGGCTCACTGGAGTGTGGGTGTACAAGCTATCTCTGTCTCAATGCAGTGTGAGTGTACAGGCTATCCCGGTCCCAGTATAATATGGTGGTGCAGGCTATCCTTGGTCCACTGGAGTATGGGGGTACAGGCTATCCCTGGGTCACTGGACTGTAAGTTAGTGGGGGTATGTCTGGCCCACTGGAGTATGGAGGTAAAAGCTATTCCTGCCACCATTTCCATTTTGGTGAGTGGGTTATCCCTAACCAACTGGAATATGGGGGTACTGGCTAGCACTGTCCCAGTGGAGTTTGAGGGTACAGGTTATACCTAGCCCACTGAAGAGTATGGGGGTAGGGGCTATACTTGACCCACTGGAGTATGAGGGTACATGCTATCTCTGGCTCACTGGAGTGTGGGTGTACAGGCTATCTTTTAACACACTGGAGTATAGGGGCAGAAACTATCCCTGCCCCATTTGTGTTTGGGGTAGAGATCTATCCCTGGCCCACTGTAATGTAGGTGTACAGGTTATCCCTGGCCCAGTGGAGTATGGGGCTACTTGCTGTCCCTGGTCCACTGGAGTATGGGGTACAGGCTGTCCCTGACCCGGAGTTTGTGGGTGCAGGTTATCCCTGGCCCACTGTAATGTAGGTGTACAGGTTATCCCTGGCCCACTGGAGAATGGGGGTACAGGCTATCCCAGGCCCACTGGAGTACGTGGGTACAGGTTTTCCCTGACCCACTGGAGTATGGGGGGTACTGGCTATCCCTGGTCCACTGGAGTATGGGAGTACAGGCTATCCCTGGCCTATTGGAGTATGGGGGTTCAGGCTGTCCTTGGCCCACTGGAGTATGGGGGTACAGGCTGTCCCTGGCCCATTGGAATATGGGGGTACAGGCTATCACTGCCCCACTGGAGTATGGGGTGCAGGCTATCCCTGGCCCACTGGGTTTGGGGGTACAGGCTATCCCTGGCCTACTGGGATATGAAGGTGAAGGCTATCCCTGGCCCACTGGAGTATGTGGGTACTGACTATCCCTGGTCCACTGGAGTATGGGGGTACTGGCTATCCCTGGTCCACTGGAGTATGGGAGTACAGGCTATCCCTGGCCTACTGGAGTATGGGGGTACAGGCTGTCCTTGGCCCACTGGAGTATGGGGGTACAGGCTCTCCCTGGCCCGCTGGAGTATGTGGGTACAGAGTATCCCTGGCCCACAGGAGCATGGGGTACAGGCTGTCACTGCCCCATTGGAGTATGGGGGTACAGGCTATCACTGCCCCACTGGAGTATGGGGGTACAGGCTATCTCTGGCCCACTGGAATATGGGGGTACAGGCTGTCCCTGGAACACTGGAGTTTGGGGGTACAGGCTGTCCCTGGCCCACTGGAGTATGGGCGGTACAGGCTGTCCCTGGCCCACTGGAGTATGGAGGTGAAGGCTATCCCTGGTCCACTGGAGTATGGAGTGCAGGCTATCCTTGGCCCACTGGAGTATGGGGGTACAGGCTGTCTCTGGCCCCCTGGAGTATGGGGTACAGGCCATCCCTGTCCCACTGAAGTATGGGGGTACAGGCTATCCCTGGCCCACTGGAGTCTGGGGTACAGACTGCCCCCATACCTCTTAACCTGTTGTCACTGAAATGAGGGACAAGGACATTTTTGGACACTCAAAATGAGGGACAGTGAGGGACACAGACCCTCAGAATGAGGGACACATCCTCATGTAACCCCAGGCTGGTATGCCGTTTGTATCTGACAGCTATACCAGGTGGGCTGGGTTCGGGGAGGAATAGGCCACTCTGCACAAAGGCTAGGTTTGGCTACTCTGCACAGGGGTACCCAAGTAACTCCGACACAGGAAGCAATAACCGTAATGTCCAATACCAGAAGTGGGGTTCTAAAGTGTGGCTTTTATTCACATCCAAACAGAATAAACAAAGCATAGATGGACCCCCACGGGGCTACACTCCTGGTAATGCACATTAAAAGAGACCAATACAAATCCTCATCACTTTAGCCCTCAGGCTCTACAACACACTGGGCGCACAGCCCGGACTTGTATGCTGCTTTGGGTTACACAGCCGAACTTGTACACTTGTTTGGGTTACATCCTGGCTCAGCTCCCTTGCCAGCCACTTGGACACCTTCCATACTTCATGGAAACATTTTCTGGTGGCTCCCTAAACCACTTGAGAGCACCTCGGCTCCATCAGGGAATCCTCCTCTTTAATACCACATCTGGGTATTTTCCTCAGGCACTGGCCAAGTACCCGAGGGAAAGCAAAAGGTGTCTCAGAGCAAATCCATAGAGGTGAATTTGGTTACTACTGATTGGGGATCTCCCACCTCTCGCTCCCACAATTCATACCCGGCCATTTCTCTGGACTGTAAACACCTCATCCTTTAACACTTTGCTGTGTAGATTCTTGCTAAATGTATTTCACATTCAGTCTACTTGTCTTGCTTCCCATTTGTGCTGGACTTGAACATACTTAAAAATAAGTGGCATTATCCATTACTCTAGACCCCCACAGGTTAAGCAGTCCAATCCCCACATTCTTTCTTTCCATTTTGTGCTGGCCTTGAACATAGTATTAAGTGGCTTTGTCCATTACTCTAGACCCCCCACTGAGTTAAGCAGTCCAATCCCGACATCTTCCAACTGTACTTGGCTGTCTTTTCCTGACCCCACAGTAACAGTCCCTTTAGTTTCCTTCTGTTTCAGGTGAAAACACTTGGCCCTTTTTTAGAGCGAACTCACCCTTTGGTTGCAGGTGCCCCACAGGCGTTTTCTCCTCAAGGAATCTCTTACAGAGCTTCTGGTGCCTCAGCACAACTCAGACAGGCAGCTTCTTTCCCTTAGCCGGACCCAGGGAGTTGCCCCTGGAAAACAGGCAGACACCTTCCCCCAACCCCTCAGGGATGGGGCTCTGAACCATTGAGAGCGGTCTCCACCACTTCAATTACCAGTTCCTGTGTTTCTCTTCAGGTGGAAACACACACACCTTAAACAAATGTAGCTCTGAAACAGAGCTTAAAGCTCTGAGAGAGCCTGCACACACTCTGCTGCACTACAGTCTCTCTCTAAGTCTGCACACAGACTGGCTTCACATTCCCCAATGTTCTACTCTAACCTCCAACTGCAACATTCCAATGTGGCTTATGCAGCTGCGACAGTTCTAAAATGATGTCATCCCTCAGTCTCAGCTGAGACTGAGAACAGAGTGAGACAATGTGAAATCCATTTAACTGGAGTTTCACAAGCTGCCTTCCCTGCCTACCACTAGGTCTTACTGGATTCTAGTAACTCCGGGTAACAGGGGGGGTTACACTCAAACACTGAGATACAAGCTCAGAACACTGTGAAAACCATAGTGTTTACTTGTTCAAAGTTTATTTTGGATTTAGTATTTTAGAATATTAAGAGTTTCTGCTTTAAAGTCTGAATTTACAACACATTCTTTGTGTGGGCAGAACCTTTTCCGTGAAGGATGGATGAGGGACAGAGCAATTTTTAGGGTCAAAATGAGAGATGTCCCTCATAATGAGGGACACTTGAGAGGTATGGCTGTCCCTGTCCCACTGGAGTTTGGGGGTACAGGCTGTCCCTGGTCCACTGGAGTGTGGGGGTACAGGCTGTCCCTGGCACAATGGAGTATGGGGTACAGGCTATCCTTGGCCCACTGGGGTATGTGGGTACAGGCTATCCTTGGCCCACTTGGGTATGGGGGTACAGGCTAGCTCTGGCCCGCTGGGGTATGGGGTACAGGCTATCTCTGGCATGCTGGGGTATGGGATACTGGCTATCCCTGACCCGCTGGGGTATTGGGGTACAGGCTTTCCCTGGCCCACTGGAGTATGGGGGTACAGGCTATCTCTGGCCTACTGGAGTGTGGGAGTACAGACTATCTCTGGTCCATTAGAGTATGGTGGTACAAGCTATCCCTGGTCCACTGTAGTGTGGAGGTACAGGCTATCCCTGGCCCACTTGGGTATGGGGGTACAGGCTATCCCTGGCCCACTGGGGTATGGGGTACAGGCTATCCCTGGCACACTGGGGTATGGGGGTACAGGCTATCCCTGGCCCACGGGGGGATGGTGTACATGCTATCCCTGGCCCACTGGGGTATGGGGGTACAGGCTATCTGGCCCATGGAGTATGTGAGTACAGGCTGTCCCTGGCCCACTAGAGTATGGTGGTGCAAGCTATCCCTAGCCTGCTGTAGTATGGAGGTACAGGCTATCCCTGGCCCACTGGGGTATGGGGGTACAGGGTATCCCTGGCCCACTGGAGTATGGGGGTACAGGCTATCCATGGCCACCAGAGTATGTGGGTACAGGCCATCCCTGTCCCACTGGAGTGTGGAGGTTGAGGCTATCCCAGTCCCACTATAGTATGGTGGTACAGGCTATCCATGGCCCACTGGACTAGGGGGGTACAGGCTGTCTCTGTCTCTGGCTCACTGGAGTGTGGGTGTACAGGCTATACCAGTCCCAGTATGGTATGGTGGTACAGACTATCCTTGGTCCACTATAGTGTGGGGGTACTGCTAATCCTGGCCCACTGGAGTATGGGGATACAGGCTATCCCTGGCCCACTGGAGTATGGGGGTACAGGCTGTCCCTGGCCCACTGGAGTATGGGAGTACAGGCTGTCCCTGGCCCACTGGGGTATAGGCTATCCCTGGACCACTGGGGTTTGGGGTACAGGCTATCCCTGGTCCACTGGAGTATGGAGGTACAGTCTATCTGACCCGTTGGAGTATGTGGGTACAGGCTGTTCCTGGCCCACTAGAGTATGGTGGTGCAAGCTATCCCTGGCCCACTGTAATGTGGAAGCACAGGCTATCCCTGGCCCACTGGGATATGGGGGTATAGGTTATTCCTGGCCCACTGGAGTATGGAGTACAGGCTATCCATGGCCACTGGCTTAGGGGGTACAGGCCGTCTCTGGCTCACTGGAGTGTGGGTATACAGGCTATCCCAGTCCCAGTATGGTATGGTGGTACAGGCTACCGTTGGTCCACTGTAGCATGGGGGTACTGCTAACCCTGGATTACTGGACTGTGATATAGTCTGGGTATGCTTGGCCCACTTGAGTATGGGGATGGAGGCTGTCTCTGACTCACTAGAGTATGGGGTACAGGCTATCCCTGGCACGCTGGGGTATGGGATACTGGCTATCCCTGACCCGCTGGGGTATGGGGGTACAGGCTATCCCTGACCCACTGGAGTATGGGGGTACAGGCTATCTCTGGCCTACTGGAGTATGGGAGTACAGACTATCTCTGGTCCTCTAGCGTATGGTGGTACAAGCTATCCCTGGTCCACTGTAGTGTGGAGGTACAGGCTATCCCTGGCCCACTGGGGTATGGGAGTACAGGCTATCCCTGGCCCACTGGGGTATGGGGTACAGGCTATCCCTGGCCCACTGGGGTATGGGGGTACAGGCTATCCCTGGCCCACTGGGGGATGGGGTACATGCTATCCCTGGCCCACTGGGGTATGGAGGTACAGGCTATCTGGCCCGTGAAGTATGTGAGTACAGGCAGTCCCTGGCCCACTAGAGTATGGTGGTGCAAGCTATCCCTGGCCTGCTGTAGTATGGAGGTACAGGGTATCCCTGGCCCACTGGGGTATGGGGTACAGGGTATCCCTGGCCCACTGGAGTATGGGGGTACAGGCTATCCATGGCCACCAGAGTATGTGGGTACAGGCCATCCCTGTCCACTGGAGTGTGGAGGTTGAGGCTATCCCAGTCCCACTATAGTATGGTGGTACAGGCTATCCATGGCCCACTGGAGTAGGGGGGTACAGGCTGTCTCTGTCTCTGGCTCACTGGAGTGTGGGTGTACAGGCTATCCCAGTCCCAGTATGGTATGGTGGTTCAGGCTATCCTTGGTCCACTGTAGTGTGGTGGTACAGGCTATCCCTGGCCCACTGGGGTATGGGGTACAGGGTATCTCTGGCCCACTGGAGTATGGGGGTACAGGCTGTCCATGGCCCACTGGAGTGTGGGGGGGTACAGGCTGTCTCTGGCTCACTGGAGTGTGGGTGTACAGGCTATACCAGTCCCAGTATGGTATTGATGGTACAGACTATCCTTGGTCCACTATAGTGTGGGGGTACTGCTAATCCTGGCCCACTGGAGTATGGGGATACAGGCTATCCCTGGCCCACTGGAGTATGGGGGTACAGGCTGTCCCTGGCCCACTGGAGTATGGGAGTACAGGCTGTCCCTTGCCCACTGGAGTGTGGGGGTGCAAGCTGTCCCTGGCCCACTGGAGCATGGGGGTACAGGCTGTCCCTGGCCCACTGGGGTATAGGCTATCCCTGGCCCACTGGGGTTTAGGGTACAGGCTATCCCTGGTCCACTGGAGTATGGAGGTACATTCTATCTGGCCCGCTGGAGTATGTGGGTACAGGCTGTCCCTGGACCACTAGAGTATGGTGGTGCAAGCTATCCCTGGCCCACTGTAATGTGGAGGCACAGGCTATCCCTGGCCCACTGGGATATGGGGATACAGGTTATTCCTGGCCCACTGGAGTATGGGGGTACAGGCTATCCATGGCCCACTGGCGTAGGGGGTACAGGCCATCTCTGGCTCACTGGAGTGTGGGTATACGGGCTATCCCAGTCCCAGTATGGTATGGTGGTACAGGCTACCCTTGGTCCACTGTAGCATGGGGGTACTGCTAACCCTGGATTACTGGACTGTGATATAGTCTGGGTATGCTTGGCCCACTTGAGTATGGGGATGGAGGCTGTCTCTGACTCACTAGAGTATGGGGTACAGGCTATCCCTGGCCCACTGGAGTATGTGGGTACAGGCCATCCCTGGCCCACTGGAGTGTGGAGGTTGAGGCTATCCCAGACCCACTATAGTATGGTGATACAGGTTCTCCTTGGCCCACTGGAGTTTGGGGGTAAAGGGTATCCTTGGCTCACTGGACTGTGTGGGAATAGGGTGTCCCTGGCTCACTGAACTTTGGGGTAGTAGGGTTATGCCCGACCCACTGTAGTATGGTGGTGGAGTCTGTCCCTGTTCCCATTTCTGTTTGGAGGATTGGGCTGTCCCTGGCCAACTGGAATATGGGGGGGGGGGATTAGCTATCCCTAACTCCTGGAGTATTGGAAGTAGTCTATTTATTGCCCATTGAAACATAAGCCAACTATGTCTCTCTAGCGTTGCTTGGGGCCGTGTATGGCCAGTGTCTTCGGAACAGCTTGGTTCCCCTGGTCCCTCTGTTTGAGACTTTATTTCATAGTGCTTTGTTTATTATGTGATTTGAGAGTCATAGTGTATACGTTGGCCAAATCAGTACTCGGAGTTTTAATTGGGCACTAGTTGTGGGGTTCCTTGATCACATAATCCCTTTGTTTTTATGTGCTGTGTTCCTTATGATGTAAGAGTGTTGTATCTTTACAGTTTAGGCAAGGGGACCATAGAGCGAAGCTGTGTGGTTCTGTCTGCTCAAACTCTTCTCTCATGAGAGTGACATGTCACAGCACCTGTGCAAGTAGTAAGACACAGCAGGGTGGGCATTATGCTGAGATGACCGCCCACCCAGGGGCATAGTGAAGCCTGACGCTGCAGGTGGAATCAAATGGGTTACAAGATCAAAGACAGCATGATCACGAGAGGGAGGTCATGTCGGTGCAGTGGATGTGGCATACCTGGATTTCAGTTAGGCTTTTGACACCATCCACATAGGAGACTCTTAAACAAGCTGCGGATCTTAGGAGTAGGTCAAAAAGTGGTAAATTGGGTAAGAAATTGTTTGGGAGATAGCAGACAACCAGTGGTGGTAAATGGAGTTTGCACTGAAGAGGGGAGTGTGACCAGCGGGGTGCCTCTGGGATCAGTTCTGAGACCGGTCCTCTTTAACTGTAGTGGCGCGGTAACGCCACCATAGTTAGGGTTGCGAGCTCACTTCTGTGTTAAAGCCCAATTTATGTACTTAAATAACTTTGCAATGGTTCAACGGATTTGCTTGAAATTGTGCGTGCTTATTCTCGTGGTGTAGGTCTGTTGATGTTCCTAATTTCGTGTGAATCACTTGTTTGGTTTCTGAGATACAGAGTCTGAAAAATCCTTAAATGTATGTGTTTTTTGCTGTTTCTTTGTGCATCTGTATCTCAGAAACTGTTTTAAGTTGTAGTCTGAAATTGTCATGACAGAAAGTCTTTGCCTCACAGATGTGAATTGTGAAGGGTTGGTGTAAAAATATAAATCCGTTCCAAAGTTATTAAATTTCAAAGTTTCCCATCATTTCCTGTGGGAAAAACAGATGTCCCACACGAGAATGGATTCTGTGTTGCAGGAGCCAATCCCTTTTTGCAAACAGCTTATCCTATGTTGCAGGAGTTTAATGTCTTTGCGCACATGGGTCATCCTGTGTCGCTGGTGGGAAATGCGTTTTCATGTGTCCGCCATTTTGGTTTTTTTAGTTAGCGAGAGAAAGAAAACTAAGAAAACACGTTCAAATGAATGGATTTAAAAAAAAAAATAGCAGAACCTAGCAAAACAGGACCCATTTCACTACATTCTGATGTTTGTTTTCTTAAATTATGGCAAGAAACACCTTTTCTGGGCACCCGAAATCCCGGGTGCCCAGCTTACCGAGAGGACCGCTCCTCCCACGTTCTCTGTATAAGAACAGTGGGATTTTCTTGAGTTCTGCAGCTGCACATGGAACTCTTGCTGCCAGCTGCAGGGTGAGGTGTGAGCTGCTGTTTTCCTGGTGTCTAGTGGCACCCCACACCGACTGATCACTGTCAAATATATATGTTCCCTGGTGTCTAGAGGCACCCACCACCCAGCGATTGTTGTTCTGTCTTTCCCTGGTGTCTGTCGGCACCCCCACCTGCCGCTGGTCCCTTCCCCTACTTCCCATGTCTGATCGCCATCCCGGTAATTAAAAAAAAAAAAAAAAAAAACAGAAATCTAGTGGTCCCTCTCTGATATCCGTTAAGCCTCTGGTGGTAGAAAACAAAGGATCATGGTAGTCTAGTGGTCCTCCCCACTCCTCTGATGCCTGATCCCGTCCCACATGTAAAACAACAAATTACTTGGTAGTCTGGTCATCTCTCCCCCAGACCCTCATGCCCTCAAAAAAGCATTTTTCCTGGTGGTCTAGTGCACCCCACTCTGTTAGGTAACCACCCCACCATTCATTCATAGCGCATTCTGCGTTGGCACTCATTCATAGTGCAGTCTGCGTCCAGTGGTGGAGGTGAGAGGAGGGCTGTGCTGGCGTTAGGGTTGACAACCCCAAGGCACACCACCGATGCCTGTCAGTGTCTGCAGGGTGGGAGCCAGGTGTTAGGGTTGGAAACTTTAATGCCACATTTCCCTACTTTTGTTGCTTTAGTAACAACCCTAACTGATGCATTAACGAAGTTTTTTTGCGATGAATATATTTACAAGTGACATTGCAGAGGAGTTGGAAGGGAAGGTCTGCCTTTTTGCAGATGATACCAAAATCTGTAGTAGGGTGGACATTCTTGGGGGGTGGAAAGGATGAGTAGAGACCTGAAAGAAACGTGAGCAGTGGTCAAGGGTATGGCAACTGGGTTTCAGTGCACAAAAGTGCAAAATAATGCACTTGGGGTACAAAACCCAGGGGCAGAATACAAAATGTGAGGACTCTTATTCACAGCAGCCGTACAAGCAAGAGAGATATTTAGGTGTAATCATCTCAGATTACCTAAAGGTAGCCAGGCAGTGTGACAAGGCAGTTGGAGAGGCAAGTGGGATGCTGGGTTGCATAGGGAGAGGGATCACCAGCAGAAGAAGAGAGGTGTTTTTGCCTCTGTATAGGTCACTGGCGAAACTGCATCTGGAATTCTGTGTACAGTTTTGTAGACCACATCTACAAAAAGACATAGACCGAGTGGAGGCGGTCCAGAGGAGGGCAGCTAAAATGGTGAGGAGTCTTTATCAAAAGCCCTATGAGGAGTGACTGAGGGACCTCAGTGTGTAGACCCTGGAAGAGAAGAGGGAGAGGGGGGATATGATAGAGACATTTAAATACCTAAATGTAGTAAATAAAGTACAGGTGGGAAGTATCTTTCAGAAAAAAAAATGTACTCAGAACAAGGGGACATGATATGAAGCTGGGGGGGGATTTAGGAGAGATGTCAGAAAGTACTTCTTCACAGAAAAGGTTGTGGATTCCTGGAATAGCTTACCAGTCTAGGTAGTTGGGTCAAAAACAGTGGAAGGGTTCAAAAGGATTGGGATAGGCATAAGGGTATATTAGCAGGAAGGAATGAGAGTAGGAAAAAGGAGCTGGAGATCAAGTAGGGTCTGCCATGATACTGTAGATAGGGAAAATGGGTAGGCTAGGTGAGCCAATTGGTCCTTATCTGCTAACAGATTCTGTGTTTTCTGTGGGTGAAGGACATTTCTGCAGTAATTAAAGGGGCCATTCTTGAAGTAACTAAGTCATGCTTGAGAATGGTTACCAAAAGAAAGCACTCTGTTTCTTTAAGAAGGTCAGGGAGTAGTAACTCCATGGCATCGAGCAGTGTGGCACCTGCTCGGCATGCTGGCAAGCTAGGTTTGTGCCCCGCCCGTGCGGTCTGGAGCACAGACCAGCGGGGGTTGGGAGAGGCATGTCTGCATGGATGCTTTCCTCACGAGGAGGGAGGGTATGGCTTGCACCACTCCTCGAGCGGCTGCTGGTGGTGCCGCACTTGGCAGTGTGGTTGACCTTGTGCTGTTGTGCCTCCTTCACTGGGTGCCTCAACATGCAACCATCATGTGGGGGGGGGGCAGAACGAAGGGAGAAAATAGCCCATGATGGAGTGCCGGATGTCAGCTCTCAGTGAGTCCCCCAACCGCTGACTGCTCAGCGCACTGTCCTTAACCCCTGATCATCACTTCCAGTGTCAGAGGCGCTTCCTCCCTGATGGCAGCAAGGGGCCCCTGCCGGGAGGTATAAGCCAGAACACAAGGGGTGTCTGAGGACCATGGGGAGCCTGGAGGAAAGTGACAACAGTGGGAGTTGAGTCTGGCGGGCAGAGGGGATGAGTGTGTGGAGCCCAAAAGAGAGGGGGCTCTGGGGGGCCTGGGAGAAGCAAAAAACAAGCAGGGAGGCAGTGAGGGTAAAAAAGTGATGTCATCAGATACAAAGAAAAACGGGGACAAGGAATGAATATCAAGTAAAGATGAAAGAGACCAAGAAGGCAGTCAGGGATACAAAAGTAGACACACAACTACATATTGCAGAAGGGCTCAAGGGAAGGGAAAATCAGTCTTTCAGATACATTAGGGAAAACTGAAAGATGAGAGGGGAATTGTGAGGCTGATGGAGATAGGGGCAGGGTAAAAGAGGAGGATGAGCAGAAGGCAGCCATTCTTAATGACTGCTTCTGCTCAATATTCACGGTGGTGGATAGCGGTCCTTTGCCGGAAAGTGTTATAAAGGCTGCTGGGAGAATCCTTTAAATGTTGCAGGTAGTATGTACAGGAGAAAGGGACTGACAGGGTTTACAGTCCTGAAAATAGGTCAGGCTCCTGAGCCAGATGGAATGCATGCAGGGGTGCTCAGGGAGGGCTATTCAATAACTCAGTTCAGTTATGGGTGAGTCCTAAAGATTGGAGGGTAGTAGATGTAGTTCTGCTCCACAAGGGAGGAGACGGGAACAACCAGGTAACTACAGGACCATCGGATGTACCTCCATTGTGGATAAACTGGTGGAGACACTAGTTGTAGAGGACAACGTGGACTACCTGGAGAGAAATGGGCTCCAGGATAGTAAACAACATGAGTTTATGGCAGGTTGGTCTTGTCAGACCCAACTGATAGTATTTTTTGACTGGGTGACTAAGGCAGTGGATGAGGGTCAAAGCAGTAGATTTACTTTACTTTGATATTAGCAAGGCATTTGAATTGGTGCCACAGAGAAGGTTGTTGAAGGAGTTAGAGGAATTAGAGGCTGTAGGTGCAGCGAGTCAAGTCAGGGGAGGAGGCGGTCACAAGTCAGGTGCAGCAGGGGGTCAGTCCTGGGTCCAGTCTCTTTCAGTATGTCCATCTTTGACATAAGAGAAGGAATACAGGGCTAGATGTGTCTCTTGCAGATGACATTGAGCTCTGTGTCAGGCTGGACAGCACAAAGGGGGTAAGGAAGTTGCAGAGAGATCTACATAGGTTGGAGAGATGGTCCCAGGTATGGCAGTTGAATTTCAGTGCCAAAAAAGTGCAAGGTGATACGCATAGGGAGCAAGAACCCCATGGTGGAATATTGGGTAGGAGGGTTAAGCCTGGCACTACTTCTGAGGAAAGGGACCTGGGATTCATCATAAAGTGACTCCCTAAAACAATGTAGCCAATGTAACAAGGCCTTCAGGAAACAGAGAAACAGAATTTGTCAGCAGAAAAGGATCGGTAGGCCCATCCTGTCTGCCCTACATTTCACTGCCTGTCTGGAAGGAAACTAGGTTGGTGGGCTACACTTGGACAGGTTTCGATAGCAAGAGGAAGGAGGTAATACCAAAGACAAAGACAGGCTAGAGACAGTGCAGTGTAGGGTAACCAAAATGAATGAGAGCAAATAGGGCAGATCATACGAGGATCGTCCTAAGGCGCCGAACAAGTACTCGCTGCAGGCCAGTAGGGAGAGGGACGATATGATAGAGACCTTCAAGTTCCTGGAAGAAATGAACAGGATAAACTGTGAGGAACTAGTTAGAAGGAATAGCAAGTCAAAAACACAGGGACATGAGTGGAAGCTGGTGGGAAGGGGGGGTGAGGAGAGAAAAATTCAGGAGGGACATGAGAAAGTTTGCTTTACAGAGAGAGTGGCTGAACCAGGGCACAGCCGGCCAGCAGAGGTGGTAGGCGCAGAAACCATTAATGGTTTTAAGCACAGCTGGTACACAGTTAAGGGCTTATTAATTACTCAGGAGGTAGTAGCAGGGCAGAGGGTGAGGGAGGGGGCAAAAGCTCCATCTAGACAACAGGTCCAGGGTAGGATAGAGTACAGGACAGACTGGATGGACCAGTATTTTTTTTTCTGCTGACATTGTTTCTGTTTCTCCGTTTCCTCTGTACTGTATTAAGTTTGTAGACAGAAGAAATGGTTTGAAAACCCCACCAGTTGTAAGTTAAGTTCATACTGCTTGTTTGCTGCATTGAAGTAATGTTTTAAAAGCTGCAATTAAATGTTTAGTTTTAGAATGCTGCTTTTCAGTTGTGTGTGTGTGTGTGTACTACTGGGGTAACCAAAACTTGTATGAAAGCTGTATTCAGGAGTCTGTTGCTTTTGAGCTGTGCTTGTGATTAGGGGGGAGTTGAACTCAGCCTGTTGAGAAAGCCACTTTTATGAAAGTGTGTTGCTTTTAGCTGTGCTTGTGGGGACATGAACTGTTGAGAGGGTTGTCTTCATGAAAATCCTGTACCTGTAGCTTTTCAGCTATGCTTGGGGGGTGGTGGGGCAAACTGTTAAGAAACTTTTTTTTTTTTTAATGAAAATCTGGTTTTGAGGTTAGGGTAGGAAATTTAAAAAACGTTTTCAACTGGTGAAGTCATAATGTATTGATGATGTGACCAGCTTACCTGCAAGAACTGATTCCTCATCACCCATCTTGGGCTCTTCCCTCCTCTGAGGGCGGCCTCCTGGTGGTTCCCAGGGCTAGGCTGTGGCAATCTGGGGACAGGGTGATCTTGGTTGCCGTGCCAGCCCTGTGGAACTCTCTACCTTGACATCTCTGGGAGGCACCCTAGGCGGAGGCCTTTAAAAGGGGCCTAAAATCGCTGCTCTTTGAGCAGGCATGTAATTTGATTTGATTACTGACTACTATCCTGCTTATATTAATTATGGGTTAATTTATTTAGTTGTTGCTAACTTGTTTTTACTGAAACATTGTTTAAATGTTGAATGTGGGATAGGTAAAACTGTTTTAATGTCCGTCTCTGCTTCATATGCTATTTTAAATATGTATGCTGTTATTTTGTTAAGCGCGACGAACCTCTGGGGAGGAGCGCTGTATAAATAAAGTTCCTATCCTAGTCTACAGTTGATTTTTTAATGTGCATTATGGATTGAATTTGTATGCATGTTTGGCTGATACAGATACAGTTTTCCTATGGCGGAAAGGCCTAATCATGCATATCGCTCTCTCCCCTCTATATTTATTGGTCAGCAGGGTTAACTCCTGTTACCCACTAATTTCTAGTTGCTGAGAAACCCGGAAACCCGCTTGAATGACATCACACGGTGGGTAACAGATGATAAACATGTCAAATTAACACACTGTTAGAGTGATGCCACAGCAGTGAATAACTGTGTTAATTGACATGTTAATCATCCACTACCCACTGCATGATGTCACACATTCTGTTACTCATGTAAAGGCAAACTAAAGCCAGTCTTCATAAACCAAAGTAACACAGACCCTTACTGATGTCAAATAGTCTTTTTCTGCTTGCAGTATCAAAGTAAAAAGAACCTGCCAACAGCACAACATAAAAGTGCACTGACAAAGAAAAATAAAATTGCATGAAGCTATGACGAACGTTTGTAAAAAGAAGCAAAGAAACCTATTGACCTTGAATTTCCTGAAGCATTGTCACATTAACCATTCAACTTAAACAAGCAGTAAGTAATTCTGTGATTAAAATACACCTAGGCCCACATATTTAAAGGAGATGTGCAGCCAAAAATGGAGATGCATGGTGTATCTCAGAAAATGAGTGGAAGCGCAATATTCTAAAGGGAGATATCTGTTGCACATTTCTGAACGCACGATCTTGCAGAAATAATGTATGCGGTGTAAAAAAGGGGGCGTGTACATGAATATGCTGTGCATCCGTATATTCAGTCGGAATGTGCTGTGCATCTCAGAAGTGTGCCGTGCAAAGTTAGGCAGACAAAAGGATGGCCTAAGTCAGCCAACCACTCACAGGCAGGCCGCAGAACAGCAGGCAGGCCATCCTGAGACAGCCCTTGGAGGTACACCAGGACGTGTCCCAGGCACCCACACACAGCAGTCATGCCAGGACAGAAGTACCTGAAGTCACAGGTGCCAGGGCACTACCGGCACTGCCCAGAGAGCCACCCCCCACATCACACCCAGGACCTAGACACCCAGCAGCCACATGCCAGTGCTATCGGATGCCCCCCCAGTACACCAGTGGAGTAGACAGCCACAGTGCAGCACATGTACCAGGGACAATGGCCTGCACCCATGTAGCCTGCAGGGTGCCACCTGGTGGTAGCATGCACCCACTGAGATGTCTAGGGCAACAGTGCCCAAGTAGCCTGGTGGTACTAATGGCAGCATGGCATGGGACAGGGACTGACCTGTGGCACACATCCGTGGTGGTACACCATAGGTGCACACAGTGTCCCTGTGCCAGGCCCACACAACAGGGAGCCACAGACATGTCACTGATGCATGCCATGCGGTGTGACATTGCCACAGGGGCACTGCGGTGAGTCAGTGTGTTGTTCCTGTGATGTACATAGCACAACAGTGTGCAGGGCAGGGGTGGCACAACCTGAGGCCTGGGGGTGACATGGGCATTCCTCATGGACACCCGACCCCTCCGGTGTTGGGCGTGCACCATATGCGGCCAGTGTCAGACTGGCCCACCAGGTTACTTGGAGAGGTCCAGGTGGGCCCCCTACACCCCAGGCTGACCCTGTACATGGCCATGGGTAATAGCACTGTATTCAGGCCAATGCAGTCCACCCACCCACACACAAACATTCCATCACACCTTCCTGCTAGACTGCAGTACCTCCTGTTCTCCTTTGTGGAGGGGTGGGGCAGCCATGCAAATCTAGAGCTGTGCATGCCTTGGGTATGCAGATGGCCTGAATACATTCCAGTAATGAGCTGCACATGTGGGGAATGGGCTTGGAATGTGCAGTGAAGCCATTTGCATATCCTGGCTGAATATTGCAATTTTGTGTGCTATGCATGTGGCCGCCTATCATGCATTTCCCTATGCCCCACACAGGTCTCAGGGCACCTGCCCCACTGCACATCTCCCACTGCGTGATCACACATGTTCAGGATATTCAGCCAGTCACGTGTGATTGCGTTTCCAGGTGCATCTTCTGAATGTACCATTATTTTGAGCCAATGCATCTCAGTTGCACGACACAGGTACCTGCGCAATGCAGCCTGGGACTTTTGAATATGGGGCCCCTAATGTTAGCATACAGATCAAGCAAGTACTGGAAGAATACAAACGCACGCACACACACACACACGCACAGGCAGTCTTCAAACAAACAGGTATAAGTCTTCAAACAGCTATATTAACTTAAGATTTCAGCCCTCCCTTCAGTTGCATGTGAAGTTCTCTTATTACCGTAATAGTACCTCACACGCTGAGCTACTGTAACAGGCTTCTCGCTGACCATTAGTGCCGTCAGCATTTTAAATTCAAAAAAAGAAAAGGTTGTTTTTTATTTATACTGTAAGCGATCTATAATAATTCTATGGGTCTGTTTGGAGTGCCTCTTATGGATCTAAGAGTGTTGCCTCTTGCGTTCTTAGGACCACAGGACTGCTCACCTTCGGTTCACAGTCCTCTGGTCCTAAGAACGCACAAACAACATTCTTATTTCCATAAGAGGCCCTCCAAACGGACCCATAAACTTATAAAAAAGAAATGTAACAAACAGAGCTGCTCAGCTAGAGTCGTAGTGCAGGCGGTGCAGATACACAACTTGAGATGAGAAAACCACACACACACACACACACACGCCAGGAAGGGAGACTGAGGTTCAGTCAGCAGAAACACGACACTTAATCCGATGTTGTGCAGTGAAAATGCTTTTAATCCTTTGCAGAACACAGCAAACAATGCAGGAATACAGGTGCAGCAAACCTCCAGCATTTCATGCTTGCACACTTTGTCAAGGAGATACCTCGGCAATGTTGTATTCTCATAAAGGTGCAGTATATATGGGCCTGGATATTCAGACTGTTCCTGGCAGTGGCGAAAGCATGGGTGCAGAGCAACTGGGATGCGCTGGGGCCAGGACCAGGTGATATTCAATGCTGATGTGCCTTGGCGCAGCACCGTTGAATATGGCACCAGTGCAAACCACAGATAGGGAGCACTGGGGATGCACCAGCGCAAACACAGTTGCGCTGGGTGTATAATCAGCCATATTCAGCTTGCTCTTGCTCCTCTACTCCCCATATCATCGACATGCATACAGGCAGGTTGCAGCTGTCAGATCAATGACGGGGGTAGGAGAATGAGCAAGATCCCTAATAGTAGTGGGAGGGTGCCACTGGATCACCAGGGAATTATTTTACGGCTAATTACCACAATCGGGGCTCAGGGCGTGGGGGTACCACTAGACTACCAGGGAATGATTTTAATTATATTAACGGCCATCAGAGTAACGGGAGGGAGGGGGTACCACTAGACTACCAGGGAATGATTTTAACTACATTTACCAGTGATCGATAACAGGAGGGAGGGAGGTACCACTAGGCTACCAGGGAATGATTTTAACTACATTTACGGTGATTGGGATAATGGGGGTGGGGTACCACTGGATTACCAGGGAAATATTTTAACTACATTTACGGGCGATCGGGGTAACGGGAAGGGGGGGTGCCACTAGGCTACCAGGGAGATGTGGGTGCTTGTGGGCGGGTGGCCACCCACAGCTAGAGGATGCTGTGTTGCACCCTGCAATACAGCAGCCCGCCTGTGGGTGGCCAGGAGTTGTTCCACCACTTCACGGGCTCAACTTTGAGCCCACCTCTGCGGGGTTGTGCCAGCATATGCGCTGCACATCTTGAGCTGAATATTGGGAAGTGCTGCATATGCATGGGCACGCCCCATGCATCTGCGCCACATGCATTAACATTGTGTCCCGGCACATTGGGGTTTGTGCTGCGCCAGGCAGCATTTTCAATATCCCACCAGGGCACAGTGTGGGGTTGCACCAGTGCAACTCAGTTGCGCCATGCGCAACCCCTTTGAATATCCAGCCCCTGGTATATAGTGCATGAAATTAGTGCAACAGTTCCAAATTGCAACAGTGTAAGATGCTGATATGTAAAACAAAAATTTTAAAACACTCTCTTAAATGACTCATTGTACTAAGATCCCAAACTGCATTGCTGTAATTTCATTGTTTACTGCTAGCAATTAAATAAACAGTGTATGTGATTAAGCTGCAGTGTCAGAATTACGGTGGAATGATAGGGTGCATTTCCATACATGGTTAAGTATTGTGTTTCTGCTGACTGATCCTCAGTCTCCCTTGCTGGCATCAGTGTGTGCGCATGCGGTTTTCTTAGCAAAAAAAAAAAACAAAAATGTGATTTGTCTTGTTTTTTATGCTGTTATATTTGTTGATCTTTGTGTCCTTTTTTTTTAGTTTACTGTTTATGTTCCTACACACTTTACCCAGCCCCCTTCCGCAGCTTAGGCTTAGTCCCTCCTACCTGGGATTCTGTCCCTTACCTCGGCTTAACTTCCAGCCCCATGTGTTTGCCCCACGCCCCCATGGCGGAGTTCGAAAGAGTCAAATCCAACCCCCCCCCCAGCTTCTCCAGCAGCAGGCAGGAGTTTCCTGGATATAGCCGAGCAGGCAGTTGCCAGGGTTGGGGCCGAGAAAGCCTGGGACCATCCTGTATGGGTCAGACACATTTTTGTTTTTTGGTCTCAGCCCCTGGGATGTTGGTACACTAGGATGCCCAAGCTAATGCAGACTGAGCATGCTTCATGCGGGCCCCGGCTGATGTGCACCTCCCACTTGTGCTACCGCTGTGCTACCACCTGTGGCTATCCAAGTGGCAGTGTAGTACCTGCAGTCAAAGCCCTCCCTTCCTGGAGGAACAGAGCATCCTCTAGGATGCTCGATTTTTCTCCCTGGGCAAGTCTTCAATAGCCCAAGCTCTTTCCCGAACTCGAGTCACTGGCAGCATGAGCGATAGTTGAACCACTGCGATGAAGGGCCAGCTCTGTCACTTGTTTTTTTAGTACTGTGTGTAGACATGCATTTTATGGTTCCCCTTCCCCAGTCCGGCTCAGATTTTAGCAGTTTCCCACTCAAAGTCTTGTTAAGCTTCTGGTGCAACCCAGTACAGTATAATTCTCCTGAGGCCCCCCCCCACCCCCAAACACACACACACAAGCCTCACCTCCTGGTGCTAAAACAGCATGTTGTGCCTGAGTCCTCCCACTCACACATGAGTCCGCCACCAAACCCCAGTACAGCATATTGCTACTGCGCCCCCTCCAGCCTCTCCCAGCCAGCACAGCATGTTGCTCCAGAGTTACCGCATGCACACACATGATATAATAAAATTGCAAGTTTACCTTGTCTTCAGGTAATAGAAGTCATAACTGCGCAAATCTCATTCATTTATATTGTTTGTCTTTTGATCCTAAATCACAATCAATACTTGCAAATGTTGTATTTACAATTTTGTTTGAAAAGAACTCCATCATGTTTGGCAGTCTAACTAAAATGTGCATGTTGTAATTAATAATTGCCATTTCATGTCAACAAATCTGCTTCAAATTCCCTATAAGCATACCTCTTTGTGTCAAAAATCATTTAGCTATAGAGCGGTACTTCTGTGGAATAGTATACCTGCATCAATCAGATCTACAGCTTCTTCCATTGTTTCACTGCTGCATTGGAAAAGCACTATTTAATTTTTAATGATTGCAGGCGTTTTGCTTTATGATTAACTGTGTACTGCATGTAAGTTTTGTATTTGTATCTTTTGTACCAAAAGTAGTTAATTCTTGTATCCATCTTTGTACTAATGTGTACACCGGATCGTGCCTTAAAAAGGTGCTTCGGCACCAGTGCATCTACCTGGCTCAGGGCTTGCATTAACCCCCTTTTGAAGTCCCCAAATGGGATTTTTTTTAGAATTTTGAAGCGCGAAAATAAAAGCAGTGCTTCAGCACTGACCCTGTGTATTGAAAAGTTTGCGCAGATATCCTTAGCAGAAAAAGTATGAGATAATGTTGTACAAAGCCACTCCAGAAATTTTTGAAACTAAGATTTTCTGGTCTGACCCCCCCAACATTTGAAGAAGAGGGTTAAACTGACTCCCAGTTTACTAATGCTAATGCAAGCCCTGCTGGCTAATAAAATTACCTAAACCAAACACACATTAGCGCCTTTCCTGGCCTCAGCGAAGCATGTTGCTCCCAAGTCCCTATACACAAACATGAGACTCTCCACCCTTCCCAACGCAGCATGTTGATCATGAGCCCCACCCCGCCCCAACACACAAAAAGTAACTATTTAATTAAGAACTGCACATGGTACCTGCTGCCTGACAAAACCTTCAGGATAGGAGGTTAAAACAAATATCTGATTGTGATAAAATGCAGCCTCCTTCCACCAACACAGATTTGAACTTGTTAATGGACCCTTTGATGCAGCTAGAGCTCACAACTCTCAATTACCTTTCTGAAGACTGGATCAAACAACCCATCAGCTTCAGGGCAAACGTACTGTATTCTCACATTCATTCAGACAGTAGCTGGATGAGTTGGCGAGAGGAGGGTCACTGCAGCAGCATTTTTCTCGCTCTGTCTCTGTCTCTGATGTGATTGATAATACCGTATCTTTCCTGTGTGGGTGTTGTGTTGAGATCCATTGGGGTATGGGGGAGGGGTGCTACTGCTGAGTCGGTGAAATGTTATCTGTTTTGCGGGGCTGGGAAGAGGAGGGTGACTGGGTTCTTAGTGGATGGACGGGAGGGTTTTTTAAAAATAATTTCATCCTTTTTGCAGCATGGGGAGGCAGGAAGATCTTTTTGCAGGGTGGGGGGAGGCAGGAGGGCGCACTGCTTATGGACATAGATTATCTCCCGTCCCAAACGTGCTGCTTCAGGTATTGTGTGCAGCTGGCGGCAGGATCAGCAGTGGGGCAGGGTTCTTATGTGCAGCTCACAATGGGTTCAGTTGGGAGGCAGCTGGGGTGAGCTGCAGGAGAAGATGCTTCCGAGTGGGGGGGGGGGACTCTGATTCATGTGTTAGGTGCCGATTAGCATGTTGGTGGGCTTTAAAAGTTTTACACTGCAAGGTGAAATGGGCCGCTACACATCACTTCTGTTAGTCTGTTGTAGCAGTCTCGCTTTAATGATGTAATGATGTAATGATGTCTCACATTGGCACCATCTTATGGCTAGATTGTGGTGCTAACTTTGAAACTTGGGGACCTTTGTTTACAGTATTTAAAAGCTGATGAAAATGGGTTACAGCTCCATAAGAAAGGTAAGGAGCACTGTCTTTTAAAATGCCCTCCCCCCAGCTCTATCTCACCACGATCTTGGATTTTAACTTAGCGGCCACAGAAAATAACTGTTTATTTGTCCTATAAATGTGTATAAGGATTTACAAGATTAGCATTTTGCAAGTGATTGATTGACATTTTGTATAACATTGCTTAAGAATATTTCATTTTACACAGATATGCACCATTGCACTGTGTTGTGCACAATTTTGGGTCTGCTCCTTTAAAAGAAAGCTGTCCTGATCGTGCCCTCCTGCCCCAGCCAAGCGTACCCTCTGGTTAAGCTTTTAATGTATGTTGCAGCATTTTACTCATGCCGCAACATACATTATTACAACTTTTAAAAAGTTGGAACCCAGAAGTATGGTACACGTAGGGGAGGCTCCATTATCTGTAAAGGTGTAACGATGCAGTGCTTGCTTCAGTACAAATGTATTGATGACAGCAGTGCATCGCTGCACCTTTACAGATAATGGAGCCTCCCCTACACATGCCATACGTCCGGGTTTTGACTTTTTAAAAGTTAAAATAATGTTTGTTGCGGCACAAGGAAAACGCTGCAACATACGTTAAAAGCTGAACTGGAGGGTAAGCTTTGCAGGGGCGGGAGAGTACGATCAGGACAGCTTTTCTTTAAATCTGATGAGTACCCTGCATTGTCTGCTTTTAAAGACAGACCTGACCTTGTTGCTCCAGCCTTTGGAAAGGCGCCATTTCGTGAAACGTATCAGACATGGGTAACAGTTGAGGGGGGGGACTGCTGCAAATGAGTGGCATCCTGCCACTTTGGTGCCTTCGTACAGTGGACATTGGATTATACTGTGCGCTGTGATTTTTGCTGGACTGATGCTGGTCTGAACTGGTGGATGCACCTATGCACATGAGCACTTTAATAAAGGAAGATCACCACTAACGGCAGTTATGGTCTCTTTGCCCTTTGTTACAGCTACTTTTTACTGTAGTATAGTGAGTACAGACTTTTTAATTGGTGTTGACCACCCATCCAGATTGCTGCTTATGATTTCTCTGCCGTAGCGCAGTTTCACCTTGGTCACGGTTCCTTTCACTGTACTTTGTCTGCATATTGTGGGCAAACAGACTTTTGCTTCTATTGGGCAAATGTATTAAATTGTAAGTCTAATTAATTATCATCTGGATAAATATGAGAGGAGCCGTAAGCCATACGCAGGTCATTCAAGAAGAGAGGGAACAAGATGAAACTGAGGACTGAGGCTTGCGGAACACCTGACTCTTATAGGAGGTGGGGAGGCACCTCCTGTAGTAGTAGTAGTAGTAACAGATATATTGAGGAAGGACTGATCTGCCCAGATGTGGCGTGATCTGCCAGTGTGACACAAATCCAGCTGGAGAACAGGAGAGTGTGACAACGCTAACAGAGCTGATGATCTAGCAAAGATCGGCAGACCAGTGCACAAGTTCAGATCATGTGGGTATAGGAATTCATACACTCTGTACGCCACACTGTGGCCGACAGTTTTATTTCTGGGGGGCAGTTTTCTTACCTTCTGATGTTATAATGTGACTTTTGTGCTCTTATTTCAGCTAGACACAATGCAAATACATAAAAATGTGTCTTGCTGTAGTTCTTTTGCCATACTTAAAGGGACATGTCCATGTATGCCGTCCCACACCTCTTGTGTGAGGTTGCCTCCCGATTTGCACTTCTAGTTGCACAACCTGTACTTGGCCTTGGGAGTACAGTAGGATGGCAACCAGCAAGACTAAGCATTTTAAGGCTTCTTATTTTTACTGCATTGAATCTCCTGCAGCTGATCAGTGGCTGTCATGTCAGCCTCGGGGGGGAGGCGGGATTGCAGGATGCTGTTGAGCAGATTTGTTCACATTTGCACATCGGAGGGAGGGGTGGTAGGGCCAACTAGATATGAAGAAAACAACAAAGTGAGTAAAAAGTAATATTTGTACTAGAAGTGCAAATCAGGGGCAACCCCGCAAAATAGGTGTGCTCCTCTTTAACAAAGCATAGGAATATACAACTGTGGGGTAATCCCACCATGGCCCCTTTAAGGCCTCCAGAAATTAAAAGCAAGCAACTCTTTGGCACAACCAAACCTTTATGTTGTTCTAATACTCTGTTTAAGATGGTACTTGCCCTACTGCTCAAATTATGTTCCCCTTCCCCACTGATGGCTATCTCCCCGCCCCCACCACCACCACTGATTAGGGTTTTAAGTTATTAAAGCAGTGCTTCCATTAGGTTGAAATACACTTCTGCTGTTTAAATAAAGCTTCTTAACTCATGATGCAAACTACTGCTTACTAACATTTTGGGGGTGAGGCATACTGCCTCTGCTTGCTCAATGCTAATGCGCTCCACTGACCTCTGCCGATAGCCGGCGTACCACATTAGAGTAAAGCAAACAGTGGAAGTGTGTGCTGCTGTCCAGATGGTGGTGGGCAGCAGTTGACGTCACAAGTTACATAGTTCTTTTAAAAGCCACAAAAGTGTATGTTAAGGTAAATGGAAAAATTACTCTAATAGCTTAAGGCCCGTATATTCAGAGTCAGCTATGTGCGCCACACACCCAGTAGTGCTGTGCGTGACAGTGCACAGCTGGCTTGGGGACAGTTTTCAGACAGCGTGTTCTGACTGGAACATACTGTCTGAATATAGAGTTATGTCAGCGCATAGTGACTATGCACTGTGCTCACATAGCCCTCTAAAGGGATATGGCCTGCAGGAGGGAATGGAGATAGGGCTTCCCAGATGGGATGACACCATTGCTCATGTGAGCCATTTTCAGCCGTGGCATAGAAATAAGCCCATAAGGTATACAAGGCCCTAATAAGTCATTTGCATGCCATCATGGGATTATTTACATACTGCACAGTGCTGCTGCACTTGACTGCAGAGGCATTGTGCAAAGATGTGCCTGCCCCCACCCACTAATCATGTGGTATACAGCTAACAGTGAATCATTCTCTGGTGTTCAGTGTCCCCCCCCATCCCTGATCTTCAATCTGCTTTTCTAGTATAGTTAGTTCCCTTAATTCTTGGCTCTAGTTGTCCCCCACTCTCCTATCTGCCCCTTCAGTACATGTATTTTTTGCAGTCCCTGACTCTAGTGGCTCCCCACCACATTTGATTGCTGATCCGATCTCCACATCCCTCGAGTAGCAGTCTGACCCCTTCCTGTCCCACCCATCCACTGAGGACTCTCCTCCCCCCGGTGGCCCCCAAACACCCCATTAGTCATGAAGCACACGTGACTGTGGTCAGCACAGCCCCTTCTCTCACTGCCTCGGCTGGTCACCGTTTGATTGACAGCATGCGAGCACGTGTCTACTGCAGAAACAACTGTTTCTACAGTAGGCAAACACTTGCTTCCCGTCAGTCAGATGGCAGCTGACTGAGGTGAAGAGCGGATGGGCTATGCTGACCACAGTCTCTGTGTTCTTCATGACTGCCAGGGTGAGTGAGGGCCACTGGGAGGAGGAGGTGGAGGGTCCTGAGGGGGTGAGACTGGAAGGGATCAGACTGCTAATCGGAGGAATGGAGGGATTGTGCCACTAGATGTAGGGATCACAGAAAACAAATATACTCGAGGGGCAGATCAGCAGTCGGGTAGGGGGTGGTAGGGGACCACTAGCGCCAGGGATTGAGGGAAATAGCTGTACTGGAGAAGCAGATCAGCGATCAGGGTGGTTTTGGGGATCTGGATACCAGGGAATGGTTCTCTGTTAGTGTTACAGCATCAGATACATGAGCAAGAATGGGGTCGGGGGGGAGCCACTAGAGTCAGGGAATAAATGGGTAGCATTCAATGTTGGGGGATGCTGGCAGGGATGGACAGCTTCTGCTGTCAGTCCGCTAACCGCACTTGACGGGGGGGGGAGGGACCTAAGTGGGCTTTTGTGCACCATACTGTGCTGTGATAAGAACAGGGTTTTGAAAGCATTAAACAGTACTGTGTTGGAGACTTTCCAGTGCTTTCAGAAACATTGATTGTACTGTTGTGCCCAGTATGCAAGGGGGAATCCCTCATTTTCATGGGTGCAGTGGTATATTCCACATGTTGGCACTATCGAGTACGTGACGCACACTGGGGGCCTTTTCACCGTATCCGATCGTAAGCTTCCCAGTTAGCGTGTGTCAAACATAGTTCGTGCTGCACTGTTTGACTATGGGGGCCTAAAGTCCTAATTGGCAGATGGGGGTAGAGGGGTATCGCTTAGGGAGGACTACATCATTTTTGAAGTTTTTCTTTTAAAGAGAGTGACTGACTCATCTTGAAAACAACAGAAGCCCCCCCTCCCCATTCACCATTTTTGAAAATGTCTGCTTGTTAGTTGGACGCTAGCATTTTGTGGTAGACAAACTGAGTGTTCATTCTTGAACAGAATGCACTGATAATGGAGCCAGCAGTGAACAATGGGTCTCTAAATAATTTATCTGCAGTTGGCAGAGACTGAGGCTTCTAACTGCAAAAATGTTCCATTTTCATCAGCTCTTTAATGGTCAAAATTGTGGAGGTCACATTCCACTAGACTTCATTAAATATTGAAAAAAGCTTTTTCTTTGTGTATTTATCAGGATGGTATGATCATTTTTTTTTATTTGCTAAAACACAATTGAACCAATTCATGGGTGGGAGTAGAGTGGGTTGACGTATTAGTCCTTTGCCCCCTGTGGGTTAGAGTTCAGATCCAGCTCAGACCTGCTTTACTGAGAACCCTTGTCGAAGGGAACAATTATATGAAACTTGGCCTTGACTGATTTTTGTCGTTTTTCTCTTTATCCTGTGTTCAGCTGTGGCCCTCTGCCTGCGTTACTGACTTCCACTTTGATGCTACTGCAGCTGCTTCCCGTTTACCGACTGCTGTGTCGCCCTTCGTAAACCTGTGTTGGGGCAGAGACTCTGGCTAGAGAAGATGAGAATTTTAATCCTACTACATAACACAATTACTTGTCTGTATTTAATTTTTGTGGGTCATTTTAGGTGGCTTTTGTTCCATGGATTCAGACTGAATAAGATTATTAAACTCTGCTATATCTCCAAGCGTCATTAACCTTTGGATTCATTTTGAGCCCATGTCCAGCTATGGAAGATGCCTGGAGATCTGTGATTAACCACCTTGTTCAAGTTTAAATCCATGTGGCAAAAGACACCTGAAATGACCTAACAATCTACTTCTACGATTAAGTGTGATACACATTTCCCCTTGTGTGTATTCATTTTTGCAGTGATAGCAGATGTTTTTCTTTTAACCAGAACTGTAGTGAGAAACCTGCACTTGACCAAGCATCAGGACAAAAAGTAAATCTTAAATTTACATCAGTCTTCAGGAGGCGAAGTGCAATTAAGACATATTTTGACTGCAACATTCGTTCCCAGGACCTCATCTAGCCTCCTGTAGACAAACCCAGTAACATTCCCACTTTACAAAAGCTGTTGCATGAATGGATCATAGACCTTTCTATTATTTATTTATTTAAGAGATTTACCAGATAAGCATTCTGAGCGGGGCCCGCTCGTTTCCAGATCGACCTGGGGAGTGGGATTATGTTGTGCGGTATGTTATTTTAAAAGTTTCCCTAGGAAAGACCTACCCTCACCACCTGTGACAGTCATCCTCTGACCTGCTGTATGAGCCCAAGTCTTCTACTGTTGTCATGAATTTCATGTACACTTAGTAACCTGCATATGTTTATCGTTTCACGTATATGTAGGTTCTAGTCCCATACCCAGGACTGGGCTGATACCATAAACCCTGGCACCCGAGTGCAGTACTAAGGGGGTGCTGCACTGTCAGGGTGTGCTGTCCTTCAGACGAGGCGTTAAACCAATGTCCTTTCTGCTTTTCTTGGTTGTAGTTCAGGTGGATGTTGAATATCCCATGGCACTGCGTGAAAAGAGTGTAGGGGCATCTCATTTAAAAGAAAATCAAACAGTACAATACAGCGTTTTGTAGGATAAAAAATTAATGGTGCAATAAACAAAAGCATACAGCGAACACAATCAGTGTGAGCAGTTACATATATAACTCCCAAGCCCTTCCTAAAATACAGAAGAAGAGGAAAGAAAAGAAAGTGTCAGAAACAAAAAACAAGCCAACCCGGCCTTAGCTGGAAAGATCTCTCAGCACAAAAGGATAGTAGTTAAGTGTAAGGTGAGGATTATGCTAGTTTCACATGGGTCCCTGTGCCATCATCCAGAGTTATATACCCAAGGACAGGAGTTCCAAGATGCCAGTACATATCTGGCAGACAGTGTCCTGCATTCAGCAGCTTGTATACGCTTTAGAGAGTGGGAGATACTGCAGACTACTGCCATCAAGGGGCTATACTTGTGTTGAGTGGTAAAGGCACACCTTGCTTACCACAAGTAATACTGACAAGCCACAAAATATAGTTGCAGTGTGCTGGGATGAAACTGCCTTCAGGGGCCTACATACAGTAGATACCCAGGACTGCCACCTCATAAGAGGGGGAATGGAAGGCAGACTTCCACCAGGCATTACTCTAGGCAGCCCAGAACTCAGTCACGAAGGGGCAGTCAGACAAAAAAAAAAAAAGAGTCTTTGATTCAGGTACACAAGGACATGTGGGCTGTGGGCTGTGGGCAGACCCTCTCCTCCACTCTTTTGTGCATCATGGAAGCTCCTACCCAGATCCTGCCACAAATCCCCAACTAAACTATATCCCACATATATGTAGGGATCCTGGAATCTGTTAGTAGATGGGACACAAATGCTGTCCTGGTCACAGGGCAAGAAAGAAGATGATGGGCCGCAAAAAAAGAGGAGGCAGTCAACTGGTTATATAGCTGTTGTCTGTCTGTACCACTCATCTCTCCTGGGCAGAGCCTCCAGACCCATGCGTTTTGCGGTGCTGCCTGCACGCATTCCAGGAATATTGCATATCCTGACTCCATGTCAGAAAAGTGAACTGGCCCAAGAATCTATCCTGATAGAGGGGAACCAACCATTCTTCCATAGAAGTAGCCCACATTGTTCCCTACTACCCAGGACCAGAGATACGTTGCTACACAAAATATTTACATGGTAGAACGCTACTGGGTTGATCATGCCCATCCCCCTCAGATGCTGGCTGGTACATGTCATCACTCCCAATGGGGTTTTACTTGCTCCCCCAGAGCGCTTGGAAAAACAAGCTATGGAGGGGGAGAATGTAACTCAGATACACTAGGGGAGATTTAATTAGAAAAGCCTTGTCCTTTAGGAGCGGGGTCTTGACTTCCATAACTCCAGCTGAGCCTCAGCTTCGGAAATATGCATCTGCCAGTTAAACAGGGCCACATCGTGGGTACCAAACCACACATTCAAAGGTGGGCAGTAGTCCAGGTGGGACTCTGACCCCGGCTATGAAGCAGGACTGTAACAAAGGATCCCCACCCTCTGTCTGGATCCCTCTACTTCTCTGATAATTAATGCTAGGCTAGCCCTTGCTATGCTAGAGAATATACCTCCAGAATTTGTGACACCGAGACCCAGATGTCACGAACTGTGATACATACATCACTTGCATACACCACGACTTTCAGAAGTAGGGAAGAGAGCATAAGAGGGATCCCTTAGATCAATGTATCAGTAAGGATGAGATGGAGTGGGAGATCCAGCATAAAAGTGTAGAGCACTAGGCTCAATGGTCATCACTGACAATCTCCACATTTCACCACAACAGCAGAGCCTCTTCATCCATTAATGACTGGGACTATTGAGGCTGCTTTATACAACAGAGACACCCTGTTGGTAAACATTGTGGGTATCCCATATAAAGCTAGAAGTTTGATCAAATAGTTGTGAACCACCTGGTCAGATATCTTCTCCTGGCCTGAGGACAGGAGGAAGCCATCGATCAAGCATTTCAAGCCATGTTTCTTTACTTCATGGAGGAGAAATAAATTATCCTGAATAGAGCGCTGAAGGATAGCACATGTTTGTACAGGGGCGGTCACCTTTGCCGCAGCTGTAGATAACTAGATGACTAAAATACATGCTAAAATTTTCAGGTCAGAGTTCAGCAAACAAAGCAGTCACCTGTTAGCCAAATCAGCCCTATCCCCTTTTTTGAAAATAAAGATCAGAATGGCCTGGGTCAATATCCTGGTAAACAGGCTAAAACCAACATAAGGTTATAAACCTCACATAAATCCGAGCACAATTGTGTCAAAACATTTATAAAATTCAGACATCAAATCATCCTCCTCTGGACCAGTATTAGGGCTGTCTATGAAAAGCTGTCTCTACTTCATAAGGCTTTATAGGTTGGGAAAGAGCAGATTTGTAATTATCAGACAGGGGAGGGCTCCCCAGGGTATCGGGGAAGTTCACTTCTCTGGACACATCCAGATGTGTGCCAAAGTGCTTAGACACAAAGTCATGGGCCACCGCCAGCACATCCTGTGTAGTCATCTATATTTTCACAGTCCGGGGGAGCACAAACATCCCATAATCCATTTTGCAACTCTGTCCCTGCACCTGCACCTCTTGAAATCATCAGAAATCTGGCAGTAACCTTGAGTTCCAAATTTGAGCTCTTGTGCCAATGAGGTTGCTCTGTTATATTGGAAGAGCTGCCTATCAGCCTTAACACACTCGATTTGGGCAGATAAGTCAGTTTTCTGGTCATGTATCAAAAGATCAGTTTGTCTATGTGTACTCTGAGACCCAGATATCTTAGGTAATTGTCCCTTCCACCCTTTCTTCTGACAGGAACAAGGACCAAACCAAAATACCCTTTTCAAGTCCTCCAGTAAGCCATAGGTACACTGGATGGAGAACCGGGCAGCGTGCCCCCCAGCCACCAGTGTTGTATATTGAGTCCAACAGGGAATTATTCAGTCTCTGTGTTCTTGTCTGGGGTGGGTACCCAAACAACACTGACAAACCAGAGCCATATGATTAGAGGACTCCACAGCAATGGTATAGCACCCGCTATGACCATGGAGTCTGACAAAAAGAAAACATTTCTCTGGTGCCCTGGCAATATTTCCCCTATTCATTAAATACCACTAGCAGCTTAATTTGGTTTAATTCCAGTTGGTTGCATCTGCCCCCCCCCCACACTCACTGGGATGAGGTGCCCACCCCCACTGGGATGACACTGAAAATAGGCAGTAATGCCTAGCTGTCCTTTCCCAGTCAGCAACAACTAAATGCATAACATTTTGGAACTGGAACTTTTTATCCTGTTGTTTGGCACTACAAACTAAGGAGCAATCCAAAAATGGGACGGCATACGTGTAATTCTCTTGTTGCCTGTCCTGCTCCACAAGCCAGTCTTGGTACTAGCATCCTCATTCAATGGCCATTCCCATCTACCACTGTAATAACTTGTCATGTATTTATTTATTTAAGTCTTTGATTACTGGGTAAGTGCACCGATCCAAGGACCGTTTTCAGGCACGACCTGGGCCACAACAATTGCGCAGATAACAGTTAAAATAGATGACAAATGCAATAGGAAAAGCAGTTTACAAGCTGTGCAATACAAGTTTCAGCATAAAAAACAGCAATAAAAATAAACAGTGGGGCAGGATAATAAAAGTACAATATACAGTTACATGCAAGTAAAAAAATGCATTTACAAACTATAATACGTTAGGTAACAGGGTAAAGAAACGGTGGGCAGTGTAGCCTAGATAGGGATAGTAACAAGGCAAAAGATGCCTAGGGTTGGGAAGATTGTTTGGAGATGGAGAAGTGTAGAGAAGTTAAGTGCTGGAGTTGGGGGGTGGGCGGGGGGCTACCCAGGAGAGCAGGAGAAGGTGGATTCAGATAGAAGCCAGCATCTGAACAGGGTTTTGAAGGAGAGGTGCGAGGTAGCTGTGCGGAGGTGTGCCGGGATTCTGTTCCAGAGAGAAGGGTCAGCTACCGACAGAGCTTTAATTCCCATTGCAGTCATGGGGGAAGGGGATGAGGTACTGGGAAGGAGTGCAGCCAGACACCAAGCTTCCAGCAGAAGGCTTGGGTTGGAGGGTTACTGAATTCCTTTCTGCTCAAGAGCAGGGTATTGTGGGATATGGCAGTCCCCCAAAGACTACTGTGCTTCCAAAATACTGTATATATAAAAAAATAAACTTGAGCACACATGCTTACCTATCCTCACTGATTGTTTGGAAGGCTGAGGACAATATTTGGTGGGGGACATTTGAGGCCTCGAATGGGTGGAAGCAGGTGGCAGAGGAGGCTTGGAGGGCTTATGTCAGGGGTCCTTCTGGCATAGCCTCTGCACCCTCACACACAAGTCCACTGAGTATATCTTATGCTGTGGGTTGTACAAATCACAACTGCACTCCCCCTGCCCATGTACAGTAGTTCTACAGGTGGTGTGGGGTCTGGTTGGGGAGTGGTCCTTCCATAACGGAACAACAGCGTGCCAGCACTAAGTAAGTACAAAGAAGCAAAAGACAGCAAAAATAGCAGAACTCACAGTTTATTGAAGGTGTAGACAGCATCCCAGTTTGACAGTATGGACTAGCCTGCTAAGTGAGAACCAGATTTCGGCTGATCCAGTGAATCCTACATTCTCTTTTTCACTGGAATTAATAGCAGTAAATACAGATCCAAGTCATGACTTCCTGCAACCGGCACCTACATAGCAGAAAACATATTGTGGGCCATGGTCAACCTTCTACGCCCCCCCCCAGTCAAACAATACTCCAGCTCTGGTTACACATCAAAATCTTGTGATACAAGATAGCATACATCCTAGGGTACTAAAGGAGCTAAGAGTGGAACTAGCAGAGCCATTATCAGAACTGTTTAGTGAGTCTCTGAGCACAGGAGAAGTTCCAGAAGACTGGAGAAGGGCTCATGTGATCCCGCTCCACAAGAGTGGTAGCAGGGAGGAGGCAGGGAACTACAGACCAGTCAGTCTTACCTCAGTAGTGGGCAAGATTATGGAGGCACTCCTTAAGGAAAGGATAGTGCAACACCTGGAATCCATAGGAGCACATGATCCAAGACAGCATGGGTTTACAACAGGAAGGTCCAGTCAAACTGATCTCATAGGTTTCTTTGACTGGGTAACCAGAGTGGTGGACTAAGGGGGAACAGTTGATGTCACCTACCTTGACTTCAGCAAAGCTTCCGATACTGTTCCACATAGAAGATTGATTAATAAGCTGGGTAGGCTCGGGGTGGGTCAGAAGTTGGTCAACTGGGTGGCAAACTGGTTGACGGGCAGAAAACAGAGAGTGGTGGTAAATGGTATACAGTCAGAAGAGACGCAAGTCGCAAGTGGGGTACCTCCGAGATCTGGATAAACTAGCAAAATGGTCGGAAGAGTGGCAATTGGGGTTTAACGCAAAGAAGTGTAAGATCATGCACATAGGGAAGAGAAACCCTGAAGCCACCTATAGGCTGGGAGGAGAGTTGCTGCCAGTCACAAGGGAAGAAAGAGACTTGGGCATCATCATCACCGATGACCTGAAATCATCCAAGCAGACCACTAAAGCAGTAGGTAAGGCTAGGGGATGTTAGGGGTGTATTAGTAGGGGTATCACAAGTCGGAAGAGGGAAGTAATAATCCCTCTTTACAAGACACTGGTTAGGCCCCATCTGGAGTACTGCATGCAGTGCTGGAGGCCACACCTTCACAAGGACATTAACCAAATTGAGGCAGTCCAGAGAAGGGCAACCAAAATGGTGCAGGGACTGCATCAGAAAACATATGAGGACAGATTAACGGAGCTCAACATGTATACCCTAGAGCACAGGAGGGAGAGAGGTGATATGATCGAAACATTCAAACACCTTAAGGGCATTAACAAGGTGAAGGAGTCTAACATGTTTCAGTATAAGAAAAATAGCAGGACAAGAGGACACATCATGAGATTAGAGGGAAGCTGATTAAGGAGTAATGTGAGGAAGTTATTTTTCACAGAAAGGGTGGTGGATGCATGACATGGCCTACCACAGGAAGTGGTGGATATGAATACAGTGCAGGGCTTCAAACAGGCATAGGATAGGCATAAGGGAGCTATACAGATGAGTATGAATAGATAGGCCATTGACAGAGCAAAGGCCGATAGCACACTTTTAAGGTAGAAAAAGAAATGGGCAGACTGGATGGGCCTTGAGGTCCTTATTTGCCATCAACTTCTATGTTTCTATGTTGAGGGACTTCTTAAATGAAAATGGCCACACAATGGTAGTAAGTTGACAGCCCAAGCAAAAAAAATGTACTAGAAGAGCTAAAAAATATTGGAGAAATCAAGATCAAGCCAGAGGACAAGGAGGGTCAGACAAAAAAAATACAAGATAGAAATAAATGGACAACTACAGGATCCTTATAATTATCGCTGACTACCAAGAGACCCAACTCAAGAATTTAAGAAGAAAATTCATGGCTCCCTTTTTAATGCATGTGACAGAGGGGAAATCATTATGAAGGAAAGGGATTTCATGTTTGTGGAGTGCCTGACAACACCTACAATTTATACTTTGCCAGAGGTGCAGAAAGACACCATTAATCCACCTGAACGCCCCAACATTTCGGGGAAGAGCTCTCTTACAGCAAATATTTCAGTTTTTGTTGACCAGTTTTTACAGCGCATGGTATCAACGTTACCAGGACACAGCAGAGATACTATGCACATTTTTTTTCTCAGCTGGAACATCTGGAACGGTCAGGGGAATACAGATGTCAGCTGACTGTAGCTGTCTGCTCATTTTACACATCCATTAAACATGAATGTGGTTTTGCTGCCCTCATCGTCACTTGATAAGCAGAAGTGTCTAGTTTTTCTAAAAAATTTCATTATGGAGGCAACATAACTAATTCTGACATCAACAATTGCCTGTGTATGTACTGTGAGACTGAGCACCAGTGAGACAGCAGTACCAAGCATTTTATTTTATTTTTCTATGGTATTACTTTGCTGTCTCAAACAACATATCCCTAAACGGGTATCCTAGCAACCATAACCGGAGAACGTCAACCAGGAAGTGACTCATGGAGTGTTGTATTGGGCTAAACCAGGAGAACTACAGAACGAGTCTTGCACTTTCTTTTTACTGTCTTTACTTCTAAAATATATATCTGAAAGATCGTTGGGGATAGCACAGGAGTTGTTTTTAATACTTTAAATGAACGTTGTCTTGGGGGGAGATGATCAAGTGTCTCGGGGTACTACCGGGTCATGCACTGTATCTTGACAGCCCAAAGTGAGTGGAGTGGGATGAGCTTGAGTGGGTGACTCACACGGAGATGCACGCATTCTAAGCATGTGTCTAGTGGGAAAAAAGCGGGAACCAGGGCAAGATGAATTATTCATATTACTAAACAGCGAGCACAAACAGTGATCTCCTAACGTATCATACTAACATAGGATCGAGTCCACCAGTTTCTTACTACGATAGGGGTGTAAGGAATATAATAAAAAAGAGAGTTTTCTTTTCTTTTCTCTACTTGCAAGCTCCCAGGTCATATTGCTACCAGGCTACAAGGAACCCTTTAACAGCAATTAAAATGACAGAACCGAATGAACAGCTTCTTGATATAGTATGTAATACTTGTTCAGCCACAAAATGCAAATTGTGTGGCATGTATGTCTCTGAGGAGGTAGAAATGGTGATTTAGGATTCATTTGCTTTATTTTTTTTCCACTTACTGTTTATGCCCCCTCCTTACCACTCCTGCTCCCTCCCTCCCTCAGGGTCTCCCATAGCAACCGTTCAGGCGGCGCCGAAGATTGCAAGGGCTTCCGCTTTTTTATGTGTTCTTCCTCCTTCAGGCCCTTGGATAACCCCCCAAGTGGGGTGGAAGGGGGACCCAGAACCCTTCCATCCTTCGTCCAATGTGGGGAGGACACTGAGGAGTTTCTCCCCTAAACCCTGGCGCCAGGGCCCATCTCCAGGAGCCTATGTGAGTTTTTTCCCACATTTTCTGGTCCCACACCTGCAGATGCTGGCACGCAAGGAGGGACCAAGGAGACGAAGGCACACCGAGACGTGCCTTCACTCCGGACCCTCTGCCGACATCTGCCCCTCCCTTTATCTTCTGCCTTCCTATCTGCACCTTCACCCGTGGTCACCCAGGTGGTGTTATTGCAGCAGGACTGCAGCCCTTCCTCCCTGAAGGAGAGCAGCCCTCCGGGTACTCTATCCTTCTCCCCCAGCCGGCCCTCCAGCAGCCCAGGCTTGCTACTGAACCGGGTCGGTGGTGTCGCAGGTGGTAGCGCTACCGCTGCACCGGCGGGCTGGCTCGGATTCGTTTGTTTTAAATGCAAAGAGATAGACCAGTTTAAAGCTGAAATAACATCATTGAAGGCACTGTTACAAAGGAAAGACATACCAGATAGAATGAAGATGGACAAATGCAAAACAGTAATTGAGGACTTTGGGTACACAAATCAGGATAATAGTACAGATTTACATGTTGATGGGGACTGGGCTTCTATAAGTAATGATAAGACAAAGAAAAGATGCAAATCCATGACACACTGTGAAATTACCCTAACAAACAGATTTAATGTACTATCTGATTTACAAATCAACACACCTATGGTGGTAACCACACATAACACAGAAGATATAGCGGATATAAATGTAACCAGGAGTCATCATACAAACAGAATTGTAGTACTAGGAGACTCAATTAAAATGGGTTGCAAATCCATCATTTGCCAACCAGACAAACTAAACAGGGAAACTAGTTGTCTGTCAGGAGGCAGAATAAAGGACGCTAAATGGTGCATCAATAAACTGCTTAATAAAAAGGAAAAATACTCAAAGATAGCTATTCAGTAGGTACAAACGATGTTGGAAAAGAGCATGAGAAGGACATTGTTAGTGAATTCTTGGAACTTGGCCAACAAATAAAAAATACTGTTACAACTGTTATCATATCGGGTATACTCCCCAGGAAAAAATGTCTTACAGAAATTAACCTAACTTTTCAAATGATAAATACAAGACTGTCATACAAGTATAAACAGTTTGGGATAACATATCTGAATACGTGGGAATTATTGAAGGTGAAGCATACCTCTCAACCTTTTGTCCTCCAGATGTGGAACACTGCCTCTCAAAATGTGGAACAAATGAGCAAAATGTGGAACACTTAATCAAATCTTTACATAAGAAGCTCAGAACACTGTTAAAATGTTTGCATTTATGTTCAGAAAGTCTGTTATTAATTGAATAATATATTTTTGCATCATTTACTATAGATGTTTGCTTTAAAATGTTAACACTGAATGTGGGACAAGTCCTCACAATGTGGAACAGGGAGCTTTTGTGAAGTAAAATGATGAATGTTCCTCAGAATGTGGTACAGTTGAGAGATACAAGGGTGAAGTCACACCTGTATTCACAAGATGGCCTACATTTAAATCAAGGTGGGAAAAAACATCCTAGGGAGGCTGCTTAGGGATGTTACAGGACATTTAAACTAAATAGCAAGGGGGGGAAGGGGGTAATAGTATAATAGCAAGTCTTAAGGTAATCCTAGCTAATACAAGGAGTTTAACAGACAAGAAAGATGACTTGGAGCATCTGTTAATTTCAGAAGAGGTGCATGTATGTGGTATAACGGAGACATGGTGAAAAGATGATAACGGGGTAAAAACATCCCTGGGTAGAAGGTGTACTATGTAACAGAGGGGCCTAGCAGATGAAAGTGAGGGGGCAATATTAGTATCAATACATTCAAATCAGGAAGTCAATACCACCACATCTTATGCCGAACAAGCAGAACAAGTTTGGGTGAGCATACTACTTTGAAAAGGTAAAAAGTTAACATTATGTGTAGCCTATAGAGCCCCAAACCTAACAAAGGAAGAAAATGGAAAGTTCTTCGGTATGTTAGCATAAGCAGTCCCTGGGGAGGATACCATATGGGTGACTTCAACCTTCCAGATACCAGTTGGAAGTCGGGTACATCTGTAACTTCAAATGGGAGCAAGTTCTTGGAGTTCCTAACTATTAACAATATGCAACAGAAATTCCATGATCATACAAGAGGAGGTAACTCCCTTGATCTAGTATGTACTAATTTAGGCGAAGATAGTTTATCTTGCATAACTAGGGAACCTTTAGAACTCGGTGATCACAATATGGTTGAATCTGAAGCTAGAACAGCTTGGAAATCAGTAGAAGGGGTAACAAAAACTAGATGGTATACTAAGGCTGATTACAATATAAAGAGTTACTTAAACCTATGGAACTGGAAAGAGGACAACACAACACCTCCTTACCCCAGTAACCAATCCTAGAGGGACCAGAAGCGCAACTAGACCTACCTATCAGGCCCCATTCTGTTGAACTAATTAAGCGTAGCGGGCCTTTTTCTATAGAGCTCCAACCTGGCTATCTGATCTCCCTCTTGATGTACAAACTGCCTCCAAGTTAGGGCAGTTTAAACGCAACCTCAAACAGTACCTTCTTTCTCTCAACTGCTGCGACTGCCAAGCTTAAGCTACTTCACCCTCACGTATCCCTCTTTCCTGGCTAAACAGCTGCACTCTCCCCAACCCTCCTCCCCCAAACCCCTCATAGGTACCTCTCTTGATGTGTTTCCTCTCTACTTCACCTCACTCCGTAGCACCTGAACCCTGGTTTTCATCTATTCCCCCTCCTCCCTCTTTCCCCTTTCTCACTGCTTTTTATTTGTCTTGGCTGACCCATGTTAACCTATTGACTTCGACAAAGTTATTCTTGACCATCTGTTATCACATACTGATACATACTTGTATTTTATCTTAGCTTTTAACCCGGTATCTATTTTTGGTTTTTATTTGCCAACTTTGACAGAGTCTGATGTAATGACTGCTCTGATTGTTTTGTTTTTTTGTTTTGATTTATGTTATATTCATGTCATGTTTTTGTTGCATTGTTGTATTTAGCTAATTGTTATTTCTTTTGGAAGTGAAACCTTTGTAAATGAGTTTCAGACTCAAAGGTATGTCAAATTCTGAGACTGTAATAAATAATAAAATAAAATAATAAATCAAAAATGAAAAAACTGAAACACAATAGGAAAAGTTGGCAGAAAAGAGAACATATTGTACCGATACATACATACCAGAGAAAATAAAGTACAATAACAAAGGCAGGATACCTGTCTGGTGTAATACCACTATCAAAAGACAATAAGGAGAAAAAACAAAGCATGTAAAATCTTAAACATAATCCATCCAAGGCAAATTCAAGGAGATACAGCTTGCTAAACAAAGCAAATTTGTTTAAAAAAAGGCAAAAAAGCACATGAATACAGACTTGCATCTAAAACAAAAAATAACAAGAAAACCTTCGATAACCGCATAAATAGCACAAAGAAAGGTCAGTCAGGGGTTGGGCTGATAGTGATATGGGACAAAGTATCACTGAAAGTCAAGATATAGCCTCTGAGCTCAACAAATACTTTGCAATTATTTCTCAGCCCAAGTTACCCAGTCCTGATATAGACACAGCAGAAACAGATAAAATAGAACCAGTTACAGAACAGCAAGTTAAAAAATTATTACAGAATTTAAACCCCAATAAATCTCCAGGACCAGATGATTTCCACTCTGCACTATTAAAAAAACTAGCTGACCTTCTATCTGGACCATTGACATTCATATTCAACACATCATTAAAAGAGGGGAGAGTACCAGATGCACGGAAAGACACAAATGTAACTTTGGTTCATAAAAAGGGATCAAAAGGTGACTAAAAACTACAGGCTGATTAGTATCACCTCAGTTGTAAGCAAAATGTTAGAGGGAATAGTAAAAGACAGAGAACCTCAGTGTGCAAGCACTGAGGCAGTGGTTACCCCAAAAGGCATTGGCCAGGAAGCCAAGTTTCAGAGAACTACAAAATCACATATACCCCCATAATGCAAAGTATCATGGACTGTATATGCAAATCACCACAGAATATTATGCTGGTTCAACTTTAAGCAGAAATGCATTGCCAAAAGGCCTCTCACACAGTCTGCAAAGGGTGCCAACAGAAGACATGCATGTTTTGTCCTACCAGGACTCATCAGTGTGCCTTGTCAGTGTGAAACCCCAGTGGAATGAACCAGCTACCCTAAGATGGTCTATCTGGGTTATGTTGTGGTGAGCCCAAAAAACAGTGAAAGACAGGATAAATGAACACTGAAAAAATATGGAAAAACTGGATGTCGCCCAGCATGGCTTTAGAGAGGGCAGGTCATGTTTAACCAACCTACTGCATTTTTTTCATCCCAGTTAATAGTGCTAAGGATGCAGGATTACCTGTACACATCTTTTATATGGACTTTTCTAAGGCCTTCAACACCATGCCCACAGTCCCCTTACACTAAGGTTACAGGAATACAAGTTGAATAACAATTTAATTAGATGGGTAGCTTCCTGGTTGGAAAGTAGAAAGCAGAGAGTTAGCATAGCAGGTCACTTATCTTCTTGGCATAAAATAACTAGTGGAGTGCCCCAGGGATAGGTCCTAGTCCCTACACTATTTAGTTTATAATAACTGGGATTCCTTTTCCCCTAAGGGAAATCAAGTTATAATTCGCCGTTATAACCACGTGCTCGGTTTCCCTTGTGTGCATACCCTAGCAGCAGCTCTTCCTTCGCTCTGTGCCAGTCCTCTCTGCCGGACGCTGCCCTTGCCAGTAATTTTTTTAAACAAACAACAAAAAAAGAAGTAACAGAGTCTAGACAATTAACAAAGTTTAGAAAATAAATTAAAAAAAGTAAGGGAAAACTTTCCCTTCACCAGCCGCTTTCCGACCGCATGAAAATGTGCCGAAACCCAACCAAACCTCACAGGGAGGATGTTTCTGTTTTATATAATTGTTGTGGCGAAAAAATAATCCCCAGCAATTACATAAAATAAAACATGGGGTGGTGTGTTTAACTCGAGATTTACACACACCTTGAGTGTTGGATGCTTAAATAAACCCCTTGAGCTCGCTCTGGGGTTTATGTAACATCAACACCTCGGGGAATTCATTAAACACACCACCGTATGCATTATATATATTACACCAGTACAAACAACACCAAATACTTGGTGTAGTAAATTCACAGATGATATTAAAATAGGTGCAATAGTAAACAACAATCAGTTATCAACTTTCAAAGTGAAATAGATGAGGAAAGAGCATGGGTGGAACAAAACAATCTACAACTAAACCTAGACAAATGTAAAATAATGCACATAGGAAAGGGAAACATGCCAGCCCGGTGGTGCTGGAGGTTAAAACGCTGGTCACTACACCTTGAGCCACGCCGGTGACCAGGGTTCGGGAATCAGCCCGGGCCACCAGGGGTCAGCAGAGGGGAGAGATGATCGAGTGTCTGGAGGACTGCTCTCCTCTCTTGGGAGAGAGAGACTTGTCCCACTCGTTGACTACCCTCTGGTGGTGGCTGGAGGGCAGTACGGGTCGGGAGGCATGTACCGATGTCCTTACATCGGTAGGGAAGGGGGATGGGAGAAAGGGAGAAAATGGCGGAAAAAGAGCCTGACAGGCTCGTGATGGCCTGTCGTCCCAAGAGACTGTCACTGACTTCTGGATTGGGTCTCGGGGGGACTGGTAAGCTCCTCTGGCCACTGTGGGTAATTTCTGGCAACGGAGGAGAGTCCCTCCGCCTGGAGGGCGCAGCCACCTGCCAGAGTTTCGGGCGGAAAAATACAGTAATTAAAAAAGGAAACAGATATGCTAATTATACATTATAAGGGACCAACATACCTGTTACAAGCCAAGAACGTGATCTAGGAGTAATAATTACAATCTGTCCCCATCAGAACATTGCAAAAAAGCAGCAAGTACTGGAAACAAAATATTAGGATGCATTTTTAGAAATATAAAAAGTCGAGAAAGACAGATATGGTACTCCCTCTGTACACATCACTGGTAAGGCCGCACCTGGAATATTGTGTCCAGTTCTGGGCGCCATCACAAAAGTAGGATATTAGAATATTGGAAAGGACACAAAGAAAGGCTACCAAGAGGTTAACCAGACAAAGGGTATGGCATATGGTGACAGACTAAAGGAACTAGATCTCTACTCATTACAGTATAAGAGATTAAGGGGGATCTTTGCCTCACTCATAGAGCATTTGAAAATAGTGACATCTGGGAATGTGTAGGCCTATCACAAAACGTTACTAGCAGAGAAAGTAAATTCCACCCACTCCAGCTAAAAGGGGAAAACTATCAGACCAACTGTAGCGCAAACTGGCTAAACCAGAGAGTGATCAACATCTGAAACAGGCTGCTGAAGGAGGTAGTAGTACTACAAATTCTCCTATTTGGATTAGTTGGGTGAGTCACTATGGCCTAGCGGCAACAGACTTGTACTTACCTATGAACCTATCAAATTTCTTTGTCTTTAATCAACAGTTTTATTTACAGAGCTGCGGCACAACCATGGCCTCGTCTTATGCCAGCCTCTTTCTGGATAGGTGGGAGGTGGCCATGGTCCTTGCCCATGGCTGCCTATATCGGCCCCAGTTATTTTACTGAGGTCGCTCTATAGATGATATAATCGTTGCGATGAGGGGTGACGGTGCATTAGCTCTTGAATTTGTAGAATATCTACCAAAATTGATCTGAATAAGACCTTCATGGCACATGTTGATGCAAAAATATTACTTTTTGGGATTTATGCATTTACATCTCAGAGAACAACACAGTAGAAACAAAAGCATTTATTGCTAATTGAAAACTTTGGAGATTACCTTTGAGCACAGGTGCTCATTTACAAAGGGTTTACATCAAATGCATAATCACAACTGCAAGTACAATAAGCAGTTCTAGAATAAACACAATCGAGTCAGGCTCAAAGCACTTAAGGCAGAACAACTATACAGTTTTGAAAAAAAGACAGTACAGATCATTGTATAAAAAGTCACAGGTTATGCACAAAGAGAAACCAAATAAAACGTTAATGGTTACAGTTGCATTGGACTGCAAAGGCAGACCACAGAGATCTCATAAACTGAGGAGATTCAGCAGTGTATCAGGCAGTTTGTTTAAGCAGTTAGCAGCCCTGACAGCAGATAATCATTTGCCCAGTTGAGTACACCGGAAAGGAGGCTTAAGGGCATTACTGGTCATGTTCCTGGTGTTATGTTAGTAGTTGGAGATGGTGTGGAAGCAATTTGTTTAGCAGGGCGTGTTGGGCCTGAGAATGCATTTTTAGCTAGCAAACAGGTCTGGAGCTTTATTCTGCTGAGTAAAGGTATCTTGCTAGCGAGTTCGTAAAGGGTACAACTTTGAGTGCAGTTATCTGCACCGAGTACAAAGTGGCACGTCTTTGTACAGATTAGCTTTACTCTGTTTAGCACAGTATCAGAGGTAGCTGTGTAGTCGGGGAGCCCATAGTCTATAAGTGACAGAATGGAGCTGGCCACAATGAGTTTAATATCCCCTGTGAGATTGTCCTCTTCTGGTACACGGCACCCAGTTCTCTGTTAACAATGGCCACCGGATTGTGAGCATAGGGTGCAAAAGATAAGGTGTCATCTGAAGTTACTCCAAGGTATTTGAAAGTCTGTACCTGTTGAAGGTTATGTCCTTGTCCATTACTGATTACAGAAGGTGGAACATTTTTCATGTGGGAGGCTAGAGAAGAGCACAGTCTGTGGATTTAGGAAAGTTGCATCAGGCAATGCTGTCATACTGGCACAAAGTGCACACCGCCAGCATAGTATCCAGGCAATTCCTTATGGACAGTTTGTTCGGCTATGACGTAATTGTAGCAGAATGGCCTTATTTAACAAACAGAAAGCAGACCTTATTGCTCGCTTTTTGGATCTGTGGTATTCCCAGATTGCACTAATGTCGGCCTACAACAGAGCATGTAGCCTTAGTCCCTTGTCTGAGAAGTTGTCACCAACAGCACCCTGTTACCTTTGTAACAGAATACAGTGCTATTTCTCTATGCATTGTTGAAATTCTGAAAAAAACAATGGCATGTACTGAAACGTGACCAGTCTGTCTGCTTCGGTAGGAGACATCTCCCGCATCACCACTCGCAGAGGAAAAAACATTGGGGACATCATCACCTATAGTATGTGTAGGTACAATAGCCTTGAGAGCCCCACAGCACCTGATTGCCAGTTCTCCCTGCAAGTGCGTGCCACTGTGGACTCTGTAGTGTCTGTCAGTACTGCAGCAAAGGCACCAGATTTGTACATTCTAACAAACCCATGGCTGTGGACATAAGGGAATTCATTACTTGCTCGACTCCTTTTGTGGTCTATGCAATAGTTTGTTCCTGTCTCAGAATTTGTGTGAAACAGACAGTGAGACCATTAAGAGAATTCAAGAACATGTACATTCAGTTCGTTCAGCCATTCCTGATACCCCACTTCATTCCCACTTTAAGGAATTCCATGAGAAAGATCCAGGTCACCTCAGATTTACAGGATTGGAACATGTTCCTGTGCACCCCAGAGGTAGTGATAGAGTCTGCACCTTGCTTTAAAAGAAAGCTAGATGGATCTACACCCTAGATGCCATGCATCCCAAAGGACTGAATGACGGCATCAGTATACTCCCCTTTCTGTAATTTCGTTTGATCTTCTTTTGTTTCTGAATTATCTGCCATGACTGGGTATATTCATTACTGTGCTTTGTTGTTGTGCTCTTTTTAAGATTGTGGATTTAAATGGTGGGCCCTACATTTCATTGGTGTTTTGTTCCTTGAATTAATATTTGCTTCTAGAAACTTTGTTTCTTCGTATCTCATACTACATTCCTCCCCCACCGCCCCTGTGCAGTCTATTTTTTGTCTTTTACAATTTCATAGTTTTCTTTTGTCCCTTATTAGCGGTAAGAGCAGCAATATTTAAGTAGTACTTACATTTGCTTGACTAGGTTAACGTTTTATTTAGAGCTCCATCTCCCCCTTTCTCCTCTATCCCCTCCTTTTCCTACAATTTTGTTCCTTCTTTACCCTTTATCTTCTGTCTATCCTAGTTATCTTGTCTCCATTAATTCTTCCTTCATGTGTTGTTCTTTACCATATGTACAGTAGTATCCATGAGAAAAACATAACATTCTGTGGTGATTTGCATATGCAGCCCATGATGCTTTGCATTGTGGGGGCATGTGTGATTTTGTAGTATCCATGACTTACTTTAGGCGGTATTCTTTGCCATCAGTGAATCAGCGCTTATAGCAGCTGTCCGTTTCCCTTTTTTAGGAGGCATTTGCTCTTCAAATCATTCAGTAGACACTACTACTCTTTGGGTTTTCTTATAAATCAGCCTTATCATTTGTCTCCTGTTTTTTCTTTGATATTTTTTTTTTTTGTATTATCACTAATATGAATTACTATGCATTTTTGTTTTTGTAAATTTGGGATGCTGTGATATTCATGTATGCACTAAGATGGTATTTACTGAAATTCTGTTCCAAAAAAATATACTCTGCAGCATTAATTGCTCTGTTGACATGAACTGTGATCATGAGAGCAGCCATGCCCCCTGGGGTTTTGTAGTCACGCTGTCCGTTTTGCCATCTACACCTTCGATAAACCGTGAGTTTTGCTATTTTTGGTGTTTTTTGCATTTTTATACTGACTGGGTGCTGACATGGTGTTGCTCTGTTGTTAGCTTTGTAGTCTTAACACTGGCTGATAATTGTTTCTGAATGCAGGAGCCCTCTGTTGTTGGGCCTTCTACAATGGATGCACTGGTCCTGAATGCTGCAGAGTTCTGTGCAGGTGCAGTGGGGGTACTCCGTGATGGCAGCCAACCTTCTGCAGGTGTGGAGGGCTTTGAGGATCAGACCCCAAGCCCTTTCAATGACAACAGACTGGTTTCAGTACATGCTAGTGCTGGGTGAACTTCACTGCTCTCTTCTGTTTAAAATTTCAGCAATTCAGAAACACACCATACTAATTTAGGAAATCAAGGCTGTATAAACAATATGAATACTTTGATTGTGCTCCTTGTTCTGAGCTGGGTGTCATATTTCTGTTTGGCTTCTTTAAGAGAAGGGACATGATTCCAGGGAGAAACAGTTTCTTTTCCTCTGCCAAAGACCTATAATTTGGGAAGTTTTGATCTGATGCTGAGACCCACCCAACTGAACCAACACCCTGTAATTCAGAGACGTCTTCTGGCACTGAATTACACGTCTGACTGGAGCCAAGCCTGGCCACAGTACAGTTGTATCTCTAGAATCCAAACATTATGGAATTAGGTTATTGGGGCAGTAAGAGCTAATCAGTAAAGGTAGAAACTAATTTTTTTTTCTGGACTGGCATATTCCACTGCGTTTTCGACTATATGCAAGTTGCTGAAGAAATGTTTCTCTTCTGTGGAACCTATATAGTTAATTGAAAGGCTTCACTATATGAAGGTTAGGATTCAAAGGTCATTTTGACTGGTAAGTAAGACTTTGTGGCCTCTATTTGGCCTAATAAAATGTTCATTCACAATAAAAGGGAAAATGGTAGCACAATGAGAAAGATGATGAACAGCAGAACCATAGCAAGGTCCTTCGTTATGTCTGCTGCACACTCACAGGCAAACCTGCAGGAGTTTAAAACAACTGACTAAAGATATCTATCTATCTGTCTGTCAATCAGTCTAACTACCTATTCATTGCAAAAAACTGCTTTAAATAGCGAAATTGTGAAATTGTTTAAAGCACCACTTAGGGTTCAGCTTAATGCCACAAAAGTAGGAAAATGTAGCATTAGGGTTTCCAGTCATAACTCCTCCTCCCCCAAGCAGCAAAAGGAAGAGATCACACAAGCAATCACAGACAGCCATCATCAGGTAAGACAAACAACATACAACTGTTTCCAGATAACAAATGCAATAGCACTGATATGCTACCTTCACAGATTTGTATCTGTGGCTGTGAAAGCACAGGCCCCATGGGGCCTCTGCTTCTGCAGCCAGAAGGGTGTGTATGTCTTACAGCATGCATGAGTATCTGTGGCTGCAGAAGCACTGGAACTACAAAGGCATGCTTTTCTGCAGACAGAAGCAGTGTTGCAATTTGGGTATCATGGATTTCTCTGTTAAGCAGCAGAAGTGCAGGTCCCACAGGAGCCAGCGCTTCTGTTAACAGAAGTCTGTGTCTATGTCTCAGACCTGAGGCTGCAGAAGCGCTGGCTGTACAAGGGACTGCACTTCTGCAGATAAAAGTGTTGCAGTTTGGGTATTCTGGATTTCTGCATGTAGTACCAGAATGGCCTGCGCTTCTGCACACAAATGTCGGAGTGTATATAATACACCTGTAGCTCCAGAAGCGCGGGCCTCTGAGATACCTGCACTTGAGCAGACAGTAGTAGTGTTGCTATTTGAGTATTATGGATTTCTTGGAGCCTGCTCTTCTGCAGCCAGAGCTCAGTGTATGAATTTTCTCAATTGTATCTGTCCTTTCTACCCAAACAGAGGGACATGGCCACTATATTTAACAACTATCTTGCCGAGATCAAACACTGGATGAGCGCCAGCTGGCTGAGACTGAACCCGGACAAGACTGAGGTGATGGTCGTGGATCCTCGTTATCCTGGGGCAGGTTTTGGGGCTGGGCACGCATCGGGCATATGGCATGATTGTGTCCAGCTCATAACCTCCGACCAGGTGCATAACCTGGGCGTTGTTTTTGATGATGGTTTGACCCTGAAATCTCAGGTTTCTGCCATTGTCAAACACTCTTTTTACCATCTTAGGAACATCACACGAGTGAAACACCTGGTTCCTCCGGATGACCTTCCGATATTGGTCCACGCCTTTGTCACCTTCCGCCTTGACTATTGCAATGCCCTCTACCTAGGGCTTCCGGGGGTTGATATCCGCCACTTGCAGCTAGTGCAGAACGCAGCAGCCAGGCTTTTGACTGGGACTTCCAGGTCCAGTCATATTACGCCTGTGCTGCGCGGACTGCACTGGCTGCCTGTTCAATGCCGGATCACATTTAAGGTCAGTCTTCTGACCTTTAAAGCCGTACTCTAACTGGGACCTCACTACCTGCAAGAACTCCTAACTCCCTACCACCACCTCTGTTCTCTCTGATCTGCCAACGAGGGATTACTAGAAGTTCCCAGGGCACGTCTGAAGACATCTGGTGCACGTGCTTTTTCGTTTGTGGCCCCTACCCTTTGGAACTTTCTACCTCGTCGGTTGAGAGAATGCCTGACCATCGAGAGGTTTAAATCAGAGTTGAAAAACTACCTATTTCAAAAAGCATTCTCAGATGGTTTTAATTAATTTATAGTTATATATTTGTAATTATAGCTGTGTTTGTGTTGCTGTTTGTAAAGCGCCTTGGTTTTAAGCAAGGCACTATAAAAATAAAGATTACTTACTTCTTTTTGAGATAGCGAAATCACATCCTCATTCACACAGGTCCTGAATGAACGGATGCAGAGGTGCAGGCCAAGGGAAAACTCCATCCAGCCGTGCACTTCTGTGCAGCAGTGAATGTCAAGAATTCATGGGGCTGCCTGGTGGGCTGCAGAAGTGCTGGACCATTTGGGATTCACCCTTCCATGTGGCCATAGATACAGACACTCTGGGCAAAGAGTGCATCTGTCAGACGATGTGCAGGGCCCCCTAGCAGCCACGGGTGCAGAAGTGGAGGACCATTTGCCAAGAGGAGAGTCCTCTTCACTGTATGGTATTTGGGCCTGTGCAACCAACCCTGCGCCTTCCCTTGTGAGACTGGGCGGGGGGGTGGTGCAGCATGACAGTGCAGGGTTTTATTTAACTCTAAAAATTGATTAGCGTTTTGCTCATAAAAGTGCTAAAACATTGTAAAAATGCATAGCACTTGCCTCATTGTGTTTAAAAAAAAAAAAAACATTTCTAGAAAACCTACATAAATACCTTCTGTACAGTTAGTATTGTCCGAGGAAAAAAACTGCTAATCAATTATTTAAAACCCTGCAGTGCCATCCCCCCCAGTCTCCGCCTAACCAACTGGCTCACCAAACTCGCCCCGACTCAGCTTACTGGCATGGGAGCACAAAGCAGTACCAGCTGGGCCAAAAGCTGCCACTGCAGACACTGTTTTAAATTTTTTTTTATTTATTTTTTTAATTTTTACCATGATCATTTTATAGCTCCCCCTTATAAACATGACATGTGGCATCTATAGAATACTGGGTGAAATGTCATTTCACACCATAGGTGCAAAAAAAAAAAAAAAACTTTTAAGATAGGTTTTGAAAAATGACTCCTGTCATGTTTATGAGGTGGTGTGAAAATGGCTATGTTGATTTGGAGTACAGATAGGTTCAATATCTATTGGGGAGGATCTGGAAGGGAGGGGTTAGTGAAGCAGTACTGGGGGTGGGTACCAGGCCCACTTATTGTTTCAGAAACAATCTGGAATGACAACAGAGGGCTGGCTGAGCTGGGAAGGTGAGGACTATAATAAAAATTAGAAAATGGGGTATTATTGCTTTACTGTAATAGAATCAGGTGGATGAGGGAGGGTTTTCTGAGATGGGAGAGAGAAAAGATTCTGCATCGGGAATGGCAAGGGAGGGCTGGCTGGCTGAGCTGGGAGGGGGAGGGAACATGTATGTTATTCATTTTTGGGTGCAAGCCGAAAAGGCAATTCCACTGTCACACCCTTTGTGTGTGACAGGGGAATTCTCAAGTCACAACAGGAAAAATGTCTCCTTTCACTAAGCTGGGAGCACAGAATACTTACTTGGGATCCATACTAAATCCCAGCTGTCATAATCCTGATGCACAAAAGCCCGACATCGGAAGGCTGACAAGTTTAAAATCCCCACACCAATATTACTGACTCTGTAAATCCCGACCCATGTGCGCTTATGCGGTATTTAAAACTTGTCAGCGCTAGTGGTCTTCAGTAGAGCTTCTTGCCCCTGTGGATTGTCCTGAGTTTTTCCCCCTCTTTAAACAGGGTTTCTAGTTGAGGCAATGAAAAGTGGGGAGGCTGCAGAGCGTAGAGTAATTCCTGACCCTCCTTCACCTGGTCTCATTTCTAGTTTCTCAAAAGAATCAGGTTGTTAGGAAAATCAAAGCTGGAAGGAACTTCCAATGAGAACTGCAGCTTACCAGTGTTTGCAGAGTCAGGCATCATTTCTTTTTCCTGAGACCGAATGTTGCCGTTGCAGGGGAAGAGTGGCAAGCTGCATTGGTTATTTCTTCATGTTTGATAGATTTAGCTGAGCTGGGTCATTCTTTCTGAACAAGAAGGGAGCTGTAGAAATGGCCCTGTGTCGTCCTGTTGCAGCAGTGGAAACTGTTGGCATGGTGTTTGTAGTCCTGATTTCAGTAGCGTGACTGAGTGTGTTTTTGTGTTCAGGGGCTGACAGACAGCACGGTGCCAGAGACTGGAGCTGTTTTCTCAGCAGGGCCTGATTTTTGTTAAATTAGTTCTCTGGAGGATACATGCTCCCCAGGATCTCAACCAGAGCTGTCTAAGCATGTTATGGCATCCAAAACATATGTTTGCATGAGTGGTGTTCCACTGTTCCCTCATTCAGCTCTCTTAGATTCTCATCCTTTCTGCTGCTTGCAAGGATCAAAGGGGCCATCACCCTTCAACTGATTCTGCTGACAGCTGTCGAGCGGCTTGTCATTAGGTATCTCTTTAGATTCTTGCTGGCCAGTAAACAGGTTCTGCTACACCCACCCCTGCCCGTTTGCAAGGTTGGCAAGTAGCTTGTATCCAACTTCAACTGATGCTGACTGTCCAACATTGGATGCATGATATTTTTAAAATCCTGCTGTCTACTGTTACTACGATTGCATCAGGATTTTAGGAGTCGGTGTAATTAAAGACAAGATTTTAACCTTGTCTGCCTTCCGATGTCGGGCATTCATGTGTCGGGATTACCACAGTCAGGATTTCGTAACAGACCAACATATTTCTAGGCCTAATTTAAAAAACAAGCACTAGAATCTAGCTAAACAGGTCACATTTAGCTAGGTTCAGGTGTTTTTTTAACAATACATCATGTTTAGGTATAGTCCATGTATTGAATTTGTAAAAAAAAAAATGGCAGCCGTCACAACCCGAAAAGTGTTTTCCATGTTATGAGAACTAGTGGTTCAAAAACGGAACACTCTGCGACCCGAACAGTTACGTGTTTTGTCAAAAGTTTATCCAAAAACCCTACTGAGCATGCTCAGGGAAAAAAAAAAAGTTAAATCCTTATAACTCTGGAACTGATTAATATTTTTACAAAAAAACTTTCAGTAGCACTACCTTGGCATAGGTTGCGTTTACCCTAAAAGTTTTGAAAAACAATTCCGTACTGTCTAGGGGGCTATAGGTGAGAGCAAAAAAAGAAGTGGAACAAGTATAGGAAAATATTTAGACATTACTGTAAAAACAACAGATCTGGATCTCGGAAACAGCACAAGCTACCATAACGAAACTTTCCACATCTTGAGAGCTTGCCTCCTGGACAATGCATACTAAATGTGGGTCAGTTTCATTGAACACCGACAAAGCTATTAGGGTGCAAAGTTGGAGTTTAATAGTGAACATTGTACTCAACCCTAACTATACTATAGTTATAGAGGCATTAGGATTGCATTGAGGTTTCTTTAAAAATTGCCATTTTCAGAGCCTTAAACCCTTAGAAGACTGTGGACGTATATATACGTCCAGAATCTATATACGCTCACACATATTCAGTTCTCTTAAATATCAGCTATCTTAGACCTTAGGACTGCAAAATTTGGTTTGCACCTTTTCAGTCCTAGGGCCTCCTAGCTCTCCAAATTGAATAAAGATTGGTTTTGTAGTTTTTTAGATTTTGGGGGTGGAAATTATGTATTTTTGCCCGACTCGCTACTTCAGTTTTTGCACTCAGATAAATGACATAGAGCTGAGATATGGAACTTAAAGATTTTATAGGTATCATATAGGAATAGGTCCTTTTGGGGGTTGTAGTAAAAAAAAAAAGAAAAAAATCATTAATTTTTAAGTGAATTATGATTAATTAGTCACACATGCATTTTCAAAAAAACTCTCCAAGAAAAATAGCTAGCACTACCTGTAAACTAATTTCATATTAAAGTTCAACATAAACAAAAATTTTAAGGTAAGATAACTTTACTATTTAGTAAAAGTTAAGGGTGACGGTATAGAGTTTGTGAGGGAGGGTTACTGTGAGTTACACAACAGATTTTTTTTAAAGTCTGTTTATTGAAATTTAAGAAATTGATAACAAGGAACAATATCAGCAATTCCATATAGCAATTACTAACTACTACAGCATAAGATACTACCACAGCAGCTTAAAATTGACAATATCTATTCATACACAGAGACTATGAAAAGCTGATGTGAAAAACAGACAACGAACACTCACACAAAACAAAACAATGTCATTTGAAAGTACTGTAAAAAAAACTATAATATGTATTTTTTAAACAGTTAATTAACAGTAATTATCGTTGATTAAAAATGAATGCCTTTGCAAAGCAATCCTTCATGAATTTTAATTTTTTTCCGTAAAGTCACATGTAGCACTAACATTGAAAATGGTTTCTTAAAATATTCATGCTGAACAGTGAATTTTGTCCTATGCAATGATGTTCAAACTCTTTGTGAAGTTATGAGGTATTTCTTGTAATATTTGTACTGCATGATGGTTTCTGTGTTTTGCAACGATATATAAAATATAAAATCTTTGTGCACTGTAAAGTATTTTTGAAAATATTTGTGCTGCAGGATGGTTTTCATGCTTAAATATATGAGCTTTGCACATTGATTTAGAAAATATAAGTGCTTTGCGCATTAATTGAGATTATGTGTTTGTGTTTTGTGAATACGTTTTGGAAACTTCATTTTCATGTTTAGAAAACTTGATTTTAATCTACCTCTTCAACCACAACTTAACACGTATGTATGTTTTGCACTTTTAAGTTGTATAATGTGTGAATAATTGAAAGGACAATATTTTGAAATAATACTTTACTATAATTGGAAAAAAAAAACTAAATGGGTGGAGAACTTTTTGAGAAATGTAACAAAATGGGTCCGATATTCAGAAATGCACCTGGAACTGGCGCAAGTGGTGGTGCAGCACAACTGAATTGCGCTGGAGCAACCAAGGGATATATTGAAAAGAGATGAGCCATGGCGCATCTCTTCTAAATATAGCAGGTAATGCACACTGCGCAAATACGATGCGCTGGCGCATCCCACCCAGACAGGGTGGAATACCAGGAATGGGAACTGCGCCAGCACAACAGAGATATGCTGTGTGCAAATTCCTGATATTCAGCCGGCAGTATGCAGATGGAGCCATAATACATGCGAGGCGCAAATGGGGCAATTTGCATGTCATTATGGCTCCATTTGCATGAGTTGTGCGGGGCTGCCAGTGAAATGCACCTGGCGCCCTGCACAGCATGTGGTGCTGTCAGAGAAGGTCTAGTGGCCCCCCCCTCCCCTCCCGCACCTTCTCGATCGCCACTAAAATATATGTGCGAATTACCCTGTTGGTCCAGTGGTTCCCCTCTCCCGTCCTGCCTCCATTCACCCAAAATTAAAGCCTGTCAAATCCCTGGTAGTCTAGTGGAACCCCTCCCCGCTGGTAACCCCGATAGTTGAATAAACAGCAATGACCAGTCCCTGGTGGTCCAGTCGCACTCCCACCCACACAGGACCTCCAGACCACCCAGCCCCCCTCCCAAATCAGCGGCAGGCAGGAAACCACTCGCATACATCTGCAGCTGCCCGCTGTCTGACAGCTTACAATATTGGCTGCAAGCCCATTGGGCCACACTGTGGCCCAATGGGTTTGCAGTACATACTGTAGTAGTCATTCACAACGTTGTGAATGAAGTCATTCCCCCCTTGAGATGTGCAGCATACATTATCTTTGCACCCCGGTGCATTGGCAGTTGCATGCACAATTCCCACATTTGAATATTGCAGCGGAGCGCAGTTCTAGGGTTGTGCTGGCGCACCGTAGTTGCGCCATACGCAACCTCTTTGACTATCTAGCCCCACATGTACATTTTAAAAAATAAAAGAAAGGGTGTTTTCCCCCCAAAATAAATATAATATGTTATACTGTAATTACATTATATAATTAGGTAGAGACCTTATCCACAATTGAATTAAAATATATACAATATTTTTTTTAAATAAAGAAGGGGTGGTTTAACCAAAAAATATGTTAAAAAAAACAAACAAAAAAAAACACACATTACAGGGATGAGTAAATTAAGTTAGAACACAACTCTCATAGAAGGTAAGGAAATGGTACCTCATACAGGGTCAGCATCTTAAAATTGGTGTATAGCAGCTCTAATCCCCACCATCTCCCTTACCCTCGTAACCAGGGTGAGACAAATCAGCCATATGACCAATGGCTAGAAAAAGAGTTAGTTTTGCTAACACATACTTACGACCCAACTGAGTACCTGCCCATGAAGTGATTTCCGAGCCACAGAAAATGACAGCCACATACAATATTGAGTTGGCTAACATGTTTTGAAACGTACTAGTTGAACAGACATCCTGGTCATTAACTGATTTCTTCCACCATGGTGGCAACACAAGACCAAGCTACAGGTCTACCATCATCCTGCAAGGCTGTACTGAGGGTTTACATATTCAGGTACAAGAAGGCCTTGCATAAAATAGCATACATGTCCCCAACATATAACTTGATTTGACTATTTCCAATTTCAGTATTATTTTAAAGGAAGCAATTGACATGTGTGCAATGTATATGGTACTTTCAAATTTGTAACAGTTCTGCTGCTTTGTGGAGGGTGTACCATGTTGTGTGCCAAGTAAAACACCGCTTATAACGGATTTAAACCATCTCGGATATGCACCCAAAAGTAATCTAATTACAGACCTACAATGTGCATGAAATACCAGACCTGTGTGGCATGACTCCGGACATGTACTTTTGCCATCGGTTGGGGGAGGGAGGGGTGGGGATTAGGGTTGCTACATACCAGTTTTAATATGTTGACCCTGTATGAGGAACCATGCCATTAATCTATGGCTTTCTACCTGTAGACTGTCCTTGGGTCATGAGGGTAGGGGATGTGGTAGGGTGGGTGGGAGTTAGACATGAGAACCCTAATAGGACATTTCCAAACTTTGGGGGGCATTGGGTTTGCAACTCTACTAGTTTATTTCCAGTCTTTTTTGTGGTTTGAATTTTGTGCGCTAACAACCCTTATGAGTATTGATGATGTGTTTTTTTTTTTTTGCTGTAGATGGATATTTAGGTAGATAGATATCTTCACTGCAAAAAAACTAATGTGTAGTTAGGGTTTCTCCAGTAGATGGTTGCAGTGTATTCGTACAGCTAGGATCTTCCCTCTTAGGCTTGTGTAGAGGCCAGAAGTATACTTTTAAGATGGGAGCGGAGGTCCGCCCCCTCTCTCTCCATGGATTATGCCAGTCTTCTTCCTGCCTCTACAGAGACAGGCAGCATTGGACACAGGCACAGCATTATAGGATTATTCTTTTTCTTTCAGTTTTTCATGCATGGATTTGCTCTACAGCAAGCAGCTGTTCGGTCAGTTAGCCCTCCTATGTGGACCCACCCTGCACAGATGACTTGAGGTCAATACATCCTCTGGGCCTGAGAACAGATGCAGCCCAGTTGTCTCAGTGTGGATCCCTGCCCCCTCTCATCTCAGGTACAAGGACAGGACTCTGCAGCCAAAGTTACAGTGCACTGATGGGGAGCAACCTCATTTGTCCCGATTACATCGGCACCAGAGAGAAGTCTGGAGTTTGGCTGCACAGCTTCCGCAGCAATGGTCCCACAGACCGGGATTAACAGCGAGGCATGCCATTTCTTCTGTGAGCGCAGGGGTCTTCAGGGACAGGACACAGGAACTAGCCATATCAGGAGATGAGTGAGAGGCCATACTTCTAGCAGCTGTGAAGCCTCATGGTGCCCCGCTTCTGGCGGCCATAGAGCCACACACCACTCTGTTTCCCACCAGTGCACAACCACAGACAGAGGAGAATCCATGGAGCCACATGCAACCCCGCTTCCAGTGGCCATAGAGCCGCACACCACTGTTGTTTCCCACCAGTGCACAACCACAGACAGAGGAGAATCCATGGAGCCATACGCAGTCCCACTTGCAGTGGCCATAGGGCTGCATGCCACTCTGTTTCCCACTGTTACACAGATGGAGGGGAATCTCCAGTGCAACAGGGCTTCCCAGAGCCACCTGCCACTTTTTTCCTTGGGACTGCTTTTTTCTTGCCTTGGCTGCTGTCCATGCGAACAGGAAGACAATGTGAGTTCTGAAACTCCTGCTCTTTACAGGTGGCAACATGATCATTTTTTCGTGGCTGACTGTCTGATATTTTACTTTATAGCTGGACAGTCTGTGCATGGTGGGACAACTGAGGCGTGATCTCGACTACAGTGCATGGGGTCAGATAGGCCTTCATGCACCTGTAAAGATTCTTACTACCTCTGATTCAGTCTATCCTGAGTTTCAGCCACTGAATGCAGCACCATTTGTTAAAAAAAAAAAAAGGGCAGGGTTGCTGCAGAAGGTGGGGAAGGTACAGTTAGGGCATGTTATCAGTGGAAAAAAATAATGTTGAGTTGGCCCCTCATGGCATGGGATGCAGTCCATTAAGCCCCAGCATACAGATCAGATTGGATGGGGCATCAGGGCTGATGCACAGTTATGCTGGAAGACATGAGTCAGTTCACCCAGCATTGTGGGAGACAGATCAGCTGGCTTTCCAGCACGAATTGAACATCTAGCAGTGTGCTTCTCAACATAGGGATGTGTGGGTGAATCAGCCTGCATACAGCAAAACAGCTGGCATGTGGAAATGCATTTACAACTTCCTTTGCCTTCCTGTTTAACAGACTGAAATTACACAACACCTGCCTCCTTTGCCTTGCTGCTGGACAGACTGTAGGGGGCATGAGGTCCGGGAGACATTTCCAGTGGTAGCAAGTGGTAACGAGAGCTAGTGTTTACTATCCCAGACTGGGAGCCCAGGAGACCTAGATCAAAGCCCCATTGGTATTGTCTGTTAAATTCTGTGTCTGACTGCTCTGACCTGTACAGCTGCAAGAATCAAAAATGGACTGTTGAAGTGCCTTACAGGGACGACTGGGTGTAATGGATGGGTCCAGATACGATTCACCTGGACAGATGGTGTCTGCTATCTCTCCTTCCTCTGTCCGGTCCACAGATTGCTTTCATCCCTGCAATGACAGCAGTGTTTCTTGACTTTCCCAGTGCATGTGAAACAGCTTAGCACTCTTGAGATGAGCAGGCTCCCAGCAGGTACATTCATATAGGCAGTGGCAGTAGCGCTTCATGTTCAGGGACTCCAACTCGAAATGGGATAGAGCTTAATAATCTAGTTTGCCCTACTCTCTCAATGAATGGAATATGGGATAGCTGGTATAGAGTACCCAAGGTGGTGGATCATGACTTAATTTGGGGCATTGTACATGTGGTCTCTCTCCTCTTGCTTACAGCATGGCCCGCTGTGATGGGTAGGAGGAGGCCAGTCTCTTTCCCCTCTCCTCCCTTAACCAAATGGAATACTTTCTCACGAGCTGAAGCTCCAGCTCTAGGTTATTTAACCCTTCCTGATACGATCCTTCTATCCTGTCCCCCATACATCGGGGCGAGGCTGACCATGTGGTAAATAGGTACTACAGTCCCTTGCCTTGGCGATATACTGTCTGTCCTTGGGGGTATGAGGATACAACGTGGGGGGGGGGTTGATAGCTCCACATTCCACTTCTTCTCTTCAGTGGTTCACCTCAGGCAGGACCACTTAGGAGGAGTAGTGATAAGGATAGCCATTGGCCAATAACCATTAGCCACAGTTAAAGTGGAATGGCCCTCTGACTTATTTCCATGCTACGATACCAATTACTGAACTACAGGGATACATTGTTTTCCCTAGTGCTCCCCTAGTTCTCTCTAGGTGCAGGGAAACTGATCCTCCTGGAGACCCAGATGAGTTTTTGAACACTAAACTCCCTCTTCGCACATCAGCATTCTGTGCTTTCAGTGACATGCAACAGTCACATGACCAGTATTTTGCAGAGTAATGATAGGGCTCCTCCCAGCGACTTCTCGTCTGAGCAGGGGAGTCCAGAGACTTTGATGCTCACCTGTTCAGAATTCCCCAGGACATGTAATTTCATCACCTGTTCTCTCCTGAAAATCTTTGCTTCGTCAGAAATGTACTGTTGTGTAGGTTCAACGTACACACATACAGGATCAGCTTGTCCATTTAATTTATCCCTCTTGGTCTTCGTCCTTTCCCCAAGTACTTTCTTTTTTTGTCATTGAATACTTTTTCCCTCCTAGGCCAGAGCTACCCCTGACCTCGGCCGCCGGTACCTGCACCCCCGGACAAGGTCTGTCGGGTGGAACGGACACCCAGTGGCTACATCTTCACGGGGTGCAGGGCACATCCATCAGCCGAGCGGTTGCCCCGCCATTTTTCCTCCAAGATTAGATCCCCGAGGAGCCAGACATGTAATGGCATTGACGCACATATGTGCGGATGCCTGCCGCGCTCCACCCCCTCTTGTCATGCCTGCAGCTTGCCATGCACCCAGATTCCACCAGGTGTCACTGCAGTGCAGTGCAGTGCCCTCACACACCCCAGAGGAAGGAGAGCAGTTATGGGATGCTCGATCCTTCCTCTCCCCTTCCAGCCCCCGGTGGTCTGAGTCCATTCTTGAACCTGAGTTGCCGGCACCACGCAAGGTATGGCGTCCAGCACCTCAACCCTCAGTGCCACCAGGCCAGCAGCATTCTCCAAGTACTTTCAAACCTGACATGATAATGGTCAAGAGAAAGGGAAAGCACATTTCATTGTATTCAGGTGTCAAGACAGATGTAGACCAGTCTGACCTGGTGGAACAACTGGGCAACACTAATGAAGGAGTTCCCCTAAGACAGATGTGGAATCTTTGGATTACAGCCGATGCTGCCCTCTGAGGTTGGGGAGGGCACCCAGACTTGATTACCAAAAGCACAGTGATGGACTATATTAACTGTCAGGCACCACTAGCTACAGAAAGGGTATCCCGTGATAAGCGCGAATATAAAATGGCGACAGTCCATATAGCGATGTAATAACAGCGAACAACAGTTACAGCACTTGTATATTTTGCCATCTTGTAATAATAACGAAAACACACAGGTGAGTGGAGAAAAGTAGTCGGTGGGGTCTAGTGTTTAAAAATACAGACACGCCGGCCCGTTGGCGCAGTATTTGGATTTCTGCTTGCGACGCTGGCGACCCGGGTTCGGGAACGGACCCAGGTCATCAGAGGGCCGGCAGAGAAGGATGGAGCGTCCCATGGACTGCACACCTTCTCTGGGAGGAGGGTGGGGAGAAAGTCTGATGCATAGAGGGACCCCTGGAGGAGGCCGGGGGCACCACAAGCAGCTGGTGTCTGGACATCTAGGGGAGGGGCGGACACAAGTCGTCATTGCACATCCCCGCCCCCAAGCCTATGGGGGGAAAACAAACAAAACACTGTCGCCAGCGTCTCCATGACGCCCACCTCATCGCGCCTACATCAACTTCCAGCCGGCTCCCCAGACCGGACCTATGTCTGCGGTGCCGCCCTGGAGGGTAATCCAAAGGGGCAACCGGGGAGTCTCAGCCATATGGGAGTAAAGGGTGGTGAAGACCATGACCGAGGCAGAAAGTCCTGACATTGGGGGTGGACAAAAAGCATAGTAAAAAAAAAAAAAAAATAATACAGACACACAGATGAGTGGGGTTCAGTTGACACTAGACATGTAAAGGAGCAGTATTGTGTGGAGACTAAGTAACAGAGTGACTACGGGAAGAGCAACAGCTTACAGCACTCAGTCTGACCCAGATCTTGCCCATCAAAATTTACCCGTCAAAATCGCGACGTTTCTGTTTTGGAAAAAAACAGGCTGAAGCCTGAGAGAGTTTACTCATTTATTTATTTATTTGTCAGATATTTGACTTGGAATTTCTGTCTTATTTCTCAGGTTTTACCAGGGTATGTAGCATAGTACTTAAGGCTAGAATTGAAAATTATATGCCAGCCCACATAGGTATTTAGTAGTTATTCTGCTTCTGTATTATGACACAATCAATTGGATCCTCTGATTCTGGTCCTTGTATTTTTCCTTCTTTCCTGCTATTCCAGCATTTTCACGACCAGATAAAATCTGGGTCAGCTTGAGCTCTGTAAGCTGCTGCTCTTCCTGCATGCACTCTTATCAGTTTTCAGACACTAGGGTGACATGCACCCAGCCTAGAATTAAAACCTTGGTGCCAGCCTTCCACCGCATTATTTGTCCTTGCAAGGCCATCATTAATTCCACCATAGCAATTCCACGGTTCGACTGGGAATTTCGATCTTCTTCGTCCAGATCTACCGCGCGGTCTACCTAGCCAGGTATCCTCATAATAGTCCATCATTGGCTGCAGCAGATCTTCGTTATCCACATAAAAAGGCATGTCCTTCATTTCCTCGAACTTGCTAATGACATCCTCTGGAAGAACGAAAGCCAATGATAACAACATTCTTAGACTAAGTGCGAACTCTGGGTCCACACAATACTGCTTCTCTACATCTGGGCATTTCTGTATTTTACGCCAAATGGATTGAGAAAAGTGAAAAAAAGTAGCCTCTTAATTGAGTCTCGGGTAACACAGAAATGCAGTTCTGGCTACCTTTTCAAAATCGAGACTCAGGTAACACAGTTAAAATGCAGTTCTGGCTACCTTTTCAAAATCCATGATGGCATTCGAAGGAGAGCTAATCACCATTTGCTTAATTGCTTCAAAAACCCTCATGTATTCATTGGTTATTCGTGAGCACATTAAAACATATGCAGTGGGAATTACTACACCAGACCGAACTGCATGTATAGTATACAGTTGATCAAATAAAGCAGGACATGATTTGAATGTCCCATCCAATATCCAGTTACTACTTTATGCAAGCAGTCGCAAATTACCATCAGTAGCAAGGATTAGTATCCTGTCTTTTTCTGGGCCACTGTCATACATAAAAAGCATTCCCCTGTGGTTAATACGGTAAGTCTGTGTGGCAATACAAGGGCTTCAACAGAGGCTGGTGTTGCAGGACACCCCCTTTTCTGCTTCCTTATGCGCTATACAGTGCGCTTAATAAGGCTAATTCCAGGCAGCCTACTACTGACTGCATCAGGAGCATTCGTTGTACATCTGACAACAACCTGCGAAGTGGTCTCTACTGTATTGCAGGCTCGAGCCCTAATGTCAGCCATAACCTGGCAAGCACCAACATCGGCAGCATCAGCAACATGATTATGCTCCGCATTCGATGCAACCACAGTTTCCCCAGAAGTATACATTCTCACAAGACATTTGTGCTTGTGATATTCAGCATAGCGCCAATACACTTTGTCACCTCTTTCTTTATCCTTTCAGAATAAGATGCCAGAAAACAACACCAGAGGCTTACCTTTCTGGCTGGTCACGTATTGGAATGACATCCTGCTGTTTAGTTTTGGTGTGAGTATCCGTAAACTAACAGATTCAATGCGGAAGTAAACCTGACATTTAAATATGACTCTGACCAATAGTGTCAGTAGTTGACTGTGATTGGCAGAACATGCATTGAAGGTGAAACGTGTAGTATTGCTGGAAAGCAGGTTATTTTTTTATTATTTCAGCAGAGATCGTCATAGTATTTCCTAAGGAATTGCAACAATATAATGGTAAGCAGCATTTCCGCTATATAGACATCCATGCTTATTTGTGCTGTTGCTATAAAGTCAGTCGCTAAAATGTGGTCGCGATTTTGAATATCGCGTTTTTTTTTTCACTATTATTACATAGAACTGCAGAGAGCACTAAGAAAATCTACAGATCCTTAGCTGGGCACAAGTGCACCTACCCAGTTTGCAGCCGACATCCCAGGGCAGGCAAGTTTAATGGAGGATTGACTAGATAGTAAAGCCATAGTCCTGGAGAGTGGAAGTTTGACACACAGCCCAAACCTTCATTTCCCCGGGGGGAACCACAGACAGATCTGCTCACCACCAGAAAAATGCCAAAACACACAGGCCTGCTCCTGACCAGGGATGAGCAGGTGCTAGTCTGGGATTCCGTTTCCCTACATTGGGGCAGCCAGGACTACAATACACCCTTCCTCCAATTCCTATTCTGCAGAGAGTTCTACAGAAGATAGCACACAGCAAGGCAACACAGTTGTCCTGATTGACACGCATTGGTTGCTTCAGTTGTGGTTCCATCATTCAATCTGTGTGACAGTAGAGAAGCCCATCAGATTCTCTGTACAGCTGGGATCTTCGGTTTCCAAGCCCAGTAACATGTCAGAATTTTCAGTCTTTGCAGTCTATCTCCATTGTCATTAAAATTGGACAGGAGGTCCTAGAGGGCATGGAATATTGACTGGTGGTAATAGACATAATGATAACTCCAGGACGCCATTCAACTCTAGGAGCAGATGATAGAATCTGGAGGGACTCCTATTGCTGGATCAGAGGTCAGGACAGGAATGATCAGGTAGTGTTAATGCCACTGCTTCTGCAAGTCATCAAGGAAAGATTAGACGGTGACCTTCACAGTATAGGGTGTGCAGCCTTAAGAGTTCTCTTGATGGGATTGGGAGACTCAGTGCAGTCTCATCCATGCATACAACTTTCATTAGGACAGTGTCTGGGCATGACTTGCCCATTAAACTAACCGCTTGCGACCACTTTCCATCTCAACCTCACTATAAATGTAGCATTCCTGGGAATCATTAAAGTAGCTAATCAGGTCAGTGAGGTTGTGAATCCAAGCCTCATCAGGACTTGGTAGCTCTACACGCAAGACTAGAGTGCATGCTTAAAGTTACCTCTTTCTTTCTTCTCCATAAACAGATTCTGATTCTACCTTCGTTTCGCCTCACGTCAAGTGCTGACAGGGTCAGGGCATTGCTGACACTCACTCACAGTAGAGTTCTGCAGTATATGCAGAAGACTGAAGCAGTTTTGAAGATGGCTGGTCTTCTAGTGGTTACAGTGGGTATTAACTGGGGCAAGAAAAGCCCCAAAGATACTGTAACCTAATTGATACATTCAAGCATCACGAAGGGAGATCAGCAGGCAGATGTGGTGTTACTTGGGACCAATGTGAGTCCACTTATCGAACAATGGCCATGTCATAGGCCGACTTCACAGATCTCACTATCCGATATTTACTAAGTGGCCACTTGGAGTACCCTACATGATTTTGCTAACTTTTACAACCTAGGCTTTGACGCCTTGGCGGACATGACCTTTGGTCAAAGTTCTATTTACAGTACTTGATACATAAGTGACTATAACTTTCTATAGCCCACCCTTAGGTATGCCATTAGTATCACTGCTATTATAAGTCCCAGTGGTATGACAGCCCTGCAACTAGCTATAGGAGAGAGAAAATTAAATTTAAATATTTGTAAATTTTCTTTTTCTGACTGCTGGTCGCAGGGCTCGAGTCCCATTACAGTTCAGGAATTACCAACCTTGGATACAGTTATATATGGTTTTATTACTTTAGAATCTAATATAGGTATATTTTCTAGTTTGGGGTTTCAGTGTTTCTGCTTTGGAACCAACTGACACAATGCACAGGGGGGTGAACCTGTCCTTCTGTGTCAAAAGTCTACTACTTGCCTCTCCGGAAGCCTAAGAGGTAAGATCACAGTGGTACGACAGCCCTGCTACCAGCAGTCAGAGAAAGCAAATTTACTGGTATTTAAATTTTGTTTTCCTTTCCCTCAGCCCCTACTCTCATGACCAAAGACCAGGTTCTTGCAGGGCCCTGCAAGAAGCAAGTTATGCCTCATCTGTTGCTCCATGCAAGGCCCTGAGTGAAACAAGTTATGCCTCATCTGTTGCTCCATGCAGGGCCCTGTGCGAAGCAAGTAATGCCTCATCTGTTGCTCGATACAAGGCCCTGTGCGAAGCAAGTTATGACTCCCCTACTACTACTGGCAAAGCAAGTTATACATCTTTCTGGCACTATTCTTTCCTAAAAGTAAGGAAATTCATTGATGCATATGTTAGGGTTACAAAGCCACAAAAGGAGGGAACTGTGGCATTAGGATTTTCAACCTTAATGCCATCCCGCTTCCCATCCCCTACCCTCGTGACCCAGGGCCAAGCTACAGGTCCTGGGCCATGTCTCACAGGTCTGCTACTTCAAGCTACACATCTGGGGCCGTGCACCGTGTCTCCAGAGCCATGTGCCATGGGTGTAAGCTACAAATCTGGAGCTGTGCCCCACGGGTCTGGAGCTTCAAGCTACAGCTCTGGGGCATTGCCTTACAGGTCTGCTGCTTCCTGTAAGGCTCCCAGGGCCCAATGTAAAGCAAGATACAGGGCCAGGGCTGTATCTCACAGGTCTGCTGCTTCATGTAGGACCTGTAGGGTCTTTCATGAAGCAAGCTACAAGTTTGGGGCAGTGTTTCATGGGTGTACTGCTTCCCTGTGTGAACAAAGCTGTACACCCAGGGTTTTATCCCATGGGTCTACTGCTGTGTCTGGGGCTCTCAGGGCCATGCATGAAGCAAGCTACAGGTCCAGGGTTGTGCCCCACAGGTCTGCTGCCTCGCTTATGGCCTGCTGATTTGGGAGCATGCACCATGAGTTGGTTTCTTCGACACTACAAAGCAAGGTACAGGTCTGAGGCCATGCCAGACAAGTCTGCTTCTTTGTGTTTGGTCCTGCATCAAATAGGAGACCTGTATGCATACCTCCAAGTGTCCCACATTGTGTGGGACATTCCATATTTGCCCCTGTTTTTTGAAGTTGTCCTGCTGTCGTGCCAGCACCTGTCATTGTCCTGGATTTGTGACAGTGACAATAGTGCTGACTGACATCAGACTTGGTACCTTTAAAGATGCACAACTGACCTCTGGAATGATCGGGTCATCAGGAGCGAGCGTGCAAGCGTGCGGAAAGCAAGTTGGGTCTGGTTGGTCGCTCCTCCTCTGATACATCACTGACTCTGGCCAGTCAAAAATTGGTTGATTGAATTTGGCACTTCAGCTACTGTCGAGTTCAAGTAGACTGTCTGCCCATCTTCATCGAGACTAGAGAAGTTGGAATTTAAGGGACAGCTGCCCTCTGAATGATCTTGAATTATCTGTCCCCCCACGCCCCTCCCCCCCAAAGGCCCAAACTCTCCATGCCTCTCGAAGCTTTAGCTGCCTGCTGAAATTTGCCTCCCTTCTCCCTTGCTGCTTAGCTCTGTGGCCTGGAACAAGCGAAAAATGCCAGAAGCAGCAGCCTCTGCCCCCCCATCTGCCTGGCTGGAGAATTCAGGTTCCAGCAAAGCGCAGCCACACTGCACCCGCACCCACTCCAACAAAGCCCCCACTGTGCTGCCTGCCACGGAAGAATGTGCCAGTTGCCACCCAGGAAGAAACCAGAGTCACGCCGTCATGGCCCATGGACTGTAGCTCATTCGAGTTAAGTGGTGCTGATGGTGACTTGAAGATAACCTTAACTGCTACTATTGCTAGCTAGGGCTTCTGTTCTAACTATAGCACATTCCAACCATGTCACTGTTCAAATTTAGAATTTAGGATTTGATCGAGGTTTTTATTTCTCTGTGTTTTGTGGCAGTTTGGCTTGTTCTTCTATATTCTGGTGATGGAAGCAAGACAAGTTGCTTTCCTTGCAGGCCAGGCATCTTACCTGACAGCCAACACACTAACAAAAAGTTTTCAATTTAATCTATAAAAAAATTATGCAGTAATGCTTAGCTGATGCTGTCTGAAATGGCACTAGTATTTATTTATTTTAGTCTTTGGTAACCAGGTATGGCCCACTAGGCACAAGTGCCTGTTTTCAGGGGCGACCTAGGAGCACTGGACAGTTAAGTAACTTGCTCAGAGTCCCACAGTATGCAAGTGGAGGTTGTGAGAATCAAACCCAGGTCTGGTCTGCTGGATGTACCAAGCTTGTTTAAAGCTTGTTACTTAAACCTATGCAGGTTAGAGTATGGGATTGGAGGACACAGTCATTACAAAAAAGGGCTGTGAGACGAGAGTTTATGATCTTTGCATCCCCTTCCCTGTATTACATTTGATTTTTGTGCTGTTTTGGGAAGGGAAGTCAGTTGTTTATCTCCCACTCCAGCAGCCCAGTAGCCCAAGGCAAGCCACCACCTACCGTAACAGGCTACAGTTCAGGGACAGAGATGCAGACTAGAGTCAGTGTTGTGTTGCTGTGTGGGGGCTGGGGGTTCCCAAATGGATATTTTATTTGTTGTTACAGATTGTTTTTCCACACAAAATTACACATTTCATATGCAAGATTATTCTTTAGTGCCATTAGATTGAGTTTCAGGCTCTGATATGCTCTTAAACCATGTGTTAAATCATTGCAGTGCTAAAATTCTGATGTCCCTCATTTCAGGGTGTGGTGTCCCTCACTGTCCCTCATTTCAAGGGTTGGTGTCCCTCATTTCAGAGACCGGAGGTTGAGAGGTATGCCTGTATGGCACCCTTGGGACATGTCCCTGGACCTGTAGCTTGGCCTTGGGTCATGAAGGTAGAGTTTGTGGGTGAGCATTAGGGTTAAAAAACTATAATGTCACATGTTCTTCCTTTAGTGGTTTTGTACCCCTAATGTATGTATTAATGTAGTTTTTGAAATGTATATGCTGATCTAATTATCAGGTTAACCAATCAAAAAAGATTAACCCATTTGATGTCAGTTATATGGTGCTCTAATGCCGTTACAATTACGCTATACATTTTAAAATGCTCATGTTCAGTAGTAAGTGTTCTTTTCACTGTCTCGTGCTTCAGAAATCTGTTGGAATATCTATTTTCTTTGCATAAGATTAATTGCAAACAACTACTTTAATGCATCTGTTAGTGTTGAGGCATAAAGCAGACAAAGGAAGGAAATGAAAAATTAGGGTAGAAGTCTTTGAGAGGTGGAATCTTGGCAAAAGGGTGGTGTGGTGTTCCTCTGGATTTGAATGATCATGTGATGTAGTGTTGGCATTACCGTAATAGTGACACTCTGTGTGCAAGCATTGCTGTGTCATTTAGTTTGTCTGACAAGACAGTACCAGTATAGAGGTAATGGCAGCAGTGTGTTGCATGATTGTTCAAAGCTCGAAGAACACCACACCACCGACTTGCTAAAGTTCCAGGGACTTTTTACCCTAAATTTTAATTTTGCTACTTTATCTGTGTTGTTTTTTTTTTTTTTTTTTTGCGATTCTTTTCCTGACTTTTTGGAAAACATCTGTAACAACTGACGCCTTTAGCCTTCGCCTTTGTTACACCCCATGATGAACACTGCACTGTAACACTCACTGCACCAGACCTGCAGCTTGCTTTGGGAATGTCCCTGTGGGTGCCTCACGAAGCAGCTGAAAGGTAACCTGCACTGTATCAGGCTTGTAGCTTGCTTTGTGAGTGGCCACAAGCCATAGCTGCATTGGGATGTGTCCTGCTGCAGATCTCGTGTGTGGTCCTGTGTGCTATTTACAAAGTAGCTACATACAGTATGTATCAGACTTCAGCTGCATGTTCACAGACAGGGCTCTCCAAAGCCATTTAGCTTTTTTCATTTTGAGACTGACAGAAAAGTGAGGTTGTTTCTCACAAAAGTGGTTTTGCGTCTCACAAGAACTTGTTCAGAAGCGAGGTGTCAGATTAAGAATAATTGAAAGCAATAAGAGAAAACCATGTGCACTCACTCATGCCAGTGAAACTGAGGATTCAGCAAGGATCCATCAAACACGAATACATTTTTCAGAAAAAAAAGGTGCTGTAGAACAAGGGGACATGCTGTGAAGCTGGAGGACGGCAAATTCAGGCGGGATATGAGGAAGTACTTCTTCACAGAAAGAGTGGTAGATTTCTGGAACTTTGCAGCAGAAGTGTTGGGGGTGAAAACAGTGGCGGGGTTCAGAAATGCCTGGGATAGGTACAAGGGAATCATAGAGGTAAGGAAGGGAGGAGAGGAGAAAAAGCTGTAGATTAAATAGGATCTGCAGCAAGAATGAAGGTACAAACAAATGGGCAGACTGTGTGGGTCAAGTGGCCCTTATCTGCTGTCAGAGTCTATGTTTCTGTGTCCACCAGTGAAGAAAACAGGGCCTGTTTTTGACACATTGGCCTAATTCCATTAGTATGTCAAAAAGTATGTTTTTTTAACAAAAATAAATTGAGGGGGCAGAGCCAGCAGCACAGCTGCTGTGGTCACATCAGAGTGGAGCTTTGGATATCCGGTTTGTTTTGGTTTAAAAGTAATTTACTGGCAGAATAATTACCAAGAAAACAATAATATAGTGAACTTACTTACCTTTACTATCTGGTGCAGTTTGAAGTGGAACAGACAACAGGTGGCCTCCCATGACAGTGGAAAGGGGAAGCAGGTGAAGCTGCTGGAACCACCAGGAGAAAGCAGAGCAAAGGGTGAGCCAAGGTGGGGTGGGGTGGGGGTCGGGGTGGGGGACCAGAGCCTACAAATGGAGCCCAGCTCAAAGCAATTCGAGATCTAGACAAGAAGGTGAACAGCTTGACTAACCATTTCACACCTTCTCGATACAAAGATGAAAACTGTGCCAGCGGAAGATAGAGCAGCTACCAACACTGCTAGTAAATCGACACTGGCAGGCATACTGTCGAAAAACAAAACTATGAAAATGAGACTGGAACACCTGGAAAACAGCACACGATTAGCCAGTATCCAACTATTAGGACTCTCAGAGACTTTGGATTTGTAGATCTTATCTCTTTTATTCAGGAACTTTTGGGGTCTCTTTTAGAGTTGGACTTGTTGGTCAGGATTTCAGAAATCTACCGAGTGACTCCTCGCGGATACCAGCAAAAGGTAGGATGATTTCAATAAAGCTGATTCAGTGCACAAGTGTAAGACTCTGTTTTAACTGTGGCCAAAAAAAAAGGACAACTCTTGCTCAATAATGGTACCAAATATACTGTTTTCCTGACTTGAGCTTTGCCGTGTGGCAGCACCGCAATAGCTTCAAGGCAGGCTGGGCTGGGCTGCAGGCCCCAGTTGTCATGAATGTTCTACAATTCCCTGCAGAACTTCCCATCCAGTATGCAGGCAAAGTGTACCTATTTACTGACCTGGTCGAGGTAGGGAGGCAATAGGAAAGTATAAAACGGGACTTTGCCCATAAAGATCATCCCCTTGAATCAGAAGGGGATTACTGAATGTAATGCTGTATTCAAGCTGTTAACGATTGTCTTACTTAGTTGGTGGGGTTACAGTATGCTGATGTTTTATAAAGGTGTCGTGGTACATATATTTGATTGGTAGATGGACAGAGCTGGTTGAGTGTACCCTGGAGGGAGATGAGGAGGGTTCGGGCTCTGGTAAAATAATTCCTGTACCGAACTACGCATGCGGGTCTGTTGAGTTCTAGCAGGGAGCTTCTGTCTCAAAATGACCACGTCACGGGAAACAACAATCTGACAAAGTACGTTTTAGGCGTACATGGACCCCTGGACTACCTCACTTAGCAAGATGTGTTTGACTTTGGCACCAATCCTGAAAAAACAAGTTAAAAGGTTTTTCTTCCATACAAGACTGTACACTCCATTTGAATGCTGTAACATGGTGCTAGTGTCACTGCCGGGTTTTTCCTGGACTGTTGTGGGGGCGACGGGACCACATGAATTCCCTCTGTAAACTGTTCATGTTTTAGCTTCCATCGAGTTTATTTACATAATGATGGCTAAGGCATTACTACTGTAGTTTAAATTGATACTAGGATTTTTTCTGCCAGCAATCTTGTTTATATCTGATCAGTGGCGGAGCCAGGTTTAGGAGAGTTTGGGAGCCAGGGGGGCCATTCAGTCAATCACAGGCTCCACAATGGACAGCAAACATTGAATAAAGTTGGTGGCAGGGCACCACTACTGACACTTGGGCAGCCAGGAGGGGCGACCGCCCCCCACAGCTCCACCACTGTAATCTGATGTAATTTCCTCAGAAACTTAAGTCTCTATGCAGTCATTAAATACTTGTTTTTTTTACATGTTTTCAGGTACTTTCATGGACTGCCATCACTTGAGTGACTGAACTGTTCAGATGTTATGATTATAGGCTAAGTCCATGGTCATACCGCTCTAAAAGACGTGTAATTGTTGTATGTGTTCTTTATTTGGTGTTTTAAGGTTGTCTTTTCATGTGGTCACAAAGGGCTGAAAGTTCATTCTCTGATGCACACTATGCAGATATCGTATTCTGTACTTTGAGTCAGGTATTGTGTCAGTTGTAATTGTTATATTTGAAAAGCGAGTAGAATACAACAACTTGAAGACTCAACCTTTTACCTTGCACTGACGACCACACAAGTTTTACACTGAACTTCCAACAGACTTTCTTGTTACATAGATATGTAGATGTTGACAGCAGAAAACGACTCTTCAGTCTGCCCACCCTACCTATAGTAGCTATTCTGTACTTGCCATAGTGGCACGCTTCACTTTCAGTTACAACTCCCCCCATTTTTCTAGCTTTTTGACGAGTAAAGGTCGCTCTAGTTTTTCCCACTTTCGTGACCACTAAGGCTCATGAGAACTGGGGCTCAGTTTTCAAAGGGTGATGCAGGGCCTGCATCAAGTCTGTGTCAAACTCATTTTTTGGCATAGCTGTGCCAAACTCCTTTGACGCAACTGCATCCGATTTTAGAACATCTGGTGCAGTTGCGACAGTTTCCTTAGTTTATGGCAGCTTGTGCCAAAGATTTAGTGCAAGCCTCTTAAAAAGGGTCCCCCAAATGATGCAAGTTAGATCATGGAAAAGCTAGTCTAACTTGCACCATTTGGTGCTCATGATTGAAAATCCTGATCGTCGGCAGGGAGATGTGACAAACCGTGTGCGCCAAATGATCAGTGCATCCGGGACTTGCAGCATTCTCGGGGCTTTGAAAATGGTGTGCCGACACAAGGTCAACACCACCACCACCACCGTGAAGTCCAGCACAGTGACAGATTTCGCCAGGATGCTGCGAGTCACTGTGCTGGTGAACAGCAGACACCGGCGGTGTGGCTCCTGGTGTTGCACCCCGGTCCAACTCTGAGTTAGATATTTAGAGACTGGGGTGTGAGGGTGGAGCCCCCATGGGGTTGAGGCGCCAGGCCCCTGATACAACATGAGCGCATCCCGACAGTGCGATGCTGACACTCCGACGTGCGGCTGTTGAGGGATAGCCGGCGCTGCGGATGTCGCAGTGCCATAGTAGAACTCTTAAAAACCCTGCTTGCCAGCTGGGAGAATGCCGCAAGCCCCGTGCACCTAATGATCAGTGCATCCGGGGCTAGCAGCATTCTGGGGCTTTGAAAATTGAACCCCATGAGTTTTATCTCACAGAACAGAGTTCCGACTCACAAAATAGCCATACATCTGTTTCACAAAAATCCAGTTATGAGATGTTTGTGAACAAATTAACTGCACATGTGGGAAAATATTGTAACCGGGATGCCATGAATGTTGCAGTTTCTACCCCTGCCTTGTAGGTTCGAACAAGGTTGAGTGGCCTGGGCTCTGATTTTCATGATTGAAGGGGGCTGAATTCAGATCTTTTAAGTTTAGTGTGGTGCCTCCACCCAAAGTAAAATTTAAGTGGACTTGGTGTCAGAGCAGCACAACCTCCTAGGATGCAGTACCTATCCACCTCCCCACAGTGTCTCTTTACACATGAAAAACAGGGTTTTAAATAATTGATTAGCAGTTTTTTTCTTGGGACTATACTAACTGTACAGAAAGTATTTATATAGATTTTCTACAAGTGCTGTGCTTATTAAACACAGAGAGGCAAGAGCTATGCATTTTCACAAAGATTTAGCAGTTTCATGAGCAAAACGCTAATCAATTTTTAGAGTTAAATAAATGCCTGAAAAATCACAGTGCAACCTTAAATTCAACAAAAATGTGATTAGTGACTTACCACTAATAATATGCTCATGAGACAAAATATGACATATCAGTAAAATATTTATTGGGGAGTAGTCACAAGGAATGGGGGAATGCAAACAAAAACTTGTTTTTTATAAAGAAAATGTTTATTCTTCTTGAATCCAGTGGTCTCCACAATCTGAGTGAGTCAGCGTGGATTCACTGGGGGGAGGCCACGTCAAACAAATCTGATAGATTTCTTTAACTGGGTGACCAGGGAATTGGATCAGGTTAGAGTGGTGGATGTGGCCTACCTAGATTTCAGGAAGGCCTTCAACACCGTTTTTTTTTTTTTACTGTTTTTTCTTTTCCTAATGTGGGATTGCCAAATAATTTTGTCAGTTATTCAAAATACACTCGGAGCGATGGCAAATAATCCTGTTATACATCGGATGCCGAGCTAAATGGTATTTGTGCCGAACATCTCTTCCCCTTTACCCCACAGCTAGGGATGTCACAATCTGAAACTTTTGATGGTATCATGACACTACAGGTAATACCATGAATATCCTAATATCACAGTATTACGGAAATTAGTAGTCATTTTTGTACCAAAAAAGAACTCTCCTGAGACTCTCGTGTCTGGGAGAGCTGTCACAGAAGGGACAGTCATCTGTAAAAACACACAAAAATGATCAGCCATGTGGCACTGATGGTTGAGGCACTGGATATCACACCTTGCGCTAGGCTGGTGACCCAGGTTTGGGAACGAGCCCTGGTTGTCCGGGGTCAGGGGGAAGGTGAGGAGCAGGATTGAGCTGCCAAGAGGCGTCTCTCATCTCATGGGAAGGGACGAGGGATTTCCGCGGCCCTTGGATGCCACCCGGTGGAGGACTGATGGCAGTTCGGGCTACAGTGGAGCCCGGCGATAGCCAGGGGTGGGGTGGAAGGGGCTGAGCTGGCGCCCGGAGTTTGTGTGCGCCTCCACGTGCATGCACTGCTGTGTTTGCCAGGGCCCCAGGAGCTATCAGGAGAAAAACCGAGGAAAACAGCGTAAAATACATACAGAAGAAAATGCACAAAAAAATATGTTGAAAGGCCTAAAACCATGAACTACAGTTGTCGTGGTATCAGAAATTGCCCACTGTATCAGTACTGTGATTTCTGATACTCTAAAACCATTATACTGTTATGTCCCTACTCAGAGCACATTGCGGGATTGCAACACCCCACACCCTCCAAGGGGCCCTATTTTTAAAACGTGTTCTCCCATTTTGTGCCTGTGGCAAAAATATTTTGAAAATTGGGCCTCTGGTCCCCTTGGTTATGCCCCTCCCCTTGTGAGTTTACCTTAGTCATAGTTGTTGTTTTCAGCTTCCAGTTTGAACTCTTCTGCTTTCAGTTTGAACTCCTTAACTGTCATTTAATTTGTTCAGTCACCAGGTCGCTATGCTAAAATAAGTATCTATCCAATCATACCTTTGCTGTGTTGTTGATCCCGGATGCACCTGGAAATTTGCTGTTTCATAGCAACGTAGAGACATAGAATTTAACGGCGGATCTTGGCACTCCCAGTCAGCACACTTTTCCCCACCCATTGCAAACTCTAGTTGATCTCTGGCTCTTTCTCCCTCCCCCATTCCTTTTCACTAAGATTCCCTTATGTCTGTTCCATGCATTCTTGAACCCCATCACTGTTTTTGCCCCCATCACCTCTGCTGGAAGCCTGTTCCAGGAATCCAGCACCCTGTCTGGAAGAAGTACTTCCTCACATTTCTCCAGAATCTCGCCCCCCCCAACCCCAGCTTTATAGCATGTCTCCTTCAGATTAGCAAATGTCTTCAGAACTGTCTCCTCCAAAAAGGACTGGTGTCTGCCTCTCTCCCGCCCCCACCAAGAAAAAAAACTCCTGTTACTTTTGTGTCCCCTCCTTCCTCTGTGAACACTTAGCAGAAGTATTTGGTCAGGATGTCTGCCTTTTCCTGGTTCCACACAGCACAGCCCCCTTTCCCTTTTTATCCTTACTGCCCTTCCTGGTCTTTCTCTTTTCGTCTACATACCTAAAAAAATGATTGTCCTTTTTGTTACTGCCTTGGCGATTCTTTCTTCAGTTTGCACTTTCGTACTCCTGTTTTTCCTGCTTCCTTCTGTTTCACCCTGATGCACCTCTGTGCCTCCTTATGCATTCTGAATGCTACCCTTTTAGCCTTTACCTTTCCGCCACATCTTTTGAGAACCATAGTGATCTCTTTTTCCTCCTGCTTTTGCTCACTTGCTTGACGCAGAGGTTTCTCGCCTTAACTCTGCCCCCTTTTAGCCTCGTCCACTGTCCCCCCCCCCCAGGTGATCCCCCACCCAGTCAGGTCATCCCTGTGGCATTCATGCTTCTCAATAAAATCTGCCCTTTTGAAGTCCAGGACCCTCACCCTTCTGTGATACGATTCCACAGCTGTCCTTATATTGAACCACACTATACGGTGATCACTGATCCCCAGGTGGCCTTCCACCTTGATGTCCGCAACACTGTCCCTATTAGTGAGTACCAGGTTCAGTATTGCCGTATCACAAGTGGGTTCACTGACTAGTTGCCTGAGGAACACCCCCTGCAGGGAGTCCAGGATGTCCTTGCTTCTAGCAAAAGCCACAGCTGAGAGGCTGCAGTCTGTGTCCAGCAGATTGAAGGCCCCCACCAGCAGCACCTCCCATTGAAGTCCCCCACCAGCAGCACCTCCCCCTTTTCTGTCATTTTGCCAGAGGCTTCCACTAGTACCTTATTTAACTCCTCCCCTGTGCTGGAGGTCTGCAGACTATGCCAGTGCAACTAGTGACTTTGTTCCTGTTTCCAGGGTGACCCACAGCACCTCTGCCTTCCCCTGTATTCCCTGTATCTCCATCACCTTCATGTTTTCCCTCACATAAAGCACCGCACCGCCTCCTTTTCTTCCTACCATGTCTTTCCTGAACAGAGTATAGCCATGTCCCAGTCATGATTTTCAGTGCATACTCATTAATAGCCACTCTATCCAGGTCTCCCTCTGCCACGATAGCCTGTAGGTCAGCAGTCTTATTTCCTAGACTACTAGCATTAGCACACATGGCCTTCCAGATTTTGTTAGTACGCTGCTTGTTACCCCCTTTTTTCCTTTTTGCCCCTTCCCTCTCTTTTTAATGCTCTGGATCCCATCCCCCTTTGCTTCTGTCATCCTACTTCCTTTATTAATTTGCACCCTGGGGATTCTTCTCCCATTGGTTTCTCCCTGCTGTCAGCATCAGCTTGTTTGGGGGGGGGGGCGCAGTTTCTGCCTCCATGATGACTTTCTGCCACCCCCTCAGCTAGTTTCAATGTTCATGGTAACAGTTAAACTGTCCACCAAGTATGGCTGAGTGTGTTCACCTAGCTGGCTAAATATTTAAATAAATACCTCATCCCAAGTTACTAGCTGGGCTGTGTGTGCGTTCCCTAACAAGAAAACAAACAAACAAAAAGACACATGCACACAGGACCTGCTGCTGGTGCTGCAGACTGAAAGTCCAACGCCTTCCTAACACTGAGCCATGCAAACAAAAGACTGCACCTTCCAGACAGTGTAAACACATTGATGAAATAATCAGATAGAGAAAAACTTTACATTATCATATGTCAGAATGTGCCCAGCTTCTGATAACTCACCTTTCTCCCCGACACTTCACTTTACATTGAAGCGTTTACTGGGCACGGTGTTAGATTGCTATGCTGCTCCTTAAATACACTGTCATTGTAGAAGACAATAATAAGTTTACTTAAGTTCTTATTAACTAATTTTATAACATCTAGCCAGTATCTTGTGCATAGATGAACAATAACAGAAACAGCTGGAAATAGACCAGCAGTGTGAAAACGTGCTATCATACATAATGCAAAATGAAACTCAAGTTGCCTTTAGCCAACTGGCTTGTGTGGTTGTGCAGTCTGATTTGTTGTGCACCCACTGACTGGTGAGCTCTGCCAGTAACATATCTGCTTGTCCTGCAGTATATACTCACACTGCCCCACCTGCAGTGTACATGCCCTCACAGTACTGTACCATCTGCACTCCCTCCACCTTTGGCATATATGCACGCACTGTGCCAACCACAGAGCCTCCTTCTGCAGTTTACCTGACAATAGTACTGCAGCAGCTGCAGAGCGCTGGACTGTGATGTACCTGCCAGTACTGTACAAGCCACCAGTAATGTACACCATACCCTTCCCCAGCTTTGACTTTCTGCTGGCACTGCCCTTCCTATGTCACCCACACTTATAATGAACTTGGCAGCACATTGCAGTCCACCCTGTAATAGCTGCAGTGCACCTACCTGTGATATACCTGCCAGTACAGAACCAGTCACCAGCATTGTACCCCCTGCACTACACCCATCTGTGGCATTCTACCCACACTGCACTACCTGTGTTACCCATGTTTTCAATATACTAACCCAACGCTTTATGACTCACACTGTGCCATCTGCATTGCCTTGATTGTTATATACCTGCCAGTACTGAACAAGCCACCTGCAATGCACCCGAGGCACTACTCCCATCTGAGACATTCTGCCAACAGTGCACTAGCTGTGTCACCTACAATTATAATGTACCAGCCAGCATATCAGCGCCCACACTGTACCAGCTGTCTGCCCTGTACCACCTGCACTGCCTCTGTGTGCACAGTCCCTGTAACCCCCATGCTAAACCTCTCTCTCTTGGCTTCCCAGTCACCATCCTGGTCAGTAGCCTGAACAACCAAACACAGACACACACGTGCGTGCATACACATGCACAGTTTTTCAAAAAGGAGTCGAGGCAGCTGTTTTCCGTGAGAGTGTAGTGCTCGTTGTTATTTGCTGTTTGTTAGCTAATAAATGCATCATTTAAGCAAATGTATTGTGTTTTCTTGTGTTCAAACAAAGATACAATATGTTCTATACCTGTCTCACTGCACAGAATACAAGTGGTGCTTTATTGCCTTCACCCTATGTAACTACTGTGTCCTTTCTACACTTCCACCCACCCACATTCCAACTGTTTGTTTAACAAAGGCAGTTTTTTAGTAAGGATCCTTTGTAAACATACGTAATACTCAGTGACTTTATCTTGAAAAACATTGAATTAAATGAAGGAAGAGATTTGAGTAAAATCACACAGTATGCAAGTAGCAGCTCCAAAATTCACAGCCAGGTCTGCATGGTTGTCAGACTTAAAACACAGTGCCCTTAACCTGTAGGCTAACCTGCCTATCCAGAAGAAAAGATGTCCACAGACGTCAGTGATGTTCCAGTCAAAGACTTATTTGTTTAGTCCTGGTCAATCCCTAAATACATCAGCAGTTTGCTTTTTTTTTTGTTACGGACACCATTGTACATGAGGTTATGCTCAATGGACTGATCCTGATTTGCTGAGAGTTGTACATTAAGCAATTGTTAGCCGGGAGATTCATACCCAGGTCTGCTTGGTTTTCAGGTTTACAGCTCAGTGCTCTTAACATATAGGATGTACTGCCTGTCCTGATCAAAAAGATGTCCAATGGCATCAATGATGTTCTAATTAAAGAGACTTACCATATACTGCCCTGCACCCTGTCCATCGGTGCCTTGCCGCCAGAAGACCCCAAGGAAGTTAATATGTCCCCAAATTTTTAAGCCGTTAAAAAGTTCTGTCTCTCGTAAAAATATACAAACAGGGTCCCAAGGACTTCCTGTTTTTTTTCTGCTGCACTAGCTCCGCCCCCACGCTCACTAGCATGATGACGAGATGTCAGTGAGAGCGTGGGAGAGCGCTCCATTATCTGTAATGGGCTGCAGCTTTTCTGTTGATTTTAAACGATATAGTGGCTATCTGGCAATGAAATGTGGGCACCGTTCAACTAACAAGGGCCTTGGTACTTGACCGGTGCCCACGTTTTATTGCCAGGTCACCACTATATCATTTAAAATCAATAGAAAAGCTGCTGCCCATTATATATAATGGAGCACGCCCCTGCGCTCTCACTAGCATCTCATCATCATGCAAGTGAGTAGGCAGAGTTGGTGTCAGCAAGCAACCAGGAAGTCCCTTGGGACCCAGTTTGCACAATTTTTACTTAGGGACAGAACTTTTAACGGATTAAAATTCTGGGACATATTAACTTCCTTGGGGTCCTTACAGCAAGGCACCAAGTGGTGCAGGTGGTGGGGCCACTCAGTTACCTTGATGAGTCTCTCTTTTAAAGGATACTGTGCTTGTGTTTAGCCCCCCTCCCTCCGATCCCTATGATTAAAAAAAAAAAATGGAGTGTGGATGCCTAATTTTTTCCTCCCATTGACTGCCAGGTAATGCTTTGCCAAGAACAACTAGGAAGTTAAGGTGAGGAAAGCGGAATTTTACCAGCTAAACAAACATGCAGTTTTAATTACCTGTTTAATCCCAAATTGCTCCAAAGTAGAGTTGTGTCATCCTCCCAAAGATTGCTCTTGTGAACATGGTCCTTTGAACCAGGTAACATATGTCAGAGATCTCTTATTCTCGAACTGTAGTTCACCCAGGTTTGACTGTAGAAAAACATTATTTTATGGGTAAGAAAGCACGAGGAAAGTATTTCATTTCTGCCAGGGCACATAAGCACACAAAACAGCAGAAGTATGTAGCAGCCCACAGAAAATGCAAATGTTGTCAATTCAGAGTGGACACTGCCAAACGTGGACAAAGCTTCTTATTATTCCAAGGCTAAGTGCTGCACACAGAGTACTTGACCACATTTGCCAACAATATTATTGTGTTAATTGTCTGTATGAGGCTTTTGTAATCCCAAACATCCGAGTCAAAAGAGCAGCAGCCCTCAGTGAGTGAAAGCTACTGATTCCAAAAATTATATGTCTGTTTGAACACTGCCAAATAAGGATGAGGTTTCCCCTTAATAAATATTATATTAGTTATCATTTTTATTATTTATATTTGTAGAGAACATGATTCATTATGGAGGAAAATGAAATCTGTGTTGGTTTACAAGTGTCTGAAGGCAAAACTTTAGGAGCCCACAACAACTTATAAAGACTACTGGTTACAAAAATTATGTCCATTTGGAGGCTGACAAACATGAATGGTTCTTCCGGATATGCCAAGGATAAATGTTGCACACAGAGCACTTGACAAGCTTTGCCAAAAAATTGTTTGTATAAGAACTACGTAGACCCAAACATATGAGCCAAGAGTGCAGAAGCACACTGTGTGTGAAAGCTACTGGCTCCAGAAATCGTATCTGTATAGACACTGCCAAACGCAGATGAGGCTTTCCTTAAATAACATTTTTTTTAATTTTGAATAATTATTAGTTTTTTAAATTTATATATATGCTGAGGAAACATAATTCGTGATGAGGAAGATAAAATGTTTGCAATATAAGGTGACAGTTTATGTTGGTTTACAACATTCTTAAGAAGAGAGTGTAGGGGCCCACAATGTGTGTGAAGGCCACCAGTTCCAAAAATTATGTCCATGAGGACACGTGACCACTTAGAGGTTACTTAGGTGAGAACGTCGTCGTTCATTCATTTTTGCAGTAGGACAATGAAAAGGAATGGTGTCTTGCTCCAGCACTGAACTGTTTTCTTTTGTTACAGGTCAGACGGAGTATCCTAATAGTTTGAGTTTGGGGGGGGGGGTAGGGAAATTGGGTGCTAGAGGGTGGTTGGGTGGGTGATAGGTACATGTACAGTATATGACTCTGGAGGTACATTCACATGGTGCAGTGGGTGGTGTGTTCTTACTGTTACTGATGTGGCACTGGTGGGGGGAGTGATATCTTTTGTATAAGTTTATAGAAGAATAATAATCAGCATTTATGTAGCACTTTTCATACACAATGTATCCCAAACGCACTTAACAAGCAATGCTAGACTGGTAGTGAAGTGACTGAATGTGTAGTGGCGACCATATCGCACATCAGCACCCACCCACAGCCTGGACAATTGCATGAAACGATTTTATGGGAAGAGGAATATTGATCAGGACACGGGAATGTCCCCTACTTTTTGCAAAGAATGCCTTGAGTTCTTTTACTTCCACCTGGACACGCAACAGGACAGCACCAGGATGGGTAGAAGGGACCTTGGTTTAACGTTTCTTCCGAAGGACGGCACACCCCAACAGTATAGCGCCCCCCTAATACTGCACTCGGGTGCCAGCGATTAGGTATTAGTCCGATCCCAGTGTGGGATGAGAACCCATGACCTTCTGGTCCAGAGACGGTTGTGCTACCAAATGAGCCACGCTGACACCTAGGGGTGCTAGGAGGGCCTCTTACGGATATAAGCGTGTCGCCTCATGTGTTCTTAGGGCAAGAGAACTGCAAACCGAAGGTGAGCAGTTCTAGTGCCCTAAGGATGCAAGAGGCGACATTCTGATATCCATAAGATTCATAGATATGTGTCGGCAGAAAAGGACCTACTTGGCACATCGAGTCTGCCCATTCCCTTCTCTTTACATGCCCCCCCTCCCCCTTAGATTCCCCCCTCCGTACCCTAGACAGCCCAATGTCATTGTCCCTAGCCCTCTTGAATCCCTCCAGTGTTCCGCCTCCACCACCTACACCGGCAGACTTTTCCAGGGCACCACCATCCTCTCAGTAAATTAATACCCCTCACATTCCCTTAAACCTACCACCTCAGTCCATGCCTCTCTAGTTTTTTTACTTTCCTGTGAAAAGTCCCCCACTTTATTAATCCCTTCACATACTTGAATGTTTCTATCATATCCCCCCCTTTCGGGTCTGCAGCAGTACAAATCCAACACCCTGAACCTCTCTTTGTATGGCTTCTCACTTAGCCCATGCACCATCTTTGTGGCCCTTTTCTGTACTCTTTCTATGGCATCTGTGCCTTTGCGTAGGTGAGGTCTCTAGAACTGAATGCCGTACTCCAGGTAGGGCCTTACCATGGAACTGTGGAGTGGCATCAGCACCTCCCGTCTTCTGCTAGTTATCCCGCTCCCTGTGCATGCCAGCATTCTGTTCACTTTGCCCACCGCCTTGCTGTAGTGTGTCCCTACCTTAAGGTTGTCTGTGATTATGATTCCTGGGTCCTTTTCCTGCTCAGATGGCTTCATTACCTCCCCTCCCAGTGTGTATTTTGCATGTGGATTATTTCTCCCTATGTGCGTCATTGTGTATTTCCTGGTCTTGAATTTTAGTTGGCATGTTTCCGACCTGCCCCCTCCAGCAACCTTAGATCCTCCCTCATAGCCTCCACTCCCTCTGGGGTATCCACCCTGTTGCAGATCTTCGTATCATCTGCAAAAAGGCAAACCTTCCCCTGCAGTCCCTCCGCCATGTCACTGATGTTGCTATTGAACAGGATGGGCTCCAGCACCGAACCCTGGGGGACTCCACTCATCACCCCCACCTCCCAAGTGCACCCCATTTACCACCACCATCTGGCTTCTACCCATCAGCCAGATCTTACTTGAGCTCTTGCAGCAGGTTACACATTGAGGACTGCGCCACCTGGCCTTGGTTCGACAACTTTCTCTAGTAGTATCCAATGTGGAGGCCCCCCCACCGACGTCGGCTCCACCCCAACGTCACCCTCTATAAGGGAGGAGTTCCCCACGTGCTCCAGTTCTTTCCCACCGCACGGTCCGGGTCAGTTCAGCATTTCAGCTAGTACCGATTGCTCTTCTACATTGTGTTAGTTTTTTCCACAGAATTCGATTTTCGACATCTATGTCCTCACATTTAAACAAGTGCGCTTGTGGGCGACAGATTCCCGTGAAAGACGGACATTCTGCGTGTCTCTACTGCTTGGGGGCCGACCATCGCACCGACACCTGCCCTCACTGCCAAGCCTTCAATTCGCGGACGCGAATCCGGCGCCAGAAATCCCTTGCGGCTTTTCTCGCAGAAACAAAGCTTGCCGCCATGGAACGGGCCTCTTCCTCGGGGGAATCCGAACCTCAACGCACCCACAAGTACCACAAGTATTGGGAGCAGGACAGAGGGAGATCCCACTCAAAACATCGGTCTTCGAGATCGAAGTCCGGGTCGTCGCACCATGATTCCCGCCTCACGACTATAAAACCTTCATCTGTGGTTTCCACTCTTACTTCTCTCCAGCCTTTGAAGGTCTCTCAGCAAAATCCAAGGGCTCAGGTAAGAGCTCCTCCCGCTCAGCTTACTCCTCAAAAGCTGACTCCCGGGAGTTGAGCAAGGCCTCAGGGTCTTCGCTGGCAGGGTCTCCTCCTTGCCACCTAAAAACAAGGCCTCTGACCAGCGCCAGCCTCCGGCTTCTGACCGGCGTTCGGCTGAGAAAACCTCGAGCCAGAAATCCGACCGTGGTCCGTCCCATGAAAAGGAACGACGTCCGTCGGGTTCCAAGGGGAAGCGGACGCCGGACTCTTGTCCACCTGCAACTCCCTCGGCCCCAGTCCTGGTGAAGGTTATTCCCCCACCGGTCCTGTTTAAACTGATGACAGTCCGCCCAACGCCGGTTCTGTCCCCGACATCAGTTCGGCCACCCCTTCTCCATAGTCGCTGGTCCACCTGACGCCGGAACCCGACGATGGTGGTGCTGACACCAACCCAATGTCCCCCTTAGGCCGACGCCGGTTGACAAGGGTTCGGACCCGACACCAGCCCCACCAGGAAGGCGGGGCCGGTATGGGCTCGGGCACTCCTCAGTCTACACCTGACTCACCGAAATTACACCTTTCTTAGGTTAAGGAGCTTTTTACCCACTGGTGGGAGACAGTTAAAAAAGACCTACCAGCGGGTGCGCCTCCACCTACTCCGGAGAAGGTTCCAGATCCTGTTGAACCGGATGGTGGGGGAGACGAGGTGCCTCCCCCAAAGAAGCACAACAAGAAGTCCAAGAGGGACCAGTCCAGCAGTTCCTCTCACTCTCCTCCTCCAGACAAGAGGCACAAAGGGAAAAGGCGTAGCCCCTCACCCTCTTCTTCTACAGTCTCCTATGTGGACTCGGACTCTTCCTTCTCTGTCTACTCGGAGCCAGACCTAGGGGACACGGAGGGCCACCCTAAATCCCCTCCAGATGACCCCTGCTTCATGGAGGTGATGAGGCACATCCAGGCCAACATGGGTTGGGACACCGAGGCCCTGGACCCCAAGCTACTGCGGCTGGCTAAATACCTCTGCCAAAAAGACCCAAAGCCAATGGTAATCCCTCCCATGGTCGACACCTTTCAGGATGTGTCACCCGTGTGACCTGCAAGCGCCCTCACTCCTTCTCTGCTGTGCCGAAGAAGGCTCACCGGCTCTACCGGGCGCCTGCAGGCCACCCCTTTTTAGCCAAACCAGCTGCTGCGGACTCAGTGGTGATTTTGGCAGCTCACGATCGTTCGCAGAGGCCCAAACATCTGAGCACCCAGCCGCCTGATAGGGAATCAAAGCAGCTGGATTCTATGGGCCGTAAGGTGTACTCTGCTACCACCTACAGCATCAGGTGCCTCAACTTCTTGATGCATATGGTCCAATTCCAGAACACCCTCTGGGAACAAGGACTGGACATTGTGCAAGGCCTGCCCGATTGTCCTCAGCGGACGGAGCTTGCCAAGTTGCTGCAGACCGGCTCAGATGTGGGCACCCACGTTTTGCGGTCGGCCTATGACTCTGCGGACACCTCCTCCAGGGCGGCTGCCACTGGCATTTGCCTCCGACGCCATGCGTGGCTTCGGATTTCAGGGTTCGATCCAGACGTCCAAACCAACCTTCTGGATGCTCCCTTCAAGGGCTCCATGCTCTTTGGCGAGGACACGGAGCGCATCATCATCAGGCTGCAGGACTCCAGAAAGGCTGTCCATTCCGTGCAGTCCGTGTACCGCCTGAAACAGGGCCGTGCACGGAGGCCTCATTTTCGTGGCCATGGGGGACATCAGTCGCAGCAACCTTGCTTTCAGCAACAGGCGCAGCGAGGGGGCTTTGGTTGTAGAGGCGGAGCCAGAGGCAATTCAGCCTCCGCCTCTAGACCACCCAGAGCAGCCGCCGCTGCCCTCCCTCTCCCACCCAATGCCTGACTATTCAGGCGACCCTCCTCCTCTGGTACCCAAACCAGGAGAGCTGGTCAGAGGCTGCTTTTCACTCTACGGGGATGCGTGGGGCCAGGTGACCTCCGACCAATGGGCACTGGAGTTCGTGGAATTCGGGCACTCCATAGCATTCAAATCCATTCCTCCGGACAGACCACTGCCGCCATCCCGATACCCAAGGAAGCACAGAGCTCTGATCCAGCAGGAGATCTCCTCCCTTCTGGACAAAAGGGCCATTGAGCCTATTCCACCGGCCAAGTCAGGGAAAGGGTTATTTCCCCACTTCTTCCTCATTCCAAAGAAGTCGGGAGATCTCAGACCCATTCTGGACCTCAGCGATCTCAATCACTGGGTCTCCTACAAGAGATTCAGGATGGTTTCTCTTCCTACTGTCCTTCCTCTCATATCGTCAGGAGATTGGCTGGCGTCTCTGGACATGCAGGATGCTTACCTGCATATTCCCACCGCCAGAAACCATCAAAGGTTCCTCGGATTCAGGTTCGAAGGTGAGGACTATCAGTTCCGAGTCCTCCCCTTCGGTCTTTCTTTGGCCCCCAGGGTCTTCACCAAATACCTGGCGGCCGTGGCACTTTGAAGATGGGGCCACTTCATGTTTCCTTACTTGGACGACTAGCTCCTACTGGCCCCCTCCAGATCTCGCCTGTTGGAGACTATCAGGGATTCCACCTCACTTTTCCAGTGTCTTGGAATCACCATGAACGGGGACAAATCTCATCTGTCTCCTACTCAGATTCTCCAGTTCATCGGAGCTCTTCTGGACACCACTCTTGGGAGGGTTTTCCTTCCCTCCAACAGAGCGGATCACATTCAGATCATCGTGTCCCAGATCTCGTCAGCCTCAGTGGTGCCGGCTCGGCTCCTTCTCAGGCTGTTGGGGCATATGGCCACTGCCATAGTCTCAGTCCTTCTGGCGCGTCTGCGCATGAGGACCATTCAGTGGTCCCTGAGAGTCCAGTGGGATCAAACTTCAGACAGCCTGGACGCCTTGATCAGAATATTGGAGCCAGTCCGCCGAGAACTTCTCTGGTGGATGTCATCCGAAAATCTACTGGAGGGCATTCCCTTCCAATCCAAGGCGCCATCGCAGTCTCTGACCATGGACGCCTCGTCCCAGGGATGGGGCGCACACTTGGGGAACCATCGTACCCAGGGTTCGTGGTCTCCCTCGGAAGTGAATTTGTATATCAATGTCCTGGAAATGAGAGCTGTGCTTTATGCACTTCAGGCCCTGGTCTCGGTCCTGATGCCGGGCCATCTCTTGGTGCAGACATACAACACTTCAGTGATGTCCTGCATCAACAAACAGGGCTGCACACATTCCTATCCCCTTTGCAGGGAAGCCATGCGGGTTTGGGATTGGGCCCTGGAACGTCATCTGGTTTTGACGGCAGTGCATGTTCCCGGGATTCAAAACATGCTAGCCGACACGCTCAGCAGGACAAGATTGCAAGCCCATGAATGGGAGTTGCTTGAAGAGGTTGCAGATCGCATCTTCCATCTATGGGGGATGCCAGAGGCGAACCTTTTCACGTCACAATCCAACGAAAAACTGCCCAGTTTTTGCTCACTAGGTCCAGAGCCTGGAGCTTTTTGTCAAGACACGTTATCCCTTTGCTGGAGCAGGAGGTTCCTGTATGCCTTCTCTCCCTTTCCCCTCCTTCAGAAGGTCCTCCTCAAGGCTCAATTGGAACCTTCCACAATCATCTTGATTGCTCTGCTTTGGCCTCGTCAGGTCTGGTTTCCTTTACTACAGCATCTAGCGGCAGAGTCGCCAATGCCTCTTCCCCTCTCCTCGCACCTGCTCTCGTAGGATGAGGGATCCCTGCTGCATCCGGACTTACGTTCTCTTCACCTGCATGCTTGACTCCTCAAGACTTAGCTAAGGTCCGTTTCGGAGTGTCTGATCAGGTCTCTCAGGTGTTGGTTGAGGCATGAAAACCTGCCACCAGGGCCACTTATGCTATGAACTGGAAACGTTTTTGCATTTGGGCCACAGCCAAGCAAGTAGATCCATTGGTCTGTCCAGTTAATACTGTCCTAGAATACTTGCTTTCTCTCTACGAGAAAGACCTCAGCTATTCCTCCATCAAGGTACACCTGGCCGCCATTTCTGCTTACCATTTACCGGTGTCGGGTAAGACGGTGGCTCAGGTGGAGGTTTCCAAAGCCTTTTTGCACCATATCCTCCACATCAGACCTTTCATCAGGGACCCTGTTCCTCCTTGGGATCTCCTGTTCGTCCTGGAGGAGCTTTTTTTCCCCCCGTTCGAGCCGGCTATGAAATCGGGACTTCGTATCCTCTCCTGGAAAACTCTGCTTTTGGTAGCTATCACTTCGGCGAGGCGCATTTCAGAGCTTCAGGCTCTCATGTGTAAAGAACCCTATCTTGTTTTCCACAAGGACAGGGTTGATCTCCGCACCAATCCGAAGTTCTTACCGAAAGTGGTCTCAGAGCTCACTTTGAATCAGTCGGTTCAGCTCCCGGTCTACTACCCGGAGCACTCCAACAGGGGTGAGATCATGCTTCATTCCTTAGACGTGCACAGGGCTTTCAGATGTTACCTAGCTAGAACCAAGGCAGACAGGAAGTCTGATCAGCTCTTCGTGTTTTTTGCCCAATGGTCCGTAGATTGCCCAGTCACCAAACAGACGATTTCGAGCTGGTTGGTACACTGCATTTCCTACTGCTATGAGAAGCATAATAGGTCGACAACGGGGCTGATTAAAGCTCACTCTACCAGAGCTATCGCTACTTCTTTCACAGCATTAAAGAGGGTACCTATGGCAGCTATCTGTGCTGCCACTACCTGGAGTTCTGTCCATACCTTTGTCAGGCACTATAGCCTCAACATCATTTCTAGATGCAGAGCAGAGTTTCCTGAGGTATCTTTCCTTCTCTCGCTGTCCCTTTTCATGTTTCTTCCCCCCTCCCAGGGGTTGTTGTAAGTTTGTATTGATTGGGACTCACTCTTGAATGTGTAACCTACTGCAAGAGCTTCTTCTCGAAGTAAGATAGTACAGTTACATAAGAACTTATCGTAACTGTAGATCTTCGAGAGAAGCTCTTGCAGCAGGTATATTTCCCACCCACCTTCCCCCAGGGATCATGCCCTGTTCAGGCCAGTATTTTTTCCTCTTTGAGGAGTTGTCCATTGACAGTCAGTTTCTAACTTGCCTGACGGGGGCAGGACATTCAAGAACTGGAGAACGTGGGGAACTCTTCCCTTATATAGGGTGACGTCGGGGGTGGAGCCGACGTCGGTGGGGGGCATTCTCACATTGGTACTACTAGAGAAAAAGTTGCCGGAACTGCCACCAGGTGGCACCAGTCCCTGTGTAACCTGCTGCAAGAGCTTCTCTCGAAGATCTACTGTTACGGTAAGTTCTTACGTAACTGTACTTTCTCCACCCACCTTGTTATTTTCTGTCCCACCCCCAAGCTGTCCAGTTTATTTACCAGCCTTCTGTGGGGCACAGTGTCAAAGGCCTTCCCGGAGTCCAGATAGGCCATGTCCACTGCCCCCCGATCAACTACCCTCATCACCCTATTGAAGAACTCGATCAGGTTCATCTGACACGACCTCCCCCATGTGAAGCCATGCTGATGGATGTCCTGCAGCCTGCTGTCTTCCAAGTAACTAACCACCCTTTCCTTCAAGATTGCCTGCATCACCTTACCCACCACTGATGTGAGGCTGGCTGGGCGGTAAATGGCAGCCTCCTCCCTGCTGCCACTTTTATGAAGTGGCACCACGTCTGCCCTCTTTCAGTCCTCTGAAACCTTCCCTGTATCTAAAGACAAGTTAAATAACCTCGCTAGTGGTGCCGCCAGCTCCTCCCTTAGCTTGCAGAGCACCCTAGGATGCAGGGCGTCCGGACCCATAGCCTTGTCTATCCTCAACTTACTCAATTCTTCCCTGATCCTGTCTTCACTGATTGGGCTAGGATCCACCCCAATGTCCCCCCTTCCATTCCCCTCTAGGTCTGGTCCCCTGCCTTCTCCCTTTACCATGAAGACCAAGCCAAAGTATCTATTTAGCCCTCTGCTTTCTCGAAGTTCCCTTCCATTTGCACTCCTGCCTCTCCCCTTATCTATCCCCTGCCTGGCTTCCCATTTTTCCCCATGTACCAAAAAAAAAGAGTTACTGCACCTTTTGGCCTGCCTAGCAGTTCTCTCCTCTGTTTCTGCTTTCACTATCCTAATCCTCTGCCCCACCACCCTCAGCTTCTCCCTGTAAATGTCCCTGTCCTCCTTGCCCTGCATCCTCTTATATTCTCTGAATGTCCTTTTTTTCTCTCTCCTATTGGCCCCCCCCCACTTCCCTGTTGAATGAAAGCGGTCTCCTCCTTTTTCTGCTTTTCCTCACCTTTCTTATACAGCTCTCTGTGGCCTTTAGTATCCCACCCCCTGATCCTATTCCATAGTTCCTGAACCTCCCCTATCCCCTCCATCCCTTCCATTTCATTCTGGACCACCTCTCTCATTTTGGGAAAATCTGCCCGGCCCCATCTTTCGGATGAGACGTTAAACCGAGGTCCCATCTGCCTGTTCTGGTGGTAGTTCAAGTGGATGTTAAAGATCCTATGGCACTTCTCGAAAAGAGTAGGGGAAAGTTTTATTCAAAGTTCAAAAACAAAAAACTGAAAATGCACAATATCATAAAGAGAAATAACAATAATCCAAAAACCAACTTCCATAATACATTTTTTCCTGTAGAAGACAAGTAACAAGTATGATTCCATAACAAACTCTCAAAATATTTTTTGAAAAAACAATAAATCCCATCACCAAACAAACATGGTATGAAAAAAAATTAAAATATCCTTCTGAGAAGGTATAACATGTTTTTTCTACCCACTAAAGATAAAAGGAAAAAATAGGTATTAGTATAGCTTATCAACCCACCCGTCCAACATTTTTCCGTAGCATAGAATTCACAGCCTGCCCCAATGTACGATTATTTATTTATTTATTTTATATATTTAGTTTTTGTTGACCGGGTAAGTGTACTAGACAAATCCTGCCTATTTTCAGGCACGGCCTGGGGGAAGGGGATACAGATGAATGCCAACTGACCTTGAACCAGATTAAGCTGTTCATATTCATAAATCTTATCAAGTTCTTTCTGTATGTTAAAAAAAGCATCTTGCAGCATAACCACCTTACCTTGCAGGAACCTGAGACATCTCGCCTGCCAAATGGAGCACTTTATGCAGGCTAGAAGAACATTTTATTTATTTATTTATTTATTTAAGAATCAGTTTACAACCTTTGAGCCAGAGGCTCGTTTCCAAAGGTACTCCGTCACATAAAGACATACATTGTGTTTCGGTTACATAGCAAAGATTTGCAAAAATCAATAGGCATTCACCAGAGGTGCCACGCCACATAGTGGTCAGACAAATACAATTGGGTACAGGGTACATGTAATTGATAACAGGTATATACAAGTTGGTATCAAGTGAGCATTCTGGTAGATAAACATTGAAAACAGCTGGCACTGGCCAGGTTAAACCTGAGCATGGTGTACAGGGAAGTGGTGGAGGGATGGTAGGGTGGAGAGCTGCCGGGGCATTGTCAAGAGAAAGAGGTGGAGGCTATGTTCAGAGACAGGAGCAGTTAAGTGCTGAAGATGTGGTTTCAAGGCGGTTTTGAATGTGGAGATGGTGATGGCATTGGTGATGGTGGCAGGAGAGTTAAACCAGGTTGGGGCTCTATAGCTGAAGGACCTCTGGCCACGGCTGGTTCTCGTTCTGGGGACCTTTAGAGTGGTCTTGTAGGAAGACCGTGTTGCAATGGTGGGAGGGCTCTGGTGGATGGATGCCGTTACCCCAGGGGGGGAGAGCCCGAGTAGGGTTTTTTTGGTGAGGAGACAGGTCTGGTATCGGAGCCGTTCATCCAGGGTAAGCAGGTTAGCATCGACATATAGCTGACAGGTGTGTGTGAGCCTGGGGGCACCAGTAATCAATCTGCACGCTTTATTCAGGGTTAGGTGAATTTTGTTGAGTGCAGTGGTGTCAGCAACACCGTATACTAGTAACCACCAGTCTACAAGGGACAGAGCAGACGATGTAACAGCTATTGGAGAGCATTTGGTGGAAGGCAGGTTTTATGGCGGAATAGGATGCCAAGCCGTGTGTTGGTGGGGATGTTAGGCGCCGATGTGGTTGTAAATGTGAGGCTGAATCGAAGGTAACCCCAAGGTATTTGTAGGAGCAGACTTGTTCCAGTGGTTGGTTGGTGCTTGGAAGGATATAGAGTGGGCGGTTGCTAGCTTTGTTTTGGGGTGTGAAAGAGCATAGTTTGGTTTTCTTAAGATTGATGACGAGTCTCGCTCCTTAAACCAAGCCTCGGCACTGTTGAAAGACTGCTGTAGGGAGTCCTGTAGGGAGATGGGATTACGGTGGGTGGCAAAAAGGACAGCGTCGTGCATACAGCAGAATTTTGCCAGAGCATGCACTGGGCAGGGTGTTCAGATACAGCGAGAAGAGATGGGGGCCCAGGATGGAGCCTTGGGGACCCCAGAGAGAATGGGACGGGTGTCGGAGAGTGTGCTATTAATCTTGACACACTGGGATCGAGTGTCAAGATAGCTAGCACACCATGCCAGGGGCCAGCCGAGAGACCAGTGAGGCAGAATGCATTCAGCAGCAGTGGATGGGAGACAGTGTCAAAGCCTTTGAGAGGTCAATGAACACTGCACCAGCTAGGGAGCTGGTATCCAAGGAGGAGTGTAGGAAGTTGGAGAATTCAATAAGGGCAGTGCTGGTACTGTGACCCGCATGGAAGCCATGTTGCTCTGGGCATAAGATGTTATGCTTAGCCAGATAATCAGTGATTTGAATGGCCACCACTTTCTCCAGGGCTTTAGAGAGGGGAGGGAGGATGGAGATTGGCCGGTAGTTGTTGGCCGATGACCTGTCGCCTCCTTTATGAATAGGTGTGATAATGGCTGTTTTCCAAGCTGTGGGGAATTGTCCCAGGCAGAGTGACTGGTTAATAGGCTTGTGAGAGGTGCAAGGACTTCATCTAGCACCAGCCTGAGGATGCTGGGGTCCAGTGAGTCACTGCCGGGATTGTTGCCATTGAGAGCTTTGATTAGGATGGGTCTGGCTTCCGGGTGGAAATCTTTCGCAGGGAGGAAGCTGGGGTGCTGAAGGACAGGGGAGTTTGGCTGGGGAGGGTCAAAGAAATTACTAGGGAGGACTGAGCTAAGGTCAGTGAAAGTGGTGTTGAACCAGTTAGCTATGGTGGCAGGCTCGGTGGAGGTTGTGCCATTTCTAGTGAGCTGGGATGGGGCAGGGAGCAAGCTTTACCATTGAGTTGCTTAATATTATCCCAGAAGGTCCGGGCTGAGCCCCAGGAGGAGGTAATGGAGGCCTGGTAATGGTCTGCCTTGGCTTTCCTGATGGTCCATGAGCATTTATTTCGGGCTGCATTGTATGCTTGCCTATCAGACAGACGACCTGTTTCAGTGGCAAGGTGCCAGAGGTTATCCCGGTTTCTAAGTAATTGTAGGAGGGCCGGGCTAACCCAGGGTGCGTTCTGTTTTTTGGACCGGGTTTTGGTTAAGGGTGCAAGAGATCACAGGCCATGTTGAAGGTGTGGGTGAAAAGGTGAGGGCAGTATCAATGTTGGTTGCCTGCTGAATGGGGACCAGTCTATCTGGGTGAGGAGTGCCTTAAGTTTCTTCAGCCCACCAGGGCGGAGGCGCCTTTGAGGGTGGTCTGGGCTTTGGGCTTGGGATTGGGGCTACCCATTGGAATAGGATAGGGGAGTGGTCACTCAGGGAGTCTGGGAGGACCTGGATGTTTTGGATTTTTAGAAGTCGGTTAGTTATAATAACATCCAGCAGGGTGCTGGTACCATTCTTAGGGTTAAGTCTCGTGGGCTGGGTGACGAGTTGTGTCAGATCTTGGGCGGCAAATGAGTCTCTGGTGGTGGATGAGGAGGTGCTGAGCCAATTTACATTAAGGTCCCCACTAGGACTTGTTCTGCCTTATGGTGGAGGGTGGCTAGGTAGTCCGTTAAAGATATCAGAGGCTGGGTGCTGGTTCTTTGGGGGCGTGGGCTGTAGTGAGATAGAGGGCTCCCTGGGGGTCTGGGGTGAGTCTGAGGGTAAGGGCCTGGGCCCCATTTATGAGGGTAGGGTGGGGAGTGCATGTCCAGGTATTGTGTCCCTGGTGTAGATTGCACAGCCTCCCCTCGTTTGCTACTCGGTCCTCCGGTATAAGGTATAGCCTGGGAGGAGACAAATGAGTCAGGAGTTGATTTGGACAGCCAGGTTTCAACCAGGGCTATGATGTCTGGTTGGTGAGCCATGGCCCAGCACTGTAGGCGTCAGATTTCTTCAGCAGGCTGCATATGTTCATGGAGGCTACTCGAAGACCAGTGGGCTGAGTGGGTGGATGGGAGGGGCAGGGCCTGGGTTGGGGTGTATGTTCCCTGTTAGGGAGCAGAAGGAGGAGGTGCTCTGCTCAGAGGAGGTAGATGGAGAGTTACATGGGAGGCGATAGAATAAGGAATGGGGTTTGGTTGTACAAGGGGTGGGTAGGGTTAGCACAGGCAGAGAAGGCCTGAGTGATCAGAAGTGCAAAGGGGCTGTGGGGGAGGACAGATGATGTCTGGAAGGGGTGAGGTGGAGAGGAGCATATGGGATGTGTGGAGGAGGAGGGAGGGTAGGAGCAGTGGTAAAGGAGGAGGGAGGACAGGAGGGTAGGTAGGAACACTGGAGTAGTGAGGCTGAGGGTTAATAGGACACTAGGGTATGTGGAAGGCAAAGGAGGAGGAGGAGGAGAAGATGAGACTGGCAAGCAGGGATGCATGTGCATAGTTGGGAAGGCTGGTGGAGCTGAGTGAGGAAAGAATGGGGGACTAGGATGAAAGAGGGAGATAGTGAGAGATCACCTCTGAGTCTAGTTGCTACTATGGTGTGGTGGTAGTGTATGTGCCTGAAGTGCATAGAGTACCAGGTTCAAGTCTTGATCAGGGTAATAGGAGAGAAGCTAGACTGGTGGCTGTAGCAGGGAGTTGGGTTCAGGTTTGTAGAAGCACTTAGATAACTGGTTGTGTCACAGGGTTAGTGCGTTCTTTATAGTTATGAAATCCTGCGGTAAAATATGCAGGCGTTCTAGGTGAGTGGTGGAACTGTGGACTTTGAAACAAGGGTGCATGGTTCAAATCCTGCAAGGCAGCAGGCAGAAGAGGTAAACTTATATTTTGGCGATGTAGGGAAGTGATTAAGAGGCTTAGAAAGTAGTAAAAAGTAGAGTGACACTGTGGCGCAGAAGTAGAGCAGCTGACTCTGACTGCAGGGGTACTAGGTTTGGACACAGCTCAGGGACAGAGTGTAGACAGGGCCAATATTTTAAATCTGGGCAGGAGGGAGTGAGGTATGGTTAAGAGCATAAAAATAGAGGAAGTTGTTGGCCTGGTTCAGTGGCTTAGAGTATAGTCAGTAGAATTTAGAGAGAAGGGTACCAGGTTTGATACTAGCAGTTGCTTAGAGATAGGCTGAAGGATGAGTGCAGAAAGTAGGTAGTAGAAGGAATCCAAGGGAACTGCAGTGACCTCTAGTGGGACAGCTGTGAGGTAGTAGCTAGGAGGGATATAGAGAGACAGAGGAGCTAGAGTGGAAAGTGCAGTGACCCCTAGTGGTTGGTGCCTATAACCTGCACAAATGGGAAAGTGAGCACTTAGTAAAGGAGGGCTAGGTCACGTGATGTGACACCGTGACCTGCCAGCAGCAATATATGTAGCCTAACCCTGGGTGGAGGGTGGTTGGGAAGTGCCTCACAACAGTCAGGCTGTAGTGCAGGACACTTTACCTCTTACAGGCTCTGGCAATCCCCGATTTCAGTCTCTGCTGCTGGGCCGAGTTCTGAGGGGAGCGGGCTGCTTCAGGGCCTCTTACAGGCTCTGGCAATCCCCGATTTCAGTCTCTGCTGCTGGGCCGAGTTCTGAGGGGAGCGGGCTGCTTCAGGGCCTCTTACAGGCTCTGGCAATCCCCGATTTCAGTCTCTGCTGCTGGGCCGAGTTCTTTTTATCCATTTTGACCAAGATGCTGGAATTTGCCCTAGAACCAAAATATCATAAGTCATATATTGAAACATTGTTTCTCCCCATCAGTTGGACAACAAATTCCAAAAACCTTGAACATGAATGCACTCAAAAACAGATGTTGCATAGTTTCACTTTACCATCACAGAGACTCTCCCCACATCCTCTATCCTCAAGCTGTTTGTGCTTCTGATTACCCCTCACCTGCAATTTCTGATGTCCAAACAACCAAATGAAGTCTTGCATCTTAAGGGGACTCCTTGGTTCTATCATGCAATCCAACAATAACCCTGTTTTAACTGTCGTAGCAACTTGAAAAACAGGCTCCTCCTGATACCATCTATCTATAATAAAGTTATAAAATTGATTTTTTTCTTTTCCTAGAAACCACGTAGCTCTATTTTCCATGTCCTGATGTATATCATATGTTGTCTGCACATAACCTGGAAGTAGTTTATCCAAAGGATGCCATTTGATCTCTGCCCTATGCTTCCAAAAAAGGACTACCCCACAACTGCATACGTACTAGACCCATCCCTTCTGTTTCAAACAGTAACGGGCGAATGGAACTATAAAAGAAATTCCCAAATAAGTATACTAGCAGATGAATCATACTTAAAGCTGCCTCCTTCAATGACCTATAGGTGTGTATTCTTTAGTGGATTCAGCCTACTGCCCCAAAAAAATGAAAAAATAGACCCATAACTTTAGTATGCGTATGATAAGAAGGAAAAACATATGCAACATATAAAAAATGGGAGCTATATATGCCTAAAAAGTATACATGTTTTTTCTAGTCATCTTCCACGACAACCAAGACATAACCTTAAGCTTAGCCTTATCATACACTGTATTCCAGTTGTGTCCTTCTGAATCCTTTGTTCCAAAAAACAAACCCAAAATCTTGACTTCATCCGTAGTCATAGAGATTGGAAAATCTGCCACCCTCCCTACTGCACCTAAAACTAAAACTATACTTTTTCCCATATTAAGTTTAATACCTGTGGTATCATAAACTTTTTGCAATGTATTCAAAATTTGTGTGCCAGACTCAACATCAGCTACTGTAAATATACAGTCATCCTGTCACGTAGAAACTTTGTTAAAGAACAAACCCATCATGATTCATAATTGCCCCTAATTTCTGTGTTAATTTTTAATAATCCTTAACAAGGGTCTGACCAAACACATATAATAAAGGGCTCATCGGACATCCCTGTTTCACCCCATTTTTAAATATATTGGAATACCCAGATGACCATTCACTAATGGAGTGACCTGAACCTAGTATATATAATACCTGTATCAAATCTAGAAAAGATTTAGGAATTCCATAATATTGCAATACAGTCCAAATAAATTCCTGTTGCACATCAAATACAGTCTCTGATCAACAGACATTAAATAACCATCTAATTTCATCTCTAATCCTTGCTCTGTAATTTCCCTAACAAAAGACAAATTCTGAGCAATATTCCTGCCAGGAATTGCACAAGTCTGCTCTAGTGTAATTAGCTTCTGAGCAATCCTAGCCAAACGAGTAGTTAGAATTTTGGTCAGTATTTTATAATCTGAATTCAGCAAAGTTAATGGTCTCCAATTCTTGATTTCTTGGGGGTTCCCCTTTTTATATAAAAAGGTCATGATCCCCAGTTTCATACTCGAAACTAATCTGTTTTCTTCCCAAATGGCCTGATAAATCAATTTCAACCAAGGAACCAGAGTATCAGAAAAACATTTATAGAAATCATTTGGGATTCCATCATAACCAGGGGAAGTCTTAGAAGTCAGCCTGGAAATAGCTTCTCTTATTTCCAGTTCTGTAATTGGTGTCACCAGGCTACCTCTTTATTATTTAATTGAGGAACTACTAAGTTATTATAGAACATTTCTTGCCGCCCCTTATGCTCCTTCTGAAAAATGGCTGCAATATGACTTTGAACTATGAGCATAAGCTCCTGATTGTGTGTCCTTAAGTTACCCTGCCTGTCTTTTAAAGCAGTCATTACCAATCTCTGAAGCCCCTGCAGACTGGAATCATAAGGATTTACTACTTCTTTAGATCCCTTAGTTTGATATTTTTGTTGGTAGGCTGCCATCTTAGTAGTCTCATTTAAATACCTACACATCTTCTCCTTAAGATTTTGTAATTGTAATAAAACATTATTAGTTTTATCCTCTGCCTGTGTCAATACTTGCAGATATTTTGCTCTCAGCCCTAAGTATTGAATATATTTATCCTTAGCGTTTGCCCTTGTAAGATTCATATATAAATATTTCAAATCCCTTTTCGTATCCTCCCACCAGTCTATGGGGCTACTGTATAAAAAACAAACATCTGCCCTTAATGTAAAAAATTATATCACTGAATCTCATACCAAAGCTTCCTGCAGAACTATAATATTAATTTTCCAAAAAACCCTCCCCGAAGTTTCTAAAGGTACAAGAACCACTTCTTGACAGATCAGATGAGCTGACACAAACCAAAAATCTATTCTCTTGGATAGACGACACTTATAAAAAGTATGTTTAGGTACCTGATTCAAAACATCATAAACATCTCTTAAATTATTATCCGTGAGGATTGCAAGTAAAGTGTTTGAATCACTATAAATTGTTATTGTAGCCTCCCCAATCCCTATGTGAGAGACCACAATTAAAGTCCCTCCCATAGCACTAATTTGCAGGTGTGTAGATAGGGTTCAATTTTCCTAAAGAAAGAGGACTTGTCTGCCTTAGTCTGAGGAGGACATATATTTATAATTCTAAATACCACATTCCCAAGACTACATCTATTATCATTGCCCTCCAGGCTGAATATCAAAAGTTGTAGCAGTTTAACAGATATCTCTGAAAAAGAAAACCTAATCTTGAACACTGTTCCTCCCTAATGACCAGTAGGAGACACCCATCTCCATTCTTTCTGTGCTGCTTTCATTTCTGATAAAGAATGCAATCTAGTATCTTGCAATAGAATTATCTGTCCTCCCTTCTCTAAGACTTGTAAAAGTATGTTGCCTTTTCTCAAAAGACTTTATACTATTCACATTTACAGTGAGCAGAGAAGTAGTTGTATTCATGGAAATACCTTATAAAGAAGGAAAAGTAACAGCTACATATTAAACACATCTTATCACAATCATTTCTTTTTTTTTCCTCTTTCTTGTGTTTGGTTTATCAGGAGGACCTATATCTGAAGCAACATCCGCCTGTGAGGAAGCAACTGAAGAAAAATCTTAATCTATGCCATCCTCATCTACCCCCTGCTCAAATAACAATGTTTATGAATTCTGGACCGTAATACCTTCCAGTTCTTTAGATACTGCCTGAAAGTCTGTAAGACATTTGACTGCTTTCGACCTGGTCACTCTGTGGAATACTGCTTCTTGTTGTGCGGGGGGCATGGAGATCTCCTCCTCCACCATCTCTACACAATGAACTGTGTAAACCAAGGCTTCTGTCCCCCTGTTCTCCTCTACAGTCTGAAGAGGGAGATCCTCCTTGTCCTTGTCCACCCCAGATTCTTGTTCAACCTCAGGCCCTATTTCTTCCCCAATGGGTTGTTCCACCAATAAAGTTTTCTCCAAACCCTTCTACTGTGTGCAAGATTTATCAGGTTTCCTAGGTACTCTCTGAGGCAGGGGACTCTTATCAGAAACAGAATGTAATAATTCTGCCATTCGCATTTTTTCCTTTTGTGCAGTGGTAACATATGCATCCTGTTCAGCTCGGACAGATAAATCAATATTATTGTGGGAAGCCCAGAACATGTATGAAGCAATGCACGTCGATCGTCACATAAGTTACATCGTGATGTTGTTGACAGTGAGCACTTACATGACCTATCTCCCCACACAGACCGCACTTTTGTTTATCACACGCGATTACTGAGGTGCCCTATGTCTCCACATTTAAAACAAGCCCGAGGTTGACCTGAATAAAAGATCACCCCCCTGTTCCGGCCCAAGGAAAAAACAATTAGGTAGATGCTTAGTCTGACCATTTTCCAATTTCAAAACTACTTGATAGTTCCAGCCCCAGTCCGCAATTGTTCATCATCTAAAATAGGTTCTGGGTAACCTTTAACAGAACAGTGCTGCTGCAACCAATAAATTATGTCAGCGGCATTCACCCCTTCATTTGTAAACAACACAGTAATTTTCTTGGTGAGGGGTTTAATTAGGGAATTGCCAAGAAAGGCCTCCATAAAGGAGAAAGCCTTAAAAGCAGATACTGTTTCCAAAACCTTTCTAGGCCTGCAGGGTGTTTGAAGCTAATATCGAATAATGAGTCCCCTGGCACATGTATAAGAGCATATATTTCGTATGCATAGTACTTCATACTGTCCTTTAGTAAGGCCTGTCCAACAAAATGCCTGTCTGGAACAGTGGAAATATCACCCCTGTATTTCAAACGAACTGCATTTCGTCTAACTGCTGGTTCTGATAAGGGACCTCTCTCGGTTGGGAACAAATGATCCCTCACTTTATCATGCCATACTGTTGCAGGGGCTTGCACAAGGGAGTCTAAATCTGTCTGAGTAGCAGAAACAAGGCCCTGATTCAGTGAGGCAGGGTCCTCAACAATGTCCTCCAAGGTGATATTGAGGAAACAGACTCTTGCAATCTAATCTCTTCCAATAAAGGATGAGGCCCGTCTTGTTGCTGGACTGATAAACCCCCATAGGAGATTGCTGCCCTGGTTGTGGTGAAGAAACACTTGTTATATCAGAGTAAGAGACAGAATCTTTAGGAGAACAGTTTGGGTAGGAACCAGAAAAATCATCTTCTTGCAGATTTGCATCCCACCCTGTCCCAGCCTTATTTTTCACCCATCCTGCAGCTTGTAAGGCTATGAAAACCCCATTGGCAGTGTTGGGTACCAATTCCTGGGAGTTGGTAGTACTAGCTTTCATCAAAGGGACATCAGGTATGTGAGAATGCAGTCTCCTACCTTTCCCCACCCCATCCTTCACAAGCTTTTTTGTACCGCCAGATGAGGTACCAATGGTGAAGGTCACTTCAGGCATTAATTGTGAAGCAGGACACACTGTTGGTAAAGGAAGCAACTCTTTCATGTATGTCAGGCGGCTCAGTGCAGTGAGGAACCGGCAAGTCTCTAGGTGTACTGCTGCCAGAATCAGACCCCCATCAACAACACCTTCAGAAGTAACAGAATCGCTTAACGGAGAAACTGAAGGTGCATTTTCAGGCAAACTCTCGGGGGGGAATTCCCTGCTGCACTCGTAGCTGCTGCGGACACCGCCGTTTCCATTATCACAACTGGAACGTCCAGTTCTTGTGTTCCACTATTTTCTTCCTACAGTCTCAGTTCCTCTTGCAACTGCTTCCATGTTTCCATATACATGCATTCCGCCAAATCAAGTTTGGCACGTAGGTCAGCCGTTTTATCATGCTGTGCAGACATACCAGCAATAGGGAACCCCATGGCTCCTGACTCCAAATCACCTTGCAAGTCGGTATCGAAACCATCATCTTGTCGCGCTACGGTATCCATCCGCTCCTCAACCAGCAAAGTCGAAAGTTCATCAGTCTCCATCAGAAGGGAGGCCGAGGAGGAGACCAACTCCTCAGCCACCCACACGTCAGTCTCCTTCGAGTTCCCAAGCGCTACTGAGCAAACGACTCTCAGCCACACAGAGCCCTCTGTCGAAAAGAGTAGGGGTATGTTTATTAAAATCATAATAGACACAACAAAGTAATATACAGAAAAAATAAAACAGATAAAATATGAAAGTTACACAAAATTTCTAAAGAGAAAAAAAACACAGAAAATCCTCATGTTATCATAAATCAAGATTAAAAAAACACAAAACTATAGTGGTAGAAACAAAATATGATCAAAAAATAGATAACTGGTTCAATAGAAGTCCCAATATCGTTCCCAAATATTCCGTTTGAGAAGTTTCCTTTCTTTCTCCTTAAGACGATCGATATGAGCCACCACTTTCGTAAACAATTCTTCAGGGGTAAGATAACGTTGTTGAAATAAAAACCAACACCTAACCTGCCACACCCAATACAGTATCACAACCGCTATTACATTTAGGGTACTAGAATTACACTCAGCCCATGAAGCTGGAAATAAACCAAAAAACAAAGCTCTCTGATCCCACTTGCGCCAAACTTTATTCCAAAACCGTCGACGCTACAGAAACCAAAATTGTAAAATAAAAGGACAAGAAAAATATAAATGAAACATAGACTCTGTAAGGGCCGTACAGGAAGCCCAAAAACAGTAACGATCCATCAATTGTTTATGTTTGTGGTTTCCACGTACGTTAATTTTACCATGCACCCCCAACCAAGCAATATCCCACAGAGCCACAGGGATCCGTGTATCAACAAGTCGACTTCCAATCTGATCCTTTTCTGACATTATAAAATCCGGAAAAACTTCTTCTAAAATATAAGACTCTACTATCACTGCATACAGTTTTTTACGAGAAAACTCCTTAATCATGGATACCGGAATATGCCATGTTCTAAGCATATCAAACATCATGACCCAATCGAAGATAAAACATATTTCCATTTATTTTGTGTATGAAACTCTCCAAAACCATTCTTGTAAAATCTCTGAAATTGAAACTCGTATCAAAGGAACCCAAAGCTGTGACGAATTAATAACTAAAGGCTTTAAATTGGTGGAAGAAAAAAGAGAATAAAAAAATACTATCGGGTGAACCATGTTAACCCCTCCCCGCCAATAATCATTCAACAAATAGTTTTGTTTAACCGGGTTGAGGCGGCTACCCCAAAAACAAGAGAAAAAGAGGCTCAAAAGAGGCACAAAAAACCGTTTGGGTAAAGGAAAAATATGCGTCACATGTAAAAATAAAGGCAACAAGCAGGTTTTAATCAAAAAAATCCATTTCTTCTTCCCCATAAACCATTTATTCCACTTACACACCTTTTCCCTACCCTTATTCAGACATATTTCCCAGTTATACTGAGCCATATCCGTACACCAAAATAAACACTAATAACTTATGAGAATCCACTAAACGGATAACCCCAATAGAAGAAATCCCTCCAAAGATATAGTTGTTAAACACATACTTTCAGAATTCAAACGTGAACCAATGACAGATAAAAAAAAACGGAAGAACATCATATAATAAACAACCTACCGTACAGTAAGCACCAAAACACATAAATCATCAGCATAACAAATTACTTTGAGTACTATAACCTGGACCCAAAAGACCCAAAAGTCTGAGGGATTTATAAAAGTAATCTAATAATGGGGTCCAACGCATTACAAACAACAGTGGGCTCAAGGGACAACCTTTATGGACTCCTGGCCGAATGTAACAGGGTGATCCAATCCACCCATTTACATATGGTCTAACATAGGCTAATGAATAACATAAATTAAGCCAATTTATAAAAATCTGGGGAAACCCATAAGCTCGGAGAGTCAACCAAATAAATTCTTGAGATACCCCATCAAAGGCTTTTGAGAGTCAAAATTAAATAAATAACCCTTGAAGAACTCCCTTATGTCCCTGAGAAAATAATTCTCTTACCAAAAGCAAAGCATCTCGGATGGACCTACCTGAAACTGAGCAATACTGAATTGTAGAAATCAAAGAAGGCAAAATATCGAAATCCTGTTCTCCAGTAATTTGGAAATATTTTATAATCTGTATTTAACAGGGTGATTGGTCTCAATTCCCAAATCAGATTTGTCACCCTTTATAAAGAAAAGCATCAAACCTTTGTACATCTGGTTCGATCAACGATCCTCATTCAAAAAGCATTGAACACAGCCAATAACTGGGTCGGCATAAATTTCCATAAAGATTTATAAATTTCAGCAGACAACCCATCGGAGCCTGGAGCCACCTTATCCCTGAGACCACAAATAACTCCTTCACTTCTTCTAATGTAAAAGGGCTACAACCTCCTGCTGCTGAATTACCTCAAAGGTAGGTACATCCGATGCTTGCAACAATAGCGACATTTCAGGGATTCTGATACGGAGATTCAAATGTTTGTTTCACAAATTTTGTAATACATTCCATATAATTTTTAGCTGCCCTTTAACAGTACGCCCCTGATCATCAAGAAGTTGAAACATCTGTTTACCACAAAATTTCTCCTAGTAATATCAAAAGAATAAAATTGACTCTGCTTCCCAGAAATCTGAAATTTTTGTTAAAAACAATATTTTGCCTATCATACTGAACTTATACGGGCAGTACAGTCAGAATGAGACAAATAGGATTCTGTAAATAATGCAAATAATTCGGCCCGAAGGAGCTGAGAGGTATGGTGTCTAGTATCAGCCAACAGTCTAGAATAAAATTTAAAATAGGCCACCAAACACCTTTTGGTATCAATCCACCAATCAATTATGGAATCATAGAGAAAAATCACAGAAGTGCGATCCGAAATTAAGTCTAAAAAACCTTGATGAAACTCTGGAACCAATAATAAGGACGCGTTAACCCTCCAAACCCCAGGCCCCTGTGATAACACTTCCCCCAAATGAATCTGTATTCCTAACAAATGATGATCTGAAGTTGCCATAGGTACCACTACACCTTCAACCTCCCCAACAGTTCGTGAACAGAACCAAAAATCTATCCTAGAGGTCAAGCTACCTTTCGAAAATGTAGATAACGAAGACTGGGCAAACACATCAACCAAATCCATCTCTTTAATAATAGTACGCAATGCTTGGGTGTCACAATAGACTTTTTTAGTGGAAAGGACATCTAAACTAGAGTTAAAGTCTCCACCCCATAAGATAATCCTATTAGTAAACAAATAGGGCTTCATTAAACAAAAAAGCTGAACCTTAGCAACTTTCTGTTGTGGAGCGTAAATATTAATAAACCGATAAGGCAAATCATACCATAAAAGGTCCAACAATAACACTCTCCCCGGAACTAAATCCACTAACTTCTGCAAAATAAACTCAGATGTGGTAAAACAGTATCCAATGCCAGAACAGAGGTCCTGGCCTAGAGACCAATATGAGGGCCCCAACCCCCAATCTCTTGTGGCTGTGGCAGCCTCCCCAGTAGTATAAAGCCTAACATCCTGTAAAAAATAAACCTCGTTAGATAAACTATGCAAGGTTGAAAAAGTAGCTGTATGTTTATACTGTGATCGAATACTATTAACATTTAGACTAGCTAAATGTACAGAAGACATGAAAAAGGAAAAAGGAAAAACACCATTAAGAAGGACCGAATCATTTCTTTCTCCTGGTTCTAGTAGTTTTCTTTTTCAGGGTAGTCCCAGAGTTATCAACCGGGGGTAATGGTGCAGAGGAAGTCGCAGGAAGAGAAGAAGAAGGAAAAGATTCCCCCAACTCTTCCTCGTCCATAACATCACCCCAACTCTGCAAATGTTCATAGGGATTAGTTACTGGAACTGAAAATTTAGATACTTCCTCCACCTGTTTGGTGGAATGAAGTCGCTTAGCAACTGGCGGTGAGATCTCCAAACCTCCCCATCTCCAAATCTTCATTTGCTTGAGAGGAAGGGACTGAACAGGGTAGGAACTGAAACAATAGGCGAGGGAGGTGACTCTTTGGGTGGGGGACCTCCGAGGCATCCAGTCGCCCGGATAACCGGACACTAAGTGAGGCCGGAAAAAGAAGGGTTTTAACTTAGTAGTGGGAACAGGGCCTGGAACCAGGGAGAGATTCGAGAAGAGGCGAAGGACTTAGTAATATAAGAATCATGTTCTGCATAATCAGGTATTATGGGCTGCCCAAGGACAAGCCACAAAAACGTGAGTATCTTCACCAATAAATTACAAGTGGGAGGGACAGTACAAGACAAAACCGAATGTCCCAACATTCCACAGGATGCACATTTCAGTTGGTCACAATCAGAACTCAATGAGACAGCGAGCCACATCTATAACAAGAATGTGGCTGCCCTGGATAAAACAGGATACCACGGTCCCTCCCCAAATAGAAACAATTAGGGAGATGTTGAATCCCAGCCTCAGTCATTTTGAGTTGCACATTAAATTTCCACCCTCCCGTCCAAAACCCATTATCATCGATCAATGCATGAGGCACCCCATTGACTGTACAACGTTGTTCCAACCAATACAAAATATCCAATACATTCACTCCTTCATTTCGAAAAAGAACAGTAACTACTTTAGCTGTTGGTCTGGTAATAGGTATAACCACAAAGTGCTTCCAAATAGGGTCTATACGGGCAGCATAATACGCAGTCCAAAATGTATCTAACAAAGCTGCAGAATGAAAAGAAACATCAAAATTATGGTCCCCAGAAGAATGAATAAATGCATAAACCTCAGAAGGTCGAATCCCCAAAGAGTCAATAATCAAGGATTTACCCACAAAATTACGGTCTGGGGGGAGATCCAAACCCCCTTTATAATAAATACGTGCTACAAAATGTTTTCTAGTAAGGATGTCCGTAGACTTAAAGAGAGAGGCATAGCTGGCGGTTTTACAGAATCACGCGAAGGGTCTATGCACTGCACTGCCCACAGGACCGACCGGCATATCGGCTCCTAAAGTCTGAAGACACTGACCTGGTAAGGAAATTTCAGTCTGGTGGTCCGGAGAACTAGAAATAGTAATATCATCAGCAACCATCGCAGGAGCCAAAGAAGCCGGTAAACCCTGTCCCGATAAGGGAGACTGCAAGCCAGACACAGGAACAGCCGAAACGAGACCCCTGGCTTCGGTACTGGCAGGTGGAAATGACGCAATGACCTGGTCCGATTCTGAAACCAGCACTCCTCCATAGCCTGTGAACCCAAAGGTTCCACCAGCCAATTCAGTCCTTCCCCGGTAAAGGGACATTGGGGTCAGGAATCCAGGCATTTGGGGTCTTCACCATCCGCACCCGCCAATGCGGTTTCCTGGGACCAAGTGGCAAGCCTTGAGAAGCGGAACAAGTCGTCATCCGAGGCAGCAGCCGACACACCCGCCTTGTCAACCGGCGGGTTGTCTACCACCTGCAAATTACTTTTCTTCGCCCCACCAAGAGGAGCTACCTGGCAACCTTCCAGGCATTTCCTCTTCTTGTCATCCTCCGTGGACAAAATCACAACTGGGTCAGTCACAGTGTATCCTGAGAACAGTCTGCAATAACAACGGGCTGAGCCGAGTCCACCTCAGGTAAGGGTTTACTCAAAACATCCATGTCAGTCCATCTGAACAGATTCCTCATCAAGAACAGCAACTAGGTCCATAGAGCACTCCTCCAACACCTCCACACCTCCACCGACTGAGACATACTGAGCACAGTCCAGCCGTCTCAGGGGCCCCCTACACAAGAGTAGGGGAATTTCCCGGTGCCCTGGCCAAATTTCCCCATTCACTAAAATACCACCAACAGCTTAATCTGGTTCAAAGTCAGTTGGCATTCATCTGTATCCCCCCCTGGGCTTGCCTGAAAATAGGCAGAATTTGTCTAGTGCACTTACCGGTCAACAAAACTAACATAAAAAGAAATAAATAAATAAAGTCTAGGACCTTCATGATGGTTTGAATCACTTTATAACCCGCTGTAACCCTGAAACCCACTGTGTTATGGTCGCTGCTCCTAGGCTGACCCCATGCCTACTCCCTCCACACTATCCCCTGTTAAGACCTGGGTACCCACCACTAAACAGGTAGAAGGATTATGTTGGTATAACTGATTAGATGGTTAGTAAAGGGTGTACCAAGTGCCACAACTGACTGTAAGTTCACAAAACACATAATAAGTGGTGCAAGCGGCTCAGCACAGCACCAGAGACACATAATACTTCACAAATACCATTATAGTGCTGCATTTGTCCCACTGTTCCACCTCAGATACAGTTATTGTTACAATGCACACAATCAACAATGGTAGCAACTTCATTGAAGCATTAGTGATACATTTACTGTAACAAAAGTAGAAAACAGGCACTATGGCACAATACTGACAGAGCATCACAACACAACTTCTTTGGCACCCACAGGTCATGCCTATTGCACAATGTACTGAAATACAGTTGCTCTACTGTGGTTGGGCATACATTCATTTTTTATTTCACGTTTTTTATGATCGAGTTGCAGTAGTATACAATTGATCTTGAGATTATGGCAGCATATGTTCAGAACATAACAGGCTCAATATCACAATCTGCTAGATATACACAGGTTGCCCCCCCGAACTTGGGTGCTATATATTACTATTCTTCCCCTCTTGCATCATAATTTGAACAACAGAACATTCTCTTTTGTATATTGTATCTGGTCACATCAGTAGGTCTCACATAAGTGGGTACTATATCAATATGCAAAAACACTTTGAATGTACCAGCCAGGATCAAGATAAGATATATTGGGATGAGTACCTGTATTGCTCATTTTGAAAGTGAGATGACAAAAACCAAAATTCAGATGTGTACAAATGTCTTCTTACAGTAATGAAGACAACATTTATTAACAAAAATAGATAAGAGTTCATATGCCAACAATGCTCCAGATAACATTGGTGTCTAGAAAGTTACTCACCAGTTTTAGAACATAGTCTGTAAAACAAAGGTGAGATGCATACAAGTACTGTACATCTGACAATAAAACTGTTCCTTTTGAATCACCACTTATGTTATGAAGCACTGTTCCTTGTCGTTTGGAATATTTACAAATATTGGGTGGGTAGTGGTACTCATGGTAACTTTCTGAAGAGTATTTCTAAAAGAAGTGAGTAAATAGTCCAGTACACACCTTATGTGACGTCCTTATACCTCCCCAATTATCCATTATAGTTATTTTCTATCAGCATCTTACCATCTGATTCGACAATGATGACACTGTCGGTGTCAGACTTGTCAGCCTCTACAGCTTCTGACTGTGCTGGTACTACCTCAGGTGGGAATGGGGGTTGCCTGTGCCGATCCATGAAAAAAGATAATAAGTAGATTCACTAAGTATTTCATTTCAATGTTTACCCATTTCACAACACTTTGTCTAAGCAATCGGCATGTTTCAGGTACCTGACATTGTCCTTAATCAGCTACTGCAGAGTCATTGCAGATGCATATAAAATCAGAATTAGTGCAAATAAATATTTGATAAATGGAAGATAAGAAACTGACTCAGTACACAATACTTAACACTTACATAGTATGACATGTGAAATACAAGTCTGCTTCAATAAAATTGATACTGCATAGTAACTCCCCCACTATTATGTCATGATAGCAATACATAAGTAACAGTAGAAGTACATAAGACTTCAAGTCTTGAGAACACATTGGAAGAATGCAATTTGTATGTTACACCATTTTCTGCCCTACACCAAACATATACTAAAACAGCTAAAACCAACGTCACAGCATGTCATCAGTTAACACATCATATGTTGCAGAATTGTCATGATAGAATTTATATATATATATATGGGATACATCATTCCCAGGTGTGCAAAATGGAAAATATTCTCACTCCTGCAGAGTGCACTCTAGATACATATGAGTTCCGAATATTTGCCATAGCACATGATCTGGGCATCATCTGTGTGATTAATACAATAAAGTTCATTTTTTCCAGTTTGCAACTGTCTGTTTCATAGTTTTGTGGTGTTACACAGGCTCTTTGTCTCTATGTGGGGGGGTCATGCTGGAGACCTGTGATAGCACAGTAGAGATTAGTATTTCCTTTGCAAATTTGTTCTGATGTATGCCCTGCAAATGAGCTTTTGAATGTTGTGCACCTGATGCTTGAGAAAATATATGTTTCTCATGCTTCCAACAGCTGTCTGTAATTATCTTTATATCAGATGAAAGTGTTGCAGGTGTTCCAGCGTTTGTCTTGCTATGGGACTCTGACATATGAACAGTGTTAAAACCAACAAGTGACAGAGAGTATATGTATAAATGTAAGATTTATGCACATACTGTATACTTCATTGGGTTGTTTATTCAACTGGGGTATGAATTACGTGTTTCTATCTAACTCAATATCAGCTCACACTCCTAACACACACACACACACACACACACAATATATATATATAAAAAACAAAAAATGTAAATCAATATTTAATAACAGTTAAAATACTTTCTCCTTTAGACAAAAACAAAACAAAAGAAGCAAACAATGATGTCCCTCTGACCTAGACAATATTCAGTTGTTTTGCACTGCTGAGACTTGACTTGTGGCATCATATTGTGATAATAACATGGCTACAGAAACAAAGGCTTCAACCACAGAAAGACTTTTTTTGTTACACTTCTGTACCTGTACTATTATATGATTGAATCAGAGGAAAATTATTTGAATAACTTATGTTGAGTGAGGCGTTCCCCTGCAGCTGGCTTGCCTGTAGCTTCCCATAGTTAATATATGAGGTAGTACAAGCACTTGTCATTCTCTGGTATCTCCTCTCTCTGCTTCAATACATAGAAGCACTGGTGCAACAGCTTCCACTTCTTCTTTAACTGCACAATAGTCTTATTTTTAACTTTGTGGACCCTGTGCAGGAAGCTGTTAATGTGCCTCCACATTGTGTCCAACTTACGGTTCGTGCTCCGCATTAAAATGCAAGCACTACCTCTCCCCAGGACTGCCTCACAGCAGACACACCTCTCATGGTCCACTGCCTCATTGTTTACGCTTGTGTTCTTCAGTAAAACATAAGCAAACATTCCTTACTCTCATGTCTCAGAACCTAAATATTTCTATGCATTCTATGAACTATTCTGCTTAGAATGTGGCAACAACAGCATTTTGAAAACTCAGTTCTCATTATCACAAATATGGTTCAGGCACAGGAATTGTTGTATTGCAACACACTAATAACATACACAACTATGTGTCGATCATGCTATGTTTGACTAATAACATATACCACAGGTTGAATACAAGTACATCAATACTTCTACTGGAATAGTGAACTTGACATCAACTCACTGCACAACAAAGTTACTAACTTGTTCATCAGAAAGGAAAAAATGTTCATGTGAACAGAAGTTGTTCCGTCTGTCAGATGCAACACAGCTATTGCCACAGCAGGCATAACTGTACATTCTAAACAGTACCATAAAAGGCAACCTGGTGATTTGCATCTGAGAGAGCAATAGTATTTTCGATCACTAGCATCAAGGCTAATATCGACAGGCTTATTGCTGCTGTAATGAGACATGAGTGCAAAAAGACAAGAGTCACCTGTCTTTGATGAAATTGCATCTCAAAGTACTTACATTTGTGAACAGAGCATTATTTGTTCTTCAACATTTATGGTGTAAGATGTCTCATGTGCTTGAAATATTCAGGAAAGTTGTATCGACATCAAGAAAAGGTTACAGCAGTATCTTGCCTTGACTGTCCACAATTTCTGTGATGTTTTCACAGGTCACTGGATGCACACACAGCACTCAGAGGCATATTTCTGGGAAGAGTCTTATTATACACAGACAAAAGACAGCAAGTTCATCATTGATGAGTCTTGAAAGCTGGTCGATGTGCTCAGTGTCTCTTATGACACAGCAATGGAGTCAGATGATGACTCTGAGGCAAACGCTGAGACTCATAAACGTCACTGCCTCTCATGGCCATGTGATGAAACTTGCAACTGAAGGCAATTGTCATTTGACAGTTAAGCAGTTTATCAACCTATTTGTGATAACAGATTAGAAAGACAGATATAAACTGTTTAACAACATTGACCTTTGTGAAGTCCATCCACATACTGGACTTATGGGACACTCACTAGCATGCCTGGATAGCAGTGTTTGTGACAGTGTATTTCACAGCATCAGGATCCTGGGAGTGCATCAAACAGGCATGCAGAACTTTGTATGCAGGGTATATGAAGTTCACCTAGTTGTCAACCAGTAGACTTGCTTGAATGACTTACTGCAGTCTGGTGACATGCACGGTGCCATAGCATTTCTCAAACAACTGCAACGTGTTACTTCTGTACCAGAAACAAGCAGTTATCAGTCAACAACTTCTGATGAAACATCTGTTTCAGTCTTAGAAAGTGACATTCTGAAACACTTTGGAAAATAAGTTGTGAAATTTGAACTGGCAAAGGCTCAAAAAGTTTGACTCTGTATGTGTGTCCTGTGATCATCTGTGCTGCAGCAAACAAACAATCACAATAAACCTTGAAATGTTGTCACCATACAATGACATGTGGTTCCGACTCTCAGCATTTTTGTTCTTGAAATCTGACTTCCAGTTACAGCCCACAGTTGTGCTGTGCAAACACTATTCTCCAAACTAAAGTGCAACATTCTGCCACCAAGGTCAGTGTTGAATAATATGGAGGCACATGCCACACCAATGGAGATTGACACTTAATTATGTTGGAGCATTCTAATTCAGACAATGAAACCATTTCAGACCATCTTACATCTGAACACGAAGACACGGAACATTCCACAGAAAGAACTCATCAGATCTCTCAAGGGTTCCATCATGTATCTCCCACTTCCTTTACAGGAAAATGTGGAGGCAATCTCAACAGAAAATAGTTTGGTGATTCTTGTAAATGGTGTCCCAACAAAGTCCAAGGCCATCTGGCAAGATGTTGTCAATGTAGAGAAGGTGAAGCTTGCTCTTAGTTATTTGAAGAGCAACAATCCCTTTTATGCAGACCTTGATATTGAGCACATGAGTAGTCTATCATTTCAACATAATGTTTTGCAGACAACAAAACCAATGATAGAAAAGGTCAATGTACAGACAAATAATAACATGTATGAACAGTACACAATTCATCCGCTGCATAGCAGAGATCCAGTGGGTGACAACATTGATCTGTATCCAATGAAACAGGTGGAAGGTGAGCCTGTCAGCATATGGGAAGCAACACTAGAAGCACTCTGTTTCCCAGACTTATTCCCAAAGGGGTCAGGTGGATGCCTAGAGGAAAGGGAAGTGCGTGTACAGGGTGCTGAGTACCGTACTAGCCATGTCTTAAGTAAGGATGGAAAATTCAGGCGTAACATACAGTACCTATTTCATCTCCTCTGGGAGAGTGAACTTAGCATTCTGTCTGCGTCTATTGCACATGCTATTCATCTCATAACTCTACTATATGGAATAACAGCTGCTCAATTTCTGGAGAAGTTAAAGCAGAAAGATTTAAATATGCAAGTAAATCTGTCTTCCATTCTTTCTAGTCCTCATGGAACCAAAGAATACTGGTATCAGACACTCTGAGGACAATGCTGGAGAGTATGGTCCAGCCACATGGTTTGTCACACTCAGTTGTGCTGAATATGCCTGGATGAAGTCATTGAACTGTTGAAGTGGGCAAATTCTGATGTTGATAGCATTCCTCAATGACTGTCGGTGAAATGTGCTCAATGTCACAAGACATTTTCACAAGCAGTTCCATGGCATTCAGACTTTCATTTTGTCAAAGGACAATCCACCTCTTGGTTATGTGGACCATTACTTCTGGGGGATGGAATATCAAGCACGGGATGTTCCTCACATTCACATGCTATTGTGGATCAAGGATGAGCCATGCATACAGTAGGTGAGCATGAAGCAGCAGAAGTGCTAGCATTCATCAAGCAATACATCACTTGCCACATTCTGGACAAGTATGACAGCCCCACACTATGGAAGTTGGTACAAAATTTTCAGTGGCATATTTTGCAAGTACTGCACAAATCTGATTGGTACACTATGATGTTGCTTCAGATTCCCTAGATGAGTTTGTCAGGATGGTTCCATGAATGAACTTTTTCAGCAATGTGACACCACTTGAAGGCAAAATCAATCAAGAGGGTATATGAGTTACCCATAGATGAAAAAGAGGTCTATATCAATGACTACAACCCGACTCTTCTTTTAATGTGGCAAGCAAACATAGATGTTCAGTTTGTGGATGATAATTCATTGGCCCTGGTGCAGTACGTCACTTCGTACATTACCAAGCATGAACAGACAAGCTTGCACGATCTTTGGAAGGATATTGCCAGTTCAAGCAAAAGCCTGACATCTCAGCTGTGGTCACTGGGCTTGAAGACACTCTCACACAGAGAATGTGGTGCCTATGAAGCTGGTGACTGATTAATGGGTACACATCTGTATGGGAAGTCTGATGCTGTCTGCTTTCTCAGTGTGAACTACAAAGAGAAACGCAAATGTGTACTTATTCCTCATTCTGAAATTGAGGAACTCACTGCCAACAGACCTTCTTCAAAACATATCTTGAAGAATAATCTGATTGACACATACTACCCCATCATCATGATGAAATGGATGATATGTGTCTATTTCAGGTGGCTAAGTGGTATGACTACAGGCAGATATATCACCTGACTCAACACGGCACATTTACAAGGTGAAAGGAGTGGATGGCTGTCTCATAAAGAGACACAAGCTTTGGCTCATAGACCAGTGCAAATTGTACCTAGGCACATCAGAGAGCAGAGAGCATTACTACTTTGCTGTCTTGTTCCTATTTAGGCCCTGGAGGAATAAGTCTGAATTAAAAGGTAACTGCGACACATTTGAGGATGAATTCAATCTCAGTTATGAGAGTTTCAAAACTGAATACTCTGAGACATACATACAGAGACTGGAGGCTGAGAAAGAACAGCTCAAGAAGGCAGAGAAACAACTTCAAGAAGACACTCTTGTCAGCTCACAAGACAATCTTTACCCAGAAGGACAAGGTATTTTAGGTGAGCCTCTGCCTTTAAATGCCCCAGAAGTGTTGATCTCAGAAGTTGAGAGTGCCATGCAACATGGAACACACTGCAATATCAACACACCTGACTTGAAAGAAAGACTAAATCAGCAGCAGCAAGTGGTTCACTCTCAAGTCATTGATGCTGTTCGACATGGACTATTACATGAAGCAAAAAAATGTGACTGTCTTGATTATAAACCACTACTGATCTTTGTTAGTGGCTTAGCTGGCACAGGAAAGAGTTCCTAATTGAAGCCATAACTGCTGAAATCCCTGGAGCCTGACAGGGTCACCAATGTCTGTAGCTGTTACAGCTCCCATGGACTAGTTGCATACAACATTGGTGGACTAACATTACACCATCTCTTTATGTTGTCAGTGGAACATGGCAAAACAGGAGAATATCGTAAACTGTCATTTGAGGTTGCATCTTGGCTCCATTCAATGTTCACAAAGATGAAGTTACTCATCATAGATGAAATCAGTATGGTCTCCAATGTAATGCTCGCTTGTATACACCTACGTCTACAGGAGATCTTGGGCACCGACTATGGAGAACCATTTGGTGGTAAAAGTATAATTGTACTGGGAGACATTTTACAGCTTGCAGCAGTCAATGCAGAACATGTCTTTGCAACTCTGACTGCCAAGCAGGCTAAGAATACACTAGGTTGCATTGGAGGTTGTAACCTTTGGGAGTTATTCACCTATGTTGAGTTGTACTAGAACATGTGACAAAGTGGTGACCTGGCTTACAAATCACTTTTAGATGAAGCTTGTACAGATTCTCTATCACCACATCACATCGCTATGTTGAATGAACGGAGAATCAGGAAAGATACTACATCCATAGAAACAGCATATAATGTTTTCAGCGATGTGTACTCCACAGGCACACACATCGTGTGTCTTATGCCACGACCGAAGAAATGCATTGACTTCAACAGTGTAATGTTGCAGAGAGAAAATCAAGACATTCTTATTCTGCATGCTGTTGACACAGTTGGTGTCATTCTCAGTTGTAAACTGGTAGCAAAGATGACTGAATGACTCACTGAACTGAAGTCAGATGTTTCATGCACAGCTGGCCTGGAAGCTGTACTTACACTTTGTAAGAATGCATGTGTCATGCTGCGGTGTAACCTCGATGTTGAGCATGGGATGGTAAATGGTGCCATGGGTAACATCACTGACTTTGTTTACAATGGAGATTGCCCTTTAAGGAAAACCATGTTGTCCTGGTGCACCCTCCCATTTTGTGTTGTTGGAAATGGTTTACTCAGGAGGAGGGATGAAAGGTAGGGAGGGACTGGGAGCCAGGACAATGGACAGGCTACAGGAAGGGGAAGGGCTAAAGGGGGTACAAGAAGGCCTGCACAGAGCTGGTTCAGCCACTTTTGCTGAAGTTTTGTTTTATATTGAAACTACAGCACATCAGATTGGCATTGGAGCAGAGATTTGTGCACTAGCTTAAAGCAGGTAAGAAAACCATACAGCTAGGTTTAGCCAGGAATGAAATATATAAAAAAAATTGTTATTACTTGTTAGGGGAATGTGTTTTCAATGAAGCTGTTATGTGGTATGAATTCTGTGGCCAAGTTGCTGTAAACTGGTGGTAGTTTTACAAAATGCTGATTGGAACCTGTTTTCTGAAGTTTTAAACCTCCTCTGTGACGTGATGCTATATGATGGCAAAAATTGTAGGTGGCTGTGCAAAAATGAGGAAAGTTGTGGCAGGGAGTTTGGTGCCCAACAGAAGAGGCAGGGGGCAAGAGGTGGACTGAGGGCTTTGCGAGGAGCCAATAATATAGTGGGGGTCATTTAATGAACCTATGAAGGGAAGTGAGGATGAGGGATGCTACGCGTATAATGCACTAGTGGGGCCTCCGTGAGGAAAAAGCTGTGGCACTGTTTTCCTTAAAGAATTAGAGGAACAAAAAGGTTTGGGTAGATCTCGGAATACGACATCGGGTAGCTAAAGAATCCTGATTGAGCCTAGAATTGAAGGGGCTAGGCAGCAGTAGGCATTTAATTAGAGAAAATGTCATGTAACTGAGCAGATATTGAGGAGTTTATTCTTGGGTCCCTTGAGGCAGGGAAGCATTGGTTGAGACTTGGATTAGGAGTTCTGGCTATGGCTTATAGGAGGATAGCACGAGCAGAGGCGAGGAAAGGCGGAAGCATATAAAAAGGGACAAAGCAAAGCTCAGCATCATATAAGAAAATGAAGTGACAGCCCCCAGAAGCAAGTCAAGAAGCCACAGGTAGCTAGGCTGGCTTTGAAGCGGGAGCAGTGGCAGTGTCGTCTGACATCACACCGCATGGTGGGGGGGCAGGAGGAAGACCGAGGGCCAGGTAGCACAGGAGAGCGTTTTGTTCCAGACAAAGAGAAGGCTTTAGGGTGTGCAAGGGGAGTATCTACATTCTCCAGGAGGGGACAAGCATCTGGCAGTTGAAGGTTTTGTTTTATTTCAGGCTGAACAGAGATGGGTCTATTTTCCGTGCTTGACTAAGGTTTTTATGGTGAATCTTGCTGTTTGAAGGAACCACAGACACTCTGTCATTGGGGTGGTGGCATCTGATGTCAATCTGTGTGACAAAAGGAACCAAGAAAGAATTGGGGGGTACAATATGGGAAGCCCATGGTTCATTGCTGGGACAATAAGGAACAGCAAGCTGAAAGGCTGACTGATTTAAACAGATACGGGAATTGTTACGGGGTTTGTCAAGTTTGGCATGGCATTACCAGTTGTGAGATGGAGTGTAACAGGCAGTGAGACCTGAGGTCATTTGGGCACATGGGGAGAAAGTGTTAGGCCTAGAAGGCCATGTGGGGTGACAGCAGAGGTTTGGGGGTGGGAAGGTGGTGGATATGGCCAGAGGCCTTGGGGGCACAACATGGAGTAGGGATGAGCTGAAAGGCCATGTGATGCTAGTGACAGATGCTGGGTAAAAATTATATATATAATACAGTAAAGTCTGTGGGTCTTAATTTGGAGTGGTTGGCATGTAAAAAAGGGGCTGGGCAGGTGCAGAGAGAGAATAATAAGGGCAGAAAAGGCAGGTGGCTTAGAGCAGATTCTTAGGCATCGTGTCTGGGGATAATGCCATTCTCGGTGAGAGGGAAGTGGGGACAGGTTTGTTTATCACAGGTGGAGTGCTTGGGTATAAAAAAAATAAATAAATAAAATAAAGACCAAACGGGGTCACGGGTAGCAACTTCAGATGCCTCTGGCTCGATGGGGAGTGACTGGAGTGGGGCACCTGAGCGAAGCAAGCCAAGACAATCAAGCATATGTGATAATAAAGAAACATTTTCAGTCTATTCACAGCTTTATACAGGCAAGAAATGAGATGGCACCAAAGAGAAAAGGCCCTCAAAAGAAGATGCCTACAAGGCCATTGTTGAGCTTGCGGAAAAGGCCAAAAAGATGTGGCAGCTGGTAGAAGGGGATGAACTGGGGCGATCCGGGGAGAAATGGAAGGTGGGAAAAGGAAAAGGGGGTGGTGGGAAGTGGCCAGCAGGGAGGACACCCAGCTCAAAGAGACTGCAACAGCCAATGGTGGCTCCTCCCCGAGCAGCCAGTCCAGTACCACTGCTGCCCTCTGTAGCGGGACCATCAGTACCTCCCTAAGAGCAGGTGGAGCTGACACCACTCGAATCCAGAATGGACCCCTGAATACAGGAGTTCCCCTGCATACAATACCACAACCAGCAGTCCAGCTGCAGGAAACCAGACAAGGGGCTCTCGAGGATAACAGGCCACAAGAAGTGAACAGACCCACAAGTAACGTATCAGGTGCAGCTGGGAGCAGCATTAGAGAATACATAAGCCAGATTATTATGGCACTGGGGATGGGGCATTAGGGCAGATGGAATCGGCACTGGCAGAGATCAGGTCAAAGAGAGAAATAGGAGAGGTGGAAAAGGTGGCAAAGAGCACAGGAATAGATACTAAGGAGAGAGGAGCCCCAGGGATGAGAATACAGGAGCATGTACCTCTGACAATTAAGAAAAAGATATGGAAAGAGGAGTACATAGACATTTTTGCGCTAGTCAGTAGGAAGGCGGCAGCGAAGTATGAGGAAGAAGAGTATTGGGAAGAGTGAGATGGCGGCAGAGGTAGTTTTGCTGGGTTAAAAAAAGAGGACAAATTTACAAGAGGGAAGATGTGGGATGGGTGGTTTGTGGGTTTCACCACATATTCAGCTATAGTACAGGAAAAGAAACCAGAGTTGGGTATCCCTCTCATTACATACTCACTGATCGTTAGAAGAGCGAAGGCAAAAGGAGGGGTAGGTTGGATACAGTATGATGAATTTTTCCAGCAAAGGATGGCAACCTATGGGAATGTGAGGTGGGATATGAAGCAGTTAGATTTGTGGACGGACTATGTAACCGACCAATCCACACCTGAGGGAGAGACAGGAAAAAGGGGGGAGTACCCCAAAAATGTGGCTGGGGCTATAACACAGCATCTTGTTCCTGGTCACAATGTTGGTTCCAACATGCCTGCTCAAAGTGTGGAGGGACACATCCTGTGAGCAAATGCAGAACTAACTGGGCACAGGGGCCCATGGGGGAGGGGAGCAGGGTACAGGCCAACAGCCCTTTCAGGAAGGCCATGGCTTTAGGGGACAGCCATGGAATTGAAGAATGAGGGGCAGAGGATATGGGGGTAGGGGAATCAAGTCTACTGAACAATTAGAGAGAAGGGAGGGAGCCAGGGGTGGGGGTTAGGGGAACAATTTCAGATGGAAAAAAACCCTGGCAAAACAGAGTTGGTGGCAAGATGGTTAAAAGGTTACCCAGATCAAGAGGTGGCAGAAACATTAAAAAGAGGTTTTAAAACTGGTTTTCCACTGCAATTCGAAGGCCCAAGACGAGCAAGAGAGGCTAACAACTTGGGGTCGGTTACGGGGAAGGAAGGAATTTTGAAGACAAAGATATAGAAAGTAAAAGTGGCGGGGAGTATAGAAGAACCATACCCCACCTCCCCCATTACTGAATATGAGGATCTCCCCACTTGGCTTGGTTCCTAAGAAACAGGAAGGGGAATACAGGGTGATTCACCACCTGTCATTTCCAGAAGGGGACTCAGTGAATGATTTTATAGGGGAAGGAACACAGCACAGTCACTTATGCAACACTGGAAGAGGCTGTGCAGATCATTAGGGCAACACCAGATGCATGGATGGCCAAGACAGATATAGAGTCTGCCTTCCAACTGCTACCAGTTAGGCGGGAAGATTGGATCTATTGGCTTCAAGATAGGGACCAGTACTATTTTGACAAGGCCATGCCCATGGGTTGTTCCATAGCTTGTGCCACATTTGAAGCTTTCAATACTTGTTTGCAGTGGATATTTCAGAAAGAGATGGGTTACAGAACATTAATACATTACCTGGATGACTTCCTGTTAATAGGCAGTGGATGGGAGGAGTCAAAAAGATGCTGACTAGCTTCCAGAATCTGTGTAGAGAACTGAGGGTACCATTGGCACCAGAAAAATGGAAGGACTCCGTAAGGTTCTGGAGTTCTTGGGGATAGAGATAGATGCACAAAAAGAGGTCTTTAGGTTGCCTGATAACAAGGTATCAAAACTAGAGAACTGATTCAGGTACAGATGGGCAGAAGGCGGTGCAATTGAGGCAGGTACAGCAAGTAATGGGACATTTGAACTTTGCTTGTAGGGCAATTGGGCCAGGAGGACATTCACCAGGTGGCTGCCCTGGGTGGAGGGTGGTTGGGAAGTGCCTCCTACAACAGTCAGGCTGCAGTGCAGGACACTTACCTCTTACAGGCTCTGGCTATCCCCGATTTCAGTCTCTGCTGCTGGGCGAGTTCCTGAGGGGCCGGGCTGCTTCAGGGCCTCTTACAGGCTCTGGCTTAGTCCCGATTTCAGTCTCTCTGCTGGGCCGAAGTTCTGAGGGGAGCGGCTGCTCAGGGCCTCTTACAGGCTCTGGCAATCCCCGATTTCAGTCTCTGCTGCTGGGCCGAGTTCTTTTTATCCATTTTGACCAAGATGCTGGAATTTGCCCTAGAACCAAAATATCATAAGTCATATATTGAAACATTGTTTCTCCCCATCAGTTGGACAACAAATTCCAAAAACCTTGAACATGAATGCACTCAAAAAACAGATGTTGCATAGTTTCCACTTTACCATCACAGAGACTCTCCCCACATCCTCTATCCTCAAGCTGTTTGTGCTTCTGATTACCCCTCACCTGCAATTTCTGATGTCCAAACAACCAAATGAAGTCTTGCATCTTAAGGGGACTCCTTGGTTCTATCATGCAATCCAACAATAACCCTGTTTTAACTGTCGTAGCAACTTGAAAAACAGGCTCCTCCTGATACCATCTATCTATAATAAAGTTATAAAATTGATTTTTTCTTTCCTAGAAACCACGTAGTCTATTTTCCATGTCCTGATGTATCGCAATGTTGTCTGCACATAACCTGGAAGTAGTTTATCCAAAGGATGCCATTTGATTCTGCCCCATGCTTCCAAAAAAGGACTACCCCACAACTGCATACGTACTAGACCCATCCCTTCTGTTTCAAACAGTAACGGGCGAATGGAACTATAAAAGAAATTCCCAAATAAGTATACTAGCAGATGAATCATACTTAAAGCTGCCTCCTTCAATGACCTATAGGTGTGTATTCTTTTGGCGGGATTCAGCCTACTGCCCCACAAAAAATGAAAAAATAGACCCATAACTTTAGTATGCGTATGATAAGAAAGCTGAAAAACATGTGCAACATATAAAAAAATGGGAGCTATATATGCCCTAAGTAAGTATACATGTTTTTTTCTAGTCATCTTCCACGACAACCAAGACATAACCTTAAGCTTAGCCTTATCATACACTGTATTCCAGTTGTGTCCTTCTGAATCCTTTGTTCCAAAAAACAAACCCAAAATCTTGACTTCATCCGTAGTCATAGAGATTGGAAAATCTGCCACCCTCCCTACTGCACCTAAAACTAAAACTATACTTTTTCCCATATTAAGTTTAATACCTGTGGTATCATAAACTTTTTGCAATGTATTCAAAATTTGTGTGCCAGACTCAACATCAGCTACTGTAAATATACAGTCATCCGCATACGCAGAAACTTTGTTAAAGACAAACCCATCATGATTCATAATTGCCCTAATTTCTGTGTTAATTTTTTAATAATCCTTAACAAGGGGTCTGAGCCAAACACATATAATAAAGGGCTCATCGGACATCCCTGTTTCACCCCATTTTTTAAATATATTGGAATACCCAGATGACCATTCACTAATGGAGTGACCTGAACCTTAGTATATATAATACCTGTATCAAATCTAGAAAAGATTTAGGAATTCCATAATATTGCAATACCGTCCAAATAAATTCCTGTTGCACCGCATCAAATGCAGTCTCCTGATCAACAGACATTAAATAACCATCTAATTTCATCTCTAATCCTTGCTCTGTAATTTCCCTAACAAAAGACAAATTCTGAGCAATATTCCTGCCAGGAATTGCACAAGTCTGCTCTAGTGTAATTAGCTTCTGAGCAATCCTAGCCAAACGAGTAGTTAGAATTTTGGTCAGTATTTTATAATCTGAATTCAGCAAGTTAATGGTCTCAATTCTTGATTTCTTGGGGTCCCCTTTTATATAAAAGGTCATGATCCCCAGTTTCATACTTCAAACTAATCTGTTTTCTTCCCAAATGGCCTGATAAATCAATTTCAACCAAGGAACCAGAGTATCAGAAAAACATTTATAGAAATCATTTGGGATTCCATCATAACCAGGGGAAGTCTTAGAAGTCAGCCTGGAAATAGCTTCTCTTATTTCCAGTTCTGTAATTGGTGTCACCAGGCTACCTCTTTATTATTTAATTGAGGAACTACTAAGTTATTATAGAACATTTCTTGCCGCCCCTTATGCTCCTTCTGAAAAATGGCTGCAATATGACTTTGAACTATGAGCATAAGCTTCTGATTGTGTGTCCTAAGTTACCCTGCCTGTCTTTTAAAGCAGTCATTACCATCTCTGGAAGCCCCTGCAGACTGGAATCATAAGGTATTTACTACTTTAGATCCCTTAGTTTGATATTTTGTTGGTAGGCTGCCATCTTAGTAGTCTCATTTAAATACCTCACATCTTCTCCTTAAGATTTTGTAATTGTAATAAAACATTATTAGTTTTATCCTCTGCCTGTGTCAATACTTGCAGATATTTTGCTCTCAGCCCTAAGTATTGAATATATTTATCCTTAGCTTGCCTTGTAAGATTCATATATAAATATTTCAAATCCCTTTCAGTATCCTCCCACCAGTCTATGGGGCTACTGTATAAAACAAACATCTGCCCTTAATGTAAAAAATTATATCACTGAATCTCATACCAAAGCTTCCTGCAGAACTATAATATTAATTTTCCAAAAAACCCTCCCCGAAGTTTCTAAAGGTACAAGAACCACTTCTTGACAGATCAGATGAGCTGACACAAACCAAAAATCTATTCTCTTGGATAGACGACACTTATAAAAAGTATGTTTAGGTACCTGATTCAAAACATCATAAACATCTCTTAAATTATTATCCCGTAGGATTGCAAGTAAAGTGTTTGAATCACTATAAATTGTTATTGTAGCCCTCCCCCAATCCCTATGTGAGAGACCACAATTAAAGTCCCCTCCCCATAGCACTAATTTGCAGGTGTGTAGATAGGGTTCAATTTTCCTAAAGAAAGAGGACTTGTCTGCCTTAGTCTGAGGAGCACATATATTTATAATTCTAAATACCACATTCCCCAAGACTACATCTATTATCATTGCCCTCCCAGGCTGAATATCAAAAAGTTGTAGCAGTTTAACAGATATCTCTGAAAAAAGAAAACCTAATCTTGAACACTGTTCCTCCCCTAATGACCAGTAGGAGACACCCCATCTCCATTCTTTCTGTGCTGCTTTCATTTCTGATAAAGAATGCAATCTAGTATCTTGCAATAGAATTATCTGTCCTCCCCTTCTCTAAGACTTGTAAAAGTATGTTGCCTTTTCTCAAAAGACTTTATACTATTCACATTTACAGTGAGCAGAGAAGTAGTTGTATTCATGGGAAATACCTTATAAAGAAGGGAAAAAGTAACAGCTACATATTAAACACATCTTATCACAATCATTTCTTTTTTTTCCTCTTTCTTGTGTTTGGTTTATCAGGAGGACCTATATCTGAAGCAACATCCGCCTGTGAGGAAGCAACTGAAGAAAAATCTTAATCTATGCCATCCTCATCTACCCCCTGCTCAAATAACAATGTTTATGAATTCTGGACCGTAATACCTTCCAGTTCTTTAGATACTGCCTGAAAGTCTGTAAGACATTTGACTGCTTTCGACCTGGTCACTCTGTGGAATACTGCTTCTTGTTGTGCGGGGGGCATGGAGATCTCCTCTCCACCATCTCTACACAATGAACTGTGTAAACCAGGCTTCTGTCCCCTGTTCTCCTCTACAGTCTGAAGAGGGAGATCCTCCTTGTCCTTGTCCACCCCAGATTCTTGTTCAACCTCAGGCCCTATTTCTTCCCCAATGGGTTGTTCCACCAATAAAGTTTTCTCCAAACCCTTCTACTGTGTGCAAGATTTATCAGGTTTCCTAGGTACTCTCTGAGGCAGGGGACTCTTATCAGAAACAGAATGTAATAATTCTGCCATTCGCATTTTTTCCTTTTGTGCAGTGGTAACATATGCATCCTGTTCAGCTCGGACAGATAAATCAATATTATTGTGGGAAGCCCAAGAACATGTACTAAACGAATGCCGTCGATCGTCACATAAGTTACATCGTAATGGCTGTTGACAGTGAGCACTTACATGACCTATCTCCCCACACAGACCGCACTTTTGTTTATCACACGCATTACTGAGGTGCCCTATGTCTCCACATTTAAAACAAGCCCGAGGTTGACCTGAATAAAAGATCACCCCCCTGTTCCGGCCCAAGGAAAAAACAATTAGGTAGATGCTTAGTCTGACCATTTTCCAATTTCAAAACTACTTGATAGTTCCAGCCCCAGTCCGCAATTGTTCATCATCTAAAATAGGTTCTGGGTAACCTTAACAGAACAGTGCTGCACTCAATAAATTATGTCAGCGGCATTCACCCTTCATTTGTAAACAACACAGTAATTTTCTTGGTGAGGGGTTTAATTAGGAATTGCCAAGAAAGGCTTCCATAAAGGAGAAAGCCTTAAAAGCAGATACTGTTTCCAAAACCTTTCTAGGCCTGCAGGGTGTTTGAAGCTAATATCGAATAATGAGTCCCCTGGCACATGTATAAGAGCATATATTTCGTATGCATAGTACTTCATACTGTCCTTTAGTAAGGCCTGTCCAACAAAATGCCTGTCTGGAACAGTGGAAATATCACCCCTGTATTTCAAACGAACTGCATTTCGTCTAACTGCTGGTTCTGATAAGGGACCTCTCTCGGTTGGGAACAAATGATCCCTCACTTTATCATGCCATACTGTTGCAGGGGCTTGCACAAGGGAGTCTAAATCTGTCTGAGTAGCAGAAACAAGGCCCTGATTCAGTGAGGCAGGTCCTCAACAATGTCCTCCAAGGTGATATTGAGGAAACAGACTCTTGCAATCTAACTCTTCCAATAAAGGATGAGGCCCGTCTTGTTGCTGGACTGATAAACCCCATAGAGATTGCTGCCCTGGTTGTGGTGAAGAAACACTTGTTATATCAGAGTAAGAGACAGAATCTTTAGGAGAACAGTTTGGGTAGGAACCAGAAAATCATCTTCTTGCAGATTTGCATCCCACCCTGTCCCAGCCTTATTTTTCACCCATCCTGCAGCTTGTAAGGCTATGAAAACCCCATTGGCAGTGTTGGGTACCAATTCCTGGGAGTTGGTAGTACTAGCTTTCATCAAAGGGACATCAGGTATGTGAGAATGCAGTCTCCTACCTTTCCCCACCCCATCCTTCACAAGCTTTTTTGTACCGCCAGATGAGGTACCAATGGTGAAGGTCACTTCAGGCATTAATTGTGAAGCAGGACACACTGTTGGTAAAGGAAGCAACTCTTTCATGTATGTCAGGCGGCTCAGTGCAGTGAGGAACCGGCAAGTCTCTAGGTGTACTCGCTGTCAGAATCAGAGCCCCCATCAACAAGCACCTTCAGAAGTAACAGAATCACTCGAGAAACTGAAGGTGCATTTCCAGGCAAACTCTCGTGGGATTCCTGCTGCACTTGTAGCTGCTTCCGGACATCGCTGCTTCCATTATCACAACTGGAACGTCCAGTTCTTGTGTTCCACTATTTTCTTCCTACAGTCTCAGTTCCTCTTGCAACTGCTTCCATGTTTCCATACATGCATTCCGCCAAATCAAGTTTGGCACGAGGGTCAGCTGCTTTATCATGCTGTGCAGACATACCAGCAATAGGGAACCCCATGGCTCCTGACTCCAAATCACCTTGCAAGTCGGTATCGAAACCATCATCTTGTCGCGCTACGGTATCCATCCGCTCCTCAACCAGCAAAGTCGAAAGTTCATCAGTCTCCATCAGAAGGGAGGCCGAGGAGGAGACCAACTCCTCAGCCACCCACACGGCCAGTCTCCTTCGAGTTCCCAAGCGCTACTTGAGCAAACGACTCTCAGCCACACAGAGCCCTCTGCTCGTAAAAGAGTAGGGTATGTTTATTAAAATCATAATAGACACAACAAAGTAATATACAGAAAAATAAAACAGATAAAATATGAAAGTTAACACAAAATTTCTAAAGAGAAAAAAACACAGAAAATCCTCATGTTATCATAAATCAAGATTAAAAAAAACACAAACTATAGTGGTAGAAACAAAATATGATCAAAAATAGATAACTGGTTCAATAGAAGTCCCAATATCGCTCCCAAATATTCCGCTTGAGAAGTTTCCTTTCTTCTCCTTAAGACGATCGATATGAGCCACCACTTTGTAAACAATTCTTCGGGGTAAGATAACGTTGTTGAAATAAAACCAACACCTAACCTGCACACCCAATACAGTATCACAACCGCTATTACATTTAGGGTACTAGAATTACACTCAGCCCATGAAGCTGGAAATAAACCAAAAACAAAGCTCCTGATCCCACTTGCGCCCAAACTTTATTCCAAAACCGTCGACGCACAAGAAACCAAAATTGTAAAATAAAAAGGACAAGAAAAATATAAATGAAACATAGATTCTGTAAGGGCATGACAGGAAGCCCAAAACAGTAACGATCCATCAATTGTTTATGTTTGTGGTTTTCACGTAGTTCAACATTTTACCATGCACCCCCAACCAAGCAATATCCCACAGAGCCACAGGATCCGTGTATCAACAAGTCGATTTCCAATCTGATCCTTTTCTGACATTATAAAATCCGAAAAACTTCTTCTAAAATATAAGACTCTACTATCACTGCATACAGTTTTTAGAAAACTCCTTAATCATGGATACCGTATATGCCAGTGTTCTAAGCATATCAAACATCATGACCCAATCCGAAGATAAAACATATTTCCATTTATTTTTGTGTATGAAACTCTCCAAAAACCATTCTTGTAAAATCTCTGAAATTGAAACTCGTACTAAAGGAACCCAAAGCTGTGACGAATTAATAACTAAAGGCTTTAAATTGGTGGGAAAAAAAGAGAATAAAAAAATACTATCGGGTGAACCATGTTAACCCCTCCCCGCCAATAATCATTCAACAAATAGTTTTGTTTAACCGGGTTGAGGCGGCTACCCCAAAAACAAGAGAAAAAGAGGCTCAAAAGAGGCACAAAAACCGTTTGGGTAAAGGAAAAATATGCGCCACATGTAAAAATAAAGGCAACAAGCAGGTTTTAATCAAAAAAATCCATTTCTTCTTCCCCATAAACCATTTATTCCACTTACACACCTTTTCCCTACCCTTATTCAGACATATTTCAGTTATACTGAGCCATATCCGTACACCAAAATAAACACCTAATAACTTATGGAGAATCCACCAAACGGATACCCCAATAGAAGAAATCCCTCCAAAGATATAGCTGTTAAACACATACTTTCAGAATTCAAACGTGAACCAATGACAGATAAAAAAAAAAAACGGAAGAACATCACATAATAAACAACCTACCGGTACAGTAAGCACCAAAACACATAAATCATCAGCATAACAAATTACTTTCTGAGTACTATAACCTGGACCCAAAAGACCCAAAAGTCTGAGGGATTTATAAAGTAATCTAATAATGGGGTCCAACGCTATTACAAACAACAGTGGGCTCAAGGGACAACCTTGGCGGACTCCCTGGCGAATGTAACAGGGTGATCCAATCCACCCATTTAATATATGGTCTAACATAGGCTAATGAATAACATAAATTAAGCCAATTTATAAAAATCTGGGAAACCCATAAGCTCGAGAGTCAACCAAATAAATTCTTGAGATACCCCATCAAAGGCTTTTGAGAGATCAAAATTAAATAAATAACCTTGAAGAACTCCCTTATGTCCCTGAGAAAATAATTCTCTTACCAAAAGCAAAGCATCTCGGATGGACCTACCTGAAACTGAGCAATACTGAAATTGAGAAATCAAAGAAGGCAAAAATATCGAAATCCTGTTCTCCAGTAATTTGGAAATATTTTATAATCTGTATTTAACAGGGTGATTGGTCTCCAATTCCCCAAATCAGATTTGTCACCCTTTTTATAAAGAAAAAGCATCAAACCTTTGTACATCTGGTTCGATAAACGATCCTCATTCAAAAAAGCATTGAACACAGCCAATAACTGGGTCGGCATAAATTTCCATAAAGATTTATAAATTTCAGCAGACAACCCATCGGAGCCTGGAGCCACCTTATCCCTGAGACCACAAATAACTCCCTTCACTTCTTCTAATGTAAAAGGGGCTACAACCTCCTGCTGCTGAATTACCGTCAAGGTAGGTACATCCGATGCTTGCAACAATAGCGACATTTCAGGGGATTCTGATACCGGAGATTCAAATGTTTGTTTCACAAATTTTGTAATACATTCCATATAATTTTTAGCTGCCCTTTACTGTACGCCTTGATCATCAAGAAGTTGAAACATCTGTTTACCACAAAATTTCTCCCTAGTAATATCAAAAGAATAAAATTGACTCTGCTTCCCAGAAATCTGAAATTTTTGTTCAAAAACAATATTTTTGCCTATCATACTGAACTTATACGGGCAGTACAGTCAGAATGAGACAAATAGGATTCTGTAAATAATGCAAATAATTCGGCCCGAAGGAGCTGAGAGGTATGGTGTCTAGTATCAGCCAACAGTCTAGAATAAAATTTAAAATAGGCCACCAAACACCTTTTGGTATCAATCCACCAATCAATTATGGAATCATAGAGAAAAATCACAGAAGTGCGATCCGAAATTAAGTCTAAAAAACCTTGATGAAACTCTGGAACCAATAATAAGGACGCTTAACCCTCCAAACCCCAGGCCCCTGTGATAACACTCCTCCAAATGAATCTGTATTCCTAACAAATGATGATCTGAAGTTGCCATAGGTACCACTACACCTTCAACCTCCCCAACAGTTCGTGAACAGAACCAAAAATCTATCCTAGAGGTCAAGCTACCTTTCAAAATGTAGATAACTAAGACTGGGCAAACACATCAACCAAATCCATCTCTTTAATAATAGTACGAATGCTTGGGTGTCACAATAGACTTTTTAGTGGAAAGGACATCTAAACTAGAGTTAAAGTCTCCACCCCATAAGATAATCCTATTAGTAAACAAATAGGGCTTCATTAAACAAAAAAGCTGAACCTTAGCAACTTTCTGTTGTGGAGCGTAAATATTAATAAACCGATAAGGCAAATCATACCATAAAAGGTCCAACAATAACACTCTCCCGGAACTAAATCCACTAACTTCTGCAAAATAAACTCAGATGTGGTAAAACAGTATCCAATGCCAGAACAGAGGTCCTGGCCTAGAGACCAATATGAGGGCCCCAACCCCCAATCTCTTGTGGCTGTGGCAGCCTCCCCAGTAGTATAAAGCCTAACATCCTGTAAAAAATAAACCTCGTTAGATAAACTATGCAAGGTTGAAAAAGTAGCTGTATGTTTATACTGTGATCGAATACTATTAACATTTAGACTAGCTAAATGTACAGAAGACATGAAAAAGAAAAAAGGAAAAACACCATTAAGAAGGACCGAATCATTTCTTTCTCCTGGTTCTAGTAGTTTTTTTTCAGGGTAGTCCCAGAGTTATCAACCGGGGTAATGGTGCAGAGGAAGTCGTGAGAAGAGAAGAAGAAGGAAAGATTCTCAACTCTTCCTCGTCCATAACATCACCCCAACTCTGCAAATGTTCATAGGGATTAGTTACTGGAACTGAAAATTTAGATACTTCCTCCACCTGTTTGGTGGAATGAAGTCGCTCTAGCAACTGGCGGTGAGATCTCCAAACCTCCCCATCTCCAAATCTTCATTTGCTTGGAGAGGAAGGGACTGAACAGGGTAGGAACTGAAACAATAGGCGAGGAGGTGACTCTTGGGTGGGGGGGACCTCCGAGGCATCCAGTCGCCCTGATAACCGACACTAAGTGAGGCCGGAAAAAGAAGGGTTTTTAACTTAGTAGTGGGAACAGGGCCTGGAACCAGGGAGAGATTCGAGAAGAGGCGTATGACTTAGCAATATAAGAATCATGTTCTGCATAATCAGAGGTATTATGGGCTGCCCAAGGACAAGCCACAAAAACGTGAGTATCTTCACCACATAAATTACAAGTGGGAGGGACAGTACAAGACAAAACCGAATGTCCCAACATTCCACAGGATGCACATTTCAGTTGGTCACAATCAGAACTCAAATGAGACAGCGAGCCACATCTATAACAAGAATGTGGCTGCCCTGGATAAAACAGGATACCACGGTCCCTTCCCAAATAGAAACAATTAGGGAGATGTTGAATCCCAGCCTCAGTCATTTTGAGTTGCACATTAAATTTCCACCCTCCCGTCCAAACCCATTATCATCGATCAATGCATGAGGCACCCCATTGACTGTACAACGTTGTTCCAACCAATACAAAATATCCAATACATTACTCCTTCATTTCGAAAAGAACAGTAACTACTTTAGCTGTTGGTCTGGTAATAGGTATAACCACAAAGTGCTTCCAAATAGGGTCTATACGGGCAGCATAATACGCAGTCCAAAATGTATCTAACAAAGCTGCAGAATGAAAAGAAACATCAAAATTATGGTCCCCAGAAGAATGAATAAATGCATAAACCTCAGAAGGTCGAATCCCCAAAGAGTCAATAATCAAGGATTTACCCACAAAATTACGGTCTGGGGGGAGATCCAAACCCCCTTTATAATAAATATGTGCTACAAAATGTTTTCTAGTAAGGATGTCCGTAGACTTAAAGAGAGAGGCATAGCTGGCCGGTTTTACAGAATCCGCCCGAAGGGGTCTATGCACTGCACTGCCCACAGGACCGACCGGCATATCGGCTCCTAAAGTCTGAAGACACTGACCTGGTAAGGAAATTTCAGTCTGGTGGCCCGGAGAACTAGAAATAGTAATATCATCAGCAACCATCGCAAGAGCCAAAGAAGCCGGTAAACCCTGTCCCGATAAGGGAGACTCCAAGCCAGACACAGGAACAGCCGAAACGAGACCCCTGGCTTCGGTACTGGCAGGTGGAAATGACGCAATGGCCTGGTCCGATTCTGAAACCAGCACTCCCTCCATAGCCTGTGAACCCAAAGGTTCCACCAGCCAATTCAGTCCTTCCCCCGGTAAAGGGACATTGGGGTCAGGAATCCAGGCATTTGGGGTCTTCACCCATCCCGCACCCGCCAATGCCGTTTCTGGAGACCAAGTGGCAAGCCTGAGCAGCGGGAACAAGTCGTCATCCGAGGGCAGCAGCCGACACACCTCCTTTGTCAACCGGCGGGTTGTCTACCACCTGCAAATTACTTTTCTTCGCCCCACCAAGAGGAGCTACCTGGCAACCTTCCAGGCATTTCCTCTTCTTGTCATCCTCCGTGGACAAAATCACAACTGGGTCAGTCACAGTCGTATCCTGAGAACAGTCTGCAATAACAACGGGCTGAGCCGAGTCCACCTCAGGTAAGGGTTTACTCAAAACATCCATGTCGTCCATCTGAACAGATTCCTCATCAAGAACAGCAACTAGGTCCATAGAGCACTCCTCCAACACCTCCACACACTCCACCGACTGAGACATACTGAGCACAGTCCAGCCGTCTCAGGGGGGCCCCCTACCACAAGAGTAGGGGAATTTCCCCGGTGCCCTGGCCAAATTTCCCCCATTCACTAAAATACCACCAACAGCTTAATCTGGTTCAAAGTCAGTTGGCATTCATCTGTATCCCCCTTCCCTGGGTCGTGCCTGAAAATAGGCAGAATTTGTCTAGTGCACTTACCCGGTCAACAAAAACTAACATAAAAAGAAATAAATAAATAAAGTCTAGGACCTTCATGATGGTTTGAATCACTTTATAACCCGCTGTAACCCTGAAACCCACTGTGTTATGGTCGCTTGCTCCTAGGCTGACCCCCATGCCTACTCCCTCCACACTATCCCCATTGGTGAGGACCACGTCAGATATATCACCCCTCAGTGGGCTCTCTTACCAACTGCTGCAGGAAGGCTCCCTGGATGGACTCGAGGATCTCCCTACTCCTGGACAACCTAGCTGCTGTGATGTACCAGTCTATACCTGGGAAGTTAAGGTTTCTCACCAGCAGAATCTCCCCCTTTAGTGCCATTCTTTGAACCACTCGCAGCATCTGCATGTCCATTTCTTCTCTCTCTGCATTAGAGGTCTGTTCACCACCCCCAACCTAATTGATGTCCTAGCCCATCTCTCTAGTGTGACCCATAAGATTTCAAATTCCCTTTGCTCTTCCTGCCCTTCTTTTTTTTTGTATGATCTATTTTTCCACCCGTGCTCGCTGGTCCTCCACTCCTTCAGGCTCTTGCCAAGTTCCCCCTGATCTCTTCTGTCCTTGCCCAGCCCTCCTCTGATTCCCCAGATCACAGCCGACCCCTTGGATATCCTGGTGTATCCCTTCACTGGGCGGGTCCCTCTCCTCCGGGGGGGGGGATAGCCCCAGCACACACTTCTGGGGCGGGGGATGCTGCTGGGAACAGGAGGCCTGGGAGGCACTGGGCCCTCAGGAACAGAAGCCGTCATCCGGAGCCAGCGGCGATTTTCCCTGGCTTTCTTGAAGTGCGTGACGTCCGGACGTCAAGGCAAAAGCGGCATCTATCCTTGCCCACCACCCCTAATGACCCGAGATGCTGCTCTCACGGCCTCCCCAGTGGTCGCTTCAGCACGGGTCATGACCCCACCACCCTGGAGACAACAAGCAGTTGTGGGACGCTCAAGCTGCCTCCCCCCCCCAGTTGGCCCTCCAGCACCCCGAGCTCATTCCAGAACCCGGGTCGCTGGCATCGCAAGCGGAAATCCAACCGCTACACCGGCGGGCCGGCCCTTCCAGCCCTTCTGATGCCTTTATGCCCTCCTTTATGTACTTTATATATGAAAGAGACCCTCCTAGTGCCCGTATGAATTTATTATAGATCGTGCCTCGATTTAAAAAAAAAAAAAAACCTTGTGGTCCTTTTTTTCTTTTTTGTTTCCATATGTAGTTTTGTGCTTTTTTTTTTTCTCTCCCGTTTTCTCCCCACCCGGGACCCTGGCAGACACATGCGTACATGCATGCTGGGTACCGGCTCGGCCCCTTCCACCCCACCCCTGGCAATTGCCTGCCGCACCCTTCGCCTGCGCTCCCATCGAACCTCCACCCGATGGGAGCAGAACTACGGGGGTGGGGGGGCAAGCACACATCCCTTCCTGGGAGAGGAGGGCTGCCTCACAGCGGTGCATAGCGCCTCAACTCCTCTGCATCACTGGGCCAGCTTTTATAGTCCCTTTCTGTGGCATGAGTGGCGGTCATCAAGAACCTCATTACAGTGTTCAGCACAAGGGGTACTCTTATATCAAGAGTATCTCACGTGCAACTGAAGGAAGAACTGTGATTGATCAGGGATGCTCCTGTGATCTATAATTATTACTGTTGTTATAAAAACGTCATTAGAATTGTGAGGGGAAGGTGGGGTAGGTCAGTGCTAGAGGGTGGTAGGGTCACAGTAATTCATTTCAAAAGTTCTGGATGGTGGGAGGATGTGGGAACAGTTTGGCACAGTGGGCAGGGGTGGGTTACACATTGAAAAAAAAATTAAAATAAAAGTTGGGGTGACCACTGCATGTAGCACAATGTCCCCAACTTTGTGCCACCGTTGCCAGCAAAGTATAATTTCATTGCATTTCTGTTCATGACTTGTGACTCATGACTTATGACTTACACTTGATTCGCGGCTCGTGATTTGACTTAGTCTTGTCACTTAATTTTAGATGATGTGGATGTATATCCTCCAGTCCTTACTGTCTCTCTCCACTGCATCCTGCTTTGGTAGCAGTGCTGCTTGCTTGTTTTTGTAAAACTGCGAGATCGGTGCTATACCTTGCCATGCCTGCCCTTATTCGCATGAGCAACTGTACTGTTTGGTCTGGTGATAAGATGACAGTAGTTTCTGAGTCTGAGTCAGACCCAAACTTGGTGTCGCCTTCTACCCATGATGACTGATCAGTGGCACTGGGCTGTGGTGCTGCTACTGATTCATGATGTGAGGCCCAGGGAGGGGCATGGTGGTTCAAAGTGGACTGGCAGTTGTGAACATCCACACACAGGTGGCTGTGGCACTTGTGGTTGCATTATTCGTACAAGATGGACAGGGGGAAGGTTTGCCTTTTTATGTCTGTACTGATCACTTCTATACTGAGTGGGGGGAAATGGAAGCACTTGAAAGAGTCCCAACCCGTACAGTGGCACTGCAAGTGGTACCTGTAATGTGTGATACGTGGACCTTTTTTTTCTTTCAGCATTTGCTACACTTTGGCTAACAAAACTCTGCTTTCTTTGCTGCGTGAGGTCAGTTTCACCCTGCCTCATCTCCTGCTCTCTGCTGCTTCATTGCTGTTTCTCTGCAGCAAGTTGCCAGCCCACAACCACTTTATGCCCACTGCCTAGGCTCCCAGGGTAAGTACAGCTCGGCCTGACGCAAACACTTACTGAAAAAGTGGATGTGACAAATATGAAGTTTATTTTTTATTCTTTCTGCAAAGTAAAAATGGCAACTACTAGCGGAACTAGCATGCTGTAAACCAACCAACATGCTTGTGCTGGGTGCTGCTCACTGTTGAGGCTCCCAGTTTATCCCTTTGCTCTACAGGTCAGGCACAACTCAGCCTGACACCTACACTGATCAGCTACTTGTTGTGATAAGTAAGTGTGGAGAAAACACAATTTTTATATATATTTTTTTAATTTTGAAGAAATTTTAACTGTATGTAACCCCTAGGTGGCACTACTCCGAGGGTTACTACCCCACCTGTACCGTAGCCTGCAGGTTGAGGGGCCTGGGCTCTCGAAAGGGGTGCCTCCACCCGGAGGACAGGATTGTTGGCAACATGACTGCCCTAGGTACAGCCCTCTGGGACAGTGATATCTCCCTCTTTACCCCTAGCGGCCTGGCTAAACTTGCAGCTACCCCACACTGACACACTTTTGCAACACACAGTGAATCCCTCCTTGTAACCACTTACCACCAGGGCTATAATCAGCTGGAACGCCCTGGAGACCCCCTGCAAAACAAGACCTGTAACAATGAAACAACTTTGATGCAGTACGTTTTATACAGAGGTACACCACACCCAGTTTGACTGCAAAAAAGATCCAGATCTGATTTATTGGGGGATGTGAACAAGGGAGGGGCAGTAATCTGATGGTTGATTTTAGATCTGATTGTTTCAGGTTATAAGGCATGCACTCAAAGGTCCCTGGAACACAGTCACACACACTCTGGGTACCCAGTTGGAACTACAGGCTAGCCTGAAGCATTGCCCGGGGTAGGCCGGCATTGCAGCTGGTTGGGGCCCTGTGATGGAAAGAAACAGGCATGCACTGTAACCCACAATTTGTAATCCGGAGCTGAATGGCTCAGTCCACAAAAGCTTAACATCAATTAAATCAGATGACACACTGATTGTTAGCTGGGTTGCAGGGAGCTACCCTGGTTTTACTCATGCTAACCAAAATTGGATGCAGGATGTACGAAATGGAGACCTCAAGATGAAGAACTTGATGGCCAGGAGAAGCAGGGCCCACACAATGCGATGTGGCGCTCGATCCTGTTCAGTGTTGTTGATCAGGGAGCCGAATCTCTGGGCAGGTCTCTCATCAGATCTCTCTCTGCAGCATGAGCGGGTGTCTGGGCTAGAATGGCAGGGCCCAGACTGGGAGAACAGTTCGGATGCAGTCCGGTAAGGGTTGCTGGACACAGCTTCCAGCAAGCATGACACATTCAGCAAAGTGGGGAACCAAATCACGACCCACTGTCCACATTCAGCACACTTATAGTAAAGGCAGACAAATACCGCAGCTGGGATGATAGTCTGGTTGCAGTTCACAGTGTCCCTGTGCAAACCGTATGCTCTGTGGTCGTGGTGAAATTGCTGATAGGCCGATCGCACAAAAGCAAGTCTTCGGTCCTCCTCAGGTGAAATTAGTTACAATTCAGAATGAAGGTCACAAATTCGGATAAAGTCCGAAGGTCGGATTAAGTCTCTTCACTTTAGGAAGATAGTAGCAAGCAGGCCAGACACAACCTTCCTGCCGATTTTCCCTGTGCAGGAGCAGCTGCTTGAATTCCTCGAGCTCTTCACGCTCTGAACTCTTACTCCACTCTCACTCACTGTACTCAATATGCAGGGCACAGTGAAATATTCGGAGGAAAGTCCGAATTAAGATTGCACAAATCTCTCCATGAGGGAGAGCTAGAGGCAGGCAGGCCAGACTCAGCCTTCCTGCCGCATCCCCACGCTACCCCGTGGGGCAGCAGCTCAACTGGCTCGAGCTGCTCACTCCTCCAGCAGCTCACTAATGTCTAACTGCTGCAGGCAGCTCTGGGATTTCCCCGTGATCCAAACGGTTCGATTGGTTGATCCATTTGTCTGTCAAAGCAAGGGATCCCCCTCCAGTTCCATTTAGGTGCCAAAATGTAAAAACTACAATTCCTACGAAGTTCACTCCCACAAGACCCCCAGGGGCAGGCTCCATTTTAGAGTCCCCAGAGGTACCAATGGGTCCTAACTGACAGTCCAGAACCAAAATGGTGGAGCAATACAAAATGTCCATGCTGCAAAAGAAAGCAGGTTAGACAAACTACAATATCACTACTTGATAGAGCTCCCTCTGCACAATTAGTGATGGCAGAACGGGGCAGATTCACTGAAGTCTGGGCAGGACTCGAGCCTGAAACTACTCTGCCTCCACCCAGATTAATTATTTCTACGAGATAAGCAGCTCTTAAAGAGACAGGCACGGAGGCTTACTGGGCGCTCACATGCTAACACTTTTAAATCTGTAAAAACACAGAACACCAGCCTGGCAGTGGGTATTTAAGCACACCCAAGGAAGACTTTTGGGAACCCCCATTTGTAGGGGGTTACATATATTTTTTATTTTCTATCTGCATAGAAAACGTGCCAACAGGAAGTGGGCTCCATCAGTGACCATATTCTACCTAGGTTCCCGAAGTCACTCACCTCACTCTGCCCCGACGTGTTATGGGTATGCACAGCTCAGTCTTAAACACAGAGCAATCACCAAGCTGCAGGAGCAAAAATTGCTTCATTTTTTTTTTTTAAATAGAAAACTAAAAATACCCAACTTCTAGCGGGTACTGCCAGCAACCACTCATTTGTATACTGCCCACTGTCTAGACTCCCCCAGTTACTCCCTTCACTCAAGTCTCTGGGGTATGCACAGCTCAACTTGAAACACAGAGTAGTAAGCAATTTGCAGTTATAAAAAGAAGATTGCTTGTTTTTTTTTTTTTCTTTCTTCTTTTTTTTTTTTCTTATGGGGGGGGGGTTGGTACCACAGAAGTGCCAACGAGCAGCGACCACATACAGACAAGCTGCTGGCTCACACCTTCTTGCTACCCACTGGCCAGATCATAGTATCATGGCCCTGGTTAACCATATATGGCTACACCTAGAAGGGAGATTGAAGAGCGGTCCTGTGTATTTGTGCTGTGTCTGGAAGGGCACTGAAGAACCAGCCAGGGTCTATACATACTACCTCATTGTGTAACTCCCTTTCATTTTTAGGGCCTGAGATCTGGCAGTAAATATTTTTGAAATGCATGTATTTTATTCATTTGATGTGTGGGCATAGCCCACTAGACTCAGGGACGACCCGGGAGCACTGGGGAGGTTAAGTGACTTGCTCGGGGTCACACATTATGCAATTTTTGCAGTTATTTAAAACCCTGAGGTGAAGGTTGTTGGAATCAAACCCAGACCACCTGCATCCAGCAGGGGCTAAAGCTACTAACTTTCCGATGCCTAAAACTGGGATGGTCCATCCTGACCATGACCATGTACCAAACTCATTCACAGCTCTTTACTGTAACCTCTAGGTTATAAAGCCCTTGTTGTTTGGTTTCTAATATCTGTCTGAGTGTTTATTATCTTGACAAGCTAGTGTACTGCCAGAAGTCAACATTAACTTTCAGAAGTAGTGAACTACTTCTTCTTATGTGTCTTTTTTTCTTTTGCTAATTAGATGTTCTTCCTGACAATATTAGTGGTAATGTATGGAACAGTACTGTACTTAGAGGCTGACAGGCAGACATACAGTGGCTAGTTCTGTTTCTCTTCGAACATCTTCCACTCTGTGACCTCACCGACTGTGACATCACAACTGACCAGGAATAGCCAATCACCTGCTGCTAGACTAGCCACTTATGATGTCACATTATGTGAGGTCACCATACTGATAAGGTATGAAGATGAATAAAACTAAATATGTCAGCCTCCTGATCAAATACTGCTCTTTACATCACAACTAATACTGTTGAGTAGAAAACATTGTAATGAGCAAATGTAAAAAGGAAAATATCTCAGAAATAAAAAAATCACAACTGACTACTTTTAAAAATTAATAACATTTTCTGCCTGCTACAGTCCCCACCGCTTATAATGGGTGCATCTGTGTAAGCACATTCTGCCAGTTATATGGGGTGGTCGCTGTAACGCTTGTTTGAATAAATAGGGACAAACTTGCATCATAGTAAAACTTTTTTATTCATTTTAAGTCCTGAGTGCCAAACAAGTACAGAAACAGTGCAGTATGTTCCCAAACATTCTCAAAAAGTCTCAGTCTTAAACAAGAAACTTTTTTATTTTACTGTACTGTATATTTTTCAATTGGAGCAAGTCTCGGTGCTACCATAGCTCAAACTCTAGTCCCAAACAGTTCCAAACAACATATTTTTAAACGGAGCCAGTCTTGGAGCTATCAAACAACAGTTTTTTGAGTTTTTGTTTAACTGAGCCAGTCTCAGCGTTACTGTAATTCAGCAGACAACAAACCCAGTCTCATTCAGTCTTTGCATACAAAAGGATGAGTCTTTCTTGTGTGTGAAGAATTCAGTGATCTTCGCCTGTACTGCAGTTTTCCTGCAGTATGGATCCCAGACCTTTTCAGCAGCAGCAAGAACACCCCAGTCAGGCTTCATTTTGAGGTGATGCTCCATGGCACGACGCAACGTGAGTAGGGCTGTCCTCACATCGGTGGGCGTGACCTTCACTCCCTCCTTGCAGTTAGCCGGGTCATCCTCCTCCTGCGCAGTGTTGATATACATGCCATTGACCACCTCGTTGATGTCATCCACTAGCGGCTATGCTTCTTCATTGCCTAGGCGACACTGCTGATCAGACTCCTCCATAGTCATTCCGTCTAGGGCTAGAATGATTTATTCGGCACCCTTTACCTCAGTGATTGGCAGCAGTGTGGCATTGGATGTGCCTTCACTGGGGTCATCACCAGACACAAATCCAGCCTTACAAAAACAAAAGTGGATTGTGTGTGGGGTCACAGAGTCCCAAACATGTTTTTTTTTTTGTTTGTTTTTTTTGTGTGCCGGTGCCCCCCCCCCGCCATCCTCAGACCTGCTCCGCCCCCATGCCCAGGCTTGCCCCCCTGGGTGGGGCCACCAGAGTGGCTCCCCCTCCCAACAGACATGGTTGGCAAGCCCCAGCTTACACCCTGGGTTGGAGCCACAGGAGCGAGATCCTCCTGGCAGATGTCTGAGGCTGTGAGTGGCGGGCAGAGTGTGTCATCATACCGGGTAGCTGGCTTTTTTTGCTGCTTTGCTCCCTTGGGGGCGGGGACATGCAGTGGCGTCCAGCATCTGCCCCACCCCCCCAACACAATGGCACCGGTCGCAGTGGTACCCCCAACCTCTGCCAGGGGTCCGTAAAGCACCGGACACTCTTCCCCTCCCTCTCTCCCCCCCCTTCCCTGGGAGAAGGAGAGCAGTCCCCAGGATGCTCGATCCTTTTCCCCCGGCCGGCCCTCCGACTTCTGGGTCTGTTCCCGAACCCAAGTCGTCGGCATTGCAAGCGGAAATCCAACTGCTGCGCCGGCGGGCCATCCCCTGTCCCAAGCATGTTTGAGCAGCCAGACCATACCAAGTAGGGAGATTTGTTTAATGCATTGTGTTGCTGTCATTTCTGAGTGTGAGTCCAGCTCTTCAATGACATGTTGCTGCATAGCACAAACCTAGTGCTACTTTATGCTATAAATGACACAAACATAGTGCTGCTTTATGCTGTAAATGACACAAACATAGTGCTGCTTTATGCTGTAAATGATCCCTTGATCGAGGGGTTGTATAATGGTGGTTGTCTTAAGTGGCAGGAAGATTAGAGAGATGTTTTGTAAACCAGAGATGGGAGGGTGCCCAGAGAAACTGTTAAGGATGAGAGTGATCTTTTGCGCTCTTAGTTTCCTGTCCCATAAGTGGACTCACTCAGTGAAGATGTCTGCTGTCATCCAGGCAGACTTGTTGGAACGATAAATCACTGGCAGATGATTGACAACTTGGAAGCCCCGGTGGGAAGCTAACTTACCAACAGTGACAAGCTCTGATTTCTCACTTCCATTCACATTGCAACACACCAACGCAGAGATTTTCTCTTTAGCTTTTTTCTGGCCAAGCAATGCCTCAGACTTAAAGGCCAGTGTCCCATACCCCACACAATGGAAAAAAAAGGTCAGTTTCTTCACAGTTGAAGATGTTTCGGGGAGCGGGCCCAGAAAGTAGTCCTGGCAGAACATCAGCCACCCACTAATCTGCACTAGCAGAGTTTGCATTTAACTTCTCCCTATGGGCACAACGAAAGCCAATGTTTTGTTTTGTTTTACACTTTTGAAGCCATCTCAGATGGGTAAAAGTAAGGGTGCCCCAAAGTCTCAGCCAGTTGTTTTGCTTTTGGTGCCAGCAAAGGGCTGCTTATAAGGGAATCTCGGCCATGGGCATTATGGAACCCCCTTAACAGTGCCTCCTCCACTTCCCCATCCTTGCCCTCTCCTTTTCACTTTCGATTAGGATTTAAGTTTTGGTGCCACTCATTGAACAGTTGCTCCCTCTGCTTTTACAGGTGAGCACTCGTGGACTTAGGCAGGTTTAGATGCTGTGCTAAGCCTCTTTGGCTCATGTTATGAATTTCATCCATATTTTTTAGCATTTCAGTTTTTGTGCTCAGTGACATGGCTTTACATTTAGCTGACATTCTGCTTGCTTGCTCAGCTCTGCTCTGCTCTACATTCACTACAGTAGAAGAATGTGCTTGCAGTACACAGCTTAAAAGTGCTGCCGTAATTACACCTGATTGAGGTGTTAATTGACAGCTGACCTCTCTCGCTTCTGCCTCATCAACTATACACAGCTGATTGCCTAAAATAGAAGGCGCTTTGAAGTCATCATATATGGCCCCTGTTACTGTAGTTTCCTATGGAAATGGCAAATGGAAACACATTTTTGCCTGTTATATCCATGTTATAAGTAGTGGGGACTGTATGTTTGTGCTGCTGGCTCTTTAAAGTATAAGGTACATGCTTTGTGGGGACTGTGATTGCACTGAGTTGTCTCATGGGTGGGTTGACCCATTGGGGAGGTACTGCATCCCAGGGAGTGATACTGTTCTATACTTGCATCAGACCAGCTTAAACCTTTCTCTGGGTGGAGTGAGGCACCATGGTGTTTCATTTTAACTTTGGGGGGGGTGCAGTCCCCAATCAGAAGTTGAACGGACCCAGGGTCCTCAACATTGCTGAACCCACAAGGCAGGGGTAGCTAGTGGTGACATCAGATTGAACACCTGAAGTTAGTGTGCTTTCTGTCCAAACCTCATCAGTTAGTACACGCAGTGCCATGTATAGCATGCTTTAGATGACACAGACTACTTTGTATATTTATTTTTGTAATCAAAATCCCAAAGCAGTAATAATAGTACTACTCCATACAAGTTAAAAAACAATCTTTCCAAAATGCGGAAGGTCAAAGATCAAGATGCTCACAAATTTGATGACTGTACTTTTTTTAGCTGTAGTCCCTTCTGAAGTCAAATAGTCTTAAACATATATATGGGACGACTATTCACCATACATGGTCACAGATATGAGAAAATTAGATCGCTAAACTGTAGTTGTGTAAATTGCTACAAGACCAAATAGCTTAATCCTGATAATTAGTAAGGAGAATTTATAAAACCATTTCATAATTTTATTGTCATTATAATGGCTCTCAAGCTTCCAACACACATTAATTTCCTTTTAAATCAACACATGATTTTACTCTTTCTCCGATTCAAACAATGGTAGCCATTGATGAGACTGACCTTGAGTAAGATAGAGAATCTCATAGCAAGTGTTTTTCTTGTGACCTGGTCTAAAGGCCTGAAGAAAGAAAAGAGGCAACACAAGACTGAGCTGTAAAACAAGAGCAGCCGATGCCTAAGCCAACAATACAGTACACATCTTATAAAGGTCAAGTCACATGGTACAGGTTTGCAGTTTACAGAAAGCAGGTGCGATTCAACATACCATTTGATCCCCCAGGTGTAATACATTTAACTCACAAATCTGTTTCAGTTCCTTCTGGAGAGGGAAGCCTAGACTGTCACCTCCTCTAATCCTAGGGGCTACATGTTCAGGAGCAGTGAATTTGCAATAATGCCTTCTTTTGTTACCTCTCTCTCGTGGAAAGGAGCCCCCATGCATTAACACAGTAGTCCTTTCAAATGGCTCTTAGCTATTCCTGTACTGTAAATGTAACCCTGGTAGCTGCTGGGTACCCAGGAAGGAAACAGGCAAGCCTGATTGGTGCCGCGGGGTGGATGGTGTTGCAGCTGATGTTGGGGCCTTTGATGGAAAGAAAATGATTAAGCATAGGCAATAACTCAGATCAGTTGTATATGTGGCTGGATGGCCCAGTTTATTCAAACACTTTTAACTTGCAAAAGAAATCAGTTTGTACCATAGATTATTATTTCAGATAGTTGCAAGGAGCTACCCTGGTTTTCACTCACTGTACCCAGAAAATGGAACCTGGCTGTGGCGACATGAAGACCTGCTGCATGAAGATGATGGTGGGGAACGTGGCCAACACGATTCACCCTCACTTCATGGCCTTTCCCTGGAGGTGGCCACAACCTACGCATAGTAGCTTCGCAGGAGCTGAGTCCCCAGATCCAGTCTCTCACTGAGATGGTACTGGTACTGCTACAGGAACAGTCTGGCTGGGCCTATGAGGACATAGGCCCAGCTTTGAGGAAATGTTCATTGGCTGGTTAGCTTGGTACTGGTGAAACATAGAAACATAGAATTTGATGGCAGATAAGGACCGCTTGGCCCACCTAGTCTGCCCATTTTCCTACCTAACAGATAAGCTGCAGATCCTAGTTAACCAACAGCTTACTTCCTCCTATCCCCCACTAGGACTGCCTTATGTCTGTCCCATGCATTCTTGAATTCCTACACTGTTCTTGGCTCCACGACTTCCTCAGGGAGGCTGTTCCATGCATCCATAACCCTCTCTGTGGAAAAATACTTCCTCACATTATCTCTGAGCCGTCGCCCCTCTATCTTCAAATTGTGCCCCCTTGTTCTTGCACATCTCCTTTTCTGAAAGATGCTACCCTCTTGGACTTTGTTGATTCCCTTGAGGTACTTGAAAGTTTTTATCATGTCCCCTCTCTCCCTTCTTTCCTCAAGGGTATACATACTAAGCTCCTTTAGTCTTTCTTAGTATGTCTTCTGGTGCAAACCCTGCACCATTTTGGTTGCCCTCCTCTGGACAGCCTCCACTCTGTCTATGTCTTTGCGGAGATGGGGTCTCCAGAACTGCACACAGTACTCCGGATGGGGTCTCACCAACTGTCTGTACAGAGGGATAACAACTTCCTGTTTTCTACTATTGATGCCTCTCCCTATGCATCCCAGTATCCCCTCAGACTTCCTTACTGCCTTCTCACATTGCTTGCCCACCTTTAGGTCATCTGATATAATTACCCCCAGGTCCCTTTCCATTTTTACTGTTGTCAGTATCTCACCCCCCATTGTGTACTCTTCCTCTGGGTTTTTGTTTCCAAGGTGCATTACCTTGCACTTCTTTGCATTGAATCTGAGCTGCCATACATTTGACCATTCCTCCAGCCTTACCAAGTCCCTGCTCATCCTTTCCACTCCATCTTGTGTATCAACCCTGTGGCAGATCTTTGTGTTGTCTGCAGAGACATACTTTTCCTTCCAGTTCCTCTGCAATGTCACTTGTAAAGACATTAAAAAGGACCGGTCCCAGTACTGAACCGTGCGGTACCCCACTAGTAACCCTCCTTTCTTCATTGTGGACTCCATTTACTACTACCCTTTGTGTCCTGTTGTCTAGCCAATTTTTTATCCAGGCTACCACCTTAGGACCCACTCCAAGGCTGGCTAACTTGTGTATTAATCTTTTGTGTGGGACTGTATCAAATGCCTTGCTAAAATCTAGGGAGGCCATGTCCACAGCCCCTCCCTGGTCTACTACTTTGGTCACCCAGTCAAAGAAATCTATTAGATTCGTCTGACACGACCTTCCCATCGTGAATCCATGCTGCCTTGGGTCCTGTGCCCCTCTGGCCTCTAGGTACTCAACAATTCTTTCCTTCAGAGTGATTCCATATTTTCCCTACCACTGAGGTCAAACTAACTGGTCTGTAGTTTCCTGCCTCTGTCCTGCTCCCACTTTTTGAAGAAGAATCACATCCACCCTCCTCCAGTCCTCAGGTACCACCCCATCCTCCCATGATTTGTTAAAGAGAGTAGTCAGCGGTGTCACTAGTTCTACCCTTAGTTCATTTAGAATTCTTGGGTGAATCCCATTAGGCCCCATTGCTTTGTCCACCTTCAATTTTATTAGTTCTTTCAGAACCCTTTTTTCTGTAAATGGACTGGTATCGACCTCTGTCTTCAGAGTGTTTCTCTTGTTTGGTTTATGTACCTCCCCCTCCTCTTTCTTTGTGAATATTGAGCAGAAATATTCGTTCAGTTTTCCTGCTTTTTCACTGTCACCCTCCACCCACATTCCCTCCCCTTTACTAAGCCTCAGTATCCCTCCTTTGGTCTTTCTTCGCTCCCTAATGTACCTATAAAAGGTCTTATCCCACTTCTTAACAGAGCTGGCTCCCCTTTCCTCGGTTTGAGCCTTTGCTATTCTGACTGTCTTCCCAGCCTCTTTCTGCTTTAACTGATAAAGTTCTCTGTCCTGCTCCTTCAGTGCTTCCTTATATTTCCTGAATGCTATCCTTTTCTCCTTAACCTTCCCTGTCACCTCTTTTGAGAACCGTAGCATTTTTTCCTTCGTTGTGTTTTGTTGATTTGCTTTACACAAAGGCTTGTTGCCTCTGTGATGGCTGTTTTGATTACTCCCCATTGTTCCTCCACCCCTCCTTCTTGCCTGTTCGCTAATGCTTTTCTGAGGCACTCTCTCTTTTTCCCAAAATCAGCCCTCCTAAAGTCCAATACTCTTGTTTTTGTATGGCTTGATTGTATGGCAGTGTTTATCGTGAACCACACTGTTTGGTGGTCGCTTGTTCCCAGATGGCTACTCACTTCTAAAGCTGAGATTCTTTCTCCGTCCCCATTTGAGAGCACCAGGTCTAAGATTGCTCCCTCCCGAGTGGGTTCCAGTACTAGCTGTCTGAGGCATGCCCCCTGTAGGGCATCAAGAACAACCCTGCTCTTGGATGTGCCTGCAACAAAGGTGCTCCAGTTAACATCTGGCATATTCAAGTCCCCCATCAACAATATGGTGGACCCCCAGCTGGTGGTGACAAAGTACCTTGCTCGAAGAGTGGGCTCCCACTTCAAGTACTGGAGTCCCTGGAGCAGTTTCTCCACACACACTATAGACCACAGTCTATTTGACTGAAGAACAACAAACTTTTCACTTCTTCGGTATCTGATCGGTTTCTCTTTTTAGCTTTTGCTGAGAAACCTCTTGGGCTGCTTAGCTGGCAGTCCCAGGAAAATCAATCCTTGTCTGGAATCGATAGCAACTCGCAGAAGGCAAATGCAGGCCTCTCTCTGCAAATATTTGCAGAGCCAAAGACAGGCTTCTCTCAGTTCAGAAGCTCAAGCTGCAATGCACCCTGTTGAAAAAACAGTCACAACTTGTCCAATTTTCCTGAGTTCTGATTGGCTGTGGGAGCTGTCCGTCACAGTTCCGGTGCTCCTATTGATCAGTTTAGGTGCCAACCTGAAAGTTCACAGTTTCACCCAGAATCCACTGTAATTAGGACCCCACGAGGACCCCTTGAGTCCAACTGGTCCAAACCGGGAGTCCAGGACCAAAGATGGTGGCTCCCATCGGGAATAGGATGCTGACAATACTTAAATAACTTATTATTTAACAACAGCAAAGGATTTGGAGGAAAGATTTACAGTGCTAGTAAGGGCTCCCTCTGCGCTATAATTGACAGCAGAGTGGAGTCAGTCAGGGCAATGCCTGGCTGGTTATGACCCCCATTGTACATGGACCCAGCCCAAGTCATTTACACTACGCCCAAGCTGGAGCTGTTAAAGAAACAGCGCAGCAGCATAGATGTGTACACACACACAGAGCAACAGCAACACCCTCCTGCACATGGATTTAACTTCTTTACTGGACATCTGCCAGGCAGTGAACATCAAAGGAACCCAGGGAGATACTCAAGGTAAGCCCCCTGAAATGGGGGGGGGTTACATACATTTAAGTCGCCTTGGGGTCCAGGCCACATATCATTTTGGGCAGGAGTACCATGCAACATATACACAAATGTCATATGGCACATTTTTTTTTTATTCTCACAGACCTACCTCTACATGGTTATTTTTGAGTGCCCGGGTATATAAAAAATTACATACAATGCAGGATAACATCTGAAAACCCTGTTAGGTTTATTCTGCCACCAGTTTTCTGATAGGGACATCCTAAAATGGCAATACATCAGTAATTCACAAGACTTAGGATCCCTCTTGTCTGCCCCACCTGCTGCGTTGACTTTTCCCAATTTGAGTACGGACACACATCTAGGCTTAACAGCCTGAATCTTAACCCTACTCCAGCTATTTTTCTCCCTCATTAATCTGTCTGATTCTGATTTTAAAGCCTTAACAATGCTATCTTCCCCAACCTAATTGGATAGGTTATTCCACATGTAACCCCCAGTGCACCTAAAACTGAGAGGGCTACTACCTCTGCCTGTGTAGCTAGTGAACAGGTTGAGGGGCCTGGGTCCTATGACACGGTGCCTCTATTTTTATAACTTGAAACTTGGGGAGAAAGGTGTCACTCGGCATGGTGACTAGGTTTGGCCACTCTGCATAGGGGCCCCCAAATAACTCCGGACACAGGAAGCAATAGCTGTAATGTCCAATACCAGAAGTTGGGATTCTAAAGTGTGGCTTTTATTCACATCCAACAGAATAACAAAGCATAGATGGACCCCACGGGGCTACACTCCTGGTAATGCAGATTTATGGAGATCAGAACACATCCTCTTTACACTGAAACCCTCAGGTTTTGGAACACTCTGGGCATTCGACCCTAACTCGACTCTTTTTCAGTTTCCCTGGCTCGGCTCCCTTGCTAGCCCTCTGGACTACCTTTCTTCCTTGGCTCGGCTCTCATGCCAGCCCTTGGACACTTTCCATATAGCATGGAACATTCTCGGTGGCTCCTTAAACCATCGCTGAGCACTTCTGGCTCCATCAGGGAATCTTCTTCATCAATCCCACGTCTGGGTACTTTCCTCAGGCACTGGCCAAGTACCTGAGAGAAAGCAACAGGTGTCCCAAAGCAACCCCATAGAGGTGAATTTGGTTACTACTGATGGGGGGTCTTCCACCTCTCACTCCCATAATTCATACCCGGCCATTTCTCTGGACTTTAACACCTTATCCTTGAAATCACTTTACTGTGTAGATTCTCTTTAAATGTATGTCACATTTAATCTACTGTTCTTCCATCCCACATGTGCTGAACTTGAAACATACAAAGAGTGGCTTTGTCCATTTCTCTAGACCCCCACAGAGTTAAGCAATCCAATTCCCACAACTTTTAACTGTATTTGGCTGTCTTTTCCTGACCCCACAGTAACAGTCACTTAACTTCATCTTGTCTCAGGTGAAAACACATTGGCCCTTTATCAGAGCAGACTCACCCCTTGGTTGCAGGTGCCCCACAGGCTTTTTCTCTTCAAAAGAAATCTCATCTAAACTTCTGGTGCCTCAACATGAACCTAAAATTAGGCAGCTTCTTCTTCCCCTAGCTGGACCGGGGGATTGCCCCAGGAGGTAGGCTGAATCCTTCCCCCCCATCCCTGCTGGGATGGGGCCCTGAACCCCTGGAAGCAGTCTCTACCACTTCACTTGGTTCTTCTTCTGTTCCACTTCAGGTGAGAACACACACCTCTAACGAAAAAATAGCTCTTTGGCAGAGCTAAGGGCTCTGAGGGCCTGCAGCAGCAGCACACCTCTTCCCTCTTCTGAGCCCACTACTGAACTACTACTGAACTGACTTCAAATTCCCCAACATTCTATCCTAACTTCCCTAGCTGCAACATTCCAGTTTGGCTTATGCAACTGCTACAGTTCTAAATGATGTCATAGCTCCAGCTCAGCAGAGAATAAAAATAGAGCAAGACATAGTGAAATCCATTTAACTGGAGTTTCATTCGCTGCCTGTCCCTGCCTGCCGCTAGATCTAACTAGGGTTCTAGTAACCCTGGGTAACAGGGGGGTTACACACGTGTTAACCACCCTATATGTGAATTAATGCTTTTTAATGTTTCCTTTAATTGTGCCCGCCCCCATGTTAGGGCATGACTTCTAGTTCTGCTGGTACTTACCAGCTCAAAGATCTCTACATACTCCACCCTGTCCTTTCCATTTAGTGTTCACCAAAATGTGATCATGCCCCCGCCAGCCTTCTCTAATCTTAAATATTTTGAGTATGTCCAGTCTCTTCTCGTAGCTCGTGCCTCCTAAACCACAGGTAAACCTGATAGACCTGTGCTGAATCCTCTCAATCTCTGGGGTACTGCTGCTTTTCTAAGGCCCAGTAAGGCTTAGCTGGCCTAACACTTGGACCTTATTGTCCGACATTTTACACTGGTGCTGACCCCCACCAATGTAGCCTCCCATGTGTAGGGGTATTTCTGGCATGCCGGAATTTCCTTTATATCCTTTTGAAATGCTGTTACCATGCTTCCCGGGTTGTGGTATGGTGTGGTGCCCCAGGACCCACTGTGCATAAAGGACTACCAAAATCAGATGTCTTTTGCACATATCCATCCTTTACCGAGTAACAAACTGTTCAAGTTCTTATACGAGATCCAGAGATCACAATTCATTCGGGTATGTTTTTTCAGCCACTACTCCTCTTTCAGAGTCTTTCAGTTCTTGCTGTCTTTCAGAGCCACAGTATATGTTCCGCCCCCTTTTAGAACTAAGAAAATTTCCATTCCCAATATCCCGGGCTAACCCCTGACCCTAATCCCAGGTTAGTCTTAGCCCACCAATTCCTGCTGTCTGCATTGTGCAGTGGGCTGCACCCCATACTCTGATGCCTCGACTCGCTCTTCACTTCCCTTAGTTACTGAAATAATTATTGTGATGGTCCCTCTTCTCCAGTTCTTCCCTCCATAGCAGTCGCTTAGCTTGGCTCCCACATTCTGCTGTCTTAAAGGGGGGGTTCCACGTTTTATTAATTGCTGGTACGGTGGTTTAATCTTTTTCCCATGTGCCATCTGTGTGCAGTACTGTGCAGGCATGAGCCACAAATCCCAGGTTTTTACTTTACTGCTGTTACTTTTTCAGGATTCAGGACAATTAATCGAGGGCCCGGTACATGCCTATGAGGCCACCCAACAGTTCCTCCCTGGCCTAGCATGAGCCGGGTGTCAGTCGGCTAGCAGCAGCACAGCTGTGTATGTGAACACAGACCCATCCAGCTGAGGTGCCCACTGCCTTGGATTATCTCTTCTATGCTTGAGACTGATCTCCTACCTTGTCTGGCAGCATCCTTGCCTTGTCAGTGCTGGGTCGTGGGCACGGGTGGTTCTTTGGACTCACCCCCACCACACACACACACACACACACACACACACACACACAGTCTCCCTCGATGTCTTCAGAGGAACTCATTGCAATCCTGAGGGCCTGCAGCTTGTCTCCCTTTAGGAGAAACCGTCTTGGGTTACCTGCCTTCCCGGTGTTCCCACTAGATACTTTTCCACTGTGGGTGGGTTACCACAAAATATCAGCAGATCCCCATTCCTTAGGAGCTTTTCAAGGCTTCAGGCACTACACCTGTCCTCCATGCCTTGACTCTGAGGCATTGCTCAGTTGGCTGGCACAGTACATATGAACATATGAATCTGCCAGCAGAAACAGGCCTTACAGTCTATCAAGTTAGTCTGCTCGAATGCACAGCTAGCATCCTTATATTGCAGCTGCCCCCCCCTCACCTTTACCCCCCCCTTGGGGCACTGCCACTATTGTTTGCTACTGCCTAACTGTTTACTGTGCCATGAAAGTACCCCCTACTCCAACTCTCTCCCACTCCTGCTCTTACCACCACCTTGGCACCTAATTACTCTGGGTGCTACAAGGGCACTCTTCCTTTCCATTTGTTCCACCCACCAGAGCATCCCTTCAGGCTGTCACCAGTGTGTCAGGCCGTAGAAAAGGCATGCATAATAAAACAACCGTTTCCCTTTTGGAAAGAGGGGGGCTGTTACATATAGATTAGCCAAGGTCTTCTCATTTGGCCTCTTTATCTAACAATTTACACTGGTACTGTATAGATCGGGCAGACATCCTTTCATTGAGTTTTATTGCCTTACATTTTACACAGGTACTGTATAGATTTTGGCCAATGTCCTCTCAGTTGGGTTTCACTGTATAACATTTTGCACTGGTGCTGTATAGTCTGGGTCATGGTCCATTCATTGGGCCTCATTGTCTTAACAATTTACACTGGTACTGTACAGCTTGGGTCGAGGTCCTTGCATTGGGTTTTATTGTCTAACATTTAACACTGATATTGTATAAATTGAGCTGAGATGCTTCATTGGGCCTTATTGTCTTACATTTGAACAAAGATGTGCGTGCTCTGAGGTGCAGAGTTTGGGTACTCAAACTTGGCTGCTGCCACTGCCCCAGAACTCCATCTCGCCGCAAAAAAGGCTGTGCACTCAGTTACAAAGGAGTCCACAGATGCACAAGATATGGGGATAATTTTTCTCCAGTGCTTCACTTTTATGGCAAGCATGCTCTGGTCAAACATCAATCTGTTGACATACAATACAGTAATCTCCATACCCAGAATGCCCCAGCACTTCCAGCTTTCTTAGGGGGCAGTGTTCTGGGGTTACACACTCAGTTTAGAAAGATGGTAATGGCCAGTCACAATACAGGCATATCATTAGTTTATGTATAATTGAGTACAGTATGAACATATTAGCTGCCACTGTTGTAACTTCGAAGAGCTATTACTACTTATAATTTTTATGCAACTAATTTAAAACACCCAAATTTAGTGGTAAATATTCAATAAAGTGATAAATTTACAACCAATTGTAGAAAAAGAAGTTAATGCTCAGTTGGTTCCAAACATCGGCAGTGTGAAGTGGTGGAATTTGAACCTTCTGTCAACTCAAGTCCTGCACAATACAGCCGGCCCGCCAGCGCAGAGGCAGGGCATCCATCTGCGATGCCAACAACCCAGGTTCGGGAACGGACTCAGGACGTCGGAGGGGCCAGCTGGGAGGAGAAGGATTGAGTGTCCCAGGTACTGCTCTCCTTCTCTGGGGGGAAGGGGTAAAGTGTCCAGCACACCACAGACCTCTGGCAGAGGCTGGGGGTTCCATTGGGCCGGTGCCATCATTTGTGGGGGGTGGACACGGGACTTCATTGCATGTCCCCACCCCCAAGGGGATCTACTGCTCCAAAAATACTGCGGCCATTTCCTTCTATGATGCCCCGTACCCGACCAATCCCCTCTGCCCTGCTTGGTGGGGGATAGATGAGTTTCCACCAGTTCAGCTTGGTCCTGTGACCCTGCCCTGTGGTGTAAGCCAAGGAGTTCCTCCTGTGGTAATGCCCACCGGAATTCCCAACTTCAGGTCTACAGGTCCCGGACTAACTGACGGCCCCTCCCAGCCGGGGGCAAGCCTGGAATCAGCTTGTCACCGTAGGTAGGCTGGGAGATTGGTTGAGTGGTAGGGGCTGAGCCTGGGAAGCTACAGCCAGCAAATAAAGCATACTAAATAGCCAAAAAAGTCCTGCCCAATTATTGCATCTGATATTTAATGCCGATTTTAGGAAAGTAGCCCATTTTATATGCCCAGGGGTAAGTGGTGGGAATAAAACCCTGTGATAACAATATACTAGTGCAAATAAGTTTTACTTAATAGCTAATTAAATTTCATGTCAGCTCTGCAACGTGATCTGTTTTTACTCACATTGAGTGTCCGTTTTGGACATATTAAAGCAAGCCACTGAGAACCCAACCAATGCTAAGCATTAAATGATACCACAAAACAATGTAAAGAGCACCTTTCTTAAAATTTGTCACTGTCTTCAACAAAGAGCAGGGAGCCCCCTTACCTGAATGGGAGATCCTCTGTAGTGTTCAATAATGTTTTTGTGCAGCCCCCAAAGGAAAAGAAGGGATTGCAGTTTGGCCGCAAGGAGCTGGCAGCACAATCCCTCTCCGCTTCCTACTAGCCCACTCCACCCCTGCACTCCGATGCGTTATGACATCTGTGTAGGGAGAGCATGGGGGCATGCTCCTTTCACTTCCATAGAGCAACATTTCTGAATCAGATGTACTGCTTTTAAATTGGGTTTTGGTAAAGATCAGTGCCAGGGTTTAACTAAAATGAGCCTTATTAGCTGAACCCTGGCATCGATCTGTACCAAAACCCGATTTAAAATTGGTAAATCTGCTTCAGAAATGATACTCTATAGAAGTGAATAGAACATGCCCGCATGCTCTCCTTATGCAAACATCATAAAACGATGGGAGTGGGGTGGAGTGGGCTAGTAGGAAGTGAAAAGGGATTGTGCTGCCAGCCTCTTGGGGGCAAATTATGATCCCTTCCTTTACTTTGGGGGCTGCACAACAAAATTACTGAAATTACAGAGGCTCTCCCATTCAGGTAATGGAGCTCCTTGGTCTTTGTTGAAAGTACCAAGAAAGGTGCTCTTTAAAACACAACAAACATCACATGCACAATAAGAAATGGAGTGAAACTTTGACTGAAAGGAAGGAACGTAATTACCAAAGTACTCTACAGTGCCAATACACTTTTTTCCTAACAAATTTTTATGACAACGTGAAGCTATACTGGAAATGGAGACCGTCCATACAGACTACGGCATGTACTGCTCAGACGTTCACTACCTGTAACCAATTACCCTCTGTATTTTTTTTTTTGTTTGTTCATACAGGTTTTTATCACCCATTTTTTTGGAACTGGTAGGCAGGGCTCCGCCGCCCCTCGGGAGGGGGGGTCTTGCATCCATCCCTGGCCAGTGTCCCAGGCACCGGGATCGCAGCTGGGACTGTCACGGAGCCTGCCAGCTCCATTTTCTCCCCTGCTCTTTTGCGGAGGCACGTACACGTGTGGAGGCGCGCACATGCTGTGTTCCCCTCAACACCCTCCCTGCATGCCGCCATCTGTCCAACACTGCCCTCGGGCCTCCAGTGGCAGTCACACGGCGGGAGTGACAATATCCCTCACCAGGAGAGGAGAGCTGCCTCGCGGTCATTTGATTCAGCTTCCACCCTCCCCCCAGCCGACCCAGGCCCGTTCCTGAATCCGGGTCACCAGTGTAGTGTGAGGTCCTCTATTTTTTTTTTTTTTTTTTTGAGGAATTTATTGTAACGCCCTTGATCCTTAGGGGATATGGACTGCAGTCCTCTGTGTTTTTTTGTTTTTTTTTGCCACTTGTTTAATTCCTGCCAGTGTCTCGATGAAAAAAATGGATACAAAAGGCACATTAATAGATGCAGTGTTATGATAAAAATAAAATTTTAAGCACACCTCTACAAATCAGCAAAATACCAGAACAGCCTAAAGACTTGGCTACAAAGTAAAAACAGAGGAGAAAGTATGTGTGTGTGGGGGGACTAATAATGCAGGGGTGGAGGAGAGGTTTTTATTTATTTTTATTTTTTGGGTAATGGAAAAGGGATATGCAGTAACGAACTGGGGAATGTAAAGACAAAAATAGGGGGGTAGTATAAACTGTAAATTGTGCAAGTATATTGGTGGAGTTCAAACCTGATGTTTTAAAATACTGCTAACAACTAAAAAAGTGTGTGTGTGTGCCTGGGGGGATCTTCAGAAATTATGTACTTCAGCTCCAAGGCATAAAATAAGCAGGTTTGCATAGCAATTTGCTACCCAAAAAATACAATTTGTTAATCAAGTGCAGCCTTAATTTGCAGAAGTGGCTAATCAATGAATTTGCTGCATTGCAGTAAAAATAGTCAAATTGCATTACTTTTTTCCAGCAGATGTGTTAAAACTTACAGAATTGCAGTAATTTACCTTGTATTGTGACACTTCCATACAGTTGCACTTTACTAGACTGTAGCCTATAGATAAAAATAATTATTTTTGTGACATTGTTCCTCAAACCTGACTGCTTGCTAATCAACATTTTTTTTATTAGCAAATACCGCTAATCATGTTTCCAGAGCTAATGTATGCCTTGAACTCAGTTAGGCAAATGTACAGCCTTGACACATTTTGACAACTCCAGATTTATGAGACCAAGTCATGGGTTTACATAAATTTGGTGTTCTGTAAAAATGGATTGAGGTCCCAGTCTTCACTGAGACCCTTTAGTTTGAGAGTGTTTAACATGTAGTTAAATTACTTTCCTTTTGCAAGAGTCTGTGACTATGTCCCCACTTGCATAATTTTTTACTTTTCAGTGGCATAGAGTGGGTACCATTGGTGAAAGTGGGTGGTGGGGGACGGATTCAACCGACTCTTGCAAAAGGAAAGTAGCTAGATCTTTTAAACATCCTCAAATCAAAGGGTCTTAATTTTTATAGAATACCAGACTTATGTAAACCCATTACTTGGCCTCATTAATCTGGAATTGTCAAAATTTGTCAAGGCTGTACATTTGCCTATCTAGGCTGAAGTACGTAATTTCTGAAGACCCCCCCTTCCCTCCAAACATGCACACATTTTTTTTGCTAGTTATATTTTAAAACACCAGGTTCGAAAACTCCACCTCCTCCAGTTTGCAGTTTATACTATTCCCCCCATTTTTGTCTTTACATTCCCTAGTCTGTTACTGCATATTCTTTTACCTTTACCAACTCACCCCCGACAGTACTTGTTTCCCTTGCACCTCACCATTTTCTTTTTTTTTTTGTATTTGTGCACCCTGCCAGTCGGCCCCCATCCAGCGGCCCCACCCCCCAGCCCGTCCCCGGAGTACCATCACTTACCTTGCCTGGCCTGGGAGCAGCACCTGCAGGAGTCGATCTTCATCCTGCTGACCGACATATTTTTCCCTCCGATTTTTTTTCTCCTAGGGGCCCCGGGAGTATACACGCATGCACATGGAGGCGCATACGCGCCTGCATAGCCCCAGTTCACCCCCTTCCCCCACCCCATGGGTTTTAATGCCTGGCATCCTCAGGTTTCATGCGCCCCCAGCCTCCACTGGGGTTGCCATCAGTTGAGGATGCCATGCTTCCTCCTCGGAGAGGAGGCTGCCTGCCGGCCAGCTCTCCAGCTCCGCCCCCATCGTGCCCGACCGCCAGTGACCCGGCTCGTTCCTCGCACCGTTGCCGGCATGGGTCGAGGTAAGGCGCCAGCACCTCAACCCTCTACACCACTGGGCCGGCACGCCTCACCCTTTTCTCATCTGTTTTTAATTTGTATCTGAATCTTTGGGCTGTTCTGGCATTTTGTTGATTTGGAGAGGAGTGTATAAAATTAGATTTTTATCATAATACTACTGCTTATTAATGTGCCTTTTGTATCCATTTTATTCATCGAGACACTGGCATAAATTAAACTGGTGGCAAACCTCCCCCCCCCAATAAAAACATGGAGGACTGTGGTCCAGATACCCTAAGGAAGGAGGGTGTTTTGATAAATTCCTCAAAAGAATACAGAGGGTAATCGGTAACAGGTAATGAAGGTCTGAACAGTACTTGCTGTGGTCTGCGTGGACTGCGTCCATTTCCAGTACAGCTTCAAGCTGTAATACAAATTTGTTAGGAAAAAGGATAAAAGTGTACTGGAACTGCAGAGCGCATTAGTAATTACATTCCTTCCTTTGAGCCAAAGTTTAACTCCTTTTCTTATTGCATATATGATGTTTGTTATGTTTTAAATTGTGTTTGTGATGTAATGCTTAACATTATTTGGGTTCTTAGTGGCTGCCTTTAATACTGTAACTTAGTAATAAATTACCTTCTCAGGTTCTTCGTGGAATGGCACAAAAGGAAGTGAAAACAGACAAGTGGTACTCATGTAATAAATGGAATTTATTGCAGATCAATAATACAGGCTTACTACCAACAGTGTAATCACTGGGAGAACTACTAGGTTTCCTTACCTAGGTAACGCAGTCTCTCTTCTCAGAGAAGCTACATGCTACAGAGGATCTTATACCCTGATAATTGCTATAGCAACAGCTAAAGAAGATACATAAAAAGTATATAATTGGCCAAAAATAGGTGGCCTGAGTAACTATCCTAACTAACATGAGAAGTTGCTTAGCTTGCATAGATAATGAAATACAATAGGGCTTCTGTAAGTACCAAAGTCAGTTGCAATTACAGTGATGCACAAGCACTAAAGATGACACTGTTGCCTTACTTATGAGAATATAGTAAAAACAGAGTGAAAAGCATCTCTCATAGCTAAAAGATATCAGTACAACATAATAAAACATAATATGCATTAGTAGAACACAGATCCTGACACTTCTGCTTATATGAAGTGTCTTCGCCCTAAGGTTAGTACATGTACCTACATATAGGTTGCTGTCTGCAAGGTGGGGGTACAATCAGGGGTGCTGAACCATGGATAATATTCCCTCCTTGTTGCCTTCAAAAGAAAAGGCAACAACCACAGGACAGTAGCGGAATGGAGCTACAAAAGTCATTTAAAAGCCAGACGCACATTCCTTGTAAAGGAATTTGAGTTGTTTGCGATCTTGTCTTAGAGTACGTTGCAGACAGCAAAGGGTTAGTATCAGAAAAATAATCAAAATTGCTTGAATAATAACAAAGCTTTAAAAGTCAATTCTAACTAAGTATTGGATAGAGCTGTGCTTAAATCACCATCATGAATAAGATCATTAAGAGCATTGCCAGCCTTAGAAATATTATTGCTGATATAAATCAAATGCGAATCCTTTCTAGCTAAAAGAGATTGCAAGGATAGTGTCAAAGGGTCATTGTGCACGTTAAACACGGGCAACTATTGAGACAAGGCAAGCAAGTATTGCAGATCAGTATCAGTAACATCTGGTTCACGGAGAGGAACAGGAGTGATCACAATTTGACCAAAGACTGTTTTCTGCTGTGGACTAAAACAGAAGTTAGGAGCATTAATAGCACACGTTTTGGCACCACAAGCAAAATATTTATTTATTTTTTTATTCTTTCTGTTTATTGCTTTTATATCAAACAATACAGCCAGTAATCTCATGCAAGAGAATATTAAAAGACAGTAGGCACATTTAAATTAACAAGTTAAACTCTCACGGTCTAGTATAGTAGGAAATAGGGAAAAAACAAAAGCACATCTGTGCCTTACATAACTTCAGATGTCCATAGCTAATGCCAGCCGCTTCATGACTTGGGTCAGAGTCCTTAGGGAGAACACAAAAGGAAAATATATGCACTATCCAGTAGTGTACCTGTATGCAGAATTGTCAATAACACAAAAATCAGGCCCTTATCACCCTCTCTCCCCCCTCCACTTTGCCATCACTTCAGAAAAAAAAAAATTTGATTTTTGCCGTTTATCAATGCACTATTACATATTCAAAAGAGAACTATTTATGTTTAATGTACCACTCTGTTAGAAGCAGGTGCTTCCGGGAAATTAATGAGGAGACTGGTAATATGTGCTATAAAAGTAACAAGTTATACTTATCTTAAGTCCAGCAATCCCCATCTCCCAAGGAAAAACACCACGCCCCATCCTCTAAAATAAAGTAACATAACCATTCAAAATTTTTATTAAGAGCAGTGGTCTTAGAACTTAATTAAAGTCATTCTTTTAGTCTGACTCCGAACTCTCCAGCGCCATCCTCTTTGATGGTTGTGCTTGAAATTCAAGTTCAGTCTTTTCTGCTCACCGGCCTGCATCTCCAGGGTCGCTAAATTGCCAAGTGTTCCCCCTGTTCATTACTCTCCGTCGGGCAGGTAAAAGAAATGAGTGAACTATCCCCAGGTGGCGTAGCTTTTGGCGCATAGCATCAAATTATTTGCAGTGTGCTCGGGCCTGGAAGGACAAATCAGGGAAAAAGTTTAACATCTTTCCCCTGTACACTCAATGGATTGACTGCCCGTGCTGCAGAAATTAATATATCTCGAATTTCTGGTCCAGCTGTTTTCACCACCATGGTGAAGGGGGTCTCAGGATCAGAGGGCCTTACACTAGGTGTAATATGAAAGGCCTGTCACAAGTCTGACCACTTGAAGTGCTCAGGAAGGCTTAGGTTTTCAATAAGCCATTGTCTTAGGTAAGTGAGGAGATTCAGTCATTTAATGCCCTTGGCCAGACCCACAATTCGAATGTTTGCTGTGCGCAGTGTGTTTTCAATTGCCTCCATTCGACCCCTCAGTTGTTGGTTTTCTTTGGTAAGCTGGGCTGCTGTAGTTTGCGCTGACAGGGATCACTTATCTGCTTCAGCCACTGAGGATGTTAAGGCTTGATAGCAGCATCATGAGTTTCCAGCAGCGAGAGAGTCTTTTCAATTTTGGCATCCATGGCGCGTACTGAGTCCAAAATTGTCTGCCATGGTGGTTCTTTGGTACTTAGTGAAGTAGTCTAGTCTGGTAAGTCTGTTTCCCCACTTCACTTTGTATTCGACGCAGTAGGCCGCTGAGATCCGGAGGCTTGGGGCAATGCCTTTTTATTGTGCCCCATCGCTGTTTTTGGTATCATTGGATAGGTAATGAGCTTAGGAAGCTGATGAGTCTTCTGGAAAGTATACTTAGTACTTTTAAATTCTGGTAAAGTTGGCAATTGCAGAGGGTACGGAGCAGAGCAAATAAAGAAGCATCCTGCCTCGAAGCTGGCTGTCTGGCACCCCCCCCCCCAAGCAAAAGATTTATGATTTGTCATGACACAATACTGCCCATCGGAATTGTAGGTAACTGGTACAATTGGAACCCTCCATTTCTGTGGACGTATAGGACAGGCAAAAGACTGGTTGGTGAGCTGTGAAGTGAAGCAATGTACCTCTTCCAGGTAGCTTCCAGATGTAGCTGTTTCGGCGTCAGATGCTGAAGATGCAGCTTGCGAAAATTGGGACTCATCAGTCAGGTTGGACGGCAGATCACCCAAAGTAAAAGCCCAGTTGAGTTGTTCTGGGGAATATCCACACATACATGTTTGACAATGCCAAATACGTCACAGCGACACAGGTAATAATATCCCTTCTTGGCACAGCAGTTGGTATGCAGTACGACCCAAGCTTGTAGAACACAGTGATATGCAAGTAAAGAGGATAAATCAGTTCTTAGTAAATGTTCTCATCAAGATGTCCGATGGAATTAATAGCATCCAGTTTGTCAAAGACAGAAGTTGGTGGATCAAAGCGGGGTAGTGACACAGTGAAAGTCATGAACATATTGTCATGAATTGAGCATTTCTTAGAAAAGTAGCATGGGGGTGCTGTGGAGCTTCCAACATGGTGGACGCTCTCTGATTACTGGCAGATTAGGCACAATTTTAAAGTTAAAAAAAAATGTATTTTTTGAAATCGGAAGCTAGATCTAAGTATCCTTTCTGGTGTCAGAATAGCTGAGGAACCCAGTATGGGTCCGAAAAAAGACCAAAAATGGTTGGCGCAGAACCTAGAAGCCTACCTTAACCCCGTGCCTAGCGAAAGAGGAGAAGGGTCAGGGCCGCCTTCTTCAGCAGACACAAGATCTTCTGATAGTCTGAATCCCAAATCATGGCGATGTTGCAGAAAATCCAAGCAACGGGAGAGGAAACGAACCGTAGGCTGGCTGCAGTGGAGGCACGTTTTACGGAGCTCAATACCAGGGTCCAGATTAATGAGACCCACATCACAGACCTTAAAGATGAAAGAGACCAACAGAAGGAGAGAAATGCCAGATTTGTGATGGACTTCAACTTTTTAAAAGCCAAAGTGGAAGCACTGGAGAACTCACAAAGACAGGCGAATGTTCGTATTGTGGGCTTTCCGCCAAGATTTGCTGGGACTTGCCGAACTTCACGCTGCAGTGACTCTGTTGATATTTGTGGACCTGAAACTGCTGCTAGAGGATTCTGGCATAACAATCACCAAAGTTGTTGCCATCCTGATGCGAGCTAGGCCACGCGATGTGATTAGCTTGCGTCCACTAACTGCCATTACAACCCTTTCAAATCCAGAAGCCCGCATTCCTTTGCTACAAGCAACCAGAAAACAAGGAGATCTGGTGTGGGAGGGAAGTAAAATTGCTTTTTTTCCGGACATCTCATCTCAGACACAGACCCGGAAGAAGGCACTACAAGTCACAAAGAAATCTTTATTGGAGAATGGTATTACAGCTCAGCTCCTATTCCCTGCATGACTGAAGATTAAACATGCTAATAAAACCCACATCTTGTCAGATCCAGATGCTGCAGCAGCATTTGCCTCAAAGCTCCTCTCGGCTCGGCCAGCTATAGGGGGATATGAAGATGGAGAAGATCAGGACTCTGATCCTAATGATTGATACTATTTGATGATGGTGTTGAACTATCTCTTTAACATATAAAGCAGGTTTAATGCTCTATGAAAAGGAAGGACTGTTTGGTCTGTCTTCTGTATTATATCATACTGAACTCCTGTTGTAAATTGAATCTCCATTTGGGAGAGGACATATTAGAGATCCTCTAATGGTTGCTGGAATTTATTTTCCTGATTTACTATTATGCCATGTTGTTAATTGTTGCTTCTTTTAAAGTCTGGCATGTTTCATGCAAATACTTTTCTGCCTGTAGAGAGCCTTACTTCATAAGAGGATAAAATCGTACCCCACTCAGTTTGTGAACTTCAGCAGATGAATACTGTCTTAAGAGCCTGTCTCCCTATCAGTCATGTGGTGTGACTTTGGAAGTAGGGGTGTCACGCAACTTAATTGAGCTCAGGACATCTGCAAAATAATCTTACAGGCTTCTCTCTAGGGTTTTCTCAGCCCTCCATTTATCTAGTATCCTACAGGGGGCAGAAATATTGGTGAAGCTCCTTCGGGGTAATGAAAGGTGAGAGCCTACTCTCCTAAAATATTACCTAGCTAAATATTAGATCCTTTATTACCTTAGGCTGTTTGGTGAAGACTACTGGACACTATTCTGTATTTATACTATGAAGTGTATTCTGTACATGTCTATGCTAAACTGCTGTTTACCTAAGTAATTTGTGATAATATAGGCTGTACTGTATTTTATAAAACTTATAAATAAAGAGTATAAAAAAAAAAAGTAGCATGGTGCTTGGTTTGGATAGCGTGAAACATATCCAAGATTTCTAGCAGTAGACATAGAAATATTAACATTATTTGACCTACACACAGTTATGCATGCAGTAGTCTTGCAGTAAGGACAATACCATTTAGACATCCTCCTATTATGAATAAGATCCGGAATGTGTCCTGTTTTCAAGTCCTTGAAGAGATTGTTAGCAGTGGCAATTGCATAAGAACCACAGGTGGAGCATAAAAGTTCACGGGCAATAAATTGTTTGTCTGCCTCCTTGCTATTTTGGAAAATCAATTCATTAATTTTGTTTTTAGTATCATTGAACCCTTTGGCAATTTCCTGCATATTATAAACAGTAAAACGCTCTTCTTTACTTAAACCTTCTACACCATGTAACAGTGGTGATAACACATCATTTTTAATAGCTTGTTGAAAATTAAGTGTTTGTGCTTTAATAGCGGCTATATCTGCTGCATTGCAGATAAACATTTCTGAACCAAAAAGGCCAGAGATGGGGCCTGCTAAATTGGTAACATCTGCTTGGTCACGTCTAGTACGTGATGTACGTTTAACATTAGGTGCAGGTCTAAAGACTCCTACATGCTAAGTAACATGTGGTCCACTAACTGGATCATGTGTGCGAATTTGATATGCAGCTACAATGTCGAGAAGCATCATACTGAAAAATTCAGAAGTGTTGGTCGTGTGACAGAGACCAAACTCAGCCATATTCCATTCTATAACATTGAAAGTAACTGGGACATGCATAAATTGTACATTATTAATCAAAGCTCCTGGAAGGGAAATGGCAGTCAGACCACTAGGAGGACCAGGCTCCTGGGGAGGACATGCATGGGACTGCAGAAAGAAACATAGCTTCAGTAGCCACATAGTTATGAAGACAGAAAGCACGCGATTCCTCAGAGGTGAAGCGGTCACAAAAGGTTGGATCTATTAAGGCAATCAAGTTATAAAGACCAGTATGTCTAGAAGAAGTTTGTCGATAATAGAGAATGTACCATTTGGTGCAATCCCTGTGTTGGGCCATCCATGGAAAGTGCCTTTGGATAAACGAGCTACAGAAAGTGTGTAACCATTAAAATCAGTTTCCCATTGTATCTGCAATGTGGATTTGTATGGAGCTACAACCGTGGCATTAATATAGGCGTCTGAGCCTTCCTTAACAGTAATCATTTTGTTGGGGACATCTTTGTGAACTCCCTGTGGGCCGGGGTTATCTCTAGCTGAATGTTCAAGTTTATCAAGCAAATGTGCTATACCTTGTCTATGTTCAGTTGAAAGGGGTTCGTCTTGAGAGTGTCAAAAGAAAGTAGTCCCACCAGGATGAGGATATGCAAGATAGCCAATTTGCCAGTGTATTTGAAAGAAACAGGAAAAGATTGTTAAGTGAGGGGTACTATTCTGCCCTAAGAGGGTTGGGAAAAGTAATTAGTCATCTTAATTCAACTTGTGCTAATTAGGATGGAACCACTTGTCGGTGGTCTGTTTTGCTGTTGAACTCTGACCTGGTAGACAGCAGGACTGAGTTTGTTGACAATGGGATATGGGCCTTCCCATTTGCTGGCAAATGAATGAGCTGATTGTCTGCATTGGAGGAGCATTACTTGGTCTCCAACTTGCCAGCTCAACTTCTTTTTGACATGATTATCAAAATGAGCTTTAGCTTGTTGTTGAGCTTTACCCTTATGATTGGCAGCAAACAGGTGTGTCTTCATGATATCATCATGAAGTTTTTTCAACATACTTGTACACAGATACTCTTATCTGCAGTGGGGGGGTGGAGATCAATCAACAGGTACTCAGGTAATCTCATGGCTCTAACAATCATAACATATGGTGTGCACTGGGTAGTTGCTGCAGGAATGCCCCTGATTGCCATCAGTAGTAGTGGCAAGAGGGAATTCCAGTCCTTGGGATTATCATTGATGAGTTCGCATAGCAACTGTTTAATTCTTCTGTTTGCTCTTTCTACCTGACCTGAGGATTGAGGATGGTATAAGATATGAAATTTTTGATCTACTCCAAGCATTTGGAGTGTCTGCTTCATCAGCTCATTTGTAAAACTGGTTCCCTGGTCTGAGTCTACCTTAAGGGGTAGGCCCCACCTGGAGAACAATTGATCCACCAGGATCTTGGCAGATGTCTTTGCCTTATTATTCTTAGTGGGGAATGCCTCACCCACTTAGAAAACAAATCTGTGACAACAAGTGCATACTTGTTGTTCTTGCTTGTGTTAGTCAAGGGATCAATTAAATTGATTTGTATCACATCCCATGGTCCAGATTGCCTTTGTGGCAATAGTTTAGCATTTTTTTTCACTGAAATTGGGTTGTTCTGGGCACACACTGTGCAGTTGTGTACATAGTGCTCTATGTCCTTAGTCATACCAGGCCACCAGACGACGGTTTTACAATTTTATAGGCTATTATCTACACCCTGGTGTCCACCAGTGGGTGTGTCATGAGCCATATGGATGAATTTGGTCTGCAAAAATTGTAGTGCAGCCCACAGTTTGTCACCTCTATCTTTCTTTCGATACCAGATGAGTTTCTGATCACTAGACAGGTGTATGCTGTCAGTGTTTCTTGTATGGACCACCAGTAGGTAGTTCCTGCTCAATTCCTTTGTCTAAGAATTTGAACACATCTTTTAGCTCTGTGTCAGATTTCTGTGCAGCAGAAAGGTCCAGTGGAGGTTCTGATTGTGGTTTCTGCCAAGCGTTGACGGCTAAGAAAATAGCTGCCACGGCTACCGGATGAGTCATTGACCATGTCTCCTCCCCTCGAGCGTCGGCTTTGGCAAGCGAGTCCACTCGGTCGTTGAATTCATGGTAAGGGTCAGTTTTGCAGTGAGTCTTTACCTTGTGAATGTACAGTTTGTGGGTGAACTATTGTGTCAGGGTGTGTGTGTTATGTTCCCCATATTTACATATCTAAATTCTATATACATTAGGATTTTTTTAATTATACATGTGCATTAGAATATCACACTTTGTTCACAGTAAGAAAGGGGAGAGTAGGACTGATGAAAGGGGGAGGGGGGGAGAGGTGGTATGGGTCAGAGGTCAGGTGAGGGGGAGGTTGGGAACTTCAGTGGAAGCAGAGGCAGGAGGGAGAGGCAGTGAGATAGGCATGTAGATTGGACTTGAAAAGGGGAAGAGAAGGACAAGTCAGGATGTGGGGAGGTAGGGCGTTCCAATCAGAGACAGCAGCAAACGAGAAGGACCGCCTGGAGAGGGATAGACGTAGATTGGGGGGGAGCTAGCATGGGGAAGGAGGAGGAGCGTAGGGTCCAAGGTGCCTGATGGAGGTGGATCAGATCCCTAAGGCAGGGTGGAGTAAAGAGGTGGACAAGTTTAAACATTAAGCACATGGAGAAATACTTCGATTTAGCTTCGTAAGGCAACCAGCCTAGGGAGGATAGGACGTCGCAGTGGTGTGAACGTGAGTTAGCCCCCTAGGCAAACCTACCAATCCTGTGGTATGCCTGGGAGAGGATGGAGAGCGATGAGGTAGTAGCAGAGCGTAGCAGGGGGGCACCATATGTTAGAAGGGGAGTAAGAGATGAGGAGGCAATTCTTAGGCAGGAAGCAGAGATGAGATATGGGTGTATTCGGTAGAGCAGACCAAGCTTCAGCTGCATATGTTTAACTATATTGGAGATGTGAATGTTGAAAGAGAGCGACGGGTCCAGGGTGAATCCCAAGTATTTGAAGGACGGGACTATCTCCTAGGTATGTCCCATGATTGATGTTAAGAGTGGGAGGAGCATACCTGGAGGTAGAATGGGTGGAGAAGAGCATACATTTAGTTTTCCTGGTATTTAGAATGAGCTGTTTGCAGTGGAACCAGTCCTCGAGGGAGGCGAAGTCAGTGGCAAGTTCTCGATTGATTTGGTCAAGGTCTGGTGATGATCGGTAGATAGTTGCATCATCTGCATAAAGATGTACCATGGCACCACCACAAAATCGAGGGAGGTCATTTATGAAGAGTGAGAACAATAATGGCCCCAGAATGGATCTCTGTGGAACGCCATGAGTTATCGGCCTAAGTTCTGAAAGGGAGCCATCCCATTTAACTTTTTGGGAGCGGCCAGATGGGTAACTTCTTGCCAAATTTTGGGTACTTTTATCCAGACCTGTGACATGTAGTTGGTGGAGCAGGAGATCATGGTTTACCAGGTCAAATTCTTTAGTGAGGTTGACGAAGATGGCACCAGTGGCACAACCCTTATCCATAGCATGAAATATATCTGTTGTCACTTTTATCAGGGCCGTTAGAGTGCTTTGATTCCTTCTGAAACCGTGTTGATGGGGGGATAGTAGGCTGTGAGATTCCAGGTAATCCTGCAGGTAGTTATAAAGAATGCGCTTCTGTAGTTTCTCTAGATGGCAGAGGAGGGATATGGGTCTGTAGTTGTCGACAACAGTATTGGACCCCCCCCCCCCATGTACTGGGACTACCTCTGCCACCTTCCATTTATCAGGTACCAAGTTGGTGATGAAAGATCAGTTGAATAGGTCTCTAACCGGGCGAGCAAGGGCAGGGGCACCCAATTTTAGAAATTTTGCCTCAAGGGGATCATGTCCAGACGAACTCTCAGGATTCAGTTGAGAGAGAGGCTTCTGGACCTCTTAGAAAGTGGCAAATTTTAGGTGGAACTCAGGGTGGTTCGCAAGGGTAGTTGAGGGCAGCAGGACAATGTTAGGAGAGTAGGTGGTGTGAAAGAGTGAGGTATATTTGCGCAGATCTGTAAAAAAATTAATTGAAGCCAGAGGCAATGGAAGTAGAGTCAGTAAGGTTTGAGCGGTTGGCATGGACTGAGCTTGGGGTATTAACAGTGTTTCCTTTTAATAAGAAAATTACTTGTTGCCAGAATTTTTTGGGGTTGCAGAGGTGTTCCGTTTGAAGGGATTTAAAGTGGAAGCACTTGGCTGTCCATCCACCCTGGGATGTGAGGTAGTTTGAGATATCGAGTCTCAGTTATGTGCACAGGTCAGACATAACAAAGAAGGGGTATACTGTACAAACAAAGAAATAAGAAGTTGGAAAACTGGTCAAAATGCCTCAGCGCCGTCACCAACCGCTATCTTGTCCCTGGTGGATCCACCACAGTGGTTACCACTTTAAGCGTAAGTAGGTCCAAGTAGGTGAAAATGGTACTACACTACCAGGCATTCAAAATAAATTGAATGTAAATATTCTTTTGTACCTTCCAACCTGCACATGGTCACCAAATATAATTTAGTAATAAAGTACCTTCTCAGGTTCTTGGTGGAACGGCACAAAAGGAAGAGACAACAGACAAGTGGTACTCATGTAATGGAATTTATTACAGCTCAGTAATACAGGCTTACTACCAACAGTGTAATCATTGGGAGAACTAGTAGTTTTCCTTACCTAGGTAACGCAGTCTCTCTTCTGAGAGAAGTTACATGCTACAGAGGATCTTATACCCCGATCATTTGCTATTGCAACAGCTAAAAAAGATGCATAAAAATTATATAATTGGCCAAAAGGAGGTAGCCCGAGTACCTATCCTAACTAACATGAGAAGTTGCTTAGCTTATCACAGATAATGATGTACAATAGGGCTTCTATAAGTTCCAAGGTCAGTTTTAATTACAGTGATACACAAGCACTAAAGATGGCACTGTTGCCTTACTTATAAAAATATAGTAAAAATAGTGTAAGAAGCATCTCTCATAGCTAAACTATATTAGTAAAACATAATAAAGCACAATATGCATTAGTAGAACACAGATCCTGTCACTTATGCTTATATGATAAGTGTCTTCGCCCTAAGGTTAGTACATATACCTACATATAGGTTGCTGTCTGCCAGATGGGGGTACAATCAGGGGTGCTGGACCATGGATAACAATACTGTCATGAAAATGAACACTCAGTGTGAATAGAAACAAACCACGTTCCTGAGCTGGCATGAAATTTAATTAGCTATTGAATAAAATTTATGTGGACTAGTATATTGTTGTCACAGGATTTTATTCCCACCACTTGTATACAAAACAGGCTACTTTCCTAAAATCAGCATTAAGTAGCGGGCACAGCAGGTTTGTGGGACTTTAGTTGATTTGTCAGAAGGTTTGAATTCCACCACTTCCCACTGCCGATGCTTGGAACCAGCTGACCATTACCTTCTTTTTCTACAATTGGTTGTAAATTTATCACTTTATGGAGTATTTACCATTACATTCGGGTGTTTTAAATTAGCCGCATAATATGAGAAGTAATAAATCTTTGAACTTCAAACAGTGACAGCTAATATGTTCACACCGTGCTCATTAATTATACATGAACTAATGATATGGCTGTATTGTGATTGGCTGTTACCATCTTTTTAAACTGAGAGTTTAACCCCAGAACCCCACTCCCTGAGGAAGCTCTAATGAGCGAAGCCGTGGGGCATTCTGGGTGTTAAGAGTACTGTATTGCATGTCCAAGGATTGTTGTTTGACCAGAGCATGCTTGCAATAAAAGTGAAGGCACTGGAGAAAAGGGATCTCTGAGTCTTGTGCATCTGCTGACCCCTTTATAACTGAGTGCTCAGCTTTTTTTGCGGTAAGTTGTCATACATTTTACACTGATACTGTACAGAGTGGGCAGATTCTCTCATTTGGGCCTTATTGTCCAACGTTTTTATTGCTACTTTGCAGATTTGGTCAAGGTCCTTTCCCTGGGCCTTCCTGTCTAACATTATGTCCTGGTGCTGTATAAATCTGGTCGAGGTCCTCTCACTGGGCCTTATTGTCTTAAATTTTACACTGCTACTCATTGGGTCTTATTATCTAATATTTTGTACTGGTGCTGCACAGGGCCTCGTCTAACATTTTATTCTGATATTGTATAGATTGAGTCAAGGCCCTTTCCCCGTCACATTGTTCACTTCGCAGCTTATCATTATTAGTCTTCCATTACCTTCATTTACTACAGCTTATAAACTGTCCTCCAGCTCCAATCCCCAGTGTGATTTCCTTTTAGTTGGTTTGCTTCTTCTGCCACAAGGTTGTGCAGTAATCATGATCCTGTCATTTGTCATTATGCCACACTGACTATATATACTCTCTGGCATGTTACATACAGACTCCTTGTGGGCTAAACAAAATGATGTTATTACAGCATTCCACGGGTCAGGAAAGATGATATGCATAACTGCTTTAATTGTTTAAGCATTTTATTCATTGACCCCCAGCCACAATAAAATAACATCACTTTATTTGGATCACAGATTTTGTGTTCCCTTCCAGCACACATAAAGGACCTCAATATGTACACCCTGGAACAGAGGAGGGAGAGGAGAATATGATAGAGACCTTTAAATGCCTCATGGGGGTAAATAAGGTACAGGAAGGAAGTATTTTTCAAATAAAAAGGTGCTCAAGGAGAAGGGACAAGTTATGAAGCTGGGGGGGTAGGTGCACGTCAGCAGAAGTCCTGCAGCACCCTCCCCTTTCAGGCGCCCAACAGACCCGTACCGCCCGCAAGCCTCCACCTGGGGGTGGTCATTTCGACAGGAGTGTCAGTCCTCCTTCCCTGGGAGAAGAGAGCTGTCCTCCAGACGCTCAGTCCTCTCCCTCCCCAGTAGCCCGCTCGCACCGCGAACACAGGTTGCCGGCGTGGCAGAAGATAAGGCATCACTGCCTTAGCCCTCCACACCACTGAGACGACTCCTTGTAGGACTTCTGATGCAGACCATGTACCACTTTAGTTGCTTCCACTCTGTCTTTGTCCTTCCGGAGATGTGGTTATTTTTAGAACTGGACACAGTACTCTAGGTGGGGCTTTATCAGCGATCTATACAGAGGCAATGCCAACCTCCCTCTTTCTGCTGGTGATACCCCTCCCTATGCACCCCAATATCCCACTGGCCCTGCCTACTGCCTTATCTCACTGTCTGGCCACCATTAGGTCATCAGATATGATTACCCCAGGTCTCTTTCCTGCTTGGTGGTCGTCCATACTACTCCACCCATTTTGTACTCCTGCCCTGGGTTTCTCTGCCCCATGTGCATTGTTTTGCACTTTTTCGTATTGAAACCCAACTGCCTTAACCATTCCTCAAGTTTTCTCAGGTTTAAGCTCATCCTTCCACCCCACCCCACCCACCCCACCCAGTTAACCACCTTTGGACTCACTCCTAAGTTATCCAGCTTGCTTATTAATCTCCTATGTGGAACAGTGTTGAAAGCCTTACTGAAAACTAGGTAAGCCATGTGCACCACTCCACGCTGATCTACTTCCTTGGTCACCCAGTCAAAAAAATCTGTTTGAGATGATCTCCTTCCTGAAACCATGCTGCCTCAGGTCATGTAACCCACTGAGGATTCAAGATATTCCACAATCCTGTCCTTCAGCAGTGATTCCATTAACTTTCCCGCCACCAGTGTCAAGCTGACAGGCCTGTAATTGCCGGCCTCCTCCCTGCTGCCACTTTTGAGAAGTGGGACTATATCTGCTCTCCTCCACTCCTCTAGAACCACTCCTGTTTCCAGTGCGTTGTTAAATAGGACTGTCCGAGATGCAGCCAGTACCTCCCTGAGCTCCCTCAGTACCACTGGGTGCACCCCACCTGGCCCCATTGCTTTGTCCACATTCAGATTAGCGAGTCCCTTCAGGATTCTCTCCTCCAAAATGGGCTGGTATCCACCTCCCACCCTCCAGTGCTCCTGTTATGTTTTTTGAGGCCTTCCCCATCTTCCTCTGTGAACACTGAACAGAAGTATTTGTTGAGGATGTCTGCCTTGTCCTGGTCCTCCTCTGCACAGTCCCCGCTTCTCATTTTAACCTTTTAATCCCTCCTCAGGTCTTCCTCTTTTCACTTACATACCTAACAAATATCTTGTCCCTTTCATTACTGCCTAGGCTAGTCTCTCTTCAGTTGACATCTTCATGCTCCTTAATGCTTTCCCTGCTTCTCTCCATTTCCCCTAATACACCTCCCTATCCTCCTCCCTCTGCGTCTCCTTATAGCTTCTGAATGCTACCCTTTTAGCCTTTACCTTTTCCGCCACCTCTTTTGAGAACCATAACAGTCTCTTTTTCCTCCTGCTTTTGCTCGCTTACTTGACACAGAGGTTTGTTGCCTTCACTGTGCCTCCTTTTAGTCTCACTCACTGGTTCTTCACCCCCGGTCATCCCCTCCTATCAGGTCATCCCTGAGGCATTTACCCATCTGTATAAAATCTGCCCTTCTGAAGTCCAGGACCCTCGCCCTTGTGTGGTTTGATTCCATAACCATCCTTATATTGAACCACACTGTATGGTGATTGCCGGTTCCCAGATGGCCTTCCACCTTGACCTCTGCAACATTGTCCCTTTGAGTACCAGGTCCAGTATTGCCACATCACCAGTGGGTTCACTGACTAGTTGCCTGGGGAATGCCCCCAGCTGGGAGTCCAGGATGTCCCTGCTTCTAGCTGAAGCCACAGCTGGGAGAGTCCAATCTACATCCAGCAGATTGAACTCCCCCGCCAGCAGCACCTCCCCCTTTTCTACTGTCTTGCAAGTGGCTTCCACCAAAACCTTATCTAACTCCTCCCCTGTGATGGAGGTCTGCAGATCATGCCAGTGCGAATAATGGCTCTGTTTCTTGTCTCCAGGGTGACCCACAGTACCTTTGCCCCAACCCCCAGCTGCATTCCCTGTACCTCAGTTGCTTTTATGCTTTCCTCACAGGAAGCACCATACCCCCTGCTTTTCTTTCCACCCTGTCATATGAACATATGTAGGAACATACGACAAAACCAGCAGAATAAAGCTTTTAAATATATCTGGTCTGCTCGAAGTGCAGGGTGCTCAGTATAAGCTACTGACCCTGCCCCCATTCCCGAATCCACCGTTCGCCATCCCTCCTGAATAGAGTATAGCCTAGTTTGGCTGGTATAGTCATGTCCCATTCATGGTTCTCATTGCACCATGACTCAGTAATGGCCAGGATATCCAGGCCAGCCTCTACTGTGATGGCCACTGGGTCCGGAATCATGTTTCCTAGACTTCTAGCATTCGCACATGTGGCCTTCCAGATTTTATTACTGCTCTGCCATGGTCGTGTAATAAAGGACTAACTTATTTCTTATAAAAATTTGTATTTCAAATGGTAAGCAGTGCCTGATACATCACCAACAATTCCTTTCCAGCTTAACTGACACAGTGTAAGTGGCTCAGTTTATAGAATATGTGATGCACCAGGAACTTGGGCTACGACCTAACTGCAGAGCTGCACTAAGGAAGTGCTGTACTGTAGGAGTTGTTGCCCTTCGGAGGCATGCAGTCCCTGCACTACCATTGTATTGTAGCCAGTTTGCCACTTGTTGCTTCTACCCTGGGGATTGGAGTGAGAGACAACGCACAAAGGACATATAAAAATGTACTTTTATTGTAGCAGCATTGTAGCTGGCTGATGATCTTGTTTTGCCATTGCTACTGCCTTAGCACAGCATACCCCTGATGAAATTTGGATTCTGCTAGGCCCTTGCACTGGCCTGCAGGGGTGCTGGCTACTGGAGTTCACACTAGAACTGGTTGATTCCAGTGCAGGCAGGACTGTGGCAGGAGTGCAGGCTCATTCCCGATCTGTCACTGTCTGTCTTCTCACAGGTTGCATTAGTGTCCTTACACAGCCATGCTGGGTTCCTCAGAAAATGCTTCTTGCTCATTGGTTGAATCGGGTTTTTACCTGTGGGTAAATCCTGCAATAACTGAAAGACAAAGAGCCGTCTGGCCTCAGCACAGAAGCACATTAACAAAATCACTATTAATCAAGCCGGCCTGCTGGTGCAGCAGTGGGATTTCCGCTTGCGACGCCAGCGACTCGGGTTCAGGAGCGGACTCGGGTCATTGGAGGGCCGGCCAGGGGATAATGGCTTGAGCGTCCCGCGATAGCTCACCCTCTCGGGGGGGAAGGGGGGGACCAGTGCCCGCAACTTGTCTGACCCCGAGTGGAGGCTCGAGGTACTTCAAGCCCCATAGGGGAAGGGCGGTCAGATCACGCTGTGGACATCGGTGCGTGTGCCTTGACGTTGAGGTCTACACAGCGTGGAGGAGAGAATGGAGGATAACGCCTGCCAGGACTGGGAAGACTGGCTACTCGGAGCATGCCTCCGATGTGCCCCTGCTCACCCTGCCGCCACTGGACCGACGAAACTGTGAGTAGCTTGAGGTATTGGGGCTGCACCTCTTCCCCGCCCGGTGGGTAATCCGAGGCTCCATGGGGGACACGGAGGTGGACGTGGGTAGAGCGGGAGGCAGGAGGATGTCTCCTTGGTGGCCCCGAAGGGTCGGGGCTGGCAGGATGAGGGGAGAAAAAATTGCAATTTCAAAAAAGGAAAAAAATCACACTTAATCAGAATGTTTATAGTAAACTTTGCTACCATCTTTGGACTGCCACTTAATGAAAATGCCAGCCATTCACTGCTCTCTCATGTCCCAACCCACCCAGGCAAAACTCCTTGCTGGGGTGCGGCTAAACTCTAAGTCACTGTGTGGCCATAGTTACACCCCTTCCTTCTGCAGAAAAGTACATGCTGCAGTGTGAGTAAACTGTACGATGTGTTGCAACACAGTTATAGTGCCTGCCCACTCACCCATAACTGTATGCCACGGTGTGGCAAAACTCCACACTGTGGTTTTGCCACATTTATGGTCCTTCTTCACTCTCGCACTCTACATGCTACAAAACCACAAACAGCACTCAAATACTGTATGCTACACACGCAAATCCACATATGCAGAAATTCACAATATTTGAACTGTCTTTCCTCAAAAACTGCACAAATCACTCTCACTCTGCTGTGACCACCTACGTGCTGCTCTTGCTCTCCAGCAGCGCTTGCTCCCACTCATTAACTCTTGCAGTTACTCTGCTTTCTCCCTCCAACAAAAGCAGCAACAGCCTGTTACTGCTGTCAAAAACATGAACAAAGAAAAAGGAAGAAATAAACAGTGCAGCCACAGCTGACAAAGCTGGTGAATGGCCATCATGTTGGAACCAGGAGGAGCCCTGAGCAGAACCAGCATCAGCTGCGGGTGATGCTTCCTCCTTTAGTCCTGTTCACAGACACCGAGGCCATCACAAAGTTTCACCCCCCCCCCATAAAAAAAATCTGTCTGCAGCCAGTAAAGGAATGGAGTGTGGTCTCACACCAACAATTTTAGGCCGCTGTGATGGCCTGCTGACAGTGCATTCCCTTGCCGCACTTGTAACCTTGGTTTGGGAGCAGAGTTGGGTTGTCGTATTGAGGGACGGGCCTGGCTGTGAGGTGTCTACTGCTCAGCAGTGTGCCTTAGTCAGGATGGGTGACAGGACTTCTGGTGTCATTGTGATTCCTACAGCTGTGGCAGGGAGCTGAGCTTGCCTTTCGCTGTGGGGATGCTGTGATGTTGACGCCGGCAGAGGCACTGCTCTGTCACAGAGGCAGAGGGAGGAGTCGGGTTGAAAGCAGGGGTATAAAAAGCTCCTTTCTTTCTCAGTGATGTCTTATAAAGCCTAAACAGGGCATATCGCTGATTACAGGGTATATATCCCTTGTAAGATGGCAGGGAGGGGGAAAAACAATTGATTGGAGAAAAAACTCAACAATTTATACCAAAAGGAAATACTCGGGGAAGTGTAGCCCCCTGGTCTAGGGGCTGACAATGGTAAATCTCGTTTTTGGGGTGGATTACATACATCAAATGTTACCACTAACCTGCCCTCCAGATTTGGGGTGACCTTCCTAGGTGCTTGCTGCACTGGACACAGGAATAGGGCTAAAAAGGTTAGCAAACATTAAACTTCATTCCATCACACTAAGCAATGTCCACAATAGCAGGAATAGAGCACGTCATCTGTTGGTTTTAGCCTGCATGCAGGTTGATGTACACAGTATAAAATGGGTTTTGGTTGAATTTCAGTTGTGCTTCACATTTGTTTTGCACCTGTGGGGGAAAATCCTTTCAGAATTGTTAAATCCATTGTCTCAGATATTCAAACAATTAAGTCGACCCTGAGGGTGTCAGTGCCGCATTAATTGTATGTAGTGCAGCCGAAGACCTCTTAGTACAGCTGGTGCTATATTCAAACACAAGTGTAGTTCTGTGGTAACGTGTAAGAGCGGTCGCACTACACTTACATACAACCAATGCACTATTGATAGCTGATTGTTAAAACAGTGCCCTGTATCCATCTTCCCTTCAAATCCCTGTACCTATAGCAGCCATATTAAAATAAATAGCCAGCCCTTTGGCGCAGTGATAGTGCCAGTGCTCATGACTCCAGCGACCCAGGTTTGGGAACAAGCTTGGGTCGTTGGGGAAGAGGGGGTGTTGGGGAGGATTGAGCATCCCAGAGGAAGCTCACCTCAGGAAAAGTGGGAAACCTGCTCCTCTGCTACACTGCCACCTGGCTGATCACAGGTGGTAGTGCATTCGTGAGCGGCTAGTGGGTGGGAGGACGTCGGTTTGTGCAGTACCACACATTCTTGTGTGTGCTTGCGCAGCCTTGCTGCTGATGTCCTAGGGAGAAATGGGAGAAAAGCAGAAACACCCCAGCTGTCTAGGTGGCACTGGGTGCCCACAGGCCCTGCACCTAGCTACCCATGCACTGCCTCCCATAATTGGCTCCATTCTATGGCAGAGGTTGGGGGAGTTCCTGTTGTCCGCGCTAGAGGGGGATGAGCTCTTGGGGAACAAACGGAGGCAAAGGTAGGTCTTGGGTGATGGGGCTGGGGTGGCTGGGCAAATGGGCGGCTGGGCAGATGGAGGCTGACTGGAGAATAGGGGGACTAACAGCATTATCAGTAAAAAAATGGTAGTCTAGTGGGCCCTGCTCCATGTTCCAGCCATATTAAAATGAATATGTAATTCCTGGTAGCCTGATAGACTTCCTCCCACTCCTTGTTCCCACACTGCATTTTGTTAGAAATAGAAATAATTGCTGGCAGTTTAGCAGTCCACCACCTTTCTGGTGCCAGTGTCCTCGTGCCCACCCCTGGCCCCAAGACTACCATTAGCACTTACTGTATCTTCCAGTCACCTCTGCCACTGGCCACTGTCCTTTACCCGCAGATAATCCATTGAAACAAACTTAAGTCTGAACGGCATATGCACATGCGGTAAGACTTTGCTGTTTCCATGGTATAACCGTAACTTCATACTGTCAACCATTTTGGTACCGAAACTTGGGAGGTGCATGTCTTAGTTACCTCCGTGAGCCTTATGACGAGGTAAGTGAGTAAATGCAGAGTACACCAGAAAAGTGTTTTTGGGGGCGGGGCTACCATGTCCACCAAAGACTCCTGTTTACAGGTCTGTTGGTACTGGGGGAGGGATGGCTCACTGAACCAGTGTTCCTCAAATGAGGCCACCATAGCTGCATGGGGCCACCAGCACAATTTTGTATAACCACAGAACTTTAGGAGCACCAGTTACAAAGGTAATTGAGTGGATAATTTCTTAACCTTTAAAAACAAAGGAGATCCATTTCAAGTGAAAATACATCAGGGACTCGACTCAGTGTAAACTTTGTGCAAAGAAATGTGTTATATTAGGGAGTCTGGTGTATAGCAGGACAGTTGAGGTGAAATGAATTAGGAATGAGGCCATCAGTAAACTGTGGTGACCATAGTTTGAGGCCAGCAGGATTGGGGGCTTGAGAACCACTGCACTAGACTGTCATTTCTAACAAAATATGGCACTGAGACAGGGAGCATGGAGGCACTAGACTACTAGGGATTACATATTAATTTTAAATTGGGGATCAGGAGTGTGGGGGTGGGGGTTGGGCGGTCCACTCAACTACCAGGGATCACATATTACTTCTAATATTGCTGAAACAGAGATTGAGTGCAGTGGCAGCAGGGGTCCATTAGACTGCCAGGGATTATGTATGAATATTGATATGGCTGGAATGGGAAGCCGGAGGGGGATCCACTAAACTACCAGGGATTACATATAATTTTACTACGGCTGGAATGGGGATCAGAAGTGGGGTCCACTAGACTTCCTGGGATTGCAGTATAATTCTGATATTGCTGAAATAAGAGATTGAGTGCAGTGTGTGTGTGTTCAGTAGGCTTCCAGGGATTACATATCAATATTGATATACAGTAGCTGGAATTGGAAGTGGATGGGGGGTCCACTAGACTGCCAGAGATTACATATTACTAATAGTATGGCTGGAATAGGGAGCGGGAAGGGACACAGAACATCTCTCCGTGCAATGCCTGCACTCATACAAAGGCAGATAAGCATTATGCAGAACTACTAATGGTCACATAATGACATGCAAATGTCCTCTTAGCACCTTGCTTTATGTGTTCATTAGTATGCTAGCATTTGAATATGACAACCAGAGGCTAACCCAGTTGGGACACACTAGCCCCCTTTGTTTCTGTGTGTCCGTTGCCAGCAGGGGGCTGTGGTGCTGTGCACCTTGACACTTCACTCGGTGCTACAGCAGCACTAGATTCATACATGCAGTGTGTCCTGGACAGAGGAGCAATGTACGTACGAATATATCTCTGACATGGCAGCATGCCACTTAACGTGCTGCACTGTTACTTTGCATGATGCTGTCGTCCACTTCTGAATATAGCGTCCGTTGCACTTTTAATTCCAGCACGGTTTATTTTTTTTATCAAAATCATAATTTCGCTGGGTTGCTACAGTGTCCCAGATTGTACAGTGACTTTAAATTTGGTCTTTTTTTCAGTTCACAGCAGCAGGTGGGTACAGCTGGCATACGTTTTCCGTGTTCAGTTGTATTAATGCTGAGCATCTTTGCCCTGGCACAGGAATTATCCTTTATTTGAGAAAGACCCTCAGGAGGCCTGACCCTCAATTAAAGAGCTGCGCTGATAATCATATCACCATTGAATCCAGTTCCTCAGGAATATTCCAAATAGTGTGGGTGCCTACGCTTCTGCTAAGGACTACGGAGTCAGGACCTATATCATCACTTTCCACCTTGCTGGCCCCATAACACAAAGGTCTCATTCAGATTACCTAGACAGAATATTTGAGTCTCCAGCTTTTCCTTGCTTGAAAATACAGGGAACCCTGAAGGCACCTACACAGTTCTCAAATAACAAACACCAAGCCATTCTCCGTTTAAATCTCACTTTTTGCTCACAAGTTCAGTTGCTTTGCCAGCCAAGTACAAGATGGGTTAGGGTCTCCTCTCTTCACAAACTGGTAATCAACAATGGCTTCAAGAGAGCTGCAGGCAGTAGACTGTCATTTCACCAGTTGCCAGGAACCTTTCAACTTGAGGAAGCTGGCCATGCCCCCTGGCTCTCAAGCCCAGGTCACATGACCAAGAAGGTCAAGGAGCTTCTGACGTCAGCCATTTTGAATCCGGAGCCCGAGACATGTCATTCCTGGAAATCGCAGGGTACGGGGGGGTAAGCTATTTCACTGAAATTTGCAGTGTTTACAAGGTAGGGGAAGGGACTGTTTCAAGTAGTCAGGAAGGATATTTCCATAAAATGTTTTAAACAGTTCTGAAAAATAAATTTGATTAAACATTCTTTAAAAATATTTTACTCAAAGGTTCAATGTATAATCACAGTAAAACACTCCAGGACATGGTTATTTGGGGGTTTTACCCACTTCTCACCTTACTATACACCACACGAGGCATGGGTAAATCTGGCAGTAACCCTCGTCCGTGTCCTATTGTGCCTTATTGCTTAAGTGTCAAACGTTTTGTTTGTAAATGCTATAAGTTACATTGTGTATAAAAAGTGCTACTGTATGTAAAGTCAGTTTCTGTTCTATGCACTATTGTTCCGAAATCCAGGATTTGTAGTTTGAGACAATGTCCAGGCTAGTCAGTTCATCAGATGACTTAACTGGTAGAGAACCAGACTGGTATTTCAAGGACCCGGGTTCAGTTCTCAGTAAGGTCACATTATTTCTTTCTCATTACAGTTTGAGTTTTATATATTTAGCAGTGGCTGCTTATACTAAGGGTTCATACTAAGGATCTTGTAGCAGCAAGAAGGCGTTAGCCCATTATGCTTCCATTATAAAAAATACCTTAGACTAGCACCTGAAAGAATATATTTATCTAATTTATGCTTAAAGGAACGTTTACTGTTAGCAGTTATCACCTCCAGGGGTAGATCATTCCATTGCTGAACGATTCTATTTGTATAAAAATACTTTGTCATATCGAGTCTATAATGCTTTCCTTTTATTTGAAGTGGATCCCCTCTGATTTCAAACTTAAGATCGTTAAATTCCATACCCAAGTCACACATCAAAGCAGGGTCTTGCATAATGTCGTACATCAACAACAAATCTCCACGTGCTCGTCGTGTCTCCAAGGACATGAGGCCTAGCTGCTTTAGTCTGTTGGGATACTCCAGCTCATGTAGTCCGTCCACCATTTTAGTGTATCAACATTGTATTTGTTCTAGCCTTAGCCTCTCATGCTTTTTATATGGGAACCAAACCTGGGACGAATACTTCAGATGTGGTCGAACATAATACCTATGTAAGGGCATCAACACAATACTAGATCTAGAGGTTATATTTCTTTTAATAGAATAAACTACTTTATTTGCGTGTTGACTATGGCTGTAACCTGTTCTCCATTGATCAAATCATTAGCTATTTGTATGCCTAAGTCCCTCTCACATTTAGTTTTTAATAATTGATGTGCTCTGATGTTATGGTTATAATGTAAATTTCGTCTTACTAAATGCAGTACCTTACATTTATTTAAGTTAAGAGACACGTCCCACTTGGTGGACCAGGTAGCAATATTGTCCAAATCTTTTTGTAGATTTAGACAGTCAGTTAAATCCCCACAAGCTGCTCCTAACTTACTGTCACCTGCATATTTAATACTCCATGACGAGTTATTAGACATGAGATCTGAGATGAAAATATGGAACAGGGCAGGTCCAAGAACTGAGCCCTGGGGGACCTCACTCAGAACACTACCAACAGTTGAATAACAACCATTAACAACCACACATTGTTTTCTATCACCCAGCCAGCTAGCTATCCAGTTTATAAGTGAACCATCAATATTGTGGGATTTTTGGTTTTGCACAATAGCACAGTGAGGTGTTAAATCAAAAGCTTTAGCAAAATCTAAATATATGACATCACAAAGTGTACCCATGTCAAGTTTACTGCACCAACAACTCCTCACCAACTTTTCTAATTGAAAATAAACCTTAAATCAGTGACTTATCCAGCAGTGCCACTTTAAATGGGTATTGCCTTTTATGGACGATGTCAAGGGTTCTGTGGGACACTTTCTGCTGTGTTTTTTTTATACATTAAAACAGAACACCATAGTGGAAAGCGTATGCCTGGGAGAAACAGGTAGAGAACTTGGCCATTCATTTCCAGACTGTTTCATTTTTGAACTTATATTATTGTAGCGCGGTAGTGCTACCATAGTTAGGGTTAAGTAGCACTTTTAAGGTTAAAGGGTCAAATTTTGCACCTTAATAACTTTGCCACCGTTCAACGGATTTGCATGGAATTTGGAATGCTTGATCAGGAACCATACATCTTGGGATTTGCCAACTTTCGTAATGGTCGGATATACAGCTGCGGAGTTATTAAGTGTGATCTGCGCATGCGTTTATGGTTTCTGGTGAATTCTTTGCTCGTACCTACAGGTTACAGGGTTTGCGCGACCAGTCCGAAAACTTCAGGGAACGTGCAGCCGGGGTCCACGATGTGCCTTTTGAAGATTTTGTGAAAAAATATTGAATAGTTCAAAAGTTATTTAAAAAACAATTTCCCATTATAAGTCAATGGGAAAAGTTAACAAAAAGTTCGACAGTGTCGTAAATGCACTTTTTAGTGTCGCAAATGGCCCTAGTAGTGTCGCAAATCTGCCATTTTGTTTTCAGTTGGTGATCAGAAAAATGCTTGGCATTTACAATTGGGACCATCTAGGGACACAATTCTTTTTGTGTTTACCTAGTCGAGCACTGAGGATGCTAGGCATGTCTTTATTTTGGGGTTAAAAAACGCCCCAGAAATCTGTTTTTCAAATTTCTTGAAAAAGTAGTGTCATTCTCACAACATTTTCACAAATGTTTGCGAAAGCTGTCGCAAATCACGACACTCCTTTTTCAGACTATGTAAAAAATTACAGCAGTTCTTTGCCACCCTGCTGCAAAAGAACAGTTTGGTTTTTTGAGCTGAAATTTGGAGGGAAACACAGCCAGCATCTCACAGATGTGCCTTTTGGTGGTTTGGGGAAAAAATATTGCATGGCTGCAAAGTTACGGTACTCCGAAGTTGGTGTTTTTCCCCATAGACTAACATGGTGGCATACGCAGCGCCTTGCGGGGCTCGTAATTCTAAATCCATGCGAGATACAGATTTTTTGTTATGTAGTTGTTGGGCTATGTAATAGCAAAACCTAGCCAGGAAAATCATGATTTCTGTGAAATTTATTTTTTCTACGTCATGCGGTTGCTGAGATATTAGCAATTAAGTACTTCCAATGCTCGTTTTAAGCTTCGATGCCCATTACAATGCATACATTCTTTGTACACACTGTGTTTCTCTATGCACCTGTTCGGCAAAAACAGGGTATGTGCTTCCATTACTGTTACAGTTACTGTTTCCACTTGCGTTTATGTCCCCGTTTGCGTTACCATTCCCGTGTATGCCACTGTGTGCGTTACCCTTTGCATTGTTATTTGTACTTGCGTTTTCATTACTGTTACCAATTGCGTTTCCACTACTGTTTCTGTTTGTGTTTTTGTTTGCGTCACCGTGTGCATTGCCATTTGTGTTTCCGGCAGCCCTTTCATTTGCATTTCCGTTTCTCTTTCATTTTGCATCTTCCTTGGGGTTACTGTTACCATTTGCATTTGCAATTGCGTTACTGTGTCCATGCGCATTACAATTTGCATTACCATATGCGCTTGCATTTCCTTTTGTGTTTCTGTTTCCTTTGCTGTTACTGTTGCTGTTACCGTTACCATTTGCGTTTACAATTGCGGTACTGTGCCCGTGCGCATTTTGGTTTGCATTACCGTACGTGCTTCTGTTCCTGTTTCCATTTCTGTTTCCTTTGGCATTATTCTTCATGTTAACTTTACCATTTGCATTTACAATTGCGGTACTGTCCCTATGCACATTACAGTTTGCATTTACTTGTGAGCTTGCGTTCGTGTTTCCATTTTTCTTCTCTTTCGTGTTCTTTTTGCTGTGACACTTAACATTTCCATTTAAAATACCACTGCCATCACTGTTCACGTTACCAGTTGCATTTTCGTATGCACTTCAATGTCCGTTTGCATCACTGTTCTCTTCAGCATCACTTTGCGCTTGCGGTTCTATTAACGTTTCCTTTACCAATTACGTTTGCGTTACCATGTGCGCCACTGTTGGCGCTTCTGTTTGCATTGCTGTTCCTGTTAACTGTGTCACAAAACATCACATGGTGGAGCATGGGGCCCTTTCCTGCCGCCACATTATATTCACTATTTCTCGTTATCATTCTCAAAAAGAAGGGAAATTAGAGGCAAAAAAACTCTGTTTAATGCATCAGTTAGGATGTTTCCACAGCAACAAAAGTGAGGAAATTCGGTGTTAGGGTTGAAAGCCCCCCTTGGATCCCTTCAGCCTAGCCCCCCAACTGGCATCGGGGTGCGCGTTGGGGTTGTCGGTCCTAACTCTCACCCCATTCTCCTATTCCTCAGCTTTACGCATGTGATGGGGTGAAAGTTAGCTGATGACCCCAACGCACACTCGATGCCAGTTGGGGGTGGGGTCCAAGGGGACTTAAACCCTAATCAATTGCCTCGCTTTTGTTGCTGTGGAACAACCCTAACTGATGCATTAAACAGAGTTTTTTTGCCTCTACTATATACATATACATATATATATATATATATATATATATATATATATATATAATAATTGCATAGATTGCAATGTACATCAGTACTTCTCGGTCCATTCCACAAGACTAGTGACAGCAAAAGGAAGTCTTTGGTAACCTGTAGGTGTATAAGAGTCTTAAGAGGTCTCCGGGTATTTGGTAGTTAAACATGTAACCAATCTCTCTTATATAGTTGATACCTCTGATACCTTGTGTCCAGTAGTATTGTGCCATTCTTCACCTACCAAGGAAGTGGCCAAGTTGCCAGATGACAATTTGTTCAGAGTCCTTGAGTGCTGTGCCAAACCTGTATTAGCACCTATAAAGTGCCTCTGAGCTGTATAGCAAAATGATAAACTATAACAGTAAACGGAACTGGTGTGCTCCTTGCCTATCACACATCACATTTCTAAGATTTCCAATAAGATGGAGCAGCTATACCTACAGGAAAAACACAGCTGATTATTTCAATAGTTGCTCTAATACTGTGAGATTGCCCCTCTCTTCTCTAAAGTGGAAAAAAGGAAGCCACCTGGAGTTAAAGTTCTCTAGTTTTAGCCTCATCAAGGCTGTGATCGCCTCCATGCTCTGAATCCTTAATTCATCATTTAAGCCGTTTCCTTTCTGAGGGGTGGGAGTCTGTCAGAGCTGTTTTATATTACTTGCGACTGCTAGCAATATCAAATATAGGTTTTCACATGTAAAGCCCAAGGGAATAACCAACATATTTTTTATGGCATTTCCTACATCAAACTAGAATGCCCTGACCACTGGACAGTCCCAGTGTATGATATTGTGAACCTTGACCTTCACATCCCCTCCAGCACCAAACAGTAACATTGGTGCCAAAATGGTGAGAAACTGCTGGAGTGACACAGAATCTGATTCCTATCTTTCACCTGAATTCTGTCCTGGATAAGGAGGCCGTGGTTTTGTGTATCCCATGCAAATTTGCTTCCAGTCCTCCTGGGACAGTTGAATAGTTGTCTCCATTGCCAGTCTAGTTTGGATTTTTCCTATGGCTGATTTACGTCTGTCTTTTACAATAATAGGACAGGCCTGAGAGACAAAGCCCTTCTGGTCCGGTAGCTGTGCCTTGGTCCAAAGGAAAGATGCCACAGAAGGTGCTTCTGTTCTGTTTCCAGTTCTTGGGCCTTTATGTATAAAATCTGTACACTGCAGATATTTGTAAAATCTCTCTGGTATAGCCCAGATTCTTGCTGGAGGAGTTGAAGGAACTGGGACAGATATGTTAACCTCTTCCTGTCCCAAACCGGAAACTCCTGTATCCAATCTCGGAGACCTGGCAGCCATTGTATCTGTATTTTGCAAAACTGGATGCATCACACCACCACTACCTTTTTTTTTTTTTTCTACTTGCAGCCAGGTGCACATGCTGTTTTTTGTCCAGTTATTGCTTATGTTCCCCAGCCCTTGTTGTCTACTGCTCACGAAACAGAACCCTTCTCAAAGCACTGCGGTTTCCAGCTGTTAACTCCACTCTGTCTGCACTGCTGCCATTTCCCTTTATACATAGCAGCCCTACAGCAGTTTTGTGTGGTTCTTTCAATGTTTTACTATGTTTCCGGACAGCCGAGAGCCCAAGGCTTGCTGTGAGTGCTGCAGTGTGATTACACAGCAGCCTGATGTGGTGCAAAATGGAAAACCGCAACGTCAAACTCAGGAAAACTGGGTATGCCAGGACAACGAACACTCTCCTTTGATGTGGCTGTATACGGATGTCAGGGTAACATTCTGCTTGCTGTGGTGCAGAGCCCAGTATGTAAATGGACCTATGGATGCATATGTGCAGTGGGAGAGAAGAATGAGCTTTTCTAGGGACATGGATATGTTGTTCATCCACACTCATTGGCAGTATCCTTGCCGCTTTAAATCTTGCCGGAAGGTCTTCAAGCTTGCTCCTCCCACCCACCCGGGTGGTATAACTCTCGGCTCCGCATGGCGTCAGATCTTCCTTACCCGCAGGCTCAGGTTTCCCTCATAGCAGCTGCGTTTGCGACTGGTTCCTATTTCTCCGTTTGCGGATTTAAAATAAAAATTTGCAAAAGACTTCGGTCTTGATCCGCGGCTGCGATGGACACGTCGACTCCAGTTTGGGAGATGCCCATGCGGGCAGAAGATGTCTCGGGCGGATCCACACTCCGTGTGTCTACTGCTTAGGCCTTGAGCCGACCCGCGAGCTTGCGACCTGTGCTCTTCTCGGCCTCGTCCTCGAGAACCGTGCTGCCCGGTTGCACTGGGCCGTCCCGAGCGTTTCCCTCGGTGAAGTCAGGAGGCCGGTTGGCGGTGTCAGCGGCGGGCTCGCCGGATCAGCTCGGCGGATGAGTAGCCCCTCGAAGAGGCGGCGCGGACCGTATCTTCCTCCGGCGCGGCATTTATCCCGCTCTCTGGGTTCTTCCTGCGGCTTCTTTTAAGGGCTTTGTCTGTCCCTCTCCACTAAAGGAGAAGGGCCTCGTCTGCTGGACCTTATTCTCGGTCAAAAAGAGGGACAAGGAGTAGAATCCCTCCGTCGGCGCTCTTGGGAGGCGGAAGGTCCCTCTCCCGGGCGTCGTCCGTCGGCTTCGGTCGACCGCTCGGCTTCGGCCACTGGCCTCACGGTGTCCCCGTCAGGTCAGTTGACCGAGACTCCCACTGATGAAGTCGAGATTTTTCTCGACCCATTGCCGGGCTGTCGCCTTTAGCAGCCAAGATTCCCCTCTCCCGGTTCCCGGGAGGTTGAGGATCCCGTGGGCTCGTCTGTGCCTCCGGTTCCGGAGCCCTCGGATGGACCTTCGAGCGAAGAGTGCGGTTCCGGCCGACACCTCCCGCACCGACCCGGAAATTCCGGGACTCTCGGTCTCGGACCTCTTGACGGTCAGCCGTTCCCACCGTCTTAAGCGGTCTCGGTCTCGGCACCCAGCGATGGCAGCGTCGCCGCTCGTCCTCGTCCTCCTCCTCGGATGAGGAGGCCCGGCGTAAGTACGTCGGCGATGCGAGACCTTATGTTGCAACAGCTCCTCCTGTGGCGGGAATAAGCCGACTCGGCGCCTTCCCGGCCATTAAATGGCTGTCACGGGCGGCGACACAACCCCTCGACTTGTCCGAGGCCTATACCAGGCGGTTGTTCGGCCAAACCAGCTGCTCCACCGATTCGGTGGAACCTCCGCCTCCACAGCCACCAATTGGGGCTCCGACCAAGGATTCTCGGTCGGCTAAGGTTTACCCATCGGCTGTCAGTTACCCTCACTCCCGACCGACCTCGGCAGGTGAAGGGTGGCTCAGGCCAGAGGCAGCTCTTCGAGGACTCTTTCGAGTCGAAGATGATTCCTCCTTCTTCTCCAAGCGACTGGACTTGGGTCTTCAGGAGAGTCAGTCAATGGGCGATAGCCGTCGTCCTTCCTAGGACTGCTCCGGCTCATCTGGAGTCTACGGGATGGAGCTCGAACCCGTTCCAAGCGGGCCAGGTATCCCCTCACGGAGATTCTGGACCGAGGGATTCTCGACGGAGGCCTTTCCGGTGGCCGAGGCCATAGTGGGTCGGCACTGGAACTTTGGCAGCGCCCTGCTTCCTGCCCTGCGCCCGGCCAGGATGGCCAGGAATGCGGTCCCTACGGTTCCTTGTCGGTTTTGAACACCCTCTGCTGAGGGTTGGTTACCGACAGCGTTTTCGGTAGCGGCAACGCCAGGGATGATGGACAAACCTCCTGACAAGGAGTCCAAGAAGTGGACTACGTCGGTGAAAAGCTCGCTTCGTCCCTCTCGGCCTTCGTCAGGCCAGTTCGGCCCGTCCTCATGGCACATTTTTCTCATGCCTGTTGGGCTCCTGGATGAGGTCATCCCTCATCTTCCGCCGATCTGCAGACTACGGTTAAGCAGGTGCGGGACCAGGAGAGAGCAGTGGCCAAACAGCAGCTCCAGACTGCTTTGGATATAGGGGACTCATGTGCCAGATCGGTGGCGGCCGCAGTGGCTATGCGTCGTGGGAGCTTGGCTGAGGATATCCACCTTTACCTGGATACCCAGCACAAGTTGGCGGATGTTCCCTTTGGGGACTGACCTCTTGACCCTGGGGTGGAAGGTCACCTGCAGAGGATCGAGAAGTCCAATGCCACCTTGGACTCGGTCTCTTCCGCTCAGAAGGACGAGGCCGCCAAACCACAGCCTAAGCCCTTTCGTTCCTTCTGTGCCCCGGCCTTCGGCCCAGCAGCGTCAGGGCCAGCAGGCTCGACCTTGGCATCCCAAACCCAAGCCGCCGGCTTCCTCTAACAGGAGGCAGGGAGGAGAAGGGCCCCGGAGGGTCCCTCGGCCGGTCCCTCCTCCAAGCCTGCCCAGTGACAGGCTGAGGGGTGTCGCCCCCCATCCCGTCCTATACCCTAGGTCCCCCCGTGGGGAGGCGGCTCCAGCACTTCCGTTCCACCTGGTCGCTGTTACCACGGACAGGTGGGTCTTGAAGGTGGTGGGAAGAGCCTGCCTCTGGAAGTCGAGCAGGCACCACCCTTCAGAGCCGTGCCCCTCGAGAGCAGGATCCCAGCCTCACTGGCTCGTCGAGCCGACATCACTCTCCTCCTCCAGAAGGAGGTGGTAAGAAGGTGGTGGACCCTCCTTCAGACCCAGGGTTTGTGTCCAGGTACTTCCTGGTTCGAAGCAGACGGGGGCTGGCGCCCATTTCTCGACCTACGACCTAAACAAGTTCCTAAGGTCTCGAACCTTCAGGATGGTCACTCTGGCTCAGATAATACCATCCTTGGAGCACGGCGTGTGGTTCTGCTCTCTGGACTTGCAGGCAGCGTTTTCACGTCCCTATCCGTCCGTCTCACCAGAGATTCCTTCGCTTCGGCGGAAGGATCTCTCTTGAGTTCAAGCCATGCCCCTGACTTGTCTCCAGCTCCCAGGGTCTTCACCAAATGCATGGCAGTGGTGACAGCATTCCTCTTGCGGCGCCGAGGGTCGGGTGTACCCTTACCTGGGCGACTGGCTGATAGCAGCTCCCTCCAGGAAGGAGGCGGAGTGGTCCAGAGATCTGGCCCTCAGGTCTGCTCTCAACTGGGCCTCCTTATCAGCGAGGCCAAGTCGGAACTCGAGCCGAAGCAGGTGATTCTATTCATCGGGGCAGCTCGACTCTCTTCGAGCCAGCGCGGCTCGGCCGGACAGGGCCGAGGTTCTTTCCTCCTTTGCCCGATCATTTCTGGTTGGGCAATTGCGCCCTGCCGGGACTTCCTGCGCCTCCTGGGTCTCATGGCGGCCTGCACCAGCGTGGTCCGTTGGGCCCGCTGGAACATGCGTCCCCTTCAGTGGGGACTGGCCAGCCAGTGGTCACAACGCTGCGATCCCTTGGACCAGCTTGTGTCGGTGACACAGGGATGTGGAACGCTCTCCAGTGGTGGACCGTTCCAGATCATTTGCAGGAGGGCATCCCGTTCGTCCGCCCGAGCCGGCGGTCTCTCTGTCGACCGATGCCTCTCTGATGGGTTGGGGTGCCCATCTGGGAAACACCGGGCTCATGGCCTCTGGTCCGCGGGAGTCCGATACCACATCAACCTGCTGGAGCTCCGGCGGTCCGCCTCGCTCACCGCCTTTGCTCCGTTCCTCCGGGGTCAAGTGGTCCGAGTCCAGGCGGACAATACCACGACCATGTACTATCTAAACCGCCAGGGGCGGAGCGCGCTCCATGCTTCTATGCAAGGAAGCTCTCCGCATTTGGTCACTCGTTCGTGCGCAGCCTGGGCGGATCTCCTAGCCATTCACGTGGCAGGAGCCTCCAACACCCTGGCCGATGCCCTGAGCGGATAGGGGCTGCATCCCACGAGTGGTCTCTCCTGCGAGGTGAGTACAGCATCTGTTCTCCCTTTGGGGCACACCTCAGGTGGACCTGTTTGCCTCCATGGAGAGCAGCAGGCTGAGTCTGTTCCATGCCCGCCCCCTCAGCAGGGCTCGCTGCGGGGATGCCTTCTCGAGGCAATGGACCCCGGGCCTCTTTACGCCTTTCCCCATTTCCCTTGATCCACAAGGTGCTTCTCAAGGCGAGGGAGGGACAAGGCGCAGGTGATTCTGATAGCCCCAGACTGGCCTCGCCAGTTCTGGTACCAGATCTCCTCAGTCTCAGCTCCAGGACTCCGCAGCTTCCAGCTCGCCCGGACCTGCTCTCAGTCAATCAGGAAGGTGTTCCATCCGGACCTTCAATCCCTGCACCTGACGCCTGGTTCCTGTGACGCAGAGTTCCAGGCCTTGGGTCTTTCGACGAGGTCCTCAATGTAGTTGAGGCGTCCCGTGAGAGTCGACCAGAAAATCTTTATGCCTTCAAATGGAAAAGGTTTTCCATTTGGTGTCAGGAGCAAGGGCTTGGACCCTTCCTCCTGTTCCTTGGCAAGCATCTTGGACTATTTATGGTCCCTTTCGAGTCAAGGGCTTAGGTCGACGACCCTAAGGGTGCACCTGGCAGCCTCTCTGCTTACCGGGCGCGGGGCGGGAAGCAGTCGGTGGCGCAGGAGAAGGTGGTCTGGCGCTTTTTCAAAGGCCTTGATCACATTTCCCCTCCAGTGCGGGAACCTCCACCTCCGTGGGATCTACTGCTGGTACTGGCAAAGCTCATGGGCAAGCCATTCGAACCTATGCACAGGTGTGCTCTCTCACCTGTCGTGGAAGACCTTCTTGGTGGCTATCCGTCAGCCAGAAGGATGGGAGAGCTCCAGGCGCTTCCACTCGAGTCTCCTTACCTGGTCTTCCACAGGGACAAGGTTGTCCTCGCCCCCACCCGAGAATTCCTTCCGAAGGTGGTGCCGAGGTTTCACCTTAACCAGGTGTTGACTCTGCGGTGTTCTACCCAATCACACCTCGGAGGCCGAATATAGGCTCCATACTCTGGACCCTAGAGGCGCTGCGCTTATTATAAGGAGGCGCCGCGGCTGAAGATCGGGAGAGGTTCGCCAGCTGTTTGTCACCTACGCTGAAGCCGCATCTGCAGACCTGCAGCCAGCGGACGATAAGCAGGTGGGTAACCTCCTGCATAGATCTCTGCTATAAGTTGGCGGGCATGGAGCCTCCCAGAGGGATAAGAGCTCATTCTACCCGCCATACTGCTGCAACGGTGGCTGCTTCCAGGGACGTCCCCATCCAGGAAATCTGCAGGGCTGCTACCTGGAAGTCAGCAAACACCTTCATTACCCATTACCACATCGACCTTGAGTCACGCCGGGATGCTGGTTTTGGGGCCTCGGTTCTCCAGTCTCTCTTTCCCAAGTAAGTATCTGGGGTGTGCGTCTTGCCTCCCTCCTCCCGGAGAACTGCTAGGAGTCTGCCAATGAGTGTGGATGAACAACATATCCATGTCCTAGAAAATACAGGTTACTCACCTGTAACAGAGTTCTAAAGGAATGGTATATGTTGTTCATCAGACTCCTGTTCCTCACCCGACAACGCACAACCTGAGCTTCCAGCGGGCCAGATCTGACGTCATGGGGCGGAGCCGAGAGTTATACCACCCGGGTGGGTGGGAGGAGCAAGCTTGAAGACCTTCCGGCAAGATTTAAAGCGGCAAGGATACTGCCAATGAGTGTGGATGAACAACATATACCATTCCTAGAACTCCTGTTACAGGTGAGTAACCTGTATTTTGTTCCCTACTTGTCCAGCCATTATCATCAGAGTTGGACATCATTACTGCAACATGTACTATAGCTGTGCAGCCTCATAATTCTGAGGGAAACTAGGGAGACTCGGCCACTCTTCTGCCTTATTCTCTGTAAGGACACCTCAGCGGATTTGGGGTTTTCTTGCATCCCAAACGAATTTGGAAAGCATTTTTCTTATTTCTTTCCAATATTTTTGTGGAATATATAAAGGTAGGGAGGAATATAAAAACAGATGTTTAGGGATGATATTCATCGTAACAGTTTCTAGCCTATCTGAGAATGAGAAGGGAAGGGTGCTCCATCTACTAAGATCAGCAAGTACTTTTTGTTTAAGTGGTTCATAATTGATGTTGTGTAGTTTATGTAATCCAGTAGGGATTTAGATGCTCAAATAGCGAACTTTAGGTGGAGTTGGCTCCAAAGCTACATTAAATTTCTGTACTATGTTCCTCAGATATGCCTCTTGTAATTAAATGCATATTCCACAGGTATGATATATTTAACTGTATGTTATGTTACAAATGCAACTGTATGATTATTTATGATATTGTTTAACTGTATGCCTTGTTACAAATGTAACTGAATGTTTAATTTCTCGGATATGATAAATGTTAAACTGCATGTCTAATTCTTCATCCAATTGTAACCCACCCTCCACTCCTTCCCTGGTCGTACTGGGAGACAAGCAGCTTGTTGTTCAGTGTGCTTTCCTGGTGAAACATTTCATCAAATAAATAAATGAACTTTATCTGGTACTCGTTTAGAGGGACCTGTGTCTTTAACTGCTCTGTCAAAATACCACTAAGGAGGAGAGCCTTTGATAAAGGAGACCTCTTTGAAACGAGCCAGGCATTCTTTAACTTTTTATATCTGGCACTAATAAAGTTCTGCACATGCTTGCATTGAAATAAACTATAGAGAAAGTGCTTTTTTATGGAGATGGAGAGTGCCCGATTGTTTGGCTTTTTAAGTTGATTTGTATTGTGAGTACTTCTTCCCAGTGCGTCTTTCTCTTTTGTTGAGTATTCCTGTACATCTGTAGCTGATTTTGTTTCATCATAGAGGCTGTCAGAAAAGTCTCTTAAACTTTGTGCAGTCTTAGTAGGAGTTACCCAAGTCCGATTAGGATTGTGTTTATCTTCAGTGCCTCAGACCACCCAACCTGCTGTCATCTTTTTCAACCTGAATGCAAATAATTTGTTGACTTTTCCACCCGCCTTATACTTGTGGTTCACATACCTGAGAAAGTCCTCTGCCTTTCAGTCCTCAGCCTCTTTAATTTTTTGCTTAGTTTGCGTCAAAGCTGTTGGTAGTCTGGCATTTCCAGGGCTGGCTTTGTGCTGTGCCTCCAGGCCCTTTAAGTTACTTAGGAGTTCAGTATGTTTGGCTTTGCGTTGCCTGTTCCTGGCTGAAGCATGACGAATGAGATGACCTCTGGTTACTGCTTTAACTGTGTCCCAGACTAAAGCGTCAGACATGTTGCGAGCCTGGTTAAGCGAGAAAGTTTCTGTTAAAGTCTGGCTAATTTTTCTTTTAAAAATCGGGTAATTAAGAAGAGATGAATTCAACTGACAAACTGAACATTTCTCTTGGCTACCCCAGCAACAACCTAATGGCTATTAGAGCATGATTAGATTAGGCTGTATTGTGTATTTCCAATCTTTCATTCTTGAAAAAGGTGGGCCCTTTTCGTAAAGAACAGGTCAGTCCTTGAGTACACTGCATGAGGACGAGAATAAAAAGTAAAATCCCTTTGCCCGTATGCATCTTCCTCCAAATATCCACCCTGCAGAGTTTGTCTACCAAAGCTTAAAGTGTTTTGGCAACAGGTCTTTTAGTTCCCATATGCCCCGAGGAGCGGTCTTAAACTGGGGATAAGGCACAGTTGAAATCCACCATCCCCCCAGGATAATCTTGTGCCCCTTGTGGTTTCATTATTTTACCTATACTTCCTTAAATGAAGGACCAGCCCTGTACTTTACATATTAGAATTTGCAACCTGCCATCCCTTCCTGCTTCTGTGATCTCAAGTGGATGCCCTCTTTTAATCAAGATGGCTAACTCTGCTCTTTTGTCACTGGGATGTGATGCCCGCTTTCACCTCCTCTACCCATCTTCTATGCAGCTTCATATGTTCTGCTGGTGACAGGTGCATTTCTTACAGGAATATGATGTCACTATTGAGATGTTTCAGTTCTGTTAACATTTTGGTTCCCTTAATGGGTGAGTTCACCCCTTTGATTTGATAGGAAATTATATTTCATGAACCCGTAATAGAGTCACAGGGTCCACCAGCTGTGAAACTTTACTAGCATTGGTACAACCTTCATTTTCTAGTTAGAGCACTCAAGTAAAAGCAACGTTAACATGGAACAATAAACAGGCTGAGCCATCTCGAACTGTAGGCACAACAATAAAACACAAAACCTTGCCCTGTACTTAGCTTGCAGGGTATTCAGGAAACAATAACAATTACACACTTCCTAGGTGGGTGCCTTTCAGGTACTGCTTGGGTCGATGTTCCCACCCAGGAGATTAATGGGTTCAGTCCCACCTTCTGCTCCTGCTGTGTATAGGAGCTATATTCCCCCCACCTGAAGAAGAGGAGCAATATTAAAATTTCCATCACCAGTGTGAGGGCACCCAGTAGTTGCCATTGTTAAGGCATCTGCTCCCCCAGCTGGTTAGAAAACCCGTGGCAAGAGGGTGGGTACCCTCTGACCGAGTGGCCTTGAGGGCCATAGCAGAAAAAGATCAACAGAAAACATGGATCTCTGAGGTCTGAATAAGTACCTGTGACAGGAAAAGGGATAACCATCCCAGAACCACTGTGAATTTAGGTGGAAAAACAGAGATTTTATGCCACTGTACAACACATCCTGGCGTTTATGCCAACAACCCCATCTCCTCTGCTCCCGGACCCCTGTCCACCATGCTCCAGGGAAAGGGAGTTCCCAGACTCACAGCTGTGGAAACTGCAATCTTAACCTTTGTTTACCGGCTCCAAATGTCTCCGCCAGACAGGAACTCCATTGTGCAGTCTTCAACGGCACTCCTCCACCCTTCTGGAACTTCAGCTTGTATGCAGCCACGAGCTCAACTAAACCAGGCTGTATGACATTTAGGTCTTCACATCTTCTGCTGATATTAAAGAAATGTGCTCCATGCTGAACAAGGCATCCTTGGGACCATCTCCGTGGTACATTAGTGTCACTCGAGTGTCTGTGGCCTGCCTCCCTTCTGCATCTACTCATTGTGCATGTTCACTACCATATACTAAAGTGAATCACACACATTTTCCCACTGGCTATTTATGGTTTTATGGTGACAGCCCTTACTGTTTGGACAGATGAACATGGCGGAGGGTCTGAGGCTAGACATGCATCATCGAGGACCCCCATCACAACCGTTCCTGCTTGGTTTGTAGGGGAAATCCAATTTTCCACTTTCTGCAGAGTCAGTGTATGCCCCCCCACCCAGCAATTATCCTGCTTATCATGGCATTATAGTAAATGGCAGTAGGCAGAGGGGCTCCTTATGGAACTATGAAGCAGGCACAGCATTACACAGTCACAGAACCTTGACTCAGTACTGCAGTTTCCCCCTGGCCCCTACTGCCTCAGTACTCCTCAACACCACCCGGCCCCAAGGGACCCCCCAACCCCCCCTTACTTAAATATGCAAACAGAGTCAGTGTCCAAATATGGCAAAAACTGAACAGTTGCAAGTTATTATGCAGTCAGAGTCCTGCAGGATTTAACGCTCAGTTTGCAGCAGCTGTGGTGCTTTTTTTGGGCTGCCTCTGCTGTGGTCTGCAAGGTCTGTAGTTGCTTGATGATTCCAGCTAGTTCTAGGGCAAGATATTGAGGCAAGGTAGCTTCAGTTTTTTGGCTTCTTTCTGGAGCGGCCTGCAACTCACCATGCTGTTCGGAATAGCTTTGCTTCTAAGCCCTCCATGCGTAGATCAGGCATTGCAATTTTCAGTTCCTTGAGTTTGGGAGCTGTGTCCTGTAGAGAGTTGTACACTGTAACCCCAGGTCCAAATGTAGTTTCAGCATTGCTGGAAAATTGAGTTGTGCTTTTTTGCCTGTTTTTTTCTATGAGTTCCTTGGCCACTGTGTGTACTAGCTGTCTTTAGACTTGCAGCTATGACAAGAAGTCGTGGTCAGAAACGATTCTCTGGTTATCATACTTGGCATCCTTGACCTAGGGTGAGTCTGGAGAAATTATACCCCCACTTAATCAAGGGGGATTAGGGTTGCCAAATTTAAGACTATATTACTATGCAGCACAAATTGAACTGACCCTGGAGTGGTTTTCCTACAAAGAATCTGAGCTAGAATGGGTGACAGAAGGGGCCCTTATACAGCAATATTGCTCACCATTTGCCGAACTAGTTCATGTTTTCAATATCAGTTGCGATAACAAACTATGCAAAAAAATATTAAACTCCACCAAAACCACTTCAAGAATGTGGAAGGAAGCACATGCATATACGAACATATGAAGGTGCCAGCAGAACAGACCTACTGGTCTATCAAAGTCTGCCTGATGGTGCAGCTAGCTTGCTACTAGGCAGCTTCCCCATCCCCCATCCCCCCGCCCTCACCTTCGGTGACCTACTCGCCAAACCTCATCTAGGGATTAGCTCATCTCTATCAGTATACTCACCGTTATATATGAATAATAACTATAAGTGCACACATAAAAACAAAATAGCTTATAATTGGAGAAAAAAGGGTCTAATCCACTTAAAACAGTGTCTACAAAATGGTAATCTGAAGTCCTTCGACACACTCAAAACTGAATGTAATCTCCCAAAAGGAAGTTTCCTGGCATACCTACAGCTGAAGGGAGTTTCCTGGCATACCTACAGCTGAAAGACTATCTGAGTAAAAATATGATAAGTAGTATAACTGGGGCAGCCCCTGTGGAACTGCTACTGCAAGATCCAGTGGACAAAACTAAGATACCATCAGAAATCTATGGCCTATTATTAGAGGCAAAAAATTGAGCTAAACATTTGGCAACAGTCCTAGTTTAAAGAATTGGTGCAAGAGGTTCAAACAATAAATTGGCAAGAGGTTATCGCCGCACCTGAAACAGTATAAAAAATTAGTAAACTAAGGCAAATTCAGTTTAATGTGATTCATAAATTATATTGCACCCCAAGCAAATTACATAAATTCAACCCCACTATCAGACTTTTGTGTACAGTGCAATAAAAAGAAAGGTACACTAAGTCACACAATTATCTTTCATCCAGAACTAAAACAATATTGAGAGAAAATCAGAGAGATTATCTCAAAATATTGAAAAAATAGCCTTTTGATCCAGGGATTCTATTACTGGGGTTAACTGCCCCCAAATATCAGCATAGAACTGGGTTTGTTTGTATCTTTAGCTCTGGTATTAGCTAAAAATTGATATTACTGCACTGTCGTGAAGCAATGCTACCCAACTACAAGGAATGGTGGAATCTCTTGATAGACTGGGAAATTAGAAATAATTTTTTATATAAAATAGAATAAAGAAGAGACTTTTGAAAAAAATTGGCATCCATATCTTTGTTTTCTCCAGAGAATGAGTTAAAGTTAACATTTATCTCTTAGAAGATAAAAACTAAATCTAATAAAGAACAATGTAAATGATGATTGATAGATAGATACTGCTTTCTCCTGTACAATGAAAGAAAAAGGATACCACATGACTGGTTATATATTTTATGCCTGAGTGGGGGTATCAAACTGAGTATGAAAAAAAAAACTCTGCATTCTTGAGATGCTAGGTTTCAAAGAGTATGTGTTCTTTTGTTTTGTACCAAAGCACTTCTAACTATCCGCTACCAAGGACAAGCTGCAGGGTCCATCAGCCTGGGTCTATGGAATCAGTGAGCTTGTTTCATTTGTGAGGGGACATTGGCAGACAGGGCTAGGGCGGAATGAAGAACAATGCCGTAGGAAGTCTATGGCGGTCAGGAAGCCCTCTTCTGCACCTTCTTTAATTCTATGGATTCACAGATTATTTCTGCGTGACCTGTTTTCAGCATCTTCCAGCCATGCTTGTGTGTCTCATTCCCGCTTCAGATGGTACAGAAGTACCTGGTCATGCACCTCCTGCATGCCTGCCAAGTCTCTGAGTTTTGCCTCAGTATCCGTGACTTTTTTATTGATGCTTCTCAGGTCCGTATGCAAATTGGCGATGGAGGACTCTATCTTGTTCACTGACTGAAGAATTTTGTGAATTGCCCATTCTAGTTTCTTTGGTCTTTCTTGATCTTCTAGATCCTGTCTGAGAAACGAGACAGACGGTGATGTTCCATGCGAACTTGTGGTGTGGCCTGCAAAGCCCTCCATCTCAGCATCGATTATTAACTGTTTAAGTTTGCCCACTGGTGTGTTGGATTTTCCAGATTTTGGTTTGGTGGACTTGTTTGCCATCAGAAAATAGGTCAGTAAAGTGATTTCGTTTGCCTTTTTTAATCTCCTTTGCAGGTAGATTTTCAACTATTAATCTGATGTCTGATTGAGCTCACAGGATTAGCCTGCATCCATCCCTGTGATGTCACTGAAAGTCATCTTCCAGATGTTTTCACCACAGCCATTTTTTTCCTTTTTTTCCGTGCTGAGGTCCATAGAATCATTTGATAATACTTTCCATTATAACTCCTTCAGTTTACAGCAGCTGTTTTGAATAGGGCTGATCGGATTCTGAGTCAAGGAATCGGATTTGTCAGATTCCAACCCAGTTTTCAGAATTAGGATTTTTGGAACTGTAGTCTGAAAATCCTAATTCTGAAATTAAAACAGATTTTTGCATAGGAAATTCAGATTTAAGATTGAGGAATAAGTATTACTTGGTATTACTTGGTTTAAGGGACAAAAGAATGCCAAGGCCCATCGAGGATGTCCCCCACATTATGTGGGTTTTTATAGAATTTAATGTAAATTCTCCCTTATCCAGATGTCCAAATTATTTTTAAAAGAGTTTAGGTTACATGCATCCACCAGTTCATGCGGCAAGATGTTCCATAGCCTTGGTGCTCTTAAGGAGAAAAAAATACCCCCTTTTGTTGGTTTTAAAGGATTGGACCTTTAGCTGCTTATTATGCAGTCTAAGGACTATCCATCTGGTTGAATAAGCAAGTCCACAGTGACTCATAAGGGTGGGTGATTGAAGTAACTTGTATGTTATTAGCAAGTCACCTTGTTTCCTCCTAGTCTCTAGTGAATGTAGTCCAGTGAGTTTTAGTCTTGTTGGGTAATCTAAATGTGCAAGTCTTGGCACTATTTTGGTAGGTCTTCTCTCTTCTAGGCAGAGTATGTCACCTTTAAGGTAGGGGTTCCAAAATGGAGAGCCATAGTCGATATATGGTCTTATGAAGGTCCTATACAGAGGGATGATGCACTGTTCCATACAGGTAATGAAAGTGCGTTTGATTTGTTTTAGGAGACCATTGGTCATTTTGGCTGTTTTTATGCAGCGTTCCCTAGATGTGAGTTTGTTAGATATAAGGTGTAGAGTTTTTTGGACCAGGTTCAGCTTGGCCTGTGGCCAGGGGCCCAGAAAGTCACGCAAACTACACTTTAGTTGTTATAAACTCTATGCTTTTATTGCAGCATAATAAAAAGTCCCTAATACAAACCAAACTAGATGGCTAACAGCCCACTACTGTTAGCGCTACAAGCATGCAGAGAATACAGAGATGATCAGAATTTATATTACCCCTGTCCTCTGGGTAATTCGAGCGCCATTGGATAGTGAATGTATGTGGTCTTATGCTCCTCTCTTGAAATTCACTGAGGCTCACAATCAAGGCTTCTTATATGCAGCAGTTGTTCATGACAAGAAAGGCAAAAAGAGGAAGTTTTGCAAGATAGTTTTTTTTTTAAACATGACAGTCTCTCATCAGCACTTTGTCTCCTTGCATATACCACCTTATTTTTTACTTACCCAGTTCCTTCTTTCGATCACATCAAGTCTGGCATGACATCCTCGCAAAAAAACATTTTGCTAACCGTTGCAGTTTCTGCCTTGAGCAAGGCATGTACCTTTTAACCCTTTATTTTCTAGCACCTTTTTCATTAAACACTTTGCTATCATTTTACAGTCCTTTTTCCTTCAACACTTTGCTTTCATCCAACATTTTGCCATAATTCCACAGTCCCCACCATGGGGAGAAGACCCTAAAAGGGGGGGTGGGATATTCGACTCCCCACCTTGTAAAGCAGTTATGATGAGATTTATTTGCTATTAAATGTCATACATAAGCAAAGAGTAAATATAGTAACGGGTGGCTTGCAATGCTACCAAAAGAACCCTCTAGTTATGAGGTTAATCCTAAGCATAAACATGTTAGCTGAACATTTGCATTATGCGTTACATTATTAGTACTGTTTGAACCTTATAGTTTGATTGGTTATAAACTAAGTGCATGTTTTTAAAAGCTTTACAGTGCAGGCTGTGTTAAAAAGCATTTTATACCATACCAAAAATATATTCAAGTGGCAAACAATAACTTTCTGAAAATAAAAAGAACTTGGATTGGAATTAACTTTTTTCCATCCTCCCCCAAAATCGTAACTCACACCACAGTAAGTGCACACATTTGGTTCACACATATACATTGTGTCCAAAGATTTTAGGCATGAAAGTCTGGCCTTGTAACTGTTTAGCTGCCAAGAATCCTTTTGGTCATACTGCAACAAAGTCTTCAGTAACCTGTACAAACTATACAATCTTTGTCCTGTTTAAAGTTCACCCTTCTGCTAGATGGTTTTGTTGCGTGCTCCTCTACACATTTACTTAGACCTTCTAAATCTCTGTTTTGACCTTCAAACGTGATTGTTTTTTCTTCACCGTTGGCAGGAGCAAAATAAATGGTGAGGAATCTTTCTGCTTTGTATTTATCACTATAACCACTGGCAGTGGCATCCATCTTGGCAATAACAAGATTCTTCTCATTCTTGTATTTCTTACCCAGGTCAGTATATATAGGTTCTAGCTTTTTGCAATGCCCACACCAAGGAGCATAGAATTCTGTAAGGACATACTTCCTGCAGTCCACTACAGTGTCATCGAATGTTTTACCCACAGCTATCTTTACTGGTCCTTTGTTGTTTTTGGGTATTGGCTGAGACTTTAAAACAGGCTTCAGTTTTCCTTTTTTGAATGCTACAACAAATTCCCTCAGTACGTCTGAATCAAATTCTTCTGGCCCCATTGCATACTTCTTGCCCCTGCGTCCAGGATTGCGGCATTTACTTCCTCACCATTCTCACCCAGCCCAAGGTCCTTTAGCTCAGAGGAGAAGTCCTCATCCGCAATAGCAAAAGTACTCTGGGAAATCCTTGGCAACTTCCAACACTTTGCTTCTCCAGTACTGGGTGGCAACATGATAGTCAAAACTGAAGTCTACTCCATAGTAAACCACTATTAGAGGGCACTTGGAGTATTTCTTGGCATCGATGGGTTGCTTGCAGTGTCCAATTAAAGGTAAGGAATGCTTGGCAACAAAGTCTTTTATATCACTGTCTTTGGTAGAATCCTTTATATCAAAAATGTGCTTTTTCTCATATTTGGATTGGAATCTCTCTGGCTGCATGATGATCATCTGTCCTGGAGATGCTTTTAGAAAGTTTGCAGTTTCACTGCTGTAAGAATGGTGGAATTTGTAATCCTCTCTTAAATTATTACATGCATCCTGGTAGGTCTGATAAGCTGCATCTTGCTCATCACTGAAGACTCCAATAATGATGACATCATCACCATCCTTCAGAAACTCCTGAACCTGTTTAACAGCTTGAATCTGCTTGGAAGGAGGACTAGCCTGTTCAGTCATGTAATCAGCGATGCCAAATGTGTTTCTTGGCCCGTTGTTTTTTTTCAAATGATTTGCCTTTGCGAAAGATCTTGAGCATTGGGTAGCCAGTGACCCCAAACTGGTTGGCAGGGTCAGTTTCAGCAGTAGGATCCACTTTTGCCAGAAGGATAGGTGGTGTACGCTTGCCAAGTTCCTGAGCAGCCTTCTCGTATTCAGGAGCCAGTTTTTTACAGTGTCCACACCAAGGTGCATAGAACTCCACAAGAATGATGTCAGCATTGTTCACTACATCATCGAAGTTGTCTTTGGTCAGTACCATAGTGGCCTCAGGGGGTGGAGTCCAATTTGACTGAGCCACCTCCCTCACTTTAGAGACAATTGCTACTACTGTTCTAGCACCATCGTAATCCACTGGCTGACCCTTCTTCAGGATTTTAATGGTGGGGTAGCTACTGACTTCAGACTGGCTCCCTAGCCCAGTCTCTGCTGTGGCATCCACTTTAGCCACAGATATGGCGGGATCATTTTCCTTCATGGTTTGGGCTATTTTTTCATACTCTGCTGCAAACTGCTTACAGTGACCACACCAAGGGACATAAATCTCCACTAACACAGTGTCTCTATCTGCAATATATGTATCAAAGTTGGAATCCTTCAAAACTTACACTCCATTCTCTTCCTTCACTTCGTCGTTGTCATCATCATCTTCATCATCTTGTACATTATAACATGATTATAAGAATTACAATGAGGATTGCTTTTGTACCTCATATATCCTGGAAACGACGCTATCCAAGGGGAAAAATCATAAAACAAAACTGTTAAAATTAAAATATGGAATAGCACCATTCATTATGAAGCTGCAAGGCAGACCATAATATAAAACACACAAAAGGCAGAAGAACCCAACTGCCATATGACAGAGCACCTAAGGAGAGAAAATATGCGTTAAAACAACATATAGCCGTTCTTTCTTCCATGAAAAAAAGTTTTAAAGGCAAACCACATACTTTGTAAAAATACCAAAGATAATCTACGTCTTGTATAACATAGCATGCCACACTGTGTAGCACAAGATTCAATGTAGTGGTTCCCTTAGTCAGCAGAAGGGCTGGCCCATCGGCACAGTGGTTGGATTTCTGCTTGCAATGCCAGTGATCCGGGTTCGGGAACAGACCCGGGTCATCAGAGGGCCGGCTGGGGGGAGAAGGATTGAGCATCCCTGGACTGCTCTTCTTCTCCTGGGGGGGATGGCATGTGTGCTCGGTGCAGCAGCAACACCCAGCAGAGGTCGGGTTCGTCACACAACACCGACGCCCTTCAGACTCAGGGGTGTGGGGTGTGGACACTGGCTGTCATTGCATCCTCACTTCCCTGCCACAGGGAGAAATTGTGTGTGCCTGGCTGTCTCCATGAAGCCCTACCCCGGGCTTCAAGTAGCCTCCGAAGCCAGCTCTCCTGGCCAGATACTAGTTCTGTTGCGCTGGTAAGGAGACGGTGCTGCAGCCCCACCTTCCGGTGGGAAAGCCAAGGGGGTGCCTGGGAGAGTGCAGGCACAGTTGGAGGGGGGAGTGTGGGGGTCTGTGACCAGGGTGGAAAAATGATGGCCAAGACACGTAGTAAAAAGCAAGCTAAATAAAAAACCAAAAAAAAGTCAACAGAAAATATAACCTTGAAGCAATTAAACACAGAGCACTGCCATGTCTCATAAGCTTTCTGAAGTATTATATGTGTAGAGAAATGTCAGCAGAAGTCTTTGTGTTTGGCTTGTCAGGCCAGTTAAAAAAAACATTTTAGAGAGGACAGAGTTGCTGCAGCAATATTCAGAGAAGAAGAAAAAAGGTATAGAGCTGTAAGAAGGTCAGGTTAACCCTAGTTTTTATAAACTGCTTTGTGCACTTAATTTGTACTGGCCCCAGGGATCTGTTACTCCCTGTATACACTTAGCCAATTCCTCAGCATGCTTACACTTACTTAACTTTTTCTTTAATTTATCCATGGACCTTTTACTTGTGGGTTCGAAATACTTTTTGAACTCTCAGTGTCTAATAGATCCCTTTTCCTGGTACTGCAGTTAGGTTATGATCCTTGCCTGCATATACCCTGTCTAGTTTTACCTATTTTACTTACTGGGCTGAGCCAGACCAGAACCAAACCAAGTCTTGCCGCAGTTGCCAGAAAATGTAGAGTTTTTTTTTTTTGGACCATGTTCAGCGTGGCTTGGGGCCCAAAAAGTTACACAGACTACACTTTAGTTGTTATAAACTCTATGCTTTTATTGCAGCAGAATTAAAAACTTCCTAATACAAACCAAACTAGACAGCTAACAGCCCACTACTGTTAAAGCTACAAGCATACAGAGAATACAGAGATGATCAGAATTTATATTACCCCATCCTCCGGGAAATTTGAGCACCACTGGACAGTGATTGTATGTGGTCTTTTGCTCCTCTCACGAAACTCACTGAGGCTCACAATCTAAGCTTCTTATATCAGCTGTTCATGACAAAAAAGGCAAAATGAGGAAGTTTTGCAAGATAGTTTTTTTTTAAAACATAACAGACTGTCTCTCATCAGCACTTTGTCTTCTTGCATGTACCACCTTATGGCCCAGGACCGGGAAGTGGAAGGGATCAGGTTGTCGGCTACAGAGAGCCTAAATTTGATCCTTTCTCTTCCAAAATACAAGCATTACAAAATTCAATATTTTACACCATTTGACTTGGGGTCAGGTAAGGGTCACTCCAGCTTGTTTACACATGGGATGGGGTGAGAGTTAGATCGACTATTCTCAATGAGACTTTCAGCCTGTGGTGGGTAGGTGAGGGTCCCTTAATATCGAATTTCCTCGTTGAAATAGTTGAGAAGAACTTATGTCGATGCTATATCAAAGTTTTTTGCATAGAAATATTCTTGTGCAAAAACTTTGTTAATGCATACGCTAGGGTTCTTCACAGCGAGAAAAGCAAGGAATTTGATTTCAGGGTTGCTACCCTGCACCCGCCTCCACCAACAGGCATCAGGGGTGTGTTAGTCATCATAATTGTTGTTCATATCTCCTAGTAGCCTAGTAGTCTCATCATACAAAATAGATAAGGATGCACACTTTCTTAGCTCAGTGGCCCCCCTCAGTTGTGCCAGCCACCCAGCACCAATTTATCCTTCCCTAGCCGGGTAATGAGTACGCCTGCTTCCCAGCTCCACGGCCAGCCGCCGACTGTGTATAGAGCACCACGCCAAGAGGCACCCAGAACACCCAGGGCGCCTGCATTAGCACTCCACACACACAGTCAGTGGCTGGCCGTGGAGGTGAGAGGTGGCTGTGTCAGTCGCTGGCTGGGGAAGGGTGGGGGTGCTGGGTGGCTGGCATGGCTTGGGTGAGCCACTAGACTACCGGAAATTGTACATCCTTATCTATTTTATTATGATGGGGCTGCTAGACTATTAGGGATATGAACAACAATTATAATTTTATACAGATCGGGGAGCCACTAGACTACCAGGGATATTAAAAGCAATATTTGTGAAATACACATTGGGGGGGCACTAGACTACCAGGGAATTAGAGATTGTTATGTATTTTATCATGATCGGGGGAGACTACCAGGGATATTGAAAACATTATTTTTTTTATTCAGATGGGGCAGAACGAAGCCCCATGAGCACAACCCACCTTCATTTAACTTTCTAGGGCACCCCTGGGCTGAGAAAATAGATTTTTAAATCTGGCCATCTCGTTGCACGATCGTGATCAAAGAATCTTGCAATCAAAGAATTTGCAGGCTCGCGATCAAAGATCGTTAGCGAGCTGCGAATTAAGATTTTAAAAGCTCATAACTCTTTTTTGACCAATTTGGATGAAACCAAAGGCATGGCTCGATAGATTGGGGTCCCCTGAGTAAGACCCATCCAAGTTTTATTTTAGAAGTGACCCCTGAGATATTTGTGTTTTGCTGATCGGAAATTTAAAAACAAGATGGCGGACCTCGTAATCAAATAATTTTTTTAATTCTCGGGGACAAAGATTCTTGAACCGCGAGGCTGCAAATTCTTTGATCGCCAGGCGGGACGAGATGGCCAGAACCCCATTCTTTGTTCGTAAAACATACATTTAAATTTTCCCATTGACTTATAATGGGAACTTAAAGTGGCATAACTTTTGAATGTGCATTAATATTTTTTCACCAAACGAAAAGCGGCATGTTCGGCCACCAAACCTCTTTCAAACGAGCCATCACGTAGAGCGGCACGCCACACAACGGCCATGCGGGGCCCCGTCCAAAATCCCAAAAGCTGCCTCCAAAAACAGATAATTTTGCATTTTTCAGCATTTTTGTACACAAAGACCGTAAGTCCGACCAAAACACAATTTGGCCGATCAAGAGATCTACCATGCCCCACCACACATACCAAATTTCAGGCAAATCCGTTGAACGGGTCCAAAGTTATTAATGCACAAAAGTTTAAGTTTAACATAGAAGTGACCGCTGAACCCTAACTATAGTGGCGCGACCGTGCCACTATAATATATACACACCATGCATGTGCTTTGCATGCCCAGACTTTGCAATTCGGGAGCTCATCATTGGTCCAGATTCATGGGCAGAGATCCTGTAAAATGTCAGACTCCTTCCCAACAGTCTTTGTGGGTATCATTTGCTTCACTGGCAACCCAGGTTCAGGAATGGACTCAGGTTGCTCAGGGAACCAGCTGGGGGCGAGAGAATTGAGCGTCCCAAGTGCAGCTCTCCTCCCTTAGGAAAGTAGGATACTGTGTCCTGCTACTTCTGCCACCTGGTGAAGGCCTGCAGGTGGCACAGCTAGAGGGTTATTGCATGCCAGCACCGTTGGCGGAAAAAAAAACAGAAGCTGGAGGACAAAGCCCTGGTCCACCATTGTGCTGTCATCCGTGCAGACCTGCATGTGACTGACATAGTTGGAAACCCCCACTATGATGGTCCAGTGTTGGATAACGATAAGTTCATGAGAAGCTCAGTGATGGGGCTGGGGGTGCTGTCAATGAGTCGGGGGACAACAAGTAGCTTGATTAAAAAAAAAAAAAAAAATGGTGGCAGCCATGTTTGTTTCACATTTTTGTAGGCTGGCTGTTGCTCTTACAGCAGCATCTGCTTCTCTTTCTAATTCCCCTCAAGCTTTATTTGATCCTCTTTGGACCCTGTTGCCTGCCCTGGGGTTGGAGCTGGTGCTGGTGTGGAAAGTGCACAGTCTGTTGGTGAATAGGAGCGCCAGTGCTGCTCCTGGTGCTGCAGCACATGCCTGGTGAAAGAAAGGCACTCCAGCACCAGGCTTTTCCTCAGCTTCTAACCCCTTTGCCAGTACAGGGGTCTGGGGTCTCAAAACTCTGCGCCTGATGGTACTCTCCTCCCCAGTCCTGGCCCCACAGCAGAGTGCTGGACCAGCAACTTGGGAGCAGGTTGGGTGGCATCTAATGACCTAAAAGCCAAGGCTTGCTTCTCTCCCTGGACTCCTCCTGTGCCTGACCAGTTCCTGCTGCAGCTCCCAAGATCAGGGAGAACAGAGGGAAAAGATCCAAACATCATGGCTCGGACTCAAAATGTGAGCCTCAGTGGTGTGTGAGGGTTATAATTGTGACAGGTCTACAAGAATATCAGGTGATGAAACATCTACTAAAAGAATGTCATAGTAATTCTCACTCTGGCAGCATCATTAACATATAGAATAGTGTATGGGAGCCCATACATTTATTTATTGAATTTTGTTAACCGGTGGGTCCACTGAGACAGAAGTCCCTTTTTCAGAGGCAACCCGAAGTTAGTTACATTGAACAGTGTAGTCTATGACAGTGTCCAAGATACAGAGATACAGCAGGTAATGTACAGGAGGACGGTTAACATGTTAAAAAAACAATACAGTTAAGTGATTTACATTAGAGCTTACAGTACATAATAAGGCTGTTCTTTTACTGAATCATTACCAGGATGATAAGGGGTCCGTCTGTCATCCTGGTAACCACAAGGTTAAAGAATAGCGTTGTTGTGTATTGGGGCTTCCATACATTATTTTGTATAGTGTGTGGTGTAAGAAAACACACTACAAGTCCATTTTTTCATTTTGTCCATTTGTTTTAAATTTTTTTTTATAGTGCTACTCACCATGTGCTTTACTGCAGTGTCATGGTAGTGGCACGTCTATCAATCAGCTGATCAGTAGCCCATTGTCTTATGATGTCCGTACTGTAGCAGAATGAAAAGTTACTCTGCTGCAGTGTGGACATCACTGCAGCAGAATGACTTTTTACAAGGCATGGAATTCCATGCTTAACAAAGTCTTAACATACACTCTAAAAATCTAATTTCAGTAACGCTGCTCAGATATCTATTTTGCAAAACAGATATCTCAAATAGCAAAAATTTAAGATTTTGGATTTTCAGATAAAGTTACTGAAAATAGTAAATATTAGGATAACAAACTGGATTTGGATATGGAAAGCCGATCTGATTTGGCATCTGTGTAACTCCCACTGCGCTGTACCAGCCCCCCTCACACTACAAGTGAATAAACCCCCTGTTCAAACCACCATTTAACCTCCAACCTTCCTCCCCCCAAGCCCCTGAGAGCACATAATATAGTGTAATAGTGAATGTCTGATTTCTTATAATAAAGACAAGGAGGTCCAAAACCCTGCCCGCTATGCATGCTAAATCAGGAGCCCACCTTCCCCCACCCTGGCACAAGCCACCCACAACCTACCAGTTCAGTTGAACACCCCTGTCCAACACACCCACTAGCCCCACTTCCCTCCACCATAGCACCCAAAAAATAGAAAAATCTGGGTCAGATGACTTGTATGTGATCCAGTAGTGGTGCAGCTTGTGCCCGTCTTCGGTCCAGGGGTATAAATGAATTATGGTGTCCTCCTATAGTAATGCCTGATTGGCTGACAAGCCGAACAGCTGGGCACCTCAACAGTAGAAAACAGGTTTATATGTGTGTGTGTGTGTGTGTGTATATATATATATATATATATATATATATATATATATATAATATATATTTAAATAAACCGGATAAGGAAAACAATCAGTTAAAATGCTGTCTACTGATTGGACAAAACATACCACATGACTGTTCATTATCCCACAACAACCACATGCCTGCATTTCTGTCTGTTTTTCTCCCCCCCTACAAAACTATTTTGGCCATTTTATAAGACAGATGATGCACTACAGGGCGCTCAGATATACTCACTCCTTGGGTAGTTGAACGCACTCAGCCTGCAACTTTGTGCCTCAGAACACACACCAAGGCATGCATATATCAGAGCAAGACCATATACCCTTTAGTGGATTATCTGTTACATATATATATATATATATATATATATATATATATGTATATGTATATATGTGTGTATATATATATATATATATATATATATATAAGTAGCAGATAGTCCATTACAGGGTGTGTGGTCGTGATCTGATACACGTATGCCTTGGCGTGCGACGTGAGTCACGAGGCCACAGAGCAAGTGCATTCAGCCACCAAAGGCATGCATATATCAGAGCATGACTGTGTGCCCTGAAGTGGATTATCTGTCTTATAAAATGGTCAAAAATGTTTTGGAGGTGGGGTGAAAAATAGAAAGAAGTACAGGTGTGTGGTTGTTGTGGGATAATGCACAGTCATGTGGTGTGTTTCTTCCTGTCAGAAGACACAATTTTTGCTGATTTTTTTGATCCATTATATAAAGGATAATGCCTGGTGTGCAGGTGATAACCGACGGTGTAATCACCTCGAGTGGTTGGTAGGGCAACAGTAAACCCTTGAGAGTGCAGTCGAGAAGCTTCATCAAGGCCCTAGCAACAACGAGAGGTGATTACATCCATGGTTATTACCTGAACATCAGGCATTGTCATTTATAGTGCATGGGTTCAGTCCAACCTCTCTCCCGCCCCACATCGATGCAAGTAAAATACCTTACCTCAATAAAGAATCAGCACCACTACCATATGTTTGTTGCAGGATACATTTTATTTAAAAAGCAAACAACAACTAACACTTGCATGTTAAAGAAATCGGGTAAACTTTTAAAATAAGAGGGTTAGTAACAAACAGCCACCCAAAAACATCCGGTTGGCTTGTCGGGGTTACACAGATGTGCGTGGTGGGGGACTGTGGGTAGAGACGGTTCAGATTGTGACCGAATATCCGATAAATACAGAGGATCTTCGTGGTGAAACTTTGACGTTCAGAAATCGCACTGGAGTTACAGTAGGAATCAGCCATGGTGATAGCTAGACTCAGTATCAGTAAACTGTCACAATTAGAATGCTGTCTAAGTGCATTACTGAGACTAGTAATCGCATTCTTTTCGTTAGAATACTGACAAACGGTGCATTCCAATCTGTAAACCCACTGCTATGACGTAGATGAGATGGGTTTATAAGGTTCTGACGTCACGAGAGTGCGATTACAGGATTGTAAACAGCTAGATTTCAGTGGGTATAGGTGCTATCCATGTTATATAGATATACACATGTGCAAAAGGGTGGACATAAATGGAGTGTGGTAAATCCGTTTATCTTACTAACTGTGTAGATAAATTTGTTTATGTGCAGTTAACTACATCATCACCTGCCCCACTACCACCACTCGCTCACCTACAGTACTTCTTCAGCCCACAACCACTTTCACTTCCCCTCCATCCCACAGCTCACAAAACAACTGCCGACTTCCACATCTATTAGTTACTCAAAACTTCTCATTTAATTCTGTAAAAAATGGAACTTTCTTAAGCAAAATATTTGGCAGATGCTTTCCTGTCCCTCTCCTTTTAGGCAGTACTCTCTGAATTCAACAACCATCATGCTCCCAGACAAAAGCAAAGATTTGACTATTTTTTTTAACTTGACAAACTGCAGCACATTCACCTCATAACAGTTTGCTGTCCATTTCTTGTCAGCAAACGCAATGAGAGGGAAAAATGCAAGCATCTGTTTTTTTGTTTTTTTTTAAATCCTTCCAGCCACAATTCATACACACTGAACTAACTTCGGGAACTGACAATAACAGAATGGAGCCACCGTAAACGTAAGCAGTCTTCACTGTTCTGAACTGCTCCCAATTACAACATCACTCTCAGAAAACTCTGGAATTATTTTAAACTAAAAATGCAAAAATTAACCAGAGCAGCACCAAACATTACAGAGGTACCTCCTAATCAGCAATACAGCAGTCTCACTCCTGCAATCTCTTCAAATGCTTGTTTCCTAAGACGTTTGTACTCCGTTCAGCTCAGACTCTCTCAAGATAGCTCCGTTCTTGTCTCTGGACCTCATGGGTGTGGACTGTAAATCACCGGCAGCAATATTTATCCCGTTCGTGCTCTCCAAAACCTTTGGTGCTCGCTAAGCAGAGTTGACATTTTTCTTCTGTATTTTTCAAATCCCCACTCATTCCACCAATCAGGAAACACGCTGTGACGTCACAACACAGCGCACATAGCAACACCTATAGCAACTGGGCGAACAACTGGTTCATAACCACTAGTTCATGAAAAAAAAAACCACCAACTATTGTACAAAAAAAAAAAAAACCTACAGCAGTACAAACAAAATAAGAAACTTACAAGGTCCCCTCCTATTGCATAAATGGAATATGGAGTAGGGACCTTTTGTGATACCTGATTTATCTAGACTCGTGCTGTTTGACCTTTGACACCTCACTTGTGGCTTACACCACTCGTGAGGTTACCCAAGGTCAAACAGCACTTATGTAGATAAATCAGGTATTACACAGGTCCTCCTGCATATTTCTTATTGTGTATATTTACTTTATATATTTTTTTTTTCTAATTATAGAAACTTAAATGAAACCGATTCTAATTCTACAAGGAACACTCAGATTGCATTACATTAGTATGCGGATTGTTGCAGAAGTAATGCTTGTAAAATGATAAAAAATAAATACTAATATATCTTATGATAAAATATTTATCACTCTTCAGGATTTTTTATTTTTTTTTTAATAAAGATTTGGCCTCATGAAAATGGATTCTTTTTCGTGAGGAGCCATTCCTTTTTCACCAGAAAAATTTCCTTTTTCTAGGGACATGGATATGTTGTTCATCCACACTTATTGGCAGGTTCCTTGCCGCTTTAAATCTTGCCGGAAGGTCTTCAAGGCTTCTCCCACCCACCGGGTGGTAAAACTCGTCTCCGCCCATGGCGCTTGAGTCTTCCTTACGCTTGAAGCTCAGGTTCCCTCATAGCGCTCTGCATTTTGACTGGTTCCTGAAATTTTCGGTCTTCGAAATTAATTGGAAGTTTTTCTGAAACTTCGGTCTTCTTCGCTGCGGCGATGACTCATTCGTTTTCCGGCTCTCAGAGGTGCCTTGCTAATTCCTCCAGGAAAGACTTGCACTCCACATGCGTTTACTGCCTTGACTTGGATCATGATCCGCAACGTTGCGATTTTTGCTGTGCCCTTTCGACCAGCTCTCTGGAGGATCGTGCGGCCCGTTCGGGGCTCGGGCGACCTGAAATTTTCCGCTTCAGAATTCCTCGGAGCTGGTCGGGCAGTGTCCCGTCGGCTGTCGCCGGTTGAGGCAGCTCGATCTTCCCTTCCTCCGATGGGGCGAGCCTTCCTCTTCCTTATTGGCGGCTCATCCCGCTCTCCCAGGTTCTCCTCGTGCAGCTTCGTTCAAGAAGCTTCAGAACCTTTCCTCGAAGGAGAGGACCTTCGGACCTGCCTCTCGGCCCAGTCCAAGGAGTCGCAGGCTGAGTCCCTTCTGCCAGCACTGGAAGGCGGGAGGTTTCCTGTCCCCTGCCGGCTGACGTTAGCAGCTTGATCGAGGTGCGGCTCATGCCGCTTGGCTTCACGTGTCCCCATCAGGTCAGCTGGCCGGGACTCGGCGATTGCGTTTGTCTCTCAACCCGTCATTTGGGCTGTCTTCTGCTAGAGCCACCATCCCTTGCTGGTTCCCCAGTCGAGGCTGAGTTCTGCCTGCACTTTGGGTCCACAGACCTTGGCCCTTTCTTCCGAGCCGAGGGAGGAGCGGGCGCGCCCCGCTCCTTCCCAGGCCTGCCCTCGGTTCCCCCAAGGATTCAGGTCTTGGTCTCGGTCCTCCTCTTGGTCTAGCCGCTCACGCTGACCTCGGCGTTCTCAGTCGGGGCACAGAGTTAAGTGGCACTGCTGTTCTTCCTCGTCCCCCTCCTCGGATGAGGAGTGGCTTCGATGCCGATGGCGTTGGCGTTACGAGGAGTTCATGTGGCGGCAGTTGTTGTTGTCTGGATCAATCGACCCGATTCATTCCCGTGTAAACAGCTGCCGCCGATTGGCCGACTCAGCTCTCGCTAATCAAGGTGCCCTCCGGGCTGGTTGTTCGTCTAACTTGCTGCCCCACCGCCTCGTGTGGAACCTCAGCCGGGTCATGACCTGTCCCACAGGTTGTCTGCCCCCATTGCCGCCCACCGGGCGGACTTAAGAGTGACTCAGGCCTGAGACAGCTTTTGCGAGACCCTCCGGAGTCCGAAGTCGACTCTATGTTCCCTAGTCGGGAGGACCCAGGGCCTCTCCGAACGCTCTTGTGGACGAGCAGCCCATCGTCTCTTCATGGGTCTGCTTCAGCTCATCTCGAATTCACTGGATGCAGCTTGAGCCCGTGCCAACGGGCCCTTACCCCTTACGGAGATTCTAGACCGAGGGGGGTTCACCCTCGGAGGCCTTCCTGGTGGCTGAGGCCACTGTGGGCCCGGCCTTGGAGCTCTGGCGGCTGCCTACTTCCTGCCCTGCGCCCTCGGCCAGGATGACCAGGAAGTACTCTGTCCCTGTCGGTTCTTTGCCCGGTTTCTCGGAGCACCCCTCGGCTGAGGGGTTAGTTACCGACAATGTTTTCCAGTGTTCTGGGAACGCTTAGGATGTGGATAGGCCACCTGACAAGGAGTCCAAAAGGATGGACTATGTCGGGCGCAAGGTTTACGCCGCGTTCTCCCTAGGCCTCCAACAGGCCAGCTCGGCTGCACTGATGGCACATTTCTCCCACGCCCTTTTGGGCTCCCTGGACGAGGTGCTCCTCATCTCCCAGCCGACCTGCAGACCACGGTCCGTAGTGCGGGACCAGGGTAGAGGCGGTGGAAGCAGCAGCTCCAACTGCTCTGGATTTAGGTGATTCCTGTGCCAGATCGGTGGCAGCCACAGTGGCTATGCGCCGCGTGGCTGAGGTTATCCTCCTTCTCTTTGGAAACCCAGCACAAGCTGGCGGACATCCCCTTCTTGGGGACTGACCTTTTCGGCCCTGGAGTGGAGGGACACCTCCAGGGGTCCGAGAAGTTCGATGCCACTCCGGACTCGGTCACTCCCGCCGGGAGGGACAAGGGCAGCCGGCAGCCTTTGCATAAGCCCCTTTGCCCCCCGTTCCCTACGGCTCGACCGGCCCAGCACGAGGGCCAGCAGGCTTGCGCTTGGCGGCCTGACTCCAAACCAGCGTCTTCCTCCAAAAGGAAGCAGGAGGTAAAGGCCAGAGAGCTCCCTCGGCCAGCCCCTCCATGCCTGCTCAGTGACGGGCTATGGGTGTCCTCGCCCCGCTCGCCTCTACCCGGTTCCCCTGGGGAGACGCAGCCTGCACCTGGTCCGCTTTCCGGACCTCTAGGTGTCGGAGGTGCTAAGGGAAGGCCCTGTCTCAGGATTGCGAGCAGGTTCCACCTTTTCGAGCCGTTGCCCCACGGGGGTCTTGGGGTCCACAGCCTTGTTGTCTGCTCGCTGAGCCGACTTGCCTGGCCCTCCAAATAGAGGTGATCAGGAAGGTTGTGGATCCTCCTTCAGACCCTGGGTTCGTGTCCCGGTATCCCTGGTCTCAAACGGATGGGGGACTTGCGCCCCATTCTTCCACAGGTCTGGATGGCTCTCTGCCTCAGATGTCCCATCCTCAGAGCGAGGTAGGTGGCTGGCAACTCCTGGACCTCCTGGACGTGCCCACTCTTCGTTCTGTCCATTTCTTGGGAGACTTCTCCCTTTCCTAAGCGGGGGATCTCCTTACAAGTTCCAGGCCAGGCCCTTCGGTCTCTGCTCAGCAGCTTTCTGCGACATTGAGGGGCCCGGGCGTAACCCCACCCGGATGGCGGCCTGACTACAACCCTTCCAGATGGAAGGGGACGATCCAGAGTTCTGGATCTCGGGCTGGTCTCCTGTTATCGGAGCCATGTTGGAACTCGTGTCTTAGCGGGTGATCCTTCTTCGGGACGAGGCTCGACTCTTGAGTCCGAGCTTGGCTCCTGGCGGTCAGGGCTGAGGTTCTTCCTCCCTTACCTAGTCAGGTCTGACGGGGCAGTTGTGCCCTGCCGGGGACCTCCTGCTCATCCTGGGCCTCGCGGTGGCCGGCTCCAGCGTGGTCTGTTGGACCCGCTGGTTCATGCGTTCCCCTAGTGGGGACTGGCCAGCCAGTGGTCACAGTGCTGCGTTCCTTTGGACCAGTTCATGACCACAGCCCATGAGTTAGGGGAACGCTCTCCCTCGGACCGTTCCTGCTCTTGCAGGAGACCATCCTGTCCGTCCGCCCTGAGTCGACGGTCTTCTCCGACCGATGCTTCTCGGATGGGTGGGGGTGCCCATCTAGGGGAATACAGAGTGCTTCGTCTCTGGTCCTCTCGGGAGTTGCAATGTCTTCCTACCCGCTGGAGCTCCAGGCAGTCTGCTTGCTTGTACCGCTCGCTCCGTTTCTGCGGGATCTAGTGGTTTAAGTCCAAGCGGACAACACCACGACCATGTGTTACCTACCCTGCCAGGTTCGGTCGAGCCCCTTCCCTCTGCGTAGGGAGGTTCTCTGCATTGGGTCTTTCGCGCAGCTGGAGGTGGTTTCCTAGCCATTCAACGGCAGGAGCCTCCAGCTCCCTGGCTGATGCCCTAAGCGGACATAGGCTGCGCCTCACGAGTGGTCTCCCCTGCGGAGGTAGCACAGGATCTTCTCCTCCTTCCTCCAGGGAGAATCTGAGGCTGAGACTGTCTCATGCCCGCCCCTCAGCAAGGTTGCTGTAGGGATGCCATCGAGGGCCGCGGACCCGGGCCTTTCTCGCCTCTCCCATTTCCCTTGACCCCACGGGCAAGGCGAGGAGAGACTAGGCGAGGCGATGCTGGTAGCCCCAGACTGGATTGCCAGCTCTGGTATCCAGCTCTCCTCAGTCTCAGCCCTAGGCTCCCGAGGCGGCTTCCAGCCCTCCCGGTCCTGACTTCTGTTTTCAGGGGAAGGTTTTTCATCTGGACCTTCAATCCCTGCACCTGAAGGCCTGGTCTCTGTGCGGCTAGGGGCCAGGCCTTGGGTCCTTCGGCAAGGTCCTCAACGTTTTCGAGGCGTCCTGCTAGAAGTCGGCCATAACATGCTCACCTTCAGATGGAAGAGTTCTCCATTTGGGGTTGGGATAGGGTCTGGGCCCCTCTCCCGTCCCTCGGCGAACATTCCGGACCATCTGCGGTCTGTTTCTTTTGAACTAGGGCTTCGGCTGACGACCCTCTAGGTGCTTCTGTTGGTTACCCCAGTCTTCCGGGCGCGGGCCGGAAGGCAGTCGGTGGCGCAGGAAAGGTGGTCTGGCACTTTTCTAGGCCTCGATCACACCTCCCCTTTGGGGAGAGTATCCTCATTTCTGCGGGATCCTCGCTGGTATGGGCTTAGCTCACGGGCAAGCCGTTCGAACCTTTGCACAGGTGCGAGTTCCCCACCTGTTGTGGAAAAACACCTTCTTGGGGCAACTCTGCCATCCAGAAGGAGGGAAGAGTTCCAGGCGCTCCTTTGAATCTCCCTATCTGGTCTTCCACAGGGACAAGGTTGTCCTGCGCCCCACTTGAAGTTCCTTCCGTAGGCGGTGGTGGAGTCTTTCCCTAGCCGGGTGTTGTCTCTGCCGGGGTTCATCCCCATTCACGCCTCGGACGCCGTGTATAGGATTCATTGGGACCCTGTTTAACGCTCGCCTACCCAGGGAGCGTAGGGCTAAAGTTCGGGAGAGGTTCGCCAGCTGTTTGTCATCTACACTGAAGCCGCACCTGGCAGACCCGCAGCCAAGCGGATGACGAGCTGGTGGGTCACCTCCTGCATAGGTCTCCGCTATAGGTGGGCGGGCATGGAGCCTCCCAGAGAGATAAGTGCTCATTTTACCCGTCCTTCCGCTGCATCGGTGGCTGCTTCCTAGGATACTCCTGTCCAGGATATCCGCAGGGTTTTTACCCGGAAACAGTCTATACTGTTCCCCTTCCACATCGACCTTGGGTCACGCCGGGATGTTGGTCGGGGCCTCGGTTCTCCAGTCTTTTTACCTAAGTAGGGGGTGTGCACCTTGCCTCCCTCCTCCCGGAGAACTGCTAGGAGTCTGCCAATAAGTGTGGATGAACAACATATCCATGTCCCGAGAAATACAGGTTACTCACCTGTAACAGGAGTTCTAGGAATGGTATATGTTGTTCATCCACACGACCCACCCAGCCTCCCCGGCTTCGACGCACAACCTGTATTTCGTGAGCCGCTATCTTGATTTCTTTTTTTTCCACACAATAAATTGTCATAACACCGCGCAGGGATGACTTTTACAGACATCCAAATATGTATCCTGCTCATCGGGAGTTGATGAGCTTCACTTACTGTTTTTTTTTTTTTTTTTTATAGCTCCCATGCCCTCTGAACGTTTTTTTGTAACTATTTGAATCCTTTTTTGTCACTTGCCAAGATCCTTTTTCTTGAATCCTTTTTCATTCAAACAAAAAAGGATCACGAGTCACGAAAAAGGATTTGGGGCACACAGAAAAAAGCCTTTTCCCCTGCCTTTCCCAGTAATTTATTTCCATGGTGTAGTGGTCCCTCCCCCTTCCCCGGTCACCGATCCCATATAAAATATTAGTTTTCCACAGTGTAGTGGTCCCTCCCCAGTCACTGATCCAATATGAATATTACTTTTCCATAGTGTAGTGGTCCCTCCCTCCTCTCCAGTCACTGATCCCATATAAAATATTAGTTTTCCACAGTGTAGTGGTCCCTCCCCGGTCACCGATCCCATATGCAGCATTAGTTTTCCATAGTGTAGTGGTCCCTCCCCAGTCACTGATCCAATATGAATATTACTTTTCCATAGTGTAGTGGTCCCCCCCAGTCACCGATCCCGTATGAAATTGTTTTCCATAGTGTATCAGTCCCTTCCCACACCTTCCGATCGCCGTTCCTCATTTCACTTGTGTCTAATGGCATGTCCCACCTGCCAGTCCCCATTCCTCAATTCCCTGGTGTCTAGTGGCACCCCCACCCGCCAGTCGCTTTTGCCCATTTCCCTGGTGTGTAGTGACACTCCCCACCTGCCAATTGTCATCCCCGTTATGGCATCCTGTATTCCCTAGTGTCTCGTGGCACCGCCCCCACCCTCCCATTGAAGAAAATTGAAAGAAAATGGTCTCTCCATTTTTTTTAATCTGTTAAAAAAAAAAAAAAAAAGTCCCTTGCTGATCGGCCCTCCACCCCCACCTCCCATAACTTACCACCCCACCCACCGTACACCCCCACACACCGTTACTCACCTGAACAGGTCCTAGGTTCAAGTCCCACTCTCTGATCGAAGATACGTCTTGCTGCTAGAACCGGCGGGCCCTGTGCTTTCACAGCTACATACATATACGCATCTACGGAGGGATGGGAGTGCAGGGTCTGAAGGACCCTGTGCTCCCGCAGTAAAATAAGGATACTATTATACTGTCTCAAAAAGTAAGGAAATAAGTTGCAAAAAACCTTTTTAATGCTCCATTTAGGGTCAAAGCAACAAAAGTCGGGAAATGAGGTGTTAGGATTTCCCTAACACCCCACCCTCCCAAACCAGGCAGGAGAGCAGGTGTAGAGTGTGCCTTGGGCTTCTCAAGCCTAACACTCACTCCATTCCATCTGTAAATGAGTTCAGATGTGAAGATATTGTGAGAATGGGGTAAACACGGAGGGGATCTTTAGACTAAAGGAGGGAGGTATCACCAGAAGGCATGGTTTGAAGTTGGAAGGAGGAAGGATAAGGGAGAAAAAGAGGAGGAGATTTTTCACAGAGAGGGTGGTGGATCCTTGGAATGCTCTGCCTAGCGAGCTGGTCCAGATTTCCAGTGTGGAGGGCTTCAAGAGAGGTTGGGACAGATACAGAAAGGGGCATCGGAACACAAGGGGAGGGCCTTGGTTCCCAACAGGGGATCTGAGGTTCGAGCAGACTCGATAGACCATAAGGCCTAATCTGCTGGCAATTAGTATGTTAGAATGGGGTGAGCATTAGGCTTGAGAAGCCCAAAGCACACCCCACACCTGCTCTCCTGCCCGGTTTGGGAGGCTGGGGTGCTAGGGAAACCCTAACACCTCATTTCCCAACTTTAGTCACTTTGAACCTAACTGGAGCATTAAAAAAGGTTTTTGCAACATGTATATATATCTCTATCTATATATTTATCTATATATATATATATATATATATATATATATATATATATATATGCACACACACATACACTCACACATATGTATACCAGCCCCCTTGGAAGCACTTGGAAATGCCTGTCTCATCTCAGTGTGCCTTTACTGGTCAGAAAATACACATAAATATAATTATATTCCACAGTGAGGTGGTCACGTCTTCTCGCCTTTAAAGTAGGCTGTTGTGAGACAGAACCCTTTGATATAAAACAGTCTTGCTATAGAAGCCGAAGCAGTGTTGACCATCCTGGGAGGCAGTTATGCACCACCTGATCGATAGCATAATTTCTGTTTTTAATGGCACTCTGTTGCTTCCTTAATCTGAAATATAAATCCTGTGGCATCTCTTTTGTGCTTCTGACTGAGCTACTCTGCTGGTGCCATGTGGTATCCAAGGAAATCTATAAAGCTGCAGCTGATATTGTGGCGTTCACCTTAGGCGCCATGAGGACAATATTTCTGTGAAGTTAAAGTAAATGATACTGCAGTAGTTCTAACCCTGGGCTAATTTATGTCCATTTCAGTTGTCATTAAGACAGGGCATGGTGTTGTTTGGTTAACCTTTGCATCTGGTATCCAAAGGAATAAAACCCTGCCGGTTCCAGGAGGTCTCTTTTGAAAACCCATAAAACAACAGCTGTCGGGATGGTGTGAATCTCAAATACCATGGAAAGTGAATCTTAATGAAATATGAGTTACAAGTACTGTAGCAGCCCTAACCTTTCACAGATTCTTAGTGTTGGTTGTTTTAATTTAATTTTACATTTGACACAGTTAACAGTACAGATAGGAACCTTCACAGGGACTGTGTTGTGTGCAGCTCACACCAGTGTGCAAGGGTATGAACAATTATTATAGGTATCTTGAGTTTGACCTTAACAAAGTGACATGCCCTAGATAAACCAACATTATAAAGTAAGTTGGAAAAATCCTACAGTACAATCTGGCCAGCGTAGGTCTTTCCTACGACTAAACTCATGGTACTTGGGTAAAGATCCAACTCATCTAATCACATACCACCACACAAGCATATTTCTACACCAGAGTAGGTGGAATTTTAACAACTTGAATTGTCACCATGTTTGTTTTCCAGTAACTTTTTTTTTAAATTAAGTTTTTTATTAAACACATATAGGAAATGACAAGGTCCGAGACGTACAGTGATTGTGATAAAGTGGTACACAGTTACTCTGCAAACAAGGCTTACTCGAGAATATATATACCAGGTATAGGGAGGGTAGGGAATAAACATCCAAAGAACATGGTATTCATGTAAACAGAGAGAGAGTAATAACCCGTCTCTTCAAGTTGCATAGCTCTATTTTTTTTTACAGCATATGACAACTCTTTGGATGCTGCTGCAGACAAGGTAGAACAATTCTGAGAGATCTTGTGGTGAGAGTAGATGGGGAGTGGAAGAGAGAATGTCTCCAGTATTGTAAAGGAGCTCTAGTGAAGCCACCAGGATGCTAAGACAACTTGGAGAAAGGAAAAAGAGTGGGAGGAAGTGGAGGGGGGAAGGGGACTGGCTCGACCTATGGTACAAAGTCTGAGTAGTTATCCAGTCGATATAGGACCAATTTTCACCATCTAGTATCAAAGGAAGATTGTCGATCCATAATCCAATATGCCATTCTCGCCAATGTGTAACACTCAAGTGTAATTTCCCTCCAATTTGTATGCGAAGCTATCTTCTCTGTGTGCCACAATCTGGTAATGGCCTTTTTGGTTCCCAGAAGTAGTAAAAGTATTGGCTTAAGGGTATTTTTGCACAGAAAGGTGCCTTCTAGAGGAATTGCCGTCATGATCAGAGAGGGAGTTAAACCTGCCGGGCACACAAATATGTCCTCAGTTTCCTACAGTACAGATTGCCAAAAGGGTTGCAAGAGGAGACAAGCCCACATTATGTGTGTTTGTGTTTGATCTGCCATCATTTGCCCACAGTTCCACCAACAGTTCCCTTTGTGGACCTACATATTTCGCCACCACTGCCGGGGTACCAATAATGGCACTTCCAGGAGTATTCTCTCCAGTAGGTAGCAGAAGATATTTTGTATGCTGGGATAGTGAACTTGAGCTAGGTTTCCATGGGGTGTTTGACTCCACATTCCAGCTCTGTAAGATCAATGCCATTGACTCTGCCGTAGTCTCTTGTAGGGACTTGATGACTGATAAGGTGTGTTCACAATTCAGAGGTATGAATAGAGATGCAAATATTTATAGTGGTCCGTGGCGTGCAAAAAAAGTAGTGCAAAAAGGCAGCACATAACCAGTTGACTTTTGCTTAGATTAGTTTGAATTAACTGAATTTGGGACAACCCCAAACTGTAATTTTCTATTAATACCTTTTAACTTAAGAAGTGATGGCCTTGATTTGTTCCAAACGACCATCTAAACTACCAAAATCTTACTCTGAAAAACAGCCCTATTCATTTCTATGGAGCACCCCCCCGCGCTATCCATATTGTGACATCACAAAATGACATAGCACGTGGGTGGATTGGGGGAGGACCGTGGACTGAAGTTGTACCAGGAAGTACAACTATCTCACTACTATCTCCCCTCTTTCATCCTAGTCCCCCCATTCTTTCCTCACTTCAGCTCCACCAGCCTTCCCAACTATACACATGCATCTCCTCCTCCTTCCTTTGCCTTCCACCAACCCTAGTGTCCCTATTAACCCTCAGCCTCACTACTCCAGTGTTCCTACCTACCCTCCTGTCCTCCCCTCCTCCTTTACCACTGCTCCTCCCCCTCCCTCCCTCCTCCACACATCCCATATGCTCCTCTCCACCTCACCCCCTTCCAGACATTACCTGTCCTCCCCCACAGCCCCCTTGCACTTCTGATCACTCAGGCCTTCTCTGCCTGTGCTACCCTACCCACCCTTGTGCAGCTAAACCCCTTCCTCATTCTATCGCTCCCGGCGTAAACTCTCCATCTGCCTCCCTCTGACCAGAGCACTTCTCCTCCTCTACTCCTAACAGGGAAGCATACATCCCAACCCAGGCCCTGCCCCTCCCATCCACCCACTCAGCCCACTGGTCTTCAAGTAGCCTCCATGAACATATGCAGCCTGCTGAAGAAATTTTACGCCCTACAGTGCTGGGCCTTGGCTCACCAACCAGACATCATAGCCCTGGTTGAAACCTGGCTGTCCAAATCAACTCCTGACTCATTTGTCTCCCTCCCAGGCTATACCTTATACCGGGAGGACCGAGTAGGCAAACAAGGGGGAGGCTGTGCAGTCTACACCAGGGACACAATACCTGGACACACACTCCCCACCCCTGCCCTCATGAATGGGGCCCAGGCCCTTACCCTCAGACTCACCCCAGACCCCTCTAGGAGCCCTCTCTATCTCACCACAGCCTTCGTTCCCCCAAAGAACCAGCACCCAGCCCTGGTATCTTTAACGGACTACCTGGCCACCCTCCACCATAAGGCAGAACAAATCCTAGTGGGGGACCTTAATGTAAATTGGCTCAGCACCTCCTCATCCACCACCAGAGACTCATTTGCACCAAGATATGGCCTTATCGTCACCCAGCCCACGAGACTTAACCCTAAGTGGTACCAGCACCCTTCTGGATGTTATTATAACTAACCGACCCCATAAAATCCAAAACATCCAGGTCCTCCCAGACTCCCTGAGTGACCACTCCCCTATCCTATTCCACTGGGTAGCCCCCAATCCCAAACCCAAAGCCCAGACCACCCTCCGCAGGTGCCTCCGCCCTGGTGGGCTGAAGAAACTTAAAGCACTCCTCACCCAGATAGACTGGTCCCCCATTCAGCAGGCAACCAACATTGACACTGCCCTCACCTTCTTCACTCACACCTTCAACATGGCCTGTGATCTCTTTGCACCCTTAACCAAAATCCGGTCCAAAAACAGAATGCACCTGGGTTAGCCGGCCCTCCTACAATTACTTAGAACCGGATAACCTCTGGCACCTGCCACTGAAACAGGTCGTCTGTCTGATAGGCAAGCATACAATGCACCCGGAATAAGTGCTCATGGGCCATCAGGAAAGCCAAGGCAGACCATTACCAGGCCTCCCTTACCTCCTCCTGGGGCTCACGCCGGACCTTCTGGGATAATATTAAGCAACTCAATGGTGAGCTTGCTCCCCTGCCCCATCCCAGCTCACTAGAAATGGCACCACTTCCACCGAGCCTGCCACCATAGCTAACTGGTTCAACACCACTTTCACTGACCTTAGCTCAGTCCTCCCAGTAATTTCTTTGACCCTCCCCAGCCAACCTCCCCTGTCCTCCAGCACCCCAGCTTCCTCCTGCAAAGATTTCCACCCGGGAGCCAGACCCATCTAATCAAAGCTCTCAATGGCAGCAATCCCGGCAGTGACTCACTGGACCCCAGCATCCTCAGGCTGGTGCTAGATGAAGTCCTTGCACCACTCACAAGCCTAATTAACCAGTCACTCTGCCTGGGACAATTCCCCACAGCTTGGAAAACAGCCATTATCACACCTATTCATAAAGGGGGCGACAGGTCATTGGCCAACAACTACCGGCCAATCTCCATCCTCCTCCCCCCTCTCTAAAGCCCTGGAGAAAGTGGTGGCCATTCAAATCACTGATTATCTGGCTAAGCATAACATGTTATGCCCAGAGCAACATGGCTTCCGTGCGGGTCACAGTACCAGCACTGCCCTTATTGAATTCCCCAACTTTCTGCACTCCTCCTTGGATACCAGCTCCCTAGCTGGTGCAGTGTTCATTGACCTCTCAAAGGCTTTCGACACTGTCTCCCATCCACTTCTGCTGAATGCACTCTGCCACACTGGTCTCTTGGCTGGCCCCCTGGCATGGTGTGCTAGCTATCTTGACACTCGATCTCAGTGTGTAAAAATTAATAGCACACTCTCCGATACCCGTCCCATTCTCTCTGGGGTCCCCCAAGGCTCCATCCTGGGCCCCCTTCTCTTCTCGCTGTATCTGAACACCCTGCCCAGTGCATGCCCTGGCAAAATTCTACTGTATGCAGACGACGCTGTCCTTTTTGCCACCCACCGCAATCCCATCTCCCTACAGGACTCCCTACAGCAGTCTTTCAACAGTGCCGAGGCTTGGTTTAAGGAGCGCAGACTCATCATCAATCTTAAGAAAACCAAAACTATGCTGTTTTCCCACCCCCAAAACAGAGCTAGCAACCACCCACTCTATATCCTTCCAAGTACCAACCAGCCACTAGAACAAGTCTGCTCCTACAAATACCTTGGGGTTACCTTCGACTCAGCCCTCACATTTCATAACCACATCAACGCCCTAACATCCACCACTAACACACGGCTTGGCATCCTATTCCGCCATAGAACCTGCCTTCCCCCAAATGCTCTCCGGCTAGCTGTTACATCATCCGTTTCTGTCCCTTTGTAGACTATGGTTCACCAGTATATGGTGCTGCCGACACCACTGCACTCAACAAAATTCACCTAACCCTGAATAAAGCGTGCAGATTGATTACTGGTGCCCCAGGCTCACACACACCTGTCAGCTGTATGTCGATGCTAACCTGCTTACCCTGGATGAATGGCTCCAATACCAAACCTGTCTCCTCACCAAAACCCTACTCGGCTCTCCCCTGAGGTAGACGCATCCATCCACCAGAGCCCTCCCACCATTGCAACACGGTCTTCCTACAAGACCACTCTAAAGGTCCCCAGATCAAGAACCAGCCGTGGCCAGAGGTCCTTCTGCTATAGAGCCCCAACCTGGTTTAACTCTCTCCTGCCACCATCACCAATGCCATCACCATCTCCAAGTTCAAAACCACACTTCAGAACCACACTCTTCAGCACTGTGAATCGCCCTGTCTCTGAATATAGCCTCCACCTCTGCTTCTCTTGACAATGCCCCAGGCAGCTCTCCACCTAACCACCCCTCCACCACTTCCCTGTACACCATGCCTTGTTTACCTGGCCAGTGCCAGCTGTTTCAGTGTTTACCTACCAGATTGCTCACTTGATACCGACTTGTGTAACACCTGTTATCAATTACATGTACCCTGTACCCAGTTGTATTTGTCTGACCACAATGTGAGCGCCTCTGTTGAACGACGATTGTTTTGCAAATCTTTGCTATGTAACCAAAAACACAATGTATGTCTTTATGTGACGAAGTACCTTTGGAAACGAGCCTCTGGCTCAAAGGTTGTAAACTGATTCTTAAAATAAATAAATAAATAAATAACTAAATAAATAAAGTGGAGGGGATCGGCACAGTGCTGCTCCACGGAGCCAACATACGGTCCCTTCCCATACAAAATTGGGATTACTAAAAAAAGAATTATTAGAAGCATACAACTTTGGGGCCGGTAAAGATTATTCATGCTTCTTGGGGGTTACCAGCCGGATAGTTGCTCTTTAATTAGACTAACTGAAAGACTACACGCAAGCTTTCGGGACCAACACAGGGCCCTTGTTCAGTTACAGTGAAAACCAACCAGCATGTAGAGTTTTGTTTTGAGTCAAATAGATTGTAGAATTGGGGTGGGGGGTGAAGCTAGATGCTAGAACGAGAGGACATGCGTCACAAGAGCTCCTGCTGTAGGCTTCTTGATTTTTTTCACAATTTCTTTAATCACTTTACTGGAGTGAAATATTAAGCAGCATATTGATGGGAGACCTTGCCTAGCAGAATGGAGTCGTCTGAAGCAGTCACAGCTCAGCAACAAATGACATATTTCTTCAAACAAAATCAACTGTTGGGAGCACAACCACCCATGGGCCACCCACAACAGGGAGGTTTCAACAATGGATTAATTAATTGAAATAATAAAAAAAAACTCCTTAAAGACGCTACGCAAGTCGCTCCTGATGGTAGAGAAGAAGATCGATTATTTTACAGACTGCCTGACTAAAATTGAAACTTCAGTTGCAAGCATACAAGACAAATTTGGAGAAGCAGTGGGCCACATGGACAGGGCAATTGCATTTTTGGCGTATCTTGCCAAGGAGAACTCTCATCTTCGCTTACACTTAGAATACTCAAAGAATGCATTGTGAAAACAAAACCTGTACATTGTTGGGCTGCCCGAGGGCTTTGAGACTAGTGACCCGATATCTTCTTTCTAGAGCTGGCTAATAACTTTACTGAAATGGGAAACTACACCACAGATTTTTTTTAACTTTATTTTTACTTTTCATAGTATATATAGTCAGTGAACATTTGGACTTGGTTCTGAGTATAAAAACACACTGATCAACAAAATTGAATCACTTGGATTACAAGCTCTTCAACCACTGGTACATAAAGAGAGAGCGCACAGCCCAAGAGTAGAAAAAATAAAGCAATTGATGCCAAATAAACACCATGCAGCAAGAAACCTGAACATAAAATGCAGAAAGTAAATCCAAAACTTGAGTCTCTGTGCATTACACTGCACATAAAAGCACTGCAAAAAGCAGTGTGTTTTGGTCCATGCAACTCAGTAATTTTTTTGTTGTTACACATTACCAGTAGTAATCCCAGAAGATGATCTCTTGGGAGCTCCCCACTCCGCTTTCCTCCAGGCAAATCAGAACGGGACCCATACGCTACTACTGGCCACATACAAGCATGTATTAAGGCATATTGTAGACAGAATCAAACAATTTGTAAACATTCAACAAGTTCAGCAAAAACAGCTATAAAGAAAATAGATCAAACCTGTTACAAATTGACTAGATTTGTAAATTCAAGTACATCTGGTAGCTACTATTGCACAGTGTACCTAGCCTTAAATTGGTTAGGGCCTGAAGAAAAAAAAAGACAATTTAATTGGCTATCCTGGTGCTGTAAGTTACCGAAATCTAAAGTTATCCATCCTTTACGTCACTTGGTGGTAATTGAGTTACCTAGAGACAAAAAGCATAAATTAAAGTCAAATGCCTCAAATCTACCTTATTTATGGGTTCATAATAAATCTGAAGATGTTACTTTACAAGTGAGTGTGGCCAAGTCTTGGAATTTGGTGTCTACTGAACTGAAGGCAAAAAATTCTTCACATGAATTTCAGACTGCATTATGAACAAATCCAGAGTACCTTTTATTGGACCAACAAGGGCATTACAAAAAAGAACAAATTGCTTTAGCTTTCAGACCAACAAGTCATTCTTCGGAAGCTTAATGACAGTTATTTAAGAAATCCCATACTAGTAACACTTAGAACATGCAAAAAAAAACCATAAATAATTTGCATTGGTTTAAAACAGTCATTCAAAACATAATTAAAGTGACGTCAGAGAGCTTGAATATCTTAAGTGTGCTTTCAGCTGAACCAAACTTAAAGGTCAAAGGTTGTCCAGAGATAACAGCAGGCAGAGAGTTCAACCCACATATATTATACCATGTATCAGTCTAATGAATAACAAAACACTAGAATTCTCTACTCACTAAATTATATGTCAAGCTAAAGCAGCAGTACTACCAAATCAGGACATGATCTTTCAAAAGTCTGCTTTTTGGCTGTAAGCACGCGGTCAAAGTTCCATTTTCCATACCTGTAAATATTTTTTTTTTCAATTATCTTTATTTTTTTTAGATAGTTGCAATTTATTTGAATTGTTGTGGCACTACAATAAATATGGTAGCTGACTAATTTTCAGCTGCGCTTTTCCTTCACGTCACATCACGTCTTTTGACTACAGCAATGGGACCCTCTGCTGATTATTCCCGTTGTCCCTGCAAGTCATACACATGTGCAGTTGGCAGCAGAGGGGGTTCCATTGCAACATGTTTGGTGGCAGAAATGTAAAAAAAGCAGAGGACAACTCAGCAAATTACTCGGTGATAGTACAGTGCCAGCGGGAAAGAGTACCAGGTATACGATCAGCAGAGCACAGGGAATAAACTGTCAAAAAAGCGAAATTTTTTTCCCCGCAGTACTGCTGCTTTAAAGCCACATGCTTCAAGAATGAGGTAAGACCACACCAGCAGAAGCCAGCTTCAGCTCCACTCAGAACTCTGTTAGCTTGAGAATACGGCCAAGAACAAGTAAATAAGACTGCATTATGGAAATCTTTATGTACTACTTGTAAGTGCTACACTTGAGAATAATAGAATTATCTTTACATTGTGTAACTTTGTTTGTGTGTAAATGTTTGTATTAGGTGTGAATTGCACAGGGCATCTTGTTGGAAATAGGGATTTTTTCCCCCTAACATTTGTTCCTCTATAAAAATAAAATTGTATCAATTAATTCAAACATCTGTAACAGCAATTAGTACTAGAATATTGGTCTGAGCATATTAACAAAGGCTCAAATAAGTAATAGACATATGAAAAAGTTTCAAGCGCAGTTTTAACAAGTAATAGGTGCTGCAGGGTGATTGCTAAGTGAGGAGTTGCCACTATGCAAGCATGTAGCTTGCTCACCTCATACTGTTAGTCCATGGCTATCACTACCCCCTTCCCCCATAGGTCGTTTTCAAGACATTGCTTTCTTAGAAGCTTACACTGTAATAGTTAAGAATTTACTTGTTTGCCATCTGGCAATGGTAGCTTTTGTTTGCTACAGGCTAACATATATGACCACTGTATATCAGAAAGGAAAAAACAACAAAAATGGGGTAGAGATAGTTTTCTTGATCTAAGTCTATATATGTAAGTCCAATAACGACAAAATGGATATCAATAAAAATATTACATACTCCTCTATGACTTCATCATAATTAGAAAAGATTCATCTCAATTGTAACATCAGTAATGATGTCATATTGATGTATACATGAGTACTTTGCAATGTCATTGAAACTATGGATATTGGTAGTATCAGAATATAGAAGTCTAACAATATTTGTAGTATAAGTATATGATTAAACTGACACAATGTAACTGTAATATTTTTGCCATTATAATTTAGTTGTCATCTTCATCCCCACTGTTTTCATCCTCAGCATCAAAGATCTCGTCTGCCAGGTTGGCAGAAAGAACGTCATTGTCATCTTCCTCATCTGACTGATTCAGGGTCTCCTCCTGGGACAAAATGTCCACAAGTTCCTGTGGTATAATGTCACCATCACACCAGTCATACTCCAGGATTCCTGTTTCATCAAGTTTCCACCCATGTGTTTCAGGACTTGGGATGTTAGGGTGTGACACATGGGCATTTTCTTCAGACAAGGACTTGGTAATTCACTCTCAGTACATGCATTCTCAATGTTGACCTACATGGAGGCAGCAGACCCAGATCAATGCCATCATAATTTGACAATAGTTGGCTGCTTCCTGTATGAAATGTCTGCCTTGCAGTGTCATAGCGAAGTTTATTGATATTAGCATATGATGGCTGCCTGTACAAGCAGCAGACAAATCTTTCAAGGTTAGCATGAATGGCATCTAATACACGTTCTGTGTCACCAAGTGCTTGGAAAGTTGCCATATACTCCTTCTGTTTTCGCAGGATGTTGTAGGGTTTGATTTTCCCTTTCCTAATAAATGCACTTCTGCTGTCGCACCCTGAAAATGCATGCAGTGCAAGCAGTGCACTACACGTCTCAGCACCGTGAATCTGGATTAGAGTTTTGATGTTAAAAGCCGAAGTTTATTTGCCACTCCTGTGTCAAAGTAGATGTTCTTCTGTATTTGATCGCCATAGTACAGCAGCAGCAGAAATACATCTGTGTCTGGTGATCTGATGATGATGTGAGTTGAGCATGTTGACGCCGCTGCATGAAAGCAGTGAAGCAATATTTGCGTATCCGCTTCTTCCTGAGATGAAGAAAGCAGTGTTACAGTGCAGCTCTGTGTTGTGATTCTGTCAAGGCTTGTCAAAGAGATGCAGTTTTCCTCACAGACAAAAAAGATTTGACGAGACATTAGTCTTGGCGCATAATGTTTCCTTTTGCCACTCATTGAGAAGAAGCTTGATCAAATTTGTCCTCATTATTTGTGAGAAGGAATTTCCATTTTCTTGGCACCTTTTTTGATGGACCTTTTGCCAAGTAAGAATCTGATGACCTTGTCTTCTGCATTCAGACGACTTTATGGAATTATATTTGTAGGTGTCTGTTACAAAGTTCAACCTTTGTATCTTTGGTAATGCACTGAAGACCTCTTCAGCTAGCTTTCCAAATGTCTGCGGTAGACCAGTCATTGACCGAAGTGCATTGCCATCACAGATATAAACTTTGTCTTTTTCTCAATTCATCGTACTGAGTGCTGTCTCATCTTCACGTTTGAGAAGAATAGTCGATTTCTGTGTCTTCACTGGTAGGCCATCTGAAGTTGCTAATGACCATGGCAGTGGACTCAAGGGGTATGAGAGGGCCTTCTCCATGCTAAGGTTGTTCTGTTCTGAAAGCATTAGCCAGTTTCCCAAAGAGGTTTCTTTGTGCAGTCACCTGAACAATCTTCTTTTGTGAGGGTCTGAGTTTCTTTTGACTGCTGAAGGGAAGCAAACGTCTTTAGTGACTGCTTTTTCAAGGACGCATGAAAAGGAACTGTTTTGTCACCAAGCCTTGTCTCCATAAATTGTTGACAGGTTTCTTCTCCTCGTTTTTCAGCACTGAGCAAGTAATTTTCAACATGTGGGGCTCGTGCACCTGATGAGACAGAATAGTGCCTCTTTGACTTCTGCCTCAAAAGGATTGATGAAGTTTCTGAATGCATTGATCAGCTTCTGTGCATCCTTCTCACTGCGTGCCACTTCTGTAGGCCTAGCATCTTTGTGAAAGGACTCCTCTGAGTCTACCATTCTAGCAGTTTCAAGTGTGGCAGTCACATAGCTTGCTCGGGCATGCCTTGTTACACACCACATGTAACAGGCTGGATAATTCCTGCTGAATCCAACAATACCTCCACTGGGCTTGGCATGTCGACTGATTGTCTGTTCAATGGTCAGATCAACAGCATTTCTTGATGCTGGCACATCGTATCTATACACATTGAATCCAACATTCTGAGCAAGACATCAGCTCCAGGATGAGTATGCTGTAGGTTCAGAAGAGTCCGAAAATAGACAATAGATACCTTGCGTAGTTTTGGTGATCCAGGCTAAAAAGCAGAGGGCAAAACTGTTCAACACATGGTAGGCGCAGGTCAGAATTGTTCTCCTTGGTAGCACGCAGAAACCTAAGCACCAGCCAGATTCTGTTCATGTACTGAATCTAAAATTGTGCTGTTGTCAGAAAACCTGAAGAAGGTGGCCAGTGAAGCTCCTGTGATTCCCTGAAGGAATACATGATGAGACGACGCAAAAGAGTTGCTGCCTCTTCAAGTCTTCTGTCATCTGATGCAGCAGATTCAAATGCAATCTCCACAGCTTGACCAGTTGGGGGCTCATCAGAGTAGACAAGTTCACTTCTAAGGTTTGGCTGTCAAAACCTTATCCTCTGACCGAAGAGTTTGATCAACTTGTATTTTAACTTGTCCGTTTTTTTAATTAGGATTATAGAATGCTGGGTAATGAGCCTGCATAAACAAACAGTATCTCTCACGTAACATTGTCATTCGTTCAACCTGTGATCCTCTGATGATATTATTTTCAGCATATTCGGTGATATACTCAAATGTCTTTTTGTGGGCTGTGATTTGGACACTTTCACCAGTTTAGTCCACTACTGCGTTTCTGTCAACTTTCCTTGTATAATTGCGGTGACAAGAATTGTGATAATGAACCTTCCTTGCAATTAGATCAACATTTTGAATGCTGCATAGTAGATTATCATCTTGTTTCGCCTCTGCTACTTCATTGATAGATATCTCTGCAGTTTTTGTTACACACTGTGTCAGCTTTTCCCTAGTTTTTGTCTTCTTTTTTTCTCCAGAAATCCACTTATCTCTTTTTCCACATACAATACACTGGTTCAAAGGAAATAACACTTGAGAGGGTGTTTCAGCTCTGCTCCTTTGGGAGGTTGAAGGCTGTTGGTCCTTTGTGTCATCATCAACCTGACACTTCCTTTTCCTAAAGTACAGTATTTGACATTTGTAAATGACTGATAGCACCGTCTGTGATACCCATGACGCATGTCATCAGGTTCAACAGGTACTATATGTTCTTGCATATGTCTGAGTCTGATACTTGGGTCATCGCACAATTGTCTCCTCCGTGCAGCTTCTTCAATTTTGGACTGACTGGTCGATGTCAAACGTCTTATTATTATGTCAGACTTGTTCTTGCTGTTGTGAATTATGCACATCTTCTCTACAGTACGGCGACTTGTCCGCCTCGACTCAGGTGCTTTTAGTGCTACAGGATCCTCATCAGCCACGCTGTCTCAAGTCCCGCCAAAAGAAATAAAATTATTTATTTTGCTTCTTCCATAATTATTTTCTACTAAAACAACCATTTCAATATTCATTTATGCAATAATAATTTTATAGAAAATATCTTTATGTATCACCATCTACAGTGTATTTGATTTCCAAAACTGTTGGGTCAAAATTGTGACTTTACGATTACGTTACTGTTGACTTCATGAATCTCTAGATTATGTTCATATGATAGAAAAATTAAAAACCTTTTTATCGATATCCAATTTGCCATTATTTTTAGTCACATACTTAGATTTACTACACCAAAAGCTATCCCTACCCCTTCATCATTGCCCTTCAGTTCCTACGAAAATTGATGACACATATGACCCTGTACCAAACAGAAGCTACCATCAGCAAATGGCAAACAAGTAAAGTCCAAATTGCTATGATACAAAGTTTTCAAAAATCATAGTCTTGAAAATTCACTGGGGTGGGGGGTGTTCACTGTCTAGCCCACAGACTATGTATATAGCTATTCACAGATCCCGACTACTCGCTAATCTCAAAATCACCATCCCAAGGTATGTCAGTTAAGATTTTTGTTAAAGCTGACAGTCAGAACCCCCCCAACAAAAGGACTACAAATAGCTGAAGGTACCCTATAGCGCTGCAGACCCCAGAAGACTGCATGACGCAGTTAAGTTGAACCAACAATAAGAGGGATACATAACATAAAACTTAGATTTATAAAGGTCAGAGCTTCAGTCCCCTTCATCTGTTGCTGTACTGGACTCTTGCTGTGCAAAGTCTTTCTGTATAACAGCCAGCCTCTTCCCAGCCTCAGCAGGATCGGAGTATAAAAAGATTTTACCTGCATACGAAATCCGAAGCCTGACTGGGATCTGTAGTGAATGAGTGACCCCCAGCGCACGCAAACCAGACTGGACAGCATCCGATGCTTTGCGGCATTGATGAATGGAATAGCTAAAGTCAGGAAAACAATGGATCCGCTCTCCATTGTCTAATGTAACATGTCCTTTTCCTCAGGTTGCAATAATGACTTTGCCCCTGATATGTGGGCCACTGATGACAGCGAGCACCATGCAGGGCTGATCCTCCAAGGCCGGATGGCATCTAGGAGTAATCCGGTAGGCCTTCACAATACTCTCAGTAATATCAGAGTCCCAAATCTTTTTAAACAAATTTTCCAGGAATGCTGCAATGTCCTGTCCTTCAGATTGTTCCGGGATGCCCAGGATTCACAGATTTACTGAATGTACAGTGTTTTCTAATTGCTCTATATGGAGCTGCAGCAACTTATTTTCTGTCAGTACTTTCATCACCACGGTTGCAGTATTGTTTGCTGTTTCTGCTGCAGAATCTTCTGTCGCCGTTTTCTTTGGCAATTGTGGTATCCATTGCAGCAACATTGTCTGTTAGATTATCTGCTTTTTTTTTTATCAAGGACTCTGATGGCCTGTAGAAGTGTGCTATTTCTCTGCTCCTCTGTTCCCTCCGCCACATGGATAGAAGCCGCCGCTCCTCCCTGCTCTGGCTGTTTTCCCTGCTTTGGGTCACCACCATCTCGGGGAGCCTTTCTTCCAGATTTCCCATATTGTGAATGAGGCAAGAAAAATATCAAACCGTTCCCCATCATAAGCCAGTTTGAGTGCTGTTAAAAGTTAATGCCTTAAGACAAATTAAAGGATTTTTTCTGGTAGCATCAGAAGCTCTCTGAAAGCCATCTGTTTCCTTCAGCTGCTGGTTCCGCCCTCTACACCACAATTTTACTGAAATGGGAAACTACACTATAACTCAGCTACATTGGCTGAGTACACAGAGTGAACCCTTGGCATGCTGCAGTGGAGCCTACACTAGAGTAAGGCCTTATATGCAGCATGGACCTTATGGCTGGAGAGGCTGAAATTCATCTCTTCTCAGATTTGTCATTTTCCATACACCAGAAAAGGAAGGAATTTGAGGAGGCAAAAAGATTGCAAGCCTTAAACCTCTTCTCACTGCTCTTCTCGGCCTGATGTCAGGTAGAAGTGGCATAGAATACATCATTACACTAAACCACAGGATGTTCATCAACTGCTTGATAACCTTGAAAATGAAAGGGACAGTTAGGCAAACACTGGGAAACAAGAGCCTGATTCTGACCACTCCGACACGGAGACAACTCAGTGATTGCTGTTTAGGACTGTTCGAGTTCTTTCCTGTTGGGGTCTGATAGCTCACGCCATGGACTAGATTTGGAACACAGACAGGTGTGCTTGGATTTTTAGCTTGGTCAGGTGCTCTTTTGGTGGTTGGTTTTATGCCCTGTTAGGTATTAATTTTATAGATGTTAGGCTGTGGAATTTACAGAAACTCATGCTGGGACCTGAATCCTGTTTCTTGGACATTGTTCAATATCCATTCTATACGACTTTATTGTAGGTGTTACCATGCCTGATATTATACTGATTGGGGCTTTGCTGAGTTGTACAGTTTGGGGGCTGTAAATGTCTTACATTTTACTGTTGTGTTTATTCTATGGGTATTTGTGGTGTAAATTCCTTGCATGCTACATGCACTTTATTTCCTTAAAGTGATTTTCCGACCTTAAGGTGCCACTTTGCAGGATATGGTACCTTAGATCAGTGATAATCCCGTTTCTGGCATTTATAACGTACTTGCCAGCCCATGTACAGTAAGGAGGGGTTGTAGTTTGACCCCAACACAGTGGCCAGCTGATCCCTTCAACTTCCTTACTGATTTCCCCATCCCCGCGCTCAGTTATGTTATGACATGCAGCAAGGGAGAGTGTGGTGGCGCACCCCATTGAAATGAATGGGGGTATTTTTTGCTAGTATTTTATGCATTATGATGGTGAGTTAGAGATTAATAAAGACCACCACTTGACTAACAAGGCCCTTGTTAGTCGAGCGGTTGCCTTTATTATTCAACTTGCCATCATAATGTATATAATTTTAATGAAAAAAATAACTCCATTCATTTCAGTGGGGCGCACCCTGTGCTTTCCCTTGCTACATTGCATAGCATGGGGCGGGGGGTGGTGGAAATCAGTAAGGAAGTGGAAGGGATTGGCTGGCCACCTTGTCAGGGCCGAACTATGATCCCTTCTAGCTGGCAAGTACATGTTATAAATGCCAGAAATGGGCTATTGCCAACGGTGGCTACCAAATATGGCAAGTCCTACTTTGGCAAAAAGAAGCTGCAAAAATCATTTTAATGTACATAGGTTTCTCTGTTCATACCCTGTTCTTTCTGCAGCATTTACACTTACATATTGCTTAAAGGACTGTATCTGAGGCCCTATCACGTCCATACTCAGTCTCCAAATATTATCTAAAGGGCTGTGTACTTTATATAGCCATGGTGCCTGGTGCGTGCATCCTGTATTGGACTGCAAAATTCTAGACAAGGCCATTGTGGCATTGCTCTGTTTTTTATCAGTTTGTATAACTGAATTGTAAGTTGTAACTCAGTTTAACCTTGTGCACTTCTTCTCCTAATGTGTATCCAGAACAAACATTCATGTTTCCTATAGCTCATGACAGAAATGTCTATGCTGCAGTGTCTCGGGATATGCTCTGCATGAACCATTTGTTTGCAAAATTTTCCTTGAAATCTATAAATAAAAAGTTAAAAAAAGAGAGAGATATTAGAATAGGGAATGGTGCCCTCTGTTTCCTGCCCAGCAGTTTGGCATTTACATTAGGATTATGTTATAATTTGGTATATAAATCAAATTATTAATTTATGGATTTTTTTGCAGTTAATCTTTTCATTAGGATATATCTTTTAACATCAGGATACATAGTTCAGCAGTTCAGGGTAGACACATTAGTGTACCTGGTAATACATTATACATTTAGCAGTCTGAAATGTAAGTATTAGTAATAAAAATATGTAACTGTTTTCTGTCTTGTTTTTTAGTCTTTTCTTTTTTCATCAGTTGTTTATGCCCCCTTGTAACATGGCAAAGATGTAGCACAGTGAAGCAACAGCTGAGATTGGAGGAAAAGGACCACATGGCATACTTTGGAAACAGCATTAATTTAGCAATAATGCTGTCCCCAAAGTGAAGTACTGTAGTATTCTACTCCGTGCAAAAAGCACTGTAACAGTAACTAGTAGTCTATACTTAGCAAACACTGCCTGTCTGTCCCACCCACCCATCCAAATGCCCGTGAATATCGCCATATAATCAGAAGTGTCCCAGGAAAACAAAATAACTGTCAGACAGCTTCTTGAATAATCGTTGTACCGGCAGAATGCAGAGAAATAAAGAGGCACAGAAAATGTGAACCGAAGGAGATTCACAATCAGCAGTGACATGCAGGAGAACAGTGGAAGTATCGCACAACCAGTTCCGGAGGACAATGCAGCAGTACACACACCGCATGCGGAAATGTCTTTGGAGTGTAGTCTTACCTACTTAACAGTATATGCCATGGTAAATCTCGATCAGCAGAGTCCCAGTAGAAATTGTAGCAGGTCGAAGGAGCGCGACAGCAGCACAGATTTGGTCACGGACCGTACGAAGGACGACTGAAAGGAACGTAGGAGATGTGGCAGGGAATCGCATTGGAGGGAGCTGCTGTACAGAAAGGAAAGGTCAGCCAATATGCAAAATAGTAACAGTGCCAGATACCCGAACCGATAAACGAGCACATTGTGGACCTCCTACACAGCCTATAAAAATATTTGCCGTGCGCATTTGTACAGCTTCTGAAAATTAATGTTGTAAAACAATTCCTATTCAAGAATATTTATTATTGTGTTCAGTACATCAGCATATAAATGTAAGTGGCAGTAAGTTTCAGGAAGTGCAGTAAAGATATGAAACTATAAAAAAATCTCCATGCATGATGTAGTTCACATAATCAAAAGAAGAGTTATAGTAACTATGACTTCAGCAAAACCATGTTTCAAGAGCATTAAGCCACTCCGAAGGTGGCATCTAATGGGGAATTAATGCATGGTTGGGTCATTGTAGGCACTCTGCCTTTGGCCTCGTGCCACAACCCTCCCAACCATGCATTAATCCCTCATTAGATGCCACCTTTGTCATGGCTTAATGCTTACTTGTCTCTGACCTGCCCCTTTCTGCCTCCAGTTCCACTAGCCCCATCACACATTATCTCTAGAGCTTACTTCTCCTTAGGATCTCCCATGAATTACCCCCCCCCCCCCATGGTAGGGATGGAGGGGGAAGCCAGGCCCCATTGGAGCACAGTTCAGACACAGAGGTATCATAGTTGGCGCTGCAAGAGCTGCTGAGGACCAGGGCATCATCCAGCTGCGTTTGGGGTTCTTCCACCCTAGATTTTTCACCTATGAGGGTCACCAGATATGCAGTAGTGCAAAGTGTGTGTATGTATGTGTGTGTGTGTGTGTGTATATATATATATATATATATATATATGTATATATATATGTATGTATACACACACACACAGGTGCTCATGACCAAATTAGCAGCAAGGGCAGGTTCTCCCAAAGTATGTGCCTCCCGACTGTGCTGCCATCCAGCTTCCACCGGGTGCAGACATACATCGGGACAGCAGATTCCCTCCTCCCAAAGGCAGGAGGGCTGTCCTTGGCCTGCTCAGTTCTCCCTACCTTTGCTGGCCCCGTTTCACCTGAGTCCATTCCCAAACACATGCCGGTGTGGAAAACGGTAGATCTCACTTCAAGGGGGAGCTGTTGCAGCAGGTTGCACCATAAGGACTGAAGCCGGCAGGCACCAGGACCCCACAGAAAACTTCTAGCTAGTAGTATACAGTGGGGGGACCGCCTCCTGATGAAGGTCTGCTCTAACGTCGGCCAGCGGTATATAAGGGGCGGTCCCCCAGCCTTACCTCAGTTCTTTTCTTGCATACACCCTAGGATATTGAAAGAGCTCCGAGAGGAACTGGTCACACCTCTCGCTGAGCTCTTCAGCAAGTCACTAGACAGCGGGAAAATACCTCAGGACTGGAAACAGGCAACCGTTTTGCCCTTACACAAGAGTGGAAACAAGGGAGAGACAGAAAATTACCACCCTGTCAGTTTGACCTCAGTTGTGGGGAAAATGATGGAGTCACTACTGAAAGAGAGGATAGTGGCATACCTAACAGATACTGGAAAAATGGACCCAAAGCAACATGGCTTCATGGCAGGATGCTCTTGTCAAACCAACTTGATCGACTTCTTTGACTGGGTCAACAGAACATTGGATCAGGAAGGGGCAGTGGACTTTGTATACCTAGATTTCAGCAAGGCCTTTGACACCGTCCCTCACAGAAGGCTAACCAACAAGTTGCAGCATACAGGAGCTGACCAGAAGATGGTCAGCTGGGTCAGTAACTGGCTGAACGATAGGACCCAGAGAGTGCTAGTCAATGGAACATTGTCAAGGGAGGGTAGGGTGACCAGTGGCGTCCCGCAGGGATCGGTACTGGGACCGATCCTATTTAACATATTTATAGTAGACATAGCAAATGGACTAACAGAGAAGGTTTGCCTGTTTGCAGATGATACAAAACTCTGCAACAGAGTGGACACAAGGGAAGGAGCAGACATCATGGTAGCTGACCTTAGAAGGCTAGAGGATCAGTCCAGGGACTGGCAGTTACAATTTAATGTCAGAAAGTGTAAGGTAATGCACTTGGGAAAGAGGAACCCTGGAAGAAAGTACACACTGGGAGGACATCAACTTGAGGTGACACAAACGGAGTGAGATCTCAGCATAGTCATCACTGACAAATTAAAAGTAGGAAAACAATATGAGAAAGCAGCACAGAAAGTGGTGGCATCCTTGGATGTATAAGTAGAAGTATTTCCAGTAGGAATAGGGAGGTTATCTTGGTGAGGCCACATTTGGAGTACTGTGTTCAGTTCTGGAGACCTCACCTCAAGAAGGACATTGACTGTCTGAAAACAGTGCAGAGAAGGGCTACTAAGATGGTGCATGGACTACATCACAGGTCATATGAAGCAAGACTCGGGGAGCTAAACCTATACTTCCTTGAGCACAGAAGAAACAGGATATGATTTAAACATTTAAGTATGTGAGGGGATTTAATGCAGCTCAGTCAATCTGTTTTAACAGAACACGGCAGCATGCACGAGAGGGCATGATATGAGATTGGTAGGAGGAAGGTTCAAAAGCAACCTCAGGAAGTACTTCTTCACAAAGAGAGTGACAGACCTATGGAACAGCCTGCCCCAGGAGGTAGCATCAGAGACAATCAGGGAGTTCAAACTTGCATGGGACAGACATGAAGAAGTTAGAACAAAGGCTGCAAAGGGAGGGGGTAGTTTCTAGGGCAGACTAGATGGATTGCACAGTCCCTATCTGCCAAAGCTTTTTTTATGTTGACCTGTGCACATCGACTCCACGGATGCCTTCTGCTCTAGTCAATCGCCATTTTTTCACCATTACCGTGCTGTATTATTTTCTTAAAAAAATGTTGAGTTTTCTTCAATTTCTCTGCATGTCTTCATCTCCGACCTCGTCAGTAGAACTGCGGTGGTCTAAGTGTCCTTGCAGCAAGCATATCCTGTCGAAGGATGGCTACTCTCTCTGCTTCTTCTGCCTAGGCCTGAAGCACGACACTGAGGCCTGTGAGCACTGCCTGAAGTTCAACCAAAGGACCAGGATCCACCACCAGAAGGCCCTAAAAGCTTCTTGCTCAAAAAGAAGGTTGCAGTAATGGAGAAACAAATCCAGGCTAAAAGTTCTTCCTCCTCTCCGGTTTCTGGGGCCTCCATCTCTTCATCCTCCCACTGGGAGGAAAAGTCGGATGAAAAACATAAACATAGGGAAAAGCATAAGGACAAGTCTTCCTCTAGTTCCCAGTCTCCTCATTTAAAGTTGACCGGCTCTGGGTCGTCCTCCAGTGGGAGGTCTGACTCGGCTTCCATGGCAGCCCTCTTTCCTACAGGGCTTCCCATGGTGAACCCTCTTCCCCCATGCAGACGTCAAGTGGTGGTTCGTCGTGGACTTCGTTCTTGGCCTCTCAGCCCCTGTTGCTTCAGCCCTTCCACTAACCTTTGGCCCAGCAACCAGCTGGCTTGGCCAGGTCTTCCTTGGGCAGTGGGTCTTTGCCCGTCGTCTGGCTGGCCTCAGTGTCTGCTAAGTCAGCTCTGGGGCTGACATCATTCAGCGGCGCCAGGGGCATGTGTCCGCCTGCTCTGGCAGAGTGACGCCTCTGCCCCTTTTGGAAGTTAGCTCCCCTAGACAGGCTCCCTCGAGACCGATGCCGGCGGCATCCCCCAACCGGCGCCAGTCCACGCCTGTCCAGTTGACGCCAGCCACCCAAGCGTCAACCCCAATGACATCTATTCCATTATCACTAGATCACCCTGCATCGCCCATTGACTCTAACATTTCAGTTCAACCAAAGCCAGAGGGCCTGCTGTCTGGCCTGATGACACTTACCAGGCCAATGCCAGTTATAACCTGACACCCGCTGGGATGACACCGGACATCCCGAACCCCCAGGATCCTGTGCCTGGGCTGCCACCACCGAAGGGACCGATGCCGGGACTGTCTGACATCCCACCACTGACACCGGTTAACTCTTCTGACCCACAGATCCCTTTGCTGGACCTAACAGCTCTCTTTACTTCATGGTGGAATGCTGTAAAGGGAGATCTGATACCAAAACCTGCACCCCTCCTAGGGATAACCCTCTTTCAGGGGTTCAGTCTCAGGCTCCTCTTTGGAAGCCTTCTTCACAGCTGAAGGAGCCTACCCCACAACTGGATCATACTGGCAGGGGTCGCTGCAAACATAAAGGGCAAAAACACCACCACTCATCCTCTAGGTCCTTGGACAGGCACAGACGTCAGTCTCATGGTCGTAGGCACTGGTGTTCGACCTCTAGGTCTTCTTCCTTAGGGGGGCAGGCCATAGCTCCTCCCTCTCCTCGTCAGTGTCATCCGAATCATGGTTGTTCTCTTCTCCTGCAGACCCCAAGGACACCCCAGGTCACCTCTTGATGACCCGACTTTTATAGAGGTCATGCAGTACATCCAGTCTAGCATGGGCTGGGACACAGCAGATTTGGACCTGGAGAGGCGTCGTTCAGCTGTTTTTTTCTGCCAAACAGATCCAAAGCCTGTGGTTGTTCATCCTCTGGTGGACACCTTCATGAGCACCACTAAATCAGCATGGAAACACCCTTCCTCCACCCTTGCTGTTTCCAAAAAGGCTGACCATCTGTATAATGCTCCACAGGACGAATCCTATTTTGGTGAGCAACCAGATGTGGACTCTATGATCATCACGGCAGCTCATGACAGGTCCAAGAGAATGTGTAATCGTAGCACCCATCCTTCGAACAAGGACTTTAAGCAGGTGGACCAGCTTGGCAGAAAGGTCTATACCTTGGCCACCTATGCCATCCGCACTCTGAATGTTTTGGCCCACATGGTCCAATACCAGAATGCCCTGTGGGAAAAGGCCATGCAGCTGGTCCAGACTCAGCAGAATGGTCCACAGAAGGCTGAGCTGCTCCATATTTTAAAGTCAGGATCGGCTGTAGGCACCCACATCTTACATTCGTCCTACAACACGGCAGATGCTGTGGCCAGGGCAGCAACCTCCAGTGTTTGTTTCTGCTGTTATTAGTGGCTCTGCATCTCGGGTTTTACCCCGGACGTCCAAGCGAAGAATATGGACACCCCCTTTCAAGGGCTCAGTCCTTTTTGGTGAGGACTCTGAGAAGATCATAAGTCACCTTCAGGAATGTGGCAAGGCTGTAAGATCTGTTCACACCATGTACAGATCCACACAGAAACAGAACCGTTGCCAACCATTTCATTGGTCGTCTGGGCAGCAGCCCCGAGGCCAACAAAACAGCAGAGCCTTTAAGTGTAATCCATCTCTCAGGCTTCAAGAGGTTCGGGACCCAGAGCCCCCAAGACCTTCCTAGGCCCCTTTGCCTGTCCTCGACTCCTCGGCCTGACTCCCTGTCTGACCCCCTTCCCTCGGTAGAATCCCTGAGGGACGCAGTTGGGGATCGTTTTTCTCTCTAGCTAGAGGGATGGCACAGAATCACAGTGAATCAATGGGTTCTTCATCTGATAGAGAAAGGACATGTCTTGGAGTTCATGTAGATGCCCCGAGATACCCCCCTCTAAATTCCCATTACCCTCCGTCACACCTCTCCCTTATCCAGGAAGAGATCCAAGTGCTCTTGCTGAAACAGGCTATAGAGCCAATTCCGCCATCTCAAAGAGGAATTGTATTCCCACTTTTTTCTCGTTCCGAAGAAAATGGGGGACTTACGGCCCATCCTGGTTCTCAGCCACTTGAACAAGTATATAGAGTACAAATGGTTCAGGATGGTCACCCTTCCAGGCCTGATCCCCCCTCCTTCATCAAGGGGGCTGGCCGTGCTCCCTGGACATGCAGGATGTGTACCTCCACATTTTGATCTTCTAGCACCACAGGAGGTTCCTTCACTTCGCTTTCAGGGCAACCATTATCAATTCCGTGCCCAGCCATTCAGCTTGTCCTCAGCATCCCATGTCTTTACGAAGTGCCTAGCAGTAGTGGCTGTGGCCCTCTCATGAAAGGGCCATTGCATCTTTCCCTACCTGGACGACTGGCTCCTGACAGCCCCGACCAGAGATCAGCTGCTCAGTACCATGGCAGACACCTTTACTTTGTTTCGGGACTTAGGTATAGCCCTCAACTTCCCCAAATCCTCTCCGTGGCCCAGCCAAAGCCTGCAGTACATCAGGGCAGTGCTGAACACCGCCAAAGCCAAGGCCTTTCTGCCCTTGGACAGAGCAGAACGCCTTCAGGAACAGGCTCACCTAGTTTCCTCAGCGTGCCAGGTCCCAGCTAGAGTATTCCTGTGGCTGCTAGGGCACATGGCACTGGCCTTCACGCCGGTCCCTCTTGCATGCCTGCACATGAGGGTTACCCAGTGGACCTTGCGAGTCCAATGGTATCAACGCCTGGACGAGTTGGAGCAACTGGTCACGGTCTCCACTCTGGTGCGCCAAACTCTGGCCTGGTAGTTGAACCCTACCAATCTTTCAACAGGGGCCCTCTTTCATCAGGAGTCTCCTTCTCAGATCCTGATGACAGATGTGTCTGGCCTGGGCTGAGGTACTTATTTGGCAGAACTTCACACCCAGGGCACTTGGTCCCCCCCCCAGGAGCAACATCTCTGTATCAGTATTTTGGAGATGCAGGTGATTCTTTTTGCCCTTCAGGCTTTCCAGATGAATCTGCTCCTGGGCCCTCTTTTTAATTCAGATGGACAACATGTCAGTGGTCTTTTACATAAACAAGCGGGGGGACTCAGTTTCAACCCCTCTGCAGGGAGGTCATGAGAGTCTGGTATTGGGCCATCAAGCATCATCTGGATCTCACTGCCGTGCGTGTCCCAGGCATACCAAACACCTTGGCCGACAGTTTAAGCTAGTATCGGTCCAAGGCACATGAATGGGAACTCCTTCAATCGGTGGCCGAAGAGCTATTCGATAGGTAGGGCTGGCCATAGTTGGACCTCTTCGCATCCCTGCTCGGTGCTAAACTGCCCAGTTTTTGCTCGCTAGATCTAGGACTTGGTGTTTTCTGTCGAGAGGCATTTTCCCTCTCTTGGACACGGAGGTTTCTCTATACCTTCTCTCCCTTTCCACTACTGCAGAGAGTCCTTCTCAAGCTGCAGTCGGAAGGAGCAAGGATGATTCTGATAGCTCCTTACTGGCCAGGTCAGATTTGGTTCCCACAGCTTCAGCAGCTGGCAGTGGAACCGCCAGTTCCCCTGCCCCAGAGCTCAGGCTTGCTGTCCTAGGAGCAAGGCACCCTTTTCCATCTGGATCTCCGGTCGTTGCACCTGCATGTGTTGCACCTAGAGACCTAGCCATGGCTCGATATGGGGTTTCCCCCACACTGGCAGAAGTCTTGGTAGCTGCTTGAAAGTCTTCCACCAGAGCCACTTACTCTGTGAAGTGGAAGCAGTTCTGCCTTTAGTCTTCTGCTCACGATCTTGATCCATTCACATGTCTGGTGAACTCTGTTTTGGAGTACCTCCTTTCTCTGTCAGACTCAGGGTTGAGCTACTCCTCTGTTAAGCTGCACTTATCGGCTATCTCAGCTTATCATGCACCTGTAGAGGGCAAAACTCTTGCCCAGCTGGACCTTTCCCACACCTTTCTGTGGGGTATTCTACACTTCAAACTTCCCATCAGGGACCCTCTCCCACCATGGGATCTTTTATTTCTTTTGGAAAAACTTGCACTGCCTCCCTTTGAACCGACTGTGAGTTGCAAGTTACGCTTTCTGTCATAGAAAGCATTATTTGTAGTTGCCATTACTTCTGCTCAAATTTCTGAGCTTCAGGCTCTGATGTGCCAAGAGACCTATTTAGTTTTTCACAAGGACCGGGTGTCCTTGAGTACGAATCCTAAGTTTTTGCCCAAAGTGGTGTCCGAGTTTATACTGAATTGGGACATCCATCTGCTTGTCTGCTATCCAGAATATTCTAATCGAGGGGAGTCGCTGCTTCAGTTCATACTGGCTGTCCACTGGGTGCTTCATTGTTACTTAGACCGCACCCGTGCTATCAGAAAGTCTGAACAGTTGTTTCTTTTGCCCCCAAGGGCTGAAGGGGCTCCAGTTTCTAAACAGACTTTGTCTAAATGTTGGTTAACTGCATTGTCTGTTGTTACAGAAAGTATGACAAGCATTTACCGGGACCAGTCAAAGGCCATTCTACCAGGGTGTGGCAGCTTCTTTTGCATCCATTAAAAATATGTCTGTAGCTGATATCTGCGTGGCTGCCACTTGAAGTTCCATACACACCTTCATTCACATTACAGTTTGGATATTGCCTCTCGCCATAGGGCAGGCTTTGGCCTTGCTGTCCTCCAGGGCCTGCTCTCATGAGCTTTCCAGCTGATCTTTACCTCCTCCCGACCTTGGGGGGGTTAGTCCTTTCACTGCTTGGGACTCAGTCCTTGTGATGTAACCTGCTGCAAGAGCTCCCCCTCGAAGTGAGATTGTACAATTATAAGAACTTACCATAATAGTAGATCTTCGAGAGGAGCTCTTGTAACAGGTGCTGCTTTCCCTGGTATCTGTTTCTCTATTGTATGTTATACCTTTCCTCATTTTGGAGGAACCTCCTCGGTTCCCCATTTTTGTGTTTGCCGGGGTCTCCGGCGGGGGAACTGGGATAGGACTGGGGGACCGCCCCTTATATACCGTTGGCCAACATCAGGGGTAGGCCAACATCAGGGTGCGGTCCCCCGCTGTATACTGCTAGCTAGAAGTTTTCCATGGGGTCCTGGTGCCTGCTGGCTTCAGTCCTTATGGTGTAACCTGCTGCAATAGCTCCTCTCAAAGATCTGCTGTTACGGTAAGTTCTTATGTAACTGTACTTTCTACCGCTGCGCTACCTGACCAACATTTTTAGTCTTTTTTGTAAGGGCCTGTTTTGTTAATGCAGTAAGGCACTCCAGATGCACTGCTGTGGTATTTAGTCACACCTGGTGTGGTAATGCACTTGACAGAACCTTGTGCCCCACCACCGCAGGCATAACTAAATCCCACAACACACACCCTGTCAGACCTGTCGTGTATGCTGCTTAAAGACCACTAACCACCCAGGCTAATGATAAGATTGTAATTGCCTTTATTACCCGAAGTTCCTCTGGGTAAATGTGACCTCTAAACATGCACCGAAGTCACATGGGTTTCTAGCTAGGCTGGCCGGGTTACTTACAGCGCCACCTATCACCACATCGGCCCTTTTTGGTTTATGCATTCAAGCAGTTTGTACATATATTATGCTTAACTAGCTTTGTTATATTTTATAGTTATGAACTGTTTTCTAAACTAGTTTAACTTCCGTTGCTTGATAACATCTGCTATCAATGAGGGTCAGGATAATTGCCTGAGCACTTCTGGTTCAGGAAGAGGAATCTTCTTCGAGGATATCTCTTGTAGCAGGTCACATCTTAGGAGCTATAGCTGTCAGGCCCAGGGCCACACAGAAACATTTTTGCTAGCAGTCTAACTGGGGCTGCCCATGGTAATGTCACCATGCTGACATCCTCCCTATATAGCCGTGGGCGGCTCCACGTCCTTCTCAGTTTTTTTCCTGCCGTCAACTATCGCACTCAGGACTCCACGGAGCGCCATCGCTTCAGTCAACTGCCATTTTCCAGAATATTCAGTTTTATTTTTTAATTTTCTCACCCTAGTTCTTCAATAATTTTTTCCCGAAAGTGATTATTTTTTTTCTGTTAATGCCAAATGTATCTGATAATCTTTTCCATCACTGCAGCTGCAGACAGAAGATCTACAATAAGGACTACCATGAGGCCTGTATACTCTGCCTTGGCACCAACCATGATGTTCAGGCCTGCAAGATCTGTCGCTGCTTCGATCAGGCTACCTGGCATCATCGCCAGAAAGAGTTAGTGTCCTTCTTCATGGAGCAGAAGGTCACCACCTTAGAAAAGGAGCTTCAGGCTAGGAGTTCCTCTGCTTCCCCGGCCCTGTCCTCAAACTCTCATGCCGCCAAGGCCCGGGACAAGTTGTCAGGGAAGCACTGCCACCGGGAGAAAGACAGGTCCTTCCGGGAACATTCTTGATCGCTGCATCGACAATTATGTGGTCGTCGACCAGACTGGCGGCGACCTCTGCTGCTTCTCACACCCTCTCTGGTACAGGGTCGGCCTTGGCAGTCTTTCCCATTGGGGCTCCTCAGTCCGGCATTGATTCATCATCAGCAGGCCTACCCCTTCTGCCGATAATTCCCAAGACAGACAAGCTGTACCAGGCCCCCTCTGGGAAGCCCTTTTTCGCGGGAGCCCCACAGGCGGATTCTGTGGTGATCAGTGTGGCCCATGATAGATCTAAGAGGTCCCAGCACCTCAACTCTGTGCCCCCAGACAAGGAATTCTGGAGGTTGGACCTTATGGGCAAGAGGGTATTTGCCTCCTCCACTTTAGCCATAAGGATTATTAACTACATCAGCTATATGCTCAAATTCCAAAATGACCTTTGGAAAGGGGCCAGGTCTGCAGCCCAGGCCCTTCCAGAAGGCCCTCAAAAACAGGTGATGCTTAAGACCTTCCAGACGGGTGCAGATGTAGGCAAGCACCTCTTGCGGTCTGCCTATGATGCCCTAGATGCCTCTGCCAGGGCGTCCATGGTGGGAGATTGCCTGAGGAGGTACTCTAGGCTCAAGAAGTCCGGTTTCGCAGCTGACGTTCGACAGTCCATTCTGAATGCTCCCTTCAGGGGCTACAAGCTCTTTGGGGCAGACATGCAGGATATTCTCAATGAGCTGCAGGCCTCGGGAAGAACTCTGCGGTCTGTTCACTCCCTCTGCCAAACCCAAAAGAGTGGGCAGAGGGTGCCCTTTCGGCATGTAACCCATCATCCTGGGTCTGGCACCAGACAGCTAAGCAAACATAAAGCTACCACGGCCCTCCCTCCACCACAGGAAAGTCCTCAAGAGGTGGAGGAGCAGTCCTAGCTGTGGGATCAACCTCAGCTTGACTCCTTGCCCAGCCCCCCCCCCCAACCATCCGGTTCCCCAGGATGTGGTGGTGGCGGGGTCATTTCTCCATCCATCTGGACTGGTGGAGGGAGAACACAACCAACACCTGGGTGCTGCAACTCACAGAACAAGGACACACTCTAGAATTTGTGGAAATGCCTCCAGAGCTCCCTCCAAGGCCTTCCACTTACACCCTCCAGGCCACGTGCCATTGTTGCTGAAGGAGATCCAGATGCTGCTGCTAAAAAGGGCCATAGAACCTGTCCCTGGGAATCAATGCAATACGGGGTTCTACTCCCACTTCTTCCTTGTTCCCAAGTCCACAGGGAACTTGAGGCCCATACTGAACTTACAAAACCTGAACTACTACATCCAGTACAAAAAGTTCAGGATGGTCACCCTCCCAGGCCTATTGCCCTTGCTGTGGATGGGAGACTCGATCTGCTGCCTAGATTACAGAATGCTTACCTGCACATCAGGGTCTGCCTTCCCCACAGGAAGTACCTCAGGTTCCTGTTTCAAGAAGAGCACTACCATTTCAGAGTTCTCGCTTTTGGTTTGTCGGGTGCCTCAGGTCTTCACCAAATGATTAGCAGTAGTGGCAGCTACCCTTAGGAGGGAGGGGCTTTATGTCTCTCTCTCTCTCTCTCTTCACTAGGCACTACAGTTTGGATATCGCCTCTAGAAGGGGAGCAGGTTTGGCCTAGCAGTGCTATTGGGCCTCCTCTCACAGGCCATTGCCTTCCAATGGCCTGGACTGTGTTTCCTTTGCAGTATTGCTTGAGACATATTTCTAAGGTGTGACCTGCAGCAAGAGATATCCTCGAAGAAGATATAAGTTACATAAGAACTTATCATGACAGTAGATCTTCGAGAGAATCTCTTGCAGCAAGTCATGCCGTCCCACCCACCTTCCTCCTTGTTTCTGGGTACCTTCTTTCCTGTCCTTTTCCAGGATGATGAGCCATCTGCCTTACACACTCCTCCTGGCAGGTCTCTCTAACTCACCCTCGGTTCCCTCGGGAACACGTCCTCGGTGGATGGTCTCTGATGGAGAATTGAGGAGGGAGTGGGGCTGCCCACAGCTATATAGGGAGGATGTCGGCATGGAGACATTGCCGTGGGTAGACCTAGTTAGACTGCTAGCAGAAATATTTCCATGTGATCCTGGTGCCTGATGGCTATAGTTCCTAAGGTGTGACCTGCTGCAAGAGATTCTCTCGAAGATCTACTATTACGGTAAGTTTTTACGTAACTGTTCTTAATTCTACCTCCAGGTCACTTGCCTTGAAATTATTTTAAAACAGTCTTCTTATTTATAAGTTGTCTTTGTGGTTGGATTGACCCTTATTTGGGTCTGGTTGCAGCACTGTAACTCATGACTGCTGGTTGTGTGATTGGTCACTCTTTTGGCACCTTCTGCTGTGGTTGCAGTGATTGTACTGGTTGTACCGCTTCTGGTGGATCATGTGGTGAAGCCCTAGTCGAGGTGACTGTTCATCACCTTTAGATTTGTATCCTTCTTCCTTGGAGGGAAGGAGAACAAGCCAAGGTGATGGCTGTTGTACGTACCCTGGCAGACTGTGTGGACTCGACAGAAGATAGCAATGAGGCAGCAGCTCTTCTGTGACCTGTAGGTCAATAAGTAAGAAAACTTGGTATGGGTCATCTTGCTTGAGAAGTCATTTACAGTTTGGACTGCTCATTCAGCTTCTTCGTTGCCTGCAGATACAGTGGAAGGCATGTAAGATTTGAACATCTATAGCCTTTTGTGATATCTTGGCAAGTTAAGCAACTGGAGTGCAGCCCACTGTTCAATACATAGAAACATAGAATTTGGTGGCAGATAAGGACCGCTTGGCCCACCCAGTCTGCCTATTTCCTGCCTATTGGATAAGCTGTAGATCCTAGTTAACCAACAGCCTACTTCCTCCTACCCCCCACTAGAATTGCCTTATGTCTGTCCCATGCATTCTTGAATTGTCCCACTGTTTTTGACCCCACTACCTCCTCAGGATGCCGTTCCATGAGTCCATCACCCTCTCTGTGAAAAAATACTTCCTCATGTTGTCCCTGAGCCATCCCCCCTCTATCTTCAGATTGTGCCCCCTTGTTCTTGCACATATCTTTTTCTGAAAGACGCTACCCTCTTGGACTCTGTTGATTCCCTTGAAGTACTTGAAATTCTATCATGTTCCCCCCTCTCCCTCCTTTCCTTGAGGGCATACATGTTAAGCTCCTTTAGTCTCTCTTCGTATGGCTTCTTTTGCAGACCCTGTACCATTCTAGTTGCTCTTCTCTGGACCGCCTCCATCCTGTTTATGTCCTTGCAGAGACGGAGTCTCCAGAACTGCACACAGTACTCCAGATAGGGTCTTACCAACTGTCTGTACAGAGGGAAAACAGCTTCCTGTTTTCTACTGATTGATGCCTTTCCCTGTGCATCCCAGTATCCCCCAGCCCTCCTTACTGCCTTCTCACATTGCTTGCCTACGTTTAGGCCGTCTGATATGACTACCCCAGGTCCCTTTCCATTTTTTTTGTTGTTAGTACCCCCCCCATCACCCACTGTGTACTGTTCCCCTGGGATTTTGTTTCCCATGTGCATTACTTTGCACTTCTTTACATTGAATCTGTATCAACTTGTTGCAGATCTTTGTGTCGTCTGCAAAGAGGCATACTTTTCCTTCCAACCCCTCCTCAGTGTCACCTATAAAGACATTACAGAGAATCGGTCCCAGTACTGAACTGTGCGGTACCCCACTAGGACCCCCCTTTCTTCAGAGTGGACTCCGTTTACTGTTGTCCAGCCAGTTTTTTTTTTCCTGGCTTTTGTCCCCCTGCAGGAGAATCTGGTCCCTTGCTCCACACACCATCCCCCCTTCTCCCCAGGCTTGCCCCCCCGGGCGGAGCTGCTGGGCGGTGCCCCTCCCCAGGAAACTTGGCTCTCTAACCCCTGGCTTGCCATCCAGGGTGGGGTCATAGGAGCGGGACCCCGGCGGACTTTTGTCTGTGGCGGCAGATGCAGGGGCTGTCATTAACGGCTGGCATGTTTTTTTTGCTGTTTTTCCCATGGGGTGGGGGTGTACAATGACACCAGCATCTGCCCTGTCCCCCTAGCATGTGGCACTGGCTGTAGCAGTATTCCCAGCCTCTGCCAGAGGTGCGCATTGCACTGGACACTCTTCCCTCCCTCCCCCTGGAAAAGGAGAGCAGTCTCTGCGATGCTCAATCCTCCCCCCCCCTTGCCGGCCCTCCAACTCCTGAGTCTGTCCCTGAACCCGGGATATTGGTGCCACAGACGGACACCTTGCCACTGTGCTCTACCACCCTGAGATCCACTCCCAGGCTGGCTAACTTGTTTATTAATCTTTTGTGTGGGACTGTGTCAGATGCCTTGCTAAAGTCTAGGTCACGTCCACAGCCCCTCCCTGGTCTACTACTTTGGTAACCCAGTCAAAGAAATCTATCAGATTCATCTGACATGGCCTTCCCACTGTGAATCCTTGCTGCCTTGGGTCCTGAGCCCCACTGGCCTCCAGGTAATCAACAATTCTTTCTTTCAGAAGTGATTCCATCATTTTCCCTACCACTGAGGTGAAACTAACAGATCTGTGGTTTCCTGCCTATGTCTTGCTTCCACTTTTGTGAAGGGGAATCACTTCACCCTCCTCCAGTCCTCAGGTACCACACTGTCCTCCTATGGTTTGTTAAAAAGGGTAGTCAGTGGTGTCACTATGCTCCCCTTAGTTCTTTTAGAATTCTGGGGTGAATCCCATCAGGCCCCATTGCTTTGACTGCCTTCAGTTTTAGGAGTTCTTTCAGGACCCTTTCTTCTGTGAATGGACTGTGTGAACCCCCAATATCCAGGGTGCTTCTACTGTTTGATTTAGGTACCTCCCCTTCTTTTGTGAATACTGAGCAAAAGTATTTGTTCAATATCTCTGCCTTTGCCCCCCATTAAGCCTCACTATCCCTCCCTTGGTCTTTCTTCGCTCCTTAATGTACCTATAAAAGGTTTTATCCCCCCTCTTACCTGAGTTGGCTGTCTTTTCCTTGGTTTGGGCCTTTGCTATTCTGACTGCCTTCCTCACTTCCTTTTGCTTCAACTGATACAGTTCTCTGTCCTGTTCCTTCTGTTATACCTTATACTTCCTGAATGCTGTCTTTTTCTCCCTAACCTTTCCCGCCACCTCTTTTGAGAACCATAGTGTTTTTTTTTCCCTTCGTTTTGTTTTATTTGCTTCACAGAAAGGCTTGTTGCCTCTGTGTTGGCAGTTCTGATTTTTCCCCATTGTTCCTCCACCCCTCCTTCCTGTCTATTTGCTAGTGCATTCCTTAGGCACTCTCCCATTTTGCCAAAGTCAGCCCTCCTAAAGTCCAGTACCCTCGCTTTTGTATGGCTTAACTCTATGGCTGTGTTTATCGTGAACCACACTGTTTGGTGGTTGTTTGTTCCCAGATGGCTACCCACTTCTGAATCCGAGATCCTCTCTCCATCCTCCATCCCTGTTTGAGAGTACCAGGTCTAAGATTGCTTCCTCCTGAGTGGGTTCCAACACTAGCTGTCTGAGGCATGCCCCCTGTAGGGCATCAAAAATGACCCTGCTGTTGGATGTGGCTGCAACAAATGTTCTTCAGTTAACATCTAGCATATTCAGGTCCCCATCAACAATATCTCCCCTTTTTCTGCCAGTCTAAGGATCCCTTCTCTCATTTCCTTGTCCATGTCCTCCCCCTGAGATGGGGTCTGTATACAACACCCGTGCGGATTGTGGTGCCATTTCCTGTCTCCAGGGTGACCCACAGTGCCTTCTCTCCTCCCTGTTTACCCTTTAGTTCCATTGCATTGATTCCTTCCCTTACGTAGAGAGCTACTCCTCCACCTCTTTTACCCTCTCTGACCCTCCTGTAGATTGTGTACCCTGGTATGTTGGGTGGGGGTTGACCAAACGAGCAGACACGAAAGACCGTTAGGCCTATTCTGCTGGCATTTTGGTATGTTAGTATGTTGACATCCCAACCGTGGTTCTCTGTGAACCATGTTTCTGTGACTGCCACAATATCCAGGCATCCCTCTTCCATCAAGGCCACTAGTTCAGGAAGGTTGTTACCCAAATATTTTTTGATGGCCTTACCCCTTTTAGCTCTATCCCTGTCCTTACTGCCTTTGCAGTTTTCTCCATTTAACCCGTCCTGCTCCCTGTCGATCTCTCTACCTTGGTGTTTACCTCACTAACTACCCTGCTTTGTTGGAGGAGGCTGTGAATTCCCTGCTCCATTTCAGTGCCTCCCCCTTGGCTAGTTTAAAAGCTTGCCAATGAAGCATTTAAACCTATCACCTAGGATCCTGGTTCCCTCCTGGACAGATGCAGACCATCGTGCCAGTATAGGCCTGTATCCCTCCAGGTGGACCCCCAGTCCCCAGTAAAGCCAAAACCTTGTGCTCTGCACCAGTTTTTCAACCATTCATTAAATCCCATGGTGCGGGGTACCCTAGCCTCACCCATGCCATAGACTGGCAGTACCTCTGAGAAAGTTACTGTGTATGCTACTTGTTTAAGGCCCCTCTCTAACTCCACAAACTACTCCTGCACTGCTCTGATCCCATTCCCAGCTCGGTCATTTGTCCCTATGTGTACAGTTATGTCCAGCTTCCTCTCCCTGCAGCTGCTACCGCCATCCTGAGGACTCCCTGCCTGTCCCTCCAAGCCATGGGGTCGGGCAGGCAGTACGAGTCTCAAACACTCCATGACGAGTGAAAATAGTTTTCAGATGTCTTGTAGCATGACTTACAGTAGTGAGGTTCAGTTGAGCAACTTTTGTGTACCTCCAGTTGTAGGGCACAACTGCAAGAAATGTTTAGAGGCTGAACAGATATGTAGCCTTTTTTTTTATTTAATCTTTTTGGTGCCTTGCTCCACTTGCCAGGCCTTTTTTTTTTTTTGCCATAGTCCGTACAGAAACATGGATGGTATCAGTGGCTTCTCCAGGTTGCTGTGGAGTCTGGTGCAAGTTTCACATTTTTTGGTCAAGGTTGACAGTTGTCACTAAGTCCTGGCCACCATACAGTCTGCTATGCTCTTCTGCTGCATTTTTCAATGCCTTGGTGTTCCTCATGGTGTACTGTCAGGGTAGCAGCTTGTAGAGATCACAGAATCGCTAATCTGGTCCCTTTAAGAAGTCTGTCTTGAACTGTCAAGGCATTGTGCGTTCCAGAATGGTTTCAGATTAGGAGTGCTTGTATTCTCAGGAATCTGTTCCAGTGTGCAGAAATGGGAATTTCAGAAATTCTGATTCCATTTTTGCCTCCTGTTCGGGTATCGAGATGGAATCAGAAGTTTCAATTCTGCATCTGACTTCATTTCACTTTACACAGTGCCAGCTCCCCCCCACCTAAACATTTGCAGAAGCCTTCCTCTTACCCTTACTTGTCTGCTGTCATACTAGCTGGGGTCCCTGGTGGCTCAGGTGACCATCGGAGAGGTGACATTGCAGTCTGGTCCTGGGGGTGCCAAGTAGTTAATGACAGTTGTTTATTCCAGTCTGTCCTCCTACTCCAGATGTCAAGAGGCATCACTCCAGAAATGTAGTGAGCAGTGCTATGCATCGGCAACTAGCCCAGCAGCCCCGAAGAGTTCTGACTGCCGCAGTCCTGAACAACTCACAGTCTACCAAGCACTACTTGTCAGTACCCTTCCCAGTCCCCAAGTGATAATAATAATAATAATCTTTATTTCTACAGCGCAATTCCAAAATCAAAGCACTGTACAAATTTATCAGTAAAAACACATTAAAACTGGTAAAATAATCAAACAATCCAATTTCAGACTACATACCAATATACTTAAAAACAAATTATTATGTAAAATCCCCAAAAAATAAGGTGGAACAGATGGGTCTTTAAGGCCGTCTTAAAGCTCTCCACGGTCCGGCACTCTCGAATCTGATGAGGTAGAGAGTTCTACAGAGTAGGAGCTGCATACATAAAAGCTCAAGACCCAGAAGTTTTCAGCCATACCCTGGGAACCTCTAACAACCCCCCCCCCCCAATCAGCTGAGCGGAGTGGTCGGCTGGGACAGTAAGGCTTCAGGAGCTCTTGCAGGTAGACCAGACCCTGTCCATGTAGGGCCTTGTAGGTCAGAAGATTGACCCTGAAGGTGACCCACCACTGTACAGGTAGCCAGTGCAGTTTGTGTAGCCCAGGAGTGATATGGCTTGAACGAGGATACCCCATCATCAACCGTGCCACTGCGTTCTGCATTAGCTGCAAGCGACAGATATCAAACCCCAGAAGCCCTAAGTAAAGGGAGTTACAGTAGTCCAGGCGCGAGGTCACAAAGGCATAGATCAGCGTTGGAAGGTCACTAGATGGAACAAGATGCTTGAATGATGCCAGAAAAACTCAGTCCATCTAGGGCAGGCTGCAATCTAAGCCCAGTAAGTCATCTTTTCTCTCTGTTAAGTCTCCCAGAAGCCCTGGTTCTCCTGGAGTGACCTGATGATGGCCAGCTTTAAGAAGGCTGTGGAGTTAGCCACCACCAGATGACATTCTACTAAGGCATCTGGTAGTAGAATCCCAGGACTTTCTTAAGGTTGGCCACCACCAGGTAACTCAAGGAGGACCAGGCTTCTGAAACGGTTTACTAGGGGAGGAGAGGCCTTACCGAGGAGGATGGAGCAGCGAGCTGGGCAGACAGGGGAGGTACTGGATGGTGGGAGCTGGCAGCAGCACTTGATTCTCTACTATAACAAACTACTAACTGGACTTTTAAAACTGGAGCCTTACCTGGAGAGACTGAGTTTTTATGGCATCATATATTCATCCCTCAGGGGACTGGGAATGGAACCAGAGTATTTGGGGGGGGGGGGTAGCACATGGCTGACTGCCACTTACTGGGTTAGTTGTCTATGCCCTAGCATTGCCAGTTACACAGACCAGCCATGCATGAATGCGAGGAGTGGATAGAGTTGGACCAGTGACTATAACAAAGTAAATACTGGACCCTCCTTCACCAGCCCAACACAGCAGCACTAAAGGTAAGGGAGGGGGTGGAGGGTGGAAGGAGGGAGGATGGAAGACTTTGGTTGTGTACATTGCAGTTGGATGCAGATTTGAAACTTTATTCCATTTCCACGTCTCACTAGACTTTTGGCCTTAAGCACCGAAAATCTGAATACCAAAATAATGCCCGGAATCTGACACATCCAATTCCATCGAAAGGACTCCAAGCAACCCTATTTCAGAGTATCCAGACCTTGAACTCTTGGGGGCCAATCATGATTGCAAAATGTCTTGCCTTGTTGACAGATTCGATCTTTCTGCAGTTGTTTTCCAGTTTATTTGTGGTTTCTGTCTGATGCTAAAAGTGTCTCGTATATAAGTGAGATATTTGTTTCTTCCATGACACTTGCATCTCTGCTTCAATGATTTGTTATTTGAGAGGCAGTCTAGACTGTACATCAGCAATGAGGAAAGCCTTGTATCTGTAATTATTTATTTTACCAGGAAAAAACTCCACTGAGCAAAGCTCATTTACAAGGAGGTTTGTTCTGGGTAGAACAGATGGCAATACAGGTGTTTGGAGTCTGCAGGATTACAAACAAGGAATTTATCACAAGATACGGCAACTGATACAAATACTCTTAAATGATCAACAGAATGCAAAAATGAAATAAAATGATGCAAGAAAAAAGGGGCAAATAGACGGGTAGAACAAGGAACATGCTTCCCTGGGTGTTTGCTAGGCTGGCTACATGATTTTCACGTCCAGATTCTGCCATGAGCTCTTTCACAGACTGTCCAACTTTATCCCTCTGTGTATAGCAAGTCCGGGGTGCTGGACCTCAGTGATTTGGGCTTTGCTTTATCCAAGCATCAGTTGCAGGTGGCACAGGACTCCACCAATGTGTCAGCTCATGTGTTAGAAATAATTTTGAGGGAGTTTTCATTTTTGGGGTCTAGCTGACATTTTAGATATTATAAAGGTGGCAGCTATGTTTGTAATGCAAGTGAAGAATTTTTTTTACAAAAGGCATTGATATATTAGTGTGCTGTGTCCTGACTGCCAGCACTTTTTTAACCCGTGGCAATGTTCTCACCATGCACTGCTGCTCACTTGTCAGAACACAGTGATGTCCGAACCCGTTTTATAAAGTAGCAGCAATGACGTCAGAACACCAGTGGGCATGGTTACAGGTCTTGTTTTTCAGCCCAGAGACCCAGTACAGGTTGGCAGATTTGCTCTTTTTGGGTAAGAACTTCTTCAGGCTAGGGGTGGAGGACCTTCTCACATTGATGGAGAAATCAAGTGTCATCCTGCACTGTCTGATTTCGGTAATATAGTCCCAGCAGCAGTTCAAGCCACAGCAGCAGGGCTCCTTTTGGGGACCAGGTCAGCAGCCTCTACAGCAGAGGAACAGTGTGACCATGCCAAGTCCTATAGCAAGGCCAGTTAGCAGGGTCAGTATGGGGGGGTTGAGGGTCAGTGAAAGGAAAGAGATGGCCATGCTTCTGTTGGCAAGCCCTCTGGGGCCTTCTTCTTGAGTAAAAAGTGACTGTCTGAGGCATGTTATCCCCTTGCTGTCATAAACCCTGCTGAAACTTCTGTTTGGGGGCTGATGCTGTTGCTTCCTACCACAGTGTTCTGCTGTCACCTTGGACAAATGGGTACTGGAAGAAGCGGGATTAGGGTTGTTTCTGGAGCTTGAGACTACACTGTTGTCAGTCCCAAGCGTCATTGGATACTGTGGTATTCACAGACACCCTTCCCTCACTGTGGAGCAAGGCTGCTCAGCTCATAGAGTGCCACGTGATTGAGCCTGTCCCAGATACTCAGGCACTGCAGGGGTTTCCTGTCTCATTACCTTTTTGATTCCAAAGCAGATTTTTTTTTTTGGGGGCTAGTGCCTCATTCTCAACTAGCAAGCTCTGAACTTATTCCTTCACAGGAAAAAAACATTTTGCTTGGTTACTCTCAGCCAGATCATTTTGTCCTTGAAGCCCGAGGCCTGGTTCAATTCACGGACCACCAGGATGCTTATTTCCACATTCAGATCCATCTATCTCAATAGTTCTTAGACTTTGTCACAGTGAGCCTCCCCAAATCCATGGAAAAGATTTTGATCCTCCCCCAAAAACTGAAATAATCTTGGGCCTCCCCAAATTAAAATAACATACTGTACTTTGCACAGTACACCATGAATAAATTGAAACCCCTTTGAGTACTTGGCTCACATTCAGTTCTTTGTCTTATACTAACGTGGAACCTTTGAAAAAGAGCTCCTGTGCACAAAGGTGTTATCTGAATAACAAATAAAATAAATATTATTAAGCTTATTGTAAACCCCCCCCCCACCAATAGGCCAGCCTACTTGCTCCTCTAGTTTCATTCTTGAACCATTGTTACCTCTTGTTGCAGCACCTTCACGGGTCAGACTACTTTCTCTGTTTCCTCTCTATATGAAATAACCTTCCTACATACTTTGCCTCTCCCCCTCCTTCCCTGCTCCTAAGCAACTTCTCTGGGATTACTTTGCTCCTTCCTGCTATTGCTCTTAGTACTTACTGTATATGCCCAACCCTTGTATTTGGGCTGTTCTACCATCAGTCTACAAATTGATCAATTACAAGCACACATTATTAGTTTATTGTTCATATTCTTTTTGCACTATTGTTCACTGTGTATTTCTTGATTGTTTTGCAGTTACCTTTTGAAATGTATTCACTCTTTACCCTTCCCTGGGTACACTTGAAATTAGCCTTGACTCATTCACCTTCCCTTGTCACCTATTAGTAAATAAATACATACAATTCACCTATTATTATTCTCTTTCAGTTTGCTTAATCTCTTCACACAAAATATATAAAACTCAAAATTTAAATATAGTACTTTTTCAGACTTGCTTGAGCCTCCCCTGGAACAGGTTGGGGCCTCCCCAGGGAGGCTGGCCTCACCATTTGAGAACCCCCTGATCTATCTCATCATGGGTTCCTCCATTTCATAGTGAACGAGACCCAATAACAGTTCAGGGAAAGGCACTTTGGACTGTACTCGGCACTCATGGTGTTCACCAAGTGCCTGTCCCTTGAAGCAACCTTCCCCTGGTTCAGGAGCATCAAGGTATTCTCTTATTTCGATGACTGGATCATTCTGGGTAGCACCAGGGCAGATGTGAAGCAGTCCAGGGATTTGGTCATACAGACATTCTGGAACATGTGCAGAATGGTCAGTCTGGACAAGTTTGAACTGGTGCTGAAGCAAGTGATCCTGTTCATTACAGCAGAGATGGACTCCCTTCAAGCTAGGGCCCTCTTGCCACTGGACTGTGCAGAGGGTCTGTTCTCCTTTACCTGCTTATTTCAGGTTATGTAGTTGTGCCCCACCTGGGAAGTCCTCCAGCTTCTGGGGTTCATGGCCTTGTCAACGACTGTGGTCTGTGTCTAAGGTCAGTGGGAATTGGGGCACCAGTGGTCCCAGTCTGACGCTGACCTGAACCAGCCTGTTTGGGTGACCTAGCTGATGTGGGGTGCCATAAACCGGCTGCCGTCTTCACCTAAACTTTTGGAGGCATTTGATTTGTTCAGGTGGTCCTGTCCCTTACCTAAACAACAGATGCATCTCTGGTGGCGTGGGTTGCTCATCTGCTGGATCACACAGTGCATGGGTTCTTGTTGCCAAGCTAATCCCAGCTACACATCAACGTGTTGGAGCTCTGTGCTGTGTGTCTAATTGTGACAGAGTTCACATCTCTGATCAGTGGTCAGGTTGTTCAAGTCATTACAGACAACATGACCACTGTCTTCTACCCGAACAGGCAGGGCAGAACACATTCCCTTCTACTGTGTCCGGAGGCATTCTGGATCTGGTCTCTGATCCAGGCCCTGTAGCCAGTACTGCTCGCAGTCCACACAGCAGAGGCAGGACAACCAGCTGGTGGATGTTCTCAGCTGTGTGCGGGACACATCGCACAAGTGGTTCCTGTACCAGGATGTGGTGTCCCACCTGTTTGCCAGTTACATAGAAACATAGACTTTGACGGCAGATAAGGGCCACTTGGCCCACCCAGTCTGCCCATTTCCCTTCCTACTGGATAAGCTGCAGATTTTAGTTAACCAACAGCCTACTTCCTGCTACCACCCACTATAATTGCCTTATGTCTGTCCCATGCATGTTTGAATTCCTTCACTGTTTTAGACCCCACAGCCTCTCCAGGAAGGCGGTTCCATGCGTCCACCAGTCTCTCCGTGAAAAAAATTTCCTCACATTACCCCTGAACCACCCGCCTCTATCTTTAAATTGTGCCCCCTTGTTCTTACACATCTCTTTTTCTGAAAGATGCTACCCTCCTGGACTTTGTTGATTCCCTTGAGGTACTCGAATGTTTCTATCATGTCCCCCCATCCCTCCTTTCATCAAGGGTATACATATTAAGCTTTCTCAGTCTCTCTTCATATGGTTTCTGATGCAGACCCTGCACCATTTTAGTTGCCCTCCTCTGGACTGCTTCCGTTCTGTCTATGTCCTTGCGTAGATGACGTCTCCAAAACTGCACACAGTACTCCAGATGGGGTCTCACCAACTATCTGTACAGAGGGATAACCACTTCCCTTTTTCTACTTGTGATGCGCCTTCCTATGCATCCCAGTATCCCCCGCTCTCCTTACTGACTTCTCACATTGCTTACCCACCTTTAGATCATCTGATATGACCACCCCCAGGTCCCTTTCCATTTTTGTTGTTGTTAGTACCTCCCCTGCTATTGTGTACTCTTCTCCTGGGTTTTGTTTCCCAGGTGCATTACTTTGCACTTCTTTGCATTGAATCTAAGTTGCCATATGTCTGACCATTCCTCCAACCTTGCCAAGTCCCTTCTCATCCTTTCTAGCCCCCTTGTGCATCAACTCTGTTACAGATCTTTGTGTCATCTGCAAAGAGGCATACCTTTCCCTCTAGACCCTCTGCAATGTCACCTATAAAGATGTTAAAAGGGACTGGACCTAGTACTGAGCCCTGAGGTACTCCACTAGTGACCCCTCTTTCTTCGTAATGTGTTCCATTCACCATTACCTTCTGTGTCCTGTTGTACAGCCAGTTTGCTACCCAGGCTACCACCCTTGGACCCACTCCCAGGCTGGCTAACTTGATTATCAATCTTTTGTGCGGGACTGTGTCAAATGCCTTGCTAAAGTCTAGGTAGGTCATATCCACAGCCCCTCCCTGGTCTATTACTTTGGTCACCCAGTCAAAGAAATCTATTAGATTCATCTGACATGACCTTCTTGCTGTAAATCCATGCTGCTTTTGGTCCTGTGCCCCGCTGGCCTCTAGGTACTCAACAATTCTTTCTTTCAAAAGTGATTCCATCATTTTCCCTACCACTGTCGTCAAACTTCAGGTCTGTAGTTTCCTGCTTCAGTCTTGCTCCCACTTTTGTGAAGAGGAATCACATCTGCCCTCCTCCAGTCCTCAGGTACCACCCCATCCTCCCATGATTTGTTAAAAAGTGTGTTCAGTGATGTCACTATGTCCTCCCTTAGTTCTTTTAGGATTCCAGGGTGAATCCTGTCAGGCCCCATTGCTTTGTCCACCTTGAGTTTTAGGAGTTCCTTCAGGATTCTTTCTTCTGTAAATGGACTGGTGTCAACCCCCCTACCCAGAGTGCTTCTATTGTCTGGTTTAGGTAACTCCTCCTCATCTTCTTTTGTGAATACTGAGCAAAAGTATTCATTCAGTAACTCTGCCTTTTCACTGTTTCCCTCTGCCCACCTCTCCCTTATTAATCTTCGCTATTCCTCCCTTAACCTTTCTATGCTCCCTCTGCTGGTGGACCAGTTTGTCTCCTGGGAAAACAGAACTCTAAGGTTGTTTTGGGCCTGGTCCGCTCAGATGGGAACTCTAGAGTGCACATCTCTGATCAGTGGTCAGGTCGTTCAAGTCATTACAGACAACATGACCACCGTCTTCTACCTGAACAGGCAGGACAGGACATATTCCCTTCTGCTGTGTCGAGAGGCATTCTGGACCTGGTCTCTGGTGCAGGCCCTGTAGCCAGTACTGCTCGCAGTCCACATAGTAGAGGCAGACAACCAGCTGGTGGATGTTCACAGTTGTGTGGGGAGACATCGCACAAGTGGTTCCTGTACCAGGATGTGGTGTCCCACCTGTTTGCCAGTTGGGGCACTCCACTGGTGGACCAGTTTGTCTCCTGGGAAAACAGAACTCTGAGGTTGTTTTGGTCCTGGTCCCCTCAGATGGGAACTGTAATAGGGGATGTTTTCTCTTAGCCCTGAATTCTGGACCCGTCTGTATGGCTTCCCCACATTTTCCTCGATCCATTATGTGGTTCTCAAGGTGCATAGGGACAAGGCAGCTCTAATTCTGATAGCCCCGGACTGGCTATCCAGTCCTGGTAGGTACGGGGTCAGTTTGCTGAAACGAAAAATGGCGCTGCCAAAAACCTCGCAGTGTGGTCCTGTAATCTTAAGAGCGGTCCAAAACTGCACTAGATTATATGTACCAACTCCAGGACTGCATACGCTTTAATTCCTGTGCAGTTTTTGACAGTACATTTTTCTTTTCGGCAAAGTGATTAGATACTGTCCTTTGACATCAGGATCTCCTCATTGTCAGCAGCAGGCTTCTGTGGCTGTTTCTACTCTGTCCAGACTTGCTGATGAGATCCAAGAGGATGATTAGATATCCTGACCTGCAGTCCCTGCACCTGACTGCCTTGTTTCTGAGCAGCTAGATTTCCAGGCCTGGTCTTCTCCAGGGATGTCCTCCAGATATTGAAGGCCTCCTGGATTGAGTCTATTTGTAAGACTTACTCCTGTAAGTGAACAAAATTCTGATGCTGGTGCACAGAGTAGAAGGTAGATCCCTCACCTGTCCTGTAGTATACATCATGGATTACCTCTGGTCCCTGTCTCAGTTGGGGTTACAAGTCACATTTCCAAAGGTGCATCTTGTCACCATTTAGGCATATGATAGCTTTTTATGCCTGTGTGGGGTGGTATGCCAGTGGTGGCTCAGAATAAAGTAGTCGGGTGCTTTTTCAAAGACCTGGACCATCTGTTCCTGCTGGTGCGAGAGTCTCTTCCACTGTGGGGCTCACCACTGGTACTGTTATTACTAAATGGTTAAGTCATTCAAGCCCATGGACAAGGGCAGGATGTTGTACTTGTGGTGGAAGACCATGTTTTTGTTTGCTGTCACCTTGCCAGACAGGTGAGTGAGCTCCAGATGATTTCTGTGGGGACTCCATATCTAGTTTTCCATAACGATAAGGTTGTCGTACACCCCCATGGGAAATTCCTGCTGAAGTTGTTCTCGGAGTTTCATGTTAATCAGATGTTGTTCCTCCTGAGCCTCTTTGGGAAGCCACATGCTTTGGAGGCCAAATGTACTCTTCATTTAATGTGTGCCCAGCACTACTGTACACAGGGAGTGCATGGTAGAGATTAGTGGTGAAGCTCACCAGCCGTTTCTCATGTATGCCGAAACCACCCCAGGCAGACTGGCAGTAAAGCAGATGATTGCTTGATGGATCACCTCCAGTGCAGATCTGCATTACAGGTTGGCCGGTGTGGAGCCAAAGAGTTGAAGGCTCACCTTCCAGACATACTGTTGCCTCTGTTGCTGCTGCCAGGTGCATCCTGGCTGAAGAAATCTGTTCAGCTGCTGCCTGGTCCAGTGCACACACATTCACATCCAACTACAGCATGGACATGCTCTGTCGTAGCATGTCACATTTAGGACTTCAGTCCTCTGGTCACTTTTTGCCTGATTTGAGGTGCATGCCTTGCCCTCTCTTCCAGTGGACTACTAGGAGCCTGCCTAATTATGGATAGTGAACTGAGTCTACATAGAAGCAAAGAGTACTCATTTGTAACTGTGGTTTTCTTTTGCCACCAGTATTCGGTTCACATCCAGACAACCCACTCAAGCTCCCCTGGCAAGGCTTGCTTTGGATTCCTGTTCCAGTTTACAGATCTGAGTGCAGAAGGGGGAAAGCTGCCAGAGGATCACACCATTGGGTGGTGGGAGGAGTCAAGATTGAAGACTATACTGATGACTGAGCATACTCAGTGGTAGACAACCTAAGTGTGGATGGAAACTGAATGCTAGTAGCAGAACTGTGTTAAGGGAAATAACTTCTGTAGCTCACCTGACTGACTGACTGCAGCCTGAGAGCTTAGCAATTGGGGACTGATGAGCACTGGATGAGAGAAGTACTAGATCTGCTGGACAAACATTCTGTCCAGTCTGAGGCTGGGGTTGGAACCAGTCTGGGTTGCCAGGCAGAACTGTATCCCAGACAGAAAGTCTGGTATCTCTCCTCCTTATATACAGTTACACCTGCAGTTATTAGATTGGTCTGTTTTTTCCCCCCATGGTCTCTGGTCGACAGTACAATAACACGTAGCCAGTAAACAGCTGAGCGCTCTTAAAAAATTCAATATCCTTGATACGATTCACCACAGAGCCACCGAGACTTACTTATTTTTAACCCAGGACAGAATCTGAGTAGATGTTCTTATCTGTAGCATTCAGTCCACCACTGCTTCAAACTGTACATGAAAACAAAATGATTTTATTATCATCGAGGGCTTGCCTGCTTTCTCTTTTAATGAAGACGCATTACAAGGATGTGGGTACCTTCCACTCTCATACAAACCTGAAATTCATGGGAGGGCCAGCTGGGCCCAGGCTGCCTTGAATCAGTTCCACTGCTCAGTATTGAGCTGAAACAGTGACCACTGCAGTTAATGTCATCACAGAACCCATGACCCTCCACACGTTTGCTTGCCTGGGGTAGGCAACATGAACATTTGGGGGTGTACTGACCTGGAGTGTTTTTTTGTTTAATTTTTCCCTTCCAGCAGTGTAAACAGCAACAGTTCACTGATCCATTGGGGTTGCCAAGCTGGGGGGCAGGTGGCTAGGCTTAGCACACACTCCACAAAGGTGTGCTTGAGCATTGGCAGGAGGGTGGAGGGGATGCATGGTTTGCCACAGACTGTAGTGGCAGCTGCACCTCTTTGGTCAATCTGCTTGGAGGGGGTGTGCCAATACTTCATTGCTGTCAGTGTGGCTGCCTTAAATTTTAGAGTGAGTTTGTCACTTTTGGGGAGACTTTGAAAAACAGTGCATTAATTAGATACATGGAAACATAGAATTTGAAAGCAAAAAAGGCCCAGTGGCTCATCCAGTCTGCCCTTCTGTCCTTCTGCACTGTGCCATAGATTTCAGACAGTCCAATATTTTCACTACCAGATCCTTTTCCTCTGAAGTGCTTTGTACAACTACCCCTCCCCCCAAACCAGGTATTGCGTTTTTGGGGCTTCATTTTCAGTGTGAATTACCTTGTATTTTTTGCATTAAAATTCAACTGCCAAATCTTGGACCATTTCTCCAGCTTTCCCAGGTCCTCCCTTAGCTTCTTGATTCCACATTTACTGGCCACATATCTGCAGATCTTAGTATCATCTGCAAAGAGGCAAATCCCTTTGTCTGGTATGAATATGTTACAGAGCATGGGCCCCAGGACCGAGCCCTGCGGTATCCCCCTTGTTACCAGTTTAACATCAGTGAACTCCCTGTTGACCACCACTCTCTGCATCCTTCCCTTAGCAAGCTTTGTACCCATGTTAGTATCTTTTCCTCCACCCGTAGGTCCCTCAGCTTCTTGACTAGTCTACTGTGTGGGACTAAATCAAAGTGCTTAGTGAAGTTCAGGTACAGTATGCTAACTGCCTGCCCTGTGTCAGCCACCCTTGTCACACTGTGGAAGAGCTTGATCACGTTTGTCTGGCATGACTTCCCGCTTGTGAAACCATGCTGGTTGTCATCCTGCAACCTTTTATCTTGAAAATGTCTACTGGTCTTTCTTTCAGTATGGCCTTTAGTACCTTCCCTACTATACACGTCAGGCTGACTGGTCTATAGTTACCTGGTTTGTTCTTCCTGCCCCCTTTGTGGAGGGGATTCACATCAGCAGTTCTCTTTGGGGACCACCCCTGTGTACAGAGAGTAGTTGAAAATGTCATCCAGAGGTGCCGCTAACACCTCCGCTGTTTCCTTAAGTATCCTGCAACATCCCCTGTCTTTTTCTCTGTTCCTTCTGTAGAGTGCATAGCCTAGTACTGCAAGGTCCCAGTCATTGTTTCCTGTTGCCTATGTTTTTGTTGTGGCTAACAGGATCATCTTAGCCTATGTTGCCACTGCCTGGAGTTAACTCATTTTGTTTTGGAGGCTTCTGTTTTTTAACAAGACCAACCTTGAGAACCATGTCTCCGACCTCATCCCTTCCACTGACCGGACCTACCATTTATTTTAAACTTCATAACCTTCTTCCACATGTGGTCCCCAATCTCTGACCTATGCCTTTTCGCCTTTCTTATTTACGTTACAGTTTCCCCCTGTGGGAGTGCTAAGCCTCCCTCATCTGAGTTCTCTGAAAAGTCCCACCCCCGCTAGTTTAAATACCCAAAAAGGTGTGCTTCAAACTTCAGCCCAAATGCCTTTATCCCCTCCTTACTAGGATAGAGGCTTTCCAGTTTAAATAGACCTTTATCCCATCAAAATGCATCCCAGTCTCCAGGAAGTGAAACTCCCCTTTGTTGCATCACTCCTTCAGCTAGTTGTTAAATTGGGAGATTTTTTAGCTTTCTTGCCTCCTCGACTGTGCACTGTGAGGATCTCAAAGAAGGTTACAGTACCAGCCACCCCCTTAATCCTGGAAATCCAACATCCTGAAGCTAGACTTTACTGCTCCTAGTGGTATTTCTGTCAGATCATTCATCCCCGGATGAACAATAACGTCCGGCATCCCTTCCACTTCCAAAGCTAACCCATCTACCTTGGGGAGTACCTTGGCTATAAGCTATCACCCCTGGGAGAAAAGGCACCCTTCCCTGCTCCTGGTCTGACGCGCAGACTACAGTCTCAGTGCCATTAACTGTAGAGTCCAGTACTATAAGTACCCTCCTTCTGACTCTGTCTTTCTGGACGCTGAGCTCCCCAGTAGACCTTGCTGCTGCTGGGGTTCTGGTTGTAACAGTGTGCTCTCTCCTTGGAGGGGGTAGTGGCATGTACCTTGTCACTTAGTGGGGAAAGTGGTTGCTTGTTACGATTCCAGGGCCCTTCCAGCCTGAGTTGTTGTCACTTGTGGCAATGTAAACACTTCCTTTTTTTTTTTTTAAAACTCTTTATTTATTTTCCATTTTTTAACCAGACGAACAAAGACAAACATACAAGCACATAATATAACACAAAACAATACAATGGGTCAATTATTTCAGATAATTGATTTAGATAATACATTACATCTGGAAATGGAGGAAAAGAATTGATTCTATTTAGTGAAGGATATTCTGTTCCTTAGACTTTAAGTGGAAATTCCCATGTGGATTGTGATTTTCTCCAGAAGGACTTTTCCTTCACTCTGACCCCTTACTTCCCCGGTTAGCTTTCGTTCAGCAAGTAGTTTGGGAGTGAAAGTGGATCCCTCCTCCCCCCCTTCCCCAAGCCCTTGAGGTCTCCATCCCCTTATGGTACAAAGTCATCTCTGTATGTCATGATGTATATCACCCACCTTCGCCATTGTATTTCAGATTTTTCACTGCATCGATTTACTATGGCTTTGAGTTTTTCCATCTTATATATTTGGGTCATCAGGTCTTGCCATTCCCTGATAGTAGGGGGCCTCTGATCTAACCATCTCTTGGTTATTGCTTTCTTAGCAGTGAGTAGGCATACCTGTATTAGTTTTCTGTTGGGCATATTTCTTTTCCCCCTTTCTAGATTATTGAAAAAGTACAATTTCTCTGTTAACTGAATTGTAGTCCCCATCAAGTCCCCTGTAGCAGTTTCTAAATCATTTATGAAAGGTTTAATAATCTTACAGGACCAAAAAAATGTGACCGTGAGTGGCTGGATCCTGTCCACAGCCTTTCCAGCATGCAGATGTCTGAGTTGGGTTATTTTGCTTGGATTGCTGGGGCTTAACCATGTTTAAATTGTGTTTATATAGTTGTAAAAGAGCCTCATATAAATATGAGATCATGTGCTGCAGTGGGGCTATTCCTTGCAAAGCCTTTTTAAAAAATGTCCAAAAAGGATGGATTCTCTTCCCCATGTATCAGGAATGCGGGAAGCGTCTTAATGTATGCCACTGCCTGCATGTATCTAAATCTATCCCTGGGGAGCAGGCCATGCACACCGGCCATTTCCTCAAAAGTCATTATATCCCCTTTATGGAAAAATTGCAATAATATTTGTATCCCCAGTCTTGTCCAGGTATTAAAGCCATGATCTAACATAGCTGGCTGAAAGGCCTGCAAATTTGGATGGGAGTAAAGCAAATGTTTACCACGGGGCAGTCTGTTTGGAGGCCCACAATGTCCACCAACAAGTCAGTGTATTTTTTGTATATGGGTTATCCGTGATCTGGTCTACTGAGATTGGTGGCTGACTCAGGAGAATTTTATCCAGATTAAATAGATCCGCCTCTCTTTTTTCCAACTCACACCACTTTGCTTCATAATTTCTATGGAGCCACAGGAAGAGTACTCTGAGTTGTGAAGCTAAATAGTATTTATAAAGGCATGGCAGAGAACCCCCGAGGGAAGCTGCAGTGTCTGATATTTCACCCTAGGTGGATGAGAGTTCCATGTATATATCTGGAGATTCTTCTGTTTATTTCTTTAAAGAAGGATGGTGGGGGTGTAATGGGTGAGGCAATGCTCCAGGTACAAAAACCTTGGCAGTATGTTGATTCTTATAGCCTCTACTCTTTGTATTAATGGCAATGGGACCGTGTTCCATTGTTCCAAATCTAATGTTACCTGAGTCAGCATCTGGTCATAATTAAGGCGGTATATTAAGCCAGGCTCCAGTGCCAGCTGTATCCCTAAATACTTCAGGTACGGAGCGTTCCACCTGAAGGAGAATCTCTGTTTTGTTATAGTAGTGGGAGAATAGTTTACTTGGATAACCTTTGTCTTGCTGGTATTGACTCTATGCTCTGCCGCCTCCCCAAAGTTTTGTGGCATAGATCATAGGTGTGGCAGAGACTGTTCAGGGGACATGAGGTAGATTAACAAATTGTCTATGTAGAGAGCAAGCTTATGATGCTCTCCCTCCACTTTTATCCCCTTCACATCCTCCTCTTGGCGTAGAGCCTGGGCCAGAGGTTCCAGATATAATGCAAATAAAAGGGCGACAGTGGGCATGCCTGTCTCGTTCCCCTATGTAGCAGTATCGGTGGGGCAGTGTTCCCATTAATCTTAACACAAGCTTTAGGCTGTTTATATATAGCCTTTATTAATTGTTGAAACTTTTCTGAAAATCCAAACGTGTTAAGGGTCTCCAAAGGGAATGGTCACACCACCCGGTCGAAAGCCTTCTCCGCATCTGGGCTTAGTAACAAAAAAGGGGATCTCGACCGGGCAGCGTCATGTAAAAGGTGAAGTGTTCGCTTCACATTATCCTGTGTTTGCCTCTGCACAATAAAACCACTTTGATCTAGGTCAGTTAGTTTGGGCATAATTATTTCTAACCTTTTAGTTATAATATATGTAAACATCTTATAATTGCTGTTCAGCACCGGTATGGGGCTGTATGAGCCACACTGACCAGGAACCTTCCCTGGTTTAAGTATGCTTGAGATTATTGCAAACTCCCATGTTGGTGGGACGGGTTCTCCCTCCAAGATCTTCTGGGATACTCTCTCTAAAGAAGGGATGAGTAAGTCCCTAGATTGTTTGTAAAATTCGGCCGAATACCCATCTGGGCCGAGTGATTTCCCCGTCTTTAAGTGCTTTATTGCCTCTTCCCATTCTGCACGTGTTATTAAGGATGTCAGTCGTTCCATCTCAGTCTGGGTGACCTGGGGAAACCTTAATCCAGTCAGGAACTGAACTCCCAATTGAGGCTGATATGGGGTCTCAGGGTGTAAAGGGAGGTATAGTGGGTCTTAAATGTGTCTAAAATCTCAGTTGCTTTAAAATATTCCCTTTTGGGGAAGAATGAATGTGTGCAATTGTATTCTGCACTGTATGTTTCCTTAACCTGTGGGCTAATATGCAGGTGGCCCGAGGTCCTCCCTCATAATACCTTTGCCTTATACATTGTAAGGCCTGTTCTGTTTTGATATGCAATATCTGTTGAATTTTTTGCCTAGTGGCCTTCACTAGCGGGAGCCCAGTGGTGTCTCCTGACATATGTTGTGTCTGTAGTTCTTTAAATTGTTTCTGCAGTTTGTCAAGCTGTTCGGCCTGCTGCTTCTTATGCCTAGCGGCGTAACTAATATCATCTTCTCTTAACATGGTTTTTAATGTGTCTCATAACATTGAGGGGCTCACCTCTGGCGAGTCATTCTCGTGTAGGATCTGAGGTATCCTAGTTTCGATTAATTCTTTAAACTCTTTTCTGTTAAGTAAGTAATTATTAAACCTCCACAGTGTGGACTTTTTCCCTCTGGTCCAGTTGAGGGAAAATAGGTTCTGGGAATGATCTGAGGGTGCAAATGGTAAGATTTCACCTTTTTCAAGATGCAAGATTGCAAGATGGCGGCCACGCTGTGCCAGGCATCGTTCTAACTCTGCAATTTTTGTTTTTATTTCCTTTTAACCTGTTTTTTTTACTTGCAGTACTATTGTGTTTGAAAATCGGGGCCGAGTGTGTTAGACGGCATAACGGGATTTGCGCAGTTGTTTCTATTTTGCCGGTCGATAATTGTTGGTCGGTAAATGCTCCGCTTGCTACCTCGTTAGTCAGGACCTGCTTGCTACTTCCCCAGTCGGGATTTGCTTATTACCGCTTCAGTCGGGACTTACCTGTTTGCTACCTCTTCAGTTGGGACACGCTTCCTATCTCCTCAGCCGGGACCTGTCTACTACGTTTTCATTCAGGACTCATTAGGTTTTTCCTACTTTTCCGGTATTAGCATCTGCAACTGGAGTGGTTGCGGTGAGGTGTAGACTTTTCTGTGTGTATATGGCACCGGGGTGGTTTTAGTTGTCTAAACCACAGAACTGGTGGCGAGAGTCTGCTGCTGAGGCAGCTGATTACAGGACTGTTTGTGGGACCCATGTTGGAGTGAAAGAACTGTGTTTTGCTGTAACAGAGGTGACTTGTTTGGCTCCTTTAGACCAGAGCACCGGTTTAAATTGGAGTTGGGAGTCGGCACCCTGTGTGTAACTATGAATCTATTGAGATGCCCTTTGAAGTAACTTTCCTTGATTATTTGGAGCTGCGCCGAGTAGAGTTGAGCTGATTGCTGGGCCTGTGAGGGGCCTCGGGTGGTTAGTGTCCCACACAGGAGTGGGGTCGGTTGGAGGACCTGGCCTGTTATTCCCCCCCCCCCAGGCTTCTGGGGCAGTTCACCAGGGGGTGAACTTGTCCCAGAGCCGTAGTGATGGGCCACTGTCCTGACGGGGTGATTCCCTTACTGCTGGTGGAAGAATATCTGTGGCCTAGTGATAGTCTCTATCATCTCCAAACTGGAAGAACTGAGGATTTATATTCGATTTTTGGATGTCAGTGGGTCCGGTACAGTGAATCCCTATATTTGACTCGTTTAGACTGTGGTTGGTTGGATTACAGCCAGCCTGATTTACCTCACCGCAAGTACTTTTTCTTTTTTTGATTTTATGTACTTTGTGGAAGTTATAAGAGCAGTGAGAGAGCTCAGTTTACATCTGCGAACTCTCCCCATTGTAGAGATTTGTGAGAGCCTTCTCTGAGGGGAAATTTTCGAATAACTTATATAATTTTATTTTAGTTTTGTTTTTGCTGTGTTTAAGTAGCCCAGGTTGTGAGAGGACTGGTGGGCTAATTTATTTTGTTTACTTTATGCGATAGGGAGGTTAGGTTTCTACTGTTTAAGTTATATATTTTAGTTATTTGTTTTGTTTGAAGTTGGTTTGACTATTTAATTGGGTGGGGGGTGAGAAAAGGTCTGGCTGTGATTTGGGGTTTTAAATTTGTTTAGTTATTGTAGTTAGTTTGTTTTAACTGTACAAGGAATTGATTTTAACTACTTTTACTGTTTTTTGAGGATTTGCTCTGTTTGAGATGTGTCTTTCTGTTGGCCCCCTGCCCCGGTCGTACGCTACTCAGCCTCTGCTCTCCACTCCCTCCACCCCTTCTAACCCCGCGGCTTTTCCATCTACCAAGCTGTCAGGCTTTAGGTATTGCCTGCAGGAGTGGGGGAGGGGGTTGGGGTGAACAGTGGAGGCAAGATGAGCGGAGCACTCCCATTAGGGTGACTAAGTCCAGGGGACGCCCTGGGGCAAAGTGGAGCCTAGACCATGGACCTTCCTGTTTGGTCCCCATACCCAAGGGCACCATCCTCAGTGATGGGCAGGTGGTCGGGGCAGCCCAGGAGTTCTGTCCAACCCGGGCGATGTTGTGCAATGCCAGGTCCATCCGGAACAAGACTGCCATAATCTCAGATCTTGTTGCCTCGATGGATCTGGCTTGCATCCACCGAACCTGGCTGGATAATAATGCGGGACCCGGTACTGGGAGGCCGCCAATTCCAGTTGGGTATCACGGTGATACATGGCAAGGTTGGACCACGGGGGGGGGGGTTGCAGTCTGTTTTAAGACCAAATTGGATCTCACTGGTGTGCCAGTTGAGGAGACCTTTTCTTTTGAATGTGCTGTTGTAGCAGGTGTGGGTTATCGAATTGCTTTCATCTGCCGTCCACCAAGAGATGAGAAGCAATTCTTTAAGAAAGTAACAGACTTCATTGTCGACCTGGCATTTGAGTCGCCCAGGCTGATGGTCCTGGGAAACTTTAATGCATGGATCGATGATGAACTCTTGCAATTTGGACAGCACTTCCTCCAGCTAATGGATTCGCTGGGCCTAACACAGGTGGTTACCACTGCTACACATAAAGCTGGCCATTCTCTTGACTTGGTCTTCCTCCTGGGGATCGAGGCCCCTGATGTGGGGGTGGAACCAGTCAATTGGTCAGATCACTACACTGTGAGATTCAATTTTAGCGCCCCTCCTTGTAGGCCGACCCCGGTGGACATGGTCAAGTTCTGCCCTTTGCGGAATGTTTCCTCTACTGGCCTTGCGGCGGTTCTTGACCTATCAGAACTTCCTGTGCATATCAATGATCCAGAGGCGTTGGTTGTGGCTTATAATACTGCCATTACCTCTGCCCTGGATTCTGTTGCTCCAGTTCGTGTGTGTCCTCTCTTCCTCCGACCTCGAACCCCATGGTTTGATGGGGCTTTGAGGGAGTTGCGGCGACTTGGACGTAGGTTAGGACGTTGCTGGTGGAGGTCTGGCCTGGATGCCGACCACCTTAGACTGCTAGAACATTATCAATTCTGTTAGTCAGAAATCTCTCGTAAGAAGGCAGAGTTCCTGTCCGGGGAAATTTCTGTTGTGCAGAACCGACGTGCTCAGCTTTTCAGAACTGTGGACAGATTGTGCAACCCAATCTGTCTGCAGCTCCGTAGAGCATTGTCACAATTACAGTGTGATGAGATTGCTCGGTTCTTTGCTGGTAAGGTGGCCGACATTAGGGCAGACATCTGTTTGACGCATTCTGTGCTAGTTGAAGGTGCCCAGGATCGGGTCACTATCTCTTTGTTTTCCTGGAGTACATTCGACCGCCCGGAAATCATGGATGTTATGCGGATTGTCCAGGGGCTGTGTCCTACTTCCTGTAGTTTAGATCCAGGTCCCAAACCCCTAATCTTAGGGTGTGGAGATTCTATTCTACTGGCTCTAGCACAGATAGTCTGGTCCTCTCTTGACTCGGGTGAATATCCCCTGTCCCTGAAAGAGGTAGCGGTGACACCCTTGTTGAAGAAATTGTCTTTGGACCCAGAATGTCTGGCTACCTACAGACCTATCTCAAACCTCCCCTTTGCAAGGAAGGTGATCGAGAAGGTGGTAGCAGCCCAGTTGGAGAACCACTTGACCATCCATAGCATCTATGAACCTCTCCAGTCAGGCTTCCGTAAGAGGCATAGTACCGAGACTGTGCTGGTTCGGGTGCTCGGTGATCTCCTGATGGCGAGAGACCAGAGAAAACGGTCTATTCTGGTGTTACTGGATCTATCATCGGCATTTGACACTGTCGACCATGGGGTTCTTTTGGAGCACCTGAAATGTATTTGTGGACTCTCTGGGGTTGTGCTCAGATGGTTCACATCATACCTCACCGGAAGATCTCAGAGGGTAGTGTCAGGGTTTTTTTGCTCTGATCCCGTCTCTCTTTTTTATGGGGTTCCTCAGGGCTCTATACTGTCCCCCATGTTGTTTGTGGTGTACATGCTTCCCCTCTGAGACATTGTGAGACGGTATGGGTTGGGATTTCACTGTTATGCAGATGACACCCAACTGTACCTGTCCTTTGCACCCGACCAGGAAGGAGCTGTCTCAGTATTTAATAGCTGGCTGGAGGAAATCCAGGATTGGATGAGGTCCAGTTGGTTGAAGTTGAATTCTGGGAAGACCGAGGTGTTGGTTTTGGATCCGGATCGCTGGATAGGGGGACCTGTGGCCAGCTCCCCCTCTGGGGTGTTTTGTGGGGATGTCGAGTTACCGGTCTCTGAATGGGTGTGAGATCTGGGGGTGATCTTAGATATTGGGTTGACTTTACGATCTCAAGCGTCAGCAGTGGTAAAATCTTCATTTTATCATCTGAGAAACATTGCCTGAATCAAGCACCTTGTTCCGTCTGGCGATCTGCCAACTCTGATTCATGCCTTTGTGACCTCACACCTGGACTATTGCAACTCGCTTTACCGTGGGCTTCCGGGGGTTGATATCCGCCACCTTCAGCTGGTGCAGAATTCCACAGCTCGAGTACTTACAGGTACTCCTAGAACATCTCGTATTACTCCGGTACTGCGGGGTCTGCGCTGGCTACCAGTTCAGTGGCGGATCACCTTCAGAGTCGGACTACTGACTTTTAAAGCCCTACATGATCTGGGCCCCGACTACCTGAAAGATCTCCTGACTCCTTACCTCCCTATGAGGTCGCTCCACTCAGCCGATGAGGGGTTGCTAGAGATTCCTAGGGTTACACTGAAATCAGCTGGGGCCTGGGCTTTTATGTTTCTGGCACTAACCCTTTGGAATTCTCTACCACATCGGATAAGGGAGTGTACAACTGTGGGGAGCTTTAAACCGGCTCTTAAATCCTTTTTATGGAATAGGGCCTACGGTGTCTTTGACTAATATTTTGCATTTGTTTTTAACAGTTTTTTATATTATTGTTTGTATACTTTGTTTGTACTTAATCTTTTTGGAATGCGCCTTGGTATTTGAAAGGCACAATATAAATAAAGATTATTATTATTATTATTTCAAGGAGGTGTACATGCTCTTTTGAGATGTGATATAAATCTATTCGAGTATATATCTTATGCGGCGTTGAGTAGTGTGTATATTCTCGCTTGGTTGGGTTTAGAGCCCTCCATATATCTACCCACCCCAGCTCCTTAAAATATCTTTGTGTGAATTTTTGTACTGCGGTCCGTCTCGGGGGTTAGGGTTGATGGTGTCCCTTTAGTTTAACACCATGTTATAGTCCCCTCCTACGATCAGTACCCCTTTTTGTTGTTCCGTTATTTTTTCCAGCAATATCTGGGCTGTATCAGCATCCGTCCCTGGTGGGAGGTATAAACTGGCCAAAGTTAGCATAGTTCCCTGATGTTTCCCCCGCTGCCATTGCCAGTCTACCCTCCTTGTCAGTGTAAGAAGAGACTAACGGGAATGACATGGAGCGAGGAATCAAAACAGCTACCCCCTCTTCGTTTCCCTTCTCTATAGGAGGAGGCAATGACATGTTCATATCCAAATTTTCTTAATTTTTGATGTTCCTCACTATTGAGATGTGTTTCTTGTAATAATATAAAGGTCGACTTTTACTTCTTTAATAAAGATAAAACCTTATACCTTTTAACAGGATGGTTTAGTCCATTTACATGTTGAGAGGATATAGTAAGCCTCGTCTCAGCCACCATGTTTAATCAGAGTGGAGACCTCTCTTTGTTTTAGGTAACTTGAACCGTCGTCCTGTTTGGCATCTATAATAATTCCCCTCTTCCACGTCACTCTCACCCTCCCCTCTGTATGAATGGCCACGTCTGTCATCCTTCTTTGAAAATCCCCCTCCCATCTCTGACCCTCCTCCTCAATATCCATGTAGTTTCCACATTGAATTACACTCCCAACAACTTTTCCTCTGTAGGTGTTTTTGACCCATACAATAAACCACATATAACATTGAAGTCCCAGAGGAATAAACTTTTTAAAACATAAACCCCACACCTCTGGTTCTAAACCTATATACAAATTTAAGTGACTTCCAAACCAAGAGGGCATTACTATCTGTCCCTTAAATGACTGCACCGGGATGTCTTGGGAAGTGCAGTCTGGAGGAGGGGTAATGGAAAAATCCATTAGGTCCTCCATTCTGTGGATCCAGAACCACAGAAAGACCCAAGGGGCTAACGACGTCAAAACCCTTATCAACGTGGTAATACCTGTATAACCACACACCCCCCCCCCGGGGTGTTCACATTTGGTGGAACAAATTCTTCAACCCCCCTCCACCTGGTCATATCTCATTTTAACCTTTTAAAGTTATTTTAAGACAACATTCTTCTCCTTGCTTTCTATTAAAGTGTAGTTATTCTACCATATCAATAGGATAGGTTCAAAGGAAACCAGAACATTTTTAAACCAGCTGTAAATCCGTGAAAACAGGAATTCCCTCTAATCCAGGCATAAAATACAGTAAGAGTCCCTTCAGCCCCTTCCTCCTTGTCTTAGCCTGACGGGGATTATCAAATCTGTCTCTTTATTCATGAATTTACGGTTCTTTCACCAGTATTGGATGGGGTGTGTGGCCATGGAGAACAGTACCTGCTCAAATGCACTGGCTCATAAAGCCCATGTAGAAATTAGGGCTTCAATTAGTTATTTTCTGGTGCCGGAGTTCAGATCTCAGTCTGGGTAGCAGGGCCAGCTCTGCTTTGTTTCCTCCCCGATTCTAGCAGCTGTTTACGGATGTCTACGTATGTTTTGTGGTTAGCCCTGTTGCTCACGTGTGTGTTCCAGCTCTGATCTCTCCTGTTTGGCCTCTGGTGTTGCTCCAAAGATCTTCCTTGTTCTTGGCGGAAGGCCATTTCTTCAATACCGTGGGTTTGTATCCTTCTCCTAGCTTCCTGTTGCGAATCATAAATTTCAGCACCTGAATTCCACATGATGTTTAGGTACGCCGGGTATGGGGTAAAAAAGTGGCTCTATTTAACCCTAAGCACTCTCAGGATGTCACCATATTCAATGCGCCTTTTTAAATTTCAGTGGGGTAGTCCTGGTCAAACAGAAGTCTTGTGCCATTATACTCGATTTTCTTTGCTGCCCATGCTGCTCTCAAAACTGTTTCTTTAGCTCAGAAGCTGGAGAATTTCACCACCACCGAACGCGGTCTTGCCTTTGGGTCTGAGGGTCGGGGAGGGGGGGTGAGTGCACGATGAGCTCTTTCCAGCTGGAATTTGAAAATCTCCCGGAGGGGAACCACATGTTTGAGCAAATCTGTAATGAAGTCTACCATCTGCCTGACCTCTGAGCCCTCTGGAAGTCCGTGTATCCTCATGTTATCGCGGCGGAAGCATGATTCCTAGTCTTGGCAATTTTTCTCTTAACAGCTCTTGCTGCTCTAGCAATTTTTCTCTTTAACAGCTCTTGCTGCTCTAGCGCTGGGGCTACACTCCGCCAGCAGGCGGTCGGCGACCGCAAGGCCGACCTAGGGGACCAGGAGGCCAGGAGAGACAGCCAGGAAGTTAAGCCTTCCTTGCCCTCAAGCACCCAGTGAGCGCCGGGGCTACGCTCCGCCAGCGGGCAGTCGGCGACCGCAAGGCCGACCTAGGGGACCAGGAGGCCGGGAGAGACAGCCAGGAAGTGAGCCTTCCTGCCCTCAAGCACCCGTGGCGCGGGGCCACGGCGGCTCCGCCAGCGGTGTCGGCGACGCAAGGCCGACCTAGGGACCAGGAGGCCGGGAGAGACAGCCAGGAAGTCAAGCCTTCCCTGCCCTCAAGCACCCAGTGAGCGCTGGGGCTCTGCTCCGCTAGCGGGTGGTCGGTGACCGCAAGGCCAACCTAGGGGACCAGGAGGCCGGGAGAGACAGCCAGGAAGTCAAGCCTTCCCTGCCCTCAAGCACCCAGTGAGCGCCGAGGCTACGCTCCGCCAGCGGGCGGTCGGCGACCGCAAGGCCGACCTAGGGGACCAGGAGGCCGGGAGAGACAGCCAGGAAGTCAAGCCTTCCCTGCCTTCAAGCACCCAGTGAGCACCGGGGCTATGCTCCGCCGGCAGGCGGTCGGTGACCGCAAGGCCGTCCTAGGGGACCAGGAGGCCGGGAGAGACAGCCAGGAAGTCAAGCCTTCCCTGCCCTCAAGCACCCAGTGAGCGCCGAGGCTATGCTCTGCCAGCGGGCCGACCTAGGGGACCAGGAGGTCGGGAGAGACAGCCAGGAAGGTACGGGAAAGCCGTGGCCAATCGGGAGGCGAGCGCTGACTGAGCCTTGCAGCCGATTGGTCCTCCTGCTCCATAGACTTCTGTATTAACCTTACACTGCTGAAGCTGGTCGGGGAGTGTGCGTTTTTGGTCTAAACTGTCTAAAAAGAGCTGTTCTCCTGTTTTTTTTTTGCTAAAATAACTAAGGACTCTGTTAACTATTAAAGTGAAATGTGAATTACAGCCTTTGGTGGGATTTCTAGTGGGCCAGACGCCAAACCCCACCCCCCCAGCCTTTTGTTGTGTAAATTAAGTCACACTGCTTGCAGAATCACTTGATTTCTGCTATTTTCTTTATATTAACTGTGCCTTCCTATGTCTCCCTCCAGGCAAGCCTTCCCTGCCCTCAAGCACCCAGTGAGCGCCGGGGCTACGCTTCGCCTGCGGGCGGTCGGCGACTGTAAGGCCGACCTAGGGGACCCAGGAGGCTGGGAGAGACAGCCAGGAAGGTCTGGGAAGTCGCAAAATTTTGCCCCCCGCCTCCTCGTGTGTTCCATTTATAGGCATCTTCCTGACGAAATTCTTGTCTCCGCCCACAGCATTACTCTAACCAATAATCTGTCAGTGGCCCTGTGGCGCCACCTACTCTGCAGTCCTTCCCTGTTCTCATTGTAGGTAACTATTAACTGCCGATTCAAAATGGGAGACTCCTCTTAGTGTTTCTCTCTCTCCATTTGTGATGTTTGGTGAGGATGAAGACATCCCGATCCATACCATACTGAATAATGCGGCCCACCAGCCTAGCCTCTCTGTTACACCTCCAGTGGATGTTGACCGGATCCTCACATTTGCCCTACCGATGTTACTTCATAATCAGTGGGGTAACCCAGAAAAAGGGACGCAACCTGTCATGTACTTTTTACGCTCAATGCTCCATTTTTGGGTCCACAGTTCAGCCTTACACCTGTCCACCAAATTAGCACTCTGTGACAGGATACCAGAAAGATACTGACCGCGGCGGGTACAGGAAGGAAGGATCTCCAACTGCCGCTACCTCCAGGCAGGTCGCCCACACAGAAAGATACTGACCACGGCGGGTAGAAGGAAGGATCTCCAACTGCCGCTACCTCCAGGCAGGTCGCCCCCCCACAGAAAGATACTGACGCCGGGTACAGGAAGGAAGGATCTCCAACTGCCGCTACCTCCAGGCAGGTCGCCCCCAGAAAGATACTGATCGGGCGGTACAGGAAGGAAGGATCTCCAACTGCCCGCTACCTCAGGTAAAGACAAAAGCCTCCAACAACGTGGCTCTGGGCGTACTGACGGCCGTGTCCTGCTAAGCCCTGGCTCCTAAGCTACCACAGCCCACTGATTGTTTTGTGGACTCGGCTGTGGGTGCTACCTGTAAGGGTAGCTGGGTCGCTAAACATTGCCAGAAGTAGGCTAGACCTGACTGCATTTAAATGGACTACTCAGCCGCTGCGCTGATTTGTAACTGCCTGCTATGTTTTCCAGCATAAGCGTGTAGCTGATGTTGTTGTTCTGACCTTATACAGTTTGAGCCTGACAGCTATTTGATTTGCACTGTCCCAGTCTGTATGTATCTATTGACGCTGGAATTAATTAATCCTCTATCTATTGTATCTATTGACGCTGGAATTAATTAATCCTCTAGGTTAAAACCTGTTTGTTATGGTGGTACAAGCACACATTATAAGTGGCTCTCCAGCTTAACTGCATTGGCCTCTACGTAGCTATTCTCAGAGTGGTGCTGTGCTGTTTAAAGTGTATAGAAAGCCCAGTACTGTGATAGCGTGGCAGGGTGGGGGTTTACTGAGCTTGCACTGCGTTTGTCTACCAGCTTACCTGCGCGTGTGCAGTTCTGCCTTCAAGCTAGCCACACCATTCTCCGCTGCATACTAATTAGGTCCTTCCTATCTTTACAGGCAGTCACAGAAAGATACTGACCTGGCGGGTACAGGAAGGAAGGATCTCCAACTGCCGCTACCTCCAGGTAAAGACAAAGCCTCCAACAACGTGGCTCTGGGTGTACTGACCGGCCGTGTCCTGCTAAGCCCCTGGCTTCCTAAGCTCCACAGCCCACTGATTGTTTTGTGGACTCGGCTGTGGGGTGCTAGCTAGCCCTCCCTCCCCAACCACCCCCCCCACCCAGGGTCAGCTCTTGACTTATAGGCGTCGGCCGCTTGCGTCACTTCCTGTCTCATCGCCTCCTAAGTCCCCACTTTCCCATTTGCAGATCATACCGGGTGGCCACTAGGCGGTGCTTACGCCTCTCGTCCCCTTCCTAGCTCCTAAACCCTACCTCCCTCCACTACCCCTGTGTTCGCCCTCTAGGGCTCCAAACCCATCTCTGTGTCTCTCTACAATCCCCCTCCCACTCCTAGAATGGCTATTACTCCTGTTACCACCTGCTCCCCACTCCTTCTCCTTCTCATTATATTCCTCGCCTCTCCTAGAACAACATTCTGCCCCCTACTCAGCTACTCTTGTGCCCCCAGCTGTCCCCCTGCCCTCCCCTCCCCAGCCCCACCCCCATCCTCCTTCCTCACCCTACTCCCTCCCACATCACCCCCATCCCCTTGGCCTCCCCCTCTCACCCCTCCTGCCCGCTCCTGTATCTTATCACACTAGCATTCCCAGTCTGTGCTACCCTGCCTACCCCTTATACAGCTCCATCCCCCATCCCCTTCCCCTAACCGGCGTAAACTTCCCTTCCGCCACCTCCTTTCTAGGGCAGCTCTCCTCCTTCTGCTCCTGTCTGGCAACATCCATCCCAACCCAGGCCCTATCTCCAATGGCTCCCCTTTGAAATTGACTGGACTCCGTATTGCTTCCATAAATATTTGTAGCCTGCTCAAAAAACTGGACTCCCTACAATGCTGGGTGACTGTTCATAATCCTGATGTGATTGCCTTAGTTGAAACCTGGCTATCTGGCTCCACCTCTAATGCCCAGGTCTCTCTCCCAGGCTACTCCCTCCACCGGTTGGATCGGATCGGCAGGAGAGGTGGAGGATGTGCCATCTATGTTAAAGACCCGCTCATTGGTCTTGCCCTTCCCCCCCCATCCTTAATTATAATGCCCAGGCCTTAACACTAAATTATCTCCTGACCCTCCAGAGGTCCTATCTTCCTGACCACAGCTTACCTACCCCCAAAACCAAGCCCTGGCACTGGGCCCCTAATTGACTATATGACCTCCCTACCTAACTCCTCTGACCAAGTCCTGGTAGGTGATCTGAACATCAATTGGCTTTCTCCTAAGGCTTCTGCCTCCCGTGAGGCGTTCGCTGCCATTGATCTAACACAGTTAGTCTCCCAGCCTACCAGGTTAAATCCTAGTAGGGGCTCTTGCACCCTTCTGGACGTGGTTCTCACCAACAGGCCTAGCCGTGTCCACAATATTCAAATCCTCCCTGACTGCCTTAGTGACCACTCCCCAGTTCTCTTCTCATGGACAACCTCCCTGCCCAAGCCCACTGTTCACATCACCCATCGTTGTCGACTTAGACCTGGTGGGCTAAAAGACTTACAGCTCCATCTGGCCAACACTGATTGGTCCGCACTGTTAAACACCCCTGATATTGACAAGGCCCTTGCCTCCTTTGTTCACACCTTTAACTCTGCCTGTGACATCTACGCACCCCTAACCCCACGTAGATCTAAAGTACGACACACCCCCTGGATTACCCATGCCCTACGCTCACACCTTAAGCAGCGGGATAACCTATGGCACATCGCTGTTGAAACAGGCCGCCCTGCTGACAGACAGACCTACGCAGCAGCCCGGAATAAGTGTACGTGGGCAGTCCGCAAAGCGAAGGCCGACTATTACTAAGCCTGTCTTACCTCCTCCTGGGGTAACCCCAGGTCCTTCTGGGACAATATCAAGCAACTAAGTGGTGGAGCACTCTCCCCCCGACTATCGCTGCTTGACATCAACGGGACTACCTCCACTGACCCCACCCTCATTGCTACACACCTCAATAACTCCTTCACTGACCTTAGTGCAGTGCTCCCATGCAACTTCTTCAACCCTCCTCCCCCAATGTCTGCCCCTCCCATCTCCCGTCCCCCTTTCCACCTTCGCTCTGTCACCACCCATGAGGTCAGGCCCTACTTACTAAAAGCCTAAGTGCAACTCTATTGGCAATGACTCCCTCAGATCCCTCTCTCTCGCCAGGTCCTGGAACAAGTCATCTCACCCATCACCTGCCTCTTTAATAAGTCCCTCTGCCTAGGAAATTCCCTCTGTCTGGAGGGTCGCCACTGTTACCCCTATTCACAAGGGTGGTGATAGGGACGCTCCCAGGCAACTACCGTCCTATCTCTATCCTCTCTCCCTCTCTAAAGCTTTAGAAAATTGTTGCTACCAAATATCTGATTACCTCAGAAATACGATGTCCTCTGTCCTGAACAACATGGATTCAGAGTCGGTCATAGCACCAATACTGCTCTCCTGGAGTTTGCAAACTTCCTCCATAACTCACTGATGCAGGCTCCCTCGCTGGTGCGGTATTTATAGACCTATCAAAAGCCTTTGATACCGTCTCACACCCTCTCCTGTTAGCTACACTTGCCAGTGTGGGCTTTGCCTCTGGCCCAGTCTCCTGGTGCGCAGCTATCTGTCCAACCGCTCTGCGTGTTAGGATTGGTGGCACTCTCTCTGATACCTGCCCAATCGCTCGGAAGTTCCCCAGGGGCTCCATACCGGTCCTTTACTGTTCTCTCTCTTCCTCAACTCCCTGCCCAACGCTTGTGCAGGAAATGTCCTACTCTCCGCTGATGATGCAGTACTCTTTGCCTCCGACAGTAACCCGTCACTCTCAGAACTCCCTCCAGCGTGCCTACACCTCGGCAGAAACCTGGTTCTCTGACCACCGTCTCGTCATCAACCTTAAGAAAACTAAATCTATGCTGTTTACACACCTCAAAATAAGTCCAGCAACTTTCCTCTCTGTCCTCCGCCTTAAGCACCCTATAGAACTTGTAAGCTCTTATAAATACCTTGGCATAATCTTCGACTCTGCTCTCTCCTTTCATAACCACATCGCTGCCCTGACCTCTGCCTCCAATGCACGGTTGGGTATCCTCTACCGGCACAAAAAATGCCTCCCCGCAAACGCCCTCCGCTTGGCTGTTACCTCCTCGATACTATCCCTAATCGACTACGGCCTTCCTGTGTATGGCGCAGCAGACCAGACGGCCCGCCACAAGGTATGCCTTACACTCAATAAAGCCTGTCGACTTATTACCAGTGCCCATAGACTCACCCATACCTGCCATCTATACTCCATGTCCTCTATACTCAACCTTGATGAGCGCCTCCTGTTCCAAACCTGTCAAATTGCCTATAAAGCTCTCCATGGTCTATCCCCGCCTGGCCTTGCTAACTCTATTCACCGATCCAACTCCTCAGCGTGCACTCGCGCCTCCGGCAGAGCTGCCCTTGTCGCCCCAAGGCACGGGACCACCCAGGGCCAAAGGGCTTTCCCTACTATAGAGCCCTCCTGGTACAACTCCTTCCAGCAAGCATCACAATGCCCTCGCTGGCTAGCTTCAGATACAGCCTGAAAACTCACCTGCTCACTTCACACTCCTGCCACTGCCCCTGACCTCCCACCTCCACCCCCCTTGACAAAGCTTGCTGAGCTGCATTTCTCCTTATCCCAGCTCTCCCCGGCCCGCTGTGCCTCCTTTCAACTCTTCTGCCCTACCTCCTACCTCAAAAAAAAAAAGGGATCACATATCCTACTTTTCTGCTGATAACTGTGTTATGGCTCGTATCCCCTGTGACATGACTTTTCCTTATTGCTGAACTGTGTTGCTGATTGCTTCGCCTTACATGTACCTGCCTGTGCCTTTTGCTGTGCTGTATTGCTTTTGTCTCTTATATGTATGTCTTTATCTCCCTTCTTGATGAGGTACCTTTGTAAATGAGCCTCCGGCTCAAAGGTTGTTAAACTGATGTTAAATAAATAAAATAAATAAATAAATACCAAGTCGCAACCCCAAGTGGATCACCTCAAAGCAGTGGCCTCCGAGCAAGAAGAGAAGGCCCAAAGACAGTCCCATCTTCCTGTCTTTCGAAGCCCTTACGAAACTCTTATTCCTTCTGCTGATCTGTATTGGTAATGTTGAAATCAATCCAGGCCCTCCAGAGGGCATCACCTCCCCAGCAGATCTTGCCTCCATCAAAGGACTAAGCTTCCTTCATATCAATGCATGCAGCCTCCTGAAAAAGCTTTCATTATTACAAGCCTGGGTCGCCCATACTTTGCCAGACTTTCTCGTAATATCCGAGACATGGCTCAAACCTGCAACAACAGACAGGAGGTAAATCTACCCAACTACAAATATTCAGAGCAGATCGCCTGACAAGGGGTGGTGGAGTAGCTATTTATGTAAAGTCAAATATATCTGCATCTTGCCTTAGTGCAACATCATTGCCTAAAGAATTGAATGTATATCCCTTAAAATAACTCTCCCCAACATGGCAGCTTTTCAACTAGTTGGTTGCTATAGGCCCCCCTCTGCTGACCACAGACTCTTAACCCATCTGGGGAACCTAATCAAATTGGCCCCTGAAGATATCATAATCCTAGGTGATCTAAACCTAAACTGGCTCTCCAAGACAGCTGCAACTCTAGTATCATTCTGTGATACACTTGGGCTTACACAACTGATAAATGAACCAACAAGAATCAATTTAAAGAATAGAAGTAGTAGCTCCCTACTTGACATTATGCTGGTAAACAAACCCCACCTATTCTCACACGCTGGAGTGCTATTCAGTGACATAAGTGACCACTGTCTCATAGCAGGAATAAGATCATCCGCAAACCAGCTAACCCAGTAAAATTCCTTCTGAGAATATCTAGAAAAACCTTAATATTGAGGAGATATCTCCATGACCTAAGCCACTCTACATGCTGGCAGGAGTTCTACCTACGCATTCTGTGGAAAAAGCACATCAGGTGTTAAATAGCATAATCATAGGTGCCCTTAACACTCATGCACCAATCACTAGTGTCAGAACAAAAGCAAATCTTGCGCTGGTTCTCAACCCGACCTTAAATCTGCACTGTTGGACAGAGATAAACTATGGAAACTGGCAGGAAGACTAAGGAACCAGATGACTGGATGCTGTTCAGAAAAGCCAGAAATAGCTGCACCAAGAAAATAAGGGATGCTAAGGCTGCTTTCTATATGGCTGAACTTGATGCCTCTTACCACAATCCTGCTAGATTCTGGGGCACCATCAAAGGGATCTTAGGACAGGACTCTAGCACCTCTCTGCATCTCAAGTGCACTTAATAAGGTTGCTATCTCTGATAAGCAGGAAGTACTGGATGCATTCAATAATCATTTCAATACGGCTGGCCTTCTTTGACACTTCTCCAGCTAATCTATTGCGGGCACAACTAAACTCCCAGTCTACTGAGGTTCAGAGGGCTGTTTCTTCCTTCTCCTTCAAACGTTTTATTGAAGCAAGTAGAGGACCTAATGCTGCATTTGGACACTAAAAAAAGCTGAGTGCAGACTCTCTTGACCTATTTTCTAAAATTGCAATTCATGTGCTTGCAGTTCCATTAACACATCTTTTAATCTATCATTAACCTCTGGCTCTATTCTTCGATATGGAAAACAGCCCAAGTGTTTCCCTCCTAAAATCAGGGGACCCCATGGACCTCAACAACTACAGGCCCATATCCATTCTTCCTGTGCTTTCAAGATGCTAGAGAATTAGTGAGCATCAATTAAGAGACTACCTTGAAGTTAACAACCTCTTAAATCCTGCTCAATCTGGATTTAGGGCCAGGCACAGCACCATCTCCTGCACTGGCCAAAGTCACAAATGACTGGCAAACTGGCTTGACAAAAGAGCAGTGTCTGTGCTGTATTCATGATCTAAGCAAAGCATTTGACACCGTGGATCATGGCTGCTACTCTCTTCACTACACTCCATGAGGCTTAGACCCACCCTCCTCTTAATGGTTCAGATGTTACCTCACTGATAGAACACAGCAGGTGAAAGCTGAAGGTGACTTATCCTCATTAAAATCGCTTCTAAGAGGAGTTCCTCAAGGATCTATCCTGGGCCCCATCCTTTTGCCATTACATTAACAACATTGACACTAATCTCACCAAAGCCAATGTTCACCTCTTTGCAGATGACACTGTTTTATATGTCAGTAACCCATAGCCTGCAGTGGCCTGTGAAATTTACAATCAGAATTCTCCCTCTTGCAACACCAATTACTTGAGAAAAAACTCCTCCTAAATGCAAAGAAGACAAAAGCTATGTTCTTCTCCACTAATAACCATACTAACACCTCCTCACCAAACAATCTTCCCCATTTATCCACCATCCTTGGAGAAAGCCTGGACTATGTAGATAAATTCAAATACTTAGGGGTGTGGATTGATAGCAGGCTTGACTACACTCATCATATTGAAGAACTTCTGAAAAAACTTCGCCAGAGGCTCGGCCTATTCTTCAGAATTAAACATTTTCTAACCAGAGACTCAAGGCTGAGACTAATCAGGCCTCATTTATCTCACTTATCGACTATGCAGACTTCCTTTATGGTCACTGTCCTATTTCCTACTTAAGCAAATTGGATACCTTGTATCCACAGAGCACTACGGTTTATTACAGATCTTCCATTCAACACTCATCTCATTGCTCTCTCTATACTGCGGTTGGTTAGACATCCCTACACCTCAGAAGGAACAGAAATGCTGCACTATGGATATACAAAGCCTTGTCTAATAAACTTCCATCCTATATTTTAGACTGCTTTATACTGGCCACAGCTAGGTCCTATGCCCTAAGAAACAACTTCATCACGCTTAAGTTACCCAAAGCCTACACCCGGCATGGGAGGTCTGCAATCAGCTACTCTCTAGCATTGGCATGGAATTCTCTAAGAAGACCCTAAAGTTGACCAACTTTATACCTCTAGCATCCTTTAAAAGCTCTACGTAGTCTCTTCCCAGAGAAATGCAATTGCTATCACTGAGGCCTAGTCAGTCACATTCACACCCTCCCCTTTCAGTCAGCAATTATTATTGACAGCTCTTCCATAAATCTTCCCTTAGTTTTCCCTCCTCTTGCGCCCTTTTTTGTATCTCAGCCCCTTTCATACCTTTTTTACAGCTTAGCTTCACCTGACTAAGACCTCCACACCAATTCCTGGCACTTACTTCTACCCCAACCACTCTTCCATACCTCCCTACTAGTAGCCTTAAGCCCCTCTCCTGAATCTCCCTACCAGCACCTCCATGTCATTACGTCCAGAGGCTGCTTATCATCATTTGCAGTCATAAATCATTACATCTGTTTGCTCTCGTTAGTTTACCCTGGAGCCTGTAACCACCTGTTACCATGTAGTGCGTGCTTGCTTTGGCTCCTCTATTGGATCTTGGACATTCTGGTTTCTTCTAGGGTACTTCAATTGTATCCTACCTTGCCCTGTTAGGTTGAATCATCCTTATCCTTCATTTGTATATATGTTTATATTACTGTATCTGTTTAAATATAAGTGTTCTGTATATGTCTGCTATTGTACCTTCAGTTTGATCCTTGACCTATCAGGTCCATCTTGTAAATGAGCTTTGCTCAATGATGTCCACCTGAATAAAGATTTGATTGATTGATTGAAATCTGCGGCCTGTTTCAAGCGAACCATCATATCCTCGGAGTTGGAGACCTGTTCCTCCACCTCTTGCATGTGGGTCTCCATGGCTGTAAGTTTGGCATTTAAATTCTTAAATTCCACTTGATTTTCGGAGCAAAATTGGTGCATTTCATGGATAGTTGTTTCACATCTTGATCTTGTTAGTGTCTTCCTCTCTGTATCTGTGTCATTTTCTGAGGCCTGCTCACTGTGCAAAGAAGAGCTTCCGTTAGCACGGTTAGTTTGCTCTGATAATGTGCGATAATCTGGATGTCTCTGGGTCATTTCTCCTCGGTGTTGCAGCAATTTAATGCCCTCTGCTTTCTTTGGTGACATAATGGTAGAAAATGTTGTGCTCGTGTTAGCTGAATTAGTAGTTTATATGCCGGGTGGATATGGAGAGCTAGAACCAGACCTCCATTCGGGTCAGTGACGTCACCGGAAGTCCTTGTAAATACTTCCTAAAGTGGCCCCTGTGGAAAGCAAAAAGAATCATGAGGAGTCTGTTCCTAACAAGTCTAGTCCCGTGTTGGAGGGTTAGGACAGAATAGACTCGCTCACCAAAACTGAATAGGGTACTTAAGTTTTTATTGATGAATTAATGTATGAACCAAGATTCCACATGAAAACTGCCTTCAGAAAAAATGCTGCCCCCCAACTTGTTGTCAGTTGCCACCCCCTCCTTGCGCACTACCTTCCAGCCCCCATTACAAACACCTGGAGGTTGCAGAGCAAGAGGAGTAGCAGAGGAAACTCCGAGCCCCTACATGGCCCTTCTCTTCGCGGGGTATATTACAACCCATGCTGCAGTCAGCTTCGAATGAAACATCACCAGTCTCCTGCAGACTGGGCAGCCTCCACAATGTACCTCGGAGAAGTTGGGTTTAAGTTTAGTTTATTTATTTACTGGGTTGATCCAAGAGCAACCAGTGTCACAAACCCACTCAGCAGGTCAGGCCCTCTACTCCCAAAGTGCCAACATCTGAACACAGTCTTGTGAACAGTGTAACCCTCTTGTCTGTTTTTGTGAGTTCAGATCAACATTTGGTCTCAAGTTCTGGAGAGATTCAAACTGTTAACCTCTTGCTAGCATACTCAATGCACAGGCTCAGATATATCTGTCTTCGTGGGGGCCACATATCTTTGCCTACGGGCACCTAACCAGGCGTGCAGAAATGAACCCTAAAACTTTAATAAAGACCTCGGATTTAAAACGCTTCTCTTTCCAGTTTGGTACCACCATACAAGCTTATGTCTGCTGTCTGCTATAACCATAAATATTTCTTAGCAAAAGAAGGCAATTCAAAGACAGACCAGGTATGCTCTAAAATTAGAGTTTTTACTAAAATATAATATGTCAAACATACAATACTGAACTCTTGTATCACAAGACATACTTATCTTTAAACAAAACAAGGCTTAAAACAGTGCAATTCGTGCAACAATATTTAGATTTTGTCTAGCTTTCTAAATACCCGTTTTCAGTGCTCAGATGTTTTCTTGGTCAGTGTCAGATAAAAGTGTGTCTGTAATGAAACAGAATAATTTTTAAAAGCTGGTTTTGCCCACCTCTTTTGCATGAGGTCATCTAGCTCCTCCCTGTCAAAATATCTAAAAAATATATATTTCTATGCAACCACAGGATGTAATTTCAAAGTATTAATTCTGCAACCTTAGCATAACTCAATTTCAATGACATCTCTTTTGATTCATGCTGCATCCTCCTCACACAGGCTTCATGAGCATTTACAACCTCTCACCTCTGTGTAATAACCTGTGTTTTCTTCTTCAGCGTCATAAACCTTTTTTATGATTTCCCTGTTAACAAAGTTAACTTGAACAACTCTGTAACTCAGAGAAACAGGATCCTTGATTAAAGTCTTCCATGTAACCCACTGTCTCTAAAAAAAAAAAAAAACTGAGTGGGTGTGATACATGCTGTCAGCATTCTCTTGGCCTGCATCTGTCAGCTGAAATCTTGGGGGTGAGGTCATTCCTAGAGCATTTGATTTTTGGCAGAGACAAATTCAATACCACATTTCTGTTATTTTTAAGAAATAAAAAATGATACAGCACTCAGAGCTTGCTGTCAATGTTACAGTTCCTTCCCACCTAGACTGAATTTGAGGTCTCATCCCCTGCATGGGATGAGCTTCCCAAATCAGTTCACTCCTCATAGACCCTAGACGGTCCTTCTGAGTTTTTATTATTCGCTCCAGCCCTATGTATACTTTTTAGATCATACCTATGTAAAGCAAGGCTCCATCTTAGCAGTCTCCCATTGTTCTTCCCCATCTGCGTCAGCCAAACCAGGGGGTTGTGATCAGTCTGCACCACAAAATACTGCCCATACAAGTATGGCTCTAACTTCTTTAGGGCCCACACTATGGCAAGACACTCCTTTTCCACCATGGAGTACTCTTGCTCCCTGGAAAGCAGCATTCTGCTCAGGTACACAACTGGGTGATCCGTCCCTTGGCTAGACGTCTGGCTAAGTACTGCCCCAATACCCACGTCTGAGGCGTCCGTCTGAACTATAAAGGTTTTACTGTAGTCCGGACTTGTCAAAACAGGAGCACTGCACAGTGCCTCCTTCAGTCTGGTAATGGCTTCCTCACATGCTGGGCCCCAGGTAATTTTCTTTGGCATCTTTTTCTTTGTCAGGTCAGATGGGGGAGCAGCCAGGGCACAAATTTTCTGCAGTACCCTGCTGTTGCTAGAAAGCTCCTGACCTGCTTCTTGGTTTCTGGTCTGGGCCATGCCTGGATCACCTCTGTCTTTATTTGGATAGGATGGAGCTGTGCCCGGCCTACCACATGCCCGAAGTATGCCACTTCCCTCATGACCACCTGGCACTTCTTGGCTTTGACAGTGAGCCCGGCCCTCTGTATCCTGCCCAACACCTCCCTAAGGTGTGAAAGGTGTTCCTCCCAGCTGGTACTGAAGATGGCAGTGTCATCCAGGTACACCACGGCGTACTCCTCGGCACCATTTAACACTTGGTTCACCAACCTTTAGAAAGTGGCCGGGGTGTTCTTCATTCCGAAAGGCATTACTTTAAACTCAAATAAGCCTATCGGAGTGATGGAGGCCAACCTCTCCCTAGCTCTGTCTGTCAATTCTACCTGCCAATACCTCTTGGTCAGGTCCGTAGTTGTAAGGTAGGTCACCCCTCCCAACTTGTCCAGGAGTTCGTCTGTCCGGGGCTTCGGGTGGACGTTGGATTTAGTGACTGCATTCAGTCCACACAGAAGTGAGTTGAGCATCTGGTTTGGGCACAATGATTACAGGTGAGGCCTAGGGGCTGTGGGATCTCTGGATTACCCCTAAAACCAGCATCTTCTCCACTTCTCTCCTAATGTTCTTTTGGACAGCCTCTGACACTTGATATGCTGTCTGCCGAATGGGCGTCTGTGTCCCTGTCTCCACATCATGTGTCGCTAAGGGGGTTAGTCCAGGCTTGGCGCTAAACAAGGGGGCAAAGTCTGCTAAAACCTCCCTTACTTTCTGGATCTGGCCCGGGGTCAGCTGGGAAGACAGTTTTACTGCCTCCACAAAAGACTCCCGCTTACTCTCTTCCAGCAAGTCCAGAAGGGGGTCTCCTTCGTCTGTCCCCTCCCCATGACTACATACTGCAAACACCATGTCAGCCCTGTTTGCTTATGGCTTCATCCTGTTGACATGGTACATCCTTTCTGTCTGTCTGTGGTAACTCCACAGTGTAGTTCATGTCATTTACCTTCTTAACTGCTTTGTACTGTCCTGCCCACTCAACCTGCAGCTTGTCTTTCCGGACCGGAATAAGGACCATGACTTCCTGACCCACCATGTACAAGCGAGCTCTTGCTTTGTGGTCATACCACACCTTTTTTTTCTGTTGGGCAGCTGCCAGGTTGCTCTAGGCTGTCCCCATAAGCTCCTTCAGCCTTTTCCTAAACCTAAGGACATAATCCACAATGGGAGTTCCCTGGGTGGTGTGCTTGCCTTCCCAGTCCTCCTGGATCAAGTCTAGGGGCCCACATACCCAACGTCCATATAAGAGTTTGAAGGGGGAAAATCCTGTCGACTCTTGGTGCACCTCCCTGTATGCAAACAACAGGTGGGGAAAGTACTTCTCCCATTTCCTTCCATGCTGTTCAGCAAACGCCCGGAACATTGACTTTAGGGAACCATTAAATCATTCCACAAGCTCATTGGCTTGTGGGTGATACGGTGTTGTGCATCTCTGCACCACCCCACACTTCTCCCATAAACATTTCATCAGGTCCGACATGAAGGAACCCCCTCAATCGGTGATTACCTCCTGAGGAAACCCAACACGGGAGAAAATCCCAAGTAAGGCATCTGCCACTTTGTCTGTCCTCAGAGAGGATAGGGTGACTGCCTCTGGGTACCGGGTGGCATAATCCATCACAGTCAGGATGAATCTCTTTCCAGAGGAGCTGGGGGATATTTAAAGGCTCCACAATATCCATTCCCACCCTCTGGAATGACTCCTCCACTATGGGCAAGGGGATCAGGGCGGTTTGGGTTTTCTTGCCCACTTTCCCTATTTCTTGGCACCGGTGACAAGACCTGCAATACTCCTTCACCTGCTGGGTGAAGTTAGGCCAGTAGAAATTCTGGGCCAACCGCTGCATTGTGTGCACAATTCCCAGATGACCAGACAAGGGAATATCACGTGCAGTCATGAGCAACTGCTCACAATACCCCTGGGGAACGACAAGCTGCCTGCCTAGCATCCCTCCCTTTGTCTGTACTGCCTGTGTATACATAAGTCCATTTTCCCAATAAACCTTATGTCTACCGCACCTCCCTGTGTGCCCTCTGAGTCTGCCCAAGCCCTCAGCTTCTCTAAACTAGGGTCACTCCTCTGAGCAGCTGCAAACCCCTCACACAGTCCCAAGGCATGGGACAGGTCCCCTTCCATCGCTAAACTAGGGTCCCTAGCACTAGCACTAGCATCAGGGCCCTCAGGATCACTGTCAATCCCAACCCTCTGACAACAGGTCACCCCTCCCTCTTTGGAGCAACCTTCTGTAGCTGTGTGGTTACTTGCTACTGGGGAAATGTCTACCCCCTTTTTATCAGTCTCCCCGTCTGGAGACGCAGGCTGGGGAACCAGCCTCTCAGCAGTTTTCACACCGGTTTCTGTGGGGTTCAGGGGACTGTTATCTTCCCTTGCCGCTTGGCTACGGGTAACTGCACATACCACCCCCTGCTGGAGATTGTTACCCAGGATCACATCCACTGCTGATGTGTTGGCTACAGCCACCTGCTGCACAGTTCCCCCTGTTTCACCCCAGTCCAGGAGAGCACTAGCGAGTGGCAATGTTTTCTCTTCACCAGTAAACCCTTGTACAGTTACATATTTATTGGATATAAGCTGACCAGGCTGTACCAGATCCCCCTTTACCAACATCAGAGATGCCCCTGTGTCCCTTAACCCCTGCATCCGTACCCCATTCACCATGACTGGGTGCATGTGTTCCCTCATATTCACTGGCATGCTTCCAGGAATACGCAAACAACCCACTTCTTTTCTAGCACCCTGTTGTGTATTATGGCTCGCCTTTTTGGGGCACTGTCTGGCAGTATGCCCAGTTTCTTTACACAACCAACAGGCATTTCTTACTTCAGAGAAATCTTTTCTTTGAATCCTGGAGCTAACTGGTTTCGGTGGAGGCAGTGAGGGTTTTAGCTGCCCTGAAGGCGTGCTTTTCCCTTTCAGCGCTGCCACACCCACCCCATTCATTCTCAGCGCAGGTCTGCTCTTGGCATATTGGTTCAAGAATTCAGCAATCTCTTGCACTGTTTTTGGATCTCGGTTCTCTAGCCAGGTTTTTAGCTGTGCTGGGCATGCCCAATAAAACTGTACTAATAAAATCACATTTTCAATTTTATCAACAGAATTTGCCTCCATTCCTTCCCAACAACGTTTTAAAAACTGACGTTGTTTCGTGGCTAGCTCCTCGTAGCTCATATCAGGGCTTCTCCTGAGCTTACAGACTTTAGCTCTGTATGATTCAGCAGTTAATTCAAACTTTTGTAACAGTGCAGCTTTTAGCTTGCTGTAATCATTGCTGTTGTCATTGTCCATTTGACCCAGTGCATCTCAAGCTTTCCCGGTAAGTAGCGGGGATAGCTGGAAGCTCCAGGACTCTCTAGGAATTTTAGCCTGAATACAAACTTTTTCAAAAGACTTTAAAAAAGCGTCCATGTCCTCCCCTTCCTTAAACTCAGCTATTAATTTGGAGTTCAATTTGTAACCCAGCCCTGCAGTCCCAGTTAAACCCAAGCCACTTACCTGCTCTGGTGCTGCTGGTCGGAGTCTCATCTTCTCCAGCTCGTGTTGCCTTTGGTGCTTCTCTCTCTTCTCCTCTGCAGCTCGTTGGTGCTTGCGCTCCTCACGGTCTGCCTCCCTCTGTTATTGCTCTGCCTCTCTGCGTTCTCGCTCTGCCTCATGGTCCGCCTCTCACTTCTATCGCTCTCTCCCTTCCTGGGACTCCAACTCCATCCTGCGCAACTCAGTTTGCAGTTTGAGTACCTCTGGATTCAGGATACTGGTGGCCATTCCCTACTGCTGTGGCCCTTCACCGACAGTGGCCATGCTGTCCTTTTCAGTCACGGTCTGTGACTCGCTGCTCTGGGTATCTACTACCATCAGGGCCTCTATGAGGTTCTGCTTTTTGGCTGTCACCTCGAACGGGACTCCCCTGTCCCCGCACAACTGCTTTAAGTAATCTACAGTGTGCCTGCTGTAGTCGGAAGCCATCTTCTTCTTACCTGACTATGACTACTCTGACTTTGCACTGTAGAAAAAAAAATAAAATAGGTAGGAACTTGACTGTACACCAAGTGATATATAGTTCTGTTTCCTTTTTAAAATAAAACTCTCGCTTTTTCTTTATTTGCAAGAGAGCTTATGGTCTCAGCTGACACAGAACAATAAAGCTTGTGATACCAAAATTATGCCACCGTTGCTAACCATTTTGTCACAAACCCACTCAGCAGGTCAGGCCCTTTACTCCCAAAGTGCCAACCTCTGAGCGTAGACATGTGAACAGTGTAACAGACAAGGTAACCCTCTTGTCTGTTTTTGTGAGTTCGGCTCAACATTTGGTCTCAAGTTCTGGAGAGATTCAAACTGTTAACCTGTTGCTAGCATACCCAATGCACAGGCTCAGATACATCTGTCTTTAGGGGGCCAGATATCTTTACCTGCGGGCACCTAACCAGGTGTGCAGAAATGAACCCTAAAACTTTAATAAAGACCTCAGATGTAAAACGCTTCTCTTTCCAGTTTGGTACCACCATACAAGCTCATGTCTGCTGTCTGCTATAACCATAAATACTTCTTAGCAAAAGAAATCAATTGAAAGACAGGCCAGGTATGCTCTAAAATTAGAGTTTTTACTAAAATATATAATATGTCAAACATACAATACAGAACTCTTATATCACAAGACATACATACATTTAAACAAAACAAGGTTTAAAACAGTGCAATTCCTACAACAATATTTGGATTTTGTCTAGCTTTCTAAATACCTGTTTTCAGTGCTCAGATGTTTTCTTGGTCAGTGTCAGATAAGTGTGTCTGTAGTGTAGTGAAACAGAATAATCTTTAGAAGATGGTTTTGCCCACCACTTTTGCATGAGGTCATCTAGCTCCTTCCTGTCAAAATATCTAAAACATATATATTTCTATACAATCACAGGATGTAATTTCAAAGTATTAATTCTGCAACCTTAGCATAACTCAATTTCAATGACACCTCTTTTGATTCTTGCTGCATCCTCCTCACACAGGCTTCATATGAGCATTTACAGCCTCTCACCTCTGTGTAATAACCTGTGTTTTCTTCTTCAGCGTCATAAACCTTTTTTATGATTTCCTTCTTAACAAAGTTAACTAAACAACTCTGTAACTAACTCAGAGAAACAGGATCCTTGATTAAAGTCTTCCATGTAACACGTTGTCTCTAAAAAACGGAGTGGTGTGATACATGCTGTCAGCATTTCTCTTGGCCTGCATCTGTCAGCTGAAATCGGGGAGTGAGGTCATTCCTAGAGCATTTGATTTTTCAGCAGAGACAAATTCAATACCACATTTCTGTTATTTTAAGACATAAAAATGATACAGCACTCAGAGCTTGCTATGTCACAACCAGTACCCATTTTCAAAGATGACCTGACATATATTGACAAGTAAATACAAAATCCTACAGTCAAACATTACTTTTACATATGACTTGCTCCAACAATTGTCACCTAAAATAAACTTACTGAGGCCTATTACATTTGTGCATTGTAAGGCATAACATTACAAAGATTAGTTGCAGTAAATCAAAAAGACTTCTGACCTTGTGCTGTCCTCATAAGAGGAATTTTTAAGAGTTCCAGATTAATAGCTCTGGTGCAATGTGCTGAGGAAGCAAAGCAAAATGTATTGTTCAGGTCTGGTACATCTGGTCCGAAGCAGTTTTCATAACCATAGACCCCCATATGATATTTTATATGACAGTTTGGAGAAAGCCAAGTCAAACTGTCATGCAAAAAGCAATGAAGTGTACATTTCAACCATTTTAATATGAAATGACATACTGAACTGAGCAACACCCAAACCCTGGATAATATTGTGTCGTTTACAGCCTAATTAATAACTAAACCATAATCAATTAACAAAACCAGTAAACTTTGCATAGCCAGACTTCTAGTCTCCAGCATCAGATTTCTCTGAATTTGGTATAATAAATTTGAATGAAAATGAACAGTTTTTATTAACAAATCAACATGGGCTGTAAAAGACAGGGCACTGTCTATGGTTATGCCTTAATATTTTAAAGTATCAGCATGTTCTTTCACCTCATGATTGAACTTTATGATCACCGGGGAATGGAAAACTACTGCAGACATCCTAGAGCTCTGAAGCAGCAGCATCATCATAGTCCTCTTGATGTTCAGAGCCATCAGTGTCGTTCTGCAGCTAACTAAATCCCCTTCCCAAGGTTTTCACATCTGTCTGCTGTAGGTGGTAGCTACTCTAGGTTCCACTTGATAATTCCATTAGTTTGCAGTATCCTGTATAGGGTTTTGCTGATGCTTCCAGAGTTGCTTTCCAACAGTCCCAAAATATAAATCCCTACACAGCGTTCCCCAGATAGGGTTTTGCTAGTACTTCCCACGTTATTAACCAACAAACCCTGATAAATATACAGAACTGAATTCTTATCACACTTGCATAAAATCCTACCATGTAATCCCAGGACTATGTGGTAGTTTCCACTAGGATCTTTTAGGTTTCCTGGTGGATCGCAAATATTTGGGCCAAGAGGTTCAAGCATTTTTTGTTTTACTTCCACACCTACTAGGCACACCATTCCTCAGGCTCCACAGCGGCCCTGTCTGCCCTTCAGACTCTATCTTAGGTGCCACCCAGACCTCCAATGTCCCAGTGCCACCTCTGTGGCCTGTTTATTCCTGTTAAATCAGGTGCCTCCTCTGGCCTACATAGAAACAGCAGTATAGGGCAGAAAAAGGCTCTATGACCTACACAATCTACCCAGCCTTACTGCAGGTTGACTGTGATGGCCCACTCTGTCAACCATGCCACACCTCCTGCCTTTAACAGTCCTGTATGTCGTCCTACTTGTGTTTGACTCCCTTCACTAATTTGGCACAGACGATATACTTTGGCAGTTTGTTCCTCCTATCTGCCACCCTTTATGTGAAAAAAATATTTCTACCAACGTGCATGCAGTTTACTGTCCACACTCTGACAGTTAGCTTGAGACAGCTGAGTCATCGGATATCTTCAAGTTAAGTTTCTCCTATTACCCATGTGGTATATCCTCCGTCTCCATCCCTCGACATCAGTTCTTTCTTTTTGCTGGAAGGAACAGGCCTCCTAAAGCAGCTCTGCATGCATAGTAGGATTTCCAATTCAAGCGCTCTTTCTTTGGCAAACCTTTACAATGTTTCAGCTAAATTTAGCATTTGTGTTTTCCAGTTTTACTCCATTGTCAAATCTGTGATATGGAATGGCAGAAACGCACTTCAAGCACTGCATGCGCTGCAACCAGAAGATGTCAGCCATGGACATCCACAACTTGAGTGTTTACTGTCTGGAGAACACTATCACAGCTGTGTTTAGCTATGCTCTCCTTGTTGTTAGAGCATCAGAGGGCTTGTCTACTCCTGGTTAGGCCTACAGATCGAAAACCACCCTCTGCAATGGCCGAGTCTGCAACCTTTTAAGAGTAGGCAGCTGAGGTGGACTCATCTTTGGTCTTGGCATTGGTCCCAGCTGGGCTAAGCATCCGAGGGTCCATCACAGATGATTTGTGTGAGATGCATTTCACCCTGCAGACCTACAGGGAGAGGCCACTATACCGTAAGAGGCACAAGAAGCACAGACACCATTGATTGTGGGACCAGGAATGATCATACTTCTCCCTTTCTCTTAATTCCCCTGACTGGGGAGTATCGACATTGTCGTCAACACCATATTCGATGGATGTACAGTACCATTTACAGTAAACTTATTGTGCAACCACTTAACAGCTAGTAAACATACGAGCTGTTAAGGCTGTTCATAGGGAATCTTTTAATCACTGATACCTGGCTGTTAGCTAGTTTATGCTGAGCTCTGAATGAGTTGCCTGAATACTTTCAGTTGAACACCACATTCAGCAGTTGAAGGGGAAAAAAAACAAACCAACTAGCTGGCAACTCATTGCAGTCACATAAAAAGAATGGGTTCTAAACTGGCTGCATGATAAGTTTAATGTAAACTGCACTGTGCAAAGATGTGCTCTGGCAGCAGTGGTCTCTTGCAGGGAGGGCTGGGCTCTGCTCCCAGGACCAGTGATCCCTCAGCCTCCTCCAGTTATTTCCTTGCCCGTGACCCAGCACACCATTGTGTCTGTTTCCCCTCGACTGGAGGTGGAGCCCCCGCCATTGCAGCTGCAAGATGGGACCCCCACCAAGGAGTCCCGCTCTGCTACCGACCTTCTGAACCTTTTGTCCTTCAGGGTCAGCCAGGTCTCTGGCATGGCCTGTACCCACAGGAAATGGACCGCTGTGGTGTTTAAGGATACATCAGACTCCAGGTGTGAGTGTCTGTGGACTGAAACAGAACTCAGCTGTTTGACCAAGATTCCTTGAACAGTCTAACTACCTCATTGGCCTCGGCCTCCTTTGGAGCATTGCTCCAACTGATGTCTGATTCCATGGAGGTCCACTTGGAGCCTGTTCAAAAGTGGGCAAAATACCTGTTCACTGGCTTCCTGGACTGGGACAGTTCTCTGAGGGTTGCCTTCCTGGAGGTTGAGTCCATCTTGGGACCACCTCTGGAGCTTTGGCAGCATTCAGCATCCTGCGCTTTAACCCCCATTTGGATGATTTGCAAGTACACAGTCCATATTGGCACCCTTTTGGGGTTCTCAGACCACCCCTCTGTGGAGAGCCTGGTTTCCAACTTGGCCTTTTGGAAGTTGAGGGGCCACGGGGACAGGGATAAGCTGCCCAATAAGAAATCAAATTATGCAGCCAAGGAGATCTGCGCGACCTTCTTGCATGGTCTCAGGCAGACAGGTTACATCGTCATGATGGCTAACTTTGGCCTCTCCCTGTTTGGGATGATCGGAAACCTCCTGCCACTGCTTCCAGTTGACAGACAGGTCGTTGCTTCGGAAATCAGAGACCATGGCTGCATGCCGGCTAAACAGTATCTCCAGATGGCCACGGACATGGGCGACTCCTGTGCTAACTCCATGGCTTCAACAATGTCCATGTGTCATAAGGCCTGGCCAAGGCTGTTCAACTTTACACTAGACACTCAACAGAAGCTAGCAGATGTCCCTTTCTTGGGTGCCAACCTCTTTTGCCCTGGGATAAAAGGACATTTCATCCAGATTGTGAAGTCCAGAGCTACTCTGTATTCTGCAGCTTCATCCCAGAAGGATCCCAAGGTGGTCGAGGCTGAAAGTAATAAGCCCTTTTGGCTCATGGGGACCAGCCACAGCAGCCTCAGCAGGGACAATTTCAGCACTGGTGCCCACCTTAAATGTTAGCACTGGTGCCCAAAGCAAACTTTTGGTGGTCAGGGCAAAATAAAAGGGGGGGGGGGATTCTGGTGTGCTTCGAGTGCCCAGGTGGCTGGAGTCCCTTCCAGAGCTGCTTAGTGATGGGTTGGGAAGTGTCCCTTCCCATCCAGTCCCTGTCCTAGTTCTCTGTCAGGGATCGGTTTTGCAGCTTCTTTCCAGAGTGGTCTGCTATTACTTCGAACAAGTGGGTATTGGAAGTGGTGGGCAAACAGTTGCATTTGGACTTTGAGGCTCTCCCACAGTACTGACCCCAAGCTCCTCGGGAGTCCAGGGTGCTAGAGCACACACTGTCTACACTCAAGGCCAACATTGCTCAGCTCCTGGAATGTGAGATAATTAAGGGGGTCCCAGACACTCTGGCCACATAGGGCTATGTGCCAAGATACTTTCTGGTACCAAAATGGACAGTGGACCAGCATCCAGTGCTGGATTTGCAAGACTGCAACCAGTTCATGTGGAAGTGCAAGTTTCGGATGGTCATGCTGAACCAGATCATACCTTCTCTGGAGCAGGGGACGTGGGTCTGCTTTGTGGACCTCCAGGATAGGTTATTTCACATTCCAGTCTGTGTGTTCTACTGGTACCTCAGGTTCTATGCAGAAGGGGTGCTCTACCAGTTAAAAGTCATAGCTTTTGACTTCTTGTCTGTACCAGATGTCTTCACCAAGTGTTTGGCCGTGGTAGTGGCCTTCCTTCATTGCATTGGCATCATAGTGTGCCTGTACTTACTGACTTGTGGCTGGTACATCCAGGGAGCTAGAGGAGTGGTCCAGGGACCTGGCCTTTTGGACCTTTAGGACATAGGTCTTGTAGTCAACCCAGCCAAGTTGGAACTGGTCCTCATGCAGGTCGTCAAGCTCATTGTGGGGAAACTGAATTCCCTTCAGGGGCAGGACCATCCTCCCTGTGGACAGGGCATTGGTCCTTACATCCTTCACCCGATCTTTTCGGGTTGGGTGCATGCACCCGGCCCAGGATTTTCTGCGACTGCTAGAGTTCATGGTGGTGGTGTGCAGCATAGTCAGTTGGCTTGCTGGCAAATGGGAGTTGGGCCATCAGTGGTCTCATTGTGAAGGTCAACTGGACCAGCCTGTCTGGTGACCCAGTCTATGTGGGGTGCCATCAAGTGGTGACTCTGCCCCAGAACTTGGAAGAAGAAAACTCGTTTGTCTGCCTGGAGCTGTATGTCATGCTGGCAACAGACACATCTCTGGTGGGGTGGGAAATTCACTTGGGAGACCACAGAGCCTACAGGTTTTGCTCACCGTGGGAGTCCTGATGCCAGAATATTATACATGTCAACCTGCTGGTGCTCCATGCAGTGCCTCTTGCTCTGACAGAATTCACTCCGTTGATTTGGGATCTGGTCATTCAAGTCCAGATGAACATGACCACCATGTTCTATCTGAACAGGAAGGGTGGAACATACTTCTTTTCTCTGTATCAGGAGGTGCTCAGCACCTGGTCACTGGTACCCAGCCTGCAGATCGATCTCCTGATGATCCATGTCATAGGTGAAAACCAGCTGGCAGACGCTCTGACAGGTCTGAGAAACATCAGAGTAGTGGTCCCTGCATGAGGAGGTGGTGGATCACCAGTTCTCCCAGTGGGGCACCCCTCTGGTGGACCTGTTAGCTTTGTGCTTTTGGATGAAGAGAAAACTAAACCTGTTCTGTGGCTGCACCCCCCCCCCCCACCATACCAGCATGAGATACCATCTCTTGGCTCATGGCCCCCCGGGTCTTCTGTACACCTCCTTCCCTTCGGTTCAGAAGGTTGTGATCAAGGCCCAGAAAGACAAGGCACAGATGATCCTGATAGCTCCAGACTGGACCAGATAGCTCTGGTGCCTGGATCTTCTCAGCATCAGCTGCAGGCCGGCTATGGGGGCAGCCTCTCTTGCCTAACCTGCTGCCGAGACAACAGAAGACAGTCCTGCACCTATCAGCCTGGTACCTGAGTGGCTCAAGTTCCAGGCGTTGGACTTCTCAGACAGTGTCATCCACCTTGCAGAGGCATCCTGAAAGGAGTCGACCTGTAGAATGTTTGGGTTCAGGTGGAAGAAGTTTTTGCTTTGGTGCTAAGGGAAGGATCTTGATTCTCTGGCATGCCCCGTTGTGAAAATCCTCAGCTACCTTCAGTCCCTTTCTCAGCTGGGACTGCAAACCGTAATCCTAAAGGTGCACCCGGCGGACATCTCTGCATACCTGGCATGGGCTGGTATGCCGACCGTGGTGCAGGAGAAGGTGGTTGGGCACTTTATCAAAGGCCTGGACCACTTGTCCCCTCTGGTGGGCAAACCACCTCCTCCTTGGAACTTACTGCTGCTGCTGGCTATGCTCATTGGCAAGCCATTTGAGCCTGTGTACAAGTGTGAGATGTCACACTTGTCATAGTAGACCACCATCTTGGTGGCAGTCACACACTTGGTGGAGTCTTTCTTCCTGGTCTTCCACAAGGACAAGGTTGCCCTTCACCCCCACAGGAAATTCCTTGCAAATGTCATGTAATTTCCACCTGAATCAGGTGATTAACCTTTGGTGTACTTCAATAACCAGACCTGGGACACTGATCACAGGTTCCTTACCCTGGGCCTGTGGAGTGTACTTTCCTGTTATAAGGAGTGCATGGTGGGGATTCGTGGTAAGGCTAACCAGATGTTTTTACCCAAGCTGAAGCTGTGCCTGGCAGACCAGCAGTTAAACAGACAGTTGCCAAGTATATCACAACCTGCATCGACCTCTGCTAAAGGTTGGGTGGTAGGGAATCAACTAAGGGGCTTAAGGCTCATTCCACCTGACATACCCCTGCCTTGGTAGATGCTTCCAGTGATCTCCCCACTGAGGAGATATGCAGGGCTGCAGCGTGCTGAAAAGTACACAGCTTCATCTGCCACTACAGCATTGATGTGCTTAGTCATCATGGTGCTACTTTTGGAGCCTCAGTTCTCCAGTCTCTGTTAGTCATATGGGATGTGCCTCTTGCCTTTTCCTTCTGGAGGATTGTTAGGAGTCTGTGAGAGCACAGAGAACTGTACCCACATTGGTAGAAACATAGGCTATTCACCTGTAACCATAGTTCTACTAGTGGTATCCAGTTTATGTCCACACAATCCGTCCGACTTCCTCTGACATGAAATGAGATCTTACATAACAATACATGTTTAGACCTCTCAGGATGTTACCTTAAAGCTGTTACTTTAAGTTCACAGGTCACAAGGAAGGACTCCAGGCACACTGAAGATGTTTAGCTCAATTTCCAGAATGCAGTGTTATAAAGGAAAACATTTTAAAGGAAAGAGAAAACACCTAAGGTACAAAAGTACTAACTGATGATATTATATATGTAACCCAGCTCCGCCATCTGAACTGGAACTGAGTTGCTTTGTTATGGAGAGGCAGTTAGGCGTTTTTTTCTTCCACAGCATAGATTTCCATAGCAATTGCCCTACACAGCTCCACCACTGGTGATCCTGTCTGCATCTAAAGGTTGATAATGGCTTCCTTTGCTAACAGTATATATAAGTGTATTTTGGAGCAGTGGCCTAGTCTAATAACAGATGGGGGAACTGACGGGTGCACAATTGCTGGGGATATTGGCTCCTCTGGGAGGTATAACTCTTCAAACTGCTGGGCAACTCCATGCCAGGATTCTGTAAAGAGTGGGCACAGCCAGAAAATATGCGAGTGATCTGCTTGGGTCTAGTCACATTGTCTCCAGCAGTATCTGTACTTGGAAGGCAAAAATGTAGCCAGGATAGCTGGGGTGTGAAAAACAACTGTATCAACATTTCCTGGCCAGTTCCCTCCACAGTGTGGAGCAGGTGATTTTCAGTGCTGATAGTGTACATTTCAACCAAGATTTGTAAGAAACAGTAGTACCCGATTCCTGATTCCATTTATCAAGTACTGCCCAAGTGGAGTCCTAGCAGATCCTGATGTCCCCAATATAAATTACCAATCAGGTGACCCCAGATTGTTACCTGAATGGCTCCTATGTATAACTGCAAGAGGAGGGTAGCTGGATCCAGCAGGTGAGACCACTGTGTGGTCTGGTGCAACAGATATGTTCAAACTTGGAGGTCTCTAAAGTGCTCACAACCCGTGAGGCCCTATTTCTGTTATAGTTCTTCAAATGGCAGCACCCCCTTTATATCTGGGAATTAAAATTTGTACTTTAGGCTCAACTGTCTCCAGCACTGAAAAGTGTGATCTGTGTGAGTTGGGAAGAAATCAGAATCTGCAGCCACCCTGCAGTAATAGGAATTCGGGGAGAGTTTAGGTAATTGGTGTAATCAAAGCCAAACTGTCAGAGCCAGCCCGGTAGCACTGAGGATTGAGGCGCTGGATGCCACACCTCGCGCCATACTGGTGACCCAGGTTTGGTAACGAGCCCGGGCCGTCGGCGAGGGAGGGAGGGAGAAGATCAAGCGTCCGGAGGACAGCTCTCCTCTCCTCTCCTGGGAGGGAGGGGGTTCCGACTCAGCGGAAGCCAGAGGCACAGCAAGAGCACAAGCACACAAAGAGAGTCAGGAGTGAGGATGTCGGCTGAGGCACCTTGATGTCGGGGCGCAGCCACTCCCTTAGAACAGGGAAAAATGACACCAGAGCGCCAAGGGGAAGGAGCGCCAGGAATGGACTCTTATAGCTGCTGCCTACCTGGCCACCGAGGGATCCATCGAAACGTTGATTGATCAGGGTGTAAGGACCCCACCTCGTACCCACCTGGGGAGTATAGCCACGGCTCCATGGGGGTCTTTCAGGGATCCAGGTAAGGCAGCAGTGGGGTAATTCCCTTAGCATCTCCCGACTGAACAGGGCTGTGGTGCAGGGAGGAGAGAAAAACTACAATTTAAATAAAAAAAAAAAAAGGCCAAACTGTCAGAGTCTGAGCTGTGAATTTGGAGTAATCTGCCAAATGTGGATGATCTGTCGAGTTCCAAAATAAGAGTCGGACAATATTATACATGTCATTTAGGACAGATTCTATTTGCATGGTCGAACTGGCCCACCAGGATACCTGAAAATTTCCAGGTGGGCCTCCTCTGTTTGGTACCTGGCCACAATTTAAACTATGAAAATCTTTACATTCATCATCTGTTTTCTAATTAAATGGGGTAGTTTGGCCATTGCAAGTAAATGTAAGATGCAAACATAGAGCTAGTGTATCATAGTTAAGTGGAATACTGGTATGAATGTGTCACCTGGGGTCCTTCCCTATTGATTTTCCAGATGGGCCTCAGTATCAGTTTTCCAGGTGGGCTCTGTGTACCCCAGTCTGACCATACAAAGTTTCATGGAGGAAAGAATTGGGGACAAAGCCAATAATATACGGTGTGAAGATGAGAGGCCCCTGCATAGTTTTGCAAGTTGGGCAGGTTAACTCCACCCTGTGATGTAGGTAATTGCAATAAGGAGTATCGGCACTGAGGATGATGCTGTCCCCAGATACAATGAGAATGCTGTCTCCAGATATAATGAGAGATTATCCTGTTCCAGGAGGCGGAGTAACGAGAGGGAAATATGAGAAAGGTCTGGAGTAAGTACAGTATGCGAGACAATATATTCATATGTACCGTTTCCAGTTGAGAGAAAAAGGACAGCGGTAATTTGCTTCAGCAGGGCATAGCATCTGTTAACATGACAGTAAGAATGGGCTGGCCCGGTGGCGCTGGGGGTTGAGGCACTGGACACCACACCTCACGTTATGCCAGCGACCCGAGTTCGGGAGTGAGGTTGGGCACCGGGGGTCAGCAGGGGTGGGTAAGGACCGAGTGCCTGATGGGCTACTCTCCTCCTGGGGGGTGGTCGGGGATTGTCCGGTGTGCCAGCGGCTCCTGGTGGAGACTGGAGGTGCTGCAGCATGCTCAGCTGCACGTAATCAGCATGCCCTGATGCAGGCAAGGGTTGCCGTGCACGTAGTGTTGGGGATGTGCACACGCACAGGAGGAGGGGAGAAATCACCAGAACAAAGGAAAACCCTGGTCTGAGGGGGTAGGTGACAGCACCTGCCCCCATGCCCATGGCCGGGTCCATCCTGCCTGGACTTCCAGGTTCCTCCACCCGGGTCCTCTCTCACATGGGAGTCTGCTCTAAGTGCGCCCAAGGAGGAGGGGCTGCTCCACCCCGGAGGGGTTAAGCCGGGGGTTCCGATCATGGACAGAGGAGGGGGGAGAGAAGAGGCACAGATAGGAGGACTTCAGGCAGGGCAGGAGCAAGCAGGATGCCTGAGAGAGGCCTCCCAGACCGTGACCAGAGGGAAAAAGAGATTGAACAAAAAAAAAAAAAACATGACAGTAAGAAGTTCATAATTTAGCAGCTGGAGCTTATCCAAGTCTTTGAGATACATACCCCAGGTATTGTAGGGGTATCCTTCTCCAGCTCAGGGGGAGTTCCCGCTGTAGAGTGGGAGGTGGGGAGTAATGTTGAAACAGAACCTCCATTTTGTGAAAATTTAGTGATAATCCTGCTAGCAAGCTGAAAGTGTTCAGGACACACCATGCAGCGGGGGTGGTGGTGGTGTCTGGATATAGTAATGTGAGGAGAATGTCATCTGCATACAATGTGGCTTTATATTCGACCCTCCCATTGGGATCCCCTCTACTTCTGGATCAGAGCGTAGGGCCTATATAGAGCAAATCAAACGGGCAATAATAAGGGGCAGCCCTGCTGGTGCCTCTTTGAAGCTGAATGGGAGAGGAATGGGAACCATTGACTCGGATATAAGCCTGAGGTCCGGAGTAAATATTCTGGAGCCAGACAAGAAAGGGTTTTGGGAATCCAAAGGTTGATGAGGTGCCCCAGAGGAAGTTCCAGGACACCATGTCAAATGCCTTCTCAGCATCCAGGCTGATAGGGGTTGTAGGGATAGAACACTGGGAGGTGTATTCCAGTAGTAGCAGGGTTTGGCATATATTATCTATGGTATGGTGCCATCTTATAAAACCGTCTTAGTCTGGCTGTATTAGGGATGGGAGAATTTTATGTAACCAACGTGCCCAGACCACCATATAAAGTTTGTAATCCATATTTAATTTAGAAATTGGATGAAAAGTTGAGGGACAGGAGTGATCCTTTCTTGGCTAAAATTTTGTAGAAAGGGTGGCAGATCTCCAGGAGGGGTGGGGGAGGGTGGTCTCCATGACTCACTGCCTTAAAAGCACATTGTAGATGGTGGATCAGGAGCTCTGAGAAGGATTTATATCATTCTGTTTGGTAGCCATCTGGGCCAGGGCATTTTTGAGATTTGGCTTCTTTGAGTGCAGTGAGTATTTCCTCACCCTGACTCAGGGCTACGGGAGACTATTTTTGGGAGTTGGAGAGAACTGGAAGGGAGAGGCCCCCTAGGAATGTTGAGTATTAGAGATACCAGGAGGGAAAGGTTCAGCATATAGGTCTTGTTAGTAGTCCTGGGCTATCGTCCTGATTTGTTGAGACTCATGAGTCAGCTTCCCTGTGTTAGGTTCTCTTTCATGGACGTTTGTCATCTGTGATGAGGCAGATCTTCCCGAGTCCCTACCCCATTGTGACAAATGAAGATGATAAAGAGCACCAGTCCCAGAGTCGATCCCTGTGGTACCCCACTAGTGAACTCCCTGACCTTTGAGTATTCTCCATTGATGACAACCCTCTGGGTTCTCCCACTCAACCAGTTTATCACACGTCCTGGAATCCTATTCCCTACCCCAAATGCATACATTTCTTTGACCAGCCGTCTTTGCAGGACAGCATCAAAGGCATTACTAAAGTCCAGGTACAGTACATCAACTGCCTGACCATTGTCTGTCGCCTTTGTCATCCAATGAAAAACACTGACATGAGCTTCCTCCCACGTTGTCTAGTGTCTTAAAACCATTAGCCTTTAGGAACCCTCAGCCTCTAGTTAAGTTCTGTTCTGTTGCCGGCTTGTCCCTGTGTGGGGTGTTCCTTTGCCTAGAGGAGAAACGTCTGTCTAACTTGTGGTGACATGGCTCAAGGGGACCAGACAGGCCAACATCTGGCCCACCAGTGAGAAATTTTCACTGCCTTTTTCCCCCCACTTCTTCCCTGACCATGTGCACCTTTTCGTCCGGTCTGTGGTGTGACAGATGGTGTGTGGTCACCCACCATGTCATGGCACCTTCACCACACCAACACCAGAAGCCACTGAAATAGCAGTGTGGCAAGTGTCCCTCTGGGAGGAAAGCCTTGATCAGATGCTCTAAATCCTCCCTGCTGTCCTCCACTCCTATTGTCCTGTGCTCGGAATGTGAACCTGGGTCCCCAGTGTGTCAGAGCATTCCCCCCCCATCGCTCAGCCCCACGGAGTCGGCAGGGTAAAACATTTTATAACATTTTTGAACATTTTACAAATGTTATAGCTGTAGTAATCCATTCCAGGGGTATGCCAGTACTGTAATAACTTCACTTTCTCAGTGGTTGAAGGCCTGCCAGTGCAACAGAAAGATTTACTGCTGTGACGCGGGCACCTCGGGTTCAGGGATGAGCCCGGGACGCTCAAAGGATCGATGTGGGGGTGGATTGAGTGGCCATTGCACGCTCTCCACTACTGGGGAGGGAGGGGGTTATGTGCTTCTGGTTCAGTGTTCCCGGGTGACCATGGGACATGCCATTTATTGGAGCTCCGACTAGTGTTTCACTGGGGGGGTCGGACGCATGACGTGGGTTTGTTGCTGCATCTGTTTGACTGCCGCGCCCCCCCCCCCCAGAACTGCATAGGAGAATTCCTCCTGGCGATCGAGTGATGCCTTCCACCCATGGTGGCCCTGGGTATCTGTCGTATCTGTTGACTGGCACCACTGGAGTTAAAGGGGTGGCTCCTGGGGGCTCCGCCCTGGTGGGTAATCCAGAGGGCACTGCAGCAGAGGATGCCAGAGTCTGCTCGCAGGGTGTAACAAAAAGGCAGAAGGGGACGTCGCTGGGAAGCACAAAGCATAGTAAGTAAAGAAAAAAAAAAAAAAAATTAATCTAGTCAAACGTGTGTGTGTGTGTGGGGGGGGGAGGAAGGATGTCATTCTTGTGCAGCGGAGAACACTTCAATCATCAGTGAAACAATTAAAAGTTAATATTCAAGACATCATCCAGGTATTATCGTTGGGTAATTGCCTGCTACACCACTCAAGGATCCATTTTGAAGGCAAAGACACTTTAACAACAGCAAGCTCAACAACCTCAGATAATGGCCACAGCATATGAGTGCTGTTAATTCCCTCCATCAAAAACCACTTAAACTGCTCTGTGGTGTTTTAAGTTCATATTGTTTCTATTAATGTTTGATTCCTAATAGTCCTGTATTTCATGATCACAAAAACATTGCTGGGTTTGAAAATGGCTTAGATGGCTTCAAAGGGATTATTAACCAGGGAATGGTGAGGAGGACGGGAGGAGCCATCTTAAAGTATCTCCAGATAGGGTTCCCAGGCAGACTGCCTCACGGGACTGACCACTGTCACAGTACATAACTTCTGAGGGTTGAAACACCAGATGCTCCTGCAGTTTCTGTATAAAACAAAATAGTGGATCCAGTGGTGGTGGTAAGGGGCATTTACAGTACTGGATCTGCACCACTCAGATCCAACAGTGTAAATGGCTGCTGGAGCATTGAAAGTCGCTCCACTGGGCTGCAGAGCAATCGGTGTTTCTTGAGTGTTTGTGTACTGGTGCAAGCGTTTTGTGTTAGCATGTAAACACACTGCTCTACCTGCACTAGTGAAGCCCCGCGATACCCCTGTGGCAAAATTTTTTTTTTTACTTATTCCCCTTAATCCATTTGACTCGGTGGAAGTGCAGATGGCAACGCAGGGAGTCCAGTCTGAAGCACAGAGTGACCCTGCAATGCTGCACAGCATTGGTTGTGTAAATGGGCATTGGGTGTGATGTTGGTGGAGCGGCGGCAAAACAGAGGAGACTGCAAGACAATCGAGAGGTAAGTGTAAATGTGCTTATAGACTGCAGGGAAGAGCTCCTCAGTTGAAGTGCCACAAAAAACTCTTTTGGACTGCAGCTGCTGAAGTTATTATACTCTCTACTCTATGAACTCATCAGATAAAACTAGTTGCATCTTTCAGTATTTAAACTGGAAATATAAAATAATGTTGTTTTTTGGCTATTTGTTAGCAACATTTTGTAGCCAAATTACAAAATCTGTAGCCAAACCAACAAATGTATTTTTCTATTGGTAAATAAAAGGATCTATAATGCTTTTAAGTCTCATTAAAAATGACCTGTCCTGCTTCCATTGTTTGTTCAAATGCTAATCAAATGCCAGTTTCAACAGTATACAGGTTTTTGTAATGACACATTCATTTTGCTTTACTTTTTTTTTCTGTTCTGTTTCTGCCCCTTCCCAGACAGCCCCTATCTGCCTGGATACCCCAGCCCTGTCACCATGAAGACTTAGCTGCCAGCCAGTCTTCCCACAGGGTTTTCTTTACCCCCTTTGGCGGGGTTCACGGGTTCCCCCAACCCACAGCAGTAACAGGATCCAGTTCCTGGTCTGGCAAACCCAGTTGATTTGGTGTGGGGCTTGCAGGTATCTAGCACTATCCTGCCACCAGTAGCCTTTTCCGCCTTTTGATTCCTAAGAGGCATGGCATGCAGTGACGCCATGATGTGTGCCACGTGCCTCCACGCCCTTCACGTTGGCATCTGTCAAGCCCCAGGCTTCTAGGAGCCTCCTGAGCCACTGTTAGTTTTATTGGTATTGTAATCCGAGTTAGATGTTATACATAGGAGCTAAAGTTGTTTCATGCACATTAAAATGATTTTTTTCAGGGGAGGGGCTCAGTTAATACCTAATGCAGTATGTCATTTGGTTATGTCGTCTTTGTTGCTGCCTGTCATCAGTGCAAATCACTCACCTTCGACACACACAGTACACACAGCACAGGACACAGCCAATCGAATTTGCAGCAAATGAGAGAGTCATACATAGAAACATACTGTAACATAAAAACATAACATTTGACGGCAGATAAGGACTGATAGGCCCATCCAGTCTGCCCTTTTCCTTAGCTACTAAAAATGCCGGAGATCCTACTTTATGTCTGGTTTTATCTCTTTTGACTCTCTAGGTCCCCTTATGTTTATCCCATGCAGTTTTGAATTCATGTAACTGAGTTTTTTTTTTTTAAAGAGAAGAAATAACAGAATGTGTACTGATTTGCAGTACTGCCAGCGTGAACACAATTTCCTGTCCCTCTCTGCCTTGGCAGTCTTAACATTCAGGCCCTCATCCTTCCTTGGCAGCTAGTTGGAGGCAAGAAATTATCTGTACGTAGGGGCAGCATCTTCGAGCATGATCTTTATTATGAACATAAGTAAAAAAGTTACTTTGCGCACACATTCCCTGTCATGCAGTAGTTGCCAACGTTGCCTTAGTGCATCCTTCACGATTAGTGCAGCCACACAGAGCAGTCAGAAATGACTATGACCGCAACACTTACGGTAAAGTCTAAATACAGAGTAGAGAATAGCACTGCCATTCTGTCTTGATGTTTGAGTGTACAAAAACATCAAGTGCTATTTTTTACTCTACATTTTTTACTCTACATTTTCCCCACAGTAATCAGTGGCATCAAACAGGAATTTTACATATTTGGTGCAGCACTTTGTAGGATCTAACAGACTGCCTTAACACACATTCGTGGCACACCCCAGGTTCATTGGCCTCTTAAAGAAACTCCTGAATTATCACAATCTCAATTTGGCAATTCAGAGTCGAAAACAAAAATCTGGAAATCAGTCTCAGAATGCAGTTTGACAAGTGCCAGCTTAAGCACTGCTCTTTGGACTAAAATGAGAGCTCATACTGACTCCCCAGTTGGCAGAAGTAGTCCTCTGACAGCTGTTGAAAACAGGAAGCCAGAAAAGGCCTGGTAGCTAAGTGGATTGGGTAACCAACCAGGACTCTCAGTAGCTTTTTAACCCTTAGGAGCCCATGTCTCAGAAAAAAATAGAAATTGGGGGCCCCAACCAGATTCTGGCAGTTCAGCAGCAGTATTCTTTTGGTACATCTCACTATGGTGCAGGTGGCTTCCATGCAGCAGCTTGTGTGTCAAAAAATGTCAGCAGTGCATCTCGAGGATGCAAGACACTGACAAATGTGCATCCTGATGGGTTGCTAGAGTGTCAAGGCTGTGGGGCCCTGTGTCCCTGAGAGCCCTGCCAACCTCTGGAGCCTGCTGCAGCAGAATAACCCCAGTTCAATTCCTAGTGTAACTGGATGGACCAAGAATTACGACTAGAGTAGCAGTGAGGTTCTGGGCCTGTCCATTTCAGAGAGAGGTCGGTCTTTGAAACCCCCCATTATTAGTGGGGAGCCTAGTGGAGAAGATTTTTGGGTGACCTCTGAACATTAATCTGACAAGCGTACTGCTTGAGCCATGGTTGTCTTCACTGAAGCTCTACACTGTTGTTATCATAGGGTGTCAACCTCGGTACCAGTCTGAATTCTTGAAAGAGAGAAAAGGTACAGGGAGCAGGGACTAAAGGGTCTGCTATACATTAAACATAACCTTGTGTATATGGGAGGGGATCATTTAACCGCCTTTTTTTTTAAATCAGTGCTAAATTTTGTTATATTCTGAATAGAACCCTCAACCTTCTTGAGGTGTGTAGGAGGTTTGCTATCCATAATTGCCATAACAAGAAACCAGGTCCATAGGGATTATGCAGTATATCGTGTCTTGATATAACAGGCTTGTTCGGTGAGTCAGAAAACCCTCCTGTGTCTTATTACAGCTGTAAGTAAGGCAGGCTAAGATTTGTTTAAGCTCACAACAACCAGAAAGAAATGACTGAGGACACGTCACACAAACTTTTAACTGAGGGAGAAAAAATTGCAAAAGCAGTTCATATTGCTCTAAGAGAAATAAGGAAGGCAGTGGCTACTTCTTTTTCTTTTGGTAGTCCACCATGTAACAGCTTCATCTGTTTAACAGCCAGCTACTAATGTTGGCAATCTGATTACAGAAATCCCAGATTTTGAAAAGTAGCTCCTGTAAACGTTCTGGATTCCCCAATCCCCCACCACAATACTTGTTTTATTTATTTATTTATTGAGGATTCAGAAGTACCTTTGAGTCGAAGACTCCTCTGCAAAGGTTCCACATCACAGAAATTAAATACAGAACAAACATTACATAGTTATTCAACAAGGACACAGTCCATCATGTTACAAAGAAACAGTGAAGGCTAATCTGCCATGGTGATGTGTGGTCACCATGGCAGCACTCTTCCTTCTTCCTCCATGGGTGAGTTGGTGCCTTAGCAGCTGTTGCCAGTACAGTGCAAGTATGCTGCCATCAGGGGGTACATCAGTGTCGGGACGCCCTCGCCCTTGCATCCCAGGAGCTGAGCACCTCTTGCATTCATTTTTAAAGAGCACCTTTCCTGGCATAGTATGCTAAATTAGTATGAACTCATACTGCCCCCGGAGTTCCTAGATAGGTAAATTATAATTTTTACGTAACCCTGGCGCCATTCATTATACCTAGATTTACTACTCCTGCCTGCTTCTCTAACAACAGGTTGAGGGGTCTGGGTTCAGAAATAACTGCTACTGGGGCCTCCCTACCCTCAGTGTACAAACAGTTATGGTGCCTCCACCCAGAGTAGTGCTAAGGTGGGTTCCTAACAGAATTGGTACAGCCCTCTGGGAAGCTATAACCACCCACAATCCCGACTAGTGACCTTTTACACTTAGTTTTACAATTGCAGCACTTAACACTTGGAATGCAGGTTAATACCAGCATTAATATGTTCATGTACAGTTCACTTACCAACAGGGTTCTGTCTCCCGACATTCACCCTGCAACCCCCTGTAAAAGGCAGTTTCAATAAAACAACGTGCACTTTCAGAATGAATTGCTAATGTAACAGTAATTCTAGACCAGGTAATGATATGCTCATAAGCCAGGTTAACAGTAAAACAGTAAATTAGGTTTATTGAGGGAGCATGAACAAGGCAGGGGCCAGAATCGAGGCAAACGATTGCGTTGTTGTACTTGGACAGGCTTTGCTTTTCAATTACTTTAGTCCCTGACTAATCAGTCTGTGCAACTACTGGGTACCCAGAGTGGAAAACGGGCATGCCTGAGGTGGTGCCGCGGGCTGGCCAGCGTTGCAGCTGATGTTGGGGCCCTTGATGGAAAGAAAAGGTGATTAAATATGAGCAAACACACTTGTAACACCATAAAGCAATTGTAATCCTGGCCGGATGGCCCTGTCATATTAAAACACATTAACTAGCAGATTGAATCAGATGGTACCATTAAACAATTGAAGCTTTGTTGCAGGGAGCTACCCTGGTTTTACTTACTGTACCAAGATGAATGGAAGAAGGCGCTGGTGACATCAAGACCTGTTGCTTGCTTGAGCTGTTGGTGGGGACCCTGGCCGACACGACTCACCTCCACTTCATGGCTTTTCTCTGTAGGTGGCCGCAACCTGCGTTGGATTGCTGTGCAGGGGCCGATTCCCCAATGCTGATCTCTCGCCAGGATACTGGTGATGGCACAGGAACAGTCTGGCTGGGCCATTGTTGGCATAGGCCCTGCTGAAGAAAATGTCTTAAGTTTAGGCTGCATGCTGGTGAACCCTCTAGCTGGGCTTCAGCAAAAGTCCCTCCTGCGCTGGAGTGGCTCCTGTTTTGGCACAAGAGTCCCAGTATCAGTGTCTTCGCACACGCGGTAGGCCACAGTCTCGGTGGCTGAAGAAGCTTTCTCCTTCTCAGTGAATGGCTGGTTTTCCTTCAACCTTCAGTTGAAGAAACCTCTCAGGCTGCTTAGTTGCAGGCCTGGATTGAATCCGTCCCCTTTTGGGATTGAGCTGGGTCCACAGGAGGCAAAATAGCTTCTTTTCCTGCAGTTCCTCTCAGCCCTACTACAGGCTGTTACCTTCTCGGTGGCTCAAGCAGTCTGACTCTGCTTGAAAACAGTCTCAGGCTTGCCTGGTTTTCTTGCATTCCGATTGGCTTTGGGCACTGTACACCACAGTCTTAGCACACCTGTTGGTTAATTTAGGCGCCAACAAGGAGCATTCACAGTTTCACCCATAAGGCATTGCAATTAGGACCCCTTGAGGACCCCTTCATTCCGACTGGTTCAAAACAGGAGTCCAGGACCAAAGATGATGGCTCCCATGGAGAGAACAGTACTGGCAGTATGAACAACTTATTTTATTTAAAGAACAGTAAGGATTTATTTTTTTGAAATTCACACTTTATTTTAACAAACCGATAAAGAACAAGGATCAAAATACAATCGTGATAAGAAACATGGTAAGTCATGAAAGGGAAAAAAGCAACAACAACCCTCCCCACCCCCCAAACCCCAACCACCCCCCTCCCCTTCCCAGGAGGATGCCGACACCAACAGCAATAAGGCTCTAGTGAGGGAGTTAAAGCCCGTAAATAGACAAAGGAGAAGAAAGGTAAAGAGAAGTAAAGAGAAGAAGGAGGAGGTAGGAAAACCAGCCAAGGCGAGTTGCACAGTAATAGCAAATCAAAGGGAGAGGGGGGGAATGAAGAACCCCACGTGGGATCCTAATGGAGGTACAGGGCATATAATTTACCCCATTTCTTATGGAAAGCTGACAAGGCATGCCTAGAACTGGCAATCAGTTTTTCAATTTTAAGACCTTGTGACATTTCTGCCACCCATTCCTGGTATGAGATTTCAGATTGATCTACCCAGTGGCGAAGAACTAATCTTTTGACAGCCATCGAAATGAGGGCCATGTGGTGTTTCCTTTCATTAACTTTGATAGTGGAGTAAATTCCTAACACACAAATTTCGGGTGTAAATAAGTCCTGTAGGCCCAAAAGTGGATTCAAACTATCCCGAATATGTCTCCACAAAGGGCAACTTTTCACAAGCCCAAAATATGTGCAGAATATTCCCTGGTCAACGCCACACCTAGTACAATTAGGAGAACTTGCTTTCCCAAATTTGACTAAATTTACGGAGTGTAGTACATATTATTGACTATATAAAACTGTGTGAGTTTATTTCTATCTAGTGAGAGAAATGGTGTAAATCTGACCACACCTATAATTCCAAGATGGGGGAGTTAACAAACAGTGTATCCACACCTAGCCAGATAAAACTTCAGGGCTTTGCTGAGAAGGAGATGTGCATAGAGTTTGGCAATGGAATGGGGTTCGTTGGCCCAGGACTTAAGCAAATCTAGAAGAGGTTGGATACTAGATACCTTTTTCACCAAACCAAAATCCTTGACTATGAGGTGTCTCAGCTGGAATACCTTGAATATGTACTGAGAGGGAATGTCAAATTTGGACATCAGGTCCCCGGAGGAGCCAATTGAGTCCTGAAAATAGAGGTCATCTACTGCACAGTCACGGATTTGCGGTAACCAAGATGGGAGCAACCAATGTGAACCCAGCTTGATGTTGGGGTTGAGAACCAGCGGTTGGGCAGGGTCCTTAGAGTTATGTATTCTAACCGAGGTACAATACTGGTTGAAAACCTTGACTGAAGTTCCAATCACGGATCTACCTATTTGGGTAGGTAGAATTGAGAGATTGCAGTAAAAAATGGACTGAGGGTCTATATTGTGGGTCTTCAGAAGGTTAATTTCGAGCTGCAACCAGTTAGGCCGATAAATATCATGGGAGGGGAGAGAACCACCTGCCCATTTTCGCCAGGTGGCTGGCCCAATAATAAAACTCAAAGTTGGGCAGACGAAGGCCACCATTGGCCTTAGGCATACATAATTTGAAAAAGGCTCTCCTTGGTTGCTTACCCTTCCAGATGAATTTAGTTACCGAAGTGTGTATTTTTTGAAAAAAGGATTTAGGTAGCCAGATATTTAGTAGGCTTAAAGGGTAAAAAATACGTGGAAGTATATTCATCTTAGTTATGTTTATTCTTCCACCTATAGATAGGGGGAGGTTTATCCACCTATTAAGATTGCCTTGTACCCTGTCTAGCAGGTCATCTAGGTTGAGTTTCCTAATTGTGTTGATATCTCGGGCTAGGTAGATACCTAGATATTTGAGATGGTCAGGTGCCCATTTCATTCCGAAATGGGCTACGTCCGCGTGAAATAGAAAAGGATTAAGCGGGAATATTTCGGATTTAGTCAAGTTCAATTTATAATTTGATACCTCCCCCAAAATGTATAATAATCTTTAGGACTTCTTGAATGGAACTGACTGGATCCGTGAGGTGTAACAGAATATCGTCTGCAAATACCGACATAGTGAGTGCTTGCTGGCCAATAAGACACCCAGTAATATCAGCAAAGATTTGATCAGCACTAATAGAGGTTCCAAATAAAGGTTAAATAAATCTAGATAATGGGCGCCTTGACGAGTACCGAGTAGTAGAGAATATGCGAAGAAAACACCCCATTGCAGTAAACTTCGCGAGAGGGAGCTATAAATCGCTTTAACCCACTGAACAAATTTGCCGGAAAGCCCATCTTATTTAGGGTAGCCCACAAAATTCCCAGCTAACACGATCAAAGGCCTTTTCGGCATCTAAGGCTATCAAGGCCATGGGGAATTGAGAGTCCTGGGCAGCATAAAAAATGTGCGAGAGAGTTCTTATGTGATCAGATGCCGATCTCCCCTGAACAAAGCCTACCTGTTCCATACTTAGGAGTGTTTGCCAGACTTGTCTAATTCTCAGTGAAAGAATTTTGGTCAGAATCTTGATATCACAGTTAAGCAAAGAAATTGGTCTATAGTTGGCGGGATCTAAAGCAGATTTATTGGATTTAGGTATTAAGATTATAGTTGCTTCTAATGAGGAGGGATCTAAGGGTCCTGAGGTAAGAATGTAATTGAACAGTTTTAGCAGTGCAGGGGTGAGTTCACTACAGAAAGATTTATAGAAATTTGGAGAAAACCCATCTGGGCCAGGGGCTTTGTCCAGGGTGAGACCATGGATAGCATCTGTGATTTCCTCTAAGGTGATGGGAGCGGATAAGGCCTCACAGTGACTAACATGGAGCTTGGGAAGGGGGGTATTCTCAAGGAACTCTATTATGCTTGGGAGCTTCGAGGGGGGAGTCTTGGTCCCATACAGGTTCTTATAAAAGGCTTCGAAAACCCCGGTGATGTCCCTCGGGTTGGTTTTAATGGATCCGTCAGTAGCTTTAATGCCTGGAATCAATCTCGAACTCTCTACTTCTTTAAGCCTAAGATCTAGTAGTCTACCTGGCTTTTCACCTTGATCAAGATATTTCGTTTTGGACTTCAGGATAGTGTATTCTGTTTTCTCACGAATTAAGTCCTCGTATTCATCTTTAAGCCTGTATAGGTTTTTTTAGGTTCTCTTGAGAATATGAGGTGGAAAGTTTCTCCTCGGCCACTTTGATCTGATTAGCTAAAGAATTGATTCTCTCCAGCCTCAATTTTTTCCGTCTGGATGATTCTTTAATAAATTCACCCCTGAGGAAACATTTCAGTGAGCACCAAACCAGATCGTACCTGGGGACTGAGTCTTGGTTAATCTCCAAGAAGGATGAAATCAGTACTTTGAAAAATGACGTAGTCTGTTCATCTTTCAAAATCTGATTATTAAGTTTCCAGGTAGTGTCACGTTGACCCAGAGGCCCTGGCACAAGTTTGACCCATGTCATAGCATGGTCCGAAATAACAATAGGCTCAATGTTGGTGGAGGAAATATTAGGCAAAAGGTTGGTGCTCACCAAGATGTAATCTATCCGTGACCAGGAAGTTGTGAGTTGGTGAATAGAAAGTATAAGACTTAGTGGAAGGGTTCAGAAGTCTCCACGGATCCTCCAACCCCAGCAGCGAACATAAATCTGTTAGGGCTAGCTGGGCAGGTGGCGTGGCTCTGGTACAATTACCAGACCGATCCAATGCCTGTGAAGGAGGCGATGTTCCAGTCCCCACCTAAAACAAAGTTAGATGGCAGGAAGGCACTCAGTAGGTCAGCCAGACCCATCAAGAATTCAGCGTCGCCCCCCACAGGACCATATATAGAGCCTAGGACAACCTCAGAGTTATAGAGCATTCCGTGGACAAAAACATATCTACCATTTGTGTCCTGAACACATTTCTTCAACATAAAGGGTATATTACGTTTGACCAAAATAGCGACCCCTTTACTGTTGGTGGACTGACCCAAAGCAAAGACTTGTGAGAAACCTTAAATAAAGTAAATTAGGTTCCTTTACCATAATATGGGTCTCTTTGAGAAAGAGAATATCCACCTCAGTAGTGTGCAATTGAGTAGAATCTGGCCCTCTTGGCTGTTTCTCTCAGCCCCTCATATTCCAGGTAGCAAACTTAACATGGTTTACGCCATTATTACCAGTAAGTAACAGGCTCGAAAATAAAATTGAAAATTGGCACCTCCTGAGAGATTGACTGATGGCGACATTCTCCCCTCCAGAAACAGCAGCTTCGACCAACCCCAAATGCCTGTAATGCATGATGATACTAGATACAGCACATAGAAAGGCATAACACCAACCAGATAAGCATAAAGTCATCAGAATCATAGGCCAAAGCACCCATAATACAAAAAACACTGAGTTTACCCTATTAATCCCGAACCCACCCCTCCCTATCCCCCTCCTTAAACCAACATAACTATATACAAATCCCACCCATAGCAGGTAACATTGTAAAGCCATAGAAATCGCATCTGGTTCCAGAACCCGCCCTCCGATACCATGGCCTGGTCCTTGGTTCTCTGGTCATATGAAGTGATCTGCATATAGGAGCCAGATGCAAGGTCATCGGACATAGAGTATAAACAGTCGGATCTAAGAATATGGGTTGGCCATGGTATCAGATCCCCATCTACAGTCATGAGGCAAGATCAGAAAGCAAGATTCGCCTCCCAACTCCCCCACCCACAACAAACCGAGTAGACAACTACCCTTAGAGGAAAAACATTCTTGGGAGACAGCTGACTGGTCAGAGAAATGAAATACTGACTAGACCCTCACTAATACGAGGAAGAGGCAAATACTAAATCAGATGGTAGCTGAGCCGAGCAGATAAAAACAGGGAAAGTGGGATTTTTACCTGGAGGCGACCCCCAGGCGTTGGCCCGAAAATAATCCTCTGTGAGGCCCAGGCTCTAGGTCGGAATAATAAGGAGGAAGCGCAGGTCGGAAATCACCGGGACGGACCGAAGTGGTCCGAGCGCTAAACATTCCTCCCGGAAACATGAGCCTGTACTCAAGTTCCGGTCCCACAAACGGAACCAGCAAACGAGGAGCCTCTTGGATTCGGGCCTAGTTAACGCCACAGGCCTCGCGGCCTATCTCGGCCTCAATTGAGCAGCTACTCCAGGTCGGCCAAGACCATCACGGACCCAGGTAGGCCATACTAGTAACAGGCCTCATACAGCAGGGGGAAATTAAAATTCAGGCTAACCAAAAACGCTATATGCTAAATTATAGCAGGCCCCAGAACCTAAGGCCACGACTAATCAAGTCAGTCCCCTTTGAATAAGCTAGGAAGTCTCTTTGTAAGGTCAGCCAGAGCATAGTCCGGTCTTATTAGGACTGTCCACTGCCGTCCAGAAACCACCAATTTACTTGGGTACACCATTCTGAACCCTGATTTCGGGCGATTAATTTTTTTAACAATTGGGTGATAGGCAGCTCTCCTCTTACGAACTTCAAAGTAAGTCTTGAGTAATTCTCAATTTAACATGATTCCATTGCAGAGAGTCCAATTCCTTGATTTTAGTTAAAGCGTGCTGGCGTTCAATGTAACTCAGGAATTTAATGATGAGTGGTCTGGGGAGAGCTCGGTGGGGTCTGGGCTTCAGTGATCTGTGGGCTCTCTCTATATGGTAGGATTGGTTAATCGGGAAGGACCGACCACTTTATTTAGAAAAAGCTGGACAAACTTGACCGTGTCGTTACCTTCTTCACATTCCGGAAGCCTAGAATAAGAACATTATTCCTTCTGCTCCGTCCCTCAAGATCTTCTGTTTTAGCCTGCAATTTTGTATTTGTTGCTTCAGTTTGACGATCTCTGGGTCTGTTTATTCCTCAACGGTCCAATGAAGTAACACTGGATTCCAGATCCCCACTTGCCTTGATAGGTCTGAGAAATCTTTCCTGATGGATTTGATCTCGCTGAGATATCTCTTGTAGAGTTTCTCTGAAGGGTAATATTTCTTGAAGAAAGCGATCTTCCGTCAGTAAAGTATTTGGAGATGCAGGAGCAGTTTGCTTGGAGGAATGTGCAGGGTTAGCATTCCTAGCCTTCTTAGAGGCCTTTTCAGGCGTTGTTGGTGAGTGTGTCTCACACTGGCTGACTTCATGTCAGCTTCCATATCATAAATCAGTGAAATCTTCAAGCGCCCTAAAAATCAGCCCAAAGATGCTAAAGGTAGACAGCAAGCCTTTAGGGTCCCTATTACTGGAAAAAATGTCGATATTTCAGTTGAAAAAAGCTATTTTTGTAGGTGGAGGAAGGGAGCCTGGGAGAGAGCTGCTTTCAGCCACACTGCATCACGTGACTCCCCCAACAGTAAGGATTTAGACATAAATATTTACAGATTTTAGCAGTGCTCCCTTTGCTCTGTAATGGATGGCAGAATGGAGCTGAGTAGGTGCATGCCTGGCTGTTTGCAAGCTCTGAAGCACTCAAACCCAGTTCAGGCTGTTTACACTGATCACAGGCTGGAGCTCTTAAAGGGATAGCGCGGAGGCATAGCAGTGCACACTCATGCAGAGCAACAGCAGAACATTAACAACCATGGATTTACCTACCTTTGCTGGACGCCTGCCAGGCAGTGGGCATCAGAGGAGCCAGGGAGAAATACAAGGTAAGACCACTGAAATTGGGGGAGGCTACATTTAGATGCAAGGTTATTGGGAGGGGAGGGAATATATGTTGATTTTGTAGATCCTAGCTGCCGATCCCCTCCACTTCTCTGTCCTGAGTGCCACCACCACGCTAGCATTTTATGTGATGTCATTATAAGGAGAGTGTGGGGGTGCAGTCTGTCGGACAGGAGTCACTCATAAAAATGTTTATAAATCAAATTTTAAACTGGCCTAATGCTCACTGAGCTATTCAAGAGAATACGTGCTTACACTGTATTAGTTCTCCTAAACATTTCATCCATTTCTTTGTAACATAATTTTTATGTTGGCATGCGTGCATGCGCAAACAGCATACTGGGGTAGTAGCACTTTCAGAGGTGTGTTAGTGTTGTGGTGAATGCAGGGCATGCTTTAGTAGGTGCGTCCCTCATTTCCTAATTAGCCAGCATGCCAGCACTGACACAAGTAATATGCAAAGTGCCACCAACTTGAAACAAACGTGCTGCTTCAGTCGGAGACAAGCTCATCATGCAGCAGCACAGATGACACGCCTACCGTACGTGCCTTTCCTGGTGAAACATTTCAGTAAACATGGCAGTGGCAGCCGACATGAAGGGTGCAATCCCCGTGTCGGCATGTCCGCCACCCCCCCACATTGTGTGGCACATTGGGAGCCCACCCCAGTGTGCCTCCACTCTGAAAAGCCAACCGTGTCGGCATGTTCCTCCCCGCCCCACCCCATTGTATGGCACATGGAGCCCACCCCAGTGTGGCCAACATCACCCTCGAAAGTCATGGGGAACACTGGGAGCCCACCTTAGTGTGGCCAACATTTGTTTTCTTTCACCTATAAAGAAAGAAAACCATCCCGCGGCGCAGTGTCCTTTTTTTTTTTGTATCTGAAAAAAAGAAAACAGTCCATTTTCTGCAGCATCCCCCAACCCACACCCACCCTATGCACAACCTACCTCCCCACACACACACCCTCAACCCATACTTACCTATGGAGGTCTGGCACTGCGAACTTCGGTGGAGCAGGAACACGTCTGGGCTCTTCAAAGCCAAAATGAAGAAATGCCGGTAAGCTGTGTAATGGCATCAATGGGGGGGGGGGGTCAATTTACATAGAAACATAGACTTTGATGGCAGATAAGGACCACTTGACCCACCCAGTCTGCCCATTTCCCTACCTACTGGATAAGCTGCAGATTCTAGTTAACCAACAGCCTATTTCCTGCAACCCCCCACTATAATTGCCTTATGTCTGTCTCATGCATGTTTGAATTCCTCCACTGTTTAGGTGGATATCTCAGCCATATTTTTTAATTTTGGCTCCAGATTTTTAACATGGGGTTCTTAGGACCCCACCTCATGAACACGTGCACTGTCATTTCATTATTTGGTCCCTAAAGGTGATTTGAGTAATGAAACAACAGTGCCACTGTTCATGAGGTGGGGACCCAAAAAGCCTATGTTGCAAATTTGATTAAAAAATTCCAGAAAATGACTGTTACGAGCATGCATTGCACAGTTTCCACGCACGCTCTTAACTTCAACAATTTTTAATATTTTCTCTCCAGATTTTCAGCATTGCCATTGTTTCACACCTCCTTATGAACAGTATAGCTGTCATTTTTCACATCCTGCCCGAAATGTGTTTTCGCACATCTGGCGCACAGTGGCACGGTCACTATGGGAAATCAACTTTCGGGACAGATTAACAAAATCACAGTGCCACTATTCATGAGCGGAGGTCCCAGAATGTCTAAGTTGAAAATTTGGTAAAATTTCCCCAAATAATTGCATTACAGATTGTGCGTTAGAAGTTCTATCTTGCGCTTGTGACTTCACCGGTTTTCATATTTGCACTCCAGATTTTTTTTTTTACATCTTCTGATGAACAGTACAGCTATCATTTTTCACATCCTGCCCGAAATGTGTTTTCGTACCTGTGGCGCCAAATGGCTCGTTGCTGTGCAAAATCACCTTTCGGCTAACAAATTGATTTTTCATATTTGCACTCCAGATTTTTTTTACACCTTCTAATTAACAGTACAGCTGTCATTTTTCACATCCTGCTCGAAATGTGTTTTCGTACCTGTGGCACTAAATGGCTCCGTTGCTGTGCAAAATCACCTTTCTAGGGTGATGGCTTGGGCACCCTGACCGAGCTTGGGGACAGGGAGAGCATGGCTAAGGAGGGAGTCACGCAAGTAGACTGCACATCCGCCATCATGCTTGCCAACTCGATCCTCTCAGAACAGGGTGAAACCAGGGAGGGAGACAGCTGAGTCAGGGGTTGATGCAGAGTGCCAGGTCTCCACTGTGGCAGTGATATCGGGCCTGTGTTGTACAACCCAGCACTGGAGTGCAGCAGTTTTCTTTGGGAAGCTACCTTCTCCTGGCTTGTTTCTGAGGGGGTGTGATTTGGGATTGTCAGCTGTAATGCTCATGCCATTCCACCCCCACCCTGCAGCCATTGACAGGCATCGAGGTGTGCCTTGGACTCTTCGTCCCCAAAGTTCACCCCATTCTCCTATACTGCACCCATCTCAGTGTTTTTCCTTATGGAATGGGGTGAGCATAAGGCCCGAAGACCACAAGGCACACTGCGACACTTGATGGTGTCTGCAGGGTAGGGTGAAGTGAAATGGCATAAACGTTATGGCCGACAACCCAAAGGCACACCCCAGTGCCTGTCATTCTCTGCAGGGTAGGGGCGGGGGTTGGCGTCAGTTCAATACTTCACTGCCATTCCTATTATGCATCTCTCTAACTCCTGCACTACCAATGCCAATGCCAGCCAGACAACATTCTGCATCGACCAGTGCTTGTTTTTCTGTTGTTCCATTAGCAAATAGAAAGAAGAACAGAGTATAAGAATAGCTACTCCCAAGAGTCTCAGCCTCTCCCTGATGTGTCAACATTGCCACCAATATTGGTATCATGTAGTCACACTTGTTTTGTATTTTACATGGTTATGTGATGACCTTTAAAGCATGCTCGTACTCTGAAAGCTCAAGTGCTACTGTCTTTAGGCAATCATTCCAGTATGCCTTGATGAGCAGAATCTTGCTCAAGTGAGTGCTGCCTGTCTCTTGTTCTATGGTTAGTTAGAACATTGTGCCCGCAAGAACTTTTTCAGAACAGGAACACATCAAAAGAATTGCAAAGTTATATGTTCATTTAAAAAAAAAAGCTGTGATTGTAAACACTTGAGCCAGTATGTTTTTACTTTGCTGTGTAGAAATTAGATGCAAAAGGTGACATCTGCAACGCTGATGTAAGTGTAATAACGATTGTTAGTATCTTTGTATAAAAAGCACATATTATTTAATGAAAGGAAGAACGAGAAGTTAAAACAAGATAAAATAATGCTTTTTCACATTTTTTCACGTCTTACATGTTGGTGTTCTCAGACAGAAAAGGAGGTATATAAAATACTGTACATTTACTTTTGTTAAGGAACATACCACAGAGGAACTGTAAAGGAAAACAAATAACTGTTACAAACTGTTTATTTGACGATACCTCTACTTTGTATTTTATCGTTGGTTCTTTTTTTTATTGTTTTTTTGGCTGAAAGCCTTGAGATGCACAGCATGCATGGGACAGCATCCCGCTGCTAGTCTCCTGGAATGGGAATACAGAATGTCTGTGAAGGCTCACATATTGGAATGATTGAAGAGAGATGGTAGCACTTTCAGCTTTAAGCTTTCAGACTGTGAGCATGCATTAAGGGACAGAACCATATATAATGCATAAAAGTGTGACTATATTTATAGCCCTAATATTGGTGGTAATGTTGGCTTCCCAAGGAGAGGCTAAGACTCTTGGAATCACTGTATTCATATATTCTGTTGTGTTTCTGTTTGCTAATGGAAACAAATAGATGAAATGTTTAGGAGAACTAAAAGACATAACAGTGTAAGTACCTTTTCTCTTGGACAGCTCAGTGAGCATTAGCCAGTTTAAAGTGTATTTATTTATTTTTTGTATTTGGTAATCAGGTAGGGTCCTCTAAGCACAAGGCCTCTTTTCAGGGGTGACCCAGTGGCACTGGAGTGGTTAAGTGAATTGCTCAAGGTCACACAGTATGCACGTGGAGGTTACGGGAATCAAACCCAGGTCTGCTGGATGTACCAAGCTCATTCGCAGCTTGTTACTCCAACCTCTAGGCTGTACTATATAAAAAATTTTATGAAAATGGCTCATGGTCAGAGGTTTGCCTGTCAGGTTTTCCTTGCAAGTATGTAAAAATAAATACTTATTCTATTTATTATTTAATTTATACATATGGTGGTGTCACAGGTACATGGGTATAACGATAACACTGGACACAGTAGTAGGGTACATCACACCCGCAGTGTGTTTTGCTTTGTGCAAAAATAGAAAAAATAAATAGAAATAAAACAATTCAAACAGAACAATGAAATAAACAGTAGCTCAAAGCTATTTCACCTTACATCAGGTATCTCAAAACAGTTCATCAGCTTTCCTGCTATTAGAGATAAATTTCTTTTCAGCCACAGGTCCTTCTGCTTACCTTCCGTCAGGTAAGTGAGATTGGCTATGCAGCTAATCTGACTCTTGGAGTTTGAAGAGGGCTTACATAGCCCTCCCACTTAGGGAAATACCCTCCTATAACATCCAGTTAGTTCTAGAATGCTCCCTAAATAGGGAAACTCCTCCTCTTTTACATAATGAGGTTTTACTTATGGGAAGTCCCTTTATAGGAGGTCCCCTTTCTGGGGTTTTACTTATGGGAAGTCCCTTAGTTTCTATACATGCAAACAGTGCAAACATTTATTTCATTATACATGTGCTGTATTGTTATAGTATGTGGACAATAGCCTTTAAATTTATATTTATTTATTTATTTGCTTTTGTTAACTGGGTATCTCAGGGCTCTATACATAATGAGGCTCCTTTAGTGACCTGCAGTGTCTCTTTATTTTTTAATTTGTTTAATTTCTTTATTGTGTTTAGTTTATGTTGCAGGCCTCTACTTATTCTGAGGGCTGCTTCAACTGTATAGCATTTCCGCATACATAGTGACGTTCCTGTCCCTTTAAATAATTTGATTTCTATGTTGTAGCAGAGCTGCAGACTGCTAGGCAGTCATTATCTAGCCGCTCTGCTTTGGGGCTCTGCATAGCTTTGGTAAGCCCCTTTTTAATTATTTTTGTAACACGGCATTATTGAGAGCTGTGTCAGGCCACCACGCGATAGGCGGGACGGCATCACGTGGTGCAGGAGCAACACGGCATTATGAGACGACAATGCCGTGTTGGGCTCGTGAACGTGCTTCCACAAAGAGCAACATGGCATTATCATCTCATAATGCCGTGTTGCTCTGTAGTGAGCAGCGTTCACGAGCTCAACACGGCATTATCATCTCATAATGCCGTGTTGCTCTTCTACCAGCTCACTGCCTTCCAGTACGGACCTAGCATGACGACAGTGCAGAAACGGAACGGAGACACAGGAGTAGAAGAGGCTAAGTTTTCAAGCGTGATGGTTACTGCGTCGCACTTGTCGGTGAAGACAGCGATATCCTCGCTGGAAAGGTGGCATCTAACGGAGCACGTACGGTTGGTCCGTTGCACCCCTCGGCCTCTGGCCTCGTGCCACAACGGTCCCAACCATGCATTAACCCCCCGTTAGATGCTACCTTCAGCGGGGATTAATGCTTACTTTTACTGGGCTGTATCTTTCATATCCAGGGACAGCATAGTCCCGTTTTGTTTTCAAGCACTCGCTTTTCAGAGCACACAGATTACTCGGGGATGCCTGCCTTTCTAGCAGCCTGGACTGGCTGCACACATGCCACAGACTCCTCCACGGCTAGCTGTCACCATTCTACAGCATATTTTATACAAAGCCAGCAGCCGGGAGTCCTAATAATACAGGGCATCAGTAATTATTTACACAGGTACCAAGTGGCTGCAAAAGTAAAAGTTCAAGTTTACTGCTCGATTCAAATAGTTCCTGCTTCGATGCAGGATTTCTTTGGCATAACATTCTACATAACAACAGAGCAGGAACAAAATAATTCAAACAACATAAGCATAATGTCACTTCATTTGTATCCATAATCCACCTATCAGAGTGGTCATTATTTTGTATTTAATTGCCCTTTTAAACATTTCTAAACATTCCTGCACCATATACATAAAAATGGCAAAAGCATTAAGCACAGCAGCACTTTAAACTCATAGTAGGGCACAAAATGCACTCTATGCACTTTATTTATTCTTATGCATTTTATTCAACCAGCACCTTATTTCATTCCTGCCAGTTAGCTTTTGCCTGGTGCATGATTTGGGGGAGTTATTGGTGAGGGATAGATATATGGAAACTAGAAATAAAAATAGTAGGAAAAAAGTTTTAGTGAGAGATAGGAAAGACTGACGTAGATGGCCAACCTACACCAGGGTCGGAAAAAGGTAAAGTATAGTATAAGAAGAGACTGTTGAGCAACAGATTTCAGTAGGGAAAAGAAGAAAATAGAGAAGGCATCCCTCCACTGGGGTTACTGAACTGGCAGAATGCAGTTCTGCCACAGGTGGACCATTCATTTCCTGATAAAGCCCAACACAGGTTGAGACATTGGGCTTATGAATATGGTAGGCAGGGACACAAGGCACACATACAGCAATTGCAGTTTATTTCAGTGCAGTGTAAAATAACAAAAGCATGCACAAGATGCAACCCCTGAAACAGGATGCACAAGACGCCTACCAGAGGCCTCGACTTATTTCGAACATGTGCACATCCTCCCTGAGGAAGTGCACATGCATGAAACCAGTCATGGTCTTTGCTAGGTGTCCTGTTTTTCCTGTTGTGGTGTGGCACCTTGTGAGTGTGCTTTGTTATGTTGTACACTGCAGTAAAATACACTGGGATTGCTGTGCTTGCCTGGTGTTGTTGCTGGCCTTTTCGTTGTTCCTTATTACACATTGTGGACCTGGCACGATCGTGAATGGAACATCTCCTCTTTTTTTGTAGGCGCACACGTATGCCTGGTACTGGCTTGGCCCCTTCCACCCCACCCCGGCAATCGCTGCCGCCACCTCCTGCCTACACTTCCCACCGAACCTCCACCTGGTGGGAACGGAACTACGGGGGGCCGACAGCCACCCTGGGAGGGGAGAGCTGCCTAGCGGCTGCTCTTTCCCACTCCCTACCCCCCCCACGCTGACTTCCTGATGACCAGAGGTCGTTCCTGAACCTGGGTTGCCAGCATAGCGTGAGGTAAGGTGTCCAGCGCCTCAGCCCTCAGGGCCACCGGGCTGGCCGGGCATCTCCTCTTGGTTAGACTTATGGAAACGGTCCCTGAGGAAAACAAACAAAAAAATGAAATAAAAGAACTCTTAGATAGTACTACCCTCTACAGTGTGGCTGTGTTTCTTTGAACTGTTTGTACTGGATTTGGCCATTATCAGCCCCAACTTATGTATAGACCTTGGGAAGTTAAAAATATATAAGGGTACCCAAGGAATACCATTCCTTTTTCATATTACAATTTTAATAAATAGCATGTAGTTTAAACTTACAATATCAGGAGTCTTCCTCAGGGGTCAGCATTTCCTAGTTGACCTGTTTTTTTCTGGAATTGCGAGTGCAACAGATTCACTTTCTTTGGTTGTACTAGTGTGGGGATTAGCCTCCCTCACATGTCGGGACCGACCCAACACCATTGTATTGCAGCACCTTTCCTCCTTGACACTAGCCCTGTTTACACTGCCAACTTTAAAGCGCATCAGCCCATGCATATGGGTTGATGCGCTTCAAGGTTGGCAGTGTGGACACTTTGGGAGCAACCTAAGAGTGCTTCGCATCCAGTTTCTGAAGTGACTCAGAAGAGGGGACATGTATTGGAGAGAGTTGCATAACAGCAAATTTACCTGTCATGTAGACATCGACAGCACTCACTCCAATTGGAATCTCTCCTTCCTGGTATCCTCCAGTGGCTCCGCCAGCACTTCCTATTTGAGGCAGAATGTGCTTTACCCGGAGGTTCAGCAAAGGCATTTTTCAGCAGCAGAAAGAACTGAACTCGGGAAGGTGCATAAAAATGTAAACCAAGGACTACAAGTATTAGGAATTAATGTCGCAAACTGAGACCGTGAAGCTGGGCATTTGCAAATGCATATGTATATCCCTGCGGAGGGAGAGGATGTGCATATGTATTAGCACGTGCCCAGTTTCACGGTCTCAGTTTGCAACCCTAATTCTTAATACTTGTAGCCCTCGATTTACATTTTTATGCACTTTCCCATGTTGAGCTTTCTTTCTGCTGTTGAAAAATACCTTTTGCTGAACTCGGGTGTGCTAAGCAGGGAACAAGCCTTCTGGCTGTTCTGCGCCGTGCACCAGCTCGTCATGCTACATTGGGAGGGGGGAACAACCGCTGGAGCAGCCAGCTGTGTGGACAGAATATTGAGCTGCTGCAGCCATGGTAGCAGGAGTGGAGCGCTCCAAGTTGCGGAGTGCAGCAGAAATGTAAACAGGGCTGCTGTCTCTTAGTGTTAGGTTTAAATGCTGTTTGGATGAGCATTTAAATAGAGGTGGACAAGTGAGGAATTTTTCACCTAGAGCTGGGCCAGGTGTCTGGCTTGACTCTTATGAGCAAAAACACAAGCCAAGCCCTGGCTACTGCAGGCTATTCTCTACACAGGGATTGAAAGTTTCAGACACTACACTAACTGCTCATGCTGACACAAATGTTTACTTTGAGCATAATTGGATTGGCGTGCTCTTTGGTCTTAATTGCTTGTAGAGGCCGAACCGAGCTGAGCCAGGCACTAAGCTAGAGCCAAGCTAGAGCCTGCTCTGGCTTGCTCGCCTCTACATTTAAACTAGCCAGGGAGGGATGCTGTAAAATCAAAAGAGGCAACAGTTGCCCCCCCACCCATTACGGAGAAGTGGGGGGGGGGAGGCCAAGGGGAGTAAAATTCCTTAGGCAGGGGCACAAGAATACAAGGGGTGGGGACAAGATGGAGGACAAGTGGGGTATATATCAGGAAAGAAAGAATAAACGAGTAAAGGAGACAGTTAACAGAAAAGGTTAAAAGGGAAGAGGCAAGTCAGGGGGAGCTTCAGGGAATAGCACAGGCAGGAAGGGAAGAAAGCACAGAAGCAAGCAGGGAGGGAGTAAGGCGTGGAAAGCCATGTGCGCCAATGCAAGAAGTCTGGGAAATTACATTCCTGATCTCTAAGCAATCATGGCAATTCTCAATCCCTATTTTTATTGCAGGGGCCTACTGCCGAGGTCTCAACCCCTCCCTGGTTACTGACCTCATCTCTAGCATAGCTTCCCACACCTTCTCGAGTGAAGTCTATATTACGGGTGATTTTTAACCTAAACTGGTTATCCCCTTCCCTACTCAAAGTAAAAAAACAACATTGCTGCCCATGATTTAACCCAACTCATCCTTGAACCTACTAGGATAAACCCCAAAACAACCAACCATTCCTTAATTGACTGGGCTCTCACTTCCCACCCACATGGAGTCATCAAATCTGGAGTGTTATCAGATGCTCTGAGTGACCATCGCGCAGCCTTCCTAATCATAAAATCACAGTACCAATGCCCACAAAGCCTTGACTTCGCTCATACAAATCTAGGCACCTTGGGCCGCTTCTACTTCACCTATCATGTACAAACTGGTCCTCTATAACCTCAGCAAACACAAGTGATGCAGCCGCAGAATATTTCAAAGGTAAATTTCTCGAAGTTTAGAACTGGCATGCCCCGCTACGCAAAGTTAGAGTCCGTAGGAACCACCTTCCTTGGGTCACACCAGAACTCATAGCATGCCAAAGAACAAGGGACCAAGCCTGGAAGCAACACAAACTGTCCACGCTCCAGAAAGACTACGACATCTATCGTCAGCTTCGCAACAAATATACCAAAGCCACTCGTTTGGCTAAAGCCGACTACTTTACCTCAACCTTTTAATCGAACATAAGCAGCTACACAAAATTTTGTAAAGTCATTCACTCTGTCTTCTCCCCCCCTTCTTCTCCTCCTCCTACCCCCTTCTCACTATAAACAACACTATTACCTCTGAGCACTTGAGTGTCGCCTCTGAATTTAATTATTTTTTCACCTCCTGTGCCTCTGCCCTTTTATCCTCCTTACCATCTCCTCAGTCTGATCCTCCCACTAACTCACCACACACCTGTCCCCGGACCCTTCCTTTCTCATTCACTAACATTACACCCTCTGACACCCTGGATGCCCTGCTTACCCTAAACCCTTCTAAAGGCAGTTCGCCTGATGGGCTGGGCCCCAAGCTGCTTTACCTTTCTGCTATGGTTATCTGTGCCCCACTGACTGAGCTGCTCAACCTCTCATTCACATTGGAAGCTTTCCCCTCTGTCTGGAAACATGCCATTGTTCTTCCCCTCCCTAAGGGCAGTGACCCATCCTTCCCTGGGAACTGTCGCCCCATATCCCTACTTCCCACCCTCGCTAAGCTGCAAGAACACCTAGTTCTTACCCAGCTATCTCTCTCGCACTCTAACTTTTTCACCCCCTTCCAATCTGGCTTTCGTAAAAACCACTCCACCACCACCTCCCTGATTAGGCTCACTGACTCCATCCTCACTGGGATGGACAGTGGTCAGATCACGTCCGCCATCTTTGTCGACCTAGCCAAGGCTTTCGACACTTGTCTCCCACTCTCTCCTGTTACACTCTCTCTCTGTTGCAGGCTTGTCAGCTGCTGCCACCAACTGGTTCTGTGCCTACCTGGTAGGTCAGACTCAGTCAGTTAGAATAGCAGATTCTATATCCTTACCCCTCCCTATCAACACAGGGGTCAGTGTTGGGCCCCATGCCCTTCTCCATCTTTCTCAATGACTTGCTGTCTGTCTGCACAGCTGTCTCTATTCAAATGTATGCTGACGATATGGTCCTTTACACCTCCAGCCACTCCCCCACAGATGTTGCAACCAGACTTCAGGACGATTTCAACAAACGTTCAGCGCTGGTTTTGCTCACATCAGCTTTTCCTAAATGCCAAGAAAACTGTCTCCATGACCTTCGGCACTAGGCAGAGACTTTCAAGGCTCCCCTTCCTACACACTTTCCACATCCTCAATGGGACGGTCCTCGAGGACACCTCCTCATTCAGATATCTGGGGGTTTGGCTTGACCAACACCTCACCTTCTTTGATCATGTGGACGCCATCCTTAAAAAGCTGCGGCCCAAGTTGGGCGCGCTATTTAGGAACCAGAACTGCCTCCCTCTGCTGGCTGTGTGTTAACTTGTCCAGATGATGATCCTCCCCATCTTTGACTACTGCGACGTAGTCTATAGTGCTACGCCTAAGACCTCCCTAGCCAGATTGGACACCCTCTTTAACTCCTTCTGCCACTTCACACTCGATGATCATACCCTCACTCATCACTGTTAGCTTTACCACACTTCGGCTTTCTCATCTCTTGATAACAGACATCTCCTCCACTGTGCTAAATTCATCTTCAAATTTTGGTTTGTCTCCCTCCCTACTTAACTCAACTCTTCCCTAACAATCCTCCCATCATCCACCCATTCACTTAGGTCCTCAGTTTCCTGTACCTTAGGTGTCCCATGCCGTACGACTACTGTCGGCCAGGCAGCCTTCACATACTGCTTCCCTAAACTGTGTAATCCCCCCACCAGATTCACCTTTCTTCTTCCCTTTCCTCTATCTCCTCAGCCTTACACAATTACCTATCTGTGAACTGCAACTGAGCAGACCATGTTGCATCTAAATGGGCTGTAATAGTTATCCTATTACCGCACTTGTGGGCCTTCTGTACACTATAATGTAATGGAATATACATACCAACTGTAATTTCTTGTTGCCTGTTACTGCTTGATAATTGTTCTCTACTTGGTAACGTATCCTGTGCATAACTGGCACTATATACTGTTTTATTGTTTGCCTATGACTTATTTGTATGTCTTCCAATTCCCATATATTGGCAATGTATACTGTTGTGTTAATTAAATTTTATTGTGTGCCTTCCAACTCCCCCACCCCCCAGGACGCACCGTGAGATGAGCAACGTGTTGTGCAGTATGCCCTTCCTGGTGAAACTTAAATAAAAATACAAAAAATAGCAGTGGCTAGTTTTGATTTGGTGGCCAGATCGGAGTTGTGGTGCACTGACAGCCATGACTGGCACATGGCCATACTGGGCTCCTCTCTGTTCGGGAGAGACAGGGCAGGGAGGAGGGATTGTATTATACAGTATGTTAAGGAGTATAATGCTGGTGTTTCTTTACTTCTGACCACTGAAGCAACAAACTTATTGTCAGCATTTCTTAGCTGACCTGGTTCTTTTTGGAGTTGCAGGGGCAGCGGATTCACTTGCTCTGTAAACCTCCCACTAAGGACTGTGATCCCCTTCTTAGAAGGACACAGACCGTCTCTCCTATAGAGGCCCCTATCCTCTCAGGTTGGTGCCCTGTCCCCAGTGTAGCCAATGCCCTACTTCATCCACCATGCCTTCAACAAATGAATAAATGCCCTTCCTTTCCCCAGCCGTACAGAGATAACACCTTGGCAAAAGCCACCGTGTGTGCCACCTGCTGGAGGCCCCTCCCCAACTCCCTGAGATTTTGCAGCACTAGCCCTATCCTGTCTCTTGTCAAGTCATTTGTCTCGAAGGGGAACAATGACTTCTAGCTCCCTTCCATCTCCTGTTACCCTAGGGATCCTCTGGATATGCTCTTCATCCATTCCCTGTACTCTACTGCCTCCTTTCTACTCCCACTGTATTCCTACATCAGCCTTTCATCTGCTTGAAACTTATTTGTTATCCTACTTTAGATAGGGTGTATCTTGATTTCCCTTTCTAACCCACCTGCCTGTACTTTAACTTGCCCTGGGTGTCTACTCTCCTTACCCACTTGCCTGAACCTTTTTTCCAATCCTATCCATTTGCATGCCTGTAACTTATTTGTTACCCTACCCTAGATAGGATGCCACTTATTCAGTGAGCTTGTATCTGTCAGTTAACCTCCCAGTTGTTCAGTCCAGCCAGCTGCAGAAATGGTAAGAAGCAGGACTCCACTGGAAAGGAGATATTACACTTCAGCTGGGCTCTCATGGGTAAATGATTTGTATTAAGAAAAAAAATCCTGATGAACAGTACTGTAAAATGAAACACAGAAAATGTTGGCAAATAAATGCTTAGCTGCCATCCAGTTCTCCCGAGCCAATGACATTTTGGGACTGTGCTCTTGTCAGTCCTCCCTACCTACCTCTAGTCTGTCCCATACACACCATTCCCATGTACACAGTGCACACACTTAGCCTACTGGACAATTCCAGAGCCTCAATGCTTGCTTATGCAGCAATGTAAGGTGACTATAAAGGTAGTGTTTTTTTTATTTTCTATTGCAATTAAGGATCAGTCATATTGTGTGCAATACTGTTAGTATGAAACCAGTTTTGTAAGAGCATGCAATACAGAACTTTGCTGTACCTTCCACACTCATTCATAAATGTGTATACGACAATGCTCAAATGGTCTACATCATAATTTTAGGCCCTACCTTCGTGTTTAGTGGTGGTCTAAAGTCAAAGAATGCACTTAGCTCATTATGTGAGGCATCAAGTTCAATAAGGAACGGCATGTAGCTGACACAAGACAAATCTAGATATAATAAGCATTCCAAGTAACTGACAACCCCCATCCCCTATCTATAACATTCCTGACATCCCTCCCTTGTCCTTACCTATGTACTGTCCCTCCTGCCCCATCTACCTTCCCCCCTTCTCTTCTCTCTTTCCTCTTCTGTTCTGTCTTGTCATTATCACATCATTGTATTCACTAGTAGTCTGTATTTTGCAGTACGCTACCCACAGGTCATATAGGCCTCGTCATTCTACAGCTGTGTAAACCTCATGTAATCTCCACTTATTGTGTTTAAATCTGTGTACACATGTATTGAATCATTGACTTTCATATGTACTTATGTATATAGCTTGCTAGTGATTATTAGCCTGTTGCTTATCACATGTACTACCTTGCCCTTGTCTGCCTTGTACATTTATACTGTCATTTTACGCTTACTATATGTCTTATGTTACAGCCTGTCTGGCTACTGCATTTTTCCCAGGTCCATCTTGTAAATGAGCTTGTCTCAATGGTGTTTTGCCTGGTAAAATAAAGATGTTGATTGATTGAATAAGAAAGAGAGCAGAATGACATAACTAAGAAGTCTTTTGTCTATGCAATCATTGTATAATAAATCAGAGAGTTGCAAAAATTCTTTGGCTGATTAATCAAGGACCTTAATGATTATGAGACTAGAGTAGAACATCTGTGAATGTTTTTACTAGAGTACAGAAGACTAAGAGGAGACATATGTCTACTCTGTCAAGTATTAACAAACGGCAACCTATGGGAGTGCTTTGGCCTAGAAATGAGAGATTTATCTTATAGTACGAGATCTCATATACTACAACTAAAAGTGAAATATGCCACTCAAATAAGAATAATCAGATAACTGATATAATTAGGGAGAGAGAAAGCCAGTTTCTGCTGCAGCACTGCTACCTCGGGGTCCAAAAGTGGAAGTGCAGATGGAGACAAAGGGAAGGGTAGATGTATGATGTCTCAGCTTGGCGACAGTTGGCCGTGTGCGCATGGAAGCATTGTAGCCCTAGTGAGCAGACATCCGCAGGGGAGGGACAAAAAGGGGAATAAAAATTCCCCTTGCCTGCAGCATGACACCTAGTAACCTCAGGCCCTGTGTGACCCACTGTACTCCTCACTACTCTTAGGGTCTCCGGTGGGGGGAACCTGCCCAACCTGGACCTACCCAGTGGTAAGCTGGAGGGTTGAAAGTTGATGACCACAGTTGGGGGCCAAAGGGCTAGGTGGTCACCAGAGGGGAAATGGGGAGCACAACTAGGATGGAAAAAGAACAAATTTACAAAAAAAAAAAAAAAAGCAATGGAAAGCAAGTCCGGCTAACAGCAAGACTTAAAAGGCCCAAAGGAATGGAATGCCTAGGGGTAGGAGAAGGAGGAAACAAAAATAACTAGATGAAAGGCTGTACACTCGTCTCTGCGGCCGGATGGTTGTGGGGTCTAATCACACACCAGGAACGTGGGTTAAATCCCTACACTGACACTGCAGCGCAGCATGAGGGGGATGCTGCACTCTTGAGGTGCCTGCCGTCTCTTGGATGAGATGTGAAACTGAGGTCCCATCTGCCTGTTCTGGTGGTGGTTCAGTTGGCCGTTAAAAGATCCGATCCCATGGCTCTTCTTGAAAGGAGTGGGGGCATTTCCCGGGTATCCTAGCCAAATTTCCCCATTCACTTTAATACCACCAACTACTTACTCTGGTTCAGTATTTTAGTTTGCCTCTTTTCCCGCACCCCCACCCTCTGGTTGAGCTTGAAAATAGGATAAATAGCCTAGCTCTTCCTTCCCAGTTAACAAAAATGACATAAATCAATAAACGTTAAAACTCTGATAATTCCCTTTCACAATACTGCACAGTATTGCACCTCATCTTTAACTGCTGTAAAAACAGTTTATTAAATGCCTGTTCCATATGCTTTCCAACAGTTCATCTATCAATTTATACATTACTGAGCTATTTATTAGTCTAACCCAATTACTGATGAACACTATGCTTAGTCTATTCACGGCTCTTAATCATCATAGCTTCTTCTGTGCTCTGCAAACTTTTTAAACAAGTCATTCTTTATAAATGATAACAGTATTTATATTCTTGCAAAACGTCTATTTTCACCAGTTGAGTGATGGTTTCCAAATGTTACTGTGAACATATTACTCTTGTACTGCTGTTCTTAAATCCGATATGAGCGTTTGCCATGCGACTTGACAGGGTGTGATGTTGTCGGAGGTATCATCACATCAGTCTGTGTTGTGTAAGGCATGGGGTATCCAACTCAACCACTGTACATTTGAGATCATTTTCTCACATTATTATCATCGCACCCTGGGGTATTTTACTAAGTTTAAAAACAGGCTCTGATTCAGCTGAAGTACTGCGGTTCGTACAATTCTGTAGCTCTGTTTATCAGATTGAAAACACACTGCTGGGAGCTAGTTGCCATAAAAGCTGTCTGACTTTTCTACCCAGAATGGACTGATTGAGATTTGGATTTGGCATATAGAGGCCAAATCCAAGGTAGCTTGGACAGTAGGATAGTGTTTGTGTTTGAACACAAGGTGTAGAGGCTCATTGGGGCAACTGTTTGCACCTTGTTTTGCACCTCCACACTTTACAACTCAGCATTGTGCCCGCAGGATTAAACCCCCCCCCAAAAAAAAACTAGGACACGTGGTTACCCTAACCTTGGTTGAATAAACATCACAGTCTCGTTGGCCAGGGTTGAGATGCATTGGTGAAGCAGCGTGGCATAGCCTGCTCTGAGCTGTGGCCTATAGATAGAGGGAGGGACTCTTAAGTGTTACAAGGGGGACATCTATCCCTAAACTTTTCACAAGTACATATGCTGTAACATCATCACATAACATAGAATAGAGGCATGCATGCAGAAGTGGAAAGAGTCAACACAATGCTCTTCAAAAAGGAATTTGGTTACCTTGTGTATTAGTTGTATTAAGTCTGATCGCTGCATTCCAGGTTGGTGATTTTTATGCCATGTGATAGTTCTGTGGTATTTGTATTAGAAGATTTCAAAGCCATTGTTATATTTGCTGATACTGAATCTTGTTTCGAGGAACTCTTAAGGGCTTTGCCAGAAAGGAACCCTACACATCTACAACAATATTATCCTCTTCCCTACTATTTTATACTGCCCGGAAACTCATCAGAGGGAAATACCCTTTCTGTGGGGCTGTGGGATTCAAATCACCTCTACAGACCTCTCACTGATGCAGTGTGAAACCCTAACCATGTGGCTAACACTGTCATAAAGTGTTTCTGGTAACAAACTCTTAGCACCTCAAATGAAGCTACTGCTCCCCCTTCTGGCTGCCTCTATGACTGGCCAGTTATTAGTGTTAGATTTTTGTGCCTCTGTGTTTGCCATAGAACAGCAACATTTATCTTCATTTACTCACCTTCATAGACCTGATGTACCTCCCCTACTATTGTTAGATATGAATTAACTCCCCTGGGCTCGGTTCTCTTTGCCTTCCTCTCCAACCTGAACGTTGCCTACTTGGCCTCTTCCTGTACTCCCTCACCTTCTCACCCACCCTCTGGCTCCCACCTCTCTGTTCTTTTTTTCTCTTTCCTTCCTTCTCCTTGCTGGCAACATTGAAAGCAACCTAGGCCCTGCTAACACCCCTATCGACCACTCTAATGTCACCTGGTCTAAGAATTGTACATTTACATGTTTGCAGCCTCCCATCCAAGTTCCCAGACCTCGAGGCCTGGGTGTTCCTCTATAAGCCCATGTGCTAGGGCTTTCTGAGACCTGGCTGAAACCTTACAACTCCGACCCCTCTTACCGTCTCCCAGGTTACTTCCTCCTTCGCCTGGGCAGACCAGGAAGAAAAAAGGTTGGGGAGTAGCACTGTATGTCCAGGAATATATCTCGGCCACCACTCTAAGCTGCTCCAATCCCCTTTCCCCAGTGAATGGCTTCTTGCAGAATTGACCCTGGATTCCTCAAAAAAATTCTGGGCTGCTGCTACAACCCCCCCTATTGGACGTATCCTTGGATTATCTACCCTTCTCGACAGCCTAGGAGTACTCTCTTCTACCAGGGACACCATATTGCTCGGGGACTTTAACCTTAATTGGTTAAGTGACCAGGAACCCGACTATGAAAACATCCTGAAAACCCACAACCTCGAGCAAATCATCTCATCCCCCACCAGGCACAATGCCTGTATGCCCTTGTTGCTCAGCTGAATAGCCACAATTTGGGTGGACGTGGTCCTACAGGTGTTCAGGTGGGTATATTGTCAGACTCCATAAGTAACCACTCCCCTACTTATGTCATATTGACCACCAAAATCCAACCCCCTCCTCCCCCCAAGTACCTATCTTTCAGAAATTTTAACTGCCTGGATTCCACAAATCTCGTTGAGGATGTAAGAGCAGTGAACTGGTCTGCCCTCTACCTGATCAACAATGTGTCAGATGCAGTTGGCTTCCTCACAAATACCCTAATTCGGATACAAGACCTCCAAGACTACTCAGAGGGTGAGAGGGGGCTGCACGTGATGGATATCCAAAGAGTTACTGTCCATAATGAAAGAGAGGGATGATAAATGGAAAGCTTATAAAGCATTCCATTCCCCCCCCCAACTCTGGAATGCCTGTCGGTGCTTATGCAACACATGTAAGCAAACTGAAAAATCTCTAAAACACAGTTTCTGCCTAAACCTTCAAAGGAACAACCTTGGTGATCCCCTTAATTTCTGGGCCTCAGTCGGGTACTTGCTCAACCCCAAGATCCATAGCCAAGTTACTAAGCTAACCTTCCCCTTGGGCTTCCTGACTGATCCCTTTGAGATTGCGCAGATTTTTAACAAAACATTTTCTGACCTCTCTGCCTATCTTACCAAACAACCCTCCCAGCCACACCCTAGCCCTGGTAATCAGGCTACATACTCCCCCTCCATCACCACCCTCTCCGACACCCCCGCCCTTCTACTTTAGAGCCATCGGACCAGGTGTTACCATCAAGCTCCTGAAGTCCCTCCCTGCCAGGGGTAGCCCTGGCAGTGATGGACTTTTTCCCTTGTTCCTTAGGCTCATCTCTCTCCAGCAATCATTGAACCCCTCACCTTCATATTTAACCTTGCCCTTTCCTCATTCACAATACTGGACTCTTGGAAACATCCTAACATTGTGCCCATTTTCAAAGCAGGCGATCCCCTTTCTCCTGATAATTATAGGCATATCCCACTCCTCCCCCACCTGAGCAAGCTACTGGAAAAAATTGTGCACTTCCAGCTCTCTGAGCATCTTGGAAAGTATAATCTGCCTTGACCCCAGCAGCACGGCTTCCGTAAGCACCACAGCACCATATCAGCCTTAGCCCATTTCTCTGTGTCCTCAAAAACATGGATGCAGGTAAGGCCACTGGTGCTGTATTCATGGATCTGACTAAGGCCTTTGACCTCGTCGACCACTCCTTCCTCCACTTCACTTTCCTACACCTTGGCTGCTCTGCCTAGACAACATCATGGTTCAGAAGTTATCTCGAAGGCAGGTCCTAGTCTGTTACAATTGGTACAGCTTCCTCCCCTGTCCTACCAGTATCCACAAGGGATCCCCAAGGCTTCATCCTTTTGGCCCCTACTTTCTCCCAATTTTATTAACACACTCCTGGCTAAGAGCCTCACCTTTGAGGCTCTCCTCTATGCAAATGACCTTGTCCTTTACCATAGCGACAAGTCTCTTACAAACATCTCCACCACTCTTACACTTAATTATGGTGCTGCTCACAATTGGTTTCTTTGCAACAGACTCTTGATAAATGAAAAGAAAACAAAAGCAATATTATTCAGATCCAAACCATTCCTCACAAAGGTCTCCAAAGCAAACCCCTCCCTCTTTGTACCCACACCTTCTAACCCCTCCCCCCCCCGAAAATGTCCCTAGTTTCAAATACTTAGGTGTCACCTTGGACCCCTCCCTTAGGTTCTCAGACCACGTCAATAATTCTGTGCTCAGAGTTAATCAGAAGCTAGGTGCCGACCTACCACCTAAATAAATTCCTGTCTTATGAGGCATGCCCAGCAATTGCACAAGGAAATCTTCTACCCCTCCTTGGATATTGCTCTCCCATCTGTTCCCTCGTATCCTCAGCTCTGGGCTCTAGACTGAACTCAGTCTACAATAGTATCTGTCACTTTATCTTCCATGCTTCCTATTCTACCCGTCATTGTGTATTGTACCAGTCACTTGGTTGGCTCCTACTGCAAGGATGATTTGACTATGCCCTTGGCTGCTTAGTTGACTATACTCTGAGAGGCGGCCACCTGTCCCCATACTCATCCCTCCTCTCGGGCAGAGTGGCATCTAGGAGCCTCCCATGAATCATCTGTCTCCCCCAGGTAGTTCCACGAATCTCCTCTACTATGGGCAGTAAAGTCTTTTCCGTCTCTGCCCCCTCCCTATGGAACAGACTTCCCACATTGCTCCGCTCTTCCGCCTCCCATCTCTCTCTCTCTTTTTGAAACAATTTCAAAGATTGGCTACTGTCTGAAACCAAATGCCACTGCTCTCCCAGATAATTTTTGGCATCCCCTTCCTCCGTTCCCCCCCCCCACCGCCTCTTAGCAGGGTCTCGTCCTTGCTACACTCACCACTTCCACTCCTGTTCTCTTCCCCCACCTTTTGCAGCTGCTGGTGTCGCCTCCCTACTCTTAAGTCCCAGCACTGTTTGCTGTGGGGAAGTGTTGTACTCGATTTCCGAGTTCCAATCTGATTGTTGCCCTGTGCACTATGAGTGCACCTGAATGCGTTTTGCACTTTATGTATCATATCTGAGAAATATGTTTGGTCTCTGTGTTTTGTGACTTGTATTTCGGCCTGTTGCCTGGCCTGTGACTATGTATTTTTGATTTGTTGCTGGCCTTTTTTCAGCACCTTGTATCTCATGTAATTGCACTTTATGTAATGACCCCTTGTTCTGTAATTTCCTGCATCTCATGTTGAGGCTTGTATTTACTGTTTTTCTCCACACCTGTATTGCTTAATGTGCCATGCTGTGGCTCGGGTCATGCCTGAAAATGGTCCTTTGGATCAGTGCACCTACCCGGTTATCAATGACTTACATAAAACTATCTGTAAATAGACATTCAGTTGCCTAGTGTACCTAAATTTTATTCTTTTGGTAAACGTAAGGCCCACTGGGCACAAGCCCAGTTTGCAGGGTTGACCCTGGAGCACTGAGGAGGTTAAGTGACATGCTCAGGGTCACACAGTATACGTGGCAGTGGTGAGAATCAAACCTAGGTCTGCTGGATGTACCAAGCTAATCTCTGCCATATCTGTTATTTCTCTACTCCCTCATGTAGTTGTTTCTGACACTGGACTGGACTTCTGTCTGGTGCCCCCTGACCCTTCACTGACTCTAGTACAGTCCTCTCCCTTTAGTTTTTGTCACTACCCCACCCCTCGATTATTGCATTTTTGCTCACACTGCTTATCGTTCTCATTACTCTTCTTTCTGCAATTTATGGTAGAGTACAATTCCTGCTCAGAAGCATTGCCTGTAATTGATTATTTTGTTACAGTTGTTTCCTGTATTATTTTATTTAGTATCTTGTACTTTGTATTTGAACTGTCCCCGGGCACATCTGAAAATGAGCTGATACCAGTTCAATATGACTTTGTGGTAAAACTTTGGAAAGAAAGAAATAACACCATAAATAATTAAATAAATAAATTGATCTGTCGGTCTGTGTAGATGAGGATAAAGAAATGATAGTAAAGTGCATGTGGAAATTCCCCATTCTTATAGTCTGTCCCAGGTCAGACAGTTAAATCTTTAAAGTTTATAAGACTCTGTTAACACTTGCTTGACATTGTGACCCTCATTTTGGCCAGTTGTGTCTCATTTGTCTGTCCCAGGGCCTGGAAGACAGGCCTCTGTTTTTGTGTGTTGTTGCTTCTGTTTGGATTCAGACCAAAAAAATCAACAAAAACAAAAACGAACCAAAGCAAATAAACCTGGCTAGAGCCCCAGAGGCCTTCTTCGAAAAACAAAATCTGTTATACAAAGAGAGTGCTGGCTCCTGAATCTGCGGGTGGTAAGTCAAGAAAGCTAAATAAATAAGTCTCCTGTGGTTTTGGTCCTGCATCAGACTGTGTCAACATTCCTGCTGTTTATCAATGGGCAGTTAGTCTCTGAGAAGTAAGCATGGTGTCTCCTACACTTAGGCCAGTAATTTCTGCATTTTACAGAGGCCCAGGGAATTGGAAAAGTCCACAGAGAAATGGGGACATCTGTATTTTACTTGTCCTTATAGAATGTCAGCAGAACAGTTGCACATGGCTCAGGGTAGAAATTTGTAACATTTCATAACTCTGATCATAATTATGGAGATAAAAATTGTGCTTATTGCCGACTTCTGTACCCACAAATGTATAGGACAATAAAAAGGGGGTGGGCACAGCAGGATAACGCTGCTTGTGTCAGGTGAGAGCGGAAGAGAGCAGCAAGTAAGGGGCTAGAAACTGCTGGGGGGGGAGCTGGGCCTGGTTCAGATAGTCTTAGAGAGGCTCTGGGGTAGGAGAGAGAGGAGGCTAGGAGGGAAAGGAGGTGGGAGGGAAGTATGTTAGGCTGAGGGGAGGTGCTGGGAAGAGGAGAGGGAGATGCGAAGGGGATGGGGAGTGAGATTATAAGTGCTAGATTGGAGTAAGGTATACAGGAGGCAAAGGGAGGGGTGAGGACCAGGGTGGAGGAAGGGGGGGAAGGTGGGAGTGATTGCAAGAGCATAGGGGGTGGCCTAGTACAGACACAGTTGCAGCTACTAAGGGTCGTAAGGTGTTTGCGAAGCTTACGTTTTAAGAGGCCTAGTTTAGGCTCAGGCACAATTTCGGGGGGAAGTGCATTAAGCCAGGTGGGGGCCCTGTAGCAAAAGGTGCGCTGGGCTTGGGAGGCTCTACAGAATGGGACAAGGAATGTTTGTTTGGATGCACTGCATGTGGAACATGGGTTAATAGAGGGCATTATGAGGGGCACGGTAGAAGGGGGAGTTAGGCCGAGGTAAATTTTCACAGCAAACAAGCAGGTTTGGTAGTTGATCCTACCCTTAAGGTTAAGCCAGTCTGTCTGCACATAAAGGTCACGTCTGCATATGTCTGTCTGCTCCGGAGACCAATCTACAGGATTTGTTTCGTGCTAAAGTGAGGTGTTTAACGGTCTCTGTCATATCCCCCTCTCCTCCTGTGTTCCAGGGTATACATATTGAGTTCCTTTAGTCTCTCCTCATAGGGCTTTTGATTCAGACCCTGCACTATTTTAGTTGCCCGCCTCTGGACCATCTCCACTCTGTCTATGTCCTTCTGGAGGTGTGGCCTTCAGAACTGTACACAGTGTTCTACGTGAGGTTTTACCAGCACTCTATACAGAGGCAGCTCTACCTTTCTCCTTCAGCAAGTGATTCCTCTCCCTGTGCACACCAGCATCCCGCTAGCCCACCCAACTGCCTGACCACCTTTAGGTCATCAGAGATCATTACCCCCAGGTCTCTCTCCTGTTTAGTGAAGAATGATAAACATACAGCTTCACACTTGAGGGTTTACAATCACTAGACTATATTATACGTTTTTAAATGCCATAGAACATCCCTTTTATTTGCTCCTCCCAGGTCCCTCTGGTTTTCCCACTCTTTTGGGCTCTTGAGCACCACCCCTCTTCCCGCTGAACTTGCCTTGCCTTTTGTTTTCCACCGTCTAACTTCTGGGTCTCTCTGTCATCCCAGCTCAAGCTTTTGGCTTGAACCTGCCACCAGAGAGGAAGCCCCTTGAGTCTTGGGCGGCTTCAGGATGACATTTATGGGGTGGGAAGGAAGAATCAGTGTGCGGCGTGATCAGGTGGTGTGGGGGGATATGATATGTCATTTTTCTCACCAGAGATGACGGTCTTGTTTCCGTTCTTCATCTCCCTTTTCCCACCTCTCATAGCAAGCATGCCGTGGAGTCCTGACAGTATGCGTAGCAACTTGTGGCCACCCACACCACTAGGCACGGTTCCACTGGACAAAAGTTAAGAGATGCTCTTCTGCCAAGCTCCCCCAGAGATGATTGGGAGCAAAGCTCACATGCACACTTTAGCCCACCGGTGTGGATGCTGAATGGCCACCACTGCCTCAGTGCCATGGAGACCGCCCAGAACATATCTGTGTGCTACTTTTTTTTTATTTTTTAATTTATACTTATGGCTTTCAAGAGAGCTGACAGGTTGTTCCAGCCCTCCTTCGGAGGGACTCGTACTCCAACCCGAACGTGTCTGGTCATCATGGACCTCATCAGCTCCCGGCCGTTTTCCACTTTTTCTCCCTGGGCACCCGAACTCTACAGTGGGCAAGGTAGCTGCCCCTGCCTCCGCAGAAGCAGCTGTATGCTCTGGACGGGTGCTCTCCCCTGCTCTGGGCAATGTGCCTGTGCTGACACTCAGCCACCACTGGGTGTCAGTCTGCAGTGCGCCGCACTATCCCCCTCCCCGAGGAAGGAGAGCTGTCTACGGATGCTCAATCCTCCCTTCCCCTGCCGACCCCCCATGTGACCCGAATCCGTTCTCGAACCCGCCGGCATGGCACGAGGTGTGGCGTCCAGCACCTCAACCCTCAGCACCACCGGGCCTGCCCTCTGTAAAAGTATTTTATAGGGAGGCAATAGATAAGGTAAGCCTATTTAAAAAAAAATAGAAACTAATTTATCAGTGAAGATTAATAAGCACACTGAGTTGAAAATTGAGTAGGGTGCAAAATCATGTGATTTGCTTTTGCATTTAAAAAAGTAAGGAAATTATAAAGAAGGGAAAATTTTAGTTAACACCATGAGTCTCAGAATTAAAGAGCGACTCTGCACTTCAGCATGTACTTTCATAAATGAGATGTTTCAGCAGTTACAATTTACTGGAGAATACAGTTGTTTTTTCATGTTCAGTGTTCCTTTCCAAAATTTACAGCACATCTTGGTAGTCCATCTAAAAAATCTGAATAGAACACATTTGCCTCTCCCCTATTTACCTCAGAGTGCCTTTGTTTGTGAAATCATAGTGTTCAGCATGACATGAGACTGTGATGTCACAAACAGCAATTGTATGGTTAGCAGAGGAGAGTCCGATATATTTCTGAATGACTCCGTGAAATAATTACTGCATTATCTGCAATATTTAGTTGACCGACAGCAGAGGAAAGTGAAAAAACAAAACTAGAAAACATTAACGTTAAAACATAATCTGTGTAAATCTAGTGTTTTTTACTTTATTAAAATAGAGAGTTGGTCTTTAAGGGTCCAGTCTACAAAGGGCCCAGTTGTGAGGGTCTTCTGCACCAAGTTTGCGGATGTTGGCTGGGTGAAGTTTCATAGTGCACAGTATATGCCATATGGAAATGCACTATGCACACATACCCCCACGGTAGGTGTGTTTTGCTGTCCAGCAGGCATGACCAGACATGCCCATGATTTGATTTGAAATTGTTCCCATTTTAAGAGGCTCAACATGTAGGATACAGGACCGCTTCTTAATGTTAGTAGCTGGCTGAGGAGATTTGGTGGCGATTGTGTATGTCCCTGGTCAGTTGCTGCATTTTTTTGTTGCACTACGAGTCTTACAGTCACAACGCAGTAACGTACTAACGCTCTTACCTGGCTTCAGTCTCAACAGCAGTGACATTCAATGTGAAGTAATACAAACCCAGCAGAATTTGTTAAAGTAATCGTTTTTACTAACGAAAACAGCAGCAATTACAGAACTCATCATAACATCACATAGCAGCAGAAATCGGAGCAGACTGCCCCAAAGAAATACTTATTGCACTCATCATAACATCATATTAGCATCCGGGGGTGGAGCACCCCCACAGAAATATGTTTTGCACTCAAGATGGTAATACAAACAAAAGACTATTGCGCACAACATCATATTAGCAATCCAAGGGTTTGGGGGAGCGAAGCGTCCCCACAGAAAGAAATAAAATAAAGTTTTTACCTTATGTGGGGGTTCTCCACCCCCCCCCCCAGATAATTATATATGACATTATTGCGAGCCACTGCAGTCAATCTCAGTCACTATGTAGGGGCACATTTTCATTATTCTCTTCCGCCAGCTTTGCTGCCTGGTAATGTGCACCTGGAATTCGTATTAGCAAGTATAACAACAGAGCTTAACACTTCGGCCTCAGAACAATGCTTGTTTTTCAAGTGTTGCAGGGGTGTACGTGATACCTGAGTAACGCTACTTAAAATCTTCTTTTTGGGGGATAGTTTTCAAGCTGAGCAACTGAGTTGCACTTACCGTATTTCTCCTAGTACGTGCAACATGGCCGGGGATATACACAATCACCGATTTGGCTTTAGGAAATAATAGCATTGCCTATTGTTCATCTATCATCCTTCATAGGCCTTGAATAATATAAATTAGTTAAATGCAACCACCAACAGCTCCAGGTGTGCCTTACAGCTACAAGCACAACTCATTTTCACCATACCTTATAGTCTTCCACTAAGAATAAGAGAGGGCCCGCTGTATGCATACATTGTCTCTTCCCTACATTTTGGTACCAAAGTGATCTTTCTAGTTCTACTGTGGACAGAGTTTTGCATGTTTGAATAAGGGCACCCCTGATATAGGATGGCTTGATTTTTCCAAAAAACTAATTTGTAGTGACAATCATTTGTCTCTTTCTAACATGTTAATTACCAGGATGGAGTGGGTCAGTAGGAAATTCTGGTAGTAAGTACTGTACACTGGACACTCTGGCAGATGAAAAACGTCAGGACATAGAAAATGAATGCTTATTTGAGCTATATTCAGGTCTAACAAAAGGTTTTGATCTTGTCAGCTACCAACTGCTTCTTGGTAAACTGAAGGAGATGGCTTTGATAACTGCTCATAAAAATAGATCAGTAATTACCTAGGCAGAATGTCACAGATTGTTAAAATTCAGGGGCCATATTCCCGACCCTTACCCTGGGACATCAGCTGTGGAGTCCGACAAGGAAAAAAGCTGGAACCTGTACTTTTCTCGGAAAGGATGAGTTAACATATATAATAAAGCAAGATGAAATTGCACCATAGACTTATATGGCACGCACCCCGTGCTCTCCCTGGCTAGACATCACAAAAGGTCAGAGCGGGGCAGGGGGCAGCAAATTAGGACGTGAAAGTAATCAGCTGGCCATCTCCTCAGGCCAAATTATCATCATCCCTTCCCTCCTGAAGGAGACTTTTTACAAAATTGTGAATTTTACTGGACAAGACACGGGCAAGGTTACGGTAATAAATTAAGGTTGTAAAAAAAGCCCATTGTGTTACCCTGTGTTATCTTAGAACAGTTTCTTAACTAAGCATTATTACCCGAAGGGAGTGGCGGAGTTTGGTTGCGGGCACCAACCAGTAGACTACTTTTGGATCTTCCAGTCTTCCATTCTTATAACCTTTAAAAGTGAGTAATGGTGGTGAAGACGGGGCAGGACAAGAACGATGCCAAGACTTGTAAGTTTATTTTGGTTAGTATATATTCTTATAACCTTTAAAAGTGAGTAATGGTGGTAAAAACGGGGCAGGACAAGAATGATGCCAAGACTTGTAAGTTTAGTTTGGTTAATCAATCAATCAATCAAAATCTTTATTTAGTCAGGCGAACATCATTGAGCATAGCTCATTTGCAAGATGGACCTGAGTGGTCATACAAATAATAGTACAAGAGTTTTTACAAGGACATGAAAATAGCATAACATTAGTACAATGAAATAAAAAGAGAATATACAAAAGTTACATATATACAAGGCACAGTAAAAATAACTTAACCTGTAAAAATGAAGAGGATAATAGATATAGCAGTGATAATGAACAAATAATAGGGCTTTTATATGAGTGTGGTAGCTGACTGGATAATAGAGGGAACTAACATAATGGATTACAGAAGGGGGTGTGTGGGTTGGATGGGAGACTAGGCCTTGTGGAAGCAGTTGCACAACTCTGGGAATAGGGCGGTGAATAATCTTTGAAGGATGATAAGGGTAAGAGGGTATTTAGATTCATAGATTTTTGGAGTGAGTTCCAAGTGACTGCTAGGAATAGCTGATAGCAGCCTCCCAAACCGGTGCAGGTATTGGGAACCTTTAGCATGATGAGCTTACTGATCCCTAAGGTATATGGCCTAGATGTGATCTTCGGTGAAACAGTCTGTATATATAGGAGGGAGTTTGCCTGATAAAGCTTTAAAGATCCAGATTGCAGCATTCCTTTTCTTTCTGTGTTGTAGGATGTCCAATTAACTGCCATGTAAAGAGAGCAATGATGGGTGCTGGAGGAAGGTCTGTGATAAATCTGATGGATCTATGATACAGGGTGTCCAGCTTATTTAAGAGGAGAGTGAGCAATGGCCGAGAGAAAGTCAGCATAGTCAATGAGGGATAGGAATGATGCCTGGATTAATCTTTGTTTGGAGTCTTTGGTAAGGTAGTGTTTTATTCTGAAAATAGGCCAAGCCTTTGTCTCAACTTTTAGTAGCTCTTCAATATGGACAGAGTAATCAAGCTTATTGTCAATCCAGACTCCAAGATATTTGAATTTATCCACAAATTCCAGCTTCTCTCCATATAAGGTGGATAATTGTGGGGTGATGAATGATGGAAATGGCAGAGCAATTCTTTGTGGCAAAGAACATAGCTTTTGTTTTCTTGGCATTTAGAAGTAATTTTTTTTCCAATAGGTTGTGTTGTAGGATGGAGAATTCTGACTGTAGCAGATCACAGGCTTTTGATAATGAGGATTGCTGACATATAATACAGTATCATCAGCAAACAGATGAATGTTAGATTGAGAGAGGTTGGCATCGATATTATTAATATAAATGGCAAAGAGGATGGGGCCTAGTATAGAGCTCATGTACACCTCTTAGCAGTGGTTTAGAGGTGGATAGGTAATTTTCATTTTTACCAATTGTGACCTTCAGAGATAGCACCTAAACCAATTGAGTGAGAGTGAATCAAGGCCTAGAGAGCTAAGAGAGGAGATTAATGATTCATGATCCACTGTATCAAATGCTTTACTCAAATCCAGGAACACAGCACAGGTACTATTCTTCTTATCCAAGGCAGTCTGCCAATCGTTAGTTACTTTGGCTAGGGCAGATGGTGCTATGATTGATCTAAATCCAGATTGTGCTGGATTTAGGAGGTTGTTGGTGTCCAGATAGGCCCTTAACTGTGAATTTACTAATTTTTCAAGCATCTTGGATAGTACCGGTAGGATGGAAATGGGCCTATAATTGTTAAGGTCCATGGGATCACATGATTTAAGTAGTGGAACTACTTGAGCTGTTTTCCAAATGGAGGGTATGGAACCAGTAGCTAGGGAAAGATTGAAGAGGTGAGTGAGGGGGGCAGATAAGGTGTGTAATGCTATTTTAAGAAAGTAGGGATCCAGGGAGTCTGCACCTGCACTCTTTGAAGTATCTAAATTAGATAGGAGGTCTTCTACTTCTTTCAAGGATGTTGGTTTGAAGGAAAATGTTGAAGCAGCCTTTTGTCCCACAGTGGATTGAAGGTTTAATGATGATCTCAAGAGATTTGCAGGTGAGGAGTCAAATGCTAGGCCAGCTGTGGTGAAGTGGTCGTTGAAGGTATTTAAAATTTCTTGCTCGTCAGTGATTTCTATGTCATTTAATAGTAGTTTGGAGGGTAAGGCGGGTAGAGTTCTGGCCTAGAATTCCCTTTATAGTACCCCAAAGTCTGGATGGATTAGTGTGGGATGCATCCAATTCAGCTCTGTAATAGGCAGCTTTGGCAATCCTTATTTGTTTTGTGCATGAATTTCTTGCTTTTCTGAATTGAAGCCAGTCTCTAGTATCCTTTGTTTTTCTTGCCTTTTTCCAGAGTTTGTCTCTGGCTAACAAAGCTGATTTAAGGTCAGCAGTGAACCAACGACAAGATTTTACTTTAGATCTGATACTGGTGATTGGTGCATGAATATTGAGGGCATTAGTGATAATGTCCTTTAAGATCTGGAGAGCTGTTTCAACTGAGGTTGTAATGTAAAAATCTTGCCAATATGTTGTATTGCACAATCATGGAGATATCCTGAGATGTTGAAATTTTTTGACTTTTGAGGAGAAATTTTGCAGGGTTGGATGGCTTGAGTGTAGATCTAATGCCAGCTATAGGACAATGATCACTTACATCACTGGGTAGCACTCCTGCATGTGAATATAAGTGAGGCTTGTTTACCAACATAATATCCAGGAGTGAGCTGTTGATGGAATTTTTTAGGTTAATCCTGGTTGGATCTTTGATTAATTGAGTGAATCCATAGGTGTCACAGAAGGTTACTAGGGTGCAGATGCATTAGATAACCAGTTCAAATTCAAATCACCAAGGATGATGGTATCTTCAGGGCCTAGATTGAGTATTGATCCTAGGTGGGATAGGAGTTTGAGGCCTGCAGAGGGGGCCTATAGCAGCCAATCAATTTAAATGAAGACAAGTTCGAAGGATATTTTAATTGACAAGCATTCAAATTCCTTTGGTTCGGATGTATTGATGAGGCAGGATGCAGAGATGGTATCCTTAATGTAGATTCAACCACCACCCTGGAAGGCGATCTGATCTGAAGAGCTGATAATTGGGAAGGTTTATATCACTGTCTTTTGTTGTAGGTCTGAGCCAAGTTTCAGAGATAATCAGGAAGTCAGGTAGGGTATGTGCAACCCATGCCTGTATTAAGGAGAACTTTTTTTAGGAGACTGCAGGCATTGAAGTGAAGGAAACTTAGGCCATTTATGGAGGTTAGATCAGAGGGGGATAAAAAACTTTCAGTGGGGCCAGGATTGATTTCAATAGTACCAATACAGATCAGAAGGAAGAAGATTAGTTTGAGGAGGGCACCAAATGAAAGAGATAGGGAGTGGTCAGAGCATTTCCTCCTCTTCTTGGGGAACCACTGTGTAATGGGTGAGGGTCCTGTTATATAGGTATGGAATTTATCACAAAATAATAATCTGATGGACAGGCATAGTGGGTTAATATAATGCCAAAATGGATGTAAGATACTTGAGAAATGCTGTAGGGATAGAGAGCCTTTTTGTGGGATACCCCAGGGGTTGCAGTGCAAAAATGGCCGGATATAAATAAGGAATTGGTGGGTGTCCACTGGGGATGGCAGGGGGTGGGCAGGCCATATTCACTACCTTAATCACCATAACAAGGGGTATATCATAAGTGTCATATGGGATTGAGGAAGATGAGAGGCTCAGGAGCAAAAGGAAGCAAAGTAGCATTGTGGAGGTAAGGTAGGGGTTAAGTAGAGGAAGGGAATTAGCTATGGGTGTGGATTAGAGAAATGGCGGGAGAAGGTGCATAAAAAGAATCAACCTAGAGGGGAGGGGGCGGGCAAAAATTTGCGGCTTTGCCCGTACCTTCTGCCTGCTTCTCCCGGCCTCCTGGATCCCTCGGTCGGCTAGACGGACGCCGCCGGCCCGCTGGCGGCTCGGAGCCCCTCCGGTCTCTGGATCTCGAGGGCTGTGCTGGCTGCAAGGTAGGGGACAGAGGAGAAGGCAGTGAGCAAGGTACTTTATTGCAGGCAATCTGCAAAAGGTGCAAAGATCTGAATCTCACAACAAAAGACTGGGAGGGTATGGGGGGGGTTAGCGCCCCAGCCGCCTAGCCCACACAGAACACATAAAAAGGCTGTAATCACAAGCTAACAAGATATCAATACAACACTCAAATCGGGCACATTAAAGAGTAAAACAGCTCTTTTGGGTGAATTTAAGACTAAAATAAAATAACAGAAATCCCGCCAGAGTAGTGTTGCAAAAGTCCAGCTAAAGTCTATGGAAAAGGTGCACCAATCGGAAGCAAGGCAGGAATGGGTCACTTCTGATTGGTTTGCGGCTTTGCCCGTACCTTCTGCCTGCTTCTCCCGGCCTCCTGGATCCCTCGGTCGGCTAGACGGACGCCGCTGGCCCGCTGTCGGCTCGGAGCCCCTCTGGTCTCTGGATCTCGAGGGCTGTGCCGGCTGCAAGGTAGGGGACAGAGGAGAAGGCAGTGAGCAAGGTACTTATTGCAGGCAATCTGCAAAAGGTGCTAAAGATCTGAATCTGCACAACAAAGACTGGGAGGGTACGGGGGGTTGCCTCAAGCTGCCTAGCCCACACAGAACACAAAAAGGCTGTAATCACAAGCTAACAAGATATCAATACAACCCTCAAATCGGGCACATTAAAGAGTAAAACAGCTCTTTTTGGGTGAATTTAAGACTAAAATAAAAATAACAGAAATCCCGGCCAGAATAGTGTTGCAAAAGTCCAGCTAAAGTCTGTGGGAAAGGCGCACCAATCGGAAGCAAGGCAGAGTCAGCGGTCGCTTTCTGATTGGTTTGCGGCTTTGCCCGTACCTTCTGCCTGCTTCTCCTGGATCCCTCGGTCAGCTAGATGGACGCCGCCGGCCCGCTGGCGGCTCGGAGCCCCTCCAGTCTCTGGATCTCGAGGGCTGTGCTGGCTGCAAGGTAGGGGACAGAGGAGAAGGCAGTGAGCAAGGTACTTTATTGCAGGCAATCTGCAAAAGGTGCTAAAGATCTGAATCTGCACAACAAAAGACTGGGAAGATATGGGGTGGGGGTTAGGCGCCTAAGCGTCTAGCCCACACAGAACACAAAAAAGGCTGTAATCACAAGCTAACAAGATATCAATACAACCCTCAAATCGGGCACATTAAAGAGTAAAACAGCTCTTTTTGGGTGAATTTAAGACTAAAATAAAAATAACAGAAATCCCGGCCAGAATAGTGTTGCAAAAGTCTAGCTAAAGTCTATGGGAAAGGCGCACCAATCGGAAGCAAGGCAGAGTCAGCGGTCACTTTCTGATTGGTTTGCGGCTTTGCCAGCACCTTCTGCCTGCTTCTCCCGGCCTCCTGGATCCTCGGTCAGTTAGACGGACGCCACGCCCGCTGGCGGCTCGGAGCCCCCGGCCCTGGATCTCGAGGGCTGTGCTGGCTGCAAGGTAGGGACAGAGGAGAAGGCAGTGAGCAAGGTACTTTATTGCAGGCAATCTGCAAAAGGTGCTAAAGATCTGAATCTACACAACAAAAGACTGGAGGGTATGGGTGGGGGTTAGCCTGCCGCCTAGCCACACAGAACACAAAAAGGCTGTAATCACAAGCTAACAAGATATCAATACAACCTCAAATCGGGCACATTAAAGAGTAAAACAGCTCTTTTTGGGTGAATTTAAGACTAAAATAAAAATAACAGAAATCCCGGCCAGAATAGTGTTGCAAAAGTCCAGCTAAAATCTATGGGAAAGGCGCACCAATCGGAAGCAAGGCAGAGTCAGCGGTCGCTTTCTGAATGGTTTGCGGCTTTGCCCGTACCTTCTGCCTGCTTCTCCCGGCCTCCTGGATCCCTCGGTCGGCTAGACGGACGCCGCCGGCCCGCTGGCAAGCTCGGAGCCCCTCCGGTCTCTGGATCTCGAGGGCTGTGCCGGCTTCTGCCTGCTTCTCCCGGCCTCCTGGATCCCTCGGTCGGCTAGACAGACGCCGCCGGCCCGCTGGTGGCTCGGAGCCCCTCCGGTCTCTGGATCTCGAGGGCTGTGCCGGCTTCTGCCTGCTTCTCCCGGCCTCCTGGATCCCTCGGTCGGCTAGACGGACGCCGCCGGCCCGCTGGCGGCTCGTAGCCCCTCCGGTCTCTGGATCTCGAGGGCTGTGCCGGCTTCTGCCTGCTTCTCCCAGCCTCCTGGATCCCTCGGTCGGCTAGACGGATGCCGCCGGCCCGCTGGCGGCTCGGAGCCCCTCCGGTCTCTGGATCTCGAGGGCTGAGGGGTTAGTATACAGGAAGCTTAGAATGGGTTCCCAAATGACCTGAAACTTAGAACAAACTTTATTCATTGTGTAACATGTTCTTTCTAGTTTAGAACAGTCAGCTACCAGATTGAGTTATTGTTCGTATGTGGATTGTGGTCCTTCCAATGCTGCAGAATATGGGTGTTTATCAGCATAATATTGAACAAGGCCTACTGATTTTTTTGAGTTGTAGTAGGAGACTTGTAGTTTAACAGGATAATGCCTTTGTTAAAGGCTAGTCCATACCCTTCATACTGCTAACAGATGTAAGAATCTGCTGCCAAAAGCTCCTAAGCTGTGGTCATACTGTAGTGCAAACATTGTGTAACACCCCCTTCCACAGGGGTGGGACTTACCTGACAGAATGTCAGTTCCAGCGCTTCTCAGGACTCAGTTGTGCAGTGGGGGACCAGCCTGGAGCTAGGGAGCTTTTAACATTTTGGTGCTTCCTGTACCATGCAGTCATGTGTATCTATCTGCACATCAAAGGCGGGCAGCTGCATAGAGCAAAGGCAACAGTCACTCCTGCTTCCAGAACTGGAGGGAACGTGGGGCAAAGGCTGGAGCCCTTTTGGAAGGACACGATAGGACCAGTGCTTCAGGGTTTCGTGGTATCCCCTATCTTATGACCTCTCCAACCCCTGGGAACAGCCATTCAGATGCATCCCTGGCTAAAGCAAGCCCTAAAGGCCTCTGGGAGAAGGAAGGACAGTGGATTCTAATGCCCTGCCTTAGACATATGAGATATTATAGATTTTGGGTGACAGCCTCGTGAACCAGTGGGGACTGTCTCTGAACTGCTGCCATAAGAAGGGGACTATGCTAGGCTGGGAGTGCAGAGCAAGAGCTCGTAGAGGCAGGACCTGCTGTGCTGAGAGCAAGTTTGAGTTGCTTCATTCCAGGCCTTGGGTCTGGATATCACATCTACGAGAAGCTGCTGAGCCTTGTGAGGAAAACGGGAGTCATTTACATGCTAGTCAGCATGACCGACAATGCTATACAGACCAGTGTGGAGTGAAATAATCAATGCAGTTCTTTTTGCAGACACTGTAGCAGGCGCTGGGCTGCTGACACCCTAAGGATTTGGGAAGCTGGGATGTGTGAGTCGGTCTCTGGGGCCTCAGCAGTGCAGAGAGGAAGCCAGCCAAACCTTCATGAGGGAATCTTAAGAAACCCGAAGAGGGAGTCCAGCTGATCCAGGATACTGCAGGGGAGTGGGGTTCCAGAGGTCTGCAGCATCAGGAGAAGCTGTTGGATTGGGGAACCATGAGCTGGATCAGGGGTTGCCCTGCTTTAGTGGGACCCAAGTGCTTAGTTGGGAATTTGTTCTTTGCACGTTAGTCATCAGGATCCTATTGCAAATACCTCACATTTGGAGGTTCAGAGCCATTTAATCAATCACATGGCCTTTGGGTGGTGGTTGTTTCTTTGAGCATGTTGCTCCTTTAAAGAACAAAGTGCAGCAATGCCGGTCAGCCCACTGCAGCATCTATGGGCCTGCTGTGATTAAACCCTTGTTACCCAGGAACTTTGCTAGGGGGGCACTCCTGATATTTTAAGGGGGAAATTCATTGTATCAGGTGGCAGAGGGTAGCGGCTTTCATTGCAGGAGAGCCATCAGAACCTGTGCTGCACTGTTGTCTAGGGATCCTGGTTGGGTTTATCTAAAGCCAGTCCTAAGAGTCAGGGTGAGGAGACCCTACGTAAGAAGGGCAACCTAAGGGGGTTACTGCTAAGCCTGCCTGGAAGGGCATCTACACAAAGGGTTGCTCAAAAGGGAAAGTGGACATACTAACCTTTTCCTCTTCTATGACTGGAGTTGGTTTAATAAAGTTTTACTCTGCTGTTCAAACTCAATATAATCATCTGCCATCTTAATGCTGTGTAGGCTTGTTGGTAGAACGGCTGAATTTGTGTGGGGTCTGTGGGAGGCCTGTGACCGCTTTGGGGAGTTGGGCCGGTATGGCATCCCAAGCGGCTGTGTTGACATAGTAGCTGGTCCACTGAAACCTTTTTCTGGGTCAAAGCACCATACTTTTTCTTTTCAGTTAGATATGTATTCCCCCCCTTCCCCACTGTGTGAGTTAAAAGAACCCAGGAGCCACTGCAAACTTCCATGGTGTCCTGGTGGCAGTACAAATTAGTGGCACCCTCGTCCTTAAGGCAGTTGGGAGGGATGCCTTACAATACGCAGTGATGTTCTTTGTGATCTAGGCACCTTAGACATCTGTCAGATATCATTTGACTACTGTTAAGTTTATCTAGGGTATAATACGTTCTGTGAAACACATCAAATTGTAGCTTGGTGTACTTAGTGATAAAATTATATGAGAGCAGTAGCAATTCCCATTGTTTTTCTTCAAGCTAACGGCGCTTCGGTTTCCCCAAATCAAAGACATCAACTTTCAAAAGCGGTAACTGTAGGATTGTCAGTGTCAGAAACATATGATTTTTTAAATTAAAGTTTGTAATCAGCCCTGTTTCAGTATATTGATATTATTAACATACCTTGAAACATACAGATATATTATTTCTCATGGCTGTTTAAATTTCAGGATAGACGAATAAGAACTACATAATTTTCTAAGGGCAAGATTCTCGTACGCAGTGTAATTGTATCGCAAAAAATCGCTCCCCCTTGACCATCTCTATAATCCTCCAAAGTTTTTGTCAGAAGACGATAATACAAAATAGAAGATTTATTCAGTTTTTATTTATTTCATTTTGGTAACTGGGTAGGACCCACTGAGACCATAGGTTCCTTTTTCAGGGGTGATCCGGAATTAATTACAGATATAACAGAGCAAGTACAGAGGAGAAACGCATTAAAATGATGTTTACAAAGTGAACAAGTGTAACAAGCATGTGCTATTAGTAAACAGTAAGTGGGCCAACTTTTCGGAAAAGGGGTTAAGGCACAAAGTAAGACGAGGCTAGAGGTAAATATTATGGAACAGTATTTGCAGGACACGTGCAAGGAGCACAAGTACATAATAATGAATGAAAACTCATATAACATAGGGGTCAAAATGGGTCATGTCCTTCAGCAATAGGGTAAGACATGCTGGGGTAACTTGGGAATGGATCAATTGAAACAGGTCAGCCTGAGAGGGGGTGATCAGCAGTACCAGGAGCAGAGGCAACTCTCTAGTAAATACTTCTTAAGCCCATTTCTGAAACAGGAGAGTGTTAACTTGCTGTAGGACCTCTGGGAGTATGTTCCAAAGGGAAGGAGCCAAAAAGGGAAAGGACCTCGTCCCCATGAAATTACGTATACTAGGTACATCATGCAATTTTCTATTAGAGGCATGAAGAAGCCTTCTTATGGGTTTAAGGGCTAGCAGATCAGCTGTACTAGGCAGGGTATTTACAGATATTTGCTTATACGCAGTGCATAATAGGGGATTACTGTAGTCTACCATCAAACGTGGGCCAGTGTAACAAGGTAAGCACACTCAATGATGCTTTGTGGGGTTGTGGGGGAATGCCAGAGCAAAACGACCTCTTTTATAGTATAGGACCTCAAGCATATTAGACTCAGATTTCCTAAAAGACTGTATGATTGGGGCACCGTATAAAGGTTTAGGGAGCAGGACACTGTTTGATATTACTAGCCTGGAGAACGAAGTGAGGTAGCCCAACAGCCTGAAAGAAGCCCAAGCTTCTGTTGGATTACCCAAGTAATGTAATCTACCTGAGATTTGAATATAAGAAAAAAAAAAAAAAAAAACATGAGAGGGGCTATTGGTGTGTCCATAGTCCTGTACTGGCCCTCATGGCAACCTGTGCCCTACTGCTTGGTATGGTGCTGATGTTTCCTTCCCCTTTGCACCTATGGTTGGGAGGGCTGCAACTGTGGCCTTCCTCTTCTGATGTGGAGGGTCTCCCCAGGTCCCCATACCAGAAGGTGGCCACCTTCTTGTTCCTTTGGCACACCTCCTCCTTCCAACGCTTCTTGTCTTCCTCCTCCATCTTTCCCTTTGCAGACCCCGACACAGCACGATGTCCTTAATGTGGCGGATGCTGGTCTTCAATGACATACAGTGGTGGAAATCAGTGATACAGTAAATTACCAACATGAAATAATTTATGCCATGTGAAAAGCAGACACACAGTACAGACCCTAAGGAGACTTACAACCTGCCAGTAACCACCCTGGTTATCTCTGTACCAGTTCCCCTCATAGGAAAGGGCACCCAGGATGAGCCAGAAGGCAGGGGCTGGATTTAAGTCTAGTCCTGTCCTTTATGTTGTGCACAGTCCGGTGTACCAGTGTGGCAACAGTCAGAGTATGCCATCACCACCCTCCTGTGCAGGACACCCAGATGGATAATGTGACAAGACCTTAAAGGGTCATGCATGCCCTGTCCAGTGACTGTGGTCCGTGGGCTAGCCACATTGATCTGGGGCCCAGTGGATGGATAGCTGTGCCTCAAACCACACTTTACCAATGCTGTGGGGCACCATAATGTGTTATGTGTCAGTGTCCTTACCTGTGGCTTAGTGCCGGGTATGTAATGGACACAATTGCCATCAATGTACATGTAATCAGGTTTGTTTGGGGTACTGTCCCACTTTACTCCACCCACCAAAAGTTGACTAATCTATGGAACGGTCTTGGGCTTGGGGTGGTTAACCATGTATACTAGTGGTGCCTCCACTCAGAGATGATATAGTAATGGGTAAGATGATAGCAAGGTACAACCCTCTGAGATGCTGGCCCTACCCCACCCACCTCTCCTGGTAGCCCTCCCCAGTAATTCCACATATTAACATAAGTTTAAAATAATAATAACAGGTATACAGGAACAAATATAGCTTTATTATCATGCCAACAAGCTTGCAAAGCTGTAAGTTGGAATGTGCACTCATAATCGAGAACTAACCCCAATTAGACGCCCAGTGTAGGCAGGCGATTAGACAACCAAGACTGCTGTTGAGTCACACCCACCGGAGATAGCAGCAAGGCAATAACAGTTAGTTGCAAATAACTAGGCCCAACCCAATACAGCTCTGTGTGCAGTCCCCTTAGGTGGCTGTACTGTACTGGAGGCTGCAACCTGCATCCACCTGCTACCAGGATATTACAGTTAATGTATTCGGGAGCTCCCTTTCAGCAGTCGTAGGCCCAGTGACGTTGCTGTGGGTTGGCCGGCGTTGGTTCACTTAATGTTAAGGTAGCAGAATTTTGCTTAAACGCCATAGGCCATGCAATTCCTTAAATGGCTGTCCCACCCCTTAAACGTGAGGTATGTGTAATCCAAATGTGAAACCCAAATTGTAATCCAGCAAGTAACAAACCTATCATTTTATGTTGCAAAACACTCCTTCTCAGTACTCACTGTTTTAACAGAACGGCTTCAGATGCTGCACTCCCCCACAAGCTTGTTTGGTCCTAGCTGGAGCCTTTTGCATTTTCTTCAACCCTGCAATGGCCCAAGAGTCAACACAGCATGGTCTTCAGTGTCTGCTAAAGATTTCCTCCACTGACGGCTACGCACTGAACATAAGCTGTTGTGCACTGATCAAACATGCCTATGACTTGTGAAAACTGTTCATCCAAGCACTAGGCCTGTGAATGATGCACTTAGACTGCAAACGGGCATTGTGTCTGTATGCTTCAGGATGCCAAGCAGATTCGGCCATTTCTCCTCTGCCTTTTATGTAGGGCTTTTAGCCCAGGTCTCCATTGTTTGGTTCAGTGTCTGTCAGCCCCCATTACACCCGATAGGAGTCAGGCTGGCACCAGTGTCCCTTGCTGCTCAAACCTTAGCAACAGTCTTCCATCCCAGGAAAGTCAGAGACTGGCTGGCCCTAAGTGCTAAAAGTCATAGCATGGCAGCCCCACAGTGATTCAAACTGTTCAGTGCCATGATTGATACGTTAGCCCAATCTGTCCTTTAACACCCCCCTTACACACCAGGAGTCTTGCTGGGCTAGAGTTCAGACAATTAGGGAGCAGAATAATATGAGATGCATACAGAGTATGCCCATGCCTGTTCCCTGCTGAGCACAACCACATTACTGCAGTTGATGGCACAATCACAGTACTGCATTGTGTTGTAAGTACAGAGATGAGCCACGTGAGTTAAGGAATTTCAGTGAGGCATTAATTGCAGAGATAACAGGCCTCCAGCTAAAAGTTGACACCATCTGGAAACATCTTCAGACAGAACAACACAAGAAAGCAGTTAACATTTAGAAATTTGGTAAAACAAGGTCACCACTTGATATATTTGACATACCACACTTGGTAAGTTTAAAATACTGAGGGGGGGGGGGATTAAGGGGTTTGGACCTAGAGCTAAAACAATTTTAATTTATTTACAAGGAGAGCTTTCAGTAATGCATAGGAACAACATAGAATGATTCCAGGCAGGCTGCTGGAGATCCTGTATATGATGGCCAAAGAGGACATCCCTATTAAAAAGTTTGAAGCGATAGCAGAACAAGAAAAGTGCCATGGAGTTCATTTGGGCAATACATACATTAACGCTGTTTGTGGGAAAGAACTCACAATGTGTACTGGCAAGAACCTAGGAGAAAACCTGCTGGCAACTATTAAATGATAAAAATAATTTTTCAGTGCTTATGGACGGTAGTACTGACAGTGGTGTAATTGAAAAGGAACTGGTTTTAATTTATGTAAATCCCATCAATGGTCATGTGGAGACTAAATTTTTACGAATGAAAGCAGTATTAGATGGCACAAGTGAGGGATTGAAAATCTCCTCTTACAGAGAGTGGACTTAATATAAAAAAAAGATGGTTGGGTTTGGGGCTGATGGGGCAGCTGTCACCATGGGTGTAAGACGGGGTTTTGCTGCACTTTTAAGGGAAGACATACAGTGGTTATGCGCCGTTCATTGTTTCTCACACAGATTAGAACTGGCCATAAAAGAGGCTTTGGACAACACCTATTTCAATGAAGTTTCAAACTTTCTGACCCAACTGTTTTATCTCTATCAAAAAAGTCCTATGTGACTTAGAGAGTTGCGGTCCCTTGCCCAGGCCATGGAGATGTCAGTTGAAAAGCCCAAGAAGGCCCATAGCTCACACTTGGTGCAGCATAAACTTCTTGCCACCCGGGCTGTTACCAAATCATTCCCCATAATTTGTGCCCATTTAGAATCTATGGACCCAGACCCAGTTCATGACCAGACCAAAGCCAAGGGAGTATTGCAAATTATGACTAAATTCCAAATGGTGGCACATCTTTTGTATTTTGAAGAGTTGCTTCAGCCACTTGCCAGGTTCTCACTAGCACCTCAAAAAGAAGTGGTTGAAATTCCAGAGCTACTTAGCTGTGTTGAAACTTTGAGAAATACTCTTTTTTTTTTTTTTTTTAACTCTGTTTCTTCACCTACCAGACTTCTCTCAGGCGACTTCTTTCGACTTCTGCTAACCATACCCCTGAACCACTTCTCCTGACAGATACATTGGTGTCAGGATCCCTGCCCCTCCACCAGAGAAGGCCAGGATCCCGGAGGGTAGAGTAGGAATCGTGGTCGGTATTGGGCGTGTGGAGCATCAGCTCCTGGAAGATCGCCGTCGCCTCACCCGGCTGGCAGGGGCTTTTTCCTGCTTTCTTCCCCCTAGGAGTGCGCTGTGCAATGATGCCTACGCACGGCTTCCCTGTTGGTGTCTGCCATACTCCTCCCTTTACGTCAGCTGGTGTACCTGCAGTACCCCTGATCTCCATCGGGGGCCACAAAGACACCGAGTAACCTTGGATCCCTCCCCAGGGAGAGGAGAGCTATCCTTCGGATGCTCCATCTTCTCCCTTCCCTGCCGACCCCTGGCCACCCGAGTCCGTCACCGAAGCCAGGTCGCTGCTGTGGTGTGAGGTGTGGCATCCAGTGCCTCAACCCTCAGCGCCACCAGGCTGGCCTACTTTGGGAAACACTCTTGACTATGCTAAGCAGAATGGTCCCATAGGTGGCAGTGAACTTGGCATTCTATTAAAAAATGGGTCTGATGTTCTTTCAGGAGCATGTCCTGAAGTCACTTACAAGGGTATGAAATCAACACATTACTGTAGTTGCTGACTATTTTTCAGCACTTTTGCAGCCTGTCTGTGACAGCACTCTGCTGCTTGCAGAATGGCAAGAGTTTAAGATTTTTGCTCAAACCAATTTCATCAATCTTATCTGCCTCTGTTGTCTGATCAAAGCTGACATGTGACTTCCAAAATTCTTATCCAAATCGGTTGAAGCTTGTCAACGTGTTGAGAGTATTTCCTGTGTCTAATGCAATAGTAGAAAAGTGTTTTCAACTATGAACAAGGTAAAAACTGACTGGGGAACATCGGTGGCAGAGGATACTGTAGAAACATTGATTCACATTAAAAAGCAGGGCCCCCCTTCAGCTGAATTCAACCCAGAAAGGGCTATAGACATATTTTTTTAGTGCAAAGCCAAGATGTCCTGAAGATTTGGCAGCTCAGGATGGTGAACCACCCCCAGATCCCTCCCCCCTAAAACAGGCCAAAATTGGTGGCTATTTGCCTGATGGAGAAGAGTAGCACAAATCTGGGCAGACAGCAACCCAATAAAATCAACCCAGTCCTTGTTGATTATGATATCAGGTTTGTGCGGGCTTTTTATTTTAAATTTATTTCAGTGTTTTGTCATGGTCACGAATAATTGGCATGGTCACGAATATTGTCATGGTCTGCTTTGGCAGACATCATCACGTTGACTCTTGGCTCTCAAAATTTGCTGCTACACTGCTGTTTTTCACAAATGGCTAAATAAAACAGATAAAAGTCTGAAAGTGTGTGTGCAATGTATATTTTATCAATATCATGAACTTCTGTCCCCAGCCCAGCACGGCTTTCGTAAGGGACACAGCACCACCACAGCTTTAATCTCGGTTACATCAAGTATCCGGACAACCATGGACCAGGGCAAACTCTCTGGTGCAATATTTATCGACCTGTCCAAAGCCTTTGACCTTGTTGACCACAAACTGCTTGGTGCACAGTTGCGGTCACTTGGCCTCTCCTCCCATGCCATGAAATGGCTAATGGGTTATCTACATGGCAGAAAGCAGCGTACCTGCTTCAATAAAGTCCTCTCCGAGCCCCTACCGGTGACCTCCGGAGTGCCTCAAGGCTCGGTACTGGGTCCCCTCCTCTTCTCCCTCTTCATCAATGAATTACCCGTGGTTACTACCAGCTGTAGCGCCACCATGTATGCAGATGATCTGGTAATCCTGGCTCACTCCAAGAATGCCACTACCCTAAACCAGAACCTGACCGATGACTTTAACAGGGTATTGTAATGGGTTACTTGTCACAAGCTGGTCCTGAACCTGAAAAAGACACAGGCTATGCTCTTTGGCTCAGTGGCTAAAATCAAAGCCTCATCGGCCTGCTTACACGTCACCAGCGCAGATGGATCCTCACTACCCATAGTTAGCTCCATCAAATATCTGGGGGTAACACTTGACATGGGTAATCATATCCTTAACATCTGCAGGGCGGCAAACTGAGTCTGGCCTATAGGGTCAAGTATAACCTTACACCGGCAGCCAGGCTTGCCCTAGCGAAGGGTGTGCTCCTTCCCTCCCTCAGCTATGGGCTGCACCTATTTGCTCGCTCTCCAAAGACACATCTCACCCGGTGGTACACTGCTTACAATAACATTTGTCGTTTTGCCTTAGCTGCCCCCCCGACTCACCCACCGTTGTGAGCTATATGAGAAACTCTGCTGGCTCTCACCAGCTAGATACCTTGATTTTGGTTTGGGATGCCTCTCTGGGAAAGTGATCAGAACTATCACCCCCCAGGGGCTGGCCCGGCTTCTGCCTAAGCTGAATCCCACCCCCCTACCAACTTAGGTCTCTAACATCAGGGATGCTCAAAGTCCCTCCTACCCGGACCCTCATGGGGGATCGACTTTGCCATAAGTGCGCCCCAGACTCTGAATTCGCTGCCTGTGATATCCCGAGCTGCCCCTCCTATCTGAGTTTTCTAAATTTCCCATGGGGTTTCTAAACTAGCATCAGAGTGTGACTGCCCCAAACCTCCCTGGAGTAAAGTGTCAAATTGTTTTGTCTGAACCTCCCAGGGTGTCTCCATTGAATTCCTGGAGATATTTTCCCACTGTATCAATGACTTCTGACTACTCCTGCCTAAAAGCCTTGGGCATTTTACACCATTATTGCTCCACGGTCATAGGCTAACCATGACATATTGCACCTTGGTCACTTGGTAGAAACTTGTACTACCAAGTGTTTCTGTTTCTGTCTAACATGTGCATATTTAGAAAAATGTGATGCTCTGTATATACCTGTCCGCGATCCAACTAGCCTAGGGGGTGTATACGACAATGTTATAAGTTATATTATGACCAATCCAGTCCTTGAGCTATACTCCACTCCTATGTATGATGACCTGTATATATCTGTCAGTTGAACTAGCTAGTCTAGAGTGTATAATCTGAAATGTGCTTACTACTGTATGTTTCCCCTAGCGTCAAATGATGTATTTCCCACATGTTTGTTTACTGTGACAAAAAACTGTACTCTCTTTGCCATGTCTCCTTGACTGTTGTTCCTCATGTTGTACTCTCCCGGGTCATTCCTGAAAATAGGCATAATACTTGTCTAGTGTGCTTACCCGGTAAACAAAAAGCTAAAGCTAAATGAATAAATATATAGCAAGATAAGTAGATTTTATAGGGTTTAGAGCAAAAATATCAATCTTTTTGTAATTGCTAATCATTTTTCACTTGGATTAGCGAAGGCCGCTAATCAAGTCTCTGACACTAATTTATGCCTTGCAGTTGATGGTGGCACCGACATCCTTTACCAGTCACAACTGCTACCAGGGTACTGTACATGTCTGAGCAAGATGTGTGGCATACCAGGCTGCCATCTGGGGCTGTTCCAGGTTGCTGGATATAGTGGGTTATCTTGTGATGCCATAACCCATGCTTTGAGCTGTGGTGTCGGCACTAGGTGTGGACGGTGATGGTGTAGTGTGCTGGGCAACCTGCATATTCTGTCAAATGGGAGACCTACTTGTCACTGGTACACTATGGTGGCATCATGTGTTAGCCATTGTTGGTGATGCCATGGGATTGTGTAGGTTTCCATGTAGCATGTATGTAGTGTACTATACTGTGTGGGGTGTCAGCAGTCTAGCACTGTGGGTGTGCTGTGGACAGTTCTGCTGTGATGGGGTGTATAGGTGTGGGCATGCTTGCCACTATGCTTCCATGGTGGTTTTCACTCCAGTATTGGGTAATCAGCATGTATAGTACTGTGTGTGACAGGGTAGACACAGCACACAGTTGTGCCACAGTTACAGGTAAAATTGTGCCCGGTGTCTGCACCTCATAGGCCTGATACCACATTCCCTGTTCACATATCCATATTGGGTCCACATGGGGGTGTGCAGCTCCAAGTATGGTGGGTGCTACGTATTCCACAGATCCAGCCCTTCTGACTCCATGCTTCTCTGCAACACCCTGGACACCTGATGGCCCATCCCACCTCAATAGTAGTTGATCCTGTTTTGTGCACAGTTGCTCCATGGCGCATACAGCATAGCTTTACCACATCTATTTCACATATCCAGCTTACCTTTGTGGAGGATCCCAAACCATGAGAGCTGTCAGTAGCAGCATTGAAATTAGACTCTATCAGCAAAATCTCATCTGACCTTTTAGTAGAAAAAAAAGATGCAGGAAGTATTGCTGAACCGAAACCTTTGTATCTTTAGATTTAGGGACAATTAGAAAATGGAAAACTAAATCCTAGCATTTTGATTGGCTAGGCCACTAGCATTAGCAGGCAGGTATTTTTCGATAGAGTCCGCTAAAAAACAAGCACCAATTTGGGGTACCCTATTACTTAGGGTATCCTGGGGCACCCCAAATTTCCTCTCACCAACTGCTACTTTTTTCACCACTTAGCGAAAGACCAGTTCTGAACCGTGCAAAAATCAAACATTGTAACACTGCCTCTGGGCTGTCTGTCTTGTTCGGTCACCATACACAAAAAAATAACACATTTTTTTTTCTCCTAGCCTTCTGTATTTCTATCCCGGATCACTCGACCTCAATGGCACCTGCCTGCCCGTCTCCTCTAAGCTGTTCCTCGGTACAACTCTCCACTCGCTACCATTGCCCCATGCCGATTGCATGATTACCACCTTTCTCTCACTCCTGTCCTGCTCGCAAACAAAATGAAAGGGGGGAAAAACATACCATCAGTTTAAAAAAAATAAATAAATAAAGAGTTCCCTCTTCGCTCTCCTTGCCTGGTTATTTCCTCACTATGCTGTCCGCATTCACAGACGCTTACAGTGGGCGGGCGGGAGGATGGACACAGACCGATAGCAGGAAAAAAGAAAATGGATTAGTCCTGTACCGCCTAAGTGTGTTTTTGGGGGAGGGGGAGTCAACTTTTATACCAATATGTATCAAAGGATCTCTGCCACTGTGTGTGTGTGTGTGTGTGTGTGTGTTCATGAGGATGATGGTAACCATGACAACCAGCTCCAGTCCTAAGTATGGAGGCTCCTCTAGGACAAAAATCCATATCTCAAAAGAAAAAAAACGCTCATCATTGTAATACAGGCAGAGGAACTATTTTTTTATAAAGCTTATTTTAATATCATTTTTCATTAACTTTTTCAATTAAACCAATATTTTTTTTTTTACAGTGGCCATTTTCTAAGCACAATAATACCCGACAGGGTGGGCGGTATTGGGAAATACTGGACCTTCCAGGGGCTATAAGACCCTCCGCCTGCAGCGTCAGGCCTCATTACGTCCCTGAGCGGTGTGGACCGTGCGGTATTTCCCAATATCACCCACCCTGTCGGGTATTATTGCTTACTTATTTTATGGCGGTGTGTGGGGGGGGGGGATTTGCCCTCTTCCCAAGTGCCTTTATGTTGAAATATCATCAAATTGAAGTCTTTTTTTTTTTAATTCTTTTTCTCACCTCTTCCAACCTCTCGCCAGCGGGGTCACTCAGTGTACTGCTCTGCCCGCCTGCCTGAAGTCCCGTCGGTGCTCCTCGGTCATCAGACTCCCTGCCTCCTTCCAGGCGCATTACTAACTCCCGGGTCCCTGAGTCCTCTGGGGGCCGCAGCATTCGGCGCCCTTTCTTATAGTGTTGGTGTGCAATGCTGGCTTGAGGGAGGACCCAGGGAACACCTCCTGGAGACCCGGCATTGGGCATGGGGCCATAGCTGCTGGACCCGCCTTCGCTTGTCAGTAGGAGGTTTTTTTTTGTTTTTTCCTTGTTACGTCCCATTCCTCCTAACAGAGCCCGACTGTGCAATGGTGCCAGGCTCACCTGTCGCAGCTCTGCATCCCCCGTTCCAGCCCTCGAGCATTACAGTACCTCCGGCTCCACCGGGGGCTGCTGCGATGTCGGGCAGTAGCCTGGATCCCCCCGAGAGAGAGAGCAATCCTCTGGATGCTCAATCTCTCTCTTCCCTATAAACCCAGTGGCCGGGCTCATTCCGAACCCGGGTCGCCGGCGTGGCGAGAGGTGTGGCATCCAGCGCCTCAACCCTCAGCGCCACCAGGATGGCATCAAATTGAAGACTTCATAGTTTCAAATAAGACACATCTTGAGGTCTACCAATACTGTAACTTGGAACGCTCCAGTCCCATGATTTTAATTGACTCTGGTATGAGGTCCTTGTACTCCGGTCCTTGCTGCTGGAACTAAATTTCAGTTTACAGAAGACCTGCAGTACACACATAAACCTAGTAAGGTTTACAAATTCTGAGTTGGTTTTATACTATGGGGCACAATTGGAAACTCTGTTGTTATGGAGCCATGCTGGGGAGGTGATGATCACCACATTTAATGAATGTTTGATGTAGTAATTGCTGGTGATCGTCTGTATGTGTGATTGTCTACCAGGACATTGGAGGTTGTGGCACAGTGATCTTTTGTCAGTTATTAAAGAAATCAATGAAAGCAGATCTTGTATCAAAAACAGCAGCTGGCGCTGGCCCGGTGGAACTGAGGGTTGAGGCACTGGATGCACCTTGTGTCGCAACAGCGACCTGGGTTCGGGGATGGACTTGGGCCGCTGGGAGACAGAAGGGAGGGAAGGGATTGAGTGTCTGGAGGACTGCTCTCCCTTCCGGGGGGTCTGGGCCTAGCATCACTCCTTTTCACGCCTCGCTCTGGTCAGGCTGGACCTGAAAAAAGACTTGTTCCAATGTCGTAACCCGGTTAAAAAAAATTAAAATTAAAATCAGGGGCAATACAAGGAATATGCAGTGCAGTGACTAGGGGGTGGAGCAGTGGTGGATTGCACATCAGTGCCTGGACATCATTGCACAACCACGCTCCAGGGGGCATCCATCACGCCAAAATACCCCAGAGGGCCGAGGTGGCGACGAAGGCTCCAGGGACCTAGCCCACATCCCCAATGCTGGACCATCCCTCCACTGGTCCCTCAAGGCTCTGGACCAGAACGGACCCTCTAATCACAGAAAGGCTGCCAGATAGGTGGAGTGGTGGAAGGTCCTGGTGGAGGGTCCCAGAGGAGGGAGGTCACAGGCGGGGAGTAGAGACAACGGTCGTGCAGGCACTTCCGAGAGATGCCCTGGTCCACCAGAGTGAATAAACAGAAATGTGAAAAAAAAAAAATGGCAGCTGGCTCCATGCCAGTGGATTTATTTCCAAAGATTGGCCGGGTAAGGGTCAGCTCCTTGGCATGAGCTATGCGTGCAGGGCGGGTATTTGTTTATTCTGGATACCATTACAGGATGTCCCACTTAAGCCTGGCCACAGGTTTAAAATGGGTTCCTGCCAAAAGGTGGCCTACAGGCACATTACACTGAACAATGCTGGTTACTGATGCCATTCAGAATTCAGCTGCCAGGTGTTTTGTTTAGCTTTCTGAAGCACTTGGAAACATTTTGTGCTGCCTCATTGTGTTTCAGTTCTTTGAATGAGTGTGATGAGAAGATAGTGACTTTACTGTGAGATGTGGGGTGGTGTGTTGTGGAACTGAATCTCTGGGCATTCAGGAAGCTATACTGTAGTATGTTTACACTCTGGAGACAGGCAGGTTTCCTATTTCACTGCCTCTTGTGCTGTGTGAAGTGACCTTCCTGGCCGGGAACATCTCGACATGATAGATTATTAGGTCATGTCACTGTTGCTAAGCAAAACTAACAGTTAATGGGGAAGCATATGTTGTTCTTGTCTTCTAGCAGGACTGCAATTCAGATGGAGGGACAAGGCCCCAGGCTTCCGTGATTAAACACTACCCTTTTTTTACTGAGGATCTGATCTACAGTGGTGGCATTTGCACACAAGCGATTTACACGCTGCTGGCACACACTGCTGTGAACAGTGCTGGGGGCTTTCCTAGGGGTGGAACAGGGCTAGACACTAGGCATAGGTGACTGAGTGGATCCACTCCTTTGCGGGACCCATGGAATTGTGAGATATGACTGTCCTCCAAGGACTGTCACATCCCCTTTGGAGGCTCACAATTTTTAAAAATGGAAAAACAACAAAGGCAGCACTTGCCAGCCTCCCCCAAGGCTATCTAGGAGGGCTGGCGTCTGTGCCTTGGTTTCTTGCTAGGGTAAGAAGTTCCATTGTGGGTCCTAGCTTAGTGGGACTTCAGACTTACTGCAGAGGACCCCTGACTTAGTCTTTGCAGACCCTTGTATTTTTTTTATTTTTTTAAACCTTAACAGCACGGAATATTCAATTCAGATTCAGTTTTATTAGGGAATGTAACCATCAAGACAAGCTTATTTGCAATGGCGTCCCTTTAAGTACAGAAGTTGCATATAAATGTTTTGGTTCCCCTCATAAAAAGGGGATTACCTTTGGCACTCTCCAGAGAACTGCTTCTGCTTTCCCCTGCTCTGCTCCCTCACCATGGTCCCAGTCCAGACTGCAGCTGTGGGACGCTGGTCTGGACACTGTTCAGTGCCCTTCTCACTGTGGCCAGCACATCATTATCTCTCTTTGCCCAACCGGCACCTGGACTGCCTTCAGGGTTTGGGGAGCCCACAGCAAGGAGGTTGCTTTGTTTCAAGCAGCTCTCAAAGTGCAAAACCACTCCTCCCCTGGGAGCATGAACTTTGAGAACTCAACAGTGCTCCCCTGCACCAATTCACCACCCAGTCCCACCAGATGGCAGCAGGGACTAGTTGGCATTAATCCAGATGGCCAGAAGTCACACCAACTGACAGAAACATGTTAAAATAGCAGATAAGCAAAAAAATGCAAAAGCAGTCATATATGTAGTTTTTCTAGCTCCGGGACTACTGCAGAAGGGGTCAGAGGACACACAGCCTGGCTAGGAATATTGGGTGTTCCTCTGTTTAACTTTGCAGAGCCAGCCAGCAGCAGACTAGTTTAGCTCTGCAGAACAGCTAAATTAGTACATCCTGTTCCTGTGAAACTGACTTCAATTTGGAGGCTAGCTCAGCTCTGCAATACAGCTAAATTGGTACATTATATCCCTATGAAACTGACATCAGTTTGGAGCTCTAGCTTGGCAATACAGTTTAATTGCGAGCTGGCTCAGGACTTGTATGCATGCTTTTCCCCAGGACCAAGAAACCCAGCTGGTTGAGCAAGGGGTCATGGAGAAAAGTAAGGAATAAAAGAACCGCCTTTAGGAGGTTCAAAAAAAACAGGGAGGGGGGAGGACAGAGAGGATTACCTGAAGGAATCGAAGGAGGCGATGAAGGCAGTAAGGGCAGCCAAGGCATCTAAGGAGCTCAGGCTGACGCAAGGCATCAAGAAGGGAGAGAAGGTATTCTTTAGGTACATTAGGAAGAAAAGGAGTTGTAGGGACAAAATAGTAAAGATTAAGAGGGATGGAGGTGGGTGGAAACGGGGGCAGAGCAGGCAGAAGTGCTTAATGAATACTTCTGCTCGGTGTTTACTAAGGAGAAAGGAGGGGTGTTACCAAGGGGGTGGGAGGTCAGGCTCGGGGGGGGAGGTGACAGATGTGGAATCACAGATGGCAGGGTACTGGAGGGCCTGAGGGCACTGAGGGTGGACAAGGCGCCAGGGCTGGATGGCTTTCACACCAGGGTACTGAGAGAGTTTGCAGAAATCCTGATGGGGACCTTGGCAGACCTGTTCAGTGCCTCCCTGGTCTCAGGAAGTGTACCTCAGGAGTGGAGGATGGCTCATGTGGTACCCCTACATTACAGCGGTCTCAAAGACGAACCGGGAAACTACAGGCCGGTAAGCCTCACATCCATCATGGGAAAACTGATGGAGACAATCCTGAAGGAGAGGCTAGTGTCCCTTCTGGAGACCAGTGGGCTGCAGGACATTAGGTAGCATGGGTTTGTCACGGGCAGATCTTGTGAGACCAACATGGTGGATTACTATGACTGGGTAACTAGACAGTTGGACAAGGGCCATGCAGTGGATGTCCTGTTTCTGGACTTTAATTCGACTCAGTGCCACATGGGAGACTGGGTAGTAAGCTGGCAGGTACAGGTGCAGGGGCAAAAATGGTGGGATGGTAGTAAACTGGTTACAGGGAAGGCAGCAGAGGGTGGTGGTGGGAGGGGAGCTCTCACCTCCGAGGGCAGTGACAAGCGGAGTACCAAAGGGCTCAGTGCTGGCACCAGTGTTGTTTGGGTTGTTCATATCAGACATCTCAGTGGGCATCAAGAGCAAGATCAGTTTGTTTGCAGATGACACCAAGATGGGAACAGTAGTGGATGACCTAGGAGGGTGGCATGGGTTGCAGGATGATCTGTCAAAATTGGAGACCTGGTCGGACACGTGGCAGTTGGGAGTTCAGTGCCAAAAAACCCCAAGAAGGAGCTACCAGCTGGGGGGTCATCTAGCCATGACAGAGTAGGAGAAGGATCTGGGGGTGATTATAACGGGTGATGTTTTTTATATTTACCAAAGGTTAAGGGTGGCCTGGACATGATAGACCCGGTCACTTTTACTATGACTTTATTTTTATCCCAAAACCTTAAAATGGCTCTCAAAGGTACTCAGAGTACCCAAGCAGTATGGTTTAATAGCAATGTAAATGATTATTTGAAAGTATGAATGGGTGCGGCCCCTTCAAAGGTGACTCCAAAAATGCATGTACCTGAATATATAAAAGGGGCTTTTGGAAAATTATGGAAATGGGGAGTGACTAAGACACAGATAGTCCAAATGTCTGGACCACAGCTCTGTAAAGAAATTATGGGGAAAATTCATCCCGCAGAACCTGTTTTTAAAGACTGCCCTGATAATTTGACAAGTGGTGTTCTAAAACAACCAATGAATAAAAGGATCCCCCTACAGATGTGGGAGGTTCTGTGGTTAACAATGTACGGGAGATTAAACCTGAGAGGAAATGCAAAACATAAAGCGCTGGAGGAAAGAAATTGTCCTTATAATGGGTGTCAGAACATAGTCGAAACAATGGAACATTTTCTGTTTGATTGCTCTTATGCAAAACCATTATGGCCTTTTTTAGCTGCAAAATGGAGATGACATGGTTAGCAGATCTGTCTTATGAATCGCTAGTGCTGGGACACTGCCCTCACTTAGTAGGTCAGTATCACTACAATACACTTATGTTTTTTTTTTGTTGTTTAAAATATTTCCTCTGGCAGGGGAGATGTCAGTGGTCCTTACAACAAAAATGGATGTCGTATCAGACGTTTAGTGTGCTAGTAGAACAAGCAATGTTGATGGTATATAAAAAAGATATAATCGGGCACCCTCAAGATGTGGTAAGGCACTGGTGGAATGGGTTATCTTACTTTATTAAATGTAAGTAATATAGTACAAAATATCTGAATATGGGGTGAATATCAGACAAGTAAGTGTGTTGGCATATCATACTGAGTGTGAAATAGTGCATGACTGCCAGGGTTAATATAAGATAGTTATAAATGTTACCTGGGAAATGGAATGGATCTTGTATATTTCAGAGTCCTGTATTTATTGATATTTTTGCAGTATTTTTTTTCCTTTTGCTTTACATTTCTAAGATAATGATATGAATTATGTTTTTTTCTTTCTTGTCTTCTGGGTCACCTAACCAGGTACTGTATGGGGTTAATACATTTGCAATGCTTTTTATTTGTAAAGGTTTTGATTATGGTTTGGTGTGATGTAAAACAGTTTTTGATGAGTTGTTTATGATGTATTAATAAAAAATTCCCCTACTGTTTTCGAGAAGTGCCATGGGATCTTTAACGTCCATCTGAACAACCACCAGAACAGGTAAACCGGGACCTTGGTTTCATGTCTCATCCAAAAGACAGCACCTCAGGAGTGCAGTATCCCCCTCATGATGCACTACAATGTCAGTATTGGGATTTACCCCAAGCACCTGGTATAGGGCTAGAACCCACAACCTTTTGATCTTCCGGTTTCAGAGGCAAGTGTGCAACCTGCCGAGCCACTGACACTTATAGACGGTGCTCAGGTATTACCGGACAGGGGTGGTATATATACATACACACATTGTCACTTAGTAAATACACTTAACATGATACATTTAGTGTCCACATCAACATGTTGTAACTTAGGGCAGGATTTTTTGAAATGCTAAGAATGCCGCAAGCCACAGGTGCGACGGACATGCAGTGCACGGGGCTTGTGGCATACTCCTGGCATCGATATTTTCTTTCCTATGCGCCGATTGCTGCAAGCTAGACCAATTTTTTGCGATCTAGCTTGTGGCAACCCCGAGGGGCAGTTTTACAGAACTTGCGCCACATATATATATATTTTTTTATTTACTGTACTTTATCCCTGTAGCCGCCAAGGCTCAGCTCCAGCCCATCCCGGACCCCCTCCTTGTCTCCGGGACTTACCTCCAGGCAGAGGATACCCCCTGGATTGGCCCCCGGGGTGGGGCCAATGCCCCGGTGCGAAACCCGCACGACGACGGGAGAAGGATTCCGATAGGGAGCCCCACCGGTATTTCCTCCCTGGCCCCCCCCCCCGGGCGGGGTGTGGAGTCGGGCCAGCCACATTGGCGAATGGAAGAGGTCATCAATGTGGAGTGCCACTGTGGGCGACCGGAGCTGAGAGAGCAGGGCATCATAGAGGCAGCCGCTGTGTTTTGCATTGCTGTGGATGGGAGACATGGCATGCTGTGACGCAGTGACGCAAGGCATCAGCGTCTGGCACATCTCCCAGGAGATTCCAGGCGCCGGTTGCAGCGGAACCCCTGGCCTTCGCCAGGGGTCCGTAAGCACCGGTCACACAACCCCCCACCCCAAACCCTCCACAGGAGAGGAGATCTGCCATATGGCAGCTCAGTCCAGCTACCTTCCTCCCCCCGGGCCGACCCCCAACAACCCCAGTCCGTTCCCCAGTCCGGGTCACCGGCATAGCGCAAGGTGTGATGTCCAGCACCTCAACCCTCAACGCCACTGGGCCGGCCTACTTGCACCACATATTTGACGCAAACTACCGTGAATGGTGGAAACTGTCACAACTGTGCCCAAGATTGCAAAATTGGGTGCAGCTGCGGCGAAGAGGTGTGGCGCACCACTAGAACCTAAGTCCGGTGGCACAGGGCTGGACACAAGCCTTTTTTTTTTTTTTTTTTTATTTGTAAACTCTCTTTATTCTTCACTATCCATGGAACTCTCTCCAGCAACCACCCATGCCAGTCACTACCTCCCCCGTCTGAAACTCACCTGAAGGCACTCCAGTCCAGTGAATTCCCCAGCTCTGAGCCCCCCGAGGTAAGGCCGCCCACCCTGGCACTCTGTCTACAGTCCAGCGCACCAGAACTGGAGAGGGGGGGTCCTGGAGGCGAGTCCAACGGTGGGAGTGTGGACTGGACATAGGTGGTGCCTTCGCCTATCCACGGTCGGGGTTTTTTTCCTTGGAAGTTATGGCCCCAGAGCTTGTACATGCAGTGACGTCCTGCTCAGCATGAGCATGCTCCCGTGTGCACCTGAAAGATGTCTGCCGCAGCTCAATCCCCCTACATCTGCTGGCTGGGCATTGCAATCCCCCAGCCACCACCAGGGGCTGCTGCTGCACTGGCATGTGCTGAACCCCTCTCCCTGAGGAAGGGGAGCAGTCTGTGGGATGCTCGATCCTTCCTCATCCCCACCAACCCCCGACGACCAGTGCTCGTTCATGAACATAAGTCACTGGTGTGGCATGAGGTGTGGCGTCCAAGCGCCTTAACTCTCAGCACCACCAGGCTGGCTCTGGACACAAGTCTTGCACCACCCTTCGACAAGCCCGCCCTTAGTTTCTGTCTCATTCAGATCGTTATGTAATCCCGCTTACTACAGGACAACAGGTACCGTTTTTTTGAGTTGTCTGCTCAAACTATGCCTTTGAGGCCCTGATAGGGGGTCCCCTTACCCCAAATAACTTGGAGCTTTGCTGGCAAGGGGTTTCATAGCTGGGGAATGAATTAACTGTATGAAAAGGTGGATCTTTGGATTCTGACGTTCGGAATCTCTGTAAAAGCCCCGCATTCCTCAGGGTTGCTGTTTTGGGTCTGATACTTAAGCATTCTCTTAAGTAGGTTAGGGGTAGTCCATAGACACTTTCTGCAACGAAGATAGTTTTATGTAGTTTTATCTGGTTTTGGAGTGACACCCACCCCAATATTTTACACAGCTCACAGTGGTGAGTTGTTTTAGCACAATCCAAGATGAACCCTGCAAAATGGTTGTATTAAATGTCCAGTCTGTGCAGTCTTTCAAGAGAAGAATACACGTATTGCATACTCAGATAGTGGCATCAGCTGTGTTTGAATGTTTTTTTGCCTCAGTTTGGTGGATAAACAGTTTTTATAGCTATGAAACAACCCTAATCTGGTCCGTATTTTTTAGTCAAACAGTCGACATGGATATTTCTGGAGTCACCTGGCTCCATCCAGAAGCCTAGATATTTATATTTATTTACCATCTAAAATAACTTCCCATTTAGAGCATGAATTTCAGATGGAGTGTTTGGAGCATTTCTCAACTTGACCAGGGTTGCAAAAAACATTAACTTTGTTTTATCTGAGTTTAGCTTCAGTTTGGAATTCCTAAAGAAAGCTTGAATTGTAGCACAGAAAACCTGTCTTGAAGAGACATCTGGATATCTAAGAAGGACTCCCAGAGGTGTAAGAGAGAGCTCTGAGAGAAGTCTGCTCTGAATTTAGATGGTGACACATGAGGATTGGGAGGATTCTGCTCTAAATTTACATGGGAACACATAAGAATTAGGAGGGCTCTGCTCTGAAGTTACATGGGAACACATAAGGAAGATTCTGCCCTGAAATTACACTGTAACAAATAATGATTGGAAGGACTCTGAATTTACCCTGGAACACAGAAGGATTGGGAGAATTCTGCTCTGACTTCACATGGGAACACATAAGGATTGGGAGGACTTGGCTCTAAATTTACATGGGAACACAGCGGGATTGGGAGGACTTTGCTCTGAATTTACATGGGAACACATGAGAACTGGGAGGACCCTGCTTTGAATTTATCTGGAAACACAGAGGGATTGGGAGGACTGTGCTCTGAATCCACATTAAGACACATGGGTACTGGGAGGACTCTGCTCCACTTCACATAGGAACACATATGAATTGAGAGCACTCTGCTCTGAACGTACGTGGGAAGACATGGGATTGGCAGGACAGTATTTACGTGGAAACATGGGGATTGGGAGGACTCTGCTCTGCATTTAAATGGGAATGCACATGGGATTGGGAGGAGTCTGCTAATTTTCATGGAAAACCTTTTCCAGCTGTGTGAGTGAAACTTGGGTTGCAAGCAAATTAAGCACTGGAACCTTAAGGCGAATGTGAACGTGTCAGTGTGAGCCAAACACAGTGGGTGGCTGACAAAATATACATGAGAGTGAAAAATAATCTTATTGCCAGAGGAGCTTAGTTTGACAAGCATGCATACACAAGATCTGTCTGCTGAAGATACGTTCTGTACTTTCCCCAAGGATTAATGTGCTGACACTGTTACAGGTGCAGATTGTCTGTGATGGAGATTTGTCTTCTGCAAATAAGGCACAAATTAGGCTTTCAGATTGTTAGCTTGTGACTGGTGCACCAGATAATACTGTCGTGGGCAGATCTGTGTTGGGTGTGTGTTGCTTTGCTTTTGCTTTTGCTTGGAGTAAATATTCCAGCGACCCTTCTTGTACTTGGTTTGCTGGGCTGCAGCTCTCAACGCAGTACGAGAGACCGCTTGCTTTAGTGATGTGGGAAGTAGTAATAACATGCTTCAAACAGTAATAGAATGTTGAGGAGAGCCCCTCGAAGACTGATGGTCTTCCTTCTGCTTGAGCAGTTATACAGTACAATGTTGTTTGTGCTTGTAATTGATTTTATTGCTTTTTGTTTCCTGTGCTATGATAATTGCTTGTTCTAGTGACATGGATATGTTGTTCATCCACACTGTCTGGCAGGTATCCTTGCCGCTTTAAATCTTGCCGGAAGGTCTTCAAGCTGGCTCCTCCCACCCACCCGGGTGGTAAAACTCTCGGCTCCGCCCCATGATGCCAGATTTTCCTTACCGCTTGGAAGCTCAGGTTCCCTCCTTAACGCTCTGCGTATAAGACTGGTTCCTAATTCTTTGATTTTTCGAATTTAAAAGGTTTTTGCCTAAAAGACTTCGGTCTTCTCTCCCTACATGACTGCGATGGACAAATCTCGACTCGGTTCCGGAGGCAGCCCTTCTTGAACGAAAGATGCTTCGTCCGGATCCGCACTCCACGGTGTCTCACTGTCTAGGCCTGAGCATGACCCGCAGGCCTGTGACCTGTGCTCTTCCTTTCCGCCCACGCCCCAAGACCGTGCTGCCCGTTTACAACTGGGCGTCAGCGTTTTCCTCGGTGAAGTCAAAAGGCCCGGTTGGTGGTTTCCTGGCGGCGAGGCTCAGCGGATCAACTTCGAGCAGATGATCGCCCTCGAAGAAGGTAGGGCGGGCGCTTCTACCTCGGCTGCGGCATTTGTCCGCTTTCTCTCTGTGCCTCTTATTCAGCTTCTTTTAAGGAGCTTTGTCTGACCCTCTCTACTAAGGTGAGGACCAACTTCTGCTGGACGTTTTCTCGGTCCAAAGAGACAAGGGTAAGTCCACCGTCGACGCTCTTGGGGCGGAAGATCCCTCTCCCAGAGTTGTCGGACGTCGACTTCGACCACTGGTCTCCACGGTGTCCCGATCAGGCCAGTTGACCCGAGACTCCCGTCGGCAGCGGTCGAGTTGTCGGCAGGAGAAGCGAAATCCCTCTCCCCGGTTCCCCTGGTGGGAGTTGAGGACCCCGTTGGCTTGTCTGTGCCTCTGGTTCCGGAGCCGGTTGAACCCTCCGAACCGAGAAGTGCGGTTCCCCGACACCTCCCGCACCGTCCTCGGAAAGCCGAGGTTCTCGGTCTCGGACTTCTTGGCGGTCCAGCCGATCCGCCCGTCATAAGCGGTCGGTCTCTCGGCACACGCGGCAGCGCGCCGCGGCTCGTCCTCTTCTCCTCCTCGGACGAGGGAGGCTCGGCGTAAGTTGCGTTGGCGATATGAGGACCTCATGTGGTAACAGCTCCTTCTGACTGGGAACAAGCCGACGCCATCGCCTCCCCCGGCCATTACGTGGCTGTCACCGGAGCGGCCGAAACAACCCCTCGTTTTATCCGAGGAGCCTGTTCCCAGGCCAGTTGTTCGGCCAAAACCAACTGCCCCACCGATTCCGGTGGAACCTCCGCCTCCACAGCCGTTAGTTGGGGCTCCGACCAAGAATTCTCGGTCGGCTCAGGGACTGCCCCATAGGCTGTCTGTCACCCTCACTCCCGATCGACCTCAGCAGGTGGAGGGTGGCTCAGGCCTGAGGCAGCTCTTTGAGGACTCTTCCGAGTCTGAAGACGATTCCTCCCTTTTCTCCAAGCGAATGGACTTGGAGTCCTCAGGAGGACAGTCGGTGGACGATAGCCCTTCGTCCTTCCTGGGATTGCTTCGGCTCATCTTGGAGTCCACCGGGATGAAGCTTGAACCCGTATCTAAGCAGGCCAGGTATCCCCTCACGGAGATTCTGGACCGAGGGGATTCCCTTACGGAGGCCTTTCCGGTGGCCAAGGCCATAGTGGGCCCGGCCTTGGAGCTCTGGCAGCGCCCTGCTTCCTGCCCTGCACCTTCGGCCAGGATGGCCAGGAAGTATGCGGTCCCTACCGGTTCCTTGTCCAGTTTTTCGGAACACCCCTCGGCCGAGGGGTTAGTTACCGACAGCGTTTTCCGGCGTGCCGGGAACGCTAGGGATGTGGACAAACCTCCCAACAAGGAGTCCAATAAATTGGACTATGCCGGGTGAAAAGTCTACGCTGCGTCCTCCCTCGGCCTTCGCCAGGCCAGTTCGGCCATCCTCATGGCACATTTCTCTCATGCCCTGTTGGGCTCCCTGGACGAGGTCGTCCCTCATCTTCCCGCGGATCTGCAGACCACGGTTAGGCAGGTGCGGGACCAGGGCAGGCAGTGGCCAAACAGCAGCTTCAGACTGCTTTGGACATTGGGGACTCATGTGCCAGGTCTGTGGCGGCGCAGTGGCTATCGTCGTCGGAGCTTGGCTGAGGATATCCACCTTCACCCGGATACCCAGCACAAGTTGGCGGATGTCCCTTCTTGGGGACCGACCTCTTGACCCTGGGGTGGAAGGTCACCTGCAGAGGATCGAGAAGTCCAATGCTACCTTGGACTCGGTCTCATCCGCTCAGAAGGACAAAGGCCGCAAACCACAGCCTAAGCGCTTCGTCCCTCGCCCGCAGCATGTCCGGCCCACAGCGTCAGGGCCAGCAGGCTCGGGCTTGGCATCCCAAACCCAAGCCGGGGCTTCCTCCAACAGGAAGCAGGAGGTAAGGCCCAGGAGGTCCCTCGGCGGTCCCTCCTCCAAGCCTGCCCAGTGACGGGCTGAGGGGTGTCGCCCCCATCCCCGTCACCTCACCCCAGTTTCCCCACGTGGGGGGACGGCTCCGTCACTTCCTTTCCGCCTGGTCCGTTATTACCACGGACAGGTGGGTGTTGGAGGTGGTGGGAAAAGGCCTGCCCTTGGAATTCGAGCAGGCCCCGCCCTTCAGAGCCGTTGCACCTCGGGGGGCATTGGGATCCGCAGCCTCACTGTCAGCTCGCCGAGCCGATATCGCTCTCCTCCTCCAAAAAGAGGTGATCCGGGAGGTGGCGGACCCTCCCTCAGACCCGGGGTTTGTGTCCAGGTACTTCCTGGTTCCGAAACGGACGGGGGGCTGGCGCCCCATTCTCGACCTACACGACCTAAACAAGTTCCTAAGGTCTCGAACCTTCAGGATGGTCACTCTGGCTCAGATAATACCATCCCTGGAACCCGGCATGTGGTTCTGCTCTCTGGACCTGCAGGACGCGTTCTTTCACGTCCCTATCCGTCCGTCACATCAGAGATTCCTTCGCTTTCAAGCGGAGGGATCCCTTTTCGAGTTCCCGAGCCATGCCCTTCGGCCTGTCTCCAGCTCACAGGGTCTTCACCAAATGCATAGCAGTGGTGACAGCTTTCCTGCGGCGCCGAGGGGTTCGGGTGTACCCTTACCTGGATGATTGGCTGATAGCAGCCCCCTCCAGACAGGAGGTGGAGCGGTCCAGAGATGTGGCCCTCCAGGTTTGCTCTCAAATCGGCCTTCTCATCAACGAGGCCAAGTCGGAACTCGAGCCGAAGCAGGTGATTCTTTTCATCAGGGCAGGCTCGACTCTCTTGAGCCAAACCACGGCTCCGCGGACAGGGCCGAGGTTCTTTCCTCCTTTGCCCAGTCATTTCTGGTTGGGCAATCGTGCCCTGCCCGGGACTTCCTGTGCCTCCTGGGTCTCATGGCGGCCTGCACCAGCGTGGTCCGTTGGGCACGCTGGCACATCACGCCCTCTTCAGTGGGGACTGGCCAACCCAGTGGTCCTGGCGCTGCGATCCATTGGACCAGCTAGTGGCGGTGACCAGGGGATGTGGAGCGCTCTCCGGTGGTGGACCGTTCCAGTTCATCTGCAGGAGGGCATCCCGTTTGTCCGCCCGAGCCGGCGGTCTCTCTATCCGACCGATGCCTCTCTGATGGGTTGGGGTGCCCATCTGGGGAACACAGGCGCGCGGCCTCTGGTCCCCGCGGGAGTCGATGCCACATCAACCTGCTGGAGCTCGAGCGGTCCGCCTAGCTCTCACCGCCTTTGCTCCGTTTCTCCAGGGTCAAGTGGTCCGAGTCAGGCCGGACAATACCACGACCATGTACTATCTAAACCGCCAGGGGAGGGGCGCTCACATGCTTCTATACAAGAGCTCTCCGCATTTTGGTAACTCGTGCGCAGCTTGGAGGCGGATCTCCTAGCCATTCATGTGGCAGAAGCCTCCAACAGCCTGGCCGATGCCCTAAGCCAGATAGGGGCTGCATCCCACGAGTGGTCTCTCCTGCCGGAGGTAGTACAAGATCTGTTCTCCCATTGGGGCACACCTCAGGTGGACCTATTTGCCTCCAGGAAGAACGCGAAACTGAGGCTGTTCCATGCCTGCCTCCCTCAGCAGGGCTCGCTGCAGGGGGATGCCTTCTCGAGGCCGTGGACCCCGGGCCTCTTCTACGCCTTCCCCCCATTTCCCCTTGATACACAAGGTGCTTCTCAAAGCAAGGAGGGACAAGGCGCAGGTGATTCTGATAGCCCCAGACTGTCCCCGCCAGTTCTGGTACCCAGATCTCCTCAGCCTCAGCTCCAGGCTCCCGAGGCAGCTTCCAGCTTGCTCGGACCTGCTCTCAGTCAATCAGGGGAAGGTGTTCCATCCGGACCTTCAGTCCCTGCACCTGACGGCCTGGTTCCTGAGCGGCTAGAGTTCCAGGCCTTGGGTCTTTCCGACGAGGTCCTCAATGTAGTTGAGGCGTCCCGTAAGGAGTCGACCAGGAAATGCTATGCCTTCAAATGGAAGAGGTTTTCCATTTGGTGTCAGGGCAAGGGCTTGGACCCTTCCTCCTGTTCCTTGTCAAGCATCTTGGACTATTTATGGTCCCTTTCTCGTCAAGGGCTTAGGTCGACGACCCTAAGGGTGCACCTGGCAGCCATCTCTGCTTACCGGGCGCGGGCCGGGGAGCAGTTGGTGGCGCAGGAGAAGGTGGTCTGGCGCTTTTTCAAAGGCCTTGATCACAAATTCCCTCCGGTGCGAGAACCTCCACCTCCGTGGGATTTACTGCTGGTACTGGCAAAGCTCATGGGCAAGCCATTCAAACCAATGCACAGGTGTAAACTCTCTCACCTGTCGTGGAAGACCGCCTTCTTGGTGGCTATCACGTCAGCCAGAAGGATGGGAGAGCTCCAGGTGCTCTGCATCGAGTCTCCTTACCTGGTCTTCCACAGGGACAAGGTTGTCCTGCGCCCCCACCCGAAACTCCTTCCCAAGGTGGTGTCGGAGTTTCACCTAACCAGGTGTTGACTCTGCCGGTGTTCTACCCCAATCACACCCGGAGGCCGAATACAGGCTCCATACTTTGGACCCTAGAAGCGCTTGCTTATTATAAGGGCTTACGGCTGAAATGCGGTGAGAGGTTAAGCCAGCTGTTTGTCACCTACGCTGAAGCCGCACCTGGCAGACCTGCAGCCAAGCTGACGATAAGCAGGTGGGTCACCGCTGCATAGATCTCTGCTATAAGTTGGCAGGCATGGAGCCTCCCAGAGGGATAAGAGCTCATTCTACCCGCCATACTGCTGCATCGGTGGCTGCTTCCAGGGACGTCCCTATCCAGGATATCTGCAGGGCTGCTACCTGGAAGTCAGCACACACCTTCATCACCCATTACCACATCGACCTTGAGTCACGCCGGGATGCTGGTTTTGGGGCCTCGGTTCTCCAGTCTTTATTCTCTAAGTAGGGGGTGTGCGCCTTGCCTCCCTCCTCCCGGAGAACTGCTAGGAGTCTGCCAGACAGTGTGGATGAACAACATATCCATGTCCCTAGAAATACAGGTTACTCACCTGTAACAGGAGTTCTAGGAATGGTATGTGTTGTTCATCCACCGACCCCACCGACCTCGACTGACGCTGGCAGGCTTCCAGCGGGCCAGATCTGGCGTCATGGGGAGCCGAGAGTTTTACCACCGGGTGGGTGGAGGAGCCAACTGAAGACCTTCCGGCAAGATTTAAAGCGGCAAGGATACCTGCCAGACAGTGTGGATGAACAACATATACCATTCCTAGAACTCCTGTTACAGGTGAGTAACCTGTATTTGTATGCCATGTACTCCTGTGGACTCATCTTTAAGCCCCAAAACCCGTGCAACTGTAAACAAGCCTTCCAGGGTTGTACTTGCTTACCTGGTAAAATGTCTTTTTTTTTTCTTTTGCTGTCTACTTTCTCCCTCTCCCTGGTCGGCCTTTCTTGTCTGGCCGCCATCCCTAGCCTCCGTTCCCTTCAAGCCCTCACCCTTGTAGCCCCCACAGCTTACCCCCTGTGGCGGAGCAACGACGGGGAGCCCCCTACTCACCCGTCCCAGGCAGGATGCGGCTCAGGGTGTTACCTCGGGGAACAGAACACCAGGGGACAGCCATCAAGCCGCCACGACCAGCCACCAAGGTCTTTTTTTCCGTTTTCTCCCCTGCAGGAGCTTCGGCATGCAATGATACCGGTGATGGGCACGCACGGGTGTCCCTGCCAGGTGTCTGCCAAGCTCCGGCCCCCTTATTATGTCAGCAGTGCTGCGCTGACCCCCAGCCTACGCCCTGGGGTCAGGCACGCACTGACCGAAGACCCCCCTCTCCCCAGAGATGGACAGCACCCCATTGGACGTTCAGTCCACGTCCTTTCCTGCTGACACTCGGCAACCCATGCTCATTCCCGAACATGGATCGCCGGCATGGTGCAAGGTGCAGGGAGCAGCGCCTCAGCCCTCAGCGCCACCGGGCTGGCTCCTGGTAAAATGTTTAAACAACTGGATGACATAAATAATTTAATAAAAAGAGGCACCCAGCTGTAAAAAAGTACCAGACTAATAAAACTGTTGACAGCTCAGGTAAACAGTGTAGTTCTTTAAATTTTTGTTTTCATCCAGTGAGGCCCACAGGTCTCCTGCAGTCCTCACAAGGTTCAATGCCTACCTTTCTGAAAAGTTGGATCCAAAATCCATACACTCACATGGTGCTCATCTCCTGGCACTTGATCCCTGGTATGGTTTCCCTGTGCAGCTTGGCCAGTGCGGTGAGAGGAGAAGGAGTCGTAGAGGCATGGATGAAATTTATTGGAGGGGTGCAGCATTCTGGGATGAGACTATTGATTATGTTTGCTTGCATGTATGCGCAAAGCGAACATATTGTTACTGTAGTGTAGGGGGCTATGTAGGTGTGTACTGTGTAAGTCAGTGGATGTAGAAATGCAGGAGGCTTGCCTCTCAAAAGCCAATGCTGAGAAGGCTGGCCGTGACAGTGTCCAGGTGGCTGATGGGCATAAACTTCTTGTAGTTCAAGGGATAAAGCCCCACGAGTCAAACTGGTTTTCTGCCCATTAGCCAGCTAACAGACATCATCAGGCTTTGAAGATAAACATCACAGACAAGCACCTGTTTGAAAGCACTAAACAGAGTTGGAGAAAAACAGCATGCAGAATACATATATAGTGTATGGTGCAGTGTTGTTAGGGATGGAAATACATCCCTTTAAAATCTTTGTTATGCTGCACTAACTACGTTCAGCTAGTTTGTCATGCTGCACTAGCTACGTAGCTAGTGCAGCATAACAACTTAAAACGCAGTCACGCATGCACGTTCTTCTGACCTGTGGTCCTGGGTGAATGGCCATAGAGGTGTAAGCTCTCTGGGGAGGCTAAAAAACACAAAAGTAAGGACAGCATTTAAATTTATGAGTGACTATACACTATAAAAGATTGTGTATGATCGCTCATACACTCCAAGGATATTTTTTTTACTCTCGAGTTTCCGTAGTAACAGGACTTTGAAGCTGCACTCTCGAGGTCTCCAGTTACCACGGAAACCTCTTGAGTGAAAAATATCCTTGTTGTGTAAGAATGATCATACACAGTCCTCTATATAATAGTTTCAAATATGTTAACAGCTTGTCAATAATGAACTGAAAACACCAGCAATAGTTGATTTTTAAAATACATATTATGTTCCCTTTAAATAACTTCTGATACCAGTTGAATAACTTTGAAAAATGTTAGAATTAGACACAGTACAGTTTATCATTCAGATATTTTTGTAGTCCTTTTTTTTTCATTTGGACTTTATCCTTCTGCCCCTCCCCAGCTCCCTTCTGCTGTCGACCCCACAGCCTCTTCAGCCCACCTCCAGGATGTGTGCCATTTATTTCTTACCTTGTGTGAGTGGATGCTATGGATGGCGGTGGTGCAGTGCTTTCAGGGTCACAGCACAATCCAGCAGATAGGGGTTGTTTTCCACCTGTATAGAGATACAGCAAAGTTTATATTCTTGGGTGAATGTCCCTCAAACTTGTCAAATCCACCTCGCAGATCATTTCATGAACTTTTCCTGTTTGATTGGAAGTTAGCCATTCGTGACTTCACCTTGCCTTTTTTTTTTCTTTTAAGTGCAAATTGCACTTTAAAACACAAAAGCAAGGCAAAGTTACCAAATGGTGAATTCTCCGATTGCCAGTCTGAATCCCTGGTGTCTAGTGCCTCCCCCACTGATCACCACTAAAGTTTCTCCCTGGTGTCCAGTGGGCCCCTTCACTGACGCCTGCTTGATATTACATAAAGTTTTTTCCCTGGTGTCTAGTGCCCTCCCCTCACCAATCGCCTTCCAATATAAAATAAAGTTCCCCAGATCCCTGGTGGCTAGCAGCCCCTTCCCCACCCAAACCCATGCCTCCATAGTGTAAAAAGTATTCCCTGGTGTCTACTGGCCCCTCCACTCCCCCACCCTGTCAGGTAGTGCCCCACCACCCCACTTCCCCCACCCTGACTCCAAGTGGGCGACTGGCACAGCCCTCTACTCTCCACCATGTCTGTCCGCTTGGCTGAGCTGTCAGTGAATGAGCGCTGTGCCAGCCTGAAGCATGTGCTCATTGACAAAGCCAGGCAGATCAACTCATTCATTGAGCTCTTTTTGGTGTTGTTTCTTGGAGCCCTCGCTTACCTCTCTGAAGTCCCCCCTCCGCGCTGACGAGGTATCAGACCCCCTCCTTTTCAGTCCCCATGACTTACCCCTTGTGGCGGGGGGTGGGGAGATACTCACCCACCAGTCCAAATCCAGTTTGGGGGAGGTGCTTTCCCGGTGGCACTGTGAGGGGGGACCACCGTCATCCATGGCGAGGGCTCCATTTTCTTTATTTTCTCCCCTGCAGAGAGAGGCATGCAGGACGTCAGCAGAGAGAGCGCGCATGCATCTGCACGCACTACCTCCAGACGTCAGCCTCATCTCTGCCCCATAGTATTTACAGCATCGGCACAGTGTCCCCCCAGCCGCCGCTAGGAGCCAGTCAATGCCGATCACTGGCAAACCCCACCCGGAGAGGAGGCAGTCCTGGATGCTCAGTCCCCTCTCCAACCCTGCCAACCCCGACAACCTGTGCTCATTCCGAACCACGGGTGCGCTGGTGTGATCGCGAGTGAGCGACCAGCACCTCAGCGCCACCGGCCGGCCACTGAGCTCTTTTGGGGCAGCACAGACACGGCGGAGGGCTGTGTTGGTTGCTGGTGGGGGGGTCGGGATGGGGGGAATTGCGGGGGTCCACAATGCCTCCCCCCCATCTCAACCACACATTGCCTCCTGACACAGCCCTCCGCTTTTGTCTGCACCCCCAAAAGAGCTCAATGAATGAACTAGGAATGAATGAGCCTGTGCTTGTACAAGCACACGCTCATTCATTCCAGCTCAGTCAGGCGGCCTTGGTCCATTCCCGAACCCAGGTCAGCGGTGTGGGATTTGAGGCATCCAGCGCCTCAGCCCTCCACACCACTGAGCCGGTTACAGGAGTTTCTTAGACAGTATTGTTTGTTGCCCCGAGGGAGACTGAACATGCAGCCCACCATTTTACCTTTCTCTGCTTTCACCCTCTGTACTATTCAGCCAGCACTATGTTTCTGTAGTTTTCTCCCCTTTTTTCTTTATTACTGAGGGAAGTGACATAAAAACAAGATTACTGTCCCTTGGACTTTGTTTGATTTGGCTGCTTGTCTACACATGGCATCATAATGCCCTGTTTATAACATCATAATTATCTCCACTGTAGCAGATTAAGATGTCATAAACAGAGCTGTGACTACAGAAGTAGACAAGCAGACAGAGTAAATAGGACAGAGATCCTTTTTCCATGCAAGTGTCCTTAGTAATAAATAAGTTACAACAATTACGTAATAGGGTGAAATATGAGCTAAATTGTGTCTAGATAATTATGTTTTTCAGAGTTCTCCCAACAACATCAGGGGCTCTCCCCCCCCCCCCCAATATGTAGTTTTATGGTATTTTCCATTTCTCCCCGTAACCAGCCCTACCTCGGATGCGGACACACATGTGGAGGCATGACGCCAGCATCTCAAGGTACCCACCCACGTGTCACCCTCCACCTATGCTGACCACTCTGGTTAAACAAGTTCCCTTCCCTCCCTCCACCTGGTGGCAGCAGGACTATGGGGGGGGTGACCACCCCCTGGAGAGAAGAGCTGCTTTCTGGCTGCTCAATCCTGCTCTGACCCTCCCCCCGATGACCTGAGTCCATTCCCGAACCCGGGTCACTGACGTGGCGCAAGGTAAGGCATCTAGCACCACTGGGACAGCCATCAGGGGCTTTCCTGTTACACTGCATGTAAATGTTCACCATCGACAGATGCTTGTTTTGTTTACTTCTGCTGTCTGATATCCACTCATACTGGTGTTATACTATGATTGTTGTGCTTTGGTTGAATTAAGCATAATGTTAAATACCTAAAACTAAGTAATATGGGGTGTACATCTAATACCCTAAAGGAGAAAGCGACCATGAACTCAGAGACCTCTTCGTATTGCCTAGTCAGGCAGTTTCTTTTGGGACAAGTCACTGTGGAAAGGATTCAGAAAACTGTGTGCGAATATTGTTTTGCTTTAGCTCACCTGTGAGTTGTGAAAGTAGGATGGTCATGGGTTCAGGTCCCACACCAGGCACTCAGCACTGACACTGCTGTGCTTTATCGGGGGGAGCTACATTTCTCGAGATGCTGTGCTGTTCTGCAGGAAGCTGCATTGTTGGAGATGCTGTCCTTGCCTAAGGGGGAGCTACATGGCTGGAAATGTGGTCTGTGGGATGATGCATTAAATCAAGGTTCCATTTGCTCATCTCCAGTGGGTACTGAGTTGGAAGTTAAAGATCCCATGGCCCTTTTTAGGAGTAGGGTTATTATTCCTAGTGTCCTGGTCAGCATTCCCTTTCTCAGTAACATAAGTTTTAATGCAGAATGGCTGTGTATTTAAGTAATCATGACCAGACAGCCAGTCATTTTCTGGCTCTAAATGACTAGCTGGGAGGGGGATGGGGTGGCCTGAAGCGCAGCCGAGTGTCAACCACACCCAGCTGGTCATTAGTCAACAGGCTGTGAGGTCAGTATTGTGATTATCAGTTTAACTGCATCAGTAAGAGGGAAAACACTTAAAAAAAAAAAAAAAAAAAAGTATTTTTAAAAAAATCAAGTTTACTTATATTTAGAAAATGGGTTGGGTAAATCCTTGAACCTGATTGGATTAGGCCACCAACCAGACGGTCTGCATCAGGAAACAGACACCAGAAAATAAAAAGTCCCTGTGTCTGCTGCCTGATTATGTTCAGAACTCATTGGGCCAATAGAATGTTAATTTTTTAAACTCTGCCATGTTTTTTCTCCTGCTTAACGAGAGACATCCCCCCTCTGTGAAACAATTAGTCAGCCTTGTTCAAAAAGAAATGCTGCTGTCAATTACATAACTCAAAATGGCAATTTATGAGTAAATTGCCACACAGTCCTCTATATTTAAAGATCAACTTCCTAGTAGTCGCTCCCACCAACACATCTGATAAGTTACCTGGCCCAGACTTGATTCCTCTACATAATGCCCATTAGTCAAGTGGTCACTTTGATTTATTAGAATCGCAACTGTAAATGGTACTAAAATGTATAGAAATAATGCCACCATACAGCTCAATGGAGTGCACACACACACACAGCCTTCATTTTCTGACATCACAGAACGGGGCTGCGTGTGCTGGCGTGGGGGTGTGGCTGGAGCTTAAGGAAGTGGCTCCATTTTGTGCTGGGATAAAATTACAAAGGAAATAACTTTTAAATAATGGGCATTATGTAGAGGAGTCAAGTCTGGGCCAGGTAACTTACCAGATATGTTTGGGGCGGCTACTAGAAACTGCAGGAGCTGCTCTTTAAGCCCCCGGTTTTAAATCAGTTTTAACACTCGTATAGTAGCTGCCCACCATTACTCCAAGACACCCTGTTCGCCTTAGCTGCAGCCCCGCTTGCCAAAAACACAAATAAACTTTTTTAAGAATAAAGTTACCTGTTGGAGGCAGAACTACCCTATTCAAACCTCCTGGCCTGCCATGTCCGATCCTGCTGTGAACTACCGGGTTCACATTTCCTGACTGCTAAGCCTGATCCTGCTTCTGTACTCCTCGATATCCCTGGTCCATGGCACTGGGAAAAAAAAAAAGGCATCCCTGCCATGTAGTAAAATGCTAAACATAAAATGTTAAAACTGGTGATTGTGTTTTTTTTTTGGGGGCGGGGGCGGCATTGCGAACAAACAACCGGGATGCATAGGCCAAGACACTAAGCTAACATAGAAAAGTCTTTCAAGACAGTGCACTGCCCTTTTCTGACAAGTATACAAGTATGCCAGTAGAGGAACTATTTTACCAAAGAAAGACATGTTCAGTTAATTTGCTCTCATTTATTTTTTTTAGTAGTTTAAAATTTTGACTATTCATAAAATGTCTCATGTAACCCATTTTCTAAGTGCAATCATACCCTCCAGGGTAGGCGGAATTGTGCTATACCAGACCTTCCAGGGGCTGTAAGGCCCTCTACCTGCGGTGTTGGACCTCGTTACGCCCCTGGGGCAGTCTCGTATAGCACAATACTGCCCACTCTGTTGGGTATTATTGCTAGCATGTGGCAGACTGAGCTGCAGTGGACATTTCTAAACTATAAATGCTTGGTACAGCAGCCAATCAGAGTGCATGTTTGTCTCATGAATAATTAAGCAATAATGCACAACAGGGTGTATGGCGTCCTGGGGTAACGTCACACCTCAGGTGGTTGGGCAAAAGACTGAGAAGTCATGTTATCCCAGAACGACACACACCATGGAGTGCATCATTGTTATTATACAGTAGCTCATTTGTTGAAAACAAAGGAAAAGATATAACAATACATTTTCCCTTACCTTTTATCACTTAAACATAAAGTAGTCCCTTTTTCTTAAATCAGTTAATTCTTATTTTGGTAATGATCACAGCAGTATAAGCAAGCAATAATACCCAACAGGGTAGGCGGTATTGGGATCGTAATGAGGCCCAACACTGCAGGTGGAGGGCCTTATAGCCCCTGGAAGGTCCGGTATTGCCCATACCGCCCACCCTGGAGGGTATTATTGTGCTTAGAAAATGGGCATCCTGTGACATTTTTATATGGCAAATAATAAGATTAAAAAGAAGTTAAAAGATACAGTAAAAAAAATGTAGTTGAAGTCTTTTTATTGTAAAGTAGTCCCTCTGTTTTTGTGGTGTTCCCATCTCCTGTTGCCCCCTTCCCTCCGCCATACTCTTCTTTTGCTCCCCTCCTTCACCTCCAGTACTGTTTCTCCCTGTCATTGTAATTCTTTAAAAAAAAGTTTTTTTTATTTTTGGATAGTGTAATTTGTAGGACCTAGAGAAGCTGCTTTATTTATTTGGTTGCTGGACAGCAGAATGGATTTGCGAGTGGTCAGGCACGTGACCCGTGTTACTTTGAACCAGGAAGTGAAGATCCATGACAGTCACTGACTGTGAGGAGAGAGCATCGCTTTTAATTATTATTATTTTTTGTTTGTATAACTATACAATGAAGTTATTCCGTATTTTTTTTTCAGGGCAGTGACTGCTTATGTCAGGAGACATTTCGTTTGTTGGAAGGTCGTTTACTGGTTCGGCGGATGATGGGCAGGAAAGGGGAGGAGAGGGGAATGTGTGTGAGCCATGGGAGAGGGAGCAGGAACGGCAAGTAAAAAAAAAAGTGGGGAAAATAAACTGTAAAGTGGGGCTACAGTTGGGAGGGAGGATGAGAAAGTAATGAAGAGGGTGTCAGTTGTGTTGATCCTATATGATGAGCCGCGCGCTGCGGTTTTAAAAAAAAAGGCACTGTTGGATATGGGATGCTGATTTCATTGACGTTTTGCTCTTTGTTTTGATTTGTTTGGCTTTTGTGTAATTTTTTTCAGAGAAGTGAGCCCAACGGAGGCTGGTTTGCGGTTTCATGTGGGGGCTGGCAATAACTTACAGAGTTGGTTGAGCTTTAGCTCTCACTAAGCAAGAGAAAAACAATGGCACCATTTTCAAATGAATGGAGTGCCTTCAAGCCAATGGGCACACACAGTGGGCACAAAGATTTCTGAATGGGTAAAGGGGCAGTTCGGCTGGCACTCGTTATTTAGAGGGCTCTCACTGCTAGTTAATGAACCCCTGCCAACCAATCGGGTTCCTAGTACTTTAAAGCCCATTTTCTAAAAGCTAATATGCTATGCTGATTTACATACAGCAACAAGGAATTCTGGGTAGATTAAGTTAACTTAAATGTTCCTTACTCAACAGTGCAATTTCCTGGTTTGGTAGTGGTGAGTGCAGCATAGCAGCTAATATATAGATGTATGTGGCAAGGCATTGCGGGTATAATATGAAGTAGTTTCCATTTCTCCTTACTAGGAGGTGCAGTTTCCTATTTTGGTTACAACAATATAAGATCTCAGATGTTTAATTTCAAAATGAAACATTGTGCATGCACTGATAGCCGACAAGATTTATTTATTGAGAGATGTAGTCTCTTGATTCTTTAGTGAGCACAGAAATATAATAGCTTGTATACTGATTTACATAGTGAGGAATTGTGGTTACAGTAAATAACTAATGTTACTTTTTTCTAATCTGCATGTGGAGTGGTTTGTTTACTGATGACATCCAGTCATGTGTGTCCCTGGACTTGATACAGTGATGTTATGCTTGGATAACATCACTGTCCCAGGAACACACTAACCAGTCAGAGCTCAGGATTATTTTCTTGCCATTTTATAATTAGACTTATAAGTGGTATAAGCATGCTTAGTGACTGCTCCATTTGTATAGCATACAGCCTCATCACAACCAGTATCTAACTCATTACTTTGTAATGTGTTTTGGGATATAGTGTGTATGAAGGGCACTATATAAAACAATGTTTGGTTTTGTTCTGTTCTTTTGTATTCTGTTGATTTCTAAAAGATTTTCTAAACATACATTAAGAACAACTTTTAAAGAACATTAAGAACAAATTAGAATGTTCAGCTGCAATCGCAGCTGAGCTCATTACAAGCACGCAGTCAGACACAGTGATTCATCATTTTAAAAAATTAGTTATTGACCGGAACCATGTGCCGCAGAAAACACTGTAGGTTAAAAACAAGAGAACTTCCTCCATTTGTCATGGCTTCCACCCTCACCGTCTGTTCTCCTGCCATTCTCGGTAGTACAAGGTCCCTATGAGACAGGGGAGTAAAGAGTTCTGTGTGGCTCGCTGGCCGCAGTGTTGGGAACATGTTTGGCACAGGAGGAACACGCTGTGTTTTCCGGCCTGGGTTTGTGTCAGTCTGGTGAGTCCAGTGGAACGCATTGGACTTATGGCTCTGGCCACAAAGACTGTGGCACTCAGCAGTGCTAGAGAGTATCTGTGGCTGTATGTGCTCCCTGGCCCAAGTTGTTAGTTTCTTGGGGGCTGGGCGAGCAAGGAGTAAGTGCTTAAGACATGCTACCCATTATGTTATTAAAAATGAAGAACACCAAACTGTAAGGAACTTGCTTGTTCACACACCTCTTGGATGCTGTGACATCAGGGAGGCACTTGAGCTTCACTCTTGTGCTCAGTGGTGTCCAGTGATGTTACAACACCTGCTAGGTGCGTGAACCAGCCTTTTCTTCACAGTTTTGTGTTAGTTATTTTCTATTATACGACACTCTGTATTGTAAGCTGATCAGAACACAGGGAAAACTGTCATTTAATACCCCAGAACTACTACAATCACATTTTAGACACACGCAGAGTAGGTTATCCACATTTTACACATGCATGCCCACAGTAGATTATCCACATTTCAGACATGCCCAGTGTAATTTACCCATTTAGTCCACAGAAGGAAAAGGGAAGCTACCACAGAACTTTCAAAATCCTGGGTTCAAAATTCTGTCATATTATAGAAACATAGACTGTGATGGCAGGAAAAGACCAGCAATCCATCCAGTCTGCCCATATTCCGTATAATCCCTGGAACCTTCCTTGGAACCTATTGTTCCTCCACGGTACTAACCCTCCCCATCCTATACCCATTCTCCTCCCTGGTCTTGTCACCCCGGGCAGCCACTATTCCCTTCATTCTGTCCCATGCCTGCTTGAATCCCACTGTGTTTGCCCCCACCACCTCGGCCTACAGACTGTTCCAAGGTTTCGCCACCCATTCTGTAAAGAAGTACTTCCTCACATCCCTCCTGAACTTCCCTCCTGTTATTTTCCACTCATGACCACGTGACATCGAGTTGGTTTTCAGGGTAAATAATTCCCCCCAGTTTACCTTGTTAATTCCTTTAAGGAACATGAAGATCTCTATCATATCTCCCCGCTCCCTTCTGGTTTCCATTGAGTACATATTTAGTGCCTTGAGGCACTTCTCATAGGATCTGCCCAGCTGGCCCTGAATCATTTTTGTTACTCGGCACTGTACTGTTGCCAGCCTATCCCTGTCCTTTCTGAGGTGAGGACTCCAGAACTGGACACAGTACTCCAGGTGAGGCCTCACCAGGGATCTGTATAGGGGAAGTATTACCTATTTTCTTCTGCTATCAGTACCCCTCCCAATATATCCCAGCATCCTGTTACCCTTGCTATAGGCCATGTTGCACTGACTTGTTTGTTTAAGGGAGTTACTGATGATAACTCCTAAATCCCGCTTCTATTCTGTAGTGCTGAGTCTCACCCCACCCATCCAGTACTCCGTCTTGGGGTTCCTTTTCCATAGGTGCATTACCCTGCACTTTTTGGCATTGAATTTTAATTGCCAGACCTTTGACGACTTCTCTAGTTTTTGTAGGTCCCCTGCATATCCCTTATTCACTCATCATTATCCATCCGCTCACATAGTTTTGTGTCATCTGTGAAGAGAGACACAGCCTGCCCTGGATTCCCTCACCAATGTCATTAATGAACATGTTGAAGAGGACCAGACCCAGGACAGATCTCTGTGGACCCGCCACTCGTAGCCTCTCTTTCCTCTGATTTAACCCTGTTGACCACCACCCTCTGCTGCCTCCCTTCTAGCCAACTACCCACCCAGTTCACTACGGTTTTATCCACGCCCAGGTCTTCCATCTTGCTGAGTAACCTTTTGTGCGGTATTAAATCAAAAGCCTTGCTGAAGTCAAAGTACAGCAGATTTACAGCATGGCCTGTGGCTTGGTCACCAAGTCAAAGAAAAAAATCAGGTTAGTCTGACAAGAGCGTCCCGACATGAAACTGTGTTGTTTACTGTCCTGGAGCCCATTGCTCTCTAGGTAGTCCATGAGGTCCTCTTTGATTAGTTTTTCCATCAGTTTCTCCACGATGGGAGGTCAGAGGTCAGAATGACAGGCCTATAGTTCCCTGGTTGCTCCCTGTCCCCCATGAAGCAGTACAACATCTTCCATTCTCCAATCACTTGAACTTTCCGGACCTAAGTGAGCTGTTGAACAGCCCAGCCAATGTTTCAGTCAGTCTGCTGCTAATTCCTAAGTATCTCGGATGCAAGCCATCTGGTCCTGGGCTTTGCCTAACTGAAAGGAAAACACTGGAAAAGACACAGCTTTCCCCAGACACTACAAAAACTCTTGTTTAGTGCTTTCAAACAGTAACAACTTTTTGTTAATAATTTAAACAGCTACCCACAACTTCCACTTTCTATTGCTGGCAGCCACCATCTCATGAGCAGCAGGGAGCTAGGGGAGTGCCATATTATAGTGTCAGTGGCTCAGCAGGTGGCACACTTGCCTCTGAGGCTGGGAGATCAGAAGGCTGTGGGTGCTATCCCCACATCAGGCACTTGGGTTAATATCCCAATACTGACACTGCAGTACAGCATGAGGGGGTGCTGCACTCCTGAGATGCTGTCTTTCGGATGAGACGTTAAACCGAGGTCCCATCTACCCGTTCTAGTGGTAGTTCAGGTGGATGTTAAAGATTCCATGACACTTCTCGAAAAGAGTAGGGGAATTTCCCCGGTGCCCTGGCCAAATTTCCCCCCGATTCACTAAGATGCCACCGACAGCTTAATCTGGTTCAAAGTCATTTGGCATTCATCTGTATCCCCCTCCCCCGGGTCGTGCCTGAAAATAGGCAGAATTTGTCTAGTGCACTTACCCGGTCAACAAAAAACTAGATAAATGAGATGGTGGCTGCCAGCAATAGAAAGTGGAAGTTGAAGGTCACGGTTTAAATCATTAAAAAAGCATTTAGAGGGAATTAAAAAAAAAAAACTGTTAGTGTATGAAAGCACTAATCAAATATTTTTGTAACAATTGGGGATCGCTGTGCCTTTTCCAGTGTTTTCCTTTAAGGGCAGCCAGCCCTTTCAGAACCCTCCTGCTAGTAAGTATTGGCTGCCTCATTTCCGGGATTCCATTAGTGGCCGCTTTGATGCTGATTTCTGGCATGGACCCGCAATTCTCATTAGTGAATACTGAGCAAAAGTCATTCAGGCAGCAGCTTTTTTCTAACCCCGCCCCAAACTAGCCATGCATTGCCCATCCTTTTCACTGATACATCTAAAAACCTGTTTTTCTCCATTCTTGTCTCCCTCTGTAATATGAAGCTCCGTGTCTGCTTTCACCTTCCTGATTGCCCTATTTGCCTCCTTAATTTTCTGTAAAGAATTCTCTCTCTCCGCCTTCGTCTGCTTCTCCTTGCATTTATAGGAGGCCTTCTTTTTGGCACTAACTGCTTCCATGACCCTAGCTGAGAACCATAGTGGTCTCTTAAACCTGTTTTTTGGGAGGGTTTTTTAGATAATGTTCATGTGCTTGCCTTCAATGCCTCGAGGATGGTTCCTTTTATTGCACCCCCATCTTTCCTCTACCCCTACTAACTTATCTCTGACCAGTTCCCTCAACCTATCAAAGTCCGCCCTTCTAAGTCAAGGACCTTGGTTCTTGATTGTGGGTTGCCGGCCCCGAGGGCCAATTCAAACCACATGGAGTTGTGATTGCTGTTCCCTAGTGACTCCCCAACTCCCACAGCACTCACCATCTTTGCGCTGGTGAGTACCACATTAAGGATTGCATTCTGCCTGGTAGGTTCCTTAACAAGCTGCACCAGTAGACAGTCTTGGGAGGCATCTATTAATGTCTGATTCCTGTCACTCTTGGCCACCGAGACCTCCCAGTCGATGTCAGGCATGTTCAGGTCACCCACCACCACCACTACTTCCCTCTTTGCTGACCCGCCTTTAAGTTCCTTCTTGAATTCGCAGTCCCTTTCATCCCCTTTACCCTGGAGGCCTATAGATCCCCACGAAGCGCATGTTCCTGCCTGAGGCTGTGTGAGTTGCACCCATACTGACTCAACCTCCCTACTGCTACCCCTAATACTTCCATCTTCTGCCACTTCACTGCCCTTCTTCTTTATTTATTTTTTTAATATTTTTTTTTTCTTTTTACCGACAGACACCTGGCCCCCGGCTCAATCCTGCACACCATTACCTCGCCCTTAAGCCTTACCCCCAACTGATACCTTCTGACTTACCCCTCAGGGTGGGGCCAACACCTGGATCAAGCCCATTTCTGATGGGAAAGGTGCCGGTAACGACCGGCATTGTCTCCCTGGCTTCCCTCCCAAGGGCGGGGTTCTGGGCTGGTCTGCGCATCGGGGAGGCTGGAGCCATTAAGGCCCAGTGCCAGGCACGCGTCATCCATGGCGGCCAATGAGATTTTCTAGACTGCTCCAGGGGTGGGGACATGCAGTGACGGCCTTCGTTCGCCCCGCCCCTCTTGAAACTAGGCGCCGGTTGCTTGTGGGTCCCCCGGCCTCCGCCAGGAGTCCCTCAGGTGCCGGACACCACCCAGCCCTCCCCCCGGAGAAGGAGAGCAGCCCTAGGAGTGCTCAATCCTTCTCCCCCCGGCCGGCCCACCGGTTCCCCGGATCTATTCCCTAACCTGGGTCGCCGGTGTTGCAAGCAGAAATCCAATCACTGCACTGGCGGGCTGGCTCTTCAGTGCCCTTCTCGACAAAAAGGGCAACTCCTCCTCCCTACCAGTTCTTCTATCCCTCCTGAACAGTTAATACCCAGGGACCGTCATCTCCTAGTCATTTTTATCTGTAACACATGTTTCCATGATAGCCACCAGGTCCACTTCAGTGTCTCCCATCCGCGCCTGGAGCTCACCAAGTTTGTTGCCTAGGCTCCCGGCATTAAGGCATCCCCTCACCCCCATTTGACCCATGCTGTAACTCTGCTGCTGTCCTTTTGATTTTCACATTTTCTTCCTTCCTTGTTTGTGCTTATACCTTTTACTTTCCTCCTTACTGGTATTCCTCCCCTTGGTCCTGTAAACTCTACTGTGTTGCCTGTACCTGCATTATGACAACAACATCCAGTAAGCTGGAGCATATTCAGAATAACCAACTTCTGTGGTTTATTAAACACCTCGGACTTCGGACTTCGACCTCGGCATTTAGTCACCCACATCAGCAGGGATGTTCCTTCTTATACTTCAGCTAACTGAATGTTATCACGTAATCCTATTGTTTTGATATAGCTTGATAAACAGCAAATGTGTGAGGGATTACACAAGTTGAGGTATGCAGTCATAAGGGAATAATATGCAAGTCTCGGGTGGTTGTTCTGTCTCATAAATTAACAACATCTGAGAAGTGAATATATTGCCTATGACTTTACTCCCTGAAGTGTGTTATCCTGCTTATAAAATGTGCTCCAGCATAACGTTAAAATGAGTAACAGTTATGTAGTTTGGGCAAGGTTTGCAGTTGAAAGAAAATAATGCACGGTCATATGATGACTCTTGAACAGTGAGGTCATATGATTTTTATAGCTTATTTTATAGATGTAATTATTTATTTTAACCTGTTTTTTTTTTAATTTTTGCATCAATTATTCATTTATGTGTGTTCCGTTGTGCAACATTAATTCTAATAGAGCTGTGACATTGTCTAGCTCTCTTGAATTGCTTGATGGTGTTGCACATGATGTCATCGGTAGTAATAACAGGTTTCATCCCAAATCTATGTTTATGTCTCCGCCCAAACCCCACAGTAAGTGTTTTCTATTTTTTTAAGGCCCGTGAACTCGATTTACCGTGCCTTGCCAAAAGCAACAATAGTCCGGTGTTTGTCAACATGACTACTGATGAGTTCAAGGCCTTAGAAAATCTCTGTAAAAACACTCAACTAATGATCAAACAAGCTGATAAAGGTTAGAGTGTTGTAGTTATGAATACCGCAGACTACGAAGCCGAAGTCAAAAGACAACTCGCTAACTATGAGTCTTGCATCATTGAATCTTTTTTTTTTATTGTGTGCATGTTAATTCTTTATGCTCCCCCAAGCCCTCTGCCGACCACTCCTTCGGATGGCCTAGGGCCCCGCCACCAGTCTCTGTTACCATCCCTCTGCTCTCATTGCTGCCGCAGCCCAGTTGACCTGACTTATCCCTTCCTGGGGGGCCCTCCTCCCGGAGCAGAGGAACTGGGAGAGGAGACTTGCCTGAAGGTTTCCTTCTATGCTGGACGTGGCGAGGTGTTGGCGCAGACACTTCTGGGCTTCGTGGTGAGCGGGGACCAGCCACCATCATCCTGTCAGCCGGGCAGCTGTATCAGCAACGTGTTGAGGCTCATGTCGCCATGAACACCAGCCAAAAGCCACCACCAGGAGCCACTTGACAAGCAGTCTGGGACCATTCTACCCCCCCCCCCAGGAGAAAAGCATCTATAGGACGCGTAACTCCCTCCCTGCTGGACTCCACTCCTGATGTCCAGGCTTGGGGTGTGAACCCAGGTCATCAGCATGCAGAGCAAACACCCATTGCTTGGCGCCACGGAGCTGGCGCTTGGCATCATTGATTCTGATGCCAAGGGGTTCCTTAGCACCCCATACCTCATCCGCCTGCCTCACTACCTATAAGTTACTGAAAGTGCATGGAAGCCCAGGATGCCCAGTAATTTCATGCATAGGGTCAGTGACTGAGCCCCTATCACAGTATGTCGACCAGTTCATCAGACTATTTGTGACAAGCTTAAGGTTCCACATCAGGGATACCACCCAGGCTCTTGTCCTGCTAGAAGATCTCCACGTCGAGGAAAACCACCTTTTGGTTATGTCAAGGTGAAACTTTTGTACACTAACATCCCGCGTGAAGACAAGCTTCAGGTTCTGAGCCATTTCTTGAATCAGTGTTCAGGACACAGTATGCGACCAACTGAATTTCTCCTACAACTCACAAGGTTTCTGCTTGAATAGAGTGCCCTCACCTTTTTAGGGGAATCCTTCTCCAGATGAGTGGCCCTGCCATGGGTGCAACCTTTGCATCCAACTTTGTGAACCTTTGTATGGGGTGTCTAGAGGAGAGGTTCGTTTATGATGGCAACCAAAATCCCTACTTGGCTAAGATAACCTTATGAAAAAGGTATATTGATGACTGCGTAATGTGTTGGCAGGAGTCAACTGAGGAACTGATGGAGTTTGTGAGATACCTCGAATCAACAGACCACAGTTTATGGTTTTCTGGTTCCAATAATCTCACAAATATCAACTTCTTGGACATCTGTATTGCTAAACATTTTGTCAGTGGTGGTTGACACTGTCCTGTTCTGCAAGCCAATGGACCGCAACATGGTCCTGTTAGCTAGTTCCTGCCTGCCTCAGCATACCATCCAAACGATACCAACAGGTCAGTTCATGAGAATACACCGCTGTTGCAGTACGCAGACCACCTTTAATGTGAACACAGCTATCATGAGTCAAAGGTTTAAATAAAGGGATTCTCACAGCTCAGATATAGACAGGGCTTGTTCTAGGGTGGTGGAGACTGAAAGGGCACATGGTTGGCTGATAGACCACCAAGACAGAATAATCAAAGCAGACTTAACTTTGTCACAGCATATGGTGCTAATTCAGGAGAAACTGAAGGAATTGTTAAAAAGAATTGGTCCATTTTACAAACAGAGTCAAATTGCAACAATTTGTCAGTGAGTGCCCATGCATGGTTTACCACCACCCTCAGAACATTGGTGATAGAGTTACTCCCAGCTTGCAACCTATACCCAACCAAAGCACTTGGTTGCCCTCTTTATCACCTGCTTGTTATTAATGTCAGCACTGCAAGTATTGTGATGTTATCAGGTCTACATCGACATTTGTGAACCCAAGCAATAGTAATATTCTGCACATCAGAAAATTGAGTGGTACTTTACCTGTGTCATTTACCTAGGTATGTGCAGTTGCGTTGCGTTTTATGTCAGCAGAACAAAACAAAAACTGAAGGAGAGGGTGGGAGACCATATGACGGCCATTACAAACTGTAATTCGAAATATGCTATGGCCGAGCGAGCACTCCCTCCACCCCTCCAGTACTGGCCAACACTGCTGAACATTTGTCAGAATTGAGAAGGTTTCGGTGGGACCCAGAGGTGGAGACATTGATCTTATATTAGCTCGAAGAGAATCCTTTTTGATATATGAGCTCAGAGCCACAGTTGTACCCGGACTGAATGACAGAATAGAAGTTGTACCGTTCCAGTAAAACAATTCCTGTGTGTACCTGTTATATGTTAGCTACTTTTTTGTGATTTGTTGTTGTTACTTTATTTTCCTGTGCATATACTTCACAGATTACCTGCATCAAGCTAGCATACCTTCAGATGCAAACCATATTGGCATGCAATCTATTTATGCTGAAAATAGTTTGGGACAGTCTTTTTTTATGTTAATAAGCATTCATTGTATTTTGCTTAAAATTTGTTATCTTTAACTGTCCCTTTGCAAACGATGTAAATGTTTAAGTTTGGCAGGTTGTCTGTGTTTCTAACCATGCACCTTGCTTTGTATATATTGAACCTTGTTGAGCACTGTTAGACTCATGGCCCATGACATGCGTGTTACTGTCTAAGAGACTTAGCTGTTTAAGGGCACACCTTTGTAGTCATGGCAGTCTCCAGAAGAAGCACACAAGCATGAAACGTTGAGACGGTTTTCTGTACTTGTTTACCTGCCGTTATGCTGTCCCACTGCAGATCTGGATAATAAATACTGAACACAGCAGCCTTCATGGTTGGTTCATCTGTGACCAATTGAGTTTACTGGTGCGAATGAGTGCATGCATTTTGTTTTCTGAGTGTAGGAATGCCTTGACATTAGTGGTGTGCGGATAGTGTCCTGTAGGATCCGAATATCCTCCGATGGATAGTCCCACTATCCATCTTCCTAATCCAGCCTCCATCTGATCAAGCTAGGATTTTAGATCCTGAGTTGGAGTTGGGGGATCTGAGGTCAGATGGGTGGGATGTCTGGATCTGAGGGTCAAATTTTTTGTTCATCAGATAGTTGGAATCTGATAGGATCTGACCATTAGATTCCTTAGATCCGATTGGGTCCTGTGGTTGTGACTGGATCTGTACATGGGATCTGAGGTGGTCAAATCCATGGTATATTCCATCAGTATCTGATGGAATCTGAAATCCGGCAAAAAGGGGTGGTATCTGACTTTGGCAGACACTGTCCGAGGACCACTACTTGACATCCATATTTACACGTAGCTTGTGATGACAAGAAAATGGCCAGCACCTGTGAGCTGCTTTCTGGTCCTGGCCATGAAATCCTTACTTGTGCACAAAATAATGGAAACTCTTTTTTCCATTTCCTTGTTTCACAGAGAGCCAGCTTCTGCCAGAGACTAACGAGACGAGTGATTGCCAGATTCCCGGGACCTTTAGGTGTACTAACGGGAGGTGTATCCCTGGAGCCTGGCAGTGTGATGGACTGCCCGACTGCTTTGATGAAAGTGACGAGAAGGAATGCCGTGAGTGATACCTTAAGAGTCCTTAACACCTTTCTAGTTTCCTTTTATTAGCATGGCAATCGGCCATTCCATGCACAGTAGATTGCTTTAGTTGAAGGGATTTTCCAGGTTACTGCAGAAAACTAACAGCTGGGATCAGCAGAACTCTGTTACACTAAATCCCCCCAGAAAGGGAATTTCAGGACCTTCCATTTTTATTGCTGAAATCATTTTCAATAAATCAGAAAATAGACAGAGAAAGTCATAATCCTCTGTTGTGACATCACAATATGTTGCTATGGGAATGACTGTGATGTCACAAATAATGTATAACTACTTTAGATGGAGAAAAAAAGGATAGGAGCCGATGAACTCTCAAGGAACAAATATGTTTTCGTGCAGAAGACCTCAGTGACATATAATGGGGAGGATAAATTTAAAACGGATCTGAAATGTAAGGTGAATTGTGTCTAAGTATTATGTTTTCCAAAGTTTTCCTGGTTGTGTCGGCTGCCCTTTAAAGTTCTGTATTTCACTTTCTCATTCTTTAGGCTGAGGATATTTGCATGGATGTGGGAAAGATGGGGCTAGGGGGCATGAACCCCTACCCCCCACACTTTTTTACTCTTGTGCCATTTAAGCCATTCAAGTATTACCTACACTTCAAAATTCTGCCACTAATATAAAATGTAGGTGCTCTTTTAAGAATTAGCCCCCGTCACTTTTGGCAATGTTGTGACACCCTTGGATATTTGCATGAAAACAGGATCTTAGCTCCCCAGATTTCATCTCATTCTCCTGTTTTTCCCCCTCATAACTGTCTGTGACATTGTAAGTCTTTTCACGGCAACCAACTGTGATATAACAGGGGATTATGAGGGAAAGGCAGGTAGATGAAATCTCGGATGAGACGTTAAACCAGGGTCCCTTTTGTCCATCTCTGGTAACTGTCCATGTGGAAGTAAAAGATCCCATGGCATTTATCGATGAAGAGTAGGTGAGTTTCCTGCAGTGCCATGGCCAACACTCCTCCTGTCAGGGAAGGACCAGCATGCTGCAGTAAGCACTTTGGGGGGGGGCATAAGTTTTGTTTTACCAGGGTCTGGAAGGGATTGGAAATTTCAAAGGAGAATAAGGCGGTGGGGCTGGATGGGATTCATCCAAGGGTCTTAAAGGGAAGTCCCTGCAACTGATTTTCTGTATGCCTGTGTAGTCTACATGCATGAACAATTATTCCCTCTCTTGCATCCCTCTAATTTCATCCTAATTTAAATATAAATTAGCTTGCTTCACTCTGTTTTGCCCTGGTGAGAAAACCTGTTTGTCTCCATAGCAAAGGTCATGATCTGACTTATGTAAGGCAGCCTGGAATTTTATGATGTTTTAATGCTAAAGCCTGCAATAGTTATGCTATATTAGTACTGTTGTTGTCTCCTACAGTCCTTATGTTCTTGTCTTATGCTGGCAATGAAACCTTTCAAGGCCACAGTAAGTGCCCTGTATTCTGTCGTTTAAAGTGTATCTGAGTTAGGAAAAAAATGCTTTTAGAGAATACAGGGACATGTTTGTAACAGAACTGAATGGGAGTTAAGTTCTGCTGGCTTGTGCAGGTACGCATCAACTCCCATGATGCCTTGCATGACTGGGATCATGACCTTTGCAATGGAGACAGATTTTCACACCAGGTCAAAACAGAGTGAAGCAACCTCACTGATATTTACATTAGGATGAAATTAGGGGGATGCAAGAGAGGGAATCATTGTTCATGTATACAAACTACACAGGGATATAGAAAATAAGTTGAAGGGACTTTCCCTTTAAAGGAACTGAGCACGGTGCTGGCTGCCCCTCTGGCAGTGCTTTTTAGCATCTCAGTGGAGATGGGGGAATTTCCAGAGGACTGGAAGAGGGTGTCTCACATCAGTGGTGGGGAAGTTAATGGAGAGACTACTGAAGGAAACGCTGGTGGAGCACCTGGAGGCAAAAGGGCTACAGGACCACTGGCAGCATGGTTTCACAGGGGGAGGTCATGTTAAACTAATCTTATAGATTTTTTTGACTTGGTTACCAAGGAGGATCAAGGGAGAGCAGTGGACATGACCTATCTGGACTTCAGTAAGGCTTTTGACATTGTGTAGCACAGGAGGCTGGTTAAGAAACTAAGCAGCCTGGGAGTGTGTGTGTGTGGGGGGGGACGTGACAAGCTGGATATCACACTGGTTAAGGGCTAGCAGGCAAAGGGTGGTGTTAAACAATAGCCACTCAGGCGATAAGAGATTGACTAGTGGGGTGCCAGAGGATTCAGTGCCAGGACTAGTCCTCTTCACTGTCTTCATAAGCAACATTGTGGAGGAGCTTGAGAGTAAGCTGTGTCTCTTTGCAGATGATACAAAAATCTGAAACGGGGTTGACACACAGGATGGCATGATGAGAATGCAGTGGGACGTGAGGAACTAGAGGAATGGTCTAGGGGGTGGCAGCTAGGTTTCAATGCCAAAAAGTGCAAGGTTACACACTTGGGGCTGCAGAACCCAGGGGCTGTGTATAAGATTGGGGGAGTGGAGCTTACAGTCACCAATCAAGAAAGAGACCTAGGTGTTATCATATCTGATGACCTCAAGGTAGCTGGGCAGTGGGAAAGGCTAGCAGGATGCTGTGGTGCATTGGGAGAGGGATTTCTAGCAGGAGGAGGGAAGTGGTGATGCCATTATATAACTCAATGGTGAGGGCCCACCTGGAGTACTGTGTCCAGTTCTGGAAGCCACACCTCCACAAAGGCATTGAAGGGGTGGACACGGTACAGAGGAGGGCAACCAAAATGATGAGGGAGGTTGCACGAGAAGCCATATGAGAAAGGCTGCAGAAACTCAACATGTACTCCCTAGAAGGGTTCCACGTCAATACAACAACATCGTCATTGTTGACACCCCCGACAGCGATGGGAACAATTTTTTATTTTAGTTTTTGCTGACCGGGTAAGTGCACTAGACAAAGCCTGCCTATCTTCAGGCACGACCTGGGAGAGGGGGATATAGATGAATGCCAACTGACCTTGAACCAGATTAAGCTGTTGGTGATATTTTTTGTGAATGAGGGAAATTTGGCCAGGACACTGGGGATTGGGGAAATTCCCCTACTCTTTTCGATAAGTGCCATGGGATCTTTAACATCCACCTGAACTACCACCAATCCAGGCAGATGGGACCTCAGTTTAATGTCTCATGCCGATAGTCGGCATTGTTCCCATTGGGACAAAGTGTTTTTCTGCGTGGGACTTCACCACCCCAACTCTAAATAACCAACTCCGACTCGGAGTTGATTCAGAGCGGGGGAGAAACACCGGGAGTCGCGGTGCTGTTCCATAGCAGACCATCACAGAATGTCACAGTGACCTGGCGAGATTTATCGCTGTGGTGGACTTCCCTGTGGAAATGTCGATCTTACTTCGAGAGGGTTCCTTCAGTAGGTCATCACATATAGGACTGGTGCCACCTAGCATCGGGCTGCACGGCAGACTTTTCTAGCAATCCCTGACAGGGGACCACCCACCCGTCACGTGACCGACATAAGCGTGACTGTATATAGTGGGCGGTCCCCAAGCCCACCCTCCAGTTCTTTCCCACCATCACCTCATGTCAGTCGCATTGCAGACTTCCATACGGTGATCGTCGTGAAAACAGTCTTGCATTGGATTTTTCCTTTGCCAAATTTTTTCCATTTTTGTACTGTGTACTTGATGTCTTCACCCAAGAAGAAGTGCTCGTCCTGTGGCACACAGATTCTGCATAAGGATGGTCATCTTAAGTGTGTCCTCTGTCTGGGCCCAGACCACCCTGTCTCTTCCTGTCCGGAGTGCCAGACCTTTAATCAGGCTACTAAGAAACGGAGACAGCAGGCTTTGGAGGCCCATCTCTTAAAAGCCCACCTGGCTTCACATGAGAAGAAGACAGATTGATTAAGAGAGTCCTCATCTGATAAATCTTCTCCTTCGAAGCAGCACTAGGAGAAATCTCAGGAGTGGAAGCGCTCCACGGATGGCACGCGGCCCTCGACGAGCAAGGCCCAGCCACTGCTGAAGAAATCGGACAGTAAGTCTGGTAAGGCTGTAGCGGGTTAGTCGATCGTCAGCCCCTCCGTCGACCACACTGTGCCAGCCAATAAGTTGGCCCCTGGCTCCTCCGGGGACTACGCGGCTGCTGGTAAGCAGGCTCCCCAGCCTGTGGGGACCCGCCTGGCACCCTTCGATAATTAGGCCGGGGGCTCCTGTCAGTTAGAAGACTAACTGCTAAGATAATAAATCAGATTCGTTCTATGTCTACAATGTTAGCCAGAGATAACACTCACAAGTAGTCGTAAATAAAGTTATTTATTATACTCACAGCCAAGCTGGATAACCTATCACAGATAAAAGGGTGACCTGCCAGTCTAATTGTACGTACAAAGCTTCTAGAGAGAGAAATTGGCAAGACAATGTTATATATACTAAGAAAAGGACTAGCTTACTGATATGCAGAACCTTATATATTGGTTCTGCACTATCAACAGTGTTACACATACATTCTCTATTGGAAAATTACTTAGGAGGCAGAATACTAATAAGTATAAGAAATAATGTTTTTGTTGCATAAACCTTAGACAAAGAGAATGCTGACATTTCCAATCTACATGTGCTTAGATGATAGACTAAACAAAAGATCTGTCTCTTGTTAGTAGAACATAGAGAATTGTTTACAAAGGAAGTATTAAATGACACTACAGAGTGTCGTGTCTTTACTGATGGCTCAGCCACACACACCGAGGAGGGTCGGATATCAGGGTTTGGAATGCTTATTGTACATCCTAATGATGACAGAGTGCACATAGCCAAGAGGTGTACCATCATTTCTGCACAGTATGCTAAACTAGCTGCTGTAGCATGTTCCCTAAAAGTGCTAAAACAAGGCACTGCAGATACTGATTTCTTTATAGACTCTGATTGGGTCTGTTCCTCCCTGACTGAATTTTTGCCCTTTTGGGAGAGAACCAACTTCCAATCCTCTGATGGTACCCCTGTGAAATATAAAGACTTGTTTGTGTACATCATAACACTAACCAAACAGTTTAAATACAAATTGTACATACATAAGGTTAAAGCGCACTGTAAACTTGATTCTTATGCTCCTTATAACAACCAGGGCCCCGATTTTTCTGTGGCACGTCAGAGCAAAGTTCTGCGGCAGGGTTTTCATTTACCGCAGAACTTCTGTGGCATTCGACACCAATTTTGCGGCAATTCTGCGGCACATTTTTACCCTTAATTTTTTTTTTTTTTTGCCATATCTGACACAATGCACGCTCATAACACAGTCATTTTATGGCGTTTGTCACAAATTTTCAACATAGCCAGTTTAAGAATCTCTGGTCATGAACAGTATCACTGTGATTTTCTTAATCTGTCCGAACATTGATTTAGCACACGACCCGTGCCATTATGCGCTACGTAATGTGAAAACACATTTCAGGTGAGATAGAAAAAATGACAGTAGTACTGTTCATAAGGAAAATATGGTAAAATGGCAATGCCGAAAATCTGGGTGAAAATATTAAAAATGCTCGAAGTTAAGAGCGTGCGTAGGAACTGCGCAATGCACGCTCGTAAAACAGTCATTTTGGGGAATATTTTTAGCAAATTTTCAACATAGGGTTTTTGGAAGCCTACCTCATGAACTGTGATGCTGTCATTTCATTAATCTTTCCGGAAAGGTGGTTCCGCGCAGTGACTGCATAACCACCTTTCGGGACCGATTAACGAAATAACAGTGTCACAGTTCATGAGGGTGGGGCCCCAAAAACCCCATGTTGAAAATTTGGTGAAAAAATTCCCAGAAATGGCTGAGATATGCACTAAAGTTGAAAAAATCCATTTATGCCATTATACAGCTTACCGGCATTTCTTCAGTTCGCAGTCGGCTTTGAAGAGTGCAGACATGTTCACAGTCCACCGAAGATCATCACGCTGGGCTCCGAGGTAAGTATGGGTTGAGGTGGGGGTGAGGTGGAGTGTGGGAGGTGGGTGCGGGTTGGGGAGGGGCAAAAGAATCAGAGGAAGTTTTTTAGACTAAGCGGGGACTTTTGCCCACGCTGGAGTGGGCTCCCAGCGTGGCACTAGGCAACAGGGGCGGCGTGAAGCCTCGGGATTGGGTACCGTCGGCAACAGAAGCTTTTGCCACTCTGGGGTGGGCCTCAGCCTGGCACCAGGTAGCTTGGGGTGGACAGTGAAGCCGACGGGGGATTCGCCCGCTGCCAAAGGGAAGCTTTTGCCATGCTGGGGTGGGCTCCCAATGTGGCACCAGGCAGTTTGGGGGACGTGAAGCCGACAGGGATTGGGCACCTCAATGGCAGTGGAAGCTTTTGCCATGTTGGGGTGGGCTCCAGCGTGGCACCAGGCAGCAGGGGCGTGAAGCCGATGGGGAGTGGGCACCACCGTCGGCAAAGAGAAGCTTTGCCATGCTGGGGGCGTGAAGCCGGGGGATTGGGCCCCCATCGGCAAGGAAGCTTTTGCCATGCTGGGGTGGGCTTCCAGCATAGCATACAGACATTTGGGGGCAGCAAAGCCCGTGAGAGTTGGACACCCCGTCGGCAAGGGCGTTGTTCATGACTCAGCGAATTCCACGGATGATGGCAAATTCGGATATTTCGCCGGTTTGCCACACCTGCGGAAAACTCGGGGCCCTGATAACAACCATGCCGATTCATTGGCTAATGATGGTTCTCAAGGAGAAGACATATGGGAAATGAAAACTCCCTTTGTCCCAGCTACACTATCCGTTGCTGCAGTTAATAAAGGCACAACTTCTTTTGAGCCCATGGATCTAGCATCTGTACAAAAGAAAGATCTTCAGTTGAGAGCAGTATTTAGGTTCCTTGATAAAGGAACTGAGGAAAAACTTCCAGAAGGAAGTCCATACAAGAAAGTGGAAGATGACCTTCACCTATCCATTGTTGGCCTACTTATTTGGTATCACTGCCGTAAAACTCCTGAAAAGTTATGGGTAGTTCCTGAACACCTGAGGGTAGATTTTATCTACCAAGTACATGATACTCCAACTGGTGGACACCAGGGAGTCGATAAAACCCTAGACAGACTGAAATTCTCTGTCTGGTTACCACACATGAGAAATGATGTGGAACATTACATCAATAACTGTTTGATCTGTGCACAAAATAATCCTAGAGCAGCTAGGAAGAATGCTAAATTACACCACCAGAGGCACTCAGGCCCCTGGAACAATATCCAGATTGGGTTTTTTACTTTTATTAATAGCCACCCTTTTACTGTGATATATTATCCTGCTTGGCTGTGAGTATAATAAATAACTTTATTTATGACTACTTGTGAGTGTTGTCTCTGGCTAACATTGTAGACATAGAACGAATCTGATTTATTATCTTAGCAGTTAGTCTTCTAACTGACAGGAGCCCCCGGCCGACTTATCGATGGGTGCTGGGCAGGTCCCCACAGGCTGGGGAGCCTGCTTACCGATGCCGCCTGTTAAGATGCCCATCACTTATGGCCGCTCAGGTGTGGTTCCCCTGTCGGGGCCTAGCAGTGCCTCACCCAATATCCAGGGAACCAGGGGGAGAAGGCTTCTCTCCCTCCCGCTTCCTTTGCACGTACCCTCCCCTTGTCTGGCGGGTACCTCCGCAAAGACAGCGGGGAACCCCTCGACATAGTCGAATCTTCAGGGTCTACTCCATGCTCTCCCCTTGGGGTCAAGGGGAAGGAGGCTCCTCCTTGGCTGGCTGGCTTAACAGTGGAGGCCCCTCCTCCTCTTCTGGGTGGGATCCCTATAGATCCTACACTGGCCAAGATCCCACCATAGGACCCAGTGAATCCTGCTCCGATGCCGGACATCCCGACGACAGTTCCTCAGCCAGGACCCAGCGATCGGCCTCAGCCTTTGGCTCCGATGCCGGATGTCTTGACGACGGTTCCTCAGCCGGGACCCAGTGATCGGCCTCAGCCATTGACTCCAACATCAGATCCGGTCCTGCTGTCAGGCCCCCTTCGTCCGGGTCTGACGCCAGCCCCTTCAACACCGGACCCGTTCCCAGCACCAGATCGGGTGGTGCCGGTTCCAGCGTCAGTCCCCCTGACGTGGACTATCCCAGTGCTGGACCCCCAGCCTATTTATACCACTGCGGGTCCGACGTGGGTACCCTCACCACCAGATCTGACAACAGGGATTTACTCTAGACTGCGAACTGTCCCCCATTACCTGCTAGGGTTCCCTTGGGACCATTACCCGGCTGGCCTCCCTCTGGACTGGAGCCATTATGGACAGTTTTACCCTGGGTTCTACCCTCATTACCAGGTATCCCAGGGTTACCTTTACCCACCACCACTAGTAATTCCGCCTCCTCCTCCGCTTCTTCATCTACCCCATCAGCCCCAACCTCCTCCGCCACCCCCTCCATCTACTCTGGTTACACCGGACTTCAAGAACCTTATCCAGTCATGGTGGCAGGGGGCTCGGTTGGAGTTGGTGTTGGACCTGGAGACAAGACTCCTTCTACCACGGTCCCCAGGGTCTCCGTCCCCGAGTGGTTCTTCAGTTGCTACTGTACATGTTTTGGGGAAGACTCGCCAGGATGTCATGCTTCCTGATGTGCGTCACCGTCCTGATGAAGGGGCAGATGATGATGATGAGGAGGAGGCTGACGATTCAGCGGAGGATGTCTTGGAGGAGCCTGAGGGCCCATCAGGCAAGGTTTCCCCTAAATCCCCACCAGAGGACCCCTTTTGGACCTTCTGAGGTCCATGAAGGATTTCTTTGACTGGGAGTCAGAGGATCAGGACCCTATGAGACAGAGACTCGAAGAGCACCTGGACTTAGAGTACCTGTCTCTGGTCCCCATTCCTCCATGGATTGGACCTCATCAGGACCTCACCTCTACCATCTGGCAGATGCCTCATTCCCTCCTGGCTGTCCCCAAGAGGGCAGGCAGGCTTTACCGGGCGCCAAAGGATGCCCCATTCTTGAAAGTGCATCCTAAGGCTGACTCTGTTGTCATTTCCACTGCTCATGACCGCTCCGCTGCACCCAAGCATGTGAGCACCTCTCCTCTGGACAAAGAGTCAAGGCAGATGGACCAGTTCGGGAGAAAAGTTTATGCTTCGGCCACATGCGCTCTCCGGTCCCTTAACTATGTGGCCCATATGGTGTCCTACCAGAAAGCTGCCTTAGCCAGGTTGGAAGCTTGGGTCCAGACCATGGAACCCTCAAGTTCGAAAGAGGAGTTTGTCAAGGATCTTCACCTCTCCAAATTCGCATGTAGGTATGCCTTGCGAGCTACATACTTCTCGGTCGATTCTGTAGCCCGCACCTTGGCAACTGCCATGGCCCTAAGACAGCATTCCTGGCTTCGCCTCTTGGGACTTACTAATGTAGTCTAGTTAGCGATCCAAGATGCCCCCTTCTGGGGTTCGGTAATTTTTTGAGGGGACGCTAAGGACATTATCACTGATCTCTGGGACAGAGGTCTTGCCCTTAGGTCAGTGAGATCCATGTATCGATTGGGCACTCAGCAGCAGCAGCCCTTTCGAAAACAGACCTGGAGGCAGAGGAAGCAGGCCTCGGCTAGACGACAGGGCAAACACAAGGACACAGTTTCCACCACACCTCCGGCCTCCAAGAACCAGAGACGAGCAGTGGGCCCTTCCCCTGAACGTCTGGCCACTTCCTGACTTGCTACCCCCACTACCTCCTCAGATCTCCGGCGAGGAGCAGGTGGGGGGGCAGGTATTCCCTCCACATGGAGGAATGGAGGACAATAACCTCAGACAAATGGGTCCTGCAACTTGTGTCCGTCAGACACACCATAGAGTTTCTAGAATTTCCCCCAGAATCTCCATCAAACAGGTCTTGCTACTCCAGGGATCAGGCTCTTCTCATCCAAGAAGAGGTTCACAGCCTCTTACTCAAGGAAGCAATAGAGTGCGTTCCCCTCTGGCAAAGGGGCAGTGGGTTCTACTCCCACTTTTTCCTGGTTCCAAAAAAGAGAGAGACTTCAGACCCATCCTCGACTTAAGCAACCTAAGTCAGTTAGTCGAGTACAAAAAGTTTTGGATGCTGACGCTCCAGAGTTCCTTCCACTCCTTCTGGAAAATCACTGGTTGTGCGCTCTGGACATGCAGGATGCTTACATGCACATCCTGATTTTCCCCAGCCACCGCCATTTCCTGCGGTTCCAATTCCAAAGGGAACACTTCAAGTTCTGAGTGCTCCCCTTTGGTCTGTCTTTGGCACCTCAGGTATTTACCAAGTGCCTGGCAGTGGTAGCGGCTTTCTTATGCCGCAGGGGCATTGCAGTTTTTCCCTTATCTGGACAACTGGCTAATTTCGGCCCCGTCCAGGGACTCTTTACTGGAGGCTCTCTCTTTCACCTTGAACCTCTTCGGCAGACTAGGGATTACTGTCAGTATCCCCAAGTCATCCATGACCCCGTCCCAGAGACTACAGTTCATTGAGGCAGTTTTGGATATGGTCCAATGCAGAGCCTTTCTTCCTCCAGACAGGGTGGAGACTCTGGCCCGTCTGGCTGCCCGAGTGGCTTCATCCAGGACCATCGAGGCTCAGGAGATACTACACCTTCTCGGCCTGATGGTGGCCTCCATCACTACAGTTCCCCTGGCGAGGCTCCACATGAGAGTCGCTCAGTGGTCCTTGCAGGTGCAGGTGCAGTGGGACCAACTCCTGGATGACCTGGACCATCCGGTTCTGGTCTCCTCAGCGGTCCGGAAAGATCTGCTTTGGTGGATGGACCCATGCAACTTTTCTCTGGACCTTCCTTTTCAGAACCCTGTTCCCTTGGTATCCCTGACTACAGATGCGTCGAACATGGTATGGGGAGCACATCTAGGGGAGCACCAAGCTCAAGGACAGTGGCCCAGCTTGGAAGAATCATTACACATCAATGTTCTGGAGATGAGAGTGGTCTTGTACGCCTTACAGGCCTTCCCAAGGGATAACTGCTGGTCCAAACGGACAACATGTCGGTAGTCTGGTACCTCAACCAACAAGGAGGAACCCAATCATACCCCCTATGCAGGGAGGTGATGCGGGTGTGGAACTGGACAGTCCAGCACAATCTGGTCCTTGTGGCCGTGCATGTTCCAGGCATCCTCAGCGTCCTGGCGGACGATCTCAGCAGGTCTCGGACCCTTGCTCACGAGTGGGAATTGCTTCAGGAAGTGGCAGAGTCGCTGTTCCTAAAATGGGGGTGACCAGAAATCGACCTGTTAGCCTCCAAATTCAGCGCAAAACTTTCCAGTTTTTGCTCGCTCGTTTCAGGGCATGGTGCTTTCTGGCACGATGCGCTATCTCTCTCCTGGACAGGGAAATTTTTGTACACCTTCCCTCCATTTCCCGTTCTGCAGAGGGTCCTTTTCAAGCTTCAGGCAAAGAAGGCGAGGATGATCCTCGTCGTTCCTCTCTGGCTGAGACAAATTTGGTTTCCACTGTTACAACAGTTATCCAGGGAACCATCGGTTCTGCTACCATTGCCCCACGATCTCTTGACCTAGGGTCAAGGTCACCTAGTATGGGGCTCAGGACTTTGCATCTCCATGCTTGGCTCTTGCAGACCTAGCAATTTCTTGCTTCGGGGTTTCCTCCCAAGTTGCCCAAGTCCTTTTAGAGGCTAGAAAACACTCTATTCGTTCCACTTATGCCATGAAATGGAAGCAGTTCTCCATATGGGTGACTTCCAAGAGTTGGAACCCTTTTTCTTGTTCGGCCCCTCATATCATGGAATACCTCCTTCATCTGTCATATTCCTCCTTGAAGGTCCACCTTTCCGCAATCTCAGCGTACCACGAGCTGGTGGATGGTAAACCCGTGGCTCAGTTGGAAGTCTCTAAAACCTTTCTCAAAGGGATACTCCATCTGAAACCCCCCATCTGCAGCCCTACTCCACCTTGGGATGTGAAATTTGTGTTAGAGAAGCTCACCTTTCCCTCTTTTGAGCCGGCTATGAGCTGCAACTTGTGCTTCCTTTCCTGGAAGGCATTATTTTTGGTTGCCATTACGTCAGTCCAAAGGATTTTGGAGATTCATGCTCTGGTTTGTAAAGAGCCTTATCTTATTTTCCATAAGGACCAGGTGGTTCTCAGGACAAAGCCTAAGTTTTTTCCCAAGGTGGTGTCAGAAGCCACACTGAACCAGTCAGTAGAGCTTCCAGTTTACTTTCCACCCCCTACCAATAGAGGTGAGGCACTCCTGCACACCATGGACGTACATCAGATTCTTCGGTGCTACACTCACTGGACTAAGGAATTCTGTAGCTGTGATCAGCTCTTTGTATCTTTTGCCCCCAGATCGAAGGGCAAACTGGTTTCTAAGCAGGACCTTTCCAAATGGTTAGGGCAACTGCATTAGGTATTTTTACCAGAAGTATGAAAAATCTCTGCCGGGTCCATAAGAGGTCATTCTACTAGGAGCATGGCTGCTTCCGCTGCCTTTTTGCAAAATGTCTCCACGGCTGATATCTGTGCTGCGGCCACTTGGAGTTCTGTCCATACCATTACCAAACACTACAGTCTGGGCATTGCTTCTAGGCGGACTGCTGGTTTTGGCCTAACTGTGTTACAGGGTCTTCTGTCCTAGGCTGGGTCCATTCTGGATTCCAGTTTGTTCTGTTGGAGTTATTTCTCCTCCTCCTCCTCCTCCTCCTCCTCCCTAGTTTCTCTTGGTCTCTGTTTGGAGGGACTGCTTGGGACTCTGTCCTATATGTGATGACCTACTGAAGGAACCCTCTCGAAGTAAGATAGTACAGTTACGTAGGAACTTACCGTAACAGTAGATCTTCAAGAGAGGTTCCTTCAGTAGGTCATATTTTTCCCTCCCTCCTTCCTCTCATGTTAGTGTTTACAGGGACTCCAAATCCTGTTCACTTCTGCTGTCAGGCCTCTTCCTAGCTCACACAGGAGAACTGGAGGGCGGGCGTGGGGACCGCCCACTATATACAGTCACGCTGATGTCGGTTACGTGACATTGGGTGGGTGGTCCCCCATGAGGGATTGCTAGAAAAGTCTGCAGTGCGGCCCGACGCCAGGTGGCGCCAGCCCTATGTGTGATGACCTACTAAAGGAACCTCTCTCGAAGATCTACTGTTATGGTAAGTTCCTACGTAACTGTACTTTGTGGTGTGCTACCCCCTGGAAGAAAGGAGAGTGAAAGGGGACATGATTGAAACCTACAGGTATCTCACAGGAATGAACAAGATGCAGATGGAGAGTCTATTTCAGAGAAAGGAAGGTACTAGAACAAGGGAGCGTGCAGTGAAGCTAATAGGGGGAAGTTTAGGAGAGATGCAAAGAAATACTTCTTCATGGAAAGGGTAGTGGATGACTGGAACAGCCTGCCAGAGAAGGCAATGGGGCAAAGACTGGGGTGAGTTTCAAGCATGCATGGGTAGGCACAGGGGCATATTAGCTTGAGGAACAGGGGGAGGGAGTGACACCTGTGACCGGCTAGAGTCAGTGGTGACGGAATATGCAGGGACAAGGGACATACTAGATGGGCCTAAATGTTCTTTTCTACCAACAAAATATGTGTCTCTGTGTTTCTATTAATGAAGCAGGTCCATGTAATACACCCCCCAGAACAGAATGGAAAGCAGCTGTCACATCTTAGGGTGCCTTTCCTAGTCATAAATGACAAATAAATACAAAAATCTGAGTGACTAAGATCCTGTTTTTGTGTAAATGTCCTCAGTAGTCAAGAATGGAGGGATAACTACAAAGAATAAATTAAAAAGAAGCCAGATTTTGTCTGAATGTTATATTTTGAAATGTGTTCTTGGATATTGGAAACTCACTTAAAGGGACACTGTTGCCCCTGTGTTTTTCTTTTTATTTTTTTTGTATAGTCATTTTTTACACAGGGCTGTTGTGTTTGTCACTTGAAGTAATGCAGTGCTGTTATTTTCATAAAACTAATCTTGGGTATCTTTTAAAATGTAAAAACCCCACAGCTGTCCACATCAGTGTTACCACACTACGATGCTTTATGTTTACTTTCAGCCGTGCTGCCGATGCTTGCCAGGGGTAATTCCCAAAACACGCGTGCTCTTGTTTTAGTAGTCACCACGGGAAACTGCCATGGCACGATGCTGTATAGTCACCCCTTGCATACATAGTATCGCTTCTCGTAAGAAGTAGCTATTTATTTTTACCTAGTTTTGTTAAAAGGAGGGCTAGACAATTCTGCCTATTTTCATCCTTATCCAGGGGGTGGGGGGGGATACAGATGGTAACCAACTGAAATTTAACCAGATTAAGCTGTCAGCAGTGGTATTTTCAGTGAATACTGGAAGTTTGACCAGGACACCGGGGAATTTCTCCTGCTGTTTTTGAGAAGTGCCATGGGAATCTTTAATGTCCACCTGAACCACCACCAGAACAGGCAGATGGGACTTAGGTTTAATGTCTCATCCAAATGACAGCACCTCAGGAGTGCAGCATCCCCCTCATGATGCACTACAGTGTCAGTATTGGGATTTACCCCAGGTGCCTGGTGTGGGGCTAGAACCCAACAGTCTTTCTATCTTCCGGCCTCAGAGGCGAGTGTGCAACCTGTTGAGCCACTGACACTGCAACTATCTGCACACTGTCTCTGTATTAAATCCACAATTTGTATCAAATAATTGGATCTAGTTAGTATGATTTCTGTATATTCTGTTCTGTTATAATCTTATTTTCAGTACGTTACCAAAGTATTGTACAGCACAGATATAATTTTGACTAGATCCAGTTATTTGACAGGAATTGAGTATTTAATTTGGGGACAGTATGCAGATAGCTGCTTCTTACAAGAAGCGGTACTATGTATAAATTCATAACAGAGTCTACAGTTGTTTTTATAAACATTCACAGTTTGTAACAATATGCTGTGTCACTGTAACTGCTCACTGACAGTAACGTGAGCAGTAATGTCAAGTTACATCCACTTACACCAGCAGGGGTGACTGTACAGCATCATGCCATGGCAGTTTCGTGTGGCAGTTGCTCAGATAAGAACACACACATTTTGGGAACGAGCTTCGGTGAGCATTGGCTGCATGGCTGAATGTAAACATAAAGCATCGTAGTGTGGTAACACTGATATGGACAGCTATTTTTTTTTTTTTTACATTTTAAAAGACAGCCAAGCTTTGTTTTGTGAAAATAACAGCACAACATTACTTCAAGTGGCAAACACAACAGCCCTGTGTAAAAAAATAATTACTATACAAAAAAAGCGAAAAACGAGGTTGACAGTGTCCCTTTAAATGTTATTAAAATGACAATTCTGACCAGATTTCTACTTTCTTGTAAGGAATTTGTGTTACTATAGTTTTAATTTCAGATTGTTTCACTCAGCTTCACATTTTAAGTAGGCATCCTAACTAAGGTTGCCACCTTTGGATGAGATGAAAACCGAATACTAAACCACACCCCCAAACTCCACCCCTAACCCCGGCCCTTTTATGACTAATGAGGTCATCGCTTAGACTCTGATTCACTTGATTTATTCAGAATTGCTGCTGATATAACAATGTATACAACTTCTTTAAATTACATCATGATTATTATTTTTGGTTTATTTGGTTTAGATTTAAATATTTTAAATTTCAGTGTGTGTTAACATTTGTTGGGGTTAGAAAGGGGGGTTCAGGGGACATTCCATCCTGTGTACACAGCTTAGCTGACAAATCAAGTGACTACAAGGGCTCCTCTGACAACTGGCTAGTTTGGATCAGGTGGCCTTTTCTGGTAAAACTCGTTCAATAAATAAACTACACCAGTAATGGTGGACGAGATGTAATTACAAATATCATCCGCCATTTTAAGACGTGCTACTGTCCCTCCCATTGCTCCTACTCTAAAGTTATTTGTAATGTCAGAGAAGTTTTTTAAAAGTGGTAGGAACTGTTCTATGCTGCTAAATACCCTATTTTGTTTTCCATGTCAGTCATACATAGCAGCTAGCATGATATGTGCTATGCAGTGTGGAGGTAGTATAGCGCAGTGGTTTAAAACTCTGAGCTACAATTCTGGAGACCAGGGTTTGAATCCTACAGTCCAAACTTGCATACTTTGTGACCCTACACAAATCACTTAATTCCCTTGTGCTCTCAGGTTGCACCTGTAAACAAGCTTTAGCTTAGTGTGTCTCTTCTGGTAAAAAAATAATAATGTTTTGAAAAATTTTTTGATAAATTGCCTACATTTGCAGTGCCATCAAATCTAGATTGTGTTCCTGTCATCTCATCAGCTACTGCTCTCTCTCTCTTCCTTTTTTCTTTTCTGTGGCTTAGCATGACATTAGCCACATTATTCTGTGCTCTTCATATGAAAGGCCTGGATTATTCTTCCTGGAATATCCAAGAAGTATGAAAATAGACAACAATAACTACTGAGGAGAAAGAGGCATATTATTGTTAGAAATGAAATAAAATATTAGATTATTAATTTAACAAAAGGGGTAACAAATATTAAAATATACAGTAGGACAGACCCTTAAAGAAAAAAAAGGTGAACATTTAAAGGTATAAAAGTATTCCTTATCACAGCAGTCAAAGACCATACTCACAATGCAGCCTGGAAAGGATTAGTTTGATTTGCTGCTAATGGTCTTAATAGCCCTACTTTACACCTCTCAGACTGAATGGTATACAAACAAAGGTCTGCATGACATCAGAATTTGTTTGTAATCTGACCATGCAAGTAAAATGGTGAAGGATTTAACAGAATCTGTTTTAGAAGCATGTGAGCATTCAAATTGACTGAAAAAGTACTACCTCTGAATAAAATTGGATTAGCAGGTAAAGTTTCTGAAACACATTGTACAGTCCATACTGGGACAGGAAGCTACCCTAATGTGGTGCCTGTCTGGTTTCAGAAAAATTAAGGTGTTAATTAAGGTGGTATTGTTTATCCTTCCCATGAATAATCTTCCAGTTTGCTGGTGTGAAGTTAGAGGTGACAACTGAGCAGACAGGGACACATGTGGCTCTCTAAGTGCCCTGCTCTTGAAGGCACTTCCTGATTGGCATGCACTGCACACAAGCAATCACACTAAAATGTCAGACACTTGCTTACAGTCAGATGAGAAGAAAATGAAACAGTTAGTGGGGAATCTAACGGGTGCTACTTGACCCACCATAAAAAACGAATTTGCAATGGTGAAAACAGGAGGACCGAATCTGGACCTAGAAAACCGAATCATTCGGTCAAAAACCGAGTAGGTGGTAACCTTAATCCTAACTCGAGTTTTACAGATTTGTGTATTGCGTGTTAACTATGTTTTAAATTGGGATTAGGAAGAGACATATGAAAATAAAAGGGAACTGTATGGAACTTGTCCTAATGCCCAGTACTGGCACAGGCTGTGTAAATGCCCCCTTTCTCCATTATACTGCTGTGGCCCTGGATGCATCTTCAGCAGCTGTCCCAGAGACACCAGTAAATATGGCAGTCTTTGCAGCATAATGAGATCCTGACCCATTTTTGTTGGTTCTGGGTGCTTGTACAGTGGGACATCCTGTAACCACCCTACCAATATGTTTCCATTCCATGAAATGAAGATATTCAGGAAATGGAGCAAATCACAAAATTCTATTTTGAAACCTGGGATTTCAGGACTTTTTACCAGTGTTCTCTGCATTTCCAGATATCACAAAGCAAATTGTGTTTCTGCGATTCCAGCGATTTGGAGCTATTGTGCTTGCCACAATTCTGTCTGTTTTACGGCAAGCAACACAAACCATTATCCTTCACAGTATCAAGTTGTCTGCCTGGTGTTGGTATTGTAGGGTCCACAAAGATTTAAATGTAGTTAGAATGTGATGCTTACATATAAGAACATGAGGCAGTGTGGTGTAGTAGTTAGAGCATAAACTTGGGAACTGGGAGATCACAGGTTCAAACCCTGCTAGAGCCAAATACTTGCTGTGTGACCGAGGGGAAATACCTTAACCACCCAGTGCTCCAGTTCACCTAGCTGTGGAAATATGTAGCTTCAGGACTCCACTGTAAACAAGATGGTATTTCTCAGTGGGCTGTCCTGGGTAAATAGATTATAAAATAGAAATAAATAAATGTACGTTGGTAAACTGTAAAAATCAAGGTACTTACAGTACAAAGTGTTTGTTGTGCAGCAACAAGGACACATTATGATAGAGTCTGTATATACTACGCTGATAATGTAGTAGGCTGATAGTATAAGTTAATATGGCCTCCAAGGGTCGTCTCTTGTGGTGTAAGAAGCTCAGAGGTTTGGGCGTGAGGACTGGAAAGCAAAATTTACCAAAACCGTACGAGAGGAATCTTATACCATATGGGACACCCCACAGAAGCCCTGTTATTATAAATCACTTGAGTTTAGCTATAAGAAGTTTCAAGTCTTTTTTTAATTTTTTATTTTATTATGCCGTCCTTCCTTGATGCTGAAGTGGAGTGGGGCCTCTTAACGCTTCCACATGAGAACACACTGTACACAGACTAACAGCTATAGTGGCTCTATGTGCTGATTGACTGAAATCATATATAATTCCTATTGAATCATGTGGCTCGAGATTGCTGTCTGGGATGTATGTGTCCTAATCATCACCTGGGATCCTGTTTTTGGTTAGAGCATCTCAAAGATGAGAAATGTGTTAATACTGGCAGAATTCATGGTGTAAATATAAGTTTTGATGTGCTCCAAGACACATCTCCTGGAGTATAGAAGTGCCATCTCGTGTAGTTTCGATGAGAGAACCGGGAACTTAGACTGAGTGGTTCTGTCTGCCCACGCATACATCACTGGTTGTCTGTCCACTCAGTGGCAGCATTGCCATTTTCTGCACCATATTTTACTTTGAATATGTACATATACTTTATATTTCATCTGTTACTATTAAAGCAGTGGTGCAATGAAAAATGGTTTCCCAAAAAGCTAGTTTCGTTACAGTTAATACAAATATTAGCATGCCTGACAGATCTACTGTCTAGGTATGTCCTATGCTGTGCACCTTGACTTTTGTTTTTATTTTCTTGATCCTAACCCTTGCCAGGCCTATAATGTTAATTCTAAGCTAAATGTGGCGGACGTCTTTTTTTTTTCTTGGAAAAAAAAAAAACACTAAATTAAAACATTTATAAAATATTCAGATTTTGGTGGAACTAACAGTTTTACCACCAAATAAAACTGGAAGATGTCTGGAATCTTTTACAGTGAAAAAAGGTAGGATCAGTTTTTTTGCCCAGTTTCATTGCACTGCTGCTTTAATTATGCTATATTAACTAGTTTTTTGTTTTTTTTCCCAATTGTTTAACCAGATGAGACACACCAAGCTGAAAGCTTGTTTACAGGTACAACCTAGGAGCACAAGGAAGTTAAGTGACTTGCTCAGGGGACTGTGGGATTCAAACCCAGGTCTCCAGATTTGCAGCTCAGAGCCTTAAACCACTGCGCAATACTGCCTCCCTAAATTCTTAGTCTGTTATGTACTTGTCAGTAATAGCAGCTATTCTAACTGCACCCCCCCCCAAACTCTTGAAACCTAGGCATTGATTTAACCCTAAAGAGGATATCCTGGTGTGCAAAAATAAAAATCAGCAAATAAAAGATGGAAGTCTGACTCTGCCATGCTACTGCCATCTTGTGGACCACCGGTGGAAATGCAGGCAGAGCAGCAGCTGGAGGGCTGGGTGCCATTCGGTTACGCACATCCCCATATGTGGGCATGTGAACACATGGAGCCCATATCTGTCAGCATCCATTTGGAGGGACAGACCGAAGGAAACAGAATCTGTTGGCTGAAAAAGGCTCATCATGTCTGCCCAATTCTGCCTATCTAATGTAGATTGTTAGAGATCTAGTCGCAAAAGGGAAGCTGGAAACAACTCAGACCCTGTCTGCAGCTATTGTTGGCCTTATACTGCCAGAGGGGTCCTGAAAAGAAGCTAGATTAGTTCACCTGAGAGGTAGAGCAGGCCCCAAGGGACCCCACCAGGAGGGGTAAGTTGTCGAGGACACTGTTCATTAGGGGTGAACTGCAACAGTGGGGTTGGGTAGTGGCTGCCTGGCTGATGAGTGGTGGGTCCAAGAGCGCAGGAGTAAAAATAGTAGATAAAAAAAGAAACGTTACGTAGCACATAAAACACATTATAAATCACCAGAGTTGGCTAGAATGATAATACTGACTTCAAGTTCCAGTTGTCCCCCCCAACCCAGCTGCTGTAGTGCAACATTTCCCTTTACTGCTGTCCTGCTTCCATACAAGACATGTACTCTGTGCAAGAGGGCCTATTGTTGGCAGTACTGATGAGCTAAAATCAGGTAAGTGATTTATAGTTCTGATGACAGACAGGTACACCCAGCAGCTGAAACCTCCTACTTTTTTAAAACCTATGACATCATATGACCTATGGTATTTATTTTATTATACTGTACTGTGGGAAAAAGCTTGCCTCCAAGTGACTCTGTTATGATAAAGGCAGTGGTGTAGATGTCTAGGAATTCAGTATTAATTCATGTAGCGGTTTAAATATCGTGGAGTCAGGATAAACAGTGAGTGTCTGAGGAGGAATTCTCGCTCATAATTCTTTGGCCACTATTACTTCTTCTTATTTCTTGTTTATGTTCCCATCTCCAGCACTTCCCTGTGCCTTCAGGGTGATCTCCCTGCCTTGTTCCCTGAGCCCCATGCCTTGCTACTGTGGTGGCGCCCTCAGGTCAAGGCTTGCCTTGGAGAAACCCATTGGTAGGCTAGACAGTTGGTGGCACGGGGCCTGAGACTACCACAGAATCCTCTGGCTCGTGATGGGGTTTCCCTCTTTGTTCCTGTCTTTCTGCTGGTGTGTGTGGACATCTGGGCAGAAGGCACAAGCACAGAGTTGCCAGTGTCCTCCCTCCCAGCTGTCTTCTATCTGCTTCACTACCTCTTGTGGTTACCCAGCTGGCCCTAATACAGAGCCAGCAACCCCATCACCTGCCGTCTCTGGGGCTTAACTGTGGGACCCATCTTGTTCCTCCACAGCTTACCCCCTGTGCCGGGTCCGTCAGGGGTACCCCTAGTCCCCTACAGATATCTTTGCTCAGTCCGATGGATCCTGGGCCCAGTATAGGCAGTGTGGAGTCTGTGCAGAACTGCAAACACCATCCTGCTACAGCCAGTGCTGTTTTTCCTCCGTTTTCCATCCTGACCCTCAGAAACTCTGTGGAGCTGACAACCTGATGTATGCACATCAAGCATGCTAACGACTTCCATCGGGAGCGTCCCCCTCCCAAATCTGCAGACCCCCGTGATGTTTCCACCTATGGTCACCTTGGTGGCAGTGTTACAGAAGAGTCCACTACTCTCCCTCCCCAGGGGAAGAGAGCATCCTCTGTGGCGCTCAATCCCCCGCCAGCCCCCAATAACCTAGGCTTGCTACCAAACCCAGTTTGCTGGCATCGCGAGTGGTAGCACTACCTTTGCACCAATGGGCTGGCCTTAAAATGACATGCTTTAAACCATTTATGTTGATTAAAGTTGCATTAAACGTCAGTGTTTTCTGTTTTTGTTAAGTTTGTTTATTGATAGGAAAAGGCGAGTTGGGCAGTGCTCATTTTGTGGCTTCATCAAAGGCTTTCAATGTTTTTTTTTCACTGGTGTGCCTTTTTAAACACTCTGCTACATTGACAAGAACTTATCTCACTATCTGTTTCAAAAACATCTGTGTGTCCCTAATACGCTTCAGAGTTGCTGCCATGGCAAATACTGTGATGTCATAACAAGTGCATTATAAATCCATAAAAATCATGATGACAGCTTTTTCTACAGACTGAGTAGATGAACTGACACTGCGAATCATGGAAAAGAAGTGAAATAAAAAGAAGAGATGTTCTCTTGTCATATGTAATAATGGGTTATAATAAATATCTTTATGAAATGTGTACTGAAATGGCTGTCTGCTGTTTGGCAGGAGCTAGGTAAATGTGTTTGTCCTTCTGAACTGCATACACATCTGTAGAAATAGGGTAAAGCAAATCCTTGGCATTTGAAGTTAATCCACCGGTGAAATGAATAGAAAGGCATGACCACTGGTGAAATGAATAGTGAGGCATGACCTAAGAGTGCCAGTCAGCTCTGTTTGTTTTTGCCAGAAACACTGGAAGCCAGCTGGGGGTGGTTAAAGAAGGATAACAGATAGGCTAACGTGGGGGCAACATGAAAGGAGCCCCGCAAAGAGAGGAGAGTGGTGACAGGCGGATTTATTTTCCAATGAACCTGAGCCCCATTTCAAATCTAATCACAGCTGAGGAGCAGGAGAAGAAAGTGATTTCTTCCCATCAAGACCGACTGAGCAAAACCAGAGAAATTTCATGGCCCTGAGGAGGACATGACCCTCTGACCCTGAGTTGCTTTCATTGGAGTTTACAGGTGCACCCCCCCCCCTTTGATGTAAGAAAGTGGTTTATTATTCATTATGTCTTTGATTTCCCTCCCTGTGTCCCCTCCCACTCCACTCCCGGCCCCCACATACCATGCAGTGTTGTAAGGAGGTGGGATGTTTGCATCTTCCATTGACAGCATTAGTGCTTGTAGCACTCTTGTGCACTTCTAAATCCCAGAGTCTGGCCATAGAATGCACAGATTCCAAAAGGTGGTCAGGAGCAACAGGACTTGGATGCATTTCTTTCTCCTCTCTGGAGGGAATCAGGACTCGTCTTGCTTGTCATCAAGAGATTGAAGGTTACACAGATACTGTAACTTCATATCTGCAATTGTATGATTATTTATGATATTTTTAACTGTATGTCTTGTTACAAATGTAATTTAATGTTTAACTTCTCCGGATATGTTAAATGTTAAACTGTACGTCTAATTCTTCATCCAATTGTACCCTCGGTCACACCGGAGATGAGCAACTTGTTGTTAAGTGTGCCTTCCTGGTGAAATATTTCAATAAATAAAAAAATAAATATCTGATTTAAGTATGCAGCCATTGAGCACAGTAGGATCAACATGATGTTGTTGAATTAGTGGGCTGAGCTGTTATGCTGGCCATTGAGAAACCGGATCCCTCCTTGTATTTAAGACCAGACAGCGCCCCATTGTCTCCTGTCCTTGCATGTCGGTTTCAGTGGTTACAGCATCAGCATTAGTACAGAGAAATTACTTTACAGAACTGGACAATGTGCATCAGTGACTTGCTAATCGGATCTTTGAAAATATGCTGCTTTCCCTCCTTTTCAGTGCTTGGAAACAGAACTTCCATGTCCGTACCTCTCAAATGAGAGAGCTCTCCTGATTTTGACCACTAAAAACAGAAATTTTCACATGCTGGAAGCTATGCATTTGACCGAGTATAGAATGGTAAAAATGGAGTGTGGTAGTCATTAAAACAGAGCAGGAACAGATGGTTATTTGATTCAGGTAACTTGGGGTGGTAATTGGAATGCTGCCATAAAACAAAGGGAAAGGTCAACAAATAAGTGAAATCTGGGAGACTCCTTGAAAACAGAGAAATTTAGAAGGTTGTGCAATGTACCCATAGCTTTTTTCTTTTGTATTATCCTGTACTGAATCTAATCATCTTCATACCAGGAGGGCAGGCAAACTGAACAAGGACTGTCTAATGGAAACATAGACACTAACGGCAGAAAAAGACCAGAGGTTCATCTAGTCTGCCCGACGTTCCCATTCTGCCCCGGGACCTATTATCCATGTGGGGTTTTATCCCTCCTGGCCCACCCCCTTGCACCTCTCCCTACTGGTACCACCTGAGCAACCAACCCTGGTGCCAACATGGCCAAGCATATCTTGATAGAGGTACATAAAAATGATTATTTCTATGGCGTAGTCCCCACTTGCCCCAGATAACAAGTGCCTGTCCCCTCATGCTTTGCCCTAGATTTATCCCCTCTAGCTAGAGCTTGCTGGAAGTTTTCCAATGAGAGAGTGAGAGGCAGAAGCTCCAGAAGCCTGGCTGCCATGACAGGGCTGGCTCAGTTTAGCTGTGCCATCTGCCTGGGCACCACCATTGTTTTCTCTCAGTTTTCATCCCCCTGTACATTTCACTCCCACCTCACTGGGGCACTGCTTGATATGGGAGACCTTTCTGGCCTGCCAGGATTAGGCAGGGATTAAAATAATATTATTTTTTTGCACAGCATAGCCCAGCTAAGATGAACTGTCTCATTTACAGTGGGGTCCTGCTGAAATAAAATGGTACCATTTGGGTGGGGGGGCTGATAAAACAAGAAGATTAAGCAACTTACTAAAAGTCATGCAATAAATAAGTGGCTTTGGTGGGATTTAAACTGAGGATCTTCCAGTTCATGGGACAGTGCTTTAACCACTGGGCTACACTGTTGTTTTTTTTTTTTTGTGCAGTCCTGCACTGAAAGTAAATATCTGCTTACTTTCCTGTTGCTCGGATTGACCCTTGGACCTGGCAGCTGTAGATGTAGTACTGTACCCAGTGACCTAGGGATCAACTCCCCTAAGCTAGCTAATTGGAGTCTTGTTATACAGCCAGACTCATTTCAAGCCCTTTTTTCCTTGGACATTTGTAGCCAACATAGTGCGACCACAGAATGTGACTCTGGTAAGTTGCTAGTGTTCGATGTACAGTATGGATACAGGCAAGTAAGTGTAATGGAATTAAGTTAGACTGTCAGTCGCCAGCCAGTTTGGCAGCTGAGGACAATAAGCTAATTGGCTAGCTTGAGCACCTGCTGCATTGACAAACGATGTTTAGCCTTTGATAGCGCTGGTCAGGCTGTATGTCATTTCAGCAATGCAGATTCGCCAAATAACAATTACAGCACATCAGTTTTAGCGACTGCAAATTCAGCTATGCATTTTTTTAGTGAGTATCTGTTTCAGCGAATGTCAATGACCGCATTTACGAATGCATAGCTGAAATTACATGGAGCCCTGTTATGCCCTCTGGAACCTGTCTTTCTGCCTGCCACCATTGATGTTCCCCTCCAGCCTGAAGGACTTGAACTACCTCAGGAGCCAGAGCAGGAGCAGCACAGGAGAGCAATACAGTATAATTGTCCCTACGATATCAAAAGCCCCCATATAGCAACAAAGGCATACCCCTCTGGCTGCGCTAAGTGATCCTAGTGACGCAGGGGGCTGTGCTCCCCAGACCCCTCTATAGGATTCTAATACCACGGTGCATTTGGACACAGGGATTAAGTAGCTGATTTCTAACCGCTGTAATGTGCTTTCATTACAGTTACTAGTCGCTGAAGTTCCTAAATCGCTATTCTTTGCTAGTCGCTATAATTGTAGTCGCTGAATTTCATTCATTGTATTTGAATCGCTGTAATTGCATTGCTGAAATGATGTGCTACTTGCTGATCAGGCTGTGAGCTGTAATTGTAGTCTTGACACTTTTCTGGATACTGAAATGCCCAGTAGGCGGGTAGGATGAGTGAGGACTTTGAGAAATCTTATACCACTAAGCCAGCGCATACACACACCAGTACAATCAGACTTGGCATCAGCAGGGCTCCACTTTGGAAGATTCTTTAGTAGCATGGCAGTTCCACCAGTCTGCACCACTATTGTATATTAGTTTGGAGTGGGCATTGGACATGGGGAAAGAATGCATGGGGAGGGGAGAGCTTCCACTGAAAGCAGCTGCAAAACCCAAGACATTCTCAGTGCATAGATTCATAACAGTTACTTTTCAAGAAATACCTAACAGATTGCTTTAAAAGCACCGAGATTGTGTGTGTGTGTGTGTGTGTGAGTGAGTGACAGCTCATCACCAGCTGTCTCTTCTGTGTTCAACTTTGGGGGTTGGTGGGTATACCCCAAGGTTAACTTCCTTGTGTAAGGTTTTTGGGGTGGTAAGTTCATGCCAGGAGCCACCACCTGCCTGCAGTTCTGTGTCTGGCTGCTTCGTGCCCAGTAGATGTGGCCACTGGGCCACTGTCTCCTTAGGTCCCTGAGTCACCTCGGTTGCGGTCATAACTTCTCACCAGGAACCACTCCCTACTTGCAGTTCTGTGTCTAGCTGCTTCACACCCAAGTAGATGTGGCCACTGGTACTCTGCTTACGTCCCTACATCACCCCAGTGGAACTGCTTGGCCATGCTACGCTGTGCCCCTCATGGAGCGACCAGTTACTGTCTTCCTCTTCTTGTCATTCTTGGGTGGCATGGTGCTGCTGCTCAGTTGCCACCACTTTGCCCCATTACGTTCTTCATTCTTTCAAGGTTTCTGGGCCCTCCGGCACCCCAGCTCCTCAAAGTCACCTTTGGTTAGTCAAAAGATAGAATTCATTTCACACCACTATACCCTAGTTCTGGCAAGGCAACTTGGAATGGTGACAACAATTAAATTAACTTTAACAGCAACTTCATTTTTCAGCATGTTTTTAGTTCAGTTAAATTCTGTTCCTTCTTTACAGAAAACACGCGGGCACGAGGGTACCACAATTTGAGCCTAATCCCCAGCTTGTAGACACCAGCACTTAGCTTCATGTGGTGCATTACTTGACACTAGCTATTAATAGGGGAGTGCACGGTCAAAGCCCTGATGGAACCCCACCACCGGCCCAGTGACATCCATATTTACGGATCCTAGGCCGGTAAGCCACAGGTACAAATTTAAGGGCAGTTAAACATATTTGCATGGAATCACACATCTTACTGATCTCCTTACAGCTGCATGGGTAACCATGCCCTTAGAGGCACAGCAACTTATACAGAGCCATAAACAGAGCTATGGTAGCACAGGGAGGGGCATACCCTCCAAGGTATTAAACAAGGGCACAAGGATGTGGGCTGCTAATTGCAGCTACACCTTACCCCTTCTTTGAGTTCATTATCTCAGCGCTGAGAGGTCACAGGTTATGAGGCTCTGAGGGGTCTAGTGAGAGCAGGCAGGCAGCAGTACTGTTTGGGGTTTCCTACTCCCAGTATTTTCTAGTCTCCGTTGAAATTAAATTTGCAGCCTGTTAGACTTAACTGCTCCCCTCTCAGTGGCAGTGGTTGGGATCAAAAAGTGTATTATCTTGGACTTTTTCTGCAGTTTTACACGGCTCAAAATTGAGTTTTGCAGCCACTAGCCCGCAGGGCTAGTAACTGAGAAATCACTGGCCCTGCATACTTTTCTATTGGTCCAACTGGTGTACTTATTGAATTGGTACCGTCTCTACTACAAGCCAGCAGGACTAAAGGAAAATTATACTAACCCACCACAAAATCTACCAGCATTTGGCTAGTGGGCCAGTAAACAACCCCTGGTTTTACCGTTTTAATCAATTTAAGGCTGCTTATTGTGGTGCACACTCTTAGAGTGGTCATTTGAGCCTTCCTAAAATATTTTTACCTTTGTTAGTGTTTTTTTGTTGTTGTTATGATTGAACAGAGGAGTGAATGTTTTTAAATATTTGTGGTACTGCAAAATTGGATGTTTGTGGTGCTAGGAATGGTGGTGTGGGTGGAGAGGATTAGTTCACTTTTAATTTGTTTGATGTTTTAATGGGGGGGGGTTGGGTAGTGTTTAGAGGTGCTGGGTAGCAGTTTCTAGGTAGGTAAAATCTGTAGAGGCCTTTCTCCATTTAGGGCGGTATAACCTGCAGACCTCTTGAGGCAGTTCTGACCCTTTATGTGGTCATCTGTAGTCCTGCCGGCAGCGATGCTCAGTCTCTGTGTGTGTGTGGCTAGGAGTCCTTTAGGTTGGGAGCAATACCCAAGGCTACTGATTTACAGTGATTAAAATAATGAAATTCCAGTCTCAAGACATGAAATTCCTGGAATTGCACTAGTGATAGTCTAATTTCTGGATTTTACCGGGATTCTGCTGTTATTCTTTTAATATGTGGACAAATAATCAGAATAAAAGAAGGCTTAATATGCAGACCATTAAATGAAACAAACTGAAAATAGTACTGGAAGCAATTATAAGAAAAACACAACTTATGCAGATTTACTAATCTGGTGCAAAATGCCAAATTCTGTGAAATTCTTTGTTTTTACCATTGTGAAGTCAATCCAAATTCTGGAATGTTACCTTTTTTTCTGCTAAAAACAGAAAAACAGTGTCCTTGGCAATACCTGCAGGTTAGGTCCTCATGATACTGGGGGGTTGGAGGGCAGGATTTGGATGGTGAGTTCTAGAAGATGCTTGGGGGAAAAATTGAACCAGGACAAGGTTCTTTCTTGTCTTTTTCCCTTCCCCAGGGCCTTGCTATGTGATTTCAGGCAGGAGGTAATCGGACCAGCTGACTCTGCTCCTTCCTTATGGGCCATTCTTTATAACACAAGGTTGATGAGGAATAAAATTGCAATGATGGAGGGTTCCATCACTGATTCCTCAGCTGACCTTGCTTGCGTCTCTGAGATCTGGTTGGGCGATGACTCTGGCCCTGTGCTGGAGGGTTCGATTTCAGCCAGTTACATGGTGGTGCTTTGCCCAAGCTGGGATCGTATGGGGGACTTGGATGTCCATTTGCTCTAGATTTACTCTGGGATTTACAGCATACCACACAGGAACTTCCAGGTCCTTTGTACACGTGGTAGTTAAATGCAATCCGGTGTTGGGTGCAAACTCATTCTCATATACCAACCTTCAGGGTGTGGGGGTGATGTTTTGCAGGAGCTGGCAGACTTTATGTTTGAACAGATGCTGTAAGCTATCATCAAGGTTGAGGTCAGAAAGCATAGGCAGACCAGGAGAAGTTACAAAATTCACAAGTCGTATTTTATTATTTTTAGTAACAATAAAGAAATAAATTGTGCAGGATAGCTTTTATACAGGCAGTTCAAACAAAACAAAGTCCTACCTGTGGGGGTATCTCTAATTCTGAATTTGTCTCTCTCAAAAGATTGCTTTGTTTATGTAAGAAGTCTTTGCATGGCAAGTAAATTCTGCATACTGAGCTTGTTAATTCCCCCCCCCCCCGTTTCTCAAAAAATGTATCAGAACTTTGTCAGTTTCTTTCTTGCAGGTGCAACAAACATTGTGTCCCAGAACTGGTCTCCTGTTGACAGCTCTGCAGATGAGGTTGTGGAGGTCAAACTGCATCTGAAAGTTAACTCTCTGAGTTTCAAACAGCTTTTGCAATCATTTCAACAAAGTAACTGTATACATTTTCAAACCAGAGAACCCATTTTCTCACAAATAGTTTCACACAAAGAGTCACATTTATGTTTATTTTTGGGGAGCGGTTGTATATCGGACAGAGCTTCAGCTCCGCCCGCTAGCTGCCTCTCCCATGCCCAGGCTTACCCCTTTGGTGAAGACGGACAGGCATCCCTCCCCAAAGTAAATGGTCTTTTGCCCTAGCTTATTGGCTGTGCCCCCCCAGTGGACATAGCTCTTGGCAGGAGCAGTGACAGAGGTGGGGTGTCATGAGCGGGGCTGGTTTTTTGTATGCTGGTGGAGATCCCTGGGGGTGAGACGTTTATTGACAGCCCGCCCCCGGCATGAAATGCTGGCAGCGGTACCCCCAGCCTCCGCTAGAGGTCTGCAGAGTGCCGGACACTCTTCCCTCTCCCCTTGAGAAGGAGAGCAGTCCCTGGGACACTCAATCCTTCTCCCCCGGCCGACCCGCTGACTCCTGAGTCTGTTTCTGAACCCAGAATGTCACCATCTTAAGCGGATGCCTTTCTGCTGTGCCAGCGGGCTGGCCTCAATAGTCACATATATGTTTATAACCACAGATAAGCAAGGGGAAAGAAGATAGAAATAGCAAGAAACAGCAGCTGTCCAGTTCCGCCACGGATCCCTAGACAGCACCTCGCAAACGCTCTCCACCTCGCTTGTGTAAAATCAACCCAAACCCCATATGTTTAATTCTGCACAGGGAAAATACCTTCCAGGATGTCAAAAGACCACAGGAGAAAAGATAAGCAGGGCTTCCCAAAACGGCAGTCGAGGAAACCAACGGAGGAAAATGCTAATGCGGAGGGGTAGGTCACAGCAGGAGCCGGTCCAGCAGCACGAGGGATCGGATTATGATACAGACAGGAACAGGACAAGTTATCCAGATCACGCTTCAAACTATTTTAAAAGAGATCAGGGCCTCTCGAGCAGAAATGAAGCAGGAGCTTCAAGGCCTATCTGCACAGATATCGAAAATAGATCAAAGGATGGAGGAAGCAGAATCCAGAATAACAGGGGTGGAAGAGATCAGTGATTGCCTGAGTCATGCAGCTAATGCTCTTTTACAACAATCGGTGGCATTACAGGCCAAATCAATAGATTTGGAGAGCAGATCAAGAAGGAACAATTTAAGGCTCTACGGACTGGCGGAGGGGGCCGAGACGGCACTGATGACAGCATTCATGGAGAACTTACTTCGAGATATCTTAGAATTACCTCCGAATTACGATCTAAAATTGAGAGGGCCATAGAGCTGGGGCAAGACCAGGGGATCCAAAGAGCGACACGCTACCAATTATTTTTCTGTTGGCAAGCTATCAAACCAAAGAGGACATCCTGCTAAGAGCATGGGCAAAGAAGGATATTACATATTTAACATCAAAAATAACACTTGATCATGACTACCCAGTGGAAATACAGCAGGCCAGGCAACAGTACACCCCACTGTTTAGGCTGTTAGGGAGAAGGAATACGCCCAGACCCCCTTCCTGGCTAAATTGAAGATCTTTTGGCAAGAGGGTACACAAACCCACGGGCCTCGTAAAGCCTGGGAGGCTACGAAACAGAAAGGGATGATGTTATCGGAGGAGGATGCAGTGCGGATTGGAAAGAGGAAAACATTTTTTTCGGATTGGTACCAAGCCGGTTTACAGCAGAGGGGAAACTCATCAAAAATGCTTCTGGAGTCGATGGAGAAGATCAGGGCCATGATGAAGAGAGGAGTGTTCCGTGGCAGAGTGGACTTAGCAGAAAGCAGCAGATGAACATTATAAAACTGCCGTGGTCTCCATTTGCAATACAGTGAGCCTGTGAATACGACAGGCCTGGGAGGAGGAAGGCACTGCTAAGTGAACTGTATTGGGACTGTTCCCCCTCGTGTCTTCTCCTCCTTTCGAGGGAGGAGGGGAAAAGGACGTTATCCTACAGTTCTCCTTTGTTGTTTGTCTGTTGTTGTTGTCGCTGTCCTTCCCTAGCCTCGTGTGTCTCCCTCAGGGTGTGGCTGAATCGAATGGGGGTACAGATATCGATTTCATGCCCTCCTACCCTTATCAGAGGAAGGTTGGTCTTGTGATCTAGCTCCCCTGTCCCCCCTGTTTTGTTCCCTCCGTGAGTGTTAAATGGAGTCAATGTTTGTCACTGCTCTCCTTAGACAGATGGCCTTAGGCCCCATATCTAAACAATAATGCCTTTTTTTTTTTAAGGGTGCAGGGAGATTCGGACGGCTGGGTGATTTCTTTTATGAAATAAATATGTTGGGGGAGTTGGTCCGGGGAGGAGATGGTGGGAGGAGAGTTTTTCTTTTTTAGGAGGAGGGGGAAAAGGAATCGGTAAATCAAAGGAGCTTCTTAAGATACCAAAAGCGCATAAAGACAAAGAACGTGGCAGGAGGAGGAGGAAAGGGAGGAAATCTTAACAGAAAATGAGCCCAATCTTTAAAGAAAGCGGAAGGGCATAACATTGAAATGAGGGGGTTCTTGGGGGTTAAAATATTTGGTACAGATAGATAACTGAAGAATAGCGAGGTGGGAGATGGGAAAGAGGTACAGTTTGAATTAAAGACTAGAATAATTAGGTACATGGATTGGATACAGAATAGGAAGCCTACAGAAGGCTTTCTAGCGAGGGAGATCTCGAAGTAGCAGAGACATACATCCCTTGTAACTGCCCAAATACAGAACTAGGAACGGGCAGTATTAGGGCACCACAGAGTTGGGAGCCCCTACCTTGGAAGCAAAAGTTTTTTTTTCCCTTTTCTTTTCATTATCTCTTTAAGAAACAAGGTAAACAGTTACTGCCTTGAATTTGGAGTGTTTAAAAGGGTTTCCTAGCTTAGGAGGGACCCTAGTTGAGTTTATTAACCAAATAGAGGTTTGGTTATTGTTAATACAAGAATAAGATAGATATGGGGAACTTCGGAAAGAAAGGGCTAGTTCCATCACATTGGTCTGAAATGAAGTGGAAGGGATCAAGGAAAGGAAGGTACCGGAGGGGAGCGGAGGACACCTGGTTGATATTTAGCAGTGGGGGTAAGGTTAAAAAGGAAGCTGGGGGAACCTAGTAATCAAAAAATGGTAGCGGAACAGAGACTTGAGGGGCTAACACAAGGGCTGAGAATGGGGCGGGGGAGAACGCTAGGTGGCAGGGGCAAGGGTAATGTTGTCAGACCAAGGGGAGAAGAACGTTATAAAAATGGATAACAGCACTGTAATATGCTCAATTAATGTTAATGGTCTAACAAACCGGTTAAGAGGTGTAAAGTACTGGCTTGGCTTAGAAAAGAACCCTGATTTCATACTGATGCAGAAACACATCTCTCCTCTAGAGCACACAAAATTGGGGAAAATGGGCTTTAATTATGAAGCTAGTGCATCTTATAGACGAGGAAGAAGAAGAGGGGTTTCTATATTAGTCCCGAAAAAAACAATATTTGAAGTATTGGACAAGTGTGCGGACAGAGAGGGAGAGATATGTGTTTGTAAAGGGCACGTATCGGGAGAATCCTGACGTTGGCCTCAGTATATGCTCCACCAAACACAGACTTTCAAACCTATAGAAACATACTGCTGAAACTGCAGGAATGGGCGGAGGGGCAAGTTATTTTGGGATGAGACTTGAACATAACACTAGATCCGAAGATAGACAGCACGGCAATGTGGGGACGAGGGAGAGGGAGCCAAGAAGCTGGTGCACCTCCTTGGGAAATTGGCTTTGTAGATGCCTGGAGAGTTGGACACCCAAAACAAAGGAACTACTCTTTTTTCTCACCCCCCTACAAAAGTTTCTCGAGGATAGATTACTTTTTAGTACCAAAGGAAATGATGGCTACTGTAAAGGACAGTTGGATGGGGAATATGGAGATTTCAGATCACTCCCCGCTATTTCTTCAAGTAGACTTGGGAGGTTTTCGTAAAAGAACGTTTTGGAGGCTAAATATCTCTTTGCTGCAGGATGAAAGGATTAAACAGCAGATAAGAGACACTATTAAGCAAGCTCTGGAAGATAATACATCTCCAGATACTACTTCAACACTCTTGTGGGACACAATAAAAGCTATTATGAGGGGGGAAATTAATATCTATTGCGACATACAAAAAGAGACAGAGGGGAAAAAAGGTAGAATCTCTGAGAACTGAGATAGATATATGTGAAACAAGTCTAAAAGAGAAATATAGCAAAGAGGTGTTTCAAAGATTGAAAAAATTAAAAAAAGAACTAAATGGGGAGTTGGAGTATGTTATTGAGCAGAAACTACTTTACATAAAACAGAGATACTATGAGGGAGGCCCGAGGGCAACCAGAATTTTAGCGGCCAGGTTACGTAAACAGAAAGCAAAAGCCCACATAGCCAGGGTGGTACACCCAGGTACAACAGAAGTTAAACAGACCACACTGGACATTGCAGACGCATTTAGGACTTACTACAAGGGAGTTGTATAGAGACAACTCATCGCTGCAGTTGAACGATGCGGACAGATACCTGAAGAAATTATCTCTCCCCACAATTACGAAGTCGGCCCAAACCCGACTTCTAACTCCAGTGTCCACAGAAGAATTGAGACAGGAGATAGGCAGGCTCAAAGCAAATAAATGCCCATGGACTGATGGATATCCTGCTGAGATGTATAAACATTTTCAGGAACAGCTGTCCCCTCTATTGTTAAAGGTATATAATGAAATACTTGTGTCGGACCCCCCCCCAGAATCTTGGTCACAAGCGGTTATTTCGGTAATACCCAAAGAAAGTAAAGACCCCAAATTCTGCCCATCTTATAGACCTATCTCCCTGCTCAATACAGATTATAAGTTATTCATGGCAATAATGGCTAGTAGAATACAGCAACTCTTACAGAGTTGGTACAAACCGATCAAACGGGTTTCATTCCGGTAGGCAGGCCCAAGATAATTTAAGAAGGACAGCTCATGTCCTGGATCATCTTAACCGGACAAAGCATCACCATCCTTCTCAGCTTGGATGCTGAGAAGGCATTTGATAAAGTCTCTGGGTATTCCTTCACTCGTACTTTTGAAGTTTGGCTTCCGGAGCAGTTTGTAGATCTGATCAGAAGGATATACTCGTCCCCCAAGGCATATGTAAGAGTAAATGGCCATCATTCTTATGTATTCGAATTGGAGAGGGGAACGAGACAAGGATGCCCTCTTTCCCCTCTCTTGTTCGCACTATATTTGGAACCCCTAGCTCAGGGGATACGGGAAAACCAGAAAATACAGGGCGTACAAATAGGGGGGACACAACAAAAGCTAGCTCTGTATGCAGATGACATTCTGCTATACATAACCCAACCAGAACTATCGCTGCCATCTCTATTCCAACACTTAAGGGGATTTTCAATTCTTTCCGGATATACCCTCAACGAAAACAAAACAGAAGTATTGAAGCTGAATTTCCAGCCAACGGCGGAGCTCAGAGCGAGATACCCTATGAAGTGGGAGTTGCTCCACATGAAGTATCTGGGTGTTAGGTTAGCAACGACAACTGAGGAGCTAGTACGACTAAATTACCCCCAAATGGTGAAACAGATACAGGAGGATATAAGAAGGTGGAGACTTCTACCAGTTTCCATTACGTCTAGGGTTCAGACAGTAAAAATGAATGTGCTGCCACGCTTCTTATTTCTGTTCCAATCGGTACCGGCTCCAATAACACTTAAACAGATAGGAAAGTGGCAAAAAACTCTGGCGAGTTATATATGGCTAGCTAAAAAACCAAGGGTTAGAAAGCAAACCTTGCACTTGCCTAAAGAGGTTGGAGGGTTAGCAGTCCCCCTATTGGTGGGATATTGGATTGCGGTTCAGACGAGGGTAATATTGCTACTGCAACACTCAGAATACTGGGCCAGATGGAAGGAGATAGACTTGGCGGTGGATCTGTCCCCTCCTCTGTTAGCACAGTGTACGACTTTAAACCTGGGAGTTAACTGGAGTAAAACGCCTTTCCTAGGAACGTTGACTGCTCTACAAGGGTATAGACAGGGTCTTATGAGAGGACCTCTTAGAGCATATATATGGAAGTACATTTGGTGGACCATGAATGTGGAAAGGAATAGAGGCAGCTGCTGACCCGTGGTATAAAAAACAGGAGAGACTAGGGCATGTGGCCCCATGGCAGCTCCTTAAAGGGGATCAGGTCATTTCTTTCGGCTGAGCACAAAACAAATTTGGTTGGAAAGAGAGGGAATTAATTTACTACTATCAGATGAGAGATTACATAACTACAGAAATAAACACCTCAATTAAAAAAGGGTGGGGTCCCCCAGCCCCAAACATATTTGAAACAATCTGGAGTTCAGCTAGGGGAGAAAAAGCCATTTCTACTGTATACCAAAACTATGTGAGAGTCTCCCAGTACACAACAGAATATATTAGAGAGAAATGGGAACGGGAAATGGGGACTACGATAAGCTCCAAAGAATGGTCAGAAGTATGGAGGAATACATGGAGCACTACGTCATCCCCAGGGTGGAGGGAGTTTGTGTGGAAGGTGAGGATGATTCTTCAGGGCTCCTCCCAATCAGCTGGGTGGCATAAAACCCCTCTACATGTTGCTGGAGAAAATGTAACACAGGGACGGCCAACCTGACCCATATACTCTGGCAGTTCCCGGATATAAAGGGATTCTGGAGGAAAATACAAAATAGGATGATGGAATTGTTCGGTATAGATACACATCTGGGACCAGAACACATGATCTTAGGGATAATCCCGGAGAGTATAAAAGGAAAGGAAGCAAAGTATTTATGGAATATACTTATAGCTGCAGCGATAAAAGCAATAACCAGGAGGTGGTTGGTCCCAGAGGCTCCTATGGGGAAGGAGTGGAAAGAGATAGTTGAGGGTATAAAAGTTTTGGAGAGGATTACCTACACACTTAGACAGCAGTGCCAACAATTCAGAAACAGATGGGATAGATGGGAGCTGGCGGGAGGCAACGGTGAGGAGGAGTTAGACCCTTGACTGGGGGATAAGGGATGTAGAGTCCTCATAAAAGTGAAGCTTGGGACAGTTTTTCTTGGGGGAGATATAGGATACCTGCACAGTATGAAAGATAAAGCATAATAAAAACAGGTGGTCAGATCCCTCCTATTGGATCAGCAGAGAGATTTTAACATGTGAAAGAATTGGAACTAGATCCTTTCGATGTACTACCCCATGAATATAGACCGAGACCAAGCAAAGAGAGTATGGCTTACCAGTCTGATCTTTTTCTCTACTACAATGTTTAATGGTCTCTGTTACTTTCTTTTTGTCACCTGTAAAAAGTTAATTGGCTGACTATTATGTGATGTATGGACTGTTGAATCCAGGGATGTGAATGAATACTAAACTGATTCAATAAAGCTGAAGTATAAAAAAAAAAAAAAGAAACAGACGCTGAAGGCAGGGAGATTGTGTGTGGGGGGGGGAATCGTGAGACTGTAGAGAGATCAGTTCCTAGGTCTCACAAGAAAATTTGCACAATCAGACAAGAGACAGAAAAGGAGAGGATAGAACAGATCCTTGCTTTTAACTCTTTCTGCATGACAAATGGGACAGGGTCTACAACCCTGTCACATAAGCAGGCTGGGTAGCCCAGGAGTGGGTCCAAAGGTGGTAGGCTGGGTAAGAAATTGGTTAAGGGATAGATGACACAAGGTGATGGTAAATGGAGCTTACCCAGAGAAAGGGAGGGTGACCAGTGGGGTGCCTCAAGGATCAGGGATGGGACCAATACTCTTTAATGTTTTTTTAAGTGACATTGCAGAGGATCTGGAAGGGAAGATCTGCCTCTTTGCAGATGACACCAAAGTCTGCAGTAGGGTTGACACTTCGGTGGTGGTGGTGGAGGGTGGAAAGGATGAGCACAGAACTGAGAAAACCGAAGGAGTAGTCAAAGTTATGGCACCTGGGTTTCAGTGCAAAGTAATGTACTTGGGACACAGAAACCCTGGGACAGAATACAAAATGGGAGGAGTGGTACTGATGACCACCAGCAGGAAAGAGACCTGGGGGGTGATCACATCAGATGACCTAAACGTGGCCAGGCAGTGTGACAAGGCAGTTGGGAGGGCTAGTGGGATACTGGGGTGCATAGGGAGGGGTATTACTAGCAGAAGGAAGGAGGTGGTATTGCTTCTGAATAATTTGCTAGTAAGACCCCACCTAGGAGCATTGTGTACAGTGCTGGAGACCACATCCCCAGAAGGACGTAGACAGGGTGGAGGTAGTCCAGAGGAGGGCAGCTAAAATGGTGCAGGGTCTGCATCAGAAGCTCTATGAGGAGAGACTTAAGGAAACATAGAATTTGCCAGCAGATAAAAACTGCTTGGCTCACCTAGTCTGCCCATTTTTCCCTGCCTATAGTGTTACCACAGATCCTAGTTGATCTCAGGCCTAATCACTTGCCCCCCTTACCTTTCCCTAATATTCCCTTATGTCTGTCCCATGCATTCTTGAATCCCACCTCTGTTTTCACTTCAACCACCTCTGCTGGAAGACTGTTCCAGGAATTCACCAGTCTTTCTGTGAAGAAGTACTTTCTCACATCTCTCCTGAATCTGCCCCCCTTCAGCTTCTTATTGTGTCCCCTTGTTCTTGAGCACCTTTTTTTCAGAAAAATACTTCCATTCTGTACCTTATTTACTCCCGTCGGGTATTTAAAGTTCTCTCTCATATCCTGTACCTTATTTTACCCTGTGAGGTATTTAAAGGTCTATGTCATATCCCCCTGTCTCTCTTCTCTTCCGGGGTGTACATGTTTAGGTCCTTAAGTCTCTCCTCATGGGGCTTCTAATGCAGATTCTACACTATTTTAATTGTCTTCCTCTGGACTGCCTCCACACTGTCTATGTCCTTCCAGAGATGTGGTCTCCAGAACTGGACACAGCACTCTGTATCTAAGTATGTACATCCTGGAAGAGAGAAGGGAGAGTGAAGATATAATAGAGACCTTTAAATACCTCATGGAGGTAAATAAGGCACAGGAGAGAAGTATTTTTCAGAGAAAATCTGCTCAAGGACAGGGGGAATGATAAGAAACTGTAGTGGGGTAGATTCAGGAGAGATGTGAGGAAGTACTTCATCACAGAAAGTGTGGTGGATTCCTGGAACAGTCTTCCAGCAGAGGCGGTGGAGGCAAAAACAATGGTGGGGTTCAAGAATGCATGGGATAAGCATAAGAGAATCTTAGGAAAGAGAAGGGGGTGGGTGAATGGGACAGAGATCAAGCAGGATCTGCGGTGATACTGTAGGCTAGATGGGCCAAGCGGTTCTTATCTGCCAGAAAATTGTATGTCCCCAGGCAGTTGGTGCTGGGGGACGTCAGTGCCTGGATCGACAATGGAACCTCGCTCCTTAGACAGCATTTCCTCTAATTAATGACTTCATTTGACGTAACATAGACAGTTGTCTCTGCCATGCATCAACATGGCCACATCTTGGACCTGATCTTCTTCTCAGGCCTTGACATTAGTGGGATCAAGAGTGATTTGGTCCCTTGGTTGGATTACCATGTCATAGTGTTCCTTTGCAGGGTCCCCTATATAAATATCCCCTCTGTGGATGTGATCCGGTGCCATCCGAAACATAGCTTGGAGTGTCCCAAACTCCAGGAGGTACTGGACACATTGGACTTGATTACAGTTTGTACTCAGGGTGCCCAGAAAACTGAAACCCTGTAACACTACTGTTGCAGTGGACTCCCTTGCACCTTACTCTGTTCGTCCCTTAACATCCCGCTGCAGCTCTCCATGGTACTGTGATGAACTGAGGCAGTTTAAGATGATGGGACTGAAGTTGGAGCATTCTTGGCTGAAATCCAATTTTGTGGAGGACATATTGACAATTAGGGCTCACAGTGGTGAGTTATTAGCATGCTGTCTGCTTGAAGAAAGATGGAATTCCCATCATGGGTGATTGCTGCTAGGAAGAATTGACCACTTCAGCTCTTCTACACTGTGGACAGGTTGACTACCCCCCATCTACAATCCACTTGAGCCTTTTCCATTGAAAAATGTGAGGAATTCAGTAGATTCTTTATGGAAAAGGTGCCCTCTGTTCAAATGGGCATTTCCTCAAGCAGTTTGGCATAAGTCGAGGAGAAGGCATTGTCGATCTGCCAGTCTTGGCTGAATTTCAACTAGTTGTTGAAGAGGAGGTGCTCTGGGTGATCTCCAGTTTGCACCCCACCTGCTGTACGTTAAACCCCGGGCCTACCTGGCTGCTACTGGGTTGCCAGAAATCCCTGGGTCACTTTTTCCCTGACAGAAGATTTCTTTCCTGTCACTTTAAAAAAGGGGTGGTTAAGCCCCTCCTGAAAAAAACATCTTTGGACCCTGAAAATCTGGCAAATTATAGACCGGTCTCGAACTTCCCCTTTTTAAGGAAGATCCAGAAGCAAATGATTTGATACCTTTTATTGGACCAACATAGATGTAACAAAAGAACAAAGTGATTTAGCTTTCGGACCAACCCAGTCCTTCCTCAGAGGTTTAATGAGTTATTTAGAAAATTCCATACTTTTAACACCCAGATCATGCAGAAAAAATCCCATTGGTTTAAAATACTCATTTAAAAAATAACAGAAGAAATATCATAGAAGCTGAATAGTACCAGTTCAGCTTCAGCTGAAAGGGCCTAAAGGTCAAATGTGCATAGAGCATAACAGGCAGGGAGCAGACTGTGCATAAATTAAAATGACTTGGAGATACCTTCAGAGTAAGATAAGAACATCTCTAGCAGAGAGCTGTATAATTCAGTTATGAGTGTCTCAGTGTGTAAAGAATGTAGTTCATTAAAAGCAAAACCCACTCAGATTAAAAACATGCTAAAATGTGACATAAATGTAAGTTAAAAACAAGCTCCACAAAATAGAACTGCAAAAAGTAAATACACATGGCATACAAAGGGCTGAAAGTAAAGTTTACCTAAAGTGAGCAATAGGTTCACACTATACAGACTGTAAAGCTTAGCTGGAAACATTACCCAACTATGCTCTCAAACTGGTTATGCTCCATAAACCTTAAGGCCTTTAGTGTTGTAACAGTAGTTTATACATGATAATATAAATTGGTAGTATAAGAGCCAAACAAAAAGCTGCTTGTCAGGACCACCAAGAAACTAAGACCTTGCAACCTGATATGTACGGATTTCAATAAATTCTCAGAGTATAATAAAACTAGGATTACTAGGATGAATAGGACAAACGGGAGCAGTCAATGCTCATTATTATTAGTAATTACTTGATTTACTTAGGGAAGGTGATCGCGAAGGTGGTGGCGATACAGCTATGTTTTCGCCTGGAACTGTATAACTTCTATAAGCCTTTCCTACTGGGTTTCAGGCTCCGTCAAAGTACTGAGACACCTCTTGTCAGATTGTCACGTGATCTCCTCCTGGTGAGCGATCGAGGGCTATGTCTCACCTTGGTCCTTTTGGATCTCTTGCTGGTATTTGACACAGTTGACAATGGGGTGCTGTTCAATCAATCAGTTAATTTATTATTTGCTGGCCGGCCTGGTGGCGCCGAGGGCTGAGGAACTGGATGCCACATCTTGCGCCACGCTGGTGACCCGGGTTCAGACCACTGGGGACCAGCTTGGGGGGGCGAGGAGTGGAATGAAGCAGCCGGCAGGCAGCTCCTCTCCTCCTCCTCCTCGGGGAGGGATGTAGGGGTTTCCCTGGTGCTTGGCTGCCTCCCAGTGGAGGCTAGGTGGCAGTGCCACGCCTGAGGGGAACCTGCAATATGCCAGGCGGGCGGAAGGGGCCATAACCAGGGCCTCAGATAGGAAGGGAGAAACCGTGAAAAATCGAGGGTCAGAGTTTAATGTGGAAGCCCCAGGTCACCCAGTGATAGGGTACCTAATCCACTGTGGAATCTGGTATGGTCATTGACACGGGACCGCTGCCTGCCACGGAGCAGAAATTCCTGATGGAAAAAAAAACTATTATTTGTTAAGCCCCCAATTCCTGGAAGCTCTGGGCGCCATACAGTAACAGAAAATTTGACAGAGCAAATTAAAATGATTAGTTTACATAAACAGTAACCATAAACAGATAATTAAAATTTGTATATATGGGTTAAAAGACATCAGCTGGGAATGCTAGATTAAAAAGGTGAGTCTTTAAGCCCTTCCTGAATACCTCCACCATAGGGGCCTCCCTCAAAGATCTTAGCAGTGAGTTCCAGAGGACCAGGCCAGCCACCCTGAATGAGCGATCACCCGAGGTTTTCAGCCTGATCCTCGGAACTGCCAGGAGGCCCTCAGTAGAGGAACAAAGGGAGCGAACTGAGATGGCGGGGGTAAGGAGGTCTGACAGGTAGCCAGGGCGTGATCCATATAGGGCCTTACAGGTGAGCTATTGGACTGTCTGAGGAATTATGTGGGACTCCCCTGCACTGTTTTGCCCTGTTCGAGTGCTACATTACTGAGAGAATGTAGTGAATTGCTGTAGGTAATTCCATATCTGGAGTGTCTGCACTCAACTGTGGTATTCCGCAAGACCTTTGGGGGAGATCATTAGACATATGGTTTGAGTTTCAGTGCTATGCTGATGATACTGAACTTTACCTGCCCTGCACTCCTGACAGGAGTAATGCTTCATTGGTGGTGGAGCGGTGTCTTGGTTTAAGATTAATAAATGGATAGCCTCCAACTGGTTGTGTCTTAACCTGGTGAGACAGAGAGGTTCTGATTGTTGAACCAGCTCGGCATTGGTCAACAATGATGGATGGAGTAACTTATCTACATTTGTTGAAAGGCCAACCACTCAGCCGTGGATGTGGTTAGAAATGTGGGGGTCATTTTGGACAGCAAGCTGACACTAGAACATCAGGTGTCGACTGTGGCCTGAAATAGCTTTTATCATCTCTGTAACATCACCCGTATGAAACAGCATCTGGTGCTTGTTGATCTGGTGATGATAGTGGGTCTTTGTCACCTGTAGATTGGACTGTTGAAATGGTTTGTACTTTGAGGTATCTGGAGGTTTGATGTGACTGCAGTTAATCCAGAATATTGTGGCCAGGCTGGTGGCAGGAACTTCTCAAAGTGGCCACAACGCGCCTCACGTGATCTGCACGCTGCCAGTTTGGTACAGCATCACCTTCAAGATTGTTTGATGACATTCAAGGCCCTGTGCAGTGTGGGTCCTGGTTACCTCATAGATCTTCTGGTTCCTTACTCCCTTGCCCGTCCTCTCTGCTCCACTGATGCGGGATTGCTTGTGGTCTCCCAGTCCTGTCTTAAGCAGTCGGGGGACAGGGTATTTGGAGTTGATGCTCCAGCTCTGTGGAAGCTGTTACCAGTATCCAATCTGCCAGCACTGTGGTGGCTCTGAGTCTTAGCGACAGTGCGTCATATACATAAATGTTGCCTTGGCTTGCCTTACCATGACCCACCACATCTTACCTCTTTCTTTTGGGTTGGATGTCATGGCATCACCTTCAGCACTGGCTTGCAGTTTATTGGGTTTGAGATTATGACTTTGTCTCCTCCACATAGGAGCCAGACAACCAGGACAGCTGCAGGTTGTCTTTGAATTCTGAACAGGGCCACCTGGTGTGGAAACCATCAGGCAACCTTCCTTGAGGGTGAGCCACCAAGATGCCCTCATTGTCCCTGATCCTAGAACCTGGTTGAGATCCTAACCTCTGAAAACCCAACCGACGAAGGGAGCCAGTGCCATTCTGGACCCAGGATCCTGCCACCATTCTGGGACTACAAGCCCCACTCCAGCTGGTTACGGCTGGAAAATGCACCCTTAGGTGCCCGAGCCCTTTGGGCTCCGATACTGGTACACTAGCTATAGAACTTCTGGAAAATTCTGTGGTGGTAGGGACTGGCGGTCTCTTTTATAAGCTTAAGGCAAGCAGAATAACCAGAGGAAGTGCTGAGACAGTGGGTACTGACACACTTTATACAGGGTCAACATCCTGTTGTTGGTGCAGGATATCGCAGTATCATAGAACAACATTTGTATTTCAGTACAGACTAGAAAATGTAAGACTTCAGTGCAGCAAATAATTTCACAGAGTCAGCAAGGCCACCTAGTAATCCCCTTTTGTAATAGGCAGGTTACATGTGTGCTTTATTAATTTAAAGCAAGAGAATGGGATTCGTTGGAAGTAGTGCCTTTCAAACCAGGGCTAGCCAGACCTTTAAAAGGTTTGAGTCCAAAATGTTTTGGACCTGAAAAGTTTAAAAGGACACATTTTTAACAGCCCCTCCCACAATCCAGTACTCTCTTAGTTTAGAGTGCCGCATGTTAGAGGGAGCCATGCTGTCACCTTCAGCTAAAGGACATGGTGTGACAGTGGAGGTGGGGTTAGGGTTGACTAGTGTCCTGAAGATTCCTGTTGCGCTAGGTAGTTGGGGAAGGTTACTGGGGCTAGGAGTTAGTTTTTGTGATGAGGTCTTTGACTTAGGGGTTGGGGAGTGGAATGTTATTACTGGTGGGGGGTTGTATATCCTTATTGTATATACACTGCATCTCAAGGGGCATCACAGACCAGTGAGTGTACATACATACATACATACATACATATGAACACAGCAGTAAGTGCTTAACAACATCCAGGCTGAACTAAAGATAACTGCATAACTCATGTTATTGAGACAGTGTTTGCCAGGACACCAGGAATATCCCCTACCCATTTGTGATGTGCCATGGAATCTTGGCACTCCAATTGGAGGAGCATTAGGGATGGACAGAGGGGACTTTTGTTAGCATCTCATTTGAATGGAATACATCCGAAGATGCTCAGGGAATTGGCAGATGAACTAGCTGAACCTCTGGTAGGCCTCTTCAGTGCTCACTTCAGATGGGGGGGGTGCCCAAGGGAATGGAGGGTGGCAGACGTAGTTCTGCTCTATAAAGGGGAAGGGGGACAAGGAACAAGCAGGAAACTGCAGATCTGTCACTCTTACCTCTTTCATGGGGAAGCTGATGGAGTCACTGCTTAAAACAGACCTCATGGACTATCTGGAGGGTAATGGTCTCCAGGATTGTAAATAACACGGCTTTGTGTTGGGAGGTCCTGTCAGACTAACCTAATAATCTTCTTTGACTAGGTGACAAGGGAACTGGATCTGCTCTGCTTTGACTTCAGCAAGGCTTTTGACTCTGTACCTCACAGGTGCCAGCTGAGGAAGTTGGAAGACCTGGGGGTGGCTAGGGATATAGTTAGATGGATAGAAAATTGGCTAAAAGGGAGGCAGCAGTGGGTTGTGGTAAACTGAGGCAAATCTGAGGAGAGGGAGGTCACAAGTTGGGTATTACAGGGGTCTGTCCTGGGCCTTGTCCTTTTTAACTTGTTCATCAGTGACATCGGAGAAGGGATCCAGGGTAGGATAAGTCTTTTCACAGATGACACTAAACTCTGCGGAAAACTCTGTGGAAGAGTGGATAGCACTGAGGGAATTACAGAATTACAAAGGCTAGAGAAGTTGTTAAATGTTTGGCAGTTGAAATTCAGTGCCAAAAGGTGCAAGATGATGCACCTAGGAAAAAAGAATACCAGGGCAGAATACTGGATGGAAGGGGTAAAATTTAGTACCACGGCTGAAGAGTGTGACCTAGGAGTTGCCCTCAGCGACACCCCTAAACAGGCTAGCCAGTGCAGCAGGGCTTGTAGTAAGGCAAACAAGATGCTGGGGTGTATCGGGAGGGGTATTGATAGTAGAAAGACAGAAGTGATACTCCCCTTCTGCAGATTCTTGGTGAGGCCACACCTGGAATACTGTGTCCAGTTCTGGAGCCCTCACATTAGATAGGACAAGAATAGGCTGGAGGTAGTACACCGTAGGTGACGAAGATGATTTTGGGCCAGCAGGGGAAGTCCTATGAGGAATGCCTTGGGGCATTGAACATGTACTGGTTGAAGACCAGAGGGAGAGGGAGGATATGATAGATACCTTCAAATTCCTGAAAGGAGTACACAAAGTGAACTACAAGGAGTTATTTAGCAGGAACACCAGTTCGACAACACGCGGGCATGACTGGAAGCAGACTTGAGGAAGATTCGGGGGGATGAGGAAGTATTTTATCGAAAGAGTGGTGGAATCATGGAACAAGAAGTGGAGGGAACTAAATCCGTGATGACCTTAAATGGCCTTGGGACAGAGCAAAAGAAATAGTGCTCACCTGTAGTGATGAAATCGGGGAAAGGAATAGGAAGACTGTTTGTGAGGGCTAAAACCCTGTACTTACATTAGGTTGCAGGGTTATATAGGATCCTAAGGGCAGACTTGATGGACCTTTGGTCTTATTCTACCATCACTGTCTGTGTTTCTGTCAATGACAGCACCTCTGTGAAGGTTCTTCCTACTAACTGGGCAGTACCTAGTACTGCAGTCTCACATTTCCAAACCCAGGGGACTTGGAATTTGAACTTAAAACATTCTGACTCCCAACCCAGGATTCTAACAACCAGTGGAAGGAGCAACCTGAATAAGTAGTTCCCTTCTCTTATTACATCACCCCATAACAACCTCCAACAGTGCCATTAGGTGCCCAGCAAAATCCAGTTCCACACTCAGCCATAGACAGTTACAGAAATTATTTTACTTACAGAGGCGATCTTGGCTAGGACAACAGGAATATCTCTTACTTAACTCCTTTTGTGAAGTATAGGTGTTCGCTCCCTGGAGTTCGACTTCCACCAGACCCTTAGGCTTGTCCCCGTGACCTCCCAGCTCCATCAGCTACCCCCCCCCCACCACCATCTGACAACTGGAGAGCCTCACATAGTGGAGCCCAGGAGTAACAAAGGCCAGGAAACATGAAGGTTTTCTGGATTTTTGCCCTGTCCCAGAATCATGATCACCTCCCACTAATGCTGGGTGGTGCCCCATCAGCCCTCACATGAATGCACTGACACCCCTATGGAGGAGCCAGGCTCCTCAGCCCACCACAGGTGTCACTGTGGCAGCAGAATACAGCACTGTCACACAGCTGCACTACCCCTGCCTCATCAGCTACCTAACTCATCTCCTGAGTCCTCTTCTGAACCTAGGTTGCTGGGACGATGCGCTACCCACTGGGCTATCACACGGACCTGGGACCTTTAACTTCTCCACTTGGATGACACCAGAGATGGACACAGTGGACCTGGGTTGAGTGTCTCATCTGAAGGACTGCATCTCCAATAGTGCATCCCCTCCTGTACTGCAGTGTCAGAATTGGGTCTGAGCCCAAGGGGCCCATACATAGTCATAAGATTGTGGCGCAGGATGGTTGGAACCACCACGCTGTGCCACAGTTCATTGTTGTGCCTAATTCTGCTATACACAACGGAGTACGAGGCTTTTCCTTGCAGTGTCTCAATTGGCATTCCAGCAACATGGGAAAGGAGTGGAGACAGCTATGCTAATGCAGGAGATGGTATGAAATTATGCATTCACAGGCTGGCCCCCGCATGCCCCATCTGCTTGCCATAGTGCCACCCAGCCTGTACAGCTGGTAGAAACAGTTTTTCAGGGCTGCGCAGGCATGTGATGATAAGGAGAGTTTCCATGGGAAACTGAGATTGACAAGGGACAATTAAACTTAAGGCAGCACATGGAGAGGGAGGTTCCGGTGGATGCCAGGGATAATAAAAAGCTCGCAAAGTGGGTGGAGTCCACTGGACAAGCAGGGAAAACTGGCAGGAGACTGAATTATACAAAATCTTTACAGCCCAGAAGTAAGCCTAAATGTACTGGTTGGATAGGTGGGGGGATGATTGCAGAGGTAACATCTCTAACCACAGACTCTGGCCATGGCATAGTGCCTTTTGACTGGCGCCGTGCCATGTCCAGACCTCTTGGGGTGGCATGTGCCAGCATGATAGGAAGTGGAAACCACATTTGCTCCTACTGACATCTGGTGGCCACATTTGCATTGCAGCTTAGCCATCGAGGGAGACTCTTACCTTGGTACCTTAGTCGGGGCTGTATGGATGGCAGTTTTTGGTGGTGGCACAGTGGGCTGCCTCTTTGCATCCTGAATTTGTGCCATAACTGACTGTGACTTTATGTGGGCCTTTGGCTTCTAGTTTGGTACTTGAGCTTACAGAGAATACAGGGAACCTCACACACACAAACTCAGCTGTGCCAGACAAATCAAGAAACATCCAAAACAACACAGGGTCTGCACTCGGTTCAGTAGAAAAATTTATAATAGCAAAACACTGCAGAAAAAACTCATGATTTATTGAGGAGGACGAACAAGAGAGCGCTGCTCTAAACCCCAGAGCTTCAGAACTGAAATGTGTCCCTTGAACTTATAGCCTTCTGGCCCAGAAGGGCATGTGCTTTCAGTGAGCCATACATACTTTGAGTTTTACTATATTGTGTGGTATATGTTCTTTTTATGTTTGCTTGCACGCATGTGCAAGAAACATAGTGCTATCATCCGAGTTTTCCAGAGGTGTGTCAGCCTCTTCCAATTCAGTCAGTGTGTTTGCAGGCGCGGTCGCAGTGTGCCAATCACTGCTCCAGCTGTCTATGACAGCTGAAAATGCAGTGGCATACAGTTGAAAGGGAGAGCTCCACTTCAGTGAGCAGAGCTCCACCCCTCAACACGCACGCACGCATATTGCATGCTGACGCGCCCCCCCATGCACATACAGTATAGCCGACAGGGTGCCCAATGCCCGTCGGCTCCATGCCCCCCAAAAGCTTTCCTGGTGCCACTATGGCTGACGGGGTGCCCTATCCCGCCGGCTCCAGCCCCTCGCCTAAACAGCGTCACAGCTGCCACGCCTGGGAGCCCCACCCAGCGTGGCACACATCCGCTGCCGACGGGTGCCCACCGGCCGGCTCCAGCCCCCAAACAGTTTGAGGCTGCCATGCTGGGAGCCCACCCCAGCATGGCACTAGCCCGTATGACTGGACGGGGTGCCCAGTCCCCGTCGGCTCCAGCCCCCAAACATCCTTTCCAGCTACCACGCTGGGAGCCCACTCCAGCGTGGCAAACGTCCCGCGCCGTCTTAATAATTAAAAAAAAACCTGTTAATTAAAAATGGTCCTCGCAGTCTCCCTGCCCCCACCCGCACTCCATCCACTGCGCATCTGCCTCCCCACACCCCCTCACCCCATACTTACCTCTGGAGTCCAGCACGACGATCTTCGTGGACCGGAACACGCCTGCACTCTTCAAAGCCGGCGAACTGAGGAAATGCCAGTAAGCTGTATAATGTAATAGATAGGGTTTTTTCAACTTTGCTGCATATCTCGGCATTTTGTGGAATTTTGCACCAAATTTTCAACATGGAGTTTTGGGACCCCTTCTCATGAATGCTGTCACTGTCATGGCGTTGTCGGGCCGAAGGTGGTTAAGTCACTGCACAAAATCACCTTCGGGACCGATTAACTAAAATGACACTGCCAGTGTTCATAAGATGGGCTCTCAAGAAGCCTATTTTGAAAATTTGGTGGTAAACTCAAAATGACTGTTTTTAGACGTGACGTTGCACAGTTCCTACGCACGCTCGTAAGTTCGCGAATTTTCAATATTTTCACTCCAGATTTTCAACATTGCCATTTTACCACACCTTCTTATGAGTAGTACAGCTGTCATTTTTCATGTCTCACCCAAAACGTGTTTCCACCCATGTAGTGCACAATGGCGCAGTTGGTGTGCGAAATCAATGTACGGGACAAATGAAGAAAATTACAGTGACACTGTTCATGAGCAGAGGTCTTAAAAGGGCTATGTTGAAAATTTGGTGAAACAATTCCTTAAAATGACTGTTTTATGAGCGTGCGTTGCGCAGTTCCTACGCAGGCTCATAAGTTCGCGAATTTTCAATATTTTCACTCCAGATTTTCAACATTGCCATTTTACCACACCTCCTTATGAGCAGTACAGCTGTCATTTTTCACATCTCACCCAAAATGTGTTTCCGCCCATGTAGCGCACAATGGCGCAGTCGGTGTGTGAAATTAATGTACGGGACACATTAAGAAAATCTCAGTGACACTGTTTATGAGCAGAGGTCTTAAAATGGCTATGGTGAAAATTTGGTGAAAAAATTCCTAAAAATGACTGTTTTGTGAGCATGCGTTGCAGAGTTCCTACGCACGCTCGTAAGTTCGCAAATTTTCAATATTTTCACTCCAGATTTTCAACATTGCCATTTTACCACACCTCCTTATGAGCAGTACAATTGTCATTTTTCACATCTCGCCCACAACGTGTTTCCGCCCATGTAGTGCACAATGGCGTAGTTGGTGTGCGGAAATCAATGTATGGGACACATTAAGAAAATCACAGTGACACTGGTCATGAGCAGAGGTGTTAAAATGGCTATGTTGAAAATTTGGTGAAAAAATTCCCAAAAATGACTGTTTTAAGAGTGCATGTTGCGCAGTTCCTACGCACGCTGGCAAGTTTGCGAATTTGTAATATTTGCTCACCAGATTTTCAACAGTGCCATTTTGCCGCACTTCCTTATGAGCAGTACAGCTACCATTTTTCATATCTCGCCCAAAATTTGTTTCTGCACATGTAGCGCACAATGATACAGTTGGTGTATGAAAACAATGTTTGGTACAGATTAAGAAAATCACAGTGACTACTGTTCATGAGCAGAGGTCTTAAAATGGCTATATTGAAAATTTGGTGACAAAACTCCATAAAATGACTGTGTTATGAGTGAGCATCACGCAGTTTCCACGCACCCTCGTAAGTTTATGAATTTGTAATATTTTCAGTCCAGATTTTCACCAGTGGCATTTTTCCACACCTCCTTATGAACAGTACAGTTGTCATTTTTCATAACATGGACGAAGTGTGTTTTCACACTTTCAGTGCAGAAATGCGTGGTCGCTGTGGGAAATCATTGTTCGGGACAGATAAAGAAAATCACACTGACACTGTTCATGATCAGAGGTCCCAAAATGCCTGTGTTAACAATCTGCTGTAAAAAAATTCCCAAACTAGTTACATTACGGGTGTCGTTGCACAGTTTCTATCTGCCTTCGTGACTTCACCAGTTTTTAAGATTTTCACACAGATTTTCAACATTGCCATTTTTACACCTCCCATGAACAATGCAGCTGTCATTTTTCACATCGTGTTCGGAATGTGTTTTTGCACCTGTGGTGCCAAATGCCGTAGTCACTGTGCAAAAACAGTTTTCGGCTAACAAACTGATATTGCCACTGTTCATGAGGTGGGGGTCACAAAAAAAAAATGTTAAAAATTTGGAGTGAAAATACCAACGAATGCCTGAGGCGTTAGGGTTTCCGACCATAACGCCCCACCCTGTAGAGAATGACAGGCATCAGGGGAGTGACTTGGGATTCTTGCCTGTAATGCTCATACCATTCCACCCCCACCCACACCCTGCAGCCAGTGAGAGGCATCAAGGTGTGCCTTGGACTCTTCCAGACTAGCGTTACCCATTCTCTATACAGCACCCATCTGCGTGTTCCTGATGGAATGTGTAGTGCGCATAAGGGCCAAAAGGCCCCAAGGCACACCATGACACTTGTCAGTGTCTGCAGGGTGAGGGTGTGGTGAAATGGCGTGGTCGTTATGCCTGATCACCCAAAGGCACACCCCAATGCCTGTCACTCTCTGCAGGGTGGTGGTGGGGTTGGCTTCAGTTCAATACTTCGCTGCCATTCCTATTATGCAGCTCTGTAACTTCTACACTACCAATGCCAATGCCAGCAAGCAAACATTCGGCATTGACAAATGCTTGTTGTTGTTATTTTTACCTCCTTCCCATGGCTCCTGGTGCTTCTTTTCTTCCAGTCTTTAGAATGGTCTTTTTCTTTCCCTGCCTCCTAGGAAGCAGAACAAGTGAAGCCGAGCTTGGGCTCCCATCTCCAGCACTGCTGGCGGCTGCAACCCTCCCTCCCCACTGCAGGAAGCAGAACAAGTGGAGCCTTACTTGGGCTCCCATCTCCAGCCCTGCCGGCTGCTGCAACCCTCCCTTCCTCCCCACTGCAGGAAGCAGAACAAGCAGAGCCATGCTCAGGCTCCCATCTCCAGCCCTGTCGGCTGCTGCAACCTCCTTCCACACACGAGGAAGCAGAACAGGGGAGCCATGCTTGGCTCCCATCTCCAGGGGCTGCCAGTGGCTGCAACCCTCCCTCCCCACCTCAGGAAGCAGAACAAGTGGAGCCACGCTCAGCCTCCCATTTTCAGCGCAGCCTGTGGCTGCAACCCTCCCTCCTCCCCACCACAGGAAGCAGAACAAGTGGAGCCGTGCTCGGGCCCCCATCTCTAGCACTACCAGTGGCTGCAACCCTTCCTCCCCACCGCAGGAAGCAGAACTAGCAGAGCCACGCTTGGGCTCCCATTTCCAGTGCTGCTGGCGGCTGCATCCCTCTCTCCCCACTGCAGGAAGCAGAACAAGTGGAGCCACGTTCAAGTTCCCATCTCCAGCACTGCCATTGGCTGCAACCATCCCTTCCCACCACAGGTAGTCCAGTTGGAGGATACAACTGATTGTTTAAATTCATTGAACTTTGTACAGAGTTTCAGCTCATTTCTACTGCTTTTGGAATGTTACCTTAAGGCTGGTGGTCACGTGACTATGCTGCCATGCTTGTGCTGAGCGTTGTTCCTGGCGCCATATTATCTTCTGTCCCCACCCCCCTTGTTCCCACCTAGATTCCTCTCTTTGTTCTGCTCCAGCGACCCCCCTGTACTCCCTCTCTGCTAACCACTTTCCTCCTTTGCCTCCTAGGAAGCAGACCAAGCGGAGCCATGCTTGGGCTCCCATCTTAAGCGCTGCTGGCGCCTGCAACCCTTCCTCCCCACTGCAGGTAATTCAGTCGGAGGAGATGACTGAGCCCGCCACCACTTGCATGGCGGCTGCCCCTCCCACCCTGGGTGGGCACATCCTTTATAGGATCATGTGACCCTGTCACGTGTGGAGTCTTAACATCCCGCTTTCCTCTTTGCTTCTTATATCCTCCAGCCATTAGGTGGCGCTGTGCTTCTCTCACTACCCAATCATTGCATCAGTACTGTATGGGACTCCCTGGTGTTAACTAATTAAATGGGTAACAGGAGCCAGTCTTGTAGTCCTGCCCCTATCTCGTGTAGGACATCACTCCCCCCCCCCCCCGGGATTTTAACCCCTAGAGTCAGGTTCCTACTGGGCCTAAATCAGCAGCAACATCCTCCAGGCCACGCAGCCATGTTGCCCTCACCACTGCCTTTTGTTCCCCTTGAATCTTGGTTGTCCCTGATGACCAACTAAACAGAAACTGTGCTCAGATCTCATTACCCAAAGGGTTCTTTCACTTCACCTCTGCCTGCCTAATCCAAATATTTATCCTTTCAATCTTTAATTTAATACGTTAACCCCTGCCCATTCGTGTGGTGTGCACAGGCTATTGCAAAATATCTACCCTCTAATTAAAGCCCCCCCCGCACTCATCCTTTTTAAGCTTGCACCTCCCCCACTTTATCCAAATCTCTCCCCAGTCAGGACTCAAACCCCTATCTCTGTTGCTGAGACCTCACCATGGGCTGCAGCACTAACCACTAGTCCACTCAGCTCCTGGTGTCTCCAAGTAGTTATTAGCACTTATACCTCTGTCCCTTCCACCTCACGCGTGCTCCAGCCCCCCTCCACCTATCATACCCTACTGTACCTGATCTACCTTGCAGTCTCTGATCTACCCCCTCTCCTCTGAACCCCCTTTTAGCCTCTCCCTCCCTTAGGCATCTAAAAAAACCCCGTCATGACACACTCACCTCAACCCCCATTTACTTTGTATCATGGCTCCGGTAATTGCTTAGCTCCATCAGTGCTCTTACTACTGTATAACCTCTTATTTCCACACACCTTTTTTTCCGTGCAGTTGGGGTACCTGCACAGGTCAGTGCAAACTTATATTAGCACAGTAGCTGTCAGCACTTGCAGTAGTAATTCAGTAGTCTACAAAATGGGAAAAACACAGTCCCTCGTAACTCTGTTTTTTGTAGACTACTGAATGAACAATGTTTGCCAAATAAGAAGCCTGCCGTGAAACGGGACCTCGGTGCCACAACACCCTCCCCCCAATAAAATGAAGCAAACTGCACAAGCTGCCGTCACTGACACTCCGTAAAAAATGAAGGCAGAGGCAGCGCCTTGCAGTTGGAGGGTGAGGCAATGACTGAGCAGCTGATTAATGTGGAGACGAATCCCTCCTCTAGTTTAGCTTTTACAAAACCCAGCTATCTTAGTGATGCCCTTCCTTCATATGCAAGCCACACAAGTTGCTGTCGCAACAATGAAGCAGAAGTAAGATTTGAACCTGGGTATAGCACCATGCTGACACTCCAGCCCGATACTGAGTGAACAATAAAGTATACTGCAGCCTAAAAGTAGTAAAAGTTGCAACTTACAGCATCCTAATCCATGTCTGGGTGTTTCTTGTTTCGACAGACACCGCAAACACAAAACAAATGAAATCAAATGAACAACCATGTTGTCACATGATGCAGGTATCCCAGTGTGTCCATGACAACGTGGCGGATCATTTGATTTCGTTTGTTTGAGGCATCTTTCAAAAAACAAGAAACATTCAGACATGGATTAGTATGCAGAAATTTACAACTTTTAGTACTTCTAGGCTGCGAGGTACTTTATTGTTCACTCAGTGAGGGGGTTGGAGTGTCGATATGGTGCAATACGAAGGTTCAAATTTTGGTTTTGCTTCATCGGAAATACACCCATATTTTCAGTGTAAATTTATTTCCATGGTTAAAGTCTGTTCAGCGGATATAGCGGAAATAAACTTACAGTGAAAATAAGGGGTTATACAGTAATTCTCCTGTCCCTTGAGTGCCCTAATGCACCCACCCGGTTACCAAAAGCAAATAAATAAATACATAAAATTACCATATCCATGATTATACAGCTAATGCTACCTTAACATTGTGCTACACAACTGGCACTAGCTCGTCTCCCACCTCTAGTTATGATGGGTGGCTCACATCTGCCAACTACCTACCCCAGCACTGCTGAGTCATGATTGCTCGCCTATTACCTCACCATGTCACCATACCATGTCCAACAAAGAAGGTTACTGGTAGTAACTGTAAGAGGAAGAACAACTTGATAATACTAAAAAAACATTCTGCTTCACCTTGCCTTGATGGCTACTGCTCATCTCTGGTAACATTCACTAACCCTGCTCCCCCAACAGCCTCCCAGATGCAGTAACAACCACCAATCAATAAAGATTGTGTTTATTAGTATTCGGAGCCTGATGGCCAAATCTGACCAGCTCCAGGTATGGGTAAGCCAGCACAACCTTGACATCCGTTCCTTAGTGGAAACCTGGCTCTCGGCTAAGGCCTTGGACACTTCCATAGTGCTAAATGGCTACACCCTCTTCAGACTTGGCAGGACTGGGAAAAGGGGCGGTGGGTGTGCTATCTATACCAAAGATCACATCAGGTGCCACGCCCTCCCTCTAATTGACACTGGGACCCCTACACAGGCCTTAGCTGTTAGGCTACTCTTAGTTTCTCAAAGCAAATTATTAACTATAGCCTCAGTTTACACTCCCCCCCCAGAGATCAATCAAGCTAGATTCCACAGAATTGTCATTAAAGGCCTTAAGCAGAACTGGGAGGTGGTAGTACTAGGGGACTTTAATATAAACTGTTTATCCCCTGAGGCCGCCCAATACAAAGATGCCATGTCCTGTATTAACCTCTTACAAGGCTTGGTTCACCTACCAGGTTTTAACTACCGAACAGGCACCAGTCCCCTACTTGACTGGATCATCATGAACCATCCAGACAGGCTCTCTAACACTGCAGTACTTGCAGACTCGCTTAGTGATCACTCCCTGGTCACTTGCTTCTGGACCAACAAGGCCGATAAGCTTCTCCCCAAAATCATTTCGAGTCGTACCCTCAAACGGGGGGCAACTGGACTCACTCAAGGCTTACCAAAGACACATTGACTGGTCCTCACTATACTCCCCAGCAGACATTGACAGGCATTAGAGTATTTTGTTAAATTTAATGATGCCTGTAACATCTGTGCACCGATGAAAAAACGTAAAATTAAAGGAACTCATAACCCATGGGTCACCCCTGCTCTTCTGCAACTCATGATCACCAGAGAGCATCTCTGGCACAGAGCCAAGGCCACTGGCACAAAGACAGACATGCAGAAGTATAGATCTGCCAGAAACATCTGCACCCACAAGAGAAGACTTGCAGAATGAAAATCCCTGTATTTTAAAGACTGCCTCACTCATTCCTGGGGTAATGGCAGAAGATTCTGGAAAAATATTAAGGACCTTACTAGCAAAAATAGCAAAGCCTCACCTTCCATGCTGCTGGTGAATGGTGAGATCACTCAGGAGCCTAACACCATTGCCAGTATCATTAATGATGCTTTTACAGACCTTAGCAGCATACTGCCAACCAATCCCCCTGAATAATGTGTTGAAAGTGTGCCAGATCCTAAGACCACACACAGCAAGGCTCCCTCGCGTCTCCTCCCTCTTTCTACCTCAAAGCAGTAATTGTTCCCGAAGCTAGAAAGTACCTTTCACATGTGCTAGGCAAAGCCAGGCACAGTAGAGACTCCCTGGACCTTAACTTGCTGGCCCTTACCCTTGAAGAAGTGCTTTTTCCACTAATAAAACTTTTGAAACTCTCTCTTAAGCTAGGACAATTTCCCCTGCTCTGGAAGGCCGCAGTGATCCCCCCTAGTCCACAAAAGTGGTGACAGAGCGGTACATTTATTTGTTTTGTTTATTGAGGATTCGGAAAAGTACCTTTGAGTCAGAGACTCCTTTACAAAGGTTCCACATCACAGAAATCAGATACAAAACAGACATTACATGGCAATTCATCTTCACCATCTGCACCCACAAGAGCAGACTCGTAAAATCCCTGTATTTTAAAGACTACCTCACTCACTCATTCCTGGGGTGATGGCAGAAGATTCTGGGGAAATAGCGTGACATACGAATTACTGGCCAATATCAGTACTGCCCCCCCCTAAGGCATTAGAGAGGATAATTGCTGATCAGCTGGTCAACTATTTGGATAAGTATGAAATACAATGCCCACAGCAACACTGTTTTTGCAAGGGGCATAGTACCTCCACCGCCCTGCTGGAGTACTCAGGATTCCTGCATAGGGCTTTAAACAGTTGTCAAGTTTTTATTTATACCTTTGTTTTACCAGGAGAGACGCACTAAGCTGAAAGCTTGTTTACAGGTGCAACCTGGGAGCACAAGGAAGTTAAGTGAAGTTAAGTGACGAAGTTGCTGGGGCAGTTTACATGTAACCCCTGGGTGGCGCTACTCCGAGGGTTACTGCCCCTGCCTGCACGGTAGCCTGCAGGTTGAGGGGCCTGGGCTTTCGAAACGGGTGCCTCCACCCAGAGGACAGGGTTGTTGGCAATGTGACTGCCCTGGTTACAGCCCGCCGGGACACTGATACCCCTCTCTTTACCCTTAGTGGCCTGGCTAAGCTTGCAGCTACCCCACACCAACACACTTTTGCAACACACAGTGAATCCCTCCTTGTAACCGCTTATCACCAGGGCTAAGATCAGCTGGAATGCCCTGGATGACCCCCTTGAAAACAAGACCTGTAACATTTAAACAATGTTGATGCAATACTTTTTATACAGAGGTACACCAAACCCAGTGTAACTGCAGAAAGATCCAGATCTGATTTATTGGGGGATGTAAACAAGGGAGGGGCAGCAATCTGGTGATTGATTTTAGTTCTGATTGATTCAGGCTATAAGGCATGCACTCAAAGGTCCTTGGAACACAGTCACATACACTCTGGGTACCTAGTTGGAACTACAGGCTAGCCTGAAGCGTTGCCCGGTGTAGGCCGGCATTGCAGCTGGTTGGGGCCCTGTGATGGAAAGAAACATGCATGCACTGTAACCCACAATTTGTAATCCGGAGCTGGATGGCTCTGTCCACAAAAGCTTAACAGCAATTAAATCAGATGACACACTGTGATTGTTAGCTGGGTTGCAGGGAGTTACCCTGGTTTTACTCACGCTGCCCAAAGTTGGATACAGGATGGATGAAATGGAGACCTCAAGATGAAGAGCTGGATGGCCAGGAGAAGCAGGGCCCACTTGATGCGATGTGGCGCTCGATCCTGTTCGGTGGTGTTGATCAGGGAGCCGAATCTCCGGGCAGGTCTCTCATCGGATCTTTCTCTGCAGCGTGAGTGGGTGTCTGGACTAGGATGGCAGGGCTCAGACTGCGAGAACAGTTCGGATACAGTCCAGTAAGGTTGCTGGACGCAGCTTCCAGCAAACGTGACACATTCAGTAAAAAGGGGGGAAACAAATCGTGACCCACTGTCCACAGTCAGCACACTTTTAGTAAAGGCAGACAAATACCGCAGCTCGGATGACAGTCCGATTGCAATTCACAGTGTCCCTGTGCAAACCGTATGCTCTGCGGTCGTGGTGAAAGTCCTGATAGGCTAGTCGCACAAAAGCAAGTCTTCGGTCCTCTTCAGGTGAAATTAGTCACAATTCGGAATGAAGGTCACAAATTCGGATAAAGTCTGATGGTTGGATTAGGTCTATTAACTTTAGGAAGATAGTAGCAAGCAGGCCAGACACAGCCTTCCCGCCGATTCTCCCTGCGTGTTACGCAGGAGCAGCTGCTTGAATTGCTCAAGCTCCTCACTCGCTCAACTCTTACTCCACTACTGATCACCGCTGTAGGCAGCATCGGGGCTTCCTAGTGATCCAAAAGATTTGGTTTGTTGATCAGTCTGTCTGTCACAGCTTGAGCTCCCCCTCCAAGTCCATTTAGGTGCCAAAGGGTGAAACTACAGTTCCTACAGAAATTTACTCCCACAAGACCCCTGGGGGCAGGCTCCATTTTAGAGCCCCAAAGGTACTGATTGGTGCAGACTGGCAGTCCAGAACCAAGATGGTGGTACATAACAGAAACATCCATGCCCTTTTGTCCCATGGCCAGCGTTTAATCCCTTGCCCTCTCTCTGTTTTTCTGCAGCCGGGACCCCCTCCTCAGGACTCCCCAGCCGCTCACTGGATGGCCGGCTCCTCTCAGGCTGCCGCCCGAGACCTCCTGCCCGGACTCAAGCACAACAAGGTATGGCTCCTGCCGCCAGCCAATCAGGACGCGAGCGCTATTTTCTGGCACGCTGCAATTGTCCGAAACCTTTCTCCCTCTGCTTCTACTATTTTTGCACTAATTACTGGCTTTTCTCTGCTCCTAGCTACTGAAATGTTTAAATAATTGTTCAAAAAAGAGTGTAATCCTTGTAAAACTGTGATACCTGCTAATTTTAAAGTGATACAGACTTTCCTGAATATTTCCTTTCTCGGGAACCTGACTTGGCACCCAAAATAACTGCTCTCTTTGTCTGCTTAATCTGTCCCCCGCTGTGCTGTCTGCCCATTTGTCCCATGGCCAGCATTTAATCCCTCGTCCTCTCTCTGTTTTTCAGCAGCTGGGCCTCCCTCCACAGGGTTCCCCAGCTCTGCTGCCGCTAACCGGATGGCCGGCTCCTCTCAGGCTGCTGCCCAAGACCTCCTGCCCGGACTCGAGCACAGCAAGGTATGGCTCCTGCCGCCAGCCAGTCAGGACACGAGCGCTGTTTTCTGGCACGCTCCAATTGGCTGAAACCTTTCTCCCTCTGCTTCTACTATTTTTGCACCAATTACTGGCTTTTCTCTGCTCCTAGCCACTGAAATGTTTACATAATTGTTCAAAAAAGAGTGTAATCCTTGTAAAACTGTGATACCTGCTAATTTTAAAGTGATACAGACTTTCCTGAATATTTCTTTTCTCGGGAACCAGACTTGGCGCCCAAAATAACTGCTCTCTTTGTCTGCTTAATCTGTCCCCCGCTGTGCTGTCTGCCCTTTTGTCCCGTGGCCAGCATTTAATCCCTCACCCTCTCTGTTTTTTAACAGCGGGAACCCCCTCCACAGGGCTCCCCAGCTCCGCTGCCATTCATCAGACGGCCAGCTCCTCTCAGGACGCCATCTGAGACCTGCCTGGACTCAAGCACAGCAAGGTATGGCTCCTGCCGCCAAGTGCTACCCCGCCGGTGCTGCGTGCTGGCTCCCCACCCACCTCCCACCCTAGCTCAACACTTTGCTTTATAGGGTTGAGTGATTACGAGGTCTTGTAAACTACTAAGTATCGACTTTCCCATCCGCAGCCTATACAGTGCCACCACTAGGGGCTCTACAACTGCTTACTCTTGCCGCCAGACCTCTTAGTCATACGCAAATACACTACCAAGTGACTCTCGTTAACTGACTAAGCAGGCTACAAAATATGCACAGTTTCTGCACTATACTACAGCTGCTCATCCTCCTCGCAATTCTATGCCATGGCCATACACTAAGATGTCAACAGGCTCCACAGCTACCGATGTACCCTGGCACACACATCCACTATGAACCATACTGTGTTACTGGGCACTACTTCCTGATTGCTAAGGGGGCTTGGTCCACCAACTGGCTCTTACTACCACCAAGATGGTGGCTGACATTGATGACCTGCAACCTATACCCCAACAAAATGTTACAATCTAACCCACCTGGACTCCCAGGGTACCGCGCACAGTCTACATATAGGAAGAAAAACAGCAGTCTTTGTAAAAAGTTGTATGTCTACCAGGAATTTGCACACCGCCTCCTACTGCATAGGGCTGGGGATGTGCACCCAAACCCTGGCCCACCAAGTCTACTTCACCCCCCAATACTTCCAACTCATGGAACGATCAAAATTGCATCAATTAACATCCGTAGCCTCCCAAGCAAGCTGGACCAACTTCAAGCCTGTACCGCACAGCACAACCCTGACATCCTGTCGGTTGTTGAAACCTGGCTCTCACCCAAAATCTCTGACAATGAAGTTGCCCTTCCTGGCTTTAACGTTTTCAGGCTTGACAGGGCTACCAAGAGAGGAGGTGGCTGTGCCATCTACATCAAGGACACTATCAAAGGACACGTCCTCTCACAGGTGGATCTCGGGCCCCATGCCCAGGCACTAGCAATTAAAGCCATACTTGGGGCACACAACAAAACCCTAACTGTCGTCTCTGTTCCCCCTAACGAACACAAAAGGGGTTTCAAGGGTATCGTTGATTTCATCCGTGGCCAGGCCTCTGACTCTGAGACCATCTTACTAGGAGACTTTAACACCAACTGGCTTTCACCTGATGCATGCACATACAGGGATGATATCTCTTCAGTTCACCTCACCCAGCTTGTCTCCTCCCCTACCAGGGTCAATTACAAAACAGGCACCAGCACCCTCCTAGACAGGATACTTTCAAGCAACCCAGAGCGACTTTCTAATGTGACAGTGCACCCGGATGCTATTAGTGACCACTCCCCAGTCTAGTGTAACTGGTCGAACAAATTCCTCAAGCCACCACCCCGCTTCACCTTTAGTTGGGTACTAAAGCATGGGCATCTTCAGTCCCTGAAACATGATCTTGCCAACACCAACTGGTCACCAATTGACAGTGCTACTGATGTCAACACTGCCCTGGATTATTTTATAAAACAATTCACGCAAGTCTGTGACATGCATGCGCCCCACAAAAAGGTCAAGGCAAGGGGATCAGTTAACTCATGGTTATCATCTGACCTCTTAAGCAAACTGAAGAAGCGCGATCACCTATGGCACCTTGCCAGAGAGTCAGGTAAACCCTCAGTCTTACAAGCGTACAAGTAAGCTAGAAATGCCTGTACCTGGGCAATACGCCAGGCTAAATCAAACACCACAAGGAGTTGCTTACTGCCACCTGGGGTGACGGAAAAAACTTTTGAACCAACTTGAAGGAAGTCCTAGGGAAGGATGTGAAATCAGCACCGAACCTAATCAATATACAGGGAACCCCTACGTAGGACCCACTTACTTTAGCCAATGCCTTCAATGAAGCGTTCTTGGACCTCTCAGGGACACTCCCCCCAGACTTCTTTGAGGACCCTCCTCACTCCAACACCTCTACTACCGATGCCTGCCTTCAGTCTGCCCCTCCTTTTTACTTCAAGAAACCTACCCCCTCACTAGTCAGAAAAAACCTCCTCAGAGTGCTCGGGAAATCGCAACAAAGTGCAGACACACTGGACCTCAAACTTGTTGCCCTCACTGTTGAAGAAGTTCTCCTTCCCATAAACAAGATCCTGAACATGTCACTCTGCCACTTGCAATTCCCACAGCCATGGAAATCAGCCATCATGACTCCCATGTACAAAAATGGGAATAAGGTATTGCTGTCAAATTACCGGCCCATCTCTGTTCTGCCACCGCTCTCCAAAGCGCTAGAACGCATAGTGGCTGACCAGCTGGTTGAATACCTTGTAAAATACTCAGTCCAGTGCCCGGAACAGCATGGCTTCCATAAAGGCCATAATACCTCCACGGCACTACTTGAACTCACTGAGTTTGTTCACTGGTCTCTTAACCAAGGAACCCTAGCACAGGCAGTATTCATTGACCTCTCAAAGGCCTTCGATACTGTCCACCACTCCCTCCTCTTAAACCAATTAACCTCCATTGGCCTCTCTACAGAATCTACCTGTTGGTTCAGAAACTACCTAGGACAACGTACACAGAGAGTGAAAATCAACAATGTCCTCTCCGATTATCCGCCTGCAAAATCTGGGGTCCCCCAGGGCTCCATATTGGGACCGCTCCTTTTCAGCATCTTTCTCAACAATCTACCATGCCACTACCCACAGCAGATGCTACTCTATGCAGATGATGCAGTAATTTTCTCAAACTGCCCAGACCCAGAGGAACTTGGGTGCAAGCTGTAACATAGTTTCGGGATTGTTGAGGAATGGTTCCAAGACCATAAACGTATCCTAAACAGTAAAAAAAACCAAAGCCATGATGTTCTGCAGCACTCGAAGCAAGTACAAATCACACACTCTCAACATCAGCACACGATCTGGAACTCTGCTCAAACACACCCAGCACTTTAAATATCTTGGAGTCACCCTTGACAACAGTCATGCCTAAGACCAGCATATCAGCAATGTGGCTAGGACTGTCAACTATAAAATCGGTCTCCTCCACAGGCACAAGCACTATCTCACTTCGGATGCTCTTAGACTAGCTATCAACAGTTTCGTCCTGTCTGTCATAGACTACGGTTTGGTCATCTGTGGTGCTGCTAGCCCCACGGCCCTCTGCAGAATATCGGTTGCACTGAACAAGGCTTGCAGGCTGCTCACAGGTGCTGACGTCTCACCCATGCCTGTGACCTCTATGCCCAGACAGGCTGGCTCCAACTCAGTGGGAGGCTACACTACGAAACCTGCTTGCTGGCAAAAAAGGCGCAACTAGGTATTCTCCCCCTCGGCACAGCAAACCTACTTCAGCCACACAGCAGCAACTCCCAACGGACAAGAAGTGTTAGCACTCACCTCTTCCATGTTCTGCGTCTTCGAACGACACAGGGTCAGCGCTCTTTTGCCTACAGAGTACCTCTCTGGTTTAATGCCCTCAGCCAGGCCATCTCCACTCAACCTACTCTGGGCCCCTTCAAGAGACTACTACGCCAGCAGCTTTCCGAATCCAGCACCTGTGACTGCTTCCACTAGCCTCTCTGCCTTAGGACTCTGAACTATCCCTGTGGCTCCCAATACTGGCATGCCCAAGCCATCTTTTCCCCCCCCACTGTCCCTTCCTCCCCCTACCACAGTGACACAAGGTGGCTCACAACTGCTTGGCCACCACCCACCCCCGACAAGGTCTATGACTGCCGCAACTCAATCTCTTACTACTGTTTCCCCACACCCATCTTAATTTTAGCCATCTCATCCCTACCACCTACTATTCTCTCCACTAACTACTCTCTCTACTAATCCTGTGCCTACCTACTCTCCATAGTTTTGTCATGTTTGTATAAACTGCCTGTATAAATCACTGTAACTCTTGTAACTATTGTACATGTCTTATGCTCTATGTTGTTTAAACCTTTGTAATACTGTCTCCCCTCCCACTGACGTGGCACCTTTGTAAAAGAGCTCTCAGCTCAAAGGTGTTTAATCCTAGATCTTAATAAATAAAATAAATAAATAAATGCTGCAAAGGATGGCAGGTTAGGCAAACTACATTATCATCATTAATAAAACAGATAATCAGCAAACAATCACAGAGTCTAGTAGGGTTTCCTCTGCGTAATTGGCAATGGCAGAATGAAGTGGGTGTACTGCAGCCCAGGCGGGCTCGAGCCTAGAAACATTCGGCCCCCACCCAGATTAATTATAAACTACAAGATAGGCAGCTCTTAAGGAGACAGGCACGGAGGCTAACTGGGTGCTCACATGCATACACTTTTAAACCTGCTATGACACAGGATACCAACCTGGCAGTGAGCATTTAGGCACACCCAAGGAAGACTTTTGTGAACCCCCATTTGTAGGGGGGTTACATACATCACCCTCACAAGGCATTTGACATTGTCAACCATAAAACACTTCTCACACTTCTCACTGAACTCTGCTCTTTGTGTCTTTCCACTGAAGTGGTAGGATGGTTCCCGAGTTAACTCAGCAGTAGGTCACAACGAGTAACAATTGATGGTACGCTCTCCAATAGTTGCGAGGTACTCACGGGTGTTCCCCAGGGGTCAATTCTTGGACCACTCTTGTTCAGCCTTTTTATTAATAAACTTCCCTCTGTCTGCAAAGAAGACGTCCTTCTCTGCGCAGATGATACTGTCACCTTTTCCGAAAACTCAGACCCACACCAACTTGAGCTAGGGTTGCCACCTATCCGGTTTTTGACTGGATAATGCGGTTTTTAGGATCCTCAAGCGGTCATCCGGTTTTGGTTACATGCAGTCCAGTTTTTGGGTCATTTTGAGTGCTCATATACTCTTAAAATTGATGTACCAAATCATTCACTGTTTTGGCTGCATTACATGTCCAGGTTACAAAGAAGTTCTGCTGTCACAGTCATTCAGACCTGCCTTTATTTGTAAAACCAGACTGTCTGAGAGGTGTAAAGTATGGCCATTAAGATCATTAGCAGTAAATTAACCTATTCTTTTCCACTCTGAATTTTAAGTATGGTCTTTTGCTGCTATGACAGGAAACAGTTTTTACACCTTTATGTGCTCTCATGTGTTTCTTTTTGTTTGTTCTATATTATGGTAAGTTTTAGACCCATTTTTGTTAAATTAATAATCTAACTTTTATTGCTTTTATCACTACATTTGCTCTATTTTTTGTATTACCTGAACATTGCATGATATTAGCTACACTTTGACAGGTCATTCAGATAAACAGCATGGAATGGTGTATCTGAAATTGTGGAATGTCTCAGAAATATGAAAAGAAACAGCAGTAGCTGCTGAGGTAAAGGGTAACACAGTGCAGTATTAAGGGTACCGCAAGCACTGATAATTAAATTATCAAAAATTAGTCAAAGAATCAGAATACATGGCTGACATGGAAAGGAAAATGGGAGAGTGTTTAACTGAGGGCTGAGCAATAAGCTGTGGCTGAGCTTGGCACATCCAGCAGACCTGAGTTTGATTCCCACAACCTCCACTTAAATACTGTGTGACCCTGAGCAAGTCACTTAATCTTCCTGTGCTCCTGAGTCACTCCTGTAAAATGGGCTATGTGGCCTATGGGAGGTAACCTGGTTGCCAAAGAATAAAAATAAATAACGGAATAAATAAATCAAATAAATAACAGTATAAAAATAATTTCCTATCACTAGTAATATCTATTCCAACATTACAAATGGCTTTGGAGAAGGAGTGATATACTCGCCAGTCATAAAAAAAAGGGGTGGAGCCAGAGGCGGAGTTTGGAGTGTGGTTTCGGATCCGTTTTTTACCTCATCCAAAGGTGGTAACCCTACTTGAGTCCCACCTACAAAGTGATTTCACTGCAGCGGAAGCTTGGTTCACCAAATATAGCTTCTAATGAACTATAAAAAAACCTAACAGCTACATGGGGCTCAGGATGAAATTTTTGGAAAAACCTAAAATAACTGTGGTAAATCTGTAACACCCCAAAATGTGTGGTGTGTAAATGGGTGTATCACAACTGACCCAGAACTCATAGCTAGCTCACTTAATTCCTCATTCTCTGATCTCAGCCCAGTGCTCCCTGCCAATTTCTTTGCCCCAACCGCCCCTGCTTTTCCCCCCTTTTCATTTCAGAGTAGTCTCCCAACACGAGGCTGCTCCATTCCAACTTAAAGCAATTAGCAACTCTCAATTTAGCAGTGACTCCCTGGACCTTAAATTGCTGAGATTGACTTTTAATGAGATACTCCACCCTATCTCAAGGTCCTTTCCCTGCAAAATGGAAAACTGCTCTTATCACACCTATCCATAAATGCGGGGACCATACATGCCGGGTAACTACCGCTCTATATCAGTACTCCCACCACTCTCCAAAGCCTTAGAAAAAAATCATTGCGACTCAGCTCTCTGACCACCTAACCAAATACGACCTCCTTTGCCAGGAACAACATGGCTTCCGGAAGAGTCACAGTACCACCACTACTGTTCTGGAATTCACCAATGCCTTACACACATCTCTAGATGCCGGTCAACTAGCAGGTGCTGTAGTCATTGATCTGTCAAAAGCTTCTGACACTGTTCACCACTCACTGCTACTATCCTCCCTTACCCACCTCGGCCTGGCACAAGATGCCCTCTTCTGGTTCCGTGACTGTCTTACCGGCAGAACACAACAAGTAAAAATTACCAATACCATGTCCTCTCCCCTCTCAGTTACATCGGGGGTCCCTCAGGGATCCATTCTCAGTCCCCTTTTATTCAGCCTATTTCTCAACACCCTCTCGAGTGCATGTTCTGGTAAACTCCTTCTATATGCCGATGACGCGGTGCTGTTTCACACCTACCCTGACCCTACCACCCTCCAACTGTCGCTTCAAAAATCCTTCACTGAGGCCGAGTTTTGGTTCACTAACCATAGACTTGTAATCAACTACAAAAATACTAAATAATGTTATTTGCCCACCCCCGCTCCTAAAAATGTCTGTAATGAAACACTGGAGCAAGTCACTTCTTTTAAGTTCCTGGAGGTTACACTTGACTCAGGGCTAACATATCATGAACATGTCCGCCTCCTAACCTCAGCTATCTGCACATGCCTCCCCCCCCCCCAATACCCTTAAGCTGGCAATCCCCTCATCCATCCTCTCGCTCGTCGACTATGGAATCTTGATCTATGGTGCAGCTGACAACACAGCCCTTAATAAAGTCAGGACTGCTCGGAATAAAGCCTGCAGGCTGGCCACCAGCTGTGACCGCCTGGGCCACACATGCGCTTTATGCCTGCACCAACTGGCTCAATTTTGATGGGCGACTGAGTACCAGACATGTGTCTTTGCCCAAAATTAGGACAGGCCCCACCCCCACCCTCCGAGTCACATCCTACTGAAACCGACTCATTTCACCAAAAACACGTGCCAGTCTGAGAAATCCCCCTTTCATGTCTCCGCTGCAAAACCTCGATGGGACAGAGAACCTTCTGCTATAGGGCTCCACTCTGGTCCAATGCACTCCCCATGCCCATACTCTCAGACTCCAAACTTGGCCATTACAGATCCCTCCTTCAGATCCACATCCAGCAGGAGGCTGCCTGTGACTGCTGTTGTGCCCCGTAGATAGGCCGATAGGCTATGTCCTTGGAGAAAGGACTATTCTCTATACTGGTCCTGCTGAAAATGACACACTGTTAGTAAGAATCTCTCGCCTAGGCTCCACTGGTTGCCCTGGTGGCCTAAGAATTTGATGTCTCTGAATTTTGTTTTCCGAAACATTCATTGTAAACATTTGTTATTCTTCTCTATTCTATTTAAATTGTCTTATGTAATTACACTGTAATCTCCTGACGTGGAGCTTTTGTAAAGGAGTCTCTGTCTCAGAGGTTATAAATTCCGAGATGTATCAATAAATAAATAAATAAATGTTATTTATGAACCCCCCACAAGTATAATGACTTTCAGCTGACTATCCACAATAACATTCTTACCCCAATAGAATAAGTTCAAACCTTCAAATATCTTGGCATCACCCTGGACAGTTCTCTTTCCTTTGCTCAGCATACTGAACAAATTGTAAAGGTAGTTAACCCCAGAATTGGACTACTTTACAGGAACCGACATTGCCTATCCCAAGATGCCCTGTCTCTTGCTACAAAAAGCTCCATACTGTCAGTCATTGATTGTGGGTTAGTGGTTTATGGTGCTGCTCCAGACTCCACCCTCAAAAGGGTTTCTGATGCCCTGAATAAATACTGCCGACTGCTCCTTGGTGCTAACCGCCTTACCCACACCTGTGAACTCTATGCGCAAACTAACTGGCTAAACTTTCAAGGCAGACTACAATACCAGGTATGTTTATTCGGGGGTGGGGGGGGGCCTGTCTTGGATTTTCACCCCCAGCCATCCAGAAGCTCCTCGTTATGGCCCCAACCCCCACTGCACGAGAAGCAATACCAAGTAATCTCTTATTGTCCCCATCTTTCACACCTGGCAGGTGCAAAGGACATTTGTGTACTGTGTCCCTCTTTGGCTTAATGAACTCCCCTCAGATATAACCAATGAGCCCAAGCTGGGGTAATTTAAAAGAAAACTCCACCAACACCTCACCCATCGAAGCAGCTGTGATTGCTGGCCAACCAAGAACAGCTGGAGCTGTTCACCCTGCTTCCTTCCCTACCCCCGGTAAGCCCTATTTTTCCCCCACCTGATCTCCCTTGTACACATCTTCTTAACTACTCCTTGATGCACTTTTCTCCATCCCTACATCTCTCCTCCATCTATGTCCCTCCATGTACTTTGACAGTGAAATGTTATTCTGCTTAGTAGTCCAGGTACTGCAGCTCTGTTCTCGCATTGTATGTAACCCTATATACACCTGTTTTATTAACTGTTTAAGATTTTCACTCATAACATGGGTTCCTAAAATGCTGTTTTCTGATTCGCCCAAACAGGTCTTCTGACCATTGATTAATCCTTGATATACCCACAGTTGCATGTTCACAGAGCTTTATTTTACTATTTCTTTAGGTAAACCTCTAAAATAACATTACCCGTGTTATAAGAGGATTAACCCACTCCAGGGTATGGGTTTACTGAGCATTAATCCACGCCTAGGTGGTTGAAGTCACTTGTCTTCCCATCATGACTCCAACCCCCACCCCCGGTGTGGATTAATGCTTAGTAAACCCATACGCTGTCGTGGGTTAATCCCTTCTGCACTTATATTTTTGTACAATCCCATTTTTTCAAACTTCATGTACTATTATTTGTTTCTGTTTGAATTGTCCGTAACTTATTTTCTACTGATGTGGAACCTTTGTAAATGAGCTTCCAGCTCAAAGGTGTATTCCTAGATCTCAATAAATAAATAAAATAAAAAAACTCAGCCAGCCAAACTCACTGCTGGCATTGACGCATGCCTTCTTACTCCCAGGGCTGCCCCAGTTTCTGAGTTCTGGGTCTGTCCCTGCCCCGGGATAAGAAACACTTCAGGGACCAGGTGAGGACCACTGGATCACAAGGGAAGACTGGAAGGAAACTGAAATATACCAAATCTTCATGGCCTAGAAGCAGGCCTAAATGTATTGGTTTGATAGGTGAGGGGGATGACGGGATGACTGCAGTGATAGTGTCTCTTACCATGAGCTTGGGCCATGGCATAGCTCCTTGCAACTGGGGCAAGAGTGTGCTTGACGTGTGGTCATCCACGCCATATGCGCTACCACATGTCTACCACTAGGGACCACTCTAAAAGTTGACATCTCTTAACCCTTCTCGGGAAAAGAGTGAAGAGTGCCCGCACAGACACTCTGTCGACCTACCTGCTGGCCACCGCTCCTGATGTCCTGGGTTTGGTGTGTAAACCCAGGTCGACAGTGTGCTGAGTGGGGGTCTCACTGCTCGGCACCACAGAGATGGCTAGATTATTTTTTTTTTTCAGTTTATCAAGCACAGTGTGGATCATTACATATCCTCTTGGCCTCTGTTTTATTTTTTTGCAAGCTACATTTTAGCTTGCTTTTGCAACATGTAGTAACTTATTTAAAATTCTCTTTGCCCTTCTTATTAGTGTTAAGGCCAGTGATCAAAACATCAGATGACAGCCCACGGAATGAGTCGGACTCTTTTATCTACAAAGCGGGAATGTTGTTATGTTGTCAACCTTCGATCAGGCCGTCAGCACTCATAGTGTTGCTTATCTTGAATAGCCATTCATCTCTCCCCTTTCAGATTTGATGGATAAATGTTCTAGACAATTTTGCCTAAGGTATAGCAAAACTGAGTCTGTGCTCCTTGAGCTTGGTAAAAAAGGTCAAAGATAAAAGTTATAATTCGTGCATTGGTTCTTCAGACTGACAATCCTTCTAGAGACTGCAGAATGTAAAACTGCAGCTTGATAAAACATACATACATACATACATACACTTCAAATGGTATAGTCCAGAATCTGGAAATCATGACTCCAATTGAATGATGTTTAACACCTGAATTTAGTAAAACAACCTATTTATCGCATGTTGGTAGTCTAGGACATGTAGATACTAAATAGTTGAAAGCACATAAGTTGAAATTGCCCTTCTAAATGCAGACTTCACACAGACATTACCTATTCCCTTTACAAGAGATACTATCAGCTTTTCCATTGGTTGATTGTGGCCCATTTTCAACTCATCGTCTCAAAAGCAACCTACAGGACAGCATTTTAACACAGTATATGCTTTGTGTCATAGTAACACAGTAATTGAAGGATAGAAGGGACTTGAGGTCCATTAGGTCCACCCCTCTGTTTCGTAAGTAGGGATCAGGAAGTATGCAGTACAGATGTCTTTTATTATGAATGAGGTTTCATTTAAGAAGATGCATAATTGTGCCAGCTGGGTAGCGCAGCAGCAGGGCTACCACTTACCATCCAGATGACCTGGGTTCACGCTGTGGACTTGGGGTGTCTGGTGCTGGTTGGTGAAGCAGGAGAGAGGCATGCGTCTCAGAAGCCTAATCCCTTAGGGAGGGTAGCTCCTCTGCCAGCATGGCTGCCCCTAGGGAGCGGAGCCATGAGGACAGGATACTGTGGTCCCTCGGTGGCAGGGTTATGGTGGGACACACCTATTAAATGATGTCTGATGTGGAAGCGTCTGATGTTCAGAGCAGGGACTGGCAGGCGCCCATCGGATGGGGAGGACATATGCCCGGCCCTTCAATGACCCTGGAATGACCCTGGAATGTTGAGGCTGCCTCATTTTCCCAGTCCGTGCCCATGTAAATAGAAAAGTGGAGCGATTATAGGGCATAGAAAATCGATGGGCCTGGGACAGATGAAGTCCCTTCATTCCTCAGTGAGCCCTTTCAGCTGTCTCTTCCTCACCAACTCCTTTCTCTGGTATCCTGGTGTGTTGAGTAAAGTATTTCCTCGGGGGTAACCTCCCTGGTCCAACGAGCAGGGGCAAAGCTGAAGATTATTAGCCGGGAGCCAGTGTAGCAGTTGAGTGAAGACAGGTAGGAAGTGCTAGACAAGCAGCGATTCTGTGGGCAGAAAAGGGGGCTTGAAAGTGATGGAAAGAGCTTCCCTGGTTAGGTCCAAGAGACGGAACAAGAAAGTTTAAAAAAAAAAAAAACTGCATAGTAATAATGCTTTGCATATAATACTTAAGGAATATGGACTGACATAGCGGTTCTTAATATAATGATTATTGATTGAGTCTTAGAGCCAGAGGTCTAGCCTAGGGCATCTCCTCTGTATCAGTTCTTTTTCAAGTAATAAAATGAGCAATGCAAAGGTCCTTGTTGCTATTAGAAACCTCCCAATAATTTTTTTATTTTTGTAGTTAGTCTTTTTTAACCTTTTGTTGCTGACAGTGCCCCCCAACTTGCAGGAGTCTCCAGTCCCATCACCCAACCTCTTCAGCCTCTTCACCTGACTTCTCCTGGACCTACCTTGCTACTTTGTTCTTCCAGAGCCCCTCTCCGTCGGTGGGGGAGGCAGGACTCTCCTTGCGCCAAGAGCACCGTAGCAGGGCATGCAGGAGGCCAGAGTTCATTCTGCCTGGTCAGAGTCTTTTCTCTGTTGTGTCCCCAGACCCATGGGATGCCAGCAACAAGGGTGTGCACGCACATGCATGCAAGCGTGCATAGCGTGGCACCAGTCAGCATCCTCCAGCTCACGCATCCAACGACACTATCGCCTGTGGTCACCCAGGAAGTAGTATGGCAGCAGAGCAGGCTGCCCTCCCTCCCTGGAGAAGGTGTGCTGCCTCTGGGGTGCTCAGTCTTCCTCCTCCCCCTGACCATCCTCTGATGAGCCAGGCACATTCTTGAACCTGGGTCACCAGCATCACGAGTGGTAGCCCTACTGCTGTGCTGAGGGGCCGTCTCAAAGTGGTGCTTTGAAATTAAACATTACTAAAGAACATTATTTTAATTTTAAAACTGTTGAACAGGTGAGCATGTGGATTGGGTCTTGGTGTTCTGTTTATGCTGGCAGTCTATATAACCAGTGAGATGGGGACCCCTTGTGAACCAGTCAGAATTTGGGATTCCAGGCCACTCTGATGGTGCGTTGCTGTGCACAAGGCCTGACTTCAGTAGTGCGCTCGTGATGCTGCATTGTAGGCAGGCCTGACCGCTGCAGCTACAGCTGCTGCTTGGAAGTGCCCCGCAGCCAGGGATGGATGGCGCTTAGCAAGTGGTGCCACAGTGCCTCCTGCAGTGGGCCAAGGGAGCCTGCTCCATCCAGACTAGGTCGCTGCTTGCATTCGAGGTACTACAAAGCTGTGCACAGGCCAAGGGAGCCTACTCCCTCCAGAGTAGGTCACTGCTTGCATCTGAAGCACCACAGAGCTGTGCACAGGCCAAGAGAGCTTGCTCCCTCCAGAGTTGGTCGCTGCTTGCATCTGAGGCACTACGGAGCTGTGCACAGGCCAAGGGAGCTTGCTCCCTCCAGAGCCGGTTGCTGCTTGCATCCAAAGCACTAGGGAGTTGTGCACAGGCCAAGAGAGCTTGCTCCCTCCAGAGTTGGTCGCTGCTTGTATCTGAGGCACTATGGAGCTGTGCATCGGCCAAGGGGAGCTTGCTGCCTCCTGAGTTTGTCGGTGCTTGCATCTGAGGCATTACGGAGCTGTACACAGGCTAAGGGAACCTGTTCCCTCCAGAGTCGGTTGCTGCTTGCATCTGAGGCACTATGGAGCTGTGCACAGGCCAAGGGAACCTGCTCCCTCCAGAGTCAGTCATTGTTTGCATCCGACACACTACGAAGCTGTGCACAGGCTAAGGGAGCTTGCTTCCTCCAGATTCAGTTGCTGCTTTCATCTGAGGCACTGCAGAGCTGTGCACAGGTCAAGGAATCTTGCTCCCTCCAGAGTCAGTTGTTGCTTGCATCTGAGGCACTGCAGAGCTGTGCACAGGCCAAGGAATCTTGCTCCCTCCTGAGTCAGTCGCTGCTTGCATCTGAGGCACTATGGAGCTCTGCACAGGCCAAGGGAAGCTTGCCCCCTCCAGAATCTGTTTATGCTTGCATCCAAGGCACTATGGAGCTGTGCACAAGCCAAGGTATCTTGCTTACTCCAGAGTAGGTCACTGTTTGCATCCAGGGCACTACAGAGCTGTGCACAGGCCAAGGGAGCCTGCTCCCTCCAGAGTCGGCTGCTTACATCCGATGCACTTAGGAGCTGTTCACAGGTCAAGGGAGCCTTTTCCCTCCAGAGTCAGTCGCTACTTGCATCCGAGGCACAATGGAATTGTGCACAGGCCGAGGGGAGCTTGCCCCCTCCAGAATCCATTTATGCTTGCATCCAAGGCACTACGGAGCTGTGCACAAGCCAAAGGAGCTTGCTCCCTCCAGACTAGGTTGCTACTTGCATCCAAAGCACTATGGAGCTGTGCACAGGCCAAGGGGAGGCAGGAGGACAGGGAGAAAACCCGTGTACCTTCTGTGTCACGAGGTGGGCTCCTGGACTTCCCTGTGTCCTAGTGCCAACCCTGACTGTGGATCCTGCTCCATGTAGTTGGCTGGCTTGGGGGAAGGGGATGACCCCTTGGAGCCACTGCCACCAAAGGAAAGCCAAGGGGATGTTGGGATGGCATTGGATCCGGGAGAGAACGGGGATCAGTGGGCCAGAACAGGGTGTGCCCCGGGACTAGGGTATAGCTCTGACAGACAACATGGCAGTGGAGGTGGGGAGAGATTTATAGAAAAAAAAAAAAACTGGAATTCCACAGTCAGCATTCTGTGAGGTTTGTAGTATAAATTATTAACTTATTTGTAATTTTTGCTCAGGACAGGTAGAGTGAGCTGTTACAGCTTGGTTTTAGCTGTGTCCTAGGGTGGGTTGCACAAATGTGTTATACTGACGGGGAATGTTGGCCAGGACACCAGTGAAAATCCCCCACTTTTGCAATAAGTGCTGTAAGATCCTTAACTTCCTCCTGGACAGAACGGATCCCAGTTTAACATCTCATCCGAATGATAGCACCTCAACAGTGCTGCGCTATAATGTCAGTAGTGGGTAGTAGCCCAAGTTCCTGCTGTGGGGCTGGAACCCACAACCTTCCAATCCTCTGGCTTCAAAGGTGAGCGTGCAGCCTACTGAGTCACGAACAGTGCTTGTGTAAGGGGGCAAACTGCATCCATCCATAAATATAGGGGGGAAAGGCTATCAAGGGGTTCTGTAGACATTTGTGAACCACAAGACTGAAGGTTGAGTAGTTTACTGTATATTTGTCTCCAGAGCTCCAAGATAGCCTTACACATTTATTTTGTTGGGTGTGTGTAATGTGTGGTCCTTACCCAAGAGTGACATAAGCACTGAACAACGGCAGGTTTATAAATGTTTAGTACTTACATCACAGCATATCTATAGGTAATAGAATAAGTATAGTTCAGAATATATTATAATAGACCGGCCTGGTGGCGCTGAGGGTTGAGGCGCTGGATGCCTTACCTTGTGCTGCGCCGGCGACCTGGGTTCGGGAATGACCTCTGGGTCGTTGGGGTGCCGGCATGGGGGGGCACGGGAGGTAGGAGCAAGCCACCAGGGGCTGCTCTCCTCTCCCAGGAGTTTTGGGGGTGGGTTCTAGCCCCTTCCGTAGGTCCGTCCCCACCGGGTCGAGGTCTGGTGGGGTAATGTAGACAGGTGGGGGGAAGAGGCTGAGCTGGTTTCCGGTGTGCATGCACGTGTACATACAGCTGCGTGCTGGGCGGGGGTGTTACGGGAGAAAACCCAGAAAAATCTAAATTAAAAAAAGAATATATAATATATAAACTTTATATGGGGTTCTTCTGAAAATCCAAGTATAGTGCAGCAATAAAACAGTTTAATTGCCAGTACTGTACTTCAGATATGACTCTGGGATTTGCCATTAGGGCCATCTTTTTTGCTGGGATTTGGCCACTTGTTACATGTTGGCATGGTTCAGTACATGATTTGGAAACCCAGATTTAAAAGACATCCTGTTTTATGGGGAAATCAAAATACATACCAGAGCCTTGCTTTTGGAAATTAGTATTCTAAGTTGCATTAATTTTTGGTAGTTAGTAGAAAATATTACTGACAAAATTCCCTTTAGTTCAGAAACATTATTGTTTTTGTTCCATACCTGCAAAATCAGATGTTACCTAACTGTCCTTTTTACCCTTTTGGGAGTCAGACATGTCCTCCTCCCCAATTAATTTAGACATTTTCTTCTTCTTCTTTAAAAAGATAAACACTTCCAGAATAGAATCAACTAAAACCATTGTTATGGACCTGCACGGGTGGAGCTGACACTGTGCTCACACTTAGCACCTTGCAACAAAAAAGCCTCCTGGATGCTTCTAAGGCAAAGAGCAGCCATTGATTCTAGCACCCTTTCTTTGTTCTGTGGGCTATTGAATTGCCTGAATGACAGCCCCAGGCCCCAGTGGGGAGAGATAGTGAGTAGGGCTTACAAAGGCAGAACGATGCAGGAGGCAGGCAGATCTGGTGCAGATCTCATGCAGAAGAGACCTGCTGTGTTGGGAGTGGGTGCAAGCTGCACCATCAAGAAATCAAGCCGTGAGCAAAACTGCTGAGTTCCAGAAAAGAAGAGCACATCAGCAGCTGTGTGCAAGCCAGCACATTGATGACGCTGAAGATCCAGCGCAGAGCAGAACACTGAGGGCTGCTGATCCAGGTCCCATAGCAGGTACTACAGCAGGGTGTAGGGCTGCCTTCAAGCTAACAGTTTGAAGGCCAGGATGTGTTGGGGTCAGTCCGCATCTTCATCAGTCTGGAGAGTGTAAGGAGGTTGGAGGAGACAGGGAGCCTGTCTGAATCTTAAGCCGTGTTTACATGGCAGTAGCACTACAATTATAAAACCGCAACAGCGTGGTCCCGACCACTTGCCACTCATGATCTGCCTGCCTTCAGGGCCCCTCTCTGCACCACTGCAGTCTGTGCTGGTGAGAGGCCAAGCATGGGGGGGGGGGCATACATCTGCTGGCCGATGGACGAGTTGCTGCGGCGCAGGCAGTCCACACTGTCATTAAACTGCTGAAAGTGGCTCGCTCCCCTTGGCGCTCCCAACTTGCCAGAAAATCTGGGAGCATCAGAGCAAGTGGTTTACCCCAATCGGGTACATGTCTACACGGTCACATTTGCACTCAAGTGCACGGGTTACACCAGTGCAAAGGTGACCATGTAAACAGGGCTATCGACACCCTAGAAGAGCATGGATCCAGTCAGGAGGAGCTATCCGAATATGGGGGCTGTGAATATGCCACAGTACAGCATAATTTCAAGGGACATTACCCATAGCTTCATCATGTTTTGCCAGTCGGATTACAGATACCCCGCTTTGAGGGTTTTCTGCCATTAAGCAATTGCATGGCCTGTTTGGTTGAGGAGTAAAACTGAGCACGTTATCCACTATAAAAGTGCACCAACACCAGCCAACATGCAGCCACATTTATGGGCCTTCAGTGGTCTACACCTGTGGTGCGCAGGGATTGAATTTAGGGAGCTCCTGTTTGGGTACTGGTTTAAATCCTGTACCATGTCAGGAGAGGGTAGAGCTGGCCTGCTTGGAAGGGCACCCAAGGGGGACGCGTTTAAAGGTAAAGTTTGCATGAACCTTCTTCCTTGCATGTTGTTTGTTGTTAATATAGTTGAGATATTCTGGTAAACTTGAGCTGGTTACTGACTCCCAGTATGGCTGAGAAAATAGTGGATCTTACTTCGAGGGGGCTGTTGCAGAGGTAAAACCTTTAGGACTATGGAAAACTTCTAGCTAGCAGTATACAGCAGGGGATTGTCCCATATGGTATAAAAGGGGTGGTCCCCAGCCCATCCCCAGTTCTTTTCCCGCCATCAACCGTGCAAGTCGGACCACCACAGACACCTTCAGCTAGTCAGCTGCCATTTTACATCGCACTTACCTGTGTTTTCTTATTTTTGCCAAAAAACAAAACTCCAGAACTCTGCTTGCATGTCTTTGTCTTCTCCATCCTCCTCAGTCAAGAGGCGGTGACTGTAGTGTGCATGTGGCAACCAGATCCCTCATAAGGATGGCCATTTGGTCTGCCTCTTCTGCCTAGGCCCAGACCACGACATCGAGGCCTGCCAGCATTGCCAAGAGTTCAAGCAGTGCACTTAGCTACACTGCCAGAAGACCCTCAAAGTCTTCTTGCTCACCAGAAAGCTATCCAAGATGGAGAAGGAGCTTCACCAGAAGAGTTTGTCCTCTTCCCCGGCCTCTGGGGCCTCTGCCTCTTCTTCTTCTTACAGGGAGAGAAAATCGAGTGGCATATACAAGCACTGGGAGAGGCACAGGGAGAAACCCTGGTCAGAATCCTGCTCGCGGTCCCTGACCAAGTCGGTGACCACTTCTAGGTCTTCCCCCTGTGGGAGGTTGGCTCCTTCCACTGCAGCAGCCCTTTCACCTTCCAGGCTCCCAGTGACCAAACCTCCCTTCCTTATTACCATTGTGGGAGAAGGTTCTTCCGGGCATGGGACTTCATCTCCCACCTCTCAAGCTTAAGCCCCTTTGCCTCCATGGGCTCTAAGCCAAGTGGCTCGGCTGGTGGATCTTTGGGTGGCAGGCCCTTACCTGTTGCTGTCCGGACCAGGGTGTCTGCCGAGTCCTCCCTGACATCAGGGGCCGACTCCTACAGGTGATGCCTAGGACTGACGCTCTGTCCTGCTCAGGTGCCGGCTCCCTGATTCTGGCTACTCCTCCTAGGCGTCCCCTCAAGTGACCCTGTCACCACGTAACCCTCCTAAGTCACCGGCTGGGCCTGATGCTCACTCACAGCTGACACCCGAGGGCCCGACACTGGGTCCAGACCATCTAACACCAGATGGCTCTATTCCTCTGGGTCCGACACCCAGTAACCCGGATTGGCCTAGCCCGATGCCCGAGTTACCTCAGTCTGATGACCAGAACCTGGGGCCTTCTAAGCCTAACCCCCTGATGCCAGATACAGCAGCCTTGCCACCAAATCCTCCACAAGCCCTGTATGAGCTTTTTGTGGCCTGGCGGCTCTATTTTAAACATAAACAGACCCCTAAAACCTTACAAACCCTCCCCTTAGGGGCCACCTCCGGGCAAACCTCCTGTTTGCCCACCTACTCCTCCACTCAGGGAGACCACTCGACACTGGATGGGGGTGATACCCCCTTTCTAAAAGGTGGCAGCGCAAGTAACCACGTTCGCCTTCCCCCTCCCTGGATTTGGGGGACTCAAATGGTTGCTCCTCCTCCTCCTCTCCAGGCTGTGTGGACTCTAGCCTTCCTTCGAAACCCGAGGGCGGTAAGGAAACCCCTCGTTCCCTGCCTGACGACCCATCATTTATGGATGTAATGCAGCACATCCAGCAGCTGGGATACAGAAGAGCTGGATCCGGAGCGACATCGGTTGGCCTCTTTTCTCAGGAAGAAGGACACCCTACCTTTGGTGGTCCCCCCCACTTGTGGAGTCCTATAAGGATGTAAACAGAGTGGCCTGGAAGTGCCCCTTTTCCTTGCCGACTATCTCCAAAAAGTCAGACCGACTATATTCTGACCCAGAGAGAATCCCTTTTACAGGGAGCACCCAAAGGCAGACTCAGTTGTGATTAGCACTGCCCATGGTCGATCCAGGCATCCTAGACACCTGAGTAAACAACCTCCAGACAAAGACTTCAAACAATTTGACCACTTGGCCAAAAAGGTGTATTCCTCGGCCACGTATGCTGTACGATCTCGGAACTTCCTTGCCCACATTGTTCAATACCAGAACACCTTGTGGGACAAAGTGGTGGATGTGGCTCAAGCCATACCAGATTGCCCAGGGAGAGCAGAGTTGATGGCACTATAAAGACTCTCACTCAGGTTGCTGCATTAAAAGAAAGTCTGTGTGCGTTACTCACAGATAGGACTTGTTTTTTTTTTTTAACAAGATAAGTGGGGTAAGTTGTGGAGAAACTTGCTGAACTTGTGTTTTTCCTTTTGTCTGTAAGGCAATTTGAAAGCACCGTAACCCACATTTTAAGGGCCTTAAACTAGAGCTGTGTCTTTGCCCTGTAGTTTACAGAAGAAAGTCTTTTTTTACCTGATTGGTTTTTGTAGACACTGAGTACCAAAGAAACAACCCCACCCTCATTCCCCAACCACCTCCAGGTGCTCTACCTTTATAGTGGAAGGCCAAGCCACACCTACTTAAAAACACAGGAACAGTTAGGCGGCACAGCACAAGCAATAGCCTAACTAGTATATAGGCAGAATTACAAAGGGTGTAGCTAGCAACTAGGTCCACAAGGGCACATACAAGAGGAGGAGGAGGAGAGAGAAGCTGTAAGTCACTAGAGAAGGAGAGAGAGACAGGGAGAGAAGGGGGAAAAAGGTTAGGAGGGGAGGAATATCAGCAAGTGCAGGGTGATGCAGGAAGTGGTGTGGTGCTCTCGCTATGGTGCAGCAGTCTTCAGAAAAACATTCTGGTTACTGTGGTGCTGCCCCATTTGCAGGCACCTCTCTGGGCTGAGGGCGGAGGTCGGCAGTCTCTGGGCTGAGCTGGCAGGAATGCTGAGGACCTTTGCTCCAGCCTAGAGGCCACCAGGTCCCCAGCCAGTGCCACAACGGCCACCCAGGCAGATGGCAGGATGGACTATGGTGGGTTCAGGAAGGATCAGGGGAAGGGGCAGAGACACATCCTTCACCCAGTCCTGCTTATGAACACCTACACAGCGTTGGAGGAATGGTACAGCCCTGCAAAGGAATCCAAGGCTGAGACCAGGGAGGAGATGAGGGTCCTCCAACAGGGAGACCCAGTGGCAGGAGGAAGAGAATCCCATAGGAAAAAGTAGTTACTCCTGTTGGGGGACTCAGTTGTCTGGGGAATGGATCTGGGCACATATAGTAGAGAGGAAAAGGTGGTAAAGTGCCTTCCAGGAGGCACAGCTTGGAAGGAGAGGGAGCACATCCAGAGGAACACTGAAGCTGTGGCAAGGAGGGGAGGGGAGGGCTGGAGGTCATTATCCACTTGGGGACAAATTACCTATCCAAGGATAAGGCAAGCTTGGAGCAGGTGAAGGAGGAGAGTGCCTGGGGAAGGTAGCAAACTGCGTAACATTTTCGGAGGTGCTGCCAGTCCATTGGGAGTCTCCGCATTAGTGACTTCAACACATGGTTGTAAGGCTGGTGCAACAAGAATGGGTATGGCTTCATTGGGGACTGGGGACCCACCTGGAGTGATGCAGCCCTGTACAGTGGGGACGGACTGCATCTATCCAGCAAGGGGAAGGCAGCCCTCAATGGACAGTTTAAATGCTTTGCTGATGAGTGTTTAAACTAGCCTGGGGGAGGGGAACAGGAGCAGGGACACTCAGGCAGCCCACCCCCACATGGTAGAGAAAGCAGAACAATGGAACAGGAAGAGGAGTTGATATCAAGGTCATCGGGGTTGGGCAGAAAGGGAGTAGGAAAGGAATCAGAAACACAGGAGAAAAATATCAGGAAAGGGGGGAAGATGCAGAGGACCAAAACAGGAAGAGAGAGAGGTCAGGCAGTAAAACTTTGAAGGTCATGGTGACAAATGCACGCAGCCTGGGAAATAAAGTCCCAGACATGGAGACCTTAATAACTGAAGGAGACCTGAACATAGTAGCAATGATTGAAACCTGGTACACAGCTAATCATGAGTGGGAAACGAATGTACCAGGATATGTACTATTCAGGAGGGATAGGGAGGAAAAAATGGGAGGGGGAGTAGCCCTGTAAGTCAGAACGGGTATAATGGCAACACAGATACAGGGTAGGCAGGGGGAGGCCGAGGCACGTGGGTCACCCTTCAACCTGGAAATGGCACAGCGTTACACACAGGGGTGATATACAGGCCTCCAGGACAGGGAGAGGAACTGGACAGGGAGCTAGTGGAGGAAATACACGAGATGGCAGTGAAAGGTGAAATTCTGCTGATGGGGGATTTCAATATGCCAGATGTGGATTGAAACACCATTGTAGCTGCTTTAGCCAGAAGAAGAGGCATCCTTGAGACACTCTAGGAGGCTGGACTCAGTCAGCTTGTGCTTGATCCCACCAGAGACAGGGCAATTCTGGATCTAGTAATGACCAACGGGGATCGAATTGCAGATGTCCAGGTAGAAGGGCAACTGGAATCCTGCGTTCACAACATTGTATGGTTCAGCATAGGGACAGAGACTCACTCAAGTCAAACTAGGACAGAGGTTCTGGATTTCAGAAATGCTGACTTTTCGCTGAAATGGGGAAGGGGTATCATAAGAGCCCTAGAGAGAACAGGGGCAGGAGGGGGAGTGAAGGAACAGTGGAAGCATCTAAAGGAAGCCTTACTGGAAGTAACAAACCAATGCATCAGATTGGTATCCAAAGGCAAGAGACTGAGAAAGCCACTGTGGTTCTCGAGAGAGGTGGCGGTAAAGGTTAGGGCAGAAAGGAAGGGGTTCAGGAAATATAAGGAGACCCAAAGGGAGGAGGACAGGGAAGGGTGGTACCAGAGGATTGGAGGAGGGCACATGTGGTCCCTCTACACAAATCTGGCAGCAGGGAGGAGGCAGGGAACTGTAGGCTGGTCAGCCTCACCTCAGTAGTAGAGAAGATCATGGAAACATTGCTTAAAGAAAGGGCATCTAGAAGCTGTCGGAGCCCAGGACCATAGGCAACACAGATTTACAGTGGAGAGGTCATGTCAGACAAATCTGGTTGATTTCTTTGACTGGGTGACAAAGGAAGTAAATCAGGGTGGGGAAGTGGATGCCGCATACCTTGATTTCAGCAAAGCCTTTGATACTGTCCCACATAGGAGGCTGATAAACAAGCTGAGTAGGCTGGGCATGGGGGACAGGGTGGTAAACTGGGTTAGAAACTGGCTAACAGACAGGAGGCAGAGAGTGGTAGTAAATGGGGTACAGTCTGGGGAGAGGGGGGTGACCAGTGGGGTGCCTCAGGGATCGGTCCTGGGGCCAGTCCTGTTCAATGTCTTCATAAGCGACATTGCAGAAGGGCTGGGGGGAAAGGTCTGCCTATTTGCAGATGACACCAAGACCTGTAATAGAGTGGATTCCCCAGAGGGGGGGTGGAGAAAATGAGGAGGTACCTGGGGCAGCTTGAAAAATGGTCTGAGGACTGGCAACTGAAGTTTAATCCAAAAAAGTGCAAAATTATGCACCTGGGACACAGAAACCCTGGGGAAAACTACAGGATGGGGGCTGGGGGAGTTGTTGACAGTCACAAAGGAGAAAAGGGACCTGGGGGTTATTATTTCAGATGACCTGAACATGTCAAAGCAGAGTGCTAAGGCAGCTGAGAGGGTCAGTGGCATGCTGGGGTGCATAAGCAGGGGCATCACCAGCAGAAGGAGGGAGGTAGTGATGCCATTATATAAAACCATGGTCAGGCCTCACATGGAGTACTGTGCGCAGTGCTGGAGGCCACATCTTTGTAAGGACATTAACAGCTTGGAGACGGTCCCGAGAAGTGCGACTAAGATGGTACAGGGCTTGCAACACAAGATTTATGAGGAGAGATTAAGGGACCTCAATATGTACTAGCTGGAAGAGAGGTGGGAAAGGGAGGACATAATAGAAACATTCAAGTACCTCAAGGGTATAAACAAGGTGCAGGGGGGGAGACATTTTCCAGTACAGGAGGAGTACAAAAAAGAGGGGGCATGATATGAAAATGGAAGGTGGGAGGTTAAGAGGGAATGTGAGGAAGTTCTTCATAGAGAGGGTAGTGAACACATGGAATGGTCTGCCTCAGGCAGTGTTGGGAGCAAGCACTGTTGATGGATTCAAGCGTGCTTGGGACAGGCATAGGGGAACCATAGAGGTACAGCTACGGATGGGTTGGAAGCAGTAATCCAGTACAAGGGCTTACGGGCAGACTAGATGGGCCAGACGGTCCTTATCTGCCGACAATTTCTATGTTTCTATGTTAAAATCAGGCTCAGACCTAGGTAATCATGCCTCTGGGCCTCTTATGATACAGTGGACTCTGCAGGCAGGGCCACAGCCTCTGCAGTCTGTATCTGCTGTTATTCCTGGTTGAGGGTGTCCAGTTTTGCTCCCGGATGTACAATCTAAGATCATTGATGTTCCCTTCAGGGGCCCTGTCCCGTTTAGTGAAGACTCACAAAATATCATAACTTGCCTGCAGGAATCAGGGAAAGTCATCAGATCTGTACACGCTATGTACAAATGTTAGCCCAAACACCATCCTAAGCAGTCCTTTTGGAGTAATGCCAGACAGCAACCTAGAGGACAGCAGCAGAGTAGGATTCAAGCGTAAGGCTTCCACTTCTGTTTCCAGAGGTTCTGCTCCTCAGGCTCCTAGAACCTCCCAGACCACGCTCTCCCTCCCAGGCTCCTCAGCCTGACTCGTTGCCCGACCCCCTCCCCCAGACAGAGCCATAGGGGAGATGGTGGGGGGTTGATTTTCCTTGCACATAGAAGGTTCATTCACATTACTACAGATCAGTGGGTCCTGCAACTCATCAAAAAGGGGCACACTCTGCAGTTCACCAAGATTCCCCCAGATAACCCATCTGACTCCTCTCATTACTCTGGCTTGCAGTGCTCTCATTGCAAGGGAGATCAGGACCATCCTGCAAAAATGGGCCATAGAGCCAGTCCCTCCAGCACAACAGGGAAAAGGGTTTTATTCCTACTTCTTTCTAGTGTCAAAGAAAACCAGGGATCTGGCGCCCTATCTTTGACCTCCATCACCTGAATCAGTACATTGAGTGCAAGTGATTCCCGATGGTAACTCTGCTTGGTCTCCTTCCTCTCCTTCATCAAGGGGACTGGTTATACTCCCTGGACATGCAGGACACATACCTCTGCATTCTGATTTTTTTAACCTCACAGGAGGTTCCTTCACATCCGCTTCCAGGGAAGTCACTACCAGTTTCGGGCTCTGCCTTTTGGTCTGTCCTTGGCCCCCAGAGTTTTCACCAAGTGCCTCACAGTGGTAGCTGCAGCTCTAAGGACAGGGACATTATGTCTTCCCTTACCTGGACGACTGGCTGCTGACCACTCCCACCAGGGACCAGCCACTCCACACTATGCAAACCACGTTCTCTCTGTTTCAGGACCTAGGGGTTACTTTAAACCCCCCCAATTCCTCTCCTTGGATGAGTCAAAGGCTGCAATACGTGGTGGCAATCTTAGATACGGCACTAGGCAAAGCCTTCCTCCCTCAAGGCAGAGCAGAGCACTTGCAGACACACGCTCGGCAGATCACTTCCTCTCACCAGGTCCAGGCCAGGTCTGTACTAAGACTTTGGGACACATGGCAGCCGCCATTGCCACAGTCCCCCTGGCCAGGCTGTACATAAGGGTGATTCAGTGGAACCCGAGAGTTCAATGGGATCAGTGTTTAGATGACCTAGAGTAACTGGTCTTGGTGTCGAACCCTGTAAAACAGGAATTAACATGGTGGTTGAATTCCTTCAGCCTTTCCAGGGGGAGTTTGCCTGTGGAAGGAATCCTCCAGTCAGATCCTGACCACAGACGCATTGGGTCAAGGCTGGGGAGCCCACCTGGGAGGCTGCTGGACACAAGGGTCCTGGGCCCAGCATGAGCTCCATCTCCACATCAATGTCCTGGAGATGAGGGGCAATTCTGTATACCCTTCAGTCCTTCCAGACAGTCCTGCTATCTGGACCCCTGCTAATCCAGACTGACAACATGTCAGTGGCTTTTTATATAAACAAGTGGGGGGGGGGCTCATTCTTATCCTCTCTGCAGGGAGGCCATGCAAGTGTGGGCATGGGCAGTGGACCACCACCTGGACTTGACAGTTGTCCATGTTCCGGGCATGCAAAACTCCCTGGCCAACAGTCTAAGCCGATCTCGGTCCAGGGCCCACGAGCTGGAACATCATCCCTCAGTGGCCGGAAGAACTATTCAACAGATGGGGACGTCCAGAACTGGATCTCTTTGCCTCCCCATCCAATGCAAAACTGCCCAGTTTTTGCTCACTGGATCCAGGGCCTGGTGTTTTCTGATGAGAAGCGCTGTCCCTCTCCTGGACAGGGAGATTCCTTTATGCATTTCATCCTTTTCCTCTACTGCAACGAGTTTTCCTCAAACTGCAGTTGGAGGGAGCAGAGAGGATCCTGGTGGCAGCTTTCTGGCTTTGCCAGATTTGGTTTCTGCTTCTTCAGCAACTTGCAGTGGAACCTCCAATTTCCCTGCCCCTACACTTAGACTTGCTCTCCCAGGAACAAGGAACCCTGGTCCATACAAATCTCAGATCTCTGCATCTCCATGCGTGGCTCCTGCAGACCTAGCTATGTCCAGATTCGGGGTATCGCCCAGCGTGGCGGACATCCTAATGGCCGCTAGGAAACCTTCCACTAGGGCAGCTTACGCTATGAAATGGAAGCGGTTCTGCATGTGGGCCACCACTTGGCATTTAGACCACTTTACTTGCCCGGTGAATATGGTTCTGGAGTACTTTCTCTCTTTATCTGATGCAGGACTCAGCTACTCTTCGCTGAAGGTGCACCTGTCTGCTATTTCAGCCTACTGTGCACCTATCAAGGGAAAAACACTTGCCCAGACGGATTTTCCCTGTACATTCCTATGGGGCATTCTGCACTTGAAGCCTCCCATCTGGACCCAGTTCCGCCATGGGATCTGTTGTTTGTTTTAGAAAAACTTACTTTGCCTCCCTTTTAACCTGCCGCAAGTTGTGAGCTGTGTTTTCTGTCGTGGAAAGCGTTGTTTTTTTAGTTGCCATTACTTCTACTCAAAGAATTTCTGAGCTTTAGGCCCTGATATGTAAGGAGCCTTATTTGGTTTTCCACAAGAACTGGGTGTCCTTGCGGACTAATCCTAAGTTTCTTCCAAAGGTGGTGTCAGAGCTTACTTTAAATCAGGACATCCACCTTCCAGTCTGCTACCCAGAGTATTTGAACCGAGGGGAGGCCTTACTACATACTCTGGATGTTCATAGGGTGCTATGTTATTACTTGGAGCACACCTGGACCATTAGAAAGTCTGACCAGTTATTTGTATCTTTTGCCCCTAGAATGGAAGGGGCTCCTGTTTCTAAGCAGTGTTTATTCAAATGGTTGGTTAATTGCATTGTTTTCTGCTACAACAAGTATGACAAATCCTTACTGGGCTCGGAAAAGGGTCACTCTACCAGGGGCATGGCTGCTTCCTTTGCCTCCTTGAGGAGCGTTTTGGCTGCTGACATTTGTACAGCTGCTACTTAGAGTTCTGTCCACACCTTTGTCAAGCACTACAGTTTGGACATTGCATCTCGACACAGAGCAGGCTTTGGATTGGCTTTCCTTCAGGGCCTCCTGTCGTAGTTTTCTTTGGGAGACTTCTGCCTCCACCCAACTGACTGGGGTCTCTCTTTACTGCTTGGGACTTGGTCCTAAAGGTGTTACCTGCTGCAAGAACCCTCTCGAAGTGAGATAGTACAGTTATGTAAGAACTTAACGTAACAGTAGATCTTCGAGAGGAGCTCTTGCAGCAGGTACTGATTTTCCCACCCACCTTCCCCCCTGGTAGCTGCTTCTCCATCACAGATACCTTTGTTTTTTTCTCCATTAGAGGAGCCTCCTCGGTTTTCCATTTGACCTATTTGCTGGGATCTTTGGCAGGAGAACTGGGGATTGGCTGGGGGATTGCCCCTTTTATACCATATGTGATGTCGGGGGTGGGCTGATATCAGTTGAGGTGGTCTCCCGCTATATACTGCTAGCTAGAAGTTTTTCATAGAGTCCTGGTGCCTACCGGCCTCAGTCCTTTAGGTGTTACTTGCTGCAAGAGCTCCTCTCGAAGATCTACTGTTATGGTCAGTACTTTTCCTTACCAAGCCCTCTAAAAGCTGGGGAGCCCTTGTGGCTTAGTTGATTGGAATGTCTCCTGCACTTAACCCTCAAACCTCATTTTACTGGACCACACCAACTGACCAAAGGTGATGGCAGCACGCTGTGTGCAGCTCAGGCATGCCTTCCTGCAGGGTCCATCGCACTCTGTTTACTGGCCCAGGGAGCATGTCCCGTATAAATTAACAGAACAGGGATAGGTGTTCTCTCTTGTTTCTAATGCAGACCTTAAAAGATTATTATTTCTAGGGACATGGATATGTTGTTCATCCACACTCATTAGCAGGTATCCTTGCCGCTTTAAATCTTGCCGGAAGGTCTTCAAGCTTGCTCCTCCCACCCACCCGGGTGGTATAACTCTCGGCTCCGCCCCATGGCGCCAGATCTTCCTTACTGCTTGGAAGCTCAGGTTCCCTCCTTAACGCTCTGCGTTTGAGACTAGTTCCTATTTCTCCGTTTGCGGTTAAAAATAAATTTTGTGAAAAAAGACTTCAGTCTTGATCCTTGTGACTGCGATGGACAAATCGACTCCGGTTTGGAGATGCCCATGCGGGTGAAGATGCTCAGAGCGGATCCACACTCCACGTGTGTCTACTGTAGGCCTTGAAGCCCGACCGCAGGCTGCCGACCTGTGCTCATCTTTCTCGTCTCTCGTCCTGGGAACCGTGCCCGGTGCAACTGGGCCGTCCGAGCGTTCCCTCGGAGAAGTCCAAGGAGGCCGGTTGGCGGTTTCGAGCGGCGGGCTCGGCGGATCAGCTCGAGCGGATGATCGCCCCTCAAAGAGGAGCAAGCGGCCGTATCTTCCTCAGCCGTGGCATTTATCCCGCTCTCTCTGGGTTCTTCCTACACGGCTTCTTTTAAGGAGCTTTGTCTGTCCCTCTCCACTAAGGGAGAAGGGCCTACGTCTGCTGGACCTTATTCTCGGTCCAAAAAGAAGGACAGGGGTAAGTCCCTCCGTCGACGCTCTTGGGAGCGGGAAAGGTCCCTCTCCCCGAGTCGTCGACCGTCGGCTCCGGTCGACCGCTCGGCTTCAGCCACTGGCCTCACGGTGTCCCCGTCAGGTCAGTTGACCGAGACTCCCACCGACGAAGTCGAGATTTTTCTCGACCCGTTGGACGGGCTGTCGCCTTTAGCAGCCGAGATTCCCCTCTCCCCGGTTCCCCCGGGAGGAGTTGAGGATCCGTGGGCTGCCTGTGCCTCGGTTCCGAGCCCTCGGATGGACCATCCGGGCGAAGGAGTGCCGGTTCGGCGACACCTCCCGCCCGACCTCGAAATTCAGGACTCTACCGGTCTCGTCACCGGACCTCTTGGCGGTCAGCAGATCCACCCGTCATAAGCGGTCTCGGTCGCACACGATAAGCGGCGTCGCCGCTCGTCCTCGTCTCCTCCTGCCGGACGAGGGAGAGCTTCGGCGTAAAGTGCGTCGGCAGTGCGAGGACCTTATGTTGCAACAGCTCCTCCTGGCGGGGAGTAAGCCGACCCGTCGCCTTCCCGGCCATTAAGTCGGCTGTCACCGGGCGGCCGACACACCCTCGACTTATCCGAGGCCTATACCCAGGCGGTTGTTCGGCCAAAACCAGCTGCTCCACGATTCGGTGGAACCTCCGCCTCCACAGCCACCAATTGGGGCTCTGACCAAGGATTCTCGATCGGCTAAGGGTCTACCCCGCCGACTGTCAATTACCCTCACTCCCGACCGACCTCGGCAGGTGAAGGTGGCTCAGGCCAGAGGCAGCTCTTGAGGACTCTTCGAGTCGAAGATGATTCCTTCTTTTCTCCAAGTGACTGGACTTGGAGTCTTCAGGAGGTCAGTCAATGGGCGATAGCCGTCGTCCTTCCTAGGACTGCTTCGGCTCATCTCGAGGTCCACGGGATGGAGCTCGAACCCGTTCCAAGCAGGCCAGGTATCCCCTCACGGAGATTCTGGACCGAGGATTCTCCAGCGGAGGCCTTTCCAGTGGCGAGGCCATAGTGGGTCCGGCACTGGAGCTTCAGCGCCCTGCTTCCTGCCCTGCGTCTTGGCCAGGATGGCCAGGAAGTATCACGGTCCCTACCGGTTCCTTGTCGGTTTGAGACACCCCTCTGCTGAGGGGTTGGTTACCGACAGCGTTTTCCGTAGCGCCGGCTGCGCCAGGGATGTGGACAAACCTCCTGACGAAGTCGAAGAAATTGGACTATGTCGGGCGAAAAAGTCTCGCTGCTCTCTCGGCCTTCGTCCAGGCCAGTTCGCCGCCCTCATGGCACATTTTCTCATGCCCTGTTGGGCTTCCTGGATGAGGTCATCCTCATCTTCCCGCCGATCTGCAGACTACGGTTAAGCAGGTGCGGGACCAGGGCAGGCAGTGGCCAAACAGCAGCTCCAGACTGCTTTGGATATAGGGACTCATGTGCCAGATCGGTGGCGGCGCGGTGGCTATCGTCGGCGGGCTTGGCTGAGGATATCCACCTTTACTTCGGATACCCAGCACAAGTTGGCGGATGTTCCCTTTTTGGGGACTGACCTCTTCGGCCCTGGGGTGGAAGGTCACCTGCAGAGGATCGAGAAGTCCAATGCTACCTTGGACTCGGTCTCTTCCGCTCAGAAGGACAAAGGCCGCAAACCACAGCCTAAGCCCTTTCGTCCTTCTGTGCCCCCGGCGCGCCTGGCCCAGCAACGTCAGGGCCAGCAGGCTCGGCCTTGGCATCCCAAACCCAAGCCGCCGGCTTCCTCTAACAGGAGGCAGGGAGGAAAAGGCCCAGGAGGTCCCTCGGCCAGTCCCTCCTCCAAGCCTGCCCAGTGACGGGCTGAGGGGTGTCGCCCCCATTCCCGTCACCTTACCCTGGGTCCCCATGGAGACAGCTCCGCATTCCCTGGTTCCGCCTGGTTCGCTGTTACCACGGACAGGTGGGTCTTGGAGAGTGGTGGGAAGAGCCTGCCTCTGGAATTGACAGGCACCACCCTTCAGGCCGTCGCCCTCGAGAGCTGCCGGGGTCCCAGCCTCACTGGCGGCTCGTCAGTTGGGCATCCTCTCCTCCTCCAGAAGGAGGTGATAAGAGGTGGCGGACCCTCCTTCAGACCCAGGGTTTGTGTCCAGGTACTTCCTGGTTCGAAGCAGACGGGGGCTGGCGCCCATTCTCGACCTACGGCCTAAACAAGTTCCTAAGGTCTCGAACCTTCAGGATGGTCACTCTGGCTCAGATAATACCATCCTTGGAGCGGCGTGTGGTTCTGCTCTCTGGACTTGCAGGGCCAGCGTTTTCACGTCCCTATCCGTCCGTCTCACCAGAGATTCCTTCGCTTCGAGCGGAAGGATCCCTTTCGAGTTCCAAGCCATGCCCTCGGCTTGTCTCCAGCTCCCAGGGTCTTCACCAATTGCATGGCAGTGGTGACAGCATTCTCGCGCCGAGGGTCGGGTGTACCCTTACCTGACGACTGGCTGATAGCAGCTCCTCCAGGAAGGAGGCGGTGGTCAGAGATCTGGCCCTCCAGGTCTGCTCTCAACTGGGCCTCCTTATCAACAAGGCCAAGTCAGACTCGAGCCAAAGCAGGTGATTCTATTCATCGGGCGCAGCTCGACTCTCTTGAGCCAGAGCGTGGCTCCGGCGGACAGGGCGAGGTTCTTTCCTCCTTTGCCCGATCATTTCTGGTTGGGCAATTGCGCCCTGCCCGGGACTTCCTCGCCTCCTGGGTCTCATGGCGGCCTGCACCAGCGTGGTCCGTTGGGCCCACTGGAACATGCATCCCCTTCAATGGGGACTGGCCAGCCAGTGGTCTGGCAGCTCGATCCTTTGGACCAGCTGTGTCGGTGACACAGGGGATGTGGGCAGCTCTCCAGTGGTGGACCGTTCCAGATCATTTGCAGGAGGCATCCCGTTCTCCGCCCGAGCCGACGGTCTCTCTATCGACCGATGCCTCTCTGATGGGTTGGGGTGCCCATCTGGGGGAACACCGGGCTCATGGCCTCTGGTCCCCGCGGGAGTACCGATGCCACATCAACCTGCTGGAGCTCCGAGCGGTCCGCCTAGCTCTCACGCCTTTGCTCCGTTCCTCCGGGGTCAAGTGGTCCGGTCCGAGCCGGACAATACCACGACCATGTTCTATCTAAACCGCCAGGCGGGACGCGCTCCATGCTTCTATGCAGGAAGCTCTCCGCATTTGGTCACTCGTGAGCAGCCTGGAGGCAGATCTCCTAGACATTCATGTGGCAGGAGCCTCCAACACCCTGGCCGATGCCCTGAGCCGGATAGGGGCTGCATCCCACGAGTGGTCTCTCCTGCCGGAGGTAGTACAGCATCTGTTCTCCCATTGGGGCACACCTCAGGTGGACCTGTTTGCCTCCAGGGAGAACGCGAAGCTGAGACTGTTCCATGCCCGCCCCCCTCAGCAGGGCTCGCTGCAGGGGGATGCCTTCTCGAGGCAGTGGACCCGGGCCTCTCTTCGCCTTTCCCCATTTCCCTTGATTCACAAGGTGCTTCTCAAGGCGAGGAGGACAAGGCGCAGGTGATTCTGATAGCCCCAGACTGGCCTCGCCAGTTCTGGTACCCAGATCTCCTCAGTCTCAGCTCCAGGACTCCTGGCAGCTTCCAGCTCGCCTGGACCTGCTCTCAGTCAATCAGGGAAGGTGTTCCATCCGGACCTTCAATCCCTGCACCTGACGGCCTGGTTCCTGAGCGGCTAGAGTTCCAGGCCTTGGGTCTTTCCGACGAGGTCCTCAATGTAGTTGAGGCGTCCCGTAAGGAGTCGACCAGAAAATGCTATGCCTTCAAATGGAAAAGGTTTTCCATTTGGTGTCAGGGCAAGGGCTTGGACCCTTCCTCCTGTTCCTTGGCAAGCATCTTGGACTATTTATGGTCCCTTTCTAATCAAGGGCTTAGGTCGACGACCCTAAGGGTGCACCTGGCAGCCATCTCTGCTTACCGGGCGCGGGCCGGGAAGCGGTCGGTGGCGCAGGAGAAGGTGGTCTGGCGCTTTTTCAAAGGCCTTGATCACATTTCCCTCAGTGCGGGAACCCCCACCTCCGTGGGATCTACTGCTGGTACTGGCAAAGCTCATGGGCAAGCCATTCGAACCTATGCACAGGTGTGCTCTCTCTCACCTGTCGTGGAAGACCGCCTTCTTGGTGGCTATCATGTCAGCCAGAAGGATGGGAGAGCTCCAGGCGCTTTCCATCGAGTCTCCTTACCTGGTCTTCCACAGGGACAAGGTTGTCCTCGCCTCACCCGAAATTCCTTCCGAAGGTGGTGCGAGTTTCACCTTAACCAGGTGTTGACTCTGCGGTGTTCTACCCCAATCACACCTCGGAGGCCGAATATAGGCTCCATACTTTGGACCCTAGAAGGCGTTGCCTATTACAAAGCGCATGGCTGAAATTGGGAGAGGTTCGCCAGCTGTTTGTCACCTACGCTGAAGCCGCATCTGGCAGACCTGCAGCCAAGCAGGCGATAAGCAGGTGGGTCACTTCCTGCATAGATCTCTGCTATAAGTTGGGCATGGAGCCTCCCAGAGGATAAGAGCTCATTCTACCCGCCATACTGCTGCACGGTGGCTGCTTCCAGGGACGTCCCTATCCAGGAAATCTGCAGGGCTGCTACCTGAAGTCAGCAAACACCTTCATTACCCATTACCACATCGACCTTGAGTCACGCCCGGGATGCTGGTTTTGGGGCCTCGGTTCTCCAGTCTCTCTTTCCCAAGTAAGTATTGGGGTGTGCGTCTTGCCTCCTCCTCCCGGAGAACTGCTAGGAGTCTGCCAATGGTGTGGATGAACAACATATCCATGTCCCTAGAAATACAGGTTACTCACCTGTAACAGGAGTTCTAGGAATGGTATATGTTGTTCATCCACCACCATTCCCGACCTCCCGGCTTCGACGCCCAACCTGAGCTTCCAGCAGGCCAGATCTGGCGTCATGGGGCGGAGCCGAGAGTTATACCACCCGGGTGGGTGGGAGGAGCAAGCTTGAAGACCTTCCGGCAAGATTTAAAGCGGCAAGGATACCTGCCAATGAGTGTGGATGAACAACATATACCATTCCTAGAACTCCTGTTACAGGTGAGTAACCTGTATTTTCTTAACATCTTTATGGACCTATTACTTTGCATGCTTTTCCATATTATATGCAAGGGCCTGAGTTTTCCATGGTTCCTCGGTCATAGGCAACCACAGAACTATCCACAGTAGTTGTGGTCAATCGTGGAAGTTGCAGCCAACCATGGAACTCATGGAAAACAGTAACACTGTGACCTGCTCGGAGTGAGCTTGTTGAAAACAGAAAAACCCTCCTGGGCTGAGACCTGCTCTGAGCAGGAAGTTTATAGTCAGCATAGACTTTAGGAAAAAAAAATCTATCTTGAGCTCGGCCTTTCACACCGGGACTTTAAAAAACAGAAACACCCATCTTGGGCTTAGCCCCGCTTGGAGCAGGGAATTCTTGTAAAGAAATGCCCATCCTGGCCTTGAGGCCAACTCCAAGTAGGACTATATACATAAAAAAAGCCCATCTTGAGCTGAGCTGCTCTGATACACACCGCCCCCCAAAATCCTGATATTTGGCACCCCTCCCCTTGTGACACTGGGTTGCCCAATCCCCAGTGTCACTCTTGGTCCCTCTAATTTTTTGTATTGCAGATTTACACCTGAAAAACAGAAATCCATCCATGGATGTATTTTGCTTTCTTGCGCTGAGCTCCGCTGAGACCCCCCCCTAAAAAAGCACAATATTCAGCACCCCCCCATGACACTGGGGTACGCAATCCCCAGTTGTCACCCTTGGTCACTCTTTTTTTTTTTTTGTGTTAATTTCAACCTGAAGAGCAGAAAACTGTCCATTGATGTCTTTTGCTTCCGAAAACAATCCCGCCACCCCGGAGCCAGCTCCAGGACGGATATATCTGTTGCCAGCTCTCACCTTGGGCTCAACAAAATACTATAAAAAAGTTATAACTAAGCAACAAAATACCTTCACTTTCGACAGATTTGACTTCCTAACAGATTAAGGAACAGAACCATACCCTTTCTACTGATGGGCCGGCATAAAAATCAACAGGGGCAACAGAAGCAACAGCAGCCCGACAGAAAATCAGAAAATGCCACAAGTACAGCGGGGCCCCAGTAGTGGAGGAAGGACGGACCCCCCCCCCCCGGCATGCTATGGTAGAAACCACAAAGGCAATGAATGCCAAAATTAAGAGAACATTAACAAAGCTGGAGATCCACGATGAGGCCATTAAAACACTGACAGGGACAACGGCAGAACAAGAAAAGAGGATGACCTCCATGCAGGCAGCTTGGTGGCTACATTGACCTGAGAGAAAACACAGTTACGGGGCCAACTTGAATCAATTGAGAATGAAGTAAGGGCTGAAAACTTAAGATTGGTTGGAGTCACCGAAGGTGTAGAGGGCACTGATCTATTTTCATATATAAAAGAATGGTTGAAAAGCTCAATTTCTGTGCCGGACGATTTCCAATGGACTTCACTAAGGTTTGCATATCGAGTGAATCCTAGGGTTTGCCCCGCAAAACCCCACACAACCTCGCACAGTCCTGCTATGAACCTTTGGATCTGAGGTCTATGATGTGGTGCTCAGTGCAGCTAAAGCGGCGTACCCACTTACCCTAAATGCTGCAGATGTAAAAATGGTTCCAGATATCGTACCAAACCCGGGCTTGCCGCAAGAAATTTGATGCAGTCAGGCAGCATCTCAGATCCCTAGGAATAGCCCACTCGTTCCTGCTACCAGCCAGACTCCATGTAACTTACGGGGCATTGGCAATTCTCAGACCCCAGCGATTAAGGCTGATGGCTTGAGAAGATGGAGGTGGAATTTGCTGCCAGTGCTAGAGCGATTGAAAGTAAAGACGAATTGGAGGATGAAGGTTGAATTCAAGTTTGAGCATTAAATCAGGCTGATGACCACTGCCGTGTTATCATATTCTGTTATATTTAAATGCTGATCTTATTTTGGTTTTGGAACTCTTCCTCATTGGATTTTTTCTCTTTCAGGATATTCGGGACTGTGGAGGGGCTGGTGAGTAGGCCACCCTTCTCCACGTGGTGTTTGCCACACTGCGACATGAATAGGGAGTCTCTCTTGAAATACCAAGTGAAGGACTGTAGTGTGATTTAACTTTAGTACTTTTAATGTGTTACTTTAAAGCAAACAGTTCATTAGCAGTTACCTAGGTTTAACACATTTTATAATTGTGTTCAATTAGAAAGTTAAACTAGACATTATTTGGGAAGGTTGAGCATAAGGGAGATGGAGGTAGACAGAAATAACTTTTTCAATGTTTTTATAACAGGTTAACAGCAAGTGCTTGTGTTTTTGTGAGTTCATATTCTCCCTTACATGGATATTACCTCACCTCTGAAGCAGCTAGCAAATCTTGGAAATGTTATTTAGAGGAAAATACTTGGATCCCCCTGATTCTCGAAAACACAGTGGAGTTAGCACAAGGATGTGGTGCTTCCATACTCACTTCAAATCACAAAAACATGAAAAGTAGAGCACACACACCTCCAGCAGCAAGGGCACAAGTCTGTAAAAAAATAACTTTATTCACATATGCCAAAAACTTGACGCGTTTCGGATGTAGGCCACATCCTTTCTCAAAGGTTAAACACCAACAGTGAAGTAATCCCTTAAATACACCAACCAACAAACTCCAACCCGGTATCTTTAATTAAAACTACACCGTGATAGGTTAAAATAACTACATACTAATTATCTTAAATAAACATCTTAAATACATAAAAAACTTAATTCTATAATATAACAACTATTATATTGTATATTGTTTAACAATACATTAATCCAAGCTTCTTCACAGAAAATTATTTAAAATGAGGGCTTGTAACAATGAATGTAAGGACAAGATGAAGAAGGGGGGGGGGGATGGAAGAGAAAGGCGGAAAGGAAAGGAAGATTTATAATAAAAAGGAAGAGAACATGAGACATATCTAACACTGAAAATATGATTAGCAACAACACTTTACATTTATAAACTAATATCAAGTTCATAACATTTACTAGAACGTATCTAACAAAGGTACATGTATTTCAAAAAAACTTTTTTTAAAAAAGAATCTCCAAATAATATTAAAGCATAATCCAATCTTGCATATTATGCCACTTATTACTAATGCAAGAGAAACAGTACATCATTAACCCCAATCGCTAAACATATACTGCTTACAATACTAAAGAGTTCATCATATTACCCCGATCGCAAAACATTAACTACAGCACTACAAATCGCGATCATGACTTCAAAATAAACATCTAGTGTTCATATATCAATTACATATTTATGGCTTCATGACTTTTAAAGCTCTTACATCACTTTTTTCTTTTTCTTTCCACATAAAGAAATGGGAGGGGGGGGGTTGAAATTCAACAAGAGATTTAAAAGCAAACAATATTCAATCATTGCTGCTCTATGTTAATGCTCATAATTTCGTATAATTTCAGACATCACTATTAACTATGTTCCAAAGTGATTATAACCTATTTACTTAAAAGTACGACTCAAAACTAATCCTGTATAATCCAATTAAATATTACTTCCTAAATTTATAGCTACTTATATTACAGCTACAATCGCTGCCACTATTCGATTCAAATTCCCAATAATTTCTAACATTCCTTAAAAAGGATTCTAACATTTAAGCTGTTTTCTTTTCAATCTTTTTTGTTTGAGAAAGGGTTTCAATTCAAACCCCGCATTCAATCCCTTGTTTTTTGTAGCATTCAAACTAATAATCCAGAATGCTTCCCGCTTAAGTAACAAGTCATTAAAATCACCCCCTCATGGTTTACGTTGTACTTTATTTATTCCAATGAAGTAAAATACATGTTCTATCTTATTTTGAACTGTGGCTATATGTGCAGCTGTAGCATATGTTAAGTCCGCTTTCTCAATAGCAGTTAGATGTTCTCTCACTTTAGTTTTAAAATTACGTTTAGTTTTTCCGACATAAATCCCCCTGATCCTATTGCACAAGATTATGAAGCCAATTTACAATGATACCCACTGTTTTCCTATTAGATAGTCAATGGTTGTACTAGCTATCAATTTCTTAAGTTGGTGCTTTGTATGAGGAGATGTATTGTTTGTCAATAGATGAAAATAATAAAGTTAAAAAAAAAATCCCCCCACCTGACCCCCTCCACTCAGCACCTACCACCCCACCTCCTACCTCCACCCCTCACTCACCTTAAAAGAGTTTGGGGCAGAAAATCCAGTCTGCAAAGATAACATGTCTTACATCTTCCAACATCGACTGGGAACTGAAGAAACAAGAGAAGTACGGTCAATGTATTTTCAATGTGTTTTGAACTTATAATTTTGTCATTTTTAAATATTTCTTCACCAAATTTTCAGTATGGCCTTTTTTGGACCCTACCTTGTTAACAAGGTAGGTGAAAGTTTTCAAATCTGGCCCAAAAGGTGTTTTCGCAATTGCTCTGCAAAAAGCACATTTTGGGCAGGATTTTAAGAAAGTCACTTACCAGGTTCATGAAGTAGGGTCATAAAAAGACCATGTTGAAAATTTGGGGTTAAAATCTTAAAAAAAACACCAAAGTTATGAAGGTACAGTGACACTTTTCAACATTCACACTTAACTTTAGCGGTTTTCAATAGTTTGACCCCACATTTTCAACATAACCATTTTTCCACACCATCTTATGAACGTGATTGGTGTCATTTTTCGAATCCTGGCTAAAACATGTTTTCACACTTGTGGCACAAAACGTTTCAGTCACTATTTTATAAATCACACCTGTCATGTTCAGAACGGGGGGGAAGGGTGTCATAAAAAGACTATGTTGAACATTTGGAGTCAAAATGTAAAAAGAAAACTTAGAAGAAATGCTGTGTGCAAGGTCAGCCATTGGCCCAGCTGGTAGCATGTTGTGTTTCCATGCCAGTGATGTGAGTTCGGGGATGAGCCGAGTAGTACGAGGATGGGGGCCAGCACTGTTGCTGACCACTTCTTTGAGCCTGGGAAGGTATTGTGCAGTGTTCTGTCACACAGTGACACACTGGGTCAGGCCGGAGAGCCTTTCCTCACAAGGAATTGACATGTGTGTCATTGCCTGATGGGGCCACACACTGCGTCAGCAGAAGTCGATTGCGTGTACTGTGATATGAGTGAGTATTATTGAATGGCTCAATTTGAGCGACTCATTAGTAAGCAGTAAAGTAGGATTTTTTTTTAACTGTTTAAAAAAAAAAAAAATTTGTAAAATTTCTTGTGTTTGTTTGTGAACTAGCAGTTTTGCACATTTCCCCATCCCAGTTGCCATAGCCTTTGCCATGGACGTGGTTTCTAGATGAGGAGCTGACGCTGTGATGTGGAAGTTCATTGTTGCCGCAGAAATTACAAACCATCGCCACAAGTTCAGTGGCAAATGATAACCTAGCCGTAGAAAAATCGGGCCCTTGAGTATATGCAAATTACATGCTATTATATGTCTGACATGCATTCTTTTTGACTCGCTTTTTGCTCATCCGTGTGGTGGGTTGACATACCATCTTCTGGCCATATGGCCATCATGGTGCGCAAGTGGAGAGATTTAATACTTTGTTCCTGTCATTCTGATACCCTCTCCTTGAGGACATCGGCACAAGAATGGCTGCCCAGGTGGAAACGCCTGCATGTGCACTGTACTCCACAGTGTCCTCTCCCCATGCACTTTGTTGCACCTCCACCTGTATTCCTATAGGTGACGATGACAGAACGAGGCGATGAAGTCCTCCCTCCCTGGAGGAAGAGACCATCTGATGGGATGCTCAATCCTCCACCCAGCTGGCCCTGAAGTCCCATGCTTACTGTTGAACTAGGGTCACTGGTATCGTGCACGGTACTGTTACCACTATGCCGACACATGCAGTCTTTCTAAAGGGTTGTTTTAAAGGTTGGAAACCCTATCATCCAATAAAACAATTAGAATTTGCATATATTAGGCACCCCAGGTCATCAGTGTCTAAAGTGGCAACAAGCTGCTGTGCTGATGGCCGTCCACAGAAATCCCTCCTTCAGTGTCTTTCCATCCAGCAGTGTAGTGTAACTGGCACCTATGACATAGCCATATATTTTATGCTGCATTATAGTACAATTTGAGATCTGAGAAAGTTATCTCCCCTTACTTCTTTGGAGGTTTAAAGGGGAACTCTCGGCTACACCACAGTAATGTCGTGGAACCTAGAGGTTCTGATTAAACAAATCAGGCATAAATTGCATTTTTATAGCTACTTATTATTCTGTAGCTTTAGTTTCTATCTGGTTGATCCTGCATCCCCCTGCCTGCCATGCCGGCAACCAGTGTCCCCCACGGCCAGCCCTCTGATGACACAAACAACGGGCTAAGCCGCGGGGGACGTCTATGTGCCAGAACGTCTTTTCTAAGTCAGACAATGTAGGACAGTGCCTTTTCACACTTATTCTACATTGTCTGACTTAGAAAAACTGTTCTGGAGCTGGCCCAGTGGCACGGAGGGCTGAGGCATCACACCTTACGTCCTACCACACTGGGGACCCGTGTTCACAAGTAGAAGCAGGTCGCTGCGGATCAGCTGGGGTGGGGGGAGGATCAAGCATCCGAAGGACATCTCTTCTCTCCTGGGGAGGGTGGTTTCGTAATCCTAGTGCATGACTGCCCCCAGGTGGAGGCCTGAGGGTAGGATGGGTTGGGGACACCAAAAGAAGGGAAGGTGCTGGGGGACTCTGCAGCATGCACACGCCTCCACATGTGCATATTGGTGTGTCATGCCCCAGCAATGGGGAGGGAGGAGAAACCTCCCAGTCGGCAGGATGATCAACTGACCCTCCACAGACCCTGCACAGGTGGCTGGGCACAACCATAGTCCTCGGGCTGAGGACGATGGTGCAGATAAGCTCTGGAGGAGCCGGGTGACAGCGCTCGGGTGGTCAGTCAAGAAGGGGGCATCCAGGTAGAGTAGGGGATAAAATACAAAAAAAAAAATAGATCTTCTGGCACATAGACGTCCCCCGCGGCTTTGCCCGTCATTTGTGTCATCATAGGGCTGGCCGCGGGGGACACATGGCAGGCATGGGGGATGCAGAATCAACCAGATAGAAACTAAAGCTACAGCGGACATCCGGTGACGTCATCACCCTAATGGCAGCATTCTAACTGAGCTCTATGAGATGCCATCGAAAAGATAGCTCCAGTACAGCTAATACAAGATAAAAATTCCTAAAATGGCATCTGCACCAACTGGAGCAAGACGGCAAAGCAGAATCCATGGTAAAAAAAAACACCGACCAGTGCAGATGCAGGGGGATCATTACACGAGAAAGCAGCTACCAGTCGCAGCTCCTCTCCGACGAGTCTGCTAGGCCTAGACCTGGATACTGACAGCGAATACGATTGATTGTCCAGAGCCTGATTTTAAACTTTACTTGATGAAATTAAATCCTTCTGAGACAAAACAAAAAAGGAATTTCATTCACTACATACAGAACTTAAAGTAATGAAGGAACGGGTAGAGGAAACAGAGACCCGCATTACAGCAGTTGAAGAAGGATCAGAAAAACTATACACAGCAGTGAAATATATCATAAGCACTCAAGAGGACATTCAAAATCAGCTCACAGACCTTGAAGCTAGATCCCGCAGAGACAATCTTAGGATTTACTGCTTACCAGAAGGGGCTGAAATGGGGAAAATGTCTGAATTTCTGGAGGACCTGCTGCGGGATGTATTGGAGCTCCCAACCACCTTTACTTTTAGAACAGAGTGCGCACATTGGGCGCTTACTCAGAGGCCGACTGATCTTAAAACCTGCCCGAGATCTGTGGTGTTCAAGCTGTCAAGCTGTAGAGATGAGGAGAAGATCCTACATCAGGCATAGGTTAAAAAAAACAGTTACCTATAACACAGTACGTCTAATTTTTGATAGCGACTACCCGACCGCAATAGTGAAGCAATGTGCAGCATATGCGCCCATATTAAGGGAACTTCATGCTCATCAGGTGTGCTTCCAGACCCCTTACCCATTGAAGCTTAAAGTTTTCTGGGACAAAGGTATGAAGACTTACCAAAACCCTGAAGAACCCATGAGAGAGGATGGAATCCCGCCATCTCCTCGTAACTGGAGCAGAGACCGAAATTTGAAACCAGGGAATGGAGTTCAGGAAACGGGAATCAACACAAGAACCTAGCCAAAAGATCGGCTACAACCACCATGTAGGACAATCGTAAAACACTGAGAGAAATGCAGGAGAAAAAAACTTACTGAGGATCTAGATCTGAAGAACAAACTTGAACCATTCAGGTTGGTGTAACTTTCTCTGCTGTTGAGTTTAAGTTGGGACCGGAGTGTGAGTCACACTAATATATCGGGACACGACCAGAAGCTGACAACAAATCAAGTTGCAGTTTAAACTACAGATGAGTTCCCCTCATGATTTAGAGGGATGAGACATTCAAACTGAGCGGGGAATGTTACAGGGGCTTTGGATCTAAGCAGTCATATTTATTTATTTATTTTTAGTTCAATAGTTCGGAAAACACCTTTGAGCAAATGTTCTTTTACAAAGGTTCCACATCTGTACAACATACAATCAAGTTACAGGACTGGACAGAAAATACAACAAATGCTATACAGTTAGTACAAAGAAAAAGCGCATGACTACTATAAATATTTCAGCAATGTCTGGTGATTACAATATCAAATTAAGTAAAGGTAAAAATACATTCTGTGAGTAGAAGAAAAAAAAAAACAACCAGTTACTGACATCCATCAGGAGATGAGTGTTAAGGGAGCACAGTGCAGAATAAGGGGTAGCAGCCTGGAGGTCAGGCTTAGTCAAAGGTCCTAGAAGGGGGAATGAGGTCATGACCATGCTAATGGAGAGAAGGGCATTGGTCAAGGGAGCTGGTGCCGGGGGATGAATGCTTGATATGAGTGGGACCACGAGATAAGGAGAGTGAAAAGGTGCAGGAGAGATGCAGGTACAGTATTGGAGGCACTAGTCAACAGGAACAACAGTGTAAAAGCAAAGAATGAGTTGGGGTGGGGGGAGGAGGATTGAAATTTCAGCTCAGCAAACCGATAGCTCCCAAACTACCTGCAATTACAGGCAGCTGCCTCAGAGAGATGTATCTTCAGCTCAGCCTTGAAGGATGGTAGGAAGTAATTGCAGAATATATGCACAGGGATTTGATTTAGCCAGAGGGGAGCTCTGTATGCAAAGGAGTGCTGACCTATTGTCGTCTTCATGAATGGGACATCCAATGAGCACCTTGTCTTTCCTCTGGTCTGGTGGCTAGAGCAAAATTCTGTGAGCATCTCCTTGAAGCTAGGGGTGGATTTTCCTAGTATAGCTTTCTTACCCAAGGGGCACATTTTACATTTTATTCTATTTCTGAGACTGAGCCATCTGGTTTGCTCGTAGAATGGGCAGGAGTGAGTTAGGTTGTCAGTTCCAAGGGTGAGTCTGCAGGCCTTATTTAGGGCAGTCAATACCCGCTTGAGTGTAGTGTCAGTTGCCACCCCATACACTACCAAGTCGTAGTCAATGACTGATAATATGGAGGAGGAAACAGACAAGCGCAGGGCAGCAGGCATAAGATATTATCTGTAGAGTACACCAAGTTTAGAGTTTACCAATGTGGGGTACAAACGCGAGTGTGTCATCAATGGTGACCCCAAGGTATTTGAAAGACTGTACCTGTTCTAGGGGTACGTCCGTGTTGTTCGTGATGGACAAGACGGGGGATGATTTCTTGTGGTGGGGGCTAGAGATCAGCATTGCTTTAGTCTTCTAATAGTTAAGAAGTTTCTGCGTACTGAACCAGTTTTCCGTGAGGGAGAAAGTGGATTGCAGCTCCTGCTGCAAGTGGTCCAGCTGGGCACTGCTGCTCATGATGACCGCATCATCTGCATACAGGATAGTTTTAGTTATGCATGCCTCCGGTAATTTGTTTAAAAACAAACTGATAAGGAGGGGGCCCAGGATGGATTCTTGGGAAACCCCAAGCACAATTTCCCTGGGGAGGAGGTCGTAGTTCCAATTTTTACGCACTGGTATCTGTGGGAAAGGTAGTCCTTGAACCAGTGGACTACATCCGAGGAGATCCCCAAGCTCACCAGTTCCTGTAGCAGGATGGGGTGGTTAATGGTGTCAGAGGCTTTAGTGAGATCTATGAAGATCGAGCCCACTAGTTTACTACCATCCAGAGCCTTCTACACAAAGTCGGAGAATTCCACTAATGCCGTGGTTGTACTGTGGCACTTACAAAATCTGTGCTGCTGTGGGCACAGGAGGTCGTAGTTATGAAGGTACTCGAATGTCTGATCGGCCACTGTCCTCTCAAGGGCTTTTGATGGGGGGATCGATATCAGTCTGTAATTGGCTGTATTGGTCCGATCTCCACTTTTTAGCACAGGGGTGACCATTGCAAGCTTCCATTTGGCTGGGAACTTAGCTAGGGAGATAGATTTGTCAAACAGTTTGGTGATAGGTACCAAGAGCTCTTTTAGTGCAGTTGCCACCAGCTTCATATCCAGGTTATCACTGCCAAGCCTTGTCATAAACAAGAAGCTGTTGATTTATTGTACATTGATTGCTAAAATGACCATGAAAATGAATTTAATGAGGCATTTTCAGGGGGTTTTGTTATGTTTATGATTTAACGGCTTGGTATTATCACTGTTACAGTTCTGATCTAATGCTCACAGCAATAAAGTAAATTGCAGAGCGTGGGGAATTATTTAGCTATTTTGATACTTAAACTCAGATCACCTTAATTGAAATTTAAAACTCACTAGCTGTGATGACTAAACTGAGTACATCATGGTTGGCTCTGTGTAGGCAGTGTTCCCACTCTCTGTCCTTTCCTTTTTTCTCTTCTTTTTGATATAGCTGGAGGAGGGGATGCTGCTGAACTTCAGCAACCTTAAGGATATTAACCACCATTGCTTTAAAAGAAAATAAGACAGGCCATAGATGATCTGTATCCCGTCACTATATATATATATATATATATATATATATATATATATACACACACATATATATATATATATATAGTCTAACATTCTAACAGCATAACATTCTGTGGTGATTTGCATATGCAGCCCATGATGCTTTGCATTGTGGGGGCATGTGTGACTTTATATATAGTCAGTCTCTGAGGAGTGTCGGTGGACATAGCCAAATGAGAGACCGTGGGTTCAGTTCCAGCCGATGGGTGGTGATGTGGTCTTTGGCAGTTTCCATCCTGCTATAGTCGGACCATGGTTGGGACCAGTGGAGCCTGACGAGTAGGATCTTCACTTTCCCCCTATACACTTTCTCCTCTATATCCATTGAGGCAACAGATATTCATAGGGGGCTTTCGTTTCAGCTCCCCTGCCTTGGAAGCAACTATGTAAATATGTTGAATGTTTATAGTTTTGTTTTAAATCTGACAAAGAGAATCTTGTACTACCACAGAGCGGGGTAGAGGACCGATACTTTAGCTCTAGAGGGGACTTCAGAGGATATGAGGAGGATATAGATAACTTCAAGAAGCTGGGGAACAGAGTTTTACATGGGGCGATTCATAGATTAGTCATCATAAGAGACATTAACAATATTAGTCCCAGTCAGACACAATATATATAATGGCTCTGCTATCAAAGACAAAAGTCTGTTCACGTAATGTAAATGGCCTCAATAATCCAGTGAAACGATATAAGGTCTTGAATTTTTTTTTAAAACAGAAACCAACTTTTTTGATGTTACAGGAAACACATTTAGAAAAGAAGGAACACCAAGGCTACTGAAGTTTGGCTTCTCCCATATAATAGCATCATCATCCAAGGAAGTTAAGAGGAGCCGCTGTTTTGATACCACGATACACCCCTTTTCAGAGCCTCTCCTCCTACACAGATCCAGAAGGCCACCTGGCAGTAGTAGCTGGGATATACGAAGGAACAGAATTAACATTGGGTAGTGTAAACCTGCCACCAGGTTCCGACTCGGGGGCAATGTGATACATCTTTCAAAACATTACTAAGCACTGTAGAGGAGTACTACTAATTGGGGGATCATAATTTTACATATGACAGATTAGACACCCCTAGTACCACATCACATAGGAAATCTGGCGCCCAGAGAGCAGCCAACACATACATAAAAGAGAGTAGAAGGATAGATGCATGGTGGTTCCTGAACCCTCAAACCTGAGCATATATTCATGATTCGGCTCCACATAAAACGTATGCTCATATAGATTTTTTTCACATATCAGAGGAACATCGATATTGCATACACAAATGTGATATAGACCCCTCCACCTTATTGGACCACTCTATTCTGACAATCCAATTGGAATGGGAGTCAGAGAAGAAAACCACTCTCTGGAGATTTAACAACTTCTTGTTGAACCTCCTGGAATTTCGGAAATTAGCAGCAGACCGCATAAAACAAATACTGTAGAAAAATGGAACAGAGAAAGTAGCCACCCATACATTGTGGGACACCTTAAACACAGTCCTTAGGTGTGACATAATAAAATCTGCAGTGATGTATAAGAGACGGCAAGCCTCACAATTAACTACATTACAAGAGCAGTTAAGGGGATTGGTGGACCAGCATGCGTCTGGAGATATGGGAGTGCTGCCCCTGCTTGAAGCAATTAAGCAGAGGATTCAACATTTAATTAATGTTAAAATGGAACAAACCCTTCAATTCCTGTGGCAAAAATACTACGAGGGGGCCTTCGAGTTACACATTTGCTGGCACTTCGCCTCCGACAGAGACAAACCCAGTCACTTATTACCCAGATCAAGGTACTTTGGACAGGTGGTCTGGAGCAGCAACCAACATGTATAGCTATAGCCTTCTCTCAATATTGTCGAACACTATATACATCGGAACACCAAACAGATACTCGGGGGTGGAGACCTTCTTAGAGCAGTTGAATCTTCCTACCCTTACACAGGAACAAAGAGAGAATTTAGACTCCCCCATATCACAGCTAGAATTGGGGATGGTAATTAAGAACCTCAAAGTAAATAACAACCCAGGACTTAATGGATATACAGGTGAATTTTATAAGCAGTTTCAAGAATATCTATTACCCACTCTGCGATCAGCTTGTCAGGGGGGGTTTGGAGGGAGTGGGAACGCCAATTACGTGGAGATATGCCACAATTTCCAGTATCTTAAAACTTGGGAAGGATCGTTTAACCTGCTCCTCATATAGACCTATCTACATGCTCAGTACTGATTACAAGATATTTACCACGGTGATAGCACGGAGACTAGAAACACTGTTAACCTCCCCTAGTGAACAGTGACCAGTGTGGATTCATTCTGACTAGACAGGCTCAGGATAACATTAAAAAGACCTTACATCTCATTTACAATGCCACCTGGTCGAAGTCCCCTCATCTTTTTTTAAGTTTAGATGCCGAGAATGCCTTCGATCTGGTGGCGTGGCTTTTTTTTAGAGGCCACTCTTGAAAAAATTGAATTCTCTACAAATTTTGGGCAAATAATTCAAGCTATGTACAATAGGCTTATGGCATATATAAAAATCAACAGTTCAGTGTCTGGCCCAAACCCTTTGATGCGGGACACTAGACAGGGGTGCCCTCTCTCCCCTCTGCTGTTCGCCCTCTGTCTGGAGCCCTTAGCGCAGGCTGTTCGCCAGAACACTGGAGTAAGAGGAGTGGGGGGGGGGGGACCAACATAAACTAGCCTTACATGTGGATGACCTCCTTCTATATATACAGCAGAGCCAGAGAAGTCACTTCCGCAACTTTGGAAGATACTAGAGGAATTTAGTACACTGGCAGGTTATAAGGTAAACTCTGATAAAATGGAGGTTATGAGAATCAATTACTCTCCTTCTTATGTATAAGAAAGAGCTTCCCTTTAAATGGGATTTAACGCAAATTAAATATTTGGGAATACACCTGACATTAGATCACACCAAACTTGGAGAAATAAATTATGCCCCATTAAGTGGTCAGATTACCCAGGATCCAGAGAGGTGGAGGACCCTGCCCCTTCCACTAATTCAAAAAGTAGAGGCGGTGAGAATAAATTTGTTGCCCCGTTTCCTTTATTTAGCACAAACACTACCAATACCTCTCCCATCGAGAATGCTCAGGGAAATAAATAAGCAAATCTCCTTATACATTTGGGATAGACAAAGACCTAGAGCATGTTATTCAACCATGTAGTTACCCAAAGCTCAAGGGGGGTTGGCCTTACCAGATTTAGAAAGTTATTACACAGCCGCACAACTTAGGATAATACTCTACTGGCTTCAAAATACATACCAGTCAAAGTGCAAAGAACTAGAAAAAAGAGAGGAAGACTTATTTAATATCAATAATATATTGTTACAGTATCCAAACCCTCCGTTAGAAGACATAACTGAAAATCCCTTCACATTAAATACTTTGTGGGTTTGGAGATCTTTTCTAAATCTAAACATCTATCTAGGGATAGATTCCACCTCTACTCCTTTTCCTTTCATAAACCCTTTACACCCACATATCTGGATAATGGTTTCTGTAGATGGGAACGAATAGGTCTGCATATGGTAATTCAGTTCCTTGAGGGGGAAACTGTACTTTCATTTGAAAACCTAGCAGGCAGATACCTCCTTGGGGATTCTGAGTCATACAGGTAACAAATTTCATTAGGGGACAGATCAGGGGAAGAGAGGAGGAAGGGAGGCCACAGCCTCAAATAATTGATATCATTCAGCTTGCTTTAAGGGGCAATGCCCCATTGTCCCACATGATTACATAGCTGTACAATGGGGTGACTTCATGTAGGAGTATAGCATTAGAGAAACTGAGGGCTACCTGGGAGACGGATTTGGAGATTTTCTTGTTGGAGTATCAATGGATCAGACACCTCCACTACCTGCACTTGGGCCTGGCATCTCCTTCCTGGAAGAAGTTTTCCTGGAAGTTGTGTAACCCCCCTGCAAATGGGGGTTCCTAAAAGTCTTCCAAGAGCTTGCCTAAATGCTCCAAGTCTGGGCGGTGTTCGGCGTCTGAGCTGTTTAAATGTAGTTCCAAGTGAGTGCTATTTGAGCCTCCACGTACTGTCTCTTTAAGAGCTGTCTGCTTGCAGACTTAATTAGCTTGTATGAGGGGACTGTGTATTTAATGCTCGAATCCCGCTCAGGCTGCTGTCAATTCACTCTGTTTCTGCTGTTGCTACATGTGCAGAGGGAGCCTTGTTGAAAGATATAACTGTTTGCCAGAAATCACGTAGAGTGACTGAGAAAATTTAGTTTGTCTAACCTGCCTTCATTTCAGCACAAACTGTTTCAGTGTGACACTTTCATTTTGGTCCTGAATAGCTGACTTGGACTAATCAGGATGATAGGGAGACCCTGAAATGGAGCCTGTGGACGAATCAGAACTTGGACTCTCAATTTTGAGCTAGCCACAAGGGGATTGTATGGCAGTGACTCTGGGAAATGTAGTTTTAAACTTGGCGCCTTTTTCCACCAACAGAGGGAGTCTTATTGTGAGTGACAGCTGAACCAGCCAACAGAATGGTGTGGAGCTAAAGGAATTGCCCTGCTCTCTGACTGGAAAAATTAGATCAGTTGTGACTGTGAAGAGAGAGAGAAGAAGCTCTGTGCTTCTGCGGTGTATAGTTTAGCACGGGAAGCGCGTGAGAGGCCCTGAGTTTCGGTCTGTAGCCTTTGTGAGTGCCAGTTTGGACTGAATCTGAGTTGTGAGGAGAAATGAGCACTAGAAGTGTGGAAACCAGGCTCACCCTGTAGAAGACTGGAGAAATTGCTGAATTGTGCTCGGTCTGTCAGGAACTGAAGCTGCTGTGTGTGCTCCCGGGTATTTTGCAGTAATTGCAATTGGGATCGAGGAGCAGTCTGCCTGGTATAGTACTTGCCTTTTACATATGAATGTGCGTAGTGCTTGTGGGGAATCGCTGTTTCCAATCCTCAGTGCTGTGTGTTGAAGCTGGAAACGAACCCCAGCCTGTCTCGGACAAAATCCGTTTGCTATCAACTGCAGTGGGGTCCAGTCACAAGGACTTTGTCTCCATGCCTTGTTGTTCTGGCAATCCAGAAGAACATCCACCATCTGGTTTTCAGCTTGGGTATTGTGAGTACAAGTCAGGGTATTCCCCTGCAGCCTGTTTTCAATCACAAGTGTGTTATCTAATTCTTGTTGTTTCACTGCTTCATGGACTGAGCCATCCGGCTCCGGATTACAATTGGGTGTTGTGCATATATCTTCTTGTACAGGGCCCTATCCGTCCCAGCACCTGCCAGCCAACCCGAACCTTGGACCTGGTTATTTACATAACATGGGTACCCAAGTGTGACTTTTCAGCCCCTGTATGTGCACAGTACTGTGATTTAATGCCACCAATTAACCTGATTTCCCCCTCCCACGTTACGGCCCCCTAAATAAATTAGATTTGTTGTTGTTATACTATATACTGTCTGTGGTGTTGGTACTTACGGAAACAGTATTGTGTTTTGCTGTGTATGTTGTTTAACCTTATTTTACAGGAGGTCATCAGAGACATGCTGCAGAATCAGTCTCGAGGGTAAGTAGTATCTATATGAGTGAACAGTGTGTATACGTGGGGTATTGGGGCTGTAACTCTGGTGTACTGTGTGAGCCACTAGAGGGAATAAAAGGGGGTCTCAGTGTCCCAGAGGGCTGTGACCGAGCTAGTCTAACCACTACAAACCCTGACCTATGGGTGGAGGCACCTACCATAGGACCTAGGCCCCTCAACCTGTCCGTAGTCAAACAGGTGGGGTAGTAGCCCTTGGGATAGCACCACCTAGGGCTTACAGTTGTCATTCATGTATTTTAGAACACCGGTCATCCAAGCTAAATACTCACTGGGAAGAGAGGCCACATGCTGGAGGAAATGTGGTAGTAAGAAAGTCTCACATGGTCTCATCTTCTGGCATCGTCCAGGTCTGCGGTCGTATTTGACAGACCTCACAATGGCATGAGATAATGCTACAAGTATACAAAATGGAGCGCCTGACAGCGGTACTTAATAAAAATAAAGAGGTATTTGAAATAATCTGGAGGAGATGGGTATCATATATAACACCTCTGAGACCAGACTTTGTTCCATGAACCGTCCAGGTAGAAATAGAAACACATTATTTCTTAAGTTGAACACACTCATTACCTTAAATGAATCAACTTAGGAAACTTGTGAAATAATATTCCCAGCTTTGAATTTTTAAGAGACTCAAATTAGAGCAATTCATGTGCGGTTTTTCCTTTCTTTTCTATATCTTCTGTCTATTATATAACATAGTCAGGTCTAGTTGATTGTTAAATTATGGTTAAGTAATTGTTATTGTTGAATTGATGTTATGCTTGATGTTTTTTGTAATACTTTAAAGAAAAAATCAATAAAACTGAAAGTTTAAAAAGAAAGAAACTAAAGCTACAGAACAGTAAGTAGGTAAAAATAAAAATAAAATCATTTCTGCCTGTTTTGATTAATTGGGATCGATAGGCCCCACAGCATTTCTGTGGGGTAACTGAGATCCCCCCCTTTTTTTTTTACAGTTCTTTTTCCCTCCTGTCACGGCCTGCGGAGCTTTTCTCAGGTATCCTGCCTATTTCTGCCTGCCTGAGGTTCTCTCAGTCCTAGCCTCCTCTCCCCCACAACCAGTATCCCCAGCTTAACCCCTCCAGGGTGGGGCGCCCCTCCTCTTTGGGCACTCTTACAAATCAGACCCTGGCTGTAGGTGAGGGCCTGGGCAGAGGAAATGGAAGGCCGAGCGAGACGAATCTGGCGGTGGGCATGGGGGTCTGGTGCCATTGCCTACCCCATGAGCAGGACTTTCTGTGTTCTGGTGCTCTCCCCTTGCGTGGGCACCCTCTAATGCCATGGTGGCACAGCAACCCTGCCAGCGTCAGCCACACTGCTTGACGTGCTGTCTCGTGCTGCAAGCGCCTCCGATCTCCACCGAGAGCCACTAGTACGCCTGACAAACTCCAACCCCCAGGGAGAGCAGCCCTGCGGGCGCTCCAATCCTCGCCCGTCCCTGCCACCCACAGGCGCCCAGCTCGCCAAGCCTAGGATCACGGTGGCGCGAGTGTGACATCCAGCGCCTCAACCCTCAGCGCCACCGGGCCAGCTGAGAGTTCCCCTTTAAGTATGTGAATATTTGGTATGGCCTCCTTCCTGCCTTTTATAAAGCATCACAGAATTTTGTTCCAGTCACTGAAAACCTCTCTTGATGGCAGGGTAGGTAGACACTGGAACAGATAAAAGAACCGTAGCGGTATATTCATTTTCGCAGATTGTATTCTAGAGAGGGGGAGAAAAATTCCATCTGGTCATGTCCTGTTTGATTTGCTGGAACATCACTTTCACATTGGCTTTATAAGTGTCTCACATTTTTCAGAAGAGTTGCCCTATTGTGCTTAAGTGGTGTTACTTGCCATCTTAAAGCTGTATCTCTTTTAAAAAGCTTTTGACTGATTATGGAGAAGAATTAGAACTTTGTTTTTTGTTTCTTTGCTTGGTATCCAGACAGTTTGCCAAGTTTCTGAGGGCAGACCCATACATGTCAGAGAGACTCTTCAGGCTACGATAGATACAACAATGCATGATCAGTGTAAAGTGCCTCTGTTTGTGGCGTCCTGCTTACATCAGTTCCTTGAAATAGTAGGGTTTATCAGATCCACTAAAACACAGGCTCTGAGTACTGTATAATGGAAACAGCATAGGCAGTGGGTTACAGAGGGCAACTCTACCTCATCCCCTTTTGCTGCATTAATCTGGGAAGTGATGCCATTGATTTTGACATATTGAGGGTGTTTTGTTTTTTTTAATTTATTGAAATGTTTCACCAGGAATGCACACTGAACAACATGTTGCTCGTCTCCTGGTCTGACCCGGGGGGGTTGGGAGGGTACAGTAGGATGTGAAATTTAGACATACAATTAACATTTATCAGAGCTATGGAAAAAAAGACATACATTAACATTTAAAATGATACCTACATTTTACATTTGTAGAGTGGCTTACAGAAATTAATATGTAACATGACAGAGGATTATACATACAGTAAAGACAGGGCAGGAAGTGTGAATAGTTCAGGTATGAGTAAACTAATACCTATTTAAGTGCTGAGAAGTAAGGGGTCGGGGATGAGGGAGGGACGGGAGGATTGGGAATGGCCTGGAGCTAGCCCTCCAGAATGCAGAGAACCTGCCAGGGGCTGAGGCACATGGAGACCTGGAGCTAAATATAAAAATGGGGGAGTGGCAGGGAAGGAAAGGGAGATAGGTTTGGTAAGGAGTGTAGAATAGGAGGATGGGGTAGTGTTTGAGAGGGAAGGAAAGAATCTTGCCTAAATACTAATGCTGGCCTCTCCAGGATGCTGAGAACCCTGCCAGAGGACAGATTAGGGGGCAAGGTGGATAATGGGTGCTGAGGGGAAGAGGCAGAAATAGCCTGGTGCTAGACCCCTCCAGGATGCTGAGAACCCTGCTAGGGACACGACTAACAGGCGGGCTTGGGATGGGATAGGAGGGCAGAGGAGAAAAAACAGGGGGGGGGGGACTAGAAAGTGGGATTGCTGAGTAGAAAGGCTCTGCGAGGTAGGGAGGATTTGACAGGAGCATGGTGAGCGAGTAGTAGAGCAGGCATGGAGGGGAATTTAGTTAGGGAGGGTTATAACAGCAGTTAACTGAAAGAAAATTATGTAAGGCAGAGGCTAGAGAGTGGGGGGAGGAATAACATAGTTGGGTGGCAGGGAGTTCCAGATTTTAGGGAAACGATGGGAAAAGTCTGACTGACCGATGAGGGTGGTACGACGGGGGACCAGCAGAGTATGAGTGTCAGCGGATCTGAAAGAGTGGGAAGGAGGAGGAGGAGCATGAGAGGTAGGGGAGTTCTCCTGAGTTTGGCACAATGAGCAAAGTGTCTGTTAGCAAGCAGGGGAAAGGACAAGGCGTGGTAAAGGTCACAATGATGAGCGCGTGATGGAGCATCAAGGACAAAGCGACAGAAGGAATTAAAGAGAGAGTCCAATCTGGTTAAGGAGTATTTGGGAGTGGCACCATAGACTACATCACAGTAGTCATAGATGGGGAGGATCATCTTCTGGACAATTTCACACCCTAGGAGGGATGCAACTACAGTTTTTAAATAAGGCACTGAGCTTGGGCCACAGTTTTTTTCAGAATGGCATCAGTGTGGCCAGAGAAGCTGAGGTGTTGGTCCAGCCAAACCCCAAGGTATCTGAAAGAGGAGGTGTCCTCAAGAATTGTCCCATCAAGGATATGGAAAGAGGGCAATGGGTGGAGCCTAGAGAGTCTCTGCCTAGTGCCAGAGGTCATGGAGACTGTCTTTTTGGCATTTAGGAATAGCTGATATGAGGCAAACCAGTGCTAAGCCTGGTAGAAGTCATGCTGAAGGGTGGTTGCTACATCGAGGTGGCATTTGCCAGTGGTGAACAGGACAGTGTCATCAGCATACATGTGGATAGAAGGTGAGGGGGAACAGGTTGTAGGAAGGTCATTGAGGAAGATGGAGAAGAGAATGGGACCAAGAATAGAGCCCTTAAGGACTCCTATGGAGATATTTATTTGTTTTATTTATTTAGCTTTTGTTGACCAGGTAAGTACACTAGACAAGACATTTGCCTATTTTCAGGTATGACCCGGGAGAGTACAATGAAATACAAGTTCATACAGAGGACAACATGATATTAGTTAGGCATTACACAGAATCAGGTAGAACCAGATGAACATAGCACAAGCAGTCAGTAAACACAGAATAGGAACAAAATATATACATAGTCACCAAGGCTATGAACAGTGCATTATACAATTCTATACAGCTCAGAGCCCCAAAGGCAGAGCATCGCCTGAAACAGAGAGTAAATACATTATATACAGAGCAGAACCCAAGCAGGCAGGATGCATCAGCAGGACCTGCACAAGGGTACCAAAAGAAGGACATGTAAGTCCAATGCAGGGAACCAAGATTAGTTATGGCAGTTTAGGACAACCACACGCAGAGAGCTTCAAGTAATTCCACAGGGAGCGCCGAAGGCATGAGTGGGAGGGGGAGGAGCGGACCTGGGCGGGAACAGAGTTCCATACTCTGGGGACATATGAAGCAAAATCCATGTCCCCCATTTGTGTTATAGTGGCAGGAACTTTGAGAACAGCAGGGCCCAATGACCTAGGGAGTAAGAAGAAGAGGCAGCCGGTTTGAGGAGCTCAGCCAGTCCTGGGGGTGCCAGTTCAGAGAACCTTGCCTGTGAAGCTGCCAAGACAAAATTCATGTGGTTGGGTGGGGGGAGCCAGTCAAGTTTGTTATACAGGTCATAGCAGTGGGTGAGGCGAGGGCCAGCAAGTGCAAAAGCGGCAAATGTTATTATAGGCTATGTTCCACCTAGAGTGTGAACTTTGGAAGTGTGTGCAAACAGGATGAGTCCATAGCAGAAAGAAGGGAGAAACAAACCTCTGGCCAGTGCAAGGCGAAGAGCAGAGTTAAAATTGTTCTTCACTCTGTAGGCCAGACCCAGTTTGCAGTTGACAGCTCTGCATACATTTTATATGTGGGGAGGCAGTATAGCACAGTGGTTTAAGGCTCTGAGCTGCAGATCTGGTGACATCCAGCAGACCAGACCTGGGTTTGAATCCCACAGCTTCCACTTGCATACTGTGTGACCCTGAGCAAGTCACTTAACTTCCCTGTGCTCCCAGGTCGCACCTGTAAAAAAAAAAAAGCTTTCAGCTTAGTGTGCTACTCCTGGTTAAACAACTAAAATAAATAAAATAAATATGATGCCCAAGCTGGGGGTCAAGTGTCACCCCAAGGTATTTGATGGAGTCAGTGATTAGTACAGGAGTACCATAAATACTAGTAATACTCAGTGGGGCAGGGGAGGCCAAAAGCGTGACCTGAGTTTTTTAAAGTTGCAAACCAGCTTGTGGGTCATTATCCAGGACTGGGTATTCCTGAAATCCCCACTCAGTTGGTGGTTGATGACCCCAGTGTCACGGGAATGGGTGAGGATAACCAGGTCATCCGCATATAGGATAGAGCTACAGCTGGAAGAAGTAGAGGAGAGATTATTGACAAAGATAGAGAAGAGAAGGGGCCCTAGGACTGAACCCTTGGGGACACCCGTGACCAGAGGTCACAGGAGTGGTGGCTGAGAGAACCTTACTGAATTTAGTAAGTTGCTGTGTGCCCTTGAGGTAATTAGTGAACCATCTTAGGACAGGTGGGGACAGACCAAGGGACCGACGTTGAGAGCAAAGTAAGACATGGTCAGCTAGGTTGAAGGCCTTAGATAGGTCAATGAAGATGGCACCCGAGAGCTTACCCTGGTCCATATCTGCCCTGATCCCAGAGGCGACAGTAACAAGGGCAGAGGACGTACTATGCCCTTTGTGAAAGCCATGCTGCATGGGAGTCAGTAGCTCATGGGCCTGAATATACTCTGTGAGTTGCCCAGCCACAACTTTCTCCAGAAGTTTACTGATAGCCGACAAGATGGCGATCGGTCGGTAGTTGTCGAGGATCTTTGGGTTGACCTGTTTGAGACCATCCTCGCCACCTTCCAGTGGTCGGGAATAACTCCAGAGACTAGGGACATGTTAAAGATATGGGCCATTGGAGAGGTAATGTAAGAGGCACCAAGATGGAGGAGCTTAGGTTCCATGCTATCGTGGCCAGCACTAGAGTGAGGAGAGAGATCAGAGAGAAGTCTCTGCGTTTCCTGTGCCATCACAGCCCTGAAGGAGAGTAACTATTGGGAGATAGGGGCCGACTGTGGGGCAGAGGCCAGGACACGACTTTCACTCCCACCAGTGGGGAATAGGGAGATGAAGGCAGACAGATCCGAGAAGTGGGAGTTGAATGCATTGGCAATGGTTAGTGGATTGTTACAATTAGACCCATCTATGAGCATGTCAGAGACACCACAGTTGAGGAACCTCTTACTATATTTTTAATGTTCCTCCAGAAATTCCTAGGGTCCTTAGCTGAGTTTAGTAAGGCAGTTTTGCAGTATTCACTTTTGGCAGCCCTGATTGCTTTTTTGCATTCATTCCTGAGCCTCCTATATTTCTGAAATATGTACTGGTCCATCATGACCATGAAGTTGGCCCAGCACTTATCTCTAGCCCTCATGAAGGCTGGGAGGCTCCCATGCAGCCACTTAGTGGCAGACCTCCTTACCCTCCGCCTGATAAGAGGGGCATGCTTGTCCTGCAGTGCTCCGAAGGTGATGAGAAAATGACTAACAGCAGTGGAAGATTCCTGAGCATTTAGCACTACAGACCAGTCTGTAAGCCTCAGATCCTCATGGAGGGACCCCAGGTCAAACCTGGAGAAATCCCTTACTTGGATGATTTTGTGAGGAATTTTCTGGGAGGAGATCTTCCATAAGCAATACACAGGGGTGTGGTCGGAGATAGTCAGGAAGGGTGCCGGAGGAACTGATCCTCTCAGGTCTATTGGACAGGACCCAGTCCAGGAAGGAGCTAATACCATCAGTGGCAGATCACCTAGTGGGCTCCTGAATAAGTTGAGACAAGGAGAGGCCAGCAAGCAGAGGTTCATACAGCTAGGTGTTTCCTCCAAGCCAGTTTATTTTTATTTATTTTAGTCTTTTGATAACCAGGTAAGGCCCACTAGGCACAATTGCCTGTTTTCAGGGGCGACCTGGGAGCACTGGGCAGTTAAGTGACTTGCTCAGAGTCGCACAGTATGCATGTGTAGGTTGTGAGAATCAAACCTAGGTCTTGTCTGCTGGATGTACCAAGCTCATTCACAGCTCATTACTCTATCCTCTAGGCTACACTGCCAGCCCAGTTTAAATTAAGATCTCCCAAGACCATTAGCTCATTATCTCCAGTATTAGCACCAACAGTATCAAGGAGGTAGGATAACCCCGACAGACCACCCTTTTGGGGGGGGGGGGGATTGTATGTACAGATGATGTGCAGCTTCTTAGTGTTCCCGAGTAATAGAACTGTGTGAAGCAGCTCACAAGAAGACAATAAGGGCTGTTGATGGGATACAACAGACAGGTTTAGGTGACTCTTGTAGTAGACCAAGATTCCACCCTCACGCTTTTTCCCAGGCCGATCTTGCCTAGTGAGATCAAAGCCAGGAAGCATGCAGGCCGAGTCAGGAGTGGAAGATTTCAGCCAAGTCTCGGTAACACCAAGGATGTCAGGCTTGTAGTGAGTGACCCAGGCAGAGAGTTCAGCCAGATTGGGCAGGAGGCTGCGGATGTTGAGGTGAGCTATTTTCATCCCCTTGCCTGACAGCCAGCCCACAGGAAATGAGGCTTGATAAGTAGGACCAGGGTTAAGCTCAATGTCCCCAGCCAGGGTTAGTGTTACCAAGAGGAGCCAGAGGAGATGCCTTATAGGGGGAGAACCACCTCCAGCTGAAGGCTTGCGCACAGGACAACTGACCACTATGGCAGAATACAGAAAGCACCTGAGGTCAAGACAGTAGATAGGCCAGAGGGGCTGTCTGCCACAGGCTATTAGATTGGAGAAGGTGAAGTCATGCTCCTCATGCTGTTCAAGTGTAACCCAGGGGCCCCTCGAAGGAGGGGAGCAATCAGCAATAAGTAGAGGGAGGCATACGAAGTGGGGAGAGATAGCATCCTGGATGCTAGACTGATTGCGCTCTACCTGTGAGGTAGGCTCTAAACCAGTTATGAGCAGTAGCAGATGGACCAGCAGTCGTAAGGGAGTCAAGAAGCAGGGCATGGGAGAGTGTGTCGAAAGCCTTTGCGAGGTCGACAAAAATAGCAGAGGTGATGAGGCCATTGTCCATCCCGGTAAGGATGGAGTCAGTGAGCCTAAGGAGAGAGGTGGTAGTGGAGTGGTTCATCTGAAAACCAGATTGGAATGGAATGAAGAAGGAAGAGTCAGCAAGGAAGGAGATTAGTTGCGACAGCTCTAGGTGCTCTTGGAGCTTGGCTAGGGCAGGGAGGAGGGAGATTGGGTGATGTTTGCAAGGGAGGAAGGGTCCCCGCCCTTTGGGAGAGGGAGGACCACCCCATGTTTCCAGGGTGAAGGGACGGAGGAGGTCTTAAAGGAGAGATTTAGAATTAGGGAGAGAGGGTAGACAATGGCAGAGGCTGAAAGATATAGGAGTTTAGGTCATCCGGTGAGGAGCCTTTGGAAGGGTTGAGAGAGAGGAGGGCCATTAGTGTCTCCTCAGAAGAGACCAGAGTGAAGGAGAAGGAAGGAAGGAAGTATTGGTACAGGAGGGTTGAGTGATAGAGGAGGGAGGATAAAGGGAAGGGAGGACTGAGGGGAGGGACTTTAGAAAGGTCGAGGCACAGTAAGCGTAGTAGGAGTTAAACTCCTAAGCCACTAAGTAAGGCTTGGACACTAATGTTTTGATAATGTTTAGCACCGGGGCTGGGGGGTGCAAAGGGGGGAGAGAATAGAGAATGGATCACTTTCCAGAATTTAGAGAGGAAGTTAATGTTATTTAGGAAAGAGGATTTAAAATATTCAGACTTGACTGATCTTTCTTAATCTGTGATAATTTGTATAGTCTGATGGTACCTGGGAGGTCTTGTGTTTCCTCCAAGCTTTATCATGCTCTCTGAGGCAGGACATTAACTCAGGAGTGATCCAGGGATGATGGTTACCACAGATTGTTGCGCTTTTGAGAGGGGCATAGGAATTCCAGGTTTTTAGAAATTTATCTAGTTAAGGGCTTGATCGACAATTGTGGCAGAGACAATTGGGGACCAGTCGGAGTTGGATAATTCATTGAGGTGGGGGTTTAGGGAGCTGGAGGAATGAAGCTGCAGGATTTTGTGTGGCGGTTTTGGTCTGTGGACCTTCCTGACTATGAATATTGGATGATGGTCACTGAGGGCATCCGGGAGGATGCTGGATTTGATGACTCGGTGTGGGTGGGAGGTGAGAGCTCCGTCTAGCAGTGTGTGATTTAGAGTTTTATGATTTAGTCGGGTGGGTTCCTGAATGAGTTGGGAGAGATTGAGGACAGAGATGTAATTTTGCGTCTTGGACGTGGTTGGTGATGACCAGTTTAGGTTTACATCACCTAGTATGTATAACTCACCTTTGTGAGAGTGGGGTGTTTTAGAGGTAATGAGGTCCATTGTGTCAGAGGGCTTGATGCCAGGGTGGCAATATATACCAGCAATAAAGATGGGGGAGGAGAAAGGCAATGTAATATTTACTATTAGGGCTTCTTAGCTGGAGGGTAAGGAGGATGACAGGATGGTAGCATATTGGAGAGAGGATAGGATATAGAAAGCTACACCGCTTCACATGGTGGCCCTGTCCTGCCTGATTGTGGAGTAGCCTGGGATGTTGATGGAAGGATCCGGTGTTTTAGCATTTAACCATGTTTTGGTTAAAATTAGGATATCTGGCATGAGGGAGACTACCAACAGTTGCAAAAGATCTATTTTTGAGATGAGACTACAGATGTTTAAATGAAGAACCTTTAATCCTTTTGGGAGGGCAGAGGGGTGCTGGAAGAATGAGCATTAATGGAAGGATAGGCGTGTATGTATAGATGAGTTTGATTAATGTGATTAAAGGAGAAGGAAATTTTAACAGATCTAAAATGGAGCACAAAAAGACCTGGACACCGGGATGAATGCCTATTTCTACATCTAAAGTAACCATAAAGACCTTCAACTGGGTCCTCTGAATTTGGTTTATGATGTCAGCATTTAAATAAATATGTAAGAGTCTCAAAAGAGGAGGAGGGGGAGGTGCCTAATCCAATTAACAGAAGCACTCTGGATAGGGGGGGTCTATCCCAGTTCTTTCACAGAAGAAAGGGTTCTGAAAGAACTCCTAAAACTGAAGGTGGACAAAGCAATGGGGCCTGACAGAATTCATCCCAGAATTCTAAAAGAATTAAGGGGAGAACTAGTGACACCACTGACTACCCTTTTTAATAAATCATGGGAAGATGGTGTGGTACCTGAGGACTGGAGGAAGGCGGATGTGATTCCCCTTCACAAAAGTGGGAGCAGGACAGAGGCAGGAAACTACAGACTTGTCGGTTTGACCTCTGTGGTAGGGAAAGTGATGGAATCACTTCTGAAGGAAAGAATTGTTGAGTACCTAGAGGAAAGTGGGCACAGGACCCAAGGCAGCATGGGTTCACAGCAGGAAGGTCATGTCAGGCAAATCTAATTGATTTCTTTGACTGGGTGACCAAAGTGTTAGACCAGGGAGGGGCTGTGGACATGGCCTACCTAGACTTTAGCAAGGCATTTGACACAGTCCTACACAAAAAATTAATAATCAAATTAACCAGCCTTGGAGTGGGTCCCAGGGTGGTAGCCTGGGTAAAAAATTGGCTGGACAACGGGACACAGAAAGTAATTGTAAATGGAGTCCACTCTGAAGAAAGAGGGGTTACTAGTGGGGTACCGTAGAGTTCAGTACTGGGTCCAGTCCTTTTAAAGTCTTTATAAGTGACATTGCAGAGGGACTGGAAAGAAAAGTATGCCTCTTTGCAGATGATACAAAGATCTGTAACAGGGTTGATACACAAGGAGGCGTGGAAAGGATGAGAAGGGACTTGGCAAGGTTGGAGGAATGGTCAGAAGTATGGCAGCTTGGGACTTCTGGTTCCGGTCGCCTCGGCAATGGTAGCTTGATCCTAAACCACGAATTCCAAACCTGAACAATCCTTCGTAATCCAGCTAAAAAAAGTATAGAAACTGTCGAGAAAACGCAGCATAGAGGAGTATCTAATGTCCCTGAAAATAAAACATAAAGATGCAGCAGGTGCGTTGCACGCAAAACTCAATTTTAATAACTCTGGGTCACAGCAGCAGGCCAAGATCCGCACAGATAGTCAATCTAATTGTGCACAGACACCTACAACCGGACAGGAAATGGAAGAGAACTTTACCATTACGTCTAAAATGCTTTGTACCTCCTTACAGCAAATAAACGATATGTTAACCAGACTGGAGCAAAGGGCTTCTGAGGACAGGCAGCAAATAACTGAGCTATCAGAGAAAACAGCACAACTGCAAGAGACGGTCTCAGAGTATACAACTGTTACCGATATACATAATTCTGCCCTACAGGATCTTCACCGAAGAGAATTATCCCTACAACAAAAAGAGGACTTGGAGAATCGTAACAGACAAAATAATCTCCGTCTGCATGGCCTCCCTGAAGGGACGGAATCGGGGCAAATGTCTCAGTTTATGAGCAGTTTTTTAAAAGAAATTCTCAATTTAGACAGTGAAAGAGATCTGGGTATCATTCGAGCCCATCGTTCATTAATAATGAAACCTAAAGATCCCAAAGCCAGACCTCGCTCAATAATTATGGCTTTCATGGACTTTAGAATAAAGGAGGAAATCCTTCGCCTAGCATGGAGCAAAAAACGGGTTTTATTTGGTGGTGATCGGCTGTTTTTCAACCAGAACTATGCCCCTCAGACCCTAGCTCGCAGACAGAAGGCATATGGGGTGGTAAAAGCTTTGAAACAGACGGGTTACCAAGCCCACTTAGAGTACCCAGCAAGAGTCAAAATAAACACCCCAGAAGGATGGCAGCGCTTTCCAGAGCTTTCGGAAGCGGTAAAATGGGCGGAAAAGCATGGTGTTTCTATATTGGAGGAGAACTGGGGGCCTGCGAATGGCTTGCCAGGGAGAAGGGCCTGGCAGACAAAGGGGCCTAAAAAAGTAGCAGCAGCGCGCTCGGGGGAGACGCAGTCGATGTGGGACAAGGTGTGTTCAAAGAGTCTTCCCCAGCAGGATGGAAACCCCTCGAACCAACGCGAAGCTCCGAGACAGGAAGGAGAAGCCACTTGACCAGATGAGTATACCGAATTTAAAATGCATTGGAGGCTTTGTTTGGAGATATAATAAGAGGAAATATGCCACAATTGGGCCTTATCCGGAGCACCCATCCTAGAATATGGGATGACAAATAGACTTTTGAGAAGTTAAATGCCAATGACTTTGGCTGAATAGGCCTAGGCCTCTCAGCCTTATTACTGTGAATTATCTTTTGACAGCATTTTTCACTGAGGAGGAGTTTTCTCTCTTGCCTTCCTTTATTTATTTATGATGGTTGATTTGTAGTAGTAATGGGGTGGGATGAAGGTCCAGGGTGGGTAAAGGAGGGATCCATCAGCTAAGAAGACGGATGACGAACGTGCAGCGTTCACAACAACAGCAAAAGCTGGATGGGAAGGATACATGCAGTGGGAGGGGGCGGGTTCCGGGGAGCCTCCGGGGGATGGATGACTTGGTGGGGGGGGAGCCCTGGTAGCAGATTGACTCTCTTCTTATTTAGATAGGTGAGTCCCGAGAGGCTGAAGGGGCCAGAGTTGTTGTGGGCCCTGGGGGTTCCAGCCGACCGCTAGCCGGGGGCAGGGCTCCTCCTGAGCCACAAGATCGAAGTTAAACTACCAACTCAGAAGTTAATCAAGTTACCATTCAATGCCCCTTACTATTATAGAAAGCATAATTATGTTGAGCAGAGGAGGCATAACCTAAAGCAGATGGAGCAGGGCGGATTACCGACTCGGCTCTAAGTGTAGATCAGCGAGGATTGTCCTCAGCCCCGTAGTCAAGATAAGAAGGGGAAGGGGGCGCTTGCCAGAGGTCTGGGATTCTGGTAGGAGAGGCCTGGATTTGATTACAACCAGATATGGGCACTTGGATGTGGCTTGGGAGGCCTCTGAGGGAGCTGGGAGGGGGTCACCAATGCTGAAGAGAAGGGAGTGAATTTTTGATGGAGAAAAGAGGGAATTTGGACCCTCCAGTGTTCTTCCCAGCTGCTGCCCCAGGGGTCCTTCTTGGGGAGGTAGTACGGAAGAGATCACCCTCATCCCAACGCATAGTTGTAAACGGGCTAGGGCTGTTTCCACCTCCTTGGTGCGGATCGTCCCCTCTGGGAGTTGTGATCCCCGTGACAGCATAAGGAACTAGGTAACCCTGGACAGGTACCAACATTATTTTAGAGCTCACCTGATCCCCCCCCCTTCTGAAGAAGAAGGTCTGATTTCACATAAGGATTTGGGTTCTGGGCTGTTGTTATTCCGGGCAACCACAGACAACCCTGCTGGAACACACCACGTTGAAGGAGGCGTTTTCCTGCTGGGAGGCTAAGTAGTTGGCCTCCTACCTCCTTCCCTAGAGAGTTTTTTATTTTCTCCGGGAGAGAGAGAGAGAGAGAGAGAGAGGAAGAGGGTATAGCGACACCTTGAAGTACCAAGAATGTTAAATTTGCCATGTTCATGGCTTCATGTATATAGTTTGGTTAAAAGGGCAATGTCAAGAAGTTTTATATTCATGTTACAGTTTTTATGGCAGGCACAGGTGCATCATCAGATGATTCAAAAGACTGAGATTTCTACAAAATGGGAGACCTAAGGATAGTTTCGTGGAACGTTGGAGGGATCAATAGTCCGGTGAAATGAGCTAGAATACTACAAGAGCTGCAAAGGCACCAAGCCTCCATTGCATTTCTACAAGAAACGCATTTAGGTAGTGAAGAACATAAAAAGCTCTGTAGGGGATGGGTGGGAGAGGTACATGCAGCGGCATATCTACAACAGCCTAATAAAAGGGGAGTGGCAATATTAGTAAAGAGGGATACCCCGCTACAAGTAACACAGGTTGATACCAACCCAGAGGCAAGATACGTGAGACTGAAGGGGGAATATAGAGGCCAGAGATGTATCTTAGTTAATTTATATGCCCCGAACAATGAACAAGAGAGGATACAGTTTTTAGACAAATGTCTTTTGGAATCAGTCACAGACCCACAGAGTTTGGGGGGGAGACTACAACACAGTCATGGATTTGGGGCAAGAATAGGGTAGGCTCCAAGGCGGAGGGCTCAGCCAGATCAAGTAAGGTGTTGACCAGACTATGTACAGAATTGTCACTAGTGTACATTTGGAGATTCTCTAACCCAGAGGTAAAAGACTACAAATATTTCTCCCCAAAATACAAAATGTATTCCAGAATTGATTTCTTTTTGGTGTCTCATAACTGTATACAGTACCTACATAGGACAGACATTGGTAACATTATACTGTCGGACCATGCCCCGATTTCCTTAAGTTTAGAACTGTTCCCTAAACCTAGAGAAACAACGTGGCACTTAAATGCAAGTCTTCTAATGCATAGTAACTTCAAAGAGCTAATCCAGAAAGTCACTACAGAATTCTTGGAACACAATCCACCAGAGGATACGGAAGCGGGGGTCAGATAGGACGAGCTAAAATGCTGTTTAAGAGTGCATAGTATTAAATATGCCTCCAGATATAAAAGATCTAAAATTCAAGAGAGAGTAGAATTAGAATGAAGAATTTATCAGTTAGAACAGAATCATCAGGAAACTCTGGACACAGTGACTAAAAAAGATCTAGAGGAAACAAAAAAATGAATGCGATATTAGACGCACAGGTGGAGGGTCAACTAAGGTATTGTAGACAAAGATACTATGAACAAGGGAGGCAGAGTACTTGCCTGGCAAATTTGGAAAGAGAGAGCATCTAGAGCAGTCCCTAAGTTACGATCACTGCAAACTAAAAATTTGTTTACAGCCCCAGACTTAATAGCGGCCCAATTTTAAACATTTTACAAGACCTTGTACCAGGAGGAGAGGGAATCGGGTCACCTAGATAATACACTTAGCTATCTGGAGAGCATAGCACTCCCTAAACTGTCAGATTCACAACGACTAGAATTAGAATAACCTATTACTACAGAGGAAATATTACAAAGAATCAAACAGTTAAAGAATGGTAAAGCCCCTGGATTGGATGGTTACGTGGCAGAATTCTATAAAGAATTTCAAGAAATGTTGATCCCTCCTATGAAGGAGGCTTTTAATGAGCTATTGAGGGGAGAGGGGGCACCCCCCAGATCCTGGAGTGAGGCACAGATTTCGGTGATCCATAAACCCGGTCTGAATGTACTGTGACTATGATGTACTATATGTTAGAAATTGCAATAAAGATTAAATTGAAAAAAAAAAAAAAACCGGTAGAGACCCAGAGACTTGTGGCTCATACCGTCCCATATCCCTACTCCCAGTAGATTCCAAAATTTTCACTGGAATAATAGCGGCCCATTTACAGAAACAAAAACAGACCTTAGTTCATCAAGATCAGACTGGTTTCATATCGGGGCGATATCTGCAAGACAATGTACGTAGATTGTTAAACATAATCTCAACCCAGAAATACAAGAAACAATTCCAAACAGCCATCAGTATGGACGCCGAAAAGGCATTCGATAGTGTAGATTGGGTATTTCTAAAGGAAACACTTAGGAAATTTGGCTTCAGGAATAAATTTGTAGCTCTGATCGGAACATTATATCAGGCACCAAGGGCTAGAATTAAAGTGAATGGCTATCTTACAAATAGCTTCCCATTGGGGCGAGGGATAAGGCAGGATTGCCCTCTCTCTCCGCTGCTCTTTGCGTTATCTCTGGAGCCTTTAGCAGTGGCCATTAGGTCTAACCCCCTCATAGAGGGGGTCCAGGTTGGGGGCCAGCCTCATAAAGTGGCCCTCTGTGCAGACAACTCCCTGTTTTTTATTTCGGAACCTGAAAAATCTTTACCAGTCCTAATGGAGGAGTTAGCTGACTATGGGAAATTAGCAGGCTACAAAATCAATCACTCTAAGTCAGAGACACTTATTTTAAGTGGCATGCCTTCCCGAGAATTTAAGGCCACCTTCCCATTTGCCTGGGCAAAAAAAAATGTGATAAAATACCTGGGGATCAAGGTATCAGTCGATCTAACCTTACTGTATAAGAACAACTATGCTCATCTGTTCCAACAGATTCAAGCAGATCTGGCCTGTTGGCAAATTTTGCCATTAACCCTATATGGAAGGGTCCAAACTATAAAAATGAATGTTCTACCCAGGTTCCTTTTCCTTTTTCAGACCTTGCCCATGGGGATACCTAGGGATTTTTGGACCAACTTGCAGAAGGTTACACAACGGTTTATATGGAACGGTAAACGCTCAAGAATAGCACTGAATACATTGCAGGCATCGAGGGAGCGGGGAGGCCTTGCCTACCCTCACTTTTATTTTTATTTTTTGGCAGCTAGGGGGTCCCAACTATATACCTGGGCGAAGCGTAGAATAGATTCAGGGTGGTATCTCTTGGAGGAGGACTCACTAAAAGGGTGGGCACTATGGGCCCTACCCACTAATACATTGCCCCACATAACACAGGGTCTTGATTTAAACCCATGGGTTGCCCACTCATTGAAGATATTATATAAGCTTAGGAAACTCACATATACTCCCGAGTGGTTGGGACCTCTCTCCCTGATACGGTTTGAACCCACCTTTCTGCCTCCAAGGTCAGACGTAGGATACAAGGTCTGGGCTACTAAAAGATTAACCACTTTTGCCCAGTTGATAAGGAACAATTCTCCCCTATCTTTTGCACAATTAAGTGAAAAATTTCACCTACAGAAACAAGATCATTTTAGATTTTTACAGGTACATCACTACATATCTACAGCAAACAGAATGCAAAAAATAACTAGGGAGAGGACAGAGCTGGAAAACTTTTTCTATGGGACTATAATGATCAAGGGGAAATACACATCCTTTATCACAATTATACAAGATATTACTACACACCCTCCCATCAGGACTAGATGATCTTAAAGATAAATGGGAAAGAGAGTTGAAAGTTAACATAGCAGAGAATGTCTGGACCAGAAGATTTAGTCGGGGCTGGCAGGTTACAAGTTCCCCCACATGGCGGGAGTTTCACTGGAAAGTGATATGGCAATATTTCTTAACCCCTACTAAATTGAGACATTTTGGTCAGTTAGGGTCTGTAATGTGCTGGAGGGGCTGTGGAGAGACTGGAACGCAAACTCATATTTTTTGGGATTGCCCCCAGATTCGTATGTTCTGGAGGGAGGTGCATGCCTCAATAACCAGGCTCACGGGCCTGCAGATACCCTTTTCGGGGGAGCAATTAGTGCTGGGACTCCCTACACTAATTAGTGGACCCAGACAATCTACGAAATTAGCTCAAATCATGAGACTGGTGGCACTTAAGTGTATTACGGCCAGGTGGTTATCTCCGCTTCCCCCTTCGGTGCAAGAGTGGCAGTCCAGAATGTCTCAGGTAGAAACTATGTAACGAATTACAGCAACGCTAAGGCTACAAAGTGAAGGATTTGCCCAACTTTGGTCCCCATGGTGTCAACATAGGTGAAGAAGGAAAGATGTCTCACACAAAGCACATGTTAAGACAGTAGTAGAGAGAATTAGGTCTCAGAAATAGGAAAACAACTGTTGAGGTTGTGGAAAATGGATGCAACCTAGTGCCCACCTTTAAGTTTAAGTTGAAATTTAAGTTTAAGTTTGAATTTGAATGTTATCCTTAAGGGGAAGATGACTTTAACCCCAGCTAGAACATTCAGATTGAAATCTAGAAGCTATAGTAAAGGGAAAAGAATCCTGTAAGCTGTTAGCTGAACAGTTATGTGAAGGACAAAACGCAGTTGATTATATAAATGGATGGAATGCTGAGATAAGATCTAAACTTATGAAATGAACCCCATTGCTAAGTAATGTAATTAATGAAAGGCCAAAAATAAGATGTTGAGATATGAACTTTGTATGAGAAACAAAACAGATAAACATAATCAACTCTTGGCAACAGAACATACAGAATGGGGGAAAACAAAGAACAAACTGTAACACAGTGTATATGGAAAGACAGTGTATGCTGTTATACAATGATCAATGTGATGTCCTAAATAACTAACAATAAAACTAAGTTTAAAAAAAAAGAAGTATGGCAGCTTGGATTCAATGCAAAGAAGTGCAAAATAATGCACCTGGGAAACAAAAACCCAAGGGAAGATTACACAGTGGAGGGGTGGTAACAACAACAGAATGGGAAAGGGACCTGGGGGTAATCATATCAGATGACCTTAAGGTTAGCAAGCAATGTGAGAAGGCAGTTGGGGGGCTGGGGGATACTGGAATGTATAGGGAGAGCATCACCAGCAGAAAACAGGAAGTTGTTATCCCTCTGTACAGACAGTTGGTGAGACCACATCTGGAGTACTGTGTCCAGTTCTGGAGATCCCATCTCCAAGGACATAGACAGGGTGGAGGCAGTCAGAGGAGGAAACTAAAATGGTACAGGGTCTGCAAAGAAGCCATATGAGGAGAGACTAAAGGAGCTTAATATGTATACCCTTGAGGAAAGGAGGAGAGGGGGACATGATAGAAGCTTTTAAGTACCTCAGTGGAATCAACAAAGTCCAAGAGGTAGCATCTTTCAGAAAAAGATATGCAAGAACAAGGGGCACAATTTGAAGGCGGGGGGCAGCTCAGGGGCAATGTGAGAAGTATTTTTTCACAGGAGGGTGGTGGACGCATGGAACAGCCTTCCTGAGGAGGTTGTGGGGTCTAAAACTGGGGGGAGAATTCAAGAATGTATGGGACAGACATAAGGCAATTCTTGTGGGGGTAGGAAGAAATAGGCTGTTGGTTAACTAGGATCTGCAGCTTATCCTGTAGGTAGGAAAATGGGCAGACTTGGTGGGCCAAGCGGTCCTTATCTGCCATCAAAGTCTATGTTTCTCCTTATATTGCCATGAGCTATCTCGTATTTTCATGAGTTTGTCTATATGTAGCAAAACCACTCAAGTACTCACAGAATCAGTTTGTATTTGGTGCCAAAATTAGCCTGTAGTCTGTATCCTTTCCAGTTTTATGACTGAATGAAATGACAGCAGGGATGGGGAATTTATTTATTTATTTAGTTTTTGTTGACCGGGTAGGTGCACTAGACAAATTCTGCCTATTTTTAGGCACAACCCGGTGGAAGGGGATACAGATGAATGCCAACTGACCTTGAACCAGATTAAGCTGTTGGTATTTTTAGTGAATGGAGGGAAATTTAGCCAGGACACCGGGGAAACTTCCCCTACTCTTTTCGAGAAGTGCCATGGGATCTGTAACAGCCACCTGAACTACCACCAGAACAGGTAGATGGGACCTTGTTTTAACGTCTCCTCCGAAAGACGGCACCTCAAGAGTGCAGCACCCCCTTCATGCTGCACTACAGTGTCAGTACTGGAATTTTTTTTTTGTACTTTATTTTTATTATTTTCAGTTATTTAGACAAAATAACATTTAGCATATCTTAGACAGACCGATCAGTATCATTTAGTTCCCTGGAATACGCAGCCTTCTTAATCATAGGATAGATGCATCTGATATATTATGATACCACATCTGGGGGTAAACTTTTGATTATACATCTCTAAAAGACAAATATAGAAAATAAACTATTTATGAGCCCAGGAGCAGTATGACTTGCTTAAATGCTGAAGTCCGTATACATTGTCCAGTGTAGCACACCCTATTTAGGGCTAGTGGTGTCATACTTTTACTTTTAAGAATCTTTTAAAAAAGTTATAGATAAAACACTTGGCAACAACAGTATATTTCCCAGAGATTATTTGTACAAAAGCACTCATTATATTATTATTGGGGCTTTCCATAAGTTTCCCCTAATGGAATAACAGAGTAAACAAGTCCTAAATAGCGTGGACCTTTAATAACTATATCAACGTGGCTTAGTAAGAAATAGAAATAATGCTTAACAACAGAGGGAGGGGTAACCCCAAGAAAAACAACTGAGGAGTTTAGTTTAAAACGATCTCCCTCTCGCTTCATTAACGGGCTATTTGTGCTTATTACAGCACCCAGACTATATTTAATATTGTACCAGTCAATGGCTAATTTCTAATTTCCCTTGCGCTGGATAGAGAATTCGACCATTAAGCTGTAAGGAACAAAGAGTATTCAGAGCTCTACTCAGCCTGTGTTAGTCCACCTCCTCGTCTTCCAGATCTGATCTCTCCCCTTCAGCCATATTTCGATGCTTTGGGCGATCCAGCTGATGTCTTGTGGCCCATTTGCCTGCTTCCTTGGGTCTGCGAAAATCCAGACTTTCCCCACATGAACTATTCTCAGCTTGGCTGGAAAGATCACTGCGTGTGAAATCAATGAAGCTCTTAATCTTTGACAGACCACATCAAACTTTTTATGGCGCATCCAAGTTGCATAACTAATATCTGGGAACAAGTATATGTTCTGATCATCCTGTGTTATTGGACCTGCTTGCCGTGCCATATGTAGGAGCCTGTCTTGGGCGCCCACCCCATCCGTTACCACCAGCAATGTACAAGGGTTGTCGGATTCTTCCCTGTGTCCTCTAGGGGTAATTTGATAAGCTTTCTGCAAGACAGATGTCATCTGTTGGCCCGAGGGCACAAGTTTTTTGACAAACCAATCCTGAAGAAACATAAGGGGATGGTCACCTTCGATCCCCTCGGGCAGACCCGGTATACGTATGTGAGATGCTCGGGCCTGGTTTTCTAGAGACTCCAGACGAGCCCGAAAGTACACATTTTCCTTAATTAGCATCGTGTTGGCTGCAGCTGCAGTCAGTTTGCCGCTTAGCGTCAGATAGTTCAGTTTTAATGTAGTCCACAGTAGTTTTCCAGTTTGGTCACCCGTACCCCAAAATAATCCATCTTCATGTTTAAGTCTGAGACGGAAGAAATTAATCTCTGTATTTTATGTCCAAGTGATGCAAGAGTCTCCTCGGTCTCTGGAACTGTTTCGACCTGTGCTATTGGGTTCGAGCTCTGGGTTCGAGCTGTAGTATTCGTTTTCCCGCTGGATACTCCAGTACGGTCCTTCCTGGGATTACCCATTTTATGGTATTTTCAGGTCTTGAATTCAGATTTACTATCAGATTCCTAAAGTTTTAACTCCAAATAGCAATTTTAAGGCTTTTGTTATAGACTTGAGAAGAGCTGTAAAACTCGCTGCCAGTCAGCTCAGGCTCCACAGCTCCCCCCCCTCCGGGATTTAACCCAAGTGCCTGGTGTGGGGATAGAACCCACAGTCTTCTGCTCTCCTGGCCTCAGAGGCGAGTGTGCTACCTGCTGAGCCACTGACACTGCTATGGAATGGGTCACAGGATCAACCAGATAAAGTAAAGCAGCCCCGTAAAAACAAACAAAAAATATGGTCACACTTTAAGTGTATCCATTTCAACTTAACTGCAGGGTAGGTAATCATTAATTATATCCAATGGGTAATTTTGATGTAGTTACATATTTGTTGCATGTCACTACATTGCAGTTGCAATGCAGTTACAGTGTAATTACACTGTAACTAGAGTGTAGTTAACTGACGCTTAAAGTGTTACCTAATTTTCTTTTGATGGGTGGGAGGAGGGGCCATCACCACATCCTCAGCCCCAGATCGATCTTTCTTTCTTTCTTTTGTAACTGGGTAAAGCCCACTAGGCACAAGGCCTGTTTTCAGGGGTGACCCAGCAGCACTGGTAGTTAAGTGACTTGCTCAGAGTGACACAGTATGCAGGTAGAAGCTATGGGAATCAAACCCAGACTGACTGGATGTACCAAGCTCATTCGCAGCTCATTACTCTAACCACTAGGCTATACTGCCAGTCCGAGATTCACCCTTATCCTCTGCCCCAGCCTCACCCTCACCCTCCACTCCAACCCCCTCCCTCGGCCCCAGTCCCAACTTCATCCTCAGCCTCAGCCCCACACAGTCCCAGCCTAACTCTCATCCTTTGCCTCAGCCTCATCCTTAACCTCAGTTTCACCCTCAGCTTTAGCCTCATCCCCAGCTTCACCCTCAATCTTGGTCCAGTCCCAGCATAGCCCTTAGCTGCACTTTCAGCTCCAGCCTCATCCCCAGCTTCAGTCCCACCTTTGGCCCCATCCTCAGCCCAGTCCCAGCCTCTGTGTCAACCTCAGCACCAACCTCCTCCCCAGCTTCAACCTGAGCTTCACCCTCGGCCCTATCTTCACCCTCAGTCACACTCTCACTCCTGACCTCATGCTCTGTCCTAGCTCGCCACAGCCCCGGCTTCACCCTCAGTCCTAGCTTGACTCTCATCCTCTGCCCCAGCCTCGCCCGCAACCTTAACCTCACCGTCGGCTCCAACATCATCCCCAGCCTCATAGATAGCCACAGACCCAGCCTCACACCCAACTCTACCCTCAACAACAGCCTCACCTTCATCCCAAGCCCTAGCTTCATCCTTGTCCCCAGCCACAGCCCCAGCCCAAACCCTCAACCCTAGCTCTGCCCTCAGCCTCAGCCTTACCCTCAGTACCAGCTTCACTAAGTCTCAGCTTCATCATCAGTCCCAGCATCATCCTCAGTCACAGCCTCCCATGCACCCCAGCCCCGTATTCACCTTCATCCCCAGTCCAACACTTAGCAGCAGCCTAACCCTCAACCTCAGTTCCAGCCTCACCACCAGCCTTAGCCACAGCCTTACTTCTAAGGCCCAACCTCAACCTTATTCCCACCCCAGCCTCATTCCAGATGCACCTCTAGCAGTAACTCCTGCCCCCACCCTTGGCCCAGTCCCACCCTCAGCCCCAGTCTTGCCCACAGTCCCAGCTTTATCACTAACCCCAACTGACACTCCCAGCTGACACCCCCAGCCACAGCCTTGCCTACAATCCCAGCCCAGTTTCACCCACGGACCCAGTCCTACCCTCACCCTTACCATCAGACACAGTCTTTGCATTAAGATGGTGGTGGTTATTATTAGGGTGTGTAACCCCTTTTTACAGAGCTTTCCATCTCACCCCATGGATTTAGGAAGGGCATGAATACAATCAGATTATATATAAGTGTAGATATCGAAAGCAGGCCAACCGTTCGATTACCATTATTATATAAGTACTGACTACTGAAATACTTGTTACCAGCTACCTAAGTCCTTACCTGTTTTAAAACTTGCATTATACCATGGACATAAGTGAACAGCCAATGAAATCATCAGACTGGCAGTTTACCACCAGTGTAAATCCTCTGATAATCAATGGCTGTTGATGAGACTATCCATTTAATCATCTGCAGCATAGGAATAAATACAGTAAAAATAAAAAAACAAATCAACCTCTTTAATATTTGTGTTTTATTATAGTAAAAAAAAATGAACCTTGGTATAATCACAATAAGCCACTCGGAGGATGTGGGTTATCAGGGGATTTACCACGGGTGGCGAGGAGTTACCCACTTGGCTGTGCCTCATGGGCAAACCACTCCAGCAGTGGTAAATCCCCTGATAACCCACACCCACCATGGCTTATTGCTTAATTAACTTAAAAATAGCGGATATTGAGGCAGAAGGGACTTAACATGGATTTGTGATGGATGGGCATTGGCTTCCTACCCCAGAACTGGTGGTAGGTGTGGGGGCAGTGGGTGCTGCTACAGAGATTTGAGGCATTTGGCACCACTAGGGAGGCTGGACACTAGCTATTTGGCATTCAAGCACCCTCTACTGGTCAGGTATGGATCAGAACTGACATTGGTTTCAGAGACCACCTCTGTCACCTGCAAGAGGATACAATGCTGTAATGGCACCAACAACTGGGACGGGGAGATGGCCAGAGAAATGGACATATGTGTACTTCTTTCCCCCCAAAACAAACAAACAAAATACCCTGCAGATGTTGTGAACCTGATTCATGATTTTGCTGTCGCCATGCTTGCAGGGAAAAGTTCAGTCAGTGGCAGTCAATTCAGAATGTAACAGCCCATGTCCTTACAGGCTCCGAGGGGTGCAGTCATTTATCACCAGTCTCGAGGAGATTACTCTGGCTGTCAGTGATATGGCATATTGATTTTAAGGGGCCTTTTTTCATAGTTTTCCACTGTTTGATGGATTCTGTACCTAGCTTCCTTGATTGAATTGTTGTCTTTGTCTGCTCTCGCTTGTACTCTGAAATCTGCTACAGACCATCGTCTTGCCGTGCTTAGAATTCAAAATGAATAACTTGGAGCTGGGTATTAATTTTTCATTTTCAGGAAATGGATCCTGTAAAAATCCATATAAATGCCTACCTTCAACCCACCACTGCCTTTCCTTTCACTTTTTAATGAGATGCTTAGACAAAGCTTTGTAGTTCACAAAATGGTTCTCTTTTCAACCTTCCCAGGACCAAAATTACACATTTATCAGGCTACATGGAGTTCAAATCACATTTTTCATGAGGGGTGCTACTTCCATGGAGATGAAGTAAGAAAACAGCCAATTTAGGCAGCAAGAAATGTTAACTTTTCAAAGATTTACCTTTGGGGTGCACTGGACTCTGTTGTTACATGCCACAAAGTCAGGAGGAATTCCCTTCATGGGAAATGTGATTTGAACTCTGTGAATTAAACTAGAGTAAAGAGTGCTAGATTTGGAACTTACATGTTTAGAAGATGTGTGGTGCTCCTATAGCATGCTCCCCTTTATTCACCTCTGTGAATTTCTTAGGTGGAAGCACTTTATTTTAAAGAAGCCAGTTTATGCAGTGCACTCTATATCACGGAAACTACAGGCAGTTCATAGTTATGACCAACCCACGGGGTTCCACTTTGGCGTCTAGTAGTTTGACTTAACTCACATAAGAACTGTAATATGAAGACTAAGGGGCCCCTTTTCCATGGAGATAAACTAAGAAAATAGCCAATTTAGGCAGAAAGAAATGTTAATTTTTCAAAGATTTACTGTGTTGAGGGCACTGGACTCTATTTGATTATCAGGCTACATGGACCTAGAACTCACGGCAGAATGAATTGCATATTACTGATACGGCTTGTATAAAAGTCCTTAAACAAAGTGTGATGTAGTGCTTAGAACACCAGAACCAGGAGATCCCAGTTTAAACCCCACTGGAGACAAATACTGTACTCACTCTGTGATCTTGGACAAGTAACTTAACCTCCAAGTGCTTCAGACCGCCCAGTTAATCAGTCCATCAGCCAACCAAGCAGTATGTTTAAGACTATTGAGGAGATGCTCATTTACAGTGGGGTCCCTTTCAGAATGTGTGCAGAATTCTTCCATGGTAAACACAAGTTCATAGTTTGGACCAGTTCATAGTCATGAACAAACCGTGGGGTTTATATGCAGTATATAGACAATTCCAGCTGTAAAACACAAGCTATAGAATAGTGCATGGGCATCCATACAAAACAAGGCTTTGCTTCCGTCAGTGGGTTGAGATGACAGTATCTGAACCTTGAGAGCGAAGCTTGAGAGGTCCATGCAGTAATCTCAGCCCTTGAGATGGAAATGTGTGCCCAGTTGTGTGTAGTATATGCCCTGTTAATTGGTCCCCACTTCAGGACACCTCAGCTCATTCACTCCTAGTATGCTTTTCCATACTCAATATCATCTTCTTGTTTTCCAGAGTTCTATTCCATATGCCATTAAGACAGCGTGGAAACAAGGGCACAGTAATGTGGGCGAATGTGACTTGTGGGCATTGTGTGCTGAGGGTGCCTCTCTGCCTTCCACTCCCCGATGTGCCCGCCATGGAGTTTGTTATAATAACTCTCGGGGTGCAGGGAGCAGATCCTCCCCCCGACAACATTACAGCACCGACCTGTGTGTGGTGATGTACTTTATGGGGTTGGCTTTCTGGCGACATTGGTTCACGTCGCCCTTTTGGCCAGTTGTCTTCTTGATGGGCGCTCTTGTTCATGCACCCTTTTTACCCATGCCTTCTTAATTTTCACACACTTTATACAGAACCATTCTAGTCTTACCTTGCCTGTTATCACTTTTTCTCCTAGATTCTCCCCAAATGTCTTTCCTCACATACTGTATATATCCCTCATTTCCTTTTATCTCTCCACTAACTTTGCTTTTTTCTCTTTTAGATAATTCCTGAAGAAGATCTATGATCGAAACATCAATTCTTACTCGATTTTCAGTATACCATTTTGTTCAGCTGTGTGTAGTTGCCTATGTAACTCCCAGGGGGCGCTACCCTTAGGGCTACTACCCCTGCCTGCCTCGACTGTGACAGGGTGAGGGGCCCAGATCCGTTGACGGGTGCCTCCACCCAGAGGTCGGGGGCAAGACAGTCAAGATTGACTCGGTCACAGCCCTGGGTTACCATACCCCTTTTGTCCCACTAGTGGCTCACAAGAGGTAATGACAATACTTTTCCTGGTACACTTACCCCCACCCCCCAGCTCGGATCTCAGCTCACTCTGGGGACCCCTGAAAGTAAGGTACCGTTATTACACTTTCACTGTACAGTATATCTTCAGTAAAACACAATCCAGCCAGTGTAGTTACAAAACAAACAATCTGATTTGTTTGGGGAGAGATAACAAGGCTAGGGGAAATCAAGGTGATTAGCTTATCACTATACTTATCTACCTAGGGCTCTGTGCACAGGCCTAAACCTAATAGTTACTGTCCCTGGGTACCCAAGCCCTACTGGCTGGTCCCTCGTGGCAGCTGGTTGGGGCCCTGATACAAATGAACATTTACTGTCCCGAGCAGATCAAAATCAGCAGAAAGCTCAGTTAATACAGGCAGCAGTATAACGAAAGGATCTTGGCCACGGCCTGTAAGCTTAACAGGGAGCTACCCTGATCCAATACTCACGACTCCAGCAGATACCCTTCCTTCACCACTGGCAGAGCTGAGCCAGGAGCTTCACAAGCCTCCTCACACATTTATATGGCAAACACAGAGGGGTACCATACCAGGCAGCGGCTTTCAGGACCCGAACGAACTCACGACCACTTTGGGCGGTAGCAGCCACTCCAAACGTCCTAATGGACCGAGAGCGATTCAGCAGATTCTCCAGTCCCCTTCAGGTAAAGCCTGGTAGGTAGCTGTGTCCCTACACAGCCTCCTCCGACCACATACCGGCGGATTTAATCCAAAGCACTGACAAGGCAGAAACGGCCGCCTCAGGCCTTTCACGCGCTTCTCGCGCGAACACTCAAACGGCGCAGAAGCTCAGAGCTCCCTTCTCCTTCAAAGCCACGCGAATCTGCCCCTAGCAGCATGGGGCACTCCTTACAGTTCCGGCGCTACCCGATTCCATTGACTGGCGTCACCTGCCAGTCAATTACTCTGGCCCTCAGTGGCCCGAATAAGCGCCATAGCCCATAATGCCTTTTCCAAAGTTACAGGCAGTCCCTCTATTGGTCACACGGCTCCACGAGAGTCACGAGGTACTGATTGGTCCAAGTCAGCAGTTCGGGACCAAAATGGAGGACATAATCAAACAGTCTTTGCTGCAAAGGAAGCAGGTTAGAACAACTACATTATCATTACCACTCTAAGCTATCCCCAACAAATAGTTACATCCTTTCAGAGAACTCCCTTGACACATCATGAAGGGGCAGATTAGTAGGATTAAATCAGGGGAGAGATGGGCACAAGACCCGAGGGAGCAGGCTGAGGTACTAAATGAGTACTTCATCTCAGTTTTCACCAAGGAAAATGGGTGCTGCATCATACATGGGAGGAGACAGAGATACTGAGGAGGGGGGGGGACCCTTACCGATCCGCGGGTCTGGGGAGTGGGGGAGGCATCACTGGCAGGAGGGCGGAGGGCTAAGCAGGGAGAAGAGGTACCGGAAGTGGAAATCACAGCAGAGAGAGTGAGGGAAGCCCTCAGCTCCCTTAAGACGGAGGAAGCACTGGGGCCGGATAAATTACATCCCAGAGTGCTGAAGGAACTAAGGATGTCCATGGAACCTCTGGAGCTTTCACCATCTCTGAGGACAGGTAAGTGCTCCAGGACTGGAAGGTATGACATAGTGCCTATCCACAAGGGGGGATCAAGGAGGTGGCAGGGAACTACAGGCCTGTCAGCCTGACATCGGTGGTGGGCAAGGCATGGAGGGCATTGTCAAGGAGAGGCTAGGGAGGGACCTGGATAAGTCAGGGTGCCTGGACGATAGACAGCATGGATTCATCCCGGGAAATCGTAGTCAGACAAACCTGTGGAGTTCTATGACTGGGTGACGAAGTGCTGGACCTGCAGACCAGTGGACGCCCTCTTCTAGACTTCAGCAAGGCATTCGACTCTGTTCTTCACGTGGGCCTGTTGGATAAGCTGGGAGAAATGGGGTGGGGAACCAGATGATCAGATGGATAGGCAGTTGGCTCCAGGACCGGACCCAGAGGGTCGTAGTTGGCAGGATAGTCTCATCCCCAAGGAGGTCATTAGTGGGTCCCACAGGGATCAGTCCTGGGCCCCTTCTGTTCAACGCCTACATCTCTGACATAAGACAGGAATCAGGAGTGAGATGAGTCTCTTTGCGGATGACTCGAAACTGGGGGCGGTGGTGGATGGGGAGGAGGGGAGGGTGGCCCTACAGGGGGACCTGGAGGCTCTGGAAAGATGGTCCAGAAAGTGGAAGCTGAGGTTCAATGCAGGGAAATGCAAGGTACTCCACCTGGGGGCAGAAACCGGGCCAAGTGTACACCCGGGGGAATGCTACAAGTCTCGATGGCTGAGAGGACCTGGGGTGGTGGTGGATGTCAAGATGAACAACTCTGAGACTTGTAGGAGGGCAGCAGCCAAGGCCAACAGGATGCTGGGATGCATCGCTAGGGGAATCACCTCCAGAAGGAGGGAAGTGATCTCCCTCTGTATAACTGCTTGGTGAGCGCACTTTGAGTACTGTGCAGTTTTGGAGGCCACACTTAAAGAGGGACATTAACCTCCCTGGAGAGGGTCCAGAGGAGGGCAACCAAAATGATTTGGGGCTTGGGGGACAGGACCTATGAGGAGAGGCTCGAAGAGCTAAATATGTACACATTGGAAGAGAGAAGGGACCGGGGGGACATGATAGAGGTCTTCAGGTACATGAAGAGGGTAAATAGGGGAGGAACAGTCAGGGTGCTTCGAAGGAAGGAGGAGGGGGCCACTAGAGGGCATGGGTGGAAGCTGGAGGGGGGAAGATTCAGGGAGAAAGCAGGAGGTGCTACTTCACTGAGAGGGTGATGGAGCCATGGAATGCACTGCCTAGGGGGCTGGTGGAGGCAGAGACAGTGGAGGGGTTCAAAAGGAGGTGGGACAGGTACAGGGGAAGGGTTCTGGAAGCAAAATCCAATGCAGCAAGAATATCTGGAACTGGGAAGGGAGAAGCCAGAGAAGGCGAGGGGGCAGCAAGATCAGCACCCAGGATGGGGGCTGACCAAACGAGCAGACACGAAAGACCGTTAGGCCTATTCTGCTGGCATTTTAGTATGTTAGTACATCTAGCGATGGCAGAATGGAGCGCTTACTCAGCAGCCCAGGCGGGACTCGGGCATAGAACCACACAGTCCCCCTCCCATTTCAGTTAATTATGACTGCGGATAGGCAGCCCTTAAAGAGACAGTATACGGAGGCTTTAAAAGCGCTCACTAGCTACAATATTTAAATGGCTTAAGCGCCGGACACCAGCCAGGCATGGAGCACTTAAACAAGCCCTGGGAAAGCTTTTAGGAACCCCCATTTGTAGGGGAGTTACACCTATATTTGATTTTATATTGTATTTTATATTATTTTATTTTATTATTTTTATTAATATATTTTTTATTATTGTATCAATTTTATTTAGTATTTTGCAGGAAATGGAGGGTGGAAGTCTTCCTAGAAGGGGGAATTCGGGCAGACTGGATGGGCCATGGGGTCCTTTTCAGACGACAAATGTTTACGTTTCTATGTATTTTTATACAAGAGTCACAGAAGCATCTCCGCCCCCCCCCCCAAAAAATTGTGGTTTCTGTTTTCATGAAAAACCTTATCATGCACCCAGATGATTACTACCCACCTGGTATCCAGAGTTGTACCTTTTAATTTGTAGGAGTTTGTTATAGCCTTTATCATAGAAAACTTCAGTGCCAAGCAAGCAGCTGTGATATCTAGCACTTGTGTTTCAATAATGCTGTTTGAAACAGAAGCTCTTAATGTAGTAGGGTCATTGCTTGGCACTGAACTGTTCTGGGCTCAGAATTAACTTTGCAGAATTTAACAAGTCAGAAGGTACAACTTTGAGCACTGGGTGGTTAGCAAGCAGCTGGGTGTGTGGAGAATGAGGAATTCAAACTGTTGTTACCTTTGATCTGTGCAGAACAACTGTTTGGAATCTGCATACCACCTCTTTGGAATGCATGCAACAAGAAGAGCAGGCTGTTTTTTATACAGAACAATGGCTAACCATGTACCATATTGCAAGCCTGAATAATACCAAAATGTAAGTTACATTGTTCTAATACAAAAGTCAAAGTCAACACTTCAGAGAAGAGCTGGCCAACTCCTGGGGTGACGTGAGGACATTTTGGAGCAATATAAATGAGCTTATGGGGAAAAATGACAAAGCCTCACCAACCATGCTTGATGTTAATGGCAAAATTACCCAGAACATTAAAGTGATAGCTGATGTCTTCAGCATGGCATTCACTGACCTCGGTGGTGTTCTCCACCCCCCCAAGACTACCTCAAAGATTAAGAATTATGCCACAATGGTACGGGGAAAACTAACATCCGAGTCCTCCCCATTCCTACTTTAAAGCCATCTCAAGGAAGGAAGCCAGAAAGTATCTTCTGCGCTCCCTAGGGAAATCCAGATCTAGTGGTGACTCGCTTGACCTAAAACTCATCACCCTCATCCTAGATGCCATCCTTGCACCACTCACACATATCTTGAACCTCTCATTACAGTTTGCCCAATTCCCTCAAAGACGGAAAAACGCGGTAGTCACCCCTTTTCATAAAAATGGGGACACAACCATACATACAAACTACCGCCCCATCTCCATTCTTCACCCTCTCTCCAAAGCATTGGAGCGTATAGCAGCTGACCAACTTATGGAGTATCTGGATAAATATCCTATTCAGTGTCCCCAACAACATGGGTTTTGTAAAACACGCAGCACCACCACGGTGCTTGTCAGATGCACAAGTTATATCCACAAGGCTTTTGACCGGGGTCAGGTGGTAGGGGCAGCCTTTATTGACTTGACCAAGGCCTTTGATATGGTCAAATCACGAGCTGCTTCTTGACCAAATGACTATAACCGGACTACAGTACCATGAGTTGGTTCCGAACTTACCTTACTAACTGGATACAGCAGGTAAAAATTAATGGGATACTCTCGGATTGGCTGGAAGTTCGAAACGGTGTCCCACAAGGCTCCATATTGGGGCCTTTGCTATTTAGTTTATTTCTGAACCATTTACCTCTTGCCTGCCTGGACAGAGTCCTTCTATATGCAGATGACGTGATCTACACCTGCTCCTCCTACAGGAACAACTGCAGATAAACTTCACCAGTGTGGAAAACTGGTTCATGAAGCATAAACTGCTTATGAACTATGAAAAGACCAAAGTTATAACCTTTACCAGTCCGCACAGCAAACACAGAACATATCAGCTCATGATTCTAAATAGTCTAAACACCCCTCTGGAACAGGTCTATACCTTCAAGTACCTAGGGGTCACCCTAGACAGTACCCTCACCTACACTAACCATTTGGAACAGGTGGCTAAGGCTGTCAATACAAAATTAGACCTTTTATACAGAAATAAACACTGCCTATCCCCAGAGACGCTGCAGACTGCAGTGGGTAGTGCGATCATCCCCATAATTGACTATGGGCTAGTTATATATGCGGCTGCGGCAGACACAACTCTCAAAAGGATCACAATAACTCTAAACAAGGCCTGCAGGTTAGTCACTGGGGCCCATCGACTCTTGCACACCTGTGAACTGTACAGGTAAGCAGGCTGGCTTCACTTAGTGGGCAGGCTGAAGTACCAGACCTGCTTACTAGCTAAAAAGTCCTCGTTGTGCTTGACTTCTCTGAGTCTCCAAAACCGTCTCTGCCAAGTAGCCAGCTATCACCGAGCCAGAGGTTCAGATAAGCAGATCTTCAATGTCCCCTTTTGCCGTACATCGCAGGGACAATGATCCTTTGCATTTTGGGCTCCACTCTGGCGAAACACTATTTGTGAGGACATTCAGTCTGAGTCAAAGACTGGACCCTTCAAACACAGACTGCCGGAATGCCTGGTAGCACTTGGGGGATGTGATTGCCCCACCTAATTTGAGCAGGAATGGTCTGCCATTATTTCCCAATTGCTATACACTTGGTCTCCTCTTTTCCCTCCTCTTCTACTGCCTTATCACTTCCACGCTCCTCATGTTGGTGCACCACCTGTGCTACTCTTTTAACCCCACCCCACCTCATTCCCGTCAGCTGCTCTCCCTACCCCCATCAGGTACCCCTCTTCTCTAACCCTTCTTTCCCTTTATCTCTAGCCCCCTCCTATCACCCCCCTCCCCCACACACCCACTTGGTGTTTGTCCAGTTGGGCTACAGCCTAATCTCTCCTTACCCTGCCCCTTACTTGTGAATCACCCTGCCATCTCCATCCTTCCACTCCTCCCAGCCCCTACCCACCTCTACCAGTACCTCTTTTATCTTTTTTTTTTCTTGCTAGACAAGGCTCTCTGGGCTGATCTCTCATCTTACTGATGGACTTTTACAAATCACTTGTATCATATAAGGGAAACTTACTGTACTGTATCCATACTTATTGACTACTAAAACAACTGGCTTGTACCACACAGATTTACTGTATATCTACACTACCCACTCTGTTAAAGTGTTGAAACTATGTTTACACTCCTGGGCCTGTGGCCTCATGTATGACTTTGTTTAAACTGCACTGATGCACTTATTTATGTTGTTTTGTCACCTCAGTTGTATGTATTGTATTATTTGACGAGGAACCTTTGTAAAAGAGCTTATGGCTCAAAGGTGTTTCATTCCGAGGATTATAATAAATAAATAAATAATATAGTTACATCACTCTAATACTCGGTAGCAGAAATGGGTACAGAGCAGGACCCCACTGGAAATGAGATGTTGCATCCAAGCAAGGCTGTCCTGGGTAAATAAATTGTGTAATAAAATACAGGTCACGGAATAGTCTTCTAATTAGTACTATAAAGACAGGTTCGATCCTGGACCCGGACAGGATTCAAGACCTTAGGGATGCTTAGCAAAATTTATACCCTACTCACACAACATGAGCCACATAACACCTTCTGTTCCTCTTTTCACACACCAGTAAGTTAGATTGTACCTCTGGTCAGAATTTGTGCTTCTGTGCATAACTTTATAAATTTCTCCTGCTGTGCTATCAGCTTTGAGTTTTTCACACATTTTATTTTGGTTTTGCTTTCTCCCCCTGGCTCCTGGTCAGTTGTACATCCCGACTGTCCTCCCAGCCCACACCCATGATATCAGGCCAGCTTCCCCCTTATCCCCCACGGCTTGCCCTCTGTGGTAGAGTGGTAAGGAGCCCCATCAAACTCAACTCACTTGAAAGGATCCAGACTGGGGAAGTGCCATTTGAGGTCGGTGCCACGGAGGACGGAAGCTCATGCTGCCCGACCAGGAGCCCATTTTCCTTGTTCTTGGTGCGTGATCCCCAGAGATGGAATTTGCATGGATGTCAGTGACAGCGCCATGCACGTTCCTGTATGTGCACCTCATCAGGCGTCTTCCCCGCCTCTTGTCCCTGTTAGTTGCAGCATCAGTGTGCCAGCCGTCAGCCATCGCTAGGGGCCAGGCATGCACCGACGTCTGGTCACCCTCCTCCCCTGGCGTCTCGCGCTCGCTCCCTAACACGGGTTGCCGGTGTGGTGTCCAGTGCCTCAACCGTCAGTGCCACCGGGCCAGCTTTTCACACATATTTACACAACTTCGACACGTAGCGCCTGATCAGCTAGTGTTAGAGGAGGCATCGCTGCTGTAGGAACATCAAACTTGGACTTTTGCCACAGCCCATAGGAAGAATGGAATAGCTCAAGGATATTTGAAAGTTACGTTTTGGGCTGGCCTGTTAGTGTAGCGGTAGTATTGCTGCTTGCTATGCCAGTGACCCAGGTTCGGAAATGGGCTTGGGTCACTCGGGGGCTGGCCAGAGGAGGGAGGATCGAGAGTCCAGGGTCTCAACTGCCATCCCACAGGGTGAGGATGGGACACAGCATTCTGCTGTTTGCCACTTGGCAGAGGCTAGGAGACAGTCCAGCAGGACTGCAGCAAGGGGAAGGGTAGATGTAGGATGCCGACTCGCCTACGTGCCGCAGTGTGCGTCTGTACGGGACAGCAGCCTTGGGAAGACAAAACAGGAGTCAGAGGAAAAAGTCTAGGTTCGCCATTGCGTCGGCACCCTCACAGGCCTGTGCATGACTGATGTAGCAGGCATCCAGCACCATCATTGCCCTGAGCAAGTGGTGGATAACCGGTAATTTCCATGAGAAGCTCGTTGATGGGGCTGGAGCGGTACCGTCAGGCAAATCAGAGAAAGAGGAAAAGCTTGATTTAAAAAAAAAAAAAAGACATTTTGCTGGACATTGCGATAGGGACCTCCTCACCTATGGCGTTTCCTGATTCAGAAGTGTGACTGTAGTACATCAACGAGCTGCTGGTCTGTTCAAAGTGATCCTTACTAGTGATATTGCAAGAGAGTGTCTTACGGTTACAGGTATCAGTTTGCTGTTCTTTAGCCATGGAACAAAGGTTTAGTCCCTTTCTGACTGTGTGTGTGCTGTACCGTTTTGCAAATAGCTTTGTTTGACAAAGTATCTTTTCAAATGTGCGTACTACTCCAAAGTCTTCCTAGTTACAAAACTGAAATCTGTCTCCAGCACCCGAAGATAAGTATGTTAAAGAATGCCACTGCCTGGTACAGTATAGGCTTATGTGAAGCTCTAGGGGAAATGTACTTCAGCTTTTTGTTTGTTGCCATGTTCTCTGGAGTATTCCGATTGTGAGTGTTTATAAAATCATATGAACGTGTCTGATTTGTCAGTCATTTTATTTACCGCGTCCCACAAGCTGTTCTGCTTGCCTGAGTATGTTGGCTGCAACTTCTGTCAGAATAAGTGATTTGTTCTGATAGGATTTGAACCTGTTTTTTGGTGATCCAAAAGTTAGTACTCTAACCAGTACACCGTGGTGTCTCATGTCTTTACAATTCCACCATTTTTTGTGCAAGATTCAAATAGTTCAACTCGAACACAGTAAGTAAATAATATGGGAGTCGTACGGAGAACTGTAATGCTTGACATTAACTAGTCATGGGCATGCCTCAAAACTTGATTACTAAAATGCAGCTGTCAAGATAGTGATGTTTACTGCTAGTAGTAGTACTAGCTGACATGGGGAAGCTTGTGTAAAAAATATGTAACTGTAAAGAAAACCGCTTCAGACAAAAGCAACCTGTAATAACACTTTCAGTCAAGAACTGCTCTTCCTGACATCCGGAACACACAGTAATCTCAGTGCAGAATTCTCTATTTATTTTTTCTTTGCCAAAAGTTACTGTTACATAGATATACAGACACTGTCGGCAGATAAGGGCATATGGCCCACCCAGTCTGCCCATTTGAGCTTGTAAGTTCCCTTTACGTCTTTCTAGAAGTCTGTTGCCCCTTACCTCTGACCTCCAGAATTCCCTTATGTCTATCCCATGCATTCTTAAATCCCATGATTGTTTCAGCTCCCACCACTTCCTCTGGCAGGGTGTTCCATTTGCCCACCATCCTTTTTGTGAAGAAATTCTTCCTCTCAGTTCCTCTGAATCGCCCTCCTTCCACCTTCATCCCATGCCCTCTAATCTTGGAACATCTTTTTGGCTGTAAAATAGTGTATTCCTGGACCCTGTTCCTCCCTGTAAGGTAATTTATATGTCTGTATCATATCCCCTCTCTCCCTTCCTCCTCTGCTCCAGGGAGTACATATTCAAGTCCTTCAGCCTGTCCTCATAGGACTTGTGATGCAATCCCTGTACCATCTTTGTTGCTTTCCTCTGAACCTTCTCTACCCTGTCTATGTCCTTATGTAGGTATGGTCTCCAGAACTGTACACTGTACTCCAGGTGGGGCCTCACTAGTGTCTTGTATAGTGGAATTATGACCTCCCTTTTCCTGCTGGTGATGCCCCTGCCTATGCATCCCAACATCCTATTTGTTTTACCTGCTGCCTTGTCACTCTGTTTCCCTGCCTTGAGGTCATCAGCGATGTTAACCCCAGGGTCCCTTTCCTGCTTTGTGCATGCTATATCCTCACCCCCAAACTGATATGTTGTTCCAGGGTTTTTGTGCTCCAGATGCATTATCTTGCACTTCTTTGCATTGAATTTCAACTGCCAAACCCTTGGCCATTCTTCAAGCGTCTGCAGGTCCCTCCTCATTCTATCTACACCCTATGGTGTGTCCACTCTGTTACAGAGCTTCGTGTTGTCAGCGAACAGGGAAATGCTGCCTTCTAGGTCCTGTGCAATGTCACTGATGAAGACGTTGAATAGGACTGGTCCCAGCACTGATCCCTCTGGTACCCCACTGGTCACTCTTCCCTTGGTGGAGTGACAGCGATTTACCACCACCCTCTGTGCCGTAACGCCTAGCCAATTACCCACCCACCGCACTACTGTCCTGCCCACTCCCATATTCTCCAGTTTGTTTAATAGCCTTCTGTGTGGCACAGTGTTAGAGGCCTTGCTGAAGTCCAGATAGGCCACGTCCACTGCCCTCTCCGATCCACCTCCCTTGTCGTCCAGTTAAAAACTTTAGTGAGGTTGGTCTGGCATGACCTCCCCATGGTGAAACCATGCTGCCTTGGATCCTGTAGTCAGTTGGCAACCAGATGTTCCACCAATCTCTCCTTCAGTAGTGCTTCATGATCTTCCCCACTACCGAGGTCAGGCTGACTGGTCTGTAGTTCCCCGCGTCCTCTTTATTCCTGCTTTTGTGTAAGGGGACTACATCTGCTGTTCTCCAGCCTTTGGGTACCTTCCCTGTTTCCAGTGATCAGCTAAGCAGGATTGTCAGAGGTTCAGCCACCACCTCTGTTAGTTCCTTTAGGACCCTGGGGTGCACCCCATCTGGACCCACTGCTTTATCGACTCTTATTCCTTCCAGTTCCTTTAGTACCCTTTCTCGTGTAAAGGGACTTGTGTCGATTTCTGCGCCATTCCCACTCCTTGTACTCCCTTCAGGCCCATTACCCTCTTCTTCCTCAGTAAAGACTGAGCAGAAATATCTGTTCAGTATGTCAGCTTTACTGTTATCCTCCATGCGGCTCCCATCCTCTGTTTTACAGAAACAAATAAAACCTTTTCTGTGGCTGGGGGCACTAGAGAGTGGCGATCACAACAGGTGGCTTTCCACAGGACCTCATGCTTTCCTAAACTTAAGACCTAAACTTCAATTTAACATTGATTTTTCTGGCAGAGTTTTTATCTCCCTCTTCTGCGTATACTAAAGGATCACCAGTCCAATTTGCAGAGCTATGGTCCATGGGTCATCCACTAGGTTCCAGTCCACCTGCCTCTCAGAAGCAGCGGCTACACCAGCTAGATGGGCCTGGTGGCAGGGGCTCTTAGCAATTCTTAGAGCTGGGAGATGACCTTCCATTGCTAGCCATTCTTAAAGAACAGCTCTCTACAAAAATAAAAAGCTTAAAGCTATTACATTTCCATCAGTTATGTTTAACTTTAGTGTTTTCTAGTTTTACTTTACTTTCTTTTGTTCTTGTTCTATGAAATATTTCAGATAATGCACATATTTCATGGAGTCTCTCAAAAAGCCTCTTTTTTCTACTGATTTCACAATTGCTGGTTTTTACATAAGTCTGTTGTCATGGTGCGCATTATGATGTCATACACAAAGACACTATGAGATCAATAGGGTATAAGCCAATGCTGTTTGGCTAGATTATCAAAATGTGCTATAAATCCCAGAAAAGAAATCTGAAAATTAAAAAAAGTGTATTCTGTAGTAAATTGTTATGGCTGAAAAGCCATGTTTATGAGAGTACATGCAGAAATGTAGAGTTGCTCCTTAAGATGGTCTCTGCCACAGGCCAGAGAGTAGAATCCATACTCATCCAGCTGCAAACCCATTCGTGTTGCATGGACTCACTACAAAGCAAAATGGAGAGTGCAGATGAGCAACCAATGATATTGAGCACAGCTACAACTTTATAAAGAACATGGGACTCAAAAATAAGCTGAAAACTGTAGAGAAATAACCTCAGGGCCTGAAATGTGGGGATCGTGGGACTGCCATAAAATACTGAGGGTGCAGGTGGGCAACAGACATTACGACTTTTATGAGGAGCTGGCTGGTTGAGACTCTTAGTCTTGGGCTAGACTCTGTGCTTGCTGGGTAAAACCCAGTTCAAAGGCCAGCCCACTGTCGCAGCAGTATTGCTACCGCCAGCAGTTCCAGTGACTCAAGGTTGGGAATAACCTGGGGGTTGGAAGGTTGGCCGGTGGGAGGAGGTTTGAGTGTCCTATGGACTGCTCTCCTCCAAGGAGGGAGGGTTTCAGTGGCCGGTGTTAGCCAGGTCCCTATTGAAGGCTAGGGGTTGGCACACTGATGCTCTACACTGGGGTCGGAGGTGGGGCAGATGCCTCGCATGCTTTGCACAGGAATGTGCATGGCACCGCCATTGGCATCTTTGCATGCCCCTCCTCTGCGTCGGGGAAAAAAAGGGAAAATGGCCAGATGCTGCCTGGATGATGCTGGCCCTCCCATGGGTTCTGCTCTGGACTTGAGGACCCTCTCCTTCTCTGGATCTGGGGCATCAAGCCATGGGGGAAGTTTGGAGTGAGGGCCCACACCAGATCCGTGTCTCTGGTGGCAAAGCACCAACACCAAACCCCACTATGGGGGGGGGGTAAGCTCATGGGGGATGTATGTCAGGTAAGTCCTTGGCTCCGGGCTGGGGGGGGGCATTAGTGGAGGTATTGGCAGCACCGCGCCAGGCGCATAAAAACAGATACCCAAAAACCCAGTTCAAAACCCACAATGACTTCATATTCCCACACAGTCCTAGTGGTGACAGACAGCATGGTGACATGCGGACAGGTCACTGGCATCACTAGAGGTGGATGAGTGGCAAGTGTGCTTTTCTGCAGATCTGAGTTATGCTACCATGTGCCACTGTAAGCATTTCAATGCAGTCCGACAATAGTTCTGCACATTGGGGATTGTCAGCTCATTTCTGATGCCTGCCTGAATGAGGATCTATTACAAAGGTATGGTCTTTCAATATATACCAACCTCAAGGATGAGATTTTGGGGGCAGGGAAAACAGCAAAGGAGTTCTCCAGCTGGACCAAAAATGCTTTGGACGACAGTGATTAAAAAGGACTTGTAAAGATAAATGGCATATGCTGAGTTTGTCCACTGCATATACCATATATACTTGCATATAAGTCGAATTTTCAGTGCCAAAAATAGGCACTGGAAAAAGGGGACTTGGCTTATATGTGAGGTCGACTTATCTGCAGAGCTTTTGCTACTGTTTGAAAGCCCATTACTATTACGGTACATTTACCAGTAGCTGCAACAGATTTCATCTATGCCTGTTTTCCAGTCGCTCTTCTGATGTCCTGGCACTCCCCCCCCCAATTGTTTAACCAGGTGAGACACACTAAGCTAAAAGCTTGTTTACAGGTGCAGCCTGGGAGTACAGGGAAGTTAAGTGACTTGATCAAGGTCACACAGTATGCAAGTGGGGGCTGTGGGATTCAAACCCAGGTCTCCAGATTTGCAGCTCAGAGCCTTAAACCACTGCACTATACTGCCTCTCTGCTGACTCACTGCTGTTCGAGAACCTTTTATTATACTATAAAACGAAATAATTTTGTGCACCTTTAATTTCTTGCAACGAACCCTGCTATCTTATTTGCACAAATTCATGTTCACGCTCGCGAGAGCGCAAGAGAGTGAAGGCAGTGATGGGAATGTTCGTTCAACATTCAGCACTCTGGGGACACGGCAGCACTTTGCATCAAAAGTACAGCAGTAGAATGCATTACAGTAGGATTTTGCACATGCAGCAGTGTATTCAGGAGGTACAACATGACAATTTGTGTAAGACTTGTGTCGGTAAGGTTGGGTTAGGGATGGTTAGGTACGCTGATCGGGGAGGCTGATCAGCATATCAGCACCATGTGTTTTCGGCATTTGTGGATCGGTGTCTTGGGCCCTCAAACAATACTGTAACCAAAAAATTACTAAATAAATATGAAATATGGACACAGAACTTCAGTGACTTGTGCTGGTGAGGGTGGGTTAGGGAAAGCGGTATCATTAGCACTAGTGTGTTGTGGTGGTGAGAGTGGTTTAGGAAGGGTATACTGCAGTATTTTACAGTATCACTGTCTGTTTTTCAGAAGGAATAAGTATGTTAAAAAGGAGGGACGCGTTTGTTAAAAAGTAGGCCCCCCAGTGGTGTTGAGGTGCACCAGTAGCTATATATATATATATATATATATATAGATCTATATAGTAAAGGGGGGGTTCAACCTATATGTGAGACGTATCTAAAAATCTACAGGAAAAGGGGGGTCGACTTATACACGAGGTTGACTTGTATGTGAATATATACAGGTACCCTATTTATCTTGTACAAGTTATTTTTACACTTGTGGTATAATTTTTTTCCCATTTGTTCTGATGTTTTATATTTACAGTTTCCAGTTGCCGCCAGCTGCAAAGGTCCAATGTATTTTTTTTTATCTCACATTAACACTTAATGCATTAATACACCCTGTTAGTAATCCTTGCCTGCTCATTCAGATAGTGGTCATTCAGTTGCATTGGCGCATCTCTCCCTTACACCCAAATATCCATACATGTACCCTCATGACAGTTGACAGAACAACTTGTGATACCCATAATTTTCCCCCATTTTCCACACTTTTAGGATATATACCTCTGGATAGAGAGATACCTTTTGACACAATAGCACAGTGGGCTATACAAGAACACAGACTGTGGTTTAATGAAGACAAGTGCAAGGTTATGCACTTTGGCAGAAGAAACAAAGTGACATCTGATTTCCTAAATGGCATCCAGCTAGAAGTAACTGAAAGAGAGAAAGACCTGGGGGTGATCATTACAAACTCCCTTTCCTTCTCTGAGCATACCAGGGAGGTGGCAGCAAGAGGCAGCAAAGTACTGGGGCGCATCTTCAAACATATTAGAAGCAGAGAAAGGCAGCTGATTATGCTCTTGTATGGAGCCATGGTTAGGCCGCACCTGGAGTAGTGTGCTCCGTTTTGGGCAGCATATAAAGTACAGAATATTACAAGACTGGAAAGAGTACAGAGAAGGGCAACTAAGAAAAGAAGTAATATTTCCCATTTAAGCTATGAGCAGAGACTAACTGAACTAAATATATTTCCACTTGGGTATAGGCGCCTATGGGGGGACCTTTGTCTAGTTTTCAAAGCTTTTAGGAACACATATACGTGGGAATGCATTTACAAGTTAAAATTACTAATAGAGAGCTAAGAGCACATAATGTGTTACTAAAAGAGGGAAATGGTTTAATCAAAGAGTAGTATCTGTATGGAATTCACTCCCCGAATCTATTGTTAGTAGTCCTAGTATGGAATCCTTTAAGACAGCACTTGGCAGCTATTTAGGAAACCAAATTAACAAATGTAAATACGGAGTCTAAAATGGCTAACTGCTTTTGACTTGTAATCAGCCTGTGATTCCTATGATGATAGAAATTAACATAAAGATATAGCGTGGTTTTATTTTTATGGGGAGTAGTGAAGACATTAATCTAAGTTTCAGGAACTGCATCGCTAATCAGCTTTTGGAATTCAGTAAAGACCCTTTTACACAGAGCAGCACTGAATCGTAGTGGTTCTTAACCACTCGCACCACTCCCTCTGCACCGCTACCTTTCCCTTCTACGCTATAGAGGAGTGCACCAATCTAGCGGCCCTGCCAGTGTTTTCTTTGTCTTTCTGGCTGTCCGAGAGTCCGGATTTCCGTGAGGGCGGGGACGCTGGTCGGTGGTGGAGCACTGGTACTATTTATACATTGACCTAAGCACAGCTAAATATATATTCTGATATTTCAAAGAAGGCTGAACTTGTAAAAATTGTTACTTTTTGGAAACGAGGGCTACAAAATGCTTTGAAAGTGCTCCAAAAATGGAGCCGTGACACTGTGCAATGGGCATGCGCTAATGCATTTTCGGATGTGAATATGCATTAGCGCATGTCCAGTATCTCATTTCCATTTTTGGAACACTTTTAAAGTAGCTTGTAGCCCTCGTTTTGAAAAAGTAACTAGTTTCCCAAGTTTAGCTTTCTTTCTAATATCTGAGTATATATTTAGCTGAACTCGGGTAAAGAAAGCTGAACTCTGGCACAATGGGGACCACATGTAGGGAAGTGCAGCATGGGAAATCGAGAAGTCTCTCGTGAGAGGCTATCCTTGTACCGATGTGACAGCTGTCTTCCGATTAGACAGCACCAGTGAGCGGCATGAAACTGCAAACCGCAGCGACAAACCACCAAGAACAGGGAATGTCGTATCAGCAACCGTTGGCTTTGGATGCGGTACTGGGATCTTCTGCATGACAATAGAGGTATCACTTTAGTTGCTGTGCACCAATAAATGCGGTGCAGAGCCTGTCGTGTAAAAGGAGCTATAGTGCCAGTAATAGAAACAGATACGGAGACAAGTGACTGACCTCCCCAACACACATACAGAATTACCCTAAAGAAATGACAGATCTGTCCCAGGAGCACAGAGAGGTTGCATGACTTGCTCAGAGTCAGTGTATGCAAATGGTTGTTGTGGGATTCAGACCCAGGTCTGCTGGATCTCCATGTTCACAGCTCAGTGCTGTGACCTTTAGGCTGTACTTCCTCCCTGTAATTGGTATTGGGCACTGGAGTTTCATGTAGTCACAGGTGAGACAGGTCAGCCACTGGATGCATAATGTAAGCTTTATTATGTGGCACCATATGGTCATACAGTCTTTGATCCTTGGCCCATTCAGTCTTGCTTGTCATGCGGTTTAATAACTTTGACTGCCCAAAGCCATTATGTAACCTGGGGTACTGGCATCCTCCCCAGTACCTTTAAAGAGCAGGTTTCTAGTGTTAACAGCCCCCCCCCCCCCCAAGATATATTAAAGCTTACCCTCCGGTTAAGAGAGTCCTCACTAAAAGAAATTTTTTCTCCAGCTGTATTTTAAATAACACTTGTAAAACAGCTCCGTGGATCTGTTATCATAGCGTTTACATCTCTGCACTTCTGGCCATTGCTACTTTCACATTTTTACATCAGGTACAAGAGCGGTAGGCGTGTGCCATAAGACCTTCAATGGGGCCAATTTTGAAAACTTGTTCTTATCTTTTAGTGTCAATTTGAGAAAGGAAGGCCACCTCCCAACTAAAGCACCCCATCACAGTTTTTGCTGTGATATCTTGCAGGATACTGCAGTAATGCTATGTAATCCAATAGCAGTTACTCCAATTTATCATGCAGTAAACTGTGAAATCTCACAGAGAGTGCTTGATGCTGGTGGAGAGCACTGGAGTCAGTGATTTAAAACATACACATTCCTGGATGTATTTAAAGGTTGTAGTTCACCTCTGTATCCACCTTTTCACTTTTCACATACATAACTGGGACGTGAATTACAATCTGTATTATAGTAGCATCTGGAGGTAGTTTATTAAGTACTGTTCTTGTATTTATGTTTAGACATTTATTTACATATAGTAGGAGAGCAAACATGAAACCCCACTTCACTAAAGCATGTAATGCACGTGCGTTTGATTCTTTTCAAACCTCCCCAAACAAATTGTAATACCTTATGTTGGCTGCTATCTAGAGGCATAACTCCAAAAAGCATGTCAGTCAGGGATGTAAAATCTTTTTTTGCCAGTTGTGAAGATGCATATGTGTGTGTGTGTGTGTGTGTATGTTTGGGTTCAGGGGAGGTGTGTGTGACTGTGAGTGCTTGTGTGTGCGAATGTATTTGGGTTCAGGAGAGGGAGTCTGTGTATGTTTGGTGTGTGTGTGTGTGTTTGAGTTCAGTGTTGTGTGTGGGTTTGGGTGTGTGTGTTTGGGTTCAGGAATGTGCATGTGTATGTCTTTGGGTTCAGTGTGTGTGTGTGCGTTTAGATTCAGGGGAAGGTGTGTGTTTGTGTTTATGCGCAAATGTGCATGTTATGTGTGTGAGTGGTTTCAGGGGACTGAGAGTGTATGTGTGTGTTTGTTCGGTTCAAAGGGTGTATGTATGTGTGTGTGTGTGTGGGGGGTTGGGTTTGGGGCTCAGGGGAATGTGTGTTTGCTTGGGTTCAGGGGATGGAGTGTGTGTATGTGTTTGGGATCAGGGGAGTGTGTGTATGTGGTATTTGTGTGTGTGTGTGTGACTGGGTTCAGGGGAGAGTGTGTGTGTTCATGTGTGTATGTGTTTGTATTTGCTTGGGTTCAGGGGAGGGAGTGTGTGTGTATGTGTGTTTGATTGGGTTCAGGAGAGGGAGAGAGGCAACAATAAAACAGAATAGTCACAGATTATATGATCAAGCAAGGATTACTAACAGTATTCATTGAAGCCAGAGTGTTAGTGCAGTGGCAGGGCTGCTGCTTGTGACACCCACGCCAGTGAGCTGGGTTCAGGAATGAGTCTGAGATGTTGGTGGGAAGGATCACGTGTCCCAGAGAATGCTCTCCTCCTCCAGTGAGTGCTGCTTCTAGCATCTATACTAGCTCTGTCATATAGGTGACCAAAGGTTGAGTGAGTGGGGTGAATGGGACCCCTGCTGTCTCTGCATATATATTTATATATATTATCTAGAAACATAGACAAAAATGGCAGAAAAAGACCATTGATCATTTAGTCTGCCCATAAACCCTAACACACCTGGGACCTATTCCCCATACAGGGTATTAACCCACACTATCCACCCGCTATGCTCCCTGTCCTACTGCTACCACCCTGAGCAACCACTGAGCCCTTCACTTTGTCCCAGCCATGTTTGAAACTATTGACAGATTTAGTGCCCATCGCATCAGCTGCAGATTTTTTCCATGGCTCCACCACCCTTTCTGTAAAATAAACGTTCTCACTTCCTTCTTGAACACCCCCCCCCCATCAGTTTCCACTTGTGTTCCAGTGTTCTTGACCCCTCTACTAATGCTAAATTGTTCTTTGCAGTTTACCTTGGTCATTACTTTCAGGAACTTGAGGGTCTCTATCATATCTCACCCCTCTTGTCTGGCCTCAGCCGAGTACATGTTCAGTGCCTTGAGATGATCCTTGTAAGATCTGCCTTGCTGGCCCTGAATCATTTTGGTCACCCTACACTGCACTGTCTGCAGGCTGTTCTTATCTTTCCTTAGGTGAGAATTCCAGAACTGGGCACAGTACTCCCTGTGGGGCCTCACCAATAGTCTGTAGAGGCCTTCCTTCTGCTGTCAGTACCCTTTCATATTCACCCCAGCATCCTGTTTGCCTCACTGTAGGCCTTGTTACTCTGGTTTGACTGTTTTAAGGAGTCCCTAATGATGACCCTAAAGTCTCTTTCCTCAGAGGTCATGCCCAGCTTTACCCACCCCCATCCAGTACTCTGTCCTTGGGTTCATGTTCCCTATGTACATCAACTTGCACTTTTTGGCACTGAATTTCAACTGCCAGACATTTGACCACCTCTCTAGCCTTTGTAAGACTCTCTGCATCTCCCTTACCCCGTCCTCACTGCCTACCCTGCCACAGAGTTTTGTGTCATCTGCAAAGAGACTCATAATGCCCTGGCTTCCTTCTCCCATATTGCTGATTAACATATTGAAAAGGACTGGTCCCAGGACTGATCTTTGTGGCACCCCACTGGTGACCTCCATCTCTTCTGATTTTGACTCCGTTAACCTGAACACTCTGCTGTCTCCCTTCCAACCAGTTTCTCGCCATGTCATCTTATGCACACATATAGTACACAGACAGCCCAACGGTGAGTGAAAACGAAGGAAAAAATTCCGTGACCTGAGCATGACATCCTGTACACATAGGCCATGCTCAGCCTCCTGAACCCCTCTGTCTACCTATAGGGTCTCCAGAGGGAGGGCGGCACCTGCCCCCCCCTTCTACACCACCTTGGGAGGGGGCAATCCAGGGGGCTGAAAGTAGGGGTGGTGGGAATGTGTAGTTGCCGAGAGTCGAGGGGAAACAGAGCTTGGAAGGAGAAATTATGATTAAAAAAAACAATTGAAAACAATTTGTATTGATGCATCAAGTGTTACAGTAGTTTGAAATAAAACCCAAGAGATGACTACAGACAGTGGAAATAATTGGAGATAAAACCCAAGAGAAGACTGCAGCTAGTGGAGACCGGAATTGTAATTATCAAAGAATCTAAACAAAACTGATAGTGATCAATGTCTGTCAGTACTGGAAAACATCAATACTGAAATGGTAATTAACAGTAAACATGATTTAGGCAAGTGATTTATCTGTGGGAAGCTGATTTCTTCAATGAAAAGTAAGCATCAACATTATTACATTAATAAAATGGGAAAACATATTATCTATTTTTATTATTAGAAAACCCACAAGAAAGAAGCAAAAAAAAATACAGAAATACCAACCTTTGACATTTTATTTTTGTAGAGATTTTCCAGGGTTTTAAATAATTGATTAGCACTTTTTTTCTTGGGACAATACTAACTGTACAGAAAGGATTTATATAGGTTTCCTAGAAGTGTTATGTTTGTCAAACACAGTGAGGCAAGTGCTATGCATTTTCACAATGTTTTAGAAATTTTATGAGCAAAACGCTAATCAATTTTTAGAGTCAAATAAAACCTTGTTTTTTGTCCTTATTGCCATGACCTACCTGCCCCCCAGCCATCACCACCTTCTCCCCAGACTTACCATGCCTCAATTCATAATAGCCTCCCTGGTAGAGAGTCATGCTGCAGGGCATCTTGCACTCCTCCAGGGTCTGGATGATTGGGAGAGTCAGGTGTTATGATCAGTGGTGTAGCGCCTGCCAAGGCTGGTCAGCCTCTTGCAGTGGTCCGGCTGTTTTCTTCCTTCAGCTTCTCACACCACACTTTCTACTGGGAGAGCAAGCTCCATGGCCCACTGGCAGGAGTCACAGTGGTGTGTGATTGTGCCAGCTCCCATTCCCTGGATGGGATATGCTGCCAGCGGCAGCACATCCTTAGCCTTGCTAGCTGAGTTCCAGCTCCCAACTTTGATCCCGAACACTGCCTGTCAACATGGAAATACAACACACTTCTCTATCAGCCATTGTATGGCCAGCACCATTGATTTTATCAAAACAGTAAAAGCAGAACACCAAATCATTATACTTTTTTTGTACAATTTCTTCTTCTTTTTTTTAAACTTCTTTATTGCTCTTAAACAGCATTGTACAATGTCTCTTTTCTGTTTTGTACATACATATTTTACATTATATCATCTTGTCAGTTTACAGTCTTACCCATTATCATATTTTAACCTGTACACCTTGTGTTCAGCAGTTAGTGTGTTACCTGCGTCTAACTAAACTAAAAATAAAAGAAAACCTTTAAAGGGAAATGAACTTAACTTTGACAGATTCTCACCCTACTCCTCTTCTTCTTCTTTTCCTACCCAACTTTCTCTTCTTCACTAATATTCTTATTTGTATATCAGTTGTTCTAATACTGGGATACCCTTCATTTTCTCTGTCATGTGGGCAAAGGGGAGCCATCTTGTATTGAATTTGTCTGTGCTCAAACTCAACCTCGCTGACAATTCTTCCATGCTCTTAATTTTTTTACAGTTCTGCAGCCAGTGATTTATCTCTGGTATTTGTGGTGTCAGCCACCTTTGTGTGATGACCTTGAAGGTCACCACTGTGAATATAGTATATAAATACTGCTTGGCCTTTCCTCTCATTGCCTGCAGATGTAATCCACAAAGTATATTAATATCCTCCAGATCCTGGGGAGTGCTAGACTTTCTTTGATGTTTTCTGTGATTGTTGCCCAGTAACCTTGTATAACCTGATATGACCAGAATATGTGGATCGGGGTACTTTTTTCCCCACAGCTCCTCCAGCACCTGTCAGTATTGGAAATGCCTGTATATTTAGTTTTATCTGGAACTAAGAAAAACCTCAGCATTAATTTCCACCTAAATTCTCTCCAGTTTCCTGACATTGTTGTCCTGTGCACTCCCTGCTAGATTTGCAACCAGTCGTTTTCATCTATTGCTGTCTTTGTTTCATTCTCCCTTCGTGGCTGGACTACCTTTATTCCGTGTTCTCCTGTCTCTCTATTTAGACCTATATATATTTGGGAAATTCTGTGTTGTGCTTCCTGGGTCAGTGTAAGTAGTCTGACCTGCTGAATTATATGGTGCTTTTCTGATACAAGCTCTCTCTGTCCTAGGCTTTGGATATATGACGTTGCCTGTAAATAGTGGAAATGATCTTTATTCAGGATACCAAACTGTAGTTGGAGCTGTCTAAATGCTTTGATAGTATTTCCTGCCTTAAATTGGTCTATAAACTATAAGCCTAATCTAGCCCATTGCACGATTGCCAAATCCTGTCTGGCAGGTGTAAAGTTATTGTGTTTCCATGTTGGTGTCCATTGAATTTGAGTTGGTTGGTTAACTAGGATCTGCGGCCTATCCTGTAGGTAGGGAAATGGGCAGACTAGATGGGCCTAGCGGTCCTTATCTGCCGTCAGAGTCTATGTTTCTTTATTTGTAGCCAGTTGTTACATGTGTGCTTAGTCCATCTATTCGTGAGTGTACTTAAATCTGTTGGTGAGCCCACTCCCCACAACATTGCTTTGAGGTGTGTCTCTTAATTCGTGTTGATCTCTGTATCTTTCTAGATTGGACCTTGTGTTGTATTAGTTATGTCTAACATTGGTATCAGTTGTGCTGCCCTGTAATAAGCCCCACGTTCAGCACCCCAAAGCCTCCTACCTGTTTTTGTCTTTGCAGTATTGCCCAAGATACCCCAGGTTTTTGATTCCCCCAAATAAATTGTTTCAGTACCCCCTCTAATTCTTTCCATTCTTAGTTTGGTATGGGTATTGGGAGGCACTAGTATAAAAATAAAAATCTAGGTAATACATTCATCTTAATTGAATCTACTCTGTCACTGAAGGACAGGGGGTAGTATCGACCAGCAGTGTATGTCTGTAAATATTTCTGTTTTTAATTTCCCATAATTTGCTGCATATAAGTTATTCATGTGATGGATTATCTGAATCCACAAATGTATGACCACCTCTGGAGTCCACTTGCTCGGCAGAATTGTTCTCAAGTCCCCCTGAAAGTCCTCGCTGACCCTTATAATCTCCGTTTTTGTTATATTAATTTTGAAGCCCAAAATTGCTCTGTATTCTTCTGCTAGAGACAATAGCTTCCCGAGGTTTTCTTTTGGGTATTTCATGTAGATTACTGTATTGTCTGTATAAAGTGAGATTCTACTGTCTGCCCCTCCTATCGTAGTGCCTTGTATGTTCCCTCCTCTCACTGCTTCTGCAAAGAGTTCTACACTAATGGCAAAAAGCAGTCAGGACAGAGGGCACCCCTGTTTGGTCCCCCTTTCTATAGGTAGCAAGCCAGAGAGAGTGCCATTTGCTTTGACTCTAGCTGCAGGGTTGCTGTACATTAACTGTATCACCTTAATAAACACTGTACTAAAGCCCATGTGTTCCCATGTCTGGATAAGAAATGCCCAGTTTAGCCTATCAAATGATTTCTCTGCATCAATTAAGATAGCTATTTGGGGATCTTTGCCTTTCTTACCCTTCTCTAGAATATTTAGCATTCTTCTGACGTTGTCTGTCAGGTGTCTCCCTGGAATGAATCCAGTTTGGTCGGGATGGATCATTGACTGGATTACTTTCTGTAGTCTAGTGGCCATCATTTTCGATAATATTTTTAGGTCTTGGTTTAAAAAGGACCTGGGTCTATAGGATTCACACATCTCCCTGTCCCTGCTTTAGGTAATACTGAGATGGTAGCCTCTCTCCATGCCTGTGGCCCGTTCCCCTCCGTTTGACATAGTCTAAATAGTTTGTCCAAAATTGGGGACAGCTGTTTCTTAAACGCTTTATAAAAATCTGTGCTGAATCCGTCCGGACCCAGTGCTTTATTGGATTTTAGGTCTTTGATAACCCCAGATACCTCCCCATCTCTTATTGGGGCATCCAGAGCCAACCTCACCTCCTCCAACAATTTAGATAGGTTGAGTGAGGCCAGGAATTGTTTAGATTTCATTTCCACCCTCCCTGGGCTCTTGTCTTCCTTGTAGAGTGCTTTGTAATATTCTGCAAATTTAGCTGCTATCCCATTAGCATCCATCAGGTATCCTGATGGCCCTGTAATGTTTCTAACTGTAGTTATTTTGTCGGCTTCCTGCTTTCTTAGCCTGTATGTCAACAGTGCTGCCGCCTTTCCCCCATCTCACAGTACCTGTGGGCTATGTATCTCATTTGCCCTGCCACCTTCCTGTCTATAAGCTCCTGCAGTTCTAATCTGGTTTGTTGTAAGGCCTTGAGAGATTCTGGTGTGGGTGTGTGTTTGTGGGCCTGTCCTAATGTTTTTAATTGTTTATTCAGGTGTTCCTGTCTCTCCTGCCGTTGCTTCTTCATTCTGGAAGACCAACTGATGATCTGACCTCTTAATACCACCTTCATTTCATCCCATACCATCTGTTCTAGGGACATGGATATGTTGTTCATCCACACTGTCTGGCAGGTTCCTTGCCGCTTTAAATCTTGCCGGAAGGTCTTCAAGCTGGCTCCTCCCACCTACCCGTGTGGTAAAACTCTCGGCTCTGCCCCATGACGCCAGATCTTCCTTACCGCTTGGAAGCTCAGGTTCCCTCCTTAACGCTCTGCGTTTAAGACTGGTTCCTAATTCTTCGAAAGTTCGAAATCAAAAAGGTTTTTGCTAAAAAGACTTCGGTCTTCTTCTCCTCGCGGCTGCGATGGACAAATCGACTCCCGGTTTCCGGAGGTGCCCTTGCGGGCAGAAGATGTCTAGGATGGATCCGTACTCCACGTGCGTCTACTGCCTGGGCCTTGAGCACGACCCGCAGGCCTGAGACTTGTGCTCTTCTTTTCGACCTACGTCCTTGAAGACCATGCTGCCCGATTACAACTGGGGCACCCCGAGAAAAGAATTCCACCGGTGAAATCTAAAGAGGCCCGGTTGGCGGTGTCCGCAGCGGCGGGCTCGGCGGATCAGCTCGAGCAGATGATCGCCCTCGAAGAGGAGGCAGCGCGGGCCGCTTCTACCTTGGCTGCGGCATTTGTCCCGCTCTCTCTCGGTGCCTCGTACTCGGCTTCTTTTAAGGAGCTTTGTCTGACCCTCTCGACGAAAGGTGAGGGTCCAACTTCTTCGGGACCTTTTTCCAGGTCCAAAAAGAGCAAAAGTAAGTCTCTCCGTCGACGCTCTTGGGAGCGGGAAAGATCCCCTCCCTTGTCGACAGTTGACTTGATTGACCCCTCAGCCGGCCACTGGCTTCACGGTGTCCCGTCAGGCCAGTTGACCGAGACTTTCTAGCAGCCTTGGTGAGATTTTCTCGACCGTTAGGCGGAGTTGTCGGCTGGAGAAGCTGAGATTCCCCCCTCCCGGTTCCCGGTGGGGAGTTGAGGATCCGTCGGCTCGTCTGTGCTTCGGTTCCGGAGCCGTTAGGATCGTCCGAGCCGAGGGAGTGCTGATTTCGACACTTCTCCTCGCCTTCCTTAGCCTAGTCGAGACTCTCAGTCTTGGTCTCGGACATCCTCGCGGTCCAACCGATCCTGCCGCCATAGGCGGTCTCGGTCTCGGCACCACGGCAAGCGGCGCCGCCGCTCTTCCTCTTCCTCGGACGAGGGGAGGCTTCGGCGCAAGTTGCGTCGGAAGTACAAGGAACTCATGTGGCAATAGCTCCTTTTGACCGGGAATAAGTCGACCCAGTCGTCTTCCCCGGCCATTAAGTGGCTGTCACCAGAGCGGCCGAAACAACCCCTCGTTGTAGCCGAGGAGCCTGTTCCCAGGCCGGTTGTTCGGCTAATTCAGCTGCCCACCGATTCTGGTGGAACCTCCGCCTCCACAGCCATTAGTTGGGGCTTCGACCAAAAATTCTCGATTCGGCCTTGGGTTTGCCCCATGGGCTGTCTGTCACCCTCACTCCCGATAAACCTCGGCAGGTGGAGGGTGGCTCAGGCCCGAGGCAGCTCTTTGAGGACCCTTCTGAGTCCGATGATGGTTCCTCCCTCTTCTCCAAGCGCATGGACTTGGAGTCCTCGGGAGGGCAGTCAGTGGACGATAGCCCTTCGTTCTTCTTTGGGTTGCTTCAGCTCATCTCGGAGTCCACCGGGATGAAGCTCGAACCCGTTTCTAAACGGGCCAGGTATCCCCTCACGGAGATTCTGGACCGAAGGGATTCTCCTACGGAGGCCTTTCCGGTGGCCGAAGCCATAGTGGGTCCGGCCTTGGAACTTTGGCAGCGTCCTGCTTCCTGCCCTGCGCCTTCGGCCAGGATGGCCAGGAAGTATGTGGTCCCTACCGGTTCCCTGTTAGGTTTTGGAACACCCTCGGCGAGGGTTGGTTACCGACAGCGTTTTCCGGCATGCCGAGGCGCCAGGGATGTGGACAAACCTCCCGACAAGGAATCCAAGAAATTGGATTATGCCGGGCGAAAAGTCTATGCTGCGTCCTCTCTCGGCCTTCGTCAGGCCAGTTCGGCCGTCCTCATGGCACATTTTTCTCACGCCCTGTTGGGCTCCCTGGATGAGGTTGTCCCTCATCTTCCCGCAGATCTGCAGACTACGGTCAGGCAGGTGCGGGACCAGGGCAGGGCAGTGGCCAAACAGCAGCTCCAGACTGCGTTAGACATCGGGGACTCATGTGCCAGGTCTGTGGCGGCCACAGTGGCCATGTGTCGTCGGGCTTGGCTGAGGATATCCACCTTTACCTCGGATACCCAGCACAAATTGGCGGATGTTCCCTTTTTGGGGACTGACCTCTTCGGCCCTGGGGTGGAAGGTCACCTGCAGAGGATCGAGAAGTCCAGTGCTACTTTGGACTCGGTCTCTTCCGCTCAGAAGGACAAAGGCCGCAAGCCACAGCCTAAGCCCTTTTTGTCCTTCTGTGCCCGCGGCGCGCCCGGCCCAGCAACGTCAGGGCCAGCAGGCTCGAGCTTGGCATCCCAAACCCAAGCCGTGGGCTTCCTCCAACAGGAAGCAGGGAGGTAAAGGCCCAGGAGGTCCCTCGGCCGGTCCCTCCTCCAAGCCTGCCCAGTGACGGGCTGAGGGGTGTCGCCCCCATCCCTGTCACCTCACCCCTGGTTCCCCCCGTGGGGGGACGGCTCAGACACTTCCTTTCCGCCTGGTCCGCTGTTACCACGGACAGGTGGGTACTGGAGGTGGTGGGAAAAGGCCTACCTCTAGAATTCGAGCAGGCCCTGCCCTTCAGAGCCGTCGCACCTCGGGGGGCCTCGGAGTCCGCAGCCTCACTGGCAGCTCGTCGAGCCAGACATCGCTCTCCTCCTCCAAAAGGAGGTGATCACGGAGGTGGAGGACCCCCTTTAGACCCGGGGTTCGTGTCCAGGTATTTCCTGGTTCCGAAACGGACGGGGGGCTGGCGCCCCATTCTCGACCTACACGACCTGAACAAGTTCCTAAGGTCTCGGACCTTCAGAATGGTCACTCTGGCACAGATAATACCATCTCTGGAATACGGCGTGTGGTTCTGCTCTCTGGACCTACAGGACGCGTTCTTTCACGTCCCTATCCATCCGTCACATCGGAGATTCCTCCGCTTTCGAGCGGAGGGATCCTCTTCGAGTTCAAGCCATGCCCTTGACTTATCTCCAGCTCCCAGGGTCTTCACCAAATGCATGGCAGTGGTGACAGCATTCCCTCCGCGCGAGGGGTCGGGTGTACCCTTACCTGGATGATTGGCTGATAGCAGCCCCCTTCAGACGGGAGGTGGAGCGGTCCAGAGATCTGGCCCTCCAGGTTTGCTCTCAAGTCGGCCTTCTCATCAACGAGGCCAAGTCGGAACTCGAACAGAAGCAGGTGATCCTGTTCATCGGGGCAGAGCTTGACTCTCTTCGAGCTAGAGCATGGCTCCCGGCGGACAGGGCCGAGGTTCTTCCCTCCTTTGCCCAATCATTTCTGGTTGGGCAATCGCGCCCTGACCGGGACTTCCTGCGCCTCCTGGGTCTCATGGCGGCCTGTACCAGCGTGGTCCGTTGGGCACGCTGGCACATGCGCCCCCTTCAATGGGGACTGGCCAGCCAGTGGTCACAACGCTGCGATCCATTGGACCAGCTAGTGATAGTGACCCAGGAGATGTGGGACGCTCTCCAGTGGTGGACCGTTCCATCCCATCTGCAGGAGGGCATCCCGTTTGTCCGCCCCGAGCAGACGGTCTCTCTATCGACCGATGCCTTTCTGATGGGTTGGGGTGCCCATCTGGGGGAACACCGAGTGCACGGCCTCTGGTCCCCGCGGGAGTCCCGATGCCACATCAACCTGCTGGAGCTCCGAGCGGTCCGCCTAGCTCTCACCGCCTTTGCTCCGTTTCTCCGGGGTCAAGTGGTCCGAGTCCAGACGGACAATACGACCATGTACTACCTGAAATCACAGGCTGGACGCTGCTCCATGCTTCTATGCAAGGAAGCTCTCTGCATTTGGTCACTCGTGCGCAGCCTGGAGGCGGATCTCCTAGCCATTCATGTGGCAGGAGCCTCAAACACCCTGGCCGATGCCCTGAGCCGGATAGGGGCTGCATCTCACGAGTGGTCTCTCCTGCCGGAGGTAGTACAAGATCTGTTCTCCCACTGGGGTACACCTCAGGTGGACCTGTTTGCCTCCAGGGAGAATGCGAAGCTGAGGCTGTTTCATGCCCACCCCTCAGCAGGGCTCGCTGCAGGGGGATGCCTTCTCGAGGCTGTGGACCCCGGGCCTCTTTTACGCCTTTCCCCCATTTCCCGTGATTCACAAGGTGCTTCTCAAGACAAGGAGGGACAAGGCGCAGGTGATTCTGATAGCCCCAGACTGGCCCCGCCAGTTCTGGTACCCAGATCTCCTCAGCCTCAGCTCCAGGCTCCCGAGGCAGCTTCCAGCTCGCCCGGGACCTGCTCTCAGTCAATCAGGGAAGGTGTTCCATCCGGACCTTCAATCCCTGCACCTGACGGCCTGGTTCCTGGCGGCTAGAGTTCCAGGCCTTGGGTCTTTCCGGCAGGTCCTCCAATGTTGTTGAGGCGTCCGTGAGGAGTCAACCAGGAAATACTATGCCTTCAAATGGAAGAGGTTTTCCATTTGGTGTCAGGGAATAGGCTTGGACCCTTCCTCCTGTTCTCTAGCAAGCATTTTGGACTATTTATGGTCCCTTTCTAGTCAAGGGCTTAGGTCGGCGACCCTAAAGGTGCACCTGGCAGCCATCTCTGCTTACGAGGCGCGGGCCGGGGGCAGTCGGTGGCGCAGGAGAAAGGTGGTCTGGCGCTTTTTCAAAGGCCTTGATCACATTTCCCCTCGGTGCGAGAACCTCCACCTCCGTGGGATTTACTGCTGGTACTGGCAAAGCTCATGGGCAAGCCATTCGAACCAATGCACAGGTGTGAACTCTCTCACCTGTCGTGGAAGACCGCCTTCTTGGTGGCTATCACGTCAGCCAGAAGGATGGGAGAGCTCCAGGCGCTGCATTGAGTCTCCTTACCTGGTCTTCCACAGGGACAAAAGGTTGTCCTCACTTCCACCGAAATTTCTTCGAAGGTGGTGTCAGAGTTTCACCTTAACCAGGTGCTGACTCTGCCAGTGTTCTACCCAATCACACCTCGAGGCCGAATATGGCTCCATACTTTGGACCCTAGAAGGCGCCACTTATTATAAGGAGCGCACGGCTGAAATTCGGGAGAGGTTCGCCAGCTGTTTGTCACTCTACGCTGAAGCACGCATCTGGCAGACCTGCAGCCAAGCGGACCGATAGGCAGGTGGGTCACCTCCTGCATAGATCTCTGCTATGAGTTGGTGGGCATGGAGCCTCCCAGAGGATAAGAGCTCATTCTACCGTCATACTGCTGCATCGGTGGCTGCTTCCAGGGACGTCCCTATCAGGAAATCTGCAGGGCTGCTACCTGGAAGTCAGCACACACCTTTATTACCCATTACCACATCGACCTCGAGTCACGCCGGGATGCTGGTTTTGGGGCCTCGGTTCTCCAGTCTCTATTCCCTAAGTAGGGGGTGTGCGCCTTGCCTCCCTCCTCCCGGAGAACTGCTAGGAGTCTGCCAGACAGTGTGGATGAAGAACATATCCATGTCCCTAGAAATACAGGTTACTCACCTGTAACAGGAGTTCTAGGAATGGTATATGTTGTTCATCCACACGACCCAACCGACCTCCCCGGCTTCGACGCACAACCTGAGCTTCCAGCGGGCCAGATCTGGCGTCATGGGGCGGAGCCGAGAGTTTTACCACCTGGGTGGGTGGAGAGCCAGCTTGAAGACCTTCCGGCAAGATTTAAAGCAGCAAGGAACCTGCCAGACAGTGTGGATGAACAACATATACCATTCCTAGAACTCCTGTTACAGGTGAGTAACCTGTATTTCCTGAACCTCCCCTCCAGCATTGAGAGCCCTATATTCTTTAACGTCTTTCTTAATTTTGAATTTAAATGCTTTATCATTTAATAAAGAATTGTTAAACCTCCACAGTGTGTGTTTTTGTGTCTGTTGGTTTAGTGTGATTGAGATAGGTGCGTGGTCTGAAAGGATCATTCTGTTTATTTCGCTCAAGGTAACTTTTATGTATATCAGTTTTGTGTGTGAGAAACATGTCTATTCTGGAGTATTCTTTGCGTGGGTGTGAGAAGAATGTAAAATCTTTGTTTTCTCTGTGTTGCTCTCTCCATATATCTATAAGCCTTTGTTCCTTCATGCACTGTTTCAGTCTACCACTAGCTTCCTTGTTCATGTTGCTGTTCTTAGATGACCTGTCCCACTGGGTATCTAGCACATAGTTAAAGTCGTCACCTGTTACCACTGTCCCCTTTTCTAATTGGGCCATTTTCTGAAAAAGAGTCTTGAAGAACCCTGCCGCAATGCTATTTGGTGCGTACAAATTTACCAGGTGTATGCTTTGCTCCTGTGGTTTACCTGTAAGAATTATACACTTCCCTTCTTGATCTGTGTCTGATTTCAGTACCTGCAGACCCAGGCCCTTTTTAATCACTATAGCCAACCCATTTATTTTCGCTGACTGGTGTGATTATGAGTACACCTCTCCCACCCAGCTTGTTTTCAGCTTCCTGTTCTCCATTTGTGGTAGGTGTGTCTCCTGAACCATTGCTCCATCACTCTTCAGTTTTTTAAGTTCTGACAGGATTTTTCTTAGCTTTACTACGGAATTAATGCCCTTGGCATTTAGGGATAATATTTTCCAGTTACCCACGTTCAATTTTAAGTTCTTCTGAGGTCGTATTCTTTAAACCTATGTATAACTTTGTTTTAATCTGAGTAGGTTGACTCTGTGATCTGTCTATACCAACCATCTGAACTCTAACTTTATCTAAATCAGTGTAACTTTCTGAACTATTTACAGAATCCACTCTTTCCTTTCCCTCAGAAAACATTCCAACTTGAGAGGGAAAGCTAAAGTGGTCGTTGTCCCTTAGTTACCGCTTCAAGGTGACTTTGAGGATTTGTTTGAACCAACCCTCTGTACTGGTTCGCCTATCGCTCTGGTCCCCACCAGGGCTGAGCTAAACTCATGTTGGTCTGGTGAGTCTGCCCCTTCCCTTAGAAAGGTAATCAAGATTCCCCCTCACAAGCTTTAAGGAAAGCCAGACCAAGTCCAGCTCCAGGATTTCTTCCACTCCATTATCAGTTTTCCTTCTACTTGTGCTGACTAGGTTCTCCCCTTTCAGTCTCTATTTGATTCATCCCCATATTTCTATTGTTGTCACCTACCCCTCACCCCATCACCCATCCGCTCTCCTCTTAGACCTATCTCCTCTTGCAGTGTGCTATCTTTCAATTACTCTGATTAGCACTCACTTCCCTCCTCTCTGTCCAGAATACCTGAATATGTTGTCCCACCCTAATAGGTTCCAACAATTCTGTGCCTCCACTTTTTCCTTCCCCTAGCATGGGAGGCGGTAGAGGGAAAACAGTTGCCCATTTTCCTTTGGTTCAACACCCATCATAGAATCCACCTCAGCCCTCCTGTTCCGGTCATGGCTTCCACTCTGGCTGGGACCTGCTGGAGAGAAACTTTCCATGAATTCAAGCACCCATTAATCCCCGTGCTTTCTATAGTATACTTAATTCCACAGGTTGAACCCCAGGAGTGCTCTTCATTTAGTTATTAGAGATATATACTAGTTCCAGATGCTTTTTCCCGGGATGGCTCAGGCCATTTGAATGATACCTATTAATAACGAGAAAGTGGGGGTGAGGATGCTGGAGAAACACTTGTTAAAGATGCAAGTACCCACTTCTTAATGATGAAATGCAGCGTTTACCATAACAACCATTGCATCCTCTCCTGCTTACTTTGTGACATTTTTATTTCATAAATAATTCTGAATGAACCTCCCGAGTCAGTAGCTCCAGAGTCCCGCTGTTTTAGAACGGGAAACCGAGTCCATTCCCACCAGCGCAGTGCTAGCCGCAGAGACACCCTGGTCGGGCCTCCTTCCTTCAAGAGCCTCGACCGTGTACCTCTGCTGCCACCACTACCTCCCCAGAGGCAACTCCACCCCCCCCCCATAGTGCCAGTGTCTGAGTGCTGCTGCCATGTCACCCAATGCTGTGCATGCCTTATTCAGCTGTCTGTGTGTTGGGTTTCCTTGGCCCAATCGCTCATGAATGGCCCTAAGCGGCACTCCTGCTTCCATACAACTATAGCCCCATTGTGCCCCCTGTTTCGAGCTATAATCCATTGCTCGAACTAGTAGCAGTGAGCCTTTTACTGAGGAGGGTGCTGTCTTGTTTACTTGAAGCCAGGCATTGCTGGACTCTGGAACTCTCCTGGGTGCATCCCCATCCCCACCCGGCACCTCTCATTTTACTATTATTTCTGCACTTCTCCCTTACAGATCTGGGGTATTCTTTCTTCCCTTCCTTTCCCTTATTTAAATAAATACTTATTGATCCCTGACCCAATGTGCCCATATTGCTTTCTGTGGAACCCAGTTGAACTTTGTCCCCTACATTAGGGACTCCCTGGCTCAGGCTTTGGTGTCTCCAGCCCCCCCTCCCCAACATGTTCTCCGCTGCTTTGTTCATTAGCTTTTCTTCTGCCTGCCCCATTGCTGCTCTTTCTTCTTTCCATGTACTGCCTGTGACCAGCCATCCGAATCCCAACCATGAAGCATGGCTCCACCTCTCATGCACTGTGCCCACTGCCGGGACACACAGTTCAGGCCCTTGGCTGAACCAAACCTTTGCCAGAGTCCCCCTCCATGTGCCCCAGCCGCAGCCACCACTGCCAGGAGAGCCAGTACATCCTGCCTTCCCATCCTAGCAGTTAGGCATCGCCGCTTCTGCTCCCACTGCCATGCTTTCCCTTTTTACCTATCTGTATGTTTCTGTACCTCACAGGGACTCAGTATCTTTTCCCCAACCAAAGGCAGCTCCTGTTCTGCACCATTGTACCCTGACTGCATTCTAATGCCTGGGCGCAAAGCTCCCGATCTGGTCGCTAAGAATGAAACTGTCCCCTTGTTTGGAGTTGAACTCCAAAGACCTCCAAGATGCTTATGGAGACGGCCTTCTTGTCTTTCACCAACCCTTTTAGTTTTGTGATCCTCATTCTCCTTTTACCAATTATCGGTACCCCATTCCTGCCTGCCCCCATCCAAATTGTCCAAATGCTTTGCTCTGCACAAAAGGTCTCCTGCCACCCCCCCCCCTCGATGAGGGATCCCCTGTCCCTTTTCCCTTCATTTCTTAATCCTTGTTCCCCTTACCCCTTTTGAACCCTTATCCGTTGATTCTGGTTCTGTCCTTAAGCTCACTACCCACCACCCCTGCTACCTCCATGTTTTCTTCCCACCTTTTACCAACCGTCATCTCACCATAGTAACATGTAAAATGTACACATTGAATGTCCTTAGGTTTTTCATTTCTTCTGTTCTTGATCCGTGAAGCTGCTTTCTATCTCCTCGCCCTTCAATTCGGATACTAGATGTCTAATGTCCTGTTTTAAATGTCCAAGAAATTCTGCCTCCAGCCTCGGTCTTTTTTTGCCATGTCCTGCCTTCTGCCAAGCTGCTCACTGTAGGTCGTTTACCAGTGTCTCCGTGGTTGCGTCTGGGTGATCGATACCCCACTTAAGGAGCTGTGGGGTCGCAGCAGCCACCGAGACATAAATTTGAACTCCTTTGTCCAGAAATAATTTTAGTTTTGCTGGGAAGATCACTTGTGCTTTTTTTTTTTTTTTTAATTTCTTTTTATCCCCTCCTGGTCGCCTTCGCCATTCTTCTCCTTCGGGCTAGCTCAGTGCCTCCAGTCCCCACTGAGTCTGCCCCTAGAGTGCCTCTCTGGTGACTCCTACCTGCTTCCTTCCTCCCGTGGAGCACCTTGCACAGCGGGGTCTGCCCGTGGTTGCAGACTGGGTGGCTGGAGCGGCCGTCATCCAGAGTGCAGCGGGTTGTTTTCTGTCCCTCCCCTCCCTCCCACTGAGGCTGGCTCAGTGAGGATGTGCTTCATGCATGCCAGAGTGCCAGATGGCATCCTCTCCCTCCCGGCCCCCCCCCATGGGAGCCGCCGTTGCCCAGTTGGTGCTTTCACGGCTCTCCGGCGTCGGGTATATTGAACCCTCAGTGTCCCTCCCTGAAGGAGAGAGCATTCGTGAGGACGCCGATCCTTCCTTCCCCTGCCGACCGCCACCCGAGTCCTTTCCTAACCTGGGCTGCTGGCGCAGGTGCGGCGTCCAGCGCCTCAACCCTCAGTGCCACTGGGCCGGCTGTACTTGTGCTTTTATATTCCTTTTCTCCTTGAGTAGTTTGACAATATTCCTGACCAGTTGTCTTTTACTCTGGAGAATCGTTGACAAATCTTGTTCGAAGTAAATCAGCTTGCCTTCCATTAGCACCTTCCCTTTCTTCCATGCAGTGTTTAGTATGGCTTCTTTTGTCTGGAAGTAAAGCATTTTGATGATGATTGAGCGAGGTCCAGCATTAACCTCGGTCGGTTGAGGGCCCAAAGACCTATGCTCCCTTTCAGTGGTTAAGTTCGGGTCCCCTGGCACTTGCAAGATATCCTTAAAGATGTGCGTTACAAAGGCGGTCATGTTTGGGGACAACTCCTTGGCCCCTTCCTGAACTGCATGCACCCTAAAGTTGCTTCTTCATGCTCTGTTTTCAGCATCCTCCATTCTGGCTTGGTGGTCCCGATCTCTCTTGAGCAAATACAGCAACAGTCTTGAATGCACACTCTGCTCGTCTATGAGATTCCTCCACCTGTTTTTGTGTAGAATGTATTTTCTTGTGTAGTGTTTTTAGGTGCATCTTAAGGTCCGCTAGGGGCTGATTCCAGTGTTTGGACCATGGAGATTGTCACAAACACACTCAGCAAGTCAGGTCCTCTGTTCCCACAGTGCCAACCTCCGAGTGCAAGAGTGTGAACAGGTAACAGACAGGGTAATCCTCCTGTCTGTTTGTGGGTCCGAATCACCTTTAGTCTCAGGTTCTGGGGGGATTCAAGCTGTGAACCTTATGCTAGCATACCCAATGTACAGGTGCAGGTAATCTCTTCGCGGGGGATGCCAGATATCTTTCGCCTAAGGGCACCTAACCAGGTATCCAAAATGAACCCTTAAAACTCTATAAAATACCTTAGATATAGTCTTACCTTTTCCCAGTTTGGTAACACCATCAAGCTTCGTGAAGGAATAGAACCAAGTGATCACCCTCACAGCCCTCCGGGAGACCCAGGAAACTGATATTCTGTGCCTTGGTGTTATTTTCCCAAGGTTTCCAGCCGCATTCTTAAATGCCCATTCTCCTTCAGCACATTAGTAATGGCACCCATGGCAGCATTCGATCTTTTCTTAGCTTCTGCAGATTGAACCGTAACATTATCCATATTAGTTTCCAAATTCGTAACTCTGTTTCCGATGCTATCTATTTTGTCCACTAACCCAGTATCTGAGGAGATTATCCTGTTAATGTTAAGACCTAGGGACTGCAAAGTTTCCTCTCCTTCATTCTCTGTGTCTGCAGCCTGCTGGAGAGGAGTAGACCGCGTGGCAGCAGGAGTGGGAGCATTTCTGGATTTTGCTCCGCTGTGAAGGCTCCAATCCTTTCTGGGATTTCCCATATTGGTCTTCAGACCTTCCGATTATGGGTTTAATACAAAGTGCCATCCTGTCTGCTCCAAAAACAACTTTTGATAGTTCCCAAATATAGATGTTGTAGAGAGCTCTTATTCAAAAGCGGCTATATTGCTTGGGCTCACCAGCACCCCCCACACCATCAAGCTTCTGAACAGTTTTTGTCCGTCTTAACCCTCTATACGTCCCATGCAGAAAGAGAACAGACAGACCCAGGCAGTCTTTCAAAAATAATAGTTTTACTAAAATAGATAAAAATATGTAAAATGTAAACACAGAACACTATATCAAAAAGCATACAAACACTTAAATAAACCATGTTAAAGTACAAAACATAAACTCCTCCCACAATACAATTAGACTTTTTCTGTCTAATGTATTACCTCTTTACAGTGCTTAAGTTAGATCAGAGATCTTCAAGTTCAAGTTTATTGCAGGAAAGACTCATTGAGCAACCTCATTCACAAGGAGGTCCTGAGGCACATACACATACAGTTCGCAATTACATAGACAGGAGCTGTAAAATGCAGAACAACAAAGAAAAAAAAATATATAATACAAGAGGTATACACAATAGAAGTCATTATGCTATATATGCAGTACATTCCAGCTTTAACCTTGCCCTAAATTATGCAACACATTTCAGCTTAATAAGTAGAGGGCCAGTTGGTACCTAGGAAGTTGACTTGGCGTTGGGGTCCTAGTAGCACCTACATATGTCTTTTAATTTTGAGATAGCTAGCGTTTTGTAGGAGTTAATTGATACGATGCTGGTTAACTTCAGCATGGCTTGTAGTTGGTTCCAGATGTTTGGGAGGGAGTATAAGACAGCTCTTTGGCCAGCTGTGGTACGTGTCCTGTGAACATCTAGTAGGATAAGGTCAGATTTCCTTAGGGAGTAGGCGCTATGCGAGATGTGTATGAGAGACGTTAAATAGACAGGCAGTTTGTGGAGTAGTAATTTGAGGGTCCAAATGCCAGCATGCAGGAGGCGTCTGGTAGCAAGAGAGGTCCACCCAACTGCTGCATAAAGATCACAGTGGTGGGTCCTGTATGCAGAGTTAGTAATGAAGCGAAGAGCACGGTGGTAGAATACGTCCAGTTTAGATAGGCTCAAGATTGGGAAGGAGATAAAGATAATGTCTCCGTAGTCAAGCAAGGGAAGGAATGTTGCTAGGACAAGTCTTTTGTGGGTCATGAGAGAAAGAGGGTCCTATTTCTAAAGAAGAAACCCAAGTGTGCTTTAAGCCTCTTTGATATGGTCGTTGAAGGAAAGCTTGTTGTCTATCCACATACCTAGATATTTAAATTTAGGTACGACTTCCGAGGGTTCACCTAGGGAGGTAACTATGAATTTTTTAGTTGGGGTAGGTAGGGCACCAGACAAGGCAAGTCTCGAGAAAATCATTGTCTTCTTTTTTTTTGGCATTTAAGAGAAGCTTGGCATTGATAAGGTTGCTTTCTAACTGGATAAAGTCAGCTTGGAGTGCTTCCCTGACTTCAGTTAAGGATGAGCCTGATGCGTACAAACCCGTATTGTCTGCAAAGAAATGTATGCTAGAGTTCTTTATGTGGGAGTCAAGGTTGTTCATGTACAGGGAAAAAAGATTGGTCCTAGGATGGAGCCTTGAGGGACTCCTCTGGCAATTGGAAGGGGGCAGATAGTAGGCCATCAGCTTTGACTTTTTGTATCCTTCCTGTGAGATAACTGTTAAACAACCGTAAGGTAAGTGGATTGTCACCTATGTAGGCAGGACAGGTGATTAGGAGGTGATGGTCTACAGTGTCGAAGGCCTTACTGAGGTCTGGAAAGACTGCACCAGTAACTTTCTTGGTGTCCATAGCATGGATCCAGTCATTAGAGACTTTAGCCAAGGCTGAGATGGTACTGTGCTTCAACCTGAAGCCAGGCTGGGCCAAGTTTAGGAGTGAGTGTGTTTCGAGGTGATTTTTCAGTTGGTTGTATATAAGTTTTTCCAGCACTTTGGAGAGAACGGGCAAGATATAGGACGGTAGTTGTTTAAGTCACAAGGATCTCCTGATTTGAAGACAGGAAGAATATGGGCAGATTTCCAGCAGGATGGAACAGTGGCTGTGGTAATAGAGAGGTTGAAGATGTGATGGATAGGGGCTGTGAGCTGGGCGTAGCCTAACAACAAGAAAAATGATTCAAGGCCATCATCCCCTGCACTTTTCTTGGTGTCAAGGCTAAGAATTATGTCTTCGACTTCTTTGTAGCTAAAGAGGCACAACTGGCAGGGATGAGGTGGAGTAACGTGTAGTATTTGGGCTTGTGTTGCTATTCACTCGGCTAGTGTATGGGGGAGGAGTCAAATGCCAACCCAGCAGTGGCAAAGTGAAGGTTAAGTTCTTTGAGGATTCGCAGTTTATTTTCAACCATCCCGTCCTTGGCCAGAATCTTGGTGGGAAGGGAGGAAGCAGCAGGATGGCCTTCAAGTGGATCTCAGTGTCTTCCAGATTTTTTGGGAGTTCCCTTTGGCCTGCTCCAGAGTGGAGATGTAGAAGTTTGCTTCAGTAGCACGTACACTTTTAACACAGGCATTTCTGGCAGTACTAAACGCCTGCCAGTCTGCCGGGTCCTTTGTGTGCCTGGCCCTATCCCATAGCTTGTCTCTATTGGTAAGTGCAGATTTGAGCTCTTGGGTGAACCATGGATGCGAGATTTTCCACACCCACATTTTAATAAGAGGAGCATGCTTGTTAATTAGGGTGGTGAGGTTGTCATTTAGGACAGAGATGGCAGCATCAGCAGATTTGGCTAGATATAGGTCTTGCCACCTGATCGTAGCTAGATCGGTTAGGAAGTTTACTAAGTTGAATTTACAGAACGAGCATTTGATTCTGAATTTAGGGTGCTGCTGGGTTTTAGGTTGGAATCTTATACATACAACGATACTGTGGTCGCTCATGTCGTTATGGAAAACTGCAGAATGTGAGATTTTATGGGGATGCGAAATTAAGATGACATCTAAGAGTGAGCTGTTGGCAGAGTTAGAAGCATTGATTCTTGTGGGTTCAGTTACTATCTGTGTAAGGCCCAGCTCATCACAGATGGCTTTTAGGGAGTGGGATTTAGCAGTGAGCCAATCCACATTGAAGTCCCCTAAGATTATTGTTTCCATGTTCAGCCAAAGTTATGGATTTCAGGATCTTGTTTCTTAAGAGTCCAAAAAGATATGCATCCAAGTTCAAACACAGAATACAGTTTAAAACTCTGTTTCCACGCCCCTTCTGTGATGTCATCTAGCTCCTCCTTTTAGAATATAAAAAATATACAAACAATGATCTTACTGTCAGGAGATATTTTAAATAATGTGACTTCAGCAAAAATGAATTTCCCAAATTATGACCGTCTTTGATCAAGCCTTTCCTTTGATATTGTGTGGCTTCCTGTTCCCAAGGCAGGTCAAAGATTTTACAACTTTTCACACCATGGTGGTATAGCATGTTTTTCCTCTAAGATGTCATAAAAGTTTACAAGCCCTATATCCTGGCAGCTAGGTCAGTTCTAATTAAGACAGGAAAACAGGAGACCCTTAATTGAGTCTCTCTAGTCTTTTAATTACATCCTGGTTTCGGTTCACTTGTCACTTCACTGACCTGGGGGGGGGAGGCACCCATAGCACAGGATGTTTCCTGTGAGACACTCACATACCACATTCTATATTACAAATATAGAACAAGCATAACCAGCTGGCCAAGCATCACAGAGATTACTTTCCCTATAGTGGCGTCCATCGGCGACAAGACCTCCCCATACTCGTCCAGCTCTCCATCTTGGTCACTGGAATAACTCAGTGCCAGTGAGTGAGGCTGTGAGTTCTTGGGCCCCGACGACCGCATGGCGTTCTTTTCCTCCTGCATTAACTGTTTGAATAAGGCTGTAGGGATCACCGAGCCTCCCTTGTTTTGCTTGTATGCCATTCCTCTAATGATTTCGCTAACCACTGATGCGAGAAAGTAGCGGGTTGACAAAGTTATTTATAATTACATCGGAGCGGGTCCCAAAGCCGTTTCAAATTTCCCTCTCTCAGCACATAACGTCATCGGAAGTCCTCCTATTTTTTTTGATCTTCCATCAGCGGTGCTGATATCTTGCTTTCTGGCCATATAGGTCATCATTCTGCTGTGGTGGATGGGATTTACTCCTTAGCTTTCCCTTCCCCGGGAGGACACCAGTATGTGGACACGAGTGTAAGCTGCAGCATGTGAGTATCACCCCTACCGAGCGCCTAGCAGCATTCTCCCATCCCCACTCTGTAGCTACAACCACCCTGTGCACCCACAAATGGTGGTAGCAGAGTGAGATGTTGCTGTCCTCCCTCCCTCCCTAGTGGAGGAGGACCCTCCTCTCTGTGGGCCCCTGTATCCCTGGCTCATTCCCAGATCCTGGTCACAAGTGGTAACCCTTCCGCTGTGCTGACCCTTATACAATTTATTAACCCAGAGTATCTTAAGAAAGATGCAGCATCTTGTTTCCTGCTTCTGCCTGTTCGTACAGCTGGGTGAACTGGAGCTTAAGTGAGTTGCACAAGGACACAAAGTACATATTTAGCTCTAGCAGGGTTTGAACCTGTAATCTCCTGGCTCCCAAGATGAAGCTGTAACCACTACACCAAACTGCAGGGGCTCTGATCATTGCTGCTTGATAAAAGAAATCTACTGACTCAGGGTGTTGAATTCTGTAGGTACCATTACACAATGCCATTTTATATCATCAATGCTGGACCAGATGTGATGCTGTCATGTCTTTTGTTTGCATCCTGCATCGTGACTGAAGCATGATTTCCTCTGGCCAGAGCCATTTGGTCTTGCTATTGGAGAACATTCTGTATGCTGTCACTGCAGGCCAGTGCCACTGTAGGTACTGATGAGAAGGAGCAGATAACGGGGTTACAGAAGTGGAAAGAAAATGGAACAAATGATCTCATATTCTGTAAATGACCCAGTGTGAACTTTGGTTAACTCCCAACACCCCAGAATAAAGAGGGGAATCATCAAGTAGAAAGTAATTCGCACTTTGCATTGGCAGAAGTCAACTGAATGGTATAAAAAAATTAAAAAAAAATTGTGAAATTTTATTGGCCGAGGGCCATCTTCATTGGTTCAGATTTCTCAGCAAAACAGAACATGTGAAGCTCCAGCTAATTCGTCAGTGAAAAAATCACTACTCTCTGCTCAGTACCAACACAGCCCCTGCCCCCACCACTCCCTTTGTTTTGTTTCTCCTCCCAAGTCCTGTTTTTTTTCACTTCAACCCCCTCCCCCAAAAAATAAATCATCAGAAGCTTCCCTGAGGCCCATACTAAGGCACAGAAGGGGAGTATTTTTCAGAAGAGAAGGCATACCTCTCAAGTGTCCCTGATTTTCAGGGACGTCCCTGATTTTGCCTCAAAATTTTACTCTGTCCCTCCTAAAATTTGTGTTTTTGTGGCTAAACAGTGGGGACTGTAAGCACAAAACAATGTCAAGCATTAAAGTTACAGACTTGTTCTTCTTTAGAAAATGCATTGTGCACTAAGCCCCATATTCTACCAGCTTTCTGGGAGGATATCTCTAATTTTGAAGATGTGTCCCTGATTTTGGTCCTTTGTCCCTGATTTTTTTAAGCCTTGTCCCTGATTTATGAGGCGGGAGGTTGAGAGGTATGAGAGAAGGTGCTTCAGGATAAGAGGGCATGCAGTGAAGCTGGAAGAGGGGGGAGTTTAGGAGGGATGTGAGGAAGTACTTCTTCATTGACAGTGGTGGACACCTGAAACATTCTACCAGTGGTGGGCTTCAAGCATGCATGGGACAGGCATAAAGAAATCTTAGTAAACAAAGTGTGTGTGGGGGGCAGATAACAGATAGGTTTGGGAGTGAAAGTATAGCAGGTACAAACTGGGCAGACTGAGAGGGCCAAGCAGTCCTTATCTGCTGACAAATACTGTTTCTGTCAGGCTGGTGTGACTGCCTTTTTATGGCCGGTATGTTGGGGAGAAACCCTCTGGTATTTGGGAGATGTCAGAGACTCTTCCCTGACTGTACAGTTCAACGGGAGAATCCCTCACAGCAAAAATTGTATTCATTTCGAGTTCTGGTATTTTATTTATGTAGTTAGTTGATTTATATTGACCAGGTAATTATACTTGACAGTTGAATGCCTATTTACAGGTATGAGCTGGGAGGGTGGAGAACAGAAGCATAAAGCAAAACCTAGAGCGATCCCAGATAGTAAACAATATCCAGAATACAATGTACAATTAAGATAAAAAACATAAAACTGGTGATTCAACAGTTTAGGCAAGCAGGTAGTAACAAATATAGAAATAGACACAAATAACTCAAGCCTAAGTAGGCTGAGAGATGATGCATATGAAGTGTGCTGATGGGCCAGGGATAACGGAGGGCAATAGTTGTTAACCATATTATGGGAAATAATAGTTACACTTCCAGGGAGGTGTGATGAGGTAGATGCAGTTATAGGCGGGGGTAAGAAGATATGTCCATACAGCACCTTTGAAGGAAGACAAGGTAGAAGAGTTGTGTACTGAGAAGGGGAGGGAGTTTCATACTCTAGGGGCAAATGAGGCGACGGTCTGATTACCCATTTTGGTCAAACATTTTGGTATGACTAGGGACGAGGAGTCGGCAGATGTAAGCGAGTAGGAAGGGTGGGAACTTTGTAGCAGAGGGAATGAAGTGGCAGGAGAAGTAGATATTAGCAGTTTGAAAAGACTCCAGTATGTACAAGTGGGAAGCAGATGAGGAGAACCAACCCAGGGAGGAGTAGATGGTACAGTGATGGGTTAGGCAGAGGGAAGGACAAAGCGAACTGGTAGATATTGTTATAGGCCACATCCCGTTTGTGGAGAGAGGTTCTGGGGGCAGTTGTGTAATTAATAGTGTTGCTAGGATAGTGCCTCCGTGGATCCGACTGTGATCCGTCGAATAGCAGTACTATCCAAGCAGGATCTGGCCAAATTCGGAGGTCAGAACCCGTGTTATCTGACCTAGATTTGGGGGGGGTTGGATCTGTAGTCAGCGCTATCCGAGTGGATCCACTATTCTTCCAAACGGCAGGTATTTGGTGGTCTCCTAATTGCTACGATACTATCCGGGCAACACCAGTAATTAAGCAAGCTGTACTGCAGGTGGGGGTGGGGCACCTTAGGATATGGCTAGCCATGTTTTCTGAGTAAGGAAGTGGAGGGGTGTGTGGGTGATAAGCCAGGCTCAGCCTGGAGTAAGCGGATTTGAGTGTTCAAGCTTGATTCAGACCTCTTGGGTTAAAGGGACACTGTCAACCTGTTTTTCGTCATATTATTTCTAGTTAAAAACCTACATTTGATGATTGCCGACCTTCTGTAAAATTCATCGATTTTGCTGTTTATTTGTCTGTCTCCTTGTTTAGTAGAACTGAAATGCATGCAAATGTATATTTATAAACAACTTTATTTTGTTTGCAATCCTGGATCTGTTCTTCCAGCATACTTCCTGAGCATTAGAAACACACACAAACAGTGCAGTCACTCATGAGGCAGTAGCATCCTAAACTCCCACTGCATCATGACAGGTTAGCCCATGTGGGTGTTCCCAAATCCAGGAAAGATGCAGTTGGAGCTGATCAAGGAATGTAAACAAACCTGTGTTTGTGTGGTAACACCAGTATGGTGGGTAGTCTGTTTTTCACTTTTTTAAAGAAAGAAAAAAAACATCAGAATCAAAGTACCAGCTTCATCAGCAGTCTTTTCAGAATGTTGGCAATCATAAAATGTGTTTTTTAATCTAGGGACACTGAGATCTAAGGGGGTTGACAGTGTCCCTTTAATAACCACTTGAGACATCGTTGGAGCACAAGTCAGGATTTACAGCGATGTACTGTAAATTGTGAAAGTTCATGACACAGGTACATGAACGCTCAGAAAACATATTTTGTTTGCTCTGCTTGAATTCATCAGGTATCCTGGGCCTCTTTATTACAACATCATGCCTGCCTTCCCTGCAACATAGGCATCAACAGTAAAGTGGGCTGACTACATATCCAGCCCCCTTCTCATCACAACAGGTGTCAGGTCATGCCAAGCGAGACCCTCTGTAGTTTTAGTTTGGTGTGTATGATAACACACAACACACACACACACACACACCCACACCCCTAAACTGCAGGGCTAAGCAAACGTTGCAATGTCCAGACAAAGTAAAGAATACTATACAGTCTCTTAATTTCTGTCTGTGATCGTGTAACCCCTAGGTGGCGCTATCCCAAGGGCTACTGCCCCTGCCTGAGCAGGTAGGAGCAGGTTAAAGGGGCCTGAGTTCTGAAACGGGTGGCTCCACTCGGAGGTCAGGGTTGATAGTGGTCAAACTAACCTGGGCACGGCCCTCCGGGACACTGTAACCCACCCTCTTTCCCTTCTAGTGGCCTGAGCAATATACGATAATCACTTTCACAGTACCCCTTGTACACCATACCAGTACCCACACTGTTTGCACTTAGCACCAGGGCTGGTTCCTCTGGCTCGACCCTGGGGACCCCCTGTAAAACAAGGTTATGCACAGTAAATAGCAACAGTACAATACTCTTGGCACAAACTGGAACCACAGTCAGATTAAATGCAGCAAAAAAAAAAAAGTCAAATCTGATTTATTCAGGGGACTTGAACAAGGAAGCGGCGTAATCAGGTTGATTGGCTTAAAGGCTATATTAATCAAACAGTTATGCATGCACTTTAAGTCCCCACACAGTCACACACTCTGGGTCCCCAGGTAGGAAAATGGTGGGCTAGCCAGGACCGCTGCAGCTGGTTGGGGCTCCCTGCGATGGAAGAAAGCAACATGCACAACACACACTACCTGTAATCCGGGGCTCAGTTTACGTAAAGAAAAAGCAACAAGACAATCAGATGACAACACTTTAGATTTAGCTGTTGTTGCAGGGAGCTACCCTGATGTTTACTCACGATACCCAATACCGGACACAGGCAGGACGAAATCGAGACTGCAGGTTTATTTATTTATTTATTTATATTTATTAAATTTTGGTGACCGGGTAGGCCCACTGAGCCCCAAAGGTCCCTTTTTCAGGGGTGACCCACGTTGTTGAGCTGGAGTGCCCGGAGAAGCAGGGCCCACACGAATCACCAAGGCATCGTTCCTGTTCAAGTGTTGAGCAGAGGGCTGATTCCTAGGCAGGTCTCTCATCGACGGCATTCTCTGTGCAGCGGGTAGTCGGGCTGGGCCAGTGTGGCAAGGCCCAGGCCCAATGGAGATGATTTTGGATTCAGTCCGTGGGGCTGGATGCGGCTTCCAGCAAGCAGAATACAGTTCAAACCACAGTGGGGAACCAAATCGTGACCCGCTAGCAGCACACAGCACATTTACACGTAAGGAAATTCTAATGCAGCTTCCAGCAGGTAGAATACAATTCAGACCACAGTGGGGAACCAAATCATGACCCACTATAAGCACACAACACATTAACATGTAAGGAAATTCCAGTGTATCAGGCAAAAGGCTCTCCTGTTGCAGTTACAGAATCTCTGCACAATCTGGGAGTTCAGAGGTGGCTGGAAATCCAGACAGGCCGATCGCATTCAGCAAATCTTCGGTCTTCTTCAGGTAGGAGCCTGGTGACAATTCAGTGGCTTACTTCACTCTCCAAGTTCGGATTCAGTCCGATAAAGGCACAAGTTCCCTCTCAGGGACAGCAGGCAGGCATGCAGGCCAAAACTCGAGTCTTTCCACAGTTCTCCCACGCGAATCCACTACGGATTGCAGCTCGAACTACCTCGAGCTGTTACTTCTTCACTTCCCAACTTAGATCTAACTGAAACTGCAAGCAGTTTGGGACTTCCCCAAGATCTAAAAGGTTCGGTTGGCTGATCTGTCTGTCAGTCACAACAAGGGCTCCCCTTCCAGGTTATTTTAGGCGCAAAAAGCCCAAAACTACAAATCCTACAAGTTTTGACCCCATCAAGCAGCTGTAGGCAGACTCCATTTTAGAGTCCCAAATGTACTGATTGGCCCATTTCAGCAGTCCAGGGCCAAGATGATGGAAACAAACAGAACTGTCCATGCTGCAAAGAAGGCAGGTTAGAACAAACTGCAATAGTATTACTACTCTAACAAATGATTAGCAAACTAGCACATCTTCTAACAGAACTCCCTTTTTAGATTAATTATGACTGCAATCCAGGTAGCTCTTAAAGAGACAGTACACAGAGGCTATATAGGCACTCTCTGGCAATCACATTTAAACTGCAAAAATGCAGGACACCAGCCTGGCAGTGAGCATTTAGACAAGTTCAAGGAAGACTTTTCGGGAACCCCCATTTGTAGAGGGAGTTACAGTCGTATCATGTAGATCTTTCTGTACATCTCTCGAGTTCTTTACCCATAGGACACAGCTGTAAAAGCCAGCTAAGCAATATACAGCACCTCCATTGAGAGGAAGCAGTTTGGTCACCGTCAGCAGCAACTTCCTGACGACTCTTCCCCCCACATGGCAGATGTCTTTTCCAACTTCAGGGCATAGCTAGCAGTCGTACAGTAAATGAATAATAACGTAAATGTGTTTTCATTTTGGTCAAACTTTGTCATCATGTTACTATCCTCTACAATGGTTTTGTATTTACATGAGTGGTGTCGCTCATATTGAGTACAGCGTATGGTTATATTTCTCCCTTGAGCTTTTCCCGTCAATGTATTATATTTCTAATTGTATACCTGTATATAATTATTTTGTACCTTGAACCTGACTGTATTCCTGTTGTAAATCACTGGTATTCAAGTATTTATGCTGTCCTACCTAGGACCTCCTTGTAAATGAGCTTGCACAGCGGAGCCTTTTCCTAGTGAAATAAATAAATACAAATGCAGATGTTTGTCTTACTTTCTCCGTTTAGGGCATAAGCCTTAAAGGCTTGACAGCAGCATTTATTTATTGTGTTTTTGTTGACTGGGAAAGGAGAGCTAGGCAATTCTGTCTATTTTCTTTTCTTCTATATCTGTTTATTCCACCTCCTTGGAGCTGGCAGGTGTCTCTGGTCCTCCTTAGGAGGGGCTCATCCTCCGAGCCCGATCATCCTTGCTCAGGGCGGGAAGCGTCATTCCCCACCCCCCCCCGAGCACAATCCAGAGGTCGGGCGGCTTGTGTGAGGCAGCTTGCCATCATGGAGCCTGCTAGCTCCATTTTCTACCTGCTCCTCTCTCGCGCTGATGGGCACGGATGTGGAGGCATCGGCACGCCTGCGGGTCCGAAGCACCCTCCCTTGTGTGCTGCCCTCCCACCTGCAGTACCCTCAGGCTTCCACCTGAGGGCAGTGGGACCACTGGGTGGTGACGAGATCCCTCCCGAGGAGAGCTGCCGATTGGCTGCTTGATCCTGCTACCTCCCCCCGGCCAACCCCCACAACCCAGGCTCACTCCCGAACCTGGGTCACCAGCATACTGCAAAGTGTGGTGTACAATGCCATAACCCTCAGTGCCACTAGGCCGCCATCCTGCCTATTTTCAGCCTCATCGGGGGTGGGTGGGCTTACAGACTTATTTACGTTAGCAAGGAAAAGCAGTGGTGAGCCATGGTACCTGCTTGCACCCACTCCCGCCAACTCTTTTCTCAGGCCATAGCTTGGGCCGCTTCCAAGAGATCCGCTATGCTTCCATAGCTACTTTCATGACACTGTCACGCTGTGCTGGGTGATCACCCGCAGTAGGTCATGGTGTGCCTGCCACGCAGAATCTCCTACCTTGTCTGTCGCACTGCTCCTTCCAGGCTCTTTACATGGTCTCTTTGTGTGCATCTTCTTTACACAGGCACCTTACTGAGTTTGCCCCCCCCAAGGTATTTCTTTGAGCTTTGGGGAACCGTGCTCAGATAAGCCAGCCATCAGGGTGCTCTCCTTGATGGGGAACCTCTCATGGTCTCCACACTGTTATGGTGGTCCGTACACATACTGCCTATTTGTTGGGATCCCTAGTAATTAAATAGAGCCCAGTCTTTCTGGGATCTCTGAGGGCCTACAGAACTCCTGCCTCCTGCACCTCTAACTCCAGCCTTTCTTCATTGGTGTCCTGCCAGAGTCTGCTCAGCATTGCTGTTGAACCTTCTAGACTAGGGGTTTTCCACCTTTTTGTGTGCCCGAACCCCTAGAGCCAAAGACAGTAGAAGCAGGGTCCCCATAGCCGGCTCTGTGGCGCCAAGTAATAGGGGTTCACTCTGCACACTAGTGACCCAGGTTTGCGCCCATGCCCGGGACAACAGGAGCGGAGTCTGGCGAGGAGGGATCGGAACATCCAAGGGATGCCCTTCTCCCTTGGGGGGGGGGTGTTTGAGCTTGTGCCACTCTTGAACGGCTCCTGGCGGCCCATGGTGGTGGCACACATTGTGGTGTGGCTGACCACACACCACTGGTGCATCAAGCCAGGCCGCCGTGAGCCCACAGCCACATTGGGAGTGTGGGGACGCAAACCTGGACAAAGTAATGGCTGCCCAGCCGACCAGATGATGGCGTTCACCCCCCCATGCGCCGCAAAGCCCAGAGGTGTCTGCTTTGTACCCCTCACTATGCATGGTGAGGACAGAAACACTCACTGGGCCAGTCTCTCTTCTCTTGGTTCCCGTCCCGGGAGGAGGGCCCCCTCAACGAAGGGATAGGTCTGGTCAACTGGGGCTACAGCAATTGTGGAGGAGGCAAAATAGCGATGGGGGGGTCAGTTGCAGTGGGGCCTAAGCCACCTAAAGGAGTGGTCGGCCAGGTATAATGGGGAATAAAAAGAGCAGACAAAAAGAAAAAGAAGCAGGGACCCCCTACTTGCAACGGCGGACAGAGGGTGCTGGAGGAGGTGAAGGTAGAGTTTCTTACCAATATGATAAATACTTTGTACTAATTTATCATTACATACAACCATGCAGCCTATTTTAAAGCAAAATGAAGAGAAAGAATGAATGAATGCAAATAGTGACATGACTGCTGTGGCATTACCAAAATTATTTAATTCAACAGGGCACCACAGTAATGTACACAGCACACATGCATGTTACTGGCTTTTTTTTAAATTTTCACAAAGCCAAAGACAGAGATCATGTACTAAAATGTGCTGGTGTATACTGCATTAACTGCAGCTTTGGGCTGTGTTATGTCAGTGAAACTGGAAGAGCGATTGCTACAAGAGTTGACAGACATAATACAGCTTGCAAACATGGTCACATAAGGAGGTCTGCACTGGCAGAGTACGTACATCTGACGGTGTTGACATCGATCACACCGTCGAATGGAACAGCAATATGGTGTGGGCCAAAGACTTAGCGATAAAATGTCATTCCTGCTTGAAAGGTAATCAAGGCAACTATGGTATTGATGAAGTTTGATTTGCTGCCTTTAACCACTGATGTCATCACTTAGTTATACAGGTAGCCATACTGCTGTAATTTTTGTAAAGTACCTCTGTTGAAGCTAGCAGCAAAGCTAGCGAAACAATAGGTTTACAGTTTCAAGGTTACACAGCCTCTGTTTTGGATATTGTCTTCTTTTATGCTTACATTAGTCTATACTGGCTGTGTTTTAGAAAAATATGAATATGCTTGTTCCATGGATCCCCTACACCTTGGTCAGGGACCCACAGGGGTCTGAGGACCGCCAGTTGAAAAACGCTGTTCTAGACTAAACTGTCATATCCTTTTTAACTCCTCACACTGAAGTAACAACCCCTTGAGGTCTGATATAGAATGTCAGTCTCAAGATGGCACCTATTGGTGAACAACCACCTGTCCCTCTACTGGTAGGAGGGGTTGTTAATGCTAGTAATTAACAGCCACTCTTGGCAGCAGCTGTCTGAGGCCCTGATCAGGCCTGTAATGACAGCCACAATCAATGTCTCCTCCCTGGGGGGCCGCCCCAGTTGGGCAATTAGTAACAAACGCTCTGAGCAGCATCTCCACGCCAGGTGACTGGAAAAATGCAAATCACCACGCCACCAGCTGTCTTCTACAGTTCTGGCTAACAAGAACAGTCTCCTTTGTACTTCACAGTAGACTGCATGTAATATCCAGTGACCTGTAATTACTGCTGCTCTTACTGGCACCTCCTTGGCTCCATAAGCAATGATGCTCTGAGGCCCTGATCAGGTCTTTTGTAACAGCCTCTCACTGGGGTGGGTGGGAGGAGGGAGTGGGGAGGGTATTTGGTAACAGGAAAAAAGTTTGAAGTTTATAACTTAACAGTGTGGATAGTAGGATAATTCTACACATTTTTAGGACTTTTTTTAGTAACACAAGCATATCCTTTTCAATTCTTGTATAGAAATCTATATTTTAAAAAGTTATTTTGGGGGGGAGGGATGGGGAACCATTTAGTATCGCAGTAAGACACCCCATGGTTTGCATTGTTGTAGGATTATAGTACATCTTATGTATCTGTAGGCATGAGATGCATCTGCAACCCACCCAAGGTGTGCCATTATTCCATAACAATGCACACACCCACCATCGAGTCTTTGCTTAGTTGAATATCAAGTGGTTGTTCTTCATTATTGAGTGCATTTATATGAAACTGGATCTCTGTCCCTTATAGTTCATCTAGAACTGAAGCTTAATTTGGAACTTAAGTTATAATTCTTTTCTTGTGACGCTGCAGCCATTTCTACAGCAACACACTGTGATGTTACAAGGAGAGGATTATTACCTTAACACCTTAGTGAGCCTCAACTGTAGGTAAGTTTCCATATTGCTGTCTTTAGTCGTAAAAAACAGAATGTAAGAACAGAATGGCTTTAATTCTTACCTTCCTTTAATTTACAAAACTTATAAGATGAAACAAGACCTGTGATTGGTTAGTTGTCGTCACATGACCATGTGTTATTTCAGCACAACAGCACAGGTCAGAAACACTTAACTTTCTGAACCTAATTACACAGTTTAAGGAAAAAGTCCGAAGAACGTATTTATAATGACAGTGAGGAACTCCAGGGTGTGCATAATTGTGGGATACAACACAGCCTCACTTACCAAGGCATGCCTTTATCCTGCAATATTGCAGACCCAGTCATGCCTTATTGCTTAAACATTGCATAACTGAGTTCTGCTGATACCATCCGTGATCTTTATGCTGTAAATTAATAGTGCCTCTGCAGGATGTCTTGTATGATATAAGAGACTCTGAGCTTGTGTTTTGGGCGAGAGAACCACAGAGTGAAACTGAGTGGTTCTGGTTGCCTAAATCTCACGAGAGCATTTTCATATGTCACCCTGTAGAGGCCTAAACCTCACGAGAGCAGTTCCATATGAGACACCCAGCAGAGGCCCTGTTAACTTATTATAAATAACTTTTAGTTAAACTGATAATGATTTATAATTCTTTTTGAGTATCTTGTTTTTAATTTCAAAAGTTAATTGAAGCTGTTCTCCCCCTGGCTATGAAATGGAATGGCCTACACCCAATGTTTCTGCACGAGAGCCCACTGTACGCAGGATAAGAGATACGGTGGATCTGTGTCTTGATTGGCTAAAATCACACAAGTTATTTATAATGTTTAGTGGAGCCCTTCTTTTTATTCCATTGACCTGTTTGTCTTGCAGTATCACCCTCTCAAGCCTTAGGACAGAACCACTGACCCATGGCCGCCTCCAGATCCATCTGTCAGTAATCCCACCTCCCCTTCTGGTAGAGGTCTCAGTGGTGCAGGGCCCGAATGTACCTGCATCTGTCTTCCAGGCAACCTGTGTACCCTCCACCCTTGTTTTATACCCTCTTTCCAGCCACATGATGGCCCCACCATACCTAGTACTGGCCTTGTTCACTGTAGCAGGTCCCCTGAGTGGAAGACACTGCCTGGCCTACCATAGGGGTAACTGTGGTGCCAGATGTGTTGCCATCCCATGGTCAGGCAGGGAAGCACTGTCACTGGCAGCACTTTCTCAGTACCTGGCCACCTACACCCCACATCCCGAATCCACTCTTACAGCCGGGTCACTTAAACTGTGCTGCCATCAGGTCAACAGGCAGCCTTGACTGGCGCTTTTCTTTAAAGATGCCTTTCACAAATCTGAAATACAGTCAGCAAACATGGCAGCAACCTGAAAGCATAAGGTCACTGCATGGCAACTTGATAACTTCATGGTGATTACCATTCAGTAATAGTAAAGTATCACATCTGTGTTAGGGAGAGCATTAGCAATATGAGACTGCCACCGGGCTGTGTCACTGATTACATGTTCTTTTCTTCCTCACAGCCAAAGTAAAGTCCAAATGCGCTCCAACATTCTTCCCCTGTGCAAGCAGGATCCACTGCATTATCGGACGGTTCAGATGTAACGGGTTTGAAGACTGTCCAGATGGCAGCGATGAAGAAAACTGCAGTAAGTGTATATTCATCATGAAGCGGAGGAAAAGGAGTAGAGTTGGCTTGATGCGGCAGAGGCAGTACTGACATTTGCCGTGCTGGCAGTCGAGTTTGGAATTGAGTCCAGGCGCAAAGAGGGCTGGAGGGTAGAGGAGGCTTGGGCACCCCAGGAGATGCTAAACTCTTCTGTGGTGGGTGGCTGCCTGTTGTCCTCTCTGTGAGCACTTCCTAGTGAGCCTAGGAGGTAGGGTCCCAGTGGAGGGAAAAAAATGGCTGGCACCGAGCATAATAACACCTAACGACCTCAGGCCTCACTCCATCGTCTGGGTCTTTCTCTGGGTTTGGTCTCTGGGAAGGGGCTGCTGCCCTCCCCAAGTGCCCCGCCATAGAGGGTAAGCCATGGGAGACAGAAGGAAGTCCCAGAGAAGGTGGGGACAGGTTTGGGGAAGTCAGGCTGAAGGGGGTTGGGGGTGGAGGAAAACGAATGGAGCTTGGTTTTGTACCTTGCCGTTCATACATGCTACAGCTAATATGCTTTAAAAGTCAGGAGTAGCTGTAGCTGCCAGTAGGCACGCAAAAGGAAGTTAAAATAAGTTTAGAACTTTTAATGAAATTTAAAACAAACATGTTTACAAACAATTTAGTATGCAATAACCCACAACAGGCCAGCACAGCAGTAGTGTTACCGCGTGACACTGACAGCCCAGGTTCGAGAATGAGCCTGGAGTGTCGGAGGACCAGCAGTGGAGGGGGGGGGGCTGGAGTGTCTGATGGACAGCTCATCTCCTTTAGGGTGAGTGGGTGCAGGCACTGAACATGGAGCATCAGCAAGTGCCAGGATTGGTGGGAGTGGCAGACGTCAGCACGTCACACATGGGAGCATGCATGACATTCCAGGACATGATTGCACATCTGCTCCCATAAGGTGGAAACCAGAAAAGCGGATAACCCCACTGGCTGAACAGCTGATGCCACTCCCTGCCATCATGCCCACAACCCTGTTCTTCTGGGCCCCGCAGTTCCTCCAGTCTTCACTTCCACGTGCAGGAACTGGATTCCTGTATGGGAGCACTGAAGAGCTGATTCGTCCTCACCTGGGGGCAAGTCGAGGGGTGATCTAGTAGGTGAGATGAGGTTGGATTGAGGGAACTGTGGTCACAGGCAAGGGAGGCGCTTGGTGAGAGTGGGATCTGGCACTGGGTGTTGGCTGAAGGAGGCCCCAGCCAGTGGCATAGGAGGTATAAAAAGAGTTGAAAAAATAAATAACGCACAACAAGGCATGCATTTCTGTTTACTCAGTATTTTATGCTCCTGTCCCCCAGGTTTGCTCGATGGCACTCCCCCCCTCCCCACTGACCTTCTCATGAGCCTGCCGGTTATTGAGCACACACAGGACCACAATGCAGTGAATGGCCAGCCTCATCGGTCGTGAGAGAGCCTGCAGGGGATGACGGCATGTAAGCAGCCCATCCATTTTCCTCCAGTTGTCTCCCCAGGCTTAGAGTGCAGGGACGTGTGCACCAGCATGTCACCCTCCAGCCCCTCCCCTCTGCGTGCTGTCCCACTAAGATGCCGCCCAGCCCCTGCCAGGTTGTGGTGTCGGTAGTTGGAGCTACTGCTGGGGGCTTGATCCTCCCTTGTCCTGCTGGCCCACCGAGTGACCCTGTCCATTTCCAAACCCGGGTTGCCAGTTTGGGGGTGTAAATGCAACCGCTCCTCCACTGGGCCAACCTAGGGCATGTGTCTCAAGAGAATTAATGCACACCCCAGTTGAACTGGAAGGCACAAGGCCAATGGCTGAGTGACCTTCAATACACCCAGGAGGTGCGTGAGTTCTCAGGAAACCCATGCCCTGAAATGGGTCATTGCGCTTATAAAACGAAAAACGTTTTTTTTAATGGATAAAGGTTTTTGTTTTCCTTTAGTTAGGTGGTTGGTAAGTAGAATATATGAGTTTGGTGACAAAGGATAAGTGCCTCTTAATAAAAATGAGGAAGTGCCTTTATTTTGAAGAAACCTATATCCTGTTGTGGGTTTTTGAGTTTAAAAAGTTGAAAAGTTATTAGGTTTTATTTTCATTTAGTTAGGTTGTTACTAGGTAGATATGGGCAGGGTAGGTATTGTGGGAATAACTGCCTCGCCTTGTCTGGCTAGCTTTTATGGTAGAGATTCACAAGGACGTGACAATAACCCCCACAAGGTTCAACATGGGCTCTTTATTAACAGTGACAAGCACTAGGAACTCATTACACACAGTAGATACAAGTATGACATTTGAGACATGCACCTCTCAATCAAGCAAATTTATTTAGAATAAACTGACAGAATAAAGAGAGAGCGATATTAAAGTTTACCATATAGCATCCTGATATCATACCCTTCCATCTGTTGACATGATCCTGGAAGCACGGGGTGGGGGGGGGTGGGGAGTCCAAAAGTCTGCTCCAGCTACCACTGTCTTGGGTCATTAATCCTGGTATCTTTTCTCCTTCTTTTTTTCTCCTGTGTTGGCATGCAGATGTCAGGATTAGGATTCAGTCACAAAGTCCAGAAGTATACTTCAGAGTCTCTGGTTCAAATCTCGACTACCCACTCCAGTGGATCTACCTTGGTTGTGCCTTTACTGTAACTTATCCCCACGACCAGTCACTCCCACTGGTAAGCAGGATCCCAGCTCTGGCATCAGTCACTGACTTTGGCAACTAAAAGTCTCTGCACTGTTACTGCATGTGGCTCTTAGTAGTGGAAAGCTCCGTTGGTTTTCCCACACCTGCCCTTGGAAGCAGGTGCTATGCACAGGTCAGCTGGTAGATTGCTCGAAGGCTGGCTCACCTTGAGCTCCGCTCCTTGTCTCGGCTTACTTGCTGTCATAAGCCAGAGGACAGCAAAATGACTCCTGTCTCAGGTTTGATGTACAAGTCCCTTCTCATTCACCATAGTTCATGAACCCTGCAGGAGATTGAGGCCGAATGCAACTAGTCCCAGGTGTGAGTCCAACCTCCATAGACTAAGATCATGTTTTTAAGTTCAAGTTTCAAGTTTATTGCAGGAAAGACTCTGTTGAGCAAGCTCATTCACAAGGAGGTCCTGAGTCATATACACATACAGTTCACAATTACACAGATAGGATATATACAATGTAGGACAACAGGAAGAGATTTATATACAATTAAGAGGTATATACAATGGAAGTTCTTTTACTATGTATGCTATACATTCCAGTTTTAGCCTAGTCCTATATTATGCAACACATTTCAGTTTAAAAACAATGGAGGGCCAGTCGGTACCTAGGGAGTTGTCTAGGCATTGGGGGCCTAGTTGCACCTACATATGTCTTTTAATTTAGAGATGGCTAGTGTTTTGTAGGAGTTAGTTGATACAGTGCTGGTTAGCTTCAGCATGGCTTGAAGTTGGTTCCAAATACTTGGTAGGGTGTATGAGACAGTTCTTTGGCCGGCTTTGGTACGTGTCCTGGGAACATCTAGTAGGATAAAGTTGGATTTCCTTAGTTTTTCTAGTCTTTCTAGTTGTAGGGCTGAGCCCTCCAACAACCTCTTCCCCATCTGTCCACGAGCGGTTTGCATCAGAAGAGCATGACGGCAGGACTTAATTCAGAACATAAACAATACATAGTTCATATTTAGTAAAAATACACAGTAGACAGTTTGCTTATCTGTATTATTAAAGCCTGCATTTTTCATGTCTGGCCAGCTCACACTGTCCAGTCACTTCCCTTGGTTCGAAGGAAATGTGCATCTTGTCTCTCTCTCTTCCCGCTTATCTCGCCCTTGAACCTGAATGCCCATGTCTTTAGGCTCTAAGTCTAACGGATTCTAAAAGCTGTCTTTTATTTAATGGTTTCTTTAGCCATTCTTAGGGCCTAGCATTACAGTAAAAGTAAAAAGCCTCTGTACTCTGTTTAATACAAGCACTGACAATGTCCATGTTTTTAGAACGGTATCATATGGCATACAAATCAACATTTGAGGAGTTCTCCTTAGAACTTTTGGTATACCAGAGATCAATGAATGGTCAAGTGATTTGTTTTGACCAGTGATGTTGCTAGGATTGTGAAGCTCATTTTATGAGCTTTTATTTTATATATTTTCATTATTCTGTTCCCTTTGTTTTTTATTACTAGGTTTATTTACATGAAAACTGGATCCTTATCCCTTAAAGGTGATCTGGTATTGCTGCTCTGCTGAAGTCACAGTCCTGTTCGTAATATCGTAATCATTTCCACAGCTACAGTCTGCGATATCACAGAAAAGCATGACTTTAGCCAAGGACTGTGCAACAGGAACAGATAGATTCGAGAGGACAAGATTTAGGGTTCCTTGCAAGTCAACCTAGTAATGAAGCACAAAGGGTAGAGAAGTACAGAAATGTATCATATTTAGGCAGAATTTAAAAACATCAGCGTTGAGCAACAGGGCAGTGGGGAAGGCATATGGGATGTTTGGATATATAGGAAGGGTGAATTTGTAGCCTGAGGACTGAGTTGATTCTGCCACTGTTTAGACTCGTAGCATACAGACTGTATATATGAAAACTAGACAGGTCATCACTTGACCCCTCCATCATTTGCATAATGCCCTGTAAATCTAGTATAGGCCACTCACATATGGTGGCATGCAAGCCCCTGGTGTTCCATGTGATCTCCCCTCTAGTTTTTATGTCTACGATCTCTGTGTTCCGTGGTTCATCCTCACCTGGAGTACTGTGTATAGTTCTGGGACCCACACTTGAAGGACCAGGACAGTGTGGAGGCAGTGCAGAGGATGGTAATCAAAATGGTCCAGGGACTGCAGGAAAGGACTTACATGGAGAGGTTGAAAGAACTCAAACACATACACACTAGAGGCAAGAAGACAGAGAGAGAGGTGGCATGCTAGAAACACTCAAATGCCTCCATAGGATAAATAAAGTAGATATCAGAGAGTTGGTAACGCTGAGTGGGAACACAAGGACCAAGGGTAACTCAGTGAAGCTGATGGGTGGGAGATTCAAAAGGGACATCAGAAAGCATTTCTTTATGCAAAATGTAGTAGACAGGTGGAACAGACTACCAAAGGAGGTAGCGTGTCTGAAATCAGTATCCATGAGTGGGAAAGGCACATGGGGTGGTAGAGACAGTGACAAAATGTGAGGGGGGGGGGTTAAAGAAGAGTGAAGGGCCACTAGGATCCTCATACACAACATTAGATAATAGGGCTGGGTAGACTTGATGGGCTGCAGGACCTTTCCTGCTGACTGCTCCTTTGTTTGATTGTGTCTGAATGTTATGTTTTCCAAATGTTCGTAAAGTGACAGATTCCCTTTAAATGAGAGAGAGAGAGAGAGAGAGAGGTTATAGACCGCTAAAAATTCACAGTTGGCGTAAGTTGGCATGAAGTCACAGTCCTCCTGTAGTGGCATCAGAATAATTCCTCTGGCAACAGGTTGTGATGTCTATGTCATATCAGCAAACAAGACTACTGTTTTGTGAATGGTTTACTTGGTAGAACAGTTTCAACTAAATAAATAGACTATGGGCCGGGTGTTTAAACAGTTGGATGCAGCACTTGCAGCCGCATTTCAGACACAAATGTGTCCAGATATTTATGCACCCTAGTCACATACATCTGGGCTCGTTTGCGAATTTCCTGCAATTTACGGCAAGTTTTGCCGCAACTGTGGGACTCGTGTCCACTTCTCTGATGCAGGTGTGAAAATCCATCTGAGAAGCCTGGCCTGGCAGCATAGCCTAGAGTATGTATGTAATGGCTGTGAATGAGCTTGCTATGCCCAGCAGACCTGGATTTGATTCTCGCAACCTCCACTTGCATACTGTGTGACCTTGAGCAAGTCACTTAACCTCCCCAGTGCTCCTGGCTCGCCCATGAAAACAGGCCCTTGTACCTAGTGGACCTTACTTGGTTACCAAAGAATTTAACAACAACAACAAAAAAGTTAAACCAACTATTTGTGGTCTAACTTACTGGACAGATTTTGGCACCCACGTCCAAAAAACGGATGCAGGGTTTTGAAAATGCCACCCAGTAACCTGAAGGCAAGAAGAGTAGCAGGAACAAAGGCAGTCAAAGAGGTAAGAGCAGGTGTTCTTACAAATGTCTTTAGTAATAAACGTATTTTATTTATTTGAAATTATTCGAACCAGGATAACCCCATAAGATGTAGCATCTTGTTTTCATGGTGGTACCACAGAGGATTTCAGCAGTCAAAAGGTTAACATAGTCCAACAGGAGTAGTTACATACAGGCTAAAATAGACAAGGCAAAAAAAAAAAAACAACTGAAAAGGTAAGTATTGTATATTCAAACAGTAATCAAAGCAAGCTAACAAAGTTGGGATGCAGCAAAGAAAGAGCAGAAGCATTGTTATGCAAGATGTTAATGGTTGGGGAGAGGGAGTTACAGGGACAAACCAAGTACAGGAGGTTCTAGAGTGGCTGGAAAGACTTGACCTGAACACTTACAAGCTAAAAGAATTCCTCCGCTGGAGAGGGAATTAGTTCTAGGTATCTGGTGCTGCAAAGGCCTTTTTACCAAAATTCATGTTTCAAGCCAGCCTGCCAGTGCAGCGGTAGCACTACCACTTGCGACGCCATCGACCCGAGTTTGGGAACAAGCCAAGGATGCTAGAGGGCCGTCCGGGAGGGGAAGTTTGAGTGCCCAACGGGCAGCTCACTTCCCCTGGGAGGGAGGATGGGGTCAAAGGCTTGGGGCTATCCTGACCTCTGGTGGAGGCTGGAGGTACAGCAGCCCAAGCCGTATGTAGGGGGAGCGTGGTAGGATGTTGGTGTACGTGCCTTGACGTCATGGCACAACCACGTCTCCGGGGTCATATGGGGAAAAGTTGGAGTCAGCTGAGCTCCACCAACGGAAGAGGCGCCCTTCACCACTCGACCTGCGAAGCCACAATGGGGGTGCCCGGCAAAACAGGAAGGACATGGGGGTTCCCTTTACCCCATCCCCACCTGGAGGGTTAGCCAAGGCTACATGGGGGTGCCTGACCGGTGGATCGTGGAGTCGAGAGGATCGGGGGAATCCCGTCTGGATCCAGGGAAACAAAGAGCAAGTAAAAAAAAAAAAAATTCATGCTTCATCCTAGGAATTGAGAAGGCAAGTGCTGCTGTTGAACGGAGTGAGTAGGCACTGCTGACTGTGTGAGGAAAGCCAGTGGTAGTCTTGCCTGCTTCAGGGACTTGGCCTGTTAAGCTGGTCATACAGCAGACAGTGATGCGTATACAATCCACAGGAGAGGAATGAACCTGCATAACGTATTGTACTAATGATCCAGGGGCAGCAGAGTGGTTTTATTTGTATAGTGGGGACATGATGTCTCCATAGTTGATGGAAGGGATCAGGAAGTGGGAGACCAATTGCTTCCTCGTGAGCACTGAGGCACGTTTGGAACTGTAGAGAGAGTTGAGTTTGGGTTCTATGGTTGTTAAGATGCGATCAGTTTGCCTAATGTTTGTAAGAGATACGTCAAAACTGATCTTACTTCGAGAGGGTTCCAGTAGTAGGTCATAACTTGTAGAACTACACCCTCTGGTGTCAGGACTGCACAGCACACTTTTGCTAGCAGTGTCTGGTCGGGGACCACCCACCCGACATCACATGACCGACGTCAGCGTGACCCTATATAGTGGGCGGTCCCCATGCCTGCCTTCCAGTTCTTTCCTGCCGTCGACCTGTGCAAGAACCTTGTGATAAACGTTGCTCTAGTTGATCACCATTTTGTATTTGATTTTTCTCGAAATCAGTCTGTCTTCTCGTCGTCTTTTATGTCTTCTCCATCTAAGACTAAGAAGAAGTGCAAGAAATGCGGCATGCAGATCCGCATAAGGACGGTCATAGACTCTGCCTCTTCTGCCTTGGCCCCAGCCACGACATAGAGGCCTGCGCCGATTGCAAGCCCTTCAACCAGGCCACTCACAAACAAAGGCAGCAAGTCCCGGAAGCCCATCTCCTTAAGTCCAGGGTGGCCTCCTTAGAACAGGAAATACAAAAATTGAGGAAGTCTGCTTCCTCTTCTTCCTCGGAGAAGAAAAAGAAAGGCAAAGAGAAGCACCGAGAACGGGAGCATCTGGAAGACCGGGAGCGGGTCTCTTCTAAGGCCTCTGACCCTAAGACTCCATCAGACAAGTCCGCTCCCCCACCACCTTCCCTGGTGACTGTGCAGGCCTCGTCTTCGACTTCTCCAGGTGGTAGTTCTACTTTGATGCCCATCAAGATGGGCCCAAAACCCGGATTTTTGACCGGTAAGTCGCCCGCTGGCTCCTCTGGCGAGCACCCAGTCCCCACCAGTAAGCCAGACTCCAGTTCTTCTGAAGCCCACCCGGTTGTCGGTAAGACGGATTCCCGCTCTGCGAGAACCCGCTCAACACTAGTCGATAAACCGGTTGGAGGCTCGCCCTCCACCCACACAACTTCTCATGCCACAACCGATAAGTTGGTTGCTGGGGACTCCGGCAACCACCTGGTCAAGCTTGCCCGTCAGGGGGCTGACGCCGGATCACTCGACGCCCGGTCGAGCTCACTGACCTCTCCTAGCCAGCCGTCCTGTCGGCTTCCCACTGAGCAGGGAACTTCCCCTCCACCTCCCCAGGTGGAACCTTCGTTGCCCGCCCTCCATTCTGGGACAGAGGGGGAAGAGGGTCCTCTGGAAGTGGTACTTTCATCCCCTACTCCAGTTTAGGTTACCCCTGAGACTGCCGTGGATACCCTCCCAGGGAATCTCTCATTTGAGCCGGCCCTTATGCCCTCTCCCAAGGACCTTCTTCTGCCATTGGGCCCTATCTTTGCCCCGACGTCAGAGGTTCCTTCATCGGGCTTCAGGCCTCCGACATCTGAGGCCACATTGGAAGACCTGCAACCGTCAGAGCCACTATCAGGGCCCATATATCTGCCCCTGAGACCTTTCTGGAACCACAAGGACTAAGGGCAAAGAGTCACTCAAGTCACCTCCAGAAGACCCCTCCTTCATGGAGATTCTCCGCATTCTCCAGCAGGCCGGTGGCTGGAGCACGGAGGAACAAGACCCCAAACGCAAGTGGCTTTCCTCTCTTCCGATTCCTCCCTGGACTGCCCCCCAGCGAGGGCCTCTGCTCTACTATCTGGCAGTTACTTCACTCGATTCCGGCCGTTCCAAAAAAGGCAGAACGAATCTACCACACACCGGAGGGTGTGTCCCATCTTTGTGCTCAACCCAAGGCTGATTCGATCGTGATAATCGTGGCTCACGATTGTACAGCTAGGCCCAAACACATGAGTACCTCTCCTTCTGACAAGAAGTCGAGGGAGTTAGACCAGTTTGGGCATAAAGTCTATGCCTCTTCCACATGTGCCCTTCATTCTCTGAACTATTTTGCACACATGGTGTCCTACCGAAAAGCCACCATGGCCAAATTGGAGGCTAGACTTGAGTCTGTGGACGATTTGGATCTCAAATCTGAGCTCACCAAGGCCCTGCGCCTATCCAACATTCCCTGTAGGCATGCCCTGAGGGCCACCTACGTCTCCGTAGATGCAGTTGCTCGGTCCATCGCCATTGCAGTGTGCCTCAGGCATCATGCCTGGCTATGTATCTCCGGGCTTTCCCCAGACATGCAGACAGCCATTCAGAACACCCCCTTCAGGGTCCTGTCCTTTTTGGGGGGGGCACTAAAGATAATATCACAGGCCTACAGAACAGTGGACAGGCTCTCAGGTTGGTCAGATCTATATACAAGGGGAGCTTCAAGTCAAAGCAGCCCTTTCGACGCCAGCAGAAGCGTCAGAATAAGCAGCTCTTCTCCAGACATCAGACCAAAAGGAGGGCATCGGGGTCCACTGTCACTTCTCCCCCTGCCTCCAAAACTCAGCGAGTTGCAGGAGTGAACCTTCTCTCACGCTCCTCTGCCTCCTGACTCACCCAGTCCTCCCCCTCCTCCACCTCCCAACAGTCTGGAGCCAGTGGAGGGAAGATTTGCCCTTCACCTAAAGGAGTGGCAGGGCATCACAACAGACTCATGGGTGATTCAACTAGTAGAAAAAAGGCACACCATCAAGTTTCTGGAAAGGCCTCGAGACTCACCCCCAAAACATCATCATTATCCCTCAAACCAGGTCCCTCTGGTAAGAGATGAGGTACTGGCTCTGTCCCAAAAATCTCCCATAGAACCAGTTCCTTGGGCTCAGAGAGGAAAAGGGTACTACTCCCATTTCTTCCTCATCCCCAAAAAGACGGCCGACCTAATGCCTATTCTAGACCTCAGCCAGCTGAACCTTTATGTAGAGTATAAAAGGTTCCACATGCTGACAATCCAGGGTCTTCTGCCTTTACTCCAGACAGACCACTGATTCTGCGCACTGGACATGCAGGATGCATATCTGCACATTCCATTCTTCCCCAGCCACCACCGCTTCCTGCATTTCTCCTTCCAAGGGGAGCACTTTCAATTCAAAGCCCTCCCTTTTGGCCTTTCCTCAGCACCCAGGGTTTTCACCAAGTGCCTAGCGGTGGAGGCAGCGGCACTCCACCGCCAAGGGATCTATGTGTTCCCATACCTGGATGATTGGCTCTTAGCTGCTCTGTTCAGGAGCAACCTGGAGGACTCTTTGTCCTCCACCCTGGACCTGTTTGCATGACTGGGTATTACAGTCTGTTTCCCAAAGTCGTCTCTAGTCCCCTCTCAACGCCACCAGTTCATTGGAGCAGTTTTGGACATGGTCCAGGGCAAGGCCTTCCTTGTTTCGGACAGGGCGGATACTCTGCAGGAGCAGGCCAATCTGGTAGCCTCCTCCAGCAGTGCCCCAGCCAGGGTATTTTTACACCTTTTAGGCTTGATAGCGATGGCCATCCTTACTGTTCCCTTGGCCAGGCTGCATATGAGGGTCACCCAATGGACATTAAGGGTCCAATGGGATCAGCGCACAGATGACCTGGATCATCCTATCCAGGTGTCCAGCACCCTAGAGAGGGATCTTCTTTGGTGGCAGGATCCTCTGAACCTTTCACGTGGGTCTCCCTTCAGGACACTCCCTCCCTCGTGGACTTTTACCACGGATGTCTCGGGTCTGGGTTGGGGAGCCCACCTGGGGGACCACCAGACCCAAGGGACGTGGTCCCAGCTGGAATCTTCTCTACACATGAACATTATGTAGATGAAGGCGGTCCTGTACACTCTTCAGGCATTCTAGCCACTTCTATCTGCAGGAACATTGCCGGTTGACCGACAACATATGCATGGCCTGGAGGCACCCGATCATATTCCCTGTGCAGGGAGGCAATGCGGGTCTGGTATTGGGCAGTCCAGCGTGGACTACACCTCACCGCCATGCACGTCCCAGGTGCTCACAATGTCCTGGTGGACAGCTTCAGCCAGTCCTCAGCACAGTCTCACGAATGGGAACTTCATCAGGAAGTAGCAGATTTTCTGTTCCATCGGTGGGGGCGTCCGGAGGTAGAACTCTTCGCCTCCCCATTAAATGCAAAACTCCACAGGTTTTGCTCGCTCGTTCAAGGGCCTGGAGCTATCTGGCTAGATGCGCTATCTCTCTGTTGGACAGAGAGCTACTTATACGCTTTCCCTCCTTTTCCCATTCTACAGAGTTCTGCTGAAACTTCAGGCAGAGGGGGCTTGAATGTTGCTGATCGCAACCCTCTGGCCCAGGCAGATATGGTTCTCACTCCTACAACAGTTAGCAGTGGAACCCCCAGAACCTCTGCCTCTCAGTCACGATCTTCTCAGGCAGGAACAGGGCAGATTAGTGCAACCGGGCTTCAGGTCCCTGCATATTCACGCATGGCTCCTTCAGACATAATTGCATCAAGTTTTGTAGTATCTGAGAGAGTCACCCAAGTTCTTGTGGAGGCCAGGAAGCCTTCCACAAGGTCAACTTATGCTTTGAAATAGAAGTGATTTTCCATTTGGGAAACCTCAAAAGGATGGGACCCACTTACCTGCCTGGTGCTTCAGGTGTTGGATTACCTTGTGCACCTGTCTGACTCTGAACTAAGCTACTCTTCGTTGAAAGTCCATTTGTCTGCTATATCTGCCTACCACTCTTTAGTGGAAGGGAAAACTGTCACCCAGTTGGAGGTCTCCAAAACCTTCTAAAAGGGGATCCTCTACTTGAAGCCCCCCATTCACAACCCTGCTCCACCTTGGGATTTAAATTTTATTTTAGAAAAGCTTACATTGCCCCCTTTCGAACCAGCAGTAAGCTGCGAGTTGCGTTATTTGTCCTATAAAGTGCTTTTTTAGTTGCAGTCACTTCTGCCCAGAGGATCTCCGCGCTTCAGGCTCTCGTGTAAGGAGCCTTATTTAACTTTTCAGAGAGTCTGGGCAGATCGGCGCACAAATCCTAAGTTTCTTCCCAAGGTGGTTTTTGAGTTCACCCTCAGTCAGTCTGTTGAACTGCCAGTGTACTACCCTGCTTATTCCAATAAGGGGAAGCCCTCCTGCACACATTGGATGTGCACAGGATTTTACGTTATTATGTTGACAGGACCAAGGAGGTCCGAAAATCAGATCAACTGTTTCTTTCTTTCGCCCCCAAGACCCTGGGATTGGCAGTCTCTAAGCAGTGCTTGTCTAAATGCATCCATTTTTGTTATCAGAAGATCAGCAAACCCCTTCCGGGGGAGGTCAAGGGTCAGTCTACCAGGGGTATAGCTGCTTCTGCAGCCTTCCTCAAAAACGTTTCAGCAGCAGACATTTGTGCTGCAGCAACCTGGAGTTTGGTCCACACTTTCACTAAGCATTACAGTCTGGACATTACCTCTAGGCGTAGGGCAGGTTTCAGCCTAGCTGTCTTACGGGGCCTTCTATCCTAGATCCGTTCTGGTCTATCTGCAGACTTTCCTCCTCCCTTGCTTCCGTTTTGTCTTACTGAATTTGACTGCTTGTGATTCAGTCCTTAAAGTTATGACCTACTGCAGGAACCCTCTCGAAGTAAGATAGTATAGTTACGTAAGAACTTACCATAACAGTAGATCTTCGAGAGAGGTTCCTGCAGTAGGTTACCTTCCCCCCTGCCCCCTGTTTTGTCTCTGCAGGCTTTACAGACTTATCGGGATGGGCTCCAGGATTTCATCCTTTCTCCTGTCGCTCCCACTTTGGGTCTCCGGTGGGAGAACTGGAAAGTGGGCACGGGGACTGGCCATTATAGGGGGTCACACTGACGGTCACGTCACGTCGGGTGTGCAGTCCCCCGCCAGACATTGCCAGCAAAAGTTTGCTGTGCGGTCCTGACGCCAGAGGGTGCAGTCTTACAAGTTATGACCTACTGCAGTAACCTCTCTTGAAGATCTACTGTTACGGTAAGTTCTTTCATAACTACTGTTCCTAAGTTAGTCCCATCAGGGCAACAGTAGGGCTTCGGCTCACAATGCTGGTGAGCCGGGTTCGGAAGCAAGCCTGGGTTGTCAGGCTGGCTGGGGGAATCAGGATCAAGCATCCCAGAGGATGCTCTCCTCCTCGTCCTTGCTGCTATAGTGCCACTTTGTTGACCACAGGAGGCAGTGCAGTTGAGGGCACAGTGGGAGAGCAAAAGGGAAAGGCAGTAATTGAAACATGTGGCAGCAAGAGACAGCCAGGACTGTCCTTGTCAATCATCCCAGTTCAGTGGCAGTAGACCGACTATATATGTTTCCCGTCCCGTTCCTTGTCTGGGTGGTGACATTTCCCCCAGTCATCTGCTAGTGTGGGAGACAACGAGTTACACTCCCCATGATTGCTTGAGAGTGAGATAGTGAGTGAGTGCCCTCCCCGCCCTGACAATGTCTGCTTCCGTCCTCTGCTCACCAAGAGCAGAACATGTTGGTCAGCACTGTCGTATGAACATATGAATGTGCCAGCAGAAACAGACCACTCGGTCTATCTAAGTCTGCTTGAGTGTGCAGCTAGCACCCCTAGTTTGCAGCTGTCTCCCCCGCCTCCTCTTTGTCATCCCACTGCTCCCCCCACCTCCCCACCCTCACTCTCCCCTGTTTCCTGTTCCATGTCCTTTTAAAGCTGTTCACAGATTTACATGATACCACCCATTCTGGTAGAGTGTTCATTTTGCTACCGCCCTCTCCGTGAAATAGTGTCTCCTCATTTCCCTCCTAAATCCCCCCCATTCTTAGCCCATGCCCCCTGGTGTCCCTCTCTCTCCTTAGCTTAAAGACCATGTCTGCCCCATCCTTATTGATTCCTCTAAGATACTTGAATGTCTCTATCATGTCCCCCCTGTCCCTTCTATCCTCCAGGGTGTACATATTCAGGTTTCCCAGCCTGCTGTCATAGTCTCTCCACTCCATTCCACATATCATCTTTGTTGCCCTCCTCTGCACCCACTCCAGTAGCCTGATATCACGCTTCAGGTATGGCCTCCAAAACTGCACACAGTACTCCAAGTGCCGCCTTACCAGCGACCTGTAGAGGGGCAAGAACGCCTGGACAAAACCCCCCCTCCCTATGCACCCCAGCATTTTGTTCGTTGTCGGGTTTCTGTGGTGTGGACACTCTGTACCATCTTTCTGTTCCAGGCAGCCCATGAAAGACATTTCCCCCTAGTCATCTGCGGGCGTGAGAGACGGCAAGTTACACTGCACAGGAGTGCTTGAGAGAGAGAGAGAGAGAGAGAGAGAGAGAGAGAGAGTGTGCCCCTCTGCCCCGACGATATCCGCTCCTTGTCCTCCGCTCACCAAGAGTGGGACATGTCGGTCAGCACTGTTGGACAGTGAAGCTACTGAAGTAGTGGTGCCCATGACAGTGGGAGATGGCGACTTGCTCCATGGCAGCCTCCCCAGTGTGAGGCCCCCCACAGAGAGAGTGCCGCGAGCAGTGTGGCAAATGTGTCCTAGGTAGCTAGGTATTTGTTTGTGCAGGAGTTTCCCTGTGTTGCTTTGTGTGGTATCTTTGTAGTGAGAGTGCTGCTGGCTGTTCCGTACCCAGACTGGGGGCCTTCCCCTCAACAACACAGAGTGCAGCAAGTGACAGAGCTGTCCGGCAACCTTCCAACATGATGCCTTTTCCCCGGTGTACTCGCTGACTGTTTGTGAGCTCCTTTAAAAACCGTCATGAAGCGGGAGGTGTAGTATATGTCTTGACTGTGCTTTTGTTAATGGCAGAGTGAGAGAGAGAGAGAGTGGGCAGAGCAATAGTCAGTAGGGACCGGGGTGGTGCACAGTAAATGTCTTCAAATTAGTGACAGTAAGTTATGGAAATCAGATCTCAGAAATGATGTTACCACTTTCTGACATTTGTGTTTCCATCCATACAATACATGACATCTCCCTGTGTTGTGGACTGTGGTCACAGGGCATAGTATTGCGAGCCTCAAAACTGCCTTAGAGGTCCGAGCTGTATGTGTGTGTGTTTGGGGGGGGGACGTCATAGGAAGAGTAGGAGTCAATATAATGGAGAAATGTCAGATATCATGTCAGTACTGTATGTCTGACATTTCTGTGTGCATAACAGCAATCAAATATGCATTATTTGTTGGGGACTATTTTGCAAGGTGGCAGGATACAGTACATTTCTTGCTTTTTAAATGGGAAAACAGCCTTTTTGCATTTTTTCCCTTGTTTAAACATAACCCATGTTATAAGTGCAATAACCACTCCAAAGTATGGGGTTATTGGAGATTAATCAACACCCCTGGTGCTGTGAGGACACTCGGCCTGCGCCCTCATGCCTCACAGTGCACCCTGGGTGTTGATTAATCCCCAGTAACCCCATACCCTGTCACTGCTTATTGTTTACTTATTTTCTCAGAGAAGCTATCGCACAGTCTGGTGTGTCTTGTCAGAGGGATAAAGGGATGGTTTAGAAATTTTTCAGATGACAGATATTTTTCCAGTCATATGCTTTTGTTTTACATAATAATTTCTGTGGGGTCTAAATTAGAATGAAAAAGGGAATAGTTCAGAGTCCCTTTAGAATCAGAAGAGCAGAATGGTATCAAATGATGTCCGCACAGCACTGCTCTCTAGGATGGGAGCCTTTTTGATTTGTCTCAATAACCTTGAGGTTTCTTCCACTGACAAGTAGGAGGCAACTTCATTAGTGATTCTTGAGCATTTGACCCTTGCGAGATGCCATCTGCTGCTCCCTGTGGTGCCGCACGGTTCAGGGTGAAGTGCTCTTGGTGGGCTGGAGAGACAATACCCGCACTGAATGCATGATGCTGGTAGAAAAAAAAACAGGGATGGCAGGCTGAAAGAATGAGGGGAGGAGGTGTGTGATTTGTGACCCTCTTGTTCGGCTTAAAAAGCAGAATGACCGAGGGGCCTGCTGACAGCTGCCTAAGTATGACTTGGAAAGCTGGTGCTGAGTTCCGCTGACAGTTACTCAATTAGTGAAAAAAAGTGTCAATGCATTTGATGCTGAGCTAATTTCAAGCTACTTTTTAAATCCCTTAATCCTTTTTAGGTGCACCTTTAAACTGGAAATATAGACCTTGTTTTCTGTGTAGCATTTACCAGTTTAAGAAACACAGACAGACCTGCATTAAGCACACATGCAGAAGACAAACACTTGTGTAACCACCCCCCCCCCCCCCGAGGGCAAACTTGGCTCCCATTCCAAGACCACCTAGAGCACCCAGTCTTCAACCCGCCTTTCTGTGCTGCTCCTTAGTTGCACAGCCATTCTCCTCCTTTTCCTGGCCCCAGGGACTGCAAGGTGAGCCAGAACACCACAGCAGCAGCTTTCATCAGTATCAGATAGTGCATGTGAACTGCAACTGCTGCACCGCTGACAGGAAACCAGAGACTGGGCTGTGGCTCATGAGGTGGGATCGAGTGTATAAATAAACTTGTCTCCTTGTAGGCGAGTCACTGATGCTACTGCACCACAGGAGTGGAGTGCATTGCAGCACTGAAGGATGCCTTTTTTCTTTTGTGCCTGACCCTGAGTGTCAGACAGTACCAAAGAACACTGGCCACAGTTGTGGGTACCCTGCTGGCACCAGGAGACCATCCGGAGGCCACAGTGAGGGATAGAGAATGTGAAATAAATAAGAACCATGCCTAAAAGCATGCTGTCTCCCATCTTGTTTGCCCCTGACCACACAGAACTGTAGCAGGGTTCAGGGACAGCAGTTTGAGCCCAGGAAACAGAAAGCCAATCTGGAGGCAGACAGTTTCAGCAAATCAGAATCAAGTGCCCTGCAGAGAGAGGAGCAGAGGGGAAATGCATGCCCTAGTCAGTGCCCTCAAAAAATGGACCAGTCCAAGAGTTCCTTTGTCAGAGAGCCTCCCCTTGTGACTGAATCAGTCAATAGATATTGGAGCTTTGTGAGTGAGCTGCCTGCAGAGTTCTAGCACTAGTGCAGATCAGCCAGACTGGGCCGGTCTGGTGATGTGGAGGGCAGAGGCAACCATGCCTCACCTTCCATCACGCCGGTGACGCGGGGTCAGGAATGATCCTGGGCCAGTTGAGGGTTGGCCAGAGGGAGGAGGAGGATTGAGCATCCCAGTGGATGCTGTCCTCCTTCGCGGAGGGATGGCAGACTGTAACACCATAATACTGCCTCCTAGGTGACCATGGGAGGCAGTACGGCTGGTTAGCAGGTCCGGGTGGGGGACGCTACCTGGTGGGAGACATAAGCATGTCTTCCGACATGCACACGTCAAACTGCCACCTCTGCGGACCTCCCGAAGATTCAGAGGAGCACACCGGGAAAAAAAACGATGGCTGCAGGATACTGTCACACGGAGCTCCGCAGACCTCATACAGCCTACTGGGTACAGGGACCACAGATCCGAATGCGGAATCAGAAGGGGGCTTAGGGACTCCCTGACGGCTCCACGACAGGTGGCAATCTTTGGGGCACTTGTTGGCCCTAAGATAAGTCCCAGGGATGGCGGGAGATGAGGTTGGGGGAGCCACAAGGGCTGAAGGGGGCCGCCAGTGGGGGGGGGGAGAGATCAGCCAGACAGAACTGATAAGAGATAGATGAGATTTTTTCAGCTCAGTCTCTGTGGTGAGTGCCATCAGAGTTCCATGCCTGGGACTCAGAAACAGTTTCCGAGTAGATGACTGAAATGCCTGTACTGGACTTCAACCCTTGGAGCAGGGGTTTCCTTGTGTAACCCCTAGGTGGTGCTACCCCAAGGGCTACTGCCCCGCCTGCTTGGCTAGTAGCAGGTTAAGGGGCCTGGGTACTGAAACGGGTGCTCCACCGGAGGTCAGGGTTGTCAATGGTCAAGCTAACCTGGCACCCCTTCGCTTTCCCTTTTAGTGGCATGAACAATATACAATAATTACTTTCACAATGACCCTTATTCACTAGGCAATTACCCACACTGTTTGCACTTACCACCAGGGCTGGTTCCTCTAGCTTGACCCTGTAAAACAAGGTTAAGCATAGCAAATAGCAACAGTGCAATACTTTTGGCACAAATTGGAACCACAGTCAGGTTAAATGCAAGCAAAGTTAAATTTGATTTATTCAGGGGACTTGAACAAGGGAGAGGTGTAATCAGGTTGATTTGCTTAAAAGCTATATTAATCAGACAGTTATGCATGCAGTTCAGAGTCCCTACACAGTCACACACTCTGGGTACCCAGGTAGGAAAACGGTGGGCTAGCCAGGATCGTTACAGCTGGCTGGGGCCCTGTGATGGAAGAAAGCAACATGCACAACACACACTATATGTAATCCGGAGCCGGAGGGCTCAGTTCATGAAAGAAAAGGAAACGACAATTAGATGACAACACTTTTAGATTTAGCTGTTGTTGCAGGGAGCTACCCTGATGTTTACTCACGATACCCAATGTTGGACACAGGCAGGACGAAATAGAAACTGCAGACTGTTGAGCTGGAGTGCCCAGAGAAGAAGGGCCCACACGAATGACTGAGGCATCGTTCCTGTTCAAGGCGTTGAGCAGGGGGCTGATCCCCAGGCCGGTCTCTCATCAATGACTTTCTCTGCGTAGCAGGTATTCTGGCTGGGCCAGTGTAGCAGGGCCCAGGCAAATGGAAATGGATATGGATTCAGTCCGTGGAGCTGGATACAGCCTCCAGCAAGCAAAACACAGTTCAGACACACAGTGGGGAACCAAATCACAACCCTACAAGCACACAGCACATTCACATGTAAGGAAGTTCCACTGTACCAGGCAAATGGCTCTCCGGTCGCAAGTATGGAGTCTCTGCACAATCTGGGAGTTCAGAGGTAGCTGAAAGTTCTGACAGGCCGATCGCATTCAGCAAATCCTCAGTCTTCAGGTTAAAGCCTGCTAGCAATTCAGTGGCTTAATTCGCTCTCCAAATTTAGATTCAGTCCGAAAAAAGCACAAGTTCCCTCTCAGGGACAGCAGGCAGGCATGCAGGCCAAACTCAGGCCTTTCCACAGTTCTCCCACGTGAATCCACTATGGATTGCTGATCGAACTATCTGGAGCTGTTACCTCTTCACTTCCTAACTCAGATCTAACTGAAACTGCAAGCAGTGTGGTACTGTTTCCCAAGATCCAAAAGATTTGGTTGGCTGATCTGTCTGTCAGTCACAACAAGGGCTCCCCCTCCAGGTTATTTTAGGCACCAAAAGCCTAAAACTACAATTCCTACAAGTTTTGGCCCTACCAAGCCCCTGTAGGCAGGCTCCATTTTAGAGTCCCAAATGTACTGATTGGCCCATTCTGACAGTCCAGGACCAAGGTGATGGAAACAAACAGAACTGTCCATGCTGCAAAGAAGGCAGGTTAGAACAAACTGCAATATTATTACTACTCTAACAAATGATCAGCAAACAAGTACATCTTCTAACAGAGCTCCCTCTCAGATTAATTATGATTGCAATCCAGACAGCTCTTAAAGAGACAGTACACAGAGGCTATAAAGGCACTCTCTGGCAATACATTTAAACTGCTAAAATGCAGGACACCAGCCTGACAGTGAGCATTTAAGCAAACTCAGGGGAAGACTTTTTGGGAACCCCGATTTGTAGGGGGTTACACCTGCATATGCTCCAATTCTGTGTGAGAGAAGCAAATTTGCTTTTCTCCAGTTCTGCTGCAGGGATTTCTTTTTGCAGAGGGCTCAGCATCAATACCTTAAGTGACTGGCTGTTCTGGGGCAGATGAAGAAAATAGTCCCCCTGCAAAGGACAGAGTTTCAACTTGTCTAACACTTTTTGCCACCAGAAGTGCATTAGATCTGCCACACCAATAACCAGGCCTGCCTGAAGAATCCATATGGAAGATCCCACAGAGAAACTGCTGTGCACTTGCATCCTCGGAGTCTGAGTACAGAACAGGGCCCTACCCTGTAACTCATAAAGATAGTTGGGGACTAGTTACAAAGACTTGTATAATCATAGAACTGCCCTGAGACAGAGATACTCCATTTCAGTGAGAGATTTTTGTTTGAACACCCAGTTGTTAAGTTGGGATTGTTATTTGGGATCCACATCCACCTGTAATTATCTCCATCTGTACGATGCTGTTGTAAATCATGAGGCCTGCCTCCTCCCCTTCCCCAACTTTGGGCTGATGTTATTGGGCTTTCCCAAGCCCAACATTTGATATTTTTACCCTCTGATCCCTCTCCATTCCCTGCAGCAGAGCAAGGGACTGGCAGGGCACAGCAAGAACCCATGGTGGGGGCTGAACTGCAGCTCCTTTTGCTTTTTGCAGCTGATAGCTGTGCATGCATTCCACAGTCCTGGCCCCAAGACTGTGCTGTGGGGCTGAAACCAGCAAGAGGAGTACGACTGGGCACACAGCAGCTCCCCAACTCCAGTGCAGGTGGTGTGGTCAGGAGTAGAGGAACAGCCCAGTACCAGAGCCCCCTTCAGAACTATACATGCTTGGGAGTACAGGAGCAAAGTCAGAGCTCCAGTTTAGTCGTGGACCATGTGCCTGCAACAACACCAGCAGTCCTAGCCCAGGCAGGCGGTGGGGGTTGGGACAGAACAAATGAAGGCCGAGCGAGCGCTCAAGAAGGCAGCTGCCCAGAAATAGCAAAATATCCACAGCAGAAAGTAAACAAATGTGGCTGCCACTATGCCTATGAGAAAGCACTCTGACCCTGCAAGGACTGCTGTGAAAGGGTCAGTAGATTTACTGTTTCTAGGGACATGGATATGTTGTTCATCCACACTATCTGGCAGGTTCCTTGCTGCTTTAAATCTTGCCGGAAGGTCTTCAAGCTAGCTCCTCCCACCCACCCGGGTGGTAAAACTCTCGGCTCCGCCCCATGACGCCAGATCTTCCTTACCGCTTGGAAGCTCAGGTTCCCTCCTTAACGCTCTGCGATTAAGTTTTGGGCCTAAAATCCTTCGGTTTAAAAAAGAGAAAAAACAACTTTTATAACTTTTCTCGGTCTTCTTCCTTCGCGGCTGCGACGGACAAATCGACTCCCGGATTTCGGAGATGTCCCTGTGGGCAGAAGATGTCTCTGACGGACCCGCACTCCGCGTCACGCTTATTGCCTTAGCCAGAGCACGACCCGCGGAGCTTGCCGACCTGTGTTCCTCCTTCTGGGTCTCGTCCTCGGGGACCACGCTGCCCGCCACATCTGGGGCGCCCCGAAGAAGATTTCCTCCGTCAAATCCAAAGAGGCCCGACTGGCGGCTCTGCTGCCGCGGATCCACCGAACAACTAGAGAGGTTGGTCGCTCAAGAGCAGTATGGCTCAGGCCATGCTTCCTCTTCTGAGGCCTTTGTCCCTCTATCACTCGGGACCTCATATTCAGCTTCCTTTAAGGAGCTTTGCTTGACCCTCTCAACTAAAGGCGAGGGTCCTACTTCTTCGAGTCCGTTTCATCGGTTGAAGAAGTCTAAGAGTAAGTCTCATTGTCGACGCTCTTGGGAGCGGGAAAGATCCCCCTCCCCTCGTCGACAATCGACTTCAGTCGAATTCTCGGCTTTGGCCACTGGCTTCACGTTGGACCCGTCAGGCCAGGTGACTGAGACTCCCGCCGACGAAGTCGAGATTTTTTTCGACCCGTTAGACGGGTTGTCGGCTGGAGAAGCCGAGATTCCCTCCTCCCCGGTTCCCCCGGTGAGGGCTGAGGATATCGTCGGCTCTCCGCACGTGAATCAGGAGCCGTCGGTTTGCCGACCGAACCGAGGATCGCCGATCCTCGGCTCCCGCCTCACCGACTCGGCCTAGCCGAGATTCGGTCTCGGACATCTTCAGGTCCAGCCGTTCCGCCGACACAGACGGTCTCGGTCTCGGCATCACGGCAAGCGGCCAGCCGGCGCTCTTCCCTTCTCTCTCCTCCTCGGCCGAGGAGGGAAGGCTTCGGCGTAAGCTACGCTGAAAATACGAGGACCTCATGTGGCAACAATTTTTTCTGGCCAATAAGCCGGCTCAGGCCTCTTCTCCGGCCATTAAGTGGTTGCCACCGGACCAGGTAGTGGTCGAGGAGCCTGTTTCCAGGCCAGTTGTCCGACCTATTCCGGCTGCCCCACCAATTGTGGTGGAACCGCCTCCACCTCAGCCGACAGCTGGGGCTCCGACGAAAGAATCGCAGTTGGCCCAAGGCCTTCCCCGTAGGCTGTCGGTCACTCTCACGCCTGACAAGCCTCGGCAAGTGGAGGGTGGCTCAGGCTCCAGGCAGCTATTCGACAACTCGTCGGAGTCGGATGACTCCTCCTGTTCTCCAAGCCGCTTTGACTTGGAGTCCTCTGGGGGGCAGTCAGTGGACGATAGCCCTTCGTCCTTCCTAGGACTTCTTAGGCTCATCTCAGAATCCACTGGGATGAAGCTTGAACCCGTATCCAAACGGGCCAGATATCCCCTCACCGAGATTCTGGACCGAGGGGATTCTCCCACGGAGGCCTTTCCAGTGGCCGAAGCCATTGTCGGGCCGGCCCTGGAACTTTGGCAGCATCCGGCTTCCTGTCCTGCGCCTTCGGCCAGGATGGCCAGGAAGTATGCGGTCCCTACTGGCTCTCTGTCCGGGTTTTCTGAACACCCCTCGGCTGAAGGGCTGGTCACGACAGTGTTTTCCGGGCGCAAATGCCAGGACGTGGACAAACCGCCTCGACAAAGAGTCCAAGAAATTGGACTACTCAGGGCGGAAAGTGTATGCTGCCTCTTCTCTCGGCTTCACAGGCCAGTTCGGCCGCCTCATGGCACATTTCTCCCATGCCCTGTTGGGTTCCCTGGATGAGGCGGTCCCTCATCTTCCCGCTGACCTGCAGACTACGGTCAAGCAGGTGCGGATCAGGCAGGCAGTAGCCAAACAACAGCTCCAGACTGCTCTGGACATAGGAGACTCATGTGCCGTCAGTGGCGTCCGCTGTGCCATGCTGTCAAGCGGGTGTGGCTGCAATATCCACCTTACCGCGATACCCAGCACAAGCTATGGACGCTCTTTCCTGGGAACAGACCTGTTTGGCCCTGGAGTGGAAGGCCACCTCCAGAGGATCGAAAATCCAATGCCACCTTGATTCGGTCTGCCCGCGCAGAGGGACAAGGGTCATAAGCCCCGTCTAAGCCCTTTCGCCCTCTACTCCCCGCCGCACGCCCGCCCAACAACAGCTAGGGCCAGCAGGCTAGACCTTGGTATTCCAAGCTCAAGCCATCGGCTTCCTCTAATAGGAAGCAAGGAGGAAAAGGCCTGGTGGTCCCCAGGCCGGTCCTTCCTCCAAGTTTAAGTGACGGGCTGAGGGTGTCACCCATCCCCGCCACTCGCTTTGTTCCCCGCTGGGGACGGTCCGACACTTCCTTTCCGCCTGGTCCGCTGTTACCACGGACAGGTGGGTTTTGAGGTGGTGAAGAGGCCTGCTTGGAATTGAAAGCAGGCTCCACCTTCAGAGCTGCGCCTGCGGGGGGCTTTGGGGTCCCCAGAATCTCTACAGGCTTGTCGAGCCGACATCGCCCTCCTCCTTCAGAAAAGGGTGATAAAAGAGATAGAGGACCCTTCACCAGAACCAGGGTTCGTGTCCAGGTACTTCCTGGTCCCGAAACGGACGGGGGGCTGGCGCCCCATCTTAGACCTACACGACCTGAACAAGTTCCTAAGGTCTCGAACCTTCAGAATGGTCACTCTGGCTCAGATAATACCATCTCTAGAACACGGAGTGTGGTTCTGTTCTCTGGACTTCCAGGACGCGTTCTTTCACGTCCCTATCCGTCCGTCTCATCAGAGATTCCTCCGCTTCAGAGCGGAGGGATCCCTCTTCGAGTTCCATGCCATGCCCTTCGGCTTTCTTCAGCTCCCAGGGTCTTCACCAAATGCATTGCAGCGTGACAGCTTCCTGCGCGCCGAGGGTCCGGTGTACCTTTACCTGGACGATTGGCTGATAGCAGCCCCTCCAGGTTGGAGGTGGAGCGGTCCAGAAATCTGGCCTCCGGTTTGCTCTCAACTGGGCCTCCTGGTCAACGAGGCCAAGTCGAACTCGAGCCAAGCAGGTGATATCCTTCATCGGGCAGAGCTCGACTCTTCGAGCCAGAGCACGGCTCCCGCGGACAGGGCCTAGGTTCTACCTCCTTTGCCCAATCATTTCTGGTTGGGCAATCGCGCCTGCCCGGGACTTCCTGCGACTCCTGGGTCTTATGGCGGCCTGTACCAGCGTAGTCCATTGGGCACGCTGGCACATGCGCCTCCAGGGTCTGGCCGGCCAGTGGTCACAGCGCTATGGCACCTCTGGACCAGCGTGTGGGACGACCCAGGAGATGTGGAACGCCTCCAGTGGTGGACCGCTCCGTCCCATCTGCAGGAGGGTATCCCGCTTGTCCGCCCGAGCCGACGGTCTCTCATCGACCGACGCCTCTTGATGGGTTAGTGTGCCCATCTGGGGAACACCGAGCGATCGCCTCTGGTCCCGGAGTCCCGATGCTATATCAACCTGCTGGAGTCTCGCAGGGTCCCAGCTCTTCGCCTTTGCTCTGTTTCTCCGGGGTCAAGTGGTCCGAGTCCAGACGGACAATACCACGACCATGTACTATCTAAACCGCCAGGGCGGGACGCGTTCCTTGCCTCTATGCAAGGAAGCTCTCCGCATCTGGTCACTAGTGCGCAGCCTGGAGGCGGATCTCCTGGCCATTCATGTGGCAGGAGCCTCCAACACCCTGGCCGATGCCCTGAGCCGGATAGGGGCTGCATCGCACGAGTGGTCTCTCCTGCCGGAGATAGTACAAGACCTGTTCTCCCGCTGGGCACACCTCTGGTGGATCTGTTTGCCTCCAGGAGAACGCAGGTTGAGGCTGTTTCATGCCCGCCTCAGCAGGGCTCGCTGCAGGGGATGCCTTTGAGGCCATGGACCCCTGGCCTCTTTACGCCTTTTCCCCCTCTCCTGATTCACAGGGTCCTGCTGAAAGCGAGGAGGACAAGGCGCAGGTGATTCTGATAGCCCCAGACTGGCCTCGCCAGTTCTGGTACCCAGATCTCCTCAGTCTCAGCTCCAGGACTCGCGGCAGCTTCCAGCTCGCCTGACCTGCTCTCAGTCAATCAGGGAAGGTGTTCCATCCGGACCTTCAATCCCTGCACCTGACGGCCTGGTTCCTGAGCTGCCAGAGTTCCAGGCCTTGGGTCTTTCCGACGAGGTCCTCAACGTCGTTGAGGCGTCCCGTGGCGAGTTTGTACCAGAAAATGCTATGCCTTCAAATGGAAGAGTTCTCCATTTGGTGTCGGAAAAGGGTTGGACCCTTTCTCATGTCCTGTGGCGAGCATTTTGACTATCTATGGTCCCTATCTAGTCAAGGGTTTAGGTCGACGACTCTTAAGGTGCACCTGGTAGCCTATTTCTGCTACCGGGCTGGCCGGTCAGCAGTCAGTGGCGCAGGAAAAAGTGGTCGGCGCTTTCAAAGGCCTTGATCACATTTCCTCCAGTGCGGGAACCCCACCTCCGTGGATTTACTGCTGGTACTGGCAAAGCTCATGGGCAAACCATTGAACCAATGCACAGGTGTGGTCTCCCCACCTGTCGTGGAAGCTCGCGCCTTCTTGGTGGCTATCCGTCAGCCAGAAGGATGGGAGAACTCCAGGCGTGAGCATCGAAATTCTCCTTACCTGGTCTTCCACAGGGACAAGGTTGTCCCTCTCGCCCCCACCGAAATTCCTTCCGGAAGGTGGTGTCGGAGTTTCGCCTTAATCAGGTATTGACTCTGCCGTGTTCTACCCCAATCACACTCGGAGGTCGAATATAGGCTCCATACTCTGACCTAGAAGGGCGCTCGCTTATTATAAGGAGCGCACGGCTGAAATTCGGGGAGAGGTTCGCCAGCTGTTTGTCACCTACGCTGAAGCCGCACCTGGCAGACCTGCAGCCAAGCGGACGATAGGCAGATGGTTCACCTCCTGCATAAATCTCATATGAGTTAGCGGGCATGGAGCCTCCCAGAGGGATAAGAGCTCATTCTACCCGCCATACTGCTGCATCGGTGGCTGCTTCCAGGATGTCCCTATCCAGGAGATCTGCAGGGCTGCTACCTGGAAGTCAGCACACCTTTATTTCCCACTACCACATCGACCTTGAGTCACGCCGGGATGCTGGTTTTGGGGCCTCGGTTCTCCAATCTTGTTCCCCAAGTAAGTATTAGGGGGTGTGCGCCTTGCCTCCCTCCTCCCGGAGAACTGCTAGGAGTCTGCCAGATAGTGTGGATGAACAACATATCCATGTCCCTAGAAATACAGGTTACTCACCTGTAACAGGAGTTCTAGGAATGGTATATGTTGTTCATCCACACGAACCCACCCGACCTCCCCGGCTTCGACACACAACCTGAGCTTCCAGCGGGCCAGATCTGGCATCATAGGGCGGAGCCGAGAGTTTTACCACCCGGGTGGGTGGGAGGAGCTAGCTTGAAGACCTTCCGGCAAGATTTAAAGCGGCAAGGAACCTGCCAGATAGTGTGGATGAACAACATATACCATTCCTAGAACTCCTGTTACAGGTGAGTAACCTGTATTTCTCTGCCTATGCATGTGAGTAGTCCAACTCAGTTGTATTGTATTTGCTGTCCAATTAGATGTTGAGTATTGAAAGCTATAAATAAGACTGCCAAACTCAGGTCTCGGCTCAGTCTTGCTCAGCCTGCAGCCAATGAACTGCATGAATGTGATACAGTAGTTGATTGACTGTAGCTACATGGATTCAGGAGAGCCTAGTAGGCCCAACAGGTGCACCTTGAAAGGATTTTGGCTACTGAGAGACTGAGTGTGCCTTCTATGGAGCACCAGCCAGAGGTGTTTAGGAACTGAGTATTTCTGCTTACTATTTCCTTGTTGGGGAAATGGGTGCTCACGTAATTCACAATGAACAAAGGTGATGTATCTATTTGCCGTGTTATGCAGTTTGCCACATGCTTCTTGTCCTGTCATTTTTTTCTGCTACTGTTTTGTTGTTATCTTTATGGCTTGGTTCATGCCTGAAAACGATCCCTGGGACTAGTACACCCACCCAGTGAACAAATAAATAAATAAAATGTACTGTAGTTCAGTTATGCGTGCGTCATAAGAAAAAATGCATGGTCATGTGCTGTCTCTTGACCAGCAATAATTGTTAAAGCCCATTTGATTATACTTAATATCCTTTTCCCAGCAGCAGATACTGAGGTCAGAAAAAACGAGAGTTATAAATTCAGGGGCTGACGAGCAATGGGTAGAGATGCATTCTAAAAGACGGAGATCTCATTTTCATGCAGAGGGAGGTGTAATAATAAAGAAGAGGAGGATTAGAAATGCAGAACATATATGCTGAGCTACACTGAAATAATCGAGAGTGTTCCCTTATGCATCAAGAGCTGTTTAGGAAGCTGTGGATTCATTTTAACCCCTTGGAACCAGGGATGAATGAAACAATAAGTTACTTAACAAGTGTAAAGTGATAGTGTTTTGCTCCGTTTTTTAACTTGAGATTCTTTCAGCAAAGCAGAAGTGCAGTGAATGGGGTTGGATAATTTTTTAATGCAGTTTGAATCCAATTGTTTATGCAGAAAGTCGTCTGTGAGCAGCTCCACCTAGATGGGAGAATCTGCAGTAGGAGAAGTCTGCTGTGCGAGGTTCACCCCAGGCTTTTAATTAAGTACATGCCACGTTTGTCACCCCTGGCGCTGCACGCATATGGGACATTGGCTGAGAAATGGGAGCTCAGATTAATGTGTGAAATTGCATGGTGGTACACCTAGGGGCAAGGAATCTGGATTGCACATACACCCTGAATGGTGCAACAACAGCATACACAACTGAGGGAAAGAACTGAGGTTAATCTTGGACTGTTAGCTGAAGCCACTCAAGAATAAGGAAGGGCCAGTTCTGAGTCTTGAGTTCAGTGAATGTGCCAAAATCTGGCAAGTTCATCTTCAGTTCAGGCCAGTCGAAGTTTGGGTCCCTTTGGGCTACATTGACCCTTGAGGCGAACTGATTAAAAAATAAACACTAGCCCTTTTTAGTTGACTAGGGCTAGTCCTGTGGCCGCCTTCTCCCTTCCCCCAGTCACATCACCGTCCCCATTTCCTCAAACTGTTTTTGAATTAAAAAAAAAAAAAAGCCAGCACCAGAGCCTTTCCATGATCCACTTCTATGCAGAGGAGTGAACATGTGCGTGACAGGGAGGGAGCAGTGTTCATGACTGATGCTGTTAGGCAGGTTGATTGGTCTGTTTGGTCAGTGGTGACCACACCTCTGGAAGCTGTCTGACTTTCAGATCACATTAATAGCTAAATGCAAACAGAAAGTGAAAAGGTTCTGGTTAGATCTAAAAATAATTGGACCCCTTTCATTGCACTGCTGTTCTAAGAGCTCAACAAACCAGCAGACTGCTGGCATGCCAGGTGCGTTGTTCTCAGTGTAGGCCTGTCTCCTCTCCGCTCTGATCCTCAGCATTGACCTAGAGGGATAACCTTTTCTGTGCCGCTTCAGTAGGATTGCCAGCTGTGTGGCATGGTTTGTGCAGGTGGAGGCAGTGTGTGTTAGAGCACCAGAAGACTGCAGTTTTATTCTTTATTCTTTTGTTAACCTGGTTTAAACCCCACTAGAGCCAGATGCTTGCTGCGTGACCCTGCGCAAGTCACTTAACCTCCCATTGCTTCATCCCACCCAGCCGTGGAAATGGGGAGAAGCAGGACCCACTGGAAATTAGATTTTACATTTCATTTGGACTATGCTGGGTAAATCAAACTGTTAAAAAAAAAATCACAAAACATTTCCTGTGTCTTTTACACCAGTGTTTCTCAAAGGAGATCACCGTAGCTGCATGCATAAGTATCATGTGGCCACATAGCTCTTTGGTGGCCTCATTAAAGATGCGCTACAACTGGCAGTTTATCATGGGAGATGAATTTCAAGTGGAAAGACATCAGGAATTTGATTTACAGTATACTATGTGAATAGAGAATTGTTTTGTGAGGGGGTTTGGGATGAATAAATCAAGTGTGAGGTCACCAGTAAATTCTGGGAGTTCTACTTTGAGGCCATCAGGAATTAGAAGTCTGAGAACAACTGTTTCAGCCGGGCGGCGTTTAAGGACACTACTCTGCTATATTCATTACTTCCTCTCTGCTGCCATCTATTGTCCAACCACAACTAAAACATGAGCTACAGTAGTAGAGATAACTTCTAGAATATAGCATCTCCTTGATTATCCAGGTAGGTCACAACATCCCACATTCATTGGATGGGATTTTCTGTGATATAGCTGGATATATCTAGCTGTTAGGCTACCACTGTATTATTCAGTTATTCAACTTACCTTATGGTGGATGGGATGAAGTTTACTCACTCTCTGTTTCTTGCATCCTGTACATACTATTTCAAGATTGTGTTTCACTGAAATTATACAACCTTGTACATATTGTATGTAACCTATGTAAATTTTTGCTGTTCTATAATTTCTGTATGTTTACTTGTATGTACTATCCCGTTCCCTTTACCCCCAGGACGCATCTGGAATCGAGCGGTAGTCTGCTCAGTATGTCTTTCCTGGTAAAACTTTTAAGTAAATAAATAAAAGTACTAGGTCTGTTTGCAGCCCAAGTCAAAAACTAAATCCTGGTATCTAGCTGAGGAAGTTCGCAACTCTCATCATGTAGTGTTAGTTATTTTGGGCTGCATGTGGTATCGAAGGGAAGCAGTTGCAGAGGTTTGCAGCTCCATACCTTGACTGACTTGCTCATTTATCTACTGCATATGTCCTCCTGGCAGTCCATTGAAAGTTATTACGAACATACGAAAAATGCCAGCAGAAACGGGCCATAACGGTCCATCAAGTCTGCTCGAGTGTGCAGCACACAGTTTATTTTACTGTAGCTGACCCCCCCACCCATTTCCACCCCAGATTTATCATCCCCCACACTCTTCTTCCCCCCAAGCCTGCCACCAGATTTGACTTTCCTATTGACCCTGTCCCACCCCCTCTTAAAACTGCCCATAGTTTTCAGTGAGATCACCTCATTCCACCATGCCACCACCCTTTCTGTGAAGTAGTGCCTCGTCATTTCCCTTTTAAATCTTCCTCCCACTAATGTCAGACTGTATCCCGTTGTGGACTCCTCCCCCTTTAAGTTGAAAATGCCCACTGTACTAACCTTATACATACCTTTTAAGTATTTGAAGGTTTCTGTCATATCCCCCCTCATCCTTCTATCCTCCAGGGAATACACGTGGAGCTCCCTCATTCTCTCCTCATAGGGTTTGTCCCCTAGGTCTTGGATCGTCTTGGTCACCCTTCGCTGTACCCCCTCCAGTAATCTGATGTCCTTTTTCAAAATACCTGCACCAGAACTGCACACAGTACTCTTAAGTGTGGTCTCACCAGTGACCTGTACAGAGGCAGGATGACATCCTTTTTCCTCGAGGTGATTCCTCTGGTGATGCACCTCAGCATGTTGTTTGCTTTGGCTGCCGCTTTACTGCACTGCGCAGAGTGTTTCATGTCCTCCATGACAATTACCTCAGGATCCTTTTCCTTCTCTGTAATGGATACCTGTACTCCCCCCAGCCAGTAGCTAGTCCCAGGGTTCCTGGCTCCCAGGTGCATGACCTTGCACTTCTTAGCGTTGAATCCCAACTGCCAGATGCCCGATTACGCATTCAAGCTTTGACAGGTCCTCTCTGAGCTCTTGCCTCCCCTTCTCACTGTCCACTCTCACACAGATTTTTGTGTCATCTGTGAATAGGCAGATTTTACTTTTGATCCCTTCTGCTATGTCCCCAATAAAGATGTTAAATAACACCATTCCAAGTACCTAGCCCTGTGAGACCCCGCTGGTTACAGGTCTGAGTTTCAATAGTTCCCTGCCCACAATCATCATCTGATTCTTGTCCTGCAGCCAGCTTCTGACCCGCCTCACCAATTTCTCCCCGTCTCCCAGGTTCCTCAGTTTACTGGGCATCCTTCCTTGTGGCACTGAGTCGAAGGCCTTGCTGAAGTCCAGATACAAGACATGCACCGCATGGCCCCTGTCTAGTGACCTTGTGACCCAACTGAAAAAGTCTTATTAGGTTGGTCTGGCAGGATCGCCCAAGACAGACCCATATTGCCCTTTATCCTGAAGACCATTGGTTCCAGAAAGTTCACTAGTCTCGCCTTTAGAATGGTCTCCATTTACTTACCCACCATGGATGTGAGGCTGACTGGTCTGTAGTTATCCGGTTCATTCCTGGGTCCATTCCTGTAGAGAGGCACCACATGTGCCCATCTCCAGTCCTGAGGCATGCACCCTGACTCCAGTAAGGTGTTGAACAGGTTTGCCAGTCGGCCAGCCAGGACCTCCGCCAATTCCCTCAGGACTCTTGGATGCACGCTGTCCAGTCGCGGAGCCTTATCCACCCAAAGGGCCGGCCCTTTAGAACCTTGTCCTCGAGGATTTCCCCATCAATTACATCTGCACCCCCCCCTTTCAAACAACATGAAGACTTGCTATATTATGACATATGCAGTAGAACCCCAGGTTAGAACTGCTCCGGAGGTGAAAGAGTTAACTTTCCATGCAGGGCATGGAACCTTGAGCGCGAGCTCGGTTGAACACTCTGTCTGTTGTAGCTCAAACTTAAACTGTCAGATTCTTTACTCCACCTCACTGAACAGTCGCTCCGAAATTTCTCCTGCTGCTCGTTCGCTTGTCGGTTAAAAGTGTAATTTTCGGTTTATTTATCAAATTAAACCGCAGTCGGTCGGTTCAAGCGCTGTCTGTGGTATTGTGGTAATAGATAGGCTTACGTCTATTTTCTTCTGTGTGGAACTTGTAAACGTCTTTTTCGGTTCGGTTTGAACTGATCAGATTGGTTTTAAATTAACTTTCTAGTCCTTTAGAGTGCGGTTCCCGGTTCTTATCGGTCCTAAAAAAAACGGATTTTATTACGGGTTTTTCCACGACCCGTGACACGGTTGGGAACCGATAAGAGAGTCTTGCTTGGCGGATTGCCACTAACGGGCAAGTTTTGGTTAGGCTGGCACTATGTCTGAGAAACCCAAAAGAAAAACCGGACCCACTGGATTTCAGCACTGTGGCCTCTGTGGGGAAGCCTTTGCTAAGGCTGACCCACACACCACCTGTGTATATTGTCTAGGGTTTGACCACCTCAATGCAGACTGCCAGATTTGTAAGAATTTTCTGCTGCCACCGTGGAAAAGAGAGTTGGCAGGCTCAGGAAAGGAGGCCAAAAAGTCCGCTGACCTGGATAGCCAGCCGGTTCGGTTCCAACCGAACCTGAGAGTACCCTGACCAGAGGCATATTTCTCGGGCAAGCGAAGAGCCAGCTCTGAGGAGCCGGTTCCAACTAAAAGGGCTAGAAAGTCAGCTAGTGTGGAGCCAAAAGTTCTTTCTCCAACCGCTGAGGAAATAGCTAAAGCTATTCAAATTGTCCAGTCTCTTTCCCCGGTTCCGTCCGAACCGACACCATCAGGGAAGCGCTCGGTTTGGACGGTTCCACCGGTTCAAGATTATGATTTTGAGGATTTTTATGAACCGGAGGAAGGGGAGGAGGGGTATGAGGAGAGTGAATGTGATTTTGAAGGTCTGGATGTGCCCATTGAACCGGACATCTCTCCAGACAGACCTTCAGGGGTCCCCCCCCAACCCAGGCTATCTGAGTCCCCTTCTCATTTTATGTTCTATAAGAAGGCATATTTCCCCAGATTCTGCTGACCTGCTCACGATCCTGGATTATTTGGTGCATTTGAATTGTTTGGGGCTGAGACCAGCTACCGTAAAAGTGCACTTGGCAGCCGTGTCTGTCTTCTTATCAGCAGGAAAGCCCTTTTCTTTTTCAGCTCACCCTGTGTTCTTCAAGTTTTTTAAAGGGTTGCTTCACACCAACCCTCCATTCAGGGACCCTGCCCCTGCTTGGGATCTTAATATTTGCATTGCCCAGCTTATGCAACCCCCTTTTGAGCCATTGTCTTCAGCAGAGCTTAAGTACTTGACTTGGAAAACTGTGTTTCTGGTAGCCATCACATCTGCCAGGCGCATAAGTGAGCTGCAAGCATTGTCAGTGGAGCCTGATTTTATCTTCTTTCACAGAGATAAGGTGGTCCTCAGGATTAACAGAAAGTTTTTGCCTAAGGTGGTTTCAGACTTCCACCTTAATCAATCCATGTCTCTTCCTGTGTACTTCACTGACCATTCCTCCTCTGGTGAGAGGAGATTGCGCAGTTTAGATGTCAAAAGAGCCCTTAGTTACTATATAGAACGTACCAAGGGTCACAGGTTTGAATCCCTCCAATTGTTCCTCGCTTATGATGAGGTTGGTAAAAGTAAACCTGCCACTAAAAGATCCATTGCCAGGTGGATTGTCTCTTGTATCCAATTTTGCTATGAAAAACTGAGTAAGATTCCTTCCTCAGGCCTGAGGGCTCACTCTACCAGAGGTACAGCTGCGTCTCTGGCTGCTGCCAGGGACATCCCTATCCTAGAGATATGTCAAGCAGCTACCTGGAAAACAGTTCACACTTTTACTAAGCCTTACACCCTGGATATCCAGGCTAGGAGTGATGCTCGATTTGGCACAGCTGTGCTTCAGAGCCTATTTCCTAAGTAGGTTCTGTCCCTCCTCCATGGAGGTACTGCTGTGTATTCTGCATATGTCATAATATAGCAAGACTTCATGTTGTTTGAAGAAAAAATTACTCACCTTAGTAATGTTGTTTCTTCTAATGGAGTCTTGCTATATTATGACCTCCCCAGCCTGCCCCTCTCAGAACCTCTATTTTTGGGATGTGGGTGGGCAGTGCAATGTTGGCACTTCATAGATGCCCACTTTATTTTCACCCTTTCTTAGGGTGCTTAGGTGTTATGCTTTTATTTTTCTTTCTTGAATCCCCTGACTTGAGTCTTTGTTTTGGGATCAAGAACAAAAATGTGTTTTTGTAGTTAGTAGCCAGTGGGCTAGTGTAGGTTTACGGCTTCCACACAGAACCTTAGTGAGTTTTTGCTCGTAAAGATCTGACAGTTTAAGTTTGAGCTACAATAGACAGAGTGTTCAACCGAGCTCGCGCTCAAGGTTCCATGCCCCTGCATGGAAAGTTAACTCTTTCACCTCTGGAGCAGTTCTAACCTGGGGTTATACTGCATATGTCATAATATAGCAAGACTCCATTAGAAGAAACAACATTACTAAGGTGAGTAATTTTTTCTTCCTATCCCTATTGTCCCCGGTGGAACAGATGCATCCTTTTCCCATAGTGAACACTGAACAGGAGTACTCATTCAGCACCTCCGCCTGGTCCACACTACTTTCTGCCCATCCCCCTCCCTCCTAGTCCTGACAGTTTCATCCTTATAGCTTCTTCTGTCTCTTGTATATCTGTAGAAATCATTTTCCCCTTCTCTGATCCCTTGTGCCAGCCTTACTTCTCTTGCAACCTTAGATGCCCTGACCATTCAATTCACCTTTCTGGATTTCCTCAAGTACTCCTCCCTGTCTACCTGTCACAAAGTTCGCTTGTACCTACGGAAGACAGCTCTCTTATCCCTCACTTTCTCTGCCACCTCCCTGCTAAACCAACTCTGTCTTTTGGTCCTGGACTTCTTACTCTGGGTTTTTGCACATGTGTTAGTGGCCTCAGTCAGCCCCCATTATTACCAAAAAACAGCAGTCAGAAAATATAAAATAATTCAGAACCCTGTTGAAGCAATAAATAACCATGAGCCTTCCTAAATAAATGTGTTTTAAACCATGAATCAGACATCAAGCTGGAATGTGACAATGTAATATCCAGGGAGAGAGGACTCGCAGCCATGGTGCTGCTGCAGCATTGAACACCCATTCCCTAATTGTCTTCAGACGAGCTTGCTAAAGCAATAGGCACTTTGCTATGCGTAGTAGATGGGCGGGGCTCCAACTTTTTAGGCAAGTAGCTAGATAAGGTGGCCCCGTTCTAACCAAGATCTCATTTTTCTCACAGCAGCAAACCCCCTGTTGTGTTCCACGGCCCGCTTCCACTGCAGAAACGGACGCTGCATCGACAGAAGCTTTGTGAGCGATGGGCAGAACAACTGCCAAGACAGTAGTGATGAAGACAACTGTGACAGCACCCCAGGTTGGTCTGAAGTAAATTTCCCCATGGTCAGCTGTACTCTTGAGACTGTTGTTGCATTTTCTAAATCAGACTGGGTGCGATTAAAATCCTTATTCGAAATATGACATCCATATCTGTAATGAGTTTTGTCTCCTGCCACTGTTTGCCAGAACAGTAGACCTTGTCACAGGTGCCATGGCAAACAAAAGAACGATAAATGATTCGTGTTAATTGCGGTGGCTGACAGAATGGAACATGCTACTGATCATACATAAATAAATGAATAGAGAAATTAACAGAGAGAGAGATAGATAGATAGACAGATAGATTGGCTGAGATATGACAGGTAAGTAGGTAAGTGTGGTGTACAGGGAAATAAACCCATGGCATCATTAGGTCCCCAAATGGGTTTATGCACTCTGTGCACCACTTACCTAGAGTTTGTTTACATAGTACATTAGGATGTTGGATCACATGATCGGTTGGTATACTGTGCAGAATCACAGGACCGCTTTCACTCAGTAGACAGCAGCTGTCTATGGAAGAGGGCAGGTTGTGTATGTTGCCTGCTTTTTCTTTTTCTTTGTCACCTTTTTTCAAGAAGAATTGGGTGCTGGAGGTGGGAGGGTTTGATGGAGGATGCTAGCAGTGTGGGTGGGTGGAGGACATATTTATTTGACAACAAAGGAGCACCTAAGATGACAGCTGGCCATGGAGGCGGGTGAGTTGTGATGGCTACCCATCATGGGACTTTTTTTAAATATCAAAAAAAATGTATATGAAATTGTGGGTGCGGGGTTAGGATTGTGATTCCACAAAGGGTGGGGGATGGAGGGTTTTGTATGTTAAAGGATTGGGATAGGGAGGAAGGTGGGGGGGGGGGTTCTGTTTATTTTTATTAATTTTTTTTGTTAATACTTTTTCCTGAATTGGAATAGGCACAATTGGTGCCACTGTTCGTTATTCAGATCCAAATAATGAACGGTGCATTATTCCTGGTATTCGGGAAATACTATTTGTTACTCACACAGCAGGTGCTGGGCAGCATGGTACTTCATGAGCACCATCTGTCATTGGAAAACAGTGACCATTAACATTAAGACCGGCTTGTGGTGTTGTGGAAATGGTAGCAGAACTTGGACAGCACCATGTATAGAAGGCTGTGACTCTTAACTGTAAAAATACACTGGGGGTAATCAAATATCTTGAAATCAAATCCGTTTTTCATTTTTCTGACATTAGGCTTACCAAATCCAAATCTGAATCCTAATCCGATCTGCGTACCATAATCCTTTGGATTCAGATTTGGAATCTGAATTTCAAAATTCTAAAATTCTGAATCCTAACATAAACATCCTATCAGAAATACTGCAATTCAGGATTTTGAGCACAAAATTCCAAAATCTGAACTTCAGGATCAGAGTCTGGGGTATCCGTATCCAAAAACAGATATACAAATATCCAATCACTTATAAAATGCGCCTTGTGAGAAAAACAGCATGCCAGGGAAAATGGCTAGATGGATACATGAATGTAAAAAAAAAAAGGCTAGCAGTCCATTGGCTGCCTGTAATCTTTTTGAAACCTTTTGATTCCTTAACAAGTTCTAGCATTATACTGCTGCTGGGATAATTCTGTCACCATATTGAAGAGCTTATTATTACTCTTGGTGGGCCAAGCCAGGTCTAATGGGATTAGTCTGTGGTTTTCTGGGCAAGGAAGACCAAGCCAATGCTCTTTCTTGAACTAAAGCGGAAGGATTAGTCCTCTTTGCCTGTTTTATCCTTTTGTTAATTTATTTCTTTTAATAATGATGTTTTCTTTATTGTGTCTTTTCTGTATTTTTATGTGCAAGGGCCCTGAGCCTCTAGGATAATGCGCTACACAAATACATATGATTGATTGACTGCTGTTTGGGAAAGCCTCAGCATTATGTTGTTACTTTAACCATGGGGAAAGGAATGGCCTTCTTGATTTGAAACTAGTTTTACTTAAAGAAAGGACAGGTTTCATTCTTTGTGTGGATAGTTTAATAGCTTTTATTTTGAAAGCCCCTGAGAAGCTCATTTTGAATTCAGTATAGTGGTCCCAGATTTCAATAAGCTTTGGTTGCTAGGTTTACATTAAGTAAGGCCAGCGCAGAGGAGAGACCATCGCATAGAAGAGCTAAGTAAGTGCTTCACTGAGTGAGAGGCATTCTAGGTTTGGGGTGTTGTCAAAGACATGCAGTATCTCCCCATTTACATGCTATAGAGCAAGTTTGTAAAGCATGTTAAACTGGGAACACCCACGATATAGTGGAAAGGTGCAAAACAGTGTCATTCCTCTTATTTATTTATTTTTGCATATTTTGTAAGAATTTTGCAAACATAACACTGATACATAAACTACATAACAACTACAGACACACAAAAAAAACCAAAAATAACAAGTCTACAACAGACATGTGCCATATACATCTGCCTAATCCATGTTCATCTAAAATTCTCTTAACGGGAAACATAAAGCTACAATGGGCAAAAAATTAACAATAAAAACTCATTCTGTTGACATGTGATTTCTTTCCTTTTTTTTTTTTGGTTACCTAGAAATGCACACTGAATTCATTTTGAATCATTCATCACAAGGGAATAAGTAGCTACTACAGGGATTCCAAACACCATCTTTGGGAGTTTCCCCCACCCATGTTGGCCTACTAGAGGCCTTCCCGAAAGACTGCAGCTTCTCCCGGTGATAAAGATGCGAGGAGGGGTTCCCATGTGTTCAGGAAGCGCTGCTCTTTATTTTTAGCGGAATATGACAGGCGTTCCAGTGCAAGGATCTGTTTGGTCAGGATACGCCATTGTTGGATCATTGGAGTTGAAGCTGACACCCACGTGTTAAGTATGCAGTGCCTGACCGGTACCAGCAATACCCAAACTCACCTTGGGAATGGATCCCACTCCTCAGGGCCCGTCTCATCAATTCCAAACAATAAGCGTAGTGGGCTAAGCCCTAGTTGTGTGACCAGCATTTTCCCCACTTCCTGTGCAGTCTCCTTCCAGAACCTCTGCAGAACCTGACAGGTTCAGAAATAATGAAACTAGGTGCCCACCTCAGCCCTGTATCGGCCACAGATAGGAGAGACTGCAGGGTTAAATTTATGAACTATTGCTGGGGGGCAATACAGTCTGTGGATAAACGTATAATAAGACTCCTGATATTTATTGCATATCAGGATCCCTGTATAGCACCGCAGCAATATAAGCCAGTTCTCTTCTGAGATGTCCCTGCACAGATCTTCCTCCCACTGCCTTTTGGTTTTCTGCGTATAATCCGGAAAGAACTAACTCCCTAGGTGGGCGGCTCTTCTAGTCAGTTCTCTTGAGTCCACCCTGGTGCTTAAGACCAAATGTACCACTTGCACTGCCCAAGGTATTTGCATAGGCTCTCACCTGCAAGAAACAGCAAAAGTGCACCCCGGGTATATCAAATTCTGTCCTTACCCCCTCAAAGGAGCACAAATGAACTCCTCTCCACATGTCACTGACACATTTGACCCCTCTAGCCTCCCACACTTGGAGTCCCTTATCTCTGAGTCCGGCTAGGAATTGTGGATTGCCTGCCACAGGGAGAAGCAAAGTTTCCTCCTGCCCCACTCTTATTAATTTTAGAATCTGTGTCCACACCTCCAAAACAGCTGCCACCAAGGGATTTCCATTACCTAATCTGTGGTAGGCCTTATGACCTCCTTTCACCAAATAGGCCCAAGGTCTACCTGGCCCATTCCTTTCTTCCAGGACCAACCCGCTGCCTTAGGTCTAGTGACCCAGTCACTTATATATCTGAATTGTATGACCAAATAGTAATTCTGGAGATCAGGAAAATTTAGTCTGCCTCTAGAACCATCCACCTGAAGTCTTCGCAGGCTTGCCCTTGGGGATCCACCCCTCCACAGGAAGTCAGAAAAGACTCTTTCCATCCTCTTAAGATCTGCTCTGACAAGTCCTACATGCAACATCTGCATTATATACAGTATCCGTGGCAATACGTTCATCTTTAACAGATTGATTCGACCCAATCAGGATACAGGAAGCTCCCTCCAATGCCTCAACTCTTCCTCTATAGTTTTGATAGGTGAGGCATACTTAAGTTGATACAGTGAGCATAAATCCCTTCCTATTTGACTGCCCAGATACTTAAAGGAGATTGTGACCCTTTTAAGGCCCCAAGTCCCATGCCTAGATTCCCCTCCTGCTTCCCCCCACAACATGATTTCAGATTTAGCAAAATTTATTCTACAGCCCGAGAAGGCTGCAAAGATCCTTATCAGGTTGAGGAGTGGCGGGATGGAGTCACATGGATCCATCACATATGGGAGCATATCATCCGTGTACAGCGTAACCTTATGGGGTGTACCTGATTTACCCACTATGCCCTTTATTCCTGGATGTTCACAAATCCCCACCGCCAACGGCTCAATAGCCAGGGCAAACAGCAGAGAGGAGAAGGGGCACCCCTGAACAATGAGAACTGCTCAGTAAGCGAGCCATTCACCAAAACCCGAGTGGTGGGCTCTCTATATATCTTTTTGATCAGTCCCACAAAACCGTCTCCCAGGCCAAACCATGACAACATCTTCATGAGGTACTCCCATTCAGTGTGGTCAAAAGCCTTCTCGGTGTCCATGGACAGCCTGTGAAGGGGCTGTGGGATAACAGATGAACCAGACACCGAACTTCAAGTTCAACACACAATCTATGTGTGATGTTTATTCAAAATACAGGAAATAAGCTTCAGCAATAGCATATTCTTTCTTCAGTACATCAGTTTACAGCAACAGACTATGAATGTCCTGTCTTTGCACTTAGCCAGCTCCTACTGACACTGATCTCTGATCTAAAAAATTTTCAGTGAAAACCCTTCATCCCTATGTGGGCCCCGTTTGCTTGGGTAGTGGGGACTCAAAAAGCAAAAAAGAAAAAAAAAAGCAAGCTAAAAACAAAGAACCTTAGTGCAGAAACACTAAATAAAAGGTTACCCCAAAGGGCATTGGCAACAAATCAAGTTTTAAAGAAATACATCATCATACATACTTCCATAATGCAAAGCATCATGGGATATATGCAAATTACAGTGAAATTTCAGACTTGTTAGTTTACAGCTATTGACATGCATTTTAAATAGCACAACTAACTTAATATCTATAATAGTCACCTAGTACTTTTTACTATTATCAAAAACACCTAGTGCCATGGTATTTTCAACATTTACAGGTTTCGTAAACATAAGGTATATTATGACATAGTGCTATTACATACTAAATCCAACAACGATAAACACAACCTGTTTTACATACGCTTGGAGGTCACAATAATAACCTTCCTGTACAAGGACCTGAGAGGGAAGAGGAAGATTAAAGAGGACACTATAGCATAGTCAAGAAGAGGGAAGGGTTGCCCATAGGTGGCCAACCTTATGGACTAGAAATTGTAAAAGCTAGAATAGACTAAGAAATAAAAGAACTGTTGCAACAGATTTAAGAAGGGGTTGGTCTTCAAGAGTGGTAGGAGCTTCTTGTCACGCAGCCTCCTCTTATTTTTAACAATTTTGGAACATGAGAAATTTACTAATCAGAATCTCCAGTTGTAATGAGAAGGAACTAATGGGATCTAACTAGGAATTGAACCCAGGTCCCTGGAGTACTGTTCTGGTGCTGATCAGAAACTGGAGCAGTTAGCTAGTAGGGGAACTCGCCAGTTCTTCAGTGTACCAATGGTGACAACAAATCCACTGATTTGTCACTGACCTCAGCGTGAATTGGTTCAAACCCAGCTAGAGCCAAATACTGTTTGACCTTGGGCAAGTCATTTACCTTGTCTGTGCTGCAGTTCACCCAGCTGTGGAAATATGTAGAATCCAGACCCCACTGGAAATGAGATGTTGCCTCTTAGCTGGCTATCCTGGTAAATAAATTATATACATGCTAACATACTAAAATGCCAGCAGAATTGGCCTAGCGGTCTTTCGTGTCTGCTCGTTTGATCAGCCCCCACCCTGAGAGCTGACCTTGCTGCCCCTCCGCCCTCTCGGGCTTTTCGCTTCCCAGTCCAGGGTATTCTCACTGCATTGAACTTTGCTTCCAGAATCCTTCCCCTGTACCTGTCCCACCCCTTCCTGAACCCCTCCACAGTCACTGCCTCCACCAGCCCCCCGGGCAGCACATTCCCTGGTTCTACCACCCTCTCAGTGAAGTAGCACCTCCTTCTTTCTCCCCTGCATCTCCCCCCTCAGCTTCCACCCATGCCCTCTAGTTGCCCCCTCCTTCCTTCAGAGCACCCTGACTGCACCTCCCCTATTTACCCCTTTCATGTACCTGAAGACCTCTATCATGTCCCCTGTCCCATCTCTCTTCCAATGTGTACATGTGTGCATGTGTGTATATCTATATATATCTAAATCTAAAAACCATGGCTTTGCGGACCAGTAGGTATGAGGGGTGAAGTTTTTTGTTAAATTGCCTTGTTTTCTGTCGAAGCCTCATTGTAGGACCTTTCTGTAAGACTGAGGTGTTCAGGACTGAAGCAGTTGCTGCTTAGGCAGGAAGATCCCATAGATGAAAGGAACCTGGGAAGTCAAACACTTGTTACAGTCACCTTTTCGTTGTATTTGATTTGAATAGCTTAATCTAGTTTCTAGTAGAACTACACTGATCTGTTTTAAGCTATGACACACACTGTCAGTAGACTGCATGGTTTAATTAAGAAATAAGGCATGACACAGCGTGTGTTATGCTGGGATAATGTCAGGCGTCGGGTGTACTTTGAGGCGTGAGGCAGTATTGAGTGCCACTGAGCACACAAGAAGTGATATTAACCAACATCACACACCCTGGAGTGCCTTATTGTGATCATAAAATGGATCGTGTGTAATAAAAAATGTTTTTTATTTAGCTTTTTTTATATTGGTTACAGACTGTGGTGTTGTACTCCAGTAACATGGTAGCTAGGCTGCCTCTAGATCAGCCAGCTCTCAGTATTTTTTTTTTATTAATAGCATGGTCCCCAGGCTACAAGGGCTGGGGGCATCTTTGAGAGGGTGGTAGGGTGCACTAGTTGTGAGTTGGTCATGGTACTGCATACAGCTTGGAAAATGGGGGGTTGCATGGTATGTAGGCAGATTGCACAGCTAAGGGAGGAGATGAGGTGGCTGAGATGGGCCTTAGGTTGGAAAAGGGAGAGGGGTACAAGGGAGGACAGGAGGGGTTCCACTTAGGGAGCAAAAGTGATTAAAGGGGTGCTATAGGGGGACAAGGAGAAAACACAGCAACAGGCAGGGGAAGACAGGATGGGGACTGGAAGAAAACAAAGGAGTAAGCAAGTAAGGAAGTAGGGGTAGCAAAGGGCAAAAGGGGGGCCACAGGGAACTCAGAAAGAGGCAGCATGGAACACAAGAGGAACCAGGGGGATTGGCAGGAGATAAAAGCAGGGGGAGGAGCCCCAGTCAAAGGGATACAGGCAGTGCGTTTAGAGCAGAAAAACAGATACCCACCACTAGGGGCACTAAATGGGTAGAAAATCAGAACAATGGAGTTGAGGAGTACTCGGGGGTAACAGGAGAAGCAAACACACAACAAGGCTCAAGAGAAAGAGGAAAGGGGGACACCCCTTCGGGTAAGAACAAAGAGGGTAGCAAACATAAGGATGGGGCGCAGGGGTGGACACACCCCAGAAAGGGCAAACCCCCAAGGAGGGGGAGACAGTGTGCTCAGGATTAGAAGGGCTAGAACAAAATGGGACTGTGAAAGGGACCCGATCTCTGGGAAAATCAGTCAGGGCATGGGCAAGGGCAGATCAATGGGGAGGGATGAAGCTCATGGATGGTGGGGCAGAGGCAGGCATCTTAGCAGAAAATGCCTGTAGGGGGCATGGAGCACAGGGGGAAGCAGTACTTGAGGAGGTGAAATGGGCAAAGGGGATAGTGAGAATAGGGTAAAAAATGTGATGCAAGGGATTGGGGGAAGGATAGAAGGGAAATATAAGCAGACGATAAAGGAGAGTAGGGTCTTACTTGGTGGGGACTCTATAATAAAACGAATCAGATGGATGGGCAGGGGGGGACAAGAGTAGTACAGTATGGGTTGAGTGCCTGCCAGATCTGATGGCGGCAGAAGTCATTCACTATATCCCCTCAAGAGGAAAACAGCAGGATGAGAAAACTCACCTGATGTTCCACCTAGGAACAGATGATCTGGCAGGAAATAGCCTGTTGGAGGTGCAGGCAAGATTCAGAGCACTCGCTAGGTACTGCAGCACTCTAGGGTTCCAGTCTGTAGCTTTTTCTGAGGTGTTGCCAGTACTAAAGGCAAGTACTGATAGGAGGCTGAGGATTAAGGTGTTCAGTGAATGGCTGATGGGGTGGTGTGAGCAGATGGGGCAAGGGGAATTAGTAGGGAACGGGTGATCAACATGGGGGGATGAGAGCATATTTGCACTGGACTGCACCTGAATAAGGAGGGTGTGGCAGTACTAAAAAGCAAGTTAGGAGAGTTCATAGAAGAAACCTACAATTTAAACTAGATTGAGGGAGAGGGGAAATCCACACCACAAGGCAGGAGAAATGAGAAGCTACCGGCCTCTCCCCGGGATAGTAATACAATGTTGGGCATGATGGTGTCAAGTGAAGGGGGGTGGAAAGGGAACTTGGTGGAAGGACTGAGCAGCCAACACCAGGAGCTTAGGGAACAACATGGTGGACTTGGAGGCCATCATGGGGGATGAAGGACTAGATATATAGAGAATAATGCATATGTAGGTGTGTGATATGCAGTTTTTTTAGACACCCAAGGTGTGTGATAATATAGAAACCCTCGAGAGCGAAGCTCAAGAGGTTTATATATTGTCACACACCAAGGGTGTGTAAAAAAAAACTGCAGATCACACACCTACATATGTGTTATTTTTTATAATAACTGGTGCTGAGTAAACAAAGCTCAGAATCTTAGCATTACGTGCTTCCTGTGTTGCTGATTTGACCTCTGTATGGGCTTAATGACATGCTGGTTGTTATGACAACAAGGTGAAGGTTCAACAGCTTCTTCATTGTTTAAAGTTAAAAAAAAAAACAAAAAAACACTGTGAACGGTTCAGTTTTCCAAGTCAGTAAGTACCTTAACATGGTACACGCAACCTGGCACGAGACCAAAAACCATATCAACTCGTACGTTGATATGACTTTGCCATATCAACTAACAGGTTGATATAAACTTTTACAAGTCTCAAAAATGGATTGCTATCGGGGGTCACCAGTTATTATAGGAGCAATAAGTGAGACCTGGTGGACAGAGCATCATACCTGGGAAACAACTGTTCCAGGTTACAGACTGCTTAGAAGGGACAGGGAGGGCAAGAAGAAGAGGGGGTTGCTTTATACATCAGGAAAGACGTAAGTGTAACTGAAGGACAAGAGGAGGATGGGGAGACTGAGCTACTCTGGCTAACACTAGGCAGGAGGACCAGAGAATCCTTGCGACTGGGGGTGGTATACAGACCACCTACACAGGGGGAGGATGGGGATGGACAGCTAATTCAGAAAGCCATGAGGCTGGTCCTAAAAGGAGAACTACTATTTGTAGGGGACCTAAACCTCCTCAGTGTAAACTGGGAAATCCCAGATGCAGCATCGACAAGGAACAGGGAGGTCTTAGCTGTGCTGCAGGGGGTATTCTTTCAGCAGTTAGTCAGGGAGCCAACAAGGGGGAACAACCTGTTGGATGTGGTCCTGACAAATGGGGAGAGAGTGGAGGAGGTACAGGTGGGAGGAGCCTTGGGCACGAGTGATCACAGCATTGTAAGGATCAGGGTTAGGGCAGGGAGGTAGACAGATAAAACAAGTACTTCAGTCATGCACTTCAGACGCATGTACTTTGACAAAATGAGAAGGATAGTAAGGGAAACAATGGAGGGAACAGAGAATAAAGGGGCAGTGGAGGAGTTATGTGAATCTATCAAAGGGCTACTAAAAGTCACAGAAATGTACATAAAAAAAGTTAAGAAGAGCAAACCGTGGGAGGAGACCACTTTGGTTTACAAAGCAGGTTGCAGAGGAAGTCATTAAAAGGAGGAAGGCTTTCAAAAAATGTAAGAGGACACTCACCGAAGAAAATAGGGGAACATATAGGGAGAAGAGGAGTCTGGTGGGGAAGAAGATCAGGAGGGCAAAAGCAGATACCGAGGAGAAAATTGCTAAAAAGGGGGATAAAACTTTTTTTAGATATGTGAGGGAGAGGAGGAGGAGGGCAAGGCAGGGGATTGCAAGGCTGAGGGTGGAAGGAGACATAAAATTGGAAAGGGATTGCAAAAAAGCAGAGGTACTGAATAAGTACCTTTGCTCAGTATTCATGGAGGAGGACGGTATGTTGAGCTGCTAGCCCTTATTTGTAGACATTATTCTGTTGTATATATGTTTTTTATGTAATCCTATGTAAATGTACATGCCAGTGTCAACAAAGGCACGTAGAGAAAATACTGGATTTTGTTTTTTTAAAAGGGGTTGACCTTCCTCTGATCTACAATGCCAGGCTTGCTTGCAGGAATCTGACAAGTTCCTGTCAAAAAGTTTGTGGATACCTGATCAAAGGGTATTCTTCTAAGTTAACTGGCCAAGGGAAACAGAAGTAATAAAATCAACTTATATAGTCATTCAACTTACAGTATCTTCCTTATAACTAATTAAGCGAGTTCAAAATCCCAGGATGAGAGAAGCTATTTCCAGTGTTGTAAACCCTTAAGACCCTTAACTCGTAGACAAGAGGTGACGGAAAAGGTTCCCACAGTACACTGACATTTTTTTAAGTGCCAGGAAACATCCTTCTAACAGGCCTGTGTGAGATTGTAATGTCAGGTGACGGAAAAGTTTCCCACAGTACACTGACATTTTTCTAAGTGCCAAGACTTTGGGGAAGTGCCAGAGTGACACCCAGTGGCCTAAAGTGGAAGGGCCAGCCTTTATTCACAGACTGGGGGGAGGGTGGTCTTCTATATAAACTCTCCAGCACAGACACTCAAAGCCATTTGCCATTTTGCTTGGACTCTTCTGACCACAGAGAACACCTGTCAGCACAGAGACTGCCTAAGAACCAAAGGCTGCTACAGAAAGACTGAAGTAATTTGCAGACCAGCCATTCTCTGGACTTTAAAATGTTCATACCTCAGGTAGACTGGCTAACCGTGTTAGTGCATTTTCATTGCTCATTTTTCCAATTTTTTTTTTTGCCTGTACACTGTAACCCAAATTAGTTTTCTCTTTTAGCTGTAACTGTATTGGTATTTTAGTAAAAATGGTTGCTTTTCTAAAAGAAACTTTGCCTGTGTGAGAGTTCTCATATTGTATGTGTGACTGTAAAAGGTTTATTAATAATTTGTGACAACTGTTACTTGCTTAACGGGGCCACCATAAGCAACCAAATTGAAAAGGGATCTAGAAGGGACACCTGGAAGAATAGGGAGAATACCAGAGTCTACAAAGGTTTTGAACCAGACTGTTGCATATGCTATAGGGAGAAGGCCAATTCAGGTTTTTGCGCTGCCACACCGAAGAGAGTGTAATACCTGGGTCTTCTTCCTGAGCGTAATAGCCAAGGAAGGGTTCATATTTAGCCCCAAGACTCGAGACTGGTATTGTGCCCTTATACAGAGCTAGAGGGACTCCTTGGATCCTCTTGGCAGAGGTGCAGTCATGACCTCGGCGAGCATTCAAAAAGGACAAAGAGGATATCCCTGCCTCCCCATCAAGGATTGCACTTAAGGGTGGGCATTGTGAGCTCAGTAGACCTGACCACCAGGAGTGGGTTTGTGACAGATGGTAGGGGACCTGAGCTAAAGTCAAAGGGGGAGGAGGGCAATTGAGTGGATCAGAACCCGTTCACTGTGGATAGGATTAGGGTAGAGCTAGATAGAGTGAGAGTGGACAAGGCAATGAGGACGGATGGTTTATACCCCAGAGTGATCAGGGAATTGAAGGAGGAGTTGGTCACCCCTTTGACAAGGCTCTTCTACTTGTCCCTGGATACAGGGAGAGTGCTGGAGGACTGGAAGAGGGCATACTTGGTGCCTTTACACAAGGGAGGAAGTAAGGAGGTGAAGGAGAATGGTTGACCAGTCAGCCTCACCTCAGTGGTGGGGAAGGTAATGGAGGCATTAATCAAGGAGAGGGTGGTCGATTACCTGGAAGAGAGTAACTTGCAGGACAGCAGACAGCATAGCTTCACGAAGGGAAAGTCATGCCAGACAAACCTGATTGAGTTCTTCGATTGGGTGACTCAAGTGATCGACCAGGGAGGGGCGGTGGACGTGGCCCATCTGGACTTCAGTAAGGACTTCAACACTGTCCCCCACAGGAGGTTGGTGAGCAAGCTGGAAACTGTGAGGGTGGGTGGGAAAATAAAGTGGGTGGAGGCCTGGTTATCCGGGAGAACTCAAAGGGTGGTGCTAAACGGGATGTACTTCAGGACAGCGAGGGTGAAGAGTAGAATGCCACAGGGGTCAGTTTTAGGTCCACTTTTTTTTAACATCTACATCAGTGATATTTTGGAGGGTTTGAAGGGGAGGGTGCAACTATTTGCTGACGATACAAAGATCTGCAATAAGGTGGACACCCTAGGGGGATGGAGGACATGAGGCAGGACCTGAAGATGCTCGAGGAGTGGTCAGAGACAAGGCAGCTGAAATTTAATGCCAAAAAGTGCACTGTGATGGACGTGGGGAGTAGAAACACACAAGCAGGATACACTCTAGGAGGGGAGGCAATCAAACTAACAGAACAAGAGAGGGATCTGGGGATCATAGTCTTCTCTAACTTTAAGGTAGGAAACCCGTGTAGCAGGGCTGTGGGAAAGGCCAATGAAATGTTGGCATGTATAGGCAGGGGCATTACTAGTAGGAGGGGCGGTAATAATGCCATTTTACAAAGCCATGGTGAGGCCGCACCTAGAGTACGGGGTCCAGTTCTGGAGACCACACCTCCACAAGGCTATAGATGGGATGGAGAGGGTTCAGAGAAGGGTAACCAAGATGGTGCAGGGTGTGCAGGGGAAGACATATGCTTAAAGCGGTGTAAGGAGCTGGATCTGTACACACTGGAGACAAGGAGGGAAAGGGGATACATGATTGAAACTTTTAAATATGTGAAGGAGCTCAATAAAGTAGAGGAGGGGGGTTTACTTAAGAAGAAGGAGGGGGCCAGAACTAGATGGCATAGCCTCTGACTGCTGAGAGAAAGAAACAGAGGCAGTGTAAGAGGGCGATTCTTCACAGAGAGGGTGGTGGAGCTCTGGAACAGACTGCAAGATGAAGTGGTGGGGGGGTTAAATCAGTGGAACAATTGAGAGCATGGGACAGGCATATGGGGCTGACTAGCGGGGTGGAGGGCGAGGGCTGGTATGGAGGAGGTGGCGTAAGAGGGGAAATGGGGGAGACTAGATGGGCCAGTGTTGTTGTTTTCTGCCGTCAAGCTTCTGTGATATGATTCTATGATATGATTTGTAATAATATTTCCCCATGCACCAGTGACATGTTATATTCTGTCATAATTTCGCTCTTTGTAGTTGAACGTTATACACTGCTTGCAAAAGCTCAGAGTAGCAAGTAGTGAAACCTCAGAACTGAAACAAAATTGGGTACTTTTGCATCTCTTCCTTTTTTTTTTTGATTGCTGTGTGTTCAGGGAAGGGGAGATTCACTAGCATCGTTTGTCATCTGGGGAAAGGGGAAATCGTTTAACCAGGAAAGGCATACTAAGCCAGAGCTTGTTTCCAGGTGTAGCCTGGGAGCACAAGTTAAGTGACTTGCTCAGGGTCACACAGTATGCAAGTGGGATCTAGGATTGTTACTGTCCATTGTAGGTAGTACAAATTAGTTTTTCTAAGGTAGGACTTAACAAGAGTTTGAAAGTCTCTCTAAACCAGTTGTGATGGATAGGGGGCTGTTCCTAGCCAGTAACTTCATAGACCTTGCTAAGGCCTTTGATACTGTGGTCCACCCAGTCTTCCTGGATAAGTTGGGTGGAGCTGAACTATCCAGTGCTATGGATGGCTCCCCTGCTACCTCACTGGCCGGAACAGGTTAGTCCAAGTAGGCAGTGCCTTAGGAACCCCCTTGCCATCAACTCCAGGGTGCCCCATGACTCTGTCAGTGGGCCTATCCTTTTCTCCCTCTTTCTCATTAACTTGTTTTTTATCACCACTGTGCCTCAGTCCTCTGACCAGAAATGTCATTACAGTGTGACTTCAATAATGTCCAACACTGATTCTGCTTAAACAAACTTATGTTGAATGGCAAAAGACTGTTGCCATGGTGTTGTCTTCCAGTTCTGTCCTGCCTGACATTAGATCTTCTTTTATGCTGGAAGGGACATGTATCTCCTTGGCAGCTTCTGCAGCATGAGAGGGATTCCAATTTTCAAGCGCTAAACTCAACTTTTCTTCAGTAATTTTTAAACACTATATGTGCTTTGTTTTCTGGTTAGAATTCTGTTTATGATTCGATTCTTAGAGTTTCCTTTGCTGATTTGTGGTCAGGTCATGCATGTCCAGACTGAGAACTTGAGCACCGCATTCTATCTAAACAAGACAGAACTGCCTTTCTTTCCACTGTGTCCGAAGGCGCCCAGCACAGATTCTCTGGTGCACAGCTTAAACCCAGCTGATCTTGCAGTGCACCTAGTAGGGAAGGACAGCCAGTTGGCAGATGCTCTCAGCTACATGGGAGTGATATTTCACAAGTGGTCCTTGCACCAGAATGTGGGAAGATGGCTGTTTGTTCAATGGGGCACGCCTCTGGTGGACCCGTTTGCCTCCTGGGAGAACAGGAAGCTGGGGTTTTTCTCCCCTCAGTTGGGAACATAGAAAGAATTTGACAGCAGAAGGAGGCTAAATGTCCATCGAGTCTGCCCATCGTATACTACCTCAGCCCCACCAACCTAGTGTGATGGTGGACTATCATTCCCCCCGGTCCCCCACCCTCAAAACCCATGTGGCCTCCTGGGGATTATGAGTCCCCTTCCCCTGTCCCAGATGTGTTTAAACCGGTTTAGGGTAGCCGCCACCACCACTTCTGCTGGCAGTCAGTTCCACCACCCTCTCAGTGAAGTAGAACTTCCTCACATTTCTCTTGAACTTACCCCCCACCAACCTCCAGTCATGCCCCCTAGTGACTGCATCCCTATTCCTTACAAATAGTTCCTTACTGTTCACCTGGTTTATACCCCTGAGAAACTTAAATGCTTCAGTTGTGTCCCCCTGCTCCCACCTGGCCTCCAACAAGTACATATTTTGGACTTACAGCCAATCCTCATAGGATCTGATGATGCACAATCCCTTTCTTATGACAGAGTTAAATATCGAATTCAGACCTCAGTAGGGAGGGACCTGGGGTCACCTGTTGCAAATCAAAAGGAGATCGTTCAAATTAAATAACGGAAAATTCTTCTGTACCCAAAGAGTGATAGGTTTGTGGAACGAGATACCACTGGAAATAATCATCAGCACATGTAAGACTCAGTTCAAAAGTAGAGTAGATAAATACGCGATGGGGTATCAGAACATAAAATACTACCGCTGAAATAGTGGAGGAGCAGTACCTGTGGGCTATTTGTCTTTTCCCGTGCTTTACCTTCCATAGTAGTAGTATGATCTGCCCTGCTGGCCCTGGATCATCTTGGTGACCCTTTTCTGTGCCAACTAGAGTCTGTCAGTGTCTTTTCTCCAGGTGAGGACTCCGGAACTGGGAGCACTACTCCAGGTGAGGTTTCCCCCGGGATCTGTACAGTGGCAGAATCACCTCACTTCTCCTGTCTGACCCCTCCCTATACACTCCAGCATCCTTGATGCCTTGCTGTGTGCCTTGTTGCATTGACTCGTGTGTTTGAGGAGGTCACCAACGATGGCCCATAGATCCCGCTTCTCTGCTGAAGTGGCCTGTCCAACCCCCTCCCATCCAGTATTCCATGGGGGGACTCCGTCACCCTAAGTGCATCACTTTGCACTTTTTTGGCATTGGATCTCAACTGTCAGACCTCAGATCATTCTCTAGTTTCTTCAAGTCATTCTAGAACTCCTGCACCCCTTCATCATGACCTGCTCTGCTGCATAGCTTTATGTTGTCAGCAAAGAGACACAACTTTCCCTGGATTCCTTCCTCTGTGTCACTTTTGAAGGTATTTAATAGGGCAAGTCCCAGTATCGATCCCTGTGGTGCTTCACTTGTGACCTCCTTGTTCCATGATTTATCCCTGTTCACCACTGCTGTTTTTTTTTTTTTTTTACCTCCCCCCAAGCCAACTTCCTACCCAACTAACTAAATCCCACTCTACTCCCAAATCCTCCAACTTCTTCAGCAATCTCCTGTGCTGGAAACATTCTGGCACCTGGACCTTCAGTCTCTGAACCTGTCAGCCTGATTTCTTGGTGGTTAGAGTACCAGGCTTTTTGGCCTTTCCGAATATGCTCTTCAGGCATTCTGTAAGGAGTCAATTCGTAGAATGTAGAAAGTACTCATTCAAGTGGAAGTTCTTGCTTTGGTGTGCAGGCAATAATATTGCTTATCTTGCCTGTCCAGTGGCGTAGATCCTTGACTGTTTCTGGTCCCTGTCTCAGGTTTACTAGCTATGATCCCTAAGGTGCACCTGTCTGCCATCTCTGAGTACTGGGCATGGGCCAGTGGCACAGCAGAGAATGGTCAGGTGTTTGTTCATGCATCAACCTCAGCCTCTTTAGGACTTGCTGCTAGGGCTTGCTAAGCTGATAGGTAAACCATTTGAGCTGATTCAGTTGTGGATGTCCGCATTTGTGGTCACTGTTACCTTGGCCTGATGGGTGAGTGAGCTCCAAGCACTCTCAGTGGAGTCTACATATTTGGTTTTCCACAAGTACAAGGTCATCCTTCACCCTCACATGAGCGTTCTGCCTAAGTTAGTGTGGGAGTTTCACATTAAGTAGGTGTTGTATCTCCCAGTGTACCTTCCGAAGTCTACGTAAGATGACAGGCATGTGGTCTATACATTGAATGTATGTATGTCAGACACTCCTTTATTATAAGGAACACATGGCAGGGAGCATGACAAGGCTCTCCAGTTGTTCCTGACCTATACTTAGGCCGCTTTGGGCAGACCAACAGCTAAGTAAACAATTGGTAGTTGGATTGCATCCTTCATCGATCTGTGCTACAGGTTGGCTGGTAGAGAGCCACACAAGAGGTTGAAGGCTCATTTCACCAGACATACGGCTGCCAGGTACATCCCAGTCAAGGAGATCTGCAGGGTGACTACCTGGTTGAGAGCGCATACATTCATATTCCACTACGGTATTGACATGCTCAGTCATTGTGGTGTTGTGGGACCTCAGCCCTCCAGTTCCTTTTCACTAAGTAGTGTGGGTGAGCACCTTGCCCCCTCCTCCCAGAGGACTGCTTGGAGTCTAAGTGTGGATATTGAACTGAATCCAGGTTAGTAGAAACATAGAAACATAGAAGTTGACGGCAAAAAATTACTGCAAGGCCCATCCAATCTGCCCATTTTTTCTACTTTGTGAATGTGCCATAGGCCTGTACTCTATCAATGGCCTATCTATTCATACTCATCTGTATTGCTTCATTATGCCTATCCCATTTCTGTTTGAAGCCCTGCACTGTATTCATATCCACCACTTCCTGAAGTAGGCTGTTCCATGCATCCACCACCCTTTCTGTGAAAAAGAACTTCCTCACATTACCCCTTAATTAGCCTCCCTCTAATCTCATGCTGTGTCCTCTTGTCCTGACATTTTTCTTATATTGAAACATGTTAGACTCTTTCACCTTGTTAATGTCCTTAAGGTGTTTGAATGTTTCGATCATATCACCTCTCTCCTCCCTTTGCTCTAGGGTATACATATTCATATTGAGCTCCGTTAATCTGTCCTCATATGTTTTCTGATACAGTCCCTGCACCATTTTGGTTGCCCCTCTCTGGACTGCCTCCATTTTGTTAATGTCCTTGTGCAGGTGCGGTCTCCAGTACTGCATGCAGTACTCCAGATGTGGCCTAATCAGTGTGTTGTAAAGAGGGATTATTACCTCCCTCTTATGACTTGCGATACCCCTGCTAATACACCCCAACATCCCTCTAGCTTTGCCTACTGCTTTAGTGGTTTGCTTGGATGATTTCAGGTCATCTGTGAAGATGATGCCCAAGTCTCTTTCTTCCCTTGTGATTGCCAGCAACTCCCCTCCCAACCTATAGGTGGCTTCAGGGTTTCTCTTCCCTATGTGCATGATCTTGCACTTCTTTGTGTTAAACCCCATTTGCCACACTTCCAACCATTTTGCCATTTTATCCAGATCTCTTCTCATTATGCCCACTCCATCTGGATCATCTGTTCTGTTGCATATCTTGATGTCATCTGCAAAAAGACAAACCTTGCCCTCCAGTCCATCTGCAATGTCACTAATGAAGATATTGAAGAGGACTGGCCCCAAGACTGATCCCTGAGGTACCCCACGTGTATCTTGCATCTCTTCTGACTGTATACTGTTTACCACCACTCTCTGTTTTCTGCCTGCCAACCAGTTTGCCACCCAGTTGACCAACTTCTGACCCACCCCGAGCCTACCCAGCTTATTAATCAATCTTATATGTGGAACAGTATCGAAAGCTTTGCTGAAGGCAAGGTAGGCGACATCAACTGCTCCCCCTTGGTCCACCACTCTGGTTACCCAATCAATGAAATCTATGAGATTAGTTTGACAGGACCTTCCTGTTGTAAACCCATGCTGTCTTGGATCCTGTGCTCCTATGGATTCCAGGTGTTGCACTGTCCTTTCCTTAAGGAGTACCTCCATAATCTTGCCCACTACTGATGTAAGACTGACTGGTCTTTAGTCCCCTGCCTCCTCCCTGCTACCACTCTTGTGGAGCGGGATCACGTGAGCCCTTTTCCAGTCTTCTGGGACCTCTCCTGTGCTCAGAGATTCATTAAATTTTCCTGTAACCATAGTTCTATTGTTGGTATTCCATGACAAAGGAAATAGCGAGGTGGAACTGGAAAGGGGAATTAGCCAAAAAAAATCAGAGAAAATGTAGAATGTACTGAAAGAAAAACATGGGGAATTAGAAAATAAATGTGTCTTATATCAAAAACTGTGCAATAAAAAGGGTAAAAAACCTGTATGGTTAACGCATAGAATTTATAAACTTGTTAACTCATTCTATCTTGTGGGTCCATTTTGGGTTGGTTAAGTGATGGACGGTTCCGACGCCATATGGCGCTACTGGTAAAAGAAGAAATTGTATAGCTCATTTTAAAAAAGTCCAAATTAAGTAAATAAAAAGGTATAAGAACATACTGTACTTAACAAAGCTAAAAAAGCATCAGGCAAGAAAGATATAAAATAGCCCACCCATTCAATAGACAATCAAAAGTCCTCATTTAGCTGCATAAATTCAAATGAAGCACTGACAGAACTGTAGGACCTATACATAAAAATGATAGGCCACTGTCCGAAGCAGTACACATGGTTAATGGCTTCAACAAATTGTTTTGTTCTGTATTTGACACAGCAGGTGAGCTGGACAACACATTAACAACTGTACTAGCAACTATAATGCACCTCACATGATCAAAGCCAGAGAAATTGGGGAGAGATTAAATAGATAGGTCTTAATAAATGGAACCAGATAAACCAGGTAATCTCCACCCAAGGATGCTAAAGGAACTTGAGGTACAAGTAGCAGAACCTTTGACTTGCATTTTCAAGAGTTCACTGTCCTCCGAAGTGGTACCAACAGATTGGCGTATAGCTGATGTGGTCCCAAATGAACAAAACGAGTGATAAGACAAATACTGGTAACTATAGACCTATCAGTTTAACATTTATTACAGGGAAGGTTATGGGAGGGGTTCTATAAGACAAGTTATTAGAGGAACTGGACGTCATAGGGCCACTTGATAGGGACCAACATGGATTTAGTAAAATGTACCACCACCCTGCTATCCTTTTGTGAAAAAAGTAGTGCTGGACTAAAAATGGGCTCAAAAGCGGATATTATTTACTTGGACCTACAGAAGACCTTCAGTACCATTCTGTATAGACCATTAATTGAGAAACTAAAAAGTTGCAAGGTAAACCCATTAATGGTAACCTGGATACAATCATGGTTAACTAACAGAAGTCAAAGGGTGCGTATTTATAGAGTAAGGTCAGAGATGGGCAAGATAGCAAGTGATCCCCCAGGGATCAGTGCTAGGGCCTGTATTATTTAACACCTACATAGCTGACAGACCAAAACATACTGAATTGGTCAAACAGGTTCTCAGATGACATCAAACTTGGTGGCCTGGTAGATTCAGAATATGATTATCTGAGGATTTAAAAAAGATTTTGAAGAAATAGAAAATGGGCTGCCAAAAAATGGTATGCATGTCAGTGTAGCAAAATGTGTTGTGATACTTCATGTGCCAAAAACATGAAGTAAATGAGTACAAACTTAAGACAATGACAGATGAAAAGAACTTTGGGGGTAGTAATAAGCAGAGACCTAAAATGGGAAACACTGCAGACAGATAACAGTTAAAAACAACTAGGTTTGTTACCCACATTTGGAGATCATTAATAAATAAAAATGGAAACATTGTAGTCCCCCTATGCCAATCATACAAACAACCCTACATTGATTACTATTCACCATTATGGAGCCTCTATTATAGCTAAAATAATAGATAGGGGACTGTGTATTATGAGGCTGTAATACCATTGAGAGGTTCTAGTGACATGTGAACCTCGAGGGCAAAGCTCGAGAGGTTCCAGCATGTTATCAAAACCTCGAGATGGTATTATAGCTGAGTGATACACAGTCTCTTATATTTTATTGTTCATAACACATGGGTCCAAGGACTTTCAAGTACTCAGCACCGTTGAGGGTGCTGCACTAATACTGTTCCAGGAACTGAGATGAAAGGCAGCGAGAGACGTAAAAATGCCAGTCTTGCCCTGTCTCCGTGAGCTGCTTTAATTCATTCACTGCCAGCACTGCTGTTCTTGAAAGGTTGAGAGGGGCTCAATATAGTAGGACCATTCCCTTTTTTTTTTTTTGTTAATTTACTCTGCTTAATGGCCCTTTGACTGCCAGTCTTCCCTGTCAGCCTCCTGTCCCCCAGCCCCATCACCCCGCTGTCCCTAGGACTTACTTTCTGACCCTACAGTGCCCCACAGTTTACCCCCTGCGGCGAAGCCCCTGGGTTCCCCAAGCCCAGGAGGAGTTTAGCTCGGGTGTGGTCAGGAGCCCTGTGAGCAGATGTGTGGCCTGCGAGGAAAGGGGACCTCATTCTGCAGGTGGAGGATTTTCCTCATTCCTCCCCCTCAGAGCATCTCATTGGCTAGGACTGCAGTGGACATTGCCACATGAGCATGTCGATATCACCAATCAGGAAGCGCATCCCACCAATTGTGGGTTCACTTGCATTGCCACCTGTGGTCACTCAGGTGGCAGTACTACAGTGAAGGACATGGACCTCCCTCTCCCGAGGAGGAGAGCCTTTTCTAGGATACTCTGTCCTTCTCCTGGCCAGCGCCCAGTGTCTCAGGCTCACTTCCGAACCCAGGTCGTCAGCGTCACAAATGGTAGTGCTACTGCTGTGCCAATCCTGGGGCTTGCTAGTTCCATCTTCTCCTGCATTTCCACAGTACCACTCTTATTCTTTTTTAGCGTTTGTGGTTAGTGGCAGGTTGGCTTTTACTGTACACAACAGTTGCAGTATATGATGGCTTGCGCCGAGCATGAAGAATGAATTAGCACACAGTCCTGCATCTGTCTCATAATACTGTTGTTCAGAGCTCAGAATGACAGTGTTACGAGCTCTGAATGATAGTATTACAAGATTTCAACAATGGTATTACAGGGATTTTTTAAAACTATTTTTGATACTATTATTTGGCATATCCATATAGTACAATAAAATGTACACTTACTTGAGAAAACGCAGCGAAGAATAACCATTGTGAGCCTGAGTCTGAGACATAAGACATATGAACAAAGGATAAAAGAACTTGGACTTCACTCTACAAATTATATAAGATTCTTAATGGTAATGTCTTTGAAGAAAGAGCTGAATTTTATCTTCAAAGCTCACACATACAACTTAAGGGCCACACATTGCAGCTAGGAAGTATTTTTATACCCATTGTGTGGTGGGTATCTACAGTAGGTTGCTGTAATGCATAGCACTAGTAAATAATATCAGTAGTTTCAAACACCAGTTGGATACCAGTACTTATATCCTAAGAAAATAAAATTACAGGATACAGCCACTAAGCAGTGGGGGACTGTCTGGATGGGCATTTTGCCGCCTTCTGTCGTGACACGCAAGTATAGGCCTATGTATATTCAGTTTATATCCCTACAACCCACCTGACCTCACCTGGCAAGTGGTGCACAGTTACCTGCTTCCAGCATGAAAGATCTGCTGTCAGATGGGATGGAGCCAGAACACAGCTCCAGAGGGGGTGGGAGGAGCTTAGCTTGAAGATGTCTGATGACTGAGAAGAGCACAGCTGAACTAAGTGTGCATGTGCACTAAATACCAATAGTGGAACTATAGTAACTGGTAATTATACTATGGACACCTAAAATGCTGCATTTTGATTGGGTGAGACACATGTGGCCATGAATAAATCTGCCCAGGTATACTGTCAGCACTGTGTTGGAATCATAGCGCATTGAAATGTGTGCTGAGGAAATAGTGTTGGTTAAAATCGTGACGTGTACAGAAGAGCGTGGCGATATAATAGTGCGTGACTCCAAACATTCATCCCCCCACCCAACATTCTCTCTCTCCTGGAGTTGGAAATAGTAAATTAGCCCCCATCTTTGACTTTCTCCCCTTCCCCAAGTTGGTACTAGTAAGTCCCCAACCCCGGCTTTCTCTGCCACCCTCGGTTTAGCTGCGCTGTCAGTACTTTGCATCGTATTTCTGAAGTGCGGTTTTTGGTGTCTGCATTTTGTCCACGCTTTTACCGACCGCACTGTGTTTCTATTAGAGGTGTTGTCATGCCCACAACCCACGGGCAGAGTGCCAGGCAACTGACTTGCAGCTGTAACAATCACTACATTTTTTCAGATTTGTAGAAACCATTTCGCTGCCATGCTTAAAAGATTAGACAAGTGGGGACACCTATTACAATTCATCCTGCTGCTCTTCTTCAAGTCCTCCCAGTATGTACACATCACATAATACTCTATTCAGCAAGCCACTCTGCAAGTAAAAAAAAAGAAGAAAATTTAAACAGCATACCAACAGCGCTCACTACCCAGCATTCACTGACAACCAAATCCACAATGCAGCAACAGGAACTTCACTCCCTGCCTGCTCAACAGACAACTGCTCTGCCACAGTTAAAAACAAACAACCCCCGCCAAAAATAACTTCTCTCTGTCTTTTGATGCCATCACTTAAAAAAAAAAAAACAACCAGGATGCTCTCTCTACCTTCTACCCCGTCTAAAAAAACAAAAATCATGGGGCTCTCGCTTTCTTCAGCCGTTCTCTTAGTCCTGTCAAGTGCTCTCACTCGGTTTCTCTGCCAACCCACAACTGTCTTGAGCTGGGGAGCAGTTTCGTCTAGGGAAGTAGGATATTTAAAATCATTAGAAAACACTTCAAAACTATAATTTTAACATTTTTAATAACATTCTTGATTTTTTTTGTTTTGTTATAGTTTATTGCGTAATCTCAATAATACACTCCAGGGTGTGGGTTATGGTGAGATTTACTTACTTGTGGCTTGTTTAAAGTCACTTAGCCTGCAGCCTCAAGACACACCACACCAGGCATGGGTAAATCTCACCATATCCCATGCCCTGTCGTGCATTATTGCTTAAGTAACCTCTAGTTATTATTGTTTACCTGTATTGCTTGGACTTGTTCATCTTCTAACCCCTTCTCCCAAGGTCGTACCTGGAAACTAGCTCTGGGTGAGTGTGCGTGTCTCCTGGTCACCAGTTGTCAAATAAATTGTGGATGGCGGTATGCAGATCACTTGCAGGCAGGGAGTTGGGGGTTTACAACCTATCAGGCTGGCTAAATAGTACCTAAAACCAGCTTCTGTGTTCAGTCCTTCACTACCCTGGCTGAGTCAGCCCCATATTCGCAGAACACCCTTCCTAAACCACAGGGAGAATATGACTTGCAACAGATATGGAAAGCTGTCTACAAGCATGTAAAATTTGATACTTACAGGCTCATGCAGCTTAAAATTATACATAACATGTATTATACGCTAGAGGAATTATACAAAATACACAAATTACCAAATGATACCTGCACCAGATGTAAGGGAGAACAAGACACTCTGTTGAACATTCTTTGGCACTGCCCCAGGGCTCAACCCCTTTGGGGCAGTATCAGGGACAAATTGGACACACTGCTGGGTTTCATGTATCTACATATTGGGGGATTACAAAGGCTATTTTATAGAGACACAAAAATATCATATAACCTTAATAGCATAAGACTTTGGTTGGACCAACATATACACTGTTATCACGAAAGGCATGCAGAACAGTTGCTTGCACTGAAAGCAGAAAAATCAATTGACAATATGCATAACAAGCTAAAAGCTATCAAAACAAATGGGAGAAGTTACATGTACATGACCTTGGGATTGAAACGAGATAGACAGGAGCATATTACCATAATGCATGAATTGATAACGCTGTTCAGGGGGCTATGAGTTATCATGCAAAGGGTGTTGTAGTTCTGAAAGTATAGAAGGGGTTAACAGTGCATTGTAACTTTGATTGTTGAATGATTACTTATATTTTTTTAACCAACAAAGGTATACAGTGTCGTAATGAAATTATATTTGTCTCTGATTTAGGGATACTGTATTGTCTGTATATGACTGTCTGCTGTATATTATGCTATTGTTTTATTTTATTTATTTAAATCTCAGATTACAAATATCTTTGAGCTAGGAGCAGCTCATTTACAAAGGTTCCACGTCAAAGGAAAGGGTTACAATGAGGTTGGGAGTTATAGACAACATTCATGGTATCAACGGAGGTACAGACACATTCATGGTATCATCGGAGCACAGCAAGTCAACTGGTAACTAAGTGGGAACAGTACTACACACTAGATTACAAGCAAGCATAGAAAACCATAAGGTACATTTGAAGCAACATTGCTAATCAGAGGTGGGGGGGGGGAGGGGAAGGGTTAGGGGAGATGAGAGGGTAGAGTCCAGATAGAGAAGGAAAAGAAAATAATGGCAGCTAAAAAAAAAAAAACAACAAAGTATACTTAATTGAAAAAAAAGACCTTCACCAATCTGCAAGCACCACAGACAGGTCTTTAGCCTTAGATGTCTGAGACTTCCTGCAGGATGACATGCCTTCCTCTCATTGAACTTGTGTGGACATTTCTTCACAGTGGCGCTAGGCAGAATTCACCGGTCTTTTGCACTGGGGATAAAGTATTCCTTATCTAAAAATGATCCGTAAAGTTACCTAGGTTTTGCAAGAAATGGAAATGTGTGTGCTTTTTTTAAAATAGGATAATTGGTACCCATCTGTGCTGACTTGTGATGCATTGGGTGACTCATAGCTAAGAGTGAACTACATAAATTTGTGTCATAAAGTTAACATATCCATAACTCAGGAGCTGCCTAGGTGTGACTAAATTATACTTGCTCTTCACATCAGTGACAAAATGTCTCCTGGTTAACCCATCACTGTTAGTGAGTTATTGTGTCATAATATGCACAGATGCATACATTCAACAAGCGTGAGGAGACCACAATTTAGTTTTATAAGGTAGTCATTAACTTAGCTTGGCTGTTCTGAACACTTTCCAGAAAATGGAAATTTGTAGCGCACTACTCTAAGATCATTTCAGAAAATTAAAGGGGTGCTGTCACATTTTCTGTGCCTTTTTTTTCTGATCATACAGTTTGGGAGAGGGGAAAGTAGTATTTTAACAGTTCTCAGCATCTCTTTTAGTTACCTCTCTCAATAAATATTGAGTTTTTATGTTTTAATAGTTACCATTTTTTAGATGTCTTACGAAAATCCCCAGTTGCCAGAACACAGTTGCAATTAGTAAGAATTGTACATAGATACCAGGTTTTATTTATTTATTTTTGTATCTATGTATGCATGAATGCATGCATGTATTTATTTATTAACAGATCTGAGCTGAATATAGACTTGTTTCCTGGTACAGCCAAGGGAGGGGGAGTTGGGGAAAAGAAAACAATGGGGGAAGGAATATACATATAAAGAGAACTAAAAGTAGAAGTGGGGTCATCGCCATCGGTAACAGCATAAAACAAGGGGTATGTTCAAGGTATATACTGCAGAGTAAAAGGACAGTGATAATCAAATAACAACAAGCAGGATCAGCAGAGATATAAACCAGTGCAGACAACTGACATGTCAGGGGGTTTGGGGAGGTACATAGGACAGTAAGAAGTACTGCAGTATCACACCAGTAGAGTATGCAAATATATAATGAAGAAATAGAAAGTATAAGGAGGGCAGGCACGGTTGCAGCCAAGTCACAGGTACTAGTAAACTGTTGTCAGCATGGCTCAGTTGGTAGCACATCTGCCTCCAGGCCAGAAGATCGCTGGCACCGGAGTGTGGTACTCGGAGGATGCTGTATTGTTGGGGTGTACCATCCTTTGGAGGAGACATTGAACCAGTGTTCCATCTGCTTTTTCTGGTGGTTGTGTAGGTGAAGATCCCATGGCACTTACTGTAATAAGTAGGTGAATTTTTCTTAGAAATGGCCCAGTATCAATACAGAAAACAAAAATATGTGGACTGGCCTGTTGTTGCAGCGATAGTGCTACCATCCATGACACTGATGACCTGGGTTCAAGAATGAGCCTGGGTTGTCAGGGGCTGGCTTGGGAGGGGTGTTGAGTGTCTCACAGGACGTTCTCCTCCTTCGAAGAGGAAAGGGCTGTCACACCCCCCGTTACCACCACCAGTGAATGCAAGGGTAGTGGCAAGGGTCTCATGATGTGGGGAGGGGAGGATGCCATTAGGCGCTTGCCTGAGACGTGCGTCAGCAGTCTATAACCTGGACCTCTGGCCTTCATACCAGTGACCTGAGGGGTGGGGTTTCAGGGACAAAACCAGGGGGGAAAAAAGTTGGGTAAAAACCAAGCCCCCACTGCTGCGCAGCATGATTCCCGACAGCTGGAGGGGGGCCGGAGCGTAGATGGTTGGTATAACCGCCACCAAGCCCCATCGGCAGTGGGAGATGCAAATTATATTAAAAGAAAAAATATACAACATGTCTGTTAAAAAAAGTATGAACAAAAATAAAATCAACCCCTTATACTAAGCTAAGACACTAAAACATGACTCTTGGTGAGACAGAAGAAAGATAAGAAAAGAATATTGGAATTTGCCTGTTGTTCTGTCCAGATTTTCCCTATTTGCTAAAATACCACCAACAGCTTAATCTGACTCTGGTTCAGTGTCAGTTGATTTACATCTGTAGTCCCCATTTTAACACACCCCAAACGATGAAGCCGAAAATAGGCAGTATTGTGGAGCCCTTCTTTCCTGGTCAACAAAAACTTAATGAAATAAAGCACAGTGGTGCAATTGTTAGATCTTCTTTGAGGACATCCCTTTCCATTGAGTCACCTCATGGAACCATAAGCCGTTGGCATGAGTACCACCTGGGAACTTTTGCTAGCTGGAGTCGTTCATGTTGACATCTATCATCTCTGCGTATATAACATCAGCGATCTCATCATGCTTCAGTTCCTTCACCCACTGTCAACTGCTTGTTGGTCCATTGCAAGAGGAATGCTGTTGGATTTCGCTATAGATACCTATAGCTTCTTTTGCCTTTTTTTGTTTTATTTAGACCTTCTATAGTAAGGATATTGCCCAGTATATGCCTTGTTCTCCCCTGAGGATGCTTCCTTTCAGCTGCAATCCACTTGGGCTTTACTGCAGAGGAGAAGGACTCCTCCATGAAACGCTTATAGGAGTCACTTCCTTTCCCACTGTTATTATCCCTCTGATACATTCTACTCTGGAGGTGGAGGATGCTGCAATGGCTGCTTGGCACAGACCCAGTGCCTTGCCTGCTGTGCAGCAGAAGGTGGATAAAAATGTCCTGCCTCTTCTGCACAGCCTTTTTATGTTTGCAGCCTGAGGTGGACTCTGTGGTGATTATGGCTGCACATGACAGATCAAGCACCTTGTCCTATGAGCTCTTTTGCACTAGACAAAGAATCCAGAAAATTGAATGTGGTAGGCAAGAGGACCTAGGCTTCAGCATCCCTTGGACTCAGAATTGCCAACTATCAGGCGTGTATGATTAAATATCAAAATAGCCTGCGAAAATCTATGGCAGTTATGGCTGACAGGCAGTCTGATGGCTCAGCTAAAGTTGAGGGCCAGCATACTGTTGCCCATTGCCAGGAGGCAGGTAAGCACCTGTTAAAGTTGGCTTGTGATGCCTCTGATGCTTCGGCTCGTGCTGCTGCCTCTGGCATTTGCCTTCACCGGCATTTGTTGCTCTGAGTTGCTGGCTTTACAGCTGATGTACAACACTCAGTCCTTAATGCTCTCTTTAGAGGTAAGTAGCCTTATGGACTAGATGTGGAATCTACTCTTTAGGAACTGCAGATCTCAAAAATGGCTCTCTGTTCCCTGCACTCAGACTCCACACCTTGGGCTGGAGCAGGGTTTCTATTAAAAGCCCTATGCCCACCCCGGTAGAGGTCACTCCTGAGGTCCCTGCCTCATGCCCCTTTGCCTCCCGGTGCCCATACCAAGGTCACCAAAGGTGCAAGTGTTGGCAGCGCACCTGGCACCCCTGAAGCCTTCTGACTCCCTTCTGCCTCCCCCTCTCCAGCAGACCATACAAAAGGTTCTGGGTGTTCTCCCTACAAGAGGGTTGGCTGTGTACCTTGGACATGAATGAGGTCCTCCTTCATATCAAGGTCTGCAGGTGCCACAGAAAATACCTAAGATTTCTGCTTCAGGGTTCTCATTATCAGTCTGTGTATTGCCATTTGGCTTATTGTCTGCACCACCGGTTTTTACTAAATGTCTTGCAGCGGTAAACACAGCCCTCCACAGGGAAGGTCTGTATGCTTTCCCATACCTCGATGATTGCCTGCTGATGGCATTGTCATAGAAGGCAGTTGTTTACACTTTGTTCCATACCCGACAGCTCTCTGAGCAGTTTGGCAATCTGGTAAACAAGCCCAAATCAGTCATCCCTCTGAGCCAGTGGGTCCAATGTATAGGAGCTGTTCTGGACATTGGGGTGGAAAGGCATTTCTTCCTGTAGAAAAACAGTGTCGATTGTCCAGGCTCACTTAGTATCATCCCGCGATTACGTCTCAGCCAGATGCCTACTACAGCTGTTTGGCCTCATGTTTGCTGGGATCCTGACAGTCCCTCTGGCTCAGTTGCATATGAGGATTCTACATTGGTTCCTCCGTGTTTAGTGGGCTCAACACATGGATGATCTGGAGTGTCTCATACAGGTGACTCCTCCTCTTCATCACTTCCTGCAATGGTGGTTGGACTACTCCAACTTAGAGATGGGGTCTCTGTTTCTTTGTCACCCACCACTGTTTGGTGATCATGATGGATGCCTTGGACTCTGTTTGGGGTGCCCATTTCTGACCCTTCTGGGCACAGGGCCTATGATCCTTGGATCGCTGTCTCCACAGCAGTACTCTGGAGAGGAGGGCTGTTCTGCATGGCCCACAGGTCTTCACTGCCCTTCTCTAGGATCACTGTTGGTCAGCATGAACAATATTTCTGTTAACATTTCTGTGTAAAGGTGGAGTTCATTTTTACCCTATTTGCAGGGAAGCAATGAGATCTGGCATTGGGCTGTAGAACACAATATGTTCCTCATGTCCGAATTTTTTCCCGGCATGTTCAGCTCCCTAGCAGATCATGTCAGCATGTCCCAGGCACTGTCCCACGATAGGAAACTCTTGGACTTCATCAAGGACGACCTCTTTGAAAAGTGAGGTTTCCCAGATATCAGCCTTTTTTGTGTCTTCGTACAATGCAAAACTGTTGCATTTCTGCTCGCGTGCTCCAGGGCCTGGAGTTTTTTGGCAAGACACATTGTCCCACTCATGGTAAAGGAGGTTCATATATGCATTTCCTATCATTTCCTCTGATCCAAAGGGTTTTGGTCAAGTTACATGCGGACATGGCCACCCTGATTCTGGTAGCCCCGTTCTGGCCCTGACAAATTTGGTTCCCTCTGCTGCAACAGTTAGCAATGGAACCTCCATCCTGCTCCCTCTATGAGCAGGGCTGTCTGGTGCACCTGGATCTTTGATCCCTGCACCTCCGTGCTAGGCTTCAAAGGACTTAGAACTCTCCCACTTTAGAGTGTCCCCTGTGGTTCCAGCTGTTTTACTGGAAGCTCATAAGCTGTTCACTCGGTACACCTTCTCCCAGAAAAGGAGACATTTCATGGTCTGGTGTACATCCTGCAGCTGGATCCATTTATATGTCCAGTCAGTTGTGTTCTGGATTACCTTTTGTCCCTTATGGACACAGGCCTCTGGGTGCTCCTCTGTGAAGGTGAATTTGGCTGCTGTTTCAGCCTTTCATGCCTTCACTGTTGTAGTAGTAGTAGTAGTAGTAAAAGCCTTTATTTGTATACAGGATAAGAACTTTAAGGCAGATAAACCCCATTTGCAAGTTTGTCCTGTAAGAAAGCATAAAGGATGATAAAATGGTTGCCCAACTTGAGATGTTCGTCAGATTCCTTAGAGAGATACTGCTGCTTCACTCCGCAGTGCGAGATCTGGTGCCAGTGTGGTACCTTAATATAGTTCTGGAGACCCTTACGGCACCTCCTCTTGAACTGGATGCTACTTGTTAGATGTACTTCCTTTCTTGGAAGATACTGGGTCTAGTGGCCATTCATTCTGCAAGAAGAATTGTGAAATTGTGAGTGCTGGTTGTGGAGCCCCATTATTTTTTTCCCACAAGTATTAGGTCAGCTTTCAGGACCAATCCTCATTTTTTGCCGAATGTGGTTTCTTTTTTTTTTTTTTTATAAAGCTTTTTCTCCTCGGTCAGCACGGCCGGGCTCTTCTCCTCGGTCAGCATGGGCAGGCTCTCCACCCTGTCCCTGCCTCCTCTCGCGTGTCACCTCTCCCATATCTTGGGTCCACAAGGCCCCACGGATTGCCTCCCCCCACCAAGAGAACCACATCCAGATTGGGCCGGAGACCAGGTGACAGCATGGAACTGAGGTAGGCAGTCAGGGTTTCATGTGTCCCGTGCTGACCATTTTCTGTTTTTTTCCCCATTGGTGGGACACACACATCTGCGTGTGCAAGTGGAGGCGTGTGGCTGCTGCAAAGTTATGCAGCACCCTCCCATCTTTGGCGCCCCTGAACCCGCACTACCCTCAGTCCTCCACCTGGTGGCAGTCATTTGACGGGAACACCAGTCTACCCTTCCCAGAAGAGGAGGAGAGCTGTCCTTCGGATGCTCGATCCTCTCCCTTCCTGGCTGATCCCCCAGCAACCCGCGTTCACCACAGAACACGTGTCTTCAGTGTGACAAGAGGTAAGGCGCTAGTGCCTCAGCCCTCCACACCACTGGGCTGGCCTGCCAAAAGTGGTTTCTGATGGCACACTGAATCAAAGTGTTGACCTTCCGGTTTACTTCTCAGCTCACACAGGTAGTGGGGAACGTCGCTTACACATGTTGCACATCCACAGGATGCTGCACTGATACCTTAACCATACTAAGGATTGTAGAAAATCTTCTCAACTCTCTGTGTCTTTCACCCCCAGGATGGTGAGCTGCCCAGTTTCTAAGCAATGCATTTTAAAATGTTTTTCTTGCTGCATTACTTTCTGTTACCACAAGTGCTGTAAGCAGCTTCCTGGACCTGTTTGTGCCTACTCCACTCATGGCATGACCATTTCCGTGACTTGTTTTCACCATGTGTAATCTGTGTTGCTGCTGCTTGGAATACTGTCCACACATTCACTAAACTTTACAGTCTGGACACCATCTCTCATAGATGTGCTGGCACTGGCCTTACTGTTTTGCAAGGCCCTTCTGTCTTAGGGTCATTTGATCCTTCCTGCCTCCCACAGTGTTTTGGTATTGCTTGGGAATTGTTCCGTGATGTGACCTCGTGGAGGGAGATGTCCTTGAAGAAGACAGACTAGTTACCTACTGCAACAGTAGATCTTCGAGAGACTCTCCTCCATTGAGCCACAGCTCACCCACACACCTTCCCCCTTCTTTTCTCAATAAGATATTACTGCCTGCTGTCACACATTGGTTCTCCTTCCTCTGCCTGATTAAGGCATACTAACTCTCAGGTTCCATATGCTCACCTGTGTGACTGGTTTTATCCTGGTTGCTTTTGTACCTGCTGATCCAGAGATCCTTCGAGCTGGTCTCTGGTGGGGAACTGAAGTGTGATGGGACCACCCGTGTTATATAGGTGGCGACAACACATACCGATGTGGATGGTCCCAGATAGCAAAGGTTTCTGGGTTTCCAGGATGCCAGTGGTTTACAGAGCCATGATGTGACTCACTGGAGAAGAATCACTTGAAGTTCTGCTGTTACAGTAAGAAACTATTGTTTCCGCTGTAATCACAGGCAGGGGTGTGTGCAAAATACAGGACATACGTTATGAAATATAGATACAATATATTCAAACAAGATAGACAGCTTCTCAGGATAGACGGTAAGAAGCTGTGTAGTGGCATATATATAGAAATTTTTATTTTTGAACAGAGTAAGTACTGTTAGGACCACCATTGGCCTGTTTTCAAAGTTGTCCTGTGATTTTATTTGTTTATTTATTTATTGTTAACTGGATAAAGCCCACTAGGCACAAGTGCCTATTTTCAGGGGCGACCTTGGAGTTTTGGGCTGGTTAACTGACTTGCTCAGAGTCACACGTGCAAGTGGAGGTTATGGGAATCAAACCCAGGTCGGCTGGATGTATTGACATTGACAGATAGGAGTACAAACGTAATGTATGAACCAAGACAGCAGATGTTGATATAGGGAAGGCTGTTACACTGTTGGAGTCATATAGGCAGTGACAACTCGCTGGGCCAGTGAGGCCTGATTGTAGCTGCATGGAGGGCCTGGCAGCTTACAGAGTAGTGACAGTAGCTTTAAAGAGATTTGCCAGCCTCAGCGTTTGCACCAGAGATCGGTGCCTTACCTCACAGGATGTAAGTTGATGAGAAGATTCCCCACAGTAGTGTCACCGTTTAAAAGTAATAACGCTTGTAATTTTACTTTCATTGGGTTCCGAGGACTTCCCGGTTTTAAGAACCACCCACACTCAGCCCCCGCGCTCAGCAAAGTTGTGACATGATGCTAGGGAGAGCATGGGGGCGCGCTCCATTATAGCCTATGGGGGGCACCTTTCGGATCTTTTTTTTTGTATTGCAATGGTCAGTTTGTGATGAAACGTGGGCACTGGTCGAATAACAAGGGCCATAAGTGGTGTTGTGGGTCCCAGTGTACTGTTACCTGGTTCCACTGGCGTGGACAACTCACTGCAGAATAAATTGCATATATTAATTAAAACAAAGGCTTGCAGAACATCTAGAAGGGAATTGTCACTGTTTTTGGCTATACGAATTTATGTGCTACTTACTAATCGATGTTCAGTTTTGTTTGTTCTTTGTGGTTCGACACCTATGTATGTAAGTGGTCTGGTAAAGTTTTCTGCCATCCTGGCCAGGTCTCCCTTGACAATATGGAATGATATCCTCCTCAGTGGGATCTACTGGTAAAATAAAGGTAAAAAAATGTTATAAGACCTCTAAAAAATGTTAGCTCTTGAGAAAAAAAACTGTTTTGAAATAAGATAACTCATGTAGGCTGCAATAAAGCAGCTAGGTCCAAATCACACTGTCATCTAAAAATGTGTCTCAGTGCATCTTTTGTTTTTTCTATTGTATTAATTTTTCTTCTGGTCCCCCCAGTGATGTCTTGTACTGTGCTCGACCATCATCTGCTGGTGCTGTGGCCTTCTGAAGGGCCTGCCTTTTGCTGCCCCCAGTACCACCCTGCAGTTATCATATTCTAAAGCAAGTCTGCCACTCTGTGTTGAGAGGAATTCTGCATGTTGGATGGGGGAGAGGAGAGCTCAACAGAGCACATCTCATCATCAGCTCATGGATGGGCATCAGCTGCATTCACAACCATACCCCAAGCCCAGCCAGCACATCTCATCAGGGAGCTGTAGGGGGGCCTTGGAATGACGACTGCCTCCCCTGTGAGCCGCCAAGGCATTGCCTGTTTAAAGGGAAACTGTCAGCTACCCAGCAATAATGCCGTGAGACATAGAGATCCCGATTAAGCAAAACAAGCATAAGTGAATTTTTTAGCTACTTACTGTTTTGTAGTTTTAGTTTCTGTCTGGTTGATCCTGCATCACCCCCATCCCCACCCACTGTGCGGCAACCAGTGACCCCCCAACGGGACCTCTGACACAAATGACGGGTTAAGCCACGGGGACATCTTTGTCTTTTCTATGTCTGGCGATATAGAACAGCTCCTTTTCAGCGCTTATTCTGCGGTACCAGTCGCACTTAGCTGTGCTGAGCATGACTGGTACCAGTAGAATAAGCGAGCGTTCTACTTGGCTGACTTGCAAAAGACATTCTGGATAGATGTCCCCGTGGCTTGGCCCATTGTTTGCTTCATTAGAGGGCTGGCTAACGGGGCTACTGGTTGTTGCATTGTGGTGGGGGACGAGGATCAACTAGATAGAAACTGAAGCTACAGAATAATAAGTAGCGAAAAAATTTACCAGTTATGCCTATTTTGCTTAATTGGGCTCTCTAGGTTCCAGAGCATTACTGTGGGGTAGCTGAGAGTTCCCCTTTAAGTACTGTAGGATCTTTAATGGCGCTTGTATCATTTTTCTTTCTTTCTGAGTCTTTAATGTCTCTTCCCTTTATTTGATCCTTTGCGTGTTCCTGTTCTTCTGAGACTCTGATAGTAAATAAACCATATCCCTACTTTGCATTTCTCAACCAGGAGCTATTCAGTGGCTCCTCGAATTAAGAAAAAAGGTGGTGTATATTTGACCTGTAGGCTTCAACAAGTAGTGTATAAATGGAAACTGCAAGTGACCTAACAGAGGGAGAGGATGAGAGACAGACAGACTGATAAGGCATATTTATTTAAAAATACATCTACAGCAATTTGTTACATTTATCATATATCACACATCAGTGGCCATTCTTTCTATGTGGCTATAGAACTCCTAATCTGAGATTGTACTGCTGTTGTGTTTTGGGGCATCTGAGTAGTCTGCTATTGAGGAGGCCCTACCCATTTCACCTCTGTCAGTCCTTCTGCCTCCGATTGGTTGGACAGTGCTATGGCAAATAACTTCATGCCATCATGATGACGCATCCGAAGTCCCTGCCCGGTTCTAATCAAAGAGCTTGCTGACTGCTTATGCGGACAGCAGCTGCAGAGAGCGGCTGTGTTGTGAGTGACAGATTTATTGGCATTTGCAAAGGTCCTTGCAAGCGGCTGAGCCACAGCTGAGTTATGAAGCCATTCTTCTTCGCAAACTTGATGGATTCCCACAGCGTGCAGGGAACTCATGTAATTTGGACTAAGCAATTTTTATATTATTACATTTTTAAAAAGGTAACTATCATATTTTATAATATTGAATTTTTAAAGAGGTAAATGTCATATTTTTCTGGTACTGTTTGACATGTTTTAGGTGAGGAATAATGAAATACCTAAAGTGCATACTGTCCTCATCTGCTTATAACTCCATGAGTAGTACTTTAGCATCTGAAATGTATACAGGTTCAGTTTTCATTTAACATAGGAATTATAGGTTGAGGAGCTCTTTAGCAGGGAGCTGTGTAAACATTTACTGATGCATAGGGATACCCCACCAACTCAGCTTTAACCCAGGGTATCCAGTGATTCCCTTGGAAAGCATAAATTACCTAGAAAGCCTACACAGTCTTCATGTCCACTGTCTTCCCTGTTTGCCTGTTCCATAGTTTCACCATCCTCTGGTAGAAGAAGTGTCTTCCACTTTAACCCTTTTATTTACGACCTGTAAGCTTCAGGGTATGTCCCCTTGGCCTGCTGGAGCACACTACATTGTAGATCACTATCGGTTCGATCTTGTTGATACCCTTCAGTATGCGCAAGACTGAGATCATATTCCCAACCCCTCTTGGTCTCATTTTCTCCAGGTTGAACATGTTAAGGAACAGTAAATGAGCCCACGACTCATGATACCAAGACCCTGACCCATCCTACTGGGTCTGCCTAGCCCTGCTAAAATGCAACAAAGTCTGTGATGTAGGCGCATACACTGAGACAGGAAGAAAAGTCATGCATACTGCTTGGATCCTGTTGCTGAAAGTTTTTGTTTATTAACCAAACATGCTAGGGCATTACAAAAACTTCTTCCCTGCTGCCCACAAGGCCTGACACTTCACTCAGATGGAGCTTCATCAGGGGGCTATGAATTTTTTTGTAATGCACTGGCACTCTCTGGTTAACAAACCAACACTTGAAGCTATGGGATCCAAGTAGTTTGCATTATTGTTCTTCCTGTCTGAGTGTGGGAACCTACATTTTGGACTTTTTGAACAGGATAAGGGCCTATAATCTCCTCTTAGCTTTATTCCCCATACTGCTGATCATTTTGGTGGTCCTGTGTTGCACCCTTTTGACTGCCTGAATGTACTTTTTGTATTGAGAAACTGAGAACTGCACACAGTATTCCAGGTGGGGCCTGACCAGGGCCTTCTAAAGTGGCAGGATTACTTCCCCTGATCTTGTCAACCCCTCACCCCCACCCTTGATGCATTGCAGCAGTCTGCTGGCCCTTATTGCAGCTGTCACACACTTTTTGTCATGTTTCAGCCCTTAGTCTGTTATGAACCCAGGTCCTTTTCCTCCTCCACTGTAACAAGAGGAGCCCCACAGAGAGTGTAGGTCCCACCTCTGTTTCTTTACCCCTCCCTGCAGTCTAGCACCTTGCATTTGGCTAAATTTAATCAGAGACTCCTGGAGTCAGACCAGTTCTCTAAGTTGTTCAGGCCTTCCTTAAGTTTGTCCCTTTTCTAAAGGGGGTCCATGGCACTGGCTAGTTTCATTTCAATAGCAAACGTAATTAGTTTGTTGAAGACCCTAGCTCCCAGATCATTAATGAAAATGTTGAAATGCAGTGGCCCCCACACCAGTCTCTAAGGGATGCCATGGAGTATCCACACCATTTGGACTAGTGCTTTCGGCCCCCAAGCCAGTTAGCAGTCAGCCTTGAGTGTGTTTCTTGTGTATCACACTTGTGTAATTCACCCACACATTGGCCATGCACCACAGTATCAAAGGCCTTGCTGAAGTAGTCCATATAGACTATGTCTATGACCCTAGCCATGTCCACCTCCCTGGTCATACCCTGGAAGAAAGTGATAAAGTTGAATCGGCACACTCTGCCCTCATAAAGCCATGCTGAGAGAGGGCAAGAGCCTTGGCTTCAGCCAAATGCTCCGTTATTCTACTCTTGATAATGGCATCCAGAACCTCTTCCAGCACTGATGTCCAGCTGACTGGCCTGTAATTACCCAGGTTAACTTTGCTCCTTCGTGAAGATGGGGACCACATTGACTGCTTTCCACTCTTTTGGCATTACACCTGTCCAGACGGGAAAATGACTGCATATTTATAAAAGGGGCAAGAAAAATCCAGTGATCTGGCAGATCTGTGGCTGTCCAGACCTGTGTGGTAATTGACTAATAACCGCGCGGTCTGGAATGTGCCTTGCAAGTCTTGGAGCTACACTGCTTTGAAATTCTCAGCAACTGTGACAGTTGGAAAAAACAATAATAGGTTCAACTAACATGAGTGACTTACCTGCCAGCCAATTTGACCTCTTTGATGGGGCAAACCTAGCTGTTTGGTGTGAGAAGCAGTCTCTCCCCCCCCCCAACACCGTTGAAAGGCACCTGGTTAATGCCTGGTGCCTTCAACCCACAGAACGAGGGGGCATGCAGTAATTGCCCAATAATCGCATGCCCTGTCATGTGGTATTGGTTACTTTATTTACACACTGTACACAAATCCTACCGGCCAAGAGGGTAGGAGCTGCCAAACTCTGCTGTATTGAGTTTTCCTGCCAACATTTTACTGAACAGGATGGGTGTCAAGTGACAAGGTCACTAACTCCTTTGATATAAATGTGGATTGAAGCCATTATTAACTCATTACCCACAATCTAGTGCAGTACATGCTAACTTCCATTGCTTGCCGAAAAGTAGAATTTCTGTAGAATATCTTATTAAATTATTGCTGAAATCAAACAGGAAAATAAAATATTTGAACTGTTGGGGAACTGTCCACAGTCAGAGTAAAAAGGTAGATCAGAAACGTGTGAGTGACTCTTATTTTAAGTGATGTGTAAAATAAATCCCTCTCGTAAAATGGAAGTGTCTTTTTCATTTGAGAAAAATCCATACAGAAAACAAACTATTTTTTCCTGAAGTGCTGTACTATGCTCATCTGGATTGCAGTCTGTTTTTTCAGTTCTGCTCTCCCTTTCCCTTTCCTGGTTTCATTTAACAAAAGTTTTAGATCTGAATCACTGAACAGGTATGGAATTTGCCTTATCTTGTTCATGCTAGCCATCATGGAAATCTGCATTGCAATCTGTATACAGTCTGATGTATGACCCCTTTATTAATGAGAGATGGCTTACTATCCACTTAGTGCATGTAAATACCTAATCCACTGCCTAATTGTTTTATTAGGCTCAGACACACCCCCTCACTAACATTTTGGAAAATGTATATAGCGCTAAACCTTCACAGAGAAGAATAACATCCCATCTTAATCAGTGCGTAAGATACCTAGCATGGCACTGAGAAGGCCTCTGTGTAAGAGAGTGCTGTATGTACACCAGTCTATTTTAGAAGTCATTCAGACTGTGACAGTAACATAGTAGCACAGTAATTGAAGGTCAGAAGGGAATCAGGGTACATCCTGGCCCCCCCCCCCCAATTCATAAGCAGGGATGAACTGCGTATGCCATGCCTCTTCCCTCGATGATAGCAGAATGCATGCAGTTTATTGTGCACATTTCCAGCATACCTGTGTTTCTGTCTGCCTTTCATGTGTCTCTGTAATGAAAATCAATAAAATTGTCCATTTTTACAGGGAAACAAGAAAATGATTGGAATCAGATATGAAAGGGGAAGCTGGAACTCTCATTCTGGTACATTTAATTTAAAAAACTACTATATTGCATCTTTTCTCTATTGAATTCTGTAGCACGTAGAAGCACAGTTCAAGTATATCAACATCCTTTGCACTGTTTATTTAGCAGATTTTGGAATACGTTTGACGATATTTTATATTGAAGTAGCAATACAATGAAAAATGTGTTTCCTAAAGGCTTGTTTTAGCTATAGTTAATAAAAATATTAGCATACCTGTTAGAGGTACATTTCTAGGTACCTCCTGTGCTGCGTGCAATGAGTCATTTTTATCTTCTCAATCCTAACTGCCACATCTAACTGCTACTTCTAAGCCAAATGTGGAGGCCATCTGTTTTTCCTGAGAAAAACTAAATAAAAACATTTATAAAATACTCAAATTTTGGTGCAGCTAGAACACTTTACCACCAAATAAAAACTGGAAGATGTCAAAAAATCATTTGTAGTGGGGAAAGAAGAGGTAGGGTAAAATGTTTTTGCCCAATATCGTTGCACTGCTGTTTTAAGGTTACTTTGCAGGTGCCATTTGGCTCAGTGACTAGCACTCTTGCCTCAGGGCCTGAAGATTGCTATGTGTGATATTCCAGCACTTGGCTCATATTCAGTGCTGGCATCAAATTGCAGTGTTTTGAGAAACTGTTGTGTTGACGGAGATGTCCTGCAGCGGATACATTTACAGCCAAGGTCCTTTCTGCTGGTTGTGCTCCTGCTTGTGAATGAGTTGTGCAAATTATGTAACTTCTGTGCCGCAAGGCAGTGGCTGTCCTCCGGTGCTTCCTGACCCCGATTACCAGTCAGTGGGAGTGGGAGACCAGATGCACTGCACTGTGGCTCGGGCCATCATGACTGGGCACTCCTTGTCCTGAAGATGCCGTGGGTGTGTGATTTGCTCCCCAGCCACGTTGCTGTAGTCTGTGCTTCCAGAGAGCAGGGAATGGAGTGACTTGCCAGCTGTGAAGATGTGGGCTTAGCTTGCAGTGAAAAGAAGGGGCATCTGTTACTGTGGTTGCTCCCTGGTCCCAGTGCAGCTGTTTGGGATGGGACCAGGGAAGCAGAGGAGAGCAGATTTGGGGGGGGGGGGGCAGGAGCTGTACTCCCAGGAGGACAGTTAGGTAATCCCCTTTTGGGGGGAAGGGGATTTACCTAACAAACAGGCACAGCACTCACTCATTTTGGTTCAATTAAACTGAGAAATTCCAACCACCAAACACCATCTCTGTTGCACGTGGTACCGCCTACAGCTCTGTGTGGTCACAGTAGGAACTGGTCTCCAAAGCAGATCAATCCTAAAGAAAGGTGCAGAAAGGGACCAGACACTGAGAGAGTGTGGGAGTGGAGAGAAAGGATGTGGGGAATGTGCTAGAGAGAGAAGCAAGGTACATGTGCATCAAGAAAGACAGGAGGGGGGAAAAAAGGACACAGAGAGCGGTACAGAACACAAGAAATGGAGAAAACCAAAAGAAGAGAGGAGGAGTGGGTCAGAAAGCAGCAAGTGCTTAGCACTGAAAGAGAAAACCAAAAATGGAAAGACAGCAAGAGAGAGGAAAACCTGGCCACAGTTAAATATGTGCTTGGCAGAGACGATTAAACAAATGACTAAATAAATAAATCAATAGAACAAAAAATGAGAGATTAAAAATGCTAGCATGGAACTATAGTAGCTAGAAAGATATATGTATTTATGAAATTGGTGTAGACACAGAAAACTTACGATAATTTTTTTATCTAGAGCTACTGTGTATATAAGTGTCCTGAATTGCATTTATATACATAGTAGACATGTCATCAGCTGTTTATACACATACTCTATATGTCATAATATTCCACCAGGATTAATTCCTACACTTCATAAACAAAACTAAACCAGGCCATCGTCTGATCTAAATTCTACTTTAATATTTTCAATTATGACCCTTCCCACATCTTTCCTTGTCTACCATTCCCACCCCCAGCCCCTGGAAAAATCCTTAAAAGCAAATCCATTAGCAAGGCAAAACATGCTTCACGAACACTGGAAAACCAGACACTCTCCCAGCATATCATAGCCACTCCTGTTAACAAAATGTTCATACTTACCTGTTATTTTCCCCTCAAACTCCATCTCGCAACCTCTCCACAAGGCCCACCAATCACTTTTGTTTTTCGTAGGTTGCCCCCAATTACAGCCTGTTCACAAGTCACCATAAATGCTTACTGTAATTGCTCCACACAGTGCTGAACAATATCATCAAGTAACACAGGGCACCTACCCGCATTTAGAGCAACAAAAAAAAAAACAACACTTGTCACCTCGAATTTCAGCAGTTCGACCCACGATGTGCCTGAATCAAGAGCCCCAGCTTTCTCCACTGAACAGTGGCTCTCAGTTCCACCCCTTAATGGCTGGCAAACAATGAATGGGTACATGTGCAAACACCCGGCTTCCTCCAGTTAATGCCTTGTACTCATGCTACTTCAACCAATAGTGGTCCTCTGGTGCTTGCTCCTAGGTGACTGCCTAGTAACTTACTGTAAATCAAAAGTGCATGAACACTGTAACAAATCACCAAAAAGTCCCAGAAATGTTTACAGTTTTAGAGACAAATAAATTACAAAACCACCAACATATATGGGAGCCTACCTATTATATAAATCAAATACACAATTGAGACCCGTCTGCGAAACATTTATCTGCACTCGAGCAGTTTGCCCTCAGGCATATCACTTGTGAGTTTACCTGAGGTCAAACTTCTCTTATGCAGATAAAATATTTTGCATATCCCATAGATATATGGATAGATATATATTATAGGGGCGCGGTCGCTCCCCAATATTTAGGGTTGAGTAGGCACCTTAATGTTAAACTTCAATTTTTGTGCATTAATAACTTTAAAGGGGTTCAACAGATTTGCACGAAATTTGGAATACACCATCTGGTATGATAGATCTCTTGATTTACCAAGTTGCGTTTTGGTCAGACATACGGTTTCTATACAGTGAAATGCCACAAAATGCACTTTTCGCCAGTTTCAACATGTATTTTTGCCCGTGGTGCTGCAACCACACCATGTGGTCTTTTGGTCTGAAACTTGGAACGTAGAAAGAGGTTGGGTCAAGGAACAACCCTGCATTGATTTGGTAAAAAATATTAATCTGTTCCAAAGTTATTACATTTTTAATGTGTGAGTTCTGAGCATACTCAGTCACTCAAAAATGTATATGTATATTTTGTGAAAAATAAATGATCTCACAGTCAAAGATTTTGTCAGCTCGCGACAGAAAAATCCTAGTCTGTCAAATAAATTCTTTGTACATGAGCCGTTTTTAGTTTTCCAGTCAAGCAAAATGTCGTAGCTTTCTCCATGGGTGACTTTTGGACCAAATGAGGCATGGGCTTTGTTCAGTGTGACACCCTCTACAAAGCTATGTTTTTGGTTTGCTTCATTTCTGTCAAAAAATTGGTTTTTAAATATCAAAAATTCTTCTTTCGTGACTCGCTAAGAATCTTCTTTCGCGAACCTGCAAAATCCTGGTCCACAAGATGATCCTAGTCCGCGAGCTTTGTTCATAAGGGGACGACCAGATAGCTGGAATTTTGTGACCAGATGTCCCTGGGGACGACCAGATGGCCTAGATTGGCGCAACCAGATGTCCGCTCGCTTTAAGATTTTGTTAGGTCGTGGACTAGGATTTATCTTGCTGATGAAGATTTTGCTATCTCACAACTGAAAAATTGTTAATAGTGTAAAAGCTTTTGAATTGCATAGCTCATTAACTGTTTGGTCTTTTTACTTGAAATTTACAGGGTGTTGAGGGGATGCCCTAGAGGTGTGAATTATGCTGTTTAGGTGTTTGGTGAATTAAGTGGTTGCGTAGATATGCCATGACGAGTTTGACGTTTTTCCCATAGGATTACATTGCGGTGTGTGTCATGCCTTTCGGTGCTGTTATCTCAAAAATGAAGGGAGATACTGAGTTTTCACTACTGGGTAATCTATGCCACTGGAACAAGATTTTAAACCATAGAGTAAGCCTGCAGTGGAATTTTTTTCGTAGGTTGCACGGTTAATGAGATATTGTCAAATTTGTGTTACAAGGGTACCTTGCCGTATAGGGCTGCTGTATAGCTATGTGTAAGTGGGGTTCATATTGTTATGCAGTAATGGGCAACTTGGGCCCTGCCAATACCTATGTTTTACTAGCTATATTACACTTTTCAAAAAGTAAGGAAATTCATGGCAAAAAAACTGCATTTAAAGCATCAGTTAGGGTTAAAGCGACAAAAGTGAGGAAATGAAACATTAGGGTTGAGCACCTAACCCTCCCCCTCCCCTATCCTCCACAGACTGACAGATGCCAGGGTGTGCCATGGGGTTGTGAGGCCTAACTGTCACCCCATTCTCCTTTACTGTAGCATGTCAACCTACTTACACATTGAGTGGGGTGAGAGTTGGGCCACACGACCCCATAGCACACCCCAGTGTCTGTCAGTCTGTGGAGGATGGATTGGGGGGGTTTAGGTGCTCAACTCTAACGTTTCATTTCCTCACTTTTGTCGCGTTAACCCTAACTGATACATTAAATGCAGTTTTTTGCCATGAAAAAAAATATATATATATATATATATGCAGTTCAACACATTTATAAAATAAATGGTGAGATAAAGTAAGATCAAAGAAAGAAAGGAAACCGAAGCACATGACAATCAGAATAGGAAAAAGCAGTGATGAAAAATGCAAGAGAAAGAAGGAAAGATCAAGCAAATCGAAGAAGGATGGGGACCTGTATCTAGATTTTCCCTGGTTCCTTTAAATTGTCCCTTGTTTACTTGGAACACACCATGATACAAGATCGTGGGAACCAATGAGTATTTATCTGAACACATTGTCACGGACATATGTACTGTATGTTCGTATGTCCATGAAAATGAGGATAGAATTTACAAGGCTTTCCACAGTTTTCATCAGTATTTTTTAATGGAAAAGGGCATGCAAAGCACATAATAACAGAAAATAGCATGGGATTCCATGGAAAAATGCATATTTCAATGCTATGATGTAGATACACTACTAGGTGTACAAATTTTAATGACAGAATCCTTGGCTATCTTGTAAACCCACGGAAATGCATGCAAATACTCCATGGTTTCCATGGTAAGGTCCATGGAATCCGTGGAAAATCTAGGGAGAAAGCAAGAAAAAGGAACATGAAAGACCAATTCAGAATGAACAAACCAAGAATGAACAAGCCAGTCTGTGTAAGTAATCTTTAGTTGTACAGTAAAACCCTGATCTTCGAGGATATCTCTTTTATCAGGCCACACCTATGGAACTATAGCCACCAGGCACTAGGACCACACAGAAACTTTTTGCAAGCAGTCCACATTGGCACTTCCCATATAAACGTGGGCATCCACTTCCTTCCTCAGGTCTTTTCCCTCCATCGACCATACTCACCAGACCCTATACAGAAATACCGCTGCTATAGTCGACCGCTCTTATAGTTATTTCTCTCTCTGGTTCATTATCACTTTTTATAAGTGACACCTGATATCATATATGTTGACTAAAGAGCTGTCGAAGCTCTTTAGATACTGTAAATGTGGTGAGAAGATATACTTGGGTGACTCGCATGACATCAGTATGTGCTGCCTATAATGTGCAGGCCTGCCAGATTTCATAACTATCATAGTTATTATAAAGTTATATGAGCATTTTAGGCAATATTGCCCTTTAACTGCTTGCCCTTTTCTCATAGGGTATATCCCACTATAAAATTCTTGCTGCAGTATTCATCCAGTCTAATTTTGAAAGTTTCCACATTCGTGCAGCTTATAACTTCGAGTGGTAGGCTGTTCTAGAGGGAAACCACTCTCTGCGAACAGCACATTGCCCCCCTCCTGGTGTGATTTAGTTCACCCTTTAGTTGCAGTCCATGCCCTCTTAAGTCTCTGTTTACGTCTCTCATTTCAACCCCCAGACAGTCGCATAACTCTCCATCATTAAATGCCTTGAAAACCAGGCACATATCACCTCTCAATCTCTGATATTCCAGTGCATATAAACCTAGACTACGTAACCTTTCCTCATATGGCTGACCTCGTAAATTCCCCACTATTCTTGCTACTCTACGCTGCACCCCCTCTATTAATCTGATCTCACTCTTTTTAAGAGTAAGTTTAATACCACTACCCAGTGACATTGAAAGAACTCCTTGGAGACCCAGCTACTTAAACAGCAGGTAGACAGAATAAAGAAACAGCTCCAGGAAAAGAGTTCCACCACACTGCCAGCCTGCTTCTCAGGCTCCCACTCCTCGAAGTCCCAGAAGAAGACTTCGAGACAGCACAAGCACTGGGAGAGGGAATGCAGTAAGGAGAAAACCTATCCAGTTCACTCACAGTCACCTCTTCACTCCACCATGACCACTTCTGCACCATCGAGTGCCCTAAGCGCCGATGATGCCAGCCACCCAGACGGTCATCCCTTCTCAGTCAGGACAGGCTGCAAGCACCACCAGACCTAGTACGGCTGGTGTGTTGCTGTCAGTGTCGGGGATGGTGCCTCCCCTGTCGACATCACCTGGCGTTCCTGCTGTCCATGTGGGTGCCAATGTTCAAGCGGTACTTTCGTCCTTTGCGGATATGCTACAACACCTGCTACCTCCTCCTCCTCCTCCTCCTGTAACAGGAGCTGCATCGATGGAGCAGCTTTGGCAAGCCCCAGCACCGATGCGCGTCAGGCCGATGCACCAGTTCCTATCTCGAGTGTCGACAGCTTCACCTGTTTCCTCTCTGAGGCCTACTGAACCCATTGATGAGGATCAGGAGTACAACCCTGACCTCATCATATAAGAGAAGGAGGAAGAATATATGGAAAGCTCATGTGAGAGGTCCAGTTCCTATATCTCTACAGGGAGCAAAGACTCTGTTGTGTATACACCAAGGTCCCCCCCTGAAGACCCATCATTCATCTCCATGGTGCAGCAACTCCACACTGACACAGGGCTTGAATCAGAACAGGACATCACCAAGAGAAATTTGGTGGGGTTCCTGGAATTGGTTGATTCCTCACCCATTGTTAATAAGTAATAATAAGCTTTATTTATGAGCACAATTCACCAAACCAAAGCGCTGTACATATTGAAATATCGATATTAAAACAATAAATTAGTAACAATCCATAAAAGCTGACGAAACAGAATACAGATGAGTTAAATAATATATTCACTAAAAGTTTGTTGAAATAGGTGAGTTTTTAATGCTGCCTTAAAGCTCTCCACGGTCCTGCACTCTTGAATCTGATGAGTAGAGAGTTCCACAGGGTAGGGGCACCATACATAAAAGTGCGGGCCCCAGATGTTTTCAGACATTCTCTGAAAACCTCTAACAACCCCTTGTCAGTTGAGTGGAGGGGACGGCCAGGGCTGTAGGGAATCAGGAGATCTTGCAGATAGCTCGGACCCAGTCCATACAGGGCCTTATAGGTCAGAAGTCTGACCTTAAAGGTGATCCGCCACTGTACAGGTAGCCGGTGCAGTTCGCGCAGCACGGAAGTGATGTGACTCGAACGAGGAGTGCCAGTCAACAGTCATGCTACCGCGTTCTGCACCAGCTCTAAGCAATGGATATCAACCCCCGGAAGCCCCAGGTAGAGGGAGTTACAGTACTCTAGGCGCAAAGTCACAAATGCATGGATCAGTGTCGGCAGGTCGCCAGACGGAACAAGGTGCTTAATCCTGGCGATGTTCCTAAGATGATAAAAGGAAGACTTGATGATTGCTGACACCTGCAAACGCAGTGTTAGCCCATCGTCAAGTACCACCCCCAGATCACGCACCTGTTCAGAGGAAGACAGCTGGGCACCTCCGAACCAAAGACCGGAAGGTAGCCCCACTATCGACCTCTCTATCCAGTGACCCGGATCTACCACCAACACCTCAGTCTTCTCAGAATTCAATTTCAACCAGCTGGATCTCATCCAGTCATGGATTTCCGCCAGGCAGCTGTTAAAGACCGAGACTGCACTATCCTGGTCGGGCACAAAAGACAAATAGAGCTGAGCATCATCTGCATAGCAGTGAAACCTCAGCCCCTATCATCTTACAGTGTCTCCAAGGGGCAGCATATACACTGTGAACAACATAGGGGACAGCACTGAGCCCTGAGGAACTCCACACAGCAGAGAGAATGGGTTGGAGGAAAAAACCCCGACACCACCCTCTGAGATCTGCCAGAGAGAAAAGATTGAAACCATCTAGGGACTGGACTAGCCAGGCCGCAGATGACCCTCAGGTGCTCAAGCAGCACCCCATGGTCCACATTTTCAAATGCTGAAGAGAGATCAAGAAGCACCAAGATGGAAAGGCACTTCTGGTCTCTTGCAAATCAGAAGATCATTGAGCATCCGAACCGGAGCGATCTCGGTACTGTACCTCTTCCAGAAATCAGACTGGAGGGGATCATAGATATCGTGGATGGTAAGTTGCTTCTCCAGTTGCAGCGCAATTACTTTCTCAATCACCTTCCCAACAAAGGGAAGGTTAGAGATAGGTCTGTAGTTAGCAAAGCAGTTCGGGACCAGAGCAGCTTTCTTAAGGAGTGGTGTCACCACTCCCTCCTTCAGGGAGCTGGGAAACCCACCTGACTCTAAGGAGCACCAAATGATCTTTGCAAGGACCGGGCTGATGGACTCAGTACACCCCATTAATAGGCATGTTGGACCCGGATGCAAACTACAGCACGTTGGTCGCATACTCTGGACAATCCGCATGATGTCCACAATCTCTAGTTGGTTGAAAGATGTCCAGGAAGACTGAGGATGAGTGACCGAGCACCAACCGCAGTCATCCCCCATAGAAAGTGCTGGATGGATCTCGGCCCTGATGTTGGCCACCTTATCCGCAAAGAATCGAGCAAGCTCATCACACTCAGCTTGTGAAAATGCACTTTGAACCTACAGACAGGTTGGGTTGCACAACCTGTCCACAGTTTGAAAGAGCTGAGCCGGTTGATTCTGAGCGGCAGCAATCTCCCCGGACAGGAACTCTGCCTTCTTACGAGTGATTGCGATTGATGGATTTGATAATGATCCATCAATCTAAGGTGGTCAGCCTCAAGGGCTGATTTCCACCAGCGTCACTCTAACCTTTGTCCAACTTGTCTCAGTTCCCTCAAGGTCCCATCAAACCAAGGGGACTGAGGGTGGAGAGAGAGAGAGAGAGGGCGAACACGGACCGGAGCTATAGAATCCAGAGCTTCAGTATCAGCCTTATTATAGGCCTGAACTAAACTCTCTGGATCCTCGCTAACCCCTGGAAATCCCGATAGGTCCAGTACTGCCAGTAGACCATCCAAGGGTTACATCCCTCAAAGGGCAGTATCTGACCATCTCCACAAGGGCAGGCCTATAAGGGGAGCCTGGAGATTGAACCTTATGGTGTTATTCCTCCTCTACTACCTGCCTTGGAAGATGCCACCCTGGCTGCCTGGCATAGGCTAAACATGATACGTGCCATACCCAGGAAGGCATATAAAATGTATCGGCTCCCTCAGGTAAGCCCTTTTGGCAGGCCAATCTGAGGCTGATTCGGTGGTCATAAATGCTGCCCATGGCAAATCTAAAGTGCCTGACCACTTTAGTTCTGTCCCTCCTGACAAGGAGTCCAGGAGACTAGATGTTTTGTGGAAGAGAAATTTTGCTTCTGCCACTTCGGGCCTGAGAATTGCAAATTATCAGGCCCATATGGTTAAATACCAAGCTGCCCTCTGGAGGAAGGCCAAGGTAGCAGCCCAAGCCCTAACTGAGGGTACTCCTAAGTAGGAGCTCTTAAAGGCTGTATAAGCAGGGGCAGATGTAGGTGAGTGTCTCCTACGTTCTACCTATGATATTTCTGATGCTTTTGCCAGGGCAGTAGCTTCTGGGGTATGCCTCAGGAGACATTCCTGGTTAAGGATGGCAGGCTTTGTGAATGATGTTCAACAATCCATCCTCGGTGTCCCTTTTAGAAGATATAAATTGTTTGGTGCAGACTTACAAGATATCCTGTCAAACCTGCAGGCCTTGGGCAGAACCCTAAAGTTGGTGCATTCCCTCTACCATACTCAACCAAGGAGTAGACAAAAGGGTGTTTTTTTTTGTCTGGCCAGCAACAAACAGCATTCAACAGCCAGACACCAGGGTAAGAGTAGAGGAACATCAGCTTTGCCTGCCCCAGAACCCATCCCAGGTGCCCACTCAAATGCCCCTAGAGGTAGGGGTGCACCTGCAGCCACAAGATCTGGATCTGCATGACTCCTTCCTCGACCCCCAACCACCAATATATGCAAGGGTGGTTGTAGTGGGGTTACCTCTCCCTCCACCTGGACCAGTGGAGGAAGGTAATGTCAGATGCTTGGGTCCTGCAGATAATTGAACAAGGCCATGCTCTAGAACTTCTGGAATCACCTCCAGACCATCCACCAGTGCCTTCCTTCTATCCTCCAGAGCACATACCTGTGCTGCTAGAAGAGATCCATACTTTGATCCAGAAAAGGGCCATAGAACCTGTTCCTTGGAAACAAAGGAATAGGGGTTCTGTTCTCTGTACTTAATTAGTCCCATGGTACACCAGATATCTGAGACCCATTCTAGATCTGAGAGATCTGAACTTTTTCATTCACTACAAGGCGTTCAGAATGGTAACTCTGCAAGGCCTACTCCAACTACTGCAAGTAGGGGACTGGAATTGTGCCCTGACTATGCAGGATGCTTACCTGCATATCAAGATTAGTCCCCCTTCCCCAGAAATATCTCAGGTTCCTGTTTCAGGTGGAACACGATCAGCTCAGGGTATTTCCCTTTGACTTATCATCTGTGCCACAGGTGTTTACCAAATGTTTAGTGGTGGTGGCAGCAGCCATTTGCAGGGAAGGACTATATGTATTTCCCTGCCTGGACGAATGGCTGCTCAAAACTCACTCCAAGGAGCAGCTTTGTCATACTGTAGGATGGGTCAGGCAACTGTTCGGTGCTCTTGGGATTATGGTTAATGTGTCTTGACCCCTTGTCAGCAGCTGCAGTACATAGGGGCAGTGCTGGACACAGCCCAGAGTTTAGCCTCCCTGCCACAGGACAGGGCCGAACATCTGACTGCACAGACCCAGATGGTATACAGCAGGTATGTCACAGCCAGGACATTCCTGAGACTCTCAGGCCTGATAGCAGCAGCCGGTATGATACCACTGGCCAGACTGCATATGAGAACTCCACAATGGACATTAAGAGTCCAATGGAACCAACACACAGGCAACCTAGAAAGGAAGGTTCTAGTAACTTCTTCTGTCCAAAAGGCGCTTCAATGGTGGATGGAACTCAGCCATTTGTTGAAGGGGGTTCCTTTCCTGATCCCATCCATTCATCAAATTCTTACTACAGGCACCTTGGGGTTGGGCTGGGGAGCACATCTGGGGCCCCATCAGACACAGGGAACATGGACCAAAATGGAGAGAACCCTCCCCATAAACGTCCTGGAAATGAGGGCTGTTCTGTACGATCTACAAGTCTTCCAGACCCATCTATCCCTGGGATCTCTTTTGGTGCAAACAGACAATATCAGCAAGATGCACTACATCAACAAGCAAGGGAGAACTCATTCTTGCCCCTTATTTAGGCATTAAGTGAGGGTTTGGTACAGGGCTCTAGAACACGGTCTGGAACTATCAGCGGTACATGTTCCAGGTGCTCAAAAAGTGTTATACACTACAACCTATCACAAACATAGCAGTTCCCTTTCCTGTTTCTCACAAAGCAATTATGTCCTGCAGTGCTCCAGTTCTCTTCTGACATGCGTCTGCCAAGTCCTCCACAATACTTCCACCATGTCCCTCGATGCTCCACTTGGCTCCTGAAATGCCAAGCTTGTCATGCAGCTAGCTGCTGCCGACTCCCCAGCTCCTGTTCACCTAGATGCTCCTGACTGCCAGCTACAATAGCCTCCTGACTCCAAACCACAGAAACTCCTGACTGCTGACTTCATGTTGCTCTAAACATCTAAGGAAAACCATACCGTTACTATGCCTTATTTTATACAAAAAGAAACTCAATTGACATATGTACCGTGTCCCAGTGGAAACCCTTCACTGAAGTTTATCATACATTTTACAATGAGAGAAACAAAAAAGTCACACGAATAATGGAAGAATGAATACTTCACCAAGGTATTTTATTAACTCTTTATCACGCTCATATGCCATAGCCAAAAAAAGAAAAGGGTTGGGGAATTTATATTCAAAACAAAACTACAAGAACGATACAGTAACAAACCTAAGTCTGGAATATACAATAAGATAAATGAGCTGAAAAAAGGAAAGAAAAGAACATTTCTGACAGTTACGGCACAGTCAAAATAACAGAAAAATAAAGACAAAACGTAATACTCCAGATACTGCCTCTGAAAGAAAAAAATGCTAAAATGAGTTAAAAGAAACAACAACAAAGCAAATAAGGGCTGTAGGAATATAGACATGCTGTAAATCATTGTATGTTTGCATGTTAAGGCCAGTTTCACCTTTATAACCAACTCTGCAATCTCCAAGCAGACTTGTACGATTCTTGTAAACCAAAACATATAGCATTCCTCCGTCTGTCCTGAAAAGAGTATGGATATTCTTTATTAAGAAAATATCAGGAAGAAAATGGAACCAAGCCATTACAGTACAAAATTTACATAAAACAAAAAAATTCCGTCATGACCATCACGTGTACATAAAGAAAATGGTCTTTTAAATCATAATAGACATTTGTCTATTGTTCATATCTAGTCAATACAAACTAAATAATATGAATATAAGAAAAATAAATCAGCTAGACAAACACAAAGCATGGTTTCTGTTCCTAAAACATACAGATTTGGTCTTTCCCCGTTACAATAGTTTAAAATGTGACCAAAGAGCCAAGAAGTGTTGTCTAGGCAGGGATTCAAACGCGGTACTTCAAATAGCTGTGAGTTCATTCTGAACCTTTTCACAGAGAATCTGTAAGGGTGTGTCTTTCTGGTTAATGACATATTGGCAGCGGGTCTGCCAAGTGGCCCGTTTCAAACATGGCAGAAGGATGAAAAGCATATTCTTATGGTCCACTATGGCTCTCAAAAGAAGTGTCAGGGAAGGTTAAGGAGAAAAAGGCTGCATTCAAAAAGTATAAGGAATCCCAGACAGAACACGACAGGGAACTGTATCAATTAAAGCAGAAAGAAGTGGGGAAGGCAGTCAGAAAAGCAAAGGCCCAAACCGAGGAAAGGATAGCCAACTCAGTTAAGAAGGGGGATAAAACCTTTTATAGGTACATTAGGGAACATAGAAAGGTTAAGGGAGGGATAGGGAAGATTAATAAAGGAGAGGGGAGGTGGGCAGAGGGAGACAGTGAAAAGGCAGAGATAATGAATGAATACTTTTGCTCAGTATTCACAAAAGAAGAAGAGGAGGAGTTACCTAAACCAAACAGTAGAAGCACTCTGGATAGTGGGTTGATACCAGTCCATTTAAAGAAGAAAGAGTACTGAAAGAACTACTAAACTCCAAGGTGGACAAAGCAATGGGCCTGACGGATTCACCTTAGAATCCTAAAAGAGCTAAGGGAGGACCTAGTGACACCACTAACCACACTTTTAACATATCATGGGAAGATGGGTGGTACCTGGAGGACTGGAGGAGGGCAGATGTGATTCCCTTCACAAAAGTGGGAGCAAGGCAGAAGCAGGAGACTACAGACCTGTTAGTTTGACCTCAGTGGTGGGAGAAATGATGGAATCACTTCTAAAGAAAGAATTGTTGAGTACCTAGAGACCAGCGGGCACTGGACCCAAAGCAGCTGGGATTCACAGCAGGAAGGTCATGTCAGACAAATCTAATCGATTTCTTTGACTGGGTGACCAAGTAATAGACCAGGGAGGGGCTGTGGATATGGCCTACCTAGACTTTAGCAAGGCATTTGACACAGTCTCGCATAAAAGATATAATCAAGTTAGCCAGCCTGGGAGTGGGTCCCAGGGTGGTAGCCTGTAGAAAACTGGCTGCACAACAGGACACAGAAGGTAATAGTGAATGGAACACATTCTGAAGAAAGGGGTTACTAGTGAGTACGTCAGGGCTCAGTATTGGGTCCAGTCCTCTTTAACGCCTTTATAGGTGACATTGCAGAGGGTCTGAAGGAAAGGTATGCCTCTTATGGATGACACAAAGATCTGTAACAGAGTTGATACACAAAGGGGGAGAAAGGACGAGAAGGGACTTGGCAAGGTTGAGGAACAGTCAGACATATGGTAACTTAGATTCAATGCAAAGAAGTGCAAAGTAATGCACTTGGGAAATAAAAACCAGGAGAAGAGTACACAATAGCAGGAGGTACTAACAACAACAGTAATGGAAAGGGATCTGGGTGTAAGTCATTCAGATGACCTAAAGGTGGGTATGCAATGAGAAGTCAGTAGGGAAAGCCAGGGGAATACTGGGATGCATAGGGAGGGGCATCACAAGTAGAAAAAGGGAAATGGTTATCCCTCTATACAGACAGTTGGTGAGACCCCATCTGGAGTACTGCGTGCTGTTTTGGAGACCTCATCTACGCAAGGACATAGACAGGATGGAAGCAGTCCAGAGGAGGGCAACTAAAATGGTGCAGGGTCTACATCAGAAACCATATGAAGAGAGACTGAGAGAGCTTAATATGTATACCCTTGATGAAAGGAGGGACAGGGGGACATGATAGAAACTTTTAAGTACCTCAAGGGAATCAACAAAGTCCAAGAGGGTAGCATCTTTCAGAAAAAGAGATGTGTAAGAACAAGGGGGCACAATTTAAAGTTAGAGGGGGGACAGCTCAGGGGTAATGTGAGGAAATTCTTTTTCACGGAGAGAGTGGTGGACGCATGGAACCGCCTTCCTGGAGAAGTTGTGGGGTCTAAAACAGTGGAGGAATTGTTCACTTGGGAGCTTAAGCAACAGGTTGGTAGAAAAGAGGCCAGGAGTTATATTTTGTTTTAAACTGAAATATTTGAATAGTTGTAAGTGAAATTAGTTCTATGTGTTAAAAATTATTACCTTGAATTTGAACTGATACTTGGGCTGTGATATTGTAGGTTTGGGGATAGATGTTTGGCAGGGAAAATTAGAAGGTAATTTAAATGTGTTGTTTGCCTGGTGTTTGGAGGAGGGACATTAGCTGCAATTAACTTGTCTTTAAACAGGAATTACTGTGGCTTTCATTGTTCACTTGGGAGCTTAAGCAACAGGTTGGTAAAAAGAGGCCAGGAGTTATATTTTGTTTTAAACTGAAATATTTGAATAGTTGTAAGTGAAATTAGTTCTATGTGTTAAAAATTATTACCTTGAATTTGAACTGATACTTGGGCTGTGATATTGTAGGTTTGGGGATAGATGTTTGGCAGGGAAAATTAGAAGGTAATTTAAATGTGTTGTTTGCCTGGTGTTTGGAGGAGGGGACATTAGCTGCAATTAACTTGTCTTTCTTAAATACTGAAAAGCCACTGGGGGTTGGGATTGAAGGGCTGAGTATTTCTGTTTGGGACTGAAATTTGAAGCAACAGGAGTTGGTGGGCCTGTGACATCATACGGTACCTGGTGTCTGCTTACACACACTGTTAGTGGGACTGAACACATACTGGACTGTATGTGTTTGTGAGACTTGGGAACTTTGTTGGTGGGATTGAAATTGGGTTTGTAATACTACAGTCAGTATAGAGAGAAACTGTACTCAGGGAAAGGGACTGAGAAAGGGGTGCTGTATTATAAACAGAGGGGATAATCAGGGTGGCCATATTCCACCATGGCAGGCATCTTCGGAAGGGTTGTAGGCTGTACAGGCTGTGGGATGGCAATAATTCTAAATTGGGCCTGGAGAGAGGGAGGCTGCCCACTCTGTAGACAGCTATCTTGTATCATGAGTGAGGTATATTGGTTAAGGAGTAAGCTGTGGGAGCTGGGGGGGGGTGTCCAAGGATAAGGGGTGTGGATATGGGCAGCAGAAGGGTGGGGCTGAGGGGAGGCTGGGGCAATGCTCTGAAATTACAGGACATTATGCTACAGCAAGCAGAAGGGGGGATATTAGGGACAGAGGACCCTTAGATAGGGAAGTTGATGCTAAGGGGAAGGTGTACAGGGTGAAAATTCTGAATTCAAGGAGACTGGAGCGGGAAGAGTCAGGAGGGGCTGTTGTGCGGAAGCCTAAAACAGCAGACTGTGGGAAGGGAGCTCCTAAGGTGAACAGTGCAAGAGAGGAAGAAGAGGGTCAGTTTAGAGATGCAGTCAGGGGAAACTTGGTTACTTGATGGAGGCTGACATAGAGTGTCACAACAAATTTGAGATACTAAGCATCCTAGAGGGGAGGAAGGGGTTGGTGGAAATGAGGAAACTTATACAGAGGCCGGGGAGGGAGTCAGATACCCATAGGGCATCACAGAACAGCTATGGAAAGGATAGACATAGTCCCAGAGGGAGAAGGGAAACATATATGTTAAGCAAATGGGGAGATGCAACATATTCCAGACATGAGGGAGGAGAGCATGATTGAGAGAAACTGGGAGACAAGGAGGGGAGAGGAGCCCCTTCAGCAGGAAGGTCAGTACCAAGGATGGGGCCCTAGCTAGGGGACCCACAGAGAGCCTCTGGAGACAGGGGTACTATTAAGGGGGGATGGGGGGAGGGGGAAACCATCAGGGCCAGGATAAATGGTTCAGATAAGAGAGGGTTAAAGGGGACACCTATTCAGAAGGGGTTTGAGTTAAGTGGGCAAAATAGCAAGGGAGGCAGAAAGGGGAGGGTGACAAGGGGGTCTCTAATAAGGCAGGAAGACTCCCATGAAATTGCGATCATGAATAAAGTGGGGGGGGGCTGAGAGGGCATAGTGGAGGTAACCATAAGGATGATGGCGGTGTTAAGGTTCTGTTACTGGGAGACTCGATGATTAAGGGTATCCATTGGGAGGACAGGGGATGGATGCCTAGCCAGGTGAAGGTAGTGAGTATCTCTGGGCTGACAGTGCACAGAGCAAAGTTCATGGTGTGTAAAATGGTTAGGATTGTGGAGGAAACCGGTTCCTGGTGCATTTGGGAACTAATGATCTAGAGGAAATAGCATTATGGAAATCCAAGCAGGTTCCAAGAACTTGCCAGAGTCTGTCGGGATAATGGATGCAACATTTCTTTTCGGAGATATTGCCAGTACCAAAGGCCTCAGTGGAGAAAAATGAAGCTCACAGAGGTTAATAAATGGCTCAGGAAGTGGGGTGAAGAAGAATGGGTTGGGGTGTTGGGGAACTGGAATGGAGTTTGGGAGGATAAGGGACTATATGCCAAGGACAGGTTTCATCTTGCCCCATTAGGGAAGGAAGTCCTTAAACAGGGATGGCTGACTACATACAAGAAAGGTGGGGTTTAAACTTGTAAGGGGGAAGGGATAAGGGAGGGCTGACCAGAAGCCCTCCCTCCAGATGAGGGAGTAGCCTTCAAGCCCAAGGGGAGGGGAACAGACTGGAGGTGGAGGTTTCAGGAGGAGCAGGGGAGGATGGAAGTAATAAGGAATCTGGGTGGGGTTCGACAAAAGGATCAGGGATAAGGGTGGGGTTAGTGTTAGTAAATGCCAGGAGCTTGGGAAACAAGTTGCCAGAGTTCCAGGCCATGCTGTTCGAGGGGTGGATGTGGCGGCAGTCACGAAACGTAGCCAACAAAACCATGACTGGGACCTAAATGCATGGGGTACACTATGCTTAGGAAGGATAGAAAGGAGGGCAGAGGGGTGGAGTGGCTATGTTCATTAGAGATGACATAGAAATTGCTATGGTAGAAGAGGCAGAGGAAACGTGGAGGCCTTATGGGTCACCCACGATCCCCAGCAGGAGATAAGGTCAAGCTGGAGTAGCATATAGGCCCCGGGATGAGTGATGTTCTAGAGGATGGTTTGCTGGACAACATCATTGCCCAGTGTGGTCCAAAAGGAAGGAGTGGTGTTGATGGGGACCCTAATATGCCAGGTACAAACTGGGGAACCATGTCCTCTAAGTGGCCAAGGAGCAGAGGCTGCTGGATGGCTTCCAGGATGTGTTCTTAACACAGCATGTGATGGAGCCCACAAGGAGGGGCATGTCCTGGATGTGGTTCTGGCAGATGGGGATCTGGTAAGGGACATGGTTGTACAGGACCCCTGATTGGGAGTGACCACAATACTGTCTGGTTTCAAATAAGCATTGGGGGAGTGGGGTGAGATCTAGGACACTGGCAGTGGACTTCAGGGGCAGACTTTATGGGCAGGGAAATATTCTCAAGGATCACTTGAAGGGATTACCTCAACGACAAGTGTGGAAAGGAGATGGGAGGTCATAAACGGGACTTCATGAGGCAGTCAGGATCTGCTAAGTTGAAGCGTAAGGGAGCAAGGTCACATAAACCATGCTGGTGGTCCAGTGAGGTCCAGGTAGCAGTCAGAGAAAAGAAGGCGGCTTACAAAAAATATAAAACAACAAGAGGGATAGGGATAGGAAATGTACCAGCTTGCATCTAGAAAAGTCACCCGTATGGTGAGGGAGCAAAGTCCAGTAAAGAGCAACGGCTGGCACGGGGATACATGGAGGAAAAGGGGTTCTTCGGTACATTGGGAGGCGGAGAAAACTAAGAGCCATCTCAGCAGATTGAGATCAGAAGAAGGGTGGGTGGAAGAGGCGAGGACCAGGCAGAGGTATTTAGCAGTACTTTGCCTCTGTGTTCACTAGGAGGGATGGGATATCTACAATGCAAGGCACAAAGGGATAGAAGCGGCAGGGAGTGGGATCAGGGAGCAACAGAAATGGAGCAAAAGGGAGGGAAAGGTACCCCAGGGTGTCACATCTGGATAAGGATAAAAGACCAGTAAGGTGGAGGGGACAGATGATGCCATCCCACCAAAGGGTGTGGTTTGCCCTCAAGGCCCTAAAGAAAGACAGATCTCCTGGGCGGGATGGCATTCATCCGAGTACTATGGGGTGGCGGACATACTGGCTGCACCCCTGGCGGAGCTTTCAACAGGTCACTTGAGACAGGGAGGGTACCTAGGGATTGGCGAGAGGCACATGTGGTACCAATCCATAAAGGGGTGAAGGAAGTACCCAGGAAACTATAGACCCATCAGTTTAACCTCGGTGGTGGGAAAATTAATGGAGAGTATACTAAAGGAACGATTGGGGTTTACTTGGGGAGGTGGGAGGTCTGGATAGTCGGCAGCATGGGTTTGTGCCAGGTAGATCATGTCAAACCAACCTTGTGGAGTTCTATGAATGGGTAACATCAGAACTGGACAGGGAGTAAGCCTGTGGATGTATTATTCTTGGACTTCAGCAAGGCTTGACTCTGTCCCACAATGGTCTGGTGGAGAAACTGATGGGGTTAGGAGTAGGCCCTTTGATGGTCAGATGGATTGAAAACTGGATAGCTGGGCACTCAGAGGTAGTGGTCTGTGGGGCTCTCGAGACCCTACAGAGGTTGGTAGTGGGGTACCACAGGGCTCGGTCCTGGGTCCAATCCTGTTTAATGCATACATATCAGACATCAGGGATGGTATAGAGTGTGAAATGAGTCTCTTGGCGGATGACTCCAAGATGGGAGCAGTAGTTGAGGGAAAGAGGGAGGTTGGCCCTGCAAGAGACCTGGACACCCTGGAAAGCTGGGCTCACACATGGAAATTAAATTTCAATATCACCAAGTGCAAGGTGTTGCATCTTGGTCGGGAAACCCTAAACACAGGTACACCCCTAGGGGAGGTGCTGGAAGCCTCAACAGGGAAAAGACCTAGGGGTCATGGTGGATACATGTATGAATAACTCTGAGCAGTGCAGGAGAGCAGCTAGCAAGGCAAACAGGATGTTGGGATGCGCAGAGGATCACCTCAAGGAGCAAGGAAGTGATTCTGCCGCTGTACAATGGACTGGTTAGACCACATCTTGAGTACTGTGTACAGTACTGGAGACCACACTTGAAGAGGGACATACAGCTCCTGGAGAGGTACAGAGGAGGCAACAAAGATGATACGAGGGCTAGGGATTTGACTACGAGGACAGACTTGAGGAGCTCTGCCTGTTTCATTGGAGGAGAGGAGACAGGAGGACATGATTGAGGTCTTCAAGTACCTCAAGGGAATAAATAGGTAAACATGGAGGGATCTTTAGACTAAAGCAGGGAGGCATCACCAGAGGGCATGGTTTGAAGTTGGAAGGTGGAAGGGTGAGGGGGGAAAAGAGGAGGAGGTTTTTCACTGAGAGGGTGGTGGACCCTTGGAATGCTCTGCCTGGTGAGCTGGTGCAGAGATCCACAGTGGAGGGCTTTAAGAGAGGGTGGGACAGACACAGAAAGTGGATGTATCAGATGATGGCCTGTCCCGGGGGGGGTGGGGATGGATGATAGGGGTTTCTGGAGCACAAGGGATGCGAGGGTCTCTGCACCCAACTAAGGATCTAGGTTCGAGCAGACTTGATAGACCATAAGGCCTAATCTGCTGGCAAATAGTATGTTAGTATGAATTCAAACATGCATGGGACAGACATAAGGCAATTATAGTGGGGGGTTGCAGGAAATAGGCTGTTGGTTAACTAGAATCTGCAGCTTATCCAGTAGATAGGGAAATGGGCAGATTGGGTTGGCCCAGTGGTCCTTATCTGCCGCCAAAGTCTATGTTTCTATGTCCATGAAATGAAGCTGGGATGTCTTCCCAAGAACCACAGATTTGTAGGACATTTGTCTGATAAACTTTTCTCCCCATCTGGCACCCATCACATTCCAGAAATTTACTGTTTATGAATAGTGAAAAAGCAGGTGGAGTGTAGATTCTTGTGCATCCATACAGTGAGGTCTTGGAAATATTCTTTCTGAAACACACTTTTGTTTAATACCTTTTAACTTGTAATCGTCCACCTTTGGACAGCCACACTAAACCCCACATCTTCTTTGCTATGCTATTATCAAGAAGTTGTGCTGTAATCATCTGGATTGTGAGTTGTGGTAGTAGCGGGCTGGGTACACAGGATCTATGAAAAACATGAAGCTTACAATGGAAGACTGTAACTGTTTCTAGGACCCTGTGTGGATGAGATAAGGCAATATCTTCCATTTTGCCATACTAAGATTCATACTAAGAAAAGTAGATATACAGAAGGCCGTAGCCCATATATGTATATCTCCAGCCAAGCTGGTACATCATCCCAAGTTTATAATAGATGGCAATCAAGATTCTGTTTGAATTTAGCAAGGTTGGAAGATTCTGCTATTGAGCTGGGAAGTGTATTCCATAAGGGGATAATTCTTTGAGTATAGTATGAATGCCTTTTATTGTGTAGCCTCTAGGTGGCGCTATCCCAAGGGATACTACCCCCTGCCTGCTTGGCTAGTAGCAGGTTAAGGGGCCTGAGTTCTGAAACGGGTGCCTCCACCCGGAGGTCAGGGTTGGTAGTGGTCGAGCTAACCTGGGCACAGCCATCTGGGACACTGTAACCCCCCCTTTCCCCTCTAGTGGCCTGAACACTGTATAATAATCACTTTCACAATACCCGTGGTACACCACACAAGTACCCACACTGTTTGCACTTACCACCAGGGCTGGTTCCTCTGGCTCAACCCTGGGGACCCCCTGTAAAACAAGGTTATGCAGATAATAGCAACCGTACAGTACTCCGAGTACAAACTGGAACCACAGTCAGAGTACATGCAGAAAAAGTTAGATCTGATTTATTCAGGGGACTTGAACAAGGGAGGGGCAAAATCAGGTTAATTAGCTTAAAGGTTGTATCAATCAAGCAGTTATGCATGCGCTTTGAGTCCCCCCACACAGTCCACCTCTGGGTACTCAGGTGGAGAAGAGATGGGCTAGCCAGGACCATTGCCCAGGGTTGCAGCCTGTTGGGGCCCTGTGAGGGAATTCACAACATGCACAGTACACAGTATTTGTAACCCGGAGCCAGAGGGCTCAGTTCGTAAAGGAAATGAAACAACAAGACAATCAGATGACACACTCAGATTAAGCTGTTGTTGCAGGGAGCTACCCTGGTATTTACTCATGATACCTAAGACTGGGACGAAAATTGAGACTGCAGGTGGTTGATCTGGAATGCCAGGTTCTCCCACAGGGCCCACATGAGTCGCAGAGGCATCATTCCTGTTCAAGCGTGGAGCAGGAGGCTGATCCCCAGGCAGATCTCTTGTCGATGGCTTCTCTGTGCAGTGGGTAGTCTGGCTGGGCCAGTCTGGCAAGGCCCAGACTGCATGGAGACAAATTCGGATGTAGTCCATTTTGGGATGGATACAGCTTCCAGCAAGTAGAACACAGTTCACACAGTGGGGGACTAACTCATGATCCACTAGCAGCTCATAGCACATTTACATGTAAGTAAATTCTACTATACCAGGCAAAGCACTCCCCAGTCACAATCGCAAAGTCTCTGCACACACCGGGAGCTTAGGGGTAGCTGGAACTCCTGACAGGCCGATCGCATTCAGCAAAATCTTTGGTCTTCTTCAGGTTGAGCCTAGCCCACTTCAGTAGCTTACTTTAGTCACACAAAACTTGGATTTAGTCCAAAATAATTCTCTTCTGTCCCTCTCAGGAGCAGCAGGCAGACATGCAAGCTGAAAACTTAGCCTTTTCAGAGTTCTCCCATGCGAATCCACTCAGGATTGCTGCTCAGTATCACTTCTGCTCCTTCTTGTTCAGCTTCCAGCTTAGATCTAACTGAAAACTGCAAGCAGCCCGGGACTTCCCCAAGATCCAAAAGATTTGGTTGGCTGATTTGACTGTCAGTCAAAGCAAGAGCTCCCCCTTCAGTTGCAAAAAAAGGTGCAACAAGTTCAAACTACAGTTCTACAGATTTTGAATTCGGACAGCTGCTGTAGTCCGGCTACATTTTAGGTCCCACCAGTACTGATTGGTCCAGTTTGCAGTCCAGGACCAAGATAGTGGAGACAAAGAAAACAGTCCTTGCTACAAAGAAAGCAGGTTAGACAAACTATATTATCATTATCACTCTAAATCGTTTTCAACAAATAGTTACATCTTTCAACAGAGCTCCCTCTCAGATTACTTAAGCTGCAATTAGGCAGCTCTTAAAGAGACAATGCACAGAGGGTATACAGGCTCTGGTAATCACATTTAAACTGCTAAAACACAGAACACCAGCCTGGCAGTGAGCATTTAGTGAAGCTCAAGGAAGACTTTTTGGGAACCCCCCTTTGTAGGGGGGTTACAATTGGTTTTGGGATATGTTAGTATCAGTTGATTTTTATGGCTTCTAAGATTACATTCCCGTTGACTATAGGACATTCTTAACTGTGTCAACAGTTCACTCTCAGTGGAAATTTTATGCATTAAGAGGAGCTCCTCTCTTATTATTCTTTCTTCCAGAGTACAGGTTTAATTCTTTCAGCCTTACATCATACCCTTTGTCATGCATGTTTGTGACAAGTTTGGTAACTCTCCTCTGTGCCCCCTCCGATCTGTTAATACCTCTCCTGAGGTAAGGGCTCCACAAGGGGGAGCAGCAGTCAAGATGTGGTCTCACATAGGCCCTGTAGAGTGGCAAAATACATGCCCTGTTCCTAAAGATGTCCAGAAAATATCCTGGTATGGGTTGTGACCTTTTCCTTAGGACTTCTAAGGTTCCTGCTAACCAGGATGGCAGAAGCTGACCACGGGTAGAAGCAAAAATGGGAGCCCACAGTTTTATGGTAGTAATTCCCCGGAAATTATGAAAAGCAAAAATATTGGAAAAACACCAGATTTAACATCCGGAGTCCACCCTCCTTGAAGTTTCTATATGTATCCTTTTTTAATGGGATTCAGATGACTGCCCCATGGTAATCTAAAAAACAGTCTATACAGAAGAGTCTGGGAACTTCCCTGGTGTTTTGGTTAAATTTCCTCCTTTCACTAAAACTACTGGCTACTTATTCGGTTTGCATCTAAATCCCCGGACAATTCTAAAAACAGGAAATAATTCTAGCCCTCCTTTCCTGCTCAGCAAAAACAAAACAAGTAACAAACCTCCTCCTGTAGATTGCAGTGCAGAGAGAGATGCCACATTATCACTGGGCCAGCACAGCCATGTCCAGGTAGAAACCTCTTTCCCTTGATAGCAGTATTGAGAGATACCAGGTGTCACTGATCCATTAAACTCAGGTCCATGCCAACCTCCACCACCCACAGACAAGAGTGCAGAATGATATTGCTTTGTCACTGGCCGGGATACTCAAGTCCAGGCATAAACCTCTTCCTGTAGACAACAGTGTGAAGAGAACCCATCATGTAACTGGACCAGGTCCCTCTTTCATATATGGCAGAGTCGAGAGATACCACCAGACTGGGGAGACATTTACAATTTTATTTCATTGTTCTATTTTATCCTTTCTGGACTACAACACTCACTTGCCTACTGCTGCCATGGTCAGCTGCTTGTTGGGATACCAGTACTAGCCTGGATGGTCTCACTCCAGCTTTTTTCATCACACTTCCAGACACCCTAAGGAAACCCTGCCTCTTGGCTGTGTGGTTATGGCCAAGCAGGGGATTTCCATATTAGAAAGGAAGTGGGCAGAGGTACCCAGTGGCTGTCCCAGTTCTGGTGACCTAGGTGGCCTGTAGAGCCATCCTCCTCCATGGAGCCAGTGATTTTAAACCTTGAGAGAGAGAGAGAGAGAGACTGCCAGCACCCACGTCAAGACACTCACCATGTAGCACCAGGCCACTGGGAAGGTAGCCGATGCAGTCTGAAGCCTGCTAGAAATGGTGTGCAAGGAACAGTCAGACCACAACTCTGCAGCCTCCCAGAGTCTTTGAGTGCCATCAAGACTTCACTGGCCTGGGGCTGAGAGTCGGGATCACGATGTGATCCTGGGTCTCCTACACGGTAATTAAACATTCTGTCCCCAGTGGAACCTAGCCAGGCTGACTCTGAATTTATGGTGCAGTCCAGCAGTGAGCACTACTGATGAAAATTCTGTGCAGCAGAGCTTGGTGGCACCTACCCTTTCCTGCATTGAAGCTGAGCTTCGCTCTCCATGGCTAGGTTGAACATTTTAACAAGTAAAAAAAAAAAAAACTAATGTCTTTTGGAGGCTGAACCATTTCCAAAGTTATTAGGTTGTAATATTTTTGTGATGAATTATTATGGTGTGATTATGATAATAAATCCTCATGGCTGATCTGTTTCTCAGTATTTTAATAGCCTGCACTTCTGACTTAATGAGAAGAGCTAGTAGTAATGAGATTCTCATGTGGTAGGCCCCTTTACTGAGCTCAAGTCACATACACTTCCAGTAATTTATCCTCTGCAAAACGTATGCCAAATTCAAACTTTCAGGATTTGGGGGGGACTAAACTACATGCCGTATCTTAACAAAGTTTAAAGATACAGTGATCAGCTTTTTCTGGACTAATTAAGGTGGTGCCTTGCATGTGAACCCCTTTTAAATTGACATAGTTGCGTCTCCTTTAGAAAAGGAAGGAAAGAAATGTGGTTTTATAGTGTGACTTTCATGTGTAACCTCCTCCTAAATGGGGGCTTACGTTTTGCTCTCCCTGGATCACTTCTGCCTCCTTCCTCTGCACCGCTCCATCACCATGGTCCATGTCCAGACTGCAGCTGCAGGGCCCTGGCTGGACTGGACTCGGTCATTTGTTCTGTAGGCTTGTTCATCGTCCTTCTCACCATGGCCTGCATGCAGCAGCTCTCTTTGCTCCACTAGCCCATAGATTGCCTTCAGGGTCAGGGAGTCCACAGCAAGGAAGATGCTCAGTTTCAAGCAGCTCTCAAAGCTGCATAACATGCAAAACTACTCCTTCCCTGAGAGCGCAAACTGTGAAGACTAGTTCATCTCTATGAAACAACTAAATTAGTACCTCCTGTCCCTGTGAAACTGACATCAGTTTGGAGCTCAGCTCTGCAGAACAGCTCTAAATTGCAAGCTGGCTCAGGACTTGCATGCATGCTTTTCCCTTGGAATTGACAGCCACTGAGAGCCAGGGGGTTAGCATAATGAATACTGCATGAGAACCTAGCTACTGATATTTAATCCCTGGATTTCTGCATAAGGGTGAGGCGTGCAACTAGAGCAAATTCATCTGAAACAAAACCTCTGGGGGGGGGGGGGAGAGCATTTGTGAATAACTCTCACTTGCTATTCTTATGTGATTAGAAAGTTTGTCCAAAACAGACTTGAGACCCCTGAAAAAGGGGGTTGATGCAGCTAAAGTGCCAAGCCCAGTGTTCCCAGATTGATTTGCCATTTTCCCTGTAACTCCACTACAATTTCCCTGTGTTTTCCTGTAGATTACATTATTTCCTATGGAAGCCAAATGGCTCTTTTTTCCTGTATAGCCAATATAAGTCTGGGAACAATTTTCCAGTACATGGCTCCATTTCCCTGTAAAATACAGGAATTCCTGTAGATCTGGGAGCCTTGCAAGCTTGGGCTGTAGCACCGAATAAGAGCATGGATTGCCTTGAAAGCTGCTCTGTATCTGGGAAGGCGGTGAGCCACTGCCTTCTAGTGCTGTGAGGATTTTATCCTGATAGGGGATCAAACCAGCTGAGGTCCTGAGTGACTACCCACCTTTCAAGGTTGGTGAAGGCAAGTCCCCCTTGTGGGGTTAATAGGATCGTTGTCGTCCGGAGCATCACATTGGGTCCACCAGAGCTCTTGCCAGTTTACAGAGCAGAGCTCCCATAATCCAGTCATCATGGCCCTCACTCATCGCCACTGGGAGTACACTGGGTCTGCCGTTCCTGTATCCAGCCTACAGAAAAGACCATCCAGCCATCATCTGCCTAAGCAGTGGAGATGTCCCCCACAGAAACAACACCAGTCTGTCATCTAAAGGTCGTAAGTACTGCTTTTTAACCCCAGAACTTCTCATTTGTATTGTTTAGCTAGTTAGATACTTTCTGTGTATTCCTGCATGACCTTAGAATCAAGCCCACAGCTACAGCTTTCAGCCAGGAGCACCTGTTGTACAGCCCATCCAGTGGTGTAATTTGCCAGTCCGCAGCCGCAGCCAGCAACTGAATCTATACGGTAAAGCACTAGGGTCCAAGTATCATAGGCCTGCAGCTCTGCATCTGTGTGCACACTTGAATTGTAATTGGAAGCTGCCAGAGAGACTGTGGGGTTAATTGGTGCACCAGTGATGACAAGACACGCCTTATGGTGGAGCTGAATGCAAACTGCTGTCTGTTTATTTTTACTTTTGCCTCCATTGTCCCCTACCTAGTTCTCCAGCCCCAAAATAAACCCACTGGAAATTTATTTGCACCTGCTGACATATTTTGGCCATCATCGCCTTGATGTTTATTTGCATGCTTAGAGGGGGATTGTGTTATTGTGTTCCGTCTCACAGAGGTTGGGTGGTTGTATTTATTTCTTTTGGGGAAACGCCCTGGCAGCTCTGTCATAAGGATCCCCATAGGTGGAGTCACTATGCCACTTTCCAAGCTGATTTCTAACCGTGAGCTCTGGCGCCATTCACCCGGAGGCATAACAGACTTTGTCCTTTACTGATCATCACTAGACTTAGTCAGCACACCTTGTGGGTGGGGGTGGTTACACAATGGTAGTCCCACACAGTATCCCAAAATGCTGTGCAAGATATGCACACATGCAGCAGCCATTAGGATACACTCTGGGAGGAAGGGAGATTGGCAAGGCTAGTAAAAGTGACCTTTACTAGCCCACCTTGAGACTGAGCAAGGTTATGTGGGGGTAGGAGTAAAACACTGGAAAAGTAAGTGATTTTCTTGGGGGGGTTGTTTGTTTTTTGTGCGCCACAGGAGTCTTTCGGTGGTCCTGCCCACCACCCTGCTTTTCTCTACAATCTCCCTGGACACCCTAACCATAACCTACAGCTTGTCCCCTATGGGCAGGACCCCCTGGTTTCCCAAGCCATGAGGAAAAACTTCACTCAGCGGTCAGGGCCCATGAGGAGGAGCCAGTGAGATGTGGGATGAGTTGAAGTGGATCTGTTGTGGCATGGGGGGCAGTGTGGCTTCATCTGTCTGGTGCTGCTGGGGGTATTTTGTCCCCTGCTAGACCCTCCCCTAATCCCACTCCAGGGCGTGGTCCTCAGAGATGACCCGGCAGTCAGCCCATCAGGGCCATCAGAAGGGTGAATAGGCTCCACCCCTCCTTTGGTGATCCCCTGCCGGACCCTACTCTGGGGGTGGTGCCTTCACGAAACCTGCCAGGCGAGTGGTTATGTGCTGACATATGGTCACCCCAGAGGGACTACTTATTCTGCCCCACACAATACCCCACCCCGGGTCACCAGGAGGTGTTCGCGCATCGGAAGGAGGTGTCCTCCCACCTTGAGGCAGGAGGCATCCTAAGGATGCTTGATTCTGCCTCACCAGTCAGCACCAGATGTCCTGGACTCTGGGACCAACCTGGGTCATCTGACTGGCAAGCGGTAGCTCTACCGCTATAGTAGCCGGCCGGCAGATAAGTTACTTTCTTTAGGTTATTCTTTGAGTTAGGGGTACAATATCTACAATGCATTGGGCAGTTTGTCCTAAGCCTTCCCTTTGCCCCCATCTCTGTTCAAAGTACAAGCAAATGGGATGTCCCTCCGAGGAGGGCCGTCCCCTTCAACAGTATGCGTCTTCTGCCTACAAATTATGGCAGGGAGTGCTTCCTGATTCCCTTCTCTCCCTTTTCTCCAGTTATTAACCCCAGTTACCAACTCTTGACTAACCCAGAGCAGTTGCTCCATCATCTCCTGCTGTAAACAACTGGTCAGCCAAGCAGCCTTGCTGACTGTCTTCATCACCTTTGGAACACTTTTCAGCTCAGGGTCATACAGGTTAGCAGCTTAAAGGCCCAATCCTTGAAGCCCTCCACACCTGCAGAGGGCCAGCTGTAATTGTACCTGTAGAGCACGCTCCGGCATCCAGGACCAGTCCAGCAACTGCTGATAGCCCTCTCCCCAACTTCATACCACACTCTGCATGACCCTCAGCCTGCAATGTATTGTGCAGAAACTTGCAGGAGGGCATAAAGATTACATCGGTGGACCCTTGACAGAAGTCCTCTGTTCATCCAGTGCCAGGCAAACTGTCCTGCTTGGGGTCCCAAATGGCCCCCTTCAGATATTGCCCATCACCCCTCAGAACCTGCATGGAGAACTGCGAGGCATGGCACACACATTTTATGTGGTAAATACTTTACATAGGCCATACAGGGCTTCCATGCCCAGCTCTAACGTGGAGCAGAGGATGTACTAGATAGGCCAGGCTTCTGAATGTTAGTCTGGTGACTAGCCCAGCTCCAATCCCAGTATGCCCACATTGTTTACATGGTGATCTGTGCTTGCAGGCAGTGTTGCAGTGGGCTTTGAATGTTACCGGCAGGCAGGTTTTGGGGAGTACCATCGGGTTCATAGGGATGGACTGGCACAGGAAGATGTGAGCTGACCCAACTGTGGATTGGGTCCTAAGATCCCTCAAACAAGAGTAATTGTGCCATGCCAAAATGTGAATGCTAAGTGATCCCTATCCTTTTGCAAAGAATGCATGTGAATTATTGTATCTGTCATGCTGAATCTACTTACGGTGTATAATATTTATATATTAAATATTATTTGCTGTTTGTGCATTCATACATAGATTCATAGTATTGTGATACTGGAATGGATTTAGGGTGTATCTTGCCTGCCCCTCTTGTTGCATGGTTGTGACCATACTCAATTTGAGCATGGAATCCCGCTCATGCTGTATATCCCTCAATGCCACTGACCCTGAGGAAACTGTCTAATCCTGCTTTGAGAGCTTGAAAAGTGCTGGTTTCCACAACCTCACTGGAAGGCTAGTCCACATGGTAACACCCCTCTGTGTTAAGTAATGCTTTCTAATGTTCCTCTTATTCACCCCATCCTCCTTTTCTGTTTTAGGGCATGCCATCGAGTTCTGCTTACACTTTCCAGCTCAGACAACTGTAACCTGTCTATCCCTTTGGTAGTCAGAAAACTGGTCATATACCCTCTCAGCCTTTTATTTTGTAGGCTAAATAAGTATGTCCAATCCCTCATCATACCACTTGTAAGCAGTAACACATGACATGGTGTGCGGGAATGCCAAATTACTACATATCCCAGCTGGGCTGTGAGGCACAAGGTGCAGCTGATTGAATTCAGTTCATGGAATTACAACTAAAATAGTGCAGGGTCCGTGTCAAAAGCCCTATGAGGAGAGACTAAAGGACCTCAAGTGTGCACACCCTGGACAAGAGGAAGGAGTGGAGGATATGATAAAGACCCATAAATATCTCACAGGGTAAATAAGGTGCAGGAAGGAAGTATTTCTCATCAGAAGAGGTGCTCAAGAACAAGGGGGCATGCTATGAAGCTGGAAGGGGTAGATTCAGGGGATGTGAGGTAGTACTTCACAGAAAGAGTGGTAGATTCCTATAACAACCTTCCAGTGGAGGTGGTGGGGGTGAAAACAATGGTGGGGTTCAAGAATGCATGGGATGGGCACAAGGGAATCATAGTGGAAAGGAAGTGGGGAGGGAGAAAGAGCTGTAGATTGGGTATGCTCTGTGGTAATAGAGCATACCCATATCCTGTCCCTAGTGGACTATGGACTGCCGGTGTATGGTGCTGCTGATCAGACTGCACTCCATAAAATTCGCACTACTCTGAATAAGGCCTGCAGGTTAATTACTGGAGCACCTAGGATGACACACACACCTGTCTACTGTATGCTAAAGAGCTGGTACTTGATCTCGATGAGCGCCTCAAATATCTGACCTGTACCCTTACAAAAAAGACCCTCCTTGGGCTATCCCCACCAGGATTGACCACCACCATACACCACTCTGTCCCACTAGTTCATACTCGGACCTCTGGGAAAACCTCTCTTGTTGTCCCTAGAGCTAGGACCTCTCACGGCCAAAGAGCCTTCAGCTTTGGGGCCCCCTCCTGGTTCAACACACTGTCCCCTCCATCTCCAGAAGCTCCAACTATATCGTGCTTCAAAACTTCCTTACATTAACCACCTTATTAACACCCGATGCTGTAACTGCCACTAGTCAAGCTGTACTCAACACTTATGACAAAGCTTATTACTAAGCTGCTAAGGACAACATAACTCCGGTATTGTTTGCATCCATCCTACCTGTACCAGCTTGTTTGTATCTATGTCTTAATTTACTGTTATACTTATGTGTTGTACTGCTATACTGTGTATTTTGGTTTGTCTTACTGTGACAAGGTACCTTTGTAAATGAGCCTATGGCTCAAAGGTTTTCCAAACTGCTGTTTAAATAAAAAAAAAAAAAAATAGTGTAGGTGGGTAGAAATGGGCAGACTGGGTGGGCCAAGTGGTCCTTATCTGCCTTCATATTCTATGTTTCTATGTTTTCTGTTACTGCACGCCCTGGTGCATTAACGCTTATAAAATGGTTTTAAATGGTAACAGTCCAGAAAAAGGAAAATAAAATCAGAACAAATGTAAAATGAATGCACAGACATGTGACCAGTGTTGATTAATCAAATAGCGTGTTTGAGTTAAACCGTTTTATAAGCCCCCTAAATCACTAATTAGATTGGTGACCCTGTTCTAAACCCTCTTGATCTCTTCCTTGTTTTTTTCCAGCTGTGGTCAACTAAGGACTTGTACAGGATGCGGACCTCTCCTTTGACTTGCTCCTTACTCCCTCCTAATACTTTCCAGAATTTCATTTGCTTTGCTGACTGCAGCAACACACTGCCAGGCTGGCTTCAGCTTATGGTTGACGATTACCCCTCGATCCCCCGAGGTCAAAATGCATTCCCATTTTGTCAAAAAAAGATCTTGTTTTTAACTGTTGAAGGACAGGCAGATGGCTAATTAATCCTGATTCCTACCCACAAAACCCCAGATGGATCAGCCCAAAGATGGTTTATTTCTTTCTAGTGACATTGTAAACCTCATGGAAGCCTTCCAGGAGCTGCAGGACTCGAGCTCGGAAGTTAAACCCTCTGTGTCAATTTAGTTTAAAAAACACATGATGTTCTTATTATAAACCAAGTATGTGACAGTGCTGATTTGATTTTAATGTTTCTTTCAAAAACTGGATGACTTATTTGTTTTTGTTATTAATCTGCTTTTGCTGTTCCACAAGTGGGCAGATCTGTCCACCTCTTGGCCATTTTCGGCAGTTAGGCAGCTGTGGTGAAACAGATTGTCCCCTTAGTTTTTTTCCTTCTCCACCCCAGTGAGGACATTGGCACGAGATCAAGAGTACAGGCTGCAGCATGCATGAGCCCACCCAGCCAAGTGCTTAACGACATCTTTCACTCCCTACATCACAGCTGCTACACTGCTACCTTGCACCAGCAAGTGGCATTATCTGAAAGAGGTGTTGCTTCCCTCCCTCCTTGGAGGAGGAGGGCGTCCATTGGTATGCTAGAGTCTACTTCTTCCGGCTGGCCCTTGGCGTCCCGAACTTGCTCCCTAACCCAGGTCTCTGGCGTTACTAGCTCTATCACCGCACTGACTTGCCGTCAAATCACTTTACACTGGAATTTTTTTTTCACAGTGTATTTACCTAAAATAGTGGCATAGAGCAACAATTAAGCAATAAGCGTAACAGAGTATGCATTATTGTGAGATAATGGCATACCTTGGGAAGTGAGGCACGAGACAGCACTGAGTGCCTCACAAACCCAAGAAATGCTATTATCCCACATTTATGTTCACCCTAGATTGAGTGCCTTATTTGCATTATAAAATGATTCCACTGATTTTTATTTTAAAAACTGAGTAATGAGGTTCAGAACATAAAAGTATTTCTGATCTGTGCTGTTGTGCTGGAATAACACACGGTCATGTGATCACTTCTGACCAATCACACGCGTGGTTTCTTTTACACATTTTAAAATATCTAATTTTCAGTGGAGCCCTGCTTGGACCCAATATTACAACTGGATCAACTGAACCACTGAGAGACTTAGTGAGTTCCTCATGATCACACAACTGTCTCTACTACCCGTCTTATCTAACCTCCTCAAACAAATAATCAACACACAAATAAGAGATCACCTAGAATCCTTCAACATGCTTAACCCCCTACAGTCTGGTTTTAGACCTAAACATAGCACAGTCACTGCCCTAGCCAAGATGACAAACAATTGGCAAATGGCACTCGACTCCAGAAGCCACGTGAGCACATTATAATTTCTTGACCTGAGCAAGGCATGTGATACAGTAGACCACGACTAACTATTAATCATGTTGCGGAACATTGGCCTTGATGTCACTGCCATGCACTGGTTCTCATGTTACCACATTGGCAGACAGCAGCAAGTCAAGGCACAAGGGCCTGGGTATTCAAAGGGGTTGCGCGTGGCGTAACAGGGATGCACCATGCGCTACCCACCAATACGCCCCGGCGCAATATTCAAAGGGGTAAGTTGCAATGCGCCGGGGCGCATCTGCAGTGTATGCAGCGCAAGTGCAGGGGACGTGCACAACTCCGCCTTGCGCCACTTAGGGGGGGCGCAAAGATGTGCCTGGTAAAACCATGAACAAGTCCTGGCCACCCACTGTATTGCAGGGCGCAACACAGCAGCCGCCAGCCGTGGGTGGCCATCCGCCCACCCAGAACACTGTCCACAAGCCCCCTGCCCTGGGAGCGTTGTGCCCTCCCCCCGCCCTGTCACCTGATCGCAGGCAAAAGTACAATTAACTTCCCTGGTGGTCCAGGGGAAACCCCCCCATCACCCGATTGTGGGTATAAGTAAAACTAAAGTGGGGTGATCCAGTGGAATCCCCCCCAACGCCCTATCATGGGCATAAGTAGAAATATATTCCCTGGTGGTCCAGTGGAACCCCCCCCCTTCGCGTGATCACAGGCATAAGTAAAATTAACTTCCCTGGTGGTCCAGTGGAACCCCCCCATCGCCCGATTGCGGGCGGCAGTAACACTAGATACCCTGGTGGTCAGTGGTATCCCCCTCGACCACCCACTGGGGTCCCCTGCCGCAGCACCCCCACCATCATCGGTGGCGGCGGCACCCGCCTGCATGCTGATCGATTGACAGTGTATATAGGTCTGTCGCCTGTTGGTCCACTGCTTGGACCTGTGGGTGTGCAGAACATACTGTACTACACCGGCCCGATATGTGAATAAACGCATTCATTTACATATCGGACCTGTGTAGTACAGTATGTTCTGCAAGCCCATTGATCCACGCAGTGGACCAGTAGGCGTACAGACCATATTGTACGCTTTCATTCGGTGGGCGGCTGGGCAGCATGCGGGCAAGATGCTGCTGCCCGCTGATGGGGGTGGAGAGGTGGGGGACCTCAGTGTGCGGGTGGGGAGAGGAGTACCACTGGACCACCAGGGTATCTAGTGCTATTTCCGCCCACGTTTGGGTGATTGGGAGGGGTTCCGCTGGACCACAAGGGAAGTTAATGTTACTTATGCCTGTGATCGGGCAATGGGGGGGTTTCCACTGGACCACCAGGGAATATATTTATACTTATGCCCATGATCGGGCATACGGGAGTGGGGGACTGCCATGGGACTGCAGGGCATCGGTCCCTGACGGCTGCAGCCTGGCAGGGCACCAGGCGCAAGTCGCTGGAGATCAGCGCCCCGCATGCAAATTGGGCCATAATGACATGCAAATGGCCCCATTTGCGCCTTGCATGCATAATGGACTCATTTGCATGCCCAGTGCTGAATATCTCAGTTGCTGCACCTAGTGCAACAGCACTTGCACTGGCTCATTCCCCTGCTTCCGATTTGCCACTTGCACTGGCGCAGTGCCACTGCCCTGTGCGCAGTGCGTGCACCCTCAGTGCCATATTCAGTGGTGCTGTGCCATGGGGCAGCACCGTTGAGTATCGCATGGTCCATGCCCTGGCGCAGCCCAGTTGTGCTGCGCCTAGGCTTGCACCCCTGCCCGGCGCAGTCTGACTATCCAGGCCCAGGTGATCTGTCTCCTCTTAAAACACAATAGAGAGGAGTTCAGCAGGGGTCGATACTAGGGCCCTTACTATTTCCAATATATATTAACGACATCAGTTCTAGAATTCATTCAACAAATGTCCATCTCTTTGCAGATATTACCGTACTTTATTCGCAAGGCTCTCCCTTGAACTTGCTTGGAGCTGCAACAAGAATTTATCTTGTTGCAACAGAACCTCCTGCATTTAAAACTGTTGCTTAATGCAAAAAAAAACTAAAGTTATGTTTCTCTCGCCGCAAGTCAGTTTGGTAACTTTATACCATAAGGGAATCAAGCCACAGATCACAACCCTCTTGGGGAAGCCACTAGAGACAAATTCAAATACTTGGGCTTCTGGATAGACTGCAAACTCTCCTTCACTGTACATATTGAGGAACTGTCAGAAAAGCTAAAACAAAGATTAACTGTCTTCTTTCGAGTCAAACACCTGCTTACCTATGAAGCCAAAATAAGGCTAGTGCAAACCACATTTCTCCCTCTCCTGGACTACGCAGACCTTCTCTGTAGTCATTGCCCCATCGCCGTGTTAGCCAAGCTGGACACATTGTATGACAGAGCTCAATGATTTATTACTTGCGCTCCATATAATACCCACCACTGCTCCCTCTACTAGCAGCTTGGCTGGCAGTCACTAAAACTAGGAGACTGAAAAATGTGGCCACTTGGATCTACAGAGCCCTTACCAACACACTTCCCCAATACATATCCAGTCTTCTAACTGGTACCCCTCGAAATTATTCACTCAGAAGATACTCCTGTATCTTATTTGATATTCCTAGAATCAGAATATGCTATGGCGTATCTTCCTTAAGTCATGCTCTCCCCATCCTATGGAACAATCTCTAAAAATCCCTGAAATTTTCAAACATTGTTAGAATGGTGACCTTCAAAACCTTATTCAGACATTCACTGAAGGACACCTGCAACTGCTATACTTAAACCCATATTAAGTCTTAAGGAACCGCATATGCTACGTTAGCATCTTAGCATTTATTGCACGTGCCGCGTTAGCTACTGTCCTCCTGAATCGTACAGTGGAATGGTTGAGCATCACATCCCCAGTCTGCCTTGCCTATCACCTTATCCCCTCTTCCCTTCATACCTATCCCTTGGCTGCCTTTTTGTAGTGGGGCTGTAATTCATGTACATGTCCCTTTCTGCACGTGAACTGAAATGTATTACAAGACTAAAGCTGATTTGCACTAACTGTATGATAAAAAAAAATGTCTGTACCTTACATGCAATTACATGTAATTAATCAGTGATGTAATATTTATTAGACAAAGAACCTCTGTGTGCAAACACTGAGGCAATGGTTACCCCAAAGGGCATTTGGCTGGGAAGCCAAGTTTCAAGGAAATACAAAATCACACATGCCCACACAATGCAAAACATCATGGGCTGCATATGCAAATCACCACAAAATATTATGTTGGTTCAACTTTAAGCAGAATTGCATGGTGCCAAAAGGCCTCTCATGCAGTTTGCAAAAGGTACTAACAGATGACATAGACACGTTTTTCGTCCTACCAGGACTTATCAGTATGCCTTGTTTGTTTGACACCCCAGTGGAATGAACCAGCTACCCTAAGACGGTCTGTCTGGGTTATGTTGTTATATTATCTGTCCAGGTCCTATTTGTAAATAAGTTCTCTCAGTGGTGTTTCGCCTGGTAAAATAAAGATTGATTGATTGACTTTGGTGGGATTTCAGCTCAGGTCTTCTGACTCCCAGTCCTGTATTCTGGCCTGCGGATCATGCTGCTTCTTGAAATCTTCAGATAGTTTTTATGAAGACTCTATCAGTAAAGTATACTTCTAATCAATAGAACTCCATTTTCCATTTAATGGGGATTGATGGTCAATTCCTGTTTCGTTCCAAAGACCTTCGGAACTAAGGTTAGGTTGACACTAAATCTTCTTTATAAAGGTATGATCTATGAGTAATGGTACTCACCAACCTTTGGGCAGGGTGCCTGAGTCCACAGGTCTGTGCTTCCCTGAGGGCAGCAGCTACAAGTGGTGAGCTACTGTTACTAATGTCCTGTAAACTTCTAATTGGGAAATGAGTGTTTTTATGACCTTTTGCACCATGCAGTCTCTGCACTTGTGCTCCCCTGTGCACCATGCTGTGTTGCTCCCTCCACCGCATGTCATCACCATGGACACCACCCTCAGAGACAGCACTCCTAATTGGCTATTTGCTGCTGTTACTCAGTTTCACAAACTTTACAGGCAGGCATGACTAGGGCCAGCATGAGAAAAAAATGGAGCAGAGGGAAAGGACTAGACTGCACCGGGACATAATCTGCACATCCACAATGTCTCTGTCTTACAGGCAGAAGGACTGTCTCTCCCCCCCATGGAAAAAATGGAACAAGTCAACATCACGGTGGTCACACATTACTAAACACTACAAACAAAATAATTTTGGGTAATAGTGTAGGTACAGGATATAAAATATATGTATAGTAGTTAAGTGCTGGAGTACGCAAGGTATATGTCGAATCTTATTTCTAAGCTGGGACCAGAGACAAAAGTATCTGCTGCTCTCTCACAGGACAGGATGCCTGGCCTGTGACACTTTGGCTAGGGTTTCATTTAGCTTTCGTTTAGAAACACTGGACTTGCAAAGAAAAAGTAAACATTTCTTAGATTGATTTTCTAATTTCCAGAACAAATTTGAATTGGCATCAGCAGAACTCAGTTACACAAATTTCCAAAAATTTTAATTTCTGCAAATTCATTGTTTTATTACCAAAGACATTTTGCATGAAAATGGGGTGTTAGCCCTTTAGTCTTCATCTGTTCCAATTGCTTTTCCTGGCTTGAAGTCACAGTCGTCTGCTTCTGACATCAGAATGTTTTCCATTGCAACAGGTTGTGATTTTACAGCAGAGGATTAGGATAAAGAGCAGAGCCTGATTTTCCTGCAATGTCTTTAGGAATAAAGAATTGAATAGCCTGAAATTTCATATTTTTGGAATATTATGAGGTTTGTCATGCTGTTGCCAGATGTGTTTTGTAGAAAACTGGAAAATGTCTTCAAATAAAAGGGGAGGAAGTTTTTGACCTCAAAATGGGAAGAGAATATTAAAGCAGCAATGCAATGAAATTGAGCAAAAAAGTGACCCTGCCTTTTATCACTAAAAAAGATTCTAGGTATCTTCCTGTTTTATTTGGTGGTACACTTTCTAATTCCATGAAAATATGAGTGTTTTATAAAAGTTTTAATTTAGTTTTTTCCCTCAAGAAAAAAAGATGACTGCCAAATTTTGCATGTAGATAGCATTGTAGACCTGACAAGGGATAGGATCGAAAACATAAAGACTGACTCATGGTGCACTACATATTACGTAGGCAAGTTTGCTTGACAGGCATGCTAATGTTTTCCTTAATTTTAGCTGAAACTAGCTTTTTTGGAAAAAACATTTTTCGTTGCACTGCTGCTTTAAGTGACTTCCAGTTTTAAATAGGTGATTTATTTGAAAACAAAAAATATCTGTGTTAGGGCCAGCACGCCAGCACAGTGGTAGTGGCACTATTGCTCACGACACCAGCGACGTGGGTTTGGGAACGAGCCTGGGTTGTTGGAGGGCTGGCTGGAGGGAGGATGTCTGAGCGCCCCACAGATGCTCACCTCCTTAGGGGTTGGGAGAGGACTTGGGCTCCACTATCACACTGTCACCTGGGTGACCACGGATGGCGGTGCAAGTTGGAGTTACAGGTTGAGGGAGGGGGGGATGACGGTGGCCTCATGATGCACAGTATCAGCCAGGGTCCTCCCGATATCATCGGGGCAACAAAAACCAGGAAACACCTCCCAGACGGGCAGGATTCCGTCCACTGCCCACTGCATCCCCTGTGCCGCCGACTTAGCTCTCCACCCTCCACAACCAAAGCTTAAACTCTGCTCAGGGGTAAAAGTGTCCAGCTCCTAGGTAGCCCTTCCCCATGTGGGTTATCCATGAGTGTATCAAAGGGTGTAGAGGTAAGTCCCAGAGAAGATGGGTGGCAGGGCTGGGCAGGATGGCAAGTATTCTCATGGGTTATGAGCACCCTGTCATTGACTGAGAACCCATGTGACTACTGCAGAGTATTCATATGGGACTTGTGGACCCTGTCATTGACTGATGACCCATATGAATACCCTATAGTGCTTAGATGGGTTGCACGTTTCCTGCAGTTGAAGTGCGCATGCACTTTTTTTTAGCTTTAGAAATGAAAAAAATGCTGCTGTGTCACACTAACGCAGTTCATAATAGCAATACTGTAAGGGGTGGGGGGTTGCCAGCCAGTTATCTCAGTCCCATATCAGACCACACTCACCTTTGGCTTATGTGGTTAGGTGTTCAGGGGTGGGAGTACCTTATGGTAACCTCCCCAGTCGTGTCTCACCCCATTATTATAAAACAAGAAACCATAACCTGTGATTATTCAGATGTTATCACATGACAGTGCTTTATACAGCACAGTGGAACCATTTTATAATCACAATAAGTCACTCCCGGGTGTGCATAATTGTGAAATGACAGCACTTCTCAGGTGAGTAAGGCACTCTGCATCGCTTTGAGCCTGTCTTCCTAAGTCTTGCCATTATTGCACAATAATGCACACTCTGTCATACCTTACTGCTTAAGTAACTTCCAGAAATAGATAAGTTGACAATTTGGACTTCCGTAATTTGTGACCTGGAAATATTTTGCTTTCGGCAGTGACTCTTGTTCCATGTAGAGAATTAACATAGATACATAGACAATAAAGGCAGAAAAAGACCAAAGGTCCATCCAGTCTGCCCGAGTTCCCTGTTTAGCCATGAGTCCTACTGTTTCTCCAGGGCCCTAGCCCTCCCCACCCCTTCTCCATTCTCCTCCTTGATTCTGACATCCTGAGCAACCACAATACCCTTCATTCTATCCCAGTCATTCTTAAAACCATTAATGGTTTTTGCACCCACTACCTTGGCTGGCAACCTGTTTAACTGCTCCACCTGAATATCCCCATTTGTCTCCTGCTAGCTACCGCTAAACGCTAACACTCTCGGATTTGCCAAGATTAGTCCTCCATGGATTGCCCCCTGTGGCAAGGTTGTCTGGAAGGCTTACTTTCCAAGAGGATCAGGATCTGACATGCCAGCAGAAACTGTGGGGTTCGAGAATGCAGGTACCGTTATCCTGGCTCTGTGTTTTACTCCAGGCCCTCATACTCTCCCTGGGTTCACTTGCACTGCCAAGAAGGCCTCATGTGCTTATAGCCAACCCCCATAGAGAAGAGAAAGACCCTTGGCTCGCTGCATGGGTCAGCTGAGCTGGCAGAACATGGTGCCATACCACCTTGACTGGGAAATGCTGCTATCGGCAGTGCTCTTCCAGCCTCGGCCTCCCAAGTGACAGCCTTCTGAGGTTGCTCCTGAGTCCAGGTTGCCACATGGTGATGTGACATACTGCTGTTGGATCATTGGGTGCCCCTCTGGCCAGGGATATTTGATGTGTTCAGACATGGTGCCTAGACTTGGTGTACAGTTTCAAAGCATTGGCATGCTTTTGTTCTTAAGCTGAGTTGAACATCCAAATATGTATCCTCTCCTCTCCGTGTAAGTAAACTGAGGTGCAGTACTGGCTTGTTGCTGTGGACTAGACTCCAAACTCCTTTACCTCTCTGCTCCTGCTGTAGCTTCCCCTATCTCTGATGTCCCCAATGTCTTTTTCCTCACCTGCACAATCCTTGAGGGCTTGGAAGAGGGCTGTGTTGTCCACCTGCACAAGGGCAGTGACCCCTCTACCCCTAGAAGCTATTGCCCTGTTTCCCTTCTTCCTGCCTTGGCCAAGCTCTAAGAGCACCTGATACTCTCCCAGCTCTGTCCCTTCCCTTTATATACTCTGTTGCCCAGTTTATCCCTTACCAGTCTGGTTTCAGGAAGTTACATTCTGCCATTACATCTCTGCTAAAACTCACTGACGCCAATGTAAAGAGGATGGGTAAGGGACACATCCCAACTGCCCTATTTGTTGAGCTGGTCCATCCGTCCTACTGAACAAGCTCTCTGATCTGGACTCTGACCTCTCTTTTAAATGGTTCAGCAACCTTCTGGTAGACAGGCTGCAGGCTGTCCTCACAGGGCTTCTTTCCGCCCCTCTCTCAAACTGTGTCAGTAGTTCCTCAAAGCTCTGTCCCTTCTGTAATCCTGTTCTCAGTGTTCCTGAATGACCTCCTAAAGGCCTGTGGCTCCTTGTACAGAAAACACTGTTCTGTTTGCCAGTTGCCCTTCCCCAGATCTGGCTGCGCAATTCCACAGTGACTGCAGCTGTGCCCCGAAATGGTCACAGCAGGCCTGTAAGCCTTCTACTGTCACTCCCTGCCTTTGTTCTAGGCTCCCCCTTGCTGTCATCTCTTCCTCCTCTCCCTCTGCCCTGACATTTCTGCTCCATGTTCACACCTCTCATTCTTGCATCTTCCCTTACTGTTTAGCCAGCTGGACTGCTCTTTGCTGCACTACCGTTTGCCTTTCCTTAATACACTGTTTAATGAGCTACTAGCACAAAACATAGCAGGCAGAAAATGTCAGTAATTTTTAAAAGCAGTCCCTTATTAAGTTTTATATCTGAAGGGTTTTCATTTTTCTATGTACTCATTAAAAGGTTTCCTACCCAGTAGTATTGGTGTGATGTGAAAAGCAGTGCTTTACATGGAAGCAGACATATTTAGTTCTGTTCCTCCCACTACCTCATCAGCATGTGACCTCAATGGTTGTATATTTTTATTATCCACTGTTTATTTTTCTACTGATTCTTAATTTGTTACGATATTTATTTTTATTTATGTTTTGTTGCAACTTGTGTAAAGCGCTCCTAGTCTTTCTGGATTGGGCACAGTGTAAGGATTAAGGCATGACAGAATGAGGGGATTATGCCATGTTAATGTACCGTGCAGTGGGTTGGATGGGCAAGGGACTTCAGCTGACTTCAGGGACTGAGGTACATTAACTAGCATAATCCCCCACCCCAATGGAATTACCTTATTCCACTTATAAAATGGGTTGAAAACTCACTACTGTTGCTCTCATCCATACCCCCGTCTGTCTCTGCCCCCCCATTCACTCTTAGCCTTCTTGCTGTGTCTGACAAAAAAAGTACTACTTTTGCTCTTGCAGCATTGCCTGTCTTTCGTGCCAGCTCCCCGTTTGCTCTCAGCTCCTCTGTTGCTGCATTTTCTGCATGCCTTTTGGAGGTTGCTGTTACTGCCATATGTTCAATGCCTCTGTGCGCAGTACTTCTGTGAAGGGCATGCTGCTTGATGTGTCCGCTGATTCGCTGGTAGGCCGGCGAGGCACAGAGCAGCAGTGTTGCAGGTCATGGTTGTCCTCCTTCTAGTTCTGCACAAGTCACGTGTGGTTTTAGGTATTGTAGCCATGGGCTGAAAGCTTGAGGTGGCGGTTCCATTAGGAGTTGTATATTATGATGGGATCCTGACCAATGGGAAGGCAGAACTGGTCAGACCCCATTTTATAAATAAAATTATGAACTGAGGATCGTAAATAGAGGAATCTGATTGGCCGAGAGCTCTTTGAAGCCGTGATATCGGGCTACATCATCATGGCTTCAAATAAGTTCCAGCACCACCAGCCTCCTTGCTCTCTACTGTCTGAGAACTATTTTTTCCAAATGTACGCCTACACCACCCAAAAATTCATTCATAAAATGTTTTAAAACCTGTTTTTTTATTCATAAAACTTCAGACTCGGTTCATAATAGCAATAAGTCACTCCAGAGTGTGGTATATCATGGGATATCATCACTTCTTGGGTTGTTGGATGCACTCGGCCTGCGGCCTCGTGCCCAACCACCCGAGGCGTGACGATATCCCGTAATATACCACACCCTGTCGTGCCTTATTGCTTAATTATACCATGGACATAAGTGAACAGCCATTGAAATGGTCAGACTGGCAGTTTACAACCAGTGTAAATCCTCTGATAACTACTGGCTGATGAACAAATACTAGTGGTAATGGTGGTCATCTACATCCTAATCCTCTGCAGCACAGGAATAAATACAATAAAAAGAAACAAACAAATCAACCTCTTTAAAAGTTGTATTTTATTATAGTAAAGAAATGAACCTTGGTATAATCACAATAAACCACTCGGAGGATGTGGGTTATTGGGGGATTTACCACAGCTGGCGAGGAGTTACCCACTCGGCTCCGCCTTGTGGGCAAACCACTCCAGCCGTGGTAAATCCCCCGATAACCCACACCCCCTCGTGGTTTATTGCTTAAATAAATGCCTTATTTCACTCATTGTTACATCACAAGTCCTGTTGTCTGATTAACGTGTCACAATTATTTACCAGTCAAGTAGCAGGAGATTGGTACTTCTTGGTTACTAGTGATGTCACAATCAGTGAGATCACATTGCTGAGGATGTATTGGATGGAATAGAACTGACTTCGTCAACCTCGACGTAGAGAGCTGTCTCACACATTACACCTACTACTGTTGGGTAGGAAATCTACTGATCTGCAAACCAGGAAAAAAAATATAACAAGTATAAAATATAACAAGATGCAAAAGGACAATGTTAGACGGCATTGTTTTAAGCTAGTGTACTGCCTGGAATTAATAGTAACTTTCAGTAGTAGACAGGTCTCTCTCTCTCTCTCTCTATATATATAGAGAAGAAGAAGAGACATATCTACTACTAGAAGTTACTATTAATTCCAGGCAGTACACTAGCTTAAAATAATGCCGTCTAACATTGTCCTTTTGCATCTTGTTTATTTGTTGCACTGTAACCACTGCATTTTGCAGGGCCCATGAGAGGGTGGGCGAGCCGAGGATAATTCTTGGGGCCCTGCGCCAAAGAAGTGCCTGGGCCACCCAGCATGCTACTGTACACAGCTGCATAGGGGATTTAGAGTCTAAACTTTTCTCGATGCCCAGAATTCCTCTCACGTAGCCTGGCCTTTTGCCCTTTTTGCATCATGTGCAAAATTGTATTATTGCATTGTTTTTAGTTCTGTTCCCAAGTACTCTGGAAATGAGCCGACAGCTGAGCAGTCCTTTCCTGGTAAAACTTCTCAGTAAATAAAAAAATGGCTTGTAAAGTGGTTTAAGATACACAGAGCATGAAAGGTACTATATCTTGTTCCTTTCCAGAGCATATATATGAGTTGAAATGTTCTATGCTTAATCTTATTCAAAATGGCTGCTATATACACTAACACCAAATTCCTTTCCCTTCTATAGCTCATTTGCAGTTTGTAGTTTGAAGCCAGAAGATCAGACATCTAAATCACTGGCTCTTCTATGATGAAGTCTGTGATACTGGTTGGAATTTAACGAGTGGATGGAGGGCTCATTATTTGTGGTCCCCCACATCTGCGGTACATCACCTCACCTGCCATAAGTACCTGTTATCAGTATCAGGTACTAGCGTACCTGCGTCAGTGGTGATGTTTTATCTGCTCATGGCTTCCCAAGCCTGAGACCCATGGGAGAGGTGATGGGGGAATCGCAGCTCTCACATACTCCAGGCCGCAGAGCCCCTGCGCTCCTCACCATTAATGGTGCAGATGCAGAACACACACAGGCAGAATGAAGAATGCTGCCAGTAATTAAATTATACTGTTTTTGATGGGCCTTTTAATTATATTTCAGACAGTAATTACTCATTCTCCAGGCTGAGTAGGTTGTCTGTACTCCGCTAATGGATTGTACCTCGCTGCAGGCTCCCAGTGTAAGAAGGATGCCCTAATGAGATTAAATGCTCGTTGGTTCTAGTGCAAAGCTGAGCCCAGACTGTTTCTCTGTGCTTTTTGGGTTGGAACTGATGCTTGAAATAGTAAAACAAACTCTCGGGAGCTGTAAAAAGCAAATTCCAAATGGCTGCTTGTTGCCATAGTGATTTTAAGGTCACGGGACTTTTGTTCATGTATTGCATGTCTCGCCTTTCCCAGTTGCAAGAGTTGTTTGCTCTGAACTCATGAGAACATTTTTCTACGCTGATGATTATACATTCCCACTTATTATAGGGTTATACCTTTTATATCAAAAGTGTGTGGGGGGGGATGGGGGATAAAGCTGGCTTCGCAAGTGGACATAAGAAGTAAGGATTGAGAGTTCTGCCGTGCACCCTCCAGCTAGGTTGCCCCATCTGGGACCTTCTCAACCCCACGTGAAAACACTTCACTTTCAGTCAGTGTGTCCGAGTGCTGGAAGTGTGGGTGTTCTGTCATTTAAAAGAATAGTGGTATCAGACAGGTATTTAAGCGATAATTACTGAAGAGCCAGCCATTTCCTGGAGACTAGTGACTGGCTGGGGGGTGGGGGAAGGGTTACCCGAGACGTAGCCGAGGGCCAACCCCAACCAGCTGGTCGTTAATCAATAGGAAATTAATGGCTCTGCGGTCATTATTGCAATTATACAGTAAGTCTAATCGCAGTAATTACCTTTTTGGTGCTTTTCTTTTTTTTTTTTTTATTATTATTATTGTTTTTGTTTCTGTGTGGTGTGGTGACACTGCCATGTGGTGCCTGTTCGTGGTTTTTCCGTGTTTGGCAAGGTATCATGCAGTTGTATTTTACAGTTTTTCTTTTAGTAAGTCTCTTGTAAAATACTGACAAACTGCTGATTGTTTTTTTTTTTCAGTTATCTGTGAGAAATTAGTAGTTCAGTCGTTAAGCGGCAAGCGTGAAACAACTGTGCGTCAGCCATGATGGTCATTTCTAAGAGATTTCAGCCCAGCAGTCAGTGAATGAGCTAGTTAAGCTCATGAATAATTAATTAGACTTATAATTTCTCTTTGCAACTCTTGGTCTGCCTGCTAGCCTGTTGTCTGGTGAATTTTTAGAACTTTTTTTTTTTATCTTTTCAGGGTGTTAAAGGGCCATTCCCTTCCTCTCAGCATCCTCTGCTCCTTTACCCCTTAATGAATAGGGGGCTGATATTCTCATGCCTCCATGCAAAGTATTTAAGTGGGCCTGGTCAGAAATATGGCATCTCTTCCTGAGGTGTACCAGTATACCTCCCCACTTCAGGATACCTACTATGTAAGCAATAAAACATGACGGGGTGTACATTATGGTGTAACAACCGCACTCCTAGGGATGTAGTTAGGGCCGAGTGCCGATCGCCCCAGGAGTGTGGTTATCACACCATAATGCACAACCCCGGAGTGTCTTATTGCGCTAATAAAATGACCTTGTATTTTGTAAAATATGGTTTATTCATAGAATGACAAATTTTAATATGAAAGGTTGAAATTAATGCGTGTTTACAACCTAAAGTAGCCCTTCCGCTTAGTGTGACAACATTGCATTTACTGGTTTCTGTAGGTCTTTTGACCTTATACAACTTGTGTAGTTGCCACAATTTTTGCCTCAGACCGAGTCCATTTTAAGACACTTGCAGCCTGTAACTGACATGGTCGCGATTCTTGGCTCATACCAATGCTTCACAGGCTTTTTTCTCATTTTGAAAACGTAGCTTTAACAACTATGACTTGAGAGACAGACACACCAAGCGAGTGCTACGATGGATATTGTACACAAGGAGAGAGGCAATGCAGGAATTTTTACCTCCGGACTGTTTTCTATGGCGTGTATGTGAGTATGTGGACAATAGCTGAGAAAACAGCTTGAGTTATTAAAAAAAATAAAAAGAATCCATTTGTGATAGGCGAGGGTGCTATTCCAAGAAAGAAACTTTTCTGTTGACTGATAGCACTGTCTACTACACGTTCGTGTCCCCCGCCCTGCCATACACCACACAAGGCAGTGTAAAGAATGTCTTTATTCAGTATTTTAATAGAAAAGGGGAATGTTATCAGTTTCTTGTGCTGTGAGAGATACAGTGGTGGACTGGTGGACTTTTATGGTTCTTGGCAGAGGTTTTTGGTTTCAGACGTTTAGCGTGGAGAAAAATTTCGACTTTAAAATATGTTAAAATTGTAAATAGAATGCCTACATAAGAATCACAGAGCCTTTAATGTAGCCTTAACTTCTTTTGACAGTTACCACCTAAGTACTCACAGCATCCCAGTAACATGGATGAGAATGACTGTGTAGGTGGGAGGGCAGTCTCCTGAGGTGTTGAGCTTGCTGGGCTGCTGGTGGTGATCCTCTTGTGGCGGCAGCAGGGCTGGTCAGGTCACGCCACGCCACTCACTGCACACTTGTTCCGGTTGTTGGGGCATGCGAACATTTGACCAGCCGTAAGAACTCTTGGGACCTCATGTGGCAACAAAGCAGCTGGAAGGAATGACATACCACTTGCTCCAGGGGCATATACTGACTTGTTCCATGGTTCAAGGCCAGACACTTTACAGACCTGAACTCAGTGTCTCAGTGGTTAGCTCCTTCATGCCCGAACACATTGGCAGGTGCAGACATGGGCTCCTGTCCACTGAAATCTGATATGCTGATTGATTATGGAACAGTCCACTCTGATGGCTGAATCTCGATTTCCTTGATTGTTTCACGATCGAACACCCGGTGCTGCTGATGGGGAGACAAGAGAGAATTCAGTTTGGTGATGTAGGCGTCTAAGTGTGACACACTACACAGTAAAATACTGAAACAATTGACTGCTTGCTTGAAATCCAAATCAAACAGTTTAGTGACTGCCACACTGCCAATCACAGCACCTGATTGCTCAAACCGCACACACGGCCCATTTCCAAGTCTTAAGGGCTGATGCACAGTAAGACACAGTGTTGACCATAGGATCCAAAATATAGTGTGTATGCTAGTAAAACCTTGAAAGGGGGTTACACACATTCTTTTTGCCCCCCCCTTCCCATTTTTCTCCTTGCCTACCACCAGGTTCTCCTTCCACCTTCCTAAGCCATTCTGTCCACTGCAGGAGTGCTCCAAGATTTCAGACTGCTGCCAGTCTCTGCTTGACATCTCCCTTTGGAACCTCTAACTATAACACCCCTCCTTTCCCCCTGGTTCCCAGATCCGGGAAGAACATACTTATTTGACAGTAGAAGTCTGAGATGAGAAGCTGTTGAGGAATGGGAGAAGTCAGAAGATCCTTACTGTGGTATTGGGGGGAGGGGGAAGGTGGCTTAATTTGTACAGGACTGCCGATGTGGGGATTTACCAACTAGGTTCCTCCCCTAGAGCATGAATTTGAGGAGCAGCCCAGTCAATAGCCAATTGTGGCCATCTGAAAGGTGGGTGAGCCCCTTGCTTACTTCTTAACTCCCCTACCAGCCCTGTACAGTGTGTGTGATGCCTCTGCAGCTCTCGCCAGACAAACTGGTGCATGCCGTCCTAAAGCTGCTCTAAAGAAGCCACTAGGTTCCTTCTCACAGAACAGACACACAAACCCCGGCTGCCAGGGGGCAGTCATGCAGCAGAAAGAGGTACCTTTTCTACCCAAGGCAGGCAGCATCAAAAACAGATGTTGGAACCCCACCTCCCAAGTCAGCACCAGATGTCCCGACCTTGGGGCACGAACCAACATTGTCTGGGTGGCAGATGGTAGTAGTACTGCAGTGCTAGCCAGCCTGAACAGCTATAGTAGTTAGTGTTTAAGTGCATTTCCCAAGAGGTAGAAGACAATCCCTTTTACAGTAGTGCATTCAGAAGAGCCTCCGTTTATTTAATAGTGGTTAAATTGTAGTATTTATTTGCGTACAGTATACTCATTGTTGCTGCAGTTGAATCTTGAACAAGTGAGAACCAGTCACAGACCGGCTTGGTGGTGCAGCGTTAGCACTGTTGCTTGTGATGCCAGTGACCTAGGTTCAGGAGTGAGCGTGGGTCATCAGGGGCCAGCTAGGAGGAGGTTGGATTGAGACCCTCAGCAGATGCTTTCCTCCAGGGATGGGGGTGACAAAGGTGTCATGCAAGTGCCACCTGGGTTGACCACGGGCAGTGCTGGTACTGCAAACAGCACTGCTGCTGAGGTAGGACATTGGCTGATGCTAAGCAAGCATGTGTGTATGTATTTGCGCACGCTTTGCTTTGAAAGTGCAGTGGGAACCTCAGCTGCAACAGGATGGCCAGCTATCCCCCACAGGCTCCACACTGCTCACTTGGCTCCCCTTCAACACCTGAACCCAAGTTCTGCGAGGTCATGGGCCACCCTTGTGGCCCAACCAGAGAGGCAACAAAAAAGTGGGGTAAGTTCAAGAGACGGTGGGTGATGGGGCTGTGGGGGATTGCCATGATGAGGGCAGGTTGATGACAAGGTGAAAAGTAGTAATTAAAAAAAAAAGTTAGAAAGTAAGATATCCTAGAGAGTAAGCCTGTAAGACACTTTAGAGTGCAACAGGAACATTATACAAATGTTAAGAAGTAGTCAGTTGTAACTTTTTATTTCTGTAGCATTTTTTTCCTTTAGTCCCCCCCCCCCCACTACATCATCAGTATTGTGATCTCACTGACAGTGACATCACAACTGACTGACCTGGCAGCTACTGAGTGGCTGTTCTTAAGCAGCAATGGTGTCAGTCAGTGAGATCACAATGCTGACGATGTAGTGACCAGGGTGGAACAGAGTTAGATATGTCAGCTGCCAGGCAGAGTGCTGTTCCACACAGTACACCTACTAACATCAGGTAAACAGCCTTCTAATGAAACAAAAGGAAAAGAAAAAGTACCTCAGATATAAAAGGTAATAATTGACTGCGTTTAAAACCTATTAGTTTTAGGCAGTACACTAGCTCTTTAAATTGAGTAGTTGGGTCCCTTCTTTAAGGTTGCATATGTCTCTCAATTGCCCCAGTAGTCTAGTTGACACTTTAAAATAGTCTCTGCTTCAAAAGAGAGCCAGTGCCTGTAGAAACTGTGCAGCTCCTGAACTGTGACGGTGTTTACCATCAGCCACCTTGTGACTGAACTTGCCCACCACCCACTTTCCTGTTTCCGCTGCAGTACTGTATTATAAACTGTTTATGATTATTCTCATGCTTTGCTTGTGTTTGTAACGTGTAACCATATGTTTACAAGCATAGATAGAGTGGCCAGATAAAGACCATTGGCCTGTCCAGTCTTTCTGGTCCTTGCGTTGCTCCAGAAGCCAGTCTGTAACTGGCCAGACTGTGTCTGATTAGACTTCCTAAGTGCCAACTGTAAGTTACTACAGTACTTTAATACATTTCCAAGCTCTTGTTCCTCCGAGTATAACTCTGGCTGAGTAGTGGGTAATATAGTAGGCAGATCGGAGACTCAAACTACTACCACCCGGCTGCACCACACCTGCATGTGCCTTGATCTTAGTATAGCTTGCTTTTTCCCAGAGATGAGGATTTATTTATTTATTAACGAGATTTACCAGATAAGCATACTGAGTGGGAAATCCACTCGTTTCCAGATGCGACCTGGATGTTACATAACATAACAGTGCTAAGATTACGTTAGGTACAGTAGGCAGTGTTGCCGTGAAACAGATGCATAATAGTATCATTTGTTGACTATCCACCAATTTACTTGGTGTATGTCAGAGACTTGATTGTCTAGCAATATTTATTAAGTTTTATTTGCCAGATACTGTAGGTGCACTAGACAAATAATGCTTATGGGATATATAAGAGACTTTGTTATTATATAAAAGACAAAGAACCTCTGTGCGCAAACACTGAGGCAAGGGTTACCCCAAAGGGCATTTGGCTGGGAAGCCAAGTTTTGTTATTATGTGACACGTATCTGTTCTAAACCAGTCAGAACACAGGAAAACTGTGAGCTATTATCCCACAGACTACTACAATCACATTTTAGACACACCCAGCATCCAGCAACTCATCCTACCGGCACACCAGAAGTATAACACTAGGGGCATGCCATGGCCCGAGGCACCCTTTGCGTCCCCTTCATGAGGACATCTCTTGGCCAGCGCTCGTTTGCATATAGGGCTCCCCTCTGGCTAAATGAACTCCCAGCCATAGTAATCAATGCTAAGAACATTTCTTCTTTTAAACTTGACCTGAAGCAATCACTACCCAATTCTAGTACTTGTGAATGCAGGTATGCATGATGCATCCCCCTTCCCCATGACACCTGCCATCTACTAAAAGCACCTCTTTTGTTGGGAAATCTGCCTTCCTTACCCTACCCTTTTAGGAGTTTTGATCCACTGCAAGCTGGTCCCCCCCACACACACACTGTCTTCCTGCCCCCCCTCTCCTTATGCTCTTCCTCAAGCAACCTCAATACTAATACTGTTACCCCTGTCCTGTTTCCCTGCCTTTCACCTTTTTCCTCACCACCTCCCTGCTGCTTCACCACCCATACCGGCCCTTACATTTTTCCGTGGTTGCTGTCCTAGTGCCAGTCTTTCCAGTACTTTCTCTTGGACTCATCCTGATTATCTCCAATCCCCTGCTCCCCTCTCCCTTCTAAAATGTATTCCGTAACTATCATGTAAGAATTATGTACTTGTTTCATGTGACAATGCCTGAACCAAGGCAGCTATTAATTTACCTCTCTTACATGTAATGTGTAATCTGCCTGTAATTTCAACCTTTTGCAACGTGTTGAGCCCAGCTAGTATTCCTATGTTAGATAGTCATGTTCTCTGTCAATGTTAAAATATACCATTTTATCTGTTTATCTTGTCTTCTGGATGTGGAACCTTAGTATTTTTTTTTTTTTAATTTAAGTTTATTGAGTTTATATGTAAGAAGAACAAAAGAAAAAAAAAGAGAAACAAGGTACAGTTATGGGGGGGTTGTCTGATCATACAGTACCCAAGTACAAGATAAAGCACATATAGATGTGTACAATCACATTGACATAAACAGGAACAATAAAAAGAAAGAAATACAAAATACAATCCCAATATCCCCCCTCCCCTCCCTAGCGCCCCCCCCCCTTGTCACCTCTGAGAGTTTCATAGCTGAAGGAGATGTTGGGTCATTAAGGAGGAGAACTGTGGTTGGGAGCCTGGTAACACTGCATGTATCAATGCAACAGCAGTTACCTAAGGTACTACCAGTGTCTGGGTTACATTAGGTAGAGCGCATCCAATTTACCCCATTTCCGATTGAAAGACTCCAGATTATGTCTAGAGCTAGCTATAAGTTTCTTGGTATTAAAGCAGTGGGACATCTCCTTAAGCCATTCCTGATAGGTAATATTATCCTGATCCGTCCAATGCCTGAGGACCAGCCTTTTTATAACTATTGAGATGAGAGCCATGTGATATCTACGTTCCTTCACCAAAATGCTTGAGTAAACACCCAAAATACATATTTCTAAGGTGAATAGGTCTTTGAGCCCTAACAGTGGGTCTAAACTGTCTCTTACAGTGATCCATAAAGGTGCCACTTTATCGCATTCCCAAAGGATATGCAACAAGTTCCCTTCGGCAGCTCCACATCTCGAGCATATACTCGACTTAAGCTTGACAAATTTGACCAACTTAACTGGAGTATAGTAGAGATTATTTAAAATGTAGTATTGGGTCAATCTGTGATTGTCTTGGGATAAGTAACGATACACATCTTTCCAGACTGAATCCCATGAAAGAGGAGAGCTCAAGCTAGAAAGTGACCAGATTTTGGAACCCTCCAGGGAGTCAGGGAAAAGGTCATCAAGCAATTTGTTGTATATGTTGGATATACCTCCACGCATACCAGCCGCCTCCTGAATTTTCTCAAGGAATGGCCTTATTTTGGAGGGGAAATGAACGGCCCAAGAATTTTGAGGATGAGGTGTCTCAATTGATAAACTTTGAAAATATGCTTCTGGGGAATGTTAAGGGACGTTAAGATTTTATCCGACTTAAGGAGTGTGCCTTGCTCATAAAGATTCCACGGTAAGTTGTGCAACTGTGGAAGCCATTCAGAGGTTAACCATCTACCTCCAATTTGATATTAGAATTTAACACGAGAGGTTGTGCTGAATCCTTGGTCGGGATATATTAAAAAATTCAGCATTGAGAAAGAATTCTAATAGAGAGACCGATAGCGGAGTCTTGGATGGCTGGGGGTAACGTGGGGAACGGGTGCCAAAAAACGCACGGGGGGCTCAAGTTGAACTGGTCCAACAAGCTTAGTTCAAGTTGTAACCATATGGGTAGAGGCGTGGTAGACTGTGAGGTGGACCACTTACCTATTCTATTCAGGTGACTAGCCCAGTAGTATAGCAAGAGATTGGGTAGATGAAGACCACCCTTGTCTCTAGGTGCGGTGAGTTTAAGAAAGGCTCTACGAGGTTGTTTCCCCTTCCAAACAAAGTTGGATAGCATCGAGTTTACTTGACTGAAAAATTGCTTGGGTAGCCATATATTAAGGTGATTCAGGGGTAAAATAACCGGGAAGGATGTTCATTTTGGCGATATTGATTTGCCCCAAATGGTTGGTGGCAATTTCTGCCATCGATCCAAGTCCCTCTGGATTCTCGTTACAGTATTATCTAAGTTGAGTTTCTTGATCGTTTCCACCTCTCTGGCCACATGTATACCCAAATACTTAAATGAAACCGGGGACCATTTCATACCGAACTGTGTGAAATTCGATTTCAAGGTAAGAGAATTTAACGGAAAAATAACCGATTTAGAAACATTCAACTTATAATTAGAAACCTGACCAAAACGGTCAATAATTTTTAGTACTTGTGTTAAAGATGTTTCAGGTTTAGTAAGGTATAACAGGATATCGTCAGCAAAGACCGATACAGTCAGGGGATATTGAGCAATAGTACAGCCTATGATTCGTGATGAACTTTTAATACTAACAAGTAGAGGTTCCAAATGTAGGTTGGAGAGGTAGGGGGAAAGAAGACACCCTTGACGAGTGCCAGTACGTAAAGGAAAAGTGGAAGAAAAAACCCCGTTGCAATAAACTTTTGCCGAGGGGGATTTGTATATTGCCTTAATCATATGAATAAAGGAATCAGGGAAGCCCATTCTCTTCAAAGTGGCCCACAGAAAATCCCAATTCACTCGGTCAAAGGCTATTTCTGCATCAAGAGCGACTAAGACCATGGGATCTAGCAAAGTGTGGGCCGCTTGAAAGACGTGGGCTAAGGTTCTCAAGTGATCAGCGGATGATCTGCCCTGGACGAAACCAGCCTGTTCCGGGCTCAGCAAGTGCTGCCAAATCTTTTTGATTCTGAACGATAAAATTTTAGATAAGATTTTGATATCATAATTTAAGAGCGATATTGGATGGTAGCTGGCAGGATCTATTAAGGGTTTATCAGGTTTGGGGATTAGAATTATTGTCGCTTCTAAAAGAGAGGGGTCTATCACTTCCGCAGAGAACAAATATTCGTATAACTTAAGTAGTAGAGGGGATAGCTCTTTACAAAAAACCTTATAAAAATTCGGAGGAAAACCATCTGGCCTGGGGGCTTTTCCTAATGGTAAGTCATTTATTGCCTCTTCAACTTCACCTAGAGTGATGGGAGCTGACAATATGTCACAGTGATGAATCTGGAGGGAAGGGAGTTTGATATCATCTAAGAAGTGCTCTATCCGTTGAAAATGCAACGGTGTGGAACTCCTACTATAAATGTCAGTATAGAAGGATTCAAAAATTTGGGCAATCTCCCTGGGTAGCGTCTTAGTGGTGCCGTCCTGGGATTTGAGAGCCGGGATTATACGGGAACTCTCTATTTCTTTCAGCCTCAGAGCTAGCATTCGACCCGGCTTTTCACCCTGATCAGTATATCTAGTCCTGGTCTTGAACAATGCATATTCAGCTTTTTCCCCCGAGTCAGATCGCTGTATTGCTTTCTGAGTTTAATAAGAGCTTAGGTTAGCTGGGGAATTGGAAGAGGAGGTTGTCTTCAGCTGCCCTCAGCAGACTAGATAGTGAATTAATTTTGGACTCCTTTACCCTTTTCCTAGTGGCAGCAATCTTAATGAGTTCCCTCTGATAAAACATTTAAGAGCACCACAGTATATCCTCTCGGTGTACAGATCCCTGATTCAGGTATCTGAGAGGATCATGTCCTAATTTGGAAACTGTGTGATCTTTCTTCAGGATTTGCATATTAAGTTTCCAAGACGTATCCCTTTGTCCCTGGATACCAAGGGAAACCTTGACCCAAACCAGGTAATGGTCCGAGATGACTATTGGTTCAATACCTACTTGATGGGTACAGCTCATTAAAGAAGAGCTAATTAAAATATAGTCAATTCTTGACCAAGTTTGGTGTACCTGGGAGTAGTAGGAATAGAGTCGATTGTCAGGGTTAAGAAGATGCCAGGGGTCACACAGACCCAACAGGTTAGTGAAATCGGAGAGGGCATGTTGCGCAGGGGACAATGGTTTTATTGGTCTAAAGGTTTTGTCTAACTCACTGGAAGGAGCCACATTCCAGTCGCCCCCTAGGATGAGAAGGGAAGGCAGAAATCTGCTCAGGTTATCTGCCAGGGACATTAAAAAGGACGGGTCACCACCAACTGGAGCGTATATCGCCCCTAGTACCACACTACTATTATCAAGCTGGCCCTTGACCAAAATATATCTACCCTCGTGATCAGTAATACTGTCCTCTACTATAAATCTAATGTGATGTTTAATTATTATTGCTACCCCCTTACTAGCTTGCGAGCCGGAGGCAGTGAAAATTTGGGAGAACCCTGGCCTTCGTAATTTCTTGGCCTCTGAGGCAGCCAAGTGAGTTTCCTGCATGAAAACTATGTCCACGTTTAAAAGGGAGCAATTCAGAAACACCTGCTGTCTCTTAAGAGGATCATTGATGCCTCTGACATTCCAACTTGCAAATTTAATCATTCTCGATGCCATAGTAAATAATATAAGAATGAACAAGACATAGGAACTTCAGTCCCACCAGTGCAGATAATAATATGAGGATTACACCAAATTTACCCAACAATAAAAAAAAACCATAGGGATTGAAACTCTCCGAGGCACTCTCCCTTCCCGAACCCCCTACTAAAATAACCCACAGAAAATGACCAAGTCACCCACAGACTTAAATGAAACTGAGCACTGAGAACTCTCAAACCAGAGAGACGATTCCAAAAGGTGACTGGACTAGATATTAAGACATACCCCCCTACCCCACCCATCCAAAAGACAAAAACTATGAATAACCCTGTGATCGCCCAGAAACTATTTACAACCCATCCCTTTGAAATCAGATAAACATGAAAGCACCAAATATGTATCCTGGAAAGGGATCGTCCCCAGGACTAGCAGACCCACATCTAACTGTAAATTCCTGCTTGATGTCTCCATAGACAAAAGTGCATCATAGGGCAGAGTAGAAACAGGAACCAGGGTACTGCTGTCCCCCAGTTCAGGTTGCGAGACTGCATCTCGAGGCTTGCCATTCCCATCCCAGCCAAAGGTAATTTCTAAACAGAGTCATAACATCAGTAACCAACGTTCGGTAAACAGTCCTCCCAAATATGAAACTACAAAGCTCACAACTCCAAAATGCTAAGCAAATCTGTCATAACCTGAAATATCTCACTGTGATGAAAAGGGAATATGCCAGCTGGTCACTGCAGCATTCACTCCATTCCATGGCGTCAGTCAGGAGCAAAAGGGTATAACAAAACTCCATTCACCCGAGCTGGCCATCACCTAGCATGGAAGAGGAAGGGAAGAAACTGGAAGGACCCAGACGTCCGTCGGCAAACCTATCCGCCAAAACCCAGCGGAATTAAGGGTCCTGTCCCCCCCCCCCTCCTCGGGCCATGAGGCAGAGGCCTCATATGTAAGAAACCAAGGCCTCAACCCTGCCCAGACAGGCAACACTGCCCCAACCTCCGAGGAAGGCCAGCCAGCCCCATCCCAACTCGCAAGGCAACAGAAATGCAGGCATGCAATCAATACAAATTCGCTCAACAGAGGTAAGCAAACTTAACACTAGTATTTATATATATCAATCAGCCAGATTTGAATAGGTCAGGAAGTCTCTGGGAAAGTTCACTTTTGGCTTGATCCGGTTCTCGAAGGCATACCAGACATTGTCGAGTTGGACTTGCAGCCTGGCGGGTAGTTCATGCGGAACTTGAACCAGCAGCAATCAAGCTTGGTCAGTACGGTGGAATTCTTGTCTCCTCAGGCGTGTTTCAAGTGGTAGGTCTTGAGTAATTCTCAAAGTGTGGTTCTCCCACAAGACCGCTTATAAACTCTTGATTTTGCTCAGGATGTGTTGCCTTTCGAGGTAGCTAAGCAGCTTGATTAGTATGGGTCTGGGAGAGGAGCCTGGCGGAGGTTTAGGCTTCAGGGATCTATGAGCGCGTTCAATGTGGTAGGAGGGATTGATAGGCGAGGGGCCAACAATCTTGGTCAGGAGCTTTTGCACAAAAGACAGGATATCTGGCCCTTCCTCCGCCTCCGGTAAACCCAGCACCAGAATGCTGTTCCTCCTGCTGCGTCCCTCAAGATCCTCCGACTTTAGTTTTAACTTAGCGATTTGTTGTCTGAGCGTTACAATCTCGGGTTCACACTTGGCCTTCCAAGTTTCCAGGGAACTGGTACGAGCCTCCGAGTCACCTACTCGGGTATTTAGTGATGCAAGATCGCTGCGCATGGACTTGAGCTCTGAGGAGATCTCTGGAAGTTTCACGAAATGGAATCAGCTCCTGGAGGAACCGATCCTCTGTGAAGCGGCTGGAGGGGCCGTTAGAAGAGCCAGATTTGCTTACCGAACCCATAGGCAGGGTTCTTGACTTTGGCGCTTTCTCTGGGTACTCGTGACGTGTGTCTGAATCGGCGGTCTTCATCTAAGCCTCCATTATCTTCACCACTCTCGGCGTAAGTCGTTGGAAATCACTCAAAAGCCGATAAAAGGTGATGCTGGGTTGTAGAGAACTGTGATAAGCAAGGAGAGCGTTAAAAATATTATTCCCGGAGTTGGTATGTATAAGAATCAGCTGGTTGAGAGGGGAGAGCTGTGGATTAAGCTGCCATTAGGAGCGCTGCCCCACGTGACCTCGTGCAACCTTTGTAAAAGAGCTCTTAGCTCAAAGGTTATTTCTGAATCAGTAAACATCCACAGTAGATTATCCACATTCTGGTTGTGCCCTCAGTAGGTTATCCACATTTCAGACACACCCACAGTAGGTTATCCATTTAGTCCACAGACAAGGCATGTTCCTCCTTAACTGCCTCCTGGGAGCCAGTATGCGCAGTGGTTAAGAGCTCTGAGCAGCAAACCTGGAGAATAGGGTTTGAATCCCATAGCAACCACTTGCATACTACGGTATGTGATCCTGAGCAAGTTACTTAATAACTACCACAGCACTTTTAAAATTCTGGGTTCAAAATTTCTAGTCGTATAATAGTAATAACATTCAGTTAGCTGAAGTATACTCAGAATAACTGGCTTCAATGGCTGATTAAATGCCTCGGCCTTTGGCCTCAGCACTTAATCATCCACTTCAGCTGGTTATTCCTTCATATTCTCCGGCTAACTGAATGCTATCACTTAATTATATGACAGGTATCTGTTCTAAGTCAATCAGAACACAGGAAAACTGTCAGTTATTATCCCACAAACTACTACAGGTCACATTTTAGACATGCCCACAGTAGGTTATCCACACACATTCTGGCGACACCCACAGTAGGTTATCCACATTTCAGACATGTCCACAATAGGTTATCCATGTAGTCCACAGACAAAGAAGGCGGAAGAAAGGCAAGTTCCTCTTCAGCTGTTCTTGGGAGCCAGTATAGTGCAGTGGCTAAGAGTTCTGAGCTGCAAACCTGAAGAACTGGATTTGAATCCCACAGCCACCACTTGTATACTGTGTCACTATGAGCAGATCACTTGAAAACTACCACAATACTGGTGCTGGGGGTCGGCAGGGGGAAGGAGATGATTAAGTGTCCGGAGGACTGCTCTTCTCTCCTGGGGTGGGTTGCGGGGATGCATCGCTCGGCAGCGGCCCGTGGTGGAGATTGGGGGCAATGCATGAGTGGTGCAATGGAGAACCACAGAAAACTGAAAAAACAGCTCCAGGATCCACCAAATGATGGCTGCTGGTCTCCGAAGCCCCTGTGGGAGCCATGTCCATCTCAGCAGCACCCTGGGGCCAGATAGAGAGTGCGCAGGCAACCCCTCACCAGTGCCTTCCTCCTCGGAGGAGAGGGATCCACCTGACGAAGGGTTATGCCGGGTTACCTCGGGGATGGCTGCAATGTGAGGACGGAGGGCTCGAGCGAGGGTAGTAGGAGGTAAGTCGGGACCATGGCGGCCTGAAGGAGTGGTGGGTACTGGAGCACGTAGGGGGAATAAACAGATCTGGAAAAAAAAAAGAAAACTACCACAATACTTTTAAAATCCTGAGTTCAAAATTTGTAGTCGTATAATAGTATTAACATTCAGATCTTCATCGAGGGTATCTCTTGTAGCAGGCCATACGTATGGAACTATATCCGCCAGGCACAAGGACCACACAGAAACTTTTCTACCTAGCAGTCTACAAGAGGGGCCACCCACAACGATGTCACATGCTGCTGACATTCCTCCAATATAAACAGGGGTGACCCCGCATCCTCCGCAGTTCTTTTCCCACCGTCGACCCTCATAGCTTATCACACTCTGTCTGTTCCCATTGCCCACCTGCTTAATTTGTCTCTTACTCAGGGCCCCCTTCCTTCTGTGTGGAAAACTGCTCACATCATTCCTCTATTCAAATCAGGCGATCCTAGTGATCTTAATGTAACCCCCCCCCCTTCTTTAACTAGCAGGGCTGCTCCTCTCACCACAGATGTCTAGGGGCAAACGAGAGGGGTGGAGGTTTACATAAGTGAATACAGATTTGGAAAACAGAGAAATGGCCACCAATAGGCTAGGTGACCCGACTGTTAACACTAGAACAGTCAAACCCAAGTGTGGCTACATGGCGCACACCTGGGGGGACCAATTACCATGGCCAGCAACCCAGGTCCCTGAGAGAAAACATTTGCTCACAATTATGCCAGGTTTGCACTTCTGGACAGGGGCACCCAAGTAAATCCTGATACAAGGAAGCAATAACAATACTGTCCAAACCAGGTTGGGATTCTTGAGTGTGGCTTTTATTTACATAATAAAGTAGGAACAATCACAAAGTGAAGATGGACCCCCACAGGGCTACACATACTGGTTTTACAGATTCTCCAGAGTACAGAAGTTCCTGAATTCCCATTTAGCATAGGCTGAAGTAACACAAAGCAGCGAACACCCTGGTTCTGAAATGGAGATTGGCACACACAGCAGAACTGGTACATTTCCCATCAACGAGGCACACATGGCCAGTACTAGGACACTTTGCCATATTTCATGAGGTATGAAGGTGGCACACACCACCACAAAGGAGCACATCCAGGCTCAGGAACTTTCAGAACCCACCATACTGGGTTAAACTGAGAGAAAACAACCCACATACAGGGGTAACTACTTCCATTAGGCATTGGCCAGATGCACTAAATGAAAAGGTACTGGTGCCCAAACTGAACCCAGAGAGGTAAACAGGGTCACTCCAGATTGGGGGGGGGGGAAGGGTCTCCCACCTTTTGCTTCCAAGTTTATACTCTGCCATTCATCTGGTTAATAACACCACACAACTGTAGAAAACTGTAGATGCTGTCTTGAAATGTATTTCACATTTTACATACTACACACACACACACCTCAGAGGTGTCAGAAAATTAAAAGTTCTGTACTTGGATGGTCACATACTGGACTCAAACATAAGCAGACACTTTTAAAACACAGAAAGTCTAGGTGACAGAGTCCCTTTGACAGAGACATTTACCCCTAGGTATTGCAGATACCTCTCCTGTCGTTACACAGAAGAAATATTGTACTCCCAACAAATGAAGATGTCCAAGGCAGCTTCACCAGACAGACTGGATTGAGGGGATTGCCCCAGAACCCTGAAGATCGCCCCCATTCCTCCAGGGATAGGGCAAAGAAAAACCCACTTAGCAAGGTCTCCACCACTTCAGACACTGCCTTCTATGTTCTTCTTCTAGGGTGAGAACAAACTACCCAAAACAAAAAGAGGTAGCTCTCTGACAGAGCTGACTGAGGAGCTGCACAGCAGTTGTGGCCTCCTCCTGGAACTCACACTCCCAAGTCTACTGAACATTCTACTCTAGCTGACAACTGCTTGACAGAGTGTGGCTTATGCCGCTGTGAGAGTTCTAAGATTACATAATCACTCCAGCTCTGCTGAGGCTGAAAACAGAGTGTGACAGTGTGAAACCCATTTACCTGGCATTTCACAAGCTGCCTTTCCTGCCTGCCACTGATTCTAGCTGGTATTCTAGTAACCCCTGGGAACAAGGTGGTTACATTAACAACTATAGGCCTATCTCTCTGCTTCCAACACTCACTAAGCTACTAGAAAAACTAGTCAACCAACAAATCAGGAACTATCTTGATTCTCACAGCCTACTCACCTCAGTGCAATCTGGATTCAGGCCTTGCCATAGTACGATCTGTGCCCTTTCCAAAGTCTCTAATGACTGGCTAAATGCCTTGGATAATAAGCAATATGTAGGTGCCTTGTTCTTGGATCTAAGCAAGGCTTTTGATACAGTAGACCACTCCTTGCTCCTGGGATTCCTCCACAGTTTTGGCCTGGATAATGCAGCCCTCAAATGGTTCGATGGCTATCTGATCAGACGTTCTCAGAAGGTAAAGGCGGAAGGAGATCTCTCCCGTATAAGAACCGTACAGAGAGGTATCCCACATGGTTCTATTTTGGGCCCTGTTCTGTTTGCTATGTATATTAACACTATTCATACAGGAATAAAGTCTGCTAATATACATTTATTTGCAGATGACACTGTACTGTATATTTCTAGGCCATCTCCAGAAATAACATGTCTTGACCTGCAGCTTGAATTCAGCCATCTCCAGAAAAACCTGCTTCAATTAAAACTGCTTATAAATGCCAAAAAAAAACAAAGGCAGTGCTATTTTCTCCCTCCGTTAAGTCATCGCATATCACCAATTTGGGTGATGTACCTCTGATCACCACCCTTCTTGGTGAGCCTCATGAATTTGTCACAACATTTAAATATCTGGGTGTCTGGATTGATAATAAATTGTCCTTCCTTGAACATATAGAGGAACTCGTTAAAAAACTCAAACAGAGACTTGGCCTATTCTTTTGAATAAGGCATCTTCTCACAGTGGAAGCAAAAACCAGACTTGTCCAAACTACATTCCTTCCAGTTCTGGATTATGCGGATATTCTGTATGGCCAGGGTACTAGTGCAGCCCTGTCCAAACTTGACACCTTATACCACCAGGCTATAAGATTCATTACAGGAGCACCCTACTCTACGCATCACTGTTCACTATATGGACTAGTGGATTGGATGTCATTCTGCTACAGACGACGGAGAAATGCAGTCCTTTGGACGTACCGAGCCATCACAAAGAAGATTCCTCAATATATCTTGATTGCCTACCCATCTGTACCCCTGGTAGCTACACATTGAGAAGCCTTTCTTATATATTTCTGGTCATTCCCAGAATCGGATCTCGTTTTGGTGCAGCGTCCATATGCCATTCCCTCCCTGCATTATGGAACAATTTGCTAAAAATCCTCAAACAAGCCTCGCCTGTGAAATTGTCCATGTTTAAAACCCTGTTCTCTTGAGCCACCACAGAATCCTGTAATTGCAGAAAATTATTTCCTTCCAAACTAGTATTACTGTACCGTCTCCTGCCAACTATGTATCATGTCGCCAGGTCGCTCCTGTAAAAAAGCTTCCAGCTTAGTGTGCTATACCTGGTTAAACAACTAAATAAAAAAAAAATGTATCTGTCTTCATGCCTTTCTCCCCTAACTTCTTTTTTTTTCTGTTACAGATTATCTTATATCTGTTAAACTTGCACTTTATATGTACATATGTATATTTTTAGCCCATGCATATATGTTCCTATGAAGCTTAAACCTCACCTTTGTGAAATTATTAATTGTATTGTTATGCTGGTTTTGCACTGTTGTCATTGTTTACTATATGTCCAGGTTCATACCTAGACTTTAGCAAGGCATTTGACACAGTCCCGCACAAAAGATTGATAATCAAGTTAGCCAGCTTGGGAGTGGGTACCAGGGTGGTAGCCTGGGTAGCAAACTGGCTGTACAACAGGACACAGAAGGTAATAGTGAATGGAACACATTCCGAAGAAAGAGGGGTCACTAGTGGAGTACCTCAGGGCTCAGTACTGGGTCCAGTCCTCTTTAACATCTTCATAGGTGACATTGCACAGGGTCTGGAGGGAAAGGTATGCCTCTTTGCAGATGACACAAGATCTGTAACAGAGTTGATACACAAGGGGGGGGGGGTAGAAAGGATGAGAAGGGACTTGGCAAGGTTGGAGGAATGGTCAGACATATAGCAACTTAGATTCAATGCAAAGAACTGCAAAGTAATGCACCTGGGAAACAAAAACCCAGGAGAAGAGTACACAATAGCAGGGGAGGTACTAACAACAACAAAAATGGAAAGGGACCTGAGGGTAGTCATATCAGATGATCTAAAGGTGGGTAAGCAATGTGAGAAGTCAGTAAGGAGAGCCAGGGGGATACTGGGCTGCATAGGAAGGGGCATCACAAGTAGAAAAAGGGAGGTGGTTATCCCTCTGTACAGACAGTTGGTGAGACCCCATCTGGAGTACTGTGTGCAGTTTTGGAGACCTCATCTACGCAAGGACATAGACAGGATGGAAGCAGTCCAGAGGAGGGCAACTAAAATGTGCAGGGTCTGCATCAGAAACCATATGAAGAGAGACTGAAAGCGCTTAATATGTATACCCTTGATGAAAGGAGGGACAGGGGACATGAAAGAAATGTTCAGGTACCTCAAGGGAATCAACAAAGTCCAGGAGGGTAGCATCTTTCAGAAAAAGAGATGTGTAAGAACAAGGGGGCACAATTTAAAGATAGAGGGGGGACAGCTCAGGGGTAATGTGAGGAAATTTTTTTTCACGGAGAGAGTGGTGGATGCATGGAACTGCCTTCCTGGGGAGGTTGCTGGGTCTAAAACAGTGGGGGAATTCAAACATGCATGGGACAGACATAAAGCAATTGTAGTGGGGGTGGCAGGAAGTAGGCTGTTGGTTAACTAAAATCTGCAGCTTATCCAGTAGGTAGGGAAATGGACAGACTGAGTGGGCCAAGTGGTCCTTATCTACCGTCAAAGTCTGTGTTTCTATGTTTCTATCTTGTAAATGAGTTCTTCTCAATGATGTTTCACCTGATTAAATAACACTTGATTGATTGATTGATTAATCGATTGATCGTGCATTGGGCCTTCAGAGACTTCACAGCTTCAGTTGACTGCTTCTTTTCTTTTTTGCTCATTTTTGCTTTCTTTGGTTTATTTTTTCTCCTTAGGAGTACCATATTTTTCATGGTTAGAATCTCAAAACAACAGAACTGCTACTGTGACTCAGTATTTCTCCAAGGATCGACGACCCATCTTGGACGGGCCTACAGTGCACTGGGCCCACCATTTCGGCAGTGCCTGATTCTGGTCCGGCCTTGGGCCATGGATGACTCCCCCAGGGTGCAGGAATGTTAGGAAGAGCACTCTCGGGTCTCTGGACTCCTCCGTGGACCTCCTGGGAAGCAGAGCCCTGAGGGGCAGTTCAGACTTCTCCCTAAAACAGCTTCTCTATATCTCTGGGGTCCCACTACAGCCAGATCCCCATGGATGGTGACATCTCCAGCTCTTCCGTCCTTCCTGCCCCCATCCTGCTTTGGATCGGTTAGGGCCAGATCTTCCTTTATAGGCCATTCTTGGCTGGCTCCGGTTCTTGCGGTGGCACCCCATGCCTCCCCCGCTGACTCGGCCTTGGGAACAATGACGTTGCTGCCTCTCCCATCCCAGCCTGTCCCCCCCACCTCCGTCGCCTTAGCAGCCGGGTGTTGGTGGTTGCTCGCTGTGGTCTTTCATTACTGGGCCTTGCCTGTCACTGGTGGTTCCCCTTTGCCTCCCCTGGCATTGTGTGCCTTCCCTCACTTTGCAGGGGTCTGAGAGCTCCCCCCTCTCCAGGTTCATTCAGGCCTGGTTCGGGTCTGACAGTGGAGCATGTATTTCCTTCCCTGTCACCTCTCTGCCCTCTCCATCACCGGCGATGGCTGGCCTTTCCTCTTGGTGGCACCATTTTTTCTCCCCTGTCAGGTTTTCTTTGGCATGATTCTGCTTTGGACGACGTCACCTTCTGGGTCTCTTGCTTGTTTGGCACTAGGCTGTGTGCGCCGTGTGCATCGCCGTCCTCCTGGAACCTTTGGCCAGCATCATTTGGGGACCCTGTCAAGACGGGAGCGCTATGGTCCTCCCTCTTTCTCTCTGCCCCCCCTCCCCAGCCTGCCACGCTGTGCCTGTCTGCGTCAGGAGGGGAGGCCCCTGCTGCCCTCCAATTTGACTTAGAGGCTGTAGGTTTTGGCAGGGGCTCTGACTGGGTCTCCCTCCTGCCACTCTTCAAGGGGAGTAGTTCCTGTGTTCTAGCCCCATATTAATTAATTGGGGTCATACCCATACTTGACCCTATAGTGCAGCACTAGGGGGGGTCCTCTGATGTCCCATCCCCATTCCTGGTGTTCCTTATACCATGTCCCCACCCAACTGTCGATATGGCATGCCAATGGCATGTGGTTGTGGGTGGTGTCTGGGCTCTTTAGATTGCCCTCACCCCTTTTGGTGATGGTCAGGTCTTGGCCTGTGCACCCAATGCGTTTATGTCCAGCTGACTTCCCCTGTGCCTCATTTTGCAGGTTGGTCTTGATGGGCTCCAATTGGTCCCAGCTGCCTTTGACACTTAATAGCTGGTGGTCTCCTTTTCTGGGCGTGTGATTGGGTTTCTCCCCCTCAGCCTTGCCGGTCCTTGCCCGGAGCTCTGCAGTACCTTGATTCTTCCCCTGGCTGAGGTGTTCAGAGAGATGACCCTTATAGGGACACGGGCCTGTGGCATTGTCCATATTGGTTCTGAGGTATATTACATCCGTGGTCAAGTCACGGCTTTCTCACCGGAGTCAGGCCCCGGGCTGTCACCTGGGCCCTTCAGTAGGGTCCCTGGAGGCCAAAAATGCTTACTACCTTCAGTCTAGCACAGATGTTGGTGAACGCCTTCTAAGTATGCCTACGATGCCATGACTGCCTCTGCTAGAGCACTGGCAGTTGCCATCTGCCTGAGAAAACACTCTTACCTTTGGGTGTCTGGGTTTGCCCTGGACGTGCCACAGTACATCCCCCCCAGCCTATATGCTTTGTGAGGCGGATGTCCAGGACATAGTCTCGGCCTGGCAGGCCTCTGGCTACAACCTGTTCGGGGCATATGTGTAGAATATCCTTTCTGACCTTCAGCTCTCTGGCAAGACACTGAGCTCAGTCCATTTCTTATATCACATCTAGCCAAGAAGCAGCCAGAAGGTGTCCTTTCGTCGGGCCTTCCATCGGCCCAGGCCGGGCACCGTACCTCAGGGCAAGCGAAGTACAGCATCAACCCTGCCTCCTCTACTAGGAAGGCCCTAGAGGAGGTGGTGCTACCTCAGCATGACTCCTTGCTTGACTTCTTCCCCTTCCAGCTCTGCAGGAGGAGGTCGTAGAGGGTCAGTTTTCCCTGCATCTGGACTGGTTGAGAGAGATCGCAGCAGACGCTTGGGTCCAACGGCTCATAGAGCAAGGGCACACTTTCAGACTTCTGGAGTGGCCTCCATTTCAGTCCAGCTACCCGCCTGACCATATTCCAGTGCTGTGTGGGGAGATCAGCACATTGTTGTGAAAAAGGACCAGAGACCCAGTTCAGTAGGCTTAATGGAGTGGGGGTTCTACTCTCACCTTTTTCTGATCCCCAGATGCTCTGGGGATTTGCCACCCATTCTGGACTTACGGATTCTGAATTCCTTCATCCAGTACAAAAAGTTCTGGATGGTGACCCTACAGGGCCTGCTGCCTCCTGCAGTAGGGCACTTGGATATGCTCCCTGGATATGAAGGACGCATACCTGCACATCAAAGTGTGTGCTCCCCACCGGCAGTACCTCCAGTTCCAGTTGAGGGGGGAAAATGACCAGTTCCAAGCACTGCCCTTTGGCTGGTCCTCTGTGCTTTGGGTTTTTACCAAATGCTTGGCAGTGGTGGCAGCAGCCCTCGGGAGGAAAGGACTGTATGTTTTCCCTTACCGAGAAGATTGGTTACTTAAAGCACAGTTCAGGGAGTATCTGCTCTGGACCCTGGCACATACCAAGCAATTGTTCTATGCCCTGGGAATCTCTGTCCATCTGCCCAAGTCAGTCTTGACCCCTGGTACTGGACATGGCTCAGAGTATAGCTTTCCTACCCCAGGACAGGATGGACCACCTGGTGGCTGAGGCCCAGCTGCTCTTCAACAGTGGATTTGTAATGGCCAGAACCTTCTTGCAGCTCTTGAGCCTGATGGCTGCAGCCACTGTCACAGTCCCCCTTGCCAGGCTGCACATGAGGATTCCACTGAGGACCCAGTGGGACCATCACACTGACGACGTGGAACAGCAGGTTCTAGTTTTCTCTGTGGTACCAGGAAGGTGCTGCTAAGGTGGATGGACCCCTGCAACCTGTTTGAAGGAGTTCCTTCCTCATTCCTTCCTCTCAGCAGACTCTCACTACAGATGCTTTGGGAGTGGGTTGGGGGCCCATCTGGGGCCTCATCAGACTTGGGACATTTTGAACAATGATACCCAGATCTGTGACTCTGTCCACAGCTTGTAGGGGCCTACCATTTAAAGATGGACTCATAGGTAAGCCACTCGTTTTTTCTGACCCGCTCAGACCTGATTCCACTCCCTGCATCTTCATCTTCCCTGGGTTAAGACACAGCCAGCTGGCAGCCATCCAGTTAGAAATTTCCTCAAATCGTTGGTCCAACACACAGCTCACATTAGAGTTGTCAGGTGCAAAAGACAGGTACAACTGGGTGTCATCTTCATAGCAGTAAAACTCCCATCTTGTACCATCTATTGGCATCGCCTAATGGCAGAATGTATATAACCAAATAACAGGGGAAATAATCGACCCTTGAGGCACCCCACATCTGGCTGAGAGGAACATGCTTTCAGAACAACCTACTGGGACCTGCTGGATAAGAAAGACTCTGACTACCTCAGCGCTGACCTGGTGTCTCTTCCATATTGCCTCTGCCGACTTATCATCAAAATCCCATAATGCACTGTTTCAAACGCTGACAAGAGATCATAGGGAGTACAGTGAAATACAGTCCTATTTGCTATTGTAAGCATGCATGTATTCTAACCCTTTAGTAAACTAAAAAAAAAATTTTGTAAAGAAATGGGTCTGCTTTTCCAGTGTGCGTAACCAAACAACCACCCGGTATATCCAGATTTGACTACATGATGTATCTCTGTATAGGGCTCAAAATAGCCAGAGGCTCACTGACCAAATATTAATTGATTTTGTATCAGAATAGTTAAATATTCTGGTATGGCCTCAGGATGCTGAAGTAGGATCCTAAAATAACACGTGAGGGAGCTGGGCAGGCAAGTAAAAAACAATCACTATTGAAAAATGATTGGCGGACTACCCCTCGTATAAGATGTTTAAGTAAATGTCATGCTTTATTACTTTCTTGGTACCAGATTATTAGCACCAATCTTTCATGGCTAAAATTGTGCCACTTCATCAGGGTACTCCTGATAACACTTACTTTCCTATTTCTCTCTCCAATCAAATAATACTGTGCCTCTTCTTGTTTTAAATCCTTGCTGCCAAGCTTTCTGTTAATCAAGTTGAATCATCCTAAGCATGATACTATGCAACTTTGTTGGCTGGGTTTTGTAAATTTTTATTTTTATTTTACATTTTTGATGCCTGGAAAGACACATTAAGCTTGTTTCCAGGCGCCTACTGGATGCACAGAGAAGTTAATAGACTTGCTCATGGTTATACAGTACTCAAGTGGTGGCTGTGGGATTCAAACCCAGTTCTCCAGGTTTACAGCTCAGTGCTCTTAACCACTATTCTATGGTGCCTCCCAGTTACAGGTACATTGTAACTTACATGAAAAACTACTTGTTCCTTGTGATAGTTTAAACAGTTGCAATGTTTTGGTTGTTAAAAATGGTCTCCGTGCTGGTAGCTTACCGCTTCTAGTTCTGTGTGCTCCTATCTGTTCAGAGAGGCATGTTTGAGCTGATAGTACCATGCTTAGTATTAAATAAATAAGTGTTGTGGTTTTGTATCAGGCCATAAAAATTTTTTATCTAATCTTTCTGGCTTGACTTGGTATTAAACGAGATAACATTTCAGTCAATTCTGCAGCTGAGCCAGAAGCCGGTCTGTGGGGTCAATGGATTTTTCCAACCTCTTGCCTTGCTGGCTAGTTGATGCATAACAGAATTTCAGCCTGCTGCCTGTAGCTTTGAATTCCCAGCCTGAGCTGTAGCATCCAGAACTGAAGCTGTTGCCCCTGCATGTAGAGTGCTGGATGATAACTGATACTGGATGCAACTCTCTTAGGAGATGGGCTGTGATGACTTCCACTGGTTTTGTGGAAAATGGCCAGATGCTTCCGTTTCTTGAGCCGAGAACAGCTGGAGCTCAGTATTAGTCATGCCAGTCCCTATACTGTATGTCCTGAAATGACCTCTTCTTAATTCCTTGCTTTTGGACTTCTGAACTAGGGCAGGACAGTTGGTAAATATTTTCACTGGTAAATAAATTATTGGCAAAAATATATCTTGTTTTACATTTCACAGGTTTTTACAAGAGCCTTTCTGTTACTATTTCAGTAATATTGCATCTGAAAGCACCGTATTTCAAGGAGCACCTTACATCACAAGGATAACTTTAAAACATTATCCAGTTTAACCAGAATTACGCTTTTAATGAAAATCTTTACTGTATTTGCCTTACCCTTATTTGTTGTTAAGGAAAATTACATTAAAACATGATTTCTGCCCCTTGGTCTTCATCTGCCTTGGCTGCTTGTCTATATACTGTAAGTAATAATATCCAGCAGGGTGTAGTGTGTTGGGGGATACCAACATGCCGAGGAGCATAGTGATGTCGACACCGTTAGTTAAGGGCCTTACAGCCCCAAGAAGTGCATGTAGTCCTCAATACCCCGTACCTGAGAGGGTCTCCTTGCACTTAGAAAATGGGCTTTAACATCGGTGTTACAGTAATACAATAATAAAAAGTGTTTAAAAACATATAAAACAAGATTCATGTGTAAAATAGTCCTTATGGGAGGTACAGTGCTGGCTCTGTTTTGTTTTTAGAGGGCTTTGTTGGCTGATAAACATATGCTTTGGAATGCTGTCAGCCAATCAGGTTTCAGGATTTTCCTAACCCATTTTGTAAAATAGAATAATGGATGGCAACCATTTGTAACAAGGCTAGAATTCCATCTTGGGATGCTTTATTTATTTAATTTTTGTTTAGTGGGTAGGGCACACTAGGCATGTAAATGCCTATTTACAGATATGATCTGAGAGAGTACAGCAGTAATAACAGTCAGTTACTGTACATAGAAGTAGCTAGCAAACCTGATGAGCAATACCACATACTGACGAGAGAAACGGAGCGTAATGTTGTTATATGTACAGAAGGATAGGCTCCACTTGAGCACAGTTCAGATGACCCAATGTTCACATACAAAGTAAGTAATCTGGATGAACGTAAGACCAAAACACAAAATTAAACAACTTGAATGTAAGGTACATTACAGCTACATGTCTAAGTACAGTGTGCAAGGGGGATGTCTTAGCCTGAGCAGAAACAAGTGGACAATCCTTTTAGCTGTCTCCAGAAAGTTCTTTTGAAGAGTCCATGTGAGGGAAGGCTGCAGATATTGAGTGCGAGGGAGTTCCAAAACTTAGGGGCAAAGACGGAAAAGGCCTGTTATCCCATCTTGGTGGAACATTTGGGAACCTGGAGCAGTGCTGCCTCAGAGGATCTGTGCGAGCAAGATTGGCACAGTGCATAGTGGAGGGTTATAGCAAGGCCACTGATTTATGGTAATTATATTAATGAAGTTCTGTTTTCAAGATTTGAAATTCTGAGAATTGCACCAATGACTGTTAAACTAATTTCTGGATTTCACTTGGATTGTACTGTCATTCTTTTAGTATGTGTATAGATAATTAGAATAAAAGAAGGCTTAATATAAACAGCATTAAATGAAGCAAATTGAAAATAGTACAGAGGTAGTTATAAGAAAAATGCAAGTTCTGCAAATTTACTGATCTGGTCTAAAATGCCAACTAACATGAACTTCTTTGTTTTTGCCGGTGTGCCGGCAGTCCAAATTCCAGAATTTGACCATGTTTTCTGGTAAAAATGAAAACCAGTGGCCTTTGTTATGGGAGGGGCAGGAGAGGAGGATCTTCAAAGCTTATCAATAAAGTACCTTAGGGAGAAAGACTGGGAAGAGGAGGGAGAGAGCCAACCCAGGGAGTCATACAGGGAGTAGTGGTGTGTAAGAGGAGGGGAAGACCATGAGAAGCAACAGATGATGTTGTTAGACGACTCCTCTTTGTGAATGGCAGCTCTGGGAGACTGTGAAAGTACCGGCTGTCCATATTGTAGATGAGGGAGGAATATCCTCTGGGAGATGGTGAGCCTGGCCTTGGGTATGAGGCAATGTCTGGCGTGGTAACCCAGCCGAAGTCTGGAATTTACAACTTTGCTAGCCAGGAAGATATGGAGGGAAAAATCAAGACCAGAATCTAGGGTGATGCCTAAGTATTTAAAATCTGCCACGGGGCAAGACGGGATCTGGCATGGGATTGGATAGAACGGGATTCAGCACAGCATTTGAGTCTAGCCTGGGACCCAGATAGCATGGCTCAGGTCTTTGAGGAATTGAGAACAAACTTGTTTTCAGAGAGCCTTGCCTGGACCTGGCAAAAATCTTGCTGAAGCTGAATGTTAACTTTGAGATGGAGGGGGAGCTTAATATCATCTGTACAGCAGATGATGTACAACACAATATCATCAGCATACATGCTTAAGGAGCAGTGGGCAAGGATAGAGGGAAAGTCATTGATGATAATGAGCAATAGGCTGAGTATGGGCCGTGAGGGACACTGAGTTTGTGGACACTGAGTTTGACAGGGACTGGGAACAAGGCAGCGTTGTCGAAGTTAACATAGTACTGTCTATCTGTAAGATACCTCAGGAACCAAGAGGTGGCAGTGTGGGAGAGGCCAGTCGAGATTAACTTGGAGTGCAGCATGGAGTGGATGAGGGAGTCAGAGACTTTAGAAAGGTCAGTGAAGACAGCCTCATTGAGTGAGCCAGTATCTATGGCAGACTAACTATCAGCTGCTAACCAAAATAGCACATTGTGTTGTATTCCTTGCAAAACCCATGCTGGTTAGGGGAAAGGCAATCATGGAACTGAAGGAGTTCATTCAGCTGTGAAGCAGCATCCCTTTCAAGCAGCTCATTTAGAATTGGGAGGAGTGCAATGGGCATGTAATTATTTATTTATTATATAGGTTTTTATCTTCCTTGGCAGTTGTGTAGCCCTGTCCCCAATCAGCCTCGACTGTCCTGCGTCTCCTCCAGTATCGGGGGACACTATCCCCCATGGCTTGCCCCCATAGTGGGACGTCATCCTCCCCACCTGGAACACACATTCCAGACTCGTTCCCTGACTGGAGAGGCCAAGCGGGCCACTGGCGTGATGGGCAGGGCTTCATGAAGCCTGTCCTCCATATTTTATTCCTATTTTTTCCCCGTCATCACAGATGTACACTAAGCACATTGTGCAAGCTCTTCCTCTGCAGAGATGCCCCTGGTGCTCTGAGCATGTGCACTTCCCCCAGTGTGGCTCACACGCACTGCCACCTGGATTCCTCCAGATGGCAGTTAAACTCAAAGAATTCCAAGCCAGGCGAGACCTGAACAGGGCTTGTATGTGGACTGCGCACCTGTTTTGGCCTGCGTTATTGCTGTTGCCTCTGGTCTTGTGCATTTTGCCTGTGGATGCTTGCCTCCTATGTTTACTGGTAGCTGCTCAGGTCTGTTTGTAGGAATGCTGTAGAAATTGTGTCTAAGTTTAAAGCTGGCATGTAACAGTTTATTCTATTGCTCTATTGTGTGGACATGTGCGAACCACGATTGCCCTCTGCAGCACTATATTGTTCCTTGGTCTACCACATAGAGCTGCATGATATTAGATTGTTAAATGCATAGCCTTGTGATATATTATTAGGGTAGGCAGTTTTACTATTATATTTACTGTATTTGTGCTGCCTTATATCTGCTTTAGCATGATACACCACCAGCTTGCCACAAACAATTTCTCCGCTGCACACTAATTCTAGCCCTTCCTACCTCTTTACAGGCAGGTCACTCTCCCCAGAAACGCTGCAGACTCGCGGCGTGCCTCTGAACAAAGAAGCTCCTATCCAGGAAGCTCTGGCGAAGTTCACTCAGCCCGACTGCCTCCAGGTAACACAGGCCTCCTACTCCGTGACTTCTGGCACTAGTGTCGACCGAGTGGCTGATAACTTTGGCTATACAGATTCCCAGCCCACTGATTGTTCCTGTGGACTCACTCGGCTGTGGGGTGCTAGCCTGCCCACCCTCCCCAACCACCCTCCCACCCAGGGGCGGCCCGTGTCTTATTGGCCCAGGCCGACGACGTCACTTCCTGTGTCGCCGCCCCCTGCGTCCACATTCCTAAATCCTCACTTTCCCATTTGCAGTTTATATTGGGTGGCCACCAGGTGGGGCTTGATTCCTCTCATCCCATTCCAGTCTCCCAATACTACCGCACCATACTATCCCTTGTCTGCCCACTGGGGCTCCAAGTCCATATTCTGTCTCTCTCTGCAATCCCCTCCCCACCCCTAGCATGTCTGTCCTTCCTGGCCCGGCTTGTTCTGCAGCTCTCTCCTCCTTCTTATATTCTCCACCTCTCCTAGGGTTACCTTTGGCCACTCTCAATGCACACTTATGCCCCCAGTTGCCCCCATGTCCTCCCCTCCCTGCCCCACCCCCTCCTCCTACACACACCCTACTCCCTCCCCTCACCACCACTGTTCCTTTGGACTCCCTCTCTCCCACATCCCCTGCCCGCTCTTGTATCTTATCTCACTAGCATCCCCTGTCTGTGCTACCCTACCTACCCCTTATACCGCCTCTGCCCCCCATACCGCTACCCCCAATCAGCGTAAACTTCCACCCCGCTACCTCCTTCCTAGGGCTGCTCTCCTCCTTCTGCTCCTGTCTGGCAACATCCATCCCAATCCTGGGCCTGTCTTCAATGGTGCCCCACTGAAATCAACTGGACTTCACATCGCTTCTATAAATATATGTAGCCTCCTCAAAAAACTGGACTCCCTAAAATGCTGGGTGACTGTCCATAATCCGGATGTGATTGCCTTGGTTGAAACCTGGCTGTCTGACTCCACCTCTGACACACAGGTCTCTCTCCCGGGCTACTCCCTCCACTGGCTGGACCGGACCGGTAGGAGAGGTGGTGGTTGTGCCATCTATGTAAAGACCGCTCGTTGGTTTAGCCCTTCCTCCTCCAAGCCTTGACTATAAGGCCCAGGCCCTAACTCTAAAATTATCACCTGACCCCTTCCGGGGTCCAATCTACCTAACTACAGCTTACATACCTCCAAAACACCAAACTCAGGCACTGGGCCCACTAATTGACTATCTCACCTCCCTACCCAACTCCTCTGACCAGATCCTGGTGGGTGATTTGAATATCAGTTGGCTGTCTCCCAAGTCGTCTGCCTCCCGTGAGGCTTTTGCTGCAGTAGATCTAACTCAGCTAGTCTCCCAGCCTACCAGGTTAAATCCGAGTAGGGGCACCAGCACTCTTCTGGATGTGGTCCTTACCAACAGGCCTTGCCGCGTCCACAATATTCAAATCCTCCCAGACTGCCTTAGTGACCACTCCCCGGTTCTCTTCTTCTGGGCGACCTCCCAGCCCAAGCCCTCTGTTCATACCACCCATCGTCGGCGACTTAGACCTGGTGGGCTAAAAGACTTAAAATTCTACTTAGCCTGCACTGATTGGTCTTCGCTACTAAACACCCCTGACATTGACAAGGCTCTTGCCTTCTTTGTTTATACCTTTAACACTGCCTGTGACATCTTCGCTCCCATAACCCCACATAGATCTAAAGTAAAACACATCCCCTGAATTACCCCGGCCTTATGCTCACTTCTTAAGCAGCGGGATAACTTATGGCATATCGTGGTTGAAACTGGCCGCCCAGCTGACAGGCAGGCCTATGCAGCTGCCCGCAATAAGTGTACTTGGGCTGTCCGCAAAGCTAAGGGTGATTATTACCAAGCCTCTCTTACCTCCTCTTGGGGGAATCCTAGGTCCTTCTGGGACAATGTCAAGCAGCTAACTGGTGGTGCACCCCCCCCCCCATCACTTCTTGATATGGATGGGACTACCTCCACTGACCCTGCCCTCATTGCATCACACCTCAATAACTCCTTCACTGACCTTAGTGCAGTGCTCCTTGCAATTTCTTCAATCCTCCTCCCCGTGTCTGCCCCTCCCATCTCCCCCCCTTTCCACCTTCGCTCTCTGCCACCTCTAAGTCAGGCCCTACCTGCAAAAAGCCTAAAGTGCAATTCTATTGGCAATGACTCCCTTGATCCCTGTCTCCCACGGCAGGTCCTGGATCAGGTCACCTATCCCATCACTTGCCTCTTTAACAAGTCCCTTTGCCTAGGGCAATTCCCCTCTGTCTGGAGGGTCGCCACTGTTACACCTGTCCACAAGGGTGGTGACAGGATGCTCTCAGGCAACTACCAGCCCATCTCCATCCTCTCTCCCCTCTCTAAAGCCTTAGAGAAAATTGTTGCTAACCAAATCTCTGACTACCTCGCGAAATATGATGTCCTCTGCCCTGAACAGCATGGTTTCAGAGTCGGTCATAGCACCAATACTGCACTCCTGGAGTTTGCTAACTTCCTTCATAACTCACTCGATGCTGGCTCCCTCGCTGGTGCGGTATTTATAGACCTATCAAAAGCCTTTGATACCATCTTGCACCCTCTTCTGTTAACCACCATTGCTAGCGTGGGTCTTGCCGCTGGTCCACTCTCCTGGTGTGACAGCTACTTAACCAACCGCTCTCAATGTGTGAGGATTGGTGACACTCTTTCCAGCACCTGCCCAATTTGCTCAGGAGTTCCCCAGGGCTCCATACTCGGGCCCTTACTCTTCTCCCTCTTTCTCAACTCCCTGCCCAATGCATGTGCTGGAAATGTCCTGCTCTATGCTGACGACGCAGTACTCTTTGCTTCCGACAGAAACCCCGTCTCACTCCAGAACTCCCTTCAGCTTGCCTACAACTCTGCCGAAACCTGGCTCTCTGAACACCGACTTGTCATCAACCTTAAGAAAACTAAAACTATGCTCTTTACTTACCCTCAAAACAAGTCCCACAACTTTCCTCTCTCTGTTCGCTCCGCTCATAATCACCCCATTGAACTTGTTCACTCCTATAAATACCTTGGCATAATTTTTGATTCTGCTCTCTCCTTTCATGACCATATCTCGGACCTGACCTCTGCCTCCAACGCACGGCTGGGCATCCTCTACCGGCACAAAAAAAGCCTCCCCTCTAACGCACTCCGCCTGGCGGTCACCTCCTCAGTTCTTTCCCTAATTGACTATGGCCTTCCTGTATATGGCTCAGCTGACCAGACGGCTCTACATAAGGTACACCTAACGCTCAACAAAGCCTGTCGACTTATTACCGGTGCCCAAAGACTCACCCATACCTGCCTCCTGTACTCCATGTCCACCCTACTCAACCTTGATGAGCGCCTCATGTTCCTAACCTGCCAAGTTATCTATAAAGCTCTCCATGGTCTATCCCCTCCTGGCCTTGCTAACTCTATTCACTGAACTAACTCCACGGTACGCACTCGGGCCTCCCACAAAGCTGCCCTGGACGTTCCTAGGGCTCGGACTACCCATGGTCTAAGGGCATTCCCATATAGAGCCCCCTCCTGGTACAACTCCCTCCCCACTGGCATCACTGATGCTCCCTCACTTGCTTGTTTCAAATACCTTCTGAAAACTCACTTACTCAACTCACACTCTTGCCGCTGCCCCTGACCTCCCCCTCCTCCTCCCCTTCTGACAATGCTTACTGAGCTGCATCCCCCACCAGGGCCTCTCCTTTACGCTGCAACCCTACCTCATGATCACTGATCCTAATATTGCGGGTAACATGTGTTATCTCCCGTGTTACTTGAAACTTGACTGTGCCTTATTGTTAAACTATTTTGCTAATTTTTCTCTTGGATGTATGTCGTCCTTGTAAGTCATTGTATGTCGCTGTCCTGCCTGTGACGAGGTACCTTTGTAAATGAGCCTCTGGCTCAAAGGTTGTAAAAAAACTGATGTTAAAATAAATAAATAAATAAGCAGCGAGGCACAAAATCCCCCCCGCCTTGAGGGAGGAGAACAGTCCTACGGACGTTCAGTCTTCCCTCTCCTGGGCGACCCCCCGAGCAACTCTCATCCGTTCCTAAACCTGGGTCACCGAAAGGTGCTCACGGCTCCTGAGCCCTCTACACCACCACACTGGCTCTGGGCCTGTAATTATTTACAGGTTTGGGATCATCCTTTGTGAAGACTGGAGGGATTTTAGCAGTTTTCCAGTCATCAGGGACTACTCCGGAGACAAGTTGAAAATACATGAGATGAGTGATGCTAGGATAGGAGCGCATTGCTGCAGAGGTCTAGAAAAGATCCCATCAGGGTCTCTGCTGCCACTAGTTGAGAGGGACTTCAGTCATTTAAAGACTTCCCCAGGGAACATCAATTTTAACCAAAATGGGGGTTGATGGAAGGGGTGGGGGAAGGCGACTTGGAGCAAGTTCCTTGTTGGTGGTGGTGGTGGTGGGGGGAAGAGTGATCCATGAAAAGGGCATTGAAGATGTTGGCAGATGTTACAGGATTATTGCAGTGGACCCAATAGATTATCAGATCATTATCAGTACTCTTAGATGGACAACCAAGTAGGTTCTTGATATGACCGCAGAAAGACCTAGGTTTCCCAGCTGAGGCTGTAATTGTTCTCGGCAGAAATAACTTTTTGCAAGATGGGTGGCCCTTTTCCATTGGTTTTTAAGTTGCCTTTAAGCAAATCTGTCTGCCAGGCCAGATGAGGCTTTAAAGTCCTGTCAAATGTTGTCCCTCACCTTGAACAGGGAAAGTAGGTCCCTGTGTAACCATCGAGTAGTAATGCCTTTGACCCTTCTCTTGAAAATGGGGGGGGGCAGCCTGTCCTGAACCAGAGATAGGCAGGAATGAAAGAGGCTGTGGGTAGAGTTGATGTTGTCTGAGGTGAGGACGGAGAGCCAATCAGTTTGTGCCAACTTTTGTAGGAGGTGGTGTGAGCCAAGCCGAGACGAGTCCTGTAGAGTAAGAATTTTTGGAAGATCTTTGGGGTCTTTGACTTTCCAGATGTACTGTAGTAAGTGGAAGAGTGATCACTCAGTGCATCGGGCAGCACACCAGCTGCCTGGATCCTGTCTGTTTCGTTTTTGGAGAGCATCCAGTCAAAGATAGTGTGATTCCCTCCTGGTTGAGAGGCAGATAGGGTCAGTTATGAATTGCGTGAGATTCAGCTTACTTGTCACCGAATCAAACAATTTATTTGGGGGCCCAGCAAATCAAGATTAAGGTTGCCCCATAGCTATCACCACATTTTGTCTGACCTGGGTGAGATAAGACTAGTAATTAAGTGCAGAGAGTACAGAAAAGCCACTTTTGGGGGGATTGTAAATGCAAATAAAGTGTAGCTTTTTGATGTTACCCTGAAGGAGGGTACCATGGAGTGCCTTGCACTAGGACTTCAGGGAAGGGGTAGGTTGGGCAGAGCAATTAAGATGACTCCTGTAATAGAGGAGAGGACCTCCTCCCCGTTAGATGATGGTCTGTCCACTGGGATAAGGTGACGGTGTGGTATGAAGCATGTAGAGTCTGGGATGTTAGGTTTCAGTGCCTCCCAGGATATCTGGGGACTAGTGGGCTATCCAGGAGTTGAGGTCTGGCTTGTTGGTAAGGAGACTCTGGATGCTGAGGTGAGCGATCCTGATGCCCTTATAGCCCACCCAGTTGGGGGGTGTCAGGAGAGCCGAGACAAGGTGGAAGATCGTGTTCAGTGTCACCAAACGGTAGTAGGAGTTGCCAGGTCAAAGCGCACAGACACGGCTCCATTTAAGTTACCCGGGGGGGGGGTGACGGGGGAGATAAGCCTGTCCTTCAAGTATAGTGCCAAGAGATAGGTGATTTTGTCCTTTATAAGCCTGATTAGGCTAGAGCGACTGTAAGGAGACAATAGTGTATTAGACAAATAAACGTTGCCATGAGGACCATGGTCAATCCAGGAGTGAGATAAGGGGCTAGTGGGACTGAGTCCACTTGCAAAGAGGTGATGAATAGAAACCCCAATAACATGAATGGGGACAGGGCACTGTGTATTTTGGTCTCCACTTTTAGGGAGGTAGGCATAGATGTAGGATATCCGTGATATAAAAAAGGGATATACTGTCACAAGAATGACACCTCCATGGCGAAACACCAAGAATGACGTTGGCACAGTGAATGGCAGCATAACGGCAGATGCAGTGCACCGACAGCCCAGAAATGTTGACAGGTACACCTCAGCGACGTCCAGGTGGATGGCAGCAAAGGCATTGGAAGCGGCTACAAAAAGGGGAGAGCAGGTGGTAACAGGAAGACAGTGCCGGCTGAATACGTGCTCAGCATGTGGGGCAAGCAGCTACTAGTGCAGAGCGGCTATGTGTACCAGGAGAAGAGCCGTGGTGCAGTGACATACTGGAAGTGTGTCCAGTACACCTCAGCGTGGTGTAAGGGCAGGGCGAAGGTGGACAGGGAGCACGCTGCGGGGCTGTCAGGCTGGCACAACCACGTCTCCGACACAGCAGGCATCGATGTCCAGAAAGTATGGGCGGCAGTGAAGCAACAGGCAGCGGAAACAACGGAGGCCAACCAGCAGGTGGTCATGGCATGCTGCACCATGTTCAGCAATGTGATTGCAGGATCCCTGACACCCATTGGATACCTGAAGCGCACCATACAAAGAGTGCGGCGGGCCACCCGCTGTGCACCAGTGGATCCACTCACCCTAGCAGACCTCCACATCCCTGAGGAGTATCAGACAACACTCAGGAGCGAGCAGTTCCTGCTGCACGATTCAGGGGGCACAACGAAGAGGTTCATGCTCTTCAGCACTCAGCGCAATCAGAAGTTCCTGTCAACGGCCTGGTGATGCTGAGGGTTGAGGTGCTGGACGCCACACCTTGCTCCACACCGGTGACTCAGGTTCAGGAACAAGCCTGGGTCGTCGGGGGGTAGGCAGGGGCAGACTAGGATCGAGCGTCTGACAACAGCTCTCCTAGTCCTGGGGAAAGGGGTGGGTGCACACCGCACTCTGGTGGTCCCCGGGGACGCTCAGGGGTACTGCAGAGGTGCAGGTGCTGAGGTTGGGGGGGCACGGCAGATGTCTGCACGCTAGTGCGCGGACGTCATTGCACGTCCATGCTCCCATTGGGAAAGAACAAGGAAAACAGCAGCGCAAGTCCACGGCAGCTTGATGGTCAAAGTTGACTGACCCAACGATGCCTGGAGAGCGTCGCGGTAGTGGATCCCTCGCTGGGTGTAGGGGCCGAGGAGCCTCTCGGCTGGTCACGGCTATGCCAGCTGGGTGCAACAACCGGGTCGGCGGTGGATGAGCGTGGCTGGAGATTGGCAGGACTGTGGCTATAGGTGAGAAAGCATAAAGGATAAAAAAAGTTCCTGTCAGGTAGCGGCCTGCGGTTCAGCGACAGCACCTTCAGGAGCTGTCCCGGCTCTTCTACCAGCTGTACAGTGTGCATGGTGTGGAGCTCTCAGCAGTGCTGCCAGCGGTCTACATACTGATGACAAACACAAGCGAATTCCACAAGGTTCCACAAGTATCGAGCTGTGCACTGACGTGCGCCCCTGTGTCATGAAGATGGACTATGAGCTTGCCACCTACCGGGCACTCCGTGCTGTATTTATGGACCTGGAACTCAGAGGGTGTTTCTTTCACCTGTGCCAGAAAGCTCCAGCAGACACCTGACCTGGTGCACCACTACACTGAGAATGATGCCTTCGCCCTGCACCTCTGCATGCTCCCCGCACTGGCATTCTTGCCACCACAGGATATGTGCCAGGTGTATGAGGAGTTGCGGACATGGGACATGTTCACGCAGTATGAGGAGCTGTTGCAGGACTACCTCGATTACTTTGAGGATACCTGGTTGGGGCCCCCGATCAGGAATGTGATACGCCTGCGACCGGTGTACCCCATAGAGTTCTGAAGCTGCTATGCCAACATGAAGGAGGACCTACCCCGGACAAACAGTGCCATCGAGGGATGGCACTGGGCATTCAGTTCCCTGATGGGCACAGCGCATCCATCTGTATGGAGGTTCATCAATGTCCTACGGGCGGAGCAGCGAATGACCGAGGTGAAGATGCAGCCAGTTATCAGCGACCCCCTTGTGTGCAGATCACAGCGCTGGTACAGGGACAAGACCACTCATGGAGATCGTCGAACAGTATGGTAGCCACAGCAGGAGGGACTACCTGATGGGCATCACCCTCAACATCTAGCTGCAGGTGTAGCTGCACCCAGCTGACTGACTGAGTGCCATTGGCACGGGGCAGATATGTGCAGTGTGTGTGTGGGGTGGTGGGTGACTGTCTGATGTGTATCACTGTATTGTCAGCCTGTGCCCCATTAAACTGCTGATGACTAGACCGCAGCTCATGTGTCCCTGTGTCATGTGCAGGGGGGGGACTGGGGCATTGTCCCATGGCCTGTGTGGGGGGCACTGTGCCACCTGTGGCCGCATCCTGTTGGGGGGGCTGCCAAAGTGGGCCCAGTCACGTCAGACAGGCTCCGGCCTGTTCCATGTGGGTGGCTCCATCATTGCCTGCGCCAGTCAGTGCTCCCTCTGTCTGCACCAGGCCCCCCACCCATACCCACGTAGCACCTGTGCCTGCTACGCTGTCTGGGTGTTCACCCTGGGGGGGGCCCTGTCTGCGACTGGTGCTACAGGGGATGCAGGATCCCATGCCCGCCATCCCAGTGGCTCTGCTGGCTGGCCTGCTGTGCAGGGTGTCTGTCTGTTGGGCACCCTGTCGGCGGTTCCCCTGAGTGTTCCAGTTGTGCCAGGCCTGCCCCCAGTCCTTACCCTTGGCCTCATGTCCTAGTGCAGCAGCCTACCAGGGCGGGTGGGGGTTCCTCTGGCTGCATTATGCCTCCCCCATTGCACTGGGGTTGCCGTTCCAGTGGGTTCGGCCCTCGCCACTGTGCGGGTCACTGTGCTTGCTGCCGTTCCCCGACACGGACTCGCTGTGTTGGCCATCGACCTGCATCCACGTCTCTGTGCTCACCGGTGCTCTTCTGCTGTCGCTGTCAGGGATGTCTCCCGCATTGCTGTTGCTGCGGCATGGGCAAACCTAAAAAAGGTGCACACAATGAAGCAAATCATTTAAACTCAGTTTTTATTGTGTTACCCATTGGCTGGCAAACACCAGAGGGTTTGCCAGCCGATGGGTAACACGATTAAATAAATACTCAGCTTGGGCAGGCCTGCCGGCACAGTGGTAGCGCTCATCCGCCATGGACACTGATGACTCGGGTTTGAAACAAGCTCAGGAGGTTGGAGGTCCACCAGAGGAGGAGGAAGACATCCTATGGACTGCTCTCTCCTCCTCCTCCGAGGGGGAAGGGGAGTCACCGGTGTTTGTGTGACCTCTTATGGCATTCAGGGGTTCAACAACCAGAACTGTCTATGTTGGGAGGCGTGCCTGATGTTCGGTGTTTCCACCCCAGTGTCATTGCACGACATGCCTCCTGGGGAGAAAAAAACAAGAAAAAGGAGGCAGTTCTGCGGCTGCACGATGACATCCACCCCAACGCAAGCAGACCCCGCACCACTGACCACGCTCTGGCTCCAATTATACCTTTCAGTCTCTACTGGGGGAGGAGGTGGGGACACCCCCCAGCGGCCCCACCCCTGAGGAGTAAGTCAGAGGTGTTTGGGAGTCAGGTAAGTCCCGGGGTGTGTGGCGGGGCTGAGTGTGTAGTTGGACTGCTGGGGGCCAGTAGATGAGGAGAGATAACACATAGTAAATAAAATAAATAAATAAATACTCAGCTTAATTTATTTTCTTTGTTGTGTGCCTTTTGTATTTTGCTGATGTTTCATTCTGTAACTAACTAAAGGCGGCACTTTTAGCTGCACATTGTGCACATTTTTTCTGCAAGATAGATGTGTGATTGTCCCCTAAGTGAAAGGGTTGTCTAACCAGCACTTTTGTGGAGTATTATAAATGATTGGGATCATCAGGCAGAGCAGAGTTAGACAAACTGGTATGTACAGACACACAAGAGTATTCCTATGCAGTGCAACTAAAACCCCAAGTGGGGATTGTATGGGTAACACTGCAAGTAGGGCCAGGGACCTGCAACAAATAGTTACCCGGGGGAGAATGTGGTATGGGGTAACAAAGAAAACCATAAGGAACCCTGACTTGGGGAAGGGGCATAGACTACTGATCAGGTAAGGAGGGATTAGTATTTGATATATACAGGGTACCCAGATAGGGATTTGCGTCAACACCCAAAAATCATAGCAACGTAACAGTTAATCTCAATGGTATGGGTACTAGTACAAGGAAGCCAACAGATGAACAGTACAGATCAATACAAGTATATCAGTCCTTGCTATTACTTGTTGCAAAACAAGACAGCAGCATCAAAGAGCAATTCCAATGACATACATGCTGCTTGAGAGAGATTGGTAGTCAGCCCTAAGTGTACCTTACTCTGAATAGTTTGCGTACTTCAGTACAAGTGTGGCTCATGTAGAAGAGACTCTACATTTATCAGGCTAGTTACTTATGCACCTGTATACCATAGTATAGTTATGGATCTGGGAGCAGCAGCACAAGAAAGGGCTGAGCTAGATAAGAACAAATTCATTGCAGGTAGCAACTCACCAGATGGGTGTTGGACAGCTTCTCCAGCCAACGGCTGTTGACACGGCCGATGCCCATGGTAGACACCAGATGTCATTTGTGCTACGTTCGTTCACTCTCTGGACTGCAGTGCAGAGGACTGCTAGGGCTATGTCTAATTTGAAGTTTGTTGATGAACTCCACTCACTCTCCCAGTGGTGCTGCCTGATTGGCAGCATGGAGAGGCAGGAGGGGGATCGTGGTTCTTGATGAGTATCTGAATCCATCAAGGTGCCATCAATTGGGAGGATGTGGAACTGGCTTGAAGGCCCCTCACGACACAGCAGCATAGATCTCAAGCACAGTGATGGCGTTGAAATGCTGACTGCAGCAGAGGTTAGTGTTTGAACTTGGTGCCTTACTGGTGAACGCTGGTCACTCTTCCAGTGGTGGTGCCTGATTGGCAGCATGGAGAGGCAGAGGGGCGGGGGTACTATCATGGTCTTTGCTGGGCAACTGAAATCATCGAGGCAGCTTCCATTGGGGGGAATGGGGACTGGCTCGAAGGCCCCTCATGACCTCTAGCAGTATGGCTCTCTGGCATGTTAATGCTAGTCACAGCTAACCTCAAGAGCAAAGATGGATTTTTATAGCCTTGTTACAGATTGGGTGGGCATTTCTTATTTTTTGTAATACATGGGTTTGTCACTTTTTGCACCCTGAGGGCCTTACCTTATAGATGCTGGAAAAGGTGAACTGTCCTCAGAGTTTAAACTTAGTTAAAGATGTGGAACAATTTTAAACTGCTAACCGACATCAGTCTTGGCTCAGTCTGTGTCATTCTGTGAGTGTCCCGAACAGTGGTTGCAGTTTAAGCAAAGTGTACACTTGACTGATGTTTTTTTTACAGTGCTATCAATTTGGTATCAGATTGATAATATTATGAACAAGAATTTTGCAATCAATGGTATAACCACTATTCAGTGTCACTCTGTCTATGGGAAAAAATGATAACCTATATATTGCAAATTTGTTTGTTTATTCAAAGTTTATTTACAGGATAGGTTCCATGAGACATAAATCTTGTTTACAGAACATCCTGATAACAAAAAAACGTAATAAATTAAAACATAATATAAAAATGCACTCATAAAATGTAATTAAAACATATGTCATACTCTTCTGCTTGTGGCATCATAATGCTTTCTACAGCGGTCAACTGTGACATCACAGTGGGAGGGTTCTGATATCACTTTTATACAGGCAACAAGAGCCAATGAAGGCCAAGTAAAAGAGATCCATTTTTAATGAAAATTGCATGAGTTATAAAGTACGAGCGGAAGGTGACTGCATATGAACTGTCAACCTCCCGCATCCCACCACCTGTGAAAGCCCACCCCTCCTGTTTGAAATGAAAGGCCCCTGTTCCCTCCCACACCCAGCAGACTGTTGAATTTTGCTGCCAGCTGATGAATAATGTAAACATTGGCAAAGCGATGTGACTTTGCGGATAGACTCACCCCTTCATGTCTAAACAACCAGCATCTAGCTCTTCATAGTGGGTGAAGCATGGAATTATGTGTTGTGATGTTATAACATAATATTCTGTGCCACCCCCGAGGACACCGATTGTCCTGAAATGGAGGAGAACCTATTTCCTGTGCTCCATTGCTGATTCTCCGTTTCTGTAAGATGCTGTGTAGTATCTGAATTAAAAGGTTTTCTGGGTGCGGGAAGAATGGGAGGGTTCTTTTTTTGGGGTGAGGATGGGATTTCCTAGCTAGGGGGATGCAACTGGAGGACTTTGTTTTTTAAATCATAAAAAAAAAAAAAACCTCTTAGGCAGTCCTTTTGGGAGGCCCACAGAAAAGACGAGATGTATCCCCCTAAAATGGTCCAGCCCCTCCCCCACATTTCAAGCCCCCGAGTCATAGAGCTGGTGATGCACTGCTACTTGCATGCAAGTTTGTGTACTTTACTCAGAATAACACCAACCCAGCAAAACAGTTACACCCTTTTGAGGGGGATTGGTCACATTCCTGCACAGACAGCCTGGGGATATCTATGTTTTGTTTTCCACATGAAGGCATTCATTAAAGAAAAAAGGATGGCAAACCTCATGGAATGCTGTGGCTATAAAAGCAGCATTCCAATGGACTAACGTGTAGTTCTTTTCCCATGCCAGAAGAAAAAGAATGCATACTGCGCACCTTTCTCTAACGTTGTTTTGTAATTTAAATAAAACTTAAAGATCTTGTTACATCGCTGTAAAAACTTTGAAAAAAAACAAACAATATTTACAATTACTGTACATTACATTTATTTTCTGTTTTCATCCTACATTTATCCGTTATTACTAAGGACAGCTGCTTCAAAATAGGAAACCTGTTCCCTAGACTTCATCTGCTAACGCTGGCTGTCTGCACATGATGTCATAATTAGGGCTGTGTGAATCCCATATCCTGAATATTCCACTGAATATTCTTTATTTAAGCAATAAACCATGACAGGGTGTGGGTTATGCTGGGATTTACCCACGCCTGGTATGGTTTGGTCACAAGGCCGCAGGTTGAGTGACCAAATCCACACCAGAAGTGGGTAAATCCCAGCATAACTCACACCCTGGAGTGATTTATTGCGATTATATAATGTCCTCCTATACTTTTTTGTCAGAAAAATAAAGAGAAAAGCATTTTTTTTGGCATTTTAAGTGATTTTTATTAAATTTTTTCCTACGTTCTGAAAAATTGTCCAGTTGTCCTACTGTGAGCTTTCACCAGTACTCATTTTGTAGTCTGGTTCTCCTACTGGCTGGCTTTGCTTAAATGTTGAAGTCTTGTTGACTTTTCTTGCACAGTACCCCTGTCCCCCAAACATCCTTTCTAACAGTAACAAAAATAACCACATTGATATTTTTTTGGTCCTCAACAAAGTGAAAAAGAAGCTGTCATTTTCGATCGGCGTTAATCTCTTGCTGTCCAGCCTACCTAAAAAGTACATCATCTTTCAGCTGGTTCCCATCTGCTTTTGTAAAGTACAGCGCAGCCACAGTGACTTATTCTAGTAATATCCTGCTTCAGTTTTTCACTTTGGACTTTCTGTTAAGAGAAAAAAAAATAAGACCTTCTCCCTTCCGCCATTACTTTCTTTTCCACACAGGGTCGGGAGAATGTGGGGCTAATAGTTTACAGCGGTGACTACTTCCTGTACAGGGTGGCAGAGGATGGGGTTGCTTTGTATTTTGTTATTAACAACAGCCAAAAAAAACATTTTCACTTCTGCATTACTTTCTGTAGGAAACGGAGGGTCGGGAGAATGTGGGGCCAGTACTTTACAGCGGCAGCTACTTCTTGTACCGGGTGGGAGTGGGTGGGGTTGTGCCTTCTAAACGGCAGTGGTGGAAGCTTGTGGGGTTAAGGATTAAAATTAAAACAACATACTGTAACTTACTGCTAGCTGAGCAAATTCTTATGTGAAGAGGGGTCTCTGTAGTTAACTTTTTTTTGCATCAGGCTGAAGCTCACGGGGAACGCAAACATCTGTAGGTCACTTCTGGAATTTAGGTGAACTGGAGCTGGGGTTGCAGGTGCCATCATGGGAGCGGACTGCGAGAGGCTTTTAGGCACAGCGACTGCGTGAGTGAGGTTTGGGAGAAGTGGCAACTTTAAAACGGAGACAGAGATAGAGTGTTGGTGTTTGGTACACAGTCCTAAGAATCAGGTATTGAGCCACAGAAAATGATATGAAACTTTTTTGGAAACTGCGGTCCCCTTTTGTTATTCCCAGTTTTTCACCACCGCTTATGAGGGGTCCAATATGTCAGCTTTTGTTTTGATTTTCAGGGGGGTCGGATTAATTTTTGGGCAGATTTGGCAGGCTTGCACTTCTTCCCATTGGTCATACTAGGATGTACCATGGGTAAATCGTGACAGCCAGCCAATCAGCTTTCACTGTTTTCTAAGCCATTGTGTAATTGGTGTCAAAATATTCTGGTATTTGATATGTGTGTACTCGGCTGGGTTTGGCTGTACACTAAAAAACAAACACAAAAAACTCTGCCCTAGTAACTGTTGGGTTCCACTCTATTTGTTATGTAGAAGTTTGTTGTCAGTTTTAAAATACAGTAGCACTTAGCTCTTTAAAAAAAAAAAAGTTCTTAGAGTATTGCTAAATACCTGTCCCAGGTCCCTTCCCTCCTTTGAGTACTCCACCCTTTTCTTTAAAAACTTTATTTTTAACATTTCATAAACATTGAATTACAGGTAATATGCTGGAACAGAGCATGAGCATAAAACACACAGTAAGCAAAGAGGGCACCACTCCTTTTACTTCATAAAAATAAATTGACCTGTGTCTAAGAGGTACGTCTGTGGGGGTAAAACAGATTAGCATTAATACTGTTCGAATAATGATACATCTGATATGACTACGCTGGGTGAAATGAGTCCATGGGCATCATGTAAAACTGGTAGGATTGCCATTAAAGCAATAAAGTCTCTGTTCCTTATTGCAGAGAACTAAGAAAGAGCATGCTAATTCAAAGTATTCCCATCAAATATGTGTATTATGATGGGATATTATTTCTCTGTGTATTTGAACTGCAAAATATAACTTTTTTTTTAAATAGTTAAGTGCTACTGTACTTTAAAATTGACAACAAACTTCTATTTAAATAACAGTGGAACCCAACAGTTACTAGAACACTGATGCCCAATAAAGTCCCCAAAATAGGGGATCCTCATGGGCCTGAAGCCCTGTGCCTACTCAGTCAGTATAGGAGCCTGACTACTCCTTCAGTTCTGCCTGTAGCCATACCCCTCAGTGTCTGAAATTAGTTTATCATCCTGATTGAAAGCAAATTGTGCCCCTTTCCCGGCATGCAGAAATCAGGCAATACAGAAAATCCAGGGAGATATATGATGGTGATTTAATTATCATCTTCCTTTTTTGTCCGATCCTGCGTTCTAGGTGTCCTTGGTCATCCGGCAGTTGGGTGCATCACATTGTGCCCATTTCAGGGAATCATCGGGGTTGGTGAACAGAAATATTATACCCTGGTGAACAATCCTCATCTAGGCTGGGAACACCATCCTGTGGAGAATTTCAGCTTCCTGCAACAAGGCTCGTACCCTATCAGAACATTTTTTCTTTTAACTGGTAGAGTAACCTAAGTCTGGGTAGAATCTCACTGGATGTCCATCATAGAGCTTTTTTTTTCTGTTGAGCCAGGATGAGCAAAAAGTCCAGAGACCCTTCTCCATCCCGCATCATTACAGTGGTCCTTGGGGATTCCGAGTTCTCCGGCCAGCCTCTCATTGCCACTCAGTAGGCCTTCTGGGTGTGAAGTGGCCATTTCGTCATAGGGTCCCTGAGCTTTGTTTCTAGCAAGTCCTTTATAAACAAGGGTAGGGGATCTCCCTCACTGCTTTCCAGGAGCTAGCCATCCTTACGTTAGAGGAACATGCTTGATTCCTCTGTGATTCTAGTCGGGACCTGAGGTGGCTTATGTTGGTGGTAGCGCCCAGGGCTGCTGCTGATTGTTTCTTTGCCTCTCTGGTTTTGGTCTTCATGAACTTATGCACTGCTCTGAGTTGTTCAATTTGGCATCACTTATCACCCCCAGATCTTTTTCCATCTTGGTGACAGTCAGCCTTTCTCCCCCCAAATGGTAGCTATACCCCGGGTTCCTAGCACCTAGATGTAAAATGTTACACTTACGAGGGTTAAAACCTAGCTGCCACGTGTGTGTCCAATTTTTTTTTCTAATTGTTTAACCAGGAGTAGCACACTAAGCTGAAAGCTTGTTTACAGGTGCAACCTGGGAGCACAGGGAAGTTAAATGACTTGCTCAGGATCACGCAGTATGCAAGTGGGGGCTGTGAGATTCAAACCCAGGTCTCCAGATTTGCAACTCAGAGCCTTAAACCACAGCGTTATACTGCCTCCCTATTTTCAAGTCTCTCCAAATCTTCCTGAAGTGCCTTCCAACCTACCTCACTGTCCACCTCAGCTCCCAGTTTGGAATCATCCGCGAACAGGCTCATTCTACTCCTCACTCCCTCCCCAATGTCTGCAATGAATGCATTGAACAGTATAGGACCCAACACCAAAACCTGTGGGACCCACTGATGACCATTCTGTGAGTCGAGACCTCACCCCTTACCACCACCCTCTGCTGCTTGTTGCAAAGCCAATTTGCAACCCACCCCACCATTTTTTCTCCCACCCCTAGAGTCCTCAATTTACATATCAGCCCTCTATGTGGGACAGAATCGAAAGCCTTGCTGAAGTGCAGATACAGGACATCAGCTGGCTTTCCACCATCCAGGGATCTCATCACCCAGTCAAAAAAAATAAACTAGATTGGTTTGACACTATCTCTCCCGGACATACCCATGTTGATTTACGTCTTGAAAACCACTTGCCTCCAGGTACTCCATGAGAGCTTGTCCTTCTTGAGATTTATCATTCTGAAAATCTGGTTTCCCAACAACTTATTCAGTCTTTTGTTAGTTATTTGAGTGCCAGATGTCAAGATTTATTCTTGTTTTGTTGCAGTTGGTCACGGAGCTCTAGTCCCGAGAGCGCCCATTTTGCTCGGGCACCACCAAGTACTGCACCTTCATTCCATTAATGCAGTATTAGGTCCTTGGGTTTCTTAGCCAGTATGCATTACTTTGCATTTTTTGGCATTGAATTTCACTTGCCAGATACTGGATCACTTTTTCAGTATCTGTACATCCTTTTTTTATACTCTCAGTTATGCACGCGCTCCCCCACACACACACTTTCCACTCTCCCACAGAGCTTTGTATTGTTTGCAGACAGACTCACGTTCCCCTGTATCTCCACTACTATGTCACTTATATACTGTACTCTGTGTTAAATAGTTGTGGCCCCAGCCCAGACCCTTGAGGCACCACCAGTAATATCCTCCCTCACATCAGAGAACTTTCTTTTCAGGACTATTCTGTGTCCTATCAGACAACCAGTTCCAAATCCAACTGGTTAACTCATCCCTAAGTCCAAGATCTCCTCACTTTATCACTAGCCTCCTGTGCAGCTCTGAATCCAAGGCTTTGCTGAAGTCTACGTAGTAAATTATGTTGACTGCTTGGTCTGTCTCAACCATTTGTGTCACCAAATAAAAAAATTAAAAAAAAAAAGATCAGTCAAGTTCATGTGACACGACCTGCCCCAACTGAACGCATGCTGATTCGTATCCAAGAACCTATTTTTCTCCAGGAATTTAACTGTCTGTTCTTTAAAGGGGAACAGTCAGCACAAAGAGCTCCACACCTCAAGTGTGGAGCTGGTCCCAATGTGCACTTTGTGTGGAAAAACATTTTGGTTTACTTACTGTTTACTGCAGTACAGTAGATTGTATAAGCTTTCTTTCAGGCTGTTATCTTCTGTAACTATAAATCCCAGAATCCCCTGCGGCTCACAGGAGAGCAGTACTGCCTAGCCCCCAGTAGGACAGCAGGGCTGGCAAACAAAAGATCAGAGCTCATTTTATATTTTCCTCCCTGCTGCAGGCTCCACGGGGCTATGACCACCCCTCTTGGAGAGGGTACATCCTCAGGCCCGGCCCCCAGCTTGTCTGCCCCACCGAGGTTCCCCCGCTGCAGCAGGGCCAAATGGAGGGGTGCCAGCGGTCCCCCGCCACTCGGTACGTCATTTCTGGTGGCAGGGAGCAGACTTCACCAGAGTGGTCGGGCCATCACGGGTCCATGGAGCCCCAGCCATTTTCTGTTTTCTCCCTTCCCTTCCTCTGATGTAATCACATCGGCTTCCGAGCCTCCCGACCTGTACTGCCCTCCAGCCTCTACTAGAGGGTAGTCAGCGGGTGGAATGACTAGTCCCCTTCCCTGGAGAGAGAGGAGAACAGTCCTCCGGACGCTCAATCCTCTCTTTCCCCTGCCAACCCCCAGCAGCCCAGTCTCGTTCCCGAACCCGGATCGCCAGCATGGCGTGAGGTGTGGCATCCAGCACCTCAACCCTCAGCACCACCGGGCCAGCTAAGATCACAGCTTATTTAGGGCGCATTTACATGAGGGGGAGCGGTGCATTGTATTCTGCAGTGCTCACCCATTCCTCTGTCTGCACTGCCAAAACCATTTGTTTACATGGCAAGGATTTGCAGTCCTCTGCACAGTACCCCCTCTCTTCTGGCGTTTCAGCCAGATGTACAGGAGAGGTTCTATAAGAGAAGCAGAACAGGAAAGGAAGTAAGGGTTGGAGGGTGGGATGGCAGCAGAGGGTTGGAGCGGGGGAAATCTTAACAGGAAAGGAGTCGAGGTGAGTAGCTACTAGGAGGGAGCACAGCACAGAACATTGCCGAGTGTCACAGGGAATACTGTCAAAATAGTGTCTGCATAATAGCGCGGACCAAAACTGCACGTCCTTTATAGTGTGAGCCATCACAGCATGACAATCTGTGGGCCGTACAGTGTATACATTAATGTATAATGCAGGGGGTTTTGCTTCCTGTACCCCCCCCATGCGGGGGGCTGTGCCCCCTTCACTAAATATAACAACCTCCATGGTGGGCACAACAGGACACATGGAAGCATCATCAGAAACAATCCCTGGAAAGCCCGACAGCTCACAGATTAACAGCACACAGAATGCTGCATGCTGTAATGGCCGACACTATTAAGGATGCGCGCTTTTGTGCGCTTTTGATCCGACACTATTGTGCTGGTGCTGTGTTCTGAAGCAGGTGGAGTGGCATGTTTACACGCCAGAAGAAAACACCTGCATCAGTACACAAAGCCACAAAAATACAGATCACTCTGCATCACATTGAAGTGCATCGCAGCCACCTGCAACACTCTGCATCTTGTTTGCACTATCTGACATGCACCAATGCAATTCATGTCTACCTTTCACAATGGTGCAGATTAGACAGTGTGAACAGGCCAGTAAATTAACATGCATGCAGGCTATTGAATACCCCACTGCTGCAATACTGCTGTGATGTCAGCTGCAGAGGAGTGTGGGATTTGTGGTTACAGAAGATGTCAGCCTAGAAGGAAGCAGGACAAGTCTGATACAGTCTATTTTACTACAGTAGACAGTATGTAAACCAAAACATTTTTTGCACACAAAATGCACACTGGGACCAGATCAGACCCACGCTTAGATATGAGGCCCTACGTGCTGACTGTTCCTCTGTAATAATTACCTCTAGTAGCTTGCCTACTATAGATATTGGGCTCACTGGTCTGTAATAATTAGGTTCTCCCACACTCCAGTCTTGTGAAAGGAACCCCATTTGCCACACTTCAGTCCATTGGCACTACTCCTGTTGCTAGTGATTTGTTTAATGGGTCTGACTAGGGTGCCACCAGGGCCTGCCCTATCTTCATCAGCATCCTTGGGTGCACACCTTCTGGCCCTGGGGACGTATTTACCTTTAGGTCCTGTAGACCCTTCAGTATTCTTGCCTCAGCTATCCATCCCATCAGTAATCTGTTTGCTATCTGTGGCCTCAAATTTTAACTTACTTTCCAGTATTGGTCCTGCAGTTTCCATGGTAAACACAGAGCTGAAGTACATGTAACCCCTAGATGGCGCTATCCCAGGGGCTACTACCCCTGCCTGATTTGCCACTAACAGGTTGAGGGGCCTGGATCCAATGGCGGGTGCCTCCACCCAGAGGTCAGGGTTTGCAATAGTTAAACTAACTTGGTCACAGCCCTCTGGGACACTGCAACCCCCCTTTCTTCCCACTAGTGGCCCACACAATATATCAGAATTACCTTCACAGTATACATTACCCCCAGGTCTGGTTCCGCACTGGGACCTCCTGTGAAATGAGATACAGTGCAACAATCACAGTACAGTACTTTAACATAGACAAATACCTCAGGCAGTATAACTTTGCTGAAACGAGCAGCTCTGATTTATTTAGGGGATATAACAAGGACAGGGAAATCAGGTTAATTAGCTTATCACTCTAATAATCTCTTTATGGCTCTGTGCAGGCTCATCCCTTATCAGTTACTGTCCCTGGGTACCCAAGCCCTAGTGGCTAGTCCAAACCGTGGCAGCTGGTAGGGCCCTTTCACACAGAGAAAAGGAGAATTAAACAGTCAGCAGTACAGTAATTCCATTTGGATTTAATGTGGCAATTCAACAGGGAGCGACCCTGAATTAGTACTACGACCTCCAAATAAGATAGGGTCCTTCAATGTCAGCAGGGCTCACTTGAGGTGCACAAACCTCTTCACACATCCATATAAAAGAAAGCACTATACCAGGCAGGCTGCATCTGTATCCCGATCGCAATTACTGCACAATACCCGGGAGAACACACAGCAGATTCAGTTCCTGACAGACCGAGTGTAATTTTCAGCAATTCCTCCAGTCTTCTACAGGGTGAGCCTGGTTTCTACTCTTCAGAGATCCTTTGATTCTTTTCACAGGACGGATTCAGTCCTAACAAGCTGCAGACCGGAACTCTGGGCCTTACACACGTTTTTTGACTAAAACTGCACACTGAAAAAGCACAGGGCTCCTTCCTTCTTCACTGCCAAAGCTCAACTGACACTCCAACTGAAAAAACCGGGCACTTCCTTTGAGTTCCTCCCAGTTCTTGACTGGATTGGCTGTCACCACAATAGACTGCTGCTGTTGGTCCAAAAAGGCACTGAAGTCTAAACTACATCTCCCAGAGTCACTGCCCATACAATCCTCTTGTGGCTGGCTCAGATTATGAGTCCAAGTTCTGATTCGTCCAAGGCACCATTTTAGAGCTAGCTTACCCCACACTGATTGGTCCAGTTCAGCAGTTCAAAACTAGAATGGGAACTAGCAGACACAGTTCTGACTGCAAAGAAAGCAGGTTAGACAAACTGTAATTTCATTATTACTCTAAATAATTTCTGGCAAACAGTTACATCTTTCAGATAGGTTCCCTTTGCACTCCTAGTGACTGCAAAAATGAAGTAAATTGGCAGCAGTTCGAGTGATACTCAAACAGAGAAGCACACAGTCCCCCCATACAAACTAATTATGTCTGCAAGCAGACAGCTCTTAAAGAGACAGTACCAGAGGCTCTAAAAACACTCACTGATAAATGGCTTAAACGCCAAACACCATTCAGGCTTGGAGCATTCAAGCAAGCTCCTGGAAGTCTTTTGGGAACCCCCATTTGCAGGGGGGTTACACCCTTCCTGGCCTGGGAAAGCTTGACGTCCGCGTCAAGCAAGTACCCCCATAAGTTTCAACTGCAACCATATACATTTGCATTAGGCTCGCACATGTAATCATCAGTCAATATATCATTTTACCAAGAACACATTTCTGAAACATTGCAGTACGTCACTCTTTACACAGTATTACATACACATTGTACCATAACTCAAGTTATTACCTCTTGTACATGAAACCTGAAGAGAGGGGGCCCTTCCCTATCAGTTACCTTGGGGCTGGATGGGGCAAGGGCACCATACTTAGAGGGCAACACAAGTAACTTGGAGTTAGCACTGATGCTCAGTTTGGGCAATGAGCTCGGGGACACATACACTCCTTTATGGACAACATTGAGAGGCAAGTCCACAGGCCTCCCAAGTGAATCATAACTGAGGTGCACCACAGGCTTTACAGCTCGGCCAGTCTTTCTAGGGGGAACTGTTATAGTCTCTGCACTCTCAGCCTCATTTTCAGCATTGTCCTCACTTGTCAGGGGTCTCCATGGGGTAGAGGCTAGAACTTGGGGCACTTTCAGCTCCAGGAGTTACAGTTTCTGGGTCCACAACATTTGGCTCGCATGGAGAGCTTTCGGACACTGGCAGTGGACTGTCAGGGCACTCAAAATACTCTTCTTGTTCGGTGTATCACCAGTCTGCCCCAATCTATCATTTTCCTCCTGAAAGCTCAAACAGTTCAACCATGCACAATGATTCCATTTCATCTGATCTGATGCTTTGCACTTCACTTTCTGGGAGCATTGGCTCCGGAACGACTTAGGGGCTTGGACAGTCCAGAGGCCCAGCTTCATCTCCAGTATTGACTAGGGATTGCCCCGAAATAATTGACTCAGTTCAGAGAAGGATAGTATTCAAAGTCACTCTCACTTTCTTCTGATATGGACTGACAGTCATGCTCAACTGGGACTTGTGCAGGGGAACACTTTAACTCTGCTTCTGTAGGTGCAGACTTCCTTGGTCTTTTCTTAGCAGCAGCTCTAGTCACTGGTCCAGAGGGCATCTTCTGGGGCTCAGACTCAATCAGGATTTGTCCAATGGGCAGTAAATGATTTCTATGCATTGTTTTACATCTCAGGCCTTACTTTGTACACTGGCAGATCATCTAGTTTGCCCACTACAATGTGAGGGAGATGGTGCCATCTGTCAGCAATCTTGTGCTTGCCATGCAGTCCCAGATTTCTAGCAATACCCGATCTCCCTCCTGGAGTTCCTGTGCTTTCACCTTTTATCATACCTTTCTTTGTTGGCCAGATTTCTTTTGGCAGCCATGGTTTGAGCCAGTTGGTACGCATGAGTTAGCTGGCCTTTAACTTTGCACATACTGTAAATAGTTGTCAGCTTGAACCCCATCAGAGAGACCCCAAACACACATCTACTGGTAGTCGAGCTTCTCTTCCAAACATCAGGCGGTAGGGGAGAATCCAGTGGCATCACTTTTAGTGCAGTTATAAGCATGTACCAGGGTGCTAATTTGTTGGCTCCATCTAGGCTTGTCCTTGGGTGCAGGGTGCCTAGCATATCTAGCAAAGTGCGGTTGAAACGCTCAGGCTGTGGGTCCCCTGGGGTGGTAAGGAGTGGTTCTGGACTTTCGCACTCCCCACAGAGAAAGCATCTCTTTGATCAGACGACTCTCAAAGTCTCTCCTTGATCAGAATGGATTCTTTGTGGAGCCCCATAGTGAACAAAAAGTTTTCTACAAGTACTTTGGCCACAGTGGATGCTTTCTGGTCTTTGGTGGGAAAGCTTGGGCATATCTCGTGAAATGGTCAGTGACCACCAGCACATTACTGATATTTCTTTGATCTGACTCCAAACTTAGAAAATCAATACAGACCAACTCCATGGGTGCACTGGTGGTGATGTTAACAAGGGGCAGCCCTCTGGCAAAGCTTTCCTCTGTAAGCAGCGACTACAAGTTCGAATGTGTTGCTCCACATCAGCCCCCATCTTAGGCCAATAGAATCTGGATCTCACCAAGTCAAGTGTTCTGTCTATACCAAGGTGCCCCATGTGGTTGTGCAAGGACCTCAGTACTGAGTCTCGAAAGGCAGTGGGCAGCACTAGTTGTTGTTTGTCTACTTGTCCCCTCTGTCTACTGTTTCTCTGTATAACAGTTTATTGATCAGTTTCAACTTAGGACCTTCTTTGTATAACAGTGCAGTTCTCAAATCAGTGGGCGTAATTTGGACACATCTTTTCCTGCATAGAGGGCTTCTAAAGCTGCTTTGATCATGGGATCGCGATTGAGCCCGAATACTGTCATTGTCCAGCTGAGGCAGTGCACCAATGTCTATTGCAGAAAAGTGGCAATAAGCAGCAGGTATGCAATTCTCAGAGGCTCCCAAGCAATCCACCATGCAGTCCACTGCGTCCGTGGACATTTGTTCCTCCTGTCAAACTTCGGCAGAGTGCCCGAATGTCAGGTTCTGCCAATCGGACCCAATCATTCTGGGAACAGGCCTCCGGAGAGAGCATCAGCATCTATGTGGTTCAGACCTGCTCGGTATTCGAGAGCATAGTCATATGTAGATAATGCAGAAAGCCACCTATGGCCAGTGGCATCCAACTTAGCTGAGGTCTGCACATAGGTCAAAGGATTATTGTCAGTTTTACTAGTATTTAGCCCCATACAAGTACTCATGGAATTGGTCAACAATAGCCCACTTCAAAGCTAGGAACTCTAACTTATGTACAGGATAGTTCTTTTCGGATGGGGTCAGGCTTCTACTGGCAAAGGCCACTGGTCTCAGGCCATTCTCGTGCTCTTGGTACAACACAGCCCCCAACCCTTGCAAGCTAGCATCAGTGTGCAGGACGTGAAGTTTTCTTGGATCGGCATAGGCCAGCACTGGAGCATGGGTAAGTTGATATATGATCTCATGAAAAGCAGTCTCACAATCAGGAGTCCAGCGGCCCCAAATACTTCACTCGGATGAAAATACACTCTTTCAGTCTTGAGGACGCTGACTTTTGGTATTTTTGTGGGTTGGGGATACCCTTGAGTAAGGTTAAGTAAAGGCGGATCACTCTTGAATAGTCCTTGATGAGCGCCGATAATAACCACAGAATCCCAGGAATCTTTGCAGTTCTTTTAGATTTTTGGCTGTGGCCAGGTGGTCAAGGCCTCAACTTTACTTGGGTCGGTTCTCTATTCCTCGGTGGATACTATGTGTCCCACATACTTTACTGATGTTTGAAAGAATTGACACTTATCAATGGACAGTTTAAGGCCAAAGTCCTCCAGTCGGTCCAATACCTTAAATAATCTGCCTCATGTTCCTCCAGTGAGCTGCCAAACACAATAACATCATCTAGGTATACCAGGCACTCTAGTAAGTTCATGTCCCCACTGCACGCTCCATCAATCGTTGAAAAGTGGCTGGGGCACCTGAAATCCCTTGAGGCATCCTCATGAATTCATAGAAGCCAAGCGGACAGATAAGGCCGTCTTCTCCACGGTCCTCTGGGGCCATCGGGATCTGGTAGTACCGCTCGGAGATCCAGCACAGAGAACCACTTGCTCCCGCTTAGGCAGTCAAAGCATCCTGAATGCGGGCATTGTGTACTGATCAGGATAGTCCAGGGTTTAAGGTGCGATAATCACACACATCCTTACTGTTCCATTCTTTTTCCTCACTACCACAATGGGGAAGCATAAGGGCTTCTGGATTCTTGTATTACACCAGCAGCTAACATCTCTTGCAGATGCCGTCTCACATCATCTATGTCAGCAGGTGCCAGCGTCGAGACCTCTCACGAAATGGTCTTTCGTCATGCAGCCGGATATTGTGCTCAGCTCCTTGCACGCATCCTACATCCCATTCCTTTAAGAAAACACCTGGTCTCTCTGGGCAAGCTTCTCACTGATCCTCACTTTCCATTCAGCTGGCAGCGGGAGTCACGAAATCAAACAAGTCAGGCGTTACTCTGTCATTCTTCCTTGAACTCTTGCTGCTGGGTAGCACTGCAGTGTCTGCACAATGCACATTAGCCAGGATGCAACCTCTGTTTACTCGAATGTCTCTTTCAGACACATTATGAACTTGGACCATTACCCTTCTGGCATAAGCATGGGCTCTAGCGGGCAAAATACTAGGCTTGACCAGCAGTCCCTCTGGCAATTTTCCATCGCCTGGTGCATCCAACATTAATATTTTATTCTTAACATCCTTTCTGATACGGACCTCTCCCTGTAAGGTACACTGGGCATTTGGCCAGGATCAGAGACTCAGGATCCTTCTTCCATACAATTCGACCGGTTCCTCTGGTTCTGTTTTTTCAGCATCTCTCTGTGCCTCATAGGCCTTCTTAATTAAAGCCGAACTCTTAAAGCTCTACTAGTCTTTGACCCCTGTTTTCATAACACAACTGTGCCAGCCTTCCGAACATATGAGCATTTGTTCCAATCAACAAAGGGACACCATCATACAGTCCAGTGGGGGGACACACTAAGGCTAGGGTCTCTACTTGTTCGCCACTCCAGCCACGGAGGTGGGGAAAGACAGCCAAATTCGGATATACCCGGAATAGGGTAGGCCTTCTCACTTAACCCCATACATGCAGTCCTTCTAATGGTTGTAAGGGTACGTCTGACAAATGCTTCTGATACCAATCCTGGAACATAATTGTCACTTGGGAGCCACTGTCTAATACAGCTCTTGTAGACACTCCATTCACCTTTACAGTGGTCTCCATGGAGGACCCACTATTCTGGACCAGTCTGGAGGCGGTAGTGGGGGCCTGGGCAACTGACCTTGCCACAAAAGGACGTGAATTAGCATTTTGGTGCCCTCACTGGGATCATGTCGTGCACCTCTTAACCACTGATTTCTTCTCCGAAGCTCTCCTTGTAGCCTATATGCAACTTTGTCAGTGTCTTTTGGGGACTGGCATTCCCTTTTCATGTGCCCATCTTTCCCACAATTATAGCAAAACATACTTTCTGGAGTTTGAGCTGGCCGAGGCGCCACACTGGGAGCCAGGGCGGGGTATTACTAACTGGAAACCTTGGTGCCATCTCTGTCTGCGGTGATAAGCATTTGGAGACATCTCGTCAGTTTCTCCACTTCCATGGTCAAGGAATTGAGTTTGGAGCTGTTATCAGCAGGAGATACATGGGTGGGTACCCACACCCCATAGCAGATGCAGTCGGATATAGGTCAGAGCCCGTACTTGCAGGCGGCTTTCATAAAGGGACTGTTTTGAATTCCCGGATCTCTCTCAACAGTTCGCCCCATTGTGGCATATCTTTTTCCTTGTCAGAGCACTCATTGACTGTCAACCTCTGCCCCTGAACTTCACTTGATGGGTCACCCTCAGTCACTCGGGTCGTAGCCACAGCTGTTGGTGCAGGTACCTCCCGAGGTCGCCTTTTCTCAACTCCTCGATTTCTCTCATTAACTCATCATAGGAGGGTGGGGATTCAGTCGATTTGCCAGGCGTAACTGAAGCAACAGCAGTTCTGAGAAGGGGCAGACTTAAGGATTCTGTCCAGTCTGGTTCGGTCCAGTTCAATCGCTGGCAAACTACCCTTTCTGAGGCATTCTTGCAACAATTTTTCCAGCCGAGACATACAGGACACAACAACTCACTTGGTACTGTTGTGCATTTCTTACCTCCACCATAGGTCCTCATCAGAATCTGGGCTCCCATACACATTCTCCAAGGCCTCAAGATAGGCCTGTGCAGTCGCTTCAGGGTTACTGGCCCGTTTGCTTGCAGGATGGTAGCCAGGGCAGGACCTCGGAGGCTCTCACTAACCCTCTTTTAGCTTTCCCGAGCATTGCCATTCTAGCACTTGGGGCAACATAGTTCATCCAGGTCTCCCAGTCATCCTCCCTTGGGGGTGGGAGGGTGCCAGAGAAGATCCTCAACCTTCGGTGAAGTCGTGACTAATGGCAGGTGCAGAAATAGGAGTCTGCATTGGTTCAGCCACCATTACGGGCACTGGAGCAGGAGAGGGTGTTGGGGAGGAACACCCCAGGTGGCAAGAATAGTTTCTTCAAGTCCTCCACAGTTTTCCCTCTCCCAGCAACCATTCAGCAAATTTCTCCTCAAAAGTTTCAGATAGTGGTGGGGCTGATTCCCCCAGGTCTTTACTGTCCTTAGTTATCACTCTCAAGCAGTGAGGGCTCCCTCTGGGGTAATGGTCTGTGGCACTTTGGAGCTATCTATGGGATCCTTAAACTCTACTAGGGCCAGGAAAGTGTGGGTGAGCAGATTAGCATGCCGACCCACCACCACAGGGTTTTGTAAACCTTCCACCTTGGAAAGTACTCCTGCACAGTGTCCGTATTGATACCCAGGGGATGTCCAGGATAAGCATAGCATTTTGGGGTCGATCTCCTCCCAGTACACCACTCCACAGCCGGTGCACAGCCACTTCTGTCGGGTACCCATTTTTTCTTAACAGTGGTTCGTAATATGGCCACTAGAGGACACACAATCCCAGCGGTGAGCCTCCAAGATGTAACCCCTAGATGGCGCTATCCCAGGGCTACTACCCCTGCCTGATTTGCCACTAACAGGTTGAGGGCCTGGATCCAATGGCAGGTGCCTCCACCCAGAGGTCAGGGTTTGCAATAGTTAAACTAACTTGGTCACAGCCCTCTGGGACACTGCAACCCCTTTCTTCCCACTAGTGGCCCACACAATATATCAGAATTACCTTCACAGTATACACTTACCCCAGGTCTGGTTCCGCACTGGGACCTCCTGTGAAATGAGATACAGTGCAACAATCACAGTACAGTACTTTAACATAGACAAATACCTCAGGCAGTATAACTTTGCTGAAACGAGCAGCTCTGATTTATTTAGGGGATATAACAAGGACAGGGGAAATCAGGTTAATTAGCTTATCACTCTAATAATCTACCTATGGCTCTGTGCACAGGCCTATCCCTATCAGTTACTGTCCCTGGGTACCCAAGCCCTAGTGCTAGTCCAAACCGTGGCAGCTGGTAGGGCCCTTCACACAGAGAAAGGAGAATTAAACAGTCAGCAGTACAGTAATTCCATTTGGATTTAATGTGGCACCAACAGGAGCTATCCTGAATTAGTACTCACGACCTCCAAATAAGATAGGTCCTTCAATGTCAGCAGGGCTCACTTGAGGTGCACAAACCTCTTCACACATCCATATAAAAGAAAGCACTATACCAGGCAGGCTGCATCTGTATCCCGATCGCAATTACTGCACAATACCCGGAGAACACACAGCAGATTCAGTTCCTGACAGACCGAGTGTAATTTTCAGCAATTCCTCCAGTCTTCTACAGGGTGAGCCTGGTTTCTACTCTTCAGAGATCCTTTGATTCTTTTCACAGGACGGATTCAGTCCTAACAAGCTGCAGACCGAACTCTGGGCCTTACACGTTTTTTGACTAAAACTGCACACTGAAAAGCACAGGGCTCCTTCCTTCTTCACTGCCAAAGCTCAACTGACACTCCAACTGAAAAACCGGCACTTCCTTTGAGTTCCTCCCAGTTCTTGACTGGATTGGCTGTCACCACAATAGACTGCTGCTGTTGGTCCAAAAGGCACTGAAGTCTAAACTACATCTCCCAGAGTCACTGCCCATACAATCCTCTTGTGGCTGGCTCAGATTATGAGTCCAAGTTCTGATTCGTCCAAGGCACCATTTTAGAGCTAGCTTACCCCACACTGATTGGTCCAGTTCAGCAGTTCAAAACTAGAATGGGGAACTAGCAGACACAGTTCTGACTGCAAAGAAAGCAGGTTAGACAAACTGTAATTTCATTATTACTCTAAATAATTTCTGGCAAACAGTTACATCTTTCAGATAGGTTCCCTTTGCACTCCTAGTGACTGCAAAAATGAAGTAAATTGGCAGCAGTTCGAGTGATACTCAAACAGAGAAGCACACAGTCCCCCCATACAAACTAATTATGTCTGCAAGCAGACAGCTCTTAAAGAGACAGTACCAGAGGCTCTAAAAACACTCACTGATAAATGGCTTAAACGCCAAACACCATTCAGGCTTGGAGCATTCAAGCAAGCTCCTGGAAGTCTTTTGGGAACCCCCATTTGCGGGGGGGTTACATACACATTCAACGTACTTGCTTTCACCACATCACCCTCCATAGGGACCCCATCTTTCTTTATCCTTTTTATGCTGTCCTTTGTCTTTTTTCTCTAATGTACCTGAAAAAAAGACTTCCCATTTTCTTTAATCCCTTTCGCTGTCCTTAGTTCTGTGTGTGCTTTTGCCCTTCTTACGAGCTGCTTGCTTTATCTAGTTTCTCCCTATACAACTACCTGTAGATCTTATTCTGCCTTCTTTTGTAGAGCATTAAAGCCCTTTTTTTTGCTGTATTGTTTCTCTTGTCTGTTTTGTCTTATTGCTTTCTTATGCATCCTTGTGTACTGGCCCTTTAATTTTTAACCCACTTTTTCTGTTACAACAATCTCATTTATGTTTTCTCAGATGATGATTGATTATTACTACCATGTGGTCAAAGCCAGTGTTCCTAAAATTAGGGACCACAGGGCTGGAATTTGGTTGCTGGGAACCCAGCACAGTGTTGAATATCACAGGATCCGATCGTGACTGCCGAGGTCCTAGTGGGTCCTCAGTCATGATGCTGCTAATTATGTTGTGGTGCAGTAGGTTAAGGTGAGCAGTCAGCAGTAACAGGGATGGGGTGGTCTCATTTTGAACTTTGTGTGCAAAAACATGTTTCTTTGACTTACTGTTGACTGCAGTGTAGTAGATTGTATCAGACCGATTCTGCTGACTCCCAAGTTGACATTAGCTGTAACCAGAAATCCTAGAATTCCCTGCTGCTGACATAAGAGCAGGGCTGAAACTGGGATTTCAGTATCCTGCAGTGCATGTTAGAGTTTTTTTGAGCCGTACGCTTTTGTTTGCTGGTCCTGCTGGCCTCCTGGGGCTCAATACAGTCATAGAAAATTGTACAGTCAGCACTTGTTTATCCGGCTCTCATTTATCCGTTTCTCTCATGTATCCGTCTTTGACTGCATGATTTTTTATTTCCCATTTTATTTACACTAGTTTATCCGTCCCTCGCGTTATCCATTTCCGTTGGCCATTCTACCTGTTGTCTCCTATGTAGATCTCAATGTTTACTCTCAGATAACTGACCCTTTTCATTCCCAGTAGAGTATTGTATAGAAAACCACAGACCAAAGCAGGCAAGGCAGTCACAAACCAAAGCAGCCACAGACCTAAGCAGTCACAGCAGACAGAGATCAAACTGCAGACCGAAGCATCCAGTTTCCACTTAACCGTTTCTCTCAGATATCCGTCACCTGACCTGAGAACAGAAGGCAACAGATATCTGAGTGCTGACTGTCCTTAGCTTCCTGATCTTCCTTGCACACCCCAGTGACTCTCTCCTCTCCTGATCATCCTTGCACGTCCCAGTTACTCCCTCCTCTCCTGATCTTCCTTGCACACCCATGTGACTCCCTCCCCTCCTGATCTTCCTTGCACACCCCAGTTACTCCCTCCTCTCCTGGTCTTCCTTGCACACTGCAGTGACTCCCTTCCCTGCTGATCTTCCTTGCACACCCCAGTGACTCCCTGCCCTCCTGATCTTCCTTGCACACCCCAATGATTCCTTCCCCTCCTGATCTTCCTTGCACACCCCAGTGGCTCCCTCCCCTCCTGAACTTTCTTGCACACCCCAGTGACTCCCTCCTCTCCTGATCTTCCTTGCACACCCCAGTGACTCCCTTCCCTCCTGAATTTTCTTGCACACCCCAGTGACTCCCTCCCCTCCTGAACTTTCTTGCACACCCCAGTGACTCTCTCCCCTCCTGATCTTCGTTGCACACCCCAGTGACTCCCTGCCCTTCTGGTCTTCTTTGCACACCCCAGTGACTCCCTCCCCTCCTGATCTTCCTTGCACACCACAGTGACCCCCCTCCCCTCCTGATTTTCCTTACACACCAGAGAGACTCCCATAAAGAGAGGCACCTCACCCTCTTTCCTATCCTCGTGTCTCAGTCATCTCCCCACCCCCACTGACCAGGTCTTTCTGTGAGTGACACAAGTCCTGGCCTTTGAAGTGCATTAGCTTTTAAGCTGACTCGTTTTGCTTGGTGTGCTCTTTATGCTGGCCTGCGTGCAAGTGAGAATAGTTACCCCTCTGTGCTTTCTTGCCTCCCCCCAGCTGGTTCACCACACCGTTTTGGACATTAGTATCTCTTTCTTGAAATCATCCCTCAGGCGCTGTAAAGAATGATGGGTGTAAAATTTTCCAAGAATCTCAACCTGCAGTATCCCCTCTTTAGTAATTTTGAAATGGCATGTCTCTCTGTGCCCAGTTGTGAGGAGAAAAGTGGGCACAAACTGGTGGATGCTTGTTAGTTGAGCTTTATTTTGCTGATGAGTGCATGGAGACCTTCCAGCCTTTAGGAATTCATTAGTGGCCTGAGGTTGAGAAGATTTTAAACAGATTAACAGCTTCAGAAATCCTCCTCCTTCTCTTTTTTTGTTAATTGGAACACAAGAGAGAAGGCGAGAGAGGAAGGGAGAGATAAGGCTGGATGACTTATTCTCATTATGAGGTAGAACCAGTTGAAGCAGTCCTTGAACACAATGAAGGAAGAACAGAGTCAGCCAGTCCTTCTCAGTCCCAGCAGCTGCTGCTCACTCCCCGCCCCCCCCCACACACACTCATAGGGGGCTCTCTTCTAGCTAGTGCAAGTCATCAGGTCTTTGAAAATTAAATCTCTAAATCAACTATCTCCAACATAGTCAGCAACTGGTAAAATTAGGCACATCTTTCTCAGAACCTTTATCAGCTGGAATTGCCCCCTGCCCCCAGGCTCTATACTAGGGCCACTCCTATACTCTGTACACATCAACAATCTGCAGGAGTGTCTTACATACAGCGCAGCCACATTGTATGCAGACGAAACTATCTGCAACATAAATAACATGCTTTCCCATGATGTACACGCTGTACAAAAATGGCTACAGAAGAATAAGCTACTCCTAAACGTGTCTGAAATAAAGCCATGCTTTTGGCTCTGCCAGCCCCCAGGCTTAGAACCTGTCACACACCACTACAGATCACATGTCTCAGATGGCGCCTGCTGAGCAGGCACATCCCTTCCATTACCTCAAAGTCGCGTTGAATCCCTCTCTTGAGGTGCTTTTACACAGCACCCCTCTGCACCGCAATTATTTGTTGCGGTCAGTTTTACATTTTTGCGCCTCAGGTCTGTGTGCTTTTACACAGCACTCCTGAAATCGATCCTGGAGAGAGTCTCGTGTGACCCTCCAGGATCCTCGTGGTCTCTCACTATCACTGCCTCCCGATGCTCGTACGAGCAGTCTTGTGCCCGAGATCAGCTACTTACATTTTCTGACAGCACAAAGAAAGCTGAACTCGGGCAAGTAATCAGTTTTGTGTAACGTTTAGTAACAATGCTTTAAAATGACTCGGAAAGTGGGGCTTATGCTGGGCATGCGCTTATGAATATTCAGAAGTGCATGCCCAGTGATCCCACTTCGACCAATTACATTTTACTAAACGTTACTAAAACAATACTACCGAGTTCAGCTTTGTTTGTGCTGTCAGAAAATGTAAGTAGCTGAACTCTGGCACAGTACTGCCCATACGAGCATCGAGTGGCAGTGATAGTGAGAGACCATGAGGATTCCGGAGGATCCCACAAGGCTTTTGTGGCCCAAGGTGTGAGCGCTGCCACCCGATTACACAGCCACTAGATGTGCTTCACAATGATGCGCTGAAACAGTGAACGCAGAAAAACAGGGAACGCTGTTTCACTGAACACTCATTGTGGAAGCAGTGCAGGTTATCTTCACACACCAAAAGGCAATGCTGCAGTTGATGTGCACCAGTCAGTGCAGTGCAGAGCCTGGCGTGTAAAGGCACCTTTGATTTTCATTTGCACATATCTAAGATCTGTAAAGCAGTAACTTCTAGACTTGGCCTGGCCTATAGAATTAGGCACAGTCTTACCCACTTTGTCTGTCGCTCGAGGCATACTACTCCCTAAGCTTATGTGTAATGTCGTAGTATATGCATCCTCAGCGTCCAAGCTTGCACTTAGAAAGAGGGATGTTACCTACAATAACATCTGCCGTTTTGCACTTTCTTGCAACAGGCTTGTTCACCACTGTGAAATATATGCAAATTTAGAATGCCCCCGTGCCTTGCGTGACTTATTACTAGAAGGTATTATTTACAAAGTTCTAAACAATCAACAACCTCAGCAACTCCCAGAGCAGCTTAAACCATATTTGAAGCCATATCACCTAAGGTCCTCAGACCTTGGCTTACTTGCAGTGCCCACGATAAGGCCCAGTCTGGGGACGGTAGCTTTTCAAAACTTTGTCCCTAGGCTGTGGAATTATATTCCACTTGGGATTCATGCTAGTACTACATATGTGGGTTTAAAAAAAAAAAAAAAAAACTTTCGTAAGCACCTTTTAGTTACCACTACGTGTAAATGGTCCCCCAGTAGATAACTGGACAACTATGTTATTGATACTTTGCAAATCTTAATGTGTACTTAATGGATGACATACTGTGGCATTGATGTACTTGCTTCAATTTGTATTGCTGTACATGCTTCAGTTTGTAACAGGACATCATCTATATGTCGGATATGTATATACTCCCCTTCACTATCTTACTTTTGAATGTTATACTACTGTACATGTTGTCTCTGTTCATGCATTATAATAAGTCATGTATTGCATTCCTATTGTACTCTCCAGGGTCGTACCTGAAAACAGGCAGTTTCTGTCTAGTGTACCTACCTGGTTAACAAAAACTTAAAAAATAAATACTTGTAATCATCAATCTTACTTTGAGGGTATTTCTTGCAGTAGGTCACACCCATGGAACTACAGCCACCAGGACCATATAGAAACTTTTCTGGCTAGCAGTCTACCAGGGGCTGCCCACTCTGACGTTGCCCGATCCTATAATAGTGGGCAGTCCCCATGCCCTCCTGAGTTCTTTTTCCGCACGTTGAATCTCTCAGAGATTCCACCAGCTTCAGTCGAGTTCTTTGATTTTATTTATTTTTCTCTCCTTAGCAGAGCATCACTTTACTTTTAAAGTGATTCTTTCATTTATGTTAAAAAGAAAATGCACTGGCCGGCCCACCATGCAGCGATTAGATTTCTGCTTGTGATGCTGGCGTCCGCAGTTCAAGAACAGACCCAGGGAGTCAGAGGGCTGGCCAGGGGAGAAGGATTGAGCATCCCTGGGACTGCTGTCCTTCTCTAGGGGAGGGAGGGTCTGAGTGTCCAGCGCTTGACGCACCCTGCTGGAGGCTGGGGGCACCGCAGCACTCTGTGACAATACGTTGGGGGGCGAAGCAGACTCTGGTCATCATTGCATGTCCCTGCCCCCAGGGCAGCAAGTAAAAAAAAAAGAAAAATGCTGGTCCCCCGACATGAAGGCACATTCCATCCCGCCGCTGACTGCCTCCAACGCCCGCGGGGGCCTCTCGTGGCCCTGACCCGTGGGGATAATCCGGGCTTGCCCACAATGTCCACTTTAGAGTGGGAAGCCCTGTGATGGCCCCACCCAGGGAGATAAGCTTGAAGATAGGGGCGGCGGGCAGATGGAGCCCAAGAAACGGGGATACAGACCCAAAAATAGAAAAAAAAAAAAAAAAAAAATGCACTAGCACACACAAAAAACAAAGCACAGTAGATCATGCACAGTCTTTATTGAAAAAACAGTGTTAGTTACAATTCAGTGGCAAAACCCCTAAAGAGAAACGAGCAGACAAGCTACTGGTGTAGGAAAACCTCAACTAGTTTTGCACCACTGTGCTTTGTCAAGAGGCACGTAGCATTCCCATGCAAAAGAGGCAAACTTCCTAGCCCAGCGCTGAGGTTGCTAGTGCAGCGGATTCTTGCACCATCCCTCCCCCTACCCCAGCTCCCACAGATCATCTGGCCAGATCCTAGGCTTACTCCCAAACCCAGGTTGCTAGCATGACAATACGTCATTACAGATTGAGGGAGCGCTCCCGACCAATCAAAATGCTCCTTTCCCCTGCACATGAGACACTCTTATTCTGTGAAGAGCATCTCATGCGCAGATGTCCTGGAAATGGGTACATTCCAGGACAGTTTTTTAATTGCTTCGTTGTTCTCTCTAGAGCAGAACGCACATGAAACCACTTTTATCCAGCAACAAGTTGCTCCGGAGGACATATTAATATATACACTACTCACTTGGCCATTGGGCAGCCCACTCACACAATACCTTTTATACCCAAGGTTGTAATCTAGTATTCTCTTCGGGAATAATTAGTGCACATGTGCTTTGTGTTGTGTTCAGACAGAACTGACACAGATCTGCTCCAGCATTCACTGTGAAATGAGGGAAAAAAATTATTTCATGCAGTCTGCTGAATATATATACTGCACAGTGTAGAGGATAATGCATGGGCAGCCATGCACTGCCAGCCTGTGTTGGCATCAAGAGGTTGTCATGGAAACCAGTTAAATCTCGAGAACAAAGCTCCAGAAGTTTGTGTGGGTGCAGTGGCAGCCTTGAGATGCCAACTCAGACATGTTGTGCATGGCTGTCCATACAGGGAAAAACCATGCAACAAGCCTGAGTCAGTGTACATTTTCAAACCATCTGTCAAGTGGGCCACAGTATGACAGCATATGACAAGAACAAAGAAAAAAAAAGCAATTGCATTACTGTATCATTGTGCTGTGGTGGGAGTTTGGGCAGATGAGGAGGAAGCACGTATGACTTTGGGGAAGGCTAAATTTATTGACCTTGCTCGACGTCAGAGTTGCTTGAGTCTCAGTGACGGCAGCTTCTTGTATTTTCAGTTTGACAGTGTTCTTCGTTAAAAAAAAAAAAAAAAATAGCCACGCGAGAGGTTCCAAGTGGTTGTGCTGCAGTAGTGACATCCGTACTGCAGCACAACAACATTGTTGCATCACTACTGCAGTGCAACAACCCAATTCTAAGCATGGATTTTCATGCTAACAACTTTTACCAAATGCTATAAATACTGTATTTATCTTATATGCAGTAGTCCTAATGTGAATTAGTTGCTGTCAGACACATACACTATTTCCTTAGTAGATTTTGTTTTTTACTCATGAAATAACTAATTCAATAGCAAACCAACTTCCAGCGGAAGGATTAGTTAATTAAATAAGGACAGGGAGGCAGTATAGCGCAGTGGTTTAAGGCTCTGAGCTGCAAATCTGATGACATCCAGCAGACCAGACCTCGGTTTGAATCCCACAGCTTCCACTTGCATACTGTGTGACTCTGAGCAAGTCACTTAGCTTCCCTGTGCTCCCAGGTCACTCCTGTAAAAAAGCTTTCAGCTTGGTGTGCTACTCCTGGTTAAACAACTAAAAAAAAAAAAAATAGTAAGGTAAAGTATTTTCTCAGTTTTCTTCTAATGTGAAGGCAAGCAGTAGCCAGTCTAGTCTGAAAGCTCACGTGCTCCCCTTGTTAGCCCTGGTGTAAAAATGGTCTAAAGATTGTGCTTTTTTAGTCGTTTCCAAAGATATCAATTACTTTTTAAAAGAGATTGAGGAAAGCAGGTGAAATAGTCTGTTAAATAGTCCTTGTTTTCTGTGGTGCAGCTCTGTACAGCTGTGTGAACGTGTGGGTAGGGGAAGTTTGTACAGTCTGAGTGTATGCAGGACACAGCATCTCTGCAGTCCTGCCTATGAGTTTCTGTAAAGTATGTGTATGCATCTGTTTGTGAGTGCCTAAGTGAATGAAAGTGCGAGTGTGTGCATGTGCCAGTGGTAATCACTGCTGTTTGTGTGTACATGTTTGGGTGTGTGTGTGTGTGTGTGTGTGTGTGCCTATATATTTGCCACTGCATATTTGTGTACGTGTTTTTTTTTTTTTAATTCAAGTTTATTGAAACATTGGGTACAATTCATCACAAATATAGTTATGCAAATTTAGTTTGCAGATGGCAATTTATATAGATTAGTTTACACTTGTCACAACATTTCTTCTTACTTCGATCATGCATTTCATTTACAAGTAGGCCTCCATTTCCCAAGCACTCCCCATCTCCCCCAACATCTAGTTTGCCCTGTACCCCCACCTACATGTGACTCGAGGTCTCATTCGATAGGGCATGCACAGGGGAGGACAAGTCCAGGCCCCCATCTGTTCCTTCCTCCTCTGCAACTGGAGCAGTACCCAGCCACATCTCCCAACGGGTCCATCTACTGGTGAAAATGTGGGTTCTAGAATTGAACCTAAAGGTCAGTTCTTCCATATTCTGGATTTCCTTAACAATAGCTATTCATTGTTTTGTTGTGGGGGAGTCTGACTTCATCCAGTTCCTGGTGATAGCCTTGTGTGCTGCCCCAGTCAAGGCATTCCAGAGGTATGTGTCATTTGGCCCTCTCAGTTCAGGGGGTAGGAGACCCAACAAGATGTGAGATATGAGCATTGGAAGGGTAATGGAAAATATCCCTGATTTGTGTGTGTGTTTGACCGTGCCTGTGTATTCAATACTGCGTGTGTGTGTGTGTGTGTGTGTGCGCGTGCCGTCTGTGTGTGCATGCATGCTTGCATGTCTGTCTGTGTATATCACTGCGTGTCTCTGTATACATATTCGACTGTGAGTCTTTCTGTGCATGTATCAAAGCATGTTTATGTGTGTGTATGGCTGTGCCTATGTATTTATCACTGCCCATATGTGTCAGAGTACATATTTGACTACATGTCTGTCTGTGTAGCACTGCATATGTACAGTATGTGTGTGCTTCTTAGTGTGCCTCGGTGTGTCACCGCATGTTTCTGTTTGTGCATGTTTGAGTGCCTGTTACTGTGTGTATCACTGCATGTTTGCGTGTGTGCTTCTGTGATTGAATATCTCTGTGTCTATCACTGCATGTGTGAGTGTGTGTGTGTGCGTGTCTCTGTCTATAACAGAGTCAGTATCTATTTGTGTGTGCATATCTTGACCGTGTGTGTGTGTGTGTTACTGTGTTTTGGTGTACATATTCGACAGTGTGACTCTGTGTGTGACTCACTGCATGTCTGTGTGTGTGTCTTTGTGTGTCTGTTTATGTGTCTCTCAATTCATGTGTGTGTGTGTGTGTATGTCTCGCAATTCGTGTGTGTGTGTGTGTGTGTGTGTGTGTGTGTGTGTGTATGTCTCTCACTTCCTGTGTGTATGTCTGGCAGCATCTGTCTATGTTTGTATCACTACATGTCTGTGAGTATCATTGCATCTCTGTGTGTATGTTTGCCTGCATGTCTCTGTGTGTATCACTGCTTGTGTGTGCATGTTACATGTATGTCGTGTGTATCACTGCTTGTCTGTGTATGTGCATATTTGACTGTGTGTGTCTGTGTCATCACTGCTTGTGTGTGTGTGCCAATGTATTCATCACTGCATGTGTGTGTGAGTACATATTTAACTGCGTGACTCTGTGTGTATCACTGTATGCCTGTGTGTGCATGTTTAACTGTTAGTGTGTATCACTGTGTGTGTGTGTGTATCACTGACTGTCTGTACCTTTCTGTGGTTGTATCACTGCATGCCTTTGTGTGTATCCTTGCATGTCTGTATGCTTGTGTATGTCTTACTGCATGTCTTTGTGTATCAGTGCATGTGTGTGTGTATGCATGTTTGAATGTATGTTTCTATGTCTATCACTGCATGTCTGTGTGTGCATGTTTGTGTTTCTATCACTGCATGTCTGTGTGTGCATGTTTGACTGTGTTTCTGTCTGCGTCTATCACTGCATGTTTTTGTGTGTGCATATTTGTGCCAATGATCTCTCGCTGCGTGTCTGTGCGAGTACATATTTTACTGTCTCTCTGCATATCACTGCATGTTTGTAACATTGTATGTGTGTGTGCTTCTGTGATTGTGTGTCTCTGTGTCATTCACTGCATATGTGTGTCTGCTATCTATAACAGAGTCAATGTCTATTTGTGTGTGCATATCTTGACCGTGTGTGTGTGTGTGTGTGTGTGTGTGTGTGTGTCTGTGTCTGTGTCACTGTGTTTTGGTGTACATGTTTGACAGTGTGACTGTATGTGTATCACTGCATGCATGTCTCTGTGTGTGTGTTTGTGTGTCTGTTTACGTGTCTCTCACTTCATATGTGTATGACAGCGTGTCTGTCTGTTTGTATCACTGCATGTCTGCGTGTATGTTTGCCTGCATGTCTTTGTGTGTATAATAATAATAAGTTTATTTATATAGTGCCTTTCAGCATACCAAGGCGCTGAACATATTGAACCACATCATCAAACACAAGCCAACACATATAAATAAATTCATATCATATTAACAACCATTATTAAAATGAATTAATAAATATGAATAAAAATTCAACAGAATAAAATTACTTAAACATCCAAAATGGTCAAGCATCCAAAAATGCCATTTACCACAAATAAGTTTTCAGATTTTTTTTGAATTCCTCCATGGAGGTGCACTCCCGTAACCAGCGTGGTAGAGAATTCCAGATAGTGGGAGCAGCATATGAAAAAGCTCTACTGCCAGAAGATTTCAGACTCACTCTCGGAACCTCCAGCAACCCCTCGTCGGCCGGGCGGAGCGATCGGCCAGGGTAGTAAGGGACCAGAAGTTCTTTCAAATAGGCCGGACCCTGATCGTGAAGGGCTTTAAAAGTCAAAAAATGACTTTAAAGGTGATCCGCCATCAGGAGTAGGCAGCCAGTGCAGTTCGCGCAGCACCGGGTAATATGGGAGGACCCACTTGTCCCTCGCAAACCCGGGCTGCTTCTGCACCAGCTGAAGGCGGCAGATTTCAACCCCAGAAAGCCCAAAGTAAAGGGCGTTGCAGTAGTCCAAACGTGAGGACACAAAGGCGTGGACCAATGTTGGTAAAGAGTCAGACGGAACAAGGTGCCTAACCCTGGCGATATTCCTAAAATGGTAAAAGGAAGTCCTGACAACAGCCGACACCTGAGACTGTAATGTCAGCTTGTCATCTAGGACAATCCCAAGACTATGCACCCGTTCAGAGGACGGAAGTGACACGCCGCCAAGAAATATTCCAGAAGGCGTGCCACCACGTAACCTCTCTATCTGACCCCCTGGTCCACAACCAAAACCTCTGTCTTCTTCGAGTTCAACTTTAACCAACTAGAATCCATCCAACCCTGGACTTCCTCAAGACAGTTATTAAACACCGAGAGAGCTCCATCCTGGTCGGGTGCAAAAGACAGGTATAGCTGGGTATCATCTGCATAGCAGTGAAACCTCAGCCCATACCGTCTTATAATGTCTCCGAGGGGCAGCATATACACTGCGAATAACATGGGTGATAGCATAGAACCCTGAGGGACCCCACACAACAAAGGAGTTGGACCAGAGGAAAAGACTCCCGACACAACTCTTTGTGATCTCCCAGTGAGGAATGAGGTGAACCATTGTAAAACAGTTCCCAATATTCCACAAATTAGCCTCAGGCATGCTATCAACACCAAGTGATCCACAGTGTCAAAGGCTGATGACAGATCAAGGAGAACCAGAATGGAACTTCTCTTCTGATCTCTCGCCCTCAGAAGATCATTAAGCACCCGAACCAGCGCAGTCTCGGTGCTATGCCTTTTACGAAAACCGGATTGGAAGGACTCGTAGATATTGTGGATGGTTAAATGGTCTTCCAATTGGGCAGCCACTATTTTTCAATAACCTTCCAATAAAGGGAAGGTTAGAGATGGGTCTGTAGTTTGAGAAACAATCTGGGTCCAAGGTAGCTTTTTAAGAGAGGTGTCACCACCGCCTCTTTCAGGGAGCTAGGAAACTCACCTGACTCCAAGGAGCTCCAGACTATTTGCACCAGGACTGGACCGATGATATCAATACAACCCAAAATTGGAGTCAGTCCAGGGTCCAAACTACAGCTTGTGGAGCGCACACTATGGATGATCCTCACGATATCCACGAACTCAGGTCGACCAAAGGAACTCCAAGAAAAATAGGGTATTGTGAACTCACATTGTTCTACAGCCTCACCCTTAGAGATTGCTGGACAAAGGTCAGCCTTGATGTCGGCCACCTTAGTTGCAAAGTAACGAGCGAGCTCTTCGCACTCTAATTGCAAAAAAGCTTTCTGAACTTGTAGACAGGCTGGGTTGCACAGTCTGTCCACAGTCCGAAACAGCTGAGCTGGTCGATTCTGTGCAACTGCAATCTCCCTGGACAGGAATTCTGCCTTCTTATGGGTGACTGCAGATTGATAGGTAGAATAATGTTCCATCAATCTAAGGCGGTCGGTATCGAGGGCGGACCTACGCCAGCAACGCTCTAACCTTCGCCCATGTCTCCGCATCTCCCTCAGTGTCCCATCAAACCAAGGGGACCTGGGGTGAAGGGATAAGGGGCGCTCACGAACAGGAGCAATAAGATCCAGGGCTGCCATAATGGCCTCATTATAGGCCGCCACCAGCGTCTCCGGATTACTGCTCGCCAACCTGAGGGATGATAGGTCAAGGACCTCCGCAAGGCCTTGGGAAGTAATATTCCATAATGGGCGGTACCTGACCATCTCCACAGGGGAAGGCCTTCTTAGAGGAGGCAAAAATTGAACCTCACAGTGTAGTGGTCTGACCAGGCGACTGGTTCCACCCCCACGTCGGATGCATCAATCCTTAAGAGGAAGACTAAGTCCAAAGAGTGTCCAGATTTATGAGTAGCAGTGGAAATTACCTGTGTAAGGCCCAAAGAAGACATTAATTGGAGGAAGTAATCACCAAATTGCGAGAGTTCATCGTTGACCCAGGCGTTGAAGTCACCCAGAACCATCAATCTGGGCGACTCAAATGACATGTCGATGAGGAAGTCTGCTACTTCCTGTAAGAAGCGTTCCCCATCTCCGGGTGGACGGTAGATGAGAATGATTTGAACGCCTACACCCATTACAACTGTGCACTCAAAGGATTCAGCCTCACCCACTACTACATTTGTGAGGCCCAATTCAGTCTTGAAACAGACTACAACCCCCCCTCCCCCGCGGTCCAATCTCGGGCGGCGTATCACCGAGTACCCAGCTGGTATCATGGCCCCCACTATGGGGCCAGAGTTTTCATCCAGCCAGGTCTCGGTGATGCAAGTCAGGTCAGACGAACCAACAAGATCAGCTATAATAGCGGTCTTATTCCTGACAGACCTGGCATTGCATAACACCACCCGAGTTGGACAAACCTCAGAGGCTGTCAGGCCTATTTGCATGTTACATGTATGTTGTGTGTATCACCACTTGTCTGTGTATGTGCATATTTGACTGTGTGTGTCTGTGTCATCACTGCTTGCTTGCTTGTGCCAATGTATTCATCACTGCATGTGTGTGAGTACATATTTGACTGTGTGACTCTGTGTGTATCACTGTATGTCTGTGTGTGCATGTTTAACTGTTTGCGTGTATCACTGTGTGTGTGTGTGTGTGTATGTATCACTGTGCCTTTCTGTGGTTGTATCACTGCATGTCTGTATGCTTGTGTATGTCTTACAGCATGTCTTTGTCTGTGTGTATCAGTGCATGTGTTAGACTGTGCTAATGTACTCATCTCTGCATGTCTGTGTTTGTGCATGTTTGACTGTGTGTCCCTGTATAGAAGTGCAAGGATGTCTGTGTGCACTCCAAGGGAAAGAAAACATGCACAGACAACACTCAGCCTTTGTTAGTGCTTGTCAAGTCATGTACTTTATCATCCTCTGTTAGTTTCTTTCCCCGTCCTGATTTTGCTTCTTTCACATCCATTGCATGGTTTTAGCGACTATTCTAGTCTCCGTTAGGGTCTAATGCGTAGTGCTTGTAGTTGAAATTGTGTGTGCTTTTTGAATGAATTTTCTTTAAGAGGGCAACATTTCTTCATTGGTTTCATTGTATCAGTTTCATAATATTTGACCGCCACAAACATCACTGCTCAGAACAGTGTCTGTACTAAAAATTCAGGTCATGGAAGCTTAGCAGACTGTTTGCATTTACTAACTCCACGCATATGAAAATACAGTCAGCCAATGAACACAGCTTGGGGAGGAGGGCTTGATTGTATCCCTAACCACATCCTTCTCCCAGTGCACTCCAAACCATTTTGATGAAAGCTGATGTCTCTTCAACTTGTATTTCCTAAATGCCATTATCCAATTTTAAGGTGTTCTTCTACAGTGCAGTGTCACAGATGCCAGCCCTAGGAGCCCCGAGCTGAAATTTCATAAATGCTTTACAGACAGATCTGATTTTAAGTCTGGATCCAGGGCTGCTGTTATTAAAGTAAACATATTGGTGGCCAGAACTAGATCATATATATATATATATATATATATATATATATATATATATATACTTGCATCAAGCACCCCCCTCCCTCCTTGGAGGACTTTATTTTGTTTATTTATTCATTCATTCTTGGATTACAATACCTTTGAGCATATAGCAGCTTTTTTACAATGGTTCCACGTCAGTGGGAAGGGTGACAAACATATAACGGATAGTATTACATAAAATATTGACAAGAAAGTATTTAAAATGACAATATGACATTAATATTGCAACTAAAATTAAAACTATGAATTGGTAGGAAATCAAAAATAACCTAATAAAAGGAGGCAGCCCAAAGTGCTTTATCAAGTAGGTATAGTTACATTTGGGTGAACAAAAGGTCGGGTAAGTGAAGATAAACAGTGGAAAGAAGGTGGAGGGTGAGAGGGGTGAGGTGAAAGAACATGGGCATTTCACTGTTGGAAATGATAGAGCCTGCTTCCTTTTTTCCTCACTGTGGAGCCTGTGTGAAAAATACAAAGAGAGCTTTTTTTAGCAACCCAGTGAGCAGCTGGACATTTGAACAAATATTTCAATTTTTTTTAAACTTTTAAATATTTCAGTTTTTTAAATTCATAATCATCTTTTTAGATGCTGTATAAAAATCTCAGCAGAGCACTGAGTTATTTGAGGCAGCTTGACTCTCACCCAGCAGCTGGGCTCCTCTTAAAGAGCAACTGACTTGCTCTTTTACAAAGTTCCCCCCAAGAAGCATGACAAACCCTTACCGTGTTAGTTAAGCAGTGGCCATGATTTGTTCCCAATGGCCAGCTAAACTATGAAAATGTAACTTTAAAAACATCCCCATTCATGTCTATAAAGCATTCCCCCTAGGGTTACCACCTGTCCCTGTTTTTGCAGGACAGTCCTGATTTGGGCAGCTGTGTCCTGCAAAAAAACATGAAAAATACTACATGTCCTGACATTATAGTAGAAGAAAATATTTTCTGACTTTCCTTTAAATGCTGCAAAACGGTACAATACCTTAATTAAAATACCTTAAAATGATAAGAACACTAGAAACAGCTAAAAAACTACAACACTTAGTCTTAATTCTGATTATTTAGTGAAAACAAGTCTGTTGCATTAGTCAAGATTACACATTGTCCTGTAAAAAATCATGTTTCAGTAAGAAATGTCCCACTTTGGGCTTCTTAAAAGGTGGTAACCCTAATTCCCCCACACTCTCCATATAGTGATTTCACAAAACGTGCTAGCATGGGAGTGGATCAGGGATGGACAGCTGTAGGAGAAGGTACCAGGAGTTGAAGGATCAGCGTGGCTCGGTTCCACAGAGCCAAAATACGATCCCTTTCCTTCCTAAATAGGGGCACCTATAAAAAAGAAATATTTGCAGCATACGACTTAGGGCCAGGTAAGGGTTCTTCCTGCTTCTGGGAGTGGATGAGCACCTGAGTAGTTGCTCTTTAAAGGGCCTTGTTGTGGCTTTGAATCATGTGATAGAATGCCTGACCTGGCCAGGATTCTGTACAAATATCTTGCCATACATTGGCAGTACTCTCCCTTAGCTGCGATCCTGGCTATTCCATAACCGGTGTGTTTGTATACTTTTTTACACTGTTTTTGTTTTTTTCTCTGAAATTTATTACCTGCGCTGTGATTTTATTGTTCCTGTTCAAGCACCTGTTGTCATTTTGTTATTGTTGTTTCAGTCCCTGCTATATCCTGTACTCTGAATCGCACATGGAAACGAGCCCGAGCTCAGTGTGCACATCCCAGTTACCAACTTTTAAATAAAAAAATAAGTACTTGAGTGGAACATGACTGAGGGATGTGGCTCATGGAAGTGCCTCCCTGCGAAAGGTAGTACACCTTGGTGACTTCTGCAGAAAGCCCTCTCTGAGGACCAAGAAAGCAGACCAGAAGCTTCCATTAGTTGCACTCCACAGTATTGCTGTGGACACAGGGCATGCACATGGCACCAGTGCGAGAAGCGAACATAACTTGTCGAGTTTCATTGTTCCTTCAACACAGTATAGTAAAGAGAGCAATACCTACCACCTCCCCCATCAGAATGATGGCCTGGCACTGATACTCTCTGGCCCTGACTAGCCAGTCTTCCTTCTGCATCAGATCATGTAAGCCCATAGGGGAACTGAACCCAAAGACCCTCTTGAGGTAGTGCAAGCCGAAAAAGGTGGCTTGGCTGGGGTGGGGCTGGGAGATAGCAGGTGGATGCCTGAGGCCTAGACAGTGAGGCCAGAAACAGCTTAATTAAAATAACAAAATAAAAAATAATCATTACCATTGGGTCTTCTAATTAGCAACTTGTGATTTAAATTTTTTTTTATTTCGCTGCTGCTTGCTTTCACAGTGTTCTGGCCTGTCTGTTTCTATGCTTTTACAACATGCCAGGGTGATGTTTCAGAGGAACTGTGTTATGGTCATGGCAGGTTGCTCGAAACGCCATGAATTAGAATATCTGTTGAGGCTAGTTGTTGGGTCTCTGGCACTGTGAACCTGTGGTTTGGAGGGAGGTCTTAACGATTCACTCTGATGGGAAGGTTTGTTATCCTGGAGAAGGCAGATGCATAATGAAACTATAGATAGCAGCCTAGCACCTTTCCACATGGGCTCATACTTCTGATGTAAGCGAAGTTTTGGAAAGCCAAGGGGTGGTGGTGGTGGTGGTGGGGGGCTGCAAACTCTCTTGTTGAGTTGTACTTGGTGCCCTTGGTGTCTGAGGGCACTGAAACTGGAGTATGAGCACACACTGGGGAGCAATGAAAATAAGGCAGAAGCCAAATAAAATGAACTTGGATCAGATTTAAGAGGTATAATAAGCTTTCTGGCAAGACAATGAGTGGTTTATTCTGTATTTCCGTTTCAGTCCAGGGCTTTCATTGGATCTAGGAAAGACGTTGCATCTTAAAGTGCAGTTTAAGCCAGCCTTATCTGACAGACAGTTTTAATGGAGCAGGACTGAAGAGACTACAGGGGGGTCCTCAGAACAGGACAGATTAACTGACAATGCTGAGAGGGTAGGAAATGCACACACTGGTTTCTGTGGCAACGGGCGGGCTGAGCCAAATCCCTGCTCTTTAATGATACGGTGGACAGAAAAAAATTTCTGTTACCTCAGTAGTTAATCTTCCAGGGTATTCAGAGCTGCAGAAAGGCAGCTTTGTTCTACTAAAACAGTGGAGGCTGCATCTGCATGTTGAAAGCAGTAAATTCCAGTTTAAAGCCACAGTATCCGTTTCCCGCATGCAGAACTGTGCTACTGTCACTACAGCTGCCTTGGGAGTGCAGTGCTGTGGCTCATTTTAAGATAGTAATGATGTCTTGAAGGTCAGGGTTACAGACTGCCAATAAAGCTAGAAAAAGAACATTGCAGGAATAATATTTCCTTATGCACGTGTATATGTCAGTTAGAACTATAACAGCCTAACACTTCCCATCTCCTTCATTGTTGCTGTATGAAAGACTACATTTAAAGGTTCCAGTCTTTTTTTTTCTTTTTTTTCATGGCAGCTAAGTAGCCAGGAAAGTCCCTGGCCACAGAGATCATTTCATGGATGAATCTGAACAAATAAAAAACAATTATTGTAAGAACAGATTGCACAGAAACACACTCTCTCTCTCGCTATATAGATATATATATATCTATATAGTGAGAGAATAAATAATGGGTAAGTGTGGTATACAAGATGTATACCCATCAAGGGGCTAATTAAGGCTATAAGGTCACGAGCCCCAAGGGTGAGTGGGTTTATTACCCTAATTAGCGCCAAGATCGGTATACTTCCGAGTGTGCCACCCTTACCCATTGTTTCTTGAACACAATACATTAGGATGGTTATTGTTATGGAGATTGTACTTGGGATCACGTTATGGCACCTGAAGGTCTCTTGCAGCAAGGAGGTAATGGTGTATAGTGAGAGCAGGTAGGCATTTGGGGGATTTGTAGGTTTGGGAGGGTTTTGTGAGAGTATCTTTTTTCCAGGTTCTTTTGCAGCTTGTTAATTGGTTTGGCTAGCTTCCTAATGCTATGTTAATTGTGTTATTAGTGATGTCCCATAGGGTTTAATGTAGTGCAGGTGCATACTTTTTATTAGTGCAGGTATATACTTTTAAGTGTTTGATTAGTGTACTGTAGGTTTATAGCTTTAATTAATTATTTATTTCGTTTTTGCTGACCAAGTAAGTGCACTAGACAAATTCTGCCTATTTTCAGGCACGACCTGGAGGAAGGGGATACAGATGAATGCCAACTGACCTTGAACCAGATTAAGCTATTGGTGGTATTTTAGTGAATGAGGGAAATCTGGCCAGTGCACCGGGGAAATTCCCCTACGCTTTTCGAGAAGTGCCATGGGGATCTTTAACATCCACCTGAACTACCATCAGAACAGGCAGATGGGACCTCGGTTTTAACGTCTCATCTGAAAGACAGCACCTCAGGAGTGCAACACTCCCCTCATGCTGCACTACAGTGTCAGTATTGCGATATTAACCAAAGTGTTTGGTGTGGGCTAGAACCCACAGCCTTCTGATCTCCTGGCCTCAGAGACGAGTGTAGTACCTGCTGAGCCACTGACACTAGGATTAATATAGATATATAGCTGTAATTGTTTAATTAGTGCAGGAATATACTTTGAATTGATAGATCAGTCACAGGTACACTTTTAATTAATAGATTAGGCTATGGTATAATGAAAAATAAATTATGGCCTTTTCTATGGTTGGGGAAAAGTTCACATCCATGTATTATATAGATACAGATGTAGATATATAAGGGATATGCAATAGGGGCTGTAATATAAATTATTTATTTTCACAAGTCCCTGGTGACCTCAGGTAACCTCATGAGTGGCGGAGTATAGCGGAGCCACAAGTGGTCTACCTGAAGCCACTGAGGATGAGTGAAAATAATTTGTTTATACGGCAGAGCCCCCATCGCATATTCAATTTATGCAATAGGACTCATTCTTTCCGTGTTTTTTTTTTTTTAAGATTTGTGTATTTAATGTATGTTACATAGTTTTGTGGGGCTTCCTGTTATGCGTCTTTTTGTTGCTCTATGGTGTGAGGGTATTTTTGCGAATCAATTATCAGTTGTGGTGTGTGATTGGCTGGGTAGTATGAATGGGCAGTGGTTACTATGAAGTTACTACGGATGCTACAACATCGGGATGCATGTAACGCTCCAGACATTTGTTCTCATTGGTGGTCAGCTTCTTTTTCTACATAATTAATAGTAAAAAATGGCAGCACAGCTAAGCAAGGTTTTTACTTGCGTTGCATGATGAGTCCCAGCGTTAGACCCTGTGCCATGGGGCTGCACTGTTTTTAATTAATTAAAAATTATTTCTTGCTTGATGCCTATATTACTTAGAGATAGTGGATTTTGCCACCTTTTCAGGCTATAAGATCAACTTAAATAAATCACAGCTTCTCTATCTAGGACAGACTCAAGGGCAACAAAAGAGGGAGGGCAGGGGTCTAAAAGAGGTTAAGAGGTCTATTAAGTATCTGGGGATTCAGGTAGGCAAAGACTTAGACACCCTGTATCAACTGAATTATAATCCTCTCCTTAGTACTATCTTGGGGGATCTTACACGCTGGAGGGCTCTCCCTGTTCATGGATGGGAAGGGTTAACCTTTTAAAAATGAACAGCCTTCCAAGGATATTGTACATAATGCAAATGATTCCAATGTGTATTACACGGGCCAATCTGAAGAGATTGGAGAGAGGGTTTACCATGTTCCATTGGCAGGGAAAACGTCTTAGAAGAAGCTTACAGTGTCTTAAAGTGAAGGTGTTCAAGGGAGGCCTGAATTTTCTGGATCTAAAAAGGTTAATATTTGGTGACCCAACTCCACTATATCCAAGACTGGTTGAATTGTAGCCCAGCCACTGGCTGATTGGATCTGGAGGAGGAAGGGTGTCCCAAACGACTCTTTGCTTACCTAACCAAAGGAGGACAGAAAGCTTATATACAGCTGGGTTGTGCAAACCCACTGGTAACCTGGGTGTTAGAGGCATGGGAACAAATGAAGAAGCATAGGGGGGCTGTTGGGGATAATAACATGGTTGGTGCCTGTGACATGTAACCCATACTTCCTGCCTAGCCTGAATGATAAACATTTTACAGAGTGGGAGGAGAGGGGATTGCACTGTTTTGATAATCTGTTTACGAGAGAGGGCACATGCTGTTTTGCGAACCTGCAAGGAAAAACCTGACTCACGAACTATCACCATTTTAGATACCTACAGGCTAGGGTATATGGGAGAAACATGGAGAGAAATCCCATGGAGGCATCACCACTTGCACAACTAGAACAATTAGTTTATCGGGCCAGAACTAATGGGAAAGGGCTGACATAGAAAGCAGTGTGGCAGGATAGAGTGCCTTTTCCTGAGTTGTCAATCAAAAGTAAAGCCTTACAGTAATGAGATCTAGGACTTCATATTTCAGAGGAGGATTGGAGTTCAGTTTTGCAATCACATATGGGTTTGTTAATTTGTAACAAACACAAAGTATCCCAATACAGATTCATACATCGCCTGTACCTTCCTCCATCGATAGTACATAAGATAAACCCACAGATTTCATCACTGTGTGGCAGGTGCAGGAGGGACTTGGGTACATATATGCACTATTTTAGGAATGTCCCACCTGGTACAATTCTGGAAAGGGGTTACACATGAAATTTCAATTATGCCGGGGCATCCTATGACAATTACACCGGTTTCCCTGCTTCTGGGTATGGAAGACCTGGAAGGAGATGGCTGGGTCCCTCTCCCTCGATGGATAAGAATTCTTCTGTCCTTCGTGAGACAATTCATTTTAAATACACAGGTGTGATGTGTGACACCTACAGTACAACAGTGGAAAACATCGGCTATCCAAATTCTGGCCTTAGAAAAACTATCATGCTTTCTCAAAGGTAGGGAAGAAACATTCCTATGGGAACCCTTTTTGAATTCTCTCCCCAGTGGAGGATCAGATTTTGCAACAAGGCACCTGCTAGGCAAAGAGATATCTGGGGAGTAAAGGTGCTGATTGGACTGGTATCCTAAAGATCTGACAATAGGCATTTTATACTATAACTGGCTATTCAAGTTATTCTTGTGTATTCTAATTCATTTTAATATCTTCTAATATTCATGGAATAGATTTGTAGAAGTTTTTATAGTTTTTTTAGTGTATTATGTGTTAGACTATATTATATTTGTGGGTTTATTTATTTGTAGGTGTAACCCCCCAAATGGGGGTTCCAAGAAGTCTTCCAGGAGCTTGCTTGAATGCTCCAAGTCTGGAGGTGTTCAGCGTTTAAGCTGCTTGAGTGTGAGTGCTTTTAGAGCCTCTGGTACTGTCTCTTTAAGAGCTGCCTGCTTGTGACCATAATTAATTGAGGAGGAGGGGGGGACTGTGTGTTCTAATGCCCAAATCCTGCTTGGGCTGCTGCCAATTCACTCGTTTTTGCAGTCGCTAAGAGTGCAAAGGGAGCCCATCTGAAAGCTGTAACTGTTTGCCTGTAATCATTTAGCAGCATTTGTGAGATTGCAGTTTATCTAACCTGTTTTATTGCAGCTGGGACTCTGTGTATGTTTCCCCACTATGTTGGAATTGAACTGCCGAACTGGACCAATCAGCGTGGAGGACCTTTAAAATGGAGCCTGCTGCTGGCAAACCAAAACTTGAACTCTTAAGTTGAGCCAGCCACAATGGGACTGTATAGCAGATGCCTCTGAGAATTGTAGTTTGGACTTCGGCGCCTTTTTGTACCAACAGGGGGAGTCTGATTGTGAGTGACAGCCAAGCCCGCCAATTGAACTGGGAGGAACTCAAAGGAAATGCCCGGCTCTGTCTACTGGAAAGGTCAGGTCAGTTTGGGCAGTGAAGAGACAGGGAGCTGTGTGCTTCTTCGATGTGTAGTTTTAGCGGGGGAATCACGTGTAAGGCCCTAAGTTTCGGTCTGCAGCTTGTGCAAGCACCTGTTGGGACTGAATCCAACCTGTGAAGAGAATCAAGGAAATCTGAAGAGTAGAAACCAGGCCCACCCTGTAGAAGACTGAAGAAATTGCTGAATCGCACTCGGTCTGTCAGGAACTAAATCTGCTGTGTGTTCTCCCGGGTATTGTGCAGTAATTGCGATTGGGATAGAGAAGCAGCCTGCCTAGTATAGTACTTTCCTTTTACATATAAATGTGTGTAGTGCTTGTGGGGAATCGCATTTCAAATCCCCTGTACAGTGAATTGAGCGCATGAAGCTGGAAGTAAACCCCAGCTTAATCTAGACTACATCCATTTGCTCTAAACTGCAGTGGGGTCCAGTCACAAGGACCTTGTCCACAGGGTCTGCTCCTCCTGGCAATCCAGGACAATCTGCCTTCCATCTAGTTCCCAGCATTGAGTTTGTGAGTATAAAGCGGGGTAGCTCCCTGCCATCTGTTTATCGAATTGCAAGTGTGTCATCTAATTGTTGTTTTTTTTTTTTTTTAATTTGTTCACGAACTGAGCCATCCGGCTCCGGATTACAATTTGGGTATTGTGCTAGTGTTCTTCCATCACAGGGCCCAACCATTTGCACCAATCCTGGCTAGCCCCCCAACCACCACCATCCTGGGTACCCAGTGAAAGTGACAATTTGGGACTCTAACTATGTACACAGTACTGTGATTATTAATGTGTTTAACCTAATTAACCTGATTTCCCCCTTCCTTGTTACAGCTCCTTAAATAAATCAGATCTGTTTGTTTCAGCAAAGTTACACTGTCTGAGGTATTCATTTATGATAAAGTATTGTACTGTAGCTTTTGCATTGTATTATCTTGTTTTACAGGGGGTCCCCAGTGTCCAGTCGACAAAGCCAGTCCTGGGGGTAAGTGTACATTGTGAAGATATTGCTAATGCATTGTGTGGGCCACTAGTGGGAAGAAAGGGGGGTTGCAGTGTCTCAGAGGGCTGTGACCAAGTTAATTTAACTACTGCAAACCCTGACCTCTGGGTGGAGGCACTCACCATTGGACCCAGGCTCCTCAACCTGTCAGTAGTCAGTCAGGCAGGGGTTGTAGCCCTTGGGATAGCGCCACCTGGGGGTTACATAGTATTTAATTAGTTGGCTTGGTTGAATGTAAGCTATGTATTTGTATTTTACTTTTCTGAAAATCAATAAATATACAAAAAAATGATTTTTTGTTAACTATTAATATGTCAGTTTCTCCACATGAAGAGTGAGTGGAACGTGTGTGTGGTTTGGGAAGCAGGACAGAGTGAGCAGAGAAGCAAGATTGCAAACTGCATGTTTGAGCTGTTAGAGAATAGCGTTCTTTTTTTTTTTTTTTTTTTTTTAAAGGAAAGGTTGTCATTAATGTGAGCTTCACTTCACGAAAAGCTTACCCTTGGGTTAAGCTTTTACAGTAGGCGGCGTTCTCACGCCTACAACCACTGTATTTTTTAATCGCAGTGTCTGAAACTCAGAAGTATGGCAGATGCAGGGGAGGCTCCATTTGCTGAATAGGTGCAGTGCCACACCGCTTGCTTCAGTACTTTTGTATTGAAGTGAGCAGTGCATCGCCACGCCTTTTCAGCAAATGGAGCCTCCCTTACATCCACCATACTTCCCGGTTTCAGATTTTTGTGAATTAAAATACAGTAAGTTGCAGTGCGAGAAAAATGCTGTTCTTACTGTAAAAAGCTTAACCAGAGGGTAAGCATTTCGGGGGCGGAAGCTCACATTAATGACAGCTTTCCTTTAAATACAATCTTAACAGAAGCCACGGGTAAGTAATAAAAAGAATCCGTAATTGTGTGGTTTAAATGACAGTCCAAACAAGCTGGTGCTGGAGGACAGTGAGATCAGAGAAACTTTGAAACTGCGGGGGACTGAAGACAAACCTACTGTGTATAAATCTTGATGACGTAGATACTATTTATATAAATTTCATTTATACATATAGTTGCTCCGATAAAATTTATCACAAATAAAATAATGTATGGGGTGGTGTGTGTAACAAGAACTTTACGTACATCTAAGGTGTGAGATGCCACGCTCTCTGGGTTTATCGAGGCATCCAATGTTGATGGTGTGTGTACAATTACAGTTTTTTCACCATCCCATGTTTTATTTTATATAGTTGCTGGGTTTCAGTTTTTAGCCACAGCAGTTGTATAAAATAAAGAGAAGACATCTCCCTGCAGTCGTGGTCCGACCGGGTTTCAGTAACGTCAGCGGTAGGATGTGGCTGCTTAAAGAAAGGCTTGTTTCCTTTTCGTTTTTTTAGTAGGAGGCAGCCATTTTATTTATTTATTTTTTTATTATTGTACTTACTGCCAAGAGTGGAGGTCTGGTCTCTCGGGATTAGGTTTGCTTGTGGCAGTGCGGAAGTGCTGGCGCTAGCACATGCGCAGCAGAAGGGAAACCTGGCATGTGTTTGCCATAATAAACACTCCTTTATATTTTAACTTCCTTTTATTTTTGCCATCTCACAGCCACTGACCTGCATATCCTCCAGCCACCACTCACTTCCCCTGACGACCATAGGACACAGCTGCCCAGGCCAGCTGGCATATGCAGCTGTACCTGCGAAAGGGGCCCCCTCCTTGGTCCTCGCGCCAGGCCAGGAATGAATACTGGCCCTGGTTTCGTGCCCACGAACCCCGGCAGACTCTGGAAGCACTACCATCAAGCTGCCGTGGACAGTGCTGCCATTCCACCAATTAGGATCCCCATGAGTGCAGACATGCAGTCACGTCAAGCGCAACGTGCTGATGTCCACTGCGCTCCTCCCTCTGTTGCACCGACTCTAGCAGTGTCCCCAGGCATCCCCAGGGGCCGAGGCAGAGCGGTGAGGTCCTCCATCCCTCCCCAGGATAAGAGAGCGGTCCTCTGGATGCTCAGTCCTATCCTCTCCTGCTGACCCCTGGCAACCCGGGCTCACGTTCGAACCCAGGTTGCCAGCATGCCACAAGGTGTGGCGTCCAGCACCTCAACCCTCATTGCCACCGGGCCAGCATAAACACTTCTTTATTACGGCAAATTACGGCACGGGTTTCCATATGGGAAAAAACAAAAGCCATTAATTATAGTAGATTTACTGACACTTCTGTTGCATACACACACACACACGCATATGCAACAGATGTTTTGAGATAATTGGCCAGATAAAAGTCATATCTCTCTGAACAGGAAAATATATCATATCTTGTCTTGATGCATTATGGCATAGTGATAGTTCTCCTTGTACCAGTATGTCAATAGTGCATTCTAAAATAGAAACAGTAGTAGTAAATCTCGGGACAAATGCACATAGAACACTGTGATTGGCTCCAACCCTTGCAGCAGCTGTAAAAGAAGCTGAAAGTTAGTGTCACATTTCAAAGTCACAAGCACTTTTATACATTCCTAATCATGCTGATCAGAAAACACGTCTGCATAAACAGAATATGACATAGCCTAACTAAATATATCATATGTTGTTCAAGGCCAATGATATTAATATATCTTATTTGCGACTTTGCCGGTCGTGAGGTATCATAATATCATTTGCCTCTCATGAAGATAAATATGGCATCTTCAGGCAGGCCATGCCTTATAACCTGTAGAGGACTCTGCCATTAGTTGGTAGCCCTCATTAGCATACCCTTATGCTGGAGGCCACCTGGTTTGCAAGAGATGGCCACGAATGTCTCAGCTGGCATTATGATTGGCACGTGTCTTTGTAGATTAAAATAACAAGTTAAACAGGTACTAAAAAAATTTACTTCATTGATAAAAGCCCTAATTGGGTATTTTTGCAGCAGTTGCTGCCATTTGTGTAGTATCCGGTGTTTTTTTTTTTAAACTGAGTAGTAAATGAAGATACCAGCACTTTCTCCCCGTCTTTGGCACCCCAGTAGCATCCCTACATTGAGGGAACTGTTGCCATGATGACATTTCATGACATCATCAGGGGCATACCAGGAAATGGATGAGCAACAGTACCACTAGCCAGGCTATTGCCCCCTTACTTCATTCGTTATTAATTATTTTAGGCTGTTATAGAATCTAATTTAAATTAACAAATGATCGTAGTTGGGACTGTTATGGGTGTAGCATGGGTGCACCTAGTAATAATTTTGGGGGTATTTGTGGATACAACAGTGGTGCACTAAATGATCATACTTATGGCTGTAGTGGGTGTTGCATGGATGCACCAGGTGATCATTGGGACATATATGTGTGTGTGTGTGTGTGTGTGTGTATGTATGTAATATGGTTGCACCAAATGATCATTACTGGAGCTGTTCTGGGTGTAAGTTACATGACTGCACCAAGTGATCATATTTGGGGCTGTTGTTGGTGTAACTGGGTGTATCTAATGATCATACTTGAGGTTTTTATGCAGGAAATATGGGCACAAGACAGAATCATAATATTTATTTTTTTATTTACTCTAGGATTAACACCTTTGAGCAAGAATGGCTCATTTACGAAGGTTCCATGTCATAGTGTCAGTAGACAAACAGGGTGAACATCATTACAAAAATTATACAGAGGTAGCGCAGATGGAAGAGAGCATACAGGTAGCACACCATTATTCATAATTCAAGACTGCACGTTGGGTTGGAGTAGAGCTAAGACCAGTGAATAGACATGAAGAGAATAGCTCAGACTGAGAACTAAGCAGTACATAGGTAGGCTAGATGTGAAGGAGATTGAGGAAGAACAGTAGGGAGGGTAGTCCCAGAGGACTGGACAGGCTAGAAGGCCATTGTCGAGGGAGGAGGGAGTGAGAAGTGCTAGTTGGGTAGGGGACAGGGGAGCTAAAAAGTGCTGGTGTTGGCAGGGATGAGGTGGGGGTAGGGTTGTTGTGGGTGTAGAATTATTGCACAGAATTATCCTAATGTTTTGTAGAGTTGTGAATAGAGATGAGCAAAGTTGAGAAACTTTGCTTTGCAAGACTCTGAGTGGCTACCATAAAACCACCCCTGCCTTCTGTGGCACCTTTTCCTACCTGTCCCTCTTTTTTTAACAGAAACCCCCTACTTTTGCCACCCACCCTCCTGACAAACAAAAATCTCTCCCACAAAGCCCCCAGACCTCAGTTTTCGGTAGTTGATTAAAGAAAACCATCCCCCATCAGAATGAGCACTTCCTCGTTCTTCAAAGACTGAGCCAAATGAATGGTGAGTGACGTAGATCCTAGTATGTAATACCTGATTGGCTGGTTATCAGCCCGTCTGGTATTACTGCTAGACTGCATCACTCACCATTCATTCGGCGCGGAGACTTTGAAGAGTAATGACACGCTCTCTCCAGTGAGGGATGGTGTTCTTTTTTACAGGTGATATTGGTGGATTTGAAACTGAGTTTTGGGGGCTTTGGGGGAGAAGGGTTATTTTATTGGTAAGAGGGTAATAAAGTCAGGGGAGTTTCTATTATAAGAGACGGGTGGGTGGGGAAAACATGTTTTTGCAGGTGGAAGGAAGGGATCCAGGGTGCTGCTTTTATAGTATAAATTTTGCCGAGCACGGGGACGATGTGGAGTAATATTAAAAACATGTGGCTTGGTGGAGGATTGGAAGACATGCTGCAGAGAGTTGTTTATTTTTTTCTTAAAAAGAAAAAATGCAGGCAAAGTTGGTGCAACCATCTTCACTAAATCTTCATGAAGTGTGACGTTTCCAACTTACCAGTGACTTCCCATGGGAGTCAAAGCTTCACAACATCTCTGATTGTATACAGAGTAATGGCTGGGAAGGAGGTTATACTGAGAATTTTACACACACCCTTGATGTGGGATGCCACATAAACCCTGTGAGCAAAGGCATCCCGCACCGAGTGGTGTGTAAAATTCTAATTTTACATATCTACTCAGCCTTTATTTTATATAATTGCTGGGGACTGTTTTTTTCGCCATAGCAATTCTATAAAATATACAGATGTCCCAATGGAGCTGCGGACCGGTCGGATTTCAGTGTCAGCAGGGTCCGTAGTGGCTCCTGAAGAAATGTTTCCTTTTCTTTTTTTTAAGCAGCCCCGTAAAAATATTAAGTATTTTATATCCCAGTTATTATTATTTTAAACAACGTTACCGCCGACTGTGAGTGGCGGAGAACTGTGAATTGCTGAGGACTGGCGGCTGGTGCAGATGAAGGGAAAAGCGACAGCTGGTGCATGCACAAAAGAAGGGAAACCCGGCGTGTGTTCACCATTATAACCCATGGGTTAAAACGGGGGGTATTATAACTGTGTTTCCCTTGGGGGGAAAAATGAGCACCAGTTATAAATGTATTACAAATGCATCAAATTATCATGTTTGGGGCTGCTGTGGATGTAACATGGGTTTGCCAAATGATCATGACGTTTTGGGCTCTTGGGTATAAATGGATGAAATAAGCCATCATATTATTCAGGGGTGGTATTGTGGGTGTAAAATATGTGTACCAAATGATCATATTTATCTAATTTATCTCTTTGTATTGCTATAACCAACCTGTTCTACAGTACATACTGTGATATCCCCGCTGTTTTTCTATGATGTACTACTTGTATTGATTGTCTGTGATGATTTTTTATTAGGTGGCGGTGAACTTACTGTCATGTGATGCTTTTTAGTATTTGTTACAACCAGTCTACTCTATGTACCATGATATACCCTCTGTATTACTATGATGTATCCTTGTACTGACTGTCTGTGATGTTTCGTACTTTATCAGGGACCTCCTTGTGAATGAGCATGCTCAATGGAAGTTATCCCTACAAAATAAACTGAACTGAACAATAAAAAAAATACATGTTTATAATTAAGGGTTATTACACACATAACTTGAGTGCACCAAATTATCATAATATTTAGGGCTGTTGTGGGCATATTTAGACTGTTCTGGATGGAATACAGATTCACCAAATGATTAGGACTGTTGTCGGTGTAACATGGATGCACCAAATTATCATAATATTTAGGCCTGTCATGGATGTGCTATTGATGCATTAAATTGTTGTAATTAAGGTTGCTGTGTGTGTAACAATGGTGACCAAATGATCGTAATATTTAGGGCAGTTGTGGGTGGGACATGGGTTACCAAATGATTATATTATTTAAGGCAGTTGTGTATGTAATATATATGTGTTAAACATAAAGTAATGCATGGGGAAGTATGTGTAACAAGGATTTCATGCAACCCCGAGAGCGAAGCTTGATGGGTTTATCAAGGCATCGCACACCGAGGGTGTGCATAAAATCTGAGTTGACACACACTTCCCCATGTTTTATTTTTTATAATAACTGGTTCCTTTGCGTCTTTTAGTCAGACAGGTACGTGTTGAACAGCCTAACATTGTCTCATTTTTTTTTTTTTTTTTTTAGAATGTTTGTTTTCTTGCTCCTCTGCGAATTTTTGTCTTTCTAGGTCACTGGGTTGCTGAAATGGTGGTGAATGTGCCATTTTTAGGTGCACAGACAGTCATTAGTAGACCACTGGTTATTTTTTGTTTCTATGAAAAATGTGTCTTTCTTCAGCCGCACATACATTCCATGCAGCAATTTCAGAGAGATTAGTGTGATCAAGTTGACTGCACAAGCCGACATCGCGAGGAGCCAGTAGCACTGGCACGAGAGTGATTTTAGAATTTTTGCAGAAAGTGCTTAATCAAACTCTGTTATACATGGGTTATTATACACACCCATGTATAACTGAGTTTGGCAACTTCTGCCCACAGTTGATAAGCATCACTTACCAGTTATTGTTTGTAAATAATATTTAGGGCTGTTTTGGGTGTAACATGAATGCACCAAATGATAATAATATTCAGCGTTCTTGTGGATGCAATATGGATGCATCAAATTATTATTATATTTAGGACTGCTGTGTATGTAATATAGATGCATATATAGAATAGTGGATGGTTGACCATCCACAACAAGGCGTGTTTCCATTGAGGGAGTCAGTGGTGTCATTGAAACCTCGAGAGCGAAGCTCGAGAGGTTTCTGTGATGCCATCGACTCCTGAGATGAAAACAAAGCTTTCATTGTGGATGGTCAACCATCTACTATTTTATATAGTATATGGTTGCCCACAGTTTTGCAAGGTTCATACCTTGCATTCACATTTCCGCTTTTTTTTTCCTTTCTCTTTCTGCACTCACGTACCTGAGGATTCCAGTGCTTGATGCAGTCCTGCCCCATAAGGTACCGGTTCGCCCAACTCCTCGCTACCATCCCGCGCCACACTAAGAACCGTAAACTGCAGCAGTAAATTTAAAAAAAAGGAAACACTGAAAACAGTTTGGACACACAGAGCTGATCACACAGTCTGTGTCCAAACTGTAGTTATAAACTACTCGCCTGACCAATCGCTAAATGACAGCATTTGCTTCTGTTTTTTTGAATCCCTGCTGGGAATCAGCTAACCAGGTGGTAGGGCAAGTCAAAAAAAAAGTTGTTGTACTATCGATGTGACATCAGATCGATAGTACAACAACTTTTTTGACCTTTGAACTGTACTACAACAAGATTTTGAAAGTCATTGTTTTCCATCCACAATAAACCCTAACCATGTACTATAAAAAAATATAGATGCATCAAAGGATCATGGTATTTCGGGCTACTGTGGGTGTAACATGGGTACACCAAATAATCATACTAGCAAGGGCTGGTTTTGATATAACATGGATGCACCAAATGGCCATTTAGGGCTCTTGAGGTTAAATAAATGGATGAACGAAATTATATTATTTAGGGCTGTAGGAGTAACACGAGTTACCAAATGATGATAATGGCCCCTGTGCACGAATGGGTAGGTAATTCGTGCTGGAGGTGTGTTACCCACCCGTGGAGCTCCGCACCTGTGGACAGGTGTGCACTGGTGGCATTCACAACTGCTGGCCACCTGTCCGTGGCCCCACCCACCCCCGGCATGTAGGTCAGCTCAGGCCAGGCGCAGGTGGAGTCGCAGTCCCAGCTGGGCATCCAGTCGGATGCTGGCATGGGTCCAACAGTGGATCCCTTATGCAGAGGGCAGTGCACCCCATGGATATCTGAGGGCCGGTGGCTGTGGCGGGTGGGAGGAGGGCAATGCTTCTGGTCCTCTGATGGCACCAAAGCGGTGCAGAGGGACAGGGGTTATGTTGGGTGGTTGTGGGGGAACAGAACCACTGGTAGCAGAGAGGTGGACATGTGGTGCCGTTGGGAGAGGGCAGCATCCACGTGCCAGTGCCCTATGAGGGATTTGGGTTGGGGGGCAGCCGCACATACCGCTGTGTGCTGGGGCAGGTGGGTGGCACCGGGCGTCCGTTTGCTGTGGCCCCAGAGGGTCGGTGGGCTGTTTGCTTTGTCCTACGGCATGTCCCAGGGTATGTGTGGGGCATGTAGGGAGTTTACAGCAGGGTTCAAACCTGGCATACCCTGTGCAGCCCTGCAGATGGCACTGCGCGCCTTTGTGCATGGCGCATAGTGCTAGCATGCACCCCCCCTGCGTGGTGTGGACCGTGGACCTGGGGGAATCGGGCGCATCCTGTCTGTGCACCCTTCCCTTTGTGCATGTAGCACGGGGGGGCACAATGGGTGGAGTGGCTATGCACCCCAGATACACGGGCGTAGCCACTCTGCTCCCTTGGTGCATAGCGCCCTATGTTTGGGAGTGGTTTTGGTGTAACATGGATGCACCAAATGATTGTATTAATTAGGGCTGATGTGGGGGCACCATGGGTGTACCAGCCGTCCTGGTGGCGCTGAGGGTTGAGGCGCTGGACTCCACATCTCACGCCACACCAGCGACTCGGGTTTGGCAGAGGACTCGGGCCACTGAGGGTTGGCAGAGGAGGAGAGGATTGAGCATCTGGAGGACTGCTCTTCTCTCTTCTCCTGGGGTGGGCGCTGAGGATTTCCCCATCTGGTACCAGCTCCTAGTGTCAGCCAGGGCACCACACACTGGGACAACCATGGGGAATGGTGTGGTGGGCGTCTGCAGGAGTACGCCCTCCATGCACTGTTGCCATTAAACACCCGCACCGTTAGGGATGGAACCACAAGAAAATCCCTGACTCCCGGTAGGCGATGGTGGGACTAGTGGCCAGCCCTCACACCCAACGCTGCGGTTTCCAGCCCCTGCTTCCGGTTCTCCTCTCCAAGTCCTTGGTCACTCTACTGGATTATAGAGGGAGAGAGCACCAGGCTTAGTTCAGTGGTCCTGCTCTGGGGGGACTCAGAGCTGGGGGGTTGTGTGGCTAGGAAAGGAGATTGGGGCAGCAAGGAGCTGGAGGCTTCAGGCAGGCTGAAGCAAGGTTGCATCGTGTGTCGACACCGGAGAGAGTCTGGGCTAAGTCAGTGCAGAAAGAAAGTTGATAAAAAAAAAAAAAAAAATGGGTGTACCAAATATCCATAATATTAAGGGCTGTGCTGGATGCAGCATGGATGTACCAAATGATTTTATTATTTATGGCTGATGTGGGTGCAGCATGGGTGTAGCAAATATTCATAATATTAAGGGATGTGCTGAATGTAACAGGGATGCACCAAATGAACGTAATATTTAGGGCAGTTGTGGATGTAATAGGGGTACACCAGATGATCACAAAATTTAGGGCTATTGTTTGTGTAACATGGGTTACCAGATGACTGTAATATTTAGGACTGTTGTTGCATCAAATAAGCACTGTTTTTAGGACTGTGTATAACGTGGATGTTCTAAGTGGTCATGTATTTTGGGTTGTTGTGGGTGTAGTATGGGTGCTCAAATGTTATCATTCAGTGCATGTATTAGAGATTTTTTAACACAGTCAGAATCCTGATGCACTTACTGATGGCTGTTCAGACCATGAGAAATTAACTGGGGAAATGAAGGCACTGGTGGAAGCCTGGCCCCGGATTCAGCACAGTCACACTAATCAAGTAATTTACTCAGTGCTGGTTTTGTTCTGTACATGTTTGCAGTTTTTATAACTGGGCCTCTGCTATGTTGCAGTCATACCAAGAAAAGTTCCTAGTGTCTCCCACGTTATGCTATGGACATGCAGCAGGAGCTGACAGAAAATGACAGATGCTGGTGTGCATCTAGAAGTGATGCAGATCTCATAGGCCCCCCATTTCCTGGGACAGGAAGAGTTCCTAAATGAAGAGAGGCAGAGGGAGCCATTTCCCAGTGTCACAAAATACACCCCCCACCCACACACACCATGTTGGGCACTGGGAGCACATCCCTGGTGCCACCGAAGACCCCCCACCCCCACTTCGATCCACTTAATGTGTCCAAAAGGAGCCCCCACCAACCCCCTGGAAGTGGAAGTGTGGGCCCAAAAGCTAATCCCCCATGCTGCTGATGACCCCTAATGACCCGCCCCAAGTGAAAGTGCAGTACTAGGTACCCATCCATGGTTCTGCTGTGCTTACCCATTGAAGTGAAACTGCAGTTTTGAGAGTCCATCCCAGTATCTCCCCTCCCAACCCAGGAAGTAAGTATGATAGCACAAGCCCATCCCCAGTGCTGGGACACTCATTTACCTCTATGTGGTGCCTGAACACCAGCAAGTACTTTGCCTGGGATGGGGGATGGGGGATGGGAGGTCATGCCACTGGATGCCATGGAGTACTTGGCATAGTATGGGAATAGGAAACGAGTGGTGGCATGGAATGGGGAGGAGGGGTTTCAGCTGGGCACCAGATAATACTTTGCATGGGACAGTGAGAGGGAGCCACTGAACACCAGGGAGTACTTAATTCAGGACAGAATGGGAGGTACTGCTGGATACCAGGGAATGATAGGCACAGGACACACTGATCTGCAGTTACTCAGTGGGTCCAGCTATTGGTGGTGCCAGCCACCTCTTGTTTTAATTTACTTTTTACCTCATGTGGCGGTCTTCTTTTGCTCCTGTTACTCCAGATTATCCTCAGAAAGTCTTCCCATTAGGGCACTGGCACATGACCGCCAAGCTGCAGCCAGACTGGTGCTCCTCAACAGGAATCCTAAACTCCCTCCACTGGGGCAGTGCTTGATTTTGGCTTGGCGGAAGGCCTAGTCCCAAGAGCACCTTGGTGATAACAGGGGGAACTGGGCCCAGTGACATCTGCACCCAGACCAGCCTTTATTAACTGATTCATTGATTGACTGATTTGTTTGTGTGCAAAAGCTGCAGGGAGGGCCAGTGACATGCAGGGGTACATAGACAGAGGCATTACTTGCAGGAGACGGGAGATGGTGATGCCATTGTATAAAACAACACTGGTAAGGTCTCAGCAGGAGTACTGCGTGCAGTATTGGAGACCATACATGCGTAAGGACATAGACAAGGTGGAGGCTATCCAGAGAAGGGCAACAAAGATGGTGCATGGCTTGCATCACAAAACATATGAGGAGTGACAAAGAGACCTCAATATGTACTCAATGGAGGAGAAGAGAGAAAGGAGAGAAACTTTCAAGTACCTCACGGGCATAAACAAGGTGCAGGTGGAGGATCTTTTCCAATGTAAAAAAGATATCAGAACGAGGGGACATGATATGAAGTTGGAGGGGCATAGATTAAGAGGTAACGTGAGGAAGTTTTTGTACACAGAGAGGGTGGTGGATGCTTGGAACAGTCTGCCACAAGAGGTGGTGGGGACAAGCACAGTGGAGGGGTTTAAACATGCCAGGCACGGGGTACATTGGGTGGTGAAGGAGTGATGAAAAGCCATTGATCACTTAGGGTCAGTGACTGCATACAAGTATAGGGCTTACGGGCAGACTAGATGGGCCTAGCGGTCCTTATCTGCCGACAATTTCCATGTATCTAGTTAGTTATTTTCCCACATTGCCTTTTTTCCTGTGGGTTGTGTGCGGGCAGGCTATCATTCCTGTCACTGCCTCCCCCAACTGGCTCTTACCTCTCCCAGCCACCAGGAGTAGTCCCTCATGAATTGCCCCCATGGTGGGGCCAGGAGGGGTAGGACTGTCCTCCCCTCATACTCCAGTCCTGATTCCCCGGTGGCTGGGTGGCAACATGGATGGAAGGGAAGGTGAGCAGGGCTTAAGCCCACGCAGTGCCCTTTTCTGTTTTTCTGTGGCCCCGCCCACCTCAGCCACGGACAGGCAGTGGTGCTTGCCATGTGAAGGCACTTGCACTACGCCAAACCAGTGGCCGCTTCCTACATGCCGCTCCAGCCTGCACTACCACTGGGCCTTCACCTGGTGGCACTTAATGGCGGGGCTGACAGTGCCCCCACCCCTTGGGAGAGGAGAGCTGTCTGTCATACTCCTTAGTCCTCTCCACCTCGGCCGACCACCAGTGACTTGGGTTACTGGCGTGGTGGCGGTAGCGTTACTGCTGCACCTCTGAGCTGGCTTGGGCCAGCCTTTATTAATAGCTGCTGTGATTTTTCCCCAAGTTGCCCTGCTTAGCTTCCATGGTTTGTCTGCCCACACTGATGCCAGACCTGCCAGGGTAGGGTAATGCTGTGTGGTTACCCTCTTTGTCAAAGCTGCTCCTTCCTCTCTGCATGAGACGCTTAAGCCGTGTGGCAAGTTTATACTCAACAAATTCTTCAGGCATCACATCATCCTCTATGTTTCAACTATACAATACTAGGCTTCCTCCGGAGATTGCCTATATGCATATCTAAAATATAGACATGAGGATTTTATTATAATACTGCACCCAAAGTACAAGTTTCTATAATTCAAATCAAATAATAAATTAGAGTTGGTATGCCAATTGCTTACAGTCTGCAGTTTAGCGTATGTGATTCTAATTCCACATAGGTGCTTCATAGCTCATATATCCATTTGTGTAGCCAGGGGCCATAGTTAACACCATGACTGTTTTGCAACGTTGCTCAAATAATGTTTCTTCAAAATTGAAATAGCATTTTTTTTTTCTCAAAATAAACTCTGCCAGTTCTTGGAGAACTGATGTTTTTGGATATTGTAGTTCAAGGCGTGTATAGAAGACGATGTGATGCCTGAAGAATTTGTTGAGAATAAAAGCGGGTTGAAACAGTTGACTGCATTATCTGGGATTTTTGCCCCCACCACCCACAATTTGGTGTTTTCTCTGTTGGGTTGTATGCCAGCATCAGTGGGTTGGCAGCAGTTGGACTATACAGCAGAGTGACATTTTTGTATTGTTACCTGTGGTAATTCCACATTTATGGGAGTCAGACACAGGGCTCACACCTGGGTGCACTACATGACATTATAAAGTGGGTAACAGATACCAAGACATGTGATTGATCACATGACCATGTGTTATTCCAGCACAGGTCATTAATTTATAAGTCTCTGAACCTCAATTTCAAAAATAAATATCAGAGAAACTGTTTTATAATCGCAATAAGATACTCCAGGGTGTGCATAATTGTGGGATAATGGCATGGCCCAGGTGAGTAAGACATGCTGCATTGCCTTGTGCCTCACTTCTCAAGACATGCTGTTATCCTACAGTAAAGCACACTGTCATGCCTTATTGCTTAATTACAACTCCCTACACCAAGCGCCACCAGGAAGGGCACATGTCAGCATTTCTGAATGTTGAAAGTAACTGAAACCTTACCGGCTAGGCTAAAACCTAGGCAACTTCATCGACAAGGTTATCAGAACTGCCAGCCCTCCTGCCCTTGCCGCAACCCTCATTCCCCCTTCTTCCTCCTCCTACCACCTAAGGTCCAGCGACTCCCATGTCCTTCTGGTTCCTAAAACACGCACTCTAATGGGTGACCGGGCCTTCACTACTCTTTCCTTTAGACTATGGAACTCCCTTCCAGAGAGCACTCGCTCCTCCACCTCCCATTCCTGTTTTAAAGCTTCTCTCTGGGGCTTACTCAAATCTGCCTTTACCTGCCTCTGCACTTAAGGTACCCCTGCCGCATGTCCCACTGTTTCTTACTGCTTTAGGGTGTAGGGTCTCCTGACCCTCCCTTCCAGTGAAACATAATGGGATCAATGAATCCGCTTGGGATGGATCCTTCCTTGCTGTACTGGATCAAATTGTGCTATGTCATTTGTTCTAGTCCTCTGGGTGATTCACTGGCTTCTCCTATCCCCCTTTTGTAATCTCCTTGACGTACTCTACAACCCCTAGCCTGCAAAGCCGTGTTGCCTGCTATACTCAGCTGACGGCCTGTATATACTATGTTATTATCTTCCTACCACTGGGTAGGTAAATGTCCTCTGGTGTTGCTGCATTTACCATGTTTATGACTGCTGCCCTTACTTGTACCTGCTCTTATTGTCTGCCTGTTGTACCTGAATGTATCCTTGTAATCATGAATGTATCTTTGTAATCTCCCAGGTCACACCTGAAAATAGGCACTTGGTTGTCTAGTGTGCTTACCTGGTAAACAAAAACAACAAATAAATAAATAAATAAAACCTGAACCCGCAAACTGTTGACTGTTGAAGTGAAATATCCTCTGCTAGGCATTCAGGATGCAGATTCTTTTCTCTTAACATGAAGGGCTTATTAGATCCCCCTCCCTCCTTCTGTTATTTAGCAATCCACCTAGCCCCCACCCCCACTTGTGTCACGATAAAATGCAGTTTAGGAATTAGCCTAATCCGAATGGAATAGAAATGGGAGGAAAGGTATCTCTGCTGAGTGGGTTAACAAAAGACAGTCTTAGCCATAATTAGAAAAAAGAACTAAAGAACGTTCAGGGATAGGAGTTGATTACTATGGCCTCTACCAATCTGATATGCTTAGCAATCTTTTTTTAATGATGTTATGGCATTTGCATGACAGTGGGAATTTGGAACTTAAAAATGTTAGTATGCTGATTTGCGGAATTTGAGAGCGATCTGCTTTAATAGTAGCAGTGGAGCATTGCAGAAACAGGCACTGTATCTGTTGAGAACAATGGAAGGTGATGAAAAGTGGGGAAATCATTGGGCTCAAATGATTTCATTTTAAAGTACTATACTTCATTTTACCTGTATCACTCGGGTATTGTTGGAATCCTTCTGTTCAGCTATTTTGTAGATTACTGTTTCTGTTTAAAAACCAAGCTGTTTTTCATCATTTAGAAAGACATTCTTTGAGGGCTGTTCTGAGGAATAATCGGTGAGTGACTGTGTGTTGCGTGGAGGGGAGGCTGCCCAGACTATTTGGATGCATTGTATTGCTCTCCTCATCCCACCACCAAGTCATAGATCAGCAGTTTGGGGCAAACATTTCAAGATGTGGTCCTTTGGCCCAAAGAGGTACAGGGGCAGTGGGTGGGTGGGGTGGGGGTAATTTAAGATATGTTGGGTGCATGAAAGGCCTGGCAGATCAGCCTGACGTTCTATTTTGGCTTTATTTACATAGAAACAAAAAGATGGAACCACACAGATTTAGCACTGGGGTGGAGTTCTGTAGTCCGTTGATTTCATGCCTCTTATACTTTTTTGTCAGCATAAAGGTGATCTGTGATATTCTTTACTCATTGGATTGGTTTTGACATCGCCAAACATAGCATACCGTTGCTCTCCATTTAACAGATCACAGGGTGGAACCAAGCACTAACACCACCTATTCATACAGCCCTGTTGGGTCTTTGCTACAACTTGACCTTGTCTTTGTTTGTAATTTTGTATCAGGAAAGACACACTGTCATGCAGCAATTTGTTTCCTGGTGCATCCTGGCGGCGTGCGTTATGTGAACCTGTTTTATTGACGGGGAATGTTGGCCATGACACCAGGGAAACTGATTTTACTCTTCTTTGATAAGAACTGTGGGTTGACCTCCTCTTGGACGGTGACCAGGGATGGACAGAAAGGACATTGGTTTAATGTCTCATCCAAAGGGATGGCATAGTACTTGTAGAGAGCATCCCCCATGCTGCACTACAATGTCCGTTATAGCTATTACCCCAAGTAACTCATGTGGGGCTGGATGGAACCGACTGAAACATTGACAATAAACACCGACAATGATGGCGATACCCCTAATGGTATAGCACTGCCGTAGTGCAGCACTAGCTGAAGACAGTGTCTGGTGCAAGTATTAACCCCACAAGCATCTGATCTTCCTGGCTGAGAGGCTAGAGTGCTACAGACTAAGCCGCTGACATTACTTTTGTCCTTGTTTTAAGCCCTGATCCTCTGATTCCTCATATGGAAATTCAGGCTACGTGAAAACTAACTGTAGGTAGAATTCTGTGCCTTGAGCCATTTGTTCATGTTTACCAATTTTACTGTCTTTTTAATTTTTGTTACAAATACAACACTTCAGTGATTTTATTGCCAGAAACTCAGTTCCAGTCTGCTCCACTTTGGAGGGAATTCCATTAGGAGGCACAAAACAGGAATAATTTCTTGCAGCAAAAGGAATAAAACCGTAAAGCTGCGTGGATAAACCTGTACATCATTGTCATCACCATTCTCACCAAGTGGAGGCCACAGCCCCCCCCCCCAAAAAAAAATAATTATAATTTTTTGTGGCCAGACTTACCAAGCAGCTAGTAACATTTTTACAATGTTTTTCATTCCCTTTAGACTAAAAAAAACTTCTTACATAAATCAGTCTGATCCGGACTGGCCTGTCAAAGCAGGGGCAGAGTTGGCACTCAAAACGCTGGTGACGTAAGATTAGGAACGAGCGCAGGATGCTGGGATCCAGCCGGTGGGGGGGGGACTTGAACGGATACTCTTTTTTTCACCAGGGAGGGAGGAAGGGCCAACTTCTCCAATGCTATACCAAGGTGACCATACCTGGAGGAACAGCTGAAAGGAGGGAGAAAGCAGCCCGGCTTTGGACCACAGCCATGCAGTTGAATGCGCATGTGGACCTTAGAACCCTCACCAGCTGTGACCTGTGGTTTGGGAGAAGCTCAAAAACTACAGAGCACAGCAGTATGACACCTGCACCCCTTTGCCCCCCCCCCTTCTGACTGGCGGCAGTCCTTCACACTTCACAGACCTGTGGGAGGAATACTCATGCGAGTCTCCCAACGGAACCTATCATGAGGCAGATGCCCAGCGGGCCCCATGAGGATGGGTGAGTATCACAGGTGGAGTTGGATGGGGCTGGGTGATGTCCTAGGCAGAAGTGAGCAGCTCCGGTGAGCAGAGAATATATAGAATAATAACAACAAATGTATCTCCTCCACAGGAGGATTGGATTCTGGAACTTAGGTGGTGGCTTCGTGGGGCACATTGAATGGAAACAGTAAGCACCCAGGACTCTCACTCCCTGGTGTGGGGCTGGTCTTAATTTGCACTTTGTGTACAAAAACATTTTTTTTTACTTACTGTTTACTGCAATATAGTAGATTGTATCAGGCCGATTCTGCTGACTCCCAAGCTGACATTGTATGTAACTACAAATCCCAGAATCCCCTGCAGCTGATATCAGAGCAGGGCTGCAGCATTGGGAGATTCAGAAACTTGCAGAGCATGTTAGAGTTTTTATAAGTTCTGATCTTTTGTTTGCTGGTCCCACTGTCCTTTGAGGACTTTACTTAGCCCAGGGAGAACAGCGGGACTGGCAAACATCTAATCAGAGCTTATAAAAGCTCTAACATGCACTGCAGGCTATTTAAAGAGCTGCTGACACTTTCTTTTTTTTCTATATAGATTTTTATGGTAGTTTTTTAGGTTTTTCCTCCTGCTTCCCCGTCCGAGGCCCTGGCACACTGCCGTGCATATGGAGCCATGCACACACACACCGTGGCACCAGCTCATCACCTTTCGCCTACCCGTAACAATGCCACCCCCTCCCACCTATCTTACCTACTGGACCGCAACCCAGTGGGAGTGGAACTTTGGGAGGGTGAGACAACCCACCCACACCACCCCCGGAAGAGAAGAGCAGCCTGCTGACTTGCTCAATCCTGCTCCTTCCTCCTCCCCACCCTGCGCGGCACCCAATGACCTCAAGTTGTTCTGGAACTGGGTCACGATGCAGGAGGTAAGTGCCCAGTGTCTCAGCCCTCAGTGCCACCGGGCCGACTTGCTGACACTTTCTTTTGGCTGGGGCAGGCAACTCATGTCCAGTAACTGTTTTCCCAGGACTTAAACTAGCCATATTAACATTTTTTTTGTTTGGTGAATAGGTAGTAACTAACCTCACTAATAGCACAGTTCTTCTTCATGCTTAAGCCAAAGCTACCGAGCGGCCACTGTTGCTCCACCCAGAAAATGTTTTGATGACGTGAAATTGGAGAAGGGGCTACAGGGCTATAAATAGCATTATAATGGTATCAGCGGCAGAGGCAGCCTTTGCATACTACTGCAACTTATAAAAGGCAGTGGTACATGTTTAGTGGGAGTAGTGCATGAACAGCCGATCTAGGCCTGCAGTGCCTTCCGCACTTCACTTCATAAAAACCCTGTTTTCTGGGTGGGGCTTTAGGGAGCCTTTTGTGGCTTCGGCTTAAGCAGAAAGTATGATTATACTATTTGCAAGGTTAATTATTACTTATTCAATTAACAAAAAAGTTTGATATGTGACTAGTTCAGGTCCTGGGGCAGGCAGCTACAGGACATGAGTTGCCTGCCCCAGTCAAAAGAAGGTGTCGACAGCTCTTGAAATAGCCTGCAATGCGTGGAAGTGGGATCAGGCTGTTAATGAGGTAATTACTCCCTATTATTTGAAAAGAAAAGTTTGAAATGTGGCTAGTTGAGGTCCTATTGTAGGCAACTGTTGGACGTGACTGAGTTGCCTGCACCAAGTGTGTCAACTGCTCTTTAATCTCCTACTGCTACAGCCCTCCTCTGATGTTAGCCACAGGAGATTCTGGGATTTGTAGTTACAGAAAATGTCAACTTGCAAGGCAGCAGAATAAGTCTGCTACAATTTACTATACTGCAGTAAACAGTAAGTAAAAAAAAAAAAAAAATTGCACGTGAAGTACAAATTTAGGCCAAGTGTTGAGATCGTGTGTGGAGTTCTTAATGCTGACTGTTCCCCTTTAAACTGGTAAGTGGCCCTTTGCAATGCACACCTGCAGTGCAATTGTGTGTCATTTAAAAACATCCCATTGATCTGTGTCATTATATTTTTCCTGCTCTTTTTTATTCATTTTGCAGTAACCCTCACATGGAGAGGGGGAAAAGTGCCAGTTGTCTTCCACTTAGATTATGCCGATATCTGTACGCTAGGTTGTAACCCCTGAATTTTAGATGGCAAGCATACTGTAGCTTGCAGTGTCTCTTGGACTTGAATAATATTTTGTGTAGCTATGAAAGATTATTGTTACATTTGGTGTGCTTGAGTCAACAGTGGTGGTGTCTGGGTAGTGACATGTCCTGCAGAACGTAGTGCCAGATGGGATTTATACAGCTTCCACACACACCCAAAGGATTTACATAACCATGCTGCTCTGCATATGGTTTTATGATTTAAAATACATGCATATGCCTTGGAGAGTTTAACAAATCCCAAAAAATTTAAAATGATCTGTTTTCTTTCTTTGTATGCATCCTACATACTGGTCTTCTGTTGAACTGCCTCTGCATTATGCTGCTTCTCGGATGTATGTTTCTGACTAATGGGTATCTCACCCATTTGATCTGTAGTGGACAGCTATTTTGCTGAAGGAGACAGTGAGCTGTGTGCATGATTGCTTTGGTCCTCGGAGCTGGCAGTGATCAAACAGGTTTGTTGCTCTATGTGACACTTGCTGTACTGTTGTTGAGGAAACAGGCTGACACTTCCTGTCGTCCTCCAGTCCAGCAGATGTAGTGGAAGAAAAGTAAGAACCAGTAGCCCATTTTGACTGGCCATTTCTACACTGGTGTAGATGGTTTGGTGAGCCACACTGCCTGGTGTACCTTTGCGTGTATAAACTGTGACTGCATCAAACTGGCTTGGCTCTTCTGCTCATCTCCTAGACAGAGGAGCTGAACTGGTGTAGGTGGTTTCAAGTGCTGTGTAAATGGTGGCCACTTTTCACCTCAGTGCCCGAGGACAATTTAGCATCGCAACGCACAGGGAACTCCTTGCAGGATGGTTCCAGCAATGCAGTTCCTGAGACACTGGTGTGACCCCGGTGTATAAGTTGATGTGCTTAAGTGGTGTACACCTGTGGCTTCATAAACAACCAGGAGCTTATAAATGACCGAGTGCAGACTGACACTGGTGTGAGTCACATCTGTGTGTAACAGCTTGGTCAGTGTAAATGGGACTATAGTCACTGAAGAAAAAAAAGAAGGCAAAGTGAGAAATATGTATGTGGAACCTCTCACTACCATTTATTTTGATTAAATACTAGCAGTTTGTGGACTGTAGAAAAGTATTGAAGCTTTACTTTTGTAGAGCTCCTTATACATTGTATCCCAAAGTGCTTTACAAGCAATTTTTCTACACACAGTAGCTGAGGTGAGATGCTGCATCTTATTTTTGGTGGGGTCCTGCTTCTGCTTGGGACAGTTTGATGCCTATGAGTACAATTCCTGATGAACCCTGGTGTCTAGCAAAATCATTGGAATTTAGGTACAGTGTCATTGTCATTACTATTTAGATAATGGGCTGGTGGGTGAATTTGATGGCAGATAAGGAGCACTTGACCCTTCCACTCTGCCCATTTTTAGCCTATCTAGTATCACTGCAGACCCTACTTGATCTCTAGCTCTTTCTCCCCCCCCCCACTAAGATTCCCTTTATCCTATCCCATGCATTCTTAAACCCCACCACTGTTTTCACCCCCACCACCTCCACTGGGAGACTGTTCCAGGCTACCACCACTCTTTCTGTGAAGAAGTACTTAATTCACATCTCTCCTAAATCTACCCCCTCCAGCTTCATAGTATGCCCCCTCTTCATGAGGTGCCTTTTTTTCTGAAAAATACCTTCCTCCTGTACCTTATTTACTCCCGTGAGGTATTTAAAGATCTCTGTCATATTCCCCGCCGCCCCTTTTCCAGGGTGTACATACTGAGTTCTTTTAGTCTCTTCTCATAGAGCATTTGATGTAGACTATGCACTCATTTCAGTAGCGTTACTCCGGATCGCCTCCACTCTGTCTGTGTCCTCCCTGAGATGTGGCCTCCAGAACTGCACACAGTATTCTAGCTGAGGTCTTACCAGCAACCTGTACAGAGGCAACACCACATCCCCCATTTTGCTGGTGATACCCCTCCCTATGCACCCCAGCATCCCGCTAGTCCTCCCTAGCAATCTTGGGCATCACTGCACTGTGGTTTGTCAAAAAAAGGGACAGGCTATGTGTCAGTACTGTACATATCACATAGATAGACATATTGGTGTTCTCACTCATGGAGGATATGCTTATTCACATTTCTTGTTCAGTTGTAGCACAGACATGTAATGCCGTGGCTACTAGCAACAGCATAACCTGTATTATAATACTTTTGACCATTTTACAAATGTTATAAGTGTAATAATCTACTCCCGTTGTGTGTCAATGCTGAATTAAACTCACTTTGTGGGTGGTTGAGGGCTGTCGGCTGTGCATCGGACCTCACAACCCACCCAGGTTGCTTGGTTATTACAGTATTGTTGCACACCCAGCTGTGGCTTATTCCTTACATATCTGATCACCTGGTGGTGATATGCCAATAATAGTGAATGATGGCAGCACAGAGGCTTGTGTGGAAGACCACTGGATCTGTATATCGGTACTGTAGCTCTGCTTTCTGAGCTATAAGAGCCCTGTGTCTGTAGTCGGAGGCTCTGTTATGCTCAGACTTTTTTCATTTTTACAGTGAAACGCCTGTGCCCCAAACATATGAAGTGGAAAAATATATCAAACAGGCCATCAGTCGCTCATGTGATAATGGTTCAGTACCTTCCTGGTCTTCTGCCTAAAGAAGAGAAGGATTAAAGGAGATGTTTTGAATACTAAAAGGGGTAGACCGGGTGGAGTATACACAGATGGTTGAGCTGGTGAGTACAAACAGAAGTAGAGGGCATGGACTCAAACTAGGGGAGGGAGAGCATGATCAGGGAAACATTAGAAAGCATTCCTTCTCACATGAGATATTTAGTGTGTACCCAGTGAGGTTGTGCAAGCAGCTAGCTATGATCAAGTTTTCAAAGCAGGATGAAACAGACTCCTGAGAGAGAGAATGTTAAAAGTTTTCAAAGCAGGATGAAACAGACTTCTGAGAGAGGAGGGGATGGGAGGAAATCAAACCTCATACTGGGTTATGATAGAAACATAGAAGTTGACGGCAGATAATGACCGCAAGGCCCATTCAGTCTGCCCATTTTTTCGTCCTTATGAATGTGCCATAGGCCTTAACTCTGTCAATGGTCTATCTATTCTTATTCATCTGCATTGCTTCCTTATGCCTATCCCATGCCTGTCTGAAGCCCTGCACTGTATTCACATCCACCACTTCCTGAGGTAGGCCGTTCCATACATCCACCGCCCTTTCTGTGAAAAAGAACTTCCTCACATTACCCCTTAATCGGCCCCCCTCTAATCTCATGCTGTGTCCTCTTGGCCTGATATTTTTCTTCTATTGAAACATGTAAACTCTTTCACCTTGTTATTGCCCTTAAGATGTTTGAATGTTTCAATCATATCACCTCTCTCCCTCTAGGTCCTAGGATATACATATTGAGCTCTGTTAATCTGTCCTCATATGTTTTCTGATGCAGTCCCTGCACCATTTTGGTTGCCCTTTTCTGGACTGCCTCCATTTTGTTAATGTCCTTGTGCAGGTGTGGCCTCCAGTACTGCACACAGTGCTTCAGATGGGGCCTAACCAGTGTCTTGTAAAGAGGGATTATTACCTCCCTTTTACAACTTGTGATACCCCTACTAATTCACCCCAACATCCCTCTAGCCTTACCTACTGCTTTAGTGGTCTGCTTGGATGATTTCAGGTCATCTGTGACGATGATGCCCAAGTCTCTGTCTTCCCTTTTAATTGCCAGCAACTCCCCTCCCAACCTTTAGGTGGCTTCAGGGTTTCTCTTCCCTATGTGCATGATCTTGCACTTCTTTGCATTAAACCCCAGTTGCCACTCTTCAGACCATTTTGCCAGTTTATCCAGAGCTCTTCTCATTCTGCCCACCCCATCTGGATCATCTACTCTGTTGCAGATCTTGGTGTCATCTGCAAACAGACAAACCTTACCCTCCAGTCCATCTGCAATGTCACTGATGAAGATATTGAAGAGGACTGGCCCCCAGGACTGATCGCTGAAGTACCCCACTTGTGACTCGCATCTCTTCTGACTATCACTGTCATATGGCAGAATGTGCAGGCAAGATGGACCCCTATCAATAAATAAATAACTATATGCTATGGAAGGAATAAGACATGATAAGGAGTGCATTATACTGTGGTAACAGCACTCCCATAGGTGTAGTTAGACACAAGGCTGTAGGCTGAGTGCTGGCTACCCCTGGAAGTGCAGTTATCACAGTACATTGCACTCTTCCAGAGTGTCTTCTTGCACTTATAAAATGGGTAAGGAGAATTAACAACATCACAACATCAGTAAAATTAAGCTCCACTTAACCTTCCTCCTCCTTCTTCTGTACCCGATAACACAGCCATAGGACTTTGCCCCACTCTGAGTAGATCATGGCTGCCATACATGGGAGACATACTCTCATTAGTACAAATACCAGTTTTTCTTGGAAAGTGAGATCCTACTCTTCCCGACTCTGCAAACCTAATATAACTTGAGGAGAACAGAGCTCTACCTGTAACTACAGCTCTGCCACTTAATCACATCTCTCCCATTGGGAGCTCACTCCCCAGAGATGCACCCGGCCAGTATCACCTATAGTATCAACTTTCTCACAGCTGGCATCCAGCCCTGCATGATCTCACAGCTCTATGTGGTGATCCAGGCCACGTTTGGCATGGACTCCCAAGGATGTGGTTTTAAAGTGGGCAGAGGAGATAGGCACCCCAGTACACATGGACACATGGAAACATGCCTGCCGAGCATCTGCTTAGGTCATCATCTCCCAGGAATGGAGTTGGTATGCCTGGAAACACTTAACCTGATTTTTCCAGGCCCCAATAAATATGGTGCACTACTCCCCTGCAGAAGAAGCTGCGGGGAGCCACACATTAATCGCACACACGTAATGCGGACATACCCTATTCTGCAGGTGTTCCGTCGCTGCCTGGAGGTGGAACTGGCAGAACTGTTTGGCAAACCTATCACACTCAGCTGAGACTTATTCCTTCTCTTGCAATACCTCAGAGGACTGAGGGACCCTAACTCCCACTACTTCCATGGGCTACTGCTTACTGCAGCCAAGAAGGCCATAGCGAAACTGTGGTGCACCCCAGCGGTCTCAGCTGCTACTACCTTGAGAAGACTGGTCAGTCATACGAACATACAAAATGACCAGCAGAAACGGCCATAATGGTCTATCAAGTGTGCTCGAATGTGCAGCTCGTTTAGTTTCCTGGAGCTGCCCCCCTCCCCGTCCTCTTCGGATCATCCACCTCCTCCCTATTACTCTCCTCCTTCCACTTCCCAGTACTGATTCCTCCCATTCTAGTTTTCTTTTTCACCATGTCTCCCTCCCCTTTGAAACTGGCCACTGTATTTGCCGCAACTACCTCTTCCGGCAACTCGTTTCACCCTGTCACCACCCTTTCAGTGAAAAAGTACCTTCTCATTTCCTTCTTAAATTTACCTCCCTGGTGCATGGCGACATTTCTTAGAGTTGAATCCCAACTGCCAGATGCCTGACCATTTATCTAGCCTAGCCAGATCTTCCCTTAATACTTGTCTCCCCTCCACTGTGTCTACCTTCCCACAGAGCTTCGTATAATCTGCAAATAGGCAGATCTTGGCTTTGACCCCCTCTGCTATACCACCAGTGAAGATATTGAACAGCACAGGTCTGAGTACTGAGCCCTATGGAATTCTGCTGGTTACAGGTCTAGGTTTGAATAATTCCCCCCTACCACCACTCTCTGGTTCCTGTCCTGCAGCCAGCTCTTGACCCACCCCAGCAGTTTTTCCCCTATTCCCAGGTCCCTCAGCTTGCTGATCAGCTTGCCATGTGGCACTGAATGGAACATCTTGCGGAAGTCCATGTACAGGACGTCCACTGCCTGCCCCCTGTCCAATGACCTTGTAACCCAGTCAAATAAGTCTGTCATGTTTGTTTGACATAATCTCCCCCTGACAAACCCATGCTGCTAGTCATCCTGGAGACCATTTACCTCAAGGAAGGACACCAGCCTTTCCTTGAGAAAGGTCTCCATTAACTTGTCCACTATATAGGTTAGGCTGACTGGCTTGTAGTTAGCCGGCTCATTCCTTTGACCACTCTTGTGGAGTAGTACCACATGTGCTCTCTTCCAGTCCTGCGGCACACACCCCTCCTCCAGCAAGGTGTTAAACAAGTCCATCAGGGAGGTTGCTAGTACCTCCACCAGCTCCCTCAGGACTCTTGGGTGTACTCCATCTGGGCCAGGTGCCTTGTCCACCCGCAGTTCCCTTAGTTCCCCTAAGACTTTGTTGACCCCAATCTCCCCATCATATTCCTTCCCACTCCCAAGGCTCCCCCCAGTCATCCCTGTGGCATAGAAGAGCAAAAGTACTCATTTAGTACCTCTGCCTGATCTCCACCATTTTCTGCCCATCTTCCTTTCCTCTTTATCCTAACGATCCCATCCCTTTTGCTTCTTCTCTCCTTAATGTACTAGAAGAAGTCCATTTCTCTTTCCTTAATCCCCTGCGCTAGTCTTAGTTCTTTTGCAGCCTTGGCTGCCCGGACCTCTCTCCCTGCCTTTTAAGTTTTCTCTGTGTATACCTCTGTGGCCTCCTCCCTCATGGTATGCTTGTACCTCAGGAAGGAAGCCCGCTTTTCCTTCACTTTCTCTGCCATCTTCCTGCTAAACCAACTTGGTTTCTTGGTCCTGGAGTTCTTTTTACAAGAATTCATGCAAGTGTCTGTAGTTTCAGTTAACCCCATCTTAATGATGGACCATTTCTGATCCGCATCCATCTCCAGACGGAGCTTTGCCAGGTGCCCCTCTAGTATGATACCCATTCTATCGAAGTCTGCCTTCTTGAAGTTCACCACTCTCATTTTGGTCTTGGCTGCTTCCTTCCCCATGTTGATGTAAAACCACACCATGCGGTGGTCACTGCCTACAAGGGGATCCCTCACTTCTACCTCCTGGACATGGTCCCCATCCGATAACTCTAGGTCTAGTATGGCCTCTTCCTTTGTTGGCTCTATGACTCGTATCTACTAGACAGAGAAAATCACACTGACTTAATCACCTTAATGACTGGGCAGAGATGCACCTCACGCTGGAACAGTTGGCTCTTTCATTCCATTGGCAAGGACCCCACCTTCATACCATGAGACTTGAAAGTGACATTAACCCCCTAGATCCCAGGAGACTGCACCTGCCATCTTATTGCATGGGCTAGTGAAAAGATGTTAGCTATGGAGAACTCCACTGGATTGCCATGAGATGCCTGGCCGGATACTACCCCAACATGTCATGCCTCTGGGCCCAGTGAATGTAAGACTAGACACTAAGTGCTCTTTAGAATGTCCGCTACTTAGAGTACTTATCAACCAAAATAAGTGTGCCTGATAACTCTCTCGTGCTGTATTTAAGAGGGAGGGAGGGAGGTAGGGATATGGTGATCAAATGTTATGGATGTGTGAGAGGCAGTATTGGAAAGAATGACAGGACCCACAGTGAAGTGTATGATATTTTAATGTTACTGCCATTTAAAATGTTGATCATGTAAAAGTTCAATAAAAATATATTGACAATGTCTTAATTTAATTTGTGTGAAAGAAAAATAGTCCCACAACTTTGAGAAGGAGAGGAGAAAATAATAACATGCTAACAAACCCGTGCTGCACGTCTGTCATGGCCAAAATAACAAAATCACTTGCTAATATTGACGGAGTTTACAGGGGCGCTGAATATGCAGTTTGGAAGGCTGAATGAACTGAGATGATACAGATGGTTACTGGATGATGGTAACTCAGTGTTCAGTTACTGCTGGCTGCTCAGTGATGTTGGCTTCTGCACACATGCAGTTTTTTCTTCCCTGACAAGAATATCACTTCATTTTTTTCCTGTCATCCATGGTTGATGACCAGTAGCCTTGGAGGCTTGCCTCATTCCTGTGTCCCTCATTTTTTGCAGATCTCCACTGCTGGTGTGTGGATGATGCTTCATTAAATCCTTTTGCTTCTTCTTGAATATTTTAGCACAGAGATAAAAACATTAGTAGCATTTTTAAATTCTGCATCTGTGGCTGTGTTAAATGGGTGACTAATGGGGCAGTACTGAAGCGCCTATTAATCTCGACCTGAGGCTGCATGAAGAATTCACAGAGTATTCTGCTCTGGAGCTGTTCCTGATTCCTGTGTAGAACTCACATAGCAGGGAGTTCAGGTCAGTTCCTGTAACAGTACAAAGAAAAAAAATCTATAGACTTCATCAGCGGTATCTCAGTCATCAAGTCGCACCGTAGGAACTTCACCGACTGTGAAGCAGGATCTACACAGAAGATTTTTAGCAGTGCAGCTGGGGCCACCCACACCATCAATGTCATCAACCCTATAAAGGCACGAGTGTCCCGCTCCCTCCTCAGTTCTTTCTCGCTGTCGACTCATTCACATGGGCCTCCGCGGAAGCTCCAATGCAGTTTTGTGCCATTTTTCACGTATGGCTTTTTCTCTGAATGTTAACTTTGCCAGGCTTGATGCCCCTTCTCAAGACAGGCGACTGACTATGTTCACTGGATATGCAGGATGTTTACATGCACATTTTGGTCTTTCCTCCTCACAGGAAGTTTATTCGCTTTTTGTTCCAGGGTGAGCATTATCAGTTCAAAGTGCTGCCCCTTGGCTTGTCCTCTGTGACATGGGTCTTTACCAAGTGCTTAGCAGCAGTTCTCAGAAGGGAGGAACTACATTTTCCCTTATCTGGATGACTGGCTTCTAAAAGCCCTATTCAGGGAACAACTCCTGCTGATTGTGGAGAAAACCCTCCAGCTGTTCCTCTCCCTGGGCATTAGTGTCAGTCTGCCCAAGTCAATTCTAGTACCATCCCAAAGGCTGCAAAATATAGGGGCAGTTCTAGACTCGGCACAGGGAAAGGTCTTCCTGCCTCAGAACTGGGTGAAATGCCTTATAGCCCAGGCTCAGGAAGTCATCCAAAGCCGCCATGTTCTTGCCAGGGTGTACCTGAGACTGTTGGGTTTGATGGCAGCTGCTATTCCTACTGTTCCACTGGCCTGGCCAGGCTCCACATGTGCATTCTCCAGTGGACTCTGAGTGCAGTGGGACCAGAGCACAGATGAGTTAGATCAATTAGTGTTGGTCTTTTCCGCAGTCCACAAGGTGCTCTAGTGGTGGATGGACCCCTTGAACCTGCAGCAAGAAGTCCCATTCCAGATCTCTTCTACACAGCAAATCCTCACCACAGATGCTTTCAGTCTGGGCTGGGGAGCGCATCTGGGTCCCTTTCAGACCCATGGCTCTTGGTTCCAGATCGAAACCTCCCTGCATAGCAATGTCCTGGAGATGGATGTGGTTCTGTATGCCATGCAGACATTTAAGAACCACCTTCTTCCAGGTCAGTTGCTGATTCAGTCAGACAACCTCAGTGTAGTATACTACATCAACAAGCGGGGGGAACACATTTATACCCCCTATGCAGGGAGGCCATGAAAGTATAATACTGGGCGTTGGATTATGACCTGTCTCTCTCGGTCATCTAAAAACAATCTAGCAGACAGTCTTAGCCAGACTCAGTTCAGCATGCATGAGTGGGAGCTCCTGTCATCCGTTGTAGAACACCTATTCACCAGATGGGGGCATCCAGAGTTGGACCTTTTTGCATCCCACCTCAGCACAAAACTGCCCAATTTTTGCTCGCTCAATCCAGGGCCTGGAGTTTTCTGGCAAGACGTGTTGTCCCTCTCCTGGAGGGGAGGTTCCTGTATGCCTTCCCTCCATTTCCTCTAATTCAGAGGGTGCTAATCAAACTGCAGGTAGAGGGGGCCAGCATGATCCTGGTAGCTCCATTCTGGCCTCAGCAGATATGGTTTCCATTACTTCAGCAGCTGGCAGAGGAACCTCTGGTACCTCTCCCCCTCTGCAGGAATCTGTTGACCCAGGCTCAGGCGACCCTGGTCCATCCCAACCTCAGTTCCCTACATCTGCTGCTTGGCTCCTGAGGACATAACTATCACCAGATTCGGAGTTTCCAACAGGGCGACAGACATCCTTGTGGCCACTCGGAAGCCTTCCACTAGAGCCACATATGCCATGAAGTGGAAGTCGTTCACCATTTGGGTTGCCAAGCATAATCTGGACCCTTTCATTTGTCTGGTGAGCCAGATTCTGGACTACCTGATCTCTCTGTCGGACTCTGGTCTCCAATACTCCTCCCTCAAGGTTCACCTTTCGCTATATCGGCCTTTAATGAACAAGTGGGTGATGATACCATGGCTCAGTTGGACGTCTTACATACATTTTTGCAGGGCATGCTGCATCTGAAATCCCCAGTCTATTCCCCTGTCATGGCGTGGGATTTGAATTTTGTTTTGGAGACATTGAGCCTGTCTCTTTTTGAGCCAGTCACAACTTGCAAGCTACGTTTTCTCTCTTGGAAAGCATTATTTTCAGTTGCCATTACTTCTCCTAAAAGAATTTCAGAGCTTCAGGCCCGGTGGTGCGAGGAGCCTTATTTGATTTTTCACAAAGACAGGGTGTCTTTGCGTTCAGATCCTAAGTTTCTACCCAAGGTGGTCTCTGAGTTTACATTCAGCCAATCTATCCACTTTCCTGTTTATTTTCCAAGCGTACCAATCCAGGGGAAGCACTGTTCCGTATGTTAGATGTGTGCAGAACTTTGACATACTACCTGCTCCGCACCGATGAATATAGGAAGTCAGAGCAGTTGTTTGTTTATTTCGCCCTTGGTAGAGAGGGCACTTCAGTTTCAAAGCAATGTTTATCCAAATGGTTGGCAAATTGCATTGTGTTCTGCTGCAACAAGTATGGCAAAGCTTTGCCTGGAACGGTTAAAGCTCATTCCGCAAGAGACATGACTACCTCTGTGGATTGTTTCCGAGGGATGTCAGCTGCTGACATCTGTGCAGCTGCCGCCTGGAGTACCGTCCATACTTTCACCAAGCACTACAATCTGGACATTGCCTCAAGAGCCTGTGCAGGTTTTGGCAGGGTTGTGCTGCAGGGCCTCCTATCTTAAGTTTATGGTGGGCCTTCCTCCCAGTGTGTCTTGCTGAACCTATAACTGCTTGTGACTCATTCCTATGGTATGACCTGATGACTGAGATACCTCTGATGAAGATAGAACAGTCATGTAAGAACTTACTGTAACAGTAGATCTTCTAGAGGATGATAGCGTAGCAAATACCCAGAGGGCCTGGGTGCAAGGTGATGTTACAGGGCCTATCCCCAGTTTTGAATAAACATCAAAATTATGCTTTGGGCCCCTCAAAACTTGTGGGCCCGGGTGCCACTGCACCCCCTGCACACCATTGTAGCTACGCCCCTGAGAGGATCTCAGTTATCAGGTCTGCTTTCCCTCTTGGGGCTCCTTTCTGGAACTGGCCATATGGTGTATCCAGCCTTTCATAGAGGCCTGGGCACCTCTCTCTCTCTCTCTCTCACCTCAGTCCCCCATGACTAGAGTTTTGCTCCCATTGTCTCCAGGGGAAAGAACTGATGAGGGTGCCAGGCCACTTATGCCTTTTTAGGGTTGATGACGTCGACGATGTGCCCCAGTTGTACTGCAGACAATCTTCCATGTGGATCCTGCTTCACCAACAGTGAAGTTCCTATGGTGTGACCTGATGACTGAGATCCCCTTCGAAGATCTTTTGTTACTGTTACAGTAAGTTCTTACGTAACTGTTCTTTTTACCTCTGGAGGTGCAGCAGTCCTTTAATACACCGTGATGTAATCTTTATTATGTTCCTCTCATGCTGATCCTGCTTTATCTGTGCCACTTTCTCTTCTGCTGGTGGGCAGCGATGTACTCTGGCTCCTCCTGCTCTTGGCAGTTCGAGTGATGTTCCAGTCTCTTTAGCATGAGCATCAGAAGCATTGGTATTTTCTTGTCGCTCCAGCAGGGGTTTAATTGGGCAGGAGCCACAGAAGGCAGTTCTGTCACCTCTTAAAACATTGTATAACACTGCCACCACCTCTGTCATCTTTTTCCATTGACTACTTTATGGAGTTCCACCACTTGCGAAGTAATTAACAAGTTAACTGGGTGAAAGAAATGGCGACATCCATTTGAAATGCTGCCAGAGAAAAATGGCGCCCTTTCAAACATATGAGAGTTCTAAGGTTTCAGCCGTCAACATTCCATCTTGTGCGAATCAATGAGTAATTAGCTTATAGTGTTAAAATTCTGTGCCTCCCTGCTCCATTTATATGTGGTTATTTTTATTTACTAGTACCCTTGTTAGCCTTATTGTGCCTTTTTTTTATGATCGATTTATATTAATACCCTTAAGCCACCGATGGTAAAAATTGGGTTTTGCAAAACCGCGAGTTAGGCTGTGATGAGACTACTCTTATCTGACAGTCTCACCAGCAGCACGCTGCCATCTGTGGTAGCACTATTCTTAAAAGTACCACTAGTCTCCCTTCATGCTGTAGCTCACTTAGCGAGGTATGTTACTATGTTGCTGGTGAGAGATCAGCTGGTGTTGCACACGTAGCTTGATTAGAAAGCATTCTTTTACAGGAACAGGCATACTTTTATTCAAGGAATATTTATGGATAGAGACAGAAATTCTTATTAAGACGAGTACACTCTTGATACATTTGTATGGCAGCGGCAGGCTTAATGAGTTATCGATTAAGAGAAAAAATAGCTACCTTGGGAAACAGCATTGTTTAGGTAGTGTATTAATTTTTTAGCAACGAACATTATGTTGTTAGCCTAGGTGGCTGGTACTTTTTGCGTACAGTGCATTATTCTCTTATAATGTACTATACGTAACCAACCAAATTATGTAATTCTCCTAACCACTTCTATAAGTAACAGTGTTTCCTTAATTGTATTTCCTGAGTCATAATACACTACTTGGAATGCTGATTGCAGCCATGCACATTCCTAAGATAACTAAGGATAAATTGGTCTTCCAGACTCTGGGTAAGTATTCAGACTGACAATTTATTGCTTTACGGTTGGCATGCTGTCATGATCTGTACTTGCCAGCAAACGTAGAGATGAGTTTTTTCCCCTTAATAATACAAAAGATATGAAGTTCAGTCCTGCTCGAAATTTCACACACAGCTGTGAATTTAGGTCTGCAGGCTGTTATCTTGGATTAGTAATAAAAATAACGATAACCATGGGAGACATGCAGGTGTCCTGTGCTGAACTCTATGGATGGAAAAAAATTTGAGAAAAATTCCAGCTGGCATATTAAGTATTTTTTTCTTTCATTGCAAACTGTGGCTTGATTGGAAGTTGACAGTTAAACATTTTGTGCTGGACTTTTGGCATAATGGAGCCTCCAATGAATTTGTGATGAATTATTCATCATGTGGGATGTTGATAGCCCAGTTTCCACACCACTAGTCTGGGCTGCCATCTCCAGTGTTTTATTACCTAACAGATTCATTGCAACTGTCTGCCTCTGTCTCTGTCCCCCTAATAGAACAGTAGACAAGCATTTGCCAATGCTAAAAGTTTGCTTGCAGTGTAAAAGAGCTTTAAAGGGTCCCTGATTTTGTTGGGGGCAAATAATAACATTTAGACACAATTTGGTGTATATTCTGTACTTTTTTCTGTAATTCTCACCCTGATTTCTTTATTACTAAGGACATTTGCATAGAAGCAGGATCTTTGCCCTATTTGGTGTGTCTGCTCATCTATTTCTGCAGTCACAATTCTGTTTATGACATCCCACTGTGTTGCTGTGGAGATAATTATGAGACCATAAACAAGGCATAATGATGCAATATGTGGACAAACAGCCAAAGCAAATAAAATCCAAGGGACAGTAATCTTGTTTTTATATTACTTCCCTCAGTAATAAAGAAAAAAGGAGAAAGAATTGCAATAATATAGTTCTAGGGACGTGTATATGATGTTCATCTGCACTTTCTGACAATGTCCTTTCCCGTTAAATCTTGCCGGAAAGTCTTCAAGCTGGCTCCTCCCCCCCACTCGGGTGGTAACTCCCTGAGCTCCACCCCATGACCCCATATCTTCCTTTCTGCTGGAAGAAGCATGTTCCCTCCTTACTGCTCCTATGTTGAGTAGGCCCTGATGCTTAAATCTTTGGATTTACTTACAAAACGTAAACTAAAACTCATTCGAGTTTCATCTTCAGCTTGATCTTGATCATGACCACGATGGAGGATAAATCCTTGCCCAGATTTCACAGGTGCCCATGCGGGCAGAAGATGTAACGTACTGACCTCAATGCCTTTTGCGTTTACTGTCTGGGCCATGATCATGATTCTCAGGCCTGCGACTTTTGTTGGTCATGTCACTTGACGGTCCTGGAAGACCGCGCTGTCCTCCTGAAGTTGGGCCACCTGGAGAAACGTCATCCGTCGATCAAATCTAAGGATGCCCATTGAGTGGTCTCCGTGGCTGCGAGGTCTGCCAAGCATTGGAGCAACTCAAGGCCTTTGAGGAGAAGGCTGCCCAGGCCGATGCTCAGTCCGCTTCCACCTCGGCTTTTGTTCCACTCCAGTTGGGCTCCACTTATTCGCCCCCCTTCAAGGAGCTGTGCCAGACACTCCTGACCAAGAGGCAGGGCCCTTCCGAATCACAAAGTTCCTACTTACGCAAGAAGGAGTCCAAGAAGGATAAAGAGAAAACTCCTCATCGACGATCCTGGGACCGGAAGTGTTTCCACTCTCAGGAATCTTCCATTTTGACTATGATCGAAACTGCTGCCGTGGCCACTGGCTTCACATAAACCCCGTCGGGCCAGTCTGCTGAGACACCGGCCAACAATGCGGCAGAGATTTTTCTTGATCCTGTTGAGTGGTTGTCATCTGAAGAGGCTGACAACTCTCTTTTTCCAGCCCCCGGTCCTGCCAGTGACCACTGAAGGGGCAGCCCAACCAGCTGAATCGGACCCTCTGGTCACTGACCTAGACCAGAAGGAGCCACAGGCCTCCCCGGTTCCCTCTGCAGCCCCCCACGGCACCACTGATAGCTGAGATCTTGATCATCTACATCCTCTGGATCGAGCAGATCCCGCCAACATCTGTGGTCTCGCTGTCGGCACCATGGGAAGTGGCGCTGCCGCTATTCGTCTTCATCCTTCTTGGGTGAGGAGAGGCTTCGGCGCAAGATGCGTTGATGCTATGGAGACCTTATGTGGCAACAGTTAGTGCTGACTGGGCCGAAGCCGATGCTGGCTACCACCCTGGCCATCACCTGACTGTCGTCTGAAAGGCCGACACCAATGCCCCTAGCAGGGCTGGTTGACACCATTCCTTCCCCAGCGGAGCTCATCCATACTGTTTCAGCTCGGCTGAAGCTGGCTTCTCCAGTGATTATGTTGGAGCCACAACCCAAGCAGCCATTGACAGGGGCTCCATCCAAGGAATCTTGGTCGGTTAAGGGGCTTCCCCATTGGCGGTCAGTTACTTTCACACCTGACCACCTGCGGTGGGTCGAGAATGATTTGGGTAGTCATCTGCTTTAAGCAGACTCCTCGGAGTCTGAGGATTCCTCTTTACACACCCATCCATTGGATACAGAGTTGATGGGTGATCTGTCGACAGATGAAGGCCCCACTTCATTCATGGGCATTCTTTGCCTCATCTCTGAGTCCATGGGGATGATACTGGAGCCCAATTAAAAACGGGCTCGCTACCCCATTACAGAAATTCTGGATAAAGGGGACTTTCCCACTGAGGCTTTCCCAGTGGCCATGGGCGTCGTTGGGCCTGCCCTGGAGCTCTGGCAGTGCCCCGCCTCTTGCCCTGCACCCTTGGCCTGGGTGGCTCGCAAATATGCGGTGCTCATCAGTACCCTTTCGGTGTTCACGGAGCACCCCTCGGCTGAGGGATTGGTGGCTGGCTCCATGTTCAGGTGCTCAGGCAATACGGGAGACACTGTTCAACCACTGGATAAGGAGTCCAAGAAATTGGGTGACTGGGCTAAAAAGGTCTATGCTGCCTCTTCACTCTGCTTCTGTCAGGCGAGCATGGCCATCGTGATGGCACACTTCTCCCATGCCCTTCTGGGCTCTCTGGATGAGGTGATTCCTCATCTTCCTGCAGACCTCCAGAATACGGTCAAGCAGATCCGAGACAAGGGTCATGCTGTGGCCAAACAACAACTCCATATGGCTCTGGATATTGGAGATGCCTGTGCCCGCTCAGTGGTGGCCATGGTTGCCATGCACCATAGGGCTTGGCTGCGGATCTCGACCTTCATGGCAGACACCCAGCACAAGCTGGCAGATGTACCTTTCTTAGGCACTGACCTATCTGGGCCTGGTGTGGAGGGTCACCTCCAGTGCATTGAAAACTCCAGTGCCACCCTGGACTCTGACATCTGCCCAGAAGGACCCCAGGGGCTCCAGGCAGCAGAAGTGCAAGACCTTTCAGTCCTCTTCTCCTGCAGCAAAACCAGCCCAACATCAGTCTGGCCAGCAGGCTCAGTTCTCGCCACCTCAGGCCAAGTCCGTGGCCTCGGTGGTCCGAAAGCCCGGAGGGAAGGGACCTGGTGGCCCCTCTGCCGGGTCCTCCTCCTCCTAGCCTTCTCAGTGACGGGATGTGGGATGCCTCCCTCATGCATATCTCTAAGTACCACACCTTCAGGATGCTAACTTTGTCCCAGATCATACCATCTCTGGAGCAAAGCATGTGGTTTTGCTCTCTGGCTCTTCAGGACGCATTCTTTCATATCCTGATCCATCCATCCCACTAAAGATTCCTCCACTTCCGAGCTGAGGAAACCCTTTATGAGTTCTAAGCTATGCCTTTCGGCCTCTCCTTGGCCCCCAGGGTCTTCAGCAAGTGCATAGCAGTGGTGGCAGCTTACCTGCGGTGCTGAGGGGCCCGGGTGTATCTCTAGCTGGATGTCTGGCTGTTAGGCGGTCCCTCCAGACAGGAGGTGGAGTGGTCCAGGCACCTGGCCCTCCAGACCTGCATCGACCTTGGCCTTCTGGTCAGTGCGGCCAAGTCGGAACTCGTGCCCTTGCAGGTGATCAACTTCATCAGGGCAGAGTTCAACTTGTGCTGAGCCAGAGTGTGGCTCCCAGCGGACAGTATGGAGCTTCTTTTCTCCTTTGCCCGATCATTTCTGGTTGGGCACTTGCACCCTGCCCGAGATTTCCTGTGCCTTCTGGGTTACATGGTGGCCTGCACCAGCTTGGTCCAATAGGCCTGTTGGCATATGTACTCCCTGCAGTGGGAGCTGGCTCGCCAGTGGTCTCAGTGTAACAGTCACTTCGACCAGCTGGTCACTGTGACCCAGAGGATGTGGGATGCCCTCCATTGGTGGCTTTTCCCAGAGCATCTGCAGGAAGGGATTCCATTTGTCTACCCCGAGCTGACAGTCATCCTGACAACTGACACCTCTCTCATGGGCTGTGGTGCCCATCTTGGGGAACATAGAGTCCACAGGCTCTTGAACCCTGAAGAGTCCCGATGCCACAGTAACCTGCTGGCGCTCTGAGCAGTCTGGCTGGTGCAGAATGCCTTCGCTCCATTTGTTCAGGGTCAAGTGGTCCAAGTCCAGATGGACAATATTATGACCATGTACTACCTCAGCAAATGAGGCGGAACCCATTCTCTGCCCCTGTGCAAGGAAGCTGTCCACGTTTAGACTCTCGTGTGCAGCCTGAAGGTGGATTTTCTAGCCATCCATGTGGCAGGAACCTCCAGTCAGCTGGCGGACGCCCTCAGCCAGGTAGGCGAGGGGTCTCTCAAGTGGTCTCTCCATCCAGAGATAGTTCACAATGTATTCTCCTAGTGGGGCACTCCTCAGGTGGACCTGTTTACCTCCAGGGAGAACACAAAGCTGAGGCTGTTTAGTGCCTGCTGCCCTCAGCAGGGAACTCTGTAGGGGGATGCCTTCTCGAGGCCTTGGATCCCAGGCCTCGTCTATGTCTTCCCTCCACTTTCCTTGATCCACAAGATGTTACACAAGGTCAGAAGGGACAAGGCACAGGTGATCCTGGTGGTTCCGGACTGGCCCTGCCAGTTTTGGTACCCTGATCTCCTGAGCCTCAGCAACAGGCTCCCAAGACATTTTCCCATACGCTCGGACCTGGTCTCAATCAGTCAGGGGAAGGTTCTCCACTGAGACCATCAGTCCCTGCACCTGACAGCCTGGTCCTGAGCAGCTAGAGTTGCAGGCTTTGCGTCTCTCCGAAGATGTCCTCACTGTCGTGGAGGCATCTAGAAAGGAATTGACCAGAAAATGCTGTGCCTTCAGATGGAAGAGATTCCCCATTTGGTGTCAGGGCAAGGGGTTGGACCCTTCGACCTGTCCTGTGGCTAGCATTTTGGACTACCTGTGGCCTCTCTACCAAGGGGGACTTCGGTCGACGACCCTTAAGGTGCACCTGGCAGCCATCTCTGCCTACAGAGCACGGGCCAGTCAGCAGTCAGTGGCACAGGAGAAGGTGGTCTGGCGCTTTTTCAAAGGCCTTGATCACATTTCTCCTCCAGTGCGTGAACCACGACCACCATGGGACTTGTTGCTGGTCTTGTCAAAGCTCATGGGCAAGCCATTCAAACCGATGCACATGTGTGACATGTCTCACCTGTCATGAAAGACTGCCTTCCTGATGGCTATCATGTCAGCCAGAATGATCAGTGAGCTTCAGGTGCTCTTGGTGGAGTCTCCTTACCTGGTCTTCCACAGGGACAAGGTTGTTCTGCGCCCCAACTTGAAGGTTGTGTTGGAGTTTGAACTGAATCAGATGATGACTCTTCTGGTGTTCTTCCCGAATCACACCTCGGAAACAAAACACAGGCTCCATACTCTGGACCTGAGGCAAGCACTCGCCTGCTACAAAGAGCGCAGGACTGGAGTTTGGAGAGAGGTTCGCCAGCTGTTTGTCAACTACACTGAAGCTGCACCTGGCAGACCTGCAGCCAAGTGGACGATTGGCAGGTTGATCACTTCCTACATAGATCTCTGCTATAGGTTGGCAGGTAGGGAGCCTCCCGGAGGGCTTAGGGCTCATTCACCTACCATACCATTGCGTCGGTGGCTGCTTCTAGTGACGTTCCTATCCAAGAAATCTGCAGGGCTGCTACCTTCATTTCCCATTACCGCATTGACCTCGAATCATGCAGGGATGCTGATTTTGGGGTCTCAGTTCTCCAACCTCTGTTTCCTAAATAGGAGGTGTGCACCTTGCCTCCCTCCTCCCGGAGAACTGCTAGGAGTCTGCCAGAAAATGTGGATAGAACATCATATCCATGTCCCTGAAAACGCAGGTTACTCACCTGCAACAGTAGTTCTAGGAGTGATATATGATGTCCATCCACATGGACCCACCCCACCTCCCCAGCTTCGGTGCACACACTCTGCTTCCAGCAGGCAAGATCTGGTGTCATGGGGCAGAGCTGTGGGAGTTACTACTCAGGTAGGTGGGAGGAGTCAACTTGAAGACTTTCTGGCAAGATTTTAAGGGAAAGGACACTGCCAGAAAGTGTGGGTGAACATCATATACCGCTTCTTGAACTACTGTTACAGGTGAGTAACCTGTGTTTTTGGCTGAATAGTACAGAGGGTTAAAGCACAAGTGTAAAACAGTGGGTTGAGAGAATCAGAGCTACAGTAAACCTGTAGTTATCCCAGTGGCGTAGAGGACTGAGGTGCTGTACACCTTGCCTCCCACCATACCAGCAGCCCAGGTTCTGATATGGATCAGGGTCTCGGGGTGCTGGCTGGGGGGGTATTGAGCATCCATCAACAGCTCTCCTTCTTCAGGGTGGGAGAACAGTGTGTACTGTGGCTTGGTTGCCACCTAGCATATGCTAGGTGGTGCAGTAGCAGTCCCCAGAATCTTAACACTGGAAGGAGGCGTGGAGAGTGTGCACCGTCTTCACAGTCTGCGTGCTTGCCACTGCATGCCACTGGCTCTGACTCAAGGGGAGTAACAGTGAGAAAAGAACCCCCATTGGCAGGATGATGCTGTGGCCCTGCAGACACCGCACTAGCACCATCCACGGCACGCGCGCACACACACATCAAGACATATATGAGGTGACTCAGCTGGGATTGACAGCAGCAGGGGGCTGATGGAAGGGGCAGTGGGACAAAGTCTATATAAAACGAAAAGCATTGCAAAACTGTATAGAGGATATTGCCTGAGATGTGGTTGTTAACCATGCTGTAATCATCTCAAGCAGTTGCCAGGACAACATCGTAAACCTCAAGAGTGCAGCTCAAGAGGTTTACAGTTGTCCTGGCAACCACAAGTGGTGATTTCGGTGAGGTTTGCAACCACATCTCAGGCATTATCTTTTATAGTGTATGAGAGAAACACATTAGCGACTGTAATCAGAACTCATATTTACTGTAAAGTATACATTTACCAAGACAAGCATGAGTCAGGGAGGTCAGTTTGTGACGTTTATGTGAGCCAGGCAAATGCTAATTCTGCTGCTGAAATGCAGACACTACTAATACTGTCTTTAATATCCAGAACAAAAGTACCAGTAAAACACTGGGAAAACTTCTTAATGAAACAAGAAAAACAACTGAGAACTTTGTTAAATATTTAAACAAAAGTGATTCAGTCAAAAGCTCTGATTGGTCTGCACTGATCATGTTGTTGCTGGATTGTGGATAACATCAGTGTCATCTTCGGGGGCGGTGTACATCTGAGTAGCTGGCAGCACATCACAGCCCAAAACAGAGAAGACATCGAGAAGGTAACCTAGAAACCTATTTGTTTGAACTGCTTGAGGTGACTGAAGTATTATTTCACAGAGAGGGTAGTGGATGCATGGAACAGCCTTCCTGGGGAGGTTGTGTGGTCTAAAACTGTGGGAGAATTCAAGAATGCATGGGACAGATATAAGGCAATTCTTGTGGGGGGGTAGGAAGAAATAGGCTGTTGGTTAACTAGGATCTGCGGCTTATCCTGTAGGTAGGGAAATGAGCAGACTAGGTGGCCAAGCGGTCCTTATCTGCCATCAAAATCTGTGTTTCTATGTTACTTGCACGGACCACTGATTGCTGTTCTTTTAAAAGAATACTGGCAGTAGTTGATATTCTGATTTGTAATCCCATCGCTGTGACGTACTCAAACAGGGTTAACAGGTGCCTGATGTCATAGCAATGGCATTACACAATTGTAAAGTAATTGTTTTCAGACATTAAGAAGCGCTCCCCATACGTTATATGAAATATAATCTGAATTCTGTCTAAATTTCACATTTTCCGAAGTTATCCAACTGGTATCAGAGGCTCTTTAAAGGGAACATAAATAATATGTAATTTAAATCAACTATCTCTACTGTTTTCTGGTCATTATTGACCTGCTGTTAACATATTTGATGCTGTTATGTTTGCATTCTGCAGTCTAAATGCATTTTCCCATTTTGTTTAGCGCTTTCAAGAGATTCTCTTTGGAATCCTGTATGTAACTAAGAGAGACCACTAAAAGTGGGAAACATAAAAAACACACACACACAAAGACACCCAGGCTTGATACTTGTCTTCAAAGTCTGTCATCTTTCTAATGGGTGAAAAACCAGTGTGATTGGTGAGGCAGCATCCTTTGAACTACACAAAGTTTATGCCCATCAGCCAGCTGAACACTGTCATCATCAGCCTTCTCAGCGCTGTCTTGTGAGTAGCAGCCCTTCTGCATTTCTGCATCCATTAGCTTTTATAGCACATACCTCCATAGCCTCCTACACTGTCTGAGCACCAGTAATATGTTCGCTTTGCGCATGCATACAAGCAAACATAAAAAAGACCTCACATTTATCATTTCTGACCAGAGAAGGCACACTAAGCTGTTATAGATTGTTTCGAGATGTGTCCTGGGGCGGGCTACGTGGACCTGTTTTACTGACAGGGGAATGTTTCCCATGACACCAGGGCAACTCCCATACTCTTCTTTGATAAGTGCCATGGGACAGAACAGTTACATAAGAACTCACCATAACAGTAAATCTTAGAAGGGATCTTAGTTCTCAGGTTACATCATAGGAACGTCGCCGTCAGTGAATGAGGAATCCACACGGAAGATTTTCAGCAGTACAACTGGGCCTGTCCACGCTGTTGATGTCAGCCGACGTTGCCAGTCCTATAAAGGCGAGAGGTGGGCCCTTGCCCTCCTCAGTTCTTTCCGTCCGGAGATGAAGGGAGCAAGGCTGACGCCTTGGGGACCTGAGGAGAGTGAGTGGACCCAGCTCTCAGAGAAATGATGGATGACAGCAAGGTCCTGAATAGGAGCCCCAAAAAGGGGGATGGTGGGAGGGAATAGACCTGATGACTGAGATCCCCTCAAAGATCTGCTGTTATGGTAAGTTGTTACGTAAATGTTCTGTCTTCTTTGGGGGTATCTCAGTCATCAGGTTACACCATAGGAATGAGTCCCAAGCAGTGACAATAGTATATGGACAGTCCGGGAGCCTGGCTGTCCATAAACTTAAGACAGGAGAGGTGGAACAACTTACCCAGTCAAGGAACTTCTTTAACTTAAGACAGAAGACCTTGAAAACTGAACCAATCAAGGATCTCCATAAACTTAAGATAAGAGTCCTTGCAGAACGACCCTGCCAAATCCTGCATGAGCTCTAGAAGCGATGTCCACTCTGTAATGCTTGGTGAAGGTGTGGACTGTACTCCAGGTTGCAGCAGCACAAATGTCAGTGGCTGAGACCTCTTTGAAACAAGCCACAGAGGTAGCCGTATCTCTGGTGGAGTGAGTTTTGACAGCACCAGTCAGTTCTTTGCCATACTTACTTAGCAGAACACAATGCAATTTGCCAACCATTTGGATAAACATTGCTTAGAAACTGAAGCGCCCTCTCTACCTGGTGCAAGAAAAAGAAACAACTGCTTAGACTTTCTGGACTTCTTAGTCCTGAGCAGGTAATACTTCAAAGTTCTGCACACATCTGAAGTACAGAGCAGTGCTTCCCCTGGATTGCCACACTCCGGAAAATGAACAGGAAGGTGGATTGACTGACTGAGTATAAACTTAGAAACCACCTTAGGAAGAAACTTAGGATTTGTGTGCAAGGACACCCTGTCTTTGTGAAAAATCACGTAAGACTCCTTGCACCAGAGGGCATGAAGCTATGAAATTCTACGAGCAAAAGTAATTGCAACTAAAAAGAGCACTTTCCAAGAAAGAATGTACAAATCGTAAGTTGCATTGGCTCAAAAGGAGACAGGGTCAACTTTTCCAAAATAAAATTCAGGTACCAAGCCGGGACAGGAGAGTGGTTTGGGGGTTTCAGATGTAGGATGCCCCAGAGGCAGGTACAGGAGACATCCAGTTGAGCAATAGTGTGGTCACCCATGGGCTCATGGAAGGCAGAAATAGCCGAAAGGTGGACCTTGAGGAGGGGAGTACTGGAGACTTGAGTCAGACAAAGAGATCAGGTAGTCCAGGACGTGCTTTATTGGGCAGGTGAAGGGGTCAAGGAAACGTTTGGCAGCCCAGATGCAAACTATTTCCACTTCATGGCATAAGTGGCACGAGTGGAGGGCTTATGAGCAGGCGCTAGGACGTCTGCCATCCTGCTGGAGACACCAAACCTGGCAATAACTACGTCCTCAAAAGCCATGCATGCAGATGGAGGAATCTCAGATTGGGATGGACCAGGGTCCCCCGATCCTGGGTCAGCAGATTCCTGCAAAGGGGCAGAGGGACTGGAGGTTCCTTTGCCAGCTGCTGAAGCAGAGGGAACCATATCTAACGAGGCCAGAATTGAGCCACCAGGATCATGCTGGCTTTCTTTCTTTCTTTTTTTTTTTTTTTAATACTTTATTTTTATTATTTTCAGTTATTCATACAAATAACATTCTCCATATCTTAGACAGACCATAAATTAGTAATACATTTCCAGGAAGGTCGCAGCCTTCTTAATCAAAGGATAGGTGCATCCAAAATATTATGATACTACATTTGGGGGTAACAAGTTTGTATACTTAACGTCCATCATAAGAGAAAAAAAGCTGCATATGAACCCATGAGCAGTACGACTCACTAAAAATCTAAAGTTCTTATACATAAACCAAAATACTTTACCATATATAGGGTTGATGGTGTCATACTTTATCTCTTAAGAATCTTTTAAGACCAAAAATATAAAAAACTCTTGGCAGCAACATTATAAATTCCTCCATATTATCCCACAAAAGCATACTGTATTTTAATGAAGCTTTTCTCTAATGCCCCTAGCTAAATATCTGAGTAAATAAATCTTAAATGAAATAAACTGTAATTTTTATATTTCTTTCAACGTGGCTTATCCATAAATGGAGTGATCCCAGTTAATAGGGATCATATTGTTTCAGAGCAGGCGACTGAGAAGAAAAATAAGCCCACAAGCTGTATATAGCAACTATACTATCCAGTCCCTATATCGGACCTTTGTAACAAGTATTTAAAGTCTAGTTTTTTTCGAACTGGGGAATAAAGTACAACAACCAGCAAGAAGGAATTAGAGAGGTACAGAGCTACACCCAGCTCAATCGTCGTCGTCGTCTTCCAAATCAGATCTTTCTCCTTCCCTCTTGTTCCTTTTCTTCGGACAGTCCATCTGAAGTCTTGTGGCCCATTTACCCACCTCAGCTGGGTCCGCGAAAATCCAAACTTTCCCTTCGTAGGCTATCCTAAGTTTGGCAGGATAAATCATTGCGTGTGGGATCGAAGAAGCTCTCAGCTTCTGACGGATCGCATCAAACTTTTTACGGCGTATCCGTGTTGCATAACTGATATTGGAGAACAAATATATGTTCCGATCATCTTGTGTTAGTGGACCTACTTGCCATGCCAAGCATAGCGATCAGTCCCGTGTACCTACCTCTGTTACCACCAGTAGCGTACTGGGGTTATCGGTTTCTTCCCTTCATCCCCTAGGGGTGATGCGATATGCTCTCTGGAGGGCAAATTGTATTTGCTGTCCTGGGGGTACTAGTTTCTCCATAAACCATTCCTGAAGGAACATAAGAGGATGGTCACCTTCGATGCCCTCAGGTAGTCCCAATATCCGAATGTGGGCTGCACGGGCCTGGTTTTCTAAAGTCTCTAGATGGGCCCGCATGTGCGCATTTTCTTTTATTAGCATCGTGGTAGATGCGACTGCAGTTTCCGTTTGTCACTTAGTGTCGGACAGATCAATTTTAATACAGTCCACAGCTGTCTCCATTGTAGACACACGTCCCCCAAAAAAGTTCATTGTCGTGTTTAGTTCTGAAACAGAGGATATCAATCTCTGTATTTTAAGCCCAAGCGATGTGAGAGTCTCCTCAGTCTCTGGCCCTGTATCAGCCTGTGCTGTCGAGTGCGAATTCTGAGGTCGGGACATCACATTCGTTTTCCCACTGGATCCTCCTGCTCGATCCTTCCTAGAATTCCCTATTTTATGGTATTCTCTACTCGTAATTTAAAATTTAGAACCAGTTTCTTGGGATTTTTACTCAAAATAGTACTTTTTAAACTTTTGTTCCACAAATTGTGAAGAGCTGTAAGAAATTGCTGCCAGCCAGCTTGGGCTCCATAGCGCCTCCCCTTCTGGCCCCTTTTCCATCTGCAAATTGATCAACACCCTCTGTATTAGTGGGAACGGAGGGAATGCCTACCAAAATCTCCCGCTCCAAGAGAGGGACAACGGGTCTTGCCTGAAAATTCCAGGCCCTGGATCTAGCGAACAGAAATTGGGCAGTTTAGCATTGTGTGGGGATGCAAGAGGTCCAACTCTTGATGCCCCATCTATCAAACAGATCTTCTGCTGTTGATGAGAGAAGCTCCCATTCGTGCATGCTGAACTGAGTCCAGCTGAGGCTGTCAACCAGGGTGTATAGGACGCCTGGCACCTGTATGAGAGATAGTGTTAAATAGTGGTCCATTGTCCAATACCACACTCTCATGGCCTCCCTACAAAGGGGGTACAAGTGAGTCCCACCCTGCTTGTTGATGTAGTAGACCACACTCGGATTGTCTGACTGCACCAACAGCTGGCCTGGGACCAGATGATTCTGGAAGGCCTGCAGGGCATAGAACACCGCTCTTATCTCCAGGACATTGAATATGCAGGGCAGCTTTTCACTGGGACCAGGATCCCTGAGTTTGGAAGGGACCCAGGTGGGCTGCCCAGACCTGAGGCGTCCATGGTTAGGACCTGACTCAGGGAGGAAAGCTGGAAAGGGAACCCTTGAAGGAGGTTCGATGGGACCATCCACCACTGAAGTACTTTGTATACAGGGGAGGAGACAGGACTAGTTGGTCCAGCTTGTCCTTCCACTGGTCCCACTGCACCCTGAGGGTCCACTGCAGGGTGCGCATGTGGAGTCTGGCTAGTGGGACCATAGGAATGGCTGTGGTCATGAGTCCTAGTAGCCACAGATACAGCCTGTCAAGGATATACCTACTCTGGGCGACCTCTTGTGCTTGGGATATATGGCATTCTGCCCTGCTGTGGGGTAGGAAGGCCTTCCCCTGTCTGGAGTCCAGGACCGCCCCAATGTACTGTAGTCTTTGGGATGGAACTAGCACAGGTTTAGGCAGATTGACTGTTATGCCGAGACTGAAAAAGCTGAAGAGTACGCTCCAGAGTGGACAACAACTGCTTCCTGGACAGGGCCTTGAAAAGCCAGTCGTCCAGGTACAGAAATACATACAGTCCCTCTCTTCTGAGGGCTGCAGCAACCGCTGCTAAGCACTTGGCAGAGACACGTGGCACAGAAGATAAGCCAAAGGGCAATACCTCGAGCTTGTAATGTTTTTCCTGAAAGGCGAAGCAGAGAAACCTCCTATGAGGAGGGAAAACTGTGATGTGCAGGTAGGTGTCCTGCATGTCCAGAGAGCAGGGCCAGTCCCCGGACTTGAGGAGGGTGAACAGGCCTGCTAAGGTTACCATTTGGAACTTTTTGTACTGGACATAAAGTATGAGGTCTTACAAATCCAATATTGGCCTCAGATCTTAGGTCTTTTTGGGAACCAGGAAGAAGCTTGAATAGAACTCGTGGTTTCTCTGCCTCTTTGGCACCAGTTCTGTCACCTGCTTGCATATGAGAGACTGCACTTCCTCCCGGAGAACAGACAGATGAGCCGGGGGTTCATTTGAGGGAGGTGGGGAAGGGGGTATCTGGAGACTGCTGGACGAGCTCCGGAGTATAACCGCACTCCTATGATCTGCAGGATCCAGGCATCTGATGTTATGGTTCTCCATTAATTTAAATGGAGGGGAGTACCGACCGCTACCTCCTGGGCCTGGACTAGAGGAGGGGGTTCCGGCAAGGGGTCAAGCTGAGGTGGGGCCAGTGGAGGAGGCTGGATCCTCAGTCTTGAGATGCTTGGCTGCCACTCCAGTATGGGAGGACGCAGGCAAGGAGGGCTGGACTCTGCGTTTGCTGTGAGGATGGGTGCCGGAGACTGGTTTGTTTACTTGCTTATGAAAAGTAGGGTGCACCCTACCATGTTGTTGAGTGTGGTAGATGGAATGGATGGACTTAATGGCCGTATCTGAGGCCTGCAGATTGTTAATGATGCCTTGGACATCTGAACCGAAGAGTTTAATGCCATTAAAAGGGGCATTCTCAGCACCTTGTTTTGCACATCAGCAGCAAACCCAGAAACCCTGAGCCATGAATGCCTACAGAGGAAAATGCCAGTGGCCACCGCCCTGGCAATAGTATCAGATAAATCGTAGATGGCTTTTAGAAGATGCCTTCCAACATTCTTTGTGGTTTGGAAGCATTGGAGCAATTCCTGTTTCTGGGCAGCATGAGGAAGGGCTTGGGCAGATGGCTTGCCCTTTCTGGCATTGGTGTTCTGGAATTTCACAATGTGAGACAGGTAATTTGCTATTCTCAGGCCAAGGGTAGAGGAAGCATATGCTCTTTTGCCCCAGAGATCTATTCTGTGGGATTCTTTGTCCAGGGGGCAAGGCACTAAGGTGCTTTGGCACCTTAGACCTGTTGTGCCGCCTTGATAACCACCGAGTCAGTTTAAGCCTGGGCAGCCAAGAAAGGAATGCTCTGAGGGGCATTGTAAAGCTTATCAACTCTGTGGGGCATAGCTGGCACCATATCTGGTCTGTACCAGGTGGCTGTAGTAACATTCCTGAGGACTGGAAGCATGGGAGGAATAATCTTTGGGGGAGATTCAGGGAATCTCCAGGTAATCCACCAAGTCCTTCCTGGTGGCATCCTCCTCCTCTGTCTGAAACCCCATAGTGGAAGACAGTTGCTTCATAATGTTGAAGAATGAAGCATCCTCAGGCAGAGACCTGGGGGTATGTTTGACAGATTCTTTACTAACAGAGGAGGCAGTGGACTTATCTGAGGTGTAATACTGCTCTTCCTCCCCTTCCTCCTCTGGAAGTATGAGGTCAGGGTGGCATTCCTCCTCGACACTGACCTCTTCATCTGGGTCTGATGTTGGATGCGCCATTGATGGCCCTCGGGCTGGCTACCAGGGCCACCGTACAGGAGTTGATGACAAAGACATCAGTAGAGATGCTAGCGATGAAGGCCTGTCAAAGGCAGCAAACTGCTGGACAATCAAATTAGTGAAGTGGACTAGAATGTCATTCAAGTCCATAGTCGCCAGAGGAGGGGTCGACGGCACTGATGTCGCCGTATCTGACTGCACACCCGATGAGCCCATAGCCTTCAAGAGGGAAGAGTTGGGTGTCGAAGAGGCCATTGACGACGATGAGCCCATAGTTGATGGAAGAGGGGGTAACGACCCAGAGGTCGACAGTCGAGCACCCTGAGAGTCGGGCGGAGAAGCTGTCGGTATGGGTCTGAAGTGAACCAGGACCAGGACAGCAGGTTTCTTCATCGGGGCAGCCACCACCACCAAAGAGCCCCCGAAGAAGGAGAGGCTGCCGGGGAGCGGGATGGCCACCGGGGAGGTGGTCACGATCCCAGTCTTTTTTATGACTTTTCCCCAAGGACCTGTCTTTAGCTTGGGAGGCCATGGAGCTGTTGGACCTGGAGCGCGACTGGTTGGCCGGTGTCCTGGAGGACCCCGGCTCGGAGCTGGGTACCTGCTGTTCCATGAAGGTACGGACAGCCTTTCCGCGTTGCCTAAGGGTGGTGTGGTTAAACTGTTGGCAGACCTCACAGTCCAAGGCATCGTGATCAGGCCCAAAACAACAAACACACACACGGCAGCGATGGAAGAGAGAAGTTGAAGGTTTAAATCTCGACATAAAAGAAAAAAACAAAAATCTCTGAAAAGAGATCTGTGAGGGCTGTATGAGAAAAAGCTGTATGCTATAAAGGTGCGAACACTGCGATGGCTCTTCCAGGACATGTGTTTGTGAGTCGGTGGAAAAAAAGGAGACTGAAGATGCGTGCGTCCGCCTGCGCCTTTATAGGGTTGGAGCGTTGCTGGCGTTGATGGCGTGGGCATGGCCCAGTTGTAATGCTGAAAATCTTCCATGTGGATTCTCCATTCCCTGACGGTGAAGTTCCTATGGTGTAACCTGATGACTGAGATACCCCCAAAGAAGATCTTTTACTTCCACCTGGACGGTGACCAGAGATTAGCAGAAGGAACCTCAGTTTAACAACTCACTCGAAGGATAGCATCTCAACAGTGCAGCAGCACCCCTCTTATACTGCTCTTAATTGTCAGTATCAGGTATTGCCCAGGTACCTGGTGTGTGGCTAGAACCATGACCTTCAGATCTTCTGACCCAAGAGGAATCCAAGAATCCCCTACTGGGGCTGGCTAGGGAAAGAGTGCATCACGTAAGTGAGGTGCTGGCTCCTGACAAAGAAGGGCCAGGGCCTCCTAATACATGGACATCTCCTGCTGGCCAAGCAAGGAGTTGCATTAACATTGGCTAGGAAGGCTGTGATTCACCTGCCCTCCTGGCCTAAAGAAGGGAGTAGTGTTTGAGGGCAAGAATATCTGGGCTTTTTAAGGGGATAAGGGAAAAAGTAAAAAAAAAAAAAAAAAAAATGAAAATAAAGGAAAAGACTTGATATGGACAAGAATTTGCATTTATGTAGCTTTTTTCATGTGCATTGTGTCCCAACGTCCTTTAGAAGCAATGAGAGAAGGGTAGTTTTTCATTTTATTTTTATTCTTTGTTAACCGGGTAAGGCCCACTAGGCACAGGTGCCTGTTTTCAGGGGCAACCCGGGAGCACTGTGGAGGTTAAGTGACTTGCTCAGACTCACACAGTATGCAAGTGGAGTTTGTGGGAAACAAACCCAGATCTGTGTTGGATGTACCAAGCTCATTCACGGCTCGTTACTCTAACCTCTAGGCCATACTGCCAGCCCCAGTGAAAGTGAAGTGACAGTAAAATGTTTTGACGGCCATTTTGCACATTAACACACACACAACTTTGAACAATTGCATGAACTGGTTTTATGGGCAGGGGAATGTTGGCCAGGGCAGTGGGAAATCCCATAATCTTGCAAAAAGTGCTTTGGGTCCTTTTACTCCACCTGGACACCCACCAGGACAGAAGAAGAAGAGATGGGCAGAAAGGATCTTCTTTAATGCTTCATCAACAGGACAGCACACTCTGACAGTACAACATTTCGCTAGTACTGCACTCAGGTGCCAGCCCAATCCTGGTATAGGACTAGAACCTGGGACCTTCTGGCCCAGAAGTGGATATACTACCAACTGAGCCACACAAGCAACTACTGTATAAGGAGTAATTTTAATCCCTGCACTAATTCCGGTAGTATACATTCCATAGATACAGTGAAATGCACACCGAAATCAATAAACCTGAAAAAAAAGAGGAGTAAAGATTTGGTGTACATTCACTGAGAGCACATGGAAAGAAGTTTTGGGCACAGGAAGACATTAAAGTAGAGCATCATGGGTAGCAGTATTGCGAATAGCCATACTTCTCAACCGGTTGCCCTGAAATGTGGGACACTGACTCTCAACATGTGGGACACTGGCCCTCTAAATGCTGGACATGTCATTAAGCATGCAGACACAAGCTCAGAACACTGGGGAAACCAATGCTTTTATCTGCAGAAAGTTTAATTTTGAGTTAGCATTACAGTACATTATGAATCTCTGCTTTAAAGTCAGAAATTACTGCACATTATCTTTGCGTGTAACACCTTTTGCACGAGGAAAAGAGCAGTTCTATGTGGTAAAATGAGGGATGTCTGTGGTTATATGGAAGTTAAGCAATACGTGAATTGCTGTGAGTTAGAGGCTGGCAAAGCTTTCATTAGGGCTAAATAAAAAAGGCATCTGAAATAGGATTACACCTTCAGTCCACTGCTTCTGAGAGCAATAAACCTGTTGGACATATCTGTCTGGTGCAGAGGTCAGCCCCAGGAATTGAAGATGCTGATCACATGACAGGTAGTTTGGTACAGAATTCCCCAATGCAAAGCGCCATCAAACTCATTTAAATACTCCTTAAAAAGTTCCAATACCTCTAGCTAGAGAAACAAAATTGAAATTCAATCTTCATGAGAACCATAGATTTCAGAATTATTGCCATAATGTGGCCCCCCCCTTCCCACGTCCAGGGGTATGAAGGTGGAAGTCCAAGGGGAAGGTTGCACATGCAACACAGAAATCCAGTTCAAGGATAGAAAACAAGCTTGTTAGGTGGGTACAGACAAGCAGTTACTGGTGGCATGGGGGGTGCAGCAGAGGCAGTCTTCAAACTTGACTTCATGGGGTGGTGGGGCAAACTGGTTAGATCACTTTGAAATAAAACCACTGTCCAAGCCAGATTAAAACAGGAAAAATGAACAATTTAATTTGAAAATTAATCCCACTTCATGGAGCTATGAGGGAAAATCAACGAGAGGCAGACAGATCAAGCTTCATGGGCACAGAGCCCTTAACAGTGCAGACTACAATGATCTCCACAGCACAGATTTTTGTTTCTAGTCCAGCTGTGCTGGGCTAAGCTCTTTAACATGGTGGTAACAACAGTACACAACCAGGGTGGAAAACAAACTGCCGGACCTCCTCAGTCTTGCCTCTCTCACTGAACTGTCTTGTTCTCAAATGCGAGCTGGCTAAACTGCCCAGGCCATGAGCATCCCCGATCCTCTCTCTCTTTACCAGGGTGGCCGAACCCACAGCATGGCTCTCTGCACCATTCTGGGACCAGTGCTCCAGACACTCCCACAGCTGGACACAGACGAATGGGGGACACCAGGAGCAGGCTGCCACCACTGCTCCCCACTCTGCTGGTTCTCACCTCCACGAAGTGCCCCACTGTGGCAACCAGCTGATTTCTATGGAGGCTCCCTCAACAACCTACCCAAATGCTGGAGTTCAAAGGTAGGCCACACACACTCTCCTCCAGGCCCTGACTCCCATTTCACAATAAGAAATCCCCATACCGAATGGACTACTCCATCGCCTTACTGAGAGACAAAAAGGGAGGCAGATCACGGTGGCAATCGCCCTGAACTTACGGCCCCAATGACCACACTCCACGCCCATCCCAGGAGCCCTCTACCTTCTGAATCCCGCTCCCAGACCCCACTCCACTTTCAGAATCCCGCTCCTGGGCCTCCCCCCATGATGCCAAAACTTCAAATTTATGCTGCCCGACCAAGCTTCGAAACCCAGCACATAGACAGAAGGGGGGCTTACACTCCTCCCCCCCAAGCCATTCACCTCCTGGTGAATGCCTTGGCAGCTTCCCAGCCGCACTCGTCAGGGTAGATGTGCACACTCTCCAAGCCCAGTGAGCCTGCTGCCAATACTGCTGCAACTGTGTTTTTCTCTACTAGGCCCCGTGGACTGAAATCCTAAAACCACTCTATACGCGTCCCACTCTCTTCAAATAAAAGAGTGCTGCTCCACCTTGATAATCATACTTATAGCCTTATGCAGAATACTGCTGTGTCACATAACTATTAGAAACCCGGCCACCCTACAGGGGGTGCTGCTGTACACCTAAAATATTCTATAACAAACATTGTTATAACAGTTGCAATATCCATTCAAGCTGGTCACGTTTGCACCACACTCACCCACAAACTCTCTCACATTCACACACCTTTACACCTTGTTCTACACTCATCCCACAGTCTCACCAGGCACCCAGTGAACTACCATTTTTTTAGCAAAGTGTGACAGCTTAACTACAAATACCAAGGCAAATGCTGTCTTAACACTACAGTTCCAGTTCATAAAAAGTGTGAGAGAGAAAAAAATTAACCCACTTACATGTCAAGGCAACCCAAACGGTAGGTAAAACAGAGTAATATTTAACTTTTAACATTGAAAACATTACATCACATACTACAGGTGTGCAGCAGTGGGACTGGGCATACATACAGTAGCAGGCCTGTCCAAACTAAGCAGTCCCAGTAATAGCTGTACCAGTCCCTAGAACGCCAGCGGTGGTCAGGCACCTCACTCCTGTGGCTGCTCAGAGGTGAACTGCAGCTTAGTGTCAGGCTTACTAACTTCTTCACCAAAGGAGTCTTCACTAATGATGTAGTAGTACGCTGTCCCTCCGCATCTTGTACCGTGGCAAAAGTCTTAAATAAAGTCACTCCAGTCCACACGGTGATAATGCATAGTAGTCTGGCCTTGTTCACAGCCAGCAGATGGTTGCCTTTCTTGGCTGTAGTGCTCACCTGGTTCCACTGCTTGGCCTTATCCAAAGCCCCCTGGAATACCCACCCCTCTCTCCTCTCTTCAGTAATGTCCCAGAGGCGCTCACACAAGTAAGAGTATACCTCTCCAGGGTATTCTTTTCAGATACGTCTGTGCACCCACTTCTTGGTCTGAGATGAATCTGGAATATTACAGATGCTGATACAGGGCACATTGCCCTTTATTAGCCAATTCCTTGAAGTATAGAGGTGGTAGTGGGGCATCAGAAGGTCTCAACGGGTCCATGTTCTGTCACCTCATTTCGCAAACTTGGGACAGGCGAGAAATGGTATCTGGGTAGCGCATGCTGGGAAAGAGAGAAGGCTTCACGTTCCTACAGCTGGTCTTCAAATGTGAGCAATGTGGGAAGAGTACTCGGGGCAGTGGGCACGGCATCAGCCCCCTCCTCACACTCTGCCTTGGGACTAGAGCCTAATTCAGAAGGTTTCTTCTGTCTCCACATTGGGCCTTATCATAGCCCGAGCTGCAGGCGGTGGTGCACTAGGAGTGGTCTTCTTGGTCCCTGCCACTGTGGGGCCAGTCTTAGGTGCAGTGGGGCCTTTTGACCCTGGCTCCACAGCCCACCCATGGCCTCTCCCTCCCAGATTCCCATGGAGGGGAAGGGCTGGACAGACGTATAATGCCCTTCTCCTCAGGAGTCATGTTACTTGTCACCTTTCCTACCTCCTCCCAGCTCTCCAAACTCAAAGCGCAAGTGCTGAGCTGAACAGGCATAGCAGGCCATTCCCACGAAGGAAAGTAGGGGATCAGAGGCTGCTGCAACAGAGGGGCTGCATTGTGGGAACAGTTAAAACATACAGGCAGACACTTTGTCGGTCCTGAACCATTGCAAATCACACATCTGTCTTGGCTGTTGCTTTTTTCCACCATATCCCACAGCCACAGTATCAGGGGAGCTGGGATAGTCACATCCTTACTCGCCGTCATTGGTGTCACCGCCATGTTAATGATGCAGGAGGTGTACAGGTGACAAACTCTGGTAACTGAGCTTCAGCAGTCCTGGCACGACACACTACAGCTACACAAAATGGAGCTTCCGCCACCCAGCACATGCAATCTCCCAGAGCCAGCAGCCACCAGCAACCAATTGGAAACTCAGTCCCAGTCAGACAACACAAGGCAGGCAACGTATTTCCAGGCAGGCCGTGCCGCAACAAATTCCACAGGTGCAGGAAAGACAAAGGTTGGCACCAACTGCCCTCACTCAGTCCCAGATAAAACAGAGCTACCCTCAACAGTCCAATTCTATACTGCACCCCACTTTTAATATTCCAGATGAACCCCAACGTTGTAGCTCCCCCCACATGTCTAGGGGTATGAAGGTGGAAGTCCAAAGGGATGGGAGCACATACAGCACAGAAATCCAGTCCAAACATAGAAAACAAACTTGTTACGTGGGTACAGACAAGCAGTTACTGGTGGCAGGGTGCAGCCGAGGCAATCTTCAAACTCAGCTTCATGGGGCATGGGAGGGGCAGGGACAGGTTAGATCTCTTTGAAATAAAACTACTATGTAAACTAGGTTAAAAGGGAAAAACGAACAGTTTAATTCAAAATTAATCCCACTCCATAGAGCACTGAGGGAAAATCAACGACAGGCAAAAGGATCAAGCTTCATGGGCACAGAGCCCTTAACAGTGAAAACTACAAGGATCTCCACAGCACAGACTTTTGTTTCTTGTCCAGTAGTGCTGGGTTAAGCTCTTTAACATGGTAGTAGCAGCAACACAGAACTAGGGTGGAAAACAAATTGCCAGACAGCCTCCGTCTTGCCTCTCTCACTGAACTCTCTTCTTCTCGAACTTGCAGGGTGGCAAAACCTCCCAGCCCGTGAGCATCCCCAACCCTCTCTCTTTACTGGGGTGGCTGACCCCAAGACATGGCTCTCTTCAACTGCCACCTCCTATGTACCATTCTGGGACTGGTTCTCCAGACACTCAACAGCTGGAGACAGATGAACGAGGAACACCAGGAGCAGGCTGCCACTACTGCTCTCCACTTTGTGGGCTCTCACCTCCGAAAAGCACCCCACTGTGGCAACCAGCCCATTTCTATGGGGCCTTCTTCTCCAACTTACTCCATTGCTGGGGTTCAGGAAGTAGGCCACACACACTCTCAGCCAGGCCCCGACTCCCATCTCATAACGAGAAACCCCCATACTAGGCAGACTAGCCGCTGCCCTTACCAGAGAGAAAAGAGTAGACTGGGTATGATCCCACCCACCCGGCCCTAGCCCAAACCACAAATTTATGCTGCCGCCCAAGCTCTGATTGCCAGCAGGCAGGACCCAGCACACAGACCGCCAAGATAAAATAGTCTCCTACTGTAAGCTCCCGAAAGGGGGGCTTATATTAGCAAAATTAGACTTGAGGCCTGCCTCTCTTTTGGGTCATTTGTGGCCACTATCAGGTGCAACTGTAATGTAGAACTGCTGTATATACAGTTTACTTACTTTCCTTCATGTGCATATATTGAAGAAATATTTAATTTCTTAGGAACGGTTATTTGTTTTTCAAAGCTCAACCACAACCAGACATCTAGCATGTTGTTGAAGTGAGCATGATGTGTGTACGCCCATGGCTTATTCTTAAAAGGGGGCAGTAACAATTTTAGTATGGCACGGATTGTACTGAACTGTTTGCCATGTATTTTCATACTGAGGTCTTTATAGTAGTATAGACAACCTGAATGATTTATCTTCCCAGCACTGCTTTACTCACAGTATGAGAATGTTGGGTCTGAAGGAAGGACCTGACCATTTGCTGAAGCAAGAGGAAACTTCTTAATATCGGACTGCTACTGGAGCTGGCTTTTCCACAAGATTCTCTGGGGGATTTACAAGGGTGACCTGTGGTTTGTTCTACTTTTTACAAACTGCAAATAGCCAAGCTTTATTTTGTAGCTCCTCATTTAGCAGCTGTATATTAGAAGGGGTCCAATAACTCTTAGATCCGATTTGACACCTTTCACTTTCTGCTTGTTGTGTGTTCTAGAAGCCAGAGAGATCATTTTCACAAACCTGAAGATTTATTTTTAATAAGTCAAGGAAATTACAGCTTTGGACTTCCGGTGAGAGCACCAACCTAATGGTAGTCTGAGCTGAGAGCTCCGATCAGCTGCTAGATCTGTCCACCGAAATCTGCGAGATAACTGCTCCATCCGACCTCTACAGAGAGAAAGAAAATGACCTCCAAACACGAGTCCAGAGAAAAATTGAGCAGGCAGATGACTAAACAGACAAAAACCCAACTTGACTACACTCAATCATCATCGGCCTGCTCATCCACGGCCTTGCAGTCCTCAACCCGGGAACCGGACTTACCGGGGGAGCCAGACTGTGCTATTACCTCCAGACAACTATGTCCTATGCTGCAAAAAATGAATGCCACATTGGAAAGACTGGAAATGCAGGCTACAGAAGATCGCCGTAAATTAGAGACATTAATCAAGAAGACAGACCAGCTTGAAAAAGGCCTCTCTGATTATTCGACTACCACAGATGTTCATAACTCGGCCCTACTGGACCTACACAAAAGAGAACAACAACTAGAATTAAGGCTGAAGGAATTGGAAAATCCCAACAGAAGGAATAACATTCACATCCACGGTCTGCCAGAGGGGACAGAAAGTGGCAGCATACCCAATTTTTATGGAATCCTTCCTCAGCGAGATTTTAAATTGGCCAGTGGAAAAGCCTATAGACATCATTAGAGCACATCGCTACCTAATACCTCGCCCCAAAGCCCGCCCGTGCTCACTGGTCATTGCTTTTTTGGACTTCAGAGTAAAGGAGGAAATTTTGAAAACAGTCTGGGTGAAAAAATAAGTAATTTTTGGAGATGCCAGATTATTCTTTGACCATGATTATACACCACAGCTGCTAGCCCAGAGACAGAGAGTCCTAGCCATTGTCCACTCACTGCAGCAAAAAGGCATAAAAGCCTTTGTGAAATACCCCGCCAAACTTAAAGTACTCATGGAGAAAGGCCCACACAGATTCTTGGACCTGATGTCTGCAGAACAATTCCTGTCCTCGATGGACGTGGTGGTGCCCCAGGACCCTGTTCAGCAACAGAAGGCCCGATTGTTGAGCAGATCTTGGCAAATGTCAGGAACCAAAAGAAGAGGGTTGGGCGACCTCCCGAGCACATCCCGTGTGTGGGACTCAGTACATGCACATAGAGAACACCTGGAGTCAAAAGAAGAAATGGACAGCAGCAGTGCACCCTCTCCTCCTGGAGATAAAGATTCAGAGGGAGCCCCACCGTGAAGCACCACCACTCGGATCGAGACTTTGGGGAAAGATTTTCAAGTAGTGAGTGCCTATAATTGAAAGCCTTAGAGCTAAAATTGTCTAGACTCTAAAGGTGAAATTTATGCTGTGGAATGGGATGGGATTTGTGCTGACAGCTAACTACAAAGTTTTAAAATAAATACCATAAGGTGGACACAGTAAATTTGCATTTAGGGAGGGAAGCGGAAGCTTGGCGGGGGGGGGGGAGTAAATTCCCTGCTATCTAGATGCTCCCAGAGCATTCAGGGGAAGGAGCTCTGATTGGGTGGTCGGGTGATGCCCTTGGGTGGCGGCGCTAAGCGGGAAGGGCGGTGGGAATCTACCGGGACCAGGGAAAAACAAATGGTTGTCAGCTTCTGAAAAAGGCTCTATAGCTGTGACTAGATTCAAAAGGGTTCCCAGCGGCTAGATTGCTAACTTTAGTGTTGAGCACTAGTGACGGGCCCCAATTTGAGAAAACACACAGTAATAACAGCATCAGGAGACTCTGGAGGCCAGTTTGGCCTATCCTTAGGATGTGGACACTGGCGATGAGTCCCTTAAATGTTGAGTGATCCTTACAGAAGAGAGCACTGGGAGCAATACTCGTGGAGCCTCAATGGGCAATCTGTACAGGGTTCCCTAATTTGGTCCTGGTTCCCCTTACGCCTGCCCACGGGCACAGCCACTGGATGGGCCATTCGAATTAGAGCAGCAGAATCAGAAAACATATAATCTATATTCAGTGGTTGCTTGGACTTGCCTGGGGCCCCCCCAGATGCACCGAAGGGCATTTATTTATTTAAATTTTGGCAGGCTGGTAGGCCCACTGAGACCTTGACAGTCCCTTTTTCAGAGGCAACCCGGGATTAGTTACGTGTACCTAAGGGAAAAGAAAACCAATGCTTTGATACAAACTGGGGAACAAGGCTTACATAGTGCATAAGAGCATCCATTGCAGCATGTTATACATCACCTACAGAATCCAAACAACAGTCCCAACATTTTAGTTAGAAACAGGCAGATCAACAAAAAACACATAGATAAGTGCCCTTGCAATAATATTCTGTTCTACTTTGAGACCCCTCCCTTCTTTAGACTGTGAAACCTGGGATGTGGGGTTATGATCCCTTCATCTGTGAGAAACTTCTAACATGAAAAGATAGATGCCCCCTCATATTTCTGTATAGCAGGAAAAAATACCCCCCCGCCAACAAGATGGTTGATTTATCTGTTATTAGCGGCGGAGTCGGATAAGCCCAGCTTAGGCACCATGCTAGATTACTTTTTCCATCTATTTTTGGTGCACTACTTGTTAAAAGCCCTTCTGGCTTGTGGACACATCTGTAGCCCAGGCCAGACGGAGGGCACATTTACCTGTGGGTCCTCAACCATGCGTCAAAGGCCAACGGAGTGAAGAGTGTGAAAGAAGGGCTTACACACCTTGAAGTGGGAAAAACTCAGGTTAAAAATGTTGACTTTTGGACTGTTATTAATGTTTCATGTTAATATTTTGATTGTTACATTGCATGTATTTCTGATGTTTCTGATTTATGTTGGGCGCACTCCCCCCATCCCCTTGAGTTTATTTTCAGGGCCCCCCCTTTATGACTATGGCTGACCTAAATATTGTCACATTTAATGTTAGGGGGATCAATCATCCAGTCAAACAGGCAAAAATTAAACAAGAACTCCAAAGACAAAAAGCCACAATAGCGTTTTTACAGGAAACCCACTTAATGGCAGTTGAACACCTTAAGTTGAGAAGATCTTGGGTAGGGAGTGTATTTGCATCTCATTATGAGGCCAATCCACACCGCAGAGGTATAGCAATACTAGTATGATGTGACGCCCCTTTGGTCATCACTGACATCAAAACAGACCCTGAAGGAAGGTTTATTCTGATCCAAGGTACATACGGAGGCCACAGTTAACATATACACCCCCAATGAGGAGGCTCCCCATTTCTCCTTCCTAGAAAAAGTAATTAAAGAAAGCATTTCAGACCCACAGATCCTGGTAGTGATAGGAGGAGACTTCAGTGAGGAAGTACATCCTGGGGTGAATCGTTCAGGGAAGAACTTGGGGGGGGGGTACAACCAGAACAGGAAGACTGTTATTGAGATTAAGCCAGGAGCTCGGTCTAGTAGAGGGCTGGTGTTTTGTGCATCCCAAAGACAGAGAGTATAAGTATTATTTCCCTCATCATAAAGCATATTGCAGGATAGACTATTTCCTGGTTTCTGCAAATTGGTTCCAAAGAATAAATGGTTGTGACATAGGGTCAATCGTCCTCTCTGACCACGCTCCAGTCACCCTGCAGTTATCTACTACTTTGGATCCCCCGAAATCCTGCTGGAGATTAAACGTGAGCTTGCTCACGAAGGAGGACTTTAAACAGATGGTCATAGATAGCATCCAAACATTTAGCTGGGTCAACCTCCAGGGAGATACAAGGGAGGCTATTCGGTTGGATGCCTTGAAATGTGGTTTGAGAGGTAATATTATTAAATATTCGGCCAGAATTAAAAAAGAGATAGATTGCAAATCAGACTACAACTACAACAGATAGCACAATTAAAATTGACACACCAGAAAAACCCAAATGAACACATAAAAGAAGAACTAGACAAGAAGAAAAGAGACCGGAATCACTTATTAGACATACAGACAGAGGGTCAGCCATGATACGCCAGACAAAAATACTACAAAAATGGGAATAAAGCACGGAGATTACTGGCCTGGCAATTACTACAGTTCTACTTACTGCCTCTTTCTGTATGTATTAGTGAGGGAAAAGATGGCCACCCTACTATATGCCCCACAGAAATAGTTAAAAGATTTGCTAAGTTTTATTCAAACCTCTATGACTCATATACCCAACAAAATCATCAACACAAAGTGCAACAATTCTTAAATAATCTCCCTATCCCGACTTTAGATGACCTGCAAAATCTGCTCTTAATGCTCAGATCACTAAACAAGAGGTAATAACAAAAATAAAACAGCTTAAAAACAGGAAAGCACCAGGGTTAGACGACTTTACAGCTGAATTCTACAAGACATTTCACCCCCAGATTATGGACGTCCTCGTGGCAAACTACAAAAAGAAGTTCCACCCTCATGGAACCTGGCACAGATATCAGTTATACTAAAACCAGGCAAGAACCCTGATTCTTGTGGATATCGTCCTATCTCGTTGCTCCCAGTGGACAAAAAGATTTTCACAGGAATCCTAGCGGACAGGCTCCAGAGCTGCATATCCAGCCTAGTACACCATAATCAAACAGGCTTCATTTTGGGTAGGTTCCTTCAGGATAATATTCGTCGCCTGCTGAACATTATCACAGCCCAACTTCATTCTACCTCTTTCTAATTGGCCATAAGCATGCATGCCGAAAAAGCATTTGACAGGGTGGATTGGAACTTTTATGTCCTCCACCCTGTCCAGATTTGGGTTGGGAGACAACTTTTTCTCAGCAATATCAGCTCTTTAATATAGACCAGAGGCGAGGATGAGAGTGAATGGTTTTATGTCGGATCGCATACCCTTGAAGAGAGGCACCAGACAGGGCTACCCTCTCTCCCTCTTACTTTTTGCTCTGGCACTGGAACCGTTGGCAATCTGGATCCTCAGCAACCCAGATATTAAGGGGGTAATGGCCGGGGGGGGTCGAACAAAAGGTGGCCCTTTATGTGGACGATTCTTTGTTCTTTTTGAGCGACCCCCAGACCTCCCTTCCTCACCTCTTGGAGGCGTTACATGAATTCGGTGACCTAGCCGGTTACAAAATTAATCTTTCTAAATCGGAGGCCATAGTTCCGAGTGGCACACCTTCCAAAGAGATTTAAAGAGAACTTTCCTTTTATGTGGGCCAAAAAGAACATCTTTAGGGAGTTGGGTATCCCAAGTCTCGGCAGACGCATCAAAGTTGTTTACAAATAACTATATTAAATTATGTGATACTTTTAAAGCCGATTTTGCATGCTGGAAACTTTTACCCCTCACCTTGTATGGCAGGGTACACACGATAAAAAGTAATGTGCTCCCAAGACTTTTATTCCTTTTCCAGACCCTCCCAGTTCACATTACCATCCAATTCTGGAACCAATTAAATAAAGAGGTGCATTCCTTCCTATGGGCAGGGAAGCGACCCAGGCTATCGGCTGAGATCCTGAGGAGATGTAGAGAGAGAGGAGGTTTGGATCTCCCTCACATATACCACTATTATTTAGCGGCTCAAGGAGCACAGTTATGCACCTGGGTGAAGCAGAGGATGGATTTGGTCTGGTACCCAATAGAGGAAGATACCCTGGTGGGAGGGGCCTTGTGGACATTGCCCACATGTGCCATTGACTCTACTACCTGGTCCCGCATGATAAACCCTTGGGTTAAACACTCCCTAAGAGTCCTTCGGCTTTATAAAATAACCCGAACCCCTAACGGCTTGGGCACCTCTTTCTTATCCGTTCTGAAAGCTTATTTCTTCCCCCAAGTTTAGATAATGGATATATATACTGGGAACATAAGTGCCTCACCACCTTTAATCAGTTCACCGACAGATCAGGGTAACTTTCCTTTACCACATTCCAAGAACGGTTCTCACTCCGTAGAGAAGACTTTTTTAGGTATTTACAAGTGCGGAACTTCATTAATACAGTCGACAACTTGCAGACGATACATAGAGAACGAACACTGCTAGAGATGTACTGGTGGGATTCTTTTAGAATAAGAGACAAACTCAGATACATATCACTGTTATATGCTGTTTTGTCCCCCCCTCCATGCCCATGCCTATATTGGAGGGGATTCGGGGGAGGTGGGAAAGGGAGAGTGGAGAGGATATATCCAGTGTGGATTGGGCCTGAAGATTCAGATGAGGTTGGCAGGTTACATCCTCTCCAACTTGGAAAGAATTTAATTGGAAAATAATAACCCATTTGTTTAGGACCCCCAGTATCATGAAATATTTTAATCCAGGGACCTCCGAAGCCTGTTGGAGACTCTGTGGTGAGCCTATAGGCATGCACTATCATATATTTTGCTGATGCACAAAATTAAGGTCCTTCTTTATTTATTTTTTTATTTATTAATTAGAAAAGTCAGATTTACAACCTTTGAGTCATGGACTCATTTACAAAGGCACCTCATCGCAGGGGGTGTAGACAGAGTTACATAGTGTGGTTCCAACAGTGAGAACAGTACAGGTGCAGAACATTAAACATAGAATGCACATAGGTTACATAATAATGTTACTTATAATAGGTTACAGTCAAATACAAGGTATCCAAGGGTTACTTTGGGAGTACAGCCCTGGACATACCTAGATAATACCTGGAGAGGGTGGAGGTAGGGATGGGGGAGTGGAGTGTGAGGGAGGGGGGAGAGGATAGGCTGTCTGGAGGATGTTGTCAAGTCAGAGAGGCCTGACAGGAGGATCCCATAGTGGGATTAATTAGGTTCATCTACAGCAATGAGCATTGAAGAGATGGTTCCGGAGGGCAATTTTGAAGGGACCAATTTTGAAGAGAGGCACCAGACAGGGCTACCCTCTCTCCCTCTTACTTTTTGCTCTGGCACTGGAACCGTTGGCAATGTCTGTGATGCAGGGTGGGAGGGAGTTGAACCAAGCAGGGGCTCAGTAATGGAAGGACCTCTGGGCTAGCAAGGTCTTGGTTCTAAGCACCAGAAAGGTGGCCTCGACAGAGCTCACAGGTGGCAACAGGCAGGGGCATGCCTGGGGAAGTGGAGACCCCCTGGGGGGGAACCCTAGAAGAGATTTTGTGGCGAGTAGGCAGGTCTGGTAGTGCAGACACTCCTCAAAGGTGAGCAGGTTGGCGGTGGAGTAGAGCAAGCAAGTGTGAGTGTGGCTAGGGGCTCCAGTCTGGAGCCTGCAGGCCTTATTGATTGAGAGATGGATTTTAGTCAAGACAGTATTGTCCGTCGCAGCGTAAATGGGCAAGCCATAGTTCATTAGCGACAGGACGGAAGAGGTGATGGCCAGCCGGAGGGCAACTTGGGGGAGGCAGTCTCTATGATGGTATAGTAGGCCTATCCGAGAATTTATGGCGGAGGATAGGGCATTGATGTGGGTGTAGAGCCAAGTTGAAAGTGATGGCTAGATATTTGTAAGAGGTCACTTGCTCCAGTGGGTGCAGAGTGCTGGGGAGAATGAAGAGGGGGGCATTCTTGGCCTTGTTTTAGTGATGGGAGAAGAGCATTGACTTTGTTGTCTTTAGATTAATGACAAGTCGGTGGTCAAGGAACCACTTTTCAGCTTGGTTGTAGGTGTGCTGGAGGGATACCTGGAAAAAAGAGGGATCAGGGTGGGGTGCAAAGAGAACTGCATCATCGGCATAGAGAAGCATTTTTCCTGTGCAGGAGCTGGGGAGAGTGTTGAGGTAGAGGCTGAAAAGTACAGGGCCCAGAATGGAGCCCTGGGGTACCCCGGAACGAACGGGCCGGGTATTGGACAGGGAGCCGTTTATCTTCACACGCTGGGATCTAGCAGAGAGGTAGCTGGAGAACCAGGCAAGGGGACCAGCGAAAAAGCCGAGTTGGTGGAGGGCATTGAACAGGAGGGGGTGACAAACAGTGCCAAAAGCCTTGGAGAGGTCTATGAACACTGCGCTGGCAAGGTTGCCAGAGTCAAGAACAGAGTGCAGGTATTGAGAGAACTCCCGGAGAGCAGTAGTGGTACTGTGGGCAGAAACCATGTTGTTCTGGGCACATTATGTCCTATTTTGCCAGGTACTCAGAGAGGTGAATAGACAGTATTTTTTCTAGGGCTTTAGAGAGTGGGGGGAAGATAGAGATCAGCCGGTAGTTGTTAGGTGCGGACCGATCTCCACTCTTATGTATAGGGGTGATTTCGGCTGATTTTCAAGCACTGGGAAACTGACTGAGGCATAGAGACCGGTTTAGTAGGTCTGTAAGAAGGACTAGGATGACAAAGATCTGGCGGAGGATCCTGGATCTTGCAACAAGTTCACGGTGTAGTGCAGCAGATAGTGGTCTTTCCTCTTCCTTTTACCATTTCAGACCTACTGTTAGGCCTTCCGACTTTATCTTCCAAGAAAAGGAAGGTAGCAGAACTAAGCCAAATCCTTAGGGTAGCAGTCCTAAAATGTATCACCACTAGGTGGCTAACACCAGATCCCCCTTCTTTGAGCCAGTGAGTATGTAGAGTAGAAGAGCTGGAACAGATGGAGAGTATTACATATACACTTGGACTTGAGAAAGAGAAATTTTTGAACTTATGTCATCCTTGGCATACCTGGTGGGGGACACAGGTAAGAGAAGAATATGAGGAAGGGGAGGGAGAAGATGGGGTTTAGAATTGACTGGAGAGATTGCCTACAGTTAACAATGAAAGTTTGTCTAATCTAGAAATGCCATTTACCATTCCTTATTTGATCGATGCAGTAGAGGGAGAGAGGAGTGGGAGAAGTTGCAGCAAATATTTTATGTTTGTGATTGTATTTGAACATTATGTTTTCTTTTTTTGTTATGTCCCCATGTCCCCAAGGTTCTTTGTTGAGATCCTATTGGTTTAATCACATTGACATGTCACTTTCCCAGTTGGACGGTTAATATCATGGACTTAAACAATAGAGACCAACAAGTCACTGCACAGAACTGTATCCACCAATATAAAGTCTTGGACTTTACACAGAGCTTGACCATTCAGGTCTCTAGAAATTGATAAATGGGAATACCTTTTGTAATTTTGAAGACCATTATATTGTTAAGTATGATTACTTAAGATCATTTACATTGTAAGTCTTACTGAAATGTGGTACGAAATCTACTTGTTAGATGCATTTTCATCAATAAAGAGATTTTTGAGTTAAAAATAAGAAATTCCAGCTGTGACCTGCAGCTGGTTTCAATCCTCCACAGTTGTGCCACAGTGATTTTGACAATCTCTACAGCAGTCCATTGTCCTAAACAGTTTCGACAGTGGCACTACACCATGGGTCCCTGAATCTCCCTTGAGTATGCCAATAAGGTCTGCGAATGCCTCGCAGTACATCTCCTGCTAGGTAATGGGAGGAGACACCTGATAATAATGACTGTATATATACCACCAGGCAAACAGTCCTCTGATATAGATACGTTTACTAACTGCTACAAACAAGCCAGCCAGGGTCATGAGACCCTGGTGGTAGGGGACTTCAGTATAAATTGGACGGCCAAATCAAGTACACATATCCAAGACCAATTAAACAACCTCTACCTTACCAAATGGTAAAGGATAGTACAAGTACCAACTGCAAAACTGGTACCAGCGCGCCCTTATAGACTGGGTCTTCACCACAGTCAGTGTTACCTGATGTCTTAAGTAACTATTCCCCAGTACTGTGCGCTTGGTTCACCAAACTAAAAAAGTCATCCCCAAGAATTGTATATAATAGGGTACTAAGGAGGGGAGCAGTAAAGGAATTCAAGCACCAATTAGTCCAAACTGACTGGAGCCACTTGGACACCACCTCCTCCACTGACCAGGTCCTGGACTTTTTTATCACTGCATTTAATTCAGTTGCAGACAAACTCGTCCCCTTTAGAAAGCGAGTCGTGAGAGGGACCTCAGTAGATTGGGTCACTGCCTCCCTACTAGCACACATGATAGCAAGGGATAACCTCTGACTCAAAGCCATGGCCTCTGGCTCGCCATCACATTGGCAGGACTACAGGCCTGCCAGAAACCAATGTACTAGGCTGATCGGGCAGGCTGAGGCCTCCTACTTTTTGGAAAACAAACTAATACCTGGGGCAAGGACAAAGCCTTTTGAGAATCACTGCACAACCTCCTAGGGAAGGGAGACAAATCGGCACCAACAGTGCTTAACTTAAATGGCACGATCACTATGGATGCCACTGTGATTGCCAATACCTTCAATAATGCTTTCACTGACCTTAGTACCGTACTCCCACCAGTCGATGAACCCTTCCCACAAGGGATTACCAAGCCCACTGATTTACCAGATGGAAACGTGGCCCCTCATGTCCCCAAGTTCTATTTCTGCTTCATCTCCACCAAAGACACTATCACTTATGCAAGACGAGTGCTCAAAAAAACCAGAATGGGGGGAGACACCATAGACATGAAACTAGTGGCCATCACGCATGAAGAGTTGGCTCACTCCCTAACCAAATTATTCAGCATCTCCCTTTGATTTTTGCAATTCCCTCAACTTTGGAAAGCTGCCCTTGTAACCTCAGTGCACAAGACTGAAGACCTTACTATGGACTCAAACTGCAGACCAATATCAATCCTCTTTCCACTGTCTAAAGCTCTCGATAGGATGGTTTCTGATCAACTCGTAGCCTACCTCAGCCAGTACAGCCTCCTCTGTGGCCACCAGCATGACTTCCACAAGCTGCACAACACTACCACGGCCCTTGCAGAATACACTAACTTCCTCCATGAATCCCTAGATAAAGGCCATCTGGTGGGGGTGATCTTTATTGACCTAACCAAGGCCTTTGACCTGGTTAACCATGCACTTTTACTCACCAAGCTGCACAAACTTGGTCTCTCTCTGCCAGCACTGTCAAATGGTTTAGCAGCTACCTCACTGAACTGTCTCAACAAGTCAGGATCAATGGAGTCCGCTCTGACTCCAGACTCATCACTGTAGGGGTACCACAGGGCTCTGTACTGGGTCCCCTCCTCTTCAGCCTCTTTGTCAACACCCCACTGACAGCCTGCCTCACCTCAACTATGCTACTCTATGCGGATGACACAGTCATCAGCGCTAGTGGACCTAGCCATGAGGTCCTCACACATGACCTACAACACAATTTTGCATTGTTTGAACAGTGGTTCCAACAGAACAAATTGGTGGTAAACTACAAAAAGACAAAGACAATACTTTTCACCAGCGCACAGAAAAAAAACAAGGTCCTCCCCCACTTGCCATCTTCATCGCAGAGGGTGCCGCCCTAGATCAGGTTGTCACATTTAAATACCTGGGTGTCATGATAGATCAGTCACTCACTTTCACATACCACGTTAACCAGTTGGTTTGCAGTATCAGTAGAAAATGTGGGGCATTCTATAAGTTGAGGTATAACCTTACCACTGAGGCCAAAAGAGTGGCTCTCACTAGCTCCATCCTCCTTATGACCGATTACGGCATCCTGGTCTATGGGGCTACCTCAAAAACAGTCCTGAACAGGGTCAAGATGGTGTTGAACAAAGCATGTCACTTTGTCATCGGAGCAGCCAAAACCACCCACACCTGTACACTTTATACCCTCACTAACTGGCTACCCCTTGCTGACAGGTTAAAGTATCAGACCTGTCTGATGGGAGCAAAAGCACTCCTGGGCCTCACCTACCCTGGGATACAAATGTTTCTAACCCCCTCTCGAAATACCTGTGCCACCAGGAGCTTGGCCCTCTGTCTCACTCTGCAGAACTAGCCCGGCCAAGCATTTTTCACGGCAAGAGTCCCCCAGTAGCTTAATGATCTGGATTTGCCACTTCTCACAAATTGAACAGTTCAAAAAAGAGCTACTAAAGACACTCACACCTGGCCCATGTGGCTGTCACTAATAATTGCACCTCCTGTCCCGCCTAACAGTCTGTCCTCTCCTGCTAACTCCTTCTATCTCCCCTTAGTCTAACTGTGTAACCCACTCAGTACGGTGGGCTACTGTGCCTCACATATTTTGTCCTGCATACTATGACAATGCCTACATTGGTTGCTTCTCTTTTTGCCCATTTACCTAATTGTAACCTAATTTCAGTATGTGCCTGTATGTTCTGATATGTTGTACCACTTTGTTAATTGACATGGGACCTTTGTAAATGAGCATTTATACTCAGAGGTATATATCTGATTGCTTAACTAAATAACAAAAAAAAAAATCCTGCTTGGATGCCAATGTGGGTCAGCTCCGAAGAAGCCACAACAATATAGTTAGAGTGATGCTTCTTAAATCCTAGCTCTCATGTCTTCCTACTACATCTCTGCTTTAACTGTCTCCTCAGAGAACAGAACACAGACCTAGCACCTGTGCTTTAACACATGGAACATATGAGGGGAAAGCCACTGTTGCCAGGAGTGAGCAAGTAAGCGATGAGGCATGTCAGAATTTGGGTTGCACTGCAATAACTGTTTGCCTAGGTGCATTGTGAGGCAAGAAGCATTGCAGGGCATCTTTAATTGTCTGGAAGTCCAGTTCATAAAATGTGAGGGCATCTGAGACTACAACTACAGGAGGCATTTGCACATGTCTAGTGATGTTAGGGAGGAACCTTCTGCCAATCAAAAAGGGTCACTGGAACAGCCCATCAGCGCAGTCTTAGGGCTGCTGATCATGACCCCAGTAACCCAGGTTCAGGAGTGAGCAAGGATCAGTTGTCAGTCCTAATGCTCCCCCATTGCAGTAACAGAAAAGCTAAGATGTGATGAAGACAGGTGTGGATGTTTCATGAGTGCATACAGTGGGGTGAGTGTTAGGGTTGACAACCGCAAGGAAGATTCCACCCCTCAGTCGCTTCAGGGGTTTTAGGGTTGGAAACCCTAACATCATATTTCCCTGCCTTTGTCACTTTGTCAGCTACCCTAACTGATGCATTAACGTAGTTTTTTTTGTAAAGAATATGTTTTATAAATATTTTTGAAAAACAAACTGCTAAGCATAGCACCACAAAATGCGAAAGAGCAGGTATCCTGTTCGTACATTAGTATTTCTCAAGCCCAAGGACTTAAAAAAAAAAAAAATGGTTAGTGATATTTTCAGTGGAACATTTGAGCATCCCCAAGCACTGGTAGACAACCTGTTGTGGGTCAAACTTTAAACGTTTAGAAAAATGGGCAAAAATTCATTTATAAAAATTTGAAGATCCAAGTCTGATAGCATTTTGCTCTGCATTTCATAAATTTACATGGTAGCCTAACTGGAACATTACTACTAACAAAACTCAGAAATCACCTCAGTGACACTTGCAGAGGTAAAAAATCTGTTTCAGAAAATGGAAAAATAGATCTGCAAAGTTCAAATGGAGTTAAAACTGTGATACCCATCTCACCTTCAATATCTGGCAACATGTTTATAGCCACTTTGGATTTTCATCCTGTTTGCAGTTCAAGTGTTTTGCAGTTTCTTCCCAAAGCAGGAAAGAAAGACTTTGAAAAAAGCATCCTCGACATCTGCTTCTCATTTCTATCCCCTCCACACACATGTACAGTACTGTACACACACCTCTCCTCTAGAGCTGACAAAACACCAAGGCATTGAGAAATCTTAGCAGCTCACTAGTAAGTTGGGGGACTAAAGAACACAGCCTGTTTCTTTGCTTCTGTGGTGGATATTGCTACTTGTTCAGCTAGGTTCCATTTTGTTGTATAAAAGGGCACCAGAAGTGGCCCTCAAATGCAATGAAAAAAACAAACCAGCCAACTTGATCTCTCCACATGCAGAGCACACCACTAGGGCCTCAGTACTTTCACTAACAGCATCTTTTGAGACTCGTAACCTGAAAGGCAACCTGTTGCTGCTAACATCTACAGCACAATACTTCTGGACTGCTCATTGGTATATTTTCTTGCTGTTCTCTGGTGAGGGAGGCCTCTAAGTACAGGGATGTACACAAAGGATTGCCACTAATCCCCAAGGCTGAAAAACTCCTCGGCCGCAAGGTCCACACTTCAGCTTTTCTGTGAACTGGTTAACCTTCCCAGCCAACAAAGGGCAAGCGTTTCCTACCAATTCCGTGCTTTGCAGCTCAATGGCAGCTTTGTGTACTGTTGCAGTGGAAAAGTCTGATGGGGCCCTACCTAGGTCTGCTACTCGGATGGCTAATAAATGATCCCATCCAGCGCTCACTATGTAGTGGGGGACTGAACATAGTGATAATGTAAAAGGGAGGAGCTGACTGCACTGAAGCTGTTTGTCCATGAGGCAGGGGTGCTTTGTGGTGGGTAGGTCAGTGCAGTGTGCAGGCTTGTCCACAGTATTCTGGCAGAATTCCTCCACCTTAGCCAGCTCTCTCTTCATGATGAGGCTACTGCTCTATGCTCTTCCAGTCTGGGGTGTATATCGAGGTTTGACTGCCAGTTATACCAAACTGTGAACATGTGGGTTTAAAACAAAGAGAGGACGCTGTTCAGTGCAGGGACCTGGTGCATTCACAGGGGTCACTGCTGTCTGCCCCCCACAAGTCAGAAGAACCAAAAGTAAGTGCACTTGTAGGGAAACACAGAAAAGGCTAAAGAAAGGGGTTGCTATAGTAAATCACAATAATTTGTTACATTCACCACAAGACTAGTGCAAAATATATATAGCCATCTGTGATATAAAGCTAAATAGTAACTGCCCACTCGTTGTTTTGAGAGCCAGACTTTTCCTCAGGTGGTGGGGAGTGAAGGCACAGCACTGTCCCTTTATACCCAGCATACTGTATTTCTTTAAGGTACTTGAGCTTAATTAATCACATCTGTGCTGCTTGCTGCACTAGTTAGGGTTCAACTTAAAGCAGCATAGGTAGGGAAATGTGGTGTTAGGGTTTCCAACTTTAACTCCCCCCCCCCCCGGTAGCAAAAGGACAGGAACATACAGGCAACCTCAGAAAGTCATAATAAGATTTGCAGCCGAAGGTACATATGGAAACTATAACACATAAACTGCCACTTCTGACTGGAGACAGAATTCCATCAAGTGATGTGTTCATCTGGTTGCTGAAGTGCAGGGCCCTGAGGCCCTGTCCTTCCATGTGGCTACAAATGAAGACACGCAGGGCCCTCTGGGCTCCACATCAAGTACCCACATGTGACTGCAGAGGGGCCTGCGCTTCTTCAATCGCAAATACAAATCTGTGATACCTAAATTACAATACTGCTTTTGTCTGCAGAGGCAATTTCTGCAGCCATAGATCAGCATGCACCATGTACGACACACACACAGCCAGTTGTGGCTCCAGAAGCACAGGCTCCTGCAAGGCCTGCACTTTTGCAGCCACAAATACACATGCACACTGCAAAACGTACACATCCACTTTGCAGTCACATTGAAAGGTTTTAAACAGCACTGATGCAGTATGTTTTTTTTTTTTTTAAGTACAGTGTGTTGTTTGCATATGTTTTAAGGTACCAAATAAGTGGTACTTGCTTTATGTCATCTGGAAACTATTGTATTTTGTCTGTCTTACCTGATGATGGCTGTCTGGTTGGTTGTGTTTTCTTGTCCTTTTGAGGGGAGTGGGGAATTGGGGTTAGAAACCCTAACACCACTTTTCCACTACTTTTGTTGCTGTAAGTTGGAACCTAACTGGTGCACTAACACAGTTTTTTGCAGTAAATTTCCTTTAATTTTGAGACAGTATAATCGTATCCTATTGAACAGATCTGTCTGGCTGTGGAAGCGCAGGGCCCTGTGGACCCTGTGCTTCCGTGTGCCTACAGATGCAGATGAGCAGGGCCCTCTAGCCCTCCATCAAGTGAGGAGTCCATCTGGCTGTGGAAGCACAGGACAGCCTGAAGTCTGTCTAGATGCAGAAGTGCGGGGCCCTGTGGGTCCTGCACTTCGGCGCCAAGCAAGGAGTCCATCTGGTTGCAGAAGCACAGGCACCTCAGTGCCCTGCACTTCTGTGCGGCTACAGATACAGATGCACAAGGTCCTTCCTTCATAACATTGTCTTTTTTTAATAGTTTGACCCCTAGTCTTTTTATGAACCCACCTCATGAACCAGCCAGGTGAAAATTTTCAAATTCTGTCTCAAATGTGATTTCACAGAATGACCATAAAATCACCTTCCAGACTGAATTTTAAAAATTTCACCTTCCTGGGGCCAGCCTGGTGGCATAGAGGGCTGAGGTACCAAGCCTCATGTGCTACTACGCTGGCAGCCTGCAATCGGGAGCGATCTCGGGGCAGCAGGGGTTGGCCGAGGAGAAGAGGATCCAGCATCGGGAAGACATCTCTCCTTCTCTTGGGGGGGGGACAGCAGCCCAGCATTTGCCTGACCACTAGTGGTGGCTGGTGGTACAGGCAACTGGGATCGCAATGTGGGGACCAGAGGTGCAGCGGCTGTCGATGTCCTACGCACGGCAGCATGCGTAGGCACATCTGAAGGGAGAAAAAATAAAAGCAGAAATTGCTGGTGGCCGGGCAAAATGATGCAGACTCCTCACAGGCTCCACACCCAGGCTACAGGGCCCTCTCCCAGAAAAATGGATACGTTCCTTTGGCAGACGGGAGCTGCCAACTCCTGCCACAGGGGGCAAGTCATGGGGAAGACTGGGATTGAGGTGTCCCTAGGTGATGGGGCTGGGGGAGGTCGATGGAAGAAGCAGCCCGCCCTGACAGGGGAGAAAAAAAAATTCACCTTCCTGATTCATGAGTGTGGTTAAAAAAGGCCATGTTGAAAATGTGGGGTAAAAATCTTGTAAAATTGCCTTATTATAAACAGAAGTTGTTTGACTATGCAAAGACAAAGTTCTTCTTTCATGAGCAACTGTTTTTTTTTCATATGGCCTCACAAAAGAAGATCACGAAAGAAGAACCTAGTGTCAAGAATGAATTTCATGGGCATCTTTGATACAAAGGAGGATCACAAAACAGAAATCTCACAAAGAAGATTCTTCTTTTGTGAGAATATGTTCTTCTTACATGAGCCAAAATTAATCTTTTGTGAGACTCAAGAAAGCAGAATTTCAACTCACAAAAGAACACTAGGCAGCCCTCTCTAAATCATCCACCTAGCATTTTAGGGGTGTCCCAAAACCATATTTTGGGGTCATTTTAATAAAAAGAAACTGCAGAATCGAGCTAAATTTTTTTATTTATTTAATTTAATTATTGAAATGTTTCACCAGGAAGGCACACTGAGCAACAAGTTGCTCGTCTCCCAGTGCGAGCTGGTGGGTAGGGGAACATGGGGATTGAGTACAGAGAATTGGTACAAAAAACTCCAAATATACAAATGAGTACATACAACAATGATGCATGAGGACTATAAAGTGAACAATGACTGAATGGAAGTTAGCATTTTTTTTTTAACTAAAAACAAGGGGATTGACTACTCAGATAGTTACAGAACACAAAATACAACAGTTGATGCAAGCAGCTAGGAAGCACGTAGCCAGTCAAAGTAAACAGTGACTGACTGGAGACAAATAGTTGAACTAAGACAAGCTAGTAAGCAGAGTGCAGTCAGTGCAAATGATATGTTACAATAATAGTGCAATTAAACTACAAAAGCTGTTGGGAGTTTGGGGCTGACAGCGATTGATGAGGAGTGATAGAGCGGGGGAAGGAGTGGGAGGGAAGGTAGAAGGAAGAGAGAGGCATGCCATGGATCTGGCCCCTCCAAGATGCTGAGAACCCTGCCAGGGGATGATCCAGGCAATGGTAAAGGAAGGGATATAGGACAAAAGGAAGAGGGAGCAATGGGGAGGAAGAAAGAAGGGTTGGTAGGGAGAAATAGGAAAGAGGTGGAGGAGACAAGGTTTGAGTGACAGGAGAGATGGTGGTGAAATAAAACAGGAGCAGAATTATTGGGGGAAGGTTAAGGTGGATTATAGCAGGAGCAGCTAGGAAAGAGGGAGGTAGTTGTGTAGGACAGATCTGAGGGAGGCAGCAGAAGGGGAGTGGCGTATTTGTGGGGGAGGGAGTTCCAGGCTTTAGGGAATCTATAGAAGAAGGGCGACTGTCCAGTACGTGTGGAGCGACAGGGGACTGCCAGAGTTCAAGTGCCAGAAGATCTGAGGGATAGGGGCAGTATGGTTGGGGTTGAGAGAGAGAGAGTAGATGAGGTAGGAAGGGAGTTCCCCCAACCAGAATTTGGAGGTGAATTTGGCGCAGTGTGAGAGGCGCTTGTTATTTAGTGGAGGAAAGGACAGGGCATGATAGAGCTCACAATGATGGGTTCGGGAGGGGGAACTGAACTGCTCTTGTTTAGCTAGATTCATGTATTTTTCTCCAGGACATCATTTTTATGGGTTTTCATAAAAAAAAAATGAAAAACAAGATGGCAGCCATACGAAAGAAGAATTTTTTCTCATGTAAGAAGATTTTGGTTCACGAAAGAAGATTCTTCTTGTGTGAACCGGAGAGTCTTATTTTGCTTCAGACATATAAATGAAATGCTATTGAGCATGCTCAGAGCTGAAATTTCAAACCGGTATAGCTCAAGAACCAATTAATACTTTTTCACCCAAAAAAAAAGGAAAGTCCTCTTTCTGGGGCAAGCCCCTTCTAAATTCCAAAACAAACTTCCAAACCTTCTGAGCTGTAGATGAGAGCAAGAAAGAAAATAAAATGGCCAAACCCCTGAATTTTTCCACTTTTGGCACTATCCAGGTCTCAGAATCCAGATATCTGACCCTTATAAAACTTGCCAAATCAAGAGTCCTTGCTCCACATGCAAAATTTCATGCAATTCAGTTAAACAGGGGGAAGTTATTAAGGTGCAGAGTTAGGGGTTTAACATTAAACACTCTACTCAACCCTAATTATAGTGGTGCTGCTTCACCCCTTATATATTATACAGGCGCAGTTGCACCTGTATATTAGGGTTCAGTGGTCACTTCCATGTTAAACCCAAAGTTTTGAACTCTAATACCTTCGCAACTGTTTGACCAATTCGCATGAAAATGTGCATGCACTTTTGGGGACCAAAGATCTCTTGATGTGGTAAGTTTCATTCTAGTCCGATGTGCGGGTGCGGAGATATGCAGTGTAAAAAAATGTGGAAATTGCCACTTTTTCTCAAATTTTTTTTCATACAGCTGCACAAAAATGGCTTTGTGTTTTGGTTTGAAATTTTCAGGTTGTATAGATCCTGGGTCACAGATGTGCCTTTTGAAGGTTTGGTGAAAAAATATTACTCTGTTCAGAAGTTACATTTCAAAGTTTCCCATTATTTCCTATGGGAATTGTTAGATGTGCCATGCAAAATAAGATTTCTTGATCATGAAACAGGATTTGGTCGCATTTTGTCCTTTAATGACTTTGCAGCCATGCTTGCAATTTGCATGAAATTTGGCATGTGCCATCAGAGACGAAAGATCTCTTGATATGGCAAGTTTTGTTTCAGTTGTATGTGCAGGTGTGGAGATATGGAGTCCCAAAATGTGTAAATCACTTTTTTTTTTTTTGGTCATATTTTTTTCTTCATTTCTATGTTAAACTGAATATTTTGTGCTTTAATAACTTTGCAACCATTCAGGTGATTTATATGAAATGTAGCATGCTCTATCAGGGACCAACAATCTCTTGACGTGGTAAGTTTGTTCTAGGTGGATGTGGGGATGTGCAAATATGAAGTCCCAAAATATGTAAATTACAATTTTTCTGTCAAATGCTTTCTTCCATTCTTTGTTAAACTGAACATTTTGGACTTTAAAATACTAGAGTTCATATCTTTGCAACCGTTCAAGTGATTTGCATAAAATTTGACATGTCACATCAGGAACCAAGCATCTCTTGATGTAATAAGTCTAGTTCTAGTAGGCATTGTGGGTGTGGAGATGTGGAGACCCAAAATGTGTAAATCACCGCTTTATGTAAAATTCTTTCCTCACTTCAATGTTAAACTGAATATTTTGTGTTTCAATACCTTTGCAACAGTTCAGGCAATTTGCAAGAAATTTGGCACGCTCCATCAGGGACCAAAGATCTCTTGATGTGGAAAATTTCATTTCAGTTGGATATGAAGGTGTGGGAATATGGAGTCCCAAGATGTGTAAATCACCACTTTTTGTCAAATTCTTTCATTACTTCTATGTTAAACCAAATAATTTTTGCTCTAGTAACTTTGCAATCATTCAGGTGATTTGCATGAAATTTAGTGTGCTCCATCAGGGACCAAAGATCTCTTTATGGGGCAAGTTTCGTTCAAATTGTACGTGTGGGTGTGGATATATGGAGCCTCAAAAAACATGTAAATTACCATTGTTTGTCAAATTCTTTGTCACCGTGTTGTACAAAAATGGTGTGGAAGTTTGGTCTGAAGTGTTTATAGTGTATAGTAGAGCGTTGTTCTATATAGAAATTCATCCTTTTCAAAATGGTGATGTACCACAGTTTGTGCCTGTATATTAGGGTTCAGCAGTCACATCTATGTTAAACCCAAACGTTTGCACTCTAATAACTTCGCAACCATTTGACTGATTCGCATGCTCTTTCGGGGGCCAAAGATCTCTTGATGTGGCCAGTGTTGTTCTGGTCAGATTTGTGGGTGCAGAGATACGCAGTGTAAAAACATTTGAAAATCACCACTTTTTCTTAAATTCTTTGTCATGCCGCTGTGCCAGAATGGCTTGGTGTTTTGGTTTGAAATTTTCAGGTTGTATAGATCCTGGGTCACAGATGTGCCTTTTAAAAGTTTGTTGAAAAATATTAATCAATTCAGAAGTTATCAAGTTTAAAAATGTCCCATTATTTCCTATGGGAAAAGTTAGATGTGCTGTGCGAAATAGGATTTCTTGATTTCTTGCTAGGTAGGGATACGGGGCAGACTAGATGGGCCTGTCAGTCCTTATCTGCCATCAAATTCTATGTTGATCGCAAAACAGTATTTGATCACACTTTACACTTTAATAACTTTGCAGCCTTTATTGCAATGTGCATGACAATTGGTATGTGCCATCAGAGGCCAAAGATCTCTTGATAGGAAAATGTTGTTTTAGTTTGATATGCAGGTGTGAAGATGAGGAGTCCCAAAATGTGTAAATCACCATTTTTTTTGTCATAATCTTTCTTCTCTTCTATGTTAAACTTGAATATTTTGTGCTTTAATAAGTTTGCAACCATTCAGATGATTTGTATGAAATGTGGCATGCCCCATCAGGGATTAACTATCTCTCGACGTGGTAAGTTTTGTTCTTGTTGGATATGGGGATGTGGAGATATGGAGTCCCAAAATGTATAAATCTCCATTTTTCCATCAGATTCTTTCTTCACTTCTGTTAAACTGAACATTTTATGCTTCAATATCTTTGTAACCGTTCAAGCGATTTGCATGAAATTTGGCATGCCCCATCAGGGACCAAGCATCTCTTGATGTAACAAGACTAGTTCCAGTTGGATGTGCGGGCATGGAGATGTGGAGATATGGAGTCCCAAAATGTGTAAACCACTGCTTTTTGTCAAACTCTTTCTTCACTTCTATGTTAAACTGAATATTTTGTGCTTTAGTAACTTTGCAAACATTCACACGATTTTCTTGAAATTTGGCTAGCCAATCAGGGGCCAATGATCTCTTAATGTGGTAAGTTTCATTCCAATTGGATGCATGGGTATGGAGATATGGAGTCTCAAAAAATGCATAAATTACCATTTCTTTCCAATTCCTTGTGACCTCATTGTATAAAAATGGTATGGAATTTTGGTCTGAAATGTTTCTAGTGTATAGTATAGCATTGTTCTATATAGAAATTCTTCATTTTCCAAATGTTGTTTTACCACAGTTCAGAGGTCATGGAATGTGATTGTACCCTTCTGTGGTGGAACAGCATTCTAGACCCCTTAGAGACTGCACAAGCCAGTTTCCTTGTGAAAGAGAAAGAAACAAAATGCACACATTTCAAATAATACTATAAACTGTCAAAATACAGGATGAGCAACGTCATGCATAAGTTGTGTGTTCTGCCACCTCAGGGTTCTGATTCCCGCAGACCTCTCAGGCTTTGCTCTTGAGATCAGAGGGAATCAGAACCACTCTGTGGTAAAGCACGCTGGTTGTGCATAGTTGCCCATCCAGTATTCTATATAGGGTGTATAGGTCTTGGGTCACAGTGGTGCCTTTGAAAGTTTGGTGGAAAAATATTAATCCACTCCAAAGTTATTGCATTTTAAAGTTTCCCATTATTTATATGGGAAAAGTTAGATGTCAGACTCAAAACAGGATTCTTGCTTGAGAAACAGGATTCTTGATCAAAATTTGTGCTTATATATATAATTTTGCAGCTATTCATATGATTTGCATGAAATTTGGCATGCGTTATCAGGGACCAGCATTCTCTTTATGTGGCAAGTTTTGTTCTAGTTGGATGTGTAGGTGTGGAGATATGGAGTCTTACAAAATGAGTAAATTACTATGTTTTGTTAAATGTTTTGTCACTACATTGCACAAAAATGGTGTGGAATATTGGTCTGAAATTTTTTGGGTGTATAGGGCTTGGGTCTCAATGGTGCCTTTTGAAGGTTTGGCAAAAAATATTAATCTGTTCCAAAGTTATTAAATTTCAAAATTTCTCATTATTTCCTATGGGGAATTTAGATGTGAGGCTCAAAACAGGATTTTTTGACCACGAAACAGGATTCTTGATCGCGAAACAGGATTCTTGATTGCAAAACAGAATTCTTGATTGCAATTTGTGAAAAAAATAAATTTTCTGTAGCTGTTTCTTTGTCACCTCATAGCAAAGAAACAGTTTAGAATTTTGTACTGAAGTTTTCAGGGTAGAATGGGCTTGTTCCACAGATGTGCATGTTGCTGGTTTTGTGAAAATGTATTACTTTGGCTTGGAGTTATGTGGATTTGAATTTTTGTTGATTTTCCATAGGATAACATTATACTGGGAGGTTTACAGAGCCGTTTCTTTGTCACTATTGTGTTAAGAAATGGTTTGCAATTTTGTCCTGAAATTTTCAGGGTACTGAGGGCTTGCCATGCAGGTGTGCCTTTTGCTGGTTTGGTGAAAATATATTACTTTGCTCTGGGAGTTCTGTGGTTTTACATTTTGCTTAATTTCCCATAGGATAATATTGTAATATAAGGTGTACACAAGCATTTGTTTGTCACTTTCTGTGACATAAATATGAATACTATTAAGGAGTAATGCATGGATGGCAGTGCAGGGCCCGGTGTGTTCTGCATGCCGGAAAAGAAATACGGATACTACTAAGGACTGATGGATGGATGGCAGCGCAGGGCCTAGTGGGCCCTGTGTTCCCACAGACAAACATGCAGAGGAGTATGGAGTGATGGGAGCGCAGGTTCCTGCGCGCCCACAGGGAAATAAGGATACAATTACAACCTCTTAAAAAAATTATGGGAGGTTAAGGGAAATGTGTACATTCAGGAAAGCTTAGAAAGGGGACTTACCCCCTCCACTTTGTGCAGATTGACGGGGTTAGGGTTACAGTTATGGTTAAGAGGGATGTGTATATTCAGGAAAGGGTAGGAGTGGGGCTTTGACCTCTCTAGTCTATGGGGCTTGCCCCAAAGAGTAAATTAAATTTTGGTTTACACATCACCCCCAGCGGTTTAGGAATTATAGGTAAAAAGCCGGTTTCAGGTTTTTCGGGCATAACTCCATCAATTTTTAAGTGAGTTCTCTGAACCTTGATGAGCTTGTAGTCCAAGAGGAGATACACATGTGTGTGAAGGTTGGTGAAGATCGGCCTGATATTCTGCATTTGGTGCCATGTTTAATTTTAGTATAAATATCAGGGTGCTGTGGGTAACCTATGATGACTGAACTTGGTATGCTGCATTAATGTTATAGTACTCAGTGACATCTTTCATTTCATATATAGTGTTACAGTTAACTCCAAATATTAAGTGAGCTATGGCTTGTGAAAGTTTTAGTGTTATTTTGTATGTATTTTTGCATTTGTATGGGTTAGGGTTAGATTATGTATCTGCTGAAGTTAATGGGGGGCACATATCTGATATTGTTCAGGGTGCCGAGGTACACCTTCTGTTGTGTGTGCCCCCCATTAAATATAACTTGTTCCGGAGTAAGATTTGGGTTAGGTTATGTATCTGTTGGAGTTAATTGTGGGCACGTATGTGATATTATTCAGGGTGTTGAGGTACACTTTCTGTCATGTGTTCCCCCCCATTAAATATTACTTGTTCCAGAGTTAGCGTTCTGGTTTGGGTTAGGTTATATATCTATTGTAGTTAAGGGAGGGGCACATGTCTGATATGATTCAGGGTGCCGAGGTACATATTCTGTCATGCGTGCTTCCCATTGAATATTGCTTGTTCTGGAGTTAGGTTAGGTTAGGGTTAGGTTATGTGTCTGTTAGCATTAATGGGGGGGCATATATCGGATATTGTTCAGGGTGCTGAGGTATACTTTCTGTCATGTGTGCCCCCCATTAAATATTATTTTTTCTGGAGTTAGGGTTAGTGATAGCTGTTCAGCTTAGTGTTATAAAGACGTTCGTGACTTAGATACTACTACTAAGGAGTGATGCATGGATAGGAGTACAGGGTGCACCCACATACAGATACTATTAAGGAGTAATGCATGGTTGGCAGCGCAGGGCCCTCCCACACACAGATATGCAGAGTAGTATGGAGTGATGGGATCACAGGGCCCAAAGAGACCTACACTCCCACAGAGAAATAAGGATACAATTGCAGTCTCTTAAAAACATTATGGAGGGAGGGTGTGCTTCTACAAGCAAATAAGACTTTGATTATATTGTCTCAAAAAGTAAGGAAATTCTTTGCAAAAACTTCATTAATGCACCATTAGGGTTCCTTATGATTGAACTTTCTCAAAAAGTAGGGAAATTCTCTGCAAAAAAGACTTCATTAACGGATGATTAGGCTTCCAGCACCAAAGTAGAGAGATTACATCTTAAGGTTCCCAACTCTAAGACCCCACCCCCACCCTCAGGTTCCAACCCTGGCTATGAAGGCAGTATAGCACAGTGGTCTAAGGCTCTGAGCTGCAAATCTGATGACATCCAGCAGACCAGACCTGGGTTTGAATCCCATAGCTTCCACTTGCATACTGTGTGACCCTGAGCAAGTCACTTAACCTCCTTGTGTTCCTAGGTCGCTCCTGTAAAAAAGCTTTCAGCTCAGTGTGCTATACCTGATTAAACAACTAAATAAAAAAAAGGAACAAAAAAAAAAACCCTAACACCTCACCCCCAGCCTGAATGCAGGAACAGGTGTTAGGGATGTGCCTTGGGGTTGCGAACCCTAGTGCTCACCCCATTCTCTTATTGTGTACCCATCTTAGCTTACTTACTCTTGGAATGGGGTGAGCATTAGGGTTTGCAACCCCCAAGGCACACCCCTCAACCACAGCGCATTAAAAACCAAAGCACCAAAAAAAGGCTCATCAACATGTGGGATTCCATGATTCGTGGCTTGGATCCCCACCTGATGCAGAACTGGCAGACAAAGGTGGTGGTCAGATGTCTCCCAGGAGCATCAGCATGGAGGGACACAAACCACATTGTCAATATAATACACAGAGAAAAAGGGGACACAAATGTCTTGGTCCACCTAGGGACCAGTGACCACGCTAGCAGATCAGTGGAAGAGGTCAAGCAGCACTTAGCCAAATTAGGGGACAGGTTAGCTCCTCTTTCGTCCTGCCTTACCTTCTCTGAGGCTCTGTCTGTGTGAAAAACAGGGGGAGACAGGTAGAAAATCAGAGAAAAGGAAGTATCCGAACTCAACTTCTGGCTGAGGGACTGTGCAATACAAAAGGGCACCACCTCATCAGAAACTGGCAGAACCTCTGAGAGAGGGATTTCTTTAAGTTCGACAGCCTCCACCTGACAAAGGAAGGGACTAGGGCACTGGACCATGAATTTGACATTCACGTGGAACATTCCAGCTAACCAGTGGAGAGATGACAGTGAAGCTGATGTTGGGGAACAAGTTGTCTCTCCCCCATCAGCTAGCAATACACCTACAAGACATAATGGCGGGAGTATAACAGAGGAAGGAAGAACTACAACTCAAAAAGGGTCCATAGACATCTGCAAAAGCGGTACAAAAAATAAGCAGGGTGGGGGCAACTGGGCAGGCAATGGAAATATGAAGGTGTGGAAAGCAGTGTGCACAAATGCACGCAGTCCTGCCGCAAAATAATAGACCTTACCTCCACAATAGCTGAGGCAGGACTAGACTGTGTTGCCATAACTGAAACTTGGTACAGTGATTACCATATCTGAGAAACGACGATCCCAGGACATAACCTATTTAGAAAGGACCATAAGGGGAAAAAGGGGGGGAAGGGTAACTATTTACATAAGGGAGGATATAAATGCCACAGAGATAATGGGGGCATAAGGGGAAGCAGAGGCCCTGTGGCTTACAGTTGGGGCCGGTAACAGAGCACCCATCCAGGTAGGAGTGGTCTACAGCCCCCTTCCCAGGAAGAGGCAAAGGATAAAGAGAGTCCATTCAAAGGCTGTCAGACAAGGGGGACATAGTGCTGGCAGGGGTTTTAGTCTACTGGACATAAATTGGAGCTCCCTCTCAGCTGTATTTGTAAGAAGCAGGGAGTTTCTAGCTGTACTCCGGGGGGCAGGACTTCATCGGCTAGTAGTGAAATCTCCCACAAAGGAGGAAGCAATTCTGGATCAAGTATTTACCAATAATAACAGAGTGATAGATGTAGAAGTTGGGAACCATCTAGGAACAAGTGACCATCACACTGTATGGTTTAGGGTAAACAAACTCGAGGACACCAGGCACTCAGAACTGAAAGTCCTCAATTTCAGGAAAGCCGATTTCAATAAGATGAGAGCCTGTGCAAGAAAAAACATAGCTGGACTATTTGAAGGGGATGTGGCAGACTACTGGGCTGGGCTAATTAATATTAGTCGCATCACAGTGTTCAAGACAGGTTAGCAAGTCAAAGAAGAGAAGAAATCCACTTTGGTTATCCAAGGAAGTGGCAACCAAAGTGAGAGAAAAGAGAAGAGCCTTCAAAAAGTACAATGATTCAAAAAAAGGACAGTGACAGTATACAGTAAAAGGAAAAACTGAAAGAAGCAGGGAGGGCAATAAGGATTGCAAAGGCTCAAACATAAGATAGCACGGGGAATAAACGAGGGAAACAAAACATTTTATAGATACATAAGGGAGAAAAGAAAAGACGGGAGGTATCAGAATTACAAAAAGAGATGGGCAGCTAACAGAGAAAAGGTGCAGATACTTAACAACTACTTCTGCTCAGTCTTCACAAAGGAAGAAAAGGGAAACAGTCTTTCACTAGGCAAAAAACCTAGCCTTACAGATAGGGTGGACACAAGACCCTTTACAGAGGAAAGGGTTCTGGAAGGGCTAAACAAGTTGAAGGTGGAAAAAACAATGGGGCCAGATGAGATACACCCAAGAATCCTGAGAGGGCTTGGGAGAGATCTGGCAGCACCATTAGCAAAACTCTTTACCATGTCATTGGAGACTGGGGAGATCCCAGAGGACTGGAAAAGGACTACGGTGGTGCCACTGCACAAGAGTGGGAGCAAGAAAGAACCGAGGAAACTACCACCCAGTTAGCCCCACCTCAGTGGTGGGTAAGCTAATGGAATCCCTATTAAAGGAGAGGATATTAGCATTTTTAGAAGCAAGCGGTCAACTAGACTCAAAGAAACATGGCTTCACAGCAGGAAGGTCCTGCCAAACAAACCTGGTCGATTTTTTTCGACTGGGTCCCTAGGGTAGTGGACTGGGCACTGTAATTGATGTGGTCTACCTGGACTTCAGCAAGGCCTTTGACTCCGTGCCACACAGGAGATTGGTCAGTAAACTGGGGCACATTGGAGTGGGGCATAAAGTAGCTTGCTGGGTGCAAAATTGGCCAAGTGGGAAGACTTGGAGGGTACTGGTGAATGGCACCCTGTCAAAGGAGGGCATAGTCATCAGCGGAGTGCCACAGGGATTGGTGCTGGAACCGATCCTCTTCAATGTATTCATCAGCAACCTTGCAGCTGGTCTGGAGAGCAAGGTGTGACTGTTTGCAGATCACACGATGATCTGCAATAGAGTAGATACACCATATGGGGCACAGAGGATGGAGTCCATTCTCGGGAAACTAGAAGACTGGTCGAGAAACTGGCAGTTAAAATTCAGTGTGAAAAAATGCGAGGTCATGCACCTGGGAAAATGTAACTCAGGGAGAGTGTACTTAATGGGAGGGGAGCAACTAATGTCGACAGAAAATTAACGTGATTTAGGGGTCATCATTTCATATGACATGAAGGTAAGCAAACAATGCGAAAAGGCATCACTAAATGCTAGTGGAATCCTGGGTTGCATAGAGAGGGGAATCACTAAAAGGAGAAGGGACGTCATAATGCCATTGTATAGGTCACTCGTAAGGCCACATCTGGAGTACTGTGTCCAGTTCTGGAGGCCACACCTCAGGAAGGACAAGGATCAGTTAGAGACAGTGCAGAGAAGGCAACACAAATGATGCAGGGAATGCATCAAGAAACTTGTGAGACAAGGCTACATAGTCTCAACATGTACTCCCTGGAGCAGCATGGGGACTGGGGAGACATGATAGAAACATTCAAATATCTGAAGGGTTTCAGCAAGTTTCAGACACAGAACCTTTTTCAGGCGAGCACCTGTATCAGGACTAGAGGACACAATATGTGTCTCAAAGGAGGTAGATTCAGGAACGATGGAAGAAAGAACTTCTTCACAGAAAGGGTGGTGGACACATGGAACGGCCTATTCCAGGAGGTCGTGGGAGAAAAGAAGATAAGGGAATTTAAATAAATTTACCAATCTCAGCATCTGCACCTGCTAGCTCGGTGCCTTACCCCCCTCCCTGAGTTTATTACTGCGAATATTTTGTCCAGTAATCCAAAACTTAAGAAATGGTATCACTTGTAAATTTAGCCCTACTGGTGCAAGTACTCCCGGTTTCTGGGGCTGCCCTACATCGCCCGTTAACTCACAAAAGTTGTGACCGATGCAAGAGAGAGTGCTTGGACAAGCGCCATTATATTCTATGGGGATTACCTTTCGAATAGTTTTTTTGTATTGTAATAGGCAGTTGGTGAAGAAATGTGGGCCCCGATCGACTAACAAGGCTTAGCACAGTGAGATAACAAGAAAACCATCAGAACAATCGATAATATTGCATAAAACCCATTAAAAGAGATAATATATAAAATTAATAAAAAAAGTAAATTAAAAAAATGATTGAAAGGAGAAAAAGGCAAAATGAAAGATAGTCCATTTTAGTGGATCTGCAGTATTAGTTACCACCCATTGATAGATAGGGCAAGTAAGTGAAAAGGGCGCTACGGCACCAGAAGGATTGTTAAACATGCATCAAAGCTGCTAAGAGAACACCTCCTTATGATCGCTCTCCTATTACTTCTACTATCAGGCAACATCCACCCTAATCCAGGACCAGAAGGACTAACTACAAATGGTGTTCGCCAGAGGCAGGATGCTCTAAATATGGCTACAATCAACATCTGTAGCCTGTTGTTCAAAATTGACTCCCGCCGCAAATGTTATGCTAATGAGGGCTACCAACAAATGGCAGATGTTGGTAGCCCTCATTAGCATAACCTTCACAACGAAAGTCACCCAAGGTGTGCAAGATGTCCACCTGCGGGTCTGTCGCGATGATGGAGTGATCAGATCTTTTTTACTAAAATTCCAGGGCACCAGGTAGTAAACAAATGTTCTTTTATGTTGAAAGCCCTAATCGGGCGTTTCTGCCACCGCTGCTGCACTGAGGGACTCAATCAGAGTTTCCCTTTAAAGCCTGGGTTACACAGCATGACCAAGACAGATTGTCTATCGTGGAAACATGGTTGTCCCCCCAAAACACCTGACACAGCGGTTGCCCTACCTTGTGATACCATGTTCAGACTGGATAGGTCTTCCAGTCGTGGTGATTGTTGCGCCATCTATCTAAAAAACTCATTAAAGGGTCTGACCTTGCCTGTGGCTGATCTCGGCTGCCCCACCTAGGTATTGGGGATTAAAGTGCTGCTGGGGGCCCACCACAAGACACTCACAGTATTGTCAGTTTACATACCCCCTAAAGACCTGGATCATCTCCAAACTCAGAATCACCTCGCTGAGGCAATAATTCTAGGTGATTTCAATACAGACTGGCTGTAACCTGCCAGTGCTCCTATAAAGGGTGCGTTATCGGCTCTACACCTTACGCAACTCGTCAACTCTCATACCAGCATTAACTATAAGACCAGGACTAACATCACTCTTGACTGGATAATCTCCAGTCACCCTGATCGTATCTCTGAAGTAACTGTACACCCCGACTCCCTTAGTGACCACTCACCCATCACCTGCAGTTGGTCCAACAAATGTCATCCCCCCACCTCAAACTATTTTCATCTGAGTGCTAAAACGAGGCCATTTTGAGCTTCTAAAACAACAACTGTGCTGTCAGGACTGGACTCTGCTGGACTCCACAGATGACAATGCAGCACTTGAGCATTTTGTTAAGGCCTTCAATGCCACATGTGATATGCATGCCCCTCTTGAGAAGATGAAGGCACATGGCACAGTACATCCCTGGATCACTCCTGAGCTAATTGGTAACATGAAACAATGGGACTATCTCTGGCACGGTGCCAAAGCATGTAGTAAACAACAGGAACTGCAAGCTTATAAAGCTGCAAGAAATGCCTGCACTCGGGCTATTCGTCAGGCAAAAAGTAAATATCACAGGGAGTGGTTGACCAACACATGGGGTGACAGCAGAAATTTTGGTCTAATATCAAAGATATCACTGGTAAAGACCCAAAGATGTCACCTGCTATGCTAAACCTTGATGGTACCCCCATCCTTGACCCACTTAGAATTGCAAATACTTTTAACGATGATTACACCAACCTGAGCAGTGTCCTCCCACAAGATTTCTTTGATGTTACCCCTGAAGAGTCAGAAAGTCACCTGAGAACAAGACTTCTGAGCACGCCCCCTTCTATTTTAAGAAGGTCTCTGTGACTCTGGTTAGAAAGTACTGAATAAGGTTTTGGGTAAATCTCGACGTAGTGGTGACACTCTAGTCCTCAAACTTATTGTGCTCACCGTAGAGGAAGTACTCCCACCCATTACTAAGATACTTAACCGTTCCCTTACCCTGTCACAATTCCTGCAGGTATGGAAAACAGCCCTTGTGACCCCAGTACATAAATCTAGTGATCGGGCGCTACATAACAACTACAGGCCTATATCAATCCTCCCTTCCCTTTCCAAAGTGCTGGAACGAATTGTTGCCAACTAGCTTGTGGATTACCTCGATAAATATTCCATCCAGTGTCCGCAACAGCATGGATTTAGGAAAGGGCACAGCACCACCACAGCACTACTAGAACTTACCACCTTCGTTCAGCAATCATTTGACCAAGGCAATCTTGTAGGAGCAGCCTTTATAGATTTAACAAAGGCTTTTGACACTGTTAATCACACACTTCTCCTCGGACAACTCTCTAAAACTGGTCTCTCCCCTGATACACTGCACTGGTTTAGTAGCTATCTTGGTGATAGAACTGAGCGTGTGAAGATATCTAATGTTATCCCAGAACAGAGGCCGGTCCAACCTGGAGTACCACAAGGATCAATTCTAGGTCCACTCTTTTCAGTGTCTTTCTGAACAACTTGCCATCTGCATGTCACCAACGAACTCTGCTGTATGCGGATGACGCTGTCATCTTTGCAAGCCACTTGGACCTAAACCTGCTCGAAAGCAATCCACAGCTTGGATTCATGGAAATTGAGCAATGGTTTAATAAACATAAACTGGTACTAAACTACAAGAAGGCAAACGTTCTGTTGTTCTCAGCCACCCAAAATAAACACAAGGCGCATGCTCTTACTATCAGGAAAAACCAAGGAGCCCTCTTTGAATAAATCCAGTACTTTAAGTATCTAGGTGTAACCCTGGATAGTCACCTAACCTATATGCATCACATTGAGAATCTTGCCATGGCCGTCAACATTAGGATTGGGCTCCTCTATTGATACAGAAGGAGTCTTACTCCTGAAGCTTTCAAACTCGCAATTCACAGCTCGGTGCTGTCAATCATCGATTATGGCCTAGTTATATATGGAGCTGCTTCCACTACCGCACTCAAAAGGCTAACTGTTACCTGAACAAGGTCTGTTGACTTACAACAGGTGCTGACCGTTACACCCACACTTGTGAGTTCTGTGCTCAGTCTGGGTGACTCCAGCTAAGTGGGAGGATTAAATACCAAACATGCCTTCTTACAAAAAAGGTGCTCCTTGGGCTCATGCCACCGGGTGTGGGGTGCCTACTAAATAAGTCACTCAGGACCCAACACACTCGCATCTCAACATCTGAATTCCTTCTTGTCCCGAGGTGCAGAACTACTCAGTGCCAACACTCCTTTCTTTTCAGAGCCCCTTTCTGGTTCTGTGGTCTGCGCAGTGAATTGGCTAACCTGACTAAACTCGGCCAGTTCTAACATATGCTCAGACATCATCTCTTAATGGAAAGCTCCTGTGATTGTGTCACCTAACTCACAGGTACCCCAATCCTCGATTCCTCCCTCCGCTGCTGTATTCCCTTGACTACTACTGACACCTCCTCTTGTAAGCACTAACTAGCCATTCTGCCCGCCACACTTTCCCATGCCTTACTCCCCTCTGCCTTTACCTCGTTGTCCTCCTAGCCCCTGCCTAACTCAAATGAAACTATGACAATGCCGTTGGCTGCTACCTTTTCTTCCTAGGACTTAAAACTTTGCTACCCTCCCTTCCTTACATTAATCCTAACTCTCTCCTTTAATCTTGATTCTTATCCATGATGTATTTTTAATGATGAATATTTTTGTATATGATGTATCTTGAATATTTGTGTATATGATTGTATTTTAGTAACTCGTTCTGTTTAATTCCTCCTTTGTCTGTTTGTAATCCCTCCCCTACTGACGTGGAACCTTTGTAAATGAGCTGCTTTGCGCTCAAAGGTACTTTGTAATCCTAGAGTGAATAAAATAAACTAAAAATAATAATATATATGAATACTGAATAGTTAGAGGACACCACAGCTAAAGCATAAGGAAGTTGAATGGCAGAAATTCATGGGAAGATTTCAGCATTCATAAGGAGAGGCAATCTGAAAGGTCCCCACAGACTGGCAGTAGCTGGAGCACAGAGCACTGAATACCTGGGTGCCCCACCTCCATAAAAATTTAGAAATAATAGTGTTCCAATATTTAAAATAATTGTTTGCTGGCACTTTCAGTGGAGTTTGAAATAAATATAGTACTCTAGGTAAAATATTTTGCTGAATGGTCTCTGCCTTAGATAGAAAGGGGAGTGGAAGTTGGGATCGTTGCTGGAGGTCGTCTTTAACTTGCTGAATAATGGGCTTGTAATACGATAACTCTAAATTGGTTACATCTTTTGTAATGATTATGCCCATATGTGTTAGGGCCCCTCTATTCCACCTAATAGGAAATCTGATTTTCAGAACAGGAGCAGGGACAAAATTGAACGCTAAAAGCTCTGTTTTCAACATGTTCAGTTTGAAACCTGATATTGTCTTAGATTCCTCAGTAATATCCCATGTCTTTGGGAGAGGTGTAAGAGGAAAGCATCAGGATGACATCATCCACAAAGTGCAGTTTTGAAGGATTGACTTCCCAAAGGGATCCCGTCCTCCCCAGCCACCCTGCGAATAGCAGCTGCCAATGGCTCAATATAAAGAACAAAGAGCAATGTGGAAGGGGGTACCCTTATTGTGTCACCCTTGACAAAGCAGTAGGGGAGGAAATAGCCCCATTAGCTTTAATGTATGCCTGAGGAGCGTGATTCAGGGCATGGAATATGGAGATGGGTTCTTTTGGGAAGGCTGTGGCAGACAGGGTGTCCCAGGGAAAGGACCAGGACACTCTGTCAGAAGTCTTTTTGGCATCCAGGCTGACCACCACCAATGGAATAGAACGTTGTATTGCATATTCCACTAATAGAAGAGTACAGTGTATATTATCATGAGTTTGCCGCAATTAGACAAACCCCACCTGGTCCTTATCCAATAAACTGGGCAAGATATAGTCTAATCTTCTGGCCCAAAGCCCAGTATAAAATTTATAATCAAAACGGAGAGCTTCGTTTAACCAGAGAGTAGTGAATACTTGGAACAAGCTTCCACCAGAGGTGGTGTCTAGTGAGACACTGGGGGCCTTTAAGGTATCACTGGATAAATACATGGGAAACAAGAAATTTTAACTGTTGGAATAACTATTGGTGAGTTTCATAGCCATATGACTGCTGCCCCGTACACTGCTATGATCCTGTGATCCTATGAATATTAAGTATTAATATGGGCCTATAAGATGAGGGAGTGGAGGGGTTCTTTCCTGGCTTTAATAAGGCAGAGATGGAGGGAAAACTCCTTGAAGGAAGTGGAGCATCTCCATCTTTAATATCTTTAAACACCCTATAAAGTGTAAGGAGTAAGGTTTCATGAAATGTTTGATAAAATTCTGCTGAGAACCTGTCAGGACCCGGACATCTCCCCGTTTTTGATCTTTTAAGGACTTCCACAACTTCATCAAGTGAGACTGGTGCCAGGAACTAAGCCTGAAGCTTAGATGATAATGCAGGTAGCTGCATGGAGTCTAGAAACTGCTTATTCACTAACAGGTTAGGAAGTATGTCCTGGGAATAGAGTACACAGTAATAATCGGCCCTTTCACACGAGCAGCATTTACAGCGGCGCAGTTCCCAGCCGCTTGCTCCGCTCTATCAGTGCCGCTGCAAACTGCTGCTACACATATAGCATGTGCAATGATCTCCGCTAAATACGGTGCAGGGCCTGCTGTGTAAAAGGGGCTAATGTGTCAAAATCTGTCTGATTTCACTGTGGTCCTTGGTCAGATGGGTAGAGGTTATATCATGCAGCAGTAAGACACAAGCTTGTTTTTTTCTGTGAAGGTAATTGCCTTGCTAATCTGCATGACCCTGTGGCTCCCCCTTATAATAATACTGTTCTAATGAGGATAAAGCTTGTTCAGTTTTCTGATCCATAAGTAGCTGCAAGTCCCTTTTAGTCTGCGCTATATAATTGGCTACCGCTTTATCACCCAGGAAAAGAAAGCTAGTAGGTAGTTATCTTTCCTGCAGTTCCTTGTACTTCTGTTCCCTTTGTTTCTCTTTGCTGGTGGAGTAATCAATAAGAACCCCTCTAATTGCAGCTTTAACAGTGTGTCTTGTAGAATCGGGGATGTAACCTGATCCTTGTCATTATCAGCTAAGATTCTGGGTACCTGCTCCTTGATCAATTTTATAAATTCTGGGTCCTTAAGCAAGGATAAGTTAAACCTCCACAGAGTTGTTGAATTTTCCTAGCTGATCCTTCAGGTACAATGGTGAATGGTCAGAGAGAAATCTCTGGCTAGTAAGAATATCTTGAACCATTTCCAGGTGTTCCTCTGTTAAAAAAATAAATAAATAAATAGTCCAAACAGGCTGCTGATTAGTGCCTGACTGAAAAATGCATATATACCTGATTAGAGAGATAAAATGTGTCGCCAGACATCCAAATATCCGAGGTGATTCACCACAGGTTTAAGATATTTTGAGGCAGGAGGCGCTCCCCCAAAGGCAGAGGTGTCCAGGGCGGGTTCATCACCATTTTCAGATCACCCCTAAAATAAACATACCATGCACAATGTCCAATAATTTATCACCTATACCTTTTTATCTGACCTTAGAGGTAGGTAAACACTGGCCAAAGTGACCAAATCTTCATACAAATAACCTACTAGGATGACAAATCTGCCTTCCTGATTTGAATTTTGTCTTCTAACTGAAAAGTTGTGCCTCTGAGGAAGACAATGGCTGCACCTCATCCCCCACCACTTTTGTGAGAGGATGCCTCCACTCTGTCAAAGCCAAATTTTAAAATATTTTTGATATCAGGTAAAAGAAAAATGAGGTTTTCATCGAGGCCACACCTATGACACTATAGCTACCAGGCACTATGACCACATAGAAACTTTTTTGCTAACAGTCTACTAGGGGCCAGCTGCCCACGATGACATCAGTTGATGACATCCTTCCCATATAAACATGGGGAGCTTCGCACACTCCTCAGTTCTTTTCCCACAGTCAACAATAGCACGTCGGACTCTGTGGAGACACTGCCATTTCAGTCGACCGCCAATTCTTCTGTTTCTGTCTTTATATTCTTTTCTCACCCTAGTTCATTAATCACCTTATTTTTTAAAGTGATTTTCGCCTTCGTTTATACTTACCGACCCAAAGAAACTCTTCAGATTCTGTGGGTGTGGTATGAAGATCTACGATAAAGATGACCACGATGCCTGTGCCTGCTGTGTCAGCGCAGACCATGACATTAAGGCCTGCAGATCTGCAGCGGATTCAACCAGGCTTCCCAGCAGTGCCGTCAGAAGGCCCTAGAGTCCGTCCTCCTGGAACAGAAGGTCGCTGGAATGGAGAAGGAGCTCTAGGCAAAAAAAACTCCTCCACTTCGCCAACTCTGTCCACAGTCTTCTACTCCTCCAAGGCCTGGGACAAATCGGCTGGTAAACAGAAGCACCAGGAGAGGGATAGGAGTAAAGAGAAATCCTCCCTGGTGCACTCTTGGTTGCCGCTTCGAGCGCCAGCTACTGCTGGGTTGGCGGATGCCTCGGCACTAACCCCCACTGCTGCCCTCACCCTCTCTTCCACAGGGTCGGCCCTGGCAGTGCTTCCCACTGGTCCTACTTTGGCCGGCGATGGCTTGTCGACATCAGGCCTCCTGACATCCCTGTTAATGTTCCAACCCCTGCTGTTCAGACCCCTTCTTGCTCAGGGGCAACAGACAGTGAGTTCCGCCGGATCTGCTTCAGGGAGCGCTGGCCTGTCGATGGCAGGATTTCTGCCTCCCCTGTCCATACCTTAGGCCATTTCATCAGTGCCGAGCATTCAGCCTCCCTCATTGATGCCTCAGGCTGTCATGTCAACGCTGGGGCCTCAGCCCTTCTCATTGATGCTTCAGGCTGTACCGCTGGTGCCAGGGATCCAGCCCCCTGTCAGCGTTGCAAGATGCTCCGGCAATGCTAATCACCATCAATGTCCAGACTATGCTTCCCTCCTTTTGGGGGTTCATGCACCACCTTGATCCTCCTCCAGGTCCGTGATTGCCAGGGCCTACTGGGTCAGCACGCCGACACCTTCCACTGCCCCCTGCTTGCTCTTGGTTGTAGACATCTTCCATGCCCTATTCAGAGCCAGTTGATGAGGATGAGTACCATCCTGACCTCCACCTACATGCGAAGGAGGAACAGGGGGCTAGGAGCCCCTCCAGATCTACCTCCATTGTTTATATACCCCGAAGTCCCCCCAATGACCCCCTCCTTCATCTCAGTGATTAAGCAGCTGCAAACAGCTATTGGGTTTGATGCTGAGGAGCAGGATAATACTGGGAGAAATCGGGTCGAATATTTGGAATTGCCAGATTCTCCCTCTCTGCTCATTCCTCCTCTGCTGGTTTCATTAGAGAGCGCCAGCATAGCTACTTGGTACAGGCCAAATAAGATCCCTGCTGTGCCCAATAAGCCAGACAGATTATACCAGGCCCCCTCAGGGAAGCCGTTTTTTGCTGGGCAACCACAGGCTAATTCAGTGGCGATAAATGCTGCCCATGATAGGTTCAAAAGACTTGAGCACCTCAGCTCTCTTCCCCCTGGATAAGGAGCCCAGAAAGCTGGATCTTATGGCCAAAAGGGCCTATGCCTCTGCCACGCTGGTCCTCAGAATTATTAATTACATTGCCCACATGGTCAAATTGCAGAACACTGTGGAAAAAGGCCAAAACTGCAGCTCAGGTGCTTCCAGAGGGTCCCCAGAAGCAGGAGCTGCTTAAAGACCTCCAGCCTGGGGCAGATGTGGGTAAAATCCTTTTGAGGTCTGCCTATGACGTCTCCAATGCCTCCGCTAGAGCAGCTGTGGCTGGCATCTGCCTAAGAATGCATTTTTGGCTCAGGGTGTCTGGCTTTGCTACTGACTTTCAACAGTCCATCCTGAATGTCCCCTTCAGAGGCTACAGGCTCTTTGGGGCGGATGTGCAGGACATCCTTTCTGACCTACAGGCCTCAGGGAGGACCCTATATTCAGTCCACTTGCTTTACCATACTCAGCCAAGAAGTGGACAGAAGGTAGCATTTCATCGGGCCTTCCACAGACCCAAGTCAAGCCCCGACAGTCAGGCAAGCACCAAGCAGGAACAGCCCTGCCTACCCCTACCTCCACCACCGGGAAGTACTCTAGAGGTGGAGGTGCAGCCCCGGCTGGTTCTGCCTCGAGTCTCCCTCGACCTGGACAGTTGGAGGGAGATCACAACAGATACTTGGGTCCTGCAGCTCATAGAGCAAGGCCACATTTTAGAACTTCTGGAGTGGCCTTTAGATCTACTTCCAGTTCCTTCAAGCTACCCCCTCCCAGTGCTGCTGGAGGAACTTTGCATGCTGCTTCAAAAAAGGGTCATAGAGCCAGTTCCCAAGGATCAGAGGAATAGAGGGATCTTACTTTGAAGGGGCTCTTGCAGTAGGCATCACCATTAGGACTCAGGCGCCAGGACCACATGGAAAACGTCTAGCTAGCAGTCTAAAATGAGGGACCGCTCTCTTATGTCAGCACGCCAGCATCCGTCTGTGGTATAAGAGGGGCGGTCCCCCACGCCCACCTCCGTTCTTTTCCCACTGTCGACCTGCGCATGTTGGACCTTGTGGAACACTGCTCCAGTTGACCTCCATTTCTTCAAACTTTATTTTTCCACTTATTGTACTTCATCTTTATCTTCGGCTGCATGTCTTTGCTGACCTCCTCTGTGGATTCCTGCAACTCTTGAGTGTTTGTGTGCCAAACAAATTCCTGAAAAGGACGGCCACTCTGCCTGTGTCATCTGCCTAGACCCAGGCAACAATACTGAAGCCTGCCAGGTGTGTCAGAAGTTTAACCAGGCCACACGCAAACAATGCCAGAAGGTTCTGGAGGCTCATCTCCTCCAGCAGAGATTGGCTGCCATGGAGAAAGAGCTGCAGGCCCGATCTGCAGCAGGGACTTCTACGGAGGCCTCCACTCCCAAGAAGAAGCACAAGAAGCATTGGGACCACGAGAGGTCTGTTCCAGAACCGCGATCGCCTCCAGGGGCCATAGCCGATGCTGGGTGTTCCTCCTGAGGGGAGTCGACCTCAGCGGCTACACCAGCTTTCCTTTCCTTTGGACTGCCTCTGGCCACAACACCCACCTAGAACTCTGTGGCGGGCGGTGCCTCTGCAGGTTTGGGGGATTCTTCCTCCGTCCTGCTGCCCTGATGCTAAGGCCCTTTCACCATCAGGGTTCTCAGCCAGGTGGCCAGACCAGTTCTCCGGGTGCCAGCTCCTCTACTGATGCCCATCTGGTTCTGGCGTCTTTGCTGCACCCCTGTTTGGGGCCCAGCGATGGTCCTAAGGAATGATGCCAGCTGTTGCCCACTCCTGCAGGGCCTCTGCCTGTCCCCGAGTAGCCCCCCCCCAGGCACCTTCATCTCCTCAGCCACTGCTGGTGTTCCCTCCTCTGGGTCCTTCCCACTAGGCACCATCTGGGCTGCCATCCACCGGTCCTCCTTCCTTGGAACCAGCGCATGGGCCACTCTCTGTTGGATCCTGCCGGTCCTCCTTCCTCGGACCAGATGCACCTGGTCATCCCACCTACGGACCTCTCCTTGGTCACTCAGGCATTGCCTCAGCACCCAAAACTCCCGACCCATCATCCGACCAGCAACCACTGTCAGTGCTGACTCAGGACTGCCCTTTGGGCACCCCTTTCGGCTTGGGCTTGAGCCTCCAGATGGCACCTTGTCAGCGTATGACCACTCCGTTGGGCTTGTCATCAGGTTCTGTCTGCCGTCTCCTGACACATTATCCCACGCTGGGCTATTCTTTTCACCCAACAATTCTATACCGAATGCTGGCTGACTACAGCATCTTTCTTAGTGCATGGTGGGCTTCCGCTCAGCGCCTGACGCCAGCAGATGACTCCAACTTGCTCAGGTGCCATCCCAGGCGTGCGGTTCCCCTTTGCCAGATGCAGAGGCTCCCCCTCCTTCAACGGATGGACGATGGGACTGTCGCGGACTCAGAATCGGAGGGATCAGTGGATGTGGTCTCAGACTCTTTTTAGTCCCCTATTTCCCTCCTCACTCACCCGTCCAGGCTACTTCCAAAAATGTATATTAATTTCAGGCAGCTTACTCACTCTTTAAAACAAAACTGTATAATCCTTTTTACTGTATCTGATGAGACATGCCAATAAAAAACAATTAGTGCCCACAAACTGGCATATTTACTGCTGTTAAACCATCAGCAGTGGAAACTGTGTATAGCAGTTCTCCGCAATATTTCAGTGGTAATTCTGCAGCAGGACTCCTGGGCTTCTGCAACAGTGTTTGTTCATTCCAGTGGTATGAATTATTCATTTCTGTGGCAGAATACAGTCCTGCCATTGCCTGAATACTGTGTGATGTCATCAGTGACATCATGTGCTGAGCATAAAGGAAAGGTTTTAGGATAAACAAAGAGGACGGGACGTGGGCACTATGGAGAAAACTATATTTGAATGAAAACTCACAAAGAGCATGGAGGTCTGCAGCACTGCACATATTCTGTGGCATGATGCTTGTTCTAAGGAAACTTCCGAAGTGGTGGAGCCACAGAATTCCAGAGGCCTTTTGTATGGTGAACATCTTGCTGTCACACAGCTGCTTGCCATAGTCCTGACTCCTGATGACGCTCCATAGACGTTTAATGTTTGTTTACCTGTTTGTCTCCCTTGATACAGTATGATGCAGACACCATCTACTACCGATAACATACTGTCTCCATGTTGTAGTACCTCTGTGTTGCAGACAGTCTCACCCTATGCCCTGTTGGTCAGTTTTACTTCTTATATTCCTAGCATGTCCTGCCCCCTTTACTTGCATGTCACAGTAACATCGCATTCCACCTTGTCCCATCCCTCTAATATTGTATTGTCGATTCCTTGCACATATTTAATGAATTCATATACATCTGAACTGTGCAACCATGATTCTGAGTTTTATTTTTAATTCTTAAAATTTAAAATAATTTAAGGATGGGGATACTCTTGATGCAATGACTCCTTTGCACCTTAGTCTCCAGAATGTGTCACGGAAGACCTGGGCCTGATCACAAGCAGAATACTGCCCCTGGGATGCAGTATCAACTTACCTCTCCAGTAGTTGTCGGACTCCACCCGAGAACCAGTCTGTACCAGCACCCACACTTCAGTTGCAATTTCAAATACTTTTGTACCAATTAGGGTAGCTCACTTATAATGGTGGCCCACAGTAGAGCGACACCAAAACCGCGAAAGACGAAAAAAGATCATTACAGCAAAAGTCGCTATAATGGTCTACGGTTCACCCCCTCTCTGAAGTAACTGTGACCTGGAGTTGATTATATTTAAATGCAGGGGGTGCGGCTGGCACAGCCCCTGCAAAAAACATTTTGTTCAGTGATGACACAATACTGAGTGTCGGCATTTTGCCGTCGCTTTACAGGATGTCGGCAGATTTACTGTCAACGAAACGTGGTGCTTCCCACTTATAATATGCTCACATACCAAATTTTAGAAACTAATGAAAAAACTTTATTAATCAGAAATGCAAGTACTGCAAAGAGAACATAGGTTATGCAAAACAGTCTAGCAATGATTTTAGGCAGTAGCAACATCATTATTATTTTCAGTATTGTTAAGTGCATCACTCCAAGCTATGTGCTTCTGTGATGACCAAACCTCTCCACAGAGCTAGTACACTAGGCCTCCCAACACCTTCAGCAGCAGTTCCCCGCCACTTCAAACAACTTTTACAGCAATCACTTATGTTTTTAACTGCAGTCCTTCTCTAACTACTGGATACCAGATAAATTAAACACTGTTGCAGGCGTGATGTCACTGTGTCCAGGATCTTGCATTGGCGCACTTACAGACATGCAAGCTTGCTTTTTACCCTACCGGACTTTTTGGCTAGCACTTTTTATATCAAAAGCAAATTATAATCCAACGGGGAATCCAGCACAAATTTGTAATTCAACAGGGAAAATTTAAACAGCAGCAGCATTTCTGGCTGTCAAGCCAGTACTCATGTGTCCTATAACAAGGGAAAACAGTCTCAGGCATTTTTGGATGACGATGTCAGGGTAGAAGTCAGATGATGGTTGCATGCCAAACCTAGGCCTGATCACTGCATCACAGCTCCCTTTCCTCTTGAGCAACATGTGGCAACATGACAGGTTTAGAAGGGTCTAGACCAATGAGCTACCTCATCTCACCCAGTGGGTGCTGACTCGAACAAGGGGGTAGGCACCGTGGAGACAAGCTCCTGACCGCTTCCTCCCTCAGACATACCAGACGGTAGAACGGCTTGCTCTCACCTCTGATTATGGAAGTCTATAGATATATTCAGCAGATTCTGTTTTTCACGGTAATGTAGACTTCACAGTACCTCTTCTCAGCTTGGATGGAACTTTCAGCAACTAGATTCATTCACACCAGGATCTCTGGCTCTGAGGCCTGGCTAAGCCCTCAGCTCTTCTCCTCAGCACCTTTCTCCTTCCAGCCATTTGGGAAGGACTGCTCTGAACTCCGCCTAGGCTGGGGGAAGGGTTCAGCTTCGTCACTTCCTCTCTTTATCTCTTATGGCTGCCCTGCTTATCACTCACACTCTGGTTCCCTCAGTGGCTGCAAAGTGGCCACAAGCACTCTGTTGTTCTTCTTTTCAAGTGGCATTCTGGTTGATCGACAGTGAGGAGGGGGGTTCAAGGGTCAAAAGATGGCGATGTTCATCTATTTACATTCAGTTCCAGCCTGACTACTGTTTCACGCTCATTCAGTTCCAGCCTTACTATTGCTTCTCACTGTTTTACTTACTGCTGGACGCTACTTTTAACTTTTTATACACTAAATCCAACTGGGATTTCAGTCCAAGTTATCCATGGCAACGTCCACGATCCCTTTGGTTCATCTTTTGGTGCAGGGGCACCCCCTTTTGTCGGCACACTATGAGAACAACAGGACAACTACTACTCTTCTTATCCTGGCCTCCAGCACCAGTCCCAGCCTGAGGATGCAAGCACCACAGGTGGTCCCACTTTCGAGCCTCCAGGAGCTGAACAGGCAAGCTTCACCTTGGGGTGGGGGTGGGAGGTTACATCAGCATATTCAACCAGGGCATTTCCTACCACTTAAGTCCCACATATCTTAGAATACAGAGTTAGACTAAGCATGTGTAACATAATCTAACCATGACACTGCTGCTGGATCAGATAGGATTACGCACGTTTTTGCCACAGTGTTGCTACAAGTAAACTGAGTAGATCAGGAGGTGACATAAGTGAGGTCCATGACTAGCCCTTATGAAAGGTAAAGATAGGATGGGAGTGGCTAACTGGGGGAGGGGGGGCTACAGTATATGAAATGTCAATGCAGAGGCAGAACTGCAGTATGGAGAGTGGAAAGGATTGGGTAGCCTGCTCCACTGAGCTGAAATACGATGCATTCACTTGTTTTCCAGGTAGGAAAAAATTATGGCTCTACTAAAAGAAGTATTTTCGCGGGGGTAAGGCCATTGGATTTTGAGCTTAATTTGTGCCTGTTAACCTCCTGCATATTGTAAAACACATGCAGAGCACAAGAGGAATAAGGGCACAAAAAGCACAAGCAGCATGCATAGGTGGAAGGTGGGTTATACAGTAGTTAGAAGATGGAAAATGGCATCCACATAGCAAACTCTTTTGCTGACTAAGCACTGCGTATAGCTGAAAACAGATGCTCAATGTTTTACTGGTCTAAACTGCAACACATGAGGTTCATATCTGTGTGTTTATCACAGGGGAAACAAACCAGCTTAGTTAAAACTACTCCAAAAAAAGAAAAAGAATTCCCCTAGGACTCGTTAGTTTCAGGAAATGTGCTGTTTTCCTCTTTCCACTTACAATCTTCGGGATGTTAAAGAAGCAGAGGAAATTGTCATTCCAGGCTGGCTGTCTGTCTGTTATTCCAGGCCATCTGTGGACTGTATAAACAATATCTCATGCTGGACAATCTGTGACCCTTTAGCTGTGCGGCATACAAGGTCACAGGTCAATGCTGATTGTATTGCCACTGACTTCCAACATTTGAACATTTGGTTTTACCTAGTCTGTGAACTACATAAGTATGCTTGTCTGCATACAGTGAACGTCTAAGCACATTTTACTTTTTCAAAGACGAGACCAAGCCTTTATTTATAATTTTTAACCAAGAAAGGCACACTAAGCTGTGACAGCTGGTTTCTAGGTGCATTCTGGGGGGGTGGGTTACATGGACCTGTTTTTTATGGCCGCCCTTGCGCTTGCACAAGGGTGAACATATTGGTATGATAGTAGATTCTGAAAGGTGCGTCACTGCCAGTCCAGAGCAGAGCAGTCTGCAAGGGGCTCGACAGTGTCAGTCCAATCATCAGCCAAGGCTGATCATGATACTCTTCTGGTCTTGCTGGGTGGAAACTTTGTGTAGTTCAAACAAAGAGCTGCCCGAATCTTAGAGTGGCTCTTTCCTTTGATCTGCATAATGCCACCCTGCAAACAGAACTGATCAGTGTCATGATCGGCCAGCTGTGGCGCCCCTCCAACCAAAAAAAATCCGTCCCACCCTCTGCCGAGTATCCCTCCCAACGCTTCCCCCTCTCTTCTTTGTTTTCTGATACCAGGATGCTCAATCCCTGGTGCTGGCTAGTACCCCTGTTCTGTCTGTTTTCACTATGTGACATCAGAGAGCCTGCCCTTGGTGCTGCCAAGCATAACACCGACACTCGGGTGCCCAATCCCCAGTGTCAGTACCTGAAAGAAAGAAAACCATCCTTCATAGTCTTTTTTATTTTTTATTTTGTTACTTCCCTTAATCCCACCCTCTGTCAAGTATGCCTCCTACCTCCCCATCGCTTCACAAGCCCCTAGAGATTAAACCAACACTGGGGAGCCCAATCCAAAATGTTTGTACCTGAAATAAATAAAAGTGTCCCTCATCGTTTTTTATATACACCCTGTAAAAAAGAAGACTGTGCATCCAAGTCTGTTGCTGATGCCAGCCCACCATCGTCATTACCCTCCCACTCAATACCCACCAACCTACACCCTCCCCTCACTCCTCACTTAACTACTTGGGGAGGAGGGTGTCCAATGCTGCAATCCTCTCTGGACTGGAGACATGTCTTCACTCTTCAACGCCAGACCAGGAACTGAGGAAATCAGATATGTGTTTCAGTGTCTTTCAGTGGGTTTTGAAGTTGTCATTATAACTTGGTATTTATTTTATATTTTTTTCCCAAAAATTTCCAACATGGGCTTTTTGGGACCTCACCTCATAAGCAAGGATGCTAAAATTATGCAAATCCATCCCGAAAGGTGATTTTGCGGTCACTGCACAAAGTCTCCTTTCAGGCAGGATTTGAACATTTTCTCTGCCTTTGTTCATGTGGTGAGGTCACAAGAAGGCTGTGCTGAAAATGTGGGGTAAAAATATTTAAAAACAACAAAGATGTTCTTCAGGGGTATGTCTCAGTCATCAGGTCACACCGTGGGAACTTCACCATCGGTGAAGCAGGAATCCACATGGAAGATTTTCAGCAGTACAGCTGTGGCTGCCCATGCTGACGTCATCTATGGATGTCACCAACCCTATATAGGTGTGAGCGGCCCCGCTCCCTCCTCAGTTCTTTCCCGCCATCAACTCAGTATGCATGGGTCTCCATGGAAACTTCGGCACAGTACCGCACTTTTTTTGCCTTCGATTTTAATTTACCTAATTTTGTTTTAGAATCTCTTTTATTGGAGATTACTGTATGGAGAGATTATTTTTTCTCCTTCTCTCCCCCGTCACTGCCGCATCAGATGGACGATCTCCACAGACAATTTTTCCTCTGTGTCGGCTGTCTTGGGATGCTGTCAGCCTTGGTCGGAAATTTATTCTTCCTGCCCTCCAGTGCAGAAGAAAGCTCTCCAATAAGAAGAAGATTCTTGATGGAGCGTTTCTGGATGGGGACCCTCTGGGGTTCCCCCCTCCCCATCACCGGAGGGTCCTTCGAGCTAGCAGGCCCCTGAGGCCCGGGACGAGCCCTTGGAGATCAGTCATTAGAAAGACTGTGACCAGGATGCTTCCCCGGGCGTTACCGTTCCCCCGATGGCTCCTTGTTTCTTAAGGGGCTCCTCATTGATGGCTCTGGCCTCATCGCGGGTCGCTGTCCAGGTCTTTGCTCCTACCAGACCTATACAGACAGCATTGTCACCCACCTGGTTGGGTGACTGGTTGCTGACTCTCGGGTCGACGGTCTTTGCTCCTTTGATGACTGGCTCATCAGCGACATCCCTCACATTGCGGCATAATGGTTCTCCTGGCTCAGGGCTTTGGGTTGTTTAGGCTCTCAAGCTTGTCAGGGTCTTCATGCCCTGTGCCATGGACCCTTCTGCCATTGACAATGCCTTCTACCGTCATCGAATTTCATGGCACCTGTTCTGTCGATGACTGGTTCATCTGTGATGGCCCTCCCACTGCAGCCTGTTGCTTCTCCAGGCCCAGGTTTCGGGCGTCCTGGGCTCTCAAGCCCGTCAACTGGGTCATTGTGCCCTTTGCAGCCAACCTCTCTGCTGTTGACACCACCTTCTGCTGTCGTCGACCTTTCTGGTGCCTGCTCCACAGACAACTAGCTCATCGATGACAGCCCTCACATTGCGGTTTGATGCTTCTCTAGGCCTTTGGCTTTGGGCTTTTGGGCTCTCAGGACCTGTCATCGGGGTCATCGTGCCCTGTGCCATCGACCCCATTGCCGTTGACGATGTCTTCTGCTGTCGTTGACCTTAATGGTCCTGCTTCACTGATGACTAGCTCATCGACGATAACCCTCCCATTGTGGCCTGATGCTTCTCCAGGCTGCAGGCTTTGGGCTTTCGGGCTCTCAAGTCCCATTGACGGGGTTGTCATGCCCTGTGCTGCCGACCCCTCTTAAGTCGGCAGTATCTTCTACCATCAACATCCTTAATGGAGCCTGCATGGGGGACGCACTCGTATCCCCTATGCAGGGAGTTCATGAGAATTTGGTACTGGGCCACAGACCACTCACCCTCTCAGTGGACCATGTTCCCTGCATGCAACACACTCTGGCCTACGGCCTCTGCTGGACTATGTCCAGCAAGCATGGGTGGGACTCCTCTCATCTGTCGCTGATGTCTCTTTATCAGATGGAGTGGTCCAGAGTGGACCTTCTTTGTGTCCCCACTCAATGTAAAACTGCCTGGTCTCTGCTCGCTAAATCCCAGGCCTGGGGTTTTCTGGCAAGACATGTTGTCCCTCTCCTGGGACGGGAGGTTTCTTTATGCCTTTCCAACATTTCAGTGGGTGCTAACCAAGCCCCACATGGAGGGGGGCCAGCATGGTTCTGGTACCCTTATTCTGGCCACTGCAGATATGGTTTCCGCTGCTGCAGCAGCTAGCATTGGATTCCGCGGTCCCTCCGCTTCTCTGCAGGGACCTGTTGACGCAGGATCCCAGGACCCCAGTTTATCCCAGTCTCAAGTCCTGCATCTGACTGCTTGGCTCCTGAATATATCACCATTGCCCAGTGGGGTGTGCTACAGAGGGCAGCGGGTGTCCTCGCTGCAGCTCAGAAGCCCTCCACTGGGACCACTTATGCCATGAAGTGGTAACAGTTTGCCCTCTGTGCAGTCAAGCATTAACTGGACCCCCTTTTCCTGTTCAGTGCACTAGGTTCTGGACTACCTACTGTCCCTTTCGGGCTCTGGTCTCCAGTACTGTCCCATCAAGATGCACTTCTCCTCAGTTGGCGCTGTCCCATACACTCCTCGGGAACATCCTGCATCTGAAGTCCCAATCCATTCTCCAGTTTTGGCTTGGGATCTGAATTTTGCTTTGGGCACAACTGATCCTGTCTCTGTCTGAGCCAACCACAACTTGCAGGCTACTCTTTCTCTCTTGGAAGGCATTCATTTTAGTGTTTTTTTACCTCTGCTCGGAGGCTGTCCAAGCCTGAGGCTCTTTGATGTGAAGGACCCTCTTTGATTTCCCTCTAAGATGGGGTGTCTTTGTGCACTAATGCCAAGTTTCTTTCTACGGTGGTATTTGGCCTACTCTGCCTCAACCCATCCATCTTCCAGGTTATTTTCCCAAGCATGCCTATCCAGATGAAGCACTGCTCAATATGCTAGGTGTGCACAGACATTTTGAAGTTTTATCTGCTTCAGACTAAAAAGCACATAAAGTCAAAGCAGCTCTTCACTCCTCTCGCCCTAGGTAGGGAGGCCACTCAGCTTTCGTCACAATGTTTGTCCAAATGATGGGCACCTTGTGTTGTATTTTGCTCAATCGGGCATTACAAAGAGTGGCCAGGGACAGTGACAGCCCATTCCATAAGGAGCGTGGCTATCTTTAGGGTTCTGGAAGGTTTTAAAGGGGTGTCAGCTGCTGACATTTGCGCTGTTTCCACCTGGAGTACTGTCCATGCTTTCCCAAGCACTGCAGTCTGGACATTGACTCTAAGGCCCATGCAGATTTCGGCAAGGCTCTGCTGCGGGGCCTCTTATCCTGCATTTCAGTTGGCCTTCCTCCCAGACTGTTCTTTGCACTTGTAACTGCTTGGGGCTCTTTCCTATGGTGTGTCCTGATGGCTGAGATACTCCCGAAGAAGACAGAACAGTTGTGTAAGAACCAACCATAACGGAAGATCTCCGAGGGGATCTCAGTCATCAGGTCTGTTTTCCCTCCCACCAGACCCCTTTTTATTGTGACGTTTTCTCAGAACTGGTTATCTGGTGTATCCAGCCTTTTATTTGGCCTGGGCACCACTTTCTCTCCTCAGTCCCCCATGGCTTGAGTATGCTTCCTTTGTCTCTGGGGGAAAGAACTGAGGAGGGAGCGGGGCCACTCACGCCTATATAGGGTTGGTGGCATCGATGGACGAAATTGGCATGGTCGGCCCCAGTTGTACTACTGAAAATCTTCTGTGTGGATCCTGCTTCACCGACGGTTAAGTTCCTACAGTGTGACCTGATAACTGAGATCCCCTCGATGATCTACTGTTACGGTAAGTTCTTATGTAACTGTTTTTTATGAGCATATGTTGACATTTTTCAACGTACGCTCGTAACTTTGGTTATTTTCAATATTTTGACTCCAGATTTTCAATATAACAATTTTTCACAACACCTCAAGAATGTGACTTTTCTCTTTTTTCAAATCCAGGCCAAAATGTGTTTTCTCCTTTCAGGCAGGATTTGACAATTTTCTCCGGTCTTGTTCTTGAGGTGGGGGTCATAAGAAGGCTACATTGAAAAGGTAAAAATATTAAAAAGCAGCAATGGTATGATTGTACATTGAAATTTTTCAACACACACTTGCAACTTTAGGAGTTTTCAGTATTTTGTCCCCAAGTTTTCAACACAGTCATTTTTCACATCACCTCATGAACATGTCAGCTGATATCTTTCAAATCCTGGCCAAAATGTTTTTTCACACATGTGGCATGAAATGACAGTTTGGCCACTGTTTTTATAAATGACACCCTGTCATGCTCAGAAAGTGATCATTTAGTTATTTGTTTACCGGGTAAGTGTGTATCCAGTGGTCTGTTTTCAGGCACAACCTGGGCCACGAAGGAAATAGAGGCAGTACAATTACATAGGTTAAGATGGTACAGAAAATAGGACAGTTGAAATAAAAATAAAGTGCAAGTGCAAAATACATAGAGAACAATGCATATGTAGGTGTGTGATATGCAGTTTTTTTTTTTACACACCCAAGGTGTGTGATATATAGAAACCTCACTAGTGAAGCCCGAGAGGTTTAAATATTGTCACACACTGAGGGTGTATAAAAAAACTACAGATCACACACCTACATATGTGTTAATTTTTATAATAACTGATGCTGAGTAAACAAAGCTCAGAGTCTTAGCATTACCTGCTTCCTGCGGTGCTGATTCGACCTCTGTATGGGCTTAATGGCTTGCTGGTTGTTATGATGACATGGTGAAGGTTCAATGGCTTCTTCATTTTTTAAAATTGAAAAAAAATGTGAACGGTTCAGTTTTCCGAGTCAGTAAGTACCTTAGCGTGGTACACACAACCTGGCATGAGACAGTAAAAGCCATATCAACTCACAGGTTGATGTGACTTTGCTATATCAACTCGCAGGTTGATATGACTTTTTACAAGTCTCAAAAACGGATTGATATCCGGGGTCACCAGTTATTATACAACATTTCAGGCCGGCGGCCATAAATTGTTCAGTACAGTACAATACAACAGGATCCATTTGGCATAGGTACAGAAAGATGGGGCCACACAACACATTAGATCGCCCAGTGGGGCAGTTACACATGGCATCGGCCAACAACAGTGTTTTATAGTGAGATTTCAAGGTAAGGTAAGATTGTTCCATAGTTTGGGAGTGGCGAAGGATAAGGCTTTGCTGCCCAGGCAGGTGAAACCTGGGCAACTTCCAAAAGCGGAATGATGGAGTACCGGAGGTTGGCGGGGACTGATTTTCTGCTTGAGCAGTGGGAAGAAGACTATATTGAAAATTTGGGGTCAAAATGTGAAAACAACTATTAAGTTATAAAGATACACTGAATTGTTCCAACATTTACTCACAACTTTATTTTTGCAGATTTTGGCCCCTGATGTTCCACATATCCCTTGTGTAACCCCACATCCTGAACTTGACAGGTGTCATTTTTCAAATTCCCTCCAAAATTTGTTTTCACAGTCACACTGCAAAATCACCTTTTGGATATGATTTGAAAAATTCTGCCTGTCTTGATCATAATGTCAGGTCATAAAAAGACTGTTGGAAATTTGTGGTCATAATGTGGGGAGTCCACTTAAAATTAAATATTGCCTGTCAGCTGGTCTATCCTGGGTAAATACAATCTAAAATGTGTAAAAGCAGGACACCACTGAAGATGAGATATTGCATCTCATCTGGTCTATCCGTGGTAAATATATAGTAAAAATGTGTGCAAGCAAGACCTTGTACAACAGCAATGCAAGCAAGCATTAGGCATTGACAAATTGAGCAATAAGGCATGACAGGGGGTGCATTATGGTGAGATATTTATCCCACGCATGCTTGAAGCCCCTTACTGTTTTTGCCTCCACCACTTATGCTGACAATCTGTTCCAGGCATCCATCACTCTTTGGAGTAGTACTTCCTCACGTCCCTCCTAAATGCACCCCCCCAGCTTTGTTGCATGTTCTCTGGTCCTGGTGCTCTTTCTCATTTGAAAGAGATCCCCATTTCCTGCACCCTGTTTTCTCCCATGAGGTACTTGTTGTCACAAACGTGCTCCGCAGGTCAGGCCCTCTGCTCCCACAATACCAACTTTGAAGTGCAATAGTGTGAACAAGAGACAGACAGGATAACCCTCCCATCTGTTTTGGGTCCGAATCACCTACCAGCATTGAGTCCTGGGGGTCAAATTTGAACGTTATGCTAGCATTCCCAGTTAACAGGCTCAGATACGTACCCTCTTCGGGGGATGCGGTACAATCCTTTGCCCATGGGGCGCACCCAGCCAGGTTTCCAAAATGTACCCTTACAACTCAATATGAGACCTAGGTATATTCTTACCTTTAGCAAGTTTAGTAACACATTCAAGCGCTTAACAGCTGTCAGAATTAAACACTGGTTCAGCATTCACATGCAAAAGAAAACTGAGAAGACACGGGCAGTATTTCAAGGAAAATATTGTTTACTAAAAATGGTAAAATAGGTAAAATATCAAACACAGAACATATACATTCATAACTTATAGTCAATAAAAAAATGTGGAAATTACAGAACAAAGACACCTACAAAATACTTAAGATCTTGCTTAGCTAGATGTTACTAGGGTGCCTTGTTTTAGCTTAGAGGCTAAGTGTCTCTCTTGAGTTCAGAATTAAAAAGCAGTGTTTCCCTCAGATGCCTGCTCATTTCAAAATCCAGCTCCCCACCCCCTTTGGTGAGGTCACAGTTAGATCCTATAACTTTAACTTCTTAGCATAAATATCCACAAGGATGTATGTTATTACTGTGAAAATCAGCAACTAGCAATTTCCTAAAATATGAGTCTCTTTGATCAAAGCATTTCCTTTGACTTTCATAACATGACAATCTGTCACTGGTTCTCTTCTAGGTGAGGAAGCCATAAAGGATCAGCCAAATGACTTCCCTGCCTGCCGTGTCATAAAATGCATATTTCATTTCCAACTTCAAAAGCAGGAGCAGGTTATAAGGGGTAATAAACTGTCCCTCTGGTAGGACGTCTTTAATTAGTAGTTTCCCTGGTCTGTTTATCACATCCTGCTGCTTCAGCCACACTGACACCTCTGAGGTCAAAGGTCAAGTATCATTGCTAGGCTGTTTTCTTGTCTAAGCAGACCTTCACGTACCATATATCATTTTACAAATATTATACAATAATAATATTAGAGAGTTTATCACGTTACACTCCTCCCTCCTTAGACTGAATTTGGGGGATCTGTTCCTGCATGGGATGAGTTCCACAAATTCAGCTCATATCTCAAACCGACTGGATAAACCATCAGCATTTTCATTCACTGCCCCGGCCCTGTGTGAGACAGTCATGTCATACCCTTGCAAGGCAAGACTCCATCTTAATAGTCTACCATTCGTTTTACCCATTTGTGCTAGCCAAACCAGGGAGGGGGTTGTGGTCAGTTTGTACCTCAAAGTGCTGCCTGTATAGGTATGGCTTTAATTTCTTTAGTGCCCACACCATGGCAAGACACTCCTTTTCCACAGTAGAGTAAGCCTGCTTCCTGGGAAGTAACTTTTTACTGAGGTACTCTATGGGGTGATATTTCCCTTGGTTGGATGTCTGACTCAGCACTGCTCCAATACCCACATCTGAGGCATCAGTCTGGACTACAAAGTGTCTGCCATAGTCTGGACTTGTCAGTATAGGAGCACTGCACATTCATAGGCTGGTTCTCAGGTAACTTTCTTAGGCATCCTTTTCTTTAACAGGCCCGATAGGGGAGCGGACAGGGCACTGTAATTGGGTATAAATTTCCTATAGCACCCTGCTGTCCCTAGAAAACTCCTGACCTGCTTCTGCATTTCTGGTCTGGGCCATGCCTTGATTGCCTCTATTTTCCCTTGGTTAGGATGGAGCTGTTCCCCATCCTACAACATGACCAAGGTATGACACCTCAGCCACGGCCACTTGGCACTTCTCAGCTTTGACAGTGAGCCCAGCCCTCTGTATCTTGCCCAGCACTTCCCTAAGGTGAGACAGGTGTTCCTCCCAGCTGGCACTAAAGATGGCAGTGTCATCCAGGCACGCCACAGCGTACTCCTCAGCACCATTTAACACCTGGTTCACCAACCTTTGGAAAGTGGCAGGGGCGTTCTTCATTTTGAAAGGCATTACTTTAAATTCAAGTAACATATCGGAGTGATGAAGGCTGACCTCTCTCTAGCTCTGTCCATTAACTCTACCTGCCAGTACTCCTTTGTCAGGTCAGTAGTCGTAAGATGTGTTGCCCCTCCCAACTTGTCCAGGAGTTCGTCCATCTGTGGCATTGGGTGGGCGTCTGACTTCTTGACTCCTAAGAGTCCACGACAGTCCACACAAAAACGAATAGAGCCATCTGGCTTGGGAACAAGGACTACGGGTGAGGCACAGGGGCTGTGGGATTTCTGGATTACCTCTAAATCCAACATTTTCTCCGCCTCCCTCCTAATGTCCTTTTGGACAGCCTTGGACACCCGATATGCTGTTCGCCTTATGGGCGCCTGCATCCCTGTCTCCACATCGTGCGTTGCTAAGGGGATTAGTCCAGGCTTGGCCCTAAACAGTTGGGCAAAGTCTGCTAAAACCTCCCTTACTTCCTTGATCTGGTGCAGGGTCACCTGGGGTGACATTTTAATTGCCTCCACCGAGAACTCCCATTTGTTTCTTCCAGCAAGTCCAGAAGATGTCTCCTTTATCGTCCCCTCCCCAGGACTGCACACTGCAAACACCATGTCAGCCATATTAGCATATGGCTTCATCATGTTGACATGGTACATTCTTTGTGTATGTCTTCTGTCAAGTAACTCTTATAATGTAGTTTACATCATTTACTCGTCTGACTACTTTGTACAGTCCTGCCCACTCAGCCTGCAGCTTGTCTTTCCGGATCGGGATTAGGACCATGACTTCCTGACCCACAGTGTATGAACGAGCTCTGGTTCTGCGGTCGTACCACACATTTTGTTTTTGTTGGGCAGCTGCCAGGTTGCTCTGGGCTGTCCCCATAAGCTCCTTCAGCCTTTCCCTAAACCTAAGAACGTAATCCACTATGGGAGTTCCCTGGGTGGCGTGCTTGCCTTTCAAGCCCTCCCAGATCAAGTCTTGGTGTCCACGTGCCCTGCATCCGTATAAGAGTTTGAAGGGGGAAAACCCTGTTGACTCTTGGGGCACCTTTCTGTATGCAAAAAACAGGTGGGGGAAGGTATTTCTCCCAGTCCCTCCTATGCTGTTCAGTAAATGCTTGGAGCATTGGCTTAGGGTACAGTTAAATCTTTCCACAAGCCCATTGACTTGCGGGTGGTAAGGTGTTGTGCATCTCTGCACCACCCCACACTTCTCCCAGAAACATTTCATCAGGTTCAACAGGAAGGAACCCCCTCAATCAGTGATAACCTCCTGCGGAAACCCAACACAGGAGAAAATCCCTAGTAAGGCATCTGCCACTTTGTCTGTCCTCAGTGAGGATAGGGCGACTGCCTCGGGGTACCAGGTGGCATAGTCCACCACAGTCAGGATAAACCTTTTCCTGGAAGAGGTGGGGGTATTTAAAGGCCCCACAATATCCATTCCCACCCTCTGGAATGGCTCCTCCACTGTGGGCAAGGGAATTAGGGCAGCTTGGGTTTTCTTACCTGCCTTCCCTATTTCTTGGCACCAGTGATAAGACCTGCAATACTGCTTCACCTGCTTGGTGAAGTTGGGCCAATGGAAATTCTGAGCCAACCGCTGCATAGTGCACACGATTCCCAGATGAACAGACATGGGAATATCATGTGCAGTTTTGAGCAACTGCTCACGGTACCCCTCAGGAACGATGAGCTGCCTGTCCATCACCCCTCCCTCTGTCTTAGCATCCTGCATTTGCATTAGTCCATTGTCCCAATAAACTTTATGTTTCCCGTCACCTCCCTGTGCTCTGTCAGAGTCTGTGCAAGCCATCAGCTTCTCTAAACTAGGGTTACTTTTCTGAGCAGCTGCAAACTCCTTACACATTCCCAAGGCATGGGACAGGTCCCCTTCAGTGTTTACACTAGGGTCCCTAGCTTTAGCATCAGGGCATTCAGGATCATTGCCATCCATAACCCTCTGACTGTGGGTCACATCTTCCTTGGAGTAACCCTCCGTAGCTGTTCTGTTAACTGCTACCTGTGGAATTTCTATCCCCCTTTCATTATCCTCCAAATCAGGACACACAGGCTGGGGAACCAGCCTCCCAATGGTTTCCACTATGGAAGGGCTTCTACGGGGTCCAGGGAACCACAATTTTCCTTTGCCGTTTGGCTGCAGGTAACTGCTCACACCATCCCCTGTTTGGGATTGTTGCCAATAATTACTTCGACAGCTAAAGTTTCTGCTACGGCAACCTTTTGCACAATCCCCCCTGTCTCACCGCAGTCTAGGAGGACAATAGCGAGTGGCGTTTTCTCCGCCCCAGTGAATCCCCATACAGTCACAAATTGATTGGGTATAAACTGACCAGGCTATACCAAATCCCCTTTTACCAAAGTCAGGAATGCCCCTGTGTCCCTCAACCCATGTGTCTGTACTCCATTCACAGTGACTGGGTGTATGTGTTCCCTCATGTTTCCTGGCATGCTTTCAGAGACACACAAACAACCTACTTCTTTTCTAGCACCACTTTGTGTACTTCTTGCCCTTTTAGGACACTGCCTTGCAATATGTCAAGTTTCTTTGCAAAGCCCACATTCATTTTTTTTCTCGGGTAAATCCTTTCTTTGTAACTTAAGGCTACCTGGTTTCGGTGAAGGCAGGGAGGGTTTTAGCTGCCTTGAAGGTGCACTTTTCCCTTTCGGCACTGCCACACCTGCCCCATTTCCTCTCAGAAGAGGTCAGCTCCAGGCATCGTAGTCCGAGAGTTCAGCAGCCTCTTGCACTGTTTTTGGATCTGAGTACTCCAGCTAGATTTTCAGCTCTGCTGGGCATGCCCCAAAAAATTGCTCTAACAGTACAGCATTTTCTCTACAGAGTTTGTTTCAGTTCCTTCCCACCAATGTTTTAAAAAGTGACGTCGTTTAGTGGCTAGCTCCTCGTAGCTCATGTCAGGGCTTCTCCTGAGCTTACAGAATTTAACTCTGTATGCCTCAGCTGTTAGCTCATATTTTTTTTAAAAGTGCAGTTTTAAGTTGACTGTAATTATTACTGTCCTCATTGTCCATTTGACCCAGTACATCCCTAGCTTTTCCGGTAAGTAGCGGGGAAGCTGGAAGCTCCAGGACTCTCTAGGAATATTTGCCTGAATACATGCTTTTTCAAAGAAATTTAAAAAAGGCATCCATATCTTCCCCCTCTTTAAATTCAGCTATCAATTTAGAATTTAATTTGTAACCCAGTCCTGTAGTTCCAGTTAAACCCAGGCCACTTACCTGCTCTGGTGCTGGTGCTTAGAGTCGTAGCTTCTCCAGTTCATGTTGCCTCAGGCGCTCACGCTCTTCTCACTTGGCCTCTCACTTAAGCTGTCACTCTCTTTCCTCTGTGGCTCGCTGTTCTCGGCTCTCTTCTCTCTGGAACTCCAGCTCCCTTTGCTGCTGGGCTCCAAACCTTTCTGTTCAAACTCCAGCGCCATCCTCCGCAACTCCATGTGCAGCCTAATCCCTTCTGGCTCCAGAATGCTGGTGACCTTCCCCTGCTGCTGTGGCCCTTGGCTTGCAGTCGCCCTGTTGTTTTCACTTGATCTGGACACTGCACTGGACCTTGGCCCCTCCACGCCCAAGGTTCGGTCCTTTTCAGTCACTGACTGTGACTCGAGGCTTTGGGCATCAGCTGCCACAAGAGCCTCTGTGGGGTGCTTTTTGGTTCTGCTCTTGTGCTGGACTCCTCTCTCTTGGCACAACTGCTTCAGTTGGTCTGCAGTGTGCTCACTGTAGTTGGAAGCCATCTTTGTCCCTAACTACGGGTACACTGACTTGCACTCAAAAAAAAAATAGAACAGGTAGGGAACTTAGACTGTAAGCACAATGATATAGTTCTGTTTATTTATTTTTTTTAAATCACTTCCTTATTTTGCATGTGAGCTGTACAATATTAATCTGACACACTGGACTGTTAATGCTCGTGTTACCCAATACTTTTAAATCGCACCGCTGCCAACCACATCTGTCACAAATGCGCTCCACAGGTCAGGCCCTCTGCTCCCACAGTGCCAACCTCGAAATGCAGTAGTGTAAACAAGAGACAGACAGGGTAACCCTCCCATCTGTTTTGGGTCCGAATCACCTACCAGCCTCGAGTCCTGGGGGTCAAAATGTGAACTTTATGCTAGCATACCCAGTTAACAGGCTCAGATACGTAGCCTCTTGGGGGGATGCAGTACAATTCTTCACCCAAGGGCACCCAGCCAGGTTTCCAAAATGTACCCTTACAACTCAATGTGAGACCTAGGTATATTCTTACCTTTAGCAAGATTAGTAACACATTCAAGCCCTTAACAGCTGTCAGAATTAAATACTGGTTTAGCATTCACATGCAAAAGAAAACTGAGAAGACACGGGCAATATTTAAAGGAAACTATTGTTTACTAAAAATTGTAAAATATGAAAAATATCAAACACAGAACATATACCTTCATAACTTACAGTCAATAAAAGAAACGTGGAACTTACAGAACAAAGACACCTACAAAATACTTAAGTTCTTGCTTAGCTAGATGTTACCAGAGTGCCTTGTTTTAGCTTAGAAGCTAAGTGTCTCTCTCTTGGGTCAAGAATTGAAAAGCAATATTTCCCTCAGATGCCTGCTCATTTCAAAATCCAGCTCCCCACCCCCTTTGGTGAGGTCACAGTTAGATCCTATAACTTTAACTTCTTAGCAATAAATATCCACAAGGATGTATGTTATTACTATGAAAATCGGCAGCTAGCAGTTTCTCAAAATATGAGTCTCATTGATCAAAGCATTTCCTTTGACATTTCATAACCCCACAATCTGTCACTGGTTCTCGTCTAGGTGAGAAAACCATAAAGGATAAGCCAAATGACTTCCCTTCCTGCTTTGTCACAAAATGCATATTTCGTTTCCAACTTCAAAAGCAGGAGCAGGCTATAAGGGGTAATAAACTGTCCCTCTGGAAGGACATCTTTAATTAGTGGTTTCCCTGGCCTGTTTATCACATCTGACTGCTTCAGCCACACTGACACCTCTGAGGTCAAAGGTCAAGTATCACTGCTAGGTTGTTTTCTTGTCTAAGCAGAACTTCACATACCATATATCTATTTTACAAATATTATACAATAGTAATATTAGAGGGTTTATCATGTTACACTTGTAGGTCTCTGTCATGTCCCCCTATCTTTCTCCTCTCCTCCAGGATATACATGTTAAAATCACTCAGTCTCTCTTCATAGGGATTTTGGTGCAACTCCTGCACAGGATTCAAGGTACTCTACCAGCCTTTCCTTTAACAGGGTTTCCAATAATTTCACCACCATCTAATGTGAGGCTGACTGGCCTATAGTTACTAGCGTCTTCCATGCTACTACTTTTATTTAGAGGGAGCACATCTGCTGTCTCCCAGTCCTCTGGAACCATGCCTGTTTCCAGCAAGCTGTTGAATAAGGCTGTCAGTGGGGCAGCTTGTACCTCTCTGAGTTCCTGTAGTACCTTTGGGTGTATCATTTTCAGGCCCATGGTCTTGTTCACCTTTAGAACTGCAAGTCTCTTCAGGACTCTTTCCTTTAAAAATGTGCTTGTGTCACCCTCCTCCCCCCTCTCATCCTGCTGCTCCTTGATGGTCCGTCCACCCCCCCCCACTCTGAAGACTGAGCAGAAGTACCTGTTTAGGTTGTCTGCTTTTTCTTGATCCTCTTCTGCGCAGTCTCACTCCTTGCTTTCCTTTTCTTACTTATGTACCTGAAAAAAGTCTTATCCTCTTTAACTACCTCTTTGGCTATCCTTGCCTCTGTCTTTGCCTTTGCTTCCCTCACTGCCTTTCCTGCTTCACTCAGTTTTACTTGGTATGCTTCCATGTCTTCCTCCCTCTGCGTTTCCTTGAATCTCCTGAATGCCAGCTGTTTCTTCCCCTCACCACCTTGGCCACTTCCTAAAGAACTGTTAACAGTCTCTTTTTCACTAACAGAGGTTAGTTGCTTCAACTATGCCTTCCCTTATTTTTCCCCACTGTGCATCTACCCCTTCCTGGCAGCTCCTCCATGAGGCTGTTTCTGAGGCAGTCTCCCATTTCTTTAAAATCTGCCCACCTAAAGTCTAGGACCCTCATCCTTGTGTGTCTTGCCTCTGTTCCCTTCTTAATGTTAATCAGCACAGTACGGTGATCACTGGTACCCAGGGGGCAGCTCACTGTGATATCTGCAGTGCCATCCTGGTTTGTAAGCACCAGGTCCAGCACTGCCCCATCCATAGTGGGTTCCTTGTCTGTAGCTGCCTGAGAAAAGCCCCTTGTAGGGAGTCACGGATGGCTGTGCTCCTTGTCAAAGCTGTAGTTGGAAGACTTTAGTTCACCTCTGGCAGATTGAAGTTCCCAACTAGCAGCACCACCCCCTTACTTGCCATCCTGGTGATGACTTCCACAAGTACCTTAACCCACTCCTGTCCCTGTGCTGGAGGTCTGTGTACCACCCCTGTATGGATAGTGCCCTCAGTACTTGTCTGTAGGAGCGATAAGTGCCATGGGATCTTTTACTTTCACCTGGACAGTGACCAGAGATGGGCAGAAGGCACCTTGGTTTAATGTCTCATCCGAAGGATGGCACCTCAGTTGTGTAGTACCCCCCCACACACACACACAGGCACAGACACACACTGCAGCATCATTTATGGGTATTATCCCAAGTACCAGATGTGGGTATATTTTAATGTGTCCCTTATCTACTGCTTGGTTAGCAGTCAGAGTGCTGCCACTGATCACACCATGTATTATTGTGAATCAGTCAATCAATCACTTTATTTAACCAGGCATAAATATGGAATAATAGGCAACTGTGAATTGCAGTGCTGTATCACAATCATGTGAGCCTGCCCGTTGGCTTCAGACAGTGTGACTCAGTTGGTAATACTGTATTTCACTGTTTTAAAGCCACCCTCAATTAGTATCTGCCCTCTAATAGTAGCCATGGGGTAATTTCAGTGTTAGTAACAGAAGCCGTCCTCAGTTAGTAGCCTGAAATCAATGGTAACATGACTGACCTTACTGTATATCGATCCAAGCCCGGATCCTTTGTATCTGGATCCTGATCGATAAGCCTCCATCCCCGAGTGCTCATGAATGTTGTGCTCACCGACTGGTGTGCCTTCCTTACCCCCAACAAAATACAAAGTTAAATTAAAGTTCCAAGTACCGGTAATCCAGTGCTGCCAAAACCAAATCGGAACAGTGCTGCGAATAAGTGAACCTTCCGTCCCAGTGAGCATGAGCGTTGTGCGTCGACTGGTGTCCTTACCCCCAAAAAATGCAAAGTTGAATTAAAAATAAAATTTCCAAGTAATCCAGAGCTGCTGAAATCAAACAATGCTACCCGAGAACTCAAGTGAACTGCTTCCATGTTTCAGGTTGCTACCACTTGATACGTGGTTGTCTGTAGCTGCATCTGTACTGCAGCATCTGGTGATGTAACCCTACTAATTGAAAGGACACTGGTTTCTTTTCAACTTTTTATCTTTTTTTTACTGCAAGTAAAAGAGTTTTGAAATCAACAATCAAATCCAATTCATCCCCGCTATCTGGTTCTGCGTCTACTTCAGAGCAGCTGTCTGCATCTGGATCCTCATTGCAAAAGTCCGATTTCTGTGATGCAGTGCCACTACAACTGGGACCTAAAAAAGGAAAGACAGTGGTCAGTAATTTATTTTTCAAATGTGCTGTTATTCAGAAAGGGACTAAATTCAAACCTTGTAGTGCTGTCAACTTGTCTGTGATTACTGGGCGAGCATCAAACACCACCCCATCTTGCCTGGTATAGTGGGTAGTGTCCAGGTCAGTGGATTGATTCCACAACCTGAAACGAATTGACAATGTTTTCTTTTGTCACATTACCCCAAGAATCTTTCACCCACTGTAGCATTTTCAACTTGGATGGTGCTCTAGGGTTTCCACTTGCCATCAGGTTTCTCTCTTCAGTAGCAAGCCACATATCATAGCACTCTTGGTACTAGGAGTTCCACGACACGTCTACGGGTTGCTGAAGTTTGGTACACCCGCTCGGGATGGCAGCCATCACTGTATTTTTCTTTTTAAGTCTTTTTTAACAGCTGGCGATATGTGGCAATGGAATGTGTCCCAGACTAACATGCGCTTGCCAAATGCAATACCAACCACCCCATACCATATCAACCCATTGCAGAGTGAGTTACTGATTCATCCAGTTGTTCTTGGACATTGTGTGGACATTGCCACAATAACTCCCTGAATGCCAGCAACCTCTTTGGGCATTTCCTTGCCTTTTAACACTACAAATGGTGGGAGATTTCTTCCGTCTTCCATTGCTGCCAAACAAACGGTGATTTGTTGTTTCTCATGCCCAGTAGTCATTAAGGGGACTGACTTAGCGCCAATAACTTCTACTGTGTTCTCTCCAGACATGTCAGCCCACACGGCAGTCTCATCCATGTTACCGATGCCCTGCACAGGAATGTTGCTGTTTATTATCTGCTTGGTGCAAAAGTACACAAACTCGGTCACCTTTGGTAGGTAGTCTTTTGGCAGTCTCTGGCGCACTGTAGCACGCTGTCTTATTGTGAACCCTCACTGTGACAAGAAGTGGTCCACCCAACCTCTACTAGTTTTAAAGTCAGGATTGTGTATTATGGAAGAGGCTTTCAGGGCAATAGCTTTATGGGTCATTCTGTGGTGCTGCTCTCTCTGAAGCGAAATCCAGGTTGCAAGATTGTCTTCCTCGGTCGGATATGAAGGCTTATGGCCAGCACCAAGAAGACATTGGCATTTGCGGTTAGACTCAGACCTGCCAACTTCAGTGACCATAGCCTGCAGGCTTTCCTTGTTTTTCCACCACTCACAAATCTGTTTTTTGTCCAGTTTTAGAGTCTCCGCCACCAGGCGATTACCTTCCCGTTTGGCTCTGTTAATGACTGACAACTTAAAATCCAAGTTGTAACATTTTCTTTTGGCCATTTTACAAAACAAAAAGAAGAGACTGCACCAGACAACTGCTATGGCATCGGTACTGTGCTATGCTACCTGATCTTTTAAATGTCATGTCAATTACAGGTTTTGACATCGGGGCACTACTGAATAAACCACAATAGAAGTCCAATCTGAATGGCTTACCGTACGCTTACTAATATAAGCCACCCTCAAATAGGATCCGCCCTCGAATTAAAGCCTTGCGTCAAAATAGAAGAACGTAATTGAAGCTGCTGCTTCAAAACGGTGAAATACGGTACTTTATAAATAGATTCGATGTTATAAGTGCAGTAAGACACTTCAGGAATGTGTAGTTATGGTCAAAAATTGTACTTTCCTTTTTTATGTTTAAAGGCACTCTTTGCAGGTGCCTTGTGCCCAACAGCACACTAGAGGCATGCGATTATTGACTTTGCTTGGCATGTCTTACTGCATACTTTGTAGGGGTCCCTTGGCACAGCAGGGTACAAAAAGGGTTACATGTATAGTGCAGTGTAGTAGTGCACACAAGTGCCAGTTCCACAAGGATACCAAAATACACTTAACTTGCACATTACAGTAACATTCATTCCTGTAATGAACAATTACTTGTACAGCAATCAGGCGGTGACAGTCACTGTCGTTAAAGTTATCCGTAATTGTCAGATATTTCTGAGCACATAAAGGTTAATGTGTTGCTCCACAGTATAGTCACTGCCCTATATGTACATAAAAAGACAGTGCAGCATAGTGGTTGATGTCTAAGAAAAATCAGGTAATCTCATTGGCCCATAGCAGTCACAAGGGATGTAAATATTTTTCAGGTACCACACAGTTCGAAACTTGTTTGCCTGGTTACATCAGAAATCCTTGCCACATCACTACACTACTCTACAGTCAGTCAACATATACAGTATACATCTGACAATGAGATAAATATTTAAATGGAGTGGCGTACTGCCACAGAATGTTGATCATTTCCACGGGCTCGAACCAGAAATACTGGTAGCTGCATTCTTCAGTACTGAGGACAAACAGCCAGCTGCCAGGAAAAAAAAAATTAACACAGATGAAAAAATGTGAGTAGACATACTGAAATGTCAACCACTGAACTCAGTGAACAGGTATTCTGTGTATACAGGATGTGTAAAACCAACTTCTCTTCTGTAGTACAAATGTTTTAAAGCTAATAATTAATTATTGACAATTTAATATTCTTCACTGCTCTGCTTGGAGGCATCATAATGTAGTGCAGAGGCATATGGTAATTGTTCTTGTGGATCCCTCATAATCTGTTAGTAACCTCCTAGCTCAGTGTATTATATTGCAGCATAGAGCCCTGAATCATATATTGGATGATTACTAAGTTAGCATTTCATAGCTCCATGCTAATATATGATATGATATGTAGCACAGAGCTATGATGACAAATTTATAATGCCATTATTTATATGGTCGCACTTTCACAAAGTGAACATATTGCTATGATGGTGGTGTTGAGAGGTGTTTCACTGTCAGTCCAATGCAGGGCAGTCTGCAGTGGGCTTGACAGCGTCAGACCAGTCATCAACTAGGCTGATCATGACACTCTTCTGGGCTTGCTGGGCGGAAACCTCATGATGTTCGAAGAAAAGAGCCACCGTATCATAGGGTGGCTCTTTGCTTTGATCTGCATGACACCACCTAACAAGCAACTGATCAGTATCATGATTAGCCTGTACCTCATCCTCCCCACAACATAGCTGATGGCACACAATCCCTGCTCAATATCTATTTGCCCCTTTTAAACAATCCCACCCTCTGCCAAGTATCCCTCCAACCTCCCTGTCGCTTCCCATGCACCGTGCCCCTTTTAAACAGTCTCACCCTCTGCCAAGTATTCCTCCCACCTCCCCGTTTACTTCCCATGCCCGTGCCCCTTTTATAAAGATTACACCCTCAGCCAAGTAACACTTCCATTTCCCCATTGTTTCCTGTGCCCTTTAAATATGAACCTGACACTGGGATACCCAGTCCCCAGTGTCGTCGGTACTTGAAATAAAGAAAACTGACCCACAATGTCTTTTTAAATTATTTTTTTTACACCCTGTAGAAAAAGGAAACAGTCCATCGATATCTGTTGTCGCCGCTGCTCCCCACCACTGTTACCTTCCCCCACTCAGCATCTACCACTTACTTACCTACTGAGGGTCCAACGCCATAATCTTCTCTGGACCAGAGACACGTTCACAGTTCAGTGCCAGACTGGGAACTGAGTAAATCAGGTAAACTGTGGTCAGTGTATTTCAATGCATTTTGAACCACCACTCATACCTTGGTCATTTATTGTTGTTTTTTTTATATATATATATTTTTCCTACAGATTTTCAACATGGTCTTTCTGGGACCCCACCTCATGAACAAGATAGATGACATTTTTCAAACTCAGCCCGAAAGGTGATTTCACAGTCACTCCAAAATCACCTTTCAGGCATGATTTGAACATTTTCACCTATTGGGTTCATGAGCTAGTGTCATAAGAAGACTGTTGAAAATTTGGGTTAAAATATTAAAAAAAACAACAAAATTATGAAGGTAAGTTGAAATTGAACGCTCACTCATAATGTTGGTAATTTTAAATATTTTTACTCCAAATTTTCAACATAGCTTTTTTCATAGCACCTCAGGAACGTGATCGATGTTGTTTTTGAAATCTTGACCAAAATGCGTTTTTGCACTTGTGATGCAAAATGACGTTTCAGCCAGTATTTTATAAATGACACCTGTCATTTTCAGAAGAGGTCTTAAAAAGACTGTTGAAAAATTGGGATCAAAATGTCACAAAACAACGAAGTTATGAAGTAACGTTACATTTTTTCAATGTTTACTCATAACATTGCGATGTGTGCGGATTTTGGACCCCAATCTTCAACATAGCCCTTTTGTTACCCCACCTCATGGATATGACTTGTCATTTTTAAAACTCTACTGGAACATGTTTTTGCATTGGTTTCACAAAGTCACCTTTCGAACAGGATTTCAAAAGCTCCACCTGCCATGATCATAAGGTGGGGTCATAACATACCGTTGAAAATTTGGGGCTATAAACAAAGTTATGAGGAAACGCTGATCTTTTTTCTTCCAGTGTTTACTCATAGCTTTGTGATATTGCTGATTTTGGCCCCCAAATGTGCACATAGCCCTTCTGTGTTATTCCACCTGATGAGCGACAGATGTCATTTTTCAGATCCCCTTTGAAGCATGTTTTCATAGTCCTTCTGTGAAAATACCTTTTGGATAGCATTTAAAAAAATCTTTCTGTCTTGATCATAACATGGGGTCATAAAAACACTTTGTAGAAAGTTTGGGGTCAAAATGTGAAAAAAAAAAAGTTATGAAGAAACACTGAATTGTTCCAACATTTACTTGTAACTTTGTTTTTGCTGATTTTGGCTCCTAATATTCAGCCTATCCCTTGTTACCTCACCTCATGACCATGACAGGTGTCATTTTTCAAATCCCCTCAGAAACATGTTTTTGCAGTCAAACTGCTAAATCACCTTTTGGATGGGATTTAAAAAATTGCACCTGTAATGATCATAACGTCAAGTCATAAAAGTTGGACATTTGGGGTCAAGATGTGGTAGCCCACTGAAAATAAGATACTGTTTCTCAGCTGGCCTGTCCTGGGTAAATATATAGCAAAAATGTGTAGAAGCAGGACCCCAGTATAGTAGCGGCCCCACTAAACTGTACATCTGTGCTGTTCTATCCTGGGAAAATACATTGTAAAATCTGGACCCTACTGAAAATGTAACTTGCCTTTCAGCTGAGCTGTCCTGGTTAAATACATTATAAAAATGAGTAAAAGCAGGACCCCTTCAAAAATGAGATATTGCATCTCGGATGTGCTATCCTGGGTAAATATAGTGTAAAAATTGGAAAAAGCAGGATCCCACTGAAAATATAGTATATGAGCTGTGCTATCTTGGGTAAATACAAAAGAAAGATGTGTTAATGCAGGACCCCATTGAAAGATGAGATATTGCATGTCAGCTGGGTTTTCGTGGGTAAATATATTGCAAAACTGTAAAAACAGGACCCTACAGCAGAACCCACTGAAAAGGAAATGTTGTATCTAAGATGATCTGTCCTAGAAAAATACATTATAAAAGCAGGACTACACTAAAAACAAGATATTGCATCTCACCTCTGCCATCTCTTTAAATGCAGTATAAAACTGTGTAAAATCAGGACCCCACTGCAAATGAAACTCTACATCTTATCTGGTCTAACCTGGGTAAAATATATAGTGAAAGTGTGTACAAGCAGAGCTCAGTACGACAGTATGTAAGGGAACATTTGGTATTGACAAATGTTTGTATAAATTATGATGACATTTGCTTAAAGAAACAATCCCATCTGATTATATATATATATATATATATATATATATAGAGAGAGAGAGAGAGAGAGACTTAGTTTTAGATACTGGTAGAGCAGTGACTGTATGTAGGCTAACTTGTATTGCCGACTCCAGGCTGGAGTCAAGCCAAGCACATGCCCCAGTAAACATCTACTGTGCCAAACCAGTGACACATACTGCCTGTCAGTAAACTTCAGGTTGATATATTTTGTACATGTCCAGTCACAAGGTCTCTGTACCTTGGTCCTTCTTGGTTTTTTTTTTGTAGACACTATTTTTGCACTCTGGATGTCCAGGGCATCCTTCCAGAGTACCCACTCAATGCTGTCTTCTACTCCCTGTCTGAAACCCCCAAATTGGTCTCCTCCCGATCTACAGCATGTCCAGCCCCCGGATCACCCCCGGGAAGACCCACCGGATCACCCCGGAGGGCCACCCACCCTTGGCAGCCTGTCTGTAATTAGAGGGACCTACCGTGAGATCGGGTCGGTCGCCAGAGATTTCGACATGGGCAGGTTCAACAGCGGGATGTGGGCAGGTCCCTGGAGTCTCCTTCATCTCCGCTGGCCACCAGAGGGATTTTTCCTGCTTGGTTACCCCTCGGAGTTTGAACATGCAATGACGTCTAGTGGCACAGCATGCTGCTGTCCACCGTTACTCCACCCGTGCTTCTGTGACACCGCTTGTTCCTTGCGCTGCCCCTCTCCGACCACCGTCGGGGGCTGCCCAGAAGCAGTGTACTCCTCGGGAAAAGAGAGCAGTCCTCTGGATGCTCAGTCCCATCCCTCCCCTGCCGACTTCCGACGGCCTGAGTTTGTTCCTGAACTCGGGTTGCCAGCATGGTACGAGGTGTGGCGTCCAGCGCCTCAACACTCAACGACACTGGGACGGCCTCCTTGGTCCTTCTTAGTTACATTTTATGCAGACTATTCTTGTTGCATAGCATCCGTATTCATAACCTTCATATGAAGCAGGGGGATGGAAGGGATGAACCTAGAACCACATCCAACCTAAATTATTACAGTGCTGTGTAATTCCTGAAACAGCCTTTGCAAACAGTGCAGCTATGTAACTTATCAACATCTATACACAGCTATACAGTTTTAGATTCTGTTTTATTGAGGTGGAATTATTAGCCGCGACACCAGTGACATCCTTTGCTATTTTCAAAAAGTGCCACACGATCGTTAACTTTCATGTGGAGAACCAGCAGAGATGGGCAGAAAGAGGCCTATACTGCAACATCAGTGTTGGCACTGCGTAGGGAAAAACCCTAAGTTGCCTTTGTGGGACTTGAACCCTCGACTTTCTGGCCCAGATCTGAAAGTGCTACCACTGAGTCAGACTGCCAAATACTTAATGACTTCTGTGTTAATATTTTTTTTGGCCCCTGCTTCTTCCACACCTTCTTCATGTTCCTCTGCCTGCCTGCTAGGTGACTGCCCATCTGGAGACCACACTGCTTCCATAGGCCACCATTCCAGGGTGCCATCTGCTACTTTCTTACTGTGTTGGACAGATCCCTCCCACAGTGGGGCCCAGCCTGGGCAGACTGGCAGTACGTATGCTTTATGGGCTGGTGATGTTGTTTTCAGATTGGATATCGGGCCCACTAATTAAGTGCACTGCATCTGACATCATACACCAGTGCAATTTGTTTTTTTCCCTTGTTAGTCCATCCACCACCCTCAGGGACACGTGTGCACTATGGCACCCTGGGGGTGCACAGTGGATGTGATCATCTATTCCACCAAGTGCACCATCTTGCCACCCCCAGGCGCTGTGTATTAAATAGCCCTCCCCTGTTAGGGAAGTGTCAGTGCAGATGATACTTCACCTCCATGCTGGCCTCTGCTTCTGACATTCTGGGTGCAAACCTGGGTCTCAAGAATGCATTAGTGCCTCCCCATCTCTTTTTCATATTTCTTCACAACCCTGAAGTGGGCTGTTGTGCTTGTAAAATGGTTACAGTATTTAGAAGTGAAGGACAGGACAAACCTTTCTTATTTGGGGTAATGTCTTTTCTCTTAGCTGTGCATCTGACACCCTCTGCTGTTAGACACAGCGATGGAGCAGACACTCCATATGATGTCCTCTGCCGGCTTCCGTTGTTCTCCAGTTAGAGGACTTCCCTAGCAAACATTGTAGAAATTCACTAACAAATATTAAACATCTCAGCTTGCTAAACTGTAAGCAACTGCTCAACTATATACAATCCCATAGGGTAAAAGCTGAGAATAGAATCAATGTAAGGGATGGAAGCAGAGTGTCACATGTACAGCTGGAAGAAAAGAAATTATACTAAAGTATGAAAAGTTCATTTCACCAGTGCAAAGGGTGCATCTGGGATGTAAGTAGCAGTAGTCCCATATTCAGGTGTGTTAACAGATAAGACAAAAACAGACACAAGTTATAAAGAAAAGTGAGGCTAATTGGTGCCGCAAAACGCAGCCCAGTTCCACTGCTACAGCCTGAAGAACTTTGCGACCAAGAGCTGCATAAGCAGAACTGGCAGTGCCCAGCTTTTAATGTCTACAGAAGTGTTTAGTGATGTCCAGGTGGCAGCCCTGCAAATGTCCACGTAAGACGCATCTTTCCTTGTAGCCAAAGATGCAGTTATTGCTCTGGTGGAATGGGTTGTCCTCTGCAGTGTAGACTTTTGATATGCATTCTGTTAACCATCTGGAAATGTAATGCTTTCAGTGGCTTCTACATCTTCTTATGAGGAGGGGAAAAGGAGAGACATGATGATTTATGGTGAGGCTGTGTCATATGCAGATAATATAGAAACATAGAATTTGATGGCAGATAAGGACCGCTTGGCCCACCCAGTCTGCCCATTTCCCTACCTGATGGATAAGCTGCAGATTCTAGTTAATCAATAGCTTGCTTCCTCCTGCCCCCCACTAGAATTGCCTTATGCCTGTCCCATGCATTCTTGAATTCTCCCACTGTTCCTGACTCCACAACCTCTTCAGGAAGGCTGTTCCATGCATCCACAACTCTCTCTGTGAAAAAATACTTTCTAATATTACCTCTGAGCCGTCCCCCCCTCTTCAAATTATGCCCCATTGTTGTTGCACATCTCTTCTTCTGAAAGATACTACCCTCTTGTACCTTGTTAATTCCCTTGAGATACTTGAAAGTTTCTATCATGTCCCCCCTCTGCTTCCTTTCCTCAAGGGTATACATATTAAGCTGCTTTAGTCTCTCCGCGTATGTCTTCTGGTGCAGACCCTGCACCATTTTGGTTGCCCTCCTCTGAACAGCCTCCACTCTGTTTATGTCTTTGCGGAGATGGGATCTCCAGAATTGCACGCAGTACTCCAGATGGGGTCTCACTAACTGTCTGTAGAGAGGGATAACAACTTCCTGTTTTCTACTGTTGATGCCTCTCCCTATGCATCCCAGTATCCCCCCAGCCCTCCTTACTGCCTTCTCACATTGCTTGCCCACCTTTAGGTCATCTGATATAATTATTCCTAGGTCTCTTTTAATTTTTGTTGTTGTTATTAACTCACCCCCCATTGTGTACTCTTCCCCTGGGTTTTTGTTTCCCAGATGCATTACCTTGCACTTCTTTGCATTGAATCTGAGCTGCCACGTATTTGACCATTCCTCCAACCTTGCCAAGTCCCTTTTCATTCTTTCCACCCCACCTTGTGTATCAACCCTGTTGCAGATCTTTGTGTCATCTGCAAAGAGGCATACCTTTCCTTCCAGGTGCTCTCCAATGTCTCTTATAAAGATATTAAGAGGACGGTCCCAGTACCGAACCCTGCGGTGCCCGCTGATTACCCTCCTTTCTTCACTGTGGACTCCGTTTACTATACCCTTTGCGTCCTGTTGTCCAGCCAGTTTTTTATCCAGGCTACCACCTTGGGACCCACTCCAAGGCTGGCTAACTTGTGTATTAATCTTTTGTGTGAGACTGTGTCGAATACCTTGCTAAAATCTAGGTAGGCCATATCCACAGCCCCTCCCTGGTCTACTACTTTGGTCACCCAGTCGAAGAAATCTGTTAGGTTCGTCTGACATGACCTTCCTGCTGTGAAACCATGCTGCCTTGGGTCCTGTGCCCCACTGGCCTCTAGGTACTCAACAGTTCTTTCCTTCAGAAGTGATTCCATCATTTTCCCTACAACTGAAGTCAAACTAACTGGTCTGTAGTTTCCTGCCTCTGCCCTGCTCTCACTTTTGTGAAGTGTAATCACATTTGCCCTCCTCCAGTCCTCAAGTACCACTCCATCCTCCCATGATTTGTTAAAGAGAGTAGTCAGTGGTGTTACTAGTTCTACCCTTAGTTATTTTAGTATTCTTGGGTGAATCCCATCAGGCCCCATTGCTTTGTCCACCCTCAGTTTCAAGAGTCCTTTTCAAAACCCTTTCTTCTGTGAATGGACTGGTATCGACCCCTATTCAGAGTTTCTCCTTGTTTGGTTTAGGCACCTCCCTCCTCATCTGTTGTGAATACTGAGCAGAAATATTAGTTTCAGTATCCTGCTTTTCACTTGTCACCCTCTGCCCACATTCCCTCCCCTTTATTAAGTCTCTGTGTCCCTCCCTTGGTCTTTCTTTGCTCCCTAATGTACCTATAAAATATTTTATCCCCCTTCTTCACAGAGTTGGCTATCTTTTCCTCAGTTTGTGCCTTTGCTATTCTGACTGCCTTCCCTGCCTCCTTCTGCTTTAACTGATGAAGTTCTCTGTTCTGCTCCCTCTATGTTTCCTTATATTTCCTGAATGCTATCCTTTTCTCCTTAACCGTCCCTGCCACCTCTTTTGAGAACCATAGTGTTTTTTTCCTTCATTTTGTTTTATTGATTTGCTTCACACAAAGGCTTGTTGCCTCTCCGATAGCTGTTTTGATTATTCCCATTGTTCCTCCCCCCTCCTCCTTGCCCATTTGCTGAGTGCTTTTCTAAGGCACTCTCTCATTTTCCCAAAATCAGCCTTCCTAAAGTCCAATACTCTTGTTTTTGTATGGCTTGACTCTATGGCTGTGTTTATTGTGAACCACACTGTTTGGTGGTCACTTGTTCCCAGATGGCTACCCACTTCTAAATCTGAGATCCTTTCTCCTTCCCCATTTGAGAGTACCAGGTCTAAGATTGCTCCCTCCCGCGTTGGTTCCAACACTAGCTGTCTGAGGCATGCCCCCTGTAGGGCATCAAGAATGACCCTGCTCTTGGATGTGCCTGCAGCAAAGGTACTCCAGTTAACATCTGGCATATTCGGGTCCCCCATCAACAATATCTCCCCTTTTGCTGCCATTTTAAGGATGCCTTCTATCATTTCCTTGTCCATTTCCTCCCCCTGAGATAGGGGTCTTTACACAACCCCCATGCGGATTGTGGTGCCATTTCCTGTATCCAGGGTGACCCATAGTGACTCATCAACTTCCTGTTTACTCTTTAGTTCTGTTGCTTTAATCCCTTCCCTTATATAGAGAGCTACTCCTCCTCCTCTTTTATCCACCCTGTCCCTCCTGTACACTGTGTATCCTGGTATGTTGACTTCCCACTCATAGTTCTCTGTGTACCATGTTTCAGTAACTGCCACAATATCCAGGCATCCCTCTTCCATTAAGGCCACTAGTTCAGGGAGCTTGTTGCACAGACTACGGGCATTGGTACTCATCACCTTCCATTTATTTTTTATGGCCTTACCCCTTTTAGCCCTATCCCTGTCCTTAACACCTTTTTCTGCATTTATCCTTGTCCTGCTCCCTACTGACTGCTCTGCCTTGGTGTTTACTTCTCTAACTACTTTGCTTTGTGGGGCTGGGATTTCCCCTGCTCCTTTTCAGTGCCTCCCCTCTTGGCTAGTTTAAATGCTTGCCAATGAAGCATTTAAACCTGTCACCTAGGATCCTGGATCCCCGGACAGATGCAGACCATCGTGCCAGTATAAGCCTGCATCCCTCCAGGTGGCTCCCAGTGAAGCCAAACCCTGAGGCTCCACAGTAGTTTTCAACCATTCATTGAATCCCATGGTGCGGAATACCTAGCATCATCCTTGCCATAGACAGGCAGCACCTCCAAGAAGGTTACTGTACATACTACTTGTCTAAGGCCCCTTCCCAACTCCACAAACTCCTCTTGCACCGCTCTGATCCCATTTACAGCCAGGTCATTTGTCCCTAGGTGGACAATGACATCCAGCTCCCTCCCTCGTGCAGCTGCTCCCACGATCCTGAGGATTCACTTCCTGTCCCTCCAAGCCATGGCGCCAGGCAGGCACCTTACCTCCCTATCCCCGTCCTCCCCCACGTCTACCCCCCTAATGATTGAGTCCCCGACCAGGAGTTGTTTCCTTCCCCTGTGGGGTCTCATGCCACCCTCCTATGGGTCTCCTTTGTGGAGGTTCCCAGCATCCTCCTTGGTCTCCACTGGAGTTGCCTCCATAGAGGAACCACTCTTTGCCAGAACAGCATATGAATTGTGGAGAGCTACAACTGGAGGGATGCACCTCTGTTCCACCACCCTCTCCCTCCATGAGCCCGCCTTGGTCCAACCGCTCCTCTTTCTTGGCAACCTCTGAGGTAATGGTGGTGGCCCTGGTGGTCCCTGGGTGGGGGAAGAGGTTTCACGAATCCTAGCCAGGTCAGCCTGGAGACGGGCAACCTCCTCCCTCAGACCAGAGAGGTGCCTGCAAACAGGGCAGCATCGCTCTCAAGAGTGTCTCCCGGAACACTGCTGCTCCACAGCCGTTGCACTGCACCACTCCCATCTTGACTTACTTTGGGTCTTTATGTATTTTTTACACTTACTTTCCTACTGCCTATATGCCCTTACAACTCTCACCCTTCCTGTTCTGGGACAGGAACTTCCTGTAGTCTTTAGTAGTCTCCTTCCTCCATGCTTGGATTCAGACCTCCAGCAGTCGGGGGGGGGGATAAAGAGTTTTTTTTTTTTTTTTTTAGGTTCCTTCAAGGTTGCTGAAACTAATGTGTCTCAGTTCTCCTTCCCTTCCTACTGCCAAACAGGAAGTTCCTTTTGTCAGTCAAATTCAGTGGCTATAAAACTAGAACTGGCTTTGGGTGGAGGGGTGGGAAGGAGGGAAACTAGTAAAAAATCTGTAGTTCTGGACTTCTGTTTCTTGCTCTGCAACCAGTTCTCTTCTGCCAGAAACAGCTGGAAGCTGTAATTGAAAACAGCTGCTTTTGTGTATCTAAGCTGCTAAGCCACACCCCCAATTAGATTCACTGTCTGCTCTCAGTAAATTAAGGTGATACTGCCCCCTTCCTCAGAAAAAAACATTTTTTTTACTTAAATGAGACCCCCTTCTTCTAATAAAGTATCTGTTTGCTTAATCCAAACAGGTACTACTCCTGCTGAGACAGAAGTGATTAATTAGTAAAACATCTGTAGTTCTGGACTTCTGTTTCTTATTCTGCAACCAGTTCTCTTCTGCCAGAAATAGCCGGAAGCTGTAATTGGAGACAGCTGCTTTTGTATACCTAAGCTGCTAAGCCACACCCCCAATTAGATTCACTCTCTGCTCTCAGTAAATTAAGGTGATACTGCCCCCTTCCTCAGAAAAAACACTTTTTTTTTTTTTACTTAAATATATATTTGACAGCCTTGCATACACGCAGGGTATGAAGACATTTCTGCAGCGTCAAATAAGGCTTAGGGAAAAAGGAAAGAAAAACTGGTTCTTGGTTGAAATAAAATTGGAAGTTCACCTTTAAAATGAAGAAGCATACGAAGAACCACTTTATCCTCATGAAAGACCAAAAGCTGGATTTTTAAAACTGGCCATTTTTGGCACCCGTGTGGGAAGACCTTGCGGGTCTGCAAGGGTTTTCAGCATGCACCTTATTTTCAATTGCAGAGATGTTTACGACTGGTTGTGCTATTTATGGCAATTTGCAGCCATTTTTGGCACAGCTGCACCAAAATGTTATGCCTGATTGGACCAGGTTTAACAGCCTCTGCAGCTGTGCCTGCCATCTGTGTGGCTGTTAAGGCTTGGAGTCAGTGCGAAGACTTTGCTTCTGCACCGGCAGCTGCGGAGTGGGAATTAGTCCCACAGTGGGTGAAAATCCAGCCCCAGTTGTGGTTCTGCTGCTGTCAAGGCCCCTTACTCACTTGTTTATTGAGCACCTGTAATAGCCACTAGAAATACTACTTTCAGTATGAGAAATGGAATGACTGAAAAGGTTCCTTATTCAAGGCATTGAGTACCAAGGTGAGATGCCAGGGTGGCACCCGTTTCTGATTTGCAGGTGTTGCAGAGAGATGGTTCTGAAGAATCTTGGGACTTGTGGAGGGCTTCTTAATAGCTGCACGAGCAAAGGATACAGGAGCACTCCAAAAGTTGCTACATGAACCCTCAAGGTGGCAGGGCTGAGATCAGTAATGAAGCCCTTTGTGGGACGGAAACAACAGGTGCTTCTTCTCCTGAGATTACTGGATGTAGTACTTCCAGGTAGGATGATAAACCCTTGATGATGACATTTTTGTGGATCTCAGCAAGGCATTATGTTGTTGCTTAAATATCCACAGCATACTAGAGTGACCCGTTCAAGTTCCATGCCGCAAGGTGCAAGTCACACAGATTAGGAAGGTGAGCTGGGCCCTATGAGAGAAGGTTCCTTCTAAGAGATTATTTATAATCCAGTGTCAGGATGCCAACATCTGAAGATGTAAACCATGGACATCTGGGCCAGTATGGCACCATCAGTATGATCTGAGCACGGTCTAGGATGATTTTCTAACCCCCTTCGGTGAGGGATTTTAATTTGACGGAAGGTGTAGTACAAACTCTGTTTAATGAAGACTGAGGATGTCCAGTGCAAAGATGTCCTTCTTCCTGCTCTTGAAGCAAAACATGTGGAGCTTTCTGTTGCAGCTGCTCACGAATGTATCTGCCAGCAGCTGGAACCACCTGGTTGTCATTTCCTGAAACATTTCTGGGTGGAGAGACCATTCTCCTCGAGGGATGGTTCTGCTGAGTCAGTCCACTTGGTGCTTAGATAAACTGCTGAGTTAGACAAGAGGTTGCATTCTTCCCGGGGTACCAGCTTTAGGATTTCCCGTAAAAGTGGTCTGCTTTTGGGTCCTCCTTGTTTGTTTAAATATGCCATCACAGAGTGGTTGTCGCTGATTATGACAACTAGCTGGTGCTTGACAGTCCCCAGTGTTATGGAGGGTTTACCCAAGTAGACTGCCCTCCCCCAGCCTCACAGACTGCATGGGCTACTGTTGTATGGGATCCCCAGGGATTAATTAAGTTTTCCTGGGTCAAGCATCTAACTCACCATTTGGGTGCAACTATCTGCCTGCTCAACCCCACTGCCATCCTCTGCATATGCCGCCTGTTCTGAACCAGATTCAGGCCCACTCTCTGCACTGCTGTTGCTTCTGGATGATCTCTCATGCAAACAGTTCTAAACTTGGAACATTCTTTATTCAGTTTGTATAGTTTATTTTCTACATGAGTTTCTCTTATTTTCTACAAATTACAACATTTCTATTTAAAATTCAAGATCCATTTCTTAACAATAAAAATCCTTAACATGATTTATAACGTTTATTTGTACAGCTCTGACATCTCCAGTACAGCTCAGCATTGCTTGCTAGTTCTCTCACCCAAAGAACTCGAGGAGGCACTCGAAACCATTATAGACTGAGCGAGCACTTCTGAGCAATCTGGACATTTTTTACCCTGCTAGTGATATACTGTTATTCTGTCAATAGCATCTGAGGCACAGGTGCCTTGTAAACAGGCTTGTTTGTGGGATTTTTAAACATTTTTGCTCAACCTTGGTCAATACGATATTAATACTGCTGTCAAGAGAACTCTTATGGTTGTAAGAGTGGTCTTATTTAACATTATTAGGCTGTCAGAACCACAATTATTCGTTAAGAATATGCGTGAGACCACTCTTACAATTATAAAAGTGGTGTCTGCAGCAGTAAACTTTTTAAAACTGTGTTCATTTGAAATATTTTACTTTTGTACTCTAGAGTGTCAGATGGGATATCACCACTTCTCCTGTGGTTTAAGACACATGAGTTTCCCTAGTACCACACTATGCAAGGTATGAAGATATCCCACAGTGATGCACATGCACACAGTCCTGACTTATTGCTTGATTGACAATGTAGTCTGTGTCACTATTGTTTTCTTTTTCTTTTTTTTTTTGCTAGAGGGAGAGGTTTTTTTCTTCAGTTTATATACCCTAGACAGCCTAACTAAGATGCAGTGGTTCATTTTCAGTGAGGTCCTACTTCTGCCGGGTTTATAATTGGGAAGACTAATGCATAGGGAGGTCAGGAGACCTGCTGTAGGTCATGCAAAGAATCAGTGGTGGTATTCAAATCTAAGGCCCCATTCACACTACACTGGAAAACGGTACAGAACGAATCTGGTACAGTGCATTCACACCTTGCGTGCACACGGTGTCAAACCGCTACAGCCTGTCCACACTGCCAAAGGTACCGGAACCGTGTCCAACCTGTATAGCGCTGGGCACATCCCAGCATACAGTACTGTGACATGCACCAATCCTTGCCTCGGTATACCCCCCCCAGCACAATGGCACCACCATGTCTCACGCATGCCACAGTGCAATGCTGCGGTCGTGGGTGCAGTCCCTGCGGGCCATATCCCATGCAGCAGGACATCCAATACATCCGGCCTGTGGGCAGCTATGGGCACCGCTGCCCTGCATCAGGCACTGTGCAACCCTGCCACATGATGCCTGGCACATACGTACGGTGGACCTAGCAAGTGGTGGCTATGGCCAGTGACCTACGACTGACTGGGCGAGTGAGCTAGGACTGACAAAGCGATCAGCTGTGGACCCACCACAGGTCCCCTGCGCACTGCATAGGTCGTCGCCTACAGGCATTAGTACCGGTACCTGGTGCTGGGGCCCACTGCATCGAGGAGGTGCCCCTTGTTCCAGTGGCATGCGTTGCACCACCAGGATATATGGGACCCCTTAGCCATTTGAGTGTGGGGACCTATGGACTTGGGAGTAGACATTCCAGGCCAGGCCGCAACGCAGGTGTGTTCTGTGGCATGGCGGCCGGTGGGTGGCCATTGTCACAGGCATGCCCTGTGACGTGCTCCAGGCCCCGAAGGACAGCTGTCCCAGCTGACGGTATGCCTGCAGTGTGGTCTCCATGACCGTTCCCCAGGCCCTGCCTGTGACCTGGAGGAGTTGCTGTGGCGGCCGCTGCCTGGGTGGCTGCCGCCGTGGACCCAGTGACTGGGGGCAGTTGGTGAGATCCTAGCTGTCCTCTGCTGTGGATACCTGTCCAGTGCTCAAAGGTGTATGGCACCAATCAACAGTATCCAGTGGATGGGCTACCATGACGGTGACTATGGGACAGTTGTGAGGGCTTGATGTCTGTGGGGCGTAGGACAGGACAGCCGTCCTCTTCCCACCCATTACATCCCCTTGGCATTGGCAGTGTGCGTGCCACAACAGGTAGCAGCTCAGGATAGTGGGGGCATCCTGGAGCTGGGTGGGCACGTGGTTGTGGGGTGTGGAAGCCGTAGCCTCGGCAATGACTGTCCTGTGCTCCTATGTGGTGTGGGGCTCACCAGCACAGGTCTGCCAATGCCCCCTGCCACATGCCCTGCACTGGATCGCGCTCCACACCGCCAAGGGCTGGGAGCTGGCATCGCGGTGCTACTGCTTGGCATACCGGTATACTGGCAGACTTGGGGGGAGACCAGTGGCTCTGCGAGGGTCCATTTACATGGCGCTCTGTATCGTTACAGCACTGCAGCCGTTACAGTAACCATTGTTGAAACCACCTGCTAACAGGTTTCAACAATGGTTATGGTAACGGCTACTGTAATGTTACCAGTGTAAACGCATGCCGTTACGGTAACGTTATGGGCACTCCGTAATGTTATAGGGATGCATTTTCTGGTGTAGTGTGGACAGGGCCTTAGATCACCCGTTTCACTGCTCAGTTCTCTAACCATGAGACAACACTTGCTTTCCCCAGATGTTGGAAATAAACATAAAGAGCATTCCAGTATAGGAAAGGAAGAAGACCTTTGGTCCATCCTGTTGTGTAATCATTTAGTCCTTCATTCACTACTTAATTATCTTGTCTGAATTTAAAGACCTGGACAGTTACAGCTGACACAACTTTCTAAAGAAGTCTATTCAACAAATCTATGGTGTAACCCCCCTACAAATCGGGGTTCCTAAAAACCTTCCTGGAGCTTGCCTAAATGCTCCCTGCCTAACTGGTGTTCAGCATAATGCCGCCAGATGCGGGTGTTGTGAGTACTTTTAAGGCCTCCAGCACTGTCCGTTTAAGAGCTGCCTGCTCACAGGCTCCAATGGCTTGTACAAGGGGGACTGGGGTTTCCCTTCTTGAATCCTGCCTGAGCTGCGGTGGAATCACTCCAATTTTATAGTCGCTGTAAGCGTATAGAGAGCATTTCTGATAGGTGTAACTGTTTGGCTATAATCATTTAGAGTATTAGTGAAATTACAGTTTGTCTAACCTGCTTTCATTGCAGCTGGGACTTTGTGTGCTTGGCCCCTCCATTTTGGACCTGGATTGTTGAACTGGGCCAATGGGGTAGCGTGGGGTAACTAAAATGGAGATCGTTTGAGCCAACCTGAATCAGGACTCTCTTTGGAGCCGGCTGGCCATAGGGGATACAGCCAGTAATTCTGGGAAATGAAGTTCTGGACTGTGGCGCCTTTTTTGCACCAGTGAGGGCTGAATTAAGTGACTGGCATCTGCAGCCCACCAATGGGATCGCGTGGGACCCGAACTGAGTTTCCCTGCCCAAACTACCAAGGGGCAGAGTCGTTAAGGCAATGAGCGAGGAAGCAGCTCTGGGCTTCTGCGCCGTTGAGTATTTAGCGCGGGAAGCGCATGTGGAAGGCCAGATTCAGGCGGCTCAGTTGCTGGCGAGTGGCAGACTAAATCCACTAGGCAGCAGTCAGAGGAGGCTGTGCAACAGCGCAGCTACCTACCAGGCTCACCCTGTAGAGGACTGGAGAATCTGCTGAATCACGCTCGGTCTGTCAGGAAAAGTGAAGCTGCGTTGTGACTCCCCGATTAGCTGTGAGTTCGGTCAGGCCCTAGGAGCAGCTGCCTGGTATGGTACCCCTCTTCTCTTCATATAAATGTGTGGAGAAGTGTTGAAGTCCAGGCTTGGTCCTGTGAGTGGTGTGAGAGCGACCTTTCTGCTGGTACTGTATCATAAGTACTAAAGCAGGGTAGCTCCCTGGCAGATGGGCATAGTGAGGGCAAGATTTGTCTGGCTGCTTTACTGTTTATGTGAACTGAGCCTGCTGGCTCTACTTAAATCCTGTCAGGAATCAAATGCTCGTTTCTGCATCAGGGCCCCAACCAGCTGCAACGAGCGACTAACCTTCCATTGCTTGGGTACCCAGAGACAGTGACAATTAGGTTTGGCCTGTGCACAGTGCCCTAGATATAAATATATATTTTTTAGAGTGGTAAGCTAATCAACCTGATTTTCCTTGTCACTTTCCCCTTAATAAACCAGATTTGTTGTTGCAAGGTACACTGCTTAACCTGTGTGTCTGTGTTGAATTACTGTACAGTGATTATTGTATAACTGCATCTTACTTTACAGGGGGTCCTCAGAGCCAAGCTGATTGAATCAATTCTGGGGGTAAGGGTGTATCGCAAGGATACTGTGACTGATTTGTGTGGGTCACTAGTGGGAAGAAAGGGGGGTTGCAGTGACCCAGAGGGCTGTGACCAGGTCGCCTTGGACTGTTCCAACCCGACCTCTGGGTGGAGGCACCCGCCATTGGCTCCAGGCCCCTCAACCTGTTATTGGCTGAGCAGGCAGGGGTAGTAGCCCTTAGGATAGCGCCCCTGGGGTTTACAATAACATTCTGTAAAATAATACTTTTGAACATTCTCTCTACTTTACATCATCCTCCCTTAACATTCCTGGCATGTCATCTTGTTCTCTCACCTTCAGATATGTAGCTTTATCTGATCCAATGGAGTTATTCCTCTCACCACTTTTTTAAGACCGTTCGTATTACTCCTTCTTATCTGCTGTGCTTACTATGTTTAGAAAACACCCAGGTCAGGTTGTCTGGCCTCGTAGTTTGAATTCTCCATACAATTTACTAATTTTGCTGCTCTCCTCTGAACACTTGTTAACAGCTGACAACTCAGAATTGGAAGTGATCTTGGGAGCCAGAGGGCCGTCCAGGGGAGGAGAATCGAGTGTCCCATGGACTGCTGTCCTCCGGGGGTGGGGGTGGGGAAGGGGAGGACACCGGCGTGGTACTGACTCCTTGTAGAGACCGGGAGTCTGACTGCCAGGACTGTATGTGGCTGGGAGGCATGCCGGATGTTGGGGTGGAAGCTCCACATGTCATTGTACACCATGCCTCCCCGGAGAACAAAATGGAAAAATACTACTCAGCCGATGCACTGAGTGAGGACATCCGCTCCACCTTGCCCCACACAGCTGTCTGAGGCACTCAACCCCCAAATCAAGATCAGGCATTCAATGGGGAGTAGAGTACCCTCCCTGGTGACCTTGCCCTGGGGGGTAAGCCAAGGGGCAGTCCGGGGGGTATGAAGTAAGTCCCAGGGGATTGTGAGTGGCTGGAGTCAGACCGATGGATGGCTGGCCACTGGTCACAAAACATACTGAATACAAAACTATATATCTCTGACATTTTTTATTCACATGGTGACCAAACTGTATTTAGTTTATTTATTTGAAGTTTGGTAACTGGAAGAGGCAAGCTGAGCCAAGGTTCATTTCCAGTCATGACCCTCACAGAAACATAGAATTTGATGGCAGATAAGGACCACTTGGCCCAACCAGTCTACCTGATTTTCCCTACCTACTGTATCTCTGCAGACCCTACTCGAGCTCTGGCTTACCCCCTCCCTTGTCTTATCACTAGGTTCCCTTATGCCTATCCCATGCTTTCTTGAACCCCGTTACAGTTTTTGGCCCCACCACCTCCACTGGGAGGCTGTTCCAGGCATCCACCACCCTCTCTGTGAAGAAGCACTTCTGCACATTTCCCTTGAGTGCCCCCCCAAGCTTCACAGCATGTCCCCTTGTTCTTGAGCATCTTTTTCTCTTGAAAATGCTTCCCTCTTGAACCTTATTTATATCTGTGAGGTATTTTAAAGTTTCTTTCATATCCCTCTCTCCCTCTTTTCCTCCAGGGCATACATATTAAGGTCCTTCAGTCTTTCCTCATAGGACTTTTTTTTTTTTTTTATATTCAAGTTTATTAAAGTTTCAAGGTACATCACAATGAGTTAATCATCCAATAAACACTTGTACAATTTATATGGCATATACATCTTCACTCAGTTCTCAACTGATTCTTGGACTTAAGCATACTAGTAAAGTTAATTTACACTGTCATATTTTGGAGACCTGGGGCCCAATTCTAAGACGCGTGTCGCAGCTCATGGGTGTATGCGAGTTGCAACATGCGCCGCTACAGCAGGGATCCTGCACCCTATTCCAAGACAGGCAGGGTCCCCAGCACTTATGCCCTGCAACTTGCGGCAGGTGCAGGGTTGGAGCTACGGAATGGCGCAATGGACCTGGGTGCATAGCTACCGACCACAGAACAGCCCCCAGACCCCCCCAGCCTGAAAAAAGCCTGCCTGGGCCCATTAGATCCATTGGGGGAGTTGGCAGTGCTCTTGAGAGACACAAGGGTAGCGCTGGAAATAATGGACCGGGTGCTGGCAGATGGCTTCCCGTATTGGGATAGAGGCGTCACAGTGATGGGAGGTCCATGGGGGTCAGCTGTTTGTGTGTTGCAGCACTGCAGAGGGGGCAACCACCATTTGGCCAGGATGGATGCCCTTAAACCAGCTAACAACTGGTCTACCCCACAGTGCGACTTGGAATAGAGTAAAGAGTGTTCTGGTAGCTGCCCTTTCAGAATAGGCGCAGTTGCTGCCATAACCCCCTCTGCCATGCCATACGGGCTGTGGCCATGGCGCGAGCCACCTCTCAGAATCACAAATGGTGTAACGCATGTGAAAGTAAGCATTTCTGCACTCATTGTGTTTGTCGAAGTTGCCTTCATGTATATGCAACTCTATTTTAGAATCGGGCCTCTGGATTCATATTTTTTAGTCTGTCCATCCCATTAAGATATTTATTTGACTTGGGAGTACCCCAGTCATGGGGCTCCCCCTTCGTTAGCCCTCTTACCCCAGAAGGGGCAGGGGTTTCTGCTTGAAAATTATGTTTAGTTCCCCTCTCCCCCATGGCAAAGGGTATTATTTTGTTGGGCATCCAACCAAATAGCCCAGCTGGTCCAATGACGTACAAAAGTGGAGGCCTTACAGTTTACCCTGTATGTCAGCTCCTCCATATGTTGAATCTCTTCCTCATAGGGCTTTTGATGCAGACCCTGCACCATTCTGGTTGCCCTCCTCTGCACTGTCTCCACTCTTTCTGTGTCCTTACGGAGATGAGGTCTCCAGAACTGGACACAGTACTCCAGGTGAGGTTTCACCAGGGAGCTATACAGGGTTAACACCACCTCCCTCTTTCTGCTGGTGATACTCCTCTCTGTGCACCCCAGCATCCCGCTAGCTCTCCCGACTGCCCTAGCACACTGCTTAGGCACCTTTAGATCATCAAATATGCCAACCCCCAGGTCTCTTTCCTGTTTGGTGGTTGACAATACCTCTCCTTCCAATTTTTACTTTGTCCCTGGATTTCTGTGTCCCAGATGCATGGTTTTGCACTTTTATGCATTGAAGCTCAGTCGCCAAACCCTTGACCACTCTTCTAATTTATTCAGATCCCCTCTCACTTTTTCGGCCCCCACCCGGGAGTGTTTACTGTGCTGCAGATTTTAGTGTCATCCACGAACAGGCATACATTTCCATCCAACCCCTCTGCAGTGTCACTAATAAAGACATTAAAGAGGACCGGTCCCATTACAGATCCCTGTGATACCCCACTGGTCACCCTCCCTTCCTCGGAGTGAACTCCGTTTACTACTACACTCTGACTCCTATCCCTTAGCCAGTATCTTTTCCAGTTTACCAACTTTGGTCCCAGCACTAGGCTGCCCAACTTGCTTACTAATCTTCCATGTGGAATGGTGTCGAACGCCTTGCTGAAATCTAGGTAGGCCACATGCACTGCTCCTCCTTGATCCAATTCCCTGGACACCCAGTCAAAGAAATCTATTAGATTTGTTTGACAAGGCCCCCCCCCAAATGAATCCATGCTGTCTCAGGTTCTGTAAGTCACTGGATTCAAGGTATTCCACTATCCTTTCCTTCAGTAGTGATTCCAGTAATTTCCCCACCACCTAAGTCAGGCTAACTGGCCTGTAGTTGCCAGTCTCCTCTCTGCTTCCGCTTTTGTGAAGTGGGACTACATCTGCCCTCCTCCAGTCCCCCAGAATCACTCCCTTCTCCAGTGAGAGGTTGAACAGGACTGTCAGAGGAGCAGTCCACACCTCGCTGAGCTCTCTTAGAATCCTTGGATGTACTGTAGCCTGTCTGACCCCATTGCTTTATCCATTTTCAGATTTGTGAGTTCCTTCAGGACACTCTCCTCTGTAAATGGACTAGTGTCCTCCTCCCTTTCTACTATGCCCTTTTCACTTTTCTGTGGCCCTTCTTCTGTGAACACTGAACAAAATTATTTGTTTAACCTTACGATACCTCCCCTGCTCTTTCTCTTTTCACTTACAAACCTAAAAATCACCGTCTCCTTTCTTTACTTCCTGGGCTGTTTTCTCCTCTGTTTGCACCTTTGAGCTGCTAACTGATTTTCCTGCCTCCCTCTGTTTCTCCAGATACAGCTCCCTAGCATCCTCTTTTTGTATCTTCTTATACCTCTTGAATGCTAACTTTTTTGGCCTTACCTTCCCAGACACCTCTTTAGAGAACCATAGCAGTCTCTTTTTCCTTTTACCTTTGCTTACTAGCCTGACACAGAAGTTTGTTGCCTTCACTATACCTGCTTTTAGTTTCCTCCAAAATTCCTCCCCTCCACCCGAGTTCCGCCCGCCAGCCAGCCAAGACATCCCGGAGGCATTACCCCATCTTCTTAAAATTGGCCCTCTTCCTGAAGTCCAGGACCCTCATCATTGTGTGGTTCAATTCTGCCCTTGTCCTTAGAGTGATTTTGTGAGCTTTGCCATAGCAAATGGGATTAGTAACCCATAGTAACCTGTAGGAGTTGTGATTCAATTTCCTACCATTCAGACTGCCAAAAAGTGCTGTTTTCCATGAAATAAATGCTTTTATTTTTGTGCTCTGCTTCATTTGCATAACCCACCCATTTTTGTTCTCAGTGCTGCAACTCCCCCCCCCCCCAAGCATGACATCATGCAAGGGAAACAACGTTTCTAAGTAGTGTTTTGAAACAGAGACTTCTGTTGGTCAGTCTTGGTATTACAGACATCTACACTACCAATATAGGAGACTACATCTCTCAGTAAAGAAATTTTGTCAACTAGATACTATGTGCACAATGCCTTGTTTTGCAAATAAACATATGACAGCTTTAATTGTTGAAGCCACTACAGAAATATGAGACTGCACTTCACAGTGAGGGAACTGGGAAACAACGTCTTATTATACCCACAATGCTTTGCTATGTACATCTACATATTAGGTGCAGTCACCACCACCAAAATAAGGCACTGCTTCTCTGAGTACCTAACACTTACGTCAACATTATAATTTATCCAGAATTTCTTGGTGCTGTAGGTGAAACATTGACCAGTCCCTTGCATGACATCATTCTGTGGGTGTGGCCACACAGCAGACTGGAGAACAAAGTGCTGATAAAAAAATACCATAAAATGACTATGACAGATTTTTTTACAAAACAAGTTGCAGCCTCAACATCTGAAGCATGGGCAGCAATGGCGTACTACGTGAAAAAGGCATCTATGAAACCTCACAAAATCACTTTAAATTGAACCATGCAGTACAGTAACATGAAAGGTTACATCATAGAAGTTGACGGCTGATAAGGACCGCCAGGCACATCCAGTCTGCCCATTTTTTTGTACCTAATGAATGTGCCATAGACCTTTATTCTGTCAGTGGCCTATCTATGCATACTCATCTGTATTGCTCCCTTATGCCTATCCCATGCCTGTTTGAAGCTCTGTACTGAATTAATATCCGCCACTTCCTGAGGTAGGCCGTTCCATGCATCCACCATCCTTTCTGTGAAAAAGAACTTCCTCACATTACCCCTTAATCGGCCTTCCCCTAATCTCATGCTGTGTCCTCTTGTCCTGCTATTTTTCTTATATTGAACCATGTTAGACTCTTTCACCTTGTTAATGCCCTTAAGATGTTTGAATGTTTCAATCATATCACCTCTCTCCCTCCTTTGCTCTAGGGTATATAATTGAGTTCCGTTAATCTGTCCTCATATGTTTTCTGATGCAGTCCCTGCACCATTTTGGTTGCCCTTCTGTGGACTGCTTCCATTTTGTTAATGTCCTTGTGCAGGTGCGGCCTCCAGTACTGCACGCAGTACTCCAGATGGGGCCTAAACAGTGTCTTGTAAAGAGGGATTATTACCTCCCTTTTATGACTTGTAATAGCCCTACTAATACACCCCAACATCCCTCTAGCCTTACCTACTGCTTTAGTGGTCTGCTTGGATGATTGCCAGTCATCTGTGATGATGATACCCAAGTCTCTTTCTTCCCTTGTGATTGCCAGCAACTCCACTCCCAACCTATAGGTGGCTTCAGAGTTTTTCTTCCCTGTTTGCATGATCTTGCACTTCTTTGCATTAAGTAATCAGTAAGATACGGTGGATATTAAAAGGGACGCATGAATAGCCAGCCCATTGGCACAGTGGTAGCACTACTGTTAACTACACTGGTGACGTAAGTTCAGGAATGAGCCAGAGTCTTCAAGGGGAAGGCTTGGGGGAGGGGGTGGAACTGAGTGTCCCAGAGGACATTCTCCTTCTCCTGGGAAGGAGGGAGTGCATCGCCACTGCAGCAGCAGCAGCACTACCTGGCTGATCATAGGTTGAATTGCAGGGTAGACATGCCTTGAGAGATGGAGGGGGACACTGGCTGACACTGGGTATAGCGCAGTGGTTAAGAGCACTGAGCTGCAAACCTGGAGACCGGGGTTTGAATTCCATAGCCACCACGTGCACACTGTGTGATCGTGAGCAAGTCACTTAACTTCCCTGTGCTCTTAGGATGCACCTGGAAAAAAGTCTCAGCTTACTGTGCCTTTCCTGGCCAACAGTTGTAAAGTAAAATAAATAAATGCCATGCAGGTGCATGCTTGGCATCTCACAGGATCGATGGCTCTGGTATCAGTGGATGATGGGCCCTGGTGCATCCGGGCTCCTGTCCCACTGAAGCACTACCACCTGACGAATGACCACTATCAGGGTACATCCCTTACCCTGACCTCGGCTGGGGACAAATCAAGGCTCCGGGGAGGACCAGTGGTGGCAGGCGCAATAGATGAGGGCGTAGGGTTCTGGAGAGTATGAAACTTGGAGCGCCTGAAGGAGTCGGGTACTAAGGATGTAGGATAGGACAAAGTACTGACAAAAAGTGATGCATACATAAACATAGAAAACATCATAGACCTGAGAACAAAGGTTGTACACTGTAATCATATATAACTGTAGAGAATACATGAAATCCGGTAATGTCAATAATTTTACACTGTATTCCAAATAAAGCCCAATCAAGGATCTTTGCAATGACATTACTGTATCTCTTGATCTGTCTTACTACTGCACACATGGATTTTATTTTGCTGCAGCTCTGCATTATGGCTCCCATTTTACTTGGCTGCTTATGGGACTTCCAAGTCCTTTTCTCTTTTTTCACGGACGCATCTTGGTTCAAACCATTTTCCAAATGCAGTGCGAATAAGAAAGTGTAAAAAAGTGTAAATTCCATGAAATCATTTAGTAAATAAGAACTTGCATGAATGCCCCCACCCCCAGCTAGAAAGGTTTAAATTAAGCAAGGGCAAAAAAAACATGTTGAGCTGAATCAGACATTCATGTAATAGTGTCCTGTGAGAAAGGAATATTTATCTGTCAGTTGTAGTTTGTTATTTATGCAAGTTTGCTATAACAAATGGGAGTAGTAACCTGTAGGAGTTGTGAATCACTCTCCTACCATTCAAACTGCCAAAAAGTGCTGTTTTCCATGAAAAAAAAAACTTTATATTTCTGTGCTCTGCTGCATTTGCATGACCCTGCCCCCTTTTTTCCCAGTGCTGCAATCCCAAACTGTGACATCATGCAAGGGAAACAAAGTTATTAAAGGGACACTGACAGTTTTTAGTTTTAGATAGAAAAATAAGCTATTTCTAGGGACATGGATATGTTGTTCTATCCACACTTACTGGCAGGTTCCTTGCCACTTTAAATCTTACCAGAAGGTCTTCAAGCTGGCTCCTCCCACTCACCCGGGTGGTAAAACTCTCGGCTCCACCCCATGATGCCAGATCTTCCTTACCGCTTGGAAGCTCAGGTTCCCTCCTTAGCGCTCTGCGTTTTAGACCTGGATCCTAACTCGTCGGTTAATCCGAAATGCATTCTAAAGTTTAAAAGACTTCGGTCTTCTTTTTCCCTCGTGGCTGCGATGGACAAATCGACTCCCAGATTTCGGCGGTGCCCTTGTGGGCAGAAGATGTCTCGGACCGATCCGCACTCCACATGCGTTTACTGCCTTGGTCTCGAACACGATCTGCAGGCCTGCGAAATTGTTCAAGTCCTTTTCGGTCAACGTTCTTGAAGACCGTGCTGCCAGACTTCAACTTGGGCGCCCTGAGAGACGTATTCCTCCGGTTAAGTCGAAGGAGGCCCGTTGGCTGGTGTCTGTGGCGGCGGGCTCGGCTGAGCAACTCGAACAAATGATCGCCCTCGAGGAGGAGGCGGCCCAGGCCGCATCTTCTCCTTCCTCGGTCATGGCATTTATCCTGCTCTCCTTGGGCTCCTCCTACTCCGCTCCATTTAAGGAACTTTGTTAGTCCCTCTCTACTAAAGGAGAAGGGCCATTGGGACACTCCTCTCGGTCCAAGAAAAAGGACTCAAAAGGTAAGTCCCACCATCGACGTTCATGGGAGTGGGAAAGGTCCCCTTCCCCAGATAGTCGACACTTGACTTCGGTCGAGGTTGCGGCTAAGGCCACTGGCTTCACGGTGTCCCCGTCAGGTCAGCCGGCCGAGACACCTGTCGATGCAGTCGAGATTTTTCTTGACCCGTCAGATGGGCTGTCGACTGGAGAAGCCGACAACTAATCTTCACCAGTTCCCCCAGTGGAAACCGAGGACTTGCCCGTGCCTCCTGTGCCGGAGTCCCCGGTTAAGGTCCCTGAGCCGGGGGAGGAATGGGTTTCCCCCCGCTCCCTCCCAGACCCACCCTTGGAAACACTGAGGATCTCGGTCTCAGACCTCCTCTCGGTCCAGCCGATCCCGCCGACATCGGCGATCTCAGTCTCGGCACCGCTCATCCTCGTCATCGTCCTCCTCGGAGGATAGGCTCCAGCGCAAGTTGCATCTGCGCTATAAGGATCTGATGTGGCAGCAGCTCCTTTTGTCTGGGAGCAAGCCGACTCCGTCGCCTTCCCCGGCCATTAAGTGGCTGTCACCTGAGCAGCCAAAACAACCCCTCGTGGTCATAGAAGAGCCGAAGCCGGTGCCGGTTGTTCAGCCGAAACCAGCTGCACCACCCATCATGGTGGAACCCCCGCCTCCACAACCAAAAACTGGGGCTCCGACCAAGGATTCTTGGTCGGGTCATGAGTTGCCTCTTCGGTTGTCGGTCACCCTCACTCCCGATCGGCCTCGGCAGGTGGAGGGTGGCTCAGGCCCTCGGCAGCTGTTTACAGACTCCTCAGAGTCTGACGATGACTCTTTCCTGTTCTCCAGGCCTCTTGACTTGGAGTCCTTTGGGGGACAGTCCGTAGACGAGAGCCCATCCTCGTTCATGGGATTATTTCAGCTCATCTCAGATTCTACTGGGATGAAGCTCGAACCTGCATCAAAGCAGGCCAAGTATCCCCTCACGGAGATACTGGACCAAGGGGATTCTCCTACGGAGGCCTTTCCTGTGGCCGAAGTCATTGTTGGCCCGGCCTTGGAGCTGTGTCAGCGGCTGGCTTCTTGTCCAGCTCTCTCGGCCAGGATGACCAGGAAATATGCCATTCCCAACGGCTCACTCTCTGGATTCTCAGAGCGGGAGGGGTTGGTGACCGACAGTGTTTTCCAGCATTCTGGAAACACTCGGGACGTGGACAAGCCACCGGATAAAGAGTACAAGAAACTGGACTACTCCGGGCGTAAAGTTGATGCTGCGTCCTCCTTAGGCCTTCGTCAGGCTAGTTCGGCCATTCTGATGGCACACTTTTCCCATGCTCTTTTGGGCTCCCTGGATGAGGTGATTCCTCATCTCCCAGCTGACCTCCAGACTACGGTCAAGCAGGTGCGGGATCAGGGAAGGGCGGTGGCAAAGCAACAGCTCTAAACTGCTTTCAACATTGGAGACTCTTGTGCCCGGTCAGTAGCGGCCGCAGTGGCCATGCGCCACAGAGCTTGGCTGTGGATCTCCACCTTCACAGCGGATACCCAGCACAAGCTGGCAGACGTTCCCTTCCTGGGTACTGAGTTGTTCGGTCCCGGGGTGGAGGGTCACTTGCAGAGGATCAAGAAGTCCAATGCCACCTTGGACTCAGTCACATCTGCCCAGAAGGACAAAGGCCGCCAGCAGCAGTGTAAGCCCTTTCGGCCTTCTGCCCCTGCGGCCCGTCCGGCCCAGCAACACCAGCATCAGGGCCAGCAGGCTCGCACTTGGCACCCTAAAGTCAAGCGTGCAGCTTCCTCCAGCAGGAAGCCGGGAGGAAAAGGCCCAGGAGGTCCCTCAGCCAGTCCTTCCTCCAAGCCTGCCCAGTGACGGGTTGAGGGGTGTCGCTCCCAGCCTCGTCGTTCCCCCCCATGGGGGGTCTGCCACTTCTTTTCTGCCTGGTCCACTATCTCTGTCGACCGCTGGGTGTTGGAAGTGGTAGGGAAAGGTCTGCCTCTGGAATTCGAGCAGGCCCCACCCTATCGGGCCGTCGCCCCATGGGGGGCTATGGGATCCGCAGCCTCTCTATCAGCTCGTCGAGCCGACATTGCTCTGCTTCTCCAAAAGGAGGTGATCAGGCAGGTAGCGGATCCTCCACCAGACCCAGGGTTTGTGTCCAGGTATTTCTCGTCCCAAAACGGACGGGGGCCTGGTGCCCCATTCTAGACCTACACCACCTGAACAAGTTCCTAAGGTTTCGGACCTTCAGGATGGTCACCCTGGCACAGATCATTCCATCCTTGGAACGAGGTGTGTGGTTCTGTTATGTGGACCTCCAGGACGCGTTCTTTCACGTCCCAATCCGTCCGTTCCACCAGCGATTCCTTCACTTCAGAGCAGAGGGGTCCTTTACGAGTTCTGGGCCATGCCCTTCGGCCTCTCTTCAGCTCCCAGGGTCTTCACCAAATGCATGGCAGTGGTGTCAGCATTCCTGCAGCGCCGAAGGGTCCGGGTGTACCCTTACCTGGACGACTGGCTTATTGCTGGCCTTCCAGATCTGCTCTCAGATTAGCCTCCTCATCAACGAGGCCAAATCGGAACTTGTGCCAACGCAGGTGATTCAATTCATTGGGGTAGAGCTTGACTCTCTTCAAGCCAGAGCATGGCTCCCGGTGGACAGGGCTAAGGTTCACTCCTCCTTTGCCCAATCATTTCTGGTTGGGCAATTGCGCCCTGCCCGGGACTTCCTGCGCCTTCTGGGCTTCATGGCGGCCTGCACCAGCGTGGTCCAGTGGGCCCGCTGGCACTTGCGTCCCGTTTATTGGGGGCTGGCCCGCAAATGGTCACAGCGCTCCGGTCCTCTGGCCCAGCCAGTGGCGGTGACCCAGGAGATGTGGAACGCTCTCCAGTGTTGGATCGTTCCAGCTCACCTGCAGGAGGGCATCCCGTTTGTCTGCCCCGAGCCGATGGTCATTCTAACGACCGATGCCACTCTGATGGGTTGGGGTGCCCATCTGGGGGAGCACAGAGCGCATGGCCTCTGGTGCCCTCAGGAGTCTCGATGCCACATAAACCTGCTGGAGCTAAGAGCAGTCCGACTAGCCCTCACCACCTTCGCTCCATTTGTACGGGGTCAAGTGGTCCAGGTCCAGATGGACAATTCCACGACCATGTACTACCTAAACCACCAGGGCAGGACGCACTCCTGGCCCCTATGCAAGGAAGCTCTCCGCACTTGGTCCCTCGTGAGCAGACTGGAGGCGGATCTCCTAGCCATCCATGTGGTGGGAGCCTCCAACACTCTGGCCGATGCCCTAAGCCAGAAAGGTGCTGCATCTCATGAGTGGTCTCTCCTGCCAGAGGTAGTACACAATCGGTTCTCCCACTGGGGCACACCTCAGGTGGATCTGTTTGCCTCCAGGGAGAATGCGAAGCTTAGGCTTTTTCATGCCCACCCCCCTCAGCAGGGCTCACGTAGGGGGATGCCTTCTCGAGGCCGTGGATCCTGGGCCTCTTCTACACCTTTCCCCCATTTCCCTTGATCCACAAGGTGCTTCTCAAGGCGAGGAGGGACAAGGCGCAGGTGATTCTGGTAGCCCCAGACTGGCCCCACCAGTTCTGGTATCCAGATCTCCTCAGCCTCAGCTCCAGGCTCCCGAGGCGGCTTCCAGCCCTCCCGGACCTGATCTCAGTCAACCAGGGGAAGGTACTCCACCTGGACCTTCAATCCCTGCACCTGAGGGCCTGGTTCCTGAGCGGCTGGAGTTCCAGGCCTTGGGTCTTTCCGACGAGGTCCTCAACGTTGTTGAGGCATCCTATAAGGAGTCGACCAGAAAATGCTATGCCTTCAAATGGAAGAGATTCTCAATTTGGTGTCAGGATAAGGGGTTGGACCCTTCCTCCTGCATTCTGGACTACCTATGGTCCCTTTCTCAGCAAGGGCTTCGGTCGACGATCCTTAAGGTACACCTGGCAGCCATCTTTGCTTAGCGGGCGCGGGCCGGAAAGCAGTCGGTGTGCAGGAGAAGGTGGTCGGGCGCTTTTTCAAAGGCCTTGATCACATATCCCCTTCGGTGCGAGAACCTCCACCTCCGTGGGATCTACTGCTGGTACTGGCTAAACTCATGGGCAAGCCATTCGAACCCATGCACAGGTGTGATATCTCTCACCTGTCATGGAAGACCGCCTTCTAGGGACATGGATATGTTGTTCATCCACACTTTCTGGCAGGTATCCTTGCCGCTTTAATTCTTGCTGGAAGGTCTTCAAGTTGGCTCCTCCCACCCACCGGGTGGTAAAACTCCGCTCCGCCCCATGACGCCAGATCTTCCTTACCACTTGGAAGCTCAGGTTCCCTCCTTAGCGCTCTGTGTTTTAGACTGGATCCTAACTCTTCGGTTCGTCCGAAATTGGTTTTGAAGTTTTCTAAACTTTGGTCTTCATCCTCCCTCGCGGCTGCGATGGACAAATCTGTTCCTGGCTTTCAGAGGTGCCCTTGCTGGCAGAAAATGTCCAGGATGGATCTGCACTCCACATGCGTCTACTGCCTAGGCCTAGATCACGACCCATGAGCCTCACGAGTTGTGCCGCTCTTTCTCGGCCAATGTTCTGGATGATCGCTGCCGATTGAGCTCAGGTGCCCGAGAGCGTTTCCGCTGGTAAAATCTAAAGAGGCTCATTGGCGGTGTCGCGGCCGGCTGGCTTGGCTGAGCAGCTCGAGCAGATGATCGCCCTCGAGGAAGAGGCGGCTCAGGCCGCCTCTTCCTCCTCCTTGACCGCGGCATTTATCCTGCTCTCTCTTGAGTTCCTCGTATATGGCTTCGTTCAAGGAGCTTTGTCAGTCCCTTTCCACGAAAGGAGAGGGGCCTTCGGGACATTCTTCTTGGCCCAAGAAAAAGGAGTCGAAAGGTAAGTCCCACTGTCAGCATTCATGGGAGCGGGGAGGTCCCTTCCCGGTCAACCAACCCGTCGACGGTCGAGGTTGCGGCTGAGCCGCTGGCTTCGGTGCCCTGTCAGGCCAGCCTGCTGAGACTCCGTCGATGAAGTCGAGATTTTTCTCAATCCGTTAAGCGGGCTGTCGACTGGAGAACCCGACAACCCTCCTTCACGGTTCCCCGGTGGATGCGAGATCTGCCTGCACGTTCTGGGCGCGGTTCCTGGTTAAAAGTGCCGAGCGAGGGAAGAGCGGGTGTCTCCGCCCCTTCCAACCCACCTCAGTCCCGAAGGTCTCGGTCTCGGTCATACCTCTTTCTCGGTCCAGCCGTTCCTGCCGACGTGAGCGGTCTCGGTCCTCGTTACGAAGTAAGCGGCGACGCCATTCTTCCTCCTCCTCGGGTGAGGAGAGGCTGCGGCGCAAGTTGCGCCGGCGCTACCAGGACCTTATGTGGCAGCAGTTGCTGTTGTCCAGGCCTAAGCCGACCCCGGCCAAGACTCCGGCCATCAAGTGGCTGTCGCCTGAACGACCGACGCAACCACTCGTTCCAGTCGAGTTGCCCGCTCCAGGACCGGTTGCTCGGCCGAAACCAGCTGCTCCACCGACTGTGGTGGAACCTCCGCCTCCACAACCGCAGTCGGGGGCACCGACCAAGAATTCTCGGTCGGGTCACGGCCTGCCCCACAGGTTGTCGGTCACCCTCACTCACGACCATCCTCGGCAGGTGGAGGGTGGCTCAGGGCCGAGGCAGCTCTTCGCAAACTCTTCAGAATCTGACGACGATTCCTCCCTGTTCTTCAGGCAGTTCGATCTGGAGTCCTCCGGGGGGCCAGTCAGTGGACGATAGCCCATCGTCCTTCTTGGGTCTGCTTCGACTCATCTCAGAGTCCACCGGGATGCAGCTTGAGCCCGTGTCCAAATGGGCCAAGTATCCCCTGATGGAGATTCTGGACCAAGGGGATTCTCCCACGGAGGCCTTTCTGGTGGCTGAGGCCATTGTCGGCCCAGCCTTGGAGCTTTGGCAGTGGCCTGCTTCCTGTCCTGTGCCCTCGGCCAGGATGGCCAGGAAGTATGTGGTCCCTACCGGCTCTTTGCCCGGTTTCTCGGAGCACCCCTCTGCCGAAGGGTTAGTCACCGACAGCGTTTTCCGGCATTCCGGTAACGCTTGGGATGTGGATAAGCCCGCCGACAGAGAGTCCAAAAAGCTGGACTTTGCCCGGGTGCAAGGTGTACGCTGCGTCCTCTCTCGGCCTCCGACAGGCCAGCTCAGCCGTGCTGATGGCACACTTCTCCCACGCCCTCATGGGCTCCCTGGATGAGGTTGTTCCTCATCTCCCACCTGACCTGCAGACCACGGTCTGCCAGGTGCGGGACCAGGGTAGGGCGGTGGCGAAGCAGCAGCTTCAGACTGCTCTGGACACAGGTGATTCCTGTGCCAGGTCAGTAGCGGCTGCGGTGGCCACGCGACGCAGGGCATGGCTGAGGATATCCACCTTCACGGTGGATACCCAGCACAAGTTGGCGGACGTCCCCTTCTTGGGGACTGACCTCTTCGGTCCTGGAGTGGAGGGACACCTCCAGCGGATCGAGAAGTCCAGTGCCACCCTGGACTCGGTCACTTTTGCCCAGAGGGACAAAGGCCGCCGTCAGCAGCAGAAGTCCTTTCGTCCTTCGGTCCCTGCTTCTCGACCGACCCAGCAACACCAGCAACAGGGCCAGCAGGCTCGCGCTTGGCGTCCCAAACCCAAGCCGGCGGCTTCCTCCAACAGGAAGCAAGGAGGTAAAGGCCCAGGAGGTCCCTTGGCCGGTTCTTCCTCCAAGCCTGCCCAGTGACGGGTTGAGGGGGTGCCGCCCCCAGCCTCATCACTCCCCCCTGGGTTCCCCCCATGGGGGGACGGCTCCGCCACTTCCTTTCCGCCTGGTCCGCTATCACCACGGACCGCTGGGTGTTGGAGGTGGTAGGAAAAGGCCTGCCTCTGGAGTTCGAGCAGGCCCCACCTTTTCAAGCCGTCGCCCCTCGGGGGGCCACGGGGTCCGCAGCCTCACTGTTGGCACGCCGAGCTGATATTGCCCTGCTCCTCGAAAAAGAGGTAATCAGGAAGGTGGCGGATCCTCCTCCAGACCCGGGGTTTGTGTCCAGGTACTTCCGGGTCCCAAAATGGATGGGGGCTGGCGCCCCATTCTCGACCTGCACGACCTGAACAAGTTCCTAAGGTCTCAAGCCTTCAGGATGGTCACTCTGGCTCAGATAATCCCATCCTTGGAACGGAGGCGTGTGGTTCTGCTCCCTGGACCTCCAGGACGCGTTCTTTCACATCCCAATCCGTCTGTCCCATCAGAGATTCCTCCGCTTCAGAGCAGAGGGATCCCTTTACGAGTTCCAGGCCATGCCCTTCGGCCTCTCCCTAGCTCCCAGGGTCTTCACCAAATGCATGGCAGTGGTGACAGCATTCCTGCGGTGCCGAGGGGTTCGGGTGTACCCTTACCCGGACGATTGGCTGATAGCAGCCCCCTCCAGACAGGAGGTGGAGCGGCCCAGAGATCTGGCCCTCCAGGTTTGCTGTCAGGTTGGCCTCCTCATCAACGAGGCCAAGTCGGAACTCGTGCCAAAGCAGGTGATACTGTTCATCGAGGCAGAGCTTGACTCTCTGCGAGCCAGAGCACGGCTCCTGGCGGACAGAGCCGAGGTTCTTTCCTCCTTTGCCCAATCATTTCTGGTTGGGCAATTGCGACCTGCCCAGGACTTCCTGCGCCTCCTGGGCCTCATGGTGGCCTGCACCAGCGTGGTCCGTTGGGCCATTGGTACATGCGTCCCCTTCAATGGGGACTGGCCAGCCAATGGTCATAACGCTGCGATCCGTTGGACGAGCCCGTGACAGTGACCCAGGAGATGTGGAACGCTCTCCAATGGTGGATCGTTCCAGCACACCTGCAGGAGGGCATCCCGTTCGTCTGCCCCGAGCCGACGGTCTCTCTCTCGACCGATGCATCTCTGATGGGTTGGGGTGCCCATCTGGGGGAACACCGAGCGCACGGCCTCTGGTCCCCTCGGGAGTCCCGATGCCACATCAACCTGCTGGAACTCCGAGTGGTCCATCTAGCTCTCACCGCCTTCGCTCCATTTCTACGGGGTCAAGTGGTTCAGGTCCAGACAGACAACACCACGACCATGTACTATCTGAACCGCCAGGGCGGGACCCGCTCCATGCTGTTATGCAAGGAAGCTCTCCGCATATGGTCCCTCGTGCGCAGCCTGGAGGCGGATCTCCTAGCCATTCACGTGGCAGGAGCCTCCAACACCCTGGCCGATGCCCTAAGCCGGATAGGGGCTGCGTCTCACGAGTGGTCTCTCCTGCTGGAGGTAGTACAAGATCTGTTCTCCCACTGGGGCATGCCTCAGGTGGACCTGTTTGCCTCCAGGGAGAATGCGAAGCTGAGTCTGTTCCATGCCGCCCCCCTCAGCAGGGCTCGCTGCAGGGGGATGCCTTCTCGAGGCCGTGGACCCCGGGCCTCTTCTACTCCTTTCCCCCATTTCCCTTGATCCACAAGGTGCTTCTCAAGGCGAGGAGGGACAAGGTGCAGGTGATTCTGGTAGCTCCAGACTGGCCCCGCCAGTTCTGGTATCCAGATCTCCTCAGCCTCAGCTCCAGGCTCCCGAGGCGGCTTCCAGCCCGCCCGGACCTGATCTCAGTCAATCAGGGGAAGGTATTCCATCCGGACCTCCAATCCCTGCACCTGACGGCCTGGTTCCTGAGCAGCTAGAGTGCCAGGCTTTGGGTCTTTCCGACGAGGTCCTCAACGTCATTGAGGCTTCCCGTAAGGAGTCGACCAGGAAATGCTATGCCTTCAAATGGAAGAGATTCTCCATTTGGTGTCGGGAAGGGCTTGGACCCTTCCGACTGCCCCTTGGCAAGCATTCTGGACTACCTGTGGTCCCCTTCTCAGCAAGGGCTTTGGTCGACGACCCTTAAGGTGCACCTGGCAGCCATCTCTGCTTAGCGGGCGCGGGCCGGGAAGCAGTCGGTGGCGCAGGAGAAGGTGGTCGGGCGCTTTTTCAAGGCCTTGACCACATTTCCCCTCCGGTGTGAGAACCTCCACCTCCGTGGGATCTACTGCTGGTATTGGCCAAGCTTATGGGCAAGCCATTCGAACCAATGCACAGGTGCGATATTCCACACCTGTCATGGAAGACCGCCTCCTTGGTGGCTATCACGTCAGCCAGAAGGATGGGAGAGCTCCAGGCGCTTTCCATCGAGTCTCCCTACCTGGTCTTCCACAGGGACAAGGTTGTCCTTCGCCCCCACCCGAAATTCCTTCCGAAGGTGGTGTCGGAGTTTCACCTTAACCAGGTGTTGACTCTGCTGGTGTTCTACCCCAGTCACACCTCGGAGGCAGAGTATAGGCTCCATACTTTGGACCCTAGATGGCGCTCGCTTATTATAAGGAGCGGACGGCTGAAGTTCGGGGAGAGGTTTGCCAGCTGTTTGTCACCTATGCTGAAGCCGCACCTGGCAGACCTGCAGCAAAGCGGACGATAGGCAGGTGGATCACCTCCTGCATAGAGGTCTGCTACAGGTTGGCGGGCATGGAGCCTCCCAGAGGGATAAGAGCTCATTCTACCCGCCATACCGCTGCATCGGTAGCTGCTTCCAGGGACGTCCCTATCCAGGATATCTGCAGGGCTGCTACCTGGAAGTCAGTACATACCTTTATTACCCACTACCATATCGACCTCGAGTCATGTCGGGATGCTGGTTTTGGGGCCTCGGTTCTCCAGTCTCTCTTTCCCAAGTAAGTATCGGGGGTGTGCGCCTTGCCTCCCTCCTCCCGGAGAACTGCTAGGAGTCTGCCAGAAAGTGTGGATGAACAACATATCCATGTCCCTAGAGATACAGGTTACTCACCTGTAACAGGAGTTCTAGGAATGGTATATGTTGTTCATCCACAACCGACCCCTCCCGGCGCGCGCAAACCTGAGCTTCCAGCGGGCCAGATCTGGCGTCATGGGGCAGAGCCGAGAGTTTTACCACCCGAGTGGGTGGGAGGAGCCAGCTTGAAGACCTTCTGGCAAGAATTAAAGCAGCAAGGATACCTGCCAGAAAGTGTGGATGAACAACATATACCATTCCTAGAACTCCTGTTACAGGTGAGTAACCTGTATTTCTTGGTGGCTATAGCGTCAGCCAGAAGGATGGGAGAACTCCAGGCGCTTTCCATTGAGTCTCCTTATCTGGTCTTCCACAGGGACAAGGCTGTCCTGAGCCCCCAACCGAAATTCCTTCCAAAGGTGGTGTCGGAGTTTCATCTTAACCAGGTGTTGACTCTGCCGGTGTTCTACCCCAGTCACACCTCGGAGGCCGAATATAGGCTCCATACTTTGGACCCTAGAAAGCTCCTTATTATAAGGAGCAGGCGGCTGAAGTTCGGGAGAGGTTCACCAGCTGTTTGTCACCTACGCTGAAGCCGCACCTGGCAGACCTGCAGCCAAGCGGACGATAGGCAGGTGAGTCACCTCCTTCATAGATCCCTGCTATAGGTTGACGGGCATGGAGCCTCCCAGAGGGATAAGAGCTTATTACACCTGACATACCGCTGCTTCGGTGGCTGCTTTTCAGGGCGTTCCTATCCAGGAAATCTGCAGGACTAGTACCTGGAAGTCAGCACACACCTTCATCACTCACTACCACATCGACCTTGAGTCACACCGGGATGCTGGTTTTGGGACCTCGGTTCTCCAGTCCTTATTCCCTAAGTAGGGGGTGTGCGCCTTGCTCTCCTCCCAGAGAACTGCTAGGAGTCTGCCAGTAAGTGTGGATAGAACAACATATCCATGTCCCTAGAAATGCAGATTACTCACATGTAACAGGAGTTCTAGGAATGGTATGTGTTGTTCATCCCCACAACCCACCTGACCTCCTCGGCTTCGACGCACAACCTGGCTTCCAGCGGGCTAGATCTGGCGTCATGGGGTGGAGCCGAGAGTTTTAACACCTTGGTGGGTGGGAGGAGCCAGCTTGAAGACCTTCCGGCAAGATTTAAAGCGGCAAGGAACCTGCTAGTAAGTATGGATGAACAACATATACTATTCCTAGAACTCCTCTTACAGGTGAGTAACCTGTATTTATTGTACCAACAATGCCTTACTATGTAAATTAGTATATAGGCTATTATATTTCTGTGCCCACTGCAGAAATAGGAGACTACATCACTCGGTAAAGAAATCTTGTCAGCTAGATAATGTATGTACAATTCCTTGTTTTGAAAATAAACTTATGAGAGCTTATATTGTTGAAGCCACTACAGAAATATGAGGCTGCACCTCACAATAAGGGAACTGGAACACAGCTTCTTATTGTACCCACAGTGTCTTGCTATGTATATCTACATATTTGGTGTACTGCAGTTAGTTACCACTACCAATATAAAAGACCACCTCTGAGTAAGGAACATTTAAGTCAACTTTATGATTTACCTAGAGTTCCTTGTTGCTGTATGTAAAATATTGACAGCTCCCTAGCATGACATCATTCTGGGGGTGTGGCCACACACAGAAAACTGGAGAGCAGCCAGAAAATCAAAGTGCTGATAAAACATTAAAAAAATTATGACAGATTTTTTTTTACAAAATGAATTGCAGCTTCAACATCTGAAGCATGGCTGGCAAATGTATACTGTGTGAAAACAGCATTTGGGAAGCTTGCATTAATCACTTTAATGTTCCTTAATTGTTATATTTATATGTTGCTTGTGCAATATGAGCACAGTAATGCACCTTCTATTATTGGAAGGTGCTAGATGAGTTAAATATTCTTTGCGAAGATGAAGCCCCCATGACTTACTACTACGGTCCACAATATTTTGGTCAGTATCTAGTCCTTTAAATTGTTTTTTTCTCCTTTCTAGACCAACAGCATGTAGCAACAACTTTATTGCCCCCCACCCCACCCGTAGACTATCTCCCATGATCCACAAGTCTGATGCCTGCCTAAATAGCCATTATGGACTTTTTCCCCTCTCCCCACTGTTAGCTAGGCATCCTCCACTCTTTCCCCTCTCAACCAATGCAGTATGGCCGAGTGAGTTACACAGAGACTTAATTAATTTTATCCTGTGGGGACATTTTGGGTCAGTTAAACAGTGGATGGCTCTAACTCTCATGGGACTTAGTCCACCTCCTGGCCATGTGAACCAATGATGGTGAGCTCCTCCACTCCAAAGGGGTGAGATGAGAGACTAGAATGTCCAATGTTGGCATAATGGTAATGCTGACATTATTTGCCAGGCCCTGCCTAATTTTCTTTTGCTCCTGCCTCTCCTTCCTGCTCTCTGGGATGGAGGGTAGTGGTGTTGCAGCACTCCTCTGAGCACTTAACATCCCCTGCTTCCCAGCTGGAGGCGTCATTTGCACAGCCTCCATCTGTCATTAGGAAGCAACTGAGCAGTTGGATGCTCCAACCCTACCTCCTCAGTCTCTGCTTGCCAGACTCTACTTCTGACATCGTGAACTCGGGGCCAGAGAACTGGTCACCAGCATGCCAAATGGTCCCCTGCTCCTCGGTGCTACAGACCAGGCACAGCAACCACTTCTACACTTAAGCTGGGATTTCAAAATCACATCGCCTTACTATGTTCCCTAAATAAGTAAATAGAAATGAAATTGGTTTTCGAAAAAAATCAGAAACAAAAGCTGTGTTGTTTGGTACAGCATACAGACATCAGAAGCCCTGAAATGCTGTTCTAATTACAGTACTTCAAATGATGAAGCTATTTTTGAAGTTGCCAGCTGCATCTTGGTCTTTCTGACCTGTTTCATCTCTCACTTATCTCCGTCGCACCATAAAGAAGTTCATAATTTATGTGGGGTTTCTTTATACAGGCATAGGAAGTGATTTTCACAAACTGCTGTAGCTGCCTGCAAGTGTGACTCAGCCTTTGTTGTGAGTAGTAGATATGCAAACTCAGACCACCTTGGCTATGTTGTAGTGCAAAGGATGAGCAGCTATGCCTTTCAGAAGGGCTGCTTGATCAACTAATGACTCTGCTGCCATCTGTAGGTCAGGCACAGTTAAACATCCAACAGCAATAACCTTCCTGAGGAGGCATGTGAAATAACCAGGACCTTGGGTGCTAAAAGCACACCTCTCTACCAGGTGATAGCTTTTCCTGGAGTTTAGTCAGGGCAGGTATAGGAGAAAGAGAAAGATAATTCCCAGGCATACAGAGGCCCCACCCTTGTGAAGGAGGACAGCTTTGGTCCTTTGCCATGCCGGGGTGGGGGTTGGGGTGCAGTTTCAGAATGGATAGAAATATTCAGAAGGTCAGAAATGGGGACAGCTACTGCAGCTGTTAACAGGTGTGAACATTTAGGGCCAGTATCATACGGGCTGTTACTCTGACCCTGGTTAAGAGACAGCAGTGCGAGAAATGTTGGTTCTAGAAAGATGGGAGAGGAGAAAGTGGGATATGATAGCTGGGGAGGAGGGGAAGATGAGCGAGGGAAGGGGATATGATCGGGCACAGGTAGTGAAGTATATAATACTGTGGGTGGAAGTGACCTCTGGACGGGTCCGAGATGCCAGTGTGATAGGCTGCTGAAAGCCCAGTCATGGCCCTTAAAATGTACCTATTAGTGTAATAGGCTGCTGCAAGTCTAATCATTGGCCTTATAATGTGCCTGCCAGTGTGATTGGCTGCTGAAAGTCCGGTCATGGTGCTTTTAATATACCTGCTCCTGACAGGTTGCTGAAAGTCCACCTAACTGCAGCCCTTGTAATGTACCTGCCAGTATGATAGGCTACTGAAAGTCTGGTCATGGTGCTTTTAATATATCTGCTTGTCACAGGTTGTTGAAAGTCTGTCTAATCTCGGGCCTTGTAATATACCTGCTAGTATGATAGAGTGTTGAAAGTCTTGTACCTAAAGAGTTGCTATCTTGCAAATCTCCAAATGGAGGACTAGACTGGGGGCAACAGGTATTTATTAGGTTGGTTCTGTTTACTAGAATAATTTTTCTGCAAACTACAGGCATTAGACCAAGACATAATTTTTCTTATTTTTTTCTTGCTTTGCAACTTGTGTGCCTTAGATAGCCCAACAGAGATGTGTCATCTTGTAATTAATGGGAACCTTTTTGTACCTAGTTGTATAGCTCAGGAAATCGAAAGCCCACAGAGGTCAGGTGTCTTTCTCGGAGTTATTTAGTAAGCCTGTAGTTACGGTTGGATTTGAACCTGGGATCTCCTGGTCACACCGTTCTGTACTCCAATCACTGAACCTCATGGTCTGCCTTAAATGCACATCTGGCTGCATATATGTTGAGCTGGAGCTATGAAAGTAGGTTTTAGGGCTTGGTTATATTTTACGACTCTTGTGTTTTTAATTGTTGTTACAGTTTTAAATTGTAGTTGTGATTTATTTAGTCCTGCTGGGGTCTGTTTCAAAGAATGATGCATTAGTTTTGCAGCTACTGATGTCACCATGGCCATGACCCACCTGGAAATGAAGCTTCATCTGCATGTCTCCAGGGCGTTTTTATTCTGGTAAAACAAATGAACTGAACTGAAAACTTCACATACGGTTGAGTTATTGTAGGAATCTTCCTCCTACCTGGCAGAAAGTCCCAGTGATCGCCACAGTGCTTGTAGATGGAGTACTCTGGAGGGGGTGAAAGCAGATGGTACTGCACTGTAAATGGCATTGTTAGTGGGGGCCATTCACAGGGTTAACTCAAAGGAACATTGTGAATCCCTGATGGGCCTCTTTTAACTGAAGAAGGGATCTCACTGTATTTAGTTCTGTTTAGTTTTATTTTCTTTCAAATGCATCACACAACCACTTTGCTTGGTTGCCTCAGAAACAGAGCCCGTTGGGTTATGCACTCTTGCTGCAGGCATGTAAACAAGGACAGGGTCACATTTTTTTTTTATTTTAAACTAAACGAAAGTGCTTATTTTTTTTAAATGGAGTGTATTGCAGTCTGTGCCAAAGGTGTAGTCGAGTATGTTTAGTATACAAAAAAAAAGTGTACGGTGGCCTGGCAGGTGGGTGGGAGATTTAGTGCATCCCTTTAAATCACAGAGGTAATGAATTGTCCAGTTTCCAAATGCAGTGCATGAGTGGATTTAAGCAAACTATCTTACAGCAAGGTAACAGCATCCGATGGTATGGCTTTGTGTAATAACCATATGTCCACACACAGGTATTGCATTTTTGATTAAATTAGCAGCCTTGGATGCAAATAAGTACCCAACCATGTGGAGGGTGATTGCTGTGGAAACAACAGTTGTGTAAAAACTTATCATAACAGTAGATCTTCGAGAGAATCTCTTGCAGCAGGTCACACCTTAGGAACTATAGATGCCAGGCACCAGGACCACATTAACACATTTTTGCTAGCAGTCTAACGGGGGATGCCCACGGCAACGTCATCACATTGACGTCCCCTATGTAGCCGTGGGGGGCCCCGCGTCCTCCCCAGTTCCCCACCGGAGACCATCTGCTGAGGATGTGCTCTCAAGGGAACCAAAGGGAGAGCCAGAGAGACCTGCCAAAAGGAGCATGTAGGTCAGAAGGTACACCAACTTGGAAAAGGAGAGGACAGGAACACAGAGACAAGGGGGAAGGAGGGAGAGACTGCATGACCTGCTGCAAGAGATTCTCTCAAAGGTCTACTGTTACCGTAAGTCTTTACATAACTGTTCTGTCTTCTTCGGGATATCTCCTGCAGCAGGTCACACCTTAGGAACAAATCCCAAGCTGTGCTGCAGAGGAGAAAACAGTAAGGGTGGCGGAAGGCGGTGGCCTATGAGAGGAGACCTTGTAGCACTGCAAGGCCAAAACCTGCCCTCCTTCTAGAGGTGATGTCCAGGCTGTAGCGTCTAATGAAAGTGTGGACAGTACTGCAGGTGGCAGCAGCACAGATCTCCACTGCTGAGACGACCCCTCTGAAACAAGCAACGGAAGTGGCCATGCCTCTGGTGGAATGGCCCTTTGACAGCCCCAGCAAATTCCTTACCATACTTCCTATAGCAGAAAATAATACAGTTGGCCAACCATTTGGACAGACACTGTTTCAAAATTAGTGTACTCTCTTTCCCAGGGGCAAAGGACACAAACAGCTGTGAGGACTTCCTGCAGTCCTTGGTGCGATGAACATAATATCTGAGTATTCTGTGTACATCCAGAGTATGGAGCAATGCTTCCCCTGGATTGGCATACTCCGGATAATAGATAGGAAGGTGGATGGCTTGATTTAGGGTAAACTCAGACACCACCTTTTGCAAATTCGTAGGGTTAGTATGCAAAGACACCCTTATCTTTGTGGAAAATCAAATAGTGCTGCTCACACATGAGCACCTAGAGCTTGGAAATCCTACGCGCAGAGGTAACAGCAACTAAAAATAATGCTTTCCATGACAGAAAGTGTAGCTCGCAAGTTGCAGCAGGTTCAAAAGGTGCCCAAATAAATTTCTCCAAAATAAAATTTAAGTCCCAGGTTGGGATTGGATTACGGATGGGGAGGCTTTAAGTGCAGGATGCCTCTCAGAAAGGTACATGCCATATTCAACTGGGCTACTGTACGGCCCTCAGTGGACACATGGAAGGCTGATACAGTGGACAAGTGCACCATTAACGAAGAATACTTCAAGCCAGCATCGACAAGGACGGCAAGTATTCTAGAAACTGGTTCACCAGGCAGGTGAAAGGGTCCAGATGCTGGGAAGTCGTCCACAAACCAAAGCGCTTCCATTTTATGGAATAAGTCGCCCTGGTGGAAGGCTTCCTGGTGGCCACCAGGACAACTGCCACATTACGTGAGACACGAAACCTGGCAATGGCTATGTCTCCATGAGCCAGGCATGTAGGAGAAGAGACCAGTAGTTCAGATGGAGAAGGGTCCCCTGTTTCTGTGACAGTAAGCCTGGGCACAGGGGAAGAGACACCGGATGCTCTACTGCTAACTGTTGCAGCAGTGGAAACCAAATCTGCAGAGGCCAAAAGAGAACCACCAGAATCAGGGTGGCACCCTCCATCTGGAGCTTGATTAGCACTCTTTGAAGCAGAGGAAAGGGAGGGAAGGCATAAAGGAATCCCCGTTTCCAAGAGAGGGACACTGCATCTCACCAGAAAACTCCAGGCCCTGGAGCGAGTGATCAGAAAAGCTGTAGTTTTGCATTGAGTGGGGACGCATAAAGGTCCAACTCTGGGTGACTCCACCTGTAGAACAGGTCTTCCGCTACTGAGGTGAGCAGCTCCCATTCATGCATTCTGGACTGCAACCTGCTTAGCTTGTCTGCCAGGACATTTTGGGCATAAGGAACATGAACAGCTGACGGCTGTAGGCCATGCTCCAGAGCTCGGTACCAAATTCTCATCGCCTCTTGGCATAGGGGATATGAATGGGTCCCCCCTTGAAAGTTGATGTAGTGTACCACACTGATGTTGTCTGTCTGCACTAACAGAGGGCCCAGGGACAGATGAGACTGGAAGGCCTTCAAGCTATAGAGAACAGCTCTCATTTCGAGGACATTGATTGTGGAGCTGCGCGTTGAGTGGTGTCCACATCCCCTGAATCTGATAAGAACCCAAATGAGCACCCCAGTCCATCCCTGTGGCATCCGAGGTGAGGAACTGCTGAGGAGAAGGTATGATGAAAGGAACCCCTTTGAGCAAATGACTGGGTTCCATCCACCACAGGAGGAACTTCTTGACTGGGGAAGAGATGAGGATTATCTGTTCCAGCTCGTCAGTCCGCTGATCCCACTGTACCCTCAAAGTCCATTGAAGGATGCGCATGTGTAGCCATGCCAAGGGAACCGTGGCAATGACAGTAGTAGTCAAACCCAGGAGTCTGAGCTATGTCCTGGCTGTGATATACTGGCTGGTTGAAGCCACGGCAGATCTCACATGCCTGGACATCATGGTCAGTGCCAAGGCAGGCAGACTCAGGCCTTGTGGAAACCTTTATCGTAGATCTTCTGTCCACAGCTGCAGCAACAGAATAGGTTATCGGATCCGGGCATAAACAAAAAGAAAAAGGGGGAATCACTTTAGGGAATAAAATAATAGAAACTAGAGTGGGAAAATAAAATTCAGAAAGTTCGAGAAAAATGGCAGTGGACTGAAGCGAAGATGCTGCATGGAGTCCGAAGTGCAATGGTCAACAGTGGGAAAAGAACTGACAAGGGTGTGGGGCTGCCAATGGCTATATAGGGGGAGATCGACATGATGACATCGCCATGGGCAGCCCCAGTTAGACTGCTAGCAAAAATGTGTCCATGTGGTCCTGGTGCCTGGCGGCTATAGTTCCTAAGGTGTGACCTGCTACAAGAGATATCCTCAAAGAAGATCAGTAGTAATGTGAACTAGATATTGACCCAAATGATGATATTTAATTTTTAATTATTGATTTAATTTTATGACTATATGAACATACAAATATGGCCAACAGAAGGTGTATTGCTCTATCTAGTCTGCTCGAATTGCAGATCCCCTACTCAGCAACTACTGTGGGCTCAGCCCCCACCCCATGAACCCTGTCCCCCTTTGCACCTTTCTTGCCCCCCCAGTAACTTACCCTTTCCTACCCTCTCTTGAATCCATCCACTGTCTCCAGTGAGACAACTTGCTCCAGTATAGCGTTCCACCCTGTCACCACCTATTCTGTGAAGAAGTGTCACCTGACCTTCTTAAACCGTCCTCCTGCCAGCTTACAGCAGTGCCCAATTTTGGTCCTGTTACCACTGTGACTAAAGAAGTCCCCTGTATTCCCCTTGTTTTTTTTGAAATTTGATCTTTTATTTCACGCCCCACGTCCGTCCTCAGCCTGGTCACGGACTCCGGGATCCCCGGTCACCGGACATTGCCGACTCCCCAGTCATCCCTGGCTTCCCCCCCAGAGAGTGGGGCCGCGGTTCCGACCCCCGGTATCGGACCGCGGAACTAGTAACTGGTCGGGAGCGGCTCGATGACCAATCAGGCGTCCGGTAAAGCGTCATATAGGCGCTGGGCGTGGTTTTACCCCATTAGCCTACTCCCTTGAGGAGGCGGGGCGATGCAATGGCGGCTGAGCGCCTGCCCTGCCTCCTCCCTCCTGGCGTAAGCACGGCGGCGTGGGTGGTCTCGCCTCCGCTAAAGGTCCCGCCAGCGCCCGACTGCTACCAGCCCTCCCCGGAGAGGAGAGCAGTCCGTGGGGCGCTCGCTCCTTCTCCCAGCCAGCCCTCCGGCGGCCGAGTCCGTTTCCGAACCGGGTCGCCCGGCGTCATGGCGAAATCCAGCAGCTGCGCCCGGCCAGGCGGCTGTATTCATGATTGATACATTATGTACCTGGAGGTTTCAGTCATGTCCCCTCCTCTTCTCCTCATGTACATGTTGAGGTTATTCAGCCTGTCTTTATATGCCTTGCTGTCCATGGGTCATTTTCATTGCCTTGAATAGGTTTTTATCCTTTCTCAAGAAGGGTCTCCAGTATTGCACGCCATACTCCAGGTGCAGATCTGTACAGCAGCAATGTAACTTCATCCTGCTTGCTTTGGCTACTGCCTTCCTGCACTGCATTGGTTGTTTTAGGTCGCTAGTGATGGCTACCCCTAAGTCTTTTTCCTCTTCCAGTTTGGTGACCTAGACCCACCTAGGCTAGAGTTGGTCCTCAGGTTCCTACTTCCCATGTGCGTGAGTTTGCACTTCTTTGCATTGAACCAGAGTTGCCAAATCCCCAACCACCTTTCTAGCCTGGCTAGAGATTTCTTAGGTTCCTGTATCCCCTCAGCAGTGTCTGCTCTCCCACAGAGGTGGATGTCATCCGTAAAGAGGCAAATCTTGCCCTGTATACTATCTTCAATGTCACTTATAAGCACGTTAACACTGGACCAAGCATCGAGCCTTGTGGCACCCTGCTGGTGACCTCCGTCGAACCGGAGAGTTCCCCCCCACTACCACCCTCAGGGTCTTCCTCCCAACCAATTTGCCACCCACCTAGTTAGTTTACTCCCTGCTGCTAGGTCCTCCAACTTCCTGATCAACCCCTTATAGGTACCGAGTCAAAGGCCTTGCTGAAGTCCAAGTAAAGGATGTCAATTGCTTGGCCTCTGTCTGCTGTTCATTACCTAGTCAAAGAAGCTGATCAGCATAATTAGATTGATCAGTTTGACAGGATATTCCCACCATGAACCCGTGTTGCCTCCCATCCTGGAGACCATTCACTTTCAGAAACCCAACCAGTTTTTTTCCTTTCTGACAGTCTCCATAAGTTTCCAAACAGTTGAGGACAGATTGACTGGTCAGTAGTTGGCCAGGTCATTTCTGGGCCCACTTTTGTGAAGTGGCACCACATGTGTAATTTTCCACTCCTGTGGCACCACCCCTGTATCTATTGAACAGTTGAACACATCCACCACTGGACCATCCAGGTCATCTGCCGGCTCCCTCAAAACCCTTGTTAAATACTGTCTGGACCTGGGGACTTATCAACTTTGATGTTTGTTACGTTTTAAAAATGCAACTCACAAAAAGGTAGGCAATGAGTAGCAAACTCTGTCGACTCAGTGTAATTTATTGTAGAGCGTGTTTGTGTGTGTGTCTAGACTCAGTGTAATGTAGTGTAATATGCATGTGTGCGTGTGTGTGTCTAGACTCAGTGTAATGTATTGTGTAGAGTGTGTGTGTGTGTGTGTGTGTGTGTGTGTGATGTCTCTGACCGTTCCACAGTATTTAGGACAAAGAGCAATAATTTCCATTGTAACATGGCAATAAATATAGCTTCAAATAAAAGCTAGTCATTGGTCCATTATAAACATCTGATCATCAAACAGTGGGAATTAATTCCCTAGTAATGCCCGCTAGTGTAATACCACTGAAAGTCACATTTAAATCATCCGCGGACAGTGTATTATATCAACAAAGCTCCTTTCCACCCACCCACCCCAGGAAACTCTATCTCCGCGCATATTTTGGTCTGTAAGGAAAGTAGCAGAATGGATGATTTTATTACTACGTTTTCTTTGTGCAGCATTATGGGAATCATAACTGAACTGTCACACTGTTCCCTGATACCATCCCTCCCACATGATCCCCACTACCGTAGTATTTCTCTGTTCCTGAAGCAGTGCACTTACCCCCGAAAAACACTCTGTTGGAGTCTCCCACTCAAGTCAGAACACCCACAACTCACGCATGCCTCGCTCTCACAGTACTACTTCCCGTTCAGAGCCCTATTCTCGCCTCAATACTAAAGCATTTCACCACAGCCCAGGCATCTGCCAAACTGCAGTCTCCACCCCAAATATCCACATCTCCCCGAACTGTGTTTTCTTACTGATGACACTAGCAATTCCAACTCCCTGTCGCTACCGTCTGCTTTTCTCTCAGGACTACTGATGAGTACTATGCCCTTCTGGGGTGTCTCTCCCTTGTGGGAAGCAAATTGTACAACATTCAGATCTGTACTGCACGTTAGTGTTAAAAAGAATGAGTACTTTTCAAACTTTATCATCTTGTGCCTAAAATATTCAGGAAAGCGGTATGCAAATTAATGATAGTGCTATCCCATGAATCATAGCAAGCAATCAAAACAGTTGTTTTTCAAGTTTAAAACCCGTGTTTAATCCAAATATTTGATAGTTTTAAATATGTCGTTCAAATACTTATACAGTTGTGTGAAAGTGGAACACATTGTTATATTGTTGTAAAAATACAAACCACCGTATTAACAAATATGGTTCATGTTAAAACCTGTTTCCCTTCTCTTTTTATGTAAAACAAATGGACATATCCAAAATTGTCACTGTATTTTCTCCATATATTAGTTCCCCGTGCTTACCATGTTACAAGTGCATTAAGCCACTCAAAAGGAGACTTCTGCTAGGGAATTAATGGGTGGTTGGGGCACTCGGCCGTCAGCCTTGTGCACTCCAAACCATGCATTAATTCCCTAGTAGAAGCCTCCTTTCGAGTGGCTTAATGCTTCCTCATTCACTAGGTGGTAATTGTCATACCAGAAAATGAGGTCCAGCTCAGTGCTGCTTTCATGGACAACTATTTTAAAACCAGATACTAAACTATGATCAAACTCCACTCCTGACCCCACCCCATTTCACAATTGACAAGTAAGTACCTTGCATCTCTTTCAGTGTTTTTTGTTTTGGAACTTTAAATTTATTAAGAACATTTTTTATTTCTTGCTGCATTATATCATTTCACAGCCTCCAAATATATTTCATTGTTCAGTTAGCAGTTATTCAGTCATGCTTTACCGTTTACTCCCACTCCTCAGTATTCCTGCAAGATACTTAATTTCCTTCTTACCAAATTAAGCTCATACTGTACCTTTCTTTAACTCCTGTAAATTGCATCTAGCCCTCCAATCACTCTCAAGCTATTCGAGACATAAAAATGGGGTTGTTCTTTGTCTCACCAACAGTATATTTATGGAAAAGAAGCCGGTGAGAGCTAAAAAGGTCTTGCTGTATGTTAAGCATCGTTATTAACTTTTTCATCTCTCCTATCTTTCCTAGCCTCTGACAATGTCTAACCAATACTAGAGTATGGGCCTAATAGGGGCAAGCCATCTGCAAGTTATTGCTCTGACAGCTGCCCCTGAGAGAATTCTTATCAGGTAGTTTGTATTCAGGGTTGTACTTCCTCTTGGAGGGATGCCATATGCATTGTTTTGGGTGCCCAGAGTCCCCTCAGTGTGACTTGTTTTTAACGTTCCATTTTTTTCCCCCCTGGATCCCCTGCCCTTACCCATGTAGTCACAGCCACCAGGATAGCACCATTCCTCATTCAAAAGGACAGCCAAGAGGTTTATTTCACAGCCAGTGACTGTACTGCTCCTAGCTTGATGCTGTAGGATTCTTGGAATCCCACGTGAGCACCTGTCTCCTAGATGGCACTGCAGGACACTTTCGCCTTGCCACTGGACTGACCTCAGCATCATTTATTTTTGAAAAGATACTCAGCGAGCAATAAAATTCAGTACCTCAGACAGTGATACTCGGAGAGTACTTTTCTCTCTTCTAATGTGATCGGGTCGATAGCCCATCTGTCAGATTCGAGATCCTATCCGACCTCATTTGGAAATTTGGATACCAAGTCGGATAGTGGGGTCCAAGTTTGATGTCTATCACAGATCTCTGAGATCCAAGGTTGAGTTGTGGGATCTGACATCAGATGCTGGGATCCAAGGTCAAATGTATGCATTGGATCCCTCGGATTCAGGGTAGTCACATCAGATAGTTGGTATCCTATTGAATCCTAGATGATAGAATCCAATAATTGGATACCAGCAGTATCAGATGCTATCCGGTATCTGAGAAAATCAGTTGTATCCGATGGTATCCAGTTCCATTGAATACCATCTGAGCAACACTGCTTCAGACAAAGAGTGAGAAAGGGGTTAATACTGTAGTGATAATAGATGACGCTACTAATTCCTTCATTGTTCTGGCCACACTGCAAGACTGAATGTAGGTGTCTGATGTTATACTGTACATATATCTGCTTGAAAGATCAGCCAATCAAGCAGGTGAGATTTAAGAGATTTTGTTTAGTTGGCTTATCCAAACAGTTCAAAAATGGAGGATCTCTGCTGAATAGCTCATCTGCTGACTCAGTTTGGCACAATCACAGCTATAATCAGGGTGAGACTTGTGTGCATAATGTAACCTATATCACAGTACCTGTCATGCACTTAAATACTCTCTTGGTTGTTGATGACAGCACTGCATGTTGCTATTGCCTGCCTGACCTCTGGAATTTTTATTCCTTATCAGACAACATTGAGAATATTGCAAAAATGACTAAAATGGAAGGGCATAAACCAGTTCTCCCTCCTCTTCCCTGCTCCTCCAGACAAGCCCTCTCCTCCAAAAACTCCATTTTCTTTATTGTTTTATCCCCTCCACCACCACCACCAGTAACAACAACAACAAAAAAAAAAACGCACACACACTTGTGGAAACTGCCCATTGTTCAGGTTATAGTACAGCTGGGTGACAGATAAAGGGGAAGCTTTTTTTTCACTTTTACACAAACAAACTATATCTGTTAAATTGTTTCCATGTGGGCCTGCTGTATTTCATCTCTAGTAGCACATATGGTTTAAGAGCCATTGTCCTGAGGCTACAAGATAATGAACTCCAGATTACTTCACCTTCCAATCCTCTCGCTTGTATGTACGGCCATAGGTCCCAAGCACCTCATTCACCAGGGAAAATGAAAATCCGTTTTTGAGCTCTGGACAGAGTGGAAGCATTAAGTATATAAATGTGATGACAGGGTTGGTTTTGACCTACTGAGTGAGTGTCAGGAGATAAAATGGATTTTAAATCAAAATGTTCTCAGGGGAACCTGGAATAAGATTTTATTTTTTTTTGTTCCTTATTTTTTTGTAATGAAAGCAAGTAAAATTTCAGCATTCCTGTTTTTAAATAACTTAATGCAAGGTAGCGCTGTATCATGGGCATGCCCAGAATCCTTATGAGGAAACAGGAGGGGAATCCTGCATCGCTCGTTTGTTGTATTACTCTCGGTGACCTACATGACCACAGGCTTGCTCTACCTGTTTGGAACCAGTGCAAAACCTGACGGCAAGTGCTCCTTACCGGGATTTGTCAAGCAAATCAAACCTGGAATGACTTTTCCTGGCCCCATCGCTCAATAACTGGTGTTGTAATGCGAGAACTTGAACTGCATTTTACAATTATTCAAATATATTGTTTTATGTATGTTTACTAGGCATGCCTGAAAATTAGTACTTGTGGTCAAGTCCATTTCTCAGTTGATGAAAGAAAGGTGAAGTAACCCAGTGGTAAAACAACCACAGGGGGCTGGTACTCTTTGCCCTAGTTTACTATTCAAATAGATTTGGTGGGCTCAACACTAGCAGACAGTGGTTTGCCACCACACACAACTGTCATGATCAGGCACTTGTGTTAGTCTTTCTTTAAAACAGCAATATTTTTTAGTCAGCAAAAAAAGGTATCATACGCTTTTTTTTTTTTTTTTAGCTATAAAGATTTTTTTTTATCATTTTTGTGTTTCCGTACATGAATAAGCAATCTGGCCAATGGAAAATCATGTACACAAATGCTTGCAGTCTGGGAAACAAGATCCCAGACCTGCAGGCAATAATGACAGAGGCTAAAGTGGACATAGTAGCCATTAACAAGACATGGTTTACCAGTAACCACACTTGGGAGACTTAAGGGCCTGGCTATGTACTGTGTACTGTTCAGAGGAGACCGAGGTGCAAAGGGGGGGGGTGGAGTGGCCCTTTATGTGAATGAAAATATCAAAGCTACAGAAATTCAGAATACACATAAGGAGCCAGAAGAAATGTGGGTCACCCTGGAAACAGAAAATGGGAGAGCCATGCAAAATGGTGTTGTCTACAGGCCTCCAGACCAGGGGGAGGACATAATCACATTACTGTTAAAAGATATACAAAACATGACAGCTAAAGGGGAGGTTCTGATAATGGGAGACTTCAACATGCCAGATGCAGATTGGTCAATACCAGCAGGAACATCTGCCAGAACTAGACACATAGTGGATTCCCTGCAGGCGAGGGCCTCAAACAACTGGTATCACAACCCACAAGAGACATGGCTATCCTAGATCTAGTACTGACTAACAGAGAAAGGATCACAGATCTCCAGTTAGAAGGTCACCTGGGACCAGTGACCATCACATGGTATGGTTCAATTTGGCCACTAGAACTAAATCATCCCATTCCAAGGCAAAAATATTGGACTTCAGAGGAGCTGACTTTGATAAGATGGCCAACAGAGTTAAGCTAGCCCTGGCAAAAAGAAATACAGGTGAAGGGGGTACAGGCAAAGTGGGCAAGCATTAAAGATGCAATACTTGAAGCAAAATCCCATTGTGTTAGAGAGAAAAGTAAGTGCAAAAGAAGAAGGAAACCACCTTGGTTCCCAAAAACAGTAGCAGTAAAGGTCGGAGCCAAAAAGCTGACCTTCAGGAAATATAAGGGAACGCAGCGGGATGAAGATAGGGAGGCATACTAAACTTCCCTAAGGGATGCAGGGAAAGCAGTAAGGCAGGCAAAGGCCCAAACCATGGAAACAGTAGCACGAACAGTAAAAGAAGGTGACACGACTTTCTATAGATATATTAGTGAAAGGAGAAAGTACAGAGGAGGTATTGCTAAGATCAAAGGGGATAAGGGGATGTGTGAGGAGGAGGACCATGTAAAAGCATCTATCCTAAATAGGTACTTCTGCTCAGTATTTACTGAAGAGAAGGTAGGGCAGGGCCCACAGCTCAGCACCATGGACACGGGAGAGGGAGGTGTGCACTAGTCCCTTCACAAAAGAAAGGGTCCTACAAGAGCTCAATAAGCTCAGGGTGGACAAGGCAATGGGGCCTGATGGCATACATCCCAGGGTACTAAAGGAACTAAGGGTGGAAGTATGAGACCCATTATCGGAACTGTTTAGTGAGTCTCTGAGCACAGAAGAGTTCCCAGAAGACTGGAGAAGGGCTCATGTGATCCCACTCCACAAGAGTGGTAGCAGGGAGGAGGCAGGGAACTACAGACCAGTCAGTCTTACCTCAGTAGTGGGCAAGATTATGGAGGCACTCCTTAAGGAAAGGATAGTGCAACACCTGGAATCCATAGGAGCACAGGATCCAAGACAGCATGGGTTTACAACAGGAAGGTCCTGTCATATTAATTTCATCAATTTCTTTGACTGGGTAACCAGAGTGGTGGATCAAGGGGAGCAGTTGATGTTGCCTACCTTGACTTCAGCAAAGCTTTCGATACTGTTCCACATAGAAGATTGATTAATAAGCTGGGTAGGCTCGGGGTGGGTCAGAAGTTGGTCAACTGGTTGGCAAACTGGTTGATGGGCAGAAAACAGAGAGTGGTGGTAAACGACATACAGTCAGAAGAGATGCAGGTCACAAGTGCAGTACCTCAAGAATCAGTCCTGGGGCCAGTCCTCTTCAGTATCTCCATCAGTGACATTGCAGATGCAAAGAGGGTAAGGTTTGTCTGTTTGCAGATGACACCAAGATCTGCAACAGAGTAGATGATCTAGATGGGGTTGGCAGAATGAGAAGAGATCTGGATAAACTGGCAAAATGGTTGGAAGAGTGGCAACTGGGGTTTAATGCAAAGAAGTGCAAGATCATGCACATAGGGAAGAGAAACCCTGAAGCCACGTATAGGCTGGGAGGGGAGTTGCTGGCAGTCACAAGGGAAGAAAGAGACTTGGGCATCCTCATCACAGATGACCTGAAATCATCCAACCAGACCACTAAAGCAGTAGGTAAGGCTAGGGGGATGTTGGGGTGTATTAGTAGGGGTATCATAAGTGGTAAGAGGGCGGTAATAATCCCTCTTTACAAGACATTGGATAGGCTCCATCTGGAGTACTGCATGCAGCACTGGAGGCCACACCTTCACAAGGACATTAACCAAATTGAGGCAGTCCAGAGAAGGGCAACCAAAGTGGTGCAGGGACTGCATCAGAAAACATACGAGGACAGATTAACGGAGCTCAATATGTATACCCTAGAGCAAAGGAGGCAGATAGGTGATATGATCGAAACATTCAAACACCTTTAGGGCATTAACAAGGTGAAAGAGTCTAACATGGTTCAATATAAGAAAAATAGCAGGACAAGGGACACAGCATGAGATTTGAGGGAGCCATTTAAGAGGTAGTGTGAGGAAGTTCTTTTTCACAGGCAGGGTGGTAGATGCATGGAACGGCCTACCACAGGAAGTGGTGGATATGAATATAGTGCAGGGCTTCACATAGGCATGGGATAGGCATAAGGGAGCAATATAGGTGAGTATGAATAGATAGGCCATTGACAGAGCAAAGGCCGATGGCACATTCATAAGGAAGAAAAAGAAATGGGCAGACTGGATGTGCCTTGCGGTTCTTATCTGCCATCATCTTCTATGTTTCTATATTCTCATATAATGACATATCATAGTGTACAGTTTTTTAGTAATAATAGATTTCTAGTGAACCTCAATATACCAAGGGTTATGGAGGCAGGATGCATTCCCATATATTAATATTCCAACAGCACAAGCACGCAAGGACTGGTTTCTTTCCATGTTATTTATAGTGCTTTAACATAATGCCAGAATTATTCTGCAGTAGACAACAGTTCAGTTAGTTTTAAACATTGGTTGACTACAGAGGCATGAAAAGATGTGGTGGTTCTGGATGCTGTGGAGTTTGCTGCAGTCGGAGGTGCAAGGTAGGCTAAGGATTTCCTGTCAATTGCTTTTGAAGATGCAGGAACATTGAGGGATAATGAGCTGTTCATTCCGAGGCTTTGTGGTGACACAGATTTGCGCAAGTGTTTAGTTATTTATTTCAAAAGTTTTACCAGGAAATATAAACCAAGCTGTTCCAGTGAGCTGGTAACGACTGAGTTCCAGATGTGTTCTTCGGAGAAGAGGAAGTGGAGTACAAACAAATTGACAACAGTATGCAATCAATCAGTCAATAGCAAAATGTAAAATAATTATAAATATCAGGTGACAGTTGTGGAAAGTAAAAGATAAACATAGAAGACATGCATTACCTATGACCAGGGGGACACACATGAACAACATTCAGCACAGGCCGTATTCGAAAATCACAGTTAATCTGGTGTATAAGAATAGGGGTTGTTAGCAGTTAGTAAAGCATGTCAGATTGCAGTCCAGAGCAATTACAGGAGTAAGCAGAGAAGCCATGAAGCAGGGATCTGAGGAAGAAGAGGAATGAAACAGAGTGGGTAGCAGGAAGAAGACCATAATGTAGGGAATCAGATGGAGAAGGCCTGCAGAAGATTTCATGTAAATGAGAGTGAGGGATTGAGGGTCAGAGTCACAGAGGTAGTGGGTGGGAAACAAAGGGGATGAAAGGAAGGAAGAAAGGTGGGGGGAGGGAGGGGGGTGGCTGGTGGTGGTGAGGGAGCTAAACCAGAATGTTCGGTTAGGTTCCAGGGTATGCTACAGCTGAGCCCTAATACACTAGTGTAGTAGTAGCCAGGATCCAGAGTTATTTGTCTTCAAGTGCTGAAACTTATCCACTTGAGTTTGTTTGTGTACATCTCACGTTGGATTTTTTTAAAATGGACATTGCAGTACGAAATTACAAAATTTATTAAAACGGCTTGTCAGTGTAGGGTAGCTGTTAATTGTTTGCATTTTGAAACTGCCTCCATGATAAATTACTACATAAATTATTAGTTACTTTTGGACAAGTTTCTTGTGTGCATAGAGGTAAACTGGGGCAAACTCAGTATATACAATAGCGTACCTTGTTTGGTATTTACCTTTTTGAGTCGTTGGTGCACGTGCTTCTTGTGTGAGAAGTCTTGAGACAAGCCAGATCCCTACAGATCAGAACATATCAGCAGGAAGTGGATGAGGGCATTTTTGAAGAGTTTAGAGTAAACCCTGACTTCCTCTCAAAATCCGAAACAGCATGAGGTGCTTCTTTGTTGACATTCTGAACTGCTGTGGGTTGTTTAAGCTGAATGAACCTCATCTGCAGAAATCACATTACAGCTTTTTGAGTCTGCGTCATTGGGGATTGAGCTAGCATAAACAATTGCATTGTAATGTTCAGAGAAATAAGTAGATGGTGAAGTTTTGATAAACAAAAAGTACCTTAAATTAATTACCTGTTAACTAACTCAGTAAAATACCACTATCAGCTTAATTTGGTTCAGTTTCAGTTGGTTTGCATCCCCCATTAACTAGGCAGTATGTTCTAGTCCCTTTTCCTGGTCAACAAAACAACTAACTACATACAGTAAGTAAATACAACACCTTAAATAAACAACTGTAGAAAGATCCTGCAGAAAATGATTGAAAGTGAATGTTTCTCTCTGGGATTGTTTTCGGGCAACACTAGTTTTTTTTTTATTTTTTTAAGTTCATCTTTTTCTCCTTCCGTGGCTTCTCTCTCTCCTTTCTGACCCCCCAGTCCTATCTCCTAACTTCTCATGGACTCACTTGACTCCAGCTTTCCCCATACCCACCCTGTGGTGGGGTGGCAGAGAGCCATTGCTCGACCCACTGGACAGAATCTGGTGGGAGGGAATTTTATTTTTTCAGGGACAGGGGTTTTCTTGCTAAGTGAAGATCTGCTAATTGTGGCGTTTTTAGAACTCTGCTAATGCAGCAGACAAACTGCCCAGTGAATGTTTCAAGAGCAGGATACTATGGAAACATAGAAACACAGAAATGTAGACTGTGATGGCAGGTAAAGGTGGCTTGGCCCACCCAGTCTGACCATTTTTTGTCCGTGCCTATACTGTCAAAATAGACACTACATTGTCTCTGGCTCCCTCCTCCCTTGCTTTCACTAAGATTCCCTTGTGCCTATCCCATGCATGCTTGAAGTCCACTACTGTTTTTCCTCTACCACCTCCTCTGGAAGACTGTTCCAGGTGTAATCCCACTCCCCTCTTTACAGGCAAGGCAACAGCAACAACACACAAAGGTATTACCCCTGGCTTTAGGGCAACATCTGGCTCGGGCATCTCAGAGGTCAGAGGGAAGGGTACAAAGTAAACATTTCTGTTTTACCTGAGCCCGGGAGAAGGTTACCTGGGCTATGGTGTGGGTCACACATGTTCGAGGGGGCCCCAAAAAGTCACAGGTCACACAAAGATGGAATGTCCACAACAGGAATCGGATTGTACTGTATGGCTTTATTTTGACATAGATGTCCGTCAGAAATTGTGGTACCCCCAGGGTTTTTGCAGGCATAGAACACAAAGTACACAGAATTCTTCTGCAAGTACAGAACTTGTTACCAACGGACATCTTTCGAGCTTCCATTCCCCTCTTTTGGGGCAAATGGAAAAACTGGGGCACCAGTGATACCCAGGACTGCTTGAGCACACATCGCAATGGAGAGACCCAAAGCACACTATTAGAGAGCACAAACTGGACCCTTTGAGTCCTTGAAAATTATCTGTGGACATATATTCTTGACCCGGTGGGAGCACTTCATTTCCTCCCCTTATTAACTTTCATATATCTGGGGGAACCAAGTTACCACCCAAACACTTGTAAGCAGATTTGGCCCCTTGCAACCAGGATTGAGTGGTCAGCTCAATTCAGCCAAAGCCAGACTTCCTCTGAAATTACAATATTCACATTTTCTCCAGGCACTGCTGGCCTCTTCAAACATTGTACCGCACCTTTGTGCTTGATACAGTATGCCCATAACAACATTTCTTGTTACGTTCCCTTTGAATTAACATTTCTCACAGAACTGCAGGGGTCCTTTCCCATAGAACCCACCCACAGGAAAATACTTAGAAAGTCACTGAAGTGAACACACAGGAGCCCCAGGCTGTAGGGCTTTCTGAAGTACTGTACTCAAAGTGACTGGAATCTCAGGTAATAAACTTTTACTAGGCTACAGCTTTGATGTCAAACGCACAGTCTGTAATTAGCAGCACTATTAGGAGAAGTGACATGGTGTGAGGATTGCCTCAACAGCTACTCACTGATACCATTCCAGCTTTACACCTTTACAATGAAATTCACCCCCTTGGGGCACTACAACAGACGGTTCCCACCACTACCCGGCGCACAGACTGCTTACCGCTGGACTAGGGTGAAAAAAAACCAAAAACGAGGGGCACTCCCTTCTGAAAACTGGGCTGCCAGCTGGCAGATCACCAACTGGTTCAAACTCCAAACTCTAACAAACTGACCATAGAGTCAAACTGCAGCTCAGCGAGCAGGGGGTTATGCTGCTGCAAGAGTTCTAAATTCCAGCAGCATCCCCTGGCTCAGCAGAGACTGACCAGGGAATTCTTAAAGGGACCTGACAGGGATATCACCTTTTTGCTGCACAGTCCTGCCTAAACTTATACTAAAGGGGTTCTAGTTACCCCAGGGGAACCCAGGTGTTACACAGGCATCCAGCACTCTTTCAGTGTAGAAATACTTCCTCACATCTCTTTTGGCTTTACCCCCTTTCAGCTTCATTGCATGTCCCCTTGGTCTTGTGTATCGTTTCCTCTGAAAAATGATCCACTCCTGTACCTTATTTACCCCCGTGAGGTATTTTTACATCTCTATCATATCCCTTCTCTCTTCCAGGTGTACATATTGAGGTCTTTGTATTTATTTATTTTTATTTATCACTTTGTTCACCAGGTAAGCACACTGGGCCAAGGCCCGTTTTCAGGAATGACACGGAGCTACTAGAGCAACAGCCGAGATGTTACAATTACACAATCATTACATACAATATACAGTACAGGGCACAAACATACACGTAACATACAATTAGAAAGTCTTAATAACATTTGTAAATAGATTGTTGCTAGAGATAGAATTTTAGCTCTTTTTAAAAAATTACATGACTTGTAGCATCTAAACAATGTTGAGGCAAGGTATTCCATAACTTAGGCACTTGAACTGATAATGCCGTCTCTCCCATACAGGTAGTAATCTTTGGTAAGATTAAATGAGTAGTTGATGAAGACCTTAAAATTCTACATTCTTCCTTAAATTCAATTAACTTAAAGAGAGGAGAATGATGCCCAAGTATCACTGCATCATTAATTAAACAACTCAGATTATATAAAGAATTTAACCTTGGTGGAAAAGCCACCCAAGATCGTTATATATTGAGCAATGATGGGTATTATACAATTTTGCTGTGACAAAATGACGAACTACATTAACAGTTCTGTTAACCAAGTTTAGATAATTTCCTATTAACATTGTAAATAAAAATGAGATAATATAACATTGGCAAAAGTACACTTTTTGCAATAGATTCTCAGGCTTCTCTTGTTAAGCAGTCCTTTATTCTATATTGACCCCCTAATTTCTGATTGACTTTAACAGTTTTCTTTATGTGGGATGAAAAGGTCAGATTTGTGTCCAGTAGGACTCCAAGGTATTTTGACTCAGTAACCTGCTGCAACATTGTGCCAACCAAGTCAAATAGTTGAAATGGTTTACATCTACTTAACTTGGGTTTCAAACCAAAAAGAATACACTGTTTTCTTTGTATTTAACATCAAGTGATGCTGCATCAGCCATCTATTTAAGGCAGAAAAATTGTGGTTCAAAGATAAGTATATTTCATCAACTGAGTTTAAACTGGTAAAAAGATTGATGTCATCTGCATATATTAATAGGTTAAACCTAGAGGGAATTGTTGATATAAGATCAATATATAATGAAAACAATAGGGGTCCTAAAATGGACCCCTGGGGGACTCCTTGTTCCAAGATATGTGTCTGGAATAGTATACCGCCAAAGTTAACCCTCAATGGATGGTTTGAGAGATAACTTTAGAACTACATGCAAGGGCTTTCTGCTAAGCCAAAGTCTTTCAGTCTCTGGAGCAGCGTGGCATGATTAACTAAATTGACAGCCTTTGACAGGTCTACAGAAACTGCTCCAGTTAACTTGCCAAAGTCCATGGATCTCAAAGTGTAATCTGTGAAACATGCAAGTGCAGTGCCTGTACTGAAGGACTTCTGAAAGCCATGCTGCTATGGAGAGCAGAGTCCACTGGCCTCAATATAGTCAGTAATTTGATCGTTTACTATTTTTTCTAACGCTTTACTCAAAGGAGACAAAACTGATATGGGCTGATAATTTTCAGGATCATGCAGAGGACCAGAATTAGGTATCAGTTTTATTTCTGTTTGTTTCCATATTTGTGGAAACTCACCAGTGATCAAAGAAAGGTTAAAACATTTTTTTGTCAGAGGTCAATAAACAAAAGCAGCTGACAATTTCAAAAACCTGGGCTCAAGCCCATCCAGCCCGGCGCTCTTGTTTGCAGGCATCTGTCGCAGTAATTTGTAAACCCGTTGGGAGCTAATTTTCTGAAAATAGAAGAGAAGACTAGAGTGTCCAATCTGAGTAGGAACCACATAATTGAAGGAAATCAAAAGTAGTACCACATTTTGAAAAATCTGTGAATTTAGATAAGAACAAGTCAGAGATATCTTTAGGGTTATTTAGAATTGAACCGTTGTGTTTAATTGTTACAGGAGTTGTAGTTTTAGCAGGGTCAATCAAAGCTTCAACTGTGGTCCAGAATTTTCTGGGGTCACGTAAGGATCCAGTGCCCAATTCCAAGACAGGTATGCCAGGCATAAACGCAGTACGCCAGTCCTGATAGTGCAAATCGCAAGTTATGCCAGTGATTTGTGACATGCACGATTCCAAAAGAACACTTACACCACAACCCGCGACTCTATGAGCAAAGACAAAATGCAGAAGCAGTTACGCCAAAGAAAACCTATGCCACCGCATAAAGTGGCTTATGACATGCGTAACACACCAGCACCATGGAATTGCTATTCCAGAACATGTGGCATAATGAACCACGCCAGAGGATGGTAACATAAGTTAGAACAAAGAAAAACTGTCCTCCTAACCAGAGCACAGGCCATAGCACCCCCCCCCACAAAGCCAGACCGCAGCATACCCCAACTAGTAGGCCCTGAATGTGGAACCAATGGGTAAAGAGTGGAACACCCAAGCAAACGTGCCCTAGAAAGCCCAGGACACAGTGAAATAGGTAGCAGCATGGCCAGACAGGCCAGTAGTAAGTGAAATACATAACTGGTGCAACATGTACCATAGCATGTAGCACAATCGCCAAACACAGAATGTGGAACAAGGCATCGCAGTGTGGAACAGAGAAGTGGTGGAACATACAGTAGGGAAGAGTGCCATGTAATGTGAGACAGTCGAGAGGTATGTACTGCTGACAGTATTGACGTGTTGCGACATGTGTACCGCTACGCCACTATTGCGAGTTACACCATGTCTTGTGGGTATAACTTGCGACATGCGTAATTCTGCATTTTGTGTCATATCTGGCAATTCTCTTGGAATATGGCTCAGCTCGCATGTCATAGGGTTTTTGGCGTAATTTTATTCATTGGTGTACTTTGCGGCCTCCTCTCACCGCTGTCTTGGAATCGGACCCTTTGTGTTTTCTTAAAGTATTCAGACTTATTGTTTCTTATAAGAACTTTACACTTATTCCTTAGTATGTACCTATTAAGGTCAGCAGTACTATCTCAATTGTTGTAATTTCTCCACAGTCTATCCCACTCTCTCATAAGATCAAAAGATTTGGAAGAAATCCATTTATTATATTTAGTTCCTCTCACGCTCCTTGTAACCAATGGGAAATACTTATTCTGTAATTCAGCTAATGTAACAAAGAAATCTACCACAATATTTGGGTCAGGAATTACATCCAAGTATGTCCAATCTATTTCACTCAAATCCTTATTTAATTGCTCTGAATTAAAATTATTGTAATTTTTGTAAGAAATGATTTTTGGAGGAACTTTAGTTTTGGTGCCATTCCAGACACAAAATACCGGAAGATGATCACTAATACTGTCCAGGACAAGTCCCACATCCAATAATCTTATCAATATTTTTAGTTAATATCCAATCTACAGTTGTGTACTTACTGGTATGTAGATTCATACGAGTGAATTCAGTAATTACCTGGGTAAGGCCAGCATTTAATACTAGTGTTTCTGCATCCAACTGATCGGCTGTACCCCAGTTTAAGTTGAAATCACCCATGATCAAAACATGTTTGTTAAGGGAAATTAATTGGGAAGCATTCAAGAAATTCAATGAAACCTTTTTTACTTGAATTGGGTGGGTTATATGCTGTACTAAGGCTAATCTTGTTACATACTCCTAGTGCAAGTTCAAGAAACAACCATTCACATCCAGTTGTAGGATGTATAGGCACATCCAGGGTTGTTACTTCAGTTGTATCTCTGTAAAACACCATAACCCCCCCACTTCTTTTTGTCAGCCCTGTCCTTCCTAATAACTTTATACCTTTTAATACCACAAAGATTATGTTGTATAGATCCTTCAGTCACTCCTCATAGAACTTCAGATGCAGACCCTGCACTATTTTAGTTACCCTCCTGTAGACTGCCTCCTCTCCATGTCCTTCCTGAGATGTGGTCTCCAGAACTGGATGCAGTACTCCAGGTGGGGTCTCACCTGTGTTCTATACAGTGGCAAAACCACCTCCCTCCCTCCTTCCGTTGGTGATACCCCTTTCTTTTCACCCCCAGCATCCCACTGGACCTACTCACTGCCTTGTTCTCTACATCCTAGGGGACTTCAACATTAATTGGGAAGTTGGCCAATAACTGTCAAAATCTGGTAGCCAAACCAATTTTTTAAAGTAGCCATTTGCCACCTGGCTACCTGATTTGTCCCATCCTGCCAGCACCCAATCCAAAATCTGCAGTCTCATTCCCTCCTTAAATCTAAAGCAACTCATCAATGATCCTACATGACTAAATCTCAAATCAGGCAAACATACCCTAATAGACTGAGTACTGGCATCTCATCCACACCAAGTTGTCACCTCAGGTATATTACCGGATGCACTCAGTGATCACCATATGATATACTGCGTGTGAAAAATTCACCGGATCAAACCCCCACCAATTATTCTCAGCCTCCACTCCTTTTGATTCCTTGATCTGTCCTCCCTTCACAATGTACTTACCAGCACCGACCGGTTGCCCATTGCCACTGCCTCCTCGGTAGACTCAGCCTTGAGCTATTTCAGCTTTCAATTCTTGAATGCTTGGGACCGACATTTTTCACTTAGGAAGACAAGGGTCCGAGGCACCCACCTCCCCTGGGTCTCGGCCGAACTGCTAGCCTGTCAGTGTGCTCACGACCAGGCATGGATAGTTCACAAAGCTTCTGGAGACCTTAAGGATTTGCTTAAGTATCACTCCCTCTGCATCGCTTACACCAGGGCTATCCGCCTTGCCAAAGTGGAGTATTTCAACTCCTCCTTTCATGAAAACCTTAACAGTCTCTCCAAATTCTGGAAGGTTGTTCATATTCTATCCCCCCCCCCGCACAACCTCCCTCCCTCCCTCTCCTGTCCTAAAGGTAGGTGACCTCACTGTTTCCGACCCACCCCTTCCCGTGGCAACTGAATTCAACAACTTCTTCACCAACTGTGCCTCCTCCCTCCTTGCCTCCCTCCTCCCACTGCCCCCTAACCAGACCCTTCCACACGTATCCCTTCTTCCTCATGCTTTTCCTTCCAACCTGTCTCCCCCAATGACAGTCTGTGAGCATTATTAGCCCTAAACCCTCACAAGGGCAAAAGTCCTGATGGTCTGGACCCCAAGCTGCTTCACCTTCTCAACATATGCTATAGCCTACCCTCTAGCAACTCTCTTGAACCTATCCTTCTCGCTCGCCACCTTCACGGATGCCCAGAAGGTCACCACTGTTGTCCCCCTTCCCAAGTGCGGGCGGTAACCCCTCCAACCCCAGTAACTTCCACCCTATATCTCTGCTAACAATCCTGGCTAAATGTCAAGAGCATCTGACTCTGGCGCGGTTTTCTCCTTTCCTTGATTCCTCTTCCTTCTTCACCCCTTTCCAGTCTGGGTTCCATAAGACTCATTCCACCATCACCTCCCTTCCTCAGCTCACTGACTCCATTCTCTCTGGCATGAATCAGGGACGCATCAGCTCTGCCATTTTTGTTGATCTGGTCAAAGCCTTCAACACTGTTGCCCACTCTCTTGTCCTCTACCAGCTGACTGCGGCGGGCCTCTCTGAATCTGCCACTCGCTGGTTCCAGTCCTATCTCATGGGCAAGTTCCAGTCTGTCAAGGTCGGCAACTCCCTCTCCTCCCCTCTCCCAATCAACACTGGCATCCCCCCAAGGCTCGGTACTTGGTCCAGTACTATTTTCCATACTCCTAAATGACCCATCTGATGGCTGCTCATCTGTTACCATCCACATGTATGCAGATGACACCATTTTGTTTGCCTCTGGTACTTCCCCCTCAGAGGTGGCAACCAGCCTTCAGCTGGACTTCAGCAATGTCCAGGGCTGGTTTCGCACAAATCAACTCTCCCTAAATGCCAAAAAGACAGTCTCTATGACCTTTGGCACCAGGCAAAAGCTCACCAGGCTTGATGCCACTCCTTCCTTTCATACCCTCGATGGTTCCTTAGTGGAAGATGTCTCCTCCTTCAAATACCTTGGGCTGTGGCTCGGCAGAACCTTGACTTTGGGGTGCATGTGGACGCTATCCACAAAAAGCTATTCCCAAAACTTGGTGCTCTGTACAGACACTGCAGCTGCCTTCCCCAACCAGCCCACAGAGAGATCATCCAGAAGATGATTCTCCCCATCTTTGACTTCGGAGACATAATAGTTTACAACTCCGCCCCCAAATCCACCCTCCAGACTGGGCACTCTTTTCAACTCCTTCTGCCGCTTCGCTCTTAACTGTCCACCTCATACTCACCACTGTGACCTTTACACCTTGCTCTCATTTCCATCTCTCAATGCCAGATGCCTTGCCCATAGTGCTTCTTTAATTGGGAAATACTAGCTTGGCTCTCTGCCACCCTACGTGCACTCCCTCATCTCTGTCCCACCCATTCCCCTCTACTCCCTCCACAGCTCCCCCCCCCAACAGGGCTCTCGCCCCCCCCCCCGGCATACCACATCAGGGTGAGCTAACTTCTCTTATCACTTCCAAACTATCTGGAACTCCCTCCCCTTAAACATCTGCTCCCCTCAGTCCCCTCGCTCCCTGTACTTTCTTTTCCGGCATCACATATCTTCCTCCTGCAATTGCACCTGACCACCTCTCCCCCTCTAGGTCTACTCTCCTCCCTTCATCAATGTCCAGCCTATTTTATTTAACTAATCTCCATGCTAATTCCCTGTCTACCTCTTGTGGGGTTCTTGCATCCTGAAGGGATGAAGGCCTTTGACTGGTCACTCTCCATCCCACCCCCTGATCCCTCCTAGCCTACTAATGGGCCTCAACTTGTACGTACCCTTGTGACTGTACAGTTTACCTAATAACTGTTTGGTTTTAGCACTTATCCTTGTTAAGTCAGTCTTGGAAATGTATAGCTTAGCACTGTGTGTGTATATGATTTGGTTTTCAGTAAAGTAAATGTATATAGTAAGCTTTTAAGTTTTGTTTACGTAACTGGACATTCTTACCTGTACCCAGCTGGTTGGCATGTACTGTTTGTATTTGTATATCACTCTGAATATTATGCATCTTGCATTCCTTACATCCTATGTATCCCCCTCACCCAGGACGCATCTGGAAATGAGCTATTGCAGGTCAGTATGCCTTTCCTGGTGAAACATATGAAATAAATAAATAAATTGTTGCACTCTTGCCACCTCCCAGGTCCCTTTCCTATTTGGTGATCGTCAATGCCTGTTTTCCCATTTTGTATCCTGCCTCTGGGTTTCTGTGCTCTAAGTGCATGATTTTGCACTTTTTTGCATTGAAACTCAGCTGCCGTGCCCTTGACCACTCCGTAGGTTTTCTCAGGTCTCTGCACATTATTTTTAACCCCTCTGAGGTGTCTACCCTATTGCAAATTTTGGTGTGATCCACAAAGAGGCAGACTTTCCCTTCCAACTCATCTGCAGTGTCACTTATAAAGACATTAAAGAGTACTGGTCCCAGTACTGAGCCCTGTGGCACCCCGGTAATCACACTCCCTTTCATGAAGTGAACTCCATTTATCACCACTCTCTGTTGTCTACCCTGTAACCAATTTTCACCCAGTTTACCACCTTTTGACCCACCCCAAAACTTCCCAAGTTCCTTGTGAGCCTCCTGTCTGGAACAGTGTTGAAAGCCGTACTTAAAATCTAAGTAGATCACGTGCACCACCCCACCCTGATCCATTTCTCTGGTCACCCAGTCAAAGAAATCTATCACATTTGTCTGACATGACTTTCTCTCCATGTTGCCTTGGGTCTTGTAACCCATTGGCTTCAAGATATTCCACAAGCCTTTCTTTTAGCAGTGACTCCATTAGTTTTTCCACCACTGATGTTAGACGAATTGGTCTGTTGATGCCAGTGTCCTCCCTGCTACCACTTTTGTGAAGTGGGCCTACACCTGCCCTCCTCCAGTGCTCTGGAACCACCCCTGTTTTCAGTGAATTGTTGAAAGCAAGAGCCCATCAACCTTTTTTTCACTTACCTGTATAGACTGCAGGCATGAACAATGACTGCCTGTATTACACCCTCTTAATTTCATCAGGATTTAGATGTAAATTAAGTTACACAAATCTTGTGTCAAAACCTGCTTGACTCCATTGCAAAAGCATGACCTGACTCATGTAAGGTATCTTGGGATTTTATGATGCTTTAGAGCTAAAGCCTGCGGTAGGTCTGCTGTATCAGTTAGTGCTGCTCCATGTCCTTTGCAGTCCCTATGTTCTTGTCTTGTGCTGGCCATCAGACTTTTTTTTTTTTTCTACTATGTCTTTATCTGGTGTTATTCCCTGTTTTCGTCCGGCCCCTTCCCCAGGCGCACATGCGCACGCCACATTCCGAGGCACCGTCCAGACTTACTGCCCCTCCTGCCTGCACTGCCACCGGACCTCCACCTGGTGGCAGCGGAACTACGGGGGGGGGGTAACAACCACCCCAGGAGAGGAGAGCTGCCATTAGGCTGCTCGATCCTTCTCCGTCCCTCCCCTCCCAGTGACCCGAGGTTGTTCCCGAACCTGGGTCACCGGTGTGGCGCGAGGTGTGGCGGCCAGTGGCCATCAGACTTTTCAAGGGACAGTAAATGCCCTACAGTTTTCTGAAGTTTAAAATGCATCTGAGTTGGAAGAAGTGCTTTTAGAGAAAGTGTGGGTTTGTAAAGTTTTATTTCTGCTTTGCTGAATAGTTTTGTGTTACAAGTTCATATGTTGCAGACTGAGCATGCAGTCTCTTTATTCACATTGTGTTGTCTTTTTTCCTGTGTGGGTTAACAAACAAGGTTGATGGCCAGCACAAGACAAGAACATAGGGACTATAGAGGACGTTAGCAGCACTGACTGATACAGTAGAACTGCAGACATTAGCTGTAAAGCATCATCAAATCCCACGATACCTTGCATGAATCGGGTCATGAGTTTTGCAATGGAGTCAAGCAGGTTTTTTCACCAGACTTAAGTAACTTCATTTACATTTAAATCCTGATGAAATTAGGAGGATGCAATAGAGGCAATCATTCTTCATGCCTAGAAGCTACCCAGGTAAACAGAAAAAAAGGATGTGAGGGACATTTCCTTTAAAAACGACTGCCAGAGCTGCAGCTAGTACCTCCCTGAGCTCATTCAATACTCTTGGGTGCAACCCGTCTGGCCCACTAGCTTTAGCTACTTTCAGATTTGTGAGTCCTTTAAAAATTCTTTCCTGTGTAAAGGGAATAGTGTCTACCTCCCCCCTCCATTGTCCTATTTTCTTTAATGTGGCCTATCCCTTTCCCCTCTACGAAGATTGAACAAAAGTATTTGTTCAGGTTATCCACTTTTTCCTGAGTCTCCTCTGCACAGGTCCCCACTTGCCCTTCTTAACCTCACAATTCCTCCAATAGTCTTCCTCTTTTCACTCATGTACCAAAAAATGTCTTGCCCCTTTAGTAGCCCCTTGGGCTACTCTTACGTCAGTATAAGCCTTTGTGCTGCTCACCCCATTCCCTGCCTCCCTCTGTTTCTCTTGATATACCTCCCTGTCTTCTTCCCTCTGCTTCTCTTTATACCTCCTGAATGCTGCCATTTTAGCCTTAAGGGAAAAAAACACTTGTTATTGGCAAACACAACCCTCAAAAGACCCCAAACCCCATTAGGGTTTTAAGCCTGTAAAATAATTTTTTTCTGACTTGCCTGCTGTTTTACTTCATTCCTTGTACTAGCTCATATGTAAACAATGCGGGAGCAGTGCTACACTATTTTGCAAGAACAGCGTGGCTCCACACCACTTCACTGTATCATTTTAAAGGTGACAGGTGTTGTTTTTCAGATCATGTATGAGATGTGTTGTCACACTTGTGGTGAGAAATGATGTTTCAGCCAATATTCTATAAATACCACATGTCGTGTTTATGAGGGGAGTCATAAAATGACTATTCTGAAAATCTGGGGTCAAAATAAAAAAAAAATCATTATTAAGAAACGTTGTGCGTAGTGCCAGCCTTTGTATGATCATGTGTCAGTGAACTGAGTTTGGGGGCAAGTTAAGTGAGCCAGCTGGTTGGGCTGAGACTGGGGGGATGGCTCTGTCATGCAACACCACCCCCCAGCCTGTGAATGGAAGGTGCTAGTTTGCCCACATAGGCCCAAGTACTATATGGTGAAGAGTTGTACTATATGGTGAAGAGAACTCTTCACTTGGGCATAGGACCCTGCATCTGTGCACCCATGGGACCCTCAGAGCCCTGTGCTTTGGCTGAGAGATACACTCTTTGTCCTGTGTGTCTGTATCTGCGGTTGCAGCCCACTAGACAGCTGCAGAAATTCTTGACATCCATTGCTGAATAGAAGTGCAGGGCCTTCAGGGACTGTCTTCCCTTGGTACAGGGCCCTGGAAAGCTGCATCTCTTCACACAGGTCTGGAAGGACCTGCATGAATGTGGATATGATTCTATCTCAAAAAGGAAGGAAATTCTTTGCAAAAAAACTGCATTTTAGGGTTCAACTTAATGCCACAAAAATAACATAGAAACATAGACTTTGATGGCAGATAAGGACCACTTGGCCTACCCAATCTGCCCATTGCCCTACCTACTGGATAAGCTGCAGATTCTAGTTAACCAACAGCCTACTTTCTGCCATGCCCCACTACAATTGCCTTGTGTCTGTCCCATGCATATTTGAATTGCCCCACTGTTTTAGACCCAACAACCTCCCCAGGAAGGCAGTTCCACGCATCCACCACTCTCTCTGTGAAAAAAAATTTCCTCACATTGCCCCTGAGCCGTCCCCCCTCTATCTTTAAATTGTGCCCCCTTGTTCTTACACATCTCTTTTTCTGAAAGATGCTACCCTCCTGGACGTTGTTGATTCCCTTGAGGTACTTGAACGTTTCTATCATGTCCCCCTGTCCCTCCTTTCATCAAGGGTATACATATTAAGATCTCTCAGTCTCTCTTTTCATATGATTTCTGATGCAGACCCTGCACCATTTTAGTTGCCCTCCTCAGGACTGCTTCCATCCTGTCTATGTCCTTGCATAGATGAGGTCTCCAAAACTGCACACAGTACTCCAGATGGGGTCTCACCAACTGTCTGTACAGAGGGATAACCACTTCCCTTTTCTACTTGTGATGCCTTCTTATGCATCCCAGTATCCCCCTGGCTCTCCTTACTGACTTCTCACATTGCTTACCAACCTTTAGATCATCTGATATGACTACCCCCAAGTCTCGTTCCATTTTTGTTGTTGTTAGTACTTCCCCTGCTATTGTGTACTCTTCTCCTGGGTTTTTGTTTCCCAGGTGCATTACTTTGCACTTCTTTGTATTTCTTTGCATTGAATCTAAGTTGCCATATGTCTGACCATTTCTTCAACCTTGCCAAGTCCCTTCCCATCCTTTCTACCCCCCCCGTGTATCAACTTTGTTACAGATCTTTGTATCATCTGCAGAGAGGCATACCTTTCCCTCCAGACCCTCTGCAATGTCACCTATAAAGATGTTAAAGAGGACTGGACCCAGTACTGAGCCCTGAGGTACTCCACTAGTGACCCTCCCTTTCTTCGGAATGTGTTCCACTCACTGTTACCTTCTGTGTCCTGTTGTGCAGCCAGTTTGCTACCCAGGCTACAGTAGGCAAGTGTGGCATTAGGGTTTTCAACCCAGACTCCCTACTCCCACCCCAAGGAGCAAAAGTACAAGGCCACACAAGTAACCACAGACAGCCATCATCAGGTAAGACAGCATACATCTGTTTCCAGATGACACAAATGCAGTAGCGTGGATGTGCTACCTTCATGCATTTGTATCAGGGCTGCATAAGTGCTTGTACTTATGCAGTCACATCTGTGTGTGTATGTTGTACAGCATGCATGAATACATTTGAGTGCAGAAGCACAGGCCCTGTGGGGGCCTACGCCTCTGCAGTCAGAGGTACTCATACATGCTGTACGAGGTACTTCACTAAATAACATGATCTACTAGTGCTGGTTTTCTATATGCAGCTATGTAACGGAAAAACTGCTACTCCTGAACAGTTTCTAGATCTGCTGCTGAAACCATGATCCTGACATTGCAACAGTACTTCCATCTGAATAACTACAGACCCCACAGGGGCCTCCCCATCTGTAGCCAGAAGTTGGCATATGTCTTACACTTGTGAATGATGAGGTGCAGGCTCCTCAGGGGCCTTCGTTTCTGAAGATAGAAGTACTGTTGCAATTTTAATATCATGGATTTTGTGGCACCTGCGCTTCCGTAGCCACATGTAGGTGTGTATGTCTTACCCTTGCAGTTGCAGAAGCGCAGGCCCATCAAGAGTGTGTGAGTACCTGAGGCTACAGAAATGCCAGCTCCATGTGGGCCTACGCTTCTGTAGACAAAATAACTCTTGTAATTTGGGTATTGTGGATTTGCATCAGTGGCTGCAAGGGCCTGTGTTGCTGCACACAGAAGTAGTGCTGTGATTTGAGTATCATTGATTTCAGTCTGCAGCAACAAGGCAATGTGTATGTCTTGCAATGTGTGTACCACAGATACAGATCCACTAAGGTAACACATCAGTGCTACTGTATTTATGTCATCTGGAAACAGTTGTATGTTGTTTGTCTTACCATATGATGGCTGGCTGTGATTGGTTGTGTGGGCTTATCCTTTTGCTGTTTGGGGGTTGGGGTTGTGGAGTTAGGGTTGGAAACCCTAATGCCACATTTCCCTACTTTTGTAGCATTAAGTTGAACCTAACTAGTGCAAAAATGCAGTTTTTTTTAGAAAGTGTGTGTGTTTATATATTCTATGCAAAAAACTTTGTTAATGCATCAGTTAGGGTTCTTCTACAGTACAACGAAAACAGCGAGGAAATTCGATTTTAGAGTTCTCACCCCTTGCACCCCAACCACACCCCGCCCCCATCAACAGGCATCTGGGTGTGCGTTGGGGTCATCAGACCTAACTCTCACCCCATTCTGCTACCTGCACCACCTCAGCTTGTTTACATGGGATGGGGTGAGAGTTAGGAGCGATGACTAGCGCGCCCGTGCTGTTGATGGAATTAGAGGTGAAGTGCAAGGGAGGTGGGAACCTAAAATTCGAATTTCCTCATTTTTTTTGTCAGAAGAACCCTAACTGATGCATTAATGACGTTTTTGCATAGAATTTCCTTACTTTTAAGAAAGAATAAAAAAGTAGAAAGTCGCGCAAGTTGGGCCCCGAGCTCCCACCAACTTGTAAGTGACAGGCCACATTACACACCCAATGACTAAAAAGTACATTCACAACAGCAAGGCCAGCCACCAAACAAATGTTAATTTAGTAGAACAATAGAAAACGCTGTCCACAAAAGTAAACTGTGTCACACAATATGTCCGAAAAAAATATATTGTCCGACATGTAAACACCTCTGTTAACATCTACAGGACATGCCGTCAACACCCTCCAAATTTCAAGTAAAAAGACCAAACCATGTCCAAGACATGACACGTCAAAATTTGAAATTTGTATTTGTCAGAGTGGCACAGTTCCACACCTGTTGACATTTAACACACACAACGACTGAAAACTACATCCATGACACAAAGGATAGGTATCCTATTAATTTCAAGCCACCACCACAAGCAAAACACTGTCCGCAACATGTAAAGTGCGTCACGCAATATCTTCGCAAAAGAAAGTTTGTCCGACACTTAAACACCATAATTCAGATTTACAGGACATGTCGTAAACACCCTCCAAATTTCAATTAAAAAGACCAAACCATTTCCGAGATATTCAATGTTAAAGATTGGTAACATTTTCCTATCTATTCCATTATAAAAAATCTGCCCATCCTGTCCTTCCCTCGTGATCAAAGATGGCGATCAAAGAATCTCACGATCAAAGAATTTGCTCGCTATCAAAGAATTTGCAGGCTCACAAACAAAGAATTAGAAATCTTATAAATTAAAGATTTGATGGAATTGTGGTATACCACCGTCATGGTTCAACAGAACGAAGCCCCCAAAGTAAAACCCACCCTCATTTGACTTCCCAGGACAGCCCTAGGCTGAGAAAATTGATTTTTAAATTGGTACATCTCGTCCCTCGCTCACGATGCACGATCGTGATCAGATAATCTCATGAACAAAGGATTTGCAGGCTCACGAACAAAGATTTAAAAATGGTGAAACGCGAATTTTTCACCGATTTGAACCGAACCAGTGGCATGCCTCGATAGAACGGACCCTCCTAAGCAAAACCCATCCTCATTTATGTCCCTAGCCCACCTCTGAACTGAGATATTAGTGTTTTTAGGTCGCGATGCAAGATCGCGATCAAAGAATCTCACGATCAAAGAATTTACAGGCTTGCTATCAAAGATCATTAGTGAGCCGCAAATTAAGATTTTAAAAGCTTATAACTCTATTTTTTCACTGATTTAGATGAAACCAAGGCATGGCTCGATAGATCAGAGCCCCTGAGTAAAACCCATCAAAGTTTTACTTCAGAAGTGACCCCTGAGCCAAGCTATTTGTGTTTTTCCAGTCAGAAAATTAAAAACAAAATGGCAGACCTCGCGATCAAAGAATTTTGAAAATCCTCAGGGACAAAGATTCTTGAACCATGAGGCTGCAAATTCTTTGATCGCCAGGCAGGACGAGATGGCCAGAACCCCATTCTTTGATCGCAAGATATACATATAAATGTTCCCATTGACTTATAATGGGAACTTAAAAGTGCCATAAATTTTGAATGCCTTAATATTTTTTCACCAAACAAAAAGCAGCATATTTGGCCACCAAATCTTTTTCAGACGAGCCATCTAGCAGAGCAGCACTCCACACGACGGCAGTGCAGGACCACCTTCAGAATGCCAAAAGTTGCCTCCAAGAATGGATAATTTTGCATTTTTCAGCACTTTCGTACACAAAGACCGGCACCCTGACCAAAACGCAATTTAGCAGATCAAGAGATCTACCATGCCCCAACGCACGTACCAAATTTCAGGCAAATCCATTGAACGGGTCCAAAGTTATAAACGCCCAAACTTTTGACATTAGTATGTAACTGACCGCTGAACCTAACTATAATATATATGTGTATATATATATATATATATATATATATATATATATATATATATATATATATAATGTGTGAGTGAGTGATTGTGATTGTGTTCAGGGAATGCTGATATGCCAAACACACTCCCCTACATATTGGCATACCCCCATATCTTCTTCAGGGGGTGTGGAATCAGACTGAGCCTGTCCAAGTTTGCTTGTCTTGAATCTGATATGAAGTTTTGTTTTGTTTTTTACATTGAGTGGGTTTGTGGAATGTATGCAGAGACTTCTGGGTTGTCAAATTAATCAGTCAGTCACTTGCTTTATTCACTAGGTGACACCGTTCAGAACAACTAACATTTTCATTTACTTGTGGTGGCTTGACCAAGGAGCTCACAAAGCTGTGGCAAGAAATGACAAGCATAAAATACAACATTCAAGCATGGAATGTAATCCTAATACTGTACAATAAGAATAAACAATAAACAAGCCTGAGCACCCAGGAAGGGCCAGTACAAGGAGAACCGAGTGTCCCAGTTGGATGCTGACCTCCTCCAGGGTGGGAGTGATGCAACTCCCACTGCAAGACTGCCACCTTGGTGACCACAGGTGACATTGTCACCAGGGAGTGCTATTGGTCTGGAACAATACATCTGTGGTGCATTGGTGGGCTGACGCACTCTTACAGCCCCGTGTACGTGGGAGAGGGATTTAATGGGGGCATATGCAGTGACAGAAAATGGGGGGCATCAGAGGGATGATGCTCCAGTATCTCCTTAAGGCTTATGGTACCACCTCTTTAGGTGATTCCCCAGCTCTTTAGCCGCCCGAGCTACCAGACTTGAGCAGTAGAACCAGTTGCCGGCTACTTGGGGCCAGACTCTGTGATTGTGGAGATCAGTGGCTTTAGAAGCAATGCAGGTCTTAATGGCCAGGTAAGCTGGGGGGCGGCACAGAGAGTGAATGTCGGGTTGGGAGTGGGACTAAGGACTGATGGAAACTAAAGAAAGTTATAAAAAAAATAAAAAAGATCAATATAAATACAAATCCACTATGATAACACATCAGTGCTACTGCATTTGTGCCATCTGGTAATAATTGTATGTTGTTTGTCTTACCTGATGATGGTTGCTGTGGGCTTGTCCTTTTGCTGCTTTGGGGGTGGGGAGTTAAGGTTGGAAACCCTAACACCACGTTTTCCTACTTTTGTGGTGTTAAGCTGAACCCTAACTGGTGCATTAATACATTTTTTTGCAATGTGTGTGTCTATATATATCTTCTTTGTAAAAAAAACTTTGTTAATGCATCAGGTTTACACCATCAAAAGTTTGGAAATGTGGTGTTAGGGTTTCCAACCCTAACACACCATCCCACCCCCACCCTCCATGCATCAGCAGGCATTGGGGGTGTGCCTTGGGTGTGGAGAGTGGGGGTTGGATAGGGTGTTAGGGTGGAAACCCTAACACCACATTTCCAAACATTTGATGGTGTAACCCTAACTGATCAATTAACAAAGTTTTTTGCAAAGAATGTCCTTACTTTTTGAGAAAGTATAATCGTAGCCTTATTTACTTGTGGGAGCACAGGGCCCAGAGGGCCCTGCACTCCCCACCATCAATAATTGTATCCTTATTGCTGTGTGGGAGCACAGGGCCCTCTCAGCCCTGCGTTCCCACCCCTCCAAAATGCGATGCATATTTGCATGTAGGCCCTTCGCTCCCTTCAGTCCGTAATGGTATTTTTGAGATAGTGCACTGCTGTCCTTCTTTGCCTATGGGGAAAACACCTCACACCCAAACCCAGCCCCGATATGACTCGTATCCAGGCACTGACCTGTGAATAATAGCCCCCAAGATGCCCAAAATATAGTGTCTTTACCGAGCAGTGACTGATCTGTGGATTAGTGTCTTCAGCGCCTCACCCCCTCACCCGTGCATATAGTGCTCACCACCCCACTGTCCCCTTATCCCTAACTACGATTCGACGACGGCACAGCCCTCCATACACCCCCCACAGCCAGCCACCAAAAGACTGTCAATGAGCACTTCTACTGTACATAGTACGCGCTCATTGGCTGAAACTTGTCAATCAGTGAGTGCATACTATACACACTACAGGCCTCACTGACAGTGCTCATCCTGAGGAGTTTGTTCATAGTGGTAAGGCACTGAGAAGAATAGTAATCCAATCATATGGGAGCTGGAGCATGCTTGATGAGGAACTGAAAACACATTCATTCCCACAGCAACTAATGTTGCACATTTGACCAGTACCAGTCACTCAGGAGACAGGCAGTGTAGATACATGGGCCAAGTAACAGGAGCTGAAGGGAGGGAAACTGCACAGCAAAGCTCACAGACTATGGAATGCCGAGTAAGAGAAGAGGTGATTGTGTCACCCAACATATGATCTGACTATTGGAAAATGAATATCCAAACTAGAGCACTTCAGTTACTCTAAATAAATAAATAAATATAGTGAATCTGAGATCCTTCCCACTTGCAGTTATGTGCACTATGCCCTGCGCCACGGAGGAAGTTGGCTGTATCACTCTTTTTTCCTATATAGACATATTCCGTACTGTTTAGCTATTTCTGAAAATAGGTAATCCATGTGCAAAAAAAGGATAAGACCTGCCGGAAAATCATTTGTTACCTGCCTGGCCGTAATCCTTTTTTCGCACATGGTCATACTAATTTTCGAAAGAGGTTGAAGTGTGTGTCTTCTTTTTCAACAGCTTTTTGTTACACTGATTCCTGATCATCCATTTTTGGAAATAGTTGAACAGTACTGCACATCTCTGTATATTAAAAAACAAACTTCCTCCGTGGTACAGTTCATAGTACGCAGTACTACAAATAGCAAGGGTCCTGGGTTCAAACCTCGACTTCACTAACTTTTTTTCTTTCTTTTTTTTAATGGAATCACCACTGCACACAACTGAATAAAATAAACATTCAATACGGGCACAGTGATCAGAAGGGTGGAGGAGACACTAGACATCAGGGATATTAAAACAAATAAAAATAGGGAAATAGGAGGATGGGGGAATGCACGACACACCATAGATAACAAAATAGCAAAAAGCAATTTGGACGACGAGGGCTGCCTCTAGAAACCAGGACAACCAAAGACATTTCAAGTATATGGGATGCAACTAGACACCACAAACAGGATGTCGAAGCAGAAGCCTTTTTCCCTGAATTTTTATTTAAATAATCTTTCACTTGCTATTTGTGAAACAAAATGGAACAACTCGAGTCATGGGGAAGAATGTATCATTAAAAAACAAAATAAAATAATAAAACGCCATTTTCCACTGTACATAACTACACAATCTAGCTGAGGAGGTACGATAAACAAGATACATGTACAGTTCTGTACTAAACACAACATTTTTTAAAATTTGTTTCCCTCGGTAACTGTCAAACAAAATGGTGGATGCATGACAAAGGATTGGCCATCTGCAACACAGGATGACTCGTCTGTGAAAAAGGATTACGTGCCTGCGACAAAGGAACCTTTTTCGTGTTGTACATCTGTAATTTCCCATTGAAAATAATGGGAACTTCAAAATGTAATAACTTTGGAATGGATTGATATTTTTTTTTTTACCAAACTAGCAAAAAGGCACATCTGCAAGGCAAAGCCTTTTTACTCAGAACATTTCAGACCACAATCTAAAACAGTTTCTAAGATACAGGTGGACAAAGAAACAGCAAAACACATGTAAATTTCTGTATTTTTCACACTCTATGTCTCAGAAACCGCACAAGTGATTCAAACTAAATTTGATGCATCAAGAGACCTATCCCATGAAATTGGTTCCACGTCAAGACACCAATACCATCGATGTCGACCCCCGACAGCGACGGGAACAAACTGGAGCCGAAATCCCGTGCATGCGCAGTGGTGGCATGCACTTGCGCATGCACGGGATCTTTGCACACATTTCTTCTGCTCATGCACAGGATTTCAGCTCTGGTTGGAAAAAGTAAATTGCAACAGTCACGGTGCTCGTTTTGAGTTCTACAATAGCAGGCTCAGTTTGCAATCATAGGATTTACAGGGGGAGCATGTTTGTAGAATGGGCATGTTATAAAATGCCACTTCGGGACCGCGCTCGTGCCTGATGCGTGTCCTGGACCAGGATCTGCTTCTGGTGGTGAGTGATTTAACCTTGGACCGAGGTAAACCCTAATGTTACTAAAAATACACATATAGTGCATTTCCTTAATTTTTAGTTCGATGGGGCTGTTGTATAGTCCAAATGATGTAGATGTGTGCCAAAAGGCACAATGCTTGTAGGTTAACAAAAACAGGGAGGAAAAGCTAACAGTGCCCCTTTAAATATTCCATATCATAGCATACCAAACACTACAAACACTGGCCCCTCAGAGGAGACACAGTTACTTTACTGATTGCAGTGACATTTTGTATTCAAAATGTAACCCTGTTTCTGAATGAATACTGTACTCCCACGGGAGTAACGGAGTCCCACTGTAGATCATGTTGAAGGGAATTCAGCTGTCTGCAGCTGAGAATTTAAAGGAACATCAACAAATCGTAGAAAACATTAAAATGTTCGGCTTAATGGAGACATCGTGTCTAAGGTTCAGTGACAATGAACTAGGCCACGAAGACCCTGTGGTGCATTACCTATGAGTCTTTTTTGTAAATAAACATACCATGACAGCCAGTGTAGAAATCTGTATAATTCACAATGGCAGGTGTGGTAGAGTGCTCCTGTGATGAATCGTATTGCTGGATGGTAGTGTCCAGAGCACTCAATGTGCTCTTAGTCACCATTAAATAGACTTCATCACCATAGTCCATCACTGGCAGAGTGTCATACAAATTAGCAAATACTGTATTTGGCTATGAAAGTAAAACAAGACTTACTGCAGCTTAATCTAGTGGTCAGTGTATGGAGCTATGTACCTGGTACCCAGGTTTAGATTCCAGCACTGTCACTTACTCACTGTATGACCTTGAGCAAGTTGTACATGGGTTTAACCAACTCTCCTTCTGATGTCTCACTCACTCCTTAGTTCACTGTACTGTACTTACATCAGCCTTCGCTTTCTTTAACCCTGCTTAATCTCATGTAACCTCTCTGTATGTGCCTTATAGTTGTTGTCAACTGCTCATGGATTGTAAAGCACTTTGGGTTACAGTGTATGTGAAAGGTGTTTTATCAAGCCAGATTCACTTCCTTACCTGTTACAGTACAGAAGGCCAGGTATTGACTTCACCATTGGGTTCTTTGCATACAATACTGAAGGGGAGTACAGATGAAAAGATTGCTGCTTTGACTTGGTGCAGGTAACCAGTCAATTGATACTTATTTCCCTGATGTGTTGTTTACAAGTGTTGGCCTGTGCATCAGTTGTGTAAGGAGAAGGCTCTTAAGGAATTTCCTTGACTCCTTTTCTTTCTCATTCAATCAGTATTAAACTTGCCTAATATAGTTTGGCTTTACAATTGTTTAATGTACAGGGTGTAGGCTAGAGCCATTCACAACATCAGATGCAGCCTTAGGGGTCTGGAGACACAGCCAGTGCTCAGGTCTTTCATTTTGAAATGAGTGTTTCTTAAATTATATCTCTCTCAAATTTAGTGCTCACATCTGTCTACATTGCGTTCTGTCTTGAGGGGTTGTTTTGTGGATATATTTAATAACATGGTAATTTAAAGTTGATGAACTCTAGGGCCATCAGGTCCACAGGGAGATACGTTTGCTGTCAGTGGGGTGTGTGTGTGTGGGGGGGTGCTGCACCAGAGTGGCGTCCTGTGTTGGTCACCTGAACTTCCTGTGCTGACCTCTACTTACGGGAATATGTATCTGGCGACTGCTTTGCACTGATCACTTTAATAAAATCAAACAAAGATGACCCTCTCAGGTATAGTATCCTTTTTTTGCATTTCTCATTGTTTTCCATTACAGTGTGATCTGTGATTTTGCCAGTGCCAGCATTCCTGTCTCTACTTGTTGTGTAAGAATACACTGTTTTATAAGGGTCCCCTCACCCCCCGCCCCCCGTCACCCTACTACCCAGGGGACCCTGTGATTCTTCTCTTCCTCTTTGATGTTGACTTGCCTTTTGTGCCCCCTCCCAAAATAAGTCTCTCTTTACTAGCAAGGACAAGAACAAGTGGTGGTGGTGGGGGGGGATGGAACATCCTCAAGCCATATAATGCTTTCTTTGTGGAGACTTCATTCTTCTAGTCTGTGCAACCTCTTTTCTTTTGTCAAATCTCCAGTGGCATATTTTGCCTCTCAAGACTTGAGCCTTTTAAACGTGTAGTACCCTCTTCAAAACTGAGCAGCATGCCACATGGAAAGTGTTCTTTATATAACAATGAAATAATTTGTATATATATATAGGTGAGAGACAGCTTTATCCCCCTTCCCCACCCAGAAAAGAAACAGTTGTGCACAAACATACCTTGCCACCATTTGTTGTTAGTATGAGGAAGGGAGGGGGAGTTTCTTCAGACATGGATAAAAGCAAGAAGCTGAGGGGGCCCACAGATCTATTACTCAAGGTCAGTGTACTGTAAGCACATGAATGCTTTGATGCCTAAATGATTTATTGTTAATGCAACCATATACTATTGGGATACTAATAGTTTCTGCTTGCAAATCCTACCATGTAATCTGGGGAAACCCATCTTTGCTCGAGACAGAGGGAGCTTTGGGAGTTAAAAAAGAATGAACATAGCACTTAAAGGGACACATTCATTCCCAGTTGCCATCACAGTTTGAAAGTCCATGAAAAGGTAATGTGGGCCATCTGTAGCTGGAAGCACTCCAGAGATACTGACGAACGAGTCTGTTCCATAATAATACTACATTGCATCCCTTTGTGGAACATTATGATGTCATCAAGGAACAAACTGTGCTTGACTCAGTGTAGTTAGGCACAGCAAGTTGCTCGACATCACAGTGTTCTAGAAATGGCTGCAATGTAGTATGAATATTGAATAGACTCAGTAATCAGTATCTCTGTAGCACTTCTAGCTGTATTTAAGCCCAGTACCTCATCTCAAAGAGCTTTTCATGGGTTTTCTAGCTATGTCAGCCACTGTACATGACTGTTTCCATTCAGTATAGGGCAGAACACCTGTTAAGAAAACAGGCCTACCCCCAATGGATAAACCCCCAATTTGGGGTTTTGCAAGGAGAAAAAAAATGTTTTAGTACCTTTTAGCTGCTTTATACACATTGTGTTAATCCCCCAGCTTGTACACAATGGCCTTACTGCTTGGCACCATTTCTAGTATGGAGTGCACCGCGACTCCCTTGTGTGTATTCAGTACAAGTGAGCTGCTCCAAGCCGTGCTCCATAACTAAAAATAGCGCTACACAGTGCAGCCATTGTTTACAAACAGGAGGATTAACACATCATGCATAAAGGAGCTAAAAGGTACAAAAAAAATGTTTTCTCCTTGCAAAACCCAAATGGGTTTATCCATTGGAGTGGACTTGTTTTCTTAACAGGTTTCCTCCGTTAAGTAGTATGGATTAACACATTTTTTTATTTTTTATTTTTCACCCAAATGATTGTTTTTATTTATTTATTTATTTTCTTGGTATAATACCTTTGAGTTGAAAGCTTGTTTACAAAGGTTCCACGCCAAGACAAACAAAAACATTACGAGTAGCACTGGAACAATTTAAGTGCAGAGTTATGGAGTATAATAACATATACAGTGGCGTGAAAAAGTATTTGCCCCCTTCCTGATTTTCTCTATTATTGCATATTTGTCACACTGGATGTTTTCAGGTCTTTAGAGAAAATGTAATATTAGATAAAGGGAACCTGAGTGAACAAATAACACTTGTTTTTTTTTTTAATTTCACTTATTTAATGAAAAAAAGTTAACCAACACCAACTGGCACTGTGTGAAAAAGTAATTGCCCCCTTACACTTAATAACTGGTTATGCCACATTTAGCTGCAATGACTGCAACCAAACACTTCCTATAATTCAACATCAGTCTTTCACATCGCTGTGGAGGAATTTTAACCCACTCTTCCTCGCAGAACTGCTTTAATTCAGTAACATTTGGTAGGTTTTCGAGCATGAACTGCTCGTTTCAGGTCCTACCACAGCATCTCTATTGGATTTAAGTCTGGACTTTGACTAGGCCACTCAAAACTTTAATTTTACTTCTTTTAGCCATTCTGATGTGGACTTGCTTTTGTGTTTTGGATCATTGTCTTGCTGCATGACCCAACTCGCTTCAGCTTCAGCTGACGGAAGGATGACTGGACATTCTCCTTAAGAATTTTCGGTACAGAGCAGAATTCACGGTTCCTTTAATTATGGCAAGTCATCCAGGTCCTTAGAGCAGCAAAGCATCCCCACACCATCACACTACCACCACCATGTTTGACTGTTGGTATGGTGTTCTTACTGTGGAATGCTGTGTTTGCTTTACGCAGACATTATGGGATCCATGTTGTCCAAAAGTTCCACTTTGGACTCATCTGTCCATAGAACATTTTCCCAAAAGCTTGTGGATCATCCAGGTGCTTCTTGGCAAATGAGAGATGAGCATTTATGTTCTTCTTGGTTAGCAGTGGTTTCCGCCTTGCTACTCTCACATGAAGCCCATTTTGCCCAGTCTCTTTCTGATTGTGGAGTCATGAACACTGACCTTAGCTGAGGCAAGAGAAGCCTGCAGTTCTTTGGATGTTGTTTAGGATCCTTTGAGACTTCTTGGATGATTTTACACTCGCCCTTGGAGTAATTTTGGCAGGCCGCCCACTCCTGGGAAGGTTCACTACTGTTCCAAGTGTTCTCCATTTGGAGATTATGGCTCTCACTGTGGTTCGATGGAGTCCCAGAGCCTTAGAAATAGCTTTGTAACCCTTTCCAGACTGATAGGGGCAACAAATTTTTTCTGATTTTTCAGGAACTTCCTTTGATCATGGCATAATGTGCTTGTTGAATCTTTGTGCTGGCAGCGTGACTCTGACGGTAAGGGCCAAAATAAGTGAGGTTTATATTGAGCAGGGCTGGCTGTAATCAAGCCTGGCTGTGTTCAATCAGCTGACTCTAATTATCCCTTTAATTGGGTTGATTTAACTAGGGGCAATTACTTTTTCACACAGTGCCAGTTGGTGTTGGTTAACATTTTTCATTAAATAAATGAAATAAGTTAAAAAAAGTGTTATTTGTTCACTTAGGTTCCTTTATCTAATATTATATTTTGTCTAAAGACCTGAAAACATCTAGTGTGACAAATATGCAATAATAGAGAAAATCAGGAAGGGGGCAAATACTTTTTCACGCCACTGTAGGTAAATACGTAATTAACAAACACACAGTGAGGCAGTCGGAAGTTGAACTTTTGTCAGGAGTGGCAGAAGGGGGGGTAAGGGTGAGAGGGTAGGGGTGAGTGTGTGGAAAGGAGGGGGTAGAGGAGCAGGATAAGTAAGAAGAAGGGTTTGGGGTGGGAAACAGGAGGTTAGGTGGAGTTGGCAAGGGGGGGGGAGAGGAGCGGGACCGAGGGTAGGCGAAAATTAGGGTTGGCAGTCACAGCTGCTTAAAGAGGTGTGGTGTTGGAGGAGTTTTCTCTTAAATGGCCCAAGCTTAGGCTCATTGGTTATGTCAGGGGGAGATCATTTGGGCAGCATGGTGCACGGTAGGCAAAGGGCCGCTGCGCTTCTGACATTCGGAAGAAAGGGACTTGCAGAGATTGTCTGGGCATATCTCTTGTCCAGTGGGGATTGGACGCAGAGTTTAGAAGATTCTGGATAGCTGGTGGGAATAGGCCGATGCAGGTTTTTTCCCTCAGGAGACAGACATACCCTGCCCTGGAGGGTCAGCCTGTTTGTCTGGGTGTAAAGGTCGCAAGTGTGTATAAGTCTGTGCGCACCTAGTACTAGTCTACAGGATTTATTTAAGGCCATGCTAACTCGTTTGAGGGTAGTGTCAGAGGCTGCACCATATACCACAAGCCCATAATCAATAATAGAAAGGATGACGCTTTTATCAGCGAGTGATAGCACATTAGGAGTCATGCTAAGGCAGTGCCTGTAGATAAGAGGCCAATTCTTGAATTGACAGCCTTTTTTATTTTGTTAATCTATTTCTCCTTTCTGGGCCTGGTCGGCACTCCATCCCAATTGTTCTCCCAGCCCATACCCCGATGTAAGGCCAAGCTTCCCCTTCTTCCCCCACAGTTTTCCCCCTGTGGCAGGGTGGTGAGGAACCCCTAACTCAACTTACCTTCATACAGGATCCAGATTCTGGGGAAGTGCCTTCTCGGAGTCAGCACCTGTGGAGGACTGCCGCTCAACCTGGGGCCCTTTTTCCTGTTCCAGTTGGTCCCCCGGGTGGAGTGTGCAGTGTCAGCAGTGGCCGAGCTGTGCGCGCTTCTACCCACAGCATGCCAACCAGCAGCTCCACCTCCTTCCTACTTGAGGGCTCATGGTGTGCTGACACCCAGCCACCACTAGGTGTCAGGGGAACCCCAACCCTGTACCCCAGGAGAGCTGTCCTTCGGACGCTCAATCCTCTCCTCCTGACCAACTCCCAGCGACCCACTTGCACAGCGAACTTGGGTCGCCGGCGTGGTAGGAGGTAAGGCATGGATGCCTCAGCCCTCCACGCCACTGGGCTGGCCCTGAGTTGATAGCCTTAACAATATGGTCAACATGATGGGCAAATGATAAGGAGCTATCAAGGGTTACACCTAGGTATTTAAAGGTATACACCTGTTCTAGGGGAGTTTGTGTGCTGTTTAGGATTGTCATTTGATAAGTCTTGTGTTTACTGTGGGAGTTCGCGAATAATACCACTTTGGTTTTCTTATAGTACATGAGGAGCTTGTTTTTGGAGAACCAGGTCTCAATGGCGGAGAAGTCATTTTGGAGATGTGATTCTAAGGAGCACGGTTCTCAATTTTTAGAAACAATGACAGCATTGTCAGCATACAGGAGTATTTGTTCTGTGCAGACTAGGGGAAGGTGGTTGAGAAAAAGGCTGAATAATAGGGGGCCTAGAATTGACCCTTGAGGCACCCTTTGTGCACCTGTGTACTGTTGGAAAGGGTATCATTTATTTTTTACCTGTTGTGTTCTGTTACTGAGGTAGAAACATAGAAACGTAGACTTTGACGGCAGATAAGGACTGCTTGGCCCACCTAGTCTGCCCATTTCCCTACCTACTGGATAAGCTGCAGATCCTAGTTAACCAACAGCCTATTTCTTCCTACCCCCAACAAGAATTGCCTTATGTCTGTCCCATGTATTCTTGAATTCTCCCTCAGTTTTAGACCCCACAACCTCCTCAGGAAGGTGGTTACTTATGTCCACCTCTGTGAAAAAATACTTCCTCACATTGCCCCTGAGCCGTCCCCCCTCTATCTTCAAATTGTGTCCCCTTGTTCTTGCACATCTCTTTTTCTGAAAGATGCTACCCTCTTGGACTTTGTTGATTCCACTGAGGTATTTAAAAGTTTCTATCATGTCCTCCCTCTCCCTCCTTTCCTCAAGGGTATACATATTAATCTCCTTTAGTCTCTTCTGATATGGCTTCTCTTGCAGACCCTGCACCATTTTAGTTGCCCTTCTCTGGACTGCCTCCATCCTGTCTATGTCCTTGCGGAGATGGGGTCTCCATAACTGGATGCAGTACTCCAGATGGGGTCTCACCAACTGTCTGTACAGAGGGATAACAGCTTCCTATTTTCTGTTGGTGATGCCTCTCCCTGTGCATCCCAGTATCCCCCCAGCCCTCCCTACTGCCTTCTCATATTGCTTGCCAACCTTAAGGTCATCTGATATGATTACCCCCAGGTCTCTTTCCATTTTTGTTGTTGTTACTACCCCATTGTGTACTCTTCCCTGAGTTTTTGTTTCCCAGGTGCATTATTTTGCACTCTTTGCATTGAATCCAAGCTGCCATACTTATGACCATTCCTCCAACCTTACCAAGTCCCTTCTTATCCTTTCCACGCCCCCTTGTGTATCAACACTGTTGCAAATCTTTGTGTCATCTGCAAAGAGTCATACTTTTCCGTCCAGTCCCTCTGCAATGTCACTTATAAAGACATTAAAAAGGACTGGACCCAGTACTGAACACTGCGGTACCCCACTAGTAACCCCCCTTTCTTCAGAGTGGACTCCACTTACTATTACCTTCTGTATCATGTTGTCCAGCCAATGTTTTAGCCAGGCTACCACCCTGGGACCCACTCCCAGGCTGGCTAATTTGTTTATTAATCTTTTGTGTGGGACTGTGTCAAATGCCTTGCTAAAATCTAGGTAGGCCATGTCCACAGCCCCTCCCTGGTCTACTTCTTTGGTCATCTAGTCAAAGAAATCGATTAGATTCATCTGACATGACCTTCCTGCTATGAATCCATGCTGCCTTGGATCCTGTGCCCCACTGGCCTCTAGGTACTCAACAGTTCTTTCCTTCAGAAGTGATTCCATCATTTTCCCTACCACAGAGGTCAAACTGACAGGTCTGTAGTATCCTGCCTCTGTCTTGCTCCCACTTTTGTGAAGGGGAATCACATCTGCCCTCCTCCAGTCCCCAGGTGCCACACCATCCTCTCATGATTTGTTAAAAAAGGTAGTCAGTGGTGTCACTAGTTCTCCCCTTAATTCTTTTAGAATTCTGGGGTGAATTCCATCAGGCCCCATTGCTTTGTCCACCTTCAGTTTTAGGAGTTCTTTCAGAACCCTTTCTTCTGTGAAAGGACTGGGATCGACCCCCCCATCCAGAGTGCTTCTGTTAATTGGATTAGGTACCTCCCCCTCCTCCTCTTTTGTGAATACTGAGCAGAAATATTTATTCGGTACCCCTGCTTTTTCACTGTCCCTCTCTGCTCACCCACAGTCCATTCTGTTCAGCCTCACTCTCCCTCCCTTTGTCTTTCTATGCTCTCTAATGTACCTATAAAAAGTTTTATCCCCCTTAACCGAGTTGGCTATCTTTTCCTCAGTTTGGGCCTTTGCTATTCTGACTGCCTTTCCTGCTTCCTTCTGCCTTAACTGGTACAGTTCTCTGTCCTGCTTCTTCTGTGTTTCCTTATACTTCCTAAATGCTGACTTTTTCTCCCTAATCTTCCCCGCTACCTCTTTTGAGAACCATAGTGGCTTTTTTTTTTCGTTCTGATTTGTTTATTTGCTTCACACAAAGGCTTGTTGCTTCTGTGATGGCAGTTTTTATATTTCCACATTGTTGCTCCACCCCTCCTTTTTGCCTGTTTGCTACTGCTTTTCTAAGGCACTCTCCCAATTTTCCAGAGTCAGCCCTCCTGAAGTCCAGTACCCTCACTTTTGTATGGCTTGACTCTGCAGCTGAGTTTATCGTGAACCACACTGTTTGGTGGTCACTTGTTCCCAGATGGCTACCCACTTCTAGATCTGAGATCCTCTCACTGTCCCGAATTGAAAGTACGAGGTCTAAGATTGTTCCCTGCCAAGTGGGTTCCAACACTAGATGTCTGAGGCATGCCCCCCGTAGGGCATCGAGAATGTCCCTGCTCTTTGATGTGGCAGTTAACATCTGGCATATTCAGGTCCCCCATCAACAGTATCTCACCTTTCTCTGCCTTCCTAAGGAAGCCTTCTATCATATCCTTGTCCATTCCCTCCCTCTGAGATGGGGGTCTGTATACAACAGCTGTGCAGATTGTGGTGCCATTTACAGTCTCTAAGATGACCCACAGTGCCTCCTCTCCTCCCTGCTTACTCTTTTGTTCCGTTGCTTTTATCCCTTCCCTTACATAGAGAGCTACTCCTCCCCCTCTTCTGACCTCTCTGCCCCTCCTGTAGGTTGTGTACCCTGGTATGTTAACATCCCAGTCATGGTTCTCTGTGTACCATGTTTCTGTGACTGCCACGATATCCAGGCATCCCTCTTCCATCAACGCCACCTGTTCGGGGAGCTTGTTGCCCAGACTACGGGCATTGGTTCTTATTACCCTCCATTTCTTGATGGCCTTACCCCTTTTTGCCCCATCCCTGTCCTTATTGCCTTTTTCATTTTCTCCATTTACCCCTGCCCTTCTCCCTATCGACGTCTCTATCTTGGTGTTTACCTCACTAACGGCCTTGATTTTTTTTGGGGGGGGCCTAGGATTTCCCTGCTCCTTTCCAGTGACTTCCCCCTTGGCTAGTTTAAATCCTTGCCAATGAAGCATTTAAACCTATCACCTAGGATCCTGGCTCCCCTCCCGGACAGATGCAGACCATCGTGCCAGTATAGGCCTGCATCACTTCAGGTGGACCCCCAGTCCCCAATGAAGCCAAACCCCTGAGCTCTGCACCCGTTTTTCAACCACTGATCGAATCCCATGGTGTGGAGCACCCTAGCCTCACCCATGCCATAGACAGGCAGCACCTCTGAGAAGGTTGCCATGTGTGCTATTTGTTTAAGGCCCTTCCCCAACTCCACAAACTCTTCCTGCACTGCTCTGGTAGCTTTTGAACCAGCACACAGCTTCAGTTGAGAGGCCAGTGGAGCGCAGTTTGTTGAGCAGAGTGTTGTGATTAACTGTATTGAAGGTTAGGGTCATGTTAGTCGAGCTGTGTCCTTCATTAATCTTTAGGTGGTCATTCTTGTGCTTAAAACTGAATGAAACATCCAGCCCCATTCATTTCAATGGGGTGCACCCCCGTGCTCTCCCAAGTCACACGTCATTGCGTGCTTGAGCGCGGGGAGGTTACCAGGAACTTCAGAACCAGTCAGGCTGCATTGCGAAATACAAAATTACAAGTAAAAATACAAAGGTATGGAGCAGAATTTGTTATTTAAACCAGGATGGATTAACTAGTGCTGAGGGCAGCTACCACAATATGTGAATGGTAGCTGCTCTCAGCTATGTCGGAAAATCACTTTAAATGTGTATTTCTTCAAAGTGACAGTGTTTCATTTGAACTCAGTACAAGTGACATAAGTAGCTCTAAATTGCAAAAGACAGGAATGTATTTCAAAGCTGGAGGAGCAGAGAAAGAATATGACATTAACTGCAGAACGACTGATGTATATTTTGGCCGTATGTGTCTTCCTAAAGTCTGTGCACTTACTAAGTGATACACTTTTAGTAACCTCAGCACATCTTCATCTGGTTTGTTAATATTCCTTTAAATTTACCAAGGGTGGTGGGAGGCATTCTGGATGGCCCAATGGCAGTGCATTGCGCTGCCATGTAGACAGCTGGTGTTCAGGAGCGGACTCCAGTCGCCGCGGTGGGAGGCAGGCCAGGCTGTAGACAGCTGCCAGTGGGCAGCGCACTGTGGTTGGGGAGGGCTAGTGGCAGGTTCTGGTTGGCAGCAGCCCCAGCAGGTGGGCCAGAGAGCTTGCCTTTTTCTAGGGGGTCAAGCTGCAGTGCCACGGCAGAAGAGTTTCACTCATGCCAGGGGGTGGAGGGAGGCACCGAGGGAAAAAGATACCCTGCCGTCCAAATGACAGCAAAATATCCTAAACTGGGTGTATCCTTGATTACAGATTTAGTTTATTTGCCATATTGGTCCTTGTAAGAAGAGATCCAGAAGCAAATGGTCTGATACCTTTTATTGGACCAACTTAGATGTTACAAAAAGAACAAGTTTTCGGACCAGCCATGTTCTTTCTCGGAAGCTTAACCTTTAGCTTCCGAGGAAGGACTTGGTTGGTCTGAAAGCATAGGCACTTTTCTCTTTCTGTAACATCTAAGTTGGTCCAATAAAAGGTATCAAACCATTTGCTACTGGATTTGTCCTTGAGTACAGGGATTATGGCTGAAAGGTAGGGTCAGGTAAAAAGTCTATACTGGAAAAAAAAAAACAAGGGTGGTGTCAGAAATCAAAGCTTGCATGTTACTAGACTGACTCTGTCTGTAGAGGAAGATTACCATAGGCAGAAAAAAAAAACAGTTGAATGTTCCAGCAGCCAGAGATGGAATTTCCGTCTGTGTTAACTTTCATCCAAGGTAATAAATTTTCAGAGTAGTGCTTAGGACATTGTTTATGATATTTGGACTTTACAATCTTCTGAGCTGGCTGTTGCCCATTCCTTGAAGCACTTTTTTTTTTTTGCTGGAATGGTGTGCCTCTCAAACATTTGGTCTGATGTGTCTGGAGACGCTGCAGGTTTGTTGCAGGAGAGTGGCAGCAAGTCCAGCTGTGTTCTCTTACTCCCATAGGAAATGCTGAATGAACTTTAGAAGTTCACATCTAGTTTGGTGATGGCAAGTTCGAGTATACCTGACAAAACATATCACTAGAGTAAGTGGTATGTAAACTGGATTCACAAGTTTAACATGTCTGGTAGAATTTGGCATTGTATTGATGCTTATTGAGCCTTTGTTATGAATTCTGTATTTACACCCCCCCCCCCAACTCCAGGGGTTGCCTGCCTCAATCTGGACCTAGTCTACTGCCCGAACACTAACTGGCACTCATCCTCCAGTGCCCTACAAAATACCATCTCCTTGTGTTCATTCCTGCTGCTTCCGTCCTGGAGCATGCGGTCAGGCCACTGGGATGTCAGTAGGTAGAATGTCATACTGCCACACCCCTGGGCTTTTTTGTCTTCGTTTTTTCCACTCCCCAGACATGGGGCCACTCACCATGGCATGCCTTCTGACAGTGGTGGAGCCAGGTTTGGAAACTGGTGTTGTGGGGGCAAGTCAGTCAAGCAGGGTTCCACAGTGGTAAACAAGTGAAAGTCAAATGCCCAGAACAGGTGGAAGGAAGCCAAGAAAAGATTGATCTTTGCAGACCAGGAAAAGCACAGTGGTGTCAGCACCAGGCAGGCATTTTCTTCTATGTGAGGGAGGGAGGGAGAAGCAGACTGTGGAACTGCAGATTTTATGGGCCCATTCCACTCCTGCACCACATGCTGCTGTTCTAGTGAAACCCCACTGCTGCAAACTGCTGACTGACTGGTGGAAGTAAACTGTTTTGTGTCCCGTAGGGACATATGTTTGTGCAGTAGGAACTAGCATTTGGTCTCTTTCTGCACTTTACTGCACACTGAAAGGTGATGTTTGCACCTGAATGAATTAAATATTGTTGCAGACCTCATGATAAGGTATGCCCAGGCTGTACGCAAGGCACTGCCACCACCTTTGGTAAACCGGTGCAGTCTGGTAAATTGCAGTTCAGGGGCAAGTGCTGGAGACGCTCCAATTGACTGAACCACAAGGGTTTTCCGCTATTGGTGAAAAAACACACTGATTTGTCTACAACACAGCCTTATTAACAATTGACCACCTACAAGAAAGAAGGTTAATGCAAATGTCACCTTTAACCATGACGCTCTTAGGTGCCTTCCTAGGCAGGCCAGATCTACCCCTTCCCACCTGGTACCAGGTTTTAAACAGAACTCAGTGGGAGTTCCTGGGTACTGCAGGTGTAGAATTGATGCAGGCCCGTAGGCATTGCCAAGGGTTGGCCAGCATAGGTACACTTTAAACAGAGCAACATGCTAATTTCCCCAAACCCCACAGGCCATGTGGTTGCTTACATGGCAGGAAAAACCCTCGGCTTGTAATACTTGTAATCTGAATTGCGAAACATGGTGAAACAGCAGGCGTTGTCCCTTGAAACAGTACCACATTGCAGTGTACTCGTGGTTCCTGGACCCGGATGGATTCTCCTGATGCAGCAGGTCACTGGATCCCTGCTCGCCCAGGATATCCACGATGCAGGTAGGCTCCCCCTCTCTCTGCCCTGTGCCGAATCGGCTGGCTTGGGCACTGGTTGATGTCTCTTCCTACCTTCTTCCACTCGTTCCAGACTGCTGAGGCCCCAGTCTGACCCTCACTTGTCCTGGCTTCCAACCTCTAGGTCAGAAGCAGCCTGGCACCATGCTGTAGTGCCTGCTACTGTACCCGGATCCACAGGCAGTGGTCTTTTTCTCCACACTGTATCTTCAGTGTCACTCATGTGCTGGCTTACACACGGTTGCCTCTGTGTTTTTCCTCCTTAACTCAGAAGCTCTGCTTACGTTTTTTCTCTGCCTTTGAGGCCTGGGATGGCATAGCTCGCACCCACTCTCAGCACTGCAGACCTTTCCACCACAAGATCTCTACCAGATCTGTCCTCCTCCAGCACAGTTCTGCCTTCATAGGCCCTGCTGACAGTCTGTCTCAATTTGTGCCTGGAGCTGTTACTTCAGAAATTTGACAGCTCTTAGGGCACATACAGTATACGGCACCTGAACCTGATGCCCTCTTTTCCCCAGAAACCTCTTGAACACACCATCCCTCTACCATGTGTGCTTGCCTCTCGTGTGTTTGGGATTTTTTTTTATTACAAAGGCATACAGTACTTAATACCTTCCACACTTTCTGGAGAGCCGGCTTAGCCAACAGCTTACATTACAGCTCTAAGTCCAGTGCTAGTCTTGATGCCTTCAAACACAAAGGAGGTGCACTCAGGAATGCCAGTATGACTGTGTTGAAAGACTGACAGTGCACCAAAGGGCAAATAACATAGTAACACATTTATTTCACCCAAAATATACTGGCAAATAAAGTGCAAGTGCAAAAATACATTCTAGGGACATGGATATGTTGTTCATCCACACTCATTGGCAGTATCCTTGCCGCTTTAAATCTTGCCGGAAGGTCTTCAAGCTTGCTCCTCCCACCCACCCGGGTGGTATAACTCTCCGGCTCCGCCCCATGACGCCAGATCTTCCTTACCGCTTGGAAGCTCAGGTTCCCTCCTTAACGCTCTGCGTTTGTGACTGGTTCCTATTTCTCCGTTTGCGGATTTAAAAATAATATTTTGCAAAAAGACTTCAGTCTTCGATCCCTCGCGGCTGCGATGGATAAATCGACTCCCGGATTTCGGAGATGCCCATGCGGGCAGAAGATGTCTCGGACGGATCCACACTCCACGTGTGTCTACTGCTTAGGCCTTGAGCACGACCCGCGAGCTTGCGACCTGTGCTCATCTTTCTCGGCCTACGCCCTCGGAAGACTGTGCTGCCCGATTGCAACCAATGTCCCCAAGAAGCCGCTTTCTCCGGTGAAGTCCAAGGAGGCCCGTTGGCGGTGTCCGCTGGCGGCGGGCTCGGCGGATCAGCTCTCGAGCGGATGGTCGCCTCAAGAGGAGGCGCGCTGGTCAGATTTTCCTCGCCGCGATTTATCCCGCCTGGGTTCTTCCTACACGGCTTCCTTTAAGAGCTTTGTCTGTCCCTCTCCACTAAAGGAGAAGGGCCTGCGTCTGCTGGACCTTTTCTCGGTCCAAAAGAGGACAAGGGTAAGTCCCTCCGTCGGCGCTCTTGGGAGCGGAAAGGTCCTCTCCCGGCCGTCGACCGTCGGCTTCCGGTCCCGATCGGCGCTCGCCACTGGCCTCACGGTGTCCCCGCAGGTCAGTTGGACCGAGACTCCACTGATGAAGTCGAGATTTTTCTCGACCCATTGGACGGGCTGTCGCCTTTAGCAGCCGAGATTCCCCTCTCCCCGGTTCCCCGGAGAGAGTTGAGGATCCCGTGGGCTCGCCTGTGCCTCCGGTTCCGGAGCCCTCGGATGGACCTTCCGAGCCGAAGGGAGTGCCGGTTCCGGCCGACACCTCCCTGCACCGACCCCGGAAATTCCGGGACTCTCGGTCTCGGTCTCGGACCTCTTCGCGGTCCAGCCGTTCCCCCCGTCATAGGCGGTCTCGGTCTCGGCACCGCGGTAGGCGGCGTCGCCGCTCGTCCTCGTCCTCCTCCTCGGATGAGGGGAGGCTTCGGCGTAAATTACGTCGACGGTACGAGGACCTTATGTTGCAACAGCTCCTCCTGGCCGGGAATAAGCCGACTCCGGCGCCTTCCCCGGCCATTAAGTGGCTGTCACCGGAACGGCCGACACAACCCCTCGACTTGCCCGAGGAGCCTATACCCAGGCCGGTTGTTCGGCCAAAACCAGCTGCTCCACCGATTGCGGTGGAACCTCCGCCTCCACAGCCACCAATTGGGGCTCCGACCAAGGATTCTCGGTCGAGCAGGGTTTACCCATCGGCTGTCAGTTACCCTCACTCCGACCGACCTCGGCAGGTGAAGGGTGGCTCAGGCCAGAGGCAGCTCTTGAGGACTCTTCCGAGTCCGAAGATGATTCCTCCTTCTTCTCAGCGACTGGACTTGGGTCTTCAGGAAGGTCAGCCAATGGGCGATAGCCGTCGTCCTTCCTAGGACTGCTCGGCTCATCTCGAGTCTACGGGATGGGCTCGAACCCGTTCCAAAGCGGGCCAGGTATCCCCTCACGGAGATTCTGGACCGAGGGATTCTCCGGCGGAGGCCTTTCCGGTGGCGAGGCCATAGTGGGTCCAGCACTGGAACTTTGGCAGCGCCCTGCTTCCTGCCCTGCCTTCGGCCAGGATGGCCAGGAAGTATCGGTCCCTACGGTTCCTTGTCCGGTTTTTGGAACACCCCTCTGCTGAGGGTTGGTTACCGACAGCGTTTTTCGGTAGCGCCCTTAGCGCCAGGGATGTGGACAAACCTCCTGACAGGAGTCAAGAAATTGGACTATGTCGGTGAAAAGTCTCGCTCGTCCTCTCGGCCTTCGTCAGGCCAGTTAACGCCGTCCTCATAGCGTTTTCTCATGCCCTGTTGGGCTCCTGGATGAGGTCATCCTCATCTTCCCGCCCGATCTGCAGACTACGGTTAAGCAGGTGCGGGACCAGGACAGGAGCAGTGGCCAAACAACAGCCCAGACTGCTTTGGATGTAGGGGACTCATGTGCCAGATCGGTGGCGACGCAGTGGCTATCGTCGGCGGGCTTGGCTGAGGATATCCACCTTTCGCCGGATACCCAGCACAAGTTGGCGGATGTTCCCTTTTGGGGACTGACCTCTTGACCCTGGGGTGGAAGGTCACCTGCAGAGGATCGAAGTCCAATGCCACCTTGGACTCGGTCTCTTCAGCTCAGAAGGACAAGGCAAACCACAGCCTAAGCCCTTTCGTCCTTCTGTGCCCCGGCTACGCCCGGCCCAGCAGCGTCAGGGCCCGGCAGGCTCGGCCTTGGCATCCCAAACCCAAACGCCCGGCTTCCTCTAACAGGAGGCAGGAGGAAAGGGCCCAGGAGGTCCTCGGCGGTCCCTCCTCCAGAGCCTGCCCAGTGACAGGCTGAGGGGTGTCGCCCCCATCCCGTCACCTTACCCCTAGGGTCCCCGTGGGGGAGACGGCTCCGGCACTTCCGTTCGCCTGGTCCGCTGTTACCACGGACAGGTGGGTCTTGGAAGTGGTGGGAAGAGGCCTGCCTCTGGAATTGAGCAGGCACCACCCTTCAGGCCGTCGCCCTGGGGGGCCCGGGATCCCCAGCCTCACTGGCGGCTCGTCGAGCCGACATCCTCTCCTCCTCCAGAGGAGGTGGTAAGAAGGTGGTGGACCCTCCTTCAGACCCAGGGTTTGTGTCCAGGTACTTCCTGGTTCCGAAGCAGACAGGGGCTGGCGCCCCATTCTCGACCTACCACGACCTAAACAAGTTCCTAAGGTCTCGAACCTTCAGGATGGTCCTCTGGCTCAGATAATACCATCCTTGGAGCGGGGGCGTGTGGTTCTGCTCTCTGGACTTGCAGGGATGCGTTTTTCCGTCCCTATCCGTCCGTCTCACCAGAGATTCCTTAGCTTCCGGCGGAAGGATCTCTCTTGATTCAAGCCAATGCCCTTGAAGCTTGTCTCCAGCTCCCAGGGGTCTTCACCAAATGCATGGCAGTGGTGACAGGCATTCCTCTTGCGCTGAGGGGTCCGGGTGTACCCTTACCTGGACGACTGGCTGATAGCAGCTCCCTCCAGGAAGGAGGCGGAGTGGTCCAGAGATCTGGCCTCCAGGTCTGCTCTCAACTGGGCCTCCTTGTCAGCGAGGCCAAGTCGGAACTCGAGCGAAGCAGGTGATTTTATTCATCAGGCGCAGCTCGACTCTCTTGAGCCAGGCGCGGCTCCGGCCGGACAGGGCCGAGGTTCTTTCCTCCTTTGCCCGATCATTTCTGGTTGGGCAATTCGCGCCTGCCGGGACTTCCTCGCCTCCTGGGTCTCATGGCGGCCTGTACCAGCGTGGTCCGTTGGGCCCGCTGGAACATGCGTCCTTCAGTGGGGACTGGCCAGCCAGTGGTCCTGGCGCTGCGATCCTTGGACCAGCTTGTGCGGTGACACAGGGGATGTGGAATGCTCTCCAGTGGTGGACCGTTCCAGATCAATTGCAGGAGGGCATCCCGTTGATCGCCCGAGCCGACGGTCTCTCTGTCGACCCGATGCCTCTCTGATGGGTTGGGGTGCCCATCTGGGGAACACAGACTCATGGCCTCTGGTCCCAGCGGGAGTATGCCACATCAACCTGCTGGAGCTCGGCGGTCCGCCTAGCTCTCACCGCCTTTGCTCCGTTCCTCCGGGGTCAAGTGGTCCGAGTCCAGACCGGACAATACCACGACCATGTACTATCTAAACCGCCAGGCGGGGCGCGCTCCACATGCTTCTATGCAAGGAAGCTCTCCGCATTTGGTCACTGCGGCGCAGCCTGGAGGCGGATCTCCTAGCCATTCACGTGGCAGGAGCCTCCAACACCCTGGCGATGCCCTGGCGGATAGGGCTGCATCCCACAGTGGTCTCTCCTGCAGGTAGTACAGCATCTGTTCTCCTTTGGGGCACACCTCAGGTGGACCTGTTTGCCTCCACGGAGGAAGCGAAGCTGAGTCTGTTCCATGCCCGCCCCCTCAGCGGGGCTCGCTGCAGGGGATGCCTTCTGAGGCAATGGACCCCGGGCCTCTTTACGCTTTTCCCCATTTCCTTGATCCACAAGGTGCTTCTCAAGGCGAGGAGGGACAAGGCGCAGGTGATTCTGATAGCCCCAGACTGGCCTCGCCAGTTCCGGTACCCAGATCTCCTCAGTCTCAGCTCCAGGACTCCGTGGCAGCTTCCAGCTCGCCCGGACCTGCTCTCAGTCAATCAGGGGAAGGTGTTCCATCCGGACCGTCAATCCCTGCACCTGACGGCCTGGTTCCTGAGCGGCTAGAGTTCCAGGCTTTGGGGTCTTTTCCGACGAGGTCTCAATGTAGTTGAGGCTGCCCCAGAAGAGTCGACCAGAAAATGCTATGCCTTCAAATGGAAAAGGTTTTCATTTGGTGTCAGGGCAAGGGCTTGGACCCTTCCTCCTGTTCCTTGGCAAGCATCTTGGACTATTTATGGTCCCTTTCTAGTCAAGGGGCTGGTAGGCGACCCTAAGGGTGCACCTGGCAGCCATCTCTGCTTGCAGTGGCGGGCCGGAAGCAGTCGATGGCAGGAGAGTGGTCTGGGCGCTTTTTCAAGGCCTTGATCACATTCCCCTCCAGTCAGGGAACCCCCACCTCCGTGGGATCTACTGCTGGTACTGGCAAAGCTCATGGGCAAGCCATTAGAACCTATGCACAGGTGTGCTCTCTCTCACCTGTCGTGGAAGACCGCCTTCTTGGTGGCTATCACGCTCAGCCAGAAGGATGGGAGAGCTCCAGGCGCTTTCCATCGAGTCTCCTTACCTGGTCTTCCACAGGGACAGGTTGTCCTCGCCCCCACCGAAATTCCTTCCGAAGGTGGTGTCGGAGTTTCACCTTAACCAGGTGTTGACTCTGCCGTGTTCTACCCCAATCACACCTCGGAGGCCGAATATAGGCTCCATACTCTGGATCCTAGAAGGCGCTCGCTTATTATAAGGCGCTACGGCTGAAATCGAGGAGAGGTTCGCCAGCTGTTTGTCACCTACGCTGAAGCGCATCTGGCAGACCTGCAGCCAAGCGGACGATAAGCAGGTGGGTAACCTCCTGCATAGATCTCTGCTATAAGTTAGCGGGCATGGAGCCTCCCAGAGGATAAGAGCTCATTCTACCCGCTTATACTGTAATGTGGTGCCTAGGGACGCCCCTTATCCAGGAAATCTGCAGGGCTGCTACCTGGAAGTCAGCAACACCTTCATTACCCACTACCACATCGACCTTGAGTCACGCCGGGATGCTGGTTTTGGGGCCTCGGTTCTCCAGTCTCTCTTTCCCAAGTAAGTATATGGGGTGTGCGTCTTGCCTCCCTCCTCCCGGAGAACTGCTAGAGTCTGCCAATGAGTGTGGATGAACAACATATCCATGTCCCTAGAAATACAGGTTACTCACCTGTAACAGGAGTTCTAGGAATGGTATATATTTGTTCATCCTGACTCCTCACCTCCCAGCCTACGCACAACCTGAGCTTCTGCGGGCCAGATCTGCGTCATGGGGCGGAGCCGAGAGTTATACCACCCGGGTGGGTGGGAGGAGCAAGCTTGAAGACCTTCCGGCAAGATTTAAAGCGGCAAGGATACTGCCAATGAGTGTGGATGAACAACATATACCATTCCTAGAACTCCTGTTACAGGTGAGTAACCTGTATATTTCCTCCGCACAGTGTACAAGTACCCAGAGCTATAATTGCCCTGATACCAGCCATACTGGTGCCAACTTAGCAGGTGCTAAAAATGGAAGAGTCCTAGGTACATTCTGACTGGGCTAATATCAATATTTGAAAGTGTCAGAGTACAGTATATTGCGAGACCCTATTGCTGCCTCTGGGTGCTAAAATGGAAAGGAATATCCTTCCTGCTGTGGGAGCACTGAGAGGATTGCAGAGCGGAAGGAAAAAATATATATCTGTTTTAACCCAGATGCACAGGGCTCCCAGCTTCTCCAGCAGGTCCATTAAACAAATGACTGTGGAGGTGCATCAGAGCTTGCAGACAGATGTGTCATTAGTATTTGTCCTTATTCATTAATCCTAAATTGAGAATCATGAAAAGACCTCCAGTCAAGTTAGTTCCCTTTCAAAAACCAAAAAAACAACACAGAAAAAAAAAAACAGTACTGCCACACTCAGATGCAACCCACCTATGGTACAGTTCTTCCTGGACTATCACATATATTATCCAGGTAACTGGATTACAGTTCATTAGACAAATAGTTGCAAACAAAGTTGAAGAACAAAAGGGGATGTGGCTCTGCATTTACTGTACATTTGGGGTGTAAACCGAAGAGTTATCTTAAATGAAATTTAACATTAACTAATAGGTAACATTTTTGAACAGTGTCCATCATAGTTTAAAAGTCCATGAAAAGCTATTTTAAATTAAGTGTTTTACTCCTCTGTTGCTGGCAGCAGTCCAGAAGTGTTGATTGTCTGACCCATATTGATACTTTATGAAATGGCTGGTAACAATCAAGCATTCTGATTGGCTAGTAAGAATGTGTTAATATGTCTAACACCACAGAAAAAAAGACCAGGCTGTGCTATGCCAGGCGGGCACTGATCTTCTCATTCTGCCAGTATTCCAAATTAAAATGTTAAAAAAATAAAAGATGCCATCTTGTTTTTACTTGCGAACCCACCCGATCACTGTAGTGCTGCCAGACCACAATTACTGCCGCAGTCTCTTCCCATTGTGCTCAACCGTCCGCTTGCTTGCGCTCACTTGCTGAGATCTCTCCCTAGTTACTGGCAACAGCGGCAAGCAGCGAGACTATTAAAAAAATCAATTATTGCCGCAATCTCTTCCCATTGCGTTCAGCTGTCCGCTTGCTCGCTCCCACCCGCCGAGATCTCTTCCCTTTCTTGCCACCCGTCTGCTCTGTCGATCACAGTCCTCCTCAAGCATAGCTGCCACCTGCTTGGTACCTCCTTATTGTACCCATTACTGTTTTTATGGGGGGAAAAAAACGGAACTGGAGCGGGAGGGGTTGCAATGCCATGACAACGCAAAAAACTGCAAGTACAGCAGCCTGCCTAGGTCAAAAATCCTCAACTGAAGAAAAAAAAAAAAAGCACACAGTAAACCAGCGGAGGAACTGTTTTATATAAATTAAAGAAAAATATTTCATTTTTTTATTACTTATTAAAGTAATTTTTACTTTGACATTCATCTATAATTTAGATGCCCATTTCATAAGTGCAATAAGCCACTCCGAGGTCTGTGTGTTAGACATTTTAACACACGGCTAGGAGGCTGGACGCACTCAGCCGATGGCCTCATGCCTCACTATGCCTCCTAGCCGTGTGGTAAAGTGTCTAACAAACACCCTGTCGTGTCTTATTGCTTACACATTGCCACTCTTTGGAACCTTGTGATGTCACTGAAGATCAGGCTGTGGTTGACTGTTATGTGGTCAGCCACAGCTTGATAGTGATATCACAAGGTTCTTAAAATGGTGACAGTGTAGTATCAGCAGGGGTCAGACAAAGTCCTGGATATCTCTGGACTGTTGCCCCATGCAAAGGAACCCAGTGTGTTTTAAAACTCCTTTTGAACTATGATGGGTACAGTTAATGAATGGTCCCCTTTGAGCTAGAATGTCTTATGAAGGAAAGCTCTACAAAAGAAAAAGTCAGCATCATTAGTGAAGCCTGCATTGAAACATTGTAGATACGGATGGAAAAAGGGCAAGGGTCCGTCGTGTTGCCTCCTGCCAACTAGGCAGCTGCAGCATTCAGTATTGTGAGAAATAGCTATAGCCAGTGTTTAATAGGAAGTGCTGCCAGAAACAAACAAAAAAAATACTTATTGTAGCAATGCTGTCTCTTCTACAGGGTTTACTAGTGATGTCATACAATCTGCAGTATTCAGTATTTTGAGAAATGGCTGTAGCTGATGTTCACTGAGAAGAGATCCCTGTAAATGTTATGGACTTTGGCACTGCAGTGAAGGAAGCCACTAGTAGTGAAAGCCAAGTGGTCCGACTGTCTCCCCCCCCCCCCAAGGGTGTACTAATTCTGCTCCAGTATGAGATGTGCTCTTCAATACCCTCCCTTCCTCTGATCAGTTAAATACTGTACCTAGTAATGTTATTCTCCATGAGAAAGTGATTAAACTTGACCTTGACAGATTCAACCTTTCTTTCTTTGGCTGCTTCTTTTGGGAGCATGGTCAATTCTGGGTGGTAGGTGGCCCGTGGGTGCAGTGGTAGAGCTACAGTTCATGATATCAGTGACAAGGAAGATCGGAGCTGAGCCTGTGTCATCAGGGGCCGGCCCTGGGCGAGGAAGACTGAGTATCCCAACGGATTCAGTCTTCCTCCAGAGAGGGAAGGGAGCTAACTGTGTTACAACACTGCTACTTGGATGACCCTGAGTGACAGTGTAGCAGAGGTACAGTGAGAGGGAGGACATCCGCAGTATCCTAGCAGATTCAGTTTTCCTCCAGGGAGGGAAGGGAGCTGCCTGTGTTACAACACTGCTGCTTGGATGACCCTGAGTGGCAGTGCAGCAGAGGTACAGTGAGAGGGAGGACATCCGCAGTATCCCAGCGGATTCAGTCTTCCTCCAGGGAGGGAAGGGAGCTGCCTGTGTTACAACACTGCTGCTTGGATGACCCTGAGTGGCAGTGCAGCAGAGGTACAGTGAGAGGGAGGACATCCGCAGTATCCCAGCGGATTCAGTCTTCCTCCAGGGAGGGAAGGGAGCTACCTGTGTTACAGCACTGCTGCTTGGATGACCCTGAGTGGCAGTGCAGCAGAGGTACAGTGACAGGGAGGACATCCACAGTATCCCAGCGGATTCAGTCTTCCTCCAGGGAGGGAAGGGAGCTACCTGTGTTACAGCACTGCTGCTTGGATGATCCTGAGTGACAGTGTAGCAGAGGTACAGTGACAGGGAGGACATCCGCAGTATCCCAGCGGATTCAGTCTTTCTCCAGGGAGGGAAGGGAGCTACCTGTGTTACAACACTGCTGCTTGGATGACCCTGAGTGGCAGTGCAGCAGATGTACAATGAGAGGGAGGACATCCGCAGTGCACCACTCTGGCACACATTGTGTGTGTGGATTTGGACATCTGTCACACTGATGTCCTGATGGGAGGAGGGGCAATGAAATAAGGAAAGTCCTGGCTCACACAGAAGGACCTCAAATGCACTCAAGTCCTGCCCTCCTGCCACTGGCCATTCCCCAAACCCTGGGTTCTCCTGCCTTCGTACTCAGGAGGAGGAGGAGGAGGAGGGAAGTTTGAGTCTGGTCTTGGGTTTTGGCGGGGGGGTTAAGTCTGTGATGCTGGAACTTAGGGAGATAAGTGTCAGGGATGCAGGGTGGTGGGTCTGCGTCTGACCCAGGGGAAGGGGGCCAAGCCAGAGAGGGAGCTTTCACAGAAACATTTTAAACAAATTCTCTGGGTTAGAAACTGCATTATGCCTTCTGAGAAAATATATAGCTGATATCCAAGGTATATACATTTTCTTTTTGAAAACTACATAAAATACCATAGCCTGCATTTTCACATGGTCTTGAAGAATTCCTGCTCCTCTGTAGTACTTGCTGCTTTATTACCTATCTTTTACTACTGCTCCCATTTGTGTTTAATATATGCACACCACACACTTGTGAATAAAAATGCAATTAATTTGTGTAACAAAAGGTTGTGCAGTACAGAAATAGTAAGGCGCTTCTGGGAGTCCCAGGTTCCAGTTGCCTTGGAGGCGTAGCTAGTAGGGCAATGGACTGGTATTCTGGGACAACTTAGTTCAGATCCCAGCTAATACCCTTATTATTTTCTTTTATCTGTGTGAGTGCCATAATAAGTGCATGCATCTCCTTGGGCAAGATAGTTTGTATCCCTGAGGGGGAATTGAATCTGTGATCCTTTGATTTACTGGTCGATGCCTCTACTGCAGCATCTGACCAGAGCTATTTATAACAACATAGGTATAACCAACATGCCTTTACTCTTTGCCCCACTGTTCTGAGTTTTATCCATCTGCAGCATGAGTTCTTCTGTGGTTGTTTTGTTTGAGTATTCACCTACAGGATCAGCAATGCTAAGCTTCCCCCCAAATACATTAAAAGTAACACAAACTGAACAGGTTGAACAGTGTTGGAATGTTTTATTAGTAGGAAGTAGAAAATCAGTGATCAGAAAATTAGAAAAAAAAACAGTTTTGTTCTATGTCTGATGACAAAACCACAGCCTAGTGTAAACAGTATGCAACATGACCAGTACCATGGTACCAAGTGGGGCGGGAGACTGCTATAGCACGCTGACAACCTGGGTTTGGGACATGAGGAGCAGAGTTTGGCAGGGAGGGGTACGAGGTTCATTAGGATGCTCCCCACCTTGGGGGAAGGTTGCGCCATGCCACTTCACTGGTGGTTCCTGATAGTGACTTGGTGGTGGCGTCATTGGCAGTTTGGGTGACTACATTTATTTATTTATCCAAATATGTTTACCAGGTAAGGAGCTCTGGACCAAAGGTCCTTTTTCAGGCTTGACCCAGGCCAAAATATAAAAAAAAAAAAAAAAAAAAGACATTACATAATATTGCAGTAAAAAACTAATATGATACATATTTTACAGATAATACATAATGTACATATGATACAAAAGATAAAACAGGAGTCAGCTACAAGTACAAGCCTCCATTAAATATCGATGCAGACAAAACTTGAATGATCTAAATGATGTAACTGAATGAAGGGGGGGGGGGGGCAGGCAAAGTGTTCCAGTAATTTGGGGCTGCCATAGTGAAGGCTATAGAGCCCATCTTTGTTTTGCAAAAAGGTGTAAGTAATCCAACACCCTCGAATGACTGGAGGGTAATGTTAGAATTTGAGACTGTTATCAAGTTCTCAAGAGCAGTAGAAACAGCAGAAAAAAGTTGGCTTTATGAATTATACAACCAAAAAATATTTAATCTGATAAGCAGGAGAAAACCACTTTAGTTAGGCATAGTGGGAAAAGTGATGGGTTCGGAGGGGAGCAAGAAGCACAAGGCGACAGACTTTATAAAAAGCAGCCTGGAGCTCTTACTTCAAGAGGGCTGTTGCAGTAGGTAACCACCTTGAGGACTGCACCCCCTAGTGTCAGGACCACACAAAACTTTAGCTATCAGTGTCTGATGGGGACTGCCCACTGACCTCACCTGACCGACATCAGCGTGACACTATATAGTGGGCGGTCCCCTTCAAACAACATGAAGTCTTGCTATATTATGACATATGCAGTGAGTCCCAACCTTCGAACTGCTCCAGAGGTGAAAGAGTTAACTTTCCATGCCAGGCATGGAACGCTGAGTTCGAGCTCGGTTAAAACTCTGTCTGTTGTTCTTCAAACTCAAACCGTCAGATTCTTTACTCCACCTCACTGAACAGTCGCTCTGGAGATTTCTCCTTCTGCTCGGTTCATTTGTCAGTTAAAGTATTGTTTTTCTCGGTTTTTGACCGAATTTAAACCGTAACGGTCGGTTCAAGCTCTGTCTGTAGTATTTGTGAGTACTAGATAGGTTACATTATTTCTATTCTGTGTGGAACTTATAAGCGGTTTATCGGTTCGGTTTGAACCGATCAGGTTGTTTAAAATATCTTAATCTGTGATTTAGAGTGTGGTTACCGGTTCTTATCGGTTCTAAAAAAAGGATTTTATTACGGTTTTTTCCACGACCCATGACACGGTTGGGAACCAATAAGAGGGTCTTACCAGGCGGATTGCCATAAACGGGTAAGTTTGGTTAGGACTGGCACTATGTCTGAGAAACCCAAAAGAAAAACCGGGCCCACTGGGTTTCAACACTGCAGTGTGTGTGGGGAAGTCTTTGCCAAGGCTGAGCCCCACACCACCTAATGTTATTGTCTGGGGTTTGACCACCTCAATGCAGACTGCCAGATTTGTAAAATTTTCCTGCAGCTACCCTGGAAAAGAGGTTGGTAGACTCAGGAAAGGAGGCCAAAAGTCCGCTGAACAGGATGGCCAGCCCGGTTCGGTTCAACAGAACCAGAGTGCCCTCTGACCAGGGTGAAAATTCCTCAGGCAAAGGAGAACCGACTCTGAGGTCAGTTCCAGCAAAAGGACTAGGAAATCAGCTGGTGTGGAGCCAAAACTTTCCTCTCCAACGCTGAAGAAATAACCGCGATTAAAATTGTCCAGTCGCTTTCCCGGTTCCGACCAGAACTGGCACCTTCAGGTAGCGCCTGTTCGGCGGTTCAAGATTATGATTTAGAGGAATATTATGAACTGGAAGGAGTATGAAGAGTGAATGTGGTTTGAAAGTCTGGATGTGCGCATTGACCGGACATCTCCCAGACAGACCTTCAGGTGTCTCCTCCTAGGCTTTCTGAGTCCTCTTCTCATTTTATGTTTTATAAAAAGTAACTAAAACCTCCAGCTCCCTATGGAGGAAGCTGTGGATGATCAAGAGGAGCCTGCCTATGTGGAAATGATGGATATCCCAGAGTCTAGGAGACTGTCTATTCCTTTGCATAAATCTTTTGGGAAACAGACATTTAAAATTCTAAAAACTCCTCACACTATATCTCCTGTGGATAAGAGAATGGACAAGAGGTACACATTGTCAGGCTCTGATACGGAGTTCCTTACACAACAATGCAGCCATGTTGGGGTAGTGCAGGCTGCAGCCTGTGACAAGGCAAATATTCCCTTGGCTTCACACACCCCGGACAAGGACTCCAGGAGGATTGATGCCATGGCAAGAAACAGTACATGGCAGCATCCTTGGGACTCAGACAGGCAAATTATATGGCTTATGTTGCTAGATATCAGAAATCCAGATGGGATACAGTTATGGCTCTAGCAAAACAGGTCCCTGGCCAGCTTGCCAAGGAGCTGGAGCAGGTGGCTGCTGATGGTATTGAGGCATCCAAGGTGCAGTTCCATGCTGCAGTGGACTCAAATGATGTGTCATCAAGAGTCACGGCTACATCTGTGGCACTTCGTAGAATGGCTTGGCTCAGATGTACTAGCCTGTCTCAGGATACCCAGACTAAAGCCATGGATTTTCCTGTTGTGGGTAATTCTCTGTTTGGGGAGCAGACAGAAACATAGAAACATAGAAGTTGATGGCAGATAAGGACCGAAAGGCCCATCCAGTCTGCCCATTTCTTTTTCTACCTTATAAATGTGCCATCGGCCTTTGCTCTGTCAGTGACCTATCTATTCATAGTCATTCGTATTGCTCCCTTATGCCTATCCCATGCCTGTTTGAAACCCTGCACTGTATTCATAGCCACCACTTTGTGGTAAGCCATTCCATGCATCTACCACCCTTTCTGTGAAAAAAGAATTTCTCACATTCCCCTTAATCGGCCTCCCTCTAATCTCATGCTGTGTCCTCTTGTCCTGCTATTTTTCTTATATTTAAACATGTTAGACTCTTTCACCTTGTTTATGCCCTTAAGGTGTTTAAATGTTTCGATCATATCACCTCTCTCTCCCTCCTTTGCTCAAGGGTATACATATTGAGCTCCGTTAATCTGTCCTCATATGTCTTCTGATGCAGTCCCTGCACCATTTTGTTGCCCTTCTCTGGACTGCCTCAATTTGGTTAATGTCCTTGTGAAGGTGTGGCCTCAATACTACATGATACTCCAGATGAGGCCTAACCAATGTCTTGTACAGAGGATTATTACCTCTCTCTTACGTCTTGTGATACCCCTACTAATACACCCTAACACCCCTACCTACCTACTGCTTTAGAGGTCTGCTTGGATGATTTTAGGTCATCGTGATGATGATGCCCAAGTCTCTTTCTTCCTTTGTGACTGCTAGCAACCCTCCCAGCCTATAAGTGGCTGTCAGGTTTCTCTTCCCTATGTGCATGATTTTGACTTCTTGCATTAAATCCCAGTTGCCACTCTTCTGACCATTCTGCTAGTTTATCCAGATCTCTTCTCATTCTGCCCACCCCATCTGGATCATCTACTCTGTTGCAGATCTTGGTGTCATCTGCAAACAGACAAGCCTTACCCTCTAGTCCATCTCACGAGGTCACTAATGAAGATGTTGAATAGGACTGCCCCAGGACTGATCTCTGAGGTACCCCACTTGTGACTTGCATCTCTTCTGACTGTATACCATTTACCACCACTCTCTGTTTTCTGATCAACCAGTTTGCCCCAGTTGACCAACCACAGCCCCGCGAGCCTACCTAGCTTATTTATCAATCTTCTATGGGAACAGTGTCCAAGCTTTGCTGAAGTCAAGGTAGCGACATCAACTTCTCCCCTTGGTCCACCACTCTGGTTACCCAGTCAAGAAATCTATCAGATTAGTTTGACAGGACCTTCCTTTGTAAACCCATGCTGTCTTGGATCCTGTGCCCTATGGATTCCAGGTGTTGCACTATCCTTTCCTTAAGAGTGCCTCCATAATCTTGCCCACTACTGAGGTAAGACTGACCGTTCTGTAGTTCCCGCCTCCTCCCTGCTACCACTCTTGTGGAGTGGGATCACAAGAGCCCTTCTCCAGTCTGCTGGGACCTCTCCTGTGCTCAGAGACTCACTAAACAATTCTGCTAATGGCTCTGCTAGTTCCTCCTTTAGCTCCTTAAGTACCCTGGTATGTATGCCATCAGGTCCCATTGCCTTATCACCCTGAGCTTAGCAAGCTCTTGTAAGACCCTTTCTTTTGTGAAGGGAGTAGTGCTCACCTCCTCCCCCTGTGTCCATGATGCTGAGCTGTGGGCCCTGCCTACCTTCTCTTCAGTAAATACTGAGCAAAAGTATCTATTTAGGATAGATGCCTTTACAGGGTCCTCCTCCTCCATGCTCCCTTTTCTCCATTAAACTGCAATACCCCTCTGGACTTTCTCCTTTCACTAATGTATCTATAGAAAGTCTTGTCACCTTCTTTTACTGTTCGTGCTAGTGTTTCCTCAGTTTGGGACTTTGCCTGCCTTACTGCCTTACCTGCTTCCCTTAGGGCAGTTTGGTATGCCTCCCTATTTTCATCCCGCTGTGTTCCCTTATATTTTCTGAAGGCATGAATTACATGAAGAAAATGGATGAGTATAGGACCACCTATAGGAGTGCACAGGCCAAGGAAAGGCAGGCCACTCCTCAAAGGCAGCTTCCAGGGGCAGGGACAGGCCTTTTCATAGGCCTTTTTACCAAGCCCAGGCCTCCTCTTCTGCTTATGCCCAGAGGGGGTTCTTTAGAGGGAGAGGCAGACGGGGTACAAGCAGGCCTGCTTCTACCCCTCAGCCCAAAGCCCCTGCCAACAAGTACCCTGATGGGGTTGCCAGGGCCGATTCTCACCTACCTGTAGGGGGCAGGCTGGCTTACTTCGTCCAGGACTGGGAGTCTCTGACATCAGACAAGTGTGTCCTGGAAGTAGTAAGCCAGGGACTGGTTCTCAGCTTCAAAAAGTTTCCAAAGATGAGAACCAGATCGTTTCCACCTGCAATTCCACCAGAGGCACTTGCTGTAGAGGCAGAAGTCTCTTCCCTCCTGGCTCTCAGAGCTGTGGAAAGGGTTCCACCCCTACACCAGGGCAAAGGGTTGTACTCCAGGTACTTCCTTACCCCAAAAAAAGACAGGAGAATGGTGGCCCATCCTGGATCTCAGATACTTAAACAAGCACCTTTTAAAACCAAAATTCAAAATGGTGACTCTGGGAATTATTCTACCCTCTCTAAGGCCAGGGGACTGGCTAAGTCCCTGGACCTCTAGGATGCCTACTTCCATATTCTCATCAGAGCTCCATCGAAAGTACCTCAGTTCGAGCCCCCTCAGGCCATTACAGTTCAGAGCAATGCCCTTTGGCCTCACCTCTGCTCCATGGGTATTCACAAAATGCCTGGCAGTAGCAGTTGCTTCCCTAAGAAGGCAAAAATTGCCATCTTCCCTTACCTGGACGATTGGCTCATAGTAGGCCTGTCCCCAGACCAAGATCAGGTTACACCTACAGATAACTCAGCAACTGCTCACCTCTAGGTTTCCTTCTGAATCTCTCAAAGTCAGTTCTAGAGGCCTGTACAGCTCCCTCACCTTCATAGGCGCAGAGCTGAACACAGAGAAAGCCAGAGCCTTCCTTCCTTTGGACAGAGACAGGACCCTAGTCTCTCTGGCCTCCTCATTCATCCTGCAGGTCTCTCGACCAGCAAGGCATTTTCTACAGCTCCTGGGGCACATGGCTGCCTCTACAGCAGTAGTGCAGGGAGCAAGATTTCAGATGAGGACATCCAGTTCCATTTGAGAGCCTTTTTGGTCTCAAGGAAAACCCTCTAACAAATTGATCCCAGTGAGCTCGAACCTGATCCAGGCCCTACAGTGGTGGCAGGATCAGAGCAATCTGAGACAAGGGTTCCTTTTGTCACTCAGTCTTACTCCTAATCCTTACTACAGATGCATCCCTCTTGGGGTGGGGAGCTCACATGGAGACCTCACTGCCCAGGGTTGTGATCCCTCAGGAATCTCTGCTCCACATCAATCTGTTGGAACTCAGGCAGTTTTCTAGCACTTCAAGCTTTTCCAAATCTGATTTCAGAACAAAGTTGTACAGGTCAGACAGACAACACCACACCAATGTGGTACATCAACAAGCAAGGGGCACTCGGTCTCGACCTTGTGCATCAAAGCAATGAAGTTGTGGTCTCTGGCCTCCCTGAACACCTCCCTTACGGCAGTTCACCTCCCAGGCAAGGACAATGTCCTGGCAGATGCTCTCAGCAAGTTTCCCAGGGCCATCACAGATGGTCACTGGACCCCCTAGTTTGGAGGTGATCTTTGCCAGATGGGGCACCCGCAGATAGATCTTTTTGCAGCCCCAGACAATCACCAACTTCCTTTTTTGCTGCAGGCCCCAGTGTTGGGCTCAGTCCTCTGGATGCTAGCCCTCAATTGGGAAGGGAAGTTTCTCCATGCTTTCCTCCTTCCTCTCCTGTTCAAGTGCTAGTCAAAATCAGATCTCAGCCCTGCAAGAATGATCCTGATTGCTCCAGATTGGGCCAGACAACCTCAGGATCCACTCCTACTGTCCTTAGCAGTCCATCTTCCCCTGTTTGGGCCAACCTGATAACCAATCTCAGGCAGGGCTCTTGAAGTTAGAGTTTACAGTCTACACCTCTCCCAGGTGTAATGGATATCCTGAAGGCTACTAGGAAACCTTCCACCAGGGCTACTTATAATTCCAAATGGAAAAGGTTTTCCATATGGTGCTCTGGAAAGCATATTTCCACAGAATCTGCTGATTTACCCACAGTCCTGGATTATATGGTCCACTTAAATACCTTGCGGATGAGACCAGCTACCCTAAAAGTGCATTTGGCAGCGGTGTTTGCTTTTATTTCAGCAGGTAAGCCCTCTTCTCTTTCAGCTCATCCTGTATTCTCCAAGTTTTTCAAGGGATTGCTTCATACCAACCCTCCATTCAGGGACCCTGCCCCTGCCTGGGATCTTAATGTTTGCATTGCTCAGCTTATGCAACCCCCCTTTGAGCCTTTGTCTTCAGCAGAACTTAAGTACTTGACTTGGAAGACTGTGTTTCTGGTAGCCATCACTTCTGCCAGACGCATAAGTGAATTGCAGGCTTTGTCAGTGGAGCCTGATTTTATCTCCTTTCATAGAGATAAGGTGGTCCTCAGGACTAATAGGAAGTTCTTGCCTAAGGTGGTTTCAGATTTCCACCTTAATCAATCCATATCTCTTCCAGTGTACTTCACTGACCATTCCTCCTCTGGCGAGAGGAGGTTGCACAACAGATGTGAAGAGCCCTTAGTTACTACAGAGGCGTACCAAGGGTCACGGGTTTGACTCCTCAACTGTTCCTCACTTATGGTGAGGTTGGTAAAGAAACCTGCCACTAAAGATCCATTGCCAGGTGGATTGTCTCTTGTATCCAATTTTGCTATGAAAACTGGGTAAGGTTCCTCCCTCAGGCCTGAGGCTCACTCTACCAGAGGTACAGCTGCTTCCCTGGCTGCGGCCAGGGACATCCCTATTCTAGAGATATGTCAAGCAGCTACCTGGAAAACAGTTCACACTTTTAGCAAGCATTACTCCCTGGACATCCAGGCTAGGAGTGATGCTCGGTTTGGCACAGCTGTGCTGCAGAGTCTATTTCCTAAGTAGGTTCTGTCCCTCCTCCATGGAGGTACTGCTTTGTAGTCTGCATATGTCATAATATAGCAAGACTTCATGTTGTTTGAAGAAAAAATTACTCACCTTAGTAATGTTGTTTCTTCTAATGGAGTTTGCTATATTACCTCCCTCTGCCTGCCCCTCTCAGAACCTCTGCTTTTGGGATGTGGGTGGGCAGTGCAGTGTTGGCACTTAGTAGGTGCCCACCTTGTTGTTTTCACCCCTCCTTTCTTGGGGTGACTTGGTGTTGTGTTTTTAATTTTTTGGGTCTCCTGACTTGAGTCTTTGATTTGGGACCAAAAAATGTGTTCTTATGTTTAGTAGCCAGTTGGCTAATGTAGGTTTACAGCTTCCACACAGGACCTCAGTGAGTTTAGCTCGTAAAGATCTGACGGTTTGAGTTTGAAGAACAACAGACAGAGTTTCAACTGAGCTCGAGCTCAGCGTTCCTTGCCTGGCATGGAAAGTTAACTGTTTCACCTCCGGAGCAGTTCAAGGTTGGGACTCACTGCATATGTCATAATATAGCAAGACTCCATTAGAAGAAACAACATTATTAAGGTGAGTAATTTTTCATCCGCCTTCAGTTCTTTTCCACCATCGACCTGAGCACGTCGGACCCAGCGCGGAGATCATCGCTGCAGTTCGAACGCCTCTTTTGGATGAGTATCTGTTTTCCTTATTTTTCAGTAAATCCTTCTATTTTTATGCATGTCTTCTCCATCTTCCGTTGAGTCGCATAAAAATAAGTGTGATTTGTCTGGCATGCTGCTACCGCAGAAAGACTTTCATTCACTCTTGCCTGTTCTGTATAGGCCTGGAGCACAAGGTCAAGGATTGTGAGGCCTGGTCCAGCTTTCAACAGGCCACATGGAAGTGCTGCCAGCAGGCTCTCAAAGCCCATCTTCTCAAAAAGAAGATGGCATCCATGGAGAAAGAGCTGCAAAAATTAAGGAGTGCTTCTTCCTCACCAACTCACTCACACAGACATAAGAAGAACAGGGACAAAGAAGCATCTGGACCAGGAACGGTCCCCCTCTCACCCGCGGCCACCCTCGGGTGAGCAGCGGCCTTCTTCCTCCAGGAAGACCACTGCTACCTCCAAGTTTGCCCCACCCTCCCAGGAGCTGCCCTTGGTTCCCCTGCCATCACTGGTTATGGTGGCCCTGGGTGCCTCACTGGGTCCAAGGCTTCTGCCTCCCTTAGACCCCTTTCCATCACCGGGTCTAAGCAGGCTGGCGGGGCCGATAAGTCGCTCATCGGACCCTCTGATGAACACCCAGCTCGAGCCGATAAGTCAGGCTCCAGGGACTCCAGTACCTACTTGACCAAGGTCAATAAACCTGTCATCGGACCCTCCGACAACTGCCCAACCATTCTGCTCACATAGGGCTCCAGCATGAGCCTTGATGGCGTCCAGCTGGACGAGAGCCAGCTGCCAGTCTCTGGGCAGCATTCTCCAGTGCGTTCTACCCATGGGGATACCCCCTCTTCTCCCATTGTGGAGCCACCTCTTCCCTCCCCAGACCAGCAGGAGCCGGAGTATGGGGGTCGTCCATTGGGTGCCTTAATTCCTGGTTCACCCCCAGACCTAACGTCGGAGCTTCTGCAGGCCTTTTCCCGGGTTCTTCCAGCGGGGCCGTCAGCACCATCACCAACCATGTCTCCTGCTGGTCCCGTGCCTGAATCTGCTCCTTCAGGCCCTTACTGTCCGAATTGCAGGCCTCAGGATCTCACTTTGGCCCCCTGCAGCTCCTCCGTCGGGGCCTCCATTGGGTTACCCTCCGGCCAGTTACCTGCCCTTTCATGAGGTTCCCGGATATTCTCCATCAGGCTACCAGACATCAGGCTTCCCAACGTCAGGGTATGCCCCTTCATACCCTTTACTGGGTTACCTGACACACGGGTTTAACACGCCAGGATACCTGACAACGGGGTACCCTTCGGGGTTCCAGTCGGTTTACCAGCCACCTCCGTCCCCTCTGCCTCCTCCCCAACCCCAGGTGGATTTTAGGGCCATTCTCCAATCTTGGTGGTCCGAGACCAAATCTCAGCTTGTCTCGGAGTTGGACAGCTGGCACCAGGCAGAATTTCCCCCCGGTTCGTCCGGATCAGACACCTAGATCTGCTTCCCCACTGGAGCCTCATAAGTCTACATTGGGCCTGATGAAAGCTCCTCCGTGGGTTTGGCATTGGGTAGTGTTCCTCCTAGGACTCAGGAGGACTCTCGCCCAGATGTCAGTCTTTCAGACTCCTTGGACTCAGTATTTGGATTGGGGTCTTCCTCCTTGGCTTCAGGGTTTGAGACTCCACCTACGGAGGAACCTAAATTGAAGGAGTCCCCCAAATCACTTCCAGAGGAACCTTTTTGGACATCCAGGAGACTGCACCTGTTCTCACACCTCTGTGGCTAGAGCCTCATGAGGACTTGGCCTCCAATATGTGGATGATGCCTTCCTCTCTTCTGGCTGTGGCGAAGAAGGATAACAGGACCTACAGGACCCCTGAGGGAAAGGATCACCCCAATGTCCACCCTAAGGTTGACTTTGTAGTAATTACGACAGGCCACAATAGGTCCACCAAGCCCAGGCATATGAGCACTTCCCCTCCTGATAGGGAGTCAAGGCATCTCAATCAGTTTGGAAAAAAGTTTTATTCTTCCTCCACTCTTGCCATGCTGTGCTGAAGATGGAGAAATGCTATAACTATGTGGCACACAAGCTGGTGTATCAGAAGTCGCTGTTCCACTAATTGGAGCCCGTCACTGAGGCCATACCATCACTCTCTGAGGGCCACCTATGATGCGGTGGACTCCTCAGCCAGGGGCACTGCCACTGCTGTCTGTCTCAGGAGATTTTTCTGGCTCAGGGTGTCTGGCTTGGCTCCCGATGTCCAGGTGGCTATTCAGGATGCCCCTTTCAGGGGCTCTGTCCTGTTCGGGGGGGATGCCCAGGATATTATTACTTGCCTCCAGGATAAGGGCAAGGCCCTGAGGTCTGTTCACACCATGTACCACCCCAGATCCAAGGCCAAACAGCCTTGTCATCACCAGGCCAAGCGGCAGATGAAACAGCAGCATACAGCCAGATGCCAGACCAAGCGTCGGGCTCCTTCAGCCACCCCTCCAGCCAAAGCTCAGCCTCAGGGGTGGCTCTCCCAGTCCCTCCATCTCTCGACTTGTGGCCCACCCCCTCTCCTCCTCTTCCATTGGGGGAACCGGTGGATGGAAGGTTCGCCAGTCACCTGCCAGGGTGGGAGGCAGTCACCTCAGACTCATGGGTCCTTCAGTTGCTCAGACAGGGCCACACTCTGGAGTTTCTCGAGAAACACCCAGACAGACCTCCAGGGGTGTCTCATCCAAAGGTGCACATTCCCCTCTTAAGGGCAGAAATCAAGGCTGTACTGCAAAAGGAGATGATAGAGCTCATTCTGTCAGACCAGGTAGGAAAAGGTATTACTCCCACTTCTTCCTGGTCCCAAAAAAGATGGGAGATTTGCATCCCATCTTGGACCTCAGTGCTCTAAACCTGTACATCGAGTACAAATGGTTTCGAATGCTGACCCTCTCAGTCTGCTGCTCCTCCTGTACAAGGGACAGTGACTCTGTGCCCTGGATATGCAGGATGCCTACCTGCATATCCCAGTTTTTCAGGCCCATCGCCGCTACCTCAGATTTGCCTTCCAAGAGGAGCATTACCAGTTCAAAGCCCTCCCCTTCGGCCTGTCCTCGGCACCCCGGGTTTTTACCAAGTGCCTTGCGGTAGTGGAGGCAGCCCTGAGGCGCCAGGGCCACTATGTGTTCCCCTACCTCAACAACTAGCTTTTCTCAGCCCCATCCAGTGAGCAGTTGGAACATTCCCCCTCGGCTGCCCTGGCCCTTTTTGCACTAGTGGGGATTATTGTCAGCCTTCCCAAATCCCAGCTTTCCCCTTCCCAGTACCTCCAGTTTATTGGAGCGGTGCTGGATACAGCCCAGGGTACGGCTTTCCTCCCTTAGGACAGGGTGGAAACCTTGCAGAAACAGACTCATCTAGTAACCTCCAGCAGGCGAGTCTCGGCCAGGTCGGTTCTCCCACTCCTTGGCCTTATGGCAGCGGCCATCCCCACTGTCCCTCTGGTCAGGCTTCACATGCAAATTTTGCAGTGGATGCTCAGAGTGCAGTGGGATCAGAGGTTGGATGATCTAGAACACATGGTCATGGTCTCCAGTTTGATGCAGCGGGATCTCCTATGGTGGCAGGATCTCAACAACCTCATCAAGGGAGTCCCCTTCCAGTCCCCTCCTCCCACCCAGACCCTAACTACAGACTCATCGGGGATGGGCTGAGGTGCTCACTTGGAGGACCAAAGGTCTCAAGGGCTGTGGTCTCAGTCTGAGCTCTCCCTGCACATAAACGTGCTGGAGATGAGGGCAGTGCTGTATGCTCTTCAAGCCTTCCAGCACTTGCACTGCCAGGGCCCAATATTAGTCCAGTTGGACAATATGTGTGTAGTCTGGTACCTCAACAAGCAAGGGAGCACTTGCTTGTATCCCCTCTGCAGGGAGGCGATGCAGGTGTGGAACTGGGCAGTTCTGCATCGAATTCGCCTCACGGCTGTTCATGTTCCGGGCATGCAAAATGTCCTAGCAGACAGTCTCAGCCGCACCAGAGTAACAGCCCACAAATGGGAGCTCAAGCAAGAGGTGGTCAACCACATTTTCGACCTATGGGGTCATCCAGACCTGGATCTGTTCGCTTCCCCATACAATGCAAAACTACCCAGGTTTTGCTCGCTCACTCCTGGGCATGGTGCTTTCTGGAGAGTCACGCTATCTCTCTGCTGGACAAGGAGGCTTTTGTACGCCTTCCCTCCCTTTCCAGTTCTGCAGAGGGTGCTGCTCAAGCTTCAAGTGGAGGGGGCTCACATGGGTCTGATTGCCCCATTTTGGCCTCACCAAATATGGTTTCCATTTCTTCAGCAGCTTGCAGTGGAGCCTCCAGTCCCACTTCCTCTCTACCACAAACTCCTGACACAGGAGAGGAGCATGCTGGTCCATCCAGGGTTGAAGTCCGTTCACCTTCATGTGTGGTATCTCATGACATAGCTGCTTCATGCTGTGGAGTTTCCTCCAGAGTGGCTCAGGTCCTTGTAAAGGCCAGAATTGCATTCTATGAGGATGACATATGCCATGAAATGGAAGCATTTCTCCATTTGGGCTACCTCGAAGGGTTGGGACCCCTTTTTGTGCCCCGTTCCTCAGGTTATATAGTATCTACTACATCTCTCTGACCCGGGTTTGAGTTACTCTCGCTGAAGGTTCACCTGTCTGCTATTTCTGCCTACCACACCTTAGTGGAGGGCAAAGCTGTGGTTTAGCTGGAGGTTTCCAAAACCTTTCTGAAAGGAATCCTCCACTTAAAACCCCTGGTATGCAGTCCCACACCACCTTGTGATCTCAATTTTATTTTGGAGAAACTGGTCTTGCCTCCTTTTGAATGGGCTGGTAGTTGTGATATGAGCTACTTATCATGGAAAGTGCTGTTTTTAGTTGCAGTCACTTCTGCTCGAAGGATTTCCGAGCTTCAGGCCCTGATATGTAAGGAACCTTTTTTTTTTTTTTAAAAACTGTTTTTTTTTTTTTTATTTCAGGTTCAAACTTAAATGGTTCCACAGAGCAGGCTTTCAGTAAATCAGCAGTATTTACATGGAATTGCTTATAATAAAAGCTTCAGCAAACACAAATGTATGGGAGAGAATTAATAGACTAGTACAAAATCAAGCAGGTAGAAACATCTTAAAATCAAAATCCTCTATCCAGGTTTAAAGTGCAGAATTATGAGAGTCAAGGTGGTGTTTACCTCGTGCAAATAAGTAGGTCAAATCTGCAATTCCTGTCTAAAGGGAAAGGGGGGAACTTGGGGGAGCTCTGGAGGCTGCTGTCCCAAACAGTAACTTAATCAAGCAGGATCTCAACTAATCTAAACAGATAGAAGTCCCCAAGGAGGGGGACAAAGGGCTGGCCAGGAGCATACTGTAAGGTCTAAGATGTCTACCCTGCCCAGTGTCCAGCCACTAGGGTGGCTAGTCAGGTCTGAATTGGAAGATATTAAGAAACCAAACATTCCAACGATTCATTAATTCAGGTACTTTATTTTGTGATCTGGCTGCCATATGTTCTAGTTTGTATATATCATATACTGTATCTTCCCGGGCTGAAATGGTAGGGGGCTCCGGACGGAGCCATAGCTTAGTAATACATTTCTTAGCCGCTCCTAGTAAGATGCTGAGAGGGTGCACTTGATGTGGATCCTTAAAGTGATGGGGATAAAGCAGGAGAATCCCTACAGCCGGGGGAAAAGACACCCAGGCCCGGGAAGTGGTCCAACACTTTATTCTTTATCAGTGACCAGTATGTTGTTAGTACTGGACAGGACCATAGAATGTGTGCATGTGTATCCACCCCACACCTGCAACGTCTCCAACAAGAGGAGTCCCCTCCAGCTGAATATTTGGCAGTGATCTTGGGGGTGCGAAAAAATCTAAACACCACCCTCCAGGACATTTCTCTCCAGGTGTATGAACTGGAGGTTTTATGTTGCCTCCGCCAAATCCAGAGCCAGTCCTCCCGGGAGAGTTCAGTCTGTAGCTCAGCCTCCCAGTGGAACTGGACCAGGTCCATAGTCTGTGTTGGTGCCCCCTGTAGAGCCTTATAGAATCGGGAGACTAAGTGCCTATGGTCTCCGCCCCCTGCCAACTGAAGCAGTAAGGGGCATAAAGGGGGGATAGTCTCGGTGGTAGCATCTAGACCAATCCTCATGTCTAAGAAATGACAGATTTGCAAAAACCTAAAGAAGTCGCTCTTGTTTAAGGAGAATTCCTGTTTAAGTTGATCAAATGACTTAAAGACAGGATTATCAAAGAATTGGTAGGAGTGTCGTAGTCCCCGCTGAGCCCAAGTCCGGAAAGTAACATCAAATCTTGCCGGAGCCCAGAATGGGTCCTTGGCCGGAATACCCATCCAGGTCGACAGGAATATATTAGTTGGTCAGGCTAGAAATTTCACCCATGACTGAAGTAACCCTTTGGTGAATCTGGACCCACTTCTCATCCAGGCTATATTGTGGGGCTGAAACACTCGAGAGTAATGTAAAGGGGCAGTCAGTCATAGTCCTCTCCACTTTGAGCCAGGGTGGGGCCTGAGCCTGAGGTAGAAGCCATGTAGTTACGTGTGTAAGGAGGGAGGGAGGCTAACCAATAATTAGAGATACAAGGAAGCACTAGCCCTCACCTGTCCTCAGGGCATTGAAGCTTGCTAAGTGCGAGACTGGGTCTTTGATTCACCCAGAGGAACTGGCTGATGGAATAATCCCAATCCCGAATATCCTTTGTTGTAAGAGGCAACATGATATTTTGCATTAGATGTAGTATCTTCAGAAGGGAATTCATCTGGATTGATTGAACCCTGGCCAGCAATGAGAGAGGGAGAGGAGTCCATCGCACCAGATCTGAATATAGTTTTGAAAGGGTAGAAGAATAATTCAGGGAGTATAAATTTGAGAAATTCTGAGGATTTTTAATTCCGAGGTAGGTTATAAATGGTTTATCCCATTTATAAGGGTATCTCAAGATGAGATCCTGGTCGAGGGGTGTGTGTGAGTAGGGCCTCTGATTTGTTTTGCTTTGTGGTATAACCTGTAAGACTTTCCATTTCCTTCAATGAGGAAGCTAAAGTTTGTAATGATTTTTCAGGGCAAGTGATGTACAGAAGGAGATCATCAGCATAGTAGGCTATTTTGTGATGAGATGACTCAGAGACACTATATCCATGCAGATTGGGGGTTTGTCGGAGTAGCTGAACTATAGGCTCAACGAATAGAGCAAACAAATATGGAGAAAGGGAACAGCCCTGGCGGGTACCTCTGAATAAGGAAAACGGTCAGAGTGTGAGCCATTCAGTCTCACAACTGCCTCCGAATCTGTGTATATTCCTCTAATGGCGTCCATAAAAGGTCCAGGAAATTAACATTTTTGTAAGGCAGCCTGAAGAAACCCCCAAGAGACCATGTCAAATGCCATTTGAGCATTGAGACTTAGCATCAAGAGAAGGGATTTCTTGGATTGGGCGTGATCTATAAGGTATAAGGTGCATTTAATGTTGTCTGTTGTCTGCCTACCTTTAATGAATCCTGACTGATCCGGATGTATTAATGAAGGGAGAACATAATCTAGTTTATGAGCCAGAATACTTTTATAGATCTTATAATCTTGATTGAGTACAGATATGGGGCAGTAAGAATCACATAAGTGAGGGGGTTTCTGAGGTTTCAAAATCACGGAAATTGCTGCTTGTCTCCATGAGATAGGGAAGGAGGAAATAGTATGAGCGGTTTGTAAGGCTTGCAGGAGGGGAGCTTGCACTGAATTCCGTGTGCCTTTATAAAATTCAGCTCCAAAGACATCTGGGCCTGGAGATTTCCCATTTTCAAGTCCTCTTATAGTGGTTTGGAGCTCCAGTTCAGAAATTGGGGCTGCTATCTGTGCCTGCTAGGAGGCTGAAAGGGCAGGTAGGCGAAGTTGAGAGAGAAAGGAGGATATTTTTTGTGGGTCGGGTTCTGTCGGGGAGGAGTAGAATGACTGATAGTATTTCCTAAATGCATCAAGAATGTGTGGGGTAGAGTACCGGGTCTGTCCGGATATGGGATCCTTGATTTTAGAGATGGTGCATTGCTGTATTTGATTTCTAAGGCGATAAGCCAGAAGTTTAGAACCATGGGCCCCACCTCATAATAGCGTTGCCTCAGCCAGGCCAAGGCTTGCTCGGTTTTGGCTGTCAACAGGCGTTGGATTTCATCCTGTGTCTGAGAGATTAAGGGGAAGAGATCGGAGTCACCCTGCATGTGAGCCTCTGTAAGGAATTTAAGCTTGTCCTGTAGGGCCTGCAGGCTGGACTTGGCCTGTTTTTTCTTATAAGAGGCATAAGCTATAATGTGGCCTCTAAGCACAACTTTGACCATGTCCCAAAGGGTCTGAGGGGAAGTCTGGGGGGATATATTGTCTCAAATGATTTCTGGGATTCGGGTCTTCAGAAGGTCTCGGAATTCTCTATCCCTCAGTAGGGATGGATTAAATCTTCATTGTGCATTTTTTCTTTCCTTTAGGATATTAAGTTCCAAAGTGATTGGAGCATGATCGGACAGGCAGATATTAACAATATCCGTCGAGTGAACCAAGTCAACATATTCCCTGCCAATACAAAAATAATCCAATCTGGAATAATGTTTAAAGGCATTAGAATAATAGGTAAACTTCCGCTGGGAGGGGTGAAGCTGTCACCACACGTCCAGCAGACCAACATCTCAAAGTAAACAACAAAGGTGTTTTTGTCCAGTGGACTGTGGGGAAGGGCGTGTTGCAGATGAGTCGAGTGAAGAGCTAACCTGGCAGTTGAGGTCACCTCCCAGTATTAGGATCCCCGGCTGTCTCGTCAGTACAGCATCTATCAGGTGCTGTATGGTGGATGTGTCGGAGCCTGGTAGGATATAAACACTGCATAATGTTAGAATCTGTTGATTCAGTTTGACCACAGCCAGCACCAGCCTGCCATCCCTATCAGATTACTGGTCCAGAAGTTGGAGCTGAGAGCATTTCGGGATCAAAATCACCGTCCCTCTCCTCCTGCCTCAGTAATAGGAGGACTCCACCAGTTCAGAAAAAAAAATGTAAGTAGTTTCTGGTACTCAGCTGAGGAGGGGTGAGTCTCCTGTAATAGAACAACATCTGGATTCAGTTTTTTTAAGTGCTCGAATTGTACGGTATCTCTTGATGGGGCTGGCCAGCCCATTTACATTATAGGGAATCATTTTAAGGGGAAACTGCATAGTCAGATCTATCAAGGACTATTTTGTGGCCCCCCGAACCTCAGGAGCATCATCAACTTTATTTTCCTGCCTTATGAAGTATTTGTTACCTAAAAAATGTACCACTGACCAATACTCTACGGTCCATGTGGTAAAAAAGAGGAACATTTGAGGGGAGACTGAAGGGTAGCTAGTATACAGACTGTGCATTACTCTATTAACTTGTATATTAGATGAAAGAATAGGAACGATATACAGTCCCCGGTTATAGGGGGTGTCTGTGACTTCCAACAATACGCAAATGGGTGGGACACGTAATGGGGACGGATTTGCAGACCATCCAAAAGTGGGCACCCAATCAGCAAAGTGATATGGGGTCCTGGGCAAACTGTTGCCCCCAACATCAGGAGGGGGAGGGGTTAAGATGTGGATAACTAATATCAGGGAGAACCAAAAAAAAGAGAGGAAAATGGTGGGGGGATGTATGGTATGGGAAAAAATGGTGCTGTTCCTTCATAGCCTGGTGTTTTGAGTGACATATGAGCCCATGGCCCGCCCCTTAATATATGAAGAAGGAGGGGGGAAAGGAAAAGGTAAGGTATGATAGGCCATCCCCAAGTTATATATGTTGACCCATCAGGAAAACTGATTCATGAGGAAGGGGTAGGCATAACTTATAAAATCACTGAGGGTTCTGCTCAGCATTGCTAAATAGGTAGAATAAATACAGAGTCGAGTGTGGTAAGTTTCAGGGAAGTTTTCCTAAGACAGAGAGTCATATAGGGCAACTAAAATGGCCATTAATCAATTCAAAAATAAGATCCAGGTCCTCGGTATATGGGCCATAGGTGCCTAAAAGAAAATAAAAAGAAGGGGGAGGAATGTCTGTGCGCCAGACCCAAATTGTTTAAAAGGAAAATGGCCGGCCCATCGGCGCAGCGGTTGGATTTCCATCTGCGACTCCGGTGACCCGGGTTGAGGGAATGGACTCGGGTGCATGGAGGAGCCAGGCAGAGGGGGGAGAAGGATGGGCGTCTGGGACAGCTCTCCTTCTCCAGGGAGAGTGAGGGATGTGCACTGGCGTGCTGACTCCTGGTGGAGGCTGGGAGCACAGTTGTAACGTCTGGGTTCGTTGCTCAATGGGGAGTGACAGGTGTCAGCATATGCCTTGACGTCAGGACGTCACTCCTCACATGAAAAAACAAGGAAAACACTTCCTGGCTGGCCGGATGATGGTCTCTCTGCCCTCCGCTGCCGTCGATCCCAGGACCGACACACCTCAGCAGTACCCCGGGCCGATTGAAAAGTAGTGTGCTGGCCACCCCACCGGTGCCTTCCCCCTCGGAGGAGAGGGACCTGCCCGGCGAAGGGATATGCCGGGCTACCCAAGGGGACTGCCATATGAGGTTGGCAGCCAGTGTGGGAGTCGGGGCAGGCAGTCAGGAGGGGCAATAGAGACCCGAAGGAGTGGGCAGCCAGGAGGAAGGGGAGGCGCCAAAAAAAAAAAAGGAAAATGTTCCTGATAAGGGACAAGTGTAGAGTCCAGTTTGTCAGGTGTAGAGTCCAGTTTGTCAGGTTTCATAGGAATGTCCCCGTGGTAAAGATCTGTGGTATAATCCTTAAGTAGCTGTGCAATATGGTCAAAAGTGGAAATCAAATCCTGGGGTGTTGTCCATAAAGAGACCATCCAAGGATAGTGATCTCCATGTCTTTAAACTTGTAGGAAGAAATGGTATTGGTAGGCAGTTAGGAGTCAGCGGGAGAGCGAGAGGTCTCTGGGGCCGCGCAGCGCTTTTGCGCCCTAGGAGGGAAAAAAAGAGGGGGGGCGTCACAAGGATAGGAGGGGCCATGAGGAGGGCCAAGCCAACATCCGCCCATATACACCAGGCTACGTGCTCACTGTCAGAAACTGGTGGAGAAGAAGGAGCAATGGAGGAGGTCCACCCCAGGCTTAATATGGTATCTCACCCTCTCACAGTAGGGTCCAGAGCAGGCAGGGGAGAGTCCACCTAAAGGCATGATATCCATCCGCCGAGAAGAAAGAGCAACCTTCCCAGTTCACGTATAAATCCCATTGACTCAAGTGCAATCTAATGTCATCCGGCTGCCCGAGGCCGAGAAGACCCATGAGCTGCGCCCTATTTAAAGGGCTAGTACAGCAAAGTGAACCTCAATTTAGGTTGAAGGAGTGCAGCCCCAACTTCAGCGGCCAAGAGATGTCCATCCAGGACTTACCAGCCCTGCCTCGAGTCGAGGCACACAGAGCAGCCCCTATTTAATGGGGTCAGAATGAAGTAAGAGTCAACCAGATTATTTTAAGGCCACTTCAAAGCAGGAGTCAATGTTCTTCTGCCCCACGCAGTCAGGCAGCAGTTTGCATGCTCGTAGAGACCAACTCTGGTGGTTTTCCATTAAAGCTGGGAAGTACTCAGCCCCACCTGCCCCTCGTAACCCCCACAGGAGGAGGAAGCCCAGAGGTAGCCCCACCTCCAGGCGCATTGTAATGCCAGGCGCTTAGGCGAGGCCCTTCTCCCAAACCCCAACCTCCCCCATCACAAGAGGCATCCCCTCCAAATCCCCGGGTCACAAACAGTAGCAGGGCCACCTCTCAACCACCTAGCCATCTCCCGCTAAGTACTCACTCTGAACCCGGTGCCAAAGTTCTGAGAGGCCTCAGCTGTTCTGCCTGGAAAATTGTGCCAGCATCCATTTGATCGAGTCAATAGTAGCTTGTTGGTCTGGTTGTTGTCGGGGGGGGGGGGCCATCCAGGGGGATCCCCTGCCCCCCGTAGATCTCTGAGGGAGGCAAATCGAAGCTGGCAATGCAAAGCCACGTTTCTTTAAGTCCACACAATCGTCTTCCATATTATCATAGGACTGTTGCCCCGAGGGGTACTGAATTACTAGCTTGCTAGGGTAAGGGGTCCGAAATTTGATTTTTTTTGTCTGAGAAGAGGGAACAAGGGGATGTACGCCCGCCTCCTCTGCATCATGACAGGGGAATAATTGTTGTCCATGAAAATGCGAGTATCTCCAAAGTAAATATGTAATTTAGCTCATGCCTGTTTCCGAATGAATTCTTTTGTTTGATATCCGAGGAAACGGATGTTAAAATGACCGAGGGCGAGCCGATGGTTGAGTGGGCTTTGGGCCCAGTGCCCTATGGAGCCTTTCAATCTCAAAGTTAAAATAAGAATCAAGCTCAAGGGCCTCTCACAGGAGAGTTTCTGTAAAAGACTGCAGATTCGAGCCCTCGCTGTTTTCCGGGACCTCGTATAGCCAAAGATTTTTACGGCGACTGCGATTTTCGGTGTCCTTCTGACGCTCAACAGTAAGTTGGCAGAGATGGGCAGCTTGGTTTGGGATGTTTTGCAGCTGGGAGGTGGTTGAGGCCTGTTCTTGCATGCGTTGATCCAGAGAGGAGACGGTGGTGTGGAGCTCAGTAAGTTCTTTCTGGAATGAGTCCTGGGTTTGTTTGAAAGTGTGATTTAAAGTCTTGCAGTTCTTGTAGAATGTTATCTAGTTTGATGTCCATGTTGGAGGGTTGCACTGCTTTAGGTCTGTTCTTCCTGTGGAACTTGGTACGAGACATCTGGGTGGAGAGTACAGAGGCCCCCCGAGTTGGTCACGTCCCCGTTGGAGATTCCAGTATCCGGCGGATTACAGCAAATCTGTTGGATCCCCCTCAAAGGATATTGGTAGCCATTAAGTTCCCATGCCGAAACAGGTAGGTTTGTTAAGTTTGCAGCTTGTTTTAACAAATTTGAGGAGGGGAGTGGGCCGAGAGCTCATGGGCTAAGCTGCCATTGAACCGGAAGCTGCATCGGAAGTCCTATCAGAGAGCAACTTTTCGTGTAAAGAGCCTTATTTAATTTTTCACAGAGACTGGCTGACTCAGCGTACCAGTCCTCAGTACTTACTGAAGGTGGTTTCTGAGTTCACGTTGAACCAGTCGATTCAACTTCCAGTGTATTACCCTGAACATTCCAATCAGAGGGAGGTGATTCTGCATACCCTAGATGTTCACAGAATCTTGCGTTACTGTACTAACAGAACCAAGTCTGTCTGGAAAACGGACCAACTTTTTGTTTCTTTTGTACCCGAGAGAGGGTGCGGTAGTTTACAAACAGTGCTAATTCAAATTATTGACAAACTGTATTGTGTTCTGTTACCAGAAGTATGGCAAAACCCTCCCGGGGGAGGTTAAGAGGCATTCTTCCAGAAGCATGGCTGCTTCTACTGCTTGCTTCTGGAATGTATCAGCCGCTGACATTTGTGCGGTGGCCACTTGGAGCTCTGTCCACACTTTCACCAAACATTACAGTCTGGACATTGTCTCTAGGCGCAGGGCCGGCTTTGGTTCAGCTGTTCTCCAAGGTCTCCTGTCCTAAATCTCTGCTTCCCCGTAGACTTCTCCTGCCTCCCATGTTTCCATTCCTTGAGATTCACACTGCTTGGGACTCAGTCCTCTAGTGATTACCTACTGCAAGAGCCCTCGTGAAGTAAGACAGTACAGTTACGTAAGAACTTAACGTAACAGTAGATCTTCGAGAGAGGCTGTTGCAGTAGGTAACCTTTTTCCCCATCTTCCTCCTAGTTTCTTTGCTCTTTCTCTGTGAGCTTGTTTTGTGCTCCAGGAGCCTCTTTTTCTGTTCTTCTGTCTCTCCTCCTTAGAGGTCTCCAGCAGGAGAACTGGAAGGCTGGCGTAGGGACTGCCCACTATATAGTGTCACGCTGACAACGTTGGTGGGCAGTACCCTGTCAGACACTGCTAGCTAAAGTTTCCGTGTAGTCCTGACACCAGGGGGCACCTACTGCAAGAGCCTCTCTCGAAGATCTACTGTTACAGTAAGTTCTTATGTAACTGTACTTTTCTTTTGCTCCTCCGACCAAATATTAAAAGACAGTGGAGAAGCAAACTCAAAAAAGGGGAGAAATGAGCCAGTGGCTGTGCTTTACAAGTTTCCAGGGAAAGTAATCCTTGAGCTTCTAAGCTGCTCCAAGTTTTTGTTTGATGTTTTTACATCACATATGCTCTGAATAGGTCAAAAGTCATGTTTACATGGCTGCTCCAGGTTGATTCTTTAGCAGCTCCAATGTCACCATGACCTCACATGCCAACCCTACTTCTAGTTTACATGGCCCCTTTCAGCACTGATGCAAGCTGCACTGGAGAGGGGCTCTGAGTCCAGGAGTCAGACAGGGGGATGCTGGGCCCATCGACTGTGCACTGGAGTAAGCCGTGCAGCCTGTCCACATCTCTCACTCTGGAACGCATCCCCAGATGAGTAGTGGTGCAGGGACAGGAGTAAGAAACAGTTTACCGTGATCAGCTAAGTGTTCACGTGGATGCATTTGCACTGCAGCAGCCAATGTGGTCGGGTTGCAACAGTGCAATTGCGGCCATGTAAACTGACCTACACAGAGGCCCAAAAAGACATCTAAACACTTAAAAAGCATTACCTGCTCGCCTCCTTGGTGTGTATGGGTGATGGTTTGTGTGTGTCAGTGTCTGTAGATTAGTTTTGTTGGCTTTTTCTGTTTATCTGCTGCAGAACTTACACCATTTTTGCACATCTCATCTGTGAACGTCTTCTGGACAGGATTCTTACAATTTATCACTGCCAGGTACCAGCATTTTCATTTAAAATCAACTTTTTGGAAGCAATCCCAAACCAAGTTAAGGAGTGCTGTCTTACAGCGCATTGGATTACAGCAACATCAGCAGCGCCAACAGCTTTTCTTTCAGAATATACACAGCTGGTGCTGGAATCTTGGAAGATTTACAACTCTGTGGAGAAGGGAACTGGCTGCTCCCTTCCTCCTGAGGCAGTATTTTAACACCTCCTTAGAATGGCTTCTTGTTAATTGGGGCTATCCATTGCCCCTGCCGGATTCTCTTGAGTCCAAAGTTTTGGATATATTCTTATACCTTTTCCCTCTTTGAATTGTATGCAAGGCTGAAACTTGGCTTCAGCCTCAATCACTAAAACACCCCTTGGTCAAAGATCTTTTTCATTTCATGCCATAAAATACTGGAATTCTTTGCCAAGTTATATTCAACAAATTCTTTCTGACTCCATTTTCAAATCTGCTCTTAAGAAACATTGTCTTGTAAATTCTCGTTGTAAATGTTTTGATTGATAAATATTATACATTGTATATACAGTATAGTTGTAATAATTTGTTACATGTCTGTAGATTACTGTATTTTTTTTTTATTGTTATTGTTTTTGTATTAAGTGTATGATGGTATGTATTGTGGTCATCCCTGAAAATGGGCATTTATGCCTTTGGGTTCTTACCCAATTAATAAATTTTAATTATAAAATGGGCATAAGAAATGCTGGCAACTGTTTGGTCAGACTGGTGCTGTATAAATCTCACAACCAACACATGGCTACAGTTCCAGCAGACCTGTTCTTAACTGATCACATGTGTTAAACATGTAGATCAAGTGACAGAATGTTGGCAATACTGGAAAACCGCCGTTTGTTTTACGGAACCGTTTTGAGACCGTGGTCTTTGAAAATATTTAAGCATACTGCTATACTGTAAAACCAGTGCCCAGAAAGCATTTACACAATGTAAAATACCTTCTTTGACCTTTTGTGTAGCTCTGTGGTGGCGCTCCTCGATAGCATCTGTGATGGTATAACCGACCGCTTAGTCATCTTAGCTGCAGCGAGCGAGCATATCAACAACCCTCCAGTACTGACACCGAGCTACGTTGTACAACAGCAGACATACATTTCCTATATGGAAATCCCACCAGCAGGGATTGAACAAGCAAGCAGCATGGCAGTCAATGAAGTCACTCTTCCGCTTCCTTCTGTGTCATCTGATGACCGTGGCCGCACTAGTGATGATGTGCTACCAACTCCTCCCTCAGGCAGTGCCTCAGAATTACATGGTGAAGACAGGGTGGTACCTGCAATTTACCTGCAGGCCCTTTCTTAAGCAACACTGACTCCACCCTCAGCCACAGTGTCACTGTACCATATAGGGAATGGGATGGACATATTAAAAAACATACAAACACCTCCTGGAATTAATTCAACTTCTCAGGAAGGTTCCCTGTCACTCACTGTGAATCAGCATAACTCAGGTGACTGGCTACTTATTTTCCCAGGCTCTGAAAACACCAGACACACACTGAGCATAGACAGCAAATGAGTATGCATCTTAATGTCATATTAATTGCACTATTTTATCATAGGTGGAAGAAAAAATGTCTTGTATGTCTTGAAATTAATAAAATACTGGTTTGTTCTCAATGAAAAACAAATTTTGTTCTTTATTTCATTTTATAATTGTAATAAGCCACTCCAGGGGGTGTGTAGTTGTGAGATTTACACATGCCTTGGTCAGTTTACAGCACTCGACCTGCAGCCTCGTGCCACACAACGTCCAAGGCGTGTGTAAACCTCACAACAACACACCCCCTGTCATCCGCTATTGCTTAAACGACATGAATAAAAAAAAATTAAAACTTGAGGGCAGATCATGGTGGGGGGTGCAAGAGAAGCCTGCGGTTTTACACCCTCCCCATGCACTGAGCACCTCTACACTTCAGCAGCCGAATTTGGGGCCCTCCTTGACAACCAGACCTTTCTCCAGTTGGAAATCCACCAATCAGGTGGCTTCTCCTGTTCAATTGGGCAGTGCTACACAAAGCATGTGGAATTTAAACAGACCCAGCATGGTCTCGATCCTCACTCTGCACGCCAACTTCAGGAGGAGATCAGGGGATCATGAGGGCAGCCTGTTTTCTACAGTCCTCCCCTGCACTGAATCCTTTGCACTTTGGTGGCCGTGCCTGGGGACCCACATCGATGACCAGACATTCCTACAACTGCAGATCCACCAGTTGGACAGCTCCTTTTGTTCTGAGCATGTGGCATCTCCATCTTGCTCACTGTGCACTATTCCTTTAGCAGCTCAGAGCACTACATCCCAGAGCGCTAAGGGCTGCAGCGGCAAGGGTGTCATAATGTGGGTGTCAGCTGTGAAGTCAGTTGTCGGCCAGCCATGCTGCCCCACTATTGTGCGACTACAACGTGGGTGTACAGTTTCTCTGTTGCACTGCAGCACATATACTTCACGAGCTTTGGGACCCTGCAGTGCTCCACTCTTCTCTGTTGGCTTGTTAAAGGGAAGCTGTCATCATTAGACTCTCCCCTCCCCCCAAAGCCTTACCCCTCCCCAGATTAGGCTTTTCACAATGAAAATACCTTTTTGCAGGTGTTTTAACTTACTTTATTTTATTGTTAAAAAAGGCCAGGATTTATAAAATGGCAGATGCTGTGTGGGTTCATTTCAAGTGAAAGTACAGCACTGCTACACCGCTCACTTTAATACAAATGTATAGAAGCGAGCAGTATGGCATCACACTTTCACTTGGAATGGAATTGCGAGTTTTGCCATGTTGCAGAATCCTGTTTTTCAATAATAAAATGAAGTAACTTCACTTATACTAAAAAAAGTGTTTTCGATAACCTGACTGAGACAGGAAGGCTTTTGAAGTGGGGAAGGTCTGATGATGACAGTTTCCTTTAACTCATTATACCCTGGGCGGCCATTTTGTATCAGGAGAATCAGTGGATGGTTTGGACTTCATACGGAGCTACTGGGTACAGTGAGGAAACCATCCACTTAAAATCAGGCTCCACCTCGGTGTGAGGCAGGGCCTGATTAGCATTTTCGCACAGTTTTTTTTTTTTTTGTAATTTACAGTGCACTCAGTTATTTAGAATTTATCTGGCTGATCCTGCATCCCAACAACTGGCATTCTGAATACAAGAGTCCCTAGCGGCACATCCACAACCTCTCACAGCTGTCCCATGAATGAGTTGTGGTGCAGGGAGGAGCATGCATAGGGTTACTGTACAGTCAGAGCTTTTAATAGTTCTGATTTGCAATGTACATGCCTCAGTGCTTTCCCTGGTGCAAGACCAAGTATAGACTGAGCACCATGATGTGTCTTTGAGCACCATGAGGTGGTTACAGTGTTCTGTCTTGGCTCCACTACCAGTCCAAGTGCCGAGAGTGTGTCTGGTGTGGTGGTTGTCCTGATTGTTGTCTCCGCACAGTGCAGTAGATGCAGCTGTGTTGGGAGCTTTCTTGTGGTTAATGTGGCTGCACCCACAGACCTCCCAGACAATTCCCTAGTTTGCAGTCGGAGAGAACAAAGGAGAAAACTGTTGCTGCGGGAGCCCTGAAGAGCCCAATAATGTGCTTATCACCCGCATCCGCACTTTTTAAAGTTCCGGCCATGTCTTGCTTTAAATGCCTACAAAGAAAATGTGTCTGTCTTTTTGTTGAAAGTTCTGAATGGGTTCACGGGAGGAGGGGGGGTCATGTCAGTGTACTGATTGATTTATTTGACTGGAGGACCTGGGAAATAGATCAGGGGAGGGCAGTGGATGTGGCCTATCTGGACTTTAGCAAGGCCTTCGACAGTGTGTTGTACGAGACTGATAGAGAAATTGAGTAGCCTACGGCTGGGACTCGAAGTGGTGAATTTATTTATTTATTAGGTCATTGGTTTACAGACCTTTGAGTCATAGACTCATTTACAAAGGCACCTTGTCAAGAGAGCAATACATCACAGCAAACAAAACCATACAGTACATAACGCTTAGATTAAAAAAGCAACCAGTGTTACAGGAATTCACTGGTGGTACAAGCTTGGTAATAGGTAGATCAAAGTAGTCATAATATAGGTACACAAGTACCACGTCAGGTTGCAACCAGAGATATTGTATTACATTAGTCAGCAGATGTTGCATGAGACACCAGCTATATACAGCAAAAGTAGACAGGGCAGACCTAGCCTAGGGGTGAAGGTAAGGGGCAGGTGGGGGATTATGTGCAGTTGCAGCAGCGAGTGCTTGTCAGATGGCTTCTGAGGGAGACCTTGAAAAGACAAAACTTAGTGGAGTCAGCTATATTGGCTGGGAGGAATTGAACCAGGAGGGAGCCCGATAGCAAAGGATCTCTGGGCCATAGAGGTCCTTACCTGGGGACAATAAGGGAGGTTTTGACAGTTCTCTGGTGGAGACTGAGGGGAGGCAGCTGCAGGAAGAAGAGTGACCCGGGGAAGCCCTAGCAGGTCTTTTTACAAGAAGGCAGGTTTGGGCAGGTCTTTCTTCAGGTTGAGCAAGTTGGTGGTGAGTACAGCAGGCACGTGTGGAGTGCGCCTAGGGGCTCCAGCATTAGCCTCTGGCCTTGTTTATAGAGAGACCCTGTGTTGCCAAGCGTGTTGTCGGCTGCAGCATAGATGGGCAGCCTATAGTCGATTAGCACAGGACAGAGGAGGTGATTGCCAATCTAGGGCTCTTGTGGTAGGCAGTCCTGTGGTGGTATAACAGTCAATCCTGACATTGATGGCAGCAGAAAGGGCATTGATATGGGAATGGAAGGAGAGTGCTGAATCAAAGGTAATGCCCAGATACTTGTAGGAGGAAACCTGCTCAATGGGGTTCAGTGTGCTAGGCAGTATCACTAGAGGGGCACCACTGGCTTTGCTTTGGTGATGTGAGAAGAGCATAACTTTGGTCTTTTTTAGGTTCAGAACTAGCCTTCGTGATGTAAACCAATGCTCAGCTCTATCAAAAGCTTGTTGGAGGGTGGCCTGGAGTGTGTTGGGGTTGGGGTCAGCGGTAAAGAGCACAGTGTCATCCACGTAGAGGAGGATCTTAATTGGGCAGGCCAAGGGGAGGGAGTTGAGGTAGAGACTGAAGAGGAGAGGGCCTAAAATGGAGCCCTGGGGAACCCCAGAGCGGACAGGTCAGGTGTCAGATAGGGTGCCATTGATTTTTACACACTGAGTTCTGGCAGAGAGGTAGCTGGTGAACCATACAATGGGGCCAGAGGAGAAACCAAGGCATCTGAGGAAGTCAAGCAGGAGAGGATGGCAAACCATGTCAAAAGCCTTGGAGAGGTCAATGAACACGGCACCAGCAGGACTTCTGGCATCAAGAGCGGAGTGCAGGAAGTTGGAGAATGCAAGTAACGAGGTTGTGGTGCTGTGGCCAACACGAAAGCTATACTGTTCAGGGCACAGGATATTGTGCATGGCCAGGTATTCGGCAAGCTGGTTGGCAACTACTTTTTCAAGGGCCTTAGTTGGGGGGAGGATGGAGATAGGTCAATAGTTACCTGGGGTCGCTCGATCGCTGCTCTTTAGGATGGGAGTGATGATGGTGGTTTTCCATATGCTGGGGAACTGCTCCAGGCACAGAGGTGGTTGAGCAGCTCAGTAAGTGGGACCAGGATAGCATCCAACATCAGGCAGAAGTAGCCTAGTGTCCAGTGAGGTAGGTCCGGGGTTGTTACTACTAAACTTTCTGCAGAGGGGTCAAGCCTCAGCAGGAGATGATGCGTGGTAGAAAGGGCGTCTCTGAAGAGTGGGCAGGGGTGCTACTGGGATGGGGTCAAAGAAGTTACTGGGCAGGACTGAACTCAGGTCTGAGAAAGTGTGGTTTAGGCAGTCTGCAATGCCAAGGGGGTCAGAGCAGACAGTTCCATTAAAGGAGAGTTGAGAGGGGGGTGGGGAGCAAGATTTCCCATTCAGCTCCTTTACATTGGCGAAGGAACTGGTTAATCGATAGGTGACAGAGAGTGTGGTTAATGGCACTCACTCTAATGAGGGGAGAGTAACCAGTGGGTTGCCACAGGGCTCAGTAGTGCGCCCTTTTCAGTGTCTTCATAAGGGAAATTGTGGAATAACTGGAAGGGAAGGTTTGCCTTTTTGCAGATGACACCAAAATCTGTAATAGTGTGGACACTCAGGAGGGGTTGGAGAGAATGTGTTGGGAGTTTGGGAAATTCAAAAAGTGGTCAAGAGCATGGCAGTTGGGGTTCAGTACCAAAATGTACTAAATCATGCACCTAGGGCATAGGAACCTAGGAGCTGAGTATAGGATTGGTGGGGGGGAGATACTGATGGTCGCTAAGCAGCAAAGGGACCTTGGGATTATCATATCTGATGACTTCAACGTGGCAGGGCAGTGTGACAGAGCAGTGGGTAGGGCCAATGGGATGCTGGAATGCATAAGGAGAGGTATACACAGCAGGAGGAGGGAGGTGGTGTTACCACTATATCGCTCACTTGTGAGACCTCACCTGGAGCATTGTGTCCAGTTCTGGAGGTTGCACCTCAGAAAGAACATATTCCAGGTGGAGGCAGTCCAGAGGAGGGCAACTAAAATAATGCAGGGGTTGCATCAAAACCCTATGAAGAGAGACTGAAGGATCTCAACATGTACACCCTGAAAGAGAAGAGTGCGAGATGGGGTAAAAGAGACATACAAGTACCTCACGGGGATGGACAAGATGCAGGACAGAAGTCTCTTTCAAATGAGAAAGAGCTGCAGGACCAGAGGGAATGCAGTGAAGCTGAAGGGTGGTTTAAGAGAGATTTGAGGAAGTACTACTTCACTGAAATAGTGATGGACACCTAGAACAGTCTGCAAGTAGAAGTGGTGGAGATTAAAACAGTAGGGGTCTCCAAGCATGCCTGGGACAGACATAAGACCAGTTAGGGTCTGTGGAGACAGATTAGGAAGGGACTATCTGGACAGAATAGATGGGCCAGTCGGTAATTTTCTGCTGGCAAATTCTGTGTTTTTATATAGTTTAGTAAAACACCCTAGGATGCTGTACCTGTCCATCTCCCCATGTTAGTCACTGTCCCCACTAACCCCACATCACAGAATACAATCGGACCCTCAAATGATATGCACAGTGGATTGTCAGTCAATAACTATGGCAGTTTTGAAGAGGAAAACCGTTTTATTTTCACCACAAACCATGCAACAAAAGATGGGTTAGAACAGAAAACCTGAAGAACTAAGCCCAGGTTAGTTGGCTGATTTAATTGGGACCTGAACTACTGTCAAATCATTTTCATTTAGGCCCTGAGATGACATGACATGATGTTCAGTACCTCGGCTGCCACTAACAAAGCCCAACACGGTGCAACCCTTTCTACATACTTCCACAACTGGGATCAGTGAGGGATCCCGAAGAGAGCAGACTATTTGTGCTGACGACATGCTAAAAATGATTGTCCTGTAGCGACCATCCTGTACTGGATGTTGCTACCCTCACCCATCTGGTACTACTGTTTTAAATCATTCAGTTAGGAGCTCTCCACGCAGCAGCCCCTGAATACCCTGCGTTGGATCCTTACAGGCCTGCAGATGTTGCTTTGGTTTGGCTGGCATTGGTGCAATTGGTACACATGTAAGCAACTACTCCTTAACAATTCCTTCAAAGGCCATAGAGTTGCCAAAATGGCATTGAAAGCTCTGCAAGCAAGGTATTTGTAACGAGGCCCGCTAGCCAACTTTCAAACTTTATTGGATTTCAGATTGAGATTGTTATCTCTTTTGCAATTGAATCCACATTTAACATAACATCACATAAACAGACATACATACATAATTTCAGTTTCAATAGAATATTAATTTAAGTTATACACAAACCCAAATATCAATAATTTATCCATAACAATTATAGTGTTTGCTATATAAAGTCATTAAAAAAGATTTAAAACTATTAAATGGCAGCAATACTGTGCATTTTCACCTTTTGGATATTTGTTCCCCATAATCCCCCATAGTTCCTTAGAATTAGGCAATGCTCATTTGTACTTATGTTAAGCGGACAGGTGGCTCCACAGAATGCTGCAGTTCTCAGTCACTCGAATTTGTTGACTGCATCCCCAGCACTCACAGTCGTTCATAGCCAGATACCAGCCTTGCAACCAGGTGCTGTTCATTTTGGTCTCCCCCGGCCTGGCAGACATTCGGGCTAGTGGACAGAATCCATCGCTCCTCCACTAATTGCTATGTGCTGAATCTTTAGCTGTCATCCCACATGCAGGCTAGTATCCAGAGGCTGCTTAATTTCCTTCTGCAGTCCAGACACAAGGTCAGGGATGATGCAGTATGTACCCGCAACAACACAAATAGTCTGCTCTCTTCAGGATCCCTCACAGATCTGACTTCTCCTTACCAACCCTTCTGATATCATGGCCCTGTAGCACAGCATGGATTGGCTCTGCAACCTGTCACTCACCATCCCTGGCTTCTTATAGAGTTCGGAAAAGGTACTAATCTACTGTCCCTAGGAGCCAACAGCAAGACTGGGGTAGTAAACTCCATCAGTTGGCCATCTCAGAGATCAGCAGGTCACAAGAAGGCAGCCCTCATAGAGTCCAAACATTTGCCCCTGTAACCAAGTACTCCAACAGATCTCTCCGGTCACTGATCCCCCACATCTTACCATGAATCCTTGGGGATGACACGATCTTCCAACAGTCCTGACTGGGGGTTACAGCAGTATGCAAATCCTTGTGCAGGATAGGCTAGCAGTGTCTTAACCAGTACAAAAGTTATCTGAAAACAGGCTTTTACATTTGTTCCAGTTTAGACTAATAGACATGGGTTTCATCTTTTTGGAACTCCTCAGTGTAATGTAGTCACTGTCTCAGCTAAGTACAAGTGCTGCCCCCCCAAGTCAATAAATGTGTAGTATGGATAACTGTATGCAGTGCAGCCCATTATACACATGCATGCACACATACCGCAGTCACACACTCTGTCTTTATCCAGAGTACATCTGTTTCAGAAGGTAATTTCTTAGGTTGCATGTATAGCTAAAGCCACAAGGGTAAAAGGCGCAATTAAAATATTAATTAATTCTTGTGGCAGTTATATGAAATATCCCTGGCATGTGTGGAAGCGAGTGTGGAATAATCAGTCTCTCTTTGTGCACATGTCTGGGTGTCAGTGAGTTGGTGTGGGTGTTGTAATTACAGTGTTGAATATGCATCAGCTTGTTTGGGCAGCAAAAAACACTGAGCTTTTGTACTTGTATTCCTAGTGGCTGTGCTACTGAAATCATTTTTTTCCCCAAGTTAGAGACTAAAATATGGAATTTAAAATGTAATATTTCCCCTCTCACAGGGAAATAATGACCTACAGCAGGGAGAACCCCCCCAACAAAAACACTCAGTATTTTACATTAATGCACTGATGCCTTCTCAATTTACAGTGTCACATATGGCGTAATTTCCTTTTAAATAGAGCATTTGAATATAAAAAAAGTTGTTTTATGGCAGAGAGCTCAGGCCACATTCTAAAGTTTTGGGGGAAGATGGTAGCTCATCACAAAACTGCCATCATAATACATGAGAGACCAAGGATTGTAGGCGCAGAGCCTGACCTACAGTACCTGGCTGTCAACTAGTAGGTGAAAGGGTTGGGGTACATTGGGTGGGCGGGAGCTTGCATTACCTGTTGCATTGTGTATGTAATTGAAAGAATTTCGTAAATACTACATAAGTCCAGTCAGATTTGCTACATGGGTTGTGCAGCTGTTATTAGCGTTGCTAATTTCAGCATTTTTATCAACAATCCAGAAGCAGGGTGTCCAACAGGCTGTTTGGTTCGTTGATGACACTGAGCTGGCCGGGGTGGTGGTCTCCATTGTTGTTGGGGGACACATTTCAGGAGGACCTGAACAAGCTGGGTAATTCAACATAGTCAAATGCAGTGTGCTACTCTTGGGGAGGAGAAACAGAGCTAGGACCCACACACTGCGAGGGACTCCCCTTGCTGCAGTGGAAGAAGAAGAGGACCTGAAGGGCCTAATAGACTTGGGGCTGAGGCATGATAAGCTGTGAGTGGCTGCTGACAAGAGGGCCGGCAAAATGCTGGGGTGCATCAAGGGGTGGGTCCAGCAGGGTAGTGGAAGTCATCATGCCTCTTTACAAAGCCCCAGTTAAGCCCCACCTGGAGTACTGCAAGTAGCTCTGGTCTCCTCAATACAAAAAAAAAAAACAACAACAAAAATTGAGATACAGTAGTCAACAGGTTGCAGTGCAAGGCCACCAGTATAAGCAAGCAATAATGCATGACAGGATGTGTGCATGCCAGTATAAGTAAGCAATAATGCATGACAGGGTGTTTGCATGCCAGTATAAGTAAGCATTAAGCCACAATGATGGTGGCATCTAATGCTGGATTGGTGCATGGTTGGGGGCATTGTGGCCCGAGGCCAGAGGCCGAGAGCGAACAACTGCCCCACCATGCATCAATCGCATTAGATGCCACCGCCAGAGTGGCTTAATGCGCTTGTAACATGGGCCGTAGGTTGGTGGCGGCGCCAGGAAAGTGCCCACTGTGTGTTATGGAACAGAAAACTGGGAGTCGCTGCTATAGTAAACAAGTTTTACTGCACTTTCCAACAACGGTACAGAACATTATTTAGATAGTTATGCGGTCACCTGTTGCACTACCTCCAACTACTGAACTCAGTGCGGCCGACATAAGTGCCCCGAACATTTGCACTTCTGTGCGGGTATTGCTGTGATACCTGCCACTGGAGGTCTCCGGTGCACTAGTCGATGGCCGCAATGAGGGGTCGTGTCTGGATTTGCATACCGCCGGCGCTCACTTCCTCCTGCGTCCTGCTGACTGGTCCGATGCTGGTGTCTCCCACCTCGGCTGGGTGTGCTGCTGCTGGCTCTCCCGTGGGGTCCCTTCCTGCACCCAGGTACGTCATCTGGCTCTGAGTGTGCCTGTCTTGCCTCTCTTGCTCTCGCTTGCCACCTGTGCCCAGTGCTGCTAAGCTGGGGGTCTGGCTGCTTTTAGTACTACCTTGTCGGGCACGGCACATATCGTGGATTAATGCCCGCTCCGATTGGAGTCCCATGATGCTGTTGCGCCAATTGCTGCTGCCCATTTCACCCGTCTCATTAATGCCATGTTACAAGTAAGCAATAATGCATGACAGGGTGTGTGCATACTAGTATAAGTAAGCAAAATGCATGACAGGGTGTGTGCATGCCAGTATAAATAAGCAATAATGCATAACAGGATGTGTGCATGCCAGTATAAGGAAGCAATAATGCATGACAGGCTGTGTGCATGCCAGTATAAGTAAGCAGTAATGCATGGTGGGGTGTGTGCATGAAAGCATTTCACTGTGTAGTCATGTGACATGTTTCTTCCAAATCACATTAAAAGGATTTTCCAATGCCATTTTATAAAGATCAGGTTCATGGAAAAGAGACTGCTTGTTATTAAATGTAGAAATACAGACAGTGTCACCAGAAGAAGACCATTTGGTTTATCCAGTCTGTCCCATTATACCCTATGTTACCGTGAAACCTATTGTGTGAACGAGGATTAAATATTTGCCTTCCCCCTCCATTACTGCTACCTACCTGAGTAGCTATTAAGCCCTTAAATGTGGCCCAGCTGTGCTTAAAACCATTAGTGTGTTTTACACTCACCACCTCCACTGATGGGTTGTTCCACAGTTCAGCACTCTTTCCCTAAAAAAAGAGCTGAAAACAACACAAAGCTTTTTCTGTGATGGGCATGAAAAAAATCTAAATGCTAAACACTAAAAAATACTTAAGTCCAAAGGTTGACAGTTGTATGATTTATCAGAGATAATCTAATGAGGCGTCTGAGCTGACTTTCAAAAAAAATTCATGACACTTATGGTGTTACTGTACAAAGTTTGTAATTGGTTGAAGTAGATCATGTGGGGGTACATTAATACACCATACACACACAGTTAGAGTGAGTAGGTGTTGTCCTGAATCCCTACTCACCTCTAACTGTGACTTGTTTTTCACTCAAAACTCGTGTAGCTATCTTCCTATCAACTAGCATACAGCTACAAGAGGTCCACATAGTCAGAACAACATCGCCGTAGTCAGCACAAATTGTTAAGCTGTTTAGTACTGACTCACCCCGGTGATTACCATTACTTTCAGGAGCAAAATCTAGAAAGATGTTGCAAACAATCAAATTACTGTATAATGTTATGTTTGCAACGATAATTTCATGCTGAATCCTGTTGAATGTTATTTTTGCAACAACGACCACCTTAGTGGCAGGTATTCTAGCCCATAACTGCACAGTAGTAGATTTTGATTCAGGTTAAATGGTCAGTATTGGCAACATGTTTTAAACATTCATTTACCTTCATAAATTAATGTTGCAAGTTATTTTGCAAACGAAAATATCATGCTGAAGCCGATAATTCCAAACGCACTGTGGCACTACGTCATTTATTTGATGTGGAACCATGCATATCAGACAGGTTTCCAGAGGTTCCATGTGACAGTGGCACATGCATCCCCTTCACAATGTGTCCATGGAATGCGCATTGTATCAGTGACAAACTTTGCATTTCAAAGGTTTTATAGCACATAACTTAATATTTTCACAGTCACTGTCCACCATGTTATAAGTACAATAACCCACTGTAAGTTGTGTGGTTACTGGGGATAAATGAGCACCCTGGGTGCTATGAGGGCACTTGGCTTTGCCTCGTGCCTCACAACGCACCCAGGGTGTTGATTAATCCCCAGTAACCACACACCCTGTCGTGGATTATTGCTTACTTAGTATTTCAATTAGAAAACAAGATGTTCTTGATTGAAAGAAAAAAAAGTCAAGATGGACTTAAAGGGGAACTGTCATCAACAGGGTTTCTTAATGCCTGAAAGTCCATAAAAAGCTAATTTGAGTGAGCCATTGTATTTATGTGTGAGGCTATGCAGTCCAGAGTTATTCATATGTAAATCAGCCTGTAATTAAGGGCTGGGGGCAGCCATGTGTTTTAGGCTCCTGACAGGAAATGATGTCGCCAAGGATCTTGGACCTCCATTGACGTAGGTTAAATAGGAAATCATACCCCATGTCTGATTTGTGAAGAAGCAGGAGAGGTCAAATAGTAATGTTTATTTTTTTCCTGTTGCTGCTTGCAGGGTGGGGGTGGGGCATTAGGGTTGACCAGGAAAAGCAGTCATCCTATAACAGTGCACATCCTGGGGTGTCTTACTGTGGCTATAAAATGGATCAAAAGTTTTTTAATTATAATTTTAAAATGTATCCTTACGTTGCAGAGACTACAGTATAACTCCTTTAAAACTCAGTAAGTACAATTCACCTAGAATGTATTCAGAATTCTTCTCAGTTCCTCTGGTGGAATGCCCCCCAACACGCACCCACCAGAATGCCTCATACAGAGACATAGCCTCAACGCAGGGGTGGGGGTGTGGCCATCTGCTTTAGATCCAGCCTTTTTCCATGCACCCAGTGAGCTCTACCTCGTTGTTTGAATGTGTGACGGTGTGTGGGGAGTCCAGGTGTGGGCTGCAGGATTCTCCCTGTTTATCGTCCTATGGGACTGGAGGGGGGGGGGGAAGAATACCTGCAGGAAGTAGTGGACTTTGTTGCTGACAGGTTGTTGGGAGTGTCCCAGATGGTTAATTGTGGGGGACTTCAGTGCTTGGGTCAATGACGAATCCTCACAGTTTGGACACAACCTTCTCCAGTTGATGTCATCTCTGGGCCTAGCACAAGCAGTTGCTTCTGTGACCCATAACCACGGCCACACCTTGGACGTGGTATTCTCACTGGGACTTGAGGTCACAAACCTTAGGACTGATTGGATCGCTTGGTCCGATCATTGCACAGTTGCGTTCTTGATTAGGGCCACCATCACTGATAGTCTCATCAGTATTTGACACTGTGGACCACATCGTGCTACTGAATTGCCTTAGAGAGTATTGTGGACTCATTGGAACGAACATACACTGGTTTGAGTCCTAATTCTTGGACAGGAGACAACAGGTATTAATGGGGAATTTCTTCTCCTCTCCGAAGCTCCTGTCATGCGGAGTTCCTCAGGGTTCGATCCTGTCGCCCGATGCTGTTCGCAGTGTACATGCTGCCCTTGGGTGAGCACATTAGATGTTACAGTTTGGGTTTTCACTGCTGTGCAGATGATACCCAACTGTACATGTAATTTGCGCCCGGAACAAATGGCACAGTGGAAGTACTGAATAGGCGTCTGGCTGAATCCTAGACTGGATGTCCTCTAACTGGCTAAAACTAAACCCCGAGAAGACGGAGGTACTGATGGTTGAGCCAGGTTGTGGGCGTGATGGGAGTGCCACCGGAATGGTAACAGGATTGTTCCTGTGTTCAGCCCCATTGATGGCATCCCCTAAGGTGAAAAATCTGGGCGTCATCCTGGATGACAGTCTTTACACTTGATGTTCAGGTGCCGTCTGTTGTCCAAAGTGGTTTTTAACCCTTAAGGAATGTTGTCCAGATCAGACCTTTGATTCCGCCCAAGGACCTGTCATCACTGGTGCATGCCTTTGTTACATCCAGGCTAGATTACTGTAATGCTCTGTACTTTGGGGTCAGTGGAGGGAACCTCTGCAGGCTGCAGCTGGTGCAGAATGCAGTGGCCAGCTTGCTGACGGGCCTGCCCAGGTCCTGTCATGTGACCCCAGTTCTGCAAGATCTGCACTGGCTGCCAGTCAGGTGGAGAGTCATCTTCAAGGTGGGCTTGCTCACTTATAAGGCCCTATACAGATCAGGCCATGGCTACCTGTCTGTTCTCCTAACCACTGCCATTCCGGTTTGCTCCCTCTGCTCCTCCACCAGTGGCCTCTTAGCGGTTCCGAGGGCTGTGCTGAACACCTCGGGTGATCTTGCATTCAAGGTGGCTGGCCCGGCCCTCTGGAACTCACCTCCAATATTCTTGACGGAGGCCCCATTGGTGGAGATATTCAAAAGGGACCTGAAGACCTACCTTTTTAATAAAGCCTTTTCTGAGGACTTTAACCAATCTATATTGATTTCATTTATTATTTATTAATTGAAAATGTATGTTGTTTTATACTGTATCCTGTCTGCTTACCCTGTCTACTATTTTGTAAGGTGCCTAGAGCCTCCAGGTTTTGGTGCCGTATACATAAATTGTGTTTACTTGCTTACTTAGTTTATCTGTGACAGGTTAAGCAGCAAAGAAGTCTCTGACAAGCTGGTAAGGATAGAAGGAGAAATTTTTCATGGTCACCAAAAAACAAGAAATTAAAAATATAATATGCAATTGTTTTAAATATGTTTATGTGTGTAAGGAGGAGCTAATGATAGGAAAGAACATTTCATTATTGAATAATTTTTTAACTGTTAGAATTTTTTTGCTTTTTAGGGTCTAGCTGAATGTTTTCCCTGAGTTGCTTATTTATTTTATTTAAAAGAGATTAACCAGTAAAGACTTACTGAGCCACAGAGCTCATTTCCAGATGTGTCCTGGGGGAGGGAGTAAGGGATAAGTACAAACAAGTAGAAGCACAGTAATAACAACAATGCACAGAAACATAGGGCCCGATTCCAGAACAGTTACACATGGCGCAACGTGACGTGCCAAAACAAATGGTGCAGGTAGCACTTTGCACCATGCATAATGTCATTTGGTATTCCAAAATGCAGCCTGCGACTTGCCTGCGCCAAAGTAGTCCTGTGCCACCATGTCCGCCATAAACCCCCTGAGACATGGCGCAAGGGAGTTTACGGCAGCAGTTGCTCCCTATTCTAGGAGGGTGGCTGCCAGAACAGCACATTTGCTATTTCAAGACAGTCCCTGGTGGACTTTGGGCAAAGTACAGTTAGACCAGCTGTTAGCTGGTCTAGGTATGCTCTGTGGCCACCGGGGATGCACCACTGTGCCATGTACACCCAACAGCCATCACCCCACGATCCCACAGAAGCTCCCCCACCCATTCCCCATTGTGTCAGACCCATCAGTGCCCTCTGCGGGCTCCTGGCAGCCCCAAGCCTCAACCCCCAAGTAATGCCCCACAGGGCCAATCATGCCCCTGTCTCCATGCCCTGAACCCCAATCGCCAGCTCACCGGTAATTGTAATATTGCCGCGTATCTGCACAGCCTGTACACCCTGGTAGTCTAGTGGTCCCTACCCCCCACCCAGCAGTGGCAGCCCACCCTGCTCCCCTTCACCTGTTCCCAGCCGGAAATTGGCACTGCCCACCTCTCACCTCCACGTGCTGCTACACTGAGCTCGTGTGAGTGCATACTACTGTAGACAGTAGCGCACTCAATGAATGAGCTGTCATCCATTGAGTGTGTACTATATACAGTAGTACATGCTCATACGGAGCTCAGTCAGCAGCTGGCTGTGGAGGTGAGGTGGGCTGTGCCAGTCGCCGGCTGGGGACGGTGAGGGGAACTGGGGTGGCTGGCACTGCCTGCTGGGGGCCACTAGACTACCAGAGCGAGTATAGGTTGTGCAGATATGTGGCAATATTACAACCACCGTGAGCTAAGCAACCAGGGTTCGGACATGGGGCAGGGTCATGATTATTTCTGTGGGACATTGCTTGGGATCGGGGCATGGGTCCTGAGCTTTCAAGGGGCTTGGTTACAGTGTATTAGGGTTCAAAGGGTGGGGTCCCATTACTGGGGGCTTTCATTACTGCTTATTGGGGTGTCAGGGGTAGGGGGCACTTGCACCCTTCTGAGTCCTGTGCCACAGGCTTGCGGCACCCTGTTTAGGTATGCCCTCTGTTTGGCGTACCTGTCGGATTGGCACAAGTCGAGGACTTAGCTGCCAGGGACCCTGGCTGTTCTGGAATCAGGCACAGGGTCCCCGGTGCATTGGCATTTGGCTCAAGTCGCAGTTGTCAGAGACTTGCACCATGCCTTCTGGAATCTGGCATCTAAAGACCTAGAAAGTGATGGCAGAAGGGGACCAGAAGGTCCATCTAGTCTGCCCAAGAACCTACCTGGTGCTAGTCCCCCTTCCCTCCTTTGCCATTCCATATGTTACCTTTATGTCTATCCCATGTGTTCTTGAACTTGCTTACTGTTTTGGCCCCCACTAACTCCTTGGGTAGGCTATTCCATGGGTCCACCACCCTCTTTGTAAAGAAGAACTTCCATGTGTTACTCCTGAGCCTCCCTCCCTTCAGCCTCATGTCATGCCCTCTCATTCTCCCGCTGTCTTTCAATTGGAAAAGCTCCTGAACATTAACCTCATTTGTACCCCTCATATATTTAAGTCTCAATCATGTCGCCCATCTCCCTCCTCTGTTCCAGGGAGTACATGTTCCCAAGTTCCCTCAGCCTGTCCTGGTATGCCACATGGTGCAGTCCGTAAATCATTTTTGTGGCCCTTCTCTGCACTGTCTCGATTCTGTCTATGTCCCTTTTGAGGTGCGATCCCCAGTAATGTACACAGTACTCCCAAATGGGGGCACACCAGCGTCCTGTAGAGTGGTAACACCACCTCCCTCCTGCGACTTGTGATTCCCCTCCTGATGCATCCCAGCATGCCACTTGCCTTTAATGCCACCTTTTCCCATTGTTTACCCACTTTCAAGTCTTCTGCTATAATGACCCCTAGGTCCCTCTCCTGGCTGGTGGAGGCTAGCTTCTCTCCTCCCAGGTAGTAATTCTCTTGGGATTGTTTCTGCTTAAATGCATGACTTTGCACTTTTTAGCATTGAATTTCAGCTGCTATGTTTCCGACCACTCCTCCAGTTTCTTGAAGTCTGAAGTCATACTTCTCACACCCTCAGGGGAGTCCACTCTGCTGCAAATCTTGGTGTTATCAGCAAATAGACACACTTTACATTCCAGCCCATTTGCAATATCTGCAATGAACACATTGAAGAGTAGGGGACTCAGTACCGAACCCTGTGGTACCCCACTGATCACTTTCCTCTCAGCTGAAAATGCCCCGTTTACCTGAACCCTCTGTGTTCTTCCTCTCAGCCAGCTACTCACCCACTCAACTACCTCCCTGTCCACCCCATGTGATCCAGCTTTCTTCCAGCCTTCTGCATGGAACAGAGTCAAAGGCTTTGCTGAAGTCCAGATAGATAACATCTACTGCTGCTCCCTGATCTACTGTCCTTGTAACCCAGTCAAAGAAGTCAACCAGGTTAGTTTGGCAAGGCCTACCTGCCATGAACCCATGATGTTTAGGATCTTGCTGCCCACTGGATTACTGCTACGTTATGATTCTCTGTTTGAGTAGTGTCTCCATCAACTTTCCTACCACCAACGTGAGGCTTACTGGATGGTAATTGCCAGCCTCTTCCGTGCTTCCTGCTTTGTGGAATGGGACCACTGTTGCCCTTTTCCAGTCCTCTGGCATGGTTCCACTCTCTAGTGATTTGAATAGTTCTGCTAGGGTTACGGCTAGTACATTCCCCAGCTCCCTGAGAACTCTAGGGTGAATCCCATCCGGTCCCATGGTCTTGTCCACCTTTAGTTTATTTAAAGCTTCCAAGGCCTGAGCCTCTATGAAGAGGCTTGTGTCAGCCCCTGGTCCCTGGATGTTGCTGCTGTGCAGGCTTGGCCCATCCCCTGTATTCTCTTTGGTTAAGACAGAACAGAAGTACTGGTTTAAGACTTTTGCTTTCTCGCAATCATTTTCTACCAGTTAACCTCCAGTATCTGCCAGCCTAACTATCCCCCCCCCCCTTGGTTTTCCTCTTTTTCCTTATGTACCTAGGCTTTATTTGCTCGTTTACCCCATGCACAATCCTCAGTTCAGTCAGGGTTTTAGCCTTCCTTATTGCCTTACCAGCTTCCCTCTGTGCTACCTTATAGGTTTCCTTATCCTCATCTTTCATTGACACCCTAAAGTTTGTGTACACCTTCTCTTTCCCCCTTACTATTGCAGCCACCTCCTTGGAGAACCAGAAGGGTTTCCTTTTCGTTTTTGCCTTGCTCACCCTTCTGATGCACTGTTCAATTACCTCTGTGATAGCTCCTTTGAGCTACTCCCACATTTCATCTACTCCTTTCTTTTCCCTGTATCTAAGACTCTCTGCCAGGCTATCTCTTATCTTCCGAAAGGCTGCTTTTCTGAAATCTAAAACCCTAATCTTGGAATGACTAATGTCTTCACTAGTGTTTACTTTAAATCCTACCATGCAGTGGTCGCTATTTCCAAAGTGGCACCACACCTCTATCTTCTTTACCCTGTTGATGTTAGTTAAAACCAAGTCCAGGACAGCTTCACCTCTGGTAGGAGTTTCAACAAGCTGCCTCAGCCCAGCACCCTGAAGAGCCATTACAAAGTCCCTTCCTCTTGATGAAGATGCTGTACAAGAGTTCCAGTTTATGTCTGGTAAGTTAAAATCCCCTACTATTATTGTCTCACCCACGTCTGTCATTTTGTGGAATGTCTCCATCATCTCCTTGTCCCCAATGTCCTCTTGTGACAGGGGTCTGTAGATAACTCCTATTCTAATGGCAACCCTGATCCTGTCTCAGCTGTTACCCAATTGTGCCTCTGACTCATCCGGGATCTCCTGAATCTCTGTAGCCTTGATTTCCTCCCTGACATATAATGCTACCCCACCCCTTTTCCTACCCTTCCTGTCCCTTCTGTACAGGAGGTAGTGCGGCATAGCCATGTCCCAACCATGGTTCTCTGTGAACCAGGTTTCTGTCATGGCCACTAAGTCGAGTTCGGCTTCTGCCATGATAGCCATGAGGTCAGGGATTTTGTTCACCAGACTTCTAGCGTTTAATGCCATTGCCCTCCGTGTTCTACCCCATTCTTAGCACAGGTGGGTTTCCTTTTGTTTTGCCATGCCTCTTTAGTACCCTTAATGGTACATTACCAGGATAAAGAATAATGCAGGTTAAACATCAGAAGTGCGAAGTACCCGACACACACAAGAAAGTAACGTTAGAAATATAGAAAAGGGTAGGAGAGAGAGAGAGAGAGTAGAAGAGGGTGAGAAAAAGAGGCTGGTGTGCATGTGTGTATGTGTGTGTAAAGGTAAAGTAGTGGTGGGAGTAAAAGAGAGGAGAAGAGAACAGATTATGGTGGGTTGGGTGGGGGAATAGAGTGTTGAGAATTAGGAAGGGGTAAAAAGGGTGATTATTGCAGGAGGGAGTGAGAGAAAGAAGTAAGGGAGTGAGAGGAAGTGGTGGAGGGGGAGAGGAAGGGGCATGAGATTGGGTGGTGAGAAGTATAGAGGTCGGAGTAGATGAGAAGTGCAGGGTTATGGGGCTAAGGGTATTTACAGGAGAGGGCAGTGTAGCCTTGGAGAAGAGAGGAAAGAGAGCATTTGGAAGTGGCAGAGTGAATTGTTAGTGGAACGGAGTTCCAAAGATTAGGAAGGTGGAAGGAGAAATGAGACTGGCCAGCAAGGCATTTAGGAGAGGGGAGCAAAAGAGAACGATAACCCTAGTTACAGAGAGAGTACATGGAGGGGGGTGTAAGGGAGAGGAGAGAACAGAGGTGTGGAGAGAGAGAAGTCAACTAGAATTTAGAAAAAAAAAGAAGACACACTGGGTGAGGTGGCGGTCATTTACAGGAGGGAGAGATTAATGTACAGAGAACAGCAGTGAGTCTGGGGTGTGGGGACAGGCCAAGGCAAAATGACAAAAGGAGTGGAAGAGGGGATCCAGTTTGGCCAGGGTGGATTTAGGTGCAGCATCATAGACTAAGTCTCTGTAATCAAAAATGGGAAGGATCATTTTAGTGATGATGTCCCAGCGGACAGATATAGGGATACAGCTTTTGTTCCTATAAAGTGTACCGAGCTTAGGGTGGAGTTTTTTGTACTTGGCATCTATGTGCTGAGAAAAACCAAGGTGGCAGTCAAGCCAGACACCAAGATACGTACTTAAATCAGGGTACGTCGTCAGTTTTTCCCCCATGAAGTGTGAGGAAGGTGGGGGAGTGAAGGGAATCTAGAAAGCCTCTGCCGTGTGCCGAAACACATAGAGACCATTTTCTTAGCATTACGGGATAGTTGATTAGCCCTGAACCATTTCTGGACAGTGTTGAAATCAAGCTGAAGCCTGGATGTTAACTCTGATGGAGAAGAGCCAGAGGAAGACAGAACTGTGTCATCTGCATACATGTGGATGGACGCAGAGGAGCAGGCTGAGGGGAGGTTGTTGAGGAATATAGAGAAAAGCAAAGGGCCAAGGACAGAACCTTGGGGAATGCCGGTGTGTATGGGTAAAGGTGGGGGGGCCTCCAGTTCTCACTGATTGAGATCTACCTACAAGGTAGGTGTTGAACCACCTGGTTGCAGAGTCAGATAGACCCGCTGATTTTAGTTTGTCCAGAAGAAGAGGGTGGGAAACAGTGTTGAAAGCTTTCACTAGATCAACAAAGATGGCAGTAGTAAGGAGGCCTTGTTCCATGCCAGAATGGATGTAATCTGAGAGCCTGAGGAGAGAGGAAGTGGTGGAGTGATGTTTGCGAAAGCCAGACTGGAAGGGGATGAAAAAGGAGGAGGAGTCGAGGAAAGGGGAAAGTTGAGATAGAACTATGTGTTTTTGAAGTTTGGATAAGGTTGTTAGGAGAGAGATTGGGCAGAAATTGACAGGAGAGGAGGTGTCACCTCCTTTAGGAAGGGGAATGACAGTTGCATGCTTCCCTGTATCCGGGAGTGAGGCAAAAGAAAATGATGAGTCGAGCAGGGAGGAGATGGGCAAGGCAATAGCCGGTTCAGAGAGGAGTAGGAGCTTGGGATCTAGTCCATCAGGACTCCCACCTTTCTTGGGGTTGAGAGCCAGGAGGGCTTTAAGAGCGGAGGCAGGGGTGATAGGCAAGAAAGAGAAGGGGGAAGAAGGGAGGTAGGAAGGAGAAAGAGGGAGGGGGAGTGCAGAGAGGAGTGAGGAAGCACAGGTGGTGAAACAGGAGTTGAAAGCTGAGGCGATAGAAGGAGGGTCTGAAATGGTGGAGTCACCCACCTTGAGAATGGGGAGGGATTGGGTGGGGGGCATGTATTACTTTCCAGAGCTTGGAGGGGTTGCTAAGATTGTTCTGAAATGCAGAGGAAAAGAACTCGGCCTTAGCTAACCTGGTGGCTCTAGTACAAGAGATCCTCAAAGCACGGTACTTGTTAAGGTTAGCTGGAGTGCTAGAGGACTTGTAAGACTTTCGTGCCAGGTCACGTGCACGGAGACAGGCCAAGAGTTCAGCCAAGATCCAGGGAAGGTGAGAACCTCTGACCCTAGTGTTCCTGAGTGGGGCATGCTGATCCTAGACTAGTAAAATTTGTGATTGGAAATATGGTAGGGCTTTATTGATATTAGTGGCTGTAGAGATAGGGGACCAGTCAGTGGAGAGCAGATCAGTGTGGTGAGGATAAGTCAATTGATGGGAAGGAGCTAATTTGGATAATTTCTGGGGGGACTCTGGGGCAGTGAATTTTGCGCACCAGTAAACCATATGATGGTCACTGAGTGCGTCAGGGAGGGTACCAGCATCAAGAATGTGGTGCGGGGTGAGTAGCAAGAACCCAGTCCAGTAGAGAGTGGTTCTGAGAATGGGGATTGTGATGGGTAGGGACAGAAATGAGTTGCATAAGATGCAGGGACTTTATGCTTTGGCAGAGTTTAGAGTTAGAGTGTGAAAGCCAGTTAAAGTTGAAGTCACCTAAGATAAGTAAAGGTGGCAGAAGTGTTTGTGATGGCAATCAGGGATGAGTGGAGGGGCTCATGAATTCTGCATATGATATGCTCACATTCCTTCCAAATCCCACTATGTGAACTTGTCCCAAATGTGCATTCATGGGTGATTATCACATGGGGCCCAATTTTAGAAGGTTGACGCAGGGCTTGCGTCAAGTCCTGCGTCAGCCCTGAAGTTTTGCGCAGGTGCGCCGAATGCATCTTCCACAACTGCATCCAATTTTTAGTACATTGGGTACAGTTGCTACACTTTACACAATTTATGGCAGCTTGCGCCAAAGTTTTGGCACAAGCCCCGTAACTTGGCTCTGCCAGTGGTGCAATGGTAGACTGGGGGGAGGTGATCTAACTGGCCGTGTTGGACGCAAGGGACTTGTGTCGAGATTTGCAGTGGGCTTCCTTTGAAAATTGCGTTTAGCACACCATCAGATGCAAGTCGCCAATTACATCAAACCCCCTGCCGCAAGTCCCTTGCGTTGATCCAGGGCCATTTGAAAATCGGGCCTGTGGTCTCTAAACTTATTTAGCCAATCAGGGAGCAGTAAAATTTCCAACCCGTTTTAAAACCTTATTTTATACATGGTGGATATGTTAACAAAATAGATCCTTTCTGTTGTCTTTTCCTTTGGTTAGAAAGAGGTGTTACCTGGAAGTGTACTGCAGCAAATTGTTTCTCATCTAAAATAAGATAGTTCTGAAAAGTGAAATGATGTTTCATGTCCTTTTACTGTCAGCTTCCCCCCATCTTCTGTCATCTAATTTATTTATGTTTTTTGTAAGTTTAAGGCATGTTAAGACAACTGCATTCCTCTATTTGATGCCACTGGGTCACCATGGATATTACAGTAGCTACCCCTGCCTTTGTGAGCCCATACAAGGTTGAGGGGCCTGGGTGCATTAAAGTGCTGACTGGGTGGTTCTTATCCAAGGTTAGAATTAAAAAGTTTGGTGCCTCACAGAAACATAGAAGTTGACGGCAGATAAGGACCGTGTGGCCAACCTAGTCTGCCCATTTTCCCTACCTAATGCCTAAGCCTCAACTCAGGAAAAGGTTAAAGTGGGCCTGGTGTAAGTATAGTACCACCCACTTGGATGGAGTACCTACACCTCCTCTCCACAGGCTCAGTTTACCATTGAATTAGTTCAGTGCAGTGACGGTCCCCACAAGGCATGCAGCTTATACCCTAATGACATTCGCACAGACAGTGATTCGAACCAAACGGGTTTTATTCAAAGGCAGTCTTCAGTTCCTAAGTGGGTGGGGGAGGGGTTAGCAGCATATGGTACCACAGTGTAGTCTAGTCCCGGCTGGTCCTTTTGTACCCTTCCAGGATCAGTCTGCAGAAGGCCTCTCGGAAAAGCAGAAGTGCTCCGCAAAATGTCAAGGTGTGGCTTTTTTAGTTGGTGCTGGGAGAGAGAGTGTTTGTCTGCTATGTCACAGTTTTCACACTAAATATGTAAGTAAATAAAAAAAAAAAAAAATAATTTGCTGTACTTACTCCACATACCTTTTCTCTTGCTGCTTTGTGAGTTGCCCTGATGCGCGCTTTTCTAGTATCGGCATATCCTTTGGTTTAGGTGTATCCTAAGCAGGAACATAATGTAATGAGAATTTGTTGGAGGGGTACACAATTAAAAATTAATCTAAATGGTGGCTGGCCCGGTGTTGCTGAGGGTTGAGGCACTGGACGCCACACCTCACGTAATGCCGCGCACCCGGTTCGTGGAACAACCTTGGGTCATCGGGGTGCCAGCACGGGCGGGGACTGGGAGCAGGATTGAGAGGTGGCTTTCCTTTCCCGGGAGAAGGGTCACCCTTTCACAGTCCCGCCGACACCGGGTGAAGGCCTGGTGGCGGTGCAGGCAGTTTTCAGGTGACTGATCGGGAGGGGCATCCTGCAGTGCGTGGCATGTGCGTGCCTCCACATGCATGTGCTTGTGCCAAGGACGCGAGGGTGGGGGGATGGGAAACACAGGGAAAAAGCACAATAAATGAAAGAAAAAAATGTATCTAAGTGGAACATTAAATGCACGTTTACAGACTTCTTCAGCTCAAAAGGCACTACTTTGATGTAAATTTTGGGGGTTAGGGGGACATGTACTCCCTCAGACTGTATGGGCAAGATGGCCCTGATCCTAAGGGAAGCACCAGGTAGGCAGAGCTTTTGTTGTTTGTTTCCAGCCTACAGTGATACAGGTCTGCTCTTCAGTGCCATCCAAGGCGCAGCCACGTAACCTTCACTCAGGCTGTGCTTCACGTGCCCTTCTACTCTCAGTCCACAACTGTCCCTGCCTCCACACCAATCATGCACAGTACTGTTAGTCTGTAGTGTTTGGGCTACCCACTTCTCCACCTATACCGTTGTTTAAGCTCTATATCCTAAGAGGGAGCTCCTGGTGCATCACTGGGTACACAGCCTTGGAAACAGTTCAGGCCCTATGACGTTGCACATGATTGGTGCTGGCAAGAGTGTACTTAACAAAGGGTAGCAACGGTTTGCAAATTAAAACCCTAAATCTGAGTTGCTAATAAACCACAAGGGTTATGTGTAGCTCCCAGCTGATTAGCCAAGTCTGTTTAATGCTTTCCCAAACTGTGGCACAACAGATGCAGATACAGGGCAAGCACAGAATTTACTCACAGTTTTCCAGGTCAGGGGATCTCCCTTGATCCACAGAGGCAGTGGCACAGTTTGCAGCGAGTCCCTCACTGGGTGACTTCTCTCTCGCTCTCTCTCCTCCTTCTGTGAAGGCCATTGAAGTTGATTGGTAGACCAGCTGGTTCTCCAGTTCTGGTCAGTCCTCTACTGACCTCTGCATTCAGTAGTTGGTTCTCTGGTGCACATGGCATCTCTGCCTGTGTAAACCTGATCATATCTGTCTCACACACCACATCCTGGCATCCAGCCCCTGTTGTGTGACAGTTACCAGCACTGGGCTGTGGTACTGGCTAGCTGGCTTCCCAGATGGGCTGCAGTCTCAATCACGGTCTCCGGCTGCAGCTTAACAAAAATCTCTTAATAGAGTTGTAAGGTTTCAGCTTCACTTTTTGTACAGCATCATAAATTCTGCTGTTTAAAGGCTCATTTAGTAAGTATTTCTAGGTAAAAATTTTGATTTCTGTATTCTGGAACAAGTACAGATTAGATAAAAGACAGCGATTTCTGTCAAGGCTAGACACATTGGTATGTTCCTGTTCCAGAAATGTGATGGATCCCCTTCTACAGTACACTTAAGTAGGTTGTATACACATAAGTAGCTTATGAATAAAGTAAGACAGGTAATAATGGTAGGGTAACAGTATAACAGTAGATACAGTGCAGTACACATAGAACAGAGATCAGAGCTAGATCATAGACAGGTCATATAATATAATCTTGATACAAGGTTGATAACATTAGAAGTAGGGACTATAGATTTTGCAGCAGAAAGGAATATACACAAGTGCAGTGAATCACAAACAGTATAACACGATTTATATAGTAATCCAATAGCATACATATTTGTCAATACAAAATTGACCAAGAAGTACCTTGAACAATTAGTGATAAAAGCTGTTTTAAAAACCTCAAACAGCAGTAGAAATACGCTGACCATAAATACAGTTTTGTCTGGCATATACTGTTGCTAAGAAATGATATGATGAAATTTTTTTGCCGACTAATACATACTGCTACTTTAAACGCCACTGTATCACCATTATAAAATTATATCCTTGTATACTGGTGTCTGTTTCATTGTTTCATAATATTTGAATCCAAGTTTTTTTGCCCTGTTCAAGTCAAAGAAAGGTTCTGTGCAGACCCGGAAGCTTTTGTACTGGAATTTACTTCATGGTAAAAGTAAAGTATCAAATCACCTACTTTGTCTTTCTGTTTGCTCAGTGTCACAGAGTGAGTGAGTAAGGGGCTGTGGTGGGATTCAAACCTGGGTCTCCAGGTTCACTGTTCAACTATTGCTTGCATTATTTTCTTTTATGCCAGCAGCAGCAAAATAACAAAAACCTGTGCTATTCACCCACCTCGTCACAACGTTACCAACCTCTTGTTTTTCTCCTCCTAATGGGCAAAGCAGCAGGGGTCAGTACAGTATACACCGTTTTCTCCACCTCCTCCTTCACTTGCCAGGCCCTCCTTCATACTGGCTCACCCAGCCCCATCACCTGGCTTCTTGTGGGCTTACTGTCCAACTCCTTCCTCCACTTGTCTCACCCTTTTGGTAGGGGGCAGCGGGCTAGGCCTCGCACCGCACAGACAGGTTCCAGATTGGAGGAGAGTCATGTTGTCGGTGTGGAGTCTGCATGGAGCCAGTATTCATCCTGCCTTGTTGGGGCTTTCCACTTTTCTGGTCCCATCCCTTGGAATTCAGGCGTATGGGTGCGCATGCACACACATGTGACTGTGCGTAGCGTGGCACCAGCTTGTGTTCCCTATGTCACTCGGACTGCACTGCCACCTGGGATCACCCAGGAGGCAGTAGTGCAGCGGAGCTGGCAACCCTACCTTCCTGAAGGAGGAGAGCATCATCTGGGATGCTTGATCCTCCTGGCCCAAGATGACCCACGCTCATTCTCGAACACAAGTTGCTGGCTTTGCGAGCACTAGCACTCCTGTTGCGCTGACAGGCCAGCAAATACTGTTTTCATGATATCTATATAGAGGATGAGGTCCTTTTACTGAAATCCCTCCAACACAGTGAGATGCAGGTCTGACAGTTGCGGATTAGACTGGTGCTTCTGTTCTTTTCTTGCAGGCTGTGATCCTAAATGAGGCTCTCCTGCATGACCAAGTGAAGGATTTATTGTTCCAGGGGGCTGTTACAGCATCATAAAAACATGTCGCTGCTGACAGTTCTCATTCCCTGCTGCTCTCTGAGCTGTAACTGCACTGGGAACAGATTGGAATTTAAATAGGCTCTTACAGTGGCATCTTTGTTGGTGACCAGCCGTGACTCGTGCTCATTAGAGCTACAGATGTCCGCCCCAGTTGCTGTGGTTCAGAGGACTCTTCCTGATGAACCATGAACAAGCAAAGGCTGAAGAGAGCTCTGTGAAGATAAAACAATACCCTACCTCTCCCTCCTCTCTCCCTCTGTGACTGCTGAGCTTCGAAAAGTATTAGTTGAATTGTTAAGATATTTAAGTTTGGCACCAAGAATTAGAACACAACCTCATCAGGGAACCTTGCTGAAGCAACTTTGGACATTTCTGTTACTGGCATTCTCTTAAAGCAAGCCTTGACTTTTTTTTTTTCCGCCTGGTAGATACAAAATGCAAATTTGCCTTTCATGGTTGCTGTAGATACCCATAATGTTTGTCTTGAACTCTGCTATTATCGAGCACTGTTCTCCCTGCATGCGGCTCTTTGGGAAATGGGGGTTGGTGGGACCAGCTACAGGATCCTGTATCTGTCCCTGATTCTAGAACATAGGAGAAGCCCAGCCACCCAACGAGTGGTAGGTAGGAATGGACCCAAGATTTCACACAGAGGTAACTGGCTAGTTGTTGGAATGCATATGATTAAACCGAGGGAGCTATGGTGCAGTGGATGGGGACATATGAAACAAAGAAGCAAATGTAGTGCAGAAAAGGCAACAGTTGACTAAACCAGCATTCTTGGATGGAGAGTGAATGAAACAAGCATTTATCAATGGCAAGTGTTTGCCACTTGAATTGCTCTTGTACCGGTTCATGGTTTATCAGGAAGAGTCTTGCTTGTACTTATTTTTACTGTATATTTACCCAGGATAGACCAGATAAGATGCAGTATCTCATTTTCAGTGGTGTCCTGCTTTTACACATTTTTAGATTATATTTACTCAGGGTAGGCCAGCTGAGGGGTAATATCTAATTTTCAGCGGGTTCCCACATTTTGACCTCAAATGTTCAACAGTCTTTTTATGAACTGATGTTATGATCAAGACAGGTGGAATTTTTTTTTTAACTCCCATCCAGAAGGTGATTTGGAGGGGATTCGAAAAATGACACCTGTCATGTTCAGGACGTAGGGTAACACAAGGGATATGTTGAACATTAGAGCCAGAATCTGCAGAAATAAAGTTATGAGTAAATGTTGTAACAGTTCAATGTTTCTTCATAACTTAGTTATTTTTTCACATTTTGACTCCACATTTTCATCATAGTCTTTTTATGACCACTCCATCTGAACATGACAGGTGGCATTTATAGAACTGTTGTCAAAATAGCATTTCGTGCCACAAGTGTGAAAACACATTTTGGCCAGGATTTGAAAAATGACAGCTGTCACGTTCATGAGTGGTGTGAAAAAATGGCTATATTGAAAATTTGGGGTCAAAATATTGAAAATTACTTAAGTTACAAGCGTGCGTTAAAAAATTTCAATGTACGTTCATAACTTTTTTTAAATAGTTTTGCCCTAAATTGTCAACATAGCCTTCTTATGACTCCACCTCATGAAAGGTGATTTCATGACACAGGTTCAAAAACACATTTTTGGCCAGGATTTGAAAAATGACAACTGTCACGTTCATGAGGTGGTGTGAGAAAATGGCTATATTGAACATTTGGGGTCAGAATATTGAAAGGTACCAAAGCTATGGAACATGTTTTGAAAAATGTCAATGTACTCTCATAACTTTGTTGTTTTTTAATATTTTTACCCCAAATTTTCAACATAGCTTTCTTATGACCCCCTTCCCCATGAACAAGGGTAGGGAAAACTTTTAAATCCGGCCCAAAAGATGATGTCACACAGCAACCACAAAATCACCTTTCAGGATGGATTTGCATAATTTCACTGCCCTTGTTCATGAAGTGGGTCCCAAAAAGGCCATGTTGAAAATCTGGAGAAAAATATAAAAAAAAAAAATGAAACAGTTATGAGGACACATTCAAAACCCAGTTAAATGTATTGAACCGCATACCTGATTTCCTCCGTTCCCAGTTTGGTGTTGACGAGTGAAGACATGTCTCTGGTCCAGAGAGGATTATGGCATTGGACCCTGGTAGGTAAGTATAGGGGGTGGGGGGTGCTAGTGGGAGGTTTGGTGGGGAGGGTAATGCGGCAGTGGGCAGGCGGCGACAACAGACATCAATAAATGTTTTTCTTTTACAGGGTGTAAAAAAAAAAAAGACTACGAGGGACAGTTTTCTTTATTTCCGGTACTGACACTAGAGGTTGTGCATCCTAGTGTCAGTTTAATTTCTACGGGCACAGGATATGACGGGGAGGTGGGAGGGATACTTGGCAGAGGGTGGGATTACAGGAAGTAAAATAAATAAGGACTACGAGGGACAGTTTTCTTTATTTAGGTTGGATCTGGCACCCCAGTGTCAGTGTTATGTTTGGTGGCACCAGGGGTGGGCTCCCCGGTGTTGTGCAGTGAGAAGTGGTGGGGTGGGTGATACTAGCTGGCACCGGGGATTGGGCACCAAAGTGTCAGAAAATTAAGAAGGAAGGAGGATACAATGGGAGGATTGAGGGATACTTGGCAGAGGGTGGAAGGGATTATTTTTTCATTGGGGAGGACCACAGCAGGCTGATCATGACACTGATCAGCTCTACCTGCTGGGCAGCATTATGCATGTAACCTCCTCTCTGGGATTTACGTTAATTGCAGTGTCCTTCCTCGTTTTTCTCGGTTTCTTCCCACTGCTGCTGGCATCCCCTGAACTCTTCTGGTGCCCTGTTGCTTCCCCAAATGCTCCTGTACAGTCCATTTAGTTATTTAAGCCCAGCCTGGGCTAAAATTCTTAACTGCGAGTCGCCAGCATTATTGTGGTGCCGCCGGCGACCGTGCATACACAAGGAGCACATTTGAGCTGCCAACCTCTCAAGTCGCAGTCCACCAGGGGAGTAATCTGGTAGTCCCGGCATCCTGGTGAGCTGAATAGGGTTCATTGACAACAGCAATGCTGTGCAGAAGCTGCTTTAAAGCTTTAAAACAGAGTTTGAACGAGGGCTTGTTTTGGGGTTAATTAATATTCTGAGCCCATTATGAATATGCATGAATTGCTGTCTGCCACATAGGGAGTCAGTATATCGGCAGCAGCAGCAACAGCAAAAGTATAAAAGAAATTTAAATACAAGTGGGCTTGTGTAAAAGAGAATTGTCTGGGCTACAAGTGTGGGGGAAAAATACAAATAAATAATGTTTATCCTGGCTGCACCAGACTGAAACTTGTGGGACTGCATAACTGGGACAGTATCTTTTACTGCAGCCACCATTTTGGGAGTGCTTTAGCAAATCACGAACTGGGATTTCGTCCAGAGCCTCAATACAGACTTATGGGAGATAATCTGGGACAAAGTTTGGGTGCCTAAAATTTAACCAATAAAAGAACTTAAACTGTGTAAGGCAGCCCAAACAGCCAGTTGAAATCCAAGGATGTCTGCCTTATTTAAGGGTTACAGTTTGAATGTAAGGCAGTTCTGCAGGGGAGATCAGATTAAAAGGGGCTGCAGAGAGCAGCCTGCAGTCCAAGGCAGGCCCATGTGGGGACTCCAGCCAGAACTACCGAGCAGGCTCTGCGGAGATCGGGCCTGTAAGAGATCTAGTTTCCCCTGGTGTGCTTCTTGTGCTCTAAAAGTAAAGAGTTATTGCCAGGAACTGCCTGCCTATAGACTGAGAGATTTTGCTCAGTGAATCGACTGAAATTGCGACCCAGCCTGAATCCAAATTGCAAGGTAGAGAAGTAAATGCTGTTTTCATTAAATGTGCTAAATGCTTATGGTGGACTGAAACCTACTGTCCAGGGGCTGCTGATTGCCAAAAAGGAGCTCACGTTTACCAGTGATTCAACTGTCTACCAGTAGGAAAGGTCACCAGCAATTAAACAAAACTCTGCCAAAAGTATTGACCAGCCTTGGGCCCTTGTCCAAAGTGGCCCATGTCATCTGTTCATGTGCTAGCCTCAGTGTCATCGACGAGAGACCGTATTCGGGGATCCAGCCCTTGCGCAGAAAACCATGGCAGGTTGCGGCCAAATTCATGAAAAGGTCATGAAGTGGAGGTAAGTCGTGATGGCCCAGTTTCCCCATGTGCATCAGCTTCTAGCCTCAGGTCTTCATTTCGCCTGGACATCGTCTCCATTCGACTGGTACAGTGAGTGAATCCAGGGTAGCTCCCTGCAACAAACATCCAAATCTTCATGTGGCATCATCTAATTGTTTTTTCTGCTTAAATTTAATCATTTCAACCAACCGGGCCAGCTGGCCAGGACTACAAATAGACAAGTCTTGTTTATGCATAGTAACTGCCTTTCTTTCCACCAAGGGCCCCAACACAGCTGCAACACCGGACACCCATGGGGAAAATTTCTGGCCACCCAGCATAAATCCTGGGTACCCAGTACCAGTGTTCAGCATGTTTGCCGTTCATTTGCATCACCAGGTAAGAAAAAAGGTTTGTCTCCCCATACGAAGCACAGGGTTAATGCCAAACTTCACCCAACAACTAACACACCAAAATCTGGCCAATGGAAAATCATGTACACAAATGCTCACAGCCTGGGAAATAAGATCCCAGACCTGCAGGCAATAATGTCAGAGGCTAAACTGGACATAGTAGCAATTAGTGAGGCGTGGTTTACCAGTAACCACATGGCAGACTTCAGTACCTGGCTATGTATTGTTCAGAAGAGACCGAGGTGCAAAGGAGAGTGGCCTGTATGTTAATGAAAATATCAAAGCTACAGAAATTCAGAATACACATAGGAGCCAGAAGAACTGTGGGTCACCCTGGAAACAGGAAATGGGACAGCCATAAGAACTGGGGTTGTCTACAGGCCCCAGACCAGAGGGAGGACATAGACACATTACTGTTAGAAGATATACAAAACATGACAGCTAAAGGGAGGTTCTGATAATGGGAGACTTCAACATGCGGATACAGATTGGTCAATACCAGCAGGAACATCTGCCAGAACTAGACTCATAGTGGATTCCCTGCAGAGGGGGCCTCAAACAACTGGTACAGCAACCCACAAGAGACAGGGCTATCCTAGATCTAGTACTGACTAACAAAGAAGGGATCACAGATCTCCAGGTAGAAGGTCACCTGGGGGCCAGTGACCATCACATGGTATGGTTCAATTTGGCTACTACATCTAAATCATCCCATTCCAAGGCAAAAATATGGGACTTCAGAGGAGCTGACTTTGATAAGATGGCCAACAGAGTTAAGCTAGCCCTGGCAAAAAGAAACACAGGTGAGGAGTACAGGCAAAGTGGGCAAGCATTAAGGATGCAATACTTGAAGCAACATCCCATTGTGTTAGACAGAAAAGGAAGTCAAAGGAGAAGAAACCACTTTGGTTCTCAAATACAGTAGCAGAAAAGGTCAGAGCCAAAAAGGCTGGCCTTCAGGAAAATATAAGGGAACACAGCGGATGAAGATAGGGGAGGCATACCAAACTGCCCTAAGGGAAGCAGGTAAGGCAGTAAGGCAGGCAAAGTCCCAAACTGAGGAAACACTAGCACGAACAGTAAAAGAAGGTGACAAGACTTTCTATAGATACATTAGTGAAAGGAGAAAGTCCAGAGGGTATTGCTAAGCTTAATGGAGAAAAGGGAGCATGTGAGGAGGAGGACCATGTAAAGGCATCTATCCTAAATAGATACTTTTGCTCAGTATTTACTGAAGAGAAGGTAGGGCAGGGCCCACAGCTCAGCATCATGGACACAGGGGAGGGAGGTGAGCACTACTCCCTTCACAAAAGAAAGGGTCCTACAAGAGCTTGCTAAGCTCAGGGTGGATAAGGCAATGGGACCTGATGGCATACATCCCAGGGTACTTAAGGAGCTAAAGGAGGAACGAGCAGAGCCATTAGCAGAATTGTTTAGTGAGTCTCTGAGCACAGGAGGTCCCAGAAGACTGGAGAAGGGCTCATGTGATCCCGCTCCACAAGAGTGGTAGCAGGGAGGAGGCGGGGAACTACAGACCGGTCAGTCTTACCTCAGTAGTGGGCAAGATTATGGAAGCACTCCTTAAGGAAAGGATAGTGCAACACCTGGAATCCATAGGGGCACAGGATCCAAGACAGCATGGGTTTACAAAAGGAAGGTCATGTCAAACTAATCTCATAGATTTCTTTGACTGGGTAACCAGAGTGGTGGACCAAGAGGAACAGTTGATGTCGCCTACCTTGACTTCAGCAAAGCTTTGACACTGTTCCACATAAGATTGATAAATAAGCTGGGTAGGCTCGGGTGGGTCAGAAGTTGGTCAACTGGGTGGCAAACTGGTTGGACGGCAGAAAACAGAGAGTGGTGGTAAATGGTATACAGTCAGAAGAGATGCAAGTCACAAGTAGGGTACCTCAGGGATCAGTCCTGGGGCCAGTCCTCTTCAACATCTTCATTAGTGACCTTGCAGATGGACTAGAGGGTAAGGCTTGTCTGTTTGCAGATGACACCAAGATCTGCAACAGAGTAGATGATCCAGATGGGGTGGGCAGAATGAGAAGAGATCTGGATAAACTAGCAGAATGGTCCGAAGAGTGGCAACTGGGATTTAATGCAAAAAGTGCAAAATCATGCACATAGGGAAAGAAACCCTGAAGCCACCTACAGGCTGGGAGGAGTTGCTAGCAGTCACAAAGGAAGAAAGAGACTTGGGCATCATCATCACTGATGACCTAAAATCATCCAAGCAGACCTCTAAAGCAGTAGGTAAGGCTAGGGGGTGTTAGGTGTATTAGTAGGGGTATCACAAGTCGTAAGAGGAGGTAATAATCCCTCTGTACAAGACACTGGTTAGAGCCCCATCTGGAGTATAGCGTGCATTGGAGGCCACACCTTCACAAGGACATTAACCAAATTGAGGCAGTCCAGAGAAGGGCAACCAAAATGGTGCAGGGACTGCATCAGAAGACATATGAGGACAGATTAACAGAGCTCAGTATGTATGCCCTTGAGCAAAGGAGGGAGAGAGGTGATATGATCGAGGCATTCAAACACCTTAAGGGCACAAACAAGGTGAAAGAGTCTAACATGTTTAAATATAAGAAAAATAGCAGGACAAGAGGACACAGCATGAGATTAGAGGGAGGCCGATTAAGGGGGAATGTGAGGAAATTCTTTTTCACAGAAAGGGTGGTGGATGCATGGAATGGCTTACCACAAGAAGTGGTGGCTATGAATACAGTGCAGGGCTTCAAACAGGCATGGGATAGGCATAAGGGAGCAATACAAATGACTATGAATAGATAAGCCACTGACAGAGCAAAGGCCGATGGCACATTTATAAGGTAGAAAAAGAAATGGGCAGACTGGATGGGTCTTGCGGTCCTTATCTGCCGTCAACTTCTATGTTTCTGTGTTGCAGGACTGATTATTTGGGACTGAAGTGCATGCATAGTAACTTGAAGTTTAATCAGTAAAGTAATCATTCATCCAGACTCACGCCCCCTCGTTGTTCACGTCCCCTTAATAAAACTGATCTGGTGTTTCACATTGAAACTAGCTTATGAGCATATTATTACTAGGCTTAAAGTGGTAGATGTGAAATTGAATGTGTTAAAAGTGCATGTTGTTTTGACAAACTGCCTTTTACAGGGGGTTGCAGGGCACACACACCAGGACCGGAGACCCTGCTGTTAAGTAGGACAGTTGTGAGCGTATTGTTAATGCCTGCTGCAAACTGTATGGTGACTACTGTTAAGGAGCATTGTTCGTATCTGGGTAATTGATCACTAGGTGGGATTGTGGGTGGTTATAGCTTCCCAGAGGGCTATAACAGGCTAGTTAGATAGCCCCATTTTTGTAACTCTGGGTGGAGGCACCTTAATAATGAATCCAGGCCCCTCAACCTGTGGTCAGACATACAGGCAGGGGTAGTAACCTTAGGGATAGCGCCGCCTAGGGGTTACATGCAGACCAGGCAAAAGAGCTGCCCTATGAATCGTCTGGCTCTTTTCTTCGAACTACATGATGTTTCCTCCCAACTAGACCAGAAGAGTGTCCTGATCAGCCTGGCTGATGATTGTTCTAACACTGTTGAGCCCCTTGTAGACTGTCCTGCATTGGACCGACAGTGACCCACCCCTCAGAATCCACTATCATACCAATATATTCACCCTTGCACAAAGGTGAATATAAAAATAGTGCATCCAGATCTCTCAGTCTAGAGGTTTAGATATTTTAGAAGTGATCTAGATGTCCCCAGGTTTATTTGTTCTTTACTGAACAGTTCATTGAGCCTTAATATGTGCATATACTTTTATATGCACGTGTACTTTGTGTTTGTGCATACTCGTATGTGTTGAATTGCATCTGCATTTTGGTATGTAGGTGTTTTCGCATATGTCTGTGTGACTTCCCTTCCAGTGTGGGGCTGTCAGTAGCATCCAAACTGTCCCTGTGGTAGGGCCTGATCGGGACTTGGTGTGTTTTGGGAGGTATAAATACCCTTGGCGGGAATGGCACAGGATTGCCAGTTCAAGTTATAACTCCAGACATACTTATAGTAGGGGGTTGCTCATTAGAACCCTAAGGGGTTTGACATTGCCCACAGCTCCAGTTACAACTGGCCAGGCCGACTTGTTAGATGCAGGGGGTGGCAGTGTGCATTTTGAATCTGGGTGTGGCGCAGATCTCCTATCAAGCCAAGTCCCGGGTATGCCTGTCTGCACACAAGGAAGAGATGGTTCCCAAAGTAGGACAAGGGAACTGTGTGGATGTTCCTCCTGAAGGGGTTCTTCCAGTTGGCTACAGCACTGCCCTATTCCTGATCCTAGGACACCGAAGGTCAGAGGCTCCAGTTAATTCTTGGGACCAGGCAGAGATTTAAGGGATTTCTTTGCAGACCGGACCACCCCAGGGCATGCTCACTATGTGGCCCGGACCCTTCTTTACCCTTCGAGAAAGAAGGAACACTTACAGCTCTGAGTAGCGTTTTACCTAATGGCGGCAGGTGTAAACAAGGGGCGTCCTGACAACAATTGAAGTAAAAAAAAAAAAAAAAAAAAGACATCCACAAGGACGTAAAATAGGTAGGTTTTTTGCCCTTTTTTAGTTGAGATGTAGACACAAGTTAAAACAGAGTGATATTTTACTCATTAGATGAATCACTGTAGAAAAAGTAAACTTGCATTCCGTTCTGTTTGCAGGCTGGTCCACAGTTTGGCACGCCTATTAAAGTGAGTTATTAGAGACAAGAATCCTGGATGGAGAAGTACACATATTTAAAAAGAGTTTAAAATGAGCTGGTTTACCCTACCCTAAAATTAATAAAGATAAAAACCTTTTGAAGGATTGATACACAAGTATTTTTTCCTTTTGTAAGGATACCCAGATTCAGCTCTCCCCCAACCCCACCTACCCCTTTTGGAAGGTTTATGCAGTGAAAGCAAGTTATGTGATTTATATAAAAAAACAAAGGAAACATGTAAGCATGCAGGTTTGTTCTACAGTGGTAGTTATCTAAAAGTTTCCTACCTCGAGGTACCGCCGAGGTACCACTGAGGCAACTTACATTGACTAATGTGATCCTGCCTCATTCTGCCGCAGTATACCTCAGTACTGTGAAACTTTTCTACGACTACCACTGTACCTGCCATTTTATTTCAATTTGGGAGTTGAAACTATATCTAAAAATAGAAAATTATTTATAAAGACTGTTAGTAACATACATTTTATTTATCTCTTGTTATTATCATCACAGAAGAATCTGTTATGGAATAAATTGATTTTGAATAGAAAATATAAATAAGAGGAATATTTCAAGTATGAGAATACGTAGTAAAGCTCATTAGTCTGATGAAGGAACTTAATGTTGTGAAACATTACTACAAAGAAGCAAAGAGTGAAATGAAATGTAAAAGCAGCATGGAATAATAAAAGAAAATTATTCTGACAAAACTTAGTCTGGATTATTTGGGTTGAGAGAAAGATATTGAGTGGTCTTTGGACTGGGAATCTCTCCCTCCCCATTTCTATACAGTAGAAGCCGCTTTAAGGTGACGGCTTTGTGGCAGAGTAATTGTCCCTTAAAGTGACCATCTCCTTTAACAGAAGAGCTGCCGGACGTAAAAAATAACATGCTAAAAACCGGCCTGGCAGTAAAAATATAAGCATTCATCTAAACATACTAACAAAGCAGGCATTCAGCAGATACCACACAGTTAGTGATTACAGTTCTTTTTAGAACGAGTGCTGGTTGTCTTTGCTGTAATCTTAATTGAATTATCATTTTTAAAAATTCATAAAACATTCACTTAGCTTCAGGTAATCGGGTCAGATCGAGGCAATCAGGAGGCCTCTTAAATGAAAAAAATACGTGATTTTCTTTTGTTTTGCATCCACAGACATTTGGCTCAATGGGTTGCTCTCAAGATCAAACAGATTCTCCCACTGTTTAATCTCGGTGTTCTGCAAGCACCTGTTTCGGAGTGGGGCAATGTGTGCGAGAGTCTCTTTGTGTAAGACAGGTGCAAGGGGGACGTTGTTGATATCGGCTGGATCCTCATCAGTGTCAGCCGCCTCTCCCATCTCTTTTTCTCTTTCGGAAAGGGTTTGCCTTTGTGAGCCAGTCAGACTGAAAGTCATCCTTTTTTTCCTGATGTGTCCGACCTGTCTTTGCGAGATTCGGAACACCGTGGCAACTTTTGCCATGGATGTCCTGGGTTGCTGCAATGCCTCAAACACTTCTATTTTCTCAGCAAGAGGTAGATCAACCCTTTTTGTTTCCATGGCTAGGACCGCAAGAACAGGGATAAAAAATAGTAACTTCCAGCAACATACAGCTTGTCAGGATGACTTCCAGCACACTACACAGTGAGTAGTCAGCAAGGTTTAAGAGCTGTTGAAACAGGTTAAATAGATTTTCAATCACTGCACCTGAATACAAAGGTGTGAATGAGCCACGATTAAGTGTTAACAGGTGGTGATGAGTTATGAATGGGGCTGTTATCAGGAAAGTACCGCCAGGTGGGACCAATAAGCGTCCCCTTAAAATGAAACAGCTGCCCCTAATAAAACAAGCAAACAAAATAGGATTGTATGGCCACTTAATCAGTGACTTGAGGGGCATCCCCTTAAAGTAAACGTCCCCTTAAACCGCATCCCAATTAAGTTGCTTGTACTGTATATATTTTTTCTGCTCCCTACTATAATTAAAAAGGAACTCTGGGAGACATATGGTGGAATTGTAGAGACTGGGGTACAAATGCTCTCTTCTCACACAGGAGTCTGGATTCTGGATATAGAGGAGCAAGCAAAGGTTAATGCTGGGAATTGGGAACTGAATGAGCATCAGAGCTCATTCTGAAGATTCACCTTCCTGGAAAACTACCAGGGTGAGTCTCTTGTCAAGATGTAACCACTCATAGGGTGAAGGAACTGTGAACCTGGAGTTTAGAAAGTCATGGGAGTACTAGCAGTGCCGCATAATGGTACTCCATGTTAGATAATGGTTCACATTCAGGCCTGCCCAGGTGTGGAAGTGGGTATGTAGAGGTATAAGGACTGTCACGTTGGGGGTGGTAAGTCATTGCCCAGAACTCAAACGAAATTACCCTCAACTGTTTTCTAGTCTCCCAGAAGGAGTGAAAATTCTTTTATCCCTGTTTTGAGATAAGAAGTCAAAAAGGTGTTCACTGAGGCAATTAGGGTCTGCAGTATTGCATTAGGTATGGAAAAGGGGAAGACTAGGTGGGCCACATGGTCCTTATCTGCCGTCACCTTCTGTGTTTCAGTGAGTGTCTGTACTAAGTCCCACCAAAAATTTCTGACGTTCATCACTGAAGCTGTGGGTCTTAGCCCCTAATAGGTAGTGATGATTTCCTAAAGTCCAATATTTGTTCTCTTGCTCCATGAATAGAAAGAGGTTACAGATGAACAGTTTAAAGCCGAAGTCCATTAAGTTCTTTGTACCACCAGCTCAGTGTGGATACCGTCATCCCCTTTTCTTTAACGTGCTTATTTAGTTGTAGCTTAAAGGTAGAAACAGTGTCAACTGACACCACTTTATCTGGAAATCGGTTCCCCGTGTTTACCCCTCATTCTGTGTAGTAGTTCTTCCTAATATTTTCCTGCAAACTTCCACCTTTCAAAGACACTGAGTGTCCTTTGACCTCTCATCTTTGTACAGTACATCCTGAAAATCTACATGTGATCGGATGGTGTTATCCCTGTCTTAGAGTGTTGAAAACTGAAATCATGTCACCTCAGGGATTTTCTATTTTCTGTGGAAAACAGCCCCACTTCTGCCAGTTGGTCCTTATAGCCCGACATCCAGAATGGTGCTGCACTCCTGTGCAAATCAGAAAATAAAATGTTTAGACTCTGGGATGCAGATGTTGAAAATTCATTTACCTGGGAGGTGATCAGCCTGAGTTTAGTCACTTAAATTTGTATGTCTTGTATGGGCAAATACATTTTCAGCATTTGCATCCTGGAGTATAAATTCTATTTTCTGAGTTGCAGCTGAGTGCAGCACCATTTGGAAGTTGGACACTTGGGGGGCTAGCCAGCCCTAGAATTGCACACTCCTGGGCACTACTCGACAGTGGTGGAAACACAGACCTGGTCGTCACAGCACATTTTTTTCCAAGCCTTAAAATACAGTATATTGTTCTCTCTCCTCTGCACCTCAGTTTTGCTGATAAACTTCCTCAGATATGGGGACCAGAACTGTACACGATACTGCTAGCCTGTTAAGATAGCGAGTCTTTTTGAGTGCAGTAATTTGGACGAAGTCAAAATAGAGAAAGTAAAGTGGGCTATGTGAGATTAATAGCTATGTACTATTAATAGCACAGTGTAATTTAGCAACCACTTCCGCACATATTTTGGCAGAGTTTGTGATGGTTCATTGGTCAGGCCAGTTCTGAGCTGGCTGTCTGGTTTGGTGGCTGTAGTCACTGCCTTTGAGTTGGGCAACCCAGGTTTGGAACTGGCTGTGGGCATACTGTTTTTTTTGTTTTCTTTTTTAAACTATGTTGTATTATGTTTTAGATTTGACCTCCCATTCCCCCACCCTCTGGACATTGTTCCCCCCCCCCACCTGTAGGTTGCCCTTCCACCATTCTCCTCCTGCCAACACCTGTCTCCAGATGTAGCCCCCCTGCCGAGATTACCCCTCTTCCCTTTATCAACCTCCCTGGAGTTGATTATATTAAATGTAGGGGGTACAGGGAGCAAATTAAGTGTATAGTGTCCCTGATGGTCAAATTCAGCGCCGGTAGTTGTTAATGAGTAGTGTTGTAGTACACAGTGCCGTTTCACTTTTCAGTGATGTGCACTTGTTGTTTTGGTCAGTGATGTTATACTGGCGCTATTTTGACATAGAACCCACTATACTCAAGCTGGGGTCTGACCAGTGGTCTGCACAATGGCATTAAGATATCTCTTAGTCTGCTTTGGAAGCTTCTCTTGATGCACACCATGATGTTCTGTGCTTTGCTAACTGCTGCCCCACCCTGTTGTCTCATTTAAAGTTGTTGAATATTATCCCCAGCCCCTTTTTCCTGCTGAGTTTCAGTAATCTCTGTGTTATTTATGTAGTGTTTTTGCTTTTATAATTCTCTGACCTAGCTGCATCACTTAACATTTTTCAGTATTGAATTTCATCCACCATTTTCCTGCCCATTTCCAGAGAATGCCCAGGTCCCTCTACATTTCATTAACCTCCTTATTCGATGTAACTACCCTTCCTAGTTTGGTGTCATCAGCAAACTTACACTAGTCACCTAGGAGCTGGCGGTACCCTTCTCCGGATCACTTATGAATAGATTAAGCAATGCAGGGCCTAGAACAGAACCTTGTGAGACTCCACTGGCCACTTGTTTCAGTGTGATAAATTGCTTTGTTTCCTGCCCTGCAGTGACTTTTTTTTTAATCCACTGCATTATTCAGTAGGCTATAGTTAGGTCTACATTTCGTGAACTAGTCTCTTATGTGACACAATGTTGAAGGCTTTGCTGATGACCTTGTACACAACATCTACAGGTTTTCTCTCATCATGCTACTTGCAGACATTATTAAAAAAATGCAGTCAGATTGGTCTGTCGTGATTTCCCCTTGCAGAATCTGTATTGTGTCTTGAGCTTAAATTGTTTTTCTGTAAGTGTTCGATAGTTCTGTTTCTTATAATTCTCTCAAGCATCTTTCCTGGTATTGACATTAAGCCGACTGGTCTTTAGTTCCTGGGCTCAGCCCTGGAGCCTTTTTTGAATCTCAGTAGCAGAGGGTCACCCTCCAGTCATCATGTGCAGATGCGGTCCTCAAGGAATCATGGAATATTATTGCCAGCTTAGGTGTTAGATGGTTCCTTTAGGATTTTGTGGTGCATTTCATCACGCAACATTGCTTTGTTGATATTTACCACCTTCTGTGTTCTTTCTACTGCTTTTGGCACCACACACATCTCCTATAGACAGTGTATCCTGGTGTTCCCCTGTGAAACTTTCCCTATCCACTATCATTTCATCATTTTCTTCTGTGAATACAGATGCAAAATAGTCATTTAAGTATTCAGCCATATGTTCCTCCTTAGTGATCATTTCACCACTTTCCTGATTGTTCAGCGATCCAACAGAGTATGTTATTTCCTCGCCACATTAACACATCTAAAGAACCTTTCCATGTTGGATTTGACTTTTAAGTGCCAACTATGGCGAGCTAGCCACTGCCAATCATTATTTTACAAATATCTCTGTTACATGTTAGTTTTCTTATGTGATTTTGGTATGGAGAAATGCCACAAAGGAATGCCATTTTTTTTAACAAGGAGTGCACAGGGTTACTGGAAAACCCCAGGAAATTAGAGAAGGTCTTGCCAAATGTGTGACACTCCTAATTTAATCAGGAAGCTGCAAAGTACAGCCTCCTAGGGAAATTATGTTTATTCCACATCTAAGAACAATCTGCTGACAGGAACTGACAAGAACATCTTCAAAGGGTTGGAGGTCCTTGCTTAGCTAATTGGTATATGAAATCCCAGGATGAGAGAAGCTATTTCCCCGGTTGTAAACCTTTAAGATCAAAAGGGAAATGGTCTTAAACAAGCAGTGATGGAAAAGGTTCCCAAAGTACACTGACATTTTTTTATACATGCCAGGAAGTGAAGGTATGTGTCCTGTGGTAAGACTTTTGGGGAAGGTGCAGGAGTGACACCCAGTGGCCTGAAATTGAAGGGCCAGCCTTTGTTCACAGTCTGTGGTTGGTCAACCCTATTTAAATGCTCAAACACAGACACTCAGGGTTATTTTGCTTGGACTCTCTATCCTGAACATGAGAACAACTGCCTAAGAATCAAAGGCTGCTATAGAAAGACTGAAATAGTTTACAAATCAACGATTCTCTGAATTTTGAAATCTTCATATCTAAGGAAGAACTTGGCTAACAGTGTTAAGGTGTTTTTGTTTTTGTACATGGTCCACTTTTTACTTTTTTGTTTATTCTGTGGCACATTTGCCAAAGTTAAAAACCTTTTAATTGTAACTGTATGTCAAATAATTATTTTAGTAAAAACATTTGTTTTGTTAAGAAAACTTGCCTTGAGAGAATTTCTCATAGTGTGTGTGTGTGTGACTGTAGAAGGTTATTAATAATCTAGGACTAAATTGTTCTTGCCAAAGGGGTGTCATCCATAGTTACCAAATCAAGGGTCTGTAACAGGGGAAAAGTCTGGATAAAGATGGGGGAAATACAACAGTCTCAAAGAAGGATCTGTGGGAATTTGAACCAGGTTATTGTACGCCTTGTGGGAGAAGGCAACATCAGTGTCACAACGCTACCCCGAAGAGGTTGTAACACCAGATCTCCCCCCTTGTGTAATAACCAAGAGAAGGTTCTTATTTGGCTACAAGACTTGAGAATGGTATTATACCCTACCCAGAAGTAAAGAGGGTTTTCCTGGAACCTCGTGGCAAGTGTTCATTCGTGACCTCGGTGAGCATTGTAAAAGCACACTGGCTTGGGTCTCCATGCTTCCCCCCTCCCTGTCATGGATCGCACTTATGGGTAGGCACTGTGAGCCCAGTGGCCTTGACTGTCAGGAGTGAGTTTGTGACACCAGCTGTTCTTCTGCCATTTCTTTTGTACCCCTGATTCTTTATTTACACTCTCTGAGTTTGTCTGTGTAGATCTGTTTCCACGGGTGTTTTGCAGTTTACTCATCTCAAGGGTCAGTTCTGTTGCCCATGTTATTCGGGATATACATGGTACCATTGGGATGGATCATTCACTGCTATGTAGATAATACTCAGCTATATTTATCATTTACGCCTGACTAGCAAGCAGTGGATTTGGTGCTGGAGTGATATCTTCAGGAAATTGCAGACTGGATGATCTCTAGCTGGCTGAGCTTTAACCTGACCAAGACGGAGGTGTTGCTGGTGGAACCAGGTCCTTTGGGGGGGGGTGGCTACCAGACGAGTGACCATTTTGATGCCATCATTGAACATTATGCCTCTGGAGGCTGCAGACAGCATCAAGAATCGGGGAGTTGGCCCAGTGGCGCTGAGGGTTGAGGCGCTGGAAGCCACACCTTGCGCTACACCGGCGACTTGAGTTTGGGAGCAAGCTTGGGCGCCAGGGGTCGGCAGGGGCGCGTGAGAATTGAGCACCTGATGGGCTGCTCTTCTCCCTGGGGGGTGGTTGGGGATCACCTGGCATGCCAGCGGCTCCTGGGGGAGACCGGGGGTGCTGCAGCACGCTCAGCTGCACATAATCGGCATGCCCTGACGCAGGCAAAGATTGCCATGCACCTAGCGTCGGGGATGTCCACATGTATGGGAAGGGGAGAGAGATCACTAGAACAAACGAAAAGCCCGGTCTAAGGGGGTAGGCAACGGCACCTGCCCCCATGCCCATGGCTGGGTCCATCCTGCCTGGCCTTCCTGGGGTCCTCCACCTCGGTCCTCTCCCACGTTGCAGTATGTCTCTAAGTATGCCCAAAGAGGAGGTTAAGCAGGGTGTGCCGGTCGTGGACAGAGGAGGAGGGAGAGAGGAGGCAACGGTAGGAGGACTTCAGGCAGGGCAGGAGCAGGCAGTATGCCTGAGAGAGGCCCCCCCCAGACGGTGATCGGATGGAAAAAGAGATTGGGGGAAAAAAAAATCGTGGAGTCACTTTGGACTGTGACCTTACACTTGAACATCACATGTCGGCCGTGGACCACAGTGGATTTTTTCAGTTGAGAAAAGCTCCTGGATCAAACCATGTCTGAAGCAAGAGGATCTTGTGAACCTAGTGCATGCTTTTGCGGCTGCAAGACTGGACTACTGTGATGTTCTGTACCTAGAGCTGTTGGGAAAATTGTTGAAATGCCTGCAACTGGTGCAGAATGCTTCGACCAGGATGATCTCTGGATAAATATATTCGGATCATATTACGCATGTGCTGCTGGAGCTGCACTGACTTACTGTCAGGTGCTGTACCACCTTCAGGATCTTGTTGTTAACATGTAAAGCCTGGCATGGGTTGGGGCCAGACTACCTAAAAGACCTCTTTGTCTGATATGTACCTGAACATCTGCTTTGCTCCACAGAGGACATGTTCTTGGTTGTTCCTAGGGCACATTTAAAAGTTTGGGGGAGAGGGCCTTTTCTGTAGCTGCCCCACTTTTTTGAAACTCATCCCCTACCAACTAAGGAGTGCCATTTTGGTGGAGGGGTTTAAAAGAGGGCTCAAAACCAAGTTGTTTATTCTGATCTGCAGCTTGGTCTCTTAAGTGCTGCATAGTCTTTGTGTTTTATGTTAGTATCTGATGCATTATTTTAATATATGATTGAATATGTTTATGATTGTATGTAGTATTTATTTGAAGTTCTCTGAGCCAATAGGATGAGGCACTTTGTAAAAATAAATGTTTTGCCTTGTCCTGTGTGAATCCTTTTTTCACTGATTATGTTCAGTATCTCCTTCACCATCCACATAAGTTTACATCTTCTGTCATTGTACTTTCTCTTTTGTGGGATACATTCTTGCTTCAAGCCATCTAGATAAATCTTAAGGGTGTCCAGTTGTTGTTGAACACTTCTGGCCATGAGTCTTCTTTCCCTAGGTACCATCTGTGCTGTGAGCTTCAGAATTCTTCTTGTGTGAAAGCATGGTGCGTGTCCCTTCACTAATATTTCCCTTGTTCTTTCCAGCAGTGAATCTAATGATGATATGATCACTGTTCCCCAGTGTCACTCCAGTTTTCATGTCTCTGACCCAATTATCCTTAGACCCAAGCTGTCTGAATGGTGACAGAGCCAGCAAGGGCCTAGAACGACCGTGCTAGTCATCATAGCCGGGTGAAAGCAACAAAGGGTGCTGCCTTGTGGATCGTAGAGGTGAGCTGCAGAGGCCTGGGATTCTCAAGACACTCCAAGAAACCAGTGGAGTGAGAGCTCTGCTAAACATTTGTGAGGTGCCAGAGAGAGTGGCTGGCAAAGAAGACAGAAACATAGAAACATAGATAATAATGGCAGATAAGGACCACTTGGCCCACTTAAAATGCCCATTTTCCCTACCTACTAAAACACCGCAGACCCTACTTGATTTTAAACGTTACTCCCCCTTCCTTCGCTTTAAGGTTCCTTTATATCTATCCCTTGAATTCTTGAAACCTGTTACCATTTTTGCCCCCACCACCTCCGCTAGGAGGCTGTTCCAGGCATCCACCACTCTTTCTGTGAAGAAGTACTTCCTCACATCTCCCCAGCTTCATAGCATGTCCCCTTGTTCTTGAGCATCTTTTTTTCTGAAATATGCTTCCCTCTTGAACTTTATTTATACCTGTGAGGTATTTGAATGTTTTTATCATATTCCTCACTCTCACTCCTTTCCTCCAAGGTGTGCAAATTGAGGTCCTTCAGTCTCTCCTCATAGGGCTTGTGATGTAGACACTGCAACATTTTGGTTGCCCAACTGTGGATCACCTTTACCCTGTCTATGTCCTTCTGGAGATGTGGTCTCCAGAAGTGGACACAGTACTCTAGGTTAGGTCTCACCAGTGATCTATACAGCAGTAACACCACCTCTCTCTTTCTGCTGGTGATATCCCTCCCTATGCACCCTAGTATCCAACTAGCTCTCCCCATTGCCTTGTTGCACTGTCTTGTCACATTTAGGTCATCAGATATGATTACTTCCAGGGCCCTTTCCTGTTTGGTGGTGGTTAAAACTCCCCCCTTCCCATTTTGTACTCTGTCCTTTGGTTTCTGTGCCCCAAGTGCGTAATTTTGCACGTCTTTACATTGAAACCTAGCTGCCACACTCTTGACCACTCCTCTAGCTTTCCCCGATCACTATTCATTTTTTCCACCCCCCTCCCAGAGCGTCTGCGCCTTATTACAGATTTTAATGTCACTGCAAAGAGGCACACCTTCCCTTCTAGCCCCTCTGCAGTATTGCTAATAAAGATATTGAAGAGGACCGGTCCCAGTATTGATCACTGTGGCACCCTGTTTGTCACCCTCCCTTCCTCATAGTGAACTCCGTTTTCCACACCCTTTGTCTCCTGTCCCCCAACTAATTTCTTACCCAGTTTACTACCTTAGAACCCACTCCTAGGCTTCCTGGCTTGTTTGAGAGTCTCCTATGTGGAACGGTGTTGAATACCTTACTGAAATCTAGATAGGCCACATCCACCACTCCACCCTGATTCAATTCCCTGGTCACCCAGTCAAAGAAATCTATCAGATTTGTTTGACATGATCTCCTCCCGGTGAATCCATGCTGCCTCAGGTCCTGAAGGCCACTAGATTCCAGATAGTCCATAATCCTCCCCTTCAGTAGTGATTCCATTACTTTCCTCACAGCCCAAGCCAGGCTGACTGGCCTGTACTTGTCAGCCTCCTCTTTGCTTCTACTTTTGTGAAGTGGGACTACATCTGCCCTCCAGTCCTCCAGAACCACTCCTGTCTCCTGTGAGTGGCTGAACAGGGCTGTCAGAGGTGCAGCCAGCACCTCCCTGAGCTCCCTCAATATCCTAGAGAGATCTTAGAGAGTCAACAGGGGGTGCAGCACTGGACTGTGGAGCGGGTACATCCAGCTAGGGCTGATGCCAGAGACAGAAGACTTCTGAGCCAGAGGGTAGCAGTGATCACTGAATGGGGACCTATGTCTCCTGTAACTCATATCATGTATGCAATTATAGGGCCACAGTCTGGGGCATATATTAGTAAATGGACTAGGCTATTCAACTGCGATTACAGTTTGGTGTTAGAATTATAATTGCTTGTTTAAGTGCATCAATGCCAGCCAACTGTCAACAGGCCTCCGCCTATTCAACATCTGGTTACCCAAGATTCACTGGGAGCTCTCTAAGAACTGAGGTGATGGCAATGATTCCAGGAGGAAGGTGGGAACCTGCAATCACTGTACAGTGTGGTTCAATATAAGGACAACAACAGGCGAGCCACACAAAGACGAGGGTCCTGGACTTAAGGAGGGCAGATTTTTTTTAAAAATGAGCAAATGCTTCAGAGAAGACCTAGTAAGGGGGGGGATTGCTTGGGGGGGATGGAGGAACAGTGGGCCAGATTTGGGGTGGCACAGGGAAGGCAACAAACCTCTGCGTGAAATAAGTGATCAAAAACAAGAGGAAAAAGAAAGCACTATGATTCTCAAGGGACGTGCCTGCAAAGGTGAAAGCTAAAAGGGAAGCATTTAGGAGGTACAAAGACACGCAGAGGGAAGAGGATAGGAGGTGTACCGGGAAAAGCAGAGGGAAGCAGGCAAGGCAATGAGGGGTGCAAAGGCGCAAACTGAGGAAAGGGTAGCCAAAGAGGTAACTAAGGGGGACAAGACCTTTTTTAGGTACATAAGTAAAAAGAGAAAGACAAGGGGATGGGTTGTGAGGTTAAGAAGGGCAAGGAGTGACTGTGCAGAGGAGGATCAGGAAAAAAGCAGTTATACTGAATGGATTCTTCTGTTCAGTCTTCACAGTAGAAGGAGAGGGGATGGACCACATAAAAGCAGCAGGAAGACTTGAGTTTCAGGGAGGGGGAGACAAGTCCATTCATAGAAGATAGAGTCCTGAAAGGACTTCTCTGAAAGTGGATAAAGTTATAGGGCCGGACTGGGTACACCCAAGGGTGCTGAGGGAGCTCAGGGAGATAATGTCTGGACCTCTGACAACCCTATTCAACAACTTACTTGATACAGGAGTACTTCCAAAAGACTGGAGGAGGGTAGATGTCTTGCTTCAAAAAAGCGGCAGCGAGGGGGAGGCTGGCAGCTAGAGGTTGGTCAGTCTGATGTCAGTGGTGGAATATCTTGAATCCAGTGGGTTACAAAACCTATGCAGCACAGATTCGGGGGCAGGGGGGAGTGCTTGTCAGACAAACCTGATTGATTCCTTTGACTTGGTGACCAGGAAATTGATCAGGATGGGATGGTAGGTGTGGTCTACTTAGACTTCAGCAAGGCCTTCAACATTCTACCACATAGAAGGCTCATTTAGGGGTGGGTCCGAAGGTGGTAACCTGGGTAGGAAATCGGTTGGGGGGGGTGGGGTGGTAAATGACACTCACTCTGGGGAGGGAGAGTGACTAGCAAGGTACCTCAGGTCTTGGTACTGGGTCCAGTACTTTTTTTAATGTCTTTACAAATGACATTGCAGAAAAGCTGGAAGGGAAGTTATGCCTCTCTGCAGATGACACCAAAATCTGCAATAGGGTAGACACTCCAGAACGGATGGAGAGAATGTGTAGAGACCTGAAAAAACTCAAGAAGTGGTCAAGGGTATGGCAGCTGGGTTTCAATGCCAAGAAATGCTAAGTTATGCATATTGTAGCCAAGAATCCTAGGACAGAGTACTACCTAGGTGGAGTCCGAGTATCTACATCCGAATCTGGGTGGAAACTGATGATTCCAGGCAGCAGTGGGAGATTCAATAGCCTGCAGTGCATGTTAGCATTTATGTAAGCTCTGATCTTTCGTTTGCTGGTCCCACTGTCTTCCCTGAGCTAAGTATAGTCACAGAGGACCCTGGAGAAAAGCAGATCCGGAAAGTGTCGTATCAGAGATTATAAAAGCTCTAGCATGTACTGCAGGCTATTGAATCTCCCAGTGCTGCCTACTGCTCTGATGTCAACTGCAGGGGGATTCTGGGATTTGTAGTAACAGAAGATATCAGCCTAGAACTAAACAAATTTAGTCTGATGCAAGCTACTATATGTAAGCAATAAGACATGATGGGGTGTGCATTACGATGTCGGCCGAGTGCTGGTTGCCTCTAGGAGTGCAGTTATCGCACCATAATGCACAACCCCAGAGTGTCTTATTGTGCTTATAACATGGGCTTCTATTTTTAAAATATGTTTTATTAGCAGAATGAAGATTTTTAATATGGAAAAGTTGAAATTAATATGTCTTTATAAGCTAAAGTAGTCCTTCCACCTACTAGGACTACATTGCATTGCCTGGTTTCTTTAGGGCTTTTGACTTTATACATCTTCCATAGTTGTAGTTTTTTGAAGTTCTATAGTGTTACTGATTGATTGTCCCAATGGAGTATTCAGTAAAGAGGTATGTTTTGCTAATTGTGCCCTCCCCGTACCCCTGCTAGCTCTATCCCACTGAAAAAGCAAACAAGCTTTCCAAAGTAGCAGCTCCGTAACTCTCTGTCCACTGATTGCCATACGAGTGATCACTTGCTCGCTCGAATGCCCATTAGCTCCCTTACTGAAGCTTTTTAAAAACTCTGGAGCTCTGAGTTTCATACGGACGTATGAAGAAGCCAGCAGAAGAAGACCATGTGGTCTATCAAGTCTTCTCATATTGCAGGGCTCACGGCTTGAGCTCATGTCCCTGCCCTCCCTCCCCACTCCTCGCATCCTCTCTACCTATGATCCTTACCTTCCCCCTGTGCCTATCCCAGCCTCTCTTAAAGCTGCCCACTGTCTTCAATGAGATGACCTCTTCTGGCAACGCATTCCAAGTGTCCACCACTATCTCTCTGAAGAGGTGCTTCCTGACCTCCGTCCTAAACCTCCCACCCTCAAGCTTAAGACTGTGCCCCCTCGTGTTATGATTGTCACTCAGCTTAAAGTGTCAGTGTCAGTGGCTCAGCAGGTAGCACACTCGCCTCTGAGGCCGGGAGATCAGAGGGCTGTGGGTTCATTTCCCACATCTGGCACTTGGGTTAATATCCCAGTACTGACACTGTACTGCAGCATGAGAGGGGTGCTGCACTTCTGAGGTGCCGTCTTTCGGATGAGACGTTAAACCGAGGTCCCATCTGCCTGGATTGGTGGTAGTTCAGGTGGATGTTAAAGATCCCATGGCACTTATCGAAAAGAGTAGGGGAATTTCCCCGGTGTCCTGGTCAAATTTCCCTCATTCACTAAAAATACCACCAACAGCTTAATCTGGTTCAAGGTCAGTTGGCATTCATCTGTATCCCCCTTCCCGGGTCGTGCCTGAAAATAGGCAGGATTTGTCTAGTGCACTTACCCGGTCAACAAAAACTAAATAAATAAATAAAGAGACTCTTCTTATCAACCCTATTTGTCCCTTTCAAGTATTTGAAGGTCTCAGTCATGTCCTCTTTCTCTCTCCTGTCTTCTAGGGAGTACATGTTTAGTGCCCTCAATCTCTCCTCATATGCCTTACCCTGCTGACCTGCTGTCATCTTTGTAGTGCTCCTCGGGACCTTCTCCAGCAGGTTAATATCCTTTTTGAGGTGTGGGCACCTGTACTGAACTCCATACTCTAGATGCAGCCAGTGACCTGTACAGGGGCAGTATAACCTCCTCTCTCCTACTACAGATCCCCCTAGATATGTGTCCCAGCATCTTGTTTGCATTTGTTGCTGCTTTCTTGCACTGCGTGGAGTGCTTCAGGTCACTAGTGATTATCACTCCCAGGACCTTCTCCTCCTCGAATGCAGATACTCGGACTCCACCCAGGTAGTACTCTGTCCTGGGATTCTTGGCTACAATATGCATAACTTTGCATTTCTTGGCATTGAAGCCAAGCTGCCAGATCCTGGACCACTGTCGTCGAGGCACAGGTCAGAAAGCATAGAGAAAACCCAGGAACAGTTGTAAAATTCCACAAAATTGTTTATTTGTAGTTGCAGTAATATAAAAATAAACCTGTTCAGAATAACTATATATACAGAGCAAAATAAAATCTCTTGTAAAACAAATCTCCCTTACAGCTCAGCTTAGCTGTTTTTATAAGTCTTTTTCAACACCCATCCTTTGTAAGCATCCTGTTCTTTGTAAATTTCAGGAGCTGCTAGAACACTGAAAGCTTCCTGAGGTCCCTCCAGCCTTTGCAAAAGGCTCAGGCATTTGCACTCAAATAACCTCTGGCTTTTTACAGTTATCTCAAATTATAAATACATATACATTTCAACAGCAACACTAAACATTTTCTGAACAAAAGAGATTCCACTATCAGCTACATTTCCATACATGGATTCTCATATTCTTATATTACCAGATGTAGATGTGCAAGGGAGGAAAACAGACAGCAAGAGAAAACAGAGAGAGAGAGAGAGAGAGAGAGGCAAAGGAGTGCGAGACCCGTTCGGGTTGATCAAGTCTGAAGTCTCACAGGAAAATTTGGTTGCACAACCAGACAGAAGAGACAGAAAAGGAAAGAATACAGATCCTTGCATTTAAATACTTTCTCCAAAATAAATGGGGCAGGGTCCTATTCTACCCTGTCACACCACTTCCCCAGCTTTTCCAGATCTTTCTGTAGGTCCTATATCCCTTCAGCTGTGTCCACTCTCCCACAGATTTTGGTGTCATCCGCGAATAGGCACATTTTGCCCTTAATACTATCTCCAATATCATTGATGAAACCATTGAACAACACTGGCCCCAGTACCGAGCCCTGCGGGACCCCACCAGTTACCTCTCTAGTGCCAAATAACTCCCCCACAACCACCCTCTGGGTTCTGCCCCTCAGCCAGTTTTCCACCCATCTGGCCATCTTTTCTCCAAGCCTGAGATCCACCAACTTTCTGATCAACCTTTTGTGGGACACAGAGTCAAAGGCCTTGCTGAAATCAAAATAGAGGACGTCTACCGCCTGGCCCCTGTCTACTGTCCTAGTGGCACAGTCAAAGAAGTCAGTCAGATTTGTTTGACACAACCCTTCCCCCTCCATCATGAGCCCATGCTGCCTAGCATCCTGAAGACCATGCTCTTCTAGATATTTCACCAGCCTTTCCTTTAGTATGGTCTCCATGAGCTTACCCATAGTGGAGGTCAGACTGACTGGTCTTTAATTCCCTGGGTCATCTTTGGGACTGCTTTTGTGTAGAGGCACTATGTGTGCTGTTCTCCAGTCCTGTGATACCACTCCTGACTCTAGTTAACTATTAAATAGGTCTGCCAGGGGCCCCTACCAGCTCCTCAGCCAGTTCCTTTAGTACCCTTGGATATACTCTGTCCGGGCCTGGTGATTTGTCCACCTTCAGTGCCAGCAGCCCCTCCCTCACTCTATCCTTCTCTATCACTACATCTGTGTGCCTCCCCCCCACTCCTCTACCCACTCCACCCCTTTCTTAAGCCTAACAATCTCTTCCTTCTTGTCCCTTTTCTTATTTATATATCAAAAGAAAGCCTTCTCCCCCTTCTTAATTCCTTCAGCTAGCTGGAGCTCCTTCTGTACATTTGCTTTCCGGACTTCCTTACCTGACTCACTAGCCAACCTTAGGTAATTTTCCCTATCCACCTCTCTCTTGGTCTTTCTGAGTTTTGTATAGGTCATCCTCTCTTCCCTTACTGTCTGGGCAACCCCAGAACTGAACCAACTGGGCACTTTGGCCCTTGTGTTCTTCCCCCTGAGCCTAACGCATTCATCTATGGCAACCAGTATTCCTTCCTTAATGATAGACCACCTTTGATCCACCCCATATCTCCTCTGATGCCCACCAGATGGCCCCTTAGCACTTCGCCCATTTTCCTGAAGTTTGCCCTCCTGAAATCCAAGATTTTGATCTTAGTTGGGACGCTTTCCCTGTCCATATCCAACTGGAACCACACTGTGCAATGGTCACTTCCACCCAGTAGCTCCCTAACCATTATTTCTCGTACATGCTTCCCATTTGTGAGCACCATATCAAGAATTGCCTCTGCTCTTGTTGGTTTCATGTTGCCCTGAGTCAGGAACCCACTCTGCAGTCCTTTCAGGATCACTTGACTCCTAGCACATGTTGTAGATGGTATGCTCCAGTCCACCTCGGGCAGGTTGAAGTCCCCTACAATTATCACCTCTCCTTTCCCTGCAGCTTCCAATATTTTTGAGTGCAGCTCTCTTCCTCTCCTCATCCTGACTGAGTGGTCTGTAAACCATCCCCAACCTCACCTTTCTCCCTGTATTGGACCTTAACTGAACCCATAATGCCTCTACCTCCCCTTCCTCCGACTCCTCCCTCATGCAAGTTATTCCATCCCTGATATAAACTGCCACCCCTCCCCCCTTCCCGACTACCCTGTTCCTCCTGTATAGTTTATATCCAGGGATCACAAGGTCCCAGTCATGGTGTGATGTTGCCCAAGTTTCGGTTACTGCAGCTATGTCCACCCTTCTCTCTGATAATAGTGCCTGCAGGTTGTCCATCTTGTTTCCAAGACTTCGCGCATTCAGAGACACCACCCTCCACCTAGAATCTGACCTTCTTTCTTTTCCCTCGATTCTTCTATTCACATTTATCCCCTCTGTGTGCACTCCTCCATGTACCCTTGTTATGTGTTCCTCACCCCTCCAGCCTTTGCTAACTGTGTTCTTGCCTCTTCCACCTCCTTCCTCCAGACCTGTTCCCTCTCTGTTGGGGGGGGGAGGGAGTTCATTGACCTTCTTCTCTTGGAGTCTGTGGGCCTGCACACCCATTGCCACCTCCCTTCAGTAGTTTAAATTAAGTGTAGTGGTTATATATTCCCTCAGTTTGTCCCTGAGTACCCTCAAACCCTCCCTACCGAGGTGTAGCCTGTCTGGTGAAAAGAGTGCTTTGTTTGACCAGGTCTCCTCCCAGTCCCCAATACAGATGAACATCTCCTCCCTACAGCATTTCCTCAGCCAGTCGTTGAAATCCTCTATTCTTCATTTCCTGACTGTGCTGGCCCTTGGCACTGGTATCACCTCTGAGAAGGCTAGTGAACTTCCTTCCTCCCTGCAGATCTTCCCCAGCTTCCTGAACCTACTTTGTACTACCTCATCTTCCTCCCCAGCTAGGTCATTTGTTCCCAAATGTATAACTAAATTAGGATTTCCTCCAACCTCCCTATTTCCCTTATTCTTGTGTCCACCTTCCTTGCTGTCATCCCTGGCATATAAACCATCCTCCTGCTTGCATTTGGGTCTCCTTTCCTTCCCCAGTGAATACCCCTAATTATGGAGTTCCCTATGATTGCAACTCTTCCATCCCCTGCATCCGTGCTCCCCATCCTTCCTTTCTCACCTTTGGTACTAGCTGCTTCCCCATCTGATTGCTCCCTCTGCATCCCGGTGAACTTATCTCCACGTCCAAAATGTATTCACTTAACTGTTTCTCCATCTCCCATTCTGCCCCTCCCCTTCTGACTATCTGTATCTGCTTTCAGTATTCCTTCCTTTTTCTCTCCCTCCCCCCATCCTCCACTCCGTTTTTTCCAGCTATCTCTTCCCTGCTCACCTTGATTAGATTCCTCCCCCTCCACTGTACTCCTGCTCTTAACCATGGCTCAACCTGGCCTTCTACCTCACGTCCTGCTGCTCCTTTCCTTGTTTGAGAAAGTGGTGCAAATCTATTCAATAAAAGCACCCCTTTAGAATTTCCCCACCCCTGATGCTACTCTCACATTCCCATCCCTTCCCACTTGCCATTCCTCCACCCTGTGCTCCCTATTTCTTTGAGGAAGAGATACTCCTGTATACTGAGTGCTCCTCCCCACTCCCATCCTCTGCCTGATGCGGTCACTCCCCTGGGCATCACCCCTCTGCCTTTACCTCCACTGCTCTGCTCCTCTGACTTCCCACACCATCCTCCCCAGCTTCTATCTGAGCAGCCTTATTTTGGCCCTTTGCTGCTTCAGGCTCTTACAAACAGGACATCCCCCTTTATTCCACATCACCCCCAGAAAGACTGCTGCCCCACAGCTATTGCAGTTTACTACTCTCCTGCTTCCCATACATGTGCCTAATTCCCCACATCCTCCCAGCCCAGCTTTTCCTAGCCTCCAGTAATACATAACTATAAAATAAGTATATAATTATAACATTCGGAAATATATAAATATATAAACACGGGCTGAAGAATTCTAAAACAGTTCTCTCTGTGACTCTCAGAACAGTTCAATGTAAATAAACACAGGCTGAAGAAATCCAATATTTGTTAGTATGTGCATGCGTTTACCCCTACGCAGTTTGCTGGACTGATAAAGATATGACAGGTGTATGTCCATTGCCCTGTTTAAGAAGTGATATCAGAACCCTGGTATAAAGGAAGTGATGCGCATAGCGTGGGTGGGACCAAGCCCGTGCCCTCCAAAAACGGTCAGCTACAGCTCTGACCCACCACCCCACATGCCTCTGTTCCACTGTTTCCCAGTGATTCAGCTAGCAAAGCTGGCTTCTGCTAGTTTCTCCTCCCTACTTCCAAAGCCAACTGATCTGTAGTTTCCTGACTCAACTACACAGCATAAAATTTCAAACAGTAATGACAACAACTAACAACAATTACCAAGTAACAATAGTGAGTTGTAAGTATACAGTTTCTTTCTCAATATGTTACTGCAGGAAATTGACTTTTGAAATGACAAAGAGATGGTTTCTGAACATTTAGTGTTGCCTCCTTTTTTTTTCAATTCAAGGTTATTGATCAGTTGTGTAGGTACAGTAAAAGAGAATACAGCATTAACTGCTGTCCAGCGTATTTTGTCATATAGTACAACAGTGCACAATCATTAGCAGCATAGTTACAGGTACAACCATTTCACAAGTGCTATGGCATTTTGGCTCCTTTATTGATATCTATCGGGCATTTTGTGATGACTTTGCATGAAAGAAGTTATATGGCATGAAATTATATAGTTTAGTATTGTATTATATTGCATCATTTTGTGATGTGTTGTTTTGTACTGTATTGTATAATTTCAAGCTATGTTCTTTTGTATTGTTTTTTATTTCGTTGTGTATCATTTTGTATTGTGTTGTTTTGTATTGTATTGTTTTGTATTGTATTGTAGTGTATCACTTTGTATTTTTGTTGTTTCGTAATACATCGTTATGTATCGATTTAAAAAAAAAAAAAGGTCAAATTCAGTGTTTGGTCTGTAAGTAAAAGTAAGTAAAAATGTATTTGTTTAAAGCACCCTTCCCGAGCTCAGGGTGCTTTTACAGTAATTCAAACACTTTAAATACAAACCATATAAAAACAATAAATACAGTAAGCATAAATAACCCTTAGTTATCAAGTCCCGGCAAATGCTTGGTCAAAGAGAAATGTTTTTAACTGTTTTTTACAACTTTCCACAGTCAGGCAATGTCGTATCTGACAAGGTAGAGAATTCCACAGGGTAGGTGCCATATAGGCAAACTATCTTCCTCCAGATGTCTTTAAATATACCCTGGGTATCGCTGGCAATCCCTCGTCAGAGGATCGTAGTGAGTGGATGGGGCAGTAAGGCACCAGGAGCTCTTTCAGGTAATGAGGTCCCAAATCATGTAGGTCTTATAGGTCAACAATACATAGATACATAGATACATAGACAGTGTCGGCAGATAAGGGCCTATGGCCCACCCAGTCTGCCCATTTGAGCTTGTAAGATGCTTGTAACAATGCGACCTTGAAGGTAATCCAGCACTGTATAGGCAGTTTGTGCAGTACAGGTGTTGTATGGTTAGATCTAGGAATTCCCATCAACAACCTGTCCGTCGCATTCTGCACAAGCTGCAAGTGGCGGATATCCACCCCGGCAGCCCTAGATAGAGGGCATTGCAGTAATCAATACGGCTGGTGACAAAGGCGTGGACCAGGGTAGGAAGATCTTCGGGCGGGACCACTTGTTTCACTTGGGTTGTATTCCTTAGATGGAAAAAGGCAGACTTGACTACAGCCGACACCTGCACCCTCAGGGGCAGGCCCTCGTCAAATACCACGCCCAGGTTACGCACTTGGCCAGAGGCCATAAGCGGGGCCCCCCAAGATATAAACCTGAGGGTTTCCCAGCCCAAACCCCTGTTGTCCTCACTCCAGGGTCCACCACCAATACCTCAGTTTTTCCTGAATTCAGCCGAAGCCAACTAGTACTCATCCTCTCCTGAATCTCCAGCAGGCAGTTATTAAACACCGTGATGGAATCAGACTCCTGTTCAGGCACAAAAGACAGGTAGAGCTGAGAGTCATCAGCATAACAATGAAAACTCAACCCATACTGCCTTATAATGTCCCCCAATGGAAGTATATACACCGCAGATAACATGGGGGACAGCACCGACCCCTGTGGAAACCCACAGGGCAGCCAGTGAGGGGCCTAGGAATAAATCCCAGACACCACTCTCTGTAATCTGCCCTCAAGAAAGAATCGAAACCAACTGTGGACTGCCCCCCTCAGTCCACAGAAAAACCACAGGCAGTCGAGCAGCACCCCATGATCCACGGTGTCAAATGCTGCTTAGAGATCTGGGAGACCCAAGATGGAATGGGTTCTCCGATCTGTCGCCATCAGGAGATCATTTAGAACCCGAACAAGAGCTGTCTCAGTGCAATGCCTTTTCCTGAAGCCGGATTAGAGAGGGTCATAGATATTGTGGCTGGACAAATGATCCTCCAGCTGCAGAGTGACCACCTTCTCAATAACTTTCCCTACAAAGGGTAAGTTAGAGACCGGTCTGTAATTTGCTGGGCAGTCGGAGTCAAGAGAAGGTTTTTTCAAAAGGGGGCGCACCACCACCTCCTTGAAGGGATCTGGAAAGATCACTCTCTCTAATGAAACCACCACTATCCCAGCCAGGACTGGGCCAGTGACATCTACACACCCCACTAATAGGCGAGTAGGGCCTGGATCCAACTTACAGTAGGTAGGTCGCAGAGTCTGGATGATCCTCACTATATCCATGACTGCCGGTTGGCTAAAGGTGAACCAAGACAACTGGGTATTAGTACCACCCGATTGATCAGTGCAAGGTCCAATGGATGGGCGCTGGCAGATCTCATCCCTGATGGTGGATACCTTGTCAGCGAAGAATTTCGCAAACTCCTCTCATTGTGTTTGTAACAACGCTCGACCAGTCTGTAGACAGGCTGGATTGCACAGTCTGTCCACAGTCCAGAAGAGCTGGTCTGCACTATTATAATACTGTGTACAATAAGCATGTTTCCCTGTCATTTTCAAAATGTTGTAATTCACACTTTAGAATGTTGAGAAAGATGTACTTCACAGTATGGAAAGAAAATTACATCTTTTTTCAGCTGTTGTATTCATTGTCATGCTCCAGCCAACCAAACCAATGGACTGGTGTGCAAGCAGATTTACACTCAGTCACATGCTGCAATAGATATGAGCTGTTTGAAAAAACGCCATGTAAAACTTAAAACACATTACAGAAAGTGTTATCTCATACCTGAAATAAAAAAGCGTTATCCTGCCCCAAATATTCTCTGTAGGTAACATGATTATTGAAATATTACAGCCAAGAAAAAAAAAAGCTAAGTGTTAAGAACTCCCTGGCACACCACTCCGCGTTAGTGTGGTGACATCATTAGGGCACTCGAGCTTCGCTCTTGTTCTGATGATGTCACCACATTAGCTCAGTGTGGAGTACCAGCTTGTTGTTAACAGTTAGGGAGTAGTTATTCTCTGTAAATTTCGGTGCTAAAATGTCTGGTCTTGGTAAACGTGCCTAGGAGGAACAAGACTTGCTTATAAAGCCATCTGACAAGATGTAACAAGAACTTGTCCTCAGATCCAAGCGCTCATGTATGTATGTCAGTTACTTGAACTTGACCTTAATCTAAGTAAAACATCAACGTGACCTCTAAAATCGACACGGCATGGGTTCCAGACTCTTGCAAATGGTCCAGCAGATGCTGTGTGTGCAGTACCTTTTCCGCAAGCATTCCAAAGCCTTGCACAGTGAAACATGACAACAGAACTTTACACTAGTTATCTAAAAGCTTGATACATAAAAGGTTGTTGTTTTTTGGAGGGGGACTGGTTCAGTAGCGCACCTGTGAGACTCAGGTTTATGTGAGTCCCCAGAATCCTACAATAGATTCAATTGAGTGTGGGTAACTTGTTGGAGAGGTGAGACGCTTGGCCTCTTGAGAGGGAAGGCGCGGGGTTGGCTGTTATTCACACGGCCCCCCCTCCCCCACAAGCAGACAGAGGAGCAATATTGGTGTCAGCTGTGAAAGGAGCTGCTCACTCACCCTCCTGGCTTGAAGAAGGGTACAGTCTGGTGTCCCCATTGTCAGGGTTAGAGATAGGGCACAGTCACTTAACTGCCCTCCTGGCTAGAGGAAGGGTAAAACTAGGTGAAGTAAAAAGTTCCTGGGCATTGTGGTAAACGACTATTCCAGTACTGAGTCTTTGCTCACTCCGCCAAAGGTAGTCGAACCATTGTTAAAAAAATATATATATTAGGGATGGGAGTTGCTTGAATGGTTAATCAGTAAGCCACTCAGAGTCTTTATGTAAGATGACCGCTCCCAGTTTTATTTTCAGAGGTACCCTGATGTTTTGCCTTTGTAGCTTTTTTATGGGGATGTATATCCAACAATCTGTATCATCCTTGGTTTTATACAGTCCTGTCATAGAACTTTAGTTCAACATTTTCTTTCACAAAACTCTGATTATACAGATTCATCTCAAGGTCTGTAACACTCGAGATTATAATGCTCTTTTGTACCCTTTTCTCTGGCCTTTTCTGGCATTCTCTGGCTCCTCATGGGGGCAGTGCATTGTGTAAACCCAAGGACAATAACGTTTATTGGATATAAATCTTGAAAAGCTATATAGGAGAAGCATTGTGGTATCATTGAAAATAAAATTTGGAGTTGCTATCTTATATAATCACCTTGAGTGTACAACTAGATGACCCTTTCAGCAGGGTTGGAGACTGGACACAGTCGCTGAACTCACCCTCACTCCTGACTAGACTAGGAGTACAACCGGGTGACCCATTGTTAGGATTAGATGAGGTGTACAATCACTCAACTGCCATCCAGGCTAGAAGAAGGGCACAGCCAGGTGACCCCATCATCATAATTAGAGACAGGGCACAGCCACTCTCCTGCAGTCCTGGCTAGAGAAAGGGTACAGCCAGGTGACTCCATGGTTAGGGTTGGAGAAGGAAATAGCTACTCACTCGCTGTCCTGGCTAGAGGAAGGGTACAGCCAGGGATTCCATTGTCAGGGTTGAGATAGGGCACAGCCACTTACCTGCCATCCAGGCTAGAGGAAGGGTACAACCAAGTGACCTCAGTGTCAGTGTTGGAGACAGGGCACAGCCACTCTCCTGCAGTCCTGGCTAGAGAAAGGGTACAGCCGTGTGACTCCACGGTTGGAGCTGGAGAAGAGAAACAGCCACTCACTCACTGTCCTGGCTAGAGGAAGGGTACAGCCAAGTGACCTCAGTGTCAGTGTTCACAGCCCCTCTCCCCTGGTCCTGGCTAAAGAAATGTATATAAGTTTGGATTGCCAACAAGAGCTCAAACTCCGTTACAGACAGATCTTCTGGCATGATAGGTTTCTAATACATTTTCTAAAGTGGAAGGACTGGATCAGCATTAAGAAAGGCTACGATTTGGATGATGTACCAGTCTTTCTTCCCAGTGCATGAAAGTTTAGAGGAACCGGGTCTGTAGGTAATTGTATATTCCAAATATCATCACTGCCAATGAAAGAACCCTCTGGGTACAATTTACACTGTTTCTTCTATCAGCAGTTTTTTCTAGCAGCCGGGTGGGAGGAGGCGAAAGGACAGTGCAAGGGAAACAAAGAGTAGGTGTTTTGTAATCGTCTTTAATCCCAATGCTAGAAAAGTAATTAAAGCTCCAGTAATTATGAAGAAAAACTCCCTTGTCTGCAGTACCAAATTAATGTTTGTAATTGATCTTGCAGAACTGTGAACAGCAAATTCTGTTTGAATTGCATGCGTCTTCTCATGATAAGTACTCGCAGATATTATAATAAAGTAAGTGTGGCTACTAAGGAAGCAGAAATGTATTCTGGTCTGACTTTTTAGAGAGTATACAACACAGATCCACCTATATATTTATAATGTGCATCTGTGTATACTTTGGTACATCACTGGTTAAAGAGCAACTGTCACCATCTTCAGTCTCCGGCAGGCAACTCGTACTAAGTAGCTGCCTGCCCGAGGAGCTGTTCTAGACCAAAATAACAATTTTTAGTTCAGTAATTAAATAATAACTTAAAGGAATAATGATAACTGACAGGAAGAGGGAATGGACTATGTAGCACTCCCCCGAAAAAGGGAGCAGGGAAGGGAACAGGCATGGAAGGAAGAGATAGCAGAGAGGGGGTATATGGTGGAAAGGACTTTCCGCTAATGCCAGAAGCTTGGGGAACAAAATGGTGGACTTAGAGCTCATGGTGGGAGAGGGCCTGGATATTGTAGCCGTAATGGAGACCTGGTAGTCTGAGCAGCAGAACTGGGAAGTAGGTATCCCAAGTTACGGCTTTTCCGGAAGGATAGGGCTGGCAGAAAGGGTGGGGGGTTGTGCTGTACATCAGGGAGGACATTAAGATGATAGAAGGGCAGGAGGAGCAAGGTGAGGCAGAAATCTTGTGGGTCTCCCTAGAAAAGTGGCCTGGGGCATCAGTAAGGCTGGGAGTGGCTTACAGACCTCCAATGCAGGGGGGAGGAAGTGGATAGGTAGGTGTTGCCGGCAGTTCAACGGACTGCACTCAAGGGGGAGATTGTGCTGGTGGGTGACCTAAACCTCCCAGATGTGGACTGGGATATCCCATCTGCTGGGTTAACCAGGAGCAGGGAGACCCTCGAGTCCCTCCAAGGAGCTTTCCTTCAACAGCTGGTTAGGGAGCCCACTAGGGGTGGCAGCATACTCGACGTGGTCCTTACCAACGAGGATAGTGTGGAAAGAGTTGGAGTGGGGGTCAGCCTCAGTGCAAGCAACCATAATACAGTGAGCTTCAGGGTTAGGATGGAGAACGAAGCAAGTCAAACCATCACAGAGGTCCTGCACTTCAGGCGGGTGGATTTTCCCAGAATGAGGAAGGTTTTCAGGAAAGAAATGGAGGGGAAGGAGAAAATAGGGGAAGTGGAGGAATTGTGGAATTCAGTTAAGGAGGGATTGCTCAAAGCCACGGAAATCTGCATTAAGAAGGTGAGAAAGAGAAGAAGAAGATGAAAGAGGCTGCTTTGGTTCACCAGGGAAATGAGGGGATCACTAGGGGAGATAAAATGGGTGTTCACAGCATATAAGAGGTCACAGGAGAATAAAGAAAGGGAAACTTTTAGGGAGAAGCTGACGGTGGAGGGGTAGAAGATTAGGAAGGCGAAAGCAGAAACAGAGGAGAGAATTGCTAAACAGGCCAAAAGTGGTGATAAAACTTTTTTTCAGTATATAGGAGAGAGGAGGAAAGCAAGGCAGGGGATAGTAAGGGTGAAGGGGGGGGTACAAGTGGGAGGGGACTTCGGGAAGGCGGAGGTACTAAAAGGTACTTCTGTTCGATCTTCACGGTGGAAGGGGAAGTAAAGAGACTGGTATTGAGGTAGAGGGGAAGGGATGACATAAGGGTGGATCCTAGTCTGATCAGTGAGGACAGGGTTAGAGAGGAATTAGGTAGGCTGAGGGTAGACAAGGCTATGGGTCCAGATGCTCTGCATCCTAGAGTAGTCCGGGAGCTAAGGGAGGAGCTGGTGACACCCCTAGCGAGGTTGTGTAACTTGTCCCTGGATATAGGATGGGTGCCAAAAGACTGGAAGAGGGCAGATGTGGTGCCACTTCACAAGAGTGGCAGCAGGGAGGAGGCAGGCAGTTATCACCCAGTCATCCTCACCTTGGTGGTGGGTAAGGTGATGGAGGCAATATTCAAAGAAAGGGTGGTCAACTACTTGGAGGAAAATGGGCTGCAAGACATCCATCAGTATGGCTTCACATAAAGGAGGTCATACCAGATGAACCTGATCGAGTTCTTCGATTGGATGATGAGGGTGGTTGATAGGAGGGGAGCAGTGGATGGCGCCTCTCTGGACTTTGGGAAGGCATTTGACACTTCCCCACAGAAGGCTGGTAAATAAGCTGGAAAGTTTGGGGTAGGACAGAAAATAACAAGGTGGGTGGAGAAATCGGGTGCCCCATCACTCGGTGCTCTCCAACATATCACCTCCACAAACCATATAAAAAGTACAAACAGGTATCTGCCTCTGTGTCTGAAATCAAACAAAGGGGCAGAGGACACTGCAGCACAGGAGCTAGCACAACAAAACTTGCCCAAAACAGGAACCAAAACAAAAAAAGCAAAAAGGAAATCAAAAAAACTTCTGATCATAGGAGACTCCATGATTCGGGGAGTGGATATGTATCTCCAGCTAGGGGTAATGGTCAGACGTCTCCCAGGCACATCAGTGTGGAGAGACACTGACCGCATTGCTAAAATTGTTCAGGAAGCAGGAAAAAACATTGACGTCCTGGTACACATAGGGACTAACGATCTCACCAGTCGGTCAGTTATGGAGACCAAGGAACACCTGACCAGGCTGGGTGACAAACTATCATCCATTTCATCCGGTATCTCCTTCTCTGAGATTCTGCCAGTCGGGGGGGGCAGATGGACGGAAGGTCAGAGGAGGGGAGATAGGGGAGCTAAACATGTGGCTCAAGGGCTAGTGCCAGGAAAAAGGACACAAATTTGTAGGGAATTGGCAACAGTTTTGGGAGTGAAAGTTCTTTAAATCTGATGGACTGCATCTGACTGCGGCGTTTCATCTTACCAGCATATTCCCCTCGTTTTGCCAAGCAGTAACATCAGCAGCAGAACATCTCGGGTAATTTTCCTGAACTGCCTGTGTGTTATTACCAGTCTGCAACAGAGTTTTTACTGGACATTAAGTGTACTGAATTGCTTGTTTGTCTTTCACCTGGGCTAACGAGGTGTGTGTGTGAGGGGCTTCACCAATCGGAGAGAAGGGAGGAGGGGTCTGGAGCTTCAAAAGACAGTGCCGCTTAATTCAAAGCAGACGACGGCGTTTCATCTTGCCAGCATACTCCCCTCGTTTTGCCAAGCAGTAACATCAGCAGCAGAACATCTTGGGTAATTTTCCTGAACTGCCTGTGTGTTTTACCAATCTGCAACTGAGTTTTTACGGGACATTAAGTGTACCGAATTGCCTGTTTGTCTTTCACCTGGGCTAACGAGGTGTGTGTGTGTGAAGGGCTACACCAGTCAGAGAGAAGGGAGGAGGGGTCTCGAGTTTCAAATCACAGTGCTGCTCATAATGCGCGAGTAAGTGAGTAGCGGTCGTCCAAAGAAAAAGTTGAAAAAAGGTGTATGGTTTTAGGTTTAAGCGAGGGGTGTTCGAATATTAAGCTTTACTAATATAGTGAAGGGTGAGTGACTCAATAGTAAATAAAAAAATGTGTTTTTAAATGACATATAGTAATAAGATGTACAGTATTTAAAGAGGGTAATGTTACTATTTACCATTGGGGTCATTTTTATGGCTTGTAGATACTCGTTTAAGAGTAATTGTGATCTTTTACTAAAGAAAGATTTAGCTGCTCTGGGGGAGGGTTATACGGACTGTGCAAATAATGTGAGAGGGGTAGATAGAATTTGCAAAGTAAAGTGTGAAGATCATTATTTGTTTCTCTCTGATGTTACTCTCAATATATGTGCAATCTTGAACAACTCTCTACTACGGTGATAAACGGGAAGGGCTTATCACATGTTACGAGTAAGTGATAAGAGGCACATTTTATTGATTACTTCTGAAGTTAATGTTAACTAGCCCAAGAAACAATTTCATTTTGTAAGGCAAATTATATTGATGTTGTTGTTGATTTCTGGGAATGTGCATTTAAATCCTGGCCCAATGACTAATAATAATTATTCAATGGATAAATTCAGTAGCAGAGAAAATATGGGATTATTACATTTAAATGTTAGGAATTTATTACCAAAACCTGATTATATAAGGGCACACGTTTCCGTATCTAATCCTGATTTGCTAGCTTTATCAGAAACATGGCTTGGGGGAGTCACGTGATGCAGAGCGCCGAGTAGCATTCTCCTCCACGAGCTCCTGCCCCCCGTTCTATTTTATACCGTTTAAACTTCATTTCTGAAGCGGTGAACTATTCTACTTGCTGTAGGAACCTTCTCTGCAACCGGTGTTTACGCAACGAGGGGTAGATGGAAATAGAAATGAAGAAAAGCCTCCCTAAACATACCCCTTCAGCAACTCCTGAGAAGGCCCCGAAGAAGACCAAGGCGTCTATTGTACTACAGTCACAGACTACTGGCGCTGGGAACATAGATTCAGAGCCTCTTACCCTCACAAGATTTCTCAAAGAATTTCATCCTTTCACATCTGAAATACAGACGATTATGGGGGAAGTCAAAAATATATCCAATGCTCTGGAATCACTTTCGCAGAGGACGTCAGACAATGAGGCTCGCATACACTCGCTGGAGCGCACACAAGACCAATTTAATCCAGAACTGGTGGCTGTGAGGCAACGACTAGCCAAGATGGAAAATAAGGTCGAAGACCTTGAGGGTCATAGCCGCCGCAATAATGCAGTATTAATAGGCTTGCCAGAATGTGAAGAAGGTGCAGACCTGATTAAATTTGCCAGGAAATTCGTAGAGAGAGTAGCAGGTCCATCTCCGTTCGGCTCTGACTATATAATTGAAAGAGCCCATAGAGCGCTGCGACCAATGCCACCGCAAGGAGCTGCCCCTAGGACCTTCATCTTTAGATTTTTGAATTACCAAGAGAGGCAGCATTTCTTATCTAAAGCACGGGAAACCAAGGATCTTATGTGGGAAGGAACCAGGCTAAGGGTCACGCAGGACTTACCCCTGTCAGTGCGCCAGAAACGGGCTACTTATCACGTAATAGTTACAAAGCTAATAGCAGCAGCCATCAAGTTCAAGATGAGTTATCCTGCCAGATTTCAAGTGCTTGTGGCAGGCTCCTGGTCTACCTATGAGGATGCGGAGTCTGTGGTTGCTGGTCTCAAGGTTGCATTTCCAGAATTATTCCGTAATCCCTGAGGTAGGGGTCAGATATGGTTGAATGGGAACCCGTGCAACAGAGCTTGTTGCCCGACAAGGTTTTAATCAAAATAGTCTGGTGTCTGATGGGGGCTTTGCTTGTTGTCCCTGAAGGTTTGTGAGCATTATCCACGAAGTTGGGAGGCCAGGGGTACTGTTTACTTCAAGAGTTTTGTGAACTTAGTTATGTTTGCACCACCTGGCCTCTCAAATAAAAGTACCATGCATCTGCTGTACCAGTACTGCACTGTACCCGACGAGGTAAAGGGAAATATATCTCAGCCGATAATTTCCCCTTTTTCTGTTTCCCCTTCCTGCAAGAAGTGCAAGGCTTGCGTCAATCCATCCAGTATTTTTTTTTGTGCCAATTGGGGCTTTCCTCATTAGCCCTTGCGGTCTTGGGACCTGGTTTAAGAAACTGAGGAAGTTGTGAGTGCGGTTCACGCAAAGTGTTTTAAGGTTTTGTTTTTTGAACTTTATGCTTTTGCGCCTCAATCCAGATCTGCATGAGGGAATTTAGAAATGTGGGATAATGCAACCTTCCTCACAAGCGAACTATTGTTACCCGCTCTGTAACCCAAACCTGCTGCTTGGACCTTTCGCCACTAGATGGCGCCAAAGACTGTATGTTATGCAAAATTACACAAACAGACTTTATGTTGGATTTACACTGGGGAAGGACTTTTGCCAGTTACAGACGCTGTGTCCTCTGATACTTTTTTTTTTGCAAGGGGTTACAGGTTTTGAATTTTTATCTCTCTCTGATATAAGTACAAGGAAATAGCAATTGAAGTGGGTAGTTAACATAAGCTTTATTTGGTTTGCTATAAAATGAAGGGGAATTAGTCTATTAGAAGAGGTTTTGACTAGATGCCTTTAGATAAAGATCTCACTCTTTCTTTCGTCTGATTAATAACATTAAGATAAATGCCTTTTCCCATTGTCTGAGTTTTATCTCGAGGTAGGTACAGTGTTTAGGTCTAATTGCTGTCCTCAAGCTGTATGACTTGGTGGGATTAATATTTTCTATGGTGCATACGTCTGGTCACTGGTGTATTTAATATAAGTGATGTTTAATTGAAGTTATTTACTGGTTTATCAGGACAGAAGTCTTTGTAGTATTAGAATAGTTAAACCAGTTATTGAGAGCGGGGGGAGGGGCGGTAGGGGGATGTATAGGTGAGCTGTTTATCATGTACTAGGCAATATGGGGTGGGAGTGGGAGGGGTTGGGGTTTATTGAATGTTATCGGGGTTGTTTCTCTGGGGCTTTATATTGGGTTCTAGGGGAATGGGTAGGGGTGGGAGGTGGGTGGGCAAGCGCAGCATATGCCCAACAAATGGTAGTCGTAAGATCATACATAAGTATAGATGGTATTCTATAAAATTTCCTAGATCTCCAAATGGCAATGGCTAGGAATATTCACTGTGTCACTTGGAATGTTAAAGGGGCAAGGCATAAGACCAAACAATATAAAATTCTGAAATATTTAAACCACTTAAAAACAGAAATTATGTTATTACAGGAGACGCATTTACTCAATGTTGAAGCAGATAAGATGAGGCGACAACAGGTGGGACAGATTTTTGCTGCACAAGGCACTACCCAAAGCAGAGGGGTCATGATTCTTTTACATAGATTTATTCCTTTTCAACCTCTCCAAACTATTTCTGATCCTTTTGGGAGGTTTTTATTTGTAAAGGGTAAATTATATACTTTTGACATTGTTCTGGGCAGTGTCTATGGCCCTAACACGGATACTCCAGGGTTTTTTGTTAAAATATTGGAAGTTTTAAATCCATTCCTTGATATCCCTATGATAATAAGTGGCGACTTTAATTTGGTATTCGATCAGTCTATAGATAGGTCAGGCCGATTCCGTCAAGGCCTCTCACCCGCTCAACGGGCCTTCAGGGACCTGTTAGACTCCACTGGGTTATGTGATGTGTGGCGTGTACTTCATCCCAAAGCTAGGGAATACACATTTGTTTTGCAGGTACATGGCACCTCCTCTCGGATCGATTACATTTTTATTTCCCAAATTTTTCTACCGGGGGTTTTGGATTCTAATATTGTTTTGGGCCCACCATCAGACCATTCTGCAGTAACCTGTCGATTATCGGTCTCGTCTTTACCTAATAAGGGAAGTATGTGGAAGCTGAATAACAAAGTTTTGAAGGAACCGGATAAGGTTGAATATATAGCATCTCAAATACAGCAGTTTGTGGCTCTGAATAATAATTCTACAGGGCGACCCGATATGGAATGGGGGGCCTTTAAAGCTTTTTTGAGGGGGATTATAATTGGCCTAACCTCGAAAAGGAAAAAAGAGCGGGAAAATAAAACTTCCCGTCTTTTGTCCCAAATTAGGAGTATGGAATCCAGTCTTTCCCCAGCCTCATCGGAGACTTTTAGGCAGGACTTAGTTAAATTGAGGGATGCTTACCTTGACCTGTTAAGGGAGCAAGCCGAATTTGCCATCTTAAGAACGAATGCAGTTTACACTGACCAAGGGGAGAAGGCTGGGCAGATGTTAGCAATGCCTGTTAAACAACAAGAGTCCGCCAGATTCATTGCTGCAGTTCGCTCTTCAGAGGGTGACTCCCTTAGAACTTCACCTTCAGAGATAGTAGACGAATTTACCTGTTATTTTCAGGATCTATATGGTCCCATGCTAAATCCCCCTTCAGAGGAGGAACTGCAGGAATATTTGAGGGATTTATACTTACCCTCCCTCACCAAGTCTCAGCAAGCTATGTTAACATCTGCTATTTCTGAGGATGAAATAGAAAGGGTAATTAAATCTCTTCCATCTGATAAAACCCCTGGCCCAGATGGGTTTACTTTTAATTTTTTATAAAGTTTTCTCCAAGCAACTAATTCCCATTTTATTGCCGCTTTTCCGATTTCTTCTTTCTGGTCAAGTGACCGACTCCTCCCTTTTTGAAGCTCTGATTGTTTTACTGCCCAAGCCAGACAAGCCACGTGACCTGGTCTCAAGTTATAGACCGATTTAACTACTTAATCATGATATTAAAATTTTAGCCAAATTACTCGCTGACCGTGTGAATGCAGTTCTTCCTTCCATAATAGGGGAGGAACAGGTTGGTTTTATGAAAGGAAGATCATCAGTTGACCACCTGCGAACTCTGGCTCCACATCTTTTCGGCCTCCAGGGATGCCACTCTCCCGATGGCTCTGGTCTCCCTGGACGCCGAAAAGGCTTTTGATAGGGTCTATTGGAGCTGTCTGTTTGCAGCAATGGAGGCATTTGGTTTTCCCAGGAAATTTCTGAACTGGGTTCACGCATTATATTTACTACCCTCAGCTAGAATTTCCTGCAATGGGATGATCTCAGATCTGATTAAATTGTATGTGGGAACTAGACAAGGGTGTTCCTTGTCCCCGCTGCTTTTTAACATATACCTAGAGCCTCTTATTTGGGGATTGATGAGAGCCCAAGATATCTCAGGTATTTCCCTAAATGGTCATGAAGTCAAGGTAGCAGCATATGCAGATGACCTCCTGTTGCAAATAACAAATCCAGTCACATCCATTCCCCCTATTCTCAAGATAATAGAGGATTTTACCAAGGTTTCTAATTATAAACTTAATATAGGAAAAACCTTGGTTTTTCCTCTTAATCATATAGTCTATAAACAAGAAGTTACCACATTTGGGCTTGAGTGGAAGTCTGACTCTATTAAATATCTTGGAATCATTCTGACGCGAAGTATGGTTCGACTTAAGCAGTTAAATTTAGACTCATTGGTTCATAAAATAGACCCAGATCTTCACAGGTGGACCCTACTTCCTCTCTCTTTATGGGGCAGGATTAACTTAATTAAAATGAATGTTTTTCCCCGCCTTTTTTATCCCCTTAACATGTTGAATATTGGGCTTCCGATGTCTTGGTTTAAAAAAGTTTGCAGTATGTTTTCCAATTTTGTATGGGGGTACAAAAAATCAAGGATGGCATTCCACAAATTAGCTGCACCCAAAGGAAAAGGAGGTTTAAGACTTCCACATCTGGGACTGTACTATTGGGCCAGTCAGGCCAATAAATATCTTATGTGGCTGGCGGCGGACCAATTATCAGCTCAATCCTTTTATACCCCGGCATGGCTAAGAGTAGAATTAGCCATTATCAAAAAGCATGGATACCTTCCCAGTGCGATGTTATATACCAAACTAGGATCCCTTCCCGAATCATTACGTAATTCTCCCATAGCAATATTGATTAAGGCCCATGCTCAACTGTGTGCTTTTCTTAAATATGACAGTACTAAGGATTTATCTCAACCCATAGGAGGTAATCCTAATTTACAATTAGATAATAAACCCCTGTCACCCTATTGGCTTCCTCAGATAGGAAGTTGTCAGCTGGAAGACTTTATCACAGCTGATAGGCAGTGGTCTTCTTCAGCTGGAATCATGCACAAGTTTATGATACCTGGTAAAAGTATTTTCAAGATTTACCAGCTTCGGCATCTCTTGCTAAAAGTATTTGGAGTAATCCCACCTCTTGGAACTCATATCCGGTTTCAGGCCACCTTAGCGGAATTGGCCGGCTCGCCTCACGCTGTATCTAAACTATACAGCCACTTATTTACATGGGCATATCCTGACAATTTTGCCCCTGTAGCTTATTGGTCCTCTCTTTTTCCAGATAAGGAGTTAGACTGGTCCCTTCTCTGGCACAACTGTCACAAATTTTTGTTACAGGATAGACTTAGGCTAATGCAATTTAAAATCTTACACAATATTTATTATTCCCCACAGAAACGGGTAAGATTGGGAGTTCTGTCCTCTCCGCTCTGTACAACTTGTAAGTCGCAGCCTGGAGACCTTCTTCACATTTTTTGGGAGCGTCCCAGAGTGGTTCCACTGTGGACCACTATTAAACATAGAGCTGACCCGCTTCTAGGTCTTTCAGATTTGTTCACACCCAAAGTATGCCTACTGAGTGATTTTTCCTCTGTTTCTGTGATGTGTAGAAAATATCACATGGCTTTAATTTCCTTGTCTGTTAAAAAAGTGGTCCTTAGACATTGGAAAGATTCTGACAATCTGACTTATCTTGAGTGGCTCCAGGAACTCCTTGCTAATCTCAGAACGGAGAGGACTATTGCAAGCTTTTCAAATAAAATTAAGAAGTTCAACAAGATATGGGGCCCTTTACAAACCCTATATACCTTACAAAGTTGAAACACACGTTTCTTACAGTGTATGCTGTAACTTTGTTGGTATAATCCTCGCTGAGATTCTGGGGGTTATGAGGGTGGGGGAGGGAGGGAGAATAAGGAGAGAATGAATCACTATAGATTTTGTAGTAGTCTTACCTTCATTATGTCAAGACTGTTCTGGATTTGTTCTCTGTATTGAAAACTTTAATAAAAGTTGAATTGAAAAAAAAAAAGAAACATGGCTTGGATCTAAAACTGAAGATCCTGCGCTGAGATTCTGGGGGGTTATGAGGGTGGGGGAGGGAGGATAAGGAGAGAATGAATCACTATAGATTTTGTAGTAGTCTTACCTTCATTATGTCAAGACTGTTCTGGATTTGTTCTCTGTATTGAAAACTTTAATAAAAGTTGAATTGAAAAAAAAAAACATGGCTTGGATCTAAAACTGAAGATATGGATATACAAATTGACAATTATAATAGTTTTATGGTGAATAGAATTAAGAAAGGGGGAAGGGTTATGATTTATCTTAGAGATAATTATAGGGGTCAAATTAAATTGGCAAAATCTATTCCAGGGCAGCTTGATCTATTAGTGCTACAAGTGCAAGGGTCTGCTGGTTATTTGTTTAATTGTGCAGTTTGTTACAGGCTCCCCCCCCCCCAGCTAGTATTTTAGCCTTACAAACTTTAAATGAATTAATTGCTGCCTTTTTAAAAAATGAGTTTGTGCTATTGGGAGATTTTAATTGGAATATGATGTCACCTCAACAGGATGTTGTTAATCAGTTTAGTGCCATAAATTTAGTCCAGCTAATAACGATGCATTGCCTACTAGACCCAATAAAAATAATAGTGCTAATGATTCATTATTGGATTTAATACTTACTAATAGAGGGGATAGATATATTGCTACTTTACATGAGTCTGATCTGAGTGATCATTGTTATATATCATGTATTAGAAACACAAAAAAAGATAAAATAAGGGCTCAAAAAATATATATCAGGTCTTTCAAAAAATTTAATGATCAAGCATTCTTAAGGGATATGGCAGGAATTAATTGGCAGTTGATGACAGTGTGTCCAGATATTGAGGTAGCTTGGTCTTACTTTAAAACATCATTATTGGAGGTTGTTCAAAAACATACCCCCCTGAAGTATAGAAGAACTAATAAGAAAATGACACCTTGGGGTACTGAGGAAGTAAAACAATTATTAAGATTAAAATCTAAATACTGGCAAAAGGCAAGGAAAACAAAGGAATTGGTGGATAAACAGGCTTTTAGGGTTATTAGGAATAAGAGTACTCAGGAGGTAAAAAAAAGCTAAAAGGGCTTATTATAATACTTATTTTGATAAGGTTAAGGGTAATACTAAAGCACTTTGGAAAGGTATCGACTCATTAAGAGGTCAAAAAAGATCAAATTCCTTACCAACAGTTATTAATAGTGGAGGAAAGATCCTAATGTCAGCTGAGGATAAATTGAATGCACTTAATACTTATTTTGCTACAGTAGGTAAGACGTTTGAAATGAAAAATCCAGATCAGGATATCCCAGTTTTGGACACTAATTTTTATTTGGGTGTTTCTATACCTATTTTTGTTATGCAGACAATAACTGTTGAAGATGTTTATGAACAACTCCAAAGACTGGATCCTAATAAGGGACCAGGGTGTGATGGAATCCCTCCTTTCATTTTGAAGATAGCATCAGCTATCATATCTCAACCTTTAACATATTTGTTTAACTATTCTTTTGTTTGTTCTGAAATTCCCCAGGATTGGAAAACTGCATACATTGTTCCTGTTTTCAAGGGAGGAGATGGCTGTCCTTCTGACCCTGGTTCCTACAGACCAATTTCACTCTTGCCTACTTGTGCTAAGATCTTTGAAAGATTGGTGCATGACCAGCTTAGCCATTACTTGCTTAAGCATAATCTGATTGCTAAGGAGCATTCTGGGTTTAGGAAGGGATATGACACCAGTAATGTGATAGCTAAGGTTGTTGATGATATCACAAATTCCTGCAACAGAAGTTGTAGTGAACCAGCTGTGGTTTTGGATCTGTCGAAGGCATTCGACACAGTTCATCACACAATATTACTAAATTGATTAAAATCAGCAGGATTGGGCATGACTGCTTTAAGCTAGTTCTGTTCATATCTGCATAACAGACAGCAGTGTGTCAGAATGGACAGCATTAGTTCTGAATTCATTAATATAGGATCAGGGGTACCTCAAGGCTCAGTCCTGGGTCCTCTGTTATTATTATTGTATGTGAGTGAGTGCTGTTCTACTGGCACCAGCATGTATCTCTATGCTGACGATTCTATTATATATACTGTAGGAAGTGATATGGATGAGACAGTTGGGGTATTGCAAAGGGATTTTTTAAAAGTTCAGGATATGCTTCTTGATTTGAGGCTTTTGCTGAATGATAAGAAGTTACTTTGGATGATATTCCAAAAAAAAGAATAATAAACATATTTATAAAGGGAATATTCATACATTATCTGGGGTGGCGTTGGGACAGGTAACCTCTTATAGGTACCTACTGTAGGATTGACGCTTTATTGTCATTTATCTTTTGATTTATATATAAATAACATCTCGAATAAGCTGAAATGATTGCTTGGATTTTTCTATAGGAATAAAACAATGTTTATGAGTAAAGTAAGGAAATTAATGGTTACCTCACTATTTTTGCCGGTTTTGGATTATGGCGATTGTCAAAAATGCTAAAAGATCAGTATTAGTAGCCTTAGAACCCCTTTATAAAAATGCACTAAGGTTTATTACAAATTTACCTTATAGAACACATAGTTGTACCCTGTATGAAAAAACAGGTCTTATATATTTGCAGGATCGACGTGACATTCACTGGAATCTTTTTGTTTATAAATTTGTTTTATGCCTATTGCCAGTATTTCTCTTGGACCTGTTACAAATCAGAACAGACCTAAAATATTCACTTAGGACTACATCAGGGATCACTTTCTGTGTTCCTAGATGCAATTCTGGATATGGTGAAAAAACATTGACATCATCAGTCTCTAAGACATGGAATTGTACAGCAAAGAAATTAAAGATATGTGTGTTGATATCCTTGGCTCGTTTTAAAAAATATTTAGCTGGGCTTTATAATAAACATTGTAAATGTTACGGATAACTGAAGAGCTATCCGGACATTTGTTGAATAACATGGTTGTTGTAATGTTTGACCTGTTGAGTTATGGTTTGTTTTATATGTATTGTTTTTTATATGTATTGTTTTTTGATATGTTTGGATGCAATTGAAAAGGTGATAGTGTTATCTCAATTTGTTATCAAATAAAGTTGAAGTTGACGTTGACTAAGGAGGGAGACGGTGCATTGGGGCAGAAGTTTGACATCTTTGCAGAATATTTAAACTAGCAAATGGGGAGGGGGGTGCTGCACCCCATACATCGAATGGGAAGAACACCCCTACCCCCTCAGCTAGTGGTCAGACAGGAGTTGAGCATGTTTGTAGTTCATTCACATCACCAGGTAAGGAAAAAGGCCCAGCTCCCCATACGACAAACAGGGGAAATGCCAGACCTCGGCCAACAACTAACTCAACGAAATCTGGGCAATGGAAAATCATGTACACAAATGCTCGCAATCTGGGAAACAAGATCCCAGACCTGCAGGCAATAATGACAGAAGCTAAACTGGACATAGTAGCCATTAGCAAGACATGGTTTACCAGTAACCACACTTGGGAGACTTCAGTACCTGGCTATGTACTGTTCAGAAGAGACCAAGGTGCAAAAAGGGCGGTGGAGTGGCCCTTTACGTCAATGAAAATATCAATGCTACAGAAATTCAGAATACACATAAGGAGCCAGAAGAACTGTGGGTCACCCTGGAAACAGGAAATGGCACAGCCATATGAACTGGGGTTGTCTACAGGCTTCCAGACCAGGGGAAGGACATAGACACATTACTGTTAGAAGATATACAAAACATGACAGCTACAGGGGAGGTTCTGATAATAGGAGACTTCAACATGCCAGATACAGACTGGTCAGAACCAGCAGGAACATCTGCCAGAAGTAAACACATGATGGATTCCCTACAGGGGGAAGGCCTCAAACAACTGGTACAACAACCCACAAGAGACAGGGCTATCCTAGATCTAGTACTGACTAACAGGGAAAGGATCACAGATCTCCAGGTAGAAGGTCACCAGGGGGCCAGTGACCATCACATGGTATGGTTCAAGTTGGCCACTAGAACTAAATCATCCCATTCCAAGGCAAAAATATGGGACTTCAGAGGAGCTGACTTTGATAAGATGACCAACAGAGTTAAGATAGCCTTGGCAAAAAGAAATACAGGTGAGGGGGTACAGGCAATGTGGGCAAGCATTAAGGATGCACTATTTGAAGCAACATCCCATTGTGTTAGAAAGGGAAGTGCAAAAGAAGAAGGAAACCACTTTGGTTCTCAAAAACAGTAGCAGAAAAGGTCAGAGCCAAAAGGCTGGCCTTCAGGAAATATAAGGGAACGCAGCAGGATGAAGATAAGAAGGCATACCACACTTCCGTAAGGGAAGCAGAGAAGGCAGTAAGGCAGGCAAAGGCCCAAACCGAGGAAACACTAGCACAAACAGTAAAACAAGGTGACAAGACTTTCTATAGATACATTAGTAAAAGGAGAAAGTCCAGAGTGGTTATTGCTAAGATCAAAGAGGATAAGGGGGCATGTGAGGAGGAGGACCATGTAAAAGAATTTATCCTAAATAGATACTTCTGCTCAGTAATTACTGAAGAGAAGGTAGGGCAAGGCCCCCAGCTCAGCACCATGGACACGGGGGAGGGAGGTGTGCACTAGTCCCTTTAGAAAAGAAAGGGTCCTACAAGAACTCGATAACCTTAGGGTAGACAAGGCAATGGGACCTGGTGGTATACATCCCAGGGTACTAAAGGAGCTAAGGGTGGAACTAGCAGAGCCATTATCAGAACTGTTTAGTAAGTCTCTAAGCACAGGAGAGGTCCCAGAAAACTGGAAAAGGGCTCATTTGATCCCACTTCACAAGAGTGGTAGCAGGGAGGAGGCAGGGAACCACAGACCAGTCAGTCTTACCTCAGTAGTGGGCAAGATTGTGGAGGCACTCCTTACGGAAAGGATAGTGCAACACGTGGAATCCATAGGAGCACAGGATCCAAGACAGCATGGGTTTACAAAAGGAAGGTATTATCAAACTTATCTCATAGATTTCTTTGACTGGGTAACCAGAGTGGTGGACCAAGGGGGAGCAGTTGATGTCGCCAACCTTGACTTGAGCAAAACTTTCGATACTGTTCCACATAGAAGATTGATTAATAATCTGGGTAGGCTCGGGGTGGGTCAGAAGTTGGTTGACTGGGTGGCAGACTGGTTGATGGGCAGAAAACAGAGAGTGGTGGTAAACTGTATACAGTCAGAAGAGATGCAAGTCACAAGTGGGGTACCTCAGGAATCAGTCCTGGGCCCCAGTCCTCTTCAATATCTTCATTAGTAACATTAGAGATGGTCTGGAGGGTAAGGTTTGTCTGTTTGCAGATGACACCAAGATCTGCAACAGAATAGACGATCCAGATGGGGTGGGGAGAATGAGGAGAGATATGGATAAACTAGCAAAATGGTCGGAAGAGTGGCAACTGGGGTTTAATGCAAAGAAGTGCAAGATCATGCACATAGGGAAGAGAAACCCTGAAGCCACCTATAAGCTGGGAGGGGAGTTGCTGGCAATCACAAGGGAAGAAAGAGACTTGGGCATCATCATCACCGATGACCTGAAATCATCCAAGCAGACCACTAAAGCAGTAGGTAAGGTTAGTGGGATGTTGGGGTGTATTAGTAAGGGTATAACAAGTCAGAAGAAGGAGGTAATAATCCCTCTTTACAAGACACTGGTTAGGCCCCATCTGGAGTACTGCGTGCAGAACTAGAGGCTGCACCTTCACAAGGATATTAACAAAATTGAGGCCGTCCAGAGAAGGGCAACCAAAATGGTGCAGGGACTGCATCAGAAAACATATGAGGACAGATTAACGGAGCTCAATATATATACAATAGAGCAAAGGGGGGGAGAGAGAGGTGATATGATCGAAACATTCATACACCTTAGAGGCATTAACAAGGTGAAAGAGTCTAACATGTTTCAGTATAAGAAAAATAGCAGGACAAGAGGACACAGCATGAGATTAGAGGGAACCGATTAAGGGGTAATGTGAGGAAGTTCTTTTTCACAGAAAGGGTGGTGGATGCATGGAATGGCCTAACTCAGGAAGTGATGGATATGAATACAGTGCAGGGCTTCAGACAGGCATGGGATAGGCATAAGGGAGCAATACAGATGAGTATGAATAGATAGGCCATTGACAGAGCAAAGGCTGATGGCACATTCATAAGGTAGAAAAAGAAATGGGCAGACTGCATGGGCCTGGCTTTCCTTATCTGCTGTCATCTTCTATGTTTCTATGAGAACTGGCTGATGGGTAGAAGGCAGAGGGTGGTGGTAAATGAGGTACATTCCGGGGAGGTCAGGATGACAAGTGGGAACCCCAGGGGTCGGTGCTGGGGTCCGTCCTGTTCAGCATCTGTATCAGTGACATAGCAGAGGGGCTTCAGTGGAAGGTCTGCCTATTTGCAGATGATACAAAGATTTGCAATAGGGTGGACACCCCAGAGGGAGTGGAAGCTATGAGGGAAGATCTAAGGTTGCTGGAGGGGTGGTCGGAAACATGGCAGCTGAAATTCAGCACCAAAAAATGCACGGTAATGCACATATGGTGGAATAACCCACAGTCAAAGTACACACTGAGGGGATGAAATGAAGGCAGCTGAGCAGGAGAGGGATCTGGGGATCATAATTACAGACAACCTTAAGGTGGGGACCCAATGTAGTAAGGCGGTGGGCAAAGTGAATAGAATGCTGGCGTGTACAGGGAGAGGTATAATGAGCAGGAGGAGGGAGGTGCTGATGCTGCTGTACAAATCCATGGTGAAGCCTCACCTGGAGTACGGGGTTCAGTTCTGGAAACCTCACCTACTGTATGCAAAGACATAGATGGGATTGAAAAGGTACAGAGAAGGGTCACTCAGATGGTGCATGGGTTGAATAGGAAACCCTACGAGGAGAAGTTGAGTGAGTTGGATTTATACCCGCTAGAGACCAGAAGGGAGAGGGGGGACATGATAGAAATGTTTAAGTATGTAAAGATGATTAATACAGTAGGGAGGAGCTTATTCACAGGAAAGGTAGGTGCTAGGACTAGAGGTCATGGTCTAAGGGTGGAGGGTGGCGGGAGGAAGGCTTAGGGGGAATGTGAGGGGGCATTACTTCACTGAGAGGGTGGTGGGGCCCTGGAACAGTCTGCCGGAAGAGGCGGTGGGGGCCGAAACAGTGGAGGGATTCAAGAGGGCATGTGCAGACACAAGGGGTTGACCAGGGGCAGAGAGGGGGATCTCTGGGAGAGGGGGCCAGTAAGGAGCGAGGTAAAGGGCAGACTAGATGGGCCAAGAGGGTCCTTTTCTGCCATCACATTTCTATAATTTTATGATTGAAATGCTGGGCTTGTAACTTCTGAGTATGAGCTAAGCCGCCGCCAAGTGCTGCAGCAAAAATAACACTTCGATGACGTATAGTTGAGAATGGGGCTGCAGGTGCGCTGTATGTATAACATTGAGATCGGGAGGAGGGGGACGTCTAAATATACATATAGTACTTCTGTCTGCAGTTTTACACTATTGGGTTAGAGTATGCATTATATATTAGCCCCATACATGTAAAACTGCAGACACAGGTACTGTATGTATAGTGAGATGTGCCCCTCCCCCAATCTCAGTGTTATACATATAGCCCACCTGCAGCCCCGTTCCTGACTATGTGTCATCAATGTGATATTTTTAGGGGTTGGGCTGCAGCACTCGGTGGCAGCTTGACTCATACTTGGAAGTTATGAGTCAAGCTTTTAAATGTAAATTACTATTTAATTACTGAACTAAACATTTTAATTTTGGTCTAGAAAAGATCCATGGGCAGGCAGCTACGTAGTACAAGTTGCCTGCCCCAAACGTGTCAGTTGCTCTTTAAATGATTGACCAGTGGCTGCTGCACAGATGTAGTTGCATCTGGAATGTCGGCACTTACATTAACAAAACAAAAAAAAATCCATGCATCTTTTTTTTTTTTTTGCATTCAGCTTTGTGGTCCCTAGCGATCACCTGCACCTGACATCAGGTATTCTCCATTCTCCCAGTTTCAGCCACCACTGCCCCCCCCCCAGCCACACCAGTGGGGATCCACATGGGGGGGAGACCCGAGAGTATCAGGGCCCTCATACTTTGCAGCTGGCGCACATACTTTTTTTAATTTTTTTTCATTTTCGCCTTCACCCATCACCAGCATGGCACCAGGTACCACCCTGTTAGGCTATGCTATCATGTATCATGCCCCTACAGAGGCGGTAAGGTCTCTGCCCACTGCAGGGGGGTGCCAGTGCAGTGAAACCTGGTGCCTTCCTTCCCAGGTTGTGATACAGCAGTGCCTCCCTATCCCCAGGAATGTTAGCCATCTCCCGAGTCTGCTTCTAAACTCAGGGCTACAGTGTGGGAATGTGGCAGGCTACCCTTCGGGCCATTGATTGGCCTGTGCATCCTTTTTTTGCAGAAGCTGCCACAAGTCACAAAAGTATCACACATGCCGGGTACCCTCTGAAAATTTGGCACCAGTGTTTTGAGGCATTCGGTCTGATGCAGACGGAAGTTTATCGTAATTCCGCCATCTACATCAGAATCTTTGGAAAAGCCAAGCCCCTGTGTTTTATTTGTTTTGCACAGGATCGTTCGACTGCCATATTGTACTGCATGTCATTTTCAGTGGGTCCTTACTCTACGCAGTTTCACGGCTGGGTTGACTGAAGCACAAGGAGGTCATGTAACAAACTGAAGATCACACAAAGATTGAGTTGTGGCCCTTGCAGGGTTGGAACCTGGGACCTCCAGGTTCACAATTCTGGGCTTTAAAGAGAAGGTAACTACTAAAACAGCCAGTTTTCAGCTACTATATTTGCAGCAGTTTCGGTTAACTATAGTTTTTTTTAAGCCAGGCCGGTGGCGCTGAGGGTTGAGGTACTGAACCCCTTACCTCACGCTACACTGGTGACCCGTGTTCGGGAACGAGCATGGGCCGCTGGAGGTCGGCAGGGAGGAGAAGGATCGAGCATCCGAAGGACTGCTCTCCTTCTCTGGGGAGGGGGAGACACCAGCAGTTGGTGCATGACTGGCCTCTAGTGGAGGCTAGGGGCTGGCACGCTGATGCTTCAGAAGGGGGAGATGAGGCAGAAGCTCGGAGTAGTGCATGCAGATGCGTGCACACTTTCTCCTTGTGGCGTCATTGCATGCCTCATCTCGGGGAGAAGAAAACGTGTCTGGGTGATGCCGAATGAAGCCGATCCCTGCAGGTGCCACCTCCATGAATAGCAGTAACGTCCAGCACCGGATCCGTGTGTTCGGTGGGTTGAGGGATCCCCACCACGGGGGACAAGCCGTGGGGAAGCTGGAAGGTAAGCTGCGACTTGGGGATGGGGCTGGGGGATCAGGCAAGATGTACCGCCACCTGGATCAGGAGCATAAATAAATGAACTGCTAAAAAAAAAAACTACAGTTTTTTAGCTTTTCTTTTGACTTTCTCCTGTTATGGCTCTACTAAATATTTCATATCAAGCAGAACTTATTTTCCTGTCTTTCAAGAATCATTTGACTGGCACCAGATTACTTTAAAATTGCTGTGTTGGTAACATCACTGTTTGTTGCCACGAAAAGTTCTGTGTCATAAACAGTGTACTTTGAGGTCAGTTGTGGACCATTAAATGCTTTTTATACAGGCTAGGACTGTGCACATATCTTTTCTTGAATACTCGCTAAACATATTCATCCCAGAGTCAAGGGGGAGTCCCATTGGCACTGAGGTGACCAGGGCTAGTAAAGTGGCCACCCCCCGGCCCAGTTATCTGCCACCCTATTCCCAAGCGAAGCCCCTCCCAAAGTAGTAGACCAGGGAGGGGCTGTGGACATGGACTACCTAGACTTTAGCAAGGCATTTGACACAGTCCCACACAAAAGATTAATAACAAATTAGCTAGCCTGGGAGGGGGTCCCAGGGTGGTAGCCTGGGTAAAAAATTGACTGGACAACAAGACACAGAGGGTAATAGTAAATGGACTCCACTCTGAAGAAAGGGGGGTTACTAGTGGGGTACCGCAGGGTTCAGTACTTGGTCTAGTCCTTTTTAATGTCTTTATAAGTGACATTGCAGAGAGACTGGAAGGAAAAGTATGCCTCTTTGCAGATGACACAGAGATCTGCAACAAGGTTGATACACAAGGGGGGTAGAAAGGATGAGAAGGGACTTGGCAAGGTTGGAGTGCAAAGTAATGCACATGGGAAACAAAAACCCAGGAGAAGAGAACGCAATGGGGGAGGTATTAACAGCAACAACAAGCTCTGGCAGAGCCACTACGACTGTGAATGCATTAACTAGATAAGGGTGTTTCATGGGCTTAAACATAAACATTTATTTATTTACTTATTTAAAAATCAGATTTACAAACCTTTGAGTCAGAGACTCATTTACAAAGGCACCTCGTCGAAACTAATACAAAGACAGCACAGTTAACAAGTCCAAAAACAATGGCTCGGAGAGCAGACAGTTATAACAGTCATTCACTGGAGATACATGGGTAACAGTAGATAAACAGATTACATGGTTTAGGCACACAGGCACCACATCAAGAAGACCAAAGCAGTTCAAACAGTATACAGTAGCTAAAGCAAATAGACATCAGGAGTCAAAGAGAAGTCCAGAGTGTTCGCATGAAGGCTGTTGCATACACTAACTGAATCAAAGTATAGTACATTGAGAAAGGGCATATTTAAGCAATAAGGCACGACAGGGTGTGTATTATGCAAGCAATAATACCCGACAGTGTTGGCAGTACTGGGCAATACCGGACTGCCCGGAAGTGTAATGAGGCGTCGGACGCCTATAGCCCCTGGAAGGTCCCATGCCTACCACCCTGGAAGGTATTATTGCTTAGAAAATGGCTATCTGTAAAGTGATTTTGTAGTATTCAAGAATTTAAAAAATTAATAAAAGACTAAAATTAACTTATATTTTTTTTTAGTAAAGTATTCCCTCTACTGGTATCCTTACCAATAGTTACCAGTAAAGGGCACCACAGCATTTTAGAGAGAGCCAAGCAGGATCGTGGAGTGGGAACTGCTCGTCAAGCAGCAGAGCGAGTTGTCCATCTTTGACACATGACCCTGCCCCCACCATGTGTTTATACTGTTTTTTCCCTTAATTTGTGGATCTCGGCTCTGGATATAATCAGCAGAGATGTGAAAAGAAAACTGAGGAGGTAGTAGAGTGGGAGCCACTCGTTAAGCAGCAGAGCGAATGGGTAGCTTGTGGAGAATTGGCACGAGACAGAAGCTAGGAGAGAGCCACGTTTTAAAGTAAGCGTGGTTTGGTAAATTGCTAACTTTTGTTCCCACCGTTTTATACATTTAAAAATGTATGTTTTAAGATATGGCCCGCCAGTTTATCATTAAATGCCCATCGGTCCGAAGAGGAGCTTGTGAGAACTGACCGTATGGGGAAGTTCAGTTTGATAGCTGATTTATTTACAAAGCATTTTTTTTTACTTTTTCAGCTAACATTACTTTTTTTATGGTGGTGGCAATGATAGTGGGGGGCATAAGTTGCTCGCTAAGTGTTGAAAAAAAATGGTGGCAGTTAGAATTGTGTGCCCAGTGCTTCAGCCAATGAGGAAGCAAGCTGGGCACAATGATACCTGGCTGGGCATTAGGCAGGTTTGGGCTGGCACTTTTTATTTGCTGGACGTCTATTGAAAGTTAATGTACCCCCCCCCCCGGAAGGGGTACAAGCCAATCAGAGCTCAGTAAATAAAAAGCCCATTTTCTAACATGTAATAATGTCACTCCTGGGGTGGTTTGAAGCAAGAGGCGAGGCAGAGTAATTATTTATTTGCACGTATTTATTTGACCCACTGGATCAGCAATATTTGCACTAGCTGTGCCCAGTGCAGATTTTACAGCACTGGTCCTGATCTGGTGATCTGGGTTTTACCCATACCACACTGCATATGGCTTAGTGATATACTGTACAGATGGCTGCAGAGTCTAACCCATTGAAGGTTGAAGTTTCAGAAAACCATTATGCTACAAATATCAAGACTCACTCCCTCCCTCACCCCAGTCACAATTAATCCTCTACCAAAGTCATGCTTAAATACTGGTGCCTCTACATCCACACCACTAAGCTTTTAATGCCAACATGCTTCTTCTGCTGCTGTGAGTTAAACTCTTTATTTAAAAACATTTTGTTGAGAAATTTTTGTTTTAGTATATCCATGGTCAGGAAAAATGAATCTGTAAAAGAAACCAAAATCTCCATTTATCAGTTCATTGAATCATAATACAGCATGTTATGCATTTTTCAGATTCTGTGTGTAACCTACAGTTAGTCAAACAGAAATAAGACACAAATGCCTACCTATTTGCAAGTGAAACAAATGTGGTTATTATTATTCAGTTGTAAACACCTATAGTCACAGCCAGGATTCACATTGCTAGACTCTGGGTAAGTATGACACGTTTCCTAAATACTGGTACCTTATCCAGCTGTGTTCTGCTTGGTGTGTGTGTGTGTGTGTGTTTAAACATGTAACTTTCTATAGTATATTGTATAGCACTGTGAATCCTGGCTGCAGTGTTTTTTTCTCTGCTGGGGCTAAGTAAGACACTGTAACAAGACATTGGCCTGCTGTAGGGGCTATTAGACATCAAACCAAAGGGTACACTGTGAAGACTAACTTGGAGAAGACGCAATAAAACAAACTTGAATGACAGCCCCCAGACGTCATAAAACACCCAGGGTAAATTAGAAAAACTCCTCTAACAGCCTAGGCAGAAACAAAACACTGGATTGAAGTGCGAACTCAAAACTGGTAGTAATACATATATTCCTGATTTTAACATGCAGTTTTCCTTTAAGAAGATTCAGTAGAATATAAATTGTAGCCCAGAACTGCCTACCTGAGAATGAAGTTGGTATATTATTTGGAAAAGGGAAGGCTAGGTCTCTTGCTATGCAATGTCCTGTAAAGTAACACAGTGACTGCTCTTAGGATGGTAGTGTCAAATACTGTGAGGTGCCTTGGGAACTTGTTATGCAGAAAGTTCCAGGAAGTGTTTAACCCATTCTACTTCTAATAGGTGTCTGTACTATCCATTTGTGCAAGTCAACTGCACTTCTCAAACTTAAAAAGAAAAATACACTTCATCACAGACTGTTTACCAAGCACTGGCCCATGATTAAAATAATTTGAACCCCATCCCCCAAAAATGTGCCCTCACATAAACATGCATGATTTATCTATAAAGACAATTAAAATGTGTTTCTAAATGCATTAGTAACACCACTGCTTTCAAGGTTATCTGTAAAGACAATTAAAAAATGTATTTCTAAATGCATTAGTAACACCAATGCTTTCAAAATTTTTAAACTACTAAAAAGACAGACTATATATATATATATATATATATACAGATAGAATACGGTAAACAAATATTGTTAATCCCAAAAGCTGAACTTTGTTTTTAGTATATAAATGTTTAAGAAATACCTGAAAGCTGTCAATTTTCCTTAGTTTTTAGACACTTCTTAGTATTTCCTTTTGAGACACCAGGTGACTTAGACACTTCTTAGTGTTTCCTTTTGAGACACCAAGTGACTCTGATAATCACTTGTTCCAAGGGTTTTTAAGTCAGTTTGAAGGCATTTTAAGTATCTTCTGTTCTAGTCCTTAACAAAATGCAGGGACTCCACAGACTTCTGTTCCTTGGTCCACATCCCAAACATGTGAGTCTTCTTTCAGGATGATAGATCCACCTCATGCCCCTCCCACATGAATAAAAGAAAAGGTGGGATGGACCTTTTGGAGCTTCTTGGGTGGAGGTGAGGTGGAACTTACTTCCCCCTTAAAAACAATGTTGCCTCCCACTACTCAGGTTCCAGTTCTTGTACCACCCATTTAAGAAAGAAAATAGTACCTTGCAACCATTGACTAACATGAAAGTGTATTTATTTGAGGGTGGAAAACATATCTTGGAGGAGGGTAAGGCGGAGGAGACTATTTACACCTTCAGTCAGTTCCACGGACAGAAAACATGACATCATTCCTTTTGTACATGCAGTACTCCTGTAGGTTCCGTCCACAGTTGTAAAAATGGAAAGGGACCTGGGCGTAGTCATATCAGATGACCCAAAGGGAAGCAAGCAATGTGAGAAGGCAGTAAGGAGGGCTGGGGAGATACTGGGATGCATAGGGAGAAGCATCACCAGTAGAAAACAGGAAGTTGTTATCCCTCTGTACAGGCAGTTGGTGAGACCCCATCTGGAGTACTGCGTCCAGTTCTGGAAACCACATCTCCGCAAGGACATAGACAGAATGGAGGCAGTCCAGAGGAGGGCAACTAAAATGGTACAGGGTCTGCAACAGGAGCCATACGAAGAGAGAGACTAAAAGTGCTTAATATGTATACCCTTGAGGAAAGGAGGGAGAGGGGGTACATGATAAAAACCTTCAAGTACCTCAAGGGAATCATCAAAGTCCAAGAGGTTAGCATCTTTAAGAAAAAGAGATGTGCAAGAACAAGGGGACACAATTTGAAGATATAGGAGGGGACGGCTCAGAGGCAATGTGAGGAAGTATATTTTCACGGAGAGGGTTGTGGACACATGGAATGGCCTGCCTGAGGAGGTTGTGGGGTCAAAAACAGTGGGGGAATTCAAGAATGCATGGGACAGACATAAAGCAATTTTGGTGGGGGGTAGGAAGAAGTAGGCCATTGGTTAACTAGGATCGGCAGCTTATCCAGTAGGTAGGGAAATGGGCAGACTAGGTGGGCCTGGATTTTTTTGATTCCCTTGAGGTATTTGAAAGTTTCTATCATGTCCCCCCTCACCCTCCTTTCCTCGAACTATGCATCTTAAGCTCCTTTAGTCTTTCTTCATATGTCTTCTGGTGCTGACCCTGCACCATTTTGGTTGCCCTCCTCTGGACAGCCTCCACCCTGTCTATATCTTTGCAGAGATGGGGTCTCCAGAACTGTACACAGTACTCCTGATGTGGTCTTACCAACTGTCTGTACAGAGGGACAACAACTTCCTATTTTCTACAGGTAAAGCCTCTCCCTATGCATCCCAGTATCCCCCCAGCCCTCCTTACTGCCGTCTTACATTGCTGGCCCACCTTTAGGCCATCTTATATGACTACCCCCATTTCCCTTTCTATTTTTGTTGTTGTCAGTATCTCACCCCCCATTGTGTACTCTTCCCCTGGGTTTTTGTTTCCTAGGTGCATTACTTTGCACTTCTTTGCATTGAATCTAAGCTGCCATACATTTGACCATTCCTCCAACCTTGCCAAGTCCCTTTTCATCCTTTCCACCCCACCTTGTGTATCAACCCTTGTGTCATCTGCAAAGAGACACACTTTTCCTTTCAGTCCTTCTGCAATGTCACTTACAGATACATTAAAAAGGACCGGCCCCAGTACTGAACCCTGCGGTGCCCCACTGGAAACACCCTTTCTTCACCGTGGACTCCATTTACTATTACCCTCTGTTTCCTGTTGTCCAGCCAGTGTTTTACCCAGGCTACCACTCAGGGACCCACTCCTAGGCTGGCTAATTTGTTTATTAATCTTCTGTGCAGGACTGTGTCACATGCCTTGCTAAACTCTAGGTAGGCCATGTCCATAGCCCCTCTCTGGTCTACTACTTTGGTCACCCAGTCAAAGAAAACAATTAGATTTGTCTGCCATGACCTTCCTGCTGTGAATCCATGTGGCCTTGGGTCCTGTGCCCCACTGGCCTCTAGGTACTCAACAGTTCTTTCCTTCAGAAGTGGTTACATCATTTTTTCTACTGCTGAGGTCAAACTGACAGGTCTGTAGTTTCCTGCCTCTGTCTTTTCCCACTTTTGTGAAGGGGAATCACATCTGCCGTACTCCAGTTTTCAGGTACCACACCTTCCTCCCATGATTTATTAAAAAGGGTAGTCAGTGGTGTTACTAGTTCTTCCCTTAGTTCTTTTAGAAAGTACTAATATCAATCCCCCTATCCAGAGTGCTTCTATTGACTGGATTAGGTATCTTTCCCTGCTCTTCCTTTGTGAATACTGAGCAGAAGTATTCGTTCAGTATCCCTGCTTTTTCACTGTCACTCTGTGCCCAACCACACTTCCTCTTTAGTCAGCCTCAGTATCCCTGCCTTAGTCTTTCTTTGCTCCCTAATAATACTTGCACCTTGTTCACTGCTGTGAGGTACTTGCAGGTTTCAGTCATGTCCTCTATCATGCTCATCTATTCCAGGGAGCAGATGTTGAGTTCCTGCCGCATTTCTTCATAGGGCTTTTCATACAACCATCGCACCTTTTTGGTTGCACTGCTCTGTCAATGGCCTTGCAGAGGTGTAGCCTCCAGAACTGGACACAGCACTCCAGCTGGAGCCTCACCAGTGAGTGATACAGTGGCAACAGCACCTCTCTCCCTCCCTCCTGCTAGAAACCCCCTCCCAATGCACCTCAGCATCCTACTAGCCTTTCCATGGCCTCGTCACACTGACTAGCTACCTTGAGATCATCAGATATGATGACCACAAGGTCCCTTTCTTGTTTTGTGACTGTAAGTACCTCTCCCCCTATCTTATACATAGTTCCTGGGTTCCCCTCCCCAGATGTAGTAATAATTTCATGCATGGTTACTACATTTAACAACATTATTTACATGTTAGTTTATAGAACCTAATAACATTTGAGCACATGGCACCTTTGTGGTCTGTATATAAAAGGAAGATTGTAAGTTCCATAAGTTACATTCCCTTACAATATTTCTGACTTTTTTTTATGAATACTGTAAATGGAATAACCCACTCAGGTCTGTGGCAGCATTACAATATTCACATTTTACATAGAAATATAGAATTTGCTGGCAGATAGGGACTGCTTGACCCACCCTATTCTACCCATTTTTCACTGCCTTTCATATCACCGCAGATCCTACTAGATCTCCGATCACCCCCCCACCACCAAGATTCCCTTATGCCTGTCCTATTCATTTTTGAACTCCACCACTGTTTTCGCCGCCACCACCTTGCTGGAAGACTGTCCAGGAATCCACCACTCTTTCTGCGAAATGGTACTTCTTTATATCTCTCTTGAATCTACCCCACTCCAGCTTCTTACCATGCCGCCTTCTCCTTGAGCACCTTTCTTTCTGAAAAATACTTCCCTCTAGTACCTTGCTTACCCTCGTGAGGTATTTAAAGGTCTCTATCCTATCCCCCCTTGCTTTTCTCTACCAGGGTGTACATATTTAGGTCCTTTAATTTCTCTTCATAGGGCTTCTGATGTAGACCCTGCACCATTTTGGTTGCCCTTCTCTGGACCGCCTCCAGTCTGTCTATGTCCTTTCTGAGAGGTGGTCTCCAGAACAGGGCACAGTACTCTAGGTGGAGTCTTATCAGCAGTCTGTGCAGAGGCAGCATCACCTCCCTTATTCTGTTGGTGGTACCCCTCCCTGTGCACCTCAGCATCCCACTCACACTGCCTTGTCTCGCTGCCTGGCCACCTTTAGGCTATCCGATATGATCACCCCAAGTCTGCTTGGTGGTCATCAGTGCCACATTTCAAAATGGTTAAAGGCCCTCAGTTTAGACTTGTGCCTTCCAATCCACAGAAGGTATGCAGTTATTTTTTATTTATTTCAGTTAGTTTTTCTTGACCAGGAAAGGAGGACTAGGCACTTCTGCCTCTTTTCATCCTTGTCCCGGGGTTGGGGGGGAATACAGATGTAAACTAGCTAAAATTTAACCAGATTTAGCTGTTAGTGGTAATTTTAGTAGTAGTGGCCACACAGCCGATTGTAGGTCATTCTTTAAACATCAGTAAATGTAGCCAGCCCAGTGGTGCGGAAGGTTGAGGTGCTGGTCGCTACACCTTGCGCCACGCTGGCAACCCGCATTTGGGAACGAGCCTGGGCCGCTGGGGGTCAGCAGGGGCGAGAGAGGATTGAGCATCCGGAGGACTGCTCTCCTCTATCGAGGGAGGGAACATGCTGTCCTGCTCACTGATTGCCCTCTGGTGGCAGCCGGAGGCAATGCAGGCTCAGAAGGCGGCAGCATCCACCTGACCGCCGGTGTGGAGGGGGGCAGGGAGAAAACAGGGAGAAAAAGAGCCTGGCATGGCTCCATGATGGTCCACCGCACAGTGGGCCAACCCCAGGGTTCTGGATTGGGTCTCTGGGAGGGGCATCACCTCCTTGGAGCCCCGCCAGGGGGGCAGTCTGTGGGGAAATACGTGAAGTTGCTAATTATGGTGCGGCGACCCGAGACACAGTTCTTCCTTCAGGAGGGACCAAAGCATCCTACCAAGGCTGAGGCAGAAAATGCGATATATATATATATATATATATATATATATATATATATATAGATATAGATATATAAAAATCAGTGAATGTACTAGTTACATATTAACCATAGTGAGTAGGTCATTAAGTAATGTGTAATTACTTTAGTTAAATATGTTAACTACACGGTAGTTTGTGGAACCTTAAATAAACCATTTTGCCCTACTGTACATTCATTCAAACTAAATGTAATGTATTATTTGTGTAGCAGTATAACTGCTTCAGTTAAATGTGCAGCATTTATTGTTTGCAATGTTAGTTACTTGTGAGTCACACAACTCAGTCATATGTTACATAGGGTTGTCAGAGGTCATTGTCCTTCTTGATTCTTTTTGGTGAACCTGATGCTTTCTGTTGAGGAGCAGACAGCCCCTTATGCAAGGACAGAGTAGAACTGCTGGGAGCTTCTTACATGTGGGCTGTACTAGCTTACTGATGGACTGTTTTCACTTTTGTTTCTCAGAGATTGGAAGCGGACAGGACTATGTCGCATCTGAGAACCGGCACCTCTCCTACCCCAGCATCACCTATGCCATCATTGGAAGCGCCATCATCTTCGTGCTGGTGGTGGCACTCCTTGCCCTTGTGCTGCATCACCAGCGGAAACGCAGCAACATCATCGCCCATGTCACACCACCCGTGCACCGGCTTCAGCATCACCCGCTTCTCCTGTCCCGACTAGTTGTCCTGGACCACCCTCACCAATGTACTGTTACCTACAATGTCAATAATGGGATCCAGCTCATGTCTAACCCAGTGTACCATAAAGCAGGGGGCCTGGAATCCCTGCCGTCATATTCTGAGGCAGTCCTGGACCAAAGGTAAAGTGCACAAGCTTATTACTCTTCGTTAGTGATACAGTAGGCAAAGAGAATGTCTTACTAACTGGTCTGGTTGTTTGGCAACACGTAAGACCCCAGGGTAGTGCTGACCCAGGGTCTGCTGCTTCCCAAGTCAGTAGCTGGTGAGACATGGAGATGTATGCGCTCTTAGAGGGAGTGATTTTGGCCCATGGTGCTAACTGCTAAGACATGCAGCATGAATGAACACAATTACAAATACTGCCAAACATTAATATAATAGTGTTAAAAAATCAGTCACAACTGCTGGCCCAGTGGCATGGAGGGCTGAGGCATCATGCCTTACCTCCTGTGAGTAGATTGTCGGGGGTTGGACGGGGATCGAGCATCCAGAAGACAGCTCTTCTTTCCTGGGAAGGGTGGGGAACAGAGACCGGCACCTGCCTGACACCTAGCGGAGGATAGGTGTTGGCATGCCGCATCCAGCACTGTGAGGCTCGGAGGTGGAACAGCCAACCGGCAAGCTGCATGCAGAAGTGTGTGCAGCTCAGCCATTGTTGGCTTTGCACACCCCCCTCTGCAAAAAAAGTGAAAACTGGTCCCGCTCGAGCGGCATGAAGGCCATACAACCGGCAGGCGCCGCTTCCTGGAGAAGGAATCTTCCTGAACTGGATCCAGTCTTGGAGGGTAGAGTTGGGGGCCCCCTGCCAGCCTGCTACAGAGGGTAAGCTGTGGGGGAAGAAGGGAAGGTAAGCCTGAAAGTCTAGGAATGGGGCTGGGAAGGTGACAGGATAGTGGGCCAACTGGGATGGAGGGAGAAAAAAATAGCAAAAAAAAAATCAGTCACAACCTAGAAAGAATGGAATTTGGTGTCCCTGTAAACAACAAAGCAAAATGAGAGCCACAGTATAGTGCCTCAGTTAGGCTCATTGGGGCCTATGCACAAATGTGTGGAGTGGCTACACGCCATGGACCTGCAGCATGTAGCCACTCCACACCCATTGTGCTCCCATGTGGCATTCACGACCTGAGGCATGCACCCGATCCCCCAGCCGTGCAGATAGCAACGCACCGGGGTGGGCAGGGGGGTGTGCCAGCACTACACACCTGCACTTAGGCACGTAGTGCTGTGCACTGGGACATGTAGATGGGCGCCCGCTACGCCAGGGAGAATCCTACCGTAAGTCCCCTATGCGCCCTGCCCCTGCAGCATACCGGCCACTGAAATGTTCCCCCCCTGCACACACACAGAGCGGGCCTGCTCCGACCCCGTACCCCCAAGGCTGACATCCACACACACACACACGCAGTGTTGCCCCTACCCCGATGCAGTACCCCACCATCCCAGTGCTGCACTATGGTCCCCATGCAGCCCTCCTCCCCACACTTGGCCGACAGTATGTCCGGTGTGGCGCAGCATCCTCCCCACACATGCCTGCACCTGTTCTGTTCTGCACAGCACCCCCCCGATAAGGGCACCAGTCCCGGTTGGCACATGTTCACCCTCCACACACACACACACAAACACACACAGTGGTGCCCAGTGTACCCTGACTCCATGCCACCTCTGTTCGCCAGTTGTCCCCCACCCATCCGCAGTACTGGCAACTCCCACCCAATGCCACTTATCGTCCTGCTGGTGCCGCGGTCAGAGACGGCCAGTGGCACAGCTCTCCACACACCTCCACGGCCAGCACCTGTCCGTCCGTGCAGGTGTGTCAGCTGCTGCGCGAGGTCAGAAAGCCGCGGCCATGAAGGTGTGTGGAGGTCTGAGCCACTGGCTGTCTCTGACCGAAGCACCGTAGGATGGTGTGTGCATTGGGTGGGGGTGCCGCAGTGGATGGGTTGGGGACAACTGGCAAATGAGGGTGGTATGGGGTCAGGGTACACTGAGCACCTCTGTGTGTGTGTGTGTGGTGGGGTTGAGTTGGGCTGCTTGTGACGGGTGCCCTCATCTTGGGGGCTCCACTGTGGACGGGGATGGTCAAGCGGTGCTGATGGGGGCATGATACGGTGGGCACCGATGTGGAGCACGCTGGCCGCTGATGCTGATGGCACGGCGGCGTGCGTGCATGCACTTGTGGGTGCTGTTCATGCATCAGACCGGTACCTGCCCACGTAAGGGGTCCACTCTCGAACCCAGGACGGGCTTCCTGTTGGATGCCTGCCTGGGTCTGCTACTCCACCCCCATCTGCCCTGCATGATCCTGCGTGCCGGGGGGGGGTCAGAGTTACGGACAGGTGGCGGCCATTGGTGAATACAGCCTTTGCGCACCTGTCTGCAGGTACAGAGCTACTCGGGTGGGATACATGCATCTGACGCATAATTCCTGCCCGTTGGTGCATAGGCCCCATTGTTGGAAATTGGCAGATGGGGGAGACTCAGTTTGGAAATGAAATTAAAAGTTTGGTTCTGTTCCAGGGACACACAGCAGAAAGATTGCACCTGTATCAAATGTACCCACTAAAAGGCTTACAACTGACTAAATCAAGTGTAAATAAACAACATAGAATTAGGAAACATGCCTCCAAACCCAAGGATGTTCTATGCTACATCAAAGGTGCTGTTTTCTCCAGTGAATTGTTTACATTTCCAACATTTGTTATGCTCCGTCTAGAGTATAGTGCACAGTTTTGGTCACCATGCTGTAGAATAGATATTGATATGCTTGTAAAAGTTCAGAGGATCGTTCAAAAATAGTCGGTAGAAAGGAGGATAAGGACACCCTGTCTGACCTAGAGCTGTTCTCAATGGATAAATGAGGATTGTGAGGCAATATGATCTCACTCTTCAATCAGGTAAAGCTATTAAATATATCAGAAAGTAGGAGATGGAGACAATTCTAATCAAATAGCTAGCCCTACAGTATGGCAAATAGAGGAAAAGGTTGACATGTTTCATGCACATTGTCAGTAGCTGCTGATGTGCTGTATATGTGCATTTTGATTTACTAAAGTTGACGTTTCAAAATATAGAATCACTAGAGGACTTAAAGAGCAATCCATCATGAGAAGGCTAACTATTACAGGAACGCCTTAGCCAGCACCTGGAATGACGGGAGTAAATTCTGGTGTAGCCTTGCTGAAGTTACTGGAAAGGATCCCAAAACAACACCCACAATGTTGAACATAGATGGTACCATCACTCTTGACCATGTAATCACTGCCAACACATTTAACACCACTTTTGCTGACGTTAGTCATGTGCTACCACCTAACTTTTTTGATCCCACCACAGTCAACCCAGCTGTTGTTAGTTCAGGTTTGCCACCAGGGCACCCTCCTTTCCATTTCAAAGCTATCCCAGAAAGCCTAGCTAAAAAACACATTCTTAAAGTGCTTGGAAAGTCTAGGGTCAGTGGCGATTCACTGGATATGAAACTTCTCGCCCTCACCATTGATGAAGTCCTGCTCCCATTAAGCAAAATCCTCAACTGTTCCCTCATGCTCTCCCAGTTCCCCCAAAAGTGGAAACTGGCAGTGGTGACTCCAGTCCATAAAAGTGGTGACAAGACTCTCACGAACAACTACAGGCCTATATCCATCCTCCCTCCTCTGTCCTAAGCCTTGGATCGGATAGTGGCTGATCAGCACACGGAGTACCTTGTAAAATACAGCCTGCAATGTTCCCAGCAGCATGGCTTCCACAAAGGGCACATCACTACCACGGCACTTCTCGAATTCACTATACATATCCATCATGCACTTGATCAGGGCCAGTTTGTCGGCGCTTCCTTTGTTGACCTGACTAAGGCATTTGATACTGTCAATCACTCCATTCTCCTCAAACAGTTATCCCTCCTTGGTCTTTCAAGTGAAACTACCCTCTGGTTTCAAAGCTACCTCAGTAACTAGACCCAACAGTTCAGGACTGGTGAATTCCTCTCATCGTCCCTACCAGTCCACTCTGGAGTACCCCAAGGTTCTATCCTGGGTCCCTTGTTATTCAACATATTCCTGAACAATCTCCCTGCCTCCTGCCATGACAGAATGTTACTGTATGCAGATGATGCAGTAATCTTCACTTGCCACACACCGACCCCACCTCCCTTCAGTCTCAACTACAGAAAAGTTTCACAGAAGTGGAAGACTGGTTTTGCTCACATAAACTCATCCTTAACCATAAAAAAACTAAAACAATGTTGTTCCATGGAACCCACAACAAGTACAAGGACCATGAGCTCATAATTAACAACCACGAAGGCGTCACTCTTGAACAGGTGGATATGTTTAAATATCTGGGCCTGACCCTTGACTGCTCCCTCTCACATACCAAACGCATTGACAATATCGCTAAAACTGTGAACTCCCACATAGGGCTACTATACAAGCATAAACATTGCCTAACGGCTCAAGCCTTGAACCTCGCTATCCAGAGCTCTGTTATCTCAACTGTTGACTACGGGCTTGTTATCTATGGATCCGCTACTGCACTCTGGCGCATAGCTGTAGCCCTTAATAAGGCATGTAGATTCCTTATTTCAGCTACCTGCCTTTCTCACATGTGTGACATTTACGAGCAGGCTAACTTGCTCCAGCTATCTGGCAGGCTAAAGTACCAGACCTGCATCCTAGCTAAGAAGACATCACTGGGCCTTATGCCCCCTGAAGTCCAATCAGTATTGACCCCGCAGCATGTCCACCGCCTAACTAGAAAATCGGACCTTTACAATACCTCGCTGTCAGACCTCTCAAGCTCAGCGTTCTTACCTTGTCACAGCCTCCACCTGGTTCAACTTGCTACCTACAGAAATGTCCAACATTGCCACGATTGGTGCTTTTAAGTGTAAACTGCGTCAACACCTCATGGCTAGTGCCTTCTGTGATTGCTTCTTATAATCCCCCTCCAGGCATACTACCCTCAAGCATCCCTCCTCACTGCTTCAGCTCCTCCTCCTCCTCTCCTACCCCCCCCCCCATTACTGGGTATAGGAGGAATTTGTCTCCTTTCTTTTTCATCCCCCCTTTCTTCCTCCCTTGCTGTTTCCCATCTACCACATACCCAATGCAATGCCATCCCCATTTCTCCCTTCCTCCCTCTCTCTGTCTCCCATACCACCACTCTTTCTCTTTTCCCACAAACCCACTCCTAACAAAGCTTCACGGAGCCGACTATGACTTGTACTGTATAATTCAATCAATCAATCAAAATCTTTATTTATTTAGTTATTCAGGCGGACATCATTGAGCAAAGCTCATTTACAAGATGGACCTGATAGGTCGGGAAACAACATTAAGGTACAATAACAGACATATACAAAAAAACTTTCTAAATGAGCAGATGCAGTAATATAAACATAAATACAAGCAGGGTAGCCAGAGATTCCAAGCTCCAGAATAGACTAAATAAGACAGTTATGACTTAAAAGTGGGAAAGTGTTGTGGTTGTTGAAGTAACCTCTGAAAAGAAGACATGGTGCCTAGTGGGAGTATTTGGATAGGAACTCAATCGGCTAGTTGTGAGTGAATGGGTAAAGGGTAAGTGCCAGGAGAAGTAGAAGAGGTTTCGGCAATGGTGTAGCAAACCTGCTTAGAAAGAAAGAAGAGAAAAGAAGTGTGGGGGTAAGTGGTGTGATTGGATTATTAACTTGCAACTCAATTCCTTGACAGTGCCTTTGGCTGCTATTATTGTAACCTTATTTGTCTTTTTTTTTTTTTGTAAGTTCCATTGTAATGATCATGTTATGTTTTGTACCTTATTGTCCTTACTGCCTTGACGTGGAACCTTTGTAAAAGAGCCCTCGGCTCAAAGGTGTCATCCGAAATACAAGTAAATAAATAAATAAAGGGGCAATGAAGAGAGAGAGAGAGAGTGTGACAGAATATTCAGAAATATTGTGATGGATCCCACGGCAGGGTGTGCCCTGACTGTGCATGTGGCACTGCCACTACCTTTGGAAAACTTGTACAGTTCTGTAAATTGCAGTTCAGCCAGCTTAGTTGCACTGAGTGGTGGGGCACCCATTTGGCATGCTTGCAACCCGGGTTTGAGCTCTGAGCCCAGGACATCAGGAGTGGAGGCCGGCCGGGAGGGTGGTAGAGCATCTGTGCAGATGCTTTCCTTGCGGGGGAGTGTGCTATGGAACATCGCTCAGACAGTGACACCTGGTGGTTTGAGGAGGTTTCTCGGCGTGGGTGATGACATGTCATCTGGCTTTGCTTCTAGGAAGTTGCCATGGTGCACACCATTGAAGTGTGAGGAGGGGCCCAGAAAACGGAAACTAGCATCCTTCTTGGCCTTGCTAGATGATGGCTGCCTAGTCCTTCCCACATCACAGTCCCACTAGCACACTGCTCCTGCCCCCTCAGGTCTGCATACTGTGACAGGGAGATCCTGCCACTCTTGAGGAACAATCTTTTCTTAAATCTGTTGCAACTGTTCTTCTGTTTCTCAGCCTAATCTATCCTTTACAATTTCTAGTCCGTAAGGTTGGCCACCTATGGGCACCCCTTCCCATTCTTGACTATGCTATAGTGTCCTCTTTAATTTTCCTTTTCCCTCTCAGGTCCTCGTACAGGAAGGTTATTGTGGTGACCTCCGAGCTGATCTACTTCTTCCCATCTGGTACTAGGCTTTAAACAGACCTAAATGCAAGCTCGCTTAACTCAGTCACTGGGCACAGCAAGTGTAGAATTGCTACACGCTCATAGATGTTGCCGTGGGTTGGCCTGCATTGGTGCAGTTAAAACAGAGCATGCTCAATCCCCCATACCCCACGGCCATATATTTCTTAAATGGCAGAAAACTCCTCAAAATGGGGTATTTGTAATCTGAATCATGACACACTAAACAACAAGCCTTGTCCCTTAAAACAGTGCCGCATTGCATTGTACTAATGGTTCCCAGCCCTTGATGACTCCTCAGACCAGCAGGCAACTGGATCTCTGCTCCCCCAGGGTGTCTACGATGCAGGCAAGCTTCCTCTCTTTGCTCTGTGCTGAACCATCTACCTTGGGTACCATCTGCGGGTCACCCAACCTCCTTTCATTCATTCTGAACTGCAGAGGCCCCAATCTGACCTTCACATGTCCTGGCTTCCTAACCCCCTAGGTCAAAGGCAGCCCAGCACCATGCTGCAGTGCTTGCTACAGGACCTGGATCAGCGGCCCCTTGGTAATTTTCTCCACACTGGATCTTCAGCATCACCTACGTGCTGACCTGCACGTGCTTGCCACGCTCTTCCTCTCTAGAACTCAGCAGGTCTGTTCACAGATTGCTCTCTGCTTTTCAGACCTGGGCTGGTACAGCTTGCACCTACTCCCAGCACTGCAGACCTTTCCGCTACTAGATCTCCCCAGATTTGCCCGCTCCAACACAGTGTTGCCTATCTAGGCTCTGCTCACAGTCTGTCTCAATTTGCATCTGGGGCTGTTACTCCAGAAACTCGACAGCCCACAGGACAGAGAAAAAGGGCGCAAGGATCTGGTGCACCTCCTTTCCCCAGAAGCTTCCTGGAGTCCCCTCCTTTGCAAGGTTTTAGAGCATGGGGAGGGCCTGCCTGAACGGACCTGTTACATTTTTCACAGAAAGAGTTATGGATTTGTGGAATAGCCTAGCTAATGTACTGGCAGGGGAAACTCCATGTATTTAAATTAAGGCTAGAGAAACACCTAGTGGAAAAGGGAGTAAATACATATGCCCTGAGTTGGTGGGAGAAAAAAAAAACCCTCAATAAACCAAGTATCTTTTCCCTGTCCTTTTTTTTTTTTCTCGTATGTTCGAAACCCAATATGTAATGCTATTTTGGCATGTGTACTATTTTTTTAAATAAGAATTTGGCCTCTCTGGGTTGCAAACAAAATCAAAATGTCCCCAATAGGAAAGGTTGCCATTTAATCCTCAGGCTGTCTCCTGGTTCATGAGCAATAGGAGAAATAGTTACCAAAATATGTCCTGTGCACAGTCCTGCTAAATGTTAACTGCCACAGCCTGGGATCTTACTATGTTCTCTGGGAAGACTGCTTGCCGAGGTGAAGTAAATAGCACTAGGAAAATTCTGTTTGGTAAGCAACTACCTACAACTTACTTTTGTCCTTAAAATCTATGAACCTATGAAAAACTAGAGAGCAGGGGAAAATGAAGGAATGAGAGCAGTGTATATTTTCGTAGCATTTAGTTTCCCAGAAAAGCTTAGCTGAGATGCAGCATATCTTTTGCAGAGGGCTTCTGTTTCGACCCATTCCCGCAGCTGGGTGGACTGAATCACAGGGAGGTTAAATCATTTAAGCAGCAAGACACAAGTGGGTGTGTGTCATTGTGAGATTTACCCACTTCTTGGGCGGTATGGCACACAGCATTGCTGAATTTCGTAAACCACCCAACAAGTGGGTAAATCCTTCCATGACATTCACCCCAGACTGCCTTATTTTGATTATAAAATGAATGCGTCCCAGTTTTAAAAGGTGTAAACAAGATAAAAAAGGAGAAAACATTGTTTTATAGTATAATTTTAAAATACAATAAATACAACACTATCAAAGGGTTTCAAATGACAAATATAATACTACCAGTCAGAGTAGGTTACATAGAAACATAGAATACGTGGTTAAGGGAATAAGAATAAGGGAGGCAGTATAGTGCAGCGGATTAAGGCTCTGAGCTGAAGATCTGGAGACCTGGGTTTGAATCCCATAGCCACCTAGGTACATACTGTGTGTGATCCTGAGCAGTCGCTTAACTTCCTTGTACTCCCAGGTTGCATCTGGAAATAAGCTTCAGCTTAGTGTGCTATTCCTGCTTAAACAATGTTCCCTTTCCCTATGTTGCTCTTCACATACATACATGCATGCATAATAGTGTTGGCAGATAGGGACCTAGTAGTCTGCCCAGTATCCCCTCTCTACTGAGCTCCCCCCAGACCTTACCCATTCCCCCTTCCCTCTCAGAATACCCATGTGCTTATCCCATGCGTGCTTGAAACCCAAGACCATCTCTGCCGCAACTACCTCTCCCAGCAGGTCGTCCACCCTCTCTGTGAAATAGTACTGCTTCGCATTACCCTTAAACTGTCCACCCTAAAACATCGTACTGTTTCGCCTGGTTGCTGAACATCCTTTCATTTGAAATAGGTTTCCCTTTGACATCCTGTTTATACCTTTTTAGATATCTGAACGTCTCAATCATATCCCTCCTGTCTCTCTTATTCTCCAATGTGTACATATCCAGCTCACTCAGCCATTCCTTGTATGCCTTCCTCTGCATCCCCTGTATCATCTGAGTAGCCCTCCTCTGGACCGCCTCTACCCTCTCTGTATCCCTCTTCAGGTGCGGTCTCCAGAATGATACATAGAACTCCAGATGAGGTCTGACCAGGGCTGTATACATGTATTACAAGATGTGACTTGACAGCAGGAGCTAAAAAATGGAATGCAAGGTATAACAGCATATCTCGTCAGATATGTAAATAGAATAATAGGTAGGAAATTGGATACAATGCTGTAATTCCCTTGAGGGATTCTTGAGTGGTTTATGATGTCACTAGAATCCAGAGAGGGAATTGCAAGCCTAGTTGCTGCTGGTTTCCTAATTGTTACTTTTTGTGACATTTGGAACACTCTAAACATTCCATTTCATAATACCATTTATCTGATGTCAGAACCATAGTATTATGAGTTTTTGATGTCATTGATTTCCTATGGGAAAAAGGACACTTGCATAGTACAAGAAATAAACCTGAGATTTATTTATTTAGTTTTTGTTGACCAGGTAAGTGCACTAGACAAATTCTGCCTATTTTCAGGCGCAACCCGGGGGAAGGGGGTACAGATGAATGCCAACTGACTTTGAACCACATTAAGCTGATTGATTGATTGAGGTACTGCAGTTTACATTTCAGCATACACTACTGAGGAGGTGTAAGAAGCAATGAACAATTTACTACCCGCTGACTGGAAGTGCATATTAATTAATAATAGCTTATTTGCATGCTGCAATCTGATTGGCTACTGAAGGTTAGAACCTGTGGCTAAGTCTTTGCCAATTATATTTATCTGATCTAAAAAAAAAACTGAACAGAATGTAAAAACAGTGTATGATTCCAGACTATAGGTTGTGCTAGAGATTTATCTATACGTTCTAATCCCCACTGGCCAATCAGACTGCAATATGTGAATGAACCATAGTTAATTGTTATTGATAAAATGGCAGTGAGAAAAGGAAGAATATGACTGGCTGAACCACATCATGTGACTGCACTAAGTTTTGTCTTACTGCATGGCTAACCCTCAGTCAAATTTAATATCTCTCTTGCAGACATTTTTCTGCCTAAATGTGCTGCTTTATAAGTGTAATAACCCACTCCCAGGTGTTGCGAAAAGACAGACTTTCCAGGTGGTTGGAGGCTCAAGGCACACATGCCTCTCATCGATATCGCCACAGCCCAAGACCTAACTCAGTTGGTCACTTACCCTACCTGTTTTGACCTGCGCGCTAGATCTTCGCCTCTGCTAGACCTCATCTTCTCCAATCACCCACACAGGATCATTAGTGTCTCCGTCCTACCAAATGCCCTTAGTGACCACTCACCAGTTCTCTGCTCCTGGTCCTGTAAAACTCCTATATCTAATCCCAAATTAATTGAGCAACGCAAACTTGGCCCTGGTAAACTGGCACAATTAAAAGCTCACCTCAGGGCCTCGGACTGGTCCTTCATTACACACTCTGTAAACCCTGACAGTGCCTTGGACCGATTCACCATGTCCTTCAATAATATATGCAACCTCTTTGCACCTTTCACTAAAAGAATGGTTAAAGGCTATCATGTACCTTGGTTCAGTGAACGGCTCAAGACCTTAATGCGAACTAGAGACTCATTGTGGCAGCTCTCCAGTGAGTCCAGCCTCCCCCATGATAGACATATGTACAGAATGGCCCGGAACAAGTGCACTTGGGCCATTCGCAAAGCCAAAGCCGAATACCATAAATCTGCCTTAACCTCGTCTTGGGGCTCCGGCCGTAAGTTCTGGAACAACATTAAGGAAATATGCGGTAAGGACTCTAATCCGGTTCCCACTCAAGTTATGGCTAATGGGTCCTTGACCACAGACCCCACTCGTATTGACACAGTTTTTAACGATGCCTTCTCCAACCTTAGCCATGTTCTCCCCCCAAATTTCTATGATCCTCCAGCTTCTAGCGCACCCTTCCCCCCTGTGCTCCCCCCCCCATTTATTTGCACCGTATCTCTCCTAAGTTAGCAGAACCATACCTTAATACTGCCCTTAGCCACGCCTCCTCCAGCTCCGACTTTGATTTCAGAATTCTTCGGCTCACCCTTTAAGGAAGTCCTTGTTCCTCTCACCCGTGATTTTAAACCTCTCCTCTGCCTAGGTAAATTTCTGCCAAGTGGAAATTCGCAGATCTGTCACACCTATATTTAAAGGTGGGACCGCTTCCTCTGCTAACGACATCGTCCCATTCCATCCCCTTCCTCCCTCTCCAAGGCCCTAGAGAGGATTGTTTCTGATCAGCTCACTGAGCACCTCAATAAATGTAACCTTCTCTGCAAACAACAACATGGTTTCCACTGAGGCAAAACGCGACTACTGCCCTGTTTGAACTTCACATCACACATCCATACTATAGCTTGATAAGGCCACATCATGAGTGCAATCTTCATAGACCTCCCAAAGGCTTTTGATACCGTCCACCATTTTCTTCTGCAAAGCTCCTTGATCAACCTGGGTCTCCCTCAGGAAGCCGTGGGATGGTTCTCTGACTACCTCTCGAACCGGACCCTACAGATCAAAATTGGCAGTGCCCTATCCATCAAATCTCCTGTCCTCTCAGGTGTCCCACAAGGGTCCATTTTGGATTCTCTTTTATTCAGCCTCTTCCTAAATTCCCTTCCCCAATCCTGCCCCTCCAACCTATTACTGTATGCAGATGATGCTGTCATCTCCTCCAGCTCAGACCCTCTTCAACTTCACCAGTCCCTCCAGTCCTCCTTCAACTCTGTCGAAAGCTGGTTCTCCTCACAACGCCTTATTAACTATAAAAAAAAAAAAAAAGTTATGCTATTCACACATCTGCAGAATGCCAGGATGGGGCTTTTCCCTCAAATACTAATGGTAACCCAGACTCCCCTGGAATTAGTGGATTCCTTTAAATATCTGGGCTTTACCTTGGACACTGGCCTTACCTATCATGAGCATATTCACCAACTATCTAAGGCTCTAAATATTAGGCTAGGGCTTTTGCATCGCTTCAAACATTGCCTTACCCCTGATGCCCTTAGGCTTGCTGTCTTCTCCTTGGTACTCTCTCTGCTCGACTATGACTTACTGATTTTTGGGGGGGCAAGCTCCTCAGCCCTTGGTAGACTTCAACTTGTCCTAAACAAGGCCTGTCATCTTGTCTTGGAGTGTGATAGACTCACCCATACCTGTTCACTATATAAGGACACCAATTGGCTTAACCTTGACAACAGAATCAGATTCCACAACTGCATTCTGGCAAAAAAAAATCGGCTTAGGCCTCTCCCCCTCGGTCCTCCCCCTTTAATCACCCTGGACTCCAAAGTTAAACACACCCGTAGCTCAGACACCCATCTCTTCTCTATTCCATCCTGTCGTACCGCTCAATTCCAAAGATCCTTCAGCTATAGGGCCCCTTGTGGATGAACAACCTACCTCTTCCTTGGTTTATGAACAAAGAATTGGTCAATTTAAAACTCACCTTAGGGCCCACCTCCCATCCACAAGTGACTGCGATTGTACCTGAACCTGGCCCCCTCCCTTCCCTTTACCACTGACAACGATCTCCGGCCCGCCTCCTACTCATAGTTCTTAATTCTAATCTTCCTGGGGTTGTTATGCATCCTGTTTTTTTAACTGTCTTAAACTGCTCTAGTACCTGAATGTTAGCCTGACTGTTCCTTATAACAAACTGAATTTTTACTCTGTAACAATCATTGTAATGCTTATCTGTACCTAATCTATGTGACATGGAACCTTTGTAAAGGAGTCTTTGACTCAAAGGTATTCTTTCCAAAATCTGAAATAAATAAATAAATAAACAACCCACCTGCATCATAATGTAAGACCTGTGTTACTGTGCACCCTGTTGTGGATAATTGCTTACACTGCCTCCAGTCAGTGAGTAGTGAGTAGTTCAGTCTTTATAGCATAGTGTTACACTGCATCCATTCAGGGAGTGGAAATTAATTCACACTGTGTAGCACATTGTTAGACCACTTCCGTTCTTTCCAGACAGAAGCAGACATGTGGAATCTCGATCCAGAACTCTGAGTTCTACATGCAGACAATAAAAGGCTTATCCCAGACTCCTAGCTGACATGCTAGGTATAAAACACCAGTGTCTGTTAAACAGCCAAATGAAACGTTTAATAGCTGTCCATTTCTTACTAAAGGGAGCAAAAAAGCTCTGTGCAAAACCATTAGAAGTAACTACAGGAAATCCGCATTGGTGTCTGGTGGCCCTGCTCTGTGTGATTAGCTGCCTGGTACCATTCATTTAGCACCCAGTAAATCTCTGTTTAATGGACAGGTTCTGAAAGAGTCGAATCAAAAAACATATGTGGCTGAAGTTTATAGAGTTACTGCAGCACTCCGATGAATGTTAAACATGTTTTTTGTTGTACACAATACAGCATGCTGGCGATCTTTGGAAATAGTCCATGCTTACTCTGCTGCCCTGTAAAAATCTTAAAGGAAGTTGAGGGTGATAATAACTGACATCAAGAAGGATGGGTAGTCCAGATGTTAAGAGACGCAAATGATTCATCAGAATGGCTTTTCTAATACTTGCTTCTGTGCAGAAATGGGGAATCTCCTGCATTCCTCAAACCACTTCCAAACACATATGTATGTAGGGGAGGGGTATAATTGCATCTAATATATTCACCTGCAACCAGTGTTGGACTGGCCCACCTAGATACCAGGAAATTTTCAGGTTGCCCAGCCCCCCTCCCCAAAAAAGTGATAATTTCCCACATTGCAAACACTGAAATCCTTTTGTATTGTATCTCTTTGCTAATTAAATGGAATTGTTCTGCTCTTAATGAGACCATTTTTTTTAATTATTTACCAGTGAGAGAGCCAGGCTGAGTTGCCATCTTATTTCCAGTGGCATCCTACTTTTACCCATTTCTGCAACTGTGTGCACTGCAGTACTGGTAGCCCAGCTGAAATATAGAGAATAGTAGATGTGAAGATGTGTATTACGAGGTTTGTTTTCACACACTGAGAGTGTGTGGAAAAAAATAGTAATTCATATCTTCACATTTTTTTAATTTTTATAATTGCTGGGAAGTTCAGAAATGGGTTCTTTTACACAAGCCGGAAAGTGCGAAATAGCATCGTCTACATGAAAACATAGGGCCGTATTTTCAAAGGGTGGTGCAGGGCTTGCATCTGCATCAAATCCTTCCAGTGCACCATTCCCAGTTGCTGCAACTGCACCCAATTTTCAAATCCTGGGCACAGTTATGACAGTTTCTCTACTTTACGCAGCTTGCTGAGCGCAAGCTCTATAAAAACGATCCCCAGCATTGACCTGACGTTGATGTAGGCGAGACAACAAAAAAATGGTCTAGTGTGTGTCAGTTGCCACACAAGATAAAAAAGTCCCATTAGAGTGCCACAAGCTTGGTGCACCTTGTCTTTGGTGCAGCCAGGGCTTGGGGCAATCTCGCATGTCTGGAAATCCGACCCACCACGTTCAGCTCGAGCACTGCAGCAGCCACTGGAAAAGACAAAACAAGTGAACGGTTCACAAAATTAAATTGCAAAACTTGTGGTTTAGATTCAGCAGGTCTTCCGATTTGTTGCAGAATTCTCCCCACCCCCACTACCCATCAGTGCAAACAGAAGAGCAAAGAAACCATAGTTTCAAATTATCTGTTTGCCGCAGTGACTAGAAATGCCATAATAAGCAGGTGTGACATCATACCCAGTTATTACGGCATTTGAACACTTTACTAATCGGGTTGACAAAGGGGTCACCAGTAATAATGGTGATAATCTAATCATTCTCTCTTTTTTTTTATATATGTAATTTGTAGATTTTTCTCTCCTTTCTGGGACCCCGGCAGACACATACGTCCGTGTGCGTGGAGGCGCATGCCAGGTACCGGCTCAGCCCTTTCCGCCCCACCCATGGCATTTTGCCACCACACCCTCATGCCTACACTACCCACTGGACCTCCATCCAGTGGGAATGGAACTACGGAAGGTGCGGGCATCCACCCCGAGAGGGGGAGAGCTGCCTTGCGGCTGCTCAGTCCTGCTCCCTCCCTCCCCATACCGGCCTCAACGCACTAAGGTTGTTCCCTAACCCGCCGCCAGCATAGCGCGAGGTAAGGCACCTCAGTCCTCAGCGCCACCGGGCCGGCTTATGATCTAATCATCGTGTATCATAAAATGATCAGTCTTCTTCGGGGATACCTCTGTCATCAGGTCACTTCTATGGAACTTAGCTGCAGGTGTCAGGATCACACGGAGGCTTTTTCTGCAGCAGTCTATTAGGGGTCTCCCACGCCGATGTCAGGCTCCAATGTCACATGCCTCATATAAGTGCGGGTGGCCCCGCTCCCTCCTCAGTTCTTTCTCAACATCAACCATTCATTCACGGACTTGGTGGAAGCTTCATCGCTCAGTTCGACCACCAAAACTGTTCGTGAAGCATATGGTAGAGGACACTAAGCACTTACATATTGGCTGTGTATACAACCCTTCCTCTGTGGCTAGACCAGCTTTCGATGATTTCATCACCTTCCTGGGGTCCCTTTCTCTTGATGAGACAATAATCTTAGGTGATTTCAACCTCAGTTGGATCAGTGATGACCTCTGTAGCTTCAAGGCCCCACTGCATGACCTGAATCTCAGTCAAATCATTGCTGACCCCTTCCACCACAATAGTAAGTCGGGTAATCACTTCCTCCTAGATTGCCTTTTGGTAAACAGAACAGATCGAATTAGAACATGTGGAATACTAGCTGATTCTCTCAGTGATCATTCTCCAACTTTTTTTTTTACCTGGAGTAATGACGTCACTAAGCCACCTCCAAGAACTATAACAGTTAAGGACAGGAGGACCTTGCTGTTGTCAACTAGGATGAGGTTGTAAGGCATGAAAATGTAGATACTGCATTTGACTTTCTAGCAAACCGTCTACTCAGCATAGTTAATAGGCATGCTCCTTTAATCCAAAGAAGGGTCAAGGGTTTCTGCTCAAAATGGCTGACCCTGAGCATCGCAAACTTATGAAGTAAAGGGACAGATCTTGGGAAACCTTCTGAGCATCAGGACTCTACTCAGAGTGGCAGAATTACAGGACTTTATGAACTATCTGAAAGGCCAATATGAGGAAAGCTGGGGTCACAGTACTTAAAGAAACCGCAGTCCAAAAATCTGCAAAATCCCAAACAGTTTTAGTCACGGATGAATAGCCTTCCCAAAGGCACTGCGGGTTGTCCCCTTCCCCCCACCCCCCGGACATACTGTACAGAAACAAAATCCTTTAGTGACCCTGGCCTAGCAGCTGATGCTACTCAGTTTAAGGCAGAGCTTGATAGTCCCCCCCCCCCCCAACTACCTCCCCATCAGGCCCAGCCAAACCTTCACTGTCCCAGACTGAATTCCATTTCAAGTTACTGTCATGGCAGGAGGTACTAACCCAGGTTTTGAAAATAAAAGTAGAAGGGTCTGCAGACCATGATAAACTAGACCCCAGGCTATTTAAAAGGGGTGCCCATATTCTTGCTGCCCCTGGTATGACAGTTTGTAATGTTTCTACAGCAGTGTGACCTTCCCAGCTTATGGAAAGTGGCCAAAGTAGTTCCCGTACACAAAGGGGTGCTAAGGAACCAGTAGAACAATACCGGCCAATATCCATCCTTTATACCCTCTCCAGAATCCTAGAAAAACTGGTGTATAGCCAACTCAAATCCTATATGGAAACCCACGCTGTAGTTGCCGATGCTCAACACGGCTTTCAGAAAAACCGTGGCACGGACACAGCCCTAGTGCAGCTCACGACAGACCTAGTTGAATCCCAGGATGTCGGCAAATCTACTGGTGCTGTTTTTATAGACCTGACTAGTGCAGTCGAGCTAGTCAACCATGATTTGTGTCTTTATTTGTCCTGCTCCTGGTTTGTTAGCTATCTAATGGGTCATAAGCAGCTGGTGAAATGGAGAGGCAGCCACTCTACACCAAGAGACATTACAGACGGGGTTTCCAGGGTTCTATCCTGGGGCCGCGGTTGTTCTCCCTGTTTATTAACGACCTACCAAAGCATTGTGGGAGTGCCAGTGCACTGCTCTCTGCGGATGATGCTGTACTATATAGAAACCTTTCAGACACTGCCTCAGATGAGACAGACCTCACAGCCAACTTTCACCAACTGGTTGAATGGTTTAAGGCTAACGAGCTGCTGTTAAATGAAAAGAAAATCAAATCCATACTCTTTGGCCATTGCCAACTTGGATCTAATAGGAGGGAATTACCAAAAATCTGCTCACTGAATGGCAACCCTATTGAGATTGTAGCCTCCTTCAAGTACCTGGGAGTTATACTGGATCAGGATATCTCATTCAAGCCACATATGGACCGGGCAACCAAGCAGTTCAACCAAAAACTAGGGCTCCTGTATCAATTAAACCTCTATCTCACAGCAGATGCCAGATGATCCATTAGTATTAGTATCCTACTACCCACTATCCTGTATGGTGGCCCTGTCCTATCATCACTCAGAATTACTGAGCTCACCACAAAACTTAAAACCTTGTACCACCGTGCAGCCAGGTTCGCTGCTGGAGCTAGTAGGGAACTCCACTGCAATACACTGTCTACACTAAACTGGCCCCCTTTGGCAAGTAGAATTCACATTTCTACACTCTGCCTGGCATGCTAAATTGTACACACTCCTCCCCCTAACCTTGCCTTGATCCTGGAATTAAAACGTCACAGGAGAGTCCTCAGGTCCTCCTCCCAGTTACTCCTCACTGTCCCTAGAACAGCAGCAAATGCTGGCAAAAGGTCCTCTGCCTCTGTGGCTCCTAGGCTATAAAACAAGGCTGATGTCCAAGCATGCATCGACGACAGTTCCTTCAAATCCTCCCTCAGGATCACTCTACCTGTGTACTGCCAATAGACTTATCCCAGCTGAGTCCACCTGTGACCCCAGTGTTATTACTCAATCTTAATAAGGATACACCTGCTTAAGTTATCATATTAATGTCTGTATAGTATAATAAGCCTGTTTGTGTGCCTGCACCTTGTAACTAGTATCATTTGTTCTTCAGTCAATGTTATTTCTAACTGCCTTGTCTCTGCAACTATTGTAATCTGTTCTCTAATCACTACTTGTATCATAATGTATCATTACTGTTTGAATTATATTACCATGGGCTGTTATCTGAATTTGCATGTGATCATTGTGTGTAATTAATCCTAGGTTGCTCCTGAAAAAGGGACTTCTGGTCTCACTGAGCCTACCCGGTTAACAAAATCCAAATAAATAATCTTCATGTGCCTGTATCTATGCATGGGCACCTTCCTCATCATACTCCCACTAGTGATTCCTTTTATGGCATTGGGGACTGTCCTTAGGCTAGCCGGTCAACAGGGTGCTCCACTTGAGAGGGACCCCCACAGCCCCCACACCATCCCTGTGGGTTCCCTTAAATACTTCTGCTATGGGACGATTACTGTTAAAGGAGAACTACAGTGAATCTGTAAGTCATTTTTTCCCAGTAGAAGCTGTTTTTTTTAAATACTGGTTCCAGTTGTTATATTGGTCCATCTGTACTGGCACATTGGTAACCTTAGTGGGTGTTTCTGTTTTACACTCTTGTGTAAAGTATCATTTTCAAACTGTATGATGTAGATCTTACTTCGAGATACAGCTCTTGCAGCAGGTTACACCATTAGGACTGAAGCCGGCAGGTGCCAGGACCCCACGGAAATTTTCTAGTTAGCAGTCTTCAGCAGGGACCACCTCCGACATCGGTCCTGCCTGACGTCGGGCGTAGTACATAAGGCAGTCCCCATAATCCTCAGTTCTTTTCCTGCCCGTCTGACCACTTCCTTGAGTATCATCTCGGTCTCTCTTTCTAGCGTCTGACGACCATTAGAACTACGATGATTATCGTCTGCCTTTCGACTTTTGATCAACTGATGTCCTCTCCAACAACTTCTTCTGAGGGTCACCATACGAAGTGTGCCTGCGGCAAACAAATCCCCTTCAAGGATCCACATTCAGCCTGTGTGCGCTGCCTAGGCCCGGAACACGACACCAAGGCCTACTCCTTCTGCCAGGGCTTCAACAGTCGCACCAGGATCCACCGCCAGAAGGCCCTTCAAGCGTTTCTCTTGGAGGAGAAACTGAAAATTATGGATAAGGAACCTTCCTCCTGAGAGTCTTGGGTCAAAACCCACAAGCACCGGGAAAAGGAAAGATCCAGGTCTCCCAGCAAGGTCTCGACTCCTGAAGTCTGCCCGAATCGACCGCCTCCTCCAAGGGCTCGGCTCGTAACCTCCCCCGGTTCAGGTCAGGTCATCCAGCGGCTCCTCTTCTCTTCAGCCTCTGAAGACTTCCAGGCCATCGGCCTCTTCCACTCCTTCTGAGGCCTCGTCGAAGTCCAGGGAGTGCCATAAATCTTCCTCTCACTGGCGGGACACCGACGCCAGGTCAGTTTCCCAGCCTCCACGTGGTTCGGATCCGGTTCCTCGTAAAACCAAAGACCTGATGTCCCTTAAACGGACGTCAGCCCACCCGATGGCCAAACACCACCGGCGCTCCCAGGAGCCGGCGACACCTAAACACCCGCCGCCGCCAGGTGTTCCGCTTTCAAGACGCTGGCCAGGGGGACCACGCCTGCTGCCCCTTGAGAAGAGGACTGCACCACCACGCCGCGGACGCTAGTCAGAAGTGATTCATCTGAGGAGGACACCACACAGCCCGAGGACCAGGCGGGCGACACCGGAGACGCCGGGCTCCCACGGGAACCTTCCCTGGCCACCGGTGCCATGCCTGTCGTCGGGTATGAATCTGGCAGAGGTAAAAGAACTTTTTACCTTCTGGTGGGACACCATCAAAAAGATGTGGTCACCACATGTCCTCCTCCTACTCCGACTCCGCCTCCACCCACTCCTTCACTTGTATCACCATCCAATCAGCCCCCTGCAACCCCCCTGCAACCCCCCCCCCAGTGGCACAGCCCTGCCTGTCAGCCTTTTCAGCAGACATCCCCCTTCCAATTATTCATCCAGCCACAGCAAAGAAAGGAGGCATTCAAAGGATGACCAGGTGGAAGGGGTGAACTCTTAATTGGCATGAGGGCATTTTTTTATATATATATGTTTTAGAATTTTTTGGCTGGAAATGGCACAGTAATCTGAAGATAATTTCAAGGTGCACAGGGAGGTTAAGTGACTTGCTCCTGGTCACACAGTATACAAGTGGTGGTTGTGGGTTTTAAATCTTGTCTTCTGGGTCTCCAGGGTCACTGCTTGGTGATCTAATCTCTAAGCTAGCTATACTACCTCCTGCATCATCCTTCCAGTAGGAGATCACCCACTCACCTCCTTTTTTCCTTACCTCTGGCCTGCCCACAAGGGCATAGAGATACTGGCATTTGCATACCTATCACATTCCCCCTGCCCACTCCTGTCTCCAGCTAAACTCCCCCGTTTTCACCTAGGTGTCAGTATTGTAGTAGGTACTGCAAACCACCCTTGTTGGAGAAAAGCAAGCTCTAGAATGCTCAGTGCAGTTCCAGACAACCTGAATATAACCTTAGCATCACCCTTGACATGGGTGCCTCTGCTGCTCCAAGCAGCCCAGCAGGATCCCTCTGTCCGCCGGCTGCCTTCCTCGCTGTACTGCCCTCCGATCACCAGACCGAAGCTTCACCCTTGACACGGGTGCCTCTGCTGCTGCGAGCAGCCTGGCGGGTCCCCTCTGTCTGCTTGCTGCCTTCCTGGCTTTACTGCCCGCCGATCACCAGACCGAAGCTTCACCCTTGGCACGAGTGCCTCTGCTGCTGCAAGCAGCCTGGCTGGTCCCCTCTGTCCGCTGGCTGCCTTTCTCGCTGTACTGCCCGCCGATCACCAGACGGAAGCTTCACCCTTGACACGGGTGCCTCTGCTGCTGCAAGCAGCCCTGCGGGTCCCCTCTGTCCTCCGACTGCCTTCCTCGCTGTACTGCCGACTGATCACCAGATGGAAGCTTCACCCTTGACACAGGTGCCTCTGCTGCTGCAAGCAGCCTGACAGGTCCCCTCTTTCTGCCGGCTGCCTTCCTCACTGTACTGCCCGGCAATCACCAGACTGAAGCTTCACCCTTGACACGGGTGCCTCTGCTGCTGCAAGCAGCCCGGCTGGTCCCCTCTTTCCGCTGGCTGCCTTCCTCGCTGTACTGCCCGCCGATCACCAGACCAAAGCTTCACCCTTGACACGGGTGCCTCTGCTGCTGCAAGCAGCCCAGTGGGTCCCCTCTGTCTGCCAGCTGCCTTTCTTGCTGTACTGCTCGACGATCACCAGACCGAAGCTTCACCCTTGACACAGGTGCCTCTGCTGCTGCAAGCAACCCGGGGGGTCCCCTCTGTCCACTTGCTGTACTGCTCGCTGATCACCAGACCAGAGGTACGCTGCTGAAACTTCTGGTGTCTCCACGCCGACTGGCAAGAACCATTGGCTCTGCCTGCTGATTGGCTGCTCCACTTTTTAAATTCTTTGCTACTCCTTTTGAACTTAAAGCTGATTGTATTTACTGATTCTAGTACTGGTTAAGTTTCTCCAAATTGTCCTGTGACTGCTAACTGAAATGTGAATCTAAGCCTGTTTACAACAATTTTGCACTTCAAGGGCTGTTTGAAGTGCAGGATCCTTTTAGAGTGCAGATTGTTTAGGTTTTAAAGTATTACAGTTCTCTGTGTAGAGCAGGTTTCATTTGTGCCAGTTATAAGCTACACCCTGCAAATAATCCCATTTTTGTTTCACTTTCTCTGCTTCCTGCTTGAATTTTTTGCCCAGCCCCCAGCCTTTATTAAATACTCTCCCTCCCCCCTCAGCACCACCCCTGGGCAATCTTCATCCTCCCCTCTCACTAATATTGCAACTCCTCTTAAAGATACAGAATGCAGTTATAGGGCCTAACACTTGTTGGTGTTAATCGTAACTCTTTAAGTTAGAAGAGACCACACTGAACTCTAAACCAGCCTAATTTCTTCCCATTCTAAAGGTGTCCCCGTGTCTACTCATTTTCTACTCTCGGAACACACCACACAACTCTAAACAACAGGTAGCTGTCTCACTTCTGGCAGGCACCCCCCTCAGCCTTGTACCTGCTGCGACCCCAACGCCCACTAACAATTCATGACCACTTCTTTATGCACAGCCAATCCAGCCCTGGTTGTGACACTGCTACTGCTTATTCCGCCTGTATGCTCGCTGACACCTCCCACCCTTAACGTGTCAGATGTACCCCTCGGACCTCACTCCACCCACCTCTCCCCCACCCTGACAACCCCCTTAGCCGCCCCCACCCCCCGCTTCCCTCCTCATGACACTGCTCTCCCTCAACTCCCCTGCCCTTTGCTCTACCTCGGCTTCCTAGCCCTCCGCTCTCTGCTCACTCCCCATAAAGTCCACCTACAGTCATCATCCATCAATCAATAAACGTCTCTCAGCTCTCCTCAGGATAATCTCCCTGCTACTGTTGATGTCTGGTAACATCCATCCCAACGAAGGCCCTGCTTCCTCCAACCAGCTGCTGAACCCCCCCAGGCCTACGAATCGCCTCCATGAACATCTGCAGCATCTCGAAGAAGACTGCATCCCTCCAGTGCTGGCTAGTGCAACACCAACCGGACGTACCAGCATTGGTGGAAACTTGGCTCTCTGAAATTACCCCTAACTCCTTCATCACTTTCTCCGGCTGCTTCCTCTTCAGGGAGGATAGAGTGGGAAAGCGTGGTGGTGGCTGTGCTTTCTACATCCGAGACTCCTTGCTGTGCCAAGCACTCCCTGCCCTTACGCTGGATCATGGGGCACAAGCCCTTTCCCTAAAACTCACTCCTGATCCCGCCAGGACTCCTCTTATTATCACCGTGGCTTATATCCCACTGTGGAACCCAACTCCTGCAATCCTATCCCTCTCTGATTATCTCTCCAGCCTCCCCCACAAAATAGAACAGATATTGGTGGGTGATCTCAATGTAAACTGGCTCACCAGCTCAGCAGTCCATGCCAACGACACTTTAGTGGCCCTAGACCTGACTTGGCAACACCACTCACTAGGTCTAGCCCCTCAAGCGGCTCACACACCCTGCTGGACATCCTTCTAACTAATCGCCCCCACAGAATCACGGACGTTGTGGTCCTCCCTAACTCACTGAGTGACCACTCTCCAGTACTCTTCACATGGTCCTGTCGGTTACCCAAACCACCTCCCAGCTTGTTTCTCATCGCCGGCTATGACCTGGCAGCCTTGGTAAGCTCAGATACTACCTGGCCTACTAGGATTGGTCCCCCATGAAACTGGCCCAGAACATAGATGAGGCCCTCAACTACTTCACTAGCTCCCTTAACAAGGTCTCTGATATATTCGCCCTATTTGTCAAAACCCATACCAAGAAACATAATGTGCCTTGGGTCACTCCCATGCTTCTTCAGCAACTGCAACTGAGGGACAACCTCTGGCACAAAGCCGCCGCCTCTGGCAAATAGACAAGCCTATAATACCGAGTGTAACAGGTGCACCTAGGTCATATGTAAAGCCAAGGCAGAATACTACAGATCCTCTCTGGCTGCCTCCTAGGAGAGTGCCGTACATTCTGGGACAGTATAAAAGAACTTAATGGGAAATCCTGCTCTTCACCCCCATCCCAACTTGATATTAACAGCACCACCTCCACAGACCCAAAAGCATTGCCGACTGCCTCAATACTGCCTTTTCTGAACTCAGGGCAGTCCTCCCCGGCAACTTTTTCGACCCAGCTCCACCCTCTCCGGCATCTAATCTCCACCGCCTACCATTCCACTTATGGGTCATTAGTCCGCAAGAAGCCAAACCTTACTTAACCAAAGCACTCCGCGGTACTAGCCCCTGCAATGACCCCCTTGACTCAAAACTCCTTCGACTGGTCCTCGACTCCGTCCTTGCCCCGCTCACAGACTTACTCAACTGCTCTCTGTGTCTTGCACAGTTCCCAACCACCTAGTAAACAGCAGTCATTACCCCCGTACTGAAAGGTGGAGATAGCTCCTCCCCAAACAATTATCGACCAATCTCCATCCTCCCGCCGCTCTCCAAAGCTCTCGAAAAAATACTGGCTGATCAACTCACAGAGTACCTTGACACCCACGGCCTGCTATGCAGCTAGCAGCATGGCTTCCAGTCTGCCCATAGCACAATCACTGCCCTCACAGAATTCTCTAACTTCCTCCACTCTGCCCTAGACAAGGGCCACCTCGCTGGAGTCGTTTTTATCGACCTCTCCAAGGCCTTTGATACAGTCTCACACCCCCTCTTACTGCACACACTCCACCAACTCAGCTTCTCTCATGGACCCCTCTCTTGGTTCTCTAGCTACCTTTCTGAAGGTCCCAGTGTGTAAATATTCACACCACCCTCTCCAGTATCCAGCCTGTACACTCTGGTGTCCCCCAGGGCTCCATCCTGGGCCTGGTGCTCTTTAGTCTTTATCTAAACGCCCTGCCCAGCTTCTGTTCAGGCAGGGTTCTTCTTTATGCAGACAATGTGGTCCTCTTCGCCTCCCATTCTGAGCCCTCTGCACTCCAGTCCTCCCTCCAGCACTCCTTCGGTCAAATTGAGAACTGGTTCATGGACTGCCGACTTATCGTAAATATTAAAAAAAAAAAAAAAAACAAATCCATGCTTTTCGCCCATCGCCAAAGTAAAGCCAAAGACTCCCCCTCCAGATCCTCTCCAGTTCGCTCCATCCACTTGACCAAGTCCTCACCTACAAATACCAGGACATCACTTTTGTCTCTACCCTTTCATTTCACTCTCGCATCAATATGCTCACCTCAGCCACCAATGCATGCATTGGCCTGTTATACAGACATAAGAACTGCCTGCTGCCTGAAGTCCTCCATCTGGCAGTCACCTCCTCTGTACTCTCCCTAGTGGACTACGGACTCACAGTATATGCAGCAGCCGATGCCACCGCTATAAACAAAATCCAATTTTCCATTAACAAGGCATGCCAGCTCCTGCATGGAGCCGACAAACGGACACATCCGTGCACCTTTTATTCCTTAACCAACGTACTCACCCTTGAGGAAAACTTCAATATAAGTCCTGCCTCCTTGCCAAAAAAATACAGCTGGGTATGTCTCTCCCCACCTCGGGTCTCCCCACGCCCCTTTCTCCCTGCCACCCCTACTGCTGCCACTGCAGTGCCTCCAAGATTATATTGCAGATCCCTAGGGTCAGGACTGCACTAGCACAAAGATCCTTCCCCTTCAGAGTACCTTCCTGGTATAATGCACCCCCCCCGCCATCACCTCTCCGACTAAATAGCGCCTTTCAAGGTTGCACTCAAGAATCACATTCTGTACACCTGCAACTGTGAGTGTCCTCTTCCAAAACCACCCTAGGCCTCTAGGTGCCTCTCTTCAGGGGCCAGAGCCTAGCCAGCCTTGACAATGTCTCTCCTGAGACAGCACACTTTGTACCTCACAAGAAGTTACTGTGCTTGTATGTTAGCAACTGCCTAGCTACTGATTATATAGGACTGAAGTTCATCTGCTGTATGACACTATCACCCTGCTAATTGTATTTAATGTTCTTCATTGTATGTATTACCTGTTCCTTCAACTTTTGCTACTATCTGTAGTTTTCTCTTTGTATCATGACGTGGAGCCTTTGGAAATGAGTCTATGACTCAAAGGGTTGTAATTCCGATGTGCTTATAAATAAATAAATAAAACGTCCCAGGCTTTGGTCACAAGCTCTGCTCACGTGAAAGAAATATTGAGTAATGCTTTCCGACAAAAGCAAATATCAGTTGAGTGGGTGTAGCAAGTATTGCCACGCTTTACAGTAGTACACTATTGGGCAAGCCTCCTCCACTTTATGCACATTACACAAAATGTTTAAATGGCAATCATGGCTGAATCACACCACGCCTACTTACTGGGTAGTTCCATTTCATACCATAGAAAATAGAATCACTGCCAAACCAAACCAGCTATGTACTGCACTTTGTTGAAGGATAAGTGCAGTAGATAGCTGGTTTGCTTTGGCAGCGATTCAGCACAGCTTTCCTGATCACGCGAGCATAATATCCACACGCTCACACTCTCTTGGCACTCACATCCTCTTCATATTTAATCTAACTCATCCTAAACTAATTGTAAACCTCATAACCTACGTCCTGTCTTTTTCACTTGTGAAATGCCCTAGCTTTCTCCAGTGCATGTACAGAGTATATGTGGGATTGTATTTCAGAATCTGAACTGCATCTTGCTGGAGCCTGTATTTAATTACTGTTTTTATAAAACAGGTTGGGAAAATCCTATCCTTTAATGTATGTATGAACAACCCGTAGTTTCACACTTCTTGTGGCACCATGACCACCATAACAAAGTTGAATCAGTACCCCTTGAAGCAAAACTAACTCAACACAGTTTACCTATAGTTTTCTTTGCGTTATTTATTATGCAGTTGGGCTTCAGAATTCACTAACCTGATTGGTTCACAGCATTCTTTACTCATGGCGCTATCTGCTCATAACACATGGGTAAAAACTAGTCCTTCTACCCAGAGGCTGTTTACAATCATTAATACACTGTAAATCACTACACTCAAAAACTGTGTCACTACAGAAGTGCCACATTCTGGCCAGTACATAAATAACAAGCATTTTGTTTGGAATGCACACTTAAAAAAAAAAAAACTATACAAATGTTGAAAAAACGTTTTAAGTTTTTGTGTAATTCAAAAATTATCCATTACATAATCACAATAATACATTCCAGGGTTTGGGATATGGTAGGATCGCACCACTTCTCAGGTACATATGGCACTCAAACTTGCAACCTTCTGAAAATGGAGCATTCTGAATGACTAAAAACATTCTAAAAGGTTGAGATTAATTAATGACTGGAAACCTTCATGCACGATAGAACAATTGGAATTTTAACTGTAAAAAGATTATTTTTTAAAAAAAGGAAACATTTTAGTTTAGTATAGAATTAAGACACTCCAGGGATTGGGTAAACGTTGTTAATTTAGCCCTAAGGCCCTCGGCTTTACCTCATGCCTCATGACCCCCTAGGGTTAGATTAACTGACGGTAACCCAACCCCTGAGCATACCTTCTTGCATAACAACTGTACAGGTGAATGTTGGCAATATAAATGTTCATGTGTACAACAAGTAAGCATGTTCTGGACACTAGGGACTACTTTTCCTGAGTGTAAGAATCAGTTTTGGTTTACCCAACTGTCAGACCACTTTCATTTTCAACTTTTTTTTTTTTTTGTTGGCTGTGTAATAACCCACGCACCACTTGGTTTGAAGTACTATGTTATACTTCATGGCTCACAACCAACTGTCTTAATTACTGTTTAAACCCCCCATCCTCTAAAGGTTGCACCTGAAAAACAGTTATAGCACAGTTTGCCTTTCCAGGACAACAAATTGAAAAGGTCGTTCTGTATACCAGCTCTGCCTCCAGGGTAGGCTTGTAACAGCTTAACATATATAGAATAATATATGGTCAACTGTACACAAAGCTATGTTTTCATCAAGGGATGAGATGACATCATAGACTGCAAGAGCATAGCTCGAGAGGTCTCTTTGATGTTATTTCACCCTGAGATGGAAAATCAGCCATATTGTTTAGGGTTTCCCATACATTATTTGTATAGTATATGTTTTGTTTTAATTAATATACCTTCTTTCTAACTGTCTTGAACTGTGAACAAATAAACAGCAAACAGCAGGATAAGATTGAAAACATTTAATGTAATTTAAGGAATAGCTACATGAGCTGGCAGCATTTCAAGCAGGGTTGCTCAGATACCTGTTTCAGAAAATGGATTGCTAGGGTAATAGGCATTTTGTAGGATATTGGTCCTCAAATCTGATCCTAAATACCACCTCGGATGTCAAATTGGATTTAGGGATATCGGATTATCCAAAATCCGATATCCTAAAATCCAACATCGGTGGTCCTCTGACTCTTCCTCCTTCCTTATAAATGTTATTACCGGACCACACACATTGCCAACCCCCCACCACCCTGACACAAGAAACAAAGTCCTGTCTCCCAGAATCAAGGTAGAACTCTCTGCCTAACACAACCACTAACCACTAGTTTCTCCTCCCCACCATCTTCCTTATAATCTAATTATATTGAACGGTCCGAACCAGTCATATACATACCAGAAGGAAGAGAACACAAGCACAAGCTGCTTCGCCGTGGGACCATTATTTTCACTACTTAGAATACTGGAGGGTGGGGGGGGGAGGTAGGGACTATTAGGTGTGTTGGCTGGGGGTATTCTTGCTGGAATCCCGGGGACAGGGTCTTGTTTCTCTTGTGCCAAGGTGGGGGAAGTGCAAATTGATTTAGCAGTGGGTGATAATGAGGGTTGGATGTTTATTAAGCAACTGACCACAAAACTTGGATCAGGACTTAAGGGTGCAACAACATTCAAATCCACTTTACAATTTCTACTATAACTCTAAAGGATCTTATACTCTTAAGTACTAATACTACTGTTGTTACTAATGGACCTATTTGAAAACTCTAAGGACCTTATACGGTAGCTATAAACACTAATACTCTCATGGTTGCTAAATGGATCTATTCACAAGACTCTGAAACTCTTAATACATGGCTTCTAAACAGTTTCCACCCCCAGAGTACATTTGGATTCGTTGGGCGCGATGAATAGCAGAGGGATGCAGAACAAAGAAACCTCTACGCATGTGCTTCTGTTGGCCGGCTTGCAGGTCAGGTGAGGTCCGCTGTGCATTGACAGACCTAGCGATAAGAACAAAAAACACTTGTATTCCAGGAGCAAAACACACTTGTATTCCAAAGAGGTGCTGCACACTGAAGACTTCAGGGCTGTCTCCACTAATCCGGGTGTAACCCCTAGATGGCGCTATCCCAGGGGCTACTACCCCTGCCTGATTTGCCACTAACAGGTTGAGGGGCCTGGATCCAATGGCGGGTGCCTCCACCCAGAGGTCAGGGTTTGCAATAGTTAAACTAACTTGGTCACAGCCCTCTGGGACACTGCAACCCCCCTTTCTTCCCACTAGTGGCCCACACAATATATCAGAATTACCTTCACAGTATACACTTACCCCCAGGTCTGGTTCCGCACTGGGACCTCCTGTGAAATGAGATACAGTGCAACAATCACAGTACAGTACTTTAACATAGACAAATACCTCAGGCAGTATAACTTTGCTGAAACAAGCAGCTCTGATTTATTTAGGGGGATATAACAAGGACAGGGAAATCAGGTTAATTAGCTTATCACTCTAATAATCTACCTATGGCTCTGTGCAAGGCCTATCCTATCAGTTACTGTCCTGGGTACCCAAGCCTAGTGGCTAGTCCAAACCGTGGCAGCTGGTAGGGCCCTTTCACACAGAGAAAAGGAGAATTAAACAGTCAGCAGTACAGTAATTCCATTTGGATTTAATGTGGCAATTCAACAGGAGCGACCCTGAATTAGTACTCACGACCTCCAAATAAGATAGGGTCCTTCAATGTCAGCAGGGCTCACTTGAGGTACACAAACCTCTTCACACATCCATATAAAAGAAAGTACTATACCAGGCAGGCGCATCTGTATCCGATCGCAATTACTGCACAATACCGGGAGAACACACAGCAGATTCAGTTCCTGACAGACCGAGTGCAATTTCAGCAATTCTTCCAGTCTTCTACAGGGTGAGCCTGGTTTCTACTCTTCAGAGATCCTTTGATTCTTTTCACAGGACGGATTCAGTCCTAACAAGCTGTTACACAAGCTGCAGACCGGAACTCTGGGCCTTACACACGTTTTTTGACTAAAACTGCACACTGAAAAAGCACAGGGTTTCTTTCCCCTTCACTTTCAGATCTCAAACTGAACTCCAACTGACGAAACCGGGCACTTCCTTTGAGTTCCTCCCAGTTCTTGACTGGATTGGCTGTCACTCACAATAGACTGCTGCTGTTGGTCCAAAAAGGCACTGAAGTCTAAACTACATCTCCCAGAGTCACTGCCCATACAATCCTCTTGTGGCTGGCTCAGATTATGAGTCCAAGTTCTGATTCGTCCAAGGCATCATTTTAGAGCTAGCTTACCCACACTGATTGGTCCAGTTCAGCAGTTCAAAACTAGAATGGGAACTAGCAGACACAGTTCTGACTGCAAAGAAAGCAGGTTAGACAAACTGTAATTTCATTATTACTCTAAATAATTTCTGGCAAACAGTTACATCTTTCAGATAGGTTCCTTTGCACTCCTAGTGACTGCAAAAATGAAGTGAATTGGCAGCAGCTCGAGTGGTACTCAGAGAAGCACACAGTCCCCCCATACAAACCTAATTATGTCTGCAAGCAGACAGCTCTTAAAGACAGTACCAGAGGCTCTAAAACACTCACTGATAAATGGCTTAAATGCCAAACACCATTCAGGCTTGGAGCATTCAAGCAAGCTCCTGAAGTCTTTTAGGAACCCCCATTTGCGGGGGTTACACCCTTCCTGGCCTGGGAAAGCTTGGCGTCAGCTCAAGCAAGTACCTCATAAGTTTCAACTGCAACCATATACATTTGCATTAGGCTCGCATATAATCATCAGTCAATATATCATTTTACCAAGAACACATTTCTGAAACATTGCAGTACGTCCTCTTTACACAGTATTACATACACATTGTACCATAACTCAAGTTATTACCTCTTGTACATGAAACCTGAAGAGGGGCCTTCCTATCAGTTACCTTGGGGCTGGATGGGGCAAGGGCACCATATGAGAGACAACACAAGTAACTTGGAGTTAGCACTGATGCTCAGTTTGGGCAATGAGCTCGGGGACACATACACTCCTTTATGGACAACATTGAGAGGCAAGTCCACAGGCCTCCCAAGTGAATCATAACTGAGGTGCACCACAGGCTTTACAGCTCGACCAGTCTTTCTAGGGGGAACTGTTATAGTCTCTGCACTCTGAGCCTCGTTTTCAGCATTGTCCTCACTTGTCAGGGGAGTCTCCATGGGGGTAGAGAGGCTAGAACTTGGGGCACTTTCAGCCCAGGAGTTACAGTTTCTGAGTCCACAACATTTGGCTCGCATGGAGAGCTTTCGGACACTGGCAGTGGACTGTCAGGGCACTCAAAATACTCTTCTTGTTGTGTATCACCAGTCTGCCCCAATCTATCATTTTCCTCCCTGAAAGCTCAAACAGTTCAACCATGCACAATGATTCCATTTCATCTGATCTGATGCTTTGCACTTCACTTTCTGGGAGCATTGGCTCCAGGGATGAAGCTGGGGCTTAGACAGTCCAGAAGGCCCAGCTTTGTCTCCAGTATTGACTAGGGATTGCCCAAACAATTGACTCAGTTCGTAAGAAGGATAGTATTCAAAGTCACTCTCACTTTCTTCCGATATGGACTGACAGTCATGCTCAACTGGGACTTGTGGAGGGAACACTTTAACTTTGCTTCTGTAGGTGCAGACTTTCTTGATCTTTTCTTAGCAGCTCTAGTCACTGGTCCAGAGGGGCATCTTCTAGGGGCTCAGACTCAATTAAGATTTGTCCAATGGGCAGTAAATGATTTCTATGCATTGTTTTACATCTTTGAATTATTCTCAGGCCTTACTTTGTACACTGGCAGATCATCTAGTTTGCCCACTACAATGTGAGGAGATGGTGCCATCTGTCAGCAATCTTGGCTTGCCATGCAGTCCCAGATTTCTTAGCAATACCGATCTCCCTCCTGGGTTCCTGTGCTTTCACCTTTTATCATACCTTTCTTTGTTGGCCAGATTTCTTTTGGCAGCCATGGTTTGAGCCAGTTAGTACGCATGAGTTAGCTGGGCCTTTAACTTTTGCACATACTGTAAATAGTTGTCAGCTTGAACCCCATCAGGAGAGACCCAAAACACACATCTACTGGTAGTCGAGCTTCTCTTCCAAACATCAGGCGGTAGGGAGAATCCAGTGGCATCACTTTTGGTGCAGTTATAAGGCATGTACCAGGGTGCTAATTTGTTGGCTCCATCTAGGCTTGTCCTTTGGGTGCAGGGTGCCCTAGCATATCTAGCAAGTGCTGTGAAACGTTCAGGCTGTGGGTCCCCTGGGGTGGTAAGAGTGGTTCTGGACTTCGCACTCCCACAGAGAAAGCATCTCTTTGATCAGACGACTCTCAAAGTCTCTCCCTTGATCAGAATGGATTCTTTGTGGAGCCCCATAGTGAACAAAAAGTTTTCTACAAGTACTTTGGCCACAGTGGATGCTTTCTGGTCTTTGGTGGGAAAGCTTGGGCATATCTGTGAAATGGTCAGTGACCACCAGCACATTACTGATATTTCTTTGATCTGACTCCAAACTCAGAAAATCAATACAGACCAGCTCCATGGGTGCACTGGTGGTGATGTTAACAAGGGCAGCCCTCTGGGGCAAAGCTTTCCTCTGTAAGCAGCGACTACAAGTTCGAATGTGTTGCTCCACATCAGCCCCATCTTAGGCCAATAGAATCTGGATCTCACCAAGTCAAGTGTTCTGTCTATACCAAGGTGCCCCATGTGGTTGTGCAAGGACCTCAGTACTGAGTCTCGAAGGCAGTGGGCAGCACTAGTTGTTGTTTGTCTACTTGTCCCCCTCTGTCTACTGTTTCTCTGTATAACAGTTTATTGATCAGTTTCAACTTAGGACCTTCTTTGTATAACAGTGCAGTTCTCCTCAGTGGGCGTAATTTAGACCTTTTCCTGCATAGAGGCTAAAGCTGCTTTGATCATGGGATCGCCGAGATTGAGCCGCTTGAATACTGTCATTGTCCAGCTGAGGCAGTGCACAATGTCTATTGCAGAAAAGTGGCAATAAGCAGCAGGTATGCAATTCTCAGAGGCTCCCAAGCAATCCACCATGCAGTCCACTGCGTCCGTGGACATTGTTCCTCCCTGTCAAACTTCCGGCAGAGTGCCCGAATGTCAGAGTTCTGCCAATCGGACCCAATCATTCTGAGGGAACAGGCCTCCGGGAGAGAGCATCAGCATCTATGTGGTTCAGACTGCTCGGTATTCGAGAGCATAGTCATATGTAGATAATGCAGAAAGCCACCTATGGCCAGTGGCATCCAACTAGCTGAGGTCTGCACATAGGTCAAAGTTATTGTCAGTTTTACTAGTATTTTAGCCCCACAAGTACTCATGGAATTGGTCAACAATAGCCCACTTCAAAGCTAGGAACTCTAACTTATGTACAGGATAGTTCTTTTCGGATGGGGTCAGGCTTCTATGCAAGGCCACTGGTCTCAGGCCATTCTCGTGCTCTTGGTACAACACAGCCCCAACCCTTGCAAGCTAGCATCAGTGTGAGGGGCGTGAGGTTTTCTTGGATCGGCATAGGCCAGCACTGGAGCATGGGTAAGTTGATATATGATCTCATGAAAAGCAGTCTCACAATCAGGAGTCCAGCGGCCCCAAATACTTCACTTGGATGAAAATACACTCTTTCAGTCTTGAGGGCGCTGACTTTTGGTATTTTTTGTGGGTTGGGGATACCCTTGAGTAAGGTTAAGTAAAGGCTGATCACTCTTGAATAGTCCTGATGAAGCGCCGATAATAACCACAGAATCCCAGGAATCTTTGCAGTTCTTTTAGATTTTGGCTGTGGCCAGGTGGTCAAGGCCTCAACTTTACTTGGGTCGGTCTCTATTCCTCGGTGGATACTATGTGTCCCACATACTTTACTGATGTTTGAAAGAATTGACACTTATCAATGGACAGTTTAAGGCCAAAGTCCTCCAGTCGGTCCAATACCTTAAATAATCTGCTCTCATGTTCCTCCAGTGAGCTGCCAAACACAATAACATCATCTAGGTATACCAGGCACTCTAGTAAGTTCATGTCCCCACGCACGCTCCATCAATCGTTGAAAAGTGGCTGGGCACCTGAAATCCTTGAGGCATCCTCATGAATTCATAGAAGTAGCGGACAGATAAAGGCCGTCTTCTCACGGTCCTCTCTCAGCCATCGGGATCTGGTAGTACCCACGCGGAGATCCAGCACAGAGAACCACTTGCTCCCGTTTAGGCAGTCCAAGCATCCTGAATGCGGGGCATTGTGTACTGATCAGGGATAGTCCGCGGGGTTTAAGGTGCGATAATCCACACACATCCTTACTGTTCCATTCTTTCCTCACTACCACAATGGGGAAGCATAAGGGCTTCTGGATTCTTGTATTACACCAGCAGCTAACATCTCTTGCAGATGCCGTCTCACATCATCTATGTCCAGCAGGTGCCAGGCGTCGAGACCTCTCACGAAATGGTCTTTCGTCATGCAGCGGATATTGTGCTCAGCTCCTTGCCGCATCCTACATCCCATTCCTTTAAAGAAAACTACCTGGTCTCTGGGCAAGCTTCTCACTGATCCTCACTTTCCATTCAGCTGGCAGCGGGGAGTCGCGAAATCAAACAAGTCAGGCGTTACTCTGTCATTTTCCTTGAACTCTGCTGCTGGGTAGCACTGCAGTGTCTGCACAATGCACATTAGCCAGGATGCAACCTCTGTTTACTCGAATGTCTCTTTCAGACACATTATGAACTTGGACCATTACCCTTCTGGCATAAGCATGGGCTCTAGCGGGCAAAATACTAGGCTTGACCAGCAGTCCCTCTGGCAATTTTCCATCGCCTGGTGCATCCAACATTAATATTTTATTCTTAACATCCTTTCTGATACGGACCTCTCCTGTAAGGTACACTGGGCATTTGGCGCCAGGATCAGAGACTCAGGATCCTTCTTCCATACAATTCCGACCGGTTCCTCTGGTTCTGTTTTTCAGCATCTCTCTGTGCCTCATAGGCCTTCTTAATTAAAGCCGGAACTCTTAAAGCTCTACTAGTCTTTGACCCCTGTTTTTCATAACACAACTGTGCCAGCCTTCCAACATATGAGCATTTGTTCCAATCAACAAAGGACACCATCATACAGTCCAGTGGGGGACACACTAAGGCTAGGGTCTCTACTTGTTCGGCCACTCCAGCCACGGAGGTGGGAAGACAGCCAAATTCGGATATACCGGAATAGGGGTAGGCCTTCTCACTTAACCCCCATACATGCAGTCCTTCTAATGGTTGTAAGTACTTCTGACAAATGCTTCTGATACCAATCCTGGAACATAATTGTCACTTGGGAGCCACTGTCTAATACAGCTCTTGTAGACACTCCATTCACCTTTACAGTGGTCTCCATGGAGGGACCCACTATTCTGGACCAGTCTGAGAGGCGGTAGTGGGGGCCTGGGCAACTGACCTTGCCACAAAGGACGTGAATTAGCATTTTGGTGCCCTCACTGGGATCATGTCGGCACCTCTTAACCACTGATTTCTTCTCCAAGCTCTCCTTGTAGCCTATATAGCACTTTGTCAGTGTCTTTTGGGACTGGCATTCCCTTTTCATGTGCCCATCTTTCCCACAATTATAGCAAAACATACTTTCTGGAGTTTGAGCTGGCCGAGGCGCCACACTGGGAGCTAGGGCGGGGTATTACTAACTGGAAACCTGGTGCCATCTCTGTCTGCGCGTGATAAGCATTTGGAGACATCTCGTCAGTTTCTGCACTTCCATGGTCAAGGAATTGAGTTTGGAGCTGTTATCAGCAGGAGATACATGGGTGGGTACCCCCACCCCATAGCAGATGCAGTCGGATATAGGTCAGGGCCTGCATTGCAGGCGTGGCCTCATAAAGGGACTGTTTTGAATTCCCGGATCTCTCTCAACAGTTCGCCCCATTGTGGCATTTTTCCTTGTCAGAGCACTCATCGACTGTCAACCTCTGCCCCTGAACTTCACTTGATGGGTCACCTCAGTCACTCGGTCGTAGCCACAGCTGTTGGTGCAGGTACCTCCGAGGTCGCCTTTTCTCAACTCCTCGAATTTCTCTCATTAACTCATCATAGAGGGTGGGGATTCCAGTCGACGTTGCAGTAGGCGAATCAGCTAACAGCAGTTCTGGAGAAGGGGCAGACTTAAGGATTCTGTCCAGTCTGGTTCGGTCTAGTTCAATCGCTGGCAAACTACCCTTCTGAGGCATTCTTGCAACAATTTTTCCAGCCGAGAGACATACACAGACAACAACCCCTTGGTACTGTTGTGCATTTCTTACTCTCCACCATAGGTCCTCATCAGAATCTGGGCTCCCATACACATTCTCCAAGGCCTCAAGATAGGCCTGTGCAGTCGCCTAGGGTTACTGGCCCGCTTAGCACGGATGGTAGCCAGGGCAGGACCTCGAGGCTCTCACTAACCCTCTTTCGCTCGCCTTCCCAGTATTGCCATTCTAGCACTTGGGGCAACATAGTCTATCCAGGTCTCCCAGTCATCCTCCCTTGGGGGTGGGAGGGTGCCAGAGAAGATCCTCAACCTTCGGTAAGAGTCGTGGACTAATGGCAGGTGCAGAAATAGGAGTCTGCATTGGTTCAGCCACCATACACGGCACTGGAGCAGGAGAGGGTGTTGGGAGGAACACCCCAGGTGGCAAAGAATAGTTTCTTCAAGTCCTCCACAGTTTTCCTCTCCCAGCAACCATTCAGCAAATTTCTCCTCAAAGTTTCAGATAGTGGTGGGGCTGATTCCTCCTGGTCTTTACTGTCCTTAGTTATCACTCTCCAGCAGTGAGGGCTCCCTCTGGGGTAATGGTCTGTGGCACTTTGGAGCTATCTATGGGATCCTTAAACTCTACTAGGGCCAGGAAAGTGTGGGTGAGCAGATTAGCATGCCGACCCACCACCACAGGGTTTTGTAAACCTTCCACCTTGGAAAGTACTCCTGCACAGTGTCCGTATTGATACCCAGGGGATGTCCAGGATAAGCATAGCATTTTGGGGTCGATCTCTCCCAGTACACCACTCCACCAGCCGTGCACAGCCACTTCTGTCGGGTACCCATTTTTTTCTTAACAGTGGTCTGTGAACATGGCCACTAGAGGACACACAATCCCAGCGGTGCCTCCAAGATGTAACCCTAGATGGCGCTATCCCAGGGGCTACTACCCCTGCCTGATTTGCTACTAACAGGTTGAGGGGCCTGGATCCAATGGCGGGTGCCTCCACCCAGAGGTCAGGGTTTGCAATAGTTAAACTAACTTGGTCACAGCCCTCTGGGACACTGCAACCCCTTTCTTCCCACTAGTGGCCCACACAATATATCAGAATTACCTTCACAGTATACACTTACCCCCAGGTCTGGTTCCGCACTGGGACCTCCTGTGAAATGAGATACAGTGCAACAATCACAGTACAGTACTTTAACATAGACAAATACCTCAGGCAGTATAACTTTGCTGAAACAAGCAGCTCTGATTTATTTAGGGGATATAACAAGGACAGGGAAATCAGGTTAATTAGCTTATCACTCTAATAATCTACCTATGGCTCTGTGCACAGGCCTATCCCTATCAGTTACTGTCCCTGGGTACCCAAGCCCTAGTGGCTAGTCCAAACCTGTGGCAGCTGGTAGGGGCCCTTTCACACAGAGAAAAGGAGAATTAAACAGTCAGCAGTACAGTAATTCCATTTGGATTTAATGTGGCAATTCAACAGGGAGCACCCTGAATTAGTACTCACGACCTCCAAATAAGATAGGGTCCTTCAATGTCAGCAGGGCTCACTTGAGGTACACAAACCTCTTCACACATCCATATAAAAGAAAGTACTATACCAGGCAGGCCGCATCTGTATCGATCGCAATTACTGCACAATACCGGAGACACACAGCAGATTCAGTTCCTGACAGACCGAGTGCAATTTTCAGCAATTCTTCCAGTCTTCTACAGGGTGAGCCTGGTTTCTACTCTTCAGAGATCCTTTGATTCTTTTCACGGATAGTTCAGTCCTAACAAGCTGTTACACAAGCTGCAGACCGGAACTCTGGCCTTACACACGCTTTTTGACTAAAACTGCACACTGAAAAGCACAGGTTTCTTTCCCTTCACTTTCAGATCTCAAACTGAACTCCAACTGACGAAACCGGCACTTCCTTTGAGTTCCTCCCAGTTCTTGACTGGATTGGCTGTCACACAATAGACTGCTGCTGTTGGTCCAAAAGGCACTGAAGTCTAAACTACATCTCCCAGAGTCACTGCCCATACAATCCTCTTGTGGCTGGCTCAGATTATGAGTCCAAGTTCTGATTCGTCTAGGCATATCATTTTAGAGCTAGCTTACCCTACACTGATTGGTCCAGTTCAGCAGTTCAAAACTAGAATGGGAACTAGCAGACACAGTTCTGACTGCAAAGAAAGCAGGTTAGACAAACTGTAATTTCATTATTACTCTAAATAATTTCTGGCAAACAGTTACATCTTTCAGATAGGTTCCCTTTGCACTCTAGTGACTGCAAAATGAAGTGAATTGGCAGCAGCTCGAGTGGTACTCAGAGAAGCACACAGTCCCCCCATATAAACTAATTATGTCTGCAAGCAGACAGCTCTTAAAGAGACAGTACCAGAGGCTCTAAAAACACTCACTGATAAATGGCTTAAATGCCAAACACCATTCAGGCTTGGAGCATTCAAGCAAGCTCCTGGAAGTCTTTTGGGAACCCCCATTTGCAGGGGGGTTACACGGGAAAAGGCTTGAAACTGAAAGCTGAACTGAGCGGAGAACTTGAGGACAAAAACACCTCCAGGCCGTTACAACTGACACAGGAAACTGGAAGAACTGGCGTGAAGAGTGAAGAACTGAAGATCTGTAAAACAAGAACACCACCGGGCTGTCACCACTGACCCAGGAAACTGGAATAACTGAAGAACTGTAGAACAAGAACACCTCCGGGCCATCACCAGTGACCCAAGAAACTTGAAGAACTGGAACACTTCTGCTGGAGAACCTCTGGAAGGCTGGATACCTACACTAAACCCCCAACCCACTGAACGACGGGTCCCTATCTGTGAACCGGTACGGTTCCCTGAACTACCTAGCTCACTGTTTGGGAGGGGTTGGCCTGAAGATCTTGAAGAAGAAGCAAGTGACAGGGAGCTATCTACACTATTTCTATGCAGGCAACCGGCCCGACTTGCCCGTAAGAGGATGGCTATCATAGTCTCTGGTTTGTCACTCTTAGTGATGGTCTTTAGTCAAGCAATAATCAGATGAGAAGATGGGCATTAGGCAGAGAAATTTGTGAATAAGCAGGCAGTTCAGTGGCATGCAGGGCAGTTCTGAGCAAGCAGGGCAAATTCTGGGTTAAGGTTAATCCAACAGTCTTTTGGAACAAATGAGGCAAATTCAAGCAGAAATGGCAACTGAGTGCAAGCAGGGAAGTTCTGGGTCAATCCAACAGTCATTTGGAACAAATGAGGCAGATTTGAGCAAGAAGGGCAATTATACTGTTATGTTTCAGGCGCTGTCCCTTTAAATGCAGTCTGAATGTAAATAAAAGTTTTACCTTTTTCACAATACACACATAGTTCAGCATTTCACTTTTAAAAATGTTCCACAGAAACATTTTCTATAACAGGTAAATAGCAAGGGGAAACCTGACAAATGCTGGATATACCTAGCTATGTGGGGACCCTGAGATCCTCCCTGATTTAAGGGCCTAACATGAGGATTACCCTTTTGGTTGAGGGTAATCTGGTAAGATGGCATGCTAGGGATCCCTCTCTAACTCTCCCTCCGCTACTATGCTGCTGGAGTGGCTAACTGGCTGGCCCACTCCCTTCCCCTTGCTCCTGGCTGATGCTGGCACCTGAGCACTTTTAATTAGCAAATGTTTCTGCTTTTTGCACGTTAGCCCTAACTTGGCTGTTAGCCACCTTGTTGCTCTGGGGCACTCTCCCTTACAATCTGGGGCTTGGTTCCCTTAACTGGCCCACTTGGTACTTATTTCTGGATAAATAACAACAGAATAACTTTGGGCTAACTAGTCTCTCTTCCACTAGCCCAGCTGGCTAGCTTGGCTGTATATTTTAACTGTGGCTTGCCTTATTTATAAAATTAAACTTTTAGACTAACTAGCCCCTCTTCAGTAGCCTACCTGACTAACTCAGTTGTAAACTGGGGCTTTGCCCTGCCCCTGGTCCTGGTTGGAGCCCTTTTCGTCCTTTATTTTTTATTTAATACAGTTCTGGGCCTGCCTTGCCCTAAGCTCCACCTCCAGGGGGCTTAATTTCAATACAGCTTGCCCTTTTGCTCATGGTTAGGGCAATTTAAATAAATTTAAATGGTTTATTTATTTTTTATTTATTTATTGAGTTCTTGGATATCACCTGTGAGTGGATGCTGTTTTGTAGGTTCCACGTCAGTTGAACAGAAAATAGCAGAGAACAACAATTTATACATTTACAGAGATGGTACAGTAAGTTACAGAAAGGTTCCCACAAGTAGACACTGCTGAAGCATTGTACAATGTATGCCTGTGTCCGTGAGTTTGAACACCCTGGAGAAGATAGACGCAGAGAAGGTAACAAACACAGGAGTATTAGTGGAGGAATGGAGGGAGAGAGGGGGAGGGAAGGGTGTGCCATAAGATGTGTGGGGGGGGCTATATCACTGCTCCCTTGCTGGAGCTTATTTTAATAAATTAATAAATTTGCATACGGCCACCCTCAGGCGGTCCTTCATCCTGGGGCTTCGCTCTGCCCCACTTCTGGCCGTGGCTGTCCCTTGGTGTGCGTGGAAATCTTTCTTTTTTATTTATTCATTTATGAAATAGTTCAGGTGGTCAGCACCTGCCCAGTGGTGCTGCTGCCAACTCACCGCCCTAGCCCAGGGAAAAAGAACTGGAGTAGGAGGAGGTGGCGGGAGGAGATGCACTGGCACTGGCAGGATGCAGGCGATGGGTGGTCCTCTTCTTTGGGGCCTTCCTGCTTGCTCCGCCCCGACACTCTGACACTCTGAAGATCTGTCCCTGCTTAAGGGTGCCGCTGACAAGGGATTGGACTTTTAATTTTTTATTTTTTTTAAGTAAAACAAAAAAGGGGCTGAACTGAGCCCACACTGTGGCCAACATCACCGACTGCTTCTTCTGGAGACTGCCAACACTGGGAGCTGCTGCAACCACAGACCCACTGGAGTGACACCACTGCAGGGACAAGAGGAGGACTGCAGGTGCAATTTACCCTTTACTTTTACCTCCTTGTATCTCCTCTCTCCCTGCTGGCCACAAACCCTTTCTTCTGGCTGTTTTTCTCCATCGGTGCACCTGAAAGTGCTCCCTCTACTACAGCTGCCTGATGGCCACAGTTGAACAACAACAGCTGTTACTGGCCACAGAGAGAACCCTCCCTGGCATTCAGGATGCTGAGTTTCTAGTGACCAGGGAGGCAAGCAGCTGCCTAGCGCAAGCTGGAATTTGGGCTGGCACAAGCACATGTCATAGCTGGGCAGGCTGCAGAAAAGAAAAAAAAACTTTTAAAACTGTAGGCATGCAGTTTACTTTTCTGGAGCTCCTGCACTATGTTTGGCTGCCACCCTTGCCACCTACAGTGATGGGGCACCTGGGCACCTAATGTGGCACTTTACTGGGGACTGCTGGGTGATTTGGGGACTAGCTGCAGGACCCTGTACTTTGGGGTATTACAGGATGACCTAGTCCGTCAAACAATTTTCCAACAACTATGATACTTGGGTTTCTCAGAATCTGCTGTACGGAATCAGATTCATCGGATTACAAGTTTTGTTTTCAATTCTGTATGTAAGACTGAAAATACAAATCTGAAACTCTACTCAGATGCACAATTTAATTCTGATTCTGCATCCAACACTGCCTAAGCATTCTTTGCAACCTCCCCCACCCAGTAAAATGCCTTTAGATGGCCAGTAGAAAAGCTCTCCCCATCCTCTCACCCTAATCTCCCTTCCCTTACCTTAAGCTCTCTGATGTGGTGGCAGCTGCAGGCTGGAGTTGGTCCAGTGGGTTTCCCCCAGTTCCTGTAGGGTTCATGCAGTAGATAGCTGGAGGTTGGTGGGTCTGGAGGCAGGCAGCAGTGTTCTGGCAGTTGCTCCATCTCTTCCCCCATCAACAGACTTAAGAATAGTGGTGTATCGCACAGTCAAGTCAGCTCCCCCACAAGCTTAGGCGCAAAGACAACCCCCATCCGTGAACCTCGGTTCCCGAGGCCCTTACTCAAGAGGAAGACCCCCCAAGACAATTCTGGCAACTTGGCAAAGGCAAGCAATATCCACAGTTCTCCCCTCATCCTTCAGTTAACACACACTTCGATCTGACCCCCCGACTTCCTAGACCCAGCATCCTTCTATTCCCAGGTGGTGGCTGACTGAGAATGAGCTCTGGGTTGCAGGCACTACCAAATGCTTTACTCAGCAAGAGATCTACTTCTTTAAGTATTCTCTCTGTGTCTCAGGCAGTGCGTGGTCTGTGTCCTTTAGCAGCTCCACACAGGCAGCAGTCTGTTTCTCAGGCAGACTGACTGGACTCTGGCACAGCCCCTCCCGTTCACTGGGGAATTCTGCCTCTCCATTGGTTCACTGAACTGCCAGTCATACTAGAACAAGGCTGGTGGTCTTTCATTCTGTAACTAATTGGCCAGATAATCGTGCCAGTATTGATGCTGTCCTCCTGCATCTGCGAAGCTCCTTGTTGCTTCCCTTCCAGGCTCTATGGCCTGATTGGTTGAAGTGCAACCCATGTCCCCTTTTGCTGTGGTGATAAAAGGTAAAAGTGCACAAATATGTATTAGCAGGGCACTGGCCCCACAAGTCTTAATTTTAACAGGATTCCTGTCTTAAACATGTATTCTGGGCCCCTCTTGGTTGTGCACTATCTTGCTGTGCAGTCCAGTTTGGTCGGGCAGTATCAAGGAATCATTGTGGCCATCAGGGATTCCCTGATCCATGGGCACACAGTCATGCTCCTTTCATCTGTGGCAGCCAAGCCAGTTTCATGTGTGGCATGAACCATGGTCAGGGGACTGGCGGGAGTAACAGGGCAGGTGGCTGGTGCCCTGTGGCAGGCTCCAGGGAGCCATATAGTAAGCTCTGCACTTTTGGGGGTTATAGTTCCATTAGACAGGGCTGGGGCCATGGAACTGTGTTGCAGATGTCATAACTAAATGAAACAAGTTCTGGCAGAGCCACTACGACTGTGAATGCATTAACTAGATAAGGGTGTTTCATGGGCTTAAACATAAACATTTATTTATTTAAAAAATATCAGATTTACAAACCTTTGAGGCAGAGACTCATTTACAAAGGCACCTCGTCGAAACTAATACAAAGACAGCACAGTTAACAAGTCCAAAAACAATGGCTCGGAGAGCAGACAGTTATAACAGTCATTCACTGGAGATACATGGGTAGCAGTAGATAAACAGATTACATAGTTTAGGCACACAGGCACCACATCAAGAAGACCAAAGCAGTTCAAACAATGTACAATAGCTAAAGCAAATAGACATCAGGAGTCAAAGAGAAGCCCAGAGTGTTCACATGAAGGCTGTTGCATACACTAACTGAATCAAAGTATAGTACATTGAGAAAGGGCATATTTAAGCAATAAGGCACAACAGGGTGTGTGTTATCATGTAATAACGTCACTCTTGGGGTGGGTTGAAGCACAAGGCGAAGCCGAGTATTTATTTATTTATTTGCAAGTATTTATTTGGTCTACTGGATCAGCAATATTTGCACAAGCTGTGCCCTGTGCAGATTTCACAGCACTGGTCCTGGTCTGGTGATCTGGGTTTTACCCATACCACACTGCATATGGCTTAGTGATATACTGAACAGATGGCTGCAGAGTCTAACCCATTGAGGGTTGAAGTTTTCAGAAAACCATTATGCTACAAATATCAAGACTCATTCCCTCCCTCATCCCCCAGTCACAGTTAATCCTCTACCAAAGTCATGCATAAATACTGGTGCATCTACATCCACGTCACTAAGCTTTTAATGCCAACATGCGTCTTCTGCTGCTGTGAGTTAAACTCTTTATTTAAAAACATTTTGTTGAGAAATTTTTGTTTTAGTATATCCATGGTCAGGAAAAATGAATTTGTAAAAGAAACCAAAATCCCCATTTATCAGTTCATTGAATCACAATACAGCATGTTATGAATTTTTCAGATTCTATGTGTAACCTACAGTAAGTCAAACAGAAATTAGATACAAATGCCTACCTATTTGCAAGTGAAGCAAATGTGGTTATTATTATTCAGTTGTAAACACCTGTAGTCACAGCCAGGATTCACATTTCTAGACTCTGGGTAAGTATGGCAAGTTTCCTAAATACTGGTACCTTATCCAGCTGTGTTCTGCTTGTGTGTTTGCGTGTGTGTGTGTGTGCCCTGCTCTTAGGATGGTGGTGTCAAATGCTGTGAGGTGCCTAGGGGAACTTGTTATGCAGAACGTTCCAGGAAGTGTTTAACCCATTCTACTTCTAATAGCTTTCAATTATGTCTGTACTATCCATTATAGCATTGATGATCTGGGCAGTTTCTGTGCTTTTATGCTTGTGTATAGTTAGAAAAAATTAAACATTTTAAAATTGAAATACTCCTGCTAGTTAGACCTGACACACATAGAAAATAAATAGAGTGAATTAGAGCTATTTAGTAGCTGTTGTCTTACAGAAACCCCAGTTAGCTAGCTCTCTCCTGGACTGGGAAGGGAGAAGCCCAAGAGGGCGGGGGGGGGCAGCAAGGTCAGCTCCCAGGGTGGGGACTGACCAAAGGAGCAGACACGAAAGCCTGCTAGGCCTATTCTGCTGGCATTTTTGTATGTTAGTATGCTTACTACACCAACACCATGAACCATAAAACAGATGACTGCCATAACTAGGTAGGCAGTATAGCACAGTGGTTTAAGGCTCTTCTCTACAAATCTGGAGATCTAGGTTTGAATCCCTCAGCCCCCACACAAATGTGGAGTATCTTTTTAAGAAAGTATAAAATACTGTGAAATGATTTTAAAGCAGTGCACATGCTAAATCCTACTGCCACATTCAAAACATCATACCCTACCTACTTACAGTGGCGTGAAAAAGTATTTGCCCCCTTCCTGATTTTCTCTATTATTGCATATTTGTCACACTGGATGTTTTCAGGTCTTTAGACAAAATGTAATAGTAGATAAAGGGAACCTGAGTGAACAAATAACACTTGTTTTTGTTTTTTTTTACTTATTTCAGTTATTTAATGAAAACAGTTAACCAACACCAACTGGCACTGTGTGAAACAGTAATTGCCCCTAGTTAAATCAACCCAATTCAAGGGGTAATTAGAGTCAGCTGATTGAACACAGCCAGGCTTGATTACAGCCAGCCCTGCTCAATATAAACCTCACTTATTTTGACCCTTACCATCAGAGTCACGTTGCCAGCACAAAGATTCAACAAGCGCATTATGCCACGATCAAAGGAAGTTCCTGAAAAGATCAGAAAAAAAGTTGTTACTATCTATCAGTCAGGAAAGGGTTATAAAGCTATTTCTAAGGCTGTGGGACTCCATCGAACCACAGTGAGAGCCATAATCTCCAAATGGAGAACACTTGGAACAGTAGTGAATCTTCCCAGGAGTGGGCGGCCTGCCAAAATTACTCCAAGGGCGCAGCGTAAAATCATCCAGGATGTCTCAAAGGATCCTAAAACAACATCCAAAGAACTGCAGGCTTCTCTGCCTCAGCTAAGGTCAGTGTTCATGACTCCACAATCAGAAAGAGACTGGGCAAAATGGGTTTCATGGGAGAGTAGCAAGTGGAAACCACTGCTAACCAAGAAGAACATAAATGCTCATCTCTCATTTGCCAAGAAGCACCTGGATGATCCACAAGCCTTTTAGGAAAATATTCTATGGACAGATGAGTCCAAAGTGGAACTTTTTGGACGACATGGATCCCATTATGTCTGGCGTAAAGCAAACACAGCATTCCACAGTAAGAACATCATACCAACAGTCAAACATGGTGGTGGTAGTGTGATGGTGTGGGGATGCTTTGCCGCCTCAGGACCTGGACGACTTGCCATAATTGAAGGAACCATGAATTCTGCTCTGTACCAGAACATTCTTAAGGAGAATGTCCAGTCATCCGTCCGTCAGCTGAAGCTGAAGCGTAGTTGGGTCATGCAGCAAGACAATGATCCAAAACACAAAAGCAAGTCCACATCAGAATGGCTGAAAAGAAGTAAAATTAAAGTTTTGGAGTGGCCTAGTCAAAGTCCAGACTCAAACCCAATAGAGATGCTGTGGCAGGATTCCGAAACGAGCAGTTCATGCTCGAAACCTACCAGTGTTACTGAATTAAAGCAGTTCTGTGAGGAAGAGTGGCTAAAATTCCTCCACAGCGATGTGAAAGACTGATATTGAATTATAGGAGCGCTTTGGTTGCAGTCATTGCAGCTAAAGGTGGCGAACCAGTTATTAAGTGTAAGGGGCAATTACTTTTTCACACAGTGCCAGTTGGTGTTGGTTAACTGTTTTCATTAAATAAATGAAATAAGTAAAACAAAACAAGTGTTATTTGTTCACTCAGGTTCCCTTTATCTAATATTACATTTTGTCTAAAGACCTGAAAACATCCAGTGTGACAAATATGCAATCATAGAGAAAATCAGGAAGGGGGCAAATACTTTTCACGCCACTGTACCACATATAAACTCAAGTATATTAAAAAAATAATTCTAGGCTCTTTTTTTTTTTCACCAGGAGAGAGACACTAAGCTGAAAGCTTGTTTACAGTTGTGATCTGGGAAAACAAGGAAGTTAAGTGATTTGCGCATGGTCACACAGTATGCAAGTGGGGCTGTGGGAGTCAAACCCAGGTCTCCAGGTTTGTAGCTCAGAGCCTTAAACCACTGCCTACTTAACCATTTACAACCCGGTTACACTTATATATAATACATACTTCTCAAACTTGGAAGAAAAAAATACACTTTATCATCAAAGTCTATATTTACCAAGTACTGTGCCCATGTTTAAAATAATTTGAATCCCCCCCAATAAATGTGCCCTGACATGAAACTGCATGTTTAACTGTAAAGACAATTAAAAATTGTATTTCTAAATGTATTACTAACACCAATGCTTCATGATTAAAACAATTTCAACCCCTTCCCCCCGTGACAGATTGCATTCTAGGAAGATTGCCTTGGCAAAATGCTATAAAAAACCTGAAAAACAGGTTTTTTTTTGTGTGCCTTCCCCTTCTTCCTGGCTGCCCACTCCTTCGAGTCTCTATTGCCCCTCCTGACTGCCTGCCCCAACTCCCACATCGGCTACCAACCTCATGTGGCAGTCCCCCTGGGTAACCCAGCATATCCCTTCGCCGGGCGTGTCCCCTTCCTCCGAGGGGGAAGGCACCGGTTGGGCAGCCAGCGCACTATTTCATTGGCCCGGGGTACTGCTGAGGTGTGTCGGTCATGGGATCGGCGGCAGCGGAGGACAGAGAGACTGTCATCTGGCCAGCCAGGAAACATTTTCCTGTTTTTCTGTGGGGAGTGACGTCCTGACATCAAGGCATACGCCGAGGTCTGTCACTCTTCTTGAGCACCGGACCCAGGCGTCACCGCTGTGCTCCCAGCCTCCGCCAGAAGTCAGCGTGCACCGGTGCGCATCCCCACCCTCCCCGAGAAGGAGGCTGCCCCAGACACTCCATCCTTCTCCCCGGCCGACCTTCTGGCGGCCAATCCGTTCTCGAACCCGGGTCGCGGCGTCGCAGACAGAAATCCAACCGCTGTGCCAATGGGCCAGCAAAAACAGGTTTAATGGAGTGAATGCTGACATCCTATTTCTAGTGTCCACAAGAAAATAAAAAATAGTTATGCTTTTTTTATGTCGGCTCTGATCAGAATAGCTTTTAAAATCAGCAATTGTTTTCTTGGTCAATGTTTTCTAATACATCTCAAACTTAAAAGAAAAAAACACACTTTATCATCAAAGTCTGTTTTCAGCTTCCTCCCATGCACTTCATTTGTAAAAAAAAAAAAAATATACATATATCTTGTCACAGACCACAATTAGCATTAACTACTAACAGAATGCTGATACCTACATTTACAATTTAACCAATACTTGAAATCAAAGATTCTATGTGTAACCTACAGTAAGTCAAACAGAAATTAGACACAAATACCTACCTATTTGCAAGTGAAGCAAATGTGGTTATTATCATTCAGTTGTAAACACCTATAGTCACAGCCAGGATTTACATTGCTAGACTCTGGGTAAGTATGATAAGTTTCCTAAATATTGGTACCTTATCCAGCTGTGTTCTGCTTGGGGGGGGGGTGTCAATGCTTTCAAAGTTTTGAAACTACTGAAGACAAATGATGTATAAACTATACATATATATAATGTTTAAGAAAAACATGTGGCTCTTACTGTAAATTAGAATGTGTGTCTAGGTCTCCTTTTGAGGCCCCAGGTGGCTCTGATAATCATTTGTTCCAAAGGATTTTTAAGTCAGTTTGAAGGCATTAAATATCTTCTGTTCTGTTCTCCTCTGCACAGGCATGTCTGTGTCCCAAACTACTGTATCTTGTTACAGCATGCTAGAGTTATCTCATGCCCCTCCCACATGAATCAGAAAAAAGTTTGGGGTGGAGGCGGAGGTGGATCTTACTCCAAAAAAACACCTAATGCTGCCTTCCACTACTCAGGTTCCAGGTCTGTAGTTTCCTGTCTCTGCTTTGCTCCCACATTTGTGAAGTGGAATCACATCCACCCTCCTCCAGTCCTCAGGTACCACCCTGTCCTCCCATGATTTGTTAAAGAGGGTAGTCAGTAGTGTCACGAGTTCTACCTTTAGTTGTTTTAGAATTCTTGAGTGAATCCTTTCAGGCCCCACTGCTTTGTCCACCATCAGTTTTAAGAGTTCTTTCAGAACCCTTACTTCTGTGAATGCACTGATATCAATCCCCTATTCAGAGTGTTTCTATTGTTTTGTTGAAGTTCCTCCCCTCCTGTTCTTTTGTGAATACTGAGCTTGAACTATTCATTCAGTATCCCTGCTTTATCACTGTCACCCTCTGCCCACATTCTCTCCCCTTTATTAAGCCTCAGTATCCCTCCCTTGGTCTTTCTTCGCTACCTAATGTACCTATAAAAGGTTTTATTCTCCTTCTTAACAGAGTTGGCTATCTTTTCCTCAGTTTGGGCCTTTGCTATTCTAACATAGCTTGTGTCAGCAGAAAAAGATGCAGAGGCCCGTCCAGTCTGCCCCTTTCCCTACCTAGCCTCATGCTCAACCCAGTGCTTAACTAAATTCAGAGATCTGATAGCCGTACCAATGTGCAGATCACGTTACACTTTTTTGTAGTGAACTTTGGTTGCCATAATCTGGACCACTTCCCAATTTTTCCAGGTTTCTTTTCATTTTTCTGACTCCCTCCTCAGTACCCACTCTGCTGCAGATCTTAGTGTCATTAGCAAAGAGACATGCCTTGCTCTTGATTTTCTGTCCTGTATCACACATTAACATATCAAAGAGCACTGGTCCCAGAACAATCCCCGCAATACCCTGCTTGTGACTCATCCTGGACTCTGAGTGCACGTCACTGACTACTAACCTCTGCATTCTGCAACCCAGCCAGTTCCCCTACCCAGTAACCCCAAGTCACCCAGCTTTTTTATTAGCCCTCTGAGTAGAATGGATTTGAAGGCCTTGTTAAAGTCGCGGTACATCACATTCACTGCTTGGCCCCTGTCCACTGCCTTTGTGACCAAATCAAAGAAGTGGGTCAGGTTACTTTGGCAAGATCTCCCAGCTACAAACGTGTGCTGCCTCCTGTCCTGTATCCCATTTGCTTTCAAGAATTCCACAATGTGTTCCTTAATGATGGTTTCCAACAGCTTGCCATCAGTCAAGGTTTGACTGACTGGTTTGTGATTTTCTGGGTCAGCCTTGTCCCCGCTGTTGAGTAGAAGTAGTATTAAATTTATATTTTACTTCAAGGAAGGTGTTTGGAGCAGGCCAACACCAATAGTACTATGCCGCCAGGCACTAGGACCACAAAGAAAACTTCTAGCTAGCAGTCTACCACAGGGGACCATACCACGCCGACGTCGGTCATCTGAGATCAGTATAGGCTATATAGGGGGGCGGTCCCCACACCACCTCAGTTCTTTTCCCGTCATCAGCCCGCCCATGCACATTGGACCTCAGCGAACATCACAGCTATAGTCAACCGCCTTTTCCCACGTTTACCTCGCTTTTTTATTTTTGATTCTTTTACTGTAAAACATTGAATTTGTCTGTGTTTTCCCAAGTTTATGTCTTCTACACCAGCCTTGTCTTCTGACTGCTCCATGAAGTGAGCCTGCGGCAAACATATTCCTGAGAAGGGCGATCACTCTTTGTGCTTGATCTGCCTAGTGACCAGACACAGCATCAAAGCCTGCCAGTTCTACCAGAAATTCAACCAGGCCACTTGGAGACATCAGTTAAAAATACTGGAGAAACTTCTGAAACAGAAGTTGCTTGCTGTGGAAAAGGAGCTGCAGGCCAGGAGTTCTTGGGCCTCGCTGGCACAGTCCTCTGGGGCCTCATCTTCCTCCCACAGGGAGAAGTCGGGGGAAGCATAAACACTGAGATAAGCACCAAGAACGGGCCCGGTCGGCTTCCCGGTCGCCCCTCAAATCCTTGACCACAGTGCCGGCATCCTCCCGCGGGGGGTTGGTGCCTCCAACCCCACCAGCCCTTACCTCCTCTGGGCTCCCGGTGGCTCTGCCACCTGCCCTCATATCCATTTCGTGCGGTGGCTCTCTGGGGCAGGGGACTTCATCTCCTGTTCCCCAGCCCTTGACACTCAGGCCCATCTCATCCTCGAGCTCTCAGCCAGGTGTCTTGACCAATCCTGCACTTTCAGGTGGCAGCTCTGCGCCTTTCGCCCCCCCAGCCACAGGTCTGCCTTCATTGCCTCCCACCTCCGTGACCGACACCAGTTATGGTAGACAGCTCCTGCAGCAGGCTGTTGCCGTCTCCTCCTCTCTGTCTTCAGCTCTGCCTTTGCCCAGGGGATCTCCCTTCCCTCAGGTGCCAGCTTCCCCTGTGGAACCGGTATCAGCGGACCCTTTGCCTAGGTACTGTAGGCCATTGCCGGTACTGCTGATGCCCCAGCTAGTGGGCGAAGTGCTGGCATTGCCTCAGCCATAACCCTCGCCACAGCCGACACCAGCTTGGCCATCACCAGATCGTTTGCCAGCGCTTCATGGACCTACGCCGGGTTACCCATCACCAGCTCTGCAGCCGTCATTCCCTAGCCTTGTGCCTGGGCTGCCCTTCCTACCTGTGTACAGTATTTTTCCACAGGTGAACTACAACGCCCTATTCTTGGCATGGTGGTTGTTTATGCAGAAGCAGACCGCGCCCCTCAGGACCTGCCTCCAGCTTCTCCCTTTCATACTCCCCCAGGAACCCTCACCCCTGTGATACAGGTAGGGCTTGGCTGTCTGACCTGCATACATCGAGGTCCTCTGAGGCCAGACCTGACGTTAGTACAGGCACCAAGCGAGATGAATGCCATCTTCTAACACCAGTTCCAGATAGTGAGTCCTCTGAGGATGACTCTGAATCCTCTGAGTCTTCCTCTTCCCCAGGAGAGTCTTGGGGAGGTGAGGACCTGCCTAAGGAGGTGCCCAAGTCCCTTCCCCCGATAACCCATTCTTTGTGGATGTAATGCACCACATTCAGTCCATTATGGGATGGGAGATGGAGGAGCAAGATCCAGAGAGGCAACGCCTAGCCATTTTCCTTCAGCAGAAGGATGTGCTGCCAGTGGTGGTGCCACCCTTGATTGAATCATATGACAGTGTTACCAAGGCAGCTTGGGCTCACCCTCCACTATTCCTCCTCTTCCTAAAAAAGTGGATTGCCTTTATCATGCCCATGCTGGCAAACCATTTCTGGGGAGCCACCTGAAGGCAGATTCTGTGGTCATTAGCGATGTCCACGACCGCTCCAAGAAGCCCAAGCACCTTAGTGCCTTCCCTCCAGACCGCGAATCCCAGCAGCTGGACCAGATTGGCAAACTGGTCTTTGCCTCTGCTACTTTGGCTATAAGGGCCATTATTTATCTTGACCCACATGGTACAATACCAAAATGCCTTCTGGGATCAGGCAAGGGACCTTGTTCAGGACTTGCCCAAGGATCCCACAAAAACTCAGCTTGTCCAACTCCTGAAGCTGGGCTTGGATGTAGGCAGCCATGTGCTACATGCATCTTACGACGCCATCAACACCTTCGGGCATGGGATGCTGCTGGCGTTTGCCTCCAGTGCCACTCTTGGCTCTGGGTCTCAGGATTTGCCCTTATCTTCAGGCCAGCATTTTGGATGCTCCCTTCAGGGGCTCGGTCCTTTTTCGGGGGCGATGTTCAGGACCTGATTTCTCATCTGCAGGAGTCAGGCAAAGCTCTTAAATTGGTCTGTTCGCTCTACCATACACAGCCTAGAGCGAACCAGAGCCAGCCCTTTCATCGGTCCTCCCACAAACAGGCTTAGGGACAGTCCACCAAGGGCCAGCAATGCCATAAGGCCACCACCACCCCCACAGGTGATGCTGCTTGATCTTGCTCCTGCCCCACCTCCTGAATCCTTAGCCAACCCCCCCCGTCCGAGGGTCCAGAGAAGGCGTTTGGGGGTCAGTTCTCTCTCCACCTGGCGGCGTGGTGAGCAGTGACCTCAGGCAACTGGGTACTCCAGCTCATCGCTCAAGGTCACACTCTGGAGATCTTGGATTGGCCATCTGAGACCCCTCCCACTCTTCTTACCCTCCCATGTACCTGCCTCTGGTTTTAAGGGAAATTCAGGCTCTTCTGCAAAAAAGAGCCATAAAGCTTGTCTATCAGGCTCAGTGGGGAAGGGGATTTTACTCCCACTTCTTCCTCATCCCTGGAAAGACTGGAGATCTTCGGTCCATCCTAGACCTGAGCAACGTAAATCTCTGCATAGAGTACAAACGCTTCAGGATGGTGACCCTTCAGGGACTGCTGCCCCTGCTGGACCAGGGAGACTGGCTCTGCTTGTTCTACATGCAGGATGCTTACGTACACATTCAGGTATTTCCTGCTCACTGTCTTTTGCTCCGCTTCCATTTTCAGGGGGCCCACTTCCAATTCAGGGCCCTTCCCTTTGACCGTTCTTCAGTTCCTCGGGTATTTACCTAATGCCTAGCAGTGGTGGCAGTGGCATTGTAGAAACTGGGCTTTTATGTTTTTCCCTAACTGGATGACTGGCTGTTAGCAGCCCCTTCCAGGGAACGCTTGGTTCAGACCCTGGAATGCACCTCTCGCCTTTTCCAGGACCTGAGGGTCGCAGTAAATCTACCAAAGTCCTGCCTCTCCCTTTACCAGTGCCTCCAGTATATAGGGATAATCCTGGATACCCGCCAGGGCAAAGTCTTCCTTCCCGAGGACAGGGCAGCCCGTTTGATAGAGCAGGCCCATCTGGTTTCCATGAGCTGACAGGTTCCTACCAGTGTCTTCCTCCGTCTCTTGGGCCATATGGCATTATCAATTGCCACAGTTCCCTTGGCCCATCTACACATGCGGATTAAACAGTGGACCCTATGGGTCCAATGGGACCAATGCACGGATGACCTTGACCAGCTGGTCCTGGTCTCCAACCCAATCTGGAGGGCTCTGACCTGGTTGATGGATCCGGCCAATCTACCATGGGTGGGTCCCTTTTCAGATTTTGACTCCCTAACTGGTTCTGACAATGGATGCCTCTGGCATAGGATGGGGTGCTCATCTGACCGACCACCAGACTCAGGGCACTTGGTCAGACGTAGAGCAGGCTCTTCATATCATTGTGCTGGAGGTGCGGGCGGTTCTTTATGTCCTACAGGCCTTTCAGACCCATCTCCTCCTGGGCCCATTACTGTTCCAGATGGACAACATGTGCATTGTCTACAGAGAGTCTAGTTTTGGGCCATCGAGCACAATCTGGAGCTCTTGGTTGTTTGTGTTCCAGGTGTCCAGAACGTGTTGGCCGACAGTCTAAGCTGCTCCAGGTCTCGGGCTCACAAGTGGGAGCTTCTGACCTCAGTGGTAGAAGACCTCTTCGACAGGTGGGGTCACCCAGAGTTGGACCTCTTTGTATCCCCACTCAATGTAAAACTGCCACTTTTTTTCTCTCTCGATCCCAGGCCTGCAGTTTTCTGGTGAGGCACATTGTCCCTCTCTTGAAAGGGTAGCTTTCTGTATGCGTTCCCTCTCTTCCTACTCCTGTAGAGGGTTCTGCTCAAGCTCCAGTTGGAAGGGGCAGAGATGATTCTAATAGCTCCCTTCTGGCTACGCCAGATTTGGTTCCCGTTGCTGCAACAACTGGCGGTGGAACTTCTGGTGCCTTTACCTTTGTGCACAGGCTTGCTCTCCCAGGACCAGGGCACCCTGGTCCATCCGGACCTCAAGTCCCTGCATCTCCATGCATGGCTCCTGTGGACCTAGCTCTTTCCTGCTTTGGGGTTTCCTCTAGAGTTGCTGACATCCTGGTGGCATCCAGAAAACCCTCTACCAGGGCCACTTACGCTATGAAATGGAAGCACTTTTCCATTTGCGCCACTGCTCATCATTTGGATCCATTCACCTGCCCGGTTAGTCAGGTCTTGGAGTACTTCCTTCCCTTATAGGATTTGGACATGAGGTACTCCTACCTTAAGGTATACCTTTCCACCATCTCTGCATACCATGCACCTATTGAGGGCAAAACTGTTGCCCAACTTGAGGTGTTCTGCACTTTTCTGTGGGGCATTTTACATCTGAAACCTCCCTTTTGGGACCCTGTCCCCCAATGGGACCTTAATTTTATGTTGGAGAAACTCGCTTTACCTCCCTTTGAACCGACTACGAGTTGTGAGCTGTGCTGTCTGTCATGGAAAGCATTCTTTTTAGTTGCAGTTACTTCTACTCAAAGGATTTCCGAGCTATTGTCTCTGATGTGTAAAGACCCTTATTTGTTTTTTTTCACAAAAACAGGGTGTTTTTGCGTACTAATCCTAAGTTTTTGCCTAAGGTTGTATCTGAGTTTACTTTAAATCAATTCGGCCACCTACCAGTTTATTTTCCTGAGTATTCCAGTCAGGGGGAGGCATTGCTCCATACTTCGGATGTTCACAGGATGTTGCGATATCATACAAACTGCACCAAGTCCCTGAGGAAAACTGATCAGTTGTTTGTTTCATTCACCCCAAAGAGAGCGGGTGCTCCTGTTTTCAAACAGAGTTTGTCTAAGTGGTTAGCTAATTGCATTGTTTACTGCTACCACCAGTACAAGTCCCTTCCAGGGGTAGTTAAGGGCCATTCCACCAGGGGTATGACTGCCTCCATGGCTTGCTTCAGAAATGTGTCTGCTGCTGATATCTGCGCAGCTGCCACCTGGAGTTCTGTCCACACTTTCACCAAGCATTACAGTCTGGACATCCCCACTAGGAGTAGAGCCAGCTTTGGCCTGGCAGTTCTTCAGGGCCTGCTGTCATGGGCTCTTAGCTGCTAACTTGTCCTCCTCCCAGTGTTGTTAACCTGGTGACACTGGTACTGCTAGGGACTCAGTCCTACTGGTGTTTGCCTGCTGCAAGAGCCTTCCTCAAAGTAAGATTGTACAGTTACGTAAGAACTTACCATATCAGTAGATCTTCGAGAGAAGCTCTTGCAGCAGGTCCTCTTTCCCTCCCTACTTCCCCCTGCTCCTCTTTTTCTATCACATCAGCTTTTGCCTTTTCTTTGGCTCTCAGGATAACCTCCACGGTTCTCCATCAGCTGACTGTGCAGAGTCTTTGGCAAGAGAACTGAGGTGGTGTGGGGGAATCACTATCCTATGTAGCTTATACGGGGGTGGTTCCCCGTGGTAGACTGCTAGCTAGAAGTTTTCCGTGTGATCCTAGTGCCTGGCGGCACAGTCCTACCGCTGTTGGCCTTCTGCAAGAGCCTCTCACAAAGAGCTACTGTTACAGCAAGTTCTTACATAACTGCTTTATAATGCCCTTCCCCTGAGGCTTAGGGTACTCTACAGGAATAGTCAGGCAGATAAAACCGCTACAGTAAACAAATAACATAAAATAACTACACAAAAAATACAGAAATTCCCATAATTACAGCCAGAATTAAAACACCAGCTGTATCACAGGGAGTACCCAGAGACGAATTTTGATCCCCAAAACTTATCTGAACAGATATGTCTTTAACCCCCTTTTAAAGTCCTCCACCGAGGGAGTCTTCCTCAGTACCCTAGGCAAAGTGTGCCTCAACACAGGACTGACAACCTCAGATGTAAAATCCCCAGACAGGTTGGGCCTTTGGGAGTGAGAGGAGACCCTCGAAGGTGGAACGAGGAGGGCATGAGGACTGGAGAGAGTTCAGAAGATCTGACAGGTAACCAGGGCCCAGCCAGTGCAGGACTTTGTAGGTTAGTAAACCAATCTTGAAGGTGACTCAGCACTTCACAGGCAGTCAGTGCAGGTCACGCAGGATGGAGGTCACATGTATAGACCTCAGCAGGCCAGTCAGCAACTTGGCTGCTACAGTCGGCACCAGCTGCAAGTGTCGTAGGGGGTATGCCGTCTCTATGGTGACACTGACACAGCAAACCCCCCACAGCGAAACCCTGACCACGCCTATATCGGCAGTGCTGGAATTTCCACTTCGATGGACTTTGCGGCAACGGAGGGTATATATTTAACTCCATTGTTTGTGTGACGTGGAGTTAGATATCTGTAGTGGGGGGGTGCGGGGGGCACGTTGTGGTGTTGTCAGTCATTGTGGGGATGCATCAGTGTCGGGGGCGTCGATAGGTTTCCAACGTTGTCGAGGACGTCTTTGTGTGCACCGGCATTGTAGATCTGTCGTAGGGTATCTCCACTAATTCTGATCTAGAACGAGTTACAGTAGTCCAACCTAGACATCATGAATGCGTGCACTAGTGTCAGCAGGTCTTCAGGAGGGATGAGGGACTTCTCTCTCTTGAAGAAGCTATTTACTTTTCTTATATCTTCTAATATCTTGTGAGGATGTAAACTCACTCCTGTTTATTTTATTCTTTGTTAACCGGGTAAGGCCCACTGGGCACAGGTGCTGTTTTCAGGGGTGACCCGGGAGCACTGGGACGGTTAAGTGACTTGCTCAGAGTCGCACAATGTGCAAGTGGTGGTTGTGGGAATCAGACCCAGGTCTTTCTGCTGGATATACCAAGCTCATTCACTGCTTGTTACTCTAACCTCTAGGCTATATTGCCAGCCTGATCTAAACCACTGATCTAAACTTTTCTTTTCACGTGAACTAAACCAACGTAGTATACAGTGCTGCCCCTAAATCCACCCTGGCTAGACTGGATTCTCTTTTTAACTCCTTCTGTCATTTCGCACTGAACTGTCCACCCTCCACCCACCACTGCGACCTCTACAGGTCCCTTAACCTACCCTCACTTTTCAGTAGGCGCCAATACCACTGTAACAGACTCACAGCCAAATTCTGGGCCCAGTTACTGCCCTCCTACCTCGCCTCTACCCTAACTGCTGAAACACCATCTGCATACTCACTCAGGAATTTTGATTCCCGGCTCCTACAAATCCTGCACATGGCTACCTCTGCCGGCCAGTTGGCTTTTAGAGCCCGACTACCAAAACTATGGAACTCCCTGCCTGCTGACATCTGGCTCTCCCCCTTCTCTCGGCAACAAATCTCCCTACTTAAAGGGGAAGTCCCCACAAGCTGCTCATGTCACCTAGACTCGCAGTAGTATGGGCCAGCTCATCAGCTGCACAACTATGGTATTCACTCAAATGCTTAACTGTCCCAATTAGTTGTCACTGCCTTTTCTACTAATTACTGCTTGCTGTGTACATACTGTTTATATTCCTGTATATACTATTATATTTTAGTACTTTAGTATCTTTTGTATATAACCTATGAAAGTTCGGTATTCTGTATTTGTACCTCTGTATTCTTCACTTGTATGCATCATCCCGTCCCCAACAACCCCCAGGACGCATCTGGAATCGAGCGGTAGTCTGCTCAGTATGCCTTTCCTGGTAAAACTTTTAAATAAATAAATAAATAAAAATAAATTAACATAAGCTCACTCCTGTTCCTGTAACTAAACCACTGACTTAAGCATGCTGAAGTTTACATAAACTAAACCAGTGACATAAACTTGCTGCTGTTTATGTAAACTGAACCTCCAACTTGAGCTTGTGCTGGTTCACTTAAAGGGAAAATAAACGTTGCTAGGTAATTGTACCTTTAGATTTGTAGTCCCCGGTCCATTCTGTCATGTAATCGTTGTTTTGCCCTCTGCTACGGCCTTTAAAATGTTTAAAAAAAGTTTTCAAAAAAGTCTGTGAAAGTTCCGAGCTTGAACGCGTCAGATACACGATTTACTGTTCCTTTCAACTACTGACAAACGCTCCCTCCTTTTTCCTTGCCAGCACCTTTCCAGAGTAATCCAACACAATTGGCAGTACCCATCTTGGTGAAATGGTGTGGAGCCACCTCAAGAGAACTCATCCCACAAAAGAACTGGCAAATAAGGGTTTTTTTTTTTAGAAAAGTTCCATTTCTAGGCAGCTGATTTAGCATCATATTTCATTAGTAGGAAAGTGTCATCTTATTTTAAATAACTTTGACATGTAGCCTATTATTTTAAGCAATAGACAAAGAAAAGCTAATTTTCCAGTATTTCTCAGTGATCTATGACTGATTTTTAATAACATATCAAGTTCCTTAATTGGTTTTTTAGATTTTTCCACTGCAGTTTTAATAATGAAGGGAACAATAGATCTTTTTTTTTCTGAGAGGCTTCGATGAGCCTTCGTATCATAACAAACTGTCTGTTTTTCTAGTTATTAAAAGGAGCCACTGCCTGCCATTTGCACCAGTGGGTCTGTTTATTTTGGCACACATGTGCCCTCTGAAAAGAAACACTCCTGTAGTGCAGCCACGTAATGGTGGTTTAATGGGCATCTTGAGGTCACCTCTCCACAACTCTCAGCCTACATATTGTATTTAAAGCAGCAGTGCATGATAGCAGTGACAATTTTGACCTATACTTTCTATTCTAATTTAAATTGCCCCCTTATAAACTGGCAGTATAGCCTAGTGGTCTGAGTATCAAACTGAGAATAAGCTTGGTACATCCAGCAGATCTGGGTTTGGTTCCCACAACCTCCACTTGCATACTGTGTGACTCTGAGGAAGTCACTTAACCACCCCAGTGCTCCTGAGTCACCCCTGAAAACAAGCACTTGTGCCTAGTGGGCCTTACCTGATTACCAAAAAAAATAAATTAAAAAATGATTTGCTGACTTGTACAGTACTATCCCCCCCCTTTTTTTTTGAATGTGCTTTGCCACTTACTTTACAAAGGTAGTATGCCTTTCAATAAGGCTCAGACCAGCTTTATATCACTAATCTCTGTTGTTTTTGAACACGCATTCCTGTGACTGTAATGAACTAGCATGCAGCAGACACTGCTTCCTGACCTTATGGGACAGTAGGTGTACATCAACAGCTGAGAGTACTAATGAGAACCTGCTTCAAGCCTTATTATCAATAGTGCTCCTTTTATTATTTCAGATGTGAAAAAAGTGGTTTGGTAGACTCAAAATGGGGAAAGAAGGGTATCCTACAAGTCAGGTGATAAAGGGCAACCTGAAATAGAATAAAAAAAAGTATTGGTCGAAATTCTCACCGCTGTCATGCACTGTTGCTTTAAAGGTGAACACCTGTCCTCCCAGCACCCGACAGCCCCAAACCGCAACCTCCTCATTAGACTATTAAGCTAAAAACATTGTTTAATTACCTCTGTGGCTTAATATGTGTTCTTATTTAACCGTGCTGATTTAAACATTATGGAGCTGCGTGGTTTCTAACCCTAACACCCCACCTCCACCCTGCAGGCAGCAAAAGCACATCTCAGCTTCTTTACTGATGGAATGGGGTGAGCATTAGGGTTGACAACCCCAAGGAACGCCCCAGGCCTGATTTGCAAAAACTCAGGAGAGGTGAAAATGTAATGGTTTTTCCTTTTGCTGCCTGCAAGGTGGGGTGGGGTTGGGTGTTAGGGCTGGAAACCCTAACGCCACATTTTCCTACTTTTGTCTCTTTAGTCTGAACCCTAACTGGTGCTTTAAAAAAGTTTTATGCAAAGAATTTAATATACCACTTCTGATTTTTTTCTCTACAAGGCATAAAATAAGCGAGTTCGCATCGCAATTTGCGACCCAAAAATCTGGAAACACAAGTCAGTTTCCAGCTTGATTAGCAGTGGTTGCTAATCATAGAAGCTGGCCATCCCTGTAATTTTTTTTTTTTACTTTCCCTGGTGTCTAGTGGTGCCTCCCCCCACCCTCCAGTTGCCAGCCCTTTGTTTCTCTGGTGACATTTAGTGTCCCCTCCCTCCCTCCACTGATCACAATCCTGTTATGCTGTTTTATCCCTAGTGTCTAGTGGGACCCCCCATCCGTTGGATGTCCCCGTTATTGTTTTACATTCCCTGGTGTCTAGTGGGAACCCTCAAACTGATTGCTGTCCCCGTTATTGTGAGGTTCCTTCCCTGGTGTCTAGTGGCACCCCCACCATCCCATGGCTGTCCATTTTGTCCCCTGGATTTTTTCTTTTCATTTGAACCTGCAAAAAAAAAAAAAAAACAGTCCATCGCTGATCACTCTCCCGTACCCCCATCTGACCACCTACTGTGCACCCACCTCCCCACACACCCCCTTGACACCACCACAGGCCGTCACTCACCTGTACAGGTCCCAGGTCCGAGATCCATGCTCCCAACCGAAGACACGTCTTGCTGCTGGAATCAGCGACTGCGTATGAGAACTAAGGTAAATGCGGTCCTATGTATTCAGTGGGGGGTTCAACTTTGGTGCATAACTCACAGTCATTTTTTGAAATATTGACCCAAAATTTTCAACATAGCCTTTTGGGGACCCCACCTCATGAATAATATAACTGTTATTAAGCAGCTCCTGCCCGAAAGGTGATTTCACAGTCGCTTGGCAAATTCACCTTTCGGGGAGGATTTGTGTAATGACAGTCATATTGCTCTTGAGGAGGGGTCATAAAAAGGCTATGTTGAAAATTTGGGGTCAGAATATGAAAAAATGGCACAGTTACGGCCATTCATTGAAATGTCGCTATGCACCCTCATAAATTTGGAATTTTTAAGTATTTTGACCCCAGATTTTCAACATAGCCTTCTTATTACCCCACCTCATGTATGTCACAGTTGTCGTTTTTCAGATCCTGGCCAAAATGTGATTTCGCACCTGTAGCATGGAATGGCATTGCCATTGCGCAGAATTACAATTTGGCGGGGATTGGAAAACTTTCTGCACCAGGCACATGAGATGGGGTAATAAGAAAGGCTATGCAGACAGTTTGGTCGAAATGGCAAATTCAGTTTCAGAACTATGTATGCAATGTCTATTTTATCAATATATACAATAATAAGTAATAATTACATGGTTTAAAGTAAAAACACCCATTTTATAAAACTGCTAATCAAAATTGGCTGATTGCTAATCATTTTTCATTTTGATTAGCAAAGGCTGCTAATCAACTCTCCGACACTATTTTATGCCTTGCTCTATTCTTTTTTGCCTTCCATGTGGTTGGCACCAGGAAGAACATTTTCTCCTGTTTGTGGCGACCCTACTTTTCAGTCTCTTTAATTTTTGGTCTCAGCTGCACTTTAATTGTCTGATTTTATCTTTGGCTTTTTTCCCCCTCCACCTCCCCTTCTTTTCCCCTTCCCGCTCTCTTCTCTCCTTTAGTTAATACTGCACTCTAATTGGCACATTGTGTCTTAGTTATTTAATCACAGAGTATGTACTTCGGTGACAGATGTATTTATCAGTATTTCTTTCTCAGCAATGTATAATGTATCTGTTTCCTTCCGAAGACCATAACTCTATATAGAGAGTGGTCCAGATATTCAAAAGGGTTGCGCATGGCGCAACAGTGTTGCACCATGCGCAACCCACTGATGCGCCCCGGGGCTATATTCAAAAGGGAAAAGTGCACAGCACAAATCCCGATCGTAAGAGCGTGATAACAATAAGAGCAGGCAGGGCGTGCTCATGCATACCCTGCACAGCCCGATATTCAGCCCGGGATGTGCAGAGCAATGCATGTGCAACCTCACCTGCGCAGCACAAAGTTGATCCCAAAAAAGGAACAACTGATGGCCACCCACAGGTGAGCTGCCGCATTGCAGGGTGCAACACAGCAGCTGCCGCCTGTGGGTGGCCACCCGAGCTCTGGCTGCACCTGGCAGTAGTTCATGCCCGATCCGGGGACTTCGCGAAAAAAAATAAATACTGTCAATACTCTGGTGGTCCAGTGGACGTTGTCTGCCCATCGCGGGTATTTGTAAAGAAATGTCCTTATCTTTGGCGGTTCAGTGATCACATCGCTCTAACGCAGGCATTCAGAAACCAGAAATAAGTCCTATATTCCTTCGACTACACATTCCAGATATGTGAATCTGAATGTGTAGTACGGTATGCTGTATGCCCATTGGCTCACGCCAGAACCAATAGGCGCACAACCCCATCGGACGGTGTCAGGCGGTGGTGTGCTGCCCGCCAACCGACCGGGTGGTGGGGCTCAGGTGGGTGGTGAGGTACCTCCTAGACCACCAGGGATATAGGACGATTTATTTTTACAGATGCCCGCGATCGGCAGATAGCGTCCACTGACCACCAGGGATATTGGAAGGACATTTTTTTTTTTTTTTTTTTTACAAATGCCCACGATCGGGCAGACAGCGGTCCACTGGACCACCAGGGATATTGAAAGGACTTTTCTTTTTTTTTTTTTTTTTACAAATGCCCGTGATCGGGCAGATAGCAGTCCACTGGACCAGCAGGGATATAGGACTTCTTTCTAATTTTGTACAGATGCCCACGATCAAGCTGTGGAGCACATTGCCGGCTGCAGGGGGCGTCGGTCCCCGACGGCTGCTGCCTGGCAGGGTGCCAGGCACAAATCGTCGGGGATCGGTGCACCTGCATGCATATGGGGCCATAATGACATGCAGATGGCCCCATTTGCATGTTAACTTTTGAATATCGCGGTTGCTGTGCATGGCGCAATGGAACTTGTGCTAGCGCATCCCCATGCTTCACTCTGGCCACTTGCGCTGGCGCAGTGCCACTGCGCCATGCACACTGCAGATGGCCAGGGTGCGATATTCAACGCTGCTGAGCCATGGCGCAGCTCCGTTGAATATCGCCCAGTCCACACCCCTGCGCAGCCATGTTGAGCTGCGCCCAAGCTTGCGCCACAGCCTGGCGCAGTTTGAATATCTGGGCCATTATGTCCTATGTGTAGATTTTTTTGAGATCGCAATTAGTAGCCATTTTGGCTACTTGGGTATTTTGATGTTTAGATTTATTGTACTTGGGCCATGGTATGTTTCACGTTGATGTTTTTATGCAATTGTGTATACGTGCTTTGACACTGTGTTTTTTTTTAATTTTTGTACTGTGTTTGTTATGTACATGCGTCACTGTCTTTTTAATGTGATGCCACTCTTGGTATAAATGGAGTGACGTTAGTGCAACTTGCAAACCTTTGAGAAAGGAAGCAATTCCGAAACGTGTGAGGCTGGATGTTTTGGAGCACTGAACAAACCTTCATTAAACTATTTTGCAGAGTGGTGTGTCATTATTTTATGGGGAGTGAGTGCCCAATTTTTTTTTTGTCCTCTACTATATTTTCAAATAGACTGCTACTTCAATAAAGATTACCCCCAGAAAAAGAAACAAAAAAGTTACGGGGGGAGGGAGCTACCTACACATTCCTCTGCAACCTGTGAATTCTAGCCAGATCCACATTTTTCTTTTTTGAAAAATAAATTAATCTTTAAATATCCTAGTAACTGCTGGACCCCCCTCCTCAGAGGAACCTTTGTTTGTTTAGTTGCATCACATAACGAAGGGCACTGTGAGGCCTGAAAGCTTGTGTTCTGAAAATGTTTGTAGGGCCAGTAGAAGGTATCAAACCACCTACTTTGTTTAGAGGAAGTCTCTGCTTGCCCCTACAGTGTTTCAGTCGTGATGGCTGACGTTCCCTTCTGTGTACGAAACAAGCTCTAATGCAGTTACACATGTCTGTACAAGCCTATCAAGCATAATGGCTGCAGCTGACCTCATACATCCCTGTACATTACCAGCATCAAACCCATTGCTTTGCAAAGTACTTTATACTGTACATTGTGCATGAAAGGGTACTTTTGAAAACTGAAACTTCATTTATTCATTGTTTTTACTTTGTTCATGTGTGTAAAATGTGTTGTGTATAATACTTCATTATGCACTATTTTTTTTCCGAATCAATTCATGTGGTGCCACATTTTGTTTTTCTGTCCACCATGTTTGTGCTTACGGTTTGTGGCCCATTAGCTCTGATGTACCCAGGGCCCCATAAGGTCATACAGCAGAATAGTGCTCACCAGTAGTAATTTAAAATCTGAATGCAACCCCCCCCTACACACACACACACACACCTCTTTGTTCCACCAGCCTGTTCACTTTCAGTCTAGATGGGTGTGGGCATGGCCCAGGGTGACTCCAATGACTAGGGGTACAGAGATGTTACAGCTCACAGGGAGCCCCTCTGCAAACATTTACAGCACAGCTGCTGCAATCACACCTGATTTTCACAGAGACAGACACTGGTGACACAATGAGAGAAATTATACGGAATACTCAGATTGATGATTCATTTGTGATCGTTACTTGGGTTATATCATAATAGTTCTGTTCGATACATACTGATTCACTTTATTATTGAGCTGCGGGGCATTTCATCATCCAGTACAGCTTTCATTATGGTACTCCGGGAGCCCAATGGAATGCGGTCATCCTGGGTTCCCTGACCACTCTTCAGCATTATGTACTGAATCAGTCTGTGATTTGAAACATGGTGCAATAGCCAGTAGGGATCTCCTGTTCCCCCTAAGCACTGTGTAGCTGTTTGTGCCCAGGCTTGACCTTAGATTTCAGTAATCTTTGAAATGTGGAGGAAAAAAGCACACCAGCAAGGTACCCTAATGTCCAGAATTCTCGCTGCTTCTTTATGCCCCACCAGGCTGTCAGGTTCATACCATGCTGTGGCACCCTAGGGATCTCATGTCTCGTATACTGTTACAACCGTGACACTCCCACAGCAAAACCTGCACATCGACAATGACCTGTTCGACACCCACAGTGCTGAACGGGTTGTTGCATTGATGTGCCAACACACCGACACCTGGTGTTGGCTGCTCTCCCCAACATTTGCCCCCCAGAGTTAGTAATCCTTAAGTCCGGGGTGGAGGGAAATCCCTCAGATGGGGAGGGGTGCGGGAGGGCACAGCCACCCCCCACATTAACACTGAACAGGTGTCTGTGTGTTCAGTGTCGCGGTGGGAACTTGGTGGCATAAGGGTTGTCAGCGACTGTTTGTCGCTGTGGGGGAGGTGGGCAAAATGTATTTTGCTGCGGCGTGGTGGAACACCCAGGTCTCACCCCTCCTCATGGGACAGTGCCACAGTACTCCCTTGGGGGTATCTGATCATGCAGACATGTCCTGAGATCTGTCTCCCAGCAAATATTGCAGCAGCTTGGTCCACATCCCAGGAACTAACTGTGACACTTGGACAGCTGGTTCTGATTAATCTATGCTTTTTGTAATATAAAAAAATGTAGTGTGATTGTCTGTCATGAGAAATGCTGTGCCTGGATAACCCCCAGGATATATGTTAAACAGCAGATCTCTGTGATGAGATTAACTTGCAAAACTCACATTTTATAGCCTTATTTAGGATCTGGGTTGTCTAATGCTAAGACCTGAAATATCCATTTTATGACATCCTCAGGAAAGTCAGTTAATTGCAGCTGGTGTCTCAAAAAGTCCTTTGATGACTTCCGGTGACGTCAGCAGCCTGCATGGCAGCCTAGAGGCATAGCTCCAGCTGTCCAGAAAAAAAGCTGTAAGCTCCCGAAAATATTTCCGATGCAATCGCCACCAAAACACTCAAGATTGAAAGGGGGAAACATTAAGAACTCACAGACGCCGACTCAGAAGCTACAAATGATGTTAAACGCGGAGAAAAGACCGCGACTCACGGGGCCTGGTGACGAGGAGGAGGCCATGAGGGTAGAAGCAGATCCAGACGCGAGCAGCTCTCAGCTGGTGGAATCGATATTACAGACAGCGAAAACAGTCCAGAGGATAGACGCTAACCTGATAGAACTGAAGGATGACCTCAGAAAGATTGAACAAAGAACAGAAAAGGTTGAATTGGGTCTGGCCACAGCCCTGGAGCAATCAGACCATCACGATCGTCTCTTGCTGTTTCTTTTAGCGAGGGAGAGAGAACTTCGAGCTAAGATTGATGACTTGGAGGGGAGAAGCAGGAGACAAAATATAAGAATCTATGGAGTACCAGAGGGAGCTGAGAATGGAGCCCCTAATGTTATCACATTTGTGCAGAAAATGCTTAAAGAGCTGTTAAAGCTACCTCCTGAGCTGGATATCTCTATGGACAGGGCCCACCGCTCTTTAATACAGCGTCCTAAGGATCCAGGTGCTCGCCCAAGATCATTGGTGGTAAAGTTCACCGGGTACATGGCAAAGGAAGAAATACTAAAGAGATCCTGGCAACAAAAAAAAATAATGTTTGGGAAACATCGTATAGTATTGGACAATGACTGCACTGCAGACATGCAGGAGGCTCGCCGCAACATGTGGGCCATTATTAAACAGCTCAGGGCCAGAAATTTAAAGGCGCAGATGCTGTTTCCCGCGCGCCTACGAGTGGAAACCAGACAGGGTACTAAGACATTTGAGGATCTACTGGGAGCCAAGGGATTTTTAGAGGAAGTTGAATTCACGCTCCTGGGCTTGAAAAAGAAAAACTAGAGTGTGAGCTGAATGCTGGCCTGGTCGGTGGCACGGAAGGGCCTCACATGCCAGGAGAACACACAGAGTACCAATTTAAGAGCGGACGTAACAGCTATGCTCAAACCTTATCTGGCAGTGCTAAAATTGGCTGGACTGGCGTCGGGTGAAGCCGCCGAATCAGATGTAACTACCCAAACAACGACCCCCTCAGCGGACACTGCACCTATGGACTGATGGGTAACAGGGTGATAAATAGCAGGGACTAGTAGCTGACGTGGAGCCAATCACACAAATGGCAGCTGGAGACCCCTTTCAAAAACTGAAATTTGAGAGAGACTTGGTTCCTGAGCTAGTGGGATAAGGGAGGATTTGCTTTGTTGGGTGAAAAGGGAGGGCCCTGGCGAGGAGGGGGACATCCTTCCTGAGTGCCCCTCTCTTAGTGGGGTCCTCGAAAATATGTTACCCTTGTTCTTTCTGGGGGGGGGGGGTTCCAAGGTTGCCCTAGTGGGCTGAGCTGAAAGAATAAAGGGCTCAGCAGTATACGAGTAAGCAAGAATCACAGCTGCAAAAATCGGACCCATGTAGGGGAGTGATTGTACTGTTTACCTCAGATGTTAAACTGGTCCGTAGTCAACATGGTTTCTGGGTGTTTTTGTAGCCCTGGGGATTACTTTAAAGGGTTGGTATCTCAGGGAATGAAATGGAGTAACTAAATATTTTTCATGCGAGCTCCAAACAACTTTTAAACCCCACCGGGGTTGACTGGGGGGGAAATCTCTTATTTGGTAAAGGACAAGAGGGGTGGAGGAAAGAAAACCCAACTGAAACATATTGACAGTGAGGGAATATGGTATTATACTGAAAGGGGCAGGGACTCCTCACATGGTAGTCTTGTGGGAAGTGAAGGAGGAAATGGAAAGGTCCATGTGGGGGGGAACTGACATATATTTCTAGAGGGGGAAGGAGGGCTAAGGGATGGAGGGATAACTAGCTCAGGGGGGTGGGGGTCTTCTTAGACTGCTGTTCTAACTAAGGACGGCTGGCAGGATGGTTGCCCTTATATGTTTTTAGTCTGAGATGTTAGGGGCCATTCTTTTGATAATGCTGACATATATACTACCTCTGGGCACGGGGCTTAGACCCGAGAATGGTGTCATTAAGAGGGATTGCCTGGAACATCTTAGAGGGCAAGGTGTCTCAGAAGAGCCACTAACCAGTCCTGCCGAGTGGTGGCGGACTGACCTTGGAAGGCGGGTTAGTTTATTGGGGGCCTATGTCCTCCCTCGAGGATACATAGCCTCATTACAAGAGGTTAATACAGAAAATACATTGGGGAGGAAAAGGGTTTATACATATTTGATACAAGATGTTATTTTGCTGTTGGTTTTGTGAAATATGTTTTATTGGGTACTAGGCTTCAGAAGTTGAGAATTGCACTCCTCTGTTTGGATGGGTGGGAATATGCAAGTTTCTAAGTACATTCTATTAGTTTGGCAGTTTAGTGCCAACAGTTTTTCTTACTAGACAGACTTCAGATATAGCACAAGGTTGTTCTAAAGCTAATGTATAATACTAAGGGGGTGGAGGAGCAGTCCCGGGTGGGGAAAACAAATTGATAAAAGGGCGTGGAGAGGGTTCCTTGTGTATATTAAGATTCCTAGAAAACGGAAGGTCTGGTGGAGTCTGAAATATGGATAAAGCCACTTCTAAAATTTGTTCTCTTAATATAAATGGCATAAATCACCCTGCCAAGAGAAAACAGCTTCAGCAATTCCTGAAGAGGCAGAAATGCCAAATCTACTTTTTGCAGGAGACCCATTTATCTCCCGGCCAGGCCTTAAAATTAAAAAATAAGGCATTTCCGGTTGTGTATCATGCGTCACTTGCAAAGGGAAGGAAGAGGGGAGTGGCGATATTATTGTCATCCTCTCTCCCATTTGAGGAAGAAGAGGTAGTGGTAGACGCGTGGGCGCGGTATGTAATGGTGGTGGGAACCATTCAGGACCTGAAGATAACTCTGATAAACGTCTATGCCCCTCCGGGCTCTGACTTGGGTTTTTTTGCAGATTTATTCAAATTAGCTGCGGAAAAGGCCAAGGGAGTGGTAATTGCAGGTGGAGATTGGAATGTAATTTTGAATAGAACACTTGACACAACATCAGGTATTCCGCACCCAGGGATAGACTCCCCAGGATCTAAGGAAGCTTATGAGGGACATTGGCTGGGTCGACGGTGGAGGGAGAAATACCCTCTAGCAAGGACTACATATTATTCCCCAAGATATAAAATTTATTCCAGGCTAGACATGTTCTTTGCATATAATAAGGACCTAGCGGTTTCGAGTCGGTCTGGGTGGGCTCCGAGAGCCTTCACGATCATAAACCTATATATGCACAAATTGACCTTCAGTTGCCTAGGAAACCGACACACTGGAGATTGAATGTCAGCCTGCTTAGAGATGAGGAAATTAAAAGGGAGGTGCAGGATATAATAAAACAAACCATAGAAACAAATGACAACACAGGGGTCACACCTCAGATCCTATGGGACACTATGAAAATTATGATCGGGGTAGAATTATTGCCATAGCCACGCATAAAAAGAGAGAGAGAGGTAAGCAGAGGGAGCAGCTAATCCAGGCACTCAATAACTTAGAGGGACAACAGAAAATAAAATTTTGTAGGAGGAGAGAAATAGAAATAAAAGAAATTAGGCAGAGACTCCAGAGGTTACAGGTCTGGGAGACTGAGAAAGCACTCACCTTTACAAAGCAGGCCTACTATGAGGGGGGTGCGAGAGCCACCCGCCTCCTGGCTTACAAGCTGAGACAGCAGGCTGCTAGGGCAAACATTACGGGTCTTCGTAACCAGCACACGGGTTCTATCTCACATAAATGGGAACAGATAGCTGAAACGTTTGTTTCATTCTATAGCCGTTTGTACAAACCCCAGTCTAACTCATACACAGAGGAGGCTTCAGGATTCCTGAGCTCCTTGAATTTGCCAGGTCTTACAGAGGACGAAAGGAAGGATCTAGAACACCCAATTACACAGCAGGAGATTTTGGATATAATAACAGACCTTAAAACGGGCAAATGCCCAGGGCCGGATGGATTCGGAGGGGAGTTATATAAAACATTCAAAGCGGAACTAACCCCAATACTTCATGCAGTTTATAATCAGATATGGCTGGAGGGGGAAGTAATCCCCCCCTCGTGGAACTACACCACTATAACAGTGATTCCGAAAGAGGGTAAAGACCCTAAGGAATGTGGTTCGTATAGACCAATCTCCCTACTTAATGTAGATTATAAGATTTTCACAGCCATAATAGCCAAAAGGATACAACCAATTATTGCTAGACTGATTAACCCGGATCAAACAGGTTTTGTGGAAGGGAGACAGGCCCCGGAAGGAGTGAGAAGAACCATAAATATAATTGATATTATTAATAAAAAACGCATCCCAGCCTGTCTTATGAGTTTAGACACTGAGAAAGCGTTTGATAAGGTCAGTTGGGGCTTCTTATTCCTGGTTCTTGAAAAATTGGGCTTTCCACCAATGTTTTTGGAAGTGATTAAGGCTATTTACGCATCACCTCAAGCCTACGTAAGGGTGAATGGGGGCATCTCTAGGAGGTTTAGTTTGGGAAGGGTACCAGACAGGGTTGCCCGCTATCTCCCCTTCTTTTGATTTGTACATTGAACCCCTGGCCCAGGCCATCAGGAGACAGAAGGGGTGGAGGGGGGAGGTGGATGGGCAGGAACATAAAATTTCATTGTATGCGGATGATGTCCTTTATACATTACTAATCCAGAAGAATCACTTCCTAAAATCTGGGACATTATAGACAAATTTGGCACAATATTCAGGATACACTATAAACAAAAACAAAGCGGAAGTCCTAAAAATTTTTATAACCCCTCCTAAGGTTAAACAACTTCTAGATGTGAACTGGAACAGAGGGAAAATGAAGTATTTGGGGATACAAATCCCTAAAAACCTGGCTATGTTGTTCCCGGCTAACTATGATCCAACTGTATCCCAAATTAAACAAGACATTGTGAGGTGGAAGACGTTACAGCTCCCTCTGTACTCAAGGATACATTCGGTTTCTATGAATGTTCTCCCCAGATTCCTGTATCTTTATCAATGTCTACCAATAAGAATCCACAAGAATCAATTTCAGATTTGGCAAAAGATGCTGACAAACTTTATCTGGGACAATAGGAAGCCAAGAATTAAGAACACCATAATGCAGTCAAACAAAAGGGAGGGGGGCAGAAATGTTCCTAACCTGGAGGATTACTTCCTAGCTACACACCTAAGGTGGGCCCTCTTATGGTCAGCTAAAGCCTATAGTGCAAGATGGAAGGAATTAGAGGAGGCTCTGACGGACGAGGTACCCCTGGGGGGGGGGGCCCTGGATTTCGGGGACTTATAAAAGAGAGCAGAATATCCTGCTTATTGCAGTACAAAATACGTTAAGATCTCTAAAACGGCTATGGGCTAAACATGACCTGGGGGAGGAGCTGTGGCCCCTGAAATGGATTGCTTGGGACCTGGATTTTCCCCCACCTAAACAAGATCTTACCTTTAAAAGATGGGGAAGACTGGGTCTTAACTCCTATAATCAATTCATGAAGGGAGAGGATGTGATAGAATTCAACCAACTCAGGAAGGATTTTTCTCTGAGACAGGGGACTATTTTAGATATCTCCAAGTTAGGTCCCACATAAACCAGAAACGATATGCACACACCCGGAATAAAGAAACTTCGAAGCTTCTACGAATCATAGAGGAAACTATTAACTCTGGGAGAAGTAAGGGACTGATCTCGGTCATTTATGAGGCCCTGAGAGATAGAGGGGGGAATAAGACCTTACAGATCAGGTCTAGATGGGAACAAGAGATAGGGGAGCCTCTGAAAGATAAGGAGTGGGAAACTGCTCTGACTCTATCCTGTAGGACCACATCCTCACCTTTGTGGAAGGAGTTCGAATGGAAGGTCAGATTGAGATTTTTCATCTCACCAAAGATACAGATTAAACGGGATAAGAAGGGCTCAGGACAATGTTGGCGGGGGTGTGGGGCATTGAATGCGAATCATTTGCATGTGTTTTGGTCGTGCCCGACCTTAGGGAACTTCTGGTTGAAGGTCGAACAGAAGATAAGATTAATGCTTGATACTCAATATAGGTTGGGTCCCAAATAATTGGTACTGGGAGTCAAACCAGAGGACCTCAGGGGGGCGGATAGGGGCTACATGTGGAACATATTAATTACTGCAGCACATAAAGCTATAACCAAGAGATGGTTGGCACCGTGCGCCCCGACGGTTCAAGATTGGGAGATAATTGTCAAGGAAATTAGGGATATGGAGGAAATCACATACAAAATAAACGGAAGGACGCAGATCTTCACTAGGCGGTGGTCCTCCTGGTTATTGATTGGTACAGACGAGGACTAGATGAGACAGGGGAAAAGAAATAAGATAGATGTGGGAACCCACCATGACTGGACAACAAGGTCATGGGATTTACCCGGGACTGCTCCTCACAAAACAAAGGAATATCGGTGATGGTACAATATGACCCTTGAAATTGGAAACAGGTAGCTTAAGACATTATTGTAAACTTCTTAGGGGTACAATAGGAACACCTATGTTGTTGTCTGAAGCTGATGTCTCTGATGTATAACATCTTGGTTACTTGTGCCATAATACGCAATAAACGTGAATTTTAAAAAAAAAAGTCCTTTGATGTGTGTCAGAAAGGAAACTGTTCATGGATCAAAGGGACTGAGAAATCATAGTCTTAATTAAGAGTGTCATCATTTGGAAAATGAGTCTTGCTGGAGTCACAGAATTCAATACCTTGATGGGACTTCTGTTTTGTATATATATATATATATATATATATATATGTAACCCCCCTGCAAATGGGGGTTCCCAAAAGACTTCCAGGAGCTTGCTTGAATGCTCCAAGCCTGAATGGTGTTTGGCATTTAAGCCATTTATCAGTGAGTGTTTTTAGAGCCTCTGGTACTGTCTCTTTAAGAGCTGTCTGCTTGCAGACATAATTAGTTTGTATGGGGGGACTGTGTGCTTCTCTGAGTACCACTCGAGCTGCTGACAATTAACTTCATTTTTGCAGTCACTAGGAGTGCAAAGGGAACCTATCTGAAAGATGTAACTGTTTACCAGAAATTATTTAGAGTAATAATGAAATTACAGTTTGTCTAACCTGCTTTCTTTGCAGTCAGAACTGTGTCTGCTAGTTCCCCATTCTAGTTTTGAACTGCTGAACTGGACCAATCAGTGTGGGGTAAGCTAGCTCTAAAATGGTGCCTTGGACGAATCAGAACTTGGACTCATAATCTGAGCCAGCCACAAGAGGATTGTATGGGCAGTGACTCTGGGAGATGTAGTTTAGACTTCAGTGCCTTTTGGACCAACAGCAGCAGTCTATTGTGAGTGACAGCCAATCCAGTCAAGAACTGGGAGGAACTCAAAGGAAATGCCGGTTTTGTCGGTTGGAGTTGGAGTTGAGCTTTGGCAGTGAAGAAGGAAGGAGCCCTGTGCTTTTTCAGTGTGCAGTTTTAGTCAAAAACGTGTAAGGCCCAGAGTTCCGGTCTGCAGCTTGTTAGGACTGAATCATCTCTGTGAAAAAGAATCAAAGGATCTCTGAAGAGTAAAACCAGGCTCACCCTGTAGAAGACTGGAAGAATTGCTGAAAATTGCACTCGGTCTGTCAGGAACTGAATCTGCTGTGTGTTCTCCGGGTATTGTGCAGTAATTGCGATCGGATACAGATGCAGCCTGCCTGGTATAGTGTCTTTTTATATAAATGTGTGAAGAGGTTTGTGTACCTCAAGTGAGCCCTGCTGACATTGAAGGACCCTATCTTATTTGGAGGTCGTGAGTACTAATTCAGGGTCGCTCCCTGTTGAATTGCCACATTAAATCCAAATGGAATTACTGTACTGCTGACTGTTTAATTCTCCTTTCTCTGTGTGAAAGGGCCCTACCAGCTGCCCACGGTTTGGACTAGCCACTAGGGCTTGGGTACCCAGGACAGTAACTGATAGGGATAGGCCTGTGCACAGAGCCATAGGTAGATTATTAGAGTGATAAGCTAATTAACCTGATTTCCCCTGTCCTTGTTATATCCCCTAAATAAATCAGAGCTGCTTGTTTCAGCAAAGTTATACTGCCTGAGGTATTTGTCTATGTTAAAGTACTGTACTGTGATTGTTGCACTGTATCTCATTCACAGGAGGTCCCAGTGCCGGAACCAGACCTGGGGTAAGTGTATACTGTGAAGGTAATTCTGATATATTGTGTGGGCCACTAGTGGGAAGAAAGGGGTTGCAGTGTCCCAGAGGGCTGTGACCAAGTTAGTTTAACTATTGCAAACCCTGACCTCTGGGTGGAGGCACCCGCCATTGGATCCAGGCCCCTCAACCTGTTAGTGGCAAATCAGGCAGGGGTAGTAGCCCCTGGGATAGCGCCATCTAGGGGTTACATCTTGGAGGCACCGCTGGGATTGTGTGTCCTCTAGTGGCCATATTACGAACCACTGTTAAGAAAAAATGGGTACCCGACAGAAGTGGCTGTGCACCGCTGGTGGAGTGGTGTACTGGGGAGGAGATCGACCCCAAAATGCTATGCTTATCCTGGACATCCCACTGGTATCAATACGGACACTGTGCAGGGAGTACTTTCCAAGGTGGAAGGTTTACAAAACCCTGTGGTGGTGGGTCGGCATGCTAATCTGGTCACCCACACTTTCCTGGCCCTAGTAGAGTTTAAGGATCCCATAGATAGCTCAAAGTGCCACAGACCATTACCCAGAGGGAGCCCTCACTGCTTGGAGAGTGATAACTAAGGACAGTAAAGACCGGGGGGAATCAGCCCCACCACTATCTGAAACTTTGAGGAGAAATTTGCTGAATGGTTGCTGGGAGAGGGAAAACTGTGGAGGACTTGAAGAAACTATTCTTGCCACCTGGGGTGTTCCTCCCCAACACCCTGTCCTGCTCCAGTGCCCGTAATGGTGGCTGAACCAATGCAGACTCCTATTTCTGCACCTGCCATTAGTCACGACTCTTACCGAAGGTTGAGGATCTTCTCTGGCACCCTCCCCACCCCAAGGGAGGATGACTGGGAGACCTGGATAGAACTATGTTGCCCCAAGTGCTAGGAATGGCAATGCTCGGAAGGCTAAAAGAAAGAGGGTTAGTGAGAGCCTCCAGGTCCTGCCCTGGCTACCATCCGTAGCAAACGGGCCAGTAACCCTGAAGCGACTGCACAGGCCTATCTTGAGGCCTTGGAGAATGTTATGGGAGCCCAGATTCTGATGAGGACCTATGGTGGAGAGTAAGAAATGCACAACAGTACCAAGGGAGTTGTTGTCTGTGTATGTTCTCGGCTGGAAAAATTGTTGCAAGAATGCCTCAGAAAGGGTGTTTGCCAGCTGATTGAACTGGACCGAACCAGACTGGACAGAATCCTTAAGTCTGCCCCTTCTCAGAACTGCTGTTGCTCTAGTTACCTTGGCAAATCGACTGGAATCCCACCCTCCTATGATGAGTTAATGAGAGAAATTCGAGGAGTTGAGAAAAGCGACCTCGGGAGGTACCTGCACCAACAGCTGTGGCTACGACCGAGTGACTGAGGGTGACCCATCAAGTGAAGTTCAGGGCAGAGGTTGACAGTCAATGAGTGCTCTGACAAGGAAAAGATATGCCACAATGGGGCGAACTGTTGAGAGAGATCCGGGAATTCAAAACAGTCCCTTTATGAAGGCCACGCCTGCAAGTACGGGCCCTGACCTATATCCGACTGCATCTGCTGAGGGGTGGGGTACCCACCCATGTATCTCCTGCTGATAACAGCTCCAAACTCAATTCCTTGACCATGGAAGTGGAGAAACTGACGAGATGTCTCCAAATGCTTATCACGCGCAGACAGAGATGGCACCCAGGTTTCCAGTTAGTAATACCCCGCCCTGGCTCCCAGTGTGGCGCCTCGCCAGCTCAAACTCCAGAAAGTATGTTTTGCTATAATTGTGGGAAAGATGGGCACATGAAAGGGAATGCCAGTCCCCAAAAGACACTGACAAAGTTGCATATAGGCTACAAGGAGAGCTTCGAGAAGAAATCAGTGGTTAAGAGGTGCACGACATGATCCCAGTGAGGGCACCAAAATGCTAATTCACGCCCTTTGTGGCAAGGTCAGTTGCCCAGGCCCCCACTCACCGCCTCCAGACTGGTCCAGAATAGTGGGTCCCTCCATGGAGACCACTGTAAGGTGAACGGAGTGTCTACAAGAGCTATATTAGACAGTGGCTCCCAAGTGACAATTATGTTCCAAGATTGGTATCAGAAGCATTTGTCAGGCGTACCTTACAACCATTAGAAGGACTGCATGTATGGGGTTAAGTGAGAAGGCCTACCCTATTCCGGTATATCCGAATTTGGCTGTCTTTCCCCACCTCCGTGGCTGGAGTGGCCGAACAAGTAGAGACCCTAGCCTTAGTGTGTCCCCCACTGGACTGTATGATGGTGTCCCTTTGTTGATTGGAACAAATGCTCATATGTTCGAAGGCTGGCACAGTTGTGTTATGAAAACAGGGTCAAAGACTAGTAGAGCTTTAAGAGTTCCGGCTTTAATTAAGAAGGCCTATGAGGCACAGAGAGATGCTGAAAAACAGAACCAGAGGAACCAGTCGGAATTGTATGGAAGAAGGATCCTGAGTCTCTGATCCTGGCGCCAATGCCCAGTGTACCTTACAGGAGAGGTCCGTATCAGAAAGGATGTTAAGAATAAAATATTAATGTTGGATGCACCAGGCGATGGAAAATTGCCAGAGGGACTGCTGGTCAAGCCTAGTATTTTGCCCGCTAGAGCCCATGCTTATGCCAGAAGGGTAATGGTCCAAGTTCATAATGTGTCTGAAAGAGACATTCGAGTAAACAGAGGTTGCATCCTGGCTAATGTGCATTGTGCAGACACTGCAGTGCTACCCAGCAGCAAGAGTTCAAGGAAGAATGACAGAGTAACGCCTGACTTGTTTGATTTCGGCGACTCCCCGCTGCCAGCTGAATGGAAAGTGAGGATCAGTGAGAAGCTTGCCCAGAGACCAGGTGTTTTCTTTAAAGGAATGGGATGTAGGATGCGTGCAAGGCTGAGCACAATATCCGGCTGCATGACGAAAGACCATTTCTGGTGAGAGTCTCGACGCCTGGCACCTGCTGACATAGATGATGTGAGACGGCATCTGCAAGAGATGTTAGCTGCTGGTGTAATACAAGAATCCAGAAGCCCTTATGCTTCCCCATTGTGGTAGTGAGGAAAGAATGGAACAGTAAGGATGTGTGTGGATTATCGCACCTTAAACCGGCGGACTATCCCTGATCAGTACACAATGCCCGTGATTCAGGATGCTTTGACTGCCTAAACGGGAGCAAGTGGTTCTCTGTGCTGGATCTCCGCAGTGGGTACTACTAGATCCCGATGGCCCCAGAGGACCGTGAGAAGACTGCCTTTATCTGTCCGCTATTTCTATGAATTCATGAGGATGCCTCATGGGATTTCAGGTGCCCCAGCCACTTTTCAACGATTGATGGAGCGGCAGTGGGGGACATGAACTTACTAGAGTGCCTGGTATACCTAGATGATGTTATTGTGTTTGGCAGCTCACTGGAGGAACATGAAAGCAGATTATTTAAGGTATTGGACCGACTGGAGGACTTTGGCCTTAAACTGTCCATTGATAAGTGTCAATTCTTTCAAACATCAGTAAAGTATGTGGGACACATAGTATCCACGAGGAATAGAGACCGACCCAAGTAAAGTTGAGGCCTTGACCACCTGGCCACAGCCCAAAATCTAAAAGAACTGCAAAGATTCCTGGGATTCTGTGGTTATTATCGTGCGCTCATCAAGGACTATTCAAGAGTGATCCGCCTTTACTTAACCTTACTCAAGGGTATCCCCAACCCACAAAATACCAAAAGTCAGGTCCTCAAGACTGAAAGAGAGTGTATTTTCATCCAAGTGAAGTATTTGGGCCCGCTGGACTCCTGATTGTGAGACTGCTTTTCATGAGATCATATATCAACTTACCCATGCTCCAGTGCTGGCCTATGCCGATCCAAGAAAACCTTAGTCCTGCACACTGATGCTAGCTTGCAAGGGTTGGGGCTGTGTTGTACCAAGAGCACGAGAATGGCCTGAGACCAGTGGCCTTTGCCAGTAGAAGCCTGACCCCATCTGAAAAGAACTATCCTGTACATAGTTAGAGTTCCTAGCTTTGAAGTGGGCTATTGTTGACCAATTCCATGAGTACTTGTATGGGGCTAAAATACTAGTAAAACTGACAATAATCCTTTGACCTATGTGCAGACCTCAGCTAAGTTGGATGCCACTGGCCATAGGTGGCTTTCTGCATTATCTACCATATGACTATGCTCTCGAATCACCGAGCAGGTCTGAACCACATAGATGCTGATGCTCTCTCCGGAGGCCTGTTCCCAGAATGATTGGGTCCGATTGGCAGAACCTGACATTCGGCACTCTGCCGGAAGTTTGACAGGGAGGAACAAATGTCCACGGACGCAGTGGACTGCATGGTGGATTGCTTGGGAGCCTCTGAGAATTGCATACCTGCTGCTTATTGCCACTTTTCTGCAATAGACATTGGTGCACTGCCTCAGCTGGACAATGACAGTATTCAGGGGGCTCAATCACGATCCCATGATCAAAGCAGCTTTAGAAGCCCTCTATGCAGGAAAAGATGTGTCCAAATTACGCCCACTGATTTGAGAACTGCACTGTTATACAAAGAAGGTCCTAAGTTGAAACTGATCAATAAACTGTTGTACAGAGAAACAGTAGACAGAGGGGACAAGTAGACAAACAACAACTAGTGCTGCCCACTGCCTTTCGAGACTCAGTACTGAGGTCCTTGCACAACCACATGGGGCACCTTGGTATAGACAGAACACTTGACTTGGTGAGATCCAGATTCTATTGGCCTAAGATGGGGCTGATGTGGAGCAACACATTCGAACTTGTAGTCGCTGCTTACAGAGGAAAGCTTTGCCCCAGAGGGCTGCCCCTTGTTAACATCACCACCAGTGCACCCATGGAGCTGGTCTGTATTGATTTTCTGAGTTTGGAGTCAGATCAAAGAAATATCAGTAATGTGCTGGTGGTCACTGACCATTTCACGAGATATGCCCAAGCTTTCCCACCAAAGACCAGAAAGCATCCACTGTGGCCAAAGTACTTGTAGAAAACTTTTTGTTCACTATGGGCTCCACAAAGAATCCATTCTGATCAAGGGAGAGACTTTGAGAGTCGCCTGATCAAAGAGATGCTTTCTCTGTGGGAGTGCAAGTCCAGAACCACTCCTTACCACCTCCAGGGGACCCACAGCCTGAACGTTTCAACCGCACTTTGCTAGATATGCTAGGCACCCTGCACCCAAAGGACAAGCCTAGATGGAGCCAACAAATTAGCACCCTGGTACATGCTTATAACTGCACCAAAAGTGATGCCACTGGATTCTCCCCCACCGCCTGATGTTTGGAAGAGAAGCTCACTACCAGTAGATGTGTGTTTTGGGGTCTCTCCTGATGGGGTTCAAGCTGACAACTATTTACAGTATGTGCAAAAGTTAAAGGCCCAGCTAACTCATGCGTACTAACTGGCTCAAACCATGGCTGCCAAAAGAAATCTGCCAACAAAGAAAGGTATGATAAAAGGTGAAAGCACAGGAACTCCAGGAGGAGATCGGTATTGCTAAGAAATCTGGGACTGCATGGCAAGCACAAGATTGCTGACAGATGGCACCATCTCCCTCACATTGTAGTGGGCAAACTAGATGATCTGCCAGTGTACAAAGTAAGGCCTGAGAATAATTCAAAAGATGTAAAACAATGCATAGAAATCATTTACTGCCCATTGGACAAATCCTGATTGAGTCTGAGCCCCAGAAGATGCCCCTCTGGACCAGTGACTAGAGCTGCTGCTAAGAAAAGATCAAGAAAGTCTGCACCACAGAAGCAAAGTTAAAGTGTTCCCTCCACAAGTCCCAGTTGAGCATGACTGTCAGTCCATATCAGAAGAAAGTGAGAGTGACTTTGAATACTATCCTTCTTACGAACTGAGTCAATTGTTTCGGGGCAATCCCTAGTCAATACTGGAGACAAAGCTGGGCCTTCTGGACTGTCTAAGCCCCAGCTTCATCCCTGGAGCCAATGCTCCCAGAAAGTGAAGTGCAAAGCATCAGATCAGATGAAATGGAATCATTGTGCATGGTTGAACTGTTTGAGCTTTCAGGGGAAAATGATAGATTGGGACAGACTGGTGATACACCGAACAAGAAGAGTATTTTGAGTGCCCTGACAGTCCACTGCCAGTGTCCGAAAGCTCTCCATGCGAGCCAAATGTTGTGGACTCAGAAACTGTAACTCCTGGAGCTGAAAGTGCCCCAAGTTCTAGCCTCTCTACCCCCATGGAGACTCCCTGACAAGTGAGGACAATGCTGAAATGAGGCTCAGAGTGCAGAGACTATAACAGTTCCCCTAGAAAGACTGGTCGAGCTGTAAAGCCTGTGGTGCACCTCAGTTATGATTCACTTGGGAGGCCTGTGGACTTGCCTCTCAATGTTGTCCATAAAGGAGTATGTGTCCCCGAGCTCATTGCCCAAACTGAGCATCAGTGCTAATTCCAAGTTACTTGTGTTGCTCCTCATATGGTGCCCTTGCCCCATCCAGCCCTCAAGGTAACTGATAGGAAGGGCCCCTCTTCTAGGTTTCATGTACAAGAGGTAATAACTTGAGTTATGGTACAATGTGTATGTAATACTGTGTAAAGAGGACGACTGCAATGTTTCAGAAATGTGTTCTTGGTAAAATGATATATTGACTGATGATTACATAGTGCGAGCCTAATGCAAATGTATATGGTTGCAGTTGAAACTTATGGGTACTTGCTTGACCGGACGCAGCTTTCCCAGGCCAGGAAGGGTGTAACTCTCCGCAAATGGGGGTTCCCAAAGACTTCCAGGAGCTTGCTTGAATGCTCCAAGCCTGAATGGTGTTTGGCATTTAAGCCATTTATCAGTGAGTGTTTTAGAGCCTCTGGTACTGTCTCTTTAAGAGCTGTCTGCTTGCAGACATAATTAGTTTGTATGGGGACTGTGTGCTTCTCTGAGTACCACTCGAGCTGCTGACAATTAACTTCATTTTGCAGTCACTAGGAGTGCAAAGGGAACCTATCTGAAAGATGTAACTGTTTACCAGAAATTATTTAGAGTAATAATGAAATTACAGTTTGTCTAACCTGCTTTCTTTGCAGTCAGAACTGTGTCTGCTAGTTCCCATTCTAGTTTTGAACTGCTGAACTGGACCAATCAGTGTGGGTAAGCTAGCTCTAAAATGGTGCCTTGGACTAATCAGAACTTGGACTCATAATCTGAGCCAGCCACAAGAGGATTGTATGGGCAGTGACTCTGGGAGATGTAGTTTAGACTTCAGTGCCTTTTTGGACCAACAGCAGCAGTCTATTGTGAGTGACAGCCAATCCAGTCAAGAACTGGGAGGAACTCAAAGGAAATGCCCGGTTTTGTCGGGTTGGAGTTGGAGTTGAGCTTGGCAGTGAAGAAGGAAGGAGCCCTGTGCTTTTTCAGTGTGCAGTTTTAGTCAAAAACGTGTGTAAGGCCCAGAGTTCCGGTCTGCAGCTTGTTAGGACTGAATCCTGCCTGTGAAAAGAATCAAAGGATCTCTGAAGAGTAGAAACCAGGCTCACCCCTAGAAGACTGGAAGAATTGCTGAAAATTGCACTGGTCTGTCAGAACTGAATCTGCTGTGTGTTCTCCTGGGTATTGTGCAGTAATTGCGATCGGGATACAGATGCAGCCTGCCTGGTATAGTGCTTTCTTTATATAAATGTGTGAAGAGGTTTGTGTACCTCAAGTGAGCCCTGCTGACATTGAAGGACCCTATCTTATTTGGAGGTCTGAGTACTAATTCAGGGTCGCTCCTGTTGAATTGCCACATTAAATCCAAATGGAATTACTGTACTGCTGACTGTTTAATTCTCCTTTCTCTGTGTGAAAGGGCCCCTACCAGCTGCCACGGTTTGGACTAGCCACTAGGGCTTGGGGTACCCAGGGACAGTAACTGATAGGGATAGGCCTGTGCACAGAGCCATAGGTAGATTATTAGAGTGATAAGCTAATTAACCTGATTTCCTGTCCTTGTTATATCCTAAATAAATCAGAGCTGCTTGTTTCAGCAAAGTTATACTGCCTGAGGTATTTGTCTATGTTAAAGTACTGTACTGTGATTGTTGCACTGTATCTCATTTCACAGGAGGTCCCAGTGCCGGAACCAGACCTGGGGGTAAGTGTATACTGTGAAGGTAATTTGATATATTGTGTGGGCCACTAGTGGGAAGAGAAGGTTGCAGTGTCCCAGAGGGCTGTGACCAAGTTAGTTTAACTATTGCAAACCCTGACCTCTGGGTGGAGGCACCCGCCATTGGATCCAGGCCCCTCAACCTGTTAGTGGCAAATCAGGCAGGGGTAGTAGCCCCTGGGATAGCGCCATCTAGGGGTTACTTATATATATATATTTTTTTTTTATGTATCGTGAAAGGGAGGCTCTAGATGATGACATCATGAAGAGGGTTGAAACACATCATTTTTAAACTGTAGTCTGTATTCCATTTTAACACACACATTTGGACTCTGACGCTACAACATCTTTCAGCATTGTAAGAATATAAGAATACATTAGCTAGGCAAGGCTAAGTGTATGGTTGGTAGGAATTTCCACTTTTAACCTTATTCTTTTAAAAGATTGTATGGTTTTGTGATATACTGTTCTGTATTTACACTTTACATTTGTATCTATTTTTAAGTAAACATCTAATTTTAGAGACTACTTGGTGTGCCTTTGAAATTCTTTCTTTGACAAGTGAAGCATATATGGTTAAAGCTGACATTGTGCATAAGCCTTCTGGTTTACCAAACTGGGAAAAGGTAAGAGTTTATTCTGAGGTCTTTTTAATAGAGTTTTTAAGGGTTCATTTTGTACGCCTGGTTAGGTGCCCGTAGGCGAAAGATATCTGGCCCCCCCCCCAAGAGCAGAATTATCTGAGCCTGTACATTGGGTATGCTAGCAAAAGGTTCACAGTTTGAATCCCTCCAGAACTTGAGACCAAAGTTTGATTTGAACCCACAAAACAGACAGGAGGATTACCCTGTTCTGTTAGCTGTTCACAATACTGCGCTCGGAGGTTGGCACTGTGGGAGCAGAGGGCCTGACCTGCTGAGTTGGGTTGTGACACTAACTACTTTCCCGAATCATACTTTTTACATGAACCTTGAATACTGCATAAAGATGTCACCTTCCAAATCGCCTACTTCTCTTTTTATGCCCTTCTTTGGGTAGTCCCTCCAGGCTCAAGCACCAGCCATGCACACTCCTTGAGGGGGTTGAGACCAGGGTTGTACTTCCCCATGACCTGAGTCTAAATACAGACACACCAGGCATAAGCATTTTGGCCAAACTAAAACCTTGCAGCATTTTAGATGTAGCAGTAAGTAATGTAGAGCTGGTGGTAAGGTAAACCATTTCCTAAAGACCTAGAATAATCCAGGCAGAGTAAACTGATGAGGACCTGGATAAATCCAGGCCAAAGCAAACCTAGTGGATATACAGGCCTGAATCACCTAACAATGCACCTCGGGAAGAAAAACATTCGAGCAGCTTATACCCTTGAGGGGAAGGAAATCAAGGAAACAGAGCAGGAGAGGGATCTGGGGATTATTATATCAAGCAATCTTAAGGTGGGGAACCAGTGCAATAAGGCGGTGGGAAAGGCAAATGGTATGTTGGCCTGCATTGGAAGGGGCATGACTAGCTGAAGGAGAGAGAGGTGCTAATGCCGCTGTACAAAACAATGGTGAGGCCGCACCTGGAGTATGGGGTACAGTTCTAGAGACCACACCTGTGTAGGGACATTGAGGGGTTGGAGAGGGTTCAGAGAAAAGCAACCAAGATGGTGCTTGGGATGTGGGGAAAAACATATGAACAGAGGTGGAGGGAGCTGAATCTATACCCACCAGAGACTAGAAAGGAGAGGGGGGGACATGACTGAAACTTTTAAGTATTTGAAGGGGATCAATAAGGTGAAGAAGGGGAGCTTGTTCAAAGGGAAGGAGGGAGCTAGAACAAGGGGGCATAGCCGCTGATTGGAAGGAGGGAAATACAGAGGCAATGTGAGGGGGGAAGTTCTTCACAGAGAGGGTGGTGGAGGCCTGGAACAGGCTACCAGAGGAGGTGGTGGGATCCGAAACGATGGGGGGATTCAAGAGGGCATGAGACAGACATATGGGGTTGGGAGGAGGGGGGGGAGTTCTGAGCCAGTAAAAGAAAGGGGGAGGAGTATATAAGGGCACATTAGATGGGCCGGTGTGGTCCTTTTCTGTCGACAAATTTCTGTGAATCTGTGAAAATTATTGTACATACAAATACAAAGTATCATACAAGTCGGTAACCATAGGCCATGAGACTCACCATTTGTTATTCCAAGTATTCATATTTTCATTACCCATGTATTTGTCAAGACAGGACCAAAAAACCAGCTGAATATTTCTGATACATGTTTGCCTCTTCGCTAACCACATTCCTTACACCTTCTTGTATAGTAAGTCTAATGGTCCTTAGTAGAGATGTTGCAAAGTTTTACTTCGCCAGTGAGGCTGCAGAATTTGCCTTTATGAATTACTTCATAAAGTTCCCACTTCGCAACTTCGCTTTACTTCCCCTGTAAGGGCGGTGAAGTTAGGCGAATTTGTCAGTTCACCTAGAAAAGGGGCAACTTCGCCATGCAAAAACTTTGCGAAGTCGGCATTTCATGAATTTCACCAACTTTGCGAATTTTATCCACTTCGCCCATCTCTAGTCCTTAGTTGACCACACTTTTAAAGCCATAGTAAGTCATGTTTCCACAGCTGTACTTGCTCTTAGCTGAAAACATTAAAGCAAAGGAAACATCATTTACTCTCTGATTAGAAAGAAAATAACAGCAGATTAGGCAAATATGATATGATTGGTACCTTTTGGAGAGACCCTTCCAAGTAGAGTATTAAATTCCCAGAGTTCTTGCCCTTCAGGGAGACACTCTGGATATGTTCCTGAGAAGCTGTTATTGAGTGTTCCTAGCGGGCATTTTTGGCTAAGACCTGTGACAAAGGCCAGCAGAATGCTAAGAATGAAATAACTTTTTGCCTATAGCATAATCAGCTGGGCAATATGCAAAATATTAGTGGCCATGACTTTTGGTCCAACTAAGACCACTCTTGGTGGAATAATGCTTTGCATATGCACACGCAAATTAGATACTGGATTCATTAGGTAACAGGTTTTTTAGGATGCAGTTTGGAATAATGATTTTGGTTTACTGTATGATTTAGTTAGGTCACTCACTTCTGTTTTCTTAGGTTAGGAATTTATATTAGGAAAGGACAATTAGGCTAACAAAACTGATATATGCTCATTGCTTGTGCTATATAAGAAAAAGACAAATTTGTCATGACATATTGTAAGAAATGTTCTCATAAGAATTGTAATTATCACTTGTTCATATATTTTGTGTTTCTGTAATTTAGTGGGTATGCAGATACCCTAATTATAGGAATAATAAGTACAATAAAGCACACATGAGTCTTGCAGATACAGCCTGGATTTGTTTTATTATATATACAGAAACTGACTAGTCAGATAATTATAACATATGGACCCTTGCATGGGCATCTAGTTCCAGTACTGATCCGGGTCCTGGTATCGGCTGTAGGTGAAAGGGTATCCACCCATAATTCCCCAGTCCCTCCTGGTGTTCCCTGCTTTCATAGAATCATAGAAATCTGACAGCACAAAAGGACCCCTATGACCCAGCGAGTCTGCCCCTTACTCCCCCTACTCGTCACCTTTGTCAAGGAACCTCTCCTTCCCCCTCACTGGCCAACCCCTTATGTCTGTCCCATGCCCTCTTGAATCCCTCAACCATTTCACCCCACCACCTCCTCAGATAGTTTTTTTTCCAGGAATCTGCCACCCTTCCCTTGAAGTAACACCCCCTCACATTGCCCCTAAATCGTCCTCCTTCTAATCTTAGACTATGACCTCTAGTTTTAGTACCCACTCTCCTTGTAAATAAGCTCCCCTCCCTCTCCTTATTTATCCGCTTCACATACTTAAATGTTTCTATTATGTCCCCCCTCTCCATTCTAGTCTCCAGTTGGTACAGATCCAATTCCCTACACCTCTCCTCATATGGCTTCCTCTGCATACCATGCACCATCTTGGTTGCCCTTCTCTGAACCCTTTCAGTCCCATCTATGTCCTTGCAAAGGTGCGGTCTCCAGAACTGGACCCCATACTCCAGGTGAGGTCTCAGCATGGTTTTATATAGAGCCATCAGTACGTCCTTCCTTCTGCTTGTTATGCCCCTTCCTATGCACGCCAGCATTCTATTTGCCCAAGGCATGAGCTCGGTGGCCCCTCAACAAAGCTGACCCCAACACGTCAAGATGAGGCACCAGACTAACCCTCCTTGTAGATGTCAAAGGCTCCAAACCTGGGACACTGCCACACCCCAGGCCTGGCAAGCCTGCTCCAGCTACCCATAACGTGGACCTGCCAAGGCTTTGATAACTCCTCCTTCGAATCCAGACTCCGCACTTAGACTCAAGAACTCACTCAACTTTTCACCTAGACATCCTTTTTTTTTTCCCTGTCCCTAGACTTCTTCGTCTCCCATTAAGGACAGAGCAGTGGTGTCAATACACCCAGTGCTCTGATGGGCACTGCTGGTAACAACCCAGCTCCCACTACGTGGATGTGTTTGTTACATGAAAAAGAAATGTAAAAAAGGAGCCTCTAGCAAGACAGAACCGAAAGAGTGATCTCAAATGGAATAAAAAGGTGTAGAAACAGAATTTTTATTGTAACGTAAACTGCTGCCCTAACATTTCGTCTGCAGTGTAGCACATCCAACTGCACAGTGCCCCATACACATAAAACTCGGTTTGATATATCACACATTTATTTCTCAGAGATTCTCCTATGTGTTGGTCCACATTTTCCCATAGGATTCTATGCTTCGGTTACTTTTGGCTGTTAGTAACCTCATGGATTGTTTCTTCATGACATTGCTAGGGCTTATGATGCCACCCCTACATTGCGGGCTTTTCCATGGCAACACGCGCTGATTTTGTAAATGCAAAGAGTAGAAATGCACACGTCACCTGGCAGGATCTGGTGGGAGGCAGGCACTGGGAGAGATCGCAGAGACTGGAGAAGGTTTAGATAAGCACAGATCCAGCAGCAAAGAAACAGGAACATGTCAAAGATAAATTTACAGTGAAGGCGTGTTAGTATTAAATCAGCTTACCAAGCAGAAGTTCCTTTATTATTTTTACAGTACCTTCTATACTTTGTGACATTTAAGAAAAGTAATTTAGCAGTGCTGTAACAGTCATGTTGCATAATAAATTTGATCAAGCACCAGGTGACTTAAGGGCAAACCATTAGCCTCTCTGTTTGTTACCAAGGATGTTTTTTAATTAAAAACATCTCCTGGCCAGGGTAGTTCAGATTTCAAACTTGTTTTATTATTAATTCTGATCTATTCCTGAGCTTCAAGGGGACAATGATATTATTTACCCATTGCATAAGCTAATTTTTGAACCGCAGGTAGAAGACACAAGAAAAAAATGGGCAAATCAAAATTAGAATCAAACTTTTTATTAAGCAAAATTATATAATCCCGAAAAAAACATTACAGATGAACTCTGAAACAGCTAAATGAACACATATATAGTTTTACAGACGGCATGATGGTTGGGCACTTGTACTTTCAGTGTTACCGTGATAAATATTATGAAGAAATGTAATAGTTTCATTCTAAACAGATAGGAAACGTTCATAAACCTAACCCCAGATACAGTAAGCAATGATTTAGACAGAGGCATTAGTTATTTATCATTATCATGACCCCCCCCAAAGATAATCATACCCTTTCAGAGTCCAGCTTCTGTCAGGTGGGAATTATTCAGGGCATTTCTCTCAGGTTTATTAGCTGAGATTCCTCTGCTGGTTTCATGCTTTCAGTTACTAATTTGGTACCTCCCTGCTGGCAGAAGAAAATGTGGTTTAAAGCTCACTGAAGAATCTGCATTCTCGTGTGCACCAAATGTGCCAGTCCACTCTGTAACCTCTTGGCTGGTAGGACTGCACTGCAATCAGATTTCCTGCTGCCATGGGTCACACTGTCAGATGTGACTGTCTTTTTTTCTAGTCTTTATGGCACCTTTGTGTCAAGAGACAGTGAAAACCTATGGTTCTTCACTTCTTTGTATCAACTGATAAGATGAATAGGGTAGGATTGTCTGGTTAGTCTTTGGCTAGGCTACATTGCTGGTAGTGAATAGGTGCTGTTAAAGTGAGTCACAGCAGACTTCCTGGATGGACTGCTTCGGACTCCCAGACTGACCTTGTACAGCAGCGCCACAAGCTCCCTGATACAGTCTGCAACATCCCTTTTTAGCTCTGTTGGCCATCAGTGCTATCATTCTCTTAAATCTATTTTCCTCCATCTCTGTGCACAGCTTCAGGACCTGGAGACTGCACCTGTCTGAATGCAGCTCTAATCTGTAGTTGATTTCAGTCCATTTAGCCCACCTTTCCTTCCATTTAGCTTTTGGCTAAGCAGCTCTCAGAGTTGCTTGTCCAGTTCCTTCTCTTGACTGCCTCCACTTCTTTCTCAAGATGATTACTGGTGGAAAAAAAATTCTGGAATGCTACATCAGTCCTATCTCCCATCGCCTTCGGAAAAAGGGCTCATGCTCTAGGCAAACCCGTGTTCCAGCCAATAGAATACACAAACTTATCTCTAAAGCAAGGTATACAGGAATAGAGTTGCAGTGAAGTTTTACTTTGCTGGCAAAGTTGCCATGAAGTGGCTGAAATTCACATTCCCAGAGTTGAAGTTTTCATTGCCCTCAGCAACTTCAACTATGCCTAAAATTGCAACGTTTTCACGGCAAAGTGTGAAATTCACCTGTGAATTGTGGAACTTGCAGGCAGATTCACAGTTTACAGGCAAATTGCACTGTGCGTGAGCGAATCCTGCCATTCGCAGGTGAAATTCTGCACTTCGTCAATAAATTTGTCAGTTTGTGAATTGCACTGACTTTGTGGATTAATTCACATAGCAAAATTAATCAACTTCATACATCACTATACAGGAATTTACAGCTTAGCTATTGCCATGATAGCTGAGCTACAAAATAAATCTCTAAAGTCCTGTTTACACTGCCATACTTGCACTGCAGCAGCTGAAGTTCTCAGGTTACTGCGGTGCAGATGTGGCAGTGTGGACACTTAACCCAGTCATGGTAAGTCGATCCCCTGTCCCCTCCTAGAGCCACTGCAGAGCTTGGAACCTGCGTCAGAGTGAACAGTGTAAGCAGCTGTATGAGCAGGCTTCACCGCTTGCTCCAGCATGGGGCTCCTGCTCCCAGCATCCTCCTCTTCTCCTCTGCCTCAGAAATGGGGTACGGTACATAGTAGAAGTAATAGAAGTAAACTTGTCTATTTCTCTGCCAACAAATGAAATGTCTCATCTATGGTAATACCCCCCCCCCCCCCATTCGCTGATACCGTGTGTGTTGCTGATCAGCTGCCCAACCCCACAGTTCCCCTACAGCATAGGTTGCATTTGCAAGGGGAAGGGCTGTGTAAATGTGCCTTGGCAAGGGTGCAAGAGGCAGAGGCTGGCCTGTTGCAGACCAGACGAGATATCAGTGCAGCCATGTAAACACAGCGTAAGTGGCCTTTTTTCTCAGGCTGGGAAGCTGCCCCTTACAGTGTAAGTGACTCAGTGCGATACATGCTCACCTGTGGTGCTGCAAGGTTGTGTATTCCAGTCTCACACCAGGAGCTTTAGACAATACCTAATACTAACACTGTAGTGCAGCACTGGGGGAGGGGGGGCTGCATTGTTTTGAAGTGCTGTCCTTCTGCCTGTCTCTGGTCACTGTCCTGGAGGTAGTTTAATATTCCATGGCAGTTATTGAAAAGCAGAGGATTTTTCCCAGGTGTCCTGGCCAGCATTTCTCCCATCCCCCATAAAAAAACAGGTTCATGTAGACCACCCCACTGGGCACACCTGAAGATAAGGGGCCCAGTTTTCAGCCACAGTTTTATAGACGGCCAAACCCCATTGCACCAACCCGTGCACCAGAGACCCCCTGTGCAAATCGTGGAATGCAAACAGTGCATTGTCGATTTTACTATATGCAAACTGGGTTTACATATAGTAATGCTGCATATTGCCCTCTCATGCAGGTTTGTGCATTTTGCAGTGCTGTTCACAGACATGCATGACTTTGTCTGCCACATACTTGTGACCTAGCCCCTGGGCCTCATACTTTTGGCCCGTGTGTGGGACACCGGCAGTGTCCATGAATCCATCCCTCACTTTCATCTCGGGTAGTCTAGTGGGCCACCAACCCAACCCCTGATAAAAACACTCCCTGGTAGTGCAGTGGATCCCATTCCGTAGCCCTGCTCTTCCACTTGTGTCCTCTGTCGAAAATGGTCCCTTGCTGGACTTGATCCCAAGCAGGCACAGTAGTCTGCTCCTACCGTCTAGTACATAAAACTTCCTAGGCTAGAGGTGTCGCAGAAATGCTGCAGCCACTGTGCAGGTTGTAACTGCCAATGTGACTGACACACAGTGCCATTTACATGCCACCTCACCAGTTTCATGTGTGTTTGTGCGGAAGGGCTGTCCAACCCTCACGGAGCATAACTTGATGGAATAGCAGGCAAGGAATTGCTGCTGAAACATGCCACTGTGATTCAGCACCAGCTATTTTCGACTGAGAACTGAACCTGAGCTGTCACAGATCCTTGTGCCTTTCCAGGTCAAACATCGCAAAAACAGGCCACCAAAGGGTTTTGGCCAGTGACCCAGGATCACAAGCAGACTCTGGGAGTTGGGATTAGCCAGGGCTGGAGAGTAAAGTTGAGAGGAGCATGAGGGAGGGGAGAGTCAGCAGCTGCCAGCACAATGGCCCCTTGTAGTAGGCCAGGGGGTGTACTCCCACGTGAGGGATGGCACATCTGCATAGGTGTGCTCTACCGGACAAGGCTGACAGAGGCTGAAACCACCATTAAAGTTTTGGGAGGAGCAGGAAAAATCATGGATGAAAAACCAAGCCTATGTTTAAATGATCAGGAAGGTCTGATTGGGCCCCACACAATGGAGTCTACTGTGAGACTGCCAGCATATGCTTGACAGGGGAGGACAGCTCTCCACCATGGCCCAGCCATGGGGGTGGGGTTGCAGGGGGTGCAAGCCATGGGGAACAGGCAGAAGCAGGTTAGTGGACAGTGGGAGTGGAGTTCTGCTTGCTCCAAAGAAGAGAGAATGACAAGAAGCTGGTCCAGCAGGAAAAGTCGTGAGATTAATTGAAATGGACAGCACCAAAGCAGACATAGCTGCCGAATGTCCCGCAGATCACAATAAACAAGAATATCAAGCCTGACCTTAATTTCCGTAGTCATCATAAGCTTAAATATGGAGGTTTGGTTTGGCAAACATTGCAGAAAACATTAAACATTTAAGTTACCATGTAGGGACCAGTACAGTGAGGGAAACAACTGCATTGCAGCCTAGTTGAATGATCACTCTTGTTTACATATAATCATAGAAATTTACAGGCAGATAAAGAGTTCTGGTCCATCTAGTCTGCCTGGTTCCTGCCTAAGTGCCCACCAGTCTAGCACTTGCAGATCCTGTATGGAGTTCCCATCTGGCAGTTCCACTTGGTTTTCTAAATCATTCCCATTTCCCCATCCCCATCCCCTGCCAAATTCACCAGTCCCCTGTGTCATTCCCCCCACCTTGTTATTCTCTTTCTGTTGACCAGCTCCTCTGCACCTCCTTTTCCATGACCAAGTACTTTGTCACGTCTCTCCTAAATGTCCCCCTTATCAGTTTATAGTTACAGCCCTTGTAACGAACCCCTCATGGTGCCTAAACACTTACTGATAGTCATCACACAGTATGCAAGTGGCAGCTGTAAGATTCAATCTTAGGTCTGCCGGGTTGTCAGATTTACAGCTCAGTGCTCTTAACCTCTAGGCTATACTGCCTTGCCTCATCACTTAGTGCAATCTTGGGGGAAATCAGCCGCAGCATTTGAAATATCTGTCTTTGTGCTGCCAATTTTGTCTAATCTGGCTTAGCTCCATTTTGAAACCTGTGGCTCATTTCTTGCCTTCCCGATGGCAAACACTTCATTTAGTCGCTGTTTCTTGCCCACATTTACTTCACAAGAGTCCTGAGGCCTTTAAAAAAACATTACCAAAACTTCTCTCTCTCTGCATCAGACCCGCATGGTAAGACTAAGTTTTTGTACACATCATATAACCCCAAAAGGCTTCTAGCAACTAACAACTTTTTTTAGTAATAAAATATTTTATTGAGAACTTTTAAAGACAGAAGAAATACAGATACACAGCAAGCATAAAATTATCAACAGCAGTTGCAGGCAACATATTGTACAAACATGCTGGAGTTAGCAGGGACAAGGGGGTATTGTTTAAAAAATACAAAAGAATACAATTAATGAGCTGTAATAGGGATTCAGTGACTTGCTAAGAACCCCATGGAGAAAGATTTTCACAATAGGAACACGGAAATATATACCAAAACACAGTAAGTACTAGATGGGCAACAATAATTAATGTGCAGTAATTCTACTTATGCGGTAAAATGTATCAAGGCATAAAAGTTGTGACTGTGTCTAGTCTGTACAATGTCCATGTATTCCAAATCTCTTCAAATACTATGAGATGATTTAAATAATATTATGATTGCTTTTCTAGATGGTAAATGAGATTCAGTATTGACAGCCACTGGGCAATGGGGGGGGGGGTGGAATGGGGCTTCAAACATAACTTAGTTATTGCCCTTTTTTTTTTGCAATCAAGAGTTAAATGTAAAGTAGCTTTAGCTGTCTTCCTCTTAGTGATGGGGTCGGTGGGACTACAAACATCAGGGTTTGCACAGGATTTAGCCTTCCCTGGCAGTCAAACATGGTTTCCAGAATGTGAGTTACCTCTCCCCCAAAAGAGATGTAGAGCTGAGCATTCCCAGAATATGAGTATGATTATAACCAACCTCCCTGCAAGCAGGCCCACCTGTGTTTTCTGCCCTGCTCCCCCATATACTTCATCTGTACAGCTGGAGTTCTAAAAAAACTTGTTTGACACTTTCACGGAAATTCTTTAAGGTAGGGAGCCATAGGCAATTTATAAGTGGGTATGGCATACTTGAGCCATTGTTTCTCATCATAGTGGACTTGTAAGTCTGCACTCCATGTATGAAATACAATGATAGTAGAATCATTGGCGTGATCTCTTATTTATGGCATATAACCTACCTACCAGATGAGGTCCCACTCCCCCTTGTTGATGAAATTGTAGCTGAGTAAAAAGTTCACGAGGAGGGTTGGAGAGTTTTGTAAGCCCAGAGCCTAGTTTAGTAGTATATGTAATGGTTTTCAGATACCAGAAATGGTCTGTGGCTGGAAGGGCATATTTCTCCTGCAGGGTTTGAAAGGGAAAGTACTCTTATGGTGTCTAGAAACTAATGATAATACATTAATCCCTGCCTGGCCCAGCACTTTTAAAAGGGATCTGTTTTGTTCCAGTTTTGTCATAGATTGAGTATCTAAAAGAGGTGGTGGCTGTACACTCTACCGTAAGGATAGCCTACAGGGCATAGTTCTAAATGTACGCAGCCTTGGGCCATTCTCCCAGGCCCTTGCCATTAAGGTCCTTCTTGGGGCCCATAACAAAACAATTACACTGTTATCAGTCTACATCCCACCAAAGAACTTGGCCCAAGGTCTCCAAGCCATCATAGACTGCCTTGGAAGCCTGACCCTAAGCTCTGAGGTTATACTTCTTGGAGATTTCAATATTAATTGGCTTACCCCTGAAGCTAACCACCTCAGAGATGCAATTCAGGCTGTCCACTTTACACAGCTCATTGAAGCCCCCACTAGGACCAGTTACAGAACAGGCACTAGTACTCTGCTCGACTGGGTACTCACGAACCGAACTGAGCATATTTCCAACGCCTCTGTCCTCCTGGACGAGATCAGTGACCACTCCCCTGTCATGTTCAATTGGGCTAATAATTTCACCAAACCTCCTCCAAGAACAATCACCAACAGGGTCCTCAAGCCTGGTCACTCAGGCCACTTTAAAGCCGATCTCCTCAATGCTTACTACTCTGCAGTGTTTGGGGCTTCTGACACTAACAGCGCGCTTGACCATTTCATCCTCCTATTCAGTACGATCTATGACACTCACACACCCTTCAAAAAGTGTAAAATCAAAGGCCACTTCAACCCCTGGATGAGCCCAGACACCCTTGAACTTATGAAAAATAGAGACCATCTCTGGCATGTAGCCAGGGCCACAGGGAAGCAGTCCGACATCCTGAATTACAAACGGGCCAGGAATAACTGTACCAGGGACAGTCGAATAGCCAAAAACTTATACTAGAAGGAGGCCCTAGCCAAGAACTGGAATGATGGTCATAAATTCTGGGCAAACCTTAAAGAGGTCACCAGACGTGAGCCCAAAATGGCCCCCACCATGCTCAGGGTTGATGGATCCCTCATCCTTGATCCTAAATCTGTAGCCAATACCTTCAACCTTGCTTTCACCAACCTCCATAATGTCCTCCCTACCGACTTCTTCTCCCTCACCAACCCTGCTGCTCCTTCACAGACCCCAGTGCATCCTCCGTTTCGCTTCAAGACCATCACTGTCTGGGAAGCAAGGAAATACCCACGTAAGGTGCTCAGGAAGGGGAGATACAGTGGAGATAACCTCGATCTGAAACTAATCTCGCTCTGTCTGGAAGAAATCCTGTCTCCCCTTACCCATATCCTCAACCTATCACTCCGATTCGCAGTATTCCCTCAAAAATGGAAAGCTGCAGTAGTTACCCCTGTGTACAGGAGCAGGGATCGGGCTATGCCCGAGAACTATAGACCCATCTCTGTACTTCCACCACTCTCAAAGGCCCTGGAACGAATCATCACAGACCAACTTGTCGAATACCTGGACAAACGTAAGCTCCTATGCCCTGAGCAGCATGGTGTTAGGGCAGGGCACAGCACCACTACAGCCCTCCTGGAATTCACGGGCTTCATCTGTAAATCTCTCAATCTTGGACAGCTTGCTGGAGCAATCTATATTGATCTAACAAAGACCTTTGATATGGTCAATCATGCCCTCCTAGTTGACCAACTCACTGCTACAGGCCTTGCTCCTGAGGCAGTTACCTGCACTGCCGCTCCCAGCAAGTCAGGATAGGTACTATCCTTTCAGATAGCAAACCTGTCTGCTCAGGCGTTCCGCAGGGGTCAATATATTTTGTCCCCTTATATTCAGCTTATTCTTGACTTGCCTCCCCCAAGCCAGTCAAGACCACATCCTCCTTTATGCAGATGATGCAGTTGTCTTCTCAAATGGCTCAGACCCCAGTGCCCTTGAGCAGCAACTACAGAGGGACTTCACCAGTGTAGAGACTCGTTTCAAAGATCATAAATTGATAATGAACTACAAGAAAATGAAAACCATGCCATTTTCCAGCTCTCTAAACAAACACAAAAACTACCCACTATCAATATGCAATAGTGGCAGAGTTTCCCTTGAACTTTTTCAACACTTTTAACTACCTCGGTATCACTGTTGTCAACTCGTTCTCCTATACTCTCCACATTGACAACATGGCCAAAGCTATCAACAAGCGCATATGGCTACTTTATCGTCACAAGCATAGCCTCTCCTCTGAAGCCCTCAGCATAGCTGTTCACAGTTCTGTGGGTTTCCTGGTGTACTACGGGCTGCCTATATATGGTTCTGCCACAGATACTGCTCTCCAGTGCATAAAAACTGTACTTAACAAAGCCTGCCGGCTCACCTTAGGTGCGCACCGACTGACTCACATCTGTGATGTCTATGCCAGGGCACACTGGCTCACGCTCAATGGCTAACTAAAATATTAATCCTGCCTTCTGGCCAAAAAGATCTGCCTTGGTCAGCTACCACCAGGGGTCCAACAACTTCTGGTTCCCAGAAGTAATCCACGGCACACCCGTAACTCCAAACACCAGTCTTTCCTAACTCTGAAATGTTGAACATCTCAAGGACAAAGGTCCTTTGTTTACCGTGCACTGCGGTGGTTCAGCTCCCTCCAGGAGAACATTTTGCACCTGCCCACATTGGGTACTTTCAAAATGAACTTGAAGCTCCTTATGATACGCGAATCTCGATGTGCCTGCCATCGATAGCACCACCTTTCCACCCCCCATCACTATTTCCATCCCCTGCCCCCTCAACCCTTTCCTCTCTCCCCCATCACACCTAGCACCCCCTCCGTCTGCCTCCTATCTAGTCACATCCCTCGATCCCTACTGCTATACTGATATTACGCTCTCCTTTTGCACATTGCACTTGGGCTCCTCCCCTTCACCCCCTTTTTTCTTTTTTTCTTTAGCACTTAGCAACGCTCCAAACAGCCTCTTGTTTGCTGACAACTGACTGGTTCTACCGTTGAGCACTGTAAATTGTCTGTTTTCCTGTGACCTGTGCTGTGTTTGATATATAATCCTATTTGTTTACCTTCGTATTTCTGCAATCCTTTGTATAATTTCACTTGTCTGTTGTACTGAAATGTCCTGACGTGGAACCTATGTAAAGAGCTCTGAGCTCAAATGGTTTTCTGGAGTATGGAAATAAATAAATAAACTAGTGATAGTAATAGGGAAGATAAAATCCCTAGGGAGTCATCTCTCTAGGACTTATGCCAAGAGCAGAGTACTGTTGCCGTGTGAGGGAAGAATTTAAAAAAAGGTAAATACTCTTGAGGGAGACATAAAGGATCATATCAACATCGTGTTGGTCTTGCAGCACAAACTGGATGCGTTTCCAGTGGGTTTGGTAGGTTGGAGAGGTCCACAAACAGGCCAAGCTTTATGGACTTGTTATAGCACATAGCTGCAGATCAGGAAAGTTCGTACCTCCATTTTCTTTGGAGAGCTTCAGTAGAGAGAGACGAAGTTTGTTTCCCCCATCAAAGAAATCCGGACAGTAGTTCCCTTTTGAAAATAAGCCTGGGTAGGCATCAGTGGGAGAGTCTGAAGAGAATGTAGTATTTTCAGCAAAACGTTCTGTCAAATAGCTTTGACTCTGTTAAGAAAGGGTAATTGAAGGGAAGACCAGCGACCCAAATCCAGGAAAATGCTGTTAGTAAGAGGTTCATAATTACGAATATCTAGGGATCTGGGTTTTTTGTAATATGACTTCCCAAAATTTTGAAGGAACTCCTGTTGCAATGGATTTTGAGTCTATGTTGTAAGGTATGGTCTGGGGTATATTGGAGGGCTAGCACTTCCATTTTATTTGTGTGTAGGCAAAAACCTGCTAGAGTCTCAAACGTTCTCTGGAGGTCTAGTGTGACTGACAGAGAGGTGGTAGGGTCGGTGAATGTCAGGAAAATGTCACTGGCAAAGAGAGCTATGTTATAGTCTCTGCCTCTCAGTGGTATACCCTGTGTCTGTGAGGAGAGGCGAATATGTGCTGCAGGAGGTTCATTATAAAGAGCAAATAAAATCGTCGAGAGAGAGGGCATCCCTGTTGGATGCCTCTCCCCAGGGCAGATGATTGAGAGAGGGAGTCATTGACCCTGACATATGCTTGTGGGCAGGAACAGAGGAACAGTAACATTTCAGTAAAGTCTGGGGGGAAGCCATTGGTCTCCAGGGTGTGCCAAAGGAAATACCAGGAAACTCTGTCGAAGACCTTCTCTGCATCCCAGTTGGCCAAGACCATGGGTACAGATTTCTGCTGAGCATAACCCATGAAGGAGCAGTGTTCAGCTGACGTTGTCGTATGTGGCGCTTTCACACAAGTCCTGCCTGGTCCACGTCCAGCAAGGACGGGAGAAGGCCTGGTAACGTAGTAGCCCAGACAGAAGTAAAGAGCTTGTAATCATAGTTGAGAATTGAAATGGGGCGATAAGATGCAGGTGAAAGTGAGTCTTTCCCCAGTTTGGGGAGTGCAGAAATAGTTGCATAATGCCAGGTGGGTGGGGGATCTTCCCTGTCCTGCAGGACCTGAAAAAATCTTAAAAGGAGTGGGTTAAGTAGGTCTTGAAGGGAGAGGCCTTATAAAACTCTGAGGGGAAACCATCCGGCCCAGGGCATTTCCTAGTTTTAGAGGCTGAAATTCCCAATGTTATTCCCTCATTTGTGATAGGATCTATAAGAGTTTCTATTTGAGCATCCATTAAAGGGGAAGCTTGGCCTGTGCCAAAAAAAGATTTAACTTGTTCCCTGGAAGGGGCAAGCCCTTCTGGTGTATAAATGTGGGAGTAGAATGAGTATTTTAAATGTCTACATCCTTGTGTGACATCACGTACATGTGAGTGTCCCTGAGTTTAGGGATGCTGGCTTGCACTCTAGCTACTCTAAGGTGGCGGGCTAGAGTACTGGTCCCATGAGCCCCACCTTTATAATAGCGGACCTGTAATCTCACCCTAGAGCACCACTTTGGGACATCCCAGATTATGGGAACAGATACATTGGAGGTGTCATTTCCCTGGAGATACTGGTGTATATCGTCCTTCAGTTTGTGGATTTGGGCTTCGTCCTATAGCAAGGCTGGGTGGAGATGCCAGTGGGTAATTTTCCTGTTTCCCCAAGGAAAAGAGAGCAATAACGGGTGTGATCAGAGAGAGATGAAAAGGGACCCACACAGGGGTTGTGTACAGACCCCCATGTCAGGGGGAAGGAATGGACAAGGATATGATGGAAGGCATTCTTAGAATGGCAGAGAAAGGGGAGATACTGTTGATGGGAGACCTGAATATGCCAGATGTTAACTGGAGTACATTTGCTGCAGCCACATCCAAGAGCAGGGCCATTCTTGATGCCCTACAGGTGGCAGGCATTAGACAGCTAGTTTCGGAACCCACTGCGTGAGGGAGCAATCTTAGACCTCGTGCTCTCAAGCGGGGGCAGTGAGAGGATCTCAGATCTAGAAGTGGGTTGCCATCTGGGACAAGTGACCACAAACAGTGTGGTTCACGCTAAACTCAGCTACAGAGTCAAGCCATACAAAAGTGAGGGTACTGGACTTTGGGAGGGCTGACTTTGGCAAGACGAGGAGAGTGCCTCAGAAAAGCACTAGCAAACAGGCTAGAAGGCGGTGTGGAGCAACAATGGGAATTATCAAACTGCCATCACAGAGGCAACAAGCCTTTGTATGAAGCAAATAAACAAATCAAAACGAAGAAAAGCCACTATGGTTCTCAAGAGAGGTGGCTGTGAAAGTTAGGAAGAAAAGATAGCATTCCGGAAGTATAAGAAACACAGAAGGAGCAGGACAGAGAGCTGTACCAGTTAAGGCAGAAAGAAGCAGGAGGGGAAGTCAGAATAGCAAAGGCCCAAACTGAGGAAAAGATAGCCAACTCAGTTATGAAGGGGATAAAACCTTTTATAGGTACATCAGCGGCGTGAAAGACAAAGGGAGGGATAGTGAGGCTGAATAGAAATGAGCGGTGGGTGGGCAGAGGGGACAGTGAAAAAGCAGGAATACTGAGCGAATATTTCTGCTCCAGTATTCCTACAAAGAGGAGGGAAGTGCCTAATCTAATTAACAGAAGCACTCTTGATAGTGGAGTCGATCCCAGTCCTTTCACAGAAGAAAGGGTTCTGCAAGAACTCCTAAAACTGAAGGTGGACAAAGCAATGGGTCCTGATGGAATTCACCCCAGAATTCTAAAAGAATTAAGGAAGGAACTAGTGAAACCACTGGCTACTCTTTTTAATAAATCATGGGAGGATGGTGTGGTACCCGAGGACTGGAGGAAAGCGGATGTGATTCCCCTTCACAAAAATTGGACCAAGACAGAGGCAGGAAACTACAGACCTGTCAGTCTGACCTCTGTGGTAGGGAAAGTGATGGAGTCACTTCTGAAGGAAAGAATAGTTGAGTACCTAGAGGTCAGTGGAGCACAGGATCCAAAGCAGCATGGGTTCACAGCGGGAAGGTCATGTCAGATGAATCTAATAGAGTTCTTTGATTGGGTGACCAAAGTAGTAGACCAGGGAGGGCTGTGGACATGGCCTACCTAGACTTTAAAGGCATTGGACAAGTCCCACACAAAGATTATTAGTCAAATTAACCAGCCTGGGAGTGGGTCCCAGGGTGGTAGCCTAGGTAAAACATTGGCTGGACAACAGGACACAGAAGGTAATTGTAAATGGAGTCCACTCTGAAGAAGAGGCGGTTACTAGTGGGGGTACCGCGAGGGTTCAGTATTGGGTCCAGTCCTTTTAATGTCTTCATCAGTGACATTGCAGAGGGACTGGAAGGAAAGTATGCCTTTTGCAGATGACACAAAGATCTGCAACAGGGTTGATCACAAGGAGGCGTGGAAAGGATGAAAGGGACTTGGCAAGGTTGGAGGAATGGTCAGACGATGTGGCAGCTAGGATTCAATGCAAAAGTGCAAATAATGCACCTGGGAAACAAGAACCCAGGGAAGAATACACAAGGTAGTAACAACAACAAAACAGGAAAGGGACCAGAGGTAATCATATCAGATGACCTTAAGGTTAGCAAGCAATGTGAGAAGGCAGTAGGGAGGGCCGGGGTATACTGGGATGTATAGGAGAGGCATCAGCAGCAGAAAACAGGAAGTTGTTATCCCTCTGTATAGACAGTTGGTGAGACCCCATCTGGAATACTGTGTCCAGTTCTGGAGACCCCATCTCCAAGGACATAGACAGGATAGAGGCAGTCCAGAGGAGGGCAACTAAAATGGTGCAGGGTCTGCAAGAGAAGCCGTATGAGGAGAGACTAAAGGAGCTTAATATGTATACCCTTGAGGAAAGAAGGAGAGGGGGACATGATAGAAACTTTCAAGTACTTCAAGGAATCAACAAAGTCCAAGAGGGTAGCATCTTTCAGAAAAGAGACTTGCAAGAACAAGGGGACACAATTTAAAGATAGAAGGAGGGCGGTTCAGGGGCAATGTGAGGAAGTATTATTTCACAGAGAGGTAGTGGATGCATGGAACAGCCTTCCTGAGGAAGTTGTGGGGTCTAAAACTGTGGGAGAATTCAAGAATGCATGGGACAGACATAAGGCAATTCTTGTGGGGGGCAGGAAGATATAGGCTGTTGGTTAACTAGGATCTGTGGCCTATCCTATAGGTAGGGAAATGGGCAGACTAGATGGGCCTAGCGGTCCTTATCTGCCGTCAGAGTCTATGTTTCTATGACATGCCTGACGTTATGGAGTGTGCCAGTGTGCTCGATAGTAGTAAATATGTGGTAAGTCTGGCATTCCTGCCATGTTGAGGTGAATAATGAGTATAATCTGCCTTGGCGGAATGGAGATGGCTCCTAGTGTCTAATAAACGTTTGTACTGGGGAGAGTCAGAAAGATTTCAGCGAGGAAGCAGCTTGCTCTGGATTTAAAGTAAGATTCAGACCCCCCATTATTGGTTTGTCCTGTAACACTTTCAGCAGTTTATTAAAGAAGGTTTGAAAGGAGCCCTTGTCTGTCTCCAGAGGAAAGTAACATTTACCAGTGCGAGAGGTTGGCCATAAAGACTACCTGTGACAAAACTATAGTGTGCTATAGGATCTACATCCTGCGTATGCATTTCAAAGGGGACTTCCCTGCGAATAAAGGTAACTACCTCCCACTCATGGCCTGATGAATGGGAAGAGTAATGAAGGAATTGTTGTGTTCCTCTGGGGAGAGGTGGGTCTCTTGTAGAGGAACATCTACCTGTTCCCTCAAAAAAAAATCGAAGGCGAGTAAGCTTCACTGGGTTATACACCCCATTAACATTATACAACGTGACCTTAGTATGAGGTATCATAAGAAAAGGGAAAGAATGGTGTAGTGTGGTAGTAATTCCAGCATATTTAAGGACAGAGTCACAATTAGCTCCCCATAAGGGACCTCCCCCAATCCAACATAGCCCCATGCTGTAAACGGATCTTCAATTGCCTGCTGTCTATAATGGTGGAAAGAGAGAAAAAGCAGTGAAATGGTACCAAAACACAACTTGAAACAAAAAAGGCAAATCAGTTCACAATCAGTGAGGATAGAAAACACAAGAGAAACAGTTAACAACAATGTCCTAAAGTTACTTCCAACGTGGAGAGATGGGCTGCATTCTCAACTCCTGGGTAACACTTGAGAATGGAAAACCATTATTTGGGGGGTGATCAGCCCGAACCTGGGCCCCATTGTGTAGAAAAGTCCTGTTCCTGAAAAAACAGTATGTCCTTAGGAATAATTAACAAAAAAAGTGGCTACTAGAAGGATCCTAAGGTGCCCAGACGGTAGAAATACATGTGTAGAAAGAAGTCGGGCTGCTCAAAGTAAACTGGTCCAACCACTTTTGAGTTAAGTGACATTCTTCATTTATTAGTTAAAAATCATAAGAGAGCAGCAAAAGTTTTACCACCACAACGCGCCAACGTTTCACATATACTAATGCTTTTTCAAGGTGTGAACTGAGATTCAGAACTCCACCTTTTATACTATTAGTTGATCAAATGATGAGTAAAGTTAATCAATCATGTTACAGAGCAATCCTGGACATCACATTATATGTACAATGAGTGCATTAGTTCTCAGACCACCACATTACACAAAAGACAGCATAATACTTATGAAGTGCACACTATTATAATCACTATATCCTATTAAATACATCATATACAAAATACAACAACCGTAAATTACATTTTATACTTTATCATTTATACAGTACCAACTAATATTCTTATACAACCATGAATTTCTATCCCCAATTTTTTTTAAATGGAACCAGACTGAAGCTTTCATTTAAACATCCGTCAGAGCTTGCCCTTAACATATGCTGCCATTTACTCTCTTGTTGTAAGAGCCGTTTTCTAAATTCTGGGGCCCATAGTTGCCTTTTCTAGGGCCTGAAATTTAAAGGAATGGACCTTTGCCTTTTTTTAAATGTGAAGTGCTAATGCATTTGTTATCTTGCCCTTGGCAATACTGTGCAAATGTTCTGATATTCTGACTTTAAAATTGCATTTTGTTTTTCCCACCATAGAACTGTTTACACTTACTACAGGTAGGTGCATATACCACATGAGTTGTGTTGCAGTTTACAGAGGCATGTCATTCATAAGATTGTGCAGTTCCGGGATATATAAAGCCAGTTCCTGTTTGAAGATTGTGGCAAAGGTGACAGTTTTCACAGCAAAAAGTCCCCTTGGGTAAATTGTTCTTAATTAAAAAGCTGTTGGTAACCATGTCACCAATGTTTCTGCCTCTTCTATGAACCATCCCGGGGGGGGGGGTTGTAATCTGTTTCACCGTCGGCTCAGTTTTCAAAATATGCCAGTTCTTTTTTATGATGGCTTCTACTTTATAGCTCTGTTGAGTAAAGTCAGAGATAAAGTTAAGTTTTTGACTATTTTCTTTAGGTATCTGTGCTACCTCTTGTTTGGCTTTTTCTTGACATTCTTTTCTGTAACCCCTGTTTGCAAAACATTGTACCATATTGTTTGCATTATCATTCCATGCCTCTCGTTCACTGGTATTTCTTTTTACCCTCATTAGTTGTCCCTTGGAGACGCTATTTACCAGACGTCTTGGGTGACAACTATCATATTTCAAAATGGCATTCCTGTCTCACGTTTTTCTAAAAATACTTTCCTGTAAGGTGCCTGTTCACCCTTTCTGATAGTAAGATCTAAAAAGCTACTTTCCTTTTTATCACATTTGTTTTTTTCCAAATATAGTATCAAGGAAACTAGCTCTTCTGGTGTGTGTCACCAGATAGTCTAAAAAGGATTTGTTTTCACACAAAATATTCTCCTGTTCCCATTTCATAAGATAAATACTGAAGTGAGTTAAAGTAAATGCTGCTCCCTTCTCGCCGTACCCTTAACTTGCAAATAAAAATTACTGTCAAACAAAGTATTACACAACAGAACCTTTTCTGTCAAAGCAAGCACTGGGTAAAGGCAGGACTATATTCACCGTTCTCTGCCAAAACTTCTCGTAATGCATCTATACCCTCGTCATTTGGAATACTTGTGTACAAAGCTGTAATGTCCATGGTTGCCAATATTTAATCGCCTATCAACTGTACATCTTTTAAAATATTCAACAGATGATTAGTATCTTTCAGAAAAGTGGGTCCAATAGGTACAAGTTCTTATATGTGGTAGTCCACATATTTTGCCAGTGGCTCTGTTAGCCAATACTGGCAGCTATATGACAGGCAGGGGGATTACACATATCTTTATGTACTTTTGGTAATCTGTACAGTGTAGCTCTGATAGGAAAGGAACAGTAAGAAATTTGTACGTTTGTCTGGAAATCACATAATTCATTAGAAATTCATAAAGCATTACATCAGTTTCTTTCTTAAAATCTGCAGTCATATCTTTAGACAGTTTTTTATAATATGTTGTGTAACCCCCCCAGCAAATGGGGGTTCCCAAAAGTCTTCCAGGAGCTTGCCTGAATGCTCCAAGTCTGGGCGGTGTTTGGTGTCTGAGCTGTTTAAATGTGGTTCCAAGTGAGTGCTATTTGAGCCTCCACGTACTGTCTCTTTAAGAGCTGTCTGCTTGCAGACTTAATTCGTTTGTATGGGGGGGACTGTGTATTTAATGCTCTAATCCCACCCGAGCTGCTGCCAATTCGCTCCGTTTCTGCCGTCGCTACATGTGCAGTGGGAGCCTTGTTGAAAGATATAACTATTTGCAAGAAATCATTTGGAGTGACTGAGAAAATGTAATTTGTCTAACCTGTCTTCATTTCAGCATGAACTGTTTCAGTGTAGCTCTTTCATTTTGGTCCTGAACTGCTGAAATGGACCAATCAATGGGGAGGGGTTCCTTATAATGGAGCCTGTGGATGAATCGGAACTTGGACTCTCAATTTTGAGCCAGCCACAAGGGGATTGTATGGGCAGTGACTCTGGGAAATGTAGTTTTAACCTTGGTGCCTTTTTTTCACCAACAGAGGGAGTCTTATTGTAAGTGACAGCTGAACCAGCCAACAAAATGGTGTGGAGTTAAAGGAAATGCCCTGCTCTGTGATTGGAAAGATCAGATCAGTTGTGACAGTGAAGAGAGAAGGAGCTCTGTGCTTCTGTGGTATATAGTTTCGCGCGGGAAGCACGTGTGAGGCCCTGAGGTTCGGCCTGCAGCCGTTGTAAGCGCTAGTTCAGACTGAATCTGACTTGTGAGGAGAAAGAAGGAAGTCTGAAAGGTAGAAACCAGGCTAACCCTGTAGAAGACTGGAAAATTTGCTGAATCGGGCGCAGCCTGTCAGGAACTGAAGCTGCTGTGTGTGCTCTCGGGTATTTTGCAGTAATTGCGATCAGGATCTAGGAGCAGCCTGCCTGGTATAGTACTTTCCTTTTGCATATGAATGTGCGTAGTGCTTGTGGGGAATCACTATTTCCAATCCCTTGTGCTGTGTGTTGAAGCTGGAAGCAAACCCCAGCTTGTGTCACACTAAATCCGTTTGCTATCTATTGCAGTGGGGTCCAGTCACAAGGACCTTGTCTCCATGCCCTGTTGTTCTGGCAACCCAGAAGAACATCCACTATCCAGTTCTCAGCTTGGGTATTGTGAGTACAAATCAGGGTATTCCCCTGCAGCCTGTTTTCAATTACAAGTGTGCCATCTAATTATTCATACAAATTGTAAAAAAACAAAGACAAGGCGCTGCGTCAGCATGTGGTCTAAAAGCAAAACAAAATGGTTATATTAAATGCACGCTGAAAATAGAAAATAGAGTTAAAAATCTACGTTTCGACCTTAGGTCTTCTTCAGGAAATATCTAAAAGAGAAAAAAAACAAGTTAGTGTAGAGGAGAGGTAAAATGAGAGAGATATATATGTGGAGAAAGAAGAAGGGGGAGGCAAAGAGAGAAGAAGTGATAAATGGTAAGATTAAGAGAGAATCTGTGAAACAAAAGGTGATGATGGGAAAGATAAAACATAATGGGACAGAAAGAGCTGGGAAGTTCCCAGGTAGACAGATTAACAGGGCCTTGTAAGAAGGTTGAAAGGTGACAAATGTGTGAGAAGGAGACAGAAATGGAGACATATGGTGAAAATGAAAAATAAATCAGTACAAAAACAAATTGACTTTAGGAAAGAAAAAAAAAAGGGGAGGCTGAAAGATGTTAGTGGAAAATAAGTCTATCATTTAAACCAGAGGGCTGCTGGGAGCCAAGGCGGATGATCAGTTTGGCTTCCATGTTTTTTCTATGGTTAGGATCCCGGAAGCCCTGCTGAAAGACACACACAGAAAGGTCATTGACATTGTGGTCCCTGGAGATAAAGTGGGATACAATGGGTTTAGCAGTTTCACCATTCCTGACCGCTCTGTAATGTTCCTGAACACGTCAGCAAGGCGCCTACCAGTTTCTCCGATGTAAATAGCTGAACACCTCCTCCAAAGAATACAGTACACTACATTAGTGGAGGTGCATGAGAACTCCTTGGTGATGTGAAAAACACCTGTAGGCCCCGAATCTCAGTTACACTGAATAAATTTGCAGGTGTAGCAGCGAGCCCTGTTGCAGGGTTTGGTACCTGGGGGAAGAACTGTTAGGAGTGGGTAGGCTGCTTTTACCAGGAGATTGCGCAGGTTAGGTGGCGGCGGTAGGAGGCAATAGGTGGTTCTGTAAAGGCACCAATGTCAAAGGTCAGTTTGCAAAATGGAAAGTTACTAGTGATGATCCTGTGAAGAGAAGGTGTGCTCTGATGGAAAGGAAGAACTAGTGGAATTCGCCGTTGTTCTTGTGTGACAGTATCCCTCCCTGCGGGGTCAAGGTTCACGGGCATGTTACTGACCGGGAGAGTGCTCTGTCCACTGTGCTTTTAGGGTATCCCCTGTTGATAAAGAAACTATGCATTATTTGGGTCTGCTCAGCAAAATCATCCTCTTCACTGCATAACCTGCGAAGTCTAAGAAACTGTGAATAAGGCAGGCCATTCTTGACATGTTTAGGATGGAAGGAGCTATGGAGGAGGAAACTGTGAGAGTCAGTGGGTTTGTAATAGACTGATGTCTTCAGACCAGTGTTCTGGACTGAGAGCTGGATATCCAGGAAAGGCAGTGTAGAGGAGGATACTTCAACAGTGTACTGAAGGGAAGGATGAGCCGTGGTGAACTTGTCAAGGAAGACTTGGAGGGTCTCCTGGAGCAGGAGGTGGCCCCACACAGTCATCAATGTAGCGTTTGTAGAGTTCAGGCACAGTCCCTGTGAATGAGAGAAAAAACATTCCTCACCCAACCCACAAACAGATTAGCAAAAGCTGGGACCCATCTTGGTACCCATGGCAACTCCACTGACCTGCTGAAAAAATTGTTATTAAAGAAAAAGCATTGAGTGTTAGAACCAGTTCTGCCAGACGAGTTGGTGTGTGTGTGTGGCTGCTGGACTTCCCGCTTGTTCAAGAAATGCTGCAGAGCTGTCAGACCATCATCATGGGGGATCACTGTGTAAAGAGATTTGATGTCCATGGTACACAGGTAACCCGGGTCGTCCCATAGTGTCTGCCTGCTCCTGCCCCACATCCCACATCTCTGCATTTTTGGATGGCCTCATGAGACCCCTTGTTGAGTCCCTGCCCTCCTATGTTAAAGACACTAACCATGCTCTCCAGTTATTTGACAGGTTCAGATTCAGTGACTCTCATCAGCTCATCTTCACCATGGACATCAAATCTCTTTACACAGTGATCCCCATGATGATGGTCTGACAGCTCTGCAGCATTTCTTGAACAAGCGGGAAGTCCAGCAGCCACCCACACAACACTAACTCGTCTGGCAGAACTGGTTCTAACACTCAGTGCTTTTTCTTTTAATAACAGTTTTTTTCAGCAGGTCAGTGGAGTTGCCATGGGTACCAAGATGGGTCCCAGCTTTGCTAATCTGTTTGTGGGTTGGGTGGAGGAATGTTTTCTCTCATTCACAGGGACTGTGCCTGAACTCTACAACGCTACATTGATGACTGTGTGGGGCCACCTCCTGCTCCAGGAGACCCTCCAAGTCTTCCTTGACAAGTTCACCACGGCTCATCCTTCCCTTCAGTACACTGTTGAAGTATCTCCTCACACTGCCTTTCCTGGATATCCAGCTCTCAGTCCAGAACACTGGTCTGAAGACATCAGTCTATTACAAACCCACTGACTCTCACAGTTTCCTCCTCCATAGCTCCTTCCATCCTAAACATGTCAAGAATGGCCTGCCTTATTCACAGTTTCTTAGACTTCGCAGGTTATGCAGTGAAGAGGATGATTTTGCTGAGCAGACCCAAATAATGGTTTCTTTATCAACAGGGATACCCTAAAAGCACAGTGGACAGAGCACTCTCCCGGGTCAGTAACATGCCCGTAACCTTGACCCTCGGGGAGGGATAGTCACACAAGAACAACGGCGTAATTCCACTAGTTCTTCCTTTCCATCAGAGCACACCTTCTCTTCACAGGATCATCACTAATAACTTTCCCATTTGCAAATGACCCTAACATTGGTGCTTCCTTTACAGAACCACCTTTGCCTCCTACACGCCGGCCACCTAACCTCCGCGCAATCTCCTGGTAAAAAGCAGCCTACCCACTCCTAACAGTTCTTCCCCAGGTACCAAACCTTGCAACAGGGCTCACACACCTGCAAATTTATTTCCAGTGTAACTGAGATTCGGGGCCCAGGTGTTTTTCACATCACCAAGAGTTCTCATGCACCTCCACTAATGTAGTGTACTGTATTCTTTGCAGGTGTTCAGCTATTTACATCGGAGAAACTGGTAGGCGCTCTTGCTGACCGTTCAGGAACATTACAGAGCGGTCAGGAATGGTGAAACTGCTAAACCCATTGTATCCCACTTTATCTCCAGGGACCACAATGTCAATGACCTTTCTGTGTGTGTCCTTCAGCAGGGCTTCCGGGATCCTAACCATAGAAAAAACATGGAAGCCAAACTGATCATCCGCCTTGGCTCCCAGCAGCCCTCTGGTTTAAATGATAGACTTATTTTCCACTAACATCTTTCAGCCTCCCCCTTTTTTTTCTTTCCTAAAGTCAATTTGTTTTTGTACTGATTTATTTTCATTTTCACCATATGTCTCCATTTCTGTCTCCTTCTCACACATTTGTCACCTTTCAACCTTCTTACAAGGCCCTGTTAATCTGTCTCTACCTGGGAACTTCCCAGCTCTTTCTGTCCCATTATGTTTTATCTTTCCCATCATCACCTTTTTGTTTCACAGATTCTCTCTTAATCTTACCATTTATCACTTCTTCTCTCTTTGCCTCCCCCTTCTTCTTTCTCCACATATATATCTCTCTCATTTTACCTCTCCTCTACACTAACTTGTTTTTTTTCTCTTTTAGATATTTCCTGAAGAAGACCTAAGGTCGAAACGTAGATTTTTAACTCTCTTTTCTATTTTCAGCGTGCATTTAATATAACCATTTTGTTTTGCCATCTAATTATTGTTGTCTCACTTCTTCATGGACTGAGCCATCCGGCTCCGGATTACAATTGGGTGTTGTGCATATATTTTCTTCTACAGGGCCTTGTCCATCTGCACCTGCCGGCCAACCCCAGGCAACGGACCTGGCTAGGCCCCCCCCCAACCTGGGTACCCAGAGTGTGACTTTTCAGACCCTGTATGTGTGCACAGTACTGTTATTTAATTCTGCCAATTAACCTGATCTCCTCCTCCCGTGTTTTATTCCCCCTAAATAAACCAGATTTGATGTTGTTAAACTTTAAACTGTCTGAAGTGTCAGTACCTACATATCAAGCATTGTATTGGTTTGTGTATGTTGATTAACCTTATTTTACAGGGGGTTCCCAGAGACGAACCTCAGAATCGGTCTCAAGGGTAAGTGGTACTTTATGAATGAACATAAGTACATGTGGGGTATTGGGACTGTAACTTCTGTGCGTTGTGTGAGCCACTAGAGGGAATAAAAGGGGGTCTCAGTGTCCCAGAGGGCTGTGACCAAGCTAGTCTAACCATTACAAACCCTGACCTCTGGGTAGAGGCACCCGCCCTAGAACCTAGGCCCCTCAACCTGTCAGTAGTCAAGCAGGCAGGGGTAGTAGCCCTTGGGATAGTGCCACCTGGGGGTTACAGTTGCATCAGACAATTGTCTATAAATGTCAGTGCAATACTAGCTTTGTCCATAACCACTGTAGCTCCACCTTTATCTGCTGCTTTAAATTTCAGTTTCATTGTTGGAAACCAGTTTTGTTGATGCAGTTTTCTCTTCCCTTGAACAATTAAAAAATCTGTATATTTTTTTAGGAACCATTTCTAGAATATCCAGTTCACAAGCTTTTTCAAAAGTTGAAACGGCAGAATTCTTGGGTGGCATCTATGCAGAGGATTTTTTTGTTAATTATCATCTTTCTAATTTCTAATGTAGGCAGGATTACTAACCGTCTCAATCAATTCTGATGTCCCACTTTCTACGTTAGTGTTACCATATAATATCTGTAAGTCCAATTTTCGAGTAAAACTATGCAAGTCTACAATTGTTTTAAATTCATTGATGCCATTAGTCGGAACATAATTTAAACCTTTTTGTAGTACTTTCATTTCTATTTCTGTTAATTCCACACTTGAGATATTAATAACTAAGTTGTCCATTATCTCCATTAATTCTGGTAGTGACCCCAAGGTCATCTGTTCCTTCTCGATGGTCCTCGTTGGTAGCCTCGTTGGCTTCCTCGTCCTCCCCCTTCCCATGTTCCTCTTCTAGTTCGCCTCTGAAACGAATGAAGCATGGGCTCCTCCGTGGTCACTGCGGAATCTCTGGTAGATTCAACGCTGCATTCATCTCTTCACTCCTCTGATGTAAATTCATGTCTCTGTTGTTCTCCTTCCGTGCTGGTTCTGATATCCTGCTGGTCGCCCCTCGTGGGTCTCTGTTCCCAGCTAGTGCTATTTGAATTAATTGTGTTAATGGAGATGGGGAAGGGGGGCGGTGGAGGGACACTGCCCCTCTCTGCGGTGAAAAAGGATCTTCTGGTTCAAGTTGGTTATCTGAATCGGAACCGCTGGTGTATACATCATTAGTCATTTCTTCTCGTGTTTTTAATATTGATTTAGGTTTCGTCTTAGATGTATTACTGCCTTTACCCCAAAAGAAAATTCTGCCTTCAAGATAGTCTCTACAATCCCATTCAAACTTCTTTCCCTTTGTTTTTTTAATTCTTGGATCATAATTCTTAATAGTTTTATTTAATTGGGATCTGTATTGGTTGTATTCAGAATGAGCTGCAAATTGTTTGACTGCAGTTTCACACCGAATTATAGTTTCTTTAATATCCCGTTCTTGCCGTTCAGCATCTTTTAAAATAATCCTAACGTACCCTGCACTTGCCTCCAAACTATATACTTGCCATGTTTTCAAAAAATCAGGTCTGGCAAGGCCAAAAGCGGGCTGAGTTGTTATTCTTAAGTCCCTTGGTGCCCTGTTTACTTCCATATAGGCTGTTAGTGTGACTCACTGCCAGTAAAGACGGCATGCCTTTAAGATTGCTCATTCCAGAAGTACAGATGCTTCCTTTATATTATTTGGATTAGTTGCCCCTTGTGTATCCTTATGCAACTAATATCCCTCTGACACAGCATTATTTAGGATGGGATTTACATCCCCTTCCTTAAATATTAATTGGTACTGTATAAATGATAAAGTATAAAATATAATTTAAGGTTGTGTATTTTGTATATGATGTATTTAATAGGATATAGTGATTATAATAGTGTGCACTTTATAAGTATTATGCTGTCTTTTTGTGTAATGTGGTGGTCTGAGAACTAATGCACTCATTGTACATAATGTGATGTCAGGAATGCTCTGTAACATGATTAATTAACTTAACTCATCATGTGATCAAATAATAGTATAAAAAGGTGGAGTTTTGAATCTTAGACCACACCTTGAAAAAGCATTAGCATATGTGAAACGTTGGTGCGTTGTGGTGGTAAAACTTTTGCTGCTCTCTTATGATTTTTAACTAATAAAGAACATCACTTAAAAAAGTGGTTGGACCAGTTTACTTTGAGTAGCCTGACTTCTTTCTACACATGCCATAGGAATAGTAACCCTCGCTGCTATTCCAAATACAAATCGCCATTGGCTGGGGGGGGTGCATAGAAGAGGTAGTCACATAAGGTTTCGAGAAGGGGTGCAGGAGAGCCATTGCCCCAGAACCAGTCCCAGGTGATTGTAAGGGTGAATAGGAAGTGAAGAATCCCCAGGTCATATAGCTCACTCCTCCTCACGGCGCACCCCCTCCCCGCCCCAAGACACAACAATCCGTCAACCTCCATGCTCAAAGCAAAGCTTGGAGAATTGAGCAGGTAGGGTTGAACTGGCAGCTTATGGTAATTCATGGCTGTGGTCTAAAGCTAGCGTCCTGCTAGGACTGAGGAAAAAACTAGAGCAGGAAGTCAAGGCAAAGCATGCCCTACTCAGCTAGCTAACTAGTAGCCTTCTGCTGGTGTCCCCCCCAGCCCTTAACCCATGCTATGAGCTGGGTGCAGATGATGGTCCCCACAGATACAGGTCTCCACATCCTGGCCCTAAGCCCCTTCTAGGTCACGTGTTGTTTTACTCTCTTCAGACAGTGTTTGCTATAACATCTGGTCGCCCATTACTGCACAGTCTGGTACCCCAATTATGAGCCATCTAGAGCATGGGTGAGGTGTGTAGGGGCCTATTAGTGTGTATTGTAAAGTTACATAGAAACATAGACTTTGATGGCAGAAAAGGACCACTTGGCCCACCCAGTCTGCCCATTTCCCTACCTACTGGATAAGCTGCAGATTCTAGTTAACCAACAGCCTGCTTCCTGCAACCCCGCACTATAATTGCTTTGTGTCTGTCCCATGCATGTTTGAATTCCTGCACTGTTTTAGACCCAACGACCTCCTCAGGAAGGCTGTTCCATGTATCCACCACTCTCTCCGTGAAAAAGAATTTCTTCACATTACCCCTGAGCCGTCCCCCCTCTATCTTTAAACTGTGCCCCCTTGTTCTTACACATCTCTTTTTCTGAAAGATGCTACCCTCCTGGACTTTGTTGATTCCCTTGAGGTACTTGAACGTTTCTATCATGTCCCCCCTGTCCCTCCTTTCATCAAGGGTATACATATTAAGCTCTCTCAGTCTCTCTTCATATGGTTTCTGATGTAGACCCTGCACCATTTTAGTTGCCCTCCTCTGGACTGCTTCCATCCTGTCTATGTCCTTGCGTAAGTTAAGCCTTAAGCCCAGGGTTCAGGAACAGGCAGGCCCCAGGAACTGTGCTGTCACCCCGAAATATAGCTCAGATGGCTCCTGGCTAGGGCAGACCCCAGATAAGTTGATAAAAGCATAGTAGAGAAGCTTCAGGTAGTTTACCCCTTTACTCAACTGTTAGAAATCAGCAGGTAGATGGATAAATGCTATGAAGTTAAGAAGCGAGTAACAGTCATTTTTTTCGGTCTGTAGAATTGTTGCAGGATATCACAAATTGCTTGCAGATCCTGGGGTTGAGATGTCTTCACTGCTTCCACTGCGGCAAACATGGGGGAAGGTGGCTGAGGCTGGTCTGATCCCAGGGGCTTGTCTTGTGGTTTTGGTGCTGGGCGACATGGTTGAGCTCTGGATGTCCTTTAAGGAAGGGGGACAGTAATAGGGGGTCACCTGCTTAAGTGCTTGAAGATGAGGGGAATATGCCTGTCCTTTTTGTTGTAACGGTGGGGGGGCAGAGTCGTGGTCCACAGATAGTTGATGGTTACCCCACATCAGTGTCCCTTTCTGCCATGCTGCCAAGAAAACTCTCTCCTTCATCCCATCCGAAAACTTACAAATTGTAACACTAGCTGGCCTGCTGGTGCAGCAGTAGCATTACTGTTCATAACGCCGACAGCCTGGATTCGTGAATGAGACCGTGTTGTTGGAGGGCCAGCGAGGGATGGTGAGCAGAGCGTCCCATGGATGCTCTCTATCTCAGGAGAGGGAGGGTTGATGGCCTCTGATCTGCTACTGCCACCTGGGTAACCACGGGTGGCAGTTCAAGTGGAGACAGAGAACGGGGGGTGGACACTGATGCCATGTGATGCACCCGCATGCATGCTTACTTGGCTCAGGAGATCTTTTGGCATCCAACAGAAAACCCGGAAAAACACACCCAGTCACTATAGGAGGATGTCCGCCCCTCACTGCAGGCCCCCCATCGCCAACTCAGGCATTCCTGTCCAGAAGAGCACCGACTGAGTCTCTGTCAGGGGTAATGGCCCCCCTCCAGCTGGCCCTGCCCTGGGGGGTAATTCAGGGTGTCTGAAGGAGATGGAGGTAAGACCCAGAGAAGGCGGGTGAGGGGGCTAGGTGTGTGGGCAGGACCGATGGGCACTGACTGGCGTGAGGGAGAATAAAGCATAGTAAATTTAAAAAGAAAATGTAGCACTATCAATCTCGGCCACTTATCGGGATGGGCTTCAGTCTCAGGCCAAGTGAATCCTTTCTGTTTGGAGGTAAAGATCTGCTGGCAGGTTGAGCAAAGTGTGCAGAAAATCATCTATAAAGGTGAGGATATCAGCCCCCTCTTCCCCTTCTGGCAACCCATGGATTTGGAGGTTTTTCCTCCCGAGGTAGCCCACTGGGTCACAGTTTTTGTCTTCTGGCTGAAGGATTTTGTGGTATGACACTAATGCCAGTTCAGACATGCAGTCAGTCTTTTCTGCCACTGCAGTCAAAGCTTTCTGTTGTTCTAGTTGTTTGGGTTGCAGTTTTGTGACCACTGCCCTGACTATGGTGAGCTGGGACCATATTTCTTTGTGAAAGTCCTGGACTTTAGCCAGGATAGTGGCATTAGAAATGTCTGCTCCTTCAGACCACATAGTTGAGCGAGGGGGCTCTGCCATGTTGCCTGAATCACGGACCGAGCTACCGGGAGGGTCAGCAGGAGAATCCCGTGTTTGTGATGCCTGGAGAGCTGCCCATTTATTCTTCTCGCTACCTCCCATCACCGACTGGTAAGCTGATGGTGTTATTTCTGTAAAAAGGCTCCATTTGTTGATGTTATTCGGCTACGTTTTAAGTTTTGACACAGGAAGGTCCAACTCATGGCTGCTTGCTCATGGTGAGCAGAACCAGAAGTCACAACTAACAGCTGTGACATATTTCCTGTTCGTTTTTCTTCATCACAACTGGGATTTTGAATTCCATATAATAAGGCTCTTCTGATAGTTGTACAGTGAGTTAATAGCCAGGACTGTAATGTTTATCTAGAGTAGTGGTTAATCTAGCGGCAGTGTAGTTGTATTTCAAAAAGAAAAGGTCTGATTCTCAGTCGCTAGGCGAGGAGTTGCAAAACAAGGTGAGTATAGTGCACCTCCAGCTAGCAGCTGCTGTATACACAAACAGTGCTGATTAAGTCACTGGGGAAGGAGTTTCCCCATAACTAAATCAGAATACAAATTATATAACCCAGGTATTAGTGTGCACAAACAGGGTTCTTATATCAAAATATTCGGGATTCCCTTATTATGTGCAAGCCTTCTCTCCCCGGCGTGCCAACCTGGTATGTGGGAGAGAGGCTGAGGCGGATTCAAGTTTGGAAAGTATCTGGACTCTGTGGCAGTGGTGACAGTACACTGGGGCAGGTGCTCAAACATGTTCCACAATCCAGTAAAGCAATAATTTCGTTGTCCAGACTGAAATCATAATCAACAACAGTGCCGTAAGTGTATTTACATTTTCTTCTCCACATTTTCAGTTTAATTATGGAATTCTTAGAAACGAAGGAAACGGGAGCAGTGTTCAAGGATCTTACTAAAGCCTTCTATCTTGTAGACCACCTTCACTTTTGAATAAATTGGCCAGTGTATGTGCACATTGTGGTTTAGGATATATTTGATGCAATGAACACTAAGACCAGTGTGGGAAATTGACTGTAGGGTATCTGTGGGCTCACTAGAGGAGTCCTGCAAGGATCCATTTTGGATTCTCTACCTTTTCTAGTATTTATAAATGACTTTCCTAAGGCATTGACACCTACAGGTATCTGGATGTATGCTGATGTCACTGTTTTGGTGGCTGTGGCTAGTACTATGGCAAATTCTGATCAGAAATTACAGGGAGATTTTTCCATACTGCAGGAGTGGTTCACCGGGTGAAAGCTTATGTTAAATGTCAAGAAAACATAATGTATGAGTTTTCAATCTCAATATAAAAACATAAGCATTGATCTAAAGATGAGATCTCAACAGGGACCATTGATAGCAAGTGCAAAGAGAATACTGGATGGGCAACTGTGCACAACCAGCGTGTGCTGCTACAGAGACAGAACCTTGAGGGGAAAGATGTCATCAGAACTCTGTGGTGGCAGCTTAAGCTGGTACGGCATGTCACAGTTCAAAACAGTTACACTCCAACAGGACAGTAAAATTGCTAACACCTGTGTCTTCAGAAAACTTTCATTTATTCGCTGTTGCACAGTAAAGAAGCTGTAGCCAGACACTCAAGTAAAGCCTGTACCCCAACCCCTCACCTTAAAAGAAGTCTTCGTTGGGGCCCCCAATGAAGCCTTATTTTAAGGAAAAGCGTTGGGATACATGCTTTACTTGAGTGTCCAGCTACAGTTTCTTTGCTGTGCAATAGTGAAGAAATGAAAGATCTTACTTCAAGAGGGCTCTTGCAGTAGGTAATTACATATAGGACTGACGCGGCCCGGCGGCAGGATCCTGGAAAAAATTTCTAGCTAGCAGTCCCTGGTGAGGGACCTGGCCCCGTCAGGTGACGGCGTCATACAAGCGTCGGTATAAAGGGCTGTCCCAGGCACCCATGTGATTCTTTCCTTGGATTGGCTCGTTGGTATCTACTTGATAAAGTTCGTCTTAGTCAGCCCTGTCTTTCATCATTTTTACGAAAAATACTTATTCTTTTCAGTCGTCAGGTACATCGCCGGTGTATGTCGTCCCCTACATCCTCCGAGCACATAAACAAGTGCGACTCGTGCGGCACTCAACTGCCACACAAGGACGGCCATTTCCTGTGCCTTTTCTGCCTAGGCCACGATCACCCGGTCGAGAAGTGCCAGCATTGCCTCAACTTCAACCCGGCTACCCGAAAACGGCGCCGCAGTCCCTGGAAGCCCATTTCCTCAAGAAAAAGATGTCTTCTATGGAAAAAGAGTTGAAAAAGTTGAGACAGGCGTCCACTTCCCCCAAAGGACGTCAGAAAAAGAAGGACAAGGAGAGGCACCGGGAGAAGTCCTCCTCTACCGCGTCTCCCGCTGGAGACGCAGACAAAGTAACGTCACCTCCGGGGGACCGTTTGATGGCCGCCTCCAAGGGTTTGGAGGAGGCATCGGCCCACCCGTCTGGCTCGCGCTCGGGCCTTGCGGGCGCCTCCGGGCTAATGGAGGCCTCCGCCCCCGGTTCGGCTGCAGGCTTGCAGCCTACTGGCGTGGGCGACTCCTCTAAGTCAGACGTCGGCTCCTCCGACGTTCTCATGGAGAGGGTCGATAAGACACCCGACCCTTCAGGGCGGCGCATGACCACTTCCTCCCCCAGACCGGGCTGTCCCTTCCCCTCGGCCCGCCTCCGGCGAGGCTCCCGTAAGCAGACGCCCGGCTTTTCCGGCGCCTGTCGGGAACTTCGCCCTAAACCGTACACGGCTCCTCCAATGTCTGACGAGCGGAGACTGACGACAGACCTTCCCATGTCCATCGTACCCGGTTTCCCGAAGCCTTCGCTGCCGTCTGGGGAGCCCGAGTCACCCCAGCCTAACCCCGGGGATTTCTCCCCCCTATCCCCGGGTGATGCGGGGGATCTTCTTCCTCCATCAGACCCTTCTCCGACGGAACCGGAACTGACGTCGGCCCCCTGGATGCCGGCCCCGACACCGGTACCTCCGACGCCAGCAGGGGATATCCCCCTTCCGTTGGGCCCTCTGCCCCCTGGGTCCCCTAATGTGGACCCGCCCGTGGGGCTACCGACCGGGCCGTCTGCTCCGGCAGTTCCCCTGGCTCCCGGGTACCCGCCGTCCTATCTGACGCCATCGTAGCCGGGACTGCAGTATCCAGCGCCGCAGTACCCGACGCCGGGTTTCCCGCCACCAGGTTTCGGATACTCGCCTTACGGGTACAACCCGTACACTCCCCCCCCCACCTCCACTGCCCCCACGGCTGCCAGTGGATCTACAGGAGTCTCTGGCCTCTTGGTGGGCCGAGGCCAAGGCTCAACTCACCAAGGAGGTAGAGAGCTGCCTTACGATGATGGTGCCGCCCCCCGGCCCCCGTACGTCTGAGACGGCACACTCCCTCACCGCCTCCGGGCTCCAGGGCTCTCCCCTCCAGATTCAAAGAGGGGCGGTTTATGGGTACCACCCAAAGAACCTGTTCCTCCCCCTAGCCGCGTAAGGGAGTCCTATTCTTCCTCTTCTTCTTCCCTTTCAGATTCCTCGGACCCTTCCGAGGGATGCTCCAAGAGAGATGATGAGCCCCACTCTCCGTCTAAGCCCCGGCCGAGGACCCCTCCGAAGTCTTCTCCGGAGGATCCATCTTTCACGGAGTTGCTTAGAAAAATCCAGGAAGTCTACCAGTGGCACTCTCTGGAACCAGATCCTCAGCGACTTAAACTCGCTGAACATCTGGATCTGCCCGTGACAGCTCCAACTTTAGTGCCACCCTGGATCGAGCCTCACGCCCACCTTGTTACCACGATTTGAAAACAACCGTCGGCGTTAGCCCCACTTCCCAGGAAGTCTAACAGGCTATACCAGGCTCCCGAGGGTGTAGACTACCTTGACTCTCACCCTCGTGCCGACTCAGTCGTGATTAGTGCCGCTCACGGCCGGTTGGCACATCCAAAACATCTGAGCTCGTCTCCTCCAGATAAGGAATCTCGCCTCCTGGACCAGTATGGAAGAATGATTTACACCTCCTCCACACTGGGAATTCGGGCCCTGAATTACGTTGCCCATATGGGGGATTACCAGAAGGCCATCCTTACCCAGGCGGAATCCAAGCTGGACTCCTTACCTGACTCCCAAGTCAAACAGGAGTTAGCCGACCTCGTCTGCTCTGCTCGTTCGGCCAGTCGCCACATTTTGCGGGCGACGTACAATGCAGTGGACACTGCCGGGTGGAGCTCCGCTTTTGCCGTGAGTCTATGGTGTCATGCCTGGCTCCACATGTCAGGTTTGGTCCCAGAGGTGCAATCCGCTATTCAGAAGGCACCTTTCAGTGGGTCAGTGCATTTCGGCGGTGATGTCAAAGACATTATCACCGACTTGCAAGAGTAGGGGACGGCTCTGAAATCAGTGGATTCCATGTACCGTCCCCAACACCAGCAGCGCCGTCCTTTACATGAGCCGGAGTCGGCACAAAACTCAGGAAGGCGGGCCACTAAACGTCGAGCCCTGCAGCTGCCAGGCCCCTCTGCCCAAAAAGCAGCGGGTGCCTCAGCTGTGGCGCTCCCACACACCACCTGACTCCTTTCCTCTCCCACCGCCTCCGGACCCCGGAGAACTGGTAGGAGGGAGGTTTTCCCTCCACCTTCCGGGATGGTAGAGGATAACCACGGATTCTTGGGTACTCCAGCTTATAGCGGAAGGGCACTCCATAGAGTTTCTTCAGAAACCACCCCGACACCCCCCTCTGAAGTTGTCCTATTCAAGGGAACACCTTCCTTTAGTCCGGGAAGAAATATCGACTCTTTTTACGAAGCAGGCGATAGAACCCGTCCCCCCTCATCTTTAAGGGACGGGTTACTATTCCCATTTCTTCCTGGTCCCAAAGAAGACGGGAGATCTCAGACCCATTCTAGATCTCAGTTCCCTGAATCTTTATGTAGAATACAAAAGGTTCAGGATGCTCTCTCTGCAGAGCCTTCTGCCCCTCCTTCGGCTGGGTCAATGGCTTTGTGCCCTGGATATGCAGGATGCCTATCTGCACATTCCCATTCACCTTTCCCATTGCAAGTATCTTCGTTTTGCTTTTCAGGGGGACCACTACCCATTCAAGGCGCTCCACTTTGGTCTATCCTCGGCCCCCCCGAGTATTTACCAAATGTCTGGCTGTGGTAGCGGACCACCTGCGTACATTGGGAGTACAGGTGTTCCCTTACCTGGATGACTGGCTCCTGGCGGCCTCGTCCAGGGAGGAACTCCTGCATTTTCTCTCCCTCACCCAGCAGGTTTTCACTTGCCTGGGTATTACCATCAACCACTCCAAGTCTCATCTGGACCCTTCCCAGAGGCTACAGTTCATCGGGGCTGTCCTCGATACAACTGTGAGCAAGGCCTTCCTGCCTCCAGACAGGGCGGCCTTTCTTCAGTCCCAGATTTCCCTGCTATCAGAACGCAGGAGGGTCCCAGGGAGGTCGATCCTCCGTCTTCTAGGGCTCATGGCGGCCACTATTCTGACAGTCCCCCGAGCTCGACTCCACATGAGGATCTCTCAGTGGACTCTTCGCTCCCAGTGGGATCAACTTGTGGATGATCTAGGTCAGTTAGTTCTGATCTCATCGCCGATGGTACGAGACTTGCAATGGTGGATGGTTTGAGAGAACCTGTTTCGGGGGGGTCCCCTTCTTTCATCCTCCCCCCTCCCAGACTCTGACCACAGACGCATCAGGCGAAGGTTGGGGAGCCTATCTAGGCCCTCATCGGACCCAGGGCTTATGGTCCAGACTGGAACAAGCTTTCCACATCAATGTGCTCGAGCTTCGAGCTGTGCTGTATGCTCTCCAAGCCCTTCACCAATACATTCTTCCCGGCCACCTAGCCGTCCAGACAGACAACATGTGCGTAGTGTGGTACATCAACAAACAGGGAAGAACTCGCTCCTACCCTCTATGCAGGGAAGCAATGAGGGTTTGGGATTGGGCAACTCAACACGACCTTCACCTCATGGCGATTCATGTGCCAGGAGTCGACAACACTCTGGCAGACAAGCTAAGCCGCTCCTCTGCTCTGGCACATGAGTGGGAATTGGACCAAGGGGTGCTAGACGATATCTTTCAGCTTTGGGGGACTCCGCAGGTAGACCTGTTCGCCTGTCCCCAAAATGCAAACCTTCCCACCTTTTGCTCGCTCGTTCCAGAGCGAGGCACTTTCTGGAGCGACGCTCTGTCTCTAGACTGGAAGGACAGATTCATCTATGCTTTTCCCCCAATTCCTCTGATACCACGAGTGTTGCAGAAACTAACCACAGAAGGAGCGAGAATGATTCTGATCGCTCCTTTCTGGCCCAGGCAAATCTGGTTCTCTCTTCTACAACAATATTCAGAGGTTCCTCCTCTTCCTCTTCCTCTATCTCGAGGTTTGCTGACCCAGGATCAGGGGACCCTGGTCCATCCAGGCCTCAAATCCCTTCAACTACATGCTTGGCTCCTGCAGACCTAGCCCAATCGGAAATTTTAGTGGAGGCTAGAAAACCCTCCACGAGGTCCACTTATGCCATGAAGTGGAAGAGATTCTCTATTTGGGCAGCCTCCAAGAACGTGGAGCCTTTCTCCTGTTCAGTGGCTTTTCTGCTGGAGTACTTACGTCATCTCTTCGACCTGGGTCTCAGCCATTCCTCCTTGAAGGTTCACATGGCAGCTATCTCAGCCTACCATGTTCTCTTCGCAGATAAACCTTTCGCTCAACTGGAGGTCTCCAAGACCTTTCTCAGAGGGGTTCTTCATCTAAGGCCCCCCATCCGTACCTCTGCTCCCCCTTGGGACTTGAATTTTGTTCTCGAGAAACTTACTCTCCCCCTCTTCGAACCTGCAGTTTCTGCAGATTTGAAGTTTCTTTCGTGGAAGACGCTCTTCTTGGTGGCCATTACTTCAGTTCGAAGAAATTCCGAGCTCCAGGCCCTCGTGTAAAATCCCCTATTTGATTTTTCACAAAGAATGAGTTGCTCTTCGCACGAATCCTACGTTTCTACCTAAAGTAGTAGCAGAGTCTACCTTAAATCAGTCCATAGAGCTACCTGCCTTTTTTATGCAGTACTCTAATCAAGGGGAATATTCACTCCATACCATGGATGTTCACCGGATTCTGAGATACTACACTGACAGGATGAAGGATCTCAGAAAGACTGATCAGTTGTTCGTCTCTTTTGCTCACAAAAGGGAAGGCAATGCTGTTTCCAAGCAATGCCTGTCGAAGTGGTTGGCTCATTGCATCACTTTCTGTTATGACAAGTACAACAAGACCCTTCCGGGTCAGGTTAGAGGCCATTCCACAAGAGGAGTAGCGGCCTCTGTGGCTTGTTTCAAGAATGTGTCCATGGCAGACATATGCGCTGCCGCCACGTGGACTTCCGTCCATACCTTTACGAAACACTACAGTTTGGACATTGCCTCTCACCGTAGAGCAGGCTTCGGGCTGGCTGTTTTGCAAGGCCTCCTATCTTGAGGTTTGCAAGGCTAGTGCTACTTTTTAGAGTAGTTTCCTCCTCCCGGTGCCTTTTCTTTGTTCCAGACTGCTTGGGATTCAGTCCTATATGTAATTACCTACTGCAAGAGCCCTCTCGAAGTAAGATAGTACAGTTACTTAAGAACTTACCGTAACAGTAGATCTTCAAGAGAGGCTCTTGCAGTAGGTAATACCTTCCCGCCCTCCATCCCCCTGGGCTTTCTCAGCTTCTTTTCCAGGAATGGAAACATCTGCTTCTCTCTCGTCCGGGCCTGTGGCGGGAAAGAACTGGAAGGCGGGGATCCGGGACCGCCCCTTTATACCGACGTCGTATGACGCCGGTCATCTGACGTGGGGGTGGTTCCTCGCCAGGGACTGCTAGCTAGAAATTTTTTCGTGGGGTCCTATATGTAATTACCTACTGCAAGAGCCTCTCTCGAAGATCTACTGTTATGGTAAGTTCTTACGTAACTGTACTTTTTCTGAAGACACAGGTGTATGCAGTTTTATTGTCCTGTTGGAGTGTAACTGCTTTGTAACTATTTGCTTTCTGGGTGAGCCACCCTTAGTTGCACCCCTCTGATATCTACTTGAGAACACAAGTAACTTTTGAGAACTGGTTGGGCATGTGGTTGCCCATCTAACATATTTTGTAGTGCATACTGTTTTTTTTTTTTACATTCTGGGAAAACAGGCAGCACACATCTTTTCACTCTCTGCTATGTCCCTAACCTCATCCCTCCATTGATCCAGCAGTGTGATATCTGATTTTAGGGTTTTATAGTTTTATGGATGGTCAGGGTTTGTTTTTTGGAGTTTAATAAACTCCAAACGGTCTTCTGAACTGAGGAACAAAACACCGCTGCCATCATAACAGCAGTTCACTTTAATTTTATGTGTGCATGGGACTTGTTTTCATTTGAAACCAAAACTTGTACAGTCTGTAGAGCATTTCAGAATGCTGCTGTACCATAAAAGGGTACAGTTGCACTCCAATGTCCTTTGAACTGTGGTACAAAAGCATTCTAAAAGGGATGGAAATCCATATACAACCATGCTCTGCTATACATTATAAAGGAATATATGTACCTGGGTTTTTGACCATAGATTGTTACCTTTCCTATACAGATTCTGAAGTTTCAAAAATAAACAAGAAAATTGCAGTCCTGAGAAAGTTAGCCTTTTTGTTACCCAAAGAAACCAAAAACAAAATAGACCAACAGATGTTGTTCCCAGCACTGGAATATGGAAACATTGTATATTCTAATGCTAAAAATTAAAATTTGATGAAATTAGACAAGATTTACCATAAGATAGCTTGACTTGTTTTATCATGTGCCTTTACAACCCACCATTGTCAGCTATATCAGAATTTTAATTGGCAACTATTAAAGCGACCTACTAGACTAGCGCTATTCACCACCTAGTTAGGTGCCTTACCTCCCGAAATTCTGCTGCTCTTTGTGGCCCCAAATGTTCTAATAGTTTTCAAGATACAACGCTCGTAAAATTTAATTCACTGAGTCTCATGTACTCCCCGGTTCAAGATCCGCCCCCATGCACAGCCAAGTTCTGATGTGATCCTAGGGGGAGCGTGGGGACGAGCCCCATTATAGTCTATGGGGGGGCTACTTTAACATCATATTTATGTATCACAGGGACTATCTGGTGATTTAATTGTGGGAGCTGGGTGACTAACGAGCCTTGTTAGTCACTTGGTGCCCTTGATTATCACTAGATGGTCACTGTGATACATAAATATGATGTTAAAATAGACCCCCATAGACTATAATGGGGCTTGTCCCTGTGCGCTTCCTAGGATCACATCATGACTTGGCTGCGCATACGGATCTTCGAACTGTGAAGTACAGGAGACCCGGTGAATTGAATTGTACGAGCGCTGTATCTTGAAAACAATTAGAAAATTTGGAGCCACATAAATAGCAGCAGCATTTCAGGAGGTAAGGCACCAAACTAGGTGGTGCAAATCTCCGTTGCTTTAATTTGGTGAATCTCTTTAATTATTAAATGAGAGAGTGCACACGTGCACTTGGTCAGTTATGGTATACAGCATTTTAAATTGGACCCAGCCTATCCACTGAAGAAATAGTGATCCCTGGTGCTAAACTTACCACTCTTTGTTTGCTGAGAGAAACTAAAGCAAGCAAGTTGGAAAACACAAAAACTTTTACTTGGTTTGGAAATATGACATTAAGATCAAGGACTACTAAGTCTTGGAATGGCATTTCATTAGAAACTAGAATAATGCACTTTGAGTGTTTCAAAAGGCTATATCAAAAGAAATAATCCAGACTTGCACGTTACTAAGACTTTTTAAAACGTAGTGTTGTATCCATTACTTGTTTTGTATTCATTACTTGTGAAACTTTTTGTATATTGTATTGTATGTAAATACATTTTATATATGTTTGTATTTAACCAGGAATACTTTTCAAAATAGGACCTAGTGTCCTAATGTGTATACACCAGTATGAAAATGCATTTTTACCATACTATACCATATTTCATCTTGTAAGAAAACTGGCAGTCTGACATGAATCATTATCATTTGTGTAGTGGTTTCCCCACGTGTTCCCCCATGCTCCCCTAATACCGTTGCTCTGTCTCATGTATCACTTTCAGCAGTGGGCATTTGACATAGAGTCAGTGATATTACAGATGACTCTCATTGCTCTCAGGCCCCCAAATGCAGGGGTTCCCTTTTCCACACACCTTCCAGTATCACATAGCAGTTAAACACAATTACCCCTTGATGTTACGTTTACAGCATTTCTCTCTAATGTGTCACAATGCACTTTTACTCTCAGATATTATACTACGATAGGTCTCCGATTCATGTCAGTAATAGCAGTTCTAGGGATATGGATAAGTTGTTCTTATCCACACTTGTTGGCATTTCCCTCTCCCCTTTAAATATTGCCAGAAGGTCTTCAAGCTGGCTCCTCCCACTCACCCGGGTAGTATAACCCTTGGCTGCACTCCATGATGCCAGATCTTCCTTTCCGCTGAAAGATACAGGTTGCCTCCTCTCTGCTACCGTGTGTTGTAGGCCATGGCTCAAAAAACTTCAGACCCGCTGAAGATTACGCTCCTTCGGGTTAGCGATTGTAGTAGCTGCTTCTAGATAATGGAAGATAAATCTTCCCCCGGTTTTCACCGGTGCCTTGCGGACAGAAAATGTCACGCACAGACCCACACTCTGCATGTGTTTACTGCTTGGTTGTCGGCCATGACACCCAGGCTTGCAAGTTTTGCCTCGCATTTCAACTTAATGTCCTCGACGATTGTCTCGCACGCTTGAAGCTGGGCAGGCCCGAAATCCAGAATCTACTGGTGAAATCCAAAGAGGCTCGGTGGGCGGTCTCCGCAGCTGTGGGGTCCGCTGAGCAGTTGGAACAGATGCAGGCCTTCGAGGAAGAGGCAGCGCGTGCCGCGGAGCATTCCTCTCGGCCGATATTCGTTCCACTCAACCTGGGCTCAACTTTCTTGTGCTCCTTTCGGGAGATGTGCCTTTCTCTCCCCACTAAGGGTGAGGGACCTGCGGTCTCGCATACCTCCCAGTCCCGTAAGAAGGGCAAGGAACTGAGAGATTCCTCATCTTGGCAAAGATGTTCTTGGGATCGAGAGCGATCTTGGTCCCAGGAATCTCCACCCTCGACCTTGGTCGAGATTGCGGCTTCAGCTGCTGGCTTGTTGGTCCCACCATCAGGCCGGCCCGCCGACATCTCGATCGAAGATGTAGTTGAGTTAACTCTCGACTCTGACGATTGGTTGTTGGCTGAGGAGGTCGACAACTTTCTGAACAAGACTCCGGTCTTGTTTATCCTCGATGAGGAGACCCAACTTGCTGGGAATCCAGTCGAGGAGCAAGTCCCAGATCCGAGAAGACCACCGGTTCCACCGGTGTCTCCCGAGCGACCCAGTTGGCTAGTCCGATCGAGGTCTAGATCTCGGACCTCCTTGACCGACAGGCCAAGGAAGGTGCATAAGCACGCCAAAAAGAGGTGATGTCACCGCTCATCTTCGTCCTCCTCGGATGAGGGGAGGCTTTGGCAGAAACTCCGTTGATGCTACAAAGATCTGATGTGGTAACAGCTCATTCTATCCGGGTAGAAGCTTTCCTTGGTTTCTACCCCAGCCATTACATGGCTCTCACCTCCTAGGCCAAAGCCAACCCACCTTGGAACTGATAAAATTGGTTCCCCCGCCCGTGGAGCCGGTGAAACCTGCCCCGGTTCGGCCAAAACCAGTCTCTCCACCAATAGTGGTGGAGCCACCACTAAAACAGCCCTTGGGAGGGGCTCCTATGAAGGATTCCTGGACAGTCCCGGGTCTTCCTCGTAGGCTATTGGTCACCCTTACGCCTGACCATCCCAGGCGCGTTCAGGGGGATCTTGGTGGTCAACCGATTTATCTGGATACCTCGAATTCTTACGACACTGACCTTCACTCTCACCCGTTGGATGATAAGTCAGCCAGTAGTCTGTCGACAGAGGCAGGCCCTTAATCCTTTCAAGGGCTTCTCCACCTTATCTCCAAATCCATGGGGATGCCCCTGGAACCTGTTCAGAAACGGGTGCATACCCTCTTACTGACATTCTTAAAAGAGGGGATACTCCTTCGGAAGCCTTTCCTTTGGCCGTAGACATTGTTGGCCTGGCCTTGGAGCTTTGACAGCATCCTGCTTCCTGCCCAGCACCGTCTGCCCGGATGGCCCGTAAGTATGCAGTGCCCATCAGGTCCCTCTCGGGATTCACGGAACATCCCTCGGCTGAGGGGTTAATGATCGCCTCTGTGTTCAGATGCACAGGCAGCTCTGCCGACACAGATAGACCTCCTGACAAGGAGTCCAAAAAGCTGGACCACTCTGCCAGGAAAGTCTATGCAGCCTCCTCCTTAGGCCACCACCAGGCAAGCTCGGCCGTCATCATGGCGCACTTCCCCATGCTCTCCTGGGGTCCTTAGATGAAGTTCTCCCGCACCTTCCTGTGGACCTTCTGACTACGGTCAAGCAGGTCTGGGACCAGGGCTGTGCCATCGCCAGGCTGCGCTTCAGATGGCTTTGGACCTTGGGGACTCTTGCGCCCGTTCGGTGGCAGCCATGGTTGCCTCACGCCGCAGGGCTTGGCTCAGGCGTTCCACCTTTACGGTGAATACTCAGCACAAACTCCCTGATGTTCCTTTCCTGGGCACCGATCTCTTCAGCCCAGGTGTGGATGGTCCCTTTCCGCGAATCGAGCAGTCCAATGTCACTTTAGACTCAACCACTTCTGCTGAAAGCGCTCCTAGCGCCAAGAAACAGCAGAAAAAGAAAAAAGCCTTTTTGGCACCCTGCTCCTATGGCCCAGCAGCCCTCCTTTCATGGTGGGCAGCAACAGCAGGCACAGGCTTGGTGCCCTTGGCCCAAGTCCAGGCCTGCACCGGCCCGCAGACAAGGAGGTCGGAGTTCAGGCCCTGGACCCTCTTCCTCCAATACTGCCAAGTAACGGGATAGGGGTTGCCACGCACCTTCAGGATGGTAACTCTGTCCCAGATCATACCATCCCTGGAACAAAACATGTGGTTCTGCTTACTGGACCCCCAGGATGCATTCTTTCATGTCCCAATCCGTCCGTCCCACCAGCGATTCCTCCACTTCAGAGCAGAGGGAACCCTGTATGAGTTATGAGCCATGCCATTTGGCCTGTCGTTGGCCCCATGGGTCTTCAGCAAATGCATTGCAGTGGTGGCAGCCCATCTCCGGCATTGAGGGGTCAGACGATTGGCTCTTGGTGGGTTCCACTCAGCAAGAGGTGGAGAGGTCCAGGGACCTGGCCCTCCAGACCTGCTCTCAACTTGGCCTCCTGATCAATGAGGCCAAATCGGAGATTGTGCCTTCTCAGGTGATATGCTTCATCGGGGCAGAGCTTGACTGTTGGCGAGCCAGAGCACGGCTCCTGGCAGACAGGGCGGAGGTTCTCTCCTCCTTTGCCCAGTCATTTCTGGTTGGGCACGTGCGCCCTGCCCGGGACTTTCTGCACCTTCTGGGTTACATGCTGGCCTGCACCACCATGGTCATTTGGGCTTGGTGGCATATGTGCTCCCTTCAATGGGAGCTGGCCGCCCAATGGACTCAGCGCCTAGGTCATTTTGACCAGCTGATCACTGTGACCCAGAAGATGTGGGATGTTCTCCAGTGGTAGACCATCCTAGACCGGTTACAGGAAGGGATCCCAATTTTCCACCCCGAGCCAGCGGTTGTCCTCATGCCCAATGCTTCTCTCACTGGCTGGGGAACCCACATAGGGAACAACAGGGCCCACGGATTCTGGACCCCCGAGGAATCCCAATAGCATATCAACCTGTTGGAGCTCAGAGCAGTCAGACTGGCATTGTCAGCATTCGTTCAGCAGCTTCGGGGTCAAGTGGTCAAGTCCAGACGGACAATACCTCAACCATGTACTACCTCAACAAGCAGGGCAGCACGCACTCTCAGCTGTTGTGCAAGGAAGCGCTTCACATCTGGACACTCGTGAGCTGACTGGAGGCGGATCTCCTAGCCATCCATGTGGCAGGATCCTTGAATCAGTTGGTGGATACTGTCAGCCACATAGGCGAGACATCCCACGAGTGGTCTCTCCATCCAGAGGTAACTGAAAGTCTGTTCTCCCACTGGGGCAAACCGATGGTGGACCTGTTTGCTTCCAGGAAAAACCCCAAGCTGAGCTTGTTTCACATCCATCCCCCTCAGCAGGGATCACTGCAGGGGATGCCTTCTCGAGGTCATGGACCCAAGGCCTCTTCTGCACCTTCCCTCCATTTCCCTTGATCCACAGGGTGCTTCTCAAGGTGAGGAGGGACAAGGCACAGGTGATCCTGGTAGTCCCAGACTGGCCCCGCCAGTTCTGGCACCCAGATCTCCTCAGCCTCAGCAACAGGCTTCCGAGGCATCTTCCAGCACACCCGGACCTGATATCTGTCAATCAGGGGAAGGTATTCTATCCGGACTGTCAATCCCTGCACCTGACAGCCTGGTACCTGAGCGGCTAGAGTTCCAGGCTTTGGGTCTCTTTGAGGATGTACTCACAGTATTGGAAGCATCCAGGAAACAGTCGACCAGAAAGTGCTATGCCTTCAAATGGAAAAGGTTTTCCATTTGGTGCCAGGGTAAGGGCCTGGACCCCCTGTCCTGTCCTGTGGCGAGCATTTTAAACTACCTTTGGTCTCTGTCCAAAGGGGGTCTTCGATCCTTGACCCTTCAGGTGCACCTGGCAGCAGTCTCTGCTTATCAGGCATGAGCCGGTCAGCAGACGGTGGCACAGGAGAAGGTGGTCTGGCACTTTTTCAAAGGCCTTGATCACATATCCCCTCCAGTGCGTGAACCTCCACCTCCGTGGGATTTACTGCTGGTTTTGGCAAAGCTCATGGGCAAGCCATTTGAACCCATGCACAAGTGTGAGATGTCACACTTGTCGTGGAAGACAGCCTTCCTGGTGGCTATCACATCCGCCAGAAGGACTGGGGAGCTCCAGGTGCTCTCGGTGAAGTCTCCTTATCTAGTCTTCCACAGGGACAAGGTTGTCCTGCGCCCCCACCCGAAATTCCTCCCGAATGTGGTGTCAGAGTTTCACATTAATCGGGTGTTGACTCTGCCTATGTTCTACCTGAACTACTTCTCAGATGTCGAGTACAGGCTCCATACTCTGAACCTGAGATGTGCTTTCTCCTACTATAAGGAGAGGAAGGCAAAAGTTCGGGGGGAAGTTCGCCAGCTGTTTGTTACCTATGCTGAAGCTGCACCTGGCAGGCCTGCAGCAGAGCAGATGATTGGCAGATGGATTACATCTTGCATTGATCTCTGCTATAGGTTGGCGGGAAGGGAGCCTCCAGTAGGGCTAAGGGCTCATTCCATCCGCCATGCCTCTGAGTCAGTGGCTGCTTCCAGAGACTTCCCTATCCAGGAAATCTGCAGGGCTGCTACCTGGAAGACAGCAAACACCTTCATCACCCATTACCGCATCGAACTTGAGTCACACTAGGATGCTGGTTTTGGGGCCTCAGTTCTACAGTCTCTGTTCCCAAAGTAGGGGGTATGCACCTTGCCTCCCTCCTCCCAGAGAAATGCTAGGAGTCTACATATCCACATCCCTAGAAAAACAGGTTGCTCACCTGTAACAGTAGTTCTAGGAGTGGTATATGTTGTTTAACCACACTGACCCACCCAACCTTTCCGGCTGCGACGGACAACCTGGCTTCCAGCGGGCTAAGATCTGACATCATGGGGTGGAGCCGAGAGTTATACCACCCAGGTGGGTGAGAGGAGCCAGCTTGAAGACCTTCTGGCAAGATTTAAAGGGGAAAGGGACATGCCAACAAGTGTGGATGAACATTACGAATACCACTCCTAAAACTACTGTTACATGTGAGTAACCTGTTTTTTCCACCTTTAAGCTCACTTACTGTACATAATCCCATAGAGAATCTTACTCCCATTCTTCTCTCTTCTCGTGCTGTTATCCACGGGGTGCCTCATAGTCTGAGGGTCACTTGTATTTGGGCTTTCTGGGCTGGAGCTAAACAGTGTGGGCACCATCGTGTGAGCTAAGGCCATGACTACCGAAGCAGCAGTCTGTGCCTAGCTACTAATTATCATTGGTTGCTCCATTTACTCCACCTTAATTTACTTTAGCTAGTACCCCTAAGATGCCAGGTGAGGCAACACTTAAACAGACCTGTATGTACTGCTTTAGACCAACTCATGAACTCAGCATCTGGTGCAGGATCCTTACCCCAGCTGAAACTGGGATCCTACTTATGTTAGTGAACCGAAGTATTCTGGAAGTGCTGTGGCTGTGGGCAGCAGTCTTCAGGGAGACCTTCTGGAGACTGCGATGCTACCCCATCTGCGTGCTCCTCTCTGGGCTAAGGGAGGAGGTTGCTCAACTCCAGACCAAGTTGACTACGATTTGGGAGGCCTCCTCCCCCACCCAGGGACCACCAAGTTTGCCATTGCTGCCACAAAGGTTGCCTGGGAGGAGGGGCGGCTGGACTATTGTGAGCTAGGGAAGGGTGAGGGTGGTGGGTCAGAGGCACATCCCCCAGATGGTACCACTACACAACTCATACGCCGCTCTGGTAGGGCGGGGCTGTCCCATGGAGGCACCCACAGTAGTGACCAAGGAGAATGTGGGGGTCCTCCATAGGGGAGGCCCCAAGAAGAGTGGCAGAGGACCCCAGAGGAAGAGGAAGCAACTCCTGATGGGGGACTCCATTGTTAGGGGGATAGATTTGGGGAGGGGGGGAGAGAGAGGTTAGGTATCTATTCAGCGCCATGGCTCTGAGGCATGGAAAACAGTACCTGGGGATCACTAGGGCAGTAGGACAGGAGGGAGAACTGGATGTCATTGTCCATGTGGGTTAATAACCTGGCTAGGGATGAGGCTAGGAGAGTGCAGGAAGTGTTCAGGGAATTGGGGAGGGTTCTTGGGCAGGTAGCATGCTCAGTGGCCTTTTCTGAGGTGTTTCCTATCTATGATGGGGGAGAATAGGGTACTTCGTATCAAGAACTTCAACCAGTGGTTGAAGGATTGGTGCAGAGATGAGGGTTTCAGCTGAACTGGGGACTAGGGTCCCACCTGGAGGGATAAAGGCCTATACAGGGGAGATGGCCTGCATCCATCTGGGAGGAGGGGGGCCACAGACCTCAGTGAATAGTTAAAATGCTAAATTGGCAAGCATTTAAACTAGCTGGGGGGGGTAGCATAAGGAAGCAGCGAGACAAAAACTGTCCACCCCCAGAAGTCAAAGTAGTCATTAGGGAAAACCTTAAGGAAAGGAAATCCCCAAGGGTTCCTAACAGCAGGAAAAGCAGAATAGCAGGAAAATGAAGAGGGATGGGAATGAAGGCAGAGGGGATAAGGAGAGTAGGCAAAAGGGAAAAGGGTGGGCTAACAAGAAGGGTGGTAAAAGAATTTGGAAGTCCATGTGCACAAATGCTCAAAGTCTGGAAAATAAAATCCCGAACCTTGTAGCCATTATGGCAGATTCTGACCTGGACATTGTTGCTATTACTGAGTCATGGTGCAGTGAGAACCATGACTGAGATATAGCCATACCGGGCTATACTTTGTTCAGAAAGGACAGGGAGGGTAAGAAAAGGGGAGGAGTGGCTCTTTACGCAAGGGATAGCATTAAAAGCAACAGAGACACAAGGAATACAGGGAGGGATGGAGGCACTGTGCGTCACCCTAGAGACAGGGAATGGAAATGCTTTTTGCACTGGTGTGATCTACAGACCTCCAGCATGGGGGGGGGGCGGCAGATATTGTACTGGTGGAAGCCATCCAAAAGATGGCGTCCAGGAGGAGGTGCTGCTGGTGGGGGACTTAAGTCTGCCAGATATGGATTGGAGCATCCCAACTGCAGGTTCATCTAGGAGCAGGGACATCCTGGACTCCCTGCAGAGGGCGTTCCTCAGGCAACTAGTGAGAGCCCACTTGTGAGGGAGCAATATTGGGCTTGTACTCACCAACGAGGCCAGTTTTGGAGACATCACGGTGGGTGGCCACCTGAGGACCAGTGATCACCGTATGGTGTGGTTCAATATAAGTACTGTGCCAGAATTGAACCACACAAAGGCGAGGGTCCTGGACTTCAGGTGGGTCGACTTTACTAAGATGGGGGAATGCCTTAGGGATGCCCTGGCAAGGGGGGAGGACATGGGTGCAGTGGAGATACAGTGAGCAAAATTAAAAAGAGCCAGAGTGAAAGCTACAAACCTTTGCATCAGGCAGGTAAGCAAGAACAAGAAAAAGAGACCGCTATGGTTCTCAAAAGAGGTGACTAGGAAGGTAAAGGCAAAAAAGTTAGCATTCAGGTGGTATAAAAAGACACAGAGGGAGAAAGATAGGGAGGTGTATTAGGAGATGCAGAGGTAGGGAAAGCAGTCAGGAGCAGTCAACGGAAGGCAGGGTAACCAGCGGGGTGTCCCAGGGCTCATTGCGGGACCTCTGCTCTTCAGTGTTTTTATAGCAGACATCGCTGATGGACTGGAAGGGAAGATGTGTCTGTTCACAGATGACACCAAGATATGTAAAAGGGTGGACACCTCAGAAGGAGTGAGCAAGATGGAAGCTGACCTCAAGAAACTAGAAGAATGGTCTGGAGTGTGGCAACTGAGATTTAATGCCAAAAAGTGCAAGATCATGCATGTAGGAAAGAAAAATCCAAGAAAGGAGTATTACCTAGAAGGCGAAAGACTGACGGCCTCAAACCAGGAATGAGAGCTGGGAATCATAATCTCAGATGACTTGAAGGTTAGTAAGCAGTGTGAGAAGGCAACATTGAAGGCCAACAGAATGCTGGGCTGCATTGGAAGGGGAATCACTAGCAGGAAGAGAGTGGTAGTACTACCACTGTATAGATCGCTTGTCAGGCCTCACTTGGAATACGGAGTCCAATTCTGGAGGCCTCACCTCAGGAAGGACATTGAGTGGGTGGAAACAATACAGAGAAAGGTGACAAAAATTATTCAGGGTCTGCAGTACATGTCCTGTGAGGAAAGACTTGGGGAACTGAATATGTACTTCCTGGAGCAGAGAAGAGAGAGCGAAAGAGAGGGGACATGATTGAAACATTCAAGTACATATAAGGCATTAACAAGGTACAGGCACCAAAATTTTTTCACGTCAAGAAGGGCTCCAGGATCAGGGAACATGACCTCAGGCTGCAAGGAGGGAGGTTCTCTACCAGCACCAGGAAATTTTTCTACACAGAAAGAGTGGTGAACGCCTGGAACAGCGTGCCCCAAGACATTGTAGGGGTCAACACTGTGAGGGATTCAAGAATGCATGGGGTAGACACAAGGGAGCCCTGACTGCAAAGGGCAGCTAGAGTGTCAAATAAGTCTAAAATAAATGGGCAGACTAGATGGACCTAGCGGTCTCCTTCTGCTGTCAACTTCTGTGTTTCTATGAGGGCAAAGACGCAAACAGAGGAGAAAATAGCCCAGGCAGTAAAGAAAAGGGACAAGACATTTTTCAGGTATGTAAGCAAAAGGAGAAAAACAGAAGATGGGTTGTAAGGCTAAGATGGGAAGAGGAAGAGTGTGTGGAGGGGACCAGGAAAAAGCAGACATCGTGAACAAATATTTTTGTTCAGTGTTCACTGAGGAAGGGGAAGGTGGGAGACTACAGATAAGTGACAGGAGCATAGAAAGAAGGGAGGTGGGCACTACTCCACATTTACAGAGGAGTCCTGAAGGAACTTGAAAATCTGAAAGTGGACAAGGCAATGGGGCCAGACGGAATACATGCAAGGATTTTGAAGGAGTTCAGATAGGTGCTGGCTGCACCTCTGACAGTCCTGTTCAACAACTGTCTGGAGATGGGAGTTGTCCCGGAGGACTAGAGGAGATCAGATGTAGTCCCACTTCACAAAAGTGGTAGGAGGGAGGAGGCTGGCAATTACAGGCCAGTCAACTTGGCGTTGGTGGTGGAGAAATTAGTGGAATCACTGCTGAAGGAAAGGATTGTCGAATTTCTTGAAACCAGTTTGGCCTACAGGATCCAAGGCTGGATTCACGGCGGGGTATCAAACATATCTAATGGATTTCTTTGACTGAGTGACCAGGGAAGTAGATCAGCATGGAATGGTGGATGTGGCCTACCTAGATTTGAGTTATGTCTTCGACACTGTTCCACATAGGAGACTCGAAAACAAGCTGGGCAGCCTGGGAGTGGGTCCAAAAGTTGTAAACTGTGTGAGGAATTGGTTGAGGGCTATGCGACAGAGGGTAGTGGTAAACAGAGTGCACTCCAAGGAAGGGAGGGTGACCAGTGGGGTGCCACAAGGATCAGTACTGGGACCAGTCATCTTTAATGTCATTATTAGCAACATTGCAGAGGGGCTAGAAGGGAAGGTATGCCTATTTGCAGATGACACTAAAATCTGCAATAGGGTAGACTCTCACTGGGTGGTGGAAAAAATGAATAGGGATCTAAGAACGCTTGAGAATTGGTCAAGAGCATGGCAACTAGGTTTCAATGCGAGGAAGTGCAGAATCATGCACTTAGGGCATAGAAACCCAGGGATCAAGTAAAAGATGGGGGGAGTGGTACTCACAACCACCAAACGGGAAAGAGACCTGGGGTAATCATATCTGATGACCTAAAGTTGGCCAAACAGTGTGACAAGGCTGTGGGTAGAGCCAGTGGGATGCTAGGGTGCATAGGGAGGGGTAGCACCACCAGAAAGAGGGAGGTAGTGATACTGCTGTATGAATCATTGGTGAGACCTCACCAGGAGTATTGTGTCCAGTTCTGGAGACCACATCTCTGGAAGGACATAGACAAAGTAGAGGCAGTCCCGAGGAGGGCAACTAAAATGGTACAGGGTCTGCACCAGCGACCTTACCTCACGGGTATAAACAAGGTACAAGAGGGAAGCATTTTTCAGAAAAAAAGATGCTCAAGAACAAGGGGGCACGCTATGACGCTGGAAGGGGGTAGACTAAGGGGAAACGAGAGGAAGTTCTTCTTCACAGAGAGTGGTGAATGCCTGGAACAGACTTTCAGCGCAGGTGGTGGAGGCAAAAACCGTAACGGCATTCAAGAATGCATGGGATAGGCATAAGGGACCCATACTGGTAAGGGAAGGGAGGGCTAAACCAGAGATCAAGTAGGGTCTGTGGTGTTACAGTAGGTAGAGAAAATGGGCAGACTAGGTGGGCCAAGTGATCCTTATCTGCCGTCAAATTCCATATTTCTATGAAGTTGCTTTAACCTAGCTCTGGGATTTACCCAGCAGGTCCTGGATGTATCCATCCTTCTTCCTACTCATTGAGGTTGAGTTCCCACCTGTGAGCTGACACTGGGACCCACAAGGATCCCCAGGGGCCACCTATTAAGGGGTTGCCCCCCCCTGCCTCTCAGCACCTCCTTCCCTCCTTCACAGTTTGTAGTTACCTTAACTTTCACTCTTGATCGACTTAAAACTAATGCTGTGCCTTTTTTTATATACCTTGAACAAGCAGACATATGGGCACTGCTGCCACAGCGTGCACAGTGAACCTTTCTTGGCTCAGGTAGCAGAGAGAAAAATAGCATCCCCCCAGTTGCGGGGGGGGGGGGCTACACATGTATGCCTAGTTTAGTGCCCGACTGCTCTTCATGGAGTCCTATCTTGCTGTATTGATTGTGGCTCTGATTGTTACAGTGTCACACATGCATACAGTTTTGTTCTTTACATTTAGGCTGCTTTATTGCTCTGACTGACTACGCTACCCTACCGTACTTCATGCAGACCTTACTGTATTGTTAGATGCTCGGATTGTTGCAGTGCCACACGTTTATGCTACTTAAAGTTTCTTTTGCTGCATTCATGTTTAATTACTTGTTTTTCTATGCCCCATCACAACTACAAATGAGCTGATGTCCAGCTCACTGCTTTTCCTGGTAAAGATAATTGTTTAATTAAACAATTTATCAGGGCTACACCCTGTGTTTGTCTTCCTCCCCCACCCCATCCCCTTGTCACCATGGGTACTCCATTTTGTAGCTGTTGTTTAGTGACAGTACAGCTCAGAGTGAGCAGGGGAAGGCAGCACAGACCAGTTCTTTGCCAGGGATAGTCCCCGTTAGAGGAAAGAAAAGGTATACTGCACTAGTTGCTAGTGCCATACATGTAGCAGTTCATTTTCATTATTATGTACATTATTATGGACAGAGCACATCCAGGGGTACTAAAGGAACTGGCTGAGGAGCTGGCAGGGCCACTGGCAGACTTATTTAATAGTTCACTAGAGTCAGGTGTGGTATCGCAGGATTGGAGAACAGTACATGTAGTGCCCCTCCACAAAAGTGGATGACCCAGGGCCGGCCCGGTGGCGCTGAGGGTTGAGGCGCTGGACGCCACACCTCGCTCCACGCCGGCGATCCGGGTTCGAGAGCAGACTTGGTGGGTCGGCCGGGGGGAGATAGGCTTGAGCGTCCAACGACAGCTCGCCTTCTCCGGGGAGGGATTCAGCCGTTGCCCGACACCTGCACGACCCCGAACGAAGGCTCGAGGAACTGCAAGCTCCACCTGGGAGATGGGCGGCTATTGAGCAGCACGGACGTCGGCGTGCGCGTCATGATGTCGGGGAAGGTACTTGCTGCTCGGGAGGGAGAAAATCATGGAAACAAGCCTGCCACAGCCGGAAGACGGGGGACCATGGCCGTGTCCACGTTTGTTTTGCCCGCCCAGCAGACCATAGACCGACGCAACATAAGTAATGGTTTGACCCCTCACCTCATCCCCACCCAGGGGGTAATCCGAGGCTCCATGGGGCCTGTGGGTCTGTGTGGGTAGGGTTCCGGGCAGTGGGATGTCCAGTTGTCCCCCCTGAAGGGTCGGAGGTGGCAGGCTGGGAGGAGAAATAAACAGTAATTTCAAAAATAAAAAAGTGGATGACCCAGGGAATTACAGACCAGTCAATCTGACCTCCATTGTGGGCAAGCTCATGGAGACTATACTAAAGGAAAAGTTGGTGAAATATCTAGAGGAGCATGGTCTCCAGGATGCGAGGCAGCATGGGTTCATGGGGGGGGGGGATTGTGTCAAACAAATCTTATTGACGTTTTTGACTATGTCACCAAGACAGTAGACAGGGGCCAAGCGGTAGACATCCTCTATCTTGATTTCAGCAAGGCCTTTGACTCTGTGCCCCACAAAAGGTTGATCAGGAAGTTGGTGGATCTCAGGGTTGGGAAAAAGATGGCCAGATGGGTGGAAAAATGTCTGAGGGACAGAACCAAGAGGGTGGTTGTGGGGGAGAGTTATCTGGCAGCAAATAGGTAACCAGTGGGGTCCCGCAGGGCTTGGTGCTGGGGCCAGTGTTGTTCAGTATCTTCATCAGTGACATTGGGGATGGGATTAAGGGCAAAATGTGCCTATTCTCGGATGACACCAAGCTCTGTGGGAGAGTGGATACAGCTGAAGGGATACAGGACCAACAGGAAGATCTGGAAAAGTTGGGGAGGTGGTGCAGGATCTGGCAGCTTGGCTTCAATGCCATGAAATGCAAAGTTATGCATATTGTAGTCAAGAATCCCAGGACACAGAGTACTACCTTAGTGGAGTCCAAGTATCTGCATCAGAGGAGGAGAAAGACCTGAGAGTGATGATCACTAGTGATCTGAAGCACTCCACGCAGTGCAAGAAAGCAGCAGCAAAGGCAAACAAGATGCTGGGATGCATATCTAGGGGGATCAGTAGTAGGAGAGAGGAGGTTGTACTGCCCCTGTACAGGTCACTGGTAAAGCCGCATCTAGAGTATGGAGTTCAGTACTGCTGCCCACACCTCAAAAAGGACATTAACCTGCTGAAGAAGGTCCAGAGGAGGGCTACAAAGATGATAGTGGGTCAGCAGGGTAAGGCATATTAGGAAAGGTGGAGGACACTGAACATGTATTCCCTGTAAGACAGGAGAGCGAGAGGGGACATGATTGGGACTTTCAAGTACTTGAAAGGGATAAATAAGGTTGATAAGGAGAATCTCTTTACGCTTAGTGGCAACCCCAACACGAGGCGGCACAGTCTTAAGCTGGAGGGTGGGAGGTTTAGAAGGGAGGTCAGGAAGCACTTCTTCACAGAGAGGGAGGTGGACACTTGGAATGTGCTGCCAAAAGAGGTCATCTCGTTGAAGACAGTGGGCAGCTTTAGGAGAGGCTGGGATAGTCATAGGGGGAAGGTAAGGATCATGGGTAGGGAGGATGGGAGGAGTGGGGAGGGAGGCAGGGACATTAGCTCAAGCTGTGGACCCTGCAATATGAGCAGACTTGATAGACCAAATGGCCTTCTTCTGCTGGCTTCTTCGTATGTTCGTATGTTTATTCAAGTGAAATTACAGCCAGCATGGGATGCTGCTTTAATTAAAGGGGTCTCACTAGGTCACAAGATGGATGTTGCAAAAGGCTGCAGATCTGCTAAGTGCTGAATTCACTTTGACCCTTTTCCTGTTATTTTTTCCTTACAGCAAACCACCTTGGTTCGATCTGCCTCCTCCCCCATACCCGCCAGAAGCCGATACCCTGATTCAGTCTGAGCTTCCACCCTACCGGTCCCGAACAGGAAGTGCCATCAGTGCAGACAGTCCAAGAACAGGAAGTGCCCTTGGTATGGAAAACAGCAGGGCAGGATCTGCCATCTCTGTGGACAATACCAGAATACCCCAGGAAAGGGCGAATGAACAGAGTGACTCTCTTCTTAACTCCATACCTGAAGGAGAATCTTAAATATGAATATTTAATTTAAAATATATATATTCAGTATATATATGTGTATGTGTGTGTATATATATATATATATATGTATATGTATATACGTGTGTGTGTGTGTGTGTATATATATGTATATATATATATATATAGGTTGGTTTACTGTAGCTCATTACCAGGCACTCGTTACTGCTGTCATATTTTCATCAACCATTGAAGAGAAAATGTTTAAGAAGATAGTTCTTTATAGTAACAGCTGTAACAAGAAGCGGTTAGCCCTGAGCTGTCACAAAAATTGTCCTTCTGAAAGCTTCAGTGTAACTTAAGATACCCATGCTCAAGCTGTAGAGTTCCCTTACTTTAGCTTCCCTGTCTGTATTTAAAATACAGTGGCAGTAGCAGTCACAAAGGCACCCAGCGCAAGGAGTAAGGGAGGAGATTTGTTTGCTTGTAACTGTTCTGAGCTGTCATGATGCACCATTCTTTGCATATGGTCATGTGTGCTGACACATTGGCCTTTGCACTACATAGTACTTAATGCATCCAGTGGACGGCCCAGCAGATGAAGCCAGAACACTTTAAGGGAAATGCTATTTAATGAATTAACCCAACTACTGGATGGATAACCCCCCTGATAAGGTTTGTCACAAAATAATTTTAATTACCTTGCAGCAGCTTTATTTCAGATTGTAAAACCCACTGGTATGAAAACAATGGGCAGACTGTGCAGTACCATTTCAAGTATCAGCATGGCTGGGCGCAGCTTATGTGTACTAAATGTATACAAGTGAGCCGCACTAATACTCAAAATGGTGCTGTGCAGTCATCATTTACATGCGGAGGGGTTTTATGAACTGAAATAAAGCTGCTGCAAGATAATTAAAAAAAAAACTTTTATTCAAGCAAAACCCCTCGGGGTTAACTTTCAGGTGGTGGGGTTATTTCATTCAGTACCATTTACCTTTAATTGATAGATGCTTTCACACAGGGAGCTAGCTGAGGACTCACTTTGAAAATAAGTGGTCTGTATATGCATTTCTTTGAAATTGGTTGATTTTTTGTAACTCGGTCAGTCGGCAGCACTTCCAGAATAAGTATATTAAAACAGAAGTCACGCAGTGTAATTACACTTTGATTCTGCATGCAGCAAAAATTGTTTTCTGCAGCTCAGGACTGCATTTGAATCCTCTCATGTATTACAGTCTATACGCAGAGATGGTCTGTATTACTGCATTAGGCTGGGTGTGGATGCAGGCAGGTACTGCAGACTTGATAGGCCATTGGGCCTTCTGCTGTCAACATCTGTGTGTCAGTAGCTTTCAGTACTTAGAGCTTCTTTCTGGACATTTCAGCTTCTTGGTTCAGATGTAATGAGTGGAAGGAAAGAGCGGATACTGCCCCTGTACTGGTTCCTATAGTGGTCACACCTGGAGTACTGTGTGAAGTTCTGAAGTCCCTGCCTAAAGAAAGATAGGGACCACTTTGTGAGGGTCTACAAAAACAATCCAGGGACAGCAAGGGAATATGTAGGAGTGGTTGGAGAGTCTCAACAAATTCTTGATGGGTATGAATGGTAGACTGCAATGACCTGTTCATGAGTGAGGTCTATGGGAAGGCGGGAGTAGAGGCAGCCTGTGGTGGGTACCAAGATGGCTTTAGGGCAATCAACTTAGTAAATCTAGTCAGGCATTAGGTCATTCAAGAGTCAGACAGGTAATAGGCAGAATGAAGGGACTGCTGGGTCTTTATCGGTCAACAAATTGTAAGTGTCTGTGTAATACTGAGGGTCCCAAGATGAGTAGTGCCCTTAAGAGATGGTCATCAGCCAGAATTGTTGCAGTTTAAATGCTTTAAAATTCAGATGGGTGGAGGGCCATGATTTGTCTTACACATGGGGATCTGCAGCACCAGACAACACATGGTAGCTTAGAAGGTTCAGCTTAATTCATTAAAGTCAGAACTGTAACCCCACCTTCAGGATCACCTGGCTATAATGGCATTCAGAAAGATGCCAAGAGAGATCTTGCAGAAGCAGCAGCAGTGCTGCACGTTTATTTAGTCACCGGCATTTCCTTCATCCACTGTTCTGCAACTTATCCAAGGCAGGAACACATATTTTATAAACACGATTACATTCAGCTAGGCAGCATTTTTTTTTACTTGGCCAGTCTCTGGGTACAAGGGTCAATTAACAAGTATACAGAGGACACCACGCTAGGAGGGGTGGTGAATAATTTTGAACAGGGGAAAAACACTACAAGATGACTTGGATAGGATATCTGACTGGGTCAACAAATTAGGCATGAGATTTAACATCAGTAAATGTAAGGTAATGCATCTACAGTAGGGACACAAGAACCTGGGCATTAATGATGTGCTACAAGGAAGCATGGTAAAGGTTACAAGAGAGGAAAAACACCCAGAGATTATTGAAGGTAATGACCTAATGCTAAATACATTGTGAGGAGGCTGCAAATAAAGTACTTTGTGGCATAAGGCATAATATTGCTAGCAAATCAAAAAAAATGTTCAACCTCCACTGTAGAGGCCATCTGTAAGGCCATTCTTGGATTATGGTGGTCAGCTGTGGGCCCCACTCACAAAGGGACTCCGATAAAATCATCAAAGTTCAGAGAAAGGCAACCAAAATGATTTGGGAGATTAAGGATCTCACATATGATCAGAGATTGGGCAACTTGAAATTGATGAGTATGGAGACAAGAAGGGCCAGAGGGGACTTGTTCCTGCTGCAGCCCAGATCAAGGGAGGATATACATCTTCAGTTTAAAATAGGAGCTCTTCCTTCTAGGTGCATAACAAACAATTAATCAATAATTTTTTTTAGAACTGATAGGAGGAAGTCCCTTTTCTTCCACAGAGAGTGGGGTTGTGGAACAGGTTACGTCATGAGATTGTAAGCAGTAAATAAGGATTTCTACCAGTGCTAATTGGGGAGCAGTTCACAAGGGCCCAAAGACATCTTCAGCTTCAGATACCTTCGTATGTGTACAGTGACTGAACTACCTGTTGGTGATACTAGCAGATTCCAATCCCCTTTCAGGTGACACCCTGAAGATGTCAGCCTTGCTAGGTGGTGATGCCTGATTTTACTTATAGCATGCAGTGACTGTATGCCTTGCACAGACAATAATGGCCTCCTTTTGGAATGGACCTTACATGGGCACTAGACCCAGCAGTTAAGGGGTTTTCCGGGTACTTCTACCATTCACCCAGATGAGCGCTTTTCTTCTAAGAAAACTCAAATGGATTTTGGACATGGTAATGCAAGCAACCTTGCTTCAGGTGAGCAGTGTCTTACTACTGAGCAGACTTCTGTGAAGCCCTTCGAAGTATGATTCTTCCATATGCATGATACCAGGCCAGGAACCCCTCATTGGTGGACTTTGGCAAGGCCTGTCACAACTTACTCCACTGACCCCAGGCAGGGATCCTCTGAACAGCTAATAATGGCAAGGCCTAGTTGTAGCACCTACCCCATAGGGCAGGCACTCTCCTCACCTCTCTCCATGGCACCTCACATCATTGGCCCTGGGTCTCATAGCTCACATAGAAACATAGAATATGACAGCAGATAAGAGCCACTGGGCCCACTCAGTCTGCCTTTTTCTTTTAAAACCTTCATTTTTAGCTGCAGATCTGCTACTGATCTGTGGCGCCATTTCTTCCCCCCTCTTCCTTACCCCTACAATTGTCTCTTACCTCTTCCAGGTATTTTTGAACCCCACCACTGTTTTTCCCCCCACCACTTCCACTGGAAAGCTGTTCCAGGCATCCACCACCCTTTCTGTGAAGAAGTACTTCCTCACATCCCTCCTGAATTGACTCCTCTCCTGCCACCTTGTTCTAGAACACTTTCTTCTCTGAAAAATACCCCCTTCTGTACCTTATTAATCCCCATGAGGTATTTAAAGGTCTCTATCATATCCCACCTCCTCTCCTCCAGGGTGCATATATTTAGCTTCTTAACCCTTAGACTGCCAACAGAATTAGAATGTGTTGGAGTTCTGGATGGATATATCAGTCTGCAGCCCTGTAAGGGCTAAGCCTCTCCTCGTAGGGCTTTTGACGCAGACCCTGCACCATTTTTGGTAGCCCTTCTCTGGACTGCCTCCACTCTGCCTGTGTTCTTCCTGAGATGCGGTCTCTAGAACTGGACACAGTACTCAAGGTGAGATCTTACCAGCAATCTACATTGAGGCAACACCACCTCCTTCTTCCCCACAGGACAGAGTACTTAAGGGAGACCCTCCCTGGCTGAAACTCCAAGCAGGAACTCAATTATTCCAGCTCCTTGTAGCCCCTTGGGACAGAGCACTTCCGCAGCTGTGGAAGCTTTGGAGTTGACTCCAAAAATGGGAGAGTGGTTATATAGTTATTTATCTTTACATATATCCTTCTGAACATTTCAGTTCCTTATCTTCGGCTTTTAGTCTTTTTAACTCTGTTTATCTCCTCCTTAATTATTCCACTCTCAAACCTCCTTTAGTACCACCACTTATCCCAGACTCCATCTGTGGAGGGGTGACCACTAGCCCATCCCATCAGAACACCCCTCCCTCATTTAGTACCATGGAATGATCTTATGCCCAGGTCAGACTTCCGATCCATAACCAGAGGAGCCTCCCACAGGAGTGACCCAACTGCTCCTTGGTAATGTTTCTTCACGTGGGAGGAGGGGGTGGGGGTAGACAGAATCAGAAGAAGGGTGGAGGAGAAACAAGGTAGTTTGAGTTCCCCAACAGGGTAAGCCATCAATGTGGGGATATCATTTGTCAGTAGGGGCCTGTTTCCCATGTGTTGCTCTGTCATCTGGGAGACCCGTGTTTCCATATCCCAGAATCCCACCTTGGGGCTGGCTGGGGACCAGATGCATTGTGGAGGTAAGGTGTTCGACTTCCATGAGAGTGGGGTATGTGGGCTGCTGGCCATTTATGAACCCCTCTCAGCCTACCAAGGAACAGCATTAGCAACTGTTGTAAAGGTGGTCAATTGTCTGCTTTCCGAACAAGACAGGGTGCAGCCGTGGGCAATCCCAGTTGTTTGGGTGGGTGAGGGGGCAGCAAGATCCATGGTGGGTGACAGGGAGGAGATAGAAAAGAAAATCCAGCCCCCTAACTTGGTAAAATAGATTAACACCTCAGTTTTGGCCACAAGTGGAGTATAAAAAGAGTCGAGAACCAGACTCTTTGTAGTAGGATCAGCACACCCTGGATGACTTTTGTGACAGCTTAGCAGCTTGCTGGTGATAAACAGGATATGCTCTATTTTAAATTAATTATGAATTAGTATTTCATTTTCTGATCTAAATAAGACCCACAGAAGGATGCTCAAGCAGTGTCGGCAGTAACAGTCTGGTAATGCTTGGCTGGGTAGATGGACCTGTGTGTGGGTGTATTTTGTGCATTGTTTGCACTATCACGTATTTATAGAATTCTTGAAGGATTATATCAAAAAAGGGGGGAAAAGGGAAATTGTTTCTCAATTCTCTATAGTATTTTCTACAAATGTATTTCTTCTCAAAGCCTGAGTAAACTGGAACTACGTCTCTTGTATGCCACAGTGTTAATGGACTGATTTTTTTTTTTTTATCGATTCCCAACAGCAGGATGCTGAGAGTGTTAAAGCCCGGGACACCTACCTCTCAACTGGTTCTTGTTTTTCAGTCTTGACATGTTGAATGGTGGCACTTAAATGCAGGAAGCAGTAGCCAGATGCGGCTCACTCTGGATGAAGTATTTTGGCAATCAGTGGTTTGATGCAGATAAGCTGAACTGTTAATGGAGTTACAGACAAGGACATGTTGGTAAAACAGGCAAAAATTCCGAAAACTGCATGGAATTGTGGCAAACCACTTGTTTTGTGGTAACTGAAGCTTAAAGAGCTGGTATATGTCAGGGCTAGTACAAGCCTTGAAAAAGTACTGTTAGTGTCTCCATGGAGAAGTGTGCCTTCCTGAGTTCTTTGGGTGATAGAACTGCGATGTAAATCTGAGCAGTTTTGACACACAAAGAACTTGAGAAAACACCCTTAAAACCATAAGAGACGCAGTGAATGTAAAGATAAGTTGTTAAATCATGTTAAAGATGTCTGTTTTTAAAGGGACACCATCAGCATTTGGCTGACTTTTTTTAACCCACCGTAAAACAAAAGCTGACTGTGTCCCTTTAAAAAGCGGAACTTGAATTTAAAATCAATTAGCTTTACTCTTTAAAAAAATTAGTAAGAGCACTGTGTAGGAAATGGACTTTGTCAGCTGAACTTACAGCTCAGATACAAAACATGTTCAGATATTCAGATCCCATCAAGCCAGATCACTGCACAATTAGCAAACCATTACCCAGACAAAAAAAAGCTTTAATTTGCATAATGTTTGCTTAATTGGGTGTTGCAGTCACTGATGATGGGTAGTACCACATCCCCAAACAGCAGATCTGAATGTGCCACATGACGTCTCTGTAGAACTTCAGAATTTTGTAACTGTTAGCATGAGAGACTTGGCCTCTGATGATTTTTAGAGTACCCAGACTGTTTAGAAATAAACAATTCCGATTGGCTAAACATGATGTCATGCTTTATAATATAAAATATGGCCCATGTACTATACTTAAGTCATATTATTCTTTGAAAGCAGAAAGTGCTTCACATTCTGGCCATTTGCTCTGAATTTGGAAGACCAATGCTATGTGTTTTAATGCTGAGAGGCTGTGAGGTTTGTTTCCCCCAGCGCTGACATGGTATGTTATAAAAGTCTTGCCTGCTTTCAACATTACCTGTGCAACATTAGCTTGCAATTCTGGGCCCCAGCCCTTCCTGCAGCTCCTCTATCCTTCTGCTGGAGAAGGTGGAACAACAGTTTCCTATGATTTTCTTCGAGGATATCTCTTTTGTCAGGCCACACCTTTGTAACATATAGCCACCAGGCACTAGGATCAGATGGAAAACTTTTTGAAACAGTCAGCCAGGGGCGCCCACAGTGATATCAGATGTCAGCATATGCATAAGTGTGGGTGGCCCCTCCTCCCCTCAGTTCTTTTCCCACCATCAGTCAGACTCATCAGACCCATAGAAACAACGCTGCTTATAGCCGCCATTTTATTTTTTACTTCTACCCAAGTAATCACTTTTAGAGTGATTTTTGATGACTTGTATGTTGTTGAAAGATTCTTCCAAAATTTTCTAGTACTGCAAGTACGGAGAGAAAATTTACTCGGGGTCTCGTGTGACATTTGTGTCTGCTACTTACTCCTCTCTCACAGTGGGAAAGCTTGTGAGATCTGCTAGGGGTTCAACTCTGCAAATAGGTGATGCAGAAAGGGGCTTTGGAGAAGTTCCTCCTCCAAAAAATAGTGGAAAGGATGGAGAAGCAGCTTCAAGAAAAATCTGCGTCACCAACTGTGTCAATTGAATCATGGTCATCGAAGTCCCAGGAAAAATCCTGAGGGAGTCACAAGCAGAAGTCCCTACATGTACACGCATGACTCCTGAAGAGATAGCCATAGCTCACTTTGGGGTGTCACAGAATGTGGCAGATGTTCTGCTGACTGCTAGAAAACCGTTCTCAAGACATACTCCATGAAATGGAAGCAGTTTGCTTTATGGGTCACTTCACATAACCTGGATCTGTTTACCTGTCCAGTCAATCAGGTTCTAGAGTACCTGTTGTCCTTGTCGGATTCAGGTCTGCATTATTCCTCCATCAAAGTGCACATGGCTGCCATATCGGCTTTCCGTGTGCCTGTGGAGGGCTGTATGGTTGCTCAGCTGGAGGCAGTCCATACATTCTTGAGAGGCAATTTAGCCATAAAGCCTCCTATCTAAAATCCAGTCTCAGCTTGGGACATGAATTTCATTTTGGAAAAGCTGACTAGCTCCTTTTGAGCCAGCCGCATCTTGTGACTTATGTCTTTTTTCTTGGAAAGCATTATTTTTAGTTGGAATCACTTCTGCTTGAAGGATTTCAGAGCTACAGGCTTTAATGTGGGAGCCTCCTTGTCTGATGTTCCACAGAGACAGGGTGTCTTTGTGTACTAATCCTAAGTTTCTGCCAAAGGTGGTGTCTGAGTTTACTTCAAATCAAACCATTCACCTACCAGTGTATTATCTAGAGCATGCCAGTCCAGAACATCATAGAATACTCTGGTGCTATACACACCATAAAATGGAGTGCAGAAAGTCCTCACAGCTTTTTATTTCTTTCACCCCTGGGAAAGAGGGTTCACCAGTTTCTAAACAGTCCTTGTCCGAAAGGCTAGCACATTGCATTGTGTTCTGTTACAGGAAGTACGGGAAGGAACTTCCTGGTGTGGTTTGTGGACATTCCACAAGGGGCATGGACACTTTTGTAGCTTGTTTTCGGAATGTTTCCACTGCAGAGATTTGTGCAGCTGCCACCTGGAGTACTGTCCACACTTTCACTAAGCACTGCAGTCAGAACATTGTCTCTCATAGACGAGCAGGGTTTGACCTAGCTGCGTTACAAAGCCTACACTCATGAGCATTTTTGCTCCATCTGCGTAGACTGTTAGCTTTTGTTACTGCTTGGGACTCATTCAAGGCATGGCCTGATGAAAGAGATATCCTTGAAGAAGACAGAACAGTTATGTACTTACCATAACAGTAGATCTTTGAGAGAATCTCTTTCATCAGGCAGTGCCGACCCACCCTACTTCCCCTTTAGGGTTTGCGACATAGCATACTTGTGTTGCTGTCTCCTTAGCTACTTTTCCTGTACTCAGTCTCACCTGGTATGCAGAGTGTTGGGGTCTCTCCCGGTTCCCTAGAGGGAGATCCTCCGAGCGTGACCTCTGGCAGGAAACAGGAGAGGAGGAGCTGCCCACACTTATGTATATACTGACATCTGACACCGACATGGGCAGCCCCTGGCTGGCTACTAGCAGAAGTTTTCCATGTCATCCTAGTGCTTGGCAGCTATATGTTCCAAAGGTGTGGCCTGATGAAAGAGATTCTCTCAAATATCTACTGTTATGGTAAGTATATAACTATTCTTTTCACACACAAGGCCATGTTGCTAGAGCATAATACACCTCCCACCCTCCGTTTTGCTTATGCAGAATGGCCTACTGCACCTTTTCAAAATTGAGCCCATGATCTTTGGAGTTTGAAGAGCCATTTTTTACAGCTGCAGTGGGCCCCATAGAAGTAAAGGGCTTGAATGTCTGTCACTATGTCTGCTTCCTGAGTGACATTATAGTGGCATATCTGTCTGTGTGGGAAAGACAATCAGGTGACATCATGTGAGTTAGGATGACAGAGCATTGCCATTTTAGTCCTCCAGGTTCATGGTTGGCACCAACAGTGGCACCCAGCCAAAAGGGGCACATTGAGTGTGGATTTACCCTGGGAGCTGATTGGCTCGGATTCTTCTGAGACTGCACACGTACGGTAATCAATCAGCTTTTAATAGTTTTGTATATTTCCATTCCTCAGATCAGGGAACATCTCAGAAATACATTTTACTGTCAGGTGGGGGTTACTATTTGAGCAGAAGGACAGATTAGGAATTTGGTTATGCCTGGATGAGTGAATAAAGCACCCCAAACCATCTTGCTCTAAAGAGAGGTGGGGACTCTGACCCTATTATGTTTTACCTGCAGTTTATATATGTAAGCAGTAACACACAACAAGGTGTGGGTTATGGCCTGATAAGAGCATGCCCCAGGTGCGTAATAAGGCACAAGGCATAGTCCCGTCCAGGTTGTAGTCCTGATTGGCACATAAGGACACCCCAGATATACCCTGTCAATAATCACATTCCACAAAATGTTTTACTCATTTTATAAAGTATAATATAGTGAGAACCCACCAGTCAGGTAAGGAGAGACCTGAACTGCATTCTTTAGAAACCATCCTGTCCCTGGTTTTTCCACTTTTTCTGACAAAGGGGAGTTGTAGCAATTTTCTGATATTGGAGAGAAAGCTGCAGATGCACCTTTTCTGAGAAATAAAAAAAAAAATTATAAGTTTCCAAGGAAAACAAAAAAATGGATTTCTGGGCTCTGACTTGGACTACAGCAAGATGTAATGTTATAGAATGTTTACCCCATGGTCTGTATGTTTACTTTATTGTTTTGCGCCTTCTGGGGGAACAGCACTCCTTTGACCTTTTCACATATCCAAAGACTTATCCCACTGGAGGGTCTACTTCTAACCTGAAGACCACCTGACGCTTGATCACAGACTACTAAGTTTCCTGCAGTTTACCTCATCTGGCAGGATGCTATTTCAGCACCTATGTGGGTGCCCCCATTATCCAGAGAGTTGGAAGGAGGAGGAGTTGGGTGGGCTCTATGGCCCTGGGTAACATAGTTGGTGGGAGAGGGGGTTCATACACTGTTTGCCCTACCCATTTTTACATTTCTGCCCCAAATCCACCTACGCCTGAAGATGGAGTGGCACGCACCATGATTTCACCAAATCTTCCACCCTAATAATCTCTGCAGCTACTGCCATTCTTGGCCAGCAGTAGAAGAACCCTCACATCCTGGGGGGAGCATCCAATGGAATGGATCAGTCCAGCTCCTGTCATCCCACTGAGGTGTTATGGATTTGGGATGTGAACCTGGGTCATGAGCCACTTTCCAACAGGCCACGTCACTCCAGGACTGCATTTTAAAGGACAGGTATCCAGTTTAGTGTACAGTGGAGCCCTGTTCAACACACAGCCTAAATTTCAGACAAATGCATTCTTTTAGCAAGATTGTTCTTTTATAAAATATTAATTTAAGGCAATTTCTGAAAACAAGTGCACTGGCAAAACTTTATGCAGCAAAATTATTCGTTTAGGAGGTCTGTTTTTTTAACAGATCAGAAAACCATTATAATCTCCCATTCTGGACATACAGTAGCTCTTTTTATTCTTTTAACATGTTATTTATTTATTTATTGAAATCTTGAAATTACAACCTTTGAGCCAGTGGTTCGTTTACAAAGGCTCCACATCATACAGGAGGGAGATGGGGACAATAACAGGGTTCAGTAAAACAACATGAGCACTGGTTACAGAGTACAACAGTGAGGGCAAAGGAAAATACTAAACAAGTGCTACTAGATTACATCAAATTGTAAGGTCATAGATCAAGATAACAAGTTCAAATGATTCAGTGTATACATTGTTACCATATTTCCATACAAAGAATATGCCGCCAAGGGATTACCTTGTCAGGAGTAATGGCAGAGACCTGGAGAGAAGTGAGGGGGGACCAAATAAGCGGGGTGAGGTGGTAGGACAAAACCAAGTGGGGCATTGTCATGGAAACATTGTATGACCAATAAATCATAAGAAGGTGCAGAGGGGAACAGATGGAAGGACTGAGTGGGGAAAGCCATCGAAAGGGGAGGGGAACTGCCAAGATGCAGAAGGAAAGGAGGAAAATCAGTGCAGGAGATGGGGGGTATGGGCAGTAGGTGGAAATAAGAAGGAAAGCTAGGGGAAAAGGGGAGGGCAGGAGAAGAGACAGGGGGTAGGGGGGCAGGGCAGGGTCACAGAGCAGCAAGGGAGAAGCCAAAGATGATAGTCCAAAAACTATAGTGGGAGTGTTGGGGGGGCAGAAGGCTAGGAGAGGAAAGGGGGTGACAGGAGGAGGAGGGTGGGAGAGGAGAGCAGAGGAGATGGTAGGGGCGTTAGGTAATTAGAAAGGTGGCAGAGAGTCTGGTAACTTAGGGTGGACAGTCACAACTGCTCTGTTTCAGGGAAAGCAGTCTAAGTTTGGTTAAGAAGGGTCCTAACCTAGGGGCAGCCAAAAGGTTGGGTGGGAGGTTATTAAGTCAGTCCAGAGCCCAGTACATAAATGTTCGCTGAGCTTGGGCAGGATGACAGAAAGGGACAACGTGGGAATGGATGCGTTTCTGGTATGACGTAGCTTCATATTCCTATGTAGAAGCAGTAGAAGTGATAAGGTGGCTAGTCCCAGACATATCATTTTAGCAAACAGGCACATTTGGTAAAAGACTGCCATGAAGGTTAAGCCAGTTTACTGTCTTTTAGAGTTTGTAGGTGTACCATGTAGGGGTGGGCACCAGTGACAAGGTGGCACGCCCTGTTGAGGGCAACATTCAGTTGCTTAAGAGAGGACTTAGAAGCTGCTCTATAGATAATGGGCCCAAAGTCAGTAATGGAAAGGATAGACCTCGTAATGACTAACTGGAGCGCCTCTAGGGTCATTCAGTACCTATATCTATAAAGAAGGCCAAGTCTAATACAGACATTCTTGGATATTATATTGATATGTTCCTAATAGGAAAGATAAAGAACCTCTAATAGGAAAGATGGCTATCGAGGGTAATCCCAAGATATTTAAAGCTGTGGACTTATTCCAGGGGGGAGCTGAGATTGTTTGAAATGTGTAGTTGGGCCTTTTCAAACTTGTTTTGTGGGCTGGCGAAAAGCATAACTTTGGTTTTCTTATAGTTCAGGCAAGTTTAAGATTGGAGAACCAAACTTCGACCACCACAGAGAAACTATGTTGAAGATTATTGGCAAGGGGGAGGGATTAGGCTGGGAGGTGAAGAGCACAGCATCATCTGCATAAAGGAGTAGGTTGGTGGGACAAACTTTTGGTAGGGAGTTAAGAAAGAAGCTGAAAAGTAGAGGGCCAAGGATTGAACCCTGAGGAACACCGGAGGTGACAGGGTGACTAAGCAAGAGAATATCATGTATCTTTACCCTTTGGGTTCTGCCATCAAGGTAGCTTCTGAACCAGCCCGTGACTTCTTGTGAGATACCCAGGGTACTCCTTTATCAGGTCTTTATGTAAGAGGCCTTCCATATACCTAAAAGATACAAATAAATCTGTGCACAGTGAAGGTATTCGTTTATCAGGTCTGTTCTTTTGTCAGGTATTTGTTTAACTGGGCTTCACTTTAATTATTTCATCCACCTTCTCTATTCATCTAATAAAACATAATAGAGAACATTTTTATTTTTTATTTTACTTGTTTCTCCCCAGTTTTGCAGTATATTTCTGTAAATTCAACCATGCAGCCTGTGTAGAAGGCTTGTATCTGAATTTTGTGACTTCACAGTGCACACTAGTCGCCTTAAAGCTTATCAGGACAACAGACTGTGATGTCACAAACACAGCACTTGTGAGGTGGATCGGGGACAGTCAGGTGTTCATGTTAATTAAGCAATAAGACACGACAAGGTATCTGTTATTGTGAGAAAACATCACACCCCAGGAAGTGAGGCTTGGGGCAACACAGGTCACTAATACACCTGAGAAGTGCAATCAGCCCACAACAACAGATACCCCAACATGTTATTTTACGATTATAAAATGGTTCATCTGATTTTCATTTAAAAAAACTGAGTAATGAGGTTCAGAATTTGAAGCAGCGGTGCAACAAAATTACGCAAAAAATGTGACCCTACCATTTTTTTTTTCACTATAAAATATTCTGGGCATTTTCCAGTTTTATTTAATAGTAAAATGTTCTAGTTTCACCAAAATGTGAATATTTTATAAATGTTTTAATTCAGTTTTTTTCACAAGAAAAAAGGTGGATGCCACATTTTGGCTTAGAAATAGCGTTGCAAACCTGGCAAGGGTTAGGATTGAGAAAATAAAAACTCATGGTGTGCAGACATGCAGCATAGGAGGTACCTTGAAAAGTAGACTTAACAGGTGTGCTAGTGACCTTAGCTATTGTGCTGGAATGATGCACTGTCATGTCATCACATCTGACCAGTCACAGGTCTTATTTCTGTTACCCATCTTATAATGTACAATATTTAAAAGATTGAAGATTGCACAAAGCCAGACACCTAGAAAACATTAAATTAAAGGTAAGTACTTGCTGTAACCATGATTTCCAACATTGTCTTTTGGTAGACACCTGACCCTTATAGGAATGTTCCTTTAATGTCTAGTGCTTCTCTGAGCTATAATAGTGATAATGAAAAACAGTTTTATTATTAGTATATGCCACCTGTCCTTGGACTGTGGCAGAGGTGTGTTATTTGGTCAGCTTGGTTTGTCCACTCATGTTTTCACTAACAGGGTGGCACTGGGGACTCATCCTCTGGAAAGCACAAAGGTGAAGTGGCATTTGAAGGCTGGATTAGTGATGCAGTCCCTGACTAACAATAACTTAGTACTGGTCCTGACACCAGTCTGTATGCTGTGACCAGGTTTGCTATCTGCTATTCCATACCAAAGTACAAGACCAGTTGCAGGCATGAGCCACAGATCTGGGGTTTGTACTGAGGTGAAGTTTTCAAGCTGTGTTTATTCAGGAGCAGTCACTGAGCAAAGCTTGTTTACAGTGGCAGCCCAAGTACACATGACCATCACGTATGTTACATAATACAAAAAAAATGCATATCTAATAACTGTATTACTTTAAAATAGTACATTTATACATATACTTGGTGAGAGAAGGGAGAAGTGTTTTCCATGCATCTCAGTCTTGGCTGTTACTTAGGACCAGCCCTACCTAACCTAAACTTGCTGTTGTCAGTCCCAGTCATTGTCATGGGAGTAAACAGACATTTTATTAGGATAACTTTTCCACCAACCTCCTGGAGTCCTGCTTATCCACTTCATGGCCACCTGAAGAAGGGTTTTGACCCCGGAGAAGAGAAATAAATCACAGCTGGCATCAGCAGACCCTATTGTACAACATTCCAAAGAAATCTGAATGAATCACAGGCCATTCCATGCATTATGACAGAGCATTTGCATAAAAATGAAACATTTCTCCTTTTTTTTTATTTATTTATTACACATTCGGAGAGTACCTTTGAGTCACAGACTCATTTACAAAGGTTCCACGTCACATAGGATATATACATACAGACATAACAGCAATGAACTCAGAGACAGATACAGATTGTTTACAGGAAATCAGCCGAGCTAACATTCAAGATACTAGGATTACTTATTAGAGTAATTACACAGTTCACATACGATGTAGATATTTTATAGCACATGAGTGAAACTGGCTGGTCAGAAAGGGAAGAGGCAGGCCAGTGGCCATTGTCACAGGTTAAGGAGGAGGAGGACAGGGGATTCAGTTGCAGTTACAGTTATTTGAGGACAGAAAGTGGGCCCTAAGGAGGGTTTTAAATTGTCTAGTCTTTGTTCATTAGCCAGGGTGGCAGGTAGGCTGTTCATCCACATGGGGACCCTATAGCTGAAGGACCTTTAAAATTGAGAGGTATGGCTGGAGGGAATAGAGAAGAGATGGAGGGCTGAGCTATGGGTATACTTAACCTTAATGCTTGGGCGGATTAAAGGGGTGATTTTTTGTAGCCATCAGACAGGTGTGGAACCTAATCCTGTTGTCGAGATTAAGCCAGGGTATAGCACTATAGAGAGAGCAGGTATCTATAAGACTGTCACATCCAAGGATAAGACAGCTGGCTTTGTTTAGTGAGATATGAAGTCTAGCTAGGGTGAAGTGCTTGCTGCCTCATATATCAGTAGGTCGTAATCTAGCAGCGAGAGGACCGAGGAGGTGACCACGAGCCTGAGGGCATCAGGAAAAAGGCAGTGCTTGAAGTGGTGCAGAAGCCCCAGTCTAACGTTCAGGGCCTTGGATAGGTGATAAATATGCTCGTGGAATTTAAGACCTGGGTCCAAGGTGATGCCCAGGTATTTAAAGGAGTCCACCTGCTCTAGAGGGGTGTGATTGGAAGTTAGGACTTGTGGGCATAGCACCTTTCTAGTGTTCTGTGGGTAAAAGAATAGCATAACTTTAGTTTTGTTGTAGTTAAGAACAAGGCATTGCACAGAGAACCAGTTTTCCGTGCAGCTGAAAGAGGACTGAAGGGAGCAGTGGAGTTGTATAGGGTCAGGATTGGAAGAGAAAATGACTGCATTGTCGACGTATAGTATTAGATTTCCTGGGCAGGACTTGGAGGGAGTTGAGGATGAGGCTAAAAAGTAGCGGTCCAAAAAATGGACCCTTGAGGGACACCAGAGAGGACAGACAGTCTATTTGAGACTGTGTTACCAATTTTGACCTGTTGATATGGGTTTGAGAGGTAGTCAGAGAACCATCCCAAAGTGTCCCGAGAAAGACCCAAGTTGGTCAAGGTGGTTAGTAAGAGGGAGTGGTTGGTGTCAGAAGCCTTTGTGAGGTCAATGAAGACAGCACCAGTGATGTGCCCCTTATCCAGTGCAGAGTGTATGTGTGTGGTAAATTCAAGAAGGGCAGTAATAGTGCTGTGTCCCTTGTGGAACCCATGTTGCTGCTTGCAGAGAAGGTTATGTTTGTTGAGGTGCTCCGTGAGCTGATCAGATACAATCCACTCTAATGCCTTGGGGAGGGAGTATGGAAATGGGTCGGTAATTATTAGCATTGGAACGATCTTCACCTTTAAATATTGGTGTGATGGAGGCAGATTTCCACTTGGGGGGGAATTTACCTAGGCAAAGGGAGCAGTTTAAGATATGAGTAAGGGGGTAGAGAACCTCATTAAGGGTAAAACAAAGGAGCTTCATGTCCAGAGAGTCGGAGCTGTAAGAGGAGTGGCTAAGGGCTGTTCTGCGGTATGGCTCCGCAGTCCCAGTTGTGATACTGCACAGGTAAAAAGGGGAGCTGCAGGAGGGGGGGGAGAAGGGGTGTTAGTTGCCGGAGGATCAAAGAAGTTAGGAGAGAGGACACTACTAAGGTTAGTGAAGGCATTATTGAAGGCTGAGGTGATACGGGAAGGATCAGTGGTCAATGACCCATCAGCCATGACCTGCATTGGCATCTGGTTGGGGGCCTTACTACAGATTTCATAAATGTTGTTCCAGAACTTGTGTCCAGAGCCCCAGGAGGAAGTTAGTGAAGATTTATAGTATTCTGCTTTGGCTTTGCGAATGACCCAGGTGCACTTATTCCGAGCCTCTCTTTATGCCTGTCAAGTGGGAGGCCAGATTCTAGGGAGCGTTGCCATAATGAATCTCTTGCCCGCAACAAGGCCATGAGGTGATCAATGAACCAGGGCGCATGGTTGCCTTTAACCATTCTTTTAGTGAGTTGGGCAAAGTTGTCACATATGTTATTGAAAGACAGGATGAAGAGGTCAAGGGCTATTTCAGGGTCAGGGCAGCTAGTGATGAAGGACCAGTCCATGGCCCTGAGGTACGCTTTAAGAGCTGCCAGTTTACCAGGGCCAAGTTTGCGTTGGGTTATGAATTTGGAAGGGGATCTAGGGGCTTTGCAGGACCAGGTGCAGATAACTGGGGAATGGTCATTAAGAGCATCTGGGAGAACAGAGACAGTAGAGATTTTGTGTGGACAATAGGTGAAGACAATATCGAGCAGAGAGGAGGACCCAGAGCGCGGGTCAAGACGGGTAGGGGAGGTGACCATTTGGGAGAGGTCTTCTGCTGTGTCAGTATCTGTGAGCGGTGAGGTGTCCTTACATATCCAATTTATATTAAAATCACCTAGTACAATCATTTCTGTGTGAGATGGTAGAGTTTCCAGATAGGACATTACCAAGTGGAAGGCTATTTTTTGGTCCCTGGGTGTACTATAGACTGCAGTGATGTGTAGTGGATTTTGGGCATGCCCCAAAGTAATTTTTTTTTGCTTTTATGTAACGCTTTTTGCCACCTGCTGCAGCACACTATAGGCTTAGGGCATCCAGCCGCCCGCTCCGCCAGTCTGGAGAACTGGGTAGCTCATACTGCACCCAGGAGGATCCAGGATGGCTGTCTTGCCATCCCGCTGGAGGGCTCCCCCTCTGCCTCAGCCAGCCAGGACAGCCCTGGACCCTCCCCGACAGGATTCCGCCAAAGTCCACCAGGCGGCTCAGAGTGCTGCCATCAAGCTGCATGGTCGCGCCCAGCCATTATCCTCTGATTGGTCCCCTGGAACGCGGACGTGCAGTGACGTCCAGGCACAGCGTGCTGATGTCCGCCGCATTCCCCTTCCAGATCACCAGCACTTGTAGTGCCACCGAGCATCCACAGGAGCCGCTACAGAGTGGTGAGATTCCCCAATCCACCCCAGGACTGGGAGAGCAGTCTACTGACACTTAGTCCCAGTCCTCCCCTGCCGACGGCCCAGACTCATTCCCAAACCCAGACCGCCGGTGTGGCATCCAGCGCCTCAACCCTCAGCGTCACCGGGCCGGCCAGCCCCAAGGTAATTTTAATGGTGACGGCCTTTGGTCCTGGACCCAGCTGGGGGGAGAGAAGCTGTTTAACGTGCAGTATGTCTTTGGTGTAGTTGGTGCAACCAGCCCCCCCCGCTTACCGTGTCGGTCTGCATGGTATAGGTTGTAACCAGTAAGAGTTACTGTGGAGTCAGGAATATGATGGGTGAGCCAGGTTTCAGATACAGCTATAACATCAGGATAATATTGCATGACCTAGCCCTGAAAGGAGTCCCACTTTCTTAATATGCTGCAGAGATTGAGGGAGGCAATGCTCAAACCACCATTGGAAGGTTGACAGGGTGTCAAGGGTACTGGGGGCCCAGGATTGGGATGGATATTGCCCGACCTGAGAATGAGGAGGAGGAGGAGTGTGAGCCTTAATGCTGGGTGTAGGAACGTCATCCTTTTTTAGAGGTGCAAGAATTTGGCAGAGCGCCCAGAGGAAGAGATGGTCGGAATGGAGAGAGATTGCAGAGAAGGGGCGGCCAGAAGGAGGAGTTGGTCTGAGGGGTGGGAGGGCTGCATCAGCTGATGTAGTTGGTGATGTTTCCAGCCGCTGTGTGGCGAATCCAGAGTTGTGCACCGAGGGTGGCGACCATAGTCGGTAAATGGGGTGTGGGTCATATGCACAGTCCCATTTCCAATAACAAGGTAGGAGAGAGAGGATACCCACAAGTTTAACAACTGCCAGGGAGCTACATTATTGTCTGTGTCGGGTGAGATGTTGCTAGGATAAGGCAGGACAGGGGTGTGTGCAGTGTGTAGTAGAAAACACAGAAGGAGAATTAGAGGTGGCAGTCTTACAGTATATGAAAGATGTGTTAGGGCTATGAGAAATCCTGTGCTGAAATAGAAGGAGCAGCCTCTAGTAGTGAGAAGATATAAGCTGCTAATGATGACGTTGGCAAAAAGCCCTATATAAGGGCATGCCGAGCAATGGTGGTGGTGGGGAGGTGGGGAGCCAACGCCCTGCGTCGAGGGGGACACAGTAACACCAGTCTTTCCACGGAGTTTGGAGTGGAGCTCACAACGTACCTGCTGTAGCTGCTGCTTTTTGGAGGATTGGGGAGGGCGCCTTTCTTTCAGCGACCCTCAGAACATGCTGCCAGATTTTGAGGACAAGCCCAGGTCATTGGGAGCCTGCCAGGTGGAGGAGGATTGAGTGTGCCAGAGGAAACTCTCCCTAGTGGGAAGGTTAGGAGGTTGGCAACAATATGCAGTGCTATTACCACCTAGGTGATCGTGGGTGGTGGTGCGGTTGGATGGGCCTGTGTCAGGGAGGAGAGGTCAATGCTGATCATTGCAGTACATGTGCTTGCTCAATGTGCATTGCTGCAAGGACTTCCACTGAGGCACCCTCCTTAGTGACGGAGTAACTAAGGAGTAAAACCCCAACCCTCATGCAGATTGATAGCTCAGATCACTGGCTGGGCTCTGCCCATGCATCCAGGGCAACCTGTCCAATTCACCTTTTCACCTTCCTTTTCAGAGTTTGGGGATTGATACCAGTGGGGGGGGGGCAAGCTACAGAGTCTCTGGGGTTGTGGTAAGTCCTTTGGGATAGCAGGGTGACAGGGCTTGGGTGGCTTCTGAAGGGTTCATTGGGTATATCCCCAGGCTGGGTAATGAGCATAAAGAGAATTCATCCGCCCCTGAAGCTTATTTTTTTTCTGAGGTCATAGTAGTAGCCTGATTGTGACTTAATAATTTCCACACAACAGATTGTGATATCACAAGAAAGTGGTTTAACCCATGTGAATAACTTAAGTACATTGAGTGAAAAAAAAAATAGAATGGTGCCTTTGGGCAGCCGTAGGCAGATTACATCCTGAAAAGTCTATGCTTTTTATGGCTGCAGTGGGTGTAACCCTGCAGCCATCTTGTGAGCACAATAGAGAAGGAAGCTTACTGGATACCGACTTGACTTTTAAACAGTGGAGGTGAACGACAATCACTGCATGTTCACCACACTGTTTAAAAGACCTGTCGGTAGAACATGGCACTGTCCGTCATGTTCAAGATCACCACCAGAGTTTGCAATGCATGCATGATGACTCACATATGCACATTGAACTCCGGTGGCCATCTTGGACACAGCAGACCATGCCACCGTTCCATCAGAGTTCAGTGCGCATGCACGAGTCGTCATGCATACACAGAAAACTCCAATGGCCATCTTGAACATGGCAGACAGTGTCACATTCCTCCATCAGCTCGGTGGCAGCCGTACCAACTCTGGCCAAATCTTGTTTTGTCGGCTATAGCTTTGTGCAAGGATTGAAATTCTGCTTTAAGTTAACATTATAAATGTAGATAATTGACCAACTCTGCCCCTTCAAAGCATGTGTTGTTTGTTACACCCCAAATGGTACCTGATACTTGTACTTTGTCTCTGGTCAGCGTGATGATTGTCCCCTCATAGGGACCAAATTATAGCCCAAAATGGATTTGTCAGAATTTAGCAGGTTTCCCAAACTAGGTCATTAATTTGAGTGGGTTGTGCCTAAGTGGCACCAAATATCAGTCACGATTCAATGACGGCCACCATTCATTTGACAATTTTAATGAAGATTCAGCTATTTCTGTGAAGTGTGTAGCTCAAACAACATTTGCCACAGCTGTTGGTTATTGTCCAAAATCATCTTCATCCCCGGGGCAGCAGTTTTGTGGATATCACCCTGTAAGGCACCAGATGCCATTTCTAGCTAGTAGGCTGTACCAGTGGTACAGGTTTAAAGATGAGTTTTCTTCTAATCAGAGAGTATAAGCAGTGGGTAATTTGGAAGACAGTGCACCCTGTGGCAGAAACAATAAAAAAGGCCTCAAGTGTCACAAGATATTTTCCCTTTTTATGTTTGCTTGCATGCATGTGCAAGAAACATAGTGCCATCATACGAGTTTTCCCGAGGTGTGTCAGCCTCTTCCAATTCAGTCAGTGTGTTTGCAGGTGCGGTCGCAGAGCACCAATCACTGCTCCAGCTGTCTATGACAGCTGAAAATGCAGTGGCATACAGTTGAAAGGGGGAGCTCCGCTTGAGTGAGCAGAGCTCCCCCCCCACACACACACGCGCACGCACGCATGCTGTGTGCTCATGCGCCTTCCCCCTCCCCCACACTGTATGGCCGATGAGGGTGCCCAATCCCCCGTCAGCTCTGCGCCCCCCCAGAGCATCCAGGTGCCACGCTGGGGCCCACCCAGCATGGCAAAATGTTTATGGCGATGGGGATGCCCAATCCCCGTCGGCCACACCGCTACCCAAAGCATCCAGGTGCCATGCTGGGAGCCCACCCCAGCGTGGCAAAATGATGTTATGGCCGATGGGGGTGCCCAATCCCGCCGGCTCACTGTCTCTCCTCTCTCCCATGGCTGTCGCCGACGGGGTGCCTAATCCCCTACCGGCTCCACACCCCACCAGTTGTGTCAGTCCTGCCACGCTTGGGAGCCCACCCCAGCGTGGCAAACGCCCCTCGCCGCCTTTTCCAAAAAAACCTGTAAAGAAAAACGGTCCTCGCAGTCTCCTGCCCCCACAACCCACACCCACCCACTCGCGACCCTGCCTCCCCATACCCCTCCTCACCCCATACTTACTCTGGAGTCCGGCGACAATATTCAGTGGACCAGGAACACGTCTGCACTCTTCAAAGCCGACCGCGAACTGAGGAAATGCTGGTAAGCTGTATAATGGGATAGATAGGGTTTTTCAACTTTGTTGCATATCTCAGGCATTTTTTGGAATTTTTGCACCAAATTTTCAACATGGGTTTTTTGGGACCCCTCCTTATGAATTCTTGCACTGTCATGGCGTTACTCTGGCCCGAACGGTGATTTCGCAGCCACTGTGGAAATCACCTTTCGGAATGATTAATGAAACAACACTGCCAGTGTTCATAAGGTGGGCTCTCAAAAGCCTATTTTGAAAATTTGGTGGGCAATCCTAAAACTCATTTCTGGCCGTCGTTGTGCAGTTCTATGCGCGCTCGTGAGTTCACGAATTTTCAATATTTTCACTCCAGATTTTCAACATTGCCATTTTACCACACCTTCTTATGAGCAGTACAGCTGTCATTTTTCACATCTCACCCAAAACGTGTTTCCGCCCATGTAGTGCTCAGTGGCGCAGTCAGTGTGTGAAATCAATGTACTGGACACATAAAGAAAATCATAGTGACATTGTTCATGAGCAGAGGTCTTAAAATGGCTATTTTGAAAATTTGGTGAAAAAATTTTTAAAAATAATTGTTTTACTAGTGTGTGTTGCAGAGTTCCTATGCATGCTCGTAAGTTCGCAAATTTTCAGTATTTTCACTCCAGATTTTCAACATTACCATGTTACCACACCTCCTTATCAGCAGTACAGTTGTCATTTTTCACATCTTGCCCACAACGTGTTTCTGCCCATGTAGCGCACAATGGCGCAGTCAGTGTGCAAAATCAATGTATGGGACACGTTAAGAAAATCACAGTGACACTGGTCATGAGCAGAGGTGTTAAAATGGCTGTGTTGAAAATTTGGTGAAACAATTTCCCCAAAATGACTGTTTTAGGAGCACATGTTGCGCAGTTCCTACGCACGCTGGCAAGTTTGCGAATTTGTAATATTTGCACACCAGATTTTCAACAGTGCCATTTTACCGCACTTCCTTATGAGCAGTGCAGCTACCATTTTTCACATCTCGCCCAAAATGTGTTTCCGCACATGTAGCGCACAATGGAACAGTCAGTGTGCAAAAACAATGTTTGGGACAGATTAAGAAAATCACAGTGACACTGGTCATGAGCAGAGGTCTTAAAATGGCTATGTTGAAAATTTGGTGACAAAAACTCCATAAAATGACTGTGTTACAAGTGAGCATTGCGCAGTTTCCACGCACTCTTGTAGGTTCATGAATTTGTAATATTTTCAGTCCAGATTTTCACCAGTGGCATTTTCCACACCTCCTTATGAACAGTACAGGTGTCATTTTCCACAACATGGCCAAAATGTGTTTTCACACTTTCAGTGCAGAGATGCATGGTCGCTGTGGGAAATCATTGTTCGGGACAGATAAAGAAAATCACACTGACACTGTTCATGATCGGAGGTCCCAAAGTGCCTGTGTTAACAATCTGCTGTAAAAAAATCCCCAAACTAGTTACATTACGGGTGTGCGTTGCACAGTTTTTACGCATGCTCGTGACTTCACCAGTTTTTTTAAGATTTTCACAGCAGATTTTCAACATTGCCATTTTTTACACCTCCCCATGAACAGTACCGCTGTCATTTTTCACATCCTGTTCGAATGTGTTTTTGCACCTGTGGTGCCAAATGCCATAGTCGCTGTGCAAAAGCAGTTTTCGGCTAACAAACTGATATTGCCACTGTTCATGAGATGGGGGGCACAAAAAAACCATGCTGAAAATTTGGAGTGAAAATACCAACGAATGCCTGAGGCATTAGGGTTTCCGACCATAATGCCCCACCCTGTAGAGTATGACAGGCATCAGGGGTGTGACTTGGGATTCTTGCCTGTCATGCTCATACCATTCCACCCCCCTCACTCTGCAGCCAGTGAGAGGGATTGAGGTGTGCCTCGGACTCTTCGGACCCAAACTTCACCCCATTCTCCTATACCACACCCATCTCACCGTATTTCCTGATGGAATGGGGTGTGCATAAGGGCCAAAGACCCCAAGGCACACCGTGACACTTGTCAGTGTCTGCAGGGTAGGGTGTGGTGAAATGGCGTGGTCGTTATGCCTGACGACCCAAAGGCACACCCCAATGCCTGCCACTCTCTGCAGGGTGGTGGTGGGGGTGGTGGTGGGGTTGGCTACAGTTCAGTACTTCACTGCCATTCCTATTATGCAGCTCTGTAACTTCTACACTACCAATGCCAGTGCCAGCAAGCAAACATTCGGCATTGACAAATGCTTGTTGTAAATGACTTCCTGAAGTCCTTGATGCACTATAAAACAGCAGTGGACACCTATGTGCACAAAGAAGCTACTCAGTGCCTAATCAGGTCACCTGACCAAACATCAACAGACAAAAGAAAAGGCACTAGTGGAGACTGAAACTGGATTTGCCAGTGATGCCTTTTACATAGAAACATAGACTTTGATGACAGATAAGGACCACTTCGCCCATCCAGACTGCCCATTTTTCCATACCTACACTGTTACTACAGGCAGTGTCCGATGTACAGCATTTTCTTCCTCTTCCCTTTTCCCCTTGTGCTTATTCCATGCGTTCTTGAACCCCACCACCTCTGCTGGAAGGTTGTTCCAGGAATCCACCAGTCTGTGCAAAAATAACTATATCAAGAAATCTAAGTGATATCTGTGCAAGGCAATTGAATAGCAGGCAAATTTTCAAAGAGTGAAAAATTACCAAGAAAAAAAAGACACCGACAGAATGGCTTGGCACTTTGAGCATCACTAGCTCTTCTTCGGGGAGTAAAGTTCTGTGCTAAACAAAATGATTTATATGTCTCCATCTTAAAGGAACAATGTTAATTCTAAGCTTTTAAAAAAGTCCAGTATGTTAAACCAGTGGTGTATCATGTCCTTGAATACCCAAAACACCCATAAAGTGCCCATATCTTAAAAGCAAAAAGGAGAGAACTGCCATTAGGAAAATCCTAGTTTGTTCTGAACATTGTACACAATAGTCCATATTTTAAATTTTGTCATAATCTGTAAGCACCCATATTAAACCTTTTTACTTGCTCCATATTACTATAAAGTTGATCTCTTTGAACATGTCTAACAAATACAGTAGCAAAATGTTAATGTATGAAAGAGTTTTAACCATCAGTTGATACATGAGTATTACATTTAAAGAGAGAATGGAGATTGATTTGCTTCTTTAACCCATAAAAGATTACTGTCTGCAAAATGAAAGAAAACAAGATTTTAGATATAACAGGAGACACATCTGGCATAGTAAATTCTCTTAGACTAAGTTCAGTACTGTTATTACTCAATCACTGAAAAGGGACAAATATCTACAAAATTGTTTAGTCCCATGGAATAGTCTATGTTTAGCTGTACCATCAAATGTGTTTCCTTCTGAAGGAGAACGTTGGATCTTCTTTGAGGGTGTCTCTTGCAGCAGGTCACACACTTGGGGTGTCTGCCAGAGGGCGCTGTTGTCAATGTTAGCTTTCACCAGCAGTGTTGAACGGGAACTGCCCACAGTGACGCCACATCATGCATATGTATATATAGGTGGATGGCCCCTAGCAGCCTCTGTTCTTTTCTTGCTTGTCTCCCAGCTTACTTCATGAGCTGCTTTTGCCACTAGTGTGTTGACTCTATCATCGACGAGGAAAGATATGAGTTGTTATTTTTTCCCTGTCTAGTTCCGACTCTTTTCCACAACTGCCATTCTTTCTGTGTCCGCTGTCTGGGCGCTGCCCTCAACATCCCCTCCTGTGCTCATTACCAGGAATTTAACCAAGCTACCTGTCATCAATGACTTCAGGAATTGGAATCCTACCTCATGGAGCAGAGGGTAGCTCTCATTGAGAAGGAGGTGCAGTCACACTCCTTGTCTTGGCCACCATTAGTGAGCTCCCAGACCTCTAAAATGAAGCATCATTCATCAAAGCACGAACACAGAGACAAGGACAAGGCCTCCAGTTGACATGGTAAGGACCCTTGCTTGTCGACAGCTTCCACTTCTGGGTGCTCGACAGCTCAGGCCTCTTCCACTCCAATTCAGAAGACACAGATGGATCTTGCAGCTTTGGTCCAGAGTTTGGAGGTCTCCTGCATCAACCAGGCTCCTACTCCATTGACGACAGCTTTTCCAGTCATATTGATGACTCTGACTCAGGCTTTGTCTGTCCTATATACTACTCAGTCCTCTTCGTCAACGCCCATTGACCCTTCGTCAACAACTCGTCCCTCCAACATGGGCTCAGGTTCCACGTCGACCCCTCCTGCTTTCAAACATTCATTGACGTCAACGATTTCCACCCCTTCGAAATGATCCTCCAGCATGGATCCATGGTTCACTTTGACAGCTTTGCCACCGCTGTCCCAGACCGTCTCTTACAGGGGCTCAGTGGTTCAAGAAGCAGGCATGGCTTCCCATGGTTGGGGCTTTTGGCACCATCCCCAGCCTAAGCCCAAGCCCTCTGTCCTGTCCCCCTCTGGCATGGGGTCTGCAGGAGCACCTCCTCTGTCTACCCCTTCCTCTTCAACAACTTCCTGCCGTCGACGTGGCCTCAGTGGTCCAAACTGTTTTGCAGGTCTTAAAAGCCATGCAGCAACTTCTTCCACAGCCTCCCTCCTTTCCCTCATCCCCAACTTGTAAGCTGGTGTGCCCCGAGCTTCCTCTTCCCCCTTCTTTTCCACCACTGGATGAGGGGGAGCTTGACGATTCTGAGGAGATAGAAGATGAGGATCTGATTGATGATGATGGGGTGTGCACCACTTCTAGTGCCTAACTTTGTCCTCAGTGGATAAGGATCCACGTCTGTATACCCCTTGTTCTCCTCCTGATGACCCTAGTTTAATGGATATTATGGCCCAATTGCAACAGGTCATGGGATTCACCACCACTGATTGGGACAGGCACCGCCAAAATTTGGCAGAGTATTTGGATTTACCAGAGGACTCCGCCATTGCAGTTCCTCCCCTCATTCAGGTCTACCAGAATGCTGTCTTTGCGGCTTGGCACCACCCTTCCATGGTCCCTCCGGTTCCTAAGAAGACAGATCGCCTTTACCAGGCTCCTGCTGACCACCCCTTTTTTGCCACAGCTCCACAGGCAGATTCAATAGTCATCAATACTGCGCATGATCGGACCAAGTGTCCTAAACATTTGAGCACTTTGCCTCCGGACAGAGAATCGAGAACATTGGTCTGATGGGGAAATTAGTCTATGCCTCATCTACCCTTGTAGACCCTCCAGCTGTACCATTTTTGCTGGTACAATACTGTAGTTTTGAGAGTGGCACTGGATCCTGCCTCGATCATATCGTGTACCGAATTTGCTGCCTCCCTAGGTAAACAAATGTCTCTCCCCCCCCCCGAAATCAATCTTTCTTTTTTTGCCAGAGCCCACAGTCCAAGGCAGGGAGCATCTCAGTGTCCCCATGGTAACCACAAGAGAATGCTGCAGACCCTCCAACTATACCATTTTTGACGGTACAGTACCATATTTTTGAAAGGGGTACCAGATCCTGCTTGGATCGTACTGTGTACTGAATTTGCTGTCTCCCTAGGTAAACAATCCCCCCCCCTCCAAATCTTTATTTTTTTGCCAGAGCACTCGGCTGGCACAGTCCGAGGAGGGGAGCGTCCTAGTGTCCCCATGGTAACGATGAGAGAATGCTGCTCTTATTATGGCGCTGCTGGTAAAGGGCGCTTCTTGATGCTCGCTGACCCCTAGAGGCACGGTAGTCAGTGCTAGTATTTGCACCGCAGCCTACCCTTGCCCTTTGACTTTCCCTGGCTGGCACTCTGAACTGTGGGAGCTGCGGGATGTAATGTCAGTCCTGAGGAGATCAGATATTCCGAGGTCCAGGTCAGCCTGAGTTGCGGTGGAGTGAGTCTAGAGCAAGCCAGAGTGGAGGAGCGATTGTGTCCTCATGTCACAAATTAATATTACCGCAACTGCTGGTCGGGTCACCAGTTTCATGGCGCTGACAATCTTCAGCTGAGCATCATCATCGGAAACAGACTCAGAGTAGCAGGAGTGGAGTGTCGTAACTGGGGAGCAGAGGATGACTGTCAACCGCACAACAGATCTCTCCCCATGGATCCATCTCTCTGCAGGTGACAGGAGGGACGGGGTCAGGGTGTGACAAATAAAATCTCAACCAAAAATATTTAAAATTCAAAAATAGAGCTTAGCTAGCCAACTATTGGCATTTAGTTCATGGAAGAAAAGCAGATAGGCATACAGTGAAACTAGAGGTCTCAGGAAAAGTCAGTTTTAGCCTTAGCTACTCACCTCTGACTACCCCTCCCAAGGACAACAATCCTCCCCACCCAATCCATTGACAAGACCTAATGGGGCTGCATTAGATCTGGGTACCACTCTAAAATCTTTATTCTTGTATTTTAACACTGTTTATCACTGCGTACTCGATGTATTGTACTTATGGTCGCATGTGTTGAAACATTGATGTCTACTATTTGTAACTTAACTGCAATTCTGTGATATGGAACCTTTATAAAAGAGTGTGTGCTCAAAGGTATTTTCCAAATCAGCAATAAATAAAATAAATAGAGAAATTGCAGTAAAGCCTGAGAGGCTTCTATAGGAAGTTGCATGGTTGGAATTTTGGAAAAAGCACAGCTCCTAAGATTACACAGGAGCAAAGGGAGATGCTTAACAAGAAGGTTACAGGGTAGTATTGGTGATAAAGGAGTAGAATACTCATTGGCATACCAGGGGGAAGGAACCCCCCCAACCCCCGCTCACTGCAACACAGAAGTGTGCCTATTTTGATCTGTGAAGTGTTTGAGGGTCTGCCTTTGTGATGCGTATCCTAAATTAATATGGAGCATATGCTCAAGTACAAAAAAATCCTCTGGACTGCTGCTTCGGAAATGGCAGCCAGACTTCCACAGTCCACTGAAATGGACCATTTGCTGGCTACCCTCCATATGGTGCAGGTGATGTACCATTCTTTGTAGCCTCCTTCACAGAGTAGGCTGTACCAGTCCTTTCAGTTTTGGAGAGCTTCTCTCCAGCAGGATAAAGCCCGTCAGGCCACCAGGTGTCATCAACAGGCCCAATCTCTTGGCTGTCCCTTTGCCACCGCCTCCAAGGGTGCCAGCCTGCCCTTGCTGTGGCCACAGCCACCCCCCAGTCCTTTTGACTCTTCAAGTAGGCTCCACTACCCTCCTCTGCTGGCCTTGGAGGCAGTGAGCGGTCGCTTCTTGCTACCTTTGGAGGTCTGGCAATGGATCACATCAGACAAATGGATCCTACAGATTATTCGTATGGGCCATACTGTGGAACTACCACTCCCCCTCCACACCTGCCTCGGCTCCTCTCGTATCCTCTGGACCACGTTCCAGTGCCACTGGAGAAACTCCTCTCTTTGATCCAGAAACGGGTGGTCCAGCCTGTCCCTCCAGATGCTCGAGGAAAGGGCTTCTACTTCCATTTCTTCCTGCTGCCCAAACACATAGGTGATCTTTGCCCTGTCCTGGACCTCAGAGACCTTAATTTTTTAATCCAATACAAAAAATTTCACATGACCCCCCCTAACAACAGCCCTGCCTCTTCTAAATCAAGGGTACTGACTCTGTGCCCCCGACATGGTGGATGGCTACCTTCATATCCAGATCCATCTGGCCCATTGCCAGTACCTCTGGCTCCTGCTTCTGGACTTCCATTACCAATTCTGCACCCTGCCCCTTTGACCTATCATCAGCGCTACAGGTCTACACAAAGTGGCTGGCGGTCATGGATACCACCCTTCATTGCCAGAGCCACTACGTGTTCCCATACTTGGACAACTGGCTCATCAAAGCTTCATCTCTAGAAGAGTTGCTAAACTCCCTCGCATGCACCCTCGAGCTCTTCAGCGATGTCGGCATCACTGTAACATAGAAACATAGAATTTGACGGCAGATAAGGACCGCTTGGCCAACCCAGTCTGCCCATTTCCCAACCTAATAGATAAGCTGCAGATCCTAGTTAACCAGCAGCCTACTTCTTCCTACCCCCACCCCCTAGAATTGCCTTATGACTGTCCCATGCATGCTTGAATTCCACCACTGTTTTTGACTCCACAACCTCCTCCGGAAGGCCGTTCCATGCATCCACAACCCTCTCTGTGAAAAAAATACTTCCTTAAATTACCTCTGAGCCGCCCCTCCATCTTCAGATTGTGCCCCCTTGTTCTTGCACACCTCTTTTTTTGAAAGATGCTACCCTCTTGGACTTTGTTGATTCCCTTGAGGTACTTGAAAGTTTCTATCATGTCCCCCCCCTCTCCCTCCTTTCCTCGAGGCTATACATATTAAGCTCCTTAAGTCTCTCTTCATATGTCTTCCGGTGCAGACCCTGCACCATTTTAGTTGCCCTCCTCTGGACAGCTTCCATTCTGTCTATGTCTTTGCAGAGATTGGGTCTCCAGAACTGCACGCAGTACTCCAGATGGGGTCTCACCAGCTGTCTGCACAGAGGGATAATAACTTCCTGTTTTCTACTGGTGATGCCTCTCCCTATGCATCCCAGTATCCCCCCAGCCCTCCTTGCTGCCCTCTCACATTGCTTGCCCACCTTTAGGTCATCTGATATGACTACCCCCAGGTCCCTTTCCATTTTTGTTGTTGTTAGTGTCTCACCCCCCATTGTGTACTCTTCCCCTGGGTTTTTGTTTCCCTCCCTCCCCATTACCTTGCACTTCTTAGCATTGAATCTAAGCTGCCATACATTTGACCATTCCTCTAACCTTGCCAAGTCCCTTCTCATCCTTTCCACCCCACCTTGTGCATCAACTCTGTTGCAGATCTTTGTGTCATCTGCAAAGAGACATACTTTTCCTTCCAATCCCTCTGCAATGTTGCTTATAAAGACATTGAAGAGGACCGGTCCTAATACTGAACCCTGCAGTACCCCTCTAGTAACCCCTCTCTCTTCAGAGTGGACTCCATTTACTATTACTCTCTGTGTCCTATTCTCCAGCCAGTTCTTTACCCAGGCTGTCATCTTGGGACCCACTCCCAGGCTGGCTAACTTGTATATTAATCTTTTGTGTGGGACTGTGTCAAATGCCTTGCTAAAGTCTAGGTAGGCCATGTCCACAGCCCCTCCCTGATCTACTACTTTGGTCACCCAGTCAAAGAAATCTATCAGATTTGTCTGGCATGACCTTCCCACTGTGAATCCATGCTGCCTTGGGTCCTGTGCCCCTCTGGCCTCTAGATACTCGACAGTTCTTTCCTTCAGAAGTGATTCCATCATTTTCCCTACCACTGAGATTAAACTAACAGGTCTATAGTTTCCTGCTTCTGCCTTGCTCCCACTTTTGTGAAGGGGAATCACATCTGCCCTCCTCCAGTCCTCAGGTACCACCCCATCCTCCCATGATTTGTTAAAGAGGTTAGTCAGTGGTGTCACTAGTTCTACCCTTAGTTCTTTTAGAATTCTGGGATGAATCCCATCAGGCCCCATTGCTTTGTCCACTTTCAGTTTTAAGAATTCTTTCAGAAGCCTTTCTTCTGTAAATAGGCTGGTATCAACTTCTGTATCCAGAGTGTTTCTACTGTTTGTTTTAGGTACCTCCTCCTCTTCCATTGTAAATACTGAGCAAAAATACTTGTTAGTATCTCTGCCTTTTCACAGTCACCCTCTGCCCACCCTCCTCCCTTTATTAAGCCTCACTATCCCTTCCTTGGTCTTCCTTCGCTCCCTAATGTACCTATAAAAGGTTTTATCCCCCTTCTTAACTAAGTTGGCTATCTTTTCCTCGGTTTGGGCCTTTGCTGTTCTGACTGCCTTCCCAGCTTCCTTTTGCTTTAACTGATACAGTTCTCTGTTCTGCTCCATCTGTGATTCCTTGTACTTCCTGAATGCTTTCTTCTTCTCTTGAACCTTCACTGCCACTTCCTTTGAGAACCATAATGGTTTCTTACATCGTTTTGTTTTGTTTATTTGCTTCACACAAAGGCTTGTTACCTCTGTGATGGCAGTTTTTATTATTCCCCATTGTTCTTCCACCCCTCCTTCCTGCTTATTTGCTAGTGCATTCCTTAGGCACTCACCCATTTTGGCAAAGTCAACCCTCCTAAAGTCCAGTACTTTTGCCTTTGTATGGCTTGGCTCTATTGCCGTGTTTATTGTGAACCATACTGTTCGATGGTCGCTAGTTCCCAGATGGTTACCCACTTCTACATCTGTGATCCTCTCTTCATCTCCATTTGAGAGAACCAGGTCTAAGATTGCTCCCTCCTGGGTGGGCTCCAATACTAGTTGTCTAAGGCATGCCCCCTGTAGGGCATCTAGAATAACCCCACTGTTCGAAGTGGCTGCTGCAACTGCACTCCAGTTAACATCTGGCATATTCAGATCACCCATCAGCAATATCTCCCTTTTTCTGCCATTCTAAGTATACTTTCTATCATTTACTTGTCCATTTCCTCCCCTGAGAAGAGTCTGTATCTAAGCCCTGTGCGGATTGTGGTGCCATTGTCTGTCTCCAAATTTACCCACAGTGCTTCTTCTCCTCCCTGTTTTCCCTTTTGTTCTGTTGCTTTGATTCCTTCCCTTATGTAAAGAGCTACTCCTCCTCCTCTTTTACCCTCCCTGTCCCTCCTGTAGATAGTGTATCCTGGTATGGTTACGTCCCAGTCATGGTTTTGTGTGTACCATGTTTCTGTGACTGCCACGATATCCAGATGTTCCTCCTCCTTCAATGCCACTAATTCAGGAAGCTTGTTACTCAAGACTACGGGCATTGGTACTCATTGCACTCCATTTTTTGATGGCTTTGCCTTCTGTTGCAGCACCCCCCTCTGACCTTTCTACTTCTGTCTTTTTCTCATTTAGTACCCTGTTTTGTAGGGAGAGGCTGGAATTTTCCTGCTGCTTATCAGTGCCTCCCCCCCTTGACTAGTTTAAAAGCTTGCCAATGAAGCATTTAAACCGATTGCTCAAAAGACTTGTTCCCTTCATGGACAGATGCAGACCATCCTGCCAGTATAGGCTGGTGTCCCTCCAGGTGGAACCCCAGTCCCCAATGAAGCCAAACCCTGTGCTCCACCATTTTTCAACCATTCATTAAACTGCATTGTGCAAAGTACCTCGCCTCACTCATGCCATTGACAGGCAGCACCTTTGAGAAGGATACTGTGTGTGCTACTTGTCTTAGGGCCCTTCCCAATTCTACAAAGTCTTTCTGCACTGCTCTAATCTCATGTTGAGCCAAGTCATTTGTCCCTAGGTGGACAATGACATCCAGCTCAGACTCCTGTGCAGCTGTTCTCATGATCCTGCGGATGCGCTTCCTGTCCCTCCAAGCCATGGCACCAGGCAGGCACCTTACTTTAGTTTTCCTTGCTCCTCCCAGTTCTATCCCCGTAATAATTGAGTCACCCACCAGGAGCTGCTTCCTTTCCTTGTGGTGTCCTCTGCCTCCTTCCTGTGGGCCTCCCTTGTGACAGTTGTCCTTGTCCTCCTTAGTCTCCTCTGCGGGTGCATCCATAGGGGAGCTATGCTCCCCCAGAATGGTGTATGGATTGTGGAGTGGAACAACTGACTGGGTGTGCCTCTGTTCCACCATTCTCACCCTCCCTGAGCCCACTGTGGTCCAACTGCTGTGCTTTCTTTGCAACCTCTGAGGTAGTGGTGGTGGCTTTGGTGCTCCCTGGATGGGGGAGGTTCCCTTCCTACCATCCATGTGGCCTGAAGATGGGCAGCTTCCTCCCTCAGGGCAGAGAGTTGTCTGCAAATAGGGCAGCATCTCAGCCTCCCGAAAGACTCCCGGAATACTGCTGCCCCACAGCCATTACATTGCACTGCTCCCCACATGTTTATCTACTTTTTTTTGTGTGTGTGTGATTGGTTTGTTATATAGAAATATATATATTATACAATGTGTATGCTTATATTGTCAGTGCAGTGTGCTAGGGAGGATATGACAGTGATATACCTTGCACTCTTGAGAAATGATGTCGAACTCCAGGTATAAAGGAACTATTTCCAGGGGTGGGTGGGAAGGGTTGGGCCTAAACTGTGCCCTCACAAAACAATTAGCTAAGAGCTCTGACCCACTGCTGTGATGAGTGCCTTCGTGTCAGCAAGATGCCCTACACAACAATTTGACAGAGAAAATACCCTGCTAATCAAACAGAGAAAAATCCAGACATCCGAGTCAGACATAGGTAAACCTCCCCAGCCCCAAAACAGCCTGGTGGTTTGTGCTCTGAAAGCAGTCAGCCCCAAAATAAGTCAGCTGTGCTTTAAACTTTTCCTGCACTGAAAATCTTAAGAATTGTAACAAACGTAAAGCTAGATCCACCTCCCTCTGTTGCTTGAAAGACTGTCTTTTCCTGATAATTCTAAGTTCCTTATTTCACCTTTCAGTTAGAAGTAGCCTCCACCTGCAGAATATCTGCTACAAACCAAAGACAATTGTAAGGTTCACCTCCCTCTGTTGTGAGCACAACTCGCTTTCTTGCAAATCCCATGTTCAGTATTGCAGCTTCCAGCCAGAGTTTCAGTCGAAGAATATTAGCTGTTCTGATGAGTTTGCTATAAAACATTTGCTTATAATACTATTGTTCTCAGGTCTGTTACCAAAGCTATTGGCTAATAAGTAGCTATAATGTAAGCACTTCCTGACAAAGTCTGGTCTGGCCTTATAAGGCACACACAGATAAAGACACAAAAAAAAAAAACAGTTTCCACCCCCTAGGGCACTGTCTGGGTCAAATACACAACCTGTACCTGCACTTATTTCAGGATTTATGACAAATTCTTAGCCCGGGGTTTAAACGCTTTCTGCACTGAGAAGCTTAAGAATTGTAACAAACGTAAAGCTAGATCCACCTCCTTCTGTTGCTTGAAAGACCGTCTTTTCCTGATAATTCTAAGTTCCTTATTTCACCTTTCAGTTAGAAGTAGCCTCCACCTGCAGAATATCTGCTACAAACCAAAGACAATTGTAAGGTTCACCTCCCTCTGTTGTGAGCACAACTCGCTTTCTTGCAAATCCTATGTTCAGTATTGCAGCTTCCAGCCAGAGTTTCAGTTGAAGAATATTAGCTGTTCAGCTGATCAGCATTCCATTAATGTCGCCAAATCTCACATGGAGTCGCAATGCTTTCAGTACATCATCGCAGTCTTGGGTATGGCCCGAGGACAGGCCTTTCTCCCAGAAGACAGGTGTCAAAAGCTTATCTCCCTAGCACAACACTGTCAAGCTGCTTGGCAGATCACCATGCGCCAGTACATGTGCCTCCTCAGTCACATGGCCACGGCTATTTCCACCATGCCGTACTCTCACCTCTACATGTGCCTGGTCTGGTGGGTCCTGCATTGGCAATGGCACCAAAAGACAGGTGACTTTGATGACTCTATCCAAGTGACCCCAGTCTTCCAATGAGCCCTCTCCTGGTGGCTCGATCCAACACACCTGCTGACCAGCATTCCATTTCACTTCACCCCTCCATCTCAAATCCTCACAACTGACACCTCTGCCCTGGGTTGGGGCACCCATCAAACACAGGGATTCTGGGGTCCTGATGCTGAGTCTCTTCACATAAGCCTGGAGATGCAGACCGTTCATCTGGCTCTTCAAGTCTTCCAACCATTCCTTGTCCCCGGACCCCTGCTGGTCCAAATGGACAATATGTGTGTGGTATACTACATCATCAAGCAAGGGGACACAAAATCACAAGCTCTGTGCTACAAAGCCATGTGAGTTTGGACTCAGACTGTAGCTCTCCAACATCACCTGGGCCAGCCTATGTTCCCAGAGCCCAGAACGTCATTGCTGATCACATCAGCCATCACACCCAGGACCACAAATGGACCTTGGCTCTGGAGGTACTCCACGACATATTCCTTCTGTAGGGCACTCCAGACATCGATTTATTTGCCTCTCCACACAATCACAGACTTCCCCATTACTGCTGTATCATTCCAGACTCACAAGGCCATTCCCTGGATGCCCTGGCCCTCTCCTGACATGGGCAATTCTTATATGCCTTCCCACCCTTTCTCCTCCTCCAGCAAGTACTACTCAAACTCCAGCTGGAGCCAGCCTTCATGATCCTTATCACCCTCTTTTGGCCCCAGCAGATCTGGTTTCCCCACCTCCAGCAGCTGTCTGTCATGGATCCCCTTCCCCTACCTCCCCGACCGGATCTCCTCACGCAGAACCAGGGCACCCTTCATCATCCCAATCTCCTGTCTCTTTATCTTTATGCTTGAATCCTGAGGATGTCTTCATAGCTCAGCAACACGTCTGTGCCTCTGTGGCTACCATTCTGATGGCCTCTAGGAAGGCATCCACCAGAAAGATGTATGCTGCCAAATGGCAACGTTTTGCCATCTGGACAGCCAACAAGGGCTTAAATCCCTGCTCCTGCCCATTACCTATGATCCTGGAGTACCTTTCTACCCTCTCCACTCAGAGCTTAAGATACTGTTCCATCAAAGTTCATCTAGCTGTGATCTTGGCTTTTCACAAACCCATTGGGGAATGACAGGTAACCCAGATGGACCTCGTCAAGATGTTTCTCACGGGCATTCTCCATCTGAAACCCCCTGTCCAGGATCTCGTTCTGCCCTGGGATTTCAACTTCATCTTAGGGAAAATTGACCCTTGAACCATTTGAAGTGGCAGCTACCTGTGACATGTGCTTCCTGGCCTGGAAGGCTCTTTCCCTGGTGGCTGTCACAGCGACTCGGCACATTTCTGAGCTTCAGGTCCTAATGTGCCATGAACCGTACCTGGTCTTTCCTAAAGACAGAGTCTCTCTCTGTAACAATCCCATGTTCCTTCCAAAGGTGGTTTTGGACTTCACGCTCAAACAATCCATTAACTTGCCTGTCCTCCGACTGGACCATTCCAGCCCAGGAGAATCTCTCTTCCACAATCTGGATGCACACTGCATCCTATATTATTACCTTGCTTGTACCAAGCCTTTTCATAAATCCAAGCAACTCTTTGTTGTTTTTTGCTCCTGGCAGGGAAGGTCACCCTGTTACAAAGCAAATCTTGTCTAAATGGTTAGCCCATTATATCACCTATTGCTACAACAAATACCACAAGCCCCTCCCTGGAGCTGTCCACGCGCACACTCCACCAGGGCTTTTTCTACCTCTGCTGCCTGCTTCCGGGGCATCTCCATCACTAATATCTGTGACACTACCACATGGTCTACTATCCATACATTTACCAAACATTATAGTCTTGATTTGGCCTCCAGACACCGCACCTCCTTTGGCCATGCCATCCTTCAGGGCCTCCTGTCTAAACTGCCCTTCATATTTAACTGCTTGGGAATCATCCAAAGTGTATGACCTGCTGCAAGAGATACCCTCAAAGAAGATAGTACAGTTTTGTATGTACTGTAATAGTTGATCTTCGAGAGGATCTCTTGCAGCAGGTCACGTTCCCACCCTCTTTCCCCCTCTTTCTCTGGGAGAGCTGTTTTGTACTTCTATCTTCTTCATCCTATTGGGCGGTGTCTTCAGCCTCCCTCGGTTCCCCTCGGTGTCCTTCTCCGTGAGCTGGTTGCTAGCCAGGAACTGAGGCCACTGGGGCCGCCCGCCTATTTATACATATGCATGATGTGACGTCACTGTGGACAGCTCCCATTTAACTCTGCTGGTGAAAGCTACCATCAGTGAGTGCACCCTCTGGCAGACACCCCAAGTGTATGACCTGCTGCAAGAGATCCTCTCGATCTACTGTTATGGTAAATATGAAACTGTACTTTCGTTACACCCTCTTTTGAGCACAGGCACATTCTCCACATCCATAAATTGCACAGTCGATGGGTCAGACGCATGTTAATCTTGAAAGATCGCAGCCATGGCATTAGTCCTAGTGCCACTGAGGATGACCCTAACATGCTTCTGGATGCGCAACTTTAAGGGCTTGATTGTGCGACCTGCATATAGTAACCCACAAGTAAGTACACCAAGCTGTAAACGTAATTAATGGGATTGTGCATGTGATAAACTGACATACCTCTGTTCTTTTACCATTGATGGGGTTTGCAAAAGGTGTGGCTGTTCCTTCCAAATTTGCATACATTACAGTTGTCACACCTATGAAAACCCCATGGACATTCTGGTAGTCAATTTCTAGGGTTTTCTTTGAGTTCCACAAATAAACTGTGTGCCAAAATACTAGGCAATTTATTGGCCTTCATGAAGCTAACCCAAGGTTTCTCGCCTATTGCGTGATAGAACTGGGTCACTCAGAAGCACTGGCTAAAATTTATGCACAGCATTACCCACCCTACCTGCAGCACTATTGTATATAGGTTTTCATTGGTGCATCTTTTGAGTTCCCTACTTTTGGTCTCTATAAAGTACCTCTGTTGATGCTCCTCACATTGTAAAGTATCTCGTACAAGATATCAACTTGATATCCCCTTTCTTCGAATCTCTCAATTATTTTTTCAGCCCACTCTTCAAATTCTAATGTGTCTTGCCAATTATTTTTTCATCCTGAGCAGTGATTGTATGGGATAGACTCCATGGGTGGTAACTGTCTGCACTTAAGAACATGTTTGCTGCATTTTTTTTTTCTAAAGCTCTTTGTCTTAATCAACTGCCCAGGTACAACTAATTAATATTATATTAAAACATTTATCGTTGTGGTATTAAGGTCAAATGTAAACCTCAAAGTTCTTTTATTACAATTCAGCATATCCATGAACTCAGAAAATTCATCCTCTGACCCCTTGCAAATGCACAATATATCATCTACAGTATGTACTGAAACCACTGTGCAGTGTTATCACAAAAGTTTTTCTGATTCAGGTCTTAAATGACACATTTCTCTCAGGTCCATGAAAAGATTCATGTTATGTGTAGTCATTGCTTCACCCATGGCGGTGCCACAGTTTTATGTTTGCTTGCACACATGTGCAAGAAACATAGTGCGATGATCCAAAAATGCGGTGCCATACAGTTGAAAGGGAGAGCTACGCTTCAGTGAACAGCGATAAGTATCACGTGCTCATGCCGCTCCCCCCCACCGCACCTGCGTGCCATTGCCCCATGCACACTATATAGCCGACGGGGTGCCTAATCCCATTGGCTGTGCTGCACACCCCCAACAGAGTTCCAGATGCCACGCCAGAGTCCACCCCAGCGTGGTAACAGATTCATGGCCGACGGGGTGCCTAATCTCCGCCGGTTCCACACACATCCCCAAACAGTTTTCCAGCTGCCACACTGGGAGCCCATCCCAACGTGGCACAAGTCCCGTGTCATCTAAGTTTAAAAAAAACAGAAAGAAAAAACCTTTCCTCACTGACTGTCCTGATCTTATCCCCCACCCGCGCCACCCTCTACGCACCCTGCCTCCCCACCCCTCCTCACCCCATATTTACCTCCAGAGCTCGGCACGACAGTGTTCGTGGACTGGAACATGTCTGCACTCTTCAAAGCCGACCGCAAACTGAGGAAATGCCGATAAGCTGTATAATGTAATAAATAGGGTTTTTTCAACTTTAGTGCATATCTTGGGCATTTTGGGGAATTTTTTCACCAGATTTTCAACATGGGGTTTTTGGGACCCCACCTCATGAATTCTGTCACTGTCATGGCGTTATCAGCCCCAAAAGGTGAATTCGTGGTCACTGCGTGGAACCACCTTTCGGGACCGATTTACGAAATGACGGTGTCACAATTCATGAGGTAGGCCCCCATAAACCCTATTTTGAAAATTTGGTGAAAAAATTCCCAAAAATGACTGTATTACGAGCATGCATTACACTGTTCCTACGCACACTCGTAAGTTCGCGAATTTTCAATATGTTCACTCCAGATTTTCAACATTGCCATTTTACCATACCTCCTTTTATTTATTTATTTTATTTAGTTTTTGTTGAACGGGTAAGTGTACTAGACAAATCCTGCCTATTTTCGGGCACGACCCAGGGGAGGGGGATACAGATGAATGCCAACTGACCTTGAACCAAATTAACCTGTTGGTGGTATTTTTAGTGAATGAGGGAAATTTGGCCAGGACACCGGGGAAATCCCCCCCTACTCTCCTGTGGGGGTTCCCTTACATTCTGGCCTTGTTGCCAAGATGGCGGTCTCTGGAGCTGCAGAGATGGACATGGAAGTGCTAGAGGCAGGGGAGATGGTCTCCTTCCCTGTCTCTGTCCTGAGAAAGGCCACAACTGCTGAAAGTTCTATTCTGTTACCTGCGGAAAGGATTTCTTCTGTGGAATTGACTATATCCCCTACTGTTTCTGTGGATCAATGCATGAAGAGTTTAGCTCAGGATACCTCCTCAGCTCCCCTTGATATGGTAACATTATCTACTTTCCCTGCTTCTGGTAGCGTTTCTACAATTGCTTCTTCTACTGATGTGGATATGCTTCTCCGTTATGAAGAACAATGTTACCTTGCTACTAGACAGCATTTACTGTCCCTCAAACATCAGCTGGATTCTAAACCTGTGAACTCTCCTACTGACTCATCGCTCAACACTGTGGCTTCTGACGACTCCTTGCCGACTTTGACATTTCTGCATTCCGTGGCAGTCCCTGCACCTTCTCCATGCTTACAGATGCCTGCACAGACAGAACCTCCTGCCCTACTCCCCTCAGGTAACTTTTCAGTTCCAGCTTTACCTATCTCTCTCTACTTTTACAAACTGTGTTGGTTGCACCGGAGACGAAGGACTGGTCTGTTGATTTGGCCCTGGAGGCTGCGGGGTGGGAGAAGGATCCGGTCACTGGGACTTGGCGTTCTGCTTCCTCCCCTATTCAAACGCAGTTACCAGAGAGAGCGGACCTTCCAGATTCTCATGACATGGATCAACCGAGTGATTCCTTCAACCTGTCTCTATCTGATGAACTGCAACTCGCTCAAAATCCTGCTCTACATTTCGAACTTTCGCATACTGAACATTCTTCAAACCAGACCCCCCAAAGCTCAAGATCTCACCCTCCACCAGTTGCATCTACTTCTTTTTCATCTGGACATACTCCCAAATCGTACGTTTCTTGTTTTCAAGTTCCAGTGCAGCAAGCAAGACGGCATACTGCAGTACGTCTACAGTATTTGGGGGGATTATCTGAACTGACTGATCATTTTTTTGTAGAGCACACTTTACTAAAAGACTCAATGCAATTTGCTGCCTATGACATACATGCTTTGATTCATGTTTCTTCGGAAACCCATTTTGATATCAGCTTTAAAAATTTAGCTGGCTTAGAAAAGTTTTGGAGAAAATATCATGAGTTGAAAGCTTCCTCCTTGTGGGCTCCTTTTACTGCGATTCCTTTGACCAAACCCACACTGAAAACTGTTACTATGTTATTTCGTAATGAGGGTGTGAGTCTTGATGGCATTACTGTATGGTTGAAACAAAGATGTCATTTACTTTCTGATCCTGAGGCCATTTTTGATTCGGAAAACTTGTGGACTGGAGGGTGGAAAGCGAGGGTTATGCTTCGGATTTCAGATAATGGGATTCAGCATTTACTTAATAGTTTTATGCTGGGGAAAGATAGAGGCGTAATTTTTTACCCTGGTCAGCCGAAGTCCTGCTACAAATGTGGCTCCCCTAACCACATTAGCAGCAATTGTGTTAGGGTAAAATGCTCTTATCTGTGGAGGCATTGGACATACGGGTTCACAGTGCATGGAGGAACCCCTCTGTGTCCTTTGTGATGCCTTAGGACATAGTTTTCAATCCTGTACCTGGGTGGCCCACAACTCCCCGACTCTCGCAGATGGAGAGGAACAAAGACTGCTCATTACAGTTGCACAGTGTTCTAGACTTACTAGCACATCTTTTGTGCCCCAACATGTTCCTCTCCCCCCTCCGACGACTACTGCTCCTGAAGTTTCCGGCCCTTCTTTAGATTCAGAACAGCCCACTCCTGCCCAGACCCTTGAGCCACCCACGCCTGGTATAGCACACCCTCCTCCTTTAGTCTCACACACTGACCCCATGCAGCCGGCACCCCCTATTATTCCTTCTTCTAGCACATCACCCACTGCTGTGGAACCCCCCCTGAACCCTTCATTACAGTCACTAGGGTGTCCAAAAGAGGTAGTTCACCTTCCTCAAAGATTCTGAAATCCACCAATATAGTTCAAGTGAATAAATATAAGTTGCTTCGACACCCTAAGGACAACACAGACTCCGACACTTCTTCGGTTTTATCATCCCATCCTGAGGTGACTACAGACACAGAAATAGCTCTTGATAATATGGGATCCCAGAAAAGGAAGGCGAAATCTAAACTGAAACACAGGGAAGGTATTCCAAGGAAAGGTAGACCCATGTGATTTCTGTTCACACCATCAGACTTGGTTCATTTTTTCTTCTGCTTCTCATGGCTTCTACTTTTTCCATACATACTGTTAATGTAAACAGTATTAAAAAACAATCTAAAAGAGATGCAGTTTTTTCCTTTTTGACTGGCCTGGCTACAGGAATTATCCTTTTGCAGGATGTCAGATTCCACACCCTTCCAGAAATTTACAAAGCTCAAAAAGCTTGGTTCTCTGGACCTTCTTATTGGTCCTTTGGGCCAGAACCCTGTTCAGGTTTAGGTGTACTGTTTAGTATACTGAATGTCACTATTCTTAAAATGTTAGATTTATACCCTGGCAGACTTTTATTATTAGATATTCTGATTTCTTCTATCCCATTTCAAATAATTAATATATATGCTCCCCAAATTAAATCTCACAGGATTGAGTTATTGAAACTCATTCAACCGTACTTGTACACGTCTATGAATATAATTTTTGGAGGTGATTTTAATTGTGGCTTATCCACTAAAGATAGGTCTTCTTCCTCCAAAACTATAACATTATTTTGTGACACGAATTTCCTGAAACAACTGATTCATTCTGCAAAATTACAGGACGCATATTTCTCCATTACAGGTTAACACACTCCCACTTTTCATAAAGGACCCCTAGCAACCTGTATAGATTTTTTCTTTATTTCCTCACATTTACAACTTTCTGCTGCTGTAGTTCAGGTTGCAGAATTTTCAGACCATAATTTATTATCCATTTCCCTAGGCCCTTCCATTACTAAGAATTTTGGTCCTGATACCTGGAAGTTGAACACTTCTTTTTTAACAGATTCACAACTATTGTCTCAGTTACTTGATTATATACAGAATAGGAAATCCGTTTTTTTCTTATATGATACCCTTTGGAATTGGTGACACAACACGAAACTTGGTTTTCAAACATTATTCAAACGTTATAGTAAAACTCACCATGAATCTTTATACTTTAATTACCAAAAAACTAGGCTTCATCTGCAAAAACTTCTTATCTTATCTTACACCATTGGTCATAACTTTTCTGACCAGATTCGTAACTTAAGACACCTTTTGATGGAATATCACCTCTCCAAAGCTTCTTCCATCCAGCACCAGCAGTGTTTCAGGACCACTGTTCCCAGTGATGTTATTTGCCCATACGCCACTATCAGGAGAAGGGTTGATTGCAAAACGTTTGATGTACTTTTAAATGATGACTCCTGTGAACTTACAGCTATTTCGGACATCAGGTAGCCTGTTATACAGAAAGGTTGTTTGGCCCTATGCCTACTTCCTCTGATAATATAGCAGACTCTCTTTCCCTTATTCAAATTCCTGCAGTCCCAACGTCTATTTTAGAAATGTTAGATAGTGATATACATGCCCAGGAAATAGAAGCAGTAATCAAATCCCTACTGCCCAGGGGTAACACCAGGCCTGGATGGTCTCCCAAATGAACTCTATAAAATTATCTCTGCTGACTTATGTACTGAATTGGCAACAGTGTGTAATTCGATTCTGAAAGATGATAATCTCCATTTGGACTTCAATATGGGTTGTCTGTTTTATTTATATAAGAAAGGGGACAGAAGGTTACTCTCCAACTGGAGACCTTTATGCCTCTTGAATACTGATTTTAAGATTTTGACTAAAATGTTGGCAATTCAGCTTTCTAAGATGGCCCCCTTTGTGATTTCTTCTGCTCAATCGAGTAGTGTCCTGGGGAGATGTATCCAAAACCATATTATTTTACTTAGGGAACTGATTGAACACAGGAATTCTAATGCATTACAAGGTTTTGTATTTTCTTTGGATCAGCAACGAGCCTTCGATTCAGTACATCATAATTTTTTATGGCATTCATTACGACATTATGGAGTCCCTGACTGTATCCTCTCCAGACTTCAACTAGTCTATAAAACTGCTACCATAGTCCTTTTGGTTAATGGTTGGAAAGGTCCTTTACTACCTATACAGAAGAGGGGTTAGACAAGGCTGCCCTTTCAGCCCACTTTTATATGTTTTCTTTTTAGATCCCTTACTCCGTTTAATAAATATGGCACAAACTATTGTGCCACTTCCCTGTACCCCCATTCTATAATTGCTTATGCAGATGGTATGTGTCTGATGGTGGCAGATGTCGCTTCTGTATGCTCTGCTGTCCAACATTGTGTTTTTTTGGGGGCAGTTTGTGGTGCAACTCTTATTTTGGATAAATGTATAGGTCAGAAATTGGGTATCTCAATAGCAAATGACCTGGATAACATTGACCTCACAGTTAGTACTGAGCTGATAAAAAATGTGGGTATTTTATATGGAGATGGTCCTTTGGATGTCCTTAACTGGACACCAAAACTAGAATACACTCAATCCCTGGTTTCCCATTGGAACACCTGGAAAATGAAAAAAAAAAATGGATTTATATGATAAAGACCTTTCTGCTCCCCATTTTCCTTTTTGGCATATGTTCCCCAGACTTCTTGAGACAAAACTGTTGAGTATTTTCTTCAGGGATTATGGGGTAGTCGTCTCAATCTCATTAAACGTCCTGTTACATATCTGCCCATCAAGGATGGTGGCCTGGCCATGATCCAACCTCTTGATTTTTATGTTAGTATTTTATTTATGTCTAATATTAGGCCCCTGCTAGTTAATACAGATAGGGGGTGAGAACCTTGGTTTCTTGATTCCTGTGGTCCTTGGTTTTGCCAACGGGAATTGAATAATTTGACAACTTTGAAACATTTTCCCCAGGCTTCTGCTTATGTTAGAGACACCTTTTTACATGTCAAACAATGGCAAGTTACTAGCCATATGATGGTAACTACTTCTAGGAAAGCCTTATACAGATACCCGGTAGATCATATCTGTTTAGATATTGTGGTTTTTCCTAACTGTCCACGTCAGCACCTTAATGATTTATATGCCTTATTACGAAATTCCAGAATCCCCCCAAAAATGTGGGATTTACACTGGCTAAGCTGCCATGAATGTATCAATGTTAAGAGCAGAGGGGCACAAGACCCTAGGCAGCATGGATTCACAGCGGGAAGGTCATGCCAGACGAATCTGATAGATTTCTTTGACTGGGTGACCAAAGTAGTAGATCAGGGAGGGGCTGTGGACATGGCCTACCTAGACTTTAGCAAGGCATTTGACACAGTCCCACACAAAGATTAATATATAAGTTAGCCAGCCTGGGAGTGGGTCCCAAGATGACAGCCTGGGTAAAGAATTGGCTGGAGAATAGGACACAGAGAGTAATAGTAAATGGAGTCCTCAGAAGAAAGGAGGGTTACTAGCGAGGTACCGCAGAGGTTCAATATTAGGACCAGTCCTCTTCAATGTCTTTATAAGTGACATTGCAGAAGGACTGGAAGGAAAAGTATGTCTCTTTGCAGATGACACTAAGATCTGCAACAGAGTTGATGCACAGGGTGGGGTGGAAAGGATGAGAAGGGACTTGGCAAGGTTAGAGGAATGGTCAAATGTATGGCAGCTTAGATTCAATGCTAAGAAGTGCAGGTAATGCCCTGGAAACAAAACCAGGGAAAAGTACACAATGGGGGTGAGATACTAACAACAACAAAATGGAAAGGGACCTGGGGTAGTCATATCAGATGACCTAAAGGTGGGCAAGCAATGTGAGAAGGCAGCAAGGAGGGCTGGGGGATACTGGGATGCATGGGAGAGGCATCACCAGTAGAAAACAGGAAGTTATTATCCCTCTGTACAGACAGCTGGTGAGACCCCATCTGGGTACTGTGTGCAGTTCTGGAGACCCAATCTCCCATAAAGAACATAGACAGGATGGAAGCTGTCCAGAGGAGGGCAACTAAAATGGTGCAGGGTCTGCACCGGAGGACATATGAAGAGAGACTTAAGGAGTTTAATATGTATAGCCTCGAGGAAAGGAGGGAGAGGGGGGACATGATAGAAACTTTCAAGTACCTCAAGGGAATCAACAAAGTCCAAGAGGGTAGCATCTTTCAAAAAAAGAGGTGTGCAAGAACAAGAGGGCACAATTTGAAGATAGAGGTAATTTAAGGAAGTATTTTTTCACAGAGAGGGTTGTGGATGCATGGAATGGCCTTCCGGAGGAGGTTGTGGAGTCAAAATCAGTGGTGGAATTCAAGCATGCATGGGATAAGGCAATTCTGGGGGGTTGGGGTAGAAAGAAGTAGGCTGCTGGTTAACTAGGATCTGCAGCTTATCCAGTAGGTAGGGAAATGGGCAGACTGGGTGGGCCAAGCGGTCCTTATCTGCCGTCAAATTCTATGTTTCTATGTTTCAATCACAAACACAAACAACTACAGGAGAGGCTTTGTTCTAGACCTGGATGTCACCGGCGGGAATAATCCATAACACACCTTTTCTTTTTAAGTTCTTATATCACTAATTTTTGGACTTTGTTGGCTGCTAGATGGCAAGAACCTTTGTTTTCTACAGCTACTTATAAAATGTTAATATATGGTTCCTTTCCAAATTCTTGGAAATGTTGGAATGGGGTGCTTTGAATCTTCTTTTTGTAATTATCAAATGGCATATATGGAATACTCGATGCCTGTGTACTTTACAACAGTAGGATGTATCTCTTGTTACACTATTTCGGGGGATTGAACAAGATTTAATAGATATTTATGTTTCTGAGTTAAAACTTTTGCCACATGTAACTTTACTGGAATTGTGGAAACAAATGCCATGGATTACTGACTCTGATTTTCGTGTTACATGATTCTTATGTTTTGACTTGTTTTACTTTTTCAGTTTTTTCTTAAATAAATACTTCCCCTACTCTTTTCGATATGTGATATGAGATCTTTAACATCCACTTGAACTACCACCAATCCAGGCAGGTGGGACCTCGGTTTAACATCTCATCTGAAGGATGGCACCTAAGAAGTGCAGCACCCCTCTCGTGCTGCACTACAGTGTCAGTACTGGGTTATTAACCCAAGTGCCAGATGTGGGAACTGAACCCACAGCCCTCTGATCTCCCGGCCTCAGAGGCGAGTGTGCTACCTACTGAGCCACTGACACATATGCACATATGAGCAGTACAGCTGTCATTTCTCACATCTGACCCAAAATGTGTTTCTGCGAATGTAGCGCACAATGGCGCAGTCGTTGTGCGAAATCAATGTTTGGGACAGATTAAGAAAATCACTGTGACACTGTTCATGAGCAGAGGTGTTAAAATGGGTATGTTAAAAATTTGGTGAAAAAATTCCTCAAAATTACTGTTTTACGAGTATGTGTTACGCTGTTCCTACGCACACTTGTACATTCACAAATTTTCAGTATTTTCACTCCAGATTTTCAACATTGCCGTTTTACAACACCTCCTTATGAGCAGTACAGCTGTCATTTTTCACATCTTGGCCAAAACATGTTTCCGCCCATGTAGCGTACAATGGTGCAGTCAGCGTGCAAAATCAATGTTCGGGACAGATTAAGAAAGTCACAGTGACACTGTTCATGAGCAGAGGTGTTAAAATGGCTATGTTAAAAATTTTGTGAAATACGTCCATAAAATGACTGTGTTATGAGCGACCATTGCGCAGTTTCCACACACCCTCGTAACTTCATGGATTTCTAATATTTTAAGTCCAGATTTTCACCACTGGCATTTTTCCACAAATCCTTATGAACAGTACAGCTGTCATTTTTCACACCATGGCCGAAATGTGTTTTCACACTTCCAGCTCAGAAATGCGTGGTCACTGTGGGAAATCACTGTTCTGGACAGATTAAGAAAATCACAGTGACACTGTTCATGAGCGGAGGTTACAAAATCCCTGTGTTGACAATCTGCTGAAAAACAATCCTCAAACTAATTGCATTACAGGTGTGCGTTGAGCATTTTCTATGCACGCTCGTGACTTCACCAGTTTTTGAAATATTTTCACTGCAGAATTTCAACTTTGCCATTGTTTGCACCTCCCCATGAACAGTACAGCTGTCATTTCTTACATCCTGTTCAAAATATGTTTTCGTATCTGTGGTGCCAAATGGCGGAGTCGCTGTGCAAAATCAGTTTTCGGCTAACAAACTGATATTGCCACTGTTCATAAGGTGGGGGTCACAAAAAAAAATGTTGAAAATTTGGAGTGATAATGCCAACGAATGCCTGAGGTGTTAGGGTTTCTGACCATAACGCCCCGGCCTGTAGAGATTGAGAGGCATCAGGGGTGTGACTTGGGATTCTCACCTGTAATGCTCATACCATTCCACACCCTGCAGCCAGTGAGAGGCATTGAGGTGTGCCTTGGACTCTTCAGCCCCAAAGTTCACCCCACTCTCCTATACAGGACCCGTCTCATTGTATTTCCTGATGGAATAGGGTGAGCATAAGGGCCAAAGATCCCAAGTCACACCATGACACTTGGTGGTGTCTGCAGGGTAGGGTGTGGTGAAATGGCGTGGCTGTTACGCCTGACGACCCAAAGGCACACCCCAGTGCCTGTCAGTCTCTGCTGGGTAGTGATCAGGTTGGCTTCAATTCAAAACTTCACTGCCATTTCAATTATGCAGCTCTCTAACGCATACACTACCAATGCCAATGCCAGCAAGCAAACATTTGGCATTGACAAATGCTTGTTTTATGTAGTCCTTGCCACCAAAGGAAAAAGTAACTCCCTGTAACAACAGATTTAGGGGCCTGTCAGGAATGACAATGGAATACTGCATTGTGTAATAGTTTTAGCTAAAAAGTATGCAATAGCCTCAGATCCAACCGAATGACAAAGAGAGCTGTATAGTGATGTTTGTTTATTTATTTATTACATTTTGGTGACCGGGTAGGCCCACTGAGCCCCGAAGGTCCCTTTTTCAGGGGCGACCCGGGATAACAATACAAGTTATAAGAATGAACAAGGACATAAGGAACATTTGAGGCATTGTGAGTTACATCATGAGGTGGTTACAGTAAAGAAAAATAGTGGATACAGGCATGGTAAAAGAAAAGCAGTGGATGCAGGCATGGGTACATCAGTAGTTTCCCATTTGTACTCCTCTTGCTATACTAGATGTTCCATTTGATCTGGAAAATCCTTTGTGCCTTGTATATGGGATCCCAGACCTATTGCAAAAGTTTGCACATAATAATCTATCAATTTAGAAATATTTTATGTCAGGGATCCCACCCCGAGACAACAGTATGTCTTTGTGGATTAAGTGGGTGCTTATGTACCTTGGGGAGAATGTACAGCGTGGGTGTAAATGGGTATTCTGATCTTAGAAATTCTACATCTTCATTGGTTACCCACCCATACTGTACAGACGTATTAACCATCCTATATAACTCTACCATAAACTGATTCATTGGATTTTGAGAAAGTAACTCAGAATGTCCTACATCCTTCGGTGGGTCCAAGATTTTATTTTTGTAATCATTTCATTCAAAGAGAATCCAAGTCCATCCAGTCTATGAGGTCCAAAGGAATAATTATTATTCCATTGTTATAATGCTCTGCCTGGTATAATGTTCCATCGTCACTTGTTTTGGGATCCAAAAGAGCTACTGTATGCATGAATAATACATGTGAGTCAATGTCTGGACTCCCCCAAGCTTGCATTATTTATCCAAATTTGGATCCTGGAAATTTTCCACATTTTGTATTTGTTCCTGAGCCTTAGCATGGGCAGCCCAAAAATATTTAACTTCGATTTTTCTAAAGAAGACATTCACTTTTAACTTAAGTCAACAATAGGTATGGGAATAAAGGACAAGCTGCAGTTTAGTACTTGTTGCTGTTCAGATGGGCTGTGCACACTCTGCGGTATCAAGACCAGGTGCTGCAGCTGGGGTGCCTCTCTCCATGAGCTATCAGACAGTACAAATTACTGCTGCCCTGCACTGCTAAAAGAATCTGGCCCCAAAATAGGCCAGGGCTGGAATCGGAAGGCTGGTGAAGCAACACATTTATTGTGGCTCCAGTGCACATAACTTGACAGAAAGCCTGTCTAAACAAGCATTTGTCAATGCCGAATGTTGATTGCTTGTATGTGCTGTTTAGGTATTTGGAAGTGACAGTTCCATGCCTTCTTTCCAAGACATCCACTGTGTCTTTCTATTCAGTATTCACAGAAGAGTGGGAGGGGTAAGGGCCACAGCAGTACAGCAGTTGCCAAGGGGGCGAAGAGGTAGACAATAGTCCATTCAAAGGCAAAAGAGTCCTGCAGGAGCTCACTAAATTGAAGGTGGACAAAGAGATGGAACCAGATGGCATACGCCCAAGGATATTAAGAGAACTGTGAAGGGAGATAGCAGTACCTCTGGCAGCCATGTTCACTGAGTCATTCAACGTGAGTGAATTGGAGGAGGGCACATGTGGTCCCTCTACACAAGTCTGGCAGCAGGAAGGAGGCAGGGAACAATAGGCCATTCAGCCTCACCTCAGTAGTGGGGAAGATCATGGAGACATTGCTTAAAGAAAGGATAGTGGGGCATCTAGAAGCCATCGGAGCCCAGGACCATAGACAACATGGATTCACAGAGGGGACATCATGTCAGACAAATCTGGTTGATTTATTTGACTGGGTGACAAAGGAAGTGAATCAGGGTGGGGCAGTGGACAATGCTTACCTTGATTTCAGCAAAGCCTTTGACACCATTCCCATATAGAAGGCTGATAAACTAGCTGGCTAGGCTGTGCATGGGGGAAAGGGTGGTAAACTGGGTTAGAAACTGGCTAACAGACAGAAGGCAGAGAATGGTGGTAAAGGGTGTGCAGTCTAGGGAGAGGGGATCACCAGTGGGGTGCTGCAGGGATCGGTCCTGGGGCCAGTCCTGTTCAATGTCTTCATTAGTAACAGTGCAGAATTTCTGAAGGGAATTTTTTCACCAAATTTTCAACATAGCCATTTTAAGACCTCTGCTCATAAACAGTGTCACTGTGATTTTCTTAATCTGTCCCAAACATTGACTGTGCACACCGAATGCGCCACTGTGCGCTACATGCACGGAAACACATTTTGGGCAACATGTGAAAAATGACAGCTATACTGCTCATAAGGAGGTGTGGTAAAATGGCAATGTTGTAAAAATCTGAAATACAAATATTAAAAATTTGCAAACTTATGGCGTGCGTAGGAACTCAACGCATGCTCGTAAAACAGTCATTTTTAGGAATTTTTTCACCAAATTTTCAACATAGCCATTTTAAGACCTCTGCTCATGAACAGTGTCACTGTGATTTTCTTAATGTGTCCCATACATTGATTTCGCACATTGACTGTGCCATTGTGCACTACATGCGCGGAAACACATTTTGGGTGCGATGTGAAAAATGACAGCTGTACTGCTCATAAATAGTTGTGGTAAAATAGCAATGTTGAAAATCTGGAGTGCAAATATTAAAAATTTGTGAACTTACGAGCATGCGTAGGAACTGTGCAATGCACACTCGTAAAACAGTCATTTTTAGGAAATTTTTCACCAAATTTGCAACATAGGCTTTTTGAGAGCCCACCTTATGAACACTGGCACTGTCATTTCGTTAATCGGTCCCGAAAGGTGATTTCGCACAGTGACCTCGAAATCACCCTTTGGGCCCTATTAACACCATGACAGTGACAGAATTAATGAGGAGGGATCCCAAAAACCCCAAGTTGAAAATTTGGTGCCAAAATTCCAAAAAATGCCTGAGATATGCAGCAAAGTTGAAAAAACCCTCTCCATCCCATTATACATCTTACCAGCATTTCCTCAGTTCGTGGTTGGGTTTGAAGAGTGCAGACATGTTCCCAGTCACGAAGATCGTCGCCAGAGGTCCGGAGTAAATATAGGGTGAGGTGTGTGAGGGAGGCAGGGTGCACAGTGGGTGGGTGCGGGTTGGAGGAAGGGGCAGAGAGAAGTGCCGAGGGACAGTTTTGTATTTACAGGTTGTTTTTAAATAAGGCGATGAGGCGTTTGCCTCGCTGGGGTGGGCTCCCAGTATGGCAGCTGGAAGGCTGTTGGGGGGGCTGGAGCCCAGCGGGGGATTGGGCACCCCATTGGCCATAACACATTTTGCCATGCTGGGGTGGGCTCTCAGTGTGGCACCTGGATGCTTTGGGGGGGCATGGAGCCAACGGGGGATTAGGCACCCCCCATCGGCCATAACAGATTTTGCCACACAGGGGTGGGCTCCCAGAGTGGCACCTGGAAGCTTTGGGGGGGCATGGAGCTGACGGGGGATTGGGCACCCCCATCGGCCATACAGTGTGTGCATGGGGGAAAGGGGGAAGGCACATAAGTACGCAGTATGCGTGCGTGCATATGTGTGTGTGTGTGGAGGGCGGAGCTTTGCTCACTGAAGCAGAGCTCTCCCTTTTAACTGTACGACCACTGCATTTTCAACTGCTGTTCTAGACAGCTGCAGCAGTGATTGGGGAACTGGGGCTGCGCCTGCAAACACACTGACTGAATTGGAAGAAGGGTGCCACACCTCTGAAAACTTGGATGATGACACTATGTTTCTTGCAACATAAAAACAAGCTATATTAGCTGACAAGCTGCATGGGCCAGACCTGCAAACTTAGCAATGGCCAGGTGCCTGAGGTGGCATTCCAGGATCTGCCATGAGACCCTCCACGGCTGTTTCATTAATCAGTATTTTGCAGTCCCACATGAATTCCTCCACTTTGTGTAGTCCTGTTGGTTCTGCTGTAATTTCTTCTGTTTTCATAAAATAATGTCTGCCCTCTGATGTGACAATTCTTTGCCAAGTTCTCAGATTTGCTGTTATGCTTGTGCTTACTTAGTTTTGTGGTTTTTTTTTATTTAATTCTTATGCTGTTCCAGGATGTGTCTTAATATCCTGCTTGACTAAAAATATTCATCAGCTTCACAAGTGCACACCTGTAGGGCTTTTCCCACGCTCTTGCTTAAATTAATTATTAATAAAGCTCATAGAGGGTGCTTTGTATCACTGCAGTCCCTCGGGGTCTGACTCTTTTGCAAATAATATTCCAGTGTAATGCGTTTATACCAGAGGTTTAACTATGTAATCTGCAATCTTTCAATATTGATAAACTGCTGTTTTGTATAGTTTTTAGTTTCTACAGCAATCCTCCCCTCTGAAAAAGGGTAATTTGCGTTTGTTCTCTACTTTATAAGGAGCAGCCTAGTGTCTTCAAAGTAGTTCATACTTGCATCCTGTAGTTTTGTTTCTTCTCTGCTTATAGTAACTTCTATGAAGTTCATACTCTCTGGAGTAACAGACTGTAAATTTAACAGAAAAAAACAGGGTTGCATTAACCGTGTAAGAAACAGGTACAGTATGGCTATGTACTCACCTGTCAAGTCAGTCTCCTGATAGAACAGCAGTGAAAAAAAAAAAACTGTCCTGGCTGCATGGGGAAAGGGCAGACTTTGTAAAACAGTAATGGATATCCACGCACACAGAAGCTGCTCCATGTGTTATCAGACCACCTGACCAAACATCAGCAAACAAACAAAAAAAGGCATTCATAGAGGCTGAAACAGGTTTTTACCAGTGATTCCATTTATTGTGCAAAACTAACTATATCAAGAAATGTAAGACACATCAATGAAAGGCAGTTGAACGACAGGTAGGTATACAAAGTGCAAAATTCATACCAAGAAAAAAAGATGCCATCAAAACACCAGTGTTTCGAGTTTTAGTAGTTCATCATCGGGAGCAGAGTTCTATGGCAAACAACGGGATTTATATGTCTCCACCTTAAAAGAACAGAGCTTATTATAAATGTTAACAAAAGTCCAAAGTTTATTTGAACAGTATGTTAAACCCATTGTTTCATATCAGTAAATACCAAAAAACACCCATAAAGTGCCCATATCTTAACAAAAAAGAGAAATACCATTGAGAAAATCCTAGGTTGTTCTAAGCACTATATCACAATTGTTCATATTTTAAATTTTGTCATACTCTATCAGCACCTGTGTTTAACAAACTGATTGACTTACCCCATTTAATGTAAAACTGATTTCATTAACTATGTCAAATAAATACAGCAGTTTTATGCAAATATATGGAACAATTTTAACTATCCATAGATATAACATTTAAAGAGAGAAAGAATATTGCTTTGTTTCTGTAATCCGTAAGAGATGCATTTTAATAAAGATATATTCTTGTTAAGTAAGTGGCAGATTTTTGTGCTTTTTGTCTTCAAGTGTCATAGTCTGTGTTTTGCTCATTTTCTACAATTACTTTTACGGGTGAGCTTGACATGCCCTTGCTGCATCCCTGTACAGTTCTTTCTGAAGGTAAGCAGAACAGCAGTGATCAGTTTATCATTTCATTTCTACTTTCCAGTCAAAAATGTTTACAGGATTACATGCAGCACCTGCAAATATTGTACATATAATTTGAAAGCACTTCCAACAGTCACTGCAGGAGAATTTTAAAGTTCTGCTACATCTCATCTATCCTAACGTCCTTTGGGAGGGGTTATTATGCCTGCCTCTACGATGCCGGATCGACAACCCTTTTGCTGACTGGCATCTGGCCGACAGGAATCATGTAACCCGCAAGTTGTAGTTTACATGATTCCTGTGTGTCTTCTGGTCCGTTCTTTGGTATTGGGGGGGGCTTGCCCTGAACTTCATCGTGGTCAGACTCTGCGCCACCCCCGTCTTTAGGATTATCAACTCCAGTTGGAGTTAATTCAGGGTGGGGTGCAGGACGAGAGACAGTGTGCCTTCTCGTGCACACCAACACAGCGACCTGTCAGCAAAGTGTCAATTTTGCTGACAGGGTTGTAGTTTGCTGTGTTGGTGTCGCTGTACGTGGGGCATACCAGTATGCCTTTTACAAAAAAAGAATATTCACAGGAGGGTTTGCTAGTAAGCAGGGGAAACACACTCTCTCTCTTATGCAGGGGACTATGAAATGAAAGGGCCTAATGACATCTCAGTCAGTGGTGAATCACCTTCAAGGTTGGCTTGCTGACCTATAAAGCCCAACATGGACAGGGACCAGGCTACATGCAAGATCTCCTTTGTCCATACTGCCCCCTCCAGCCGCTCGACTCCGCTGATGAGAGATTGCTGGAGATTCTCAGGGTCCATTTGAAGACCTCTGGCGCTTGAGCTTTTGCATCTGTGACCCCTACCCTGTGGAATTTCCTACCTTATCGGGTTAGAGGGTGCCTTACTCTGGCGAGCTTTAAAGCAGCTCTAAAAACCTATTTATTCTCATTGGCCTTCTCAGATGATTAATATTTGGCTGTTTGTTGTTAAATTGAGGATTTACTATAATTGATTTTATAACCTTTGTAAAAGTGCTGTGATACCTGCTGAATTGAGCTTTTTATAAATAAAGATTGATTATTATTATTGTTTTTCAACGCCGCATGCATGCCTGATCACTTTGGTAGCTGGAATTAGCAACACTGTGTTGAGCCCATGCAACCTGTGCCCCAAACGTCGCTGAGCTCATGCTTGGTCAGTGGGCAGTTTGAGCACAGTTCAGATGATGATGATGAAACTCTTTGGACATGGGTGCATTTGGCAGAAAGCACCCTCCTGTAATGGAAACCACATCTGTCATACAGTGTCTCGTGCTATCTGGGTTGGTTCTGCAGTATCACAGTGATTCCCTCTTACAGTGACTTAATTATTTCTCAGTTGCCAAATGACAGAAAAAAACAGCAAAAGCAATTGGTGCAATTATTGAAACAAATGTTTGGGTGCAAGGCCCTGCCTTATCCAGTTTCAAACAGCATGGGACTTTTGTCCAAAACAATGAGACTTTTTCATCACTATGTCCCATGAATTTTAAAAGAGCCCAAACATGAAAAAAATGCAGAGTTGTTTTCTAGTCTGCCCAGTTGAGTCTATGCTGTTGGTGTCAGTAGTAGTGTTTACTGACTTTTTAAAAGAATGTATACCTCCATTTTAGGTGTGAGGATCTCCATTTTCTCATTGTTTCCACTGTTGCTGTCTGACCCTGTTTACCGGATGCACCAAATCTTACAAGACTGGGACACAGGCTTGCCATAGCTTAAACAGCTGTGCATTGCAACACTGCAGTGAACTGATAAGAGTAGTAAATTCTATCCTTTTCTTCACCTATTGCTGTATAGTACCAGTATGCCCACTAGAAAAGTATGTGGTTTTTTGGCCATTACCTAAAATGTTATTTGATTCTTAGTGTTTGGGAAGGAAGACCACTGCTGTCACAATCTGGGGAAAACAGTGAAAACATTTACAAGAACACATCCTGCACTGCTACTGCTAAGAAGGTTTTGAAGCTAATTAAAGGAAACCAGGGTGTTCCACAAATTTACTGCTGCCTGCTTCATTATTCTAAATTAGCAGACTTGCTGTAAAGACTAATGGGCAAAGTGGGATCATCTTCTCATATGCTAATACTGCTTTCAAGAACAAAAGAGATTCCATCTGTCAGCAAATAGTCAATTAAGTTACAGAGCGCTGCTGTTGACAGTAAAAACCAGCCACTCAAACTTTTCAACCCCCTAGCTGGCCCAGTGACCCTGAGGGTTGAGGTGCTGGACGCCACACCTTGCACCACGCCATCGACCCAGGTTCGGGAACAGATTTGGGGGAGTTGGCAGGGGCAGGAGAGGATCGAGCATCTGGAGGACAGCTCTCCTCTCCTGGGGGAGGGTGGGTTGTGACTCCCCCAACACTTGTGGCTCCCAGTGGAGACTGGGAGCAGCACAGCAAGTGGGAGTTTCGCTGAGGGGATTAAGGGAGTAGCAGATGTCCTGCAGGCGAGTGCAGGAGCGCGCCTGCCATGCGCTGGATGTCATTGCATGTCTGCACCTCCAGGAAACAAGGAAAATGGACCCTGACACCCGGACAGGTGGTGGGTCCAGTGGTTGGCACCCACATCCTCAGCCGGATCCATCTCCAGCTGGTCACGGTATGTCTCCTCCACTCCCCCGCTGCCTTTCTAGATTCTAGATAGAGTGCCGGAGGAGTTGGGGAAGTCCCACCCTGGGGGGCTCAGAGCTGAGGGCAGGGTGGTCAGTGGCAGTGGTAGGAGGCACTCCCAGGAGCAGCAACCAGACTGGGGAGGGTCTCAGGCCAGGCGGGATACGGCCGCACTGAGATACCTCACTGGAGAGAGGTCTGTGGGGCCAGTGAAGCAGCGCAAATAGAGTTCAAAAAACAAATCAACTTTTCAAACCCCTAACAGCTACAGAAATGGAACTGACTGGTGACAAATGAACACACAAAACTTACAGTAAGTATGGGTTTAGGCCTACCTTAACTTGGTTCACTGTGCATACATTTTGCAGCCCGACTTGGGCACAATCTGCCACAAAGTGCTTCAGACTTTCGCAGAATCTGCAGCTGGTTGAAAAATCGGGCACAACTGCTTCTGATGGACAGAATGTACCAGCAGTGTCCAAGTCCGTCAGGCATGTGTGTAACAAGAACGCTGGAACACTGGGCTCAGTGTTTCCCAAAAATTATTTTTGAAATGATGTAATAAATGGAATGGCCTGAAAGTCATATTTGGTGGGGGGGGGGGATTGTGAAATCATGTTCTGCTGATGCCATCTTTTTTCTTTTTTGGCTTGGTGGCTAGTGACCTTCTTTATTAGAATGCCATTCCACACTCTTCTGATTTACTGGTTCCAATTCCAGACCTAGCCCTCATAGAAACACAAAAAAATTATGATAGATAAGGACACTAGGCCCATCCAGTCTGCCCGTAAGCCCTACCTGTGTCAGTGCCCTCTGACCCTGCATGGTCATTGGCTTTAGCCCCTCCTTCCCAACTCTAGGGTTCCCTTATGCCTATCCCATGCATGCTTGAGTCCCCCCATTGTGCTTGCTCCCACCACCTCCTTTGGTACTGTTCCATGCATCCACCACCCTTTCCATAAAGAAAAACTTCCTGACATTGTCTCTTAACCATTCCCTCTCCAATCTAATATCGTGCCCCCTTGTTCTTGTACCCTTCCTATAGTGAAAGATGTCACCCACCTGCACATTGTTTATGCCCTTTATTTTATTTATTTTTATTTATTACATGGAAATTAATACCTATGAGCTAGAAGCTCATTTACATAGGTTCCGTGTCGGAGACATATACAGACAAGGTAGATTTATAGAGAGCGTACAACAGGAATTTGGCATATACAAACAATAACATACATTCAGGTAAACCTTTACATTTACATCCAGTTGTTGTGCATTTTTTTGATTGCATACACGTCCATAATAACATTAGAGCAGCATGAGATAAAGAATAGGAATACGGACAACTGGGAATACCCAGGTAGAAAGGTAACCTTGAAGAGGACATAGTGGGGAGTAGGGATGGGGTGGGGAGAGAGAGAATAGTAGGGAGCCAGGTCGGGGGTGAAGTTAGGAGAGGTGGGGAAGAGGGTAGTGAAACAGAAAGTATGAGGAGATATAGCTGGGGGGAAGATACCGGCGCAGAGGCCTTGTCAGGGATGAAGGTAGGATAGGGTGTGAGGCAGAGGATGGCGGGGAGAAGCAGCACCAAGACTTGTCAGGGTAAAGTTGGGAGGGTGGAGAAGGTGGGTAGGAAGCAGGTTTGGGGGGTTAAGTGCTAGGAGTAACTTATGGATTTAGCTGGCGAGTTCATTGGAGCCCCAGGGAGAGGGGAGGGAGGCTTAGCACCCGCAATCACACTTGAATTGTTAGCGGCTAGGTGGGCTCTTAGATAGGTTTTAAATTGCCCTAGTTTGGTATTGGGCATGGGGTCGGTGCAGAGGGAGTGCATCCATTTAGGTGCTCTATAGGCAAAGGACCGTTGACTTTGGGAGGACTGTCGGAATGGGATTTTTAGAGTCTGACAGTTGCCGTTTCTTGTATTACTGACCTGACACTATTGGTATTTTGGAGAAGACCAAGTACCCCAAGGGTAAAAAGGCCTAGTGTGGCCTTCTTGGCAAGTAGACAGGCCTGTTACTGAATCCTATTATCAAGGTTGAGCCAACCTGTCCGTGAGTAGAGTTCACATGTGTGCGTTTGTTTGTGTGCACCAAGGATCAGCCTGCAGGATTTGTTTAGGACTACCTTGACTCTGAAGAGCTGAATCAGATGCTGCCCCATAGACAACTAGACAGTAGTCTATGGTCAACAAAACAGAGCTGGTTACAGCGAGTTTGAGGGTTTCGCTGGTAAGGCAGTGCTTATGTTTGTGCAGCAGTCCTCTTCTGGTGTTAGCAGCCTTCACAACCCGATCAATGTGATGCGAGTAGGAGAGGGCAGGCTTTAGATACTTGAAAGTCTCTATCATATCCCCACGTTCCCTCCTGTCTTTCAGTGTATACATATTGAGGTCTTTCAGTCTTTCCTCATATGACTTATGTTGCAGGACCTGCACCATCTTTGTTGCCCTTTTCTGAACCGCCTCCCCCCTGTCCACGTCCCTACATAGATGTGGCCTCCAGAACTGTGCACAGTATTCCAGATACGGCCTCACTAGCGCCTGGTATAGTGAAACCACCACCTCCCTTCTTCTGCTAGTAATCCCCCTACCCATACACCCCAACATGCCACTGGCTCATCCTACAGCCTTTGTACACTGTTTGACCACCTTTAGGTCATCTGAGATGATAATTCCCAAATCTCTTTTCTCCGTGGTGACTGCCAGCAATCCCCTCCCCCCAAATTCTGTAGCTCTCTGCAGGGTTCCTGCACCCTAGGTGCATGAATTTGCACTTCTTCGCTTTGAACTGCAGCTGCCACACTTCTGACCATTCTTTCAGACTTCCCAGGTCCCTCCTCATTCTCTCCACCCCATCAGGAATGTCCACCCTGTTGCATATCTTGGTGTCATCTGCAAACAGACATACCTTCCCTTCCAGCCCTTCTGCAATGTCACTAATGTAGACATTAAAAGGACCTGCCCCAGGACTGACCCCTGAGGCCCTCCACTGGTCACCCCCCCCTTCTTTGGATTGGATTCCATTTACCACCACCCTCTGCTTCCTGTCCATCAGCCAGTGTCAAACCCAGTTTACCACCCTGTGACCCACTCCCAGGCTACCCAACTTATTTACCAGTCTCCTATGTAAAACAGTATTGAAGGCCTTGCTGAAATCGAGGTAGACTATGTCTACTGCACCCCCCCCCAATCCACCTCCTTCGTCACCCAGCCAAAAAAAATCTATCAGATTTGTCTGACATGACCTTCCTGCTGGGAATCCATGCTACCTCGGATCCTGCACTCTGATGGATTCCTAGAATTCCACAATCCTTTCTTTAAGTAGTGCCTCCATAATCTTCTCCACTACTGATGTGAGGCTGACCAGCCTGTAGTTTCCTGCCTCCTCTCTGCTTCTACTTTTGTGCAGTGGGACTTGTGCCCTCCTCCAATCCACTGGAACCACTCCTGTCTCCTCCCTTGAGGTACTTGAACGTTTCTGTCATGTCCCCCCCCCCTGCTTTTCTCGAGGGTATACATACTGTATTAAGCTGCTTTATAAAATGGGCAAAGGGTTTCAAGCAGTCTGATTGGTTGTTAGCCGTGCATTAGATGTGTCTAATGCACAGCTAAAATTAGAACCCCTATTTAGAATACACAGGCCCATTTCATAAGCACAATAAGCCACTCCAGGGATGTGCATTAAACAGTTCTAATGCACGCTGGGGACTAGATGCAGCCTGTGGCCTTGTGCCTCACTACGCCCCTAGCCGTGCATTAGAACTGTTTAATGCACACCCCATCGTGTCTTATTGCTTACTTAGTCTCTCTTCATATGTCTTCTGGTGCAGACCCTGCACCATTTTGGTTGCTCTCCTTTGAACAGCCTCCACTCTGTCTATGTCTTTGCGGAGATGGGGTCTCCAGAACTGCACACAGTACTCCAGGTGAGGTCTTACCAACTGTCTGTACAGAGGGATACCAACTTCCTGTTTTCTACTGTTGATGCCTCTCCCTATACTTCACAGTATCTCCCCAGTCCTCCTTACTGCCTTCTTGTATTGCTTGCCCACCTTAAGGTCATCTGATATAATAACTCCCAGGTCCCTCTCGATTTTTGTTGTTGTTAGTATCTCACCCCCCATTGTGTACTCTTCCCATGGGTTTTTGTTTCCCAGGTGCATTACCTTGCACTTCTTTGCATTGAATCTGAGCTGCCATACATTGACCATTCCTCCAACTTTGCCAAGTCCCTTTTCATCCTTTCCACCCCACCTTGTGTATCAACCCTGTTGCAGATCTTTGTGTCGTCTGCAAAGAGACATACTTTTCCTTCCAGGTGCTCCCCAGTGTCACTTATAAAGACATTAAAGAGAACCGGTCCCAGTACTGAATCCTGTGGTACCCTGCTAGTTACCCTCCTTTCTTCACTGTGAACTCTGTTTACTATTATCCTTTGCGTCCTGTTCTCCAGCCAGTTTTTTATCCAGGCTAGCACCTTGGGACCCACTCCAAGGCTGGCTAACTTGTATATTAATCTTCCGTGTGGGACTGTGTCAAATGCCTTGCTAAAATCTAGGTAGGCCATATCCACAACCCCTCCCTGGTCTACTACTTTGGTCACCCAGTCAAAGAAATCTATTAGATTCGTCTGACACGACCTTCCCACTGTGAATCCATGCTGCCTTGGGTCCTGTGTCCCACTGGCCTCTAGGTAGTCAACAATTCTTTCCTTCAGAAGTGATGCCATCATTTTCCCTACCACTGAGGTCAAACTAACCAGTCTGTAGTTTTCTGCCTCTGCTTTGCTCCCACTTTTGTGAAGTGGAATCACATCCACCCTCCTCCAGTCCTCAGGTACCACCCCATCCTCCCATGATTTATTAAAGAGAGTAGTCAGTAGTGTCACTAGTTCTACCCTTAGTTCTTTTAGAATTCTGGGGTGAATTCCATCACGCCCCATTGTTTTGTCCACCCTCACTTTCAAGAGTTCTTTCAAAACCCTTTCTTCTGTGAATGGACTGGTATCGACCCCCCTATCCAGAGTGTTTCTCTTGTCTGGTTTAGGTACCTCCCCCTCCTATTCTGTTGTGAATACCGAGCAGAAATATTCATTCAGTATCCCTGCTTTTTCACTATCACCCTCTGTCCACATTCCCTCCCCTTTATTAAGTCACTGTATCCCTCCCTTGGTCTTTCTTCACTCCCTAATGTACCTATAAAAGGTTTTATCCCCTTCGTAACAGAATTGGCTATCTTTTCCCTGGTTTGGGCCTTTGCTATTCTGACTTCTTTCTCTGCCTCCTTCTGCTTTAACTGATAAAGTTCTCTATCCTGCTTCTTCTGTGTTGCCTTATATTTCCTGAATACTATCCTTTTCTCCTTAACCTACCCTGCCACCTCTTTTGAGAACCATAGTGTTTTTTTCCTTCATTTTGTTTTATTGATTCGCTTCACACAAAGGCTTGTTGCCTCTGTGATGGCTGTTCTGATTATTACCCATTATTCCTCCACCCCTCCTTCTTGCCCATTTGCTGGTGCTTTTCTAGGCGCACTCTCATTTTCCCAAAGTCAGCCCTCTTAAAGTCCAGTACTCTTGCTTTTGTATGGCTTGACTATATGGCTGTGTTTATTGTGAACCACACTGTTTGGTGGTCGCTTGTTCCCAGATGGCTACCCACTTCTAAATCTGAGATCCTTTCTCTGTCCCCGTTTGAGAGTACCAGGTCTAAGATTGGTCCCTCCTGAGTAGGTTCCAACATTAGCTGTCCGAGGCATGCCCCTTGTAGGACATCAAGAATGACCCTGCTCCTGGATGTGCCTGCAGCAAAGGTACTCCAGTTAACATCTGGCATATTCAGGTCCCCCGTTAATAATATCTCTCTCTCTTTTCTGTCATTTTAAGGATGCCTTCTATCATTTCACTGTCCACTCCCTCCCCCTGAGATGAGAGTCTGTACACAACTCCCATGCGGATTGTATTGCCATTTCCTGTCTCCAGAGTGACTCATCTACTTCATGTTTACTCTTTAGTTCTGTTGCTTTAATCCCTTCCGTTACATAGAGAACTACTCCTCCCCCTCCTCCTCCTCTTTTACCCTCCCTGTCCCTCCTGTTGATTGTGTATCCTGGTATGTTGACATCTCAGTCATGGTTCTCTGTATACCATGTTTCAGTGACCGCCATAATATCCAGGCATCCCTCTTCCATCAAAGCCACTAGTGCAGGGAGCTTGTTACACAGACTATGGGATTGGTACTCATCACCCTCAATTTCTTGATGGCCTTACCCCTTTTAGCCCCATCCCTGTCCTTACTTTTTTTTTTTGCATTTACCCCTGACCTGCTCCCGAATAACTTCTCTACTTTGGGGTATAGGGGACATTCTTCAATGTCAGGCCATGCAGTAGTCCATGCCTGCATGGCTGCTTTGTACAATGCCCTGCACATGTACCATGGTGTACACACAGACCATGCCAACAAGGGATTGAGTGGCACCAGTGGGGCAGGCCAGAGGCACGTGACAGAGCAGGGCATAGCCCGCACAGCACAGCGGATGGGGTGGCGGGACAAGGGGCCTGGCAAAGTACATTGGCACATACTCATCACATACCAGCAAGGCACAGTAGTGTCCTGCTCCCCCCTTCCCTGTATCGCACCAGGCACAACTGCATCACAGCTCCCCCGGGACAACAGATCACTCAGTAACCAGGAACACATCACTGTGGCATTCCCCCAGGGTATGCCACCATCCAGTCCATGTCCACACGGCGCTGCCACTGCCCTCCACTGATGGGCATGTCACCCACTAAATGCATCCCTTGCCAGTAGATGCCTTGTGTGCCTGCAGGACAGTCCACCATCCTGCTGCTGGGCCCCCACTGCCTCTACACCTCCAGGCTCAACACCATCCCATCTAGTCTACTCTCATCTTGTAAGTCCTCAAGGTAGGGGTATGCATCATCGTAGAGCCAGACTGTGGAGCATGGTGCATGCTACAAACAACTGGCACACTTTCCCAGGTGCTAACATCATGGTGCCACTTGTTCAGTCCAGGCTGTTGAAGTGCATCTGCATGGGTCCTATGATGCACATCATTGTACATTTTCTCAGCCTCCATGGATGGCGACAGGTAGGGTGTTAGTAGGTATGGCCTCTGGGGGTAACTGTTGTCACCTGTGTGGGTGAAGCAGAATACAGGTTCTGTACACACAGGTAAGGGGGGGCACCTGCCAATCATCACACATGCAGTCACTGAGCAGCAAACCGAATGGACCCCCAAGGGTCTCCAGCAACATCCATAGCCATGACTGGTTGAAGATGCAAACATCACGACTGGACCCTAGTTACTTCCAGGCACATTGGTGATGACACCATTGGTATCGCAGGTCACCTGCACGTTGATGCTGTGGAAGCCTTGCCTGTTGCGATATGCCTCCTCATTCTGTGTCAGCGAAAGTATTGCCACATGGGTACAGTCGATAGCCCCAAACATATTCTGGAACCCATTGCATAGAACCCCATCCTGGCAGACTGCATGTCCATCTCCATCGCTAGTAAGGATATGTAGATGGCCACTTGGTGGATGAGGATGTCAGTCACCTGGTACAGTGTACAGTACTCTGTGTCCTGACTGACACCTATCATGTCACCTGCCATCCTCTGGAATGAGCCTGTGGCATAGTATGTCAGGGCACGCAATAGCTTTCTGCTCCAAGGTCATTATAGAAACACAGAATTTGACGGCAGATAAGGACCGCTTGGCCCACCCAGTCTGCCCATTTCCCTACCTTATGGATAAGCTGCAGATCCTAGTTAACCAGCAGCCTTCTTCTTCCTACCCCCAACCCCTAGAATTGTCTTATGACTGTCCCATGCATGCTTGAATTCCACCACTGTTTTTGACTCCACAACCTCCTCTGGAAGGCTGTTCCATGCATCCACAACCCTCTCTGTGGAAAAATACTTCCTTAAATTACCTCTGAGCCGCCCCTTCTATCTTCAAATTGTGCCCCCTTGTTCTTGCACACCTCTTTTTTTGAAAGATGCTACCCTCTTGGACTTTGTTGATTCCCTTGAGGTACTTGAAAGTTTCTATCATGTCCCCCCTCTCCCTCCTTTCCTCGAGGCTATACATATTAAGCTCCTTAAGTCTCACTTCATATGCCTTCGGTGCAGACCCTGCACCATTTAGTGCCCTCCTCTGGACAGCTTCCATCCTGTCTATGTCTTTGGAGATTGGGTCTCCAGAACTGCACACAGTACTCAGATGTGGTCTCACCAACTGTCTGTACAGAGGGATAATAACTTCTTGTTTTCTGCTGGTGATGCCTCTCCCTATGCATCCCAGTATCCCCCAACCCTCCTTGCTGCCCTCTCACATTGCTTGCCCACCTTTAGGTCATCTGATATGACTACCCCAGGTCCCTTTCCATTTTGTTGTTGTTAGTATCTCACCCCCATTGTGTACTCTTCCCTGGGTTTTGTTTCCCAGGTGCATTACCTTGCACTTCTTAGCATTGAATCTAGCTGCCATACATTTGACCATTCCTCTAACTTGCCAAGTCCCTTCTCATCCTTTCCACCCACCTTGTGCATCAACTCTGTTGCAGATCTTTGTGTCATCTGCAAAGAGACATACTTTTCCTTCCAGTCCTCTGCAATGTAAACATAAAGACATTGAAGGGACAGTCTATCTGAACCCTGTGGTACCCACTGCTAACCCCCTTTTTTCAGAGTGGACTCCATTTACTATTACTCTCTGTGTCCTATTCTCCAGCCAATTCTTTACCCAGGCTGTCATCTTGGGACCCACTCCCAGGCTGGCTAACTTGTATATTAATCTTTTGTGTGAGACTGTGTCAAATGCCTTGCTAAAGTCTAGGTAGGCCATGTCCACAGCTCCTCCCTGATCTACTACTTTGGTCACCCAGTCAAAGAAATCTATCAGATTTTTCTGGCATGACCTTCCCGCTGTGAATCCATGCTGCCTTGGGTCCTGTGCCCCTCTGGCCTCTAGATATGCAACAATTCTTTCCTTCAAGTGATTCCATCATTTTCCCTACCACTGAGGTTAAACTAACAGGTCTGTAGTTTCCTGCTTCTGCCTTGCTCCCACTTTTGTGAAGGAGATCCATCTGCCTCCTCCAGTCCTCAGGTACCACCCCATCCTCCCATGATTTGTTAAGAGGGTAGTCAGTGGTGTCACTAGTTCTATCCTTAGTTCTTTTAGAATTCTGGGATGAATCCCATCAGGCCCCATTGCTTTGTCCACCTTCAGTTTAAGAGCTCTTTCAGAACTCTTTCTTCTGTAAATGGGCTGGTATCAACTTCTGTATCCAGAGTGTTTCTACTGTTTGTTTTAGGTACCTCCCCTCTTCCTTTGTAAATACTGAGCAAAATATTTGTTTAGTATCTCTGCCCTTTTCACAGTCACCCTCTGCCCACCCTCCCTCCTCTTTATTAAGCCTCACTAGCCTCCCTTGGTCTTTCTTTGCTCCTGATGTACCTATAAAGGTTTTATCCCCTTCTTAACTAGGTTGGCTATCTTTCCTCGGTTTGGGCCTTTGCTGTTCTGACTGCCTTTCCAGCTTCCTTTTGCTTTAACTGATACAGTTCTCTGTCCTGTTCCTTCTGTGATTCCTTGTACTTCCTGAATACTTTCTTTTCTCTTGAACCTTCACGCCACTTCCTTTGAGAACCATAGTGGTTTCTTACCTCGTTTCATTTTGTTTATTTGCTTTACACAAAGGCTTGTTACCTCTGTGATGGCAGTTTTTATTATTCCCCATTGTTCTTAACCTCCTTCCTACCCATTTGCTAGTGCATTCCTTAGGCACTCACCCATTTTAGCAAGTCAGCCCTCCTAAAATCCAGTACCATTGTCTTTGTAGGCTTGACTCTATTGCTGTGTTTATTGTGAACCATACTGTTCGATGGTCACTAGTTCCCAGATGGCTACCCTTCTACATCTGTGATCCTCTCTTCATCTCCGTTTGAGAGAACCAGGTCTAAGATTGCTCCCTCTCGAGTGGGCTCCAATACTAGTTGTCTAAGGCATGCCCCTGTAGGGCATCCAGAATAACCCACTGTGAAGTGGCTGCTGCAACTGCACTCCAGTTAACATCTGGCATATTCAGATCACCCATCAGCAATATCTCCTTTATCTGCCATTCTAAGTATACTTTCTATCATTTCCTTGTCCATTTCCTCCCCTGAGAGGGTCTGCTCTAACCCTGTGCGGATTGTGGTGCCATTGCCTGCCTCAAATTGACCCACAGTGCTTCTTCTCCTCCCTGTTTACCCTTTTGTTCTGTTGCTTTGATTTCTTCTCTTATGTGAGAGCTACTCCTCCTCCTCCTCTTTTACCCTCCCTGTTCCTCCTGTAGATAGTGTATCCTGGTATGTTTACGTCCCAGTCATGGTTCTGTGTGTACCATGTTTCTGTGACTGCCACAATAGCCAGATCTTCCTCCTCCATCAAGGCCACTAATTCAGGAAGCTTGTTACCCAGACTGCGGGCATTGGTACTCATTGCTCTCCATTTTTTGATGGCTTTACCTTCTGTAGCGGCAACCCCCACTGACCTTTCTACCTTGGTCTTTTTCTCATTTAGCACCCTGTTTTGTAGGGGGAAGTCATTGCACAGGACCAACCCTTGGTGGGAGCAGTGTCAGCCTATATCAGGCCACACAGGTCCTGAATAGCAACATGGTCCAGGTGGAACCACTGGATGCACTGCATTCAGGCAAGTGTGGCTGTCTGCAGGCTGAGCCTGTACACCCGTGGCCTACAGTGGTGGCCATGGTCATGCTAATGCTGTAGCTCATCCTCCACCAGGAGTATGTCTAGCAAATACAAAGAGTACATCATACACAGCACCATCAGCGTGGCAGAGGTATTGGTCTGCAGGCTATCCAAAAGTCATACCTGCAGCATATCCCCCCTTATGTACCCATGTACTGCATGTAGTGTACATGGGCCTCCAGTCAGCCACATCTATGTCCAGGCATGTGTCCTCACCCTAGGGATGTGACATACACACCCCTTGGGATGTTGCCATCCACGTGGGCCATAGCAGGCATGGAGCTGTGGCAATAAAGGGAAATAGCACAGGTGCTGCTGGCAGAGTTGTGGGTGGTGGCTGCGTGCTCCATCGTCTGTCTAGAGTACCTGGTCTGTGCCTTATTATATGGAGGACCAGCATGATGTCCTACCAGGACAATATGGAACGACTGTGGACTGTCACATGGCTGCCGCAGGTGAGCATTTTGAGCTAGTGGAAGGGGATTCAGCTATGTGCAGTACAGGGAAGCTGATGTGTGCCTCATTACTAACTCCATACAGGGCTGTCCTGGCAGGCCAATTAGGCTGGCACTGCAGCTGGAGGAGAGGCATGCTGCCAGAGTGATCATCCTGGCAGCCAGAAGGCCCCACTTGCACATGTGGCTACCAGAGGGCCTGTAGTGGTGGAGCCATTCATACAGGGATGACTGTCTCATCCTGTGGTGGAACACCATGCAATCCCAGGTAAATAGGTCCATGTTTGTTTTGGGGTAGTATGATTACAGATAAAGCTGTCACGCCACAATGGGGGGGCCTATACTGGTGGACAGGCTTGTTCCTCCACAGGTAGCCTATAACACAGTTTGGGAGTCAGTACATGGGCTGTTACATAGGTGATCACTTGACAGTCACCCTTCAACTATAGGCATGACAGCCCCAAGGCTGGTACTGTACCACCGTGTTCTCACAAGGTGATGGTCCATGGTGGGCATTGTGTGCCAGTGTGCAGTTCTGACTTGCTGTCCCCCTATCTGTGTAATTTCAGGCTTTCAGAGGACTTCTACACAGGCTCTATCAGAGGGCAGTTGACCCATTTAGCACAGATTCTGTGACACTTCCATCCTCAGGCTGGTCCAGGAGTAGCAGCGAGGAGTTGGAAGATGTTGAGCTGCGGGGGGTCGAGGTAGCACACCCTTCCAGGATTGTGCTATATATGGACCTTGTGGACATTTGTGAAATGCCACTGGTGGCAGCTGCCTGTTGAGCAGGCATTGTGTGGACTGTTTTGATGATGCAATGGCCCCAGCGAGTGTTGTGCAGTAACACCCCATGTAACATATCCTACTGAGGGTTGGTGGGACATCTGGTGGCAGCAGGCTGCATGCTGCCAGGAAAAGAGCTGGGTGGGGTCTCCATTCAGACATAAATGTCCTCAGTGGGGTGCTTGTGTTTGGCGATAGTGGTACCCTTTCGCTATAGCAGGTACTGTAGGTTCTGTTTCACATTGCACCTGTGTGTTCACACCTGTGTGATGACTCACTGTGGGTTCTGCCAGGAATAAATGGCTTGCATTGTACTATGCACTATCTGTGTGGTCTGTGGTCCACCATTACCGGGGGGGCTTGGTGCATATATATCTGGTACATCAGCACTATGCCCAGTGGGCACCATGGTAGGCATGAGTGGGTGACAAGACCATAGGGGTGGGGTGGGGTTATGGCCTGTGCCTTTGCTACAGGTAGGAGGCAGGTCCTGTGTTGTGTTGTAGTGCATACGTCTCACCTCCTGCCTCAGTGATCTGGCTCAGTATCAGGGCCGCATGACTAATAGCAGGGACACCTCTTAATAAGGGGTAGTATCAGTTTATGATGCTGTTACCTTGAGTGGTTTAGTGCTACCACAATTTCCACAGGGTAATGACTGTGGCATTATTATCTGGTAGGATTCTGTGCTTCACATCTCTACCCTTCCATGACATTAGGGCCACATTTAGTGGGACAAGAAAGGTATGCATTGCACGATCAGGGACGTCCCTGTGGGACAGTGACAGTTGAAGGCATGTTCTGGTGTTTATGGCCAGGGTCTGCCTGGCATAAGTGTTGTGCACATTCCTGTTTTGCATAACCTACATTGTACATGTGCGGTTCACCACACATGCATGGTGTATTCATCTGACACACCCTTACATGCAGCTGTGCAGCCCTGGCCTCTGGTGTGCACATGCCACATAGTATGGATGTTGAGGTGGTATTAGTAGTAGTAGTAGTAGATTTTATTTCTTTGTGGCACCTTTCCCCTGAGGGTCAGGGTGCAGTTATAACAAACCGAGATAGTAGCAAATATCATAGAACAAATTAATCCAAATAAATAAGTTAAATTACAATCTCACTATATTAAAATATAAATAAATATCAACTATATAAAACATTACTAGAGATATCATTATTAAAGGGATACTCACTTCCCATAAGCCTGTGCAAAATGATGGGTCTTAAGACCCTTTTTAAAAGCCTCAGCCAAGGAGGCCTTCCTCAGGGCCCTCAGGAAAGAGTTCCAGAGGACTGGGCCCATGACATCAAAAGCCAGATTCCCTGAGGTTTTAAGCCTGGCCCTGGGAATAACCAGAGGGCCCTTCTCAGTGGAGTGGAGAGGATGTGAGGTCACGTTAGGATGCAGGAGATCACACAGGTAACCTAGGCCCAGCCTGTGTAGGGCCTTATAAGTTAGCAACCCAACTTTGAAGGAGATATGCTACTTAATCAGTGTCTATGTAGGTGACTCCAACACCCTGTTGGCAGTGAAGTCCACAATTTCCTGCAGAAAATCACTCTCATGTCCCGGAGGCCTGTAAACAAGGAGGATCTTGCAACCTGCACCTGGACCCCCATGCACAGCTATACGTTCAAACGATGAGGTATTCCTCCACTGGGTTCACCACACTTTCGGTTCAGATCTAAAAGAGATTGCCAGCCCCCAAATGGTACTTCCTCGGGCAGTGCACCACGGAGAACCCAGCTGGGACGGCAGCCTCCAGTATCGGACCAGCATCATCACCAAGCCAGGTCTCTGTGAAGCAAGCCAGATTGACAGCTGAATCGGATATAAAACCCACTTTAGTAACAATCTTACTTTTCATTGATTTGGCATTGCATAGTACTGCCTGAAGAGGACACCTAGTGGCGGCTGACCCATCAGCTACCTGTCCACTTGGTCTGGTGAGCTTCTTGAGTATGGGGATTAAACACGTCTGGCCTCTCCCAAATCCCCAATTTGCCTCAGGGTGTCTCCTGGCCCTCACAGTCCTAATTACACCCCCCATCAGTACCCCCAAGTTTCACTTCCCCCAATGCCTCCTACTAATTCCCACTTCTCTGCAGTGGTGATATGCCACACTAGGCAGGGGGGCATAGAAGGGCGCAGATCCTGGAGCAGAGATGGGGAGTAACTGAGCCTAGGGATCTACACTGAACAACAAATCCCCAGCTCAACTACCCGTAACCACTAAAAAGCCCTCTGACCCATTTTATATCCCACTGCCCTACCCCCCCACACCCATTATTATAAACAACATTCTTCCTGCAACCATACAATCACACAACCCAGCATACAGCAGTCCTTAGGCGGGGATGTGTGCATGCTTCACGCATGGGGGTGTCCACATGGCAGCTGCATGGTGCATTGCCCACTACGCTGGTTGCTAAATAGAGCCCAATGTTTGTAACATGCATTTAATAGTATCACAGTAGTCACAAAGCATTAATTAGACTTTCGTCCTTTTTTTGCTTGCCAAGAGTAAATTAATTAGTAATCTCTAACCTTATATTTACTATAGTTGTCCAGTCTTGTTTTAAATATTTCTAAAGTGGTGTGAGGGTGTAGTGAGAGTGCTATATTCAGACATTCACAATGCAAATAGTGCTAGCACTATAATGTCTGAATATATACTTGTTAGGCAGTAGTTAATCACGCTCGAGCTAGTGCTAACAGCATTAGTGCTACAGACCTGACAGGATTGTTACGCTTGGGAGCCAAGGGCACAAACCATGCATTTGCTATGCTGTTCTGCACCAGAGCAATTGCATGTCCTGTTCAAATCTGCATATGTAGATGGTCTAACCTGCCATGAAAAACCCTAACTCCTCTCTGCCATGTCATTAACAGGGTGCATAGTCGGCCCAGTGGCGCTGAGGGCTGATGCGCTGGACACCTTACTTCAAACCACGCCGGCGACCTGTGTTTGGCAATGAGCATGGATAACCCGGGGTCAGCCAGGGAGGAGAAGGATAGAGCACCCGACGGCTGCTCTCCTTCTCCAGGGGGTCACCTGCAAGCTCTCACCGCGATACCGTCACCTAGGGATGCTTGGGTGGAAAGTGTGGTAGTGGGAGGCAGCAGCATGGGGACGGGGCAGACATCAGCAGAGGGGCAGCGCAGGAGGCACATCTCAGCGTGTCTCCTCGCTCATTGGCCCCCATTGCACGCCCGCTCCTGGGCTTGAACTAAGGAAACAACCCCCTGTCTCTCCTAGGCAATGACTCCTTGCTGCACATCCTCGGTTCATCGGGGCAGACTCCGTTGTGCTGGTCCACTTCAGCACAGTTGTTGAGGAGGTCAAATGGGGGTTTCCTCCTCACTCCACACTGGGGCATCAAACTGGGCATCAAAGGTCAAGAAAGTGAAACCATGTACTCTAGGGGCAGACTCCGAGGATGAGGTTTGTGTATGGGGCAGTCTGAGAGAGTGGAGAGAAGGGGCAGTAAGGCGCAAAAATGCAGAAAGTAAAAAAAACAAAAAAAAACGTGGTGCATTGCTCCTCGCAAAGGAGGGAGGGAGGGCTGTGGGCTCCCTAGTGAAACGTAATGGGTCTGATAAGGATCATTACAAAGGTTGCTTTTAATTTTTTATTTATTTATTTAAGAATCAGTTTACAACCTTTGAGCCAGAGGCTCGTTTCCAAAGGTACTTCGTCACATAAAGACATACATTGCGTTTCAGTTACATAGCAAAGATTTCCAAAAAATCAATAGGCATTCACCAGAGGTGCCACGTCACATTGTGGTCAGACAAATACAATTGGGTACAGGGTACATGTAATTGATAACAGGTATTACACAAGTCGGTATCAAGTGAGCATTCTGGAAGGTAAACATTGAAACAGCTGGCACTGGCCAGGTTAAACTCAGGCATGGTGTACAGGGAAGTGGTGGAGGGGATGGTTGGTGGAGAGCTGCCGTGGGGCATTGTCAAGAGAAAAAGAGGTGGAGGCTATGTTCAGAGACAGGAGCATTACGAGTGCTGAAGATGTGGTTCAGTGCGGTTTTGAATGTGGAGATGGTGATGGCATTGGTGATGGTGGCAGGAGAGAGTTAAACCAGGTTGGGGCTCTATAGCTGAAGGACCTCTGGCCACGGCTGGTTCTTGTTCTGGGGACCTTTAGAGTGGTCTTGTAGGAAGACCGTGTTGCAATGGTGGAGGGCTCTGGTGGATGGATGCCGTTACCCGGGAGAGCCCAGTAGGGTTTTTGGTGAGGAGACAGGTCTGGTATCGGAGCCGCTCATCCAGGGTAAGCAGGTTAGCATCGACATATAGCTGACAGGTGTGTGTGAGCCTGGGGGCACCAGTAATCAATCTGCACGCTTTATTCAGGGTTAGGTGAATTTTGTTGAGTGCAGTGGTGTCGGCAGCACCAGTATACTGGTAGACCATAGTCTACAAGGACAGAGCAGACGATGTAACAGCTAGCCGGAGGCATTTGGGGAAGGCAGGTTTTATGGTGGAATAGGATGCCAAGCCATGTGTTGGTGGCGGATGTTAGGGGCGTCGTGTGGTTGTGAAATGTGAGGGCTGAATCAAGGTAACCCCAAGGTATTTGTAGGAGCAGACTTGTTCCAGTGGTTGGTTGGTGCTTGGAAGGATATAGAGTGGGTGGTTGCTAGCTTTGTTTTGGGGATGTGAAAAGAGCATAGTTTTGGTTTTGTTAAGATTGATGACAGTCTCGCTCCTTAAACCAAGCCTCGGCACTGTTGAGAGACTGCTGTAGGGAGTCCTGTAGGGAGATGGGATTACGGTGGGTGGCAAAAAGGACAGCGTCGTCTGCATACAGCAGAATTTTGCCAGAGCATGCACTGGGCAGGGTGTTCAGATACAGCGAGAAGAGAAGGGGGCCCAGGATGGAGCCTTGGGGGACCCCAGAGAGAATGGGACGGGTATCGGAGAGTGAGCTATTAATCTTGACACACTGGGATCGAGTGTCAAGATAGCTAGCACACCATGCCAGGGGCCAGCCGAGAGACCAGTGAGGCAGAGTGCATTCAGCAGCAGTGGATGGGAGACAGTGTCGAAAGCCTCTGAGAGGTCAATGACACTGCACCAGCTAGGGAGCTGGTGTCCAAGGAGGTGTAGGAAGTTGGAGAATTCAATAAGGGCAGTGCTGGTACTGTGACCAGCACGGAAGCCATGTTGCTCTGGGCATAAGATGTTATGCTTAGCCAGATAATCAGTGATTTGAATGGCCACCACTTTCTCCAGGGCTTTAGAGAGGGGAGGGAGGATGGAGATTGGCTGTAGTTGTTGGCCGATGACCTGTCGCCTCCTTTATGAATAGGTGTGATAATGGCTGTTTTCCAAGCTGTGGGGAATTGTCCCAGGCACAGTGACTGGTTAATTAGGCTTGTGAGAGGTGCAAGGACTTCATCTAGCACCAGCCTGAGGATGCTGGGGTCCAGTGAGTCACTGCCGGGATTGTTGCCATTGAGAGCTTTGATTAGGATGGGTCTGGCTTCCCGGGTGGAAATCTTTCGTAGGAGGAAGCTGGGGTGCTGGAGGACAGGGGGAGTTTGGCTGGGGGGAGGGTCAAAGAAATTACTAGGGAGGACTGAGCTAAGGTCAGTGAAAGTGGTGTTGAACCAGTTAGCTATGGTGGCAGGCTCGGTGGAGGTTGTGCCATTTCTAGTGAGCTGGGATGGGGCAGGGGAGCAAGCTTTACCATTGAGTTGCTTAATATTATCCCAGAAGGTCCGGGCTGAGCCCCAGGAGGAGGTAAGGGAGGCCTGGTAATGGTCTGCCTTGGCTTTCCTGATGGCCCATGAGCATTTATTTCGGGCTGTATTGTATGCTTGCCTATCAGACAGATGACCTGTTTCAGTGGCAGGTGCAGAGGTTATCCAGTTTCTAAGTAATTGTAGGAGGGCCAGGCTAACCCAGGGTGTGTTCTGTTTTTGGACCAGGTTTGGTTAAGGGTGCAAAGAGATCACAGGCCATGTTGAGGTGTGAGTGAAAAGGTGAGGGCAGTATCAATGTTGGTTGCCTGCTGAATGGGGGACCAGTCTATCTGGGTGAGGAGTGCCTTAAGTTTCTTCAGCCCACCAGGGCGGAGGCGCCTGCGGAGGGTGGTCTGGGCTTTGGGTTTGGGATTGGGGGCTACCCAGTGGAATAGGATAGGGGAGTGGTCACTCAGGGAGTCTGGGAGGACCTGGATGTTTTGGATTTTATGGGGTCGGTTAGTTATAATAACATCCAGCAGGGTGCTGGTACCACTCTTAGGGTTAAGTCTCGTGGGCTGGGTGACGAGTTGTGTCAGATCTTGGGCGGCAAATGAGTCTCTGGTGGTGGATGAGGAGGTGCTGAGCCAATTTACATTAAGGTCCCCACTAGGATTTGTTCTGCCTTATGGTGGAGGGTGGCCAGGTAGTCCGTTAAAGATATCAGGGCTGGGTGCTGGTTCTTTGGGGAACGTAGGCTGTGGTGAGATAGAGAGGGCTCCTAGAGGGTCTGGGGTGAGTCTGAGGGTAGGGCCTGGGCCCCATTTATGAGGACAGGGTGGGGTGCATGTCCAGGTATTGTGTCCCTGGTATAGATTGCACAGCCTCCCCTCGTTTACCTACTCGGTCCTCCGGTATAAGGTATAGCCTGGGAGGAGACAAATGAGTCAGGAGTTGATTTGGACAGCCAGGTTTCAACCAGGGCTATGATGTCTGGTTGGTGAGCCAAGGCCCAGCACTGTAGGGCGTCAAATTCTTCAGCAGGCTGCATATGTTCATGGAGGCTACTCGAAGACCAGTGGGCTGAGTGGGTGGATGGGAGGGCAGAGCCTGGGTTGGGTGTATGTTCCTGTTAGGAGTAGAAGGAGGAGAAGTGCTCTGGTCAGAGGGAGGCAGATGGAGAGTTTACGCCGGGAGCGATAGAATAAGGAATGGGGTTTGGTTGCACAAGGGGTGGGTAGGATAGCACAGGCAGAGAAGGCCTGAGTGATCAGAAGTGCAAGGGGGCTGTGGGGGGAGGACAGGTGATGTCTGGAAGGGGGGTGAGGTGGAGAGGAGCATATGGGATGTGTGGAGGAGGAGGGAGGGGTAGGAGCAGTGGTAAAGGAGGAGGGGAGGACAGGAGGGTAGGTAGGAACACTAGAGTAGTGAGGCTGAGGGTTAACACCTCCATTACAACCTTAAGACATATACTGGTACTGTACTGTATATTTACAGGTCTCTGGGACAGACTCTGTCTCAGCACAGACTTTTTTTATTTAGTTTTTGTTGACTGGGTAAGTGCACTAGACAAATCCTGCCTATTTTCAGGCATGCCCTGGGGGAGGGGGGATACAGATGAATGCCAACTGACTTTGAACCAGATTAAGCTGTTGGTGGGGCTGCTCAGTTTGTTTCAGAGAACTTTGCTGTTTTGTCAGTGTAAGCTACCCTTGCCACATCAGCATGCTGTTGGAGCAGGATATGGGTCACCCACGTCTCCTAGGACCCCCACCACAGCTGTTGTTGTCATTTTTTGCCACCAGTATGTTTTTGATGGGTTGCAGCCTTGTGTGCCATTGAAAATGAAAGGTTCTGAAAGCAGTAAATAATGCAGCACAAACAGCAGTGTTGGGCTTGTACAGTACTTTGGAAATAGTATACTAGTGGGAGTGCATGCACCTCCCCTTATTTGCATGGGAGCAATTCTTATGTTAGTGCTGGAGCACTATTTCATTTGTGAGTAGCAAACTGGTTTTCAGAATATTGCACTTGTGGCATTGTGTATTCATTTTGCCAGTTTGCGACTCCTAAACTGCATTTGCATGTCGCAGACACCTTGAATATGCTGCCCTAACTGCGAGATAGTGAAACCTCCAAATTACTTATCCCACAAAGGTTTTTCTTTTCTTAATTTAACATATGATAAACAGAAAAGGCACACTGAGCCTAGACCTGTTTCCAGGTGTGACCTGGAGAGGGGGGAATAGGGATATAAGAACACAAAATGCATAATATATACGTAAAATCATATATACAGGTTACATAATATACAGAGGAATATATACAGATCTTGTCCATAAAAAGCCAACAGTAGTTTTTCAGGGACTGTAAAATATGAACCGTGTGGACTTAATAAATTTATTTCTATAAATAGGAACTTATTTACTGGTCTAAAGGTTGATTACAACCCGAAATCCAGTACTAAAATTCTCTGTAATACACACCAGTGTATAGCAAGGTGTACACAATGGAGAGAGAGCACTGGCAACTAACAAAAAAAAAAAAACACCTTCACATTCTTCTTACAGGATAGCATTTGGCTTCCAAACATGTTTAGAAATGTATAGTTATAAAAAATGATACATGGGGAGTGTTGAAACTCACTTTTTTTAATGCCTGCCCATTTCATGATGAAAAATGCCTGACCCTGTTTGTTCTCATAGAGGTTTTACATTATTTTACATCCTTGTATATTCAATGCAGTTTAATACATTTTTCTCATATGTTTTGTTAAAGTGTAATTTTTTCCAGTGTTTAATTGAAAATATAAAAGCTGTTTTTTTGTCTAAAAAAATTATAATATAATTTGTTTTAGTACTCTGTGTCACATTTATTTTATTATTCACCAAGTTTACCAGAATAGGCCCTTCAACTAGCTCCTGTTTAATTCAAAACAGTTACTCAGCTGTGCAGTCTTGCCTGCACAAATTCAGCAGTTTCCTTTTTGTGTTTGCTTGCATGCATGCGTAAGGAACGTCTTGTCACAGTATGACTTTTTGGAGGTGTGTGACCCTCCTAACCAATGCAGTGCTCAGTGTGGCAGGCACAACCCTACCGCACCAATAGATGCCGAGCTGTCTTATGACAAAAGTTTGGCTGCAGCGATCTTCACGTGAAAGAAAACCACCGCTGCAATCAGCAGTGGTAATGTGTGTATATTTAGCATATTGACATCAGCATTTTCCGTCGGTGCTCAAAATCCCTCCCGCTTCCTCCCTCTGCTACTGTCCTCCTGGCTCCCTCGTTATTGCCCTCCCTGTTGTGTGCCAAGGGGGGTACCCAGTCCCCCTCGGCTCATGCGCCCCCCCAAGCACACTGTGTGGCTGACGGGGGTGCCCAATCCCCTCACATCGCCCAGCCCCCATCCAACAAATACTCAGGTGGCACGCTGGGAGCCCACCCCAGCCGCGTGCTCATGCGCCTCCCAGCACACTGTATGGCCGACGGGAGTGCCCAATCCCCATCAGTACCATGCCCCCCCCTGCCAACAAACACCTAGGTGGCATGCTGGGAGCCCACCCCAGCGTGCCAAAAGCCTCCCGCATTGTCTGGGTTTTTGGTTTTTTCCTCTGTAAAACCAGAAAACAGTCCCTCGATGTCTGTTGTGCCCCATCCCCCAACCCGCAGCCACCCTCTCGCACCCCACATCCCCGCACCCCTCACCCCATACTTACCTCCAGAGCCCAGTGTGACAATCTTCAGTGGACCAGGAGCATGTCTGCACTCTTCAAAGCCGACCCTGAACTGAAGAAATGCCAGTAAGCTGTATAATGGCATAAATGGGATTTTTTCAACTTAAGTGGCTATCTTGGCCAGTTTTGTGAATTTTGGCACCAAATTTTCAACATGAGGTTCTTGGGACCCTACCTCATGAATTCAGTCACTGTCATGTTGTTTTTTTTTGGTCCCCAAAGGTGATTTCGCGGTCACTGCATGGAATCACATTTTGGGACCGATTAACCAAACGACAGTGTCACTGTTCATGAGGTGGGCTTTAAAAAAGCCTATATTTGGTGAAAATATTCCAAGAAATGACTGTCTTAAGAGTGTGCATTGCACAGTTTTCATGCACACTCGTAACTTCACGTATTTGTAATATTTTCACTCCAAAGTTTCAACATTGCCATTTTTTCACACCTCCTTATGAACAGTACAGCTGTCATTTTTCACATCCTGGCTGAAATGTGTTTTCGCACTTCCGGCACAGAATAGCACAGTCACTGTGGGAAATCAGTGTGTTCGGGACAGACTAAGAAAATGATAAAGACACTGTTTATGAGCAGAGGTCCTAAAATGCCTATGTTGAAAATTTGGCGACAGAAGTCCATAAAATGACTATGTTACGAGTGTGCATTGCGCAGTTTCCACGCACACTCGTAACTTCAAAAATGTGTAATATTTTCACTCAAAATTTTCAACATTGTCAGTTTTGCACACCTACTTATGAACAGCACAGCTGTCACTTTTCACATTTTGCCCGAAATCTATTTTCGCACATCTGGCGCACAGTGGCGCACTTGTTGTGGGAAATCAACGTTCAGGACAGATTAAGAAAATCATAGTGACAGTGTTCATGAGCAGAGGTCACAAAATGCCTGTGTTGAAAATTTGATAAAAGAAGTCCATGAAATGACTGTGTTATGAGTGTGCGCTGCGCAGTTCCCACGTACGCTCCAAAGTCAGAGAATTTTTAATATTTTCACTCCACACTTTCAACATCGCCATCTCTTCAGACCTCCCTATGAATGGTACAACTGTCATTTTTCACAAACTGTGTTTTCGCACATGTGACGCAGAACGGCGCGGTCGCTGTGGGAAATCAACATTCAGGACAGATTAACAAAATCTCAGTGCCACTGTTCATGAGTAGAGGTCCAAAATGCTTTTATGAGGTTGGGGGGGAGTCACAAAAAGGCCATGCTGAAAATTTGCAGTGCAAATACCAGCAAACGCACAGGGCGTTATGGTTTCTAACCATAACATCCCACCCTGTACAGACTGACAGGCATCAGAGGTGTACCTTTGGTTTGCTGACTGTAATGCTCATGCCACTCCACCCCTACCCCCACCCTGCAGCCAGTGACAGGCATAGAGGTGTGCCTTGGACTCTTCGCCCCCCTGAGTTCACCCCATTCTCCTATACTGCACCCATTATAGTATATCTCCTTAGGGAATGGGGTGACTGTAAAACTGAACACCCCAATGCACACCTCAACACTTTTCCGTGTCTGCAGGATAGGGTGAGGTGAAATGCCATGAGCATTATGGTCGATGATCCAAAGGCACACCCTAATGCCTGTCCATCTCTGCAGGGTGGGGGTGGGTTGCTGTCACTTCAGTACTTCACTGCCATTCCTATTCTGCATCTGTCTAACTCATGCACTTCCAATGGTAATACCAGCGAGCAAACTCTCGGCATTAACAAATGCTTGTTACAAGTGCCTCTGTTACAGCAATTGACAAGTACAGTTGAAGTGGATGCTGCAAGAAACTGCTGTATCAGGAGTCTGTGACCTGGGCATTTCAAACTTGCCACGTGCTGACTCCTGATACAAAAACACACAGCGTCAAACCAATGGTGCTTAACGTAATGAACATAAAAATAAATGTGAACTCTAAACATTGAAACATACAAAAAACACACACAAATGCCATTGGTTTTTATTTATAACTTAACAGTTAATTTCAGCAGACAGTTGTTTCCTAGCAGTGAAAATGAAACTTTGCAATAATAAAGGCATGTGTTTCTCCAGTGTTCCCAGATTCTACCTCACTGTTTGATGATGTGTATCATATTGTCCCCCGTTCTGACCATCAGTATCTCATATTTTGAAGACAGACAGTTAAGAAGTATGAGGCTGCCGGCTCGGTGGCGCTGAGGGTTAAGGCTCCAGATGCCTCACCTCGCCACGCCGGCGAACCGGGTTCGGGAACAAGCCAGGCTGTTGGGGGTCAGCAGGGGCCGGGAGGGATTGAGCATCTGATAGACAGCTCTCCCTTCCAGGGGAGGGTGTAGGAACTGCGTCGATCCTGAGTGACCCCTGGCGATGGTCGGGGTAGCCAGGAACAAGGTGATGCCACCACATGGCACTGGGGGTGGAGCTCAGTGGATGTTGGCTGTCATTGCACATCTGAGCTCTGTGGGGTGGGGATAGAAAAAGTGAAAATCCCCAGCAGATGGGACCAGTGGTCCCATGTCCAATGTCAGACCTCCCAGCTCCATCTCGGGCACCACCTCTGCCCCTGGTCGCTCCACTAGATTCTAGATAGAGCACCAATGGAGTCAGCGGTCCCACCTCGGGGGGGGGGCTCAGAGTCAGGGGGTCGGGCAGCCAGGTGGTGTGGCAAGGATATGGGCCCATGTCCGAGGAGTGGAGTCTGGAGGCTCCAGGCGGGTGGGAACAGACCGCACTGAGTGTCCTTACCAGAGAGAGATCAGGTTAGTCGGCGTAAGGGGGCATAAAGAAAGTTGAAAAAAAAAAAGTACGAGGCTGAAATGTAGATGAGGTGCAAGAGGAGTTGCAGAGAGGTACTCTAAAGGGACATGGGTGATGAAGGGACATGGGTACAACTAAGGGGGTCAGCAGGGGAAGATCCATGAGTCCTATAGACGGGGGAGCTCAAGTCAGATAAAAAATAAAAATTGTAGGCCAGGTGTCTGGTAGGCCGCGGAGGCCCCCAGAAACGTTTTAACATTTTGAAGCATTCTGGTGCGTTTTGGAAGGTATTTCTAATGCAATTTCTACCCATGTCCTCCCTCCCTCCCCATGCTTTGTGAGTTGTACCCTAGCACCATCCCCAGAGTCCCCACAGTCCACATGACAGTATGTTGCCCAAAATACCCTCCCACCCCAAATATAAAACAAAATACCAAAAGACTGCAGCTGGGCAGCAGTACATCCGAAACACATAAAAATGAGACAAGTTGAAAGAGACTTGGTGATAATTACAAATTAAATGACAATCCAAGTAAACAAGTTCACAAATGTCACTCACTCAAGCACATTATGACATTACCATAAAGCCAGCCCATTCCAGTTTGTTCTGCAGTACAGATTAACTTATCCCCCAACCTTACCTGAGTAAAAAAAATAAATACAATAACTATAGAAATATGGGAACAAAGTCACTTTGCTAACTAGTTTCTAAAAATATAATTTCAAGTTTGCTTGCCATTTTTGCAAAACAGATTTTATTCTATAGAGCAACTTATTCCAAAGAAAATACATTTTTAAATAAATAAAATCTTTTTTATTGTTTTAAAAATGTCCATTACTGGGACAACCCCATGGTATGGTTCTCAAAAGAGGTGGCAAGGAAGGTTAAGGAGAAAAAGGCTGCATTCAAAAAGTATAAGGAATCACAGACGGAGCACAACAGGGAACTGTATCAATTAAAGCAGAAAGAAGTGGGGAAGGTGTCAGAATAGCAAAGGCCCAAACCGAGGAAAAAATAGCCAACTCAGTTAAGAAGGGGGATAAAACCTTTTATAGGTACATTAGGGAGCATAGAAAGGTTAAGGGAGGGATAGTGAAGATTAATAAAGGAGAGGGAAGGTGGGCAGAGGGAGACAGTGAAAAGGCAGAGATACTAAATGAATACTTTTGCTCAGTATTCACAAAAGAAGATGATGAGGAGTTACCTAAACCAGACAATAGAAGCACTCTGGGTAGGGGGGTTGACACCAGTCCATTCACAGAAGAAAAAGTCTTGAAAGAACTCCTAAAACTCAAGGTGGACAAAGCAATGGGGCCTGACGGAATTCACCCCAGAATCCTAAAAGAACTAAGGGAGGACCTAGTAACACCACTGACCACGTTTTTTAGCAAATCATGGGAGGATGGAGTGGTACCTGAGGACTGGAGGAGGGCAGATGTGATTCCCTTCACAAAAGTGGGAGCAAGGCAGAAGCAGGAAACTACAGACCTGTAAGTTTGACATCAGTGGTAGGGAAAATGATGGAATCACTTCTGAAAGAAAGAATTGTTGAGTACCTAGAGGCCAGCGGGGCACAGGACCCAAAGCAGCATGGATTTACAGCAGGAAGGTCATGTCAGAAGAATCTAATTGATTTCTTTGACTGGTTGACCGAAGTAATAGACCAGGGAGGGGCTGTGGATATGGCCTACCTAGACTTTAGCAAGGCATTTGACACAGTCCCACACAAAAGATTAATAATCAAGTTAGCCAGCTTGGGAGTGGGTCCCAGGGTGGTAGCCTGGGTAGCAAACTGGCTGCACAACAGGACACAGAAGGTAATGGTGAATGGAACACATTCTGAAGAAAGGGGGGTTACTAGAGGAGTATCTCAGGGCTCAGAACTGGGTCCAGTCCTCTTTAACGTCTTTATAGGTAACATTGCAGGGGGTCTGGAAGGAAAGGTATGCCTCTTTGCAGATGACACAAAGATCTGTAACAGAGTTGTTACAAAAGAGGGGTTTGAAAAGATGAGAAGGGACTTGGCAAGGTTGGAGGAATGGTCAGACATATGGCAACTTAGATTCAATGCAAAGAAGTGCACAGTGCAAGCAAACCTGGGAAACAAAAACCCAGGAGAAGAGTACACAATAGCAGGGGAGGTACTAACAACAACAGAAATGGAAAGGGACCTGGGGGTAGTCATATCAGATGACCTAAAGGTGGGTAAGCAATATGAAAAGTTGGTAAGGAGAGCCAGGGGGATACTGGGATGCATAGGAAGGGGCATCACAAGCAGAAAAAGGGAAGTGGTTATCCCTCTATACAGATAGTTGGTGAGACCCCATCTGGAGTACTGTGTGCAGTTTTGGAGACCTCATCTATGCAAGGATATAGACAGGATGGAAGTAGTCCAGAGGATGGCAACTAAAATGGTGCAGGGTCTGCAGCAGAAACCATATGAAGAGAGGCTGAGAGCGCTTAATATGTATACTCTTGATGAAAGGAGGGACAGAGGGGACATGATAGAAACTTTCAAGTATCTCAAAGGAATCAAAAAAGTCCAAGAGGGTAGCATCTTTCAGAAAAAGAGATGTGTAAGAACAAGGGGCACAATTTAAAGATAGAGGGGGGACGGCTCAGGGGTAATGTGAGGAAATTTTTTTTCACGGAGACAGTGGTGGATACATGGAACTGCCTTCCTGAGGAGGTCATTGGGTCTAAAACAGTGGGGGAATTCAAACATGCATAGGACAGACATAAGGCAGTTATAGTGGGGGGGTTGCAGGAAGTAGGCTGTTGGTTAACTAGAATCTGCAGCTTATCCAGTAGGTAGGGAAATGGGCAGACTGCGTGGGCCAAGTGGTCCTTATCTGCCGTCAAAGTCTATGTTTCTATGTATGAGGCATCTCATTTTTATGATAGGCCCAAGAAGTCAGTAAGCAGACAGCAGAACACAGTTTTTAAACTAATATAAAAATGCGTTCTTTTTTTTATTAGCAACAGCACTTGCTTTGGTACATCACAGCTTGCACCCCCTTCCCATTCAACACATATAACTACATAAACTAAATATTTGATTCTATCACTTTTTCCTTCGGTTTTGTAACTGCCTGTGTCAATGTGCCAAACAAGGTCTTAAGATTTCTATTGCTAATTTTGCTCTCCAAGCATGCAGAAACTCATGTACATGCCATAATATACAGCAGAACACCTTCACAACTCCTATGTCTATCACTTCCCTCTGTGCTCATTCACACTGTACAACCACTACTGAAAAGACCACACATATTAAACATACAGTACATGCTGAAGGTTTTACCTCAGTTCAAAGGTCTCGTGTACCAGTTTCTGCCTCTCCTGGTTCATACTCTTGCTGAGACCAGACCTGTCCCAGCATTAGTTTTGTACCACTTCTAGCATGCTACCGATGGACACTGCCCTCCAACTCCCTCTCCTGCGAATCCACACCCAAATCAATTTGCCATATAGGACAAAACCAGCAGTGACCTTAAACTATTTTAATGTCATGAATTTAAGCTCCCCATACTAGAAATTAATAACATTAGTACTACATTTATTACACACCCAGTTTGATGAACACTAATGTCCTGTCCCATTCCAGCAGCCACCTCCACCCACTAGTTTGAGACTGTGAAAGTCTTTCTTTTTAAAGCAAGAAGTACCTGACGAAATGAAGACTTGATCCATATTCAGCAGGCTGAAGTCTATGTGCCCCTAGTTGAATACTGTCTCAGGTCACCTGGCCGTCAAACTCTTTCTCTCTAGACAGCACACACTGACCCCATGACTCCTAATGAGCAGAGCTCTCAGTTACAGCTTGCTTCAGCTACCGGAAGATGACCTGAACCTCAGTCCAACTCTGTGCTGATTTACCAACGCCACACTGACCCCACATTACTAGACTGCTGCCGCCTGAAACCCTGGGCTCTGTTCTTCACTTGTGGGCTCTGCTCTCTCTCTCTCTCTCTCTCTCTGTCTGCTCCTCAGTAGTACACTCACTCCTCTCTTGCTCCAATGTTAATCTTCTGAGTGAATGAAATACAGCTCTCTCTTGTTTCGGCAGCCCAGACATTTAAAGAAAGCGCCCCTTGCTAGCCACATCCACTACTGGACGTAATAGCAAATCAGGAGCAGTGAGCACCAGGCAACCTGGTTGAGATCTGTATTGTTAAGGTCCACTGCTTTGCTGCAGCTGTACCCCCTGTGCATGAACCCCCTCCTGCACATGAACAAAGGAGCTGTACCAAGCCTGCCAAGTAGAGAACGAATGCTCAGGCTCACCAAGGCAAGACCAGCTGCTGCCACAGTGCTGGGACCTGACCACGTGGCGCAGGATGAAAGTTGGAAAGAAATTCATGCTGGAGACTGGCTTTTCCGGGGGGGGGGGGGATCAACTCTGTAAAGCGGGTGGGGGTGGTTGTTTACTGCACTACCAGAACACTGGAGGACAGATGAGACCCGTGTGGCTCAGGCGGCTTTCATGGAGGCATTGCTGCATACCAATTAAGAATGCAGCACAGTGTGTTACTAATAGAGGAGCTCCATGATGGAGGAGCTATAGCACCCTGAGCACCCCCTGTAAATTTGCCTGCATAAATCCCAAACACCACTGCAGATACCTGCAAGCGAATGTTCGACATTGACAAATGCTTGTTTATAGTCAGCTGCAAAGAGGACGGCAGCAGTATGTCCTAGCAATACTATTTGTCAACAGTTAGTTTAAAATTCACTATTAAGTCTTCTAACTACTATTGTCCTGCCTTGTTAGATGTGGGAGACTGCACAGCATATGTGGGTGCTATACATGGTGCAAATGAACCTTTACCATACGACCAAGATGAAAAAGGTTGTAGTTCAAATTTATATTCCCTCAGAGGCACTGACATTTTTAAATGTAAGCTGTAGTTTTTCTCTGCCTATGGTTCTGCAGTATCTATGCTCGAAGCTACACACTGCAGTTATGTATTCAGGAGACTTTCTTGTTCCTCCCTCGCGTACTTTCCTTTGAGACTGAACTTTGTTTTTCTTCTGTTTTCTCATTTATTATTTCTATAATGACATTATGCTTTATCTGTTCCTTGTGCCCCCCCAAGATGCGCTTGGAAACAAGTATTCCCATTTCAGTATACCTTCCTGGACAAATATTTTTAATAAATAACATTTTGTGTAGTTTATTTACCCAGGATGGCCCAGCTGAGATGCGGTATCTCATTTTTGGTTGAGTCCTGTCTTTTGCCCATTTTACAGCTGAGTGAAGCACAGGGAAGATGAGTAACAGAATATGTTAAGCAAGAAGACACAATGGGGTGTGGATGTGAGTGTGGGTAACCCACCCCGAAGTGTCTTATCGTTCTTATAAAATGAGTTCTAAGAATAAAGAATAGGCAGGAGTCAAATTTTATTTATATTATTTTATTTAAAATTGGTGACCGGGAAAGGCACACTGAGCTGAGGCTCGTTTCCAGGTGCGACAAGGTACATACAGGAGTAACACATTACAGCACAACTCATACCTGAGAGTTTGCAAGAGGTACATTATGGTTTAGATGCAATGGCTACAAAACAATAATAAAAGAGAGTTATAAGAGGTACATAAGGTTTAGGTACAAAGGTAAGACTCTAATATAATAGACAAAGAAACAATGCTGACAGGTGGATTGAAAGTTGACACATATAGGCCTCCAGCAGGGCATCTGAGGTAGCAGTGAATGAGCTTGAGAACAGGAGGCTTGAGAAACAGGAGGGTGGTCAACTCAGGCCCAGAAGACCTCTGAACCCAGAGCAGGGGGCTTGAAGAGGAAGAAACTGGGGAAATTAGAGAGGGAGGGGTGAGGGTGGGTTTAGGAGCATTGGAAGCACAGGGGAGAGGGGAGGAGTCTCAGGAGTTTTGAGGGACTGGGGAGGGGAGGCAAGGCAAAGGTAAGAGGGAAGATTGTTCCAGAGTAGAGGGAGCTGGTACAAGAAGGCAGACTGGTCAGCAGTGAAGTGGGGACAGGGAATGGAGAAAGTGCTCGAGTCCCTGTGACATAAAGAGTAGGTTGTGGGCATGACAGATGTGAGGGGGATGATAGGGAGCCAAACCAATGTTTGGCAATGAAAGAGACACCGTGGATCAATCTCCTGTGGGAAAGTGGGGCAAAGGAGAGTGGATCACACAGGAGACAGTGATGGGTTAAGGGGAGGAGAGGCAGTGGCAAATCGGCAGAAGGAATTTAGTAGTGTGTCAAGTTTAGAGAGGGAAGAAGCTGGGGCAATGCCATATACTATGTCAGCATAGTCCAGGACTGGCAATATTGTTTTGAATACCAGTTCACACCAGGTAGTGAGGAAGAGGCTGGCTTTGTGGTGGTAGAGAGAGTTTAGGCTGGAGTTTGGCACAGATAGCATCAGTGTGAGATGAGAAATCAAGGTGACTGTCCAGCCAGACACCCAGGTATTTGAAGGCCGGGACTAACTCGAGTAGAGAGCCATCCAGGGTAGTGATTGCTGGGGTGGGGATGGGGAGGGATGCTAGCTTCTGTCTGGAACCAAAAAACATGGTAACAATCTTTTTGGTGATAAGTTTGAGCTGATTTGAATGGAACCAGGACTGTACTCTGTTGAAATCGGTTTGGAGATTGGGGAAGAGACTATTATAGGAGGGGCCGGATGTGTAGATGACTATGTCATCTGCATACATGTGTATATTTGAGGAATGACAGACTGAGGGAAGATCATTAATAAAAAGAGAGGAGGGAGCGGCCAAGGATAGAGCCTTGGGGAACCCCGGAGAGGATTGGGAGAGGGGCAGAGAGTGCATTGCCTATTTGGACTGATTGTTGTCAATTCTAAAGGTAAGAACAAAACCAGTCGACAGCAGATTTAGCAAGGCCGAATGAAGTACGTTTATGAAGAAGGAGAGGGTGAGATACGGAGTAGAAAGCTCTAACTAAGTTGATGAAGATCGCAGTAGTGATTTGGCTTTGGTCCATAACAGTGAATATGGAGTTGGTGACATGCAGCAGGGAGGTGATAGTTGAATGTTGTTTTCAAAAACCAGACTGCACAGGTGAAAGGGAGTTATTTGAGGAGAAGGAGAGTTTAGCCAGAATTAGGGATTCCTGGACTTTTGCAAGGGAGGAAAGGAGCAAGATGGGCTGATAATTGCATGGGGAAGATGGGTCACCACCCTTGTGCAATGGGAGGACTTTGTCAGATTTCCAGGCACTGGGAACAGAGACAGTGGATAGAAAGAGGTTTAATATGTATGTCAAGGGGGAGACTATAGCAGGGGTGGAGATGTGGAACAGTCTAGGGTGGAGGCTGTCCGGGCTAGATTTGGAGGGGTTGAGAGAGATAAGCGTGGCATTAACTTCAAGAGAAGAGAAGGGAGGAAAGAGGTGGTCGGGGGGGTGGATTTGGCAGGCAGAGGAGGTGAGACCGGGGGGAAGAGGAGTCGGGCAGGGCACAAGAGACGAAGACCTTGTTAAAAGCATTGGCTACAGAAGCAGGGTCAGAGACTGGGTCATCGATTTTAAGGACTGGGCAGGCTTGTTTGGGGGGGTCTAGGAAGGAGTGGATCACCTTCTAAAAGGAAGCTGGGGAGTTTTGGCTCTGATCCAGTTCAGATTTAAAGTAAGAAGCCTTAGACTGGTGGATGGCCTTAGTGCACTTGTTTCTAAGTTGCTTATAATAAGATAGGAGATCATATTGGGCATGGAAAGCTTTGTAGCATCTCCAGGCCTTGTCCCTGAAGTGGCATATAGTGATGAGATCAGACATGATCCAGGGGTGGTGGCAGTGCTTCACCTTTGCTTTCCTGAGGGGTGAATGCAAGTCCCAGATGCGATTAAGATGTTATAGAAGTGGAATAAGGCAAGATCAACATCCGGGGCTGAGAAGACTGTTTGCCAGTTGGCATTTGAGAGGTCATGCAACAGGGCGGTTTTGTTTAGGGAATGGAGGGGGCGAGTCCATATGAACTTAGGAAGGGAGTGGGGGGGTGGATTTTGCGGATGCAAAAGGTAATACAGTGATCACTGAGGGCATCGGAGAGGATGTCAGAGGCAGTGATGTGATGTGGGTCGGAGGATAAAATCCAATCTACAGTAGTAGGGATTGGTTTTGGGACTGAGGGTTTGGACTGGTTGGTTCCTGGATCAGTTGAGAGAGGCTGAGCGCTTCAATCATTAGGATAGTGGGCTTGGCAGATGAGGAGAGCCAGTCAATATTGAAGTCACCTAGGAGCAGAAGCTCTCCATTAGATGTGAGGGTGGATATAGAGGAGATGACCTTGATAACAGAGTCTGGCGAGGCTTTAGGTGGAGCATACAGAGTGCCGATATGAAGTGGGGTGGAGGATGAGAGGGATACGTGGGCAACGATGAGTTCGTGGGAGGAAGGGCTGGATTCTCTGAAGGTGATGGAGCTTGAGATGGATTGCTTGATGTACAAGGCTACTCCCCACCTCGTTTATCTCTATCCTGGCGGAATAAGTTTGAAGTCAGGAATGGTGAGAGAAGAGTTTGGGATTTTGGCAGACAGCCATGTTTCTGACACGCAGAGAATATCAGGGCGGTATTGATTAACCCACACATTTAGGATATCCATTTTTGGGAGGAGGCTCCTGGCATTGAGATGGTAAATATGGAGACGCTTTGGAAAGAAGACAAAGGTTTGAGGTGTGGGCAACCCCGGGAGGCTTGTGGAGATGGTAGGTCAGGGCGTGGAGGGGCCTGGGTTGGGTTGGATGTCACTGTCTAGGAGCAAGAGGAGGAGGAGTGAGAGGGGAGGAAAATGGGAGTTTTGATTTGATATCACTGTGGTGGTGGGCAGCATGGAGAGGTTTAGGCAACGATAGAGAGCCTCGAGGTTAAGGAGGTGGGAGGAGCAGTGAGGGGTGGATGGTGAGGGAGGAAGGGAGGGGCGTGGGAGGGGTAGGAGATGGGGGTGGGGTGAGAGGAGGGGTAGGGATAGGAGAGTACATGGGCAGGCCATAGGGGAGTGGGAGGGGGCAGCAAAAGGAGGGTGAAGGGAGAGGAACGGAAGGGGAGAAGAAATAGGGCCTTTGGCAGCAGTGGGAAAAGGGGACACGAAGAGAGGGGGCTGGGGGGGGGAGATGCTGGAAGGAAGGAAAATAAGTAGGAGAAGCAGGAGGGGAGAGAGAGAAAGGGGAGGAGGGGGTAAGGTGGATGACATGGGAGATGTATGCAGTTTGGTGACGGTGTAGAAATAAGGTGTAAACCAGGAGGAGCAACAGTGGAGGACAAGACAAAGGACTTTGCAACTAGGCCTGAAAGCAGGTATTCACAGAATGAAGTGATGCGAGGGGAGAAAAGGAGTTAAAAACCCAAGGGGTGTTCACTGCAGTGATTCAGTTGCGTGAGCTGCACAGAGGGGAGGAGACTGAGGTGCAGCAAAGTGGATTTAAAGAGTGCCAGGGAGGGGGGGCGGGCTAACATTTTACTGATTTAGCTGCAAGGATAGAAATTAAGAAATCTGCAGCAAAAAGTTCAGCAGTACTCCATCAGCTGGCTTGCTCAGGGACCCAATCAGGAGCAGAACCCACAGTAAAAATGCAAGGTTGAATAAAATATAAATAATTTATTTTACATTTAAAAGGTTAATGAGAAAAAATAGTCCCCAAAACTTGGGGGGGGGTTAAAAGTGAGTGGTTTCCTAATATTTCCCTCCCAACCCAAAAAACCTGCTGTATCATCTGACAGTATTGCTACTGCTTTTTGTTCCATTCATAATCCCTTCCTGACTCCTCCCCCACTCAATATATTATTTTCCTCTCAAACCCCAAACATGCTGCGTCACTATGGAGTGATTTTCAAGAGTGAGCCTGTCCCTTGAAAGCCACCATAGTTGCAGAGTGACTGGTTTCCCAAGTGTGACTGTATTAATTCCTGTACCATCACGCTGTTTAATAAAGCTTACTGTTCAGTACTCCAGCTCTTTTTTTTCAATACAATTAAACTGCCGTGTAGCATAAATCTGCCCCAACTGCCTTAGGTTTTATTATATTTACTGGCAAATCAAGTTTGAACAGACAACTCTGTTATGGGAGGGGCACCTTGTGAGAGGATGATGTGGCTGCAAACGTTACTTGGTGGTATAACTAGTTAAAGAAAGCAGCTTTTACTGTAATTTGCTCCTTAAATTAGGAGTTTTGGGCTGCTTTGCGTTCCTTCCTAGTGTGGGGAGAGGCCGGCAGAGGTGCTGGTCGGAGGTTGCGCTCTGCAAACTGTGGCAGGACTTCAAATTCAGCGAGTCTTAAAATTATAATAATTTTGATTGGAGTTTATTTATTGTTCCAGTTTTTGTGATTGCAGATGCCATGTGAGTCAGGTCAAGTCTGGGGGTCGGTTCCGGTCAGATGGGGAGGGGGAGTCGCATTGCATGTATGAACATTGTAACCAATAAAGATAAAATAACACTGCGTGTTTTATTGGCCTAATGAAAGAAAGTTTCCAAAAAAGGTTAGTTCCTACATTTAAGCATTTATTTTGTATTTGTTGGGTGTTTGTATTGTGTGGGCTGGGGGTGGATTGTTATAAAAAATGTATAGAAATGTTTATGTGCTTATTTTTTCAGGTATGGCAACTAGTAGGTGTTAAGTTGTGTTTCCATTACAAACATGGCTACCAGAAAATTTTCAAAATTTTCAAAAGTTTCTGTCAGACGTGGATATGTGGGCTGCACTATTTCCAGCTTGCCCAAACAAGTGCAGCCTTCAAGGTTGTTGTCCTATGAGGTCGTGGGCCCATGACCAATCAGGATGCAGAAAACCATCTACACATTTTAGAAGCAAGCAATAGCACACGATGAGGTGTAGGTAATGTTCTGATAAGAGCACTCCCAGGTGCGTTATGCACCAGGGCATGCTCTTATCAGGACATAACCTACACCTTGGAGTGTGTAATTGCGCTTATGAAATGAGCCCCTGGTAAAGAAGTTAATAAAAAAAATGCAAATAAAAATGTACATAAAATCAGTAAAAATATGGTTATATCAGTAGAAAAAAGAAAAAGTAGTCCCTATGTTGGAATGCAGCTCTTTAATTAAAAGTCACTTCACAAGGTGAATGCCTATCTGTGTCTGCAGTACCCACCTAGTGACTGTATCTGCACTACCCACCCACACAAACACTTAAAATCATGTTTTTTTTTCTTATATTTGTTACTTTTCTCACATAGTTTGACTTACAGCCAGCTGGAGCAAGCATGTAACAGCTGGGCCGACGTATTTACTGTCCTGTTTGTTGCCACCTCCAAAGATGCAGAAAGCATGTTTTCTGTGTGCTTTTATTTATTTATTTCAATCTTTATTTTCTTAAATTACTTTTTTTGGATTGATTTATATTAAACGGCTGGCTAACTGGGAGTGAGCATGTCCCTCAGCAGCTGACGTAAATGGTCATTTCCTGGTTCGCGTCTGTGAAACCGAAACAGGTATTTATTTAAAAAAGGAACCTCTGTTCAGTTTATTTCTTGCAGTGATGCACTGAACTTTTGTACAGATTTACACTCTGTATGTATCATAGTTCAGGTGACGGTCATGGGGGAGGAGGGGTTGTGCCGATGCCGAGAAAAGTCGTCCTGACCGGAGGGGGACTGTAGACAAGGCGCTGCCATGAATATCTGTGGCAGAGCAGTAGATTGCAGGAGTCAGAGAAAAACTTGTGGTAAGTAAAAGTACAACAATTAAGGTCAGATTGCCAGTTCTTATGCAGTGCTTATGAGTATTTGCCTTGTGGGAAAACAATGGAACTCCAGTGATTTTTACTTTTGTGCGCCACTGCTCTCCCGGTTCACTCGGTTGCTAGGTGAGGAGCTGCAGCGGGAGAATGGTGGCATGGATTGATTTATCTCTGTGGTGGATTCAGGTTGCCATAAGTAGTGCCCATTGAAACATTATGTGCTGATAAGGACACGGCTGGAAAGGGCATCCAGTCAATCAGCTCTCGAGATTTGTTTCGCCCATTTTATAAGGTAATATAAGCATAGCATAATATATAATAAATGAAGGTTGGAAGATATTTTCTGTCTATTTAATCCACCCCCCCCCCAATAAACAGGAATGAATAAGCTGACCGTACAAACATACTAGTTTGTAGGTATGCCCGAACTACCCCTTCTACTACCCTGGGTACACTGCCATTCCCATGGTGATCATTTGTAGAGGCTTAGCTTCATCAAGTTTACTGTCTTCATTTCCAGTGACTCTGCTGGTAGACTGTTCCATACATTCACCATCTTCTGGGAGAAGAAGTGCCTCCTGACGTTAACCTGAATTTCCTGCTTCTGAGCTTCTGGATGTCTTCCTGCATCCTGCTGAAGAGACCAGAGCAAACATTTTTATCTTTTCAGGCTTGTCAATAATGTTGAGTATACATGATCCTCTTCCAACAGTGTCTTTGTCTCTAGACTTGACACCTCCTCTGTTGGATCTTTCTCACCTTGTTATGTTTGCTTGCATGCATGTGCAAGAAACATAGTGCCATCATCTGAGTTTTCCAGAAGTGTGTCAGCCTCTTCCAATTCAGTCAGTGTGTTTGCAGGCACAGTCGCAGTGCGCCAATCACTGCTCCAGCTGTCTATGACAGCTGAAAATGTAATGGCATACAGTTGAAAGGAGCTCCACTTCAGTGAGCAAACTCCCCTTCAACACGCACACATATTGCGTGCTGGCAGCCCACACACATACTAATCAGAGAAGACAACGGGGTGCCCACGCCCTGGCCGGGCTCCACGCCCCCAAAAGTTTCTTGGTACCACGCTGGGAGCCCACCCCAGCTGGCACACGCTCATATGGCTGATGGGGGTGCCCAATCCCCGTCGGCTCCAACCCCCCAAACAGCCTTACAGCTGCCGTCGGCCCAATCCCCCAAACAGCCCTACAGCTGCAACGCTGGGAGCCCACCCCAGCGTGGCACAAGCCCATATGGCCGACGGGGTGCCCAATCCCCCATTGGCTCCAGCCCCCAAACAGCCTTTCCAGCTACCACGCTGGGAGCCCACCCCAGCGTGGCAAACATCCCGCCGCCTTAGTAATAAAAAAAAAAACTGTAAATTAAAAACGGTCCCTCGTAGTCTCCCTGCCCCACCACCCACCCACTGTGCAGTCCTGCTCACACCCCCTCACCCCATACTTACCTCCGAGTCTGGTGCGACGATCTTCGATGGACTGGGAACACATCTGCACTCTTCAAAGCCGACCGCTAACTGAGGAAATGCCGGTAAGCTGTATAATGTAATAGATAGGGTTTTTTCAACTTTGCTGCATATCTCAAGCATTTTTTGGAATTTCTGTACCAAATTTTCAACATGGGGTTTTTGGGACCCCTCCTCATAAATGCTGTCACTGTCATGGCATTACTTGGCCCGAAGGGTGATTTCGCAGCCACTGTGTGAAATTACCTTTCCGGAATGATTAATGAAACGACACTGCCAGTGTTCATAAGGTGGGCTCTCAAAAAGCCTGTTTTGAAAATTTGGTGGAAAAATTCCTAAAAGTGACTGTTTTACGAGCGTATGTTGCGAGTTCCCTCATGCGCTCATAAGTCTTGAAATTCAATATTTTCACTCCAGATTTTCAACATTGCCATTTTACCACACCTCCTTATGAGCAGTACAGTTGTCATTTTTCACATCTCGCCCACAACGTGTTTCTGGCTCATGTAGCGCACAATGGCGCAGTCGGCGCAGAAATCAATGTATGGGACACGTTAAGAAAATCACAGTGACACTGGTCATGAGCAGAGGTGTTAAATGGCTATGTTGAAAATTTTAGGAGCGACATTGCACAGTTCCTATGCACGCTGGCAAGTTTGCTAATTTGTAATATTTGCACACCAGATTTCAACAGTGCCATTTACTGCACTTCCTTATGAGCAGTGCAGCTACCATTTTCACATCTCGCCCAAAATGTGTTTCCGCACATGTAGCGCACAATGGTACAGTCGGTGTGCGAAAACAATGTTTGGGACAGATTAAGAAAATCGCAGTGACACTGGTCATGAGCAGAGGTCTTAAAATGGCTATATTGAAAATTTGGCGACAAAACTCCATAAAATGACTGTGTTACGAGTGAGCATTGCGCAGTTTCCACGCACCCTCGTAAGTTCATGAATTTGTAATATTTTCAGTCCAGATTTTCACCAGTGGCATTTTTCCACACTTCCTTATGAACAGTACAGCTGTCATGTTCCACAACATGGCCAAAATGTGTTTTCACGCTTTTAGCACAGGAATGCGTGGTCACTGTGGGAAATCATTGTTCGGGACAGATAAAGAAAATCACACTGACACTGTTCATGATCGGAGGTCCCAGAATGCCTGTGTTAACAATCTGCTGTAAAAAAAATCCCCAAACTAGTTACATTACGGGTGTGCGTTGCACAGTTTCTACGCACGCTCGTGACTTCACCAGTTTTTTTAAGATTTTCACAGCAGATTTTCAACATTGCCATTTTTTACACCTCCCATGAACAGTACCGCTGTCATTTTTCACATCTTGTTCGAATGTGTTTTTGCACCTGTGGTGCCAAATGCCATAGTCGCTGTGCAAAAGCAGTTTTCGGCTAACAAACTGATATTGCCACTGTTCATGAGGTGGGGGTCACAAAAAAAACATGTTGAAAATTTGGAGTGAAAATACCAACGAATGCCTGAGACATTAGGGTTTCTGACCATAATGCCCCATCCTGTAAGAAATGACAGGCATCAGGGGTGTGACAGGATTCTTGCCTGTCATGCTCATATCATTCCACCCCACCACACCCTGCAGCCAGTGAGAGGCATCAAGGTGTGCTCGGACTCTTGGGCCCAATCTTCACCCCATTCTCCTATACCGCACCCATCTCACCGTATTTCCTGATGGAATGGGTGCTATATACAAAGACCCTAAGGCAACACCGTGACACTTGTCAGTGTCTGCAGGGTAGGGTGTGGTGAAATGGCATGGTCATATGCCTGACGACCCAAAGGCACACCCCAATGCCTGTCACTCTCTGCAGGGTGGTGGGGGGGTTGGCTTCAGTTCAATACTTCGCTGCCATTCCTGTTATGCAGCTCTGTAACTTCTACACTACCAATGCCAATGCCAGCAAGCAAACATTTGGCATTGACAAATGTTTTTTTTTTTTGTAGTTTTCATTACTGTCCAACTGTCCTTGACAGTCAGCTTTATATTTAACATACTCCTGTGTCACAGTTCCTCTGACTTTGTCCGCTATCTTGATTACAGTTTTATTATAATTTTCTAACTTTCTCAATGTACCAAGTTTTGCTGCTGTGAGGTTAAATTCTGTGCATCTGTCTTTTTTATTTTCTAGCCTTTTCATATCTTTTTTGACTATATTCATGAAAGTTTCAATGTTTGTTGGGATGTGGCCTGGTGGTAGGAGCATGATTTATAGTTCATGTTTTTAGCTAGATTTTTTTTTTCTTATTCTGCTCCACTCCTCTTCTCTGCTTCACCGGCAAAGTGTAGCCACAGTTTCGATTGTCTGTGTTTTTGAAGATCCTTCTTGATGTTAAACAAGTTTGTCTTCTCTTATGGACAGACGGGGAGTCCTTGTTTAGCATTTCTCTTCTCAATCAGTAAGGTTCCTTGATGACAAATTCAATTCTATACTCTGCCATTATGTGTGGTCGTGACTCTCCCTCCTATGGTTATATATCTTCTCCTTTTGATCCTATTTCTATTTCTTCTATTCCTCCTTCTGCTGGAGTTTGGGATTATCTTCCTTCTCTAATAATATTCTGTCCTTTGCCTCTACCTCTTCCTCTGTTTCTGCCTCTTTTACTGTGTTGACCTCTGTTGTTCCCCCTGCCTAAAAGAAAATTGGTCTCCTCTGCTGTAGTACCTTCTATCTCCTTTTAGGCTGCTATCTAATCCATGTAAAGATGAGTCTGAATCTGGGTTATACTTATATTGATTCAAGTATGGAACTTTCTTTTTCCAGGAATAAACTTTCCTATCCTTGTAATCATTGAGATCCTTTTTGAACTTTTAAATTTTTGGTTAGTTATGCTGTTTTTTGCACAATCCTCTATGCCCCTTTTGATTTTGTTAAAGAATTCCTCATTTTCCTTTAAGTTGGAATTTTTGGTGTATTGCTTTGCTGTATTTTTTATTTCCCATGTACTTTTGCCAATTCAGTTGTTAAAGCTTCAGTTAGAAGTAACATGAGGTGTAAAGAGCATTTGTTTCAAACTCCGTACTGCTTTTTCTCTAGATCAGGTGTACTGGCTGGCCCAGTGCAGGAGCAGTTGCACATCTGATCCCCACGCCGGCAACTCAGGTTGGAGAAATGGACTTGGGTTGCTCGGTGGGTCAGCTGGGTGAGGGAGGATTGTGATTGTTGCTCTCCTTCCTTGGAGAGGGGGGCATCAGGTCCCACTGCAGTGACTGCCACCTGGTGAAGGCCAGGCAGCAATGCAGCAGGAGCATACAAGAGGCACGGCTGTAGTGTAACCTGCTTGGCACACACGTCTGACACTACAGCCCAGATGGAGAAAATGGAGGAAAAATATGCCAGACTGCCCTGGCTGGTACCTCCCATAGGCTGTCACACAACCGACACAGCAGGCCACCTATCCATTATGGTCCTGTGCAAGTGGTGGATAACTGGTAAGTCTGTGAGAAGGTTGGTGACAGGGTTGGGGGGGGGGTGCAGTCAGGCAGATCAGAGGGAAGAAGAACTATGACTGAAAAAAAAATCAGGTGACTAAATCCTAAATTAGGCTCCACTGGGACCCTTAAACCTCTTGGAATATGCTTTTGTTTCACGTATTCTGCTTTCTGCTAGGATTAATGAATGCCATTCTGAGTTCTCTGTGTTTCAGCTGCTCAAACCTGCTCAGAGTATTCTTTGTATTATGCAGTCCTGTAAGTTTTTTTTCATTTACAATACCCTGAGGTAGTATATCCTCATCTGTTTTTTGGAGGATACATGGTATGGATCTCTCACCAGTGTCATCTTTAAGGGCCTCATAGGGTTCCCTGGCTATTTAATCACCAGCTGGTTGGGGGTTGGGGAGGCGGGGTTGATAATTAAGAACAGTTCTACTAAGTGTGTAGATATAGACCCACCTAGGAAATCAAATGGCTTATTGATACTTTACCTTGTTGTACAGATTCCAGTGTTTGTTATTACAGACGGGCTAGTCCTTATAATACATGCAGTGTAAATCAATTTTTGGTAGTAGACAATGGTTTCAGTCCTCCAACAAGCCACAACCACAACTTCATGTAATTCTTAGTCCATATGGTAAATCCAGTGGGGGCCTCCTGACCAAATGCTAAGGTAGCATTTCAGGTATATGCAACCAGATCACCAGTGCCAGTGTGGTCCATCTGTCCTGAAAAAGGTAAAAAGAACTGGGAGGAATCTGATCCATAAGACCTCAAAATGTCAGTCCAAGCACAGTGAAGTAATGACCCATTCCCCGGTAGAATTTTAAGAATTGTATTGTTAATGCCGCAGGCTCATAGGCCTAAGTGTATCACATCGACTTTTCATGATCCCTGTATACATGACCATTTTCTCAGAATCTATAGCCTGTCATTTGTGACGAACATTATTTTATCAAAAAATCAAAATTCTTTCTATATAATTCACACATATAATTTCTAAGCATAGAGCCTGTCTCTGTTATTAAACCATATTGTGCTAAGATGTTAGCCAGTGATCTCATACTTATTTATTTAACATCTTGTTTATAACAAACACATTATTTCATTTTATAGCAGGCTCTGTCTGTCTTAACATTATTTCACCATTCTGTTATTTATGTATTACAACTTCAGGCCTATGTCTGTACTATTGGCTTTAGCTAAGGTGCAGGAGAGGACAGTACATACTGTAATTAGCTCACTTCCTACTTAGAGCATTACAGGCTACTCTGTGAGGAGCAACATGGCTTCAGGAAGGGTCATGGAACATGCACAACACTGGTCAGCTTCACAGATGCAGTACACCATGTCATGGACAATGACCTGCTGATTGGTGCCGTGTTCATGGACCTGACTGAGGCCTTTAGTTTGGTGGTCCGTGATTTGCTCATACAGAAACTGACTGGGCTGGGACTGGGGGGCTCAGTTACCCTGTGGTTCTCCACATCTGCAAGATGGTCGTAGTTTGTCAAAATTGATAAATTCTTGTCCAGGGTGAACACCATCTCCTCTGGAGTCCCCTGGGGATCCATTAAGACCCTTCTGCATGCAGAAGGCATAGTCATTTTTGCACATGGGAAAGACACCATCAGCATCAACAAAGTCCTTGGGTACATCTTCCATTCCCTTCAGCGAGAGTTCGCAAATGAGAAACTGGTCCTAAACAGCCCTAAAACAAAAGCCATTTTATTCAGCTCATCCACAAGGGTTAGAAAATTGTCTCAAGACTTCACTGTCTCAACCTTAGATGGAGTGAAACTGGAACTTGTTAATGAATTAAAATACCTTGGAGTTACTATCGATCCTCACCTCACATTTGACACACATATGATCAACACCATAAGAACTGTTCATCAAAACCTGGGTATGCTCTGTCATGTTGTAAAGTACCTGACACCTGACACTGAAGTCAGAATCGCCCAAAGCTGCATACTCCCCCAACTGAGTCTGGCTCCATCGTTACAGATGTCACCCCCCTCACAATCCAGGCAAAGAAAAGAGTCTTAACCCACTAGGTTGCCAAATTTGCTTCCTCACAGGGCCGACAATCCCATCATTGCATGAACTCTGAACAACTTGATTGCAACCCGAAACCAGAGCTCAGTTAACCCTAGTGAATTTCATGCACAAAGTTCTACATGGAAGTGCTCCCCAAAGCATATTCAAGCCATTCACCTGGACAACCCTTTCTCTGACTTCTCTGCAAACAGTCTGTTGAAAGTTCCATTCATGCACACGGGCATTGGTCAGAATGCTTTCGTTTAATTTAATTTGATTATCAGGTAAGACCTGTGGTCAAAGTGGTAAAAAACAGAACATGCAATACAAAATACAAAGAGCAATTACAATCAAAGCAACACTCAGTGCAATTTACATAAACACACATTAAGATTTGTAAAATACTGGAGGGTAGCTGAGGAGAAAAGCTTAAAAGATGAGAGGTGTTTAATGTGTGTAGGCAGAGAATTCCACAAGGAGGCTGCACAATATGCAAAAGTTTGTTTTCTAGCTGTAGTACGCACAAATGGTTTAACGAGTTGGGGCTCATTTGAAGATCGTGATTCATAAGTAGGGGTATGTTTAACTAAAAGTTTACTCAAGGAAACAGGAACACCAGAAGTCATAATTTTAAACACTAATCAAGATGAGTCTAGCTTATAGTTATTTTGGACTGATAACCAATTGAGATTTTCCAGAATTTGACAGTGATGGGTGCAATGCAGTGCCAAAAGTGCAAATTTACCAATTTTTTATAGCAATACTTCTTTCTTGGATATAGTACTAGCTAACACAGAATCCTAAACAATAGAAGCGTAATTCAAAACAGGTAAGAGGTTTTGCTATGCTATGGCCAGGCAAAGTTTCTTTGGTTAGGAAATTATGAATTCAGTAAAGTGTACCAATTATCAAATGAATTTTAACAGAGATTTTATCCAAATGTATGTTAAAGTTTAAAGACTGATCTAATGTGACTCCAAGATATTTAAATGATATTTAAACTCTTGCAGGTAAAGAGCGGCATCGTTCTGGAACACCATGCCTTTCATTGTCAGAGCTGTCCCTTCCCCTAAAATGTTCACTGCCAACCTGAAAGTACATCTCCAAGAGCCTAACATCTGTACCTGCTTTGCATGACTTACGAAACACTGTTGACTTATTGTGCTATCTGGATGTCTTACTTTTGCACCTTTTATTTTTTTCCAACTTATTTTTCTGCTCCCCAGCACTGGAACTCTCTCTGGTCTCTCCTCACACTGAATCCGCTGTACTGCCCACTGTGGACCCTGCCATCTTCATAGACATTACTTTCTCCCCAAGCCCCGGCCCCTTATGGGTTTGAGGAGACTGAAGGGGCAGTGGCAGGGAAATAGCGTTGGGCGTGTGGTGGAACGGCACTGGGAGGGCCATCGTCTATCCAGACTGGGGGGGGATTTTTACGTGGTTGTCCCTGCTCCCTCCCCCCCAAGCATGACATCCCCCTGACACCATGGCGCATGGCAATCCTGCCAGCATCAGCCACACTCGCCCCAACGTATGGCCCACATTCGGCAGCACTCCCGCTCTCCACCAGGAGTCACTAGAATGCTGGACAGCCCAGAGCCCTACCCCCGGGAGAGGAGAGCAGTCCATTGGATACTCGATCTTCTCCCACCCCTGCTGACTCCCAGCTCTCGAACTTGCTCCTGAACTCAGCTCGCTGGTGTGGCATGAGGTGTGGTGTCCAGTGCCTCAACCCTCAGTGCCACCGGGCCAGCTACTTTTGCACCTTGTCACTTCATTTTGCATTATGATGCTTATGCACTTGTACCTGTTCCACTGTCTCGTTGTGTACTCTTCTGTACCTGGCTCATACCTGAAAAAGGCACTAGTGCACTTACCCAGTCATCAAAATTAATAAATACATTTATAGAATATCAGTTCGTATTCTAATTCACTTAGCAAGCAGCTCAAGTATGTCACAACCATGTTATTATGAGTACAGAAATACACATGGACCTTGTAAACTTTTGCATGTCACTCTAACTCCTCATAGGAAAGTTTCTAGAAACAGTATACCTTTTAGACTTAGCACTTTGATAATACCAGTTTGAAAACCATTTCTCTAGGAGCATGGATATAGTTCACATCCAAATGATGGCATTTCCACCAAAAGAGCTGATTCGTTAGAATGTCTTCAAGCTAAGCTCCTTCCCCCATCCGCTGTGCCCTGTAACGTCAGCTCTTCCTTTCCTCTAGAAGAGTCCAGTCTCCTCCTTTGCAACTCTGCTGCGTTGTAGACTGCCACGTGCACCATTGGTGATTTCAAATGATTTTCTCTACTATTTCAAACTATTCCTCAAGTTCTTCTCCACTCCTTCTCATGGGCTCCAGCCTCATCAACAGAAGATGGATCCAGAGGAAGCAAAGCCAGTTCACAATTGTAAGTTCTGAGTCATGTGCCAACATAAGATGTCAAAAACGGACCCACATGTGTCGTGCCTCTACTGCTCAGGGGCAGTACACAACATTTCTGGCTGTAGCTTATGTCAGACAATGCTTCCTTCTTCCTTGGAAGATTGTGCAGCCCAGATTCTTCTTGGCTGGCCAGCAGGGATCCAGAACTTTGGCCAAAGGGCCACAGGTTGGACTCCACTGCAGCGGAGTGAGCTGCTTAGCTTGTGGCCATTGAAGAGGCGGTGGTGACTAATGCAGATGGCACCTCATCAGCCTTGGTGCTGGTCTCGGCTGGGGCCAGTGTCTCCATTCATGGAGGAGTTCCGTGAAGTCTCTCTGGCCCTCCAGGCCTACAGGAGAGCCCTGTCCACCATGGTAAGAAATCCAAGCACTGCTGATGCCATTTGTGGGACCAGGAGAGATTGAAGTCCTCCCACTCCCTCAAATCCCCTGACTACTCACCAGTTGAGCTGAATGTGGTTGAGGGCTCAGTTAACAGCTTCACAGTGTCCCCACTGTGCTTGTCAACCTCGACACTGGCCGATCTGGCAGTTGTGATTTTTCTTGACCTCATTGACCAGTTGTTGGAAGGGATCAACGAAAAGTCAATCCCCAACACCTTAGTTTTTCTGGTCCTCACCCATAGAAACACAGACTTTGATGGCAGATAAGGACCACTTGGCCCACCCAGTCTGCCCGTTTGGCATCTGACAGGCTCCACTGGGGATCAGCCTCCACCAGTGGTTGTGCTACTGAAGCTGGTGTTTGTTCATGCACCTTGGTGTGTGGTCTATACCGACTCTCTAATGATTTCTCCTTGGTATCAGCCCTCATGTCGATGGTTGAGATCATGGTTAAGGCACTGCTCGTGTTCTCGATTCCACTCATCCAGGAGGTGCCACCATTGATGTTCCTCAACCCCCTCATCCTCAGGTGAAGAGAGACACCACCACAGGAAACAATGGCACTATGAGGATCTCCCCTTGCAGCAGTGGACCATTGCAAGGTGGGTTAGGGCTCTACCAGCAACACCTATGGTAAACTAGCATGCACTAGTTGAGCCCATGCTGGTCAAGCCTCGACAGATGTCTCTGGCATCTGTCTTTCTACCTTTGTGGGTGGAGCTGCCTCCACTGCAGACTTTGATGGGAGCTCCAACCAAGGACTCCAGTGCTTTAGCCAGCTTTCAATGGAAATCACCCAGTCAGAAGACACTCGCATAGTCCACAGTGGCAAATGGTCACTGCCCATTTTTGAAGAGTCCTCAGATGGGTCATCCATGTTGTCATTAAGGATGCATACTTTCGACCAGGCTTCATTCAAGGAGATGACTATTGACCATGGTTCATGTCATTTGGGGCTTTTCTCTAATTGATGTCAGAGTTCGTGAATGTGTCCTTGGAGCCAGTCCAGAAGTGGGCTAAGTACCCCTTTACTGACATCCTGGACAAGGATTCAGTTCATGAGTCCCTTAAATAAGGTATCCACGGGAAAGGTTGTTTCAAAAGTGCGTCCCCTGAGGTGCAAATATCAAATCGAGTAAAAAGTTGTGGGGTCGCTTTAAATCTTCAAGGATTCACACCATTCTTCATTTCAAACAATATTTTTATTTGTTAGCTCACCCTGACGTTTTACTCTGTCTCAAAGAGCTTTTTCAAAAGGGCTTTAAATTTCTGCAAGTAATTCAAAAACACTTTTTAGAAGTCTTTTAAACCTTTCCTTATATAATGTATATTTTTTATATATTAACATGAATTAAATGTGAGCCTTTACCGAAAAGTTCTTCTCAGTACATTAAACTTCATGTTCAGCAGCTTTAAATTAATCACTTCTGCGTGCCTCCTATAAGCATAGTATTTTACTAATGTCAATACATTTTAAAACTCCTCTACAATTGATATTAGCAAGAAACAGGGAGAGATTCCTACAGTGGTTTGTTTTGGCTACAGTATAAAATGCTCCAAGTGAAACTGGAGCCTTCATAGTTACGGGGTCAGTCAGGCTTATTGGAGCAGATAAAAAACATTTTGAACACTAACTGGTGGTGGTTGCACAACTGATGAAAAATGTACATAAATGTATATAATGCCATATTGAATGTAAATACTATGTTTATAGGAGGCACGCAGAAGTGATTAATTTAAAGCTGTTGAAACTGAAATATACTGTACTGAGAAGAACTTTTTGGAAAAGGCTCACATTTAATTCATGTTAATATATTAAAAAATATGCATTGTATAATGAAAGACTTATAAAAATGTTTTTTCTTAAATTACTTGGCAGTACCAAGCCTGGCATCCCAAGGCCAAGTTCTGTGCCCAAGGGCTGAAAAGAGGCAGGGTAGTGGAAGTGGTGCCCCTCCAGCCCCAGCGGCCATTGCCCCTTCCAAAACTGCCCAGTGGTGGGTTAGTAGTGTCAACCTCCTGGCTGTCTAGTCCCTGCCCCAGCTCCCTGTGGGGGGTCAGCTTCACCACTTCTGGCCAAATTGGTCCATTATTAACATGGACAAGTGGGTCCTAGAGGTGGTAGGCAGAGACTTGCCTCTGGATTTCGAGTCTCTGCTGTCTTACTGATCTCACGCTCCTTGGGAATCCTCAGTGTCACAGGGCACATTGTCTGTCACAAGGGAGGATGTCACTCAGCTTCTTGCAAAAGGGGCTATATCATATGTCCCAGATGCCCTGGCAAGTCAAGGGTATGTGTCCAGGTACCAGGTGGATTGCTTCCAAGGATACTCAGGGAACTGTAAACCGAACTGGCTGAACCCCTGGTAGGACTGTTTAACCACTGTCTAAGGAGGGGGATAGTTCCCAAGGACTGGAGGGTGGTGGATGTTATTCTGCTTCATGGCGGGGAGGGGGGGGGCAAGGAACAAGCAAGGAACTACAGACCTTTCAGTCTTATCTCCATTGTAGGGAAGGTGATGGAGTCACTGCTCAAAGACGACCTTGTGGACTACCTGGAGAGTAACGGTCTCCAGGATAGTAAGCAGCATGGGCTCATGGCAGGGAGGTCCTGTCAGACAGACAAACCTGATACAGTAGTTTTCTTTGACTGAGTGATGAGGGAACTGGATAGGGGCCACATCATAAATCTGCTCAATTTCAACTTCAGCAAAGCTTTCACCTCAGTGCCTCAGAGATGCTTGTTGAAGAAGATGGAGGATCTGGATATGGCTACTTACATAGTTAACTGGGTTGGAAACTGGCTAAAGGGTAGGCAGCAGAAGGTTGTGGTCAATGGGGTCAAATCAGAAGAGAGGAAAGTCACGAGTGGGGTGTCATATGGATGTGTCCTGGGTCCGGTCCTCTTCAATATGTTCATCAACAACATTGGAGAAGGTATCTGGGGCAGGTTGTGTCTCTGTGGATGACACTAAGCTCTGTGGAAGGGTGGATAGTGATGAGGGAATTAGAGAAATGCAGAGTGACTTACAAAAGCTAGAGGGGTGGTCTAAGGTTTGGCAGCTGAAATTCAATGCCGCAAAGTGATGCATCTAGGGAATAAGAACCCCAGGACAGAGTACTGGATGGGTGGGGTGAGGTTTAGCATTACGACTGAAGAACGAGACCTGGGAATTATCAGTGACACCATCAAGCAATGGAGCCAGAGCAACAAGGACTATATTAAGGCAGGTAGGATGCTTGGGTGTATACAGAGGAGTATTGATAGCAGGAGGAAGGAGGTAATACCACCCCTTCATAGATATTAAAGAGGCCACCCCTGGACTACTGTTCCCAGTTCTGGAGCCCTCACCCCAGGAAGCATAGGGACAGGCTGGAGACAATGCAGCACATGGTAACAAAAATGATTCAGGGCCAACAGGGCAGCTCTTACGAGGAGCGCCTCAAGGCACTGAACATGTACTCATTGGAGACCAGAAGGGAGAGGGGTGATATGACAGAGAACTTCAGGTTCCTAAAAGGGTTAAACAAGATGAACTGTGAGGAACTATTTAGTTTGAATACTAGTTCAAGATCACAAGGGCATGAGTGTAAAATGACAGGAAAGAAGTTCAGGAGGGACATGGGGAACTATTATTTTACAAAAAGTGTGGTGGAGCCAAAGAACAGTCTATCCGCTGAAGTGGTGGGTGCTAAAGCAGTTGATTGTTTCAAACATGGTTGAGACAGAGTGAAGGGTACAGTGGTCACTCGGGATAGCAGATTCGGGAAGGAGAAAGGGGGAGGATAGGGAGGGCTAGGATGCTGGATGGACAGTAGGTCCCAGGGTTATATAGGGAATTTGAGCAGATTGGATGGACCATTGGTCTTTTTCTCCTGTCATTGTCTATGTTTTTATGTTGCTATGAACTGGACGGGGGTTGGGGCTGGTATCCCATACTGGATCTGCACAATCTCAACCAGTACATGTGGAAGTGCAAGTTCAGGATGGTAACCCTGAATCTGAGCATTCCGTCCCTGGAGCAGGGCATGTGGTTCTGCTCCATGGATCTCTAGGACACATTCTTCCACATTCCAGTCCATCCATCCATCTCACTGGTAGTACCTTCAAGTTCCGTGCAGAAGTGGTTCTCTTTCAGTTCCAGGTCATGCCCTTTGGCCTCTCATCCACACCCAGGGTCTTCACCAAGTGCATGGCTGTGGTGGCAGCCTTCCTGAGATGCAGGGGCATCAGGGTATATCCCTACCTAGTCGACTGGCTGATCACTGGGCAGTCCAAGGAGTCCATGGAGCCATTCAGGGAATTGGCCCTTGAGATCTGCAGAGACTTGGGCTTGCTGGTCGACGACTCAGCCATTATGGTAACCTTGAGATGGCAACACATGTTTTGTTGCTGATCGCAGACCATACATTATATTTTATAGTGTATGGTTCCCATGAAAAGTAAATGTAACCCCTAGGTGGTGCTATCCCAAGGGCTACTACCCCTGCCTGCTTGGCTAGTAGCAGGATAAGGGGCCTGAGTTCTGAAACAGGTGCCACCACCCGGAGGTCAGGGTTGGTAGTGATCAAGCTAACCTGGGCACAGCCCTCCCGGACACTGTAACCCCCCTCTTTCCTTACTAGTGGCCAGAACAATACACATTAATCACATTCACAATACCCCTGATACACCACACAAGTACCCACACTGTTTGCACTTACCACCAGGGCTTTCTTCTGGCTCTGCCCTGGGGACCCCCTGTAAAACAAGATTATACACAGCAAATAGCAGTATAGTACTCTTGCACAAACTGGGATCACAGTCAGGGTAAATGCAAAAAAGAGTTAGATCTGATTTATTTAAGGGACTTGAACAAGGGAGGGGCATAATCAGGTTAATTTGCTTAAAGGCTATATCAATCAAACAGTTATGCATGCACTTCAGAGTCCATAAACAGTCACACACTTTGTGTACCCAGATGGAGAATGGTGGGCTAGCCAAGAATGTTGCAGCTGGCTGGGGCCCTGTGATGGAAGAAAACAACATGCACAACACACACCATTTGTAATCCGGAGCCGGAGGGCTCGGTTCATAAAAAGAAAACAAGACAATCAGATGACACACTTTTAGATTTGGCTGTTGTTGCAGGGAGCTACCCTGGTGATTACTCACAATACCTAAGACTGGACACAGGCTGGACGAAAATCGAGACAGCAGGTGGTTAATCTGGAGTGCCAGGAGAAGCAGGGCCCACACGATTCGCCAAGGTGTCGTTCCTGTTCAAGCGAGGAGCAGCGGGCTGATCCCCAGGCAGGTCTCTCATCGGTGACTTTCTCTGTGCAGTGTGAATGTGGATTCACTCTGATTAGGCTGGCTAAAGCTTCCAGCAAGCAGAACACAGTTCACACAGTGGTGAACCAAATCATGACCCACTTTCAATACACAGCACATTTACATGTAAAGGATTCTACGATACCAGCAAGCAGAACACAGTTCACACAGTGGGGAACCAAATCATGACCCACTTTCAATACACAGCACATTTACATGTAAGGAAATTCTACTGTACCAGGCAAACCGCTCTCCGGTCATGATCGCAAAATCTCTGCACAAACTGGGGATTCAAAAGCAGCTGGAAATCCTGACAGGCCGATCACATTCAGCAAAATCTTTGGTCTTCTTCAGGTATGAGCCTGGTAAAAAATCAGTGGCTTACTTCATTCTCACAAACTTGGATTTAGTCTGAAATAATTCTCTTCTCTCCCTCTCAGGGGCAGCAGGCAGACATGCAGGCCATAACTAAGGCCTTTACACAGTTCTCCCGCGAGAAACTACTCAGACGGCTGCTTGACTGTCTCAAGCATGTTGCTTTTTCAGTTCCCAACTTAGATCTGACTCAAACTGCAGCAAGCCTTGGAATTTTCCCAAGATCCAAAAGGTTTGGTTGGCTGATTCATCTGTCAGTCACAACAGGCACTCTCCCTTCAGGTGCAAAAAGGCACCAAAAGCCCAAAACTAAAATTCCTACAGATTTTGACTCTAGACAGCTCCTGCAGTCCGGCTCCATTCTAGGTCTCACCAATACTGATTGGTCCAATTCGCAGTCCCGGGCCAAATGGTGGGGATAAACAAAACACTCCTTGCTGCAAAGAAGGCAGGTTAGACAAACTACATTATCATTATCACTCTAAATGATTTTCAGCAAATAGTTACATCTTTCAACAGAGCTCCCTCTCAGATTACTTGTGACTGCAATCCAGGCATCTCTTAAAGAGACAGTACACAGAGGCTATACAGGCACTCTTTGGCAATCACATTTAAACTGTTAAAACGTAGGACACTAGCCTGGCAATGAGCATTTAGGCAAGCTCAAGGAAGACTTTCAGGAACCCCCATTTGTAGGGGGGATTACACTCTTCCCTACCTGGAGAAAACTTGGTGTCCGTGTCAAGTCTGTACCATCATGCATCAGTTAACATAAACTTATTACTTTACTATACATATTCACTACATTTCCCAATACTTTGTCCATTCTGACAATACATTAGGCATATTTCACACAGGTAAATTGAATATTACTATACTGAATCAGGTAATAACTTCTTGTACCTTAAACAATGCAAGAGGGGGCCCTTCCCTATCAGCTAACTTGGAGCTAGAGGGGGCAGGGGCACCATGGTGAGAGGGAAAGACAAGTAACCTGGAATTGGCTGTCAAGCTCAATTTGGGCAGTGAGCTTGGTGAGACATAAACTCCTTTGTGCACCACATTGAGAGGGAAATTCACTGGCCTACCGGGAGAATCATAACTGAGGCAAACTACTGGCTTGACAGCTCGGCCAGTCTTTCTGAGGGGGACAGCTACAGTCTCTGTACTCTCAGCACTGGTCTGGAGACTCTCATCACTTGTGAGGGGTGCCTCTGCCTGGGTGGGAACTTCCAAACATGGGGAACTGTCAGCTCCTTGTTCTGCAGGCTCTGTTTCTACAACACTTGACTAATTTTGCGAAGGCTCAGGCACAAGCAAGCTTTGAGGCACTGAAGGGGGGTGGTCAGCACTCTCATAGTGTTCTTCAAATTCTGGTATGTCACCAGAAAGACTCAAACTATCAGCCCCTCCTTCAGGCAAATCCTACAGTTCCACAATACACAGAGACTCAACATCTTCAGACGTGATACTTTGCACTTCGCTTTCTAAGAGCATTGGCTCCAAGTGCAAAGCTGGAGGGGTAAGGCAGTCCAGAAAGCCCAGCTTCATTCCCACAATTTATCAGGGGTTTACCTTGAAACAGCTGACTCAGTTCATAAGCGGGGTAATAGGCATGGTCGTATTCACTTTCGTCAGAAGTGGACTGACAGTCACTATCATCCTGGGCCTGCTGCGGGGGAAACCTTAAATCTGTGACCACTGGAGTAGGTTGTCTCTGTCTCTTTCTTGCAGCAGCATGAGTCACCAGCCCAGGGAGCTCAATTTCTGGGGGTTCAGCCTCAATCATGACTTGGCCGATAGGTAGCAAGTGGTTACAGTGAGTGGTCTTGACAGCTTTGGAGTTGTTCTTTGGGAGCACCTTGTACACAGGTAAATCATCTGACTTTACAACTACTACATGGGGAAGATGATGCCACCGATCAACAATTTTGTGTTTACCACGCAGTCCCAAATTGCGTAACAACACACGGTCTCCAGGTCGCAGCTCTTGAGCCTTTACTTTTTTATCACGCCTCTCTTTGTTGGCTAGATTTCTCTTGGCGGCCATTGTCTGGGCCAGTTGATAGGCATGGTTCCACTGAGCTTTCAGTTTTTGTACATATTACAAGTAGTTTTCGGCTTGGACCCCAAAACAGACATCAACTGGCAGCCGGGCCTCTCTCCTGAACATGAGGCAGTAGGGGAGAATCCGGTAGCATAGTTTCTCGTGGGTAGCCTGTGACTTGGGTGCCTGAATCAGGGCGCCATCCGAAATGGTGATGCGATGTGGGCAAAAGCCCAAATGGCAAGGGTGCAGGGAGGGCAACCGGATGTCGCTGTATGTATACACACAAACACACACACACACACGGGGGAAGCGAGCATGGCCTGGGAGGGGGCAGAGAGGATGTAGGGGGTGGCACTGTGGTCAGCTGCTGAGCTGCGCCGTGGTGTCGGGGTTGGCCTCTGCTTGCGTTGCATGGGGTTCTGGGTTCGGGTCTGGGTGCTACATCATTTTTGTTGCACCAGGTCCAAAACTTGTGTGTTTTTTTTGCTCATGCGCCCCCCTTGAGTTGAGAAAAGTAGGGAGGCTGCAGGGGTGAAGCCCTCCATGTGGCTGTGTGTGTGTGTGTGTGTGTGTGTGTGTGTGTGTGCAGCCCCCCCACAGAAAGCAAATCCATTGAGTCTCCAGCGCTGTTCCTTCGTGCACTGAGGCTGTCTAGGTGGCAAAATTGTTTTCGCCGCCCTGACTTCACGATAATGGGGGTCACCGTTCGGTGCTCAACATTATCACATAGACCCTTTCTCGTGCAATTGTATGAGTGTACCAAGGTGCTAATCTGCTGACTCCATTTATGCTTGTCTTTTGGGTGGAGGGTGCCTAGCATGTCTAGCAGGGTGTGGTTAAAGCGTTCTGGTTGAGGGTCCCCCTGCGGGTGATAAGGGGTGGTTCTTGACTTTCGCACCCCCCCCCTTAGAGAGAACATTTCTTTGATTAACTGACTCTCAAAGTCTTTGCCTTAATCAGAATGAATCCGCTGGGGAGCACCATAGTGGACGAATAAATTTTCCACTAACACCTTGGCCACAGTAGATGCCTTTTGATCCTTGGTGGGAAAAGCTTGTGCATACCGTGTGAAATGATCTATAACCACTAACACATTGCCAATGTTTCACTGATCAGGCTCTAAACTCAAGACGTCTGTGCAGACTAGTTCAATTGGGATGCTGGTATTAATGTTCACAAGGGGGGCAGCCCTCTGAGGCAAGGCTTATCTTTGTGGGCAGCGTCTAAAAGTCCTTACATGGTGCTCAACATCGGCCCCCATCTTGGGCCAGTAGAATCGAGATCGTACTAGGTCAAGGTACGGTTGATACCGAGCTGGCCCATATGATTGTGGAGGGACCTCAGAACCAAATCTTTGAAGGCTGTGGGTAGGACAAATTGTTGCTTGTTTACTTGGCCACCCCAATCTATTGTCTCTCTATACAACAACTGATTAAGCAGCTTCAACCTGGGGCCCTCTTTAAACAATAAAGCAGTTAGCAAGTCAGAGGAACGCAATTTGGACACATCTTTCCCTGCACGAAGGGCATCAACTGCTGGCTGAATCATAGGATCTTGGGATTGAGCCCACTGAATGCTGTCATTGTCAAATTGAGGTAGTGCACTAATATCTAGAGCAGAGAAGTGGCAATAAGCAGCTGGTATGCAGGTTTCAGAAGGGCCCAAGTAATCTACTATACAGTCCACTGTGTCCGCAGACATCTGTTCATCTCTATCAAACTTTTGGCACAATGCTCGAATGTCAGGTTCAGACAACCTGACCCAGTCACTCTTGGAAGAGGGCCTTCGTGAAAGGGCGTCAGCATCAGTATGGTTCAGGCCTGGTCTGTATTCAGCAGCATAATCATAGGTTGATAATGCAGAAAGCCACTGGTGCCCAGTGACGTCTAACTTAGCTGAAGTCTGTACATAGGTCACCGGGTTATTGTCAGTCTTCACCAATATCTTTGCTCCATAGAGGTATTCATGAAACTGGTCAATGATGGCCCATTTTAGTGCAAGGAACTCCAACTTACGCACAGGGTAATTTCGTTCAGACAGGGTCAAGCTCCTACTGGCGAAAGCTACTGGTCTCTGGCCATCCTCATGGTCTTGATATAGCACTGCTCCTAGACCCTGCAGACTAGCATCCGTATGCAGCACACAGGGCTTGGTGGGGTCAGCATATGCGAGAATGAGGGCGTGGGTGAGCTGGTATATAATCTCATGGAAGGCTGCTTCACAGTTGGGCATCCAGCAGGGCCTGAAGAGTTCACCTGGGTGAAAGTATACTTTTTCTGGTTCTTTAACGGCTCCTTTTTTGTATTTACGATTGGTAGGAGGGTAACCCTGGGTAAGGTTCAAGAGTGGGCGAATCACCTTGGAATAGTCTTTTATGAACCTGCTGTAGTAGCCACAGAGCCCCAGGAAACATTGTAGTTCTTTCAGGTTATGGGGCTGGGGTCAAGTAATCAGTGCTTCAACCTTACTGGGATCAGTCTCTATCTCTTTTGTAGATACTATGTGTCCCACATACTTCACGGAGGTTTGCAAAAACTGGCACTTGTCAATGGACAGCTTGAGGCTGAAGTATTCCAGTCAGTCTAGGACTTTAAACAGTCAGTTCTCATGCTCCTCTAAGGTGCTCCCAAACACAATGACATCGTCCAAGTACACCAGGCATTCCAGAAAATTCATATCTCACACCGCACGTTCCATCAGTCCCTGAAAGGTGGCTGGGGTACTCGATATCCACTGTGGCATCCTCAGAAACTCACAGAACCCCAATGGACAGATGAAGGCTGTTTTCTCATGGTCTTCTTGGGCCATAGGGATCTGGTAGTATCCGCTGCGAAGATCCAACACTGAGAACCACTTGCTCCTATTCAAGCAGTCCAGGGCATCTTGTATACAAGGCATAGTGTATTGACCTGGGATGGTCCACCGGTCCAGGGTTCGATAATCAACACACATCCTCACAGACCCATTCTTCTTATGCACAACCACAATGGGAGAGGCGTATGGGCTCCTGGATTCTTGTATCACGCCAGCAGCGAGCATTTCCTGCAGGTGTCATCTCACATCCTCTATGTCTGCTGGAGCTAGGTGTCGGGACCTCTCTCGAAATGGCCGTTCATCATGCAGGTGTATGTGATGCCCCGCACCCTGGACACATCCCACATCCCATTCCTTCAATGAAAACACTTGGCCTCTCTCTCTGGGCAAGTCTCTTGCTAATTCTAGCCTTCCATTCAGCTGGCAACGGGGAGTCACCAAAGTCAAACAAGTCTGGGGTCACTCTCTCCTTCTCTCCAGGGTGCTTGTTGCTGGGCAATACTGCAGTGTCTGCACAGTGTACTGTAGCTAGGGTGCACCCTCTGTTCACCCGGATCTCCCGATCTGATACATTGTGAATCTGGACCATCACTCATCATGCATAGGCATGGGCATGAGCAGGCAAGATGCTGGGCTTGACCAATAATCCTTCTGGCAATTTTCCATTGCCTGGCACATCCAACAGCAGTATTTTGTTCTTGACATCTTTCCAGAGGCAGACCTCCCCTTGAATGGTACACTGGGCATTAGGGGCCAGTACCATTGAATCGTAATCCTTCTTCCACACGATCCCCACCGGTTCATCCTGGTCTGCCTCCTCTGGTTTCTGTTGCAAATCATAGGCCCTCTTGATCAGAGCCAGAATTCTCAGGGCCGTCCCAGTCCATCGCTCTTGTTTCTTGTGACAAAATTGCGCCAGTCTCCCAAACATATGGGCGTTTGTTCCAATTAACAGGGGCACCCCATCATACAGTCCAGTGGGGGGGGACACACTAGGGCCAATGTCTCTCCTCTATGCCATTGACAGTTGCAGAAAAAGACAACCAGAGGCAGGCATATCCTAGATATGGATAAGACTTGTCACTCAGCCCCCACACATGTAGGCCTTCCAGGGATTGTAAGGGCACATCAGATAAGTGTTTGTGATACCAGTCCTGAAACACAGTGGTTGCTTTTGACCCACTGTCAAGCACAGCCTGAGTAGGAATACCATTCACAGACATATTAGTCTCCATTGAAGGGCCCACTATCTTGGACCAGTCTGGAGGGACAACAGCAGGGGCCTGGACAGACGATTTAGCCACAGAGGGGTTTGAGTTAGGATGGCCGAAGCTTTTACTGCGGTCATTTCATGCACCCCTTAACCACTGACTCATTTTCTGAAGCTCTCCTTGAAAGTGGTTCACCACTCTCTCCAAGTCCCTCTGAGAACGGCATTCCCTCTTCATGTGACCATCCTTGCCGCAATTGTGACAAATGACAGGCTCTCGGGGCATCCTTGGAGAGAGCATTGCAGGGGATGCTGGAGCACCAATGGGAGATTGTGATCTGGCTCCTGCTGATAGTGTGCCATGTCTCAAAAGTTCCTTTAGGGTGGCAGTCAATTCCTTGAGCTCACCCGAAAAGCCACCCTCAGTAGCGGATGCCTGAAGTTGCACCCCCAACCCCATGGCAGTCACATCCTGACAGGGGCCAGGGTATTTGTCAACAGGAGATACCTCAGTAAGAACATCTGGTTGTACCTTTCTGACTTCCTTCAGCAACTCCTCTCCCCACCATTTAGCCCATGGTGGGACATCCTTAGTGGTCTCCATTACGGAAGGGCCTTCTGGTGCCATTATCACTTGAGATGCACTCACCTCATAATTACAATCTTCCTCTTCCCCTTCAGCCTCCCGGAGTTCTTTTATCAAGTCACAGTAGTCAGGTGGGTTACCTCTCCTTACCTGGAGCCTTAACTGGAGGATCTGCAATTTAGAATGCTTTGCATGTTGCAGTATGTGCCCCAATCTCACATCGTTCAGTCACTGATGGTCACCCCACCGTTCCGGTAAGCTTTCTGCAAAGCTCTTTCTAGACAAGTAACATACACAGACAAACTTTCCCTTTTCCATTGTTTGGTACCTCAGAATTTCCACAACAAATTCTCCCCTGTCTCAATGCTCCCAAAATTGCCTTCAAGTGCAGATAGATACTTCTGAGCAGGTGCATCCGGGTTTGTGGATCTCAAAAATGTAATGGCTTCGAGGGCTGGACCCCTCAAACTTTCTATAATTCTTTTCTGCTTCTCAGCCTCCGCACACTACCACTGGGGTACCAAGGGGGCAACATAGTCTATCCAGGTCTCCCTGTCATCCTCCCCCTTGGGGGTGGGGAGGGTGCCTGAGAAGATTCTGAGCCTTCGGTAGGAGTTGTGACTAATGGCAGGTACACATATAGGTGCCAGCATTGGCACAGGCACAGAAGGCAGGGCAGTGACAGGTGCTGGAGTGGGAGGGAGTGTTGGGGAAGGAACATCCCCAGGTGGCAGGAATAGTTTCTTAGTCCTTTATGGTTTTCCCTTCCTCCAGCAGCAACTTATCAAATTTCTCTTCAAAAGTCTCAGATAATAGTAGGAGCTTATCCTCCCCAGGGTCGTTACTGTCTTTTGTTATCACTCTCCAGGCAGCTGGCACCCCTTCTGGGGCAATAGTCTGTGGCACTTTAGAGCTGTCCATGAGGTCACTACACTCTACCAAGGCTATGGAAGTTTGGGTGATTAAATCAGCCTGTCGACCCACCACCAAAGGGTTTTTTAAACATTCATCTTTGGAGAGGGCTTCCTCTACAGTGTCTTTACTGGTACCAGGGGACTATCCAATATAAGTAGAGCATTTTGGGGGTCGATCTCTTGCCCAGTACACCACCACACCAACTGGTGTACAACCATTTCTACTGAGGTAGCCATTAATCTTTAACAATTATTCATAATTTTTGGCCACTAGAAGGCACAAAATCCCAGTGGTGAGCCTCCAAGATGTAACCCCTAGGTGGTGCTATCCCAAGGGCTACTACCCCAGCCTGCTTGGCTAGTAGCAGGTTAAGGGGCCTGAGTTCTGAAACAGGTGCCTCCACCCAGAAGTCAGGGTTGGTAGTGGTCAAGCTAACCTGGGCACAGCCCTCCGGGACACTGTACCCCCCCTTTTCTTACTATTGGCCAGAACAATACACAGTAATCACTTTCACAATACCCCTGATGCACCACAGAAGTACCCACACTGTTAGCATTTACCACCAGGGCTTTCCTCTGGCTTGGTCCTGGGGACCCCCTGTTAAACAAGATTATACACAGCAAATAACAGCAGTACAGTACTCTTGCACAAATTGGAACCACAGTCAGGGTAAATGCAAAAAAGTTAGATCTGATTTATTTAAGGGACTTGAACAAGGGAAGGGCGTAATCAGGTTAATTTGCTTAAAGGCTCTATCAATCAAACAGTTATGCATGCACTTCAGGGTCCATAAACAGTCACACACTTTGGGTAGCCAGATGGAGAATGGTGGGCTAGCCAGGAACGTTTCAGCTGGCTGGGGCCCTGTGATGGAAGAAAACAACATGCACAACACACCATTTGTAATCCGAAGCCAGAGGGCTCAGTTCGTGAAAACAAAACAACAAGACAACCAGATGACACACTTTTAGATTTGGCTGTTGTTGCAGGGAGCTACCCTGATGATTACTCACAATACCCAAGACTGGACACAGGCTGGACGAAAATCGAGACAGCAGGTGGTTAATCTGGAGTGCCAGGAGAAGTAGAACCCGCACAATTCGCCAAGGCGTCATTCCTGTTCAAGTGAGGAGCAGCGGGCTGATCCCCAGTCAGGTCTCTCATCGGTGGCTTTCTCTATGCAGTGGGGTAGTCTGGCAGGGCCAGCGTGGCATGGCCCAGGCCGAATGGAGATGAACGCGGATTCAGTCTGATTAGGCTAGATAAAGCTTCCAGCATGCAGAACACAGTTCATACAGTGGGGAACCAAATCAAGACCCACTTTCAATACACAGCACATTTACATGTAAAGGATTCTATGATACCAGCAAGCAGAACACAGTTCACACAGTGGGGAACCAAATCATGACCCACTTTCAATACACAGCACATTTACATGTAAGGAAATTCTACTGTACCAGGCAAACCGCTCTCCGGTCATGATCGCAAAATCTCTGCACAAACCGGGGATTCAAAAGCAGCTGGAAATCCTGACAGGCCGATCACATTCAGCAAAATCTTTGGTCTTCTTCAGGTATGAGCCTGGTAAAAAATCAGTGGCTTACTTCATTCTCACAAACTTGGATTTAGTCTGAAATAATTCTCTTCTCTCCCTCTCAGGGGCAGCAGGCAGACTTGCAGGCCACAACTCAGGCCTTTCTACAGTTCTCCTGTGCGAAACTACTCAGACAGCTGCTTGACTGTCTCAAGCATGTTGCTTTTTCAGCTCCCAACTTAAATCTGACTCAAACTGCAGCAAGCCTGGGAATTTCCTCAAGCTCCAAAAGGTTTGGTTGGCTGATTCATCTGTCAGTCACAACAGGAGCTCCCCCTTCAGGTGCAAAAAGGTGTCAAAAGCCCCAAACTACAATTCCTACAGATTTTGACTCCAGACAGCTCCTATAGTCTGGCTCCATTCTAGGTCTCACCAATACTGATTGGTCCAATTTGCAGTCCAGGGCCAAATGGTGGGGATAAACAAAACAGTTCTTGCTGTAAAGAAGGCAGGTTAGACTACATAATCATTATCACTCTAAATGATTTTCAGCAAATAGTTACATCTTATAACAGAGCTCCCTCTCAGATTACTTATGAGTGCAATCCAGGCAGCTCTTAAAGAGACATTACACAGAGGCTATACAGGCACTCTCTGGCAATCACATTTAAACTGCTAAAATGCAGGACACCAGCCTGGCAGTGAGCATTTTTACAAGCTCAAGGAAGACTTTCAGGACCCCCCATTTGTAGGGGAGTTACATAAGAAAAACACCCAAAGCTGAATCCCTGCTTTGTTTTTTTCAGTCACTGCAGCTCATCTCCAGATCCAGCTCTCACAGCCATGGCTGGTTCAGGAAGGCTGGCGGTTCCGGTAACATGCATGCACAGAGTGAACACTGTTGTTATACCATCAATGTGATGTACCATCGATGGGTTAACAACATTGTGATGTCACATTAGTGGTATAACAAACCCTTAAAACGCTAGATTTTGGTCGATAACAACGTTTGACCATACATTATATGGACTTTAATGTACAGATGTGACAGCCAGGATGCAATGCAGAACTGCTGCAGAATATCACAGAATTCTACAATTTACTGTAGGGGCCATTGTAAGTCAATGGCAATTGAGCCCATTTGTCATGCAGGATTTTGTGACGTCATTACTGCACGTTACTGTGCTTCATCATGGCTGACTCCACTGTAGGTGAGTAGTAATTACATATAACGTGATATTATGTATGATTGAAAGAGATTGAAAAAAAAGTCCTTGACATGGGCACTCCCTAACTATTAGAGAAGGGCCGTGGGTGCTATTTGTGCAGTTTTAAAATCACTTCTGCGTCTTTTTTAATGGCACTTTCTCACTTTGAACACCCTCCCTACTAATTGAGCACTTTGAGTAGCCTGGAAAATCTGTAATGTTTCTTTAAGAGTGAGACCGGGGGGGCTGTAACTATGGAAACTTAGCAACTACATAAAGGGCAAGTGGATGCTGGGTAAACTGTGCTCCCAGATGAAAGGTTGTGAGGACCAAAGCGCTGGGGCATTTTTGCTGGCTGAGGCTGTTCCTGATTTTTGGTAACAGCATGGCTTATGAAGTCCTGTATTAAATCTGTCTATTCAGGCATTGTTTGCATGTCAATTGCATTTAATGGATGGATTTCATGGATGTTGAAACTGTTTGTATTAAAGATATTTAGTAGCATAGCTACATACAAGCACTGGTTATCAAAGCTGACAGGATAATCTGGATGCATTTAAATAAATACAAGCACAGCAGCTTTTTGAAATCCTGACTTTGTTTCATGTGTATTGTTTGACTAATAGAGAATGATTCAGACAATATCACCCACCAATTTGGTGGTTTAAAACCAGGTATTTATAGTTAACTTTGAGTGCGGAAAACCTTTTTTTGTGGCTCTGATATACTGTATGTATGTGTATCGGGCATCAACCAGCCTGTCCTTTTCCTGCATCCTCTCCGGATGTTAGCTCCCAGTCTTATAACTTTTGGACAGAAGACTATCAGTGGTCCCAGTGCCTAGGTCACTTGGAGCAGCTGGTCACAGTGACCCGGCCAATGTGGGATGCCATCCAGTGGTGGCTGATGCCAGAGAGTTTGGAGGAAAGAGTCCCTTTTGTCTGCCCAAAACCAACTCTCACACTTACGAAGGACAAGTCTCTGGTATGGTGGGGAGCACATCTGAGAGACTACAGGGCCCATCAGTGATTCTATAAATGTAGCAGCAATGATCTTACTTATATGGACTTTAATGTACATGAGTAGTAATTACATATAACTTGTTTATATACTATTGAGAGAGATAAAAAAAGTCCTTGACATGGGCACTCCCGAACCAGTTCTATTAGAGAAAGGATGTGGGTTTTATCTGTGTGGTTTTTAAATCACTTTTACATCTTTTTAAAAGGTGAGTAACATATTTTTATATCCACTGACTTCAACTCTTATGACTTAACATACATCCTGTCACAGATGTTCATTCTAAAGCAATCAACACTCTGTAGAAAACATAATTAAAAATGTGTGACAAGTTTTAACATTTTTTAAAACACCTTTGCCCTCATTCCTGTGAATTTGGTACAAGAAACAGCGCTTACTGTTAACATTTAAATCTTACATGTGCCCCTTCCCCTTTCAGCCTGTGAAATAATAAAGTACTTCTTTAACAACACTGTTCTAGCTGTTCATTCTCTGTTCACATAAAAGTGCTGTGTGTGTGTACAGACCTGTCTCACTCAGCACTGCTGTTAGATCAAGCAGCGTGAGTTGTCTAAGCAGCATCCCATTTATGGGATGCAGCATTACTATGACAACCTTTGTAGTGCACCAAACAGCTGCACATGCTTACCATGGATAAAGCAGGACTTCAGATTTTATCTCCAAGTTTCTAGTTCATCTCTGTACTGTCAGACACTTAGTGCATGTTCAGTTAAGGATCAATCTTCTTTGCAGTATACATGTCCTCTGCATCTCAGTCTCTGCCAAATCCAAGTAAAATACAAACTGAGCTATGAAATTACAAGTCTTCTTTTTATAATTCTAATCAAATCTGTCCTTATTATAGATGTAATCATTTATGTAAGTATGCCAGAATCAAAGAGCTAAAAACAGGGGTCTGTCCATTTTAGTAACTATAGTCATTTTAATGATGACAGATTTTATTCTGTGCAGTATTAGCCAGTGCTTAGCAATTAGCCTGTACCTCAGTGGTTAGAGCACCGGGATGGTATTCTGGGGGCCTGGATTGAATTCCCAGTAGGTCACATTATTTCTTTCTCACTACAGTTTGCAGTTTAATTGCTAAGCAGTGACCAATACTGCACAAAAAAAATCTAATCATCATCTCAGTTGTTCCTGGTTGCAGGATATACAATACGAGAGAAAGGAAGTGTGTTCAGGAACCTAGGTCCAACCATTTGAACCTGTAGTTCAGTGGTTAGAGCACCTGAATGGTATTCTGGGGCCTGGGTTCAATTCCCAGTAGATCAATATTATTTCTTTCTCACTACAGTTTGAAGTTTAATTGCTGAGCAGTGGCTAATACTGCACAAAAACCCATCTACTTAGCATCTCAATCATTCCTAGTTGCAGGATATACAATACCATAGAAAGAAAGTTTGTCCGGAAACACCAGGTCCAACCATTTGAACCTGTAGTTCAGTGGTTAGAGCACCAGAATGCTATTCTAGGGGCTGGGTTAAATTCCCAGTAGGTCACATTGTTTCTTAAGCACTACAATTTATCCCTTTTAATAAATGAATGCACCATTTATCTATTGTGATTAGTTTGTTGATTTCCCGTCACTGTTTTTAGAATGACTCCATGCTCTGCACCTACCTCCCCTTGTCTTGTACTTGCATTTTGACTGTTTGTGCTCATAAATTCCAGAACGCACTTTTCTGTCACAATTAAGGTCTCTGCCTACCTAGGGTCTGCAAACTGTGAACTATTAATCCCTATTTCCCCCCTTTCATAACACAATCAAGTTGAGTCAGTAGTGATACTGCAGAAATGTTACAACAAACAATATTGAAATGAAGCAAGATATGAGACCTTGTACATACTCCACTGTTCCTATCGCAGTAGGACACTTTGTAGCCCTAGATGAAGCTGCTGGGTGAGTCATGACTCACCACAAGACCAACTCTATTCTTGCAGTCTCTAGTTACCATTACTATGCAATGTAGATAACTAATGCCACAGAAGGAACAATTAGAAAAAATAAAATCTGCAGATAGGAAACAAGCTGGGTATCCTAGTGTATCTCTTCGTACTAAAACTAGAAGATCTGGATCTAGTCTATTTCTTCATCATCCCATATTTTGGGTCCAAAGTCCCCAAACACTGTATCCAGTATGCCTCCCTTTTTAACAATATTTTGTCCACACTATCTCTTCCGATAGGTGTGTCTTATCGTCTCTGTACCCACAAACATCCTTGATAAGTTATGTCTCTCATCTCTGAAATGTCTAGCTTGAGCTGATTTTTCATCCCCTGTTCTTAAGGTACTTTTGTGTTCATTTATGCTTAATTTTAGTTCCGGCAATGTTTTAACAATATACATGTTTCAAAGGGAAAGAACAAGGCGGCTAAACAATGAAAGACGGAGCCAAACAGATCAAGGTACTTACAGAGAGCAAGGAGATTGGCCTCCCAATCACCACCCAAGAACTAAAAGCATTGATGCTTTGAAGGAAATTCTTTATTTAGTCCAAACGATAAAATCCAAAAGGCAGTAACATACAATCATTCATGCAGCAGGTGAGGATCCACCCCCTTCCTCATGTGACATTTTTCATTTGGACTAAATAAAGAATTTACCAATATACATGTAGTATTTAATCAAATATATTACCTGTTAGGCTTTACATGTGATAACTGATCATAATTTCTAAATTTTTATAACTTCTGAACAGATTTGAACACTTTTTGTCTGTCTTGTATTATCACAATTCTCGCAGTTACCTCAGGGGTAACTGTCCACTGGGATGCTTTTTGGAACAGATCTGTTGTCTGGTTTAAGACATTTATGTAATGAGTTTATGACTCTGTCTCCTATGTTCCATACTTTCCTATGTATAATCAAGGATTTGTCCTTGAACAATTCACTGCCTACGTTTGTTGCTTGTAAAACATTCCAGTGTTTGAAGACTATTGATTTTATACGTCCAAAGTCATCATTGTAAGTGGTAGAGAAGGTCAGCTTGTCCTCCTTCTGTTGTTTTACCAGAGTCTTTAGAAGTTCATTCCTGTTCACAACATCATATTTATTCCTCATAATGGAAGACATAATTAAAGCAATCAGCCTCTATGTCAAGAAACTGAGTAAAAGCAGAAGGAAAAAGAGACCATTGTGGTTCTCTAAGGAAGTGGCAAAGATGGTGAAGAATAAAAGGGTGGCATACAGGAGGTACAAATAAACAAAGAGGGAGGAGAACAGGAACATACACCAAGTAAAGCAGAAAGAAGTGAGCAAGGCCATGAGGGGAGCAAAGGTGCAGACAGAGGAAAGGATTGTGAAAGGGGTAGTTAAAGGGGATAAGATTTGCGTCATGTTTGTAAGCTAGAAGAGAAAAGCAACGTGTGGACTAGTGATGTTTAGAAGGGTGAGATTGCACAGAAAAGGATCAAGAAAAAACTAACATCCTTAATAACAGGTACTTCTGTTCAGTCTTCATAGTGGAGGGAAGGGAGGACAGACCACCAGGGAGTAACGGGAGTGAGGGGACATTGACACAAGTCTATTTTCAGAGGAAAGCATCCAGAACAGACTTGCTGCTCTGAAGGTGAACAAGGCTATGGAACCATATGGGATACACCCAAGCAGGGTGTGGCAAATAAGTTTGAGAGCTTGTGGTAAGTCTGGCCTCTAGCTTTCAAAATTTGGTAATCAAATCAATATTCTAGTGGACATCATTTTTTTTTATTGCTATTTTCCTCCCTGCTGCAGGCTCCACAGGGCTATGATTCCCATTCGGAGGGGGTACATCCACAGGGCCAACATGGCCATCATTTTTAAGGGTTCAGAAATCATTAAATTGACTGGTAGCCAGTTGGCCGGTAACTTTCAAAATCTGGTAGCCAAACGATATTGTTTAATGGCCATTGGCTACCTGATTTATCCCCCCCCCACACCCAAGAGTACTAAAAGAACTTGGAAAGGTGCCAGCTGACACACTGGCAGCCTTGTTCAACAGCTCATTGGAAACAGACTTGGTACTGGAGAAGGGCTGGTGTGATCCCTCTTTATAAGAGTGGCAGCAGAGAGAGGCTAGCAATTATAGGCCAGTCAGATTTACTGCAGTGGTGGGGAAATTAATGGAAACCATACTGAAGGAAAAACTGGTAGAGTATCTTGAATCCAGTGGGCTGCAACACCACAGGCAGCATGGATTCGGGGAGTCATGCCAAACAGACCTGATAGATTTCTTTGACTGAGTGACCAGGGAAATGGATCAGGGAGGGCAGTGGACATGGCTTATCTGTACTTTAGCAAGGCCTTCACCACTATGATACACAGGAGGCTGATAAAGACATAGAACAGCCTAGGGGTGCAACCCAGAGTGGTAGATTGGGTTAAAAACTGGTTAACGGATAGGAGACAGAGGGTGGTGGTTTACTGCACTTACTATAATTAAGGGGGGAGTGACCAGCAGAGTACCACAGGACTCAGTACTGGGACCAGTCCTCTTCAATGTCTTCATAGAGGACACTGCAGAAAAACTGGAAGGGAAGGTATGCTTTTTTGCTGATGATAGCAAAATCTGATTCTGCAATAGGATGGACACTAGGAGGAGGTGGAGAGAATGCACATGGATCTTGGGAAACTTGAAGAGTAGTCAAAAGCATGGCAGTTAGGATTCAGTGCCAAAAAGTGCAAAGTCATGCACCTAGGGCATTGGAACCCAGGAGCTGTTGAGGATAGGATAGGGGGAGAGATATTGACAGTCATTGAACAGGAAATGTACCTTGGGATTATCTGAGATCTCAAGGTGGCAGGACAGTGTGTGTCAAAGCAATGATTAGGGCTAGGGGGATGCTGGGTGCATAGGGAAGGGTATCTCCAGCAGGAGGAGAGAGGTGGTGTTGGCACTGTATCACTTGCTGGTGAGATCCCACTTGGAGTACTGCATACAGTTTTGGAGACCAAAACCTCAGAAAGGACATAGAGAGGGTGGAGGCAGTCCAGAGAAGGGCAGCTAAAATGGTGCAGGGTTTGCACAAGAACCCTTATGAGGAGAGACTGAGGGATCGCAACATGTACACACTGGAAGACAGGAGAGAAATGATGTGATAGAGACCTACAGGTACCTCACAGGAGTGAGCAGGATGCAGGGGATGAGTCTCTTTCAAATGAGAGAGAGCATCAGGACCAGAGGGCATGCAATGAAGCTGGATGGAGGGGGGATTCTAGAGATGTGAGGAAATGTTTCTTTACTGAAAGGATGGTAGAGGAGAGGGTTAAAACAGTGTGGGCTTCAAGCATACAGTACGTGGGATAGGCATAGGGGTGTTTCAGAAAAGTGGCAGGTGGCAGGAGGGTTGCTGGAGACTAGACAGGGTCTATGAATGCAGATTAGGCATGGAACATCTGGGCAGACGGGGTGGGCCAAGCAGTCCTTTTCTGCTGACAAATTACAACTGTGCTGATGTGCCGGCCTCATGGTCAGGATCTTTTATCCAGTTGCACTCTTGAATAAATCTGATTATCTGTACAGTTGTAAGTGGTGAACATTTATTTTCCTGATATGAGATCATGCTAAAATGGTGATTTCTGTCACAGGTATGCTTGTCTTTCAGTAAGGGAGATGAGATCTAATGCTACCACAATACGGAAGGATTAGGCTAAATCCAGTTCCAGGGAGTTTGCCTGTAGATGACAATGTTATATAATTTTAGTACAAAGTCATATTACTCTTGTTCTCTGTTTATATGAACATACATATGAACTTACAAATGAGTCAGTGGATGAAGGCCTTACTGTCTATCTAGTCTGCTTGAATATGCAGCTCTCACTGCGTTTATAGAGGGAACTGCCCCCTCCCATTATCCCCCTTTAACCCTATCAAATACCCCCTCCTCCACTCTCCCCCTCTATCTGCAACTTCCCTCTCACCCTCTTCTAACCTCTCTTGAAGCTGTCCTCCATTTTAAGGGATACTACCTGCTCTGTTAACTAATTCCACTTAGCCGTCACCCTCTCAGTGAAAAAGTGCCTCCTCATCTCCCTTCTGAACCTTCCCCCCACCAGCTTTAGACTGTTACCCCTAGTGGTCTTGTTTCCACTAAGGCTGAAGAGGCCCTCAGTACTCACACTGTTTATACCTTTAAGTTGCTCGAAGGTCTCAATTATGTCTCCCTTTTCCCTTCTGTCTTCAAGTTGAGCCCCCTGAACATCTCCTCATAGGTGTTGCCTTGTTGGCCCTGGATCATCTTGGCTGACCTTCTCTGGGCTGTTTCCAGCAAGTTGATATCTTTCTTGAGACTGCACACTATACTCCAGGTGCAGTCTCATCAGAGACCTCTACAGTGGCAGAATGACCTCTGCCTTCCTACTAGTGATTCCCCTGGCTATGCAGTCCAGCATCTGATATGCTTTAGCCACAGTCTTCCTGCACTGTGCTGAGTGTTTCAGGTAACTCTTGATAATTACACCCAGGCTCTTTTTCTCCTCTGACCTAGTTACCTGAACACCACCCAACCAGTATTTGGTCCTTGGAATTTTTACCTCCATGTGTATAACTTAGCACTCTTTGGCATTGAATCCCAGTTGCCAAATGCCAGATCAATTCTGTAGCCTAGCCTTCCCTGAGTTCCTGTCTTCCTTACTCCATGTCCGTCCTCCCACAGAGCTTTGTGTTGTCCACAAACAGGCATGTCTTACCCTTGATCACATCTTTGATGTCAGTTATGAATATGTTAAACAACACTGGACCAAACATAGAGCCCTGTGGGACCCTACTGGTCACAGACCTAGCTTCTGAGAATTCCCACCATTACCACCTTTTGGCTTCTGTTCTGTAGCCTACGTCTGACTCGCCCCACAAGCTTAGCCCCAACCCCTAGGTCTTCTAGCTGCCTGACCAATCTCCTGTGAGGTACAGAGTCGAAGGCTTTGCTGAAGTCCAGATATAGGATATCAGCCAATTGGCCCTTGTCCACTGTCCTGGTGAGCCAGTTGAAGAAGTCAGTTAGGTTAGTTTGGCAGGATCACTCTGATATAAGCCCATGCCGCCTCATGTCCTGAAGTCCATTATCTTCCAGAAAACTCACCAATCTCTCTTTCAGGATGGTCTTCATCAACTTGGCCACTACTGAGGTCAGGTTGATTGATTTGTAGTTTCCTAGTTCATCTTTTGATCCACTTTTGTGGAAAGGACACCACAAGTGCAGTTCACCAATCACGGGGCATGATCCCTGACACCAGAGAGGTGTTAAGACTGCCAGGGGACCTGCCAGGGCCACTGCCAGTTCCCTTAGGACCCTTGGGTGCATGCTATCTGGCCCTGGGGATTTATTTACCTTCAGGACCCTTAGGTCCTTAAGTACCCCGTTAGCATGATTGATGCCGTCCATGACTTCTCCCCATCCTGTCACAACCCCCTGTTCCCCTGTGGTACTGGTTCATCCTTCTCTCTAGTGAAGACTGAACAGAAGTACTTGTTAAGTACCTCTGATTTCTCTTCACTGCCCTCTGTCAAGCCACCCTCCTTTTTTAATCTGATTATTTCGTCCCTGTTGCTCCTTTTCTTCCTTATATATTGGAAAATTGGCTTCTCCCCTGTTTTTACCCCCTGTGTTAGCAGCACTTTCTTTTTAGCTTTTGCCACCCTTACCACTCTGCTCTCTCTCTTGACTCAGCAGAGTAATCCACACTGTCCTCTTCTTTCTGAGTATGTTTGTACTTCTGGAAGGATGCCCTCTTGTCTCTGACAGGTTTTGCCACCTATTGTTCTTTGAAAGTTAGAAATCGCTACTGTTTAAGGAAGATTCCAAGGTAGTATGGTCTAGTGGTTATAGCACTGGTTTGGGAACCAATATATCACAGATTCCAAGCCCGCCAAAGCTAAATGCTTGCTGTGTGACCTTGAACAAGTCACTGAAGGTTAAAGTGTGAAATTAGGCAGCTTAATAACTTTGGCACCATATGATGGATTTGCCTGAAATTTGGCATGCATAGAGCGGTTCCATAGATCTCTGGATCTGTCAAGCTTTATAAAGGTCAGGTATACAGATGCAGAGCTACATAGCACCAAAGAATGTGGTAATTACGCATTTTTGCACATTCTTTGCTCACGCCTACAGGTCGCACGGTCTGCACGACCGGTCTGAAACCTTCAGGGAAGATGCAGTTGGGGTCCCCAATGTCCCTTTTGAAGATTTCATGAAACAATATTAAACAGTTCATAAGTTATTCAAAAAACAAGTTTCCCATTATAGTCAATGGGAAAAGTTAACAAAAAGTTCGACAGTGTCGCAAATGTAATTTTTAGCGTTGCAAATAACCCCTGTAGTGTCGCAAATCTGCCATCTTGTTTTCAGTTGGTGGTCAAAGAAATGCTTGGCATTTAAATTTGGAACCCTCTAGGGACACAATTCTTTTTGTGTTCACCTAGTCGAGCCCGGAGGAAGCTAGCCATGTCTTTTTTTGGGGGGTTAAACACCCCAGAAATATGTTTTTTTAAATTTTTGGAAACAGTAGTATCACAAAGTAGTGTCACACATTTGACACTTTTGTGATTTTTTTGGCGAAAGTGTCGCAAATCACGACACTACTTTGCGACACTATACCTAAAAGAATAGGAGATCTTTGACACCCTGCTGCAAAAGAACGGTTTGGTCTTTTGGGCTGAAAGTTGGAGGGAAGAAAGCCAAGATCCCACATATGTGCCTTTTTGTGGTTTGCTGACAAAATATTAGAGGGCTGCAAAGTTACAGAACTCCAAATGTGATGCTTTTTCCAATAGGCTAACATTACAGTGTCTGCCCCACCTTTTGGGGCCCATATCTCGAAATGCTTCAAGATACAGACTTTTCATTGGATAAGTGTAAAACTAGCCAGGAAAGTCATAAATAATATGAGATTTTAATTTTATTTATACGTCGTATGGTGCCTGAGATATAAGCAATTTAGTATTCCAAGTGTTCATTTTCTGCTCCAAGGCCCATTATTATGCATACATTCTTTGTATTCACTGTGTTTCACAATGCAGCTTTTGGAGAAAAAAAGGGTGCGCATTTCCGTTACTGTTACAGTTAACAATTCCACTTTGCGTTTCCGTAACCATTTGCATCAGCGTTCCCGTCTACGCCGTGTGCGTTACCCTTTGCGTTACTGTTAACATTTGCATTTTCATTACTGTTTTTGTTTGCATTTCCTTTTGCATCACCGTGTGCATTACCATTTGTGTTTGTGTATGCACCTCCGTTTGCATTTCTGTTTTCATTTGTGTTTCCTTTGGCGTCATCCTTGGTGTTACCGTCAGCATTTGCTTTTCCAATTGCATTACTGTGAACATGCGCGTAATGATTTGCATTTGCATATGCACTTGCATTTGCATTTCTGTTTTCATTAACATTTGCGCTTGCATTTCTATTACCGTTTGCGTTATTGTTAATGTTTGCGTCACCATGTGCGTTATCGTTTGCGCTTGTATTTGCGTTACCGTTACTTCACTGTTTATAGTGCACATTCTCAAAAACAAGGGAAATTCATGGCAAAAAAACTCAGTTTAATGCATCAGTTAGGGTTGTTCCACAGTGACAAAAGCAAGGAAATTCGGTGTTAGGGTTGAAAACCCTAACTGCGCATCCCCCCCACCTCCACCTCCACCACACTCACACACACACATACATGCAAGTAGGGGAAGGACCAAGGCAATACAACCAATCACACACAACCAGCAGAAGGTAACAGGAATAACATGCAGCTATCTAAACCACAAAACCACACATCCATGCTCCCATCAGGCTGTGGCATAGGGTCGTCACTGCTAACTGTCATCCCAGACATTCCACACACCACTAAACACATATTGTGCTATGACACTTTCATGTTTGCGACAGTATTTTGTGAAAGTATGCTACTAATTACTGCACATCTTTGTCATCATCCTGCAAGCAAACGGTTGGGTCCTTTGGGCTGACATTTGCAGGGTGGCAACACCTGGTCCCACAGATGTGCTTTTTCCTGCTATTGTGCTAAAATACTTAAGGATTACAAAGTTACACTGTTCCAAAATTGAGCAATTTGCCATAGACTAACATTGAGGCACCTATGATGCCTTTCCCCACTCATATGTTGAGAACGAAGCGAGGTACACCATTTTCGCTTCTGCCAGCTTGCTTCACCTTTATGTGAATTAACCTTGAAGAACAACTTTGCAAATAATGTATCATATCTGAAGTTGGATTTCTCTACTTCCTACAGTGACACAGGTTTACATCTCCTACTGCATGTGTGTGATTGGTTGTGTGCCTTGGTCCTTCCCTGTGATTGGTTGTGTTGCCTTGGTCCTTCCCCTACTTGCATGTATGTGTGCGTGTGGTGGTGGTGGTAGGGAATGCGCAGTTAGGGTTTTCAACCCTAACACCAAATCTCCTTGCTTTTGTTGCTGTGGAACAATCCTAACTAATTCATTAAATGGATTTTTTTGCCATAAAAAAAAATATATATATATAGTCTGATAGGGTGCCCATGCAATCATCGTGGCCAGTATATTTGTGAACTTATATGGGGCCATATTATATTTCTGTTTTCTTACTACATATAGATTCCTGCCAATGTAATGTCATGCTGAAAATTTTGTATAAGTTTACTATGTCTGACTTCTACTTGTTCCCATGATGTTTTCTTGTATCTACTATTGTCTATGTACCCTTTGTTGTAACCTTCCAGGTCATACCTGAAAATAGGCAGCTATGCTGTCTAGTGTACCTACCCGGTTAACAAAAACTAAATAAATAATAAAATAGTATGGCTGAAATAACATCTATGATCTTTTTTTTTTTTTAACTTATTCATTATAATCTTTAGGGAAGCCCAGAGATGCTGTATGGCTTACGATAACCCTTCATCTTGACAAGATTGTCACACATTTGACTTGGTGGTAAGACCAACAGGGCAGCAAAAAGTTTTCTATTCTTCTCCTGGAGTAGAAACAGTGGTTGTTTTGTGTGATGGTAATAATTGGGACTTTTTGAAGATTGGTTATATAGAGAGGGGTCTGGTTTCTCAACAGTTTGTTTACTGCATGCAGTAATGGACATAGATTGTGACGAGGTGACTCCATCTTGGGCTCTTCATTTGCAGGATGCAGCAATTCAATCAGATCTTTCACAATTTCAGGCACAGAATGGGCTTCCAGTGCAGGCATGGATGGGGGTACAGAATCTGGGACCTGTGTAGTGGATCTATGATGGATCATGGGAGGTGTCCCCAAGAGATGATATTCCTTAGGTGCCAGCATTCATAGCATAAGCACACCATCAAAACATCAGGCCCACTACCCTTGTACTGTTTGTAGCTCAGCAGCTGCCACCCCACCATTCCTGCTGCACGGGGCACCCCCAGCATGTCCTCCCACACAGTCACTGGCATTCAACTTGCTGCTCTTGCCATTGATTGATGATGGCTGTTGGTAGTGTGCTGCACCTGCAGGATGTAGTAACTGTCATCTTGGGACATCTCGTTGGTTCTCTTAATCCACCTCAAAGTAGACTTCCGGACTACACAATGAGCTAGGTGCAGAGGCAATGCCCTCCTGGGAACCAATCGGCTATCCTGATGTCCTGTTATGATGATGTCTCAGAAGGGTGAACACCAACAGGAAGATACGGCAGTCACCTTTGCCAGTTCCCTAGCAATCTCACACACATGACCCAACTGAAACATACATAGTTCTTCACACAGTCTTTTTCGCTCAGTTGTTTGTTTGGCTTCAAATACTCTCTGTGATGCTAGGCAAATCTGTTCTCTTCCTCAAATACGCTGCAGCCACAGACTTGGGGCATCCATGTTGATAGGGGCAGCTACTGATCTAGGCAACACACATGCAGAGTTCTATTTATAGGCTTCCATGAGATTCACCTTACTGTGAATCATACTGCTGTAGATGATGTCACCACAGTCCATTCAGGTGATGCCATACAATTGTCCCTCTTGCAGACAGTCATGTTCCATGCAGACATGCCAGTGAAGGCACAAAACACTAAATATCTCTAGACCTTTAGCAATTGTTATCACAAGTCAAATCCCTGATGCCAATTTAACTTCCAGTGCTGGTCTTGCACCAAATCCCTGTTCAGGTGCCGTTTGTGTAACTAGATCCACACCTGAAGAACTTTGAATTACTCAGAGCCTTTCCATTAGTTGTAAGGGGCCGACCATACTTCCCGTATTCATTAAGATTCCCTAATCAGTGGCACCCAGAGGGAGAGGTACTTGGGGAGGGAAGTGACATGAGTCTGATCCCAGGAATCTTTTTTTTTTAATATGGTATTTCTCTCCTGTCCTGGCCGGCACTCCTAGTGCCATCAGCTGTCCCTCTGGCGCCTTCCCCCAAGGATCATGTCCCCTCCCTTATGCTCCCATGACTTAGCCTTCATGGCAGGGTGGTGGGGAGTGTATCAACCCACCCAAAATGGATCCAGCCAGGGAGGTGCCTTCTCGGGGCAGCACCTGTGGGAGACAGTGTCATGCTGCATGGCCAGGACCTTTTCTGTTTTCTTCCTGAGGTGAGGCATGCAGTGATGCCCATGGAGAGAGTGCACACATGCCTGCACTCACTCCTCGAAGCATCTGCCCCATCTCCTCCCCTTTCTGTAGTATTGATGCACCACTCCACAGCTGCTGCTAGGGGCCAGTAAAATGCCGATTGCTGGTGACCCCCCCTTCCCGGAGAAAGAGAGCAGTCCATCAGATGCTCGATCCTTCCCCTTCCCTGCCAGCCCATGCTCGTTCCTGAACATGGGTCACCAGCATAGCGTGAGGTAAAGGATCCAGTGCCTTAGCCCTCAGCACCACCGGGCCGGCAAGGAATCTTTTTTTTCATGTCAAGTCTTATATTTATCCAAATTCATATCTGTCTTCAAATAGTTCCCCTCAGTGGTCCGTCTCACCTTTCACAGAAGACTGGGTAAGATCAAGGCTACAGATTTTCATTTTCTTTACCATTTATGTGGGAATTTGGATTTTCTACACACCAGTAAAAATAAAACCTTTCCCAGAATTTGGCATTTGTTACCAGATAGTGAATCTACCGAGCTTGTATTTTTTTATTACTTATTTATTGTACTAGTTTAATTTTTTAAAATTTGCTACACTTTATACTCCCCCTCAAGGACTGGCCCACATCAGCCCTATCGCACACCCAGCCCCATCATCCACCCCTGGGACTTACCCACCAGGGGATATGCTCTGGCTTGCCCCCTTGAGAAGGGACGTGGGAGGGAGCCCACACTCGTTGGGTGATGGGAGTATGGCCCTGGGACTTCTGTCCCAGAGTTATGCCCCAGCTTGCCCCCCAGGTTGGGGTATATTGGAAGACAAGATTAGTCTCTGCTGGTGTTACAGGAAGTGGTGTGAGGCCTGCGGCGTAAGGCAGGTTTCATCCTGCATGACCCAGTTATCCTCTTTTCCTCCCCAGGAGGTGGCATGTGAAATGATATCCAAGGTGCAAGCGCCGATGTCTGCCCCTGCCTCCAACACAGTGTAAGCACTGGCTGCTACTAACATCCCTCAGCCTCCGTCAGATGTCAGTCATGCATGAGACACTCAAACACCTTCCTTGCTGGAGAAGCAGAGCAGTCCCTGGGACCCTTGATCCTCCTCCCCTCGGCCGGCTCTCTGACTCCTGAGTCCATTCCTGAACCTGGAATGTCAGCATCACAAGCGGAACCCCTACTGCTGCGCCAGCAGGCCAGCCCCCTTCTTTAATCTGATGTATATTACTTCTTCTATTATTCTGAGTATTTATACACATACTGAAAGTTTAACAGTAGAATCCTGGTAAAAATCTGAACATTAAACTAACAGTTATCAGTATGGTCCTGGACTTTGAATCTTGAAAACACAATTTCATTACTTCAAACACCATAAATCAGGGGTCATGGACAAGATCAGATGTTTGTAGAATAAAATATATCAGGGTCATAGTAGGACCTGGTCCCCCTTCATGGCTCTTAGTTCATGATCTCTGTCATGCAGGTCAGTTCAGTTGATTCCTTACATTGTTATTGCCATCCTGAACTTCACTGACGCCTTTGTAGGCAGCATCACCTTGTGTCTCAGGTGTTTGGATTGTTGGCTGTTAAGATGTCTGTCGCAAAGTAGAAAGTTCACTTGTTTAGAAGGACAGTTCTTCCTTTGCTACTGGAGTTTTTTGTAAGTCACTGTCATATCCACTGAGGTTGTGGAGTCAAAAACAGTGGTGGAATTCAAGCATGCATGGGACAGTCATAAGGCAATTCTAGGGGGTTGGGGTAGGAAGAAGTAGGCTGCTGGTTAACTAGGATCTGCAGCTTATCCATCAGGTAGGGAAATGGGCAGACTGGGTGGGCCAAGCGGTCCTTATCTGCCGTCAAATTCTATGTTTCTATATCCATTTCTTTGAAGAACACCAACACTTTCTCTCAGCCTCAGTATGACCTGGGTGCCACTTCTCTAGCACCCTTTTCTTAGTGTCCCATTGGCCATTATGATTCCATATTCATAAAATCTCATTTTTGCTTGCAGGATGTAATTCTTTTGCAGTTTTGCACTAGCACAGTTTTTGCTTTTGATTGACTCGGACTAGTGTTGCTCAGATAGTGCTTTTGTGGATCCTGCCACTGTTTATCAGATAGTGCTGGTATCCTGATTTGGATCCTACCAGATATTCTGCCAAAGACAGATGCAGGATCCAGGGTCAGATAGTGATGGATCCTAGTTAGGATCCAGGTATCCTGGTTAGGATCCATGGATCCTAGGGCAGATAGTTAGGATCTGGGGCCAGATAATGATGGATCCTGGTTAGGATCCAGGTATCCTAGCTGGTAGGATCCATGGTCAGATAGCACTACTGTCCTACCACAGCAACTATCTGGCCAAATTAGAGGTATTTTTTGGTATCCTGATTTCTAGGATACTATCTGAGCAACACTAACTCTGATCCAGTGGCTCTGAACAGGATGCAGACTATCCAGAAACTATTTTCCTTAGCTTACAGTTCATCAGCTAGTCTACCGGTAAATATCCACTATCAAGGGGTGCAGCCCTGTATGCAGGAAAAGCTAGGTAAGGATCTTATCTGTTCTAAAAACAAATTTTCATGAGGCTTTTTACAGTCTGCACACATTTACCCTTCTACCCCACTGGACTGAGGGTGAAGTGGGCTTGCAGTGGTATGCTGACACTTATATTCTGCAGCAAATCTCTTCAATTCCTGGCAGCTGTATTGAGGACCATTATCTGTCACTAGTACTGCTGGAATGCTGAATCTTGCATATAACAGCTTAGTGTGTTTAATCACTTGGTTAGATGATATATCAGACAGCAGGGCAATTTCTGGATAATTGGACATGTACGTAGCACATCAGCAACAAATAGTCTTTGCCATATAGCTGGAACAAGTCAGCTCCCTCTTTATTCATGGTTCATCTGGTCTGTCATGTTTTAGCAAGTTTCCTTTTGTTGAGACTATCTTTACTTTCGACAGATTGCATGTTTATTTGCTATTCAGTGTTCATGCCACTACATCCCTGGCCTTGAAAGTCTGTTGGACCTTTTAGTCCCTATGTGTCTTGCATGCTTTTTTAATCATTTCAGTCCTCAGTACTGTTGGGATTACCACTCTCTGCACCTTCATGAGCATCCATTGGCTACTGTCAGTTGTTCTCTGAAGTGATAAGAAGGCTTGCATCCCTGTCCTCTGTCACAGTTCATATTAACTTGCTGTACAATAACTTGCAGTATTGCTGATCTCTGCAGCAAATCGTTGCCACGTCTCATCCAGAATGGGTAAGGAATGCTGGCTGAGGTTCACATATAGTTCTACTTCAGATTTTGTGGAGTTTAGCCTCTGTTTTTGTGAGACTCAGTGTGACAAAGTGTCAGCAAGAATCAAATATTCTACTGGAAGGTACTGTATTTCAGACACAAGAAAATACTCTGCACCCAGCAATCCAGTTCAGAAAACCACAAATACTCACTCTATCCATTTAAAATGCCATACTTACCACCAGTATGTAGGGTGTAAAAGAGGTGGGGGCTTTTTCTACTTGCTATAGGTAGGCCTCTATCAGCCTTATTGTACTGTGTCCCCTTTTTTGGATAAGCACTTTAAAAAATATGGCACTTTAAATTGATTGTGCGGGTATTCGTGCTTTGTGCTTTTTTTAATTGGATCGCTGGGTGTGGAGTATTTGCTTCTAGTTGATGCCCCGGTTTGACTTTGCACAAGAATCCCTAGGTGCAGCAGTTCTCCTACCGTGCTACAGTATTGTAATTCCACATTGAATTCTATAACCTGAGCACTGAATACATGGTGATGTCACATAAATTTCTTTTGAGCAATTGCTGTTAGGGGTTTGTGGCATGTTTACACAACTATTTTTGTCATATTTGTAACTGGTCCCTGTGTGTGTGTGTATATATATATATATATATAATGGTATACGATAGTCTACAAAATTAAGATTAGATAGCCCTTTTAAGGTTAAAGGTCAAATTTGCTTAATAACTTTGCCACCATTTAACAGATTTGCTTGAAATTTGGTATGCATGATGGGGCAGGTTACATCTTGGGATCTGCCAAGTTTCATACCAGTCAGATATACGGCTGCTGAGCGGAGTTATTAAGCAACAACAGAATTTAGTAATTACGCTTTTTTGTGAATTCTTTGCTCTCTCCTACAGGTCGCACGGTTTGAGCAACCAGTCCAAAAACTTCAGGAAACATGCAGCCAGGGTCCCCGATGTGCCTTTTGAAGATTTCGTGAAAAAATATTGAATGGTTCAAAAGTTATTCAAAAAACAAGTTCCCATTATAAGTCAATGGGAAAAGTTAACAAAATGTTTTACACTTTTGCAAATGCACTTTTTTGTGTCGCAAATGACCCTAGTAGTGTTGCAAATCTGCCATTTTGTTTTCAGTTGCTGATCAGAAAAATGCTTGGCATTTAAAATTGGGACCCTCTAGGGACACAATTCTTTCTGTGTTCACCTAGTCGGACCCTGAGGATGCTAGCCATGTCTTTATTTTGGGGTTTAACAACCCAGAAATATGTTTTTCAAATTTCTGGAAACAGTAGTGTCACAAAGTAGATTTCACATGCATGACACTTTTGCAAATGTTTGCGAAAAGTGTCGCAAATTGTGACACTACTTTTTCAGGCTATGGCTAAAATAACAGGTATTCTTTGCCACTCTGCTGCAGAAGAATGGTTTGGTCTTTTGGACTGCAATTTGGAGGGGAAGCAGCCAACATCTCACAGACATGCCTTTTGGTGGTTTGGTGAAAAAATATTGCATGGCTGCCAAGTTATGGTACTCCGAAGTTGGTGTTTTTTTCCTATAGATTTACATGGTGGCATATGCCGTGCCTTTCAGGGCTCTTATCTCAAAAACGATGCAAGATACAGATTTTTTGTCACGAGTATGCAATACAAAACAGTAGCGAGGAAAATCATGATTTTTGTGAAATTTAAATTTTTTTTGTATGTCGTGCAGTTGCTGAGATATTACCATTTAAGTCCCCCCCCCAGACACCAGGTACTGTATACTGACTGCGCTGGTAGAGCGACAGTACGAATATGTATATGGATGGTGCAACTCAGCGGTTCAACCTTTTTTTTTTTATTTAGTTGTTTAACCAGGTATAGCACACTAAGCTAGAAGCTTTTTTACAGGAGCGACCTGGGAGCACAACCTGTACAACCTGTACAGAAGTTTGCACACTTAGGAGTTGGTCAGTGTCAGCAAGGATAACCATCCCAGCCACCACAACGAGGGCAGGTTGTGCATCTTGAGTGGATAATGTCAGTGACATAATGAGCATTGCCAGTGGTTACATGTCCCTTGGCGTCACTGTTTGCTTGTTCATCACTTCACGCTTGACTTGCATGGTGTTTACTGAGATATTACCAGTTAAGTACTCCCCCCCCCCCCGCCAGACACCAGGTACTGTATACTGACTGCGCAGGTAGAGCGACAATATGAATATGTATATGGATGGTGCAACTCTGTGGTTGAACCTGTACAGAAGTTTGCACACTTAGGAGTTGGTCAGTGTCAGCAAGGATAACCGCCCCAGCTGCCACAACAAAGGCAGGTTCTTTATCTTGTGTGGATAATGTCAGTGACACAATGGGCATTGCTAGTGGTTACATGTCCGTTGGCGTCACTGTTTGCTTCTTCGTCACTTCACGTTTGACTTGCGTGGTGTTTACCATGGAATTTTACATCCGCTTTCCGCATGCCCTGCCACTGCAGGACAGGTGCTGGATCCTGATTTTAGAGACAGAGCAAAACTGAGTTAATGGATATCAATGGTGCTGCTAGCTAACTGCAAAAACTGTACAGTTAGCAGTGTCATGGGTTCAATACCTCACCTGGGCAATTTGCACCATCACCCCCCCAGACACCAGGTACTGTATACTGACTGCGCAGGTAGAGCGACAATACGAATATGTATAAGGATGGTGCAACGCTGCGGTTGAACCTGTACAGAAGTTTGCACACTTAGGAGTTGGTCAGTGTCAGCAAGGATAACCGTCCCAGCTGCCACAATGAAGGCAGGTTCTTCATCTTGTGTGGATAATGTCAGTGACATAATGGGCATTGCCAGTGATTACATGTCCCTTGGCATCACTGTTTGCTTCTTCGTCACTTCACGCTTGACTTGCGTGGTGTTTACTGAGATATTACCAATTAAGTACTCCCCCCACCCCCCGACACCAGGTACTGTATACTGACTGCGCAGGTAGAGTGACAATACGAATATGTATATGGATGGTGCAAAGCTGTGGTTGAACCTGTACAGAAGTTTGCACACTTAGGAGTTGGTCAGTGTCAGCAAGGATAACCCTGCACCCCACCACAACGAGGGCAGGTTCTGCATCTTGTGTGGATAATGTCAGTGACATAATGGGCATTGCCAGTGGTTACATGTCCATTGGTGTCACTGTTCGCTTCTTTGTCACTTCACGCTTGACTTGCATGATGTTACCATGGAATTTTACACCCGCTTTCCACACACCCTGCCAATGCAGGAGAGGTGCTGGATCCTGACTTGAAAGACAGAGCAAAACTAAGTTCATCGATATCAATGGTGCTGCTAGCTAATTGCAAGAACTGTACAGTTAGCAGTGTTATGGGTTAAGCACCTCATCTGGGCAATGTGCCACCAACACCCCCCACCCCACCACCACCCCCAGCAGTAACCTGTACAAAACTTTGCACACTCAGGAGTTGGCCAGTGTCAGCAAGGATACCCCCCCCACCACCACAAGCAGGGCAGACTCTGCATCTTGAGTGGGTTATGACAGTCAAATAATGGCCATTGGTAGTGGTTACGTCTGTTATCGTCACTGTTCACTTCTTCGTCACTTCACACTTGACTTGCATGGTATTTACCATGGAATTTTACATCCCCTTTCTGCACACCCTGCCACTGCAGGACAGGTGCTGGATCCTGACTTGAGATACAGAGCAAAACTGAGATCATGGACATCAGTGGTGCTGCTAGCTAATTGCAAGTACTGTACAGTTAGCAGTGTCATGGGTTCAATACCTCACCTGGACAATTTGCACCATCACCCCCCCAGACACCAGGTACTGTATACTAACTGCACAGCTAGAGTGACAATACGTATATGTATGTGAATGGTTCAAGTCCGCTGTTTAACCTGTACAGAAGTTTGCACACTTAGGAGCTGGTCAGTGTCAGCAAGGATAACCGTCCCACCCATTACAACGAGGGCAGGTTGTGCATCTTGAGTGGATAATGTCAGTGACATAATGGGCATTGCCAGCAGTTACATGTCCGTTGACGTCACTGTTCGCTTCTTTGTCACTTCATGCTTGACTTGCGTGGTATTTACCATGGAATTTTACACCCCCTTTCCGCACGCCATACCACTGCAGGACAGGTGCTGGATTCTGCCTTGAGAGGCAGAGCAAAACTGAGTTCATAGATATCAATGATGCTGCTAGCTGATTGCAAGAACTGTACAGTTAGCAGTGTCATGGGTTGCACACCTCATCTGGGCAATGGGCCACCAACACCCCCCACCCCACCACCCCCAGTAGTAACTGTTGCAGTACATGTAATGACTACTGTTTGATTCAACTAATACATGGAAAAGGTTTCTAGTGCAGCTCCGTGGTTGAACCTGTACAGAACTTTGCACACTCAGGAGTTGGACAATGTCAGCAGGACCCGCCCCCACCAAAAGCAGGGCAGGTTCTGCATCTTGATCAGGTTATGACAGTCAAATAATGGCGTACTAGTGATTTACATGTTCGTTACCGTTACTGTTCAGTTCTTCGTCACTTCACGCTTGACTTGCGTGGTGTTTACCATGGAATTTCACAACGCCTTTCCACATGCCCTGCCACTGCAGGACAGGTGCTGGACCCTGACTTTAGATACAGAGCAAAACTGAGATCATGGACATCAATGGTGCTCCTAGCTAATTGCAAGTACTGAACAGTTAGCAGTGTCATGGGTTCAATACCTCACCTGGGCAATTTGCACCATCACCCCCCCAGACACCAGGTACTGTATACTGACTGAGCAGCTAGAGTGACAATACAAATATGTATATGGATGGTGCAACTCCGTGGTTGAACCTGTACAGAAGTTTGCACACTTAGGAGTTGGTCAGTGTCAGCAAGGATAACCCTGCACCCCACCACAACAAGAGCAGGTTGTGTATCTTGAGTGGATAATGTCAGTGACATAATGGGCATTGCCAGCGATTACATGTCCCTTGGCGTTACTGTTCACTTCTTTGTCACTTCACGCTTGAACCTGTACAGAAGTTTGCACACTTAGGAGTTGGTCAGTGTCAGCAAGGATAACCGTCCCAGCCACCACAATGAGGGCAGGTTGTGCATCTTGAGTGGATAATGTCAGTGACATAATGAGCATTGCCAGTGCTTACATGTCCCTTGGCGTCACTGTTTGCTTGTTCGTCACTTCACGCTTGACTTGCATGGTGTTTACTGAGATATTACCAATTAAGTAGTCCCCCCCCGACACCAGGTACTGTATACTGACTGCACAGCTAGAGTGACAATACAAATATGTATATGGATCGTGCAACTCTGCGGTTGAACCTGTACAGAAGTTTGCACACATAGGAGTTGGTCAGTGTCAGCAAGGATAACCCTGCACCCCACCACAACGAGAGCAGGTTGTGCATCTTGAGTGGATAATGTCAGTGACATAATGGTCATTGCCTGCGGTTACATGTCCGTTGGTGTCACTGTTCACTTCTTCGTCACTTCACGCTTGACTTGCATGGTGTTTACCATGGAATTATGCACCCTCTTTCTGCATGCCCTGCTGCTGCAGGACAGGTGCTGGATCCTGACTTAAGAGATGGAGCAAAACTGAGTTCATGGACATCCATGGTGCTGCTAGCTAATTGCAAGAACTGTACAGTTAGCTGTGTTATGGGTTGAACACCTCACCTTGGCAATGTGCCACCACCCCCCCCACCAGTAGTAACCATTGCAGTACATGTTATGACTACTGTTTGATTAAAGTAATATAAGGAAACGGTTACTACTACAAAATATTTATTTTTAGAAAAATATTAAATCTTTTCAAAAAAGGAAAACTTAAAAGTGCTTTTATTCAGCATAGAAAAATATAAAATTATATAAAATAATATTTTAAAACAGTTTTTTGGAAAAGAATGATACACATTTTTTCTGGCTTGATGGCATGCAAAAGGAGGTGTGCTGTCTGGCTCAGCCAGCCCAGGCTGGAAGCTGGAGAAAATGTGGAGGCACATTGGGAAGTGGAATCTGTTGCACCAGCTACAGAGGAGATACCAGGTGTAGCTGTGGAGGCTGTTCATCAGTGGCCAGGGAGTCTGCTTTCGCCCACAGGTGAGGACATGCTGCTGTCCGCAGTGGCAACTGCTGGTGTGCCCACAGGCTCGAGCACAAGATTGATTGTTGTCTGCTGTGCTGCCAATTGTGTCTGCATTGCACGGTGTTCTTCCCTGAGGTGTTTTAATTCTTCTAACACACAATCAATCTTGTGCTTGAGCCTATGAACACAATGACATTACACACTGTGTTCTTCTGTTTCTGCATGATCTGTTAAGAGAGAAAATTAAACAGTGAATATGTCACAGTGTCAATAATATCTTCTCATTTTTAATCATCTGTGTTTCACACAGTTTTGGCAGTGGGTCACTCTTATGCCACTTTTCTTCTGCATCTGACCAGACTGAGAATTTTTTTTATTATCACCTTTTGCGAGTCCACTATGGCTTGCTCTGTGTGCCATAGTAGGTGTTATGAAACACTGTATGTGTTACTGGTGTTTCCTTACTTTTGCATAGTGCCACATAATACCTTGCTAATAATTTTTGTTATTGTCACAAGTAACTATATTATTAAGCAATAAAAAATGACAAAACAGACTTCTGAGTACTTATTCATTGACACTGCTACAACCTGGGTATTTATTTCTGAATGGATGACCAGCTAAACATGAGTGCCAGAGCAAGTGCCAGCTCACCACATACCCTTATACATGGGTGCCCACCATGATTTGTGGTTGCCTCAGAGTAGTTGATTTGCTTTGCAATACCCACCATGCTTTTCTCTTGCTTAGCAATAGCTAGTGGTCTCTCCCCCCTTCCCTGCCCTAGCACTCATTAGTTTACTATAAGCTCTCTTGTCATTAAAAATAAAGACACACACTGCTGTTATTCTATAGAGAGGAATAGTGGAAAAATATATTTTTCTCAGAGACACACTCTCCTGTTCACACTTTCATGCTGCACTGTTACCAGGAAGTAAAAGGAACCCTTCGCTTGCAACAGCTTCTTAGACTGCAGCACGATTTTCTTAACAGTATCATTATGCCTCTACACATGCCTAAATCCCTCAGAGCACAATGCCCCTGCAGTTGATCAGTCTACTGACTTAAATTTTGCCATGACAGATACACTTTCTTGTTTCATGCCACGCACTTACCAGACACAGCTTTCAGATCTTGCAGTAACATGAGCTGGAACAACCTTAGAAAATATTAACAACTTTTATAGAACTTTTTTCTAGAAATGCAATGTATTTTCTATGTTCATTTCCTCTCTCCTTTTACAATGTTATTATAACTTACTAACAATGCCATTTCCTACACACAATTATACTCTCCAAGGTGGGCATAATTTGAAATTACTGACCTTTCCAGGGGCTATCAGGACCTCCACCTGTCTCATTGCACCTCATTATGCTCTTGAGTGGTACATGATTTCCTAATATTGCCCACCTTTGTGGGCATAATTTGTTATGTAAGCCATTGCAAAAGCTGATGTTAATGGGCTGTAAATCACCTTAAAGAGGAATACTGTGGGGGATGATGTGTGGCTACCAACAACATGCCTGTAAAGGGCAATTAAGTGTGCATTGTTAATATTTATGGGACTGCAAACAGACATATGCACAGGATGTGTTATATATTGGCTGTACAGTCACAGGGTGACAGGTTGACGATGAATAAAACAACAAAAAGTTTAATTTCAGTGACTTTTTAAAGTTACATGGGATAAAACAGTGGTCTGCCTATACCAATGCATCACCCTCTAGATAATAGACACACATAGAGTGGGGGCTGTGTCTTGAGTGGATATTTACTACTTACTATTTTCCTGTGATTTATTAAATCTTTCTCTGTGTGTGATAGTTGCTGTCTTATGCAGACCTGTGGTCATGGTGTTATGTAGGTACATACCAGATTATTGCATGCATGGCCAATGGATTACTTGTTGTTTTATTGGCCCTGAGTGTCACAACTGACCAGTGTATGGTCAGTTATGTAACACTTTGATAATTGAGAAAGCAAAAAGTAATAAAAGTACATAGTGAGATGATACAGACTAAGGGATTTGATCTCTAAACAAACACAGAATGGATAACCTGCTACTAACCTGCTTTGACTGTCTACATATGTGATGTGTTTAATGAAGAGCAATACGTATCTGTTCATACCTGTGGGTTTCTGAGACATGACAACCTGATGTACTCCATTCCTGTAATTATCGTATTTTTACATAGTTGTATATGCTTACAGATGATACTGTCTCCAGAACTGTATTGATTATGTATTACTTATTTTTCATACACTTACGCTCAGGGGTGGCAACACGCTCCTCCTTCACCTGTGGCTGTGGTTTTGCTAACGTCTCCCTGGCTACTGTAACATAGATAAGTAGTTTGTTTAGTGATATGTAAGACAACGAAATATATCTATCAGTTCAACTCTATATTTGCATTACATGCTGTTGTACACAAACAGCTGTTGTTTTTCACTTCTTTAACAATGAGAGTCCTTATGCAACAGCGAGCGGAGATAGTGTATCCTGAGTAGAGAGTTACAGTGATACGTAGTATGAATAGAGTGATGTTGAATGTGGTCTGATACAGTTTGAGAAACAGTGGAACTGTTGCAAACAGGTTGTGTCAGCAATTGAACGTTCACTGCTGCTGCTGTTGCTTCCCCTTTGCCCCTTTCCTCTACATCATGAACAGTATTACTGTAGTCAGTATGCCTACAAAAAGTTATGTACCTGTAACTTACAGGTTGTGATTGAATGTTAGACAACTTGAAACACTTGAGTGCGGCACCCCATGGGGAGCCAATGTACCATGGGTCTTCATGAAGTTTAAGTTGCTGTTTTACAGTCATACTGTGAAGCAGTGCATGGAGATCAATGCTTTGAATCTGTGTGTGTGGCATATACTGTGTCATGGGTTTTGTCCAGTTACATTTATAGGGAGCTGTACAGTCAATGGGTGTACATGCTACACTTCATGAATAAGCTGCTTGTTTCTAAAAAAACATGCTTTACTTTTGCTGTGGTCTGATAATGAAAGGTTTCTGTTGCTGTGCAGCCCCCCCTCCCTTGTTTTGTATGAGCAGTCACAAATGTTTATTGTCTTTTGGTTTCACAGTTACACATTCACACTTATGAGTTTCTACAAGAAAACCTTAGCAAATTACTATGGCACTAGCTTAGGTAAATACACATGAGTTAACTATTTCCAGATAGAATTGTCCATTGTGAAAAAAAATTGTTACTTTCTACCTTGCTCTGTATACCATGCTTCCTAAGTCATTAGTACTGTTTTACAAACTTTTCCTTTTTCTACGTGGAAAAAAAATCTGCTCTTTCTTTACTGTGGAAGCACAGGGAAAGTAGAACTGCAAATAATTGAATGACGGTTTTAGAATTATACAGCTTAATATGTTTGGGAAATAAGTATATTTGTTTTCACTAATGATGCAGACAGAACTTAAGGTTTGTACTGTCCTGCCTGTAAACAATGGTTAAGAACATAGGAATTTTAGAAATCTTTTGTGGGTCACAGCTTCAGTATGTGTAACCCCTGTACATCGCACATAGTAATAATTTTTTATTATGAGTTGTGCAATTTTCTTACCTTCTGACTCGACGATGTTGACACTGTAGTCAGAGTGTTCAGCCTCCACAGCCTCAGTCACAGCTGGTACTACCTCACGTTGGGGAACCGGGCGCCTTTGGCATTCTCTGAAATGAGAGATTTAAAAGATTGCATTGAGTGGGGGATTTGTGTGTAAACGTATTGATAAGTCATTTATTTAAACAATTATCTTTTTTACAAGGTAAGATATCGCTAAGGTAATTGTTCTCTTATGGCTAACAAAAGAGAAACATTTATCTTACTGTTATCATGCTAGGATGAGATCATACCAGTAATATGATATCTATGGTGCTGGATGACAACAATACAATGTCGTGCTACAGTTCTTTTACCTCTGCGGAATGTGAATGTAAGCGTCAATTGATTTGTCATTGGGACCATGTGCAGGGACACTGGTTTACTGGGATTGAGAAAGGGCATATTCCATTTTGCACATTGTAAAAAATGATATTGTCACCGATGTCTGCTAAGCCAAAATCCGCTTTTACCGGTGTTTGGTTTTGTGTACTTTATTTAACAATTTTTAACTCTGCCAACATGCATTTTAGCCATTTTGATTTCCACTATTACACATCCTTCCATCCTTGTACCAATTTAAAGTTATTTTAGGTACAAGATGTGATGGCAGCAGCAACACCATGGCCCCCATCCCTAAGGTGTAATGGAAGCAGCACAATGGCCCCATCCCTGAGGTACGATGGCAGCACCAACAGCACTACGACCCCCATCCCTCTGGTGTGATGGCAGCAGCAAAAGCACTACAACCTCCCTTCCTCAGGTGTGACAGAAGCAGCAGCACTGTGGCTCCCATCCCTTAGGTGTGATGGCAGCAGTACTACATTCACCATTCCTCAGGTGTGATGGCTGTATCAGCACTATGGCCCCCATCCCTCAGGTGGGACAGCAGCAGTACTATATTCCCCATCTACCAGTGGTGATGGCAGAAGCACTACAGCCCCAGCCTCTTCAGTGTGAAGGCAGTAGCAACAATGCAGTTCACATCCCTCTGGGGTGATGGCAGTAGTGACAGCACTATTATCCTCTTTCTTCAGCACCCACACCCCACATGCACAAGTTACAAATGACTTGGTCTCTTTGCCTTTAGAACTCAGATGTGAATTAATCTGAACCATCACCACTAAGGTGGACTACCTTTATTTTTTCCTATCTATAATTTTTAAATGCCTGAATTGGATTTCTACCTGTGGCACTGCTGACCAGGGTTAGGGAACAAACTTGGGTGTTGGAGGACCAGCTGGTGGGTGAAGGCTTGAGTGTCCAATAGCCACTCACCTTCTCCTAGGAGGGAGGGTGGGTTCATGGCTCAGCATTTGCTGGCCCATGGTGGAGGCCAGAGGCACGACAACATGTCAGCCCTCACTGCAGGAGGTAGCGTGGATATGTCGTTGTGCCTGACATCGTGTGGCCTGTCACACTCCCAAGAAAATGGGAAAACACCCACTAACCCAACCAAAGGACAGTTATTGGTCCCTCCATAAGCCAGAATCCCCAGACATGTGTCTGTTCTGACCCCTACCATGCCCAGGATACACTAGAAGCTCTTTAGGGCAATTCTCCTCCCTGGTAGCCTCCCACAGGAATGAGGCCCACTCAATGAAGGGTTACTTTGGGTTACCTGGTAGCACAGCAGTGAGGGCAGTGGATGGTGGTCGGCACTCAGCAGTGATGGTGAGGGGCCTTGGCAGGCCTGAAGTGAATGGCCAGGGGTAAAAACTGCTTGAATTTGCTTCTTTGAAATAAAGTGTCTTCACCTAAAAAATCCACAAGTGATTAGTGAAGGACGTTCAAATGGATTTCTGCATCTACCAGACATGTGGATGCTTTTTTTCCTCTTGGTGTCCATGAAAAGGGTGTATCCCAGTTTTCATGTCTTTGTTCAGATGTGAATTGAGCACTGCTCTGCCAACCAGCATCATATAGCCCCTGGGGTCTTACCTTCTGTATGTCATTGACTGTGCTTTCAAAATCCACTGGCCAAACATAAGTACACTTACATACTTAACATTTGCTTTTTGTTGAAGCAGTCTATCAGAAAACCTTTTTTTTGTCAAAGAGACTGAAACAGTAGGTGGGAGAAAATCTGCAAATGATCCAATTCACCTAAATGGGGTGCTAACTGTGAAGTATTTCCATAAGTAATAAGGCAGTTTCTTCTTTGTGAACATACTTTCATTCAGACTAGTTTTCATTCAAACAAATGAGGACTGTGGATGGCCCTACTGGTTATAAACTTGAATAAGCTAGTTGGTAACAGTGATCCTGCATTTAGCAATCTACAACCTAGATGCTTATATGCAAAGAATACAATAAACACCTGACTAAAATCTAAAAAATGAGCTAATAAAATATATCTGAACATTTATCTTTACCTATACAAAATCATTTCAGCCCAAGTAAAACTCAGGTAAATTACATGGTACCCTGACTACTATTCTATGATGTAGTAAACATATATTGGTATTTTTTTTATATTCTTTGTAAAGCAGGTAAGGCCCACTGGGCAGGACTGTCTGTTTTCAGAAGTGACCTAGAAGCACTGGGGAGGTTAAGTGACTTGCTTGGAGTGATACAGTATGCAAGTGGAGGTTGTGGGAATCAAACCCAAGTCTGCTGGATGTACCCAGTTCATTCACTGCTCGTTACTCTAACCACTAGGCATGGGTGGTTAAACTGAATGGCTGATTACAACAAAGCAGTGCAGGTGATTTCCTTACTGACTCTATATGCAGCAAAGCAGAAAGAATGCAAAGCACATCAGCATTCATTTTAAGATGCTGAAATATGGGTAGGCCCGCTGGCTCTGCAGTAGCACTATTGCTTGCAATGCCAGTGACCCAGGATCAGAAGCAAACTCGGGTTGCTTGAGGTCTGGCCAGAGGAGTAGGATCGAGCACCTGGGGGACTGCTGTCCTCCACCGGGGAGGGTAGACTGCAGGTCCTGCTGCTTTACCACCACCTGTGTGACCATGGGTAGTGATGCAATGGTGCTGCAGAGTGATCAGGAGGGGAGGACCCTAGCCAGGATCTGGAGCAGTAGCAGTAGCATGTCTCTATGTGACCTACCTCCTTGAATCTCCTCTAGTGCCAGTGCCCTCAGGGACAGAGACCAGAAAACCAGGAACAATCACCCCACATTGGCCACTGGCAGAAGGGACCCAGGTGCCCCAGACTTCATAACCAGGCTCCATGAGGGACCCACTGAGCTGCCCGACACACACTAAGGGAGTGTGGATGGGTCTTGGGCTCCCCTTCCTTTCCACCTGGTGGGGGTACAACCTAGGCAGGATAGGGGCAGGACCACAGGAGCTCCTGAGCATTACCTGGGGGTGAAGCTAAGGGATACCCAGCCTGAAAAGTGCAGACTGATGCTGTGAGAAGGGGACATGGAGAAAATAAAAAAAAAATTTAAATGCTGAAATCTTAGAGATTCTGTGCAGTGACATGCAATTTCTGTGCGGCACCGGTACAAGAATTCAAAATCCGCAAACCAAGCAGGATTCCGTGATTGTTACCGGTGTTACCGGTAAAAATGGAAAACCAGGGTTCCTGACCATGTGTACTGTACCTTTTTGGTATTGCTATTAATAATAGTGAGACACACTGTGAAACCTTGCTCCCTACTTCTTTTTTTTCATATGCATATTAACACAAGATACATATTTAGCTGCTCTGATGTTAAGAACTTGCTTGTCCACTCATATTTTTTAGAATCTTATTAATACTTTTTATTGTGAAAACCTTATATCTATATCCTTACAACTGTGTTTATTCAGCCTGGTTACAAAAGGTTGGTCTTGCATGATTGTTCAACATTATCAGACCTTTGACACAATATGACACCCAGGTCTGCCTTCTTGGACATAATGAACCCAGCTGTTGATTAAGTACTTCATTTATATAACCATTGCATTTTATCATTCCTTAATTGACAGAACAGTGACAGTATTTGTTTCAGTGGACACAAACAGTTGCTTGCTGACAGGTGGATTTTGTACTTATGGCTTGTTAGGCACTCCCCTGCTTGTGACTTTCCTGCTACTTCCCACATTTCAAAAGCGAGGTAGTACCAGGTGATGTCATTATCCGGTATCTCCTCTCTGTTTTTCAAAATGTAGAAACGCTGGTGCAACAGCTTCCACTTCTTCTTGCAAAGCACAGGGCACTTGTTGCGGATCTTGTATGTGCCCCGCATGAATGCGTGAATGCGCCTCCACATTTTCTCCAGCTTCATGTTACTGCTACGCATGAGGATGTGTGGATTTCCCTGTGCTTGAGCTGACTGGACCAGACAGCACACCTCTCTCTGTGACCACATATGCATTTTGATTTTTTTGTGTGTTTTTTTTTGCTGAACAGCTGCAATAAATAGCGAAGTATGTTATTACAGAGTGCTATCAAAAATTTATTTTTCACACATATTCAAATGTCATGTTACACAGTGTCACACAGTTATTACTTTCTGATTCAATACTTAGAGAACAGTATTCCCAGGATTAAGTGAAGCTATGGACTTTGTGAATGCAATATGTGGTTGTGTCTTATTAGACTATGCTTTCATTGTACAGCTCCTTGTACAATGTCACCAGCAATATGATGAGATTTAGTGGTGTTATTACCAGCATTGTACACCTTGTGGTCCACAACATTGGGAACATGTTGTGAGTTGTGTCATTGTATAGGCATTTTGCTGGGGGTTACTTACACTATCACTGTCACAAACATGTTTTATAGACAGCTGTGTGGTGGGGGACAGGATAATTAATGCTGGTCAGAATGTCACAAAAAGTTGCAGTAATTATGAAATAATATGGCATTGTAACACAATTACTGTCTTTGATGTATACGTGCTGTTATATGACAGATGTATGTAAAACACTAAAAAGATGTTTACAAAAGTGTATCTGTTATGTACTTCTAAATATATGCTTCTAGTGTAGTTGTTTTGACATAAGTAGTGGTTCTTAAAAGAACCTTTGTTTTATGATTCTATTTGCTGTAACAGTCTGATATTTTTTAGAGGACTGAGAGTATTCCATCTTGGACGTCAACCAAGAAAAGGCAGTTGCCAGCATGTGAGAAGTGCACACCATCTGTTAGGTAGAGCAAATCGTTACAATGCATAATTTGAGGATGACGTATGGTATGCATTCCAGCCATGCAAAGGTATCCAGATATTTGAATGTTTACCTTTCTGTGAGCTCTTTCAAGCAGGTACATGTGCTGTTCTGCTTGCCAGACTCTATGCTCTGTAATATCAGAAAATATGATTTTACAGGCAGGCAACATGTGCATGATAGAAGCAAGGTCCAGTTTTGCTTCTGTGACTAAATCTATCCACCTTTTAGTGCCCAAATCATTACCTCCAAGATGGATCACCAGTATGTCTGGCTGAGCTTGAGTAGTCAGAAGTCTGTGCATCATTGGCATGAGATGCTCCCACCTCATGCCACCTCTACCAAACCACTTGACTGAGCAATTTGGAAGCTGCAGTTCTTTCCCAAATTCACTCCTCTGAGCATACTCTGAAGCATGCCTTTCTATACTGCTGCCCACTACCCACGTTACAGCTGCTGTTTTCTGCCATTCTTAGCTTTTACACCACAAAATTATCAGACAGCTACCAAAACAATCAGTGTTACTCCTGCACTGTCTAGCTGCAAGTGAATGTGAAACTGAGATTTACATCTCTTCTTGAACAGTGGTTCTGTGGGCTGTTACCACACACACTGACATTTGCTGTTATTGGCTACAGATTTTCAATGGTTGACCTATCCAGTGCATGCACTGAGTATTACTACAGTGAGTGGCTGCTCTTGCTGTCAAACCCAGATGTGAAAATTTCTTTTAGTGGGGAAAATAACAATCTTGGATTGGCTAGTTCAAATAATTACAGGTCACAGACATATGTGATTGGCTGTGTCTGTGCTTATGGTGCACGTGCTGCTTCTCTCTGACTCCATTTCCAGCTCTATCTGTGTTAGTGAGTACTCTGTGATGGTCTGACTTTAAACTGTTATATTTTTGTCCCACAGCAAGAAAGCTAATTAATATTAACAGTGTTAAATATCATGAAAAAACATTTTGTTTAATGCTATTGTGTAACTTTTAATACTTTCATTGATAGCAGAAATTTTTATTTGAAAATGTGATGTACTTACATGATGAAATGCAGTGTGTCTGCAGTTGTCTCTAAGATGGCTGCTATGTTCTTCTTGTTCCATGCTTCTGATTAGCTGTTTCATGTGGCCTGACATTTCTCTAGCTTCATTGGTTGCAGCATCTGACACTTAAATAGGTTCCAATATGTCATTGGCTGAGTATATAAGTGGGTGGCAAGAATATTTATTTGCAAAAGTATCATATGTGCGACACTACTATTAAATCACTGGTGCTTATGAAACTTCTTCGAATATGGTTATTTCTGACAGTTTGAGCGTTCAAAACTGTTTTTTGCGAAACTGTCACATGTTCGACACTATGATTTGTGAAAGTGTCGAGTGCACGACACTAGTCTCTGACAGTTTTGCAGGTTCGAGCCCCCTTTGGGTAATTTTCAGGATTATTTTTTTTTATGTAGAACAGAGATAAAATGATTAGCATGGTAACACTCCTTTAGTTTTTATGGATTTTCGCTCTTCATTGTTATTTTGATATTTGACTTATGATCGCCTGGGTTGCAGGTTTGAGGTCATGCTTCAGTGATTTTATTTATTTATTTATTTTTTTGTAAGACAGTACAATCAATTTTTTTACATTGTAACGGTGCTTCAGTTCTAACAATTTTTTTCTTACTTTTTTTATTTCACTTATGTTTCAGCGTACTTGACAAGTTTCTATATATTTTTTGGTGAGGCTTCTCTGGTACTGTCATTATCTGAAAGGGGGGTTTGGTGATCATTGAATTATTTTTATTATATGAAATATCAATAGTGCATGATAGTATTGCATTCCACAGTGTGCCACAGAAAGTAATTTTTTTTTTTTGCTGAACTCCCCCATGCAGGTGTCTGATTCTTCTGTAAGACTGGAGTACTGAAATGTACACTACAAAAGAGGGAAGATGCCTTCTAGACAGAGACAGAAGTCTATGCAGAGACGAAACAGGTATCACAGTAGTGCACTATTGCATAAGAGTAATGTTAAGTCCAGTGATAGTTCTTCAAGATGTAAGATGATTCCACATCCCAGTGAAGGAGTCAATGCAAAGGTTGGTAACTCTATCAGAAAACAATGTGCTTGCTCAACAGCAAGGGAAGGATCTGAAATGATGCAAAAGTTGTGTCGATCAGTGGGTAGAAAGACTACTACAGAAAAAGCTTGCATTGACACACATGCTAAGCAACATCGCAAATCCACTGCTACTGATGCTTATCTGAGAAAATAGAAGTACTTTCAATCTTTAGCTTCTAGAGCAAAGATTGAAAGACTTATTGCAGCTGTGATGACATGTGAGTGCAAAAAATTAGTCATTTCAGTTTGATGAAATTGCACCTGAAAGTACGCACATTCATAAATAGAGCAGTTTTTGTTCTTCAACGTTTGTGGCGTAAGATGTCTCTTGCACTGGAGCAGTTTAGAAAAGTTGTGTATGATGTTAAGATGAGGCTACAGCAGTATCCTACCTTGAATATACACAATTTCTGTGATGTTTTCACATGACAATGGCTGCACACACAGTACTCAGAGGCATTTTTCTGGGAGGAATCATATTTCTCTCAGAGAACGGACAGCAAGTTGTGCATTGATGAGTTTGGCAAAGTGTGTAATGTGCTCAGTGTCTGTGAAGATACTTCTATGGAGTCAGATGATGAATGTGAGGCAACTACTCAGTCTCGTAAACGTCACTGTCTTTCATGGACATGTGATTATACTTGCAACCGTAGGCAAGCATCGTTTGACAAAGTTGAGCACTTCATCAACCTGTTTGTCATTACTGATCATAAAGACAGATATCAACTGTTTGAGAGCATAGACCTCTGTGACATATGTCCACACACAGGACTTATGGGACACTTGCTTGCATGTGTAGACAGTGGTGTGTGTTTTTCACCACATGCGCATGCTGGGAGTGCATCAATCAGGCATGAGGAACTTTGTATACAGGGTGTATGAGGTACGTCGAGTTGTTGCTCAATACACTTGCCTGAATGAGTTGCTGCTGTCTGGTGACATGCATGGCACTGTAGCATTTTTGAAACAGCTGCAATGTGTCAGCAGTGTGAGAGATACTGTTATTGATCAGTCATCAGCTGTTGATGGAAATTGTGTTTCAGTTGTAGAAAGTGATATTCTCAAACTGTTTGGGAAATCCATGGCCAAATTTGAGTTGGCAAAGAGAGAGAGAAGTTTGACTCTGTATGTGTGTCATGTGATCGCCTTTGTTACGAGAAACAAATGGTCAGTGTGAATCTGGAAACCTTGTCGCCATACAATGACATGTGGTTTCAGCTGTCAGCACATCTGCTACTAAAGTGTGACTTTCACTTAGACCCAATCATTGTGATTTGCAGGCACTGTTTTTCCAAAGTGAAGTGTAACCTTCTGCCACCAAGGTCAGTATTAAACAACATGGAGGCACATGTGACACCAACTGAGATTGCCACGTTGAACTTGTTTGAAAGGATTTTGATTCAGACAATGAAACTGTTTCAAACAATTCTACGTATGAATATGAAGACATGGAATATTCCTCACAAAGTACTCATTAGATCTCTGAAGGGTTCCGTCATGTATCTCCCACTTCCTCTACAGGAAAATGTGGAGGCTATTTCCATTGAAAACACTTTGGTGATTCTTGTAAATGGTGTGCCAACAAAGTCCAAGGTTATTTGGCAGTATGTTGTAAATGTGCAGAAGGTGAAGCTTGCCCTTACTTATTTAAAGAACAACAATCCTTTTTATGCAGACCTTGATATTGATCACATGAGTAGTGTGTCTGTTGATCATCATGACTTGGAAAGCACAAAGCCAATGATAGAGAAAGTCAATGTGTTCAGTACTGACAATGTGTATGAACAGTACACAATTCATCCACTACATGGCAGAGATCCAGTAGGAGACAACATAGATCTGTATCAAATGAAACAGGTGGAAGGTGAGCCTGTCAGCATTTGGGAGGCAACACTGGAAGCACGCTGTTTCCCAGACTTATTCCCAAAAAGGTCAGGTGGTCACCTGGATGAGCTGGAAGTGCGTATACAGGGTGCTGAGTACCGAACGAGCTACATGCTTAGTAAGGATGGCAAGTTCAGGTGCAACATACAGTATCTGTTTCATCTCCTGTGGGAGAGTGAGCTTAGCATACTGTCTGCATCTATTGCACGCATGATTCGTCTGACAACTCCACTTGATGGAATAACAGCTGCACAGTTTCTGCAGAAATTGAAGCAGAAAGATGAAAATGTGCAGGTGAATTTGTCTTCCATTTTGTCAAGTCTACATGGCACCAAAGAATATTGGTACTGCAGACACTCTGAGGTGATGACAATGCTGCGAGGGCATGGTGCAGCTACATGGTTTGTCACACTCAGTTGTGCCGAGTATGCCTGGGATGAGGTAATTGAACTGTTAAAGTGGGCAAATTCGGATGTGGAGGGCATCTCATCAATGACTGTTGGAGAAATGTGCTCACTTGACCCAGTTTCTGTCACAAGGCATTTCCACAAGCGGTTCCATGATATTCTGAATTTCATTTTGTCTAAGGACAATCTGCTCTTGGTATTGTGGAACACTACTTTTGGAGAATGGAGTATCAGGTGCTAGGTGCTCCTCATATTCACATATTGCTGTGGATCAGGGATGCACCACGTATAGGGGAGCATGAAGCAGCAGAAGTGCTAGCATTCATCAAACAATACATTATTTGCTGCATCCCAGACAAGTACGACAGTTCTACACTGTGGAAGTTGGTGCAAAAGTTCCAACAGCATATTTGTGCAAAATAGTGCTGCCGGGTAGTAAAGAACAAATCTGATTGGCACTCAAGATGTCGTTTTGGCTTTCCTAGGCGTGTCTGTCAGGATGGTTGCATGAATGATCTGTTTTCAGCAATGCGACACCGCTTGAAGGCAAAATCTACCAAGAGGGTATATGAGTTACCTAGAGATGAGAAAGAGGTATATATCAATGACTACAACCCGTCTCTTCTCCTAATGTGGCAAGCAAACATGGATGTTCAATTTGTGGCTGACAACTCGTTGGCACTGGTGCAGTACGTTACCTCGTACATAACAAAACATGAACAGACTAGCTTGCAAAATCTTTGGGAAGATATTGCTAGTTCAAGAAAGAGCCTGACATCTCAGTGAGGTCACTGGGCTTGAAGACTCTCTCACACATAGAGAATGTGGCGCTGATGAGGCCGGTGATCGCTTGATTGGTACACATTTGTACAGCAAGTCTGATGCTGTTCGCTTTCTCAGTGTGAACTACAAAGAGAAGCGAAAATGTGTACTTCTTCCTCATGCTGAGATTGAGGAAGTGGCTGTCAATAGACCCTCTTTAAGACATATCTTGAAGAATAACCTCATTGACACATACTACCCCCGTAGACATAGATACATAGATACATAGACAGTGTCAGCAGATAAGGGCCTATGGCCCACCCAGTCTGCCCATTTGAGCTTGTAAGTTCAGTTTGTTTTCCTAGAAGTCTGTTGCCCCTTAACCCTGACCTCTAGAATTCCTTTATGTCTATCCCATGCATTCTTAAATCCCATGATTGTTTCAGCCCCCACCACTTCCTCTGGCAGGGTGTTCCACTTGTCCACCACCCGTTCTGTGAAGAAATTCTTTCTCATGTTTCCTCTGAATCGTCCTCCTCCAAACTCATCCCATGCCCTCTAGTCCTGGAACATCTTTTCACTTAAAATAGTGTTTTCCTGCACTTGTTCCTCCCTGTAAGGTACTTGTATGTCTCTATCATATCCCTCTCCTTCCTCTCCTCCAGGAGTACAAGTTCAGTTCCTTCAACCTGTCTTCATAGGACTTGTGATGCAATCCATGCACCATCTTTGTTGCCCTCCTCTGAACCTTCTCTACCCTGTCTATGTCCTTATGTAGGTATGGTCTCAGAACTGTACACTGTACTCCAGGTGGGGCCTCACTAGTGTCTTGTATAGGTGGAATTATGACCTCCCTTTTCCTGCTGGTGATGCCCTGCCTATACACATCCCAGCATCCTATTTGCTTTACCTGCTGCCTTATCACACTGTTTCCCTACCTTGAGGTCATCAGAGATGACAACCCCAAGATCCCTTTCCTGCTTGGTGCATGCTATATCCTTACCCCAACTGATATATTGTGCCAGGGTTTTGTACTCCATATGCATTATCTTGCACTTCTTTGCATTGAATTTCAACTGCCAAACCCTGACCATTCTTCAAGTTTCTGCAGGTCGCTTCTCATTCTGTCTACACCCTCTGGTGTGTCTACTCTGTTACAGAGCTTTGTGTCATCAGCGAACAGTGAAATTCTGCCTTCTAGGTCCTGCGCAATGTCACTGATGACTATGTTGAATAGGACTGGTCCCAGCACTGATCCCTGTGGTACCCCACTGGTCACTCTTCCCTCTGTGGAGTGACAGCCATTTACCACCACCCTCTGTGTCCTGCCACCCAGCCAGTTACCTACCCACCACACTACTGTCCTGCCCACACCCATATTCCCCAGTTTGTGTAATAGTCTCCTATGTGGCACAGTGTCAAAGGCCTTGCTGAAGTCCAGATAGGCCATGTCCACTGCCCTCCCCTGATCCACCTCCCTAGTCACCCAGTCAAAAAATTCAATGAGGTTGGTCTGACGGCCTCCCCTGGTGAAACCATGCTGCCTTGGGTCCTGTAGTCCATTGACAACCAGATGTTCCACCAATCTCTCCTTCCGTAGTGCTTCCATGATCTTTCCCACTACCGAGGTGAGGCTGACTGGTCTGTAGTTCCCTGTTTCCTCTTTGTTCCCATTTTTGTATAAGGGGACTACATCTGCTGTCCTCCAGTCTTTGGGTACCTCCCCTGTTTCCAGTGATCGGCTAAACAGGATAGCCAGAGGTTCAGCCACCACCTCTCTTAGTTATTTAAGGACATGAAGATATGGATGATATGTGTCTATTTCAGGTGGCTAAGTGGTATGACTACAAGACAGATGTCACACCAGATTATACACGTGACATTTTCAAGGTCAGAGGAGTGGATGGATGTCTTATTAAGAGACATAAGCTGTGGCTCATTGACCACTGTAAGTTACATCTAGGCACATCTGAGAGCACAGAGCATTACTACTTTGTTCTCCTATTCCTATTTAGACCCTAGAGGAATGAGTCTGAGTTGAAAGGTGACTCTGATACATTTGAGGAAGAGTTCAGCCACAGTTATGAATCATTCAAAAGTCAATACTCAGAGATCTACATACAGAGACTAGATACTGAGAAGGAACAGCTTGAGAAGGCACAGAAGCTACTAGAGGAGGATACTCCTGTAAGTTCACAGGACAATCTTGATCCTGAAGGACAAGGAGTTCTTGGGGAACCTCTGCCTCTGAATGCCCCAGAAGTTCTCATGTCAGAAGTAGAGAGTGCCATGGAACATGGGACGCACTGCAGTGTTGACCCAGCTGAGTTGAGAGAGACTCAATGATCAGCAACGTGTCGTTCACTCTCAGGTAATAGATGCTGTCCAGCATGGGATACTACATGACCAAAAGAAATGTGACTGTGTTGAATACAAACCTTTGTTAATGTTTGTTAGTGGTTCAGCTGGCACAGGAAAGAGTTTCCTTATTGAGGCTATACCAGCTGAAATACGGTGCCTCACAGGATCATCGATGTCTGTTGCTGTTAGTGCTCCCACTGGACTGGCTGCATACAACATTGGTGGGGTTATCTTGCACTGTTTGTTTATGTTGCCAGTGGAGCATGGGAAAGCAGGAGAGTATCAGAAACTGTCATTTGAGGTTGCATCTCAGCTTCGCTCAATGTTTAGAAAGATGAAATTACTCATCATTGATGAGATTAGTATGGTCTCCAATTTGATGCTTGCCTGTATACATCTACATCTACAGGAGGTCTTGGGTACTGACTATGGAGATGCATTTGGTGGGAAAAACATTGTTGTATTTGGGGACCTTTTACAACTTGCTCCTGTGAATGCAGAACATGTCTTTGCAGCTCTGACTGTAAAGCAAGCCAAGAATACACTTGGCTGCATCGGAGGTTTTAACCTGTGGGAGTTGTTTACCTATGCTGAGCTGGATCAGAACATGTGCCAAAGTGATGACATCACTTACAAAGCTTTGTTGGATCAAGCTCGAACAGGCAATCTGTCATCAGAACATGTTACTATGTTGAATGGATGGAAAATCACAATAGACACTTCATCCATCGAAAGTGCATGTGATGTTTTCAGTGATGTGTGTTCCATGGGCACACACATTGTGTGTCTTATGCCACGACTAAAGAAACGTGTTGAGTTCGACACTGTCATGTTGCAGAGAGAGAGAGAATCAAGAGATTCTCACACTACATGCTATTGACACTGTTGATGGTGTTATTTTAAGTCGCAAGCTGGTAGCAAAGATGACTGAACGATTGTATGAATTAAAGTCAGATGTTTCCCACACAGCTGGCCTAGAGGCTGTTCTTACAATTTGTAAGAATGCTCGTGTCATGCTACGATGCAATCTTGATGTGGAACGTGGCAAGGTAAATGGTGCCATGGGTTGCATTGTTGACTTTGTGTAGTGTTCAAAAGACATTTATTGAGACACTTCTTGTCCACTTTGACAACATGGAACAGCCTGTCAGGATTGATCGTATCTGTGTTAAGTTCCAGATATTGAAAGATATCTATGTAAACAGGAAGCAGTTCCCAATATGTGTTGCATATGCTGTTTCCATTCGCAAATCTCAAGGTTTGAGTTTGGATTCAGCTATGGTGGATATAGGGACAGACATTTTCAAAGATGGCATGAGCTACGTTGCACTTTCACGTGTACGTAGTCTTTCTGGGTTGCACATCATTACATTGGCACCTCAGAAGATACATGCTGACAAGCGCTGTATAGTTGAGTACAACAGATTACATACTCTATACCAGCCACAATTGTCTTTAATACCACTACCTACACATGTGGTTCTCTCACATGCATCGGTAACATCTAGAGCTGCCAACAAAAGAAAATGAACTTGCACACCTGATACCACTGTGCATTGTTTCAAGAAGGTCACTATCTCAAATACAAATGTGGAACTAGCTGTTGGTCAGAAGTCAGTAGGCATGGCTGTTGTGCCAGTGTTTGACAACAGTACTAGAGTTAACTGCTATGCTAATTCAGCTATGCAAGTCTTTCTCCACATGCCACACTTTGTACAGGCAATATCTGCTTCACAAGACACTGCTCTATCACAGGAATTGAAGCACATTATCAGTATGGCTTCTAATCAATCTAACAATGTGCAGTCACTAACACCTCTACGGCAGGTGCTTGGTACATATGATGGATGCAGTACATTTGCTGTGAATATGCAGCAGGACGCTTGTGGTACGTTGTGTGCACCCACAATCAGGGATGTGTACTTTTGGTGTACATGGTCTCAGTTTTATCTGTGGATCTTCACTGAGCATGCAGTACCTGGTGAGGTGGGGGGGATGTCATGAGCTGCATTTAGACACTTGTATTTTATTTCTATCACCTGCTGCTGGTTGTCTGTGATTGGTCGGGTTGCCTTGGTCCTCCCCCCTACTTGCATGTGTGTGTGTGTGTGTGTGTGTGTGTGTGGTGCTGGGGGGGTGAATGCGGAGTTAGGGTTTTCAACCCTAACGCCGATTTTCCTCGCTTTTGTCACTTTGGAACAACCCTAACTAATGCATTAAGCGGAGTTTTTGCCATGAATAAATATATATATATATATATATATATATATTTATAACTAGTCCCTGAATGTCTGGTACTATAGACCCCACTCCTCGAGAAAATCAGCCAGGGTTAGAAATGAATTCATCAGCAGAAAAGGACCAGTAGGCTCACCCAGCCTGCCCTGTTTCCCCTACCTGTTCTGAAACACTGGACCCTATTTGGTCATCCACATCTCTCCCACCTCCCTTTCCTCTACTTATTATGCACGTGTGCCTAGACCACACATGCTTAAAGCTCCCCACTGTTTTTTGCCCCTACCACCACTTCTGGCAGGCTGTTCCAGGCATCCACCACCCTTTCTGTGAAGAAATATTTCCTCACATCCCTTATAAACTTTAACCCCTCTAGCTTCATTGCATGTTCTGGTGCTGTTCCTCCTCTGAAAGAGACTCCCCACCTGCACCTTATTCACCCCTGTGAGGCATGTATATGTCTCAATCATGTCCTCTCTTGCTTTCCTCTTTTCCAGGAAGTATATGTTGAAATACCATAGCCTCTTCAAGTATGGGTTCCCATGCAGCCCCCCCCCACCATTTTGGTAGCCCTCCTCTGGATCACTTCCACCCTGTCAGTGTCCTTGTGGAGGTGCGGTCTCCAGAACTGGACACTATACTCTAGGTGGGGTCTCACTAGTGAGCAATACAGTGGCATCATCACCTCCCTTCTCTTGCTAGAACTCCCCCTTCCTATGCATCCCAGCATCCCACTAGTCTTGCCTATTGCCTTGTCACACTGCCCTGCCACCTTGAGATCATCAGATATGATTACCCCAAGGTCTATGTTTTGCTTGGGGACTGTGAGTACCATCCCCCATCTTATACACAGCTTCCGCATTTCCCCGCCCCAGATGCATGACTTTGCATTGTTTGACATTGAAACCCTGCTGCCACACCCAAGACCCCTCCTGTAGTTTTCCCAGGTCCCTTTGCATTCTTTCCACCACTTTGAGTGTCCACTCTGTTACAGATTTTTATGTCATCCAGAAAGAGACGTACCTTCCCCTCCAGTTCCTCAGCAATGTCACTTATGAAGACATTGAGGAGGATCAATTTCAGTAATGATCCCTGTGGCACTCTGCTAGTCAGTCTCTCATCCCCAGAGTGTCTGCTGTTTACCACCACCCTCTACCTCCTATCTTTCAACCATTTTGATACTTAGCTTGCCACTTTCTCCCCAACCCCCGGCTGCTCAGTTTCTTTACTATCCTGTGAGGCACAGTGTCAAAGGCTTTTCTAAAGTCCAGATAGGTCACATCCACTGTCCTCCCCTAATGCACTTCCCTAGTCACCCAGTCAAAGAAATCTATGAGATTTGTTTGGCATGACCTCCCCCCTGTTAAACTATGCTGCCAGTTGTCCTGCAGCCCATTTGCCTCCAGGTACTCTATCAGCCTCTCCTTCAGCAGGGTCTCTACTTATTTCCCCTGCCACTGATATAAAAGTGACTGGCCTGTAGTTGCTAGCCTCCTCCCTGCTGCTGCTCTTGGGCAGAGGGACCACATCAGACCTTTTCCAGTCCTCTGGAACTATCTACATCCCCAATGAGGTGCTGAATAGTGTTGCCAAATTGGTCTCTAGCATTGTGCTCAGTTCTTTCAGAACCCTTGGGTGAATCCTGTCCGGTTCCATCACTTTGTTTCCCTTTAGGGCTTCCAATCCCTTTTGGACTCTTTCCTCTGAAAATGGACAGTGGTAGTTATTTGTGTCTGAGCACTGGGGCAACTGCAGGGTCCTTAGAGACTGCTACTTAATGCAATAAATATTTCAACCTATGAATGCCATTGTCCACTCTGGGAAAGTAGAGTCAAGCAACTTTAATTGTTAAACTCTACACATCATAGTAACATTGTCCCCCTCAAGGGGCAAACACCACATTTACAGACACCATATATCTCTGGGCTTCTTTCTAGGGTACATGAATAACAGGTGAGCCTCCACACAATTGATTCTTGCCCACTAACTTTGAGATCTACAATTATCTTTACAGAGGATGACATCAGGTTAGTGGTCAGCATGGTGCTATCATGTTACAGCTCCAACCCTCTAGGATACACACAGGGCTGGTGTTATACTCCCCTGGGAGGCCTGATGTAAATGGGCACCTCTCCACAGATTTTCTCACACCATACCCTCAGCCTCAGCTCACAAAGTGTGAACTTTATTGAACATCCCAGGGCACAGAAACATAACTGACAGTCCACACATGGCACATGTGTGACCTCCACAGTCAGTGTGACTCAATGGCTGCAGCTGGAGGATTTCTCCTTGACACTCCCACAACTTTACTTTATGGCCTATTATGCTTCCACCAGTACCTTGAAACCTGGAGTAGGTCCTCACAGACCCAAGGCTAATCCCTTGAGGGGAGACCCCCCCACTGCATTATCCTATCAGTTGACTTGAGAGACCTTGTGGCTTCCACATTTTCAATCCTTTTTTGCTATAAAGATTTTTATTGAATGTTCCATTCTTTACATACATAGGTTATCACAGGACAAATGCAATAGTCAATGATACAGAAGTGGACTACTAAACATAGGCACTGGTAACGTCATGGCAAGTAATACAAGTCATTCAGCTGTAAAGTAATGTCAGAGGTATTCAACAACCAGGCAACTGGGGTATTTTGGGTTCGGTTTTACTCATAACAATGGCCATATGCTTTACCCTTGACAGGAAGAGAAAGATATTGTTTGCTCAGGCATATTTAGGAGCTCACTATGAAAGGCAGCATGACCCTTATCACCCATTTCGCAGAGTATCATCCATTATGGTTCACCAGTATCCTTGTTTTATCAGTAGAGTTTCTGTAACCATATGTTTAAAAACATCTTGAGAGAGTAAATTGGTGGACAAAGTCCACAAGGAAAAAAGAAAAGGTAATGGCAGTGCATAATTAACCTATAATGAAAGGTATACACAACTGGTCACTGCTTCCCAGGTGCATGGCCATCTGGTGGCTATAAACCAATCCCAATATCAACTGTATGTGTACTAGTGATGTAGCATTCATCCTTCTCTCAAAGAATGGTTCCTGCAGCCTTGTGGGACATCGGTAAACTCTGTTTAGGTGATCCACTCAAGAGGTGATATACGGGTGGGGGGTGGAATTATTCTGTTTGCAATTCTCCTCAAATAATTGGGGTGGGGGCATAAAACTGGGGCATTGACCAAATAGGTTTTGTTTGCACTTAACAGCACTAAGCAACACTAAGCAGATAGGGTATTTCCAGAAGTTCAAAAACAGGAGTCAGAGGGTTAAGTCCAAGGGTTACAGGCTACCCCATTCACCTGTGGGGGTACAGCAGTGTTCTCTGGCCTTCTAACTCTCCAGATATGGACCTTAGGTCTGGTTGTAGGTTTCTGACTTACCAATGGCTGTGTAGGCCATTTGCTCATATTTAGTTGTTAGGGCCAGCAGTGCTTCCCATTTCTGGTAAGCAGGGGATTGGGGGTCTCTCCAGTGTCAAAGAATAGTACATTTGTCTGCTGCTAGGGCTCCATTCAGCCAGAGTAAATGCTCTTGGCAGATCGGGTATGTTTGTTGTTGTTGCAATGGGGGCACTAGGATGCCTAGGACTGGATCTCTGACAGGTGGGATAGGCACTATTTGTGAAAACAGGGCCCACACTCAGTCCCAGTAGGGTTCCAGCACAGGGCAGGCCCACAGAATATGGGTAAGTGATGCCTGTGGGGATGAGCACCACCAACAATCACTGTGGTCCAGCAGTCCCATTCTGTACAAGGCTAAGGGGGGTCCGATATGCCCTATAGAGAATCCTGAACTGTAGCGTCTTGGCTTGGAGTTCTCTGTTGGCCTTGTATGCCCCCATCTACAATGACTCCCACTCACTCTGAGGAATGTGCACCCCAGCTTGTCTTCCCATTTTACTTTGTTTTCGGTTAGCGTTACAGTGGGCTTATGTTTGACCAAGAGTTTCATTAGCTTGCTCATCAAGTGTTGTAATAAGGTTAGACCCCCCTATCAATTCATCTAGCAGAGAGGTAGATAGAGTATGTGTGGGAGTAAGAACAGTTCTGAAAAGGTTCCTTAACTGGAGGTATTGCCAAAAATAAATTCTTCCTTCACCAGCAGATTTCCCCTGGTTCTGAGAGCCTTAAAAGGTATCAGAGTTCCCGTGTTGGGGGCATAAAGATCTCCCAAGTTGCTGATACCTGACTCTCTTCATGCTGTCCACTTTACAGGTTTATTGTCTGCCTGGAGGGTGGGGTTGTCCCAGACAGTACGGAAATGGGAGAATTTAGTGGACCATCCCAAGATTTTGAGGAATTGTTTCAATTCCTGATTGGAGTGTTTGGTACAGGGTGAGGCTTGTTTATTATTCGGCCAGTCTGTGAAGATTTGGGCACCAGGGATAGACTGTCTGGCTTGATGGAGTTCTACAGAGACCCGCATTGGTAGTGGAGAAGCCAGACCAGGACTACATCAGAAGATAGCTTGACAGAGAACTGCACATGTGTGGAAGAGGCGCATATCTGGAAGGCCAAACCCCCTGAACTTCCAGTGTTGTTTAAGCTTGGGTAGGCTTATGGTGGGCTGAGAACCAGCCCAGATGAATCTGGAGATTTTTGAGTTTAATGTCTGGTAGAAGGAACCCAGGAGAGCAACAGGAAGATTAGACAGGATATGTTGTATTTTGGAGAAAGTGATCTTTCACTCTAACCCAAAGGGATAAAATGTGTGTAATCCATTTGCACAAATCTTCATCTGGTTTATCCAGCATAAATTGAACATTGACTCTTATTGTCCCCTTCACTGTAGGGAATATCTTTATCCCCAGGCAGACCACTCCCCCCGGTGGCCATTGATACGGGTATGCTTGTATCAGGTTTGGGGTACAGGCCTCATTTAGTGGAAGGATGTGGGACTTAGAGGCACTGAGCTTACTGCATATCCTGCAATGGCAGAGCATTCCTCAATAAGCACCTGCAGCGAGTTGAGTGAGTGAGGGACGTTGGTAAGGAATAGGGTGATATCATCAGCAAAAAGTGCCAACTTGTGGTGCATTCCTCCCATTGTGATTCTCAGGAAACTTGGTGCATTCCGTATCCTGTGGGCCAAAGGTTCCACAGCTAGCAGACAGAGGAAGGGGGACAATGGGCACCCCTGATGCGTATCCCATCTGAGGTGGAAGGGTGCTGAGAAAGTGGAATTGGTCACGATTCTTGCTGTGGGATCCTGGTATAGGAGACTGACCATATCTATAAACTGTTTAGGAAAGCCAAATCTACACATGGCATCGCATTAGTAGTCCCACTCTACCCTGTCAAATGCTTTCTCAGAGTTGAGAGGCAGGGTGACCGTGGGCAAAATTCTCAATATGACTGTCACTGTTTGAAAGCACTCTTCTCTGTAATGCTTTCTCAGTTACTCTGTCTCTCTTGATCTTTACTCTAATCTCTTACTCTGCTTTCTGGCTTGCTGCCTCCCACCAGGAGCACTTCCCCAACAGGGGGGAGAAGCTGCTGATCTTCTTTGAGGACATCTCCCTCCATAGAGCCATGCCTTTAGAACTGTAAGCTGTAGATATCAGGACCATTCAGAACATTTTAGCCTTACATGGCTGCATCCCTGCACAGTTTTTTCTCTCTTTGTCTCATCAGACTGAGAAGAAAACTCCTACATCAATTTTGGTCGATACCTTTATTTGTTTGTTGTCTTGATAACTTAGTTAATATTGTTGCATGCCCTAAGGTCTGGCAAAGAAGTCTCTACTGCCTTTTTCACCTTTATCAGTACAGTGTAAAGATCTTTAGAGATGATGCTCACTCCTGCTATGTGAATTACTTGGGCCTCTCGCATGATGTGAAGAACTGTACTATTTGCCAAGGATTTAACCAGGCTGTGAGGAAATAACTTCAGAAAGTTTCCTACAGAAAATGGAAAATTCTCAGTGGTCCATGCCAGTATTTACCCTGGTATCACCATCTTGTTCTTTTGGTTTGGTTCTTCTCAAGGAAGAGGAACTGTGCCAGTCTCATCAGGTGGCTGCATTGTCACCCTCCAGGGAATCAGTGACAGAGAAGCTGAAGAAGGCTTTTTTTCAGATTGTCACTGAATCAAACACTGTAAGGTTAGATCTCCTTCTAGATCCCAATTGTCTCTGCATTCCAGTAGAGAAGGTATGTCTTAGGCTGCATCAGTGACCTCCATTAAACATATAGTCCCTCTGGCTGTTGTTACAACATCAAGGTCGGGTGCTGGCTCTGGCTCTTCCACTAATAGCGTTGTGCAGGTGTCCATGTCCCTTTGTTGACCATGTTGTGGATTTCACCAGTTGGTGCCACTGAGTGGAAACCCCAAGTCATAATTCTTGTTACTGTGAAATATTTTGACACCTGTTGCCATAGCTGCCATCAATGGTAACTGTGTTACTGGCTCTGCCTTCCCACCCATTGATGATTTCAATGCAGTCTGTTGGTTCATCAGGGTCTGCTCTTGTCATCATCCCTATGCCTCCTCCATCAATGTAAAGATAGCCTGTGGACCCTGTAGCAAGTTTGCCAATTGTGGGCATATTGCAGACATATTTTTTTCTGTGATTTTTGTTTATGCTTTAAAAGGGTTGCATGCAGAGCAACTTGGTTATGTTCCAAAATTCCAAACAGGCCAAAAGAATGCCCAGTGTTACTGAAAGGTCACAGAAAAGAGAGAATGTCTTGCAAAATATTTGACATTCCTCTATGAACTGAGAACAAGCTGATTAGCCAGAAAACCAGGAGTCCATTTCAAAGGGATGGAAGTCCCTGGTTAGCTAATTAAAAGGAAACAGGTGTAATAAAATTTCAGGGAGATGGGAAAGCTCTCGCCTGTCATAAACTTTACACTTGAAAGGAAAAGTGCTTTAGGTTCCAGGAAACTGTCATGGTATACATACATTTGGTTAGCTGGCAGGATATCGGAATTGTAAGAGAATCTAACTAATAAATAATATGGTTCACTTAAAACCTGGGAAAGAGCAAGAGAGACCCCTGCTGGCCTAAAAAGAGAAGGCCATCCATTATCCACAGATTGAAGGGGCCAGGCCTATAAATAGTCCCTACAAACAGATGCTTATGGCATTTTCATTTTGGGAAACACTTCTGGCACACATAAGAAGCAAGATTGCCACACTGAAGACCAGGGTCTGCAAGAGAGAACTGGGTCTTTGCAAACTCATTTATTCTCTGGACTTTGATCATCCACAAACCAGGTAGAAACTAGATAGTTAAATTTTGCAGTGCACTTTTGCATGTATATCTCTACCTTTATTTTGCTATTCTGTAGCCAGATTTCTAATCCTTTTGTTTGTAAAGTTTGCATGATAAACATTTTGATTTAGTAAAAACATTTTTGCTTTTAAAACTGCCTGTGAGTGATTTTTGTGTGTGTAGAAGTAAAAGGTTTAGTCAATTCTGAGACCAGCGTGTAAATGCTCAAGCACTACCATTTGCTGCCAAGACTAGGATCCTGAAAAAAGGGGATCTGGGTGCCTTAAGTAGGGGAGATACGCAGATCTCAAGAAGAGTCTGTAAAGGGGAACTAGGTGCTGTACACCCTGTGGGAGAGTACACAATCAAGGTTACGAGGGCAAATCCTGAACAGCTTACAACACCTGGGTCTCCTACCCCCCCAGTACAATAACCGAGGAGAGTTCTCACCTGGCTGCAGACTTGAGACTGTATTTTGCCCTTACCCAGAATAGAGAAGGAACCCTGGTACCTTGTGGTGGGTGTTCAGTCATGAACTTGGTGAGAACTCTAGAAGGACACTTGGTTCACTTGGTTGTAGGAACACAAAAAAGGCCAAATAGTCCATACCATGGCTCTGTCTAGGACATGGTGTAATATTTTAAGCTTCCACCATTGATGATATATTTGTCAAGTTGTTTTTTAAACTTTGTTTTGTTTTTACTTGATATTATGTTTACTGGTAGTCTATTCCACAAGCTAGCTGAACGTAATGTATAAAAAAATTTCGTTTGTTTTAAATCTATGTATATTGATTTGCAATGGGTGACCTCTTGTGACTAGCGTGTCATCTTTATATATAATGTTTAGTTCATTCATCATTAATGGATCATTCATGATTTTAAAATAAAACAACATGTCCCCTCATTGTCTTCTCTGTTCTAGGCTACGTAGTCCTAGTGTTGCTAGTCTCTCTTCATACGACATGTTTTTTATAAATGAAATGGATTTAGTATATCTGCACTGAACACTTTCTAACTTTTTGATATCTGTTTTTGTATATGGGCACCATAACTAGCTACCGTAATCCAGAATTGGTCTTACATATGACTGATAGAGCAGTAGAATAACTTTTTGGTTTCAACTTGTTATATTTCTCTTGATTGCTCTGATGGCACAGTTTGCTTTAGAGATGACCGATGTGTACTGTTCTCTAAATGTAAAATGTTTATCGAGAATGATTTCCAGATCTTTCTCTAAAGTTTTATTTGGAAGCCTGTTTCCATTTAAAGTATATGCATGATGTTTATTAGTTCTTCCCATGTTAATAACTCAGCACTTGTCAGTGTTTAACTTCATTCCCCATGTTTCTGTCCATGACGCAATTTTACTAATATCTTGTTGTAGTAGTTCTATTTCGGAATCTGATTTATATGGGCCACAGAGTTTAGTATCATCAGTATATTTGATGATATTATTATTGATGTTATTATCTAAATCTGCCATGAATATTTGAAAAATGATTGGTCTGATGACAGAACCCTGAAGTACATCGCTTGTTACTTGTCCCTCAGTTGACAAGTGACCCCGTATGTATACTGCTTGTTGTCTATTTTTTAACCAATTTACCACCCAGTTGATAATGTATATGTCAGTATTATATTTATGTAGTTTTTGACTTATGGCCTGGTGTGGTACCATATCAAAGGCTTTACTAAAATCAAATAACATATTGTTGACTGGAGTGCCTGGGTCCAACATACAACTAATTGCTTCATAGAATGATACTAAATTTGTAATACAAGAGCGGTCCTGTGTGAAGCCATGTTGGCTGCTGTCAAATAGGGGAATAGACTTTAAATGGTTCAATATTTTATTTTTTATTAATGATTCCAGAATTGTGCATGCTATTGTGACCAAGCTGATTGATCTATAGTTTCCTACCTCAGATGTACTACCTTCTTGAAAATGGGGGTAATTTTTGATGTCCTCCAATCATTTGGGATTTGTCCATTATTTAATGAGTTTTCAAAAAGGATTTTGAATGACACACATATATGATTTTACATTAATTTTAGCATCATGGGGATAATATTATCTAAACCAGGTGCTGAATTGTTTTTTAATTTAGTTATGTGCTGTACAGTGTCTTCCTTACTAAACAGATGGGATCCTATGCCAATAATGTTTATATTGTTATTTGTAGGTGACTCTTGTTTAGTGTAAATAGAACAAAAATAATTATTAAAAATATTAGTGATCATAACCAGATCAGTGATATTTTTATTGTTTACATTAATGCTGGTTAGTTCTTCTTTATTGTTTTTTAATGAATTTATATAACTATAAAATTGTTTAATGTTATATTTAGTTGCTGTTTTTGCAAGGTTTATTTCAAATCTCTTTTTTGCTTTATCTTATTTTTACATTTACGTTGTGTAGTTTTGAATATAGTCCAATTTTGCTCAGTTTTATTTGCTATGTATTTTGCATATGGTTTATTTTTTAATTTGATTTGTTTGACAATGCTCGATTTGAACCATTTTGTTTTTTCCATTCTTTTTATATTTCTGTATGTGTTTAACATGTTTATTAGTTATGCTATGTATTGTGCTTTTAATGAATTCCCAAGATGCGTCGATTGACATTTCGAGTTTGTTATACCAGTCTATACTAAGTCTTTATTTATTTCCACTATGTTAGTTGTTTTATATAAATAAAATTCTGTGTGACCTGTTAATTTAGGAATATTTTGGTTTATTGTAAAGAATATAGTTGAATGGTCACTATTCCCCTATTGGTGCAAGGGTTTTACATGAAGATATAGTTATATAATTGGTACTGATAACTAAATCCAATATATTTTATGATCTGGTTGGAGAGATAACTTGGTGGGTATTCCTGTTCCCCCCTGTCACAGATTGCACTCAGGGGTGGGCACTGTGAGCTCAGTGGACCTGGCCCCCTGGAGTGGGTTCGTGACAGATTTGGTGGCACAGTGGTGGGATCTGAGAGATATTGGTAGCTCAGGCATAGAGGTTGGATTCGAGGCCAGTGTATCAGATTGATAAACTGAGAACAATACACATACACACAAACAGGGCAGAGATTTAGAAAAAAACTATTTGGTTACAGTATAAAGTTCCCCTACCCTGTTTACTTTTTCAGTGTAAGTGTAGCAGTAATTAGGAAAGAAGATGACTTCCAACTACAGTGAATATACTACAAACCACCTAAGGCAGTTGTGTCAGAAAAGAGGGGTCCATTACAAGGGGAGAACCAAAAAGAACCTTGTGGAGGCTCTTATGGCAGATGAGCAAGAGGTTGCCCTGAACCTTGAGTCACAGCAAGTGACTGAAAGGGACCAGACCTTGGGTGTGGAGGTGCCAAAGGAAGTTGCAGTTTCCAGACCCAGGGAGGAGGACAGCGAGACCAGAGGGAACCCAGGGCCACAGCAACAGGGGAAGGCCACCACAAAGCTGGAGCTGGAAGGGATCAGGCTGCAGCTGGAGTTGAGGAAATTGGAGCTGGAATTCGAGCAGAGAAAGTTTGAAGTCCAGCAGCAGAGGGAGCTTGAGCAGAAGTGGTTTGAACTGGAAATGCAGGAAAAAGAAAGGCAGCACCAGAGAGCATTTGAACTGGAGAAGCTAAGACTCCAATGACCAGCGCCAGAGGAGGTAAGGGGCAGGGGTGAACCTGAAACTCCAGGGCTGGGGTATAAGTTAAACTCCACATTAAAAGCTGAATTTAAAGACAGGAAGGATATGGATGCATTTTTGAATTTGTTTGAAAAGCTCTGTATCCAGGCCAAAATACCGAGGAGGTTCTGGAGCTTACAGCTATGCCTGCTACTTGCTGGTAAAGGGCATGAGGTGTTAGGCCAAATGGACAATAATGATAGCCAAGATTATGAGAAACTTAAAGCTGCTTTGCTTAAAAAGTATGAACTGACTCCTGAGGCCTACAGGGTTAAATTCTAGAAACTCCAAAAAAGCCCTTACATAAGCTTTGAGTAACTTGCCACAAAGCAGCATCAGTTTTTAAAATAGTGGGAGGGGATGGAAGCAAACTCTGTGGGGAAAATTGATGAGGTTGTACTTTTAGAGCAGTTCTTTTGGGCTTGCCCAGCAGAGTTGAAAACCTGTCTAGAGGACTGAGTTCCAAAAACAGCACAGCAAGCTGCTGAGAACTTGGATTGCTATGCCAGGAGCAGACCTGCTCTGAAAGGAAGTGGGGAAGGTGTGGCAGGGCAGAAAGGGAAAAGGACACCTTCAGAGCAGCTAAAACCCTCACTGCCTCTGCCAAAAGGGGGAAACCCCAAGTTACCAAAAAGGGATTTCTTGGATAAAAGAAATGATGACTGTTGGTTTCTTAAACAGCCAAGGCATCTTACTAGACAGTGTCCTAAAAAGGCACAGAGTGGACAAAGTGGTGCTTGAACAGAGTTGGGTGCACTGTGTATTCCTGAAAACATGCCTGTAAACATGAGGGAGCACATACACCTGGTTACTGTAAATGGGGTGCAGACCCATGGATCAAGGGACACAGGGCATCTCTTACCTTAATAAAAGGGGATTTGGTTGGGCCTGAACAGCTTATACCTAATCAGTTTGTAATGGTGAGGGAATTCACTGGGGAGGAGAAATCTCTGCCACTAGCTAATGTTCTCCTGTGCTGGGGTGAGACAGGAGAGAGGGTGCAAAAAGTGGCAGTGGCAGACAACCTCACCCTGGATGTGATTATAGGGAATAATCTACAGCAGGGGTTGGTGTGTGTGGTTACCTGTAGTCAGACAGCTAAGGCCCCCTTGTAGTTCCCTGACCCTCACAGAAGCTCCTGTGGAAAAGAATAGGATTCTGGTTCCCCAGCCTATGTCTTCTGACATGGAGAGTAGTGAAAGGGAGGTAGGACTTCCCCAAGAAGCCATTCACAAAACAACTACAGAAGGTTACTCTGAGTAGGGAAGGGGTAACCAATGGTCAGAAGGTTAGGGATGGTAGTGACTCTGAGTTCCCTGGTGCTAGAGCTATGGATCCCAGTTTAGAAATTGAGGGGGACATGTCCCATGCTTTGAGAAAATGTGAGGACTTTGCTGCTGCTCAGAGGATTGATCCTAGTTTGGAGAGGCTGAGGGCTTGTGCAGAATCTGAGGGGACACAGGGAGATGACATGAGCCATAGGGTATTTTGGGGCAATGGACTGTTGTATACAGAGGATGTGAGGACAGAGGGAGGGGTGAAGGGCAGGCAGCTTGTCATTTCCCAAGGGTATCATGAGCAGTTGCTCAAGATTGCTTATGATATCCCCATGTCCAGACATCTGGGCATCGCATGCACCATGCAGCAATTGGCTCAGAATTTCTATTGGCCCAACTTCACCCAGCAGGTGAAGGAATATTGCAGGTCTTGTCACCAGTGCCAACAAATAGGGAAGGCAGGTAGTAAAACAAAAGCTGCCCTAATTCCCTTGCCCATTGTGGAGGAGCCATTCTAGTGGGTAGGAATGGATATTGTGGGACCCTTTGAGTACTCCAAGCTCCTCTGAGAAAAAGTTTATCCTGACACTCGATTATGCCACCCAATACCCAGAGGCGGGCGCCCTCTCCTCACTTAGGGCAGACAGAATGGCAGATGCCTTGCTAGGGATTTTCTCCCTTGTCAGGATTCTGCAGGAGGTTATCTCTGATCAAGGGGGTAGATTCATGTCAGATCTGATGAAGTATTTGTGGAAGAAGTGTGGGGTGGTGCAGAGATGCATAATACCTTATCAACCACAAGCCAATGGGCTTGTGGAACATTTTAATGATACCCTAAAACTGATGCTTTAAGTATTTGCTGAACAGCATGGGAGGGACTGGGAGAAATATCTTCACCACCTGTTGTTCGCATACAGGGAGGTACCCCAAGAGTTGACAGAGTTCTCCCCCTTTGAACTCTTATATGGATGTAGGGTGCATGGGCCCCTAGACTTGATCCAGAAAGACAAGCACACCACCCAGAGAACTCCCATAGTGGAGCTTGTCCTTAAGTTTAGGGAGAAGCTGAAGAAGCTTATGGGGTGGCCCAAAGCAACCTGTCAGTTGCCCGGCAGAAGCAAAACATCTGGTATGACCATGGAGCCAGAACTCACTCATACAGTGCAGGTCAGGAAGTAATGGTCCTAATTCCAGTCCGGAAGGACAAGCTGCAGGCCGAGTGGGTGGGACCATATAAGGTAGTTCGACATGTCAATGATGTAAACTATATTGTAGAACTGCCTGACAGGAGACATACCCATAGAATGTACCATGTCAACATGATAAAGCCATATGCCAAAAGGGCTGACATGGTATTTGCAGTGTGTAGCCCTGGGGAAGGGTTGGAAGAAGAAGACCCCCTACTGGACTTGCTAGAGGAATGCAAGCAGGAGTCATCTGTGGAGGCAATCAAACTGTCACCCCAGATGACTCCAGCACAGTCCCAGGATGTGAGGGAGGTTTAAGAGGACTTTGACCCTTTGTTTATGTCCAAGCCTGGATGAACCCCCTTAGTGACATACGATGTAGACATGAGGACGCAAGCACCCATACGATGGACAGCCTACCGGGTGTCTGAGGCCATCCTGAAGAACATTAGGAGGGAGGTGGAGGTCATGCTGGATTTATGGGTAATCCAGAAATCCCACAGTCCCTAGACCTCATCCATAGTCCTCGTTCCCAAGCCAGATGGCTCTACTCATTTTTGTGTAGACTATCATGGACTCAATGCAGTCACGAAGTCTGATGCCCACCCAGTGCCATGGAAGGATGAACTACTGGACAGGTTGGGAGGGGAAACATACCTTACCATAACTGATTTGACAAAAGGGTACTGGCAGGTGGAGTTAACTGCCAGGGCTAGAGAGCAGTCAGCCTTCATCACTTCAATAGGATTATTTGAGTTCTGGGTAATTCCTTTTGGAATGAAGAATGCCCCTGCCACCTTCCAAAGGTTGGTCAACCAAGTGTTCATGGTACTGAAGAGTATGCAGTGGCTTATCTGGATGATATTGCCATCTTCAGTACCAGCTGGAAAGAATGCCTGTTCCATCTGAAGGAAGAGTTGGGCAGAATACAGAAGGCAGGGCTCACTGTCAAGGCTGAAAAGTGCCAGGTGGCTATGGCAGAGGTGGCCATGTAGTGGGGCGGAGGCACCTTCACCTTAATCAAGCAAAGATTGAGGCAATAGAGGTGTGGCCTATGCCTGAAATCCAGAAGCAGGTTAGGAGCTTCCTAGGAACTGCAGGGTACTACCGAAAGTTTGTGCTCAATTACAGTACCCTAGCAGCTCCCCTATCTAGCTTGCTGAAGAAAAGACAGCCCAAAAGGGTAAAGTGGGAGCCAGCCTGTGAATGAGCCTTTGCACAGCTAAAAGAGGCACTGTGCAGTGTCCCTGTGTTGGCCAGTCCAGATTACACTAAGCAATTTGTAGTCCAGACAGATGGCTTGGATGTGGTGAGTGGAGTAGTCCTCAGTCAGACATCTAATCAGGGCAAAGACCACCCAATAGTGTACCTTAGCAAGAAGTTACTTCCCTGGGAGCAGGCAGAATCCACAGTAGAAAAGGAATGTCTTGCACTGGTATGGGCCCTGAAGAAATTAGAGCTCTACCTCTGTGGAAGATGCTTTGAGGTACAGACCAATAGCAACCCCTTGGTATGGTTAAATCAGATGGGTAAAACAAATGGATGGCTACTGTGATGGAGTATTGCCCTACAGGCCTACGACATGAGTTAAGCCCAGGGCTGGGTCAGCCAATGCAAATACAGATGGCCTGTCTCACCAGTTATAACAGTGAACAGAATTATGAAAATTCTACTATATGATTGGGGCGTATTCCCATAAATTAAGGAGGGGAGGGATGTGGCGAGTTTGTCAATTGTGGGCATATTACAGACATAGTTTTTTTCTGTGATTTTTGTTTATGCTTTAAAAGGGTTGCATGCAGAGCAACTTGGTTATGTTTCAAAATTCCAAACAGGCCAAAAGAATGCACAGTGTTACTGAAAGGTCCGAGGAAAGAGAGAACATCTTGCAAAATATTTGACATTCCTCTGTGAACTGAGAACAAGCTGATTAGCCAGGAAATCAAGAGTTCATTTCAAAGTAATGGAGGTCCCTGATTAGCTAATTAAAAGGAAATAGGTGTAATAAAATATCAGGGAGATGGGGGAAAGTCCTCACCTGTCATAAACTTTACACTTCAAAGGAAAAGTGCTTTAAGTTCCAGGAAACTGTCATGGTATATGTACATTTGGTTAGCTGGCAGGATATTGGAATTGTAAGAGAATCTAACTAATAAATAATATGGTTCACTTAACACCTGAGAAAGAGTAAGAGAGACCCTGCTGGCCTAAAAAGAGAATGCCACCAGCTGTCCACGGACTAGAGGGGCCAGGCCTATAAATAGTCCCTCCAAACAGATGCTCATGGCATTTTCATTTTGGGACACTCTTCTGGCACACATAAGAAGCAAGACTGCCACACTGAAGACCAGGATCTGTAAGAGAGAAATGGGTCTTTGCAAACTCATTTATTCTCTAGAGTTTGATCATCCACAAACCAGGTAGAAACTAGATAGTTAAATTTTGCAGTGCGCTTTTGCATGTATATCTCTACCTTTATTTTGTTAATCTGTAACCAGATTTCTAATCCTTTTGTTTTTAAAGTTTGTATGATAAACATTTAGATTTAGTAAAAGCATTTTTGCTTTTAAAACTGACTGTGAGTGATTTTTGTGTATGTAGACATAAAAGGTTTAGTCAATTCTGAAACCAGCCTGTAACTGCTAAAGCGCTACCATTTGCTGCCAAGACTAGGATCCTGAAAAATGGGATCTACATGCCTTAAGTAAGGGAGATACGCAGGTCTCAGGAAGAGTCTCTAAGGGGGAACTAGGTGCTGCACATCCCATGGGAGAGTACACAGTCAGGATTACAAGGGGAAATCCTGAAGAGCTCATTACACCTGGGTCTCCCCCCCAGTACAGCAATCGAAGAGAGTTCTCACCAGGCTGCAGACCTGAGACTGTATTTTGCCCTTACCCAGAATAGAGAGGGAGCCCTGGGACTTCGTGGTGGGTGTTCAGTCGTGAACTTGGTGAGCTCTCTAAAAGGATGCTTGGAAGGTATTCCTGTTCCCCCCATCACAGATTGCACTTACGGGTGGGCACTGTGAGCTCAGTGTACCTGGCCCCCAGGAATGAGGTCATGACAGATCCTAGAGTCCCTCTTCCTCAGCCAGAGGAAGAACAGGAAGAATACAATCCTGACATCCTGGATATGGAGGGGAATTATAAAGGAGTGGAAGGTGATATGGAGCAGCTGATAGACTTTGACTCTAGCTCCACTGTATCCTTCTGTAGTGAGGACCCTGTGATCTATAGATCTCTCCATGAAGATACCTCTTCTCAGGCTCTATTATGTCTCATGTAGGACAAACTGGACTTTACTGCTGAGAAAGAGAACTCCAAAAACTAGAATCTATATGAATTCCTCGAGGTTTCTAGCATGCCTACTGTGATTAGTCTTTTATTTACCCTACATTGGAGGCTGCCATTATGGCAGCTTGGCACAAGCCCAGTAACTTCCCACTTGTCCCTCATGAGAATGACAAAAAGCATCCTTCCTCTATCTTTCTATGCCACTCAGTCTGCAATGGACTCAGTGATCATTGGGGCTGGTCATGAAAGATCATGTGCACCCCAGCACAATGAGCTCTTTGCCCCCTGACAAAAAATCCAGAAATATGGATGTTATGGGCAAATGGATGTATACCTCAGCTTCTTTAGGCCTCCATATTGCCAATACCAGGCTTTTATGATCAAATATCAAAACAGCCTTTGGAAGTCTCTGTTTACTGTGATTGACAGGCTGCATTTTGTTTTTATTAAAAAAAAAAATCCAAGTTTGGTACAGACAGTAAGGTGACGATAAAAAATATTTAAAGGTAGATAAATACAGTAAAGAGAACTTTTTAAACTTATTACATCAGATAGTAGTTCATCTTGTACTAATATTAGACAACAAGTTTCTTGTAGATTGAAAACTTTCAAATGGATTCCATATATTGTTAAATTTAATATAATTATCCCTCAAAATATAGCGTACTTTTTCAATGTTATATACATCAACCATGAGATTTATCCAGATCTCATATTCAGGTGGGTGTGAGTCTTTCCATTTCATCAATATGCATTTATATCCATTAATTATAACCAACATCATTAATCTTTGTTGTTTATTATTAACAATATCTGAGATGTAACCCATTGTCAGAAATAAACATTCAGTATTTTTTTTTAGTTTTATAGATATAATTTTGTAGATCGTGTTTATGATTTTCTTCTAGAATATATTTCATGTTTCGCAGAAGATGAGCATATGTTCTAAGGTAGCGGTATCTGTTTTGCATCTAGGGTGATAATTTGTAGTCATCAAATTGAGCTTATGTGGTGTGTAGTAAGTCCTATGTATTATATTATAAAATATTTGAATTAATCTAGTGGATAATAATCCTATAGCATTGGTATTTATAATTTGTGCCCATTTTTCTTCTGGGTTTGGAGAATTTAATTTGCTTTCCCATTTTTGTTTTAGTACAACTAATGGATTGCTTAATTTATTTTGCAAGATTGTATAGATTTTTGATATTATTTTAGTGTTATTTTTTATCATTAGCTGTCTTTCCAACTCATTTAAAGTTGGTTTAATATATAACAGTCCATTTTTCTCCATATAATTTTTATTTTGTAGATATCTAAAGAAATGGCAATTAGGGATATCATATTTTAGTTTGATTTCATTAAAGGTTGCCAATCCAGAAGTATCATACAGGAGATTTATCTCTGTTAGCCCTTTTGAGTACCAAATATTAAAACCTTTATCAATCTCTGATGTTGGAAAGCCCCAATTAAAAATTATGGGGGTGTTCGGTGAAATCATATTTGGCAAAAAGCATTTACCTATGGCTATATCCCATAGTTTGCAAGTATTCCTGGTTGTAGATAGAATCAAAGTAATCTTTGTACATAAAGTACCAGAGTGTAAGATATGTTTTAAGAACTGATATGGAGTTTGAGAAGTTTCCAGTTAGCAATTTGCCTGTTAAGTTTCTTACTGGTACCATTCATATACTGTAGATAAATTTGCTGCCAGATAGTACCAGTAGAAATTAGGTAAAGACAAGCCCCCGTCATTCTTGGAAAGATATAGTTTTTCAATTTTTAACCTTGGTCTTCTACCTTTCCATAATTTTTTTAAATTATTTTTTCCATTCTTTAAAAAAAAATATTGTTAATAAATATCGGAAGTGTCTGAAATAAAAAGAGAAATTTTGGTAATGTGTTCATTTTCATTACATTTGTTCTTTTGATCAGTGTTAATGGTAGAGATTATGATTTATGAAGCTCACCTTGCATTTTATTTATAAGGGGCTCAAAATTGTTTTGAAAAATGTGCTCATTACTATTGTCCAGAAATACACCTAAGTATTTTAATTTTGTAACTTTTTTGGTTTTTGGATTTATTGTGATATTGAATGGATCAGAGTGATGTTTTGACTCTATTAACTCCATTTTATCCCAATTAATCTTATAGCCCGAATGATTGCCAAATACTTCTAAAGTGTGATTCAATTCTCCATATATTTCATATAAGTTGTCGGTATAAATTAAAGCGTCATCCGCATACAGGTTAATTTTGCAGTCAGCATGATCAACGTTTAACCCTGTAATTTTTGGATTGTCCCTAATTAATATTGCCAGGGGTTCTGTAACCAAGGCGAAGATGAGTGGGGACAGGGGGCATCCCTGTCTTAACCCCTGTTTTAGTGTAATAATTCTGGATAGCTCGTTGTTAGTTTTGACTCTAGCTGTAATATTATTATAGAGTATATCTATCCAGATTTGGAATCTTGGTCCATAGTTCATCGTTTTAATAAGTGTTTTAATGTATCCCCATTCCACCCAGCCAAATGTTTTTTCGGTGTCCAGGGATAGAATTGAATAGTTATTTTCCTTTAAATTTATCGATTAAATTTAACGTTCTTCTAACATTTGTTTTGAGCTGCCAATTTTGTATGACCCCATTTTGAGCCATGTGTATTATTTCAGAAAGGATTTTGTTAAGTCTGTTAGCTAAAATCTTAGTTGAGATTTTACAATCCGAGTTAATAAGAGAAATTGGTCGATAAGAAGATGCCATAGTGGGATCTTTATCTTTTTTCCTAAACAATAATATTGTTGCCTTCCATGTAGATGGGCTCATTGTTTGGTTTTGGATCATGTTGTCAAATAAGTTTTTAAGTGGGGGCTGATCAAGTCACTGAATGTTTTATAAAAATCTATTGTGATCCCATCAGGCCTGGTGATTTGCCTGGGGCTAAGGTTTTGATTGCGGTCTGTATTTCAAATAATGTGATATCTTGATCTAATATATTTCTATGCAATTCTTTAGTTGATGGGAGTGTGACATTTTGTAAATATTCTTCTTTATTTATGGATTCGGTGCATGATTCTGAAGTATACAGATTTTTATAGTATGATTCAAATACTTTATTTATTTCAATAAGTCAGATTTTAAAATACCTAATCTGTCCTGAATTTTAGTTATTGCATTGTCTTCTTTTTCATTTTTAAATTGCCAGCTTAGAATCTTATCAGGTTTATTGCCCATTGCATAATATTTTGATCTAGTGTTTATTAGTTGCTGTTCCGCTTTAGAAGTAGTAATTTTATTATATTGGTTTCTAAGTACTAGTAATTCTTGTAAAGTTCTTGGATCTCAATTGATATTAAATGCATTTTCTTTTTGTAGTATTGTGTTTTCAAGAAATAGAATGATTGACAGGTTGCACGAAGGATCCAATGAAAGTGAGATCCAGCAGACAGTAAGCCATGATCTAAGTGTTGGGAAGCATTTATTGTGTTCTCCTTATGACACCTCTGATGGTTTGTCTCTGCCACCTCTGGCATCTGCCTTCATAGATGCTCTTGGCTATGGGTGGCAGATTTTACAAACAATTTGCAACAGTTGGTACATAACTCACTTTTTTGTGGCCAGAAACCTTTTGTTACAATGTGGAGCTGACTTCTTGGGACCCACAGTCCTCAAAAATTACCCTCAATTGCCTGAAGTCCCTTACAGTCCAATCCACATGTGAACATGGCTGTGGCTAATTTCATTGGGGTTTCCACTCCTCCAATGGATGTCCTAGTCAGGGCCCCCCTCAACCCCCCACACCTCCACCTCAACCTTTGGGTGTCCACTTCAAGGCTCCTAAGTTTTCAGGTGCCAGCAGTGCCCCCCCCCGTTGCCAGTACTTTCTTACTCCCTTCCTGCTACACCCCCCTCAAACATATGGGCATTTAGGTTGGGGTAAGGGTCTTCCTGTTTCTACTGGAATGGCATGAGATCATGCCAGATGAGTGGCTTCTGGGGGTAATTCAAACAGATTATACTTTGGAACTGATTGCAGCCCCTCTGGTTTATCCACCAGCCTTATGTCATTACTCAGGCTCTGGGCCACTTGTGGACTAGTCTGCAGTGTCACTTATGAAGACACTCAAGAGGATCAGTCCCAGTGCTGAACCCTGTGGCACCCCACTGGTTACTCTTCCCTCATTAGTGTGAGTGTTGTTTACCACCATCCTCTGTCACCTATCCATTAACCATTTTTTACTCAGTTTACCACTTTGGATCCCACCACTAGACTTCCCAATGTCTTTATCAGTCTCCTACTGTATGTGGCACAGTGTTGAAGGACTTGCTGAAGTCCAAGTAGGCCACATCTATTGCTCTTCCTTAATCTATTTCTCTGGTCACCCAGTCAATTAAATCAATGAGATTCCTTTGGCATGAACCCCAACCCCCACCATGTGAATCCATGCTGCTTTTGGTCTTGTAAACTGTTGGATTCAAGATACTCCATTAGCCTTTCCTTTAACAGGGCTTCCATTGATTTCCCCACCACTGATGTGAGACTCACTGACCTAAAGTTGATAGCCTCCTCCCTGCTGCCGCTGTTATGGAACAGACTAGCTCTCGGTGTGAAAGAAAGCAAATTTTGTTTTCTAATTCAAAGTGTAAATTGTCTGAGTGTTTGAGTTTTGTAATAATGACACACACACAAATCACTGTAGCATAAGGACAAATACGCTTTACATATTAGGGTATGATAGTTTTAGCTGGGCAAAATCATTCAGAATCAGTCAGCTAGGAAAGCAGCACTCAAAACTTGCTGGAAAAGGTTTATTCAACAACTTACTTGATACAGGAGTGGTTCCAGAAGATTGGAGGACAGCAGACATGCAGTGGTGCAAGTGGTACACAAGAAGTACAGGAACTCAGGAACTGGCAAATATGAAATGCAGAATGAACAACCTCAATCTGAAGGATAGCTGTGTCAAGACACATCTGTTTAGACACTAGTAGATTGTGAAAAACAGAGACATTAAATAAGTACTTTTGCTCAGTATTCACAGAGGAGGAAGACGGTAGGGGACCTGAGCTGAAGACGAGGGGGAAGGAGGTCAAATGGGTGGATCAGAGCCAGTTCACTGTGGATAGGGTTAGGGAACAGCTAGAAAGATTGAGGGTGGACAAGGCAATGGAACCAGATGGGTTGCACCCCAGGGTGATCAGGGAATTGAAGGAGGAGCTGGCCACCCCATTGACAAGGCTCTTCAACTTGTCCCTGGATACAGGGAGAGTGCCGCAGGACTGGAAGAGGGTGGATGTGGTGCCTTTACACAAGGGAGGAAGTAAGGAGGTGAAGGAGAACTATCGACCTGTCTTCATCACATCAGTGGTGGGGAAAGTAATGGAGGCACTAATCAAGGAGAGGGTGGTGAACTACTTGGAGGAGAGTGCCTTACAGGACAGCAGACAGCCTGGGTTCACAAAGGGAAAGTCATGGCAGATGAACCTGATTGAGTTCTTTGATTGGGTGACTCAGATGATCGACCAAGGAGGGTGGTGGACATGGCCTATCTGGACTTTACTAAGACCTTTGACACCATCCCCCCAGAAGGCTGGTGAGCAAACTGTAAAGTCTAGGATTGGGGGGAAATAACAAGGTGGGTGGAGGCCTGGCTAGTAGGAAGATCTCAGAGGATGGTGCTAAATGGGGCACACTCCAGGATGGTGAAGGTGAAGAGTGGAGTACCACAGGGGTCAGTTTTGGGTCTGCTTCTTTTTAACATTTACATCAGTGATATTGCGGAGGGCCTGAGGGGGAAGGTGTGCCTATTTGCTGATGATACAAAGATCTGCAATAGGGTGAACACCCCAGGGGAGTGGAGCACATGAGGCAGGACCTGAAGACTCTCAAGGAGTGTTCAGAGATGTGGCAGCTGAAATTTAATGCCAAAAAGTGTGCTATGATGTATGTGGGGAGTAGAAACACGTGAGCAAGATACATCCTAGGAGGGGAGGCAATCAAAGTAACGGAACAGGAGAGGGATCTGGGGATCATAGTCTCATCCAATCTTAAGGTAGGAAACCAGTGTAGCAGGGTGGTGGGAAAGGCCAATGGAATGCTGGCATGCATAGGCAGGGGCATTACTAGTAGATGGAGGAAGGTAATAATGCCCCTCTACATAGCCATGGTGAGGCCACATCTAGAGTACGGTGTCCAGTTCTGGAAACCACACCTCCACAAGGATATAGATGGGATAGAAAGGGTTCAGAGAAGGGCAACCAGAATGGTGCAGGATATGCAGGGGAAGACATGTGAGCAGAGGTATAAGGAGCTGGATCTGTACACACTGGAGACAAGGAGGGAAAGGGGAGACATGATTGAAACTTTTAAATATGCGAAGGGGCTCAACAAGGTAGGGGAAGGGTGTTTACTTAAGAAGAAGGAAGGTGCCAGAACTAGAAGGCGTAGCCTCAGACTGCAGGGAAAAAGATAACAGAGGCAATGTGAGAGGGCGATCCTTCACAGAAAGGGTGGTGGAGCCCTGGAACAGACTACCAGAAGAAGTGGTGGGGGCTGATTCAGTGGAAGGATTCAAGAGGGCATGGGAAAGGTATATGGAGCTGAGTAGTGGGGGGGGGTGTAGGGGGAAATAAGGCAGACTAGATGGGCCGGTGTGGTCCTTTTCTGCCATCAGGCTTCTATGATTCAGTGAGAAAGGTTAGTGGGCTGCTCGTAGGCAATGACAGATAGTTCAGGAAGGAAATCCCTGTCTTTCATCTTCACTCAGCGTGGGTTGTAGTTCTTTATTAACTTACTGTAGATGTGTTTGTATGGGGGTGTACAATCAGTTTGATTATTTTTCCTGTATTCCAGTAGATTTTCTCATGGTATTTGTAAAGTATGTTCCATCTCTCTGTCAATTTGTCTTGTGCAGTGGCCCTGCTGGATGAAGGAATTCCAAAGTGAGGCGAGCTGCCTTTGTATTGTTATCTCATCAGAGCAGATTCGATGCTTTTAAATTTATTTTAGTTGTTTAACCAGGTATAGCACACTAAGCTGAAAGCTTTTTTACAGGAGCAACCTGGGAGCACAAGGAGGTTAAATGACTTGCTCAGGGTCACACAGTATGCAAGTGGAAGCTGTGGGATTCAAACCCAGGTCTGGTCTGCTGGATGTCACCAGATTTGCAGCTCAGAGCTTTAGACCACTGCGCTATACTGCATCCTAAATTGCCTGACTGTATAGCACAGATTTTTTTTGTGTGCCTTGGATGGAAGCTGGAATTATGCAGGTACTGGTGTCTGTCAGTAGGTTTTCTGTAAACAGCAGTTTGTGTATGTCTATTAGTGAGTCTGACTGTGGTATTCAGAAAATGTATGCTGGTGGTGGAGTATCTAATAGTGAGTTTATAGAGTGATGGAAATTGTTGAAATCATGATGAAACTTTTTAACGGAGTCATCACCTTCTGTCCAAATGAGGACTATGTCATCTGTGTATCAGAGGTAGACTAATGGGTTATAGGGGTGGTGTTTAAAAAATCTTCTTCTAGACAGGCCACAAATGGATTGGCATATTGTGGTGCCATTTTGTGCCCATTGTTGTCCTCATGATCTGTAAAAAGTGTCTACCATGAAATGTGAAGTTCTGTGTTAGAATACATTTTATTAGGGTGCTAATGTTGGTTTCTGGAATGTCGCTTGTAGATATGCTGTCCTATAAAAATTTCTGATGTGCTGCTATGCCATCTTCATGTGGGATATTAGTGTAGAGGGCACTGACATTCATTGTGGCTAGAATAGCGCTGGGTGGTAGTTGTCCAATTTGCTTCAGTTTCCTGAGAAAATGTGTGGTGTCCTGAATGAAACTGCTTGTAGCTCTCACTACTGGTTTTAAAATGGATTCAATGAGTCCTGAAATGTTCTCAGTGAGTATTCCAATTCCAGAAATGATGGGTCAACCTGGATTTCCGGGTTTGTGTGTCTTAAGCAGCATGTAGAATGTTCCTGGAGTCAGTTTGTGTGGAATTAGTTTATTTAACTGTTTGTGGTTATTTGGTAGAGACTTAATGAGTTGTTTGAGTTCTTGTGTATATTGTATAGTGGGGTCTTCTGTGAGTTCTCTGTAATAAGCTGTATCTGACAGCTGTCAGTGCCTCTTTGATATAGTCCTCTGTATTAATCACAACTACAACTCCACATTTGTCAGCTTGTTTTATTATGACATTATGGTTATCTTTCAGTATTTGTATAGCCCACTTTTCTAGTGGTGTGATGTTTTACAAGAGTTTCTGCTGTTTGCTTAGGATCTGGGAATTTACTCTTCTTTGGAAGCAGTCAATGTAGGCATCTAACTTGGAGTTGCTTCCACTCCAAGGGGTCCATTCTGCTGATTTCTTTGTGTTGTCATGCTGTATTATCTGTGTGTTGTTGTTATCAAAAAAAAGTATTCCTTTAGGCGAAGCTGTCTGAAGTATTCCTCCATCTCACCACAGAATCTAATGCTATCAAATTTCTGTGTGGGGCAGAAAATTAAGCCCTTGGATAATACAGAAGTTTCAGCTGGTGTAAGTTCTTTATCAGATTGGTTGATCACTGATAGTTGTTGCAGTGAAAAGGAGATGGATGAGGGGGGAAGGGCAGACTCAATGGTCCGTTGGGGTCCTTTTCTACTGTTGGATTTCTGTGATTCTGTGTGATGCAGTGTATCATCCTGTTCCACATTGTTGGTGTTGTGGTTTACTTCATCTGGATGAACCAAGGTGCTGTTGTAGTCTCTGTTCTGTAGTTCTCAATTTTTTCCTCTTTTGTGACAGTGCTCTCTATGAGAACTTTTTTGATAATGTGTTTGGAGATCACAACCGAATCCTGGCAGTATGTTGTTGTTTTCTTGAAGGGTGCAGGAGAGTTCAGAAATGCTATCTTCAAGGGAACATTTTCTGGAGTAGATCTAATGAACAAGGCAATTCCTGAGTTTTTCCGATGTCCTGTGACACAGTTGTTCTGCACACCTTGAACTGTATGTAGTTAACAAGAACTACAACCCATACTGAGTGAAGATGAAAGACTTAAGGACATCTTTCCTGAACAACCTGTCATTGCCTACAAGCAGTCCCCTTACCTTTCTAACACAGTAATTTATAAAAAACTCTCAATGTATAAAAATAAATGTGAAATGAGAGGAACAACACCATGCAACAATGCAAGATGTAAGACCTGCACCCACATATGTGCACAGAACACCATCAAAACAGGCCCAAATGGCACAATAAAAATAAATGGATCCTACACATCAATCAAGCCATGTAGTTTACCTAATTCAGTGCCAAAAGTTACACAATTGGATGCTATATAGGAGAAATAAGGCAACCACTACAAACCAGGATGAAACACCACTGACACACCATTTACCCCCCTCACAGTGACATTTCACCAGCGAGGTCCCCCGCAGCAACTACAACACCTAGCCATGGTGGGAGACCCGCAGGAACTCGACGCTGTCTGTTGGGGGTCCTGCCCCCCAATCAGCTCCGACTGGAGTTGAGAATCCTTAAGTGGGGGGGTGTGGGGTTCGGGGACAAAGCCCCCAAAGAAAACAAAGACAGCAATAGCGAACTGGTAGCCGACTGCAGAATACGGTCGACCTGCCAATGTCGCTGATGGGGTGTTCAACAGAATTTCTGTCAGACTCCTGTCATGGATCCCTGATGCACAATAGTAAACCAGATTACCAGCACACCAGTAGGATATTTTTTCCAAACAGACTATTTCCTCTCAGACCTGTCTGTCCTAATACTAAGATACAGCTTCAAAAACACACAGGAGAGAAGGACATGGGAAGTGAAATAGATCAAACAATTTAATTTGAACTGTAAGGAACTCGTTTCGGACACTGGACTTATGACATACTATGGAAAACTATAATACTGTATGTTACTTTTATCGAATATATATTTTTTCTTTTCTGGTACTCCCCTCCCTTGCACCCTGTGTATCTCAAGTCTTTTTTTTCTGTGTTCCAATTGCCACTACAAAGAATCCATTTAGCCTCTCTTACGAATATCTTAGCACTTCCCAATTATCATTCCCTCACAGCTATAGACCTGTTACTATTCACTGCCCACCCTCCCTCCCTGTTAAGTTCTTCTCACTTATCCTATCTCAATTACTTTGAAACAATGCATCACAGTGTATATAGACCTTAAACTCTATTTACCTGGTCTTCATTATTTTGTGTTCCTGTCAGGATACCTTTCCTGTTATGATTTCAAGGCATCCGTTCAGCCTCTCTATCTTAGCAATTCCTGCTAAATATCCCCTCCCAGCCACTGCTCACCCACCCTTCCTGTTAAACTCTTCTCAACTATTCTATCATAATAATAATTTTTTTTTTGCATTATCTGTTTTTCCCCCTGTGTGCTGCAGGACCCACCACTCCTTCGAGCCGCCATGGTCCCCAACATACCCCTACTACCCCTCTCGAGTCTCTGACCTCACATAGCAGCCCTCCCCGGGGTAACCCGGTGTAACCCTTTGCCAGATGGGTCCCTCTCCTCCGAGGGGAAAGGCACCAGTGGAGACTGGCTAGCATACTCTACTTTTGGGCCCAAGGTACTGCTGAGGTGGACATGGCTCCTTTTGGGGGCTTTGATTGTGTCAGTGTACTGGCAGCCATCATCTGGCTGGTTCTGGAGCTGTTTCCACTTTTCTGTTGGTTCTCTTGTTGCACCACTCATGCAGTGCTCCCGGTCTCGACCGAGGGCTGCTGCAGAGCAATGCTGTCCCACTACCCACCCCAGGAGAGGAGAGCAGTCCCACAGATGCTCAGTCCTCTCCTTCCCCTGCCAGCCCCCAGCGTCCTGAGTCTGTTTCTGAATTCAAGTCACCTGCGGGGCGCAAGGTGTGGCATCCAGTACCTAAATCCTCACTGCCACTGGGCCATAATTCTTTTTTTAAACAATGCATCACATTATATATAAATGCTGCTTATTTTGCTTAATTTGCTATTTGCCTGAAGTAAGGACCTGTGAGGCCCTGAAATCTTGTGTACTGTTCTACCTTTGTACCTTCCAGCGACTCCTGTTCCTCAAGGACCAATATGGCTAAAATCTCTTTTTACTAGATGAATATATGAAAAATGAGGGGACCACGTACAGAGCCCATGGGGCACCACTGGTGAACTCTCCATACTTGATTTAATGTGCTTAATTTTTGCTAATTATTTTCTGATGTGCAACCAGTTTTGTATCCAGATTATAAGCTTAGGTGTAATATGTGCCCTTTCCATCTTCTTGATAATTGTTCAGTGTGGGATGAGATCGAACACCTGACTAAAATCCAAATAGATGATGTTGCAAGGGATCTTATTGTCCAGGGAGCAACTGACTTTCTCATAACAACAAAGTAGATTGGTAGTACGTGGTCTGCCAGACTTAAACCTGTGCTGATCTGGGTCTTTGTTTTTAATGTAAGTTTCAGTAGTGTCTTTTGTTTCATTTTTATTTTATACTTAAAGGCTTGTGAGCAAAATGCCAATTTTCACAAGCATCCAGTTGCAATAAACAAACAAAAAATACATTATACAAATGTACATAACATAATACAAAAAACATTTACATAAAATATGTACTGTTAAAAATCAGTTAAACACTCGCTTACAGATTTAGTAAGTAAATGATTTTTAAGGGAATGCTTAAATGTAGAGATCTTAATACAACTGACAATGGAATTTGGTAATTTGTTATAAAGTTTAGTGGCCATGAATATAATTGAATTTTGTGCCCGTGCAGTATGAAAAAAAAAGGAACCTGAAAAGAATATCTGCTTTGAGTACTAGTTGGAACCATGTTAGATATTTTAGGGAACAGCTTAACAATATTATCTGGTAGGAGACCCAACTGAATTTTACTTAAAAATATCAGTGATCTAAAGTTGAACTTAACAACCAGAGAAAGACAACCAAGAGGCCTATAAAGGTCACACTGAGGTGTATTTCTTGAAAGTCCAGTAGCAAAACGGATAATGTTGTGAAAAGTGGATTTAAGCATGTTAAGCATCCTTTCTGTTATAAAAGTATAGATTATGGAACCGTAATCCATATGTAAAAATAAAAGCTATGTGTCAGAATTAACCTAGTTTCAGAAGTTAAGTGCTTATTTAAATGATATAAAATAGACGAACTATCATAGTTTTTGGAATCTAGCAATATCGATATATGTGGGGTGACTGAATCTTGGTTTAAAAATGATGATTGGGCTACTGAAATATCAAGTTATACAAAATTTGAAAAAAATTGCTTGAATTCTAGAGGAGAAGGAATTGTACTGTATGTAAAAAATAAGTTTAAAAGTTATTTGGCAAAAAACGATTTTCATAATGATAATACAAGTGAACTAATTTGGATTAAAATTAAGCTTACATTGGATCATACCATTACCATAGGGCTAGGATATAGAGCTCCAAATTTGAATAAAGAAGAAAATGATCTTTTCATGACTAATATCGAAGACAACCTAGCTGACAAGATTGTATACTTATGGGTGACTTTAATCTCCCTAATATAAATTGGAGTAACTGTAAGGGTAGCTCTGCCCTAGGTTTTTCTTTTTTAGATCTTATGACTATAAATAACATGGAGCAATTAGTTAAATTTCCTACTAGAGAGAAAAACATATTGGCTTGGATATTCAGACTGCGCCAGGCTGTGGCACAAGCCTGGGCACAGTGCAACTTGGCTGCGCAGGGGCGTTGACTGGGCGATATTCAACTGAGCTGCACCATGACACAGCATTGTTGAATATCGCACCCTGGCCACCCGCAGTGTGCATGGCACAGTGGCACTGCACCAGTGCAAGTGGCCAGAGTGGAGCAGTGGGATGCGCTAGCACAAGTTCCATTGCGCTAGGTGCAACAACCGTGATATTCAAAAGTGCACATACAAATGGGGCCATAATGCATGCAAGGCACAAATGGGGCCATTTGCATGTCATTATGGTGCCATTTACATGCAGGTGCTTGAGTCCTGGTGACTTAACGCCTGGCGCCCTGAGCTGCAGCGGTCGAGTTCGACGCCCCTGCTGCGATGCAATGTGCCCACTGCCCGATCGTGGCATATGTAGAATTAAAAACTTGTCCAATATCCCTGGTGGTTCAGTGGACTGCTACATGCCCAATCACGGGCTTAAGTATTAAAATGATTCATCCAATATCCCTGGTGGTCCAGTGGACCGCTTGCAGCCCCATCGCGGGCTTGAGTTAAAATAAATACAGTCCACTATCCCTGGTGGTCCAGTGGACTGATCTCAGCCCGATTATGGGCTTAAGTTTAAAAATGATTCATTCAATATCCCTGGTGGTCCAGTGGACCGCTCACAGCCCTATCATGGGCTTAAGTAATAATATAGATTCGTCCAATATCCCTGGTGGTCCAGTGGACTGCTTGCAGCCCGATCGTGGGCATAAGTTAAAATAAATACAGTTCAATATCCCTGGTGGTCCAGTGGACTGCTACACACCTGATCATAGGCTTAAGTAATAATAAATACAGTCCAATATCCCTGGTGGTCCAGTGGTACCCCCATCCCCCACATACCCACTGAGCCCCATCACCCCATTCCCCCCCGGTCAGCAGCGGGTGGCATCACCCCACCTCCTTGCCACCCCACTGCCTGTCAACTGACACCGTATGGTAGGGCTGTATGCCTATTGGTCTACAAGCGTGAGCCAATGGGCATGCAGCTCGTATACTACTCAGTCCAGATATGTGAATGGATCCATTTACATATCTGGACTGAGTAGATAGTTGGCTGCACACCCATTGGCTCATGCTGTGGACCAATGGGCGTACAGCCCTACTGTACAGTGTCAGTCGGCGGGCAGCAGGTGGGTTGGGTGCTGCCACCTGCCGCTGACCGGGGGAGCAGGGCGGTGGGGCTCAGTGGGCGGGTGAGGAAGGGGTACCACTGGACCACCAGGGATATTGGACTGTATTTATTATTACTTAAGCCCATGATTGGGTGTGTAGCAGTCTACTGGACCACCAGAGTATTGGACTGTATTTATTATTACTTAAGCCCATGATCAGGTGTGTAGCGGTCCGCTGGACCACCAGGGAAATTGGACTGTATTTATTATTACTTAAGCCCGTGATCGGGCATGTAATGGTCCACTGAACCACCAGGGATTTTGGACTGTATTTATTTTAACTTATGCCTGTGATCAGGCATGTAGTGGTCCACTGGACCACCAGGGACATTGGACGAATCATTATTATACTTAAGCCCATGATTGGGCATGTAGCGGTCCACTGGACCACCAGGGATATTGTACATTTATATTTTAACATATGCCCATGATCGGGCATGGGGGATGCCACCACAAAGGTGCAGCCAGAGCTCGGGTGGCCACCCACAGGTGACAGCTGCCATGTTGTGCCCTGCAATACGGAAGCTCACCTGTGGGTGGCCAGCCGCTGTGCCTTTTTTTTTTTGGCTCACCTGTGTGCAGCAGAAGTAGGGGTTGCGCATGTATGGGCTCAGGACATCCCGGGCTGAATATCGGGATGTGCGGAGTATGCATGGGCACACCCCCCCCTCCCTGCACCACATACATTACTGATGAGCTCTGGTGCATCAGGATTTGTGCCAGGCACAATCCCCGCTTGAATATCACACTGGGTGTGATTGTAAGTGCAATACGAGCAACACTGTTGCACCATGCACAACCCTTTTGAATATCCGGGCCATTGGATCTAGTTCTTTCAAATATTGAAAATGCAAATTCACAGGTAAATATTACACATCCATTAGCAAACAGTGATCATACTATGGTCCTTATACTAATGAACCTTTCATATTTTTCAGAAACAATTGGTTGTACAGTATTAAGAAACTTTAAAAATGCAAATTATCCTAAAATAAAAGAACATTTAAGAAATTGGAATTGGGCTACTGATCTTATAGGCAGTGATTTAAAGGCAACATGGAATAAAATTGACAATGAACTTCAAGTTTGTATTAATTCTTGTGTTTCAATTAGTAAAAAATATAACAAGAAAAGAAGATATCCTTTGTGGTGGAATAATAACATAAAGAAAATCTTAGCAAAAAAAAAAAAACAGAAGCTGTATAAGAAATATAGAAAAAATATGTCTAAATTTATTTGGTGCCTATACAAAAAGACAGCCAATAAAAGTAAGAATATGATAATTAAGCCAAAAAGGAGCATAGAAGAAAACTTGGCTAGAACTGTAAAAGACATCAAAAAATCATTTTTTAATTATATTGGCTCATTAAAACAAAATAGTCTCACTATAGGACCATTACACACCCAGATGGTAGTCTGACAGATGAAGTAGAAATTGCATCTAATTTAAATAATTATTTTATAAATGTATTCAAACCTAAACACATAGATTATTTACCTAATAAAACTACAGAAATTTCCTATAGCCCTATATCTGAACAAGAAGTAATGGAAGGGATAACTGTATTAAAGAATAGTGGGTCACCCAGCCCTGACGGTATTCCTCCGATATTTATAATAAATCTGAAGGAATTATTGATTGGCCCCTTAACAATATTATTCAATCAATCATTAAGCATGGAAAACACTGTCCCAATATGGAACAAAGCCATAATTATTCCATTACATAAAGGTGGCAGTAAAAGCCTTCAACAAAATTACAGACCTGTAAGTTTAACTGCTGTACTTTGTAACCTACTTGAAAGGATATTAAAACATAGAATAACAAAACATTTGGAAGATATAGATTATGTGGACATTTACCAGCATGGTTTTGTAAAAGGCAGATAATGTCAAACAAATCTTTTATACTTCCTTGAGCCTGTCAGTGAAGGATAAGGGTCTATCCTTGGACATAATTTTTCTAGATTTCTGGAAGGCATTTGATTCTGTATCCCATCAAATACTTATTATTGAACTTGAGAAGTTGAAAATTCACCCAGCGATTATAAATTGGATATATGCATGGCTATCCAATCAGACACAACAGGTTTCTGTAAAGGGTCATCTGTCAGCATGGGGTCAAGTAACCAGTGGTGTACCCCAGGGCTCTTTGCTGGGTCCAACTCTTTCTAATATTCTGATTTCTTCCATGAATCCTTTAACAAATTCATGTTGGCTTGTAAAATTTGCCAACGATTGTAAATTGGGTACCATAATTAGTGATGTAAAATCTGCTCTGGTTCTACAAAACAACTTATCACACCTTGTTGATTGGTCTAAAAGAAAGGGACTTTTGTTTAACGAATCTAAATGCAAGGCTATGCATTTAGGCAAAAATAATCCTTGCTTAACATACACTGAACAATATAGATCTAGAGATTACAGATCATGAAAAAGATTTAGAAGTAACTCTTTCCAAAGATTTTACTTCTAATATGCATGCAATTAACACTCTTAAAAAAGGGAAAAGAATATTAAATTGCATTCTAAGAAACATTAAAAGTAGAGACAAAAATGTATTGATCCCCTTCTATGCTGGTCTCGTGAGACCACACTTGGAATATTGTTCTTCAGTAGCTGCACCATATTTAATAAAAAATAAGAAACTAGTAGAAAATGTTCAATGTAGAACTACAAAAAAAATTCACATTAAAAGAACTCGACTATGAAACTAGATTAAAAACAATAGGTCTTTATTCTATGGACTATAGAAGATTGCAAGGTGATTTGTCTGACATACAAAGCTATACAAAATGATGCAATACTAGAAACAATAGGTCTACTTAAAAATGTGTCGATTGTTAATACTAGAGCACATTCACTAAAATTAAAAGGTACTCACAACAACACTTTAAAACAGAACAACTGGTATACACAAAGGGTGATAAATATTTGGAATAAACTTCCTGTGAATGTAGTATTAAGTACCACTATGGAATCATTTAAAGCCAAATTGGTTTTATATATGGATGATGCTAAGTTTAAATTCCACCTTTGACCTTCTGGTGGTGAGTTCATAAAAGGTAGTAATACCTACTGAACTCGTACAAATCCTATGAAGCTATGCACCTATGAACATCCCCAGCTGCTGATGTAATTTACCTATTAAACTAACCATATGCTGTTCAAATGACAAATGACAGTCTAAACTTACACCAAAGTATTTAAAATCAGAGACCTTTTTTATCAGGTTATCAGCATTGTCAAAGAGTAAGAAATCTGTGACAATAGCTTTTCTAGGGCTTGAAAACACCATAACTTTTGTTTTAAGTGAATTGAGTACTAATCTGTGCGAATCAAACCAAGTATGCAATGAATAAAAATCCTTTTGAATTTTTTTCCAAATTTGGAATTATATTGCCAGAGCAAAATAAAACAGCATCATTGGCATATAAAATTAATTCAGTACTAACACAAATAATCTGAAAGGGATTAATATAAAGAGAAAATAAAAGAGGACCAAGCATGGACCCCTTGGGGACTCCACATCTAATTGAACAGTCATCTGAATAGGAACCATTAATAAGGGTTTTCTGTGTCCTATTCTGTAGGTAATTATCAAGCCATGATATTACTTCATCCAAAAGACTGACCTTAGAAAATGTCTTGAGCAACAACTTATGGTCCACCAAATCAGATGACTTGGTGAGGTCCATGAAAGCAGATGCTACATATTTGCCCTCTTCGAGGGCTTTATAAATTTGGCTGGTGAACCTCACCAAGGCAGTTTCTGTGTTGTGACTGGTTCTAAACCCATGTTGGGAAACAGACCAAAGATTATATTTCTCAAGATATTCAGATATCTGACCTGATACAATTTTTTTCTAAAATTTTAGATAATGGGGCCAAAATGGAAATGGGCTGATAGTTATTTACGTTTGTCCTTGGTCCAGATTTATGGATTGGCCTGACAATAGCAGATTTCCATTTTGTGGGAAATGCACAATGACACAATGAATAGTTAAATCATTTTGTTAGGGGAAGTGCAATCGAAGAACAAACTCCTTTAAGTGTATGATAATTGATATTGTCAAGGCCAATACATGGTCTGTGATCCATCTTAATAATGTAATGTAATGATAAACATCACTGGGGAAAGAGGACGGAAATAGAATTTAGGAACACTTGAAAGCAATAGTTTTGTGTAATGATGCTCATTACTTGCAGCATGTAAGTAAGAAACATCAGTAGAGGGTCTGTATTTATTGACATTACCAAAATAAGAATTAAAAATGTTGGTGACCTTACTGGGATCATTAGTCAAAGAACCTTCAGATTTTAGAGAGAATGTTTCAACTTTTCTGGATATCCCCATTAATGTGTTCAGTGTATTCCAAATTAATTTAGAATTACCTCTATTTCAACTTTTATCTCTTATGATTACAATCATGATTAACTTAACATTTCGTAACTTGATAATAGCATATTTATCTTTGTTGTAGCATTATTACAGTTTTAACCATGGATTGACCTCCCACCTGGGAGATCACAGTCATCATATTCAAACTTGTGATTAACTTGACATTTTATATATATATATATATATATATATATATCACCTTATATTCTATTTTCTGTTGCATGTGATACATTTATTGTTATGGTTGTTTATTGATGGTGTAGGTGTGATTTGAAATTTGCACAGTTTTCTATGTTATGTTTGTAATCTCCTATGTATGGTCCCTTTAAGGATCCAGTTTTTAAGAAATTACCTGCTCCATACAAATTTATGCCTTGAGAAAGAGCACAGGGGAGGTGCTCAGAAATGTTTGGCATTCAGTGGTGTTGCAGCACCTTTTAATCAACAAATTGTGGCATTTTGAATAAGATACCCAAGCATTTAGGGTTTCCTTGTTCCACTGTAGCCTGAGCTCATCTCTGCTTTTTTATTTCAATTACCTCTATCTGTAGTCAATTTCCTTTTGAAAAACAATTGTTTTAGCTGTTCAAATTGCTGCCTTCCACTTATTGCATAAGCTTTTATCATCCTGTAAAAGAGCTTGAGATTTAAATTTTCTGTATTTAGCCCATGATTTATTTCTACAGTAAATCTAATTAATTTAAGTAAGTTGGGAATAACTCATTCATTACTCTCCCCCCAACTCTATTTTTTTTAAAAGGTAATAGTGCAAAAAGAATCAAAAGCATCATCTATATTGCCTATACTATCCAAAAAAGACCAGTCAATTAGTTTAATTTCATTTGAAAATTCCTGAACATTCAAATCATTTAAACAATGGTGCATAATCAACTTGGGTACTGTTTTACTTATTTTATCCATCGAATTATAGAACACAGCACAATGATCACTGAGACAGTCTGATAACACTCCCAATGGAACCACATAAGAAGGCTTATTAGTAATCATCCAATCAAGAGTGGACTCATAACCTGTTCTGTAATTGGTATGGGTAGTATCAGTAATCAGTTGATGAAGGCCTAAACCAGAAATTAAATTTCTGGCTTGCACAGCATGAATTGAGCTTCAGTTTAAATTAAAATCAGCTACTATTATACATTCATGAGTAGAGGGTAAAGAATCATGATTATGAAAAAAATGCATCCATGCCCAATTTAGAATGATTAGGTGGAAAGTCAGATTTACAACCTTTGAGTCAGGGACTCATTTACAAAGGCAACTCATCGCAGGGAGGGTAGATATGGTTACAGTGTGAGATACAACAGTGGTAACATACAGGTGCAATACAGATAACAAAAGAATACAATATAACAGTGGTTTATGGAATAAAGTTACATGCAGTAAATAGCAATCGTATAAAGTATAACAATAGTAGAAGTCACAACCCTGGTCATACCGGGGAAATACCTATGTTGAAGGGTGGGGGTGAGAAACAGGGGTGAGGAAAAGAGGAAAAAAAAGGGGGAAGCAGTCCAATGGACATTGTCAAGAATAGTGCATAGTTCCATATGTTTTGTTTGTCACCTTTTTTGTGAATCAGTATAAATTTCCGCTATTCTCCAGTCATCTGGGATTTGCCCAGTGTTTATTGAATTTGGAGTAATGGGTGAGAATATTGAATCTTGGCCCCATGCATTAGTGGGAGGCCTGTCAAAATGAACAGTGCCTAACTACGTGGCATAGTTTGTGCCATTTCTAATGTGTACAGAGCTCCTTAGTGCGTATGGCCCTAATCAGTCTTCCAAGTGTCATCAATGATGCAAATTCTGTGGGAAATCCCACAGCCATGGAAATGCAGAATTCCAGGGGCTTGGTTATATGTGTAAGATGGTGAAGTTTCTTTGCTGCATGTTTTCTAGCATTGTTCTAAGATTAAAAACCTGTGGAATGAAGTTAAAACAAGATGTAGCTGGTAACTTGGCCTTAGTGATGCTTTCACTCTTGAAACACGTATTCTGGGTATTGTTCCTCAGGAAGTAATATACATCACATTTTTATGATCTCGATGATTATCAAAAAACTAGAGCAAAAGTAATGGCTTTATACTCAGGATGCATCTTTTAATAAATAGCTTGCAGTGATGTTACAAGCCTTACATTTACACAAAACTCATACAGTATTAATAATAACTATTTTCTTTTTGCCATTTATATTTTTTCCCTGAGTTTCCTATCCAGTCTCCCTCAGGCAGTTCCAGTTCTTCCCCCAGTCCCCCCCCCACCTGAGCATAGCCAACTCCATGTAGCCTTGGTTCTAACCCAGATAGTGGGGTACATGTGTACTAGGGATGCACACCGAATGTGCACTTGTGTTAGGTGACTGTGTCAGTGGTGGGAACCATCCAGAACATACTGGGGTCCCAAGGAGAACTTGGTACTGAGGCTGACCGTTTCACCATTACTGTGTTCCCTGGAACTGATGGCATGCACGGAATGGCCTATGTCTCATTCTCCTATGGTGCACTCAGCTGCACTGCCATCTGTAATCACCCAGGTGGCAGTGTTGCAGAGATGATGGCAACCGTCACTACCTGGAGGAGGAGTGCGTCCTTTGAGATGCTTAAAGAGGGACTGAGGCCAACATTTTTGGCATCAATAAATTCAGAATTTGGATCAGCATATCCTCAATCAGCCTCATACCAAAAATCAGATCTGGAAGTTACTTCTTTTAAAAGTTACAAGTTATTTTGTAGCCCTTAATTGACTGCCTGTTTAAAAAAGCCAGTTTTAGTGAAGAGCTGCTGCTGATGTCATCTCCTGAACTTACAACCTAGTCCTCCCAGCAAGCTGCCTTCTATGACTTATTTCTCCTATATTACTTAAAACTGCATGTGTAGTAAACATCTGAAAAGGGAAAACTGACATGGGGAGGGGGTGATCAGCATATGCACTTCCATGATGTGTAGATGCAAGGTACAGTACTTCAGAATTTGATGGGGGGATGGAATGCAGTGGCAAACATGGCTTTAGAATGACAAGGTTGTGTGCAGTTTTTTAAATACTGCAGGTACGAGATTTCGAAATGTCGCTTGTTGCAATTGTAGAATGCAGCAGTGACACAGTCTCAGAAAGTAGCTGGAACACATAGTTTCAGAATGTGGCAGTGACGCACAATTTTGGAATGTGGTGGTGATGCACAATTTCAGAATGTGGCAATGACGCACAATTTCAGAATGCACTGGTGAAACACAATTTCAGAATGCGGTGGTGATGAGCAAGTTTGGAATGCAGCGGTGACACATAATTTTGGAATGGGGCAGTGACGTACAGTTTTGGAATGTGGGGGTATTGCATAATTTTGGAATGCAGCAGTGACGCACAGGTTCAGAATCTGGCAGTGATGCACAATTTTGGAATGTGGTGGTGTTGCACAATTTCAGAATGTGGCAGTGATGCACAATTTCAGAATGTGATGGTGATGCACAATTTCAGAATGTGGCAGTGATGTACAATTTCAGAATGTGGCAGTGATGCACAGTTTTGGAACAGGCCGTGGTGCATAGTTTCGGAATGGGGCAGTGATGCACAGATTCAGAATGTGGCAATGATGCACAATTTTGGAATGTGGTGGTGATGCACAATTTCAGAATGTGGCGACGCACAATTTTGGAATGTGGCAGTGACGCACAATTTCAGAATGTGGTGGTGACATACAGTTTTGGAATATGGTGGTGGTGATACACAGTTTTGGAAGAGGCGGTGACGCACAGTTTCAGAATTTGGCAGTGATGTAGAGTTTAGGAATGGGGTGGTGACACACAGCTTAGAATGCGGCAGTGATGCACAATTTTGCAGTGTGGCGGTGATGCACGATTTCGGAATGTGGCGGTGATGCACAATTTTGAAATGCGGTGGTGATGCACAATTTTTAAATGTGTTGGTGATGCACAGTTTTGGAATGTGGTGATGCACAATTTTGGAATGTGGCAGTGACGTACAATTTCAGAATGTGGCAGTAATGTACAATTTCGGAATGTGACGGTCACTCACAGTTTCAGAATGTGGTGGTGATGCACAGTTTCGGAATGTGGCAGTGACACATTTTCAGAATGTGGTGGTGATGTCCAATTTCAGAATGTGGCAGTGATGCTTAATTTCAGAATGTGGTGGTAACACATAATTTTGGAATGTGGCGTGATGCACAATTTGGGAATGTGGTGGTGACGCACAATTTCAGAATGTGGCAGTGATGCACAGTTTTGGAACAGGCAGTGATGCACAGTTTTGGAATGGGGTGGTGATGAACAGGGTCAGAATGTGGCAGTGATGCACAATTTCAGAATGTGGCAGTGATGCACAATTTTGAAATCTGGTGGTGATGCACAATTTTTAAATGTGGTTGTGATGCACAGTTTTAAAATGTGATGATGCACAATTTTGGATTGTGGCAGTGACGTACAATTTCAGAATGTGGCGGTGACGTACAATTATGGAATGTGGCAGTCACTCACAGTTTCAGAATGTGGTGGTGATGCATAGTTTCGGACTGTGGTAGTGACACATTTTCGGAATGTGGTGGTGATGTCCAATTTCAGAATGTGGCAGTGATGCTCAATTTCAGAATGTGGTGGTAACATAATTTCGGAATGTGGCATGATGCACAATTTTGGAATGTGGCAGTGATGCACAATTTTGGAATGTAGTGGTGATGCACAATTTCGGAACGTGGTGGTGATGCACAGTTTCAGAATATGGCAGTGATGTACAATTTCAGAATGTGGCGGTGATGCACAGTTTTGGAACAGGCAGTGACGCACTGTTTTGGAATTGGGCAGTGATGCACAGGGTCAGAATGTGGCAGTGATGCACAATTTTGGAAAGTGGTCGTGAGGCACAATTTTGGAATGCAGCAATGATGTATAATTTTGGAATGCAGTGGTGACACACAATTTCAGAATGCGGTGGTGATGAGCAATTTTGGAATGCAGCAGTGACGCATGGTTTCAGAATGCAGTGGTGACACACAGATTCTAAATGTTCCGGTGATATACAGGTTTGGAATGCAGCGGTGACACACCATTTTGGAATGCAGCAGTAATACAGTACACCATTTCAGAATGCAGTGGTGACACAATTTCAGAATGTGGTGGTGATGCACAATTTAGGAATACAGCGGTGACGCACAGTGTCATAATGCGGCAGTGACGCACAGTTTTGGAATGTGGTGGTGTTGCATCATTTTGGAATGCAGCAGTGATGCACAGGTTCAGAATCTGGCAGTGATGCACAATTTTGGAATGTGGCAGTCTTGCACAATTTCAGAATGTGGCAGTGACATACAATTTCAGAATGTCGCGGTGATGCACAATTTCAGAATGTGGCAGTGACGTACAATTTCAGAATGTGGCGGCGACATACAATTTTGGAGTGTGGCGGTCACTCACAGTTTCACAATGTGGTGGTGATGCATAGTTTCGGAATGTGGCAGTGACACATTTTCAGAAGGTGGTGATGACGTCCAATTTCAGAATGTGGCAGTGATGCTCAATTTCAGAATGTAGTGGTAACACATAATTTCGGAATGTGGCGTGATGCACAATTTGGGAATGTGGCAGTGACAATTTTGGAATGTGTAATTGAAACACAACTTGGCTGGGCTGTTCAATTATGGAATTTGTCAGAGATGTACAATTTCAGAATGTGGCAGGGCTGTGCAATTTGGGAATGAGGAAGAGATATGCAATTTCGTAATGTAGCAGGGATGCAGAATTTTAGAATGTGGCTGGAACGCATAATGTTGGAATGTGGTGGTGATGTGATGCACAATTTTGAAATATGGTGTGTGCCTACAATTCTGGAATGTGGCAGGGACAAGCAATTTCAGAATAAATGGTGTGTCCTGTCACATTCAGACAGCATGCATCCCCACTATACAGTATTCTGAAATTGCCAGTCTGCACCCAATTCCTCCATGTGTGTCCTTGTCACATTCTGAGACTGATTATCCCACCACATTTTGAGATGGCACATCCCTGTCACATTCTGAGATTATGTCCCGCCCCCCCAAAAAAAACCTTTTAAAATTGTGTACCACCATGATATTCTATGCCTTGGTTCAGTGCTGCATTCCAAAACCACCTTCTGACATGTTCTAAAGTACAGTGGCATGCATCTGAACATTCAGGAAATGTAAGCACTGCAGCCATCCCTATGTCATATTTTTTAAAGGATGACTATAGCTAAAGTTTCTTAAAGGGGACAGGAATTGATTACATGCAGCTGTTTGAAATGTCTCTATTTTCATAAGTTATATTAATACTTCTAAGGTATTCCTATTTAACCTGGCCCGAAGAAAAGCTGAAGCTGTCAGTTGTGTTTTGTATTGTTTTCTTTGTATGGACAACATTCTGTGAAGTTCCTTTCATGGAACCAAGAATTTTGGAGTTTTGACTGTCACTTCATGGTTTCAGAACATTAGGCACTGTACTGATAAGTTCATGCTCACATTTCTGAACCATGAAGTGGCATAGTCAAAACTCCAAATCTTGGCTCCATGAAAGAAACTGCACAGAATGTTATCCATACAAGGAAAACAATATACAACAAAACTGACAGCTTCAGCTTTTGTTCAGACACAGTTAAATAAGGATCCTTTAGAGGTATTAGTGTCATTTATGAAAATAGAGACATTTCAAACAGCTGCACATAAGTAATCAGTTCCTGTCCCCTTTAAACTTTGGAAAAGCAGGTCCTATAAGATTGCTGATGGGGGGGCTAGAGGGTGAGTTCAGTAGATGACAACATTAGTGGCTCTTCACTGAAACTGGCTTTTTTGAATAGGTAGTGAAATCAGGGTTACAAAATAGCTCCGAACTTTAAAACCAAGTAAAGCAGAAACCTCATTTTTGACATGAGATTTATTGGGGGTGTGCTTATTCTAATTCTGCAATGTAGCACTTTTGGTGAGAGTCCCTCTTTAATCCTCTTTCACCCCTCTGACTAGCCCACAGCATCTCAGGCCTGTTCCCAAATCCTGGTCCCCAAGCAGTAGCTCCACCACTGCACCGACAGTATGACTGACTGAGTCTCATATTACCAGGTGTATAAAGTATATTAACAAAAAAAAAAATCAAAGTCTTCTTTGTTTAGCCTGTAATCCTTTAAGATGGATTTAAAGTTCCACCTACTTAAAGAAGCTGTTGTCTGACATTAAAGAGGGATTACAGTCAAAATTTCTGCATCAATAAATTCAGAATTTGGATCAGCATAGTCCTAATCAGCCTCATGTCAAAAATGAGATCTCTAAATTACTTTGTTTAAAAGTTACAAGTCATTTTACAACCCTAAATTCATTCAATTTACTGTAAAAGTGTGGTGCTGCACCGCTCACTAATAATATGCACACTAGCTAGGTTAAACATGAGAACAGGCAATCAGGTTTATTTAGGGGTCGTGGACAAGGAAGGGGGCATGAATCTAGGCAAATGATTAGTAATCTGATTTGATTCAGGTTTGGCATGCACGTTCTTAGTCTCAAATAACAGTCACACAACACTGGGTACCCAGGATGGAATATCTGGCTAGCCAGAGGCATTGCCCGGGGGTGGTTGGCATTGCAGCTGATGTTGGGACCCTTGATGAAAAGAAAAGCAGTTAGCATGCACAATTACAAGATGATCATTTGTAATCCAAGCTGGTTGGCTCAGTTTCTTGTAAACCCAGAAAGCAAATGAAATCAGATGGTATCACAGATGATTTAAATAGTCATTGCAGGGAGCTACCCTAATTGTACTCATGCTACCAGATTTCTGCAGGCAGGCAGGCAGGCAATAGGGAGACCTCATGGTGTTCACCTGTAACCACCCAGTCCCCTGGGGTTACTAGAATCCCCTCAGTATCAGTGCTAGGCAGGGAAAGGCAGTTGGTGATTAACCAATTAAATGGGGTTTTCACCTGCTCACTCTTCTATTTACCTGGCTTCAGCTGAGATGAAAGTGAGGAGTTCATTTGGAACTCTTGCAGCAGCATAAGCTTTTGCAGCTGTGAGAAGGGAGTTTAGAATGTTAAGATGAGGATTAGTGTGAGTGAGTAGTGTGAGTCAGTAGCTGGAAGTTGGAGAAGTGAGAACTGCTCAGCTGAGGGTTCTGAGTTGAGGGCCCTGCATTCTCACCCTAGTCCTGGTATTCTCCAGTTTGCCAATAGAAGTGGAGGGAACTGTTGTCTACAGCAGGATCTCCTGATTTTCATCCCTAGAGGGGTGAAAAGGACTGCTAGTGGATGGATCCAAGGGGCAACCCCCTTTTTGATCCAGGATGTTTGAAGCTGCCTGAAATGTCTAACAGTGAGTAGGATCTGACTTTTGCTACAGAAAGCAAGTACCTGTGTTATGTTCTCTGGCTAAAAGGGAAGTGCACAACTTTTCTGTGAATTCAGAAGTGTGAGACTTTTCTAATTTAAAGTTGACTGAAGTGTGTTATGTTCGGAGGTATGACTATATCACATTGTTCGGGACTTTAGTTTTTCCACTATCAGTGTAGTAATTCAAATGCTGGATGCCAAAGTTTCATTCAATAAGCATTTTCCAAAGTGTATTTCTGAATGTTTAAGGTGTAACTCTGAAAGAACGGCTGAATATGGATTTGAGAGCAAAGGGTGGGCAGACCCCTATCTGGAGTAACCAGCTCAGGACTACAGGTTCAGTAAGGGTGCCTGGTTACTTTAGACAAAGGGCCAATGTTTGAAGAGAATTTTACCCCCTGAAGTGGGTTACAGTTTCTTCTCTGGTTATGAAGAGTGGTGCTAGTTCTTAGCAAAATGTGTGTTCAGTTATGGCCAGTGCCACTAGAAGCAATGTTCAATGTCCTGTGAAATGTGGGAATCCAAGCCTAAGTTGTTCAGTGTCCTATGACATGTGGGAAACAAAGTGCAAGTGTCCTGTTAGCAAATGTGTTTTCAGTTGTGTCCCATGCCACTGTTAGAAATGTCCTACTGCGGTGGGAATACAAAGAGTTTTCTGTTAGATACAGTCGATTTGTTGATGTGGCAGGGCACACTCAGATGTGTGCCCTGAAAGTTTCATGTGCTTAATGTGCAGCTTGGAGGAGTCGCTGGAGAAAATGTCCAGAAACTGTGGTAAAAATAGTCAAAACGGTGCTCCCGCCACTGAAATTGCAGCCGAGAAAAAACATTACAGTTTAAATTTGCTCCTGCTCAATGACCACCATGAAGGAAGAGAAGTGAGGAGAGAGAGAGAGAGGCTCATTTGCATGGCGTCAAGTGATTGGTGCAGCTGCATCCACTCCTGCCCCATGGCCAGCATCTGTGTGCTGCAGAGTGTTCACAGAGGAGAGAGAGAGTGGCATGTGAGCTGGTTAGACCAGGATCAACCATCGAAGAGCTTTTGAGCATTCTGAACTTTAGTAAACAGACTAGTACAGTATAATTTTGGGCTCTACCTATTGTCCAACTGACTGGAGAGTGATCGAGGAGTTTGTGGCTGCGATCGGCGGGACCACCAGCCTGTTTCACCCCAGAGGCCTTCTTAGAATTGGTAGCAGGCTGAAATTTTCTGTTGGAGAGTACCAGCTACTGAATTCAGTGAGTAAACAAGTAAACTGTGCAAACAAACTATGTGTGAATGTCAAGCCAGCTAAACATGTGTGCAAGCAATGTGAGTTATGTGCAAAGAAAGACTGCAAGTTGTAGAGACAGGTGCAACAAACAGAAAATTCTGAGCATAGACTATGAGCAATTGTGGAATGGGTTCAGCAACAGTAAATTTCTAAACAGCAGGACTGTGAGTTGCATATGGAGGATGCAGCAAACAGGCAATCATGTGCAAAAGAGGACTATGGGGCTTACAAGTGACTTTGACCATATGTAAATAGAATTTTCCTGAACTTATGTTGATCGCAAAGCCAAGTTACCAGTTTAAAAATTCATATGAATGTGCTGAAATGTACCAGCAGAGAGATCATTTGCAGTTTAAAGTAATTTCAGTAGCCAGAAAGGTCAGAAACACAGTTTTGAGAAAGCTGAATAGATTTTGATGCATGAGAAAAGTTACACACCCCATGACAGTTCAGGGTCAGCAATGTAAACACAGCAGCAGGGAGCCATTTTGTGAGAGAATATGTCACTAGCGAGCAATTCAGTAATGAAAAGTTTGAGTGTTTGCTTTCAGACATGGCTTTGGGGACACCCTGCTATCTGGATCATGCTCGAGCTATGATTGCTGAGGAGGTGGCCATGCTAAGAGAGGTTGAGAGCTAATACTATGGTGAAAGGTTACCTCCGGATGTAGCAATTCCTAGCTGTCCAGTGAAAATATACATTGTGTGTCTAAAGGCTGGAAGGTATGTGTTTTTGATACCCCATTGCTTGGACTGACTTGCAAAGTTTGGGTTGAGCAGGGGTACAGCTCTAGAGATAGCAACAAGGATTCAATTGTCTCCCACATGGACCCAGGCAGGGGACCCTGCTGCAGCAGTAGCAACACGCAGCATCAGGTTGAACCTGTTCAGGAAAGTTCTTTAGAGTGTGTTACAGAAAGAGCAAGTAAAATTGATGTTGATGCAAGGGCAGGAACAAAGAGAGGTTTCCACGCCTGTGTCCCAGATGGACAGTGCAACAGAGGGATCAGTGGATCCGTGGAATCAGGGTCTGAGTCCTAGCTTTGCGGGGGAGGATGAATTGCAAGAGACATTGAATTGGGAGGTGTCTACCTCCATGCCCAGTGAGGAATGGAATGTCTCGGGAGTGAGGACGTTTGCTCACTCTTGGGCACAGATCATGAGGAAGAGGAGGATGAAAAGGGTATCCTCGTGTTGAGGGCTACTGTGAGTCACCTCAAGCTCTTGCCTCAGAGGAGCAAGAGACAGTTGGAGAAGGCTCTAGCAACCTGTCCACAGAGATAGTGGGGAACAAGTTCTTTCATTCTTTGAGTTTGAGACACTGACTTGACCAGGACTGGCCACCCCCAAGCCGGGCCATGGGCCACAGACTAGTAAAGAGTAATAAGGAGGAGTGACTGATTCATAGTAGGGCTGATGCCACATATGGGAAGTCATTTCCTACCTTTCCTCACCAAGTCTAGGAGGAAATCGAACAGAACAGGCAGTCCTGGCTAATGGAAGAGGCAAGTAAGAATTTGCACCCAGGTGTGGCAGAATGTGTGAGGGACAAAATCATCAGTGATCACCTTATATTCTGGAGACTGGTCAGGATTCTGTTTATGGACACTGTGTGAATTGTGGATGGGGCTGGGCAAGAGACATTTCACAACATCAGCTTGGAATGCCCAGATGGGGTTATAGTCCTCACCCCACACCCTAAGTGGTACTACCTTTAATGGTGCCACTCCTTGTGAATATGCCCAGCATGCCTAAAGGAAGTGAGCAGTGGCAGGCCAAATGTCTGTCATCTGAAGCAGCAGTATCCATGGAGTAAGATGCAGCTTTTCTGGCATTCCAGGATTTCTTCAGGCGTATCCAGATTTGTCAGCCCAGCAGTTTTCCTGTTCCATCGTTTGGTCTTCCAGAGGACATCAATCCAGCAGTTTTCCTGTTTCATTGCTTGTTTTTCCAGAGGACATCACTCAAGCAGTATGCGAAGATGCCATCTGGTCTGAAGGGAGAAGGTCCTCAGCTCACAGAGTAAGAGAAGGTTTTTTCATTCTTCAAGGAGCTGGTAAGAAAATGTTTTATTTACATTAACTGACTTTGCACAACACATCCTACATTTGAAGACTATCCAAGGAACTTTAATTTTCATCAAAGGGTCTCCCCATGGATTGTAGTACTATACATGCCCTGTCCTGTCAAAGAACTGTTCTTCAGCAGGCTTCGGCCTAAGAGAGACTCTTTAATGGACAATTCCTATGGGCAACAGTGACATTAACCTTTAGTTGGGACAATTTAGGGACTTCCATCCTCAAATGTGTTGCATAAATGTCTTTTTTCCATTTGTGTTACTTTTGTACTTTTATTAAAAAAAAATTTTTGGGGGGGTTCTTTAGTGTTAGGTGGAGATTTAGGCACTGTGTGAAATGCAAAATGTGGTTTTGTGTTTTTCTTCTCTTGCAGGTGTTTCTGAAGAAGAAAAAAAGAAAAGAAGAACAGAAACATAAAAACATAGAAGCTGACAGCAGAAGGAGACCACTAGATCCACCTAGTCTGCCCATTTGTATGCCCAACAGAAGAGGATAATGGAACTCATCCGAGTTCCCCTTTTCTTAGTATTTGTAGTATTGTGTATGGTTAACAGGGTGTTAATATGTTTTTCTTCACAGTTGTGGAATTGTTGGGAAATGTAATGCAGTGTACTATATGTTTCTTTTGTTGTTCACAGGCACCTTGGGAAGCTTGGGGGGATAGGTTTCCCCCGGTAGGTAGTCTAAGTCAGACAGATTTTTGCTAGGGGGATAGACAGACTGGAGGTCCTGATCTGCAGTAAGGGCTTTCAGTACTGGTCTATTAGGGCATGCTTCAAGCAGTTTTCCTGGAGCCACTGAGAAGCCATAGATAGATCGTAGTATAGGGGCTGAAGTTTTATCAGCCAGCCTCTGTTCCTTTAGTGTTACCTGCCTGTGCCTGGCACATGGTAGGGGAGAACTAGCACTACCTCCCCATAGGTAATACGGAGGGCAGGATGGCCTAGTGCCTGATGGAGATATGACTGCGAACAGTCATTCATCTGCTTGTGGTGAGTGTAACCACCCAGTCACCTGGGGTTACTAAAATTCCCTCAGTATCCGTGCTAGGCAGGGAGAGACAGCTAGTGATTAACTAGTTAAATGTTTTTTTTCCCCTGCTCACTCTTCTGTTTACTTGGCTTCAGCTGAGATGGAAGTGATGAGCTCATTTGGAACTCTCGCAGCAGCATAAGCTTTTGCCAGCTGTGAGAAGGGAATTTTAGAATGTTGAGATGAGGGTCAGTGTGAGTGGGTAGTGTGAGTCAGTAGTTAGAAGTTGTAGGAGTGAGAACTGCTCAGTTGAGGGCTCTGAGTTGAGGGCCCTGCATTCTCACCCTAGTTCTGGCATTGTCCAGTTTGCCAATAGAAGTGGTGGAAACCGTTGTGTGTGGCAGGATCTCCTGATTTTCATCCCTGGAGGGGTGAAGAGGACTGCTAGTGGATGGATCCAAGGGGCAACCTCCTTTTGATCCATGATGTTTGAAGCTGTCTGAAATGTCTAACAGTGAGTAGGATCTGATTTTTGCTACAGAAAACAAGTACCTGTGCTGTTGTGTTCTCTGGCTCAAAGGGAAGTGCACAACTTTTCTGTGAATTCAGAAGTGTGAGACTGTTCTAATTTAATGTTGGCTGAAGTGTGTGGTCCAGAGGTATGACTATATCACATTATTCGGGACTTTAGTTTTTCCACTACCAGTATAGTGATTCAAATGCTGGATGCCAAAGTTTCATTCAATAAGCATTTTCCAAAGTGTATTTCCGAATGTTTAAGGTGTAACTCTAAAAGAATGGATGAGTATGGATTTGAGAGCAAAGGGTGGGAAGACACCCATCTGGAATAACCAGTTCAAGACTACAGGTTTAGTAAGGGCACCTGGTTACTTTAGACAAAGGGCCAATGTCTGAAGAGAATTTTACCCCCTGAAGTGGGTTACAGTTTCTTCTCTGGTTATGAAGAATGGTGCTAGTTCTTAGCAAAATGTGTGTTCAGTTGTGGCCAGTGCCACTAGAAGCAATGTTCAATGTCCTATGAAATGTGAGAATCCAAGCCTAAGTTGTTTAGTGTCCTATGACATGTGGGAAACAAAGTGCAAGTGTTCTGTTAGCAAATGGTTTTCAGTTGTGGCCAGTGCCACTGGAAGAAATGTCCTATGTCCTACTGCGGTGGGAATGCAAAGAGTTTTCTGTAAGATACAGTCGATTTGTTGTTCTGCAAGTTCCTAGTGCCACGATGTGTAAACCTTGGAGGTCCACCCTTGCTTTACAGAACACCTTTTGGAATAACGTCACACTCTAGAACTCCAACTATGGTCTGGACAGTTAGTTATTGCTTCCTCTGTGGAGTTACTGGGTACCCCTCCAGAAGTTAGGTCTAGCATATGCCTAGCAAAAAGTTCTCTCGCCAGGACCTGATTTTTGTAAATACCATTTAAGTCATATTGCTTTTGTACACCCCCAACCCCTTGATCTCTAGAAGAATGAGCCTGGTATACATTCCCAAAGCTGGAGGTGCTACCAGTTGTCTAAATGTTTCTGAAGGCTGTGCCCAGTTATGGGTGCCAGGGGTAGCTAACTGTGTAAAGTAGCAGGGGAGTGGTTACACAACAATGAGCATGGGGAAGCAGGGCTAACACAACGCACCCCCTCTTCACGACCTTTCTTCCAGGTGGCCACAACCTGTGAGTTGTTGCATAGGGGCTGGATCTCCAAAGCTGCTGTCTTGCTGAAACAGTCTCTGGTGCAGGGCAGTCAGTCTGGGCTAGATTGGCAAAGGCCCAGGCAGGATGAGCAAATTGGCAAAATTCATTGGTCTTCTTGCTGGTGAAGCCTCCAGCTGGTGTAACAGGTTGGGTCATGGGCAAGCAGGTCTCGACCCATGGAACACATTCAGCACATTCAAAATAAGCCACACTGACTTTTTACAGTTCGGATATAGTCTGGTTGCTAATTCAGCAGTTTCACTGAGCAAACCTCTCGATCCAAAATTCATCTTGCACACAAGCTGGGCTGTTCGCTTCACAGGAGCAAATCTTTAGTCCAAAACGCAAGTGTTACTGGTAAACTTCTTTTCTTCTTTCTGCCACAGTTCCAACTTATATCAGAACATGTCCAACTTCTGCTATTGGCAGTCCCAAACAAGAGAAAGGTGTCAGGGCAGCAAAGTAGGCCTCTTCCCACCAGCTGCTCGAAAGTGCGGAGCTGTTCACACATCAACCTCCAACTCTAACTGATCCACTGTCTCATGTAGCACTGGGGATTTCCCTTGTAATCCAGGATTCAGGTTGGTTGAGGAAGCTATCCATCACAGTTAGGGCTGCCCCCAGGTTAGTTTTTGCACCAACCTAAAAACTACAAAAACTACAGTTTTCCTTCCTATGATACACTTTGGCTAGGATCCATGTTAGGCCCCCAGAGTCTGATTGGTCCAATTACTGGAAGACCTGGACCTAACATGGTGACTTCCATTCCAAAGGCACACACTGCAGAGAAAGCAGGTTAAACAAACTCCTCTATGTCAAATGGGCTGGCAGTATAGCCTAGAGTTTAAAGAAATGAGGTGTGAACAAGCTTGATACATCCAGCAGACCAGACCTGAGTTTGATTCTCACAGCCTCCACTTGCATACTGTGTGACTCTGAGCAAGTCACTTAACCACCCAGTGCTCCCAGGTCACCCCTGAAAACAAGTACTTGTACCTAGTGGGCCTTACCCAGTTACCAAAGACTTAAAAATAAATAAATAAAATGTAACAGCATATAATCAGTAAACAAGCACAGTTTCCATACAGGCTCTTTCTGCACAAATATCGACTGCAGAATGGAGCAAATCAGAGCAGTGGCTGACTGGTCACAAGCCCTAAATCACTCAGACCCAGCACAGACCATTCACTACACACAGACTCGCTAGTCTCTTAAAGGGACAGGTACAGATGCTCAGCATGGCACTTTCATGCAAATAAACAAAATCACAATAAGACAGAACACCAACCTGGCAGTGGGCATTGAGAAGCCAAGGAAGACATTAAGGTAAACTCCCAAATTGGTGGTGGTGGTGGGGGGGTCACACTTGCTTTAAAAAGATTTTGAAAAATAGAATTTTGTTCTTCTCCCCTGATGTAACGGACTAGATATTTTCCTATATGTATATGTGAATTGTATGCATAGCATGTAACATTTAATAAAATTATAATTATGAAAAAAAGAAAATATTGCCAAAGCTCATTTTCAGCAGGAAAGAGAACTAATTGCATGGCAGCTACTTTTTCAAGAATTTTTGCAATAATCAGAAGATTGAACACAGGGCAATAATTTGCCAGATACACTAAAGTGAAATTAGATGTTTCTTAAGAATTTGTTTCACAGCCAGCCTGTAAGCACAGCAGTTGTGCTACTACCTATGTTGCTGATGATCTGGGTTTGGAAGTGAACGTGGGATTTCAGAGGGTCTGCCAGGGAGAGGAGGCTCAAGCATATGAGGGACTGCTCTTCTCTTCCAGGGTGAGAGAGCTGCAGCCCTTGGCATTAGTCTGGCACCTAGTGGTAGCTAAGGGCAAGGCAGCCAGGACCACCATGCTGGGAGCAGAGAAATGACTGCCAGCAATTTCCTACACATTGGAGTGTGGGGCCGTCTGGATGACATTACACATCTGCTCCACCTGGGGAGAAAACCAGTGGGGAAAGTAGCCGGGCACAGCAACATGACAGGCCTGACCCTTTACAGACTCTGTACTGATGACAGGGCCCTCTCCCCAAAAACACAGCAGATCCACAGGATGGCGGAATGGGGGAGACTGTCAACCCTGCCATGGGGAAGGGGGGTATCCATGGAGGAAGTACAGTAACAGGGATAGCTGATTAGCCCCTAAGAAGCCAAGTGAGGGAGCTGGGGAGGTCAGGCCAGGAGGTATGGCCTGTATTGAAGGGGAGTAAACAGATCCATGCACACACGAAAAAAGAATATGTTTCACAATGGAGGAGTGGAGTATAAGTATCTTGGAGACCACCTCATGGGAAAAGAATTATGCATGGGGGAGACTGGGTTTTGAATGGCGTATTCTGAAACCTGATTGAAAACAGAAAAGCTCATTTTCAGAGAGAAAAATTAACCAATTGTTTGGTAGCTACTTATTCAAGAATTTTTGCAACAATCAGGATATTGGACACCAGCTGATCATTTTCCAGATCCTCGGAATTTAGATTTGATTTTTTAAGAATGGGTTTCACAGTGTAGTGGAGTGGAGGATAAGTAACCTGGAGTCCTACTCATGGGAACTGAATAGAGTAAGGGATAGACTGGGTTCAGAATACTGTATTTTAGCATTTGGTACCTTGGGTCTGGAACAGTATCTGTACAGTATCTTTTGGGACTAGGATGTTGCTTTACATATAAAACAATTCTCACTCAAAATTCCTAAAGATAACATGAAATCTGGTCTCTGGGTTGGTGGTCAGATGTTTATTATGAACTGAGCAATGTACCCAGCATGACTGTGGCCAAGATTTATTCAGAATGTATCTAAATGATATGCCAGGCATTGCTGTTGCATGGGATTAGGGCCTGGATCATCAACCACCTGCTCAGACTTTGTGCCTCGACCTGTCTGAGGGAGGTAGGATGGAGTAGAGAGGAAGACTATGAACTATCTTTTTTTATTGGTTGTGGAGATCTGCTATAACATCAGTGAAGGAGTAGGTACTGTGATAATTAAATAAATGCCCTGCTTGAGAACTCACCTTATAAGTGTGGACATTATGATTATTGATTTTGTGTTCTGGAGCTTCCCCCTCCATGAGATCCCTAAGGACCACACTCTGTATTCCTATCTTTGGAGTCTCCTGGACACTAGGAACCCTATTTGGCCCCCTCCCCAGGGTAGGAGGGCACCATACTTAACCTGACTGCTTGGGATCAACTTATAAAATGCTGCTTCACCACTCAGGTTAGGAACAAAATAACCTGTGCGGCCATTTTGTACCAGATTGAGTAATGGATGGTTCGGACTTTATACAGCGGGTTAATGCATACTACAATCCCAAGATATTCTGTGTAATAACATAGTAGGATTGTATTGTGATGATGGAAGGGACTGTGACAGGGTTGAATATGGTCCTGTCCCAGTTGTAATGTAGAAAGAGTTTAAATGCAAGGATATGTTCTGTTCTCTCCTTTTCTGTCTGGTTGCACAACCAAATTTTCTCGTGAGACCTAGGACTTGATTATCCAGATGGTCTTGCAATTCTCTGCTTCTCGCTGTGTCTCTACCCTCACTTGCTGTTTCTGTCTTTTCTCCCCCCTTGCATATCTGCTGGTATAAAAATATATGTAAATCTTTATGTGGAAATGTAATTGATATTGGGATCCCTTTGTTTAAAACAGTATATAGTTATACTTTTGAAATGATTGCAAAGCTAAAACTGTATATAGTTATACTGTTGAAATGATTGCAAAGCTATTTGAAACTCAAGGGGTTAACCTGAGTTGCAGTTTTTAAGCCTTTTGCAGAAGATGTAAACAAGAGGTCAGTTCTGGGTCACAATGTTCTTTTTGCTGCACCTGCTGAAATTGACAAGAACATTGGAAACTTACAAGAACACTGTGGGAGAAGCAAGCTATATTCTTAACGAACTCCTGCACAGACTTATAAAAAGGAGCTGCAGTGTTTTGTAAAGGACAGAGACTGAGAGACTGAGATTGGAAATTGAGAAGAAACCCAGATGGTCTTTCTCTGTTTATACTGTCTTTGTAAATAGTTATACTGAATAATGTTATTTTTTTTAATTTACAGTTACTAATAATAAAACTCTTTTTGCAAATTTTACAACTGCTCCTGGTTTTCCTATGCTTCCTGACCTGTGCCTCGATAACAGGGACTTAGGGTCCATTTTGTCTGCCTCTCCTGCTGCAAGGCAATGATGATACTCAATTTGAATATGGACACCCATCCAAACTTAATAGCCAGAATGTTATCCTACTCATGTTGTGTAACCCTCAATGCCTTACTCCCTCAGGAGGGTCACAATTAAAACATATTTAAAAAACAATTTATATGAGAATTTTACTTGTACATAATTTTCCTCTTTGCATGTTTCATGTTGTGTCTGAATGTTTTGTATGACCTAGGTCTTTCTATAAGACTTCTGTATGACTTTCTATAGATACATTAGTGAAAGGAGAAAGTGCGGGGGGTATTGCTAAGATTAAAGGGGATAAGTGGGTGTGTGAGAGAGGACCATGTAAAAGCATCTATCGTAAATAGATACTTCTGCTCAGTATTTACTGAAGAGAAGGTAGGGCAGGGCCCACAGCTCAGCACCATGGACACGGGGGGAAGGGGAGGTGTGCACTAGTCCCTTCACAAAAGAAAGGGTCCTACAAGAGCTCACTAAGCTCAGGGTGGACAAGGCAATGGGATCTGATGGCATACATCCCAGGGTACTAAAGGAGCTAAGGGTGGAACTAGCAGAGCCATTATCAGAACTGTTTAGTGAGTTTCTGAGCACAGGAGAGGTCCCAGAAGACTGGAGAAGGGCCCATGTGATCCCGCTCCACAAGAGTGGTAGCAGGGAGGAGGCAGGGAACTACAGACCAGTCAGTCTTACCTCAGTAGTGGGCAAGATTATGGAGGCACTCTTTAAGGAAAGGATAGTGCAACACCTGGAATCTATAGGAGCAAAGGCTCCAAGACAGCATGGGTTTACTAAAGGAAGGTCCTGTCAAACTAATCTCATAGATTTCTTTGACTGGGTAACCAGAGTGGTGGACCAAGGGGGAGCAGTTGATGTTGCTTACCTTGACTTCAGCAAAGCTTTCGATACTGTTCAACATAGAAGATTGATTAATAAGCTGGGTAGGCTAGGGGTGGGTCAGACGTTGGTCAACTGGGTGGCAAACTGGTTGACGGGAGAAAACAGAGAGTGGTGGTAAAGGTATACAGTCAGAAGAGATGCAAGTCACAAGTGGGGTACCTCAGGGATCAGTCCTAGGGCCATTCCTCTTCAATATCTTCATCAGTGACATTGCAGATGGACTGGAAGGTAAGGTTTGTCTATTTGCAGATGACACCAAGATCTGCAACAGAGTAGATGATCCAGATGGGGTGGGCAGAATGAGAAGAGATCTGGATAAACTAGCAAAATGGTCAGGAGTGGCAACTGGGGTTTAACGCAAAGAAGTGCAAGATCATGCACATAGGGAAGAGAAACCCTGAAGCCAGCTATAGGCTGGAAGGGGAGTTGCTGGCAGTCACAAGGGAAGAAAGAGATTTGGGCGTTATCATCACCGATGACCTGAAATCATCTAAGCAGACCACTAAAGCAGCAGGTAAGGCTAGAGAGATGTTGGGGTGTATTAGTAGGGGTATGGCAAGCCTGAAAAGGAAGGTAATGATCCCTGTTTACAAGACACTGGTTAGGTACCATCTGGAGTACTGCATGCAGTACTGGAGGCCACACCTTTACAAGGACATTAACCAAATTGAGACAGTCCAGAGAAGGGCAACCAAAATGGTGCAGGGACTACATCAGAAAACATACGAGGACAGATTAACTGAGCTCAGTATGTATACCCTAGAGCAAAGGAGGAAGAGAGGTGATATGACTGAAACATTCAAATACCTTAAGGGCATTAACAAGGTGAAAGAGTCTAACATGTTTCAATATAAGAAAAATAGCAGGACAAGAGCACACAGCATGAGATTAGAGGGAGGCTGATTAAGGGGTAATGTGAGGAAGTTCTTTTTCACAGAAAGGGTGGTGGATGCATGGAACGGCCTACCTCAAGAAGTGGTGGATATGAATACAGTGCAGGGCTTCAAGCAGGCATGGGATAGGCATAAGGGAGCAATACAGATGAGTATGAATAGATAAGCAATTGACAGAGCAAAGGCCAATGGCCTTTCATAAGGTAGAAAAAGAAATGGGCAGACTAGATGGGCCTTGCGGTCCTTATCTGCCGTCAACTTCTATGTTTCTATGTTTCTATGTTTAGGTCGCACTTGAAAATGGGCACCTGCTAAATCGGTCTACCTGACAAGGCAAATAAATAAATCATTTCATAAATAAATGTAGAGACACTGATTTTTGATTCTGTGTCTTCTGCATTACTTTGTTGATATATACTAAATGTAGCATGCATCAACAATAACTGGTAGGCTACACTTGGTAGTGCTTTTTAACTGGAGAGCTTAATGCAAATAGAAGAGGGATCAAGTCATAGTCTGCAGATGAGAAAAAAACTTTAAATTAATTCCCCAGTGCCACACATTGATTAGGAATAAAGAACTCCTATGAGCCAAATAATAAAATTGGACTGTTGTAGACATGTAGCTTCAAGAACCTATGAGAATGTTTTTATAAGTAAGAAAGCTGAATATTAATGTACTTGCAAATAATGAAAAAGAACTATTACAGGGGCAGAACATAAAGGAGCTTTGTAGAGTTTTGTATAAGGGAGAGTGGAATTTGGATAATGATATAATTACAGATTATGAAATTGGACTATTATAGAGACAGCTTAAAGAAACCATGTAAATACTTTTATAAATGAGGGTGAAATGTGGATAATGAGGTAATTGCAAATAATGAAATTGGGCTATTGTAGGGCTAAAGGTTAAAAGAACCATCTGAGTATTTTTTATAAGTATGGCATTTGAATAATGATGTAATTTAAGATTTTTGGATATTTCTATTGTTATTAATTATTAAAAGAAAAGTGGAGTGACTGTGAGTGTTTGGCTGCTAAATTGATATTGGGAAATGGCCATAAGAATAACGTTCTCCTGACCACCTATTTGCCACCTGGGAAACAGGATAAGGGCCTGGCATCCTTCTGTAGATACTTTAAACAAATAAATCACAGTGGGAGAAATAGTTCTTGGTGACTTTAATGTTAATTGGAACTCAAAAGACCAGTAATGGCCACAAGGAAAGGATCGTGAGTTTGTTTTTAACCTAAAAGGTTTATCATTGCATCAGACCTACAGTAATTATAAAAGTGGTACTCAAACACTCATTGACTGGATTCTGGTAGCCCACTCAGACAAAGTAAAACATGTTAGGGTTTCCCCAACAGCATAACTGACCATTCACAGGTACAGTGCAAATGATATGCTAAACAGTCAAAGCCCCCTCACTGGGTCATTTTTATCCACATTCTAAAAAAGGATAGGGTAACAAAATTTAAGAATAAAGTTGCCCAAATCAACTGGAGCTATCTTGACCACATCCCCAGCATTGATTTGACTCTAGACTTTCCTAATCACTGAATTTAACAAAGTCTGCGACCAATTTGCCCTAGTTAAAAAATGTAAGAATGCCGACCTAGTGATGTGGAGGGTTAAGGCATCCATGCCTCCCTGCTGCCACACTGGTGACCCAGGTTCGCGAATGGACTCGTATTGCTCAGGGGCTCGGCCGGGAGAGGGAAGATTGAGCATCCATAGGACAGCTCTCTTCCCTCAGGGAGGGGGGACTCCGTGATCTGCCACTCGACTGCCACCGGGCAGAAGTCAAGTGGTGGCACATGTGGGTCCTGCAGATTAGGGGAAAGGGTAATGTTCAGAGTGCTGAAATGCCTTCTCAGAGGTAGAGTGTGCTTGTGCACTCATTGCATGTCTGCCAGCCCAGGGGAGAAAATCTGGAGGAAAAAATGGAGGATGGGGCTTAATGAAACCCTGCCAGCAGGCACCAGAGGTCCACTCAGTCTTGGAGGAATGGAGCAATGGAAACTCGGGACAGCCGTGGTGGTGCTACGGGATGGGCTGATACAGCAACCCAGCCTGACAAAGTATTAGAAACACCTATAAGGGAAAAAAGATGTAAGAATGCCTGGTTCTATCCAGAACTCCTCACACTAATGAAAGAAAGGGATAAGTGCTGTGTAATGGCCAGTTAATCAGGGTCTTTGGTATACCTACTGAAGTTTAAGGAGATAAGTAATAGATGCATAAGGAGAGTAAAAACTGATAAATCAGAATTCTGTAAAACCCAGAAAAACATGAACTGGAACAATAGTAAAAAGTTCTGGGAAAATGTTAGTCTCTCAAGTAAAGAGGAAAAGAAGTCTCTAACAATGCTGAATATGAATGGTAAAAATGTTTTAGACCCCACTGACGAAGATGACAGATTTAATGAGGCTTTTACAAACCTAAGTCTCTTCATCCCTTCTGGCTCTGAATCTCTAAACCATAATGGTTCTGGGTCTGACCTGAGCCAGCAGAAAGAATCTGACTTTTACCATCCACATTTTTATTTTAGGACCATTTCCGAAAGTGAGACTTCAAAATATATAAAAAAAACTGTTGGGTAAAACCAGGGTGGGGAGGGGGGCATACTATTGACATGAAGTTGTTATCTCTGGTTTTGAATGAACTAACACATCCCATCACAACATTTTTTATTTCTCCCTGAAAAATGGAAGTCAGCACTGGCCGTGCCTGTTTTTAAGAATGGCAACACAACAAATACAGCAAATTACAGGCTGATTGCCATCCTTTCCCCATTGTACAAGGTGCTTGAAAAGGTACTAAGTCACTAAATTATCTTCTACCTAGACAAATATGATGTCCAATGTATCCACCAGTACAGGTTCAGTGAACCTGTACTAGTGGATACATTGGTCAGGAAATCACATAGTACCATAACTGCTTTTGTTGAATGCACTAACTTTCTTCATGAGACATTGTACAATGGAGATACAGTTGGGGCAATTTACATCAGCCTGATAATGGCCTTTGATCTCATCAACCACAAACTTTAGCTTTCAAAATTATTGAATCTGGGTCTGTCTGTTGATACTGTGCTTTGATTTGAGAGTTACCTAACTAAACAAACCTAGCAGGTTAAAACTGAGGATCTTCTTCGAGGCTATGTTTCATCAGGTCACACCTGTGGAACAATAGCTGTCGGGCACTAGGACCACATGGAAACTTTTTGAAAACAGTCCACTAGTGGCCACCCACAATGACATCCTACGTCGACTTTTCCTATATAAACATGATCAGCCCCTTCCCTCCTCAGTTCTTTTCCAGCCATAGACCATTCTTGTCAGATCTGCCATGGAAATGCCATTGCTAATACTGTTGTTTTTGTTTTCTCACAGTACAAGTGATCACTTTTTAAAAGTGATTTTCAGTGGCGTATATGTCATCTCCAAAGCTGTCGCCATCCAAGCTTTTTAGATATTGCAAGTATGAAAGAAAATGTATTCAAAAGATTCACATGTCTGCATGTGTTGTTTCAGCATGGACCACGACGTCAAGGCGTTCTCAATTTGTAAGGGCTTTAATATGGCCGGCCAGTGACACAGAAAGGGTGACACAGAAAAGGTGCTTTAGAAAAGCACTTGTTGAAATAATGTTTAGCCTGAATGGAGAAGGAACTCCACCAGGAAACCCCCTCCGCATTGCTGGCCCACTCCTCGGGATTGAAGGGATTCAAATCCTGGGAGAAGACATCTAGGTCTCACCATCACAAACACTGGGATAGGCCTAAAGAAAAGGGAAGGATCCCCCCTGTATGTTCTAGATCACCCCTTCATTCAGGTAATGACCTCCTCTGGCCCGTCAATCACTCTGGCGGTGATGCAACCAGTTGCCCAGACTGTTGACACCGCTGAGTTAACCTCTAGCACCTCCAGGCCTGTCATGGCGGGTGTGTTGCAGTCAACATTGGGGCCCTTGCCTCTACCGTCGACATCTCCCAGCATTCCCCACAACACAAACATGGGTGCCAATGTTCAGGCAGTTCTAGCATCCATTATGGACATCCTTAAATGCTTGCTACCTCCTCCTCCATCGACAAGCTTTCCACTGATGGGGTCCACACAACAACCCCCTGCAGCAACGCCTGCCAGGTTGACATGCCAGATACTCGCTAGACCATCAATGGCTTCTTCAGCTCCACCACTGCGTCCTCCAGACCACATTGATGAGGATCAGGAATATAACCCAGAGCTTATTATGGATGAGGAGGAGGAAGGGGGAGAGGAATTTGTGGAGAACTGTGCCAGAACTAGTTCCACAGTCTCTACTGGGAGTGAAGACTCAGTGGTGTATACTTCCAGGTCTTCCCCCTTAAGACCCTTCCTTCATCACAATGATGCAGGAGCTTCAATCTGCAATGGGGTAGGAGAGAGACGAAGTTGGAGGGGAATACCGTTCCCCTTCAACTTCATCTCTCTCCTACCTTCCCTGCCCTCAAGCGCCTCCTCAAGCCAATCCCTACTACTTCCTCTATCTGCTCTCTCCCCTAGTTCCCTCTCACTCCCGTCTCTCTTGCCCTCTCACTGCACCTCTCTGCTTATACCCAATATATTATAGCTTGTACATAGTCATGTATATACTGCTTTGTATATAATTTGTCCTGTATTTATTAATTACTCTCTTTTGTAAATAACGCTCATTGTAAATTTCTTTTGTACAATCTCTGTAATCCTGTTACTTCATTGCTGTAATTTAGTCCTTTGTACCCCCAGGTCGCACCTGGAAACAAGCTTTTGCTCATGGTGCCTTTCCTGGTCATCAACTTTTAAATAAATAAATAAAATGCAGAGGAGTAGGCTATTACTAAGAAGAACTTAGTGGACTTCTTAGAATTGCCTGACACTCCACCAGTAGTCATTCATTCCCCTCATGCCAGCCCAAGAAGATGCCACCTTAGCTGCCTGGCACAGACCTAACATGATACCTGCCATAGCAAGGAAGGCAGATAAGCTATACCAAGCCCTCTCAGGCAAGACCTTTTTTTGCAGGATAGCCAGAGCCAGATTCAGTGGTCATCGATGCAGCCCATGATCGATCTAAGGTTTCAAAGCACCTTAGTTCCCTTCCTCCTGACAAAGAGTCCGAAAAACTTGATATCTTGTGCAAAATTACTTTTGCTTAAGCATCTCTAGGGCTAAGGATTGCAAATTACTAAGCACACATGGTAAAATATCAGAACACTCTTCGGAGGAAGGCCAAAGCAGCCACCCAGGCCCTTCCAGAGAGCACTGCTAAACAGGAGGTATTGAATGCCATGTCTGCAGGTGCCAATGTAAGTAAATATCTCCTACAATCCACCTATTATATTTCTGATGGCTCTGCCAGGGCAGCTGCCTCTGCTATTTGCCTAAGAAGGCATTCCTGTCTCAGAGTGACTGACTTTGCTAATGATGTTCAGCAATCCATCCTCAGTGTCCCATTCAAAGGATATAAGTTGTGTCTTGGTCCACCCAGGACCATCTTGTAAATAAGTTTCTCAACAGTGAAATCTCCTAGTAAAATAAAAATTTAATTTGAATTTGACATTGTTTGGAGCAGATGTACAGTACAAGACATTCTCTCCAACCTACAGACTTCAAGTAAAATCCTAAAAATCTGTACATTCCATGTCTCATACCCAGCCTAGGTCTAGACAGAGGGTGCCCTTTCGCCCAGCCACTACCAGACATAGCTCTACAACAAGACAACAGGGCAAGGGTAGAGCAGCAGCAATATTAACCCAACAAGCTCCACACCAGGTGCCCACTAAAGAGCCCCTAGAGATGGCAGTGCGGCAGCAGCCACGGCAACTGGCTCCACCCGACTCCTTCCTACACCCTCCAGCACCTATGCCTCCAGGGGTGGTGGTTGGGGGTCACCTTTTCCTCCACCTGGATCAGTGGAGAAAGGTAACTTCAGATGCCTGGGTCCTGCAGAAAATAGAACAGGCCATGCTCTGGAACTTCTGGAACTACCTCCAAACCATTCACCAGTGCCTTCCCATTACCCTCCAGAACACATTCCATTGCTCCTTGAGGAAATTCACATCCTGCTTCAAAAAAGGGCAATAGAACCTGTCTACTTCGGATGAGATGTTAAACCGAGGTCTCTTCTGCCCATCCTGGTATTGTCCTGGTGGGTGCCAGGTGGAAGTAAAAGAACCCAGGGTACTCTTCGAAAAGAGCAGGGAACATTCCCGGTGTCCTGGCCAACATTCCTCTTCCCATAAAACCAGTTCATGCAATTATCCAGGCTGTGTGTGGGTGATGATGTGCAATATGGCCGCCACCACACATTCAGTCACTTCATTACCAGTCTAGCATTGCTTGTAAAGCGCTTTGGGATACTGTGTATGAAAAGCGTTATATAAATGCTGATTATTCTTATGATTATTCTAACAAAGGAACACATAGTTCTATTCTCGGTTCTTCCTAGTCCCAAAATGGACAGGAGACCTGTGACCCATTTTAGACCTCAGAGATCTGAACTTTTTTATAGAATACAAGAAGTTCAGAATGCTCACACTGCAAAGCCTGCTTCCACTGCTGCAAGCTGGGGACTGGATATGCTCCCTAGATATGCAGGTTGCTTACCTGCACATCAAGATTTGCAAATTGCACAGGAAATATCTAAGATTCCCGTTTCAGGGAGAACACTACCAGTTCAGAGTATTGCCTTTTGACCTGCCATCTGCGCCACGGGTATTTACCAAATGTTTAACAGTGGTGGCAGCAGCTGTTTGCAGGGACAGCCTATCTGTCTTCCCATACCTGGACGACTGGTTTCTCAAAGCTCACTCCAAGGAGCAGCTTTCCCATACCCTAGAACATATCAGATACCTGTTTAATGCTGTAGGGATTACTGTCAATGTACCAAAGTCAGTCCTGACCCCTTGCCAGTGTCTGCAGTACATTGGGGCAGTCCTCGACACAGCCCAAGGCCTAGCCTTCTTGCCAGAGGACAGGGCTGAGTGTCTGATAGCACAGGCCCAGATGGTCTGCAACAATAGGTATGTCACAACGAGGACATCCCTGGGGCTTCTAGGTCTGATGGCAATGGCCATTACCACAGTGCCACTGGCAAGGCTACACAAGAGTATACCACAATGGACTCAGAGTCCAGTGGGACCAATGCACAGACAAGCTAGAACCAAAAGTTCTAGTAACCTTCCCTGTCAGAAAAGTACTTCAGCAGTGGATAGAACTCACTCACTTGCTGAAGGAGTTTCCTTTCCTGATCCCTTCCCCTCATCAAATTCTCACCAAAGATGCCTCTGAATGGGCTCGGGGACACACGTAGGGCCTCATCAGACACAGGGAACATGGACAAAAGTAGAAAGCACCCTCCACATAAAACATCTTAGAAATGAGAGCTGTTCTGCACGGCCTGCAAGTCTTCCAGTCCCATTTCTCCCCAGATTCTCTGTTAAGTCAGATGGGCAACATAAGTGTGATGCATTACATCAACAAGCAAGGAGGGACTCATTCCTATCCCCTATGAAGGGAGGCAATGAGGGTTTGGTACTAGGCTCTGGAACATGGTCTAGAACTATCGGCAGTGCATGTTCCGGGGCCCAAAACATCTTGGCAACAGACTAAGCCGGTCAGAGTCCAGGATGCACGAGTGGGAGCTGCTGGCCTCGGTAGTAGAAGACCTGTTCAACAGATGGTGTCTTCCAGAGTTAGGCCTTTTTGTGTCACCACACAATGCAAAACTGCTGCTTTTCTGCTCGTTTGCTCCAGGGCCTTGAATTTTATAGCAAGACACACTGTCCTTCTCTTGGAAAGGGAGGTTCCTGTATGCCTTCCCTCCTTTGCCTGTAATCCAGAGAATACTAAGCAAGTTTCAAATGGAGGTGACAACTCTGATACTCATTGCCCCACGGTGGCCTCATCAGATTTGGTTCCCCTTACTACAACAGCTAGCGGTAGAACCTCCAGTACCCCTGCCATTATGCCAAGATCTTCTATCACAGAAGCAGGGAACAATGGTCCATCCATACCTCAAGTCACTCTACCTTCATGCATGTCTCCTGAAGACATAGCCATTGACAGGTTAAGAGTGTCCCAAAAGGTTGCTGATGTCTTGGCAGCTGCCAGAAAGCCTTCCACCAGGGCTACTTACTCCATGAAGTGGAAGCGGTTTGCTTTGTGGGCCGCTTCTCACCAACTGAACCCCTTTACCTGCCCAGTAAACCAGATTCTAGAGTATTTATTGTCCTTATCTGATGTAGACCTACAATACTCCTCTATTAATGTGCACTTGGGTGCCATTTCAGCCTTTCATGTGCCCATTGATGGCTGTAGAGTCACTCAGCTGGAGGTCGCCTGCACGTTTCTGAGTGGCATTCTGCACTTGAAGCCTCCTATCCACAATCCTGTCCTGGCTTGGGACCTGAATTTTGTGTTAGAGAAGCTTACTTTGGCTCCTTTTGAGCCAGCTGTGACTTGTGGCCTACACTTTCTGTTGGGAAAAGCATTATTTTTGGTTGCTTTTATTTCAGCTTGAAGAATTTTAGCATTTCAGGTTCTAATGTGTGAGCCTCCTTATTTGATTTTTCACAAAGACAGAGTATCTTTATGTACCAGTCCTACGTTTCTACCAAAGGTGGTGTCTGAGTTTACTCTGAATCAAACCATCCACCTGCTAGTTTAGTTTCCTGAGCATGCCAATCCAGAGGATGCATTATTGCTCCATACTTTAGACGTACATAGAACACTTGGGTATTATATATACCGCACAATGGACTGGAGGAAGTCCTCACAGTTTTTTGTTTCCTTCACTCCTGGGAAAGAGGGCGCTTCTGTTTCTAAACAGTGTTTGTCTAGATGGTTGGCCAACTGTATTACTTTTTGTTACAGGAAGTATAGTAAGGAACTTCCTGGGGTTGTTCATGGCCACTCAGCTAGAGGCATGGCCACTTCTGTTGCCTGTGTCAGGAATGTGTCTGCTGCTGAGATTTGTGCAGCTGCCACCTGGAGTACTGTCCACACCTTCACTAAACATTACAGTCTGGATATTGCCTCAAGGAAAAGGGCAGGCTTTGGCCTAGCTGTGCTTCAAGGCCTACTTTCTTAGGCCCATAGCCTCCACCACCCAGACTGTTTCTCTGTCAGTACTGCTTGGTACTCGTTCCATAGGTGCAGCCTGATGAAAGAAATATCCTAGAAGAAAATAAAATAGTTATGTAATTACCGTAACAGTAGATCTTCGAGAGAATCTCTTTCATCAAGCCATGCCGTCCCACCCTTCATCCCCCTACTTCCTGAGGGGCTCCTCCTCCATAGGGTTTGCTAGCAATTTTCTGCCTTACCTAGTCCATAGAGCCACAGCTCCCCTCCTGGTTCCCTATAGGGAGGTTCTCTGAGCATGATCTCCAGCAGGGAACTGAGGAGGAAAGGGGCCACCCACATTTATATAGGAAAAGCTGATGTAAGGCATCATCATGGACGGACCCTAGTGGACTGCTTGCAAAAAGCTTCCATGCGGTCCTAGTACCTGATGGCTATTGTTCAATAGTTGTGGCCTGATGAAAGAGATTCTCTTGAAGATCTACTGTTACAGTAAGTACGTAACTGTTCTGTCTGACCTCCATGGATAGGATTATCTCTGTGGCTGTACCTCAAGGCTTTATTTTGGGCCTAATATTATTTGACCTGTTTATAAGTAAACTGCTTGAAGTCAATCAGTCTACTAAATTTCTTCTGTATGCAGATGATGTGATGCTTTGCCCCTGCTTCTGGTTACCTGTATGATATTTATATTATAAATAAATGGTCTATGTATGAAATGTCAGTATGTGAGAGACTTGGCCTTTAACTTTCAAGGTCAGTAGCTGAAACCATAGGATGTTGTAAAACAAACCAGAAGAACCAGTTAATTAAGACTTGCTTACAGAAGGGTATTTTATTGCCCTTTTGTGATCTGCCCAGGCTTTTGAAGTTGAAAACCAAATATGAGTTTTATGACGTTACAGGAGGCTGGGTAATTGAGCTAGTTCTTCTCCTTTTAGCATATAACCAGAAATGTGTGAAGAGTCATAAAATCCCTCAGAGCACACTAGCACAGGAAATCAGCCCAAGAGGACATGAGTGTGGGATTGTTAAGTTCAAAGAGAAAATGTTTAATTAAAGACTGTCATATTTGGGAAATGGCTAATTACAGATTTTTCAAAGCAATGACTCGCATCCTCAGAGACATTTATGTCAGAAATGATCTAAGAGAAGTTCTAGTTGACCTCTTCAAAAGGGGATGGGGACAGATAGAGTTAAAACTGAAACATTGTATATGGGATGGTGACATATGATTCTAGACTCTGACTGGGAAAGCACTTAGAAAGGTACTAGCTAGAAAATAATTCATTATCTGTGGTAGGAGTGTTTTTTTCTGAAACTTCCTTTTTTTTGTTTTACAAGATTGTAAGCTGTATGATATATTGTTTTGTGTTTAATTTGACCTTTTTATCATATTTTTAGTAAACAACCGTTTCTTTGAAATACTGCCTGGGTGTTTTTTTCAATTTCTTTTTTTGCATGTGATGTATATGTGGTTAAGTCTGGCAGCTGTTAAAAGCTTGATTGTGTTACTAAGCTAAATGGTAAGAATATACCTAAGGTCTCTTATAGAGTTTTAAGGGTTCATTTTTGAGACCTGGCTGGGTACCCCTGGTGAAAGATTGTACTGCAGTCCCAAAGAGGGTACATATCTGAGCCTGCAATTGAGTATCCTAGCATAAGGTTCACAGCTTGAATCCCTCCAGAACTCAAGGCTAAAGGTGATTCAGACCCAAAGCAGAGAGGAGGGTTACCCTGTCTGTTAGCTGTTCACACTATTGCACTCTGAGGTTGGCACTGTGGGAGCAGAGGGCCTGACCTGTGGAGTGCGTTTGTGACAGATGATACAGTAGTTGTTAAAAGACACCCCAGCAAAGACAGTTTGTTTCAACTCCTACAATGTAAGTTTGAATCTGTGGAAAAACTGATTCCTAACAATAGTCTGGTACTTGATTACTGTATAAGAAAACTAAGACCATGCTTTTAAGCAGCTCATACCAGAAGAAAGAAACCTCCCCATTGGATATCTACAATGCCACAGGCTCATAATTGGAGCAAGTAAAAGTCTTTAAATACCTAGGGCTCTACTTGGGTAACACCTTGTCTTTTGTTGCCCATGTAGAAAACTTGGTTAAGATAGTTACTGGTGGGTTAGGAGCCCGATTCTGAAACTGGAATAATTTTAACCTGAAGGCAAGATTATTAATTGTGTTGAGTTCCAACTTAGCACTTAATTGATTAAGGCTATGTTGTCTGTTCTGCAACATGTGATTCTGTATTGGACAGGGTCAAAGTTGTCTGTAACAAAGCCTGCAGATTTGTTCTTGATGTAGACATGTTTACCCACACCAGCGATCTATATACTCAAACCAACTGGTTACCTCTAACCAGCAGAATCTAGTCACAGACCTGTACAGTATATCTGTGAAAAAGGTCATGCCGGGACTACCTCCCCCCCTAAAAAATTAAAAACAATTGCCTAAGTTGTGTCAATAGCTGGTTCTACACTAGAATTATAACCAGAAATAGGTTAATGAAACCCTTTTGCAGGACAAGTCAGAGTCAGCACTCATTTTCTGTAAGGGCATCTGATTGGTTGAAGGATCTACCAGATCGTTATTTAATATGTCTAACTTGAACCAATTTAAAAGCTCATTATATGCATTACTTCTTGAACTAGCTTACTGCAGCTGTAGATAATTTGATCTGTACTGTATATGTTCCTGTATTATTGTTCTCAGTATAGTCTTATCTGCTATGCATTGTCTAATTGTAATCAATCTTGACATGGAGTCTTTGAAAAAGAGCACTTGTGATCAAAGGTATTTCCTAGTAGCAATAAGATAAACATGAAATAAATAAATTAGGTTTTCATTACAAAAGGATTAGGGGCTAGTTACAGTACAGCACAGCTTTCCTGATGAAGTCCTACACGAACAGTTAATACTGATAGGAATACATTCTAGCATGAAGGAGTCCAGTGATAGCTCCCATAGGATCATCAAGCATGTTTCTATACGTGGTAGCAGTTTTGAGCTCTTTTAAGGAAACATGACTGCCATAAAGGGAAATGACTGCACAAAAACTGAAAAAAAATGTTCCTGTTTGCATGCATTTGTTTGAGCTGTGACACCTGAGCACTTGAAAGTAAGAATGACAAAGTGGTTTTCCAAATATGAGGCACAGACCCCTACCCTTGGTTATACCTAGACCATAATTGTCAAAGCATGGTTTTATACCACACCAGTAAGAATGAATGTTGACAGATAAATTGTGTTATTTTTGCTGATGACTTGTCAAAATCACAAGATACAAGAGATTAGTATGTAGCAGTTAACTCTTAGTGCCATCCCAGCTGGCAATGACTTGGCATAGGAGTATAAAAAGGGACACTAGATGAAGTTGAATGTGAGGAGGTGGCAGGAAGCAGTCTCTACTTGAGCAAAAGTGGTGCTGGAACATCTTGGCTTGAGACAGTGAACATGCTTGCAGAGGTATGATGGACTTCGGGAAGTGGCTCCATCCTGGGTTTGAGGGACAGCTAGCTCTGCGGTGAGCATTAGTTTCCAAGTGCCTATCACTACCGGGCAAGACCACCACCTGAATGCCTTCCCATAGCATCTGCCATCAGTATATATCACCAGGCCTTACCTAAGCTGACTTTCAAGGGATCCCTACCTGGAACGCGATGGCAGAGTCAAGGAAAGAAGGCACATCACAGTAGCAGCACAAAGTATGCACCTTTGAGGAAAACTGTGTCCATGACGAGTGTGGTAAGAGCACTGAGCAAGGAGAACTGTGTGGTAATGTGACCCTGACTGGGGAGTGATTGCCCTGTTTATCTGACAGGGAGGATAGAGATGCAGATTCTGTATGTATTGACAGTTTTCAATAAATAAGAAGAAAGAATACAGCAGCTCTCAATATTTATTTTATTTATTTGCTTATTTATTACACATAAGATCCTTTAGGCAGAGCCTATTTTCAAAGGGCCTAGGGTCAAACATAGCAGTTAGTAAAGGTGCAAGAGACAATACACATTTACATTTTTACAATAGCGTATAACATATACAGTACAGCAGAGCCTACACAGGGAGAGGGGTGCAGCCTACCTGCAAGACCTCCTGGTTACCCACCACCCATCTCAGGCTCTCCATTCCCCTGAGGGTTGCCTCCTTGTTGTTCCCAGACCTAGGCTGCGGCATTCTGGGGACCATGCATTCTCAGTCGCCTCACCAACCATGTGGAACTCCCTACCGAGACATCTAAGGGAGGCACCCTTGGTGGAAACCTTTAAAAAGGGATTAAAACACTATTATTTAATCAGGAGTTTGATTTAAGTTAAGCTTAAAATGTACTGACTGCTATTTTATTGTTTTATTATTGAGTTGTTTTAATGCATGATAGAATTTTATTAGAATTTCATATTGATCTCTGCATTATGTTTTGTATTTGTGTTATGTATGGATTGTTTTAAATATTGTTAAGCACTCCTAGCCTCCGGGAAGGAGCACTATATAAATTAAGTTTCTGTCTGTCTGTGTATCTGTCTGTCTGTCTGTCTGTCTATCTATCTATCTATCTATCTATCTATCTATCTATCTATCTAGCCATCTATCTATCTATCTATCTATCTAGCCATCTATCTATCTATCTATCTATCTATCTATCTATCTATCTATCTATCTATCTATCTATCTCTATCAAGTGGCAGTAGCTATACAACAGCAGTGCATAGGCTACAACTTAGAGTAGATACAGTAACTACTGGTATCATGCATATTAACAGTAGGGTTAAGACAGTGGTACATTGTAAATCTCAGAGGAAGTATCTGAACACATTACATCATTTTATGGGTAACTAAACAGCCTATTGACACAAAGGCCCACATCTCTTATTGTAGGTAAGGAGGAGCAGAGTATCATAACATAGGAACACAGGCCATGGGTGGGTGGCACCAGTAGCCTAAAGCAGGGGAGCAGGGATGGCAAGGAGTGCATGAGGGGCATCAGTGGGCAGGAGTGCGGTAGCCACAAGGTCCCTGGGGATGAGAGAGGCTAGAAGCTTGGACTTAAAGTAGCTGAGAGAGCTTGTAGTTTTGAGTGGTGGGGTAAGTGAGTTCCATAATCTAGGGAAGCTGAATAAGAAGCGTGCTTGTTCCAGGGAGGATTTTCTGTGTGGTAATACCATGGAATTATGTTGTACACCTCTGACTGTGTACCTTGAGGCCATGGGGTTCAGGAGTGCGAGGACGCCAGGGGATAGTAGCCCAAGCAAAGCTTTTTGCCTGTGACAAGGGTTGCATAATGCAGTCTGGAGTCAAAACTGAGCCACACTAGGTTGGAATATAGGGTGCATGTATGGGAGTCCCATTTTTGATTGTCCGCATAACGGCAAGCCCCATTCATTAAGCCTCGGACTCTGTCAAGCACTTTACTACAGGCAGCACCGTAGCTTGCCAGACCATAACCTATGAAACTAATGATGTAGCTTCAGACAAATTGCTGCTTAGTGTCGGGCAGGAAAGCAGACTTGTGTCTGTAGAGCATGCTGAGTCTGAAGTTGGACTCCTTGACTAGTGTGTCCACATGAGCCGAGTAGGTTAGGCCAGAGTCCAGAATTATCACAATGTGCTTCCTGAACTTGTGTACATCCCTGCCTGGGAGCTGAACCTGCCTAAGTTGCAGGACTGTACAGGAAGGAAATGTCTGTGATCAAATAAATGTGCAGCACAACTGTTTTTACATGACCTTGGTGTATGGAATCTTTCTGATTACCATCATTGCCAGGTGATCCTGAATGTGGGGTAAGTTGTGACTGTAATGAATTAAGCTGTACCCTCCAAGCTACCTAAATTTCATGCCATGGTCTTAGTAGACTGTGTGTCTGCAGGTACGAGGGCAGAGCAGGTAGGGTTGCCACCTGTCAGGTTTTTTACCTGGTGATCAGGTTTTCAGGGTCCCTATCAGGTAATCGGGTTTTGCTCTGTGCTGATCAGGTTTTTGAGCCATTTTGAGTGGTCACATACTTTTTAAACAAATTTTGTCATATCATTCATTGTTTCAGCTACATGTCTGGGTTACAGACAACTTCTGTTGTCAGTATATCCCTTTGTTTGTGAAAGCAATCAGCCTGGAAAGTGTAAAATATGGCCATTAACACCATTAGCACTTATTTAACCTAATCTTTTCCACTGCATCTTAAAGTAGCTTAGCAGTACAGCTGCCCCCACCTTTGGTAACAGTAACAGAGCCGGTTGTCTTCTACTTTCATTTGCTGGTAAACATTTTCATCTCAAACAGAATTTAGGCATTTTTAAATGCTTTAAATTATTTTTTTTCCCCTCACGAAAAAAAGTATGGTCACTTCTTTGGCTTTGAAATAGTGCTGTGGCCATGAACAGGAAATGGAGCCAGAAGAATACATAAAATACACATTACAGGAAACAATGTATTATGATATATCATATATACTGTTGTATGCTATTTACAGTGTTTCCCTTATCTCCCCCTATCATATCTGTATGTTTAACTGGTAAACCAATGTCAATAAATAAATACATACATAAGTAAATTAATAACTAGGAAGAATCTAGGAAAGTAACTTTAACAGGTACAGTACAGTATCTTAACATTTTTGTTTAACTGCTGCTTTAAGCATTGTCTTTTATTGATATAACAAATGACTTTCTATGAGGAGCAATGCATGATGAGTCATGAAAAGGGGCAGAGCTTAGAGTCCGTTTTTTGCCTCATCCAAAGGTGGCAACCCTAAGAGCAGGATGTGTGTCTGCAGGAAGAATGTCCAGTAGGGTGAGCTGGAGAAGAAAGGAAACCTGTCAGTCCTCCAGGTTGCAGAGAATTTCTAGATTTTGCATTACAACTCACAGTTGACACCACAAAATTCCCCACATCATTTGAATTTCAGGAAATTCTGTTTTTATTGCAGTTTTTTCCAATAATCTTTCCACTGAGGTATAAAAGTCACAAGTAATGTCAATTGTTTTTTATCCAAACAAGATCTTCTTTCCTTCAAGACCCCCTGACACCACTAGGAAAACTTTGTAAAACATAAGATTTAGACACAGTCCAGTTTATAGTTCATATATTTTCTGCAGTTCTTTCCCCTTCTGTTTATTACTGAGGACAGCTGCATAAAAACAAGATCAGCATCCTCTAGACTTTATCTGCTCTGGCTGATTGCCTACACATGACATCATAATGCCATTTCTGACATCATAATTATCTCCACAGCAGCAGATCACGATGCTATTAAGGGAATGGTTATCTCTGGTGTAGACAAGTAGCCAGAGAAGATATGGCAATACTCCTGTTTTCATGCTAATGTCTTCAGTAATAAAGAAATAAAGGAAGGAGTTAAAGAACTCCAGAGTGTGGGCACCGATGGGGGGAGGAGGGTGACATGGGTACCAGAAGATATTCAAAGGTGGACTTGATCTAATACACAGAACTGGTGTGTGTATGTGTGTGTGAGGTAGAAGGTGGATAATTTTGGCAATGGGATGGGGAAGGGTTATGGGCTTTGTGGGGACCAGGGAAATACCAGCGGCAGGGTTGGGCACCCGCTGCCAGACTTATTAAAGCTCAGGTGGGCGTGAAGGGGGATACTGGCAGCAGGGTTAGGTAGTCACTGCTGTTGTTATTAAAGACTGGGTGTGCAGTAGGTGGGATACCAGTGGTAGGGTTGGGCACCTCAGAAATAATCGCTGGGGCTGGAGCTTTCTGGTCATACATTATTTCGTGATACATGACCTGATGATATAGACTGGAAAAGAAGCAAAAGAGGTTGCAAAACTGAAAATTCTGATTAATAGGAAACTTTTTCTGTAGCTGCCTGCAACGCCTCAGGCTGAGAACAGTGAATTAACATCTGATATCTCATTATTTCTTCAGTGCTATAAGGAATAGAAATTAGTGGCCACTTCATAAGATATGCAGATTTTTTGTATTTATTTGTTTATTTACTAATATATTCTGAGAGTACCTTTGAGAACAGGTGCTTGTTTACAAAGGTTCCATGTCAAAATGTTGATGATTTCCCAGATTTGAGAGAAGATGTTTAAAGTGCCCTGAAGTAAACGATTAAAGATTGTGTAACCCAGCTGCTTCAATGGGTTACTAAAGTGTTTACATTTTAAGTATGTGGTGTAACAAAGGGCCCAGGGAATTACAGTAATACAGGGTATAATGTGCATTGTGTTACTGGAGTAACAAAGAGCCCAGGGCATTAAGATAATATGGGACCGAATGTGCAGTAGAGAAAAGTAATGTTTCCTGTGTTTGCACTATTAGGGCTAATACAGCTCTGCATGGTTATTAAACATAGGGTTAACAGTAGCCCTAAAATCAAGGTTCTGAAATTTTAACATGGTACATTTTGTTCTGCATGTGTGTTCTGCTTGTGTGACTGTATGTCTAGGTGCCTGCAGTGCGCCAGCAATTGTCCATTGGTTGGAAGGGTTCCCGGGAAACATTTCCTGCCCACTCCAGGCATAGAAAAAGGGTTCTGGCCCACAAAAAGCAGTTTCTAATTTGGTGTTCTACTTCAGAGTATCAGTATTTGTGAGTTCCAGGTTTAGTACCTCTGGGTATGCTTCTCAGGCGTAATGGGTCAAAATGTTGTACGCGTAATAGCGTACGACATTATAGATAACCCGAAATAACACTGTCTAGGACAGCGAATGGTACAATACTGCTTATACTGCTGTACATGGTATTGCACCATTCACACACTCCCAGGCAGAGGATAAGACCTCTGCTGGGAGTGAGTTCCGTCGAGCAGCTGCTGTGTCTCACTGGACCGAGCCACAGCAGCAGGAACCCAGGCACCGCGTCTGGGACCAGGTTTGATTCGGTCCCAGACCCGGTTAGACCACCCGGAGTTAGAATCTTTGGTGGGGTGGGTCAGGGGCAGCCCCGCAATGGGGAGCATGCAAGGGAAGCAAGAGTTATACCACATGGATTGGTGGTTCCAATAGAAAGTCCAGTACTCAGTTAACACAAGATTCCAGCACTCACCACCTCAATGTTTGAACATAAAGATATCTTCACTCTTTGGTACCTTATACCCAAAACATTCATATACCACACTTGGTCTCTTGTTAAATAAATGTTTTCAGTATAAGGTACCACAGAGTAAAGGCATCTTTATGTTCAAACATTGAGGTGGTGTGTGCTGGAATCTTGTGTTAACAGAATTTGAGAGATACTGAAACCTATCTTTTGTATATAGATGAGAAGGATACCCACCACGAAGCACGTATCCAGGAGCTTGAAAGACTGGTGGCTTTACCATGGGACAGGGCAGAGGACTCCAATCATAGAAGCCACTGCAACAACCCATGGTTTATTGAATTTCCTGAGCGGGCAGAAAATAGAAATATTGCCAGCTTTCTCCCACACATACTCCCATAACTGTTGCAATATTCCTGGAAGCCCAGCCTGGAGACTGAGCAAGCACACAGGACCCTTGGACCACAGCCCAAGCTGGGAGACAGACCAAAGCCAATAATAGCCCACTTCGTATGCTTTCTAGATTAAGAAAAAATACTCTCTAGACAGGGACGAAGGCTCCCTACAGTGGCAGGATCACAGGATTCTTATTTTATTTTTTCTTACTGAAAACGACTGAGATTACTTCTGAGCACAAGTGCTCATTAACTAAGGTTCCACATCAAAAACATAGTCTCAAAAAACATTACAAGTTCAATAAGCAGTTCCTGAGGAAATGTAGTCAAGTCAGACTCAAAACACATAAGACAGAACAATTGCATATAGTTTTGAAAACATCCATGCAGATCATTGTATAAAAAGTCACAGTATATGTACAGAGAGAAAGCAAATAAAGCAGTTTAATGGTTACAGTTACACTGGACTGCAAGGAAAGACCACAAAAATCTCTTAAACTGGGAGGCTTACCCTGTTCACGGACAATACAAAGCTGTGTAACAGGGTAGATACACAGAAAGGTATAGAAACAAGCATCTGTCAATGCCAAATGTTGTCTTGCTGGTTTTGGCATTGGTAATGCAGGAGTTAGAGAGACACATAATAGAAGTTGCAGTGAAGTATAGAACTGACATCAACCCCACCCCACCCTGCAGAGAGTGACAGGCATTGGGGTGTGCGTTTGGGTCGCTGGCCATAACGTTCATGCTATTTCACCTCACCCTACCCTGCAGAGTCTGACAAGTGTCGCGTTGTGACTTGGGGTCATCTGGCCTTATGCTCACCCCATTTCATAAGGAAGTATGTTGAGATGGGTGCAGCATAGGAGAATGGGCTGAACTTTGGGGCTGAAGAGTCCAAGACACACCTTGATGCCTGTCAATGGTTGCAGGGTGGAGGTGGAGGACCAATGGTGTGAGCAATACAGCAGACAATCCAAAGACACACCCCTGATGCCTGTTAGTCTGTACAGGGTGAGATGCAATGGTTAGAAACCCTAATGCCTTGGGCATGTGTTGGTATTTGCACTCCAAATTTTAAACATGGCCTTTTTGTGACCCCCACCTTATGAAAGCATTTGGGACCTCTGTTCATGATCAGTGCCCCTGTGATTTTGTTAATCTGACTCAAATGTTGATTTCCCACAGTGACTGTGCCATTCTGCACCACATGAAAATGTCAGCTGCACCATTGATAAGGAGATGTGAAGAGATGGCAATGTGGGAAATTTGGAGTGAAAATATTAAACATTCTCGAAGTTACGAGCATGTGTGAAAACTGCACATCGCACGCTCGCAACACAGTCATTTAGTGGAATTATTTCACTGAATTTTTAACATAGCTATTTTGGGATCTCTGCTCGTGAACAGTTGCACTATGATGATCTTAATCTACCCGATTTCCCACAGCAACCATGTGATTGTGCGCCAGATGTGCAAAACTACATTTTGGACAGGATGTGACAAATGGCAGCTGAATTGTTCATAAGAAGGTGTGCAAAAATGACAATGTTGAAAATCTGGAGTGAAAATATTACAACTTCTCGAACTTATGACTGTGCATGGACACTGCGCAACGCACGCTTGTAACATAGTCACTTTATGGAATGTTTTTACTAAATTTTCAACATAGGCATTTTGGGACCTCTGCTCATGAACAGTGTTACTGTGATTTTCCTTACTCTGTTCTGAACATTGTTTTTCTACAGCGACTGCGCCACAGCACGCCGGATGTGCGAAAACACAGTTCAGGTAGGATGTGGAAAAAAAAAGCTGTACTGTTCATAAGGAGGTGTGAAAAAATGGCAATGGTGAAAATCTGGAGTACAAATATTAAAAATTATTGAAGTTACGAGTGTGTGTGGAAACTGCACAACACACGCTTGTAAAACAGTCATTTTATGGACGTTTGTCACCTAATTTTCAACATAGGCATTTTAGGTCCTCTGCTCATGAACAGAGTTACTGTGATTTTCCTAATCTGTCCCAAACACTGATTTCCCACAGTGACCAAGCCATCCTGCACCGGAAGTGCAAAAACACATTTTGGCCAGGATGTGAAAAATGACGAGGGTGCGTGAACATTGCGCAATGCACCCTCATAGCACAGTCATTTAATGGACTTTCATCACCAAATTTTCAACATAGGCATTTTAGGACCTCCGCTCATGAACAGTATCACTGTGATTTTGTTACTCTGCCCCGAACACTGATTTCCCACAGAGACCAAGCTATTCCGCGCTGGAAGTGCGAAAACACATTTCAGCCAGGATGTGAAAAATGTCAGCTGTACCGTTCATAAGGAGGTGTTGAAAAATGGCAATGTTGAAAATCTGGAGTGAAAATATTGCAGATTCGCGAAGTTACAAATATGCGTGGAAACTGCACAACGCACGCTTGTAAAACAGTAATTGTTTTTATTTTTTTCACCAAATTTACAACATAGGCTTTTGAGAGGCCACCTCATGAACAGTGGCACTGTCATTTCATTAATCAGTCCCGAAGGGTGATTCCGCTCAGTGACTGCAAAATCATCTTTTGGGACCGAATAATGCCATGACAGTAACTGAATTTATGAGGAGGGGTCCCAATAACCCCATGTTGAAAATGTGGTGGCAAAATTCCCCAAAATGCCTGAGATATGCATCAAAGTTGAAAAAACTCTATTTATGCTATTATACAGCTTACCGGCATTTCTTCAGTTCGTGGTCGGCTTTTAAGAGTGCAGACGTGTTCGGTCCACAGAAGATCGTCGCAATGAGCTCTGGAGGTAAGTATGGGGTGAGGGTGTGTGGGGAAGTGGGGCATGCAATGGGTGGGTGTGGGTTGGGGAGAGGGCTTCAGACTGTGGAGGGACCGTATTCTACTTTACAGGAAAAAATAAAACATTGCAGGAAGGTTTTTGTTTTTACAGGTACATTTGACACGCTGGCGTGGGCTCCCAGCATGTCACCTGAGTGTTTTTTTTGGGGGGGGGACTGGAGCCAATGGGGATTGGGCACCCCGACGGCAAATAAAAAAAGAGTGTTGGGGGGGATGATGCTGATGGGGATTGGGCTCCCCTGTCGGCAGATGAACTGGGGAGGGGGCATGGTGATGATGCTGACAGGGGGATTGGGCACCCCCTTAGTCGGCTTTTCTGGGGACTGTGTGAGGTAGATGTCACAGTTGTCACCATGTCACTCTGAAACTTACACCAGGAAAGGCATGCCCTGCAGTGAGGTGGAGCTCCCTCATTGCAGTGGCTAAAACCTTTCAAGGTGGTGGACATGCTTTTGCACTGCTGTCATAAACAGCATGCAGTCTAATTCGTGCCATGGAGCCCAGCCCCAAAAAGCAGTGGCACCACAGGCCACAACAGGACCGCGCCTCCAAAACCTACTATTCCGAAGTTACCGCATCACGTTTCTTGCACAGGTGCAAGAAAACATAAAAAAGAGTAGTGATCTGAAGAGGTTAGAAAACTGGTCCAAGGAATGGCAGTTGGGTTTCAATGCAAAAAAGTGCCGGATTATGCACCTGGGGAGAGGGAATCCTAGGGACGAGTATGAACTAGATGGGGTAACACTGGAGGCCACCACAGGGGAAGGGATCTAGGGGTAGTCATAGAAGACAACCTCAAAGTGGCTAAACAGTGTAACAAAGCAGTCGGAAAGGCTAACAGAATATTAGAGTGCATAGGAAGGGGTATAACAAGTAGAAGGAGGGAAGTGGTGGTACCATTGTACAACTCCCTAGTAAGGCCTCATCTGGAGCACTGTGTTCAGTTCTGGAGGCCCCCATCTCCAAAAAGATATAGGATGGAGATGATACAGAGGAGGGTGACAAAAATGGTAGCCGGGATGCAACATAAGTTGTATGAGGAGAGACTCAGAGCTCTCAATATGTACTACCTGGAGGAAAGGAGAGAGAGAGGGCTCACATGATAGAAACCTTCAAGTATCTGAAGGGGATCAGCAGGGTACCAGAGGGGAGCATCTTTCACACGAAGGTAAATAGCAGAACAAGGGGGCACAGAATGAGACCAAACAGGGAACACTTAGGGGGAACTTGAGGAAATTCTACTTCACTGAAAGGGTGGTGGAGAGATGGAACAGTCTTCCCCCAGGAAGTGGTGGGGTGGACACAGTTCAGAGATTCAAGAATGTGTGGGATAGACACATGGGGATTATCAAGCTAAGGTGAAAGAGGGAGAACTTGTAGCATCTAGGGTACCTTAAGCATTAGAAAGAGGGATAGGGCAGACTGGATGGGCCACAAGGTCCTTATCTGCTGACAACATCTATGTATCTATGTATGAATAATCTTGGGGAGATTCAGCAGTATATCAGGCATTTGTTTAAGCCATTAGCAGCCCTGAGAGCAAATGACCACTTGTCCAGCTGGGTATGCCGGAAAGGAGGCTTAATGGCATTCCTAGTCATGTTTCTAGTGTTGTATTGGTTGGCGATGGTACGGAAGCAGTTTGTTAAAGCTGGGGGTGTTAGGCCCAGGAGTGCCGTTTTGGCTAGCAAACAGGTCTGGTGCTTTATTCTGCTGGGTAAAGGTAGCCAGTTAATGAGTTTGTAAATGGTATAACTATGAGCACGGTTATCGGCACCAAGTACAAAGTGGCATGCCTTATTATATATATCAGCTTTACTGTTTAGCACTATGTCACAGGCAGCTACATAGTCAGGGAGGCCATAATATATAGGTGACAGAATGGAGCTGGCCACAAAAGGAAGTCTAGTATCCCCAGTGAGATTGTTTTGTTTATGGTGTAGGGTACCCAGTCTTCTGTTAAATATGGCCACCAGATTGTCAACAGGGGGGGGTAAAATGGAAGGTGTCATCCAGTTACTCCAACGTATTTAAAGGTCACCACCTGTTCAAGACTTTGTCCCTGCCCATTTTGGATGACAAAAGGTAGAACTTTTCTCTTCTGTGGGAGGCTAGAGAAGAGCATGTTTTTTTTTCATAATTAAGGATCGGTTTGTTGTTGGAGGACTAGCTTTCTAGAGTACTGAAGTTACTTTGGAGAGCGGCAGTGAGGATGTCAAAGTCAGAGTTTTTGGAATAAATGACAGCATTCTTGGCATAAAGGAGTATGTTGGCTGTCTGACAGGCATTGGACAGCCGATATATGAAGAGGCCAAATAGGAGTGTGCCAGGGATGGAGCCCTGGGGGACACCAATAGATACTCCCCTAGTGTTGGATAACGATTTATTGATTTTCACACTGAGAGCGATTGGTAAGATCACTGAAGAGCTAGGCAACTGTGTTCTGTAACAAATCTAGGCCAAGGAGTTTGTTAAGTAGGAACTTATGGTTGACCAGGTTGAAGGCCTTTAGTAAGGTCAATATATATAGCTCCGATGCAGCCACCATTGTCAAGGGCCTCATCGACATAGCTGGTGTATTCCAATAGCATCATGCTGGTGCTGTAGAGCTTCCAGAAGACATGTTGCTGTACACACTGGACACTGTATTTTTTTGAGGTATGTGACAAGTTAGTCAGAGACTATTCAGAGACTATTCTCTCAAGGGCTTTGGACGGGGGGGTTGGGGAGAATAGAAATTGATCTGTAATTGGCAAGGTTGGTGCAGTCATCACTTTTGAAAACTGGCATAAGCAGTATGGATTTCCAATTCTCAGGGAACTGCGAGTAGCATGGGGAAAATTAAAAATTCTAGAGATGGGGCGGGAAAGTTCTATCACTGAGGTAATAAGTTTCATTTCAGTCAAATTACTGCCACACCTAGTTTTCTAAGCACCCTACTGATGTATTTTGAGGTGTCTTTGACTGAAACAGCCTCACAGTACAATTTAGGGCACCCTGGTTCAGAGTCCACCATCTGGGAGGCTTCAGGACCTGGTTCTTTGTAGGAGGTCTGGGTAGGCACAGTGGGGATGACAGAACTGAGGCCAGTAAATTCTGTGTTGAAGTAATTGGCAATTTAATTGGGATCAATGACCTCTTGGCCCTTCACCATGAGCATTTGAAGAGAGGTTTTACTGTAACTCCCTTAACATAAGAACATAAGACTGTGACGGCAGAAGGGGACCGTTCGATCCATCTAGTCTGCCTGTGAAGTCTTGCCTAGGAGCTCTGAGATGTTGTCCTAGAATCTTTTGCCATTGCTCCAGTTCTGGGTCTGTTGGTTGTTATAGCAGTCAGATTTGGCCTTTCTAATCATAGTGGTGCACTTATTGCTGGATTCTTCTCTTTTCAGATGACTCCACAGAGCTTTGCACAATGAAGGAATGGGTTGGAGGGGTGAAGAAAGTACTCCAGGCACAGAACATTCACTATAAGCTGCAGTATGCTGCCAAACGGTGTATCAACAGGAATAAGGTGCCACACATGATCCCTACTCTGGTGAAGCCTGCCCACTACATTCAAAAGAACTGGACAGACAGCATGCCTCTGTTGTAGCAGCCTACAGCCGGTACCCAGACCTGTAAAGGTGGCCTGCCTTGGTAAGTAGATAGTATACACAGCCCTGCAATCTATGTGGGTGCCACTGAAGTGACTGCTATGGAGTGGCAGACCTCAAAGGGGAAGAGGTTGAATCAGAGATGCTAGGACTGCAAAGATCCAGGCACCCACCAGGTGCATCTGGGAGCAAGGATTAGAACAGGGACTCAGTGTGCTTTGCGGCCAGTACTGACTGCACCAGTGAAGTGGTGTCAAAGTGTACAGGGAAACCTAAAGCTACTCCAAATGAAATCCTTCTTCCCAAGTTACCAGTGAAACGTCCACCAGCGATGCAACTTTCCCCAAGTGGCGAAGACAGAAGACCCTGCTTAGACAGAGTGGCTGAAGCTATATGACAGGCAAGATGAGCGGGCCCTGAATGGGCAGGGCACAGACAGTGAACCTGAATGCCACACTCTGTGAACAGACTAGGCTGACATGGAGAACTAAATACTGACTCCATACGGAAGGGACTTAAAAAGATTGCATACTGTGTTGTATAACTGTTCTAATGGACTGATTTACCTTCACCCTCTAGCTCTTTCAGAGGGCACATAGGTACTCTTTCCTGTTTACTTGGTGCCCCTCTGCTCACCCCACCATACCCCATCCCATTGCTACTATGTTCAGTTCCAGTCATCTCTTCCCCCACCTCCCCATTTCTTTACTCATTGTGCCTGACACTGGGGCTGACATGCGGCACACTTCAACTTCACTGTAATGCTGGATTCCCCACAGTAATTTAGTGATGCAGGTACAGCTTTGTTATTGATAGTTACTCTGAAATGATGGGGCTTGGGTTGTAGATAAGTGTGTTAGTAAGAACTGGCTCAGTCAGTAGGTCATGTCCTCTAAAAATGTCCAAGATACTCTGACCTACAGTACTTTCTCTTTCTCCCACACCCAGTCTGCGACTTAACTGAGAAGAAAACTCCACCATCTGGGAGGCTGTCTTAATGCCTTTGACTGCATGAGTCATTGGTCTCCACCTGCTGCCCTTTATTCCCACAACGTTGTGTGTGACAACTCGCACTGTTCTGCATGGGCCACTCAAGATGATAAGTTGGCTCTTCTCGACAGTGCGAACATGTGACACAGTGGCAATCTACATGGATAAGACACTCATAACAATCCCTTAGGGGACCAGAATTTGACTGGGAGGTGGATCTTTGCTCCATTTCAGCACACCTGGAGGTCTGTGTTGCCTCAGAGAATCAAAATGCTTAATAGCGGAGAACAGTGTTCCCATGCCCCAAGACTGGTTCGCCATCAGCCACCCCCCCAACCCCATTATCAGCTGTGATGATCACAATGCCACTGCTGACTGCATGGATGATCTCCCTACATATTGTAGGACCCCCTCACCCTCCTCTCCATAGAAGCCTGTTTACCACGTCCCTCCTACAGTCTCAGAAGCCATATTCCCCACCTTGGAATGCTGCCACTGCAGACCTGGCTATGGGGTGCTGGCTACCTCCTTTAGACTGACTGGCTGCCTGTTGTAGGACACAGCCAGGAGTACTGTAGATACATTGTGCCTCCTCCCCTTCCATCATGGAACCTGCGAGGTTATAGGCTGGTGGATTTCCATCCCCCCCTCCGCAGGATGCTACATCTACACACATACACCCTCTTGGTTACCCGACACCCCCCCCCCCAGCCTCCCCAGCTGACCTGCAAATGGCTATTGAGCCTTTCAGCTTAGGTGGTATGGACCAAGTCTGGACTCCAGAGATACCCTACCCCACTGGTAGGTGTGCCAGGGGTTGAGGATGACTGATTTGGGGGTCTCCACCCCCCTGGGTTAAGTCTTCCTCCTGAGGATAGGTTCCTCGTACACTACATTTTGTTATGCTGTTTGCTTTTTATTCAAAACTGGTTCACTGTTTTTCCTGAGAAATTGCTCTACTGGTTTAGTAGATTCCAACTGACTGGCATTTGTCCACCACTTAGTAAGCTTGTACATGCAACCCTTACCCCGGCCAAGAGTGGCTTGCAACCCTTGCAATCAGGAACCCCCTAACTTGTACACAGAGAAGGCAACAAACCACAAGTTGGCATAACAATAGGCATCTCCCCTGGTCCTGGGGCAAATACCTGGCTTGGCATCTAAGAGATTGAGGGGTTAGAGTGCAAAATAAAATTTATATTTACACCGAGTTTTAGGAGACTGGTGCTAAGGCTATTCTATGTCTCCTATCTGAGGGGGACCCATAAACAAGTTCACACTGGGAAGCACAGATACTAGAAATACTAGAAATGGGATAGTATTGTATGGTTTTATTCTGACCCAGACGGAACACAGAAAGGAGTGGTCCCCCAGGTTGATACCGTACATTACAGATGATCGGCAAGCACTTTCTTTTCCAGCACAGTACAGTTTGGGCTTTTCCTAGATTTTTTTCTCACAGAACCTCAAACAGTCCATCCCTCTTTGCTAGGGACCCCAAGGACATTATTTTCCCATAAGTGTCTATTATGTGGGGTTTCCACAGACTTAAAAACACATTCCTCCTGACACAATGGGCATAGTTAACATCCGCAGGGTAATCTTGTGCCCTTCCAGTAATCAGTTAGCCCTGAATGGAGTTTTAGATGAGGTCCTGCCCACCTGGGCCCCAACTAGCTTCTGCCATTCCTTCTGGGTTAAACAAACAGGATCCTTCAACCTCCTCAGATTGCTAAAGGCATCCACATATTTACTTCTACATTCAGCACATTTTTGTGTTGAAACCTGGGGTCCTGAGTGGTGTAATCTAGCCCTGTCTCTGGGCACATACACCACCAGCCAACTCCTTCTGAAACATTCCCATGTAGCTGTACTCATGGTTTGTTTGATCCCTTTGTTACAGACATGGACCCTGGAAGAAACACACTTCTCCCCCTTTTCTGGTAGCTTTCACTGAGACTCTCTCTCCATCTCTGGTCTGCGCAGTTGGACAATCTTCCAGTCCCTCATGGGATTGCCCCTTGGACCCACTGGTTCTCATAGTCCCATCCACTTCTCACAGAAGGACCCACTGGGGTCTCAGAAATTGCAGGTCTCCACCACTTCCTGTGGTACTGCTGTTGTCTCACACACTGGAGTGAGAAAAACAACCAGAGGTCCTTCATCCAGCCTCAGGGCAGGCTGGCAGGCACCTCCACACTGGGAGCTCCTTTATCCACTGCTCCCACACTCAGACTGTCCACTCAGCTGAACCCAACATTCTAAACTGTCCCCAAGCAGCTGATTCCACTGTGGCTCACGCTGCTGCGAGAGTTCTAAGTGACTTCATTAATTTCTTTTATTCAGATTAAGTAAATTTTATTAAGAACAGGATAACATGACATCTGATGTAACAATGAAACAGGTCCTGAATGTACAATGACGAAAAAGAGTCAGGAATATGATCAGGAAATAAACAGTTTGTAATACAAAATAATAACCTCCCCATACCACCCCAACCACCCACCCCACCCCGCCCCACCACTGTAGGATATCCAGAAAGACCTCGTAGCGGCCTCATTCATTTCTCACTCAGCATAGCTAAGTAAACAATGAGAGGTCTGTAGAGAGGTTCTAATAAGCTCTCTACCAGCTGCCCACTACCTTCCTAGTCTAACACTGATGGGATTCTAGTAACCCCAGGGGACTGGGTGGTTACTTATAGTCTACTACCGTGGGATACCATGAAGTGGGAAAGATGGCCAAATGGATCTTTTGCTTGTGCTGCCCTGAGCAGAGGCTCTGTTAATGATGGATACCTTGCACTAATGGCAGTTCTATGGGTTACAAAACAATACATTCTTTTCTTCATAGCATCTCCCCTGCTCTCTGCCATCTCAGATGTCCACAGGACCTATTAAATGGGTGACCTGGAACGTGAAAGGTGTCTATTCCCCCGATAAGTGCAGAAAAATCTTAGACTGTCTTTGCAGGGTAGGTGCAAGGGTTTTCTTCATTCAAGAGAGCCACCTCTTGCAATCTGAGGCAACAAAGCTGAAAATGAGCTGGGTCTCACAGGTGTTTGGCAGCACCTTTAACACTAAGAGCAGGGGGGTTGCTATTTTGATACATAAAAATTTTCCTTATCTAGCAGTCCAGGTTATCTCAAACCCAGAAAGGAGGTATCTTATTGTGCAGATCATGTTAAATGGTTCTGCGGTTACCTCCTGCAATGTGTATGGTCCAAACAAAATTGACGCAGATTGCGCCTGCCCACTGACACAGCAGTAGCACTACTGATTGTGATGCTGATGACCTGGTTTCAGAAGTGAGCCTGGGAGTTGGAAGGGCCAACTGTGGGGGTGGGGATTGAGTGTCCCATGCACTGATGTTCTCCTCTGGTGGGGGGGGGGGAGCTTTCGGAGCTTGCCTGACCCCTGGTGGAAACCAGGGGTCTAACAGCTGATGCTGATAACTACAGTGAGGCGGGGCAGACAACAGCTTGCGCGCCCCTGATGTCATTGCACATCCCACCTCCAAGGGGGGAAAAACCTGGAAAAATTCGGGCCGAGCAGGATGCCGCCCATCTCATTCCATAGGCCCTGAACCACAGACCCGTGTCATTCCGGGAACTGCATTCCATCATCTGATGGGAGGAAGGGCCCCCTTCCAGAGGCCCCACCCTAGGGGCAATCCAGAGCTGTACCAGGTAGGGTAAGTCCCGGGGCAGCGGATGATGGGGCTGAGCGTGGGGTAGGGCCGATGGGGGTTGGTCTGTCAGAGGAGATAAAGTACAGTAAATAAAAAAAAACAAAACTGACCCAGGTTTCTATACTACTTTGGCCCAAATTCTTCAAACCCACCTCAGAGGCCAGTTAGTAGTGGGCAGGGATGTAAATACAACACTAGATGATTTTCTTGACTGGAAAGGAGTACAACCCTGACTGGACCACACACACTGGCCTCACAGGTGCTCGCAGGTCTGGTGGCTGAGCTGAACCTTATAGACATATGGAGACTAGTGCTGCCCCAAAGATGGGAATATTCCTTCTACTCCCCTTCCCTTGGCACCAATCATACTCCAGAATAGACCTCTGAGTGGTCCCACAGCAGTGGGTACCAGAGGTCCTTGAGACAAAGACAGACATCGGCATGGTGGTTATCTCTGACTATGCACTAGTCTCCTTCACATAGATACTGATGGCTGCAGAACCCACCCCATGCAAACAGTGGAGATGTAACACCTTTGTTGTGCATGGCCCTTGCTTTGCAAAACTCTCCAGAGGGAAATAACCATCTTCCTGGAGATTAATCACCCAGAAGACATCTCGGTGGCCATGCGGTGGGATGCATTGAAAGCTTACAACTGAGGGAGATGTATAAGCTATGCCGCGCATCTTAAAAAGTAGAGACAGAAAGACCTGGACAAATAGATGATGTCTCTAAAGAAACTGGAGGAGACCTACAGGAACAGTATGGATCCTCATCTGTGCCTCCTTGTGGACATTATCGGGATATGCTATAAGATAAATATTCACCGGCACCAGTGGAGTGAATTCTCCCTGTTTAGGTTACGACAGTCATTGTTGGAATCTGGAAAAAAGCCAGAGTGGCTTTAGCCTACCAGCTTAAAAAAATGGCAGGAGAAGCCCCAAATCACAGCAGTCCACAAACATTCGGCCCCGACCAAAACAAGGGTGACATATATTAACAATGCCTTCCTGGACTTTTATAGGGCTTTATGCCAAAGGGAGAAGTCCCCCACCAGCGTGGACCTTTCTGCTTTCACTGACCGACTAAAGCTTCTCAAACTAACCCCTGGTCTCAAAGAGGAGTTGAAGGCTTCCTTCTCTGCAGAGGAGCTGGAAAGTGCCCTGTGCTCCAAGCTGGCTGGGAAAGCCTCTGGTGGGGATGGTCACTTGGAGGAATTCTTCCACACATTCCAGCAAGTCCTTATCTCACCAATGGTACATGCACAGATAGAAGCATTTCAAACCAGAATGCTCCCCAAGTTGATGCACACTGCAGTGATCTCACTAATCCTTTAACCCAACAAAGACTCCTTGCAGTATGGGAGGTGCACCCAATCTCCTTAATCTTGGCAGACTGCAAGACCTATGCAAAAATGCTGGCTATGAGGTTGAAAAAGGTCATTCCCACTCTGATAGGCAGGGATCTGGTGGGGTTTGTCCCAGAGTGGCATAGTACAGATAACATAAGAAGGATCCTCAACATCCTGTGGAAGGTCTCCTACTCAAAGACCCCGGCAGTGCTTATATCTTTAGACATGGAGAAGGCCTTCAACAGGGTGGAGTGGAACTACCTCTTCCACACCCTAGCCACTTCTGCATTGGGGAAACTTTTCTAAGCTGAATTTGGAAACTATGCAATGGAGCTTCAGCTGCAGTTATAACTAACTCAATGGCCTTGTGCACTTCACATTATGGAGGGGCATGACATGGGTGCCCCCTCTCCCCCTCCTCTTTGTGATTGCCTTGTAGCTACTATTGCAAGCCATTAGACAACACCAGAGCATCCATGACATTCATATGGGCAGGGAGCACAAGGCACTAGCATACGCTAATGACATCATGCTTACCCTGGCGAACTAGAGAAGTCAGTACCATCCACCCTGGAGCTCCTGGATGCCTTTGGGAGCCTGTCTGGATACAAGGCAAATGTGCCCTAATCACTTATCTTCCCCATAGCTGTAGCCCGCTCCCAGAGAGGCTTCCCATGGGGGCAGCAGGAAGTAGGCCAAAGTCTAAAATACCTGAGGATACATTTCTCCTGGACCCTGGCTGACCTGGGGAAGCGGAAACTCCCCCACACTTGCAGAGCTGGAAAAGAACTTGGTCAGACTGAACTATTTACACCTATCCCAACAGGGATTGGGAAAGAGTGTATGCCTTTAAAATGATGGCTGTGCCTAGAATCCAGTATATTCTGGACAATCTCCCCATTAAAATACAACCGGCCTTGTTCACATTGATGCACCAGAAGGTTTTTGGCTTCCTATGGGGAATGGGCCTCAGGTGCATCAATCACAAAAAAAAAAACTCACCAAGCCTCTCACTGGTGGGGGCCTCAATCTCTCCAACATGCCCCATAAGCGGCAACCTGTCTGCTGCTGCTGCTCTCCCAAACAGATGCTCTCATGCACCCAGACTCCCAACCAAAGTGGGCTCAATGTAAAGCCAACCTCCTGGGTAAAACCTCACAGCAGGTGGTGATGTTTGGTTAAAATCTCTGCTGAGATGGCCATGCACCGCACTGAGACCGTTGTGCGTCCCCTGATTTTCCCTTCTGGTGTAACTCAACCCTAAAGCTAGACAGACACTCAATAGACTAGCCTGGATGGGCATCTAGAAGAATATACACTCCAGCTTATCTAACTGACCAGAAATTGAGACATGTCCAAGCCTTTCAGCAGCTCCAAATGGAGTTCTCCTTGGAGAAACACTGGCACTGGCAGTTCCTACAACTAAGATGTGCGCTCACTCATATACTGTGGCCACAATACAGGATCAGGACCCTGAATGCCATGAATGAACTGTTTCCTTCTAATCATAGCTCATCCCTAAGGCCAATCACATATATAAAAAACTGATGGCACTGGAAGGAGATGCCATAGACAGCCTCTCAGAATCATGGATCAAAGAGCTGGATGTGGACATCCCTTCTTACGTCTAGTGGAACTGCTGGACATGCCTGGGAAAGAAAGCCAGGGACACCAGAAACTGGTTTATCCTGTTCACAGTTCTCTAAAGGTGGCATAGAACCTTGCAAAGGCTACCCAAGTGGGTCCAAACTCCTAATGACTTGTGCTGGCGCTGCCTCTGAGACACAAGGAGCATCACACACTTACTCTGAAACATAGAAACATAGACTTTGATGGCAGATAAGGACCACTTGGCCCACCTAGTCTGCCCATTTCCCTACTTCTTGGATAAGCTGCAGATCCTAGTTAACCAACAGCCTACTTCTTCCTACCCCCCCCATCAGAATTTCCCTTATATCTGTCTCATGTATTCTTGAATTCCTCCAATGTTTTTGACCCCACAGCCTCCTCAGGAAGGCTGTTCCATGCGTCCACCACCCTCTCTGTGAACAAATACTTCCTCACATTGCCCCTGAGCTGCCCCCCCATCTTCAAATTGTGCCCCCTTGTTCTTGTACATCTCTTTTTCTGAAAGATTCTACCCTCTTGGAATTTTTTGATTCCCTTGAGGTATTTGAAGGTTTCTATCATGTCCCCCCTCTGCCTCCTTTCCTTGAGGCTATACATATTAACCTCCTTTAGTCTCTCTTCATATGGCTTCTGTTGCAGACCCTGCACCATTTAGTTGCCTTCCTCTGGACTGCCTTCATCCTGTCTATGTCCTTGCAGAGATGGGGTCTCCAGAACTGCACGCAGTGCTCCAGATGGGGTCTCCCCCACTGTCTGTACAGAGGAATAACAACTTCCTGTTTTCTACTGGTGATGCCTCTGCCCATACATCCCAGTGTCCCTCAGCCCTCCTTACTGCCTTCTCACATTGCTTGGTTACCTTGGGTCCCTTTCCATTTTTGTTGTTGTAAATACCCCCCCCCATTGTGTACTCTTCCCCTGGGTTTTTGTTTCCCAGGTGCATTACTTTGCACTTCTTTGCATTGAATCTAAGCTGCCATACATTTGACCATTCATCCAATCTTGCCAAGGCCCTTCGCATCCTTTCCACCCCCCCTTGTGTATCAACCCTGTTGCAGATCTTTGTGTCATCTGCAAAGAGGCATACTTTTCCTTCCAGTCCTTCCGCAATGCCACTTATAAAGACATTAAAAAGGACCGGACCCAGTACTGAACCCTGCGGTACACCGCTGGTAACCCCCCTTTCTTTGGAGTGGACTCCGTTTACTATTACCCTCTGTGTCCTGTTGTCCAGCCAGTTTTTTACCCAGGACACCACTATGGGGCCCACTCCCAGGCTGGCTAATTTGTTTATTAATCTTATGTGTGGGACTGTGTCAAATGCCTTGCTAAAGTCTAGGTAGGCCATGTCCACAGCCCCTCCCTGGCCTACTACTTTGGTAACCCAGTCAAAGAACTCTATTAGATTTGTCTGACAAGACCTTCCCACTGTGAATCCATGCTGTCTTGGGTCTTGTGCCCCGTTGGCCTCTAGGTACTCAACAATTCTTTCTTTTGGAAGTGATTCCATCATTTTCCCTACCACCAAGGTCAAGCTAACTGGTCTGTACTTTTCTGCCTCTGCTTTGCTCCCACCTTTGTGAAGAGGAATCACATCTGCCCTCCTCCAGTCCTTAGGTACCACATCATCCTCCCATGATTTGTTAAAAAGGGTAGTCAGTAGTGTCACTAGTTCTCCCCTTAGTTCTTTTAGAATTCTGGTGTAAATCCTGTCAGGTCCCATTGCTTTGTCCACCTTCAGTTTTAGGAGTTCTTTCAGAACCCTTTCTTCTGTGAAAGGACTGGTATCGACCCCCTTATCCAGAGTGCTTCTATTGATTGGATTAGATACCTCCCCTTCCTCTTCTTTTGTGAATACTGAGCAGAAGTACTTGTTCAGTATCTGTGCCTTTTTACTGTCACTCTTTGCCCACCCACCCTCCCTTTATTAAGCCTCACTATCCCTCCATTGGTCTTTCTTCGCTCCCTACTGTACCTATAAAAATTCCCCTTCTTAACTGAGTTGGCTATCTTTTCCCCTGTTTGGGACTTTGCTATTCTGACTGTCATCCCTGCTTCCTTCTACTTTAACTGGTACAGTTCCCTGTCCTGCTCCTTCTGTGTTTCCTTGTACTTCCTGAATGCTATCTTTTTCTCCCTAATCATCCCTGCCACCTCTTTTGAGAACCATAGTGTTTTTTTCTTTTGTTTTGATTTGTTTATGTGTATCACACAAAGGCTTGCTGCCTCTGTGATGGCAGTTTTGATGTTTTTCTATTGCTCCTCCGCTCCTCCTTCTTGCTTTTTTGCTAGTGCTTTTCTGAGGCACTCTGCCATTTTGACAAAATCAGCCCTCCTAAAGTCCAGTACCCTCACTTTTGCATGGCTTGGCTCTGTGGCTGTATTTATCGTGAACCACACTGTTTGGTGGTCACTTGTTTCCAGATGGCTACCCACTTCTAGATCTGAGATCCTCTCTCCGTCCCCATTTGAGAGTACCAGGTCTAAGATTGCTCTCTCCTGAGTGGGTTCCAACACTAGCTATCTCAGGCATGCCCCCTGTTGGGCATCGAGAATGACCCTGCTCTTGGATGTGCTGCAGCAAAGGTGCTCCAGTTAATATCTGGCATATTCAAGTCCCCCATCAACAATATCTCCCCTTTTTCTGCCATCCTAAGGATGCCTTCTATCATTTCCTTGTCCATTTCCTCACCCTGGGACAGGGGTCTATATACAATCCCTGTTCGGATTGTGGTGCCATTTCCGGTCTCCATAGTGACCCACAGTGCATCCTCTCCTCCCTGTTTACCCTTTAGTTCCATTGCTTTGATCCCTTCCCTTACATAGAGAGCTAATCCTCCTCCTCTTCTACCCTCCCTATCCCTCCTGTAGATTGTGCACCCTCATATGTTGAAATTCCAAGCATGGTTCTCTATGTATCATGTTTCTGTGACTGCCACAATATCCAGATGTCCCTCTTCCATCAAGGCCACCAGTTCAGGGAGCTTGTTACCCAGACTATGGGCATTGGTACTCATTGCCCTCCATTTTTGGATAGCCTTACCCCTTTTAGACCCATCCCTTTCCTTACTGCCTTTGCCTTTTTCTCCGTTTACCCCTGCCCTTCTCCCTATTGACTTCTCTATCTTGGTTTTTACCTCACTAACTACCCTGATTTTCTTTTGGAGAGGGGCTAGGATTTCCTGCTCCTTTTCAGTGCCTCCCCCCTTGGCTAATTTAAATGCTTGCCAAATGAAGCATTTAAACCTATAACCTATGATCCTGGTTCCCCTCCTGGACAGATGCAGACCATTGTGCCAGTATAGGCCTGTATCCCTCCAGGTGGACCCCCAGTCCCCAGTGAAGCCAAAACCCTGAGCTCTGCACCAGTTTTTCAACCATTGATTAAATCCCATGGTGCAGAGCACTCTAGCATCACCCATGCCATAGACAGGCAGCACCTCTGAGAAGGTTACCTTGCATGCTACTTGTCTAAGGCCCATCCCCAACTCCACAAACTCCTCCTTCACTACTCTGATCCCTTTCCTAGCCAGGTCATTTGTCCCTAGGTGGACAATGACATCCAGCTCCCTCCCCCGTGCAGCTGCTCCCACGATCCTGAGGATTCACTCCCTGTCCCTCCAAGCCATGATGCCAGGCAGGCACCTACCTCCTCTCCCCCTTCCCAGTTCCACCCCCTAACAATTGAGTCTCCCACCAGGAGTTGTTTCTTCTCTGTGGGGTCCCATGCTACCTCCTGTGGGTCTCCTTTGTGGAGGTTCCCAGCATCCTCCTTGGTCTCCACTGTGGCTGCCTCCATAGAGGAACCACACTCTGCCAGAATGGCATATGAATTGTGGAGAGGTACAACTGGAGGGATGCACCTCTGTTCCACCACCCTCACCCTCCCTGAGCCCACTGTGGTCCAACCACTCCTCTTTCTTGGCAACCTCTGAGGCAGTGGCAGTGGGCCTGGTGGGCCCTAGGTGGGAGAGGAGGTCCCCTGAATCCTGGCTAACAGTCTGGGGATGGGCATCCTCCTCCCTCAGCCCAGAGAGGTGCCTGCAGATGGGACAACACTGCATCCTCCAGAAAGTCTCCTGGAAGACTGCCGCATCACAGCCACTGCATTGCACCATAGAAACATAGAAACATAGAATTTGATGGCAGATAAGGACCGCTTGGCCCACCCAGTCTGCCTGTTTCCCTACCTACTGGATAAGCTGCAGATCCTAGTTAACCAGCAGCCTACTTCTTCCTATCCCCACCCCCTAGAATTGCCTTATGACTGTCCCATGCATGCTTGAATTCCACCACTGATTTTGACTCCACAACTCTTCCTCCAAGGCCGCTCCATGCATCCACAACCTCTCTGTGAAAAATACTTCCTTAAATTACCTCTGAGCTGCCCTCATCTTCAGATTGTGCCCTTGTTCTTGCACACCTCTTTTTTGAAAGATGCTACCCTCTTGGACTTTGTTGATTCCCTTAAGGTACTTGAACGTTTCTATCATGTCCCCCCTCTCCCTCCTTTCCTTGAGGCTATACATATTAAGCTCCTTTCATTTCTCTTCATATGTCTTCCAGTGCAGACCCTGCACCATTTTAGTTGCCCTCCTCTGGACAGCTTCCATCCTGTCTATGTCTTTGCGGAGATTGGGTCTCCAGAACTGCACACAGTACTCCAGATGGGTCTCACCAGCTGTCTGTACAGAGGGATAATAACTTCCTGTTTCTACTTGGTGATGCCTCTCCTATGCATCCCAGTATCCCCCAGCCCTCCTTGCTGCCTCTCACATTGCTTGCCCACCTTTAGGTCATCTGATATGACTACCCCAGGTCCCTTTCTATTTTTGTTGTTGTTAGTATCTCACCCCCACTGTGTACTCTTCCCTGGGTTTTTGTTTCCCAGGTGCATTACTTGCACTTCTAGCATTGAATCTAAGCTGCCATACATTTGACCATTCCTCTAACCTTGCCAAGTCCCTTCTCATCCTTTCCACCCCACCTCTGCGATCAACTCTGTTGCAGATCTTGTGTCATCTGCAAGAGACATACTTTTCCTTCCAGTCCTTCTGCAATGTCGCTTATGAAGACATTGAAGAGGACCAGTCCTAATACTGAACCCTGCGGTACCCCACTAGTAACCCTCCTTTCTTCTGAGTGGACTCCATTTACTATTACTCTCTGTGTCCTATTCCCCAGTCAATTCTTTACCCAGGCTGTCATCTTGGGACCCACTCCCAGGCTGGCTAACTTGTATATTAATCTTTTGTGTGGGACTGTGTGAAATGCCTTGCAAAAGTCTAGGTAGGCCATGTCCACAGCCCCTCCTTGATCTACTACTTTGGTCACCAAGTCAAAGAAATCTATCAGATTCGTCTGGCATGACCTTCCCGCTGTGAATCCGTGCTGCCTAGGGTCCTGTGCCCCTCTGGCCTCTAGATACTCGACAATTCTTTCCTTCAGAAGTGATTCCATCATTTTCTCTATCACTGAGGTTAAACTAACAGGTCTGAAGTTTCCTACTTCTGCCTTGCTCCCACTTTGTGAAAGGAATCACATCTGCCCTCCTCCAGTCCTCGGGTACCACCCCATCCTCCCATGATTTGTTAAAAAGGTAGTCAGTGGTGTCACTAGTTCTACCCTTAGTTCTTTTAGAATTCTGGGATGAATCCCATCAGGCCCCATTGCTTTGTCCACTTCGTTTTAGAGTTCTTTCAGAACCCTTTCTTCTGTAAATGGGCTGGTATCAACTTCTGTATCCAGAGTGTTTCTACTGTTTGTTTTATGTACTCTCCTCTTCATTTGTAAATACTAAGCAAAATATTTGTTTAGTATCTCTGCCTTTTCACAGTCTCCCTCTGCCCACCCTCCTCCCCTTTATTAAGCTTCTATCCCTCCCTTGGTCTTCCTTCAGCTCCTGATGTACCTATAAAGGTTTTATCCCTTCTTAACCGAGTTGGCTATCTTTTCCTCGGTTTGGGCTCCTTTATGTTCTGACTGCCTTCCCAGCCTCCTTTTGTTTTAACTGATACAGTTCTCTGTGCTGCTTCTTCTATGATTCCTTTGTACTTCCTGAATGCTTTCTTTTCTCTTGAACCTTCCTGCCACTTCCTTTGAGAACCATAGTGGTTTCTTACATCGTTTTGTTTTGTTTATTGCTCACATAAAGGCTCGTTACCTCTGTGATGGCAGTTTAGTATTCCCCATTGTTCTTCCACCCTCCTTCCTGCCCATTTGCTAGTGCATTCCTTAGGCACTCACCCATTTTGGCAAAGTCAGCCCTCCTAAAGTCCAGTACTTTTGTCTTTGTAATGCTTGACTCTATTGCTGTGTTTATTGTGAACCATACTGTTCGATGGTCGCTAGTTCCCAGATGGCTACCCACTTCTACATCTGTGATCCTCTTTCCATCTCTATTTGAGAGAATCAAGTCTAATATTGCTCCCTCTCGAGTGGGCTCCAGTACTAGTTGTCTAAGGCATGCTCCCTGTAGGGCATCTAGAATAACTCCACTCTTCGAAGTGGCAGCTGCAACTGCACTCCAATTAACATCTGGCATATTCAGATCACCCATCAGCAATATCTCCCTTTTTCTGCCATTCTAAGTATACTTTCTATCATTTCCTTGTCCATTTCTCCCTGAGAAGGGTCTAGTACAACCTCTGTGCGGATTGTGGTGCCATTGCCTGTCCCAAATTTACCTACTTGTGCTTCTTCTCCTCCCTGTTTACCCTTTTGTTCTGTTGCTTTTATTCCTTCCCTTATGTAAAGAGCTACTCCTCCTCCTCTTTACCCTCCCTGTCCCTCCTGTAGATAGTGTATCCTGGTATGGTTATGTCCCAGTCATGGTTTGTGTGTACCATGTTTCTGTGACTGCCACGATATCCAGATGTTCCTCCTCCATCAAGGCCACTAATTCAGGAAGCTTGTTACCCAGACTATGGGCATTGGTACTCATTGCTCTCCATTTTTTGGTGGCTTTACCTTCTGTTGCAGCATCCCCCACTGACCGTTCTACCTCGGTCTTTTCTCATTTAGTACCCTGTTTTGAAGGGAGGAGGCTGGGATTTTCCTGCTGCTTGTCAGTGCCTCCCTTTGACTAGTTTAAAAGCTTGCCAATGAAGCATTTAAACCGATTGCTCAAAGACTTGTTCCTTTCCTGGACAGATGCAGACCATCCTGCCAGTATAGGCTGGTGTCCCTCCAGGTGGAACCCCAGTCCCCAATGAAGCCAAACCCTTGTGCTCCGCACCATTTTTTCAACCATTCATTAAACTGCATGGTGCTAATTACCCTCGCCTCCCCCATGCCTTTGACATGCAGCACCTCTGAGAAGGATATTGTGTGTGCTACTTGTCTTAGGCCCCTCCCCAACTCTGCAGTATCCTCCTACACTGCTCTAATTTCATGATGAGCCAAGTCATTTGTCCCTAGGTGGACAATAACGTCCAGCTCAGACTCCCCATCATGTCTTATTTGTGGCCTTGTTTTGTATACTGTCTCTTTCTTCTCTCTGTTTACTTTTTGATTTCTCCCTACTCTCATACTGCCTCCATACCCTTACAGCTCCTGCCCTTCCTGAATGTTTCAGAGTTGCACTCATTCTTGGGTATGGTGCGCTACTGTGACCGTTTCATACCTGGCTTAGCCACTAAATGTGTTATACTAAATGAACTGTTACATAACAGTACTCCGTGGAAGTGGATCAAGGGCCACAGTAAGGCAATTCAAGCCATCAAGCTCGTCCTAACCGATGTGAATAATTTAACTCATTATGACCCTAACTTACCTATCACATTAGCCTGTGATGCTAGTCCTGTGGGTGTAGAAGCTGTCCTTTTCCATACAGATCCAGAAGGAGTGGAGAAGACGATAGCCCATGCTTCACACAAACTAACTGCAGCTGAAAGGAATTATGCCCAGATTCAAAGAGAGGCATTAGCAATTGTGTTTGGAGTCCAGAAATTTCTCCAATACTTGCTAGGTCGCAAGTTTCACCTGAAGATGGATCACAAGCCACTAGTGACAATTTTCAATCCAGAAAAAGGAATTCCATAAACAGCTGCTAGCTGACTTCAACGATGGGCATTAATTTTGTCTGCCTATAATTTCGAGGTTACATACCAACTAACAGAACAGCATGGAAATGTGGATGCCTTGTCGAGGTTACCAATATCCAGAGAAATGGAGTTTGATATGGGACTTAAAGAGGAGCCATTAGTATGCCAGGTGGGGCCAGATAGTTTCCCAGTGCAATTTAAAGATATGGAGGACTCTACTGTTGTGTGTGCAATGGTGCTACAACAGTTAGATCAGCTTCCAGTACTAGCCAAGGATATTGCAAAAGTGACTAGTCAAGATGTAATTTTGAAACAAGTGTATCAGTATACACTTGAAGGTTGGTTGCAAGGCAGTACTTGTTCGGCTGCACTACAACCCTACTATACAAAGAAACATCAGTTGTCCATGCTGAGGGCTGTCTTCTATGGGGATTGTGTGTCATAGTACCCCAATGTTATCACTCAAATGTGTTGACTCTTTTGCATGTGGGCCATCCAGGCACTGCTAAAATGAAATCCCTAGCCACACTTCACGTATGGTGGCCTTCCATTGACAAAGACATATACTAGGTTGTGAAAAGATGCGAAGGTTGTGCTGTATCGCAAGGAAATCTGGCAAGAGCTCCAGTACACCATTGGGAATGACCTGAAAAACCGTGGCAAAGGTTGCATATTGATTTTGCAGGACCTTATTTAAATTCCATGTGGTTACTCTTAACCGATGCTTACAGTAAATGGCCAGAAATTCATCAAATGTCTTCGACAATTACTGAGAGTACCATTAAAGTGCTGAAATCTATCTTTACTACCCATGGTTTTCCTCAAGTGATTGTCTCGGATAAACGACCACAATTCCAAGCATTTTGCCAGCAACTTGGTATCCACCGTATTTTCTCACCTCCCTACCATCCAAGTTCAAATGGTGAAGCAAAATGTCTGGTTCAGACTTTTAAAAAGAGTATGGACAAAGCTAATCCTACTACTCTGACAGAAATACAAATAGTCCTTTTGGACTTTCTTGTGATGTATCAAACAACACCACATTGAGTCATGGGAATATCCTCTGCAGAATTGTTGTTTGGACATCAGACTCAAACTCACTTGGACCTTCTTCAGCCTCAAGGCTATACGTCAGTAACTGAAATGCTTCCTAAGACCAGCTTTCAAACCCAATGATCTTGTGTGGGTCAGGAAGTATGCAGGCCTGAAGAGATGGATAGAAGGCGTGGTAGAAAAAAAGTTGTCTATACTGTTCGACTGATTAACCAGAAGAGAGTGAAAAATGTGGACCAATTACGTACTAGAATTGAGACAGAACAAAAAAGGAATTCCCAGAGTCGGGTAGTTATCCAGCATTATTTCTTCCAGAACAAGAACAGGAAGAAATAGTGGTGCCACAGCAATGGAGACAAGATGTGACTGATGCTAATCAAGATTCCAGAGCAACAACCTCCAGTCCTACTACGTCGGTAAGGATATACAAGAGTCCACTAAAGAGAATGGACTTGTAGAGATATAGCCTAATGACATAGACTAACCAAAATGGACATTGCAGTAATAACTCTACTAGTTTCATATTACTTCTGAATTATTGACTTACGTACTTTCTAGCTAAGTCAGGAGGGATTGTTATGTGTAGTACAGCTTTAAGAACTATAAAGAGGCAGTACACCTTTAAGAAATCTACTTCCTGTGAGTCTTCCTGTCTGTGTGTATGTGTTGAGAACAGTTTTTCCCCTTATGTCTGTGCTGAATAGAAGTAAACAGAGAAGGCCTACATTTCTGTGGTGCATGTTTTTCTTACTACCAAGACTCTGATGTGTTTAAGATACTTATTTTTGGCCACCAAATACAACACAACTGAGATGTGTTGAAGGGACGTGTCAGCTGCAGACCCGAAGATAGCCAGCCCATAGTCTATGAGGGAGACAACTGAGCCGCTAATAGCCAGGTTCAGTGCTTCGTGAGTTAGACAGTGCCTGTGATGGTAGAGGAGCCTGATTCTTGTATTAATAGCTCTTGCAGTGATATCAATATGTTGAGCAAAGGACAGAGTGGAGTCGATTGTTATACCAAGGTATTTGGAATGGTTTTACCATGCTGCAGCGACAGCAGACACGGAGACATCCCCAACAGCGACAGCCGTGGTGCCGACTGTCAGCATTGTTGTGTCGGGCATTCCTCTGTGTTTCTATCGAGGCTGTGCCCCAAACCCCTCCATGTTAGGGCTCACCCCACCCTCTGGTCTCTAGGATTCAACTCTGAGTCAGAGTTGGACCCGGCGGGGGGCGGGGTTGCCTGCGAGGCAGTCTCGGATGCTGCACAGACCATCACAGCGATGTGCAGGTTTTGCCTGATTCATATCGCTGTGATGGTCTTTGCAGCGGGGGAGTCACTGCGGTAAAGGTATACCATTTGAAATGGGGGACTAGCTTCAGTGTTGTACTACTGTCATTCCTTATTGCCAGGGGGACGTTTTTGAGCTTGCTTTGGGATGTGGAGTAAAGCATGGTCTTAGTCTTTTTATAGTTCATAACCAGCCTTTGATCTTTGAACCACTTTTCCACAGATGCAAAGCCTCTTTGGAGATCTGCCTCTAGAAGTTCAGGGCACAGGTAGCTGGAAAAAATGACCGCATCATCGGCATTAAGGAGCATACAACAGTGGCAAGAGGCCGGGAAATTAAGAATAAACTGAAAAGCAAAGGTCCCAGTATTGACCCTTGTGGTACACCAGGTCTGACAGGTCAGCTATCAGAGAAGACGTCCCCAATCCTGACTTGCTGGGAGCGGTTGCTTAAGTAGCTTAAGTAGCTGCTGAACCAGTTCAGGGTTTCTGGTGCGAGTCCAATGCCAGATAGCTGTTCAAGGAGGAACGCATGATGCACCATATCAAATGCCTTTGATAGGTCAATGAAGGCTACCCCTTCCAGGTGGCCTTGGTCTAGGGTGTTATGGACGAATCCAGTGAATTTGAGTAAGGCCTCTGGACATAGAAGTTGGTGTTGGTTAAGATATTCCCCCAGCTAATCCACCACAAATCGTTCTAGAGCCTTGGAGAGTGGTAGGAGTGTGGATATAGGTCTGTAGTTATTATGTAAAACTCGGTCCCTACTTTTGTGTACAGGGTTACTGTTGCAGATTTCCATCATTAGGGGAATTGGGAGTGGCAGAGGGACAAGTTAATTATTTTGGTTAGTGGTCCTAGAATGTCATCAAGTGCAGGTGAACAAATTTAAAGTCCATGGAGTCCCTGCTGCACCTTGACTTTCAGAATACCTTTTCCAGATACTTTCTAGCATCTGTTTCAGAGACCTCTTTGGAGCAGAATAGCGACTGGTTTGGGGGTAGTGCAGGCGTCCCCTGGAGGTCACTTGGGTTAGGGGGATTGAACTAATCTATCAGGAGCACACTGCACCAGTGACATCATGCCCATAGGGCTCAAGGGGGCACGTGGCCTCCCAATATTGTTGTACTGTCTATTAAAAAATATATTTTGTTAGTATTTTATTTTATTCTCCAGAGGAGCGAAAAAAAATGCTGTTTTTCAAAGTATTTTTGGTGGGGGTTCCCGAATTCGATGAGACTTCTGTAGATCCACCAGCGGTTTTAAAAAAAATGTACTTGCTCCCTCTGGGCTGACAACTGGCTTCAGGGCCGAATGCCTGTAAAAACAACAGAAAGACAGACACAACAGTTCATTGGTAGCCCCAACCAACCATGTAGCGTGAGTGACAACAGTCAGCCCCAATCATGACTTCTCCTTTCCTTGAGCCACTGCCAGCCAACCAATCACAGCCGAGGTGGGAGAGTCGGATGAGAGACTGAGAGAGTGCAGTGTTCCTCCAGACCAGAAGACAAGACAACTAGTTAGTTCTTAGCTGCTTTCTGAGCAGCCTATAGAATCCGAAGAGTTAATCGGTACAGCTGCAGCGGGATTACAGTTGAGACACACAGATCGATACCCAAGACACACACAGGGAGCCCGGGATCGTAAAAGGAGGTAACCGCAACCCCCACTCCCCAGCGGCAGCCCTGCTGCATCCAGCTGTCCTCTATGTAAGGTATGTAGACAGAGGGGGAACTGTGAAAGCTGGGGTTCTATATAATGTGGTGGGTGCTCACTGCTATATAATGTATGTAAATGGGCTTATGTGCAAGGATCAGATTAACATGCAGTAGCCGTGGCTGCATGGGGAGATTAAGATGGTAACTGCTGTTACAGGTAACTAGTGGACAGTTGTTTGTGTTAGGGTGTGTAACCCCTAGATGGCGCTATCCCAGGGGCTACTACCCCTGCCTGATTTGCCACTAACAGGTTGAGGGGCCTGGATCCAATGGCGGGTGCCTCCACCCAGAGGTCAGGGTTTGCAATAGTTAAACTAACTTGGTCACAGCCCTCTGGGACACTGCAACCCCCCTTTCTTCCCACTAGTGGCCCACACAATATATCAGAATTACCTTCACAGTATACACTTACCCCAGGTCTGGTTCGGTACTGGGACCTCCTGTGAAATGAGATACAGTGCAACAATCACAGTACAGTACTTTAACATAGACAAATACCTCAGGCAGTATAACTTTGCTGAAACAAGCAGCTCTGATTTATTTAGGGGGATATAACAAGGACAGGGGGAAATCAGGTTAATTAGCTTATCACTCTAATAATCTACCTATGGCTCTGTGCACAGGCCTATCCCTATCAGTTACTGTCCCTGGGTACCCAAGCCCTAGTGGCTAGTCCAAACCGTGGCAGCTGGTAGGGGCCCTTTCACACAGAGAAAAGGAGAATTAAACAGTCAGCAGTACAGTAATTCCATTTGGATTTAATGTGGCAATTCAACAGGGAGCGACTCCTGAATTAGTACTCACGACCTCCAAATAAGATAGGGTCCTTCAATGTCAGCAGGGCTCACTTGAGGTACACAAACCTCTTCACACATCCATATAAAGAAAGCACTATACCAGGCAGGCTGCATCTGTATCCGATCTAATTACTGCACAATACCCGGGAGAACACACAGCAGATTCAGTTCCTGACAGACCGAGTGCAATTTTCAGCAATTCCTCCAGTCTTCTACAGGGTGAGCCTGGTTTCTACTCTTCAGAGATCCTTTGATTCTTTTCACAGGACGGATTCAGTCCTAACAAGCTGTTATACAAGCTGCAGACCGAACTCTGGGCCTTACACACATTTTGACTAAAACTGCACACTGAAAAGCACAGGGCTCCTTCCTTCTTCACTGCCAAAGCTCAACTGAAACTCCAACCGACAAAAACCGGCACTTCCTTTGAGTTCCTCCCAGTTCTTGACTGGATTGGCTGTCACTCACAATAGACTGCTGCTGTTGGTCCAAAAAGGCACTGAAGTCTAAACTACATCTCCCAGAGTCACTGCCCACAATCCTCTTGTGGCTGGCTCAGATTATGAGTCCAAGTTCTGATTCGTCCAAGGCACCATTTTAGAGCTAGCTTACCCCACACTGATTGGTCCAGTTCAGCAGTTCAAAACTAGAATGGGGAACTAGCAGACACAGTTCTGACTGCAAAGAAAGCAGGTTAGACAAACTGTAATTTCATTATTACTCTAAATAATTTCTGGCAAACAGTTACATCTTTCAGATAGGTTCCCTTTGCACTCCTAGTGACTGCAAAATGAAGTGAATTGGCAGCAGCTCGAGTGGTACTCAGAGAAGCACACAGTCCCCATACAAACTAATTATGTCTGCAAGCAGACAGCTCTTAAAGAGACAGTACCAGAGGTTCTAAAACACTCACTGATAAATGGCTTAAATGCCAAACACCATTCAGGCTTGGAGCATTCAAGCAAGCTCCTGAAGTCTTTTGGGAACCCCCATTTGCAGAGGGTACACCCTTCCTAGCCTGGGAAAGCTTGGCGTCGCGTCAAGCAAGTTCCCCATAAGTTTCAACTGCAACCATATACATTTGCATTAGGCTCGCACATGTAATCATCAGTCAATATATCATTTACAAGAACACATTTCTGGAAACATTGCAGTACGTCCTCTTTACACAGTATTACATACACTTTGTACCATAACTCAAGTTATTACCTCTTGTACATGAAACCTGAAGAGAGGGGGCCCTTCCCTATCAGTTACCTTGGGGCTGGATGGGGCAAGGGCACCATACTTAGAGGGCAACACAAGTAACTTGGAGTTAGCACTGATGCTCAGTTTGGGCAATGAGCTCGGGGACACATACACTCCTTTATGGACAACATTGAGAGGCAAGTCCACAGGCCTCCCAAGTGAATCATAACTGAGGTGCACCACAGGCTTTACAGCTCGACCAGTCTTTCTAGGGGAACTGTTATAGTCTCTGCACTCTGAGCCTCATTTTCAGCATTGTCCTCACTTGTCAGGGAGTCTCCCATGGGGGTAGAGAGGCTAGAACTTGGGGCACTTTCAGCTCCAGGAGTTACAGTTTCTGAGTCCACAACATTTGGCTCGCATGGAGAGCTTTCGGACACTGGCAGTGGACTGTCAGGGCACTCAAAATACTCTTCTTGTTCGGGTGTATCACCAGTCTGCCCCAATCTATCATTTTCCTCCCCTGAAAGCTCAAACAGTTCAACCATGCACAATGATTCCATTTCATCTGATCTGATGCTTTGCACTTCACTTTCTGGGAGCATTGGCTCCAGGGATGAAGCTGGGGGCTTAGACAGTCCAGAAGGCCCAGCTTCATCTCCAGTATTGACTAGGGATTGCCCGAAACAATTGACTCAGTTAGTAGAAGGATAGTATTCAAAGTCACTCTCACTTTCTTCCGATATGGACTGACAGTCATGCTCAACTGGGACTTGTGGAGGGAACACTTTAACTTTGCTTCTGTAGGCATACTTTCTTGATCTTTTCTTAGCAGCAGCTCTAGTCACTGGTCCAGAGGGCATCTTCTAGGGGCTCAGACTCAATTAAGATTTGTCCAATGGGCAGTAAATGATTTCTATGCATTGTTTTTACATCTTTGAATTATTCTCAGGCCTTACTTTGTACACTGGCAGATCATCTAGTTTGCCCACTACAATGTGAGGGAGATGGTGCCATCTGTCAGCAATCTTGTGCTTGCCATGCAGTCCCAGATTTCTTAGCAATACCCGATCTCCCTCCTGGAGTTCCTGTGCTTTCACCTTTATCATACCTTTCTTTGTTGGCCAGATTTCTTTGGCAGCCATGGTTTGAGCCAGTTGGTACACATGAGTTAGCTGGGCCTTTAACTTTTGCACATACTGTAAATAGTTGTCAGCTTGAACCCCATCAGAGAGACCCCAAAACACACATCTACTGGTAGTCGAGCTTTCTTCCAAACATCAGGCGGTAGGGAGAATCCAGTGGCATCACTTTGGTGCAGTTATAAGCATGTACCAGGGTGCTAATTTGTTGGCTCCATCTAGGCTTGTCCTTTGGGTGCAGGGTGCCCAGCATATCTAGCAAAGTGCGGTTGAAACGCTCAGGCTGTGGGTCCCCTGGGGTGGTAAGGAGTGGTTCTGGACTTTCGCACTCCCCACAGAGAAAGCATCTCTTTGATCAGGCGACTCTCAAAGTCTCTCCCTTGATCAGAATGGATTCTTTGTGGAGCCCATAGTGAACAAAAAGTTTTCTACAAGTACTTTGGCTACAGTGGATGCTTTCTGGTCTTTGGTGGGAAAGCTTGGGCATGATGTCGTGAAATGGTCAGTGACCACCAGCACATTACTGATATTTCTTTGATCGGACTCCAAACTCAGAAAATCAATACAGACCAGCTCCATGGGTGCACTGGTGGTGATGTTAACAAGGGGGGCAGCCCTCTGGGGCAAAGCTTCCTCTGTAAGCAGTGACTACAAGTTCGAATGTGTTGCTCACATCAGCCCCCATCTTAGGCCAATAGAATCTGGATCTCACCAAGTCAAGTGTTCTGTCTATACCAAGGTGCCCCATGTGGTTGTGCAAGGACCTCAGTACTGAGTCTCGAAAGGCAGTGGGCAGCACTAGTTGTTGTTTGTCTACTTGTCCCCTCTGTCTACTGTTTCTCTGTATAACAGTTTATTGATCAGTTTCAACTTAGGACCTTCTTTGTATAACAGTGCAGTTCTCAAATCAGTGGAGCGTAATTTGGACACATCTTTTCCTGCATAGAGGCTTCTAAAGCTGCTTTGATCATGGGATCGCGGGATTGAGCCCGAATACTGTCATTGTCCAGCTGAGGCAGTGCACCAATGTCTATTGCAGAAAAGTGGCAATAAGCAGCAGGTATGCAATTCTCAGAGGCTCCCAAGCAATCCACCATGCAGTCCACTGCGTCCGTGGACATTTGTTCCTCCCTGTCAAACTTCCGGCAGAGTGCCCGAATGTCAGGTTCTGCAATCGGACCCAATCATTCTGGGGAACAGGCCTCCGGGAGAGAGCATCAGCATCTATGTGGTTCAGACCTGCTCGGATTCGAGGCATAGTCATATGTAGATAATGCAGAAAGCCACCTATGACCAGTGGCATCCAACTTAGCTGAGGTCTGCACATAGGTCAAAGGATTATTGTCAGTTTTACTAGTATTTTAGCCCATACAAGTACTCATGGAATTGGTCAACAATAGCCCACTTCAAAGCTAGGAACTCTAACTTATGTACAGGATAGTTCTTTTCGGATGGGGTCAGGCTTCTACTGGCAAAGGCCACTGGTCTCAGGCCATTCTCGTGTCTTGGTACAACACAGCCCCCAACCCTTGCAAGCTAGCATCAGTGTGCAGGACGAAGGTTTTCTTGATCGGCATAGGCCAGCACTGGAGCATGGGTAAGTTGATATATGATCTCATGAAAAGCAGTCTCACAATCAGGAGTCCAGCGGGCCCCAAATACTTCACTCGGATGAAAATACACTCTTTCAGTCTTGAGGGACGCTGACTTTTGGTATTTTTGTGGGTTGGGGATACCCTTGAGTAAGGTTAAGTAAGGGTGGATCACTCTTGAATAGTCCTTGATGAAGCTCCGATAATAACCACAAATCCAGGAATCTTTGCAGTTCTTTTAGATTTTGGGCTGTGGCCAGGTGGTCAGGCCTCAACTTTACTTGGTCGGTCTCTATTCCTCGGTGGATACTATGTGTCCCACATACTTACTGATGTTTGAAAGAATTGACACTTATCAATGGACAGTTTAAGGCCAAAGTCCTCCAGTCGGTCCAGTACCTTAAATAATCTGCTCTCATGTTCCTCCAGTGAGCTGCCAAACACAATAACATCATTTAGGTATACCAGGCACTCTAGTAAGTTCATGTCCCCACTGCACGCTCCATCAATCGTTGAAAAGTGGCTGGGGCACCTGAAATCCTTGAGGCATCCTCATGAATTCATAGAAGCCAGCGGACAGATAAAGGCCGTCTTCTCCAGGGTCCTCTGGGGCCATCGGGATCTGTAGTACCCACTCGGAGATCCAGCACAGAGAACCACTTGCTCCCGCTTAGGCAGTCCAAAGCATCCTGAATGCGGGCATTGTGTACTGATCAGGATAGTCCGCCGGTTTAAGGTGCGATAATCCACACATCCTTACTGTTCCATTCTTTTCCTCACTACCACAATGGGGAAGCATAAGGGCTTCTGGATTCTTGTATTACACCAGCAGCTAACATCTCTTGCAGATGCCGTCTCCATCATCTATGTCAGCAGGTGCAGGCGTCGAGACCTCTCACGAAATGGTCTTCGTCATGCAGCGGATATTGTGCTCAGCTCCTGCACGCATCCTACATCCCATTCCTTTAAAGAAAACACCTGGTCTCTCTGGGCAAGCTTCTCACTGATCCTCACTTTCCATTCAGCTGGCAGCGGAGTATTGAAATCAAACAAATCAGGCGTTACTCTGTCATTCTTCCTTGAACTCTTGCTGCTGGGTAGCACTGCAGTGTCTGCACAATGCACATTAGCCAGGATGCAACCTCTGTTTACTCGAATGTCTCTTTCAGACACATTATGAACTTGGACCATTACCCTTCTGGCATAAGCATGGGCTCTAGCGGCAAAATACTAGGCTTGACCAGCAGTCCCTCTGGCAATTTTCCATCGCCTAGTGCATCCAACATTAATATTTTATTCTTAACATCCTTTCTGATACAGACCTCTCCTGTAAAGGTACACTGGGCATTTGGCGCCAGGATCAGAGACTCAGGATCCTTCTTCCATACAATTCCGACCGGTTCCTCTGGTTCTGTTTTTCAGCATCTCTCTGTGCCTCATAGGCCTTCTTAATTAAGCGGAACTCTTAAAGCTCTACTAGTCTTTGACCCTGTTTTCATAACACAACTGTGCCAGCCTTCGAACATATGAGCATTTGTTCCAATCAACAAAGGGACACCATCATACAGTCCAGTGGGGGACACACTAAGGCTAGGGTCTCTACTTGTTCAGCCACTCCAGCCACGGAGGTGGGAAAGACAGCCAATTCGGATATACCCGGAATAGGGTAGGCCTTCTACTAACCCCCATACATGCAGTCCTTCTAATGGTTGTAAGGTACGTCTGACAAATGCTTCTGATACCAATCCTGGAACATAATTGTCACTTGGGAGCCACTGTCTAATACAGCTCTTGTAGACACTCCATTCACCTTACAGTGGTCTCCATGGAGGGACCCACTATTCTGGACCAGTCTGGAGGCGGTAGTAGGGGCCTGGGCAACTGACCTTGCCACAAAGGACGTGAATTAGCATTTTGGTGCCCTCACTGGGATCATGTCGGCACCTCTTAACCACTGATTTCTTCTCCCAAGCTCTCCTTGTAGCCTATATGCAACTTTGTCAGTGTCTTTTGGGGACTGGCATTCCTTTCATGTGCCCATCTTTCCCACAATTATAGCAAAACATACTTTCTGTTGAGCTGGCTGAGGCGCCACACTGGGAGCCAGGCGGGTATTACTAACTGGAAACCTGGGTGCCATCTCTGTCTCTTGATGATAAGCATTTGGAGACATCTTGTCAGTTTCTCCACTTCCATGGTCAAGGAATTGAGTTTGGAGCTGTTATCAGCAGGAGATACATGGGTGGGTACCCCCACCCCCATAGCAGATGCAGTCGGACATAGGTCAGGGCCCGTACTTGCAGGCGTGGCCTTCATAAAGGGACTGTTTTTGAATTCCCGGATCTCTCTCAACAGTTCGCCCCATTGTGGCATATCTTTTTCCTTGTCAGAGCACTCATTGACTGTCAACCTCTGCCCCTGAACTTCACTTGATGGGTCACCCTCAGTCACTCGGGTCGTAGCCACAGCTGTTGGTGCAGGTACCTCCCGAGGTCGCCTTTTCTCAACTCCTCGAATTTCTCTCATTAACTCATCATAGGAGGTGGGGATTCCAGTCGGTTGCCAGGCGTAACTGAAGCAACAGCAGTTCTGAGAAGGGGAGACTTATGGATTCTGTCCAGTCTGGTTCGGTCCAGTTCAATCGCTGGCAAACTACCCTTTCTGAGGCATTCTTGCAACAATTTTTCCAGCCGAGAGACATACACAGACAACAACTCCCTTGGTACTGTTGTGCATTTCTTACTCTCCACCATAGGTCCTCATCAGAATCTGGGCTCCCATACACATTCTCCAAGGCCTCAAGATAGGCCTGTGCAGTCGCTTCAGGGTTACTGGCCCGTTTAGCACGGATGGTAGCCAGGGGCAGGACCTCGGAGGTCTCACTAACCCTCTTCGCCGCCTCCAGCATTGCCATTCTAGCACTTAGGGGCAAGATAGTCTATCCAGGTCTCCAGTCATCCTCCCTTGGTGAGGGGTGCCAGAGAAGATCCTCAACCTTCGTAAGAGTCGTGACTAATGGCAGGTGCAGAAATAGGAGTCTGCATTGGTTCAGCCACCATTACGGGCACTGGAGCAGGAGAGGGTGTTGGGGAGCACCCCAGTTGGCAAGAATAGTTTCTTCAAGTCCTCCACAGTTTCCCCTCTCCCAGCAACCATTCAGCAAATTTCTCCTCAAAGTTTCAGATAGTGGTGGGGCTGATTCCCCGGTCTTTACTGTCCTTAGTTATCACTCTCCAAGCAGTGAGGCTCCCTCTGGGGTAATGGTCTGTGGCACTTTGGAGCTATCTATGGGATCCTTAAACTCTACTAGGGCCAGGAAAGTGTGGGTGAGCAGATTAGCATGCCGACCCACCACCACAGGGTTTTGTAAACCTTCCACCTTGGAAAGTACTCCTGCACAGTGTCCGTATTGATACCCAGGGGATGTCCAGGATAAGCATAGCATTTTGGGGTCGATCTCTCCCAGTACACCTCCACCAGCGGTGCACAGCCACTTCTGTCGGGTACCCATTTTTTCTTAACAGTGGTTAGTAAATATGGCCACTAGAGGACACACAATCCCAGCGGTGAGCCTCCAAGATGTAACCCCTAGATGGCGCTATCCCAGGGCTACTACCCCTGCCTGATTTGCCACTAACAGGTTGAGGGCCTGGATCCAATGGTGGGTGCCTCCACCCAGAGGTCAGGGTTTGCAATAGTTAAACTAACTTGGTCACAGCCCTCTGGGACACTGCAACCCTTTCTTCCCACTAGTGGCCCACACAATATATCAGAATTACCTTCACAGTATACACTTATCCCCAGGTCTGGTTCGGCACTGGGACCTCCTGTGAAATGAGATACAGTGCAACAATCACAGTACAGTACTTTAACATAGACAAATACCTCAGGCAGTATAACTTTGCTGAAACAAGCAGCTCTGATTTATTTAGGGGATATAACAAGGACGGAAATCAGGTTAATTAGCTTATCACTCTAATAATCTACCTATGGCTCTGTGCACAGGCCTATCCCTATCAGTTACTGTCCCTGGGTACCCAAGCCCTAGTGGCTAGTCCAAACCGTGGCAGCTGGTAGGGGCCCTTTCACACAGAGAAAAAGGAGAATTAAACAGTCAGCAGTACAGTAATTCCATTTGGATTTAATGTGGCAATTCAACAGGGAGCGACCTGAATTAGTACTCACGACCTCCAAATAAGATAGGGTCCTTCAATGTCAGCAGGGCTCACTTGAGGTACACAAACCTCTTCACACATCCATATAAAAGAAAGCACTATACCAGGCAGGCTGCATCTGTATCCCGATCGTAATTACTGCACAATACCTGGGAGAACACACAGCAGATTCAGTTCCTGACAGACCGAGTGCAATTTCAGCAATTCCTCCAGTCTTCTACAGGGTGAGCCTGGTTTCTACTCTTCAGAGATCCTTTGATTCTTTTCACAGGAGGATTCAGTCCTAACAAGCTGTTACACAAGCTGCAGACCGGAACTCTGGGCCTTACACGTTTTTTGACTAAACTGCACACTGGAAAAGCACAGGGCTCCTTCCTTCTTCACTGCCAAGCTCAACTGAAACTCCAACCGACAAAACCGGCACTTCCTTTGAGTTCCTCCCAGTTCTTGACTGGATTGGCTGTCACTCACAATAGACTGCTGCTGTTGGTCCAAAAGGCACTGAAGTCTAAACTACATCTCCCAGAGTCACTGCCCATACAATCCTCTTGTGGCTGGCTCAGATTATGAGTCAAGTTCTGATTCGTCCAAGGCACCATTTTAGAGCTAGCTTACCCCACACTGATTGGTCCAGTTCAGCAGTTCAAAACTAGAATGGGAACTAGCAGACACAGTTCTGACTGCAAAGAAAGCAGGTTAGACAAACTGTAATTTCATTATTACTCTAAATAATTTCTGGCAAACAGTTACATCTTTCAGATAGGTTCCTTTGCACTCCTAGTGACTGCAAAATGAAGTGAATTGGCAGCAGCTCAGTGGTACTCAGAGAAGCACACAGTCCCCATACAAACTAATTATGTCTGCAAGCAGACAGCTCTTAAAGAGACAGTACCAGAGGTTCTAAAAACACTCACTGATAAATGGCTTAAATGCCAAACACCATTCAGGCTTGGAGCATTCAAGCAAGCTCCTGGAAGTCTTTTGGGAACCCCCATTTGCAGGGGGGTTACAGGGGCATTTGTCACAATCCCTCCCCTGCATTTATTTCCTGGCATTGATGGAAGTTCTGTGGCAGTCCCTGGGGCTGGTCAGGGAAGGAAGGCTGCTGAGTGTCAGTCCAGGGCTCCCGGGGTACGGCAAGGGATCATTATAGATGCCGAAATGTCGATGTTTGAAAGTGGGTGCTGTAGTGTTCATGAGTCCACATTTATTTTGTAGGTGGTCCTGACGAGCCTTCCTATATGGCATGTTGTAACTGCTGCCTGTCCCTGTTTTTATTTCATTCTAAATTGCTAATATTGTCTGTGCCATTTCTGATATTGTGACAGTGATGCAGGCTTAGTCTGCTTTTGTGTTAAGCCCTGTCAGTGAAGTGGAGTGGGTTACCTCCAGATTGATAACCAGTCATGCAGATTAAATCACAATTGGTTGATATCCTTATAGGACTCAAAGGACCACGAGATAGGGTAGCATGAGATGCATTGCCCATGGCCTTGCATTAGAACCAACCAAGCATCTTATATGCATTGTGTATCGGAACAGCTTCCACAAAACTGTAGCGGGAAATGCTAAATGCATCCTAGTGCCTGTATCTGCAATCGTTTGCAAAATAAATAACTGCTGAAGGCATGCAGTCCCGCACCAGCTGATGCTGTCATCACACTGTGCCTGCAAGTGTGTGCGAGGCTGTCAAAGATAATTTTCTAAAAGATAATAAAACAAACTCTACTGATTTACAGTAGCTAGTTTCTGCAGCCCAGACTATGTTTTCTGCTGGGCCTTCCTGGTTTAAGAAAAACAAAAGGTCAGAGTATACTGCCAAGCAGCTGGGCAGCAGCAGGGGAAGGAAGGCTAGGAAGCAGCTTTTTTTTCACCATTGGCATTGCCACCTCCCTCTATCAGTGAAGTTACTGTAGTTACTGAACCAGCTGTAACACTCGCCTTCAGGATTTGATTCAGCCCTTTGTTTGTTTTTTACTTGGTTTTCTGATTCATCTCTGAATTCTGCTGTGTAAAGTATTTGAAAAGTTTACCTTTTTTGGTGTCTTGCTTTTGGGAGGGGATTCAGGGAGAAGAGAGAGAGTTGAGAATTGAATTCCTTGCAACATGGATAGGTCTGGTAAACTTGGCGAGAACCCTGCGCTGAGTTTAAGATCTTGTAGCACATGTGGTTTTCAAATCTTTATGCTCTAATTTTTGTCTAAAAAGTGTGTCCTTAGCTTAACTGAGGGAGGGAAAAGTCTAGATGTTTGACAGATTGTTTTAATCTAAGCTTCCCCCTCTCGGCATCCCCATTCCCCTGGGGATTTAGGGAGGGCATCCCACATTTCTAGTATGCATAGCCACCAGGTAACATCCACAGGGAGGTAGTGTGTATTGACCCTTAGCCTCCAATGCCAGTGTGCTCAGGTATTTTGGCCCCCAGCTTCAGACTTCTATGGGGTGGGTGGCATCAGAGGCTGGTAGCCCCAGTCTATGAGCACCTGTCGGCTATGGCAAGAGCTGGCCCTAATAGTTGTTCCATAGAGCAGTCCAGAAGTATCTGTGTGTGTGTGTGTGGGGGGAGGGTGTTTTATCTGTATGGGAAGCTTTAGGGAATGTCTAAAATGACAACAATGCACCTTGGGGTCCCAGGTGAATTTTACCATTGCTGAGGACTGTCAAACTGCTTAAAATGTAAAGTATTGCCTCTAACTTAACCCTTGCAGGGCCATAGGCTGATATATCAGTCCCAAATTCCTATATGTTCTTATTATGTTGGTAGCCTAAGAGTTAAGGTGTGTAGTTCACCCCTGCACAATTTGACACTGTATTGTGTTCTCTGTTAAACTATCCTATGGAGGGGATAAATGTACACCTGTAGTAAAAACAGACTTTTGGACTCTGCCCCTGTGGGGTGAATGCTTAAGCCATTCTCCTGAGAAGGAAAACAACAGAGAAATTAGTGGACACGAGTTCAACAATAGCATTCTTTCTTGTGGAAGGTGAGCCAACTCAGAGGGTGTGGACTGTGGCTGGGCCTGGTGCTGTGCTGCCTACTTTCACAGTTCTGTTACTGGGGCAAATTGAGTCTGGGTTTGTAAGGCATGCCTTCTGTGTGTTTTTCATTTTGTAAACAAGTGAAAAACACATGGAAGGCAAGCCTGCATGCCGATGACAGTGCTGCACAGGCAAGGGCAAGTGTTCACCACAGAATATCTAATGCATTGATTGTGTAAATATCAGCCTGTTGCCTCTAGATGCAGTGGAAATATTATTGTCTCTCACTCCTTCACCACAAAAGGCTTTGCATTTTACTATATGTAATCCATGAATTAGATATTCTGTGGTGAACACTTACTCTTGCCAGTGTGGCACTGTCACTGGCAGGTAGGCATGCCATCCATGTGGTTTTGACTTTGTTGTTCAGTTCACTTGATGGGGTGGAGGTCTACCAAAGTGTGGGTGAGACATATGCCTCTGCCATTAGTTTAACATCCCTGCTGCAGGGATCTGACACTAATGGCAGAGGCAGAGGTCTCATCGGCACTTTGTTAGCCCCCCTGTGCCTCTTGTCTGCAGATCTGGTGTGTGGGGGTCCTGCTGAAGTGACCTCAGCTCAGCCATTAGTATTTCAGATCCCTGCCTCCACTCTGCTGATCAGGTCTAGCACCAGTTTTTCTTTGCAATCAGTCCCTGATGATCTCCGTATCTCTCCCCCTCCTAATGTGCCACTTTACCTACATAGATAAATTACATTTTGACACCAGCTGCTGCCATCCTAGCTTACAATGATCTGATTACATGCTTGTGGCACTGCTCATACAGACCCTGTTTGTCAGATTTAGCATTCTACACAAAGTGAAATGGAGGCTGTGTCCTATTTTTCCCCTTGGATTGGCCATTTGTCAGTAGTGACTGTTGTTAGTAAAGGTACTCATTTAATTTTACTAGGCTTGTTCTATAGTGACAGACAGTATGATGTTGTGTGCTCTTCAATGGAGTGTAATTTATGAGATTCAGAGTGGGTTATGCACCCCTAGGCAGTAGTAGTTGCACTGCAGATCTTTATTAGTATGGTTTTTATTATGCTTGCTCTGTTTGGAGAGCCTGCAATGGTGTGCTCACCATTTGTTTTTAATCTGATTGAGTTTCCCCCCACCCCATCATTGGAGTACTATTACTAATAATAAGTAGTATGGAGTAGACTTATTGGGCTTTATCTTTTGGAGAGCCTGCAGGAGATGAGGTGTCACCAAATGGGTAATGAATGTCTGTGTGTGCCCCCTGCCCAGGCCGTTTTAGTGTTGTTGGCAATATTCTGCAGATTGTATTGCAGTCTGGTTTGTTGTGTGCCAGTAGACCTGTAAGCTTCTTTCATTCATGGACTAAGTTAGCTGATTCTATAGATGATGAAAGACTCACAAAATGCACAAGTTCTGACTAATTCTTTAAAAATGTCTTTAAAATACAAAAGTCCACACTGTACACAGACTGAAAAAAGAACAAGAACAGTGTATTATTGCTCTAGCCTCTATCAGTATTATGGCATTTAGGTTGTTGTGAAACAGCTTTCTGGCCTGCTAAAAGTCACCAAAATATACCATTTAACTCCCCTGCACTGCACTAAGCTAGGCACTGATTGGAATGAGGTTCTCAGGGCCTGTTAAGCTATAGTTTACCTGACCTCACCTTTAATCCTAATATGATAGTGCTAGGCATATTTGAAGATATGGATTTGGCTAGCCTGACCTCCCCATGCACCAGAAGCTGTCTGCAAGGAGCCAGATCATGGCAAAAAGGGACAGCTTCAAACACTGGATGGACACCTCCCCTCCCTTGGCATCAGAGTGGATTGTGGAACTGGGGAATGCAGCTAGCTATGAGAGGGTTCACTATGCCACCACCAACAGAATGGAGAACTATATCAAGATCTGGAGTCCTTTCCTGAACTCAAAAGACTGAAAGATCCCCAGGACACTTCATGCCTCAGTGCCTCATAGGGTACACATAATAACTGATCTAGCTATTGCTCCTAGACTGGAGGCCCCCCTCCCACTTCACTGCCCCCCATTTCTTCGCTGCGTCTGAGGAGGTAACCAGGGGCTGCACTTCCACTAATAGAAGCATCCCAAGGGATGTATTAAGTCAAGATTTGGTTGATGTATGACTGTTTCTCTCATTCACTGAACCTCTTCTTCATGCTGAGTTCTTGTGTAAAGATGAGTACTACCTCGATCGTATTGTAAAATCACATTCCAGTTTGACTGGCCACTATTAGAATTGCACGTCTAAGGGGTGTATCTCCCCAGCCAGGTTTGCTGATGGTTATATGAAATATTTTGGTGGTCACTGATGTATTACCAATTGCTTTCTTACTAATAAAATATGAATTATAGAAAAAAAAAACTTACCATTGCCTTATTCTTTCCATTGTTCCTCCACTCCCCCCCCCATCCACCCTTCCCTTCAAGGTATTTACTAAGGCATTCTCCCATTTCTTTAAAATCTGCCCTCCTGAAGTCCAGGACCCTTGTTCTAGTGTTTTTCTCCTGCCCATTTTGTATGCAAAATCACACTGTATGGTGATCACATGTACCCAGGGGGCTACCGTCTGTGACTTCTGCAATGCTGTCCCTGTTCGTAAGAACAAGGTCCAGCACTGCTCCGTCCCAAGTGAATATTTTAACCATCTCCCTGAGCCCTACCAAATTAAATGCAAAGTACAACACACTTGTTTAAACATCACAAACTTATGCATTAACATTGTTTTTTGCATACAACACCAAGAACTCAGGCTAGACCCCTGGGTGTTAAAGGACGTATCCCTCGAGGGCTTCAATACAGCCCACAGACCAGTCAGCATCCCATTGATGGCAGCCCGTTATACAAAGTAACTGAGTTTGGCGCATGAAAGAAAATATATCACCCAATAGGCATAGGAGATCAAACTATGATTTTACAATACATGTAATTAGCTAACCACTTTTTACGTTATAAATGTATTTAGGAACATAAGTAAAGATTAACTTACACTGTATTCCCTGACTCTGAGGTTTGTGTTTTAATAATGTGGGCCTGTAATGTGCAGTACATGTTTGTAAGGGTAAAGGTGTGTGTGTGTGCCTGCTGCAGCTGCTGGTGATGCCAATCCCAGTAAAAATATACATTCGATGTGATCCCCTTGAGTCATAGATACACAGATACCCTAGATAGGGGGAGGGGTTATGATCCCCTTGAGCCACAGATACCCTAGATGAGGGAGAGGGGGGTTACAAAAGAAGAAACAAGTTTTGGCTATAACCAAAAGGCCTACATTACCAGTCATGTGAGCAGTAAGACCCAACAGGTTGTGGGGTACTGGTTTATACCTGCACTTCCGGGGGTGTGATGAAGCCCGACACTGCAGGCAGAAGGACTTAAATCCCCTGGAAAAGCCAGTGTCCAACAATACCTCACACACTGAAGGGTCTTGTTGCACTTAGAAAATGGTTTGGGAAAATTTAAAAATAAATATCTAAAAGATAAAAAAAGGACACAATTTAATAAAATCTAAATGCCAAATAGTCCTACCACAGCTATTTTCTACCTGTCAGTCATCTATCTTTCTACACTTTCACTAGAAGGTGTGTTTGTTTGCCACCGAACATAAGAATTCAGTCTACTTTAGTGTTCCTCTAGTAGAATGCTTGCTACCCCACTCCCCATGCACTCACACACAAACATAGAATGTTAACTCAGAATGCACAAATTCAAAACTCTACCATATTCTACTGGCATACAGACACACAGGCCTCGTATGGAGCCAGAGCCGCTATCTGAGGCAGGGTTAGCAACACAGCTTTCTCTGTCAAGCTGCTTAGGATATGAGTAGGATTCAGGCCTTGTATGGAGCCAGAGGCTCTACTGAGGCAGGGTTAGCAACACAGATTTCTCTGTCAAACTACTTAGGATATGAGTGGGATTCAGGCCTCGTATGGAGCCAGAGCCACTATCTGAGGCAGGGTTAGCAACATAGCTTTCTCTGTCAAGCTGCTTAGGATATGAGGGGGATTTTTCAGTGGTGGCTTTCCAGGATCCAACTGAAAGCAGCTGTGATTATGCAGGCAGAGTGTGGTCCACATTCGACTTTTAAAATTTCTACTTACAGCAAAAGCAACAAAGTTAAATTAACAGTTCAACATTTGCAGAGTTTGTAAGAGAAAATTAATTAATCATGGAGTGACTTGTACTTTTCACGTTACTTTCTGTTTAACTGCAGCAGTTGGTTGGCATGGTGAAAAGTAACAACAGGCAGAAAAGAGTTAGGGAGTGGGAAAAAGACAGTACGGTTAATGATTCTGCGACTTGGCTGCACTGAAGAAAGAAAGGGACATGTCTTAATTCACAAAGTCAGTGGCGTGCTTCAGACTGGGCAGGTTTGTGTTGAATTTGAACTTGACAAAACCCACGAGCAAACATGCACATTGCTTCAGCGCTTTGGGATGCTCTGCCCCTCTGAAGCTATGTGCTTGTTTGCTTGTGCGTTTTGTCATGTTTAAATTCAAGAAAGTATAACCATGGATTTATTTTTGTCAGTGTGCAGTTTGTTCTCCTGCTTGTAAATCTGCCATTTTGCAATGCAGCAAGGTAGTCTAGTCCACAGCATGACTGCATGTTTTTTGTCCCCCCCCCCAGGCAGGTTTGTGTTGGCTGCCTCTCACAGCTGGGAAAACGGTCAGTCTGCTTGCACTACCATTAAGAGGAATTAGCTGTTCACAGCTGCAAGATAGAAGTGCTGTAATAACTGCACACTAATGCAAACGCACACTGACACACACTAAGACATACACACACTGACGCACACTAAGACATACACACAGATGCATACGCACACTAAGACATACACACAGATGCATACACATAGTGAAATGCATTAATTCATACAAAGATAGCTGCAGCTGCTCCCCGAATGTTGAACTCTCTTCCATCTTACCTGCATCATATCTCCTCAGCTAAGGCCTTGAAAATTGATTTGTTTTTCCTGGAATTCTGTAACTCTGTCTGAAAGGTTCTTTACTCAGATGGAAGGCGTGCCATAGAGCTGGTTGCAGAACCTGCGAGGGGTCATCCCATCATGCTGGCCAGCCAAGTTTTCTCCTCCTTTTTCTTCTCCCTGGGAGGGTGGATGGTAAGTGTTGCCTAGATGTTCCTATGCATGCTCCTGCATGTAGAACATTGGGAACCACTGCTCCTCCACTGCTTGATTGCTGTTCCTGGGTGCTCGACCCCCAGCCATTTCTAGGGTTCAGGAATGCACTAGATGTAGCAGCCATCTCTCCCTGGGGGAGGTAAGCAGTCTTACAGATGCTCAATCCTCCTCCCCCTGACCGACCTACTGATGACCCGAGTTCGCTCCAAAACATGGGTTGTTAGCATCACAAGCAAACTGTGCTGACAGCCGGTGTGGATCAGGTGCTTTAAAAATAATAATTGGTCATTGAGTGATTGACTAATACACCCAGGTACATATGCACACACACACACACACACACACACACAAACTCATACACTGAAGCACATTAATACACACACATAGATGTGAACACACACTAACTCATGGACTACACAAGGGCATTTTTAATTCACCTGGGATTCAGATGCAACCCCCTTCTAAATGGATGCTTGCCTTTGGCTCTCTCCAGAGCCCTGCTACTGCCTTCCCCTTCAACACTTCTTTTCCCTCCTGGTCCCGGTCCAGACTGCAGCTGTGGGACCCAGGGCTGGACTGGAAACTGTCATTGGTTCTGAGGGCTTGTTCAGTGCCTTTCTCTCCTTGTCCAGCATGCCACCACCTACCCATTGCTTAACCAGCCCCTTGACTGCCTTTAGGGTCAGGGAGCCCACAGCAAGGAGGTTGCTCAGTTTCAAACAGCTCTCAAAGCTGCACAAAGTGGAAAACTGCTCTTCCCCTTAGAGCACAAACTTTTAGGTACACTCAACAATGCTTCCCTGCCACCAATTCATCCCCCAGTCCCACCAGATGGCAGCAGGGGGTGGGAGGTATTGATCCTGATGACCTGAACCCACATCAAGGGACACAAACACATTAAAACAGAAGATAAAGTGAAGGAGTACACAAGCTGCCATGTTTGTAGTTTCTCTAGCCCCAAGCCTACTGAAAAGGCATCAGAGGACAACCAACTAGCCTGGGAATATTGAGTGTTCCTGCGTTTAGCTTTGCAGGGTCAGCCAGGAGCAGATTTGCTCAGTTCTGCAAAATGGCTAAATGATTGCATCCTGTTCATGTAAAATTGACATCAATTCGGAGACTAGTTCAGCTCTGTAAAACAACTACATTAGTACATCCTGTCCCTATGAAACTGGTATCAACTTGAAGCTCTGGCTCCGCTCTGTAAAACAACTAAATTGCAAGCTGGCTCAGAACTTGTATGCATGCTTTTCCTCTGGAACGTGCAACCACTGAGAGCCAGGGGTTTAGCATATTGAATAATGCATGAGATGCTAGCCATTGCTATTTGATCCCCAGGGACACTGGTGTACTATGATTGATAAAGGGAAAATTCTGTTTTGCAGAGAAAAACAAGTATTGTCACTGGTGTCTGCAATGCCAAAATTGTATTTATTTGTTTATTTATTGAAATGTTTCACCAGGAAGGCACACTGAGTGACAAGTTGCTTGTCTCCTGGTGCAACCTGGGGGAAAGGGGTACAATAGAAGTGGGACATTAAACATTCAAGTTACAAGATCAACATTAACATACAGTTGAAGGCAGGTGTTACAAGCAGTGTTACAACAGTGCTGCGCATAATAGGTAGAAGAGTGGACAATAATAAGTGCTGGGTTAATAAGTAAACAAGTATTTATGTGAAAGAAAAGGGGGGAAGGAGAGGGAGGGATGAGGTGGGAGAGGGGGAAGAGCTGAGTTCAAATTACATTCAAGTTACAAGACCAATATTAACATACAGTTGTAAGGCAGGTGTTACAAACAGTGTTAAAACAGTTTTGTGAATAATATGTAGAGAGAGTGGACAATAATAAGTGCTGGGTTAATAAGTAAACAAGTGCTTACGTGAAAGAGAAAGGGGGAAGGAGAGGAACAGGTGAGGTGGGGGAGTGGGTAGAGTCATGTCCCTGGAGACCCCTTCAGGATGCGAGGAGCCCTGCAAGGGGACTGGGGGGGGGGGACCAAAGATAGGGGTAGGCAGTGTCCCAGAGAGAACTCTTCAGGATGTGGGGAATCCTGCAAGGGGGCCATGGGGCTAGACAGAAAAGGAATAAGGCTGTAGGGATTAAAGAGGGAAGAGAAAAATAAAGGAGGTGTGACTTAAATGCTAGGAGGGGGAATAGGACCTAACCCAAGAGAGGACTCTTCAGGATGTGGGGTACCCTGTCAGGGGATTGGGGAAGGTCAGTAGATAGGGATTAAAAGATTGATAGGAGAGTGAGAATTGAACCCTTGAGGGGGAGACAATTCGCACCTTTGGAGAGGATGGGGCCTAATCAATAGTCCATCAGTTTTTACCAGTTTTCTATCCTTGTACCCTTTTGGTATGTGTATAAATATTCAAAAGAAAAGAAGGCTAAGTGTACATCAAATTAAATAAAGCAAAATGAAAATAGTACAGGAAAGAATTTATAGAAAAATACAATTTCTGAAGATTCACTGATCTGGTAAAAATAAAAATGGAAAATTCAGTGAAATGCTTTGTTTTTACCATTGTACAGAAAGACTAAATTCTGGAATTTTACCGGATTTTCTGGTAAAAAACTGAAAATCAGTGTCCTTGTTGATCCCTGAATTTCTTTACAAGGCAGAGACGTGAAATATAATAGATTTGTCTGGAGGACACAAGGAGAAAGACCTGTGAGAAAAGTCAGCAGTCAGTCACAAGGTTGGAAAAAAGCTGTTTAAGGAATCTTTGCAAAAAGGTTTCTATTTCCACCAGGAACAACTCCAAAGCTCCTGCCCTGGACTTTGTGAGCTATCAGGACTTGTCCTGACAGAGGGTCTAAGTAGCCTGAGGCCCTGAGTGACTGCCTTCTCCTTGGGGGTGGGTGATGGCAAGCCCCTTGTGGGACGAAGAGGACATCAGAGACCAGCACAGCCCATACCCCTCATCATGTGGAAGCACGTTGGATTTGCCTCACGTGTTACCATTCCCTGCACCTGCAACCCTGAGGGAGACATCCAGACAGAGCCTGCCTGCAGAGTCTGCTAAAATTGTAAATCCTGTGTCAATACCCCTCCAATTCTCCTGCTAGTCAGGAACATATAAGAGTAACTTCTGGGAATTTCTGAACAATTAGTATTCAAAGCCCATTTATAGAACTGCAACAGCCAGAAGCAACTAGCATTTGTGTTGAATAATTTGCTTGCAAACCCAACCTACCAGCCTTCGGTTGATACAGCACGGTGGTCCAACATCAGGCCTGCAACTGCCCACTGTGTGCACACAGTTAATGGACTGCATTGGGAGTTCCCAAGGGACTTGGGGTACTAGTGTACCAGTAGGGGGAAACTGTAAATATTGTGTGGGGTACTCACCAGAGGGTGGTGGGATCTGGAGAGTGATCTCAGAACTGTTTCACTGCATTTAATCCATTCAGTTCCCCCATTCAAAGCCTGATGCTGTCCTTATACACATCCCTTGTGTTTAAATTTTTATTTATATTTTTAAAAAGTATAGCGCAGTGGTCTAAGGCTCTGAGCTGCAAATTTGGTGACATCCAGCAGACCAGACCTGGGTTTGAATCCCACAGCTTCCACTTGCATACTGTGTGACCCTGAGCAAGTCACTTAACCTCCTTGTGCTCCCAGGTCGCTCCTGTAAAAAAGCTTTCAGCTTAGTGTGCTATACCTGGTTAAACAACTAAATAAAAAAAAATAAATAAATAAGCTGGTAACTGGGAATGGCACACTGAGCTGATACTCATTTCCTGGTGTGACAGAAAGTGCAATTTATTGTGTTTTGCATGTTGTGTTTCCATACATAGAGTATAAGTTGAGGACTGCATATAGTCATAAAGGTTCTCTGTCATGAGATGGGATGTGCATTAATTTCCTGTGGGGTAATACCCTGGCAGCCATCTGTCAAAAAGATCCCCATAGGGAGCCAGCCCAGTGGCATGGAGGGCTGAGTGCTGGGTGCCTTACCTCCAGCCATGCTGGCGACCCGAGGTTGGGAACAGACTCGGGTTGCTTGGGCACCAGTGGGGAAAGGAAGGATTGAGCATCACAGGACAGCTCTCCTTCCTTGGGGAGGGGTTTTCTGTGGCACACTGCATTACTACCACCCAGCGACAGCTGGATGGCAGCATACGTGGGTCACCATATAAGGGAAGGGGAACCTGTATTCAGGACGTTGGGGCTGTCTCCTTGGAGGTGGAGCTTGGACATGGCATTCATTTCATGTCTGTGGGCCCCAGGGGAGAAAAATGGTGGAAAAATACAGAGGGAGGGCTTAATGAAGCCCTCCCCAGGAGCACTAATGGCCCACCTAGTCCTGGGTGATGGAAAGGTGATCGGGACGGCCGGTGACCACAGGATGGGCTGATACAGGGAGCAGAAAAACCTCTATGGGGAAAAAAAGGGTCCTCATAGGTGGAGACACCTTACCACATTTTATTACCTCTAATACCAACCAAGCCCAGGTGTCATTCACCCGAAGGCTTTATAGACCATACCCAGAATGTAGTAGTCCACATTTACCAGAGAAAAGACACGGGTATCCAATTTAGACCAGGATGGTTACCTCCAAACCCAAAAGGCAGTGTTTTATATCTTGTCATTCTGAAGGTGTAATTTACTTGGCTGTTTGTAATTGCAGGTGTTTCTATGTGGGTAAAACAAAATGTAAGTTAAAACTGTGGATTGGTGAGTATTTGGGAGCCATTGAACATGGTAACAGAAAAACTGCTCTTGCTAATTAGGTTTTGGACAAAGGCAATGATCATAAGTTTAAATTTGTTAATGTAGAGAAACAATTTGTTAATCCTAGGGGAAGGGATCATGATAATATTTTGTTATGCAGGGAATCTTATTGGATATATACTTTTGGGGCTATGTATGGTTTAGGGCTGATGGGAGATTTAATTTACAACCATTTTTTAAATAAGTTGCTTTTGCCCTGATAACCTTTGTATGTTGAGTTTGGATTATTTGAGTTAATTGGTTAAATAGTAGTATTCTTTTATCGTAGTAATACTTTATATTTAATTATAATATGGCTATAAAAATCCAGTGATCTGATTGGCTGAGAAGCTTGGAACCCAGTGCCTATATCCCATGACGACAAATAATTAAATGTTATTTGCCTTCATAATACTCTTGTTACACACACATACATAAATTAAAAAAATAAGTACTACAGTACTTAGAATTGTAATTTATGGTGTTTCTCTGCTGACCATGAAAAATCCCCCCTCCTATCCTCACCTGCTTACTAGGGAAATATGTGTTGTTTAAGCTGTTACATAAGTAATAATACTTGACAGGGTGAGCTTTCTTGATAAATACTGGACCACCCAGGGGTGTAATGAGGCCCGACGCCATAGGCGGAAGGCCTTATAGTCCCTGGAAGGTCTGGTATTTCCCAATAAAGTCCACCCTGGATGGTATTATTGCACTTAGAACATGGGCACAGTAAAAAGAAATGCTTGAGAATTTTTTTTTAATAAAAAAATTAATGAACATTAAGTTTTGTAATTAAATAATTCCTCCACCTGTATTAGAATAGAAGACTTTTGGTCTAATTGAGACGCTGTAGTTTAGAAAATGAAAAGAAAACGGTAGTTGAATGCTTTTGTTGCCCCCACAGCAGTTTCTCTTTCTTCAGTCTGACCTTCCCCCAGTGTCCTTCTTGTAGAGCAGTTCCATTCCCCTTTGTTTTTCCCTCTTCATTTTTGGTTTTAAATATTGCAGATGCGAGCTGTAGCAATTGGGGAAGAAAGCTGCAGTGTGGGTGATTGACTGTGGTCAGGCCATCAGGTATTTATTTTAATAAAAATGAACAAATGTGCATTTTATTCTGTGGAGCTTTATTTTTTCCTTCTTGTTTTGAATGCAATCAGTTTACAGTTACATTCATTAGGGTCCAGAAATGCTTTGTTGGTTTGCCGAGAGCGAGTGGTATCTCCTGTTGCAGTGCAGGAAAGGAACAATATTTTCTTGGTTTTCTTTACTGCAGATGGACATCTATCGGTGGTATAGAAAACTAAGAAAGTCCCGCTGCTCTGGTGCTTAGTAGCAGTGTCGGAGATACCGCTCTTTGTTACTGAACACAGTGTGCCCTTTGGGAACCAGAATGGTTTTTAAGACATATGATGCTATTTTCTTTTGCTAAGTTTCTTTTTTGTGGTTGCCTTGGGTGAAAAGATGAAAGCGGCCCAGCCGCTATTTTTTTGGGTATCTGGTGAGAGCTGAGAAATGGCGGGTGGTGAGTGTGAACATTTGGGGTGCCCAAGAATTCACTGAGTAATGGGGCACCCTGAAGAGGCTTTCATTTTGCAATGGGCTGTATCAGAAAAGAAATTAATCTGTACTTACGGTGTCAGCCAATGAGATTCATTTATTTTACAAGCCCATTTTCTAAAGAGAAACAAAAGCCCTGGTTCCATCTGAGGCCTTCTGTTGTGTGCTAGTGGGAGTAAACATTCTGCCAACAGAACTGAGCAGATGTTTGAATTCTTGCATTCAGTCTGTGGTGAACATTCCATCTCTTAAATGTTGGCAAGACAGAAAATAAACAAGACAGAGAAAAGGGAGGGAACAGTATAAAGAAGAAGAAAGAAAGGTGAGGGAATGGGTAAAAGAGGTGGGTTGGGGGAAACTAAGTTTAATTTTGCTGTACATAATATTTAAACCTGAGATGGCGTGTCAGTGCTGGGATGTGCTGGGGCTATTTTTAAAAAGTCATAAAAATGTTTCTTTTTTGATTTGGTGCATTTCTTCACCCCTCCCCCAAAAAAAACCCATCTTGGACCCATTTTATAATCACAGTAAGACACCCCAGGGTGTACATTGTGGTGGAGTAACAGACTTCTGGAGTGGTTGAAGTGAAGGCACTCGGTGATGCCTCATGACATACCCAAGGTGTGTCACTATCCAACCATAACGCATACCCTGCCATGTCTTTTTGTTTAATTGTTTGTTTCTGTTTGTCAGGACAATCTTCACTCCTGTTAAAAAAAAACATGGAATCACAGAAAATAACCATATGGATGCCTCTGCCGCAGCACAGTTGATCTCTGTAGGGACACTAAATGGGACTGTCAACATTAATGTGTTCAGTTCTGCAAAGTGAAAAATTAGATAAAAGCAGGAGTATAAAAATATTGCTAAACTCAAAGTAATAAAATTGGCTATAAAAAGACAGTGCAAGTGATATGGAGGGATATAGTGAAGCTTTTGAAGGGACTATTTTATCTCTATTTTATGTCTTAATTATGATAACGTTATAACTTCTGATATGTTTCTTATGTTTATTGCTTAATCATTAAAGTCTTGTCAGATTTTTTCATAGCCATATTATAATTGCAATAAGGTACTCCAGGATGTGCATCATCCCAGAATAATGTCACACCTAGGGTGGGGAAGCACTCGGGTTTTGACCCACCCTAGGTGTGACGTAATTCAGCGACGACGCACACCCTGTCATGCCTTATTGCTTAATTAATTTTTGGATAGGTGTAGGAATACATAAGTCCCCTTTAGTGTATTCTGGATTTTTGTATCCCCCCCCCCACCACCATTTTGCTGTTCTAATCTCTCCTGGATATTGTCTTATTTCTATGTGATTATTCTTCTGTATATCATTTTGTGTGTTTATTGTAATTTTCTCTGTCTTTCTAATTATCTTTAGGTGAAATATGTTTTTTATTTTGTTGTTGGTGCTTTTTAACTGCATCTGATCCTTGTGAGTTAATAAGGCAAAGAAGATGGTGGGGCCTCCAATGTGGAAGAAGAATTCAGTTTGATTCCATATTAAGAAGTTAATGGATTTAATTAGACATTTCCATCATTTTTTTCTCATTGTTGGCATTCATTTAATGGATGCTGTGCTGATAGCCTCTTCAATGGATGAATAAGAATTCAGAAAGAAGGAGTGTTTAGAACTGATTATAATTAGCTTTAATTGTTTTTAGTCTATTTTGCATGTTTTTTATGTTGTCCATGGACTCTTTGAATTAAAGGAAAACTGTGCTTTGCAGGGGCTCCTGCCCCTGCAAAGCTTACCCTTCGGTTTAGCCTTTGTAAGAAAAGCATCTTTTTCCTTGCACTGCAAAGTAGTTTAATTTAATTATCAGAAGTCTGCTACCTGGAAGTATGGTGGACGTTGGAGTGGTTCCATTGATTTTAAAGGTGCAGCGAAGCACCATGCGCTTCAATGCATTTGTATTGAAGTGCATGGTATGGCACCACACCTTTACAGTTAATGGAGCCACCCCAGCATCCACCATACTTCTGGGTAGTGGAATTTTTTAGTTATACTTTTTCTCCCTAGCCATACCTAATCTGCTCCCATGTCTTGGCATCCTTGTGGAACTCCAACAACCATCCATATCTGCCACACTCCCAGAGACCTTGCCCTCTAACTTCTGCAGCTTACCTCCCTGCAGTGGGGTGGTGAGGGGCCCCTTGCTCCCCACTCTGTCTGGATCCAGTTCAGGTGACACATCAGAGCCAGAGACTGTATGGACGGCCATCAAGCTGTGTGGTCAGGTTGCCATCTTTTTCAGTTTTTCTCCCTCAGGCAGTGAAGTGTGCAATGCCATCAGGGGATGTACTGCATGTGCGTCTGCCCGCAACACATCTGATGGCAGCTCCTCTGCCTCTCCAAGTAGATTTAGCGATGGTGTGCCAGTGCCCAGCCACTGCTAGGGTCAGGCAAACACCAACAATTGGAAGACCCCCATCCCGGAGAAGGAGAGCTGTCCAAGGACGCTTCATCCTTCTCCACCCCTGCCAAGCCCCGTTGACCCGCACTCGCTCCCGAACACGGGTCATCAGCATGGTGTGAGGTAAGGCATCCAGTGCCTCAGCCCTCAGTGCCATCAGGCCGGCTAGAAGTAGCGGACTTTTGATAATTAAATTAAACTACTTTGCGGCAAGAGGAAAAAGCCACTTTTTTTTACAAAAGCTAAACCAGAGGGTAAGCAGGGGAAGGAGCCCCTGCAAAGCACAGTTTTCCTTTACTTAGTATTGGACATGAGCTGGATACCCACACGGTGTTTGTGATATATAAGTACCCTGTGCTCCCACAGGCAATAAAGGATACCATTACACTAGCTCAAAAATTGTGGATGGCTGGAGTGCAGGGACCTCCTACACGCAAATAAGGATACGATTATACTACCTCAAAAAGTAAGGAAATTCATTGCAAAAAACTTCATTAATGCACTAGTCAGGGTTTAAGTGACAAAAGTAGGGAAATGTGGCATTAAGGTTTCCAACCCTAACACCCCACCCACATTCTGCAAGCAGCAACAGTCTCAAGGGGGGGGGTTGTCAAGTCAAGTCAACTTTATTTCTATAGTGCCTTTCAAAACCAAGGTGCTTTACACAACCCTAACACTCACCCCATTCTCATACACTGTACCCATCTCAACTTATTTGGTCATGGAATGGGGTGAGCAGTACGGTTGACAACCCCAAGGCAGACCCCAGACCTATTGCTGCCTGCATGGTGGGGTTGGGGTGTGAGGGTTGGAAACCCCAATGCCACATTTCCTTACTTTTGTCACTTTAACTCTAACTAGTGCATTAACAAAGTTTTTTTGCAATGAATATACCATTCATGGGCATGATGTACTATATAATGTACGTTCTGTACCTTTAATAAACAAACCCCAAAAAAACCAAAAAAGCTTCCTCTCGAGCCCAAGCCATGCTCTTTAGTTTCAAGGTGAAACATAAATACTACATGGATTCCTTTGCTTTCTCCTGTGTTGATATCATCAAACTCATCTTTGTTCAAACATTTAAGTATTTGAGCATCTTACTTGACCCTGCTTTAAACTGAATTTTCCTCTCACATTATCGCCATCTGTAAATTTGTAAACATAAAGCTTGGTCTAGCCTACAGTATTATCAGGCACATCAAATGCTTGTCTCTCAACAAAAAGATCTGGAAAAGTCTCACCTCAAATGGTGGTTGATAAAATATCCTCTTTATTGTGCAAAACAGCAATATACAACAGAAACAAAGCACTCCCAGTAGCAGCCGACATTTCATACTTAATCACGTACGCTTTCTCAAGGTTCTTCAAGCAGCAATAGCACAATGCAGGGCACAAGCACAGCACTGAATATAGCTCTGAGTGCAGGCACTGTGCAAGCAGTGCAGAAAATAGTGCAAGGGGTGGAGGTGGGGTTGGAGAGGCAGGCATCAATGAAAGACACACAACACAGTAGTAAAAGTATCCAAAATATTAAATAAACACAAATGGGCACCGACTCATAAAAAAACAAAACAACAACATAAATAAGGCAACCACTCACATAATACACATTTAAACAAGTCTGGTCATATCCACCATGGCTGCATAATGAAGTTAGTGAAGTTCTGTGGAATTGTTAAGGAGGTATGGAGAAACAACACAATGATTTGTAAGTAGTAAGATTTGTATTAGTTTCTGTTCTAAGGAAGGCATACACATTATTAGAAAAATATATGGAGGTGTACATTTTAATGGAAGGAATAGGAAGCTTACAAAAGAACCCCAGAGCAAACGCCACTGATGTATGTGTTATCCCGGATGATATTGGCCAGATAGCCACATTTTAAAGAAAACACAATTGCCCATATCCCAATAATGCAAAGCATCAAGGGAAACATATGCAAATCCCCATGATGGTATAGAAGGTGGCAGTACATGAAAAGTAATGGCTGGCATATGTTCATCCTTGGGATTATTTACACAGTTTTTTTTTTTTTAAGAGAAACAGGGTTTTTGACCATGAGGTGATGTAAGTTATATTTGATTATACAATGGCAAGAAACAATCCTGGCTCCTGATTGGTCAGCTGGCCATCACAGCAGGGATGTTATCCTGGCATAACATCCCTGCTGATATTATTATGGCTCAGCATCATTTTTTCTTAAAAAAATATTTTTAAACACTAAATACAATTCTTTAAAATTATTTTTTTTCTGTATAAAACAATGAGCCATTGAATAATAGGAATAATGCCCTCCAGGGTGGATGTTATGCTGGGATAACATCCCTTCTCGGGTGTTGAACGCCCTCGGCCACCCAACCACCCAAGGTGGGATGTTATCCCAGCATAACACCCACCCTGTCAGGCATTATTCCTTTAATGACTCACACCTTGGAGTGCCTTATTGCAATTATACAATGGCTCGATGTTATACAAAATAAAAAAATACTTTAAAAACATTTTAGTAGATTTTTAGTGTGGCAATATATCTTTGAATGATCATCATGGGCATCTGCCAAATCCATACAGTGATGTTATTGTGTAATAACATCACTGTCTCAGGCATACACTGACCAATCAGAGTCCAGGAAATTTTCTTGCCATTGATTAATCAAGATTATACAATGGCAAGAAAGAATCCTGGCTCCTGATTGGTCAGTTGGCCATCACAGCAGGGATGTTATCCTGGCATAACATCCCTGCTGTTGTTATGGCTGAGCATCATTTTTTCTTAAATAAATATTTTAAAACACTAAATAAAATTATTTAAAATTATTTTTTTCTGTATAAAACAATGAGCCATTGTATAATAGGAATAATGCCCTCCAGGGTGGGTGTTATGTTGGGATAACATCCCTTCTCAGGTGTTGGATGCCCTCGACCGGTGGCCTTGGACCAAACCATCCAAGGTGGGATGTTATCCCAGCATTAACACCCACCCTGTCAGGCATTATTCCTTTAGCAATGTGTTGATGTCAGGAAGTCAGGTGTAATGATGATGGTCTGTTAGAGAAAATGTGATATTAACTTTCTGAGGGGGTCACTTTTGATAAGGGCAAGGTAGTTATGCTTGTGGTAATGGGAATATTAGAAAGTATGAGGTCTGCGTAGAAGTGGAGTACAAATATGCACAGTTTCATAAGTATGTGCTCATAGTGCAGGCAAATGTGATATGTAGGTTTGTTTTAGAAATAGGTAAAAATAGCTATACATGCAATTAATAGAAAGATAGATAATTACATAGACATATAGATAGAGAGAGACACACACACAGACAGGCAGGCAGAATAGGAATGGCAGTGAAGTATTGAAGTGATGCCAACCCCACCCCTACCCCACAGACATGCCTTTGGGTCATTGCCCATAAAGCTCACGCCATTTCACCTCACGCCACCCTGCAGACACAGACAAGAGTCGAGGTGTGCCTTTGGGTTTTCAGACTTTACACTCACCCCATTCCATAAGGAAATATGCTGAAATGGGTACAGTATAAGAGAATGGAGTGAACTTTGGGGCTGAAGAGCCAAAGACACACCTCAATACCTGCCACTGGCTGCAGGGTGGGGATGGGGGTGGAATGGCATGAGCATTACTGTTGACAATCCCAAGTCACACCCCTGATGCCTGTCAGTCCCTACAGTGCAGGGTGTTATGGTCAGAAACCCTAATGCCCGGAGAGATTCTTGGTATTTTCACTCCAAGTTTTCAGTATGGGCTTTTTGTGACCCCACCGCATGAACAGTGACACTATCAGTTCATTAGCCGAAAGGAGATTTTGCACAGCGACTGTGCCATTTGGCACCACAGGTGCAAAAACACATTTTGAACAGGATGTAAAAAATGACAGCTGTACATTTCTTGCTTCAGTAACTGCTCAGCACATCTGTTGCATGACCTGCTTATTGACATTTTATATCTGCTATACAATGTACTGCTGCTGTGTCTGCAGAAGTACCTTTCCTAGGTTGCAAGAACAGCCTCAGAGGAACACACACACACACACAGCTGAACATGGCTGGAAAATGATTAGATTGTGTACAAGCACTGTTTTCCATGCAAGACACAAGCAACTGAATCAAAAGCAAACACACACACACACACCAGAACACAGTGGCAAAATGATTAGATTTGTCTACAAGCACTATCTTCTATGCAAGTTGGAACACGGGGTTGGGGTGTTAAGGCTGGAGATCAGTTATGGTCCATGACATAACCACATGGTCAGAATATTAAATATTTTAAAATAAATATAAATGCAAAATTAACCATTTCAAGAAGAAAATGCAAACTGTGACACTTACCAGTTATAGGGTAAGTTAGCACATCTGAACTTATTTGCTGCATATGCATCTCAGTTGCTAAGGGGTCCTGACCATGTTCACCCTTCCTCAAGCCAAGCTAGCTACAGTATGTCAACAATAACATGGATGGAAAAATTATGCCATATTTTCAACAAGAAGTTAGCATTTTAAAAAAGACAGTGCTGTAGAATGAGAAGCAGCTTGTGTAGGTGCATTCATCATGCCAGCCAAGATATGTTCTGGTTGCGTTCTATGAGGCTAACCAGTGGGAGAAGTAGGGGAAAGGGATAGAAATCTAAAATAGAAAAATTTAACCTGTTTGTGATTTAAAGTTGCATGACAGATATGCGGCTTCCAGAACTGGATACCATATTCCAAATGAGGCCTCACCAGTGATCTACACAATGGCATCACCATCTCCTTCCTTCTGCTGGTAATACCTCTCCCTATGCACCCCAGCATTCCACTGGCTCTCCTCACAGCTTTGGTACATTGTTTAGCCACCTTTAGGTCATCCAATATGATTACCCCCAAATCTCTTTCCATTTTGATGACCATCAGCCCCCCCCCATAATCATTCCCTGGGTTCCTGCAACCCTTCCTTATTCAGCAGGCAGTTAGTGCATCTGGAATTATTTGCTGTATATGCATCTCAGTTGCTAAGGGGTCCTGACCATGTTCACCCTTCCCCAAGCCAAGCTAGCTGCAGTATGTCTAGCAATAACATGAATGGAAAGATTATGCATATGAAAACTTATTAATTATGCTGTACATACCCTAAGACTCAAAGTGTGTCTCCTTTGGCTGCCATGATGTCTGTGGTTAATTTGAAACAAAAGACAATGTAACAAGAAACTGGCCTCTGCCTGAGCTATTAAACAATAGAGCAAACTGCACTCTGGGAAGATTGCCTGGGACAAGATGCAATAAAAAAAAAACTGAATGACAGGTTCCAGGGAGTATAAAACCACCAGGATGTTAGAAAAAACTCCCCCTCCCCACTCATTCACAGGTGTCAATCAATGTATTTGTTAACCATGCTGTTTCATCTTCTTGCTTTCCCTCATAGCAAAAATGTGAAACTCCGTTTGTGTTATTTTAAATGAGTGATAAATAGCATGTCCAAGGGATGGCAGCTCTGATAGTTATTCCAACATGATAAAGCCACCTCATTCCCCTCCCATAAAAATGAAAGCATAGTGCATGCAACAGATCTTAGGAACATCACATTTTTTTATGTCAGCTCTGATCTGTTCAGTCTTACTTTTTCCTTGCTCAGTTTAGAATATCAGTGAAAAGAAAGTAGGAAAAAAAAAACCTAGCCTTTTGCTTCTACAAGTAGTTGTTAATTGCAGCTCATATTTTTAACATGGCAAGGCAACTCCAGTTTTCAAACTTAAATGAAAAAATACACTTTATCATCCAAGGTCTGTATTTACCATGATTAAAATAATTCGAACCCCTCCCCCCAAAAATATGCCCTCACATGAAACTGCATGTTTAACTGTAAAGACAATTAAAAAATGTATTTCTAAATGCATTACTAACACCAATGCTTTCAAAGTTTTGAAACTGCTAAAAGACAAACTATATATATATATATATATATATATATATATATATATATATATATATGTATGTATCTATATATATACATACTGAATATGGTAAACAAATATTGTTAATCCCAAAAGCTGAACTTTATATTTTTAGTATATAAATATTTAAGAAAAACGTGTGGCTCTTTCAACTTGAATCAGAATGCTGTGTCTATTGTTTTCCTTGGGAGCTGTAGTTTCAGACAGTCCTTAATTACTCTTTCCTTTTGAGACACCAGGTGGCTCTGATAATCATTTGTTCCAAGGGTTTTTAAGTAATTTGAAGGCATTAAGCATCTTCTGTTCTCCAGTCCTTAATAAAATGCAGGGACTCCACAACTCAATCACACCACAGACTTGTTCTGTTTCTTGGTCCAGGTCCCAAACTAGTGTGTCTTGTTTCAACATGATAGATCCACCTCATGCCTCTCCCACATGAATAAAAAAAGGTGGGGGTGTATCTTTAGGAACTTCTCAGGTGGAGGTGGGGGTGGATCTTACTCCCCCCAAAAAACCAATGCTGCCTCCCACTACTCAGGTTCCAGTTCTTGTGCCACCCATTTAAGAAAGAAAATAGTACCCTGCAATCATTGACTAACATGAAAGCATATTTATTTGAGGGCGGAATACATTTCTTGGAGTAGGGTTAGGTGGAGGAGACTATTTACACCTTCAGTCAGTTCCATGGACAGAAAACATGACATCACTCCTTTTGTACATGCAAAACATCTGCAGGCTCCACCTACTGCAGCCATAAAAATGGCAACCACCCATAAAAGACAAATTTTAAAAAATGGCACCCGTGTATAGAATATAAATGAAAAAAAAAGGTCACCCTCCTGTAGAATACAAAGTGAAGAAAAAGGGCACTTACCCATAGAATACAAATTAAAAAAAAGGACATTCACTTGTGAAATAGATATGAAAAAAGAGGCAACTGACCATCAATAAAACAATACATCCATGGCTAAGAACCTTAAGGGGCTGCAGGTGGTGCCAGATGGCCACCCAAATGTCCTGAATGGCTCTGGCATTCTCCTGCACGCATCTGACAATCATTTGCAGCAGGCAGACCTGGCACTGGAGCACATTGTCCCTGCCCTTCCTAAGCATGGCAACCTACCACCTTCCTTCAGCAGTTTGGACACTTATAGAAAGAAAGACACTGGACTTAGCCTGCTGTGCTCAGAGGAGGAGGGACATGGTAGTGGTAGAATGTGCATAACAAATGTACAGCCAGACAACGTATGGGCTGACATGCCACACACAGGTGGACAAAGTCATGCAGCTGCAGTTAAATGTGTGTTGCATATCAGAGACAGCATTGTGTACTCAAACAGTAGAGGACTGCACATAAAATAAAGGTCCCATTCTGCAAGAGAGCTGGACCTAGCCATGCAAGGGATACAGGACACTGGTTGAAAGGCCAGATGTGAAAATGCAGCAGATGCCACAGGATCAGCAAGGCAGAGTGCAATAGGCAGTGTAACGGCCCTAGTGGCTATGAGTTGTGCCCATACAACCAGCGCCCTGCAGACCAGGCATCCAACACACAGGCCCGCACAGGTGTGCTGGACACCAAACATGCAGGAGCCACCCTAGCTGCTAGCAGTAGGGGTTGGCCCAGCAGTACACAGAACACAGCTGTATCTGGATGGGACCATCAAGAAGCACCATATGCATCAGGCAGGTTAACACATGAGTGTAGTGGTGTGGTAGATGAGTCAGCATCAAACATACCATACTGTAGTCATCATAACAGCAGTGTGAGATACAGAGCAGCCATCAGGCACTTTCTGCCCTAGCAGATGCCAGTCCTGTACTAATGATAGGGGCCTCTTACAAAGAGGCTATGCAGGTCATTAGCCTGGCAACATCCCAGCGATGGTGTAATGTATGCATGTCACTACCTCTGTACTGTGGTATGATCACACACTGGACATCACTATGCTGGGTAGACACTACCAACTATTCATCAGAATGCCAGATACTTGCTGAGGTACATTCAAGGCCCATCAATGAGTGCCCCTTTTGTGGACACCATGCCACATAAGGCTAGCTCTGATGAGATGCAGTGGTGTGGAACCCAGTAGAGATGGCGCTGGAGAGACATCGACACAGGCAGGCTACCACAGGTGCTGTATGCCACACATGACTTGCCACAGGGGCGTACTGGTACAACAGTGGCCAGTGCCTACCACTACCAGACAGAGACACATAACTAGGCCCGACCAATTTGGCACAACAGACCTGACAAACCATGACAGGCATGCCACCTGAGGCAGTGAGCATTACTGTCACTGCCCTGGTGTACCAAGATTCATGCCACCACATAGTGTAATACATGCCAAGGCACAGTACAAACATGGTGAGCAGGCAGGCAGAGTCAGGCTCATGAGGATTCCATAGCAAAATCCTCAGCCTGTTTTTGAATGGCAGCAGTCGTTTATTTCATTTGAGGAGCGACAGAAGAGCAGCCGTAAGTGTGAGGGGGAGCAATCAGCTGGCCAGAAGACAGGGACTTACCTTCAAGTTCCTGCATCCCTCTTGATGTCCCGAATGGTCCAGCAGCAGTCAGCACTCTCCCTCTCTTGTCCTGGCTGGCAGCAGTCTGGTGGTTCCCATGGTCCGGCGGTGGTGATAGTCAGTCAGGAGGGGCAGCAGCAACAAAGGGCCAGCCCCTCCATCCAGTAGCATCAGCACCAATAGTCCGAAGAGGCCAGTGGGAGAAGGCAGGTCCAGGCCTCCCCACTGATCCCTTTTGCAGTTGTCCTGGCCCCAGATTAAGCAGGTGGCAGGGTGAGTGGTGGCAGCACCACAGCCAGGTGCTGGCCACTGAAGGAACAGTTAGTTTTTTGATAAAAATAAAGGAATAATGCATGACAGGGTGTGTGTCGTGCTGGGATAACGTCACGCCTGGCGTGATTAGGCACGAGGCCACAGGCCGAGTGCGACTAATCACCCCAGAAGTGATGTTATTCCAGCACGACACACACCCTGGAGTGCATTATTCCTATTATACAATGGCTTGTTGTTATATATAAAATAAAAAAATAATTTTAAAGAATGTTTTTATTAGTGTGGAAAAATATTTTTATTTCTTAAGGGGAGATGGAAAAAAGGTGCTGTTCCATGATGTCCATATTAGTTCACAGTGCTGAGACTAGAGCTGTGCTGTTATGCTGGATAACATCACACCCGTGATGTTATGTTGGGATAACATCACGGGTCCAGCCCCAGACTGACCAATCAGAATCCAGGAAATTTTGTTGCCATTGTATAATAAAAAATAAATGATGTACTTTTGCACTTTCTGGTGCAGATGAAAGCAGCACATCTGTTTGGGACAAGTAAGGCCCTGGTCCACAGACCACCCAAGGGATGGAGTCAAGACAATTGCTCCTCGGGAGTCAAAGACTGTGGGGTGGGTAAGCCCCACATATGGAACCGCATACAGGGTGGGATTTGGAAGAGAGCTCCATAGAAGCTTCGTAAAAGGGGCAGGGACTATGCAAATGTCTGATTTAATATGAATGAAGGCACTGGAAGTCAGCATTTAAAGAGGCAGTGGCCCTGTAATGTGTGATGCCCATTCCTACAGTGTACCTGATTTATGAACCTTCTAAAAGAAATGTATGTAAGAGACTGTATGATGTTTTTGGGCCCCTATAGTGGAACTGTTCTCTTCCCTGTGTGTGTGTGCCCACCAAGAGACTGCCCACAAGCACTACTGCCCCAACGTCAGGATTCCCAGCTGTGTGAATTGATGGTACTTTTAATGTCTACTGAAACAACCACCACCACAACTGTTTTTAAAGGGAACTTTATTGAACTGCCACTTCTGTCTGTGGGTGGTATCTAGTGTGTCCTGTTGTTCCAGACCATCTGATCCCCAGCATTTCCTCCAGGAGATTCCTCATCACCTGTGCATCTTGCCAACCCAGGTGCGGTCTGAAAGGCCAGGGAATTTTCTTCCTTCATCGTCCTTGCATCCTGGTGACCCAAGTGTGGTCCAAAAGGCTGGGTATTTTCTTCTGCTCTGTTCTTTGAAGGGTGACCTGTTCCGGTGGCCCGAGTGTGACCTGTTGCCAATGATCCTCATTGCCTCATGGGTGTTCTTCATACAAGTATCCTTGGAACTGCCTTTTCTGTCTTCTTCTTCTTCTTCTTCTTGAGTGTCCCTCCTGCAGGAGAAACTGCCTAGATGCAAAAAGGGACTTTAAAACTAGCTGCCCCAGGACACACATAGTGGTGGCTGATGCAGTGATGGCAGATACAGTTGTGGCTAGGACATGCCTCATTGAATGTGTTACTAAACAATTCAGACTTTTAATAATAATCTAGCTAATGTTATGAATATTTAGAGCAATCGATTTAGAGACTTAGTAATAATCTAGCTAATGTTATAGCCCTTTTAGAGTGTAGATATCTAATATAATTGTTGTGGTGTTTTAGAAGTGTCTAATAAGAATACTTTGATTACGTTTAAGTGAGCTTCATGCTTCTCTTGTACATTCCAGCTAGTGGCAATTGGCTTGGGTTTACTTTCCCTAAATTTCCTGATGCTCACTTGCTGGGTGTCACCTGAAAATCCACTGCTGGGTGATTGGCATAGTTGAAATTTGCTTTCCCTTGAAGATGTAGCAGGGTGGACCTGCATCCTGACCTGACCTGTTAGAGTTCAGTCAGCATCAGTGGCCCTTCCTTGGCCATTACACATGCATGCAACCTGGTGAAACACACACATGGACCCCCCCAGAAAAAACATGCAGCATAGTGTAGACATGCAACATGAGAATGCAAAACACAAAATGCAGGGTACGTATGTGGACATGTGACCAAGGACCCATCTGCCTCCCTGGACATCCACCTTCCACCATCATGGCTGTGCGCCCCTTCTAGCTGTCTGGCATCCTGCTGGCCCTGTGCATCGCAACGCTGGCTGGGTCCTGTTTTCTGTGGAGAGGGACAAAGGCGACATGTGATCAGTATCAGGCAGCAGAACACGTGGCACGTTACCATGCACCTTCAACACTACACATGCCTGAACATCAGTACTGTGCCGCTGCAGCCACACGTGCATGGTGGAGATTGACAAGACCATGCATGGACCCCTTGGACTGGTATGCACAGCTATGCCATGGTACACTGAGACCAGGGGCTGGGCACAGATTCCACACTATGAACTAGTGTTATAGCTAGGATCTAGCACTGAGTATGAAAGACTCATGTGGTTCCCCTGTGCTGCTGTTCTCACTGCCCCTTTCCAACACACCCAGCTACACCCCATATACGCCTCATATTACTTAGTTGGATGCATGTAGGCTAAGGTGTTTTACACAATTAGTACCATAATCATTTCATCAGAACAGCGGAGGTGGATATCATATCATAGGTGTAACCAGACACAGTGGCAGGTCCTAGATTGGCACAACCACTCCAGTACAATTGCAAACCATGTGTTATGTGGTATATGTGTTCTTGCACCCATGCTACATACCATGGACAGTGTACACGGAACAGACATTGACTGTGGCAACATGCTGTTTGTTGCACTTAACACCCTGGCTAGAAGTGCATACCAAGGTACAGGACATATTTGTTCAATCTGACACAGCACCTAGGAACATTCAGTGATCACATATCTATGTGGTGTTGCACACCCTTGGTGGTATGGCAAGCAGCATGGCTCACAGATACACAGCAAATCCTGTACTATACAGGACAATGGGGGCATCTACAGGGACAGTGGTCCCATAGACCTGCATTGCTTATATAGGCCAATACAGTGAATCAAGGCCCATAGGACAAAGTGGACTCAGAAGGTACAGATGAGTACATTACACATTTTCTCAGAGACAGTAACAAAGCAGTCCTGTGGAAGACTAGGTTTACTGGCAAAGGCACCTAGCTTCACCTGAGCTCTTTTCTTCTAGGTTTGCTTGTAAGGACAGAGCAAGGAACATTATCAAAGCAAGGAAAAAGATTAAGGCTTCTTTTGGCTAGGCAGATTTACTGTGTATTATTATTTTCTTTTGTACTCACAGGGTTTGTTACTGGTTGTTGTTAGCATTTTACTGCTCTACTGTTCTCTGATTGAAATTACTGTTGCAAGGTATACTTTCTGCTGCATTATTACAGGGTGTGCCTACAGGGTTGTTACTGTTTTGTGCTTACAGATTATTGCTGTAATCTTCTCTGATTCAAACTGTTTTTGCAAGGTATACCTTCTGTTACTACTTTATTTTTCTCTGCAGCAAAGTGTTTTTTAACGGATATATTTTCTGTGAAATTATTACAGGTGGTGCTTACATTTTTGTACCTTTTATCTATCATTAGGCTGAGCAAAACTACTGTTTGTTACTATTTTTTTTATTTTTTTTTATAAAAGGTTTTTGGTTTGCTGTCAAAGGTGTTGCAGTCTCCTTCTCACATTGAGGAAGCCAATTGTTTTCCTCCAACAGCTCTTCCAGGGGATTAGGTGTGTAACTGGGGTGCAGCTGACAAATTCATAGTAACTCCCAACAGAAGGAAGGGTTAAATGGTCAGGTTAGTTGGTGTTTTTGAGATGGAAGACTAGGTTTGCTGGCAAAGGCACCTAGCTTCACATGAGCTCTTTTCTTCTAGGTTTACTTGTAAGGACAGAGCAAGGAACATTATCAGATCAAAGAAAAAGATGAATGCTTCTTTTGGCTAGGCAGATTTACTGTGTGTTATTATTTTCTTTTGTACTCACAGGGTTTGCTACTGGTTGTTGCTAACATTTTACTGCTTTACCATTCTCTGATTGAAATTGCTGTTGCAGAGTATACTTTCTGCTGCATTATTACAGGCTGTGCCTACAGGGTTGTTACTGTTTTGTGCTTACAGATTACTGCTGTAATCTTCTCTGATTCAAATTATTTTTTGCAAGGTATATCTTCTGTTACTGCATTATTGTTCTCTGTAGCAGTGTTTGTTACAGGGTATATCTTCTGTGAAATTATTACAGGTGGTACTTTATAGGTTTTACAGTTTTATCCATCATTAGGCTAAGCTTTCAGGGCTACTGCATTTTTTGTTGGTTGATTGTTGCTGCTCTTACCTCATTGCTTCTTTTGTCCATGGTTCTTCTTTTTCGGCAGGGGAATGGCCCAGCTATCCACCCCATCCCCAACCACCCTGTGCTACACTCCTTTTATAGGATAGCACAGTCATGACATTTCCTGTAGTAAAGCAGTAAGGGGAGGATCAGAGGGGTATCCACACAGTGACCTCACTAACAGGGAAACAAGTAATTTAACTTGTTTTAACAAGTTGTACAGAAACAAACAAAACAAAAAAATCAAACTTTTGCTTTCATTTTCCTCCTTCTAATTACTCGGACCCAGTTACAAACCCAGCAACTCATCTGGAATGGATGTTATTAGCTGTAGGTACTGTGGGACACCTTTCAAAAGGGCAGTTATACAGGATTTAGGATGCTATCCTACATGCTGGACCACTGGAGATCTAAGGGCTGAGCTCCAGGCAGCACGGGCAGAAATTGCACACCTCAAATTGCATATTCAGGAGGAAATATTTTTATAAGAACTGACCGCCATTTCCACAATATCCAACTGAAGCACCTCGACCACAGAGAGTAATTGGTCTGGGAGGTTGACAGGTGGCTAGGAGGTGCAAATCAGGTGCCCCATCTCTCAATGCTCTCCAACGTATCACCTCCACAAACCATATAAAAACTACAAACAGGTATCTGTCTCTATCTCTGAAATCAAACAACGGGGCAGAGGACACTGCAGCACAGGAGCTAGCACAATAAAGCTTGCTCAAAACAGGGACCAAGACAAAAAAAAGCAAAAACGAAATCCAAAACACTTCTGATCATAGGAGACTACATGATTCAGGGAGTTGATACCTACCTCCAGCTGGGGGTAATGGTCAGATGTCTCCCAGGTACATCAACATGGAGAGACACTGACCGCATTGCTAAAATCGTGCAGGAAGCAGGAGAAAACATCGACCTCCTGGTACACATAGGGACTAATGATGTTGTTAGCCGATCAGTTGTGGAGACCAAGGAATACCTAACCAGGCTAGGAGGCAAACTGTCATCCATTTCATCTGGAATCTTCTTCTCTGAGATCCTGCCTGTCTGGGAGAGGGGAGCAGACAGACGGAAGGTCAGAAAAGGGGAGATAGGTGAGCTAAACATGTGGCTTAAGAGCTGGTGCCAGGAAAAAGGACACAAATTTGTTGGTAACTGGCAACAGTTTTGGGAGCAAAAGTTCTTTAAATTCGAAGGACTGCATCTGACTAAGGAGGGTGTCAGTTCATTGGGGTAGAAGTTTGACTTCTTTGCAGAATATTTAAACTAGTAAATGGGGAGAGGGTTGCAGCACCCGATACATCGAATGGGAAGAACACCCCTTCCCCCTCAGCTAGTGATCAAACAGGAGTTCAGCATGTTTGTAGTTCATTTGCATCACCAAGTAAGGAAAAAGGTTTGGCTCCCCTTAGGACACTCAGAGGAAACGCCAGACCTCACCCAACAACTAACATACTGAAATCTGGCCAATGGAAAATCATGTACACAAATGCCCACAGACTGGGAAACAAGATCCCAGACCTGCAGGCAACAATGACAGAGGTTAAACTGGACATAGTAGCCATTAGCGAGACATGGTTCACCAGTAACCACACTTGGGAGACTTCAGTACCCTGCTATGTACTGTTCAGAAGAGAACGAGGTGCAAGGGGGGGGTGGCCCTTTATGTCAATGAAAATATCAAAGCTACAGAAATTCAGAATACACATAAGGAGCCAGAAGAACTATGGGACACCTTGGAAACAAGAAATGGGACAGCCATATGAACTGGGGTTGTCTACAGGCCTCCAGACCGGGGGAAGACATAGACACATTACTGTTAGAAGATATACAAAACATGACAGCTAAAGGGGAGGTTCTGATAATGGGAGACTTCAACATGCCAGATACAGATTGGCCAATACCAGCAGGAACATCCACTGGAATTAGACACATAGTGGATTCCCTGCAGGGGGAGGGCCTCAAACAACTGGTACAACAATCAACAAGAGACAGGGCTGTCCTAGATCTAGTACTGACTAACAGGGAGAGAATCACAGATCTCCAGGTAGAAGGTCTCCTGGGGGCCAGTGACCATCACATGGTATGGTTCAATTTGGCCACTAGAACTAAATCATCCCATTCCAAGGTAAAAACATGGGACTTCAGGAGAGCTGACTTTGATAAGATGGCTAACAGAGTGAAGCTAGCCCTGGCAAGACGAAATACAGGTGAGAGGGTACAGACAAAGTGGGCAAGCATTAAGGATGCAATACTTGAAGCAACATCCCATTGTGTTAAAGAGAAAAGCAAGAGCAAAAGAAGGAGGAAACCACGTTGGTTCTCAAAAACAGTAGCATGAAAGGTCAGCGCCAAAAAGCTGGCCTTCAGGAAATATAAGGGAATGCAGTGGGATGAAGATAGGGAGGCATACCAAACGTCCCTAAGGGAAGCAGGAAAGGCAGTAAGGCAGGCAAAGGCCCAAACCGAGGAAACACTAGCACAAACAGTAAAAGAAGGGGACAAGACATTCTACAGATACATTAGTGAAAGGAGAAAGTCCAGAGGGGATATTGCTAAGATCAAACGGGATAAGGGGGAGTGTGTGGAGGAGGACCAAGGAAAAGCATCTATCCTAAATAGATACTTCTGCTCAGTATTTACTGAGGAGAAGATAGAGCAGGGCCCACACCTCAGCATCATGGACACAGGGGGGAGGAATGTGTGCACTAGTCCCTTCACAAAAGAAAGGGTCCTACAAGAGCTCGCTATGCTCAGGGTGGACAAGGCAATAGAACCTGATGGCATACATCCCAGGGTAGTAGGAGGCACTCCTTAAGGAAAGGATGGTACAACACCTGGAATCCATAGGAGGACAGGATCCAAGACAGCATGGGTTTACAACAGGAAGGTCCTGTCAAACTAATCTCATAGATTTCTTTGACTGGGTAACCAGAGTGGTGGACCAAGGGGGAGCAGTTGATGTCGCCTACCTTGACTTCAGAAAAGCTTTTGATAGTGTTCCACATAGAAGATTGATTAATACGCTAGGTAAGCTTGGGGTGGGTCAGAAGTTGGTCAGCTGGGTGACAAACTGGTTGGTGGGCAGAAAACAGGGAGTGGTGGTAAACGGCATACATTCAGAAGAGATGCAAGTCACAAGTGGGGTACTTCAGGGATCAGTCCTGGGGTCAGTCCTCTTCAATATCTTCATCAGTGACATTGCAGATGGACTAGAAGGTAAGGTTTGTCTGTTTGCAGATGACACCAAGATCTGCAACAGAGTAGATGATCCAGATAGGGTGGACAGAATGATAAGAGATCTGGATAAACTGGCAAAATGGTCGAAAGAGTGGTAAATCCTACCGGGTCATAATATCGCATGCTTAATAATGTACAACATTATGGCTAACCTGGTACAGCGCTGCACTAGTGAGCGAATGGTACAATACTGCATATACTGCTGTACGCGGTATTGCACCATTCCCACTTTCTCAGGCAGAGGCTAAGACCTCTGCTGGGAGTGGGTTCCACCAACCAGCTGTTGTGGCTCAACGGACTGAGCCACAGCAGCAGGGAACCCAGGCAGTGCTTCTGAGACTGGGTTTGATTCCCGGTCCCAGAAATTTTATTTTTTGTAAACTTTGTGCGCTACTCAACCTGAACCCCCCTGGAGTTGAGAATCTATATGAGGAGGATCGGGGGCACAGCACCCCATAACAGGTGTGTGTGTGTGGGGGGGCGGAGCCCCCCACAGAAAAGAAAGATATGCCGCATGGCAAGAATTGCGCTATATCGGCAGCACAGTTGTGCCATGCGGCATAGTGTTGTGCACGGTATTGACCCCGTGCTGTGGCAAATGGGGTTTAACGCAAAGAAGTGCAAGATCATGCACACAAGGAAGAGAAACTCTGAAGCCACCTATAGGTTGGGAAGGGAGTTGCTGGCAATCACAAGGGAAGAAAGAGATTTGGGCATCATCATCAAAGACGACCTGAAATCATCCAAGCAGTCCACTAAAGCAGTAGGTGAGGCTAGAGGGATGTTGGGGTGTATTAGTAGGGGTATCGCAAGTCGTAAGAGTGAGATGATATTCCCTCTTTACAAGACACTAGTTAGGCCCCGTCTGGAGTATTGTGTGCAGTACTGCAGGCCGCACCTGTACAAGGACATTAACAAAATGGAGGCAGTCCAAGGAAGGGCAACCAAAATGGTGCAGGGACTGCATCAGAAAACATATGAGGACAGATTAATGGAACTCAGTTTGTATACCCTAGAGAGAGAGGTGTTATGATTGAAACATTCAAACATCTTAAGGGCATTAAGAAGGTAAAAGAGTCTAACATGTTTCAATAGAAGAAAAATAGCAGGACAAGAGGACACAGCATGAGATTAGAGGGAGGCCGATTAAGAGGCAATGTGAGGAAGTTCTTTCTCACAGAAAGGGTGGTGGATGCATGGAACAGCCTACCTCAGGAAGTGGTGGATGTGAATACAGTGCAGGGCTTCAAACAGGCATGGGATAGGCATAAGGGAGCAATACAGATGAGTATGAATAGATAGACCATTGACAGAGTACAGGCCTATGGCACATTCATAAGGTAGAAAAAATGGGCAGACGGGATGGGCCTTGCAGTCCTTATCTGCCGTCAACTTCTATGTTTCTATGTTTCTGTAGCATGGAAACAGCACTGAACCCCAGACACCACAGCAACTGTACATACTGCTGGCTGTACTGACTTGGCCATGGCACAGTGCCATTCTTTTCCTTGGCCCTCAGCCTCTGAAGGCACCTTGGCTCACTCCTGAATAGGTCACTATAACAATGGTGGCACAGGTCCCCTGTCCTTGAAATGCCTGTTCGATATGCCAGGTGTTGCCCCACTGATGCCCACACCTTGCACCTGGACCTGTCGGATGCCTCCCCCCCTTTCTGCAGCAGCTCCTCTTGGTCAAGCACAAGGTTGACCAGGTTGGCTAGCTCCACAACAGACCACCTGGTGTCCTCTGTCTGGCCCCTCAGAGCCTCATGTGCCTGTCTGACATGATTACCTTTTTGATTTATTACTGTTTCTGGCAACTCCCTCACACTCCTCCAACTGTTCCCAGCCCTGTCTTGGCTCAATGGAGTAGTGTGGGTGTTTGTGCTGTACCTTTGGCATAAGTGCAGTGATGACATCAATTTGCACAGGGCTAAGCATGTTTCTGGGTGGGGGATGTCTGCCCACACATGCACGGCAATGTGCTTCCTGGGCGCATGGTGCATATGTGCATCACCACACTTTGCATGCACAATGGCATAGTGCAACACCATAGCACGCACACCCATGTAGCTTTATGATGCCAGCAGATGTCATACAATGTCATAGCAATCGCTGAACAGGCAATACTCCTAGTGCTTGCAAGTGCTGAACTATTGCAATAGCGCTGGGTGCAGAAGTGCAATATTCAACTGTATGCAAATGACCAAATTTCACAGTCTGTGCTCTAACTTTACATTTGTATGTTATTACTGAAATGCATTCAGTCATCTACATGCCTAATGCACCTGCAGCATATAGAAGGAGCAGGCAGCATGACACAGCTTCCATGAAAGTACTGCAGGCAGCTAGAGGTAAGTGCAGTTTTCAATGCCCTAAAACTGAGACGGGATATTCATAGCAATGGGTTTATGCTGTATCTAGAATTGTCTGTAGCTGTATCTGCTAATGTCCTCAAGTCTGTGATTGGCAGACAGCTCACAATGTGTTCGACCATGCCCTGCAGGAACACTCATGTGTCCTGGCCAAGGGGCACTGGGGCCTGCACCCCACTGTACCTGTACTCTGCTGTGTGCATACTACACTCAGTGCTGTTCATCCTCCTCCTTCCAACAGGTATAGTGATGGAGAAAGAGAGACTATGAAAGTATTAGGACTTAGCCAGACACTTTATATTATGTGGACCTTCTTTGCATTCCATCACCATTGTAAGTGTTGCTGCCTCAAAGTACTGCAGTGGTCTATATCTTAGTAATTGTCATTTTTCCTGTTATCCACATATAGCCATCCTGTTAACTTTACTGCCCCCTATGCTGCTATAGTAAGTAACCCTGGGCCTCCCAAACCAGCTTCTCTCTCTCTTTCTCTATCTCCCTCCCTGTAAAAGAAAAGGGACTCAAAATAGCCTATCTGAACGTCAGAAGTGTCCTACATAACCTGAATGAACTTAACGCCTGGACATCCCACTACCAGCCCATCATACTTTGTATCTCTGAGACTTGGCTCAAGTACTTAACACCCAACAGCCTCCATGGCATTGTAGGATACAGCTGTACCAGATGTGATAGGTTCTCCCCCAAATGGGGAAGGGGCACCATGATTTATTTCAAGTCCCACCTTAATGTCTCTGCTTTTAATTCCTCGTCTCCCTCTGAAACATCTCTTGAATTGTGCCATGGTATTTTAACATTGAGTAATTCCAAGAAACTTCCTATCTTATGCGTATACTGTATCTACCTCCAGCCACCAGTCAACAAGGCCTCACCACACTTATTCATGTTATCAGCCCCCATGTAAACAATAATGATTGTGTTATTCTTTGAGATTTCAACATTGATTGGCTCAAATGTAACAAACACACAGTGGAACGATCCCCAGAGAAAATGCTTCTTACCCAAATAATCTCCCATCCTACCAGACTCTCAAAGAATGGACAGCGTGCCACCCTTATTGATTGGGTTTTAGTTCCCAAGGTTGACAAAATTACTTGCTCCGGTATCGTCCCTGACTCTATAAGCAACCATTTCCCTTTGTTCTCTGTCTGGTGTGCCAAAGTACCAAAAATTCCACCTCACCTAATTCATTTTTGTGACTTCTCTCATCTGGACCCTTTTCAACTTAAAACCGATCTGGCCAACCTTGACTGGTCCTATTTGTGGGTTACCTCCGATATTTACCAGACTGTCTCTCACTTCAATGCAATCTTCTCCAGACTTCTAGATAAATATGTTCCCTTCGCCACTAGGACAGTCTGTGGCCCAAAATCTAAATTACTAACATGCCCCCTGCTATCTCTCTTAGAGGGGAGAGAGAGAGACAGATATTGGGCTGCATTCAAGGCCTCCAATTCTATCCCAGACTGATCCACCTACACAGCCCATAGAAACAAATGTAAACAAATAATCCAGCAGAGTAAGAGTTGCTTTTATTGAACCCAGCTGTCTGCCTCTTACAATAACTCTTGTCAGTATTGGAATTGCCTCAAAAGTTTCCTTGGCCATGACAGCTCCTCTACCTCTCTGACTTCAAGATTGAGGGTGTTAACTGTAACAACAACCATACTATATCCAGTGTCTCCAATAAGCTATTTTCTGACCTCTCAGCTTACACACCCTTGAAAAGTCATACCCCCCTCACTTAAAGAGCATGTACCTACTGTCAGGCACCCAGCTCCCCTCAAACATATATAATAGTAGATCTGCTCTACTGTTGAGGGGCATTAAAATTACTATATGCTTCCTTCTGGTTAAAAAGTTATAGCACCCCATATTTACACCCCCATAAAAACAAAGCCTTGTCTGACACACCTCCTTTTGTGATGTCAGAAAATAAAGGCTGCTTGTGTGTGCTCCATAGATCTACATTGGTGCCATTTGTCAATGACGTGTAGTGCTATTTAGAGTTGCCACCTGGAACAATGAAAATGACCACTCCAGTAAATAGGGACTGTTACTCCAGTGGCTGCTTTGATTTGTCTACATGGCACCTCTAAATAGTACTAAACGCCATAGACATATCACATACATATAGGTTAATGACATGCATCCTCAGTATTCATTTTCTGACATCACAAAAGGAGGCGTGTCAGGCAAGGCTTTGTTTTTATGGGGGTGCAAATTTCAGGTGCTATAACTTTTTAACCAGAAGGAAGCACATAGAAATTTTAATGCCCCTCAACAGTAGAGCAGATCTACCATTATATATGTTTGAGGGGAGCTGGGTGCCAGATAGTAGGTACCTGCTCTTTAACCCCTCAGGGCAACATCCCCCTTCCTCTTCAAACAGGTTAGTACCTCTGAGGTTTACAAGCTTCTAACGCTGATCCCTGAGTCCAGATCTGCTGGCACTGATGGCATAGAGCCTAAACTCCTTAAACGTGCTGCTTGGGAACTGGCACCCCCTCTAACAAGAATCTTCAACCTTTCCCTTACCTCTAACATTGTACCGACAGTCTGGAAAATGGCTAACATGGCGCCAGCATTAAAAAAGGGAACTGCAAATCAATAAACAATTGCAGGCCTATCACCATCCTACCAGTACTGAGTAAAGTACTCGAAAAAATTATATCTGCCCAACTCAGCTCCTACCTTGCTAACCATGACTTCCTTTGCCCTGCCCAGCATGGCTTTCACCAAAGCCATAGTACTATTACTGTGCTGCTCACCCTTACCAACAGTATGTATACTTCTTTCGATAAGGGCGAATTTGCTGGAGCCATCTTCATTGATCTCACGAAGGCTTTTGACATGGTAAACCACTCTCTCCTTTGCAGTAAACCAAGTGTCATGGGGATATCTGAGCAAACCCTATATTAGTTCATTAGCTACCTCACTAATAGACAGCAGTGTGTTGGGATCGGATCCTCATTCTCTGATAGTCTTCCCTTCTCCATCGGTGTCCTCAAGGGTCAATACTCGGGCCTCTACTGTTCTCTTCACACATTAACTCAATTCGCCACTGCTTTGCAAACAGTACCCCCTTATTAAATGCTGACAATTTGGTTTTCTTTACCAGTGCAAAGGATGTAGCAGACATTAATAGTATCCTCACCTCTGATCCGAAGGCCATCCAATCTTGGTTCAAGGATAATTGGCTACTAATGAATCACTCTAAATCTCATGCCATGCTCTTTGGAACCTCCCATGTCTAAAAAACACTCACGCACCACTAATAGTGGTCTGTGAAAACAGCATCCCCCTGGACACTGTTAACTCCTTTAAATATCTCACTGTGGCTCTTGATCTATCCCGGGACTTCTCCTTACAGATATCTTCCATCAGTAAGGCTGTTAGTGTAACCCCTAGGTGGCACTATCCCAAGGGTTACTACCCCTGCCTGCTTGGCTAGTAGCAGGTTAAGGGGCCTAGGTTCAGTGACGGGTGCCTCCACTCAAAGATCAGGGTTGGTATTAGTCTGACTAACCAGGCCACAGCCCTCTGGGACACTGTGACCCCCCTTGTCTCCTACTAGTGGTCCACACAGCACACAATATTTACCTTCCCTGTATCCCTAATAGGCTTTATAGATACACCTATGTTTGGCACTTACCCACAGGACAGGTTCCTTCAGCTTGGCTCTGGGGACCCCCTGTAAAACAAGGTGATGCAAGACAAAAAGCAACTATACAATACCTTAGGCATAAACTGACACCATAGTCATTGTAAATTGCAGAAAAAAGTAGATCTGATTTATTCTGGGGGCTATAACAAGGATGGGGGGTAATCAGGTTGATTGGCTTAATCGCACTATATATATATATATATATATATATATATATATATATATATCACAGCTGTGCATGCAGTCAGAGTCCCTATCAGTCACACTTTCTAGGTACCCAGAATGGAGAAGGAGGCTAGCCAGGACCGTTGCCTGGGGTAGGCTGATGTTGCAGCTGGTAGGGGCCCTGTGAGAATAAGAAATAACATGCACACTCCCTGATTGTAATCCAGAGCCGGAGGGCTCAGTTTGTGGAAACAACACAACAAAATAATCAGATGACACACTTGTGATTTAAAAGATATGTTGCAGGGAGCTACCCTGTTTGTTACTCACGATACCCAAAGCTGAACACTGGATGGACAATGGTCGAGACTATAGTTGTTTTTTCTGGATTGCCAGAAGAAGCAGGGTAGGGAGACAAGGCCCTCGTGGCAGGGCCCGACGGCATTGGGTAGCAGCGGATTCAATCCGTTTCGAGCTAGATATAACTTCCAGCCCTCAGCACACAACTCAGCTCGGGGCAACACCAGATCGCGACCCCCCTCCGATTCACAGCACATTTGCATGTAAAGAAAATTGCTGTGCCAGGCAGACAGCTCCTCAACCCCGATTGCAAAGTCACTGCTAAACCTGGGAGTGCAAAGGTAGCTAAAGTTCCTGACAGGCCGATCGCATTTAGCAAAATCTTTGGTCTTCTACATGTTAAGCCTGGTCCCAGTTCAGTAGTTTTGCTTCACAACACAGATTGGATTCAGTCCAAACTAATTCTCTCTAGGCGGAAAACGGCAAGCAGGCTGGGATTCAGGCCTTCCACGGTTCTCCCACGTGAACTACTACACAGTGCGGCTGTTTGAATTATGTGAGCTCCTTCTCTCTCATCCTTCAACTCGAATCTGGCTTGCCAGCAGACAGCTCGGGGGAATACCCTTGGATCCAAAGGGTCTGATTCATCAGGTGAACTGTCAGTCACAGCAATAGCTCCCTCTCCCAGCGCAAAAGGCGCCAACAGCCCAGAACTACAAATCCCAACTGGTAATCCACACAGTCTCATGGTAGCATGCGCCATTTCAGAGTCCTTAAGTACTGATTGGTCCAATTTGGCAGTTCGGGACCAAAATGGTGGAGCTAACTGAACAGTCCTTGCTGCAAGAAAGACAGGTTAGCACGAGCTACATTTTCATAGCTGCTCTAACTGATCACCAGCCATTAGTTACACCTTTTAGCAGGGCTCCCTCTGCACAAGTAGTGATGGCAGAAATGAAGCAAGTATTCAGCAGCCCTGGCATGACTTGGGCATTGAAACACACAGTTCCCCCTCTTGACTAATTATGACTGCAAACAGGCAGCACTTAAAGGGACAGCATGCGGAGGCCACACGCACTTATGGGCAATACTTTTAACCACTAAACGCAGGACATCAGCCTGGCCACGAGCCTTTGGGCAAGCTCACGGAAGACTTTTGGGAACCCCCATTTGTAGAGGGGGTTACATTAGCATCAGTCTTGTACTAGCCTATCGAGCCAGTCCAGATCTCTATCAGCTTGTGTAACAGTCGCACATGGCTTACTACTCCCCAAGTTAACCTATGGCCTGTCTGCCTTTGCCATGCCTCCTGCTCCATGCTGTGTAACTGGGAAGTAGCATATAACAATATTTGTCGTTTTGCCCTCACATGCATTCAACTCACTCACCACTGTACACGCTATTCCAAATGAGGTTGGTCCTTCCCTTCTGCTCTATGGGACCTTTCTCTTGGAAGAATCATCCATAGTGCACTGCTGGACCTAATACCTTACTCCTTAGCCTCTCTCCTTGTGCCTTGCAAAAATTCGTACTCTTTCAGATCCTCTGACCATGACCAGCTATCCATTCTTAGGACAAGGACTAAGTATGGTGAAATGGCCTTTACTATTACAGCTCCTAGATTATGGAACAGCATCCCACCTCCCATATGTCAATGCCCAGTCACCAACACTTTCTGACACCAATTCTGATCTTACCTGCACCAAGGCTCATATGTGCTTTTTCTTAACCACTAACCTCAGTGCCATACCTATTGCTCACAACTGTCAACTCACAGTACTTAGTTTCTCCTTTGTCCATACTTATCTGCTTATTTCTACCCACCCCTCCATGCTTCCCTGCTTCATCAGGCAAGTACCATGCTGTGCTTCCTCTGTTGTCACTGTTCGTTTAGCAAAACTTACAGCTCACTGTTTGGAGCCATAATGTTTTTGTACTCCATTGACTCTTCAGCTTATATAGTGTACATCTCTGATCTTTCTATTAATGGTTGGTATTATCCAATTTGTGTATTGTACCACTCTGGTTCTTTTGTTATTGTTTTTCTTCGTGCATTGTAAAAGCCTGCTTATGTGCTCTCCTGGGTCATGCCTGAAAATAGGCATATGTATGCCTGGCACACCTTACCTGGTTAATGAAAACTAAAAACTAAATAAAAAGAGGAGATTTTTAGTGGAGGAGGTAAGGGCCGAGGCCCATGCCTACGTGACTAGGGAGGAACTGGTGGGGGACCAGGAGGAGATAGTAAAGGCCTGGGAGGACATCACAGAGTCTATGAATGCCATGGGAGGCAGGGGTCAGGCAGTAGAGGAGATGAGGAAGAGGGCCAGTGAACAGAAGCACAATATCAAGGACATTAAGGCCAGGGCCCGATCTGACTGCCTGGTTACAGGTGGTGGGCCATGAACAGCACAGCTCATAGCCCCTGCAGAGCAGCTTATGTCTGGCATACATCAGTCCATCACTATAATGTGGGTCCCTGGAGGTAGCTAAGAAAGCTGGCTGGGACTGACAGCCATGTGAGTGACTGCAGTAACCCCAACACATTGAGGTCTGGTGTGCACATGCACTAGTGGTGTTGGAGGTTGTATGCTTGTGGGGGGGGGCACATGCCATGGTAACATGGGCCACAACTGTTCGAGAACAGATGGAAAACACAGGATGTACTGCATAAATCTGTATTCTGTGACACTTCGTACCATAGCATTATGCATGCATAGCTACCTCTCCTCTGGTTGCTCTTGTTTTAATCCACCTTAACCTCCTCCCTAATTCTGCTTCAGTCTACTTTACCCCTCAGTTCACATCCCTCAAAACTATTCACCATTGCCTCTATCCCTCTCCTCTGCTACCCTCCCTTCCTTCTTCCCCCTCCCATCCTCCCTATTATCTTATCTCCCTCCTTTACCCAACTATTATCTTCTCTCTCTCCTTTACCTTACCTTGCTCCACCCCCTGGTGGGGTTCTCAGTATCCTGAAGGGGCCAGGTTTTGCTTGGCATGCTTCTCTCCTTCTATTATCCTCACTCCACCACCTCTGTCTTGCCATTTTCTGACCCCTGGCAGGGTTTTCAGCTTCCTGAAGGGGGCTAGATCTTGGCATGCCTCTCTTCTCCTTCCCCTGCCCCTCTCTTCCCCCCTCCTCTACTCCCCCACCTCCCTCTTTCTCACCCCCTCTATGCTGTACTAAACTCATTTGCACTTATTGAATATTAGCACTTCTATTGTACCAAAGTTTATCGCATTGTTGGTTCACCGCTGCAAACCTGTTTTGTCTCTGACTAAAAACTGTTTTGTATCCCATTTAAATGCATTCCAGCTACTCTAATCACATATCTACCCTTGTTGTCATTGTTTACATACGCACCCACTGTGTCTCTTGTTGTACGCAATCTATTGTAAACTTTTTGTTACTGTATCAATCTCTGTAAACATTCCTCATGTTCCCCCACCCCCCAGGTTGCACCGTGAGACGAGCAACTTGTTGTTCAGTGTGCCCTCCTGGTGAAACATTTCAATGAATAAATAAAATAAATAAATGCATACATCCTGGTCCTCAGTACAGCATGCATGTGGGCCCTCACTGCTGTATGCACTATCAGTAAGGGTATACCTGTTGGATGGGTTACATAATGGGGTAGACCATCCAGTGGTATGGACGTCTATGGGGAAATCACCTTCTCTGCAACATGGGTGTCATATACTGTGAGGTCACTGCTGATGGGGAGTGTGTGTGATGTGTACAGCACTGGGGATGAATGGGCACTGTACTGCATGAGCAGCATGTGCATGTATGTATGTCTATACACAACACACTGGGCCTGCATACTGGTATTATCCAGCCATAGGTATGTGCATTACTCAGTAATGTACCTCTCTTCTCTCAACAGCCCATTCCTTGGTGTTGGACTTAATGGATGATAAGGCATCTAGACCATCCAGAAGGATGCTGCCCCTGCTACTGACCCCTCCTGGGGCATAGGAGGACTACGGCAGCAATGTGGAGATATATGTGGAGGCGTGGAAGCAGCAAGATAGTGCCGGGTCTAGTTCCAACCCCACCTAGGGGCCGGACAGCAGAAGGGGTTGTCCACTTGAAACACTATCGCAGTCAGTGGACACTGTCTCTGCTGGCCCCCTGCCAATGGGGCCCAAGCACCCCCCTCCCTGGGCTAGCCTCTACTGAGCCTCCCCATGCCACCAGCCCAGCCACCACTGTGCTACAACAGGTCATTGCCCCCATCCCAGCCACCACTGTGCTAACACAAGCCAGTCCTACTGGCCCAGCCAATGCTGTGCCACCCTAGCTCACTCTTCAAGGTGCAGCAGTGACTGCGATGTGACCCTAGCTCACACAATGGGCCAGGGTGCAGCCCAACCCTATCCCCTCAGCACAGTCCACATTGGCAGCAGGTAGCAGCGAACAGGCTCCTCCTGCAGGTTGCTGTGGGGGCTCAAGAGGGCCTGCAGGCAGAGATGGGCTGCATACAAGACATGCTGCAGGACCATGAGCACCATGCAGAGGTTCACCATGCAGAGTACATGGTGGCCTTGGAGGTTGACTTCTCTCGAATGCTTTATTCTACCTGTGGTTTTTTCCTTTTCCCTGAAACCCCCCTCCCCTTTCCCTCCCTCTTTCTTTATGATTGTCAGAATTGTTCACTGCTGTTGTCTGTTTGATCCAATCAGAATTATGTAATAGCCCTGGATTTATAAATCAACCTATGTATTCAATTTTTAAGCCTTGATAAAGCGCATTTGTTTGGTGCAAAACATTGTTGGTGGCAGGGGTACCTACTGCTGCATTTTTTTATCAATAAATTTTATAATTTCCAAAGTGGTTAGTGTATGCTGCCCATCTTGGTTAGCCCAGCTTTTTGAATGTATCTGGACCATCTATACGCTGGAGCTCCTGAGGTTGTGTTTCAGTGCTACCGTTAGGAAACTGCATCTAGGAGCTGGGCCAACAAGTGCGAGGTGCCAGACTGTATGATACCGGTGGTTTCACCCACTGGTATCTGGAATGTTCCAGTTTCCAGGAAGCACAGTGCTGCTGTGACATTAAGCTCTACGGACATTGAATGGCTGCAGTGGGTGTCTGTCTGAAGCTACCCATGCAGCAGCTAACACAGCTGCATGAGCATGGTTGAGCCTGTACCGACCCATGATTTGTTTGTCACTGAGGACTTCAAATGTGATTCATGGATGGTGCTGTCTGTTTGCAGCATTGCACCTCTGGGGCCTGTGATGAGACTTAGGAGCGCACTTGCCTGCTCCTCATCCTTCAGGACAGTCTATGACAAGGTTGAATAAGACCCTGTCCCATTTGTTATGTAGAAAGATTTGTTATGTAGAAAGAGTTAAACACAAGGATCTATTTTATTGTCTTCTGTTCTATCTCTTGTCTGTCTGTCTGACTGCACAGTCAAATTTTCTTGTGAGACCTAGGAACTGGCCACTTCAACGGTCTCGCTATCCCCCCCCACTATATCTCTGCCTCCACTTGCTGTTTCTATCTTTTCTTCCCCCTTGCATATCTGAAGTTATGAAATATGTGTGGATCTTTATGTGAAAGTGGGATCCCTTGGTTTGAAAATGTATATGTAGTTGTATTACTGAAATGGTTGCAAAACACTATTTGGAGCTCAAGGGGTTAACCTGAGATGCTAGTTTGCAAACTCTTTTGCAGAACTCTCAACAGGAGGTCAGTTCTGGGACACCATGTACTGTTTTGTTGCACCTGCAAGGAAGGAAACTGACAAGAACACCTTGAGAAAAAGAGGATGTTCTCCTTAATGAGTTTCCTGGCAAAGGCTTGTTATAAAAAGAGCAGCAATATTTTTGCTGGAGAGACTGAGATTTGAAATTGAGAAGAAACACTCAGAAAAAAGGACTTTGTTTTCTCTGTTTGAACTGCCTTTGTAAATAGTCATATTGGATGAATTTTTATTTTTTATTTTGCTGTTATTAATAATAATAAAACACTCATTGCGAATTTTACAACTGCTCCTGTTCATTCTATTCTTCCTGACCTGTGCCTCGATGACAGATGGTGTCAGACTAAGTGGAATTTACACTGTGCATAATCTAAGCCCCGAGTTTTGTGCATGAGTACTAGATCTCGTACCAGGAAAGCATAGCAGAAAGGTATGGATTCTGCAGCAGCAAGCCCAAGAGTCATTACCAGAAAGATGGCAGCCAAACTAGCAGAGACAGAAGTCCAAGCTGAGACTGCACAGCCAGCACTAATGATGGAAAAAAAAAACAGGCAGTGACAGAACCTGAAAACCTGTCTGCCTTCTTCAGATGGTAGGCTATACAACAAAGAGAGACAGAGAAGCAGAGAAAAGAAGAGATGCAGTGATGGGAGCAACAGAGAAAAGAAGATGAGCAGTGGAGAAAAGAAGAGATGCAGCAACAGGAGCAGCAGAGAAAAGAAGAGGATCAGCAGAGAAAAGAAGAGATGCGGTGACAGGAGCAGCAGAGAAAAGAAGAGAGGCAGAAACTGGAGCAGCGATGGCTGGATGCCTTGCAAGCTATCAAACCTGGAGGATCTGGCACAGGTCCAACAGAGCAGCAAAACACCGACATCTTAGCCCTTAGGCTGCCGACAGAATTAGAACATATAGGAATTCTGGACTGATATATCAGTCCGTGGCACAGCAAAGGTTAAAAGACCATAAACTTACAAAAATGTGTCCCTCAGATAATATGGAAGCATACCTGACAACTTTTGAAAGGGTTGCTGCAGTCTGCCAGTGGCTAAAGCAGCAATGGGCAATCAGACTGGTACCTTACCTGACAGGTAAAGCCCAACTCTCTACACCAATATGGACACTGTGCAGTTGGAAAACTATGACCTTGTGAAAAGAGAAATCCTGAAAAGATACAACATCTCAGGAGAGACCTACAGGAAAAGATTCCAGTCCCTGAAGTACAACTCAGTTGACAGTCCTCAAGAAGCCTTCACCCAACTCAAAGAACTCCTTATGACTCCAACCAGAGTGCAAAACATTCCCATCGATCATTGACACATTTGCAATGGAGTAATTCATCAAAATCTTGCCTACAGACATACAACACTGGGTAAAAGACCACCAACCAGAAAGTTGGGAAAAGGCCATTTCTTTGGCAGAAGACTATCAGATGGCCAGACAGACCGTGCAGCAGTGAAGTAACAGCCAAAGACAGGTAAGATTTTTTTTTTCAATCTAACTCCAAATTAGATAAAAACTAAGTTGGGAGACATAGAGCTGCTCCCAAAGACTTTATTTGCTATAACTGTAACAAGTCAGGCCATATCACAAGAAACTGCCATAAAAATAAGGAGGGTACCACTGCAGCAAATCTGGCCTTAGTAAATTGGGGCAAGTATTTAACAGATGTCAAGGTGGGAGATAAGTCTGTAAAGGGACTTATTGATTTGGGAAACAGACAGGCCCTAGCACATGTTGAAGTGCTGGAAAAACACTATGTAAAAGGATTGGGTACTGGTGTCATCTGTATCCATGTGGACATGCAATACTATTCCATCACACAAGTGACACTGAATATTAATGGAGTGTTGCATCAAATGAAAGTAGGGATAGTACCCAAGTTACCTATACCTGTGATTATTGGAAATGAATGTCTAAGGATTTACTGAGTTAATCTCAGAGGAACTGAGACCTGCATTTTCAACAGCAGTGGTAACAAGAGCACAGACAAAGAAAATCTCAGATGGTGGAGACACTTTTCCTTTCGGTGACTTTGATGCAAATTTGTTTGAGCCCAGCTCCAAGATCCAGAAGTCCAGGAAAGAAAGAAGACACCTGAAACAACAGTGACAACAAAAGACTGACGGGCATAAGAGGCTAGAATATGAAAATGCTGAAGCTAGACTGATAACTGATTGTGATTTTGTTTCAGAGCAAACTAATGATACTTCTCTCCAAGGTTATTTTAAGCAGAGGGGGGCCGGTGGTGGTGAAACAAAAACAGGGTGAACCAATGATAAAAAAATTTAATGGGTTACTGTACCGAGTTTATGTTAAACCTCAGACACAGGAACAGATAGAGCAATTGGTTATACCACAAAAGTATAGAATGGAGACAGTTGTTACAGATAGCACATGATAGTCCTATGGCTGGTCACTGAGGGAGGGATCACACCCTTGACAGATTGCTATATAGATTTTATTGGCCTGAAATTCATGAAGATGTTGCTGCCTATAGCAGTTCTTGTGCTGAATGTCAGAAAGTAGCTCCAGTGGCTAAAAAAGTGCCCCCACCCTTGATAGATATGTCTTTTGAGAGAATTGCAATGGATGTGGTTGGTCCCTTAGACAAAAGTAAAAAGGGTAATTGATTCATTCTGGTAGTATGCGACTATACTACTTGATACCCAGAAGCAGTTCCAATGCGTACTGTCATAGTCCCAAAAGTGACAGCAGAACTTGCCAAAATTTTCAGCAGGGTGGGCATCCCTAAGGAGATTATTACTGATCAGGGTAGTAATTTTGGTGCTGCATTACTGAAGGAGCTATACCGACTATTAGGTATTACTGCCATAAGAACCTCCCCTTATCACCCTCAGACAGACGGTCTTGTTGAGTGTTGTAACCAAACCCTAAAATGCATCTTAAAAAGGTTTGTTAAAGGGGAAGGAAAAGATTGGGACCAGCATTTACCTTACCTGCTTTTTGCTTACAAAGAAGTGCCACAGGCCTCAACAGGTTTTTCACCATTTGAAATGCTGTATGGTAGACAACCTAGAGGGCCACTAGATGTAATAAGAGAAACACAGGAAGATAACTCCACTCAAAAACAATATATTACATCTTATATGTGTGCCTTGGGAATGAAACTGGCAAAATATGTTGAAATTGCCCATAGTATTCAGAAAGAGCCCAAAACCAGCAGAAGGTGTATTATGACCATTGGGTAAAAGAAAAAGGTTTTAAGCAAGGTGAAAAGGTCTAGCTACTGTTACCCACTACAGGAAATAAACTATTAATGAAGTGGCAAGGGCCTTATAACGTGCTTAGATGTATTGGCACAGTTAACTATGAGACTGAGACTCCTGATAGGAAAAATCCTACCAAGATATACAATGCTAACCTCCCGAAGAAATGGGTTGAAAAAACACCAAAGATTGCTTTGTTAGTTATACCAAAAACTTCTACCAAAGATACTGATATAGCTTATGACAGACTTGAACAAACTGTAACTGCTGATGCTGTAAAGGTGAATGTTTCCTTAACCTCCGAACAAACTGAAGAAATTTGTAACATACTAAAGGCATTTAACGGTACTTTTACCACAGTGCCAGGCTGAGCAAAATGGGTCGAGCATGTAATAGTGACAGGGAATGCTCACCCTACTTGACAAAAGACATACAGATTACCAGAGTGGTTATGAGCAGATGTGGTTAAGGAAATACAAAACATGACAGCTGGGTATCATAGAAGAGTCAAGAAGTGCTTGGTCATCACCAATGGTGATTGTAAATAAAAAAGAGGGGGGGTGTAAAAATCTGTCTTGATTTTAGGAAATTTAATCATGTGTCCAATTTTGACAGCTCTCCTATGCTAAGGATAGATGATTTGGTGGACAAATTGGGAAGTGCCAAGTATATCAGTACCACCAATCTCACCAAGGGTTACTGGCAGATTCCCCTAGCTAAAGAATCCAGAGACAAAACTGCATTTGCCACTCTTGTTGGCTTCTATCAGTTCACTACAACCCATTTGGTTTACATGGTGCACCCACTACATTCCAGCGGTACATAGATGTAATACTAGCTACTCACACTGGTTATTGTGCTGCTTGCCTGGATGATGTTGTGGTGTACAGTACAGACTGGAAAAGCCACCTGGAACACCTATAAGCAGTTATCCAAGCTACCAAAAATGCAGGTCTGACCATTAATCCTACCAAATGTGCATTGGGCATGCAGGAAACCAGATATTTGGGCTATGTTTTTGGAAATAGAGAAGTAAAGCCAGAGATTTCTAAGATAAAAGCTGTAGCTAACAGTCCTATCCCTAAAACAAAGAACATGTCAGATCATTTTTAGTGCTGGCTGGTTACTATTGAAGATTTGTTCCCAACTTTGCCCAGTTAGCTACTTCCCTCACTGAACTCACAAAGAAACAGTTTCTGAATAATTTGAAATGGTTCCCAGAGTGTGATGGAGCTTTTCAGGTCATCAAGGCTGCATTATGTTCAGCCCATTTCAAGAAGCCCAGCCTTTGAGGAACCATTTTTGTTACAAACAAATGCATCAGAGGTAGGCCTAGGTGCAGTTTTGAGTCAAAATATAGATGGGAAGGATCATTCCATTCTACAGTATATATCAGTAGGAAGTTGCATGGCAGAAAAAAAGGTACTCCACCATTGAAAAGGAATGCCTTGCAGCAAAGTGGGCCATGGAGTCCCTTCATTTTTATTTGTTAGGAGCTGACTTTGTACTTCTAACCAATCATAATCCTCTCTGTTGGCTTAACCAAATGAAGGATTACAATTCCAGAATCTCAAGGTGGTACCTGGGACTACAGCTATTTAAATTCAAGGTGATACACAAATCCGGAAAAGAGAATGTCAATACTGATTTTCTATCAAAATATGGATCAGGAATTGAGAATTACGAAGGTTGAAAAAAATGTGTGAGTTTAAACTTCACTGTTTGCTATACTGCACATGCTGAGAACTGTCAAGATTATAAGCTAATGTTAAAGGAGACTATAAAGAAAGTTTTGGAAATCTGTTTTTTTAAAACAGGTTCCCTCTTAAAGAGGAGGGCATGTGATAGATTTGAATAAAACCCTGTCCCATTTGTTATGTAGAAAGATTTATGTGGAAAGAGTTAAACACAAGGATCTGTTTTATCCTTTTCTGTTCTGTCTCTTGTCTGACCGTGCAGTCAAATTTTCTTGTGAAACCTAGGAACTGGCCACTTTGATGGTCTCACTATCCCCCCCATATGTATCTCTCTGCCTTCACTTGCTGTTTCTATCTTTTCTTCCCCCTTGCACATCTGAAGTTATAAAACGTGTGAATCTTTATGAGAAAGTGGGATCCCTTGGTTTGAAAATGTGTATAGTTGTATTGTTGAAATGGTTGCAAAACACTGGAGCTCAAGGGGTTAACCTGAGATGCTGGTTTGCAAACTCTTTTGGAGAGCTGTCAACAGGAAGTCAGTTCTGGGACACCATGTACTGTTTTGTTGTACCTGCAAGGAAGGAAACTGACAAGAACACCTTGAGAAAAACAAGATGTTCTCCTTAACGAGTTCCCTGGCAAAGGCTTGTTATGAAAAGAGCAGCAATGTTGTTGCTGGAGAGATTAAGATTTGAAATTGAGAAGAAACACTCAGAAGAAAGACTTTTTTTTCTCTGAACTGCCCTGTAAATAATTATACTGAATGCATTTTTATTTTTTAATTTGCTGTTATTGATAATAAAACACTCACTGTGAATTTTACAACTGCTCCTGGTCATCCTATGCTTCCTGACCTGTGCCACGATGAAACAGCCTCCATCAGGTACACAATGTATGCCATTTTGTTTGCAGTTCAGGGATCCACCTTTGGGTTTGCCCCAGGTAAGATCTGCTTTTTATAGGTCTTAATTTGCACAGTGCTCAGTCGCGCTACTTCCCATTAATTCAGTGCTAAATCATTGAATATCATGCTGTGCAGAACATTCACATCACTGCCCCCTTTTTCTGTGCTGCATACATTATGTTAGTGCCACCCGGTCTGAAAACCTACTGATTAGGGCCCACTCTGACTCCTTCTTGGTCAGGTCTGCTGCTGGTTCTGCAGTATCAGTGGCTGTGGAGTAATGCTTTCAGATACCAAGGAAGCAGGCTGCTTGCTGATGTCTTTGGTGCCTGGAGAGGTGGAGAAGGCTCTGTATCAAGAGGGTCACTGATGGTTGAATCAGGTGTCTCTTTGGTGATGTGTGTGGTCATCACACCAGTAATGATCTGCTTTACTGTGTCCTCATCTAAAGTGACATATTCAGACTCACTGCTGGGCATCTCTTCACTCGCTTGCAACCTGAAGGGGATATGCTCAGCCACTGACTTGGGCCTCCAGAGTAGTTCAAAGTCACTGAGCTTGGCTAGTCTTGCGTGTCCTTGACAAACAGGGACTCTGCATTAGATAAGGACTTCCTGTCCCCCTCTTAACTCAGGAGGGAAGAAGCCCCATTGGATGAAGTTGTTCCCGTGGCTGAACAGCTATTTCGACTCCAGAAGGGGTGGGCAAGACCCATGACACAGCATGCACAAGTATGTGGCCTGAACATCTGAAGCCTGCCAGTTGCAGTTCTCACAGGGAAGTTACAGTAATATTTATCATGTGCCAAAATTTGGTCTTGAAACCTCTGCTACAGTGGCTTGTACCGTGCTTGTTTTTCCTTCTCTATCACACACTCATGGATCCAGGATAGGTGTTGCTCTTGGTGATTCATTTTGGTGGCTTGCCATGTCCTTCACATTACCTGTTTCACTGCTGACCAAGTTACTTTACTTTTATGCTGGACACTAAATCTGCTCCTTTTCCGGCTTCCAACCATTTCTGGTCTTTTACCAGACTGAACCACATGTATGGTGTTCTTCCACATGATTAGGAACCTCTCCACAGCAGTGTCAATCCCTCTGTGGTCTCTCTTCTAAACAGAATCACGATACGGCTATGTTCATGAAAAGGGGTTACCAAAGTGTGACATGAGAGTCAATTTTTCAAATCAACCATAGATTTAATTTTGTGATGCATTTTCTGATACTAGAAACATAGACTTTGACGGCAGATAAAGACCACTTGGCCCACCTAGTCTGCCCATTTCTCTACCTATTGGATAAGCTGAAGATCCTAGTTAACCAACAGTCTACTTCTTCCTACCCCCCACCAGAATTTCCTTATGTCTGTCCCATGCATTCTTGAATTCCCCCACTGTTTTTGACCCCACAACCTCCTCAGGAAGGCCGTTCCATGCATCCACCACCCTCTCTGTGAAAAAATGCTTCCTCACATTGCTCCCGAGCTGTCCCCCCCCTTTATCTTCAGATAGTGTCCCCTTGTTCTTGCACATCTCTTTTTCTGAAAGATGCTACCCTCTTGGACTTTGTTGATTCCCTTGAGGTACTTGAACGTTTCTATCATGTCCCCCCTCTCCCTCCTTCTCTCAAAGATATACATATTAAGCTCCTTTAGTAAACTATGACCCAACAGCGAAAAACTAACCATGTTGCAAGATAAATACCTTGCAGGTACCCAAGGAAGAAAACCTTTGGTATGGTGAATGTAACAAGGGACACCACACACTATGGTGAATGTAAAAAAGGCAACTACATAATTGTTTCTGTGAAAAAGCAAAACATTATTAATATTGATCTAATGAATTACAGAACATTACAAATCATTAAAACAATGATTATGAGTTTGCTATAATAATGTTCCTGGCAACAATGGTATCTTACAACTGTACAATTAGCAATAGACATCAAAAACTATTTACTGTCATGGCATAATGTGCCATATTTTGAATATGCGGAAGACTGAAAGTCTCATTGACAGCAATATTATTTATTTGCATCCCCATATTAATCTGTTTGCAATGTAAAGCGTAGAAAACACTGAATAGTTTCACTGTGATTAATGTAAGAGAAACATCAATCTACTTTAGTTCCAGCATTGTTTCATTTGGTCATATTTATTGTCTATTTTGTGCAGCTCTTCAGGTGGAATTGTGAATGCACCCTGCTCTGTAAAGGTTATTGGTCCATGAAATATGCATATCGTCTTCCGTATTGCATCACTGTCCTGTCACAGTAGTCATGTGAAGCTGCCATCCCCATGCTGATATAAAAATTTGAAGTGGAACCGCCTCCTCTCATGGACCACTGTTAGCTGTCAAATAAAGAAGTTCTTTGAGTAGTAAACAGCATAATAGTTGGTGAGTTTTATATGTTCTAATTTCTTTGTAGACAGCACAGTGGTTGAGCAAGCACATGAGGTGGCTATGTCGTGGCCCTGGCTGGTGGGGTGTTGCATAAAGTATGGGCAGCTAGAGTATTGACAGGAAGTGTGGACATCTCTTCATCAAGATAAGCAGGCACTTGTATCTCATCTGATGCATGAACAGCTGGATGTGAGGGAGTAGATACCTGTACAGTGGTCACATTGGTATCTGGCATGCCAGATCTGGAATTTGGATTTAATTGGGATGAAGAAGATGCCAGTATGGCAGAAACATGGGTGCTTGGTATGATAGCACTCTCTGGAACAGAAGGCAATTAGCAGGATAATTCCTCAGTTTCTTCACCTTACATGCTTCCACTTGGCAAGTATTTTCATATGGGCCATCTCTAGTCTGGTCTGCAGAAATAGCTCTGTCCCCATATGTTGACCACGCCATCAGCCACAGACCTTACACTTTGTATCCTTGGTGTCCCCAGTCTCATTTTGACTTCTGGTCCTGTATGTTTCTTTATGTTCTTCTCACCCACCCAGAAGAATGTACACAGAAAGTGGCTGCACCCTTCAGTGGCATGCTCTTGTGTGAGCTTCCTTTCACAGAATTCAAAAAGTTGTGTTGCATTGGCAATCATTGCCTGATGGGATTGCACAGCTCAACTGGCGACTGTCTTGCTTATAGCACTCTCTCCATCTAGTGGGTCCTTTCCCATGTCAAGAACCAAAAACACTCCTTCAACTGGAACTCCGCTTTGCATGGGTGCATTAGAAATGGTGTTAAATGACCATTTTGGTTTGTATTGGCTTCTGCGGCCAGCTGTAAACTGAACTCTCTCTCTCAGTCTTCAGTGAGCGGATGTTCTGGAGATGTACACTGGCTAGTTCAACAAAATGATGAACAGCATGGTGGTCATGTTTCAGGTCACTTGATGTGCATACTGGAGACTCTGTGACTATACCTGCACATTTATAACACCTAGTATGGTATGGTATGCTAGTATTTTATTCATATTTTCATATTGGGAGGAAACTCAATTGAGCAATGCTCATTTTTAATGAGGTCCTTTCATACAATAAATACAGCTACCAAAATTTATATACAAGATAAAATGTAGTATGGTACCACAAGATGAACAGTAGTCTATTCATGGTGCCAATGGCATGACTGAATTTCATCCTGAAACTTGCAGGCATAATTCTCTGTGAAGTCCAAGGCCATGAGGACCCAACCTGCTGGCATGTTTACTTTGAGAGTCCTGAACTGGCTTTATTTATTTATTTTATTTATTTGCTTTTGTTTACCAGGTAAGCACGCTAGACAGCCAAGTGCCTATTTTCAGGTGCGACCCAGGAGGGTTACAAGGTACATACAATGCATCAAACAGAGACAAAGGTAACATACAGAAGCCTCCGGCAATGAACACGTAGGTGCAGGTAGGTGATACAGCATAAAGGCCAATGGGCATAAATGGTTGTGTAGGCAGATAGCAACAAAGAATCATAACACAACGAATAAGTAGAAAAATAACATCAAATGTAGAGTAACATCAGAATTAGCTAAAATACATATAGGTACAGTTATAACAGGGCTCCCCTCTCAGACAGAAGGACAGAAAGTGCTTTGTGCAGATTTTCAGCAAAAATTCAACTGCTGCCGGTATCAACAGTAGTTAGGGTGTCACCCTCAAGTTGAAGAATAAGGAGGAGAGACTCTCCACTGAGATCTATGTGGCACATAGACAGTCAGAGGCTATTTGAGGAAGCTACAGGGGGATGCCTTGAAGCAGGGATGGGAGGGAGAGGCATGAACAGAAGCAGGAATGGAGTTCCACAGTCTAGGAGCATGGACAGAGGAGGCCTGCTCCACCACAGGGGTGCGAGTCTTGGGCACCAGGCAGTCCAGTGCCGTACTGGATCTTAAGTTATAGGCTGGGGTTGCATTTTTGAGGGGAAGGGCAAGAGCAGAAGGAGTGGCTGTTCTGACTATGTTATCTACAAGGTTACCCAGGGCAAAGGCTCTGTGCTTTTCAGGGGGGAGCCACTCTAGCCATGAGTAGAGTTCACAGTGATGTGTAAGGCGAGGGGCAGAGAGTGCAAAGTGGCATATGTTGTTATAAGTGGTGTCCCATTTTGCTAGACTAGATTTCGGGACAGGGGCAAAGGCAATGAGCCTATAGCAGAGCATGGGAAGAAGTATCCCCCTGGCTAGGGTGAGCTGTGCAGCCAGGGTGAGGCAACTTTTGCTCTGTAGGCAAGTCTGAGCTTGCCATTTGTGGCCTTACATGTGTTCTGAAGATGCGTGGTGAGATCCAGCTGTGGATCAAGGGTAACTGCTAGATACTTGATGGAGTCCACGGCCTGCAGGAGGGTGCCATTTGTTCCAAAGATGGTTATGGGAGTAGGGCAGGAGTTCATTTTGGCCACAGAACCAAATAGCGTGGCCTGGGTCTTTTTCAGGTTGATGGTCAGCTTGTGGCCCTCCAGCCAGTTTCGGATAAGTTTGAAGTCAGAGTTTAGCCTGGAGTTGATGGCAGTAATCTCCGGGGAACTGGTCAGTATGACAAGATCATCCGCATATAGGGTGGGGTACCCATGGGTTGTGACAGAGGGCAGTTCATTAAAGAATAGGGAAAACAGAATGGGTCCAAGGATGGACCCCTGGGGGACCCTGCAGTTAACTGAGGAGGGGACAGAGAGGGCACGGTTGAAGCTGGTGCATTACTGCCTGCCCTCAATGTAGTTGGTGAACCAGGCAAGGGCGGGGGGACAGAATCCGAGAGATTGAAGAGTGGAGCAGAGGAGGGAATGGTCAACCTGATTGAAGGCCATTGAGAGCTCCTCGATGATGGCACCAGTCAGTTTGCCTTGGTCAGTCGCAGTCCTGATCTCAGAGGTAACCATGGCAAGTGCAGTTGATGTACTGTGCCCTTTTCTGAAGCTGCGTTGAGCTGGAGAGAGAAGAGCATAGCCTTGGAGGTAGTGGGAGAGTTGTCCGGCAACTGCATTTTCATGGAGCTTACAGATTGTGGAGAGTATGGCGATAGGGCGATAGTTTTTGATATCTTTGGGGTCACCTTGTTTGAAAACAAGGACAGCCTTGGCCACCTTCCAAGTGTCAGGGATGATCCCTGAGATGAGGGAAGTATTAAAGATGTGAGAGACAGGCCAGGCAAGGAGAGAAGCGCCCAGGTTGAGCAGTTTTGGTTCAAGGCTGTCATGTCCTGCCCCCGTGTGGGAGGAGAGACCAGCCAGGAGTTTCTGGGTCTCTAAAACAGAGACCTGTTTTAGGTAGAAGGGCAGTCGAGGGGTGTGCCCTCCCAGAGGCTTAGGAGCAGGGAGCTGGGTAGAAGGGGGAGCAGGCAGGACTGAGAACATGGAGTTAAATGCATTGGAGATAGTATGGGTTTTTTTGTAGTTGGCTCCAGCGATATGCATGTCAGTGGCCTGTACCCTGGCAGACCCTCCGACAAGATATTTTATATTTTGCCAAAAATTCTGAGGGTTTTTGGTCGAGGCAAGCAGGGCAGATTTGCAGTACTCACTCTTGGGGGTGCAGATAGCTCTTTTACAGGTGTTTCTGAGCAGCTGATATTCAAGGAGGTTGTTGTTGTTGTGGGAGATCTTGTGTTTCTCCCAGCAGTTGTCTCTCTGCTTCATGAGGGAGAATATGCCTCTATGGAGCCATTTTGTGACGGTGCCCCTCATCCTCCTTTTTGTGAGGGGGGGCGTGCTTGTTTTGCAAGAGGACAAATACCTCAAGGAAATTGTCAAGGGCTGCTACTTGGTCATTGGTGGCAGTGACCCTTGTCCAGTCAGTGTGTCGTAGGTCCTCAAGGTAGTCATTGAGTGAGAATTTGAAATAGTCTGTCATCTTGATAACTTTGCTGGGGATTTTGGGTGAGGAGATGCCCCAAATGCAGAAAGTTGGAGAGTGATCTGAGATAGCATCAGGGAGTATTCCTGAGTAAATAATTCCATCAGACCTATTACTCAGTACCCAGTCGATAAGGGATCCTTTATCCCCCTGGGGGTTAAGCTTTGTGGGTGTCGTAATGAGCTGGCTGAGCACTGCCTGAGAGAAGCGGCTCATAAAGCTTGGTATTGGGACCCAACCAATTGAGGTTGAGGTCCCCCAGGACTAGCAGCTTGTTTAAACCAACCTTATCCCTAAGGTGGTTGAGTAATAGGAGAGCCCAAGTACACCACCCTTTGGAGGGTTGTAGGCACAGACAAGATGCACCTTTTTTGTGTTCCCAAACAGGAGGAGTATGTGAAAGAATTCGCAGGCTGGGGATGCAGGAGATGTGTGATCAACTGCGGACACGTTAAGATGCACTTTATAATAGAGGAGCACTCCACCCCCACGCTTGCTTCCTACCCTGTCTCTCCTGATGAGGCTGTAACCCGGGAGGGCACACAGGGAGTCAGGTATGTGAGGCTTCAACCAAGTTTCAGAGATCCCCATAATGTCAGGATTGTAGTGGGCCACCCAGGCTGTGAGTTCAGCTAGGTTGTGGAGGATGCTACGGACATTTAGGTGTACCATTTTTTTATGCCTTTGGCAGATAGCCAGGCAGAGGGTGGCTTGAAGGAGGGCAAGGTAGCCAGAGGACTTTGGAAACTGGCAGTGTCCCCTGCCTGTGCAGGTACAGCCACGGCGCCAGGTGTGACAACAGTAGGAGCAGTCAGATCCCGGTAGAACAGCAACTCGGCCAAGGTCTGCAGGTGTTAGCACATCCAATGCATTCACAGCATGTTATTATTTAGTTGTTTAACCAGGAGTAGCACACTAAGCTGAAAGCTTTTTTACAGGAGCGACTTGCACGTTATGATGACTTACATAAGCTCCCTAAGGTCTGCAGGTGTTAGCACATACAAAGCACACACAGCACATTCTGGCGACCTTTGTTAGCCCCCTAAGCAAAAGGACTGGGGCAAAGCTAGAGACAGGTGTCCCTGAGACACCACAGGAGGTGGGTGTGTTAATGGACATACAACACACTTCCTGAAGGCAGTTAGATACTATGTTGCTGTAAGTAAGTGCGAAGGTGGTTATGATGCAGGCATGCAGGAGCAAGTGATGAAGGCACCTGCTTGAAGGGAGACAGAGTATACACCTAATTGAACTCAGATTCAACAGTCACATACTGGGCGGGTGAACACTGGTAGTGTAAAATTGAGGTCTACCAGCTAGTGAAATGCAGGAGAGCACCACTAGAGACTGGCAAGCCCAGTAAAACAAGTGGTAAGGAGACAAGACTAGGATTTTGAAACCCTAGTCAGTGTGGTGAGGCATTGGCGGCCACTAGAGGTGAGAGCAGATAAATTGCTAATGGCAAAAAGGGCTGATAGGTTTTTTGTTTAGCGTCATCGCCCCACGTGATCCAGCCAGCCTATACAAGGTCAAGTTGATCTAGGGTGGTGGTGGGGGTGGTGGGGCAGCCAATGGGGCAGCTCTGTGCTCCGATGCACTGTGAGTGGGCGTGTTCCAGCAAGGCTGCCAGCTACAGTCTGGCATTGGGTGCTTCATGGAAGGGAATGCTGCCGGTACATGGCTGAAATGGGCATACCTCTCTGCCAACATTCCATGGTGGGGGTCTGGCTTGCTGGGGGGAAGGCAGGCTCCTGAGGCCCTCATGACCATGATTCCATGGGGGGGAGTCCGGCTTGCTGTAGGGGAGAGGGCAGGCTCCGAGGCCCTCACGACCTGCTGAGGGAAAAAGAGGAGAGGAGAGGAGAGGTGATGCCACTTATATGCAGGACGCAGGTAAGTTGAAAGGAGTCAGGTTTTTTTTGCTAAATAAATCGGGGGCCTGCACAGTTTAAAATCAGCAGCATTAAAGTCGGGTGCACTTTCAGCTGTGAGCTGCATCTGTCCCTGAGTAAGGCCTTGGTTTGAACATTAGCTGCCTAATTAAATCAAGATTAACGAGTTTATGGAGGAATTTGTTGCCATGATGCAGCATGCAGGTGATGGCCCAAAACTTTTATATCCTCATTTAGGACTTCTGCAAGTTGTGATGAAGTAGTTGCTTTTCTTTGCAGAACTTTTCTGGTCTGTTTAATCTCTGTGCCATTTATGTCTTGGGTAAGGTTACTACTCTCCAGCAGGTACCATTTTGGTCCTTTATTGCCATTTCTGCGTAAAAGTTCCTCCATGCTTTTTTCTATGGCATTTGTGCTGCAGTTCTCATACATCTTCTTGATGCATTCATTTGCTAAGAATTTTTCACATGGTGTCCTTGGGCACGTGGTGATGTCAACAGCCCTACAGATATTGAAAGTTTTGCACTGCAGTATTCTGTGGACATCTGCAAAGCGGTTTAACGATTGCAGCTTTAGGGTTGCACTTTGTACAGTACTCACACAGGCACTGTGGCAGTCCACTACGTGTTCTTTGCAATGTTTTCCAGATGGCGTGACTTGATCTATTGTCTATCAGTGGGGTTTTAGATGGGCTTCTATTGGGTAAAGACACAGGAACTGTGGTGGTAGAGGAGGAGGCCATTTGTAGAAACAGTGCTGTTTCACTCCTTTTCTTTCTTCTCCTTCTACTGTTGTCATCTCTTCATTTAATCTTCTTTTTTGGGCTGACATAATGCTATCCTCTATTTTTTTCTGTCTGTCTCCAGTGTGCTTGTTTTTAAGTTTTCTTTTGTTCATCAGTGCTGGCTGTTCTTTTCTCTGTGGTAGTGTACTCTGCAGACTCTGAGCCTTGGTTCTTCTCCCATTGTCTCATTTGCCGCATCTGTAGCCTTTCCTTTTCATTATAGCTTTTGCGCTTTTTGTCATCCAAAGAACTCTGTAAGCTCATACTTCAGATGAAGGGAGAGGCTCTGCACCCTGAATACAGTTCAACAGACTGAAGGAGAGAGGCTGCACAATCCACATGACACTTTGTATCAAGGGAGATGCTCTGCACTCTGAACACATTTCAGTGGACTGAAGAAAACAGGATGCACACTCTACATGATACTGCGGATCTATGGAGAGGCGTCACACACTGAACGCAATTTGATAGACTGAAGGAGAGAAGGTGCACATGTACGTATTTTACTTTTAAATGAAATGAGCAAAAAGCACAACAACTACACACATGCAGTACACTGCAGGCAGAGTCACTGACCACAAACTCTGCATTAATTCATAATTGATTAGAAACAGCAGCGCATTAAAAGAAGCTAAAACGTTATCACCCCCCATCCCCACAGGGAAGCCCCATGGTGCTCAAGATGTCTGAACATAAATTTCAAACAGACTAGGACAAAAAGATCCCAGCCCGTCTTAAGCACAGCACTTTTTTTACAAACAGCTTGGCCAAAACACAAACAAATGTATTACAGGTGAGTCTGAGCATTCTTTTTCTGTCATATTGACAGCAGCACAAAAAATGAAATAGCCAAATGATCCACATCTCTGGGTTGTTCACCACCCCCTGGCAAGGAAGCTGTGTGGTGCTCAAGATGGCCAAACATGAATTTCGAATACACCGAGACAAAAGACTGGCAGGTTCCAGGTGTGTTTAGCCCTTCAGGTTTGGTAACATTGAAAGCAGCCGTAAAAATGTAGCAACCCACATGCCTAAATCTCTGTTGTTCTGCAGGGAAGCTGTGTGGTGCTTAGTATGGTTGAGCATGTTCAAACACACCGAAACAAAGATAAGATTGCTTAATATGGCAAATGCTCGTTACTAACACACGTGGACAAAGGACAAATACCATAGCACCAGTACAGTGGCACATAAACATCTGAAACAAAAACACCTTTGAAACTCGTGTGTTTGGACTTACAAGTCTGGTCGTATTATGGCCAGCATAGCAAATAAAAAGAAACATTCCCCTATAACCCCTTATAGCAAATAAACAGAGATGCATTCCCTACCCCTCCCCACAAAACACATGGCCAGAAAATAGTCCAAACAGCGTATTAGCCACTGTTCCATCCCAAAGAATAAAAACAGTTAAGCATAATTAAGAAAGCAGTAAACATTTAATTTTTGTGATGGACCAACACAGACACCACAATGCATGATGTTTGGGGAATTATGGTTGCATTCATCACACTTCATAACAAACAATAATCTTAACAAATTAGGATCCACCAATATCATCATTGCTAATCTGGCCAAATGCTCTGCCCTGTGTAATTATGTTAGTAAGCAAACAAGTAAAAGTGCTGAAATGAATGGAATTTAGATACCAAACATACAATGTGATGATGGAACAAAGACCACACAATGTTTGGTGTCATTACCGATTTGGCCAAAATATCTTCCATATTAATCCCCCAACATAAGTAGCTCACAGCAACCATCCAGCTGTTGCTTCCAAGAGGCACTTGTAACTTCCTTTTCTGAAATTGCAGGTCTGTTTGTACTGCAGAATGTGCCCCTCATGAACCAGGTAACAAGTGCTTGCCTCGTGGTAATGGTAACAGTTGCTTGCAGGCTTGAACAGATGGCTTTCTTTGATCTCTCTGGGGCATTACTGGGCAGAATGCACTGCAACAAAGGCTTTTGTAAGCCTAATTAGACACCACCTGGCACAGACAGTGATTGCATTCAAAACACAGTTTGGGACTGCAAACTGTCCCCCCACCATGAATATCAAGGAATTTAGGACACAATCTCAGGTGGGGAGTGAAGTTTTAGCCTGGTATGGGCATGCAGGACTCTAGTAATGAACTGGTTCAAGCACATAGTTCAAGACAGCAGACTGGAGGACGGGATGTCACTTTTAAATAAACAAACAAACAACTATCTTGAGATTGGGGGCTAATGTGATGAATTTAACAAGCTCTGATATGAACAGTTACAGTCTTTACAGAAAATGCAGCTCAACGGTAAAAACAGGAGCTCTTAAGGGAACAGGAAACTAATTAAATGATACAACAGCAACAGAAGTTCACAATAAACACTTCTACTGGCTTTACTTTTTACTTTTACTACTTTAAGATGGAATTAGACACAAGCTTTCGAGGCCTCACAGATCCCTTCAGCTGAAGAAGTTTTACCTGAAGAAGGGACCTGTGAGGCCACGAAAGCTTGTGTATAATTCCATCTTTGCGCAAGACACTTGTTGGTCCAATAAAAGGTATCAAACATTCCATCATTTCCTGTTGTCCAAACTGTGAAATCCTGTTCAACAGTAGTGTAGCAATTTTTATTTATACATCTCCAGCCTTCTCCATCACAGTCAGTAATTTTACGATACCAGCACTTCCAAAACTCTTGGTGACAAACATTCCAGCAACAATTGTTAAACACACAGTGTGACCACCCTTCCCAGACATCTTGATATTTCTTTGCTTATTTTCAGGTTGACTTTACAATGTTTAGACTCAACTGATTTATCTGCCTCAATTTTACGTGTAACCTCCATGTTCCCAGGGTTTACTAGAATCCCAGTTAGAACCAGTGGCAAGCAGAGAAAGGCAGCTAGTGAAATACCAGTTAAATGGGTTTCTCACTGTCATGCTCTGGTTTCAGTCTCAGCTGAGCTGGAGGATGATGTAATCTTAGAACTCATGCAGCGGCATAAGCCACAGTCTTTGCCAGCTCTGGGGAGATAGCTTTAGAATGTTCAGTTAGAGTGGAGTCAGTCCTGAGTAGGAGTTCCAGGAGGAGGCTGAAGCTTGCTGTGCAGCTCCTCACCTAGCTCTGACAGACAGCTACTTCTTGGTTTTGGGTTGTTTGTTCTCACCCTAGAAGAAGAACATAGAAGACAGTAACTGAAGTGGTGGAGACCTTGCCAAGTGGGTTTCCTTTGCCCAATCCCAGAAGGGATGGGGGCGATCTTCAGGGTTCAGGGGCAATCCCCTCACCCAGTCTGTCTGGCAAAGCTGCCTTTGTACAATTTCAGAACTGTGAGTACTACTTTTGTGCAAGCCCAGGAGGGGCACCTGCAATACCTATGGTGAATTTCTCTGACAAAGGGACCCTGTCACCTAGACTGTTTCTGTTTTAAAAGTGTCTGCTTATGTTTGGAGTCTAGTGAGAGACTGTCCAAGTACAGAACTTTTAACCAGTAGTATGTTAAGTGTGAAAAACCTTTCATGATAGCATCTACAAGTTTCTGTGAGGGTGTTGTTAACCAGATGAATGGCCGAGTATAAACTTGGAAGCAAAAGGTGGGAGACCCCCCATCTGGAGTAATCAGTTTACCTCTCCGGGTTCAGTTTGGGCACCAGTTCAATTTTCAGTCAGTGCATTTGGCTAGTGCCTGATGGAAATAGTTACCCAGACGTGGGTTTTGGATTCTCTATTTTCAGTTCACCTCAGTATAGTGGGTGCTGGAAGATTTTGAGCCTGGATGTGCTCTTTTGTGGTTGTGTGTACCACCTTCATTCCTCATGATATATGAGAAAGTGTCCTAGTACTGGCCGTGTGTGCCTAGTCGATGGGAAATGTACCAGTAACTGGCCGCATGTGCCAATCTCCATTTTCAGAACCAGAGTGTTTGCTGTTTTGTGTCTTTACCCTATGCTAAATGGGAATGTCAGGAATTTCTGTACTCTGGAGAATCTGCAATACCAGTATGTGTAGCCCTGTGGGGGTCCATCTTCGCTTTGTGATTATTCCTACTCTGTTACGTGAATAAAAGCCACACTCTAGAATCCCAACCTGGTTTGGACAGTATTGTTATTGCATCCATTGTGTCTGGAGTTACTTGAGTGCCCCTGACAAGAAGTACAAACCTAGCACAATTATGAGCAAACGTTTTCTCCCAGGGACCTGGGTTGCTGGCCATGGTAAATGGTCCTGCCAGGTGTGTGCCAGGTAGTTGCCACACTTGGTTGCCTGTCTGTGATAGCAGGCTTAGAAAAGAAATGTGTGTACTTGTTATGTAACCCCACATCCCTCTCTTTTGCTCCTAGATGCTATGTGGTGAGAGGAGCAGCCCTGCTAGTTAAACAAGGGGGGCTGGTGGGAGGGTTACATACCACTGCCTAACAGTATTGTATTTTTGTTACTTTTGCACCTTACTGTACTGTGTATTTTGTATCTTATTTATTCTGCCCCTACATTATTGTCTACTCCTCCCTACTCCTCCCCCCAGGATACAGTTGGAAATGAACTGTTACCAACTCAGTATGTCTTTCCTGGTGAAACTTTTTAAATAACTAAATAAATCAATCAATACATACATACATACATACATACAAGTGTAACCTCCCCCCACCGGCCCCCCTTGTTCAACTAGCAGGGCTGCTCCTCTCAAACCAAGATGCCACCGAGAGGGGTTGGGGTTGTCACGATGAACACAGTTCTATGTACCCATACTTCTACTTCGTAGCCTGCCATCCTCAGAAAGGCAAACCAAGTGTGGCAACTACCTGGCTCACACCTGGGGGGGGCCATTTAGCATGTCCATCAACCTGGGTCCCTGGGAGAAAATGTTTGCTCAGCATTATGCTAGGTTTGTACTTCCGGTCAGGGGCACCCAAGTAAATCCAGACACTGGAAGCAATAACTGTACTGTCCAAACCCGGTTGGGATCCTAGAGTGTGGCTTTTATTCACATTCACAGAGAATAAACAAAGCAAAGATAGACCCCCACAGGGCTGATTTCACAGGTAATACAGATTACTGATGTACAGAGCACACACAGAGTGAACCCTCAGGTTCTGAATGGATCTGGGCACGTACGGCCCAAACTGGTACACTTCTCTTCTTTCTCTTGACTTGGCACCCCAGCCAGTACAAGGACACTTTCTCATATATCATGAGGAATTATTCTTGGTGGCTCCCTACCACCTCTGAGCACTCTCTGGCTCGCTGAAAATCCAAAATCCCATGACTGGGTATTTTCCTCAGGCACTGGCCAAATGCAATGAGAGAAAACAAAGGTGCCCAAACTGAACCTGGAGAGGTAAACATGGTTACTCCAGTTGGGGGGGTCTCCCACCTTTTGCTTCCAATATTTATACTCGGCCATTCATCTGATTACAACACCTTTCTCTGAAACACTCTTGTAGATGCTCTCTTGAAATGTATTTCACATTTAACATTCTACTTCTCACACCACGGAGGTGTCATGAAATTAAAAGTTCTGTATGTGGCTATGTTTTTACTCTAGACCCCCACTTTTGCAGATGCTTTTAAATCATACACAGTCTAAAAGTTCTGTACTTGGCAAGTCTCCCTCAGACCCCACAGTAGGCAGACACTTTTACTAGAAACACAGTCTTGGTGAACAGAGTCCCTTTGTCAGAGAATAACTCACCACAGGAATGCAGATGCCCCAGGGCTTGTTCCAAAAAATGTTTCAGGTACTCACAGAACAAACAAATCCTGGCAGCTTAACCACTCTCCAGGTTGGACCAGGGGATTGCCCCTGAATCCTGGAATTCCTCCCCCCATCACTCTGGGGATGGGGCACTGGAAAACCTTCTAGGAACGGTCTCTACCACTTCCTTCACTGGTCTTATGTGTTCTTCTCTAGGGTGAGAACACACAACCCCTTCTCCTGAGGTAGCTCTCTTTCAGAGCTAAGTCTGAGGAGCTGCCTTCTGCAGCACTCCTCACTCTTCAGACTCTCTCTCGAACTGCTCCTGAATCTCCCAACATTCTACTGCTAACCCCTGCAGCTAGCATTCCATTGTGGCTTATGCTGCTGCGAGAATTCTAAGGTGACATCATCACTCCAGCTCAGTAGAGACTGAAGACAGAGTGTGACAGTGGGAAACCCATTTAACTGACATCTCACAAACTGCCTTTCCCTGCCTGCCACTGATTCTAAGTGGGATTCTAGTAGCCCCTGGGAACAAGGGGGTTACACAAGCATACATACATACATACACACACACACACACACACACACACACACACACACACACGCATGCATAAATCAGTATTCCAGAAATAAATATGCTTTCAGGCTGCTGAACGACATAGGGCTTTTCTGATCACACATTCTCACTCTCAGCTTTTACTTGTTTCTCTTCACCTCTTTTAGACCCTAGCCAAGTGTCACTCCTCATCTCACACACACTGTCCTCCACAGGTCCCTTCTTCTCAGGGACCACTAGGACTTGGGTATCCCAAGAGTCCCAATGGGAAACCATGACTGGGGTGTAGCATTACTAGGTTATATTCTGTTTAGAAGAGATGGGGGAAAAAGGGAGACAGTGGCTCTTTATGTCAGGGAGTGTATTAGAGTGACTGAGGTACAGGGAATACATGGGGGAGTGGAGGTACTTTGGGTCACCCTTGAGACAGGCAACGGCACTGCTATTCGCACAGCTGTGATATACAGACCTCCAGCACGGGGGAAGGAGGTGGACAGGGTTCTAGTGGAATCCATCCACACGATGGAAGCTTAAGGGGAAGTGCTGCTGGTAGGTGATTTCTATCTGCCAGATGTGGACTGGAGCATCCCAGCTGCTGCCTTAGCCAGGAGCAGAAACATCCTGTACTCTGTGCAAGGGGCAGGCCTCAGTCAGCTAGTGCTAGAACCCACCAGGGAGGGTGCAATGTTGGACCTGGTACTCACTAATGGGGACAGAATTGAGGAAGCCAGGGTGGGCAAACACCTGGGATCCAGTGATCATCGTACAGTGTGGCTCAGCATGAGGACAGTGACAGAGTCAAGCCACACAAAGGCGAGGGTCCTGGATTTCATTAAAGCAAACCTTACTAAGATGGGGATATGTCTCAAACATGCCCTTGCAGTGAGGGACAAAAGGGGGGAGTGGAGGAGCAGTGGGCCCATGTGAAAAGAGCCATAATGGAGGCAACAAGCATTTGCATTAGGCAAGTAAACAAGGGCAAGAGAAAGAGAAAGCCACTATGGTTCTCAAAGGCAGTGGCTGGGAAGGTAAGGACGAAAAAGATGGCTTTCAGGAAATGCAAGGAAACACAGCTGGATGAGGACAGGATAGTGTATCTGGATAAACAGAGGGAGGCAGGGAAAGCAGTCAGGAGCGCAAAGGCATAAACAGAGGAAAAAATAGCACAGGAGGTAAAGAAAAGAGACAAGACTTTTTTATAGGAACATTACTGAAAGGAGAAAAAAATGGGTGAGATAGTAAGGCTTAAAGGGAAAGAAGGAGAGTGTGTGGAAGGAGACCTGGAAAAAGCATCAATACTGAACAAATATTTTTGTTCTGTATTCACAAAAGAAGAAGGTGAGGGACTACAGTTAGGCAACATGAACAAATATGGGAGGGAGATGGACACCAGTCTATTTACAGAAGAGAGAGTCCTAAAGATACTTAAAAAACTGAAGTGGACAAGGCAATGGGACCAGATGGGATACATCCTAGAATATTAAGGGAACTATGGGAGGTGCTGGCACCACTACTGGCAGCACTGTTCAATGAGTCACTCGATACAGAAGTAGTTCCGGGGTACTGGAGGAGGGCAGATGTAGTCCCTCTTCACAAAAGTGGTAGTAGGGAGGAGGCTGGAAACTACAGACCTGTCAGCCTCACCTCAATTGTAGGGAAGATTATGGAGTCACTACTTAAACAAAGGATCATGGGACATCTTGAAGTCAATGGTGCGCAGGATCTGAGACAGTATGGATTCACAGCAGGAAGGTCATGTCAAACAAATCCAATTGATTTCTTTGACTGGGTAACTAAGGTCATGGATCAAGGGGAGCGGTGGATGGCGTCTACTTGGATTTCAGTAAGGCCGTAGATACCGTTCCACATAGAAGACTTGTGAGCAAGCTAGGCAGCCTGGGAGTGGGTCACAAGGTGGTAAACTGGTTTGGAACTGGTTGAGTGATAGAAGACAGAGGGTCGTGGTAAATGGTGCTCAATCTGAGGAAAGGAGGGTGACCAGCGAGGTGCCACAGGGATCAGTCCTGGGCCCAGTCCTGTTTAATGTCTTCATAAGTGACATTGCGTAGGGGCTGGGGGGAAAGGTATTCCTATTTGCAGACGACACGAAGATCGGCAACAGGGTGGACACTCCGGAAGGGGTGGCAAACATGAGGAGGGACTTAGATAAACTGGAGGAATGGTCCAGCATGTGGTAGCTGAGATTCAATGCAAAGAAGTGCAAAATCATGCATTTGGGGCACAAAAACCCCAGGGGAGGATTACATGTTTGGGGGGGGGACTCATGGTCACCAAACAGGAATGGGATTTGGGAGTAATTACATCTGATTACCTAAAGGTGGCCAAACAATGTGCCAGGGCTGTGGGGGAGAGTCAGTGGGATGCTGGGGTGCATAGGGAGAGGTATCACCAGCAGAAGGAAGGAGGTGGTGATGCCACTGTACAGATCATTATTGAGGCCTCATTTGGAATATTGTGTCCAGTTCCTGAGGCTGTATCTCCGTAAGGACATAGACAGGGTGAAGGCAGTTCAAAAAAGGGCAACAAAGATGATGTAGTGCCTGTACCAAAAGCCATATGAGGAGAGACTGGAAGACCACAATATGAATACCCTGGAGGAGAGAAGAGACAGAGGAGATATGATAGAAACCTACAAATATCTAAAAGGCATAAATAGGGTACCAGAGGGTAGCATCTTTTAGAAAAGGAGATGGCCAGAAACAAAGTGGCATGACATGAGGTTGGAAGGGGGTAGACTAAGGGATAGTGTGAGGAAGTATTTCTTCACAGAAAGGGTGGCAGATGCATGGAATAGACTCCCAGCAGAGCTGGTGGGGGCAAACACAGTAGGGGGATTCAAGCTTGCATGGGATAGGCATAGGGAACCCTAGCAATGGGAATGAGGAGATAAAGTCAGAGATCAAGTAGGGTCTGTGGCTTTTACAGCAGGCAGGAAAAATGGGCAGACTGGATGGCCTTGCTGTACTTATCTACTGTCAATTTCTCTGTTTCTATGTTTCTATAATTAGAGGGCCAAACAGTGTAGACGCAGCTTGTGGGCCTCGGGAGGAGGTTCCCCAGACAGGTGACTATTTCCCAGCCTTGTTTTCACCTCTTAATGGTGGAAAACTAAGGGATACCAGGTGAGGCAATGCCTAGCTGTACCAGTATGCCCCAAGGTGACACATTGTCACACATTCCACTTACAAGTCAATGTGCAGTCCTAACCTCAGCCGAAGCTGACGTTTTAACAGTGCTAATGAAATGATGCTCCTTCATTCTGACTCCAATACATAACTAGCAGACCAGGATGCATCTGTCCTTCTTCCTTCTCATCATGATTGCAACCCTATTACATAAACTGGGAACAGGACCGCAAGAGCCCCTAAGACACAACCATTGTGGTGTGATCTTCCTGCCTCTCACTGTCTTCTCCTCTCCTGCACAAGACTTCTTCTACACACACACCAGTGTCACCTCCTCTCCAGCTACTCCTGAAATTGACACTAACCCTGCCTTTTGTTCCCAGTGCAATCAGATGTTGTGGCATCACTTGCTCTACTACACATTAACCCTAGGGTGGCCATATTTTACATAGGAATGAATAGCTGATTTGTAGCCACTCAGTGGCAGGGGGCCTAAATATACTATCCATATGAAAAACACATCTTATTTTAAACTCTTCCTTATTATGTTTGCTTGTGTATATGCAGCAAACATACTGTTACAGCAGCCAACTTCAGAGGCATGTAACTGTCACATCCAATGCAGCTCAGGGTGCAGGAGGCTTGAGTGTGACAGGCCAATGATTAGTGAGGCTGATCATGATGCTGTTCTGTTGGTGATGGGTGGAAACCTCATGTAGTGGAAAGCAAGCAGCCACACCTATCAGAGAGCGACTGCATGCTTTCATCTACAACGCACATCCAGCAGCCAGCTGAGCACTGTCATGATCAGCGTGCTGCTCATCCTCCCCTGCTGCTTGTTCCCCCCCCAAGCCTGATGGCTTCCCCAGTGCTCCATCTAGAATACAATCCCACCCTCTGCAGTTTAGCCTGCCCACCTACTAATCAGATCCCCGTGCCCTGTTTGTAAAAATAAACTCCCTCCTATCACAACCCCACTCAGCAGGTCAGGTCCTCTGCTCCCACAGTGCCAACCTCCGAGCGCAGTATTGTGAACAGGAACAGAAACAGGGTAACTCTCCTGTCTGTTTTGTGGGTTTGAATCAAACTTTGGTCTCAAGTTCTGGAGGGATTCAAACTGTGAACCTCTTGCTAGCGTACTCAATGTACAGGCTCAGATAATTCTGTTCTTTCAAGTCAGATATCTTCACTCACGGCACCTAACCAGGTGTACAAAATGAACCCTTAAAAACTCTATGAAAGACCTCAGAATAAACTCTTACCTTTTCCCAGTTTGGTAAACCAGTAAGCTTACGCACAGTGTCAGTTTTAACCATATATGCTTCCCTGGTCAAGGAAAGAATTTCAAAGGCACACCAAGTAGTCTCTTAAAATAGAGGTTTACTTTAAAATCGATAAAAATATGTAAAATGTAAATACAGAACAATATATCACAAAACGTACACTCACTTAAAAGAATAAGGTTTAAAAGTGCAATTTCCTAGTGAAACCTCCGAGCGCAGTATTGTGAACAGAAACAGAAACATGGTAATCCTCTTGTCTGTTTTGTGGGTTCGAATCAAACTTTGATCTCAAGTTCTGGAGGGATTCAAACTGTGAACCTCTTGCTAGCCTACCCAATGTACAGGCTCAGATAATTCTGCTCTTTGGGGGTCCAGATATCTTTCACCTATGGGCACCTAACCAGGTGTACAAAATGAACCCTTAAAAACTCTATGAAATGTAACCCCCCTGCAAACGGGGGTTCCCAAAAGTCTTCCAGGAGCTTGCCTGAATGCTCCAAGTCTGGCCGGTGTTCGGCATTTAAGCTGTTTAAATGTGGTTCCAAGTGAGTGCTATTTGAGCCTCCACGTACTGTCTCTGCTTGCAGACTTAATTAGTTTGTATGGGGGGACTGTGTATTTAATGCTCGAATCCCGCCTGAGTTGCTGTCAATTCGCTCCGTTTTCTGCCATCGCTGCATGTGCAGAGGGAGCCTTGTTGAAAGATATAACTATTTGCCAGAAATCATTTGGAGTGACTGAGAAAATGTAGTTTGTCTAACCTGTCTTCATTTCAGCACGAACTGTTTCAGTGTAGCTCTTTCATTTTGGTCCTGAACTGCTGAAATGGACCAATCAATGGGGAAGGGTTCCTTAAAATGGAGCCTGTGGATGAATCAGAACTTGGACTCTCAATTTTGAGCCAGACACAAGGGGATTGTATGGGCAGTGACTCTGGGAAATGTAGTTTTGACCTTGGCACCTTTTTTCACCAACAGAGGGAGTCTCATTGTGAGTGACAGCCGAACCAGCCAACAGAATGGTGGGGAGCTAAAGGAAATGCCCTGCTCTGTGACTGGAAAGATCAGATCAGTTGTGACAGTGAAGAGAGAAGGAACTCTGTGCTTCTGAGGTGTATAGTTTCGCACGGGAAGCGCATGTGAGGCTCCCTGAGGTTTGGCCTGCAGTCACTAGGGTGCCAGTTCAGACTGAATCCAATTTGTGAGGAGAAAGAAGGAAGTCTGAAGACTGGAAACCAGGCTCACCCTGTAGAAGACTAGAGAAATTGCTGAATCACGCTCGGTCTGTCAGGAACTGAAGTTACTGTGTGTGCTCCCGGGTATTTTGCAGTACTTGCGATCAGGATCTAGGAGCAGCCTGCCTGGTATAGTGCTTTCCTTTTATATATGAATGTGCATAGTGCTTGTGGGGAATCACTATTTCCAATCCCCAGTGCTGTGTGCTGTGTGTTGAAGCTGGAAGCAAACCCCAGCTTGTCTCGGACTAAATCCGTTTGCTATCTACTGCAGTGTGGTCCAGTCACAAGGACCTTGTCTCCATGCCCTGTTGTTCTGGCAACCCAGAAGAACATCCACCATCCGGTTCTCAGCTTGGGTATTGTGAGTACAAATCAGGGTATTCCCCTGCAGCCTGTTTTCAATTACAAGTGTGTCATCTAATTATTGTTGTCTCATTTCTTCATGGACTGAGCCATTCAGCTCTGGATTAGAATTGGGTGTTGTGCATATATTTTCTTCTATAGAGCCCTGTCCATCTGCACCTGCCAGCCAACCCCAGGCAACGGACCTGGCTAGCCCCCCCACCTGGGTACCCAGAGTGTGACTTTTCAGATCCTGTATGTGTGCACAGTACTGTGATTTAATTCTGCCAATTAACCTGATTGCCCCCTCCCATGTTACTGTCCCCTAAATAAATCAGATTTTTTGTTGTTATACTAATACTGTCTGTGGTGTTGGTACTTATGGAAACAGTATTGTATTTTGCTGTGTATGTTGTTTAACCTTATTTTACAGGGGGTCCTCAGAGATGTGCTGCAGAATCAGTCTCGAAGGTAAGTGGTACTTTATGAGTGAACAGTGTGTATACGTGGGGTATTGGGGCTGTAACTCCTGTGTACTGTGTGAGCCACTAGAGGGAATAAAAGGGGGTCTCAGTGTCCCAGAGGGCTGTGACCAACTAGTCTAATCACTACAAACCCTGACCTCTGGGTGGAGGCACCTGCCATAGAATCTAGGCCCCTCAACCTGTCAGTAGTCAAGCAGCAGAGGTAGTAGCCCTTGGGACAGCTCCACCTGGGGGTTACAGAAAGACCTCAGAATAAACTCTTACCTTTTCCCAGTTTGGTAAACCAGTAAGCTTATGCACAGTGTCAGTTTTAACCATATATGCTTGCCTTGTCAAAGAAAGAATTTCAAAGGCACACCAAGTAGTCTCTTAAAATAGAGGTTTACTTTAAAATAGATAGAAATATGTAAAATGTAAATACAGAACAATATATCACAAAACGTGCACTCACTTAAAAGAATAAGGTTTAAAAGTGCAATTTCCTACCAACCATACACTTAGACTTGCCTATCTAAGGTATTCTTCTAATAGTGCTAAAAAAATAGATGTTGTAGTTTCAGAGTCCAAACATGTTTGTCTCTAAAGGACAGTCACAGCATAATTAAAACGACTGTCTTGAGCCTGCCTTCTCCATGATGTCACCCAGCTCCTCCTCTGTTTATTAAAAATTATACAACCAGGATGTCTCATCATTCAGAAGGTAAATTAAATAGGTGACATCAGCAAAAACTTGTTTCCCCATGTGACTTCCCAATCAAGTCTGTAATTTTCCAAGTTCTTTCTTTCATCCATGAGTAGCATCCTGTTCTTCACAGACATCACAGGAACATTTATGACTTCGCACCTAAGTGACATAACCTGGTTTCTTCCTCTAAACATCATAAAAGTTTATGATTTCCTATCCTAGCAGCTACAATTAAGCCAGATAAACAGGAGCTCCTTAATTTGTGTCTCTTCTAGCCTGTAATTATCTCCTGGCTTTTAGGTTAACAGCTTCTAGTTGAAACCTGGGGGGGGGGGAGGTGTCATCCCATAGGCTGTCTCAGCATGTCTCATGAGAGTACACTCAATAACACATTTTTATATTACAAAAATCATAGAGTAATCAGAACCAGCTATACAAACGTCACACCACCCACTGCCAATTATCATACCCGCCTCCCAATTGCTTCCCCCGTGCCCTGTTTGTAAAAATAAACTTTCACCTACTGCCAAATATCTCACCCCCTCCCGATAGTTTTCCTCATGCCCCCTTTGTAAAAATATATTCCCACCCACTGCCAATTATCCCACCAACCTCCCAATGGTTCGCCCATGCCCTGTATGTAAAAATAAACTCTGACATACTGCCAATTACCCTGCCCTCCTCCCGATTGCTTTCCCATGCCCCATTTTTAAAGAATGAACTCCCACTCACTGCCAAGTATCCTGCCCACCTTCCGATTGTTTTCCCTGTGCCCTGTTTTGTAAAAATAAACTCTCACCCACTGCTAAGTATCCCAACCACCTCCTGTTGTGCCCTGCTTGAAAAAATATACTCCCACCCAGTGCCAGTTATCCCACCCACCTCCCAGTTGCTCCCCATGCCCTGTTTGTAAAAATAAACTCCCACCCACTGTCAGTTATCCCACCCACCTGTCAAGCATTTCCCCTTGGTGCTCCATACCTGTAAACCAAGAAAACCATCTAGTGACAACTTCTGCCCCCATGACCCCCACCTCGGTCCCCCCTCACAGCACCCACTACCTCACCCCAACCTGGCACCTCTCACTTACCTAGCTGGTCCACTGGCACCTCCTGCTGGTTTCATTAACACATCTTGATTCTTCCAACACTGACAGTGAATGATTTTATTTATTTATTTAAACATTTGGTAATCGGGAAAGGTACACTGAGCCAGGGCTCGTTTCCAGGTGTGGCCTGACTTGAAAACAAGGTAAGCTTGGTTAATGTTTTTTTAAATGTGTTTTGAACTTTTATTCACAACTTTGTCATTTATTAATATTTGTTCATCAAACTTTCAATGGAGCCTATTTTGTTCCCCAACTCATGAACAAGGTAGGTGGCATTTTTCAAATCTGGCCTGAAAGGTGATTTCATGAGTGCTCCATAAAATAACCTTTCAGGTAGGTTTTAAAAATGTTCACCTACTGGGTTTGTGAGGTGGTTCATAAGAAGACTATGTTGAAAATGTGGTGAAACAATATGGTAAAATTACCATGTTATTTGTAGATGTTGAAATATTTCAATGTTTACTAATACTTTACTTTTCAATATTTTTCCACCAAACTTTCAACATCTCCTTTTTGGGACCTGTAATAATCACACAGACACCAATGTGAAGTGGCTGGTAAATTTTCTGTATGAAACACACACTTGAAACAACTGCAGAAAACGTGGGCTTCTGCCCATCAAGCAAGGGCGTATATATATATATATATATATTTAAATATACACATATATACAGTATATATATTATAGTGGCACGGTAGTGCCACTATAGTTAGGGTTGAGTACCCCATTTGAGGTTAAAATGTGAAATTTTGCATCTTAATAACTTTGCCACTGTATGACAGATTTGCCTGAAATTTGGCAGGCATGGAGCGGTACCATAGATCTCTGGATCTGCCAAGATTCATTACTGTTGGATATACTGTTGCAGAGTTATAAAGCGACATTCTGTAGCACATTTATGCTTTTTTGTGCATTCTTTGCTCGCGCCTACAGGTCGCACGGTTTGTGTGACTGGTCCAAAAATGTCAGAAAACATGCGGCCCAGGTCCCCGATGTGCCTTTTATAGATTTCATGAAAAAATATTAAACGGTTCAAAAGTTATTCAAAAAACAAGTTTCCAATTATAGCCAATGGGAAAAGTTAACAAAAAGTTTGACAGTGTCGCAAATGCAGTTTTTAGTGTTGCAAATGACCCCTGTAGTGTCGTGAGTCAACCATTTTTTTTTTCAGTTAGTGGTCACAGAAATGCTTGGCATTTAAATTTGGGACCCTTTAGGGACACAATTATGTTTGTGTTCACCTAGTCGGACCTTGAGGATGCTAGCCATGTCTTTTTTGGGGGGTTAAACACCCCAGAAATATGATTTTTTTATTTTTGTAAACTGTACAGTAGTGTCGCACTTGTGACACTTTTGTGATTTTTTTTGCGAAAGTGTCGTGATTTGCGACACTACTTTGCGACACTATGGCCAAAATAACAGGAATTCTTTGCCACCCTGCTGCAAAAGAATGGTTTGGTCTTTTGGGCTGAAATGTGGAGGGAAGAAAGCCAACATCCCACAGATGTGCCTTTTTGTGGTTTGGTGACAAAATATTACAGGGATGCAAAGTTACAGTACTCTGAAGTTGATGCTTTTTCCCATAGACTAACATTACGGCGTCCGCCGTGGCTTTCGGGGCCCATATCTTGGAAATGCTTTGAGATATGGACTTTCATCAGAAAATTGCTTAGCCCCCAGGGCTAAGTGCAAAACTAGCTAGAAAAGTAATAATTTATATGAAATTTTAATTTTTTATCTACGTCGTACAGTTCCTGAGATATAAGCAATTTAGTATTCCAAGTGCTCATTTTCTGCTCCGAGGCCCATTATTATGCATACATTCTTTGTATTCACTGTGTTTCTCTATGGAGCTGTTGGTGAAAAAAAGGGTGTGCGCTTTTGTTACTGTCACAGTTAGCATTCCCACTTGCGTTTCCATAACCATTTGCGTTAGCGTTCCCTTCTACGCCAACGTGTGCATTACCTTTTGCATTTTCGTTTGAGCTTGTGTTTGCATTGCTGTTACCATTTGCCTTTCCATTGCTGTTTCTGTTTGCGTTTCATTTTGCAACACCGTGTGCATTACCATTTGTGTTTGCGTACACGCTCCCATTTGCATTTCCTTTGGCGTCATCATTGCTGTTACCGTTAGCATTTGCGTTTCCTATTGCGGTACAGTGACTGTGAGCATTACCATTTGCGTTTCCGTAGGTGCTTGCATTTGAATTTCTGTTTGCATTACCGATCCCATGTACACCACAGTGTGCATTACCCTTTGCATTTTCATTTGTGCTTGTGTTTACATTACTGTTAACATTTGCATTCCCATTACTGTCTTTGTTTGCGTTTCGTTTTGCGTCACCATGTGCATTACCATTTGCGTTTGCATACGTGTTTCTGTTTGCGTTTCCTTTGGCATCATCGTTGCTGTTACTATTCGCATTTGCATTTCCTATTGCAGTACCGTGACCGTGTGCGTTACCAGTTGTGTTTCCATATGCGCATGTGTTTCTGTTTGCGTTACTGTCCCCGTCTACGCCACCGTGTGCATTACCCTTTGCATTTTGGTTTGCGCTTGCGTTACTGTTAACATTTGCATTTCCATTACTGGTTTTGTTTGTGTTTCGTCTTGCGTCACCGTGTGCATTACCATTTGCATTTGTGTATGCGCTTCCTGTTGCTTTTGTGTTTCCTTTGGCGTCATCGTTGCTGTTACCGTTAGCATTTGCATTTCCTATTGCGGTACCGTGACCGTGCGTGTTACCATTTGTGTTTCCATTTTTGTTTGCGTTACCATTCCCGTCTATGTCACCGTGTGCATTACCCTTTGCCTTTTCATTTGCGCTTGAGTAACTGTTAACATTTGTGTTTCCATTACTGTATTTGTTTGCATTTCCTTTTGTGTTACCATGTGCATTTCCATTTCTGTTTGTGTACGTGCTTCCGTTTGCATTTCTGTTTGTGTTTCCTTTGGTGTCATCATTGCTGCTAACATAAGTGTCTGCATTTCGAATTACGTTACTGTGCCTGTGTGCGTTATGGTTTTCATTTCTGTACGTGCTTGTGTTTGTGTTTCTGTTTTCATTATTGTTTGTGCTTGTGTTTGTATTACCATTTGCGTTATCATTTACATTTGCATCACCGTGTGCGTTAGCATTTGCGTTGCTGTTACTTCACTATTTATAGTGCATATTCTCAAAAAGAAGGGAAATTCATGGCAAAAAAATCCATTTAATGCATCAGTTAGGGTTGTTCCACAGTGACAAAAGTGATGAAATTCAATGTTAGGGTTCCTATCACCCTTACAGCCCACCCCGTCCCCACCAACAGACATCGGGGTGTGTGTTGGGGTCTTCGGTCCTAACTCTCACCCCATTCTGCTATACTGCACCACCTCAGCTTGTTTACACATGGGATGGTGTGAGAGTTAGGACTGATGACCCCAACGCACACCCTGATGCTGTTGGTGGGGGCGGGGTTGGGTGGACTGCAAGGGTGGTGGGAAACCTAACATTGAATTTCCTCACTTTTGTCACTGTGGAACAACCCTAACTGATGCATTCAATGGAGATTTTTGCCATGAATATATATATTTTATATACACACTGTATATATATATATATATATATATATATATGTGTGTGTGGCATGGTAGTGCCACTATAGTTAGGGTTGAGTACCCCATTTAAAGTTAAAGTGTGAAATTTTGCAACTTAATAACTTTGCCACCATATAATGGATTTGCCTGAAATGTGGCAGACACACAGAGTGGTACCATAGTTCTCAGGATCTTCCAAGTTTCGTACCAGTCGGATATACAGTTGCAGAGTTATAAAGAGACATTCTGTAGCGCATTTACACTTTTTTGTGCATTCTGTGCTCGTGCCCACAGGTCGCACGGTTTGCGTGACCAGTCTGAAACATTCAGTGACCATGCAGCCAGGGTCCCCGATGTGCCTTTCAAAGATTTCGTGGAAAAATATTAAACAGTTCAAAAATTATTCAAAAAACAAGTTTCCCATTATAGTCAATGGGAAAAGTTAACAAAAAGTTCAACAGTGTCGCAAATGCAGTTTTTAGTGTCGCAAATGACCCCGTAGTGTCATGAGTCAGCAATTTTTTTTTCAGTTAGTGGTCACAGAAATGCTTGCCATTTAAATTTGGGACCCTCTAGGGACACAATTCATTTTGTGTTCACCTAGTCGAGCCCTAAGAATGCTAGCCATGTCTTTTTGGGGGGGTTAAACACCTCAGACATATGTTTTTCAAATTTTTGTAATCTGTAGTGTGGCAAAGTAGTGTCAAACTTGAGACACTTTTGTGATTTTTTTTTTGCGAAAGTGTCGCAAATCACCACACTACTTTGTGACACTATGGCCAAAATAACAGGAATTCTTTGCCACCTTGCTGCAAAAGAACAGTTTGGTCTTTTGGGCTAAAATTTGGAGGGAAGACAGCCACCATCCCACATATCTGCCTTTTGGTGGTTTGGTGAGAAAATATTGCAGGTATGCAAAGTTACGGTACTCCAAAGTTGGCGATTTTTCCCATAGACTAACATTGCGGCGTCCGCCACGCCTTTCGGGGCCCGTATCTCAGAAACTCTTCGAGATATGGACTTTTCATCAGACAAATGCTTAGCCCCCCACTACAGGGCTAAGTACAAAACTAGCCAGGAAAGTCATAATTTGTATGAAATTTTAATTTTTTTTCTACGTCGTATGGTTCCTGAGATATAAGCAATTTAATATTCCAAGTGCTCATTTTCTGCTCCGAGGCCCATTATTATGCATACATTCTTTGTACTCACTGTGTTTCTCTATGCAGCTGTCAGGCAAAAACAAGGTGTGCGCTTCCATTACTGTTACAGTTTGAGTTCCCACTCCCATGTCGTCTTTTTTTTTTTTAACCTGGAAAACAAAATGGTCCCGGTGCCGCCTCCCAGCCCCTCCCACAACCCGCACCCACTGCGCACCCAGCCTCCCACACTTTCAATTTATACTTACCTCAGGACTTGGCGTGATTTATCTTTCGTGGACTGGGAACATGCCTGCACTCTTCAAAGCCGACCGCGAACTGAGGAAATGCCGTAAGCTGTATAATGGGTTACATAGGGGTTTCAACTTTATTAGCATATCTCAGTCATTTTTGGGATTTTGGCACCAATTTTCAACATGGTTTTTGGGACCCCTTCTCATGAATGATGTCACTGTCATGGTGTTATTCGGGCCCAAAGGGTGATTTCGCAGGCACTGCACAGTCACTGAATGAAATAACCCTTTGGCCTTGAATAATGCCATGACAGTGACATCACTCATGAGAAGGGGTCCCAAAAATCCCATGTTGAAAATCTGGTGCAAAAATTCCAAAAAATGACTGTTTTACGAGCGTGTGTTGCGCAGTTACTACGCAGGCTCGTAAGTTCACGAATTTTCAATATTTTCACTCCAGATTTTCAACATTGCCATTTTATCACACCTTCTGATGAGCTGCACAGCTGTCATTTTTCACATCTCACCCAAAATGTGTTTCCGCCCATGTAGAGCACAATGGCGTAGTCGGTGTGCAAAATCAATGTATGGAACACATTAAGAAAATCACAGTGGCACTGTTCATGAGCAGAGGTCTTAAAATGGCTATTTTGAAAATTTGTGAAAATTCCTAAAATGATCTTGTTTTACGAGCGTACATTATGCAGTTCTTACTTATCGCCAGACATTTGCAAATTTTCAATATTTGCACTCCAGATTTTCAACATTGCCATTTTACCACACCTCCTCATGAGCAGTACAGCTGTCATTTTTCACATCCTGCCCAAAATGTGTTTCTGCCCATGTAGCACACAATGGCGCAGTCGGTGTGTGAACTCAATGTATGGGACACATTAAGAAAATCACAGTGACACTGATCATGAGCAGAGGTCTTAAAATGGCTGTGCTGAAAATTTGGTGAAAAAATTCCTAAAAATGACTGTTTTATGACTCTGCGTTGCGCAGTTCCTACGCACGCTCGTAAGTTTGCAAATTTTCAATATTTTCACTCCAGATTTTCAACATTGCCATTTTACCACACCTCCTTATGAGCAGTACAGCTGTCATTTTTCATCTTGCCCAAAGCGTCTTTCGCCCATGTAGTGCACAATGGCACAGTCGGTGTCTTGAAATCAATGTATGGGACACAGTAAGAAAATCACTGTGACACTGTTCATTAGCAGAGTGTTAAAATGGCAATGTTGAAATTTGGTGAAAAAAATCCTACAAATGACTGTTTTATGAGCGTGCGTTGCACAGTTCCCACACACGCTCGTAGGTTTGCGAATTTTCAATATTTCCACTCCAGATTTTCAACATTGCCATTTTACCACACTTCCTTATGAGCAGTACAGCTGTCATTTTTCACAACCTCCCCAAAATGTGTTTCCGCCTATGTAGCGCACAATGGAGGTAACAACAAGGTCATGCTGACAATTTATTGTGCAAATACCAGCAATCGCACAGGGCATTAGGGTAAAGCACCATACATGCCAAACACCACTGCAAATACCTTCAAGCGAACGTTCGGCATTGACAAATGCTTGGTTACATCTGTGTTGGTCCAATAAAAGGTATCAAATCATTTGCTTCTGGATCTGGCTTATAGGTAATCACGGTTTCAATGCTGAAAGTGCTTTCATTCTCCTGAGCATCTTCTTTAACAACATGGATCTCACTGCGTTTGCCCACACAACATACCCTAGCAAAGTGATTTTTTTATGTGGCACAATCTACAAAACTGTCCATATGCTGGGCATTTATTTATCTCATGCTCACGACCACACTTTTTACATTTTACTTTATTTGCTCAAGGTGAATAACTCCCCTTGCTCACATTGGCACTTTCTTTGACTCTTTCTTCCTGGACAACTGCTACTTGCACTGTGCTTTCATCCCGAGCATTCCCACTCAAGGATTCAGTTAAATCTCCAAATTCACAAGATTTAACCTTTAGCCTCAGTTCAGTTACACATGAATCGATGGACTAACCTAGATTCTGGTTTCTCGTATTGAACAAATATCTTTCATAAATCACATTCTTTCTTGGGTTACAATGTCTCTCAGATTGTCCCATAATTTTATTCAGCTGCCCCTTCTCTTCCTCGTTTTCCCAAACAAAAATATTGAATACATCTAATGCATCAGGGCCTGGATTTTCTGGGATTTTTCAGTGAGTCCACTGGCAACTTGATAAAATTTAAAATTACTGCTTAAATCTTCTCTAGTTTTCAGATGCATTTCCATGCAAACTGAGAGTGGTGGAAGGCTGCAGGCAGTCCATTCTGACACCATGTAATAATCAGAATGCACCAGAAGCAGCACCTTCACATCGAGCGTGGATCACCAGCCGCTTCTGGCTGCCACTGCCCGACTCCATGGCTACTTCTTGGCCGCCCTTGTGGTCCTCCACCCCGGGTCCCTACCCCAGAGACCAGTACTAGAAGTGGCTCCTTCACATCGAGTGCCGGATCACCAGCCACCTCCGGCCACCGCCACCCAACTCCATGGCTACTTCTTGGCTGCCCTTGCATTCCTCTGCCCTGGACCCCTGCCACAGAGACCAGTGCCAGAAGTAGCATCTTCACATCGAGCGGTGGATCATCAGCCTCCTCCAGCTGCCGCCGCCCCAACTCCACGACTACTTCTTGGCTGCCCTTGCGGTCCTCCACCCCAGAGACCAGCATCAGAAGTGCCACCTTCACATCGAGCAGTGGATCACCAGCCACTTCTGGCCACCACCGCCCAACTCCATGACTACTTCTTGGCCGCCCTTGCGGTCCTCTACCCTGGATCCCTACCACAGAGACCAGTGCCAGAAGCAGCGCCTTCACATCGAGTGGTGGATCACCAGCTGCCTCCAGCTGCCGCCGCCCAACTCCACGACTACTTCTTGGCCACCCTTGCAGTCCTCCACCCCAGATCCCTACCCCAGAGACCAGCGCCAGAAGTGGCACCTTCACATCGAGCAGCGGATCACCAGCCGCCTCTGGCTGCTGCCACCTGACTCCACAGCTGCTTCTTGGCCGCCCTTCTGGTCCTCTGCCCTGGATCCCTACCCCAGGTACTGCCACAAATAGCAATTTTGGCACTGAGGCCTCCAATTGATGCGGCATCTGGCTAGTGGGCCCTGATTGGTCTGTTCTGCCTCCAGAGCCTCCTCCGATTGGTGCGCCTTCTGCATAGACTTATCATTGAATTCTCTGGTCTGGTTTTGACTCTGGCTAATTTTTGAGTGCTTTTGTTCCTTGAAAATTTGTGAGTGCTGCTGCTAAAATTTGCTAAAGCTTGCTGTATTCATGTTTAAAGCTGGTTACTTTAGAGCTTACCCATAGTAATAACAAAGTGTCCTGACTGGAGTGTGTTAGAGAGTTAGTCTTACAGTTTATACTGCCTGCTTTGCTACTGCTCAACTCACTTCTGTAGTCTATCTCAACCTCTCCTTAATCCCTTTCCTCTGGCCGCTCTCTGATGATTTAGTTGAACTGTCGTGCTTTTTTTTTGTCTCTGCCATCTCCCCACTTTCTCTTACCTCCTCTACTCTCTAAGATAGCTAGCCCTACCCCATCTTTGCTATCATATTATCTCCTTGCTTCTCCACCCTCCCTCTGGCTGTTGTTTCCTCCTCCTACCCCCACCCCTGCTCTTTCTAACTTGCTCTGCTTTTGTCTCTCAAGCTAACATCCCCACCCCCTGCTGATGGTCTGACGCCAGTCACCTGCCCCCTCATCTCGGTGTTACTATATTTATTCTGTTTCCCCCTTTCCTCCTTAGAGACCAGCACCAGAAGTAGCGTCTTTACATTGAGCGGCGGATCACCAGCCGCCTCCGGCCACTGCCGCCCAACTCCACGGCTACTTCTTGGCCGCCCTTGCGGTCCTCTGCCCCGGATCCCTATTCCAGGTACTGCCGCAAACAGCAATTTTGGTGCTGAAGCCTCTGATTGGTGCAGCATCTGGCTAGTGGGCCCTGATTGGTCTGTTCTGCCTCCAGAGTCTCCTCCGATTGGTGTGCCTTCTGCATAGACTTATCATTGAATTCTCTGGTCTGGTTTTGACTCTGGCTAATTTTTGAGTGCTTTTGTTCCTTGATAATTTGTGAGTGCTGCTGCTAAAGTTTGTCCTGCCCCCCCCCCCTCCCAGGCCTCCTTTAAATAGTCTATCACTCCACCTCCCTCTGATATCGTCATTCCCATTGGTTCTCTGCATCCTATTCTCTTCCTCCCTACCCCTCTCAGGCTAGTCTTGATCTCTTAGCCTCCTATTCGCTGTATGCTTATAATTCAAAACTCCACTGCATGCCCTGATCTCCCAAGTCTATTCCTCCTGACTACTCCTGCCTCTCACCCCTTTAGAATCCATTATCAAGGCTTGTTAACAATGAAACCCTTCCTGCTACTGTCTCTTCTTGCGCCCTCACTAGTTTTGGTCCACCTGTCCTTGCCTAGTGCTCCCCAAGTCCCCTCATCTATGCCATATTATCTGCCACATGACTATATATACTCTAACCTTCTCCTAATGTCCTCTCTCTGTTGTGACCCAACTCCACTTATATTATGTAGGCCCTGGATCCAGATGGTTGATTATGTCCTAATAAACTGCCCCTTGAATACACATACCCTATGTCCCTTCCTGCGGCATAAACTCTGGTATCTCCTCTTACTGGCCCTATTGCTCTCTGGAGATGTTCATTCCATCCCTGGACCAGTCAACATTATACATTGTCCCCTCTCAAATGCTAAGGGCCTTACTGTGGTGCACCACAACATCAGGAGCCTCCTGCACAATTTTACCGAATTAGAATCCTGGGTCACCCTCTACAAACCTTATATCATCTGCCTTACTGAAACTTGGCTTAAACCCTCCATCCAGGACTCTCGATGCTCACTTCCTTCCTACAATCTCCTGAGATCTGACAGACCTGCTCCCAAAAGAGGGGGTGGTACAGTTGTCTATTTTAAAGATCACCTCCATCTCTCCATGATCTGCTCATCCCCCCAGTCCACTGTGAAGCACTTCATGACCTCCTTACTCTTGGCTCCAAGAAACTTCATATAATTTGTGCTTATAACCCCCCTTCTAGTGGCTTAAAAGGCCTTGATGAGTTACTTGCTCAGACCTCTCTTCTTGCTGGGAGAAACGAGGTTCTTATTGTTGGCGATCTCAATCTAAATTGGCTTGGAAACTCGCAACCCACACTATTGTCTAAAATTCAAAGTTTCAGCTTTCACCAGATGATTATTGACTCCACCAGAACTGCACAGCAGTCAAACTCTAGTACCCTGCTTGACTGGATAATGACCAACCACACCGAAAACATTATCTCTTCTGGCATACTAGCAAATGCCATCCCCGACCACTCCCCCACCTTTTGTATTTGGGGTAAGGCTAAGACCTACCCATCGTAGCCCTGCTTTATTACTTTCCAAAATTACGCACACCTCGACTCACAGGCCTTCCTACGTGACATTGCCACTATCAACTGGACCCCACTTTTTAAATCTGACGACCCTCAGACCACTCTAAATATATTCCTTACTTGCTTTCTGGTGATTCAGGACAAACACTGCCCTCTTGTTACCCGTGTCGTGTAAAAAACAAACATACCCGCTGGCTTAAGTCTGACATTCTTTCAAAATTACGACAGCATGACAAATGTTGGCTCCACTACAAAAAGACAGGGCTACCAGCTGACCTGAATTCCTATAGAGTACTACGGAATTCCTGTAAAAGGGATATCATAAGGGCCAAAAGTGCCTACTGTAAGGATTTATTAACAAAATCATACAGGGACTCCAAAAAATTCTGGTCCCATATAAAGCGCTTCCTAGGAACCAATCCAGTGCACACCCTAACCGACATGTCTCTAAATGGTGTCCACTGCAATAACCCCTCCACAATCGCAAAATTTTTCAATGCACAATTCTCAGACCTTACTAATTATACCTCATCCTTCCCGGCTACACTGAATTTAAATGCCCAACCTAATGTCTCTGGACCCAAATTTTTTCAAGTCCGTCACTCGCCGGGAAGTATATAGACTACTCAACAACATCTCCGATTTCACTACAGCTGGGTTTGACAATCTTGAACTAAAGCTTCTAAAACTTGCTGCCCCATGCATAGCTGCACCTCTTACTAAGATCTTTAACCTCTCCCTATGTCACAGTTACAGTATGTTCCCGACATCTGGAAGACTGCCAGGATTACCTCTGCCTTCAAAAGGGTGACCGTGATAATCCCTCCAGCTATAGGCCTATAGCCATATTGTATGTCCTCGGCAAAATCCTTGAGAAGCTCTTAGCCACCCAAACCATTGACTTTCTTCAGAAACATGACCTTCTTATGACCTCACAACATGGTTTCCGCAAGAGTCACAGCATAACCACAGCTCTACTCAAATTTACGTCTGATACTCAAGCGGCCATGGACTCTGGTTTCCTGACGGGGGCAATTTTTATAGATATGATAAAAGCATTCGACCTCATTGATCATCCTACCCTCCATGCTGCCCTTAGATCACTAGGCTTCTCACCATGCATCATTGCATGGTTTGACAGCTACCTGTCAGATCGCACTCAACAAGTTAAATTCAACTCCACCTTCTCGGATTATGCTACTATAAACATTGGCCGGCTGCAAGGTTCTATTCTCGGTCCTCTGCTCTTCTCCATTTTTATAAATTATATCACCTCTAACCTTCTCCAGACTACCTCCCTGCTATACACCGATGATATTGTCTTATACGCCAGTGCAAAAAAATTACAGAAATCAACCAACGACTCTCCTAAGACTTTCAACAAATTCAGCACTGGCTGTTTAGCCATAAACTTGTCCTGAATGTATCTAAGACTCAAGTCATGCTATTCGGTACTAATGCCAAACTCAAACTCTCTCCACCTACTTTTTTTTTTCAACTCTTTTTCCTTGCCTTCCCAGCCAGAACTCTCTCAGGCTGCCTCTCTCGCTGTGACCACTCTACCGACTGCTGTGTTCCCCACCATCTTCAAAGTTAGTTACGACCCCCCCGGAGGCTCGGGAGGGGCTACAACCCCCAGGGAGGTAGAGGGGGCAGTGATGAGGAACCAGCGTTGGTTGTGTGGCAGCATTGGCACTGGAGGAGCCATCGCCTATCCGGCGAGAAGGGTGTTTTCTTCCCCTAGTTACGCCCCAGACGTAGGACATGCAATGCTGTTCAGCCCACAACCTGGGTGCTTCCACTCACATCCGGAAGACAGCTGCCTACATCTTCCCCATTTTCCAAGCCCCTGTGTGTCGCAGTGCTGCCGATCTCCACTGGGGGCCACTGCTGCGCCGGGCTGCCCTTGGATCCCTCCCCGAGAGAGGAGAGCAGTCCTCCAGACGCTCTATCCTCTCTCTCCCCTGCCATCCCCCAGCGCTCCGGGCTCGTTCCTGAACCCGGGCCACTGGCGTGGTGCGAGGTGTGGCATCCAGCGCCTTAACCCTCAGTGCCACTGGGCTGGCTCTCAACCTACTTTTAATGTCACTACCTCGAATACTACTTCTGTTGAGCTGGTACCCTCCTTTAAATATTTGGGTCTTACTCTTGATCCGGCTCTTACTTTTGATCCCCATATTCAGCTGACCTACAGGCTGGCTAACATGAAACTTGGGATGGCCTACCGGTCCAACTATGTGCTCACCCCCTCAGCTAGGCTTGCCATAGCTCATGGCCTACTCTCCTTCCTTCACTCACTCATGGGGTCGCAGTATATGCCTAGGTGGGTAAAACTAACCTTTGGAAGTGGGATGTCACATACAATAACATCTGCAGATATGCATCCTCCTCACATCGGTTGAAGCACCACTGCCGCCTGTACGCTGAACTAGGATGGCTCTCTCCAGCTGCTGCCAGAGACTTTGTGTATGGCTCTATCATAGATAATATCCTCTGTAACCAAACACCGAAGCCTTTGGCTGCTCTATTCCTCACTCAGGCATCCAGTTATGGTCTACAATCGACTGCAAATGCCCCAGTCCTCATCCCCAGACACCGGGCCTCCAAAGGTGCTAGTGCTTTTTCCTGTCTTGTCCCTCGACATTGGAACTCCCTTCCTCTAACTATATGACAAGCAACATCTCATGCCTCTTTCAAAAAATTGCTTTGGTACTATCTTGCTGATTAATGCTCCTGCTACTGTTTTAAACCTCCTTAGCCCCTTATTGCTTCCTGATCTCTTCACCCCCTCACAACCCTCTGAGTGTATCCCCTATAGCTAAGCTCTGCACTATCCCCAATCACCTCCTCATCCCATCTTTATTATAGCCAGTCCTAATTCCCTCTAGTTGCCTTAAATTCCTATCCAATCCTCCCCTTCCCTCTTTTTTTTCTTCCTTTCCATTGCATCCCTACCCCAGTTCACTCCCTACACTCCTACATCCATTCTTACATGGACATTATAAAAGTACTTTTCATTGCAAAAATCTCACCCTACTTGCTTCCTGAATACCGCCAGATGGCTTTGTTTTATTGTATTGCTCTCATGTACTTCTATGTTATTCATTATTGTTGATTCAATTGTACTTATTGTGCTCTTCTGCCTGCACTGTACTATTATAGCCTAAGCATCCACTGTTCTATAATTATACTGTCATTGTTTCAATAATGTTTTGTTTGTGTAAACTCCTGGATCGTGCCTGAATGGACTCAATTGTAACCATTGTTTTCTCCTGCCTGCTATGTATCATTATTGTCTAAGTATCTACTGTTTTATAACTGTACTGTCTTTGTTTCAACTATGTTTTGTTTCTGTAAACTCCCAGGTCATGCCTGAAAATAGTCATTGCTATGGCTAGCGCACCTTACCCGGTCAACAAAAAACTAAATAAAATGAAATAAAATCCCGCAGACACCAACATGGAGTGAGCCGGCAAGTTTACTGTATGAAACACACACTTGAAACAACTGCAGAAAATGTGGGCTTCTGCCCACCAAGGAAGGGTTTATATATATATATATATATATATATATATATATATGTATATATTTTATAGTGGCATGGTTGCGCCACTATGTTTAGGGTTAAGATGTCACTTCTATGTTAAAGTCAAAATTTTGCATGTTAATAACTTTGGACCCATTCAACGGATTTGCCTGAAATTTGGTGTGTGCAGTGGGACATGGTAGCTCTCTTGATTTGCCAAATTTTGTTTTGGTCGGACTTACGGTCTTTGTGCACAAAAACGCTGAAAAATGCTAAATTATCAGTTTTTGGAGATAGCTTTTGGGATTTTGGATGTGGCCCTGTGTGGCTGTCGTGTGGTGTGCTGCTCTGTGAGATGGCTCGTTTGAAAGAGCATTGGAGACTGAACATGCCGCTTTTTGGTTGGTGAAAAAATATTAAGGCATTCAAAAGATATGCCACTTTTAAGTTCCCATTATAAGACAATGGGAAAATTAATATGTATGTTTTGTGAACAAAGAATGGGGTCCTGGCCATCTCGTCCCATCTGGCGGTCAAAGAATTTGCAGCCTCATGGTTCAAGAATCTTTGTCCCCAAGAATTCTTTGATCGCGAGGTCCGCCATCTTGTTTTTAGATTTCCGATTGTAAAAACACAAATATCTCGGCTCAGGGGTCACTCCTGAAGTAAAACTTGGATGGGTTTTACTCAGGGGACTCCGATCTATCGATCCATGCCTTTGGTTTCATCCAAATTGGTCAAAAAATAGAGTTATAAGATTTTAAAATCTTTGATCGTGGCTCGCTAATGATCTTTGATCGCGAGCCTGCAAATTCTTTAATTGTGAGATTCTTTAATTGCAATCTTGCACTGTGAGCTAAAAGCACAATTATCTCGGGGCAGGGGTGGGCTAGGGAGACACATGAGGGTGGGTTTTGCTCAGTGGGCTTCATTCAATCGACGCATGGTGTTGGTTTGGTTTAAATCGCTCAAAAAATCGCATTTCACCATTTTTAATTCTTTGGTCATGAGCGTGCAATTTCTTTGATCGCGAGCCTGCAAATTCTTTGATTGCGAGATTCTTTGATCGCGATCATACATCGCGAGCGAGGACGAAATGGGCAAATTAAAAAAATCTATTTTCTCAGCCCAGTGGTGCCCTAGGAAGTTGATTGAGGGTGGGTTTTACTCAGGGGGCTTCGTTCTGTCGAACCATGGTGGTGGTTTACTGCAATTCCTTGTCTTTTTTTATTTACAGCATTTTTTATTCTTTAATCATGAGCCTGCAAATTCTTTGATCGTGAGCCTGCAAATTCTTTGATCACGAGATTCTTTGATCGCGATCGTGCATTGTGCATGAGAGACAAGATGGCTGGATTAAAAAAATAATTTTCTCAGCCTAGGGGTGCCCTAGGAAGTCAAATGAGGGTGGGTTTTGCTCAGGGGGCTTCATTCTGTTGAACCATAGTGGTGGTTTACTGCAGTTCCTTAAAATGTTTGATATACAGCATTTTTTATTCTTTGCACATGAGCCTGCACATTCTTTGATCGCGAGCCTGCAAATTCTTTGATTGTGACATTCTTTGATCGCGATCGTGCATCGCGAGAGAGGGATGAGATAGCCGAATTAAAAAATCAAATTTCTCAGCCCAGGGTGTCTTAGAAAGACAAATGAGGGTGGGTTTTGCTGGGGGTGGGGGGCTTCATTCTGTTGAACCATGGCAGTGGTTTCCGGTATTCCTTCTAATTTTTGATTTACAGCTGTTCTGTGTCTATGGTTATGTTATTATGAGGCAGAGAAAATGAAAGGAATCTGATTGGCTGTCATGGTTCTGAGAGGGTTATATTATCCCATGTTATAACATGGGGATCAGTAATTTAGAGAGTTGATTGGGCAGTTTTAATCACCTGACCGTTCATTAATTCTTCATATTTTAAGAGACAGTGGATGTGGTAAAAAGTCGCAGAGGTTATCATGAATGTAGTGGTCTGCCCTTATTTACCAGTGCTGTCAGCAAAAATCTGAAGTAGCCATATTGCTTAACAAGTGAGCGAGAGAACCCACCCAGTGGACGCTGTGACTTGTGGTATAAATTTGACAGCAGCACAATTCAGCCTTAGGAAATAAGCATAGAAAAGTACAGAATGACACTTTAAGCACACAGAGAAACCATCAGATATCAGGAACAACAGTACCAGCAACTGAGCTTACCAAAGTGATCCTCCGTGTGCTGTTACTTGCACACTGCATGACAAAAAATTTAGAAATGTTCTGTAAAGTACTGATCTCGGTAGTGTTGACAGTAAGGTGCTGAGCAAGACAAAAAAAGAACGTTATTCATCTGATATGGAACTGGGAAATGTATTGGGGAAGTTACACACAGTGGCATTTTGTTGGGAAAAGTAATTTATTTGCTTTTGTTAACCGGGTAAGCACACTAGACAGCCAAGTGCCTATTTTCAGGTGCGACCCGGGAGATTACAAGGTACATTACAAGGTACATACATGAACATCAGGCAAATACAAGTGGAGGATTACATTACATAGAATTAGCACAACAGGGACTTTATAAGCAACAGATTTCATCAGGCAAATAGCAGTGAAGAATTATTATAAAGTGACTAGAACACAGGGACATTGCAAGACAACAGTACCAAAAACAGGTATTGCAATGCAGTATTAAACATTGCAGTCAGTAGGAAGAAGTACAGTGTGAATTCAACGCTCCAGGCAGCAAGTTGTAAGGCTAGCAGCTAGAATAAGGAGGAGTCACAGTTGGGATGGAGTGGGCCCAGTGCGAGATAAGGGAATGCACAATTATGTTGCTCACCCTGTTTTGCCGGTGGGCCTAAGTGGTCCATTTTTATATTTTCTGTGAGAACAGGAGGAGTATGAGCACAGATGTGCTCTACCCAAGTTGTAATGTTTAGGTAGCGTCTCAGTTTGTTTAGACCCACAGAGGAGGACGGGAAACAAACAGAGCCACAGAAAAGGAATCGGGAACTAAGGCTATATGCAGGGGGCTAATGTGCCCTGCAAACAGCACAGTGACAAAGGTCGTCTTAAAAGAAATGTCGGGGAGAGAAATTAAGAAGTGTCAAGCGATGAAACGTACTATAGGATGAATCACAATCTCAAGAAATAGTACAGTGGGAGAGCAAAGAAACACGAAGGAGAAGGTGCAAAGCAATAACACTTCTATGTTATAATGTGAAAACACAGCACAGTATTAAAAGTGGTATCTAAATCTGTTAACGAAACTGTAATTGCTTGCTCCTCATAGAGTGTGGTAAAAAAGTAATTATGTGTGTGTCTGTGTATCTGTTGGAGGAGGGGTGGCAGTGAGATGCTCTGTACAGAGCTGTGTATGTGTGTCTTTCTCTCCCTTTCTCTGTTGTGTTATCATATGTGCAATCTATGGAACAAATGAAAAGTAGCAAACGGACATGAATGTGCCCCTTGATAGTGCTATGTGAGCCTGCTTACCACAAACTTCAGTAACAAGCACTATTTTCCTGTGGCAGAACACAGATGGATGTGGTACTGCAGCCAAAATTAGTGTAGAAACACTAAGTAGTCCCCATGGTTTTTTCTCCTGTAAATCCAGAGGTTTTGGTCCATTTCCCTTGATATATGGCCCATGTTATAAGCGCAATAACCCACTCCAGGGTGTATTTATTGGGGATTAATCAACACCCCAGGTGCTGTGAGGACACTTGGCTTGCGGCCTCATGCCTCACAAAGCACCTGGGTGTTGATTAATCCACAATAAATGCACACCCTGTTGTGGGTTATTGCTTACTTAATCAACTCCCCAGGTGCCGTGAGGACACTCAGCCTGCGGCCTCATGCCTCACAACGCAGCTGGGGTGTTGATCAATCCCCAGTAAACACACACCCTGTCGGGGGTTATTGCTTACATCCTATTCAAGCTTTCAGCAGGGGTGTGTGCGCTCTGTGGACCTTTCAACTGCAACAGAATATCACCAAAGCGGGGTGGGGGTGTTGCGTTGTTTTATAAGGCACATCTAAATGTTTCACTGACTAACATCCTACAGTCCTCCACATGTGAATCCCTTCATGCACTCCTACTTTTGGGCACTAAGAAACCACACATAATTGTTGCCTACAATCCGCCCTATGGAGGGCTGTCTGCCTTCTCAACTTTGCTTGAGGAAGCAGTAAAAATAGAAGGGGAACAGTGAACTACTTATTCTTGGGGATATGAATCTAAATTGGCTTGGGCAAACTCATAGCTCACTTCTATCTACAATCCAAAACTATCACCTACACCAAGTCATATCTGTGCCCACAAGGATCTCCCTTAAAGCAACGTCCAGCACACTATTGGACTGGATATTAACAAATAGGGTTGACAGAATTATAGATGCAGGCATCCTTCCCGACTCAATATCTGATCACTCCCCCATCTTTTGTGTAGGGCAACACTCCTGCTCCCAATCTCACTATGCTATATCACCTTCAGGAACTACACCAACCTAGATCAGGCAAAGTTCCTATATGAAGTTTCGTCTATTGATTGGTCTTATCTTTCTCAGTCCCTGGATGCCCAAACAGCTCTAGACTATTTTCTAGATCAATTTCTAGCAGTCCAGAATAGACATACTCCCCTTGTGACCCGACGTGTTCGAGTTAAACCTACTAGGTGGCTACACAAAAATCTCCTAGCTGCGTTGCATGCCAGGAATAAGAGCTGGAGGTGTTTCAGGAAATCTGGCCTCAATACTGACTTCCAGACATACAGGGCACAGATAAGTGTTTGTAAAAAGCAGATCAGGCTAGCAAAAAGCTCTTGCTGCAAGGGGCTACTGCTGGAAGCATCTGGTGACCCTAGGAAATTCTGGGCACATGTGAAAACATTCCTAGGATCAAAGAAAACTCACCTGGAAGACAATATGGTCATAAATGGAGTCCACTGTAATGACCCTAGGACCATTACCGAAGCATTTAATAAGCAGTTCTCTGACCTGTCCAGTTTCACATCTGCGTTCCTCCCTTCGCAGCCATCATCCATATCCACTCCACCCACCTACTCTGCATTTCCCCCTCCTTTTTACTTTAAGGTGGTAACTAAATCTGAAGTACTCAGTTTTTTGAACTCTATTTCTGATAATACCAGTGTGGGCTCTGACGGCATCGAGCCCCAACTTTTAAAACTGGCTGCACCATTCATTGCCCAACCTTTGTCTAGAATTTTCATCCTCTAGCTTTGTACTGGATATGTCCCTGTGATCTGGAAAGTGGCCAAAGTCACCCTGGTCCCAAAGAAAGGTGATAAAAGGATCATGACAAATTATCAACCGATAGCCATACTATTTGTATTATGCAAAATTTTGGAAAAATTAGTATCTATCCAAGTTACTGAATTCCTGACCAAATATAACCTCCTCTCACCGATTCAGCATGGCTTTCATAAAGATCATAGCACCTCCACTGCCTTGTTTTATCTAACTAATGGCACTCTTACTGCAATGGACAACGGCCATCTCACAGGGCACTCTTTATTGACCTCACTAAGGCATTTGACCTTGTTGACCATCTTCTTCTACTAGACAGCCTCCTAGCCCTTGGCTTTTCTTGTAACTCAGTGGCCTGGTTTAATAGCTATCTATCAAACAGAACCCAGCTTGCTAGATTCAATTCCTCTGAGTCTAGTCCCTTGCCAGTTAACCTAGGTGTCCCTCAGGGGTCGATATTAGGCCCCCTTCTTTTCTCTATTCTTATTAATAGCATCTCGTCAGCTATCCCTGATTGCTCCGTGATCCTTTATTCGGACAACCTAGTCTTATACTGCAGTGATAAGAATGTAAGCCACATAAACCAAACACTCTCTTCTGTTTTCATGTCTACTCAGTCTTGGCTCTTCCAACATAAGCTAATCCTTAATGCTAATAAAATGCAAACCATGTTGTTTGGGACTGCAGTCAAATTAAAACGCAGTCGGGACTTATTTAAGGTATCCGGACAGGGTGGGATGGACCTTGAATTGAATCGGTATGCTCCTTCAGGTATCTTGGAGTTCTCCTTGATGAAAACCTCAATTTTGATAAGCTCATAACAGCTACCTGTAAAACAGTTAACGCCAAAATTGTGGTAGCCTACAAAACAAGCTATGTACTTACAGTCAGCTAGATTAGCCATTGCACATAGGATACTGCTCCTGTCGCTATCCTACGGGGTAGTCTCTTACCTCTATACATCCCTCTCGCTCCTCAGAAAGTGGGATACCACCTATAACAGCATCTGCAGGTATGCCTCTGCCTCCCCCTGGTCAAAACACCACTGTCAGCTCTATGCTGATCTAAATCAGCTACCCCCCACTTCTGCTCATGCTCTGGTCCTTGGCTCTTTGACTGACAATATTCTCAGAGCAGGTATCCCTGTCTCATTTGCCTCCCTGCTTACTCCATTGCCTTCCTCGCATGGTCTTCGATCATCTGATAAATCGCTGCTGCTTATACCCATATGTAAATCTAACAAAGGAACCCTAGCTTTCTCACATTCGGTGGCCAAACTCTGGAACTCCCTACCTCCTGAGGTCCATCTAGCTCCCAGTCATGGCCAATTTAAAAACAAATATCGCCCCTTCCTCTTTAGCCAGGTCTACTTTACCTGCTTCAAACCCCCCTGAACATAGCACCCTGTTTTCTGCTGCTGTGTTGTCACTTTTCCCCTGCTGTATATTGATCTCCACTTTCCAGGCACTTATGTTTCAAATGGCTATGCTTTATGCTCTGAAACCAATTTGTTGTTTGCTTGATGTGTTGTATTTCAACTTTGTATTGCCTATGCACTCTTAACAATCCTGTAATTTGCCCATGTACCAGTGAACTCTTGTTTATCTCTGTATTTGCTTCTCTCTCAGTACACAATATGTACTCCCTGTTTTACCCCACCTCACTGTAATCCTCTCAGGTCGTGCCTGGCAATAGCCATATTTTTGGCATGGCACTTACCCGGTAAACAAAAGCAAAATTAATTAAATTAATACTGTAACCGGTTATAATTACTACATATGTATGAACCAAACTGTGCAAAACAATGTAACCTTGTTTCTGTAATCTGTTCTAAACACAGTACCTTATTCATGATGAAATCCAGATGTAAGTTACCTTGTCTGTTTTGAACCATTTTCTGTATTTGCCACTGTCTGTTACTTCCCTGTAATGCTCTGTAATTCTCCCGGGTCGTGCCTGAAGATAGTCATTTCTATGGCTAGTGCACTTACCTGGTAAACAAAAATTAAATAAATAAGTAAATAAATGTTTCAATCGGGTCTGTTGGCGTAGTCGCTGTATACAGTATGTCTGTGATTGGCTACCGTTTCAGGTAGGAAGAGTGACTAGTGAGGGGCGGTTTGTTTAAATGCCGCCAGTTCAACAAACAAGGCACTGAATTTTTTCACTTTGGAGCCTAATCGGAGGAGCCTTGTACTCGAGTGGAACTGTGGGAGAGAGAGAGACTGAGGAAAACCGTCTACCAAATCCTACAGTGGTATCTTCGTCTTGGGTTGAGAAAGATCACTATACTGGTGGTGCAGAGCAGACACAGCACCACTGTTGTTGTCCTCCAGAGTAGTGAGCTAGCCTAGCATGATTTTGAGCTGAGGTCGAAGTGGCTGGTGGTTTCAAAACAGGCAGGGACTTGTGAGCTGAGCTGACGCGAGCTGAGGAGGACTGGACGAGAGGAGCAAGTGAGTTGAGGCTGCCAGTGCAGGCCTGTGTGGTCTGGAAGAAGCCAAGACTCGATCGCTATCCTTTACATCAAAACTGAGCTGTATTTCATTTTTTTTTTCTCTTGAGTGAGCCCGAGTCTCAGTCTGTCCCACTTCACCGCATGGCACCGCAGTCTTCCCGGCTGAGGATCAATTCACCAACTTGCGCAAGTTATTAGCTTTTTATCCTTTCTCAAAAAGTAAGAAAATTATATACAAAAAACTGCATTAATGCATAACTTAGGGTTAAAACACAAAAAAAAATCAGGAAATGAAAAATCTTTAGGGTTGCCCCTCCCCCCGGACCCACCCATCATCCCAAGATTGACAGCTGACGGGGTGTGTCATTGGGGTTGTGAGGCCTAAATGTCACCCCATTCTTATTTACTGTGGCATGTGAATGTAATTTCAGATGGAATGGGGTAACATTTAGGCCTCACAACCTCAATGACACACCCGTCAGCTGTCAATCTTGGATGATGCATGGGTAACCCTAAAGATTTTTCATTTCCTGATTTTTGTGTTTTAACCCTAAATTATGCATTAACGTAGTTTTTTTTAGTATATATATATATATATATATAAGATATATATATATATATATATACAGTATGTTAGCACATGTGCATTAATAAAGGATACACAAATCTCATATGCTAATTAACTTCCTTACAGGACCCAACCACATGAACAAGGTAGGGGCAGTTTTTCAAATCTAGCCCAAAAGATGATTTTGCAGTAGCTCCATGACATTACCTCTCAGGCAGCATTTGAAAAATTTCACCTACCAGGTTCATGAAGTGGGATCATAAGAAGACTAGGTTTACAATTTAGGGTCACGGTCTTAAAAAAACGCCAAAGTTATGAAGGTATGTGGAAATTTCTCAATGTTCACTCATAAATTTAGTAATTTTCAATATTTTGATCCCAGATTTTAAACATAGGCATTTTGTTTCACGCCACCTCATGAACGTGACACGTGTCATTTTTCAAATCCTGCCTAAAACATGTTTTTGCACTTGTGGTGCAAAATGATGTTTCAGTCTGTATTTGACAGTCAGTCAGTATTAGAAAAGACACCTGTCATGTTCAGAAGGAGAGTCATAAAAAGACAATGTTAAAAATTTGAGTTCAAAATGTGGAAAAAAAAAGTTATGAAGAAACACTGTGTGCAGGGCCAATTGCTGACCCAGTGGGTAGTGTGATGTGTTCTTGTGCGGGTGAGTTGAATTCAGGGACGAGCTTGGGAAGCCAGCTAGACAGCACAAGGATGAAGGCTAGCACTGTCACATGTCACCACTCCAAGCCTGGGAAGGTACTGTGCAGTGTTCTGTCACCAGCTGACATGTTGTGATAGGCTGGGGAGCCTTCCCTCACAAGGGGTTGCCGTGCATCATGGCCTACTTTTGTAATTAATTTTGCATGCTCATAGTTTCTAAAAATGTCTTTTCTTGAGCTTACCTGTTCAATGTATATGTTAGAGTCATACTTTGGATGCAGTAGGATGATCTCATCACATATTTGTAATGGTAAATACCACAGCACTGTACCAATATATTTTATTTTTACGCAGCGCCCATGGCACGAGACTGGGAACTTTTAAACCCTTCAAAATCTTGTATCTTGCTTCAGAATTTTGTAAATACATAAGACAAACATTACTAATCACCGAGTCCATTGCAAACTCTCTTACTACAGTACCACTGTGCCGTCACCATCCTCTCCAACACAACCAAAACCTGCCTGATACAATGCACAAGCAAACATTCGGCATGGACAAATGCTTGTTTCTGTACTGAAGTACTCCTGGATTCTAACCCAACATATTTCAATCAGCATTCCACTGCCTTTCAACACTTGCATCTGTGTTGACAGTACTAACTAACAATAACCAGCAGCAATGCAACCTCCTGGCTCCCTAACTGACTACTGTGCTTTCTGCCTGTATACAGGGCTTGTGCTAGTCCAACTCAACTTGCTAGTCCATTTAAACTGATAGCTGCATCTTCAGCTCCTTCATTCTGATTTTTCTAACCAATTGTGAAGAAAGAGAAGCAAAAGAAAGCAATCCAGCACAGTAGCTCGCTTCTTTTTAATGGCTGGCAAGGTCTCATGGCTCCCTCTTTCTGCAGTAAAAGGCATTGAAGAAACAAAATACATGCTACTTTTGTTTGTACTGGAAACACATTTTGCAGTATGACTAGAGGAGTTACTGGAATATTAAGATCTTATTTCAACAGCTGAACAGATATTTATTATTTTTTCACATTGTTTAGAACTGCTCTACCTTGGACATTCCAACAAATATATTGCATTTCAGAGACAATTCCCTTCCTAATGCAGTTTTACAGTTGGGAGGAAAACAAAGCAGTAAAGGTGTTTGGGACAACAGATCCAAAGTCACAGAAATGAACTGCCAGAAGCAAACCTAGGATGTGCACTGGGACTGTCTTGTTCTCAACACTTTTTTTTTAACTCTATTAATGCCCCTCCTGTCGCTGACATTCCTAGACATCTCTCAGATGGCCCACTCAACTCCTGCCTCCACCACCCAACTAAACTCCTTGCCCCAACTGAGGAATTGGTTGCAGGGTCCCCCCTTCCCACGCCCCATTGGGCGAGAGCAGGGACCATGGAGAGTCAAGTCAGGGGTTGGAGCTGGCACTGGGTGTGGGCTTAGCTGGGTTTTTTCCTGCTTTCTTGTGCTCCCCCCCTCGATGCAGGATGTGCAGAGCTGTCCAGTGCATGGCATGTTCACTCATGCACACAGGATGGCCGCCTAATGTCATCCCCTTCCTGGTCCCCAACTGCAGTGCACCCAGTCTCCACTGGGCACCACTAGCATCACAAGATGACTACCCCCTCCTTCCCAGAAGAGGATAGGAGAGCAGTCCATCGGACACTGAATCCTCTCCTCTCCTCCCCTGCCGACCCATTGGCTCCTCGGGCTCATTCCTGAACCGGGGTCACCAGCATGGTGCGAGGTAAAGTGGATACCTCAGCCCTCAGCGCCACCGGACCAGCTACGCTTGCAGCACTTTCATCTTTTCATCTAACCTTTTTAAAGTAGACTGCTTCCACTGACCACCAACCTAAGAAGAGAAAGACAAATTAAAAGGGCTTCCCGGCTAGGGTGGGGCTAAAAAAAAGTAGCACAGACTAAACAAGAAGGAAGAACCAGGGACCTCTGCTTATAAAGTGCCTTTCATCATTCTGCAGTTCCATCTGGTAGACCTCTGTTCCTAGGCAGATGCAGACTGCCCACCCTGGGACCATGGGGAGCCGAGAGCATCAGGGAGGGAGGAAGGGAGGGAGGGGGATTTGGGCTGCCCAGTACTCATGGTCCTTCTGCAAACCAACCAAAGGCCGACACTGGTGTCCACTGCAAAAGCAGCTCTTTGTTCGTCTGCCCTCCCTACTGGAAGATGACTGCCATGACCCCCTTATGACACGAGTCAAGGATGAGAGAGGGGAAAATGATAATTTGGTCTACAAAACTAATAATAAAGTGCCAAAAATTAGAAAAGGGTTCAGATCTCACACTAACCACTGAGTCACTATGTGACCTTGAGCATATTGTCTGGGCTGTGTTTCCATGCTTCAGCCATATAATTCAGTAGAATCTGAAGCCCCACAGGAAATAAAGTACTAGATCACAGTTGGACTATCCTGGGTAAATAAATACTAAAATAAGATGTTGCTAACATAGAGTGGAGTCAACCAACATGCAATGCTCTCTGATAAAAACGTCACACAATTACTGCATGACAAATTGGAGTTATTGCCATTGGATTACATTGTGTTCCTGCAGGATTCTGCAGCACGTCACAGGCAGAAACTATGAGAGGAGATTGCATCGTGGCTGACTCCACTGTAGTAACGTACTGTAGTAATTTAAGTTTGTAAAATTCTATAAAAGAATATCTAAATCTGTTTTTGGATATGTTTTTAAAGTGTATCCTGCTGATATAAATTATTCAGTATGCTTATTTATTATACAGAACCTAATCAAAAAAAAATATCAAAGGTTAGAAGAGACTGTAGGTCCATCATGCCTGCCAGCACCCACTTCAAAAGCAGATATGAATAACAAACTGTTTAAACACCTGCTAATTTAAAGGGGTTCTCTGTGCGCTGGAATTTGCAGTATATCAAAATTGAATATATGTCAAATAAACATGCCCTGCTTGCTATGTTGTCTTTTTACCTACCTATTGCTATAGATAGAAAATTTCATTTTATAGTTTTTAACATGGAATGCTATCATATTTTTAATATGTACTTAAGTGGGTATTAAATTGAAAGGTCTTGCATTTGATTAAGAGCGTATTCTCATAACACCATCACTCTTTCATAATGTAAGTTATTGTGACTGCCTGGCCTCTTGAAGGATTACTTTTATCTGATTCTGTTGACATTTGACCTTGGAGTGCATCACAGAGGCCAGCTGAGTTAAACTGATTTATTGCTTTTAAACCTCAGTTATGTTTTAAAAAAGGTTCTAAGGTTTAAAAAAGAATTATGTTTTTTTTTTTTTTAAGTTTGATCTCGGTTTTAGTAGAATGTGTTATTACAAACAACTGTTATATGAACATACAAAACTGCCAGCAGAAACAGACCTCATGGTCTATCAAAGTCTGCTCTAGTGTGCAGCTAGCACCCCTAGATTGCAACTTCCCCAACCCCCTTCCCCATCTTCAGGACGTACTCAGCACTATTCCCCCAGTTCTCAGCACTATTCACCCAGAGCCTCCCTCATTCCCTGTCCCATGCCCGTTTAAAATTTCCCACCATCTTACATGATATCACCCACCTCTGGTAGGGTGTTCCACTTCGACACCACCCTCTCTGTGAAGTAATGTCTCCTCATCTCTCTCCTAAATCTTCCACCCTCTAATCTTAGCCTGTGCCCTCCCCCGTGTCCCTACCTTTGCTCAGCTTGAACAACCCATCACCACCGGCTTTGTTTATCCCCTTCAAATACTTAAATGTTTCAATCATATCCCCCCCATCCCTCCTGTCTTCCAGGGTGTACATATTCCGCTCACATAGCCTGTCCTCATAGGCTTTTCCTTCCATCCCACATAAAATTTTTGTCGCCGGCCACTGCACCTCCTCCAGCAGTTTAATGTCCTTCTTCAGATACAGATGCCAGTACTGCACACAGTACTCCAATTCCAATTGCAGTCTGACCAATGACCTGTAGAGGGGCAGGATCACTTTCCTATTGCCTGGATAAGAATCCTCTTGCAATACACCCCAGCATTTTTAGCCTTAGCTGTGGCTTTCCTGCATTGAGCAGAGTTGTTCATGCTTCCTGTTATCAACACCCAAAGTCCTTCTCTTCCTCAGTCTCCCCCAGCTTCACCCCACCCAACCAGTGGTGCCTATTTGGGTTCTTTGCCCCGAAGTGCATAACCTGACATTTCTTCACATTGAAGCCCAGCTGCCACCTCTCTGATCACTCCCCCAGTTTGGTTAGGTCCTCTTGTAGTTGTTTCCACCCATCCACTTCATCAACTACCTCCCCCATTTTAGTATCATCTGCGAACAGACTAATCCTGCTCCCAACTCTGTGTGAGATATCCAAAATGAATAGCCCAGACAGCACCGGGCCCAGCAAAGAGCCCTGAGGTACTCCACTCATCATAAGCTTCTGAGGAAGGACTTGGTTGGTCTGAAAGCTTAAGCACTGTTTTCTTTTGTTACATCTATGTTGGTCCAATAAAAGATATCAAACCATTTGTTTCTGGATCTGCTTGTTATTGATAAGGTAACAGGAGCTGAGCATGGTGCTAGAGTAGTCGCCTAACTAACCATACTTTGGTTAGAGTTGCAGCCCTATTACTGCAAACAGATATGCAACATGATGTGCTGCAATTGTACACAGAATTTTTCATGTGTACTAATATCAAAGAAGCTTTACATAGAAGAGCTGCATAAAAATTGAGTATCAGCTATTGCCATCTACTCTGGATTGCTTCAAAGGAACTGAAGCAATGGCAAATCCCCAATTTTAGAGCAAGTTGAGGGCTAGCCTGCATCTGGGAGACTGCCCGTGTTACAGTATTGTGTTTCCTCATAAGAACCAAATCTTAGTAAAGATCTCCTAAGAATCACCTGTCTATCTTATCTCAGCTCTTCCTAAGGTATGCACTGACTTGTAATATGAAATAAGCCATGACTCATCCCTGGCTGGTACCAACAATAGACTTGAAAGTAAAAGGGAGACTGTCAGTAACCGAAAAGATAACTAAAACTTCCCAGAAGTCTTTGCAATGTAAACTGTATCTCCCTGTTTTGGTAGAAAGCAATTTACTACTCACAGAAAATGGAGAAAACTGTGAATTGTGATGACAAATATCTCTCTGCATGATTAAAAAAACAAAAACGAATGATCTTTCAACTCTATCAGACTCACAGCACTTTAAATGAACGCATGCCTCCTGACTGCAATATTGAGATAACAGCATGGTATCTCTGGTGATAGAACTGATTTTTCTAGCAGCTTGCTATAAAGGGTTTAGATCAAACATTTTTGGGGGGATGGGGATGGAATAATACAACAATTGAAATAGCTGCTAGGTGACTTACAGAAAAAGTCCTCCCCCTAGAGATATTGAAAGACTGGCTCTAAGATAAATGTATGCTGTTTCCAGTCCACCCCAGTGTGGGTAAATAAAGTGGGCATGTAAATTAAGCAGACAATAGGCTTATTTACATGGCCACATTTGCACCTCATTAACCTGAGCACACAGGTTGCTGCAGTGCAGATGCAACCGTGTAGACAGTTACCCGATCAAGGTAAACTGCTCCTTGTTCCTCTCCCTGAGCCGCTGCATTTATTTATTTAAGAGTTGGTAACCGGGTCACCTGGGGGAAAGGGAAGAGGGACTGATACAGTTGTAAATACACACAGTTATATACAATACATACCAAAATAGGAACAAAAAGCAAGAAACAAGTTCAATGAGCTAGAACAGCATTCGTGGGGATACATAACAGAGTGAGTATTGTAAGGAACTGTTTGTTCAGGCTGCGCCGCTTGCTCCAAGGGAATGCTCTCGACATTCTTTTCTGCCCTCCCATGATCCAGCAGACCAGCAGACCAGAACAAGGAAGTACTACCATTTGATTTTATAATAAACGTTGGAATTAGGACAAATAGTGTGCATGGTCAGTTCATTTATTATTTTTGTTCTTCTCTCAGCCTCTAATGTGGCCCCAGTTCCAAGTAAGCACTAATACCCAACTGGGTGGGTGGTATTACGCTGTACTGGACTGCTCAGGGACATGATGAGGCCCGATACCTTGCTCATGGCCCCTTTCCAGCATGTCTTGCATTGGCACTGAGAGGGGCCATGTAAACGTATGAACGTATTGGTTCTGAAGAACACAGCACCAGTGGAGCTGCACACAAGTCCCAGCATTGCGACCATGTAAACAGGCCTAACGTTTCCTGCTAGGGTTGCCACCTTTGGATGAGATGAAAACCGAATACTAAACCACACCCCCAAACTCCACCCCTAACTCCGCCTCTTTTATGACTTATAAGGGCATCGCTTGGACTCTGATTTGCTTGATTTATTCAGAATTGCTGCTGATATTGCATTGTGTACAACTTCTTTAAAGTACATCATGATTATTATTTTTGGTTTAGATTTAAAAATATTTTAAATTTCAGTGTGTGTTAACATTTGGTGGCGTTAGAGATGGAGTTCAGGGGACTTTCCATCCTGTGTACACAGCTTAGCTGACACATCGAGTGACTACAAGGACACCTCTGACAACCAGCTATTTTGGAACAGCTGGCCTTTTCTGGTAAAACTCTTTCAATAAATAAACTACACCAGTAATGGTGGACGAACTGTAATTACAAATATCATCTGCCATTTTAAGATGTGCTACTGTCCTTACCATTGCTCCTACTCTAAAGCTATTTGTAATGTCACAGAAATTTTTAAAAGTGGTAGGAACTATTTTATGCTGTTAAATACCCTATTGTATTTCCATATCAGTCATACATACCAGATAGCATGATATGTGATATGTAGCATGGAGGCAGTATAGCGCAGTGGTTTAAGGCTCTGAGCTGCAATTCTGGAGACCAGGGTTTGAATCCCACAGCCCAGACTTGCATACTGTGTGACCTTGCATAAATCATTTCACTCCCTTGTACTCCCAGGTTGCACCTGTAAACAAGCTTCAGCTTAGTGTGTCTCTTCTGGTAAAAAAGAAAAAAATGTTTGATAAATTACCTAAATTTGCAGTGCCATCAAATCTAGATTGTGCTCCTTTCTCCTCACCAGCTACTGCTCTCTCTCTCTCTTCCTTTTCTCATTTCTGTGGCTTAGCATGACATTAGCTACACTATTCTGTGCTGTTCATCTGAGATGCCTGGAATATCCAGGTAGTATAAAAATTAACAGCAATAACTACTGAGGAGAGAGAGGTGTAGTACTACTAGAAATGAAATAAAATATTAGATTATTAATTTAACAACAAATGGGTAACAGATATTAAAATATAGGACAGACCCTAAAAAGAAAAATGGTGAGCATTTAAAGGTATAAAAGTATTCCTTATCACAGCAGTCAAAGACCATACTCACAATGCAGCCTAGAAAGGATTAGGTTGATTTGCTGCTAATGGTCTTAATAGCCCTACTTTACACCTCTCAGATTTACTGGTATACAAACAAAGGTTTACATGACATCAGAATTTGTTTGTAATATGAACATGCAAGTAAAATGGTGAAGGATTTAACAGAATCTATTTTACAAGTATGTGAGCATTCAAAGTGACTGAAAAAGTACTACCTCTAAATAAAACTGGATTAGCAGGTAAAGTTTCTGAAACACATTGTACAGTCCACACTGGACAAGAGGCTACCCTAATGTGGTGCCTGTCTGAATGTCTAAGGGTTTCAGAAAAATGAAGGTGTTAATTAAGGTGGTATTGTTTACCCTTCCCACGAATAATCTTCCAATTTGCTGGTGTGAAGTTGACAACTGAGCAGACAGGGGACACATTTGGCTCATTAAGTGTCCTGCACTTGAAGGCACTTCCTGATTAGCATGCACTGCAAGCAAGCAAGCACACTGAAATGTCAGACACTTGCTTACAGTCAGATGAGAAGAAAATGAAACAGTTAGTGGAGGATCTCACAGGTGCTGCTTGACCCAGCATTAAAACCGAATTTGCAATGGTGAAAACAGGAGTACCGAATCTGGACCTAGAAAACCAAATCATTCGGTCAAAAACCGAGTAGGAGGTAACCTTATTTCCTGCTGTTTTGCTTGAGTCTGTGGCAAGGGTAGAAATATCCCATGACTAGTGTAATCAGCCTCTCACTCCCAGGTTTGAGGACAGCTACTAAAAAAGCACTGTCAAGGGTTAACTTGGTCCCTTAGAGCTGTTTCTGCTGGCCCTCAGTTAGATGTGACATGTCTGGATATTAGTGCTCCCTATAGGGTTGCCACCTGTCAGGTTTTTTACGTGGTAATCTGGTTTTCAGGGTCCTTGTCTGGTAATCCAGTTTTGCTCAGTGCTGGTCAGGTTTTTGAGCTATTTTGAGTGCTCGCATACTTTTGAAACAGATTTTGTCATATAATTCATTGTTTCAGCTGCATGCCCAGGTTACAAACAAGATCTGTTGTCGGTATAGCCCTTTGTTTATGAAAGCAGTCAACCTGGGAGGTGTAAAGTATGGCTATTACAACCATTAGTTGTTATTTAATCTAATCTTTTTCACTCTACATCTTAAAGTGGCATAGCAGCAAAGCTGGGCAAAAAGCCTGCCCCCACCCTTTGTAACAGTAAACGAGCCAGTTGTCTTCCACTTTCATTTGCTGGTAAATGTTTTATCTCTAACAGAATTTAGGCATTTTTAAATGTTTTAAATAATTTTTTACCTCAAGAAAAAAGTATGGTCACTTCTTTGGCTTTGAAATAGTACTGTGGACATGAAAAGGAAAAGGAGCCAGAAAAAGATATAACATACACATTATAGTAAACAAACAATTTATTATATATCATTATATACCATGTATACTATTTTATGCTATTTACAGTAGTTCCCTTGTCTCCCTCTAGATCATATCTGTAAATAAGATTTCTTTTATCTCTGTATGTTTATCTGGTAAGTCAATGTCAATAAATAAATAAACATGTAAATAAATAAATAACTAGGAAGAACCTAGAAAAGTAACTTTAACAGGTACAGTATTTGACATTTTTGTTGAACTGCTGCATTAAGTGTTGATTTTTACCAACATAACAAATGGCTTTGGAGGAGGAGTAATGCATGATCAGTCATGAAAAGAGTTGGGGCTATGGGCAGAGTTTAGGATCCGTTTTTTGCCTTGTCCAAAGGTGGCAACCCTAGTGCTCCATGCTTTCTACAGTACAAGTCACATTAAACTGTTTCAGCAATGAGCTGCTCTTGCATTTCTCAGTGAGCTGCATAAGCTTTACTAGAGTTAGTGCAAAGCCTTACAAATTCTGTTGCCTAACAGTTGCAGCTTAGCTTTTTACATTGCATTTTGGCAGATCTGTAGATGCATTCCAAATGAGTTGCAAAAACATTTGATAAAAGTTGCTCTTGAGCTTGTTAAAAGTTGAAAAACAACACAAAGTGAGTTGTCAATGCATTGCAAACTTTAAAAAAATGCTAAACCAACTCATTGGTGAAACAGTTTAATGTGACTTGTACTGTAGCTTGGCAAACCAAGGTGGATGGAACATCAATATTCATGGCTCCACCCTCTCCCTTGCTTATATAGTGAGAGGTCCAGCTGGGCCTGACTGGTTTGAGAAGGATTGCTCTGGGGCAATTTAGTACCTTTTCAGAAGACCAGCAGCCCAGAGGGAAGTGCCACTGCTCCTTGGCCCACCAGGGTGAGGAGAAGCATCCATAGACAGTATGAAGAAGACCTCAGAATCCTCGCCTCTGTGGAGAGTAGTTCCAGCTAATCCCCACCCAAGCAGCACCTTAGATGTAGTAGAAGTGGTGGGCCTCCTCAAAAAGGTATACCATTACAACAGTGAAACATTTACCGGGAAGACCATTACAGTGACAACAGTTCGCTGTAATGGTCATGAGGGACCCTGGCACAGATTCTTCAGGTCTTGTGCCTCCTCCCTGAAACAACTACAACCTGGAGTTGATTATATTAAAGTCTGGGTGGTGGGTGTCATAGCCCCCCACTAAAATTCCTGATGGCACAATGCCAACCGCGATCATGGTTAACATTGTGCCGTCACTGTAAAGCCGGCTGACAGATTTTCTGTCAAACTAACGTTGTGCAACCCCTCAGAAAAGAAGTCACCAGTGGCTCTTGAGGGCCCAATCTCACCTCAGCAGTAGCACTGCTGTGTTGGAGTACCAACTCCTGAAGAACAACAGTTCCAGTAAAAGAATTCTAGGGACAACAGGATCTGAATCAAACCTCCTTGTGGTCAGGTAACTCAGCAGTAGTTAATTAAGAAATTGCCATGGCACGTGTGCATGGTAAAAGTCAACATTTGTATAAAGAAGCAAAATGGCAGCACCACTGTATCCATTGAGAAGACTTTTTTGCAATTATTTTGACGCTTTACAGAACCATGATCCCCTGGTATGCCCATTTTGCACATTGGGCTTCTTCAGGAGCAAGGATCTTGGTCTAAGTATTTATACAAAATTATTTTCTTTCAAAGCAACCAAATGTTGTAATACAGCAAGCGTCCACATGCTGCAGTTCATAATGAGAACTGGCACAGTTCCTCTGCCTCTTATAAAGGCAGAAAGTCAGAGGGACACATTGCTAAAATGGAACATAAAGACCATAACGTTGTGAATGCTTGCTGTATTATAATATTTTGTTGCTTTCATCACAGTGCATGGTGCTAAATGTGAGCTTTCACTCAGTGGATGGATTTCTATTCTCTTGTGTTTGTTCAAGGAGTGCCTCTCTGTAAATATGTGAGACCCATGTTTTAGCTTGTTTCATTGTAGCTGTGCTGTATCCTCTCTGTTCAAATCTATCCATAGTAATACATTGTTCATCTATGTATGCAGAGGTCGTACTGCAATTATGTTTGGCTTGCAAAAACTGCGAGTAAAGAATGCTGTTTTTTAAATTTGGTGGGTGGAAGCTCCTGCTATGGAGAGTAGTGTTGCAATCTGTTTCTGTCTGAAACAATTTAGTCTCCAATTTTGTACCCACCTTAGTGATGGTTATGTCCAAAAGGTTGACTGTGTTATAGCTGTAATCTGCTTTAAATTCTAGATTTGTATCACATTTTTTTATGTATTGTAGGAAATATTTTAGTGTTAGTTCATTACCTTGCAATAAGAGGATTATTTCATCAATAAATCTCTTCCAGATAACAATGTTCTGGTAAAATGTATTGCCTTGTGCTTCAGTGTGTAAGATATAGCTGTCTCAAAATTGTACATGTAGGCATTGGCATAGCTCAGGGCCATCGTGCTTCTCATAGCCGTGCCCTTCTGTTGACCATAAAATATTTCTTCAAATTTAAAATACTTATTCTTTAATACTAGACGAGCCAGTTCCATTATAAGATTCACTATAGGTCTCTGCCCCTGAGGTCTTGTATTGAGAAGTTTGCCCAAAGCCTGCACTCCTTCCACATGTGAGATTGAGGTATATAGGTCCCTTACATTGATGGTCACCAAAATTGTATGTTCATTTATTATTTGTTGTTCATTAATCTGTTCAATCATCTGTATGATATGTGTGGCATCTTTAATATAGGTAGTTGTATTTTGAATTAGGGCTTGTATGTGGAAGTCAACATACTTTGAAATAGGTTCTAATATAGATCCTATATCAGAGACTATGGGTCATCCAGATGGATTTACTTGATCTTTGTGAATTTTTGGTAATGAATAAAACACTGGTATCCTGGGGTTCTCAAGCCTGGAATTCCTCTAGACAATCTTTAATTTTTTGACTATCTCATAAGTGGGATCCCTTATAAGTACCCTATAGTTTTGCCTTATATTTAATAGCCTGAGACACATCTGACAATATTTGTCCAAATCCATAAGGACAATAGCCCCTCCTTTGTCAGTTGGTTTTATTACTAGTTGAGAATCATTCTCTAAGTCCTCCAAAATCTCTTTTTGTTTTATTTGTGACATTACTGTTATTGAGTCTTGGTGGTGTCCCTTTATCTAACATCTCATCTACTTCTTTTTGTACTGTGCTTATATATGTTTCACCTGCATGACACACTCCTACCTGTGGCATAAATTTTGATGGTGTTCCCATGGCTAATTTAAGTTGTGTTCTTTCCGAGTTCCCATATTCTGTAATTGCAAATTGTATTTGTAATCTGATGTTCCTAAAAAATCTCTGGAGATCCACTTCAAGTTGGAATCTATCTAGGTTTTTTGCTATAGAGTATGAGAGCCCCAGTCCCAGCATATCTATCTCTAACTGTGATAAATTACGTTTACTTAAATTGAAGACTGTGGTTTCCCTCTGGGTCCTCTGTTGTACCCTCTTTGACCTTACCCTGCATTCCCTCCATTTCCTCCTTCTGTTTCTCCTGTTGTTTTGTCCCTTAAATCATATTTTTTCAAGGACCCTGTGGGTACCTGTCTCTCCATCGGGGGTGCACGGGATGTACTGGGTTGCTCTATATCCTTTCCTTGTCTGTCTTGAGGGGTTTTCTTTCCTGAAAAAGGACCCCTGTTCATTTCTTGATAGAATGAACTTCTAGTATGGCTATCTGAGCTATCTGAACTGTTACCTTCACTTCTGATATGCTGGTATCTAATTTTCTTGTAGGTGTATATCTTATTGTCTCTATATGGCTACAGAAATGAGCTGGAAGGGCCCCAAAAGAAGTAAACAGCGAAACAGCACTCTGTATTGGACGTTTGGGCTAGTATATTAATGTACAGTCTAATGAAATGCTTTTATTTATTTCTATTATTTTTTCATTACACTTAAGAGCATAAATAACTAAAAGTTCACAAGATGGATAATCAAAAGGATTGTGGAACACCTTGAATCCAGCAGAGCACAGGATCCAAGACAGCACTGATTCATAGCAGGAAGGTCATATCAAACAAATCTAATTGATTTCTTTGAGTGGGTGACTAGGGAAGTGGATTGGGGGAGCGGTGGATGTGGCCTATTTGGATTTCAGTAAGGCCATCTACACCATTCCACACAGAAGACTTGTGAACAAGCTGGGCAGCCTGGGAGTAGGTTACAAGGTGTTAAACATGATTAGGAACTGGTTGAGTGATAAAATACAGAGGGTGGTGGGAAATGGAGCTCCATATGAGGAAAGGAGGGTTTCCAGTGGGGTGCCACAGGGATCAGTTCTGTTTAATGTCTTCATAAGTGACATTGTGGAGTGGCTGAAGGGAAGGTGTGCCTCTTTGCAGATGACACTAAGATCTGAAACAGAACTGAAACTCTGGGAAGGGTGGAAAAAATGAGGAGGGACCTAGGTAAACTGGAGGAATGGTCTAGAGTGTGTCAGCTGGATTCAATGCAAAAAAGTGCAAAATCATGCATTTGGGGTGCAAGAACCCAGGGAAGGATCACATGATGGGGGGAGATACTGATGGTCACCAAACAGGAAAGGGATTTGGGGGTAATCATATCTGATGACCTAAAGGCAGCCAAAAAAGGTGCCATGGCTGTGGGGTGAGCCAGTGGGATGCTGGAGTACATAGGGAGTGGTATCACCAGCAGAAGAAAAAAGGTGGTCATGTCACTGTACAGATCATTGACGAGGTTTCGTTTGGAGTACTGTGTCCAGTTCTGGAGGCTGTATCTCCATAAGAAAATCAATAAGAGTGTCCAAGGGTAATTCCACCACTTCAAATGAGTTCCAAAATGTGGAGCATGGTTGCTTGGGTATGGAGTACATAACACAAATTGTCTCTGTGCACCCACTCTGGTGAATACCATACACTTTACTCCTTCTTATTAATTTCAAAGTCTTTTATTATTCCTCAAAAATGTGCCCCAATGTTTTGCCATCCAATGGCTTCTTCTGGGGGACTGTTAAATAAATAAACACAATTTCAATCAGTTTTACATTAAGGATATTACTAATAGTTTTAAACCTTCAAATTTTTTATTTTGCATCTCATCCAATCCCATTGCCTTGTCCACTTTCAGTTTTGTGAGTTATTTTAGGACTCTCTCTCTCTCTTCCGTAAATGAACTGGTGTCCACCTCCCTTCCATATTTGCTCATGTTGCCTAACCATGGTCCCTCACCTTCTCCGTCTGTGACTACAGAACAAAAATATTTATACAGTATTGATGTTTTTTCCAGGTTCCCTTCCAGACACTCCCCTTCTTCTCCTTTAAGCCTTACAATCCCATCCATTTTTTTCTTCTTTCACTAATGTGCCTATAAAAAGTCTTGTCCCCTATTTTAATTCTTGTGCTATTTTTCCTCTGTTTGTGCCTTTGCACTCCTGACTATGTTCCCTTCCTCCCTCTCTTTATCCAGGTAGACTACCCTGTCCTCCTTTTTCTGTGTTTCCTTGTATTTCCTGAAAGCCATCTTTTTCACTCTTACCTTTCTGGCCAATTCCTTTGAGAACCATAGTGGCTTTCTCTTTCTTTTGCCCTTGTTTAGTTGCTTAATACAAAGGTTTTTCACCTCCACTATGGCTCATTTCAGATGGGCCCACTGCTCCTCAACTCCCCACCATTTGTCCCTCCCTGCTAGGGCATTCTTGAGAAATATTCCCATCTTAGTAAAGTCCGCCATCCTGAAATCCAGACCCTCACCTTTGTGTGGCTTGACTCTGCCACTGTACTCATACCGAACCACACAGTGTGATGATCACTAGACCTCAGATGTCTGTCCACCCTGACTTCCATAATTCTGTCCCCGTTAGTAAGTACCAGGTCCAAAATTGCACCCACCCGGGTGGGCTCTAGCACTAGCTGCATGAGGCCTGCCTCTTGCATGGAGCACAGGATGTCCCTGCTCCTGGCTAAGGCAACAGTTGGGATGCTCCAATCCACATCTGACAGATTGAAATCACCTACCAGCAGCACCACCACCCCTTTAGCTGCCATTGTGTGTGGATGGATTCCACTAGAACCCTGTCCACCTCCTCCCCCTGTGCTGGAGGTCTGTATATCATGCCTGTGTGAATAGCTGTGTCATTGCCCCTCTCAAGGGTGACCCACAGTACCTCCACCCCACCACCATTCCCTGTATCTCAATCACTGTAATACCCTCCCCTGATGTAAAGAGTCATCTCCCTCCCTTTTACCCTCCCTGTCTTTCCTAAACACTATAGACCATTAGTTCTCAGACATTGTTATAGTGAGCCTCCCCAAAGCCATGGAAGAGGTATTGAGCCTCCCCCACATACAGAAGTGATATTGGGCCTCCTCATAGAAAAATATCACACTTTGCACAATACACCAGGGATAACATGAAATTCCTTTAAGAACTTGGCTGAAATTACCATTTTATTCAGCTTATTGTTCTCCCCCCACTCTGTAACCCCCCCTCCCCAGGCCGGCCTGCTCACTATGTTATTTTGACTCTAAAGTCATTGTTTCTCCTTGTTGCAGTACCTTCATGAGTCAAACTGCTTTCTCTGTCTGTTTTCACCTGTGTCTGGAACAACCTTCCCACCCATCTTTCCCTTCCCCCTTTTACCCTGCTCTTAAGCAATATCTTAGGGATCCTTTTGCTCCCTTTGGCTCTTGCTCCAAGTACTTCACTGCTTTAACCCTTCTTTCTATCTGTTTGCACTACTGTTAATGTTGTATTGCTTGACTGTTTTACACAGTTACCTTTTGAACTGTATTCATCTACCTTTTCCTGTGTACAGTACACTTGAAATGAGCTGTGGCTCAGTGTGCTTTCATGGTCACTGACTTGTAAATAAATTAATTCACTTACTATTATTCTCTTTTAGTTTTCCTCATCCCTTTACACAAAACACCTAAAACTTAAAACTGAAAGACAGTATTTTTCAGACTTGCTTGAGCCTCCCCTGCAATAGGTTGGGGCCTTCTCAGGGAGGCTGGCCTCACCATTTGAGAAACCCTGCTATAGACCAAGGTCATATGACACAAGTGAGGTGTCATACAGGTTTGCTTATGTTTTAGGGAGCTATAGGCTGGTCCACTTGTCCCTTCATATGAGTTATTATTTGGCATCCAAGCCTTAAGCACAGGTCTTACAGCTCTCCCGTATAGTGTCTCACCCAGTTTGAAACAAAATGCCATTACCATGCAGATTTATGAGACAACTATTTCCTCCATGGGTTACTATATATAGTAATTTAATAACTGTAAATACAGAATTAATAGTCCTGCACTGACAGTAATTAACTGTACGTGGCAACCCCCTTCTCCATAGCGTCTAGGGGTGTTGATGGTCCAGGGTTAAAGGGGCCCATAGCACAGAATCTCACCTGCACTCTAAAACAACATTTGTAGGAATAAATGCAGCCTACTGCAGGACATCTTCAATCCACCTGGAAACCCGGGGCCTCTTCGGACGGCAGCAACTCGAACACCCCAAGCCCTGGAGAGGATCTGCTGATTCAGTTAACTTCAGGCTTCAGCCACCAGAATAACCCCCATCCACCCTGGAGACCCAAGGGTGCAAAATCTATGGAAGCTCCTGAAAGAAAACTCACAGGAATTATTTAAAACCTAAGGATTAATAATTCATTAACATCCTTATTTACAAATGAAACTGGGATTCTAGTTTCTTCCCCAAGCACTCACTTTTATTCACCTGATCCCCAAAAGATTGGAGGATCTAGAGGGGGTTCTTTTACTTAGCAAATCAAGCACTCAGCTCCATGGGGCTACGACTTTATACACAATCCCCTTTTTTGTGCAGAAGGAGTGCTCTCTTTCGACAGGGTATAGGCAGTGAGATTTTACACAGCTCAAAAACATTGGTTCTTTCAACCATGACTCAAAGACTTTAGTTAACCTGGAATGTGAAGTTCCAACCCCACAAACTCCTCTGGCACTGGTGAGTACCTATCCTTTAGCTTCACCTTATTGCTATGGGGCCCCTTTCCTTTTGCCCAGTGAGGACCTCTCTCACTCTCTTCATGTTTACTCTCTCTGTCTCTGGGGAAGCATGAAGCTTTTCCCTCAACCCCATTCCCTGGCTCTCTTTCCCAGCTCAAGGGACATGGATGGTGCAGCCTGCTAATACTTGAGCTGCCAACATACTCTCACATACACTCCAATGCCCCGGTCCTCTATCTTGCCTGCACCACTACCCAGGCCCACTTGGACCCTCTGCATCTACTTGATCTTTCCTGGCCCACCATCACTAATGTTTCCAATAAGTATGCATTATTTCTAACTCATAACCCTTTTCATCTGTAAATAGCCATAGTAGTATGTAGTCAAATGCTGACTCAGACTAGAAATAACATTGTACAGTTAACAGAGTACAGAGTACCAAGGCCAGAAAGAGTCAGTCATCATTATCAGAATCATTATCAGATGCTTTCCCTGCCTCAGTGTGCTGTGATTCTGTTTTTTCTTTTGCATCATAAGTCCAGCATCAGTGAAATTTATATATTGATAATGCTTACCCATTTAGAGTATGTAAGAGAACTGAAGTCTGGTCAGGATCTTCAGAATGTGTACCACTCTGTTTGCCCAGCTTTACCTTACTGGAATCAAATTTATGACACTGCTGTAGGGTTGCAAAACTCAAGTCTAGAAAGAAGATATACTGTAGCTGGTCATCTGGCAGTGGTGAGATGCCCCAACAACCTCGCTGCCTGCAGTGTCTGGTCACATTTGTTCATGCCCTCAGTGACAGTCAGGTGTGTGGCATAGTGTCATCGCTGGGATTCTTGCTCTGGGAGATATGATCGGCCCTTCAGACTATGATCGGAACCTCCCAATGTAGCAAGTCCTGAAGGTAGATAGACAAAAAAACTTAGTAGATCCTGTCCCTTGATCTGCTTGAGTAGTGCAATGAGGTGAAGATTTGGGCTTCTGGTGGCATTTTCCAAATGATGTGAAGTAGCTCATATAAGTTTGTTCTCCCTTACCATCCTCAAGATAGCAGTCAGGGCTTTGTTTGCTGTTCCCACACCCTCCTTCGATTCTGTGGTAATCCCATTGAGTTTGGTCTCAGCAAGTGTCAAGTCTACTATTGGCACTGTCCATCTTGTGGTGTAAATCTCTGACCACTTGGAGAATCATCTTGAGTACTCTTGCTCCCCATCTGAGGCCACTTTGTTCCCACCCAACCTTCCCGCTGTTCTCGCACCAACCCACCTGCCCGCCTGTCAGCCAGCCTGACTGCCGGCACTGCAGATCAGCAGTGGCTCTATGGAGCACCCTGTATGGTAACAGGCTGGGTGCAGCCATGCTATTTAAGGGGAGATGCTGACAAGCCATGAGGAGAAGCAATAGGACTGTTTGAGTGGATAGGACATTCAGAGGCTGGATGACTATTCACTTTAATGGACTTTCCATTAAAAAAAAGATTGTAATTTTTGTTTAAAGGCAAGGCAACAATTTTTTAAAAGACAAAGAACCTCAGTGCAGAAGCATTGAGGCAAGGGTTACTCCAAAAGTCAATGGCCATAAAGCCTAGTTTCAAATAAATACAAAATCACACATACCACCATAATGGAAAGCAAGCTTTGCATTATGGAGTTATGTGTGATTTTGTAGCAATTTTTTGTATGCCTGTGTGTATGGGAAGTATGCATGGTTACGCCACTGATATTATACAATGTCAGCCCACAGTAGAGGAAACTAAATAGTCTGGTTCCTCTTATTAATTGAGTTCGACACAACATAACCCAGATAGACCATCTTAGGGTAGGTGGTTCATTCCACTGGGGTGTCAAACAGGGACGAGGCACACTGATGAGTCCTGGCAGGATGAAACACACGTCTATGTCTTCTGTTGGCACCCTTTGCAAACTGTGTGAGAGGCCTTTCAGCACCATGCAGTTTTACTTAAAGTTGAACCAACATAATATTCTGTGGTGATTTTGCATATGCAGCCCATGGTGTTTTGCATTGTGAGGGCATGTGTGATTTTGTGGTTTCCCTTAAACACTTGCAAAAGGAAAGAAGTAAAAAATGGGTCAGCTAAAGGAAATGTGAAATGTGATACTGTTTCAGTGTAATTTCATTACATTTACTTGCAGCTGGTGCTGTTCCTTAGGTGATGATGACCAGATTCCAGACTGGATGTATCTGAATGCTGGTTAAGGGGAAGTGCAAATGTGGAAGGAGCTAGCAACTATGGTCTGCCCCCTTATAGAAACAAATTTGTAAATAAATATCCTAACACTGGTTATAGGGAAGATGTTGTATGGTGTGCACTTTTATGATTACAGTGTTGTTCATGTATTAAAGTTTGACTTGTCTACATAAGAAAATACCTTCATAAAAAGATAAAATGAATTAATGAGCCACAACAAGACAGATCACCTGATCCCTGGGGAAGTATAAAAAGGGAGCTCTAGACCAAGGAAAAGTCAGTGTGAAGCGAGAAGATCTGCAGCCTGGTGTAAGAAGTGAGAAGATCTCCAGCCTAAGCACTGAGCTGGAGGCGGGTTGCCAAGTGAAAACATTTCAAGAGTAGAGTATACAGCAACCAAGAACAAGCATTTGTCAGTGCTGAACATTGATTGCTTGTTAAACAATTTGTTTTTTTGCAATTCTGTCTCGAATTTTGAAGATACGTGTTTTAGGATTTGCCTATAGACATGACATGTGCCATTTATAGTATATTGGCCAAAATGTAATTTCGCACTAGAAGTGCAAAAACACATCTCATCCAGGATTTTAAAAATGACACGTCACATTTATGAGGTGCTGTGGAAAAATGGCTATGTTGAAAGGTTGGAGTCAAAATATTGAAAATGAATGTAGTTATGAGTGAACATTGAAATGGTGTAATGTTCAATCATAACCTGGGCATTTTAACGTATGTGTACACCAGCATAGCCTTCCTATTTGCTCACCTAATGAACGTAGTACTGTAGGTGAAAATTGTCACATCCCAGACAAAATGTAATTTTGTGCCACAGGTACAAAAACACATTTTGGCCAGGATTTGAATAATGACAGCTGCCACATTCATGAGGTTCTGTGATGAAACGGCTATGCTGAAAATCTGGGGTAAAAATATTGAAAATTACCAAAGTTACAAGACTGCATTCGCAGACTTCAATGTAGGCTCATAACTTTGTTGTTTTTTTAATAATTTTACACCAAATTTTCTACATAGCCTTCTTATGATCCCACCTCATGAACAGTAGTGGGAAAAATATTCAACTCCTGCACAAAAGGTGATTTTGCACAGTGACTGCAAAATCAACTTTTGGGATGCGAAAACACATTTTGCCCAGGATTTGAAGAATGACAGCTATTACATTCATGAGGTGCTATGAAGAAATGGCTATGTTGAAAGTTTAGGGTCAAAATATTGAAAATTACCAAAGTTATGAGCCTGCGTTCGTAAATTCCAACATAGGCTCATGACTTTATTGTTTTTTAACATTTGTGCCCCAAATTTTCAAAATAGCCTTCTTATGACCCCATCTCATGAACAATGGTGGAGAACATTTTCAGCTCCTGCCTGAAAGGTGATTTTGCACAGCGACCACGCAATCACCTTTCAGGACAGATTCACTTAAAGTCACTTGCATTGTTCATGAGGTGGTGTCCCAAAAAAGGTATGTTGAAAATTGGGGGCAAAAGAATTGAAAAAACACCCAATTTATGCTAAGTTCAAAACTCCATTGAAATACATTGAACCTCATACCTGATTTCCTCAGTTCATGGTCCGTGAAGAGTGAAGACGTCTCTGTGGTGTGGAGAAGATCATGGCGTCAGACCCGGCTGGGTAAGTAAGGGCTTGGGGGTGTGTGGGGGATGGGTGCTGAGTGGGAGGGTCGAGTAGGGGAACTAGTGGAGCAACAGACAATGATGGATATTTTTCTGTTTTACAGGGTTCAACACTGCTGGTTATTTACCCTATGCCTGCATGTCTCGAAAACCCAGATTCTTACTCTGCATTTAGGAAGGAAAACAAAACAAAACAAAAAAAAGACAACTCTACTGGCAGGTGAACTGCATGACCTCAGCTGCTGCTGTGGCTCTTGTTTTTGTTTCCGCCCCGGATCACGCGATTCAGCCATTTCCCAACAACAGACTTACACTTCCAGAATACTGAAAACTGGATTAGATCCAAGGAAAAAAATATAAAACATGCAGCTGAAGTCGACAGAAACAGCAGTGGGGAAATGAAAACAAGATAAAGGAAACCATAATCAGGATCCACCAAACATCTTAAACAAAGATCGCAACAGGCAGGCAAAGCACTGACTGCACCCCGCCAAAGTCAGCCTGCAGACCTGATCCCATGGGAGAACAGAGATGGAGCAACTCGTCAGGTCAAATCAGCCAAAAACATTCACCAGAGGAAAAAATTCTTAAATTATGGAGAGCCTTGAAAGGGGATCATCCATGTTACATTACAAATCAGCAGGTTCATTTGAACATTTTACTTGTTTCCCTGTTTCCCTCAACAAACTCTGATTCTAAAAGTAGCCACTGACACATGATTTAAAAGCCCAGGTTTGTAATTCATAAGATTAGCCCAGGGCAAACACACACACATCAATAAAATAACCTGTATAACTCCACTTATTAAAGGTAAAATGGAGCTCATGGGCTATCCAAATGAACCGTAACAAAGCAGCAGTTACAACAATAACAAATCAATTGAAGAACAAAAGTGCCACCAACCGCACTGACCTTTCATAACGAGCCGATAAGTCCTGAAATAGGGCTCGCACGATGGCTTCATGTAAATCAAAGGACCGAAGCCCTCTCTGATTGGAGTGGCTTTGGTCCTTTGAAATACATAAAGTTTCAGCCCGCCAAGCAGAGTGTGATGTCAGGACCACAGCCCATGGTCATTGGTGTAGACTGCCAAGCCCTTTCTTTTGTGAACTGCAAAAGGCTCGGCAGTGACCCCCTTCCTGAAATCCCCTATCCTTGCCACAAAACTTTGTGTGCACAAGTGCAGCCAACATAGACATGGTCTTAGCCATAAACATCCAAAAAGCCTTTAAAAAGTAAGGAACATCTTTCTTGTTGTATTTTAAAATTGTCTTTTGCAAAAAGAGAGACTTTATCCTGACAAGTACCTGGCAAGAACTAATCATCATTTTTGCCTTCTGTTATACTTATTGTTTGAATAAATACACATTTACACATGAGTAGTAACACCACTGACTACTCTCTTTAACAAATCATGGGAGGATGGAGTGGTACCTGAGTACTGGAGGAGGGCAAATGTGATTCCACTTCACAAAAGTGGGAGCAGGGCAGAGGCAGGAAACTACAGACCAGTTAGTTTGACTTCAGTGGTAGGGAAAATGATGGAATCACTTCTGAAGGAAAGAACTGTTGAGTACCTAGAGGCCAGTGGGGCACAGGACCCAAGGCAGCATGGTTTCACAGCTGGAAGGTCATGTCAGATGAACCTAATAGATTTCTTTGACTGGGTGACCAAAGTAGTAAACCAGGGAGGGGCTGTGGATATGGCCTACCTAGATTTTAGCAAGGCATTCGACACAGTCTCACACGAAATATTAATATACAAGTTAGCCAGCCTTGGAGTGGGTCCTAAGGTGGTAGCCTGGATAAAAAACTGGCTGGACAACAGGACGCAAAGGGTAATAGTAAACAGAGTCCACAGTGAAGAAAGGAGGGTAACTAGCGGGGTACCGCAGGGTTCGGTACTGGGACGGGTCCTCTTTAATATCTTTATAAGTGGCATTGGAGAGCACCTGGAAGGAAAGGTATGCCTCTTTGCAGATGACACAAAGATCTGCAACAGGGTTGATACACAAAGTGGGGTGGAAAAAATGAAAAGGGACTTGGCAAGGTTGGAGGAATGGTCAAATACATGGCAGCTCAGATCCAATGCAAAGAAGTGCAAGGTAATGCATCTGGGAAACAAAAACCCAAGGGAAGAGTACACAATGGGGGGTGAGTTAATAACAACAACAAAAATCGAAAGAGACCTAGGAGTAATTATATCAGATGATCTAAAGGTGGGCAAGCAATGTGAGAAGGCAGTAAGGAGGGCTGGGGGGATACTGGGATACATAGGGAGAGGCATCAACAGTAGAAAACAAGAAGTTGTTATCCCTCTCTACAGACAGTTAGTGAGACCCCATCTGGAGTACTGCATGCAATTCTGGAGACCCCACCTCCACAAAGACACAGACAGAGTGGAGGCTATTCAGAGGAGGGCAACCAAAATGGTGCAAGGTCTGCACCAGAAGACATACGAGGAGAGACTAAAGCAGCTTAATATGTATACCCTTGAGGAAAGGAGGGAGAGGGGGGACATGACATAAACTTTCAAATATCTGAAGGGAATTAACAAGGTACAAGAGGGTAATATCTTTCAGAAGAAAAGATATGCAAGAACAAGGGGGCACAATTTGAAGATAGAGGGGGAACAGCTCAGAGGTAATGTTAGAAAGTATTTTTTCACAGAGAGAGTTGTGGATGCATGGAACAGCCTTTCCGAAGAGGTTGTGGAGTCAGGAACAGTGGGAGAATTCAAGAATGCATGGGACAGTCATAAGGCAATTCTAGAGGGGGGCAGGAGGAAGTAAGCTGTCGATTAACTGGAATCTGCAGCTTATCCATCAGGTAGGGAAATGGGCAGACTGGGTGGGTCAAGCTGTCCTTATCTGCCATCAAATTCTATGTTTCTATGTATCTGAGGAAGTCTATGCCTTACCAGTGTAAGTGTGAGTAACCATCTTGAGGTTGCCATGATGATCATAGCCTCTCAAGCTTCACTCTTGAGGTTTAAACGATTGCCGTGGCACCCTCTCAATAGTTACACATGCTTGCTGTGGACGGTGGACCATACATTATCCTCTATATAATTTTGGGTCAGAAAGGCACATTGAGCTGGACAGCTCATTTCTGAGTATGCCCTGGGAGAGAGGGAACAGTACTATTTTATATGAAAATGAGTACAATCATACAACAGATTTAGTAGAATATGCAGTACAGTGGACATGTGCAATAAGATGTATTAAAGAGCTAGTTCACTGCATGAAACTATTCTTATTTATACAGTATGTTGCCAGCTGTTACTTTTTATATCCGCAGTAGTTTTTATTTTCCCTTTTACTAACTAAAAGATCTTCTGCCTTATAATACCAGATGTGGTGCGTGGAACAGTACTGTATCTGAAGGCTAACATATTAGTTCTGTTCTCCTCCATACTTCATCAGCACTGTGATCTCACTAATTTTGACATCACAATTGACCCAGATGAGCCACTCACTAGAAGATGGGTTGGTCACTTTGATGTCACTATGAGTGAGGTCAGACAATGCAGGTAAGGTATGCAGGGGAGTAGAACTAGATAGGTCAGGCTTCAGGTAAAGTACTTCTCTGCTACATCACACCTACTACTATCAGTAGGGGGACTGCAAAGATAATCCATGGCCAGCATGGCAAGGCGTATGATGAGAATGCAAAGTGCATGATGACAGCCTGACATGTCTTACCATGTATTCAAGGGAGGACAGAAGGGTGAGGAGACATGATAAGAGACTTTCAAGTTCACAAAATGATTCAACAGAAAGGACACAGCAAGTCTATTCAAATTAACAAACATCCACTGGGGGGCATGTGCTCAAGTTGGGAGGGGAGGTTCAAAAAGGACATTAGGAAGCATTACTATAAATGACGTGGAACCTTTGTAAAGGAGTCTTTGACTCAAAGGTATGTTATATAATATCTTTAATAAATAAATAATTAAATAAATTACTGCATGGAAGGAGCTGTGGATGGGTGGAGCAAACTTCCTGACAAGACTGTGGAGGCAAAGACAACAGTGGAATTCAAGAGGAAGAGGGACACATATAAAAGAGTTATCAGATGGGAAATGGAGGGGGAAGGAGTGATAAGGAGGGATGATGGAGACTAGAGCATCACAAAATTAAGAAGCTTGTGAAAGACTAGAAGAACAGCTCAGGCCTTTTTTCTGTGCATCCGTTTTCTTTGTTTCTAAAACTTTCTAATCAACAAAAGAAAAAAAAAACATACTTAGTAACACGGTAGTATAAGGTCAGAAAGAGCTCTTGGTTCATCATGTCCCTCTCCATGCTTTATAAGCAGGGAAGAAATAAGTATGCTGTGTGAATATTTATCAATTTAAAGGCATTCTCACTTCGGCAATAAAGAGTAGCAGCTAGCCACTTAATAAAATAATTGACATTTCTGTTTGCTATTTTTAGTGCCATTGGCTCTGTAAGGAGAACAAGCAATACACTAACAAGGCTATTGTGATCAGAGTGAGAATAGGGAAAAGGGGAAATTGTTTAACCAGGAAAGGCACGCTAAGCTGGAGCTTGTTTCCAGGTGCAGCCTAGGAGTATAAGGAAGTAAAGTGACTTACTCAGGGTCACACAGTATGCAAATGAAAGCTGATGGGATTCATACCCAGATCTTCAGGTTTGCAGCTCAGTGCCCTTAACCACTACGCTATGCTGCCTCCAACCACTATGCTATACTGCCACCAATATATGCCTCCAGAATACAGAGATCATATCTCAAATCGCTGAAGCAATTTGAGAAGAAGCCTGAGGATCCAGTTGTATGTTTAGTTGCAACTGCAGTGATGCCTGATTAGTTCACAAAGCTGCTGTTTTACTGGCCTGGAACAGAGGAGGAACACAGAAATTGTGGAGTTTGTTTTGCAGGTTTGGGATCCCATAAGGGAAGGTGGCTGCCCCACAGCTCTGCTGCATAAGGGGTATATCAAGGTGCACAGCCAAGTGTCACAGGCAGGCAATACTGCAGGATTCAAGGTCAAACCTTAAATTCAGATTTCACGACATCTTCTTTACCAGGCCTGCTCAGAATTTCTAGGGAATGCCATCTTCAGTATACAGTAGTTATAAATTTTGGTGATATCCCTTAAAATACTATGCAGGACTTTTTTCTGCCCACCTAAAAATAGCCATGGTGGAATTAGAACCAGAGGACTCGCAGTGTATGGGTTTTCAGTTTAGTTTCAAATGTAATCGCCAAACAGGAAAGGGACCTGCAGATAATCATATCTGATGACCTAAAAGTGACCAACCAATGTGAAAAGGCTGTGGGGAAAAGCCAATAGGATGCTGGGGTGCATAGGGAGAGGTATCACCAGCAGAAAAAAGGAGGTTGTGCTACAACTGTACAAAACATTGGTGAGACCTCATCTGGAATGCTGTGTCCAAATCTGGAGGCCGCATTTTCAGAAGGACATAGAGTTGAGGCAGTTCAGAGAAGGTCAACAAAAGTGGTGCAGTGTCTGCACCTAAAGTCATATAAGGAGAGACTGGAGGACCTCAACGTATACCTAGAAGAGAGAGGGGGGAGAGAGAGAAAGAGAAGAGGGAGGCGGAATATGATAGAGACATTCAAATACCTCAAAAGTATAAATAAGGCACAAGAGGGTAGCATCTTTCAGAGAAAAAGATGCTCAAGAACAAGGGGTCATGATATTAGGCTGGAGGGGGTTAACATGAGGAAGTATTTTCACAGAAAGGGTGGTGAGTGCATGGAACAGCCTTCCAGTGGAGGTGCGGGGGGCAAAGACGGTGGGGGAATTCAAGAATGCATGGGATAGGCATAAGGGGACTCTAGCGATAGGAAAGAGAAGGTAAGCCATTGACTGAGTGGGGTCTGTGGTACTGCAGTAGGTAGGGAAAATGGGCAGACTAGGTGGGCCGATCAGTCCTTATCTGTCATCAGTTTCTATGTTTCTATGTTCCTATGTTTAATTTTCACACTGAAAAAGTGCCTTTTTTGTTTTCAGGCATTAATCCACATCCCAGTCCATCCAGGCAGAAGCGCCTATCTGGGGTCAATCTAGAAGGTTTTAAGTGGTATCATTTTCCCCAGAAAAATGTAAAAATTACCCTTTTTAAAACACAGATGCAGATGAAACAGCTGTTCTGCTCTGGCCCAAGAGGTTGGAGGGCTTCTGTTCTACAAGTATTTTCTTTTCGATTGCTACAACCAAGAGTAGACTAGTATGTTTGTGCACCCTACCCTACTACTAAAAAGTGCCAGGAGCATTGGAGAGAGATAGAGGTGTACACTAGTCCATTTTAAAGGAGAGTATCCTGAATGGACTTCCTAATCCGAAAGTGGACAAAGGAACGGGGCCAGACAAGATGCATTCAAGGGTATTGAGGGAGCTCAGGGAGGTACTGGCTGCACCTCTGATAGTCCCTTTTAACAGTTCATTGTAAATCGGAGTGGTTCCAGAGGACTGTAGGAGGGCAGATTTAGTGCCACTTCACAAAAGTGGTAGGAGGGCTGAAGCTGGCAATTATAGGCTAGTCAGCCTGACATCTGTGGTGGGAAAGTTAATAGAGTCACTCCTGAAGGACAAGATTGTGGAATATCTTGAATCTAGTGAGTTATAAGACCTGAGGCAGCACAGACTCATGGGGGGGGTCATGTCAAGCTAATCTGATAGATTTCTTTGACTGGGTGACCAAGATATTAGATCAAGATTTAGATTGTGGTGAAGCAGTGGATGTGGGCTACCTAGATTTCAGTAAGGCTTTCAGCACTGCTCCAAATAAGAGGCTAGATAGCAAGCTGGGTAGTTTAGCAGTGGGTCCAAAGGTGGTAAACTGGGTAAGAAATTAATAAGGGGAAGGCAGCAGAGGGTGGTGGTAAATGGAGTTCACTCTGAGGAGGGAGGGTGATCCGCGGCTTGCCTCAGGGATCAGTGCTGCGACTGGTCCTCTTTAATGTCTTTATAAGTGACATTGCAGAGGAGCTGGAAGAAAAGGTCTGCCTCTGTGCAGATGACACCAAAATGTGCAGTAGGGTGGACAATATGGGGGGGGAGGTGTTGAAAGGAAGAGACCTGAGAAAACTTGAGAAGCAGTCAAGGATGTGGCAGCTGGGTTTCAATGTGAGAAAGTACAAAGTCATGCACTTGGGGTACAGAAACCCAGGGCAAGAGTGCGAAATGGGAGGAGTGGTAGTGATGACCATCACCAAGCAGAAAAAAGACCTGGGGGTAATCATACTGGATTACCTAAAGATGGCCAGTCAGTGCATCAAGGCAGTAGGGAAGGCTAGTGGGATGCTGGGGTGCATATAGAGGGGCATCACCAGAAGAAAGAGGGAGATGGTATGTCTCTGTATAGATTGGTAGTAAGACCCCACCTAGAGTACTGTCTCCAGTTCTGGAGACCACAGGCTGGATTTTCAATGCGTGGTGCAGGGCTTGCGCCAAGTCCTGCACCATGACACTTGGGTTCTGGCAGTGCGACAAGTCACGTTGCCACAACTGAACCCTGTTTTACAATCTCTGGAGCAGTTGTGATAGTTTTCGTGATTCATGGCAGCTTGCACCAAATATCTGGAGCAAGCTCCATAAAAAAAGGCCCAGGATTGTCACCAATTATACCAGAAAAAGTTGGTTGAACTTGTGACAATTGCCACAAGGGATAGAAAATCCCTTTAGATCACCACAAGCCCTATGCACTGTATCGTTTGAGCACCCGAGGCTTGCGGTGATCTAAATTTGAAAATCCTGCCCCACATCTCCAGAAGGACATAGACAGAGTTTAGGTGGTCCAGAGAACAACAACTAAAATGGTGCAGGATCTGCATCAGAATCCCTATGAGGAGAGACTGAAGGACATAAATATGTACACCCTGTAAGGGAGAAGGGAGAGGAGGGATGTATCTGAATACCTGAATCACACCCTTGCAGGCCAGCAGCACAATCTCAACACTCCATCACCACAGGATAATGTTACCCCACCATTCTACTTCAGGCAAATCTCCACGGGTGAGACCGTCAAATATATCAAATGGGTCCTTGGTAAGACCAGGATGGGAAGTGACACAATCGATATGAAGATGGTAGCACTCACATTAAACGAACTTGTGGCACCACTCACCAAGGTATTCAATGCCTCTCTAAGATCTGGCATCTTCCCTGACAGGTGGAAAGAGGCTGTAGTCACACCTGTTTTTAAATCAGGAGACAGAGCTAATTTAGCAAACTTCCGGCCCATCTCGATTTTACCCCCCCCCTCCAAAGCACTTGAAAGGGTGGTCTCAGAACAACTAACTGAGTACCTAGAAAAGCATAGCCTTCTCTGCTTGCAACAACATGGATTCCGACAAAACCACTCCACTGTCACCCTGCTAGTAGAGTACACCACACAGCTTTATGGGGCCCTGGATAAAGGGATGGTGGTGGGGTCTATCTTCATAGACCTCACCAAGGCCTTTGACACAGTCAGTCACCAACTGCTACTGAAATGTCTCCTCTCTACAGGATTGTCAATGGAATCTGTGGCCTGGTTCCATAGCTACCTAACCCATAGATCTCAACTGGTCAGGATTGGCAATATAATCTCTGAGCCCAGGGAAGTAAACCTAGGGGTCCCGTAAGGTTCTATCCTCGATCCTCTCTTGTTCAGCCTCTTCATAAATGACATGCCTTCTACCTGTCCTGCACACTCTGTACTCTATGCAGACAATGCCGTTATCTCCATCCCAGGGAAAGACCTGGGATCAATTAGCTCTGAACTTCAGCACAATTTCCATGCATTGGAATCCTGGTTCACCCTAAATAAACTGCTACTCAACTACAAAAAGACAAAGAGCATGCTCTTCAGCACCCCACAGAGCAAGATTCGAGGGTCCTCACTGCATATACTTAGTAGTGTAGGAGAAGTACTAGACCAAGTCAATACATTCAAGTACTTAGGGATTCACCTTGATGACACCCTCACCTTCACTGCCCATGCTGAGCAACTGGTAAAGTCCACCAACATGAAGCTTGGCATCCTGTACAGACATCGCACCTCAATGACACCGGCTGCCCTGAAACTTGTTACGTGCAGTTCAGTTCTCTCATCTGTGGATTATGGTCTTGTCATATATGGGGCAGGCACAGACACAGCGCTTAAAAGGGTCAAAACCATCTTCAACAAGGCCTGCAGCCTGGTCCTGGGAGTACACAAAATGACTCGCTCTTGTGACCTATACAAGGAAACTGGCTGGCTCCCACTCCACCACAGACTCCAATACCAGGCCTGCCTCCTTGCGAAAAAGTCCCTGATGGGGTCCATGCCTACGGCTACATCAGTCCTCTTTGAGCCTGCACAACCATCTAAATGCACAAGGAATGCCTCCAGGACTGTTCTAACTGTTCCCTTCAAATGAACCACCCTTGGCCAAAGATCCTTCTCCTATTGTGGGCCTAAATGGTTCAATGATCTGCCTGCAGACCTTGCCAACTCCCCCAGACTTGGCTACTTTAAAAATGGGCCTCGATCTCTTCTTGCCAGCAAATCTGACTGCCAGTGTTTATGTTAACCCATGGCCTCTGAAGGCGGTTCTCACACCCGTCAAACACTACCCTCTCTCACTCCCACCCTCCTGTTCCACAACTGCCCACTTCCCCTCCACTCCCACCACCTACTACCTCCCCTTGACAAAGCCTCACCTTGGCCGCTAAAACATGCATTTCTGCAGACTGGGAGTACCCCGTCTGAACTGTAACATGATTGTTGAACACTGTACTGCACTTAATTAGTGCTGCATTAATATGTTTCTCTGGAAGTGTGGTCCTGTTTCTCCTTACTTCTTGTACCCTGCTTAATGTTGTAACTGCACACTAATACCACTTGTTAGTTGATGTCTTTCTGTTCTGTAATGTTTCATCACATGTAAATGTCTTGTGTTCCTTGTTGACTTGGAGCCTTTGTAAATGAGCCCCCGGCTCAAAGGTATTAATCCAAATTTGAAATAAAAAAAAAAAAAAAAAAAAAAAAATATGATAGAGACCTTTAAATACCTGAGGAGGGAAGTATTTTTCAGAAAAAAAAGCTGCTCAAGGACAAGGGGGCACGATAAGAAGCTGGATGGGGTAGACTGAGGAGAGATGTGTGGAAGTACTTCTTCACAGAAGTATACAGCTATCATGTATACAACTGGGGGCAACAAACAGGGTCATGTACATGATTGGGGCAACAAACAGGGTCGCGTATACAGCTGGGGCAACAAAGAGGGTCATGTACACAGCTGGGGGTGACAAAGAAGGCAATGTATACAACTGTGGGCAACAAACAGGGTCATGTATAAAGCTGGGGGCAACAAACAGGGACATGTACACAGCTGGGGCAACAAAGAGGGCAATGTATACAACTGGGGGCAACAAACAGGGTCATGTATACAATTGGGGCAACAAACAGGGTCATGTATACAATTGGGGCAACAAACAGGGTCATGTATAAAGCTGGGGCAGCAAAAGGGTCATGTACACAGCCGGGGCAACAAAGAGGGTCATGTATACAACTGGGGGCAACAAACAGGGTCATGTATAAAGCTGGGGGCAGCAAACAGGGTCACGTACACAGCCGGGGCAACAAAGAGGGCCATGTATACAACTGGGGGCAACAAACAGGGTCATGGTGTACAAGTGTGTACTGCTGCAAACACTATTTTCCTATTTTGGCTCAAAAGCCCTATGAGGAGAGACTGGAGGATCGCAACATGTACAGCCTGGAAGAGAGAAAAGCAAGAGGGGACATGATAGACACCTACAAGTGCCTCACAGAGCTGAATAGAATGCAGGAGGGGAGACTCTTTCAAATGAGAAATAGCACCAGGACCAGAGGGCATGAAATGAAGCTTGGGGGGGGGGGGGTTAAGAGGGATGTGAGGAAGTACTGCTTCACTAAAAGAGTGGTGGGCACCTGGAATAGACTGCCAGCGGAAGTGGTAGGGGTAAAAACAGTGCGGGTCTTCAAGCATGCATGGGATAGACATAGGGAATATTAATAAATAGGCAGGGAGGAGGGAGGGTTGCTGGAGACCAATTAGGGGCTGTGGAGATGTACTAAGTAGGGACCATCTGGACAAACTGGGTGAGCCAAGTGGTCAATTTCTGATGACAAGTTCATTGTTTCTAGCTACACTCTTGAATCAGGGCCAATATCAGACTGCAATCTAGGGGGCCCACCTGGAAAGCTGGTACAGGGCCCAGTTGTAAAATGAATAAGGAGGGCCCAGGAGTGACTCATGCCTATCAGAATTACACTTCAATATGGTATACTGCCTCCTTTTCTGCATTTTCTATGTATTTGCAGTGACCAAAACCCCCATTTAATTGAAAATAGTGGACATATAAAAAGAGTTTTAGTGTTTGGAATGGGGAGGAACATAACTGACATGCCCACCTGGAAAGTTCCAGGTATCCAGTTGGGCCAGTCTGACACTGGTCTGTGCACATGAAGTGAATGGCCAGGCTGGGAGACAGTGCTGCCAATGGACTGCTCTACATCCAGCACAACAGCAACTTCAGAAGTGGGCCAGGGAGCTAGTGCCATCATGTGGCTGGTACACTGGTGGAGGTGAAGAGAGAGAGAAAAATGAGGAAAAACTACGGGGCTGTCTCAATAACTGCTGCGGGCACTTTTGGGACATGCACCACATGGACATCTATGGGCTTGGCACTGTGGGGATAGCAGTAGGTGGGGCTTGGAAGTTGCCAGATGTACAGCCTAAGGACTGGGAAGATAGGCTCAGGAAAAGAAAGAGCTAGATAGGAAAAAAAAACCAAAACAGAACAGTACTGCACGTTTCTACGAGTCATAGTGAATGGTAATGGCTCTGAGCCCTTTTCTTTATCCTTACTTAAGAAAAGTTACTTGGAGTCATTCCATAAACAAACAGCAGTCAACCTCCTCCCCTAGTGCACAGATTGTGGTGCAGCTCAGAGCTGAACATTGCTTGAGGCTCAGGGATCGGAGGGCAGCTGTGCCTTTGATTAATGACAGCACCAGAGCACAGCAGCTTACCTTAGCACTGCACAAAGTGGAAGAGTATGGTCTCATGCAGAAACCCTGTATTTTTTAAACCTACAACATCACAGCCTAATTGTATAGTCAAAGCATAAAAGTAATTTTTATGTCATGTGTGACCGCAAGATCCCCAGAACAGGACTGGATTCTGTGACCCATAAATCCCATAGGACTCATTTTTTGCAGTGTGATATGGAATCTCTAATTCCAAGCTGCTTCTGTCTCACACTTAGAAAAACTGCCCACTGCTGCATTCTTTCTTTCTTTTTTTTTTTTTTTTTTTTACAGTTTATTTGTCTAGAATAGCACAGCTGAGGTGCAACATGTTATTTCAAGTGGGGTGAAGCAGTAATCCATTTTCCCAGCTGGATGGACTGCAACACTGGGAGGTTAAGTTACTTGCCCAAGGTCCCACAGGAAGTAATTGGCTCTAGTGGGGCTCTAGCATTCAAAGTCTCAGTTACATACTTGGTTTTGAATTTTTTCTCCAAGATCTGGTATTTACAGAAGGACAGGCATGTATGGGTTGGACTGTGCATGGGGTCTGTGCCTAGCATTCGTTAAATATCTGGTTTGGATTAATTTTCAGTTTGGGAATTTAACTGTTGTACAATATTCCATTGTACAGCAGTGAACTACCTAACAATGATGATCAGAAACAGATGAGACCCCTCCCCTCTAAGACTGTAAAACTCCTCTACCTGCTCAGTGGGAAATCAACTTTTGGGACACATTAACAAAATCACATTGCCACTGTTCATGATGAAAGGTCCCAAAATGCCGATGTTGAAAATGTGGTTAAAAAAATCCCCAAAATAATTGGGTTACAGATGTGTGTTGTGCAGTTTCTAAGCCTGCTCATGACTTCACCAATTTTGCACATTTACATTCCAGATTTTCAATGTTGCCATTTTTTTACTCCTCTTTATGAACAATACAGTTGTCATTTTTCACACCCTACCCAAAATGTGTTTGCGTGCCTGTGTTGCCAAATAGCATAGTCACTGTGTAAAACCACCTTTTGGCTAACAAACTGATAGTGCCGCTCTTCATGAGGTGGGGGTTACAAGCCCATGTTGAAAATTTGGAGTGAAAATACCAACAAACTCCTATGGCATTAGGGTTTCCAACTGTAACATCCCATACTGTAGAGACTGACAGGAGTCAGGGGTGTGACTTGGGATCATTGGCTGTAATGCTCATGCCATTCCACCCCAACCCCACCCCCACCCTGTAGCCAGTCACAAGCATTGAGGTGTGCCTTGGAGTCTTTGGCCTTAAAGTACAGCCCATTCTCCTATACTGCACCCATTTCAGTGTATTTCCTTATGGAATGGGGTAAGTATAAGGCCCAAAGACCCCAAAGCACACTACGACACTTATCAGTTTCTACAGGCTAGGGTGAGGTTAAATGGCATGAGCGTTATAGCTGATGACCCAAAGGCACACCCCAACGCCTGTCAGTCTCTGCAGGATGGGGGTGGGGTCGGCATCAGTTCAATACTTCACTGCCATTCCTATTATGCAGCTCTAACTCCTGCACTACCAATGCCAGCGAGACAACATTTGGCATTGACAAATGCTTGTTAGTACAGTTGTAGGCATGGACTAGGAAAGGTACTTGCTGGCTCCAGTTTGACTTTATGTTAGGATCCAATGTTCCCAGCATATAAAGCAGTGTCCTATTAAATCTCTCTGGCTGAGGGTCACCTTGAGGGTGGTATGGAGTAGTACGAAACTGCTTGATGCCCATAATGCTTGTGAGTTCTTTGATAAGGTGACTCTCAAAGTCTCTCCCTTGATCAGAGTGCAGGCTGGGGATTCCATAGTGCACAAAATACTTTTCACACAATACTTAAGCCACAGTGGTTGCTTTCTGGTCTTTTGTGGGGAAAGCCTGGGCATAGTAGGTGCTGTGGTCAGTTACTACTAGAATGTTACTGATCTTCTTCCGATTAGGTTCAAGAGAAAGGAAGTCCATACAGACCAAGTACATCGGCCCACTACTGGTGATGTTTACAAGTAGCGCTGCTTGTTTAGTAAAGTCTGTACGACACCTTAGACAGATCCAGCAGGGATCCTACATACTGCACTTGAGCATCTGCTCACTAATCTGCTGACTGAGGAATGTCAGGGAGCTAACAGCTAATTGAGCTGGGTACTGTAGTCCTTAGTTCACTCACGGACTACTGAGCTGCCTGGTACTGGGAAAGGGCAAAGAATCTAAATAGTTTGTGTGTTTTAAATATTTAGGCTTTATATAGCACTGAATTGAGAAGCCTACTTTGTTAGAATTACGGGATTCTTTTATTTTGCCTTTCTGGCCGTAGTATCCACGGGAGTCCAGATCACGTGACTCTGTGCTGACATCCGGGTCCGGACAGATTTAAGGAGAGCTCCATGTGGTGGTGGGCTTTTTTCCTTGTCTGCATGCTGTGTGACACCTTCGTGGTGTGAGGCAGATGCAGCAGGGAGCCTACATACTGCACTCGAGCATCTGCTCACTTATCTGCTGACCGAGGAATGTCAGGGAGCTGACAGCTAGTTGAGCTGGGTGCTGTTGTCCTTAGTTCACTCATGGACTACTGAGCTGCCTGGTAATGGGAAAGGGTGAAGAATCTAAATAGTTTTAGAGTGTTTTAAATATTTAGGTTTTGTACAGCACTGAATTGGGAAGCCTATTTTGTTAGAATTACAGGATTCTTTTGTTTTGCCTTTCTGGCCATAGTATCCACGGGAGTCTAGATCACGTGACTCAGTACTGACTTCCGGTCTGGACAGATTTAAGGAGAGCTCCATGCTCACTCCACTCGCATGGGCGGAGCAGTCGCATGGTTGCCGTGCACTAAGACGCGTGCTGGGTTGGAAGGGGATAACATAGAAGAACCGATAGTACAGAAGGTAAATTATTCCTGTTATCTTACTGTTATAGTAAGCACTATACAATAGCTGCATGCTTTCAACAGGCTACTATAGATACCACCATTGTTTAAGCCATAGATTTAAGTTTTAAAACAAAATTGCTGAAACAATAATGGCAATGAAGGGGGATGTGGGGGTCAAGTGCTCAAAGTGTCAGCTGTATTACCATCATTAAATCTACTATATTCCCCAAAGAATATACATATGTGATGAATCTAAGCTCAATAAAGAGGGTATTCACCCCTGACATCGACATTTCGACAGCGGAGTCCCTTACAGCGACAACAGTGCCACGTCACTGTAGGAAACCCCCTAGAACCCGGCACTGTCTGTCGGGGGTCCTGCACCGAATCAGCTCCTGACTTGGGTTGGAATCCTAAGTGGGGGGCACAGCCTTCTGTGTGTGTGGGGTTGAAGCCCCTGAAGAAAACACTTGTATCATTTGGAAACCAGCAGCCGACTGCAAAATGCAGCCGACCTACCGATTTTGCTATCGGGTCATTCGACAAATATTTTGTCGATGACCCGTTGTTGATCCAATGAAGAGCTGGAAATAGAAATAAACCAGTTTAATTCTTGGTTTGTGGCACCTGAAAACAGTCAGAAACATATGGAGGCCAGACTACGTGAGAGACAAAGTATAACTGATAAAGTGGAAGCTAACCAAGTACCATCAAGTTCTAAAACTAACACTAATAAACCAAATAAAATCTTCTTGTTCCCTATGCATTCCCAGAAAGATGTGATATTACAGAATAATGTTGATGAGCACACACCCAATATATCTAATCCATCTCATAAGAAACGAGTCAGAGAAGAGGAAACATTGATTAGCTCTGACAACGAATGGTACTCAATTCAGAGTAAACAAGCATTTGTCAATGCTGAATGTTGTCTTTCTGGAACTGGCATTGGTATTGTGGGAGACAGAGAGATGCATAATAGGAATGGCAGTGAAGTATGGACCTGACACCCACCCCACCCCTGCAGAGACTGACAGGCATTGAGGTGTGCCTTTGGGTCATTGGCCATAATGCTCATGCCATTTCACCTCACCCTACCCTGCAGACTCTGACAAGTGTCACGTTGTGCCTTGGGGTCATTGGGCCTTACACTCACCCCATTCCGTAAGGAAATACAATGAGATGGGTGCAGTATAGGAGAATGGGGTGAACTTTGGGGCTGAAGAGTCCAAGGAACACCTTGATGCCTGTCACTGGCTGCAGGTTGGGGGTGGAATGGTGTGAGCATTACAGATGACAATCTAAAGTCACACCCGATGCCTGTCAGTCTGTACAGGGTGGGACGTTATGGTTAGAAACCCTAATGACCTGGGTGTTTGTTGGTATTTGCACTACAAATTTTCAACATGGCCTTTTTGTGACCCCCCACCTCATGAAAGCATTTGGGACCTCTTCTCATGAACAGTGGCACTGTAATTTTGTTAATCTGTCCTGAACGTTGATTTCCCACAGTGACCACGCCATTCTGTGCCAGATGTGTGAAAACATATTTTTGGCAGGATGTGAAAAAAATGACAGCTGTACCATTCATACAGAGGTGTGATGAAATGGCAATGTTGAAAATCTGGACTGAAAATATTAAAAATTCTTGAAGTTATGAGTGTGTGCGTGGAAAATGCGCAACACTGCTGCACCTCCACAACTTACTACTCCAGCAAGCTGCCAGAAAATGTTGGATGGGCTTCATTTAAATAGAAAAGGAAGTGCTACATTAGGAAAATACATAAAAAACTGTATAAACAACTGTTTAAATTAAATCTGAGGGAGGAGGGGTAGTCCAGGCTTCCTCTCAATATGAGAGGGGGGCGCCTGCTAATAATTTTCCAGTGCCTCACAAGGCAGCCCAACTAGACAATCAGAAATCTAATAAAAGAACAGATAAGACCACACACCTGAAGCTATTACTAACCGATGCCCAAAGTTTAAAAAATGAAATTGACGAACTTAAGTTAATTAATAATAATATTTGAGGTGTGACCAAACATGGTTTATGAACGAAGAATGGGGTACATCCCTTCCCAGATATATGCTATTCAATAAAATACAAAATAACAAAAAATGTGGCGGTGTGGTACTCTATATAAAGGAAGGGCTGAAACCTGTGGAGCCGAATCAAACTAATAATATAATCACTGAGAACGAAGTGATTTGGGCAAAAATACCTATAACACCATCAGAACTAATTATTGGGCTGGGCTATCATTCTCCAAGTTTGAATACTGAGGATACTGATGCATTTTTTGATGAAATTGAAAGCACAGTTACACATGGTGATGTTGTTCTCATGGGGGATTTTAATCTCCCAGCCATTGACTGGCAAAACCAAACAGGGACATGTACTATTGAAAACAGATTTGTTGATATAATGGCCCAAAGTAACCTAGAGCAACTAGTACATGAGGGCACGAGAAAAGAAAATATACTAGATCTAATCTCCCTTCCCTAGGTGGCAGTGACCATAACGTGATTAAACTAGAGATGCAATTCCCCACAATCAGACTAATTAAAGGTATAACAAAACTTAAAGACTTCTATAAGACTGATTATAACAGCATGAGAAGAGTTTTAGAATAATGGGACTGGCTTGAAGAATTAAACAACCTCGAACTAGAAGAGATTTGGGGTAGATTATATAGTAAAACAAGCATTTGTCAATACCGAATGTTTGCTTGCTGATATTAGCATTGGACGTGCAGGAGTTAGACAGATGCAGAATAGGAGTAACAATGAAGTACTGATCTCACATCAATCCCACCTCCACCCTGCAGAGATGGACAGGCATTGGGGTGTGCCTGTGGGTCGTTGCCCATCATGCTCACAGCATTTCACCTCACCCTATCCTGTAGATACTGACAAGTGTTGAGGTGTGCCTTGGGGTGTTTGACTTCACAGTCACCCCATTTCATAAGGACATATGCTGAAATGGGTGCAGTACAGGAGAATGGGGTGAAGTCTATGACTGAAGAGTGCAAGGCACACCTCGATGCCTATCACTGGCTTCAGGGTGGGAGTGGGATAGCATGAGCATTACGGCCAGCAATCCAAAGTCACACCTCTGATGCCTGTCAGTCTGTACAGGGTGGGACATTATGGTTACGTAACCCCCCTACAAATGGGGGTTCCTGAGGGCTCTTCCAGAGCTCGTCTGAATGTTCCATGCCTGACTGGTGTTCGGCGTAAGGCCGCTAAATGTGGGAGTTGAGAGTGCTTTTAAAGCCTCCAGTACTGCCTGTTTCAGAGCTGCCTGCTCTCAGGCTTTGGTGGTACAAATGGGGGGACTGGGGTTTCCCTGCTTGAGTCCCGCTCTGGACTGCTGTCTGATCGCTCCGTTTCTGTGGTCGCTAGGAGCGCTGAGGGAGCCCATCTGAAAGATATAGTTGTTCCCTTAAGAACATGTATAGTATTGGTAAAATTGCAGTTTGTCTAACTCCTTTTCATTGCAGCTGGGACTTTGTGTTGTGCCCCTCCATATTGGACCCGGACTGTACTGAAGGGGTCCAATAGTAGTTAAGAGGGTATCGAAATTGGCATGGAGGTGACCAACCAGGAGTCAGGACTCTAGCTGGAGCTGGCTGACCAATGTGGACACAGCTTGTAATTCTTGGAAGTGGCATTCTGGGCCATGGCGCCTTTTCGCACCGCTGAGAGCAAGATTAAGTGACTGGCATTTGTAGCCAGCCAATGGAATCGGGTGGTGCCCGAGCTGAGAGGATTGCCCCATGCTGTCAAGAGTCAGATGCATTGTGGCTGTGAGTAAGGAAGGAGCTCTGAACTCCTGCGCCATTGAGTGTTCGAGCGGGAAGCGCGTGAAAGGTCTGAGGGGCTGTTTACATCGCCGGGGTTCCCGGACTAAATCTTCAGGACAGCGGTCAGAGGAGGCTGTGTACAAGCACAGCTACCTACCAGGCTCAACCTGAAGAGGACTGGAGAATCTGCTAAATCGCGCTCAGTCTGTCAGGAAAGTTGAAGCTGCAGTGAGACTCCCGATAGCTGTGAGTTCGTTTGGGCCCAGGCAGCAGCTGCCTGGTATGGTACCCCTCTGTTGTTTTCCATATAAATGTGTGAGGAGGCCTTTGAAGCTTAGGCTCAGCCCTATGAGTGGCGAAAGAGTGGTTCTCTGTTGGAGTTGTGAGTACTGCATCAGGGTAGCTCCCTGTTAAAGGTCGCTAGCAAAGGCAAAGAAATTATCTTGTTGTGTTGCTGACTGCATTAATTGAGCTTTTCAGGCTCCATTTAAACTTCTCAGGAATTAAATGCTCATCTGTACCAGGGCCCCAACCAGCTGCATCAAGGAACTAGCCATTAGGGCTTGGGTACCCATAGACAGTACTTTATAGGTTAGGCCTGTGCACAGAGCCATAGGTAGATTCATACATTACAAGTGGTAAGCTAATCAACCTGATTCCCCTGGTCCTTGTTATCCCCTTAAATAAATCAGATTGCTTGTTTTGCAAAAGTACACTGGCTAGCTTGTGTATTCATGGGGAAATACTGCACAGTGAATGTGGTGTAACTGTACCTCACTTTCCAGGGGGTCCCCGGAGTGAGCTGATTGGTTCGAGCCAGGGGGTAAGTGTATATGGTAAGGACACTGAAATTGAACTCCGTGGGTCACTAGTGGAAAAAAGGGGGGGTTGCAGCAACCCAGAGAGCTGTGACCGAGTCAATCTCAACTGTTCTAGCCCTGACCTCTGGGTGGAGGCACCCGCCAACGGATCTGGGCCCCTCACCCTGCTGCAGGTAGGGCAGGCAGGTGTAGTAGCCCCTAGGGTAGCACCCCCTGGGGGTTACAGCTAGAAACCCTAACATCCTGGGTGTGTGTTGGTATTTGCACTACAAATTTTCAACATGGCCTTTCTATGACCCCCACCTCCTGAAAGCATTTGGGACCTCTTCTCATGAACAGTAGCACTGTGATTTTGTTAATGAGTCCCGAACTTCGAGTTCCCACAGCAAGCATGCCATTCTGCACCAGATGTGCGAGAACACAGATCAGGCAGGATGTGAAGAATGACAGCTGTACCATTCATAGGGAGGTGTGAAGAGATGGCGATGTTGAAAATCTGTAGTGAAAATATTAAAAATGCTCAAAGTTTCAAGTGTACGTGGAAACTACGCAACACATGCTTGTACTGTAGTCATTTAGTGGAATTGTTTCAACAGATTTTTAACATAGGCATTTTGTGACCTCTGCTCATGAACACTGTCGCTATAATTTTCCTAATCTGTCCGAAACATTAATTTCCCACAGCGACCGTGCCATTGTGCGCCATATGTGCAAATGCATATTTGGGGCAGGATTTGAAAAATGACTGCTGTATTATTCATAAGGTGGTGTGGCAAAATGCCAATGTTGAAAATCTGGAGTGAAAATATTACAAATTTGTGAAGTTACGAGGGTGCATGGAAACTGCGCAACACACGCTTGTAATACAGTCATTTTATGGACTTTTGTCACCAAATTTTCAACATAGGCATTTTAGGACCTCTGCTCATGAACAGTGTCACTGTGATTTTCTTACTTTGTCCCAAACACAGATTTCCCAGAAGTGATCGCGCCATTCTGCACTGGGAGTGCGAAAACACATTTCGGCCAGGATGTGAAAAATGACAGCTGTACTGTTCATAAGGATGTGTAGAAAAATGCCAATGTTGAAAACCTGGAGTGAAAATATTACAAATTCGTGAAGTTACGGCATGCGTAAAAACTGTGCAACGCATGCTCATAATGCAGTCATCTTTTGGATTTTTTTCACCAAATTTGCAACATAGGCTTTTCAAGAGCCCACCTCATGAACAGTGACACTGCTGTTTAATTAATTGGTCTGGAAAGGTGATTCTGCATAATGACCACAAAATCACCTTTCGGGACCGAATAACGAGATGACAGAGACTGAATTCATGATGTGGGGTCCCAAGAACCCCATGTTGAAAATTTGGTGCCAGAATTCAAAAAAATGACCGAGATATGCATCAAAGTTGAAAAAAAAGACATTTATGCCATTATACAGCTTACCGGCATTTCTTTAGTTCGCGGTCATCTTTGAAGAGGGCAGACGTGTTCCCTGTCCACCAAAGATTGTCGCGCTGGGTTCCAGAGCTAAGTATGGGGTGAGGGTGTGTGGGGGGAAATTGAGTATGCAGAGGGTAGGTGCGGGTTGGGGGAGAGGGCATGGGGCTCAATGAGGGACCATTTTCTTTTTTTACAGGATTTAAAATAAAAAAAAAGACATCACAGGACACTTTTGACATACTGGGGTGGGCTCCCAGTGTGCCACCTGGCTGGATGTTTGTTGGGGAGGTGGGTAATGGAGCTGATGGGCATTGGGCACCCCTGTTGGCCATACAGTGTGGTGGTGGGGGAGTGGGAGCACATGAACCAAGGGGGATTGGGCACCCCCTCGGCACATAATAAATGGGGGGACATCATGACTACAGGGATTGGGCAACCCATTGGGAAATTAACTGGGGATGGGGACATACCAAAAGAGGATTGGGAGCCCCCAAGTTGGCTTTCATGGGGACTCTGAGGTGGGCAGTGAGAGTCACCACCAGCCACCATGTCACCAGCCACCAATTGTGAGAGGTTGGCAGCTGTAAGGGCATCCTTATAAGTGTAGACATCAGATGCGAGCCAGTTTATATTGAAATTACCAAGCAGAATGTGTTCAGAGCCAGGAGATTGGGAGCTGACGAAGTTAAGAACTGTTTTGATGACAGGATCTTGATCTCAAGGTGGAATATATACAGAGACAATGGTGAGGGCTTTTTGATTGGGACCTAGAAGAATTTTAGTGGGTAGAAGCTGGGCCAAGGAGGCAGGGACAGGAGTTGGAACAAGGTAGTAGATCAGGGAGGGGCTGTGGACATGGCCTACCTAGACTTTAGCAAGGCATTTGACACAGTCCCACACAAAAGATTAATATATGTTAGCCAGCCTGGGAGTGGGTCCCAAGATGACAGCCTGGGTAAAGAATTGGCTGGAGAATAGGACACAGAGGTAATAGTAAATGGAATTCACTCAGAAGAAAGGAGGGTTACTAAGCGAAATTACCATGAGGAGTTCAATTAGGACCAGTCCTCTTCAATGCTTTATAAGCGACATGCAGAAGGACTGGAAGGAAAAGTATGTCTCTTTGCAGATGACACTAAGATCTGCAACAGAGTTGATGCACAGGGTGGGGTGGAAAGGATGAGAAGGGACTTGGCAAGGTTAGAGGAATGGTCAAATGTATGGCAGCTTAGATTCAATGCTAAAGTGCAAGGTAATGCACCTGGGAGACAAAACCCAGGGAAGAGTACACAATGGGGGTGAGATACTAACAACAACAAAATGGAAAGGGACCTGGGGTAGTCATATCAGATGACCTAAAGGTGGGCAAGCAATGTGAGAAGGCAGCAAGGAGGGCTGGGGGATACTGGGATACATAGGGAGAGGCATCACCAGTAGAAAACAGGAAGTTATTATCCTCTGTACAGACAGCTGGTGAGACCCCATCTGGAGTACTGTGTGCAGTTCTGGAGACCCAATCTCCACAAAGACATAGACAGGATGGAAGCTGTCAGAGGAGGGCAACTAAAATGGTGCAGGGTCTGCACGGAGGACATATGAAGAGAGACTTAAGGAGCTTAATATGTATAGCCTCGAGGAAAGGAGGGAGAGGGGACATGATAGAAACTTTCAAGTACCTCAGGGAATCAACAAAGTCCAAGAGGGTAGCATCTTTCAAAAAGAGGTGTGCAAGAACAAGAGGGCACAATTTGAAGATAGAGGCGGCTCAGAGGTAATTTAAGGAAGTATTTTTTCACAGAGGGTTGTGGATGCATGGAATGGCCTTCGGAGGAAGAGTTGTGAGTCAAAATCAGTGGTGGAATTCAAGCATGCATGGGATAGTCATAAGGCAATTCTGGGGGGTGGGGGTAGGAAGAAGTAGGCTGCTGGTTAACTAGGATCTGCAGCTTATCCAGTAGGTAGGGAAACAGGCAGACTGGGTGGGCCAAGCGGTCCTTATCTGCCGTCAAATTCTATGTTTCTATGTTTCTATGTAAGGTGCCCCAGGAGATTATCCTTAATGTAGATGGCACAGCCCCCTCCCCTTTTAGAGACACAGTCCAGTCTGGAAACATTGTAGCCCTGTAAGGTTATTGCCAGATCAGAAATTTTTGGTGTCAGCCATGTTTCAACTACAGCAAGGATGTCAGGATTATGTTGGCTGATAAAGGCTTGGAGTGCATCAAGCTTTGGTATTAAGCTGCAGATGTTAATGGTTGCGATGGTGAGAGCCCCTGCCTTTTTCAGAAGTGGTTGAACAGCCTGGGCCAGGGATCAGATGGACGTTGCCCGAGATCAGTAGGAGAAATAGGAGGAGCTTCATTGAACAGAGGCGCAGGTCCAGTAGTGATAATTTGTGTTTCCTTTTAGCATATGGGCAGTAGGTAGAGTCCATATGACAGCCCTGATGACATGCAATGTGGTACAGTAGGGATAGGCTGGCATTAAGACCAATCTTAGTGGTGTTAAGAAGCAGCCAGATATTTCCAAGTGGAGGCCCATGGGGAGGACTGGTCGAGAAGTGGAGCATTCCCAAGGTATTGCTGGTATTGATTAAGTAGATAGTGGGTACGGGGTGGGGTAGCAGGGGCCTGAGAGAGAGAACAAGGGAGGAAGGACAAGGAGGGAGAGAAGGGGAAGGAGCAGGTGGGGGAGTGAACTCATAGCTGGTGTAGGGCAAAAGGAAAGAAAAAAAAGAAACAGGTAGGGAGAAGTAGTGAAAAGAGAGCTGAGAGTGAGCAGGAATGGTGAGGATGGGGTATGTGAGCAGCTGGGGGGGAGAGAGCAGTGTAGGCTGGAGCTAGGCAGGACAGAAAGGAAGAGAAAAGGCAAGCAAGTGTTGTAGGCCAATAGGAGGGACCAGTGGGCAATTGAGGGTGGAGTGTGAGGAAGAGGGGCGGAGCTAGAGCATATTGAAGTAAAACATTTCCCCAAGACAAAATCCCCAAATTTCCAAATTAGAAGCAGTACAAAATAAGCATGTCCCCAAAACAGAATTTCCCAATTTGAATCAGTACAGTAGGTTGAAATAATCCTGGGCGAAAATTTCGGCAAATAGGATTTAGTAGGGAGGCAGTACAAGGAAGGTATATAGCAAGTAAATCAACTGTAACTTTAAGAGGGTAGACTTTTTTAAATGAATGAACAAGATCCCTCTAGTGGCAGATCTGTATAACCTGCTAATGGAAAAAACAGAAAACAGTCATTTTAAGTATAAGGAGCAATTGTGGCATCAGGAAGAATTAGCCAGGGAAAAGCCACTCGAGATGCAGCAACAGAGGGCAGTGTCCAATCAAGATGTGGCTGTGGAATGCGCCAAAAATTAAACCTGATGGCTGAGTCCTGTCGTACCTTTGCAGGGTAGAGGAGCTTTCTTCCAGGCAGATCAGCTGAGCAGAGCAGGTGGAGGCTTAGTTAGAGCCGACCAACCGGGCAAGGCTTTGGGAGGCAGCAGAGATAGTATTCGTGCTGGAGGCAGCACCCAATTTGGGCCTGCACTGAACCAATAAGTGATGCTTTGGTCAAAGGAATGCCAATAGACGTGGTGTTCCTTGATTTTTCTAAAGCCTTTGATTCAGTGTCACACAAAATTTTGGTTCAGAAATTAATTAAGTTACGTTTCCACCCTAATCCAATTAGATGGATCAATTCATAGTTAAACAACATAACACAATGGGCCAGTTATTCAAAACTTTGCCTCAGGGCTAAATTAACACTGCCTGGCGTGCTAAATTATCCTTGATCGAATAGCCCGCTATATTCAAAAAGCATAGCCCTGGTGCTAAACCTGCTGAATATAGCATGCTAAGGAAGCTGGGCAAACTGAGCTGGGAGTGCAGTGCAGAAATAGCCTGAGAATAAGACAGCTCTGAATATAGCAACCAGGAAGTGTAAACCACAACAGCATCCCAGTTCACAGCAACGTGAAGGAAGGTAGAGGTGAACTATATGACCAATGTGTGTGCTAGCAAAGGACTGGAGTCAGTAAAGCTGCAAGCAGCAGCGCATGTGAAATTACATTGTGCAAAAATGTACAACATTTCTGAAAAGTTTGCGTGGCGCAAACACATTTGCGCAGGCTTAGCATGGAGCTAAGCCGTTTGCCTGGTGCAATCACGTTTGCCCAGGGCAAAACTTTGCTATATTCAAAAGTGACATGCAAATAAGCCTACTTAGGTAATCTGTGGGCAAACATCCAGATTATCATCTCATTATGACCTGATTTGCATGCAGTTTGCCCAGCGCTACTGCAGGGTCCCACAGCTCCACCTGTAGGTCAGTCTGGAAGTACGTGGGCTGGCTGAGTCTGCCCACAGCTCCACCTGTAGGTCAGTTTGGGAGTGCATGGTGGTAGCTGCAGGCTACATTTGTACAGTACAGCATAGAATATAGTGCCCCAGAGGACTACACAGCACATGCACAGGTGGTGGTGCAGCATGCAATTGTCAAACTGTAGGTTAAGCTACAGTGCACAGCAGACACTACAGTAGCAGGGGGACAGTAGTGTGAGGGACACAGCAATGCCTATGGTATGTAGGGCAGTGATGACCACTGCACTGTACACAGTGACAGGCCCAACTTGCAGGTGTTTGCTGACAGTGGATATTACTGTTATGCTGTTGTGCAACCCACAGATGCTGCACCACTGACATGGTATGCTCACAGTGACATATACATGGCTGGCTATGTGTCCTGTGGTGTCTGTACAGATGTGGCTGGGGGGCACATACAATCAGACAGGCACACTGGTGTTGGGGTATTCCCAACGCTGGCCCATGTGCACTGCATGGCTTGTCCCAGCCTTGTGGCCGCATCCAGTCTGTGGTGCAGCCTGGCCACTTGTACACCTTACACTCAACACCCTCCATGCCCACAGTGCTGCATGTGTGTGCTGGCATCTGTTGGTGTCCACAGAAGGGTGGTCTGCAGGTGTGTGCTGTATGGCCGCACTGCCATAGTGTCCACTGGGAGCCAGGTCATCACTTACTGCCTGACATGGCTGGGACTGGTGGCAGATGATGGCATCATAGGGATGCCATCAATGAGCAGCATGTTTCCTCTATGTCTGACTTATTTCTATGTGGCATACTTACTGGTTAGGGTTGCGCAAAGCCATGCAAAGGTCACGCAAAGCCACAAAGTTGCACAAAGCCGGTTTGCCCAGAGTTAAGACTACCTTTTCCTGGGTGGTAATTTGCACTGCGCAAAGTGTTGAGCTAAGTCGCGCAAAAACACTTTGCGGGGCACTATTCATTGAATATAGCATTGTGCCTGTATTCATGTTCGTGCCCCTTCAGTTTTCCCCTTGCATACATTATCATTTTGCCCAGCATTAATTCAGTTTGCGTTCACTATTTGACCTTTTGAATATAGTGGACCCGCACTAACCTGGTGCTAACCCTGTGTAAACGGTTTGCGCCCAGCGCAAAGTTTTGAATATCTGGCCCAATGTGTATTAATCAGGGGCTACAGATCCACCCAGGGAGAAGTGATGAGTGGAGTGCCACAGAGTTCGGTGCTGGGCCCCATTCTTTTTAATGTACTACCATCAACAATGCAAACATCATCTAGTACTTAGTTATGCAAGTACGCTGACGATTGCAAGATGGGAGATATAGTGTATAATGCAAAATCGGTGGACTGGTTTCAAGACAACCTAGAACATCTGGTAAAATGGGCATATGAACATAAATAATGTTCAACAAGGCCAAATGCAAAATCATGCATTTTGGGAAAAATAACCCAGGTTTCCAATATAAATGAAATAACGTACAATTGAAAGCAAGCATAAATGAAAGGTATTTAGGGGTCTGGATATCAGAAAACCTAACATTTGATAATCACACCAATGAAACCACTAAAAAATGCCATCAAATAATTAGATGTATACTAAGGACCATAAAGAGTAGAGACCCTGAAGTAATTATTTCTTTGTATACAACTCTCGCTCACATATGGAGTATTGTCTTAATTTTTGTGCCCCAAATTCAACTGAAGGAAAAAATAGAATCGAAAAGTTCAGAGGAGGGTGACAAGACAGACTAAATCCTTAAAGGAATTTCAATATCATGACAGACTTAAACACCTAAATCTATACTCAATGGAATACAGGAAAGTGAGGGGTGAACTATGTCTAGCTTATACAGCTTCTCAAGATGATGCACGCTTAGAAACAATTGGTCTAGCCAAAAATACAGTTCACAATAAAAATACAAGGTCACACAACTGTAAACTAAGAGGTGAAGTAAATAAAACACACAAAAGGAGTCAGTGGTATAATCAGAGAATTATTACCACTTGAAATTCCCTGCTCAAGAATGTGCGTAAAGTAATAGTATAGATGTTTTTAAAAAAAGATTAAAATGTTTCATGGGAGAAAGAACATTTTTATGTTCCACTGTTAAATCTTGAATGGGCAAGTTCAGTTATGGACCTCAGTCTTTTCAAACTTGAAACTCTCTATGAACCTATGACGCACCTGTTACAGTTTTTGCAATGTCTTTCCACCTCCATAGCCATACGAGGCTAGTAAAAGCAGTGTTGTACAAAGCCCAAAGTCTTGCCAATTCCCAAATGTCGCATGTCTTCATGAAGTGCTTGCAAAACCATTCGACGATTTGGGCAGCATCAGTTGCTCTTTGGGAAACTGAGTTTGTATTTTGGAGATATGATACAACAATCCATGCTTTAATGAAAACTTGTCCCACTCTCTCAGGAGAAGTGATACATCCGGCAGGTTTTCTTTGATTTGAGAGGATAACAGACCCTTTTCTTTGGCTAAGATAATGTCTTTTAAACAAGGATCTGCTCGTTGTGCTTTCCTTAAAT